>OV702283.1:69080217-79080217 GCA_916181665.1 Avena sativa
AGAGCTCCTGTAGTTTGGCTTTTGGTTTGCTTTTGCTTCTTCTGAAAAAACTATTTCTGCGAGAAAATCAATTTTCATGCCCTAAAAATTGGCCAAAAATAAAGTTTCTCGAAAAATCCCAGAAAATTTAAAATATTTTTTTTCCTCGAAAAAAGGGGCAGAGTGGCACCTGAGGTGACCCAAGGGGCCACCCCAGGTGTGGCATCCCGCAAAACCACTACTAGAAAATCGCGTTGTTTTTGTGCATTGCATCATCATGACCGCATGCTCATGTCATCATGCCACCTTGCATTTGAGCATCGTCATCATCTTGCATTTTCTTGCATAAAACTATTTGCGGAAAAACCGGTTCATGTTTTCTAAACGCCCCGTCTTTGTTCAAACACAAAACCCCGGGTCTCAGGATTATTTTATTTGTCTGCTATCGGTTTGCAAACGGTGCATTTAAAACAAATAAAATATTAAATTATTTTAGTGGGGGTAGTCGAACGGGCCGATTCGACCCGAACGACCACCCCCAGTCCAAACAACCGGTCCGCCCCAAACCCTTTTCTACCTAGTCCTATTCTACCCACCCCTCCTCCACCTCACCCCAGCCTATCATCTCTCGCCACCTCACCCTCATCCCAACCCCCACCCAACCAGATGTTGCCACTTGGCCACCTCCCCTCCACCCCCCTCTCTCTCCTCTCAACCCTGCCCCAACACACACTCACACACACACCACCCGCCAGCCTCCCACTCTCCCTGCCCGTGGGCCCCGTCCCCTGGCCCACACACGCCCACTCACCCTCCCCAGCACACAATGCACGCCCACCGCCGCAGCACACACGCCTCTGGGCCCCACCGCACAGCCTCCTCTCCCTGTTCTCTTCCCCACCGCGCGACCCGCCCCTTCTTCCTCCTCCCTCCTCTGGCTTCTTCTCCCTCCCCGCTTCCCCCTGGCGCCGGCGACGCCACGCCACCTCGCCGGCTCCCGCGGCGCCGCCCTGCCTCCACCCACCCCCTCAGCCTCGCCCGCAGGGTCCGTCCCTCCCCGCGACCTCGACCCTCCGCCTCTCTCCCTTCCTCCGCTCGCCCTCCCACCTCCGCTCGCCGCCGAACCACCTCCCCCGCAAGCCTCTGCCGCCGCTCCTTCACCGCTTCCTCCCCTCTCCGCGTGGCGCCTCCGGCCGTCCCTCCTCCTTCCGGCGCCGCCAGTTCCCCCCCATCGCCGTCCCGCGTCTGCCCCTCCCCCGCCGGTCGTCGCCCCGCCTCCGCCGCTCCGCTCTGCGCCTCCCCTTCTCCCCTCTGCAGAGCCCGCCTCTGCCGCCTCCGTCCTCCCGCGTCCCCGTGCGCCTCCCCGACCGCCGCTCTCTCCTCCGGCCAACGGCCGCCTCGCCGTCGCCCTCCGCCCCGCACGCCTCCTCCGCTCCGTCCTCGCCGGACCCCCCCAAGCTGCGCCTCTCCGCCCGGCCCTCACCTGCCTTCCTTCCCGTGCGCCTCTGGCCGCCTCTGCGACCTCCGCCGTCTGTCGGCCCTGCGCGGCCACCCCTGCAGCATCCAGCCGCCCGCGTCGGCCTTCGCCTCTGCGACGCCACGGCACGCCAAGCTCGTCCGCCACCGCTCCCTTCAGCCCCTGCCGGCAACCTCCACCATCGGCGTCACGTTCGTCTGATGATGTGTGCTGCCCGTGTTCATGTCGTGTTGGGGATGCGAGGACAGTAGCGAGTTTTGGCACAGGATTGTCCAGGCTCCGATGATAAGTGTTCCCATCAGGTTCTGGTGCGCTTGCTGGACGGAGCTCGAGTGCTCCGTCCCAGAATCCGAAGGTGACGAGAATCAAGATCTTCCCTTCGACAACCGTGGACCCAAAGATCATCGTCATGGAACGCAAAGGCCTTCCGAGAAGCATGTACCGTGTGCCGAGGCCGAATCAAGATCTTCCCCGACACCGAGGATGCCTACCCGGAACGACAAGATCGCCACACAGACGCGAACCCCGAAGCCGAGAACCCCGACAAGAACCACGACACGGATACACCGAGTTCTTCCTCGAGGACGCCAAGATCTTCACCCCGGACACCAAGACCCCGGTGCGACAAGTACTTCGTCCCGAACACCATAACCGTCGACATGACCCGAAGACCACGGATGCAACAAGACCTACCTCCGTTATCCGAGAACGTTCCCGTCGAACCCCGAACCCCAGATCCGGACCCCGAGACCGACCCCGAACCCCGGAGCCCCAAGTTCGTCGAGACCCTCTAATGTGTGAACCCCTTCCCGGAAACCCTATTTTATAATATAATACAATTTGTCGCATATTAATTGTTCTTGCATGCATCTTGTCATGTGGTTTGGGGGCCTTATGCCGATTCACCATATAATTAAATATGGGACCCATATGCGGGCAAATCTAGTCTCATATTGGCCTCATTTAAATTTGTGTAGCGAACCGGTGATATATTTTGCCTTGTTAAACAACATTTAATTTGCGGGGTAGCTGAATAACTTGAACTATTTAATTAATTGTCGGGACCCCCGGTTCCGCTTAATCTGGCCTAATTGCATCGCATCTTTGCCATGTCATACACCATGCATGCATCATGCCGGTCTTTTGCCGTAGTATTAAATGTTGCATCCGGTGTTTCTTCTAGTGTTTTGCTTCTTCGCGGATAAGGCCGTTGAGTTGATGTGAGCTTCGACCCGATCTTCGGTTGAACCTTCGACAATGTTTTCAGGCGAGCATCTCCCCCTTTCTACCTATCTTACTTTTATAGTATTTATTCCCTCCTGTTGATCTATTGCTATCTGTGTTGCGATGCTCTAGTTTTTCGTACCCGTGATATCCCTCGCAGCCTTATATTGCCTTGGACACATCCTATTACCTGTTGTTTGGTAGATAGATGGACTTGCGCGTCGTAGTCGCTTGCTCAAATGTTGTTGCGTGCCATCAAGTACCACAGTTGTTGGAGAAATCCGCATGTTGATGTTGGAGATGATCATGGTTTTACTTATCGTTCACTTTAATTCCTGTTTAACAACTAAAATTTAAGTAAGCAGAGGCATCGGTGGGTGATAGATAATATTTGGTTTCCGAACGCCCACTTGTGTCCCGTAGGACCCCGAGTACTTGATACCTGTTCCTTGATTTATCGCGCTATCCACATCCGGGAGGTATATGGGACCCCCCTTAGCCAGAGCTTGATTCAGTCTTATTTCTTGGGGCCACAAACTAGTTTGAGGTTTTATTTACGATCCTGTACTTATGCCATGCTTTACTGCTTTATTACGATTGTGCGATGGATAGCACACTGTACTGTTTAGGTAAGCGGAGTGTTTTCGCGGTATCGACACCCCGAGTTTTCGGGTTCCCAGTCGTTTACAGCAATTGTCGCAAACCTCGGGTCCGTCTCGGAGCTAGCTTACTTCGTTGCGGGTGTACTCCAAGGGGTGGCCCCCTGAAATATTTCTGAATCCTGTGATTGCTTTGTCGTGAAAGCCTCGTTGGGTTTTGTTTTGGTTTTTCCGAGGTTGATCGAGTGTGTGTTGCTATTTGTGCACCCCGGCCGGGTTAAAACTTTCTGAAAGCCGTGTCCGCGGTTATGGACGACTTGGAGCACAGTATCTCGATCATAGACAACTATAACTAAAGTAGTGCTATAAATTTGACTTTATCATGACTAGTAATCAGCTTCACTATAATGGAATGGCTACATAAAACTGCCCACAATTGCTTGTTCGGGTTGTCGCTTGCGACCATTGCATCTGATTAGTAAGTATTACAACTACAACGGAATGGCTAAATAAAAGTACCAACCACTGCTGGGTTTTGGGGTTATCTCATGCTAATTGTATCTGACTAGTAAGTGTTGCCACTATGACGGAATGGTTAACTAAAAGTGCCCACTGCTTACTTTATCAGGACGATTATCTAAACCTGACTAGTAAAGTGCCGCAACTATAACTGAATAAGTAAAACTGCCAACTGTGTGAGTTCCTCGGTTGACTTCCTTGTTGGTCTCGAGGGGGAAACGCCAGGATGGGTTTGTTGGATGATAGTATCAGGTTGGATCCGAATAGGTCTTCCTTACCCCTCTCTGATAGCCGTCAGTTGTATCGAGTCTCTATAGGTGGTTTAGTGCATGCTGCCGCTGCCGCTTCAGTCCACCATACCTATGTAGGCGAGGACCGCCGAATTCTAGTCTCGCCGTGTACTGGCCTCAGTACTGACGCTCCTTTCTTTTTCCTTTGCCCTTTGTCGGCACCCCTTTTGTTTAAGCAGGTTTTGAGATCGACGTCGTTAGCAAGGTTACCCTTCCGGCTTGGCCTGGGCAGGGTTATGGACGCCATTGGTTATTCTTCAGGGCTCTTAGCCCCATTTGCATCTTGTTCGTAGTCGGACGTTCTATTGTTTTCAAGGTGATTTGAATCTTTGTATATTATATCTGTATTCTTGACTCGTTGAGTCATTATTGTATATATCTGTTCTGTGGGTCCCATCGAGGACTGTTGTGTAATGCTATTACTTCGTTTTCCACCCGCACGAAAGTGCCTGGTGGGCACCTTTGAATCGTTTCTATGCGGGTTTGGCGGATTTCGCTAAAACTTGCATAGGTCCGATTCTGAGGGTGTTACAGAGTGGTATCAGAGCTCAGCAGTTGCGATACCCCACAAGTCCAGCCTGTAGGATAACCTAGCTAACGGCCGAAGTAGAGTGTCCAAAACTATTTTGCAAAATCGATTGGATAGTTCTGATTAGGTCTGATTTTACTTCTTACCCCTTTGCTATTCTCCTCTTATCTCGACGTGTTTTGAATCCGCTCTCTTCTCTCTCTTCGAGTCCAGGATTTCTCGTGGTTGGGTTTCCGTCGTACCTTCAGGGCTTCGCTTCCTCCTTTGGTAACGGTGTTGCTACATCTGGTCGTCGTGCTATCCGAGGAACCCTTTGTCTGATGGGCTTCTCTTTGTTCCTTCTCGTCCCTTCCGGTGTTTTCCGACGCGACGACATCATCTACGCCAGATCCGATGCAGAGTCTGCATCACTCCCTTGTTTCTGAACCTCGTTTGTCGAGATCTTCAGTCTGAATCCTGAGGGTTGTTTGCATAATTTATCTGTCCGTGTACAGAGTAATGCTTTGAGTGCGGGATGGAGTCGCGACCATACCACTACTCTTATCATTTGCTTTGTATATTGAATGGTGGATCGATGCAATTCTTACTCCGTCCATGAAAGTTGGAGGTGGCCTTACCTTTAACTTCGTCCGTTGTTTATCCGGAGTGTTCTCTTGATGGACGGGATCAACGACGTCTTGATGGTGGTGTCGCCGTTTTCAAGACGAAGAAAGCATCATTGTTAGTGGTGTCGCGAAGATCTACACGAAGCGAGAAGACGCAGATCGCCGACCTTCTTTCCGGTACCATGAGGCGGATCTCGAGGGCGAGATCCATTGTTAGTGGTGTCGAATTGTGGCATCCCGCAAAACCACTACTAGAAAATCGCGTTGTTTTTGTGCATTGCATCATCATGACCGCATGCTCATGTCATCATGCCACCTTGCATTTGAGCATCGTCATCATCTTGCATTTGCTTGCATAAAACTATTTGCGGAAAAACCGGTTCATGTTTTCTAAACGCCCCGTCTTTGTTCAAACACAAAACCCCGGGTCTCCGGATTATTTTATTTGTCTGCTATCGGTTTGCAAACGGTGCATTTAAAACAAATAAAATATTAAATTATTTTAGTGGGGGCAGTCGAACGGGCCGATTCGACCTGAACGACCACCCCCAGTCCAAACAAACAGTCCGCCCCAAACCCTTTTCTACCTAGTCCTATTCTACCCACCCCTCCTCCACCTCACACCAGCCTATCATCTCTCGCCACCTCACCCTCATCCCAACCCCCACCCAACCAGATGCTGCCACTTGGCCACCTCCCCTCCACCCCCTCTCTCTCCTCTCAACCCTGCCCCAACACACACTCACACACACACACCACCCGCCAGCCTCCCACTCTCCCTGCCCGTGGGCCCCGTCCCCTGGCCCACACACGCCCACTCACCCTCCCCAGCACACAACGCACGCCCACCGCCGCAGCACACACGCCTCTGGGCCCCACCGCGCAGCCTCCTCTCCCTGTTCTCTTCCCCACCGCGCGACCCGCCCCTTCTTCCTCCTCCCTCCTCTGGCTTCTTCTCCCTCCCCGCTTCCCCCTGGCGCCGGCGACGCCACGCCACCTCGCCGGCTCCCGCGGCGCCGCCCTGCCTCCACCCACCCCCTCAGCCTCGCCCGCAGGGTCCGTCCCTCCCCGCGACCTCGACCCTCCGCCTCTCTCCCTTCCTCCGCTGTCCGGTCGTCCTCTCCTCCTCCGCTCGCCCTCCCACCTCCGCTCGCCGCCGAACCACCTCCCCCGCAAGCCTCTGCCGCCGCTCCTTCACCGCTTCCTCCCCTCTCCGCGCGGCGCCTCCGGCCGTCCCTCCTCCTTCCGGCGCCGCCAGTTCCCCCCCATCGCCGTCCCGCGTCTGCCCCTCCCCCGCCGGTCGTCGCCCCGCCTCCGCCGCTCCGCTCTGCGCCTCCCCTTCTCCCCTCTGCAGAGCCCGCCTCTGCCGCCTCCGTCCTCCCGCGTCCCCGTGCGCCTCCCCGACCGCCGCTCTCTCCTCCGGCCAACGGCCGCCTCGCCGTCGCCCTCCGCCCCGCACGCCTCCTCCGCTCCGTCCTCGCCGGACCCCCCCAAGCTGTGCCTCTCCGCCCCGGCCCTCACCTGCCTTCCTTCCCGTGCGCCTCTGGCCGCCTCTGCGACCTCCGCCGTCTGTCGGCCCTGCGCGGCCACCCCTGCAGCATCCAGCCGCCCGCGTCGGCCTTCGCCTCTGCGACGCCACGGCACGCCAAGCTCGTCCGCCACCGCTCCCTTCAGCCCCTGCCGGCAACCTCCACCGTCGGCGTCACGTTCGTCTGATGATGTGTGCTGCCCGTGTTCATGTCATGTTGGGGATGCGAGGACAGTAGCGAGTTTTGGCACAGGATTGTCCAGGCTCCGATGATAAGTGTTCCCATCAGGTTCTGGTGCGCTTGCTGGTCGGAGCTCGAGTGCTCCGTCCCAGAATCCGAAGGTGACGAGAATCAAGATCTTCCCTTCGACAACCGTGGACCCAAAGATCATCGTCATGGAACACAAAGGCCTTCCGAGAAGCATGTACCGTGTGCCGAGGCCGAATCAAGATCTTCCCCGACACCGAGGATGCCTACCCGGAACGACAAGATCGCCACACGGACGCGAACCCCGAAGCCGAGAACCCCGACAAGAACCACGACACGGATACACCGAGTTCTTCCTCGAGGACGCCAAGATCTTCACCCCGGACACCAAGACCCCGGTGCGACAAGTACTTCGTCCCGAACACCATAACCGTCGACATGACCCGAAGACCACGGATGCGACAAGACCTACCTCCGTTATCCGAGAACGTTCCCGTCGAACCCCGAACCCCAGATCCGGACCCCGAGACCGACCCCGAACCCCGGAGCCCCAAGTTCGTCGAGACCCTCTAATGTGTGAACCCCTTCCCGAAAACCCTATTTTATAATATAATACAATTTGTCGCATATTAATTGTTCTTGCATGCATCTTGTCATGTGGTTTGGGGGCCTTATGCCGATTCACCATATAATTAAATATGGGACCCATATGCGGGCAAATCTAGTCTCATATTGGCCTCATTTAAATTTGTGTAGCGAACCGGTGATATATTTTGCCTTGTTAAACAACATTTAATTTGCGGGGTAGCTGAATAACTTGAACTGTTTAATTAATTGTCGGGACCCCCGGTTCTGCTGAATCTGGCCTAATTGCATCGCATCTTTGCCATGTCATACACCATGCATGCATCATGCCGGTCTTTTCCCGTAGTATTAAATGTTGCATCCGGTGTTTCTTCTAGTGTTTTGCTTCTTCGCGGATAAGGCCATTGAGTTGATGTGAGCTTCGACCCGATCTTCGGTTGAACCTTCGACAATGTTTTCAGGCGAGCATCTCCCCCTTTCTACCTATCTTACTTTTATAGTATTTATTCCCTCCTGTTGATCTATTGCTATCTGTGTTGCGATGCTCTAGTTTTTCGTACCCGTGATATCCCTCGCAGCCTTATATTGCCTTGGACACATCCTATTACCTGTTGTTTGGTAGATAGATGGACTTGCGCGTCGTAGTCGCTTGCTCAAATGTTGTTGCGTGCCGTCAAGTACCACAGTTGTTGGAGAAATGCCGCATGTTGATGTTGGAGATGATCATGGTTTTACTTATCGTTCACTTTAATTCCTATTTAACAACTAAAATTGAAGTAAGCAGAGGCATCGGTGGGTGATAGATAATATTTGGTTTCCGAACGCCCACTTGTGTCCCGTAGGACCCCGAGTACTTGATACCTGTTCCTTGATTTATCGCGCTATCCACATCCGGGAGGTATATGGGACCCCCCTTAGCCAGAGCTTGATTCAGTCTTATTTCTTGGGGCCACAAACTAGTTTGAGGTTTTATTTACGATCATGTACTTATGCCATGCTTTACTGCTTTATTACGATTGTGCGATGGATAGCACACTGTACTGTTTAGGTAAGCGGAGTGTTTTCGCGGTATCGACACCCCGAGTTTTCGGGTTCCCAGTCGTTTACAGCCATTGTCGCAAACCTCGGGTCCGTCTCGGAGCTAGCTTACTTCGTTGCGGGTGTACTCCAAGGGGTGGCCCCCTGAAATATTTCTGAATCCTGTGATTTCTTTGTCGTGAAAGCCTCGTTGGGTTTTGTTTTGGTTTTTCCGAGGTTGATCGAGTGTGTGTTGCTATTTGTGCACCCCGGCCGGGTTAAAACTTTCTGAAAGCCGTGTCCGCGGTTATGGACGACTTGGAGCACAGTATCTCGATCATAGACAACTATAACTAAAGTAGTGCTATAAATTTGACTTTATCATGACTAGTAATCAGCTTCACTATAATGGAATGGCTACATAAAACTGCCCACAATTGCTTGTTCGGGTTGTCGCTTGCGACCATTGCATCTGATTAGTAATTATTACAACTACAACGGAATGGCTAAATAAAAGTACCAACCACTGCTGGGTTTTGGGGTTATCTCATGCTAATTGTATCTGACTAGTAAGTGTTGCCACTATGACGGAATGGTTAACTAAAAGTGCCCACTGCTTACTTTATCAGGACGATTATCTAAACCTGACTAGTAAAGTGCCGCAACTATAACTGAATAAGTAAAACTGCCAACTGTGTGAGTTCCTCGGTTGACTTCCTCGTTGGTCTCGAGGGGGAAACGCCAGGATGGGTTTGTTGGATGATAGTATCAGGTTGGATCCGAATAGGTCTTCCTTACCCCTCTCTGATAGCCGTCAGTTGTATCGAGTCTCTATAGGTGGTTTAGTGCATGCTGCCGCTGCCGCTTCAGTCCACCATACCTATGTAGGCGAGGACCGCCGAATTCTAGTCTCGCCGTGTACTGGCCTCAGTACTGACGCTCCTTTCTTTTTTCCTTTGCCCTTTGTCGGCACCCCTTTTGTTTAAGCAGGTTTTGAGATCGACGTCGTTAGCAAGGTTACCCTTCCGGCTTGGCCTGGGCAGGGTTATGGACGCCATTGGTTATTCTTCAGGGCTCTTAGCCCCATTTGCATCTTGTCCGTAGTCGGACGTTCTATCGTTTTCAAGGTGATTTGAATCTTTGTATATTATATCTGTATTCTTGACTCGTTGAGTCGCTGTTGTATATATCTGTTCTGTGGGTCCCATCGAGGACTGTTGTGTAATGCTATTACTTCGTTTTCCACCCACACGAAAGTGCCTGGTGGGCACCTTTGAATCGTTTCTATGCGGGTTTGGCGGATTTCGCTAAAACTTGCATAGGTCCGATTCTGAGGGTGTTACACCAGGCCACCAGACCCCTGGTAGGCGCGGCCTACCAGATGGCGGCGCCTGGGGGGTCTGGCTCACCTGGGCCCCTCCAGGCTGCCTCCTCAAAGCCACCTTCTTTCTCTCTCCCAAAAAACACCGGGAAACTTTCTCAAGCTCGAGTTCTTGCTCGCGATTTTAGATCTCGTTGTTCAGCCCAACTCAAGTGCTGATTTTTGGAGAGATTGCTCCTTGGTATGTGCCTCCTCCACTTGTCCAATTAGATTTGTGATTGGTAGATTGTATCTTGAGTATTTTTCTGTTATAGGTGACAAGTTGTTTGAGCTTGCATGCTTGTTCTATGCTTAGAAACTTTGTTTTGATGCATGTGTAGTCCTATAGAAAGTTCCTATAGTAGTTGCTCATCATTTATCAACTTAGAAATCATTGGTTTGATGGTTGTTTAAAATTTCAGAATAGGGAAGTCATGGACCACCACACCTTTGGTGACATATTTGAGAGTGATGCACCTAGAAGGGCAAGGATTCCAAGGTCATCTACCAGTACTAGACCCTCATACAATGTGGATCTCATCACTCCGCGATTTGGTGACAAGGGAGATGAAGGGGATGCGCACCCCTCCACCTTTCCTTGTCAAGCCTTCTTGCAAGCTACTGGGATTCTTAATGATTTGATGACTTTGGTGTAGAGAGCTGGACTAACAAGTTACATGCAGGATGAGAGTGCAATATGCTTTGCTTACTAAAACATTTGTGGAGAGTTTCTCCTTTACTAATAGTATGTTCAAGCCTTCTGTGTCTTTCAAAATTTATGATAGGGCTCATTCTATGACTTTGAAGAAATTTTGCAAGGCCCTGGGACTTGGTACAACTGGGTCATCAAACAAGATTCAAGCTCTACCAGCTGATTTGTTGGAGCTTTACCGAGAAATAACCAATGATGATTACCGTAGAGCTCAGTGAGGGAAGATAAAGAATATTTAACTTCCAGCCATCAGGTACTTTTCCTACTATCTTGCCACCAGTGTTCTTGGTATGGAGAACACTAGTAATATTTCCAACTATCAATTGGCCTTCTTAGCTACTGCGCTAAAAAATGAGGATAAGTACAATCTTTGTTCTCTCATTGCTCGTCGTCTAGCTACTAAGGGACCCATTTATGGGGGAATTATTGCTACTCGTATTGCTGCTGCCTTGGACATTGCTGTTGATCCACCTGATATAGTTTTGGCTCCTTAGAGGCTTGATCTTGCTGCCATGAAGGCGCACCACTTTTTCACCACTAGCTCTACTCTCGAGAACTTGGTCTGTAGAATGATGTTTACTGACGGGGAAGAGAGATCCCTCTCCCCCAAACCACTTTGTTCAGTATTTCTTAGGGACCTTGGTCACTCTCGAAGGCGGAGATGGACGACAACCTGCGCTCTCTTAACTTCCATGGGCACTATCTGGAGGAAGCACCATCATACGATCCCCCTGCGTATTACACAAGGGAGGCCTCGAGCTCATACCAGGACGAGGGAGCTTCCTCGACATACTACAGAGGTGCATCTACTTGGGCACCATGGGATTAAGCCCCACTTAGGCCAAAAGCCTAAGCTTGGGGGGGAGGTATACCGACATCACACACTCATCTATATATCATGTTCGGTCGATTCTTTGTATATACATTGTTTTTGCTTTCTTTTTGGTTTTTGTTGCTTCTTTCTAAAAACCCAAAAATACCTAAAATATTTTTGTTGTTTCTCTTGGTTTGTTTCTTTGCTTTGGTTTGCCTTAAAAGAAAAATCCAACAATATTTTGCTTTGTTTGGTTTGCTTTGTTTTTGTTTGCTTGATTCTAAAAAATCGAAAACACCAAAAATATTTGTTGTTCTTCTTTGGTTTTGTGAGTTCTTTGCAGGGTTCAGCCATCCTCAGTGGATTTTGGTTTCATGTTAATTATTCAAGTCACACAAGTGAAGGGCAATAATGAAGATTAAGACAACTCGAGGTGTGTTAAGAGGCTGGTAACAAACTCTATTTGTTTCATTCTTATACATATACTCATCATCGTGAGCATGCTTAGCCTATTTGTGTAAGGTGTATGTCATTATGAATGCTTAGTAGTTCTTGCTTGTCTATGATTAGCTCCAGCTTGCTAATAGTTTGTAGCATGTCATATGAATGTTTGCTTGCATTGTTTTATTCATACTTTGGTATGACATTGTGGTATCCTCCACTGACTGTTCATGTGAATCCACTTGGCACATGCTCACACATGCATATGACTAATCAATAGTCAGTAAGCCTCGATGATTTATTTTGCCTCAAAGTTCTTGTATCACTTTCATGCCATAATTAGTAAATTTTTGTTGCAAGCATGATTATGACAGCTATTGCTCTCTCGATTTGTTGCTCCCTCTCTATTGCTAGCCTTCACTTGCACTGAGTATGTTCTCTACTTGTGCTTCCAACTCCCCAAAACCAATATTTCTAGCGGTGTCCACCATACCTACCTATTAGCATCATTTTCTATTTCAGTGCATATTCTATATGTCGTGTTTTCTTCCAAAATAAAATGTTTGTCTGTTTTGAGAAAGTTAGTTAGTAAAGCTCTCACGAACTTGATGGCACACTTTATTCCTTGGGCTTAATAATTCTGAACCATTGTGACTAGTCCATGAAATTTATATGCTTGCTAATTATATACTGGGAGTCAGCATAACCGTGTTGTCACGGGGAACGCTTTCAACACATGTTGGATATCTCATCCAGTGGATTCTTTGCTCTTTTGTTTACGGATGTCGACGATGTGAAATAAAAGGAGAGTTTGTGAGTTCGTGGAGTTTATACATTGTGTTAGAGAAACGCATGGGCCGCTAGCCTAAGCCATGCCTAATCATGGTGGAAACTTGCAGCATCACCATAATGAGCATCTATTAAGCGTCCTCAATAAAAAGCTATGCATATGGTAAATAAAAAGATTGCTGAGATGCTCATTGTCTGCTTGCCTTGTCATTTTTGGTTATGGGAAAGCTCCTGTACCATGTGCAAGGGGTACCCCGTTGGCGGTTCTCGATGATATGCATGTATTTACAATGACAAGAACTTTCAGGTGACCAAAGTTGAGTAGCATGCGGAGCGACCCTCATACTCAAGGGACTTGGGATTTCCAGTCTATGGTCTGTCAAGAATATGATTCAAAGTGGACCTCACTTTCACCTTAACCACATGAAGATGCCTATGATAGGGGCAATGAGAGCTCAAAGCTAATTAGTACCTTCCTTTCAGCATTGGGAAGCCTTTCAAACCTTTCAAAACCATTTTCACAACTTTGTTGAGTCACCACTTATTCTATGAGAACCTTCTTGAGAGCATAGTTGTCATTCTTGTGTTTGTTCCAAAACTTGGTTAATTATGTCATGACTTTGATGCTTGTATCTCTGATATCTTTATCTCTAGTCTTCATGCGAACTTCAGAGCTGCCTCAACATTTATATTGTGCTCTTCAAACAAAGGCAAGCGAGATAACACTCTATCATTCCTTAGTATGAGCATTGCAATGTTGCTTAAGTTTATGTTTCATGCTACTTATTATTATTGAGTTGGTTTCACTTCATAGCTTGCAATGACTATTGAGTAGACTTAGTTGCATAATCTTTATTATGAATTGTCTAAGCATCTACTCCTGTGCTGAGAATATATACATCATATGAAGCAAAGTGTTCGTGAAAGTTCTTTTATCGCATTCAGATTTCAACTGAATTGCTTGAGGACAAGCAATAAGCTAAGCTTGGGGGAGTTGATACGTCCAAAACGTATCTACTTTCTCGAACACTTTGCTATTGTTTCTCCTCTAAACTTGTGTGATTTGGATACAACTAACACGGACTGACGCTGTTTTCAGCAGAATTACCTTGGTGTCTTATTTTTGTGCAGAAAATGAACTATCAGGAAAAATCCCAGAAAATATGCCAAAAAATATATTTCACTAGAAGATCCACGTAGCCAGAAAAAGAGACGGAGGGGAGGCCTGGGGGGCCCAGACCCACCCCAGGCGCGGGCCCACCTGACCCCGCTCCTGGAGGGGGTGCAGCCTCCCCAGGCACCTCCTCGGCTTAACTCTGCGCCTAAAAGTTGCCTTTCGACCTAAAAACCGAGGGGGGTTCGTTAGTTTTCCAGAAAGAGTTCCGCTCTGCCGCCGCCACCAGAAACCAAGATTTGGATCCAGAAACTCCGTTCTGGCACCCTGCCGGGATGGGGAATTTGGAGAGGATCATCGCCATCATCATCACCAACGCATCTCCATCAACCACCGATGTTTCCCTCATCCATGAGTGAGTAATCCCCCGCTGTAGGCTTGGGGATGGTAGGTATTGGATGAGTTCTATCATGTAATCGACTAAGGTCTGTGAGGGAATAGTGCCTAGTTTCTCTTGTGCTATTTGAATTTGTTGCAACTTGTTGTGCTTAATGCTTGTCACTAGGGCCCGAGTTCCATGATCTTAGATCTGAACTTATTATTGAATCATTACGATAGTATTGTTTGTGATATTAGCTGCAAGTTGTGTACACATATCATTGTCCGGATCCAAAGGCCCCAAAGTGACAATAATTGGGACAAATGGAGGGTATGGCTATGGTGTGAGGATCACATGTGTTCACGGAGTGTTAATGCTTTGCTCCGGTGCTCTATTAAAATGAGCACCTTAATTACCAGTAGTTCCCTAGAGGCCCCGCTGCCACTGGCTGGACAGAAGATGTTGTGCAAGTTCTCATTGCGAGGACGTATGACTATATTTGGAGCACATGATTAGGATTGTTTAGTACTTGGATTCTTGTTATTATTTATCTGCAATGCCCTATATCTTGAAGTTGCATGTTTAGACTCGTCCATGCAACGCCCGTCCATCCATCCCTATGCCTACCGCACTCGAATCCGACTGTTACCGTTTTTGTTACTATTGCTCCTGTTTCACTGTTGCTGTTGCTACTGATAAACTTCTGTGAGCAAGAACTATTTCCAGGTGCAGCTAAACTGAAAACTCAGTTGCTAAGTATTGCAAGTATTCTTTGGCTCCCCTTGTGTCGAATCAATAAATTGGGTAATACTACCCGCGAAGACTGTTGCGATCCCCTATACTTGTGGGTCATCATACACATGTTAGCTCACCTGAGGCTAGTGAGAGTTATGATATTAATGATGGTTACATTGAGTTCATTGATGATTTTGTTGAAGAGTGCCGAAACACACATGGTACTAGTGCTATTACGGGTCTCCTTGCTAGACGTACTATTATGCCTAAGTTGTCCTCTGATCCTAAGTTTGCCACCTCTCCCATAGATATTAAAGATGAAGATTATGATTTCTCTCTTGATTTGTCTTACTTAAATATTGTTGAGAAAGAACCTTTTTGTGGGACTGAAAATGAGAGTGTTGTGGCTCATATGAATGAGCTTTCTACTATGAGTGCTTTGTTCTCTGATGATTTTAAGATGCGCAAGTACTTTGTTGCTAAGATCTTCCCTTTTTCACTAAAAGGAGAAGCTAGGGCTTGGTTTAGTAGATTACCTCCTGGTTCCATTGATAGCCCTTATTGCTTGATTGCTTCTTTCTTCCAGAAATATTTTCCTCCCAGTGCTAGACATGCTGATTTGCAGAGGCTTTTTTATTTTAAACAGGGAGAAGAAGATAAATTGCCTGAGTCATGGACAAGGTTCCGTGCCTTGATTCATGCACATACTGGATATCCATTACCTAAGAATGAGCTTCTTGATATTTATTATAATTGATTAACTGATGATTCTAGGACATACCTAGATAGCTTTGTTGATTGTGTTTTCAAGAAAAGGACTCCTACAGATGCTGAAGAATTAATGACTAAAATAAGCAAGAATTATGATGATTGGACTTCAACTGAGCTGAATGCACCTGAACCAGTTGTTCCTGAACCAATTCTAGCACCAACAACAAAGAAGAGGGGAGTTTGTTGGGGATATGCTATATGGGTATCCTCATAGCATGTCTCTTATCCGACTAACCCGGGTGGCCCATAGTCGGTAGCATGGCCTGTGGCCTGCTGGGCGGCCCAGTTAGGTGGATCCAGAAGGGAGGCCAATGCCGGATAAAGGAAGGCTACGGTGGAGTCACCAGCGTACCCGGAGCCTTGGAGTACAAGATACACAAGACTAGTGATAGACGGTGTAGGACTCTGTAACCTGTCCGGCTAAGACTTTTCCCTGTAACCCTAGGAACTGGCGACTATATAAGTCGGGCCTATGGGAGCCTTTAGGGCATCGTTTTACACACACCTCGCACAACGAACCTATCTCTGTAACTCGGCGTATTGCCATTATAGTGATTTATAGCAGGAGTAGGATTCCGCCACCGTCGTGGGATCTGAACCTTGGTAAGCTGTGTTACCTCGTACCCGTCAACCGTCCGCCTTACCCCACGTCTCTAAACACGCACTGTGAGGACCCCTCCATGGCGTACTCGTCGGCAATACCACGACAGTTGGCGCCCACCGTGGGGCAAGAGGCGCTTCAGGCTCTTCAGCGGGCAAGGACCAAGATCTTCGCGGGAATCGACGAAACCGTAGCCATCGGTCGCGTTCTCTTCTCCGGCAACGTTCCGATCGTCCCTCCCGACGAGTTCTGGATCCCGGCGAAGACGAACCCTACGCAGTGTTCGATCGTTCTTATCGGAGACATCCACCTCTTCATCGGTGAAACCGACTCGGGATCTAGTTCCCTGGAAGTCGGAGGAGCGTCAAGACCCGCACGGACCGCCTACGGGAAGGATACGTTCGCGGAAGGATTGATGTCGGATCTCTCTTCGGAGTTTGCCGGCAAAGATCGGAAAGCATCAAGACCCGCACGGACCGCCTACGGGCAGGATACGCTCACGGAAGGATCGATGTCGGATCTCTCCTTGGAGTTTGCCAGCAAAGATCGGAAAAATTCAAGACCCACCCAAACCGCCCCTGTGCAGGATATAAAGGTGGAAGATCACTGCAAATCCGCCGGCTTTGTCCATGCGTCTGGACAGCAGAGATCCAAGTTCGTAGGCGTGGTTACCATCTTCGATCTGGCGCGCTGCATTCAGAGAGAGGGCGAAAACCCCCGCGATTACCTGGCCAGGTGGCTCCGTATACGAGCCGATCTGGCCCACTACCCCAATGATGATGCCATCTATCACTTTGTGGAAGGATTGGTCCATGGCACGCTTCTCCGACACTCTCTAAGACGGCAACATGCGTTAGGACGCCTTACCTTCGAAGGCATGGTGAACACCGTCAACAACTACGCGGAGGCTCAAGCGGCAGCTCAGACAGCGCTTGCGCTCATTGACGGAGCCCCTCCGATTCAGCCACCACCACCGCCTCCGGCCGCCATCGTCGCAGCAGCACCACCACCTCCAGTCATCGTCGAGGCTGTTGCACCTCCACCGCCCGTCATCGAGGAAGTCCTGGCACCCTCCGACTCTGTCATTGACGCGCTTTATGCCGATTTCAGTGCAGATTCAGAGGAAATAGACTTCAGTCCGGAAGAGCTAGACTCCGCTGTGCAGGAGATGGAGGAGGAGTACTCGCGCGACGAACAAGCTAATAACACCGTCATGTCTCGAGGGGTGTTCGTCACCATTGGGACAACGATGGATGAAGACCAGCCCGGGCTAGCTCCGCCTACGGCGCTGGATAAGGGGAAGGGGCCACTTATTGGTGCCGACAATGATCGCGCAAAAGTCATGCCTCCTCCGCCTAACCCAGTGCAGCAGCCGTAGGAACTCGGCACTGGTCCAAGCAACAACAACACCACAAACTTGCCGCCTCCAGCATCCACGTCGGCAGCAGCCCATGTTACTCCAGCTGATAGAGTGATGTACTGCAATCTCCTCGTTGAGCCACTAACCGTCGATCATATCCGGAACGTGACTCAGCTTAATGAGAAGCGCCAGCAGCTGCTGGAGGAGGCGCAATCCATCGCGGAGCAAGGCGCTAAACTAGATCGAGATCTGGTCAACGCGCAGAAGTCCATAGAAAAAGCTAGAGCAATGGAAGCCGAGTACAAGACTCTGCTGCAGCAGCAGAAGGCTAGAAGGCTCCGACTCGCGTCATCAATGATCCTGGTGTACGGCGCAACCTAGGATGGGCTCCCTCAAAGCCGGCACAGGACAAGCCATACATTGATAGTGAAGGCAAGCAGGTGATGCCCACCCCACTCCTTAACCTCGCCGTCGCCAAGACCCTTCTGGAGCAGGATAGATCGCCTGAGGCAGTGGAACAGGTCTATGACCTAGTGGCCAAGGAGGTAAAGCAGCAGGAAAAAGCCACCTCTCAGAGGCTTGAGTGGGATACTCGTATGAAATGCAAAAGGTAAAGTGAAACTTACAAGTGCGATGATCTTGAGGCTTGTAGCGCTCTTGGCCAGCAGCTTGCCAAAGGCAATGTTGTTTCCTCGCAGGATGTCTGCTTGCCGGAGCAGCTCCTCAAGACCGCATGTCGGAGATGACGGCACTCCTCCAGGAACCATAGTTGTGTTACTCGGCATGAGCGCCGGGTAAACAATCTTCGGGAACTCGAAGGGTTTCTGAGGAGTAGGGGCGCCGCCTTCGGCAGAGGTACCAGCTCCCATCACCGCCTTGCCGCTACCGATGGCATCCTTAGCCGGAGCTTCAGCCATTTGAAGAGCAGCACTCTCCTGTGTCGCCTGCTCGCCGACAACAGCAAGCTCGGTTGAGGCACTAGAGTCCACTTCCATGACGGAAGGGCCTGGTGCCTCCTGGACTTGGGAGCTTGTCGGAGCGGAGGAGGGCTTGACGGCAGGAGTGGCAGGGGCGATGGCGGGAGAGGAGTCGCGATGCAGCATGACTTTAATATTTCTAGAAGCCCCAAGAATCTTGGAGGACTTCTTGAGGCTGGTTGTGGCTTTCTTCCTGAAACGTGCAAAATGCATAAGTACAGGAATAAGACAGATAAAATAAGACAATGTCGGAGAATAAGAAGCTTACACTAGGGGGGCGCTTTGGCAAACATCCCGGTGGCTTTCTTCTTTTCCGCCTCCAGGGCGGCAGTACTCTTTTTGGAGGCTCCACCCTCCGTCTTTCTCTTCTTACCTCCGTCGGCAGCGTCAGAGGTGGAGCTCTTCCGCTTTCGCGCCAACAGGACATCATCGTCGGACACGACCGTGACTTCCTTCATCTTTGGATCATAGATTTGGGCAGCCAGGTTGCCCTCCTCTAGATCGCTAAGCTGTTAAGTGAGAAATCCTCGTGTTAGACAAGATGGTATTGGCAAGACAGAAAAAGTGGAGCAATGTCATACACGGAAAATAAATATCTACCTTTGGGCATTTTCCATCTACGAACATGTCGTAGGTGAGGGTGAAGCCACGCTTCTTATCCTTCACCTTGACGATGTCCTTAAGGCGGAACTTGACGGAGTCGCTCGAGAAGTTGTCCTCGGAGATTCGGAGGGTATCCCTTAGGTCGCTGGTGTACTCGTGCATATACTTCGTGCGGTGCTGCAGAGGTTGGATCCGCCTGATGAACCAGCACATGGCTAGGTCCAAGCCGGTTAGACCCGTCTCTACGAACCACTCGATCCGCCTTATTGTGCGAGAAGCGTCGAGGTCGGAGGGAAGGGAGGCATGGGACCGCCATGTGGAGACTTCAGCGGCGGCTCCATCCACGAAGTCTGGGTACGTTACTTCTTGGCCCGCTAAAGGAATGTCGGGGCCATAGAAGTACGCCCGCTGCCAGTTTTTGCATGACTCGTGGCCGACGATGTCGGGGAACCGCCGGCCAGGACAGATCTTGAAGCTTATGGTGCCGCAGTTTCTAAGCTCCTCCTTGCTGTGTCCGGCTTCACGTTTGACGGTAAAAAAGTACACAAACAAATCTAACCTAGGCCTAATCCCTAGGTAACCCTCACAAAGTGCCGCGAAGTTTCTAAGCACTAGGATACTATTGGGGAAGAGGTTGTGGGGTTGGACCTTGAAGTGATTCAAGACGGACAGGAAGAAGTGGGAGATGGGCAGAGAAACGCCGCGTACCAATTGTGCCTTGAGGTATACTTTCTCCTCGGCTTGGGGAGAGGGGGTCACCTCGCCGGCCGGCGTCGCCCGCCAGGCGAGCCCCTCCGTCGCAGGGAGGTAACCCTCAACGACCATCTCTTGGAGGTCGCGGCCGGTGATGTCCGAGCCACGCCAGTCGCCTTTGTGCGAGTCTGGCTCCTCTTCCAGGGGCTCTAGCACCGTCAGATTGTGGTCGCCGCCGGTGGTTTCAATCACCGCCGACGCGGGGATGACCAGGCCCTCTGGGGGCACAACGACGGAGCTCCCCGGCTTCGTCGTGGCTTCGCTCGACGCCGCCATTGACGGGGATGAGCTGCTGCTAGCCATGGAGGAGGGAGAGAACGCGACTGGTGCAGAGAGAGAGGCTAGGGTTTCTCGAGGTTTTCTGCGGAGAGCTCGAGGAGGCATGCGGCTAGAGGAAGAAGACGATGACGCGAGAGAATGGGGTGAAAAAGTGGCAAGTGTCCCACGGTTACTATTTATCTTACTCTGCGTCAAGATTCGTGCAGCTAATCGGACGGTTGCCGCGTAGACGACGTGTTCGTGAACGTGCGCGGTAATTTCGCCACGTCTCCAACCGCCGCCGCCAATGGTTCGCATCGCTCGCGCGGGAAAATTGGATATGATTGCGTTCTCTGCATGTGTGAGTTACGAGGCGTCGCTGACCTACAGCCTACGTCGTCATAACTGACATGGTAGATGAGCCATCCTATCGAAGATTCCGGCATGGACGGATTTTATCCGACAACGGGAGCGTACAATGGAAGATTTAGCATTTCTCCGACTTACTCATAGAAGACGGAGAAACCTTTGCAGGGTTCTTTGGGAGGACTACAAGATATTGCTTGACGATTTGCCGACATCCATCTAGACGGAGCATTCCATAAGAAGAGGCAAGACGGCGCAAGATCTCGGAGTTCTCCGGGGGCTACTGTTGGGGATATGCTATATAGGTATCCTCATAGCATGTCTCTTATCCGACTAACCCGGGTGGCCCATAGTCGGTAGCATGGCCTGTGGCCTGCTGGGTGGCCTAGTTAGGTGGATCCAGAAGGGAGGCCCATGCCGGATAAAGGAAGGCTACGGTGGAGTCACCAGCGTACCCGGAGCCTTGGAGTACAAGATACACAAGACTAGTGATAGACGGTGTAGGACTTTGTAACCTGTCCAGCTAGGACTTTTCCCTGTAACCCTAGGAACTGGCGACTATATAAGTCGGGCCTATGGGAGCCTTTTGGGCATCGTTTTACACACACCTCACACAGCGAACCTATCTCTGTAACTCGGTGTATTGCCATTATAGTGATTTATAGCAGGAGTAGGATTCCGCCATCGTCGTGGGATCTGAACCTGGGTAAGCTTTGTTACCTCGTACCCGTCAACCATCTGCCTTACCCCACGTCTCTAAACACGCACTATGAGGACCCCTCCATGGCGTGCTCGTCGGCAATACCACGACAGAGTTATTTCATTAAATGATGAAGTGATGAAGGAAGCTAAGAAGTGTCTAAAGGAGAAAGGCTTTAGAGCTGAAGATGTGAAGAATCTACCTCCTATAGAAGAATTATGCAAGCCAATGCCCCACTCATCTACTATTGAGGTACACTCTCTCCAACACTTTGATGAAGGTGATATTCCTTATGGTAAGCCTCCTAATCAATGTTTAGAGGAGCTTGGCACATTTATTGTTCAACAAGGGTATTTTAATAAACAAGTTCAGAATCATTTATTGGAAAACTCTAGAGCTATCCATGAATTGAAATATATTGTGGAAAGAACTTATAATGATATTAAAATGCTTTGTAAACACTGTCAAATGGTTCAAACCCAACTTGATCAACTTGCTAAGGTGCAAAAGGATATGCTAGTTAATGCTTCCGGAGATAAACATGCTTATGGAATTGGAACTAGGAGTGGTATAGCTACTCAAGATCCTTTATATCCTGAAGGACACCTTAAAAGAATAGAGCAGGATTCCCAACAAGGTGAAGATAGTGGTAGTCCTCGTAAGAGGAAGAAAAAGAAACATAAAGTAGTTGAGGAATCACTTGAACCTGCTGTAGATCCTAATAGTATATCTGTCTCTGATGATGAAATTGAGAGTGGTAATAATAATGATGCTCCTGATAAGGACGAAGTTGAGGAAGAACCTGAGAAGCACACTAAGAACACTAGGTACACAAAGGAATATTTTATTGCTAATAAACATGGTAAAGAGAGAGAACCTTGGGTGCAGAAACCTATGCCTTTTCCAGGTAAGAAACACAAGTCCAATGAGGAAGAACACTACAACAAGTTTTGTGAGTGGATGAAGCCTTTATTCTTGCAAATTCCTTTGACTGATGCTATTAAGTTGCCTCCTTATTCAAAGTATATGAAGGATATTGTCTCTAATAAAAGGAAGATTCCTAATGAGGAGATTTATACTTTGCTTGCTAATTACTCCTTCAATGGTAAGGTTCCAAAGAAACTAGGTGATCCAAGTATACCAACTATTCCTTTCTCCATTAAGAATAATTATGTTAGAACTGCTTTATGTGATTTGGGAGCTGGAGTTAGTGTTATGCCTTTTTCTCTTTACAAGAGACTCCAGCTAGAAAAGTTGATACCAACTGATATATCTTTGCAAATGGCTGATAAGTCAACTACTATTCCTGTTGGTATATGTGAGGATGTTCCTGTTCAAGTAGCTCATAATTGCTTGGTTTTAACTAATTTTGTTGTGCTTGAAATGCCTGAAGATGATAATATGTCTATTATTCTTGAGAGACCTTTTCTTAATACTGCAGGTACTGTCATCAATTGCAATCAAGGAAAAGTAACATTCAATATTAATGACAAAGAGCACACTGTCTATTTCCCCAAGAAGGTTGTTAAGAGCTATTGCCTGAATTCAATTGAAAATATTGGGAGAATCAAGGTTGGAGAAATATATTGTCCCATTCCATAAGAAAATTTTGAAACTATTATGATTGGGACCATTGTTATCAAGTATGAGGTAACATAATCACCTTGTGAAATGCAAAGTTTTGTTTCATATAAGATTGTTTTAGTAACAAGACTTGATAAACCTTGTTAACAAAAGGATTTTAATGAACAAAATAATGTTTCCACTGTGGTTATACTTGCTTTCTTGTTCTTTTCTCCTTCCTAGTCTTTTCTTTAGCTTTAGTTTTGCTAGGTGTTTGCTTGTTTGAGTTTCTTAGAGCTCCTGTAGTTTGGATTTTTGTTTGATTTTGCTTCTTCTAAAAAAACTGTTTCTGCGAGAAAATCAATTTTCATACCCTGAAAATTGGCCAAAAATAAAGTTCCCCGAAAAATCCCAGAAAATTCAAAATAATTTTTTCCTCGAAAAAATGGGCAGAGAGGCACCTGAAGTGACCTAGGGGGACACCACACCTGTAGTAGGCACGGCCTACCAGGTGGCGGCGCCTAAGAGGGGGTCTGGCCCACCTGGGCCCCTCCAGGCTGCCTCCTCAAAGCCACCTTCTTTCTCTCTCCCGAAAAACACCAGAAAACTTGCTCAAGCTCGAGTTCTTTCTGTTCTTGCTCGCGATTTTCGATCTCCTTGTTCAGCCCATCTCAAGTGCTGATTTTTGGAGGGATTGTTCCTTGGTATGTGCCTCCTCCACTTGTCCAATTAGATTTGTGATTGGTAGATTGTATCTTGAGTAATTTGCTGCTATACGTGATAGGTTGTTTGAGCTTGCATGCTTGTTCTTTGCTTAGAATTTTTTTTTGATGCATGTATAGTCCTCTAGCAAGTTCCTATAGTAGTTGCTCATCATCTATCAACTTAGAAATCACTTGGTTTGATGGTTGTCTAAAATTTCTGCAAGGAAGATGAGTGCTTATCCACTGAACCAATATGGCTTGATGGTGCATGAGCCAATGAAGATTCATCGTGAGGAGGCAGTTTTTCCTTCCATATATCCATGCAATGAATTTATGAGAGCTGCGGGGATCCTCCAAGATTTCCAAACTATGGTTACTAATGCAGGGTTGGAACACTTTGTTGAAGGTGAACCATTCCAATATGTTAAGCTAACCATGGCTTTTGTGCAGGACTTCTGGTTCACTTGGTCTACTTCTAATCCCATGGTCCATTACAAAATATATAATATACCTGTCGACCTGCCTTTTGCTGATTTCTGTGCAGCAATTGGAGTACCTCAGTGGGGATCTTGTGAGAAGATCAAGGAGAGGCCCAAGTCACTTGTGGATTTATATGCTGAGATTTGCCAAGGTTTTGACTTCTCAAAGGAAAGTGGTAAAATTCAAAACATTCAGCTCCCAGCTATTAGATACTTTTCCTATTTCATTACCAAGTGTGTTCTTGCTAGAAAGATTGCTAGAAAGTTATCTTCTTTTGATCTAGCTTTTATCGCAACAGCTTTGAATAGGAATAGATCTTATAGTGTGGGTGCTCTGATAGCTCACCGTCTCTCCACCAACCGCGAGAAGGGTGGAATTTGTGGAGGTCTCATTGCTTCTAGGTTGCTAGCTTTCCATGGTTTAGTGTCTCATTATTCAGATTTTTAGTTCCCATAGAGAGGCTTGATATTGAATCCATGATTCAACATGGTTTTGTTTCCTTGGGGGCTAATGTGAGAAGTTTACCATATGAATTATCTTTTGCCCAGCAAGGTCGGAGAAAGGGTAGGACTGAAAAAATAGTTTATTTGCCTGCACCTGCTTTGTTTAACTTTGATAATAGGCAAGGATGGTCGCTTGCGGAGGAGGAGGTTGACACTTATGTGGGGGAGCTCTCCCAGCAAGAGGAGAATGTTGAAGAGGATGCCGAAGACAATTCGGTTCAGCCCTCCAACTTGGGAGAGTCTTCATACCATCATCCCTCATTTGATTGGCGCGCGTCTTCTTCTTCATTGCAGCTGCCTGACTGTGATCATTCCTATGCAACCAGCATGGGGGTACTATCCGCGTTATTGAGCCCCACTTAGGCCAAAAGCCTAAGCTTGGGGGGAGGTACACTGACATCACACTCATATATATATTATGTTCGGTCAGTTCTTTGTATATCCATTATTTTTGCTTTCTTTTTAGTTTTTGTTGCTTCTTTATAAAAACCCAAAAATACCAAAAATATTTTCGTTGTTTATCTTGGTTTGTTTCTTTGTTTCTTTGCTTTGGTTTGCTTTAAAATAAAAATCCAAAAAGATTTTGCTTTGTTTTTCTTTGGTTTTTCTTTGTTTGCTTGTTTCCACAAAAAATCGAAAGCACCAAAAATATTTGTTGTTCTTCTTGGGTTTTGTGAGTTCTTTGCAGGGTTCAGCCGTCCTCAGTGGATTTTTGGTTTCATGTTAATTATTCAAGTCACACAAGCGAAGGGAAATAATGAAGATTAAAACAACTTGAGGTGTGGTAAGTGGCTAGTAACAAACTCTATCTGTTTCATTTTTATACATATACTCATCATTGTGAGCATGCTTAGCATGTTTGTGTAAGGTGTATGTCATTATGGATGCCTAGTAGTTCTTCTTGTCTATGATTAGATCCAGCTTGCTAATAGTTTGTATCATGTCATATGAATGTTTGCTTGCATTGTTTTATTCATACTTTGGTATGATATTGTGGTATCCTCCTCTGACTGTTCATGTGAATCGACTTGGCACATGCTCATGCATGCATATGACTAATCAATAGTCAGTAAGCCTCGATGATTTATTTTGCCTCAGAGTTCTTGAATCACTTTCATGCCATAATTAGTCCTGTTTTGTTGCAAGCATGATTATGACAGTTACTGCTCTCTTGTTTGTCGCTCCCTCTCTTTTGCTAGCCTTCACTTGCACTGAGTATGTGCTCTATCTGCGCTTCCAACTCCCCAAAACCAATATTGCCAGCTGTGTCCACCATAACTACCTATTAGCATAATTTGCTACTTCAGTGCATATTTTATATATTGCCAGCTGTCTGTTTTGAGAAAGTTAGTTAGTAAAGCTCTCACGAACTTGAGGGCACACTTTATTCCTCGTGCTTAATAATTTTGAACCATTGTGACTAGTCCATGAAAGTTATATGCTTGCTAATTATATGCTAGGAGTCAGCAGAACCGTGTTGTCACGGGGAACGCTTTCAACACCTGTTGGATATTTCATCCAGTTGATACTTTGCTCTTTTGTTTATGAATGTCGACGATGTGAAATAAAAGGAGAGTTTGTGAGTTCGTGGAGTTTATACATTGTGTTAGAGAAATGCATGGGCCGCTAGCCTAAGCCATGCCTAATCATGGTGGAAACTTGCAGCATCACCATAATGAGCATCTATTAAGCGTCCTCAATAAAAATCTATGCATATGGTAAATAAAAAGATTGCTGAGATGCTCATTGTCTGCTTGGCTTGTCATTTTTGGTTATGGGAAAGATCCTGTACCATGTGCAAGGGGTACCCGTTGGCGGTTCTCGATGATATGCATGTATTTACAATGACAAGAACTTTCAGGTGACCAAAGTTGAGTAGCATGCGGAGCGACCCTCGTACTCAAGGAACTTAGGATTTCCAGTTTATGGTCTATCAAGCATATGATTCAGAGTGGACCTCACTTTCACCTTAACCACATGAAGATGCCTATGATAGGGGTAATGAGAGCTCAAAGCTAATGAGTACCTTCCTTTCAGCATTGGGAAGCCTTTCAAAACCATTTTCACAACTTTGTTGAGTCACCACTTATTCTATGAGCACCTTCTTGAGAGCATAGTTGTCATTCTTGTGTTTGTTCCAAAACTTGGTTAATTATGTCATGACTTTGATGCTTGTACCTCTGATATCTTTACTTCTAGTCTTCACTTGAACTTCAGAGGTGCCTTGGCATTTATATTGTGCTCTACACACAAAGACAAGCGAGATACCACTCTATCATACCTTATTATGAGCATTGCAATGTTGCTTAAGTTTATGTTTCATGCTACTTATTATTATTGAGTGGTTTCTCTTCATAGCTTGCAATGACTACTGAGTAGACTTAGTTGCATACTCCTTATTATGAATTGTCTAAGCATCTACTCCTGTGCTGAGAATATATGCATCATATGAAGCAAAGTGTTCGTGAAAGTTCTATTATCGCACTCAGTTTTCAACTGAATTGCTTCAGGACAAGCAATAAGCCAAGCTTGGGGGGAGTTGATACGTCCAAAACATATCTACTTTCTCGAACAAGATTCAGATCCAGAAACTCCGTTCCGACACCAGAAACCAAGATTCGGATCCAGAAACTCCGTTCTGGCACCCTGCTGGGATGGAGAATTTGGAGAGGATCATTGTCATCGTCATCACCAACGCATCTCCATCAACCACCGATGTTTCCCTCATCCATCAGTGAGTAATCCCCCGCCGTAGGCTTGGGGATGGTAGGGATTGGATGAGTTCTATCATGTAATCGAATAAGATCTGTTAGGGCATTGTGCCTAGTATCTCTATTAGTGCTATTTGACTTTGTTGCAACTTGTTGTGCTTAATGCTTGTCACTAGGGCCCGAGTGCCATGATCTCAGATCTAAACTTATTATTGAATCATTATGATAGTATTGTTTGTGATCTTATCTGCAAGTTGTGTACACATATCATTGTCCGAATCCAAAGGCCCCAAAGTGACAATAATTGGGACAACCGGAGGGGATGGATATGGTGTGAGGATCACATGTGTTCACGGAGTGTTAAGGCTTTGCTCCGGTGCTCTATTAAAAGGAGCACCTTAATTGCCAGTAGTTCCCTAGAGGCCCCGCTGCCACGGGCTGGCTGGACAGAAGATGTTGTGCAAGTTCTCATTGCGAGCACGTATGACTATATTTGGAGCACATGCCTAGGATTGTTTAGTACTTGGATGCTTGTTATTATTTATCTGCAATGCCCTATATCTTGAAGTTACATGTTTAGACTCGTCCATGCAACGCCCGTCCATCCATCCCTATGCCTACCGCAATCGAATCCTACTGTTACCGTTACTGTTACTATTGCTACTGTTTTGCTGTTGCTGTTACTGCTGTTGTTGCTTTTCTGTTGCTACTACAAACTATTGCTACTGATAAACTTCTGTGAGCAAGAACCTTTTCTAGGTGCAGCTAAACTGACAACTCAGTTGTTAAGGCTTGCAAGTATTCTTTGGCTCCCCTTGTGTCGAATCAATAAATTGGGTAATACTACCCACGAAGACTGTTGCGATCCCCTATACTTGTGGGTCATCACCTACTTATTTCTGTTGGTGTCTGAAGGCTTATCATGCATGTTGAAAAGGAGGGGAATTTTAGAAAATTTACGAGGTGTACAAGTGGAACCTTGCTCCCCCTGTGAACCATCTTATATTTGTGGATGATAGCCTGATGTTTCTTGCAACTAATCGGGAAGGTTCTGATGAGATCATGGAGATCTTGGAGAAATATAGTAGGGCCTCGGGGTAGAAGGTGAATTTGGACAAGTCCTCAATTCACTTTAGCAAAGGATGCTCGGATGCGCTCAAGGAGGAGATTAAGGCAGTCATTCATGTCTATAAGGTATCACTGTCCGAGAAGTATCTTGGGATGCCATCGGATGTTGGGAAGTGCAAAAATGGAGCGTTCAAATACCTGAAGTACAGAGTGTGGAAAGGTATTATGGTATGGATCAAACAAATTATGTCAGTAGGAGAGAAAGAGGTGCTAATTAAGGCGGTTACACAAGATATACCAACATATTCAATGTCGTGCTTTAAGTTTCCCAAGGGTTTATGTGAGCACATCAATGCACTCATTAGAGGTTTTTTGTGGGGTAGCAAGAAGGGCAAGAGGAAAACAAGTTGCGTGGCGTGGGAGAATATGACTATGCCAAAACATTTAGGAGGCTTGGGTTCAGAGACATGGAGCTCTTTAATTTGAGATTATTGGCAAGGCGGGCATGGAGATTACTGGAAAGCCCGGAAACCCTGAGTGCTAGAATCCTCAAGGTTGTTTACTACCCATTAGATGATCTCATATCTATCGAGTTGGGCTCATCCCCTTCTCAGGAGATGGTGGGAAATTGTTGATGGCAAGGACATACTAAAATTGGGATTAATCCGCCGCATAGGATATGGTCAGACGACAAGGATTTGGCATGCCAACTGACGAGGTTTAATCTCGTCAATGCCCATTGTTATGAGCTTGGGTTTCGGAGAAGATGGGGATGCTGGAGATCGCGGAACGGTTAGCAAACAAGCAACACGGGGACACAAGGTTTACCCAGGTTCAGGCCCCCGGAGGGAAAAACCCTACTCCTGCTTGTCTGCTCTTGATTACGGCGGAACCAAAAGTTACAGGGATGCGCAGATGCGATCTGGAGTGGAGGTGTGTATGCGGTGGTATGAAGTGCCCTCCTCGTCGTGCCCTCCTAGCCTTTATATAGAAGTAGGCAGGTCCTGGGCACAGATCAAGTCGATTATAGATTTAGGGTTTGCCCCTTTGAATATTCTATCTAATCTAGTCTTTCTCTCCAAGGATCCGAAGACGTCCTGGGCCTGGGCCACCCAAAAATCTTCATGGGCCGCGTATATTCTTGTGGGCCTTCCTTGGACTGGACCAGGTATGCTAAAGTCATGTGCATGTGGGGTATAACCATGTCAGTAGACCCCGAGTGTTCAATCGAATTGTAGATTCGGCTGAGGACTCTTCAATCTTTCGGGTGCAGTTGTTTTCTGTTTATCAGAGAATGATTTTAGTGTGTAGGGATTGTTGATGCGTGTGCCTGACTCTCTCGACGGATCAGGTCCAGTTAACTGTCTTAGGATAAAACAACACGATCTTCTTCAGTTTCGAGTCCCTCAACTCGAAACCAGAACATATGCTGGCGTAATTCGACTCAGGCCGTTGAGGACTTACATGAGTGGAATTCTAGTGATTTTCAAATGATGTACCCAACGCGTCCGTCAGGATTTTCATCGCACCTGCTGGCACAGATTTTTACTAGCAGAGCGCAGTCGTGTGCGTTGCCAGGCCATCAGATGGTATATGTAGGTCTTATCTTTGCGTCGCAGACGCAGCATCTGAATGTTTATCACCGCGGAGGTGTTTTGGGTGGCCAAAGAGGATGTTACTCACTTAGCGTTAACTGGGGAAAAGTTGCTGAAAAGTTTTTGCATGTTGATCTGAAGGATTGCATCGAAGAATTCATAGAGTGCACGACCAGCGCTCCCTATGGGAGTAGCCCCCAAGTGTCCGTTCGAGTCGTAGACTCGAGCAGAGACTTTCAATTCAGTCGTTGTTGACTTTTAGGTCCGTAGGACACAAAAAAATTCGGATGCTTGAATCCATCCTCCCTATGGGAGTAGCCCCCGAGTCCGTAGTGGAGTCGTAGACTCGACGTAGGACTCGAAGAATAGCTCAATGTTGTAGTACTTTGATCATATTTCGGGTGCGCGGCCAGCGCTCATGATAGGATTAGCCCCCGAGTATTTACTCGAATCGTAGATTCGAGTGAGTACTTTTAGCTGTGTAGTCGAAGATTTGTAACCGTTGCTAGTATATCTTTGATGACGTCAGTGCTGACGATCGGTGACTTCAAGCGTCTGCGACGCCATAGATGACATGACTGGGCGAACGTGGGTCCCACCTTCTGACTTTTAATTGACTGGTCACGCGCGACGTGGAGATAATTACGGTATCGCCTCGGTTTCAGTGCGTAGTGGACGGCGTGCGAGCGACGGTTCACTGCCGTGCTGACACATGGACGGTTGGATTCTAATGTTGGCTCTAGGGCTTCCTGATGAACGGTCACCGTGCATCTTCTTCATCCTTATAATCATTGGGGAAAAACTTGTTTGTTTTCACCGCAGCCATTCTCGTTTCACTGCTCCCATCTTCTTGAGATTTTCTCGCCGCGCTCTGGAAATTCTCCGATCCTTCCCATCTTCGTTCCTACGCTCATGTCGTTGCTGTCGCCGCACTGCAATGGGGAAATCAAAGAAGGCCTCCACCGCAGTTGGTACCAGCGCCGCTGCCGGTGTCTAGAAGGGTACTGCCCGCTACCCGCGTCACCGATGGTGGCTGGCGGCGGTCCGAGACGCGCGAGGGCGATCTTCGCAAGCTCCGGGAGCAGGGTCTAATCCCGCAGGACAAGCAGGCCATCAAGATTCCCGGCGATGAGGTAACTTCCCGTCCACCCGCTGGGTTTCGGGTCATGTTTGTCGCTTTTGTCCTTCGAGGCCTTTCTCTCCCAGTCCACGACTTTCTTCGTGGATTGCTTTTCTTCTATGGCATCCAACTCCATCATGTTTTGCCGAATTCTGTTCTTCACATTGCCTGCTTCATCACCTTCTGCGAGTGCTGGCTCGGTATCGAGCCACACTTTGGCCTCTTTCGGAAGCTCTATTCCGTGAAGAGGCAGTCTGGCTCCGATGGCGTTTATCCCATCGGCGGCTGCATCATTTCCCTTAAATCCAACTTTCTCTTCTTTTCTTTTTCTATGTCTGAGTCCGTCCAATATTGGCGGAGGCGATGGTTTTACATCCGCGACTCCAAAGTGCACGGGCAAAAGTTTGGCCTTGCTCCTTTCGACACTCCTAGATGCTCTCCATCCAGCAAGTTACTCTCTTTCAAAAGATGACAACTCAAGATTACCAATCCCTCCCAGAAAATCCAGCAGAAAAGGTCCTGGAAGAACCACATCTTGGATGGTGAGGTGGTGGAGATAGAGGAACTCTATCATCGGGTGGAGGATCTTCAGGTGATTCCGGATAAAGAGGTGAATGGTGTGGATATCATCCGCACCTTCCTCAAACGTTGTGTGCAGCAGCTCCAGGCTAGGGCGCACCCGATGTTCCTTTATTCTGGCCGCAATGACCCGACTAGGGTTTCGACTGGAGAGCTCTCCAAGGGGGATGTTGACGGAATCCTCCGGCCGCTGCTGAAGTTTAAGGATGACGAGGACATTCCGGGTAGCTCGCTGACCCTTCCATTCAGGGCCTCTCGACCGGTGCCGCAGGTGTAGATCTGGGACGTGCGCGTAGCGCTTTTTTCAACTGCATCTCCTTACAGTTTGTTTATTCTGAGAGTTTGTTTTCTTTTGTGCAGGAATTCAAGGTACCTGGCATGGCGCCTCCACTACCCGAACGTTTTCCGGATGCACTGGACAATGAGATAGTGGACTCCATGTCTGAGCTTCCTTCAGCGCGGTCACCGGCTGAAGAAACCTTTGAGTCGAGCGAGGAGCTGACTCGAAAACAGACGCGAAGCTCGAGCGAATCAACGGATGCCTCGACTCCGCCGACGCCTAGGAACCCGCCATGCCTTGTGCGTCACAATGGAGGTGATGGTGGCTTTTACACTCCTATTCCGGCCGTGCCCGTGCGCGGGCTATGGCGCCGCAGCCGCCGGCGAAGCGGAAGAAGGAAGAGAAGAAGGGCAAGAGGGCCTTGCCTGTCTTCAACTTGAGCGATATGGACTCGTAAGTATCTTCAGTTGATTTTTGCTCTTCTTTCATGCTTGCTTGTATTTGACTTAAGTTTTTCTTTTGTAGCCACTCCTCCGATGGCTCTTTCAGCGATGGCGCTCGGGAGATGGTGGGGGAGTCGAAGGTTGCTCCTCCTCCTCCTCAAATGGTGGCTGCCTCTGGGGACGTTGCTCCGAACCCTTCTCCGCGGGAGACTCGGGTGATTGTCTCCCAGAAGACTACAGCCGTACCTTCGGAGTCGCCGTCTGATCATGTAAGTGCTTTCGTTCTTGCTGTAGGGGGAGCCCCCGAGCATTTTTCGGATGATCTGCTGATCGTTCCCTCTTGTTCGTGTCTCGGGGGGAGCTCCCGAGTGTCTTTCGGATGATCTGCTGATCATGTCTTTTTTTGTGTGTGTCTTGGGGGATCCCCAAGCTCTTTTCGTATGCCCCCGAGCCTTTTTCTGACAAGTTGCATCTTCTCGCAGCCTTTTGTTCAAGGTGTCAACCAACTGGTGAAGCAGCATCTGACATTGGAGGCCAGCCTTCAGCGGCTTCAAGGTTTGTGTTTTTTTATCGATCTTCTGCTTCTTCGGCTGCTTGCTTACTTGTGAATCTCATGTTTGTTCTTTTTTGCATACGAAAATAACACTGCCCTCCGCGAGCTTGATGCTCTCAAAAAGATCCTCGGGCGAGCAGAGAAAAAAGCTGAAGATGCCGTTGGTGCTAAGGAGCGCCTCGAGCAGGAGTTAGTCGATGCGGCTGCGGCCAAGGAGCGCCTGCAGCAAGAGGATACAGACCGCGAGGAGCAGATCTCCACCGCTGCGGCTTCACGCGAGAAGGAGGTAGCCGGCAAGCTGATGGCTGCTGCCAAGGCTATTTTGGGTGAGTAGTTTCGTCTGTTCCTTTTCGGTTTCCTTGTCCCTTTAGTTCTATTTGGTTTTCACTTTGCCTCTTCCGTGTATCTAGATGACGCGGGCATCGAGTTCGACCGTGGTGCCCTGGAGCACGGAAGTGCTCTGGATGATGCCACTGCGGCGGTCGAAGACCGCTACAGACCGTGGTTGGCTCGCTTGCCAAGGCCAAGGTGGTTCTCGGGCGCTTCTACAAGGAGCTCGTCCCCAAGGGTGTCACCCTGGAGGATGTAGAATTGTTGGCGGACGCACTGTCAGTCGAGGGCCCCGCGGCGTACAAGCGCAAGCAGAAGGGTATCAGCGCATCCATGGGGCTAGCGATGGCCATGGCGTCTGGAGCGGAGCTGGATCTTCATCAGGTCACCTCCCAGATGCCGATGGCTTCCAACGGATCCGAGGTAGCCTTCGCCCTCTACGCTGCCTGTTGTAAACGCTATGGGCCGAAGCTGATTGACCTGCTGGCGGAGTATGCGGTGAGGCAGCAGGGGGAGGCCAAGAGCAGGCAATCCGGCTCCGAGGCCACTCAGGATGCAGCTTCTTAGGCCTTGTATCTGTAGGATAGCTTTTGTTTCTTTTGTTGTAATGTGTTTATGAACACTCCTTGTGCCATGTAGTGTCTTTTGGTGCATATAATGAATCTCCGAGCTGTTTGCTCAATCGTGCGTTTGTTCATACCCTTGCCTTCTTTTCCTCTAGGGACCTTTGGGTGATGATCCCGTTGATACTTCGTCTGTGGCGCAGCTGCGGCCATCCTTGGATGATGTGTCGCGGCTTGTATTTCTTCATGACCGCATCCGTAGTATTGAGAAAGAATTACTTGGTGTTCGAGGCCACGCGGATGTTTGGAAGTCGAAGGAGGAGCGAGGCGCCGCCAGAGAGGAGTATCTGATGGGGGAGTTGCGCCGTTTGGCCGAACAGATTCAATGTGAGTTTCTTCGAGCTGCTGCTCATTTTTCGGATGCGCCTGTTGGCTTGTCATCTTATTGCAGGTGTTGCAGGTGCTAACCTTGTTCCTAGGGAGGAAAAGGAGCGTGTTGCTGTTCGGATCAACTGCCTAACCCAGCAGGACATGGAGGCCGACGGCTTTTTTTGGATGGACCGTGATCGTGCTATGGTCCTTGTGACTGTGCAGGATCGTGTTCACCAGGTGTCGTGGGTGCTGCGGCAAGTGAAGACTTCTATGGCGTCGATTCTGCACGTGATGTTTCCCCTGGATGAGGCGCCATCGACTCTATGGGGCCTGCTGGCGAAGTTTCGAGATGTGCATCATGTCAGGGAGCTAGTGCGGCATCAGTTGGTTGCAGGGGTAAAGGCTGGGCTTTCCCTCGTGCGGCTGCATCGCCCTGATATAGATCTTGCTGCTGTGGCGGCTGGGCCACCTCTTCGGCTGGATGGTGGCATGTGGGACATGCGTCCGCATTATGCGGCTGTAAGGCAGTATGCCGAACAAATTGTAGATCTCTTTGAGCATCGTGCGCAGGTGATTTTTTAGAATAGGTAGGACCTGTAAAAAGATAGATGTAAAACTTGTATGTATTTGACTGGGCGTGTTATGCCCCTTGCTGTAAAGGTTGATTTTTTTTAGCATGTGGTGCTTTATTTGTATGCGTGCCCTTTTCGTTAGCCTGACGTGATCAGCTACTCAGGTGTACACGCGTTATCCTCAGTCGACGAAGTCGTGAGGTGAGGGGATCCCCCGAGTGTGTTGTGACATGAAGAAAATGCGAATAATAGACAAATATTTGGGGCGAGACACTTAGCTTTATTCATATCGTAATGAGGAGGTACATTGTTCGGCTGAGTAGCCTTGGCTGAATAGCCTTATTGAAAGTAAAAGGAGGGGGTATCTAGGGGTAGAAGCGTCGCAATTGTGCGACGTTCCATGGGTTGGAGTATGCGACTCCAGACTCCATGTGCTTGAGGCGATAGGCGCCACCTGGGATTACTTCATTGACGATGTAGGGTCCTTCCCAGGGTGACTCGAGCTTCTTCGGTCGCTATTGCTTGAGTCGTAGGACTAGGTGTCCTTCGACGAAGGACCTTGGGCGCAGCCGACGGCTATGATAATTGCAGAGGCTTTGTTGGTAGACCGCTGCTCGAGCCGCGGCTATGTCACGTGCCTCGTCAAGTGTCTTGACGGCGTCTTCGAGTGCGGCCGTCGATTCGGCTTCGTTGTAGGCGATGACCCGTGGGGCCCTATGGCGTACTTCTGCAGGCAGCACGGCTTCGGCTCCGTGCACCATGAAGAATGGCATGTAGCCAGTTAAGCTGTTTGGCGTCGTGCGCAGGCTCCAGATGACGGAGGGTAGCTCTTGTGTCCAGGCTCCTGCGAGTCGCTGGAGTGGGCTCATTAGGCGCTTCTTGATGCCGCTGTCGACGAGGCCGTTGGCCTTTTAGACCTGCCCGTTCGTTTGCGGGTGCACCATGGAGGCGTATGTTATGTTGATTCCGAGGTCTTCGCAGAAGTCCTAGAATTCTTTGGAGATGAAGTTTGACCCGTTATCGGTGATGATGTTGTGCGGCACGCCGAACCTGTATACTATGGATTCGAAGAATTTCACGGCCGTTTTTCCCTCTTGGTTACTAACGGGCATGGCCTCGATCCACTTGGTGAATTTGTCGACTGTGACCAGGAGGTAGACGTGGCATCCTTTCGAGGACTTAGGCAGTTTGCCGATCATGTCGAGGCCCCATTGAGCGAAGGGTCAGGCCAGGGGTATGGGCCTGAGCTCCGATCCTGGTGCGTGTGGTTTGTCTGCGAACGTCTGGCACCCATTGCACCTTCGGACGATGTCCTTGGTGTCGTTCATGGCCGTTGGCCAGTAGAACCTAGCTCGCAGAGCTTTGGCGACAAGGGCGCGGCTGCCCGCGTGATGGCCGTAGATGCCCTCGTGGATGTCTTGGAGGATAGTTTTGCCATCACCGATAGTGACGCACCTTTGGAGTACACCCGAAATGCTGCGCTTGTACAGCTCTCCATTGATGATGGTGAAGGCCTTGGACCGGCGAGATATGCGCCGGTCATCTATCGGGCTGTCAGGCAGCTCCCCGTTTATCAGATATCGGAGGTATGGCTGTGTCCATGTTTCTTCGACTGCCATGACCTGCATCAGGTTGACCACTGCAACCTCTGTGTCAAGCTTTTCTGGTCCTTCCTGTCCTTCGGGTAGCGCAGCCCCCGAGTGTTCTGCTTCTTCGAGTGATCCCTTAGGGAATTTCTTTTTGATGGATGGTACGAAGATTTGTTCGAGGAAACACACCTAGTGGCACCCGTGCGCATGTGGAGCCGATGTTGGCGAGTCTGTCGGACTCTTCGTTGCTTTCTCTCCCAACGTGCCGAAGCTCGCAGCCGTCAAAGTCTCCTTCGAGTGCGTTGTAGAGTGTGCGGTACGCAATCATGTTGGCAACGTGTGCGTCGCACTCGTTCATCGTCTGTTGGACGACGAGGTTCGAGTCACCGTAGATGACCAGGCTCGTCGCGCCGCAGATCTTGGCCATCTTCATGGCATGGATGAGGGCCTCGTACTCGGCCTCGTTGTTGGAGGCTCGAAATTTCATCCGGAGGATGTACTTCATCTTGTCGCCCTGCGGGGAGGTCAATATGACCCCGGCTCCTGCTCCAGCCTCGTGCTTGCAGCCATCGAAATGCATCGTCCATGACTGCGTCATGTCCGGGGTGTCCTGCAGCTGCAGTTCCATCCAGTGGACGAGGAAGTCCGGAAGGACCTGAGACTTGATCGCGTGGCGCTTCTCATAGACGATGTCTAGAGGTGACAGCTCGATGCCCCACAGGGCCACATGTCCTGTGGCCTCGAGGTTGTGCACGATGCTGTTCAGGGGTGCTTCGTTGACGACCATCTCCTGATGCTCTTGGAAGTAGTGTCTCAGCCAACGAGCCGTCATGAACACGCCGTAGGCGAGTTTCTGGTAGTGAGGATACCTCTGCTTTGTCGGTGTCAATACCTTGCTGAGGTAGTAGATTGGGCGTTATACCCCATGGGTCTTGCCATCTTCGGGTCTTTCGACCACAAGCACGGTGCTTACCACTTGATGTGTAGCTGCTATGTATAGCAGTAGAGGCTCGCGCTCCCTTGGAGTGACCAAGACGGGCGAGGTGGAGAGCAGCCACTTCAGATCTTCGAATGCGTCGTCTGCTTCAGGCGTCCACTCGAATTTTTCTGCCTTGTGTAGCAGCTGATAGAAAGGCAGGGCTTTTTCGCCCATGCGGCTGATGAACCTGCTCAACACCGCGATGCGCCCAGCGAGCTGCTGAACACCTTTGAGGTTCTTCGTCTTCTCCATGGCCATTATGGCTCGGATTTTCTTCGGGTTCGCCTCGATCCCTCGCTGGGAGATGAAGTAGCCTAACAATTGACCAGATGGGACGCCGAAGGTGCACTTTTCTGGGTTTATCTTGATCTTGTATCGATCAAGGTTGTCGAACGTCTTGCGGAGATCGTCGATTAGTGTCTTGGCCTCCTTGTTTTGATTACTATGTCGTCGACATAGACTTGGATGTTGCGGCCGATCTGGTCCTTCAGGCATGTCTGCATGCACCGTTGGTACGTGGTGCCTGCGTTCTTCATCTCGAAGGGCATTGTGTTCTAGCAGAATACTCCGAACAGCGTAATGAATGTCGTTTTCTCCTGATCTTCGACCTTCAGTCGAATCTGATTGTAGCCTGAGTAGGCGTCGAGGAAGGAGAGCTTCTCGCATCCTGCAGTCGAGTCGATGATCTGATCAATCCGAGGAAGAGGGAAGTGATCCTTCGGGTAGTGCTTGTTCAGCGATGTGAAGTCCACGCACATCCGTGGGATGTCCGTGTCCTTTTTGGGGACCATCACGGTGTTGGCGAGCCACTCGCTTTCCTTGATCTCCCTGTTGAAATTTGGGTCGAGTAGTCTGTTGACTTCGACTCCGATGGCTCTGGCCCGTGGCTCGGACAGTCGTCAGATGGACTGTTTGACGGGGCTTGGCTTCTGGAAAGACGTTAAGTGCGTACTCGGTGAATTCCCTGGGAACTCCTAGCATGTCCGCAGGACACCAGGCGAAGATTTTCCAGCGCTCAAGGAGGAATTCGACGAGCACGCTTTCCTATGCGGGGCTGAGGTCGTTGGCGATCAGCTCCGTCTTGGAGGCGTCCGTTGGGTGGACCTGCACCTTCTTTGTGTTGACGGTGGAGTCGAAAGACATGTCCGGTGCATTCTGTCTTGCGACTGGGGGTGCCCCATTGTCTGTCACCTCTCGGAGCCGTATGAGCTCCTCCTGCATGCCGAATGACTGGGAGATTCTGTTGAAGTCCCTGTCGTAGTGGTCCGATCGGGTGAAGCTCCCGTGGACCGTGATGACGCCCTTAGGTCCTGGCATCTTGAGAAGCAGGTACGCGTAGTGCGGTACTGCCAGGAACCGTGCGAATGCCACACTCCCGAGGATGGTGTGGTATTGTGATGGCCAGTCCACCACTTCGAACTCGAGTCGCTTGCACCGAAGGTTATCGGGCTTGCCGAAGATGACGTCGAGCCATATCTTTCCCAGGGGGAATATGCCCTTCCCTGGGACGATGTCGTGGAACGTTGTGTCGGATTGTTCCAGGCTGCACAGCGGGATCCGCATCGCTGCTAATGTGCTGGCAAACATCAGATTGATGCCGCTGCCGCTGTCCATGAAGACGCGGCTCATATCAAACCCTCCAATCTACGCCTCGAGCACCAGGGCAGCATGACCTGGGCGAGGGACCTGGCAGGGGTGATCCGAGCGGCTGAACGTGATGCAGGACTCGGAACTGCTGAGGTACTCAGGGATGGCGGGTGGAGCGGTCACATCCAGATTGATCTGACGGGTGATTTTCTTTTGCACCCTGTTTGTTGGGTGGCCTTCTTGGATCACCAGTGATCCTGTTGGCACGGGGTACCCGTTTCTGCCGTTGTTCTGCGCAGGTGCGATTGGATGATTCGAAGGTCCCACGGGTGGTCGTGGAGGAGCTCCGTGGGCGATGTCACCTGGTGCGGGTTCGTTCCCGTACCCAGGGTTTAGGGCTTGTTGCCTCATCTGGGACATGCTCTCGTTGAGTTTCTGGAACTCGCGGCAATCCTTGAGCATGTGTCTTGCCTTCTTTTTACCATCATGCTTGTCGATGTAGAAATGGAGACAATTTGTCGTATGCTAAGGTTCCACCGTCGCGGCCACGGCGTTGCCATGACTGCACTGGGCGTCCTCCGTCGCGGAAGTTTCCACGGTATCCGCCGCTGCTGCGGTTGCCGTCACTGCAGCGGTCGGCGTAGCCAGCCGCACCATGTCGGGTCCATCGCGATCGTCGTAGACGCGCGATCTTCTCTTGCTACGGCGTTCACGTCGACGTCCATAGTCATCTTCCTCCTCCGAGTGCGCTCGGTGGACGGAGTCCTCGCCATCTGCCCACCTGTTGGCGATGTCCATGAGGTGGTCGAGTGTCTTGGGCTTGACGCGCCTAAGTTATTCCTTGAAGTCCTGGCGTTTGACGCCATCCTTGAAGGCGTCGATCGCTCTCTCCTTAGAGATGTGCGCCGCGGAGTTCTTGGTGTTGGACCATCATAGTATGTACGAGTGAATGGATTTGCCCATTCGTTGGGTGCAGGCTCGTAGCTCCTCGATCGAGACTAGCCTCTTGCTGGTGCCCTTGAAGTTTCAGATAAAACTGTACGCCGGCTCCTCCCAGCTCCGGATGGATCCCGAGGATAGGTTGCTGAGCCAGATTCGGGCTGCGCCTGTTAGCTGCAGCTGAAGGCATTGTAGGGCGATGTTCTTGTTTCCGCCGTGTAGTTTGACGGACAATAGGTGGTCGCTGAGCCACGCCTTGGGGTCTTGTGTGCCGTCAAACTTTGGAGTGTCCGAAGGAAGCTTGAAGTTCCGCGGCATCCATGTTCGCCGGACGGATCTGCTGAAGCATCAGGCTCCGCAGAGTTCTCCTTCGTCGTCGTCCTCCTCGGATTCGGACGAGCATACGCTCTTGGCGCGCGCTTTGTCGATCTTGCGTTGGGTGAGCTTGTTTCGAGCGTCATAATCGCGGCTGCGATGTCGCAAGCTCTTGTGCCTTCGAGGTAGGTCGTGCTCTTCCTCGTCGGATGAGGGTGTGGGACTGCGGTTGAACCTGACCGCAAACTTCTTTTTGGCTCCGTAGGAGCTTCTCCGTGGAGCGCAGCTCCAATGAGTCCGAGTCCGGTTAGTGTGGATTGGTGCATGGACCTTTTCGGGTCCCCCACCGAAGGTGGATGGGACGCGAGGTATGTGGTAGATGCCATGATCGAGGCTTGCGGCGTCTTCGGGATGACGTTGTCATCGGCATCCATCTCCATGAAAGACGTGTTGAGGGTCCGAGTCACCTCGCGACGTGCATTGGGGTCCATGTTCTCCATGCGAGAATGGTGCTTGTTGCCGTGGTTGTCGTGCGAGCTAGAGCCGCCCATGGCGGAGAGCGCAGCTCGCCGCACGCTGGACTCTGAGGCCGCTTGCTTGTGCTTGTCAAGCACTTCTTGCATCTTCACCTGCTTCTTGTGCTCTTCGACGAGGAGCAGGTGGTACGCCATCAGTAGGTCCCGTGAGGCACCCACTGGCAGGATCTTGTTGCCTACCACGGCTTCACATGCTTGAGCCCATCCTTCCTCGCTGAGGTGGATGACCCGATTGGGATCGGTGTCCTCCTCGTTGGGCGGGGGGACTGGTTTCTCCTGTTCTCGCCGTTTCTATCCTGCGGGTTGGGTGGCGGGTTGTGCTCCTGATCCACGTCACTCTGGATGACTACGGCACATTGGTAGCACACGTAGATCGGATTTCTGCTGCCGCAGCTTTCGGATCCGGAATCGTAGGTCCCTTCCTCCGATGGTGGATCGCACAGATCTGAGTTGCAGCTGCTACTATCATAGGACCCATCTGTCGATGGCGATGTGCGTAGCACGGGGTGCGGAGCCCATGAAGCGGGCTGATCGATGGCAGGGTCACCCGTTCTGGGATACGGAGAGTGTCGGTCTGACCCACCTGGAAGCAGAAGCTCCCGAACAGGATCTTGAGCCCGTCGTCAACGGGCTCGAAGTCCTTCAGAGTGGCTGGCGAGTGGGCGGTGAAGTCGAAAGCCCCAAAGAGGAGATGGCTCTCTGTCGCCGCGGAGTTGTAGATCGCTTTGGTTGTGACCATCACGATCGCACAATCAGCGCCCCCAGTTCCCACAGACGGCGCCAATTGACGAGGTTTAATCTCGTCAATTCCCATTGTTATGAGCTTGGGTTTCGGAGAAGATGGGGATGCTGGAGATCGCGGAACGGTTAGCAAACAAGCAACACGGGGACACAAGGTTTACCCAGGTTCAGGCCCCCGGAGGGAAAACCCTACTCCTGCTTGTCTGCTCTTGATTACGGCGGAACCGAAAGTTACAGGGATGCACAGATGCGATTTGGCGTGGAGGTGTGTATGCGGTGGTATGAAGTGCCCTCCTAGCCTTTATATAGAAGTAGGCAGGTCCTGGGCACAGATCGAGTCGGTTACAGATTTAGGGTTTGCCCCCTTTGAATATTCTATCTAATCTAGTCTTGCTCTCCAAGGATCCGAAGACGTCCTGGGCTTGGGCTACCCGAAAATCTTCATGGGCCGCGTATATTCTTGTGGGCCTTCCTTGGACTGGCAAGGTATGCTAAAGTCATGTGCCCGTGGGGTATAACCATGTCACCAACTAGTTGCCAAGGGTGTTTGACTGCTCCCATATGCGTCAAAGGTGGATGATCCACCGGTGTGGGTTCATGAGCTGATTGGCACTCCGTCGAGGAGGTGGAACCGAGAACGATTAATGGGGGCGTTTCATCCGATGGATGTTGAGATCATTGAATCCATACCTATCAATACATGGACACAATGTGATTTTTGGGCATGGTATTTTGAGCGGGCTGGCCATTTCATGGTCCAGTCATCTTACATGGTGATGGTGAGCACAAAAAAGATAAGGGGAAATTGGATAGATGGTATATCAGACAATCAAATTCTGAAAGAGATGAGAAAATGTGGACAAAAATATGGAAAACAAAGGTTCCTTCTAAAATAAGGAACTTTGCATGGCTTCAATCAACCCAAAGAGTGATGTTTTGCTTCATCACAATATGGAGTAGACAAATGTGTGTGCACAAGTTTCCATCAGGCCACGGATTCCTAGAGGCATTCTTTGGTGGACTGTTTAATGGTCCATAGTGTTTGGGTAGTGATTGATGAAGATCTAGTGGAGCATATGTCTGCCGAAAACACTAGCGATGCGAAACAATGGTTGTTTCACCTGATTGAAACATTAAGTCATAACGATTTCATCAAGGTGCTAGTTGTATTGTGGGCTATTTGGACAGCAAGAAGGAAGGATATTTATGGACAGTTATTTCAGAGTCCATAGACCATATTCAGTTTTGCAAACTCATATCTAATTGAGTTGAAGGTGTCTATGCCGAAGATGTAGAAGAAGAAGAGCTCGGGGCAGTGCAGGCCAAGCAAGAAATGGACTGCACCCATGGAGGGGTATGTGAAAATAAATGTTGATGGTGCGCAAGCCAAAGTAGCAAGAAGAGGAGCATGGGAGGCCGTCTGCCGAGATGGGAATGGTGTTTATCAAGGAGCTAATGCGGTGGTCTTGGATGGCATATTGGATCCGACTAGGTAGAAGGCACTTGCATGGAAAGAGGGGCTCTCGCTTGCTTTAGACATGGGTTACGACATGCTGAGGTAATCGCTGACTGCAGGGGTGTTGTCGAAGCGGTCAAGACAGGAACATGTAGTCAGTATAGCACAATCATCCGAGAGATTCAAGATATGCAGGGTCTTTTGCTGATATTGTGTCTAAACATGAATATAGAGAGTGTAATGTAGATGCTCATAACCTGGCTAGACATTCTTCTAGCTTAGAATTAGGTCGTTATTTATGGCTGGATTCGCCGCCAGATCCACACATTGTAGCAATTGTTGTTGAGATTTAATAAAGTGTGTGGTTCCCTAAAAAATTCTTGTACACACCAGGCCAGTGCGTACCGGGAACGGCACACCCCTCGTCGGTGTATTGGACCAGCCCATATAACGTACGATTTTTCTTCCTAGGTGTTTTCTCTTTTTCATTTTCATTTTTTGTCTGTTTCTTTTTCTTTTTCCTGTTTCTTTAATTTTTCTTTTTCAATTTTTATTTTTTTCGAAAATGTTCATATTTTTAAAAACCCAGTTCTAAAAATGTTCAAATATCCAATTTGTTTAGATTTTGAGAATGTTCAAATTTTGAATTTGTTTAGATTTCAAAAAAATCATATTTCAAATTTGTTTAGATTAGAATTTTTTTCATATTCAAATTTCAAAATTTGTTTAAATTTAAAAAAGATTTCGAATTTGTTCGGTAAAAAAAGTTCATAGAACGCCACCGTGCAATAGGAACAAATAGAAAAATGGTGTAGTGGGCTAGCAGCGCAGCACTCGAACGAAGTAAGGAACCAAAACAAAGTATGGTCCGAGTATATATTGTACTCCCAAAGGTGTGTGGTGCCTCCAGATACACCGCGCTTAAAGCGGTGTATAGGAGCTCCCAAAATAGGTAGGATAACCAAAGCAATACAAGGAACAATCAACAAAGGAAAAAAAGCCCACGTCTAAGCAACAAGAAAAAACGAATAAAACACTGATTCATTTTTCCACTCTCTTAAACGCACGAGAGAAAAGCTCTTAAGAGCCTCTAATGACAGCACTGCGAGACCAGGGCCAGGGTCGTCCGCTCCTCCAGCTCCCCTTCTCTCAGGACCAGCCATGTGTTGGGGGTGTCTTGCGGATGTTAGAGGACAAGTTTATAAGTGAGCCAGGACCAGAAGAAGTTCAGCGGGCACACAACGTTTTTAGAATCGTATGCACGGTTGTTGATGCAGTCTTAGAGATCGGATGCAGGAAATGCTATCGTCTATGGCATGAAGACGATCATGTCGTCATCGTGCCTTGCAGTTGTACTGTCAAATAACGTTATAGATATATGTCTATCATGTGGACGGTAGACAGTATGTTGCAGAAGATATTGGTGCATACCACGTTGATGTTTTTTTTTTTTTGAAATGGGGAAAGATTGTCTCGGCCTCTGCATCTAAGAGATGCATACAACCTTTTTATTAGATTTCACATCTTAAAGAGAAATTACAAAGATCATACTAAACTCACCAAACTAGCGGCAACTCGCTAAACCTACAACGCTGATGAAGGGAGTGTCCATTAAGAGTGCCAATACTCTAACATCACACCAACGTGCATCATCTAAAAACCGAAGGGCTCGACAAGTCGGCCAACATCACACAAGTTACACAATCAGCCCACCTCAGCGCGTATTAGTATACACGCTCTGGCAGTCCTTGCCGCCACCCGTCTTCTACATACCCATCTTCTCGAGAAATCAAAATGCAAAGACCTTGTGAGGTCATCAATGGCACCATGACGCCAGACACCAAACCACGTTGATGTAGACCTTGACTGTGACGTGTCAGTGATATCACAACAGGCGTGACGTAGAGCATCGGTTGAAGGCGTCTCTCTTGGCAACGTGTATCATTGTCGTGCTATCGAAGAAATCAGTTCCACATAAGCCTCCATGTGGTTGATGTCGTTTCTTGTGGATGTTCTCGATGATGATCTTGACCCATAACCTGAAATAGTCATATAGCTCGATGTTGTGGTTCAGCTAGACAACGTGCCAGTGTGTGATGTAGTCAATGGAGTCGGTCTGGTAGTGATCGTGTCCAAGTACATGCCCTGAAGTGGTTGAGGACCCACGGGCACGGGCCCTCCCGGTGTCCTGCACCGTGAGTCGACGATGGAGGTGTTGTAAGGTGTAAGTGGCACCCCCAAAGTACTATTTCTAAATCATTTGTCAAAATGTAGTTCAAATTTTAGAACCCCACCTAGTGGAACTTTGGCAGGATCCTCGGGCTCGCCATGTCGAACTAGTTCCCTGCATGACCGCCCGCGCGTGGGCTACCGCTGATCTCGAGTATCGAATAGGGCATGTACGCAAGTACTTGATTTTTGTTGTTTGTACCTATACGATGGACATGGACATGCCCATGTGTTGCAGGCCATGGAGATCGGCCTGGTTCGTGGGACGAGACTCATGCGCACATGTATACCTGGACGCGAGCCAACTCGGTCTGGCTCGGGCCGAGCCGGAGAAAAGCTCGGTCCGGAACGGCTGAGCCTGAGCCAGCTCGCCGTCGGCGGCGAGCCATGAAAGGGAGCTCGGCCCGAGCTTCCGACGAGTTCGGTCCAGCTCGGGGCAGCTCGCGAGCCTGGAGGCGTTAGGTCACTGACGGTGGGGCCACGTCGGCGTACCTTACTGGCTGCTGCCGCTCGATCTGCTGGCGTCCAGTGCTGCGGCCTGCAGCTTGGGGAGGAATGGGTAGACGTCGGGGAGGAACTGGTAGTGGTCGGGGAGCGGCGTGGCAGAGAGCGACGTGCCGGTGATGGGGGTCAGCGGCACACCAGTGTCATCTAGCGGCGGCGGCTTGCCCTAGAGCTAGAGGGTGCGGTCTAGAGAAGAAAGGACGTAAGGAAGACGAATACGAGGTGAGTCAGCGACCAGGTCCGGGACACACACTCACGAGCTGTGAAGAAATTGGCCCATACTCTCTCATTCTCCCTCTCTAGGCCCATTCCCATTCAATTCTATAAAAAAAACGCGAGCCAACGAGCTGGACCGGGCCGAGCCCGAGCCAGCCCGAGGTCGATGCGGTCCAGCAAAAGAGGCTCGGCTCGGTCCACCTCTACCTGCGGGCCGAGCCTAACTCGGGCCGAGCCCAGAAAACTCGGGCCAAGCTTTCTGGCCCGAGCTGAGCATCCAGGTATACGCACGTGGCTGCCTCAATGCTCGTGACGGCACGGGATCCCGGTGCCATGCTGCTATGTATCCACGTGCTCGTCTGCCGTGAGATTGATTTCTCCATGGAATTCTATGCTGATTTGTGCCGGTCAAGGATCGCGATCTGAACTTTATTTGACTAAATTAGATCTAATATAAAGAATTGGAAAAATTCAAAATTGATCTAATCTAACCTAAGGAACCAATCTTGATCGAGGCCAGGCGCCACGCTGCCTGTAAGGATACATGATCTCTCTGAGGATGACACACGATGCGGAAGTTATGAAGAACCCACGATCGGTTTCGCGAGACTAGACCATGTAGAAATAGGCGAATACATAATATTTTATTGTTTTTTCATCTGACACTCCCGGAGGTATATATATGAATATCCGAGGAAGATAGATTTAAGTACAAGAAGGTATAATAAATCTAGTCTATTATTAACCAGTGTATTCTAATAATATTATTATGAAGATATTCTCCATCGCGTCTAACAACAATTAGTTAGTCTTGATTCTTATGTAACAATTATTTGTAATCGTGACTTGGAGCCCAAGTCACGTATTGTACCTTTGCATATAAATAGAGGAAGAAGAGATCAAGGCGTGCCATTGAACATCCCAAGTTTTACCAAGCTACATGGTATCAGAGCAGCCCGCATCCTCCTCCTAAAACCCAAACCCTAGCCACCTCCCCTCCCTCCTCACATCTCCCTCTCTCCATCCGCCGCCATGACCCCCGAGGAACTCAGCGCCAAGGAGCGTGAGCTCGAGTCCCGTGTTGTCGATCTAGACGCCCGTGAGACCTTTCTCAACTAACAGCTCTCCAACCTCAACCCCAACCCTGCATCCACCATCGCCAACCCTCTACCACCAAACCCTAATCCCACCGACATCATCCCACCTAGCCCATCTCCTACGCCACCTCCATCGAACTCCATGTTCCGATCACGCTCAACCTCAACGAGGGAAACTACACCAGCTGGAGGGAGCTCTTCCTCGTTTCCCTCGGCCGCTATGGCCTCACCAGCCACATCACCGGCGATGCCACTCCCTCCGAAATGACCCCCACCTCGGCTTGGGGTCGCGATGACTACACCGTGCTATCCTGGATCTACGGCTCTATCTCCGCCGACCTCCTTGGCATCGTCATGCATCCTGGCTCCACCGCGCGCATGACAACTGTCTACCACAGCCTGTTGGGAACCCTAAGAGCAAGATGTGAAGCAGCAAGCAGCAAGTTTTCCCTCAGTTGAGACCGAGGTTATCAAACCAGAAGGAGGAAGGAAACGTCACACAGGTGTTATAAGCAACGCGGAGACCTGCACAACATAAACTCAAGACTTTGCCCCAACAAATCAGTGAGGTTGTCAAGCTCACCGGTTTGCTGTAACAAAGGATTAAACATATGGTGTGGAAGGCAATGGTTTGCATCAAGTAAACAAGTAACAGTGGAAGATGTATCAATGGTAAAGATTGGACCGGGGTCCATAGTTCACTAGAGGTGCTCTCCTTAGATAAACAACATGGCATGAAGGGTAAACAAATTACAGCAGGGCAATTGACAGGAACTGAGAAAGGCATAACAATGCAATTACTAGTCAGAAAGATCCTATGAGGTTGATTGGGCAATACAAGAAGATACATAGACCGCCATCCAACTGCATCTATGACTAGAAGTCCACCTTTAGGTTATCATCCGAACCCCCTCCAGTATTAAGTTGCAAGCAACAGGCAACTGCTTTAAGCAAAGTGTGTAAGGTAAACAGTCCACATGTTCCATGAACAAGAGACCGTTGTTTTCTCCCTAGTAGCAACAACACATCTACAACCGAAGAGATTATTGTCACTTCCCTTGGAACTAAGGCATGAACCCACTATCGACCATAAATACCCCCTCTTGGAGTCACTAGCAACTACTTGGCCAAGATAGCTACTAACAATGGAGAGCATGCAAGGTCACAAACAACATAGACATGATAGAATCATAAAGACAAAACCATTAATCAAACCAACATAATAATCTCAATATCCATCGGATCCCCGCAAACACAACATCCATGATTACAAATAGATTAGATATTGATCATGAACGGAGCTCATAAGATCTATACATGAAAGAACAAAGGAGGAGATACAACCATCTAGCTACTACATGGACCCATAGTCCAAGGTGGAACTACTCACGCATCATACCGGAGAGAAGGCCTCCAGGATGATCTCCCCTTAGGCAGGGTGCCAGGAAGAACTTCAGATCCCCCCTCCCGATCTAGGGAGGATGGTGGCGGCAGCTACAGACGGTTTCGTGGATTTCTGATCGGGTGCTTAGGGTTTCTGCATTGGGGGATTCTTATAGGCGAAGGGGGAGACCGAGGCGGTGGCCAGGGGCTGCAAACCCTATCCAAGCGTGGGGTGGGGCCCACCCGCGCCTAGGGTGGGTCTGGCCCCTCTGGCCGGCCCCTCTGGCTCTCCTTTGGACTTCTTGTTCCCCACGGAAAGTAATTGACTTTGACGTTTGTCCCGTCCAATTCCGAGAATATTTCTTTACTAACTTTTCTGAAACCAAAAACAACAGAAAACAGGCATCTGACACTGTTACAACTTGTTAATAGGTTAGTACCAGAAAACATTTAAAAAGCACCTCAAAGTGTGGACAAGTAAAGCAAAGTAGATACAAAACAAGCATGGAGCATCAAAACTTATAGATACGTTTCCAACGTATCAACATCCCCAAGCTTAACTCCTTCTCGTCCTCGAGTAGGTAAGTGATAAAAACAAAATAATTTTGTAGGTGACATGCACCCTCACAATAAAGATCCAACTATTTGCAAGCATTGAAAGCTGGGATCAAAGAACTCTAAACATGTGCATGAAAGATGGAGTTCTAACAATAGGACATAGTAACCATGCATGCAACATTACAAGCTATAAACAAAGATCATGAATAACATGCATTGAAAAATGTTTGTTTGTTTCATATGCAGAAAACATAGCATAGTGGTAATCAGCTTGTCCCTCATAGAGTAGCAATCAAATGCATAGGACACCTGCAAAGTTCACAAGGGTGACTAGAAACAAGTAGCACAAGAACAAGTAATAACACAATATGCATCAATTAATAAGCTTTGGAACACTGCACACAGAATGGCAACTATGCTCTCTTAATGGTGCCTAAAGGTAGAAGGTGGAGACTCAATAGTGGTGGAAGAAAGGACTTTTTGTAAAAGGAAGCCGGGATTACAAGTTTCAAAAAGAGCTTCCAGAAATTATGGTACTTGTTAGCTTTTAGCCCTCATTTCCCCTATCATAAGCATCTTGAAGTGGTTAAGGTTAAAGTGGCAAAGCTGGAATATATGCTTGACGAAGTATAAGTTGGCAATCTCATGCCCCTTGAATACGAGGGCCACACCTCATGCATACTCTACTTTGGGTCTAGGTAAGTTCTTGTCACTGTAAGTATTTGCATATCATTGAGAACCGCCAACAGGGTAGCCCTTGCACATGGTACAAGAGCTTTCCCATAACCAAAATGACAAGGCAAGCAGACAATGAGCATCTCAGCAATTCTTCTTATGTACCATGGGAATATGGTGCTTTTTTCTCTCTTTCCTCTTTTCTCAATGTGTCTCTTTTTATTTATAAGAAGAATGCTTCATAGATGTCACTATGGTGATGCTGCAAGTTTCCACCATGATTAGGCATGGCTTAGGCTAGCGGCCTAGGCGTTTCTCTAACACAGGATACAAACTCCATGAACTTACAAGTTCCCTCTTTATTTCACACCGGTGACATCCATAGACAAAAGAACATGATATCAACTGAGTACAACAAGGTACAAGTGCAATGTTGAAAACGTTCCTCGTGACAGCACGATTCTTCTAATTCCAACTTATAAGTGCAAGCATATACAACAAAGTTGTCACAATGGTTCAAGTTTATTAGGGGAAAATAATAAAATGTGCCATCAAGTTTGTGAGGGCTTTAATCACTAAGTTTTCACATAACAAAATAGTTTTTAATTGGAAGATAGTTGAAAACAAGAATATACTTCGAATGGTGTAACACACCATGCATACGAATTTATAGTGGACACTTTGGAATAACTTGGTTTCTTGGGAGTTGGAAGCATGAGTAGAACTTACTCATACAAGTGGAGGCTAGCAAAAGACTGGGAGCAACCAACTAAGAGAGCAATAATGGCCATAATCATGCAGTGCAACAAAGCATTCTAATCAAAGCAAAGAGTGGTACTACAAGTCAAGGACTAAATGATCATAGAGGCTAATGGTGACTTGTCATAGTCATAACATGGTGTGAGCATGTTCCAAGTCAACCCAAGCAAAACATCAAAGGAGAATACCACAATACTATGCTTTTGCATTCTAAAACAACGCATAATTTCTTCAAGGCACACTAAGCAATCCCAATTGTTTGGAAAAAGACATGCTACAGCAGTAATCACTAAGCATAAGGTCAAAAAAACACCTAGCATGTCATGCTAAAGTCTAAGTCACAGTCAATGCAAGCTCCTCTTGCACTTCAAGTAAAAACTTACTACTCCTTTCCAAACACCAAGCAAACTTATTTGCAAAATAACACAGCGAGAACGGGGGTCCAAACTACTTAAGCAAACTAAACAAACTAAGCAAAGCAAACTAAAACTAAAACACTCCAATAACAACACAACTGTGCATGAAACAATAAAAACGAAGTGTCTAGACAGACCTGGGCTTTTTATTGATGAAGAAGTGGATGCCTTGGGCATCCCCAATCTTTGACGCTTGTACCTCCTGGATATTTCTTGGGGTGACACCATGGTGTCATCCCTAAGCTTGAGCTTTTGTCCATTCTTCATCTCATTGCATCATTCTCTCTCTACACCTGAAAATTTTCCTTCATACAAAACTTCACACAATCTTCATTAGCAACATTAGTGTATTCAAAATATATTAGACCACTGGCAAAGCTTATGAACAGCAAGGATTTTCACTAAAAACACAAGCTACTGTAGTAACTCCTTCAAAAATCTCAATTTACCTGAAGAGAACTCAAAAAGGAATCAATAAGAAGCAAATGCAAATAATGATAGAAATCTGTTAAAACAGACCAGCAGGTAGAAACTGATTTTTTCGAACATCTTATGTTGCTCAAATCAAAAAGTGTTGAACTAACGAAAGTTATCTAACATATTGGGTGATTTATTCGTAAATTCTGAGATCAATCCGAGTTACATAGCCTCCTCACGATTTTTTTTGGTGGAGGACAGAAATCTGTTTCGGGACAGCAACTCCCCAAATCTTACTTCCCTCTCATTAGAGGTCATTCTTGGCACAAAAAGCAAACAAAAAGGATAAGGAGAGGTCATTACAGAAGTAATAACTTTCAAGACTCAAGGAAACTCTTGGGTTATCTCTCAACAAGTACTTTTCTTTAACGCCTTTAAGTTAGGCACTGATAGCTTGAGAAGATGCTCACATAAGAATTATGAATTGAAATCAAAGAGAGCATCAAGAAGCAAATTCAAACCACATTTAAGTCTAACCCACTTCCTATGCATAGGAATCTTGTAATAAAATAAATTCTCAAAGAACAAAGTGACATGCATAGGAAGATAAAACAACAGCAACTTCAAAACTTTCAGCACATAGAGAGGTGTTTCAGTACCATGAAAACTTCTATAACCATATTTTCCTCTCTCATAATAATTTTCAGTAGCCTCATGAATAAACTCAACAATATAACTATCACATAAATCATGCTTTTCATGATCTACAAACACATAATTTCTATCAAGCTCAAAAATAGTGGGATTAAAACCTTCACAGGTATTACCCAAAGTAGATATTTCAAAAGGATCCACAAGAACATAGCATTCATCCTCCTTTGGTAAGCATGGGGGACAATCAAATAATATAAGAGGTAAAGAGTTACTCTCATTAGAAGGTAGACATGGGTAGATCCATTCTTCCTCCTTTTGTTCATCACTCTCCTCCTCTTTTTCATCCAATGAGCTTCTAGTTTCAACAATTTCTTCTTCCATAGGCTCCTGCAAGGCATTAGACTCTTCCATTTCTGGAAAACATTTGCTTCCTTGTAATTATCAAAGAAAAATTTAAGTATCTAATAAACCTCATATTCATAAGGTGCATCATCAGTGTTTTCAAGCAAACTAGCAAGTTCAAATGCACCCTTGAAAGCAATAAATTCTTTAATCTATTCAACATCATAAAATTCATAATTTCCTTTAACATAAGAGGATATGGTAACATTATCATTATACTCACACTAAAAAGGAAGGTGTTTATACTGCCTAAAGCAACAAGATTTATCAAAGCAATAAGTAACATTATAAGTAGAGCACACGTCTCTAGCAATAGTATTCAAGTTATCAATTTGTTCCCATAAGTGTTTTTCTTTTGCGACAAACGGTGTTCCTTATAATAATACTTTTGTTCTTCCGTGAACCCACCTTGCCAATAAAAACTAGTTTCAAAGAAACCATCCATTGATAGAAAGCATGACCAAGCAAGGCAATAATAGACCAGCAACTAGAGCAGGAACTAATTTTTTTGTGTTTTTTGAAAAGAAGCAAACAAAACCAAGCAAAAGAAACAAATAAAACTAAAAACAAAATAACGAGAAAGGAAGTGAAGGACTCCCCTTGTGAAGACGTCCTTGGCCTCCCTGGCAACGGCGCCAGAAAAGCTTGACGACTGGATACGCATAGCCTGTTGGCAACCCCAAGAGCAAGGTGTGAAGTAGCAAGCAGCAAGTTTTCCCTCAGTTGAGACCGAGGTTATCGAACCAGAAGGAGGAAGGAAACGTCACACAGGTGTTACAAGCAACGCGGAGACCTGCACAACACAAACTCAAGACTTTGCCCCAACGAATCAGTGAGGTTGTCAAGCTCACCGGTTTGCTGTAACAAGGGATTAAACATATGGTGTGGAAGGCAATGGTTTGCAGCAAGTAAACAAGTAACAGTGGAATATGTATCAATGGAAAAGATTGGACCAGGGTCCATAGTTCACTAGAGGTGCTCTCCTTAGATAAACAACATGGCATGAAGGGTAAACAAATTACAGCAGGGCAATTGACAGGAACTGAGCAAGGCATAACAATGCAATTATTAGTCAGAAAGATCCTATGAGGTTGATTGGGAAATACAAGAAGATACATAGACCGCCATCCAACTGCATCTATGACTAGAAGTCCACCTTCAGGTTATCATTCGAACCCCCTCCAGTATTAAGTTGCAAGCAACAGACAACTTCTTTAAGCAAAGTGTGTAAGGTAAACAGTCCACGTGTTCCATGAACAAGAGACCGTTGTTTTCTCCCTAGTAGCAATAACACATCTACAACCGAAGAGATTATTGTCACTTCCCTTGGAAACTAGAGGCATGAACCCACTATCGAGCATAAATAACCCCTCTTGGAGTCACTAGCAACTACTTGGCCAAGATAGCTACTAACAACGGAGAGCATGCAAGATCACAAACAACATAGACATGATAGAATCATAAAGACAAAACCATTAATAAAACCAACATAATAATCTCAATATCCATCGGATCCCCGCAAACACAACATGCAGGATTACACATAGATTAGATCTTGATCATGAACGGAGCTCACAAGATCTATACATGAAAGCACAAAGGAGGAGATACAACCATCTAGCTACTACATGGACCCATAGTCCAAGGTGGAACTACTCACGCATCATACCGGAGAGAAGGCCTCCAGGATGATCTCCCCTCCGGCAAGGTGCCGGGAAGAACTTTAGATCCCCCCCTGATCTAGGGATGATGGTGGCGGCGGCTATAGACGGTTTCGTGGATTTCTGATCGGGTCCTCAGGGTTTCTGCATCGGGGACTTCTTATAGGAGAAGGGGAACCGAGGCGGCGGCCAGGGGCTGCAAACCCTAGCCAGTTTGTGGGGTGGGCCCCACCCGCGCCTGGGGTGGGTTTGTCCCCTCTGGCCGGCCCCTCCGGCTCTCCTATGGAATTCTTGTTCCCCACGGAAAGTAATTGACTTTGACGTTTGTCCCGTCCAATTCCAAGAATATTTCTTTACTAACTTTTCTAAAAGGAAAAACAACAGAAAATAGGCATCTGGCACTGTTGCAACTTGTTAATGAAGGGAATATGCCCTGAGAGGCAATAATAAAGTGTTTATTATGTGTATTCCAAGTATATGATAGATGTTTATTTTGCATGCTATAATTGTATTAATACGGAAACGTTAATACATGTGTGTTTAATAAACAAACAGAAAGTTCCTAGTTATGCCTTTCTCATAAACTAGCTCGTTGATTAGCAAGATGATCAAGGTTTCCTGATCATGGACATTGGATGTTGTTAATAACGGGATCACAACATTAGTGTAATGGTGTGATGAACATTCATCCGAAGTATAGCATTACGATCAAAGTCATTGAGTTTATATTGCTATAACAACTTACGAAGTGATCCTAATCCTTAGACCATGAGATCATGTCAATCACTAACACCGGAAAAGTTTCTTGATAACATCAAACGTCACACCGTAACAGGGTGATTATAAAGATGGATTCAGAACTAATAAAGTGTTATGTTGAGGCTCATGGATCGAGAGTGGAATTTGTTCATCCCGATGATGGATAGATATACTCTGGGCCCTCTCGGTGATATCACATTGATTAGCTTGCAAGCAAGTGATTTGATCACTAGAATGTTATATCACAGGAACGAGAAAAGAGTGCATGTCGGTAACGAGATCAAACTAGGTATGGAGATACCGATGATCGAATCTCGGACATGTAATATATCGTGAAACAAAGGGATTAAGATACTAGCGTAAAGGTTCCGACGATCACAAGAAAGTCATCGTTGAATGTGTGGGAGTCAGTATGGGTCTCCAGATCCCGCTTCTGATTATTGATCTGAGAGGGGTATCGATCATGTCCGCATTATTCACGAACCGTAGGGTGACACATTTAAGAGACACCGACATCCAATTGGAGCAAATGTTTCATGCCGAAAGAATGAACAAGCGCAGGAATTTATTTCACTAGATACCGAAACAGGTTTTCGGGTGAAATTGCATAAAGTGGTTATGCATGTGAAATAGAATTCTAGCAAGGGGTTATTTGTGAATGTTTGTCATTAAAGTAATTGACAAAATTCTGAATAAAATAAAAGAGTTTTATTTAATGAGAGTTTGCATTAAATTTGGTGGAAATTTAATGGGAATTTGAGTGGACTTTTGAGTGGAGGGAATTTAAAGGAGATTTGTGAGTGGAGTGTCCACCCACATGAAGAGGGGAGGGCAAGGGGGCAGCCCCCATGCGCCGGACACCCCCTTGGGGTCCCCCCCCTCCTCCTATAAAAGGAGCCCCCCTCCTCACTTGTCTCTCACACCTCCTCGTGAAGGATCTCTCTCCCCCTCTAGAATTTATCCCCCATGGTCTCGGACTAGCGAGATACATGTTCCCGGTGGCTATTCGGCAAGAAAGAGTTGTGCTTCCGCTGCATCGCTGGAGCGAGGAGGCGGAGGTTGCTCGGTGCCTCGAACGTGTGTGCGAGCACGGATGCGCTGCTGATTTGGGGCGCTAGGACTTCCTATCGATCTTGAGATCGGCAAGAGATCGTCTACATCAACCACGAGTTGAACTCGTTAAGCTTTGTCGGTCTTCAAGGGTATGTTCTCTACGGATATACATCCGCCCGTTGTTTGTATCTAGTAGATAGATCTTGGTATATAGTTCACATCGTAGGAAAATTTTTGTTTTCTATGCTGCGAACCCTACAGTGGTATCAGAGCCGGATCTATGCGTAGATACTTTACACGGGTAGTACACATATGAGTATGTGGGCGATGATGATCATGTTGTTGCTCCTTTGTTGTAATTTTGGATATTGGTGGCATAGTGGGATGAAGCGGCCCGGACAAACTTTACATGTCCTCGCACATGAGACCTGTTCCACGCTTGACATGCAACTAGTTTGCATAAGTGGCTAGCGGGTGTCTGTCTCTCCTACTATAGTCAATATCTATTTTGCAAGCGAGTTGTCAACAATTTGATTATCCTCGTTGTGGTTCATGTTCGTAGGTAAGAACGGTTCTATCTCGAAAGCCCTAAGCCACGTAAAACTTGCAATGGATAAATTAGAGGCGTCTAGTTTAGATTGTTGCTGGGCTAGTGTTATGATATGGTAGTGTTGTAAGTAGAAGTATGAGATGATACTCTTACAACACACATAGCGTGTAAAATTCATAGACCTTGGATTTACACATATAGGTATGATAGTGATCATACCACGATGCACATGATAGAGATCATCTGCGGGAACCATATCATTTCACTAATAAACATATGATGTTTGATAGCATCTTATATTGCTTGTTTAGCGCTTTGTTAGCATAATAAGATGATCCCTCATTTAAATATCAAGATAAGAATGTGTTCTTCCTTTAGTATGCACCGATTATGTTTTCGTCGCTCCAAGACATCACGTGATGATCGGGTGTTCTTGGATCCACGACCATATTTCGGGTGTAAAACAGTTACACACGCGAATACTAAGGTTCTAACTTGGCGAGCCTAGCATGTACAGACATGGCCTCGGAACACGGACCGAAAGGTTAAGCATGAGTCATATAGTTGATATGATGCCCATTTGATGCTCGCCTTTGAAACTATACCGACTCACGTGATGATCGGACTTGGTGTAGTGGATTTGGTTCATGTAATCACCAAAAAGGCACGAGGGATGTCGTTTTTGAGTGGGAGTTCATTCGTAATATAGATTAGTTGAACTCAATCTATCATACACTTAGTCTAAACTTTACAAATTCTGTTGTAGATGGCACCACCTGCTTTTAATTTCAATGTGTTCATGGAGAAAGAGAAACTAGCAACGAACGGTAGCAACTTTACCGAATGGGCCATGAATTTTAGGATTCTCCTCTCTGCTGCACAAAAGCAATATGTGCTAGAAGCGCCGTTAGGCCCCCCACCTTTTGATGATGCCCCTGACGAGGAGAAGAATGTCTATCAGACTCGTCAGGAGGACCACAACTTAGTTCATTGCGGCATATTGTATGGGCTAGAGCCGGAACTTCGAAAGCGTTTCGAAAACGGCAATGCATTTGATACAATGGGTGAGTTGAAAATGATTTTCGACACACATGCTGCTGTAGAGAGCTACAACGCTTCAGAAAAGTTCTTTAGCTGCATGATGGAAGAGCACAGCTCCGTTAGTGAGCATGTACTCAAGATGTCGGGTTACGCCGATAAGCTTGTGTCCTTGGGAATATCGATTCCCATTGACTTAGGCATCCATCGTGTTCTGCAGTCTCTGCCACCTAGCTATAAGAGCTTCGTGATGAACTATAATATGCAAGGCATGAATAAGTCTCTCCCCGAGCTTCTGTCAATGCTTAAAACTGCAGAAGTGGAGATCAAAAAGGAACATCAAGTGTTGATGATCAATAGGAACACTGGTTTCAAGAAAGACAAGAAGGGAAAACGGAAGGGAAGTAAGGGCAGCAAGCCGGTTGCCGCGCCTGAAAAGAAACCCCGAGTTGGACCTAAGTCTGATTCCGAGTGCTACTATTGTAAGGGGACTTGCCACTGGAAGCGCAACTGCCCCAAGTATCTGGCAGACAAGAAGGCCGGCAAGGCAAACAAAGGTATATATGATATACATGTTATTGATGTGTACTTGACTAGTGCTCGCAGTAGCACCTGGGTATTTGATACCGGTTCAGTTGCTAATATTTGTAACTCGAATCAGGGGCTGCGGAACAAGCGACCGCTAGCAAGGGGTGAGTTCAAGATGCGTGTCGGCAATGGATCAAGCGTTGATGTGATCGCCGTCGGAACGCTGCCTCTCCACTTGCCGTCGGGATTAGTTATAAACTTGAATCAATGTTATCTGGTGCCTGCACTGAGCATGAACATTGTATCTGGATCATGTTTGATGCGAAGTGGTTATTCATTTAAATCCGAGAACAATGGTTATTCCATTTATATGAATGAAATCTTTTATGGTCATGCACCGATGATGAATGGTTTATTTCTATTAGATCTTGATGATAATGTTACACATATTCATAATGTTGATGCTAAAAGGATTAAACTTAATGATGATATATCCGCATATATGTGGCACTGCCGTCTAGGTCATATTGGCGTTAAACGCATGAAGAAGCTCCATTCGGATGGACTTTTGGAATCACTTGATTATGAATCATTTGATACATGTGAGCCATGCCTTATGGGCAAGATGACTAGAACGCCGTTTTCCGGTTCAATGGAACTGGCGACAGATTTATTGGAAATCATACATTCTGATGTATGTGGTCCAATGAGTGTGTCGGCGCGAGGTGGATATCGTTATTTTGTTACTTTCACGGATGATTTGAGTAGATACGGTTATATCTACTTGATGAAACACAAGTCTGAAACCTTTGAAAAGTTCTAGGAATTTCAGAATGAAGTGGAAAATCATCGTAATAGAAAGATCAAATTTCTACGGTCCGACCGTGGAGGTGAGTATCTAAGTTACGAGTTTAGCACTCACATGAAAGAGTGTGGAATTGTTTCACAACTCACACCTGCCGGAACACCACAGCGAAATGGTGTGTCGGAACGTCGTAATCGTACTTTATTAGATTTGGTTCGATCTATGATGTCTCTGACGGACTTGCCGTTGTCATTTTGGGGTTATGCACTAGAAACTGCTGCATTCACTTTAAATCGGGCACCATCTAAATCCGTTGAAAAGACACCGTATGAATTGTGGTTTGGAAACAAACCTAAGCTGTCATTTCTTAAAGTTTGGGGATGCGATGTTTATGTGAAGAAACTTCAACCGGATAAACTCGAACCCAAAGCGGAAAAATGCGTCTTCATAGGATACCCTAAAGAAACTATTGGGTATTCCTTCTATCACAGATCCGAGGGCAAGGTTTTTGTTGCCAAGAATGGATCCTTTCTAGAGAAAGAGTTTCTCGCGAAAGGTGTGAGTGGTCGGAAGGTAGAACTCGAAGAGGTTGTGGAACCTTCTCTTCAAAGTATGGCGAGTAGCGCAGCACCGGAAGTTGTTCCGGAGTTGGCTCCACCTGTTGAAGAGGGAACTAATGATAATGATCATGAAACTCCGAAAGAGAGTACTACCGAACCTCGCAGGTCAAACAGGACGCGTGCAGCTCCCGAGCTGTACGGAAATCCTGTCATGAATTTCATGGTTGATGAAAATGATGACCCTGCGACGTATGAAGAAGCGATGATGAGCCCGGATTCCAACAAATGGTTAGAATCCATGAAATCCGAGATGGAATCCATGCATGAAAATCAAGTTTGGAACTTGGTGGAATTACCTCACGACCGAAAGGCCGTGGAGAACAAATGGATTTTCAAAAGGAAAACTGATGCTGATGGTAATGTTACCGTCTATAAAGCTCGACTTGTCGCAAAGGGGTTTCGACAAATTCAAGGAGTTGACTACGATGAGACTTTCTCTCCCGTAGCGATGCTAAAGTCAGTTAGGATTATGTTAGCAATTGCTGCATATTTCGATTATGAGATATGGCAGATGGATGTCAAAACCGCGTTTCTCAATGGTAATATTGAAGAAGAGTTGTATATGATACAACCAAAGGGTTTTGTCGATCCTAAGGATGCTAACAAGGTGTGCAAGCTTCAGCGATCCATCTATGGATTGAAGCAAGCATCACGAAGTTGGAATCTCCGCTTTGATGAGGTGATCAAAGAGTTTGGATTTGTCCAAACTTATGGAGAAGCTTGTATTTACAAGAAAGTGAGTGGGAGCAATGTGGCATTTCTGATATTATATGTGGATGACATATTACTGATCGGAAATGATATAGATCTTTTAAACAGTGTTAAAAGTTATCTAAACAGCAAATTTTCAATGAAGGACCTAGGTGAAGCGTCATACATATTAGGCATAAAGATCTATAGAGATAGATCTAGGCGCCTAATAGGGCTATCGCAAAGTACATACCTTGATAAGATTTTAAAGAAGTTTAAAATGGACGGAAGTAAGAAGGGGTTCTTACCTATGTTGCAAGGCAAGACATTGAGTAAGACTCAAAGTCCGGCTTCGGCGGAAGAAAGAGAGATAATGGACAAAGTCCCCTATGCTTCATCCATAGGCTCTATAATGTACGCCATGTTATGTACAAGACCGGATGTGGCACATTCTATTAGTTTGACTAGTAGGTACCAATCGGATCCAGGTTCGGAACACTGGATAGCGGTCAAGAATATCCTTAAGTACTTACGAAGAACTAAGGATATGTTTCTTGTATACGGAGGTGAAGAAGAGCTCGTCGCTAAGTGTTATGTCGACGCTAGCTTTGACACCGATCCGGATGACTCTAAGTCTCAATCCGGATACGTATTTCTCATGAATGGCGGAGCGGTTAGTTGGAGGAGCTCCAAACAACCTGTGGTAGCGGGATCAACAACGGAGGCCGAATATGTTGCTGCTTCAGAAGCGGCTCAGGAAGCAGTTTGGATGAAGGAGTTCATATCCGAACTAGGAGTGGTGGCAAACGCGTTGGACCCAATGGTGATCTATTGTGACAACAATGGTGCCATTGCCAATGCCAAAGAGCCAAGGTCTCACAAGCATTCCAAGCATATTAAGCGCCGGTTTCACTCCATCCGCGAGCATGTCAAGGATGGAGATATAAAGATTTGTAAAGTACATACGGATCTCAATGTAGCAGATCCGTTGACTAAAACTCTCCCTAGAGCAAAACATGATCAACACCAGAACTCAATGGGTGTTAGATTTATCACTATGTAACTAGATTATTGTCTCTAGTGCAAGTGGGAGACTGAAGGGAATATGCCCTGAGAGGCAATAATAAAGTGTTTATTATGTGTATTCCAAGTATATGATAGATGTTTATTTTGCATGCTATAATTGTATTAATACGGAAGCGTTAATACATGTGTGTTTAATAAACAAACAGAAAGTTCCTAGTTATGCCTCTCTCATAAACTAGCTCGTTGATTAACAAGATGATCAAGGTTTCCTGATCATGGACATTGGATGTTAATAACGGGATCACAACATTAGTGTAATGGTGTGATGAACATTCATCCGAAGTATAGCATTACGATCAAAGTCATTGAGTTTATATTGCTATAACAACTTACGAAGTGATCCTAATCCTTAGACCATGAGATCATGTCAATCACTAACACCGGAAAAGTTTCTTGATAACATCAAACGTCACACCGTAACAGGGTGATTATAAAGATGGATTCAGAACTAATAAAGTGTTATGTTGAGGCTCATGGATCGAGAGTGGAATTTGTTCATCCCGATGACGGATAGATATACTCTGGGCCCTCTCGGTGATATCACATTGATTAGCTTGCAAGCAAGTGATTTGATCACTAGAATGTTATATCACAGGAACGAGAAAAGAGTGCATGTCGGTAACGAGATCAAACTAGGTATGGAGATACCGATGATCGAATCTCGGACATGTAATATATCGTGAAACAAAGGGATTAAGATACTAGCGTAAAAGGTTCCGACGATCACAAGAAAGTCATCGTTGAATGTGTGGGAGTCAGTATGGGTCTCCAGATCCCGCTTCTGATTATTGATCCGAGAGGGGTCTCGATCATGTCCGCATTATTCACGAACCGTAGGGTGACACACTTAAGAGACACCGACATCCAATTGGAGCAAATGTTTCATGCCGAAAGAATGAACAAGCGCAGGAATTTATTTCACTAGATACCGAAACAGGTTTTCGGGTGAAATTGCATAAAGTGGTTATGCATGTGAAATAGAATTCTAGCAAGGGGTTATTTGTGAATGTTTGTCATTAAAGTAATTGACAAAATTCTGAATAAAATAAAAGAGTTTTATTTAATGAGAGTTTGCATTAAATTTGGTGGAAATTTAATGGGAATTTGAGTGGACTTTTGAGTGGAGGGAATTTAAAGGAGATTTGTGAGTGGAGTGTCCACCCACATGAAGAGGGGAGGGCAAGGGGGCAGCCCCCATGCGCCGGACACCCCCTTGGGGTCCCCCCCCCTCCTCCTATAAAAGGAGCCCCCCTCCTCACTTGTCTCTCACACCTCCTCGTGAAGGATCTCTCTCCCCCTCTAGAATTTATCCCCCATGGTCTCGGACTAGCGAGATACATGTTCCCGGTGGCTATTCGGCAAGAAAGAGTTGTGCTTCCGCTGCATCGCTGGAGCGAGGAGGCGGAGGTTGCTCGGTGCCTCGAACGTGTGTGCGAGCACGGATGCGCTGCTGATTTGCGGCGCTAGGACTTCCTCTCGATCTTGAGATCGGCAAGAGATCATCTACATCAACCACGAGTTGAACTCGTTAAGCTTTGTCGGTCTTCAAGGGTATGTTCTCTACGGATATACATCCGCCCGTTGTTTGTATCTAGTAGATAGATCTTGGTATATAGTTCACATCGTAGGAAAATTTTTGTTTTCTATGCTGCGAACCCTACAGTTAATAGGTTAGTACCAGAAAACATGTAAAAAGCACCTAAAAGTGTGGACAAGTAAAGCAAAGTAGATACAAAACAAGCATGGAGCATCAAAAATTATAGATATGTTTCCAACGTATCAGCGCACCATCTGGAACGCCATCGAGAACCTCTTCCGCGACAACAACAAACATCACGCCATCTAGTTCAAGGCTAACTTCTGCAACACTCCACATGGCGAACTCTGATGGGGTTTATAGCACAGAAAACAAAAAATTCCCTATGATTGCGACTGCCAAAATCAAATCTAGGCGACACTTGTAACAGTTTCAAAAAGACTCACCCTTGAAGACCATAAGCGGGATAACGTTCCTGCAAACAAACATGTTTTTTGCATATGTACACGACCATCCTCAAGGACATGCAGATGATCAACGCCACAAAGGGGCAGCACCTCCGTAATCGGTCACATGTTCGGTGTGACGATGAATTATGTCCCTTGCTCCAGTTGGGCAACGGAAGTAGGGGATCCTCGGGAACTCCAGCAGCATTACGACATGGTAGTGGTGCTGGTGGGGAAGATCTTGAGTAGGGCTTCTCCTAAGCACCGTTCTTGTGGCAATGGACAAGGCTAGAAAGGGGAGGAAGATGCTAACCAAAGGGCATATGAGAGGAGAATGGATGAGTGGGAGGAGAAGAGATTCACCCCTCCTTTTATATGGGGAGGGGCAACCCCCATGGGGATGTGTGCATGGGGAATGGAGTGCACCCACGTCTCCCCTCTTGATTGCAAGTGGACTCTCCACTCACAAAAATCAAGATCCACTTTCTTCCATTTAATTTCCACTCAAAAATCAAAGGTCTTTTCATTAAAGCACTTTAATTCAATTGGTTTAATGCTACTAAATTTAATGAACACTTTATTTAATGAGTACTTCATTTAATGAACACATTAACATTTTATCCCCTTGCAATAATTTGATACACCGAAACTATTCCGGTAGTTTCGTCAAAACAATTCTTGCACTATCTAGTATTTTCTCCCATGTTTCCTATCCACTCAAATGCGTTAACTACCCTTAAGTGTGTATCCCTACGGGTTAGTGAACAAAGTGAACATAATCAAGACTCTCTATGATCAATAATCATTAGCGAGACCTGGATATCCATAATGACTCCCACCTATTCAATGGTGAACTAGTGATCACGTGAATCTTTTTCGTAGTAACCAATTCCTTTTGTCTTGTGGTATTTTACTTCTATGAGATCCGATCATTTGGTATCATCCATACCTAGTTTGATCTCGTTACCGACAAGTACTCTTTTCTAGTCCCATGATATAACATTCTTAGTGATCAAATCACTTGCTTGCAAGCTATGTTAATGTGATATCAGCGAGAGGGCCCTGAGTATATCTCTCTATCATCGGGATGGACAAATCCCACTCTTGATCCACGAGACTCAACTAACACTTTATAATTACCCGACGACATCTTTATAATCACCCTGTTATGGTGTGTCATTTGATGAAATCAAAGTACTCTTCCAGTGTTAGTGATTGACGTGATCTCATGGTCTAAGGATTAGAGTTACTTCGCATGATGTTATAACAATGTAAACATAATGACATGGTCGTATTACTATACTTTGGGAGAATGTTCATCACATCATTCCACCAATGTTGTGATCTTGTTATTAACAACATCCAATGTCATGATCAGGAAACATTGATCATCTGTTAATAAACAAGCTAGTGTAATGAGAGGCATTACTAGGAATCTTTTCTTTTTTTATTAAACACACATGTATTAACGTTTACGGTTAACACAATTATAGAATGAGAAATAAACATTTATCATAAACATGGAATAAGATAATAACCACTTCATTATTGCCTCTCGGGCATATTCCTTTCAACCTCTCCATCAGCGACTACTGCTCCAAGCTCAAGAACCTCACCGACTCGCTCATCGACGTCGGACAACCCATCAGCGATGAAACCCTGGTTCTGAAGCTTCTTCGCGACCTCAATTATAGTTATGCCCATATACGTTCGTTTTTGCCCTTTCAGGTCCCATTCCCCATGTTTCTCCACACCTGCTCCACCCCCATCCTTGAGGAAACCCAGCGGCGCACCGATGCTCGCCACGCCGCCTCTACGGCACTCTGGGCCATGGATCAGAGCGTCCTGCCCCAAGACGGGGGACGATTGCGTCCCTGTTTCCTCTAGAGATTGCTCCATGACTACCCCTTATGGAGGCGATCGCTCTGGTGGGCGCGAGAACGGTGTCTTCAACAACAATTTCCATGGTGGAGGCCGTGGTGGTGGTGGCGGCCGTGGGTGCGGACGTGGCCGCGACACTTCGTGGCAGTTCAATTCTTGGACTGGTGCACCTACACATGCTCATCTTCAACAGGGGCCCTAGCAGCCCCCATAGCCGGCAACCGCGTGCCCCACAGCCATGGCAGGCACCATCTCTTGGTCTCCTCGTCCTGCATCCCGGCATGACACCATAGGCCTACACTGCTCATGGTCCTCATGCCACCAACCCATACCAGCAGCAGCAGAAGCAGATTGATCTCGCCTGGTACCAACATCAGCAGATCGACCCTGCCCTCATTGCCGCCCTCAACAACATGCAGCGTCATGACACCGACTGGCACATGGACACTGGCACGTTCTCCCATATGGAATCCTATCCTAGTAATTTTCAAACTCTTCTTCCTCTGTTCTTCTCCATCTGTCACTGTCAGCAATGGCGCCACTCACCCTGTCACTCATATTGGATCCCAAACACTCTACCTCTAAACCTCTTTATCTTCGCAACATTCTTCTAGTTCCCCACATCACTAAAAATCTCATTTACGTCTGCCAATTATGCATCGATAACTATTACACCATTGAGTTTGACCGTTTTGGTTTCTTTGTGAAGGCTCTTCCCAGCGGGATCGTGATTCTACGATGTAACAGCCCGGGGTCCCTCTACACCATCAGTCCCGCCGCCAACACTTCCCTCCTCGCCACCACCTCCTCCAACCTATGGCATCGACATCTCGGACACCCTGGCCACCAATCCCCTCCGCCTCTCTTGCCAATGGCTCGCTCCGCCAATAAACCTGGATCTTCCATGTGTCATGCATGTAAATTAGGAAAACATGTTAGGTTACCATTTTCTCCATTGTATTATTTTACCACGAGACCCTTTTAACTACTACATTGTGATTTGTGGACCTCGCCAATACCTAGCACATCGGGTTTTGGCTATTATTTAGTTATCATAGATGACTTCTCTCATTATTTCTGGACTTTTCCCATTCGTAAGAAATATGATGTATTTTGTATGTTTGTCGCCTTTCATTCTTTTGTCACCACTCATTTTAATATTCCCATATGAACCATTCATTGTGATAACGGTAAAGAATTTGAAAATATTAAACTAAACACCTTCTTTCAAACTCATGACACCCATTTCTGTTTTTCCTGCCCCTACACCTCCCAACAAAATGGTAAGGCTGAGCGTGCCACTCATACCATCAATGATGTCATTCTCCCTCTTCTCTTTCAGGCCTCCATGCCTCCCAATATCAGGGACAAGGCACTTCACATGGCCACCTATCTCCTCAACATTCGTCCTATAGCCGCCCTTCGCAAAAAAATACCACACTTTACCCTATACGGCTCCCACCCTTCCTACGATCATCTACGTGTCTTCGATTGCCTCTGCTATGTTAACACTTCATCAACAGCTCCCCACAAATTAGCTCCAAGATCCATCAAATGTGTCTCCCTCGGTTACCCTCCATGCCATGTCACATCCCAAAATTTTCTAAATTTTGAGATGTGAAAAAACTTAAACAAAATGAAAAACTAAGTCTTGGAAATTCACAGGGAACAAAAACTTTTTGACTATTTAATATAACTCCTTAAAAAAATTAAATAAAACAATTTTGTTTGTGAAGTTGTATGCATGTTTTCAAAACCTCAAAATCACGAAGCATGCATTGTTGCATTTTAAAACTAAGAGAAATAACTTTCTTCTCAAAGTTGAATTGGCCACTTAACAACATAAGACTTTGGATATATTCCAAATTTAAAATATACAAAATGATTCCTAAGTGAGCTAAAAAGATAAAGGGCAAAATTATAAAACCATAGAAATTAGTTTGACTCTATTTGAAGCTCCAGATAAAATGATATGAAATTTATAAAATATAGAAAGAAAAAATAAAGTCAAGTTAAGGCAATGACTAAAACGAAATAAAAGTATTCTTAAATGAGTGATTATGATAAATAATGAAATTATAAAGCTAAGGAAATTGGTTGGAACCTCTTTAGAGTTCTAAGTCAAAATATATGGTTTTTATAAGAAAAATGAATAGAAAATAAGAAAACTAGGCGTATGTACCATGCTCAATTTTTTAAAATAAATCATACTTTATTAAAAATATATTATATTTTAATTAGAGTAAAGTATTAACTTATATTTTATATAAGATTTTCTGAAAGTTTGGTACAAATTTGAATCAAATTTAAGAGACAATTTGGAAACTAGAAAATAAAACAGAAAAAAAAAACGTTGAAAAAAAAACAGAGAAGCAGCGGTTGCCCAGGCCCAGTCAGTCCTCTATCTCTATTTTTTCTCCCGTTTATTTTCTTCTTGGGCCGCATTCCATGGCCCATCAAGTAGATCGAACCAGCCATTGATCATCTTCCTCCTGGTGCCGGTTCATGTACACACGTTCATGGCAGATACTTCTTCTCCTCCCAATTCCACTTAAATCAATTGGACGTTTCATTTCAACTTCAACACGAGAGTTACTCGAAATTCAATGGAGAATCCGTTCAGACCATTAATTTCTCTTTTTAGTGCCTTAATCTCTCAAATCAATCTCGTGAACTAAACGTCACCCGTCAACATACGTCTTCCAATATTCCTCCACGGACCACCTTAGTAAAAACCGAAGAGAGCACCATATTCCTCTCCTCCTCCTCCATCATTTTCGTTTCTAAACTTTCTCGAAAGGAATTCGTTAAATCACATATCGACCATGCCAAAAACAACCTAAAAACAGAGTTCATCGTCAGATCGTGTCGCCCTTGGTGAGTCTCTTCTCAATTCCTTCTATCAGAAGACTACTCTTGATGTTGCCTACCTTCAGGACATGATTGTTCATCATATTATTGCAGTTCGTCGCGCTGTCGACATCGCACGTTGCTCCATTCGTAGATTATCGACACCGTTGGAGAAGAACGACCCCTCAATCACGTCCAGTAGCACCGCCTCGACGTCCTCTACATCATCCATGTCTTATTTGACCCCGGTGACTTTCTTAACAACGGAAACAACAATGCTAAGCCCGCGCCCGCTATTCCAGCGAACTTTCCGGTAAGCTATCCTGGACTGTTAGATCTTCATCTAAAGGTCATCATAGATCACTTAAACGAAGGGGTATCCTCCAACCAGAATCTGACAAGTGTCATATCTATTCCTATTTTCGGAATTTTAGACATAAGAAAACACAAACTTGCAAAAATCATATCTTTAGTTCTGTATATCTAAATTTAGCAAATAATATGTCTATGAATTCACAAAAACGAGTAGAACACAGTGGAACCATAATTAGGTATTTTTGAGTCTGTTTAAATCACGTTTTATACAGAACCATTTGTGGAGTATTTTGAGTATAAAAATTGGTGTGTAAATTATTTTTAAGTGAATCCTTTTGCAAATGGTTGTATATTGAACCCTCTGTATAGTAAGACCAAAATATAATTTTAGTCTAGTATAAATAATTCCGTGGCAATTATTTAGTGAGAATGGCCTTTCCAAGTGTTAGAAAATATTGCTAATTCCTACAATTGCACAAATGGTTGCATTTGTAATCTTGAAAATATAAAATATTCAGAAATCACTTAGTAATGTTGAGAACCTTGTTATAACAATTTGTACAATAAGAATTGCATGCTTGCATACTTTGCATGATTTTTGGTTTTGCCATTTGTGTTGATCTTGTGTATGTTTTGTCTTGGTTGTTTTGTTTGATAGATTATGTGAATTGCCAAGTGTGTAGCTGCGAAGAGTGTACCAACACTGCCAACTACTAAGGCAAGTGGAACTATCATCCATGTCCTAATATTTCCATTACACTTAGTGGAATTTTTGTAGTATGCTTGATATGGCTACTATGTTACTATGCTATGATATGTTCTATTAGGATATCCTTTATATCTTCCTTAGTGGAAACATCGTAGTTCTAGTATGCTTAGCCTTGCTATAGATTCAGGGTGGCATACCATGTTATGATTATATGAAGTGTTGGAAAAATATATTTTTTATATAATAAAACAAGTACTCAATGAATCACCTAGGTGGAATGTGGATACTCAGTTGTGAATAAGGTGGCAACGAAGAAAACCATATCTATGGCTATCTTATTCGTGTGTGCACTAGAAGAATACCACCAAGAGACTTAGAGATTGAACATGCTTCTCCTACAGTGGTTTCCATGTATAGCCACATGCTAATTGGGCTCTGGCTTAGTCAATTATATAGTGGAAGACCCTTGCGTTGATACCTATTCAGGTTAACTAGAATTATGTATTGGAAGTATATCCTGAAGGGTTTTGCAGCATAGTAAATCAAAAAAAATCTACGGATGCGACCACAAAAGCCAAGATCTAATCTAGGAGATGCAATCAACGAGAGAGATAGATGATATCTTCATACCCTTTGAAGAAATCGCACAGCGTAAACGTTCAACAGAACGTGGTTGATGTAATCGTACTCGCCGTCTCCTCCTCGCGATTCGATCCGATCCTACGCCGCAAGTGGTGGCGCCTCCGAGAGATGCACACGTATGGTGCCGCGACGTATCCTCCTTCCTCGGTCCAGCAAGTTGGGTGGAGATATAGATTGGATCTGCAGCACGACGGTGTGGTGCTTATGGTGGAGAGTTTCTGCGGTAGGGCTTCGCCTACGCGCAGTCGGGAGAGAGAGGGGGGGAGGGGTAGCAGTTGGCGGCTAGGGTTGGAGGAGTGGGAGGGGTGAGGGTGCACCCCTTCCCTCCTTATATAGGGGGCTGGCCGGCCCCCTTGGCCCCTCCTCCAAGCCCTAGGGTGGCGGCCCCAAGGGTGGAGTGGGGGGGGGGGCAAGTCTTCCCCTTCCTTCTAGAAGGCTTCCCTAGGGTTTCCCCTAGGGCTGGCCGGCTGGGCCTTGGGGGCCTTGTGCCCCTAGACCAAAGTGGCCAGGGCACTCCCCCTTAGGCCCACGCAGGCCTCCGACAAGTGGGCCCACGTTGGTCCCACTCCGGAACCTTCTAGAATCTTCCGGTACAATACCGATAAACTCCGAAACAATTCCGAAATCCCAAAACTGCTTTCCTTTATATGAATCTTATTCTCCGGACCATTCCGGAACCTCTCGTGATGTCCTGGATCTCATCCGAGACTCTGAACAAAAACTCATAAACCAATCATCCATTCTATCCTAGCGTCGATGCACGTTAAGTGTGTGACCCTACGGGTTCGAGAATATGCAGACATGATCTTCTATCAATAATCGACAGCGGGATCTGGAAACCCATATTGACTCCCACACATTCGTCGATGATCATATCGGATGAACCACGATGCCAGGATTCAATTAATCCCATATATGTATTCCCTTCATCACGCGATATTTTACTTGCCCGAGATTCGATCATTGGCATCGACATACCTAGTTCAATCTCGTTCACAACAAGTACTTTACTCGTTCCGTAATCCGATATCACTTTGTCATTAACTCCTTAAACACTTGCTTGCAAGCGGTGTTGATCTCTATTACCGAGTGGGCCCGAAGTATATCTCTCCGATTCGGGAGGGACAAATTCCATCTCGATACATACAACCCAACAAGTACTTTCCGATCAACTAAGAGACACCTTTATGATCACCCTCGCATAGGATGACGTTTGATGACCTCAAAGCTTTCTTCCGATACCAGGGAGTTGTATTATCTAATGGTCTAAGGAATACAATACTTGACATAGGAAAAAGCTTCACAAATATGAACACGATGACACGATCTAATTGCTCTGCTTAATTTGGGTCTGTCCATCATATCATTCTCCTAATGACATGATCTCATTATTAACCGACAACTCATGTCTATGGTTAGGAAACCTTAACCATCATTAATCAATGAGCTAGTCCATAGAGGCGTACTAGGGACACGGTGTTGTTCATAAACCACACAAGTATCAAAGTTTCCGCTTAATACAATTCTAGCATCGAATATAAACTTTATCATGAACAAGAATTGTAATAATAACATCTTTATTATTGCCTCTAGGGCATAATTCCAACAGTCTCCCACTTGCACTAGAGTCAATAATCTAGTTTACATCTGGCAACAATCCATGGCATTAAGGTGTTGATCATGTTTTGCTCGTGGAAGAGGTTTAGTCAACGGATCTGCGACATTCAGATCCGTATGTACTTTGCTAATCTTCAGATCTCCATCTGCTATATAATCTCGAATTATATGAAAAAGGTGGTTGAGGTGCTTGGTCTTTGGATGATATCTCGGTTACTTAGCCAGTGCTATGGCGCCAGTGTTGTCGCACAATATCTCCAGTGGGTCCAAGGCACTTGGAACCACACCAAGCTCAGTGATGAAGTTCCTGACCCAAACTCCTTCACTTGATGCTTCTGAAGCAGCCATGTATTCCGCTTCTGTTGTAGATCCAGCGATCACGCTTTGATTGCAGCTTCTCCAGCTCACAGCTCCACCATTCAAAATATAAACATATCCTGTCTGAGATTTAGAATCATCCGGGTCGGTGTCAAAACTAGCGTCGATGTAACCTTTTACGACGAGATGATCATCACCTCCATAGACCAAGAACATTTCTTTAGTCCTATTTAAATACTTTAGGATGTTCTTTACGGCTGTCCAGTGTTCCACTCCTGGATCACTTTGGTATCTGCTCATCAAACTAACAGCATTGGACACATCCGGTCTAGTACATAGCATGGCATACATGATAGAACCTATGGCCAAGGCATATGGCACTTTGCTCATAGTATCTCTATCGTTTACCGTAGCTGGACACTGAGCGTTGCTCAATATCTACCTAACAACATGGGCAATGAACCTTTCTTTGTTTTATCCATTCTGAACCTTTTCAGAACTTTGTCTAGATATGTACTTTGGCTTAAAGCTATTAGGCGTCTTTGTCTATCTCTATAGATTTTGATGCCTAATATATAAGCAGCTTCTCCTAGGTCTTTCATTGAAAAACATTTATTCAAATAACTCTTCATGTCGTTAAGCATACCAATGTCATTTCCAATAATCAATATGTCATCCACATATAGTACTAAAAATGTCACCGAGCTCCCACTCACTTTCTTGTAGATACAAGCTTCGTAGCAATTTGGAACAAATCCAAAACTCTTGATCACTTGATCAAAACGAAGGTTCCAACTCCGAGATGCTTTCTTCAGTCCATAAATGGAACGCTAAAGTTTGCACACCTTATTAGCATCCTTAGGATCGACAAAACCTTCGGGCTGCATCATATACAACTCTTCATCAATGTTGCCATTGAGGAACGTAGTCTTGACATCCATCTGCCATATTTCATAATCATGAAATGCAACAATTGCTAATAAAATCCGAATAGACTTAAACATCGCTACGGGAGAGAAAGTCTCATCATAGTCAACACCTTGAACTTGCCGAAACCCTTTTGCGACAAGTCGAGCTTTATAGACAGTAACATTACCATCCGCGTCCGTTTTCTTCTTGAAAATCCATTTGCACTCAACGGCCTTACGGTCGTTAGGAGGGTCCACCAAAGTCCATACTTGGTTTTCGCTCATGGATCCCAATTCGGATTTCATGGCCTCTAGCCATTTCTCAGAGTCTGGGCTCATCATTGCTTCCTCATAGTTCGTAGGTTCACTATTGTCTAACAACAAGACGGTTGAGACAGGGTTGCCGTACCATTTAGGAGTGGCACGTGGCCTTGTCGACCTGCGAAGTTTAGTAGTAGCATCGTTCGAAGTTTCATGATCCTCGTCATTAGCTTCCTCTCTTGTTGGTGCAGACGGCACTGGAACAATTTCAGGTGCTGCGCTACTCTCCAACTCGAGAGAAGGTTCAATAACCTCGTCTAGCTCTAACTTCCTCCCACTCACTTCTTTCGAGAGAAACTCCTTCTCAAGAAAGGATCTGTTCTTTTCAACAAACACTTTGCCTTCGGATCTATGGTAGAAGGTATACCCAATCGTTTCCTTAGGGTATCCTATGAAGACCCATTTCTCCGCTTTGGGTTCGAGCTTGTCCGGCATCAACTTCTTGACGTAAGCTTCGCATCCCCAAACTTTAAGAAACGACAACTTAGGTTTAGCAACAAACCATAGTTCATACGGTGTCTCGTCAACGGATTTAGATGGTGCCCTATTTAAAGTGAATGCAGTGGTTTCTAATGCATAACTCCAAAATGATAACGGCAAATCTGTAAGAGACATCATTGATCGCACCATATCTAATAGAGTTCGATTCCGGCGTTCAGACACACAATTGCGCTGTGGTGTTCCGGGTGGCGTGAGTTGCGAAACGATTCCGCTTGCTTTAAGATGCGTGATAAAACAATAACTCAAATATTCACCTCCACGATCGGATCGTAGAAATTTAATTTTCCTGTTACGATGGTTTTCCACTTTGTTCTGAAATTCTTTGAACTTTTCAAATGTTTCAGATTTATGTTTCATTAAATAGATATATCCATATCTACTTAAGTCATCAGAAAAAGTGAGAAAATAGCGATATCCACCGCGCGTCGAAACACTAATTGGTCCGCATACATCGGTATGTATGATTTCCAATAAGTCCATTGCTCGCTCCATTATTCCGGAGAACGGGGTTTTGATCATCTTGCCCATGAGGCACGGCTCGCACGTGTCAAATGATTCAAAATCAAGAGACTCCAAAAGTCCATCAGAATGGAGTTTCTTCATGCGTTTTACACCAATATGACCTAGACGGCAGTGCCACAAATAAGTTGGATTATCACTATCTACTTTGCATCTCTTAACCTCAATGTTATGGATGTGCGTTTCATTAATTTCGAGATTCAGAAGAAATAACCCATTCACAACAGGTGCATGACCATAAAAGATGTTATTCATATAAATAGAACAACCATTATTCTCTAATTTAAATGAATAACCGTCTTGCAATAAACACGATCCAGATATAATGTTCATGCTCAACGCAGGCACATAATAATACTTATTAAGGTTTAAAACTAATCCCGAAGGTAAAACTAAGGAGAGCGTGCCGACGGCCATCACATCAACTTTTGATCCATTGCCAACGCGCATCTTCACCTCATCCCTTGCTAGCCGCCGTCTATTCCGTAGATCCTGTTTCGAGTTACAAATATTAGCAACTGAACCAGTATCATATACCCAGGCACTACAACGAGTGCTAGTAAGGTAAACATCAATAACATGTATATCAAATATACCTTTAATGGTGCCAGCCTTCTTGTCCGCTAAGTACTTCGGACAGTTGCGCTTCCAGTGACCCTTGTCCTTGCAATAGAAGCACTCAGTGTCCGGCTTAGGTCCCGACTTGAGCTTCTTCTCAGCAGGGGCAACGCGCTTGCCGCTTCCTTTCTTGAAGGATTTCTTTGCACCCTTACCTTTCTTAAAGCTAGGGGTCTTGTTGACCATCAACACACGATTATCTTTCTTGATATCCACCTCCGCAGCTTTCACCTTAGCGAAGAGCTCAGTGATCATATCAGTGGAACCAATTTGATTGTGAGTAACTACAAAACCTTTGTATCTAGGAGGGAGTGATTGCATAACTCTGTCAATCTTGAGCTCCTCTGGAATCTTGCAGTCCAGTTGCTCAAGACGTTGAGTGTAGCCCGACATCTTAATGGCGTGCTCACTAACAGAACTCCCTTCCTCCATCTTGCAGTTAAAGAACTTCTCACAGATCTCATATCTCTTAGAACGGGCCTGAGTCTGAAACATGGTTTTCAGTTCCTCAAGTATCTCAAAGGGTCCGGCGAACTCCTCAAAACGATTTTGAAGTTCCGGTTCCATAGCAAACAACATGGTACTCTTAATGACTCCATAATCATCTCTGTGTGACTGATAAACAGCTTTTTCATCAGCCGGCGCATCAGTAGCAGGGGCGTCACCTAGCGCTTTCTCAAGTACATAGTCCTTTTGACCGCCAGCGAGAATGATTCTCAGATTGCGGAACCAGTTGGTGAAGTTAGACCCATTGTTTTTAAGCTTTTCTTTCTCAGCAAAAACGTTGAAGTTGAAGTTGGACTTAGCCATTTGATCTACAAAAATTTGCAAATACAATTTAGACTATGTTCATGATAACTAGTTCAACTTAATCAAATTACTAGATGAACTCCCACTAAATTCAACATCCCTCAAGTTGTTTAGTGAACACGATCCAAATTCACCACACCTAATCCGATCTTCACGAGAAGAGATGTGGTTTCAATGGTGGACAACAAGGTGTCGATCATATCATTCATATGACTCATGTTTAACCTTTCGGTTCATGTGTTCCGAGTCCATGTCTATACATGCTAGGCTCGTCAAGTCAAACCCAAGTATTTCCGTGTGTGCAAAACTAGCTTGCACCCGTTGTATGTGAACGCAGAGTTTATAACACCCGATCATCACGAGGTGCTTGAACACGACGAACTTTCGCAACGGTGCATACATGGGGAGAACACAATTTTATCTTGATCTTTAAGTGAGGAATCATCTTATAATGCTACCGTCGCGATCTAAGCATAATAAGATACATAAAAGGATAAACATCACATGCATATAATTTTATGTGACATGGTATAGCCAATCTCCGCACGATGATCTCCATCTTGTGCGCGCCAGCATGATCTCCATCACTCCACCATGATTGCCTCCACCACGAATAGCAATTACAACTATTGCTAACTACTTAGCGATAAAGTAAAGGTATTACATGGCGTATAAGAAGTTGACACGCGGGTCATACACAATTATAAAGACAACCATACGGCTCCTGCCGGTTGTGAACTCATCGACATGCAAGTCGTGAAATATTACAAAACATGATCATTGCATACATCATACACATCATGTCTTGGGCCATACCATATCACAAAACACTCCCTCCAAAAACAAGTTAGACGCATCTACTTTGTTGTTGCATGTTTTACGTGGCTTATGGGAGTAACAAGCTAAGAACGATTCTTACCTACGGAAAGCCACAATGGTGATATTATGGTTGCCAACATCCATTGTAAATTCCATGACTACTATAGTGAGAGAAACTGGCATCCACCAGCCGCATGTGTGGAACAAGCCACACGTCAAGTGCGGAGCCGGTCTCGCGAACGAGGTCGCGTAAAGTTGGCCTGGACCGCTTCGATCTCACTATGCCGCGCCATAAGAAACACAACAAGAGGTTTGCAACAGAAAACATCAACGCCCGCAACAAGCATGTTGCGTTCTACTCGTGAAACACATCTACGCATAGATCTAGCTCTGATACCAGTGAAGGGTTTCACAGCATAGTAAATCAAAAAATTCTACGGATGCGACCAAGAAAGACAAGATCTAATCTAGAAGATGCAATCAACGAGAGAGAGAGATGAGATCTTCATACCCTTGAAGAAATCGCACAGCGGAAACGTTTAACGGAACGTGGTTGATGTAGTCGTACTCGCAGTCTCCTCCTCGTGATCCGATCCGATCCTACACCGCAAGTGGCGGCGCCTCCGAGATATGCACACGTATGGTGTTGCGACGTCTCCTCCTTCCTCGGTCCAGCAAGTAGGGTGGAGAGATAGATTGGATCTGCAGCACGACGGCGTGGTGCTTATGGTTGAGAGTTTCTGCGGCAGGGCTTCGCCTACGCGTAGTCGGGAGAGAGAGAGAGGAGGAGGGGCAGCAGTTGGGGGCTAGGGTTGGAGCAGTGGGAGGGGGAGGGTGCGCCCCTGCCCTCCTTATATAGGGGGCTGGACGGGCCCCTTGGCCCCTCCTCCAAGCCCTAGGGCGGCGGCCCCAAGGGTGGAGTGGGGGGGCAAGTCTTCCCCCTTCCTTCTAGAAGGCTTCCCTAGGGTTTCCCCTAGGGCTGGCCGGCTGGGCCTTGGGGGCCTTGTGCCCTTGGCCCAAAGTGGCTAGGGCACTCCCCCTTAGGCCCACGCAGGCCTCCGACAAGTGGGCCCACGTTGGTCCCACTCCGGAACCTTCTAGAACCTTCCGGTACAATACCGATAAACTCCGAAATCATTCTGAAATCCAAAAACTGCTTTCCTTTATATGAATCTTATTCTCCGGACCATTACGGAACCTCTCGTGATGTCCTGGATATCATCCGAGACTCCGAACAAAAACTCATAAACCAATCATCCATTCTATCCTAGCGTTGATGCATGTTAAGTGTGTGACCCTACGGGTTCGAGAATATGCAGACATGATCTTCTATCAATAATCAACAGCGGGATCTGGAAACCCATATTGACTCCCACACATTCGTCGATGATCATATCGGATGAACCACGATGCCAGGATTCAATTAATCCCATATATGTATTCCCTTCATCACGCGATATTTTACTTGCCCGAGATTCGATCATTGGCATCGACATACCTAGTTCAATCTCGTTCACAGCAAGTACTTTACTCGTTCCATAATCCGATATCACTTTGTCATTAACTCCTTAACCACTTGCTTGCAAGCGGTGTTGATATCGATTACCGAGTGGGCCCGAAGTATATCTCTCCGATTCGGGAGGGACAAATTCCATCTCGATACATACAACCCAACAAGTACTTTCCGATCACCTAAGAGACACCTTTATGATCACCCTCGCATAGGATGACGTTTGATGACCTCAAAGCTTTCTTCCGATACCAGGGAGTTGTATTATCTCATGGTCTAAGGAATACAATACTTGACATAGGAAAAAGCTTCGCAAAGATGAACATGATGACATGATCTAATTGCTCTGCTTAATTTGGGTCTGTCCATCATATCATTCTCCTAATGACATGATCTCATTATTAACCAACAACTCATGTCTATGGTTAGGAAACCTTAACCATCATTAATGAATGAGCTAGTCCATAGAGGCGTACTAGGGACACGGTGTTGTTCATAAACCACACAAGTATCAAAGTTTCCGCTTAGTACAATTCTATCATCGAATATAAACTTTATCATGAACAAGAATTATAATAATAACATCTTTATTATTGCCTCTAGGGCATAATTCCAACATATCCTTACATTGGTGCCTGGTAACGTGCTAGCATTATGTATTGGGAGGACTTATATGGAAAGACTTTGTCACATTCTCGATCTGCTGGTACTCCATTTGGTGTGTACTTATCCAATGGCCACTAGTGGCGCCAAGACGAGATTGTGTCATGTGGGTAAAGTGTACAACTTCTGCAGAAGATCAAATTCTAAGTACTTAGCCATGTCCCCGGTTATGGACAACTCTGAGCAACTAAGGCCTAAAGTTATGGAAGATCTCGACATTCCAATTTATCAAAGTAAAACTTGATGGTGTCAACAAGGGATTATAAGCACTTAGAGTTTCCCAAGGAGTTCAGAAAGATTGTTGAAAGATCAAAACTCTTTTGAAAATATAGGATAAAACCATATTGCTTTCTTCAAATGAGCCTAATCTCTACTTAGCCAAAAATGCATGTATTGATAGACTCTAACTTATTTCCACATAGTAGTGACACTTGCCAATAAAATTCAAATGTATTGACCCTTGTGGCTGTAACTTATCATGTTGCAGGATTACTTGATGATAGTGATGTTTGATGAGTAGGAGTTACGAGTCTGCACCCAACATGTTTGCCTATGGCACATGAAGATGAAGGACTCCATGCTTCACTTTTATTCCGCTGCTTTGTAATAAGATAGCCTATGGCTATGAGATTGTAATAAAGTATTTATGTTCTAGATCATGCGATGTAATATGACCTTTGTATCTTGATATTACATCTTAAACTGTGGGTGCTAGCTATTCGATCCAGGGACTAGCACTGTAATCACAAGTATTTCGAACCAAGACGGGTTCAGGTCCACTACAGATGGTATCAGAGAACTGTGTTGCCTATAGGATTGTAACCCTAGGATTTGGACAAAGACCCTTGTTAGGAATGAACCTATAATTTTATACTTAGTAGGTTTTCTCGTTGTCACATCCCAAGATTTTCCAAATCTTGTAATGTGAAAATAAATTAATAAAAATAAAACTTTGTTTGATTTTCAAGGCCAGAAGAAACTTTTTGAATTTAAATGGAACTTCAAACCCATTTGAATTAAATAAAACCTAAAGGTATTTAAGATGATAAACTTTTATTAAAGGAAAATAAAAATAATTAAAATACTAATTTGAAACTCTTAAATGAAAAGATTTGTTTTCAAATGAAATAGAAGTTTTGCAAATAAGGATTATTTAATAAAGCCAAATTAAAACTTTGACCAAGCCTTGGAAATTAAAACATTTAGTTTTGAATAAAAATAAACAAAGGTTATTTGAAATAAAATAATAAGGAATTAATATCAAAATTTATACAAATAAAAAGTTGTACCATTTTAGTTAAAACATCAAAACCTATTAAATTGTTTTAAATAGGTATTCCAAGTATTTTATATCCTCTAATAAAACCTACTAAAGTGTTTTTGTTTTATTTTAGATTTCAAAATAAATATCTTAATAAATCCTATTTGAAATAATAACTAAGGCCCACCTTATTTTTAATATTAATAGACCCTATAATAAAATATTATTTTTAAACAAGTAATTCAAGTATTTTGTACTTTCAAATAAAACCTACTGATTTGGTTTTTGAAAATATTTGGATTAAATGGGGATTTTATTAATTAAACCAAACCCTATTTTATTAATAAACCATAGCCATTTTATTTAATTAATAAATAAAACCTAAAAAGAATTTAAAATATTATTTTATTTTAGAATTTTGGTATTTGTTACTGAACAGAATCAAGTTAAAAAGTTGTGAAGTGTGATGTTGGTTTGAATTTAATTGGTTGTTTGAATCATGTGTTTGAATAATCAAATCAGAAAATAAAATAGAAAAGAATAAAGCAAAGCAGACAGAAAAATAAAATAAAAGAAAACCGACCCAACCCAGCAGCCCACGAAGCCCATCACTAGCCCACCATTCCCACGCCCGAACCGTTTTCTTTTCCACTCAGAACCTCACCCACCCAGCAACTGACCGGTGGACCCCTCTCTTCTTCTTTCCTTCCACTGCCAGGTAGACCCCACGCAGCCAGCTCCTTCTTCTTCCTCGCGCGAACCACGCCTCTTCCCCCTCGCTGCCGTTGCAGGCCTTGATACCGCGCATTCAATTCACCTTAAAGACGCGTTGATTCCTCGTCGTGGCCACGCCCATTTAACCGCCTGCCCCTCCTCCTTCTCTTTCCCCAGACATCGCCTCCATTCCGCCCCTAGGCTGCCTCCAATTTTCTCTGTACCGCCGCTGCTCCGACGATGTTCTAGTGATGATTCCGACGAAACCCCACCGCCCCTTGCATCCCTAAGCACTCCAGCAGCTTCTCCACTCTCAGGCGCATCTGATAGTACACCCAACTCAACCGCGGGAACCCCTGAGCCTCGCCAACAACAAACTCCAGTACCGCCGCCGTCTGCCTCTACTCCGACGACGCCCACAGGTTAATTCCGTCCACCCCTTTACCTCTCGTTCACGCACGCGTCTTTGCCAGGACTGTGCGCATCTGACCCTGTCTTCCTTTTGCCCTGGTACACGCTGTAGCCTCGTCCACGACGACCACCTGACGCGCCCGACGTTGTCTTCAAACTCCGGCGAGCAATCAAGCCCGTCCCAGTGCGCCCCTCCACCAACCAGTAGCACGTTGAGCATCAGCGTTGCATTGCGAACCTGGTGAGCATTCTTTCCCTCTTCCTCGCGTCCTAGTTCGCCAGCGCCGCCGCCGACTGACCTCGCCGCCGCCAGCAACCATCGCTGCGCCGCCAGAGTCTGGTCAGTACGATACTAGCCGTAGGATCTGGATCAAACGGACTGAATAGATCATTTAATCGCCGAAGGGGTACGCTCCCAGAACCGCACGATTTATTTAGATCTAACGCTCAGCATCACGCGATCCAGACGAATCGGTATCGGCCAGTAAGAACACGCCGCGTGTCACCTGTTCGATTTAAAAACAGATTTGAAATCTGATTTAGATAGGATTTTCAAACCCTTATAACTTTTGATCCACACGTCCAAATTTGACAAATTTTATACCAATGAAATCAGGAGAACAAGCCCTAAACAACCATGGCCTTAGTTTTGAAAATAGTATCTGTTAGCTTGTTTGAAATTACAGAAACATTTGTGTACTTGTTTAGAGTATAAAAATTGTTTAAAATTGATTTTAGGATTAAATCTTTTGCAAAATAGATGTGTGTGACCTTACTGACCTAGGAACCAACCCATAGTGTTAAAAATGATTTTTGTGAAATTTAAGTTGAATTAGTTAACTTAGTCATTTTCTAGCCTAATAAACTCATTAAATTTTATTATGGAAAAGTTTGTGCAAGGAAAACTTTGGGAAAATGTTATGGACCAAACTTACTGACCCAAAACACCAAACTTTGCCAAGAGCAACCTACTTGGTGAAAAACATAAAGTTTTACTTTAAAAAGAATAATTTTCACCACATAAAAATGTTGAATGGATTTTAAAATAGACTTTGAGCAAAACCCTCTAACTAATGACTTTGCCAATTTGGTAAATGCCCAATGTAGACCTTACAAAGTTTATAAACCTAGTAGAGACCAACCTTGCAATAAAACCCTCTTTTTACAAGACTTAGGAACCATTGCTTTGTGTATGTGAATTATTGTTTGAATGTTGGAATGCTACTTGATACTATGCTTGTTTGATTGTAGTGAAATTAGCAAAGTGTGAGACTAGCAAGACCAAGAAGTGACTATCATTCCCTAAACAAAAAGGCAAGTTACACTATCATACAAAAGTCCTACTATTTTCATTATACTTAGTGGATTATGAAAACATGCATGAAAGACATTTTATACTTATGCTATGCTAAAATCCTAATAGGATTCCCTACACATTCCTTAGTGAAAATATTGAAGCTGTACATGCTTAGCCATGCTATATGCTATATTTGAAAAAGAGATACATGTTGAGATTTACAAAGGTTGAGAAAAGGACTTGTGTTTTACATAATAAAACAAGGACTCAATGAACCACCTAGGTGGAGGCTACTTAAAGTTTTGGAGAAGGTGGCAACAAAAGGGAACCATGTCTATGGCAATCACTCTGTGTTGTGCTCCAAAAGGGAACCACCTAGGAAACTTAGAGATCAAACATGCTTCTCCAATTGTGGCTTTCGTGTGCAACCACATGCTATTATGGCTCTGGCTTAGTCAATTACATTAGGAAGACCCATACATTGTCTTTAGTTACTGGACATGGGGATCTGGAATGCTTCATGGGGGCTGAAGACGAAGCTAGCAATGATGTATGGGAGGACCTTTTGGAAAGACTTCGTCACATTCTCAATCTGCCAGTACTCCATCTTGGTGAGCACTAATCCAGTAGGCCACTGGTGGCAAAAGGATGGGATTGTGACATGTGGGTAAAGTGTACTCCTTCTGCAGAAGTAAATAAAATCTAAGTACTTAGCCGTGTCCCCGGTTATGGACAATACTGAGCAACTAAAGTTTGAACTATGGGAGATCTCGACATTCCAACTTCTAATATAAAAACTTGATGCCCTTGTGTGTCTACCAAGGAATTCAAAGAGATTTTGTTAAACTTGTTGCACTTGGGGTTACCAAGGTGCTCAAGAGCATGATGTACTTGGGGTTACCAAGGAACACATGAGTTTTGATAAAACTTGTTGCACTTGGGGTTACCAATGTGCTCAAGAGATTTTGACAAGGATTTGAACACTTGAGTTTCTACCAAGGAGTTCAAGGAACTTGGAAAAGAAATTTGACAAAGGATTTTAAAACCCTTTTGAAAAGATAGGATAAAATATTGCTTTATGCAAATAAGCCTTAAACTCTACTTAGCCAAATATGAATATAATGATAGGATCCACTCATATTGAACCTAGAAGTGAAGCTTGCCAATACAATTCAAAATGTATTGACCCTTGTGGCTGTAACTTGTAATGTTGCAGGTGGATTGTTTTAAAAATGAAGATTGTTTGATTGACTAGGACTACAAAGTCTACAACCAACATCTGCCTGTGGCACTTTGAAGATGAAGGACCCATGATTATAATTATTCCGCTGCAATGTATTGTAATAGCCAAATGAGCTATGTTTGATGTAATAAACTTATGTTATTCCTGGTTATAAAATTTATATTATGACCTTTGTATCTTGATATTACATCTTAACTGTGGATGCTAGCTATTGATCCAGGGACTAGCATTGTAAACACAGGAGGACTCTACCTTATTAGGTTGGGACCCCTACACTCATATACCTTGATCATTCTTTACTGAATCTCTTCTCCTTCCAACATGTAGAAAACCAGCCTTTTGCTTTCTCTAAGGACCTTGAAGATGGATCGTGTCAACAAGAAGTTCAAGATACAAGTTGTGATAAGTCCTCGATCTTGCAAAATATGTGGATAAGTAGGCCACACCTCTAAGGAATATCATTATCAATGTCCCTATTGTGATTCCAACCATCTAGTTGAAGAATGCCCCGTATCTCAAGTTACTTGTTTCCTATGTCAAGGAACCAACCACATTCCCGCCAAGTGCCATCTCGACTTCATAGTGCAACAAGTGAAAGAACAAGTCAAGGATGGAATGTATCAAGCTCTCAAAAAGATAGAAGAAAACCTTAACCATATCACCTGCTCCAAATGCAATAAGAAAGGACACAATATCAATGAATGTCTAGAGAAGGAAATTCAAGACAACCACAACAACACTTCAAGGAAAATGACCCGAGACATTACAAAAGTGTTTTACCATCGCTGTCGGAAGACAGGACACTTCACTGATGATTACCCAACTCAAAAGAGAGCTCCCACTTATGTTATCATAGTGTGACCCAAGAGACATTAGATTGCCTACCAACTGTTTAAGACATCGATATCGTGTTAGTGTATGGATCATGCTGTCCTATGTGGTATGACTGTACTAGGTTACTTGTTTCAAGAAAACTTGTTGTTTTCTTCAAATCATGAGTTAAACTCATAAGTTGTTAAGTGATTAGTTGCTTTTTACTTGTTTGATTGAACTTGTTTGTTTTGGGTTGTGTGTTAGAACTTATTTAGATCTATCTATCTATCTATCTATCTATCTATCATTACATATCCCTATTAAACCAACAGATGCCTCCGAGACGTGTCAACAACCTTTGGATTACAATGATTGAACCCATAACCAAGTGAACCATAAAATGAAACCCTACAAATTTCCTTTTAAGTGTGGTAGCACCCAAGTTATTCTAAAACCGAACCTGTTCATTCTAGCCTTCCCGAATCTCGGGACAAGATTCCTTTTAAGGATTAGTCTGTCACATCCCAAAATTTTCCAAATTTTGAGATGTGGAAAAACTTACACAAAATGAAAAACTAAGTCTTGGAAATTCAGACGAAACAATTTTTTTTGACTATTTAATATAACTCCTTCAAAGAATTAAATAAAACAATTTTGTTTGTGAAGTTGTATGCATGTTTTCAAAACCTCAAAATCATGAAGCATGCATTGTTGCATTTTAAACTAAGAGAAATAACTTTCTTATCAAAGTTGAATTGGCCACTTAACAACATGAGACTTTGGATATATTCCAAATTTAAAATATACAAAAGAATTCCTAAGTGAGCTAAAAAGATAAAGGGCAAAATATAAAACCATAGAAATTAGTTTGACTCTATTTGAAGCTCCAGATAAAATGATATGGAATTTATAAAATATAGGAAAAAGAAATAAAGTCAAGTTAAGGAAATGACTAAAAAAAATAAAAGTATTCTTAAATGAGTGATTATGATAAATAATAAAATTATAAAGCTAAGGAAATTGGTTTGAACCTTTTTGGAGTCCTAAGTCAAAATATATGGTTTTTATAAGAAAAAGGAATAGAAAATAATAAAACTAGGCGTACATACAATGTTCAATTTTTTAAAATGAATTATACTTTATTAAAAAAATATTCCAAATATTCTAATTAGAGTAAAATATCAACTTATATTTTACATAAGATTTTCTAAAAAAGTTTGGTACAAATTTGAATCAAATTGAAGAGACAAATTGGAAACTAGAAAATAAAACAGAAAAAAGAAGAAGAAAACGTTGAAGAAAAAAAAGAGAAGCAGCAGCAGCCTAGGCCAGCCAGTCCTCTATCTCTATTTTTTCCTCCCGTTTATTTTCTTTTTGGGCCGTATTCCATAGTCCATCAAGAAGATCGAACCAGCCATTGATCATCTTCCTCCTCGTGTCGGTTCACGGACACGTTATACGTTCAAGGCACATACTTCTTCTCCTCCCAATTCCACTCAAATCAAGTGGACATTTTATTTCAACTTCAACACGAGAGTTACTCGAAATTCAATGGAGAAATCCGTTCAGGCCATTAATTTTTCTCTTTAGTGCCTTAATCTTTCAAATCAATCTCGTAAACTGAACATCACCCGTCGGCATACGTCTCCCGATCTCCCTCCACGGACCACCTTAGCAAAAACTGAATAGAGCACCATATTCCTCTCCTCCTCCTCCATCATTTTTGTTCCTCAAGTTTCTCGAGAGGAGCTCTGTAGATCACATACCGACCATGCCAAGAACAACCTAAAAACATAGTTCATCGTCGTGTCGCCCTCAGTGAGTCCCTTGTCAATTCCTTCTACCAGAAGATTACTCTTAATGTTGCCTACCTTCAGGACATGATTGTTCATTATATTGTTACTTGTTTGATTGAACTTGTTTGTTTTGGGTTGTGTGTTAGAACTTCTTTAGATCTATCTATCTATCTATCATTACATATCCCTATTAAACCAACAGATGCCTCCGAGACGTGTCAACAACCTTTGGATTACAATGATTGAGTGTGGTAGCACCCAAGTTATTCTAAAACCGAACCTGTTCATTCTAGCCTTCTCGAATCTCGGGACAAGATTCCTTTTAAGGATTAGTCTGTCACATCCTAAAATTTTCCAAATTTTGAGATGTGGAAAAACTTACACAAAATGAAAAACTAAGTCTTGGAAATTCAGAGGAAACAATTTTTTTGACTATTTAATATAACTCCTTCAAAGAATTAAATAAAACAATTTTGTTTATGAAGTTGTATGCATGTTTTCAAAACCTCAAAATCATGAAGCATGCATTGCTGCATTTTAAACTAAGAGAAATAACTTTCTTATCAAAGTTGAATTGGCCACTTAACAACATGAGGATATATTCCAAATTTAAAATATACAAAAGAATTCCTAAGTGAGCTAAAAAAATAAAGGGCAAAATATAAAACCATAGAAATTATTTTGACTCTATTTGAAGCTCTAGATAAAATGATATGGAATTTATAAAATATAGGAAAAAGAAATAAAGTCAAGTTAAGGAAATGACTAAAAAAATAAAAGTATTCTTAAATGAGTGATTATGATAAATAATAAAATTATAAAGCTAAGCAAATTGGTTTGAACCTTTTTGGAGTCCTAAGTCAAAATATATGGTTTTTATAAGAAAAAGGAATAGAAAATAATAAAACTAGGCGTACATACAATGCTCAATTTTTTAAAATTAATTATACTTTATTAAAAAATATTCCAAATATTTTAATTAGAGTAAACTATCAACTTATATTTTACATAAGATTTTCTAAAAAAGTTTGGTACAAATTTGAATCAAATTGAAGAGACAAATTGGAAACTAGAAAATAAAACAGAAAAAAGAAGAAGAAAACGTTGAAGAAAAAAAAAGCAGCAGCAGCCTAGGCCAGCCAGTCCTCTATCTCTATTTTTTCCTCCCGTTTATTTTCTTTTTGGGCCGTATTCCATAGTCCATCAAGCAGATCGAACCAGCCATTGATCATCTTCCTCCTCGTGTCGGTTCACGGACACGTTATACGTTCAAGGAACATACTTCTTCTCCTCCCAATTCCACTCAAATCAAGTGGACATTTTATTTCAACTTCAACACGAGAGTTACTCGAAATTCGATGGAGAATCCGTTCAGGCCATTAATTTTTCTCTTTAGTGCCTTAATCTTTCAAATCAATCTCGTAAACTGAACATCACCCGTCGGCATACGTCTCCCGATCTCCCTCCACGGACCACCTTAGCAAAAACCGAAGAGAGCACCATATTCCTCTCCTCCTCCTCCATCATTTTTGTTCCTAAAGTTTCTCGAGAGGAGCTCTGTAGATCACATACCGACCATGCCTAGAACAACCTAAAAACATAATTCATCGTCGTGTCGCCCTCAGTGAGTCCCTTGTCAATTTCTTCTACCAGAAGACTACTCTTAATGTCGCCCTCCGTGGCAATTATTTAGTGAGAATGGCCTTCCCAAGTGTTAGAAAATATTGCTAATTCCTACAGTTGCACAAATGGTTGCATTTGTAATCTTGAAAATATAAAATGTTAAGAAATCATTTAGTAATATTCATAACCTTGTTATAACAATTTGTACAATAAGAATTGCATTCTTGCATACTTTGCATGATTTTTGGTATTGCCATTTGTGTTGATCTTGTGTATATTTTGTCTTGGTTGTTTTATTTGATAGATTGTGTGAATTGCCAAGTGTGTAGCTGCAAAGAGTGTACCAACACCGCCAACTACTAAGGCAAGTGAAACTATCATCCATGTCCTAATATTTTCATTACACTTCGTGGAATTTTTGTAGTATGCATGATAGGGATACTATGTTACTATGTTATGATATGTCCTATTAAGATATCCTTTATATATTCCTGCGTGGAAACATCATAGTTGTAGTATGCTTAGCCCTGCTATAGATTCGGGGTGGAATACCATGATATAATTATATAAAGTGTTGGAAAAATATATGTTTTATATAATAAAACAAGTACTCAATGAATCACCTGGGTGGAATGTGGATAATCAGTTGTGAATAAGGTGGCAACAAAGAAAATCATATCTATGGCTATCTTTTTCGTGTGTGCACTAGAAGAATACCACCCAGTGACTTAGAGATTGAATATGTTTCTCGTACAGTGGCTTCCATGTACAACCACATGCTAATTGGGCTCTGGCTTAGTCAATTACATAGTGGAAGACCCTTGCATTGGTACCTATTCAGGTTAACTAGAATTATGTATTGGAAGTATATCCTTGCATTGGATCCTAGTAGACGTGCTAGCATTATGTACTGGGAGGACTTATATGGAAAGAATTTGTCACATTCTCGATCTACCGGTACTCCATTTGGTGTGTACTTATCCAGCGGCCACTGGTGGCGCCAAGACGAGATTGTGTCATGTGGGTAAAGTGTATAACTTCTGCAGAAGATCAAATTCTAAGTACTTAGCCGTGTCCCCGGTTATGGACAACTCTGAGAAACTAAGGCCTATGGAAGCAGAGGCGGACCCAGAAATTTGTCGAAGCCTAGGCGCGCCACAAACGAAACTAAAAATTCTCGGCCATCTAAATTTTTTTTTTTGAACAAAATAAACATCATACGGAGCAAATATGGTTTTCACAATAGTTTTTAGTGCGTGAAACACAAATACATTACATTAGCATATTCCAATACACATATGCGCTAATATTAGATATGATAGAACTTAGCAAGAACTCCCAATAGACTAATAAAACTCCGATGATTGATGACAAGAGTCCAAAAGCATACACAACAAGATCTACATGACAAAAGAAGAAAGATGGGTTAGTAAATCATATGAACATGACTTCAAAATATATTCATCTTAATTCGTGAGACAAAGAAATATACCAAAATATTACCAAGGATGTGCTAATTAGCCCTAGGCCTACGAGGTAAATGTTTCCTCCTCTTCTTCATGGCTTGAAACCGTTGAGCAATAACACCACTATCAAGTTGTCTAAATATCTCCCGCTCGGTGTAACATATCATCAAGTCATTGAACCATTCATTCTTGAGCTTGTTGCGCAATTTCGACTTAATGATCTTCATTGCTGAAAAAGCCCTCTCAACCGATGCGGTTGACACCGGTAATATTAAGGACAACTCAATAAGCTTGTACACTAATGGGAAGACCAAATGCTTTTCCGTTTCAACCATCTTTGTAGCCAAACTTTCAAGGTTTGTGCAAGTAGAAAACGAAGCATGGATTCTCACATGGTGAATGTAATTCTCAAGTTGGCCTCTTATGGTTGCACGGTCACTATTAGAGAAATCCGCATGATAAATTGAAGATAAGCGAGCAAGCTTGTCCACATCAAACAATGAGAAAGAGTTTTTCGGACTAAGGCATGAGAAACTCTCTAATACCTCCATAGAAGCTTCACAAAAGCGATGATACATTTGGTGCACACGAAGCAAAGTTGTATAATGTGAACCCCATCTAGTATCCCCGGGCCTAGTTAGACAAGTTTCTTGATTCAAGCCTCTTCCACTAGAGAACTCACCCCTCTCAAGCATATCCACAATATGTTGATGATGTTGTTCCCTAAGCACATCTCTTCTTTTGCAAGATGAACTTGATGTGTTCACAATCCCGGAGATGTACTCAAAGAAATCATGAATGGATGAACAAGAACTAGCAACGGAGACAACTACCAATTGCAAACGATGGGCAAAGCAATGAACATAGAAGGCATAAGGATTTTTATCTAAGATCTTTTTTTGCAAGCCATTAAATTCACCTCTCATATTGGAAGCTCCATCATATCTTTGCCCTTGTAGCCTATGGATAGATAGCTTGTAACGATCTAGAATGCAAAGAAGAGCCTCCTTTAGTGCCTTCGATGTAGTCTCACGAACATGATATAGAGAAAGAAATCTCTCCACAACCTTGCCTTCATTATTCACATACCTACAACAAAATAATTGTAAGAAGGTTACATAAAAGTATGGAACAATAGATAGATATATTTAATAGTATGAAACAATAGATAGATTCACATACCTCAACATAACCGCCATTTGCTCTTTCACGGATATATCACGTGATTCATCAATAAGAACGGAGAAGCTCTTGTCACCAATTTCTCCCATAATTACCTTGGTGACTTCTTGTGCACAACACTTGGAAAGATCCTTTTGGATTTTGTGAGAGATCATCTTAGAATTTCCACCATGCTCTTTTCACTTGGTCTTGTAAATCCGGATGATATTCTTTGATTTGTTTCCTAAGAGCGGGATCACACACTATTTCATCCGAATTAAACACTTCCTCCACTTCATGCTCCTCATTTGCCACATTTGGTTGCGGCGGTGATTGTGGCAAGCTTCTTCTATCAACCAAAAAACTCCCAATTCCTGAAATTTGTATGATTTATTTAGTTTATTGGACAAATACAATTTAAATCAAATTGGACAAAATCATGGCAGCTTACCTATCTAGGAAAAAACACAATTGATTTCAAACAATGGCAGCTCCTAAATTAAGTTGGACAAATTCATGGCAGCTTAGTCTAATCCAATGGTCTTGTTTCTCATTAGATTGGCAGACAGCAAGCAGGGAACGGGTTTTTGCGACACTGGCTGCTCTCATACCAGGAGCTTCCTGTTACTATAACCCCCATTTACATTTATCAATTACATAGTAATTATTTTTCTATGCACACATCGCTTTAACTCTATCCAATTAGAAGTTATACAATAAACGAAGATTGATCTCTCTGAATGAATTCTTTGTAATCTATGCCATCGATCTGCAATAGGGACACAGTTTGATATCACAAATCCTCACCTATCTGTCTTTTGGTTGTTGAAGTCGAGCCTGCCAGAGTCCGGGTCGTCGCCGTCGGCACCGGGACGCCGCCTCGCCGACGCTTGCGGCTGCTGGATGCACTTGGGCTTTGCCGCTGCTGCTGCCTGCGATTCTCATCGCCGCTCGGATCTACAGAAGCTCTTCCACCGCCCGGATCTTCGTCTTCCATGGTCAGGCTCGGGCGCTAGGGGCAAGGATGGAAGGGGGCTGGCGAGGAATGGGGGAGGGCGGGCGGCTGGGACAGAGGTGACTATGGTCGGGGATGGGGAAGGACCGAAGGAGTCGAAGGAACGAGCAGTTTTTCCTCTCGCTCGATATCTCTTTGCCTCGTTCCGTTCGCTAGCTGCTAGGAAGGCCCAGTTCAAGGCCCACCAAATAGGCAGCACGCACAGGAACGAAAAGTTTTGCCCAAACTTGATCCTGGTTTTGACGTTACTTCCGATTGATTTCTCGAGGCAAGGAGGAGCGAAGCCCGGGCACGTGCCCAGCCTGCAGGGGCCTTGCGTCCGCCCGTGTATGGAAGATCTTGACATTCCAGTTTCTCGAAGTAAAACTTGATGGTGTCAACAAGGGATTAGAAAGACTTGGAGTTTGCCAAGGAGTTCAGAAAGATTGTTGAAATATCAAAACTATTTTTAAAAGGTAGGATAAAACCATATTGCTTTCTGCAAATGAGCCTAAACTCTACTTAGCCAAATATGCATGTATTGATAGACTCCAACTTATTTCCACATAGTAGTGACACTTGCCAATACAATTCAAATGTATTGACCCTTGTGGATGTAACTCATCATGTTGTAGTATTACTTGATGATAGTGATGTTTGATGAGTAGGGGTTACGAGTCTGCACCCAACATGTTTGCCTATGGCACATGAAGATGAAGGACTCCATGCTTCACTTTTATTCCGCTGCTTTGTAATAAGATAGCCTATGGCTTTGAGATTGTAATAAAGTATTTATATTCTAGATCATGCAATATAATATGACCTTTGTATCTTGATATTACATCTTAAACTGCGGGTGCTAGCTATTCGATCGAGGGACTAGCACTGTAATCACAAGGATTTTGAACCAAGCTGGGTTCGGGTCCGCTACACGCCACAAAGGATGTCGATGTCTCGATCTCTCCTCTTACCGCATCCTCATTTCCCGCCATGTCACTTTTGATGAATACACGTTCCCACATGATACATCTACCCACACCAATTCCCCACCGACATCTCAACTCAACAACTCCACAATACTGAGCGCTAGGGACCTTTTCCCGTTCACCCTGCCACAGAAGCACCTTCTCCACTCTTCTCTGCCGCGACAACAAAATCTTTCGTTTCTCCTATAGTGGCAGCGCCTCCACCCGCACCCTAGTCTCTTGCCACGAACGACAATTCTGCCACTTTCTCTGTCATGGCAGCCACGACAGCCACCACTTCCCCACCCGCATCGCCAACACCTGCAACCTCTCCACTCCCCTCCCCAGCACCACCATATCCTCCCCGTGCACATCATACTCGTATTACCACCGGTCGTCTTCCCGGTTGATGAGTGCCTGAACACTTCATTGGGAGACCCCAAGCGGAAGGTATGATGAGCACAGCAACAAGTTTTCCCTCAGTAAGAAATCGAGGTTATCGAACCATTAGGAGGAAGGAAACGACTCAAAGGTGTTGCTAGCAACTTGGAAACCTGCACAACACAAACTCAAGACTTTGCCCCAACGAACAGTGAGGTTGTCAATCTCACCGGTTTGCTGCAAACAAAGGATCAACTGTATGGTGTGGAAGGTAATAGTGGTTTGCAGAAAGTAAACACTAACAGTGGAAGATGTATCAATGGTAAAGATTGGACCGGGGTCCATAGTTCACTATAGGTGTTCTCCTTAAGATAAACAAACATGGCATGCTGGGTAAACAAATTACAGCAGGGGAATTGACAGGAATCAGCAAGGCATAACAATGCAATACTAGACATTCATGATCCTATGAGATTCGATTGGGCAATACAACAAGATACATAGACCGCCATCCAACTGCATCTATGACAAGAAATCCACCTTCAGGTTATCATCTGAACCCCCTCCGGTACTAAGTTGCAAGCAATGGATAACTGCTTTAAGCAAAGTGTGTAAGATAAACAATCCATTTGTTCCATGAACAAGAGATCATTGTTTTCTCCCTAGTGGCAACAACAACATTTACAACCTTAGAGATTTCTGTCACTTCCCTTAGATTAAATAGAGGCATGAACCCACTATCGAGCATAAATACCCCCTCTTGGAGTCACTATCATCTACTTGGCCAAGATAGCTACTATAAACGGAGAGCATGCAAGATCACAAACAACACAGACATGATAGAATCAATAAGACAAAACCATTAATCAATTTGACATAGTAATCTCGATAGCCATCGGATCCCCGCAAACACAACATGCATGATTACAAATAGATGATATTGATCATGAACGGAGCTCACAAGATCTAAACATGGTAGCACAAAGGAGGAGATACAACCATCTAGCTACTACATGGACCCGTAGTCCAAGGTGGAACTACTCACACTTCATACCGGAGGCTGGCATGATGAAGAAGAAGGCCTCCGAGATGATCTCCCCTCCGGCAGGGTGCCAGGAAGAGCTCCAGATCCCCCCGATCTAGGGACGATGGTGGCGGAGGCTACAAACGGTTTCGTGGAATATTGATCGGGTCCCTAGGGTTTTTGTATCGGGGGGTCTTTATAGGCGAAGAGGCGAGGCAGGGGCAGCCAGGGCGGCCGCACCCCCAGGCGCGGGCTAGGTTTAGCCATGCGGCCAGGGGGTGTGGCCCCCTAGTGGCTCCCCTCCGTCGCGTATTCTGGCTCCGTGTTCCCCATTGACTTTGGTTTTTGTCCCGTCAAATTCTGAGAATATTGATTTTCTGCCTTTCTGGAACCAAAAACAGAAGAAAATAGGAAACTGGCACTGTGGCATCTTGTTAATAGGTTAGTACCAGAAAACATATAAAAACACCTCAAAGTATAGACAAAGCAAATAAAAGTAGATACTAAATAAGCATGGAACATAAAAAATTATAGATACGTTTTCGACGTATCACCAGTCCTCGTGAACAGCTCAATCTCTCTGTCACTGTCACATCTCCATTACCCCACAACTACCTCACTACCTTGTGTGACACTTCTTGATTTCTTGTCGTGTAGGAGGAATATGATTCCCTCCTGGCCAACAACACTTGGACCCTTGTCCCTCCCCCTCCCGGTGCCAACATAGTAAGCGTAAAATGGATCTTCCGCCACAAATACAATTCCGACAGCTCTCTCGCCTGTCAAAAATCCCGCTGGGTTGTGCGTGGATTCACTCAACAACCTAGCATCAATTTTCACGAGACCTTCAACCTTGTTGTCAAAACCACTACCATTCGTGTTGTCCTCCCTCGCCTTTTCTCAAAATTGGCTCATTCATCAACTCGATGTCAAAAACGCCTTTCTTCATGGCCACCTCACAGAGGAATGCTACAGCCAACAACCCTATGGGTTTGTTGATCCCTCTCGTCCTAATCATGTTTGTCGCCTTCTCAAATCTTTATATGGGTCAAAACAAGCCCCTCGTGTCTGGTATCAGCGTTTTCCACCTTTGCCCATTCCGTTGGATTTCTTGAGTCCAAGTCTGACACCCCTCTCTTCACTTTACATCGTGGCACTGATGTGGCTTACCTCCTCCTTTATGTCAATGTTATTATTCTCATCGCCTCCGCCCAAAATTTTCTGCACTTCGTCATTCTTCTTTTTAGTCATGAGTTTGCCATGAAAGACCTCGGCCCCCTCCATCATTTCTTAGGCATCTTTGTTACTCGCCAACCCCACAGGCTTCATCTATCCCAGTGGCAGTATATCCTCGAAGTTCTTTCTTGAGCAGGCATGAGTGACTACAACACTTCCTCCACACCAATCGACACCAAATACAAACTTCCTTCTTCCGCTAGACCACTTGTGGCTGACCCCTATTTTTACCGCATCTTAGCCGGCGCTCTCCAATACATAACCCACACTCGACCTGAAATTTCTTATGTCATGCAACAAGTCTACCTCGATATGCACGATCATCGCGATCCTCATCTCCTCCTTGTCAAACGAATCCTTCGCTATATCAAAGGAACTCTTGATCATGGTCTCACCTATTCACTTAACCACCTCTCATTCTCTCATTGCCTATTCAGATGTCGATTGAGCAGGATGTCCAGATTCTTGCCGGTATACATCGAGATACTGTGTGTTCTTGGGCGACAATTTGGTTTCTTGGTCATCTCGCCGCCAGCCTACGGTTTCCAGGTCCAGTGCAGAAGCTGAATATCATGTTGTTTCCACTGCCGTCACCGAAACATCTTGGCTTTGCATTATTCTTCAGGAACTTAGACGACCTATAGACAATGCTACTGTTGTTTACTATAATAACATCAGTGTTGTATATCTCTCATCTAACTCAGTGCAACATCACCGTACGAAGCATACTGAACTTGGCATTCACTTCGTTCATGAAAAGGTGGCTCTTGGTGCTCTATGGATCCTTCTCGTTTCCTACAATGCACAATTTGTTGACATATTAATGAAGGGTCTGCCGTCTGCATTGTTCACTGAGTTTCGAGCCAGTCCTTCACATCGGTGAGCCTCCGAGTTTAGACTGCGGGGGCGTGTTATGGAGATAAACTCCACCGTATCTAACAAAAATTAGTTAGTCCTAATTCTTGTGTAACAATTCTTTGTAATCATGACTTGGAGTCCAAGTCACGGCTTGTACCTTTGCATATAAAATAGAGGAGGAAGGGATCGAGCGTGCCATTGAGTAGCCCGAGTTTTACCAAGCTACAAATATAAACATTAATTTAGAAATATACTCCTTGAAACTCGGAATAGATTCACAAGTATTCCTCGTGAATTTCCTCCCGTAGAGCATCCAAACAATGATGTTATAAACAAATTGTGTTTAGATTTATAAGGAGATCTACAAGAAAATGACATCAAATTCTTGTATTTTTTTATTCCCATAATTTACCTACCCTGCATTTCAAATATGCCATACATGAATAGAAAAACATCAATAGTGTAGGGGTCTTTTAATTTCAAATGATTTTTGAAGCAATTTTGTAAGATTCCAATGCATTGGAATTTTTCCTATAGGACCATTTGGTTCAAAGGCATGAATCCACCAAAACTACTATGTATTCCTTTTTAGGCTATAGTTCCATTGGACTTATAGCAATAGGTTAGACCTACTGGATCATTGTTCCAATCACAACTATGACATCTTCACAAGGTACCTACCACAAATTTCACCATCCCAAGCTTGCCAATGCCTTTGACACCTTTATTGACTCCAATTGACCTCACGAGAAGTGCGTGATCACTAGAATTATAAGTCGAGGTGAATCTATTCCTTGAAACCTATGAATTTTCCTTCAACGAGAATGACATGCTAACTCATGCAAACACTCTATGTATACTAGTTATGAATGCTCGGATAGGAAGTACTTCCATGCCAAGAAGCGACAAGAGATGCCACAAGAAGAGGAAAATAAGAAGTGTTACCAATTGCCTAGATAGTCCGTCCTCTAAACAAGAGAGCCAAACATGGGATAGGACTATCGACCCCCTGAATATGTCATCATACAAGACATGCACTTGGGACACATCCGTGTAAGCCCTCTGGTCCGCCTCACTTACTATGAATACAACCTTCTCCTGGATCTAGGGTCAGACTAGAAGTGAAATCAAAATAATTGCGTGTTTTTCTCCCCAATTCCCTCATGTGGGATCCAGACACTATCCTTTTGGAACCCATAAGAACCTTCACTAGTTTTCCTAGCCAAAATTTTCTTTGCAAGGGATCAGATTGATCATGCTCTCCATGTCAGAGAGGGGGATTTCAACGCCTTCTTCACCACCATAATCACCAACGTCATCTCCAACAACCATGTGCTCAATATTCATCGCCATGAGTGAGTAGTTCCCTGTAGGCATGTGAGGTAGACGAGGATTGGATGAGATTGATCATGTAATAATGCATAGATGCTGAGATTTTAGGTGATTGTCTTGAAGATATTCTTGTATGCGTGTTGATGCATTTTTTGCTATGTTTAATGCTTGTTACTAGGGTCCTAATGAAATGATTTTAATACTACATTTTTATGGCCCCATCATATATATGAGTTTGATATTTATCTGCAATGTGTATTACCTGCTATTATGTTGAACCTACGAACCCTAAAGTGATAGCTAGGTAAAACAAGGGGGCATGCGATAGTTTGAGGATGTGCTCATGGAGTATTAATGCATTGTTCTGGGCTATACGAAAGCGTAGACCTTAATTACCTGTAGTTCCAAGTTGGACCCGATGGAATGAGCGGGTAGTACAATAGATGTTATGCAAATTCTCATGGTTAGACGTATAACTATATGTGGATCATACACCATCACATAATAGAGTTGGAGATAAGCACCATGTTGTTTATACTTACATTATATGATCAAAATTATCCATGCAACACCCCGCTGGTCATCTCATGCCTACGATTTTAACCATTAAAAGTTATGAGTTCACTACTTCCGATGAAAACTAGAAATCTGTTGTTTCTGTTTACTGTTTGTTTTATTGTTTTGATCCAACTACTGTAATCACCACTTTCTTTTCGAGAATATTGATACATAGGTGTGTTTGAGAGTGATGTCTCAATTGCTAAGGCCTTATTGGTATTCTTGTGTTCCCCTTGTGTCGAACTATAAATTTAGATAATACTTTCCATAGAAGATTCCAACGATCCCCTATACTTGTATGTATCACTCACCGACATGATCCAAATCGAACACGGCAACCCGGTCGTCGGCTTATTGCTCGTCTCGTTGCCAGGGACAGTTGTCTCCCTTTTGGTCTTGGTCTTCGGCATGTCAGGCTGGGAGATTCAACTGTAGTAGAAGGGGCATGCCAACATCCTTCCATGATGCCTTTGGCCACCTAAATTTTGTGCTGGAGGTCATCCACACTAATGGGCATGGAGTTGAGCACCTCCACATCAATGGGGACTACCTTTAGATGATCACGACTCTCAAGGGTGATGTCGTCATAGAGGGGAGGGCATGGGAGGGGATGAGAAGGATCTTGTGGATACTCACATCGTCCAACACACTGATCTTTCTCTCCATGTCGAAGCGAGGAGGCATCGTGTACATGCTAGGCAGTTGGAGATGCTAATATCCATAAGCCCCTACGACACCATGCAACACTCCAAGTAGCAGGTGATAGATAGCTGCATCCAGCGAGAAGGGCGGTGAGGCATGGGTCGCCATATGCACGTGCAGTGTGATAAGGTATATGGTCCTCCCAGACCGAAGGTGGCGATTAGCGCGTCGTGCGACATTGGGGGAAGACGGTCAGCTAGACTCCTGTAAAGATGTGAGTGATGAGAGTTATGTAGAGAATGTGAGAGGATCCATTCCAAGTGTTGATCGACGTGATTATAGCTGAGGCGAGATTGGTTAGCTAAATTTGTGTTTGTATGATTGATGTTAGCTAAATTTATTTCTTTATGATAAGTTTTCAAGTTAGATAAAAATAAATAGATATTGATTTTAAAGGTATGATAGCTTTTCTTCACATCGTGCGGCGGTGTGTGAATCAGATGGACGGTCAGGATGTGTTTAATGATGGGTGTAACTCTCATTTATTGGTAAAGATTGCGTCGGTGTCTTATTTTGATCCGAGGCCATGAAAAAAGATCACTCGGATCTGTTTGAGAAGAACCAGTTGACTTCCAGCTAGACAGTCACTAAAAAATTCCCCTTGTGTTCCCCTTGTGTCAAACTATAAATTCAGATAATGCTTCCCATGGAAGATTTCAACGATTCCCTGTACCTGTAGGTATCACTCACCGACATGCTTCAAATCGAGCACGGTAACCCGTTCGTCAGCTTATTGCTGGTCTCGTTGCCGGGGACCGTTGTCTCCCTTTTGGTCTTGGTATTTGGCATGTCAGGCTGGGAGATTCAACTGTAGTAGAAGGGGCATGCCAACATTCTTCCATGATGTCTTTGGCCACCTAAATTGTGTGCTGGAGGTCATCCACACTGACGTGCATGGAGTTGAGCACCTCCACATCAATGGGGACTACCTTTAGATGATCACGACTATTTATCACAAATGCAATGGAAGGTCGTCTCAGAGCAGAGCATGGTCATGAGTTTTCTTGATGATACGCTCAAGGTCAACGTCGTTATAGAGGGGAGGACAGGGGGATGAGAAGGATCTTGTGGATACTCACATCGTCCAACACGTTGATCTCGCTCTCCATGTCGAAGCGAGGAGGCGTCGTGTACATGCTAGGCAGTTGGATACGCCAATGTCCATAAGCCCCTACGATACCATGCAACACTCCAAGGAACGGGTGATAGATAGCTGCATCTAGCGAGAAGGGCGGTGAGGCACGGGCCGCCGTATGCGCATGCAGGGTGATAAGGTATATGATCCTCCCAGGCTGAAGGTGGCGATTAGCGCGTCGTGCGGCTTCAGGGGAAGACAGTCAGCTAGCCTCCGGCAAAGATGTGAGCGAGGAGAGTTCTGTAGAGGATGGGAGAGAATCCATGGTAGAACCGTGAGAAAACACGTCGCACAATAGGATTCCAAGTGTTGATTGACGTGATTATAGCTGAGGCGCGATTGATGTTAGCTAAATTTGTGTTTATATGATTGATGTTAGCTAAATTCCTTTCTTTATGATAAGTTTCCAAGTTAGCTATAAAAAAATAAACATTGAATTTGAAGGTATGATAGCTTTCTTCGCATCGACGACAGTGTCTGAATCAGATGAACGGTCAAGATGTGTTTAATGATGGGTGTAACTCTTATTTATTTTATTTATTGGTAAAGATTGGGTCCGTATCTTATTTTGATCCAAGGCGGTGAAAAAATATCAGTGGGATCTGTTTGAGAAGAACCAGTAGTCACTAAAAAATTCCAAAATAGAAAGTGAGAACAGGACACCACTTTGCACGTCCCACCTGACGTCGCTCTCCTCCTCCACTCCCTCCCACGCCCCCTCCGCTTGGACGGTCTAAAAATTTCTCTCCACGCACCTTCTCTCTCCCCCCACCGACTCCTTCGGCAACGCCGCCGCGGCGCGCGCCCCCGCGCGGCCGCCGGCGCTGCTAGATCCTTGCACGATCCACCCCACGGCCGGTAGCCTAACCGTGGACCTGCGCCTCAAGACGACCAATGCACGAGCGCGCCCGGCCAGGGCGCGGGAGACGACCGTGCGCGTGCCGCGTGGCACCGATGCCGCCCCCCGGCGATGACCCCGACGCGGCGCCCTCCTGCAGCGGCTCCGACAGCAGCGATCCGCAGGACCGTCAGCGCGCGGAGCGGGCGCTCTCCAACGGAGATCTCTACCTGGGCCAGTGGCTTGCGGGCGCGCCCAGCGGCGACGGAAAGTACCTTTGGGCGGACGGCTGCATGTACGAGGGCGAGTGGCGCCGCGGAAAGGCCACGGGACGCGGGAGGTTCTCGTGGCCGTCGGGCGCCACCTACGAGGGCGAGTTCCTGGACGGGTTCATGCACGGGGCCGGCACCTATGTCGGAGCCGCGGGGGACGCCTACCGAGGCGCGTGGGCCAAGAACCTGGAGCACGGCGCCGGCGAGAAGCGATACGCCAATGGAGACTCCTATGACGGCGAGTGGCGCGCGGGTCTTCCCGACGGGTGCGGCCGCTACACCTGGCGCGACGGCACCGAGTACGCCGGCGGCTGGCGCTCGGGGCTCATCCACGGCCGCGGCGCCCTCGTCTGGGCCAACGGCAACCGGTACGACGGAGGCTGGGAGGGCGGCCGACCGCGCGGACAGGGCACTTTCCGGTGGTCGGATGGCAGCCTCTATGTCGGTTTCTGGGGCCGCGAGGGGCCCGGCGGCGTGCTCCAACAGAAGGGCGTGTACTACCCGTGCCCAGGAGCGGCGGCAGGCGACGCGAGGACGCGCGACCCGCGAGAGGTGTTCGCAAGAGAGCTGCCGGAATGCGTGCGCTCAGGCACGGAGAGCCAGTCGGCGCTGCCGTCGCTGAGGTCGCTCAGATGGCTGGCGCGGTCGGTCAGCGGGCGCGGGAGCTCGTCGTCAGGCCGGAGCAATCTCTCGGGTGGGAGCAATTGGGGATCAGATGGAGACGTCAAGGTCGAAATCTCCGACGACTGGAGGCGTCGGAACAGTACAAGGGAAGGTAGGAGCCTGCCTCCCCCTTCTCCGGCGCCACACATTGCCAAGGGTGCATCTGCACCGTTGCGGATATCGAAGCGGCAGGGGGAGACCATTGCCAAGGGGCATAAGAACTACGATCTCATGCTCAACCTGCAGCTCGGCATCAGGTACTTTTCTTTTTCCTAATTAGTATCCTAGGAATATCACAAACTGTTGCAACTGTGGTGTTTAAAAATGTCAATTAGATGTTGCACATTATTCACACAGGGATCTGCACTGAGGCTGGGTGTTCATCTGTTTTTAAGAGGGCACCATGTTGTTGGTTAATATGAAACCACCAATGGTTCACTTGCTTGTAGAGAATTGAAGCACGTCATAAAATCAAGAGATCTGGATGGCGAAGAAAAATAAGCCTAATTTTTTTCTTGTCATGCATTGGGAGCACAACGCCAAACGGATATCTGAGGTCCTGTACTGTAAGAGGTTTAGTGCGATGTTCTAGATTTAGAAGGTGGATGTTCTAGATTTAGTGCGATGAGTTGCAAGAGGTTTTACAGGAACTCTATAATTTCTTTTGCCAGCATAACATATTAGAAGTCTGAAATAAAACTACATTTTGTAAACCCCAATACTGCTTGTACTTTTGGAACATATACAACTTAATTTGTATAGTTCTTCAAGAAAAAAAATGATGCTTAGCGTAATTATCAGTGAATTATGACAAAGTTTGTGTCTGCAAATAAGATGAATCATGAACAATTTTCGTTCATTACCCAATTTACTTTAGAAAGCAGACTTTATTCCTTTTGTTTTCCCAGTCTGGTGTATGTTGTTTTTGCAGTACAAACTAGATAAACTTCGAGTTATTTTAGGAGAAAAATCATTTTCATAAGATTGCTTTCGTTCTTTATAAAATCAGAAGTTATAGTTTACTTATTCTCTGAATATGACGATCTTGGATGTAGGCATGCAGTAGGAAGGCAAGGTCAGGTCATATTAGATCTGAAATCATCGGCATTTGACGCAAAGGAAAAATTATGGACAAGATTTCCCCCAGAAGGCTCGAAATATACCCCTCCACACAATTCTAGCGATTTCAAATGGAAGGATTACTGCCCAAAGGTGTTCCGGTTGGTCATCACTCCCATGATAAAAGATTCATCCTGTCAATTTATAACCATATAATGGTATCATGTTCACCAACACACTCACAAAAACATTTATTCTGAACTAAATCACAGGACACTGCGCAAGCTGTTCAAGGTTGATCCAGCTGACTATATGCTATCCCTCTGTGGAGATGATGCTCTACGTGAGCTCTCATCCCCTGGTAAGAGTGGAAGCTTCTTTTACTTGACAAACGATGATCGATACATGATAAAGACAATGAAGAAATCTGAAGTAAAGGTTTGTCTAAATGCTTTTAAAACTTGATAAATGAACATAATTTTTATTGTAAATATATGATTAGTTGTTACCATACAGATGCTTCTCAAGATGCTTCATGCTTATTACAATCATGTCCGTGCATTTGAGAATACCCTAGTGGCAAAGTTTTTTGGTCTGCACTGTGTAAAGTTGGCTGGAGCAAACCAGAAGAAGGTTAGAAAGTATATAATATTTTTCTTTTACATGAACACGCAAAGAAATGCGCAAAATTTGTATTAGAAGAGTGCGGGAATGGCGCTTATATAAGGGTTTTTTCATTCAGTCATTACTCTATGAATACCCTGCTTGTGAATCTGCTGTGAACCATCCTGATTGTTTGCTTGCTGGTGCACTATTACCCAGGTTCGTTTTGTCATAATGGGGAACCTGTTCTGCTCCGATCACACTATTCATAGGCGATTTGACCTCAAAGGATCATCTCTTGGTCGGACAACTGACAAGCCGCTGGCAGAGATTGACGAGTATACAACTCTGAAAGATCTTGACCTTAACTTTATCTTCCGGTTGCAAAAACAATGGTTTGAAGAGTTCAAAAGGTGTGAACATCTTATGTCTGATTTTTCTTACTCCTTCCGTCCAGAAATAACTGACTTGGATTCGTCTAGATTCGCATGTATCTCGACGCGTTTTAGTGTATAGATACATGTGAATCTAGACAAATTCATCTCACTTATTTCCGGACAGAGGGAGTACATTTTTTATTATTGGCCTAAACACCAAAAGCTAACCAGGATATCTGAATCCCTTGTGCTAATCTAGTTCCTAAATACTTGGAAGTAGGCAAGTGGACAAGGACTGTGAATTTCTGGAGCAGGAGAAGATTATGGATTACAGTCTCTTGGTGGGCGTACATTTTAGAGGTAAGAGAGAGATACCTCCTTGCGGCGGTAGATACTTGGTAAAAATATAAAAATGCTGACTTTATTATCTACTTGGCTAAAGGTGCCATTGACATTGATGGTGAAAAACCTGCAACACCCCGCCTTTCAAGATGGGATAGGAATCACTTCCTTTCTGATCCAAACAGGTAATGGTGATACTAACTTATTGTTCTCTTAGTTAAAACTACTATCATAGTTGTAGTTGCTTTTGCATTTTGTAAATCATGTAGCCAGTAAGTACGTGGTTCCTTAACCTAGCTCATCATCGAGATAATTCATGTTTCAGCTGTTAGAAATTTTGTGGGCTATGTGGTCTACCATTTATTCCTATGTCTTTCCCGTGGTGCCACTCACAGTGCATCATGAGGCTAGAGGGTAGGGAACTATTTATAGACTCCACTTCCATGATGTTACAAATATTCCGGAAACTCTGTATGACTCCTGAGCAATGCCACCAACCACAATCAGACATGTCAGTTTTCCAAGTTTAAAATATAACTACCTCCATTCCAGATTATAAGACGTTTTAGCCTACCGAAAACGTCTTGTATACTGAAACAGAGATACTAGTTCCTAGCACGCATGTGTGAGTCTTGTGCCATAAATAGATTGTATATGTCAGATCAATTCCAATCTAATCATGTGGGTCAGTGCCGGTAGAGCCGATCTTGCAAAACAAAGCCAATACTTCAGACCTGTGTTGTGCCCACGAAAAACACGCACACACATATAAATTCCCAGTAGAGTTGATATCAATTAATTCTTCTACTGTATTCTAGAACAGCCATCCTCGGCACCTCGAGTATTACTTTCTTGAGTGAAATTCCGTGTCTTCGGTACTTGGAGTGAAATTCCACGTCAATTCTTCCCCGTCAAATGCACCAACAATATAAAAACTTCTGGATTGATTTAAATAGATAATAACCATGTTTAATAAATGTCGAAATCGACATAAATATCCAACATCAGCTTCATAATGCAGTGGTTGATATTCTTTGTGGTAGCCATTTTGGCATTGAAAGGTGTTGGGCACCCATCTTTTTAAATGTAGAAAATTGGCATTGACTTTCTGGGGCCAGCATTTTCATTCTGCTGAGTAGAAAGTATTGTAGGGCCATTAATTACTATCTCCCATGATGGTACCACATATAGTTTCTGATGTGATATATCTTAATTCTGGAATAACAATCTGGTTCATGGTCACACCTCAGTTACTTACTGAACCATCATATAGTTTCTCATGTCATCTAGTATGTTAATTTTGGAATGACAATCCGGTTCATGGTCACACCTCAGTTGCTTTTGAACAATGTTTTGGAAGGTCTTATTGAACACTGTTTTGTTTAGAAATGTGCCATCATCTACATTTTTTTAATATTCACTAGCTTTACCATGTATTTTCATGCTTAACTCATGCTCTTAAGTACCAGCGGTACTAAACAATTTGTCAAAACGAAAGATCAGGTTAGTCTATTAGCAAATTTTAAGAGTATCCTTACGCTATTTTCCCTTGTATATGCATTTGATGAAGGTGTTTAAATTATGTTTAAGCCTTCCAGCAATAAACAGAACTGATATTATTTGGCTGGGCAGGTGGTGTAAGATTAAACTCGGGGCGAATATGCTATCAAGAGCTGAAATTACAGTCCGAAAAAACGACATTGATGTTATCGGAGAGCCAACCGGGGAGTACTGTGATGTCATATTGTATTTTGGCATAATAGACATACTTCAAGACTACGATATCGGCAAAAGGATTGAGCATGCATACAAATCTTTCCAGTACGACTCGACATCCATTTCAGCAGTAGATCCAAGACAGTACTCCAGGCGCTTTAAAGATTTCATATACAAAGCATTCCAAGAAGAGAGAGTAGACAGCTGAAAAGCATATTGAGACCTTGCAGCAGCTGATGGTAGTTCTGAAAGCGGATATAAACTTTTCTGGGCCAAAGATCAAGCTGAGCACACTGCAGCGTGGCATTTCATGTACAAACGTGGCGTTGTCGGTTGTCTGCAGCACACTGGATTGATTTCAGCAGCTTCTGTAGAAGACATCAGGATGGTCGAGTTGCTGCAGAACCTGCTGATCCTCGGCTTCCAGGTACCAGACTGGCTTTCATGTAAATTTGAGTAGGTACGTAGATACACATGGAATTCACTCACTGATGTTTACAAGAGTAGATGTAACTTACAGATTCAAATCACACATAGAAGCATGTAACCACGAGTGCACAGGCCAAGTCAGGGGTTGTAAATGCTGTTTTGCCTGAGGATACCATGGGCACGATTCTTCTAACTGTCTTGAGAGTTGAAACCTTCGACCGAGAAGAAATCCATTCATTCTTCATTTTGCGCTAATATGGGTTCAAAGTCCGTATCGATTAAATTTTTATATCCCCTTGTCTGAGATAAAATGCATGCGTGCCTTTGAAAGTTTTCTTACTGTTTCTGGAGTTTGGATGCTTTGGAAAGCAAGGTATGCTCACTGTTTCTGATTTCTGAATAAAAAGGTGATACATTTGTCCCCCCGTTAATTTCTAGTGGTATATGATCTGGTGATGATGTATTTGAGAATGACCAGATGCTGCTAGACTATTCTAAAAAAAAGGGGCCCCGCTCGACTATTCTCAAAAAGAAAAAGGTCCTTCTACACTGACTACTTGTGAACTCTCAACTGATACAATGGTGAGATGACCCACTCAGTGGCAGCTGAGGCATCAGCATTTGGTCTGCGTTGAGGTCAGGTCAGCCTGTGATGTTGGCACTCCGCCAAGCTAAAAAAAAATACAAAAAAAGGGGCAATGTCGCGCGCATTCTGTGTGACTGCTGACTGGCTTGATGGCAATGTAAACCACTGATCAGGCAGGCGATGTTCAAGGCGTCAGACCGCAGGTTATGCAATGAGAACCCATCAAATGTGAATCTTTTGTGTGAGCAAGGGACTGTGGAAGGTGGGTACAGAGGTTGGATACAACTTCACACACAACTTCAGTGGAAGAACTCTTTTGTGGGTAAGAACTCAAGCTCTTTTAAGGAGCTTCAGTACCCGGTTCACAATTTGAGAGCTGAAATATTCCAAGATTGAACCGTTGGATAATTAAACAATATTTTCATGATTAATTTCAAAATATAAAGAATGACTAAGACAAACAGTACACTAGATGTGTTTAACAACATGATGAACGGAAACATGCAGTAGGAAAACGAACAGAACATGTTTAGACACACGTCTTGATCGTTTGTAGATAGAGCAGCCGTGGTTGCAGCGGTGGCCTTGTTGATGACAACCTTAGTGAAGACCGCTCGAAAAGAACAACGACAGAGACGGCGTACGCAACACTGTCTGACTTGGATGGTAGACGACCCGTGATGAAGACACGAGCAGTCACGTGGAGTGTTTTCCAAAAACCTTATTTTCCCTATCCCGTAAAGGATTACAAAGACAAATGGTTTTGGAGACATGCTCTCCCGTTCACCGGTGCACGCCAGCGTTTGGGATCATGTCACCCGCCAGGTTTGGGGCCGGGTCCGGCGCCCATACCCGTCCCGTTTGTGTAGTCGGGTCCAGATTTTCTCCAGACCCGCGACCCGCCGGGTACCCGCGTCGTTCCCATATGCTGAGCGACGACGATGATAATGACAGTGGGTGGGCCGGTGGTGGCCTAGTGGAGGGACGCGTCGATGGGTCGGTGGTGGCCTGGTGGGTGGGCAGGTGAGGCTATTATTTTCCTATAGGCAATGACGGTTGGGCCAACATTCTCATGTCATAGCGGGTTTGTGGGTGTGCGGGTATGGGTCTCCCCCCTCCTCCATATAATTTGGCAGGTCTAACTTTTTACCAGACCTGCCACATTTATGGCGGGTACCCATCAGGTTTGTGGGTTTCAGGGACCCATTGCCATCCCTAGTTACGGATGGAGTAGACTATGGTGGCAGCGCAAGTAGCAGAGAGGTGGAAAACACTAGATTGGTTTAGGTGCGTGTGCAACAGGAAGACTTCATATAGAGCAACTCGGGTTTGGTGGCAGCGGAAGCAGCCGAGTTCACGTCGTGCACATTTGCATTGGTTCCAGATAGCCCAAAATAAGCTCAGCTTGAGGCTCATTCCACATTATAAGGTGGTGCAACTCTCATCCAACTTTTCATGTGGGACTAAACTTAACTTTCACTCCTCTTGCCACTTATATGTGAGCTGTCAGCAAACTGGGTTGCCACATATATGGGCTTTCACACACATGGGTTTTGAGATTTATGGAAAATCTGAAATTTTACATGAACCAAAGGTTTTATATCATTATTTCTAATAATCCCCTACCACATCTCAAATGCCCATTTAGAGATTTTCCAACCCTTGTTACTTATTTATATAACGGTGTTTCAGCTGAGACTGTTAAGTTGAACTTCCATCTAGAGCCTTGATACGTCCAATTTGCATCACCATTCTATATCATAATCTTCTTCTATTCATTGATATATGTCTTATTATGAGGTATTACTTATGTCTTTCCTCTGTTTTTGCATGTTGGATGATTCTTGGAGGATGGACTGCCGGAGTCTGGATTCTGATGGAAAAGGAGGTGTTTTGATGCAATTTCACGAAGATCAGAAACATACCATAAAAATATCAAAAAATTATATTTTCTCAGAAGACGGAGGAAGCCAGAAGGGGAGGCGTAGTCGGGCCACAGGGGCCCCCACACATCCCCTAGGCGCGGGCCTACCTTGCCTCGCGCCTAGGGCAGGTGTGGCCCACCTGGTCGGCTTTCGACTCCGCCCTCTCGCCTATATCTTCCTCACGGAACCCTAACACCAGGGGGCGACCACAGAAAGATTTCCGACGCCTCTGCGGGGCGGAAAACACCGAGAGAGAAAGATCTCTCCGGCAGACAGATTTCTGCCGGGGAAATTCCTTCCCGGAGAGGGGGGATCGTTGCTATCAACACCGTCATCAAGCTAGGCTTCATCGGGATCATCATCATCCACACCATCATCTCCACCAGCACCATCATCACCACTCCACCCCGTTGTAACAATCGTGTTGGATCTTGCATTAGTTCTTAGGGGAAACTTTCCCGGTGTTAATTACTATTGCAGTTGATGCTTGTGAGTGGAACCATTGGATTATTGTTTATATTCATATTGTTATCCATCACCATATCATCTTTGATCTTGATCCATATGATGTCTTGTGAGTAGTTCGTTTAGTTCTTGAGGACATGGGAGAAGGCATGTTGTTAGTAGTGGATTTGTGTTGAGTTATTATTTAATGGTTTAGTATTTAAGTTGTGGTGTTATTCTTCTAGTGGTGTCATGTGAACGTCGACTATATGATACTTCACCATTTATGGGCCTAGGGGATGCATTGTGTATTTGGCTACTAATTATGGGGTTGCCGGAGTGACAGAAACCTGAACCCCCGTTAGGACACCTTTGCACAAGGGAGTGTAGGATCTCAGAGTTTAAGGCTGTGGTTAGGTTTATATCTTAATTGTTTTCCTGTAGTTGCAGATGCTTGCATGGGGTTTAATCACAAGTATATATTAGTCAAAGTAAGGTTGGTACATTAGCACAGGTTCACCCACACAACACTTACAACATATAAGAGTACTCAGCTATTTGAAGCGAAAGCACTTGACAGAATTCACATGTGTCCTCGAGAACGTTTAGTCCTTATAAGTATTTCCACCGGCTTGTCCTTTGCTAAGAAAGGATTGGGCCACTTGCTGCGTTTGTTCTTTGTCTTTATTATTTGCACCTTGTTTTGTTGCTTTATCAGAAAACCCCTAAAAATCCGTTTGCTAAGTATTTATAGAGATTTCCTGCTCCATACAATTGTTCAACACATTCTGCTCCTTGTTGGGATCGATACTTCTATTTATCGAAAGTACTACGATACACCCCCTATACTTGTGGGTCATCAAGCCTTAAGCTACATCCATTCCCATATGAACAATGGACTATGCCTTGAATTGCAAGTTTTGCATGAATATGTTTCACCCAAAGTCATAACCAGTAGCCTACCCCACGGGTGGAGCATATGTGTTACACTAAAACAGTATTGTGTGTCCTGGCGCTTATAAACACCGAGGCACATGTCTAGTCTCCACGCTCGCGCTAGCATGGAAAAAAACCCACTAGGGATAAGTGGATCAAGAAAAGTTTTTAGGAGGCTTTTTTTTGGCTCTACATATCGTTATTCACCGAGCTAGCGCTTTCGCGGTGCTACAGATGATGTGCCACGCTACATAAGGGGAACACGGCGGAACTTTAGTGCCATGTCACCTATGTCGAGTGTCGTGTATTGTGTATTGTATACCATCAGGTGATACTGAGAATTAATAACAATAATAGTGATCCAATTATATTTGCTAATTCCATTTAAAATGAAAAATTCCATTACATTGAGATACAATTTCGTTTCAATTATAGGATTTGAGTATCTCTCTCTATTCACTACAACAAACTTAGAGTTTTATGCAACTCCAAAACAAAAGAAAAAGAAAACTAACATAATAACTTAATCTAAGGACTAATGCAAAATAGATTTCTGCATTAGTCCTTCACTTCTCCACTTATCCAAGGATAATGGGAGAAATCTACCTACACCTATTTTTTAGCCTCTCTCTGTTCTGCTCGCACGCTACTGTGATGGTATTAAGACGGCGGCATCCACACGGCTACCATCATGTGAGCGCCTCACGATGACGACATCGCCATGGATCTGAAAGATAAATTGGATCGATTATAAAAATAATGAGAAGGGCGGGGCTTCGATCGGTATATGAGATTAGTATAAAGGATGACGAACAAACCTGCAGATCGGATACGACAGTGGATGAGAAAGGTGGGACTGGTGCACGCAAGATCCAGCATAGACATGCCGCACAATATCGGGAGAGCCGACGGTCATGCAAGATTTGGGATGGCTGGACCGTGGAAGATCATGTAAAGCTAGGGATCTCTAGATCATTTCCGTCTAGGACCGTCCAAGATGCTGCCCGTGGAGATCTAGGGTTCGTTATATGTTGCTCTCTGTGGAGGCAGGATGGTGGGGGGTTAGATAGTAGGGACTGAAAATGAGATTAGTTGCTAAGGTTTCTCTGTTATATAGAGAACGGGGAGTCTGGACCATTTAGAAAAGTGTGGTTCAAGCTTTACCTTTTGGCCCGCGTTTGCTGGAAGGACCCATAAAGAAAATGTTTTCTATCCGATGTGCAGCACCAAACACCCACACTTTATATTTGCGATAAAATTGCAAAGTCATGCTTTAATTATGAAAGAGAAAAAAACGGCGTCCAGCGGTTACACAGATGGTGGGACACACATGTCAGTGAGACATGCATGGCCAGCCAGTGGAAGGTGTTTGAGACCAGTCGCTCACAATTAACGGCACAATCATTGAACGACACAACTTTGAATTAATGTGTTGGCCAAGCGTGACATTAAAAGTCGCATCTCCTGTATACCACCTATGACAATACAAATATTTTTCGGTATTGTATGTGCCATGACGTATATGTGACCGCCGCGACCAAATGGCGTCGTGGTTGCTTATTCACCGGCTAACCAATTTTTATAGGCCCGCACGGGGTATTTTTTTAGTGTTATACTTCCTGGGTCTCTTAGACTGCGATGTTTACAGCGAAGCTCGTATAACTTTGTTCTTCAAGAATGTCATGTAGGACAATATCTTTGCTAGTTATAGCCAATAGAAATACATTGGGTGTGTTTGGTTGGGCTAACGCCGTTTTCTCACACGATGCGGGAAGAAATAAGCCCGTTTAAAGAGTTGGATCGCATAAAATTGCTGCACCGCACGGTTTTTAAAGCAGGCTAAAACTTGGCCCACTGAAAACGTTGATTTTGGGCGTTTTCACGGGAACAAGCCCGCTGACTGCAGGTTTTTTCTCATGGGTGCAACACCGTTAGCTAGACTTTCCTCCATAAACGTAGTTAACTTAATCTACTCTGATTTATAAAATTATGCACCTATTCAAGATAAGTTGTATATAAAAAAGATGCATATTGACGTTGCGAATACATCCCGATGATCGGTTCCTAGTTTTGTTGACCTTTTCGAGGTCTATTTTGTGTTCATGTTTATACGTTTTCTGAACGAATTTTTCCAAATTCTTTATACACGGACGACCGTTTGAAATTTCCTTTGGGGTGTAGCTTCGCCTCACCGTATCACACTCGTGTTGTGAGTTTTTCGTTTTGACATTCATAACTACATAGATCTAAACTATTATATGTATGTACATGTAAATCTACTCGTATAGAAATATCAAAACAAAAAACTTACAATATCAAAGTCGTGTGAAATAATGAAATGAAGCTTCCCCTCAAAGAAAATTTCAAATGATCAACTGTATGTGACAAATTTAATAAAATTCGTTCAAAAAACTCTAAAAGGGAAAAACAATGTAGCATTTTAAACACTTAACGAAATTACAAATTGTTCGCTGTAATGGATTTATAACATCGAGGGGCACCTTTTTCATGTACAACTTATCTCGAATAGAGGCATAGTTAGATAGATTAGAGGGATTAAGATCAAGTATGTTAGATCAAAGGGATACACTTATTGCCTACTATGTGCAGCGAGGCACCAAACGTCAGGCCGTTTTGGGGGGAAACGAGAATACTGAAAACCAAATAAGAGCCCAAAGTTGGCCCAGGTCAAATCTCTCCCCATACAGCATCCGGTGGGCCAAAAGGGAAAAATGAGAAACGAAGGCCCGAGTAACCAAACACGCCCATTAAGGTTGGGTTGCAGATTTTGAGAGTTACCACTATGTCGTTAACATGCATTACAGATTTCGAGAGTTATGCATCTTCACATAGAGAGTGTTACGTAATACTCTCCTCGGTCAAACCACTGTTTGTTTTTCCCAGATCCTAATTCATGGGATCTCCGATCACAAAGGTTGGGTGACCACTATGGTGTAACATCTATGAGTATCAACCTCATCTCTATAGATGCACTTTCTATCACATTTCGTGATAGTCCCTTTATAAAGGGATCTGATAGGTTTTTGTCTATTTGGATATACTTAACAGTATTACTTTGGAGATTCTCAATTTCTTGACATATTTTAAACGTCTCTTATCGTGTCTTGATGACTTTGTGTTATCCTTAGAATTGTTCACTTCAACACTAACAGTCTGGTTGTCATAATTCAAATGAATCACTGGTATATGTTTTTAACCACAGGCAAGTCCATCAAGAGCCCACACAGCCATTCTGACTCAATAGTGGTTGTGTCTAAAGCAGTAAATTCTGCTTCCATGGTTGACCTTGTCAATATGGCCTGTCCATGAGACCTCCAGACAATGCGCCACCTCCAAGGGTAAACACTTACCCGCTTGTGGTGTAGAGTTCAACAACATCATATATCTAGTTTGAATCACTATATCCTTCAATCTTTCAAGCATGGTTGGGTGCCTTGAATAGTAAATCACATAGATTATTTTACAACATAGATAACACATGGCCCTTTCAAGTGCATGCCAATGATCAATACCCTAGTTAAACATGAACTTACTGAACTTTCTCACAGCAAAAGAGATATCTAGTCTGGTAGCGACTGCTAAGTACATGAGAGGACCAATAATTTGGGGGTATTTCAATTGATCTATTGGTTATTTCTTATTTTTTTCATAATGTCACACTGAGATCATAAGGTGTTGGAGAAGTCTTCCTATCAATGAAACCAAAAAAGTTCAATATATTCTCAACATAATGAGATTGCATTAAAGTAATTCCACTCTCGTTCTTAATCACCTTGATGTTTAGGATCACATGAGCTTCTCACAAATCTTTCATATCAAAGTTGTTTGACAAGAAAGACTTGACTTCGTTTATCACTTTCATATTTGTACCAAAGATCAGAATGTCACTCACATACAAAAATAATATAACACCTTCTCTTCCACCATGGCGATAATAAACACACCTATTAGCCTCATTAACGCCAACTCCAGCAAAAAATATAGTTTTTGTAAACTTCGCATGCCATTTCTTAGGTGCTTATTTCAGGTCGTATAAATATTTTAGAAACTTTCCCACCTTTGTCTCTTCATCCTTTACGATAAATCCATTTGGTTGATCCATATAAATTTCCTCTTCCAACTCTCCATTTAGGAAAGTTGTTTTTACGTCCATTTGATGAATGAGAAGACCATATGAGGCAACTAGGGAAAGTAGTACTCAAATGGTGCTCAGTCTAGCGACGGATGAATAGGTGTCAAATTAATCTTCGCCTTTTTATAGGTGTAGCCCTTTGCTACAAGTCATGCCTTGTACTTCTCAATAGTACCACAGGCCTTAGCTTCTTATTGAACACCCACTTATATCCCACATGTTTACAACCATATGATCATTCTGATAATTCCAAAGTTCCATTAGAAAGAATTGAGTGCATCACATTTTGGACAACTTCTTTACAATCATCTACATCAGGAGATACATATGTTGGGTTCATAGCATGGAAAACAAAAAAATTCTATCGCATGAACACACAGAAGACAAGATCTAATATACTAGATCGGTGCAACAAGTTGTTAGAGTACTAACCCTCGAAGATTCCAAAGTGGTTAACGAGATCGGATTCTCGTGGTTGATGTAGTCATTCACTTGCCGATCTCAAGATCGCGAAGACGATCCTTTCTGCACCGCATTCTGGCAGCTCTTCCGCAGTCGGTCACATGTTTGGTACTCGATGAATACCTTCATCTCTCTTGTTCTAGCAGGCAGCAGAGGTTGTAGATCTCTCCTCGCGATTCCAGCAGCACGATGACGTGGTGGTGGAAGTAGAGGGGAAATACCGAAGGGCTTCGCCTAAGCCGGAGCGGGTATGGTGGAGTATAAAAGGGCATCGGCGATCTAGGGTTTAGAGGGCCGAGGGTTTAGAGGTGGTGGCCGGCGGCTAGGGTTAGCTAGGCGGCGGTTTAGAGGGGCTTATTGATGGAGGCGACTTGAGAGGGCAAGGGGCTGGCGGCTAGGGTTTCTAGTGGGGAGCAAGGGGCGCCCCTCCCCTCTATTTATGAGAGGGAGAGGCGGGTTGGGGGGGATGGGAGTCCTCCCCCAACTCCTCCTTTTGGCCGACAGAAAGGGGAGGGAGGAATCCTTCCCTAGGTGGGATTCCTTTCCTCCCTCCACTAGGCAACCATGTTGGGATTTGACTTTTTCAAATTGGCATTTGACTTTCAAACTAGAGTTTGATTTCTCTCTTCCCATTGCCCAGCCAAGTGACCTAGGACATGATACAACCATTCCACTTTGGTATGACACATCCATGTACGCTTCCCACTCCGGATCGGTGGACCTTCTAGACCCTTCTAGAACATTCCGGTGAAAACACCGAAACCATTCCCGAACTCCGGAATTGGACTTTCCTTATATGAATCTTGTTCTCCGGACCATTCCGAATCTCCTCGTGATGTCCTGGATCCAATCCAAGACTCCGAACAACATTCGGTCTCTTACTCACATTCCATATCTACAAAAAACAGCGAATCCTTAAGTGTGTCTCTCTACGGTTCATGAATTATGCAGACATGATCGAGACTCTTCTCCGATCAATAACCAATAGGAATATGGAAAATCACATGGCTCCCACATATTTCTACGATTACTTCGTGATCGAATGAACCATTTACATAGGATACTTTGCTTATCCGAGGTTTGATCGTCGGTATCTCTGCATACCTAGTTTAACCTCGTTACCGATAAGTACTCTTTACTCGTTCCTATGATATGTGATCCCTTGTCAGATAGTCACATGCTTGCAAGTCAATTGGATGACATTCCAAGAGGGCCTAGATTATATCTATCCATCATATGGATGGACAGATCCCACTCTTGATCCATGTGCCTCAACACATACTTTCCGAACACTCAATGCCACCTTTATAGCCACCCAGTTACGAAGTGGTGTTTGATGTCATCAAAGCATCCATACGGTGATGGTGATTAACATGTTATCATGGTCGAAGGATTTAGATTACTATGTATCTGAAAGCTTATAACAAACGAATTATTGAAATGACTTGATCTTATGCTACGCTTAACTATAGGAGTATGTCCATCACACCATTCTCCTAATGATATGATCTTGTTATTAATAACATCCAATGTTCATGATTAGGAAACCATAATCATCTATTAATCAAAAAGCTAGTATTACAAAGAGGCTTTACTAGGGACTCTTACATGTTTACAAATCACACAAGTATTAATGTTTTTGGTTAATACAATTATAGCATGAATGTAAACATTTATCATAAACACAAAGATATAATAATAACTACTTTTATTATTGCCCCTTGGGCATATCTCCAACAGTCTCCCACTTGCACTAGAGTCAATAATCTAGATTACATGGTAATATACCTAACACCCATGGAGGTTTGGTGTTGGTCATGTTTTGCCCTCGGGAGAGGTTTAGTCAATGGATCTGCCACATTCAGATCTGTGTGTACTTTGCAAATCTTTATGGCACCATCTTGTACATGCTCTCGAATAGCGTGAAATGTAGCTTGATATGCTTCAATTTCTTGTGTGACCTTGGCTCCCGCGCATTGGCTATGGCACCCATGTTATCACAGTACATAACCATTGGGTCCAGCTCACTGGGAACCACACCAAGCTCTGTAATGAACTCCTTCATCCATATCACCTCTTGTGAAGCATCCTAAACAGCTATGTATTCCGATTCATTTGAAAATCTCGCCATAATGCTTTGCTTTGTACTCCTCCAACTCACTGCTACACCATTCAAAGTAAATACGTAACCAGATTGTGATTTAGAATCATCCGGATCGGTGTTCCAACTAGCATCGGTGTAACCATTAACAGTGAGTTGTTCACCACCTCCATAATAAAGAACCATATCCTTAGTCCTTCTCAAGTACTTAAGGATGTTTTTGACCACTATCCAGTGATCTACCCCTGGATCACTTTGATATCTGCTAGTCAAACTAACAGCATATGCATCTAGTCTTGTACATAGCATTGCATACATTATAGATCCTATGGCTCGATTAAGCTTCTTGATCTATCGTACTGGGCAACATAGGCAAGAACCCTTTCTTGCTATCTTCCATCCCAAACCTCTTTAGAGCCTTGTCCAAATATGTACTTTGCGAAAGCTCTATTAAGCGTCTCGATCTATCTCTATAAATATGTATGCCTAATATATAAGCAGCTTCGCCATGATCCTTCATTGAAAAAATATTATTCAAATAATCTTTGACACTTTTAAGAAGTTCTATATCATTCCCAATCAACAATATGTCATCCACATATAGTACTAGGAATGCTACAGAGCTCCCACTCACTTTCTTGTAAATACAAGCTTCTCCATAAGTTTGTATAAAACCAAAACTTTTGATCACCTTATCAAAATGTTGATTCCAACTTCGGGATTCTTGCTTCAATCCATAACAGTCCATAAAAGGATCGTTGAAGTTTGCATACCTTGTTAGCATCTTTAGGATCAACAAAACCTTTGGGTTGTACCATATACAACTCTTCATCAATGTCTCTATTGAGGAACACCGTTTTGACATCCATCTGCCATATCTCATAATCGTAATATGCAGCGATTGCTAACAAAATCCTCACTGAAGGTAATATGCCCAAGAGGCAATAATAAAGTGGTTATTATTGTATTCCTTGTTTATGATAAATGATTATTTTGCATGCTATAATTGTATTAATACAGAAACATTAATACATGTGTGTTTAATAAACAAAAAGTAAGTTCCTAGTTATGCCTCTCTTATAAACTAGCTCGTTGATTAACAAGATGATCGAAGGTTTCCTGATCATGGACATTGGATGTTGTTAATAACGAGGTCACAACATTATTGGAATGATGTGATGAACATTCATCCGAAGTATAGCATTACGATCAAGGTCATTGTGTTTATATTGCTATAACATCATACAAAGTAATCTTAGTCCTTAGACCATGAGATCATGTCAATCACTAACACTGGAAGAGTATCTTGATAACATCAAACATCACACCATAACAGGGTGACTATGAAGATGGGTTTAGTGCTACGAAGGTGTTATGTTGATGCTCATGGATCAAGAGTGGAATTTTTTCATCCCGATGACAAAGAGATATACTCTGGGCCCTCTCGGTGATACCACATTAATTAGCTTGCAAGAAATTGATTTGATCACTAGAATGTTATATCACGGGAACGAGAAAAGAGTACATGTCGGTAACGATATCAAACTAGGTATGGAGATACTGATGATCGAATCTCGAACATGCAATATATCGCGAGACAAAGGGATTGAGTTACATGTGTATAAGGTTCACACGATCACAGAAGTCATCGTTGAATATGTGGGAGTCAGTACGGATCTCCAGGTCCCGCTGCTGATTATTGAACGGAGAGGGGTCTCGATCATGTCTACATTATTCGTGAACCGTAGGGTGACACACTTAAGGGATACCGACACCATTTGGAGCAAATAATATGCCAGAGAGAGAAAAAGGAAAGGCAGGAATTTATTTCACTAGACACCGAAACTGTTTCGATTGAAATTGCTAAAACTGGTTCTGCATGTGAAATTGAATACTAGCAAGGGGTTTTATGTGAATGTTTGTTAATTAAAGTAATTAACAAATTTCTAAATAAATAAATAAAAGAGTGTTATTTAAATGAGAGCTTGCATTAAATTTGATGAAAATTTAATGCATGTGAGTGGATTTTTGAGTGGAGGCTCTTTTATTGGAGTGGAGGCTTTTCATTTTGAGTGGGAGATCCACCCACATGAATATGGAAGAGGTGGGGGCAGACACCATGGCTGGGGGCCATGCCCCTTGGGGTGCCCCCCTCTCCCTATAAAAGGCCCCCCTCTCCTCCTCTCAAAGCACACCTCCTCGCGAAGGATCTCTCTCCCCCCTTTAGAATTTACCCATGGTCTCAGATCAGCGAGATACATGTTCCCGGTGGCTTTTTCTGGAAGGATTTGTTGCTTCCGCTGCTTCGCTGGAGCGAGGGTGCGGAGGTTGTCGGGGTACCCGGACGTGTGTGCGATCAGGATGCACCACTGCTTTGCGGTGCTGTACGTGATGGTGCTGGACCGGCTGGACCAGATGGACTTCATCACGATCTTGAGATCGGAAAGCGTTCGACTACATCATCCATGAGTACAACCTCGTTAACGCTATATGGTCTTTGAGGGTATGTATTCTATGGATGTATATCCACCCGTTGCTTGTATCTAGTAGATAGATCTTGGTGCTTTGTTCCCATCATAGGAATTTTTTTGTTTTCTATGATGTGAACCCTTCACTCACAGACTTTAGCTTCGCTACCGGTGAGAAAGTCTCATCATAGTCAACTCCTTGAATTTGTCTGAACCCTTTCGCAACAAGTCGAGCTTTATAGACGGTTACATTACCATGAGCATCTATTTTCTTCTTGAAAATCCATTTGTTATCGACAGCCTTGCGGCCATTCGGTAAGTCCACCAAAGTCCATACTTGGTTTTATTACATGGATCCAATCTCGGATTTCATGTCTTCTTGCCATTTATTGGAATCTGGGCTCATCGTCTCTTCCTCATATGTCGCAGGGTCGTCGGTGTCGTCCACCAACATGACAATCATAACGGGATCATACCAATCGGGAGTGGTACGAGTCCTTATTGACCTGCTAGGTTCCGTAGTAACTTCGTTCAAAGTTTCATGATCTTTATCATTAGATTCCTCTCTTATTGGTGTAGGCTCCATAGGAACTTCTTACGGTGTTGTGCTACTATCAAATCCAAGAGAAGGTTCAACAACCTCGTCGAGATCTACTTTCCTTCCAGTCACTTCTTTCGAGAGAAACTCCTTCTCTAGAAAGGATCCATTCTTGGCAACGAAGATTTTGCCTTCGGATCTATGATAGAAGCAAGGGCGGACTTACCGTCCGGGCACCCTGGGCATGTGCCCGGGCTCAACGCCGGCGCTTGCAGGTACTCCGGCGAGTCCCAGGTAGATATATGTAGATAAAACTTTAAATATCTGCTGAAAAAATACGTGTATAGAGCTAACTGGGCTAGCTTGGGCCTATTCCATTATTCCCAGCAAGCCACGCCACGTTCTCACGTCCAGGAAGCTAGCTAATCTACGCAATCAATCGGTTATCTAGTTGACGCGAGTCTCTAGCCAAAACTAACGCCACGAAACTGCTACGAGTGCGCTTCCTGCTGTAGGCGTGCCCTAGATCAGCGAGTCGTCGACGGACGAGACGCAAACACAAAAAGACAGATGGCTCCCGGCTCCTATCAGGCTGCCACTCCGCCGCGAGACAGGGACGCGCGGAAGCGCAAGCGGCAAGGAAGCAATAGAAGCGGCCAGAGTTCTAATCCGGTGGCCGCGGATGCTCGTCGGCGCCTGCCGAGCATGAGCATCCAGTACCGACGATTTTCCGACATGTGCACATGGAGGCTGGAAGCAGCAGCAGACCGGCGACAGGGATGACGATCGGCACCGGTCGTACACGGCAACTAGGTAAAATTTTCTCTGTAATTTATATAGTTGGTTTATTTACGATTATATTCATATGATGTTTATCCAAATATATGATATTTATGATTTTTGGTAGACCAAAGTGTAGTCTTTTAAGTTTTTAATGTGCCCGGTCTTTAAAAACTTGCTAGGTCCGCCACTGGATAGAAGGTATACCAATAGTTTCCTTCGGGTATCCTATGAACACGCATTTTTCTGCTTTGGATTCAAGCTTGTCGGGCTGTAACTTATTTACATAAGCTTCATAACCCCAAACTTTAAGGAGCGACAATTTAGGTTTCTTCCCAAACCATAATTCATACGGTGTCGTTTCAATGGATTTATATGGTGCCCTATTTAAAGTGAATGTGACTGTTTCTAATGCATAACCCCAAAACGACAACGGTAAATCTTTAAGTGACATCATAGAACGAACCATATCTAAGAGAGTTTGATTATTATGTTTGGGCACACCATTACGTTGTGGTGTTTCCGGCAGTGTCAATTGTGAAAGTATTCCACATTTCTTCAAATGCCCGCCAAACTCGTAACTTAGATATGTTGGAGATATGCCCTAGAGGCAATAATAAATGTAGTTATTATTATATCTTTGTGTTTATGATAAATGTTTACATTCATGCTATAACAGTATTAACAAGGAAGCATTAATACTTGTGTGATTTGTAAACTAAATTAGAGTCCCTAGTAAAGCCTCTTTATAATACTAGCTTGTTGGTTAATAAATGATTGTGGTTTCCCTATCATGAACATTGAGATGTTATTAACAACAAGATCATATCGTTAGGAGAATGATATGATGGACATACTCCTATAGATAAGCGTAGCATAAAGATCAAGTCATTTTAATAGTTCAATTGCTATATGCTTTCTGATACATAGTAGCCTAATTCCTTCGACCATGAGATCATGCTTATCACCATCACCGGAAGGATGCTTTGATGACATCAAACACCACACCGTAACTGGGTGGTTATAAAGGTGGCATTAAGTGTTCGGAAAGTATGGGTTGAGACACATGGATCAAGAGTGGGATTTGTCCATCCATATGACGGATAGATATACTCGTGTCCCTCTCGGTGGAATGTCATCCAATTGGCTTGCAAGCATGTGACTGTCTCACAAGGGATCACATATCACGGGAACGAGAAAAGAGTACTTATCAGTAACGAGGTTGAACTAGGTATGCAGAGATAACGACGATCAAAACCTCGGATAAGTAAACTATCGTGAGATAAAGGGAAATTGGTATCGTATGTAAGTGGTTCAGTCGATCGCAAAGTAATCGTTGAAATATGTGGGAACCATATGAATTTCCAGATTCCTCTATTGGTTATTGTTCGGAGAAGTGTCTCGATCATGTCCGCATAATTCACGAACCGTAGGGAGACACACTTAAGGATTCGATGTTGTTGAGTAGTTATGGAATGATGAGTAAGAGACCGAATGTTGTTCGGAGTCTCGGATAGGATCCGGGATATCACGAGGAGATCCGGAATGGTCCGGAGAATAAGATTCATATAAGGAAAGTCCTGTTTCGGGGTTGGAGAATGGATCCGGTGTTTTCATCGGGAATGTTCTAGAAGGTTCCGGAAGGTCCGGCACTTCGGAGGGGAAGGGTACATGAATGTGTCATAACACGTTGGAATGGTTGCATCATGTACTAGGTGTCATCGTTGAGCAAAATAAAGGGATACATCAAACCCTAGTTTGAAAAGTCAAACGCCAATTTGAAAAGTCAAACGGCAAGTTTGCTTGGTGGAGGGAGAGTAGGAAACCTACTTGGGGAGGAGTTCCTCTCCCTCCACCCGCCGGCCTTGGAGGCCGAGTTGGGGGAGGACTCTCCTCCCCTGGCCGGCGCCTTCCACCTATAAAAGTGTAGGGTTCGGAGCATAGAAAACAAATTTTTTCCTACGATGGGAACAACTATGTACCAAGATCTATCTACTAGATACAAACAACGGGCGGATGTATATCCATAGAGAACATACCCTTGAAGACCGACAAAGCTTAATGAGTCCAAACTAGTGGTTGATGTAGACGATCTCTTGCCGATCTCAAGATCGAGAGGAAGTCCTAGAGCCGCAAAACAGCAGCGCATCCGTGCTCGCACACACATTCGAGGCACCGAGCAACCTCCGCCTCCTCGCTCCAGCGATGTAGCGGAAGCACAACTCTTTCTTGCCTAATAGCCACCGAGAACATGTATCTCGCTAGTCCGAGACCATGGGGGATAAATTCTAGAGGGGGAGATAGATCCTTCACGAGGAGGTGTGAGTGAGAAGTGAGAGGAGGGGCTCCTTATATAGGGGAGGGAGGCAGCCCAAGGGGGCATGGACGTCGGCCATGGAGGGTGCCCCCACCTCTCCCTCATTCATGTGGGCGGACACTCCACTCACAAAATGGCCCTTCAATTTTCTCCACTCAAAAACCCACTCAAATTCCCATTAAATTTCCACCAAATTTAATGCAAACTCTCATTAAATAAAACTCCTTTTATTTATTCAGAATTTTGTCAATTACTTTAATGACAAACATTCACATATAACCCCTTGCTAGTATTTCATTTCACATGCAGAAACACTTTCTGCAATTTCACCCGAAAACCCGTTTCGGTATCTAGTGAAATAAATTCCTGCGCTTGTTATTCTTTTCGGCATGAAACTTTTGCTCCAAATGGATGTCGGTGTCTCTTAAGTGTGTCACCCTATGTTGGGGAGATGACCTCGGGTAGGGTAAAGACGGGGAAAGACGAAAGGAAGTTGCCTGTCTAGTTTCTGAGTTATTGTGTGAGTCGGCCGAATCCTGTAGAGGTCGGCCAAGACAGGGAAGGGCAGGACCCTTATGATAAAGGCAAGGCATTACCCGACCGGGATACTACGTAAGTCGGCCGGGTTAGCCCGAGTAATCTTAATGCAGGTGAAGGACAAGCCGAGTTGCACGAGGTAAGGCCGAATGATACGAAGCTTGCAGGAGAAGGGGAAACCTAAAGTCAAACTCTAGCTGCAGGCTAGGAGGAATCTGAGCGGAGCCAAGCACAAGGGACAAAGGCGCAGAGCGTCAGAGGGGCAGAAGGAGGTCACGGAGGTGACAGTCCTGAAGCACGAGGCACGCAGGAGGGGCCCTCTGGAGCCTTGCCGTCGTTAGAAGGGCGACAGGGAAAGGAGGCCGCTGAACTACTATTTTGGGACAAGCATATTCCTCGAATATGCTTGCCCTGTCAGCCCTAAAGGCACCCAAGGCTCTCCTTTATAAGGGGAGGCTTGGACCCTGAGGAAGGGATTGGCTCATTTTTAGTACCGTTAGGCTAGGAAAGTTCTTCCTTTCTCCTCACATACAGCTCGAGGAGCACTTGTAGCCCAAGGAAGGAGAAATAAAGATCTTTGCCTTAGTCTTTTGTGTGTAGAATCAACTGCATCTTCCGTCCCCAGATCCCACTAGCATCCATTGGCCCCTTACTTTAGCCTACCCATGGCATCTGGCGTGTCACCACCACGACAGTTGGCGCCCACCGTGGGGCCAGCAGCGATGCTAGCTGGAGTCATGATCCGGACGGGAAACTTCATCAACACTGGCGAGCGCATTGTCTCTGGCTTGGTCCGGAGATTTGATCTCTGTGATTACGTCAGCGACAACGCGGGCAGCTTCAGGGAAAAACTCCCCCACGCAACGGCGTCTTCATCAGCTTGGGCATGCACCAGGTATACGTCGGCGTCGACATCTCCGGCATTTATCCTCACCAGGTTGTTGTTGCAAGAGAGCCACCCCTTAGCGCCGCGAGCCGTCCGCGCGGAGCGCGCCCGGTCAGCAGCGTCGAGGTGATGGTCGCAGCCGGGGTGCAGGCGGGAGTAGCAGGTGCCGGATCAAACAGAGACCTTGCCGCAGGCGTGCAGGTCGCGCCCAGGCAGACGGCACCGCCACCCACCGAGGTAATCCCTTCAGTGGCCAACCAGGCCGAAGTGCAGGAGACTACCCCAAAGGCACCAAGAATAAGAGGTCCACCTCTAGAAAGACCAGAAAATATTCTTCAGGCAACCATAGATAATCTGACTACACCTGTAGCGCCGATACTTGATCCGGCAAATGCTCAGGCAGAATTAGAAGAAACCAGGCAAAAGGTGCTGGTAGAGGCAAAAAAAGTGTCAGCCTTGCGGGAGTCCTTAAACAGGACCCTGCGAGAGTATGCCAAAGCAAACAAGCTTGACGTCGCTCCCGAACGGGTTGACGAGTTGAGATTAAGAGGGAAGAACCTCATAGATGATATCAACAAGGAGCATGATGCTCATAAGGCAGAGTCAGTTGATTTGGGCTTGCCGAGGTACAGTACCCCGGCAAAGAACCTGAGAGCGGCAAATGCCGCAGCATTAGAGTTAGAGGGATTGACCGGCGAAGCCCGGCAGAAACAGCAAGAAAGAGTGAATGAGCTGGTACGCATCGCGAACCAGCAAAATGAAGAGATGCTCAGGGCAGATCCGATGAGGCCAGGGGCTTCGTGGATAGTTCACTCGGTCGGAGCAGCACCTGCCTTGTCTGTGGCGGTGGCCTCTTCACCCGGAAACAATGCACGAAAGGACAGAGCGGTAACCTCGGGAAAGAGAAACAAGCAAATTGTTCCATATGATCCGGCGATAGCCGGGAAAGCAAACGAGAACAGAGGCAATGGAAGCCGAGGTAACAGTGGCGAGAGGAACCCCGACCATGCTGAGAAAGGCGGTGGAAGCCGAGGCAATGGAGACCTCGGCAGGGCAGAACTCGGAAGAGGAAATCACGAGAACAATATCCCGGTCGAAGGAAGGAGAGAACCGCCGCACAACCCACAGCCGAGACATGAACCTCGGCAAGAAAGGGAAGCGAGACCAGCTCGCCACAACCAGGTAAATGAAAGGTACAATGATGGTTATTCCGAGATGGAATATGCGATCCATGGAGGAAACAATCACTATGGAATACAAGACCGAGTTCTGTACAGAGATTTGCCCTCAAATGATGCCAGAGTAAAGCTAGACCGGTTATACCGATCCGAGTTACTGGAAGAACAGGGTCCACCGGGTCCGGCATGCTTCGGACCACGGATCATGGGCGAACCACCTGTGCCGAACTTTCAGCTGGCAAGAGGTACAAAAACATATAATGGGAGCACCAAACCACAAGACTGGTTGATTGATTATGCCACTGCTGTGAAAATAGCAGGTGGGAATTTACGATGGGATGTGCGGTATGTCCCGCAAATGTTGGAAGGACCAGCTAGAGTATGGTTGAATAATCTGCCAACAGGCAGCATTAACTTTTGGTTGGACTTTGAAGAAATGTTCGTTAGCAACTGTACCAGTACTTACAAGAGGCCAAACAGGCCCCAACAATTAGCCATGTGCAAGCAAAGACCGAATGAGATGGACAGAGAGTTTTTAACTCGGTGGTGCAACCTAAGAAACTCGTGTGAAGGAGTTATAGAATCACAAGCAATAACTTGGTTCGCTCAAGGATGCCGCTATGGCAGTGTGCTATGGCAGCGATTGCAAAGAGATATGACAACCACATTGGCAGAAACCATCAGAATAGCGGATTCTTATGCATTGGGAGACCCGACGCAACCCGAGTTAATGTCGGCAGATCATCGGGAGCATCTAGATCAATATGCGAGAGATATGGCCGGGTCATCCAGGCACAATGACTTCAGAGGAAGAAGAAGAGAAGAGAGACCGGATTATAGATATAATTCAGCCCAGGTGGCAGCGGTGGCGCAAGATCAGCCGAGTCACGGAACAACTCAACGGAAAAAGAATGGTCCTCAGCAGTGGACACCAAGGAATGAAGGAAAAAGACAGTGGACACCAGAACAAAAGAAGCAATGGCAGGAGAAGCCGAAGTACACGTTCGAGTCTATGTTAGATCAGCCGTGTAAATTTCACACGTCAAACCCAGCCAGGCCGGCCAACCATACGACCCGCCAATGTGCGTGGATGAAAAATGCAATGGGAAACCCAGCAGGCATGCAGGCAACGCCTCTCCAAGCACATCCGCAGCATCAGCCGCAGTTGACTGGAGCAAATGCACAGCAACTGATGTTACCACCTCCTCCCCCGAGGTACGACAACTCGGACCGGAGGGATGCGGTACATCAAGTGATGAACCAAGGTCTGGATGGAAGGACAAATCCAGGAAATAATGGACGCAATGACTACAGAGAACATCATCAGTCGTATTGCGTGTTCACAACAGAACAGCAAGACAAGCAGAGTGTGCAGCGCCGGCATATGGAAGTAAATGCAGTGATGCCGGCAGTACCAAGATATGTGCCTTGGTCGGATCAAGAAGTAACCTGGAGCATAAAGGATCACCCCAAGATAATGCCGAGTCCGGGGTCATATGCACTCGTGTTAGATCCGACATTTGTCGGACCGAGCATTAATGTGAAATTTTCAAAGGTACTCATTGACAACGGGAGCAGTATCAATATCATGTACAAAGACACAATGCACAAACTCGGAATAACACAGAACATGCTGCAATCCACGAGGACCACTTTCCATGGGATAGTACCAGGGCTTTCATGCGAACCCATTGGTAAGGTCCAAGTGGACGTATTGTTCGGCACCAGAGATAACTGCAGAGCAGAAAACTTAGAGTTTGAAGTGGTGGATCTAGAAAGTTGTTATCATGCTCTACTCGGGCGGCCAGCATTGGCCAAATTCATGGCCAGCTGCCATGTGAGTTATTTAAAAATGAAGTTACCCGGACCACAAGGGGTGATAACGGTAGCAGGGGATTACAGGAAGTCAATGGAATGTGCTTCAGCCGGGTCAAATTTGGCCGAATCATTGGTAATAGCAAGGGAAAAAAGAAGGATTCAGGAGGTAGCAGCCCTCGCTCAGTCGGCACAGCTGAATATGCCGGCATTAGCCAACCCACATGGAAGTGTCTCCTTTCAGCCGACTAAAGAAACAAAAAAGTTCCAGATAGATGAACAATTCCCGGAGCGCACCGTCACTATTGGTGCCGGCCTAGATGCTAAATAGGAAAGCGAGCTCACCAACTTCCTCCGTGAGAATCGGGATATCTTTGCATGGTCAACTCAAGATCTGCAAGGTGTGCCGAGGGAGTTGGCTGAGCACTCTCTAAATGTAAGGCCAGGAGCAAGGCCGGTGAAGTAACCTCTCCGCCGCTTCGCCGAAGACAGGAGAAAAATAATAGGGGATGAAATAGCTCAGCTCCTTGCGGCCGGGTTCATCATGGAGGTGTTGTATCCGGATTGGCTGTCAAACCCGGTGCTAGTAGAAAAGAAGAAGGATGATCCAAATGTAGCCATTGTATGGCGAATGTGTATCGATTACACGAACCTAAACAAGGCGTGTCCAAAAGATCCTTTTCCTTTACCTAGAATAGACCAAGTCATTGATTCGACCGCTGGTTGTGAACTATTGTCATTTGTAGACGCGTATTCTGGTTTTCACCAGATACCGTTAAATCCGGCCGATCAAATAAAGACTGCGTTTATTACCCCGTATGGGGCTTATTGCTATCGCACAATGCCATTCGGCATGCGCAACGCAGGAGCGACGTATCAGAGATGCATGCAAAAATGTCTACATGACCAGATAGGAAAAAATGTACAAGTATATGTGGATGATGTGGTTATCAAAACCAAAGAAAGCAAAACACTACTAGATGATATACGGCAGACTTTCGCGAACCTGAGAAGATTCCGAATGAAGCTTAACCCGGAAAAATGCACATTTGGCGTGCCAGCGGGAAAATTGCTCGGTTTTCTCGTATCTAGCCGAGGTATAGAGGCCAACCCAACCAAGATAAAGGAATTAGAAAGGATGGAGTTTCCAAGATGTCTAAATGACGTACAAAAGTTCACAGGTTATTTAGCCTCGCTCAGCCGATTTGTATGTCGGCTGGGAGAGAAGGCATTACCACTTTATCAACTGATGAAGAAATCGGATAAGTTCATTTGGACTCCACAAGCAGACAATGCATTTCATGAATTGAAATGGATGTTGGTCATAGCGCCCGTCTTAGCTTCTCCATTATCAAAAGAGCCTATGTTACTCTACATAGCGGCCACCAATAGAGTAGTGAACGCTATGATCGTCGTAGAACGAATTGAAAATGATAGGTCAGTACAAAGGCCGGTGTATTACTTGAGCGAGGTACTATCAACCTCAAAACAAAATTACCCACATAATCAGAAGATGGCTTATGGAGTGTACATGTCGGCAAAGAAACTTAAACATTACTTCGAAGAGCACCCCATCAAAGTGATTTGTGAAGCACCCATAGCCGACATATTGAGTAACAAAGATGCAAGTGGCCGAATAGCAAAATGGGCAATTGAATTGTCACCTTATGCTCCGCAATTCGATAGGAGAGATGCAATCAAATCTCAGGCTGTGGCCGACTTCTTCGTAGATTGGGCCGAGGTGCAGTATGAGCCACCATTGCCAGATCCGAATTATTGGACGATGCACTTTGACGGTTCCAAACTAAGAAATGGTTTGGGGGCAGGAATAGTGTTAACCTCGCCAAAAAGAGATCAGCTGAGATATGTGCTGCAGATACATTTTGCCGCGTCAAACAATGTAGCCGAATATGAAGCACTTGTCCATGGATTGAAGGTGGCAAAAGAGATTGGCATACGCCGAATCTTATGCTATGGAGATTCAGATCTAGTAGTACAGCAAGTCTCAGGCAATTGGGATGCGTTGGATGATAATATGGCTTTGTATAGATTTCATGTGCAGAAAATCAGTGGATACTTCGAAGGATGTGAATTTTACCATATACCTCGGGCAGAAAACGACGCCGCAGACACGTTGTCAAAACTAGGATCAACTAGGCAGTCAATTCCCCTAGGTATCGCCCTAGAGCACCTAAGGAAACCATCAATAACACCGTCACCAGAGTCCGAATCTATCTTTATTCCAGCAAAGTTAGTAGAAGATAATGTGCCAATGGAAATTGACAAGCAATATAACCCGGAATTCCCAAAAATAAAGACAGCTGATGCAAGCATGACTATGGAGAAATCCGAGGTCGTTATGTCGGCAGAAAACATGGAAATAGATAGTGAGACCACACCAGAGAAAATCACACCTATATGGGCGCAACCCATATTCTCTTTCCTTAGAGATGCGATTTTGCCGAATAATGAGGTATTAGCAAGACAGATAGTGAGAAGAGCTAAAGCTTATACAATCATAAATAATGAGCTGTACAAAAGAAGTGTCACAAGTGTATTGCAAAGATGTGTGAGCTCGGCAGAAGGCCAGGAGATCCTCCTAGATATACATCAAGGAGAATGTGGACATCATGCCTCATCCCGAGCCTTAGTGGCCAAAGCATTCAGGCATGGGTTTTATTGGCCAACGGCGTTGAAAGAAGCCAAAGAACTGGTCGAAAAATGTAATGGTTGTCAGAGATATGCAACCAAGATACACATGCCATCGTCCGAGTTAAAAACGATACCAATTACTTGGCCATTTTCTGTGTGGTGCTTAGATATGGTGGGACCATTTAAGCCGGCCCGAGGTGGGATGACCCACATATTGGTCATGGTGGACAAATTCACAAAATGGATTGAAGTGAAACCAATAAAAAAATGTGATGGGCCTAGAGCAGTGAAATTCCTCAAAGATATTATCTTAAGATATGGATACCCACACAGTGTTATTACAGACAACGGCACAAACTTTGCAGAAGGAGCTTTCGCTAGATTTTGCCAAGAAAAGCACATAAGATTAGATGTCGCCTCTGTGGCTCACCCAGCATCCAATGGGCAAGTGGAAAGGTCTAATGGACTCGTATTGTCAGGAATAAAGCCACGACTCGTCGAACCGCTGCAAAGGTCGGCAGGATGTTGGATTGAGGAACTACCAGCAGTACTATGGAGCCTCAAGACTACCCCAAACAGATCAACAGGTTATACACCATTTTTTCTTGTATATGGGGCAAAAGCCGTGCTTCCAGCCGACATAATACATGACTCGCCAAGGGTTACCCAATATACAACCTCAGAAGTAAATGAGGTAGCTCGGCAAGATACTATTGATCTGCTAGAAGAAGCCAGAGAGCTGGCGCTATCAAGATCAGCTATTTATCAGCAGAACTTGCGACGATATCACAACAAGAAGGTGAATCCAAGAGTGTTCAAAGAAGGACATTTGGTTCTCCGACTGGTGCAACGCACGGCCGTCATGCACAAGCTGTCGCCTCCATGGGAAGGACCATTCATCGTGAGCAAAGCATTGCACAATGATGCCTATTACCTAATCGATGCTCAATCACCAGGAAAGAACAAGGCAGACAAAGCCGACGAAGAAACGAAAAGACCATGGAACGTACCTTTACTTCGTCCATTTTACTCGTAGCGGTCATCGATGAAACATTGTAAAGTAATGTCTCAGGATGGAGCACCAACTATGTTTTGAACCTCGGCGTCCAGAGTAGTGACTCAGGGACTGCCATATGTTGTTTAAATTTCATGTTATGTATTAAACCTCGGCACCTCGAGCAGTGGCTCGGGGATTGCACTAGATTGTTTTTAAGATTGGATTATGTATTAAAACCCGGCACCTTGAGAAGTGACTCGGGGACTGCCCCATAATGATTTCTAAGCTTAATTCATGTATTAAACCTCGGCATTTGAGCAGTGGCTCGAAGACTGACATATATCGTTTTTGAGTTTGTGTTACATGTTAAAACCAAGCACCTTGAGCAGTGACTCGGGGACTGTCTTATATTCTTCCTAGATTTGAGTGGTATATTAAACCTCGGCACCTTGAGCAGTGACTCGGTGACTTTCTTATATTATCTCTAGATTTGGGTTGTATATCAAACCTCGGCACCTTGAGCAGCGACTCGGTGACTGTCTTACATTATTTCTAAAGTTCGGTTTATATACTAAACTTCGGCACCATAGGCAGTGACTCGGGGACTGTCCTATATTGTTTCGAAGTAGGGGTTATCCTTTGTTACAAGGGTGGGTATCAAACTTCGACACTCAGAATAAGAACAGCTCACTCTCGTATGATCTTCGAGGTCCACACCCAGATTAACAGTCTAAACCACAGTGGTCTAAAGGCAAAAATATACACCAAACTCAAGAAGTTGAAGGCCGCTAAAGCAAGGATTCGGACAAACAACATCAGTTAAACAAAGTAATAACGGTTACAACCATATATGTCTCAGCAGCACATGGCAAAAGAAATTCATACCGTACAAAAGACGAACAAATATTCCACGTACATCATACGCCCGGCATACCAGGGGTAGGAAATAACTTAGAGGTTTTTTGTTGGAGAGGCAATAACTTGGTCTGGGGCTGGGCACTCCAAGGTAGGATGAACTTCGGCCGAGGTTGCCTCGCCCTCCATAGACCCAGGAACGACTTCGGAGGAAGCCCGAGGCTGCTGAGGAGCATCAGCTTGCGCGGTAGAATGCCCAGTACCTTTGGAGGAGGATCGCGCGTCGCCATTACCATCTGAGCTCGAACTGGAATCACCAGAAGTAGCCGAGTCACCCTCATCTTCTCCTGGTTCAGCCGAGTTGTTATCCGAGGCATCCTCAACTACGACCTCGTCCTCGGGGTTAGGAAGGAAACTCGGACCTTCGTTCCAAGTATGCACGTCAGCATACTCAACAAGCTGGAAGGCACGAGCTTGCCGAAGAGCGACAAAGTTTGGGTCCTCAACCCAACGGGAACCAGTGCGCAAATTTCTCAAAATGTCAAGAGAAATATCTTCATACCATGATAGGATGACAGTAAGAGCCATATCAGCACCAGCTCGTCCGGCCGATTCCCTCCAAAGACTTAGCTGCCTTTCAGATGCCATTAACCTGTCCACCAACAATTGGACCTCGTCAATGTTATGATTCCCAGAAGTATTCGGCCAAAGAACATGGTAGGCTCGAATAGCCGCCTGTACCAAATCTCTGCCCATAATCTTCATCGGACCAACCGCAGCACCAACAGCAACCAGGAAATCTTCCAGCGAATACTCCGAGTCCGTGTCAACGGGAACACCTCGGCGCACTTGAGCACTAATGACCGCTTTAGAGCTCACGGGCTTAGCTTCTGGAAAATGTTCTGCGTAAAACACGACTGCATTAGTCAGCAATAAGAAAAGGGAAAAGATAACCCGGCCGCGGTCAGAAGCTTACGATGAATATAACTCAGCATTATCTGAAGGTCTTTAGCCCAGTCAATCTTGCTCTTCTCAAAGCGAGTAATCTCCTCGCTCATCCCATGTGTCTTCAGTTCGGCAGCCTCGAGGAGCTCTTTATTTTTCTGCAACTGCAGAGCTAGCCGATTTTTCTCCTCGGAGAACTCCTCGTCGACCTTTTCTAATTCAGACTTCTGAGAGAGCTTAAGAGCCTCCACCTCGGCACGCAAGCGAGCTATCTCGTCATCTTTATCCTTCAGCTGCGCCGAGTGAGTAGCACTTTGTTCTAAAAAATGCAGCATCACATCAGGCATGGACGTGCAATCTTGGTGAGATGCTGCAAAGGTTTGTAACTCGGCTTTACCAAAGCCAAAAGAGATAAAAGAAACTTAGCGCACATTTTAAAGGGGAATATATAAAGTAAAAAAAGAAACTAACCTTCAAGGGCCTTGACTTTTTTCTCAAGACGGATGTTAAGGTTGTTGATGTTACCTGTTTACCAACAAAGTGAGCCAACATCTAGTGTACAAAACAATAAGAGTGTCGGAGATGATGACAAGGTTTGTCGACTTACCAGCTTTTTTCACCACAAGAATAACTTTCTCATACTTTTCTTCCAATTTTCTATGCACAAAAAGCAGCCTTTGAAATTCGGCGGTCCGCCGGTCATGCGAAACCTAAGCAATAGAGCAGCAAATAGTGAATAGGTCTTCAAGCTAACACAGATCCGAGTCAAGCAAAACTTAACCCGGATCTAGGTGGCTGGATATTCGAAGCTAAAACAGATCCGAGTCAAGCAAAACTTAACTCGGATCTAGGTGGCTGGATATTCGAAGCTAAAACAGATCCGAGTTAAGCAAAACTTAACCCGGATCTAGGTGGCTGGATATTCGAAGCTAAAACAGATCTGAGTCAAGCAAAACTTAACCCGGATCTAGGTGGCTAGATATTCGAAGCTAAAACAGATCCGAGTCAAGCAAAACTTAACCCGGATCTAGGTGGCTGGATATTTGAAGCTAAAATAGATCCGAGTCAAGCAAAACTTAACCCGGATCTAGGTGGCTAGATATTCGAAGCTAAAACAGATCTGAGTCAAGCAAAACTTAACCCGGATCTAGGTGGCTGGATATTCGAAGCTAAAACAGATCCGAGTTAAGCAAAACTTACCCCGGATCCAGGTGGCTGGAAATTCGAAGCCAAAACAGATCCGAGTCAAGCAAAACTTAACTCGGACCTAGGTGGCTGGATATTCGGAGTTCAGATAAACACAAATCAAGCAAAATTTAAGGCAGATCTAGTTGGATGGAGGTTTGAACTCTAAGATAAAATTGAACTGAATAGAGCATCATAAAACTTCCAAACGAATAACAAGTTATTCGCTTGCAAGATTAGGGGACTAGAGTATATATAATAGTATCCGGAGAACTAATCAAAACTCAAAACAATTACCTCATTCATCTTGTCACTTTCAAGAACGATCTTGGCAGCTTGATGCAGGCGGCTGCTGATGTCGGGGAGCTGAAACGGCTGGCTGCCTGGATTACCCTCGAACTGATCGGCGGCGTTCCAATTATTGGCATATTCAACCAGCGAGCCGAGACTATTCCCACTCGCCGTGCGAGTTAGGACTTTACCTCGGACATGTTGTGTAGCCACCGCTGCCGCATGGCTTTTATGAAGAGCGAGATGGGTACTGGCGGCCGGGGTAACGGAGGCTTTGGCAGAAGCAACCCCTTTGCACAGCGCATCGGCAACACTTGGCTGAAAAGAGCCAGCAATACCTTTCTGGGAGGAGGAAGCCTTGATGACGACAGCCTTTCTTGTTTTAGAAGAGGCATCAGTAGGAGCTGATACCTCGGCAATGGGAACGACGTCTTTAGGAGCCAGAGGAGTCACGGCCGCAGAGGGCGCCGAGATATTGACGTCCTCGACCGGAGTTGGAGTCACTGTAGAAACCGCGGGGGTAGAAAGAGGCTCAGTAGAGACATTAGGGTTCACAGAGGAGGCAGCAGGTTCGGTAGAAATATTTTTAGGCCGAGTGGAATCAACATCAACGGGAGGAATCTCAGGCGCATCATGGCGAGGTGGCGTCCGATTCGGAGCTGGAGGAGATGCGGCGCGGGCAGGACTAGGAATCCTGGTATCTTCGGTAGGCGGAGGGGACGGCTGCCGAGTCGTACGACTCGTCATGCTGGGACCGCTGGGCTTAACAGAAAGTGGAGCACTGCAAAAACAAAAAAGGTCAAGTTAAAAAGCAGAAAGAGAAAAACAAGAAATACGAGCAAAAGAAACTCACCCAGTGACCCCGGGCATGGTCTTGCGCCTAGGAGGATTCAGAGCGGACTTCTTCATTCGTTTCTTGGGAGCCGTTTCCGAGGCACCAGCGGGAGCCCCACGTTTTCCCGAAGTAACAGGAGGCCGGGAGGCAAGAGGCTCGGCGTCGTGAACCTGACCGGCCGGATTAGCTGAGAAAGCAGAAGCCGGAAATGCATAAGAAATTGGCATTGCGGCAACTACCTCTAGAACTTGGACCTCGTCCGAATCACCTTCCTCCTCGTTGGCCAGGGTCTTGCCACGAGCGCGAGCCAGAGCGAGATCTGACTTGGGGACGAACTCTTCTGAGTCCGGCTCCCCACTGTCTGGAGTATTCCGATCCGCAGGCCACGGGAGTGACAAAACCTCGGCGTCCTCATTCTTTTGCTCCTCAAACCTCTGCATGACAAGAAGGAGAAAAATTAGCAAAGAGAGTTACGAATGCAATTAAGGAGCAAAGCACTAATGAGTGAACTTACTTCGGGTGGGGGACACTCGCGGGTGAACGGCTTTAATCCCCAAGCCCAATCCTCCGGCATCTCCGTCTTAAAGATAACCCAGACACGCTTGAAAATGAGGTAGTTGTCCAGCTCCACCGTCGAGACTCGGTTGGGGTCAAGGGGACCGCTCATATAGCAGAGTTTATGTGTGTGCTTCTGGAACTGGCAGATTCGGCTGCTGATAAAGGTAGTCATCAGATCCTCACCGCGTAGCCTAGAGCGGATCAGTTCCTTCAGGCGAATCTCAAAGGCTTCGACCAAAGCGTGATTCTTCCTCGGATTATACGTCTAGTTCTTCTTGGAAGGAGGACCAATAGAGAAGGCAGGGAGCCGAATCTTATCTTCATTCCCCCTATCCTTGACATAAAAGAAGGACTTGTGCCACTTCTTGCACGATTCTAGCCCCGCAACACGAGGAAATTCGGACTTCCTCCGAGGTGTGATGGACGCTGCCCCACATTGGGTGAGCAACTTCTCGGAGGGCTGCAGAGATTTGTCTGGGACGACGTTGGAACGAATCTGGAAAAACTTTGACCAGACATGCACGGACGGCCACAGGCCGAAGTATCCCTCCGAGGCAGAGATGAAGGCTGAGAGAGAGGCTATGGCGTTGGCGGGGAGATGATGCGGCTGAAGGCCAAAGTAATCGAGAAACTCCCTAGCAAAATCGCTGAGAGGGAGACCAAAGACGCGCGCGAAATGCGACATGAAAACTACATACTCGCCGTCCCGAAGGTCTAGAGAGGACTCGCTGCCGGGCAAGCGACAAGGCACCTCAGCAGGAATCCGGCGAGTCCGGATAAGCCACTCTATCTCATGGCGAGTGACGGAGGATCCCTGCCATGAACCCCGCTCGGGCCCAGATGTAGTATCATTGTCCTCAACGAGGGCACCGCTGACGGAGCTAGACATGGGGTCGCCGGAGAAATCCGCGGAGGAAGAACTGGCGGCGGAGGAAAATCTAGAACTACAAGGCCTCGTCTTGGTTCTACCAAAAAACGGCGGCGGAGCGGAGAAAGAACTGCCGCGCGATAACAGAAGAGAAACTGAGATCTCTAGAGGAAAAGCCAGGCGATAGGACCGGATGAACTCACCGGCGACGGGGCCAGAGCGAGAGAGCGGCGACGAAGATGACGGAGCGGTGCAGCGGGATTCCTACTGTCAAGAACTCAGACGAGCGCACGGCGGCGGAAGCGCGAGCGGGCGCAGAGGCGAGAGGAAGAAGAAGGGCGCAGGCGAGCGAAAGGGGGAAAGTGAATCCCCCAGCGCCCCGCCCCTCTTTATAACCGCGCTACCTGCAAGGTAGTGGGATCGTGGGTGAGGTGGTTGACCGTGTAGATCGTGTATGTAGCGCCAACGCACGATGATGAGTGGAACCGCACCAGCGACCACACGATGGGAAAGAAAGCCACGATCCCCGATGGAAACGGCACACGAGGCGTCGCAGCACCGACGCAACAGGCGCAGCAGTAACTGTAGACTGACAATAAATACTGTAGAGGAACAAAAAACTAGAGAAACAATGATGAGTAAGACACGTAGGACGAGGCGTACGCGAGAAGATAGGATGATACCTCGAGCAAGATAACTCGGAAACGAGGCAAAAGAAATCTCATGAAACTGATACGGCCCGGCCGAAGTTATTGGCAGGGCCATACCAGCTTCGGGGACTAATATTGGGGAGATGACCTCGGGTAGGGTAAAGACGGGGAAAGACGAAAGGAAGTTGCCCGTCTAGTTTCTGAGTTACTGTGTGAGTCGGCCAAGACAGGGAAGGGCAGGACCCTTATGATAAAGGCAAGGCATTACCCGTCCGGGATACTACGTAAGTCGGCCGGGTTAGCCCGAGTAATCTTAATGCAGGTGAAGGACAAGCCGAGTTACGCGAGGTAAGGCCGAATGATACGAAGCTTGCAGGAGAAGGGGAAACCTAAAGTCAAACTCTAGCTGCAGGCTAGGAGGAATCTGAGCGGAGCCAAGCACAAGGGACAAAGGCACAGAGCGTCACAGGGGCAGAAGGAGGTCACGGAGGTGACAGTCCTGAAGCCCGAGGCACGCAGGAGGGGCCCTCTGGAGCCTTGCCGTCGTTAGAAGGGCGACAGGAAAAGGAGGCCGCCGAACTACTATTTTGGGACAGGCATATTCCTCGAATATGCTTGCCCCGTCAGCCCTAAAGGCACCCAAGGCTCTCCTTTATAAGGGGAGGCTTGGACCCTGAGGAAGGGATCGGCTCATTTTTAGTACCGTTAGGCTGGGAAAGTTCTTCCTTTCTCCTCACATACAGCTCGAGGAGCACTTGTAGCCCAAGGAAGGAGAAATAAAGATCTTTGCCTTAGTCTTTTGTGTGTAGAATCAACTGCATCTTCCCTCCCCAGATCCCACTAGCATCCATTGGCCCCTTACTTTAGCCTACCCATGGCATCTGCCGTGTCACCACCACGACACCCTACGGTTCGCGAATAATGCGGACATGATCGAGACCCCTCTCGGATCAATAATCAGAAGCGGGATCTGGAGACCCATACTGACTCCCACACATTCAACGATGACTTTCTTGTGATCGTCGGAACCTTTTATGCTAGTATCTTAATCCCTTTGTTTCGCGATATATTACATGCCGAGATTCGATCATCGGTATCTCCATACCTAGTTTGATCTCGTTACTGACATGCACTCTTTTCTCGTTCCCGTGATATAACATTCTAGTGATCAAATCACTTGCTTGCAAGCTAATCAATGTGATATCACCGAGAGGGCCCAGAGTATATCTATCCGTCATCGGGATGAACAAATTCCACTCTCGATCCATGGGCCTCAACATAACACTTTATTAGTTCTGAATCCATCTTTATAATCACCCTGTTACGGTGTGACGTTTGATGTTATCAAGAAACTCTTCCGGTGTTAGTGATTGACATGATCTCATGGTCTAAGGATTAGGATCACTTTGTAAGTTGTTATAGCAATATAAACTCAATGACTTTGATCGTAATGCTATACTTCGGATCAATGTTCATCACATCATTACACTAATGTTGTGATCCCGTTATTAACAACATCCAATGTCCATGATAAGGAAACCTTGATCATCTTGTTAATCAACGAGCTAGTTTATGAGAGAGGCATAACTAGGAACTTTCTGTTTGTTTATTAAACACACATGTATTAACGTTTCCGTATTAATACAATTATAGCATGCAAAATAAACATTTATCATAAACAAGGAATACGATAATAACCACTTTATTATTGCCTCTCGGGCATATTCCCTTCAGTCTCCCACTTGCACTAGAGACAATAATCTAGTTTGAAAACTTTGTGTATTGAACACCTATGGCCTTTTGGTGTTCCATATACGCAATTGCAAGTGGTTAACATAATCTACGGATCTGACGCTTCAGGTCCGTGTGTATTTGCATGTCTTTGCGTCTTCACGCATCACTCATTCTCCAATGAGATGGCATTGTATAAATTTGGTCTTTCGGTGAGACCTTTAGTTCCTTGGGGTTAAATCATGTCTATACTATTGTCATACAATATATCTTTAGTGTTAGCCCGTTGAGAACCACACCTTAGTTTGATAACAAACTTATTGACACAAATTCCCTCCTTTGCTGCTACTATAGCAGTCATATACTTAGCCTTTTTGTTGTAGTATTCGTCACAATGTCTTAACTATGGATTTCATCCAAATCCATCATGGAATCTTCTTTCCATTACATTGTGACACCCATAGTTTAAATTGAGATAAACTTAATTTGTATCTTGTGACAAAACTAGTATCAATGTAACGCTTTACAATGAACTATTTGTAATTGTTTGTCACCTCTACACAAATATATTCTTAGTTCTTCCAAAAGATCATAAGAATATCCTTACTATCGTCCAATGATCATTTTATGATTCATTCTGGTATATGCTCATAACACTTAGAGCATAGGACATGTCTGGATGTGTACATATCATGGTATGATTGATCAAAACATCCTTGTGATTTCACTCATCAAGTGTCAAAGCACTTGAATCTTGTTTCACTTATCAAGTGTCGATACACTTGAATCTTGATTCAATTCCTTTCCATGCGACAAGAACCGTTTCTTGTCGTTTCTATATTGAACTCCTTCAATATATCATATATGTACGTTTGGCATAACCATATTAGCGTCACGGTCTATCCACTATAGACTTTCATGCTAAATATTCGGGTTTTGCCTAAGTCTTTCATCGAAATGAAATTCTTAACCTTTGTCAATAAAAGATACATCATTTCTAATCAACAAGATGTCCTCCACATAATGTATTAGAAATATGTCTCAGCGCTCCCACTTAATTTCTTGCAAATGCAAGCATCTTCATCGTCTCCTGATGAAAAACTCATTTTTCATCATGGTGAAGATTCCAACTCCGCGATGCTTACTTCAACCATTGAAGTTTGCATGCCCTTTTTAGCATCCTTTGAATTAACAAAACCCTTTGGATTGTGTCATGTACACATCCTAGGTAACCATTCTATTAGAAGAACTTTGTTTTGTTTATTCATCTACCATATAACAAATTATATGTAGTGGTTGCTACTTTAATCCGTCCAGACTAAATATCGCTATGAAAGATCAAATCTTGTCATAGTTAACTCCTTGAACATTGTCGTAAAATACTTTACGACATGTCGACTATTTCATAGATGTGAAACATCCATGTCTGTTTCTTCATAGATCCAAATACGACCGATAGGTTTTTATACCTTTCCGGAGGGTCTTCCAAGTTCAAAACTTGATTTCTCGTGTATGGAACTATCACGGATTTTATGGCTTCAAGCCATTTGACGGAGTCAGGGCCCATCATCGCTTCTTTGCATATAGTCGGTTCATCATTGTCAAACAATAATGATTTACTCTCAAATCTTAGTATTTGATTGTTTATTCGACCGACTTGGTTCAATAAGAACTTAGACCTCCGTGACCGCAACCTTTTAGGCACGTAATCCATGAGCATTCTGGCTGCCTCTGGAACATTTTCCGGCGCTGCGCAACTCAGCACATATAGCTAAGGTTCGTTAACCTTATCAAAGTTTTATTGTCCTCCCACTTAACATTTATGAAAAATTCCTTCTTCAAGAAACTTCACGTTTCAAGCGATAAACCCTTTTGTCCTTGGTGTTATGGAGGAATAACCAATTGTTATTCAAAATAACCTACAAAGACATGCTCATCCGACTTCGGTTGTAAACATCTTACTTATGTTTAGCATACCAAAATTTAAGAAATGACAACTTGGGTTTTACCCCAAACCATAACTTTCATGGTGTCATTTCAACGGATCAAGATGGAGCTCTTTTCAGTGTAAAAAGCGGTAGTCTCTAAAGCTTTAATCTTTTAAAACATAATGACAGTTTTATAAATAACACCTTTGATCCAACCATGTCAAACAAGGTTTCATTACAAATCTTAAACACTCCATATTCCTATGGTGTTTCGAGATATGTAAATCTAGGTGTTTTGCTAAACTTGCAACTCAAATAAATCCCTTTATGATAAAATCATAATTCATTTATTTTCTTTTTACACTTGTAACCCAAACAAATCTCTTATGATAAAATCATAAACCATTTATTTTCTTGTCACAATGATTTTCCACTTCATCTTGAAAGTCTTTGAAACGTTTTTCAAATATTTCATACTTCTTTCTCATTAAGTGAATATTCACTCAAATTTCTGGAGAAAGTATATGAAGTTGAAACCCATCGCTTACGACTACACATAATGGAATACATACATCGATATGTATAAATTCCAATAATTTAGTCGTTCGTTCTTCTTTGGCCTTTGAACGAAGTTTTAATTATCACGTGGAAAGTCTCACAAGCGTCACTTGATCAAATCAAAGACTCCAAAAATCCATGAATATGGAGATTCTTCATGTTTTCTTTCCAATATAATTTAAACATCGATGTCAGTTCGTAAGTGATCTTTCAATCATTTGTCCTGCGACATTTTAGCATTAGGTTTTATGGATGTGATTTCTCCAACTAGATTTGTAAATCATCCATCTTATATGGAATATGGTATTTTTTTTGAACAACCTTTGTTCTCATAATACCTGATTCAAATAACAATTATTAAAACAAAACTTGAAGTCAAGCTTTGATGTCAACGAGAAATACAAACAACGGTTTGTTTGTTTTCGATGAACATAATCACATATTCTCTTGCTAGTTACTTAGGCCATTGTGGTTCATGAATTGCGTTGTTCCGTATGAAATTTCATACCAACCAATCCGGTATCCAATACCCAAGAACCACATTGTTTAACAAGCAAAGAATACAACCATAACATGTATATCATTTATATACCTAAATTGGATATTTCCAATCTTTTATTTTCTGCCAAATATATTTTGTAGATTCTCTTTCAGCATTTCCTTTTCCTTTTAAAAAGAATCTATCAAAATCAACAGTGGCGCCATATACATGACACATAGTCCAAAGCGTGTATATTCAAATAATAATACCTTTGGACTTGCACTTTGAAGTAGATCACCATCATCAAAATGATCGGTATTCTTTCAAAATCTATTCTTTAGTAATATTTTAGTGTAATAAACATTTTACATACATATTCTATTCACCCTTATCATGACGACATTCATGATCAAGCTACTGTAGCTTATAAAGGCGAGTCATGAGTATAACATTACTTTCTAAAACCCTTTTGGATGATTAGGATGTCTAGCATCTCCAACCTTCGTAAATTCTCATCCAATATGAGAACATATATTATACTCTTATCATATTGCAACCAAAACATTGTTTCAGATATCGTTATATCTGCCACACATGATGATTTCTGGAATAATTCTTTCAGCTCCTAGATAAACTTGATATTAAAACAATCAAGAATCATGGAGGCAAACATGATACTTAAGATACTAACACTGGAATTGTTACTCTCGATTTAATACCAATTATTAAATTTCACGGAGTAAACATAGTTTGCTGAAAGTTTGCAATAGGACTTTAAACTTTAGATTGACACTCAACACAATACGATACCAGTTCGTAAAGTATATATCCAGAATTCTATAGTTCTATTATCTCAATTATAACTAAGCATAAGGTGGTGAACGAATGCCAATGACTACAACAAATTATGCAAATTCACTTTGATTTAATTTATGATAAATTGAGTTCTACTAATCCAAATTAGAAATAAACTCCCACTCAAAAACGACATCCCTCATGTCTTTTTGGTGATTACATGAACCAAATCCACTACACCAAGTCCGATCATCACGTGAGTCGGTGTAGCTTCAAAGGCGAGCATCCATATGGTCATCATATCAAAACATATGACTCATGCTTAACCTTTCTGTCCGTGTTCCGAGGCCATGTGTATACATGCTAGGCTCGTCAAGTAAGAACCTTAGTATTCGCGTGTGTAACTGTCTTACACCCGAGATATGCTCGTGGATTCAAGTACACCCGATCATCACGTGATGTCTTGAAGCGACGAAACATTGTCGGTGCATACTTAAGGAAGAACACATTCTTATCTTGATATCGAAATGAGGGATCATCTTATTATGCTAATAAAACGCCAAACAAGCAATATAAGATGCAATCAAAACATCACATGTTTATTAGTGAAATGATATGGTTCCCGCATATGATCTCTATCATGTGCACCGTGGTATGTCACTATCATACCTTTATGTGTAAGGCCAAGGTCTATGGAACTTACACGCTATGTGTGTTGTAAGAGTATCATATCATACTTCTACTTACAACATCACCATATCATAACACTAGCCCAACAAAAATCTAAACTAGACGCCTCTAATTTATCCATTGCAAGTTTTACGTGGCTTAGGGCTTTCGAAGATAGAACCGTTCTTACCTACGAACATGAACCACAACGAGGATAACCAAATTGTTGACAACTCGTTGCAAATTAGATATTGACTATAGTAGGAGAGACAGACACCCGCTAGCCACTTATGCAAAACTAGTTGCATGTCAAGCGTGGAACAGGTCTCATGTGCGAGGACATGTAAAGTTTGTCCGGGCCGCTTCATCCCACTATGCCACCAATATCCAAAGTACAACTAAGAAGCAATAAAATGATCATCATCGCCCACATACTCATATGTGTACTACCCGTGCAAAGTATCTACGCATAGATCCGGCTCTGATACCACTGTAGGGTTCGCAGCATAGAAAACAAAATTTTTCCTACGATGGGAACAACTATGTACCAAGATCTATCTACTAGATACAAACAACGGGCGGATGTATATCCATAGAGAACATACCCTTGAAGACCGACAAAGCTTAATGAGTCCAAACTCGTGGTTGATGTAGACGATCTCTTGCCGATCTCAAGATCGAGAGGAAGTCCTAGCACCGCAAAACAGCAGCGCATCCGTGCTCGCACACACATTCGAGGCACCGAGCAACCTCCGCCTCCTCGCTCCAGCGATGCAGCGGAAGCACAACTCTTTCTTGCCGAATAGCCACCGGGAACATGTATCTCGCTAGTCCGAGACCATGGGGGATAAATTCTAGAGGGGGAGAGAGATCCTTCACGAGGAGGTGTGAGTGAGAAGTGAGAGGAGGGGCTCCTTATATAGGGGAGGGGGGCAGCCCAAGAGGGCATGGCCTCTGGCCATGGAGGGTGCCACCACCTCTCCCTCATTCATGTGGGTGGACACTCCACTCACAAAATGGCCCTTCAATTTTCTCCACTCAAAAACCCACTCAAATTCCCATTAAATTTCCACCAAATTTAATGAAAACTCTCATTAAATAAAACTCCTTTTATTTATTCAGAATTTTGTCAATTACTTTAATGACAAACATTCACATATAACCCCTTGCTAGTATTTCATTTCACATGCAGAAACACTTTCTGCAATTTCACCCGAAAACCCGTTTCGGTATCTAGTGAAATAAATTCCTGCGCTTGTTATTCTTTTCGGCATGAAACTTTTGCTCCAAATGGATGCCGGTGTCTCTTAAGTGTGTCACCCTACGGTTCGCGAATAATGCGGACATGATCGAGACCCCTCTCATATCAATAATCAGAAGCGGGATCTGGAGACCCATACTGACTCCCACACATTCAACGATGACTTTCTTGTGATCGGCGGAACCTTTTACGCTAGTATCTTAACCCCTTTGTTTCGCGATATATTACATGTCCGAGATTCGATCATCGGAATCTCCATACCTAGTTTGATCTCGTTACTGACATGCACTCTTTTCTCGTTCCCGTGATATAACATTCTAGTGATCAAATCACTTGCTTGCAAGCTAATCAATGTATCCATCATCGGGATGAACAAATTCCACTCTCGATCCATGGGCCTCAACATAACACTTTATTAGTTGTGAATCCATCTTTATAATCACCCTGTTATGGTATGACGTTTGATGTTATCAAGAAACTCTTCCGGTGTTAGTGATTGACATGATCTCATGGTCTAAGGATTAGGATCACTTTGTAAGTTGTTATAGCAATATAAACTCAATGACTTTGATCGTAATGCTATACTTCGGATGAATGTTCATCACATCATTACACTAATGTTGTGATCCCGTTATTAACAACATCCAATGTCCATGATCAGGAAACCTTGATCATCTTGTTAATCAACAAGCTAGTTTATGAGAGAGGCATAACTAGGAACTTTCTGTTTGTTTATTAAACACACATGTATTAACGTTTCTGTATTAATACAATTATAGCATGCAAGATAAACATTTATCATAAACAAGTAATACGATAATAACCACTTTATTATTGCCTCTCGGGCATATTCCCTTCAAAAAGGAGGGGCAGGGCTGCCCCTCTAAACCTACACCTCCACCACCCAAAACCCTAGCCCTAGCCGTCGGCCCTCCTGTAGCCGCCGCCGCCCTAGGGCAAACCCTAGCCGCCGACTTGGGCTCTCCCCTTGCCCTAGCCGCCGGCCTAGCCCTCTCTCCTTGGTGTGTCTAAACCCTAGATCGCCAAGGCCTCTCTCATAGTCCACCATACTCGCTCCAGCTTAAGGCGAAGCCCTGCGAGATCTCCCCTCTACTTCCGGTACCACGCCGTCGTGCTGCCGAAATCGCGAGGAGAGTGCTACAACCTCCGCTGCCTGCTGGAACAAGGGAGAGGAAGGTCTTCATCGAGTACCGAACGTGTGACCGACTGCGGGAGCGCTGCCGGAACGCAGCGCCGGAAGGATCATCTACTCGATCTTGAGATCGGCAAGAGTACGACTACATCACCCACGAGAATCCGCTCTCGTTAAACACTTTGGGAATCTTCGAGGGTGAGTTATTCTATCGACTCGTTGCTACAATCTAGTAGATAGATCTTGGCTTGTTTGTTTGTATGCGGTAGAAATTTTTTGTTTTCCATGCTACGAACCCCTACAAGATATTCACCTCCACGATCAGATCGTAGAAATTTAATATTCTTATTAAGTTGATTCTCTACTTCACTTTGAAATTCCTTAAACTTCTCAAAAGTTTTGGACTTATGTTTCATGAAATAGATATACCCATATCTACTCAAGTCATCCCTGAAAGTAAGAACATATCGATAACCACCGCATGATGCCACACTCATCAGGCCACACACACATCGGTATGTATGATTTATAATAAGTCCGTAGCTCGCTCCATCATACCAGAAAATGGAGTCTTAGTCATTTTTCCCATCAGACATGCTTCACATCTTTTTAAGTGATTCAAAATCAAGTGATTCAAGAAGTCCATCGGAATGGAGTTTCTTCATACGCTTCACTCCAATGTGACCAAGATGACAGTGCCACATGTATGTAGAATTACCATTCAATTCCAAACGTTTAGCATCTATAGTATGAACATGTGTATCACTACTATCGAGATTCAACAAGAATAGACCATCTATCAAAGGTGCATGACCATAAAAGATATTACTCATATAAATCGAACAACCATTATTCTCGGATTTAAACAAGTAACCGTCTCACAATAAACAAGATCCTGATATAATGTTCATGCTCAATGCAGGCACCAAATAAAAATTATTTAAGTATAAAACTAATCCCGATGGTAGATGAAGAGGGAGCGTGCCAACCGCGACCACATCAACATTTGATCCGTTTCCAACGCGCATCGTCACCTCTTCTTTCGCTAGTCTCTGTTTATTCTGCAGCACCTGTTTCGAGTTACAAATATGAGCAACCGAACCAGTATTAAATACCCAGGCACTACTAAGATTACTAGTAAGATACACATCAATAACATGTATATCGGATATACCTTTCTTCTTGATGTTGTCGTTCTTCAGATCTGCCAAGTACTTGGGGAAATTCCGCTTCTAGTGACCTTCTCCATTGCAGTAAAAGCACTCAGTATCAGGCTTAGGCCAAGCCTTGGTCTTCTTTACAGGCCCGACAACTTTCTTGCCGCCCTTCTTGAAGTTACCCTTTTTCTTCGGCTTGCCTTGCTTCTTGAAATTGGTGGTATTATTGACCATAAACACTTGGTGCTCTTTCTTGATCTCCACTTCCGCAGACTTCAACATAGAGAAGAGTTCTGGTAATGACTTATCCATGCGCTGCATGTTGTAGTTCATCACAAAGTTCTTGTAACTAGGTGGTAGTGATTGGAGGACACGGTGAATCCCAAAGCATTAGGAATCACTATACCCAAGCTTTGGATCTTATTGGCGTGCCCAGATATCTTAAGCACATTCTCACTGATGGAGCTGCCCTCTTCCATCTTGCAGTTAAAGAACTTTTCAAAAGCTTCATAACTCTCAACTGTCGCGTGAGCCTCAAATATCATTTTGAGTTCATGGATAATATCATGTGGGTCAAAGTTCTCAAACCTCTTTTGAAGCTCCGATTCCAAACCATACAAGATAGCACACTGAACTGTGGAGTACTGACTCTTCCGACTGAGGAAAGCATTCTTCACCTCATCTGTAGCATCAGCTGCAGGTGGGTCACCTAGCGGTGCATCCAACACATAGGTCAACTGACCAACATTAAGGACAATCCTCTTGCGCAACCATTCCGCGAAGTTGCTTCCATTGTTTTTCAACTTTTCTTTCTCTAGGAACGCATTAAAATTGATGGTAGGGGCCGCCATGATCTACAACATATTTGCAATAGTTTAGACTAAGTTTATGAAAAATTTGAGTTCAATTAATACTTAAATTAATTTAGGTGAACTCCCACTGAAATTTGAGTTTCTTCTTGTGCCTTCGATCTCCATCATCACCAGCGTGGCGTCAAGTTTAGTGCAACCGCTCCATGGTTGTCTTCCACCAGCATCAACTATTACAAGTACTTTGAATAATAGACACGTAGGTATTAACGAAATTAAAAAACAACCATAAGGCTCCTGCCGGTTGCCAACTTACAATAAGGATCATTGCATACATCATATATAATCACAATCATGGCCATATCATATCACAACACACCCCTACAAAACAAAGTTAGACGCCTCTAATTTTCTTTGCATGTTTTACATGGTTTGGGGCTTTCGAATAAGAACTGTTCTAACTTACGAAAAAGAACCACAACATTGATACAAGTATTGTCAAGTGCCCATTGTAAATTGAATCTTCACTATGGTAGGAGAGACAGAAACTCGCAAAGCCACTTATGCAATAAAAGTTTCATGTCGAGCGTGGAGCAAGTCTCACAAATGATGTCATGTAAGGTTAGCTCGGGCCGCTTCATCCCACCATCCCACAATATGCAAAGTACACAAGAATCAATTTATAACAAAAGCATCAACGCCCACAATAATGGAACCCGATCCCTCTTTCTGGGGGATTGTATGGAAAAAAAAATCAATGCCCACAATAAACATTGTGTTCTACTCGTGCAATAGATATACGCATAGACATGGCTCTGATACTACTGTAGGGGTTTGTAGCATGGAAAACAAAAAAATTCTATCGCATGAACACACACAAGCCAAGATCTAATCTACTAGATCGGTGCAACGAGTTGATAGAGTACTAACCCTCAAATATTCCAAAGCAGTTAACGAGATCATATTTTCATGGTTGATTTAGTCGTTCACTTGTCGATATCAAGATCGCGAAGACGATCCTTCCGGCGCCGCGTTCCGACAGCACTTTTGCAGTCGGTCACACGTTCGGTAATCGATGAACACCTTCATCTCCCTTGTTCTAGCAGGCAACGAAGGTTGTAGATCTCTCCTCGCGATTACAGCAGCACGACGACGTGGTGGTGGAAGTAGAGTGGAAGTCCCGTAGGGCTTCGCCTAAGACCTAGCGGGTATGGTGGCGTAGAAGAGGGCCTCGACAATCTAGGGTTTAGAGGGCCAAGGGTTTAGAGGTGGTGGCCAGCGGCTAGGGTTATCTAGGCGGTGGTTTAGAGGGGCTTCTAGATGGCGGCTACTTGAGAGGGCAAGGGGCCAGCAGCTAGGGTTTCTACTGGGGAGCAAGGGGTGCCCCTCCCCTCTATTTATGAGAGGGAGATGTAGTTTGGGGGGATGGGAGTCCTCCCCCAAATTATCCTTGTGGCCGGCGGCAAGGGGAGGGAGGAATCCTTCCCTAGGTGGGATTCCTTTCCTCCCTACACTAGGCAACCATGTTGAGATTTCACCTTTTCAAATTGGCGTTTGACTTTCAAACTAGAGTTTGATTTCTCTTTTCCCATTGCCCAGCCAAGTGACCTAGGACATGATGCAAACATTCCACTTTGGTATGAAACATCCATGTACCCTTCCAACTCCGGATCGGTGGACCTTCTAGACCCTTCTAGAACATTCTGGTGAAAACATCGAAACCATTCCCGAACTCCGGAATTGGACTTTTCTTATATGCATATTATTCTATGGACCATTCCGGATCTCCTTGTGATGCCCTGGATCCAATCCGAGACTTCGAACAACATTCGGTATCTTACTCACAATCCATATCTAATAAACAACATCGAATCCTTAAGTGTGTCTCCCTATGGTTCGTGAATTATGCATACATGATCGAGACTCTTCTCCGATCAATAACCAATAGAGGAATCTAGAAATTCATATGGCTCCCACATATTTCTATGATTACTTTGTGATCGAATGAACCATTTATATACGATACCAATTTCCCTTTGTCTTGCGATACTTTACTTATCCGAGGTTTGACCGTCGGTATCTCTGCATACCTAGTTCAACCTTGTTACTAATAAGTACTCTTTACTCGTTATGTGATCCATGTGAGCCAGTCACATGCTTGCAAGCCAATTGGATGAAATTCCACCGGGAGGGCCTAGAGTATATCTATATGTCATATGGATGGACAAATCCCACTCTTGATCCATGTGCTTCAACACATACTTTCCGAACACTTAATGCCACCTTTATAGCCATCCAGTTACGAAGTGGTGTTTGATGTCATCAAAGCATCCATCTGATGATGGTGATTAACATGATCTCATGGTCGAAGGATTTAGGTTACTATGTATCTGAAAGCTTATAGCATACGAACTATTGAAATGACTTGATCTTATGCTACGCTTAACTATAGGAGTATGTCCATCCCACCATTCTCCTAATCATATGATCTTGTTATTAATAGCATCCATTGTTCATGATTAGGAAACCATAATCATATATTAATCAACAAGCTAGTATTACAAAGAGGTTGTACTAGGGACTCTTACATGTTTACAAATCACACAAGTATTAATGTTTCCGATTAATACAATTATAGCATGAATGTAAACATTTATCATAAACACAAAGATATAATAATAACTACTTTTATTATTGCCTCTTGGGCATATCTCCAACAACATATTCCTTAACAATGGATCCAGGAGTATCATCCAAAAGGTACATGATGAAATAATTACCAAAATATTTTGTAATCCTATGCCTCTCACTCCTCAGTGGGAGGTTTATCGTCATCCTTCTCAAGGACTTTCTCATATGGTTGTTCAAATTTCTTAATAGATGCACTAGATTCAGGAAGTATTTTAGAAGAAATTCTAGCAGTGTTATGCATATCTTCCATAGGAAACATATTTAAAAAAATGCTGCATCATCAGATTCTATTATAGTATCAACATGCATGATAGGTACCTTAGATTTAATCACTAAAAATCCATAGCCAACACTCTGTAGAGCATATGCTATAAATATATAATGCATTGCCATTAGTCCGAGCTTGCGTTTCTTGGGAATTGGTATGGTGACCTTCCTTAGAAACCCCCATGTGTGCAAGTAAGAAAGTTATGGATTTATCCTATCCCATACTCATAACGGGTCTTATTTTTATTCTTATTAGAAACTCTATTAAGGATATGGCATGAAGTCAATAAAGTCTCCTCCACCTTGCCTTACATAAACTGGTAGTGGCTAACATGTAGTTCACCAAGTTAGCCAACGTGTGGTTTTTTCCTCTCGACACCCGTTTGATTTGAGTGAGTATGAGGCATCCTCTCATTAATAATACCATTTTCCTCATAGTATTCTTCAAATATTTTCGAAAAATACTCAATACCACGATCCGATCTAAGACGCTTGATATTTCTTTCTAGTTGATTTTTAGCTTCTGCCTTAATTTTTTTAAGTAGTCTAATGCCTCATATTTAGTTTTAAATAAGTGAATATAGCATAATTTAGTAGCATCATCAATCAAATTCATGAAATATATGTTTCCACCTTTTGTCAATACACCATTCATCTCGCATAGATCAGGATGTATGAGTTCTAGAGGTGTAAAGTTTCTCTCCTCGGCTGCCTTGTGAGGCTTTCGAGGTTGCTTTGTTTGCAACAAATATTACACTTGGAACCTTTGGCAATAGTGAAATTCGGAGTTAAACTCATACTTGACATCTGAGACATTAAACCAAAATTAATGTGACATAAACGAGAGTGCCAAACACTAACATCATCATTTACACTTCCACAAATATGGTTCATGGATTTGTTACAAAACTATCAAAGGGTAAATCGGAGCAAGACTCCGAACTCATAATCATTACCAAAAAAATGTCCATGTTTGAAAACAACGACTTTATTATACTATAAAACAACCTGAAGCCCATCTCTGCATAGAAGGGAGCCACTAGCAAGATTCTTGTCCATAGTAGGGACATGTTGCACGTCCCCCACTTGCACGATCTTTTACGAAGTGAACTTCACATCCACCATGCTAATAGAAGCATGTGGCCCATTCCCCATTAGAACGGAATAATCCCGGGTGACCTGATAAGAAGTGAACTTAGAGATGTTAGCATACACATGAATATTAGCACATGTATTAATCCACCAACATGGAGATTGAAATACAGAAAGAACAATAAATAGATTTTCATACCCATCAGTATTGCTAGCGGTCAAGACATTGATAATCTTCCTGTTTTCCCTCTGTGATCTACATGTTCTAGGTAGTCCTTGGTAAAGCATCAACCTTGTTCGTATTCTTCGTATTGAAGGTTGTAGCCTTTGTAAGCTTGTTGAAGTAGGGCTTGTTGTTCCCTTTGTTCTTGCTAAAGGTTTTCTTATGCACCATGTTGACGCTAGACTAACCCCCACCTCCTTTCTTAGTAGTGTCCTTACCTCAAGCCTTATCCTCAACATCAAGAGGCGTTATCAGGTTTGCAACTGATATCTCATGTCCCTTATGTTTGAGAGTTGTGGAAAAGTTCCTCCATAAAGGGGAAAACTTTGCAATAATTCACCTAGTCACAAACTTATCGGGTAAGACACACTTGAGGAGTTCGAGATCTTTTGCAATGCACTATATATCATGAGCTTGCTCAACTACAAAAAGACAATTCACCATCCTAATGTCATGGAATCTCTATGATGTACAGTCAACTACATGCATCCATTACACTAAACTTATCGTTCGATGCCTCCTAGAGATCTTTTCCCCTCTGTGATGTGCATATACACATCAAAGAATTTATTGTCAAGAACACTTAGAACGCATCCCAGAAAGGCAGTATTGGCTTCCTCGAACTTGTTCGGATCCTCTTCATATATAGTTCCTTTAGGTAAGCCTTTATTGTCCTAGAATACTTTCGGATCCCAAAGCCAGAGCATGACATGGCCTTGTATTGCACCTCTTAAAGTGCACTTTGGTAAACTTATACGGCTTCAGTGAATCATCCAAGTGTCCCGTGTTCAACTCATGAAATTGTATATTATAAGGTTTTTGGAGAATTGGATAATTAGGAAATATTCCATGATTAATTCTATAATATAAAGCATGACAAAGACATATACTACCACATGTAACTCATACATACTAGATACATTTAACAACATGATGAACATAAACATACAGTCGAAGAACATGTAGTCACGAAACATGTTTAGACACACGAATTGATCGTTTTCAGATGGAGCAGTCATGGTTGCAGCAGTGGCGTTATTGATGACAACAGCGGTGAAGACCGATCGAAGAATACGACTGTTGAAACAACATTACACAATACCGCCCGCTTGTATGGTAGACGACCCATGATGAAGACGCGAGTAGTCGCTTGATAGGATCACAAAGGTGAGTAGTTCCAGAGATTTTCTCTCCATTTGCCGATGCACGTCGGATCGCGGTATGGAGTAGACTAGGTTGGCGTCGAAAGCAACAGAGAGGTGGAAAACCCTAGATTGGTTTCGGTGTGTGTGTGCAATGAAAAGACTTTATATAGAGAAACCCGGGAAAAACCCTAACGGTATGACGTGGGACGATTCCATGTCGCGTATGTTCAAATCGGTTATAGATAGTCCACGATCTGGGAGCAACCTGAGCCGACTAACTGATGCATGTCTATCAAAACCGTAATTTTCCTAAGCAGCAAAAATAAGCTCGGTCCGAGGCTCATTCTGCAAACCGCAGTGCACACACGCGTGTCATGACGAGGCGAGCAAGCGACAACGGAGGAGCGTGCATGTATCACTTATCTTCTCACTCACTTACCAAATAGTGAGACACTTCACATTATAAGGTGGTGCAACTCTCCTCCAACTTTCATGTGGGGCTAAATTTAGCTCCCACTCCTCTTGTCACTCATACGTGAGCTCACACCAAACTAGTCTACCAAATATATGGGCTTCCACATACATGATTTTTAAGATTTAGAAAAAATCCTAAATTTTACATGGGCCAAAGGATTTAGCCCATTATTTCTAAAATAAACACCATCGGTAATTTTGATGGCTCATAGTTTTCCATCTATAGATGCAAATGGGATTCCGCCTAAATTCCACATTCACTTGACACCTTACCAACACGATCAACTCTCACATTAACATTATTTGGATTACACCTTAAATATCATCTTGGTCATCACTTGATCTTGTTCTTTCAACCTTCAAACCAACATATGTTCTTCAAGTATTGCATATGGAAATGCATTTTAAGAATAACTCGATGAACATTGAGTATCGTAGGGATTGTTATTAATTAGAAAACCACACATGTGAGCTCCATGCACTTTCAACTTAGCCATGATTTTAAGTAGTATGCTATGAGTATATGGTGAAATTTCATCTACATGATAGCAATGTACGAACGGTGCAATGTGCAATGTGCAATGTGCTGATCATACATGACCACATACAATGACACATGGTGCAAGGGAAAAGTCCCAGATGAAAACTTCCGGTATGGTATCCGGCATCTCCTCACACGATTTATTTATCGTGAAAGTCTATACCATATAAGGGAGGCTTAGAGATATATGCTACGTGAGTGCAGCCATTTTTCGTCTTTACTTTACTTGATAGTATCTTATGTGTGCCCAGGGCCGGCTCTATGTTTTACAGGACCCTAGTGCGAAGTTGGTAGCATGGGCCCCTAAGCCTAGTGTACAGTAAGCCTAGAAATATAGACATATATGTATCTATTTGTACTTATAAAATATTAAAAATTAATGTCAAACCACACATAACACATTCTTAATCTCAAAACATTTTGGTAATTTACCGTAATCCAAGGATTGTTTATTGACCTCATGATCTGCATTTGAGTTATGATCATCGTCTTGTTCGGTGTTGAATTTCTGATCGAGAATTAGAACGGCCCGATATCGAATGAGAATAGGTTTGAGTTGGGGCGGCCGAAGATCGATGAACGAGAGAATCGTGGCAGAGCAGAGGGGTCAAGCCATCGAGTCATATCCGCCTATGCCGCAGAGATCAAGACGTCCTGGGATCCTGACGTCGCGTTCGCATAAGGTGCTTCGAGAAGATCGACTGTCCAAGCAAGACTCGTGCATGTCAAAATTCGTATGTATCTAGTTACTCCCTCCTTTTTAAAATATAAGATGTTTTAATTTTGTTAAGTATATGTATCTAGACTTCTAGGTTCACTCAGATTTAAAGTGAATCTATACACTAAAATAAGTCTAGATATTTTTTTTCACAAAACTAAAACATCTTATATTTTGAAACAGAGAAAGTATTTATTTAGAGTAGATATATTCATATCTAGACAAAGTTGAGACCATTTATATGAACTACTAGAAAAATAATCAGATTCTCTCGCGGCTATATGCATTTTTTAGATGTGTAGAATATAAAATATAGAGAAATATCTCATCATGGGCTCCTACCGGCATGGGCCCTCGCCATACCCTAGAGCCGGCCCTGTGTGTGCCTTAGCGGACGAACCTCTACGGTCGTGGTGTGCACCCCGCAACCCATGCTAGTTTTATTTGATAAATGGTTATTTTTTTTAAACCAGAGGAAAGATTTGCAGTGATAAAATGGCTGGGTTGCCCACTAGGGTTTTGGGTTAAATGGAATTAATTCCATTAGAATAATTTGAGTGTATTAAACCTTTATCCAAGATTTCTAGAGAAATGTTTTGTGTTAAGTTGCGCAAGTTACAAACTTGGCCTAAGGTGATTCAAGCTCACAAGGCACCGGGATACAAGTACAACACAAGCATGCAAACGGTTTTTTTTGGGCAAAGAAGTTTAGATTAAGGATGTACTCCTCCATTCAGAAGTATAAGATATTTTAGCTTTGTGAAATGAATGTGTCTAAACGCCTTTTAGTGCAGTGTATAAATTCACTCCAAACCTATATAGTAAAAGACGTCTAGATACATTTAATTTACAAAGCTAAAGCGTTTTATATTTCTGAACGGATGGAGCAATGGTTTTGGGTTTTTATAGGAGAGAGTTCTTTGGTATTTCTCCCAAGAAAAATATAGGGATAGCTTTTCAAAAGGTTTTAATAAGATTCATTTTTTCAAACTTGTAAAATATTATTTTGGAAATAATGTGGAGATATAATCACGTGGATCTCCTAGTTTTATAAACAAGTTGTAAAAAAGCATTTTCTTTTTATAAAGTCATATTGGCCCCGTTCTTTTAAAAATTCAAAACAAGGAAGAATATAAGTGGGACTAATATGTATAAGTGGGACTAATATGAGATTTTTGGTAAATATAGTTCAAGTATCTAAGAGATATGTATTTTCTTGGTCAAACAAAGTGCCTATACCATTTATTTCATTTGACACATTTATTATCAGCATGAACCGAATCTTTCTGTACCTAACATGTTATCTACAGGAATTTCAAACAACTCTCGTATTTTTTTACTTTTATATTATTTACTTTCACGCTTTGTTCAATCTATATTCTACAATCCATCAACTCGTCTTCGGGAGTAGTTTTTAATAGTACTTTCTCTATTTCATAATAATTAAAGATACTTATTAGGCTAGCTCTAGTGGAAGTGTCATAACTAGTATCAGGGTAGTCATAGCGGGGGTAACTTTATTAGTAACTAAGGGTCCAAGTTACTTCCTCTATCTCAGTTTATAAGACTTACGCGTATATCTAGGTCGTCTGCACGAGCTATATAATATAAATTATATAATATAAAAAATTATATCATTAGAAAATACAACATTTGAAGTTTCTAATAATATAATTTTTAGCTTATGTATCTCATGCTAAGTTGGTTAATTTGTCAACCTAGAAATACGTGTAAGTCTTATAAACCGAGACGGAGGTAGTAGCATTTTTGCTTATGTAGCAGTGAATTAATAAAAAGATAGATAGGGTAACTAGCTATGTTACTATAACATCATACTATAAGGCAAAATGAGTCTACGTCCTAATTAATGTAACATTGCATGTTAATACCACACATAAGTTATTTCCCACTATAAAGATGATAACATAGACTAGTAACACTATATTATTTTGTACTATGACCAGCCTCATGTATGCCATGTTGATAAAAATATAATGTGTCATATCAATTAATGAAGAAAAAGATGACGGTAGGACATAAAACCAGATATTTTAATATCAAATAAATCATGTATACATATTTCTGTTGGAATTGTATCAATAATTAATATTACTATGCAACTATGATACTATTATACGATGCTACGTATTAGAGGAATATTATCATATGCAAAATATTGTAGTATACATGATACAATGTACTACTACCGAGGAATATCATTTTAAGAACCAACTTTAGCTCGGATACGAAAATTCAGGCTGGCCAACACAACATAAATAAGGACCGAGGAAGAGGAAGTGACGGGTCACCGATTGACCAGACGGTAGTAGTAATTTCTTTCGCTGATTCTGCTTACTCACACCTCTGCGTTCGGCGGTTCATCGTCTGTGTTAGGATTTAATTTATAGGTTAATTAAATAATAATCCTTTCTATGTCGGTAGATTTGTCCACCGACTTCTCACATCCTTTCCGAACGGACGTGACCCATACATGTGTCTATTCCCCTTGTATACGTGGAATAAAATAAAAGTTGAATCATTTGTCTCTCTCGATTTCTTCTAACACGTTATCAGCACGCCTCCATCGTCTGAGCGATTTTGAGAAGAACTTGGAGGAACATCGATGGAAGGAAATTCTACAACGAAAAAGCGGCACGCCATTCCTAATGTTCCCGCGCAAGCCAGAGCCCGTGCCAAGGCAGGCACGCTCCCAACTCGACGCGGCGGCGCCCGTCCCGCGACCTCCCGACGCGGCTCCCCTGTGCAGCCGGACCCTTACGGAGTCGCCGTCCAGCATGCGACGGCCCTCTCCCTGCATCGTCACGGCAACGCCCGTGGCCAGACCACCCGCGCGACCGTGGCCCTTGGCTGAGGCAGTCCCGGTGTCGACCCGTCCGATGGCGCGACGACGCCCTCCATACGCGTGGGCGCGCGACGGCTGGCGTCCTTGCGGTCGCATCTGCGGCCTCCGGCGCGTCGCTGCTCCAAGCGGCCGCCCCACGGGACGACGGCCGGCACGGCGTTTCCCCCGAGGCGCCTCCACCGGAGGCAGCACGCGTGACCTCAACCTAAAGAGCGGAGAGTGGAGCCCTCCGGCACGCTCCCCCGTAGCGACGATCTCCATCGCGCGATGTGTCCCTCGGCCTCGTTGCGACTGTTGCCGACGGAGGCGGTGCCCAGTGCGCGCGGCGGCCTTCGGCCCCGCACATCATGGCCACGCTTTGGCCAGTACTTTTCCCGGAGAATCTCCTCGGTATCTCTAGTTGCGGCCTCGTCCCTCTCGCCGGCGGAACCTCTAGGCGCGGCTCACGACGGCGGCCGGCTCCAGGCAACTGCAGCCTCTAGCGCGCGGCACCGATCTCGGCTCCGTTGTCGCATTAGCCGGCGGAGGTGGTTACCATCTCGCTCAGCGGCCCTTGGCCCCGGCGTGGCGGCGTCCTGCACGGACCTGCCGTCGGAGGCCACTACCATGAGCGGCGGTCTATGCCTATGCCTCACGATGGTAACCGTCCAGGAGAGAATGTAAGGAATCTTATCCCTTTGCCCATTTTGCATCTTGGTCCCTAATTCTACAGGGATTAGCAAAATTAGGCTGAACAGTGTGTACACTATTAAAATAAATGAAACGAATCTGTACGTATCTGGTTTTCACATATTAGTTAAGTACCACTTATTAGTATTTTTTGGATTATTTCAGTTGTACATTGTGTATCTGTTGAGTACTATGTATTTTAGAAAATATGTGATGTAATATATTTTCGTGTGTATACATGTTGAGATTGGTTACATCCACTATTTGTAATTAAATTTTTTAAATTTCTTGCAAATAAATCGATTTATTTTAATCGAATATGCAAAATTCTAAATAACTACTTCAAGTTGATGTTTGGGATCAAGAGTAGTACACAAATCTACTGCATGAATTGCAGATTATCTCTATTACCATGATTACTTAATTATTAAATGATCTCTCGTATAATTTAATCATTTGTCTCTCTCTCTCGATTTCTTCTAACAGTCTGGTTGTTTCACGCGAATAAACTCGCTCACGCGTCTCGACTGCAGCCACTTGTGCACACGTGTCGAAAGACAGTAAATGTAAGTACAGCTATCCTGATAAAGGACACTAGCCTTGGTGGTCACTCGGTCACTCCACTGCCCACCGGTCAAAGTAAAGGAGCGCTGCAGCAGCTCCGTCTTCTTCTTCTTCTTCTTCCTGGAGAAATAGCGATCTCTCCTCCATCACTTGCCTTTCAGCTTCTTCCAGTAGTAGTCTACCCACAGGTAAGTCTCTCCCTCTGTCTCTTACTCAACATTTTCTTCGCATGTCGCCAACAGTCTATTCTTAGCGTGATTATTAAATAGTATTTTTGTTGCAATTTGATCCCCACTCTGACCGCCGGTCAGCTGGGCTTGAACCGAGGATCTCGATGGCGGAACAGAACAACAAGAAGAGACCGCGATTCTCCGAGAACGCCGAGAGCAGCGCTAGCAAGAAGTTGAGCGTCCTGGACCTGGCTAGTCCGGTGGCCACCATCTCACAAACGGGCGCAAGGGCGGCGTCGCCCAGCCCAATCGCCATGAGGACGCTGTCGTTGGCATCGCCCATTCCAGCAGTTGTCAAGAGGACATCGTCGAAGGCTGCTCCAAGTCCCGCTGCCAAGTTGAAGCCAATCGTCGTGGTGAAGCCAGCCGCCGAAACGGTGGCGGTAACCAATCCAGTGCCAGCCATGGCACCGGCGGCGGGGGTGGCGACTAGTCCATCTGCCACCAGCACGCCGACATCGGCAGATCCCAGCCCAGCGGCCACGAGGACGCCGACTCTGGCGGCGCCCAGCCCAGTTGCCACGGCGAAGCCAACAACCACCACGGTGAAGCATGAGCTGGAAGATGGAGGAGTGCTCGGAAGCGACGAACAAGCAGCAGTGGCGACGGCGGCAGAGGAGGCCATCATCTTAGAAGTGGAGAAGAAACGGCTTAACTGCGTGACGTGCCATGGCCCCCTCAAGCCTCGCATATTCATGGTAAGATTTGGCGCTAAACTGAACTGTCCGTGAAATTGCAAGATTGATTCGTATACATGCATGCATGTGTTTGTGGATTGCAGTGTGAGGGTGGGCACGCGGTGTGCTGCGACTGCGCCGGAGGCGGTGGCCAGAGAAAGCACTGCGGCGCGTGCAACCGCGCCACCACCTACACCCACATCCCCTGCATGGACTTTCTGCTCGCCGGACACAAGGTGCCGTGCCCGTACAAGAGCTTCGGTTGCGCCAGGTCCACCGTCTACTACGCGGCGACTGACCACAAGGCCAGGTGCGCGCACGCGCCCTGCTACTGCTTGGACTGCCCGTTCGAGGGCTCGCCGGCGAGCCTCCTGCGCCACCTCACTGACCGGTCCGGCCGCCATTGCTGGCCCATGGAGGAGATCAAGTACGAGATTCAACACCCGTTCGTGGTGCCGGCGTCGGAGCACCGTCGTCTGCTGCTCGCGGAGGACGGCCGTGTGTTCCTACTGGCCGTGGGCGCTGCTGGCAGGGGCGAGTCCGGCGTCCGGCCCGTCAATATCGTCTGCGTCAGGGGAAACGATGGCGGCGCGGACCCGAGGCCGCTCTTCACGGGCATGCTCTGGGTGGACGGCCCTCTGGCCCCCGCGGGCCGCCTCAGAGGCGGCGTCCAGGTGAAAGGGGATGTGGCCAACTGCGGGGTCCCCGCCGATGTGGACATGGACCATGGGCAGCTCCATGCCCATGTCAACCCGGAGCTGCTGCACGGGGAGTTCAAGGAGGTTCATCTGCGCATATGCATCACCAAGTTCTGGTGAATTAGCTAGCATGTCTAGCTTAGTTAAATCACTAGCAGTAAGCTAGTACTCTGTACGTTAGTAGTAGTACTAGTAGTGGTGCCAGTGGGATGATGATCTGAGGTTCATAGTGGAGTGGGCTTTTGCAGAACGAACTTTGTGCTCTTCCTTTATTCTTACCGTGATTTTAGTTTGAATTTAAACGAAAACTACGGCAAGAATTAGGAGGGAGTAGAATTTATGCTTGTTTTGGCCTCTGATATCTAGGTAGCGTATTTTAGTTTCATCGAGGAATATATCATCGACATGTAATCAAAGTATCAAACTAGTGTTTGCTGTGGCCGAGGGGTGAAGTTGCATCTGGTACTCGACAAATTGAGGCAGGCGCATGTTTCAAGCTGGAATGGAGAACCTTTTGTTTTGTCCTTGTGCAAGCGTGTAAAATATTTAGTCGTCGATCGATGGGCTCTTGTGAGGTCTACTCCAGAGCTGACACTCTGACTTCTGACCTTTGTTGCGTGCTGCCATGCTTCTCAGTTCTCAGAAGGGTCAGCACAATGGATGTGACCGATCGTCCAGTTTTCATGTAAGTTTTTTTTCTTCCGTAAATTGAGGTGATGCCCACGTCAGATGAATAGCAAGATCAAACCGGAAATTAGCTCGATACCCCTTTTTTTAGTCGGCCCCCCCGAATAGTTTTCAGCCCGAGTCCAGTATTAGTACTTGGTTCGCTGGATTTTTTTCGCTCATCTCCATCCCATCGAGAGCCGTCCCGAGAGACACCACCACCAACCCTAGCGACGACGACTTGTGGATGGGGGTGGCGTGGCCGTAGAGTTGCGGTGGCTGCACAACGACGAGTCTGGCGGTGAGCAGCAGCGGCACAACATCCACGACGAGCAGCGGCGGCAGCAAACCGTCCGGTGGTGGCGCAAGATCTTCGACGACCGGCGGTACAAGAACTTGGACGAGATATTCGACGACCAGCGGCACAAGATCTTGGACGAGATCTGCACGGCAAGGTACCTGTTGTGCTGCACGGCAAGGTACATGTTGAATGTCTGCTCATACCTCCCCGAACGACCGTTGTGCTGCTCATACCTCCCCGAACGGCACAAAAACTTGTCAAAGTTGACCATAGCTATAGCTACCTCCCCGAACGCCTGATTTTTTGAAGTGCTCGCTGAATCTAGGATTTTTCGAACATGCTACTGAATTTAGGATTTTTTGATGTGCAAGTGTGATAGTAGTTTTAAGCAGTGCTTGAATCGTCTTCACTATATCATAAAGTAAGTACCTCAGCAGCTAAAGATTTATGAGTTGTGAGCATACACCTTTACTCTGATCTTGAATCGTGTAAATCAAATTAACCAGAATTGACTAGGACTACACCAAATTGTGCCTGAATTTTTTTACAACTGTTGTGCTGCTCATGCTAAATCTAAGACTACACCACCAAATTGTGATGGGAATTGGGGACTTGATGAACTGCGTTGTGGTGAAATTGGTCATGAACTGCGTTATATTGCTGCTAATAATCAGTTTACACATGCACATGTTGCTTTGGTGCTTGTCTTAGGAGGCGCTCCCTGATCTCGTGACCTACATATACTTGCTGGTTGGATTGATAGAGTTTTGGGGGTTTCAGAGAAGAGGATCACACATCTGACCCTCCTTGCTGTATAAAAGATTCATTTGTCTTTTTTTTTTCCTTTCTTTTTCTTTTTCTTTGGTTCTGAAAACTGCTGTATAGATTTAAGTTTTTTCATACAGTAAAAGAAAATACTTGCCCCAGTTTTCTGTGCGTGTTTTTAGAAGTGTCTAATGTCATATGCTTGTTTTGATACCCTGTGTCTTGATAGAGCTAGGCTGAGTTAGCGTTTTAAGAAATGAATCACGAGGTCAGTTGCGTGGCCCAGGGAATTCTTTACCCTTTCCCATTCTGTTTGTAATCCTTATTATGTGAAGACTCGCATTTGTCGGTTGGCACTTAGCCACATGATTAATTGAACAAAGCTTGATTAGCTCTGTGAATAGTATAACATGTAAGTATATGAAGAATCTTAGAAGGTTTCCTTAAAATCATGGCAATAAGAAAAGCAACCGACCATGTGCATATTAGGTAGGAAATTAAGATCATATCATATGGTCATAGACTCATAGGCTGCTGGAAAGAGTATCATGCATTGCAGTGATCTGGGACATGCATGCCTGGTTACATCTGGGTAGATTCTCACTGAAAAACTGTTTGTAAGACCTTTGAAGGGAGATGTTTTTATCAGCAAACAGTTTATGGAACGTGCTTGTCATCTCCTTGTGAGCATGGCCACATTTGTGTCCGCGGGCAACATCATCTAGAGCTGACCATCGAGCTGACCATCGTCTCCGCAGGCTTTTAAGTTTACAACGAATGTAGAACAAGCTTGTTGTAGAAAACTATATGGATTGTTATCATGCCAATGTAGAACAAGCTTGTTGTTTATTTATCTTGCCAGATTGTTGTTTTTTATTTGATTTACTACTATTGTTTATTTATCATGCCAATGAGGATCGATAATCATAGAACAAGCTGTTTTGTTCTTTCATTCTTGTCGTTGTGGTCTATTTATGACTGTTCCTTGGATTAGAATGATGTTTATTATCTTAATATAGTATCTAATATTGATTTTTTTTATTTAGGATGCCAAGTTCAAGTCTCCGGAAGTCCATCTGAATTCAAATCTTCAGAAGTCCATCCGAGTTCAAGACTTTCGAACGGCTATTATTTGTAATTCAAGTAACCTACTTTGTTGTTGATCCGAAAAAACTGAAGTTTGAGAGTCCGAGAGGTGCATGTTTAAAGATTATTTGTGTATGTTGTACTGAAGTTTGAGAGTTTGAAGCTATTATTCGTGTATGCTGTTCAAAAATTTAATTTTTATGGAGTTTGAGAGGACTAACTTTATGTTTATTTGAGTACCGACCAAAATACTGCCGGCGGACTTATGTTTCCGGCAGACGGTGTATATCCAAATAGACTAGCTGATCGTCTGTATGTTTTACATTCAGCGGACTGTACATCCCTAAATCCGCTCGGGAGAAAATAAGAGCCGCAAGATATACCGGACTCCCAAGCAGGGCCTAAGAGCTTATCTAACGGAGTGTAAGAGCATGTTTGCTTTCCAGCCATGTTTGGCAGTTTGGTAAGTGTTTGGTTGTTGCCACATTTTAAAGTTATCTCATTCTACTATATCTATGGCTCATATATCATAGAGTCAATATTTTGCCAACATTTGCCACACTTTGTGGCGGCCAAATTTCCAGCTACACGTTTGTGGCTATTAGATTTGCTAAACTTAGCTTGACAAAATGTGGCTAGCAACCAAACAGACCATAAAATTGCGAACTAAACAGACTAAGTAGAGGCCATTGTACTCGAAATTTGCGGAACCCAAATTGCTTGCGCATAACTTGAAATTTGCTGATCCCAAATCGCTTGCACTGAAATTTTCGAATTCGTGCACTTGTGGCAAAATTCGATGGAGAACAGGTTCGTATTGTTCACAAACGGTAGCAATTAAACTTAATTTACAACTTCACACAGGGATTGAAAAGCTACAGCTACAGGGATCCGCCGCGTTCTAGACCAAAATCGAGCTTTGACGAGCTTCAGGACCCAGTGGCGTTCAGTGGCGTTGGGGAGATCCGACGCGATCACTCAGAGAGGTCGATCAGGTGTGTCGCCTGCAACTTGACGATGGGTCCAGAGAGCGCCGCCCACTTCCTCTCCCTAGCCTCACGCTCCTAGACGAGCGCGATGGCCATGTGCCTCTCCTCCTGCCTACGGAGGATCTCCGTCTCGCGGTCACGCCCTGTCTCCACCGCGAGCATCTCCTCGTCGGAGTCATGTGCAAAGTCGGAGGCGACAATGACACGTGTAGGCGGGGGGAGGGGGGACAGCGAGCTTCATTCGTCGGAGAAGGGGGACGGAGGAGCGCGCGAGAAACCCTGTCCAAAGGGACGCGTGTTGGCGTGCGTGTACCAGCGGATGATGAGCGGGCTCCGGCGACGGCGTGCGCGTACCTACGGATGATGAGCGGTCTCCGGCGACGGCGTGCATACTGCTCCAGCGACAGCACGAACTGGCGGTGGCTTGGCGGAGGATGAAGGCCGAGGTTGGTCCACCTCCATGCCGCCCGCCTCTTTGCGTCGCCCGAGCGAACATGGTGCTTCCTCTCCTCATCGGATAAGTCGCCACACCATCACGGGGGCGGTCTTCATCCCCCCACCTCCATTACGGCCTCCTCCTACCCCCAAACCTTGCGCGTCTGCTGAACATTTCGTTGATCTAATGCTGAGCTCGTGGAATTGCTCGCTGGAGGTTTTGGTGTGGGCGGCGGCAGAGCTAGGGTTCAATGCGGGAGCGAGCGAGGGTTTCGATTGGTTTCATGGGCCACTGAAAACGATTTTATGGACCAACCCATAGTACCGCGTCCGCTAGCTCTCTCTCTCTCTCTCTCTCTCCCCAGACTTGTAACCAGAATTTCGAAGTTCTGGCCCGTTTACATGCCCCGTTAGAGATGCTCTAAGGGCATCTCCCAAACAGGACTATATTCGTCCTGCTTAGCACCCCCTATTTGGTTTGGTCATGGTCATTTGACCAGTTATTCCTACATTTCAGCCAATCTAACCATTTAGAATAGAAAATAATAATATACTTCACAATAAATTAAATCTGTCGCGTACGCGGGAAACGGAGTACCCCGAATAAGGTGAGCAGGCAGCAACCCGGGAAGAAGACCGTGCGGGGAACATGCCCGGATTTCCAATAATTCTAGAAAGGACGAGCCGCAGCCCGAAGAGGAGTCAGTTCGGGGGTTTGAGCCGGACTTCCGATGAGCCTAGCGGAACTCCCGCCTGTGCACCCGACGTCAGTAGGACGCAGGAGACAGAAATCAGGGTGACGTGATTCTCCTCTGCATCAGTCTGCAGGAGCCAGGCAGCACGCGATGCCAAGGCAGAGTCGCACTGCCACGTTGCACACCATGGCCAGACGCGTGGCGAGGCTCATGCCGCAGCATGTATTTCGACCCCTGTGGTGTCCCCATACGGTATAAAAGGAGGCCCAGGTCGAGTGAGAGAGGGGGGGGGGACAGTTGGCTTAGAGTAGAGTTCCTTCTCGGGAGAAGGAACCCATTGTAATCCAGTGACAATCAGATAGTAGAAAATTGCAGGAGTATGTCTCCGCTCACGGCGGACCTGGACCTAGGTAAAAAATCCTTGTGTCTCTCTCTGTGAGTGTGTTCGTCTATCTTGCCGACTGAGTTCGCCGGACGTTGCGCCCCTGGCCGAACAACAAAGGGGGACTCATACCCACGTGTCGAAAATCAAAACACGACATCTGGCACGCCAGGTAGGGTCCGTAACCCTAGTGCTACTCGTCGGCCGAATCCTTCAACCCACGATCAAGATCAAGCAGGAGCCATGGCCGGGGCTCCCTTGAGCTCCTAGCAAAAGGGAGACTCACCCGGGGGCTCGGAGGAGGGCTTGGGGGATTGGCTGACCTTGGTGTCGCTAGGAGAAGCCAACGGAGGAAGAGTGCCATCACCTGTGCCGGTATCCCCAACCATTTTTCTCCTCCCTACATCCGACATGCTACCAAGACGGTCTGTCTCACAGGAGACCATACGTCCCCGGAATGGGGTGTCGTTGCCAAGGTGGCCGCGCCGGCCTGGACGCATCAACGACCTCCACCAGTGGCCAGGGGAGCGCCTCTAAGACTACCTACATCGATTCCGAATCATCCTCGATACCGTGCATGAGGCACCCCTCGCACTCGTCATCTGGGCCCTCCGGACGGGAACACGCTATGCACTCCTCTAGAGGGAAATACAAGTTTGAGGCGTGAGCATGGTGTCCGGGCTATTCGACGTGGCGGACCTCTACACCAGGATCAAATAAGATGAGATGTCCTTCATGAGGAGGCGAGGACCTTGGGTTCCATGACCGTGTAGGGTTCGTTGCATGGAAACCAAAAAATTTCCATCGCAATAAGACATAAAACCAAGATCCAATCTATGGAAAGGCCAAGATATATTCTACAAGATCGGTGCAACGAGATTGAAGATAACTAACCCTCGTAGATCCAAAGTGTTAACGAGATCGGATCTCGTGGTTGAAGTAGTCGATCACTTGCCGATCTCAAGATCGTGTAGACGATCCTTCCGACGTTGTGTTCCGGCAGCGCTTCCGCACTTGGTCACCAGTACAGAGTCGATAAATACCTTCCTCTCCCTGTTCCAGCGGTCTGCGGAGGTAGTAGATCCCCTCAGAATCCCAGCAGCACGATGATGTGGTGGTGGTGGTGGAGGAGAGAATCCTGCAGGGCTTCGCCTAAGCCGGAGCAGTTGATGGAGGAGGGACAGGGTGCCTCCTAGGGTTAGGAGAAGGGGACAGGGGTGCACATTCCCCACCCCTCCTTATATAGAGGGGGGTGTGGCCAAGGTTCCCAGCCCTGGCCGAGTCCTTCACCAAGTCGGCGGACCAAGAGAGAGGGGGAAACTTGCCCCCCAAGTTTCTCCCCCTTTACTTTTTAGGGGTTTCCCTTTTTTCCTTGTGGTGGCTGATTTGGACCCTTGGGCTTGGTGTAACATCCCAAAAATATTAATCAAGGTTATCAATTTCAAATCACCTAAATTTAGGGTTAACAAAAACTTTTGTTAATTAAAAATCAATATGAATGCATGTGTGTGTGATGAATGCATGGATGCTTGTATGGAGTTGTTTGATTGTTGTGAATATCAAGGATTGGTTTAAAGGTGAAAACAACATCATCTAAATCATTTTCAGGCAGAATCAAATCAATAGAAATTTAAAACAAACAAAATAAGCAAATGGTCACTTTTGTCAATCTTGCTCACTAGACCACTTTGAGTGTTTATAGTCCAAGATTTCAAACAGAAACAAATCCAATTCTTTTCACCCCTTGTTAGACCAAGTAAAAGTGAACCCAAGCCCACCTTGCAAACCCCCAGAAATATTTGACAACCCTATTCAAATGACATTTGAAAATTGAATCTAGTTCATATGGTAAGATCACCATTTCTCAAAACCAAACCAAACCAGTTCACCTTGACAAATCCAATCAACCAGATACTTCCTAGTATGTGCCCAGTACACTCGCCAAGTTTCATCCAAATATCAAATATGAATTTCTTTTGGCTATTTCATCAAACACCTTCTGAGCATAAATCAAATTAAACAACAAACACTATTGTGAGCAGTGTTTTTGCCAAACTTGTTCCCTCTCTAGCTCTCACCACACTCCCAGTAAGTCACTAACATTGTCTAAGAAACTCTAGCCCACTGTGTACTCGACCATGCCATCAATGGCCACCATGGCCGAGCACACTTGCCACCCCCACCATCGACAGCAAGCTAGAAGCATAGCCAGCCTCGCCAACCTTGTCTACCATGCCGCACGTGCCTCACTGCCCCCTCTAGACCAGCCCTAGCTCGAAGACAGAGAAGGGAACCGTTAGAAACGTCGTGCCCGCACCACTGTCGACCATGCCGACGCGCACCGCAGTGGACGCCCCATTCCCACTTAACCCGACCGCGCCTCACCTTTGTCGCCCGTCTACTTGACCACCACCGTCCCAGGAGACCACCAGACATGTCCGTTCGCCGCCGCGCGACCAGGAGCGCATGTGCGTCGTCCAAAACGTCGTTGGTGCCGCTCAGAGCACCAGCGCGTTCCGACCGAACCGCACCGCCCCTTGACACGCCATCAAGCCGTTGAGCACCGCCAGGAGACCACGCACCATCCCCTAGCCCCAGCCATGACGTAGGTCGCTGTAACCCCGACCCCGATGAGCACTGCCTATGCCGCTTGGCCTCTCTCGCTCGCCTATAAAAGGAGGCCTCCCCCGCTCATTTTCTTCACACCAGTTCACTACCCACCTCTCACTGATACTTCCCACCTCTTCTCGGAGCAAGGCGAGCTCTCCCTCGCCGGAATTTCGTCGGAGCCTGCCGCTGCTGGAGGAGAAGGGCGCCGTCGATTGGAGCTACCCCAGGAGGAGCCGCCAGTACCAGGAGAACCGTCGTCGTCGACTTCGTCATTCGCCCCCATCGTCGACCATCGCCTGAGCCCCGGTGAGCCGCCCAGACCACCACTGGCCGCGCTAGGGTTCGAGCCCGTCGTGTTCTGTTTGACGAGGACGATGGTCGTGAGCCGTTGATCCTTAGTCTAATCCTACGGTCGTAATTGCCCCGTACGCCTTCGCACCCCTATCTCACTAACGTGTGGGGACACCACTTAACCAGCCCCCACGCGCGCTGTGCGCAGTGGGCCGGCCCAGTTAGAATTCCCGCGCGACCCAGTAGTTTGAATTTAGATTTATCTATTTAGTTTCAAACCTAGTTCTGGCAGTAGATTCAAAAATCATTTCACAGTGTTTTACTAAACCAAATAGCATGAAACAAATTTTGTTAGAAAGGTATGGAAATTATTAATCCAAGTCCATTGGATTCAAACCATTTGAAATTCTAGATCACCTATAGTAAAAACTAACAAGGCAAAGACTTTTCTGCATTCAAACATTTTTCAAAATTCAACAATAAATGCTTTTGAGTTGATTCCAACTCCCAAAAAATCACATTTGATAAGACCTTTATGAATATATAAAAATATCTAGGTTTACTTGTAGTAATAATGGACAAGTAATAAAAGAATGCCCCATATGCATTTCTAGTCACTTTAATTAATTAAAATAAAAAGGTTAAACCTTATTAAATTGTGACACCACTTTAAATCACATTCCCAAGTAGTAGAATATGTGGTGATGACATGTGTCAACATGATCCCATGTTCTAATTGGAGAATATTAAATCTTAAGTAGTTTTTCAATGAGTAGAAATTACTTTTCTAAAATAAAATGAATAAGACTATTTCCTTAATTCTTGTGATGATTGTGATGATGCTAGATTCTCTAGTGTGAGCCTTTGTGTGCTAAATAGAAGTAGTTAAGTATTGTTTGGTGATTGTGCACTTCGTATTTATTTATAGACGCTAGTACCGACCAAGGATACGAAGAGGAAGGAGACTACTACGAAGAGGAAGTCGAGGAGAACTTCAACCACTGCACTGCACAAGGCAAGCTTCATCATACCAGTTAACTTAGCAATCTAACACTGCAACTGTGAAATCTAGATAAAAATGCATTACGCATGCTTGATTAGACAAACTTGATTATCCTAAATCCCAGTTTCACTTGCAAGCTTGATTATTTTTATTTCTTTATCAAAGCTTTTTATCTATCTTTACTTAGTGACTTGTAAATTTTGGAAAGATATTAGAGGTAGCATAAAGAGCATAAAACTTGGCCTAAGTTACACAGAATTAGATGTCATCTTGAGACATGAGATTATAATTAGATAAGTCACACTTGATTACCACCCCTCATTAGTGTTTACCCCCAACTTTAGTGGCTAGTGCTAAGCATACAACTTGATCACTTTAGATGGGAATACTTGGTGAAAATGGTTATGAAAACCTTAGAATGATGAGTCATTCTAATGAAATGTTTTGACATGTGTTGTGAACACCAGATGACTTTGATGATGAAAATGTTGAGGCATGAGCCTTAGCCCTTTATAAAACTGATGGTTGTGTTCGGATGCGATACCATTCCAATCATACCGTACAACCACAATACCTGAATTTGGTTAGGGCTTGAATGGAAGTTTATATACCTTAGTATGGGTTCCCTTGAGGCTGATGTTTGAAATGAGGCTACCTCGTGATGATTGACCACGTGTGCAGTTCCCAAGATGACAGATGGTCATGGTTGGGAGGCCAAACTCATAGGAGAGGTGCCTATACTAGGGCGTGTAATTGAAAGGTTAGGATTGATTATCTGCATACTGAGTATGGTGAATTCAGGATTGTTCCTGACGGATGTATCGAATGTTGTGGTGAAAGTGTACCACCTCTACAGAGTGTCAAACTATTCGAATAGCCGCGTCCGCGGTTATGGACAGTTGGAGTGGTGTAACATCCCAAAAATATTGAACAAGGTTATTGTAACACCCTCAGAATCGGCCCTATGCAAGTTTCAGCGCTCCCCGCCAAACCCGCATAGAAACGATTCAAAGGTGCCCACCAGGCACTTGCGTGCGGGTGGAAAACGAAGTAATAACATTACACAACAGTCCTCGATGGGACCCACAGAACAGATATATATACAACACGACTCCATGAGTCCAGAATACAGATATACAGAACAAAGATCCAAATCACCTTGAAAACTATAGAGCGTCCAGCTACGGACAAGATGCAAATGGAGCTAAGAGCCCTGAAGAATAACCAATGGCGTCCATAACCCTGCCCAGGCCAAGCCGGAAGGGTAACCCTGCTAACGACATCGATCTCAAACCTGCTTAAACAAAAGGAGTGCCGACAAAGGGCAAAGGAAAAATAGAGAGCGGTCAGTACTGAGGCCAGTACACGGCGAGGCTAGAATTCGGCGGTCCTCGCCTACATAGGTATGGTGGACTGAAGCGGCAGCGCAGCATGCACTAAACAACCTATAGAGACTCGATACAACTGGCGGCTATCAGAGAGGGATAAGAAAGACCTATTCGGAACCAACCTGATGCTACCACCAAACATACCCATCCTGGTATTTCCCCCTCGAGACCAAACGAGGAAGTCAACCGAGGAACTCACACAGTTGGCAGCTTTATTCATTCAGTTATCGTTGCAACAATTACTAGTCAGGTATAGATAATCATCCTGATATAATAAGCAGTGGGCACTTTTAGTTAACCATTCCGTTGTAGTTGCGACACTTACTAGTCAAATACAATTAGCATGAGATATCCCCAAAACCCAGCAGTTGTTGGTACTTTTATTTAGCCATTCCGTTATAGTTACAATACTTACTAGTCAGGTACAATGGTAGCAAGCGACAACCCAAACAAGCAATTGTTGGCAATTTTATTTAGCCATTCCATTATAGTGAAGCTGATTACTAGTCATTATAAAGTCAAATTTATAGCACTACTTTAGTTATAGTTGTCTATGATCGAGATACTGTGCTCCAAGTCGTCCATAACCGCGGACACGGCTTTCAGAAAGTTTTACCCTGCAGGGGTGCACAAATAGCAACACACACTCGATCAACCTCGGAAAAACCAAATCAAAACCCAACGAGGCCTTCACGACAAAGCAATCACCAGATTCAGAAATATTTCAGGGGGCCACCCCATTAAGTATACCCGCAACGAATTTAGCTGACTTCGAGACGGACTCAAGGTTTGTGGGGCCGGCTGTAAACGACTGGGAACCCGAAAGTGTGACTGGGCTTGTCGATACCGCGAAAACGGGTCACGATCCTAAACAGTACAGGTTCTCCTCGCACAATCGTAAATAAAGCAGTAAAGCATGGCATAAGTACAGGATAGTAAATAAAACCTCAAACTAGTTTGTGGCCCCAAGAAATAAGAATGAATCAAGCTCTGGCTCAGGGGGGTCCCATAATCCTCCCGGATGTGGATAGCGCGAATATTCAAGGAACAGGTATCAAGTACTCGGGGTCCTACGGGACACAAGTGGACGGTTAAAAACCAAATAACATCTATTGCCCACATGTGCCTCTGCATTTACCTACTTCAATTTTAGTTATTAAACAATAATTAAAGTTATGATCAACTCCAACATAAACATGCGGCAATACTCCAACAACTGTGGTACTTGCCGACACGCAACAGCACTTGAGCAAGCGACTACGACGCGCAAGTCCAACTATCTACCAAACAACAGGTAATAGGAGGTGTCCAAGGCAATATAAGGCTGCAAGGGATAACACGGGTACGAAAACTAGAGCATCGCAACACAGATAGCAATAGATCAAAGGGAGGGAACAAATACTATAAAAGTAAGATAGGTAGAAAGGGGGAGATGCTCGCCTGAAAACATTGCCGAAGGTTCATCCGAAGATCAGGTCGACACTCGCATCAACTCATCGGCCTAGTCCGCGAAGAAGCAAAACACTAGAAGAAACACCGGATGCACTATTTAATACTACGGCAAAAGATCGGGCATGATGCATGTATGATGTATGACATGACAAAGATGCGATGCGATTAGGCAATATTAAACGGAATCGGGGTCCCGACAATTTATTACATGGTTCATGTTGTTTAGCTACCCTGCAATTTAAATGGTGTATTAACATGGAAAAAGATAGCACCGGTTCGCTACCCAAATTTAAATGGGACCAATATACGACTGGATTTGCCCGCATATGGATCCCATATTTACTTATGAGGTGACTCGGCATAATGCCCCCAAACCACACAAATATGCATGCGAGATGAATGATTTAATGCAACAAGTTATATTATTTATAAAATATAGGTCACGGAAAAGAGGTCACACTTTGGGGTTCGGCGAACTTGGGCTCCGGGGGTTCAGGGTCGGTCTCAGGGTCCGGATCTGGGGTTCGGTCTCGGCGGGAGCGTTCTCGGATAACAGAGTGGATCTTGGCGTTTCGCGAAGAAGGACTTGGTTCGGCGTCGGGGCGCATCGGATCCGCCCTAGTCGGTGCCGATCTTGTCGTTACGAAGTTCTTGTCGGGTCGTCGGTCTTGTCGTTTCACGGCGGAGGTCTTGGTGTCCCGGGTCTCGGCGTCTCGGCGTCCGGGAAGGAGTACTTGTCGCACCGGGGTCTCGGTGTCCTCGGATCCGTTTGAAGATCTTGGCGTTCGGCGGGATCGGGCGCGTCGAGATTGGTCTTCGGGTCATCGAATCCATGAAGGAGATCTTCGTGTCCTTGTAGTAGAACTTGGGGTCTTCGGGTCCTCGCTTTGCAACAACACCTTAACCACACTAGCAGCAGGTGCCAAACACCAGGGCACTCCCATGATGTGGAGGCCGAGCTGGCTCGAGCAGAGGAGCCAGGGACGGGACAAGGCGGCGGTAAGGCGCGGCAGGGTCGAACTCGAGGCCGAGGATGCGCATGCGAACAAGGCAGCATGACGGCCTCAACAAGGCAGCGGGGGTCGCGACAGAGGGTCGCCGTTGGGGGGCTGGGGCGTCGACGGAGGGCAACGCGGCCGGGGCGAGCTTGGTCGCTGCGGGTGGAAGCAGAGGAAGACGACGGGGAGGCACCGACGGAGCCCGCGGGAGAGGAGGGCGGCGCGGCATCGAGCTCGCACGGGAGCGGCAAGGAGGGTCCCTGGCGGCGGTGCTGGGAAGACGAGGTCTGGGGGCCGCGGCGAGGCCGGCGTCCGGGGCGACGGAGAAGGGCCGCGGTGGCGGTCTTGCCGGGAGGAACGACGGCGGCCGGCGCCTGGAGATCGTGCAGGCACGGCACGCAGAGCACGGCGGCGCTGGAAGCGGGTTGGGGAGGAGGGCGAGGGCGCGCGGGTCCGCGCAGGACGAGGGCGGCGAAGGAGAGGAGATGAAGTGGCGGTCGCTGGCGGCCTTGGCCAGAGAGGGGAGGAACGGCTTGCAGAGGAGGGAAAGCAGGGCGAGCAGGGAGGAGGGGGAAGACGAGGGGGGACCGGGTGCTGGACGCAGGGCAGGGTGGGCGGTTTGTGCACGGTGACGTGAGGCGCACGCGGGGTTGGTGGCTACGGTCACTGCAGGTGGGGCCAGGGTCGAGGTGGGAGGTGGGGACAGATTGGAAGGGAGAGGGGGTGGATGTGTGCGGCCAGGGAGGTGGGGGCGCGCTCCCAGGCTGGCGGCGGGGCTGGTGTGGTGTGCGTGTGTTGGGTGTGTGGGGATTGGAGGCAGAGTGGGTGAGGTGGCTGGAGGGGGGATGAGAGATGAGGTGGTGAGAGGGGATTGGTCAGGGTGAGGTGGAGGGGGCTGGGTAGAATAGGTTGGGGTATGTAACACCCTCAGAATCGACCCTATGCAAGTTTTAGCGATTCCCGCCAAACCCGCATAGAAACGATTCAAAGGTGCCCACCAGGCACTTTCGTGCGGGTGGAAAACGAAGTAATAACATTACACAACAGTCCTCGATGGGACCCACAGAACAGATATATATACAGCAGCGACTCGATGAGTCAAGATTACAGATATAATATACAAGATCCAAATCACCTTGAAAACGATAGAGCGTCCAGCTACGGACAAGATGCAAATGGGGCTAAGAGCCCTGAAGAATAACCAATGGCGTCCATAACCCTGCCCAGGCCAAGCCGGAAGGGTAACCCTGCTAATGGCGTCGATCTCAAAACCTGCTTAAAACAAAAGGGGTGCCGACAAAGGGCAAAGGAAAAAAGAGGAGCGTCAGTACTGAGGCCAGTACACGGCGAGACTAGAATTCGGCGGTCCTCGCCTACATAGGTATGGTGGACTGAAGCGGCAGCGGCAGCATGCACTAAACACCCTATAGAGACTCGATGCAACTGGCGGTTATCAGAGAAGGATAAGAATGACCTATCCGGATCCAACCTGAAGCTAACACCAAACAAACCCATCCTGGTGTTTCCCCCTCGAGACCAAACGAGGAAGTCAACCGAGGAACTCACACAGTTGGCAGTTTTACTTATTCAGTTATAGTTGCGGCACTTTACTAGTCAGGTTTAGATAATCGTTCTGATAAAGTAAGCAGTGGGCACTTTTAGTTAACCATTCCGTTATAGTGGCAACACTTACTAGTCAGGTACAAATAGCATGAGATAACCCAAAAACCCAGCAGTTGTTGGTACTTTTATTTAGCCATTCCGTTGTAATTGCCATACTTACTAGTCAGATACAATTGTCGCAAGCGACAAACCAAACAAGCAATTGTGGGCAGTATTAATTAGCCATTCCATTATAGTGAAGCTGATTACTAGTCATTATAAAGTCAAATTTATAGCAATAAACTTTAGTTATGCTTGTCTATGGTCGAGATACTGTGCTCCAAGTCGTCCATAACCGCGGACACGGCTTTTAGAAAGTTTTACCCGGCCGGGGTGCACAAATAGCAACACACACTCGATCAACCTCGGAAAAACCAAATCAAAACCCAACGAGGCTTTCACGACAAAGCAATCACAGGATTCAGAAATATTTCAGGGGGCCACCCCTTAAAGTAGACCCGCAACGAAGCCGGCCGGCTCCGAGACGGACTTAAGGTTGTGGGGACGGCTGTGAACGACTGGGAACCCGAAAGTGTGGCTGGGCTTGTCGACACCGCGGAATCGTGCCACGATCCTAAACAGTACAGTGTGCTCCTCGCACAAACGTAAATAAAGCAGTAAAGCATGGAATAAGTACAGGATCGTAATAAAACCTCAAACTAGTTTGTGGCCCCAAGAAATAAGACTGAATCAAGCTCTGGCTCAGGGGGGTCCCATATACCTCCCGGATGTGGATAGCGCGATAAATCAAGGAACAGGTATCAAGTACTCGGGGTCCTACGGGACACAAGTGGGCGTTCGGAAACCAAATATTATCTATCACCCACCGATGCCTCTGCTTACTTCAATTCTAGTTGTTAAACAGGAATTAAAGTGAACGATAAGTAAAACCATGATCATCTCCAACATTGAACGAGCGGCAATTCTCCAACAACTGTGGTTCATGACAACACGCAACAGCACTGGAGCAAGCGGCTACGACGCGCAAGTCCAACTATCTACCAAACAACAGGTAATAGGATGTGTCCAAGGCAATATATGGCTGCAGGGGATTTCACGGGTACGGAAAACTAGAGCATCGCAACACAGATAGCAATAGATCAATAGGAGGGAAATAAATACTATAAAAGTAAGATAGGTAGAAAGGGGGGAGATGCTCGCCTGAAAACATTGCTGAAGGTTCAACCGAAGATCGGGTCGACACTCGCATCAACTCAACGGCCTTATCCGCAAAGAAGCAAAACACTAGAATAAACACCGGATGCACTATTTAAGATTACGGCAGAAGATCGGGCATGATGCATGTATGATGTATGACATGGCAAATGTGCGATGCAATTAGGTCAATATTAAGTGGAACCGGGGTCCCGACATTAATTAGGTGGTTCATGTTATTTATCTACCCCGCAAATTAAATGTTGAATTAACTTGGCACGATGAGTTACCGGTTCGCTGCACAAATTTAAATGAGGTCAATATAAGGCTAGATTTGCCCGCATATGGGACCCATATTTAATTATAGGGTGAATCGGCATAAGGCCCCCAAACCACATGAATGTGTATGCAAGATGAATGATTAAATATGCAACAATTCATATAGTTTATCATTTATAAAATAGGGTTCTCGGAAAGGGGTTCACACATTAGGGGGTCTCGACGAACTTGGGGTTCCGGGGTTCGGGGTCGGTCTCAGGGTTCGGGGTTCGACGGAAGCGTTCTCGGACTCCGGGATCGTTCTCGGGTATCGGGGGTAGTTCTTGTCGCGTCCGGGAAGCAGGACTTGGGTCGGTGTCGGGGCGCGTCGGATTCTTCCGGTCGACGCCGTTCTTGTCGTCGCGAAGGTCTTGTCGGGTCCCACGGGGTCGGTCTTGGCATTCAGGATGAAGTACTTGTCACACCGGAGTCTCGGTGTCCTCGGCGCCTTCGATTCCGTGAAGGAGTGCTCGGTGATCCGTGAGGAAGAGCTTGGGGCCTCCGGGTACAATATCCGGGTCTTGGCGTTTGGATCCGGGGAGAACATCGTCGCGCTCCGAGATGAAGAATCATGGTAGGAGCCACACATCTGCGATGCATCTCGTTCTTCGGTCACGAAGATCTTGTCTTCATACTTTGTGGTCGGTCGGTCGTGATCATCGAGGGCCAACTTGGTCTGCAGCCAGCCTCACGCGCATATATACGACAGAAACAAAACAGAGCACAAAGACAAGGTCGACGCTGCTCAGGGAGACGGCGACAGGAGCAACGCGGGCGAGGCCGACGGCGAGCGGAGGACCTGGGGAGCGCCGGAGCTTGAGGGGGCGGCGGACGAGGCGGGACGGCCGCGGGGAGCGCCGGGCCGGCGAGGAGAGGACGTGCGGCGGACGTCAGAGGGCCGACGGAGAGCTTGGGCCGGAGGGGCCGCGCGGGCGCCGGCGAGACGTGAGGTGGCGGGCGCGGTCGCGGCGGAAAGCGGTGGTGAGGGCGAGGCGGCCGGCCGTCGCTGGAGAAGCTCGAGGCGGGCACCGGCGAGGAGGAGGGCGAAGGGGTGAGCAGCGGGAGTCGCCGGGGCGGCGCGCGGCGGGAGCATGGCGGAGAGGGGGAACCGGCGGCGAGGGAGCCGCGGCTCGGTTGGCAGGAGGCAGAGAAGGCGCGGGCGCGCGGGGAAGGGGACGGGGCGACGCGGCCGGCGCGGAGCCTGGGGAAGAGAGGCGGAGGGAGAGGCGAGCGCGCGGTGGGGGGCTCTGGCGGTGGGTGCGTGCGGGGGTGAGTGGCGGCGGCAGCTCGGCAGGGCAGTGGCAAGCGCCGGCGGGGAGGGGAGGTCCGCGGGAGAGAGAGTGAGGAGGAGAGCGGCGTCGTCGGGGCTTGGGGGGCTTGCGGGGGGCTGCGCCGCGTGCGGGAGGAAGGGGATGGGAGCGAAGGATGGGGACGAGCGCGGTGGGGACTGGTGGGCCAGGGGGACGGGGCCCACGTGCAGGGGGAGGTGGACCAAAACGAGTGGCCAGGGGCGGTTCGGCGTGCGTGAGTTTAGAGGGAGAGGGAGTGGGGGTGGGCTAGGTGGCAGGGTTTGATAGGTTTAGGGGAGGAGAGGGGTGAGGTGGCGGTCACGGGTTGGTCCGGGTGAGGTGGCCAGAGGGGTGGGTAGATAGGTTGGTAACTTTAGGATTTTAGGCGGACCGATCTGTTTTGTACGGGGGTGGTCGTTCGGGTCGATTTGGCCCGTTCGACTGCCCCACTAAAATAATATAATCTTTTATTTACTTTAAATGCACCGTTTGCAAACCGATAGTGGACAACAAAAATATTCCGGCGACCCGGGTTTTGATATTTGAATAAAGATGGGGCGTTTTAGAAAACAAAACGGGCTTTGCGAAATTAGTTTTAGACAAACAACATATGATGATGACGATGGAATGCACAAATTCAACGCGATTTTCTAGTAGTGGTTTTGCGGGATGCCACAGGGTAGGAAAAAGGGTTTAGGCAGGAAAAGGTCTGGGTAATTTTGGGGGTGGCCGACTGGGTCGGATCGGCCCGGTACGGCTGCCCCTAAAAATAAAATAAGTATTTTATTATTTAAAACGGGGCGTTTGAAATCCGTTGGTAGACGAAACATAATAATCCGAAGACCCGGGTTTTGTGTTTGAACAAAGACGGGGCGTTTAGAAAACAAAAATAGGTTTTTCCGAAAATAGTTTTATGCAAGCAAATGCAAGATGATGACGATGCTCAAATGCAATGTGGCATGGTGACATAAGCATGCGGTCATGATGATGCAATGCACAAAAACAACGCGATTTTCTAGTAGTGGTTTTTGCGGGGCGCTACAATTCGACACCACTAACAATGGATCTCGCCCTCGAGATCCGCCTCATGGTACCGGGAAGAAGGGCGGCGATCTGAATCTTCTCGCTTCGTGTAGATCCTTGCGACACCACTAACGAGGGTTCCTCCTTCATCTTGAAATTGGCGACACCACCAACAAGAGGTCGTTGCTCACGTTCGTCGAAGGAGCACTCCGGACAAACAATAGAGGAGTTAAAGGTAAGGCCACCTCTAACTTACATGGAAGGAGTAAGGATTGCATCGATACACCATTCAATGTACAAAAGCGAATGATAAGAGTAGTGGTATGGTCGCGACTCCATCCCGCACTCAAAGCATTACTCTGTACATGAATAGGAGAATTATGCTTCCAACTCTCAGAATTCAGATCGTAGATCTCGGCAAGCAAGGTTCGGGAACAAAAGAATGATGCAGACTCTGCATCGGATCTGGCGTAGATGATGTCGTCGCGTCGGAAAACACCGGAAGGCACGAGAAGGAACAAACAGAAGTCCACCAGACGAAGGATTCCTCGGATAGCATGAAGACCAGGTGTAGCAACACCGTTACCAAAGGAGGAAGCGAAACCCTGAAGGTACGATGGAACCCAACCACGAGAAATCCTGGACTCGAAGAGAGAGAAGAGAGCGGATTCAAAACACGCAGAGGTAAGAGGAGAGCAACAGAGGGGTAAGGAGTAAAATCAGACCTAATCAGAACTATCCAACCGATTTTTTTTCAAAAATAGTGTTGACACTCTACTTCGGCCGTTAGCTAGGTTATCCTACAGGCTGGACTTGTGGGGTATCGCAACTGCTGAGCTCTGATACCACTCTGTAACACCCTCAGAATCGGCCCTATGCAAGTTTCAGCGCTCCCCGCCAAACCCGCATAGAAACGATTCAAAGGTGCCCACCAGGCACTTGCGTGCAGGTGGAAAACGAAGTAATAACATTACACAACAGTCCTCGATGGGACCCACAGAACAGATATATATACAACACGACTCCATGAGTCAAGAATACAAATATACAGAACAAAGATCCAAATCACCTTGAAAACGATAGAGCGTCCAGCTACGGACAAGATGCAAATGGAGCTAAGAGCCCTGAAGAATAACCAATGGCATCCATAACCCTGCCCAGGCCAAGCCGGAAGGGTAACCCTGCTAACGACGTCGATCTCAAACCTGCTTAAAAAAAAGGAGTGCCGACAAAGGGCAAAGGAAAAAGAGAGAGCGGCCAGTACTGAGGCCAGTACACGGCGAGGCTAGAATTCGGCGGTCCTCGCCTACATAGGTATGGTGGACTGAAGCGGCAGCGCAGCATGCACTAAATAACCTATAGAGACTCGATACAACTGGCGGCTATCAGAGAGGGATAAGAAAGACCTATTCGGAACCAACCTGATGCTACCACCAAACATACCCATCCTGGTATTTCCCCCTCGAGACCAAACGAGGAAGTCAACCGAGGAACTCACACAGTTGGCAGCTTTATTCATTCAGTTATCGTTGCAGCAATTACTAGTCAGGTATAGATAATCATCCTGATATAATAAGCAGTGGGCACTTTTAGTTAACCATTCCGTTGTAGTTGCGACACTTACTAGTCAAATACAATTAGCATGAGATATCCCCAAAACCCAGCAGTTGTTGGTACTTTTATTTAGCCATTCCGTTATAGTTGCAATACTTACTAGTCAGGTACAATGGTAGCAAGCGACAACCCAAACAAGCAATTGTTGGCAATTTTATTTAGCCATTCCATTATAGTGAAGCTGATTACTAGTCATTATAAAGTCAAATTTATAGCACTACTTTAGTTATAGTTGTCTATGATCGAGATACTGTGCTCCAAGTCGTCCATAACCGCGGACACGGCTTTCAGAAAGTTTTACCCTGCAGGGGTGCACAAATAGCAACACACACTCGATCAACCTCGGAAAAACCAAATCAAAACCCAACGAGGCCTTCACGACAAAGCAATCACCAGATTCAGAAATATTTCAGGGGGCCACCCCATTAAGTATACCCGCAACGAAGTTAGCTGACTTCGAGACGGACTCAAGGTTTGTGGGGCCGGCTGTAAACGACTGGGAACCCGAAAGTGTGACTGGGCTTGTCGATACCGCGAAAACGGGTCACGATCCTAAACAGTACAGGTGCTCCTCGCACAATCGTAAATAAAGCAGTAAAGCATGGCATAAGTACAGGATAGTAAATAAAACCTCAAACTAGTTTGTGGCCCCAAGAAATAAGAATGAATCAAGCTCTGGCTCAGGGGGGTCCCATAATCCTCCCGGATGTGGATAGCGCGAATATTCAAGGAACAGGTATCAAGTACTCGGGGTCCTACGGGACACAAGTGGACGGTTAAAAACCAAATAACATCTATTGCCCACCTGTGCCTCTGCATTTACCTACTTCAATTTTAGTTATTAAACAATAATTAAAGTTATGATCAACTCCAACATAAACATGCGGCAATACTCCAACAACTGTGGTACTTGCTGACACGCAACAACACTTAAGCAAGCGACTACGACGCGCAAGTCCAACTATCTACCAAACAACAGGTAATAGAAGGTGTCCAAGGCAATATAAGGCTGCAAGGGATAACACGGGTACGAAAACTAGAGCATCGCAACACAGATAGCAATAGATCAACGGGAGGGAACAAATACTATAAAAGTAAGATAGGTAGAAAGGGGGAGATGCTCGCCTGGAAACATTGCCGAAGGTCCATCTGAAGATCGGGTCGACACTCGCATCAACTCATCGGCCTAGTCCGCGAAGAAGCAAAACACTAGAAGAAACACCGGATGCACTATTTAATACTACGGCAAAAGATCGGGCATGATGCATGTATGATGTATGACATGACAAAGATGCGATGCGATTAGGCAATATTAAACGGAACCGGGGTCCCGACAATTTATTACATGGTTCATGTTGTTTAGCTACCCTGCAATTTAAATGTTGTATTAACATGGCAAAAGATAGCACCGGTTCGCTACCCAAATTTAAATGGGACCAATATACGACTGGATTTGCCCGCATATGGATCCCATATTTACTTATGAGGTGACTCGGCATAATGCCCCCAAACCACACAAATATGCATGCGAGATGAATGATTTAATGCAACAAGTTATATTATTTATAAAATATAGGTCACGGAAAAGAGGTCACACTTTGGGGTTCGGCGAACTTGGGCTCCGGGGGTTCAGGGTCGGTCTCAGGGTCCGGATCTAGGGTTCGGTCTCGGCGGGAGCGTTCTCGGATAACAGAGTGGATCTTGGCGTTTCGCGAAGAAGGACTTGGTTCGGCGTCGGGGCGCATCGGATCCGCCCTGGTCAGTGCCGATCTTGTCGTTACGAAGTTCTTGTCGGGTCGTCGGTCTTGTCGTTTCACGGCGGAGATCTTGGTGTCCCGGGTCTCGGCGTCCGGGAAGGAGTACTTGTCGCACCGGGGTCTCGGTGTCCTCGGATCCGTTTGAAGATCTTGGCGTTCGGCGGGATCGGGCGCGTCGAGATTGGTCTTCGGGTCATCGAATCCATGAAGGAGATCTTCGTGTCCTTCTAGTAGAACTTGGGGTCTTCGGGTCCTCGCTTTGCAACAACACCGTAACCACACTAGCAGCAGGAGCCAAACACCAGGGCACTCCCATGATGTGGAGGCCGAGCTGGCTCGAGCAGAGGAGCCAGGGACGGGACAAGGCGGCGGTAAGGCGCGGCAGGGTCGAACTCGAGGCCGAGGATGCGCATGCGAACAAGGCAACATGACGGCCTCAACAAGGCAGCGGGGTCGCGGCAGAGGGTCGCCGTTGGGGGGCTGGGGCGTCGACGGAGGGCAACGCGGCCGGGGCGAGCTTGGTCGCTGCGGGTGGAAGCAGAGGAAGACGACGGGGAGGCACCGACGGCGCCCGCGGGAGAGGAGGGCGGCGCGGCATCGAGCTCGCACGGGAGCGGCAAGGAGGGTCCCTGGCGGCGGTGCTGGGAAGACGAGGTCTGGGGGGCGCGGCGAGGCCGGCGTCCGGGGCGACGGAGAAGGGCCGCGGTGGCGGTCTTGCCGGGAGGAACGACGGCGGCCGGCGCCTGGAGATCGTGCAGGCACGGCACGCAGAGCACGGCGGCGCTGGAAGCGGATTGGGGAGGAGGGCGAGGGCGCGCGGGTCCGCGCAGGACGAGGGCGGCGGAGGAGAGAAGATGCAGTGGCGGTCGCTGGCGGCCTTGGCCAGGAGGGAAAGCAGGGCGAGCAGGGAGGAGGGGGAAGACGAGGATTGGGGACCGGGTGCTGGACGCGGGGCAGGGTGGGCGGTTGGTGCACGGTGACGTGAGGCGCACGCGGGGTTGGTGGCTACGGTCACTACAGGTGGGGCCAGGGTCGAGGTGGGAGGTGGGGACAGATTGGAAGGGAGAGGGGGTGGATGTGTGCGGCCAGGGAGGTGGGGGCGTGCTCCCAGGCTGGCGGCGGGGCTGGTGTGGTGTGCGTGTGTTGGGTGTGTGGGGATTGGAGGCAGAGTGGGTGAGGTGGCAGGCGCTGATTGGCTGGAGGGGGGATGAGAGATGAGGTGGCGAGAGGGGATTGGTCAGGGTGAGGTGGAGGGGGCTGGGTAGAATAGGTTGGGGTAGGAAAAAGGGTTTAGGCAGGACAAGGTCTGGGTAATTTTGGGGGTGGCCGACTGGGTCGGATCGGCCCGGTACGGCTGCCCCTAAAAATAAAATAAGTATTTTATTATTTAAAACGGGGCGTTTGAAATCCGTTAGTAGACGAAACATAATAATCCGGAGACCCGGGTTTTGTGTTTGAACAAAGACGGGGCGTTTAGAAAACAAAAATAGGTTTTTCCAAAAATAGTTTTATGCAAGCAAATGCAAGATGATGACGATGCTCAAATGCAATGTGGCATGGTGACATGAGCATGCGGTCATGATGATGCAATGCACAAAAACAACGCGATTTTCTAGTAGTGGTTTTTGCGAGGCGCTACAGTTATCAAATTCCACTCACCAAAATTAGGGTTAACAAAAACATTTGTTAATTAAAATCAATATGAATGCATGTGTGGATGTGATGATTGTATGAATACATGAATGGACTTGTGTGATTGATCTAAATAGCAAGGAATGGTTTAAATATGAAAACTACATCATCTAAAACATTTCCAAGCAGAAAGAAATCAAGAGAAAATAAAAAACAAACCAAATAAAGGAAATGGTCATTTTTGCCAATCTTGCTCACTACGCCACTTTGAGCGTTTCTAGTCCAAGATTTCAAACAGAAACAATTCTATTTCTTTTCACCCCTTGCTAGACCAAGTAAAAGTGAACCCAAGCCCACCTTTCAAACTTACAAAAACATTTGGCAACTTGATTCAAATGACAATTCAAAACTGAATCTATATCATATGGGAAGATCACCCATGTTCAAAAACCAACCAAACCAATTCCCCTTAACCTTTCCAATTAAGCAGAGACTACCTAGTATGTAACTAGTACACCCACAAAGTTTGAATCAAAAATTCAAATTCAAATCTCTTTCGGCCATTTCATCAAACACCTTGCAAACACAAAACAAACAAACATCAAACACTACTGTGAGCAGTGATTTGGCCTAACTTGTTCCCTCTCTAGCTCACACTACACTCTTAGTAGATCATCTAACTTGTTTAAGACACTCTAGCTCACTGTAAACCAGACCATGCCATCAATGGTGACCATGGCCGAGCCCAACTTGCCACCGCAATGTCGACAGCAAGCTAGGAGCATCACTAGCCTCGCCAACCTTGTCTAGCAGGCACTCCACCGTCCACCGCCACCCCCTGTCCAGCGCTCGAGCCTTGCCAGCCACTGGACCACCCTAGAACCGCCACGCCCTATGCCTCTACGCCATGCCGAGAGCGCGCCCGAGTGCCACCCACGACACACGCCTACAGACCGCGTGCCACCCTTGCCGCTCTCAAGCGTGATCACCACCACCCCAGCAACCCGCAGACACGCCCGTTCGTCGCCGCGTGACCAGGAGAGCCCGTGCGCCATTAAAATTCCCATCGGACTCGCCCAGAGCACCGCGATGTTCCGACCGTCTCGCACCGCCCCACACCACGTAACCATGCCATTGAGCTTCGCCAGGGAGCACATCACTGCCCCCTATCGTTGCCCATGCCAGTAGCTCATTGTGCCGACGACACCGACGAGCTCTGCCTGCGCCCTTCGGTCCCCTCGTTGCACTATAAATAGAGGCCACCCCCGTTCGAACTCATCACACCATCTCACTCCCCTCTCTCTCAGAAGCACCCCACCTCACCCACAGAGCAAGGCGATCAGCACATCGCCGGAATTTCGCCGGAGTCTGCCACAGAGGAGGAAAAGGGAGCCCGCGATTGGAGCCCGCTATTGGAGCCGCCCCAGGAGAATCCGCCGGTACCAGGAGATTCGCCGTCGTCGACTTCATCGTTCGCCCCCATCGCCGACCCTCGCCTGAGCCCCGGTGAGCCCCCGTAGTCCTCCACTGGCCGCGCTAGGGTTCTGTCTCACCGGCATTTCCCGACGGAGATGATAGGTCTCAGGAGTTAGATTAGAGTCTAATCGTGCGGCCTAGATCACCCCATACCGCTTTCGCACCCCCTGTCTCGCTGACTGGTGGGGTCAGTCACTTAAACCCACCCGTGTGTGCGCTGTGCACGGGTCGACCCAGTTAACATCCCGCGCAACCCAGTTAGTTTGAATTTGTATTTTCCAATTTAGTTTCAAACTTAGTTCTGTACCTAGATTCAAAAATCAATCCAGCTAGATTCCCAGAACCAAATTGCATGAAACCAATTTTGTTAGAAAGGTACTGGATTTCTTAATCCAAGCTCGTTGGATTCAAACCATTTAGATTTGTTGATTACCTATAGTAAAAATAACAAGGCAAAAGCTTTTCTGCATTCAAACATTTTTCAAAATTCAACCACAAAAGCTTTTGAGTTGATTCCAACTCTCAAAAATCACATTTAACTAGACCTTTCTGAATATATAAAAATATCTAGGTTTACTTGCAGAAATATTGGACAAGAAATAAAAGAATGCCTCATAGGCCATTCTAGTCACTTTAATTAATTAAAATAAAAGGTTAAACCTTATTAAATTGTGACACCACTTTAAATCACATTCCCAAGTACTGAAATATGTGGTGATGACATGTGTCAACATGATCCCATGTTTTAGTTGGAGAATATTAAATCTTAAGAAGTTTTTCAATGATTAGAAATTACTTTTCTAAAATAAAGGAAATAAAACTATTTCCTTAATGATTGTAATGTTTGTGATGATCCTAGATCATCTAGTGAAAACCTTGGTGTGATAAACAAAAGTAGTTAAGTATTGTTTGGTGATTGTGTACCTCGTATTTATTTATAGACGCTAGTACCGACCAAGGATACGAGGAGGAAGGAGAATACTATGAAGAGGAAGCCGAGGAGAACTTCAACCACTGCTCTGCACAAGGCAAGCTATTAAGTGAGCAAGCTAAACCTTGCAAGCTTATACTAATATCTTAGCAAGCTACTATCTAAGCAAGCTAACACTTGCAACTATGAAAGTTAGATAACCTATGCAATGCATTAAGCATGCTTGGTTAGATAAATTGGATTATACCCAATCCTAGTTTTGTTTGCAAGCTTAGTTATTTTATTTCTTTATCAAGGCTTTCTATTAGAGTTTACTTAGTGACTTGTAGATTTTAGAAAGATATTTAAAGGTAGCATAAAGAGCATAAAACTTGGCCTAAGTTAGATAATCTTGATGCCATCCCGAGGCATGAGATTGAATTTAGATAAGTCACACTAGATTACCACCCCTCCTTAGTGTTCACCCTCACTTGTAGATGCTAGTGCTAAGCATAAAACTTGATAACTTTAGATGGGAATACTTGGTGAAAATGATTATGAAAACCTTAGAATGATGAGTCATTCTAATGAAATATTTTGACATGTGTTCTTGAACACCAGAGGATTTTGATGATGAAAATGTTGAGGCATGAGGCTTAGCCCTTTATAAAACTGATGGTTGTCTGGATGCGATACCATTACAATTTTACAGTACAACCACAAACCCGAAATTTGGGTAGGGCTTGACTAGAAATTTATATACCTTAGTATGGGTTCCCTTGCGGCCAAGGTTTGAGCTGAGGCTACCTTGTAAAGATTGTCCACCTATGCAGTTCCCAAGATGACAGTTGGTCATGGTTGGAGGCCAAACTCACAGTAGAGGTGCCTATACTAGGGCATGTAATTGAAAGGTTATGATTGATTATCCGCATACTGGGTATGATGAATTCAGGATTGTTCCTAACGTATGTATCGTATATTGTGGTGAAAGTGTACCACCTCTGGAGAGTGTCAAACTATTCGAATAGCCTCGTCTGCGGTTATGGACAGTTGGAGTGGACATACTGTTCCGTCGTCAGATGTTTTCAAAATGACTTGTGAAATGATTCATGACTTGACTTGACCACAACAGGGTTGTGATATGAAATTCAAGTTCCCACTTAGGTGTTATAAAACTTTCAACTAGCTTTATTTGCTTCTGAAGTCAGTAGAGATAAATCTGGCTTTTTGCAAAACAACCTAGAGCTTAGTATTTCCTACTCAAAAACCACTTCACTTGTTAGTCTTAGTTTGCGAGTACTTAAAGAGTACTCATGGCTTTGTCCCTAGCTATTCCCATGGCCATACTATGAAGAGGACTATCAGGAGGACGGACAGCAGGAAGGTTACGACAACTAGGATCATCTCCCATCGTCAGCATTGCCTATGACCATGAAGATGGAGCTTCACCCACGCTACCGTTATCATTACGTTATTCCGCTTCTTGATTTGTATTAAGACTGGATCATGAGATCCTTTATTTGTGTAAGACCTTATGTATGGTTTGTAATAGATGATGTACTATGATATCCAATCTGTTATGTCTCGCAAAAATGGTAATCCTGGGATTGCGATATATGGCATAACAGGCATCTGGGATTAAAAATCCGGGTGTTGACAAGTGGCCATACTATTCTGTCTCAGATGTTTTCAAAATGACTTGTGAAATGAATCATGACTTTGACTTGACCACAATAGGGTTGTGAATATGAAAACCGAGTTCCCACTTAGGTGTTTTAAAACTTTAAACTAGCTTTCTTTACTTCATAACTCAGCTAGAGATAAACCTGGATTTTTGGAAAACAACCTAGAGCTTAGTATTCCTACTTGAACCACTTCACTTGTTAGTGATAGTTTGCGAGTACTTAAAGAGTACTCATGGCTTTGTCCCTGGCTATTCTCGTGGCCATACTATGAGGAGGACTATCAGGATGATGGACAGCAGGAGGTCTACGACAACTAGGATCATCTCCCATCGTCAGCATTGCCTGTGACCATGAATATGGAGCTTCGCCCATGCTACCATTATTATATTATTCTGCTGCGTTGATTGTACTAAGAGTGGATCATGAGATCCTTTATTTGTAAGACCTTTATTAAGGATTGTAATGGATGAGGAACTATGGTACCAATCTGTTATGTCTCGCAAAAATGGTAATCCTGGGATTGCGATGTATGGCATAACAGGCATCTGGGATTAAAAATCCGAGTGTTGACAAGTTGTTATCAGAGCCATCCTGACCATAGGAGACCCTAGTTTAGAATGGACATTTGAATCAAAAACTTAGTTTCAAAACAAAAGAAGTGAGTATTTATGAAAACCTATTCTCATTCTTATCACTTAGATTCTTTCATGAAAATTCATGTTCCTCAAAAATTCTTGCAAACTAACATAAAATTTTACACACTTGATCACTCTACTAACTTACTCATCCTACATTCTTATAGATGGATGTGAAGTATAGCAAGTTCTATCAGTTTGGCAATGGAGGGGATCTCATCTTTGAGCGTGATTTGGACCAACTCTCGGAACTTCTGGAGCGCCCGCACCCCGAGTTCTTCGGAGCCCAGCTCAACGATCAGCAAGGAGGAGAATTGCAATGGCTGATTGTTGCAAGTCTTAGAGGGAAGATTGAAGCCCCCGCCTCAGAGGGAATCCAGTTCACCTTAAGGGAGAACAACTTGCTAGATGGACTCGCTAAGGCCATGCAGGAAGCTCTTGCCCGTCTGTGTGGGAAATCATCAATCAGATCAAGGGCACACGCTTTGAGTATTACCCAAGGCGTGATGCTATGGGACAGCCATTGGAGGCACCATATCACCTGGAGCTGAAGCATCAAGTGGACCACCTTAGCTTCATGATGTATGACAGGCAGAAGGAGTTAGACAATGCCCGATCCTACGTCAACCACAACTATGCCATCGCAGTCAAGAAGGACCAGACCATTGCCATGCTTGTGAAGGATCGCCAGTCCCGTCGCCGTCAGCTTGACAAGAAGGATCGCATTATTGCCCGCCTTCGTCACAAGGTGACAGACTTGGAGGAGACCATCCATGAGCGGGACATGCAGCTTGAGGAGAGGGAAAATGCAGGGTAGGATATCCGTGGAGACCCCTACTCCTACCTTAGTGACGATGATGACTTCCTGGAGGATCAAGCCATGGACTTCTTCACCGATGATGAAGACTCCGCCTTCATTGATGATGATGATGAAGCCACCAATTCTGAGGAGTAGTAGCACTTGAGAACTAGAGTTAGTGAAGTTGTATCTGGTCCCATTGTATCGTAGTTTCACAGAATGGTTCTTAAAACAATCTGTTTCCTTGTTGTGGTGTGTGTTTGTATTGTGTGCTATGAATGAATGAATGAAAAGCAAGTTGCTAGAAAAATCTAAGCCAAACTTTAAAAACTTTTCAAAAACAAACCCCTGAACCCTAGAAAATTTCCCTCTTTTCTCATGATCTATCTCAATTTTCAAATGCCTCGCGGAGGAAGCAGTTCATCCTTGGATCCAATGTTGCAAATCTTGCAAATGTTGGTTTCGAACCGCGAAGCTGAAAGAGCCGAACGTCAAGCCAACTTAGCCACCCTTCAACACATAGCCCAGATGGCCAACAACAATCAAGGCCATGGAAACTAGGACAACCATGGATCCAAGCTCAAGAACTTTCAAAACACCAATCCCCCCTTCTTTAGTAAGTCTAAAGATCCATTAGATGCCGATGACTGGCTGCAGACTATGGAGAACAACTTAGAAGTCGCAGGAGTCGAGGCCAACGAGAAAGTACTATTTTCCACCCACTATCTGGCAGGAGATGCAAGAGCTTGGTAGAACAACGTTCGCGCCATGAATGGAGGACAGATGATGACTTGGGATGAATCCAAACTCAAGTTCAGCCGAACCCATGTGCCACCGGGTTTAATCAAGAGGATGAGAGATGAATTCAGAGAAGTGAAGCAAGGGAGGATGGTAGTAGTTGAGTACCATGACAAATTTGTGTCATTAGCTAGGTATGCACCCGATGAGATTGACACTGAAGCCAAGAAAAAGGAGAGATTCTTGAATGGTTTGCATGATGAGATGCAGACAGTGTTAGTCAATATTCCTTTTGCTGACATTGAAGCCTTAGTGGATTCTGCCATTCAGATGGAAGGCAAGATCAACCAAGCCAATGAGAATCGCTGGCGTCGAAAGATGCATCAACCAGGAACCCACCATACCCCAAAGTATCAGCCCAACCCGTCTGTAGGATTTGCCCCAAGAAATAATAGACCCCCGATGAACCTTCCAATCTATCCCAACCGTGGAGGAGGAAACCCAAGTCCTGGAGGAAACCACAACAACAACCCCAGCAACCCCAACAACTTCAATTGTGCACTGCCCAAGTTCAACAGCAGCAATGTCGCCAACAACACCAATACTGCCCCAAGGACTGGAAGCAATGCTGTGCCTGTTGCAGGAAAGGACAAGTCTCAGGTGACTTGTTATGAATATGGAACCAAGGGTCAATATTCTAATGAGTGCCCCAAGAAGCTTGCAGCAGACTTCAATGTGAATGCCCCAGCTCAGTAGCAGCGCCGTGTTCAGCCTGGAAGAAGATTTGCCCCAGGGAATTCGCTCAACCGCAACGGTTGTCTATTTAACATGAATGCTGAAGAAGCCCAAGAAGCGCAAGATGTCGTGCTGGATATGTTTTCTGTTAACTCAGTACTTGCAAGAGTGTTGTTTGATTCTGGAGCATCGCACTCGTTTTTTACAGAAGAATTTGCATGCACTCATAAGATTCAACCAACAAAATTGAAGCATGTTATGATAGTTCAAATACCTGGTTCAACCACCAAAGCTAGAAAAATTTGCAAAGCCGTACCTATCTAAATCCATGGCATAGATTTTTATGCTAATCTAATAGTACTAGGAATCAAAGGTTTGGAAGTAGTACTAGGAATGGATTGGATGTCAAAATATAAAGGATTAATCGACTGTGCCAAGAAAGCTATAACCATGACTAGTACATCCGAAATATCAGTAGAGCATGTATCTGAAACCTTGCCCCATCAATTCAAGTGCAACAAGAGTCTAGCCCAACCAACCATTAACCAAGTTAGAGTAGTCTGTGAATACCCCGACGTATTTCCAAATGTTTTGCCCGGTATGCCCCCGGATTGGGATATCAAGTTTATCATTGAACTAATCCCTGGAACTGGACCCATAGCCCAGAGACCGTATAGTATGAACCCATCGGAATTAGTGGAGCTGAAGAAGCAACTGCATGCTATGCTAGAGATAGGACTGATTCAACCAAGTGCGTCGTCATGGAGATCACCTGTCTTGTTTGTGGATAAGAAACATGGAGGTAACCGTTTGTGTATGGATTATTGGAAGCTGAATGATGTCACCATCAGGAATAAGTACCCACTGCCGAAGATAGAAGATATGTTTGACCAGTTGACCGGTGCCAAAGTGTTTTCTAAGATTGATCTTAGAACTTGTTATCATCAACTCAAGATTCGCGTAGGGGATATTCCAAAGACCTCCTTTACCACCAGATATGGACTGTATGAGTACATGGTCATGTCTTTTGGATTAACCAATGCCCCCGCTTATTTCATGAACCTCATGAATAAGATTTTTATGGACTTCCTAGATAAGTTTGTCGTTGTTTTCATCGATGACATTCTGATCTATTCCAAATCAGAAGAAGAACATGAGCTACACCTGAGGACCATCCTTGGAACCCTTAGGGAGCATCAGTTGTATGCCAAGTTTAGAAAATGTGAATTCTGGTTACAAGAAGTAGGATTCCTCGGACATATTGTGTCGGACGGAGGAATTGTCGTTGACCCTGCAAAGGTTAAGGATGTTGAATAATGGCAAGCCCCAACCACTTAAACCCAAGTTCGTGCATTTCTCGGATTAGCGGGATACTACTGCAAGTTCGTAGAAGGATTCTCGAGCATCGCAAGACCCGTGACCCAATTGTTGAAGAAAGATAAGAAGTTTGAATGGAGGGACAAATGTGAAGCAAGCTTCCAAGAGCTTAAGAAGAGATTGATCTTAGCCCCAATCTTGATCATGCCGGATATCACGAAGGCTTTTGATGTGTATTGTGACGAATCCAAGATCGGTCTCGGATATGTGTTGATGCAAGAAGGCAAAGTCATATCCTATCTATCCCGACAACTGAAGCAACATGAGCAGAATTATCCTACCCATGACCTTGAACTAGTAGCCATAATTTTAGCCTTGAAGACATGGCGACATTACCTCATGGGAAACCGTTATGAAATTTATTCGGATCACAAGAGCCTAAAGTACATTTTCACCCAGAAGGAGCTGAATATGAGGCAAAGGAAATGGATAGAGCTAATCAAAGACTATGATCTGGACATTCACTATCACCTCGGTAAAGCCAATGTGGTAGTAGATGCCCTTAGCAGATTGTCGTGTCACTTGTACTCCATGATTTTGAAGAAGCAACCAAGTTTGCACAAGGAGTTGGAAGATTTCAGAATGGAGCTAGTAAGTGAAGGATTTTTGGCTAGCATAGAACTTCAACCCACTTTGATCAGTCAGATCAAAGAGGCGTAGAAAGGAAATGCTAGTATATCCGGAATCAAACGTCGTATCGGGACAGGGAAGGTACCCGGATTCACCGAAGATGAAAAAGGAGTTTTGTGGTACAAAGGACATATCTGTGTGCCAGCAGATCCTGAATTGAAGCAAGCTATTTTGAAAGAATCCCATGATACTCTTTATTCTATCCACCCGGAGGAACGAAGATGTATCAAGATTTGAAGGAGCAATTTTGGTGGCACAAGATGAAGAGAGAAATCGGAAGCTACATAGCCAAGTGTAATATTTGTCAGCGAGTCAAGACGGGACATCAGAGACCCGTAGGACTGTTGCAACCATTGCATATGCCGGAATGGAAATGGGATTCTGTAGGAATGGATTTTATCACCGGTTTGCCTACATCTAGTAGGGAAAATGACTCTATTTGGGTCATAGTAGATAGACTGTCCAAAGTCTCCCATTTCTTACCAGTCAAGACCACATACCAGAGTTCGAAACTAGCAGAGTTATACATCGCTAGAATCGTCAGTTTGCACAGAGTCCCCAAGAACATCGTATCGGATCGAGGAACTCAGTTTACCTCGAGATTCTGGAAGAAAGTCCAAGAAGGTTTAGGAACCCGACTGGATTTTAGCACAACTTATCACCCTCAGACTGATGGACAAACGGAGCGAGTAAACCAAATACTCAAAGATATGTTGAGAGCTTGTGTGTTAGAATTTGGATCTAAATGGGAATACTGTCTGCCGTTCACAGAATTTTCATACAACAACAGTTATCAAGCTAGTTTACAAATGACCCCATTTGAATTCATGTATGGAAGGAAGTGTTGTACCCCTTTGAATTGGTCGGAAGTAGGAGAGAGTCAGATTTTCGGACCCGACATCCTACGAGAAGCAGAAGAGAAAGTTCACAAGATTCGTGAGCACCTCAAGACCGCCCAATCTAGACAGAAGAGTTATGCCGACAAGAGACGTCGAGACCTAGCCTTCAATATCAGAGATTTTGTGTATCTCAAAGTATCACTCTTGAAAGGAATGCAATGTTTTAAACTCAAAGAAAAGTTAGCCCCTGGATATATCGGACCCTTCAAGATTTTGAATCGTCGAGGAGAAGTATCGTATCAACTGGAACTGCCAAAAGAGATGTCAGCCGTGCACAATGTGTTTCATATCTCGTTACTTCGCAAATGCCTAGAAGTCCCGGAGAAGACCGAAGTTTTCAAGAATATTGATCACAAAACCATAGAGATCAACGATGACCTGACATATCCCAAGTACCCATACGTATTTTGGAAGAATCCTTCAGAACCACCAGAACCCGGAGTATCAAGTTTCTCAAGATCTAGTGGAGTAACCACACTGAAGAAGAAGCTACCTGGGAGCAAGAAGATTACATTAGGACGAAGTTTCTAGATCTCTTTAAATCCTAGATTTCTTTTTCTCAAATATTGGGACGAGATTTTGTTTAAGGAGGGAAGGTTTGTAACATCCCAAAAATATTAATCAAGGTTATCAATTTCCAATCACCTAAATTTAGGGTTAACAAAAAAATTGTTAATTAAAAATCAATATGAATGCATGTGTGTGTGATGAATGCATGGATGCTTATATGGACTTGTTTGATTGTTGTGAATAGCAAGGATTGGTTCAAATATGAAAACAACATCATCTAAATCATTGCCAAGCAGAATCAAATCAATAGAAATTCAAAAACAAACAAAATAAGCAAATGGTCACTTTTGCCAATCTTGCTCATTAGACCACTTTGAGTGTTTCTAGTCCAAGATTTCAAATAGAAACAAATCAAATTCTTTTCACCCCTTGTTAGACCAAGTAAAAGTGAACCCAATCCCACCTTGCAAACCCCTAGAAACATTTGACAACCCTATTCAAATGACATTTGAAAATTGAATCTAGTTCATATGGTAAGATCACCATTTCTCAAAACCCAACCAAACCAGTTCACCTTGACAAATCCAACCAACCAGATACTTCCTAGTATGTGCCCAGTACACTCACCAAGTTTCATCCAAAAATCCAAATATGAATTTCTTTCGGCCATTTTATCAAACACCTTCTGAGCATAAATCAAATTAAACAACAAACACTATTGCGAGCAGTGTTTGTGCCAAAATTGTTCCCTCTCTAGCTCTCACCACACTCCCAGTAGGTCACTAACATTGTCTAAGCAGCTCTAGCCCACTGTGTACTCGACCATGCCATCAATGGCCACCATGGCCGAGCACACTTGCCACCCCCAACATCGATAGCAAGCTAGAAGCATATCTAGCCTCGCCAACCTTGTCTACCATGCTGCCTGTGCCTCACTGCCCCCTCTAGACCATCCCTAGCTCAAAGACAGAGAAGGGAACCGCCGGAAATGTTGTGCTCGCGCCACTGTCGACCATGCCGACGTGCACCGCAGTGCACGCCCCGTTCCCACTCAACCCGACTGCGTCTCGCCTTTGCTGCCCGTCTACTTGACCACCACCGTCCCAGGAGACAATCAGACATGCTCGTTCGCCGTCGCGTGACCAGGAGCGCATGTGAGTCGTCAAAAACATCATCGGTGCTGCTCAGAGCACCAGCGCGTTCTGACCAAACCGCACCGCCCCTTGCCGCGCCATCAAGTCGTTGAGCACCGCGAGGAGACCGTGCATCGTCCCCTAGCCCCAATCATGCCTGTAGCTCGTTGTAACCCCGACCCCGACGAGCACTGCCCATGTCGCTCGACCTCTCTCGCTTGCCTATAAAAGGAGGCCTCCCCTGCTCGTTTTCTTCACACCAGTTCACTCCCCACCTCTTACTGATCCTTCCCACCTCTTCCCGGAATAAGGCGAGCTCTCCCTCACCGGAATTTTGCTAGAGCCTGCCGCTGCTGGAGGAGAAGGGCGCTAGGGTTCGATCCCGTCGTGTTCTGTTCGACGAGGACGATGGCCGTAAGCCGTTGATCCTTAGTCTAATCCTACGGTCATAATCGCCCCGTACCCCTTCGCACCCCTTGTCTCACTAACGTGTGTGGACACCACTTAACTAGCCCGCGCGCACTGTGTGGAGTGGGCCAGTCTAGTTAGAATTCCCGCGCGACCCAGTAGTTTGAATTTAGATTTATCTATTTATTTTCAAACCTAGTTCTGGCAGTAGATTCAAAAACCATTTCAGAGAGTTTTACTGAACCAAATAGCATGAAACCAATTTTTTTAGAAAGGTATGGAAATTATTAATCCAAGTCCATTGGATTCAAAACATTTGAAATCCTAGATCACCTATAGTAAAAATAATAAGGAAGAGACTTTTATGCATTCAAACATTTTTCAAAATTCAACCATAAATGCTTTTGAGTTGATTCCAACTCCAAAAAATCACATTTCATAAGGCCTTTCTGAATATATAAAAATATCCATGTTTACTTGCAGTAATAATGGACAAGTAATAAAAGAATGCCCCATAGGCATTTCTAGTCACTTTAACTAATTAAAATAAAAAGGTTAAACCTTATTAAATTATGACACCACTTTAAATCACATTCCCAAGTAGTAGAATATGTGATTATGACATGTGTCAACATGATCCCATGTTTTAATTGGAGAATATTAAATCTTAAGTAGTTTTTCAATGAGTAGAAATTACTTTTCTAAAATAAAATGAATAAGACTATTGCCTTAATTCTTGTGATGATTGTGATGATGCTAGATCCTCTAGTGTGAGCCTTTGTGTGCTAAATAGAAGTAGTTAAGTATTGTTTGGTGATTGTGTACTTCGTATTTATTTATAGACTCTAGTACCGACCAAGGATACGAAGAGGAAGAAGACTACTACGAAGAGGAAGTCGAGGAGAACTTCAACCACTGCACTGCACAAGGCAAGCTTCATCATACCAGTTAACTTAGCAAGATAACACTTGCAACTATGAAAGCTAGATAACCAATGCAATGCATTAGTCATGCTTGATGAGACAAACTTGATTATCCTAAATCCCGGTTTTACTTGCAAGCTTAATTATTTTTACTTCTTTATCAAAGCTTTTTATTTATGTTTACTTAGTAACTTGTAAATTTTTTAAAGATATTAAAGGTAGCATAAAGAGCGTAAAACTTAGCCTAAGTTAGATAGAATTAGATGTCATCCTGAGACATGAGATTATACTTAGATAAGTCACACTTGATTACCACCCCTCATTAGTGTTTACCCCAACTTTAGTGGCTAGTGCTAAGCATAAAACTTGATCACTTTAGATGGGAATACTTGGTGAAAATGGTTATGAAAACCTTAGAATGATGAGTCATTCTAATGAAATGTTTTGACATGTGTTGTGAACACCAGATGACTTTGATGATGAAAATGTTGAGGCATGAGCCTTAGCCCTTTATAAAACTGATGGTTGTGTTCGGATGCGATACCATTCCAATCTTACCGTATCACTGCAATACCCGAATTTGGGTAGGGATTGAGTGGAAGTTTATATACCTTAGTATGGGTTCCCTTGCGGACGAGGTTTGAGATGAGGCACCTCGTGATGATTGACCACCTCTGTAGTTCCCAAGATGACAAATGGGCATGGTTGGGAGGCCAAACTCATAGGAGAGGTGCCTATACTAGGGCGTGTAATTGAAAGGTTATGATTGATTATCCGCATACTGAGTATGGCGAATTCAGGATTGTTCCTGACAGATGTATCGAATGTTGTGGTGAAAGTGTACCACCTCTGCAGAGTGTCAAACTATTCGAATAGCCGCATCAGTGGTTTTGGACATTTGGAGTGGCCATACTATTCCGTCGTCAGAGGTTTTCAAAATGACTTGTGAAATGAATCATGACTTTGACTTGACCACAACGGGGTTGTGAATATGAAAATTGAGTTCCCACTTAGGTGTTATAAAACCTTAAACTAGCTTTCTTTACTTCTGAACTCAGCTAGAGATAAACCTGGCTTTTTGCAAAACAACCTAGATCTTAGTATTCCTACTTGAACCACTTCACTTGTTAGTGATAGTTTGCGAGTACTTAAAGAGTACTCATGGCTTTGTCCCTGGCTATTCCTGTGGCCATACTATGAGGAGGACTATCAGGATGATGGACAACAGGAGGTATACGACAACTAGGATCATCTCCCATCGTCAGCATTGCCTGTGACCATGAAGATGGAGATTCGCGCACGCTACCGTTATTATGTTATTCCGATGCGTTGATTGTACTAAGGCTAGATCATGAGATCCTTTATTTTTAAGACCTTTATTAAGGTTTGTAATGGATGAGGAACTATGGTACCAATCTGTTATGTCCCGCAAAAATGGTAATCTCGGGATTGCGATGTATGGCATAACAGGCATCTGGGATTAAAAATCCGGGTGTTTACACTTGGTGCGGCTAGCCCACGGCCCCCCATGGCATGCCTCATCCAAATTGGCCCCTCCCGAGGTGGTGGACCCACTGGTGGTCCCTCTAAAACATTCTAGAAGCTTCTGATCAAAACACAGAAAACATTTTCGAACCCCGGAAAATGACTTTCCTTATTTGAATCTTATTCTCCGGACCATTCCAGATCTCCTCGTGATGTCATGTATCCAATCCTAGTCTTCGAACAACATTTGATCTCCAACTCATATTTCATATCTACTTAGACAACATCAAACCTTAAGTGTGTCACCCTATGGTTCATGAACTATGTATACATGATCGAGACACCTCTCTGGTCAATAACCAATAGCGGGATCTGGAGATCCATAATGGATCCCACATATTAAATGATGACTTCGTGATCGAATGAACCATTAACATACACTACTGATTCCCTTTGTCGCACGATACTTTACTTATCTGAGGTTCGATCGTCGGTATCTCCATACCTAGTTCAACCTCGTTATCGATAAGTACTCTTTACTCGTTATGTGATATGACATCCCTTGTGACCTAGTCACATTCTTGCAAGCCAATTGGATGACACCTAGAGGGCCCAAAGTATATCTATCTGTCATATGGATGGACAAATCCCACTCTTGATCCATGCACGTCAACACATACTTTCAGAATACCCAATGCCACCTTTATAACCAACCAGTTACGAAAGTGGATTTTGATATCATCAAAGTACTCATCCGGTGACGGTGATTAACATGATCTCATGGTCGAAGAATTAGGTTACTATGTATCTGAAAGCTTGTAGCAAAACGAACTTAATGACTTGATCGTATGCTATGCTTACTATGGGTGTGTGTCCATCACATCATTCTCCTAATGATATGATCTTGTTATTAATAACATCCTCTGACTTTATGTATTTTCCTTCTTCTAGTACTTATACTTTAAGTTGTACGTTTTAGGAAGAATACCTCTGCAGCTTTAAAGAGCACATCAAAAGATTTGTGGAGATTTTCTCGACTGAATCCCAAGTAACTGCTCCACCAACTCCTGCCGCCATTGTCCCTTCTAGCTCAGAAGGAACTTCATCTGTAATAGCACCAAATCCCTCCTCCATGGAGACATATATCAATCCGACTAATGATGTCTCTGGTTCTACCGCTCTCAAAGTCACTCCTTCGAGCCCCTAGAAAAATTCCAAAGAGTGCACCCACTGCTATTACGACCGACACTTTGGCTGTTGCACCAGCATCCTCAACTCCTCCAACTCTTTTTGCATGACCTCTTCAAGGTAGCCCACATTATGTTTAAGATGGCGACAACTACCTTCAGCAATTCCATTCACAATGCCAACAACCTGAGGTTTATTGCCACGATGAGACTTTGATACTTGTAGTTTTGTTTACTGCATATCCCATTATATCTCCCGATCTCATGTTTTTGGCCTTGGTGATCTTAGAGAACTTAGTGAAATTTTCATAGTGTAGCCGCTCGAGTATGTAGATGAAATTGAAAATTTTGACTAGAAAATCCAAAGTAGCTTAAAATCTTGCATTGTAGCCCCCCGAGCTTTTAGTTGAAAAATGTGAATTTTTTGACTAGATGCTCTAGAGTGACTAAAGTATGATACTTTGTTTCTCATAATGAACACGCCTGAAAAGATGTGGCAGATCAGAAGATCGCGAAGCTAGAGAAGGAGAAGGAAAATCCGAAGCTTGTTTTGAGGAAGAAAAATGACATCGACGATACCCTTAAGGAGGATATCAAGAAGGGCAGGCATCCATAAAAGGTAGCGGTTTATGTTCTTTCAAAGTATCCTTATTCAATTTCCTGAAATCAATGCACATTTTGAATCCATTGATAGTTCTTATAGGGATTAGCTCATCCTCTTTATTTTGTATAATAGTAAGGCCTCCCTTCTTTGGGACACAATGAGTAGGACTAACCCACTTGATATCCGAAATAGGATAGATAGCACATGCTAACCGGTATGTACTCTTTACTCATTCCGTATTATCAATGTTCTTGTGATTAACAACTTGACCACTTATCCAACAAGGCGATTACGAACACCATAGTACATGAGTGTGGCTCAAAGTGTATCTCTCCATAACTACATCATATGATACATTGCCATACTATCTAGTAAAAGCGAAGACCGACTTTTATATTTACTCATTCTCAGAAAAACGTTTAAAGAATTCTGCCACATACATATCGTATCCAAATCCATATGTGTATCGTGGTCTAACGATCTTTTAGTAACCCTAATACTTGTAAATGAGAAACTACCGATAAAAAAATTGCGATGTGTTTCATGGCATGTCATGTTGGATCTATCCATCATTGTTATACTCTCAACAAATCCGATCCCATATATCATTGGCATCTCAACAACACTTTATACTTTGCCATAGTTAGGAAACCGAGACTATCAATGATACACGAACTAGTATTAGAGACGAGACCAGGAATATCTAATGTTTTTTGTTATTCACACATGTATTAGGGTTTTCCTCCGAATACTCATTATCCAGAACTAATACAATTATAGCATAAAATAATAAATTTAATTATAAAATAGAAATATAGTAATAATCAATTTATTATTGCCTCTAGAGCATGACCCCATTTTTTATAATTTGAAAAAACACTTGAAATTAAACAAATTTCTCATATTTTATTTAATTTTTTTGATACTTTACGGTGGAATTTGAACTCAATTTAAACTAGATCCTAAAACTAACCTAAATCTAGTCCTTGTCATCGAGGATGCTGGCCTGCTCCGCAGACCGCCGTGGGATGGCCTCGAGCCTCTGTGGGTCCGGTGGGTCGCACGTATGACATCGGCAGGCAACGGTGGGTGAGCTCCACTAAATTAGGCCGCAGAATTAGTTTGGGTTATGTTATCGTGCTTGTCAACCCTGGAAAACGAGACTTTGTTTGAATCAAAACTTTAGTTCTGGTTGCATTGTACTAGTGTGTTCGTTCCGTGTTGTACCGCTGGTGCTCTTGGCACGGTAGCATCCACCAGCACGACATATGCGCCGGTAGCCCATGCTAGTGTTTATGAAAAAGGAATAGAGAAGATGTCTAATCACAGACTCAATTACTCCACCATAAACACCCTTGAAAGGGTACTTGTTAAGAATAATTATTCTTGATAATTAGAGGATAATCCCCGCTTATTTAGGAGATGCAGTTCCACCGACATCCCTGCTCCCGAGGAACCTAGAGACGCTCCGTGGAATTCCAGCCATTGATCCTAAAACCGTCTCCTTGTTTCCACTGATCCAGAGAACCAACATGCCTGTGCATATTCTGATTGTATAAAAGTTTGTATCAATTATCAATAAAGAACAATGATTTTATTCTTGTCGCTTGTTATCTATTTTCCTACTTCGAACAGTACTACAACATCATGGAGCATGAAAGTGCCAATGAAATTAAAAGGCGTCATGCTCTTAAATTATGGTGAACATATTACGAAGCAAATTTGGCGGAAGTTTTATCGGGATGAGGCGACCTCCCTGACCCCTGGCGCAACCTAGCTTCGCCGCCGGCGATCTCTCTCGTGGTCCCTCCTCTTTCTGCTCCCACCATCCTCTTCCTCTACTTTCCCTCTACACACTCATACCAATTGTGATCACGTGATCCTCTCGTCCACCTCTACCGTAGATTGTTAGGTTTCTTCCTAGGTTTCAATGGAGGGTCTCCTTCACTGGGATTTTAACCCAGGCCTAGCCTTGGAGAATCAGGTACGTCGAAGGTTTGGATCTCCCGTGCACTTTGTGCTATCAAAAGGATCGAAGGAATTTTTCTTGGTTATCTCTTTCTCTTTGGCAGCTTTTTATCTGAATGAAGAATCGGTTGGCCTAGCGCTGCAATGTTGCCTTGGTGGTGACATATCTGGATTCAGGGTTTTTAAACTGAGTGATCGACGTTTTCGGTTTTCTTTGGTCTCAAACAAGGTTGGTCATATTTGGCCAGACTTTGTTTGTCATTTCTCTCTGTTCAGAGGCCATCATCCCACTATTTCTGGATTTGTGTTGGATCCCTCAGTTCATTCTGATAAGAAAATATTGGAGGTGGCTCGACGTAGCCCAACCAATTAGAAGCCAAATCTAAAAAATATATCAGAGAGTGCCTCAAAGGATTCTTCTGGTCATGAGGAGTTACAAAAATTTGGTTTTCTACCTTTGGTTAATCATAAGGCTGGTGGTATGAAGTTTGTTGCTAGTTCCTCCCGAGCAAATGTTTCAGCTCAAGTGCAGAGTAAAATTGTTCGTCAGGGAATTCTGTTTGGGAGTTTCGAAAATGCTGGTATTGATCTGGATTTCATGGGATCTCCTCGGATTTTTGTGGGGACTAAATTCAAATCAAGGTACTTTGACTATATCCCCTTGGCTACTTTACCGCAAATTATAGATCTAAGGGAAGCATATTTTGATGATCCGGATGTTATGCATACTTTGAATCTGAAATTTGTCCCGTCCGATGATTATATTTGGAAACAGCTTAATAAATGTTCAATTTGTTCACTACTTGGGCATCTGGGCCAGGCCTGTCCGGGCATTGCATGTCTTAGCTGTCATCAGAAGGGCTCGGCCTGCTTGGACGGCTCTAGTTTAAATCAAAAGCCCAAGAGTTTGTGGATTAAGGCCCAATGCAGGGAATGTGAAGGGATAAGGCATACAGCTCGAAACTGTCAGCCGAAAGTTATGTGGCGAAAAAAAAGGAGGGAATCACAGGTGCTAATGTTGATCTGACTAAGAAAATTAATCGTCTGCCTTCTTCTAACAAACAGACACATTTAAGTTCACGAAAAATCTGGGTGGTTAAGGGCAGGTTTGATAATATAAAGGAACAACCTTGCTACGCAATAGTGCTTGCCGTTCCGCCTCCCAGGCTTTTTGCAACAGTAAACCCTTCTCTGCTTCACCTTGACTACGCCGACGCCATGGCCACATTCCCTGTCAATCCACTGGCGTTCCTCCCGCCTGGCCTGACGATCGATCAAGGTCCCCCAGATCGCAAGGTTAGAACTAACTTGGTGGTTTCTGCTCAACCTCCTTTGATGCATCCAAGAGTCATGATAGCAGAGACCAATCGCTTTATTCATGTTCATCTTAGAGAAGATATGAGAGTTAATTTGCGTAATCTATTGAATGAATCTGGTCATGAGGTAGATTAGGTTGTTGATCATCCTTTTGGTTTGGGGTCATTTACTTTTGTGGATGAGTTAGTTGCAGACATTTATATTGGCACAACCTTTGAACTGGACGAGATCACCACAATTACATTTGTTAGGCACAGAGCTAAGAATATGAGACTGACAACATGTGGTCGTGCTATCTGGGTCCTGTTCCTTGGTTTCCCGCTTGACTATCAGACAAATTCATATGTTTGTAGTGATGTAGAGGACTTTGGTCTGTTAATAAACTCGCATGCGTCAAATGAAAATGATCAGTCTGTTCTAGTGAAGGTTAAAATTGTTGATCCCAAATTTGTGTCAAAGAGTGTTGTGCATCAATTAGGAGGTGACCATCTCAGTTGGACCATCCATGTTATCATGTTGCGTAGTTCAGACTGGAATGCTCACATCCATGATGTGCCACCACCACCTGAAGATCCAGCTCCTGATAATGGGGATCCCCATCCTCTTTTTGGTGAGGGTTTGACGGCAGAGCAGCTATTCCAACAATAGCTTGCCATTTGGCTTCAACGGAATGGACGACATCAAGGTGGATAGCAGAACCAGGTGCAAGGCAATCATGGTGTCCAGCAGCACCAGGTGCCTCTGATGGAGGCTGCAACCAATGTTCAGGTGCAAGTTGGTGCTGGACAGAATGATGTGGAAATGCCTCCTCTGGTTAAGTTTCAACAAATCCTAGCGGAACAAGGAGTGACTTTTGATGCAGGTACCCAACCACCACTGAATAATATGACTGATAGCCCAATGCAGGCATGGCATGAGCATGTGATGTTTGAGCAAAACAATAACTTAAATGTGATGATGAGCCAGCATGATATCAACTATGATGCAAATTATGTTATTTTTGCTAAGCTGTCTATTGTTAAATCTGCTGTCAAGGCACTATGGGGTCCTGCTTTGGGATTGGACAACAGTAGATTCTTTAGTGATTCTCTGAAGCTGCCACCATTTGTTGTTTTTGATCTATTTGGTGAGCCCTTGATTATGTTGCAGCAAAGGAAGAAGAGCATGGCAAGGAAGCTTGCTACTGTTGAGTTCATAAATGACAGTGAAGAGGAATCTGAGATGCATTTGGGCAAAAAGAGGAAGATGATCTGTGAGCAGTTGGACACTGGTTCTACTCCAACTTGTACTGATCAGGTCAGGAGAAGCACTAGAAGGACTAGATACAAGGGGTTTAAGCCCAACTCTACCCCTGATTCCAAGCCATTTAAATCTAAGGTGAAGCCCAGGAAAGTTCTAGATCTTCAGTTGATTGAGGGAAAGAATAAGCAGCCTGTGGACAGCTCTGATGACACTGCTCCTCCTCCAACTTCAGTTCCTGTCTTGCAAGCAATTGGTGTCAACCTGTGTGGGGTGCCTGCTGCATAGCTCACTCCAAGGAAGCTTCTACAGTCTCCTCAGGAGGAGGAGAAGAAGGACACTGAAGATAATTAAGGGCTTTTTCATATAAAGTTCTGTAATAAAATTATTTCTGAGTATTTGTACTGTTTATATATGCATCCTCTAAAACAGTGGTTTATCTTGTGCTGGAATATTAGGGGCCTATATGCTAGGTCTAAAAAATTAGCTTTGCATAATGCCATTTTATCTAGTGGATGTTCTGTGGTGTGTCTTCAAGAAACAAAGGAGTATTTTGATATTGCTTTTATTAAAGAATGTTGTCCTCCTGGTTTTGATGATTTTGTGTATGTCCCCTCTGTTGGGGCATCTGGGGGCTGATTATTATCTGGAAAAGTGTTGTTTTCTCTGGTATTGCAATGCATTGTACCCCATTTGCTTTTTCTGTGTATTTTACTTCAAAGCAATCAGCTCAATCTTGGACTTTAGTCAATATTTATGGTCCTTGTGTTGGGCAAGCTAGAGAGGTATTCACAAAATTGTTGTTTGATCTTTGCATTCCTGATGATGAGGACTGGATTATACTTGGTGACTTTAATTTCATTAGGTCTCCTTCTAATAGGAATAAGCCAGGAGCAAATTTTAATGATATGTTATTATTCAATAACTTTATCGGAGAGAAACATCTCACAAAAATTGCTATTAAAGGTAGAAACTTTACCTGGAGCAATATGCAAGAAAACCCTCTTCTTGAGCAACTAGATTGGATTTTCACTTCTATGCATTGGACTCTATCCTTCCCTCGGACTATTGTTTCTCCACAATGAAAACCTACCTCTGATCATATCCCTCTGGTGGTTACCATGCAAACTTTTATTCCTGTAGCTAAATTGTTTAGATTTGAGAATTATTGGGTTGCGCATCAGGGATTTCAACAAGTTGTTGCTGCTAGCTGGAGCAAACTACTCATAAGAAGAATAGTGCTGCAAATCTGAATGCTAAGTTAAAAAAGGTTAAGATATGATTTGAAATTTTGGAGCAAATCTATCTCCAAACTAAAAGTCTGCATTGATAACACTAACAAAGCTCTGTTGGAAATTGACAATATTGAAGATAAAAGGAGGTTAACTATTGCTAAAGCAAATTTTAGGAAAATATTAAAGGAACATCTCTTGAATTTACTGGAATTTCAAAGACAGTATTGGAATAAAAGGTGTACAATCCTTGGACAAATTTTGGGGATGAAAATACAATTTTTTCCAGTCCATAGCTACTGAAAGATATAGAAGGAACTCCATTTCTCAGCTTCAGATATCTGATGGTACTATGGTGAAGGACCATCCAGGGAAGGAAGAAATCATACATAACTCATTTAAAGAAAGGTTGGGCACAAAATCAAACCCTCAAATGAAATTCAACCTTGTTGACCTGATTAATCTTGTTCCTGGCCTTGAGGAACTTTTTGTGCCTTTTACAACTGATGAAATTGATGCAGTGGTCAAGACCATGCCAGTGGATAAAGCTCCTGGGCCTGATGGCTTTAATGGTCAATTTCTTAAAAGTTGTTGGGGTATTATTAAACAAGACATTTATCAACTTTGCTTTGACTTTTATGATGGGAAATTGGATCTTGAGAGCATTAATATGGGGCACATTACATTGATTCCAAAGGTTCCATCCCCTATTTCTGTGAATGACTACAGACCTATTACTCTGCTAAATTGTTGCCTAAAGATAATAACCAAAATTTTGGCCAATAGGCTTCAGAAAGTGGTGCTCAAAGTTGTTCATAAAAATTAATATGGTTTCTTAAAGGGTAGAAGTATCCAAGATTGCTTGCATGGGCATTTGAGTACCTTTTTCATTGTGAAGCATCCAAAAAAGAGATTAATTTACTTAAGTTGGATTTTGCAAAAGCTTTTGATACCATTGATTATGGTGCAATGATAAAAATCATGAAGCGGGTGGGTTTTGACCAAAAATGGCTAGATTGGATTGCTATAATCTTTGAGTCTAGGAAATCTTCAGTCTTGCTTAATGGCACACCTGGGAAACAATTTCACTACTTGAGGGGGGTAAGACAGGGTGATCCATTATCTCCATTAATCTTTGTCCTTGCTGCAGATTTATTGCAGGCTGCAATTAACAAAGCTTTCAGAAATGGCTCTATTATGGCCCCTTTTCTCCATACTATGATATGGATTTTCCAGTGATACAATATGCATATGATACCTTAATAATTATGCCTGCATGTATTCAGCAATTGGAGATCATGAAGAGAATTCTAGATGATTATGCTCTGTCCACTGGTCTAAAAATCAACTACAACAAGTCTATGATGGTTCCCATTAACATTCCTCTTAATGATATTCAACAATTTGTTGATCTTATGGGATGTACTATATGGAAGATGCCATTTACTTATTTGGGGCTACTAATGGGTACTACTAAACCAACTATTGTCGAGTTAATGCCTCTGGTTGACAGGGTGGAGAGGAAAATGTATGCCTCCTTTATGACGATGGCTTACAATGGTAGGGTTACTGTTATTAATTCCCTTTTGGCTTCAATATCAATGTTTTCTATGTGCTCCCTTAGCCTGCCTAAAAAAATAATTGAGCATTTTGAAAAACTAGAAAGGCATTGTCTATGGAATAAGAAAATAGAGGAGGGGAAAAAATGCAGCTCTTTAATTGCATGGGAAAAGGTCTGCGGACCAAAGGAGAAGGGAGGTGTTGGAGTATTGAACCTGCAATTGCAGAATAAAGCTTTATTACTGAAATACTAGCATAAATTTTATAATAAAGAGGATACTCCATGGGTTAGACTGATTTGGCAGGCCTATTATCAAGATAAAGTTCCTCATAATACAGATCCATGTGTTTCTTTTTGGTGGAAGGATGTATGTAAATTATCCCCTATCTACAGAGGTATTGCAAAATGTTCAGCAAACAAGGGTGATTCTATACTTTTTTGGAAGGATGATTGGTTGGATGGAATTGTTTCTGAACAATTTCCTAGAATATTCTCTTATTGCCTTAATGAAGATGTTTCTGTTTAGGAATTCCTAACTGCAGATAACTTGTCACATAATTTCCATCTTCCTTTATCTCATGAGGCAATGGTAGAATTAAGGCAGATTCAGAGCTTATCTATCCACATTACTTTGGAAGGAGTAACCGAGGACTCCTAGAGCTATGAGTGGGGTAAAAAATATACTTCTCATAAATTCTATAAATATTGTTTCAGGAATGTTATTACACATGAGGCCTTCAAATGGATTTGGGAATCGAAATGTACTCCTAAAATTAAGTTCTTATGCTGGCTTCTGTTCTCTGATAGGTTAAATACTAGAGGCATATTGAGAAGAAGGCAATATCATCTAAATTCAGGCCATCTTTGTCCTATTTGTGGGCATACTGAAGAATCTGCAGAATATCTTTTCATGAAGTGTGGATTTAGTCAATCCTACTGGCATACCCTCGGCATAAATTGGAGTACTCAAGGAGTATTACTAGACTGGATCTCCCGTGCAAAGCATGGTCGGCATGGACCTTTTTTCATGGAAGTTTTTATGGTGGCTGCTTGGAGCATCTGGAAGGAAAGAAATGACTTAGTGTTTAATTCCATTACACCTTCCCTGAGTTTCCGGAAAACTAGATTTACCGATGATCTCTCTCTTTTGATCCATAGGACCAAGTCTTATTTACACTCTGTTATTTATAGTATAGTCAATAATTTGTAATCGTCTCTTGAAGTCACCTTGACTTCACCTAAACTCTGTAAATATGTGACTTTTAATGGAAATGGAAGGGAGGCAGTAGAACCCTCAAAGGGTTTTACTGTCATAAATGTTCAAAAAAAGCAAATTTGGCGATAAGAGAGAAATTAATCACTTTGCAACCAGTTGAGACATCGATGGGTGGTATCCATGATTTACGAAGTGTACTCCTTCAGTTTAGAAATATATAACGTTTTAGTTTTGTAAAATAATTGTATTTAGATGACTTTTTAGATACATTCATTTCACAAAACTAAAACGTCGCAAAAGTTATCTAAATATATTTGTTTGACAAAGCTAAAATATTTTATAAGTATGAATGAAGGACTTTGAACAGATCAAGCCAATTGAGGGAGAAGACGACTTGAGGAATAGGGAGGCTAGTGGCGGCGGCGTGATGTACTCGGCGGCATTAACGGACCGAAGATTATTTCAAACCTCGGACAAACAGCAAATATGAAGACCAAATATATATTTTTAGTCAAATTTTAATCAAAATAGCTTGTGCTGGCCCTGTTGGAAGCCCGGTATTTGTGGAAGAGGACCAGATGAAGTTATACATGACTTACAGAATGGGAGACTTAAATTGTAGCGAGATATTCACGATTCACAGCTGTTTTTAAAATATAAATGACCGGTCCGATGGGTCACGCATATGACATGGTGGACAACGGTGTGTGAGCTCCACTAAATTAGGCCAACCGACCTCTAACTTTTGATTAAAAAAGACCCACTTCTAGCTCCATGACAGGTTGGGACCACCTATGAAGTCCTACGCGTCAACCCTAGCCCGTCTTGGTTGATTACCTAGGCATTTGTCAGGCCAGGCCGGGCTCGGGCCAGACCGCAAAAAGTTCGTCTGTACATTTCCCAGGCTCGAGCCTGGCCCGGTTGTCGGCCACAAATCTAGGCCCGAGGGCCTGTGTAGTGTAATTTCTTCGTGTCGTCGGGCCGCAGGCTGGGCCTCTCCTTATTTTCGGCTTTTCCTCAGCCCGAGCTTGGCCCGTGCGGTCACCGGGCCGCAAATCTGATGCCCAAGCCTGGCCCATCGGGCTTTTTCGGGCCGGGCCGGGCTGCCCAAGCTCAGGTATTACAAGGGGATGCCGAACACAGCTAGTACGAGGAAGGTGACGTGTCTGTCCGCTGGTACTCCACGTGGCAGAGACGAACCCGGGAGAAACACAGTTGGGCTGGAAGGGCAGCGAACGTACGGGCGCGCGAGCTCGGCGTCCAGACCGAGCAAAACTTCCGGGTGGGAGGAGAGAGAGAGAAACTTGGAAAGGATCCGTGATTGCAGGGGGTAGGGGGCTCCCTCCTCTGGATGGGGGCACCACGTGCGGCATTGTGGAGGAGGACGCGGAGGGGACGAGGCGGAGCCGGAGGTGACGGTGCTAGGTCGGCGGCGGGGGACGGAGAGGAAGAGGACGAGGACGAGGAGGGGCGCCACGACGGTGAGGGTGGAGGACGCCGGCGAGGGCAGGGGCCTGCCGCCGCCGTCGCCGGCGACGGGGCCGTACGCCGTCGGCAGGCGCGCGCCACGGCGGCAGGGCGAGACCATCGCCAAGGGCCACAAGAACTATGAGCTCATGCTCAACCTCCAGCTCGGCATCAGGTACCCCCACCTCCATGGTTCCTGATTCAATCTCTCAATGCAGCATCGTGTGAATTTCGACAATTTGTTTGCCAATTGTGCATTCGTCTCTCGTATAATAATGACATTGGAATACATAGAAATTTTCATTTGGCTAGGGAGTCTGATGTTTATGACCGCCGATCAGATCAGCCTGGTCCCACGGTTTGTCTGAAAGTTCTCAAGCTTTTCAACGATGTATGGCATATGGTTCTATTTTCCCCTCTTCTGCTGCTGCTGGCGTGAATTTCTATCTAACTTTAGAGACTGTTTGCACGCATTAGACTTCCGTTTATCACCTTATGCACATTCATCTTTCATTGTTTCGAAAGGAGGCAGCAGTTTTTCCCTTTCATTAAGAAATGTAAAAGGGAATAATGGCCAAAAATACAGCTGAGTGTGGCTAATGCATATTCTTGTAATTGGAGAAATATGGATCAGTGGTGTCTAATTGGAATTTGATGGCTTAGACAGAGGATTTGTATGATCTCCCGTTCCATTCAAATGGCACGAGGGATTACACCATGTGGGCATTCAACTGGAAAAACAAAGCTTGGGATTGGCATGGATCAAAATTTGAGGTGCTCGTTATGCCGGATTAAGTTGATCCCAGCCATATGATTTTTAGCAGGACAGCTCACCCATGGAAAATCATGTTATACGGCATTTCTTTCTCAACTAACGGTAGTGGATCATAATAGTACAAGTGGTTTAGCCATCTGTTGTGGTTACTCAACGACAACTGTAGCTGAATGGCATATGTTTCGAAATAAATTTGTTCACGTGCTTATTATCTTGTCTGGGGAACAGACACGCTGTAGGAAAGCAAGGCCCTATTACGCTTGATCTCAGGTCATCAGCTTTTGACCCAAAGGAGAAAGTATGGACAAGGTTCCCTCCAGAAGGCTCAAAGTACACCCCTCCTCACAGCTCTTGCGATTTCAGATGGAAAGATTACTGCCCACAAGTATTCCGGTTGGTCATCACTCCAATGTCAAATTTGTGATATCCCTTCGGCATGGTTTATCTATGCTCATTGGCAACTTCACATGCAATTTTTCGTAAACTGAATCGCAGGACATTGCGCAAGTTGTTCAAGGTTGATGCAGCAGATTATATGTTATCCCTTTGTGGCGACCAGGCTCTCCGGGAGCTCTCATCCCCTGGCAAGAGTGGAAGCTTCTTTTATCTCACAAGCAATGATCAGTACATGATAAAGACGATGAAGAAAGCTGAAGTAAAGGTTTGTGCCTTCTGATTATCTCTCTATAAATGCTTTCTGAACTTCAGATACAACCAACGGTTTTATACAGAACGTATGGAGCACTCTTTTATCATGCAGATATTTCTGAAGATGCTTCGAGCTTACTACAATCATGTCCGGTCCTTCGAGAACACTCTAGTCACCAAGTTTTTTGGTCTTCATTGTGTCAAGTTAGCCGGAGCTAACCAAAAGAAGGTCAGGACTTAAGATATCTCTGGTCTTCATGCTACAGTTACTTTACTTATATATATATATATATATATATATATATATATATATATATATATATATATATATATATATATATATATATTCTTGCTAAGCTTGTAATTTATGCCTGATCTTCTGTTTGCTATACTATTACCCAGGTTCGTTTTGTCATCATGGGGAATCTGTTCTGTTCTGATCACTATATCCATAGGAGATTTGATCTGAAAGGCTCATCCCTTGGACGTACGACTGACAAGCCACAGACAGAAATCGACGAGTACACTATTTTGAAAGACCTTGATCTTAACTTTATATTCCGATTGCAAAAACCCTGGTACCAAGAGTTCCAGAGGTGAGTGAGGCTAGTCCCAGTTAGAAATCATCACATTATTATTTCCCAAGTTAATGCAGAAGTTAAATTTGGTGAAGCAGACAAGTCGACAAGGACTGCGATTTTCTCGAGCAGGAAAATATTATGGATTACAGTCTCTTGGTGGGCGTACATTTTAGAGACAAAAGAGTTATAATGACTGAAGGTTCGTTGAAAAAGATTGAACATTTTAACAACTTTAGACATGGTTGCTTTATACCTTATGAACGTCATTGTTTGAAGGCTCCTTTGATAGTGATAGCAGCAGAGGATCATCACCCCACCTATCGTCTCACCTGTCTAGAGGAGATACTGATCCAAACAGGTGAAATAAGACTCCTGGTTATGTTGCTCTTATTTGCAATACATGTAGGCCATAGCCTTTGGTCCACTTGTGCCTTATTATAATTTATTGTATCTCCCAATTTATTTTCCTGGTATGTCCACACGGACCCCATTAGGATTAAATCTTTTATATATGTGTGGCTGTGTTCTAACATAACCATAAAAAATTTTCTTTGGGTGGACAGGATGTGCACGATACGGCTTGGGTCGAACATGCCAACAAAAGCCGAACTAACAGTACGGAGGACTGACTGTGAACCGCAGCTTATTGGAGAGTCTACTGGGGAGTTCTACGATGTTATATTGTACTTCGGGATTATAGACATACTTCAAGATTACGATATCAGCAAAAAGCTTGAACACGCATACAAGTCTTTCCAGTATGACCCGACATCTATCTCTGCAGTAGATCCAAAACAGTATTCCAGACGCTTTAAAGATTTTGTTTACAAAGCATTCCAAGAAGACAAGGTAGACAGCTGAAAACACATTGGGGACTCGAGAGCTAGCAGGACCTCTGGCATGGATGTATGCATCGAACTGTCAAAACATGATGCTGCTCATGAAGCAGCAGGGTTTGATGCCTCTACGTGTACTGTTGTACATCATCAGTCACCAGACCACTGGATGAGAAACAGCTTCAGAAATCATCAGGATAACCCTGCTTGCAGATTCCAAGGAAAATTGAGCTGGCTGGCTCTCATGTAGAAATAAGGCGACAGTGGTGCGTTTCAATAACCAGGTCGAACTGTACATTTTTGTTTGTTTACAAAATAGACACATCTGCCTTTCTACAGGTACTTTTCCAGCCAGCGCAGCAATGCCAAGCTATGCCTAAAAAATAGCTGTAAACATGCATATAGAATTATCACTAATGTTAGTGTAGGTGCTGACTTGAAGATCCTTTTCTTCACGTGCTCATTTTCGGCACGTCCGAATATTGAACTTACGGTGTTATCTTGTAATGACAAGTTCAGAGATGTAAATGTTTTACCTGAGTTAACACGCCACGCTTATATGCTACTGCCCAAAATAACCTTAATTATGTGTTTCCCGGAGTGTGTGTTCTTTCTATCTGAACAGTTTTCAAGAGCGGGTTTACTACATCCGTGAAATCTTTTCTGAACTGCAAACTGTAGGTGAGAACTTGACAGTAAGATTTTATTACTCCCTCCGTCCAAAAATAAATGTCTCAAGTTTCTCAAAATTTGGATGAATCTATAGGCTAAATAGTGTCTAGATTTATTCAAATTTTGACAAATCCGAGACATCTATTTTGGGGCGGAGGGAGTATAATTAAAGAAAAGTATGTACGTACTATAATAGAGAGGGAGCTAGGGGGATATACAAAGGGTGTACCCCGGGAACTGCAAAGCGTTTGGCAAGGAAATAAGGGGTCTAAACCTCATCCTTCATTCTGCTAGAGAGAAGAGAAAGAAGAGGTCCCCTTTTTTTCAAACGGAGGAAAAACCTTTGCCTCATTCAATTAGTGAAGGAGAAGTTCTACACGGAACCAAAACAAAAGAAAATCTTAGTTTACAAAACGGATTACTCTCCCAGTATTATTATGCGCAAAAATTTTGCACCCGCGATCACCCAATGTCTCGCCTCCTTGATTGTTTCCAAGATCACTGTCGACTCGTTGGCACTTGTTTGTGGTGGAAGTCTCTTGCATTCCATTCATTCCAAACCTCCCATGTGGTGAGCAAAGTAAGAGAAGCCAAAACCTTGTAATTTGGAGATGGTGGCCATGTCATCCTACTCCACCAATCTTTAAGGGCAAGTGTAGTCCTCTCTTGTGAACGAAGAAAATAAAGCCCAAGATTCTTTGATAAGACTCCAAAGCTAAATGGTGAATCGGCTTTATGTAAAGAGGTGAGCCGCCGATTTTGTCGTTCTCTTGCACAATTGGCATAGACCGTAATTGGGTCATCCTATTTTTTAGCCTAGTTTGTTTTGTAGCACGAGCCACGCGAAGGACTTGGTCTTCGGAGGTGCCCAAACTTCCAAACCATTTTATTCAGGTTGGTGGATATAGTTCCAAAGAATTGGGCCTTGTAGGCCACCACCGCCGAATATTGCCCACTCACCGATAAGGTCCAAGTAAATGTCATCCTTCAAATCATTGACAAGTTGCACGGTTTGGAGTTGCACCCATAGTGCCACAAATTGCTCTAGATGCGTGAAAGTAAGATCCTCCATTTTTATCTTTGAAATCCATCTATTGGTATGCATGTTGTTTTTAACACTCAACTTCTTTCTTTTGGAGCACTCTTATATTAGGGGCGCCATATCCCGTGGCTCGGAACCATTCAACCATGGCGCATCCCAAAAGGGCGTTTCTTTCTCCATTTCCAACTATGATCTTGGTGGCTGCATAGAAAATATACATATACTTTTTTGTGTAAGGGTTTCCTAATCCTACCCAAATATTCTTTAGGTCTTTCCCTTCAAGTCATGGCCATCTCAACCGAAGAGCTCTCGCAATTTTTTTTCCATGCAAAGCATGCCAAGGCCTCCCAAAGATTTGGGATGGCAAACCTTCTCCAAATTAACTTTGCATTGGGCCCATGTGACCTTTTAGTGACCGACCAAAGAAAAACCCTCTTGTTGGAGATATGCCCGAGAGGCAATAATAAAAATAGTTATTATTATATTTTTGTGTTTATGATAAATGTTTACATTCATGCTATAATAGTATTAACCGGAAACATTAATACTTGTGTGATTTGTAAACTAATAAGAGTCTCTAGTAAAGCCTCTTTATAATACTAGCTTGTTGGTTAATAGATGATCATGGTTTCTGGATCATGAACATTGAGATGTTGTTAACAACAAGATCATATCATTAGGAGAATGGTGTGATGGACATACTCCTATAGATAAGCGTAGCATAAAGATCAAGTCATTTCAATAGTTCCTTTGCTATAAGCTTTCTGATATATAGTAACCTAATTCCTTCGACCATGAGATCATGCTAATCACCATCACCGGATGGATACTTTGATGACATCAAACACCATATCGTAACTAGGTGGCTATAAAGGTGGCATTGAGTGTTCGGAAAGTATGTGTTGAGGCACATGGATCAAGAGTGGGATTTGTTCATCCATATGACGGATAGATATACTCTGGGCCCTCTCGGTGAAATGTCATCCAATTAGCTTGCAAGCATGTGATTGGCTCACAAGGGATCACATATCACAGGAATGAGAAAATAGTACTTATCGGTAATGAGGTTGAACTAGGTATGCAGAGATACCGACGATCAGACCTCGGATAAGTAAAATATCGCGAGACAAAAGGAAATTGGTATCGTATGTAAATGGTTCATTCGATCGCAAAGTAAACATAGAAATATGTGGGAACCATATGAATTTCCAGATTCCTCTATTGGTTATTGATCGGAGAAGAGTCCCAGTCATGTCTGCATAATTCACGAACCGTAGAGAGACACACTTAAGGATTCGATGTTGTTTAGTAGATATGGAATGTAAGTAGGGAGACAGAATGTTGTTCGGAGTCTCGGATGGGATCCAGGATATCACGAGGAGATCCAGAATGGTCCAGCGAATAAGATTCATATAAGTAAAGTCCAATTCCGGAGTTCGGCAATGATTCCGGTGTTTTCACCGAAATGATCTAGAAGGGTCTAGAAGGTTCACCGGACCGGAAGGGGAAGGGTGCATGAATGTTTCATGACTAAGTGGAATGATTGCATCATGTCCTAGGTCAAAGGGTTGTGCAAATAAAGAGTAAAATCAAACTCCAAAATTAAAAGTCAAAAGGCAAGTTTGAAAAGTCAAACTGGGACAATGTTTCCTCGTGGAGGAAGGAGAGAATTCTTCTCTACCTCCACCACAAGCCTAGAAGGAGAGGGAGTTGGGGTAGGATTAAAATTTCCCTCTCCCTAGCTGCCCCTTCCTCTCATAAATAGAGGGGAGGGGGTTGCCCATCCACAACAACACCACCACCGAAGCCCGCTCTGCCGCATGCCGCTGTCGCCGCCGCGCCGTGGTGCCGCCGCCGGACCTACCTCCTCCTCTCCGGATTCTAAACCCTAGATCGTCGGGGAAACCCCAATACTCCACCATAACCCGATCCGGCTTAGGCGAAGCCCTGCAGGATCTTCCCTCTACTTCTGACACCACGCCGTCGTGCTGCCGGAATCGTGAGGAGAGAACTACAACCTGCATTGCCTGTTGGAACAAGGGAGAGGAAGGTCGTCATTGAGTACCGAACGTGTGACCGACTGCAGAAGCGCTGCCGGAACGCAGCTCCAGAAGGATCGTCTACGCGATCTTGAGATTGGCAAGTATACGACTACATCACCCACGAGAATCTGCTCTCGTTATGGAATCTTCAAGGGTGAGTAGTCTAATTGAATCGTTGCTACAATCTAGTAGATAGATCTTGGCTTGTGTGTGTTCATTCGGTAGAAATTTTTTGTTTTCCATGCTACGAACCCCTATAGTGGTATCAGAGCCGTGTCTATATGTAGATCTGTTGCACGAGTAGAACACAATGGTCATTATGGGTGTTGATGCTTTTGTTGTCGATTGCTTCGTATGTACTTTGCATATTGCGGGATGGTGGGATGAAGCAGACCGGGCTAACCTTACATGACATCGTTCATGAGACTTGCTCCATGCTTGACATGCAACTTATATTGCATAAGTGGCTTTGCGGATGCATGTTTCTCCCAACATAGTGAAGATTCAATTTACAACAGGTGATTGACAATACTAGTATCAACGTTGTGGTTCTTGTTCGTAAGTTAGAACGACACTTATTGAAAGCCCCAAACCACGTAAAATATGCAAAGAAAATTAGAGGTGTCTAACTTTGTTTTGCAGGGGTGTGTTGTGATGTAATATGGCCATGATTGTGATTATATATGATGTATGCAATGTTCCTTATTGTAAGTCGGCAACCAGCAGGAGCCTTATGGTTGTCTTTTAATTTCGTTAAGACCCGCGTGTCTATTATTCAAAGTAGTTGTAATAGTTGAAACTGGTGGACGACAACCATGGAGAGGTGCCATTGACCTTGACGCCACGCCGGTGATGATGGAGATCATGTTCGTGCTTGAAGATGGAGATCCGAAGCACAAGAACAAAGGCCATATCATATCACATATTTTGAATTGCATGTGACGTTAATACTTTTATGCATCTTGTATTGCTTAGATTGCGATGGTAGCATTATAAGATGATCCCTCTCACAAAATATCAAGTTATAAAGTGTTCGTCCTTAGTAGGCACCGTTGCCAAAGCTCGTTGTTTCGATGCACCACGTGATGATCGGGTGTGTTAGATGTTGCGAGTGTATACAACGGGAGCAAGCCAGATTTGCTCATGCGGAAGCTAAGGTTTGATCTTGATGAGCCTATCATGTACAGACATAGTCTCAGAACACAGACCACCGAAACGTAAAGCATGAGTCATATAGTAGATATGATGAACATGTTGATTGTTCGCCTTTGAAGCTACATCATCTCTCGTGATGATCGATTTTGATGTGGTGGATTTGGTTCATGTGATCACTAAAACAATGTGAAGGATGTTGTTTTGAGTAGGAGTTCACCTAGATTAATTTAACTATTAATTAGAACTAAATTTGTCATAAACTTAGTCTAAACTATTGCAAATATGTTGTAGATCAATTGCGGCCCCTACCATCAATTTTAATGCGTTCCTAGAGAAAGAAATGTTGAAAAACAATGGAAGCAACTTCGCGGATTGATTCCGCAATTTGAGGATTGTCCTTAATGCTGGTCAGTTGACATATGTGTTGGATGCACCGATGGGTGACCCACCTGCAGAAGATGCTACCGATGACGAGAAAATTGTTTATCATACTCGGAAGAATCAGTACTCCACGGTTCAGTGTGCTATCTTGTATGGTTTGGAATCGGAGCTTCAGAAAAGGTTTGAGAACTTTGACCCACATGATATTGTCCGTGAACTCACAATGATATTTGAGGCTCACGCGGCAGTTGAGAGTTATGAAGCTTCTGAAAATTTCTTTAACTATAAGATGGAGGAGGGTAGCTGTTACGTCGGAAACGTATCTATAATTTTTTATGTTCCATGCTTGTCTAGTATCTACTTTGCTTTTATTTGTCTACACTTTGAGGTGCTTTTTACATGTTTTCTGGTACTAACCTATTAACAAGTTGCTACAGTGCCAGTTGCCTGTTTTCTGCTGTTTTTGGTTCCAGAAAAGCTAGTAAGGAAATATTCTCGAAATTGGACGGGACAAAAGCCAAAGTCAATATTTCACCGAGGAGAACACGGAGTCCATAGGAGAGACAGAGGGGCACCACAGGGCGGCTACACCCCCCAAGGTGCAGCCTAGTGTGGGCCCGCGCCTGGGCAGGGTGTGGGCCCCCTGGCCGCCTCCCAGCCTCGCCTCTTCGCCTAAAAGAATCCCCCGATGCCAAAACCCTAAGTACTCGATCAATATTCCATAAAACCGTCTATAGCCGCTGCCACCATCGTCCCTAGATCGGGGGGATCTGAAGCTCTTCCCGGCACCCTACTGAAGGGGAGATCATCCCGGAGGCCTTCTTCTTCATCATTCCAGCCTCCGGTATGAAGCGTGAGTAGTTCCACCTTGGACTACGGGTCCATGTAGTAGCTAGATGGTTTTATCTCCTCCTTGTGCTTTCATGTCTAGATCTTGTGAGCTCCGTTCATGATCAAGATCTAATCTATTTGTAATCATGCATGTTGTGTTTGCGGGGATCCGATGGATATTGAGATTACTATGTCATATTGATTAATGGTTTTGTCTATTTGATTCTATCATGTCTGTGTTGTTTGTGATCTTGCATGCTCTCTGTTGTTAGTAGCTATCTTGACCAAGTAGTTGCTAGTGACTCCAAGAGGGTGTATTTATGCTCGATAGTGGGTTCATGCCTCTACTTAATCAAGGGAAGTGACAGAAATCTCTATGGTTGTAGATGTGATGTTGCCACTATGGGGAAAACAACGGTCTCTTGTTCATGGAACAAGTGGATTGTTTACCTTACACACTTTGCTTAAAGCAGCTGTCTATTGCTTGTAACTTAATACTAGAGGGGTTTCGGATGATAACCTGAAGGTGGACTTCTAGTCATAGATGCAGTTGGATGGCGGTCTATGTATAGTGTTGTATTGCCCAATCAAATCTCATAGGATCTTTTTTGTCTAGTATTGCATTGTTTTGCCTTGCTCAGTCCTATCAATTGCCCTGCTGTAATTTGTTTACCCAGCATGTCATGTTTGTTTATCTAAGGAGAGCACCTCTAGTGAACTATGGACCCCGGTCCAATCTTTACCATTGATACATCTTCCACTGTTACTGTTTACTTGCTGCAAATCATCATCACCTTCCACACCATACAGTTAATCCTTTGTTACAGCAACCGGTGAGATTGACAACCTCACTGTTAGTTGGGGCAAAGTCTTGAGTTTGTGTTGTGCAGGTTTCCATGTTGCTTGAAACACCTTTGAGACGTTTTCTTCCTCCTACTGGTTCGATAACCTCGGTTTCTTACTGAGGGAAGACTTGCTGCTGTGTTGCATCATACCTTGCTCTTGGGGTTTCCCGACGAAGCGCTCCACGTTGACGCAGCGCCATCAAGATTTTATGGCGCCATTGCCGAGGAGGCTAAGGACATCTTCACAAGGGGAGTACTCCTCAACCTTTCTCTTTACTTTGTTTTTAGTTTGCTTAGTTTGTTTTGCTTGGTTTTGTTTGCCTCTTTTTATCAAAAAATCTAAAAAAAATAGTTTAGTTTGGTTTGCTTTCTCTTATCAAAAACACAAAAAATTAGCTCCTACTCTAGTTGCCACCCTGCTCTAGCTCACCATGTTGTTCCCCAAGTTCACCCTGAAAGACCTTTCAATAGGTAGTGGCTCCATGATTGGGAAAGATAATATTGTAGAATTCTTTAATCATGTTAGCAAGCATGAGGATATTGAGGATAGATCTATAGCAGAACTTTCTCCTAATTATGAAATTGATGCAGGTTCTTTAGTTCATATGTTGGAGGCTAGGTTTGTTAGCCTTAACCCCATGATGCAAATTTTGTTCCTAAACCTAAAAGAAGAAAAGAATGCTGAAAAGAGAGAATTTATCCTTGAAACTTCACTAAAAGAGTTTCATGATGTTACTAAGGAAGCCAAAAAGGTCTTTGAGCGTTTTAATATGATAGGCTCATGTGTAAATGGTGTGGGTACTTCAGATAAAACCAAACCTAGAGAGGAATTTAAGATACCCATACCCTTTAAGCTTGTTGGGATGCATGATGCCTTTGAAAAGAATTTTGATTGAATTATTCCTGAAAATCCTTTTTATGAAAGTAGTAAACCAAAGCGAGATGAGAAGGGATCCTCCAAGACTCATTTGTATGAGATACCTCTCATAGTTGAAGACTTTGCAAGTATTGATCTTAATTCTTCATTTGAAACTGCTTGATTTCTTGCTTCTTGTGGCTAACTTAAAGGCGTTAAAGAAAAATACTTGTTGGGAGATAACCCAAGAGTTTTCTTGAGTCTTAGAAGTTATTACTTCAATAATGACCTCTCTTTATCCTTTTTGTTTGCTTCTTTGCCAAGAATGACCTCTAATCAGAGGGAAGTAAGATTTGGGGAGTTGCTGTCCCGAAACAGATTTCTGTCCTCCACTATAAAATTTCGTGAGGAGTCTCTGTAAGTCGTATTGAGCTGAAAATTTACGAATAAATCCCCCAGTATGTTAGCTAACTTTCGTTAGCTTAACACTTTTTTATTTGAGCAACATAATGTATTCGAAAAAATCGGTTTCTACTTGCTGGTCTGTTTTGACAGATTTCTGCCATTATTTGCATTTGCTTCTTATTGATTCTTTTTTTGGTTCTTTTTGGGAAATTGAGCTTTTTGAAGGAGTTACTATAGTAGATTTTGTTTTTAGTGAAAATTTTTGATGTTATAAAGCTAATACTAAAGGTCTATTATCTTTTCAATACACTAATGTTGCTAATGAAGATTGTGTGAAGGAAAAATTTCAGGTGTAGAGAGAGAATGATGTAATGAGATGAAGAATGGACAAAAGATCAAGCTTGGGGATACCACCCCGGTGTCACCCCAATAAATATTTAAGAGGTACAAGCGTCAAATCTTGGGGATGCCCAAGGCATCCCCTTCTTCATCAATAAAAAGCTCAGGTCTTTCTAGACACTTCGTTTTTATTGTTTCATGCACTTTTGTGTTGTTCTTGGAGCATCTTAGTTTTCGTTTGCTTTGTTTAGTTTGCTTGGATAAAGTAGTTTGGACCCCCGTTCTCACTGTGTTGTTTCAAATAAGTCGATTGGTGTTGGAAAGGAGTAGAAAGTTCTTGCTTGAAAGTGCAAGAGGAGCTTGCTTTGACTGTGACTTAGACTTTAACATGTCATGCTAGGTGTTGTTTTAATCTTATGCATAGTGATAATTGCTGTAGCATGAATTGTTCCAAACAATTGTGATTGCTTAGTGTGCCTTGAAGGAATCATGTGTTGTTTTAGCATACAAAAGCATAGTATTGTGGTATTCTCCTTTGATGCTTTGTTTGGGTTGACTTGGCACATGCTCACACCATGTTATGACTATGAACAAGTCACCATAGTCATTTAGTCCTTGACTTATAGTACCACTCTATGCTTTGATTAGAAATGTTTTGTCGCTATGCATGATTATGGCCATTATTGTTCTCTTAGTTGGTTGCTTCCAGTCTTTTGCTAGCCTCCACTTGTATGAGTAAGCTCTACTCATGCTTCCAACTCCCAAGAAACCAAGTTATTCCAAAGTGTCCACTGTAAATTTCTATGCATGGTGTGTTACACCATTCCAAGTATATTCTTGTTTTCATCTATTTTCCAATTAAAAAGTATTTTGTTATGTGAAAACTTAGTGATTAAAGCCCTCACGAACTTGATGGCACACTTTATATTCCTTACCCCTAATAAACTTGAACCATTGTGTCATCTATGTTGTATATGCTTGCACTTATACGTTGGAATTAGCAGAACCATGCTGTCATGGGGAACGCTTTCAACATTGCACTTGTACTTTGTACACGGTTGATATCATGCTCTTTTATCTATGGATGTCATCGTGTGAAATAAAAAAGGGAGCTTGTAAGTCCATAGAGTTATGTATTTTGTGTTAGAGAAACGCCTGGGCCGCTAGCCTAAGACATGCCTAATCATGGTGGAAACTTGCAGCATCACCATAATGAGCAATCTGTGAAGCATCCACAATAAAAATCTATGCAAATAGTAAATAAAAAGATCGCTGAGATGCTCATTGTCTGCTTGCCTTGGCATTTTGGTTATGGGATAGCTCCTGTACCATGTGCAAGGGGTACCCCGTTAGCGGTTCTCTATGATACACGTGTACTTACTATGCCAAGAACTTACATGTGACTAAAGTTGAGTAGCATGCGGTGCGGCCCTCATATTCAAGGGACATGAGATTGCCAACTTATACTTTGTCAAGCATATACTCCATAGTTTGTTCACTTTAACCTTAATCACTTCAAGATGCTTATGATAGGGGCAATGAGGGCTGAAAGCTAACAAGTACCATAATTTTTGGAAGCTCTTTTTGAAACTTGAAATCCCTGATTCCTTTATTAAGGGTCTTTCTTCCACTATTATATTGAGTCTCCACCTTCTACCTTTAGGCACCATTAAGAGAGCATAGTTGTCATTCTTAGTTCTATGTGCAGTGTCCCAAAACTTATTGATTGATGCATATTGTGATATTACTTGTTCTTGTGCTATTTGTATCTAGTCACTCTTATGAACTTTGAAGGTGTCCTATGCATCTATTTGCTACTCTATGAGGGACAAGCTAAATTCCACTATGCCATGTTTTCTGTATGTGAAACAAACAAACGTTTTTCAATGCATGTTATTCATGATCTTTGTTTGTAGCCTTTCATGTTGCATGCATAGTTACTTTGTCCTACTGTTAGAACTCCATCTTTCATGCACATGTTTAGAGTTCTTGGATCCCAGCTTTCAATGCTTGCAAATGGTTTGATCTTGGTTTTGATGGTGCATGTCACCTCAAAAATTATTCTTTTATCACTTACCTACTCGAGGACGAGCAGGAGTTAAGCTTGGGGATGCTTGATACGTCGGAACGTATCTATAATTTTTGATGTTCCATGCTTGTTTAGTATCTACTTTGCTTTGATTTGTCTACACTTTGAGGTGCTTTTTACATATTTTCTGGTACTAACCTATTAACAAGTTGCCACAGTGCCAGTTGCCCGTTTTCTGCAGTTTTTGGTTCCAGAAAAGCTAGTAGGGAAATATTCTCGGAATTGGACGGGACAAAAGCCAAAGTCAATATTTCACGGAGGAGAACACGGAGTCCAGAGGAGCGACGGAGGGGCGCCATAGGGCGGATGCACCCCCCCAGGCACAACCTAGGGTGGGGTCGTGCCTATGTAGGGTGTGGGCCCCCTGGCCGCCTCCCAGCCTCGCCTCTTCGCCTATAAGAAGCCCCTGATGCCTAAACCCTAAGTACCCGATCAATATTTCACAAAACCGCATGTAGCCGCCGCCACCATCGTCCCTAGATCAGGGGATCTGAAGCTCTTCCCGGCACCCTACTGAAGGGGATATCATCCCGGAGGCCTTCTTCATCATGCCAGCCTCCGGTATGAAGCGTGAGTAGTTCCATTGGACTAGCTAGATGGTTGTATCTCCTCCTTGTGCTTTCATGTCTAGATCTTGTGAGCTCCGTTCATGATCAAGATCTAATCTATTTGTAATCATGCATGTTGTGTTTGTGGGGATCCGACGGATATTGAGATTACTATGTCAGATTGATTAATGGTTTTATCTATTTGATTCTATCATGTCTATGTTGTTTGTGATCTTGCATGCTCTCCGTTGTTAGTAGCTATCTTGGCCAAGTAGTTGCTAGTGACTCCAAGAGGGGGTATTTATGCTCGATAGTGGGTTCATGCCTCTACTTAATCAAGGAAAGTGACAGAATTCTCTACGGTTGTAGATGTGTTGTTGCCACTAGGGGAAAACAACGGTCCCTTGTTCATGGAACAAGTGGATTGTTTACCTTACACACTTTGCTTAAAGCAGTTGTCTGTTGCTTGCAACTTAATACTGGAAGGGGTTTGGATGACAACCTGAAGGTGGACTTATAGTCATAGATGTAGTTGGATGGCGGTCTATGTATATTGTTGTATTGCCCAATCGAATCTCATAGGATCTTTTTGTCTAGTATTGCATTGTTTTGCCTTGCTCAGTCCTGTCAATTGCCCTGTTGTAATTTGTTTACCCAGCATGCCATGTTTGTTTATCTAAGGAGAGCACCTCTAGTGAACTATGGACCCCGGTCCAATATTTACCATTGATACATCTTCCACTGTTACTGTTTACTTGCTGCAAACCATCATCACCTTTCACACCATACAGTTAATCCTTTGTTACAGCAACCGATGAGATTGACAACCTCACTATTAGTTGGGGCAAAGTCTTGAGTTTGTGTTGTGCAGGTTTCCACGTTGCTTGCAACACCTTTGAGACGTTTCCTTCCTCCTACTGGTTCGATAACCTCGGTTTCTTACTGAGGGAAGACTTGCTTCTGTGCTGCATTATCCCTTGCTCTTGGGGTTCCCCGACAAAGCGCTCCACGTTGACGCAGCACCATCAGCAGCTCCGTCAGTGAGCATGTGCTTAAGATGTCTGGGCACGCTAATAAGCTCTAGAGCTTGGGCATAATAATTCCTAATGATTTAGGGATTCATCGTTTTCTCCAATCACTACCACCAAGTTACAAGAACTTTGTGATGAAATACAACATGCAGCGCATGGATAAGATGTTGCCAGAACTCTTCTCTATGTTGAAGTCTGTGGAAGTGGAGATCAAGAAAATCACCAAGTGTTGATGGTCAATAATACCATAAATTTCAAGAAGCAAGGCAAGCCTAAGAAAAAGGGAAACTTCAAGACCGGCGGTAAGAAAGCTACCGCGCCGGCGAAGAAGACCAGGGCTAGGCCTAAGCCTGATACTGAGTGCTTTTACTGCAAGGGAGAAGGTCAATGGAAGCGAAATTTCCCTAAGTACTTGGTGGATCTAAAGAACAACAACATCAAGAAGAAAGGTATATTAGATATACATGTTATTGATATGTATCTTACTAGTAGTCGTAGTAGTGCCTAGGTATTTGATACTAGTTCGGTTGCTCATATTTGTAACTTGAAATAGGTGCTGCATAATAGACGGAAACTAGTGAATAACAAGGTGACGATGCGCGTTGGAAATGGATCAAAGGTTGATGTGATCGCGGTCGGCACGCTACCTCTTTATCTACCATCGGGATTAGTTTTATACTTAAATAATTGTTATTTGGTGCCTGCGTTGAGCATGAACATCATATCCGGATTATGTTTATTGCGAAACGGTTACTGGTTTAAGTCCGAGAATAATGGTTATTCGATTTATATGAGTAATATGTTTTATGCACATGCACCCTTGATAGATGGTCTATTCTTGTTGAATCTCGATTGTAGCAATACACATGTTAATAACATTGAAGCTAAACGTTAGAAATTAAGCGATAACTCAACCTATATGTGGCACTGTCGTCTTGGTCATATCGGAGTGAGGCGTATGAAGAAACTCCATTCTGATGGACTTCTTGAATCACTTGAAAGATGTGAAGCATATCTGATGGGTAAAATAACTAAGACTCCATTTTATGGTATGATAGAGCGAGCTACGGACTTGTTGGAAATCATACATACCGATGTGTGTGGACCAATGAGTGTAGCATCGCGCGGTGGTAATCGTTATGTTCTTACTTTCATGGATGACTTGAGTAGATATTGGTATATCTATTTCATGAAACATAAGTCCAAAATTTTCGAGAAGTTTAAGGAATTTCAAAGTGAAGTAGAGAATCAACATAACAAGAAGATTAAGTTTCTACGCTCTGATCATGGAGGTGAATATCTAAGTTACGAGTTTGGCGAGCATTTGAAGAAATGCGGAATACTTTAACAATTGACACCACTGGGAACACCACAATGTAATGGTGTGTCCGAACATCGTAATCGAACTCTCTTAGATATGGTTCGTTCTATGATGTCACTTACAGATTTACCGCTATCATTTTGGGGTTTATGCATTAGAAATATCCTCATTCACTTTAAATAGGGCACCATCTAAATCCGTTGAAACAACACCATATGAATTATGGTTTGGGAAGAAACCTAAATTATCGTTTCTCAAAGTTTGGGGTTGTGAAGCTTATGTAAAGAAGTTACAGCCCGACAAGCTTGAACCCAAAGCGGAAAAATGCGTCTTCATAGGATACCCGAAGGAAACTATGTTGGAATTATGCCCTAGATGCAATAATAAAGATGTTATTATTATAATTCTTGTTCATGATAAAGTTTATATTCCATGCTAGAATTGTATTAAGCGGAAACTTTAATACTTGTGTGGTTTGTAAACAACACCGTGTCCCTAGTATGCCTCTATGGACTAGCTCATTGATTAATGATGGTTAAGGTTTCCTAACCATAGACATGAGTTGTCAATTAATAATGAGATCATATCATTGGGAGAATGATATGATGGACAGACCCAAACTAAGCGGAGCAATTAGATCGTGTCATCGTGTTCATCTTTGCGAAGCTTTTCTTATGTCAAATATTGTATTCCTTAGACCATGATATAATACAACTCCCTGGTATCGTAAGAAAGCTTTGAGGTCATCAAACGTCATCCTATGAGAGGGTGATCATAAAGGTGTCTCTCAGGTGATCGGAAAGTACCTGTTGGGTTGTATGTATCGAGATGGGATTTGTCCCTCCCAAGTCGGAGAGATATACTTCGGGCCCACTCGGTAATCGATATCAACACCGCTTGCAAGCATGTGGTTAAGGAGTTAATCACAAAGTGATATCGGATTACGGAACGAGTAAAGTACTTGCTGTGAACGAGATTGAACTAGGTATGACGGTACCGACGATCAAATCTCGGGCAAGTAAAATATCGCGAGATGAAGGGAATATATATATATATGGGATTGATTGAATCCTGGCATCGTGGTTCATCCGATATGATCATCGATGAATGTGTGGGAGTCAATATGGGTTTCCAGACCCCGCTGTTGATTATTGATATAAGATCATGTCTACATGTTCTCGAACCCGAAGGGTCACACACTTAACGTGTCTCGACGCTAGGATAGATTGGATAATTGGTTTATGAGTTTTTGTTCGGAGTCTCGGATGGGATCCGGGACATCACGAGAGGTTCCGGAATGGTCCAGAGAATAAGATTCATATAAGGCAATGCAGTTTTTGGAGTTCGGAATTGTTTCGGGTTAATCGGTATTGTACCGTAAGCTTCTAGAACATTACGGAGGGGGACCAACATGGCCCCACCTGTCGGGAGGGGGCATGGGCCTATGAGGGAGTGCCCTGGCCGCATTGGGCCAGGGGCACAAGGCCCCATAGGGCCCAGCCGGCAAAACCAAGGGGAAACCCTAGGGGAGCTTCTAGAAGGGGGGAACTTGCCCCCCACTCCTCCCTCCTTGGCCGCCGGCCTAGGGCTTGGGGGAGGGGCTAGGGCTGGCGCCCACCCCTCTATATATAGATAGCTGGGGCGCACCCTCCCCACACACCTCCTCCACAACCCTAGCCGCCCTGCTGCCCTCCTCTCTCTCTCCCTCCCGACTGCACGTAGGCGAAGCCCTGCTGCAGAAACTCTCCACCACTTGCACCGCACCGTCGCGTTGTAGATCCAATACATCTCTCCACCCTACTTGCTGGACCGAGGAAGGAGGAGACGTCGAGGTGCCGCACGTGTGCATCTCTCGGAGGCATCGCCACTTGCGGTGTTAGATCGGATCAGATCGCGAGGAGGAGAAGCGAGTATGACTACATCACCCACGTTCCGACGAACGTTCCGTTGTGCGAATCTTCAAGGGTATGAAGATCTCATCTAATCCCCCTCGTTGTTTGCATCTCCTAGATTAGATCTTGGCTTTCCCGTTCGCATCCGTAGAATTTTTTTGATTTACTATGCTGCGAAACCCTTCAGTGGTATCAGAGCTAGATCTATGCGTAGATGTGTTTCACGAGTAGAACGCAACATGGTTGTTGCGGGCATTGATGTTTTCTGTTGCAAGCCTCTTGTTTGTTTTCTTCTTATGACGCGGGATAGTGAGATTGAAGCGGTCCAGGACAACCTTACGCGACGTTGTTCGCGAGACCGGCTCCGCACTTGACGTGTGGCTTGTTCCACACATGCGGCTGGTGGATGCCAGTTTCTCTCACTATAGTTGCCATGGGATTTACACCGGAGTTTGGCAACTATAATATCACCGTTGTGGCTTTCCGTAGATAAGAATCGTTCTTAGCTTGCTACTCCCATAAGCCACGTAAAACATGCAACAACAAAGTAGAGGCGTCTAACTTGTTTTTGCAGGGAGTGTTTTCTGTGATATGGTATGGCCCAAGATGTGATGTGTATGTTGTATGCAATGATCATGTTTTGTAATGTTTCACGACTTGCATGTCGATGAGTACACAACCGGCAGGAGCCATATGGTTGTCTTTATAATTGTGTATGACCTGTGTGTCAACTTCTTATACGCCATGTAATAGTTTCACTTTATCGCTAAGTAGTTAGCAATAGTTGTAGTTACTATTCGTGGTGGAGGCAATCATGGTGGAGTGATGGAGATCATGCCGGCACGCACAAGATGGAGATCATTGCGCGAAGATTGGCTATACCATGTCACATAAAGTTATATGCATGTGATGTTTATCCTTTTATGTATCTTATTATGCTTAGATCACGACAGTAGCATTATAAGATGATTCCTCACTTAAAGATCAAGATAAAACTGTGTTCTCCCCATGTATGCACCGTTGCGAAAGTTCGTCATGTCCAAGCATCACGTGATGATCGGGTGCTATAGACTCTACGTTCACATACAACGGGTGCAAGCCAGTTTTGCACATGCGGAAATACTTGGGATTGACTTGACGAGCCTAACATGTACAGACATGGCCTCGGAACACATGAACCGAAAGGTTAAGCATGAGTCATATGAATGATAAGATCGACACTTCGTTGTCCACCATTGAAGCCACATCTCTTCTCGTGAAGATCGGATTAGGTGTGGTGAATTTGGATCATGTTCACTAAACAACTTGAGGGATGTTGAATTTAGTGGGAGTTCATCTAGTAATTTGATTAAAAGTTGAACTAGTTATCATGAACATAGTCTAATTTGTACTTGCAAATATTGTAGATCAAATGGCTAAGTCCAACTTCAACTTCAACGTTTTTGCTGAGAAGGAAAAGCTTAGAAACAATGGGTCTAACTTCACCAACTGGTTCCGCAATCTGAGAATCATTCTCTCTGGCGGTCAAAAGGACTATGTCCTTGAAAATGCGCTAGGTGACGCCCCTGCTGTAGATGCGTCGGTTGATGAGAAAGCTGTCTATCAGTCGCGCAAAGATGATTATGGTGTCATTAAGAGCACCATGTTGTTTGCTATGGAATCGGACCTTCAAAATTGTTTTGAAGACTATCCCGGGCCCTTTGAGATTCTTGAGGAGCTGAAAACCATGTTTCAGACTCAGGCCCGTTCTGAGAGATATGAGATCTCTGAGAAATTCTTTAACTGCAAGATGGAGGAAGGGAGTTCCGTTAGTGAGCACGCCATAAAGATGTCGGGCTACACTCAACGCCTTGAGCAACTGGACTGCAAGATTCCAGAGGAGCTCAAGGTTGACAGGGTTCTTAAATCACTCCCTCCTAGCTACAAAAGTTCTGTAGTGACTCACAATCAGATTGGTTCCACTGATACGATCACCGAGCTCTTCGCAAAGCTGAAGGCTGTGGAGGTGGACATCAAAAAAGATAATCATGTGTTGATGGTCAACAAGCCCCCCACCTTCAAGAAAGGTAAGGGTGCAAAGAAGCCCTTCAAGAAAGGCGGCGGCAAGCGCGTTGCCCCTGCTGAGAAGAAGCTCAAGTCTGGACCCAAGCCGGACACTGAGTGCTTCTATTGCAAGGACAAGGGTCACTGGAAGCACAACTGTCCGAAGTACTTAGCGGACAAGAAGGCTGGCACCATCAAAGGTATATTTGATATACATGTTATTGATGTTTTCCTTACTAGCCCTCGTTGTAGTGCCTGGGTATTTGATACTGGTTCAGTTGCTAATATTTGTAACTCGAAACAGGAGCTACGGAATAGATGGCGGCTTGCAAGGGATGAGGTGACGATGCGCGTTGGCAACGGATCAAGAGTTGATGTGATGATAGTCGGCACGCTCTCCTTAGTTTTACCTTCGGGATTAGTTTTAAACCTTAATAAGTGTTATTATGTGCCTGCGTTGAGCATGAACATTATTTCTGGATCGTGTTTATTGCAAGATGGTTATTCATTTAAATCGAGAATAATGGTTGTTCTATTTATATGAGTAACATATTTTATGGTCATGCACCTGTTGTGAATGGTTTATTTCTTCTGAATCTCGAAAGGGATGAAACACACATCCATAACATTGAGGCTAAGAGATGCAAAGTAGATAGTGATAATACTACTTATTTGTGGCACTATCGTCTAGGTCATATTGGTGTAAAGCGCATGAAGAAACTCCATTCTGATGGACTTTTGGAGTCTCTTGATTTTGAATCATTTGACACATGCGAACCATGCCTCATGGGCAAGATGATCAAAACCCCGTTCTCCGGAATGATGGAGCGAGCAACGGACTTGTTGGAAATCATACATACCGATGTATGCGGACCGATGAGTGTTTCGACGCGCGGTGGATATCGCTATTTTCTCACTTTTATCGATGACTTAAGTAGATATGGGTATATCTATTTAATGAAACATAAATCTGAAACATTTGAAAAGTTCAAGGAATTTCACTATGAAGTGGAGAACCATCGTAACAGAAAAATTAAGTTTCTACGATCCGATCGTGGAGGTGAATATTTGAGTTATGATTTTCTCACGCATCTTAAAGCAAGCGGAATCGTTTCGCAACTCACGCCACCCGGAACACCACAGCGCAATGGTGTGTCTGAACGCCGGAATCGAACTCTATTAGATATGGTCCGATCGATGATGTCTCTTACTGATTTGCCGTTATCATTTTGGGGTTATGCATTAGAAACCGCTGCATTCACTTTAAATAGGGCACCATCTAAATCTGTTGAGACGACACCGTATGAACTGTGGTTTGGTGCTAAACCTAAGTTGTCGTTTCTTAAAGTTTGGGGATGCGAAGCCTACGTCAAGAAGTTGATGCCGGACAAGCTCGAACCCAAAGCGGAGAAATGCGTCTTCATAGGATACCCTAAGGAAACTATTGGGTATACCTTCTATCACAGAACCGAAGGCAAAGTGTTTGTCGCAAAGAACGGTTCCTTTCTTGAGAAGGAGTTTCTCTCGAAAGAAGTGAGTGGGAGGAAGTAGAGCTAGACGAGGTTGTTGAACCTTCTCTTGAATTGGAGAGTAGCGCAGCACCTGAAATTGTTCCAGTACCGCCTGCACCAACAATAGATGAAGCTAATGACAAGGATCATGAAGCTTCGGACGATGCTGCTACTGAACGTCGCAGGTCGACAAGGTCGCGTGCCCCTCCTGAGTGGTACGGCAACCCTGTCTTGACTGTCTTGTTGGTAGAAGACAGTGAACCTATGAACTATGAGGAAGCGATGATGAGCCCAGACTCTGAGAAATGGCTAGAGGCCATGAAATCCGAATTGGGATCCATGAGCGGAAACCAAGTATGGACTTTGGTGGACCCTCCTAGCAACCGAAAGGCCGTTGAGTGCAAATGGATTTTCAAAAAGAAAACGGACGCGGATGGTAATGTTACCGTCTATAAAGCACGACTTGTCGCAAAAGGTTTTCGACAAGTTCAAGGTGTTGACTACGATGAGACTTTCTCTCCCGTAGCGATGTTTAAGTCCATTCGGATTTTATTAGCAATTGCTGTGTTTCATGATTATGAAATATGGCAGATGGATGTCAAGACTGCGTTCCTCAATGGCAACATTGATGAAGAGTTGTATATGATGCAACCCGAAGGTTTTGTCGATCCTAAGGATGATGATAAAGTATGCAAACTTCAGCGTTCCATTTATGGACTGAAGCAAGCATCTCGGAGTTGGAACCTTCGTTTTGATCAAGTGATCAAGAGCTTTGGATTTGTTCCAAATTGCTACGAAGCTTGTATCTACAAGAAAGTGAGTGGGAGCTCGGTGACATTTCTGGTACTATATGTGGATGACATATTGATTATTGGAAATGACATTAACATGCTTAACGATGTGAAGAGTTATTTGAACAAGTGTTTTTCAATGAAAGACCTAGGTGAAGCTTCTTATATATTGGGCATCAAAATCTATAGAGATAGACAAAGACGCCTGATAGCTTTAAGCCAAAGTACATACCTAGAAAAAGTTCTGAAAAGGTTCAGAATGGATAAGGCAAATAAAGGTTCAGTGCCTATGTTGTCAGGTAAAATATTGAGCAAGGCTCAGTGTCCAGCTACGGTAAATGATAGGGAAGCTAAGAGAAAAGTGCCTTATGCCTCGGCCATAGGTTCTATCATGTATGCCATGTTGTGTACTAGACCGGATGTGTCCAATGCTCTTAGTTTGACAAGCAGATATCAAAGTGATCCAGGAGTGGAACACTGGACAGCCGTGAAGAACATCCTAAAGTACCTAAATAGGACTAAAGAAATGTTCTTAGTCTATGCAGGTGATGAACAGCTCGTCGTAAAAGGTTACGTCGACGCTAGTTTCGACACCGACAAGGATGATTCTAAATCTCAGACAGGATACGTTTATATTTTGAATGGAGGAGCTGTGAGCTAGAGAAGCTGCAAGCAAAGCATGATCGCGGGATCTACAGTAGAAGCGGAATACATGGCTTCTGCAGAAGCGTCAAGTGAAGGAGTTTGGATCAGGAACTTCATCACTGAGCTTGGCGTGGTTCCAAGTGCATTGGACCCACTGGAGATATTGTGTGACAACACTGGCGCCATAGCACTCACTAAGGAACCAAGATATCATCCAAAGACCAAGCATATCAACCGCAAGTTTCATATAATCCGAGATTATATAGCAGATGGAGATCTGAAGATTAGCAAAGTACATACAGATCTGAATGTTGCAGATCCATTGACTAAACCTCTTCCACGTGTAAAACATGATCAGCACCTTAGTGCCATGGGTGTGAGATTGTTGCCAAATGTAAACTAGATTATTGACTCTAGTGCAAGTGGGAGACTATTGGAATTATGCCCTAGAGGCAATAATAAAGATGTTATTATTATAATTCTTGTTCATGATAAAGTTTATATTCCATGATAGAATTGTATTAAGCGGAAACTTTAATACTTGTGTGGTTTGTAAACAACACCGTGTCCCTAGTATGCCTCTATGGACTAGCTCATTGATTAATGATGGTTAAGGTTTCCTAACCATAGACATGAGTTGTCAATTAATAATGAGATCATATCATTGGGAGAATGATATGATGGACAGACCCAAACTAAGCGGAGCAATTAGATCGTGTCATCGTGTTCATCTTTGCGAAGCTTTTCTTATGTCAAATATTGTATTCCTTAGACCATGAGATAATACAACTCCCTGGTATCGGAAGAAAGCTTTGAGGTCATCAAACGTCATCCTATGAGAGGGTGATCATAAAGGTGTCTCTCAGGTGATCGGAAAGTACCTGTTGGGTTGTATGTATCGAGATGGGATTTGTCCCTCCCAAGTCGGAGAGATATACTTCGGGCCCACTCGGTAATCGATATCAACACCGCTTGCAAGCATGTGGTTAAGGAGTTAATCACAAAGTGATATCGGATTACGGAACGAGTAAAGTACTTGCTGTGAACGAGATTGAACTAGGTATGACGGTACCGACGATCAAATCTCGGGCAAGTAAAATATCGCGAGACGAAGGGAATATATATATATGGGATTGATTGAATCCTGGCATCGTGGTTCATCTGATATGATCATCGATGAATGTGTGGGAGTCAATATGGGTTTCCAGACCCCGTTGTTGATTATTGATATAAGATCATGTCTACATGTTCTCGAACCCGAAGGGTCACACACTTAACGTGTCTCGATGCTAGGATAGATTGGATAATTGGTTTATGAGTTTTTGTTTGGAGTCTCGGATGGGATCCGGGACATCAAGAGAGGTTCCGGAATGGTCCGGAGAATAAGATTCATATAAGGCAATGCAGTTTTTGGAGTTCGGAATTGTTTCGGGTTAATCGGTATTGTACCGAAAGCTTCTAGAACCTTCTGGAGGGGGACCAACGTGGCCCCACCTTCCGGGAGGGGGCATGGGCCTATGAGGGAGTGCCCTGGCCGCATTGGGCCAGGGGCACAAGGCCCCATAGGGCCCAGCCGGCCAAACCAAGGGGAAACCCTAGGGGAGCTTCTAGAAGGGGGGAAACTTGCCCCCCACTCCTCCCTCCTTGGCCGCCGGCCTAGGGCTTGGGGGAGGGGCTAGGTCTGGCGCCCACCCCTCTATATATAGAGGGCTGGGGCGCACCCTCCCCACACACCTCCTCCACAACCCTAGCCGCCCTGCTGCCCTCCTCTCTCTCTCCCTCCCGACTGCACGTAGGCGAAGCCCTGCTGCAGAAACTCTCCATTGCACCGCGCCGTCGCGTTGTAGATCCAATCCATCTCTCCACCCTACTTGCTGGACCGAGGAAGGAGGAGACGTCGAGGTGCCGCACGTGTGCATATCTCGGAGGCATCGCCACTTGCGGTGTTAGATCGGATCGGATCGCGAGGAAGAGAAGCGAGTACGACTACATCACCCACGTTCCGATGAACGTTCCGCTGTGCGAATCTTCAAGGGTATGAAGATATCATCTAATCCCCCTCGTTGTTTGCATCTCCTAGATTAGATCTTGGCTTTCCCGTTCGCATCCGTAGAATTTTTTTGATTTACTATGCCGTGAAACCCTTCAAACTATTGGGTATACCTTCTATCATAGATCCGAGGGCAAAATCTTCGTTGCCAAGAATGGATCCTTTCTAGAGAAGGAGTTCCTCTCAAAAGAAGTGCTAGAAGGAAAGTAGAACTCGACGAGGTTGTCAAACCTTCTCTAGAATTTGAGAGTAGCGTCGCACCGTAAGAAGTTCATGTGGCGCCTACACCAATAAGAGAGGAAGCTAATGATGTTGATCATTCGGTTGAAATTACTACGGAACCTCGCAGGTCAACGAGAACTTGTACCACTCCCGATTGGTATGATCCTGTTATGAGTGTCATGTTGGTGGACAACACCGACGACCCTGCGACATATGAGGAAGCAATGATGTGCCCAGATTCCAATAAATGGCAAGAAGCCATGAAACACGATATTGGATCCATGTACGAAAACCAAGTATGGACTTTGGTGGACTTACCGGATGGTCGGAAGGCTGTCGAGAACAAATGGATTTTCAAGAAGAAAACAGATGTTGATGGTAATGTTACTGTCTATAAAGCTCGACTTGTTGCAAAAGGGTTTAGACAAATTCAAGGAGTTGACTACGATGAGACTTTCTCACCGGTAGCAGAGCTAAAGTCTATAAGGATTTTGTTAGCAATTGCTGCATATTATGATTATAAGATATGGCAGATGGATGTCAAAACGGCATTCCTCAATGGAGACATTGATGAAGAGTTATATATTGTACAACCCAAAGGTTTTGTCGATCCTAAGATCCTAACAAGGTATGCAAACTTCAACGGTCCATTTATGGATTGAAGCAAGCATCCCAAAGTTGGAATCAATGTTTTGATAAGGTAATCAAAAGTTTTGGTTTTATATAAACTTATGGAGAAGCTTGTATTTAAAAGAAAGTGAGTGGGATCTCTGTAGCATTCCTAGTACTATATGTGGACGACATATTGTTGATTGGGAATGATGTAGACCTTCTAAATAGTGTCAAAGATTATTTGAATAATAGTTTTTTAATGAAGGATCTTGGCAAAGCTGCTTACATATTAGGCATAAAGATTTATAGAGATGGATTGAGACGCCCAATATCATTGTCACAAAATACATATTTGGACAAAGTTCTAAAGAGGTTTGGAATGGAAGATAGCAAGAAAGGGTTCTTGCCCATGTTACCCAATACGACCTTGAGTAAAACTCAAAGTCCAGCTACGGCAAAAGATAGAGAAAGGATGAGTAAGACTCCCTATGCCTCAGCCATAGGATCTATCATGTATGACATGCTATGTACTAGACCCGACATTGCATATGCTGTTAGTTTAACTAGCAGATATCAAAGTGATCCAGGAGTGGATCATTCGACAGCGGTCAAAAACATCCTTAAGTACTTGAGAAGAACTTAGGATATGGTTCTTTCTTATGGAGGTGATGAACAACTCGTTGTTATGCTATCAAAGTGATCCAGGTGATCCGACATTGCATATGTTGTTAGATTAACTAGCAGATATCAAAGTGATCTAGGAGTGGATAATTGGACATTGGTCAAAAACATCCTTAAGTACTTGATAATAACTAAGGATATGGTTATTTCTTATGGAGGTGATGAACAACCCGTTGTTAATGGTTACACCGATGCTAGTTCGAACACCGATCCAGATGATTCTAAATCTCAATCTGGATACGTATTTACTTTGAATGGTGCAGCAGTGAGCTAGAGTAGTGCAAAGCAAAGCGTTGTGGCGAGATCTTCAACTGAATCGGAATACATAGCTGCTTTGGAGGTTTCACAAGAGGCGATATGGATGAAGGAGTTCATTACAGAGCTCGGTGTGGTTCCCAGTGCGCTGGACCCAATGTCTATCTACTGTGATAACCATATCCAATGCGCAAGAACCAAGGTCATACAAGAAGCTGAAGCATATCAAGCTGCGTTTTCACGCTATTCGAGAGCGTGTCCAAGATGGTAACATAAAGATTTGCAAAGTACACACAGATCTGAATGTGGTGGATCCATTGACTAAACCTATCCCGAGGGCAAAACATGACCAGCACCAAACCGCCATGGGTGTTCGGTATATTACCATGTAATCTAGATTAGTTGACTCTAGTGCAAGTGGGAGACTCTTGGAGATATGCCCTAGAGGCAATAATAAAAGTAGATATTATTATATCTTTGTGTTTATGATAAATGTTTACATTCATGCTATAATAGTATTAACCGGAAACATTAATACTTGTGTGATTCGTAAACTAATAAGAGTCCCTAGTAAAGCCTCTTTATAATACTAGCTTGTTGGTTAATAGATGATCATGGTTTCTGGATCATGAACATTGAGATGTTGTTAACAACAAGATCATATCATTAGAAGAATGGTGTGATGGACATACTCATATAGATAAGCGTAGCATAAAGATCAAGTCATTTCAATAGTTCCTTTGCTATAAGCTTTCTGACACATAGTAACCTAATTCCTTTGACCATGAGATCATGCTAATCACCATCACCGTATGGATACTTTGATGACATCAAACACCACATCGTAACTAGGTGGCTATAAAGGTGGCATTGAGTGTTCGGAAAGTACGTGTTGAGGCACATGGATCAAGAGTGGGATTTTTTCATCCATATGATGGATAGATATACTCTGGGCCCTCTCGGTGGAATGTCATCCAATTAGCTCGCAAGCATGTGACTGGCTCACAAGGGATATAATATCAGAGGAACGAGAAAAGATTACTTATCGGTAATGAGGTTGAACTAGGTATGCCGAGATACCGACGATCAGACCTCGGCTAAGTAAAATATCGCGAGACAAAAGGAAATTGGTATCGTATGTAAATGGTTCATTCGATCGCAAAATAATCATAGAAATATGTGGGGACCATATGAATTTCCAAATTCCTCTATTGGTTATGATCGGAGAAGAGTCTCAGTCATGTCTGCATAATTCACGAACCGTAGGGAGACACACTTAAGGATTCGATGTTGTTTGGTAGATTTGGAATGTAAGTAGGGAGACCGAATGTTTTTCGAAGCCTTGGATGGGATCCAGGATATCACGAGGAGATCCGGAATGGTCCACAGAATAAGATTCATATAAGGAAAGTCTAATTCCGGAGTTCGGGATTGATTCCGGTGTTTTTACCGGAATGATCTAGAAGGGTCTAGAAGGTTCACCAGACCGGAAGAGAAAGGGTTCATGAATGTGTCATGAATAAGTGGAATGGTTGCATCATGTCCCAGGTCAAAGGGCTGTGCAAATAAAGAGTAAAATCAAACTCCAAAATTAAAAGTCAAAAGGCAAGTTTGAAAAGTCAAACTGGGACAATGTTTCCTGATGGAGGAAGGAGAGAATCCTTCTCTCCCTCCACCAGAAGCCTAGAAGGAGAGGGAGTTGGGGTAGGATTCAAACTCCCCTCTCCATAGCAGCCCCTCCCTCTCATAAATAGAGGGGAGGGGCTGTCCCTCCACAACAACACCACCACCCAAGCCCGCGTCGCCGCCTCCTGCCACTACCGGCCCTACCTCCTCCTCTCTGGCTTCTAAACCCTGGATCGCCAAGGAAACCCTAATACTCCACCATAACCCGCTCCGGCTTAGGCGAAGCCTTGCGGGATCTTCCCTCTACTTCTGACACCATGCCGTCATGCTGCCGGAATCGCAAGGAGAGAACTACAACCTCTGATGCATGCTGGAACAAGGGATCGGAAGGTCTTCACTGAGTACCGAACGTGTGACCGACTGTGGAAGCGCTGCCGTAACGCAGCACCGAAAGGATCGTCTACGTGATCTTGAGATCGGCAAGTGTATGACTACATCACCCACGAGAATATGCTCTCGTTAACCGCTTTGGAATCTTTAAGGGTGAGTACTCCAATTGACTCATTGCTACAATCTAGTAGATAGATCTTGGCCTGTGTGTGTTCATGCGGTAGAATTTTTTTTCCATGCTACGAACCCCTACACCTTTCTATTTTCTCCATGGTGTCAATAGTGTCGAGGGTGGAGGGTGAAGGGGACAACAAGCAGTGTTAAGTGGTAGATAGCTTGGGTGGCGAGCATGGACTTGACAAGATCGGTGTGGCCGGTCATGTTGATGATCTTGTCATTCCAAGTGTGAACTTTTGCCGTTGTCGTGTGTTCAAGATGTTGAAAGTAAACTCTCCTTGGGCTCCAAACTGAGACTAGAAGGCAGTGGTATCTCAAAGGGAAGGAAGTTCGCTCTGCTAGACCCCTCAAGGATGTCATCTAAATCAACCTGGCTGCAGTGGATTGGAACTACGCAGCTCTTTTTGAAGTTTGTGCAGATGCATGTGACCTCTCCAAAGCTACAAATAATGGATGTAATATTTTGGATGTCTTCTTTGTAAGGAGCCACAAAAAATGCAGCATCATCGGTATATATAGATGTTCGCAAGATGGTACCGTGACCTTAATTTTTTTTTCGAAACGGCGCGGCCTTAGTTTTGACTAAGATCCACATTATCAAAAAAATAAGTGTATTCATTTGCTTCTACATGGACCGAGTTGCCATAGCAAAACCTTAAAGAAAAAGGGTTTGCCTGAGGAGAGCATGGTGGTAAAATCCAGATTATTCTCCAGCCTAATGTTGATAGATTGCCAACATTGTCCGCTAAAACTACAACTCCAAATGATATGGCCTCAAAGTTTCAACAGGGCCATCTTCACAGAGGCTGCACGCCAATTATTGTCAATCATAAGGTTTTCCCTTAGGAGTGTATCCTTTATATTGAGGCGATCATTAGTAAGGAGCAAGAAGAAATAGTACATTTTGAATTCCAAACCTGAATGTGGTCAGAATTCAGCTTGTAAGCTTAGGTAGCAGCGTATAAAGGCCCCATTTGTAGAACCAAATACCCAAATCAGCTCCATTGTAGGCAACTATGACCTGAAGAACCATCTGTCTGATTTAATAAAATTTATCAGAGTCTTGGGCAGACAGAGGAAGACTAAAGGCATCAATAAGATCTGGCAGCAGCATGATATCTTTGACAGAGTGGAGTTACCAATGGCAGAAGTGAAGGGAATATGCCCGAGAGACAATAATAAAGTGGTTATTATCTTATTCCTTGTTTATGATAAATATTTATTTTGCATGCTATAATTGTATTAATATGGAAATGTCAATACATGTGTGTTTGATAAACAAATAGAAGGTTCCTAGTTATACCTCTTGATGGGGGGATACCAATCGGGGTATACACATGAAGTGGAATCGCCAGATGGTATCGAGCCGACTGAAGCCAAGCTCGGAGCGTGTCGACTCATCGAATATGACGACTGGCGCATATTGGATCCAGGCGATTGGCGCCGACTGGAGGCCCAATACGGCGACTTGTACACAAAGCCCACTAGCACTTGTAAACCCTAACTGGCTGCATATATAAAGCCACCAGGGACACCCCCATGGGGTATCCTCTCCCACATCTCATTAGACCTAGTCTCTCCCACCACCTCCGGCGACTCCATTGTAATCCAATCTACGATCATATACTGGATTGATAGCAGGACGTAGCGATCCTCCACCGAGGGGAAGTAAACCTGGATACATCGTGTGCCAATCTCGCTCTCGGATTCTCCTACGTCGTCTTGCTCCCTCTACGTAAGCTACCCCCGGTAGCATCTGCCGTGCAATACCATGACAGTTGGCGTCCACCGTGGGGCAAGCGGTGCTTGGAGGGTGAAGATCCGGGCGAGATCCCTTATCTTCATCAGCGGCGAAATCGCACGTCCAAGTACCATCAACTCAGGACATGCGGTTTGAAGGCTAATTGATCCGGTCTACAACGCAGTCGACGCGAACACGCGCATAAAGAGTGACTTGGAAACTCAAGCGCACGGACACACGTCGATCCGTTCTTCATAAACAATGATGACGGGAACCGCTTGGAGGATTGATAAACCAATCACGATTGGATCAGGTATGTTGAAGCGATCATGACATCCCTGGCAAAGAATAAAGGGCCCTATCGAGCAGACAGCGCACGCAGCCATCATTGCGATTAGTTCAATCGGCAACCACTACGCGCATACAGATCAGTTTAAAATATCTAGCCTATATACGAGGAACAAATCGATCGATACTGCACGTCTACACAAGGCCACATAAAAATTCAGACTTGGCGACCTAAGCGCGCACACGAGCACCTCGACGGCAACACGCGAACGAAGAAGGACCGACTAACTCTGTCATGCGAAGATCTAGTCGGACGCGCTGTCGCGACCTCGACCGAAGGGTCGAACAACCACTCTACCGCCAGCTTCTTCGACTTTTCGCCACCGTGGCTCCTACAACTCCGCCAACGATGACTTGGCTATGGCCGATAATTTCTCCCACTCGATCTTATTTTAAATATTTATTTGTATACTGATAATCTATTTATTAAATGTGTGTTGATGCATATGTACAAAGAAGAAGCAAATCGCACTCTCGTGACCCGGATGCGTGCGGGACGCCTACCCGACCAGCTCGGGAGACTCGACTCGCCTCTCACGATTTTCCCCTCGCGGACTCGCCACGCTCATGGGTCCTCCCGCCGCGAACTCGTCACGCTCGTGGATCCTCCTTCTGCGGACTCACCACGTCCGGCGACTCGTCCATCGCGGACTCGCCACGCTCCGGACCTTCGCCTAAACGTGGACACGCTTAAACGCGGACTCGCTAGGCTCGGGGACTCGCCTGTTGCGGACTCACCTGCCGCGTCGACATCGCCATAGCACGACCTCCGTCCGCCGCCTCGACCCCGTGTCCGCCGCGTCGACTTCGTCATAGCGCGACCTCCGTCTGCCGCGTCGACCCCGTGTCCGCCGCGTCGACTCCTTCCAGCTACGTCGAATCCATGGCCGCGCCTGCTAAGGGACCTTCATCGTCCGAGTCGCCAGAGAGGGTCGCATGCCACGCTGCATGGACTCACCACTGGGCTTCTCTTCCCTCCAGGTAAAAATCAATTCGCCTTTGTCAACCTTTGATAGAGTGACTCGCAATGGCCAAGTAGTGCAGACAAGGACTCGCAAACCGAGCCTCGGGTCGTCCACGAAAAACGCTAACCGAGAGCCATCATTGGATTCTCCTTGCTCGACTGGTCTTCCGGGCCAAGACAAATGGCAGTGCTACACAAACAGCACCATGTACTCCTCAACCTTAGACAGCGCGACTCGCACAGCCAAGTACTGCGGACAAGGACTCGCAAACCGAGCCTCGGATCGTCCAGGAAAAACGCCCAGCCGAGAGCCATCTTTGGAGTCGCCATGTGACTGGCCCCCGGGGCCAAGACGAGAGACTCGCTAACAAAAACAGCGCAATCAACATCATCGCGGACTCGCAATCATCGCGGACTCGCCACACTCGGGGACTCTCCCCTCGTGGACTCGCAATCATTGCGGACTCTCCACACTCGGGGACTCGCCGTCGTGGACTCTCTATACTAACAACCAAGTTTTTTTACACTCGTACATGCTATGAGTCCAAAACATATATGCATACTCATTTATTCTCCAAAGCCGACCATGCAGTCGCATATGACCCTTTTCAAGGACCAAAATCATACTTGGGATCGGTTTCAGTTTTGTATGTTGTTTATTCGCGTCCGTCGAAGTAGTGAGGTTGGGTACCAAAAGGTCGTCCTTGTCTCCGGGTTCAACAGTCTGGCATCGTGTCCCTGTTACCTAGCAAGCGTTTGATGCTGGAGGTCTACCTACTCATGAAAAGACACACATAAACCTTACATACTGCCCATCGATCCACATAACAAAAGTGCATTTTCTTCAACATCTACAATTTGCATGTTTTACAAATGTTCAATATATTTCATAATACACCTTATTGCAGTCGTACTTTTTCCTCCTTCTCAGCAAAACAGTGTCTTTCTCACCACTCATCGCGCTCGGGGACTCGGCGCTCGCCGGTCGCTCGACCTCGCCGCTCGCCGCGCTCGAAGACTCGGCGCTCGCCGGTCACTTGACCTCGCCGCGCTCGGGGCTCGGCGCTCGCTGGTCGCTCAACCATGCCGCTCGTGGCACTCGGGGACTCGACGCTCGCCGGTCGCTCGACCTCGCCACTCGCCGCGCTCGGGGGATTGGCGCTCGCCGGTAGCTCGACCTCGCCACTCTCCGCGCTCGGGGACTCGGCGCTCGCCGGTCGCTCGACCTCGCCACTCGCCGCGCTCGGGGACTCGGCGCTCGCCGGTCGCTCGACCTCACCACTCGTCGTGCTCGGGGACTCGGCGCTCGCCGGTCGCTCGGCCTCGCCACTCGCCGCTCTCGGGGACTCGGCGCTCTCCGACCTCGCCACTCATCGCGCTCGGGGGCTCGGCGCTCTCCAATCGCTCGACCTCGTCACTCGCCATGCTCAGCAATAACCACTACTTATTTTTTAGAATATGCATCTCTAAAGAGCCTCAAGTCGCCTCTACAAGCCAACTCGAGCCTCGGGGACTACTCCTAGGCATACTGCGTGCGCGCATGGTTCCGCCACCGCGGACTCGCCCTCGCTTACTCGCCGCGCTCGGGGACTCGGCGCGCAATAGACAACGCCACTCGACGCGCTCGAGGACTAGGCGCGCTACAGACAACGCCACTCACCGGTCACCCGACCTCGCCACTCGCTGCGCTCGGGGACTCGGTGCACTACAGACAGCACCACTCGTCGGTCGCTCGACCTCGCCACTCGCCGCGCTCGGGGACTCGGCGCGCTACAGACAGCGCCACTCGCCGGTCACCCGACCTCGCCACTCGTTGCGCTCGGGGACTCGGCGCGCTACAGACAGCGGCACTCGCTGGTCACTCGACCTCGCCACTCGTCGCGCTCGGGGACTCGGGGCTCGCCGGTCGCTCGACCTCGCCACTCGCCGCGCTCGGGGACTCGGCGCACGCCGGTCGCTCGACCTCGCCACTCGCCGCGCTCGGGGACTCGATGCTCGCCGGTCGCTCGGCCTCGCCGCTCGCCGCGCTCGGGGACTCGGCGCTCACCGGTCGCTCGACCTCGCCCCTCGCTGCGCTCGGGGACTCGGCGTGCTACAAACAGCGCCACTCGCCGGTCGCCCAACCTCGCCACTCGGCGCGCTCGGGACTCGGCACTCGTCGGTCGTTCGACCTCGCCACTCGCCATTCTCGGGGACTCGGCACGCTCCACATTCGGGGACTCGACGCAACTGGCGGCTTCACCGACTCCCTGCGTCTTTCGCCAACTGGCCATAACCGACTGGCTCACGCCGACAGCCTCCCGCTTCACGGTTCTTTTCTCTGTTCTGGAGCTCATCGCCGATTCGCCACGACCCATCATAAGACTCTCCGCGCCCTGCCTCAAGCCCGCGTCAAATCGACAACGCGCTCGGGGACTACTGATGGGGGAATACCAATCGGGGTATACCCATGAAGTGGAATCGCCAGATGGTATCGAGCCGACTGAAGCCAAGCTCGGAGCGTGTCGACTCGTCAGATATGACGACTGGCGCATATTGGATCCAGGCGATTGGCGCCGACTGGAGGCCCAATATGGCAACTTGTACACAAAGCCCACTAGCACTTGTAAACCCTAACTGGCTGCATATATAAAGCCACCAGGGGCACCCCCATGGGGTATCCTCTCCCACATATCATTAGACCTAGTCTCTCCCACCGCCTCCGGCGACTCCATTGTAATCCAATCTACAATCATATACTGGATTAATAGCAGGACGTAGCGATCCTCCACCGAGGGGACGTGAACCTAGGTACATCGTGTGCCAATCTTGCTCCCGGATTCTCCTACGTTGCCTTGCTCCCTCTACGTAAGCTACCCCCGGTAGCATCTGCCGTGCAATACCACGACACCTCTCTTATAAACTAGCTTGTTGATTAACAAGATGATCAAAGGTTTCCTGATCATGGATATTGGATGTTGTTAATAACGAGGTCACAGAATTGTGGAATGATGTGATGAACACTCATACGAAGTATAGCATTACAATTAAGGTCATTGTGTCTATATTGCTATAACATAATACAAAGTAATATTAGTCCTTGGACCATGAGATCATGTCAATCACTAACACCGGAAGAGTATCTTGAGAACATCAAACGTCACACCGTAACAAGGTGACTATAAAGATGATTTCAGTGCTACGAAGGTGTTATGTTGAGGCTCATGGATCAAGAGTGGAATTTGTTCATCCCGATGATGGATAGATATACTATGGGCCATCTCGGTGATATCACATTAGTTAGCTTGCAAGCAAGTGATTTGATCACTAGAATGTTATATCACGGAAACAAGAAAAGAGTACATGTCGGTAATGAGATCAAACTAGGTATGGAGATACCGATGATCGAATCTCGGACATGTAATATATCGTGAGACAAAGGGATTGAGTTACATGTGTATAAGGTTCACACGATCACAGAAGTCATCGTTGAATGTGTGGGAGTCGGTATGGATCTCCAGGTCTTGCTGCTAATTATTGATCGGAGAGGGGTCTCGATCATGTCTGAATTATTCGTGAACCGTAGGGTGACACACTTAAGGGATACCGACACCATTTGGAGCAAACAAGATACCAGAGAAAGAATTACAAAGCGCGGGAATTTATTTCACTAGACACCGGAATTGTTTCTGGTGAAATTGCTAAAACTGGTTCTGCATGTGAAATTGAAATGTTGCAAAGGGTTTTATGTGAATGTTTGTTAATTAAAGTAATTAACAAATTATGAATAAATAACTAAAAGAGTTTTATTTAAATGAGAGCTTCCATTAAATTTGGTGGAAATTTAATGGATGTGAGTGGTTTTTTTAGTGGAGGCATATTTATGTGAGTGGGGGCTTTTCATTTTGAGTGGGAGCTCCACCCACATGAATGTGGAAGAGGTGGGGTAGCCACCATGGTTGGGCGCCATGAACCTTGATTGCCTTCCCTCTCCCTATAAAATCCCCCCCCCCCCTCTCCTCCTCTCATATCACACCTCCTCGCGAAGGATCACTCTCCCCCTTTAGAATTTCCCCATGGTCTCAGATCAGCGAGATACATGTTCCTGGTGGCTTTTTCTGGAAGGATTTGTTGCTTCCGTTGCTTCGCTGGAGTGAGGGTGCGGAGGTTGTCGGGGTACCCGAACGTGTGTGTGATCACGGATGCACCACTGTTTTACGATGCTGGACTAGATGGACTTGATCACGATCTTGAGATCGGCAAGATATCGACTACATCACCAACGAGTTCATACTCGAAAAAGCTTTTGGTCTTTGAGGGTATGTATTCTATGGATGTATATCCACCCGTTGCTTGTATCTAGATAGATAGATCTTGGCGCTTGTAGTTTCCATCGTAGGAATTTTTTTGGTTTCCATGTTTCGAACCCTACAAGAAGAGTGTAGCATAGGGAATTTGGTGAATAGGTGTTGGAAATATATCATGGAGTAGAATTAAAATAATTCCAAATTTATGTGACAACAAAGATAGATCTAATAGATTTCCACATGCGATTATGAACATGAAATCTAACATGGCACAACAGATCGACATGGATCTTAAACCCCCTTCTAGAACACGAAGGAGAGGATCACGAGATTGATTTCCTACAGTGATAGCCGAACATAGATGAGGAATAGCTGGGAAAGATGAAGCAGATGGTCCATGCAGTCGATAAAGAAGAAGCAGCCATGCTGAAAGGATCGTATGGGCACCTAGAGGGGGGTGAATAGGTGCTACTTCAAATTTTATTCTTTTTCAATTTAAGGTTTGACAAGAAAGGTAAATTCTATAGATTATGCAACTAAGGTGAATTTCCCTATATGTCAAACAAGTAACAACTAGCACAACCTAAGCTAGAAAAAGTAAGTAAAGTGCGGTAAAGGATAGAAGTAACCAAAGTGGTGGACGCGGAGACACAAGGATTTGTTTCCCGTAGTTCCTTCCTTTTGAGGGGAAGTATGTCTACGTTTGGAGAGGGGGTGGTTTCAAACCACCAACGCCACGAGAGGCCTCCCTTGTTCTCCGATGAATTTCACCCCAACGGGATCGATTCACCTTCCACTATATTGGCAACCTTCGAGGTGGAAGCCGTCACCTTTACAAAAAGTTCGAGGCACACATCCACAACTTAATTGGAGGCTCCCAAATACAAGAAAGTTGTCGAAACAATCAAAGACAAGCTTGTAAGAACCAAATCTAGAACTAGGGTTTCCAAAGAAAACACTAGAGCAAAGGGGCCCTCAAGTGAATGAGGGGGAAATGGAGATCTCTTTTGGTGAAGTAGTAGATCAAGGGCTCCTCCTTCGATTCTCCAAAGATCAATGACTTTGGATGGTTGAGTGAAGAGATCTTGGCGATGTGGTGGCTCAAATGGAGGTGGTGTTCTTTAATGCAACGAGCACCTTGTCCCAAGGTAGGTGGAGGGGTATTTATAGCCCTCTGAGCAGATCTGACCGTTGTGCATTTATTGCAGCGGTAGTACGGGATTACAAAGCGGTAGTACCGGAAATCACCGGTACTGCCGGCCAGGTACAAAAGATGCACCATCCAGGCACACTGGCCCCAGACTCCAACGGTACCAAATTGTGGTGCTACCGCAAAGCGGTAGTACCGCCCCTGGGGCACGGTACTACCGGACACATGCTGTAGTGCCGCATTTTGGTACCGGGGAGGGCAGTGACATTTGCCAACTTGCCAAAAACCCTCTGCCGCGCTAGGTACTAAAATGCGGTACTACCGCATTTTGGTACCGAGGAGGGCAGTGGCATTTGCCAACTTGCAAAAATCTTCTGTCGTGCTAGGTAATAAAATGCGGTACTACCGCATTTTGGCATCGATCAGTAGTGAGGCGTTTGGCGACCTTGCCCAAGCCTCCTGTCCTAATAGGTATCAAAATGTGGTACTACCGCTTTTTGGTACCTAGCCCAGCAGAAGGTTTTGGGCATATTGCCCAAACCCTCTGCCATACCCAGCAGCAAATTCCGGTACTGCCGGTCATGTGTGGTAGTACCAGATGATTTCTCCGGTACTACCGGACACCACAGAGGAAACATGAAGATCGGCAAGGGACCCCTCTTTGGGAGAAATAAGTCAAAGATTTCTTTGATACAACCTGTGATACACTTGGCAAATAATTAGTCCGATATGTGTGTTGTTATAAACACCTAAATCACTTGGGATAGGAAATGCTCTTTCAATCTCCCCCTTTTTGGTGTTTGATGACAACACACATTTTACATGATAATATTGTGATGACAAACAAGGTTTTGAAAAATAGAGATGGGGCTCCCCCTAGATAAGTAGAATCAAGCCCCCTCTATTTTACAAGCTGCCTGGGAGTGTAGTGTCGCACTTAGAGCACATACCTTTGCACAATATCCTGTGATGAGAAATATTGATAAAGAATAGATAATATCATCACACATCACATAATATGGATCCATATGATAATAACCATACCATACAAATGATGGATCCATAAGATAACCACATAGTCTCACATACATAGCACAAATAGTTAGTTCATAAGATTCACACATAATAAGAGGCAAGCAAATAAAGTTCACAAGCAAGTAAAAATCAATGGCAAGAACGAGCTTGTGACTTTTCCCATGCAAATCCCGTATGCCTAATGTGCAACTTCGCCCCCTTTGGCATCAAGACGCCAAAAAGGGACAAGGGCAACACTAACGTCCCGGACATCACGCGTCATCATCATCTGAGGTATCCTCGTGAGTCGGTGGGGCACGGAAAGAAGAGGTGGCATCATCATCCCAATGGCTATGCTTGGAGATCCATTGGTATTCAGGGGTGATGTTGTTCTCGGAGCCCTTGGAGACGGTCAACCCTTGAGCCTCCATCAATTCCTTCTAACGAGCACATGCTTTCTTGACATAGACATGAGCGTCATACATGCGCTTCTGATTGTCAACTTGGAAGCAAAATACTTTCTTGAGCTTAGCCTCAAACCTCTTGGCCCAAGATGGTTGGGCATGCTTGCGGCATGAAACCACAAAATCAGCATCATGGGCATCATCTTCATCATCGGACCCCACCTCAAGTGGGTTCCCATCCTCATCAACAAGTTGACCATCCGCATTGCGAGGTTTGGGATGGGTCTTGATCAACAGATTCTTGTGCCGGTGAGTAACAAGGCGTAGAGAAGAAATGTCTCGGACTCGGACTCTGACTCAAAGTCCTCGATTTCATGATGAGCTTTTTGCGTGAACCCTGGGAGCCCCCTGCACCTGCGAAAGAACGAGGGAGATATCAGTGGGATAAGGGCACAAGAACTCGAAACGAATACACAACAAAATTCAAGTTTTAGAGAAAATTTTGCTGTCAGTAATGGTCGGTAGTACCGGATCTCACGAGCGGTAGTACCGCACAGAGGTACTACCGGAATTTTTTTCGGTACTACCGGTCACGAGACTACAGTGGATATATGGTAAGATCGAGCCATGGACGGGCAGCAAAATCATCCAAAAAGAGGATTTCATCGGGCAAGGAGTAATATCTGGTAGATTCCACATGGTACAACCTCAAAAACACTTGTTTTGACCAAGAATCAAAGTCGCCCTAGATTCAATGGAGAAAACATGGGAGAAGAAGAGGAGGGCGGTAGTACCGGTGTCCATAGCGGTTGAGATCGAGGAGGAGCCTGTGAGGAGGCCGGATCCGGTGAAAGGAGGAGAGAGCGGGGCTCCGGCGGCGAGTTCTGCTCCGGTGGCGACGGCAGTTAGGAGTGGAGATGGGGGAACAATGGGGCACTGAGGGGTGCCCCCCACCCCACCCCGCGTCTACACCCTTAACCAGGACTCCAAGCGGTAGTACCGGGTGTATGTACGGTAGTACCGTTGGGCGGTACTGCCACACGTACACACGGTAGTGATGCTTGCCGGTAGTACCGCAAAAAGCGACTGGTAGTACCACACCTGGGAATTTTCCAGAAAGCAATCTGGGAACTGATCCCAGAGTGGTAGTACCGCTTGTTTTCATGGTAGTACCGCTTGCCGGTAGTTCCCTGTATTTGAACGGTAGTACCATACCTGGGACGTTTCCAGGAGTCGACCTGGAGACAGACCACGTCCGGTAGTACCGCTCCCTTACTCGGTAGTACCGTTTCCACCAGAACAGAAAGCCAGGTATAACTTGGAAGGTTCTTGTGCAGAGTAGATGAGTTTTTGTTTAGGGATAAGAAGGGCTTAGGTTATGAGAGACAAAATGATATGGATGCACACACTCTTAAATAGGAAAAACGTAACAAGAACCAAATGAGAGTGCATGATCGTAAGGCCTAACACAACTCAACAAATGACAAAAACGAGTAAGCACCAACCTCTCAAATGTGAGAGGGCGGTGGCCTAGGCCACCATATTTGAGTATACTCGGCTTGGCACCACGAAGATATATCTTGGATCCATTATCGAAACTCGTCATTTAAGCTCACATATCACAAAATGATATTAAGATGAATGATTTTGATTGATTTGGGCATAATGAGGGGAGGGATAGTCCAATCAATTAGAACCGCACTCCCCCTATATCCATGCCTACACCTAAACCAAATAAGGGTCAAGAAATAGGTGAGTATGCAAGATAATCAAGTCAAGCTCCTTGAATCTATGATATTTAGTTCATTCCTCAAATATCAAAACCTTGCTTCATCAAGTGGCTTCGTGAAGATGTCGGCAAGTTGGTCTTTGGTTGGCACATATGATAGCTCAATATCACCTCGAGCAACATGATCCCTAATTAAGTGATGACGGATCTCAATATGCTTTGTCCTTGTGTGATCCCCCGGGTTGTAGGCAATCTTGATGGCACTTTCATTGTCACATAGAAGAGGCAATTTGTCACAATGCACACCGTATTCCTTTAAAGTTTGCCTCATCCATAGCAATTGAGTGCAAGCACTAGCAGCAGCCACATACTCGGCTTCGGCGGTGGAGAGAGATATACAATTTTGCTTCTTAGAAGACCAACATACCAAGGACCTACCAAGGAATTGGCAAGCCCCGTATGTTGATTTCCTACCATCCTTATCACCAGCCCAATCCGAGTCCGTGTATCCACAAAGAGCAAAAGTTGACCCTCGAGGATACCAAAGACCATAATGTGGGGTATGAACCATATATCGAAAGATTCTCTTGACCACCATCAAATGGATTTATTTAGGAGCCGCTTGATATCTTGCACACACACCTACACTCAACACAATATCGGGTCTAGATGCACAAAGGTAAAGCAAAGAACCAATCATAGACCGGTATACCTTTTGATCCACATCTTTACCATTTGGATTTTGTTCTAGATGAGTCTTTGTAGCCATGAGAGTAGGAGCTCCATTTAAATCTTGCATATTGAATCTCTTGAGCATATCTTGAGTATACTTGGCTTGGTTGAAGAATGTCCCTCCTCTAACTTGCTTGATCTCAAAACCAAGAAATACTCTCAACTCCCCCATCATGGACATCCGGAACCTACTAGTCATAAGCTTTGAGAATTCATCATTAAAAGCTTTGTTAGATGATCCAAAGATAAAATCATCAACATATATTTGGCATACAAAAAGCTCCCCATTGACCTTCTTAGTAAAAATAGTGGGATCGATTTTCCCAACCTCAAATACACGGTCAAACAACAACTCTCTAAGGTGCTCATACCACGTGCGTGGGGCTTGCTTGAGCCCATAGAGCGCCTTATCAAGATTGTAGACATGGTTTGGGAAGTTGGGATCCTCAAATCCCGGGGGTTGCTTTACATATACCAACTCATTTAATGGACCATTGAGAAAGGCACTTTCTACATCCATTTGTTGCAACTTAAAGTTATGATGTGCCGCATAAGCAAGAAGGATACGTATGGACTCAAGGCAAGCTACGGGTGCATATGTCTCTCCATAGTCAATGCCTTCAATTTGAGAGAATCCTTGTGCAACCAATCTTGCCTTGTTCCTTACAATAATTCCATGCTCATCTTGCTTGTTCTTGAATATCCACTTGGTGCCTATAACATTGCGGCAATCCTTTGGCTTCTCAACTAACTTCCATACTTTGTTTCTCTCAAAGTTGTTGATCTCTTTGTGCATTTCTTCCAACCAATCCGAATCTTCAAGTGCTTCCCACACTTTCTTTGGTTCAATCATGGAGATGTGTGCTTGGTGCTCACTAAACCTCTTCAATTGTGCTCTTGTGGAAATGCCTCTCCTTAGGTGACCAACCACATTTTGTAAGGAGTGGTCTCTTAATTCAAACATCTTCTCCTTTCTAGCTTCATGACGAGAGTGGATCTCCTCATTGTTTCTTGGAGGACCCTCTTCATCATTCTGGTCCTCGTCCTTACCATCAACTTGACCTTGATCATCACCAGAATCATTCTCTTCATTAAGAGCCACAGATTGACCTTGGTCTTGATCAGACACTCTTATAGCATAGATTTGAGCTTGCCTCAGGGCAGTTTGTATGGATCTTCCTTGAGTAATTGACCTAGCACCACTTGACATCCTAGAGAATGAATCAAGCTCCTCTTCACTAGAGTTGTCACCTTGATCAACATGTTGAGAGTCCACAGCTTGTCTCTGGCTTGGGTCATTGCCCTCTTCGGTGGATGGAGCTTGTTGATGTTGTGAAGATGAGGGCTCCAATTGAGTAGAGTATAGTTCTTCTCAATCCACCATAAGGGGTTCCTCAACGGAGCGGATATATCCCACACCCATTCTTCCTATGGCATCCTGAGGCATTTCATCATCTGCATCACAAGCATCAACACGCCCCCCTTGGGGACCATCATATTCTTCGAAGGTCACACTACAAGATTCTATGACGGCTCCGGAGAGATTATCATAGATTCTATAAGTGTGAGATTCGAGACCATAGCCAACAAAAATACCCTCTAATGCTTTAGACTCAAATTTGGACAAACGGACACCTTTTATGAGATAGAAACACTTACAACCGAACACCCGGAAGTAAGATATGTTGGGCTTATTACCGGTAAGTATTTCATATGGAGTCTTGTTGATTTCTTTGCGAAGGTAGAGCCGGTTTGATGCATGGCAAGCGGTGGAGATGGCTTCAGCCCAAAAGTTGTATGGAGATTTAAACTCCGCCAACATGGTCCTTGCCATCTCAATAAGAGTCTGATTCTTCCTCTCGGCAAAACCATTCTGTTGAGGGGTATATGCAGCGGAATATTGGTGTTTTATCCCCTCATCACTAAGGAAATCATTCAAGGTGTAGTTCTTGAACTCGGTGCCGTTGTCGCTTCTTATTATCAACACGGGGACATTGTATTGACGTTGAACCAAGTTGATGAAGTCGATGAAGGTATTTTGGGTCTCACTCTTCAACTTGAAGAAATATACCCATGAGTATCTTGAAAAGTCATCAACAATCACCAAACAATATTTCTTCCCACCAAGACTTGCATGAGATGGAGGACCAAAAAGGTCCACATGAAGGAGCTCCAAGATCTTTGTTGACTTGATGCGGTTGTTTGGCTTGTGGGGAGCATCATGCATCTTTCCTAGAACACAAAGCCCTGCAAACACGATCTTTGGCAAAGGAAACATTTTCTTTTAGTCCAACAATATGGCCCTCCTTGTGGAGACTTTGCAAAGTTCTCATATTGACATGGGCTAGTCGGCGATGCCATAACCAACCCACATCGGCCTTTCCGAATAAGCACATCGCACTTGTAGTGGCTTGCCCCAAAAAGTCCACCACATACAAGTCATGTTTGACATACCCAACGAAAGCGACCTTGAGAGACTTGCTCCACATGAGGACCACAATATCATCATCAACAAAGACGACAAAGCCCATCTTTCCAAGAGCACGGACTGAATGTAAATTGTATCCAAGGGTCTCAACAAGCATGACGTTCACGAGTGTAATATCGTGAGCAACCACTACCTTGCTGAAACCCATTACCTTAGAATTTGACTTGTCGGCATATGTCACGTATATTTGATCATCATTTGGCCTTAAATCCTTGACGATAGAAGAGCTTCCGGTCATATGACTTGTGCAACCACTATCAAGCACCCACTTTGACCCTCCGGAAGCATATGTCTACAAAAGATTGAGCTAATTTTTAGGTACCCATTTTTCAATGGGTCCTCTTTTGTTAGCAACAAGGATCTTGGGGACCCAAATAGACCAAGCAATATAACCATCATATGGGCCAACATATTGAGCATACACATCACCATAATAATCACGCATTAGAACATAGTGAGGGTTAGCACTTCCCGCAAAGTCATCATGAGACATAGTTTTACCACTTGTGGTCTTACTATCCACAATGGCCTTGTTTTTCTCTTGTGCGGACTTGGCCTTCTTATTCTTGTTGTTCTTCTTCTTGTCTTTGGAGACAAAACCAATGCCCCCTTTCTCACCACTAGGCCTTTGCTTACTCAAAAGATCATCAATTGACTTGTTACCTTGTGGAAATGTGGCCTTGGATAGCTCCCCCTTCAACCTAGCATTTTCTTCAAAAATAGTTGTACTACTAGAAGGAATGAAATTACTAGGTGAAGGAATATTGGTCAATTGAATTTGAATCGTTTCATAGGACTTTGTGAGTGACAAGAGTTCACTTTCCAATGCCTTGTGAGCCTTGTTAAGTGAACTAAAGTCCTCGGCAAGTTTTTCATGAACCACACCAAACTCAATCTTGTCCTTTTTAGCCCTTTTATATTTAGCAATAGCATGATCACGTTCCTTGATGAGTCTATTAGCAATTACGTCATTGGCCTCATCAAGCCCTTCAAGTTTTAGTTCAAGGGACATTCTAGTCTCTTGTACTTCTTCTAGAGCATTATTTAGGGCTTCTAGATCAATCATGTGTTCATGCCAAAGTTTACATCTTACATCAAGAAGCTCTTGTGTGTGGGAAAGTTGATCTAAGATGTTCCCAAAATGTGTCTTGGCCTCCCCCTGTAAGTTAGTCACAAACTCATCGAAAGAAATTAATTCCCTTTTTACGTCAAGAGTCATCTCATCATCAATTTCATCATTAGCTAAGGGGTGGAGTGAGATGATGAGGATACCTCTGTTCCTCTTGCCATAAGGCAAGTGACGTTCTTGTTGGGAGTATTCTCATTTGGAGAATCGAAGAGTGAGAATGTTGGAGTAGAAGTAGTGGCTAGAGCAGCCACACCACTTGATGTTTCTTCTTCCTCATCTTCATCGTCTTCATTGTCGGAGGAGAATTCTTCATGAGTGACCAAAACAATCTCACCCGACTTCTTGTTGATGGGATTCTTCTTGACGAAGGGTTTCTTGTAAGGAGCTTTGGGAGTATTCTTCAACACAAGCTTACCCCCACGATCTTCTCTCTTCTCATAGGGACAACTCGCCACAAAGTGATAGCGGTCACCACAATTGAAGCAAGTTCTCAATATAGTGGCATTTTCTCTTTTCCCATTAGGGTTGCTTTTTCGTTGCATTTCCATCTTGGCCTTGGCGGGGTTCTTCCAAAAGTCCTTTGCATAGAAGGCCATATATTGACCATGAGCAATCTTCACATCATCAGGGTGGTCCATGGAGAGGCCTTCATCACTATCATCTTCATCCCCATGTGCCACAACTTTGGCCTTCAATGCAACGTTGACAACATTGCTCATACAAAGGGCTCGAGCACGGGCATATTTGGCATTCTTGGCGGCAACCTTGAAAGAGGCCATCTCTTGCATAACTTCATTGGAGGTCATGAGATGGTAGTTGTGTATTCCTTGTAAGCTCTTCAAGTCGGTGGGCTAAAAGGGCATGAGTGCACTCACATATTTCCTTTTTATCCAAGCATCATCCACATGTGAGGCACCCACATTTCTAAAAGCAGTGGCGGTGGTCTTGAGCCTACGGTACATGTCTTCATGATCTTCACCTTCCTTCATGTAGAAGCCTTCGGCTTCATTGCTTAGTGCATCATATCAGTTCCTCCTCATGCTCTCATTCCCAACAAACAACATTGTGAGAGCATCCCAAGCTTCCTTGGTGATGCTAAGGTGCTCAATGTGTGGGTAATCCTTTGTACCCAATCCTTGTTGAATCATGTGCAAAGCGGTGGCATTAAGTTGACTAGTGACAACTTCTCTTCTTCTCAAGTTGTCTGGATCCCCAATATAGAGTCCTTGTTCAATGATGTTCCATAGTTCAATGCAAGAGATGCGCACATGAGTTTTCATTAGAGATTGCCATTGAGCAAAAGTAGTAGATGCTTCCAGCTTAGGTGGGTCACCTCTATTGTTTACATGAGGGTGAGGAATTGGGGGGTCGGGAGAGAACCATGCATGAGAGTCATGATTCTCTCCCTTCTCACCGACCCTTTTTGTGGAGGAGTTAATGTTTCCTTGATTATCCCCCACCACCTTATCTGTGGGAGATGCCGGGGCATTCTCTTTGGATGAAGGCGGTAGTTCCTCTTGAGGAGAAGGGGATGATGATCCAACCTTATCTTTAACAAGTTGCTCAATTAACTTTTGCAATTGTTTGATCTCGTTGGCCATGGTGGAGCTCAATCTTGTTTCCAAGTTATTGAGATCATCCATGGTCATCGAGGCGGTTGTCCCACCATCCACTTCCCCTTCTTTGCTACCCATATACTCTTAGGAGGTAAATCCCGAACAAAGAGCCGAGGCTCTGATACCAATTGAAAGGATCGTATGGGCACCTAGAGGGGGGTGAATAGGTGCTACTTCAAATTTTATTCTTTTTCAATTTAAGGTTTGACAAGAAAGGTAAATTCTATAGATTATGCAACTAAGGTGAATTTCCCTATATGTCAAACAAGTAACAACTAGCACAACCTAAGCTAGAACAAGTAAGTAAAGTGCGGTAAAGGATAGAAGTAACCAAAGTGGTGGACGCGGAGACACAAGGATTTGTTTCCCGTAGTTCCTTCCTTTTGAGGGGAAGTATGTCTACGTTTGGAGAGGGGGTGGTTTCAAACCACCAACGCCACGAGAGGCCTCCCTTGTTCTCCGATGAATTTCACCCCAACGGGATCGATTCACCTTCCACTATATTGGCAACCTTCGAGGTGGAAGCCGTCACCTTTACAAAAAGTTCGAGGGACACATCCACAACTTAATTGGAGGCTCCCAAATACAAGCAAGCTGTCGAAACAATCAAAGACAAGCTTGTAAGAACCAAATCTAGAACTAGGGTTTCCAAAGAAAACACTAGAGCAAAGGGGCCCTCAAGTGAATGAGGGGGAAATGAAGATCTCTTTTGGTGAAGTAGTAGATCAAGGGCTCCTCCTTCGATTCTCCAAAGATCAATGACTTTGGATGGTTGAGTGAAGAGATCTTGGCGATGTGGTGGCTCAAATGGAGGTGGTGTTCTTTAATGCAACGAGCACCTTGTCCCAAGGTAGGTGGAGGGGTATTTATAGCCCTTTGAGCAGATCTGACCGTTGTGCATTTATTGCAGCGGTAGTACCGGATTACAAAGCGGTAGTACCGGAAATCACCGGTACTGCCGGCCAGGTACAAAAGATGCACCATCCAGGCACACTGGCCCCAGACTCCAACGGTACCAAATTGTGGTGCTACCGCAAAGCGGTAGTACCGCCCCTGGGGCACGGTACTACCGGACACATGCTGTAGTGCCGCATTTTGGTACCGGGGAGGGCAGTGACATTTGCCAACTTGCCAAAAACCCTCTGCCGCGCTAGGTACTAAAATGCGGTACTACCGCATTTTGGTACCGAGGAGGGCAGTGGCATTTGGCAACTTGCAAAAATCTTCTGCCGCGCTAGGTACTACCGCATTTTGGTACCGATCAGTACTGAGGCGTTTGGCGACCTTGCCCAAACCTCCTGTCCTGATAGGTATCAAAATGCGGTACTACCGCTTTTTGGTACCTAGCCCGGCAGAAGGTTTTGGGCATATTGCCCAAACCCTCTGCCATGCCCAGCAGCAAATTCTGGTACTGTCGGTCCTGTGCGGTAGTACCGGATGATTTCTCCGGTACTACCGGACAGCACAGAGGCAACATGAAGATCAGCAAGGGACCCCTTTTTGGGAGAAATAAGTCAAAGATTTCTTTGATACAACCTGTGATACACTTGGCAAATAATTAGTTCGATATGTGTGTTGTATAAACACCAAAATCACTTGGGATAGGAAATGCTCTTTCACATGCGAAGCACTGCCCAGAAACTTTATCGCCCGACTCCCTCGTGTGGGACGCCAAACGCCGGGGAAAGTCCGGAGACTACTGCTTTCCTCTCCTCGCTGCACGGCAGGGAAAGGATCGGCGAAGATTGTCGGCGGCTGCAGAAGAGAATGGTGTAGGGTTTTGTGTATCTGGTGTCTTCTGTCGAGAGGGACGTCTTCCTGTTATATACTCGAAAGGATAACCCCACGCAGCACGTTCTACCTATATTCTAGAATCCGCCCCTGGTATATCTCCATCATGAACGATCTACTAACTTTCCTCAGCGAGTCGTGTGTGAGACAAACACGGATGGATAAGATAAGTAAACTGCTCGGCAAAAAGATTAAAAAGAGATACAGTTTAACAGGCCACGGTCACGCTCGCCTCGCAAAGCCACGGAGCTTTGAGAACGCCTCTCCACCATAAAGAGGCGGTGGTGCACGGCCGGTGAGTAGAATCGTCGTAAAGCCTCCATTACTGAGAAATTTTGGGAGGGCCTCAATTTGAACCGAGACCGATGGTACCAAGCCTACCTTCCATTTAGGCCTACAAACGAGATCCCAAGCCACAAAAGGTTTTGGTCTATTTATCAAGAATATGCAATCAACGATTTTGGTCTATTTGAATTGCCCGATTTACCCCAGAGGAGTAGGTAGATAGAGCAGATATAAAAGGTAGGAAGTCCCCAGAACAGCTTTGGTAACAATAATTCACGCAGAGATAAAAGGTAGGGCGTCCCCCGGGACAGCTTTGGTAACAATAAATGTCCCTGAGAAATTTGAATTATAATCTTTTTTGAGAAAAAAGGTCTTAAAAGGAAAAAATTATAAATATATCATTTAATCACCAAGCAATGACTATAGACACTAGCACCGAAAACGTCCAGCCATCATGGCCCCTCCATCTCCATAGCCAAAAAAGTGTCGTAGTAAAATTTATTATAGGAATCTGAAGTTGTATGTCTGAGATTTCTTTATTCTCCATTTCATTCCTTTCCTGGCGAGAATATTGGCTATATCATCAGGCATGCTACTTACTGTGCAAATGTATAGATTTTTTCAGGTTGCCAAGGTATCATATGTTCATGCATATGATACCTTAAAAGTTATGCGGCCTGCTGAGCCTGTTGTGTTCTGTTTAAGCCCAACTAGATCCCCAGAGAGCTCGCCAACAGCCTGCCCGCTAACATGGCAACATAACAGTTTCTTGTGGACGTGGATACAAATATACAAGAAAACATAAATCATGCAACATGTACTCAAAATTACATGCACCCCAGTTCTCATTTTAGCTTGTACTCTACTTCCACAATAAGGTACGAATAACATGGCCATACAAATTACAGAGTACAAGGAGCAAAACATGAAATCTATCCATTTCCTATGAGCAGCTACACACAAAAAACATATATATACCGCCATAACTCTAGAAACTTGTTTAAATACACCTCCTTTACATTACATACAGGAGGCTATGAAATCACGCGGACAAAAATAGCTACCCCATGCAATAACAACAACAAAACGGTAAACCCATATTAGAGAGATGAAAAGAAGAAAAGAAAATTTACATCACCACCACCAGCTTCTACAAATGATGAAGACAGAAGAAGAATCTATACCAAGGATATACAATGGACATATCCTACCTTGGACTGTTCCAAGGAGAAGGTGGCTTGTATGGAAAACCCTGAGAAGCAGATCCATGTCCCAGATCAAGACTATGGAGTTGTTCCATCAGTTGCGACCTCCGCTCTTTGAAGAAATCTAGCCTAGTTGTTAGTTCTACCAACGTGGAGGATGCCACCATTGGCTGCCTCCCATATTCAACACCCTGCCATACAATAAATATGAATCGTCTTAATATTTATGGTATAATTAACGAGAACAAAGTGTTTTGATTTCCCCAACCTCGGTTAACTTTGGGATATTGATTACCACAGAAGTGCTCTCTGATGACATGCTTGTTGATGCCTCTATGCCTCTTGAATCACTTGAAGACGCATCCAAGGAAAGCTTGCGGGTCAGCGGTCTTGAAGAACCATAAGGTAGTACATGTTGCTTGATGTTCCTCCATTGTGATGCATCCATTGAGCTCTCCTGCCAAAATAATACAGTATCAGTAGAAATTACCTAGGAGTCTGCTAAAAGAAAACAACCCTTAATTTTCTCTGTGTTCAAATCTTTCTAGAATTTATGACACTAAACAATCGATTGCGCAAAGTACCCACTACTTTATAGGACACCAGTTCTTGTAACCCTTATTCAGGCCAACAGTTGGCCACTTCTACCAGCATATAGCAGACTTGTGGGAGTTGGAATTAAAATAACACCGTCCGTAGCTAGATGACATTTTGGACTTGGGAGACGGTATCCGATATGCACCTTTGACCATTAGTTTTCACATGAATATGATAATACAATTGTAAATTTGATATTATGAAGATAATTTCGTTACAAATCTAATAGTATAAGAATGTGGCCTGAACAACATGCCTGGGTAGAAGTGGTGCCTGGATCAAGCCTGAAATGCGTGGATATTTTTGCCTGGCAAGGCTAGCCTGGTGTATCGGTGTCTGGTTACTACCCTGGACCTTCTGCTGTGTCAAACTATGGGCCATACTGCCATAGGCCGGTGATTAGCACCAGGCAGCAGTAGCAGCATGCCCAGGCGAAGGAAAGGGGGTGCCTGGCCAGGCTAATCATGCTGCCTGGGTGGGCTTATTTGTTTTCGTATTTACTTTTTGCACTAGGCCAGGCTAATCACGGATCCAGACATGACATGCCAGGCCAGGCATGCATTTTGTTTTCTAGGACACGAAGCAAACAACGGCCAGGCACACCTCAGGGAAAGTCCAGGCCAAGCATAAAGCGTTGTGGACGCAAAAACACGCTCTAAGTTTCTCATGACAAAACTAAATGAGCATTGATGTGATGATAGTAAGGCTGCAAGCACAAGCCCACATATAGGTGTTCTAAAAGTCAACCCAATGCAATTTTTATTTGAGATTAGCATATGTTTGACTTTTGATATACCTACATGCAGGCAGCGGGTTGCGGGATGTCCTCTTTGCAACCCTAGATGATAGTCAAAGTTAAGGAAGTTTGACTTCACGCATTCTAGGACATTATCTATTTACAAACGGAGGTAGTAACATCCAAGAAACTTCATTACGTCCTCAGGAAAAATATGTCCAATACTGAATTTACTACGTCTCGAAATAGATGTCAGGAATTTGTCTAAATTTGGATGTATCTATATACTAAATAGTGTCTAGATACATCCAAATTTAGACAAATTTGGGACATCTATTTTGAGACAGAGGGAGTAGTCCTAGTAAAAGAATCTAGAACCATTATACAGATTTAGGCGAACTCCAACAAAACTGATAAACCTCAATAACTCTATACTGCAAAAGCAAGACAACATTTCCAGATTTTTTTAAAAATAACCAGACATGACTAATAGCGGTACTGTCATTTCCAAAACTAACAATTAGTAATTTATCTAGAGAACACACTGACAGTGAATTGAGTCATGCATGTCGAGAAGGCATGCTCTTGAAACTGGAATTTCAACAGGTTTCAGTATTACCATTGAGACAGTCTATCGAAAAAATCTAAACAAACCTCATTTCTCTGCTTCTCTTGATTACAGAAGGCAACCTTCATGTCGAATCCTGGTTGAACAAAGTTTCTGGTAACAATAAAAGAGTGTCATAATATGGCAAGTAAATTACGAGCGCACAACATATCCAGTTTTATGTCTAGAACTAGTAATATAAAGACTGCAATGAAAGCCGTGTTAAAACTGGTCTGAAAAGGAAGCATGTTAAGACCAGCTGCAGCATAATTCGGCACTAAATAAAGAAGATTTTACTTCAATAAAATAGAACTATTAACAAACTCCACCTAATTTCAAGTCACATAACAAATCAAAAGATGCTAGACCACAGCATCATCAATGGCGACAAAAAAGAAAGAATAAAATTGATATTCTTACTGCTGTGAAAAATGGCCAGGAATACGGTGATAACGATCATTTCCATCTAGAGGTGATGGGCCATATTGGTGTTGGCGCTGTTGATTTAGCTGGAGGTGAAGTTCAGCAACCTTCTGTTTTAACCTTGCAACATCAGCTTCAGCGAGAGCAATCTCCTCAAGCTCAGCCCTTGTCTTGAAAAAAACAAGGAAGAAAATAAGACTCCATAAAATAAGTCGGCAAGTAGAGCAATTGTTGAAGGTACCTTCGAGTCCATAGCACGTGGACTTGAAAACTGTCCAGATGACATGCTCAACCCAACCTCCAATGCTGATCTAAGATCTCTCTCAGCTTGTAGCTGCTCTTGCAACCTGGACACCTGTAGATAGACAGTTGAGAAAACTATCTCCCGAATAAATCAATCACCATTTAGTATATCAGAACTTGTTCAACAGTAACTGCACGAAAAAATTAAGCAGAAAGTAAGATTTTGTGCAGGGCTACATGCACTATCTTATTTTGGACAATGTTTACCCTTGACAGTTAACCTGAATTTTGTGCAGGGCTACATGCACTATCTTATTTTGGTTCCTTGATTTTGGGGTGCTTCCAATTCGATCCTTCCAAGAATAAATTAACCAAACTCGGTCTAACTTCCGAGTAACTGACAGGCAAGGCTAGCATACAATACAAGACAATTTTTCTGTAGAGAGAAGCTCCAAATCCCAGAAGGAACCTGGTTGGACAGTTACCACAAATACTGGCTAAGACTAGGGTATCCAAAATCGGGAGGCCAACGGGATGTTCTCACGCAATTTTAGGGATTATAGACATTGATGACTACTCAGTATAGAAAACACACAAATTTCAGCAACAAAAGAAAGTCAGCATAGTGAAAAAATGCTTTCCAGCAAAACAAACAGGATATTGCATTATGCTAGGAAGATTATTTGATTTGGACTCTTTGTAGAGGTAACCCCCTCATTGTCCTGAGAGCTAAAGTAGCAAACTAGCAACCTAGGAAGATCCAAGATAAACTGAACCCTGGTGGACAAAGATGTCTCTTCCCTAAATTAGGACATAATTACACGATCACCGAGCAAAATTAATAAGGCAATGAATGCAGCATACATCCTGTTCCAGGGCCAAGCGACGTTCATGTAGTGCTTGCTTTCTTCTTTCCAAACTCGCCTGTAAAATTGCATTTCCTCGAGCCTGCAAGACACTTTCCATCATATGACTGGAAGATAATAAAAAGGAGCCGGTAGGTGTGAAGTTCCGCCCCATACCTCTTTGGCAATTCTGTTTTGCAAATCACTCTTTGCAATTTCAAGCCTTTGAATCGCAAGCCTGAAAGGTTTGTTTCCATAGAAAATTGAAATCAAAATTGACCATTGGACTTGTGCATCCAAGAAGAAACTGGCAAGCTTGAAACAAGTGTCCGCGTTCATAAAGTGCACAGGTATCAGACGCCAAATAGTCGGAATGCTAACTGAAGTTCAACAAAAATATATACTGCCATCTAATTTGTAACATTCACTGTTAAGTAATGAGTTTTCAATGCAAGAATATTACTACCTCCGTTTCAAATTGAACTGCTAGAAAGGCTTACATTTTGGAACAGATATACAGATGGCTGCAGCTTTGAGGGTGGGGTCACATTTGAGACTTAAATTTGAAAATACAGCAGATTTCCTCTACACTTCCCTTTCAGAGATATTTCTGATTTTCCATGACTATTAATATCCACTGTTTTCATAACTTTATCACACAAAAAAATGAAATTTGAAAATGTTGGCACTTTTTTCCTGCACGTTTCTTTCCTTCAGACAAGCAACCCTGGGTGTCCTCCTACGCTGACCACATGACAACAATTTTATTGATATCGGATCACAGAGGTGAACAGGTGGACTGCTAGATTTTATTTGGAGGAGGTGTAGAACAGAAGCCTAACAGGCAAATCAACACCCAGTGAAGTAGCAATGTAAATAAATAAGATCGGCGTTTAGTGGAAAAGAGCATACTCTTCTTCACCAGATGAGTCAACTGATTCTGGATGCTGGCTCTTTCTTGCCTGCACAAGTGATGCATATACATCAAATTTCTGAATGATGCATGCATCTTTGTTTTATGATGACGTCAATGTGATTTCATCTTTATATGTTCTCTTTTCTACAACTCTATCACCTTGAATTGAACAAATGTCATTAAAGATGCTAACAATAATTCAACACATTAGAAAAGTTGGCACAACGATACATTAGTCCTACTAAACGGCTCCACTGAAGGAAGTAAATATAAATACTCCCTCCGTCCGGAAATAAGTGACACATTTGTCTAGATTCGTATGTATCTACACATTAAAACGCGTCTAGTTACATGTGAATCTAGATAGATCCAAGTCACTTATTTCCATACAAAGGGAGTAGAATTATTGCTTACATTATTCCGCCCCCAAAAATTATTGCGCTTCACATGTGGGTGAGACACATTTGTTTTGTTTGAGTGTCTGTCTGCAGAATATTCAGAACCATGGCTAGGTAGAGAAATTCCAGGATCCAAAGAAGAAAGGATCTCTCCCATAGACAATGGAGTTTCGTGACCGGATGTTGGATTAGAAGGATTTTTTTCACTCGGTGATATTTCCATATTTGAATGAATTTTTGGACCTTTGCTGAAATCTGTCTTTTCTTCCAACGTCTTATCATCAACAGAGTGCTCAGCATCTGAATCAGCATGAACCTGACGTTCAATCAGGAAAAGAACAGTAAGAATCAAATGAAAGATATAACTGCAATTACGACACTGATCCTAATAAGTTTAAAAGGCAGGGACCATAGCAAAACCTTGTAATCATAGAGGTCACTCCCAGCATATCCACTGCTCTCACTCAATTTTCCACTAAGTATACGTTCTGCACCATTCTCATCATCCATTTCTTGATCCACATCATTTTCTGCATCATGAAATCCATTACCTTTGGCATCCATATTTACATCATCAGTTGATGCTTCACTGCCACTATCTTCAATCTGAGACTCAGGTGATGGGGACGATCCAACAAGGCTTTCATCCTGCAAAAATATTAAACATGAATATTCAATGGTACATGTACAAACGAAACAGAACACCCAGAAGACAGATCGAATAAAAAGAGGCAAAGCGCTCCACTAGCTGCCTCACATACCTCCATTGACACAGTACACAGAAATAATCGTATGTGCAGCACGGACAGTAAATTTTTAATAGTGAACAAATCAACATAAGATTTGAAGAGAAAAAAAACTTATACCTATAACAACTATCAGAAAGAAAATGAAGCCACCTAAGATTTGCAGGTAAAATACTTGCAGCGCCAGAGAACCTTACATCAAATATACTCTCATATTCCTCCAAAAGAGTTGCAACAATGCCTTGAGCGCTATTTGCAGCATTTGCAGCAGCAAGGAGCTGGGCAGAATCATCACCATCCATATCAAACACTTCATCCATCTCGCATTCCCCAGCCAAAAGCGGACGCAGCAAGAGAGGGGCCATACAGGCAGCAACTGCTGATGCTGTCATCCGATTCTCAGCGGTATGAGAAGCAACGGTGTACATCATTTTCAAAATTCTGCAAAAAGGAATCTCCATGAGGAAAGTTCTTTCCATGGTAAGTGTTTTTTGTCTAATTGATCACATGTTAAACAACACACGCCAATAATGACCACTGAGATATTATTAGTCCAAACTGAAAAGTTCATTCAACGTCAGAAGGGATAAAACTGTACAGTCAAAGGGGAAGCTAAAATAGTCCACATTAGTAGAAGTTGTTATTTCATGTGCAATTAGCACATACAAGTTAATCATAAAATGCTCAGGTTGATCAGCAAACAGAATTTCAGGTAAAAATAAATGGTGCATCGCATTTACATAAACTGGCAGGCCAATAGAAGTCAGATGAGAATGATAAAACTCCCCCAGTAAACTCTGCGTGTGAGGCTAACCTCTGTAACAAGCGCCGATTAGGCTCAGGAAATGTCTCAGATATAGCTGAACGCATAGCATTTATCCGAGCTTCCTTAGTCTCCATCCCTATGAATGTATAACAGAATATATGGACCATTAATAACCAATAAAAAGGCAGCAAATTGTTTGAGCTATCTGAACCTTTATAAAATAATAATATTCAATGATAAACCTATGTATCAAGTAACGAACCAATTGTTCGAACTTGGAGTGTGTACAGATAATCAGAGCACGATCACGGGAACACGATGCTATTATAGACAGACTGAGGCCGCACTAGGGAAGATGGCAGGCACCAGATAGAAGCCGACAATATCTTGGAGCAAATTAACGACGTCTATGGTAATATGGTCGCTGGTACTGTTCATGTGAGTAGAACCTATGGTAATGTAGCACTTCCCTCAGCAACCGTCATTTGATTAGATTAATTGCATTGTTACGAATCAATTGTTTACCATTCTTAGTTATATCTTTCCTTATCCAAGCGATAGGATCTTATCTATTTGATGTTATCCTTATTAGCTAGAAATATTAAAATTAAGCTTTTAGGGTCTGGCTCAATATAATGCATGGCATATCATCAGTTTTAGTGAAGCAATTAATAGACAAGGTTTCTAGCCTCTCTCTCCCTTCTCCAGTAGGCCTCAGAGCCTCTCTACAATGGCAACGGGAAGCCTTCCAGTGGATAGATGAAGGCGAGAGCTGAGAGCCTACCACCAATTCGCCGCAACCAATCCTGGCTATGACAACTGCATGGTCCACAAGCAAACTCCCCACTTCCTCTTTATCTACAGGCTTCACCAAATAGAGCGAGACGGAACCATGGATTAAGTGTCGCTCGACAAGTCATGACTTGTCACACGACAAGTCTACGTGTCGCAAATCGACTTACGACACGCTGAAGCGACACGACAACTTGAACTTATCGATCGACAAGTTGACTTGTCGGCGACAAACTGCGACTTGTCTCTGTCAACTAGTCGAGCGACAAGTTGAGGCTGGGATTTATTTAGAGAATGGGATATAATGTTATGCCCCCAGAAATAGATCGTGAGCTCCCTCCCCCAGCCACCTTTCCTCTGGCGCTCCTCCCATGGCGATTTCTCTCACCTGGCCGCCGCCGCCTCTCCCCTGCTCTCCCACTCCATACCTGGGTTGTGAGCACCTCCCAAGGCTGCACCAGCACCAGTCCATCGTCGGCAGCAGCAGCAGGTAACTGTTCTCCTTATTGAGGGATGAAATCTAATGGAAGGAGGCCTACAAATCTGATTGTCAATGAACCAGAATTGGGGGTTGAACTGGAAGAAGAAATGAATACGAGTGACATGTAGAGCGATGATGATGGCAATGATGATACACAGGACAAAGATCAAGACTCTGAAGTAGACTAGTTACTTAGTAGTTTTTTAGTAGCTACAGCTCGACACCCCCATCGACAAGTCTAGCACTTGTCGAGACTTGTCATGACAAGTCAATGTGTCGCCACCCCAGCGACAAGTTGCGACACGTCGACACTTAATTCTTGGACGGAACCAAAATTGGAAGTAGGCGTTCGCTTTTTATATGGATGGGTATATACAAGGGATTTAGTTTTGTTTCCATGCATTCTTTACTAATAAAAATTAAATGTTGGCAGTGTTTATATATCACATGGAATGATAGATATATATGGGAGTCACTGTCATACATATGCTAGTTTTATGTACTTCTTATACACTGTTTCAAGATGACGGATACATTGTGCGGAAGAAATTAAATTCCCAGGCATAAATGGTTAAATCTTCACATAGTAAGGAGATTTATTCAACATCACTTGGGTACTCTTGGGTCAAACAACTCAAATCCAATAGTTGGAGACAGTGTCTGACAGCAGAAAGTAAATCTTCCTTCAGTTGCGGTTTGCTGTTGTACTTGGGTACACAGGTGAAGGTACGTGTGGTAATTTGGAGAAAAGCTATTGCTACTGACAGCTAACATTTTATACATGACACTCAACGAAATGGCACAAGAACATTTTAGAATGAACTGAACAGAAAACTTACGAAAAGCTTCCAACAATGCTGTACAGCAAGAAGCAGGTACTGGCGAGGATGGTAGCTCGCGAAGAACATGCTGTAGAGATGTGTCCACGAATTTAGTTAGTGAAAGAAGGAAAAATCCATACTTGTGTGGCACCAAAATTATTCTAATTACTAGTAACTGAATGAGTGAAATACCTTCACACAGTCACCGACAATATGTGCATCCTCACCTGGTGCAAACTCGGTTCTTCCTGGTATGAGATAGAAACAGTTACAGAGTACACATACGTTGATCAACACAAGGAAAGCACGGCACAAGAGTTGTCAATACAACCATGTCGCTGTACTAAGCTAAAAATTTAGTTATGAAATTACGTAAACCTTGTTCATATTCTTGTAACCTCTTATCGACCTCCTCCACGTCTGCAGCCTGACGCAAAATTCCTTCCACCTTTATCCCTGTAAGAAAAGATAACTTAATTAGAATAAATGTTATAAAGATAACTTAATTAGAAACAGGTAAGATTTCCAGGTTCAAAAATTGGTTCTACTAGTTAACATTCTTTCTGCGCCTACCATGTTTCTCAAGATAGCGCAGAGCTTTCTCTAGAAAAGAAGGGCTGCCATCGATATCTTCCAATGCAAGCAGAATTGGCCTGCCAACAACTAATGACTTGATTGGCCTCTTCTCTCTCCCTGCAAGAAATTTGGTATGATTGAACTGCAAAGGTGGTTTAAAGCTCTAGAGAAAAAAGCAAGATCACAATGGTACCAACAATTTGGAGTAGCTCCTTCATATGTATCAGCAGTGTCATTGCGAAATATCCCATTATGCCCCATCACAAGAGCTGCATTTGGAGCCTGTGCAAGAGCTTCTTCTAATGCTGTTTTCCACTCAAATAAATCTTCAGAAGTTTCTGCCTGCATTAAGCAAAAGCATAATTTTAAGAGATAGTGTTATATTAGTAAATTTTCACAATTTCTTATGGGGATAACTATTAAGTTGGAAACCATGCCTTAAGGGTGAAAGCACGACCGTCACGACCATCTGGGAAAAGGACAGTCAGCAATTTTTTGTCTTCTCTGACTACCACACTGCACAAGAAAGATACTTTAATACAATAATACTGCCACACAACATCCCTAAAATGAAAATGTCCAGTAGAAGAGAGAAATACCTGCCAGAATTGTTTAAATCAATCCCTCCCAAAGTAACATTCACTTCGCCACTTCTCTGGGGCAAGGTATTCTGCAATGCCCACATAAGGAACTTGTCAAGAAGTGATAAGAAATGTGTGCTTGCACACAAGGCCTAAATTTTCATCTACTAAGATACAGAGAGCAAAATTTTCAATGATACTCCATATTTAGCATACCACTGTAGAAAGAAAATTTGTTTGATACAGTTACCAAACATGCATTATATTCACTAGTGGTTGGACTCATTATGAAACTTATGTACATAACCATTGGATCCAAGATGACATAAGAGAAATATTATTCGACCTAAGGATGTTGTCATACTGAATAACCAGTCTGACATCAGCACCAAGACGTTGAATAAGCATGCATGACAACAGTATCAGTATGCAGGTGGAAGATGCAACGAACACTGAAACCAAATAGAACTATCAAATTAATTTCTACAGGAAGGAGGCAATGTAGAGGACAGCATGAATCGTCGTATCTACTACCTAGTAGCATGATTTTTGAGTCGCCGAGTCAAGTCAAGTCGCCATGGCTGCGACTAGTGACTTGCTGGCTTAAGTCAACGACTTGGCTTGATTAGTCGCCCCAAGTCGCCCCAGCAGTAGAAAGGGCACAACTGCACGTGATTCTCTCCTGGCATAGCCCAGTAATGCCATATATGAGTAAAATTGATTGCAGCCATGCCGGCCAGGCCCAGCACGGCCCAGCTAAACCACTCCCAGACTTGCCCAATCGCTAAACCTAGCACCCCGTGTGCCCATCACGTGAAACCTCCAACCGCCGCCAGGCACTCCCACACGCAGCCTTGCTCAAGCCGCTCCCCTCGAACCCTCTCCTTCCTCTGCGCTGCCGCGGCTCGAACCCCTCCCCTCCAACCATCTCCTTCTGCGCCGCCGGTGAGGAGCGGCGGCGGCTCAAGCCTCTCCTCCCAAGCTCTGCCCTTTCTCTCGCTTTCCATCCTTTTCTCTCTAAAATCCGGCGAGACAGAACGACGCAACGACTTGGCGACTCTCTGAAATCCATGTATAGTCGCTGTATAGTCGCTGGCGAGCCAGAAAGTCGCGCGACTTGCTCCGTGAGTCAAGTCGCCTGCGCGATTCAGCCACGCCGCAACGACTTGGCGACTATACGGCGACTATACAGCGACTATACGGCGACTCAAAAATCATGCCTAGTAGTCTCAAGAGTTGTCTGCATTTTACTTCATTTCAGTTGAGCGGTTACTCTTTTGGAGGAAATTTTCAAACGTTCGGCACTAGCAACAATGATAGTTGTATTTTGGGCATCAAGACATAAAAATGTTCAATCCGGCTAAGTATTGCATCAAAATAAAGGAAACTCAAAAGGATAGAGATACTAACAGGATCACTCTTGAAGAAAACTAATGATGTTCGTGTGAGGATGAACCAGCGTTTTTTCCATGATTTCCATCCAAGTCCTGAAAAGTACATATGCAAGAGTTCTCTTTCATAATAAAGAAACATGCTACCCGAAGTAAAACTGAAAATGAGAACCATAACCAGCCATGTGAGACTGAACTCAAACACCATAGCGTATGATATGGAATAAATTTGTTGACCGGGCCATGATTCAGAATATTAGATATGGAAAGGAGTAATATGGTTAGCTGAATCCGTGGCCTAGTTGCAGTTGACAATTGAAATATGTACATAGTAACATATTTTTGTTCCCACATATGCTGGTGACAAGGCACGCAATAGCATTCTTATTAACTATAATGATATTAGAAGAATGGCACTATATGCATGACACAGGCATATCTCAATTATCATCACAAGAACAGATTTTCATCAGATACTTAATTTTTGAAGTTCATGCAGTTAAATTTGATTTTCCTTCTTAGAGAACTACGAAACATTACGTTGCTCCAACTTAGCTACAGAATATGAGCAACCGATTAATAATAATCAAAGAGTCTGTATTAAAACCTGATTAATTATCATGAAATAGCACAGTTAGAGAGGTACCTTTCGATGATATGAAGAGATGTCCACTCTTGAAAACCTGATTAGCATGTTATTATGACATGAGAAAATGTAGATGCACAGCTTATAGTAAAAGTGAACTAACAAACTGCAATATGGAGTTCACAATTAACTATGTGTATAGACCAATGTCCAGAATTTCATAGCAAGATGAGAGAAGAAATGAAATGGAATATGTTCATCGTCACATTTTTTACGATTATTATTTTTATTTCGGCTCCAGTGCTTCATGCTAAGTATGGTGGCCATAAAACATATGCAAATTTTATAATGAAATTTATCTACCATATAACTCTAAATAAACGGCATAGATGTATACGGCATGTTTTGGACTTTTGGTTACTATGAGTTACATTGAGCTATACTGAATTCTGGACTCCCAGACATGGATAGAGTATCTAGACTAGGCACTAGGATATTTTCTTCCATCTTGCTTTATTTAGAGTTAGTAGTAATTGAATCGTTTTAGTTTAACTGACACAAAGCTATATGCATATTTAGCATGTCGTAATGTTATAGGAAGCAACAGTGTTGCGTAAGCATCATTTGGCACTTCCATCATATCCACATGCTTTACAGCCAGTCATAATACCATGCATGAATTCCCACATTTCGCACTCTTGAAAGTTGAAACAGCAAATGTATTTGTATGTATCAGCCTCTTATACTCGCATGTAGTCCACTGTTATAACCATCGTATTCCTCCTTCCTTCCTTGACAACCCGCCCTAGTCATTTCTGATCCATTTTAACGTGCCCGCAAATCTCCCGCTCTCAAGTGATTTCTTCACTCTGTCTCAATTCAACCAACATCATTTGTCCCGCCATAACATCCGCATCCAGCAAAAACCACCACAGATGTAAATCAATGTCTGATCATGATCCTACACCCGAATGGTAAGCCTGCCTCCTCCAAATCAAAACCTCAGCTGCTTTGCAAATACCAACCAGTGCCGTCGTCATTGGCCCAGGAAGTTGAAGCTCCTTGGAGTCAAAAAAGGGCATAAAGTCTCCTCGGCGCCTCGACACAATCCGACCAAGGAGCAAAGCCAACCTATTAATAGCAGAAGCAGCCGCTCCGGAGCAACGTACGGTCTCAGCGCAGCCCAGACCCTCCGAATTCTAGAGCCACCGGGTACACGGAACCGAGATGCCGCCCGTCAGCATCGGATGCCAAACCCACACCAAATCTCAAACCCAGCAGAGCCACTACCCCCACCGTGCACGCAACGAAGCAACCCAATACCCACGCAACGGTAAGCACGCGAGGACGCACCGTGTTGCCGCTTGCCGGCGCCGGCGCCGGCGCGCCGCCGCGCTGGACGTAGCGGTCGAAGGCCCCACCGGGCGCCGGCGCGGACGACATCCCCTCGCTCTCCTCTTCGCCGCCTCAGATCGGCCGCATCCGAGCACCGGTCTCCCCGCCGCCCTGCGCTACAGCAGCAGCGGCGGCGAGCGCGCCATTGGATCCAGCCGCCGATCTGGCGCGCGTTGCACGGGGACGGAAGGGCAGTGGCGAGCCGGAAATGGGGAGGATGGTGGTGGTGGTGGCGGCGGTTAGGGTTTGGGTTTTGGCGGTGGTTGCTCGCTCGCTTCGCTTGCTGTTTAGGGGAGAGCTGGAGACGGAGAAGAGGAGGAGGAGGAGGAGGAATACGAGTGTACGGGTACGGGTACGGTGAGGAAAGCGACGGGGGTGACGCTGTCCGTCTCTTGCAGCTACGGTTGTGCTGGGCTGGCTGCTTTGGAGTTCCGGGTTTTTGTTACGCTTTGCGTCGGGGAGCTTGCTCTCGAAGCTTTGCATGGAAGCACTCAGCATTAGTAGCCGATAACAGAAAATATAGCCAAATTCTTTTGGCGGATTCTTTGATAACCTGTCCTACCCCGATTTTATGGAGAAATCGATTAAAAAAATATTATGAGGTTTTAAAGTGGTTAAGGCTAAACTAATTTAAAAGCCTTATAAAAATTTAGAATCAGTTTTTCAAAAAACTGGGGTAAGACAGATTTTCGGAGAAGTCACCAAAAGAACTAGGCCTAGACGAAGAGACGCGCTTCGCCACGCCGGCTATACAGCGATGTCGCATGGTCTAGCCAATGTGGTGTGTGCGTGTATGTTTTAATTTGGACAGAGCCTTGCTTGGAACGTGTCGCACTCTACACTGTCATGTGCCGGGTTAAGCTATTTTTGTGCGTTGTTATAGTCGTTCCTCTCCCGTAGTGTGCTACTCGCCTCACCCTGCCTCTCGAGGTTGGCTCGGCTGCCTAATGCGGCGTCGTCTGAGCCATCACTGGTTGCAGCTAAGTCGTTGATGTCTAGGCTTTGAAAGTCGAAGGAGATGTTGGATTGGTTATGTTGCCGTGTTAGCTTCACTGTTTCATGAACATGTTAGCATCACTATTTGGATATTTTCTTATGTGAAATATTTTAGCATTAAATATTGACACTTATAGATATAAATATAAATAACATAAGTTGTAAAAGTAGTAAAAGATTTATAAATCTCGAAAATCATATCAGGTTTCTATTTGTTTTATAAAGTCAGTTTTATTAGAAAATATATTTTTGCATTGCAAGAAAATAGGTATGCCTATCAAATCGTGAACTTAAATGGTTAAACTCGTGTGCACCCAAAAAAATGCCCATAAACTTGTATTGAACATGTCATATTTTTTAAGCCATGAGCATTCATTTTTTAACTGTTAGCATAACAGTTTTTTAACACGTTAACATTCTTCAAACTCGGTTGAAAGACCTATGAATACTTTTCAAACTTGGTTGAACATTTCTCAGACTCATGAACGTTTTTCCAATTCGATTGAAAATATTTTGACCGTGAACTTTTTCAAACTCGGCTGGACATTTGTGGACCCATGAATATTTTTTCGAACCCGTGAGCATCTATTGAACCCCATGAATATTTTTTGAACTCCCCATACATACTTTTTAAACCCCGTGAACATGTTTTTAAACTGTGAAAAAAAATAACTCCCTCAGCACTTTTATTTAATCCATGAACGTATTTTTTCTGAACCAATGAATGTTTTTGTTGAATACATGATTCTTACTTTTTTTCTCGTGAAAACTTTTTGAACCCATGAATACTTTTGAAATCCATGAACGTATTCTTTTTCAAACAGTGAGCATTTTATTTGTCAATTGTAAACATCTTTTGCTAGATTTATGAACATTTGTTACATGTTCAAGCATCTTGAAAGAATGTTCATGTATCCATAAAAAGTGTGAATGAAAAAGTAAAAGGAGAAGAATAGAATAGAAATAAGAAACTAAAAAGTAGAAGGAAAAGTCAAAACAAAGAATGAAAACCGAAACAAAACCTAAGAAGGAAATAGAACAAAAACAAAAACAAAGAAATACGAAACATGGGAAAACAAAACCACCAAAAAACGAAGCTGAAAACCATGGATGAAAATTAAAATCGCTATCCTATTTTGTTTTTACCACTACACATTGCGAGCATCAGGAAATAGAGTGAAAGGTCATGGATGCCGCCTAGAGAGGGGTGCATAGACGGTTAAAAAAAATATGAGGTGGGCTTAACAATGGAGAAATAAAACTAGTATTCTTTTTGTCAAACACAAAGCCTATATATACTAAGACTCACCTATGTGCATCAACAACTTATGCTAAGCAAGACAAGCAATAAAATGATAACAAGATAGATTATTTCAAGCACGAAGGTTATCACAAATAAAATGCATAAGTAAAGAGCTCGGGTATAGAGATAATCGAGACACGCGGGGACGACGATATTTTACCAAGGGAGTACGATCTCATCGGAGGGATGGACGGTACTAAGTCCACCAACATCATAATAGGACTCACCCTATTCTCCCGAGCACCCGCCGCTAAGGATGGCAATTTTACCCACGGGTATGGATACCCGCGGGTACCGTATCCCCATGGGTAGGGTATAGGCACACTTTTATACTCATGAGTAATACTCATACCCTACCCGTTAAGTCACGGATATGGGATACCCATGTGTATACTCATACCCTGCCCGTTTAAATTGACACGTCAAACTTACATATAGAGTTTCAACCTATGCGGCTAAGAAGCCTAGGGACGAGTATGAGATTGTGACATTAAACTTTAATACTTTTATGTACTCATCTACTATTAGTAAGTAGAGATTATTGTCTTTTTTTAATATGCTATTGATGAAAGTAAAATTTTAAATAAATTATATACTATTGGATTTACCTGTTGGGTACCCAATGGATACGGGTATCCACCGGGTATGGATAAAGTTTTATACTCGTGGATACGGGTATGGTTAAGCTTTTATACCCATTAAATATACGGGTACAGGTATAGTATTGCTCTACCCTGCCTATATCCTGCCCATTACCATCCGCACCTGATCCACTATGGGACACTTGAGGGCGGTCATCAAACCCGTACAAGATTGGAGAAATCTCCACAACTTAATTGGAGGCTCTCAATAATCACTACCAAGGCACAAACTTTGGAAGAACTCCACAACTTAATTGGAGGCCCCAAGAACACACCACAAAGGCCACACACCATCTATGGTTTCAAGAACCCAAGAGTAACATGCTTCTTGATTTCACCAACCAAATCCTCTAAGGAGAACTCAAACCAGTGAACCTAATGCAAATGGCAAGAACACCACAAAGATGCTCCAATCCTTCACTCTCAAATCCGAACAAAGCTACTAAAATTATTGGGAATAAGAGAGGAGGAACATAAGAAGAACACCAAATTCTCCAAGATCTAGATCCCAAAGATTTACTCACAAAGAGATGAATTGGTTTGGTCAAAGTGTAGATCTAGATCTCCTCAATCTTTCTCTTAAATAGATGCAAGATTCATTGGATGGGGAAAAAGAAATCAAGCTCAAGAGGGGTCAACAACAAAGGAGTAGGAGCTTGAGAGAGAGGAAGAACCAACCCAAAAGAGAGAGAAAAGAGGCTTATAAATAGGGGAAAAGGAATTTTGCCCGTTGGGTGGCCAAAATTGGAAGTGGGCCGATAGTACCGCCAGTGGGCTGGTACTACCGCCCAGCATGCAGGCGACCCAGGAACAGGCGCGGGCGACTGGCGCTGGCAACCAGGCGAGCGGCACGGGAAGAGCGAAGGGGATCGGGGGTGCAAGCGAGCGGGGGACGCGGGAGCGGCGAGTGAGCACATGAGAGGAGAGGCCAGCGATCGAGCGGTGGCGACAGGAGCAGTCCAAGTGAGATGGGTCGGCCCAGTAGTACCGGCCAGGCCGGCAGTACCACCGCTTGGGCCGGTACAACCGGTCCTGGACCTGCTCCACAGCCGGGCCGAACAAAGGGCGATGAAAACGATCGGGGCTGCCGGTAGCAGCATGCAGTAGTACCGCTCGGCCCAAAACGGTTCACCCTTTTTATTTTTTATTTTAAATCAAAAGAAGGCAAACTTCAAACTGCAATAACTAGAGTTTGGAAACTCCGATCGAGACGAAACCAATTTTGTTCGAAAGAGGACGACAAGAGCTACCCAGCAAGGGAGAATATATGAAGTATTATAATGTGAGATACACCCCTTGGCGAGGAGACAGAAAACCTCCAATATCAAAAATGCAATAAGCGTCCTGCTGCATCATCCGATAAAATATCATCAGGGTTAATAATCAGGTTACCATTGGAGTCGCAGGGTGTTGAGGTTCCTTCATCCTGGATCACGCACACTTGGCGGTGCCTGATGTTGGATTGATTGGCATCGCCGTTGTACTCGTAAGAGACGCTGTTTTGCGATCCAGTGAAGTCCCAAGGATCTTGTTCTGGGTATGATTCCCCCTTATTGATTCTAGAATCGACGCTTTATTAGGCTTCGTCGGGAATTGTGTTGGATGAGCTTAGGCTGCGCTGCAACGCTGACTGGGAAAACGATACAAATGAGAGACCATCATAGAGATCATCCAAATATTCCAGATCTTTGGAGTTTCTGCGAATTTCTTTGATGTTTATCGGGTCAGAGACGGCCTTTCCTATTGAGCCGATGGATGACGTTGGTGTGTCCATAGGCAATGTTGGTGTGTCTGACGGGTCCGAGCTGAGTGGAGCTGAAAGGCAAAGGTTCTTGGGTGCCCCTACGCGAAAGTGGAAACTTCCAATCATAAGATCGGTCTCCTAGTCGAAGTCGTGGAGAGCCGATAAAGGGGTGGGCGGGTGCGGATCAACGAGATCGTAATGGACCTCACCAACCTTGATCGTCGGGTTGCTGCTTAATGAAGGGGAAGCTGCCGAATCCATGGCTCCAACGCTCAAAGTTCCCACAAACGGCGCCAATTGACGAGGGATAACCTCGGCAATGCCCATGGTTATGGACTTAGGGTTTCGTGGAAAATAAAGCGTTGGGGATTTTTTGGCTGATCAGACAAACAAGAAAGTCGATGTAGTCTGATTATTGGAAAAGCTTGGTTACAAAGTCGTCGGTCTGCTAGTTGCGATCTAGCTTACGACGGATTGCTGGGGAAAACTAATGTGCCCTCTTCGTCGGGTCCTCCCAGCCTTTATATGTAGGTTGGGTCCTGGATCTATAGTCGGAGAGGTTACAAGTTTATGTTTATAATATGAACTCTATGTCGATTCATGATTGTTCCTTAGCGGATAAGGAAATCCATTATTCATCAGGTGCTTCTTGGACTTTGTTGGGCCGTAAGCTTTTATGCGTCTAGGGTAACTAATCATAGGGATCCGATAGGTCATACCCATGTCAGATTCCTTTATAGTGTTAAGAAATGTTTTATCGTTTCCAATCAACAATATGTCATCCACATATAGTATTAGAAACGCTATCGCGCTCCCACTTTACTTATTGTATACATAAGACTATTTTCCGTTCTTGATGAAGCCAAAACTCTTTACCAGTTCATTAAAACGAAGATTCTAACTCCGTGATGCTTGCTTCAGTCCATAGATGGATCTCTGAAGTTTGCACACCTTTCTAGCATCTTTAGGATCGGAAAACCCTTGGGTTGTACTATGTACACATACTCGGTTAGCTTCCTATTTAGGAACGTTGTTTTGATATCCATCTGTCATATTTCATAATCATAATATGCAGCTATTGCTATAATAATCCGAACAGCCTTAACCATCGCTATGGGAGAGAAAGTCTCATCGTAGTCAACTCCTTGAATTTGTCGAAACCCCTTTGCGATAAGTCATGCTTTATGAATAGTAGCATTACCGCCAGTGTCTATTTTCTTCTTATCGATCCATTTACATTATATATGCTATGTGCCTTCAGGAGGGTCCATCAAGTTCCAAACTTGATTCTCGTATATGGATTCTATCTCGGATTTCATGGCTTCTTGCCATTTGACGGAGTCAGAACCCATCACAGCTTCATTGTGTGTAGATGGTTCATCGTTTTCCAACAACAATACTTCATCTTCAAATCTTATGACCAAAAGACAAACTCTACCAGATCTACGTGGTTGAATGGGAGCATTAATTTCCGGGACTACAACATTTGTAGGCGCGACAACATCTGATGGCGCCATAGGCATTTTCATAACGACTTCTGGTTCTGGGCTACTCTACCCATCTTGCTCTGGTTCAATAACCTCATCAAGATCTATTTTCCTCTCACTTAAACTTTTAGCAAGAAATTCCTTCTCAAGAAATGTTCCTCCTCGGGCGACAAAAATCGTGCCTTCGGTTTTGTGGTAGAAGGAATACCCAACAGTTTCCTTAGGGTAACCTACAAATACGCATTTGTCCGACTTGGGATCAAGCTTATTTGCCTGCAAACGTTTTACATAAGCTTCATAACCCAAATTTGAAGAAATGATAAGTTGGGTTTCTTGTCAAACCACAACTTATATGGTGTCATTTTAACGGATTTTGATGGTCCTCTATTAAGTGTAAAAGTCGTAGTCTCTGAAGCATATACCCAAAACGACAAAGGGAGATCAGCTAAAGACATCAGCGATCTCACCATGTCCAACAAAGTTCGATTACGTCGTTTCGACACTCCATTGTGTTGGGGTGTTCCCGGAGGCGTAAGCTGTGAAACGATTCCACGAGCTCTAAGATGTTCGCTAAACTCATGACTCAAATATTAGCCTCCACGGTTTGACCATTATCTACTTCATTCTGAAATTCTTTAAACTTTTTCAAATATTTTAGACTTATGCTTCATAAGATAAATATAACAATAGCGACTCAAGTCGTCAGTAAAGGTTATAAAGTAGAGGAATCCACTGCATGCAGGTATACTCATTGAACCGCATACATCAGCATGTATTATTTCCAATAAATCACTTGCCCGTTCAACATATCCGTTAAATGATTTTTTGGCCATCTTTTCCATAAAAAATGCTTCACATGTATCAAAACATTCAAAATCTAGTGAACTCAAAATTCCATCACTATGGAGCTTCTTCATGCGTTTATTGTCCAATGTGACCCAATCTATAGTGCCACAGATATGTGGTATTCAATTCATTTATCTTTCGGTGTTTAGCCTTAGTGTTATGGATGTGTGTATCACAGTCAATATCAATTATAAACAACTCACTCTTCATGTGAGCGTGTGCATAGAAGACATTATTCATATAAATCGAACAATCATTATTCTCTGATTTAAACGAATAATCATATTGTAAGATACAATATCCTAATATTATATTCTTACATAATGCAGACAGAGAGTAATAATTACTAAGTTCTAATATTAATCCTGGCGGTAGATGTAGAGGTCTTGTGCCAATGACTATCACTGCAACGGTTGCTGCATTCCCGACACGTATCGTCACCTCGTCCTTGCCAAGCTTCTTAGGATTCCATAGATCGTGTATCGAATTGCAAATATTAGCAACTAATTTGGTATCAAATACCCAAGAGTTACTCTTAGGACCTTGCAAGTAAACATCAATAACATGTATATCAGATATACCTGAGCTGGATGATCCAGTCTTCTTTTTCTCCGTTGAGTATTTTGGACAGTTCCTCTTCTAGTGACCATTCTCCTTGCAGAAGAAACACTCAATGTCTGGGGCTAAACCTGGCTTAGGCGTTTTGCCTTTGTTAGAAGCGCGACATACATGTGCCTTCTTATTGTTGCCCCCGGAATTCTTCTTATTGAAGCGAGTGGTTTTCCTCACCATCATCACATGATTGGTGTTCTTCTGTATGTCCTTTTAAACCGCCTTCAACATCGCGAACAGTTCGGCCAATGTTCTGTTCATCCCATGCATGTTGAAGTTCATGACAAATCCAGCAAAGCTAGGTGGGAGTGATTTCACGAGGAAAGGGAACGTCTAGCATTTCCAACCTTTAAACGCACTCGTGTAACTTGATTACATGGGCACTAACCGAGCCTCCTTCCGCCATCTTGCAATCTAGAAGAGCTTGAGAGATCTCATATTTTTCTGCTTGGGCTTGCTTCTCAAACATGCCCCTTATATCCATGATTGTTTTATATGGACCCCAATCTTCAAACCTCGTTTGAAGATCTAGTTCCATCGATGCAAGTATATCACATTGGACATTGATGTAGTCATCACTACGTTGCTAAAAGACATCTTCCGCGTCCTGAGTTCCGTTATCACCAGGAGCATCACCAAGAGTTGCTTCCAAGACATAGTCTTTTTTAGCAGTGGCGGAGCCAGGATTGAAGCCAGCCCCGGGCCAAAGAGTAAACATAAGAAAACTACTAAAAAACTCTTCTAATAGCACAAAAAATTGGTGCAATAACATGTATGTTTTCAAATTAATCGTCAATGATCTAAGAACGTACATGCTAGATGACATAAAACTAGAAATAGTAATGCTAGTTGACATAAAACTAGAAATAGTAGTACGAGATAAAAAAAATATAGTACCAAATCACTAGTTTAGTTTATCCAAGCCTTCCATAACCTCATCAATAAGTAGAAGAAGAACCAATACCTTCAAGAGAGAAAGAATGTTTCATTAGAAAAGTCTAAGTTTAAATCAGTTACAAACAAATAAATCCAATTATCGAAATTCCAATCAATTATTACTTACTAGTGTATTCAATTACTGAAATTGGATTAGTGTATAACTGTATGAGTGTATCTAGTCCAACTCAATTAGCTGAATTCTTATCAGAGTCCATAGACGGGCAGATGATATAATAAATTCCAATTATATACAACCGATTAGAGGAGGTAGAGCGACTCAACGACAGGAGGGCGGTGGCGGCCATGGGAGTAGCGGACTGTCGAGCGACACTACCTGTCAGGACATTAGGGGAAGTCGAGGTCCGTCGGTATAGGGAGCACGGGAAGCCGGGGGAAGGGCGTCAAACACCATGCCAGTGTGGCGCGTTGTGACACCCCCGGGATTAAGGCTAGACAAATCCCAGACCTCCGTCTAAACATAAGCCTAACTGATGACCCACAAGTATAGGGGTCGCAATAGTTTTCGCGGATAGTATTACCCAATTTATTGATTCGACACAAGGGGATCCAAAGAATACTTGCAAGTCTTAACAACTGAGTTGTCAATTCAGCTGCACTTGGAAATAGTTCTTGCTCACAGACGTTTATCAGTAGCAACAGTTTGTAGTAGCAACAGCAAAGTAACAACAACAACAGTGAAATAGGAGCAATAGTAACAGTAACGGTAACAGTAGGATTCGAGTGCAGTAGTCATAGGGATGGATGGACGGGTGTTGCATGGACGAGTCTAAACATGTAACTTCAAGATCTAGGGCATTGCAGGTAAATAATAATAAGCATCCAAGTACTAAATAATCCTAGGCATGTGTTCCATATATAGTTATACGTGCTCGCAATGAGAACTTGCACAACATCTTCTGTCCAGCCAGCCCGTGGCAGCGGGGCCTTTAGGAAACTATTGGCAATTAAGGTGCTCCTTTTAATAGAGCACAGGAGCAAAGCATTAACACTCTGTGAACACATATGATCCTCACACCACAGCCATCCCCTCCGGTTGTCCTAATTATTGTCACTTCGGGGCCTTTGGATCTGGACAATGATATGTGTACACAACTTGCAGATAAGATCACAAACAATACTATCATAATGATTCAATAATAAGTTCAGACCTGAGATCATGGCACTCAGGCCCTAGTGACAAGTATTAAGCACAACAAGTTGCAACAAAGTCAAATAGCACTAATAGAGATACTAGGCACTATGCCCTAACAATCTTATTCGATTACATGATAGAACTCATCCAATCCCTACCATTACCAAGCCTACAATGGGGGATTACTCATTCATGGATGAAGGAAACATCGATGGTTGATGAGAGGCGTTGGTGATGACGATGGCGATGATCCTCTCCAAATTCCCCGTCCCGACAGGGTGCTAGAACGGAGTTTGTGGATCCAAATTTTGGTTTCTGGTGGCGGCAGCGTAGCGGAAATCTTTCTGGAAAACTATCGAACCCCCCTTTGTTTTTAGGTCGAGAGGCAACTTATAGGCGCAGAGGGAGCCCGAGGGGGTGCCTGGGGTGGCTGCACCCCCCTAGGCGCGACCAAAGGTGGGCCCGCGCCTGGCAGTGGTGTGCCCCCCCCAGGCCCCTTCTCCGTCTCGTACTCTGGCTCCGTGGATCTTCTGGTGAAATAGGATTTTTGGCATATTTTCCAGGATTTTTCCTGATAGTTGATTTTCTGCACAAAAACTAGACACCAAGGTAATTCTGCTGAAAACAACATCGGTCCATGTTAGTTGTATCCAAATCACACAAGTTTAGAGGAAAAACAATAGCAAAAGTGTTCAGGAAAGTAGATACGTTTTGGACGTATCAACTCCCCCCAAGCTTAACTTATTGCTTGTCCTCAAGCAATTCAGTTGAAAACTGAGTGCGATAAAAGAACTTTCACGAACACATTTGCTTCATATGATGTATACATTCTCAGCACAGGAGTAGATACTTAAACTATTCATAATAAGAAGTATGCAGCTAAGTCTACTCAATAGTCATTGCAAGTTATGAAGAGAAACCAACTCAATAATAATAAGTAGCATGAAACATAAACATAAGCAACATTGCAATGCTCATAGTAAGGCATGATAGAGTGGTTTCTCGCTTGCCTTTGTTTGTAGAGCACAATATATATGCCAAGGCACCTCTGGAGTTCAAGTGAAGACTAGAAGTAATCATATCAGAGATACAAGCATCAAAGTCATGACATAATTAACCAAGTTTTGAGACAAACACAAGAATGATAACTATGCTCTCAAGAATGTTCTCGTATAATAAGTGGTGACTCAACAAGGGAGTGAAAACGGTTTTGAGTTTGAAAGGCTTCCTAATGCTGAAAGGAAGGTACTCACTAGCTTTAAGCTCTCATTTCCCCTATCATATGCATCTTCATGTGGTTAAGGTAAAAGTGAGGTCCAGTATGAGTTATATGTTGACATACCATAAAATGGAAATCCCATGTCCCTTGAGTACGAGGGCCGCTCCGCATGCTACTCAACTTTGGTTACATGCATGTTCTTGTCATTGTACATACGTGCATATCATAGAGAACCGCTAACGGGGTACCCCTTGCACATGATACAGGAGCTATCCCGTGATCAAAATGACAAGGCAAGCAGACAATGAGCATCTCAGCGATTTTTTATTTACTATGTGCTTAGATTTTTATTGAGGATGCTTCATAAATGCTCATTATGGTGATGCTGCAAGTTTCCACCATGATTAGGCATGGCTTAGGCTAGCGGCCTAGCCGTTTCTCTAACACAATGTATATACTCCATGAACTCACAAGCTCCCCTTTTATTTCACACCGTCGACATACGCAAACAAAAGAGCAAAGTATCAACTGGATAGGATATCCAAAAAGTGTTGAAAGCGTTCCCCGTGACAGCACGGTTCTGCTAACTTCCAGCATATAATTTGCAAGCATATAACTTTCATGGACAAGTCACAATGGTTCAGGATTATTAAGTGCAAGGAATAAAGTGTGGCATCAAGTTCGTGAGAGCTTACTAACTAACTTTCTCAAAATCAGACAAACATTTTATTTGGAAGAAAACAAGGCATATTGAATATGCACTGAAATAGAAAATGATGCTAATAGGTAGGTATGATGGACACAGTTGGAAATATTGGTTTTGGGGAGTTGGAAGCACAGGTAGAGCTTATACTCAGTGCAAGTGAAGGCTAGCAATAGAGAGGGGGCGACAAACGAGAGAGAAATAATTGTCACAATCATGCTTGCAACAAAACAAGACTAATTATGGCATGAAAGTGATACTAGAACTCTGAGGCAAAATAAATCACCGAGACTTACTGACTATTGTTTAGTCATATGCATGCGTGAGCATGTGCCAAGTCGATTCACATGAAACTTCTAGAAGAGGATACCACAATATCATACCAACATATAAATAAAACAATTCAAGCAAACATTCATATGACATGCTACAAACTATTAGCAAGTTGGAGTTAATCATAGACAAGCAAGAACTACTAAGCATCCATCAGTAACATACTCCTTACAATGAACAGACTAAGCATGCTCACAATGATGAGTATATGTACAAAAATAAAAAACAAATAGAGTTCTTTACCAGCCTCTTACCACTCCTCAAGTTGTCTTAATCTTCATTATTGCCCTTCACTTGTGTGACTTGAATAATAACATAAAACCAAAATCCACTGAGGACGGCTGAACCCTGCAAACAACTCACAAAACCAAAGAAGAAGAACAAATATTTTTGGTGTTTTCAATTTTTCAAACAAGCAAACAAAGCAAAAGAAAAACAAATACTAAAACTAAGACGCTCCAAGAATAACACAACTGTGCATGAAACGATAAAATGAAATGTCTAGGAAGACCTGAGATTTTTATTGATGAAGAAGGGGATGCCTTGGGCACCCCCAAGCTTTGACGCATGTACCTCTTGAATATTTCTTGGGGTGACACGGGGTGGCTCCCCCCAAGCTTGAGCTTTTTTACATTCTTCATCTTATTATATCATTTTCTCTCTACACCTGAATTTTTTTCCTTCATACAAAACTTCACACAATCTTCATTAGCAACATTAGTGTATTCAAAAGATAATAAACCTTTAGGGTTTAGTTTTAAAACAGAAAAACTTTCACTAAAGACACTAGCTACTGTAGCAATTACCTCAACAAGCTCAATTTCTCAAAATAACCCGAAAAGGAATCAATAAGAAGCAAATGCAAATAATGGTAGAAATCTGTCAAAACAGACCAACAGGTAGAAACCGATTTTTTAGAAGACCTTCTGTTGCTCAAATCAAAAAGTGTTGAACTAACAGAAGTTATCTAACATACTGGGGGATTTATTCGTAAATTTTTAGCTGAATCCAACTTACAGATGTTGGAGATATTCCCTAGAGGCAATAATAATAGTGGTTATTATTATATCTTTGTGTTTATGATAAATGTTTACATTCGTGCTATAATAGTATTAACCGAAAACATTAATACTTTTGTGATTTGTAAACTAAATTAGAGTCCCTAGCAAAGCCTCTTTGTAATACTAGCTTGTAGATTAATAGATGATCGTGGTTTCTCGATCATGAACATTGAGATGTTATTAATAACAAGATCATATCATTGGGAGAATGGTGTGATGAACATACTCCTAAGATAATCATAGCATAAAGATCAAGTCATTTTAATAGTTCGTTCGGTATAAGCTTTCTGATACATAGTAACCTAATTCCTTCGACCATGAGGTCATGCTAATCACCGTCACTGGAAGGATGCTTTGATGACATCAAACACCACATCGTAACTGGATGGCTATAAAGGTGGCATTGAGTGTTCGGAAAGATGGGTTGAGACACATGGATCAAGAATGGGATTTGTCCATCCATATGACGGATAGATATACTCTGGGCCCTCTCGGTGGAATGTCATCCAATTAGCTTGCAAGCATGTGACTGGATCACAAGGAATCACATATTACGGGAACGAAAAAAGAGTACTTATCATTAACGAGGTTGAACTAGGTATGCAGAGATACCGATGATCAAAACCTCGGATAAGTAAACTATCGTGAGACAAAGGGAAATTGGTATCGTATGTAAGTGGTTCATTCGATCGCAAAGTAATCGTAGAAATATGTGGGAGCCATATGATTTTCCAGATTCCTCTATTGGTTATTGATCAGAGAAGTGTCTCGGTCATGTCCGCATAATTCACGAACCGTAGGGAGACACACTTAAGGATTCGATATTGTTGTGTATTTATGGAATGATGAGTAAGAGACCGAATGTTGTTCGGAGTCTCGGATGGGATCCGGGATATCACGAGGAGATCTGGAATGGTCCGGAGAATAAGATTCATATAAGGAAAGTCCTGTTTCGGAGTTCGGAAATGATTTCGGTGTTTTCACCGGGAATGTTCTAGAAGGGTCTGGAAGGTCCGACACTCCGGAAGGGGAAGGGTACATGGATGTGTCATGACAATGTGGAATGGTTGCATCATGTACTAGGTCACTTGGCTGGGCAATATGAAGAGAGAAATCAAATTCAAGTTTGAAAGTCAAACGCCAATTTGAAAAAGTCAAATCCGAACATTGCTTAGTGGAGGGAGAGTAGGAAATCTACCTAGGGTAGGAATCCCACTCCCTCCACCCGCCGGCCATGAAGAGGAGTTGGGGGAGGACTCCCTCCTCCCCAAACCGCCTCTCCCCACCTATATAAGGAGGGGTAGGGCGCACCCCTACCCCTGACACCCAAACCCTAGCTAAGGCGCCACCACCTCCAAGTGCTGCCGCCGCCAGGGCCTCCTCCAAGTCGCCGACATGGGATTCCCCAAGCCCTAGCCGCCGGCCACACCACCTCCCCTTGGTGTCTCTAATCCGTAGATCGCCAAGGCCCTCTCTTACTCCACCATACTCGCTCCAGCTTAGGCGAAGCCCTGCGGGATCTTCCCTCTACTTCCGACACCACGTCGTCGTGCTGCCGGAATCACGAGGAGAGTGCTACAACCTCCGTTGCCTGCTGGAACAAGGGAGAGGAAGGTCTTCATCGAGTACCGAACGTGTGACCGACTGCGGAAGCGCTGCCGGAACGCAGCGCCGGAAGGATCGTCTACGCGATCTTGAGATCGACAAGTGTACGACTACATCACCCACGAGAATCTGCTCTTGTTAACCGCTTTGGAATCTTCGAGGGTGAGTGATTCTATCAACTCTTTGCTACAATCTAGTAGATAGATCTTGGCTTGTTTGTGTGCATGCGGTACAAATTTTTTGTTTTCCATGCTACGAACCCCTACAACAGAGACTCCTCACGGTTTTTTATGGTGGAGGACAAAAATCTGTTTCGGGACAGCAACTCCCCAAATCTTACTTCCCTCTCATTAGAGGTCATTCTTGGCACAAAAATCAAACAAAAAGGAAAAGGAGAGGTTATTACAGAAGTAATAACTTCCAAGACACAAGAAAACTATTGGGTTATCTCCCAAGAAGTACGTTTCTTTAACGCTTTAAGTTAGGCACGACGAAGAGCAAAGATTGGAAAATGAAAAAATAAAAGTGAGCATGTATAACCATAGTGAAAACATTATTTTGTTCATTAAAATCCTTTTGTTAACAAGGTTGATCAAGTATTTTTACCAAAACAATCTTATATGAAACAAAACTTTGTATTCCACAATGTGATTATGTTACCTCATACTTGATAGCAATGGTCCCAATCATGATAGTTTCAAAATTTTCTTGTAGAATGGGACAATATATTTCTCCAACCTTGATGCTCTCAATATTTTTAATGGAATTAAGGCAATAACTTCTAAAAACCTTCTTGGGGAAATAGACAGTATGCTCTTTGTCATTAATATTGAATGTTACTTTTCCTTTATTACAATTAATAACAGCCCCTGCAGTATTAAGAAAAGGTCTCCCAATAATAATAGACATATTATCATCTTCAGGCATCTCAAGCACAACAAAATCAGTTAGAACCAAGCAATTATGAGCCACTTGAACAGGAACATCCTCACATATACCAACAGGAATAGTAGTTGACTTATCAGCCATTTGCAAAGATATATCAGTTGGTATCAACTTTTCCAGCCGGAGTCTCTTGTAGAGAGAAAAAGGCATAACACTAACTCCAACTCCCAAATCACATAAAGCAGTTCTAACATAATTATTCTTAATAGAGCAAGTAATAGTTGGTATACCTGGATCAACAAGTTTCTTTGGAACCTTACCATTGAAGGAGTAATTAGCAAGCAAAGTAGAAATCTCCTCATTAGGAATCTTCCTTTTATTAGAGACAATATCCTTGATATACTTTGAATAAGGAGGCAACTTAATAGCATCAGTTAAAGGAAATTTGCAAAAATAAAGGTTTCATCCACTCACAAAACTTGTTGTAGTGTTCTTTCTCCTTTGACTTGTGTTTCTTACCTGGAAAAGGCATAGGTTTCTGCACCCAAGGTTCTATCTCTTTACCATGTTTATTAGCAATAAAATCTTCCTTTGTGTACCTAGTGTTCTTAGTGTGCTTCTTAGGTTCTTCCTCACCTTCCTCCTTATCAGGAGACTCATTTTTATCATTACCACTCTCAGTTTTAGCATCAGAGACAGATATACTATTAGGATCTATTTCAAGCGGTTCCTCAACTACTTTATGTTTCTTTTTCTTTCTCTTATGAGGACTACCACTACTTTCACCTTGTTGAGAATCTGCTCAATTCTTTTAGGGTGTCCTTCAGGATATAAAGGATCTTGAGTAGCTATACCACTCCTAGTTCTAATTCCATAAGCATGTTTATTTCCTGAGACATTAACTAGCATATCCTTTTGTACCTTAGCAAGTTGATCAAGTTGGGTTTGGACCATTTGAAAGTGTTTACAAAGAATTTTAATATCATTAGAAGTTCTTTCCATAATATCTTTCAACTCCTTACTAGCTCTAGATTTTTCCAATAAATGATTCTGAACTTGTTTATTAAAATTACCTTGTTTAACAATACATGTGTCAAGTTCCTCTAAGCACTGATCAGGAGGCTTACTATAAGGAATATCACCTTCATCAAAGTGTTGGAGAGAGTGTACCTCAATAGTGGATGAGTGGGGAATTGGCTTACATAATTCTTCTAGAGGAGGTAGATTCTTTACATCTTCAGCTCTAATACCTTTCTCCTTTAGACATTTCTTAGCTTCTTTCATCACTTCATCATTTAATGCAATAACTCCCCTATTCTTTGGTGTTGGTGTTGGAACTGGTTCAGGCATAACTGGTTCAGGAATAATAGTCTCAGGTGTATTTAGCTCAATTGAAGTCCAATCATCATAATTCTTGCTTATCTTAGCCATTAATTCTTCAGCATCTGTAGGAGTTCTTTTCCTGAAAACACAAACAGCAAAGCTATCTAGGTAGGTCCTAGAATCATCAGTTAGTCCATTATAATAAATATCAAGAAGCTCATTCTTAGGTAATGGACATCCAGGATGTGCATGAATCAAGGCACAAAACCTTGTCCATTACTCAGGCAATTTCTCTTCTTCTCCCCGTTTAAAATCAAAAAGTCTCTGCAAAGCAGCATGTCTAGCACTGGGAGGAAAATATTTCTGGAAGAAAGAAGCAATCAAGCAATCAGGGCTATCAATGGAACCAGGAGTTAATCTATTAAACCAAGCCCTAGCTTCTCCTTTTAGTGAAAAAGGGAAGATCTTAGTAACAAAGTACTTGCGCATCTTAAAATCATTAGAGAATAAAGCACTCATAGTAGAAAGCTCATTCATATGAGCCACATCACTCTCATTTTCAGTCCCACAGAACGGTTCTTTCTCAAGAATATCTAAATAGGATAAATCAAGAGAGAAATCACAATCTTTATCTTTGATATCTATGGGAGAGGTAGCAAACTTAGGATCAGAGGACAGTTTAGGCATAATAGTACGTCTAGCATGGAGACTCTTAATAGTACTAGTACCATGTGTGTTTCGGCACTCTTCAACAAATTCATCAGTGAACTCAATGTAACCATCATTAATATCATAACTCTCACTAGACTCAGGTGAGCTAACAGGTGTAACAGTGTCTTCACTAGGAGTTTCGGTATTTCCTAGACTAGCCATAGTAGCATCTAGAAAAGGATCTAATGAACCACTCGCATCAAGAACAGTAGAAGTAACATCATGAGCATCAAAAGCAGTTTCAGATTTAGCAGTAGTAGCAGTGTGTGTAGCATAAGTATGTGGTGGTGGTGTAACAAGCTTACTTATAATAGACAGTGAATCAAGAGAAACAGAGGTGTTTAGGATTGTACCTCTTCTTTTAGTGGATGGTGAAATAGGAAACTTTCCATCACGAGACTTCCCCATGATGAAAGGAGTAGCAGTGAACAATAATAGATCCAAGTGAACTTACAAATAAAGCTATGCTCATCGGCAACGTCGCTAGAATATAGTCTTGATGACCCACAAGTATAGGGGATCGCAACAGTCTTCGCGGGTAGTATTACTCAATTTATTGATTCAACACAAGGAGAGCCAAATAATACTTGCAAGCCTTAACAACTGAGTTGTCAATTCAGCTGCACCTGGAAATAGTTCTTGCTCATAGAAGTTTATCAGTAGCAATAGTTTGTAGTAGCAATAGCAAAGCAACAACAATAGTGAAACAGGAGCAATAGTAATGGTAACGGTAACAGTAGGATTCGAGTGCGGTAGGCATAGGGTTGGATGGACGAGCGTTGCATGGACGAGTCTAAACATGTAACTTCAAGATCTAGGGCATTGCAGATAAATAATAATAAGCATCCAAGTACTAAACAATCCTAGGCATGTGCTCCATATATAGTCATACGTGCTCGTAATGAGAACTTGCACAGCATCTTCTGTCCGGCCAACCCGTGGCAGCCGGGCCTCTAGGGAACTACTGGAAATTAAGGTGCTCCTTTTAATAGAGCACCGGAGCAAAGCATTAACACTCCGTGAACACATGTGATCCTCACACCATAGCCATCCCCTCCGGTTGTCCCAATTATTTTCACTTCGGGGCCTTTGGATCCGGACAATGATATGTGTACACAAGTTGCAGATAAGATCACAAACAATACTATCATAATGATTCAATAATAAGTTCAGATCTGAGATCATGGCACTTGGGCCCTAGTGACAAGCATTAAGCACAACAAGTTGCAACAAAGTCAAATAACACTAATAGAGATACTAGGCACTATGCCCTAACAATCTTATTCGATTACATGATAGAACTCATCCAATCCCTACCATCCCCAAGCCTACAGCGGGGGATTACTCACTCATGGATGAGGGAAACATCGATGGTTGATGCAGATGCGTTGGTGATGACGATGGCGATGATCCTCTCCAAATTCCCCGTCCCGGCAGGGTGCCAGAACGGAGTTTCTGGATCCGAATCTTGGTTTCTGGTGGTGGCGCCGTAGCGGAACTCTTTCTGGAAAACTATCGAACCCCCCTCTATTTTTAGGTCGAGAGGCAACTTATAGGCGAAGAGGGAGCCCGAGGGGGTGCCTGCACCCCCTAGGCGTGGCCAGAGGTGGGCCCGCGCCTGGCAGGGGTGTGGGCCCCCCAGGCCCCTTCTCCGTCTCTTTCTCTGGCTCCGTGGATCTTCTGGTGAAATAGGATTTTTGGCATATGTTCCGGAATTTTTCCTGATAGTTAATTTTCTGCACAAAAACAAGACACCAAGGTAATTCTGCTAAAAACAGTGTCAGTCCGTGTTAGTTGTATCCAAATCACACAAGTTTAGAGTAGAAACAATAGCAAAAGTGTTCCGGGAAGTAGATACATTTTGGACGTATCACTAACCTAATCTCGAAAGCGTACATAGAGAGAATCGGTAACACAATATTGACCCTATGACACAAAAATTATTACAGCAAGCTCATAACTGAACAAGGAACCAAAATATTACAAGCATATGTCACTGACCACAAACATCAAACAACGGAAGGCAAATTATGCTATTAAGTATAGCAAACTTAACAAGTGGCCTAAGAGGCCTAAAGCATAACGATGGCCTTCCAATCCATAGATTCCAGGCTGCCGACCGGGAATCCCAAGCTACTCATCGATGTCGATGCCGTAAAGAACTCTTCTTCTATGGAAACACTTACTCTGCTGCAAAAGTATCAACAAAGCAAGGGTGAGTACATGGTGTACTCTGCAAGACTTATGGCTGGTGGAGTTATTTTGCATAAATCCATCTTTGTTTATAAAATAGGAGGGAGAAGAATATCGACTAATCAGAATATTTTAAAAGGGAATAAAAGAGCGGTATCTCTAGCTTTGATCATCTTTTGATATCCACCGAATCTTTATCAGTTGAACCTACCAACTAGGATCACCTCCTCAATCCCCGAGGAAGCATCCTTAAGCACACATTACTCAACTTGCCAAGTTTTACGATTAGGTTCAAGTTCTCTATGATCTTAGAATCCATTCCCAAGTCGTCCATAACCACAGACGCAGCTTTTTGAAAAGATTATTACCCTGCAGGGGTGTACAACTTTACCCACACGTACCAACTGATTCTTAATGGTAACGTTTTAGCCCTCTTCCTTGGAAGGCCGACAGGGAGTGGTTGACCACGACCTTTACCTTGCTTTCGCTGACACAATGAGTCACACACTAAGGAGATGCCGCCATAACGGGTCGAGTTCCGAAGCCGGTCTGTAGAGATGTGTGCGGGGTTCAAGATTACGATGGTCGCGCCTCTCTTGTTCCTGGCCACGCTTACCTACCTATATTACACCTCCTTCACCTCCTTCGAGAAGAACCAGAATGCGTATGTCTAATGGAAAGCCCGAACTATGTGACTCATGGAATCTACTAGGAAAGTTAGTTGGTCGAGGGGGTTTCCAGGCCCCCGTGTGGATGTATGCTCGCCTTGGTTCAAGATGCAAGAACTTAGGTCCTAGTAGTGGCAAGTATGGGATTGCAAAAATCACAACCCACCGTGGCCTCCCATACAAGCCTTAGCATGTTTAACTTTTCATCTCTGATCATACCACGTCATCTTGTCAAACTAGGTTCATTCGTAGCTCTGATTCATCAAACGGATGGACCAGTGGTAACAACTAAGCATGGCTAAGCACGACAGATGAAACAACTCTAGCAACGCTTCACAAGCTAAACCCTAGTTATGCTAGGAGTAGTGGATCAGGGAATATAGGCTATAAAAGTAACGTGCATCAGATATGATTACTCTTTCTATCAATAAAAGACTATAATCGCATGCACATGGCAAGAATTGAAATACTTTGGAAGCATAGGATTCATATGTATGTGTGGGGCTTCGCTTGCTTGTGCCCGTTGATAACCAATAAGCAGATCTTCGGAAGCCTTGGGCTTGACTTGATTATAGTTGGTCAAGTATTGATTTCGACCTTCGACGGTGTTGATCTCGGTCTTCAATCCCGGGCTCGGTTCCGATGTCGTATTCTACCGAGAAGAACCAAAACACTAGAAAGAAAGGGAAACAATCAACACATTGCATTGATGCAATGCTCAAGCAAGGATGATGATATGAAAAGTTAAATAGTATTGAAATGAACCCTAAAACATGCTTGGTCATTTTAAATGGGGTCCGAGAGTTCCAAACCCTAGAACATGGGGATCCTCGGAATCACCTATAGGGTTCAATTGGTTCTTCTAATTAAACTTGTCATGAAAGTTGGTTAGCAGTGCATTATTATATTGTTATTGTATAAATATTATTTTTCTAAACCTTTTGATATATTATTTGCATTTTTATGATTTAAAATAAATTAGTTATGAATTTCTCCAATTTTAATTCATTTTAAATTATTTTTTAAATATTATAAAAAGAATTACATTTTGGAATTACTTTAACATTTTATAAATTAGAAAAAAATTCTGAATATGTTTATACCACTTACAACAGGGGCCCACATGTCATGTATTTATAATTTACAAAATAATTATAGAAATAATAAAACAAAATAAAAAGGGACTAATGACGTCATCCAGAGGTCAGCAATGGTGGTGCTCCAGATCGATCTTGCCCCCAACGATCTGCTGCGCGCGGCCTTGTGGGTGGGATTGCTGGAAAGAGGGGAGTGAGGTGGGTCGAGTAGAGGTGGCGCCGCCATCAAATGGTCGCCGGAACAACGTTCCCGACGAGCATCTGTGGCGGAGCTCGATGGCGCACGACGGGAGGCCGAACCAGGAAGCAAGAATAGCAGAGGAGGGCTCTGGCATGACCAACGACTCACCGTGGTTGCAGGGAAGGGGTTAACAAGGCCGGGGGAGGTTCGGAACGACCGGGATCGGTTGCAGACACGGCGGTCGGAGTCGGGGAAGATGCGGACGGCCTGCTTGATTGCGGGCTCCCGTGGACGATTCCTTCTAGGTGGTGGACGAGGGGAGCACAACGGTTCTCCAGGGCGTCTCGTCGGGGCTCGGGGAGGCTTCAAACGGCGACAGTGGGAAGCTCTGGCCGGGCTAGGGTTTCAGGTAGTTTGCAGAGACAAGAGAGAGGGCGCATGGGGGAAAACGACTAGGATGAGGATTAGGGCGTCGGCGTGGGATCTTATCATCTCGGGCTCGGTTCCGATGTCGTATTCTACCGAGAAGAACCAAAACACTAGAAAGAAAGGGAAACAATCAACACATTGCATTGATGCAATGCTCAAGCAAGGATGATTATATGAAAAGTTAAATAGTATTGAAATGAACCCTAAAACATGCTTGGTCATTTTAAATGGGGTCCGAGAGGTCCAAACACTAGAACATGGGGATCCTCGGAATCACCTATAGGGTTCAATTGGTTCTTCTAATTAAACTTGTCATGAAAGTTGGTTAGCAGTGCATTATTATATTGTTATTGTATAAATCTTATTTTTTGAACCTTTTGATATATTATTTACATTTTTCTGATTTAAAATAAATTAGTTATGAATTTCTCCAATTTTAATTCATTTTAAATTATTTTTTAAATATTATAAAAAGAATTACATTTTGGAATTACTTTAACATTTTATAAATTAGAAAAAAATTCTGAATATGTTTATACCACTTACAAAAGGGGCCCACATGTCATGTATTTATAATTTACAAAATAATTATAGAAATAATAAAACAAAATAAAAAGGGACTAATGACGTCATCCAGAGGTCAACAATGGTGGTGCTCCAGATCGATCTTGCCCCCAACGATCTGCTGCGCGCGGCCTTGTGGGTGGGATTGCTGGAAAGAGGGGAGTGAGGTGGGTCGAGTAGAGGTGGTGCCGCCCTCAAATGGTCGCCGGAACAACGTTCCCGACGAGCATATGTGGCGGAGCTCGATGGCGCACGACGGGAGGCCGAACCAGGAAGCAAGAATAGCAGAGGAGGGCTCTGGCATGACCAACGGCTCACCGTGGTTGCAGGGAAGGTTCAGAACGACCGGGATCGGTTGTAGACACAGCGGTCGGAGTCGAGGAAGATGCGGACGGCCTGCTTGATTGCGGGCTCCCGTGGACGATTCCTTCTAGGTGGTGGACGAGGGGAGCACAACGGTTCTCCAGGGCGTCTCGTCGGGGCTCGGGGAGGCTTCAAACGACGACAGTGGGAAGCTCTGGCCGGGCTAGGGTTTCAGGTATTTTGCAGAGACAAGAGAGAGAGGGCGCACGGGGAAAAACGACTAGGATGAGGATTAGGGCGTCGGCGTGGGATCTTATCTCTCCCAGAGCGGCGGTGGGGATCTTGGCGCATCTCCGGCGAGGCAGTGGCATCAGTCGGCGATGGAGGCTCCAGCGAGCTGCTTCTCGTTGATGAGGAAGACGACGAAGGGGTCGCAGGCCTTGAGCTGGGATGGGCCACGGGAAAGATTCCATGAAGGGAGGAGGGAAGTGGGCTGCGAACCAGATAGGTTTAGGGGTAGTTTTTATTTGAAAAATCTTTTCCCTTTTTCTGTTTTATCCTTTTATTTGTATATTAATTTGTAATCTGTTTTGTATAATTTCAAAATTACTAGAAATTTTGTAAACATTTAAGAAATACTATGGATACCCTTTATAACCATTTGGGTTCCAAACCTTTTTATACTTTTCAAATATATCAAAATCCTTTTGAATACATTTCAAATAAAGGGGGAAGCTATTAGGGTTTAGGGTTTTGATCTATTTATTACACACATTTAAAATGATGGTGATGCTCGTGCTATGCACATACAAACCCTAATTACTATTTAATAAAACTAGGGTTGTTACACATGTCGCCGGTGTTGACCTAGCCCTGGCTGGTGGGCAGTGGCGGAGCATTTCCTACAGCCACTAGGGAGAAAGACAGAACAACGGCGGATGCGAACGAGGATAAGGAATTCCCCAAGAATCATGATCGAGTCTTTAGCGAGTCACATAGGGAGACTTAACATGGAAGTGTTGGGCTGCACCACGGGCAAAATATTTTTTTTATTAGGTGGTAAGGAGTAAATTTCACTGCACCCAGGTTTCCATGGGCCTGGATCCGCCCCTGTTTCTTAGCACCTTTCAGTACTATCCTTATGCCGGGGAACCAATCCACAAAATTTGTACGAGATACATGCAATTTCTCTTTCTCTAATATACCAGCTAAAGGGAAGTTCTTGTTGTGTGCCATTGATCTACAAACAATTGCAAATTCATTTAGACATTGTTTCATAATTAATGAACGATTAACAACTTTAATCCAAAGTGTAGCTCCCACTAAAATCAATATCTCTCAAGATTAATACTTAGTGATTCAGGATCACCTTACATCGTGCACCAGGGAATAAGACCGGTAGGTACTCATACCAATCATATCTCCATATGAATCTTGTTAATTTTTCGATTATTGTGTTTTATACTCTAGATGTTCTAGGTAGTATGTCAAGTGAACCCCAATTTACCAGCAGTGAGACAATGTTGCACCCACATTATGAACGTCGCTAGGTGCACCCATGTTACATGGCCCACACTAGTTTGAAGCCCATGTTATGTCATGCCTCAATAAGGGGATAGATTATTACTTGATAATTTAAGTGAGAGATCACCCTATTTATTATGACTACCACGTAACAAATAAAGTACATAAAAGGATTAACATCACATGCAATTATTATAGTGATATGGTATAGCACTCTGCGTGAACTATCTCCATCATCAACATATTCCGGCGTCATATACTCCTCCACGCGCCATGGGCATAACACCGAGGTTCATCGTTGCTTGATTGCCATCGCTAATCCTTGATTTTACAACTACTGCTACTCTAGCTAATAAAGTAAGAATAACTATGGCAATTAAAATAATATAATGACAATCATCACGGCTCCTGCCACTCATGCCCTACGAGATTACAACATAACACATCTTGAAAGGATCGTATGGGCACCTAGAGGGGGGGTGAATAGGTTCTACTTCAAATTTTACTCTTTTTCAAGTTAGGGTTTGACACAAAAGGTAAATTCTCTAAATTATACAACTATAGTTAATTTACCTATTTGTCGACCTAGCACAGACACTAAGCAAGAACAAGATAAGTAAAGTGCGGTAAAGGATAGAAGTAACCAAAGTGGAGCATGTGGAGACACAAGGATTTGTTTCCCATGGTTCCTTCCTTTTGAGGGGAAGTACGTTTGCATTTGGAGAGGGGGTGGTTTCAAACCACCAATGCCACGAGAGGCCTCCCTTGTTCTCCGATGAACCTCACCCAAAGGGTTCGATTCACCTCTTCCACTATATCGGCAACCTTCGAGGCGGAAGCCGACACCTTTACAACAAGTTCGAGGCACACATCCACAATTGAATTGGAGGCTCCCAAATGCAAGCAAGCTGTCATACAATCAAAGACAAGCTTGTTAGAACCAAATCAAGAACTAGGGGTTCCAATGAAACACTAGAGCAAGGGGCCCTCAAGTGAATGAGGGGGAAATGAAGATCTCTCTTGGTGAAGCTATAGATCAAGGCCTCCTCCTTCGATTCTCCAAAGGTCAATGAATTTGGATGGTTGGATTAATAGATCTTGGTGATTTGGTGGATCAAATGGTGGGGGACTTCTATTCTGGAACGAGCAGCTGGAGAAAGGGGATGAAGTCCCCTATTTATATCCCCACATCTTGTCAAGCGTTTTCTGACCGTTGGTGAAAGTTCCACACCGAAGACTTCGGCCAATCTTCGGTCCATCTCCGGACCACCATACAGAATGCCCCAGTTGAGATAGATAAGTCCACTTCGGAGATTCTTCAGAGACTTCGGACTCGAGCACACTGGAGACTCCGGTGTTTCCACACCGGAGACTCTGGTTTGGGAGGATGCATCGGAGATTCCGGTCTGGCTCCAGTCCATCTCCGGACCCCCATACAGAATGTCCCAAGCATGTTTCTGGAGTCCCCTCCCGGGACTTTGGGGGAACCTCCGGTCTGGAATTCCCTAAAACTTGTACTTTCTGGCAGGGACATTTCCACAGGGCACAAGACTTTTCACTTTTTAGTATACCATCCTGTAGATATTAGCACACTGTAAAATGATCTACAAGTTATTAACGAACACAAAAACTGATTAAGACAATAAATGTCCTTTCAATCTCCCCCTTTTTGGTGTTCGATGACAACACGTGATTTTGCATGGAAATATTTGAAATGAGATATAACAATGATCCCCCTGACGATGTGCAGTAAGATAAATGAGTAAAGCATGCACGATAGGTAATAAATACTAAATATAGTTCTGATGATTACAATACCATAGGAGCATAAGATAAACATGTCATCACACAAATAGTATCTCGCAAACCAAAGAAGCAAAGCAAGCAAATGTTCGAATTTAAATAAACATAAAAGGACAAATTCCCAACCCATGCAAATCCCAATGACAATGTCTTCTCCCCCTTTGGCATCGAAACGCCAAAAAGGGAGAAGACCTAAGCTAGCGCCCCAAGGGATCACTCGTAGTCATCGTCATCGTCATCCTCATCCAATTCCTCATCCTCATAGTCATCATCACCACGTGGAGCTGCAGGCCCTTTGCCATGAGGGCGAGAAGATGATGTTCCCTGAGAAGCAAACCCAGACGTGACCTTAGAAAATATCTTCCACTCCACAAGGCTGTCATGTTGGGCATTCCAAGACCCAAATGAGAGCATGTAGTCTGACTCAGTAGATGGTTGAGCACCATGGTCATCTGTGTACTCATCTTTTCCTACCTCATCATTCTCTTTTCCTTGAGCTTTAATCTCTCTGAGAAGTTTCTCCATGTGGTGGTTGCTCTTGTAGGAGGCATGTTGTTTCTTGTGAATGTCCATGTTCATGCAATATAGGGTATTCTCCCAAAAGGAGGCCTTCTTGACCTTGTACTGAACATACTCACGGGACATGGGTGGGCATGGGTGCATTGGAGGCATTCTTCCTCCGAGAGCCCCTAGGAGGAGTGGGATACCGCTCGGTCTTAGAAATCTCATCCTCATCATCAGCATGTGAGCGTCTAGGGCCTGGCCCCATGTGTCCTTTCTTCTAGAGGTACACAAGTGCATGCTCCACAAGATTGGGAGGCAAAGCAAGTGGTGAACCGTGAGCCTGGGTGTTGATGAGCCTCATGACAAGTGGTGCATATGGAGGAGACTTCTTGTAAAGAATAGCATGATGTGTCTCCTCAAAGATGAAATCCATGATGTCTATCCCGAAACCTTCAGCATCAGGACCAGCAAGGTAAATCTTGTGAGTGTGGTGGAGCAAGTTGACCAATCCACATCTAATGGCATCATCATTTCCAGCACTAGGGGAAATGGTCTGGCAAAAAATCCTCAATATCAGATTGTAGAGGGGATTGAGGCCCTTGGACTCACCCACAATCCCCTTGCTGGCATACAGTGGTGCCAGCTTGTTCTTGTTCTCACCTAGAGACACATAATGCATGTGGTGCCCAACATGGGTGGACACACCCTGAAAAGTCTCATGGATGGCATTCACAAAGTCAAAGAAAGTTGCAGTGCAACGGTGATTTCCTATCATCCAAGTCATTGTCCTTGCTTGATCAGTCCCAAACACCAATGTGACATAGAATTACTGAACAAGAGTTATGTTGTAGTTCTCACGGAGCTCCATCAGCCCATGCAGCCCAAGATTCTCAGAGATCCAAATAGCATCAACAAAATAAGAGCTAGCACGCATCTGCTCAATATCCATGTACTTCTGAGGACAAAACGAGGACTTGGTGAGCTTGCGGTAAATGTCTTGCATGAACACTAGTTGCTCCTTCCTCCAGAAACATGGGTCATCGCTGGTCCGAGGCAAGTCATAAAACTGCGTCTTGCGCATCTCACAGTACTCCTTCGACATGCAAGCCGAGGACTGCAGATTATCATACCTTGCCCTCTTTGCCTGATTTTCTTCCTCAATGTGGTCATGCTCCCTCCTCATAAAGGCTGCATCTCTGGCTTGTTGTTTCCGGTTGGACGGGGAATAACATACCGACTTTCAGCCTCATCATACTGCGGATCATCCTTCCATGACTTGGACTTGGTGCGAGGGGGACGACGAGAACCAAAGCCACCTATGAAAATAAAAGGAGGTAAGTATATATGTCCCGGAGATGATAACAATACCCTCAAACCGTTGCAGGATATGGGAGGTACAAATCACACCGGAGTCTCCGTAGTGCAAACCGGAATCTCCGGTCTTGGCCGGAATCTCGGCCTGAGTGATCGGAGTCTCCGCCCTAGAGATTCAGGTTTGCACAAGGAGGCCGCGGGTGTCATTGCAACTAACAGATCAGACAATGATTTAAGACTAATGTGATAGTGTGCACGCTGATGCGTGCACCCAGTGTTGACGTGGGACACTTTGTTGGAACCCCAAGAGCAAGGTGTGATGAGCACAACAACAAGTTACCCTCAGTAGAGACCGAGGCTATCGAACATGAAGGAGGAAGGAAACGTCTCAAAGGTGTTGCTGGCAACTTGGAGACCTGCACAACACAAACTCAAGACTTTGCCCCAACGAATCAGTGAGGTTGTCAAGCTCATCGGTTTGTTGTAACAAAGGATTAAACGTATGGTGTGGAAGGCAATGGTTTGCAGCAAGTAAACAAGTAACAATGGAAGATGTATTAGTGGTAAAGATTGGACCGGGGTCCATAGTTCACTAGAGGTGCTCTCCTTAGATAAACAACATGGCATGAAGGGTAAACAAATTACAGCGGGACAATTGACAGGAACTGAGCAAGGCATAACAATGCAATTACTAGCCAGAAAGATCCTATGAGGTTGATTGGGCAATACAAAAATATACATAGACCGTCATCCAACTGCATCTATGACTAGAAGTACACCTTCAGGTTATCATCCGAACCCCCTCCAGTATTAAGTTGCAAGCAACAGACAACTGCTTTAAGCAAAGTGTGTAAGGTAAATAGTCTACATGTTCCATGAACAAGAGACAGTTGTTTTCTCCCTAGTAGCAACATCACATCTACAACCGAAGAGATTTCTATCACTTCCCTTGGAAACTAGAGGCACGAACCCACTATCGAGCATAAATACTCCCTCTTGGAGTCACTAGCAACTACTTGGCCAAGATAACCACTAGCAACGGAGAGCATGCAAGATCACAAACAACATAGACATGGTAGAATCATAAAGATAAAACCATTAATCAAACCAACATAATAATCTCAATATCCATCAGATCCCCGCAAACACAACATGCATGATTACAAATAGATTATATCTTGATCATGAACGGAGCTCAAGGAGGAGATACAACCATCTAGCTACTACATGGACCCATAGTCCAAGGTGGAACTACTCACGAATCATACCGGAGAGAAGGCCTGATCTCCCCTCAGGCAGGGTGCCGGGAAGAACTTTAGATCCCCCCGATCTAGGGACGATGGTGGTGGCGGCTACAGACGATTTCGTGGATTTCTGATCGGGTACTCAAGGTTTCTGCATCAGGGGCTTCTTATAGGCGAAGGGGCAAGACCGGGAGGCGGCCAGGGACACCAAACCCTAGCTAGGCGCGGGCCCACCTGTCCCCGCGCCTGGGGGGGTGGCTCCTCTGGCCGGCCCCTCCGGCTCTCCTCTGGACTTCTTGTTCCCCACGGAAAGTTATTGACTTTGTCCTTCGTCCCGTACAATTCCGAGAATATTTATTTACTAACTTTTCTGAAACCAAAAACAGCAGAAAACAGGCATTTGGCACTGTTGCAACTTGTTAATAGGTTAGTACCAGAAAACATATAAAAAGCACCTCAAAGTGTGGACAAGTAAAGCAAAGTAGATACAAAACAAGCATGGAGCATCAAAAATTATAGATACGTTTCCAACATATCAGCATCCCCAAGCTTAACTCCTGCTCGTACTCGAGTAGGTAAGTGATAAAAGAATAATTTTGAGATGACATGCACCCTCACAATAAAGATCCAACCATTTGCAAGCATTGAAAGCTGGGATAAAAGAACTCTAAACATGTGCATGAAAGATGGAGTTCTAACAATAGGACATAGTAACTATGCATGCAACATGGCAAGCTACAAACAAAGATCATGAATAATATGTATTAAAAAACGTTTGTTTATTGCACATGCAGAAAACATAGCATAGTGGCAATCAGCTTGTCCCTCATAGAGTAGCAATATAATGCATAGGACACCTGCAAAGTTCACAAGGGTGACTAGAAACAGATAGCACAAGAGCAAGTAATAACACAATATGCATCAATTAATAAGCTTTGGAACACTGCACACAGAATGACAACTATGCTCTCTTAATGGTGCCTAAAGGTAGAAGGTGGAGACTCAATAGTGGTGGAAGAAAGGACTTTTGTAAAGGAAGCAGGGGTTACAAGTTTCAAAAAGAGCTTCCAAAAATTATGGTACTAGTTAGCTTTCAGCCCTCATTTCCCCTATCATAATCATCTTGAAGTGGTTAAGGTTAAAGTGGCAAAGCTGGAGTATATGCTTGACGAAGTATAAGTTGGCAATCTCATGCCCCTTGAATACGAGGGCCACACCTAATGCATACTCAACTTTGGGTCCAGGTAAGTTCTTGTTACTGTAAGTATTTGCATATCATTGAGAACCGCCAACGGGGTACCCCTTGCACATGGTACATGAGCTTTCCCATAACCAAAATGACAAGGCAAGCAGACAATGAGCATCTTAGCAATTCTTTTTATGTACCATGGGAATATGGTGCTTTTCTCTCTCTTTCCTCTTTTCTCAATGTGTCTATTTTTTTATAAGAAAAATGCTTCATAGATGTCACTATGGTGATGCTGCAAGTTTCCACCATGATTAGGCATGACTTAGGCTAGCGGCCCAGGCGTTTCTCTAACACAGGATACAAACTCCATGGACTTACAAGTTCCCTCTTTATTTCACACCGGTGACATCCATAGACAAAAGAACATGATATCAACTGAGTACAACAAGGTACAAGTGCAATGTTGAAAACGTTCCCCATGACAGCACAGTTCTGCTAATTCCAACTTATAAGTGCAAGCATATACAACAAAGTTGTCACAATGGTTCAAGTTTATTAGGGGCAAAGAATAAAGTGTGCCATCAAGTTCGTGAGGGCTTTAATCACTAAGTTTTCACATAACAAAATAGTTCTTAATTGGAAGATAGTTGAAAACAAGAATATACTTGGAATGGTGTAACACACCATGCATAGGAGTTTATAGTGGACACTTTGGAATAACTTGGTTTCTTGGGAGTTGGAAGCATGAGTAGAACTTACTCATACAAGTGGAGGCTAGCAAAAGACTGGGAGCAACCAACTAAGAGAGCAATAATGGCCAAAATTATGTAATGCAACAAAGCAAACTAATCAAAGCAAAGAGTGGTACTACAAGTCAAGGACTAAATCATCATAGAGGATAATGGTGACTTGTCATTGTCACAACATGGTGTGAGCATGTGCCAAGTCAACCCAAGCAAAACATCAAAGGAGAATACCACAATACTATGCTTTTGCATGCTAAAATAACGCATAATTTCTTCAAGGCACACTAAGCAATCCCAATTGTTTGTAACAAGACATGCTACAGCAATAATCACTAAGCATAATGCTAAAACAACACCTAGCATGTCATGCTAAAGTCTAAGTCACATTCAATGCAAGCCCCTCTTGCACTTCAAGCAAGAACTTACTACTCCTTTCCAAACATCAAGCAAACTTATTTGCAAAACAACACAGCGAGAGCGGGGGTCCAAACTACTAAAGCAAACTAAACAAACTAAGCAAAGCAAACGAAAACTAAGACGCTCCAAGAACAACACAACTGTGCATGAAACAATAAAAACGAAGTGTCTAGACAGACCTGAGCTTTTTTATTGATGAAGAAGGGGATGCCTTGGGCATCCCCAAGCTTTGACGCTTGTACCTCTTGAATATTTCTTGGGGTGACACCATGGTGGCATCCCCAAGCTTGAGATTTTGTCCATTCTTCATCTCATTGCATCATTCTCTCTCTACACCTGAAATTTTTCCTTCATACAAAACTTCACACAATCTTCATTAGCAACATTAGTGTATTCAAAAGATATTAGACCAATGGAAAAGCTTTGGAACAACAAGGCTTTTCACTAAAAACACAAGCTACTATAGTAACTCCTTCAAAGAAACTCAATTTACCTGAAGAGAGCTCAAAAAGGAATCAATAAGAAGCAAATGCAAATAATGGCAGAAATCTGTCAAAACAGAACAGCAGGTAGAAACGAATTTTTTCGAACATCTTATGTTGCTCAAATCAAAAAGTGTTGAACTAAATAAAGTTATCCAACATACTGGGGGATCTATTAGTAAATTTTGAGCTTAATCCGAGTTACAGATCCTCCTCATGATTTTTTTTGGTGGAGGACAGAAATCTGTTTCGGGACAACAACTCCCCAAATCTTACTTCCCTCTCATTAGAAGTCATTCTTGGCACAAAAAACAAACAAAAAGGATAAGGAGAGGTCATTACAGAAGTAATAACTTCCAAGACTCCTGTAAACTCTTGGGTTATCTCCCAACAAATACTTTTCTTTAACGCCTTTAAGTTAGGCACAAGAAGCAAGAAGAATCAAGTATTTTCAAATGAAGAATTGCCCCTCTTGTTCCTTCTTTTCTTACCTTTCTTTTTCTTCTTAGGGAAGATATGATTGCTTGCCGGAGGAGCAAAGTGCATGATACCTTTCCCAACATCTATCACTACCCCAAGGTGTTTAAGTAGAGACCTTCCAAGTGTGATATGTCCCTTGCCTACACATTCAATAAAAAGATAATCAGTAGACACCATTTTCCCTGAGATTTTTGTAAACACACCTTCAGCTATTCCAATGGGCAATATAGTGGAATTATTGGTAAGAGAGATTTCCTCTCCTCCTTAAATGAGCCCCCAAAGACTCAGGGAATCAAAAATATCTTTAGGCATGAGACAAAATTCGAACATGATATCACATCGAGCATCAAAAAGTGTAGTGTTTATTGAGACTTTAATTGTGGGAAACCAATTTGAAGGCTCAGAATTTATGGGAACACAATCATGGTAAGCCTAAGAGTGTGATAGCAACTATTCATGGCAGCAATACTGGTCTCAAGATGGTTCAACCTAGCAAAAATACTTGTGAAAGAGGAAGCTGACTTGCCAGGTGTACCATAGATCATGATTAATTTTCTTATAGCATCATAAGCTTCATACTTAGTACAAAGCAAAAAATCTTTTTCAGCCACATCATCCAAAGCATATCTATAACGAAGAGCAATACCGCGGTAGAAACTATCAATAACCAAGCTGAGGCTTACCTCAGGCTTAGTTTCCCTCTATAAAGCAGAGATTCTAGACCAAGCTCCCTTAAAACTTTCTTCACTTTTTTGCTTAAAAGTGGAGATTTCTACCATAGGGGAAATAAAGGCAGACCCCGACATGCAGCAACTAGAGCAAGAACTATTTTTTTGTGTTTTTGAATAAGGCAAGCAAACCAAGCTAGACTATTTTTTGGGTTTTTTGAAAAGAGGCAAACAAAACCAAGCAAAAGAAACAAAGCAAACTAAAAACAAAGTAAAGAGAAAGGAAATGAAGGACTCCCCTTGTGAAGACGTCCTTAGCCTCCCCGACAACGGCGCCAGAAATCTTGATGCGTGCACCCAGTGTTGACGTGGGACACTTCGTTGGAACCCCAAGAGTAAGGTGTGATGAGCACAACAATAAGTTTACCTCAGTAGAGACCGAGGCTATCGAACCTGAAGGAGGAAGGAAACGTCTCAAAGGTGTTGCTGGCAACGTGGAGACCTGCACAACACAAACTCAAGACTTTGCCCCAATTAATCAGTGAGGTTGTCAAGCTCAGCGGTTTGCTATAACAAAGGATTAAGCGTATGGTGTGGAAGGCAATGGTTTGCAACAAGTAAACAAGTAACAATGGAAGATGTATCAATGGTAAAGATTGGACCGGGGTCCATAGTTCACTAGAGGTGCTATCCTTAGATAAACAACATGGCATGAAGGGCAAACAAATTACAGCGGGGCAATTGACAGGAACTGAGCAAGGCATAACAATGCAATTACTAGCCAGAAAGATCCTATGAGGTTGATTGGGCAATACAACAATATACATAGACCGTCATCCAACTTTATCTATGACTAGAAGTCCACCTTCAGATTATCATCCGAACCCCCTCCAGTATTAAGTTGCAAGAAACAGACAACTGCTTTAAGCAAAGTGTGTAAGGTAAACAGTCTACATGTTCCATGAACAAGAGACCGTTGTTTTATCCCTAGTAGCAACAACACATCTACAACCGAAGAGATTTCTATCACTTCCCTTGGAAACTAGAGGCATGAACCCACTATCGAGCATAAATACTCCCTCTTGGAGTCACTAGCAACTACTTGGCCAAGATAACCACTAGCAACAGAGAGCATGCAAGATCACAAACAACACAGACATGATAGAATCATAAAGATAAAACCATGAATCAAACCAACATAATAATCTCAATATCCATCGGATCCCCGCAAACACAACATGCATGATTACAAATAGATTAGATCTTGATCATGAACGGAGCTCACAAGATCTATACGTGAAAGCACAGAGGAGGAGATACAACCATCTAGCTACTATATTGACCCATAGTCCAAGGTGGAACTACTCACGAATCATACCGGAGAGAAGGCCTCCGGGATGATCTCCCCTCCGGCAGGGTGTCGGGAAGAACTTTAGATCCCCCTGATCTAGGGACGATGGTGGTGGCGGCTACAGACGGTTTCGTGGATTTCTGATCGGGTACTTAGGGTTTCTGCATCGGGGGCTTCTTATAGGCGAAGGGGCGAGACCGGGAGGCGGCCAGGGCCACCAAACCCTAGCCAGGCGCGAGCCCACCTGTCCCTGCGCCTGGGGGGGGGGTGGCCCCTCTGGACGGCCCCTACGGCTCTCCTCTAGACTTCTTGTTCCCCGCGGGAAGTTATTGACTTTGTCCTTCATCCCGTCCAATTCCTAGAATATTTCTTTACTAACTTTTCTGAAACCAAAAACAGCAGAAACAGGCATCTGGCACTGTTGCAACTTGTTAATAGGTTAGTACCAGAAAACATGTAAAAAGCACCTCAAAGTGTGGACAAGTAAAGCAAAGTAGATACACAACAAGCATGGAGCATCAAAAATTATAGATACGTTTCCAATGTATCACACACATACAAGTGTTTCCAGTGGGAAAGATCAGTACAAAACTCCAAAATACATGAAGGGGATGAACCCTAAGTTCATGAGGAGAAAAGAGGTACCAGATCTGTCCATTGGAGATATTCCACCGGTGGGAAGGGCCCAAGGGTGGAGAGGTTGGAGTTGGACGGTGGAACGGCAAATCCCGGGGGCTTTAAGACCTCCGGGGCGACGATTTGGAGGAGGAGGCGACGGGTGAGAGAGGAGAGGTCGGGGGTGGAAGAAGGAATCTATCTGTTTCAATTCACCCTGGCCTCCCTTTAGTCAGGCCCGAAAACCATACAGACCGAAGACTCCGGTCCGCTGGACCTGAAACTCCGGACTGATTGGAGATTACGGTGTGGGGACACCGGAGACTCTGGTCCTCCTCGACCAAAATGCCAGGTATATATAGGTGTATTGGGAGCATATATGAAAGATAAAGGGTTTTTAGTAAGGGAAGGGATTGGGTTAAGATGCCAACTGTGAAGAATCAATGAAACCCGTAAAAACTCCAAGAAGATGTTCAATAAAGCTCCAAATAGAACAAACCAAGAACCAATCTCTTCAAAAGTAAGAGGGCAGTGGCCGAGGACACCATGTAAGAGTTTGTGGCATGACACCGCGAAGAATTATCCTTGGGTTCATAGCCACTACTCATAAATGAAGCTCACATAACACAAAAATGATATTAAGAGAATTGGTTTTCTTTAATGTTGGCATTATGGGGGGAGGGATAGCCCAATGTATTAGGACCACACTTCCCCTATCTCCATGCCTGCATCTAAACACAATAAGGGTCAAGACATAAGTGAGTTTGCAAGCTAATCAAGTCAAGCTCCTTGAATCAATGATATTTAGTTCATTCCGCAAATAACAAAATCTTGCTTCATCAAGTGGCTTCATGAATATATCGGCAAGTTGGTCTTTGGTTGACACATAGGCTAGCTCAATATCTCCACGAGCAACATGATCTCTAATGAAGTGATGGCGGATCTTAATATGTTTAGTCCTTGTATGATCCACCGGGTTGTAGATAATATTGATGGAACTTTCATTGTCACATAGAAGAGGCACTTTGTCACAATGGACCCTGTATTCCTTCAAAGTTTGCCTCATCCATAGCAATTGAGTGAAAGCACTAGCAACATCCACATATTCAGCTTCGACGGTGGAGAGAGATATGCAATTTTGCTTCTTAGAATACCAACACACCAATGACATACTAAGGAATTGGCAAGACCCGGAGGTTGATTTTCTATCATCCTTATCACCAGCCCAATCCGAATCCGTGTACCCACAAAGAGAGAATGTTGAGCCCCTAGGATACCAAATACCATAGTTTGGGGTATAAACCAAATATCGAAAGATTCTCTTGACCGCAATCAAGTGGCTTTCTTTAGGAGCCACTTGCTATCTTGCACACACTCCTACACTTAACACAATATTGGGTCTAGATGCACAAAGGTAAAGCAAAGAGCCAATATCGGTATACCTTTTGATCCACATCTTTAGCGTTTGGATTTAGTTCAAGATGAGTCTTTGTTTCCATGGGAGTAGGAGCTCCATTTAGATCTATCATGTTGAACCTCTTGAGCATGTCTTGAGTATACTTGGCTTTATTGGAGAAGGTTCCTCCTCTCACTTTTTTAATCTCAAAACCAAGAAATATCCTCAATTCTCCCATCATAGACATCCTGAACCTATTAGTCATAAGCTTTGATAATTCATCCTTAAAAGCCTTGTTAGATGAGCCAAAGATAATATCATCAACATATATTTGGCATAAAAAAAGCTCCCCATTAACCTTCTTAGTAAAAAGAGTGGGATCAATTTTCCCAACCTCAAACCCACGGTCTAGAAACAACTCTCTAAGGTGCTCATACCACATGCGTGGGGCTTGTTTAAGCCCATAGAGCGCCTTATCAATATTGTAGACATGGTTTGGGAAGTTGGGATCCTCGAACCCTGGGGGTTGCTTTACATTTACCAACTCATGTAATGGACCATTTAGGAATGCACTTTATACATCCATTTGTTGCAATTTAAAGTTATGATGTGTTGCATAAGCAAGAAGGATACGTATGGACTCAAGGCGAGCCAAAGGAGCATATGTCTCTCCATAATCAATGCCTTCAATTTGAGAGAACCCTTGAGCTACCAATCTTGCCTTGTTCCTTACAACAATACCATGTTGATCTTGATTGTTCTTGAATATCCACTTAGTGCCAATAACATTGAGGCAATCTTTTGGCTTTTCAACTAACTTCCACACTTTGTTTCTCTCAAATTTGTTGAGATCTTTATGCATTGCTTCTAGCCAATCTGAATCTTCAAGAGCTTCCCATACTCTCTTTGGTTCCACCATGGTTATATGTGCTTGATGCTCACCAAAATGCTTTAATTGAGCTCGAGTGGACATTCCTCTCCTTAGATCACCAAGTACATTCTCAAGAGTGTGGTCTCTTATTTCCAACATCCTATCCACTCTAGCTTTTTTGACGAGTTTCTATCTCCTTGTTATCTCTTGTGGGGATCTCTTCATCATTTTGGTACTCGTCTTGACCATTATCTTGACCTAGATCTTCACTATGATTAGTCTCATCATCATGAGGCATAGATTGACCTTCGTCTTGATCAAGCACACTTCTGGACAGGCGTTGAGATGATCTTCTAGCTGATTCTATAATAGACTAAGCAGCGCTGGACAATCCGGTAAGTGGAGAATACGGTTCACCTCGGCTAGAAGTTTTGGCCTGATCAACTTGTTGAGGGTTCTCAGCTTGTCTTTGGCTTGGGTCATTATTTTCCTCAATAGCAGGTGCTTGTTGATGTTGTGAAGATGAGGGCTCCACTAGAGTAGAGCATTGTTCTTCTCGATCCACCACAAGGGGTTCCTCAATGGGGAGGATGGATCCCGCACCCATTATTCTTATGGAATCTTGAGGCATTTCATCATATAAATCACAGGCATCAACACGCCCCCTTGGGGACATCATATTCTTCTAAATCCACACTACAAGATTCTATGACAACTCTAGAGAGTTGATGCAGCGCTGAGTTGATGTAGGAGCGCTTCGTTGGAAACCCCAAGAGCAAGGTGTGAGGCAACATAGCAGCAAGTTTTCCCTCAGTAAGAAACCGAGGTTATCGAACCAGTAGGAGGAAGGAAACGTCACACAGGTGTTGCAAGCAACATGGAACCCTGCACAACACAAACTCAAGACTTTACCCCAATGAATCAGTGAGGTTGTCAAGCTCACCGGTTTGCTGTAACAAAAGATTAAACGTATGGTGTGGAAGGTGATGATGGTTTGCAGCAAGTAAACAAGTAATAGTGGAAGATGTGTTAATGGTAAAGATTGGACCGGGGTCCATAGTTCACTAGAGGTGCTCTCCTTAGACAAACAACATGGCATGAAGGGTAAACAAATTACAACAGGGCAATTGACAGGAACTAAGATAGGCATAACAATGCAATACTAGACAAAAAGATCCTATGAGATTCGATTGGGCAATACAACAATATACATAGACCGCCATCCAACTGCATCTATGACTAGAAGTCCACCTTCATGTTATGATCCGAACCCCCTACAATATTAAGTTGCAAACAACAGACAACTGCTTTAAGCAAAGTGTGTAAGGTAAACAATCCACTTGTTCCATGAACAAGAGACCGTTGTTTTCTCCCTAGTGGCAACAACACATCTACAACCGAAGAGATTTCTGTCACTTCCCTTAGAAATTAGAGGAATGAACCCACTATCAAGCATAAATACCGCCTCTTGGAGTCATTAGCAACTACTTGGCCACTACTAGAGAAAAGGCTATAGGAGACATGCTTATGCGAGGCACATTTAGACCATATGCGCCTCCTATATAATAGGCGAGGCACACTCCTTCTCCATGCGCCTCTAGTATAAAAATATGCGAGGCGCATATGATAAGAATGCGCCTCCTATAATCCCTGTACGGACGGAATCTAGCAGCCCCATATTATGCGAGGCGCATTCTAGTCATATGCGCCTCCTATATATCAGATAGGCGAGGCGCATATGGACAGAATTCGCCTCGCATAATCTGTGTGGGCCCGCGTGTTGGTAGGTGCACGAATATGCGAGGCGCATATGGTTATATGCGCCTCCTATATTTGATAATATGCGAGGCGCATATGACCATATGCGCCTCAAGTAACTCCTGCGGGCCCGGGCAGTGGTAGGTGGCCGCATATGCGAGGCTCATATTGCTATATGCGCCTCCTATAGTTTGAATTATACGAGGCACATTCGGGCCAGATGCGCCTCGCGTAATATGCGCCTCGCATAATCTGGTACAGATCAAAGCCGCATAGCTACACGGAATGTTTTCCTCAAAGAAAAAAAGCTACACGAAAGGTTATCCCCTTCCTGTCTCACGTCTCAGGCACCACGCGCGGTACAGATCGAAGCCGCCGCCGCCGTGTGCGCCCGCAGCAGCCCTTCCTGCCTCCGGCCGTCCGCGCCGGCAGTAGCCCGCCGTCCACCATCGCCGAGAGGTGAGCCTCGACCCCCTTCCCCTCTCCTTCCCCTTCCCCTATCCCTCTTCCCCTCTCCCTGACATCTCGGCCACCATCCACAGGGGTCGACGAGCACCTCACCTATGACCCGTGGAGGAGCACCTCGCCCTCGCGACACGCCCGCCCCGTGGAAGGAGGAGGCCGACGCCGCCCGCCTCGTGGAGGAGGAGCCCGCCGCCGCCCCGTCGATGAGGAGCCTGGCACTGCTGCTTGAAGACCTGTTGCCCGTGGACAGCGCCTGCCGCCGGCCACCCCGTCCGCGCCTGCAACAGCCCGTCGTCGAGGTGAGCCCCGACCCCCTTCCCCTCTCCTTCCCCTTCCCCCTATCCCTCTTCCCCTTCCCCTGCGATTGGGGAGACGAATTGGTGGATGAACTCGGATGGGACTCTGCTCCAGGTAGAGGGGATGCAGGTCACGTTTCTGCTCCAGGTAGAGGGGATGGGACTCTGCTTGAACGCTTTCACTTTTGGATTTTTCTGCAGCACCACTTGTTGAGTCGGACAAAGAAGCAGATGAACGCCATTATCAACTTTGGTGGATAGAGAATGGTGTCGCAGAGGGCTCAACTGAGATACCAAAAGGTAGGATTCATTTTCGACTTGTGTTCTAAGACACTGAAAATTGGTATACTCAAAGGTTTGCATAGCTATTTCATCTTCTTTGACTAAATTCATGACTTTAGTCTTGGAACGACTGGTTCAATGTTATGCCCAATAATCTGTCAGAAATTGTACAGTGCTCCTGAAACTGGTAGTAAGCAATACCTAGTTAACAATTCGACACACAATGACAAATGGTACCAGAAAAACTGTACTACATCGTCTTAAGAATAGTAAAGCTACTTATGATAACATCTCTGCTAAAGTGATTTTAGGGAATTGTATTGCTTACTCATGGTTCGTCAGATCCATTCTGGTTCGTTAGTACTTAGTAGTGGCGATAGATAGTTTACCATGGTAGTATGTAGCATCTACAGGTTAGGACCTAGAAGCTCATATCATGTTCTGTTATAAGATAGTGGTTCCAGGGGCCCAAAATTTTTGGTTGAATCGTGCTAGTTAAATGTGTAAAAGGATGTCTGAAGGGGCTTATCTTAGAAGCATATAGTACCATGTAGTACAATGAAGATTTCAGTAGTCTTGTCTCTTCTACAACATGGGCAAGCCGGTGTGGCAACTCTGTCTAATATAATAAGTCCCTTATATGCATAGAGCAACACTAACATCCTTTATCTTATCCTTGCTTGCCTTTTGAATTATATTATTCCGGTTGTTACACCTTAATATTTCCCTATTTTTCCAGCTCAAACACTAGAGTGCTTGTATTTTCGCTAATTATGTTCTTCTGATTCAGGTGAAGCAATTCCACTTGAGTACAACTTTGCAGGCCTAAATGCTATTTCATTTGAAAAGGGCTGCTATATTGGCCAGGAGCTTATCGCACGGACGCACCACCGCGGTACCATTAGAAAGCGCCTGCTACCCTTGAAGTTTGTAGATGAAAACGACAAAGGTATTAACTCAGTGCCATAGTAACGTAAATATTCAGTGTATCTGTCGCCGGATGCTGATTCTGCCACTTGTGTGACCAATACGTAACGCAATCAAGCACATACTAGCCTGGTTTGTGATCTCTGATTTCATTATTGTAATGTGCGCAATCATACTGTGAACATATATGCTACGTCGTTGGAGTTGTAATGTGATAGTGAACTTGTACTCGGAGGTGTAATGTGATTGTGAACTTGTACTCGGAGGTGTGAAATTGTGGCACAAACACTTGATGTATGAACTTGTATGTCATGATTGATGTGTAATGTATTGTATTCATGTTGGTTCTATTATGCTTTGGCAAATTGCAAGTTTCTAAAAAAATTTGTGCTCTTTATACTGTATTCTGGACTATATTGTATATTTGAATATCTGTATATTATTATTTATAGTGGTCTGTAAAACTTGAATTTCGAAAATATTACCGGAGGCGCATATAGGACACTATAGGAGGCACATATACTATAAATATATGAGGCGCATTGTAAAACATATGTGAGGCGCATATGATATGCGCCTCCTATACTTCACATATGCGAGGCGCATATCGATATGCGCCTCGCATAATAATATAGGAGGCGCATATCATATGCGCCTCGCATAAAAAATAGCTGAGGCTTGAAGCTAGAGGCGCATATGATATGCGCCTCGCATAAGCTTTTAGATGCGCCTCGCATAAGCTTTTCTCTAGTAGTGGGCCAAGATAGATACTAACAACGGAGAGCATGCAAGATCACAAACAACACAGACATGATAGAATCATAAAGACAAAACCATTAATCAATCCGACATAGTAATCTCAATATCCATCGGATCCCCGCAAACACAACATGCATGGTTACAAATAGATTAGATCTTGATCATGAATGGAGCTCACAAGATCTATACATGAAAGCACAAAGAAGAGATACAACCATATAGCTACTACATGGACCCGTAGTACAAGGTGGAACTACTCACGTATCATACCGGACAAGAAGGCCTCCAGGATGATTTCCCTTACGGCAGGGTACCGAGAAGAACTTCAGATCCCCCTCGATCTAGAGACGATGGTGGCGGTGGCTACAGAAGGTTTCATGGAGTTTTGATCGGGTGCTAGGGTTTCTGTATTGGGGGCTTCTTATAGGAGAAGAGGCGAGGTTGGCAGGCGATCAGGGGGGCCACACCCTGCCCAGGCGCGGGCTGGGCCCACCCACGCCTAGGGTGGGTTTGGCCGCCCTGTGGCGCATCTCCGTCTCTCCCCTGGACTTCGTGTCGCCCACGGTAAAATATTGACTTTGGCTTTTGTCCCGTCCAATTCCGAGAATATTGTTTTTCTGCCTTTCTGGAACCAAAAACAGAAGAAAACAGGCAACTGGCACTATGGCAACTTGTTAATAGGTTAGTTCCAGAAAAGATATAAAAACACCTCAAAGTGTATACAAAGCAAAGCAAAGTAGATACTAAACAAGCATGGAACATCAAAAATTATAGATACGTTTCCGACGTATCAAGAGTTTATCATAGATTTCTATAAGTGTGGGATTCGAGACCATAGCCAACAAAAATACCCTCTAATGCTTTGGAATCAAACTTGGACAAACTTTATCATTTGCCTCATCAAGGCCTTCAAGTTTTATTTCAAGAGACATCCTTGTCTCTTGCTATTCTTCTAGAGCATTATTTAGAGCCTCCACCTCAATCATATGGTCTCTCCCTAGTTTACATCTCTCATCAAGAAGCTCTTATGTGTGACAAAGTTGACTCAAGAGGTTCACAAAATGCTTCTTGTGCTCCCCCTTTCAAGTTAGTCATAAACACATCAAAAGCAACTAATTCCTATTTGACCTCAAGAGATATATCCTCATCAAGTTCATCATCAATCATAGAGGAGGGGTGGGAGGATGATAATACATCCAATCCTCTTGCCATTAGGCAAGTGACGTTCTTGTTGGAGATATTCTCATTTGGAGTTTCGAAGAGTGAGAAAGTGGAGATAGAAGTAGTGGCAAGAGAAGACACACCATTTGATGTGTCACATCCCAAATTTTTCCAAATTTTGAAATCTGAAAAATAAATAAACAAAAGAAATAATTGTTGAAATTTAGGGTGAAAAGAAACTTTTTGCTTCTAAATGGAAACATCAAAACCCATATTGAACAAAATTTGAATAAAAAGGTAACTCAACAAAATTTCAATCAACTGAAATGCATTCATCAATAATTGTATCTTGAAATTTAAACACTTGGAAAGGTTAAACCAAAACCTTAAACTCTAATAAAAGAAATCATTTCCAAGATCTCTCTAAGACTATGGATTTTATCCATATAAAAATTCAGCAACAAACATTTATAAATTATCAAAAATGATAAACAAAAACATTATAAAACCATAGAAATTGGTTTCATTTAATTTGGAGCCATGGATAAGAACTTATGAATTTAATAAGATAAAAGAGAATAATTTTCAAAGCTAATAAAGCTCCTATCTAAAATCCATACCAAATTGTGAGCAAATTAATCCTAAATGGATTTAAAGAGATAAACAAATATCAAATAAGATTCTACAAATTGGAATAACCAATTTTGGATCTATAAATAAAAAGATATGGATTTTATAAGATAAATAAATAAATAAATAAGGAATATTTAAAGCCAAACTAAATCTTTGCCAAATCTATAAACAAATGGAAGTTATTGAATAATAAATAAGAGTAAAAGATTATTTAAATAAAATCATAAGGATTGAAGAATATTCAATTTTATTTAAATAAATACAAATTGCCTAAACTAAATAGTAAATCCCAAGTAAATTATTTAGAAGACAATTTAAACCTTGAGTTAAATCCATAAGAAAATGGAATAAAGATAATCCAAATAAAACAAAGGGATAAAGAATATTCAAATAAAAATTATATGGCATTAACCAAATTCAATTCTATTTGAATGAAGATAAAAATTCCTAATATAAATGATTAATTAAATCATGAGAAAATAATAAATGGAAATTTCCCAAAATGAATTAAAAAGTTATCTAATTAACTTAAAAGGAATAGAAGAATTATTTGGATAAAATTTATATGGGTTTAAAACCATATTGGATTTTATTTGAATAAAGACAAATGCCCAATTTAAATGAACATTAAATCATATTAAAATATTTTAAATAACTCAAAGTGAATTATTTACACTAATGAATACTACCTCCGATTCAAGGCTTAAGGCGCACACGCTTTCCAAAGCAAAGTTTGACCAAAATAATTGAACAACAAAATCTTGGTTATATTGTACATAATTAGTACTGTTGGATTCGTATTAAAAAATACTTTCTAGTGATACTAGTTTTATACCAAAACTCTTTATGTATTTAGAGTAATTCTTGGTCAAAGAAAAAACACGCAAAATGAGGACGCCTTAAGCCCTGAACTGGTGGAAGTAAATAAAATCTACTGAAAAAGGTTGATAAAAAATAGAATTCAAATAGAAGTTTGAAAATATATTTAAAATCTTATTTAAATAAATACAAGTGTCTAATTTAAATAAATAATAAACCATAAAAGAATAAAAGAAATTATTCTAAAATGTACTTTAAAACACATTTATAAACAGCATAAAACCTACTGAAAAGTTTTGAAAAGATTTGATGAATAAAACTGATTTCAAATGAGAGTTTGAATTTAAAACAGAAAAATAGAAATATAAAAAGAAAAGATTTAGAGAAGAAAAAAACAGACCCAACCCACTAACCTAACCAGCCCAGCAGGCCCAGCGCAGCCCACTCCTCTCCCCCGAACCGTTTCTTTTCTCACTCGCGTCTGCACCCGCTCAGTCACTGAATACGAGGCCCCACCATACCCCCTCTCTTTCGCTGACGACGCAGGCCCACGCCATGCTGGCGTCTTCTTTCCCACCGCGACGACCTTCCCCGGCCGTTTCCGGCGAAGCCAGACCTTCCCCAGCCCCCTAGTGCTTGCTGGTTTGCTCGCCAGCATCTCCTGCACCTCCCAGTACCGCCCGCTTGGACGCGCGTGCCCTAGAGCATCGGCAACTTCGACGACTGAGCCACACCGACGACTGTGTCCACTCCGGCGACCTTTTCCCACCTCGCCAACGTCGCAGCCCAAGCGCACCTGTCATAGAAGTTTCTTCGGCGAGCAATCCCCTTCGCTCCCGTGCGCCCCTTGGACTACGACGACAACCTCGAGCTTTAGCACGTCACGGCGAACCTGGTGAGCCTCCACATCCTCTCCCTCGCCTCCTGTAGTCGCTGGTACACCACTGCCCGAGCGCGCCGCCGCTGTCTGCCATCGCAGCACCGTCCACCTATGGTCAAAACGATACGGTCCGTTAGATCTTGATCGAATGAGTGAGATTAGAACTTAACCGAAGCTGTATGTTTTGATCTGTACTGTACGTTTTTAGTTAGATCTGACGGTCAGTATTGCTCGATCCGCACGAACCGTTACCAACCAATAGGAAGCAACCACGTAGCCTAGACTCTATTTTTAAAACAGAAACATTTCTATTAGATGATTGAATTTGAAAAATTCATAACTTTAGATCTACACGTCCAAATTTTACAAATTTTATATCATTGGAATTAGCAAAAAGGAACCTTTGCAACCATGCTCTTAGTTTAGCATTTTGCTTCTGGAAATTGGTTGTTTTTATAGAAATATTTCTAGGCTTATTTAGAGTATAAAAATTATTCTAGATGTGATTTTTGAGTAAAATCTTTTGCAAATGATTTGTTTTGAACTTACTGACCATAAGAACCAACTTTTGGATTTAAAAATATATTTTGTGACACTAAGGAATTATTCCTTTGAATAAAAAGCTTTTCTAGTTAAATAAAAATGGTGCTTTGATTTAAAAATGGTTTTTGAGTGAAACCTTTTGAATGTGGATTTGTTTTAAAAGAACTTTGACCCTAAATATTAATATTTGTGTATAAAAACATTTTGGCTAACACTAGAAATTATTACTTTGATTTAAATCATTTCTAGCAAAACAAAAATGATTTAAATGGCCCATTTTCATTAACTTGATTTTAAACAGTTTTGCCACTTTTATAAATGACCAATAGGTGTTTTAAATGTTTATAACCTTATTAGAAACCACTTCTCCAATAAAACAATGTTTTGCATGCTTGCATATATTGTTTTGTTTTTACTATTTTATGTGATGAATTGTTGAATGCTAGTTTGAATATGTGCTTGTTTGATTGAATTGTAGTGAACTTTGAAGAGTGTGACAATTGCAAGATCAAGGAGTGAATCTATATTCTCTACTAAAAATGCAAGTGGTGCTTTATACATTTTGTCCCATTATTTTCACTATGCATTAGTGATGTTTTGAGTAGGACTTGCATGGAATTTTTACTAAGTATGCTATGCCATGGGAAATCCTAGTAGATGATGCCTTAGTAGAATTTTCCTAAGTTAAGATCCCTAATACTATCATGCTTAGCTTAGCTAGTAGAAAACAAGGGTGGATTATATTCATTCTATGAAATATTTCTAAGTCTATGACTTGTGTTTTGTTTAATAAAACAACTATGTGAATGAATCACCAGGGTGGAATGGAAGGAAGGGTTTGTGTTGAGTGGTTACCCCAGGGGTAATACCTGGTGTATCACACTTGTGGAAAGCCACCCAGGAACAAAGATATTTGAGATGTCAAATGTTGAGAAGCTTCAAGTGCAGCCACATGGCATTATGGGATCTGCCTGGATCATATAGGTTGCAATAACTTAGCCAGATGGACAGTTGGTGGTAGGGGTGATAGGTATGGGAACGCGTCCATTTTGGTCTAAGGGAAAGCTTCTTAAATATCTTGTCTCGATGCATATCGAGTCTTGTGGGGAAAGTGCACCACCTCTCGAAAGAGTAAAATCTAAGTACTTAGCCGTGTCCTCGACAATGGACAATTTGAGCATCAAGACATGGAAACTATCAAGGATCTCCTCATTCCAATTTCTAAGTTAAAAACTTGTGGTTGAACAAGGGTTAAAGGATCACCAATTTTATTGGTAGATGCCTTGGGTGATTTTGACAAATAAAAACTTAGTGTGTTCATATGATAAGGAAAATCTATTTTGAGCAAAGCAAGCCTAAGCTCCACTTAGCCAAATGCATATAGATGATAGATACCACTATTCTACCATAGTATAACTTGCCAATACAATTCAAATGTATTGACCCTTGTGGCTATAACTTATTATGTTGCAGGTTTGTTTGATGTTAGTGAAGTGTGTTTATTAGGATCACAAGTCTACAACCAACATGATTTCCTGTGGCACTTTGAAGATAAAGGACTCCATGCTATGTAGTTATTTATGCTGCATTGTAATGAAATAGCCAAATGAGCTATGTAAGATGTAATGAATTATTTTATTCCTCGCTATAAAGTTGTATTATGACCTTTGTTTCTTGATATTACATCTTAAACTATGGATGCTAGCTGTTGATCCAGGGACTAGCATTGTAAACACAGGGATCTCTACCTTATAAAGGTTGGGACCTCTACAAATGGTATCAGAGCACTATGTTTCCTGTAGGATTATAACCCTAGGATTGGACAAAACCCCTTAAAAATATAGGAGTTGCATTTGTTCAAACTTATTTACAAACAATCTTGTAAACTCTCTCCTCAACCTTTTTGGTTTTGATTCTACATCTCTTCCTTTTCAAACTTGATGGACAAAGACTTCACCATGAGCAAAGACTTTAACATCACCAATGAATTCAACTTTAGTTTCACCAAGGACTTCAATTTGGACAACACTAAGGACTACAAGTGAGACAAGAATGTTACTCAAGACTTGAATACTAAGGAAACACAACTTAGAAGGAATCATCATCACCTTTGAAGTTTTGTGACCAAGATGCAAGAGTTTTTCCAAAGCAACCATGATCTTGATCATGAAGAAACAACTAAGAAGAAGGGAATGATCCCAAGTGAAAACTCATAGTTTGACCACCATATTAGTGTTTAGTTAGACAATCACACCAACTTATGTGGTGTAGCAAAAATATTTTGTTGCCTAAAAATATGTTTGAACCTTGTTGTTTGAGTGGAATGCATGTTTGTGATTGCTTGCACATTGCTTGTGTGAATTGTTGTGTGTGAGTAGAATTCTTCTCTAGAATCTTTTGCCTATTCTAATCCCAATCCAACCCAAACAGATGACTTCTCCAAGGGACTCCAACATCAAGAATGGTGACAACAACAACCAAGATATGCACATGAGAGAACAACTTCTAGCAACCCAATCCTAGTTGAATCAAGTGACAACTCAGTTTTTAGCCAACAACAATGAGTTAGACCCAACCGTGCAATTTTTTTTGGAAATCCAATCCCAATTGTTGCAAGGGATGACCAATCAAATGATCAACATGAGAGACAATCTTCCCCAAGGAGATTATGATACCATTGATGTCAAGGTGATACTATGGAAGGAACTCAAGCTTGCAATATTTGTGGAGACAAAGAACACACTTATAAAGAGCATGTGGACCAATGCCCTAATTGTGAAGAGAAACATCCAACTAAACAATGCCCCACATCTCAAGTTACTTGTTTCCTATGTGAAGGAAATGATCATGTCCCTACCAATGCCCCATCTATCCTATAGTTGAACAAATGAAACAAGATGGAATGCATCAAATGTTTGGAAGGGAACAACTTCTACCAAGAAGGATGAAGGCAAAGTCAGGACCATGCCTCATAAAGCCACATCCAAAGTGACCACAAAGTGTTGCTATTCATGTGGAGAAGAAGGACACATCTCTAGTAACTGCCCCAAGAAGAGAGAAATATTTCCCACCTTTAAGGTGAGATATGAAGAACATGAAGTAGAAGAACTCCTAGCTTTGGAGAGACCCAAAAAGAAGAAGAAGGACAGAAGTCAGGTGCAATGTTACAATTGTAAAGAGATGGGACACTATGTCAGTGATTGCCCAAAAAAGAAGAAGGAGAGCCAAGAAGACAAACAAAAGATGGTGAAACCCAAGATGAGGAAGGATATTAGCCAAGTGATGTGCAACCACTGCAAAGAGCTAGGCCACTATGCATCATATTGTCTAGAGAAGACACCTCAAGATCTCAACCTTATCACATGTTTCAAGTGTGGAAACAAAGGACACTATGCAAAACTCTGTCTAGAGAAGCTACATCAAGATCCCAAGTAAGCCAAGATGTAATCTAGTTGAAAACCTTTTTAAGGGTGGTAGTACCCTAGTTGTCTTGAAGACAACTTATAACCTTTACCCTTCCCAAATCTCGGGACAAGATTCTTTTAAGGGTGGTAGTCTGTCACATCCCAAAATTTTCCAAATTTTGAAATGTGAAAAATAAATAAACAAAAGAAATAATTGTTGAAATTTAGGGTGAAAAGAAACATTTGCTTCTAAATGGAAACATCAAAACCCATCTTGAACAAAATTTGAATAAAAAGGGAACCCAGCAAAATTTCAATCAACTGAAATGCATTCATCAATAATTGTATCTTGAAATTTAAACACTTGGAAAGGTTAAACCAAAACCTTAAACTCTAATAAAAGAAATCATTTCCAAGATCTTTGAAAGGATTGTATGGGCACCTAGAGGGGGGGGGGGTGAATAGGTGCTACTTCAAATTTTCTTCTTTTTCAAATTAAGGTTTGACAATAAGGTAAATTCTCTAGATAATGCAACTAAGGTGAATTTACCTATATGACAATTATGCAAGAGCTACCACAACGCAAGGTAAGAATAAGTAAGTAAAGTGCGGTAAAGGATAGAAGTAACCAAAGTGGTGGACACGGAGACACAAGGATTTGTTTCCCGTAGTTCCTTCCTTTTGAGGGGAAGTACGTCTACGTTTGGAGAGGGGGTGATTTCAAACCACCAACGCCACGAAAGGCATCCCTTGTTCTTCTATGAATCTCACCCCAACGGGATCGATTCACCTTCCACTATATCGGCAACCTTCAAGGTGGAAGCCGACACCTTTATAAGTTTGGGGCACACATCCACAACTTAATCGGAGGCTCCCAAATACAAGCAAGCTGTCAAAGCAATCAAAGACAAGCTTGTAAGAATCAAAACAAGAACTAGGGTTTCCAAGAAAACACTAGAGAAAAGGGGCCCTCAATTGAATGAGGGGGAAATGAAGATCTCTTTTGGTGAAGTAGTAGATCGGGCCTCCTCCTTCGATTCCCCAAAGATCAAAGACTTTGGGTGGTGGATTGAGGAGATATTGAAGATTTGGTGGCTCCAATGGTGGTCTTGACTTTAATGTGGATGATCATCTTGTCCCAAGGTAGGTGGAGGGGTATTTATACCCCTCCAAGAAATCTGGCTGTTGGAGCCTTTAAGCAGCGGTAGTACCGGAAGTTCAAGAGGTACTACCGGAGAACTCCGGTACTACCGGACCGGGTACCGGAAGACCAACTTTCAAACTTCATAAGCCTTGGCCATAGCGGTACCACACTTGGTGCTACCGTAAAGCGGTAGTACCGCAAATGGCAACCGGTACTACCGGACGCGCAGTGGAATCAGCAACTTGGTCGAAAAAAACTCTCTGTCACGCCAGGTAGCAAAATGCGGTACTACCACATTTTGCTACCTAGGCAACCAGTGGATTTTGCCAACATACAAAAGGCTACTGCCACGCCAGGTACTAAAATGCGGTACTACCGCATTTTAGTACCGGGGTGAGCAGTGGCCTTTTATAGGTTGGAAAAAGGCTCTGCTGCGCACGGTACTACCGCATTTTAGTACCGGAGCGGGCCGTAGCTTTTGACAAGTGGTCAAAAAGCTACTGTCGTGCTAGGTACTAAAATGCGGTACTACCGCTTTTTAGTACCTAGCCCGGCAGAGGCTTTTTGACAGCTAGTCAAAACCTTCTGCCGCGTCCGGTAGCAAAAAGCGGTACTACCGCTTTTTGGTACCGCGCCAGGCAGACAGTTATTTGAACATTGCAAAACATTTTCAATGCACCTGCGATACACTTGGCAAATAATTAGTCCGATATGTGTGTTGTTATAAAACACCAAAATCACTAGGGATAGGAAATGCTCTTTCAATCTCCCCCTTTTTGGTGTTTGATGACAACACACATTTTGCAGGGTAATCCAATGATGACAATATATAGATGGGGCTCCCCTAGATATGTAGAATCATGCCCCATTCTATCTAACAAGTTACCTGGAAGTAGAAGTCGCACATAGAGCACATACCTTTGCTAAATAACATGTGATGACCAATATTGATTAGGAATGGGGAAGGTCGTCACATACACCACATAGGATGGATCCAAATGAGACTAGCCATATTACACACAGGATGGATCCATACTATAACCACATATTCTCACCATACATAGCACAAGTAGTTAGTTCACACATAATAAGTCACACATAATAAGAGGCAAGCAAATAAAGTTCACAAGCGAATAAAAATCAATGGCAAGAACGAGCTTGTGACTTTTCCCTCGCAAATCCCGCATACCTAATGTGCAACTTCTCCCCCTTTGGCATCAAGACGCCAAAAAGGGACAAGATCAACACTAATGTCCCGGAGATCACTCGTCATCATCATCAACCCATTCCTCCCATGCATCATCATGAGTTGGCGGGGCATGGAAGGAGGAGGTGGCATCATCATCCCAGTGGTTGTTCTTGGAGATCCATTGGTCTTCTGGGGTAATGTTGTTCTCGGAGCCCTTGGAGACGGTCAAGCCTTGAGCCTCCATCATTTCCTTTTGACGAGCACATGACTTATTGGCATAGACATGGGCCTCGTACATGCATTTCTGATTGTCCACTTGGAGGCAGAATATATTCTTGAGTTTGGCCTCAAACCTCTTGGCCCAAGATGGCTGAGCAGGCTTGCGACGTGAGACCACAAAGTCAGCATCCTGCTGGGAATCATCAGCATCACCGGATTCCTCCACAACAAGGTTCCCATCCTCATCAACAATTTGACCATCGGCATTGCGTGGTTTGATATGGGTCTTGATCAACAGATTCTTGTGGCGGTGAGTGACAAGGCGAAGAGAAGGCAAGTCACGGGCAATCACAGGGCACTTGCTAATAATGAGATCCATGATGTACGGAGCAAAAGGAGGCACCCTCCTTTGAAAAGTGGCACAAGCCATTTCATTCCAAATAACATCCATCACATCCATAGGTAGGCCAGAGTCACGGTGGTGAAAGGTGGCGAGCATAATATCCACCATGAAGGCATGTATCTCATCAACATTCCCAGCACGGGGGGCGACGGTCTCACGGAAGATGTGATGCAAGATGTCATATGTAGGTAGAAGCCCTTTGATCTTTCCAGGGATGCCACGCCCCCGGATGTACAGTGGTGCAAGAGCATCCTTCTTCTTGGGGCGATCATTGTCGTGGCACCGAAAGACAACGGGAGTGTCTTTGCCACGGTCTTCGTACCCGAGAATAGCCGCGAACTCAGCCAACGTTGCTTGATTGACAACACCCTTGGTCATCCAGGTGAGAGTCCGAGTCTGATTCTTGGCAAAGTGAACGGTTGCATAGAACTGAGTAATGAGCATTTGGTCATAGTTGCACCGGAACTCCATAATGGGAAGCAAGACAATGTTGGTGCAAATCTCAAGAGCTTCACCAAAGTAGTTCAGGTTCTTCCTCACATGATTCCTCTCGATACACTTTTGAGGGACCACAATTTTGTCATCTTTCATGAGGATCTCATGGAACACCCGCTCCTGGAACTCCGTATAGAAGAGGCTACCTTCCTGAGCACGAGAGCGAGCAGCCACATATGGATTGACAACCCGCAGGTCATGAAATTCTGTCTCAGACAAATCAGATAGCAGCTTTGGCCCAGATGGCCCGGAACTGTAGCTCTTGCAAGGATCGGAGGGAGGAGGAGGTGGAGGATCTTTACCATGACCAGCACTTTGCTTGACCCCCCCACCCCGACGACCACGAGTTGTTTGCAGTTTCAGACGGGTGCTAGGTTGAGGCATGACCTCCTCTTCTGACTCAGTCTCTGACTCTGACTCATAGTCCTCAATCCCATGGAGAGCTTTGGAGCATTTGCGAGATCCCCGGGAACCCCCTGCACCTGTGAAAGAACAAGGGAGATAGCATAGGGGTAAGGGCACAAGAACCCGAGACAAACAAATGATGGAACTCTTGGTTTAAGAATTTTTTTGCTGTTAGTACAGGGCGGTAGTACCGGATCTGCACAAGCGGTAGTACCGCTCAGCGGTAGTACCGGAAAAAGATTCCTGGTACTACCGGCCGGCGACCACTGCGCAGATCTGAGACCTAGATCCATGTACGGGCAACAAATTTGATGTAAAACAGGAATTCCATCGGTCTACGAGGTAGATCTGGTAGATAGCACACGGTACAACCTAAAAAATACGTGTTTTTAGCTAAGAATCAAAGTCACCCTGTATTCAATGGAGAAAACAAGTGAGAAGAAGAAGGGGGCGGTAGTACCGGTGTCCATGGCGGTGGAGAATGAGGAGGAGCCCATGAGGAGGCCAGATCCAGAGTGGATCCGAAGAAAGGAGAAGAGGAATGGGGCTCCAGCGGCGTTCTCCCGCTCCGGCGGCGGCGGTAGTGAGGAGTGGGGACGGGGAACTAATGAGGCACTGAGAGGTGCCTCTCCCACGTCTCCAGTCTTAACCAAAACGCCAAGCGGTAGTACCGGTTCCACGAGCGGTAGTACCGCTAGGCGGTAGTACCGTAAGAGACTACCGGTAGTACCGCACCTGGGACGTTTCCGGACAGGATCCTGGAAATAGACCCAGAGGCGGTAGTACCGCTAGCCCTTTTATGGTAGTACCGTTTGGCGGTAGTACCGCTGGTTAGTAGCGGTAGTACCGTAGCCACCAGAACAGAGAGCCAGGATTGTATAGTGGTAGGTTCTTGTGCAGAGTAGATGAGTTTTGTCGAGGGATAAGAATGGATTGGGTTTAGAGAGTCACACTGATGTGGGCCAATGCACTCACAAGATAAATAAAAACATGAAGAGCCAAATGTGAATGCACGACCAAAAGAACAGAAACCAACTAGAGGACGACAAACACGAGTAAGAACAAAAAACTTCTCAAATGATAAGGGGTCGGTGGCCTAAGCCACCATATATGAGTATACTCGGCTTGGCACCACGAAGATATATCTTGGGTCCATTACCGACACTCATCATTTAAGCTCACATATCACAAAATGATATTAAGAGGAATGATTTTGTTTACTTTGCGCATAATGGGGGGAGGGATGGTCCAATCAATTAGGACCTCACTCCCCCTATGTCCATGCCTACACCTAAACCAAATATGGGTCGAATATTAGGTGAGAGTGCAAGATAATCAAGTCAAGCTCCTTGAATCTATGATATTTAGTTCATTCCTCAAGTAGCAAAACCTTGCTTCATCAAGTGGCTCCGTGAAGATATCGGCAAGTTGATCTTTGGTTGATACATAGGATAGATCAATATCACCTCGAGCAACATGATCTCTAATGAAATGATGACGAATCTCAATATGCTTTGTCCTTGTGTGATCCACCGGGTTGTATGCAATCTTGATGGCACTTTCATTGTCACATAAAAGAGGCACTTTGTCACAATGGACACCGTATTCCTTTAAAGTTTGCCTCATCCATAGCAATTGAGTGCAAGCACTAGCGGCAGCGACATACTCGGCTTCGGCGGTAGAGAGAGATATACAATTTTGCTTCTTAGAAGACCAACATACCAAGGACCTACCAAGAAATTGGCAAGCCCCGGATGTTGATTTTCTATCATCCTTATCACCCGCCGAATCCGAATCTGTGTATCCACAAAGGGCAAATGTTGAGCCTCGAGGATACCAAAGACCATAAAATGGGGTATGAACTAAATATCGAAAGATTCTCTTGACCGCCATCAAATGGCTTTCTTTAGGAGCCACTTGATATCTTGCACACACACCTACACTCAACACAATATCGGGTCTAGATGCACAAAGGTAAAGCAAAGAACCAATCATGGACCAGTATACCTTTTGATCCACATCTTTACCATTAGGATTTTGTTCTAGATGAGTCTTTGTGGCCATGGGAGTAGGAGCTCCATTTAAATCTTGCATTTTGAATATCTTGAGAATATCTTGAGTATACTTGGCTTGATTGAAGAATGTCCTCCTCTAACTTGCTTGATCTCAAAGCCAAGAAATACTCTCAACTCCCCCATCAAAGACATCCGGAACCTACTAGTCATAAGCTTTGAGAATTCATCATTAAAAGCTTTATTAGATGAGCCAAAGATAATATCATCAACATATATTTGGCATACAAAAATCTCCCCATTGACTCTCTTAGTAAAAAGAGTGGGATCGATTTTCCCAACCTCAAAGCCACGGTCAAAAAATAACTCTCTAAGGTGCTCATACCACGTGCGTGGGGCTTGTTTGAGCCCATAGAGCGCCTTATCAAGTTTGTAGACATGGTTTGGGAAGTTGGGGTCCTCAAATCCCGGGGGTTGCTTAACATATACCAACTCATTTAATGGACATAAAGGAATGCACTTTCTACATCCATTTGTTGTAACTTGAAATTATGATGTGCCGCATAAGCAAGGAGGATACAGATGGACTCAAGGCGAGCCACAGGTGCATAAGTTTGTCCATAGTCGATGCCTTCAATTTGAGAATACCATTGTGCAACCAATCTAGCCTTGTTCCTTACTATAATTCCATGCTCATCTTGCTTGTTCTTGAATATCCACTTTGTTCCAATAACATTGCGGCAATCCTTTGGCTTCTCTACTAACTTCCACACTTTGTTTCTCTCAAAGTTGTTGATCTCTTGGTGCATGGATTCTAGCCAATCCAAATCTTCAAGAGCTTCCCACACTTTCTTTGGTTCAATCATGGAGATGTGTGCTTGGTGTTCACTGAACCTCTTCAATTGTGCTCTTGTGGAAATACCTTTCCTTAGATCACCAACTACATTTTGTAGAGAGTGATCTCTTAATTCCAACATTCTTTCCTTTCTAGCTTCGCGACGAGCGTGGATCTCCGTGTTGTTTCGTGGAGGCCCCTCTTCATCATTTTGATCCTCGTCTTGACCATCAATTCGACCTTGATCATTGTCAGACTCATTCTCTTCATTTAGAGGCAAAGATTAACCTTGGTCTTGATCAAGTACCCTTCTAGCATCAATTTCTGCTTGTCTCAAGGCATTTTGTACAGATCTTCCTTGAGTAATTGCCTTGGCACCACTTGACATCCTTGCGAATGAATCAACCTCCCCTTGACTTGAGTTATCACAATGATCATCATGATGAGGATCCACATCTTGTCTTTGGCTTGAGTCATTGTCCACCTTGGTGGATGGAGCTTGTTGATGTTGTGAAGATGAGGGCTCCACTTGAGTGGAGCATAGTTCTTCTCGATCCGCCATAAGGGGTTCCTCAATGGGGCGGATATATCCCACACCCATTCTTCCTATGGCATCCTGAGGCATTTCATCATCTGCATCACAAGCATCAACATGCCCCCCTTGGGGACCATCATATTCTTCAAAGGTCACACTACAAGATTCTATGACGGCTCTGGAGAGCTTATCATAGATTCAATAAGTGTGAGATTCGAGACCGTAGCCAACAAAAATACCCTCTAATGCTTTAGACACGAATTTGGACAAACGAACACCTTTTATGAGATAGAAACACTTACAACCGAACACCCGAAAGTAAGATACATTGGGCTTGTTTCCGGTAAGTATTTCATATGGAGTCTTGTCGATTTCTTTGCGGAGGTAGAGCCGGTTTGAAGCATGGCAAGCGGTGGAGATGGCTTCGGCAAAAAAGTTGTATGGAGATTTAAACTCCGCCAACATGGTCCTAGCCATCTCAATAAGAGTCCGGTTCTTCCTTTCGGCCACACCATTTTATTGAGGGGTGTATGTAGCGGAATATTGATGTTTAATCCCCTCATCACTAAGAAAAACATTCAAGGTGTAGTTCTTGAACTCGGTGCCATTGTCACTTCTTATGATCAAAACGGGAAGATTGTGTTGACGTTGGACCATGTTGATGAAATCGATGAATGTCTTTTGGGTCTCACTCTTTAACTTGAAGAAATATACCCATGAGTATCTTGAAAAGTCATCAACGATCACCAAGCAATATTTCTTCCCACCAAGACTTGCATGAGATGGAGGACCAAAGAGGTCCACATGGAGAAGCTCCAAGATCTTGGTGGACGAAATGCGGTTCTTAGGCTTGTGAGGAGCATCATGCATCTTCCCTAGAACACATGCCCTGTAAACACGATCTTTGGCAAAGGAGACATTTTCTTTTAGTCCAACAATATGGCCCTCCTTGTGGAGACTTTGCAAAGTTCTCATATTGACATGGGCTAGTCGGCGATGCCATAACCAACCCACATCGGCCATTCCGAATGAGCACATCGCACTTGTAGTGGCTTGCCCCGAAAAGTCCACCACATACAAGTCATGTTCGACATACCCAACGAAAGCGACCTTGAGAGACTTGCTCCACATGAGGACCACAAGATCATTATGTAAAAAGACGGAAAAACCCATCTTTCCAAGAGCACGGACTGAAAGTAAATTGTACCCAAGGGTCTCAACAAGCATGACGTTCACGAGTGTAATGTCGTGAGCAACCACAACCTTTCCGAAACCCAATACCTTAGATTTTGACTTGTCGGCATAGGTGACAGATATTTGATCATCATTTGGTCTTAGATCTTGAACAATAGAGGAGCTTCCGGTCATATGACTTGTACAACCACTATGAAGCACCCACTTAGAACCCCCGGAAGCATACGTCTCCGTTCCTCTTGCCATAAGGCAAGTGACGTTCTTGACGGGAGAATTCTCATTTGGAGAATCGAAGAGTGAGAGTGTTGGAGAAGAAGTAGTGGCAAGAGCCGCCATACCATTTGGAGTTTCCTCTTCCTCATCTTCATCAGCATCATCGTCGGAGGAGTATTCTTCATGAGTGATTAAGGCGATTTCTCCCGACTTCTTGTTGATGGGATTCTTCTTGATGAAGGGTTTCTTGTAAGGTCCTTTGAGGGTTTTCGTCAACACAAGCTTACCCCCATGATCTTCTCTCTTCTCATAGGGACAACTTGCCACAAAGTGATAGCGGTCACCACAATTGAAGCAAGTTCTCAATCTAGTTGTATTTTCTCTTTTCCCATTTGGGTTGCTTTTTCTTTGCATTTCCATCTTGGCCTTGGCGGGGTTCTTCCAAAAGTTCTTTGCATAGAAGGCCATATATTGACTATGAGCAATCTTGACTTCATCGGGGTGGTCCATGGAGGGCCCTTCATCACTATCATCTTCATCTCCATGGTCCACAACTTTGGCCTTCAAAGCAACATTGACAACGTTGCTCATACCAAGGGCACGGGCACGAGCATCTTTGGCATTCTTGGCGGCAACTTTGAAAGCAGCCATCTCTTGCATAACTTCATTCGAGGTCATGAGATGGTAGCTGTGTCTTCATTGTAGACTCTTCAAGTCGGTGGGCTCAAAAGGCATGAGTGCACTCACATATTTCCTTTTTATCCATGCATCATCCACATGTGAGGCACCCACGTTTCTAAAAGCGGTGGCGGTGGTCTTGAGCCTTCGATACATGTCTTCGTGATCTTCACCTTCTTTCATATAGAAGCCTTTGGCTTCATTGCTTAGAGCATCATATCGGTTCCTCCTCATACTCTCATTTCCTACAAACATTACAGTGAGGGCATCCCAAGCTTCCTTGGCAATGCTAAAGTGCTCAATGTGTGGATAATCCTTAGTCCTCAATCCTTGTTGAATCATATGCAAAGCAGTGGCATTGAGTTGACTATTGACAACCTCTCTTCTTGTCAAGTTGTTTGGATCTCCAATAAAGAGTCCATGCTCGATGATGTTCCATAGTTCAATGCAAGAGCTGCGCACATGAGTTCTCATTAGTGATTGCCATTGAGCAAAAGTAGCAGATTCTTCAAGCTTAGGTGGGTCACCCCTATTATACACATGAGGGTGAGGGATAGGAGGGTTGGGAGAGTACCATGAATCACGGTGCTCACCCTTCCCACCATCATTGTGTGTGTGGAGGAGTTAGCGTTGTCTTGTTTACCCCCCACCATCATACCCTCAGGGGATACCGAAGTATTCCCTTTAGGTACAACAGATGGTAGATCCTCTTGGGGAGATGGGGGTGATGAGCCATCTTTGTCTTTGAGAAGTTTCTCTAGCATCTTCTTGACTTCGTTGACCAAGGAAGAGCTCAATCTTGTTTCCAAGTTTCTGAGATCTTCCATGGTCACCATTGTCGGCTCACTACCACCATCCCCTTCTTGGCTACCCATATTCTCTTAGGCGGTAAAGCCCAAATAAAGAGCCGAGGCTCTGATACCAATTGAAAGGATCGTATGGGCACCTAGAGGGGGGGGTGTGAATAGGTGCTACTTCAAATTTTCTTCTTTTTCAAATTAAGGTTTGACAATAAGGTAAATTCTCTAGATAATGCAACTAAGGTGAATTTACCTATATGACAATTATGCAAGAGCTACCACAACACAAGGTAAGAATAAGTAAGTAAAGTGCGGTAAAGGATAGAAGTAACCAAAGTGGTGGACGCGGAGACACAAGGATTTGTTTCCCGTAGTTCCTTCCTTTTGAGGGGAAGTACGTATACGTTTGGAGAGGGGGTGGTTTCAAACCACCAATGCCACGAAAGGCCTCCCTTGTTCTCCGATGAATCTCACCCCAACGGGATCGATTCACCTTCCACTATATCGGTAACCTTCAAGGTGGAAGCCGACACCTTTACAAGTTTGGGGCACACATCCACAACTTAATCGGAGGCTACCAAATACAAGCAAGCTATCAAAGCAATCAAAGACAAGCTTGTAAGAATCAAAACAAGAACTAGGGTTTCCAAGAAAACACTAGAGCAAAGGGGCCCTCAATTGAATGAGGGGGAAATGAAGATCTCTTTTGGTGAAGTAGTAGATCGGGGCCTCCTCCTTCGATTCCCCAAAGATCAAAGACTTTGGGTGGTGGATTGAGGAGATCTTGAAGATTTGGTGGCTCCAATGGTGGTCTTGACTTTAATGTGGATGAGCATCTTGTCCCAAGGTAGGTGGAGGGGTATTTATACCCCTCCAAGAAATCTGGCCGTTGGAGCCTTTAATAAAGTGGTAGTATCGGAAGTTCAAGCGCTACTACCGTAGAACTCCGGTACTACCAGACCTGGTACCGGAAGACCAACTTTCAAACTTCATAAGCCCTGGCCACAGCGGTACCACACTTGGTGCTACCGTAAAGCGGCAGTACCGCAAATGGCAACCGGTACTACCGGACGCGCAGTGGAATCAACAACTTGGTCGAAAAAAAACTCTCTGTCACGTCAACTACCGCATTTTGCTACCTAGGCAGCCAGTGGCTTTTGCCAACATACAAAAGGCTACTGCCACGCCAGGTACTAAAATGCGGTACTACCGCATTTTAGTACCGGGGTGAGCAGTGACCTTTTATAGGTTGGAAAAAGCTCTGCTGCGCACAGTACTAAAATGCGGTACTACCGCATTTTAGTACCGAAGCGGGCCGTAGCTTTTGACAAGTGGTCAAAAAGCTGTTGTCGCGCTAGGTATTAAAATGCGGTACTACCTCTTTTTAGTACCTAGCCCGGCAGAGGCTTTTTGACAGCTAGTCAAAACCTTCTGCCGCGTCCGGTAGCAAAAAGCAGTACTACCGCTTTTTGGTACCACGCCAGGCAGACAGTTATTTGACCATTGCAAAACATTTTCAATGCACCTGCGATACACTTGGCAAATAATTAGTCTGATATGTGTGTTGTTATAAAACACCAAAATCACTAGGGATAGGAAATGCTCTTTCAATCTCTCTAAGACTATGGATTTTATCCATATAAAAATTCAGAAACAAATATTTATAAATGATCAAAAATGATAAACAAAAACATTATAAAACCATAGAAATTGGTTTCATTTAATTTGGATCCATGGATAAGAACTTATGAATTTAATAAGATAAAAGGGAATAATTTTCAAAGCTAATAAAGATCCTATCTAAAATCCATACCAAATTGTGAGCAAATTAATCCTAAAAGGATTTAAAGAGATAAACAAATATCAAATAAGTTTCTACAAATTGGAATCACCAATTTGGATCTATAAAGAAAAAGATATGGATTTTATAAGATAAAGAAAGAAAGAAATAAATAAATAAGGAATATTTGTAACACCCTCGCCTGATAAGGCTGAGTTCATGTGTATAGTGCCAATCCCTGGATCGGTTCACTGGCACACACAGTACAAAATGATACCAAATATAACTGTACATCATAAATACAACGAATATGATCCAGAATTTACGTTATATCACAACAGAAAGCAATACATGGTAGATCTCCATCCTTCAAATGTACCATAGGCGAACAATCGTTGAGTGGAGTCTCGCGACCTATAACGATCACTTACAAACGATATAACCTGCAACATGAAAGGTTGCAGCCACGAATGGTCAATACTTTGAATGTATTGGCAAGTAGAACTAATGCATACAAAGGATCAAGCAACTACATGCATATTTGGCTAGGTGGGGTTCAGACTCATTTGCATAAAAGTAATACAACTTTTCCCTACTTTCAAAATACTTTTCTTTCTTCAAAACAATCTTCTAAGGACATACCTGCATAAACCCATGTAGAAACAAGACAGTTCAGCTTTCGTATGCTCCTAAACCCATGTTCACCCATCATGTTTTAGTAATTAAGAAATTGGGATGAGTGAGATCTTCCAAATAGTTCCAGGCCCAGTTGCTCATAGTTGTCCATAACCGGGGACACGGCTAAGTACTTAGTTTAGACACCCTGCAGGGGTTGCACACTTTACCCGCATGACCCAGTCAGCCTGCTCTTACCACTACACTCATTTTGTGCCATGGTAGGGATAAAACCAAGACGAAACCTTTCAGAAGCAGGACCCTGAGCCCTCAGGATGGACCCATGCCAACCTACATCCCCTACATCTGCTAGTCACGTCGGGTCAGGTTCCCACAACTTACTTAGTCAAGACAAATAATGACATGCGGCTGTACTGGAAGTTACTACACAAGAAACCTGTCTAATCTCTAAAGCCTAGGTGTGCTTTCCTCAATAAACCATCCAAAAACATCAATCCATCACACCCATGAGATTCATTGAATTCTAGTTGTTTTCATTATAACAAAACATAACTTTCCATAACATAAACAATCATGAATTCCCTTTTGCGTATCTAAGAAGCATGGGTAAGCAACTACAATACGATGGCTCAAGGAATCAAGTCATGGAGATATGGCAATCATGCTTGGGTGTCATAGCATAGCATAGTAGTAAAACACCTACACATGCATCACTATTGAAAATCTTACTACATGCATAAGAAAAATAGTAGGACATTTATGATATCTCTACTTGCCTTCGTTGTAGAAGATGTAGTCGATCAGATAATCCTCACAATATAAAAGATTGCACTCGTCACAGTCAAAAACGTTGCACTCCTCGTAATCTATCGATCAAAACAAGTGCACAACAAACACACCATTTAACACAATGCAATTATGCACAATACAATAAAACAATGATAAACAAATGCATGCATGATGATTTAATATGTCACAATGGTTGTAATTAGTTCTCTAAACAATATTAGAATACATGATACATGCATGAGATCATTTGATGCAATAGTGTATTTGTTATTAAATCTTGATTGCCAATATAGAGGTTTTAATAGTTCTTTTGAAACTTCTACTCTATTTGTCTAATTAAAATTGTTTCTATGCTGTACTGGATAGAGGACATTATACGAACCAGTAACAGTTGGATTCACCTTAATCGGAGTTGTAGATATTTTTCTATGATTTAATTAGTGTTTAGTATATTTTAAATCATTTAAATAATCTGTGTGGTCTAAAATTAGAAATAAACCATATCTGTAATCTACTCGAGATTGTGATTCCAGGGACATATTATTTGCAATTTTCTGAGTGATAAATATTTTCTTATGATTTTATTACTCTAGAAAGGCATTAATACTATTTAAATTATTAAAGTAATTTATGCACTGTAAAATTTGGATCTAACAGTATATAAATGTTGTCTACGAAATTACCAATCCATAGACATATTATTTGTATTTTTCTGATATACAGATAATTTTCTATGATTTATTTAGTCCAAATTGTCCATTAAACTATTTAATTTATTACAGTAAAACTATACTGTAAACATTATATATAATCGCATATTATTATTCTACACATTTTTATGAATCCAACCATATGTTATTTGCTAAATTTGGACTTGCATTTATTTTTCTATCAGTTTTACAAAATTTAATCATTTTCTGACTTTTTACTATTTGTTTCATCAATTATTAAATAGGCGCTGAGTGCGCGGTTGACCGAGCTGCTGACTGGACTCCGAGTGCTGACCTGGCGATGGTGTGGGGTTGACGAGGCAGTTGACGGTGCGGGCTGACTGGTTCGCCATGTGGCGATGTGTTACTGGCCGATACCCTTCGCTGCTTGTTCTGATCTGGAGCGTACATCGACGATCAGATGGCTCACGCACAAGGCTCCTGTGCACCTCGACTTGGTCAACGACGACGACGGTTATGCAACGGCGTACGGCAGAGATGGTGGCGGCTTGCGACGCTCTGGTGAATTCTAGATGGGACGATGAGGTCCACGGGATGCGTCTCGTCGAGGTGAAGACGAGGGCATGATCCACGTCGACTTGAGCTTCTTGGAGCGACGACCAACGAGATGGAGGCCTCGGTCGACGGCGGAGCTCCGACGAGGAATCCGCGAGAAAACAGAGATCTGCGAAGGGGAAAAAAGCATCAGGGATGTGGGGATGAACCAGAGGAGGAGAATCATATGGATAAATAGGGCCGGGGGTGAAGAAACCATCGATTCAAAGTCTCCCGAAGCTTCTCAGGAGTTGGTCGCCGGCGAGATCCAAATCGAGCCCATGGAGCTGTTTCCAAAAATTTCGGAAGAAGAACGAGAAGGGGAAGCTGTGGGGATTTATGGGGTGGTATGCGCGCAGTAGGGGTAAGGGATCGAACGAATTTGTCTCCGGCTCGAATCGGGATCAATCCCGTGAGTTCTTTGGTCTCCAGGTCGGGGGTTAGGGATGACGGGCGGGGCCCACGCGCAGAGAGAAGGGAGAGCGGGCTGGAGGCTAGCGGAAGAAAATGGGCCGGCCCAGTACAGCTGCGCTGCGTTGCCCGACGCTCGTGCGAGCGAGAAGCAGGACGGGGGCGTGGTAGGTAGGTGGGTTGCGATGGCCTGTCTGGCTGGTTAGGTTAGTTGGTTTTTTTATTCTTTTCTTTTTCTATTTCGTGTTTTAGTATTTATTCCATAACTTTTTCGTTATAACTCCAAATAAGTTCAAATTTGTTCCTAAATTTTTGTAAAATCCTGTAGATCAACTTAGGATCACTTTTGTACCTTTTTATTAAGTTCAATTATATTGGATTTATAGAATCCATGTTTAATCCTTATAGGAATATTTGCAAAACTTATTAGGGCTAGGGTTTTTGAATTCAATTCTTGCAATTTTTGTATAGATGCAATGCCATGCTCATGAAAATATTTTTTCTAAACCCAATTTCTAAAATCTTGGGATGTGACAATATTTAAAAGCCAAATTAAATCTTTGCCAAACCTATAAACAAATGGAAGTTATTGAATAATAAATAAGAGTAAAAGATTATTTAAATAAAATCATAAGGATTGAACAATATTCAATTTTATTTAAATAAAGACAAATTGCCTAAACAAAATAGTAAATCCCAAGTAAATTATTTAGAATACAATTTAAACCTTAAGTTAAATCCATAAGCAAATGGAATAAAGATAATCCAAATAAAACAAAGGGATAAAGAATATTAAAATAAAAATTACATGGCATTAAGCAAATTCAATTCTATTTGAATGAAGATAAAAACTCCTAATATAAATGATTAATTAAATCATGAGAAAATAATAAATGGAAATTTCCCAAAATGAATTAAAAAGTTATCTAATTAACTTAAAAGGAATAGAATAATTATTTGAATAAAATTTATATGGGTTTCAAACCATATTGGATTTTATTTGAATAAAGACAAATGCCCAATTTAAATGAACATTAAATCATATTAAAATATTTTAAATAATTCAAAGTGAATTATTTACACTAATGAATAAATAAAACCTACTGAAAAAGGTTGGTAAAAATTGGAATTCAAATAGAAGTTTGAAAATATATTTAAAATCTTATTTAAATAAAGACAAGTGTCTAATTTAAATAAATAATAAACCATAAAAGAATAAAATAAATTATTCTAAAATGGACTTTAAAACACATTTATAAACAACATAAAACCTACTGAAAAGTTTTGAAAAGATTTGATGAATAAAGCTGATTTCAAATGAGAGTTTGAATTCAAAATAGAAAAATAGAAATAGAAAAATAAAAAGATTCAAAGAAAAAAAAACAGACCCAACCCACTAACCTAACCAGCCCAGCAGGCCCAGCGCAGCCCACCTCCTCTCCCCTGAACCGTTTCTTTTCTCACTCGCGTTTGCACCCGATCAGTCACTGAACGCGAGGCCCAACCGCACCCCCTCTCTTTCGCTGAAGATGCAGGCCCACGCCACACTGGCGTCTTCTTCCCCACCGTGACGACCTTCCCCGGACGATTCCGGCGAAGCCAGACCCCCCCAGCCCCTAGTGCTTGCTGGTTTGCTCGCCAGCATCTCCTGCACCTCCCAGTATCGCCCGATTGGCCGCGTGTGCCCTAGAGCGTCGGCAACTTTGATGATTGAGCGCCACCGACGACTGTGTCCACTCCAGCGACCTTTTCCCACCTCGCCAACGTCGCAGCCCGAGCGCACCCGTCACAGAAGCTTCTCCGACGAGCAATCCCCTTCACTCCCGTGCGCCCCTTGGACTACGACGACAACCTCGAGCTTCAGCACGTCACAGCAAACCTGGTGAGCCCCCCATCCTCTCCCTTTCTTCCTGTAGTCGCCGGTACATCACTGCCCAAGCGCGCCGCCGCCGTCCGCCGTCGCAGCGCCGCCCACCTATGGTCAAAACGATACGGTCCGTTAGATCTTGATCGAATGAGTGAGATTAGAACTTAACCGACACGGTATGTTTTGATTTGTGTCGTGCATTGTTAGTTAGATCTAACGGTCAGTATTGCTCGATCCGCACGGACCGTTACCAACCAATACGAAGCATCAACGTAGCCCAGACTCTGTTTTTAATACAGAAACATTTCTATTAGATGATTGAATTTAAAAATTCATAACTTTAGATCTACGTCCAAATTTCACAAATTTTATATCATTGGAATCAGCAAAAATAAACCTTTGCAACCATGCCCTTAGTTTAACATTTTGCTTCTGTAAAATTGGTTGTTTTACATAAACATTTCTAGACATATTTAGAGTATAAAAATTATTCTAGAAATGATTTTTGAGTAAAATCTTTTGCAAATAATTTGTTTTGTACCTACTGACCATAAGAACCAACTTTCAGATTTAAAAATATATTTTGTAACACTAAGGAATTATTCCTTTGAATAAAAAGCTTTTCTAGTTAAATAAAAATGGTGATTTGATTTAAAAATGGTTTTTGAGTGAAACCTTTTGAAAGTGGATTTGTTTTAAAAACACTTTGAACCTAAATATTAATATTTGTGTATAAAAATATTTTGGCTAACACTAGAAATTATTACTTTGATTTAAATCATTTATAGCAAAACAAAAATGATTTAAATTTCATTAACTTGATTTTAAATAGTTTTGCCACTTTTATAAATGACCAATAGGTGTTTTAAAATGTTTATAACCTTATTAGAAACCACTTTTCCAATAAAACAATCTTTTGCATGCTTGCATGCATTGTTTTGTTTTTACTATTTTATGTGATGAATTGTTGAATGATAGTTTGAATATGTGCTTGTTTGATTGAATTGTAGTGAACTTTGAAGAGTGTGACAATTGCAAGATCAAGGAGTGAATCTATATTCTCTACTAAAAATGCAAGTGGTGCTTCATACATTTTGTCCCATTATTTTCACTATGCATTAGTGATGTTTTGAGTAGGACTTGCATGGAATTTTTACTAAGTATGCTATGCCATGGGAAATCCTAGTAGATGATGCCTTAGTAGAATTTTCCTAAGTTAAGATCCCTACTACTATCATGCTTAACTTAGCTAGTAGAAAACAAGGGTGGATTATATTCATGCTATGAAATATTTCTAAGTCTATGACTTGTGTTTTGTTTAATAAAACAACTATGTGAATGAATCACCTGGGTGGAATGGAAGGAAAGGTTTGTGTTTAGTGGTTCCCACAGGGGAAATACCTGGTGTATCACACTTGTGGAAAGCCACCCAGGAACAAGGATATTTGAGATGTCAAATGTTGAGAAGCTTCAAGTGCAACCACATGGCATTATGGGCTCTGCCTGGATCATATAGGTTGAATAACTTAGACAGATGGACAGTTGGTGGTAGGGGGTGATAGGTTTGGGAACATATCCATTTTTGTCTAAAGGAAGGCTTCTGAAAGATCTTGTCTCGATGCATGTCGAGTCTTGTGGGGAAAGTGCACCACCTCTCGAGAGAGTAAAATCTAAGTACTTAGCCGTGTCCCTGGCAATGAACAATTTGAGCATCAAGACATGGAAACTATCAAGGATATCCCCATTCCAATTTCTAAGTTAAAAATTTGTGGTTGAACAAGGGTTAAAGGATCACCAATTTTATTGGTAGATGCCTTGGGTGATTTTGAAAAATAAAAACTTAGTGTGTTCAAATGATAAGGAAAATCTATTTTGAGCAAAGCAAGCCTACGCTCCACTTAGCCAAATGCATATAGATGATAGATACCACTATTCTACCATAGTATCACTTGCCAATACAATTCAAATGTATTGACCCTTGTGGCTGTAACTTATTATGTTGCAGGTTTGTTTGATGTTAGTGAAGTGTGTTGATTAGGATTACGAGTCTACAACCAACATGATTGCCTGTGGCATGTTGAAGATGAAGGACTCCATGCTATATAGTTATTTCTGCTGCATTGTAATGAAATAGCCAAATGAGCTATGTAATATGTACTGAATTATTTTATTCCTGGTTATAAAGTTGTATTATGACCTTTGTTTCTTGATATTACATCTTAAACTGTGGATGCTAGCTATTGATCTAGGGACTAGCATTGTAAACATAGGGATCTCTACCTTATAAAGGTTCGAACCTCTACATGATGTTTCCTCTTCTTCTTCATCGTCTGAGGAGTATTCTTCATGTGTTATCAAGACAATCTCACCCGAATTCTTGTTGGTGGTATTCTTCTTGATGAAGGGAGCCTTGACGGGAGACTTGGAGTTTTTTTAACACTAGATTACCACCATGATCTTCTCTTTTCTCACAGGGACAACCGACAACAAAGTGATAGTGGTCACCAAGTTGAAGCAAGTTCTCAATTTTGAGCCATTGTCTCTTCTCCCATTCGAGTTGCTTCTTCGTTGCATTTCCACCTTGGCCTTAGCAGGGTTTTTCCAAAAGTTCCTTGCATAAAAGGCCATATTCACCATGAGCAACCCTGACATCTTTGGGATGTCTCAAAGATAAGCCTTCATCACTTCCTTCTTCATCCACATACTCCACAACTTTAGCTTTTAGGGCAAGGTTGACACCATTGTTCTTTCCAAGGGCTCGAGCACGAGCATCTTTGGCATTCTTGGCAGCAACCTTGAAAGTGGCCATCTCTTGCTTAAATTCATTGGAGGTCATGAGGTGGTAGTTGTGTCTTCCTTGGAGACTCTTCAAGTCGGTGGGCTCGAAAGGCATGATTGAACACACATACTTTCTTTTTATCCAGGCATCATCCACATGTGAGGCACCAACATTCGTGAAGGCGATGGTAGTGGATTTGATCCTTCGATACAAGTCTTCATGATCTTCACCATCCTTCATATAGAAGCCTTCGGCTTCATTGCTCAGTGCATCATAATGGTTTCTTCTCATGCTCTCATTTCCAACAAATAAATCCGTGAGAGCATCCACAAGCTTCCTTGGCGGTGTTGAGGTGTTCTATGTGAGGGAATCTTTTGTCCCCAAACCTTGTTGAATCATGTGTAAAACAGTGGTATTGAGTTGCCCGTTGACAACTTCTCTTATTTTCAAGTTGGTTGGATCCACAATTATGAGTCCTTCCTCAATGATATTCCACAATTCAATGCAAGAGCTGCGCACATGATATTTCATTAATGAGTGCCATTGATCAAGGGTATGTTCAGGTAGCTTAGGGGGTTACCCCTCTTGTTTATATGTGGGTGAGGGATTGGAGGGTCAGGAGAGTACCAACTGGGAACCTTATGGTGCTCTTCCTTCCCATCATCCCTTTTGGTGGAGGGATTAATGTTGTCAGGATCATACCCCACCACCACAACCGTGGGTGATGCCGAAGCATTCACCTTTGGAAGTGTGGAGGGTTCCTCTCAAGGAGAAGGAGGAGGAGGTGAGGCCATTTTCTCCTTAACAAGTTGCTCAACCAAGTCATGCAACTGTTTGATTTCGTTGCCCAGGGAAGAGCTCAAGCTTGATTCCAATTTCTTGAGATCCTCCATGGACACCGTATTACTAGCCTCACTCCCTCCTTCTCCATCTTGGCTACCCATATACTCTTAGGCACTAAAGCCCGAATAAAGAGTCGAGGCTATGATACCAATTGAAAGGATTTTATGGACACCTAGAGGGGGGGGGGTGAATAGGTGCTACTTCAAATTTTACTCTTTTTCAAGTTAGGGTTTGACACAAAAGGTAAATTCTCTAGATTATGCAACTACGGTGAATTTACCTATTTGTCAACCTAGCACAGACACTAAGCAAGAACAAGATAAGTAAAGTGCGATAAAGGATAGAAGTAACCAAAGTGGAGCATGCGGAGACACGAGGATTTCTTTCCCGCAGTTCCTTCCTTTTGAGGGGAAGTACGTCTGTGTTTGGAGAGGGGGTGGTTTCAAACCACCAACGCCACGAGAGGCCTTCTTTTTTCTCCGATGAACCTCACACCAAATGGTTCCATTCACCTCTTCCACTATATTGGCAACCTTCGAGGTGGAAGTCGGCACCTTTACAACAAGTTCGAGGCACACATCCACAACTTAATTGGAGGCTCCCGAATGAAAGCAAGATGCCACACAATCAAATACAAGCTTGTAAGAACCAAATCAAGAACTAGGGTTTCCAATGAAACACTAGAGCAAGGGGCCCTCAACCGAATGAGGGGGAAATGAAGATCTCACTTGGTGAAGCTATAGATCAAGGCCTCCTCCTTTGATTCTCCAAAGGTCAATAACTTTGGATGGTTGGATGAAGAGATCTTGGTGATTTGGTGGCTCAAATGGCGGGGGACTTCTATTCTGGAACAAGCAGCTGGTGGAAGGGTATGAAGTCCCCTATTTATAGCCCCACAACTTGTGAAGCATTTTCTGACCGTTGGTGAAAGTTCCACACCGGAGACTCCGGTCTACACCGGAGACTCCGGAAAATCTCCAGTCCATCTCCAGACCACCATATAGAATGTCCCAACTGAGATAGATAAGTCCACTCTGGAGATTCTTCAGAGACTCCGGACTCGATCACACCGGAGACTCCGGTCTTGGAGGATGCACCGGAGATTCTGGTCTGGCTCCGGTCAATCTCTGGACCCCCATACAGAATGTCCCAAGCATGTTTCTGAAGGCCCCTCCAGGGACTTTGGGGGAAACTCCGGACCACACCGGAGACTCCTCTGGAATTCCCTGAAACTTCTAGTTGCTTCCAGGGACATTTTCACAGTGCACAAGACTTTTCACTTTTCAGTATATCATCTTGTAGACATTAGCACACTGTAAAATGATCTACAAGTTTTTAACGAACACCAAAACCGATTAAGACAATAAATGTCCTTTCACATCTCATACATCACATTGTAAACATCACATTGCTATACTACATCACTTCCCTGCAAAAAAAGTTAGACGCCTCTAACACGCTTTGCTAACTTACATGGCTCTATGGTTACGTAGAGATCCGTTCATTACCTACATGGAAAGTAAGCATCATCCTCGATCGACTTACTTTTTGACTTGTTCGGGTGTGTCCTCATTGCACTATAAATAGTACAATAGCTTCACTAAACTTCGTCAATACGCGTGACCCCCCGTGTGAACTTCACCAAATTCACAAAAGCCTAATTTGCAAAATTTCTCTCAACTACTACAGAAAAATAGGCACCCGATAAAGTTTCTTTTTGTACCCGAAGTACACTTCACAAACCAGTCTCATCCGAAGATCGTAAAGTTGGCTCAGGCCGCTAACCACACAATGCCGCCAAGATCCAAATTTCAATAATTGGGTAGCAAGAACGAGATTAACAATTCCGAAATTCAACGATTCCTCTATCCGTACTTGCGCCTACACATAGACCGCTCTGATACCACTGTTGGCAACGCGATACGAAAAACAAAAAATTATAGCGCATAACCAAGATCCAACATAAGGGTGAGGTAACAGAACATACCCTCGTAGATCGAACTAGCAGAAGTTTGTCGATGGCGAGGTTGATCGTTCATCGATCCCCCAACAAGCCTTAGCGAGTCGCGAGGAGATGCATTATCCCATGGATGGCTCAGAAGAACTAGTGCTCAAGTTCGCAACTCCACCAGTATCCACACGTGCAACAAGGATGGAACTGTGTCAAGGCGAGATCAAGAACTCGCGGACGAAGCGGGAAAGTGTCGATGAAGATCTAGCAGCACTCCGTTGTCCATCAAGATTGGATCTAGAAAGGGTAGAAGAAGGAGCTACTGCGGGCGTTGGTGAAGATGTCCTCCACGTGACGAAGACGATGACGCAAGGAAGAGGGAGGGGACCGGGCTAAGGCGGCACGGCGGTGGTGGTGGCGGTGGCTTGGGCTAGGGCGTGGATTAGTGTGTCTTGCCCTTGGCCCTCTCCCCTCAATATATAGGAAGATTCCCCCTCCATAGAGGAGAGTAGTATTAGGATTCGTATCCTACAATGACTGTTCCTTTTCCTTTCTTCCACCAACATGAGAGAGAGGAAGTATGTATTCAATACGAAGTCCGCATCAAATACGGAGTTCTCCCCAAAACCAACTTGGAAGGCAATTTTGAGATCGGGGAGGAATCCTCCCCCACCCCTCCTCCTCCACCCGCCATCCTAGGAGAGGCCCTGGCCGATTTGGCTAGGGTTCCCTCCCCCCACAGTGCGTGTGGACTAGTGGGCCCATGGAACCCACTAATATATTAATAATAATTTCTTATTTATTAATAATATAAATATTTATTCCGAAGCTTTCTGAATTAACATCCGAACACCTCTGAATTAATTTGAAACCTTCCAAAAATATTCTCGGTGTCCTATTTTAATGTCTAGAATCATTCCGTCCACTCTCGGTGATATCCCGGACTCCAGAATATTTCGATATGCTCTGAAACATCCTTTCAGAATTATTTCATCCAACTATCTCATTCACACTCACATTCTAAAATGTTATAAACGTATTAAGTGTGTGTGACCCGGTAGGTTCAGATATTTGCGGACATGTTCGAAACTCATTCCAATGACAATTATTACTATCAGTGTCTTGATACAAGTAGCAACCCCCGAAAATAACATGAAGTTCTTTATCATGTGAACCGTAATATTGAGTTCGATACATATCGTATTAATTCATTGGTACTTTACATTGCCCGAGATGAAACACTAGGTTATTCTCGTTTCCTTGCATCTATTCTTTACTCATTCTGTACTATCGATGTTCCTGTATTCAACAACTTGATCACTTGTATGGCCAGACAATGACGAACATCATAGTACATGAGCGGGCCCAGAGTGTATCTCTTCATCGTCAGGAGTATCAATTCCCACAAACACATCATGTGAATGATTGGCGAACCATCCGGTATGAATAAGCATCAACTTTATAATTACTCCGTTAAGAGAAATGTTTTGAGAATCTTGCCACGTCCATATTGTTCCCAATTTCACATGTGTCTCGTGGTCAAACGATTTCTAGTAAAGGAAATACAGTGTCTTATGAGATTAAACTAATAACTATATTGGCGATGCGTTTCACGGTATCTCATGTTTGGGTCTATCCATCGTCCTTATTCTCCAACAACTCCGATCATAGGCTTGTTTTGGTGAACATCAAAGCAAAAAATAACTCTTGTTCGGTTAAAAATTCTTCTAAAAATGTCGAACCTAACCGCTGCATAAAAGTTCGTATCGTGATTTTATGTTTACGAGCTAAAGTTCTAGCGCATGAAAGTCAAAGTATATACTTTAGCCACGGGGATTGTAGTTCAATTGGTCAGAGCACCGCCCTGTCAAGGCGGAAGCTGCGGGTTCGAGCCCTATTAGTCCCGAACTAGGTTTTTAATGAAATGAATGGATAAATTCATATTTCCCTTTTCCATGAAAAAAGTCTGATAATACTAAATCAATTCAATATTATGAATATCAGATTTATCAAATCAATTCATAGTTGAGAGGGGAATACTATAACATAGGAAGACCCTTTATCCATACTAAGACCAAATTGTTTTTTATTGGATTAGGAATTCCCTCTTTCCTTTTTTAATCCTTTTTCTTTTCTATACCTCTAACCCATGATATTTCTTAATCTTATCCAATTTCCCTTCCTTTTTATTATAGTTATACATACAATTATGCAATTGTGGATTTTGCTATCCACCATTTTCCATAGTAATGAAAATGCTCTTAGCTTGACATAGTCTGTTATATTCGTCCCGAACCTAATTTGCGCAATAGGCTCGATGTGATAGAATAGTCCTTTGTCACGATCAAGATCGGTAAGTCCATCAGTCCAAATAGTTTTCCATGTACCAGTAGAAGATTTGGCAGCTACTGTAGCCCCTGCTTCTTCCGACGGAACCCCAGGTTGAGGAGTTACTCGGAATGCTCATGCTCTTCAGCACGAGATTTTGAGTCTCTCATGTCTACAATTTCACCATCAAGGCATAAAAAGTAAGGGAAATTGGATAAGATTAAGAAAGATCATGGGTTAGAGGTATATAAAATAAAAAGGATTAAAAAAAAGTAAAGAGGGAATTCCTAATCCAATAAAAAAACCATTTTGGTCTTAGTATGGATAAAGGTCTTCCTATGTTATAGTATTCCCCTCTTAAATAGGTATTTTCTCTCCCCCCTTATTTTTAATGGCATAATAAAATATCATGGCTTTATGCCTAATCCATGTATAAGTAAACTACAGGTCCGAACATCATTATTATCCAAAGCCAAATCCCAGGGCTCAACCCTGGATAGGCGGTGGAAACTACCAAGATGGGGTACGGTAGGGACGGAGGGAATTTCCTGTGGAGTGGTGGAATGAATTGACATCAGAAATAACATCAACGACGAAAGCACTCTACTGGGCTGACACTGACATGGTCACCGACAACACCACAATCATCTTGTCACTTTAACCATAGTTAGGACTTGAAACTATCGTTGACATACATACTAGTCATAGAGGCATGACTAGGGATATCTCTATATGGTATTTATCATCCCACACATGTATTAGGGTTTTCCTTCAAATACACATTATTAGGAGCTAATACAATTATAACACGGAATGATAAACTTAATTATGAAATAGAAATATGAATAATAACACATTTATTATTACCTCTAGGGCATATTTCCATCATTACAATCTCCCCCATTTTGGTAATTAATGACAATATCAACAAGAGGGTTTATATAATGAATATCAGAAACAAGTACGCAGCTTATCCAAGAATAAGTTGTATACAAGAGGTTGTATGTGATATGGTCAAGTAACACAAAGCTACTATCCCATATCAAAACTGATTCTACTCACACAAACTATAACTAATGCAAGAGATGTGAGTAGAAACAACATATATAGAGCACCCCCACAATATATGCACATGTGATGAACTTGAGTTTCTTTGCACATGTGATGAACCAACATGTATACAAGAGGCCGTGTGAGCATAACCTTTGGGAGACTTTACACTATATATTAAACCATGCAAAACATAATAAAGATGAAATGCATGAAAGTAAAACACTTAAGAACAAACCAATCTTAAGTATAAAACCATTCCCCTTAAACCCTCTAAACTTCTCCCCATTAAAAACAAGTGCCAAAATGGATGACAAGGTTAGACGGCAAATATAGTACGAGTTCCTCCCCAAGGTGTGCATTTCTCATAATATGAGTGAAATCAAATGCACATATCCAATGACGAATACTTCGAGGAAATCAAACTATATTAAGGACCAAAGATTATCGAAAGGATAACAAGGCGAAGAAACTTCAACTGATGAAGGAAGCAATCAATAGATCCAAATTACTAATTTGAAGAATATGCTCTTAAATGAAATAAAAAATCCCCCAAGGTTTGTGCATCAATTATAATTGTTGCATTCAAATACAATATGCTCAAACATGGAATCCTCGCTCCCTCTATATCATTTAGAACATAACCAAGATACAAAGAGTATATATATAAATCAATACACTTGTCAAGACAAGCTTAAGTCCAAAACAAACCAATTATGAGATATGAGTGCATGAAGATGCAATAAAGAGAAACCAAGCACTCGTAAATCATGTTCTTACCAATATCACAAAAAAACAAGAAGATAAGAAATATGGTCGGCAAATGACGAAGATATCAAGGCAAGAGATTAACACTCTCGTGTATACAAGTCTCTAAGTGGAGAAAATATGAAGAATAATCCACAAAAAAACATCCACACACAAGAGGCTAATAAAAAATAAGAATACATGATGTCCAATAGGAAGTCATAAGATATACCAAATGGATATTTTATTAAAAGCATATATATCCCACGACTCCATTTTCTCTATTATGGTATATCAATGAACTTCAAAAAGGAAAACCCCCTCAAAATCATCACAACTAACACTAAGGAAACTAATGCTAGTTGGGATACTTTGAGAAAGGAAACAAGTAACAAAAGGAGGGATTCATTTCAATTTTTGTAATATTGCACATGAGATCACATTGCTGAATTGATATGTATTAAATTGCTAAAAGGCATATTTGGAATTGATTATCGTCGGATTGTCGACAAGTACGCCATAGGGGGTCCTAGTGGCGTTGGAGGGATGGTATGTGAGACGTCAGATGTTCAAGGAGCGGTGAGCACAAGTTTACCCAGGTTCAGATCCGACTGCGGTGATCGGATCCTACTCCTTCTAGCAACCCAGTAATATATCGGCTGTCACATCCCAAAATTTTCCAAATTTTGAAATGTGAAAAATAAATAAACAAAATAAATAATTGTTGAAATTTAGGGTGAAAAGAAACTGTTTTTGCTTCTAAATGGAAACATCAAAACCCTTCTTGAATAAAATTTTAATAAAAGGGAATCCAACAAAATTTCAATCAAGTGAAATGCATTCATCAATGAATGTATCTGGAAATTTAACATTTGGAAAAGCTAAACCAAAACCCTAATGGAAGAAAATCATTTCCAAGATCTCTCTAAGACTATGGATTTTATCCATATCAAAATTCAGCAACAAACATTTCTAAATGATAAAAAATGATAAACAAAAATATTATAAAACCATAGAAATTGGTTTCATTTAATTTGGAGCCATGGATAAAAACCTATGAATTTATTAAGATAAAAGGAAATAATTTCCAAAGCTAATAAAGCTCCTAGCTAAAACCCATACCCAATTGTGAGCAAATTAATCCTAAAAGGATTTAAAAATATAAATAAATATCAAATAAAAATATACAATTTGGAATCACCAATTTTGGAACTATAAATAAAAAGATATGGATTTTATAAGACAAATAAAGATAGAAATAAATAAGGAATATTTAAAAGCCAAATTAAATCTTGGCAAAATCCATAAACAAATGAAAGTTATTAAATAATAAAAAGGAGTAAAAGATTATTTAAATAAAACTATATGGGATTTGAACCATATTCAATTTTATTTAAATAAAGAGAAATTGCCTACTAAATAAATAATAAATCCCAAGAAATTTACTTAGAAAACAATTTAAACCTTGAGTTAAAATCCATAAGCAAATGGAATAAAGATAATCCAAATAAAATAAAGGGATAACATATATCTTCAAATAAAATTATATGGCATTAACCAAATTCAATTCTATTTAAATGGAGACAAAATCCCTAATGTAAATGATTAATTAAATCATGAGAAAATAATAAATTGGAATTTTCCCAAGTGAAATAAAAGTTACTTAATTAACTTAAAAGGAATAAACGAATTATTTGAATAGAATTTATAAGGGTTTAAAACCATATTGGATTTTATCTGAATAAGGACAAATGCCCAATTTTAATGAATATTAAATCATATTAAAATATATTATTTACACTAATGAATAAATAAAACCTACTGGAAAAGGTTTGACAAAAATTGGAATTCAAATAAAAGTTCGAAACATTTAAATAAAATAATATGGGTTGGAAACATATTTAAATATTATTTAAATAAAGACAAGTGTCTATTTTAAATAGAAAATAAACCATAAAAGAATATAAGAAAATATTCAAAAATGGATTCTGAAATACATTGTTAAAACAATATCAAAACATACTGAAAGTTGGGAAAAGTTTGAATTCAAACAAGTGTTTGAATCATTTGAATAAATTCAAAACAGAAATCAGAAATAGAAAAGGAAAATAGAAGGAAAAAATGGAAAAGGGTCCAACCCACTAACCTAGCCTAGTAGTCCCAGCAACCAGCCCACTCCCTCCCCTCCACGCGAATCGTTTTCTCACCCAAACCCGCACCCGCTCACTCACTGACCCGTGGACCCGAGCCACGTGAGCATCCTCGTCACCTTCGTCTCCACCCTGCGCTAACTCGCCCTCTGGCCGTTTCCTGCCGCTGAATGCCGGCGTAAATTCACAGTAACGCTGCAAGTAATCAGCCCCGCGATGGAACCCTCTTAAGCGCCCATGTTTCCCCTCTCCTTTCCCTCGCTCGCCAGCTCCTCTCTGCCCCAGGGCTGCCTCAATTCAACCTTGCAAACCCACTGCCCCGACGACCTTTCCCGGCCGATTACGGCGAAGTCAGACCCTCCCCAAACCCCTAGTGCTTGTTGGTTTGCTCGCCAACGTCTCCTGCATCTGCTAGTAACCCCAACTCGCCCGCGCGTGCCCCAGAGGCTCCGCAACATCGACGACAGAGCGCCACCGCCGTCTGCCCCCTCTCCGACGAGCTACCCCGGTAAAGTCCGACCGCCCCTCTAGTACTCACCTCTTTTGTGCGCATCCGACGCCGCCTTTTTTGTGTCCTAGCGTGCCTTGTAGCCTCATCATCGACGATGCCAGAGCACGCCGTCGCCAGCATCCACTCAGGCGAGAAATTGCTGTCACTCCGAGCGCCCTTGTCCCTGCGACGACCACGTCGAGAATCAGCGCAACACTGTGAGTCTGGTAACGGTCTCTGTACTCTCCCTCGCTTCCTACTTTGTTCGGACCACCACAGCCCGAGCGCGCCGCCGCTCGTCGTTGCCCAGCGCCACCAGTTCTTGGCTGTGTGCTGTGAGCCGTTAGATTTTGATCCGGTGGACGCGATAGATTAACTTAAACAAAACATTACGCTTGATCTATGCCGCACGATCCTAGTTAGACCCAACGACCCACGTCGCTCGATCCGTGCGAACTGGTATGTACCAGTTAGATTCTGCCACGTGGCCTAGCCTCTGTTTTAAAAACAGAAATGATCTATTAGATGAATGAATTTGCAAAATTCATAACTTTTGATCCATATGTCCAAATTTTACAAATTTTATATCATTGGATTCACAAAAATGTGAACTCTGCAACCATGCCCTTAGTTTAGTATTTTGCTTCTGTAAAATTAGGTGTTTTTGCAGAAACATTTCTAGGCCTATTTGAGTATGAAAATTATTCTAGAAATGATTTTTGAGTAAAATCTTTTGCAAATGGTTTGTTTAGAACCTACTGACCATAAAAACCAACTTTTGGATTTAAAAGTATATTTTGTGACACTAAGGAATTATTCCTTGAATAAAAGCATTTCTAGTAAAATAAAAATGTTACTTTAATTTAAAAGGATTTTTAAGTGAAACCTTTTATAAATGGATTTTTTAAAACACTTTGACCATAAACACTAAAATTTGTGTTTAAAAATATATTTGTCAAAAACTAGAAATTATTCCTTTGGTTAAAATCATTTCTAGCAAAACAAAAAATGATTTAAATGTCCCATTTTCACTAACTTGATTTTAAATGGTTTTGCCACTTTTATAAATGACCAATAAGTGTTTTAAAATGTTTATAAATTTATTAGGAACCACTTTTCCAAATAAAACAATCTTTGGCATGCTTGCATGCATTGTTTTGTTTTCTTTATTTTATGTGGTGAATTGTTTGAATGCTAGTTTGAATTTGTGCCTTGATTGAATTGTAGTGAAATTTGAAGAGTGTGACTATTGCAAGATCAAGGAGTGAACCTATATTCTCTACCAAAAAGGCAAGTGGTGCTTCATACATTTTGTCCTATTATTTTCACTATGCATTAGTGATATTTTGAGTAGGAATTACATGGAATTTTCTAAGTATAAACTATGCCTTGGGAAATACTAGTAGATGATGCCTTAGTAGAATTTTCCCTAAGTAAGATTCTTGCTACTATTATGCTTAGCCTAGCTAGTAGAAAACAAGGGTGGATTATATTCATGCGATCAAATATTTCTAAGTCTATGACTTGTGTTTTGTTAATAAAACAACTATGTGAATGAATCACCTGGGTGGAATGGAATGAAAGGTTTGTGTTGAGTGGTTACCCAAGTCCAGTATACTGGGGAAAACTTGGGCATCACCAAGTCCAGTATACTGGGGAAAACTTGGTATCACACTTGTGGAAAGCCACCAAGGAACAAAGAGATTTGAGATGTCAAATGTTGAGAAGCTTCAAGTGCAGCCACATGGCAATATGGGCTCTGCCTCGATCATATAGGTTGCAATAACTTATCCTGATGGAAAGTTGGTGGTAGGGGTTGATAGGTTTGGAGCGCGTCCATTTTGGTCTAAGGGAAGGCTTCTGAAAGATCTTGTATCGATGCATGTCGAGTCTTGTGGGGAAAGTGCACCACCTCTCGAGAGAGTAAAATCTAAGTACTTAGCCGTGTCCCGGCAATGGACAATTTGAGCATCAAGACATGGAAGCTATCAAGGATCTCCTCATCCCAATTTCTAAGTTAAAAACTTGTGGATCAACAAGGGTAAAGGATCACCAATTTTCATTCGTAGATGCCTTGGGTGATTTGACAAACAAAAACTTAGTGTTTTCAAATGATAAGGAAAATCTATTTTGAGCAGGGCAAGCCTAAGCTCCACTTAGCCAAATGCATATAGATGATAGATACCACTATTCTACTATAGTATCACTTGCCAATACAATTCAAATGTATTGACCCTTGTGGCTATAACTTATTATGTTGTAGGTTTGTTTGATGTTAGTGAAGTGTGTTGAATAGGATTACAAGTCTACAACCAACATGATTGCCTGTGGCACCTTGAAGATGAAGGAATCCATGCTATAGTTATATCTGCTGCATTGTAATGAGATAGCCATATGAGCTATGTAAGATGTAATGAATTATTTTATTCCTGGTTATAAAGTTGTATTATGACCTTTGTTTCTTTATATTACATCTTAAACTGTGGATGCTAGCTATTGATCCAGAGACTAGCATTGTAAACACAGGGATCTCTACCTTATCAGGTTGGGACCTCTACATCGGCGTAAGCCGGATGTTACAGCGGATTACAAGAGAGGTTCACCTGTGCGAGTTGATTGTGGTGTAAAATTGATTGGTTGCCCTAAAGGCTCCCATAGGGCTGGTTTATATAGTCACCGAGGCCTAGGGTTATAGGGAGAGACCTATCCGGCTACGTTACAGAGTCGGTAACTACGTACAACTTGGACTACAAGTAATACTACAGGCCTAAGTCGGTAACTCTTGTGGGCCTTGTCGTAGCCGGAACTGGCTCCTCCTCTTTCTCTGACTGGGCCGCCCGTGAAGCAAAGCTCTAACCCGTTGGTGGGCCACCCTGATCAGCGAGTCCTGTGGGTATACCCGGAAAGTATATCCCCAACAGTAGCCCCCGGAAGTCTCTGATACGCCCAATTTGCATCATCTTTCTATATCATAATTTACCTCTATTCATTGATATTTGTCTTATTATGAGGTATTACTTATGGATTTTTCATCTATTTATGCATGTTGGATGATTCTTGGAGGATGGACTGCCGGAGTGTGGATTCTGATGGAAAAGAAGGCGTATCAGTGCAATTTCGCAAAGATCAGAAAATACCAGAAAAATATGGAAACATATTATTTATCCAGAAGAATGAGGGAGCCAGAAGGAGGGACGAAGAAGGGCCTTAGGGGGCCCACACACCCCCTAGGCGCGGGCCCACCTGACCCCGCACCTAGGGCAGGTGTGGCCCACCTGCCCGAACTCCTACTCTGCCCCTTCGCCTATATCTTCCCTATGGAACCCTAAGCCTCAGGGAGCGACCACAGATAGATTTCTGCCACCTCTGGGGGGGGGGGGGGCAAAAAATACCGAGAGAGAAAGATCTCTCTGATAGACAGATTTCTGTTGGGGGAATTCCTTCTCGGAGAGGGGAGACCGTCGCCATCAACACCATCATCAAGCTAGGCTTCATTGGGATCATCATCATCATCATCCACACCATCATCTCCACCAGCACCATCATCACCACTCCATCCCGGTGTAACAATTGTGTTGGATGTTGCTTTAGTTCATTAGGGGAATCTTTCCCGGTGTTGATTACTATTGTATTTGATGCTTGTGACTGGAACAATTGGATTATTGTTTATGTTCATATTGTTATCCATTACCATATCATCTTTGATCTTGATCCATATGATATCTTGTGAGTAGTTCGTTGTGTTCTTGAGGACACGGGAGAAGTCATGTTGTTAGTAGTGAATCTGTGATGATTTATTATTCAATGGTTTAGTATTTAAGTTGTGGTGCTATTCTTCTAGTGGTGTCATGTGAACATCGACTACATGACACTTCACCATTTATGGGCCTAGGGGGATGCATTGTGTATTTGGCTACTAATTGTGGGGTTACCGGAGTGACAAAAACCTAAACCCCCGTTAGGACACCTTTGCACAAGGGAGCGTAGGATCTCAGAGTTTAAGGCTGTGGTTAGATTTATATCTTAATTACTTTCCTGTATTTACGGATGTTTGCAGAGGGTTTAATCACAAGTATGTATTAGTACAAGTACGGTCGGTACATTAGAACAGGTTCACCCACACAACACTTACAACACCAGAGAAGAGTACTTAGCTATTTGAAGCGAAAGCACTTGACAGAATTCCCATGTGTCCTCGAGAACGTTTAGTCCTTATAAGTATTTCCACCGGCTTTTACTTTGCTAAGAAAGGATCGGGCCACTTGCTCCGTTTGTTCGTTACCTTTGTTACTTGCTCCTTGTTTTGTTGCCTTGTCACAAAACCACTAAAAATCCGTTTGCTAAGTATTCACAGGGATTTCCTGCTCCATACCACTGTTCAGCACCTTCTGCTCCTCGTTGGGATCGACACTCCTATTTATTGAAAGTACTACGATACACCCCCTATACTTGTGGGTCATCAAGACTATTTTCTGGCGCCGTTGCCGGGGAGTGAAGCGCTATTGAAGAGTGGAACTGGTAAGATAAACTTTTACTGTGAGTATTACTCTTGTTACTGCTTGTTACTTTGTTTCCAATATGGATAACCCACTTGGTTTTCTATTTGGGAAAACTACTACCACTTCTAGGGTAGTATATGAACCACCACCTGTTGAGATAGATCCTTTTAAGATACCTACAAGTATTGTTAATCGTGTTATGGATAATTATTATTTAGGGGATGGAACTGTCCATCCTGGTGATCACTTGCTTTTTATCCATGAATTATGCGGGTTGTTTAAGTGTGCAGGTATCACAACTGAATAGGTGAAGAAGAAGTTACTCTCCATATCCTTGAAAGGGAGAGCTGAAGATTTGTATAAGGTGTTGAAGAATGGACAATCCATGGAATGGGAGGAGATGGCATCTCTCTTTTACTCTAAATTTTATCCTTCCAGTGAGATTCATAAGGATAGAAATCTTATATATAACTTTTAGCGTCTTGATGGAGAGAGTACATCTCAAGCTTGGGGGAAACTGAAGTTACTAATGCTTAAATGTCCTATTCATGAACTCCCTAACAATATTATTCTCAATAACTTTTATGCTAGGCTTTCTCTTCATGATAAATATTTACTAGATGCTTCTTGTGCTAGATCATTCACACATATGAAGGAAGAAACTAAATGGGACCTTCTAGACTGTATTCAAGAGAACACTAAAGCTTGGGAGAATGACAAAGGAAGAAAGTCAGGTATAAACTATGATTATGAATGCATTAAATCTTTTATGGGAACTGATGACTTCCATGATATTAGTAATGAGTTTGGTCTTGATCCTCAAGTTCTTGTAAAATGTTTTAATGCCTTTGCCTCTTATATTGAAATTCCCAAGAAAGAGTGGGACAAGTACCATGCTCCTTATAAAGACATTGTCACCCATGTTCCTGCTAGCACAGAGGTTTGTACTGTCGATCCTATTTTGCCTAAACCTTATGTTGAGAAAATCCCCTTTCCCTCCAAGGCAAGGGAGCATTATATTATGGCTAATGTGGTTAGCAAAAGCGCAAATAAAACTGTAGGGTCCAACGAGCTTATTGATATTGAGCCTATGGTAGCTATTGTGAAAGATCTTGTCACTAGAAATATAGAGGATGAGCATATTGTCTTCTGTGAAGACGCTACTAATATTGTTTCTAATCCTAAGAAAGTTAGAAAATCTAGTGTCCCTGTGCTTTCTGTTAAAATTGGTAGTCATAGCTACTATGGTTTATGTGATATTGGTGCTAGTTCTAGTGCTATTCCTTATGAGCTTTACAGGGAAATTGTGCATGAGATTGGTCCTTGTGAGCTTGAGGACATTGATGTGGTTATTCACCTTCCTAATAGAGAGAAAGTTTGCCCCACTGGTATTGTAAGAGTTGTGGAGGTCCTTTGTGGTAAGATTAAATATCCTGCTAATTTTCTAGTACTTGGTAAAGAAGCTAGTAAAACCTATCCTATTATCTTTGGTAGACCCTTCCTTAATACTTGTGGGGCTATCATATATTGTAGGAAGGAAAAAGTTTTGACTAAGTTTGCTGGAGAATCTTATGAGTTTAATTTTTCCAAATTTGCCAAAACTCCTTATGAAAACGAACTGCCTGATGAGGATTTCAGGGTTGAACAACTTTCTGCTATTTCTCTTGCTCCTAACAATGCTTTGCAGCTTTTTATGGAAGATCATGAAAGTGATGTCTTCATGAAGGAAATAAATGAGATTGATGAGGTTTTCCTTCGTCAGCCGGAACAACTTAAGCATAATCCACCTGTGGAAGATTTGGGTACCATACTACCACCTAAAGGGGACCATATTTTCGAATTAAAACCTTTACCCGATGATCTTAAATATGCTTATCTTGATGATAAGAAAGTATATCCTGTTATTATTAGTTCTAAACTTTCAGGAAAGGAAGGAGGGAGGTTATTGGAGATATTGAAGAAACACCGAGGAGCTATGGGCTATACTCTTGATGATTTAAAGGGGATTTCTCCTACTATATGTCAGCATGCTATTAATATAGAGCCTGATGCAAAACCAGTTGTTGAGCACCAACATCGTCTAAATCCTAAGATTAAGGATGTGGTAAGAAATGAGGTATTAAAACTCCTTGATGCTGGTATTATTTATCCTATTGCTGATAGTAAATGGGTTAGCCCTGTTCATTGTGTTCCTAAGAAAGGGGAATAACTGTTGTGCCTAATGAGGATAATGAGCTTATACCCCAAAGAGTAGTGGTTGGGTATAGAATGTGATTTTAGAAAGATTAATAAAGTTACTAAGAAAGATCATTATCCTTTGCCCTTTATTAATCAAATGCTTGAGAGGTTGTCCAAAAGGACTCACTTTTGCTTTCTTGATGGTTATTCTGGGTTTTCTCAAATTGCTGTGAAAGCACAGGACCAAGAGAAAACTACTTTCACTTGTCCTTATGGTACTTATGCTTATAGGCGTATGCCTTTTGGTTTATGTAATGCTCCTGCTACCTTTTAGAGATGTATGTCTGCTATCTTTCATGGTTTTTGTGAAGAAATTGTGGAGGTTTTCATGGATGATTTTTCCGTCTATGGAACTTCTTTTGATAACTGTTGGCACAACCTTAATAAAGTTTTACAGAGATGTGAAGAAACCAACCTTGTTCTTAATTGGGAGAAATGCCATTTCATGGTTAATGAAGGGATTGTTCTTGGACACAAGATCTCTGAAAGAGGCATTGAAGTTGACAGAGCCAAAATTGAAGCAATTGAGAAGATGCCTTGTCCTAGAGATATCAAAGGTATTTGTAGTATCCTTGGTCATGCTGGTTTCTATAGGAGGTTTATTAAAGATTTCTCCAAGATTTCAAAGCCCCTTACTAATCTTCTTCAAAAAGATGTACCTTTTGTTTTTGATGATGATTGTAAGGAAGCTTTTGAAACTTTGAAGAAAGCTTTAACAACTGCTCCTACTGTCCAACCACCTGATTGGAGTTTGCCTTTTGAAATTATGTGTGATGCTAGTGATTTGCTATGGGTGCTGTCCTTGGACAATGTGTTGATAAGCAGTTGGATGTTATTCATTATGCTAGCAAGACTCTTGATGCTGCTCAAAGGAATTATGCTACTACTAAAAAAGAGTTCTTAGCTGTAATCTTTGCTTGTGATAAGTTTAGACCTTATATTGTTGATTCTAAGGTTACTATTCATACTGATCATGCTGCTATTAAGTACCTTATGACAAATAAGGACGCTAAGCCTAGGCTTATAAGGTGGGTGTTGCTTTTGCAAGAGTTTGATCTGCATATTGTGGATAGGAAAGGTGCTGATAATCCTATTGCTGATAATTTATCTCATTTGGAAAACATTACTTTTGACCCATTGCCTGTTAATGATAGTTTTCCAATTGAGCAATTAGCTGCAATAAGGGTTAGTCGACATGAAATTCCTTGGTATGCTGATTATGCTAACTCTATTGTTTCCAAGTATTTGCCTCCAACCTTTACAGCTCAGCAAAGAAGGAAATTCTTTTATGATCTAAGGCATTAATTTTGGGATGACCCACACTTATATAAATAAGGAGTAGATGGCATTATGCAAAGATGTGTTCCAGAATTTGAACAACAAGAGGTATTGAGAAAATGTCATGGCAGTTCTTATGGAGGACATCATGCTAGGGATAGGACCGCACAAAAGGTTTTACAATCTGGATTTTATTGTCCTACCCTTTTTAAAGACGCAAGAAATTTTGTCTTATCATGTGATGAATGCCAACGAGTAGGTAACATCTCTAGGCACAATGAAATGCCTATGAATTATTCTCTTGTTATTGAACCTTTTGATTGTTGGGGATTTGACTATATGGGGCCTTTTCCTCCTTCAAAGGGGTATACTCATATTCTTGTTGCTGTTGACTATGTTACAAAGTGGGTGGAAGCCATACCTACAAACAGTGCTGATGGTAAGACCTCTTTGAAAATGCTTAAAGATGTCATTTTTCCTAGGTTTGGTGTGCCTAGATATCTCATGACTGATGGAGGCTCTCATTTTATTCATGGGGGTTTTAGAAAAAATCTCGCTAAGTATGATGTAAACCACAGAATTGCTTCACCTTATCACCCCCAAACTAGTGGGCAAGTAGAACTTTCCAATAGGGAAATTAAATCTATCTTGCAGAAGACTGTCAATAGATCTAGGAAAAAGTGGGCTAAAAAGTTGAATGACGCTTTGTGGGCTTATAGAACTGCTTATAAAAATCCTATGGGGATGTCTCCTTACAAAATGGTCTATGGGAAAGCTTGTCACTTGCCTTTAGAATTAGAACACAAAGCTTGTTGGGCAGTGAAAGAGTTGAATAGAGATTTTAGACTTGCTGGTGAGAAAAGACTACTTGATTTAAGTAATCTAGATGAGTGGAGAGGTGAATCTTACGAAAATGCTAGGATCTTTAAGGAAAAATTAAAAAGATGGCATGACAAGAGAATTCTCAAAATGGAGTTCCATGTTGGTGAGAAAGTTCTTTTGTATAGGTCTCGTCTTTGATTTTTTGCAGGGAAACTGCTCTCCAAATGGGAAGGACCTTTTGTTATCAAGGAAGTGTATCGTTCAGATGCCATCAAAATTTCTTCTTTGAAGGATGACACAACACAAGTGGTTAATGGTCAAATACTAAAACATTATATTTATGGAGATTCTTATAATGAAGATGTAGATGTTATTCAAATGGTGACTCCAGAAGAATTTATCAGAAGCCAAACACCAGAAACTGTAGAGTTCGTCCTTGAATAGGTAAAAGTGGTGAAAACAGAAGGTTCATGAAACTCCAATCTTTTTATATATTTTTATGTTTTTAATAAATAAGGGAAGTTACGAGACAAAACTGAAGAGGAAACAGAGCCCGGGGTGGACAAACCCACCCCAGGCGCGGGCCTAGCACTGGCGGGGTGTTTCCCCCTTGAACTCCGTCTCCGCCTTGTTTCCGTGTCAAAACCTTCCTTATGCATTGAAACTTCGTAATATATAACCCCCCGGGTTCCCCGAGGTTCTTGCACCGTGTTCTCGTCGTGTTTCCATTTCGATCTGTTTCTATCAAGAAAATTCTCAGATTTGGAGCCTCAATGTCTTCCTCTGGATCACCCACGGAGGGTTCCTTTGCGGACATCCTCAACCCGTACATGTATGAGTTGAGGATTCATCCCAAAGATTTGATCCTCAAGGAGGGGAAGGTACAGATGAAATAAGTTCAAGGCCCTAAAGGAGAAGGCAGCCAGGAAGATAGGATGGAAGCATTGGAACAGGAATTTTTTAGGTACAAGAAGATGGTAAAACGCGAAGTGGATGTTATTCACAAGATAAGTTCAGAAATCATCACCAAGCACGAGGGAGAAGTAGCTGAGCTCCGAGAAGAGATCTTTTCACTCTGTCAGACCACCAACCAATTGCAAGCACATCTCTATGACATACAGAACCAAAACTGTGAGTATGAGGCTAGATTTGATCACATAAACTCTGCTTCTAGTTTCAGGATTGCGGAGACAAGGACATCCTTTTTGGATGGGGAACCATTTCCTTGGAAGTTTTATGATGACAAGAGAACACCACCACCACCGAAGGAGTAATTCGTCATCAGGTTTGGCATCCCCTTGGCTTGTTCTAATCTTGGGGGAGTGCCACGGTATCACCACCATTATCTTTTATCTTTTACCTTTTTAGTGGATTCATATCTGTGGTAGAGAGGTTATCTTATATTTTGGTTTGCATGTGGAAGTATCTCTCCTTTAGTTGATTATCTATGTATCCCTTGGTGTGAGTGCCTTTATTGAATATTAATGAGAAGTCTCATCTTTTACTTTTTGCACTTCCTATTTTAGTTTGCAATCTCTATTATATGATGGATCTTGTTGATCAGTATTGACACCACTTTGGGATCATCAAGTGGATCTAAATTGGTTTTGGCAAACCGAGTTTTGGTCAGTAGCATTACTATGAAAGAGAAAAAGAAAGAAAAAAGGCTTACAGGTATTTTGTATCATTTGTTTTCTTTCTTGTTGGCTCATAAGCTTAGTATTATTTATTTAAGATCTTTTGTGTCTTCAAGGAAGATTGCATGTTTGGCTTTATTACTTGTATGTTTGTTTGTTTCTTTCAACTCTCTTGCTTGCTACCCAGCCTTGCTAGCCAAAAAACTGTTTTGAGAAGGCATACTTCTCATGTTTCCAAAATCCCTTTAAACCAAAAAATTTGCCATTTGTGTCCACCATATCTATCTAGTAGCTTTTGCTATTCCAAGAAAATTCTCAAGCTTCATCTACCTTTCGAATTAAAAAGTATTTTGTTATGAGAAAACTAGTTAGTAAAGCTCTCATAAATTTGATGGCACACCTTATTTACTTGGCCCTAATAGACTTGAACCATTGTGAACATCGAAGTTGTATATGCTTGCATCTATATGTTGGAATTAGCAGAACCATGCTGTCACGGGGAACATTTTCAACATTGGACTTGTACTCTATACATAGTTGATATCATGCTCTTCTGTCTATGGATGTCAACAGTGTGAAATAAAGATGGAACTTGTAAGTCCATGGAGTTTGTATCCTGTCTTAGATAAACGCCTGGGCCGCTAACCTAAGCCATGCTTAATCATGGTGGAAACTTGTAGCATCACTATAGTGAGTCATATATGAAGCATCCTCAATAAAAAGCTATGCACATAGTAAATAAAAAGATTGCTGAGATGCTCATTGTCTGCTTGCCTTGTCATTTTGGTTATGTGAAAGCTCCTGTACCATGTGCAAGGGGTACCCCATTGGCGGTTCTCAATGATATGCAAATACTTACAATGACAAGAACTTACCTGTGACCAAAGTTGAGTAGCATAAGGAGTGGCCCTCATATTCAAGGGACATGAGATTGCCAACTTATATTTCGTCAAGCATATACTCCATATTTGTTCACTTTAACCTTAATCATCTCAAGATGCTTATGATAGGGGCAATGAGGGCTCAAAGCTAGTAAGTACCATAATATTTTGGAAGCTCTTTATGACTTGTAATCCCTGCTACCCTCTAAGAAGGGACCTTTTTCCCACTTCCAAGTTGAGTCAGTAAACCTACTTCCTCTCTATCTCCAGAAAGCATTTGAGTTGTTGTGTTTCAAGCATTCATATGGTGATTTATTCAATCATGTTCTTTATATTCCTTGTTTGCACAAAACTCTTATCTATTGAATATTACTTTGAAAGCCTTCACTTATGAAAAACCTTTTTGAGCAAAGTGTGTTCCTGTTTTGAAACTTCTACAAAAAGCTTTTGTGAAACTGTTTGCTAGTTGTTCTCTGACCAAGAATAAGTTTGACAATTCCAATTATGATTTATCTTTATGCATCTCTATTGTGACTGCTGTACTTGGTTGCAAGCTAAGTTATATAATGGCGAGTTGCTTTATTCTATGAGTTGTGCAATGGTAAGTGTGATGCTTCTTGTTCGTATTATTTTATCGACACTTCACTCCATAAACCTGTGGACATGTTTATTGATCTCAGTATTTGCTTGGGGACAAGCGAAGTCGAAGATTGGGGGAGTTGATATGCCCAATTTGCATCACCTTTCTATATCATAATTTACCTCTATTCATTGATATTTTTCTTATTATGAGGTATTACTTATGCCTTTTTTCATCTGTTTATGCATGTTGGATGATTCTTGGAGGATGGACTGCCAGAGTCTGGATTCTGATGGAAAAGAAGGCGTATCAGTGCAATTTCGCAAAGATCAGAAAAATACCAAAAAATATGGAAACATATTATTTCTCCAAAAGAATGAGGGAGCCAGAAGGAGGGACGAAGAAGGGCCTTAGGGGGCCCACACCCCTAGGCACGGGCCCACCTAACCCCGCGCCTAGGGCAGGTGTGGCCCACCTGCCCGGCCTCCGACTCCGCCCCTTCGCCTATATCTTCCCTTCGGAACCCTAAGCCTCAGGGAGCGATCACAGATAGATTTCCGCCGCCTCTGGGGGCGAAAAACACCGAGAGAGAAAGATCTCTCCGGCAGACAGATTTCTGCTGGAGGAATTCCTTCCCGGAGAGGGGAGACCGTTGCCATAAACACCATCATCAAGCTAGGCTTCATCGGGATCATCATCATCATCCATACCATCATCTACACTAGCACCATCATCACCACTCCGTCCTGCTGTAACAATTGTATTGGATATTGCTTTAGTTCATTAGGGGAATCTTTCCCGGTGTTGATTACTATTGTAGTTGATGCTTGTGAGTGGAACCATTGGATTATTGTTTAAGTTCAGATTGTTATCCATTACCATATCATCTTTGTTCTTGATCCATATGATGTCTTGTGAGTAGTTCGTTGTGTTCTTGAGGACATGGGAGAAGTCATGTTGTTAGTAGTGAATCTGTGATGAGTTATTATTCAATGGTTTAGTATTTAAGTTGTGGTGCTATTCTTCTAGTGGTGTCATGTGAACGTCGACTACATGACACTCTACCATTTATGGGCCTAGGGGGATGCATTGTGTATTTGGCTACTAATTGTGGGGTTGCCGGAGTGACAAAAACCTGAACCCCCGTTAGGACACCTTTGCACAAGGGAGCGTAGGATCTCAGAGTTTAAGGCTATGGTTAGATTTATATCTTAATTACTTTCCTATAGTTACGGATGTTTGTAGGGGGTTTAATGACAATTATGTATTAGTCCAAGTACGATCGATACATTAGCACAGGTTCACCCACATAACACTTACAACACCAGAGAAGAGTACTCAGCTGTTTGAAGCGAAAGCACTTGACAGAATTCCCATGTGTCCTCGAGAACGTTTGGTCCTTATAAGTATTTCCACCGGCTTGTCCTTTGCTAAGAAAGGATTGGACCACTTGCTCCGTTTGTTTGTTACCTTTGTTACTTGCTCCTTATTTTGTTGCCTTGTCAGAAAACCACTAAAAATCCGTTTGCTAAGTATTCACAGGGATTTCCTGCTCCATACCACTGTTCAACACCTTCTGCTCCTCATTGGGATCGACACTCCTATTTATCAAAAGTACTACGATACACCCCCTATACTTGTGGGTCATCAGTCTCCAAGATCTGAAGTCATATAAATCATCTAGATTGATGGTTTCTTCGTCTTGAGAATCTTGAAGGGTTCCCAAAAACTTCTTTCATTGATGTAGGATTCCGAGTCAATCGAGTCGGATATATCTTGCACTGACCTTAGTCTTTTCCCTACTTGGTTTGAAACATAAGACGGAGTTTACATCGGCGTGCTGACTGACAACTTTATAGGACAGGTCCTGTCTTTGACAGGATTTCCATCAGCACGACCATTAGTGGGTCCATTCCTTACGGAACAGAACGCCGTTTCAATGCCTGCGTGAAAATCGAGGGGGCGGAAGAGTCGCGAGGAAGCTAACTCCCCCTCTCCTATACGCGTGGCGATAATCGTGCGTCTCACCGCATGAATCTTGACACAGAGACAAAATAAAGAGAGGAGAAAACCCTTCTTCTCAGATTCACCTCTCTGTCGATTCATTCATTGCTTCCTCCACTACTAGAGAAAAGGCTATAGGAGACATGCTTATGCGAGGCACATTTAGACCATATGCGCCTCCTATAAAATAGGCGAGGCACACTACTTCTCCATGCGCCTCTAGTATAAAAATAGGCGAGACACATATGATAAGAATGCGCCTCCTATAATCCCTGTACGGACTAAATCTAGCAGCCCCATATTATGCGAGGCGCATTCCAGTCATATGCGCCTCCTATATATTAGATAGGCGAGGCGCATATGGGCAAAATGCGCCTCGCATAATCTATGTGGGCCCGCGTGTTGGTAGGTGCACGAATATGCGAGGCGCATATGGTTATATGCGCCTCCTATATTTGATAATATGCGAGGCGCATATGGTCATATGCGCCTCAAGTAACTCCTGCGGGACCGGGCGGAGGTAGGTGGACGCATATGCGAGGCGCATATTGTATATGCGCCTCCTATAGTTTGAATTATAGGAGGCGCATATTGTGCAATATGCGCCTCGCATAACCTGGCACCAATTTTTTTCAGCTTTTTGCACATGGCACTACTTTTGCTTAAAATCACTCGATTTCATTCCTCGAATTACACTCCGAATTCACGCATGTCCATCCTTGCCAAACTTGCTAGCCCATGAATAAAGCGTGTGATCACAACAACAAATCATCGGCACGGCAACGCTGGTATTCGAATTACACAAGACTTCCATCGCTGCCTTGTAGGTCCTAGGAGAGATCACGTGTGCACGCCAGCGCTGCCACCTACAATCCCCTCCCTGAAAAAAGGGACAGCAGATTTCGAAAGTCTAAATCTCGCGGATCTTGGCCTGGCAGACTCCACCGGTCCAAGGACCCAGCGCATGCACCAGACCCATCGTATAGACGGTACAGCCGCTGACGGTCCGTAGACCAGGTCCTCACATCCACCTCCCCCTCCTGCCCACCACCCGGATTTATTGGCCGCCGCAGCTTTCCCCTCTCGCCACTACTCCCCATTCCCCGTTCGTCTGCCCCCATCTCCCCTCAACACCTCAAGCGACAGCGAAATCCGGGAGAGAGATGAAAAAAATCGCGGAGGAGATGGCATGTGTTGTGCTGCCTGCACGCGGCGCACGGCCTCGTCCACGGCGCCATCAAGTCCTCCAACCTGCTGCTCCGGCACGGCGACCCCGACGCCGCGGCCGCGCTCTCCGACTACTCCCTGCAGCACCTCTTCGCGCCGCCGCCGCCGGCATCCGCGCGCGCTGGCGGCGACGGGTACCGCGCGCCGGAGCTCGTGGACCCGCGCCGGCCGACGTTCAAGTTCGACGTGTACTCGCTCGGGGTGCTCTTCCTCGAGATCCTGACCGGCAAGTGCCCTGCGTCGGGCACATCGGGAGGCGTGGATGGTACCGGCGCGGCGCTGGACCTGCCGCGATGGGTGCAGTCGGTGGTGCGGGAGGAGTGGACGGCGGAGGTGTTCGACGCGGAGCTGGTGCGGCTAGGCGGCGGCGCGGAGGAGGAGATGGTGGCGCTGCTGCAGGTGGCTATGGCGTGCGCGGCCACTGCCCCGAGGCGCGGCCCGAGGCGCCGGAGGTGGTGAAGATGGTCGAGGAGATCTGCGGTGGCCGGCACGGGCGGGCCAGGATGGCGGAGGAGGAGGAGCGGTCATGGGGCACGCCGATCGGTGCGTCGCCGTGATAGATCTCTCGGCATAGGCGCATTGGACATACACACGCGCGCGATGTACGGCAGGCAGCACAACACATGCCAGGGGAACACGATGTACCTGAACTCAGCGGAGCTACGTTGTTGGAGTTGTAATGTGATTGTGAACTTGTACTCGGAGGTGTGAACTTGTGGCACAAACACTTGATGTATGAACTTGTATGTCATGATTGATGTGTAATTATTGTATTCATGTTGGTTCTATTATGCTTTGGCAAATTGCAAGTTTCTGAAAAATTATGTGCTCTTTATACTGTATTCTGGACTATATTGTATATTTGAATATCTGTATATTATTATTTATAGTGGTCTGTAAAACTTGAATTTCGAAAATATTACCGGAGGCGCATATAAGACACTATAGGAGGCGCATATACTATAAATATACGAGGCGCATTGTAAAACATATGCGAGGCGCATATCGATATGCGCCTCGCATAATAATATAGGAGGCGCATATCGATATGCGCCTCGCATATGTGAAGTATAGGAGGCGCATATCATATGCGCCTCGCATAAAAAATAGCCGAGGCTTGAAGCTAGAGGCGCATATGATATGCGCCTCGCATAAGCTTTTAGGTGCGCCTCGCATAAGCTTTTCTCTAGTAGTGCTCGTACTCCTCAAGCTCTCTGCACCAGTTCCCATCTATGCACCGTTGAGAAAAATTCTCTCCTTCCCCCAGCAGCCCATCTTCCTCCAAGATCTATGGCTTCTGACTCGTCCTCAGGAGCGGCGGCGGCGGGTTCGTCGGCGGCAAAAGAGAAGAAAATGTGGGGTCTTTGGATCCCCAGTGCCATGGACAACACAGAGCTCCAAGTCACGGAGGATGAGGGGTTCATCGTCACGGGTGCAAGGCGGAGCGCCTCAGGACACGCCATCCCCGCGCCGCTCGACGGCGAGAGGGTGCTGTTCGGCACTCACGTCGACCTTGGACTCAGCCTGCCACCGTCGTACTTCTTCGTCGAGGTCCTCAACTACTATGGTGTGCAACTCCATAATCTTCCTCCCAACTCTCTGCTTGAGCTTAGTGCTCACGCAGCTTTGTGCGAGGGGTTTCTTGGCATTAGGCCAAGTCTCACCCTTTTCCGGTACTATTATGGTACCCGAAAGAATTCCATCAGTGCTGGCGTGCCTTATGTCACCGGCACACTTAGCTTAGTCCTTAGGAGAAATCAAATCTATCCTAGGATTAACACTAGTGAGTCTGTCAATGCTGGGTCGGAACTTTCTTCTACCATAAGGATATTCTCGCTCCAGGAAAGGCGGAAGGTCTTCCGGCGTTCGTCAATGGCTCCGCTCCCCACCAAGATTCATGGGATGCGGAGGCGCCGAAGCTGTCGGATATTTTGATCCTTGCCAAGAGGCGGATCGAGTATTTAATGAAGCATGAGGGACTCTGTGGATCCGACTTGATCCACTGCTGGCTGGAGCGCCGGATTCAGCCTCTCTAGCATCACGGAGACCGCCTCATGCACTAGATCACGAGCGACAAGAAGGACAAGATGAGGGTCAGTTCTATCTGGCTCGCGCCGAAGGACTACAAGACCCTCATGCAATATTTGATCAAGGAAAGAGTGGAACGGAAAGTTCTGGAAGTTTCCCTGAAGATGTACACGACCAACCGTCCTCTGACTCCGGTAAATATTCCGACTCTGCTTTTGCGTTTCGTCGTTATTTTTGGTTCTTTCTCCGACTCTATTTTCACCGATGCTTTTCGACTTTGTCAGCTCGAGAAATTCTCCGAGTCCGAGCTAGATCCACTAGAGGGCTATGCTTCAGACGACCCAGAGGTGATGGAGGATGATGAGGTGCAAGAAGTTGCCTCCCTGCCTCCAAGAAGCACAAGGCGAAGGAAGTTGTTGCTGCTGGTAGCCAAGTGCTGCCAGTAGTTAAAAAGTAAGCACCTCACCTTTCATTTTTAGTACTCCTATACCTTTATTTCTTTCCAGAGCACATCTAAACTTTAGGGTTTTTGTGTTCTAGAGCTAAATCAGTGTTGAAGAGCAAGATAAATCCGGACAGCAAGCCAGGCAAGCAGATGCGTCAGCAGAAGCTTGTTATCTCCCATGCTGTGCCGCCGTCGACTCCATCCACTACTCCATCAGCGCAGGGAGCTTCTGCATCCCCTGATGCTGGCAAGATCTCGAAAGCCCTGGTCACCGTTGATGACCAGGCAACTAACAAGGGTGAACCCGTAAAGGGTAATGATCCCATGGTAATGACCATAGGAACAGTGGATAAGGTGGTTGACTCTGCTGTCCCTGGCCTCAAGAGGAAAGAGAAGGAAGAGATTCTCAGGATGGCCCAATCTAGTCTTGAGAAGCAAACCTTGACTCCAGAGGCAGCGAGCCAAGAAGAGGAGGACATCAAGCTGGTTAGTTTCCTGGACCAAATTTTGGTCCGGGATGCTAAAATCGCTTCCGGCAAACTTCCAGCGATGGATGTTCCGTCCCTCACCCTTACCGAGAAGGTGTTTCACAGCACCAAACTCGGATTTGAAAAGATGCACCTGGAACGCATTGTAAGTTTCCGATTCTTATTTGCATTTATTATCATATCCTCTAGCCCCCAAGCATAAAGTCGGATAAACATCGCTGGATCAGAGTTGATGCTTTTAGGTTGAAAAAGAACGATGTAGTGTAGCCCCCAAGGCTCGTGCTGTAATTTTACTTAGTTAAATTTGCAGCCCGAGTCTTAGTAGACGTCTGACGGTATTCCGTCTCTAAACTTTCAGAAAATTGCATCTTCCAACCAGGAATTGCTCAATAATATTTCCAATAAGCGCAAAGAAATCAAAGCTTTGTGCCTTGAAAAGTCGAAGTTAAAAATTGAGAAAGATGAAGTAGAAGGTAAATTTTTTCGGCTTCCACTTTGTCAGTTATCTGTTTTGTCATAGTCGAATTTGCTTTATCCGAATGATATTTTTGTTTTTGTAGAATTTTTATGTCAATCCAGCAAGATGGTGAAGCAAGCCGAAAATTTCAAGGTCTTGCAGGCAGATAATGCTGAACTCCGAGAAAAGCTTGAGACGCTAACTGTGGAATCGGAGAAATCCATAGCCATTGTCCTGGAGTCAAGCAACCACGAGACCGCGAGGCTCGAGAAGCTCCTAGCCCTCCGAGACAAGGAACTTGCTGATCTCAAGAAGGACTTTGATATCCAGAGGGATCTTGCCCAAGCCGCAGCTAGTGAACTGGACAACCTCTGCAAGGAGCATGCTGAATGGAATCATTCCGTGCTTGGTAAGATTTCCGAATCTTTTTACTTTGTGTTGTTCATTTTTCGACTTTCATCTTAGATGAATTTTGACTTTTTGGTTCTTTTCCACCCCCCCTGAATCTTTCCAACTCTTCCACTTCTGAACCTCGCCTCGAACGCATTAAGCTCGTTGGAGATGTCTTGTTCGACTTCCGCCAAACTCTAGAAGAGGCTGGCGAAGCCGTCAAGCTTTACGATTTGCACACAATGTCAGTGCATGAAGTGAGGGACAAAGTTAAGGATATTCCAAAGTTGATCGAGGACTGGAATATCTCCTACGCTCGGACTGCTGCGCAAATAGATCTGACCATGATGATGAGCCACCATAGCGAGATGGAAATCTGGCACGTCACCAAGGGCATTTCCGAGGAGGATGATGAGGGTAACCCGCAAGACATCAAGGTTATCTAAGAGTCTTGTGCAGGATACGCTTGTCGGGTGGCGGAGATGACCAAATACACGACGCCATTCTTTGAATCCACAGCCGCGCCTCCTTCGCCTCAAGAGCCAGAGATCAGTAACGCTTCCGAGTCTAGATCGAGGGCGACACTGCTGTTGACTCCAATGATCCACCTGCTGTAGGGCTTCGTAGCATGGAAAACAAAAAAATTCTACCGCATACAAACAAACAAGCCAAGATCTATCTACTAGATTGTAGCAACGAGTCGATGGAATAACTCACCCTCGAAGATTCCAAAGTGTTTAACAAGAGCGGATTCTCGTGGGTGATGTAGTCGTACTCTTGCCGATCTCAAGATCGCGTAGACGATCCTTCCGGTGCTGCGTTCCGGCAGCGCTTCCGCAGTCGGTCACACGTTCGGTACTCAACGAAGACCTTCCTCTCCCTTGTTCCAGCAGGCAGCGGAGGTTGTAGCACTCTCCTCGCGATTCCGGCAGCACAACAACGTGGTACCGGAAGTAGAGGGGAGATCTCGCAGGGCTTCGCCTTAAGCCGGAGCGAGTATGGTGGACTATGAGAGAGAGCCTCGGCGATCTAGGGTTTAGACGCACCAAGGAGGAGCAAGGCTGGTGGCTAGGGTTTTCCTAGGCGGCGGCGGCTTGCCCTAGGCGGCGGCAGCAGGAGGTGGCGACGCCGGCGGCTAGGATTAGGGTTTGCAGGGCGTGGTGTTGTGTGCTTGGAGGGGCAGCCCTGCCCCTCCTTATATAGGTGGAGGGGGCGCGCCAAGGGGAGGGGAGTCCATCCCCAACTCGGTATCCAAGTGGGCCGGCGGTGGAGGGAGGGAACTCCTCCCCAAGTAGGTTTCCTACTCTCCCTCCACCTCACAAAATAGCCGTTTGACTTTTCAAATTGGCGTTTGACTTTTCAAACTAGGATTTGATTAAACCCTTTATTTTGTTCAACGATGACACCTAGTACATGATGCAATCATTCCAACTTGTTATGACACATTCATGTACCCTTCCCCTCCGGAGTGCCGGACATTCCGGAACCTTCTAGAACATTCCCGATGAAAACACCGGAACCATTCTCCAACCCCGAAACAGGACTTTCCATATATGAATCTTATTCTCCGGACCATTCTGGATCTCCTCGTGATATCCCGAATCCCATCTGAGACTCCGAACAACATTCGGTCTCTTACTCATCATTCCATAACTACTCAAACAACGTCGAATCCTTAAGTGTGTCTCCCTACGGTTCGTGAATTATGCGGACATGATCGAGACACTTCTCCGAACAATAACCAATAGAGGAATCTGGAAATTCATATGGCTCCCACATATTTCTACGATTACTTTGCGATCGAATTAACCACTTACATACGATACCAATTTCCCTTTGTCTCACGATAGTTTACTTATCCGAGGTTATGATCGTCGGTATCTCTACATACCTAGTTAAACCTCGTTGCTGATAAGTACTCTTTTCTCGTTCCCGTGATATGTGATCCCTTGTGACATGCTTGCAAGCTAATTGGATGACATTCCACCGAGAGGGCCCAGAGTATATCTATCTGTCATATGGATGGACAAATCCCACTCTTGATCCATGTGTCTCAACCAATACTTTCTGAACACTCAATGCCACCTTTATATCCACCCAGTTATGGTGTGGTGTTTGATGTCATCAAAGCATCCTTCCGGTGAAGGTGATATGCATGATCTCATGGTCGAAGGAATTAGGTTACTATGTATCAGAAAGCATATAGCAATTGAACTATTAAAATGACTTGATCTTTATGCTACGCTTATCTATAGGAGTATGTCCACCATATCATTCTCCTAACGATATGATCTTGTTGTTAACAACATCTCAATGTTCATGATAGGGAAACCACAATCATTTATTAACCAACAAGCTAGTATTTATAAAGAGGCTTTACTAGGGACTCTATTTTAGTTTACAAATCACACAAGTATTAATGTTTCCTTGTTAATACTATTATAGCATGAATGTAAACATTTATCATAAACACAAAGATATAATAATAACTACATTTATTATTGCCTCTAGGGCATATCTCCAACAGTCTCCCACTTGCACTAGAGTCATCTAATCCAGATTACATGGTAATATACCGAACACCCATGGCAGTTTGGTGTTGGTCATGTTTTGCCCTCGGGAGCGGTTTAGTCAAGGGATCCGCCACATTTAGATCTGTGTGTACTTTGCAAATCTTTATGTCCCCATCTTGGACATGTTCTCGAATAGCGTGGAAACGTAGCTTGATGTGCTTCAGCTTCTTGTGTGACCTTGGTTCTTGCGCATTGGCTATGGTGCCCATGTTATCACAGTAGATTGACATTGGGTCCAGCGCACTAGGAACCACACCGAGCTCTGTAATGAACTCTTTCATCCATATTGCTTCTTGTGAAGCCTCCGAAGCAGCCATGTATTCCGATTCAGTTGAAGATCTCACCACAACGCTTTGCTTTGCACTCCTCCAGCTAACTGCTGCACCATTCAAAGTAAATACGTATCCAGATTGTGATTTAGAATCATCCGGATCGGTGTTCCAACTAGCATCGGTGTAACCATTAACAAGGAGCTGTTCATCACCTCCATAAGAAAGAACCATATCCTTAGTTCTTCTCAAGTACTTAAGGATGTTTTTGACCGCTGTCCAATGATCCACTCCTGGATCACTTTGATATCTGCTAGTTAAACTAACAGCATATGCAATGTCAGGTCTAGTACATAGCATGGCATACATCAGAGATCCTATGGCTGATGCATAGGGAGTTTTACTCATCCTTTCTCTATCTTCTGCCGTTGTCAGACTTTGAGTTTTACTCAAGGTCATATTGGGCAACATGGGCAAGAACCCTTTCTTGCTATCTTCCATTCCAAACCTCTTTAGAACTTTGTCCAAATATGTACTTTGTCACAATGATATTAGGCGTCTCGATCTATCTCTATAAATCTTTATGCCTAATATATAAGCTGCTTCGCCAAGATCCTTCATTGCAAAACTATTATTCAAATATTCCTTGACACTATTAAGAAGGTCTACATCATTCCTAATCAACAATATGTCATCTACATATAGTATTAAGAATGCTATAGAGCTCCCACTCACTTTCTTGTAAATACAAGCTTCTCCATAATTTTGTATAAAACCAAAACTTTTGATTACCTTATCAAAATGTTGATTCCAACTTCGGGATGCTTGCTTCAATCCATAGATGGACCGTTGAAGTTTGCATACCTTGTTAGCATCTTTAGGATCGACAAAACCTTTGGGTTGCATCATATACAACTCTTCATCAATGTCTCCATTGAGGAATGCTGTTTTGACATCCATCTGCCATATCTCATAATCATAATATGCAGCGATTGCTAACATAATCCTCACAGACTTTAGCTTCGCTACAGGTGAGAAAGTCTCATCGTAGTCAACTCCTTGAATTTGTCGAAACCCTTTTGCGACAAGTCGAGCTTTATAGACAGTAAAATTACCATCAACATCTGTTTTCTTCTTGAAAATCCATTTGTTCTCGACAGCCTTCCGGCCATCTGGCCACCAAAGTCCATACTTGGTTTTCGTACATGAATCCAATCTTGGATTTCATGGCTTCTTGCCATTTATTGGAATCTGGGCTCATCATTGCTTCCTCATATGTCGCAGGGTCATCGGTGTTGTCCACCAACAGGACATTCATAATGGGATCATACCAATCAGGAGTGGTACGAGTTCTCGTTGACCTGCGAGGCTCTGTAGCAACTACAACCGAAGTTTCATGATCAGCATCATTAGCTTCCTCTCTTATTGGTGTAGGCGCCACAAGAACTACTTCCGGTGCTGCGCTACTCGCAAGTTCGAGAGAAGGTTCAACAACCTCGTCGAGTTCTACTTTCCTTCCAGTCACTTCTTTCGAGAGAAATTCCTTCTCTAGAAAGGATCCATTCTTGGCAACGAACATTTTGCCTTCGGATCTATGATAGAAGGTATACCCAATAGTTTCCTTTGGGTATCCTATGAAGACGCATTTTTCCGCTTTGGGTTCAAGCTTGTCCGGCTGTAACTTCTTTACATAGGCTTCGCAACCCCAAACTTTAAGGAACGACAATTTAGGTTTCTTCCCAAACCATAATTCATACGGTGTTGTTTCAACGGATTTAGACGGTGCCCTATTTAAAGTGAATGCGGCTGTTTCTAATGCATAACCCCAAAATGATAGCGGTAAATCTGTAAGTGACATCATAGAACGAACCATATCTAAGAGAGTTCGATTACGACATTCGGACACACCATTACGCTGTGGTGTTCCCGGCGGTGTCATTTGTGAAAGTATTCCGCACTTCTTTAAATGCTCGCCAAACTCGTAACTTAGATATTCACCTCCACGATCAGAACGTAGAAATTTAATCTTCTTGTTACGTTGATTCTCTACCTCACTTTGAAACTCCTTAAACTTCTCGAAAGTTTCGGACTTATGTTTCATGAAATAGATATACCCATATCTACTCAAGTCATCCGTGAAGGTAAGAACATAACGATAACCACCGCGCGATGCTACACTCATTGGACCACACACATCGGTATGTATGATTTCCAATAAGTCCGTAGCTCGCTCCATCATACCAGAAAATGGAGTCTTAGTCATTTTACCCATCAGACATGCTTCGCATCTTTCAAGTGATTCAAAATCAAGTGATTCAAGAAGTCCATCGGAATGGAGTTTCTTCATACGTTTCACTCCGATGTGACCAAGACGACAGTGCCACATATAGGTCGAGTTATCGCTCGATTTCAAACATTTAGCTTCAATGTTATTAATATGTGTATTTCCACTATCGAGATTCAATAAGAATAGACCATGTATCAAAGGTGCATGTGCATAAAACATATTACTCATATAAATCGAACAACCATTATTCTCGGACTTAAACAAGTAACCGTCTCGCAATAAACAAGATCCCGATATAATGTTCATGCTTAACACAGGCACCAAATAACAATTATTTAAGTATAAAACTAATCCCGATGGTAGATGAAGAGGTAGCGTGCCGACCGCGATCACATCAACCTTTGATCCGTTTCCCACGCGCATCGTCACCTCGTTCTTCGCTAGCTTCCGTTTATTCTACAGCACCTGTTTCGAGTTACAGATATGAGCAACCGAACCAGTATCAAATACCCAGGCACTACTACGAGTACTAGTGAGATACACATCAATAACATGTATATCGGATATACCTTTCTTCTTGATGTTGCCGTTCTTCAAATCCGCCAAGTACTTTGGGCAATTCCGCTTCCAGTGACCTTCTCCCTTGCAGTAAAAACACTCAGTATCAGGCTTAGGTCTAGCCTTGGTCTTCTTCGTCGGCGCAGTAACTTTCTTACCACCCTTCTTGAAGTGTCCCTTTTCCTTAGACTTGCCTTTCTTGAATTTGGTGGTCTTATTGACCATCAACACTTGGTGCTCTTTCTTGATCTCCACTTTTGCAGATTTTAACATGGCGAAGAGTTCTGGCAACTGCTTGTTCATGTTTTGCATATTGTAGTTCATCACAAAGTTCTTGTAACTTGGTGGTAGTGATTGGAGGACACGATAAATCCCCAAAGCATTAGGAATCACTATACCCAAGCTTTGAAGTTTGTTTGCGTGCCCAGACATCTTAAGCACATGCTCACTGACGGAGCTGCCCTCTTCCATCTTGCAGTTAAAGAACTTTTCAGAAGCCTCATAGCTCTCAATTGCCGCGTGAGTCTCAAAGATCAATTTGAGATCACGGACAATATCATGTGGGTCTGAATTCTCAAACCTTTTCTGAAGCTCCGATTCTAAACCATACAAGATAGCACACTGAACTGTGGAGTACTGAGTCTTCCGAGCGAGGTAAACATTCTTTACTTCATCGGTAGCAGTAGCTGCAGGTGGGTCACCCAGCGGTGCATTCAGCACATACGTCAAATTACCAGCAGCGAGGACAATCCTCAAATTGCGGAACCAATCCGCGAAGTTGCTTCCATTGTTTTTCAACTTTTCTTTCTCTAGGAACGCATTAAAATTGATGGTAGGGGCCGCCATTGATCTACAACATATTTGCAATAGTTTAGACTAAGTTTATGAAAAATTGAGTTCTAATTAATAGTTAAATTAATCTAGGTGAACTCCCACTCAAAACAATATCCCTCACATTGTTTTAGTGATCACACGAACCAGATCCACCACATCAACACCGATCATCACGAGAGTCAATGTAGCTTCAATGGCGAACAATCGACATGTTCATCATATCTTACTATATGATTCATGCTTTACCTTTCGGTGATCCGTGTTCCGAAACCATGTCTGTACATGCTAGGCTTGTCAAGATCAAACCTTAGCTTCCGCATGAGAAAATCTGGCTTGCTCACGTTGTATACACTTGCGGAATCTAACACACCCGATCATCACGTGGTGCTTAGAAACAACAAGCTTTAGCAACAGTGCTTACTAAGGGTGAACACTTTAGAACTTGATATTCATGTGCATGAGGGATCATCTTATAATGCCACCGTCGTTAACTAAGCAATAAAATATGCATAAAGGATTAACATCACATGCAATTCATAATATGTGATATGATATGGCCTTTCTTCTTTGTGCTTCCGATCTCCATCTTCAAGCACGAACATGATCTCCATCATCACCGGCATTGCATCAAGGTCAATGATTCCGCTCCATGGTTGTCGTCCACCAGCTTCAACTATTACAACTACTTTGAATAGACACGCGGGTCTTAACAGAAATTAAAGACAACCATATGGCTCCTGCCGGTTGCCAACTTACAATAAGGAACATTGCATACATCAAATATAATCACAATCATGGCCATATCACATCACAGCACAGCACACCCCTGCAAAACAAAGTTAGACGCCTCTACTTTATTTGCATGTTTTACGTGGTTTGGGGCTTTCAATAAGTGTCGTTCTAACTTACGAACAAGAACCACAACATTGATACTAGTATTGTCAATCACCCGTTGTAAATTGAATCTTAACTATGTTGGGAGAAACAGGCACCCACAAAGCCACTTATGCAATAAAAGTTGCATGTCAAGCGTGGAGCAAGTCTCATGAACGATGTCATGTAAGGTTAGCCCGGGCCGCTTCATCCCACCATCCCGCAAGATGCAAAGTACACAATAAGCAATCGACAACAAAAGCATCAACGCCCACAATGACCATTGTGTTCTACTCGTGCAACAGATCTACATATAGACACGACTCTGATACCACTGTAGGGGTTCGTAGCATGGAAAACAAAAATTTTCTACCGCATACAAACAAACAAGCCAAGATCTATCTACTAGATTGTAGCAACGAGTCGATGGAATAACTCACCCTCAAAGATTTCAAAGTGTTTAACGAGAGCGGATTCTCGTGGGTGATGTAGTCGTACTCTTGCCGATCTCAAGATCGCGTAGACGATCCTTTCGGCGTTGTGTTCCGGCAGCGCTTCCGCAGTCGGTCACACATTCGGTACTCAACGAAGACCTTACTCTCCCTTGTTCCAGCAGGCATCGGAGGTTGTAGCACTCTCCTCGCGATTCCGGCAGCACAACGACGTGGTACCGGAAGTAGAGGGGAGATCTCGCAGGGCTTCGCCTTAAGCCGGAGCGAGTATGGTGGACTATGAGAGAGAGCCTCGGCGATATAGGGTTTAGACGCACCAAGGAGGAGCAAGGCCGGAGGCTAGGGTTTTCCTAGGCGGCGGCTTGCCCTAGGCGGCGGCAGCAGGAGGTGGCGGCGCCGGCGGCTAGGATTAGGGTTTGCAGGGCGTGGTGTTGTGTGCTTAGAGGGGCAGCCCTGCCCCTCCTTATATAGGTGGAGGGGGCGCGCCAAGGGGAGGGGAGTCCCTCCCCAACTCGGTCTCCAAGTGGGCTGGCGGTGGAGGGAGGGAACTCCTCCCCAAGTAGGTTTCCTACTCTCCCTCCACCTCACAAAATAGCCGTTTGACTTTTCAAATTGGCGTTTGACTTTTCAAACTAGGATTTGATTAAACCCTTTATTTTGTTCAGCGATGACAACTAGTACATGATGAAATCATTCCAACTTTTTATGACACATTCATGTACCCTTCCCCTCCGGAGTGCTGGACATTCCGGAACCTTCTAGAGCATTCCCGATGAAAACACCGGAACCATTCTCCAACCCCGAAACAGGACTTTCCATATATGAATATTATTATCCGGACCATTCCGGATCTCCTCGTGATATCCTGGATCCCATCCGAGACTCCGAACAACATTCGGTATCTTACTCATCATTCCATAACTACTCAAACAACGTCGAATCCTTAAGTGTGTCTCCCTACGGTTCGTGAATTATGCGGACATGATCGAGACACTTCTCCGAACAATAACCAATAGAGGAATCTGGAAATTCATATGGCTCCCACATCTTTCTACGATTACTTTGCGATCGAATGAACCACTTACATACGACACCAATTTCCCTTTGTCTCACGATAGTTTACTTATCCGTGGTTATTATCATCGGTATCTCTACATACCTAGTTCAACCTCGTTGCTGATAAGTACTCTTTTCTCGTTCCCGTGATATGTGATCCCTTGTGAGCCAGCCACATGCTTGCAAGCTAATTGGATGACATTCCACCGAGAGGGCCCAGAGTATATCTATCCGTCATATGGATGGACAAATCCCACTCTTGATCCATGTGTCTCAACCAATACTTTCTGAACACTCAATGTCACCTTTATAGCCACCTAGTTACGGTGTGGTGTTTGATGTCATCAAAGCATCCTTCCGGTGAAGGTGATATGCATGATCTCATGGTCGAAGGAATTAGGTTACTATGTATCAGAAAGCATATAACAATTGAACTATTAAAATGACTTGATCTTTATGCTACGCTTATCTATAGGAGTATGTCCACCATATCATTCTCCTAACGATATGATCTTTTTGTTAACAACATCTCAATGTTCATGATAGGGAAACCACAATCATTTATTAACCAACAAGCTAGTATTTATAAAGAGGCTTTACTAGGGACTCTATTTTAGTTTACAAATCACACAAGTATTAATGTTTCCTTGTTAATACTATTATAGCATGAATGTAAACATTTATCATAAACACAAAGATATAATAATAACTACATTTATTATTGCCTCTAGGGCATATCTCCAACACCTGCTTCATCACCATAGCCTGCAGCATAAACAATTTCTATGCATTATCTTAAACTTATGGCAGTGTAATGATGGATACAATTTTTATTTTGTGTTGGTCTGTAAAAACTGATGCTTTTACTATCTTAGCACTTTTGCTTATATGTTTTTATGCATGTGCTTGAAAATTTTATGAAGCACTCTTTTTTTATTTATGCCTATACTTATCGGTTTCTCTGGCTCTCTGCCTCGTCCCTTTCATGGGTCAGCCAACCTTTAGCACGGAAACTTCGCCGAGCAACGGAGCGCAATTGCTAAACCAGTTTAAACTCGAAAACAAAGCCGGCTTCCAGTACGAACAACTCATTACTCAAAAAATGCCCGCGTCTAAGCAATCAGATAAGGAATCAAAGTATAGATAATAATTTAAACTTTGTACCCTAAGGTAACATTTTTAGACTATTCAAAAATCATAACCAGAACGAACATGAGCATAAAGTACTTTCAAGTATTCTGGGATTTTTGAAAAAATTACATGCTCTTTTGGTAATAAGATGGCAAAAACGTCTCAAAGATAACAATATGAGGAAACCAATACTTTCTTTCACATTTGAACATGTACATATATGGTTACAAGAAAATATAACTAAGAATAGAAGGGACATAGCTGTGCAATATTCCATGGGAGGTCTATTTCATCCGGGTCTGTGCTTCCACCAGCTCTCTTCCTTTTCCGAGTATCTGGTCTTTCCTTGACTGGTCTCATGTCGGTTAAATAATATGACCCATTATGCAGAACTCTGCTAACCATAAAAGGTCCTTTCCAAATTGGAGAAAGTTTGTGCTTTCTCTTTTGCACAAGTCGGAGAACCAAATCGCATTTTCTGAAAGAACGGTTTTGCACTCTCTGACTATGATACTTGCGTAACTTCTGCCGATAGGCTGTAGATCTCTGCTCAGCAATGAGGCATACTTCTTTGATTATATCGAGATCATCTTGCCGAGAAAATTCTGCATCTTCTTCGATACACGCCTTTACTCGTGGAGCCTGATGAATCAGATCACTTGGAAGAACTTCTTCTTCACCATAGACTAGGAAGAAAGGAGTATAGCCGGTTGACCTGTTAGGAGTTGTACGTATGCTCCATATCACAGACGGTAATTCTTTCGCCCAAGCACCCGTGGCCCAACGAAGCGGTGCCTCGAGGCGAGGTCGGATTCCTTGTAGAATAAGGCCATTACTTCTTTCGACTTGTCCATTGGCTTGTGGATATGCGACTGATGCAATATCAAGTAGGATCCCTTGTTCTTCGCAGAATTCGGCTAGTCCACCCATGGAAAAGTTGCTCTTGTTGTCAATAATTATAGTGTGCGGATATCCGAATCTGATGATTACGTCCTCGACGAATCTTCTGGATATGGCTCCATCGCAACTTGTTACGGGTTTAGCCTCAATCCATTTTATAAATTTATCCACCATCACTAGTAGGTGAGTAAATCCACATTTTGCCGTGCGAAACGGCCCTACCATATCAAGCCCCCAGACCCCGAACGGCCATGTAATAGGGATTGTTCACATTTGTTCAGCCAGAACATGTGCCTGATGAGCGTACTTTTGGCGGCCCTTGCACGTTTTGACCAGTTTGTCGGCATCCGCCTTAGCTATAAGCCAAAAGAATCCGTGTCGAAAAGCTTTTGCCACTAAGGATCTGGCTGCAGCATGGTGACCACACTCGACTTTGTGGATTTCTCTTAAGATTTCCACTCCTTCCGAAGAAATACATCTCTGAAACACGCTAGAAACACTTCGTTTATAGAGCTCACCGTTTATTATAGTGTAGGATTTTGCTCGTCGGACAATCTGCCGGCTCAAGACTTCGTCTTCGGGTAGTTTTTCGTCTATCGGGAAATCAAGATAGGGTTTTGTCCATCTAGGAATTACAGCCAGAACTGATATTAAAGGTGAGTCGGATTTCGTCGGATAGTCCTCATCAACTCCGACTATGGAGGGGACCCTTAAATGCTCTAAAAAAAGCTCCATTCGGTAGTTGTTTCCGCGCAGAGCCTATTCTTGATATTGCATCTGCTTCCTCATTTTCTACTCGAGGGATGTGTTGAACCTCAAAACCCTCGAATGATTTGGATAGTTCATCCACAACAACTTTGTATGCTGCCATGTTCTTGTTTGCGTTGCAGATATCAGATACTTGCTGGGCAACTAAATCCGAGTCTCCGTAACACATGAGTCTTGATATGCCAATGTTCTTGGCCATGCGTATTCGACAGTATTATTGGTTGCCGTGAAGTGTATTTGTAACACATAGAACATCTTATCTCCTTGGGGTGATTTGAGCACCACGCCAGCCCCCGAGCCTCCTCGTGATTTTGATCCGTCGGCAATATTATTGGTTGCCGTGAAGTGTTTTCTGCCGTTTCTGTCCATTCGACAACAAAGTCGGCGGGAATTTGGGACTTGATTGTTGTACGTGGTTTGTACTCAATGTCGAACCTGAAAGCTCTATTCCCCACTTTGCGACACGTCCTGTGGCGTCACGGTTATGAAGGCAATATGCCCTGAGAGGCAATACTAAAGTGTTTATTATGTGTATTCCAAGTATATGATAGATGTTTATTTTGCATGCTATAATTGTATTAATACGGAAACATTAATACATGTGTGTTTAATAAACAAACAGAAAGTTCCTAGTTATGCCTCTCTCATGAACTAGCTCGTTGATTAACAAGATGATCAAAGTTTCCTGATCATAGACATTGGATGTTGTTAATAACGAGATCACAATATTAGTGTAATGGTGTGATGAACATTCATCCGAATTATAGCATTACGATCAAAGTCATTGAGTTTATATTTCTATAACAACTTACGAAGTGATCCTAATCCTTAGACCATGAGATCATGTCAATCGCTAAGACTGGAAGAGTTTCTTGATAACATCAAACGTCACACCGTAACTGGGTGATTATAAAGATGGATTCAGAACTACTAAAGTGTTATGTTGAGGCCCATGGATCGAGAGTGGAATTTTTTCATCCCGATGACAGATAGATAAACTCTGGGCCCTCTCAGTGATATCACATTGGTTAGCTTGCAAGCAAGTGATTTGATCACTAGAATGTTATATCACGGGAACGAGAAAAGAGTGCATGCTAGTAACGAGATTAAACTAGGTATGGAGATACCGATGATCGAATCTCGGACATGTAATATATCGTGAAACAAAGGGATTAAGATACTAGCATAAAAGGTTCCGACGATCACAAGAAAGTCATTGTTGAATGTGTGGGAGTGATGCATCGCTGAGTTGATGTAGGAGCGCTTCGTTGGGAACCCCAAGAGCAAGGTGTGAAGCAGCACAACACCAAGTTTTCCCTCAATAAGAAACTGAGTTTATCGAACCAGTAGGAGGAAGGAAACGTCACACAGGTGTTGCAAGCAACGCGGAGACTTGCACAACACAAACTCAAGACTTTGCCCCAGCGAATCAGTGGGATTGTCAAGCTCACCGGTTTGCTATAACAAAAGATTAAATGTATGGTGTGGAAGGTAATGGTTTGCAGCAATTAAACAAGTAATAGTGGAAGATGTATCAATGGTAAAGATTGGACCGAGATCCATAGTTCACTAGAGGTGCTCTCCTTAGATAAACAACATGGCATGAAGGGTAAACAAATTACAGCGGGGCAATTGACAGGAACTGAGCAAGGCATAACAATGCAATTACTAGCTAGAAAGATCCTATGAGGTTGATTGGGCAATACAACAATATACATAGACCGTCATCCAACTGCATCTATGACTAGAAGTCCACCTTCAGGTTATCATCCGAACCCCCTCCAGTATTAAGTTGCAAGCAACAGACAACTGCTTTAAGCAAAGTATGTAAGGTAAACAGTCCACATGTTCCATGAACAAGAGACCGTTGTTTTCTCCCTAGTAGCAATAGCACATCTACAACCGAAGAGATTATTGTCACTTCCCTTGGAAAATAGAGGCATGAACCCACTATCGAGCATAAATACTCCCTCTTGGAGTCACTAGCAACTAATTGGACAAGATAACCACTAGCAACGGAGAGCATGCAAGATCACAAACAACACAGACATGATAGAATCATAAAGATAAAACCATTAATCAAACCAACATAATAATCTCAATATCCATCAGATCCCCGCAAACACAACATGCATGATTACAAATAGATTAGATCTTGATCATGAACGGAGCTCACAAGATCTATACATGATAGCACAAAGGAGAAGATACAACAATCTAGCTACTACATGGACCCATAGTCCAAGGTGGAACTACTCATGAATCATACCGAAGAGAAGGCCTCCGGGACGATCTCCCCTCCGGCAGGGTGCCGGGAAGAACTTCAGATCCCCCTCGATCTAGGGAAGATGGTGGCGGCGTGTACAGACGGTTTCATGGATTTCTGATAGGGTACTGAGGGTTTCTGCATCAGGAGCTTCTTATAGGCGAAGGGGCGAGACCAGAAGGCGACCAGGGCTGCCAAACCCTAGCCAGGCGTGAGCCCACCTGCCTAGGGTGGGTCTGGCCCCCCTGGCCGGCCCCTTCGGCTCTCCTCTGGACTTCTTGTTCCCCACGGAAAGTAATTGACTTTGTCCTTCGTCCCGTCCAATTCCGAGAATATTTCTTTACTAACTTTTCTGAAACCAAAAATAGCAGAAAACAGGCATCTGACAATGTTGCAACTTGTTAATAGGTTAGTACCAGAAAACATGTAAAAATCACCTTAAAGTGTGGACAAGTAAATAAAAGTAGATACTAAACAAGCATGGAGCATCAAAAGTTATAGATAGGTTTCCAACGTATCAGCATCCCCAAGCTTAACTCCTGCTGGTCCTCGAGTAGGTAAGTGATAAAAGAATAATTTTTGAGGTGAGATGCACCCTCACAATAAAGATCCAACCATTTGCAAACATTGAAAGCTGGGATCAAAGAACTCTAAACATGTGCATGAAAGATGGAGTTCTAACAATAGGACATAGTAATTATGCATGCAACATGGCAAGCTACAAACAAAGATCGTGAATAATATGTATTGAAAAACGTTTGTTTGTTTCACATGCAGAAAACATAGCATAGTGGCAATCAGCTTGTCCCTCATAGAGTAGCAATATAATGCATAGTACACCTGCAAAGTTCACAAGGGTGACTAGAAACAGATAGCACAAGAGCAAGTAATAACACAATATGCATCAATTAATAAGCTTTGGAACACTGCACACAGAATGACAACTATGCTCTCTTAATGGTTCCTAAAGTTAGAAGGTGGAGACTCAATAGTGGTGGAAAAAAGGCCTTTTGTAAAGGAAGCAGGGATTACAAGTTTCAAAAAGAGCTTCCAAAAATTATGGTACTTGTTAGCTTTCAGCCCTCATTGCCCCTATCATAAGCATCTTGAAGTGGTTAAGGTTAAAGTGGCAAAGCTGGAGTATATGCATGATGAAGTATAAGTTGGCAATCTCACGCCCCTTGAATACGAGGGCCACACCTCATGCATACTCAACTTTGGGTCCAGGTAAGTTCTTGTCACTGTAAGTATTTGCATATCATTGAGAACCGCCAACGGGGTACCCCTTTCACAAGGTACAGGAGATTTCCCATAACCAAAATGACAAGGCAAGCAGACAATGAGCATCTCAGCAATTCTTCTTATGTATCATGGGAATATGGTGCCTTTTTATCTCTTCGCTCTTTTCTCAATGTGTCTCTTTTTTATAAGAAGAATGCTTCATAGATGTCACTATGGTGATGCTGCAAATTTCCACCATGATTAGGCATGGCTTAGGCTAGCGGCCCAGGCTTTTCTCTAACACAGGATACAAATTCCATGGACTTACAAGTTACCTATTTATTTGACACCGGTGACATCCATAGACAAATTACATGATATCAACTGAGTATAGCAAGGTACAAGTGCAATGTTGAAAACGTTCCCCGTGATATCACGGTTCTGCTAATTCCAACTTATAAGTGCAAGCATATACAACAAAGTTGTCACAATGATTCAAGTTTATTAGGGGCAAAGAATAAAGTGTGCCATCAAGTTCGTGAGGGCTTTAATCACTAAGTTTTCACATAACAAAATAGTTTTTAATTGGAAGATCGATGAAAACAAGAATATACTTGGAATGGTGTAACACACCATGCATATGAGTTTATAGTGGAAACTTTGGAATAACTTGGTTTCTTGGGAGTTGGAAGCATGAGTAGAACTTACTCATACAAGTGGAGGGTAGCAAAAGACTGGGAGCCACCAACTAAGAGAGCAATAATGGCCATAATCATGCAATGCAACAAAGCAAACTAATCAAAGCAAAGAGTGGTACTACAAGTCAAGGACAAAATGATCCTATAGGCTAATGGTGACTTAGAGTCATAACATGGTGTGAGCATGTGCCAAGTTAACCCAAGCAAAACATCGAAGGAGAATACCATTTTTACTATGCTTTTGCATGCTAAAACAACGCATAATTTCTTCAAGGCACACTAAGCAATCCAAATTGTTTGGAACAAGACATGATACAACAATAATAACTAAGAATAATGCTAAAACAACACTTAGCATGTCATGCTAAAGTCTAAGTCACAGTCAATGCAAGCTCCTCTTGCACTCCAAGCAAGAACTTACTACTCCTTTCCAAACACCAACCAAACTTTTTTGCAAAACAACAAAACGAGAGTGGGGGTCCAAAATACTAAAGCAAACTAAACAAACTAAGCAAAGCAAACGAAAACTAAGACGCTCCAAGAACAACACAACTGTGCATGAAACACTAAAAACGAAGTGTCTAGACAGACCTGAGCTTTTTATTAATGAAGAAGGGGATGCCTTGGGCATCCCCAAGCTTTGACGCTTGTACCTCATGGATATTTCTTGGGGTGACACCATGGTGGCATCCCCAAGCTTGAGCTTTTGTTCATTCTTCATCTCATTGCATCATTCTCTCTCTACACCTGAAATTTTTCCTTCATACAAAACTTCACACAATCTTCATTAGCAACATTAGCTTATTCAAAAGATATTAGACCACTAGAAAAGCTTTGGAACAACAAGGATTTTCACTAAAAACACAATATAATGTAGTAAATCCTTCAAAGAAACTTAATTTACGTTAAGAGAGCTCAAAAAGGAATCAATAAGAAGCAAACACAAATAATGGCAGAAATCTGTCAAAACAGACCAGCAGGTAGAAACGAATTTTTTCTAACATCTTCTGTTGCTCAAATCAAAATGTGTTGAACTAACGAAAGTTATCCAACATACTAGGGGATTTATTCGTAAATTTTGAGCTCAATCAGATTTACAGAGCCTCCTCACAATTTTTTTTGGTGGAGGACAGAAATCTGTTTCGGGACAACAACTTTCCAAATCTTACTTCCCTCTCATTAGAGGTCATTCTTGGCACAAAAAGCAAACAAAAAGGATAAGGAGAGGTCATTACAGAAGTAATAATGTCGGGGATATAACCCCAGGTACCCCAGAGTTGGTCTATAAATAAACTAATAAGAGGCATGGGTAAAGGAAAGAATATTTGATAAGAGGATATTAAGTCAAATAGAAAAGAGAAAAGACAAAGAAAGAGCAACTGGGCCGAGTAAGGGAAATCTCGACCCAGTCCTTACACTTCATGGCCGAACTGATCAAGGGAAATAACCCCGGGTGGGCCGACCTAAGCCTAAGTTGGACCACCACGGGCCTCCTGCATCGAGCCACTCCTTGCCAGACGTCATCCCTGACGCTTCCGCCAACGTCGACTCGACCCAGCGCCGAACCATCTCCCCGCGCTCCCGCCAGCACCTCGCTCCCGCGCCGAAGACTCCCCCAGCTCCCGCGCCTCGTCTCCACTGCCTCGTGACAAGCCAACGAGGAACCCCGGATGGGCCGGCTGAGGACCAATCCGGCCCAACGCGAGCAGCATCGCCACTACGCCCCGCCAGGCTTCCCGGGTGGGCCACGAAGGGAAAACTCGGCCCGTCGTCTACTCAAGGCCGGCTGGACACTGGAGTAACTCGGCTGGGCCTCTTTTGGCCCAGGCCGATTCAATCAGGAGGGAGGCCGAATCTCCACCTCGTACAGGGCATCTGGGCCGAGGTATATCACCCCAGATCACTCTTTATTCATCCGAGGAAGCTACATGCAAGTCAACAACAATGTAGGATTAATCCGAGGCAAGACCAACAAGTATTGTGTCAGTCTTGGGACGCCCATGGCTCAGACTGGCACATGGGCATATGGAATATGCCCTTGGCATCAAGAAGATGCTAGAGAATATGCCCTTGGCATCAAGAATATGCTAAGGAATATGCCATGGCATCTCCAAAGATGCCAAGGCATATGCTGAGCATCTGAGAAGATGCCGGGAATATGCTACGTAGATGCCAAACGTATGTAACAAGCCTTGTCCCCTGGGCTCCCCTTTATAAGGAGCACCAGGGGGATCATTCATAGGAGGCCCCCGAAGGGCTCCTCCCCTCTCTGCTAGTTAGGAGCTCTCCTTCTTCCTCTTCCTCCACTCTCACAGAGAGATCTATATAGAAGCATAGGAGATATAGCTCAAGGACCACGATTGTAGCCACAAGTATGGCAAGATTATAAGAGATTAGATGTATAGAATGAGGTGTTCTCTCCACTTGAGAGCTTCAATCCAATATACATTGTATTTCTCTTTGTTCATACGAGTGCGGTCTTCACTGCATCATCCCTCCCCGGATTCCTCCATGTCCATCGGCCCCAACTTTAGCCTACCCATGGCATATGCCGTGATACCACCACGACATTTGGCGCCCACCGTGGGGCCCTCTAGTGGCGTTGGTTGGGTTTCCATCCGGACGGGAACATCTTCATCAACTTCTTCCTCATAGGGCTCATTCAGCTCCACCAAGCAAACAGAGAGCAGCGAGGTAAACACAGAGGCACTCCAAGTCTGATTCATCAAAGCAGGTAAAACTCAGCAAGAAAGACTCAAGCACTACTCCAAGCTTACTGTAAGTTCCAAGTAACTCAGCAGGGCAGATAAGACTTAGCGAGACTCACTCAAACACTTCTCCAAGTATGCTTTAAGTGCCAAATAACTCAGCCAGCTACACTCAAACCTTCACCCCGGGGAGACAATAGCTTAACCCGGGGACTAGCTAGCTTATCCGAAGAGTCACATTTGGATTAAGAGAACGTATTATGTCGATTTTGATCTGTGTTTGAGCCAGCTTATCTATAACTCGGCCATAAGTTGAATCACCTTATTTATGAGTCAGATAGATTTTGAGTCAGTTTATTTGTGTTTAGAATTGACCTGTAACTCAGCTCACCAGCCAGCTTATTGATGATTCAGATGGAGTTTGAGTCACCTTGTTTATAACTCGGATAGAATTTGAGTCAGCTTATTTATGATTCATATAGATTTTGCGTCAGTTTATCTTTACTTTGGATTATCATTTAACTCAGCTCACTAGCCAGCTTATTGTTGATTCGGATATAATTTGAGTCAATTTATTTATGCTTCGAATTAACCTTTAACTCAGCTCAGTAGATTGTCTCTAATTCGGACTAACATTTGATTCAGCTTGCCGGGTATATTATGATTCAGATTGATATTCAGACTCGGCGTACTAATCATATCTCTGATTCAGGCCGGAGCTTTATTCAGTTCACCAGATTGCCAGATTATGTTGTGACTCGGATTGATATTTCGCCATCTTGCCAGGTTATCCCATATCTCGGATGACTATTGGCCAACTTATCATATCCCGAATCTATATCTCATATCTACATCTCGAATCAGATCTCTCAGTGGTTAGCCCTATTATCGTATCCCAAAACTTAATCTCGGATCTATATCTCGGATCCATATCAAAGGCAAATTATCGTCATCACGCCAAATCAAGTTATATCGTGGCAAACAGATGATTCAGATTTGACTCATATACCTCGGATTTGAGTCAGATGACTCAGATTTGAGATGAAAGTCAAAATTGAGTAAAGTAACTCGGATTTGGGATGAGTTAACTCGAATTTGGGTCATATACCTCGGATTTGAGTCAGAGGACTCCGACTCAAGACATAAAGTCAATTTTGAGTAAAGTAACTCGGATTTGGAATGAGTTAACTCTGATTTAAGTCATATACCTCGGATTTGAGTCAGAGGACTCAGACTTAAGACATAAGGTCAATTTTGAGTAAAGTAACTCGGATTTGGAATCAGATGACTCGGATAATAACTTACCCAATGAGGTTAAAAGAGCAGTGCCCAAGAAGTCCAGAACTCATAACTTACCCAATGAGGTTAAAAGAGCAGTGCCCAATAAGGCCTGAACTCATCACTTACCCAATGAGGTTAAAAGAGCAGTGCCCAAGAAGGCCAGAACTCATAACTTATCCAATGAGGTTAAAAGAGCAGTGCCCAATAAGGCCAGAACTCATAACTTACCCAATGAGGTTAAAAGAGCAGTGCCCAATAAGGCCAGAACTCATCACTTACCCAATGAGGTTAAAAGAGTAGTGCCCAAGAAGGCCAGAACTTATAACTTACCCAATGGGGTTAAAAGAGCAGTGCCCAATAAGGCCAGAACTCATAACTTACCCAATGGGGTTAAAAGAACAGTGCCAAAGAAGGCCAGAACTTATAACTTACCCAATGGGGTTATGACCAATGCCCATGAAGGCCAGAAGTCTAGAAACTTACCCAAAAAGGTTATGACCAATGCCCATGAAGGCCAGAACTCATGACTTACCCAATGGGGTTAAAACAACAGTGCCAAAGAAGGCCAGAACTTATAACTTACCCAATGGGGTTAAAAGAGCAGTGCCCAAGAAGGCCAGGAATCATAACTTACCCGAAGGGGTTATGACCAATGCCCATGAAGGCCAGAAGTACAGAAACTTACCCAAAGAGGTTATGACCAATGCCCATGAAGGCCAGAAGTCCAGAAACTTACCCAAAGAGGTTATGACCAGTGCCCATGAAAGCCAGAAGTCCAGAAATTTACCCAAAGAGGTTATGACCATTACCCAAGAGGGCAAGAGGTCCAAAAACTCATCCAAGCAGGTTATGACCAATGCTCAAGAATGCCAGAGGTCAAAAAACTTATCCAAAGGGATTATAACCAATGCTAAAGCAGGCCAGAAGTCAAAGAAGTTACCCCAAAGGGTTATGAACCAGTACCTTAGAGGTCCAGAAATCAGTGATATATGAAAAGACTCTAATCCAGATAAACAACTCTGCAGATATTTAGTATAAAGCCTATGCATGACTCTACGAGTCCCACATAGCCTCGGGGACTAATGTCGGGTGTATACCCCCGGGTACCTCAGAGTTGATGAATTAAGTGAGTCAATAAGAAACATGCATGAGAAAATGATAACTGAAGAGAATATGAAAATTGAATGGAGGAAGATATAAGGAAAAACAACTTCTGGGCCGAACTAGATCAGATTCGGCCTGGCCAAGGCCTACCTGGGCCGAATTAGTGTGTCCTGGATTGAATCAACAACAGCTAGGCCGAGTTAGCTAAATCCTGAGCCAAATTAGATTGGTAAAGGACGAATTACGTATTATCGCCGCTGGGCCCGATCACCTAACTCGGCCCGTTCCCAGGCACCGCCCCTGCCAACGACCACACCAAAGCTTCCAGCGGAAGCATCCCCATCGTCCCGCCAGGATGGAGTCTGCACCGATCCACCTCGATGCCGAGCTCTCTCGTCGCCTCGCCCAGGCGGGCTAGAGTGAAGGCCGCTCGGCCCATCGCGAGGCATTGACGCCACCGCGCTACCACCATGGGTCGGCGACCATCATCTGCGGCAGTTGCCACCGGGCCACCACCAACAACCCGGGTGGGCCGAGCACACGGTCCACCACGGGGTCTCGCCAGTCAAGTGCATGGTCCAAGGTTAGGCCGAGTCAAATGACTCGGCTGGGCCGCACCAGAACCCGGCCAGGCCGCAGAGTGATTCGGCCTGGGAGCCTCTTCACCCAGCTGGGCTCTTCTGACCTTCAGGCCGAATTAACCGCATGATAGGCCGAACGTCCACCTCGTCCTAGAGAACTTGGTCTGAATAATGACGACCCAAACGCCTTCTTATTTATCCCAGGGGGAGATATTTTATAAAGTCTATGCGCGACTCTGCGAGTCCCACATAGACTCGGGGACTAATGTCGGGGATATAACCCCAGGTACCCCAGAGTTGGTCTATAAATAAACTAATAAGAGGCATGGATAAAGGAAAGAATATTTGATAAGAGGACATTAAGTCAAATAGAAAAGAGAAAAGACAAAGAAAGAGCAACTGGGCCGAGTAAGGGAAATCTCGGCCCAGTCCTTACACTTCATGGCCGAACTGATCAAGGGAAATAACCCCGGGTGGGCCGACCTAAGCCTAAGTCGGCCCACCACGGGCCTCCTGCATCGAGCCACTCCTTCGCCAGACGTCATCCCTGACGCTTCCGCCAACATCGACTCGACCCAGCGCCGAACCATCTCCCCGCGCTCCCGCCAGCACCTCGCTCCCGCGCCGAAGACTCCCCCAGCTCCCGCGCCTCGTCTCCACTGCCTCGTGACAAGCCAACGAGGAACCCCGGATGGGCCGGCTGAGGACCAATCCGGCCCAACGCGAGCAGCATCACCACTACACCCCGCCAGGCTTCCCGGGTGGGACACAAAGGGAAAACTCGGCCCGTCGTCTGCTCAAGGCCGGATGGACACTGGAGTAACTCGGCTGGGCCTCTTTTTTCCCAGGCCGAGTCAATCAGGAGGGAGGCCGAATCTTCACCTCGTACAGGGCATCTGGGCCGAGGTATATCACCCCAGATCACTCTTTATTCATCCGAGGAAGCTACATGCAAGTCAACAACGATATAGGATTAATCCGAGGCAAGACCAATAAGTATTGTGTCAGTCTTGGGACGCCCATGGCTCAGACTGGCACATGGGCATATGGAATATGCCCTTGGCATCAAGAAGATGCTAGAGAATATGCCCTTGGCATCAAGAATATGCTAAGGAATATGCCATGGCATCTCCAAAGATGCCAAGGCATATGCTGAGCATCTGAGAAGATGCCGGGAATATGCTACGTAGATGCCAAACGTATGTAACAAGCCTTGTCCCCTGGGCTCCCCTTTATAAGGAGCACCAGGGGGATCGTTCACAGGAGGCCCCTGAAGGGCTCCTCCCCTCTCTGCTAGTTAGGATCTCTCCTTCTTCCTCTTCCTCCACTCTCACAGAGAGATCTAGATAGAAGCATAGGAGATATAGCTCAAGGACAACGATTGTAGCCACAAGTATGGCAAGATTATAAGAGATTAGATGTATAGAATGAGGTGTTATCTCCACTTGAGAGCTTCAATCCAATATACATTGTATTTCTCTTTGTTCATACGAGTGCGGTCTTCACTGCATCATCCCTCCCCGGATTCCTCCACGTCCATCGGCCCCAACTTTAGCCTACCCATGGCATATGTCGTGATACCACCACGACAAATAACTTTCAAGACTCAAGGAAACTCTTGGGTTATCTCCCAACAAGTACTTTTCTTTAACGCCTTTAAGTTAGGCACAAGAAGCAAGAAGAATCAAGTATTTTCAAATGAGGAAGCATTAACATTCATACTTGCAAAATCTTCAACTATGAAAGGTATATCATCCAAATGGGTTTTGGAGGATCCTTTCTCATCTCTCTTTGGTCTACTACCTTCATCAAAAAGATTTTCAGGGGCAATCCAATCGAAGTTATTTTCAAAGGCTTCATGCATTCCAACAAGCTTATAGGGTATGGGTATATTGAATTCCTCTCTAGGCTTAGTTTTATCAAAAATACCCACAACATCTACACTTGAACCTAGCATATTGAAACGTTCAAAAACCTTTTTGGCCTCCCTAGAAACATCATGGAATTCTTTTGGTAAAGTTTCAAGGATGAATTCCCTTTTTTCAACATTCTTGTCTTATTTTAGGAATAAGAATTGTATGAAGGGGTTAAGGCTAACAAACCTAGCCTCCAATATATGAACTAAAGAAGCTGCAGCAATCTCATAATTAGGAGCAAGTTAAGCTATAGATTTATCCTCAATATCCTCATGCTTGCTAACATAATTAAAGAATTCTTCAATATTATCTTTCCCAATTATGGAGCCACTACCTATTGCAAGATTTTTCAGAGAGAACTGGGGGAGCAACATGGTAAGCTAGAGCAAGAACTATTTTTTTGTGTTTTTGAATAAAGCAAGCAAACCAAACTAGACTAATTTTTTTGGGTTTTTTAAAAAGAGGCAAACAAAACCAAGAAAAAGAAACAAAGCAAGCTAAAAACAAAGTAAAGAGAAAGGAAGTGAAGGACTCCCCTAGTGAAGACATCCTTAGCCTCCCCGGCAATGGCACCAGGAAAGCTTGATGCAGGGCTGAGTTGATGTAGGAGCGCTTTATTGGGAACCCTAAGAGCACGGTGCGAAGCAGCACAGCAGCAAGTTTTCCCTCAGTAAGAAACCTAGGTTATCGAACCAGTAGGAGGAAGGAAACGCCACACAGGTGTTGCAAGCAACACGGAGACCTGCACAACACAAACTCAAGACTTTGCCCCAATGAATCAGTGAAGTTGTCAAGCTCACCGGTTTGCTGTAACAAAGGATTAAACGTATGGTGTGGAAGGTAATGGTTTGCAACAAGTAAACAAGTAACAGTGGAAGATGAATCAATGGTAAAGATTGGACCGGGATCCATAGTTCACTAGAGGTGCTCTCCTTAGATAAACAACATGGCATGAAGGGTAAACAAATTACAGCGGGGCAATTGACAGGAACTGAGCAAGGCATAACAATGCAATTACTAGCCAGAAAGATCCTATGAGGTTGATTGGGCAATACAACAATATACATAGACCGTCATCCAACTGCATCTATGACTAGAAGTCCACCTTCAGGTTATCATCCGAACCCCCTCCAGTATTAAGTTGCAAGCAATAGACAACTGCTTTAAGCAAAGTATGTAAGGTACACAGTCCACATGTTCCATGAACAAGAGACCGTTGTTTTCTCCCTAGTAGCAATAGCACATCTACAACCGAAGAGATTATTGTCACTTCCCTTGGAAACTAGAGGCATGAACCCACTATCGAGCATAAATACTCCCTCTTGGAGTCACTAGCAACTACTTGGCCAAGCTAACCACTAGCAACAGAGAGCATGCAAGAGCACTAACAACACAGACATGATAGAATCATAAAGATAAAACCATTAATCAAACAACCATAATAATCTCAATATCCATAGTATCCCCGCAAACACAACATGAATGATTACAAATAGATTAGATCTTGATCATGAACGGAGCTCACAAGATCTATACGTGAAAGCACAGAGGAGGAGATACAACCATCTAGCTACTACATGGACCCATAGTCCAAGGTGGAACTACTCACGAATCATACCGGAGAGAAGGCCTCTGGGACGATCTCCCCTCCGGCAGGGTGCCGGGAAGAACTTCAGACCCCTCGGTCTAGGGACGATGGTGGCGGCAGCTACAGACGGTTTCGTGGATTTCTGATCGGGTACTCAGGGTTTCTGCATCGGTGGTTTCTTATAGGCGAAGGGGCGAGACCGGGAGGCGACCAGGGCCGCCAAACCCTAGCCAGGCGCGAGCCCACCTGCCCCCGCGCCTGGGGTGGGTCTGGCCCCCCTGGCCGTCCCCTCCGGCTCTCCTCTGGACTTCTTGTTCCCCACGGAAAGTAAATGACTTTGTCCTTCGCCCCGTCCAATTCCGAGAATATTTCTTTACTAACGTTTCTAAAACCAAAAACAGCAGAAAATAGGCATCTGGCACTGTTGCAACTTGTTAATAGGTTAGTACCAGAAAACATGTAAAAAGCACCTCAAAGTGTGTACAAGTAAAGCAAAGTAGATACTAAACAAGCATGGAGCATCAAAAATTATAGATACGTTTCCAACGTATCAGGGAGTCAGTATGGGTCTCCAGATCCCGCTTCTAATTATTGATCGAAGAAGGGTCTCGATCATGTACACATTATTCGCGAACTGTAGGGTGGCATACTTAAGAGACACCGACATCAAAATGGAGCAAAAGTTTCATGCCGGAAAGAATAACAAGCACAGGAATTTATTTCACTAGATACCGAAACAGGTTTTCGGGTGAAATTGCAAAAAGTGTTTTTGCATGTGAAATGAAATACTAACAAGGGGTTATATGTGAATGTTTGTCATTAAAGTAATTGACAAAATTCTGAATAAATAATAGGAGTTTTATTTAATGAGAGTTTGCATTAAATTTGGTGGAAATTTAATGGGAATTTGAGTGGGATTTTGAGTGGAGGCAATTGAAAGGATTTTTGTGAGTGGAGTGTCCACCCACATGAATGAGGGGAGGGCAAGGGGGCAGCCCCCATGCGCCGGCCACCCCCTTGGGGTTTCCCCCGTTCTCCTATAAAAGGCACCCCTCCTCACTTCTCACTCACACCTCCTCGTGAAGGATCTCTCTCCCCCTCTAGAATTTATCCTCCATGGTCTCGGACTAGCGAGATACATGTTACCGGTGGCTATTCGGCAAGAAAGAGTTGTGCTTATGCTGCATCGCTGGAGCGAGGAGGCGAAGGTTGCTCGGTGTCTTGTACGTGTGTGCGAGCACGGATGCGCTGCTGATTTGCGGCGCTAGGACTTCCTCTCGGTCTTGAGATCGGCAAGAGATCGTCTACATCAACCACGCGTTTAACTCGTTAAGCTTTGTCGGTCTTCAAGGGTATTTTATCTACGGATATACATACGCACGTTGTTTGTATCTAGTATATAGGTGTTGGTACATAGTTCCCATCGTAGGAATGTTTTTGTTTTCTATGCTGCGAACCCTATAGTGGTATCAGAGCCGGATCTATGCGTAGATGCTTTACACGGGTAGTACACATATGAGTATGTGGGGGATGATGATCATGTTGTTGCTTCTTAGTTGTATTTTGGATATTGGTGGCATAGTGAGATGAAGTGGCCCGGACAAACTTTACATGTCCTCGCACACGAGACCTGTTCCACGCTTGACATGCAACTAGTTTGCATAAGTGGCTAGCGGGTGTCTGTCTCTCCTATTATAGTCAATATCTAATTTGCAACGAGTTGTCAAAAATTTGGTTATCCTCGTTGTGGTTCATGTTCATAGGTATGAACGGTTCTATCTTCGAAACCCCTAAGCCACGTAAAACTTGCAATGGATAAATTAGAGGCGTCTAGTTTAGATTGTTGCTAGGCTAGTGTTATGATATGGTAATGTTGTAAGTAGAAGTATGAGATGATACTCTTACAACACACATAATGTGTAAGTTCCATAGACCTTGGCCTTACACATAGAGGTATGATAGTGATCATACCATGGTGCACATGATGGAGATCATATGCGGGAACCATATCATTCCACTTACAAACATGAGATGTTTGATTGCATCTTATATTGCTTGTTTGGCGTTTTAGTAGCATAATAAGATGATCCCTCATTTAAATATCAAGATAATAATGTGTTCTTCCTTAAGTATGCACCAATTATGTTTCGTCGCTCCAAGACATCACGTGATGATCGGGTGTTCTTGGATCCACGACCATATTACGAGTGTAAGACAGTTACACACGCGAATACTAAGGTTCTCACTTGGCGAGCCTAGCATGTACATACATGGCCTCAGAACACAGACTGAAAGGTTAAGCATGAGTCATATGGTAGATATGATGCCCATTTGATGCTCGCCTTTGAAGCTACACCGGATCACGTGATGATCGGACTTGGTGTAGTGGATTTGGTTCATGTAATCACCAAAAAGGCACGAGGGATTTCATTTTGAGTGGGAGTTCATTGGTAATGTGGATTATTTGAACTCAATCTATCATAAACTTAGTCTAAACTTTACAAATTCTGTTGTAGATGGCACCACCTGCTTTTAATTTCAATGTGTTCATGGAGAAAGAGAAACTTGCAACGAACGGTAGCAACTTTACCGAATGGGCCATGAATTTGAGGATTCTCCTCTCTGCTGCACAAAAGCAATATGTGCTATAAGCACCGCTAGGCCCCCCACCTTTCGATGATTCCCCTGACGAGGAGAAGAATGTCTATCAGACTCGTCAGGAGGACCACAACTTAGTTCATTGCGGCATATTGTATGGGCTAGAGCCAGAACTTCCAAAGCGTTTCGAAAACGGCAATGAATTTGATACAGTGGGTGAGTTGAAAATGATTTTCGACACACATGCTGCTATAGAGAGCTACAATGCTTCAGAAAAGTTCTTTAGTTGCATGATGGAAGAGCACAGCTCCGTAAGTGAGCATGTACTCAAGATGTCGGGTTACGCCGATAAGCTTGTGTCCTTGGGAATATTGATTCCCATTGACTTAGGCATCCATCGTGTTCTGCAGTATCTGCCACCTAGCTATAAGAGCTTCGTGATGAACTATAATATGCAAGGCATGAAGAAGTCTCTCCCCGAGCTTGTGTCAATGCTTAAAACTGCAGAAGTGGAAATCAAGAAGGAACATCAATTTTTGATGATCAATAAGAACACTGGTTTCAAGAAAGACAAGAAGGGAAAACATAAGGGAAGTAAGGGCGGCAAGTCGGTTGCCGTGCCTGAAAAGAAACCCCGAGTTGGACCTAAGTCGGATACCGAGTGCTATTATTGTAAGGGGACTGGCCACTGGAAGCACAACTGCCCCAAGTATTTGGCAGACAAGAAGGCCGGCAAGGAAAACAAAGGTATATATGATATACATGTTATTGATGTGTACTTGACTATTACTCGTAGTAGCACGTGGGTATTTGATACCGGTTCAGTTGCTAATATTTGTAACTCGAATCAGGGGCTACAAAACAAGCGACGACTAGCAAGGGGTGAGGTCAAGATGCGCGTCGACAATGGATCAAGCGTTGATGTGATCGCCGTCAGAATGCTACCTCTCCACTTACCGCCGGGATTAGTAATAAACTTGAATAATTGTTATCTGGTGCCTGCACTAAGCATGAACATTGTATCTGGATCGTGTTTGATGCGAAGTGGTTATTCATTTAAATCCGAGAACAATGGTTGTTCTATTTTTATGAATGAAATCTTTTATGGTCATGCACCGATGATGAATGGTTTATTTCTGTTGGATCTCGATAATAGTGATACACATATTCATAATGTTGATGCTAAAAGAATTAAACTTAATGAGGATATATCCGCATACATGTGGCACTGCCGTCTAGGTCATATTGGCATTAAACGCATGAAGAAGCTCCATTCAGATGGAATTTTGGAATCACTTGATTTTGAATCATTTGATACATGTGAGCCATGCCTTATGGGCAAGATGACTAGAACGCCGTTTTCCGGTTCAATGGAATGGGTGACAGATTTATTGGAAATCATACATTCTGATATATGTGGTCCAATGAATGTGTCGGCGCGAGGTGGATATCATTATTTTGTTACTTTCACGGATGATTTGAGTAGGTACGGTTATATCTACTTACTGAAACACAAGTCTGAAACCTTTGAAAAGTTCAAGGAATTTCAGAGTGAAGTGGAAAATCGTCGTAATAGAAAGATCAAATTTCTACGGCTCGACCGTGGAGGTGAGTATCTAAGTTACGAGTTTAGCACTCACATGAAAGAGTGTGGAATTGTTTCACAACTCACACCTTCTGGAACACCACAGCGAAATGGTGTGTCAGAACATCGTAATCGTACTTTATTGGATATGGTTCGATCTATGATGTCTTTGACGGACTTGTCGTTGTCATTTTGGGGTTATGCACTAGAAACTGCTGCATTCACTTTAGATCAGGCACCATCTAAATCCGTTGAAAAGACACCATATGAATTGTGGTTTGGAAACAAACCTAAGCTCTCATTTCTTAAAGTTTGGGGATGCGATGTTTATGTGAAGAAACTTCAACTGGATAAACTCAAACCCAAAGAGGAAAAATGCGTCTTCATAGGATACCCTAAGGAAACTATTGGGTATTACTTCTATCAAAGATACGAGGCCAAGGTTTTTGTTGCCAAGAATGGATCCTTTCTATAGAAAGAGTTTCTCGCGAAAGGTGTGAATAGTCGGAAGGTAGAAATCGAAGAGTTTATTGAACCTTATCTTCAAAGTATGGCGAGTAGCGCAGCGCCGAAAGTCGTTCCGGAGTTGGCTTCACCAGTTGAAGAGGGAACTAATGATAATGATCATGAAACTCCAAAAGAGAGTACTACCAAACCTCGCAGGTCTAGCAGGACGCGTGCAGCTCTCGAGCTATACGGAAACCCTGTCATGAATTTCATGGTTGATGAAAATGATGACCCTGCGATGTATGAAGAAGAGATGATGAGCCTGGATTCCAACAAATGGTTAGAAGCCATGAAATCCGAGATGCAATCCATGTATGAAAATCAAGTTTGGAACTTGGTGGACTTACCTCACGACCGAAAGGCCATGGAGAATAAATGGATTTTCAAAAGAAAAACTGATGCTGATGGTAATGTGACCTTCTATAAAGCTCGACTTGTCGCAAAGGGGTTTCGACAAATTCAAGGAGTTGACTACGATGAGACATTCTCTCCCGTAGCGATGCTAAAATCAGTTAGTATTATGTTAGCAATTGTTGCATATTTCGATTATGAGATATGTCAGATGGATGTCAAACCTGTGTTCCTCAATGGCAATATTGAAGAAGAGTTGTATATGATACAACCAAAGGGTTTTGTTGATCCTAAGGATGCTAACAAGGTGTGCAAGCTTCAGCGATCCATCTATGGATTGAAGCAAGCATCACGAAGTTGGAATCTCCGCTTTGATGAGGTGATCAAAGAGTTTGGATTTGTCCAAACTTATGGAGAAGCTTGTATTTATAAGAAAGTGAGCGGGAGCAATGTGGAATTTCTTATATTATATGTGGATGACATATTATTGATCGGAAATGATATAGATCTTTTAAACAGTGTTAAAAGTTATCTAAACAGCAAATTTTCAATGAAGGACCTAGGTGAAGTGTCATACATATTAGGCATAAAGATCTATAGAGATAGATCTAGGCGCCTAATAGGGCTATCGCAAAGTACATACCTTGATAAGATTTTAAAGAAGTTTAAAATGGGCAAAAGTAAGAAGGGGTTCTTACCTATGTTGCAAGGCAGGACATTGAGTAAGACTCAAAGTCCGGCTACGGCGGAAGAAAGAGAGACAATGGACAAAGTCCCCTATGCTTCAGCCATAGGCTCTATAATGTATGCCATGCTATGTACAAGACCGGATGTGGCACATGCTATTAGTTTGACTAGTAGGTACCAATCGGATCCAGGTTCGTAACACTGGATAGCGGTCAAGAATATCCTTAAGTATTTGCGAAGAACTAAGGATATGTTTCTTGTGTACGGAGGTGAAGAAGAGCTCGTCGCTAAGTGTTATGTCGACACTAGCTTTGACACCGATCCGTATGACTCTAAGTCTCAATCCGGATACGTATTTCTCATGAATGGTGGAGCGCTTAGTTGGAGGAGTTCCAAACAACCCATGGTGGCGGGATCAACAACGGAGGCCGAATATGTTGCTGCTTCGGAAGCGGCTCAGGAAGCAGTTTGGATGAAGGAGTTCATATCCGAACTAGGTGTGGTTGCAAGCGCGTTGGACCCAATGGTGATCTATTGTGACAAAAATGGTGCCATTGCCAATGGCAAAGAACCAAGGTCTCATAAGTATTCCAAGCATATTAAGCGTCGGTTTCACTCCATCCGTGAACATGTCAAGGATGGAGATATAAAGATTTGTAAAGTACATACAGATCTCAATGTAGCAGATCCGTTGACTAAAACTCTCCCTAGAGCAAAACATGATCAACACCAGAACTCCATGGGTGTTAGATTCATCACTATGTAACTAGATTATTGTCTCTAGTGCAAGTGGGAGACTGAAGGGAATATGCCCTGAGAGGCAATAATAAAGTGTTTATTATGTGTATTCCAAATATATGATAGATGTTTATTTTGCATGCTATAATTGTATTAATACGGAAACATTAATACTTGTGTGTTTAATAAACAAACATAAAGTTCCTAGTTATGCCTCTCTCATGAACTAGCTCGTTGATTAACAAGATGATCAAAGTTTCCTGATCATAGACATTGGATGTTGTTAATAACGAGATCACGACATTAGTGTAATGGTGTGATGAACATTCATCTGAAGTATAGCATTACGATCAAAGTCATTGATTTTATATTGCTATAACAACTTACGAAGTGATCCTAATCCTTAGACCATGAGATCATGTCAATCACTAAGACTGGAAGAGTTTCTTGATAACATCAAACGTCACACCGTTACTGGGTGATTATAAAGATGGATTCAGAACTACTAAAGTGTTATGTTGAGGCCCATGGATCAAGATTGGAATTTTTTCATCCCGATGACGGATATATATACTCTGGGCCCTCTCGGTGATACCGATGATCGAATCTCGGACATGTAATATATCGTGAAACAAAGGGATTAAGATACTAGCGTAAAAGGTTTCGACGATCACAGGAAATTCATCGTTGAATGTGTGGGAGTCAGTATGGGTCTCCAGATCCCGCTTCTGATTATTGATCGGAGAAGGGTCTCGATCATGTCCGCATTATTCGCGAACTGTAGGGTGGCACATTTAAGATACACCGACATCCAAATGGAGCAGAAGTTTCATGCTGGAAAGAATAACAAGCGCATGAATTTATTTCACTAGATATCGAAACAGGTTTTCAGGTGAAATTGCAGAAAGTGTTTTTGCATGTGAAATGAAATACTAGCAAGGGGTTAAATGTGAATGTTTGTCATTAAAGTAATTGACAAAATTCTGAATAAATAAAAGGAGTTTTATTTAATGAGAGTTTGCATTAAATTTTGTGAAAATTTAATGGGAATTTGAGTGGGATTTTGAGTGGAGGGAATTGAAAGGATTTTTGTGAGTGGAGTGTCCACCCACATGAATGAGGGGAGGGAAAGGGGGTAGCCCCCATGCACCGGTCACCCCCTTGGGGTTCCCCCTTCTCCTATAAAAGGCACCCCCTCCTCACTTCTCACTCACACCTCCTCGTGAAGGATCTCTCTCCCCCTCTAGGATTTATCCCCATGGTCTCGGACTAGCGAGATACATGTTCCCGGTGGCTATTCAGCAAGAAAGAGTTGTGCTTCCACTGCATCGCTGGAGTGAGGAGGCGGAGGTTGCTCGGTGTCTTGTACGTGTGTGCGAGCATGGATGCGCTGCTGGTTTGCGGCGCTAGGACTTCCTCTCGATCTTGAGATCGACAAGAGATCATCTATATCAACCACGAGTTTAACTCGTTAAGCTTTGTTGGTATTTAAGGGTATGTTCTCTACGTATATACATCCGCCCGTTGTTTGTATCTAGTAGATAGGTCTTGGTACATAGTTCCCATCGTAGGAAATTTTTGTTTTCTATGTTGCGAACCCAACAGGTTATTGATTATGTGCTCACTAGTGTGATCTTGTGCTCTTTAAAATAGTGACGTAGCTTTCTGGATGCAAAGAACACTCCATAGGCTAGCTTTTGATGATGTGGATACCGCGATTCTGTCAGGACCTCACTTAGATAATAAGTTGGCCACTGCACCTTATGCTCGTGGCCTTCTTCCTCACTCTCAACTACTAGCGCTTATGACCTTGTTGGTCGCTGCAATGTAGAGTAACATAGGTTCCTGAGGTTCTGGCGCTGCGACAACTGGTGGGTTTGAAAGAAAATCTTTCAAATTTTGTAGGGCAGTTTTGGCTTCTGGGGTCCAGACAAATTTGTCGGTTTTCTTCAATAGTTTGTACAAAGGTGCGGCTCTTTCACCGAGCTGGCTGACGAACCGACTCACTACTGCAATGCAACTAGTGAGGCGTTGTACGTCCTTCAGGCGAGTCGGCCTGGTAATGTTTAAGATAGCCTTTATTTTGTCCCGGTTCACCTCTATGCCTCGCTCAGAGACGAAAACCTAACAATTTTCCAGCTAGAATTCCAAATAAACACTTCTTTGGATTTAGCATCATATTAAATTTTCGTAGACTAGCAAACGTTTCATCCAAGTCGGAAATTAAAGTTTCCTTCTTTTTGGACATAACTGCTATGTCGTCTACGTATACATGGACGTTGCGTCCGATTTGGTCGTTGAGACAATGTTGCATAGTACGTTGATATGTTGCTCCTGCGTTCTTTAAGCCAAAAGGCATAGTTTTATAACAGAAGGTTCCTAAAGGAGTGACGAAAGGCGTGTTAATTTGGTCCAAATTTTTCGGTATTTGGTGATATCCGAAATATGCGTCGAGAAAACAGAGTAATTCCGACCCTGCCGTTGAGTCGATAACTTGATCGATTCTTGGCAAAGGAAATGGATCTTTTGGGAATGCCTTGTTCAAAGCGGAATAATCAACACACATCCGTAAATCAATGGTGTCCTTTTTAGGGACGAGTACATGATTTGCCACCCAATATGTATGGATGACCTCTGTTATGAAATCCGCTAACTCTAGGTGGGCTGATTCCTTGGCTATTGCTTTACGCTTTTCATCACCAAACCGTCATAAGGACTGTTTGACGGGTTTAGCGTCTGGGTACACATTAAGAGAGTGCTCGGCAAGTTCCCTAGGTACTCCAGTCATGTCAGATGGCTGCCATGCGAAGATATCACTATTAGCTTTGAGGAACTCGATGAGCGCGCTTTCCTATGCGTGGCCTAAGCCTACCCCTATGTTCGTCGTCTTGGAGGGATCATCTTCCTTCAGCGACATCTTCTTCGTCTATTTCGATGCCTTGAACTGCAAACTTGGCTTCATCACCTCGTTCTTCGTAGCGGGCATCTCGAACGGATTGATGGTCTTCTTGATCTCCTGGTACTCCTGGGCGTGTAGCACGGCTTCGGCAAAGGCATCAGACCCTTCGTCGCACTCTCGCGCCTTCCTCGGATTTCCTCGTACGGTGATTACGCCCTTTGGACCTAGAAGTTTAATCATGTTGTAGATGTAATAGGGACGGGCCATGAATGCCCAGTAAGCCGGACACCCGAAGATGGCATGGTAAGCACTTTTGAATGGTACCACCTCGAAAGAGAGTTGCTTGGTCCGATAATTGTCTCGGGTTCCGAATGTCACGTCCAGAGTAATCTCACCCAGAGAATCTGCCTGTCTCCCTAGTACAATGCCATGGAAAGTTACACTGCTGTAACTCAACTAGCTCTCGTGTAGCATCATGCGGTGGAGTGTCTCAATGTAGATGATGTTGATGCTGCTCCCACCGTCCATGAATGTCTTTGAGAACTCATAGCCATCAATAAGAGGATTGACAACTAGAGGGTACTTTCCCTGACGGTGTGTTTTCCTCGGGTGATATGAACGATCAAAGGTGATGGTTTCCTTTGACCAGTCCAGGAGGTGTGGGACAGCCGTAACTATGGTGTTGAGCTCACGAAGAACCACCTTTTTGTCCTTAGCTGGTTGGGATCCAAGTAAGCAGACGTATGCGTCTTTCTTAGTCGGAAAAGTTTTCTTTCCATTCGGCTTGGGTTCTGCGACGGCTTCCGCCTCTTCCATGTCGGAATCTTCCTTGGGTTCCTTTCCTTTCTCGGAATTTTTCTTTCCTTTTCATCGCTTGGCTCTGTAGCCAGCAGATTCTTCTTTCTTGATGTCGTCATTGAAACAACACTCGACATTTGTGTGGGTAGATCCTCCGTTATTATCCAAGTGGTGGACACATGGATTATTGGCAATGTCGGCCCAGGTATAGGTTCTTCCGGGTTGTTGATATCCTCTGCCCTAGATTCGGGAAGTTCCTCGGCCTCTACCCTGGCCGCCTCCGTGCCCTTCTCGTCCTCCAGATCCGAACGTTGCGTTGACAGCTGCGTTGTCCGAAGTCGGCTTTTCGTCTGAGGTGTTCTTGTGCTTCTGAGTTTTCTTTGGCTGTTTGGCCGCATTGGGATTGGCCAGAATATTTGGCAGCCCTTCTGAATCATCGTCGGCGTTAGCATATTTGCTTGTCGTCTCTATCATTTCTCCCAAATCTGTGACGTGGTCACGCTTCAGCCTGTGACGTAAAAGTCCGACTGGAAGTCATGCAATAAAAGCTTCTATCGCAGTTTGCTCATTTACTCCTTCGCATGAGTTCTTCGTTTCGATCCAGTGTCCGAGGTAATCCAAGCAGGTTTCTCCAGGTCTTTGGGTGCAATGCTGCAAGTCTCTGACTGTGCAGGGCCTCCTGTATGTTCCCTCGAAGTTTGAAAAGAATGCACTTTGCATATCATACCAGTTATGAATTGAATTCTCTGGCAGTTCATTGAGCCATGATCGATCCATCTTACTCAGCATCAGTGGGAGATATCGGACTGCAACCAGGCTATTTCATCCTTTGGCGATGCAGCAAGCCTAGAAAAATCCTGGAGCCAAGTATCTGGCCGAGCTGCACCGTCATAGGGCTAAATATGTTTGGCAATGGCAAAGTCAACTAGAAATTTAGTCTGACGTATACGTGGACCAAAGCACTTGGGTCCCACGTACATATCTTCTTCCTCGTACCGCAGCGCTTCTACGTTTGATTCGATGCGATGGAGAACGTTGTTTGGCGAGAGAGATCTGCGCCTTGGAGGCTCGTGGCTTCTGTGTGGTGGGGTCAGATTTCTGCTTCTCCTCTCACCATTGCCGCCTCCGCCCCTGTGGCTCTCATGGCTACGACGTGATCCTTCATGGTCGTTGCTGGGAGGCGACGGTGGCCCTGGTGGATTATTTCCGGCTAGGTTTCTTGGTGGTGGCGGTGGAGCCTCATTATGTTGACTCTGATGCCCGTTCCTTCGGGCATCGTCCCTACTTGATTCAGGCCGATCCGGGTTATCTCTTTGTCTGGCGTTGCTAGCCGAATGGCTCGGTGGTGGCATCCTTAGCCGATCTTGTTCCTCTCGCTGGCGGCGTGTTTCTGGGTCTTCTCTATAGCGGTTATTTTGCCGACGATGGTCCTGATGAGGAACCATTGCCCTGATGGCATCTTCGAATGCAGCCGGAATAACTCTTGCCCAGCCACGTGACGGCCTGCGAGAGTGGCCGTTTGAGCTGGTTCTTGAATTCTCTTCTTCTCCACGGGGACGATAACATTGATTCGTATCCCTGCGAATCCTTATGTCAGTGCTTTGGTCAGCGTCAGTGTGGAAAAACTCGGATTTCGAGGCCAGTTTGCCACTAAATGACGCCGCTGTCTTCTGCTGCTTTAATCCTTTGTCTAGCAACGCGACGCACTGCTGGACCTACTGGGGAGACGGATTGTTGGCGAGGATGGCTCGAGCTGCAGCAGCGTTTTCCATCGGTGTGCTGTAGACTCGGATCTTCTCTCCATCTTTTCTGTCAAATAGATCTTTGTGGATATCCAGATTCTTGTTAGCAAGAAATGGACCTCCCCTTGTTTTGTTTGGATGTCGGCATGATCACTGTTTAACTGCTGTCTCATCTCAACGAGGCGCGCGACCTCTTCAAGTAGAAACAAGCGGTGTTTTTCTAGGTCCTCAGCCCTTTTCTCCAGCGCCTCTGGCATAAGATCCGAAGCTGTTGGGATTGGAATTGTGAGAGCATCTCCATAAATTTCTCGTGCACCCTTGGTGACAACGTGTCCATCCACAGGAGGATCTATTGGGGTGGGATTAATCGGATCTCTGTCCTGATTCTCCATCTCAATTTCTTCATCAAATTTTTATTCGTTGGTTTCCTCGACGTCCGGCTCTGCCGGTGTCGGATTCTTGTTTTTTTCTTCTTCTTTGACCGCCCAGTAGCCTTAACGTGCGTACCAGTGGCAAAGACGACTTTTGGTCCGGTACTGGGGGATAAACTTCCATTGGTACTTTCCGTCATGGTAGGTTTGTGGACCTCGGAGGAATCTCCGGTATCCATGTCATCCTACGAGGTGTAGATTTCATCCATGTTATCATATGGACTAGGAGGAGTTTCTGGCTCACCTTATGTTTGTTTGGAGACGTGCTCTTGCTCGTACTCCTCTATCTCTTTGTCGAAGTCTCGAAGTTCCTGCGACGTGATTGACTCTGCTGGGGAGCCAGGTAAGTCAGAGTTTTCTTCGATTGCGTCTAGGACCGAGTCGCTACCAGCTCCAGCATCGACAGAGTCAGATCCAATGCTTATGTGGTATACAAAAAATGCTTCTTTTTGTTCATGTTCTTGAGGTACTTGTATAACTTGGTTTCCGCTTTGATGTCAGCGAAGCTGGATCCGTAGCGGATGTATTCCTCGTCTATGTATCCGATCTCGCTAGAGATATCGGATCTGGCTTCTTCTTCCACCTCTTCTTCCACTACAGGAGTGGGCTGGGTGGGTTTGTTTTTCTCCGGGACCCTAAACTCTTCCGCCTCTGCGGACAAAGTAGATTCGGATTTTTCTTCTGCCATGGTCGTCACCTCAAGGGTGGGTTGGGCGGGTTTAGCGAAACCGAGATAAATATCGATCTCGCCGATTGACATGATCGTGTAGGTCGTCACGGGTTTTGAAGGCGGAATCCAAGTATCATCGAGAAGGATGAGAGGGACATCACTGGCGTAGACCACACGACCCATGAGATTGTTTTGCCGATTCCTACACGCGCAGATTCCGCCTGGAACGATGCTCCAAAGGTCACCTGTCCCACGGTGGGCGCCAACTGTCATTGGATTATCGACAAGTACTCCATAGGGGGTCCTAGCAGCGTTGGAAGGATGGGGTGTGAGACATCGGATTCTCCAGGAGCGGTGAGCACAAGTTTACCCAAGTTCAGATCCGATTGCGGTGATCGGATCCTACTCCTGCTAGCAACCCAGTAATATATTGGCGTAAGCCGGATGTTACAGCGGATTACAAGAGAGGTTCGCCTGTGCGAGTTGATTGTGGTGTACGATTGATTGGTTGCCCTAAAGGCTCCCATAGGGCCGGTTTATATAGTCACCGGGGCCTAGGGTTACAGGGAGAGACCTATCCGGCTACGTTATAGAGTCGGTAACTACATATAGCTTGGACTACAAGTAATACTACATGCCTAAGTCGGTAACTCTTCTGGGCCTTGTCATAGCCGAAACTGGCTCCTCCTCTTTCTCTGACTAGGCCGCCCGTGAAGCAAAACTCTAACCCATTGGTGGGCCACCCTGATCAGCGAGTCCTGTGGGTATACCCGGAGAGTATATCCCCAACATTGATGAATCATGAACATGACTTTATATACTCCCTAACTTACTCATATAAGCAATAAGGAGTTCTCTTACAAAGATCTTTGCAATAACCGCAACATTTGTAAATAAATAAATTCATGCCAAGATGCAACCTACAAGAGGTTCGAACGAAGAAAACGTATGCATGAATAAGATACTTATTACCGAGATAGCAATGGTATGGTATGGTGTATTAGATAAGAATTCTTCGATCATCCTAGGCTGGCTCCAATTATCATGTGGTGATAACACCTCCCTTATAGACAATACACACATCCATTGCATCTCTAATGTACCTAAAACACATTCAAGTACATCTTGGTACCCAAACTTATTGGGTTCAAAGTGGTAAGACTAACCACAATACATAGGACACACTCCATATAAATATGTGCATATTTAGAGATGAAATTTGAATTTCATGCACATCTTAGACATCAGGTATTTGATAGAGTATACCCTATATATTGGTTCGAAGAAAGCAAAACATGATGTAAGACATACATTTAGTAAACATGCATGCATGAGCCTTTCAAGATCCAAAGAAGAAATAATTTAGACAAAACACCAAAATATTTAAGAAGGTATACAAGGTGTGATAAAACACATTTGTTGTTCAAACTATATCAAAGAATCAAATCAACACAAGATTTGTTCAACAAAGTTCAACAAATGAACTAAGCAAAAACTATTGAGCATAAAAGATGAAATAAAAACACATATGCTCAAAGATTTATCTTATTCAAGCAAATAAAATATGTAAGAAGGAATGGGATAACACACTCCCTACAGAGCAAGGTTTCAACAAATAAACCAAACCCTTTAAACTTTTCATAATGACACAAGGTACCCAAAACAAAAGGTCTGTCTTCCACCAAAACACATTTGATATAAATTAAAAACTTAAGAAAAGAGATTTTCAAAAGACAAGGAAGATAATGGGATCTGCAACAATTCTTGAAAATAAATAAGTCAATAAGAGGCAAAATCCAAGGTGAAGATGATTTACAAATGCTACCACAAACATGGATATCAATTGTCAAAGACAATGAGTGAATTGGAATTAATTTCCGGTGGTATGTTGCAAGGAAAGATCAACTTTGCAATAAAAAGCATAGGATATAAATAAACATTAAGCACTATTCATAGATAGAAATTCTTGATAGCTTAAACTAATCACACAACCATGCAAAGCAATGATTAGAATAACTTGAAGCAAACAGTCTCCCAAATAAGATATAGAAATATGTATTTGAGGAAGGCCGCGCCAAGAATTTCTTACTCAAGTAAAGACCAAAGATATGAGAAATAAAATCTTCTAACAAAATAGGATCTTGTTTAAGCTAACATGCCACCTAGGACAAGTTAATTAAAAATATCATCTCCAACTGGCACTACCTCATATGTTCACACTGTAAGATCCCACCTTTATAAAGGTAAAGATCCATGTGATTGCAATGCTAGTCCCTGGATCAATTGCTAGCATCCACAGTTTAAGATGAAGTACACATAAGCAATGCTCATTATTACATTGTCATTCCAGAGATAAGATAGTCTTTTACAACTCCATAGCCATAGGCTAGTACAAGAGTTTATCATAACAATATAATTAAAAGTCTTCATCTTCATGTGCCACAAGCAAGCATGTTGAGTGTAGACTCATAACCCTAATCCTCATCAGAGTAACCTCAACATCACAAGTTACAGCCACAGTGGGTCAATACATTAGAATAGTATTGGAATGTGATACCTTAGTAGAATAGTAGTATCTAGCTTCTACATGAATTTGGCTAAGTGTAGCTTAGGCTTGCTTTGCTCAAAATAGGTTTTACCTATCAGTTGAAAACACTAAGTTTTTGTTTGGCAAAAGCCCCCAAGGAAACACCAATAGAAATTGGTGAACCTTCACCCTTGTTTAACCACAATTTTTAACTTAGAAAATTGGGATGAGGAGATTCTTGATAACTTCCATGTCTTCATGCTCAAATTGTCCATTACCGGGGACACGGCTAAGTACTTAGTTTCTTCCTTCTGCAGAGGTGGTGCACTTTCCCCACAAGAATTGATTTTCACCAAGACAGGACCTTTCAGAAGCCTTCCCTTAGACCAAATGGACGCGTTCCAACCTATCACCCACTACCACCAACTGTCCAAATGGCTAAGTTATTGCAACCTATATGATCCAGGCAGAGCCCATAATGCCATGTGGCTGCACTAGAAGCTTCTTAACATTTGGCATCTCAAATCCCTTTGTTCCTGAGTGGCATTCCACAAGTGAGATACACAAGGTTCACCAGTCCCCTGGCCTTGTGTAACCACTCAACATAAACCAATCCACCATTCCACCCAGGTGTTTCATTAACTTAGTTGTTTTATTAAACAAAACATAGTCAATGACTTAGAAATATTTTCCACAACATGTGTATATAATCCACCCTTGGTTGCTACTAGCTAGGCTAAGCATGGCAATAGTAAGTATCTTAACTTAGAGAAAATTCTAACAATTCTACATCTACTAGGATTTCCCAATCATAGCATATAGATACTTAGCAAAAATATTCATGCAAGCCCTATACAAAATATTTCTAATGCATAGTCAAAATATTGGGATAAAAATATGAAGCACCACTTGCCTTGGTAGTTGGGGGAGTAACAACAATCCTCACAATCACAATCACCACTAGCACCAAAATCTACACATAAAATGATAGCACCAAATTCACATATCAAAATAAACAAGCAAAAATATATGAATGCATGCAAATTACATGTGATGATTTTGTTCTAAACCCAACAAGACAAGTCAACAGTACTGATCACTAAAGTAAACATTTCTATATCAAATAAACTTTATTTAGTCTTTAAAACATTTTCCAATTAATTTTTATACACAAATTAAGCCTACAAAAGTCTCTGCAAAAACCACTAACTTTACAGAAGCATTTCATTAAACAAAGTGCATGGTTGGATATAATTCTTCCTCCTGATTCCAATGATATAAAATTTGCAAAATTTGGACGTGTGGATCAAAAGTTATGAATTTTGCAAGTTTGAACATCTAATAGATCTAAATCCAGATTTTAAATCAAACTACAGGCCATGCAGCACTATCTGATTGGTCGATACCGTTTCGCGCGGATCAGGCTTTCTAGATCGTTAGATTAAAAGTGCCTCACGCGGCTCAGATCTAAACTTACCACTTCGTTTAAGGCATCTATCAAACGCGTTGGATCTAGATCTAACGGTCGAGATCTAACAAACCTTAAACAGGCGGCGCTGCGACGGTGGCTGGCGGCGGCGTGCTCGGGCGGTGATGCTGCCGGCGATACAGGAAGCGAGGAAGGCAGTGAAAGATCTCACCGAGTTCGCATGATGACGCTGGTGCTCGAGGTGTTCTTCGTTGGCAAAGGGGTGCACGAGGTCGTCAGGGATTGCTCGCCGGAGTCACTGCTGTCGTCGGGCGTGTACTGCTAAAGATGGTGGCGACGCTACGGGTCACGCTAAGGCATGAGAAAGGCCACGTTAGATGCGTGCAGATGTGGCGAGTGTGTGAGCATGAACGAGAAGGGGAGGCGCGAACAGTACTAACCTGGGGAGCTCGTCGGAGTTGATGGTTCCGTCGGGAACGTGCAGTCGTCGATGTTGGCGAGGCTCTGGATGGTCCTAGCACGCAGCAGTGGTGTTAGAAGATGCGCAAGGTTGCAGTGATCATACTGGCAAGATTAGAAGGCAACGGGAGGGGAGTGCTCACTGGAATTCACCGCCGGAGGCCGTCGGTACTGCGACGGGGTTCTGCGAAATACGGGAAGCCTGGTGGCGGAGTGGGGGTGCTGAGTGAGGGGAAATGGTCGTAGAGGGGTGGGGATTAAGTATCCAGAGCAGGGGCGGCATTCACGCGGCGAATCAATGGTATTTAAGCCGAGTTTATTCGCGGTGTCACTGCAGCGAGGTAACGGCGGAGCGGGTCAGCACGCGGTGATTGAGGACGATGCTGACGGGGCAGGTGGGTCCCAGTGGTCAACGAGGGGGTGTGCACGGGCGCGATGAGAAACAGAGAGAGAGGGGAAAACCCGGGTGGGCTGCATCTGCTACTGGGCCGAATAAGTGGCGCCGACCCTTTCTGATTTCTTTTCCTTTTTTCTTTTTCTGTTTGATTTTCTAGGAATCCTTTTCAAATGATTTTTAAAAGTGTTTGAATTCAAACACTTTCTGGATTTTTGTAAAATGAAAAAGGAACATTTTTGTGTATAAAGTTTTGCTGTTCACTCAAATTTACAAAGGTCCATTAAAATAAACCTTGCCTTTAATAATCATTTAAATAAGACATGAGAATGGTTTGAATTCATAATTTGTTTTGAAATCTTTGACCAAGCCTTAGAAATATCAAACAAACCTATGTTCAAATATTTTACTGATTAAAACAAGTATTTTCTTAATAGGAAGTGATAAGAAGGCCATTGCCTTGCTTACATAAAATAATAGACAACAAATGCTTCTGTTTTTGAAACTTATTTGAAAATGATTCTAAAATGATTATGAATGCATGAATGATATGCAAACTTTGAAATCATGATTTTTGGGATGTTACACACACTTCCTAGGATTGTGATATGCAAAAAGCATATTACTCCCCATAATGTGATATTCAATTCTTCTCAACAAGAGGCAAATAAATCTCAACTAGAGACAATTAATGGAAATTTAGAATTTGAATTTCTCATGAGTATGACACACCACATAGTGACGAGATAGTCTTGCAATATCAATACTAAGTGGTAGCACTAATGTATACACATTTTAAGGTGTGAGAGATGTGCAAGGCATATCACACCCCCAAATGGGATATTCCATTAATCACTCACAAATATCACAAAAAGATCTCATCAAGATGCATTAGAGGCTCAAAGAAAAACACACAAGTAAATGAGGTGCCAAACAACCTAGACAAACTTGAGACAAGATAAGCAAGCATAAGGCACACCAAATACAAACACATAATTGGTACAAAACCAAAACATGCAAAGGGGCAAGTAACTTACAATATAAAGAAGTTAAGTACAAGTTACCATAATGATAAATATTGGATATAAGGTAGGGATATGATAATCATAATGACTTGGCTTGATCAAATACAATATAAGAAGATCCCTTAATTCTTCATGAGTTAGCCAAGTTTCCAATGCCCTTAGCAAACACCAATTGATCAAGTTTGAGCTTTTTGGTCCCCAACCTAGTTGGGTCGTAAGAGGCTAGTCACAATAGGCTTGGAAACCCAAATGGTTCTTTTCTTGACACCACTCTATTGAGGTCCAACAAACTTGGCAAACACATTACCATACTTATCCTTCCCAAGAGAATAATCATCATCAACAACGATAGGGTTAGATAAGGTACCATTTGAACATTGAAGAGGCAAAGTGATCCTTATCACGAAATATGTAGCAACAAATGTTCCCCTTTCTATTATTCATTGATTTCTTGTCTTGGGTAGATTTATCTTGATTCTTCTTGGGAAGTGTCCTAACTTCAAGTTGAGGTTGAGCTTTGGCTTGGCCTTGAACTTGTGGTATCTTCCCTTGTTGCTTCTCACTCAAGTGCTTTTTCTTCAATGGACAAGATCTTACATGATGTCCTTAAACCTTGCACTTGAAGCAAATAATCTTGGTTGAATTCTTGACTTCGTCTTGGCCCTTCTTCTTGTTGCTACTGGACTTTCTCTTGTTACTAGATTTGAATCCAAGTCCACTTTTATCATTAGGGGATTTTTTGCTACTCAACATATTATTGAGTGTGGATTTACCTTAATGACTCTTTTCCAAGTATTTCTTCAAAGAAAATACCTAGGCCTTGAGCTCTTTGATTTCATCTACATGGTTAGTAGAAATAGAAGTACTAGAGAAAGCATAAGATTCATTGTTAGAGAGACAAGGCAAAGCAAGTAATCCAACACAAGGTTTATCAACAATATGGCTAGATGGATTACTAGGACTATCGCATGTCAATATATAGCATTTTGAGTAGAAGTTGTGCTAATGTCCAAAAGAGGCTCACAAGATGTTACCTTAGTGATACTGTCACATCCCAAGATTTTCCAAATCTTGTAATGTGAAAAATAATTGAATAAAATAAAACTTTGTTGATTTTCAGAGTGAGAAGAAACTTTTTGAATCTAATTGGAAACCTTCAAACCAATTTGGATTAAATAGATCCTAAAGGGATTTAAAAAGATAAACATTTAATAAAGGAAAATAAAAAAATATTTAGATTTACTATTTTGGATCTTTTAAATAAAAAGATTTGGTTTTCAAATGAAATAGAAGTTTTACAAATAAGGATTATTTTATAGAGACAAATTAAAAACTTGGCCAAGCCTTTGAAATAAAATATTTCTATTTGATAATAAATTAATAAGGATTTAATATCCAAGTTTATTAAAAAATAAAGGTTTTACTATTTTTTAACTAAACATCAAAACTTATTTATTTACTTTAAATAAGTTTTCCAAGTTTTATAAATAAAGGTTTTACTATTTTAATTAACCATCAAAACTTATTTATTTATTTCAAATAAGTTTTCCAAGTATTTTATATTTTCAAATAAAACCTACTGATTTGGTTTTGAAAATAGATTGTTTCAAATAGAGATTTTAAATAAATCAAATTCTATTTTGTTTATTAAACAAGGTCTATTTAATTATGGACCCTAAAATAAAATTATTATTTTTATTTTGGACTTTGGTTTATGTGTTAAACAGAACCAAATTCAAATGAAAAGTATGGTGATTGTTTGAATTGTTTTGTTTGTTTGATTTGTTGTTTGATTTTCAAAACAGAAAATAGGAACAGAAAAGGAAAAACAATTTGAAAGAAAAAAAATAAGAATTGGACTCAGCCCAACTGGCCAAGCCCAACAAGACCCAATCCAGCCCACCTACTCTCTCCCGCGACGAAACGTTTTCCACTCAGAACCGCACCCGCGCAATCACTGACTGGTGGACCTCCTTTCCTTCTTGCTTCCTCACTGACGACAGGACCCCACCTCTCTTGTTCATCGTCCTCACCCCGCGCTAATTCCTCCTCGCCGTTTCCTGCCTTAACGCCGGCGATCAATTCGCGATAACCACGACCATTACTCCCCCCTGTGACCACGCTGTATTAAACGCCTCGCCCTCCTCTCCATTTCCCCTCACGCACCTCTCTCTCTCTGCCCCCAGGCTGCCCTGAATCGAGCTCGCCCTCTCACTGCTCCGACCACCGTCCCTCCTCAATTCCGGCCGAGCCTCGCCACCTCCTGCCTCCCTAGCATACGAGCACACTCACCACTCCTAGACGCTCCTTCCTGTACCCTCCATTCAACCGCGGGTGCCCCAGAACGCCGTCTTCGACAAAGCCCTGAGCGCCGCCGCGTCTGCAACTTCTCCGGCGAAGTCCCCTGGTAAGCACAGACCGCCCCACGCCGTCTCGTTCACGCTCCCACACTCGCCTCACTCTCCTGCATCTGACCATGCTCCTGTCTTGCCTTAGGGCGATCTGCAACGTCGACTCCGACTAGGACCAGAGCCGCCCGACGCTGTTCCCCACTCCGGCGAGCAATCGCTGCTGTCCCAGAGCGCCCCTTGCCACGTCGACCACACGTTGAGCACCACCTCGACCTCGTGAACACGGTGAGCACCTCCCCTTCCCTCCTTGCTTCCTGTATCGCCGGCACCGCCACCATCTGACCGTCGCCGCCGCTAGCCACCGCCAGCGCCGCTGCGTTTTGGTCAAATGCGTAGGAGCCGTTAGATCTGAATTGGACGCATAAGATTAGAATCAAGTCGAAGGGGTATCGTGGGATCAGAGCCGCACAGATCTCTTTTAATCCAACGGCCCGCATCGCTCGATCCGTGCGAACCGGTACCGCCCAATCGAAACGCGACGCGTGGCCAATCTTCGATTTAAAAACAAATTTGAAAACAGAATTGTTTGCAGATTTGAAAACCCTATAACTTTTGATCCACACGTCCAAAAATTGCAAACTTTATATCGTTGGAATCAGTGGAACAAGCCCTAGCCAACCATGCAATTTGTTTAGTAAATAGTAACTGTTAGATTGTTTGCTTTTGCAGAAACATTTGTATGCTTGTTTGGATTAGAAAAGTGTTCAAAAATATGTTTGAGGTTGAAACCTTGGCAAATTAGTTTGTGGTGAACTTACTTACCCTAGGAGCCAACCCATGGTTTTGAAAATGGATTTGGTGAAGTTTAGGATGGATTGATTGGTTTAGTCCATTTCTAGCCAAATAAAAATAATGATTTTGCTATGAAAATGTTTTTGGAGTAAAAGCTTTGTGAAAATGATTTGGACTAAACCTACTGACCCTAAACACCAAGTTTTGAGAAACAACAACTTATTTGGTGAACCACTTAAAGTTGTTGCTTGGATAAAAATATTTTCCACCACATAAAATAATGAATGGATTTAAAAATGGTTTATGGATAAAACCCTTTTGCAAATGACTTTGCCACTTTGGAAAATGACCACTTTGAACCTTACAAAGTTTAGAAGCCTAGTGGAGACCACCTTTGCAAATAGAACCATCTCTTGCATGCTTACATGCATGACTTAGATCCCATTGTTTTATATGAGTGAATTGTTTGATTGATTATTGGTTTGGAATGCTAGTTGATATTGTGTTTGCTTGATTGATTGTAGTGAAGTTAGAAAAGTGTGAGACTAGCAAGATCAAGGAGTGAACCAACATTCCCTACCAAAAGGCAAGTTACACTATCATCTAAAGTCCTACTATTTTCATTATACTTAGTGGATTTTGAAACATGCATGAAAAGAATTTCTATACTTATGCTATGCTAAATCCTAATAGGATACCCTATACACTCCTTAGTGGAAACAATGTAGTTGTTACATGCTTAGCCATGCTATATTTTGAAAAGAGATACACGTTAAGATTTTATGAAGTTGAGAAAAGGACTTGTGATTTTATATAATAAAACAAGGACTCAATGAACCACCTGGGTGGCCAAGGATACTTTGAGTTTTGGAGAAGGTGGCAACAAAAGGAACCATGTCTATGGCAATCTCTTTGTGTTGTGCTCCAAAAGAAACCACCCAGGAAACTTAGAGATTGAACATGTTTCTCCAATTGTGGCTTTCGTGTGCAACCACATGCTATTTATGGCTCTGGCTTAGTCAACTACATTGGGAAGACCCATGCATTGTCTTCAGTTTACTGGACATGAGGATCTGGAATCCTACATGGGTGCTGAAGACAAGCTAGCAATGGTGTATGGGAGGACCCTCTGGAAAGACTTCGTCACATTCTCAATCTGCCGGTACTCCATCTTGGTGAGCACTAATCCAGTGGCCACTGGTGGCAACAAGATGGGATTGTGACATGTGGGTAAAGTGTACTACTTCTTCAGAAGATAATAAAATCTAAGTACTTAGTCGTGTCCCCGGTTATGGACAATACTAAGCAACTAAAGTTTGAAGCTATGGGAAATCTCGACATTCTAATTTCTAAAAGAAAACTTTTAAAGACTTGATGCACTTGGGGGTACCAAGGAGATCAAGAGATTTTGATAAAAATTGATGCACTTGGGGGTACCAAGGAGCTCAAGAGATTTTGATAAAACTTGATGCACTTGGGGGTACCAAGGAACTCAAGAGATTTTGATAAAACTTGAACACTTGGGAATTTACCAAGGAGTTCAAGGGATTTTGAAAAGGAGATTTGACAAAGGACCAAAACCATTTTGAAATGATAGGATAAAATTTTGCTTCTGCAAATGAGCCTTAAACCCTACTTAGCCAAATATGCATGTAATGATAGAATCCACTTATATTCCATATAGTAGTGAAACTTGCCAATACAGTTCAAATGTATTGACCCTTGTGGCTGTAACTTGAAATGTTGCAGGTTTGATTGTTTTAGAGAAGATTGATTGATTGATTAGGATTACAAAGTCTACAACCAACATGTCTTCCTGTGGCACTTTGAAGATGAAGGACCCCATGCTTATAGTTATTCCGCTGCAATGTAATGTAATAGCCAAATGAGCTATGTAAGATGTAATAAAATTATGTTATTCCTGGTTATAAAGTTATATTATGACCTTTGTTTCTTGATATTACATCTTAACTGTGGATGCTAGCTATTGATCCAGGGACTAGCATTGTAAACACAGGGGACTCCACCTTATATTAAATAAAGGTTGGGACACTCCCTCTACAGATACTTGCCTCAAGTTCTAACTTTAGACCATCATGGGAGATTACAAGATCATTATGAGAGCCCGAGAGATTTTCATGACTTTCTTCGAATTTCTTATAATTGCTAGTTAGCAACTCAAGTTGAGCCCTTAGCTCAACATTCTCATTAAGGTAGACACTTCACAATAAGTAAGTTAGTAGCACAAGAATCATTAATGGATTTTTCTTTTTCAAACTCACAAGATTCAATTTTTTTGTGTGAGGAGACAATTAGTGTGCTTATCCTCGGCTAGCTATTGCTTAAGGAGATTGAATCTACGTCTCCCGTCATCAAATTGTAAATCCAACTCCTATATGGTCTCTGTTTGTTTAGTTATGGTTTCTATAATGTGTTGGAGACAAGCAACAACCTTATTATTACCACGAAGGGAGGTACACAAAAGGTCATCTCACGTAGGATAGTACTAGTATCCTCATCAACATCATCATCATCATCCCCACTCTCATCATTAGAAGATGTGTCGGGAATCAAAGTAGGAGTTACCTTTGACCCTCTTGCCATAAGGCAAATGTGAGCACGGGAGGATAAAGATGAGGATATTCCTGAATCTCCATTCATAACTATGTCTTGATCAATAATGTGTTTGGTTTCGTCTAGATCGTTAGACAAACAACTAGAAGAAACTGAAGCATTTTGTTCATGGAAACAAGAAAAATCAAGCATATCATCTACACTAGTACTTAATTTTGAGATGATATACAAGGACTATCAACACAAGATGATATAGAACCATTGTTGCAAGAAGTTCTTAATTCCAAACTCTCTACACTGTTAGCATTTATATAACATGAATCATCAATGAGAAACACTACCATCATCACATATGATTTCTCCACTCACCATTCCATTACCTTGTGGCTTGTTAGATGTAGGTGAAGTGGAAGGAACTAAAAACTCATCACGACCATAGGTGGAAGCAACTTTGAGCTCTTTATGATGTGAAGGATAAGAGAGCTTCTAGGAGAGACCACTGACCATATGAGAAGTGGACCCACTAAATATTTCTCTAGGCTTGGTCCACATATCATGACACAACTTACCCTTTACAATAGTCAAGAACAAATTAACTATGGGGATCAAAGATAATAAACACTCATTAGATACTTGAGCTCCGAGATGTAAATTTTTCTCATCCTCTAAAGATATATTTTGAGGATCCATCAGAGGAGAAAAACATACATATAGAAATCGCTCTATATTTGGACACAAGTTACAAAGATTACAAAGCAAGTGATTTTATCCACAAAAAGTATAATTTGTGCCATAAAAGAGAATTGTGTCATTGTTCACTATACTACTAGCCGACATCTTTACACTCTAGGCAGTGAATTCTAATCAAGAAGATACCTTTCTCTGATACCAATTGAAAGGATAGAGATGTCCCCTAGAGAGGTATGAATAGGAAATTTTAAAACTATTACGGCTTTGGCTGGAAAGAATGTGGAATTAAACTAACGTTTATTTTACAAGCACAAAACCTAAATACACTAGGCTCAACTAAGTTCACAAACAACAAGTTAAGCCAAACAAGATATCACAAGATATATGTAACAACGGATATGCAATATATAAGTACTTCAATCTCAATGGCTATCACAAGAAAAGTAAACTCGGGCATAGAGATAATCGAGGCATGTGAAGATGAAGATGTATTCCCGTGTTCCTTTACAAGTAAGGTACGTCATGTTTGGAGAGGTGTGAGATCCCACGATGGATTTGCCCAAGCCACGAAGGGTACCTTATCTCCGAGGTTATCTCGGTGAGGGAATAGCCACTTTACTTATGGCTAGATTTTCCTCCACTTCGAAGATGGAAAACTCCACAACCACTTCACAAGATCCTTGAAGGAGAAGCCTGATATTCTTCACAATCTTCCATGAAGAAGACACCATGGCACCAACCGCCAAGCCAACTAGGAGGTCACCCTCCAAGAGTAATAATCTCATGGTCTCTCACTCGAACCAATAGAAATGGAGATCTCAACACTTATGAAAGAATCCAAAGCAAGAAAACCAAAGGTGTTCAAATCCTTCACACTTAAATCCCACCAAAGCAACAAGTTCTAGGGAGGAATAGAGAAGAAGAACAAATGTGGTGTCAGTGATGGATTTATTGAGGCCTAAACCTCCCATGGGCCTTAATCAATGATTCCTGCCCACGCCTACCTCTGTGATCAAAGACCTGGAGGCCTGAATCTAGAACCTCCCAAACCGACCTAACCTCAAATGACCTGACCTGACCTGTGGGGCTGCAATAAGTCTCTCTGAGATCCTGATATGTTGGAAACTTATCTATAATTTTTTATGCTCCATGCTTGTTTAGTATCTACTTTGCTTTACTTGTCCACACTTTGAGGTGCTTTTTACATGTTTTCTGGTACTAACCTATTAACAAGTTGAAACAGTTCCAGATGCCTATTTTTTGCTGTTTTTGGTTTCAGAAAATTTAGTACAGAAATATTCTCGGAATTAGACGGGACAAAGGACAAAGTCAATAACTTTCCCTGGGGAACAAGAAGTCTAGAGGAGAGCCGGAGGGGCGAGCCACAGAGGCCAGACCCACCCCAGGCGCAGGTGGGCCCAGCCTCGTGCCTGTCTAGGGTTTGGTGGCCCTGGCCGCCTCCTCGGTCTCCCCCTTCGCCTATAAGAAGCCCCCGATGCAAAAACCCTGAGTACCCGATCAAATATCCACGAAACAGTCTGTAGCCGCCGCCACCATCGTCCCTAGATTGGGGGAGATCTGAAGTTCTTCCCGGCATCCTGCCGGAGGGGAGATCATCCCGGAGGCCTTCTCTCCGATATGATGCGTGAGTAGTTCCACCTTGGACTATGGGTCCATGTAGTAGCTAGATGGTTGTATCTCCTCCTTTGTGCTTTCATGTATAGATCTTGTGAGCTCCGTTCATGATCAAGATCTAATCTATTTGTAATCATGCATGTTGTGTTTGCGGGGATCCGATGGATATTGAGATTATTATGTTGGTTTGATTAATGGTTTTGTCTATATGATTCTATCATGTCTGTTTTGTTTGTGATCTTGCATGCTCTCCGTTGTTAGTAGCTATCTTGGCCAAGTAGTTGCTAGTGACTCCAAGAGGGGGTATTTATGCTTGATAGTGGGTTCATGCCTCTAGTTTCCAAGGGAAGTGACAATAATATCTTCGGTTGTAGATGTGCTGTTGCCACTAGGGAGAAAACAACGGTCGCTTGTTCATGGAACGTGTGGACTGTTTACCTTACACACTTTGCTTAAAGCAGTTGTCTGTTGCTTGCAACTTAATACTGGAGGGGGTTCGGATGATAACCTGAAGGTGGACTTCTAGTCATAGATGCAGTTGGATGGCGGTCTATGTTTGTTGTTGTATTTCCCAATCAACCTCATAGGATCTTTCTGACTAGTAATTGCATTGTTATGCCTTGCTCAGTTCCCGTCAATTGCCCTGCTGTAATTTGTTTACCCTTCATGCCATGTTGTTTATCTAAGGAGAGCACCTCTAGTGAACTATAGACCCCGGTCCAATCTTTACCATTGATACATCTTCCACTATTACTTTTTTACTTGGTGCAAACCATTACCTTCCACACAATACGTTTAATCCTTTGTTACATCAAACCGGTGAGCTTGACAACCTCACTGTTCGTTGGGGCAAAGTCTTGAGTTTGTGTTGTGCAGGTATTCGTGTTGCTTGCAACACCTGGGTGACGTTTCCTTACTCCTTCTGGTTCGATAACCTCGGTCTCAACTGAGGGAAAACTTGCTTCTTGCTGCTTCACACCTTGCTCTTGGGGTTCCCAACAGTCTGTGCATAGACAGTCGTCAGATCCCGAAGACTAGACGCGCATCCAAGGGATATCGAGGATCAAAATTACGTGCAAGACAAGATGAATACATAACGTGACTAAGGAAGACTCTGCCGCACTATCGATGCCTATAAGTACTCGAGAACATTCACCGGAAGAGGACACACCATAATCGCCCAAGTCTTCGCCATTAGCCTTAGTCATAAACCCTAGATTCATCTCTCTTGTCGGGTGTCATTACAAACCACACTTGTATGATCTCTCGATCACCTTATGAATAAATTCTGAGGGAATCCTCCCCAGTATACACATATACCTTCGTCTTTGTCTTTGAAAGATCCAAACCTGTTGACCCGAGCTGATTGCCGAACAAATAAACTCTCTTTCGTTCCTCGGAAGTGAGACTGAAGAGGGATCGTGAAAACTATCCTTCGTCAGTTGGCACGCTAGGCAGGGGGACCCCGTGTCATGCAGATCAAATCTACCTCGACGATTCCCGACGTCTAGGACCGCTGGGACTGCAAAATATCCTACACTTCGACTTGCCTCAGACAAGGTCGGGCGGGCCAAGGAGGTGAACAAATTTAACCCGAAGCAACCTTCAACTATGTTAGGAGGGCGCCAAGGTTCTCCCACCCAACGCCATGTGGATGGAGCACGACTCAGGTGACCCGCGCTGCATGGATGGCCATACAGACCTTAGGGAGTCTCGGTCGCTCGCCACGAGTGAGACTATGGAAGGCGCGACCTCGGGAGAAGGATGGATTGCATCAATGTGCTTGGATATGCAAGGAACAGACACATGTCTCCGTCACGATCATGGAGGGTTGATGCACCTTGATGGAACCCTAACCGGCCATCCAGGTCGGTAACAGAATCATGTCTCACCCCTACACTCAGAGGATGGATGCCTAGGATTCTCTAATACCTAAGCCTCTGCCTAAGGAACGAGGATTATGTCAGTCCACAAACATACCCAAGGCTCGGACATGGATATCGAGTGTTGTGGAAACCCGAATGAGTATGAGAAGATACTACAAAGGACACTACTCCGCCATCGGAACGGGTCACGCTGGGGATCATACCAACCTCACCGGGCAACCAACGAGCGACAGATTGCTGGATAACGCTTAGGTATCAGACGAACAACTCCGCCCTACGCATGGCAGGTGTTGCCGGCATACCAGACAAGGACAACTGGTGCGGATACCATAGGATGAGCTTGATGCGGCTCAGATCACTGTAGAGTTTCGTTGGGAAACCCCAAGAGGAAGGTATGATGAGCACAACAGTAAGTCTTTCCTCAGTAAGAAACCAAGGTTATTGAACCAGTAGGAGGAAGGAAAGACCCCAAGGTGTTGCTAACAACTTGGAACCCACACAACAGAAACTCAAGACTTTGCCCCAACGAACATTGAGGTTGTCAATCTCACCGGTTTTTTGAAAACAAAGGATTAAACATACAGTGTGGAAGGTAATGGTAGCTTGTAGAAAGTAAACAATAACAATGGATGATGTATCAATGGTAAGGATTGGACCGGGGTCCATAGTTCACTAGAGGTGTTCTCCTTAAGATAAACAACACAACATGCTGGGCAATTGATAGGACAGAGCAAGGCATAACAATGCAATACTAGACATTCATGATCCTATGAGATTTGATTGGGCATTACAACAATATACATAGACCGCCATCCAACTGCATCTATGACTAGTAATCCACCTTCAGGTTATCATCCGAACCCCCTCTAGTATTAAGTTGCAAGCAACAGATAACTGCTTGAAGCAATGTGTGTAAAGTAAAAAATACAATTGTTCCATGAACAAGAGATTGTTGTTTTCTCCCTAGTAGAAACAACACATCTACAACCTTAGAGTTTTCTGTCACTTCCCCAGATTCAATAGAGGAATGAACCCACTATAACACTATGGTTCTAAAAAGACCGTATCTTCTATGGGACATGCCAATCCCCGGATTAGTTCATTGGCTCACAATAGAATAAATATGAATAACATAGCAAAATATCCGTGTATCATAAATAACGAAGGATCCATAGTAATCATTTGTTACAATAAAGCTTAGCTCTAGGCTAGCTTAACTTACTCAAGTAGCAACATAAATAAATAACTCCTCCATTCTTCAAATTTCCCACAAGTGAACAAGTGCCGAGTGGAGTACCGTGACCTAACCGATCACTCAGAATCTGAATATCCTGCAACATGAAACGTAGCAGCCCCGAAGGGTCAATACATGGAATTTATGGCAAGTAGAGCTATTAAAGGAGATAATAAACCTAGCATCTATATGCTTATTTGGCAAGTGGAGGTATGGCTAGCTTGCATTTGCAAATATCTTTGTCCTACTTTCATAAACAATTTTTAATTTTCTTTGAAAATATCCCAAATAGATTTACCCATCAACATTAAAGCAATTAGGAAATTAGAATGAGCGAGAAACAGTCATGAACTCAATATCAAGCAACTCAGATGTCCATAACCAGGGACATGGCTAATCGATTAGATTATACACCCTGCAGGGGTTAGTACACTTTACCTATGTGACTTGGCCAACCCAGCTTGTACCACCACTCTCATATTGGGTGATGATAGGGAGAAGTCCAAGAAGGGATCGTTCGGGAAGTAGCTCCCCAAACCCGACACGCACCGTACCAACCTACCAAAATTCTACTTCTCTGGCTACGTGGATTCGAGTTGCCACAACCTACTAAGTCCAACCAACCGTCCATTTCATTATTGGCACATGGTTGTATACGTAAGCTACCAAATAAAGAAGTCAAACATTCTCTCTTGATACCTAGGTGCCTTTACGCAATGATACCACCAAAAAATGTCAATCCCATCACACCCAGGAGGTTCATTGATTAAGTTGTTTTTAGTTTTTGCAAACCAACACTTTTAGAAACAACTTTCAGTGATGTAACCTAGCCCTCGTCCATCATAGCACGGCTAAGCACATCTACCAATGGTGGCTTAATTACAAGAGATCCTACCATATAATAAGATATAGCATAGAGATAGTAGTTCCTATCATGCATCTAAAAAATACACCACAATGTATTGAAAATAGTAGGACAATAATCATGAACAAATTAGCATCTACTTGCCTTGGCTGCAGCGGTCTAAGGAACAATCCTCACACGAGCAAGCGAGAAATAGCAACACAATCCTCACACGAACAATCCTCACAATCTACACGACATAATAGCAACACATAAACAATCCAAACACATCCATAGGTAGATGCGCAAATGCATGCATGGCTTCTTGATGCAAGTTTCAATAGCATATATGTGTTCTCTGTTGTATATGACTACTGATGATATGCATGACATAATTTTGATGCAAAGGAAAACATTTGATAAGAAATAGTGATCCAAATAATGGATTCTAAGGCAAATAATAATCCCAGGTTGTGTACTGTGTTGTAAAATATGGGATAAATACCTACTGTATAGGCAAGCTAAAATGTGACCAGGGCCAACTAGAATCACTCAAAAAGGACTTAGAGAACTTTTTGTATAATTAAAATACTCTAGAAAGCCTTTTAATTGCTTCTGCAAATTTAAGTAGTGTAAGTGTGGCACCCCGGATTTACGGTCCAAGAATACCTGTTATGCATACAATTCACGTTCCCATGATCAGTGAGCCATGAGCATAACCGACTAGTATCATTACAACATCCATCAAGTAACGAGTACAAAAAATTACAAAGTGGCCATTATGGTGAATACAACACAAATAGCGGAAGTCTTCAGCGCAGAGCCCGTGCCTTAACCTACAAGCAACTGATTGGGAAGACGGCCTAGCTTGCATAGACAACAACACCTTCGTCAAATCTTAACATCTACAATCTGGCCAAGTAAATAGCTAGGGACAATGCCCGTGAGTACTTTGAATGTACTCGGAAACCACCGAGACAAGGTAACAAGATAATGCATATTTGGCTGGGGCGAGATAGCTCTACACTATAGTTCTTTTCAGAGGAAATCTACAATGACATCTCTATATCTTTTTTGAAAAAGAGTTTTTGGAAATTATGCCTCCTTTTAGAAAATGTGGACATCTCCACATCCTTGTTAAAAAGGTTTAAAACAGTTTTATAGAAAAATCCTTTAAAACATCTTCGACCATCTCTGGTCAAAACCAAACTCATTCTTATCTTTCCTCGTGACCAAGTCACATCCTTTAATAATTTCAAGGTATCCGAAGGGTCCTCCTAGCACTTGCCATTCCAACCGTCCTTGACCATGGACACGGCTATTCGAATAGATTAGACTCTGCAGAGTTTGTGCACTTTACCCACAAGAATCAATAAATCCGCCGGGATAAAACCACGGCCCGCTACACACGGTAGACGGGGTTCGAATAATCAAACCTAACTCTTCATTTGTCCTTCCCTAGCAAAGGTGGCTTTTCCTTTTGGGTTGTTCTCTCCAGCACGAGTATGTGGCACGATGGCCATATTCCTACCTCCCGTACTGGCCCCTACCTCGAAATCGTAGTTTGACCGGTAGCAATTGTGACTTCACTTCCTCCCGTACTTACCAAAAGTCATACCGTCCGCGAGAGACCCAATTGTTGCACCGGTACCTTGTCCATGATAGTCCGGATTTCAGGGGATTTTTCCCCTTTAGCGAGTACGAGCAGACCCGACTAAAGACCACAAACTACGAGCTAAGCCCCAGCTTCTGGGGTAATGTGGTTGCCCGGATAAATTGTTCCGGACATTGGCTTAGAACATCCCTTCTCTCTTTATCTTGCTTGACTTTCTCTTCATGCACCTCATATCTTCTTTAGTAAAACTTCCACTCGGAAACGATGCCTCTTTCCAAGGGTTTTATTTTGAAAACTTTCTAGTAGGGTAAAACCCAAAATAGTTTTATTCTTGAATATCCATGGGTTCCAAGAGGGAAGATGCTAATCATCTTAGACTCGATCTAAAGGGGGTAAAAATGGGTTTCAATAGGGTAGGTGTCCTAATGGTCACTCATTCATAACTTGGAGGAGCCAAGTTACTTACACCTTTTATTTAAAACAGGTTATGTAGTTAATCATGAGATCCATAAACGAGACATAAAACAATTGATAAAAGAGTAGGTTAACATAGGAGTTCAGAAATGGTGGATTGCCTCTGACCAGCAAGATGTCCCTTGACTTCTTTAGAATACCAGAATACCAAATATAACAATAATAAGGATAACCTGGTCCGTCCTTCTTCTTGGTGTCTCGCAAACGCAACTATCACCGTTATCGAGTACACATGCAAACAAACAACACCACATTCAGTACAAGACATACAAACATCAAACCAAACAGCAAGGAAATTATAATTACATGATATACATCAGTAGGATGTTGGAGCTTTGATTTGGTTGGTCTGGGAGAATAATTGGAGACATAGGAAAAACGGGTCCTCTTTTGGTTTGAAGCCTAGGAACTAAATAAGAGAGGTTTTTGACCAAGGGATTGATCTGGATGATACCATTGTATAAAGATGATACCATCCGATAGGTATTGATAAAATGAATCCAACAAAAGTGGTTTCACTATTTTATCAATTTCCCTTGATTTATAATGGATTTTATAGTGATTAAAGCTCTAGTTTTAGGAAATAATTCATCAGAACAGTTCTGGAGTTGCAAAAATTATTTCCTTGGGTGAAAAGGTATTATTTAGTGGACTGAAACAAGAGTAGTTGGAATCAACTCAAAACATTTACCAGAATGCCCTTGAGAAATTCCCAAGGACAGTACTGGCTAGGAATTGTCATTTTCTTAAGATTTATTTTACAGAAGTTTTTTAGGTTATTACAAGGACACATGTTAGGTACTGAGTATACCTTTCTGTAGAAAATGGAATCAACCTTTTTGGAGTTGCAGAGCTACTGTAAAGCTTTTATTAGTGATTAAACCATGCACAAAAGAGTTTACTTCACTAAAATTCAACAAGGACTCATAAAATTATGAGCTGCTGGATTATGAAGTATATGATTTGGTGTGTTCAAGGGTAGTTGGAATTAGGTCCAAACCTTACTTGTTTTGATCTAGGGAATTTCCTAGAGGCAAAAAAAGGATTGATTTTGATATTTTGCTACCAGAAAACTATCAAGCAAGTTATTATGGGGCCAGTTGGACATGAAATGTATGGACATTACCTATCAGTAACAATTGGATTTACTCCATTTGGGGACACCAAACTTTTTGGAGAATTTATTTAGTGATCTTGACAGATCATAATAGATGATTTATCATCTTTAACCTAGACATCATTTTGGTACAGAACTGGGTCTGCATGTTGGGTAAGATATCCAGGTACTTGAGAAAATTTAGATCTGAATATTTTGAAACCTTTTTCATTTTTATTTGGATTTAATCCAAACTTCTAGTTTGCAGATCTAAAATTCTAGAAGAAAAGAGAAAGGGCTGGGAGGTCAACGAGCCAGATCCAGACAGGAAATGAGCCTCTAGTGGGCATTCGGCCCAACGCATTAGACGCACACGGGAAACGCGGGAGCACCCGTGGCCCAACCGACGACCTGCCTTCGGGATCTGGGCGAAGAGGTAAGGGGCGACCCTGGTCGTTGGATTAGAGGAGATCCGACGGCCCGGGCGCCTTCTCCTTCCTCGTGATGTGGACGGGAGAGGAAACCCTAGTGCGGGTCAAGGGATAGGCGGGGAGGCTCACCGAGGGTTCGGGGGAGGTCGAGGAGGGGCCAGGTCGACACGGTGCACGCCGAGGGTCTCACGGATGGGTGGAACAGCGGTTCTGGCATCGTGGAGGTACTCACGCGAAGACGACTGAGAGGGAGCTCGCCGGAGTTTGTCGGGGCCACCTCTAGAGGCTCTCCTACACGAGGAGGAGGGCATTGTTAGTTGCAGAGGAGGGAGAGGGTTCCGAAAATGCCACATACAGAGGGAGGGGAGCTCGGGGGAGAGGGCCTTTCTCAATTTTGTGAGGGAGGCCGAAGCTCCTTGCTTCTCTTCGCAAGGGCAAGGCAGAGCTAGGGGAGGGAGAGGGAGCTCTGGGGAGGAGAGTGAAGGGTGCTGGGGGCAAATGAGGGAGGAGTGAGGCCCTGGGGTGGCCTCTGGCCTTATAAACCGAAGGGAAGGGTCTATGGTGGGTGTGGCTTATGGATGATCATGGAGGTGGGGTGCTTCTCGGGGGTTGGGCCTCAGGGGCGGTGGAGAGGGAGAGTTTGGGGCACAGAAGGGAAGAGACAGGCCAGGGAATCGTCTGCTGCAAGGTTCCTCCCTCTCTCTCTCTATTTGGCCAAGGAAATAAGAAATTAAGGAGAGGGGAGGGCTAGGGTACAACCATTGGCTCGTGGAGTGGTGTGTGGGGGTCCTGTAGACGACCAGAGGTGAAGGGAGGGGTGGTTGTTGCTGCCAAGCTTTTAAAACACAAGATATGCCAAGATATTGTATCTCCCTTTCTCTTACAAGCACTAGGAGACAAAGAGGAGGGAAGCTACAACAGGTGGTACTGTAGCACACGACCAGAGAGTGTAGTGGGTGCTGTGGTGCAGTACTTGACAAGGTTTGGTGGTGTTTGGAATTGGTTTGAATCAAGTTTGGCTTGGTTTTGTAAAATTGATTAAATGGATGCTTGTGAAGGAAGTTGAAAATGTTGCATTGGACAAGGTGGGGAAATGGTACTGGTAGGTGGAGCAGGTCAAATAATCTCTTCATGATCTAAATGGGATTTTTCTATTGATTACTATCCCATTTAAATGCACTTATTCAAAAAGTGCAGGAGTAGTTTATGGAAGGTAAGATGATATTTTTACATTGGAAAGGCTTGGTTTTTTATGTGAGATGGTCTTAAATACCATAGCACACATTGGAGAATTTTATTGGGATTTATTGAGGTGTGTAAGTATTTTTAGGGAATTATTTCTTTTTTCTGCCATTTAAGAAAAAAGGCAAAAAGAAATAATAAAGAATCTCAAAAATATTTATTTTTGAGTTTGGAAGTTGGGAAATGATAAATAGGCATCAAATGTGCCTTGAGTTGGAAAAGTGATTTGGATAAAAGCAAACTTGCCTTTGAAGACAAGGTTGTTAAGAAATTGGTAAGTAAAGGAAATAAAATAGTTTAATAATCCAAATAATTGTGGGAATTATTTGGGGATGCTTATATCCAAGGTAGATGATGTAAACTTAATGTAGGCATCAAGATCAACCTTGGGTTTGAAGTAAAGTGGTGAAAAGGATGGAAACTAGATAAGGGAGGATCTAGGGTTTAGTTATTCTCATGCCACCTAAACAGGGTTGGATTAGGGAGCTCAGAGCTCACCTTGGTACAAGGGATATATGGATGTATAGAACAAGTCATATAGATCATAATGGAAGCAAGGGTTGGGCTTGGTTGCATTTGAGGTGGTTTTGGAGTGATGGCAAACTTTCTTGAAAATAAGGCTGCCATAACTGGTACATCAGGTAGCCTCCTAAACCATGTGGGTTTAAGGAGCACAAGGTTCCAATGGAAACAAGTGAAGTGGGGATTGATAGGACATGATTAGTAGATCATAACCAAGCAAGGAGTTGGTCAAGGGGAGGTAGAATATAGAAGTGAGCTTCTTCCAAAGTAGGCAAGACGATAAGATTTGCAGAAAAGATTATTATCTTGACTATAAAACCATCATGGATGAGTGGGAATTCAATTGGCTTAGCCAAGGAAAAGAGTGGGCTTTGTGTAAGGGGTCCCAACCTTTAAATAAGGTAGAGTCCCCTGTGTTTACAATGCTAGTCCCTGGATCAATAGCTAGCATCCACAGTTAAGATGTAATATCAAGAAACAAAGGTCATAATACAACTTTATAACCAGGAATAACATAATTTTATTACATCTTACATAGCTCATTTGGTTATTACATTACATTGCAGCAGAATATCCATAAGCATGGGTCCTTCATCTTCAAAGTGCCACAGGCAAACATGTTGGTTGTAGACTTTGTAATTCTAATCAATCAATCTTCACTAAATCAATCAAACCTGCAACATTACAAGTTACAGCCACAAGGGTCAATACATTTGAATTATATTGGCAAGTTTCACTACTATGTAGAATATAAGTGGATCCTATCATTACATGCATATTTGGCTAAGTAGGGTTTAAGGCTCATTTGCAGAAAGCAATAATTTATCCTATCTTTTCAAAATGGTTTTAATCTTTGTCAAATCTTTCTGAACTCCTTGGTAAATCCCCAAGTGTCTTTGTCAAAATCTCTTGAGTTCCTTGGTACCCCCAAGTACTTCAAGTTTTTATCAAAATCTCTTGATCTCCTTGCTAAATCCCCAAGTGCTGCAAGTTTTTATCAAAGTCTCTTGAGCTCCTTGGTACCCCAAGTGCTTCAAGTCTTTTGTTGTCACTTAAAAGTTTTCTTTTAGAAATTAGAATGTCGAGATTTCCCGTAGCTTCAAACTTTAGTTTCTCAGTATTGTCCATAATCGGGGACACGGCTAAGTACTTAGATTTTATTTTCTTCTGCAGAAGTTGTACACTTTACCCACATGTCACACTCTCATCTTGTTGCCACCAGTGGCCGCTGGATTGGTACTCACCAATATGGAGTACTGGCAGATTGAGAATATGATGAAGTCTTTCCAGAGGGTCCTCCCATACACCATTGCTAGCTTGTCTTCAGTACCCATGTAGGATTTCAAGTTCCTTCATTTTCAGTAACCTGAAGACAATGCATGGGTCTTCCCAATGTATTTAACCAAGCCAGAGCCATATGTAGCATGTGGTTGTACACGAAAGCCACAATTGGAGAAACATGTTCAATCTCTAAGTTTCCTGGGTGGTTTTCTTTTGGTGCACAACACAAAGAGATTGCCATAGACATGGTTCCTTTTGTTGCCACCTTCACCAAAACTCAAAGTATCCTTGTCCACCCAGGTGGTTCATTGAGTCCTTGTTTTATTATGTAAAACACAAGTCTTTTCTCAACTTCACAAAATCTCAACATGTATCTCTTCTCAAAATATTTAGCATGGCTAAGCATTTTACAACTACATTGTTTTCACTAAGGAATATATAAGGGTATCCTATTAGGATTTGGCATAGCATAAGTATAGAAATTCTTTTCATACATGTTTCTAAATCCACTAAGTATAATAAAAAAATAGTAGGACTTTAGATGATAGTGTCACTTGCCTTTTTGGTAGGGAATGATGGTTCACTTCTTGATCTTGCTAGTTTCACACTTTTCTAACTTCACTACAAATCAATCAAGCAAACACAAAATCAACTAGCTTTCCAACCATTAACTAATCAACAAATCACACACATAAAATAATAGGAACTAAGTCATGCATGAAAGCATGCAAAAGGTAGTTTTATTTGCCAAGGTGGTCTCTACTAGGCTCTACACATTGTAAGGCTCAAAGTGGACATTTTCCAAAGTGGCAAAAGTTATTTGCAAAAGGGTTTTATCCATAAACCATTTTTAAATCCAATCATTATTTTATGTGGTGGAAAATGTTTTTTATCAAAGCAACAATTTTATTTTGTTCACCGAATAAGTTGCTAATTCTCAAAACTTGGTATTTAGGGTCAGTAGGTTTGAATCAAATCATTTTCCCAAAGTTTTTTACTCCAAAATCATTTTCATAGCAAAATCAATATTTTTATTTGACTAGAAATGGGCTAAATTAATTAATCCATCGTAATCTTCACCAAATACATTTTTAAATCAACAAGTTGGTTCCTAAGGTCAGTAGGTTCACCACAAACCAATTTGCAAAGATTTTAACCCTAAAAACATTTTGGAATAATTTTTATCACCTAAACAAGCATACAAATGTTTCTGCAAAAACAAACATTTTACCAGAGGCTTTTTACTAAACAAATTGCATGGTTGGCTAGGGCTTGTTCCACTGATTCCATTAATATAAAGTTTGCAAATTTTGGACGTGTGGATCAAAAGTTACAAGGGTTTCAAATTTACAAACAAATCTGATTTCAAATTCTGTTTTAAACAAATACTGGCCACGCGTCGTGTTCTTATTGGGCGGTACCGGTTCGCACGGATCGCGCTCTCTGGTGCGTTGGATCTAAGCAGATCGCACGGCTCAGGCGTGCTCATACCGCTTCGCTCTGTTCTAATTACAACCACATGATCAAAATCTAACGGTGATAATCTAATCGACCTTACTCGGGCGGTGCTGACGGTGGCTGGCGGCGGCGCACGGTCAGGCGGTGGCGCTACGACAGCTATAGGAAGCAAGGAGAGAGGGGGAGGTGCTCACCTTGTTCGCGAGGTCGAGGTGGTGCTCAACGTGTGGTCGGCTTGGCAAGGGGCGCTCAGGGACAGCAGCGATTCCTCGCCGGAGTGGGAAAGGCGTCGGGCGGCTCTGGTCGTCGTCGTGGGCGGTGCTGTGGTTCACTCTGAAGCAAAACGAGGTTGCGGTTAGAAGCGCAAGATCAAGGCGAAGTTGTGTGCGTGAAGGAGAGGGCGCGGGGTGGTCGGTGCTTACCAGGAAACGTCGCCGGAGATAGTAGCAGCCGCGGCGGCGCTCAGAGCTTGTCGAAGACGATGTTCTGGGGCGCCCGCGGGTGAACGGATGACACGAGCAGGTGCGTCTGGGGGTGGGGATCACGACGGTGTGATTAGGAAGGCAAGGGGCGGCGAGGTTCGACCGGAATCGAGGAGGGAGCTCGTCGGAGCAGTGAGGGTGTGGCTTGAAATTACGACGGCCTGGGGGCAGAGAGAGGGAGGCGCGTGAGGGGAACGAGAGAGGATGCCAGGGCGGTTAATAGGGCGCAGTCACGGCGAGTAACGGTAGCGGAATCAACGCGTATTGATCGCCGGAGTAATGGCTGCAACGGCAGGGCGTCGTCTGCGCGAAGAAGAAGGGGGTGAGTTGGCTGCGTGGGTCCGCTTCGTCAGCGAAGGAGAGAGACAAGGAGAGGGGTCCACTCGTCAGTCGCTCTGCGGGTTAAAAACTGAGTGCGAAACGTTTCTTCGGGAGGGAGAAAAGCTGGGCTGGTACTGGGCTTGTTGGGCTTGGCCAGTTGGGCTGCTGTCTGGTTCCATTTTTTTTCCAAATGTTTTATCTTTTTCCAATTCTATTTTCTGTTTGAAAATCAAACATTCAAATTAATTCAAACATTCACCAAACATTGCAATTGAATTTGGTTCTGTTTAACAACATAAACCAAAGTCCAAAGATCAAAATAATATTTTTATTTTAGGGTCCATTATTAATTAAATAAATAGACCTTGTTTATTGATCAAATAGATTTTGATTTATTCAAAAACTCTATTTTTGAAATCTAAATATTATCAAAACCCAACTAGTAGGTTTTATTTGAAAATAATAGATATTTGTAAAACTTGTTTAAAATGAATAAATAAGTTTTGATGTTTAATTAAAATAGTAAAACTTTTATTTTTAATAAACTTGGATATTAAATCCTTATTATTTTATTTTAAATAAACCTTTACTAATTTTGTCAAATAGAAATATTTTATTTCAAAGGTTTGGCCAAGTTTTCATTTGGCTTATAAAATAATCTTTATTTATACTCCTACCTTTTTATTTGAAAGCCAATCTTTTATTAAAAGATCCAAAAATAGTAATTCAAATATTTTTAGCTTTATTGTTTATTTAACTTTTTTAAATCCCTTTAGGATTTTATTTGATCCAAATAGGTTTTGAAAGTTTCCAATTTGGATTCAAAAAGTTTCTTCTCACCCTGAAAATCAACAAAGTTTTATTTCATTCATTTATTTTTCACATTACAAGATTTGGAAAATCTTGGGATGTGACACTTTGGTAGTACTAAAGATGTACTACAAGATGGTTCAAGTAAATTCTCAAGAATGCACATATGTTCGAAGAGGTAGAGCTCCAAAGATGGAATCTAGATAAGAAATCCAGACTTGGCCATTTTGGCAGATTTGGTGATTTTTGACTAGTATGAAAAAGGGAAACATTTGAGAGGGTGGCATGGGTTTATCCTATCCATCAAGTGGTTGATATTGAGGTATAGGTTGAAAAGAGGGGATACATGCTTGGATGGGGTGTCCACTAAGTTGGAAACCATCAAGAGGGATCATCCAGGATTGAGCTGATTTGGGGATGAGAGGGTTACTTGAGTGGCTTAGGATAGATCCAGACTTGGATGCTTGATATGGGCTTGATGATAACAAGCAAGGATTGGGTCCTAAGGGATGAGCTAATATATTAGCTCACTCTAGATCCTAAGCAAATAAGGCAATCATCATATCAAGGCAATTCATCAACTAGTAGATCAAGGCAATTCATCCAACAGCAGATCAAGGCATTTCATCAACTAGCAGATCAAGGCAATTCATCTTGTCACTTATGCACTACTACTAGGGTTACCAACAATCCTAGCTTGAGGTAAGAAGGGGTATGTTGAAAGGGGTTTTGCTTTGAAGTAAGATAAGTACCATCTTGGTAACTCCACCAAGAATGAGATGAAAAGGGTTTTTAATAAAGGTTTTGGAAAACCTAGAGATAAGGTTAGTTGAAGGTTCTATCTTGAAAACATAAGGAGATAATAGATAGGTCTCCATAGTTTTGTTAATAGAGACTAGTAAAGTATTTGTTTGTGTCAAAGTCATCTTGGCTTAGGTTTTTGAAATATCAGAACATTTGAGAATATGAAAGATGAACCAAGGCATCTCTTTTGTAACATAGTTTTTGTAAACTAGTGTTGAGATGGGGAGTACACAACTAATCCACAAACAATTGCTTGGGCACAAGCAAACAAGTAAGCACACATTGCAAGAAAAGTTTTTGTTCCCCCTAATTTTTGCCTTTTGGACACTTAATCAGGGTTACTGAAATTGGGATGTTACAGACCTTTCCCCCTTAAAATAATCTCGTCCTGAGATTAGGGAGGAGTAGGGTTGGGGTGATAACATCCGCTTAACAATTTCAGCTTTGGAAAAAAAATACCGGGTGCTTACAATATTTACAAAACCCAATGTGGTTAGTCACAGGTCAGAGCTGAGTGGCTTCAGATTGGGCGGTTTTGCTTTAAACAAAGGGAAAAGACTGCGTCTTTTCCCCTTAGGGCGAGTCTAGGTAGGTGTTGTGTCAACGGGGTACTTCCTTCTTAAGGCGAGACAGCGAGATGAGTCTTCTTTATTCCTTCTCCTCAGGGTCGACGTTTCTTTCTTCAGGGTCTTGCTACCAGGGGTGTTGGATGGATGGTCGACCTTGGAGTGGAGGACTTTCCTGAAGTACCTTCTGATTCTGGAGAAGTGCCGATTGTCATTCTTCTTGCAGGGTTGACGATTAATATTTGGAGAAGTGGTCATTGCTTAACGCTAACTAGTGGTCGACTCTAGGGGTCTATCGGATTTTGGGCGAGAAAGACGCAGTCTTTCCCCCTTAGAGCGAAACTAAGGGTGCTTGGTGAAGTCGCCACTTTCGGGGTTGGAGGATGCCATTAGAGTTTGGCAGTCTAGGAAACGAGGTCCTTTGGAAAGGATGTTGTTCCGGTTTGGTCTTATGCAACATCGTGGGTAAAACACGAAAAGAAGGATATCACACTTGCATATCATCTGGAGAGTTTAGTAGGGTTCGAGCCGGTCGGTGGCGGGGGTACTTAAGGGGTTACAAAATAGGTCTATGCCGCATGGCAACAAGGCACTTAGAGTTTTAAAAAATAGGTCTTGGGGTGATACATGACTCTACCCAGGTTGGGGATAGGAGAGTTTCCGGGTGCGAAACTACTTCGGAGGAACGTCCAGAGTCTTGTCGCCTTTCTGGGGTGAAAGATTTCTCCTCAGGTAATGCTTTCTCGGGGGAAGAAGAGGTTCTGGGGATAGTGGCCTCGTGATTCTTCTGGCCGAAGGGGCTCGGGGTTTCTTGCCCTTTTTTGGTGCTAGAGATTCTTGCTTCGAGGCTGTCGCGTACTTTTCTAGACATTCGCGGGTGAAGTGGCCCGGACCTCCATAGGTGTAACAACCTTTTTTTCTTAGCTTCAGATCCTCCTTGGGTTTGTCTTGGAATCTTCACGGGGGAAGTGGATGTCTTGGACTTTGCCTTGGTAGGAGTGTTGTCAAGACCACGTTGGGGGCACTCTCGACTGAAATGACCCGGTTCATCATAGGAGAAGCAGGTGCCTTTCTTCGAACGTCCTTCTCTTGATTTCTTCCCAATGTTGACGCAGGGAAGTTGACGAGCCTTGCCAATCAGGAGAAAAATAGGGCAGTTGGCCGGGACATGGTTGTAACTACCTCGGTGAATTACGCTCCTAGTTACAAGCCTGGATGAGCGGAAATGGTTGAAATAGTACGGTGGGGCCCAAATGCCACTCACAGGTAGACCTTTCGGCCGTCCCAACCATTTCCAAACATCGGGACAAGAACGGGCGGCGTAATCGGCAGGCGAAGGGATCAACTACATACACAAATGAGTATGTATGCAAGCCACCATACAACAGTACATCAGAGCCATTCCATCTAGAAGAAATAGAAATATTGTAACGCCATACGGCAAGATCCAAATATCCTAGATAGATATAATAGTTTAGGATATCTCCTCACACATCAAATATCAGAGTATCAGGCGGAAGCGGCAAACAAGATCCGAGTACGGATAAGAAGCAAATCGGCATAAGATGCCCCATAAATAAACACATCCCGCCCACAGATCTCACGGATCCCCGTTCCTGGAATCTCTACACCGAATGATCGTTGCCCACATCGTCCGTCTCCTCCACCCAGTATCCATCTTGTGAGTGTACCTGTTCATCTGAATCAAATAATTTATCGTGTGAGACCCTAGGGGTACTCAGCAAGTCTTTATGCCTCTAAAGGGGACACAACCTGGGGTGACGCAATTGCAGCAAAAGATAAACCCTAACAATTCTATAGATACTCGCTAACCATCCGCCTAACCAAAGATAGACGGATGTCCGTGAATTAATGACAACTGTTATAACAGTAATATCAACAGATCCATCCTCCTCCTCGCTTACCAACGAGGAAGCGGACGAACACCCCCCCATCCGTTGGCAGTTTTATTAACCATTCCATGAGTGTTGCACTATTTACTAGTCAGTTACTTAGTCAAATTAAAGCGGTACTTTAGTAATGCTTGTCTATGATCGAGAAACTGTGCTCCAAGTCGTCCATAACCGCGGACACGGCTTTCAGAAAGTTTTACCCTACAGGGGTGCACAAATAGCAACACACACTCGATCAACCTCGGAAAAACCAAATCAAAACCCAACGAGGCCTTCACGACAAAGCAATCACAAGATTCAGAAATATTTCAGGGGGCCACCCCATTGAGTACACCCGCAACGAAGTTAGCCGACTCCGAGACGGACTCAAGGTTTGCGCCAGTGGCTGTAAACGACTGGGAACCCGAAAATGTGACTGGGCTTGTCGATACCGCGAAAACACTCCGCTGACCTAAACAGTACAGGTGCAGTACCTCGCACAATTTTAAATAAAGCAGTAAAGCAGGGCATAAGTACAGGATAGTAAATAAAACCTCAAACTAGTTTTTGGCCCCAAGAAATAAGAATGAATCAAGCTCTGGCTCAGGGGGGGGTCCCATAAGCCTCCCGGATGTGGATAGCGCGAATATTCAAGGAACAGGAATCAAGTACTCGGGGTCCTACGGGACACAAGTGAGCAGGAAAAACCAAATAGCAGATATTGCTCACCGGTGCCACTTTCATTAGTTATCCCATTACTACTCAGGTTAAGTTGTATAGGTACCTCGTTATCCATCAGACACTCACATACCCTACACATGCTGTTCTACGACTCGCATGGCTCAAACAACTCCTGTAGTAATGGCTCATGGGATGGAGGAACAAGCTTCGGTGGGGTTTAAAAGTAAAGGCTATGCAATACTTGGGATTCACTTTAATGCAATCGCGACTCAATGATGCAAGAATAAGATAGAGGCAATAGGTACTATATGTATGCAATCATGTGGTAGTGCTTGCCTGGCAGCTCAGTTGAAGCGAGAGAAGGATCTGGGTAGTGCTCCTGGGTTTCTTGATATATCCCCTGCTCAGCGTCTATTCGAAGAAGAACCAAACAAACAAGGCCAACATAAACAAAGTGCACAAGCATAAGAATAAAATGCGACAAGCAAACAATCATGCCATGATGAATGATGCACAATTTTCATGGCAATAAAGTAGCATGGCATGGGTGAGGTGTAGATTACAAGAAATAAACATTTTATGGGGTTTTAATCATGTTTTATACCCAATTAAGTTGCTGTTTACATTATATTTATATGATGCATGCTGCAAAATAGATCAAGGAATGCATAAACAGAAAGGTCTCGTCGAGCTAGTCATTTTAGACATATCATTTGTTAAATTTGGAGTTATAAATCAAAAGTTATTAATTAATTAAGGAAAAGGGCATTTTATTGTAATTTTAATCAACTTGAAATTTAAAGTGTTCAAAATATATTTTGGATGGCATATTTGAATTCCTCGCATTTTTCTGATTTGAAAACATATATTATTTACATTATTTAGATTTATGAATTTAAATTTATTTTAAAGTCAAAATTATTAAAAAGGGGTCAAAGTCAAAGGTTTGACTATTTTAAATCAATTCTGAAAATATTTGATTAAAGATTTGAATTGACATTCAAAAACAAAACATATTTCATATAGAGTTTGAATTCAAATTCGAAATATTTAAATAGTTATGAATTTATTTGATATTAATCATTTACTGAAATTTTAATTGATTTAAGTAATAGCTGAAGGTTTTTCTTACTCGGTCTAGAGCTACCCAAAGCCGCTGACCAGTGGGGTCACAGGAGGCCTGGCCCACTGCGCGAGTGAACGCAACGGGGGCGTGCCACGTGGGCAACAGCGGGGCTGCGGGTTGGAAGCCAAAAAGGAGGGGCTTTTTGCAAAAATCGCTTGGACCCGACAGTAACCTGACGAACTGAAGTTTGGATCGCAAAAAGAATTGGTAGCTCGTGCCGATGTTGTGACGAAGATGGCGAGCGCTAGGATTGGAATTTGGTGACGCCGTAAAAACGAGATTTGTAGAGGGAATGAAGGTCTTCGATATTCGTTCAGGAATCCTCGGCTAAAAAGGACCGGAGCGATCGGTAACTCGCCGGGTACAGAGACGAAACTGCTGCTTGCACAGCGAAAACGGCCAGCTTCCGGCAACGGTGGCGAGCTCGTCGGTGCACCAAAAGGGGTGTGCAATAGCTCGATAGAAAGAGGGGAGATCCTTCTACCGTCCAGTGCTCGTGGATTTGACTGAGATGAACCTACCGCCAAGCGAGCCTCCGAAGAAATCCTATGCAGAGAGAGATACCGCTGCGGCTGCTGCTGCTATCTGCGGATGCTGCGCACGCGGTGGTGGTTCTTGACGACGGCGACGGCGATTCAAGGCGGCATGATGCGGGAAGGTGGAGAAAAAGAAGGGGAAAAGGAGGTGGCACTCACCTCGACCAATTCCCGCAAGAATTGGGGTCGGGGACGGAGGAATATGGTCAGGGCGGTGGCGACAGGGCGGCATGCTCGGTCACGACCGCAACAGATACGAGGAAGCAGTCACCGACAGGTCCGGCTCCTGTGCTTCAGGTGGAGGATGGAGACGGTGATCCTAGGCGACTCCCGCACTCAGGAGCTCTTGGTGTCGCCCATGGAAATGCTCGTTTGCCGTGCCTACCTCTCAGTCTCTCTCTCTCGGAACAGGGGAAAAAAGGAAGGAAGGTGGCGGCGCTGATGGACGGAAGGAGTCTAGGGTTCCAGGGACGCGGCTGGGGTGGATAAGAAGGGGCAGGTGGTGACGCGGCAGACGGGAGGCGACAGCCACCTGCTTCCTTCCGTGAGTCGCAGAGAGGGGGGAGGCCGACAGAGGAAGAGAAACAGAAGACGACGTCGGGGTGAAGGGGTACTGGGCCATGAAGAGGGAGAGAAGGACCCGAGTGGGCCTTGCTGCTGCTGGATGCCGCCTGGGCTAGGTGGCTGCTGCTCTCTCTTGGGCTGCGGCCCAGTAGGTTCTTAGCTTTCCTTTTTATTTATTTTTTATTTCTTTTTGTTAGTTCAATTGTTTTGTTTTATGCTTATATTTATCCAGTTTTAATAAAGCAACTTATTCAAACTATTTTGAATCTTTGCAGGGATTTTTGAACAAAGGTGTCTAGGCAACAAAATAGACTAGAGGGAAAATAGCATATGGGAAAGAGAGGATGCCCACATACACGATGGGTATGTGTCAATTTGGGCACTTTACTAGATTAGAGGATGTAGGGGTTTAGAAAAAGAATAAAAGCATTTGGTAAAATATGGAACCCTAGCAATGGTTCCCACATTATAGAATAAAAAAATAGAGATACCAAAAAGGGAGAGGGAGGTATGGGTGATGGTGGGGTAGGGGATTAGGGAGGATCTTAGATAGGGAATAAGAGAGAGAGGGTGATGGCTTAGGGTTTTAGATGCTTGCATGCTCCAAACTAGATCAAGCCAAAAGGAGGGAGAGAGAGAGATGGGAGATGATCCACTCAAGAATTCAAATAAAATCCAAATGACTAGAATGTGGTGGTTCTTGCATGGCCCATGCAAAACAATTAATGCCATGCTTATTCTTGTGAAAACAATAATATTTACATGGCATTATTCCTATGCATTCCCAGAAGTGGAATAAAGCCAAGCAAAAGAATTTAAAGGAAAGTTCCAGATGGAGTAGATGGATATGATCACATTTGATTAAAATTGGGACTTGCTAGTGTGTATATTCCACTAGATGTTTAATAGTCCCAAAAATATCCCAACATGAGCATAAACCCATGATAATCCATCTGAAAGCTAGGAAAAAGGATCACTACTCAGAATGCATGCAAAGGTGGCTCCACATATCAACAATGTGAAAACAACATGATGCTAAGCTGAGAGCATGAGGAAAATAGAATTTGGATCCATCCCAACCCACATGAGCTAGAGGTAAAACCCAATAAAGTGCAAAGCTCATATTTGTTTGGATGGTGGAATTATAAGGTGGTATCAGGGAAAGGTGATGGAGTTGAATAAAAGATATGCCCCCAACTCAACTTGGGCATTCAAACAATATATCAAGAACCAAATACAATATCAAGAGGCAAATACAATTTACAATGCATATGAGAGAAGAACCAACACAAAAAGGGTTTTATATGATGCTCAAATGCAAGGTGGCATGATGACATGAGCATGATATAATGATGATGCAACGATTATATATATGAAGTAGCCATTATATAGACTGGGCTAGTAGCATTGCAATTGTTAGACAATTGGGATGCTACAACTCTCCCCCACTAAACAAGAATCTCGCCCCGAGATTCCTAGGAAAAAGAAAACAACACAAGGAGAGGAGGGTGTCCGAACAAAGGTTACCCTCACGTTCCCAAGTTGATGAACAACGGAATGGTGCGACCACTACACCTTGCAAAACTTGCTAGACTTGTTGCGAGTCTTGCGTTTTGCTTGAGAAACAACGGGTTAGAAGAGTTGAAGGATTGTCGTGAGACAAGAAGGATAGGATGGGCATAGCTCCGGTTTTCTCAAGAAACATGATAAAAGAATATAACCACTTGTGAAAGAAAAGGAGAAGATGATGTATCATGGATAAAGAAAGACACACCATTAAGATTAAAGATTTACCGATACGAGAGAGGATGAATCTTTGTCTCGCCGGAAGAAAGGAACTAGATTGGAGAGGTTTGAACCACTATTACAATAGCATCGTATCTTCTCTCGGATTTGAGAAATGAAGTTCGGAAACAATATTGCCTTCAAACAATAGAGTCCCTTGATAACAACAGAAAGATTTAGTTAGACATCGTCGGATTAGATTCTTGTTGCGCCGGTAAGAATCAATGATCACGCAATTTAGGTGCGCAGATATAACTTCCAGATATGGATGTGAAGGCAGATCATGGTGGAATCCCGAGAAGCAAGGAATATGGAGGATCTGGAGTTTATTGTAGAGATACTTATTGCTTTCTTTAGCCTTGAGGCTAACGCAATAGATTTGCGGCTGATGGCATCAACCATAATTGGCTTTACCATAGGAAAAGATTTGTTGAAACAAAGAGAGAGATAGTTTCCTTTCATCTTGTTTGGGGATGTCGAGCATCGGTAGAATGATGAGGACAGAAAAGGAGTTTGCGTTTGTTTCCACCAGATAATTGAGGATTTTGCTCCGTGTAGAAAGGGTGAGATCACCAACAAGAGATTATTGATTACTTTCTTCGAAAGAGCACTCCAGAAAAACAAGGACGGAAGTAAAAGTATCAAGGGATAAAGGCCACTTCTAACTTCTGTGGAATGAGTGAAATCACATTAATTCACCAATTCAATGTACAAGAGCGAATGATAAGAGTAGTGGTATGGTAGCTACTCCATCCCGCACTCAAAGCATTACTCCGCACATGAATAAGAAAACCATGCAACCCCACTACCGAAACAGACTGAAGGTGTTGGCAAAAACTCATAGAACTCCGTTAGAAAACAAGGATAGATGCAAACGATTCGCCGGATTCATAGATAGATAAAGATGATGATGTTGTCGTCATGTCGGAAGTACCAAGCCACCGGAAGGATATAAAGGAAGATCACGGAGACAACTGCAAAATTTCACAGATATAGAAAAAGATAGCACCACTTGAACAGAAGGAATACAAGATCTGGAAGGTCTTCATGGCCTCCGGTGGATCGAGCATAGACGATAGAGCGAGATGGTTTCAAGAGATTACTTAACGAGATTGAGGTGAAAGAACTCCATGTTCTTCTTGAAATGATTGAGAGAGATTTAGCAGCCTTGAGGAAATCTTCAGCGGAACGACGATGATAACTTGCCAACAAGGAACAACTCCGGATTGGTTGAAGATGGAGGATGGAATTAACAATGGACTTGCTGATTCTAGAGTTGAAGTAATGTATTTAGCAGAAGGACGTGGTCGAGATATGTGACTTCAAAAAGTCAGAATTCTCACTTTGAGACTTTGCACACAGGCAGTGCTCACGAAGCTCGAGAGAAAGAGACACGGATGATCTTCCATGTCCTTCCATAGATATCGAATAGGCAAGCATATTATCAACATATACCACCATGGATTAACAAGATATTCCCAGAATACCAAGTTCAAGAGGCGGGAGAACGAACAAATGCTCGAAACACTTTCTGAGCTCAACGCTCTTTGAAATATCAATATTAAGAGCACGGGTTCGTGTTGAAGAAGATGCACTGGAAGAATAGATTATCTGGTCCTTCGGAAGAAAAAGAGATGTCACCTGGTTCACATTGTCGATCGGACCACCGGTTACAAAGATAAAGAGATCTTGGATAAGAACCGATGATAGCTCATACCTTAAGCAAAGCTATCAGAGACGAAAAGATGCAATTCCCTCGTATCCAGGAGAATTGTGCAGATATGGGGTTCAAAAGGATGTGCAGCATGATGGACAGATGATAGACCGCCGTAGTGCTTGGAGAAACTCTGGATTACCAAAGATGCTTGAATATGCATAGATAAGATCGCGGTGTACTCAAAATCACAGGAGATAACCGTCACCATTTGGAGGATAGTGGTGATTGCATTTTCCATATTCCACTCCATCATCCAGACCGATATGACACTTATCATGAGTGGAATATAGCTATGCCGAGAACCAAATTACAATCACCAGTATCAGATCGACACATGTTATGTAATTAGCCCAAGAGAATTGGAGATGAAAAGAAACTCTAGGATTAAGCGCCGGTGACAAAAGAATGAGTTAGCATGGACATGCTGATAAAAGGGAGATAGATAATGTTTCACACACGACAGAAAAGGAGTGTGGAAGCACAGAGGTATCAAAGAAAATTTTTCCGCATTTTTTGGCACTAAAATACCAATAGATGCGCAAAAACACTTATCAGGTAGAGATTAGCAACTGATGGTTTCACAGAACGTGGAGTTGCTAGAAGGAAGCACACCCTTAAGAAGATGGCACCGGTTAACAAGGAGTCAGATAGATCGCGCCGGTATTCAAAAGCCTGTCAGTATGGAATGTACCAACAGTTGATAACCAAAGGCAGATAAAGATAACATGCTGGATACAACAGATAGACAAGGAATTACACACACACACACACACAACCTATGGTACTACGGAAACCCAGAACACGTGAATCCTAGTTTGAACTTTTAAGAAGAGGATTGAAAACGTTACACTTCCTTACCAGAAAAGGGTGGTGGGTGGGTAAGAAGAAAAGTGGAAGCAGTCCTACTCTCGCGTTTTGTTTTTCCCTAGTATACATAGCTACCAAAATATTTGCTAGACTGACAACGACCATTTGGCTGAGACCCTGAAAGGCGGGATGGCTCTGATACCAATTGTAACTACCTCGGTGAATTACGCTCCTAGTTACAAGCCTGGATGAGCGGAAATGGTTGAAATAGTACGGTGGGGCCCAAATGCCACTCATAGGTAGACCTTTCGGCCGTCCCAACCATTTCCAAACATCGGGACAAGAACGGGCGGCGTAATCGGCAGGCGAAGGGATCAACTACATACACAAATGAGTATGTATGCAAGCCACCATACAACAGTACATCAGAGCCATTCCATCTAGAAGAAATAGAAATATTGCAACGCCATACGGCAAGATCCAAATATCCTAGATAGATATAATAGTTTAGGATATCTCCTCACACATCAAACATCAGAGTATCAGGCGGAAGCGGCAAACAAGATCCGAGTACGGATAAGAAGAAAATCGGCATAAGATGCCCCATAAATAAACACATCCCTCCCACAGATCTCACGGATCCCCGTTCCCGGAATCTCTACACCGAATGATCGTTGCCCACATCGTCCGTCTCCTCCACCCAGTATCCATCTTGTGAGTGTACCTGTTCATCTGAATCAAATAATTTATCGTGTGAGACCCTAGGGGTACTCAGCAAGTCTTTATGCCTCTAAAGGGGACATAACCTGGGGTGACGCAATTGCAGCAAAAGATAAACCCTAACAATTCTATAGATACTCGCTAACCATCCGCCTAACCAAAGATAGACGGATGTCCATGAATTAATGACAACAGTTATAACAGTAATATCAACAGATCCATCCTCCTCCTCGCTTACCAACGAGGAAGCGGACGAACACCCCCCCATCCATTGGCAGTTTTATTAACCATTCCATGAGTGTTGCACTATTTACTAGTCAGTTACTTAGTCAAATTAAAGCGGTACTTTAGTTATGCTTGTCTATGATCGAGAAACTGTGCTCCAAGTCGTCCATAACCGCGGACACGGCTTTCAGAAAGTTTTACCCTGCAGGGGTGCACAAATAGCAACACACACTCGATCAACCTCGGAAAAACCAAATCAAAACCCAACGAGGCCTTCACGACAAAGCAATCACAAGATTCAGAAATATTTCAGGGGGCCACCCCATTGAGTACACCCGCAACGAAGTTAGCCGACTCCGAGACGGACTCAAGGTTTGCGCCAGTGGCTATAAACGACTGGGAACCCGAAAATGTGACTGGGCTTGTCGATACCGCGAAAACACTCCGCTGACCTAAACAGTACAGGTGCAGTACCTCGCACAATTTTAAATAAAGCAGTAAAGCAGGGCATAAGTACAGGATAGTAAATAAAACCTCAAACTAGTTTGTGGCCCCAAGAAATAAGAATGAATCAAGCTCTGGCTCAGGGGGGGTCCCATAAGCCTCCCGGATGTGGATAGCGCGAATATTCAAGGAACAGGAATCAAGTACTCGGGGTCCTACGGGACACAAGTGAGCAGGAAAAACCAAATAGCAGATATTGCTCACCGGTGCCACTTTCATTAGTTATCCCATTACTACTCAGGTTAAGTTGTATAGGTACCTCGTTATCCATCAGACACTCACATACCCTACACATGCTGTTCTACGACTCGCATGGCTCAAATAACTCCTGTAGTAATGGCTCATGGGATGGAGGAACAAGCTTCGGTGGGGTTTAAAAGTAAAGGCTATGCAATACTTGGGATTCAGTTTAATGCAATCGCGACTCAATGATGCAAGAATAAGATAGAGGCAATAGGTACTATATGTATGCAAGCATGTGGTAGTGCTTGCCTGGCAGCTCAGTTGAAGCGAGAGAAGGATCTGGGTAGTGCTCCTGGGTTTCTTGATATATCCCCTGCTCAGCGTCTATTCGAAGAAGAACCAAACAAACAAGGCCAACATAAACAAAGTGCACAAGCATAAGAATAAAATGCGACAAGCAAACAATCATGCCATGATGAATGATGCACAATTTGCATGGCAATAAAGTAGCATGGCATGGGTGAGGTGTAGATTACAAGAAATAAACATTTTATGGGGTTTTAATCATGTTTTATACCCAATTAAGTTGCTGTTTACATTATATTTATATGATGCATGCTGCAAAACAGATCAAGGAATGCATAAACAGAAAGGTCTCGTCGAGCTAGTCATTTTAGACATATCATTTGTTAAATTTGGAGTTATAAATCAAAAGTTATTAATTAATTAAGGAAAAGGGCATTTTATTGTAATTTTAATCAACTTGAAATTTAAAGTGTTCAAAATATATTTTGGATGGCATATTTGAATTCCTCACATTTTTCTGATTTGAAAACATATATTATTTACATTATTTAGATTTATGAATTTAAATTTATTTTAAAGTCAAAATTATTAAAAAGGGGTCAAAGTCAAAGGTTTGACTATTTTAAATCAATTCTGAAAATATTTGATTAAAGATTTGAATTGACATTCAAAAACAAAACATATTTCATATAGAGTTTGAATTCAAATTCGAAATATTTAAATAGTTATGAATTTATTTGATATTAATCATTTACTGAAATTTTAATTGATTTAAGTAATAGCTGAAGGTTTTTCTTACTCGGTCTAGAGCTACCCAAAGCCGCTGACCAGTGGGGTCACAGGCGGCCTGGCCCACTGCGCGAGTGAACGCAACGGGGGCGTGCCACGTGGGCAACAGCGGGGCTGCGGGTTGGAAGCCAAAAAGGAGGAGGGGCTTTTTGCAAAAATCGCTTGGACCCGACAGTAACCTGACGAACTGAAGTTTGGATCGCAAAAAGAATTGGTAGCTCGTGCCGATGTTGCGACGAAGATGGCGAGCGCTAGGATTGGAATTTGGTGACGCCGTAAAAACGAGATTTGTAGAGGGCACGAAGGTCTTCGATATTCGTTCAGGAATCCTCGGCTAAAAAGGACCGGAGCGATCGGTAACTCGCCGGGTACAGAGACGAAACTGCTGCTTGCACAGCGAAAACGGCCAGCTTCCGGCAACGGTGGCGAGCTCGTCGGTGCACCAAAAGGGGTGTGCAGTAGCTCGATAGAAAGAGGGGAGATCCTTCTACCGTCCAGTGCTCGTGGATTTGACTGAGATGAACCTACCGCCAAGCGAGCCTCCGAAGAAATCCTATGTAGAGAGAGATACCGCTGCGGCGGCTGCTGCTATCTGCGGATGCTGCGCACGCGGCGGTGGTTACCGACGACGGCGACGGCGATTCAAGGCGGCATGATGCGGGAAGGTGGAGAAAAAGAAGGGGAAAAGGAGGTGGCACTCACCTCGACCAATTCCCGCAAGAATTAGGGTCGGGGACGGAGGAATATGGTCAGGGCGGTGGCGACAGGGCGGCATGCTCGGTCACGACCGCAACAGATATGAGGAAGCAGTCACCGACAGGTCCGGCTCCTGCGCTTCAGGTGGAGGATGGAGACGGCGATCCTAGGCGACTCCCGCACTCAGGAGCTCTTGGTGTCGCCCATGGCAATGCTCGTTTGCCGTGCTTACCTCTCGGTCTCTCTCTCTCGGAACAGGGGAAAAAAGGAAGGTGGCGGCGCTGATGGACGGAAGGAGTCTAGGGTTCCAGGGACGCGGCTGGGGTGGATAAGAAGGGGCAGGTGGTGACGCGGCTGACGGGAGGCGACGGCCACCTGCTTCCTTCCGTGAGTCGCAGAGAGGGGGGAGGCCGACAGAGGAAGAGAAACAGAAGACGGCGTCGGGGTGAAGGGGTACTAGGCCATGAAGAGGGAGAGAAGGACCCCGAGTGGGCCTTGCTGCTGCTGGATGCCGCCTGGGCTAGGTGGCTACTGCTCTCTCTTGGGCTGCGGCCCAGTAGGTTCTTAGGTTTCCTTTTTATTTATTTTCTATTTCTTTTTATTAGTTCAATTGTTTTGTTTTATGCTTATATTTAGCCAGTTTTAATAAAGCAACTTATTCAAACTATTTTGAATCTTTGCAGGGATTTTTGAACAAAGGTGTCTAGGCAACAAAATAGACTAGAGGGAAAATAGCATATGGGAAAGAGAGGATGCCCACATACACGATGGGTATGTGTCAATTTGGGCACTTTACTAGATTAGAGGATGTAGGGGTTTAGAAAAAGAATAAAAGCATTTGGTAAAATATGGAACCCTAGCAATGGTTCCCACATTATAGAATAAAAAAAATAGAGATACCAAAAAGGGAGAGGGAGGTATGGGTGATGGTGGGGTAGGGGATTAGGGAGGATCTTAGATAGGGAATAAGAGAGAGAGGGTGATGGCTTAGGGTTTTAGATGCTTGCATTCTCCAAACTAGATCAAGCCAAAAGGAGGGAGAGAGAGAGATGGGAGATGATCCACTCAAGAATTCAAATAAAATCCAAATGACTAGAATGTGGTGGTTCTTGCATGGCCCATGCAAAACAATTAATGCCATGCTTATTCTTGTGAAAACAATAATATTTACATGGAATTATTCCTATGCATTCCCAGAAGTGGAATAAAGCCAAGCAAAAGAATTTAAAGGAAAGTTACAGATGGAGTAGATGGATATGATCACATTTGATTAAAATTGGGACTTGCTAGTGTGTATATTCCACTAGATGTTTAATAGTCCCAAAAATATCCCAACATGAGCATAAACCCATGATAATCCATCTGAAAGCTAGGAAAAAGGAGCACTACTCAGAATGCATGCAAAGGTGGCTCCACATATCAACAATGTGAAAACAACATGATGCTAAGCTGAGAGCATGAGGAAAATAGAATTTGGATCCATCCCAACCCACATGAGCTAGAGGTAAAACCCAATAAAGTGCAAAGCTCATATTTGTTTGGATGGTGGAATTTAAGGTGGTATTAGGGAAAGGTGATGGAGTTGAATAAAAGATATGCCCCCAACTCAACTTGGGCATTCAAACAATATATCAAGAACCAAATACAATATCAAGAGGCAAATACAATTTACAATGCATATGAGAGAAGAACCAACACAAAAAGGGTTTTATATGATGCTCAAATGCAAGGTGGCATGATGACATGAGCATGATATAATGATGATCCAACGATTATATATATGAAGTAGCCATTATATAGACTAGGCTAGTAGCATTGCAATTGTTAGACAATTGGGATGCTACAATGGTCTTGGCCTTCAGAGAGGAAGCATGTGACTAGTTGGGTGGGGCAATCTGCAGGAGAGTGGAGAGCTCCACAATTTGGGCAGTTGCCTAAGAACTGGCTGGCTTGATGTCCTTCTTCACCACAACGGCAACATGCTTTCTTTGAGTCTCTGATCTTCATGGACATACTCAAGGTTTTTTGGTGGATATAAAGTTTCCGGCTGAAGAAGGAAATGATGTGACGGAGTTAATCTCCCGAGTTCGAGGGTAGAGGAAGGAGTGAGGTATAATATTGGGTGGAAAGCTATGGTTAACGACAATAGGTCAACTAGGTTTTATTGGAGTTGAGTGGAAATACTCAGTCTTTCCACCTTAGGTCTTTACTTAAGGTCGTCGAGGTTTTCTTATGTGGCCATCCTGCTGAGGAGAGGTTTTCGGTTATGAGGTTGCGAGGGTTAGCATCAGGACACATCAGCAAGGTGGTTAAAACTTTACGGTAGGAGGATCCAGGGCAGACAAGAAAACACATTCCAAGCATCAAACATGCACATGGAAAGCAAATAAGGCATACCATAGTGTCACATCCCAAGATTTTCCAAATCTTGTAATGTGAAAAATTAAATGAATAAAATAAAACTTTGTTTGATTTTCAGGGCTAGAAGAAACTTTTTGAATTCAATTGGAACTCCAAACCAATTTGGATTAAATAAAATCCTAAAGGGATTTAAAAAGATAAACATTTTAAATAAAAGAAAATAAAATATTTTGGAAATACTATTTTAAATCTTTAAATAAAAGGATTTGGTTTTCAAAAGAAATGAAAGTTTTATAGATAAAGATTATTTTATAAAGCCAAATTAAACCTTGGCCAAGCTTGGAATTAAAACATTTTGTTTTGAATAAAAATAGCAAAGGTTTATTTAAATAAATTAATAAGGATTTAATATCCAATTTTATTTAAATAAAAGGTTTTACCATTTTAATTAAAACATCAAAAACTTATTAAATTATTTTAAATAAGTTTTCCAAATATTTTATATTCTCATATAAAACATACTGAAGTGTTTTGGCTTTATTTTAGATTTCAAAATAAATATTTTAAATAAAATAAATCCTAGTTGATTTAATAATGAAGGTCTATTGTATTTAATTATTAATGGACCCTAAAATAAAAGGTTATTTTGTTTTAAACAAGTTTCCAAGTATTCTTTATTCCCAAATAAAACCTACTGATTTGGTTTTGAAAATATTTGGATTTCAAATGGAGATTTTGTTAATTAAATCAAACCCTATTTTATTAAATAACTAAAGATCCATTTTATTTAATTAAAGAATGGATCCTAAAAAGAATAAAAATTATTATTTTATTTTGGAATTTGGTTTATGTTGATAAACATAACCAAATTCAAAGTACAAAGTTTAGTGATTGTTTGAATTGGTTTGAATGTTGTTTGATTTTCAAAAACAGAAAAAGATTTGGGAAAAAGAAAAAGATTCAGAATAGGAAAAAAATGAGGTTGGGTCGACCCAACCCAGCAGCCCACTAAAGCCCAGAAACAGCCCAGCTATTCCTCCCCGAGGAAAAAACGATTCGCATGCAGTATCAAACCCACAGAGAGAATGACTGGTGGACCTCCCCCTCATTTCTTTTCTCACTGCCAGGTAGACCCCACTCCCCCTGTTCATCGTCCACACCCGCGCGACCTGTTCTTCCTCCCTCGTCGCTGTTTCCTGCAGTGATTCCGCGCCTTAATTCGTCTTAACGCGACCACCGTTACTTGCTTCGATCACGCAGACTTAAATGCCCATGCCTCCTCTACATTTCCCCTCTGACACCCCGCGCTGGCACGCCCCCAGGCCTCCCCAATTTCCTCCCCGAGCACCCTCTGCTCCGACGAGGTTCGGTGTCGATTCCGGCCAAGTATCACCACCCCTTGCCTCCCCGACCTCGCACCTAGACTCACCACTTCTTGGCGCATCTCCCAGTACCTTTCGTTCGACCGCGGGCACCCCAGAGCGTCGGCTACGTCAAGCTTCCGAACCGCGTCTGCAACCTCTCCGACGACCTCCCCCGGTAAACACTGACCGCCCCGCGTCTTCTCGATCACGCAAACATCCTTGCCTTGGTCTTGCGCGCCTAACCATGCCCCTGTCTTGCCTTAGGGCGATCTACAACGTCGCCTTCGACCGTGGACAGAGCCGTCTGACGCCGTTGCAAACTCTGGTGAGCGATTCCACCTGACCCCGTGCGCCCCTTGCCACGTCGATCACACGTCGAGCACCACCTCATCCTCGCGAACGCGGTAAGCACCCCCTCCGTCTCCCTTGCTTCCTAGAACCACCGCTAGCACCTCGCCTGGCCGTGCGCCGCCGCTAGCCACCGCCAGCGCCGCCAAACTTTGGCAAGCACGCTAGCACCGTAGGATCTTAATCCAACGCTTGCGATAGATCACTTAAGCCGCGAAGAGGTACGCATCCTGTGCCGCACGATCTGATTAGATCCAATGGCTGCAGCGCGTGATCCGGCCGAACCGGTACCACCCAACCAGAACGTGACGCGTGGCCATGTTTTTGTTTTAAAAACAGATTTGAATCTGTTATAGATTCAATTTTCAAACCCTTGTAACTTTGGATTCACACGTACAAAAATTATAAATTTTATGTCGTTGGATTCAGGAAAGCAAGCCCTAGCCAACCATACCCTTGGTTTAGTAAATATTATCTGTTAATTTACTTGTTTTTTCAGATTCATTTGTGTGCTTGTTTAGATTAGAAAAATTGTTTAAAAATGTTTTTAGGGTTAAAACCTTTGCAAAATGGTTTGTTGTAAACTCACTGACCCTAGGAACCAACCCATGGAGTTAAAAATGAATTTGGTGAAATTTAGGATAGATTAATTGATTTGGTCCATTTCTAGCCAAATAAAAATAATAAATTTTGTTATGAAAATGTTTTTGGAGTAAAAACTTTGGGAAAATATTTTGGATCAAACCTACTGGCCATAAACACCAAGTTTTGAGAAACCTCAACTTATTTGGTGAACCACTTAAAGTTGATGCTTGATAAAAATGTTTTTCCACCACATAAAATGTTGAATGGATTTAAAAATGGTTTATGGACAAAACCCTTTTTGCAAATGACTTTGCCATTTTGGTAAATGCCACTTTGGACTTTACAAAGTTTAGAAGCCTAGTGGAGACCACCTTTGCAATTAGAACCATCTTTTACATGCTTACATGCATGACTTAGATCTTAGATCCCATAGTTTTATGTGTGTGAATTGTTGTTTGATTGATTTTTGGAATGCTAGTTGATTTGGTGTTTGCTTGATTGATTGTAGTGAAATTAGCAAAGTGTGAGACTAGCAAGATCAAGGAGTGAACCATCATTCCCTACCAAAAAGGCAAGTGACACTATCATCAAAAGTCCTACTATTTTCATTATACTTAGTGGATTTTGAAACATGCATGAAAATATTTTTTGTACTTATGCTATGCTAAAATCCTAATAGGATTCCCTATCCATTCCTTATAGAAAACAATGTAGTTGCTACATGCTTAGCCATGCTATATTTTGAAAAGAGTTACATGTTGAGATTTTACAAAGGTTGAGAAAAGGACTTGTGTTTTACGTAATAAAACAAGGACTCAATGAACTACCTAGGTGGAGGTTACTTTAAGTTTTGGAGAGGGTGGCAACAAAAGGAACCATGTATATGGGAATTACTTTGTGTTGTGCTCCAAAAGAAAACCACCTAGGAAACTTAGAGATTGAACATGTTTCTCCAATTGTGGCTTTCGTGTGCAACCACATGCTATTATGGCTCTGGCTTAGTCAACTACATTGGGAAGACTCATGCACTGTCCTCAGTTAACTGGACATGGGGACCTGGAATCCTACATGGGTGCTGAAGGCAAGCTAGCAATGGTGTATGGGAGGACCCTTTGGAAAGACTTCGTCACATTCTCAATCTGCCAGTACTCCATCTTGGTGAGCACTAATCCAGTAGGCCACTGGTGGCAAAAGGATGGGATTGTGACATGTGGGTAAAGTGTACTCCTTCTGCAGAAGATAATAAAATCTAAGTACTTAGTCGTGTCCCCGGTTATGGACAATACTGAGCAACTAAAGTTTGAACTATGGGAGATCTCGACATTCTAATTTCTAAAAGAAAACTTTTAAGGACTTGATGCACTTGGGGTTACCAAGGAGCTCAAGAGACTTTGACAAAACTTGATGTTCTTGGGGTTACCAAGGAACTCAAGAGATTTTTGTTGAAAACATGAACACTTGGGGTTACCAAGGAACTCATGAGATTTTGATAAAACTTGTTGCACTTGGGGTTACCAAGTAGCTCAAGGGATTTTGACAAGGACTTGAACACTTGAGTTTCTACCAAGGAGTTCAAGGAACTTGGAAAAAGAGATTTGACAAAGGACCAAAACCATTTTGGAAAGATAGGATAAATTATTGCTTTAAGCAAATGAGCCTAAAACTCTACTTAGCCAAATATGCATGTATTGATAGGATCCACTCATATTATACATAGTAGTGAAGCTTGCAATACAATTCAAATGTATTGACCCTTGTGGCTGTAACTTGTAATGTTGCAGGTTTGATTGATTTTAGTGAAGATTGTTTGATTAGGATTACAAAGTCTACAACCAACATCTGCCTGTGGCACTTTGAAGATGAAGGACCCATGATTTTAGTTATTCCGCTGCAATGTATTGTAATAGCCAGATGAGCTATGTAAGATGTAATAAAATTATGTTATTCCTGGTTATAAAGTTATATTATGACCTTTGTTTCTTGATATTACATCTTAACTGTGGATGCTAGCTATTGATCCAGGGACTAGCATTGTAAACACAGGGGGCTCTATCTTATTAAAGATTGGAACCTCTTCACATAGGTACTAAGGAGGTGACTACACACCATAAAGGGAATCCTATTTTAGGGATGCTAATCCTATGTGCGGACATTACTGGGGTCTTAATTTCTGTCTTGCCGTATTTTGTCGTCAGTGTCATACTTGATTGCTATAGGGGTGGTGAAGGACTCCGTTGGTAGGGCGATCTTGTAGTGTCTTTCATCATTGGTAGCTCCTTGGTTTTGCTTGTCTCGATGTCTCTTCATTCTGGGATCACTGTCTTCATAGTCTCCGAGTCAGACTTTGTTCGTGAAAATAGGTTAGTTGAAGTAGACGAGATATAGATAAATCCATTTTCAAATTGTTTAAGTCAGAGAAGATGAGATAAGAATCCTTTCGAAAAGCTTTTGAGAAAATAGTTTGCGAAAACCTGTGTTTCCATAAATAGGGGTGGTCCTGTCTAACGTCCATGATAACTAAGGTCTCCTACAGTCAGGATGGCTCTGATACCATGTCTGTGGCACACCGGATTTACGGTCCAAGAATACCCGTTATGCATATGTGAGCCGTGAGCATAACCCACTATTATCATTACAACATCCATCATGTAACGAGTACAAGAACTTACAAAGTGGCCATTATGGCGAATACAACACAAATAGCAGAAGTGTTCAGCGCAGAGCCCATGCATTAACCTACCGGCAACTGACTGGGAAGACGGACGAGCTCGCGTAGACGACAGCACCTTCGTCACTTCTTAACATCTACAATCTGGCCAATTAAATAGCCAGGGACAATGTCGGTGAGTACTTTGAATGTACTCGCAAACCACCGAGACAAGGTAACAAGATAATGCATATTTGGCTAAGGCGAGATAGCTATACATGATAGTTGTTTTCAAAGGAAATCTACAATGGCATCTCTATATCTTTGTTGAAAAAGAGTTTTTGGAAATTATGCCTCCTTTTAGAAAATCTGGACATCTTCACATCCTTGTTAAAAAGGTTTAAAACAGTTTTATAGAAAAATCCTTTAAAACATCTTCGACCATCTCTGGTCAAAACCAAACTCATTCTTATCTTTCCTCGTGACCAAGTCACATCCTTTATTCATCTCAACATATCCGAAGGGTCCTCCTAGCACTTGCCATTCCAACCGTCCTTGACCGTGGACACGGTTATTCGAATAGATTAGACTATGCAGAGTTTGTGCACTTTACCCACAAGAATCAATAAATCCGCCGGGATAAAACCACGACCCGCTACACACGGTAGATGGGGGTTCGGATAATCAAACCTAATTCTTCATTTGTCCATCCTTAGCAAAGGCGGATTTTCCTTTTGGGTTGTTCTCTCCGGCACGACTATGTGGCATGACGGCCATAGTCCTACCTCCCGTACTGGCCCCTACCTCCAAATCGTAGTTTGACCGGTAGCAATTGTGACTTCACTTCCTCCCGTACTTACCAAAAGTCATACCGTCCGTGAGAGACCCAATTGTTGCACCGGTACCTTGTCCATGACAGTCCAGAATTCAGGGGATTTCTCCCCTTTAGCGAGTACGAGCAGCCCCGGCTAAAGACCACAAACTACGAGCTAAGCCCCAGCTTCTGGGGTAATGTGGTTGCATGGATAAATTGTTCCGGACATTGGCTTAGAACATCCCTTCTCTCTTTCTCTTGCTTGACTTTCTCTTCATCCACCTCACATCTTCTTTAGTAAAACTTCCACTTGGAAATGATGCCTTTTCCAAGGTTTTTTTTGAAAACTTTGTAGTAGGTTAAAACCCAAAATAGTTTTATTCTTGAAAATCCATGGGTTCCAAGAGGGAAGATGCTAATCATCTTAGCCTCGATCTAATGGGGTCAAATGGGTTTCAATAGGGTAGGTGTCCTAATGGTCACTCATTCATAACTTGGAGGAGCCAAGTTACTTACACCTTTTATTTAAAACAGTTTATGTAGTTAATCATGAGATTCATAAACGAGACATAAAACAATTGATAAAAGAGTAGGTTAACATAGGTGTTCAGGAATGGTGGCTTGCCTATGACCAGCGATATGTACCTTGACTTCTTTATAATACCAGAATACCAAATATAATAATAATAAGGATAAATCGATCCTTCCTTCTTCTCGGTGTCTCGCAAACTCAAATATCACCGTTATCGAGTACACATGCAAACAAACAACACCGCATTCTATACAAGACATACAAACATCAAACCAAATATCAAGCAAAGTATAATTAGATGATATACATTAGTAGGATGTTGGAGGTTTGATTTGGTTGGTCTGGGAGAATAATTGGAGACATAGGAAAAAGGGGTCCTCTTTGGGTTTGAAGCCTAGGAACTAAATAAGAGAGGTTTTTGACCAAGGGCTTGATCTAGATGATACCATTGTATAAAGATGATACCATCCGATAGGTATTGATAAAATGAAGCCAACAAAAGTGGTTTTACTATTTTATCAATTTCCCTTGATTTGTAATAGGATTTTATAGTGATTAAAGCTCTAGTTTTAGGAAATAATTCACAAGAACTGTTATGGAGTTCCAAAAATTATTTCCTTGGGTGAAAAGGTAGTATTTAGTGGACTGAAACAATAGGAGTTGGAATCATCTCAAAACATTTACCAGAATGCCCTTGAGAAATTCCCAAGGACAGTACTGGCTGGGATTTGTCTTTTTCTTCAGATTTATTTTACAGAAGATTTTAGGTGATTCAAAGGACACATATTAGGTACTTAGAATACCTTTCCGTAGAAATTGGAATCAACCTTTTTGGTGTTGCAGAGCTACTGTAAAGCTTTTATTAGTGATTAAACCATGCATAGAAGAGTTTACTTCACTAAACTTCAACAGAGACTCATAAAAATATGAGCTACTGGATTATGAAGTATATGGTTAGGTATGTTCAAGGGGAGTTGGAATTAGGTCCAAAACTTACTTGGTTTGTCCTAGGGAATTTTCTAGAGGCATAAAAAGATTGATTTTGATATTTTTTCTACCAGCAAACTAGGAAGCAAGTGGGTATGGGGCCAGTTCGACATGAAAGGTATGGACATTACCTAACATTACCAATTCGATTTACTCCATTTGGGGATACCAAACTTTCTGGAGAATTTATTTAGTGATCTGGATAGATCCTAGTAGATGATTTATCATCTTTAACGTTGTCATCATTTTGGTACAAAACTGGGTTTGCATGTTGGGTAAGATATCCAGGTACTTGATAAAATTTAGATCTAAATGTTTTGAAGCATTTTTCATTTTTATTTGGATTTAATCCAAACTTGTAGTTTGCAGATCTGAAATTCCAGAAGAAACGAGAAAGGGCTGGGAGGTCAACGTGCTAGATCCAGAGAGGAAATGGACCGCTAGAGGGCATCTGGCCCAAAGGAGTTGGACGCACGCCGGCGACGCGGGAGCACCCGCGGCCCAACCGTCGGCCTTCCCTTGGGTTCCGGGCGAAGAGGTAAGGGGAGACCCTGGCCATTGGATTAGAGGAGATCCAATGGCCCGGGCGCCTTATCCTTCCTCGCGATGTGGACGGGAGAGGAAACCCTAGTGCGGGTCAGGGGAGAGGCGGGGAGGCTCACCGAGGGTTCGGGTGAGGTCGAGGAGGGGCAGGTCGACGCGATGCACGCCAGGGGTCTCAGGGATGGGCGGAATGGCGGTTCTGGCGTCGGGGAGGTCCTCACGCGAAGACGACCGAGAGGGAGGAGGGCATGGTTAGTTGTAGAGGAGGGAGGGGGTTCCGAAAATGCCACATGCAGAGGGAGGGGAGCTCGGGGGAGAGGGCCTTGCTCGATTTTGTGAGGGAGGCCGAAGCTCCTTCCTTCTATTCACAAGGGCAAGGCAGAGCTGGGGGAGGGAGAGGGAGCTCTGGGGAGGAGAGTGAAGGGTGCTGGGGGCAAATGAGGGAGGAGTGAGGCCCTGGGGTGGCCTCTGGCCTTATAAACCGAAGGAAGGGGTATATGGCGGGTGTGGCTTATGGATGAGCATGGAGGAGGGGTGCTGCTCGGAGGTTGGGCCTCAGGGGCGGTGGAGAGGGGGAGTGTGGCGGTACAGAAGGGCAGAGACGGGCGGGGGAATCGTCTGCTGCAAGGTTCCTCCCTCTCTCTATTTGGCCAAGGAAATAAGAAATGAAGGAGAGGGGAGGGCTAGGGAGGCTAGGGTGTAGCCATTGGCTCGTGGAGTGGTGTGTGGGGGTCCTGTAGATGACCAAAGGTGAAGGGGGGTGGTTCTTGCTACCAAGATTTTAAAACACAAGATATGCCAAGATATTGTCTCTCCCTTTCTCTTACAAGCACTAGGGGACAAAGAGGAGGGAAGCTACAGTATGTGGTGCTGTAGCACACGACCAGAGAGTGTAGTGGGTGTTGTGGTGCAGTACTTGACAAGTTTGGTGGTGTTTGGAGTTGGTTTGAATCAAGTTTGGCTTGGTTTTGTAAAATTGATTAAATGGGGGCTTGTGAAGGAAGTTGAAAATGTTGCATTGGACAAGGTGGGAAATGGTACTGGTAGATGGAGTAGGTCAAATAATCTCTTCATGATATAAATGGTATTTTTCTAATGATTACTATCCCATTTAAATGCACTTATTCAAAAAGTGCAGGAGTAGTTTATGGAAGCTAAGATGATATTTTTACATTGGACAGGCTTGGTTTTTGATGTGAGATGGTCTTAAATACCATATCACACATTGGAGAATTTTATTGGGATTTATTGAGGTCTGAAAGTATTTTTAGGGAATTATTTCTTGTTTCTGCCATTTAAGAAAAAGGGCAAAAATAAATAATAAAGAATCTCAAAAATATTTATTTTTTAGTTGGGAAGTTGGGAAATGATAAATAGGCATCAAATGTGCCTTGAGTTGGCAAAGTGATTTGGAGAAAAGGAAACTTGCCTTTGAAGACAAGGTTGTTGAGAAATTGGTAAGTAAAGGAAATAAAATAGTTTAATAATCTAAACAATTGTGTGAATTATTTGGGGATGCTTATCCAAGGTAGATGATGTAAAATTGATGTAGGCATCAATATCAACCTTGGTTTTGAAGGAAAGTGGTGAAAAGGATAGAAACTAGATAAGGGAGGATCTAGGGTTTAGTTATTCTGATGCCACCTAAACAGGGTTGGATTAGGGAGCTCAGAGCTCACCTTGCTACAAGGGATATATGGATGGATAGAACAAGTCATATAGATGATCATGGAAGCAATGGTTGGGCTTGGTTGTATTTGAGGTGGTTTTGCAGTGATGGCAAACTTTGTTGAAAATAAGGCTGCCATAACTGGTACATCAGGTAGCCTCCTAAACCATGTGGGTTTAAGGCGCTGATGCAGCGCTGAGTTGATGCAGGAATGCTTCGTTGGGAACCCCAAGAGCAATGTGTGAAGCGGCACAACAACAAGTTTTCCCTCAGTAAGAAACCAAGGTTATCGAACCAGTAGGAGGAAGGAAACGTGACACAGGTGTTGCAAGCAATGCGGAGACCTGCATAACACAAACTCAAGACTCTGCCGTAACGAATCAGTGAGGTTGTCAAGCTCACCGGTTTGCTGTAACAAAGGATTAAACATATGGTGTGGAAAGTAGGTGGTTTGCATCATGTAAACAGTAAAAATGGAAGATGTATCAATGGTAAAGATTAGACCGGGGTCCATAGTTCACTAGAGGTGATGTCCTTAAATAAACAACATGGCATGAAGGGTAAACAAATTACAGCGGGGCAATTGACAGGAACTGAGCAAGGCATAACAATGCAATTACTAGTCAAAAATATCCTATGAGGTTGATTGGGCAATACAACATTATACATAGAACGCCATCCAACTGCATCTATGACTAGAAGTCCACCTTCAGGTTATCATCCGAACCCCCTCCTGTATTAAGTTGCAAGCAACAGACAACTGCTTTAAGCAAAGTGTGTAAGGTAAACAGTCCACATGTTCCATGAACAAGAGTCCGTTGTTTTCTCCCTAGTAGCAACAGCACATCTACAACCAAAGAGATTATTGTCACTTCCCTTGGAAACTAGAGGCATGAACCCACTATCGAGCATAAATACCCCCTCTTGGAGTCACTAGCAACTACTTGGCCAAAATAACCACTAGCAACGGAGAGCATGCAAGATCACAAAAAACACAGACATGATAGAATCATAAAGTCAAAACCATTAATCAAACCAACATAATAATCTCAATATCCATCGGATCCCCGCATACACAACATGCATGATTACAAATAGATTAGATCTTGATCATGAACGGAGCTCACAAGATCTATACATGAAAGCACAAAGGAGGAGATACAACCATCTATCTACTACATGGACCCATAGTCCAAGGTGGAACTACTCTCGTATCATACCGAAGAGAAGGCCTCCAGGATGATCTCCCCTCCGGCAGGGTGCCGGGAAGAACTTATGATCCCCCCGATCTAGGACGATGGCGGCGGCGGCTACAGACGGTTTCGTGGATTTCTGATCGGGTACTCAGGGTTTCTGCATTGGGGGCTTCTTATAGGCGAAGGGGGAGACCGAGGTGGCGGCCAGGGCCACCAAACCCTAGCCAGGCGCGAGCCCACCTATGGCCGCGCCTGGGGGGGGAGGGGGTGGCCCCTGTGGCTCACCCCTCCGGCTCTCCTCTGGACTTCTTGTTCCCCACGGAAAGTTATTGACTTTGTCCTTTGTCCCGTCCAATCCTGAGAATATTTCTTTACTAACTTTTCTGAAACCAAAAATAGCAGAAAACAAGCATCTGGCACTGTTGCAACTTGTTAATAGGTTAGTACCAGAAAACATGTAAAAAGCACCTCAAAGTGTGGACAAGTAAATCAAAGTAGATACTAAACAAGCATGGAGCATCAAAAATTATAGATACGTTTCCAACATATCAACATCCCCAATCTGAACTCCTGCTCTTCCTCGAGTAGGTAAGTGATAAACAAAATAATTTTTGAGGTGACATGCACCCTCACAATAAAGATCCAAACATTTGCAAGCATTGAAAGATGGGATCAAAGAACTCTAAACATGTGCATGAAAGATGTGAAGGGAATATGCCCTGAGAGGCAATAATAAAGTGTTTATTATGTGTATTCCAAGTATATGATAGATGTTTATTTTGCATGCTATAATTGTATTAATATGGAAACGTTAATACATGTGTGTTTAATAAACAAACAGAGAGTTCCTAGTTATGCCTCTCTCATAAACTAGCTCGTTGATTAACAAGATGATCAAGGTTTCCTGATCATGGACATTGGATGTTGTTAATAACGGGATCACAACATTAGTGTAATGGTGTGATGAACATTCATCCGAAGTGTAGCATTACGATCAAAGTCATTGAGTTTATATTGCTATAACAACTTACGAAGTGATCCTAATCCTTAGACCATGAGATCATGTCAATCACTAACACCGGAAGAGTTTCTTGATAACATCAAACGTCACACCGTAACAGGGTGATTATAAAGATGGATTCAGAACTAATAAAGTGTTATGTTGAGGCTCATGGATCGAGAGTGGAATTTGTTCATCCCGATGACGGATAGATATACTCTGGGCCCTCTCGGTGATATCACATTGATTAGCTTGCAAGCAAGTGATTTGATCACTAGAATGTTATATCACAGGAACGAGAAAAGAGTGCATGTCGGTAATGAGATCAAACTAGGTATGGAGATACCTATGATCGAATCTCGGACATGTAATATATCGTGAAACAAAGGGATTAAGATACTAGCGTAAAAGGTTCTGACGATCACAAGAAAGTCATCGTTGAATGTGTGGGAGTCAGTATGGGTCTCCAGATCCTGCTTCTGATTATTGATCCGAGAGGGGTCTCGATCATGTCCACATTATTCACGAACCGTAGGGTGACACACTTAAGAGACACCGACATCCAATTGGAGCAAATGTTTCATGCCGAAAGAATGAACAAGCGCAGGAATTTATTTCACTAGATACCGAAACAGGTTTTCGGGTGAAATTGCATAAAGTGGTTATGCATGTGAAATAGAATTCTAGAAAGGGGTTATTTGTGAATGTTTGTCATTAAAGTAATTGACAAAATTCTGAATAAAATAAAAGAGTTTTATTTAATGAGAGTTTGCATTAAATTTGGTGGAAATTTAATGGGAATTTGAGTGGACTTTTGAGTCGAGGGAATTTAAAGGGCATTTTGTGAGTGGAGTGTCCACCCACATGAATGAAGGAGGGGAGGGGGCAGCCCTCATGGCCGGCGGCCACCCCCTTGGGTGCCCCCCTCCTCACTTGTCTCTCACACCTCCTCGTGAAGGATCTCTCTCCCCCTCTAGAATTTATCCCCCATGGTCTCGGACTAGCGAGATACATGTTCCCGATGGCTATTCGGCAAGAAAGAGTTGTGCTTCCGCTGCATCGCTGGAGCGAGGAGGAGGTTGCTCGGTGCCTCGAACGTGTGTGCGAGCATGGATGCGCTGCTGATTTGCGGCGCTAGGACTTCCTCTCGATCTTGAGATCGGCAAGAGATCGTCTACATCAACCACGAGTTGAACTCGTTAAGCTTTGTCGGCCTTCAAGGGTATGTTCTCTACGGATATACATCCGCCCGTTGTTTGTATCTAGTAGATAGATCTTGGTATATAGTTCACATCGTAGGAAAATTTTTGTTTTCTATGTTGCGAACCCTACAGTGGTATCAGAGCCGGATCTATGCGTAGATACTTTACACGGGTAGTACACATATGAGTATGTGGGCGATGATGATCATGTTGTTGCTCCTTTGTTGTAATTTTGGATATTGGTGGCATAGTGGGATGAAGCGGCCCGGACAAACTTTACATGTCCTCGCACATGAGACCTGTTCCATGCTTGACATGCAACTAGTTTGCATAAGTGGCTAGCGGGTGTCTGTCTCTCCTACTATAGTCAATATCTATTTTGCAAGCGAGTTGTCAACAATTTGATTATCCTCGTTGTGGTTCATGTTCGTAGGTAAGAACGGTTCTATCTCGAAAGCCCTAAGCCACGTAAAACTTGCAATGGATAAATTAGAGGCGTCTAGTTTAGATTGTTGCTGGGCTAGTGTTATGATATGGTAGTGTTGTAAGTAGAAGTATGAGATGATACTCTTACAACACACATAGCGTGTAAAATCCATAGACCTTGGATTTACACATATAGGTATGATAGTGATCATACCACGATGCACATGATAGAGATCATCTGCGGGAACCATATCATTTCACTAATAAACATATGATGTTTGATAGCATCTTATATTGCTTGTTTAGCGCTTTGTTAGCATAATAAGATGATCCCTCATTTAAATATCAAGATAAGAATGTGTTCTTCCTTTAGTATGCACCGATTATGTTTTCGTCGCTCCAAGACATCACGTGATGATCGGGTGTTCTTGGATCCACGACCATATTTCGGGTGTAAAACAGTTACACACGCGAATACTAAGGTTCTAACTTGGCGAGCCTAGCATGTACAGACATGGCCTCGGAACACGGACCGAAAGGTTAAGCATGAGTCATATAGTTGATATGATGCCCATTTGATGCTCGCCTTTGAAGCTATACCGACTCACGTGATGATCGGACTTGGTGTAGTGGATTTGGTTCATGTAATCACCAAAAAGGCACGAGGGATGTCGTTTTTGAGTGGGAGTTCATTCGTAATATAGATTAGTTGAACTCAATCTATCATACACTTAGTCTAAACTTTACAAATTCTGTTGTAGATGGCACCACCTGCTTTTAATTTCAATGTGTTCATGGAGAAAGAGAAACTAGCAACGAACGGTAGCAACTTTACCGAATGGGCCATGAATTTGAGGATTCTCCTCTCTGCTGCACAAAAGCAATATGTGCTAGAAGCGCCGTTAGGCCCCCCACCTTTTGATGATGCCCCTGACGAGGAGAAGAATGTCTATCAGACTCGTCAGGAGGACCACAACTTGGTTCATTGCGGCATATTGTATGGGCTAGAGCCGGAACTTCGAAAGCGTTTCGAAAACGGCAATGCATTTGATACAATGGGTGAGTTGAAAATGATTTTCGACACACATGCTGCTGTAGAGAGCTACAACGCTTCAGAAAAGTTCTTTAGCTGCATGATGGAAGAGCACAGCTCCGTTAGTGAGCATGTACTCAAGATGTCGGGTTACGCCGATAAGCTTGTGTCCTTGGGAATATCGATTCCCATTGACTTAGGCATCCATCGTGTTCTGCAGTCTCTGCCACCTAGCTATAAGAGCTTCGTGATGAACTATAATATGCAAGGCATGAAGAAGTCTCTCCCCGAGCTTCTGTCAATGCTTAAAACTGCAGAAGTGGAGATCAAAAAGGAACATCAAGTGTTGATGATCAATAGGAACACTGGTTTCAAGAAAGACAAGAAGGGAAAACGGAAGGGAAGTAAGGGCGGCAAGCCTGTTGCCGCGCCTGAAAAGAAACCCCGAGTTGGACCTAAGTCTGATTCCGAGTGCTACTATTGTAAGGGGACTGGCCACTGGAAGCGCAACTGCCCCAAGTATCTGGCAGACAAGAAGGCCGGCAAGGCAAACAAAGGTATATATGATATACATGTTATTGATGTGTACTTGACTAGTGCTCGCAGTAGCACCTGGGTATTTGATACCGGTTCAGTTGCTAATATTTGTAACTCGAATCAGGGGCTACGGAACAAGCGACCGCTAGCAAGGGGTGAGGTCAAGATGCGTGTCGGCAATGGATCAAGCGTTGATGTGATCGTCGTCGGAACGCTGCCTCTCCACTTGCCATCGGGATTAGTTATAAACTTGAATAAATGTTATCTGGTGCCTGCACTGAGCATGAACATTGTATCTGGATCGTGTTTGATGCAAAGTGGTTATTCATTTAAATCCGAGAACAATGGTTGTTCCATTTATATGAATGAAATCTTTTATGGTCATGCACCGATGATGAATGGTTTATTTCTATTAGATCTCGATGATAATGTTACACATATTCATAATGTTGATGCTAAAAGGATTAAACTTAATGATGATATATCCGCATATATGTGGCACTGCCGTCTAGGTCATATTGGCGTTAAACGCATGAAGAAGCTCCATTCGGATGGACTTTTGGAATCACTTGATTATGAATCATTTGATACATGTGAGCCATGCCTTATGGGCAAGATGACTAGAACGCCGTTTTCCGGTTCAATGGAACGGGCGACAGATTTATTGGAAATCATACATTCTGATGTATGTGGTCCAATGAGTGTGTCGGCGCGAGGTGGATATCGTTATTTTGTTACTTTCACGGATGATTTGAGTAGATACGGTTATATCTACTTGATGAAACACAAGTCTGAAACCTTTGAAAAGTTCAAGGAATTTCAGAATGAAGTGGAAAATCATCGTAATAGAAAGATCAAATTTCTATGGTCCGACCGTGGAGGTGAGTATCTAAGTTACGAGTTTAGCACTCACATGAAAGAGTGTGGAATTGTTTCACAACTCACATCTGCCGGAACACCACAGCGAAATGGTGTGTCGGAACGTTGTAATCGTACTTTATTAGATATGGTTCGATCTATGATGTCTCTGACGGACTTGCCGTTGTCATTTTGGGGTTATGCACTAGAAACTGCTGCATTCACTTTAAATCGGGCACCATCTAAATCCGTTGAAAAGACACCGTATGAATTGTGGTTTGGAAACAAACCTAAGCTGTCATTTCTTAAAGTTTGGGGATGCGATGTTTATGTGAAGAAACTTCAACCGGATAAACTCGAACCCAAAGCGGAAAAATGCGTCTTCATAGGATACCCTAAAGAAACTATTGGGTATTCCTTCTATCACAGATCCGAGGGCAAGGTTTTTGTTGCCAAGAATGGATCATTTCTAGAGAAAGAGTTTCTCGCGAAAGGTGTGAGTAGTCGGAAGGTAGAACTCGAAGAGGTTGTGGAACCTTCTCTTCAAAGTATGGCGAGTAGCGCAGCGCCGGAAGTTGTTCCGGAGTTGGCTCCACCTGTTGAAGAGGGAACTAATGATAATGATCATGAAACTCCGAAAGAGAGTACTATCGAACCTCGCAGGTCAAACAGGACGCGTGCAGCTCCCGAGCTGTACGGAAATCCTGTCATGAATTTCATGGTTGATGAAAATGATGACCCTGCGACGTATGAAGAAGCGATGATGAGCCCGGATTCCAACAAATGGTTAGAAGCCATGAAATCCGAGATGGAATCCATGTATGAAAATCAAGTTTGGAACTTGGTGGAATTACCTCACGACCGAAAGGCCGTGGAGAACAAATGGATTTTCAAAAGGAAAACTGATGCTGATGGTAATGTGACCGTCTATAAAGCTCGACTGTAGAAAAGGGGTTTCGACAAATTCAAGGAGGTTACTACGATGAGACTTTCTCTCCCGTAGCGATGCTGAAGTCAGTTAGGATTATGTTAGCAATTGCTGCATATTTCGATTATGAGATATGGCAGATGGATGTCAAAACCGCGTTTCTCAATGGTAATATTGAAGAAGAGTTGTATATGATACAACCAAAGGGTTTTGTCGATCCTAAGGATGCTAACAAGGTGTGCAAGCTTCAGCGATCCATCTATGGATTGAAGCAAGCATCACGAAGTTGGAATCTCCGCTTTGATGAGGTGATCAAAGATTTTGGATTTGTCCAAACTTATGGAGAAGCTTGTATTTACAAGAAAGTGAGTGGGAGCAATGTGGCATTTCTGATATTATATGTGGATGACATATTATTGATCGGAAATGATATAGATCTTTTAAACAGTGTTAAAAGTTATCTAAACGGCAAATTTTCAACGAAGGACCTAGGTGAAGCGTCATACATATTAGGCATAAAGATCTATAGAGATAGATCTAGGCGCCTAATAGGGCTATCGCAAAGTACATACCTTGATAAGATTTTAAAGAAGTTTAAAATGGACGGAAGTAAGAAGGGGTTCTTACCTATGTTGCAAGGCAAGACATTGAGTAAGACTCAAAGTCTGGCTTCGGCAGAAGAAAGAGAGATAATGGACAAAGTCCCCTATGCTTCAGCCATAGGCTCTATAATGTACGCCATGCTATGTACAAGACCGGATGTGGCACATTCTATTAGTTTGACTAGTAGGTACCAATCGGATCCAGGTTCGGAACACTGGATAGCGGTCAAGAATATCCTTAAGTACTTACGAAGAACTAAGGATATGTTTCTTGTATACGGAGGTGAAGAAGAGCTCATCGCTAAGTGTTATGTCGATGCTAGCTTTGACACCGATCCGGATGACTCTAAGTCTCAATCCGGATACGTATTTCTCATGAATGGCGGAGCGGTTAGTTGGAGGAGCTCCAAACAACCTGTGGTAGCGGGATCAACAACGGAGGCCGAATATGTTGCTGCTTCAGAAGCGGCTCGGGAAGCAGTTTGGATGAAGGAGTTCATATCCGAACTAGGAGTGGTGGCAAACGCGTTGGACCCAATGGTGATCTATTGTGACAACAATGGTGCCATTGCCAATGCCAAAGAGCCAAGGTCTCACAAGCATTCCAAGCATATTAAGCGCCGGTTTCACTCCATCCGCGAGCATGTCAAGGATGGAGATATAAAGATTTGTAAAGTACATACGAATCTCAATGTAGCAGATCCGTTGACTAAAACTCTCCCTAGAGCAAAACATGATCAACACCAGAACTCAATGGGTGTTAGATTTATCACTATGTAACTAGATTATTGTCTCTAGTGCAAGTGGGAGACTGAAGGGAATATGCCCTGAGAGGCAATAATAAAGTGTTTATTATGTGTATTCCAAGTATATGATAGATGTTTATTTTGCATGCTATAATTGTATTAATAAGGAAACGTTAATACATGTGTGTTTAATAAACAAACAGAGAGTTCCTAGTTATGCCTCTCTCATAAACTAGCTCGTTGATTAACAAGATGATCAAGGTTTCCTGATCATGGACATTGGATGTTGTTAATAACAGGATCACAACATTAGTGTAATGGTGTGATGAACATTCATCCGAAGTATAGCATTACGATCAAAGTCATTGAGTTTATATTGCTATAACAACTTACGAAGTGATCCTAATCCTTAGACCATGAGATCATGTCAATCGCTAAGACTGGAAGAGTTTCTTGATAACATCAAACGTCACACCGTAACTGGGTGATTATAAAGATGGATTCAGAACTACTAAAGTGTTATGTTGAGGCCCATGGATCGAGAGTGGAATTTTTTCATCCCGATGACAGATAGATAAACTCTGGGCCCTCTCAGTGATATCACATTGGTTAGCTTGCAAGCAAGTGATTTGATCACTAGAATGTTATATCACGGGAACGAGAAAAGAGTGCATGCGAGTAACGAGATTAAACTAGGTATGGAGATACCGATGATCGAATCTCGGACATGTAATATATCGTGAAACAAAGGGATTAAGATACTAGCATAAAAGGTTCCGACGATCACAAGAAAGTCATTGTTGAATGTGTGGGAGTGATGCATCGCTGAGTTGATGTAGGAGCGCTTCGTTGGGAACATCAAACGTCACACCGTAACAGGGTGATTATAAAGATGGATTCAGAACTAATAAAGTGTTATGTTGAGGCTCATGTATCGAGAGTGGAATTTGTTCATCCCGATGACGGATAGATATACTCTGGGACCTCTCGGTGATATCACATTGATTAGCTTGCAAGCAAGTGATTTGATCACTAGAATGTTATATCACAGGAACGAGAAAAGAGTGCATGTCGGTAACAAGATCAAACTAGGTATGGAGATACCGATGATCGAATCTCAAACATGTAATATATCGTGAAACAAAGGGATTAAGATACTAGCGTAAAAGGTTCCGACGATCACAAGAAAGTCATCGTTGAATGTGTGGGAGTCAGTATGGGTCTCCAGATCCCGCTTCTGATTATTGATCCGAGAGGGGTCTCGATCATGTCCGCATTATTCACGAACCGTAGGGTGACACACTTAAGAGACACCGACATCCAATTGGAGCAAATGTTTCATGCCGAAAGAATGAACAAGCGCAGGAATTTATTTCACTAGATACCGAAACAGGTTTTCGGGTGAAATTGCATAAAGTGGTTATGCATGTGAAATAGAATTCTAGCAAGGGGTTATTTGTGAATGTTTGTCATTAAAGTAATTGACAAAATTCTGAATAAAATAAAAGAGTTTTATTTAATGAGAGTTTGCATTACATTTGGTGGAAATTTAATGGGAATTTGAGTGGACTTTTGAGTGGAGGGATTTTAAAGGGCATTTTGTGAGTGGAGTGTCCACCCACATGAATGAAGGAGGGGAGGGGGCAGCCCCCATGGCCGGCGGCCACCCCCTTGGGTGCCCCCCTCCTCCTATAAAAGGATCCCCCCTCCTTACGAAGTGAATCCTATTGTCGTAGTTGATTCTCTCTAAACTTACCTATGCTGAACCGCAGATGCCTCCTCGCCGCCAACCCACTGAGATGGAGCAGCTCATGGCAGCTCAGGCACAGCTGACTCAAGTGATGACCCAGTTCATGGCAAACCAGAACAACAACAATGGAAACAATCAGCCTCAGGGAGATGCTCTCACCAGATTTCTGAGGTTAAGGCCAGCTAAGTTCTCTACTGCAACGGAACCAATGGTTGCTCTCGATTGGTTGCGTTCAGTCAACAAGGATTTAGTGACTGTCGGATGCACTGACGCTGAGAAGGTGAGGTTTGCCGCTCACCTACTGGAGGGACCAGCCGCTTCTTGGTGGGACACATTTCAGATCACCCACCCGCTGGATACCGTGACTTGGGCTATGTTTGAGGAAGGTTTCAGGACCAACCACGTGTCTTCAGGAGTTCTGATCCTGAAGAGGAAGGAGTTCCGCAACTTGCGCCAAACCAATCGTTCCGTGGCCGAGTACATTGAGGAGTTCAACAACCTGTCCCGTTATGCGCCTGAGGATGTTGACACTGATGCCAAAAGGAGGGAGAGATTCCTGGATGGCCTCAGTGATGAGCTTTCAGTACAGCTACTTGTGGTTTACTGCCCCACTTTCCAGGAGCTTATGGACAAGGCCAGGATCTTGGAGGGGAAGCACAAGCAAGTGGAGAACCGCAAGAGAAAGAACAACAATCACCACTCTGGTTCACACCACAAGACTCACACTTCATATGATGGATACCCCAAGCAGGGAGGAAGTGACCATGGGAGCCATGACCGCCGCGATGGACATCGTCATGACAACCATAGGAGAAGCCACCACAACCACAAGGGAGGACACTCTCACCACTCTGGAGGACACGGTGGACATGACCGCAACCGTGATCGCAACTTCGTGAAGAAGGATCTGAGTGAGGTGACGTGCTTCAAGTGCAAGCAGAAGGGACACTATGCTGACAACTGTCCGGAGAGGAAAGGACTCAAGCCAACCAACGGCGAGAAGGCCACAGTGAACCACATGAATGTGGAGGAGATTCCAGATGAGCCTGACCTTGTGATTGGTAAGTTCCCAATCAACACTTACCCTGCACTTATACTTTTCGATACTGGTGCATCGCATTCATTCATATCAAGGGCATTTGTGGATAAGTATAAGTTACCTACTGAGTCTATGAAGAGGTCTATTAGAGTGAGTTCACCTGGAGGAGATATGATAGCTAGTGCGGGATGCCGCGATTTAACTGTGAGAATTGGAACACACAACTTCACTGCACATTTGGTAGTGCTGGATTCCCAGGGATTAGATGTTATTCTGGGTATGGATTGGATGTCTATGCATGGGGGACACATAGATTGTGCACAGCGAGCTGTTTCACTTAAAACCCCGGATGGTAAGAGGATTAGATTCAAGTCAGCTGTACGACCAGGAAGGTGTAAGTTGAATTCTCTTAAGGGGGTTAGCATGGATACTGTGCCAGTGATTAGGGATTACCCCGACGTGTTTCCGGAAGAGCTGCCAGGTATGCCACCTGACAGAGATGTAGAGTTTCTTATCGACCTGCTGCCGGGAACAGGACCAATAGCAAAGAAACCATATAAGATGGATGTCGATGAGCTGAAGGAATTGAAGAAACAGTTGAAGGAGCAGCTGGAAAAGGGATTCATTCAGCCTAGTGCGTCGTCATGGGGAGCACCTGTTCTGTTTGTGGAGAAGAAAGACAGCACCAAGAGATTAGTGGTGGACTATCGTTCGCTGAATGAAGTAACCATCAAGAACAAGTACCCTCTGCCTAACATAAATGATTTGTTCGATCAACTGGAAGGAGCAAAGGTATTCAGCAAGATTGACCTGCGATCTGGCTACTTTCAATTGAAGATCCGGGAGGAGGATGACATCCGAGAGGATTGCCCACACCTATTTGCTAGCCGCGCCGAATCTCGAGTACGAGATTCATCTTAAGGGGGTTAGTCTTGTCACATCCCAAATTTTAGATTTGGTCTTGCATATCATTCATGTCATTGCATCATATCTTTCCATGCAAAACCGTCAAGTAGGAAGGTTAGGTGAAACGCCACCTTCAAAGCCCCATTTTGTTTCGCTACGAGTTTCCCGCGGGAGGCTTTAGAGAGACTTGCAACAACCACCCCTGTAGTTTCGAGTTTTCGCGCAAACTTCGACTGAAGGTTGTTCCCATCGACGATACGAACCCGTAGGCGCGAGAATCGCTCCAATCGGAGTTCGTATGCAAAAGACTCGGACGTTTTAGTAAACCGCCGGAAAACGGTCCGAAAATCTGGACCGATTTCCGAGTTCTAAACAAACTCCGGACCGAATCTGAATAGGACTCGCGCGAAGGGCCACAAAAGGGGAGCCACCCGGCCTCGGTTCCCGCAACCGACCCCGCCTGCCCCGCCTCGATCGCCTCCTGCCCCGCGCGCATGTCTCCCGAGGCGCCGCCTCGCCGCCGCCGGCCGTCGCCGTCGCCGCCCCAGGTCCAGCCGCCGCCTCCCTCTCTCTCTTTTCTCTCCGTTCCCGCGCCGCCGCCGCCGCGCCACCCGCCCGCCACGCACGCACGCCGCCGCACCCGCTCGCGCGCCGCGCCGCCGCTCGTCGCGCGCAGCCGCCGCCGTCGCCGCTGCCTCGTTCCGCGTGCACGCACGCACATGCACGCATGCATGCATGCACATACACGCACGTACGGACACAGGCACGAACGCGCGCCTCCTTGCGCGCGCGATTGTTTTTCTGGGCCGTTCGTTGACCGTGTGTGTCCGTGCAGGAAGAACCACGTCGCCGGATTTGATCGCCACCGCCGTCCGGAGCTCGCCGCGCCTTCCGGAGTCCGATTCGCCATCCGTTTCCGGTAAGACAGCAGCCACCGTCAGATCTCAGATCAGCGGCCTAGATCGTTCGTTGACTGGTCAGCATCCCAGGTGTTGACTAGTCAGACGCCCAGTCAGCAGACGCTTGACCAGTCAAACAGACACAGTTGACTGGGTCAATTTCGTTAATCCCTTTATTTGACAGATTTCGGTAGAATCTTGTAAATTGCGTAGAAATTCAACCGCTTGGCCAAAAATTGCAAATAAAATATGTACGGGTTCAGTGAGTCGTGTTGAATCTCGCTGTACCTTTGGTTCAGACTTTTACTGTCAGGTTTAGTACAGTTTAATCAAACTAGTTAGTGGCCTTTTCGGAGTAATAAATTCGTAGAAAAAGATCCATAGCTCCAAAAATCGCGTGTGATATGTCCCTGAACTCGTGTGAACGAGGGGAATCTCATCGTGAATTAAAAAGATAGGCTTACAGTAAAAACTTCTGCAGTATTTGTCTAATGGCTTTCTGCAGTGTTTTAATTACTCGGGAAGTTCTATAACTCCTTTTTGAGTAATTCCAATTGGTACTGTTTCTTTACAGCGATGCCTTTGCAGTAGAATATTTCCAAGATTTTACAAACAGTATACTACCGGTAGTGAATTATTTAAGTTCTAGCTCTAGTTGTGAGCATTACTTTTGTCTATTAGTTTCCCTAGCGCTAAAACTATTTTTCATGCATGCAATCGGTAGTGTTATGTTATAGGATGTTGTGGTGCAGCTGTAGCACCAATTCACTTGTCGTTCTTGCATTCATGCATCATATTTGTTGCATGTGTTGTGGATTGTTTGTTTATGATTGCAATTGTATCGTGTAGATTGTGTTGAGTGCAACGCTTGCTCGTGTGAGGATTGTGCTCCAGACCGCTACAACCAAGGCAAGTAGATGCTACTTTGTTCATGATATCGTCCTACTATTTTCATTGCATTGTCGTGTATTTTGTAGAAGCACATGTAGGATGATACTATCGCTATGCTATGTCCTATTATGTGGTAGGGCTTTCCTTGTAGATGAAACACCGTTGGTAGATGTGCTTAGTCATGCTATGTTGAACGAGGGCTGGGTTACATCATTGATACTCGTTTTCTCAAAGTATTGGTTTGTGAAAACTAAAACAACTTAATCAATGAACCCCCTGGGTGTGATGGTATTGATAAGTTTTGGTGGTTTCATTGCGGAAAGGCACCCATGTATCAAGAGAGAATGATTGGCTTCTTTATTGTGTAGCTTACGTGTATAACCATGTGCCAATAATAAAATGGGCGGTTGGTTGGACTTAGTAGGTTGTGGTAACTCGAACCCGCGTATCCAGAGATGTAGAATTTTGGTAGGTTGGACCGGTGCGCGTCGGGATTGAGGAGCTACTTCCCGAAAAGTCTCTTCTTGGTCTTCTCCCTATCATCACCCAAAATGAGAGTGATGGTACGAGCTGGGCTGGCCAAGTCACATGGGTAAAGTGTACTAACCTCTGCAGATTGTATACTCTAATCGATTAGCCGTGTCCCCGGTTATGGACATCTGAGTTACTAGATATTGACTCCATGACATGTTTCTCGCTCATTCTAATTTCATAATTGCTTTAATATTGTTGGGTTAACTTAATTGGGAACTTTTCAAAGAAAATTCAAAACTGTTTATGAAAGTAGGACAAATGTATTTGCAAATGCAAGCCAGACACAGCTCCACTTGCCAAATATGCATGTAGATGTTAGTACTATTGTCTCCATTACTAGCTCTACTTGCCATACATTCCATGTATTGACCCTTCGGGGCTGTTACGTTTCATGTTGCGGGTTATTCCGATTCTGAGTAATCGAGATAGGCCACGGTACTCCACTCGGCACTTGTTCACTTGTGGGCAATTTGAAGATTGGAGGATTTATATGTTTATGCTGCTACCTGAACAATTTGATCTAGCTTTATGCTAAGCTTTTATATTGTAATAATGGTACTCTGGATCTTTGTAGATCATGATACACGGTTATTTTGCTATGTTATCTATCTTACTCTATTGTGTGCCAATGAACCGATCCAGGGATTGGCATGTCACATAGAGGCCACCGTCTTTTCAGAACCGGGGTGTCACAGGATGGTATCAGAGCCCGTGTGTCGACTGTAGGATCGTGACCTAGGATTGGATTAGGAAGCCATAGAATTATTAAAGCCTATATTAACTCTGTCTTTCATCTTATGCCTTTCACCCTCGTAAATTCTTACCATATGCTATTCTCACACTTTCCTCTTTTACTTGATAGATGGGAGACGTCAGGACTGAGTATGTCACCATGGAGTCACCAAGGCCCTTTGCAAGGCAGTTAGCTCAGCTCTCTCAGTCATTGGGATTGCCACTGCCTATGTTCAAGGGAAGAAGGCTGTACACCTATGGATACGGAGAGGATGCATGGGAGATCACTACCTTCATATTCAGAGATGCCGCCTTGCCAAATCCCGCGCACTTGGTCTACACCAAGATATACTGCAACTGGGGATTTGGAATCAACTTGGCCATACATGAAGCCCTGTCTCGCCAGTGCCACTATGTCCGACACCTACTGCCTGCAGATTCACCTTACCGTGACTATGGAAGGCGTGATGAAGAAGGGAACATTGTGATTACCCCGGGCGACAGGAACAACATGCCGCCCCGTCGGAGGCACATAGAGGACATGGAAAGAGAGAATGGAGCTCTAGCAGAGAAGGTGAGGATGTTGAAGGAGATTGCAGACTTTACTAGCAATGGAATGGTGGTCCAAGGACAGGAAATAGACACTTTGCATGAAGCTGTGGGAGTTCTGGAGACTGCCCTGATAGCCAGAGATGAAACCATAGCACATCTTCATGGCACTGTGCAAGAGAATACCCAGAACATACAACAATTGCAAGGGACCGTCCAGGAAATGGACCAAACCATTGAAGCTATGACAGCCCAGATTGCCGCTCTCCAAGCACAGCTGAATCCACCCTCTGATGATGACAATGGAGATGATGGCAACAATGGGGATGATGATGACAGTGGAGACGATGATGATGATGAGGACGAGGATGATGATGATGATGGAGACGATGATGGTGGAGGAGATGAAGTTGTTGCTGTTGCAGCTGAGAATGAAGAAGAAGAGGAGGATCCAGAAGAGGTGGAGTTTGAAGTCTCAAGTGATGGTTCAGGAGAGGTGTACACTCCGCCGCCATGGTTGTACCACGAGCAGAAGCGCCAACGCATGACCGCAAGGACCTACCTCAATCTCTTCAAGAAGTAGATAGAAGTCCACCAATTAGTCCTCGTTAGGCGAATTCGTTAGGATTAGTCTCGATCGTTGTGAAACTTAGTTCGTGTTAGTTTAAAAGCGTTTAGTTGCTTATTTGTGTACTCCAATATCCCAGGAATTATTTGTGCGAATTTTATGAAAGAGTTATGGCAATTTGGTTACTATCTGTGTTATTTTTCGCTGTAGTTTTTCTGCTGATACAGCAGTACTGCGCGATTTTTCATATTTTTATGGTAACTCGGAAAAATCTGAAAAAAATTGGTCTGATACGAAACTCTCTGTGCCATATGCACAAAAATTGTCTAATTTTTCTGACGAGTTTAAGTCAGGCGGAAAAATTCGTGAACGCTGCTGGACTGTTCTGGCAGATTGCTGTTTTTGCTGTTTAGATGATCTATTGTTTAGTTAACCATTGCCAACTCTTGCAAAACTATTTCAGTAGGTATATACTGCTAGGATAACACCTGGGATGTTGCTGGATCGCTTGTTTGTTGATGTGTTGCTCGCTTGTGATTGTCTGTTATTGTTTGTTGTTGATAGATCATTTGCATGGGTAGAATCCTATTGTCGTAGTTGATTCTCTCTAAACTTACCTATGCTGAACCACAGATGCCTCCTCGCCGCTAACCCACTGAGATGGAGCAGCTCATGGCAGCTCAGGAACAGCTGACTCAAGTGATGACCCAGTTCATGGCAAACCAGAACAACAACAATGGAAACAATCAGCCTCAGGGAGATGCTCTCACCAGATTTCTGAGGTTATGGCCAGCTAAGTTCTCTACTACAACGGAACCAATGGTTGCTCTCGATTGGTTGCGTTCAGTCAACAAGGATTTAGTGACTGTCGGATGCACTGACGCTGAGAAGGTGAGGTTTGCCGCTCACCTACTGGAGGGACCCGCCGCTTCTTGGTGGGACACATTTCAGATCACCCACCCGCTGGATACCGTGACTTGGGCTATGTTTGAGGAAGGTTTCAGGACCAACCACGTCTCTTCAGGAGTTCTGAGCCTGAAGAGGAAGGAGTTCCGCAACTTGCGCCAAACCAATCGTTCCGTGGCCGAGTACATTGAGGAGTTCAACAACCTGTCCCGTTATGCGCCTGAGGATGTTGACACTGATGCCAAAAGGAGGGAGAGATTCCTGGATGGCCTCAGTGATGAGCTTTCAGTACAGCTACTTGTGGTTTACTGCCCCACTTTCCAGGAGCTTATGGACAAGGCCAGGATCTTGGAGGGGAAGCACAAGCAAGTGGAGAACCGCAAGAGAAAGAACAACAATCACCACTCTGGTTCACACCACAAGACTCGCACTTCATATGATGGATACCCCAAGCAGGGAGGAAGTGACCATGGGAGCCATGACCGCCGCGATGGACATCGTCATGACAACCATAGGAGCAGCCACCACAACCACAAGGGAGGACACTCTCACCACTCTGGAGGACACGGTGGACATGACCGCAACCGTGATCGCAACTTTGTGAAGAAGGATCTGAGTGAGGTGACGTGCTTCAAGTGCAATCAGAAGGGACACTATGCTGACAACTGTCCGGAGAGGAAAGGACTCAAGCCAACCAACGGCGAGAAGGCCACAGTGAACCACATGAATGTGGAGGAGATTCCAAATGAGCCTGACCTTGTGATTGGTAAGTTCCCAATCAACACTTACCCTGCACTTATACTTTTCGATACTGGTGCATCGCATTCATTCATATCAAGGGCATTTGTGGATAAGTATAAGTTACCTACTGAGTCTATGAAGAGGTCTATTAGAGTGAGTTCACCTGGAGGAGATATGATAGCTAGTGCGAGATGCCGCGATTTAACTGTGAGAATTGGAACACACAACTTCACTGCACATTTGGTAGTGCTGGATTCCCAGGGATTAGATGTTATTCTGGGTATGGATTGGATGTCTATGCATGGGGGACACATAGATTGTGCACAGCGAGCTGTTTCACTTAAAACCCCGGATGGTAAGAGGATTAGATTCAAGTCAGCTGTACGACCAGGAAGGTGTCAGTTGAATTCTCTTAAGGGGGTTAGCATGGATACTGTGCCAGTGATTAGGGATTACCCCGACGTGTTTCCGGAAGAGCTGCCAGGTATGCCACCTGACAGAGATGTAGAGTTTCTTATCGACCTGCTGCCGGGAACAGGACCAATAGCAAAGAAACCATATAAGATGGATGTCGATGAGCTGAAGGAATTGAAGAAACAGTTGAAGGAGCAGCTGGAAAAGGGATTCATTCAGCCTAGTGCGTCGTCATGGGGAGCACCTGTTCTGTTTGTGGAGAAGAAAGACAGCACCAAGAGATTAGTGGTGGACTATCGTTCGCTGAATGAAGTAACCATCAAGAACAAGTACCCTCTGCCTAACATAAATGATTTGTTCGATCAACTGGAAGGAGCATAGGTATTCAGCAAGATTGACCTGCGATCTGGCTACTTTCAATTGAAGATCCGGGAGGAGGATGACATCTGAGAGGATTACCCACACCTATTTGCTAGCCGCGCCGAATCTCGAGGACGAGATTCATCTTAAGGGGGTTAGTCTTGTCACATCCCAAATTTTAGATTTGGTCTTGCATATCATTCATGTCATTGCATCATATCTTTCCATGCAAAACCGTCAAGTAGGAAGGTTCGGTGAAACGCCACCTTCAAAGCCCCATTTTGTTTCGCTACGAGTTTCCCGCGGGAGGCTTTAGAGAGACTTGCAACAACCACCCCTGTAGTTTTGAGTTTTCGTGCAAACTTCGACTGAAGGTTGTTCCCATCGACGATACGAACCCGTAGGCGCGAGAATCGCTCCAATCGGAGTTCGTATGCAAAAGACTCGGACGTTTTAGTAAACCGCCGGAAAACGGTCCGAAAATCTGGACCAATTTCCGAGTTCTAAACAAACTCCGGACTAAATCTGAATAGGACTCGCGCGAAGGGCCACAAAAGAGGACCCACCCGGCCTCGGTTCCCGCAACCGACCCCGCCTGCCCCGCCTCGATCGCCTCCCGCCCCGCGCGCACGTCTCCCGAGGCGCCGCCGTCGCCCCAGGTCCGGCCGCCGCCTCCCTCTCTCTCTCTTTTCTCTCTGTTCCCGCGCCGCCGCCGCCGCGCCACCCGCTCGCGCGCCGCGCCGCCGCTCGTCGCGCGCAGCCGCCGCCGTCGCCGCTGCCTCGTTCCGCGTGCACGCACGCACATGCACGCATGCATGCATGCACATACACGCACGTACGGACACAGGCACGAACGCGCGCCTCCTTGCGCGCGCGATTCTTTTTCTGGGCCGTTCGTTGACCGTGTGTGTCCGTGCAGGAAGAACCACGTCGCCGGATTTGATCGCCACCGCCGTCCGGAGCTCGCCGCGCCTTCCGGAGTCAGATTCGCCATCCGTTTCCGGTAAGACAGCAGCCACCGTCAGATTTCAGATCAGCGGCCTAGATCGTTCGTTGACTGCTCAGCATCCCAGGCGTTGACTAGTCAGACGCCCAGTCAGCAGACGCTTGAACAGTCAAACAGACACAGTTGACTGGGTCAATTTCGTTAATCCCTTTATTTGACAGATTTCGGTAGAATCTTGTAAATTGCGTAGAAATTCAACCGCTTGGCCAAAAATTGCAAATAAAATATGTACGGGTTCAGTGAGTCGTGTAGAATCTCGCTGTACCTTTGGTTCAGACTGTTACTGTCAGGTTTAGTACAGTTTAATCAAACTAGTTAGTGGCCTTTTCGGAGTAATAAATTCGTAGAAAAAGATCCGTAGCTCCAAAAATCGCGTGCGATATGTCCCTGAACTCGTGTGAACGAGGGGAATCTCATCGTGAATTAAAAAGATAGGCTTACGGTAAAAACTTCTGCAGTATTTGTCTAATGGCTTTCTGCAGTGTTTTAATTACTCGGGAAGTTCCATAACTCCTTTTTGAGTAATTCCAATTGGTACTGTTTCTTTACAGCGATGCCGTTGCGGTAGAATATTTCCAAGATTTTAAAAACAGTATACTACCGGTAGTGAATTATTTAGGTTCTAGCTCTAGTTGTGAGCATTACTTTTGTCTATTAGTTTCCCTAGCGCTAAAACTATTTTTCATGCATGAAATCGGTAGTGTTATGTTATAGGATGTTGTGGTGCAGCTGTAGCACCAATTCACTTGTCGTTCTTGCATTCATGCATCATATTTGTTGCATGTGTTGTGGATTGTTTGTTTATGATTGCAATTGTATCGTGTAGATTGTGTTGAGTGCAACGCTTGCTCGTGTGAGGATTGTGCTCCAGACCGCTACAACCAAGGCAAGTAGATGCTACTTTGTTCATGATATCGTCCTACTATTTTCATTGCATTGTCGTGTATTTTGTAGAAGCACATGTAGGATGATACTATCGCTATGCTATGTCCTATTATGTGGTAGGGCTTTCCTTGTAGATGAAACACCGTTGGTAGATGTGCTTAGCCATGCTATGTTGAACGAGGGCTGGGTTATATCATTGATACTCGTTTTCTCAAAGTATTGGTTTGTGAAAACTAAAAAAACTTAATCAATGAACCCCCTGGGTGTGATGGTATTGATAAGTTTTGGTGGTTTCATTGCGGAAAGGCACCCAGGTATCAAGAGAAAATGATTGGCTTCTTTATTGTGTAGCTTACGTGTATAACCATGTGCCAATAATAAAATGGGCGGTTGGTTGGACTTAGTAGGTTGTGGTAATTCGAACCCGCATATCCAGGGATGTAGAATTTTGGTAGGTTGGACCGGTGCGCGTCGGGATTGAGGAGCTACTTCCCGAACAGTCTCTTCTTGGTCTTCTCCCTATCATCACCCAAAATGAGAGTGATGGTACGAGCTGGGCTGGCCAAGTCACATGGGTAAAGTGTACTAACCTCTGCAGAGTGTATACTCTAATCGATTAGCCGTGTCCCCGGTTATGGACATCTGAGTTGCTAGATATTGACTCCATGACATGTTTCTCGCTCATTCTAATTTCATAATTGCTTTAATATTGTTGGGTTAACTTAATTGGGAACTTTTCAAAGAAAATTCAAAACTGTTTATGAAAGTAGGACAAATGTATTTTCAAATGCAAGCCAGACACAGCTCCACTTGCCAAATATGCATGTAGATGTTAGTACTATTGTCTCCATTACTAGCTCTACTTGCCATACATTCCATGTATTGACCCTTCGGGGCTGTTACGTTTCATGTTGCAGGTTATTCCGATTCTGAGTAATCGATATAGGCCACGGTACTCCACTCGGCACTTGTTCACTTGTGGGCAATTTGAAGATTGGAGGATTTATATGTTTATGCTGCTACCTGAACAATTTGATCTAGCTTTATGCTAAGCTTTTATATTGTAATAATGGTACTCTGGATCTTTGTAGATCATGATACACAGTTATTTTGCTATGTTATCTATCTTACTCTATTGTGGGCCAATGAACCGATCCAGGGATTGGCATGTCACATAGAGGCCACGGTCTTTTCAGAACCGGGGTGTCACAGGATGGTATCAGAGCCCGTGTGTCGACTGTAGGATCGTGACCTAGGATTGGATTAGGAAGCCATAGAATTATTAAAGCCTATATTAACTCTGTCTTTCATCTTATGCCTTTCACCCTCGTAAATTCTTACCATATGCTATTCTCACACTTTCCTCTTTTACTTGATAGATGGGAGACGTCAGGACTGAGTATGTCACCATGGAGTCACCAAGGCCCTTTGCAAGGCAGTTAGCTCAGCTCTCTCAGTCATTGGGATTGCCACTGCCTATGTTCAAGGGAAGAAGGTTGTACACCTATGGATACGGAGAGGATGCATGGGAGATCACTACCTTCATATTCAGAGATGCCGCCTTGCCAAATCCCGCGCACTTGGTCTACACCAAGATATACTGCAACTGGGGACTTGGAATCAACTTGGCCATACATGAAGCCCTGTCTCGCCAGTGCCACTATGTCCGACACCTACTGCCTGCAGATTCACCTTACCGTGACTATGGAAGGCGTGATGAAGAAGGGAACATTGTGATTACCCCGGGCGACAGGAACAACATGCCGCCCCGTCGGAGGCACATAGAGGACATGGAAAGAGAGAATGGAGCTCTAGCAGAGAAGGTGAGGATGTTGAAGGAGATTGCAGACTTTACTAGCAATGGAATGGTGGTCCAAGGACAGGAAATAGACACTTTGCATGAAGCTGTGGGAGTTCTGGAGACTGCCCTGATAGCCAGAGATGAAACCATAGCACATCTTCATGGCACTGTGCAAGAGAATACCCAGAACATACAACAATTGCAAGGGACCGTCCAGGAAATGGACCAAACCATTGAAGCTATGACAGCCCAGATTGCCGCTCTCCAAGCACAGCTGAATCCACCCTCTGATGATGACAATGGAGATGATGGCAACAATGGGGATGATGATGACAGTGGAGACGATGATGATGATGAGGACGAGGATGATGATGATGGAGACGATGATGGTGGAGGAGATGAAGCTGTTGCTGTTGCAGCTGAGAATGAAGAAGAAGAGGAGGATCCAGAAGAGTTGGAGTTTGAAGTCTCAAGTGATGGTTCAGGAGAGGTGTACACTTCGCCGCCATGGTTGTACCACGAGCAGAAGCGCCAACGCATGACCGCAAGGACCTACCTCAATCTCTTTAAGAAGTAGATAGAAGTCCACCAATTAGTCCTCGTTAGGCGAATTCGTTAGGATTAGTCTTGATCGTTGTGAAACTTAGTTCGTGTTAGTTTAAAAGCGTTTAGTTGCTTATTTGTGTACTCCAATATCCCAGGAATTATTTGTGCGAATTTTATGAAAGAGTTATGGCAATTTGGTTACTATCTGTGTTATTTTTCGCTGCAGTTTTTCTGCTGATACAGCAGTACTGCGCGATTTTTCATATTTTTCTGGTAACTCGGAAAAATCTGAAAACAATTGGGCTGGTGCGAAACTCTCTGTGCCATATGCACAAAAATTGGCTAATTTTTCTGACGAGTTTAAGTCAGGCGGAAAAATTCGTGAACGCTGCTGGACTGTTCTGGCAGATTGCTGTTTTTGCTGTTTAGATGATCTATTGTTTAGTTAACCATTGCCAACTCTTGCAAAACTATTTCAGTAGGTATATACTGCTAGGATAACACCTGGGATGTTGCTGGATCGCTTGTTTGTTGATGTGTTGCTCGCTTGTGATTGTCTGTTATTGTTTGTTGTTGATTGATCATGTGCATGGGTAGAATCCTATTGTCGTAGTTGATTCTCTCTAAACTTACCTATGCTGAACCACAGATGCCTCCTCGCCGCCAACCCACTGAGATGGAGCAGCTCATGGCAGCTCAGGCACAGCTGACTCAAGTGATGACCCAATTCATGGCAAACCAGAACAACAACAATGGAAACAATCAGCCTCAGGGAGATGCTCTCACCAGATTTCTGAGGTTAAGGCCAGCTAAGTTCTCTACTGCAACGGAACCAATGGTTGCTCTCGATTGGTTGCGTTCAGTCAACAAGGATTTAGTGACTGTCGGATGCACTGACGCTGAGAAGGTGAGGTTTGCCGCTCACCTACTGGAGGGACCAGCCGCTTCTTGGTGGGACACATTTCAGATCACCCACCCGCTGGATACCGTGACTTGGGCTATGTTTGAGGAAGGTTTCAGGACCAACCACGTCTCTTCAGGAGTTCTGAGCCTGAAGAGGAAGGAGTTCCGCAACTTGCGCCAAACCAATCGTTCCGTGGCCGAGTACATTGAGGAGTTCAACAACCTGTCCCGTTATGCGCCTGAGGATGTTGACACTGATGCCAAAAGGAGGGAGAGATTCCTGGATGGCCTCAGTGATGAGCTTTCAGTACAGCTACTTGTGGTTTACTGCCCCACTTTCCAGGAGCTTATGGACAAGGCCAGGATCTTGGAGGGGAAGCACAAGCAAGTGGAGAACCGCAAGAGAAAGAACAACAATCACCACTCTGGTTCACACCACAAGACTCGCACTTCATATGATGGATACCCCAAGCAGGGAGGAAGTGACCATGGGAGCCATGACCGCCGCGATGGACATCGTCATGACAACCATAGGAGCAGCCACCACAACCACAAGGGAGGACACTCTCACCACTCTGGAGGACACGGTGGACATGACCGCAACCATGATCGCAACTTCGTGAAGAAGGATCTGAGTGAGGTGACGTGCTTCAAGTGCAATCAGAAGGGACACTATGCTGACAACTGTCCGGAGAGGAAAGGACTCAAGACAACCAACGGCGAGAAGGCCACAGTGAACCACATGAATGTGGAGGAGATTCCAGATGAGCCTGACCTTGTGATTGGTAAGTTCCCAATCAACACTTACCCTGCACTTATACTTTTCGATACTGGTGCATCGCATTCATTCATATCAAGGGCATTTGTGGATAAGTATAAGTTACCTACTGAGTCTATGAAGAGGTCTATTAGAGTGAGTTCACCTGGAGGAGATATGATAGCTAGTGCGGGATGCCGCGATTTAACTGTGAGAATTGGAACACACAACTTCACTGCACATTTGGTAGTGCTGGATTCCCAGGGATTAGATGTTATTCTGGGTATGGATTGGATGTCTATGCATGGGGGACACATAGATTATGCACAGCGAGCTGTTTCACTTAAAACCCCGGATGGTAAGAGGATTAGATTCAAGTCAGCTGTACGACCAGGAAGGTGTAAGTTGAATTCTTTTAAGGGGGTTAGCATGGATACTGTGCCAGTGATTAGGGATTACCCCGACGTGTTTCCGGAAGAGCTGCCAGGTATGCCACCTGACAGAGATGTAGAGTTTCTTATCGACCTGCTGCCGGGAACAGGACCAATAGCAAAGAAACCATATAAGATGGATGTCGATGAGCTGAAGGAATTGAAGAAACAGTTGAAGGAGCAGCTGGAAAAGGGATTCATTCAGCCTAGTGCGTCGTCATGGGGAGCACCTGTTCTGTTTGTGGAGAAGAAAGACAGCACCAAGAGATTAGTGGTGGACTATCGTTCGCTGAATGAAGTAACCATCAAGAACAAGTACCCTCTGCCTAACATAAATGATTTGTTCGATCAGCTAGAAGGAGCAAAGGTATTCAGCAAGATTGACCTGCGATCTGGCTACTTTCAATTGAAGATCCGGGAGGAGGATGACATCCGAGAGGATTACCCACACCTATTTGCTAGCCGCGCCGAATCTCGAGGACGAGATTCATCTTAAGGGGGTTAGTCTTGTCACATCCCAAATTTTAGATTTGGTCTTGCATATCATTCATGTCATTGCATCATATCTTTCCATGCAAAACCGTCAAGTAGGAAGGTTCAGTGAAACGCCACCTTCAAAGCCCCATTTTGTTTCGCTACGAGTTTCCCGCGGGAGGCTTTAGAGAGACTTGCAACAACCACCCCTATAGTTTCGAGTTTTCGCGCAAACTTCGACTGAAGGTTGTTCCCATCGACGATACGAACCCGTAGGCGCGAGAATCGCTCCAATCGGAGTTCGTATGCAAAAGACTCAGACGTTTTAGTAAACCGCCGGAAAACGGTCCGAAAATCTGGACCGATTTCCGAGTTCTAAACAAACTCCGGACCGAATCTGAATAGGACTCGCGCGAAGGGCCACAAAAGGGGACCCACCCGGCCTCGGTTCCCGCAACCGACCCCGCCTGCCCCGCCTCAATCGCCTCCTGCCCCGCGCGCACGTCTCCTGAGGCGGCGCCGCCGCCCCTCGTCGCCGTCGCCGCCCCAGGTCCGGCCGCCGCCTCCCTCTCTCTCTCTTTTCTCTCCGTTCCCGCGCTGCCGCCGCCGCGCCACCCGCCCGCCGTGCGCGCACGCCGCCGCACCCGCTCGCGCACCGCGCCGCCGCTCGTCGCGCGCAGCCGCCGCCGTCGCCGCTGCCTCGTTCCGCGTGCACGCACGCACATGCATGCACATACACGCACGTACGGACACAGGCACGAACGCGCGCCTCCTTGCGTGCGCGATTCTTTTTCTGGGCCGTTCGTTGACCGTGTGTGTCCGTGCAGGAAGAACCACGTCGCCGGATTTGATCGCCACCGCCGTCCGGAGCTCGCCGCGCCTTCCGGAGTCCGGTTCGCCATCCGTTTCCGGTAAGACAGCAGCCACCGTCAGATCTCAGATCAGCGGTCTAGATCATTCGTTGACTGGTCAGCATCCCAGGCGTTGACTAGTCATACGCCCAGTCAGCAGACGCTTGACCAGTCAAACAGACACAGTTGACTGGGTCAATTTCGTTAATCCCTTTATTTGACAGATTTCGATAGAATCTTGTAAATTGCGTAGAAATTCAACCGCTTGGCCAAAAATTGCGAATAAAATATGTACGGGTTCAGTGAGTCGTGTTGAATCTCGCTGTACCTTTGGTTCAGACTTTTACTGTCAGGTTTAGTACAGTTTAATCAAACTAGTTAGTGGCCTTTTCGGAGTAATAAATTCGTAGAAAAAGATCCGTAGCTCCAAAAATCGCGTGTGATATGTCCCTGAACTCGTGTGAACGAGGGGAATCTCATCGTGAATTAAAAAGATAGGCTTACAGTAAAAACTTTTGCAGTATTTGTCTAATGGCTTTCTGCAGTGTTTTAATTACTCGGGAAGTTCTATAACTCCTTTTTCAGTAATTCCAATTGGTACTGTTTCTTTACAGCGATGCCGTTGCGGTAGAATATTTCCAAGATTTTAAAAACAGTATACTACCGGTAGTGAATTATTTAAGTTCTAGCTCTAGTTGTGAGCATTACTTTTGTCTATTAGTTTCCCTAGCGCCAAAACTATTTTTCATGCATGCAATCGGTAGTGTTATGTTATAGGATGTTGTGGTGCAGCTGTAGCACCAATTCACTTGTCGTTCTTGCATTCATGCATCATATTTGTTGCATGTGTTGTGGATTGTTTGTTTATGATTGCAATTGTATCGTGTAGATTGTGTTGAGTGCAACGCTTGCTCGTGTGAGGATTGTGCTCCAGACCGCTACAACCAAGGCAAGTAGATGCTACTTTGTTCATGATATCGTCCTACTATTTTCATTGCATTGTCGTGTATTTTGTAGAAGCACATGTAGGATGATACTATCGCTATGCTATGTCCTATTATGTGGTAGGGCTTTCCTTGTAGATGAAACACCGTTGGTAGATGTGCTTAGCCATGCTATGTTGAACGAGGGCTGGGTTACATCATTGATACTCGTTTTCTCAAAGTATTGGTTTGTGAAAACTAAAACAACTTAATCAATGAACCCCCTGGGTGTGATGGTATTGATAAGTTTTGGTGGTTTCATTGCGGAAAGGCACCTAGGTATCAAGATAGAATGATTGGCTTCTTTATTGTGTAGCTTACGTGTACAACCATGTGCCAATAATGAAATGGGCGGTTGGTTGGACTTAGTAGGTTGTGGTAACTCGAACCCGCGTATCCAGAGATGTAGAATTTTGGTAGGTTGGACTGGTGCGCGTCGGGATTGAGGAGCTACTTCCTGAACAGTCTCTTCTTGGTCTTCTCCCTATCATCACCCAAAATGAGAGTGATGGTACGAGCTGGGCTGGCCAAGTCACATGGGTAAAGTGTACTAACCTCTGTAGAGTGTATACTCTAATCGATTTGTCGTGTCCCCGGTTATGGACATCTGAGTTGCTAGATATTGACTCCATGACATGTTTCTCGCTCATTCTAATTTCATAATTGCTTTAATATTGTTGGGTTAACTTAATTGGGAACTTTTCAAAGAAAATTCAAAACTGTTTATGAAAGTAGGACAAATGTATTTGCAAATGCAAGCCAGACACAGCTCTACTTGCCAAATATGCATGTAGATGTTAGTACTATTGTCTCCATTACTAGCTCTACTTGTCATACATTCCATGTATTGACCCTTCGGGGCTGTTACGTTTCATGTTGCAGGTTATTCCGATTCTGAGTAATCGATATAGGCCACGGTACTCCACTCGGCACTTGTTCACTTGTGGGCAATTTGAAGATTGGAGGATTTATATGTTTATGCTGCTACCTGAACAATTTGAGCTAGCTTTATGCTAAGCTTTTATATTGTAATAATGGTACTCTGGATCTTTGTAGATCATGATACACGGTTATTTTGCTATGTTATCTATCTTACTCTATTGTGGGCCAATGAACCGATCCAGGGATTGGCATGTCACATAGAGGCCACGGTCTTTTCAGAACCGGGGTGTCACAGTGCCATCAAGTTCATGAGGTATTTAATCACTAAGTTTTCACATAACAAAATAGTTTTTAATTGGAAGATAGTTGAAAACAAGAATATACTTGGAATGGTGTAACACACCATGCATAGGAGTTTATAGTTGACACTTTGGAATAACTTGGTTTATTGGGAGTTGGAGGCATGAGTAGAACTTACTCATACAAGTGGAGGCTAGCAAAAGACTGGGAGCAACCAACTAAGAGAGCAATAATGGCCATAATCATGTAGTGCATCAAAGCATACTAATCAAAGCAAAGAGTGGTACTACAAGTCAAGGACTAAATGATCATATAGGCTAATGGTGACTTGTGAGAGTCATAACACGGTGTAAGCATGTGCCAAGTTAACCCAAGAAAAACATCAAAGGAGAATACCACAATACTATACTTTTGCATGCTAAAACAACGCATAATTTCCTCAAGGAACGCTAATCAATCCCAATTGTGTGGAACAAAACTTCCTACAACAATAATCACTAAGCATAATGTTAAAACAACACCTAGAATGTGATGCTAAAGTCTAAGTCACAGTCAACGCAAGCTCCTCTTACACTTCAAGCAAGAACTTACTACTCCTTTCCAACACCAAGCAAAATTATTAGCAAAACAACACAACGAGAACAGGGGTCCAAACTACTAAAGCAAACTAAAAAAACTAAGAAAATAAAATGAAAACTAAGACACTCCAAGAACAACACAACTGTGCATGAAATAATAAAAATGAAGTATCTAGACAGACCTGAGATTTTTATTGATGAAGAAGGGGATGCCTTGGGCATCCCCAAGCTTTGACGCTTGTACCTCTTGGATATTTCTTGGGGTGACACCATGGTGGCATCCCCAAGCTTGAGATTTTGTCCATTATTCATCTCATTGCATCATTCTCTCTCTACACTTGAAATTTTTTCCTTCATACAAAACTTCACACAATCTTCATTAGCAACATTAGTGTATTCAAAAGATATTAGACCACTGGCAAAGCTTTGGAACAGCGAGGATTTTCACTAAAAACACAATCTAATGTAGTAAATCCTTCAAAAAAACTCAATTTACCTGAAGAGAGCTCAAAAAGGAATCAATAAGAAGCAAATGCAAATAATGGCAGAAATCTGTCAAAATAGACCAGCAGGTAGAAACCGATTTTTTCGAACATCTTCTGTTGTTCAAATCTAAAAGTGTTGAACTAACGAAAGTTAGCTAACATACTGGGGGATTTATTCGTAAATTTTGAGCTCAAGCCGAGTTACAGATCCTCCTGACGTATTTTTTTGGTGGAGGACAGAAATCTGTTTCGGGACAGCAACTCCCCAAATCTTACTTCCCTCTCATTAGAGGTCATTCTTGGCACAAAAAGCAAACAAAAAGGATAAGGAGAGGTTATTATAGAAGTAATAACTTTCAAGACTCAATTAAACTCTTGGGTTATCTCCCAACAAGTACTTTTCTTTAACGCCTTTAAGTTAGGCACAAGAAGCAAGAAGAATCAAGTATTTTCAAATGAAGAAGCATTAACATCAAATCTTGCTTTCAAAGGAGGAGCAAAAATGAACTTATATCTCCTCATAGGGAAGTTTTCAATACCTTTCTTGAATGGAAAATAATATTTGATGGTTCTTTCTTTCATATCAATGATGGCACCAACTGTTCTAAGAAAAGGTCTTCCCAAAGTAATAGGACAAGAAGCATTGTATTCAACATCCAAAACATAGAAATCCATAGGGACATAAGCATTATTAACCATGATGATAACATCATTAATACTCCCCATGAGTTTCTTCTTAGCATTATCATTGAGTGGGACATCCAAATAACAATTTTCCAAAGGTGGTAAATCAAGCATTTCATAAATCTTCCTAGGCATTATAGAGACACTAGAACCAAGATCACATGAATCTTTGATATCAAAGTCATTCACTTGCATATTAATAATGGGTTCCCAAATATCTTCTACTTTCCTAGGAATAGAAGCTTTGTGTTTTAGCTTCTCTTCCTTAATCTTAACAAGAGCATATGTAATGTTTTTGGTAGGCAACATGCATATCACTAGCATCAGGACTTCTAGCCAGCTTTTGCAAGAACATTATAACTTCGGGAATATTGAACCATCAATATAAAATTCATACTTAGCATCACTAGTAGTAGGCTCAATAGGCTTAGGCATAGTAGGAGGAGGAATAGTGACTACTTGGGGTTTAGTGGTGATAGTGCACACACTATTGTTTCTATCAATTTCAGCTTCCCTTTCCCACCTAGCATGAAGTTAAGCTAACAACCTAACATTTTCATCAATAGTAACTTGTATGGCATGAGCAGTAGCAAATGTGTTTTCCATAGCTTTAGGTTTAGCAGCCATTTTATTAATCAAAGAGGACTGAGCTTTAGATAAAGAGGATATATTTTTCTCAACAGTTAAAAGCTTTTCCTCTATAGTCTTATTAAAAGTGGTTTGTTTACTAATAAAGTCCTTGAGCATGACTTCAAGTTCAGAGGGGGTACTTCTAGCATTATTGTAAGAGCTTCCATAGGAATTTCCAGTATTAGGAGGATATGGCCTATAATTGTTGCTACCAAAATTGTTCCTATAGGCATTGTTGTTGAAATTGTTGTTTCTAATGAAGTTCACATTAACTTGATCTTCTTGAGCAACCAAAGAGGCTAAGGGAACACTATTAGGATCTAGAGGAGCTTTCCAATTAACAAGCATAGCCATAATAACATCAATCTTTTCACTCAAAGAGGAAGTTTCCTCAATAGAATTTACCTTCTTACCATGTGGAGCTCTCTCAACATGCCATTCAGAGTAGTTAACAATCATATTATCAAGGAGCCTTGTTGCAGCACCCAAAGTGAGGCCCATGAAGGTGCCTCCAGCAGCAGAATCCAACAGGTTTCTTGAGGAGAAGTTCAAACCTGCATAAAAAGTCTGGATAATCATCCAAGCAGTGAGTCCATGAGTAGGGCAATTCTTAACCAAAGATTTCATTCTTTCCCAAGATGGAGCAACATGTTCACTATCAAGTTTTTTAAATTTCATAATGTCACTTCTCATAGATATAAATTTTAGCAGGAGGATAGTACTTTCCAATAAAAGCATATTTGCACTTAGTCCAAGAATCAATACTATTTTTAGGCAAAGAAAGCAACCATTCTTTATCTTTTCCCCTAAAGGAGAAAGGAAAAAGCTTGATCTTAAAAATATCTCCATCTACATCCTTATACTTTTGCATCTCACAAAGTTCAACAAAGCTATTAAGATGTGCAGCGGGATCATCAGAACCAACACCAGAAAATTGCTCTCTCATCACAAGATTCAACAAAGCAGGCTTAATTTCATAAAAGCTAGCATCAGGAGCAGGTGGAGCAATAGGAGTGCTAAGTAAATCATTGTTGTTGGTGCTAGTGAAGTCACACAACTTGGTGTTTTCAGCGGAGTTCATTTTGGCAAAGGTGGGCAAGCCAAAAACAAGAGAAGCAGCTAGAGCAGGAACTAATTTTTTTGTGTTTTTTAATAAAGCAAGCAAACCAAACTAGACTAATTTTTTTGGGTTTTTGGAAAGAGGCAAACAAAACCAAGAAAAAAGAAACAAAGAAAACTAAAAACAAAGTAAAGAGAAAGGAAGTCAAGGACTCCCCTAGTGAAGACGTCCTTAGCCTCCCCGGCAACGGCGCTAGAAAAGCTTGATGTAGCGCTGAGTTGATGCAGGAGCGCTTCGTTGCAAACCCCAAGAGCAGGGTGTGAAGCAGCACAGCAACAAGTTTTCCCTCAGTACGAAACCAAGGTTATCGAACCAGTAGGAGGAAGGAAACTTCACACAGGTGTTGCAAGCAACGCGGAGACTTGCACAACACAAACTCAAGACTTTGCCCCAACGAATCAGCGAGGTTGTCAAGCTCACCGATTTGCTGTAACAAAGGATTAACCATATGGTGTGGAAAGTAATGGTGGTTTGCAGCAAGTAAACAATAACAGTGGAAGATGTATCAATGGTAAACATTGGATCAGGGTCCATAGTTCACTAGAGTTTCTCTCCTTGAATAAACAACATGGCATGAAGGGTAAAGAAATTATAGCGGGGCAATTGACAGGAACTGAGCAAGGCATAACAATGTAATTACTAGTCAGAAAGATCCTATGAGGTTGATTGGGCAATACAGCAATATACATAGACTGCCATCCAACTACATCTATGACTAGAAGTCCACCTTCAGGTTATCATCCGAACCCCCTCCAATATTAAGTTGCAAGCAACAGACAACTAATTTAAGCAAAGTGTGTAAGGTAAACAGTCCACATGTTCCATGAACAAGAGACCGTTGTTTTCTCCCTAGTAGCAACAACACATCTACAACCGAAGAGATTATTGTCACTTCCCTTGGAAGCTAGAGGCATGAACCAACTATCGAGCATAAATACCCCCTCCTGGAGTCACTAGCAACTACTTGGCCAAGATAACCACTAGCATCGGAGACCATGCAAGGTCACAAACAACACAGACATGATAGAATCATAAAGACAAAACCATTTATCAAACCAACATAATAATCTTAATATCCATCGGATCCCCATAAACACAACATGCATGATTACAAATATATTAGATCTTGATCATGAACGGAGCTCACAAGATCTATACATGAAAGCACAAAGGAGGAGATACAACCATCTAGCTACTACATGGACCCATAGTCCAAGGTGGAACTACTCACGCATCATACCGAAGAGAAGGCTTCCGGGATGATCTCCCCTCCGGCAGGGACGATGGTGGCAGCGGCTACAAACAGTTTCGTGGATTTCTGATCGGATACTTAGGGTTTCTGCATCGGGGGCTTCTTATAGGCGAAGGGGGAGTCCGAGGCGGCGGCCAGGGCCACCAAACCCTAGCCAGGCACGAGCCCACCTGTGGCCGCGCCTGGGGGGGTGGACCCTGTGGCTCGCCCCTCCGGCTCTCCTCTGGACTTCTTGTTCCCATGGAAAGTTATTGACTTTGTCCTTTGTCCCGTCCAATTCCGAGAATATTTCTTTACTAACTTTTCTAAAACCAAAAATAGCAGAAAATAGGCATCTGGCACTATTGCAACTTGTTAATAGGTTAGTACCAGAAAACATGGAAAAGCACCTCAAAGTGTGGACAAGTAAAGCAAAGTAGATACTAAAGAAGCATGGAGAATCAAAAATTATAGATACGTTTCCAACGTATCAGGAGCACAAGGTTCCAATGGAAACAAGTGAAGTGGGGATTGATAGGACATGATTAGTAGATCATAACCAAGCAAGTAGTTGGTCAAGGGGAGGTAGCATATAGAAGTGAGCTTCTACCAAAGTAGGCAAGACGATAATATTTGCAGAAAAGATTATTATCTTGACTACAAAACCATCATGGATAGTGGGAATCAATTGGCTTAGCCAAGGGCAAGAGTGGGCTTTGGTAGTACTAAAGATGTTCTACAAGATGGTTAAAGTACATTATCAAGAATGCACATAGGTTGGAAGAGGTAGAGCTCCAAATATGGAATCTAGATAAGGAATCCAGACTTAGCCATTTTGGCAGATTTGGTGATTTTTGACTAGTATCAAAAAGGAAACATTTGAGAGGGTGGCATGGGTTTATCCTGTCCATCAAGTGGTTGATGTTGAGGTATAGATTGAAAAGAGGGGATACATGCTCGGATGGGGTCTCCACTAAGTTGGAAACCATCAAGAGGGATCATCCAGGATTGAGCTGATTTGGGGATGAGAGGGTTACTTGAGTGGCTTAGGATAGATCTAGACTTGGATGCTTGATATGGGCTTGATGATCACAAGAAAGGATTGGGTCCTAAGGGATGAGCTAATATAATAGCTCACTCTAGATCCTAAGCAAATAAGGCAATCAGCATATCAAGGCAATTCATCAACCAGTAGATCAAGGAAATTCATCCAACACCAGATTAAGGCATTTCATCAACCAGTAGATCAAGGAAATTCATCTTGCCACTTATACACAACTAATAGGGTTACCAACAAGCCTATCTTGAGGTAAGAAGGGGTATGTTGAAAGGGGTTTTGCTTTGAAGTAAGATAAGTACCATCTTGGTATCTCCACCAAGAATGAGATGAAAAGGGTTTTTAATAAAGGTTTTGGAAAACCTATAGATAAGGTTAGTTGAAGGTTCTGTCTTGAAAACGGATACGCCCAATTTGCATCACCATTCTATATCATAATTTACCTCTATTCATTGATATTTGTCTTATTATGAGGTATCACTTATGGCTTTTCATCTGTTTATGCATGTTGGATGATTCTTGGAGGGTGGACTTCCGGAGTCTAGATTCTGATGGAAAAGAAGGCGTTTCGGTGCAATTTCGCAAAGATTAGAAAAAATACTAGAAAAATATGGAAACATATTATTTTACCAGAAGAGAAAGGAAGACAGAAGGAGGGACGAAGTGGGGCTTTAGGGGGCCCACACCCCCTAGGCGTGGGCCCACCTAAACCCACGCCTAGGGCAGGTGTGGCCCACCTGCCCGGCCTCCGACTCCGCCCCTTCTCCTATATCTTCCCTTCGAAACCCTAAGGCTCAGGGAGCAACCACAGATAGATTTCCGCCACCTCTGGGGGCGGAAAACACCGAGAGAGGAAGATCCCTCCGGCAGACAGATTTCTGCCGGGGGAATTCCTTCTCGGAGAGGGGAGACCGTCGCCATCAACACCGTCATCAAGCTAGGCTTCATCGAGATCATCATCATCATCATAATCCACACCATCATCTCCACCAGCACCATCATCACCACTCCGTCTCGCTGTAACAATTATGTTGGATATTGCTTTAGTTCTTAGGGGAAACTTTCTCGGTGTTGATTACTATTGTAGTTGATGCTTGTGAGTGGAACCATTGGATTATTGTTTATGTTCGGATTGTTATCCATTATCATATCATCTTTGATCTTGATCCATATGATGTCTTGTGAGTAGTTCGTTTAGTTCTTGAGGACATGGGAGAAGTCATGTTGTTAGTAGTGAATCTGTGATGAGTTATTATTCAATGGTTTAGTATTTAAGTTGTGGTGCTATTCTTCTAGTGGTGTCATGTGAACGTCGACTACATGATACTTCACCATTTATGGGCCTAGGGGAATGCATTGTGTATTTGGCTACTAATCGTGGGGTTGCCGGAGTGACAGAAACCTGAACCCCCGTTAGGACACCTTTGCACAAGGGAGCACAGGATCTCGGAGTTTAAGGCTGTGGTTAGATTTACATCTTAATTACTTTCTTGTAGTTATGGATGTTTGCAGGGGGTTTAATCACAAGTATGTATTAGTCCTAGGAAGGGTGGTATGTTAGCACAGGTTCAACCACACAACACTTACAAACACCATAGAAGAGTACTCAGCTATTTGAAGCGAAAGAACTTGACAGAATTCCCATGTGTCCTCGAGAATGTTTGGTCCTTATAAGTATTTCCACCGGCTTGTCCTTTGCTAAGAAAGGATTGGGCCACTTGCTCCGTTTGTTCGTTACTTCTGTTACTTGCTCTTTGTTTTGTTGCCTTGTCAGAAAACCACTAAAAATCCATTTGCTAAGTATTCACAGGGATTTCCTGCTCCATACCACTGTTCAGCACCTTCTTCTCCTTGTTGGGATCGACACTCCTATTTATCGAAAGTACTACGATACACCCCCTAAACTTGTGGGTCATTAAGACTATTTTCTAGCGCCGTTGCCGGGGAGTGAAGTGCTATTGAAGAGTGGAACTGGTAAAGGAAACTTTCACTATGAGTATTTCTCTTGTTACTGCTTGTTACTTTGTTTCCAATATGGATAACCCACTTGGTTTTCTGTTTGGGAAAACTACTACCATTGCTAGGGTAGTAGATGAACCACCTCCTGTTGAGATAGATCCTTTTATGATACCTACAAGTGTTGTTAATCGTGTTATGGATAATTATTATTTTGGGGATGGAACTGTCCATCCTAGTGATCACTTGCTTTTTATCCATGAATTATGCGAGTTTTTTAAGTGTGCAGGTATCACAACTGAACAGGTGAAGAAGAAGCTACTCTCCATATCCTTGAAAGGGAGAGCCGAAGAATGGTATAAGCTGCTGAAGAATGGACAATCCATGGAATGGGAGGAGATGTCATCTCTCTTTTACTCTAAATTTTATCCTCCCAGTGAGATTCATAAGGATAGAAATCTTATATATAACTTTTGGCCTCTTGATGGAGAGAGTACAGCTCAAGCTTGGGGGATATTGAAGTTACTAATGCTTAAATGTCCTATTCATGAACTCCCTAACAATATTATTCTTAATAGCTTTTATGCTAGGCTTTCTCTTCATGATAGAGATTTACTAGATGCTTCTTGTGCTGGATCATTCACACGTATGAAGGAAGAAGCTAAATGGGATCATCTAGACCATATTCAAGAGAACACTAAAGCTTGGGAGAATGACAAAGGAAGAAAGTCAGGTATAAACTATGATTATGAATGCATTAAATCTTTTATGGGAACTGACAACTTCCGTGATATTAGCAATGAGTTTGGTCTTGATTCTCAAAGTATTGCCAACTATTTTAAGGCCTTTGCCTGTTACATAGATATTCCCAACAAGAAGTGGAATAAGTACCATGCTCCTTATAAATATGTTGTTAGTCATGATCCTGCTAGAAGTACTCAAGTTTGTACTACTAATCACATTGTGCCTAAACCTCATGTTGAGAAAATGCCTTTCCCAGCTAAGGTAAAGGAGTATTCTATGATTATTAGTGCAAATAACAAGGGTACAATGAAAACTGTGGAGCCTGGTAAGCATTTGAGTGATGAACCTGTGGTAGCTATTGTGAAAGACGTTGTCATTAGAAATATGGAGGATGAGCACATTGTCTTCTGTAAAGACGCTTCTAATATTATTTCTCATCCTGGTAAGGCTAGAAAAGCTAGTGTTCATGTGCTTTCTGTTAAAATTGGTGATCATAGCTATTATGGTTTATGTGATATTGGTGCTAGTTCCAGTGCTATTCCTTATGAGCTTTACAGGGAAATTATGCATGAGATTGGTCCTTGTGAGCTTGAGGACATTGATGTGGTTATTCACCTTGCTAACAAGGAGACCTGTAATATCCCTCCTTTATAAAGGAAAAGGATCCCTGTGATTCCAATGCTAGTCCCTGGATCATTGCTAGCATCCACAGTTTAAGATGAAGTACACAGATACAAAGGTCATTTATTACAGCCATTCCAGAGATAAACATAGTCTTTACAACTCCAAGGCCACAGGCCTAATACAAGAGTTTGAATAAGTAAATAAATAAAAGTCTTCATCTTCATGTGCCACAGGCAAACATGTTGAGTATAGACTCATGACACCTAATCCTCATCAGAGTAACCTGCAACATCACAACTTACAGCCACAGTGGGTCAATACATTGGAATAGTATGGGCAAGTGATACCTTAGTATAATTTAGGTGGACTAGATACTATATGCAATTTGGCTAAGTGTAGCTTGGCTTGCTTTGCTCAAAATAGGTTTTGCCTATTAGTTGAAATCACTAAGTTTTTCTTTGTCAAAAACTTTTCCCAAGGAACCACCAATAGACATTGAGGTCCTTCACCCTTGTTCACCCACAAATTTTTACTTAGAAATTGGGATGAGGAGATTCTTGATAGCTTCCATGTCTTGATGCTCAAGTTGTCCATTGCCATGGACTTGGCTAAGTACTTAGATTTTTCCATCTGCAGAGGTTGTGCACTTTCCCCACCAGACTTGGTTTCACCAAGACAGGACCTTTCAGAAGCCTTCCCTTAGACCAAATGGACGCGTTCCAACCTATCATCCCACTACCACCATCTGTCCAAATGGCTAAGTTCTAGCAACCTATGTGATCCAGGCAGAGCCCATATTGCCAAGTGGCTGCACTAGAAGCTTCTTAACACTTGGCCTCTAAAATCTCTTTGTTCCTGGGTGGCTTACCACAAGTGAGATACACAAGGTAAACCATAGAAATGGGCCTTGTGTAACCACTCAACATAAACCAATCCTTCCATTCCACCCAGGTGTTTCATTAACTTAGTTGTTTTATTAGGAAAAACACAAGTCCAAAGACTTAGAAATATTTTCATCATAGCATGTATATTTCACCAACCTTTTTTTGCTACTAGCTAGGCTAAGCATGGCTTAGAAAGTAACTTAACTTAGAAATTCCCTAGCAATTCTACAACTACTAGGATTTCCCATCATGGCATATAAGCAAAATATAGCATGCAAGTCTAAAAATATTTCTAATGCTTAGTAGAAAACATAGGATAAAAATATTCATGAAGTACCACTTTCCTTGGTAGTTGGGAGAGTAACACTCCTCACAATCACAATCACTAGCACCAAAATCTACACAAAGAATGGTAGCATCAAATTACACACAAAACACATACAATCAAAAATATATGCATGCATGCAAGATGATATGTGATGATTTTAAAACTCAACAAAGCAAGTACACAGTACTGATTCACTAACAAGTTAAAAACTTGCCAAACAACAATTATTTAAACCCTAATTCATTTCCTAAACATTTCATAAACTCTAATTAGTCCTACACAAGTTTCTGCAAATAAAACCTTTTTAACAGAAGCAAAACTTTAAACACATTGCATAATTAGAAAGATCTTGATCTCCTGATTCCAACGGTATAAAATTTGTCAAATTCTAATGTGGGGATCAAAAGTTATAGCCAAATCAAATTTAAACATTAATCAGATTCAAATCATGTTTTAAATCTAAACCCTAGCCACGCATCTGTTTCTAATTGGCCCGTACCGGTTCGGGCGGATCGGTCAACGAGAGCCACACGATTTAACTAAAGATGCACGGCCAGATCTAACGCGTAACAGTTCGTTAAGTGAACTAATCCTACGCGCTGGATCTAGATCTGACGGCTACGAATCAATCGACCAAAACTGAGCGGCGCTGGCGGCGGCTACTGGCGGCGGCGAGCTCTGCCTACGGCGGCGCGGTGCTACAGGTCGTCCTAGGGTCGTCGGAGGGGCTTACCAGAACCGTGGCGACGTGCTGATGCTCAACCAGGCGACGGCTTGGCAAGGGGTGCACGGAGTGGGCTGCTGGAGCTCGTCGGAGTCGTGCACGGCGTCGGGTGGTTGCAGACGAAGTTGTTGCCGACGCTCTGGGTCTTCCTAGTACCAACCAGAGGCATCAGTAGCTGCGCAAGGACAAGGCGAACCTAGTAGTATGCGAGAGAGGTCAAGGGGCGCTCAGTGCTTACCGCAATCGATCGCCAGAGAAGAAGAAAGCGTCAGGCACTTGCGGTCGTCGTCGTTGGCGAGTCTCCAGACGGTCCTAGCATGCACCAATAGGGTGATAAGATGTGCATGGTTGTCGTGATCATTCTGGCAAACTTAGACAGCAAGGGGCGACGGGGTCTTACCGGAATCGCACGCCGGAGGTCGTCGGAGCTGCGGCGGTACGGGAAAGACTACGGGCAGCCTGGTGGCGTGGAGAGGAAATTGAGTGAGGGGAAATGTTTGCGGTGCAGAGGGGGTTAAGTAGGCAGGGGCTCGACAGGAAACGCCTGCAGATTCAATGGTAATTACGCCGCGTGGTCAACGCCAGCAACGGCCCGCGGCAACGTGTTCTTCGCGAGATTTGGGGAAGACGACGGTGACGTGGACGAGGCCTAGTTGTCAGCGAGAGAAACAGAGGGGGGTGGGGTCCTGGCATTAGTCACTCGATGGGTGCGTCTGCGAGTGAGAGAGGGAGAGAGGGAACCCGGGTGGGCTTAGTGGGCTGCTTTCTTAGTTGGGCCAAAAGACTGGCGCTGGCCCTTTTCTATTTCCTTTCTCTTTTTCTTTTTCTGTTTTGAATTTCTGGAATGATTTTCAAATGGTTTCAAAAGCTTTTTGAATTCAAACTTTTTCAGGATTTTGTAGGGTGCAACATTCACACTTCTGGGCATAAAATCAAGTGGTTACTTTGAATTAGCTTGGTCATTTAGAATAAAATAAAAATAAACAGTGACATAGCATTTGATTTGGAAATCTTTTGAAAATGGTTTTGAAACCACATTTGTTCTATGAATTTTTGTCCAAACTCCACATTCAATCCAATCAACAAGGAAGCCAACAAAACTTGGTTTAAAACACTTATGCTCTCAATTGAGAATGGTCATTTGATTTAAGTTTGCTCACATAAAATAATAGCACTATGTGCTTCTGTTTTCTTGAAAATAGTTGGAAAATGATCTCAAAATTATATGCATGCATGAATGATATGCAATCTTTGAAATCATGATTTTAGGGATGTTACAAATCTAACCCCCTTAAGGTGAATCTCTCCCTCGAGATTCGGATTGGCTAGCAAATAGGTGAGGGTGGTCTTTCCGAAGATCATCTTCTCTTTCCCATGTTGCTTCCTCTTCGGAATGATGATTCCACTGCACTTTGCAGAACTTGATAGTCTTAGTCCGTGTGACTCTTTCTGCAGTCTCAGGAATCTTGATAGGTTTCTCTTCATAAGTGAGATCACTTTCCAGTTGAACCTCCTCCAAAGGTATAGTATCCTTCAAAGAAGTTTCTTCCATTTCTGGATGACATTTCTTAAGTTGACTCACATGAAACACATTATGGACAGCTGACAGAGATTCTGGCAGTTCAATTTCATAGGCAACTTCTCCTTTGCGACTCAGAATCTTGAATGGTCCAACATATCTTGGGGCCAATTTTCCTTTGACTCCGAACCTCTTAACTCCACGAAGTGGTGACACTCTAAGATAAGCTCTATCACCGACTTCGTAGGTGACTTCTCTACGCTTAGGATCTGCGTAGCTTTTCTGTCGGGACTGTGCTATCTTCAACCTGTCCTTAACCAACTTGACCTTCTCTTCGGCTTCTTTGATAAGTGGGAACATAAGCCACAGCCAACTGCAGATTCAGTTCATCATTTAACCCTTCGAGGAACTTTTCTTTCCTCTTAGCATCAGTGTCAACTTCATCCGGTGCATATCGCGCCAGATTGTTGAACTCCTCAATATATTCAGCCACGCTGCGGTGGCGCTGCTTCAGGTTATGGAACTCCTTCTTTTTCAGACTCGTCACTCCAGATGAGATATGAGCAGTACGAAAGCCATCCTCAAAGATAGCCCATGTCACATCTTCGATGGGAGTGGTGATCTGGAAGTTGTCCCACCAAGTGGCGGCTGGTCCCTCTAGCAAATGTGCTGCAAATCTGACTTTTTCAGCATCATTACAGCCCACAGTTACCAAGTCCTTGTTTACAGAGCATAGCCAATCATTGGCCACCATGGGATCAGTCGTCCCTGAGAACTTCGATGGCCTCAATCTCAAGAACCTGGTAAGCATATCAAAACCCGGTGGGTTGTTGTTGTTGTTGTTATTGTTGTTGTTGTTATTGTTGTTATTGTTGTTGTTTTGGTTCTGGATGAACGTCGTCATCATCTGCATCATCTGAGTTTGAGCGGTCATCATTTGCTGCATTTCTGGAGTGATGTTGTTGTTGTTGGGGTTGGGGTTTGCACGACGGGGAGGCATCTGTGGTTTGTTCCATAGAGATAAGAATGAGATACCCATAGATGCTTTCATGCACATTACATCACATAAGCAAACACAAAGCAGGAAACACAATGATAAAGGTTCAACAACAAGATAACAAGTTATCAAAGTAAAACACACAAGTAGCAAGCCATCCACATGTTGGATGGTCAAATAACAAGTTCTCAAGCAACAAGTATGATAATAAATGATAAATGGGTAGTCAAATCTACTCCTCGGCATCAACCTCCTCCTCGACAAAGGTAAGACCTGCGTTCTCCATCGCGGTCTTGTATTCCTCGACACTAGTGGTCAAGGTCTCTATCTTGGCTTTGAGAGCCCTCTTCTGGGAACGAAGCCTCTCAATCACTGTCTGCTGTTGCTCGAGCTCGAAGTCCTTGGACTGCAGTTCTCCAGTCATGTCCCGGATCTTCTTGTTCCTATCCTGGACTCGCTTCTCCTGACTCTTGAACTTCCTGTCCTGGCTCTCGAACTTTGCGTCCATCTCCTTGAGTATCTCATCTTGCTCCGCGAAGAGCTTGTCCTTCTCGCGAAGTTGCACCTGGAGTTTGTCATTGTTGAGCATGACATTGGTCCTGTCGGTATCCACGTGCCTAATGAGAGACTCTAAGTCATGGAGGTATAGATGAATCGGCTCTGCTGTGTCCCTCGAATCGTCCTCGAAGTTGATGGACTCTCCATCCTCATCACGTCTACCGAAGACATGGAAGTGAGTACCTCTAACCTATCGGGAGTGTCTTCCTAGCAGACGTCCTATCAGATCATGCATAACTACCTCAAGGCCTCTCTCCTTGTCATCATGCATGAGCTTGAAGATGATGGCCTCCGTGGTAGGCTCTGTCTGGCGTCCGGGCTGGTTGACCTTGAAGCCCCAAAGGTCTTTCCTCTCAAACTTGGTGAGGGGAAGCACCATAATGGTAGGAAGAGGGAGATTGAGCAAAGTAGTAAGCTCAACAATACGAGGACCAAAGCGGGTAACCTGGAACTCCTCAACAGTGCTGATGGTAACAGTAGGCATCTATTTATAAGATATAAAAAGTTAGAACAACACAATTCAAGTTACAACACAAGGCAAAACACCACATACATATCCTTGGAAAGCAAAACACACAAGTCATGGCACACATGGATCCATTACAACAACCAAGGTTCAACTTACTTTAAAGCAACATTTGGAAAATAAGGTGATAAGTGGTGGTCCAACTAACGAAGTATGCTTACAATCCTATCTCACTGGATCTGTTGGCTAACACAATGTTTCTAGAAGCAATCAGCCTATCTTGCTCACATGACTCCACCACTAAGTCTATAATGTCTCCTCTTAAGGTTTGGTTGGTAGCTTCCAACTCTTGGGCATGTTTCTTCTCTTCCTTTAGATCATTTTGGAGGTTGAGCACTCTGCACTTGACTCTATCACCAAGTTCTTTGATGGTCTTCCAAGCTGCATCCCTTGCTGATTCAAAGAATGTAGTGTGCACCACTGAATTGGTGAACATGCAGAATCCTTTTTCCTGGTGGTTGTCTTCCTTGTTTTTATACAAGTGAAGTTGCACCCACCAGTATTCCACTCCTTCATCCATCACAGGAAAACCTTTGTACACAGCTGCACCTTGTATTTCTAATGCAACCATGAGGTCCTTGAGAGCCTTGTGGAATTCTGTCTCACACTCCAAATTCATTGTCATGAGTGGTCCTTTCCTCACGGCTTCATTGATGGAGTTCATCTACAAATAGAGATGAGAGAGAAGATTAGAAAAGTTTTACGAGAAGAATAGACAAGTGTAGAAGTTGCTGAATTTTTTTCCTTAGTGGTTTCCAATCCTAGGGTCATAATCCTATAGGCAACACAATGCTCTGATACCATCTGTAAGATCCCTCCTTTATAAAGGAAAAGGATCCCTGTGATTGCAATGCTAGTCCGTGGATCATTGCTAGCATCCACAGTTTAAGATGAAGTACACAGATACAAAGGTCATTTATTACAGCCATTCCAAAGATAAACATAGTCTTTACAACTCCAAGGCCACAGGCCTAATACAAGAGTTTGAATAAGTAAATAAATAAAAGTCTTCATCTTCATGTGCCACAGGCAAACATGTTGAGTGTAGACTCATGACACCTAATCCTCATCAGAGTAACCTGCAACATCACAAGTTACAACCACAGTGGGTCAATACATTGGAATAGTATTGGCAAGTGATACCTTAGTATAATTTAGGTGGAATAGATACTATATGCAATTTGGATAAGTGTAGCTTGGCTTGCTTTGCTCAAAATAGGTTTTGCCTATTAGTTGAAATCACTAAGTTTTTCTTTGTCAAAAACTTTTCCCAAGGAACCACCAATAGACATTGAGGTCCTTCACCCTTGTTCACCCACAAATTTTTACTTAGAAATTCGGTTGAGGAGATTCTTGATAGCTTCCATGTCTTTATGCTCAAGTTGTCCATTGCCATCGACTTGGCTAAGTACTTAGATTTTTCCATCTGCAGAGGTTGTTCACTTTCCCCACCAGACTTGGTTTCACCAAGACAGGACCTTTCAGAAGCCTTCCCTTAGACCAAATGGACACGTTCCAACCTATCATCCCACTACCACCATCTGTCCAAATGGCTAAGTTCTAGCAACCTATGTGATCCAGGCAGAGCCCATATTGCCAAGTGGCCGCACTAGAAGCTTCTTAACACTTGGCCTCTAAAATCTCTTTGTTCCTGGGTGGCTTACCACAAGTGAGATACACAAGGTAAACCATTGAAATGGGCCTTGTGTAACCACTCAACATAAACCAATCCTTCCATTCCACCCAGGTGTTTCATTAACTTAGTTGTTTTATTAGGAAAAACACAAGTCCAAAGACATAGAAATATTTTCATCATAGCATGTATATTTCACCAACCCTTTTTTGCTACTAGCTAGGCTAAGCATGGCTTAGAAAGTAACTTAACTTAGAAATTCCCTAGCAATTCTACAACTACTAGGATTTCCCATCATGGCATATAAGCAAAATATAGCATGCAAGTCTAAAAATATTTCTAATGCTTAGTAGAAAACATAGGATAAAAATATTCATGAAGTACCACTTGCCTTGGTAGTTGGGAGAGTAGCACTCCTCACAATCACAATCACTAGCACCAAAATCTACACAAAGAATGGTAGCAACAAATTACACACAAAACATATACAATCAAAAATATATGCATGCATGCAAGATGATATGTGATGATTTTTAAAACTCAACAAAGCAAGTACACAGTACTGATTCACTAACAAGTTAAAAACTTGCCAAACAACAATTATTTAAACCCTAATTCATTTCCTAAACATTTCATAAACTCTAATTAGTTATTATGAGAGAGGGAAACATGGTTTTATGCATTCCAATGATGTTAAGTTCCCCCGTTTTATGCTGAAAGCTTTAAGGTTGCATCTGTTTTGTCTTCCTATGCTTGTGGCCTTTTGTTTAAACAATTTGTTTTCTCATGATACCCCCATGCATAGGAAGTGGGCTAGACTCGAGTGTGTTGGTTATTTGCTTCTTTATGCTCTCTTTCACTCCAGATATATATATATCGTATGTGAGCATCTTTGAAAGTTTCAAGCCTAACTTAAAGGCATTAAAGAAAAGTACTTGTTGGGAGATAACCCAAGAGTTTGGTCGAGTCTTGGAAGTTATTACCTCAGTAATAACCGCTCATTATCCTTTTTGTTTTGGTTTTTCTGTCAAGTCCAACTACTTTTGTGAAGTAGAGGAGTTGTGGAAAGTGGCTGTCCTGGGACAGATTTTTGTGCTGCATTGTAATATTCGTGAGGAAGCTCAGTACTTCAGATGGAGCTGCATTTTTCTTAGATTGTTCTCCAAGTTGTTGCCCAACTTTCATCAGTTTTGCACTTTTTTATTTGAGAAACATAAGGTCTTTGGAAAAATCAATCTTTACCAGCTGGTCTGTTTTGACAGATTTCTGCTATCATTTGCATTTTCCTCTTACGAAAGCTTTTGTTTTGATGGGTTTTCAGTTGAAGTGTTTACCAAAGGTTTATTGTTTTTGCTTACACTAATGTTGTCATTGAGTTTGTGCAAAAGTTTTGTATGAAGGAAATTCTCAAGAGAAAGATGAAAGGAATCTGCAGAGTTCGTCTTTGAATAGGTAAAAGTGGTGAAAACAGAAAGTTCGTGAAACCCCAATCTTTTTATATTTTGATATTTTGAATACATAAGGGAAGTTACGAGATGAAACTGAAGAGGAAACGGAGCCCGGGGTGGACAAACCCACCCCACGCACGAGCCCAGCCTGGCCGCGCCTGAGGGGGGTGTTCCCCCCTCGAACTTCGTCTCCGCCTCGTTTCCGTGTCAAAACCTTCCTTATGCATTGAAACTTCGTAATATATAACCCCCGGGATCCCCTGAGGTTCGTGCATTGTGTTCTTGTCGTGTTTTTGTTTCAATCTATTTCTGTCAGGAAATCTTCTCAAGTTTAGAGCACCATGGCCTCCGCTAACGACAAAGGCAAGAAGCCCGAGGAAGAAGAACCTCAAGTCCCCAAGGAGGAGGAGATTTCAGTAGGGTATGAAGGTGACATGGAGGAGGACAAGAAACCAGACACTCGCACTACCTTAGCAAGTATTGGTTTGGTGGCACGACCTACCAAGCTTAAGAGTACATGACGGATGTCTATAGGAGGGAACTCTCGACGTCATACTCTCTCTCCACGATCATATCCTCCATGTAACAAGAGACCCTTCCATAAACTTATACATGAATATCAATATCAACATGTGGCCAAAGGGAATTTGCCCTCGGTTTGGGATATGCCTCGTTCTAACAATGCAAAGAAGGATCATGCTATGAAGAGTGGGGAAAGAATAACAAGAACTGGGATTCTCGGACTGACATGATCATGAACCGTATAGAGCAAAACTCAGAGCTAATCCGTACTCTTACTTTTGAGTATGAGGAGTTGAAGAAACTTATTGAAGAGCTTATCAAGAGAACACCACCACCACCGTAGGAGTAATTCGTCATCAGGTTTGGCATCCCCTTGGCTTGTTCCAAGCTTGGGGGAGTGCCGCGGTATCACCACCATTATCTTTTACCTTTTTAGTGGATTTATATCTATGGTAGAGAGGTTATCTTACAGTTTGGTTTGCATGTGTAAGTATATCTCCTTTAGTTGATTATCTATGTATCCCTTGGTGTGAGTGCTTTATTGAATATTAATGAGAAGTCTCATCTTTTACGTTTTGCACTTCTTATTTTAGTTTGCAATCTCTATTATATGATAGATCTTGTTGATCAGTATTGGCACCACTTTGGGATCATCAAGTGGATCTAAATTGGTTTTGGCAAACCGAGTTCTGGTCAGTGGCTTTAGTTTGAAAGAAAAAGAAAGAAAGAAAGAAAAAGCTTACAGGTATTTGGTATCATTTGTTTTATTTTTTTGTTGGCTCATAAGCTTAGTATTCTTTATTTAAGATTCTTTTGTGTCTTCAATGAAGATTGCATGTTTGGCTTTATTACTTGTATGTTTTCTTGTTTCTTTCAACTCTCTTGCTTTGTACCCAGCCTTGCTAACCAAAAACCTATTTTGAGAAGGCATACTTCTCATGTTTCCAAAACCCTTTGAACCCAAAACTTTTGCCACTTGTGTCCACCATATCTACCTAGTAGCTTTTGCTATTCCAAGCAAATTCTCAAGATTCATCTACCTTTCGAATTAAAAAGTATTTTGTTATGTGAAAACTAGTTAGTAAAGCTCTCACGAACTTGATGGCACACCTTATTTCTTTGCCCCTAATAGACTTGAACCATTGTGAACATCGAAGTTGTATATGCTTGCATCTATACGTTGGAATTAGCAGAACCGTGATGTCACGGGGAATTTTTTCAACATTGCACTTGTACTCTGTACACAGTTGATATCGTGCTCTTTTTTCTGTGGATGTCAACGGTGTGAAATAAAGAGGGAACTTGTAAGTCCATGGAGTTTGTATCCTATGTTAGAGAAACGCCTGGGCCGCTAGCCTAAGCCATGCTTAATCATGGTGGAAACTTGCAGCATCACCATAGTGAGTCATCTATGAAGCAGACTCAATAAAAAGCTATACACATAGTAAATAAAAAGATCGCTGAGATGCTCATTGTCTGCTTGCCTTGTCATTTTGGTTATGGGAAAGCTCCTGTACCATGTGCAAGGGGTACCCCGTTGGCGGTTATCAATGATATGTAAATACTTACAATGACAAGAACTTACCTCGACCCAAAGTTGAGTATGCATGAGGAGTGACCCTCATATTCAAGGGACATGCGATTCCCAACTTATATTTTGTCAAGCATATACTCCATCTTTGTTCACTTTAACCTTAATCATCTCAAGATGCTTATGACAGGGGCAATGAGGGCTCAAAGCTAGTAAGTACCAAAATATTTTGGAAGCTCTTTATGACTTGTAATCCCTGCCATCATCTATGAAGGGACCTTTCTCCCACTCCCAAGTTGAGTCAGTAAACCTACTTCCTCTCTATCTCCAGCAAGCTTTTGAGTTATTGTGTTTCAAGAATTCATATGGTGATTTATTCAATCATGTTCTTTATCTTCCTTGTTTGCACAAAACTCTTATCTATTAAATATTACTTTGAAAGCCTTCACTTGTGAAAAACCTTTTTGAGCAAAGAGTGTTCCTGTTTTGAAACTTCTACAAAAAGCTTTTGTGAAACTGTTTGCCAGGTGTTCTCTGACCAAGAACAAGTTTGCCAATTCCAATTATGATTTATCTTTATGCATCTCTATTGTGACTGCTGTACTTGGTTGCAAGCTAAGTTATATAATGGTGAGTTGCTTTCTTCTATGAGTTGTGCAATGGTAAGTGTGATGCTTATTGTTCGTATTCTTTTTTCGACAGTTCACTCCATAAACCTGTGGACATGTTTACTGAGCTCAATGTTCGCTTGGGGACAAGCAAAGTCTAAGCTTGGGGGAGTTGATACGCCCAATTTGCATCACCATTCTATATCATAATTTACCTCTATTCATTGATATTTGTCTTATTATGAGGTATTACTTATGGCTTTTCATCTGTTTATGCATGTTGTATGATTCTTGGAGGATGGACTGTCAACACCCGGATTTTTAATCCCAGATGCCTGTTATGCCATACATCGCAATCCCAGGATTACCATTTTTGCGAGACATAACAGATTTGGATATCACAGTACATCATCCATTACAAACCATACATAAGGTCTTACACAAATAAGGATCTCATGATCCAGTTCTTAATACAATTCAAGCAGCGGAATAATGTAATAGTAACGATAGCGTAGGCGAAACTCCATCTTCGGGGTCACAGGCAATGATGACGATGGGAGATGATCCTAGTTGTCGTAACCTTCCTGCGGTCCATCATCCTGGTACTCCTCTTCATAGTCTGTCCATGGGAATAGCCAGGGACAAAGCCATGAGTACTCTTTAAGTACTCGCAAACTAATACTAACAAGTTAAGGGGGGTTTTTGTAGTAGGATACTAAGCTCTAAGGTTGTTTTGCAAAAAACCTAGATTTACCTCTACTAAGTTCAGAAGCAAGAAAAACTAGTTGAAAGTTTTATAACACCTAAGTGGGAATTTGAATTTCATATCACAACTCTATTGTGGTCAAGTCAAAGTCATAATTCATTTCTCAAGTCATTTTGAAAACATCTGACGGGGGAACAGTATGGCCACTCCAACTGTCCATAACCGTAGACGCGGCTATTCGAATAGTTTGACACTCTGCAGAGATTATACACTTTCACCACAACATTCGATACATCCGTCAGGAACAAATCCTGAATTCACCATACTCAGTATGAGGATAATCAATCCTAATCTTTCAGTTACACGCCCTAGTATAGGCACCTCTCCTGTGAGTTTGGCCTCCCAACCATGACCAACTATCATCTTGGGTACTGCACAGGTGGACAATCTTCACAAGGTAGCCTCAGCTCAGACCTTAGCCGCAAGGGAACCCATACTAAGGTATATAAATTTCTAGTCAAGCCCTACCCAATTTTCGGGTATTGTGGTTGTACGATAAAATTGGAATGGTATCGCATCCAGACAACCATCAGTTTTATAAAGGGCTAAGGCTCATTCCTCAACATTTTCATTATCAAAATCATCTGGTGTTCGGAAAACACATGTCAAAACATTTCAGTAGAATGACTCATCATTCTAAGGTTTTCATAACCATTTTTCACCAAGTATTCCCATCTAAAGTTGATCAATTTTTATGCTTAGCACTAGCATCTACAAGTGGTGGTAAATACTAATGAGGGGTGGTAAACAAGTGGTGATTTTCTAGGTTCAATCTCATGCCTTAGAATGACATCAAGATTATCTAACTTAGGCCAAATTTTATGCTCTTTATGCTACCTTCCAATATCCTTCTAGTATCTACAGTTCACTATGTAAACTCTAAGAGAAAGCTTTGATAAAGAAATAAAGTATAAAGCTTGCAAGTAAAACTAGGATTTGGTTATCACGTGGTTATAATCACATATGCTTAAGGCATATAGTTGTCATGGTAACAAGCAAGTATTAGCTTGCATAAATTGCAAGGGTTAGCTTGCAAGGTCTCAAGTATTGGCTTGCCTTGAGCAGAGCAGTTGTTGAAGTTCTCCTCGGCTTCTTCCTCATAGTATCCTCCTTCCTCCTCGTATCCTTGGTCTATACTAGCGTTTATAAACAAATACGAGGTACACAATCACCAAACAATACTTAACTTTTTCCAATCATCACACAATGGTTCACACTATATGATCTAGCAGCATCACTAATATTACAAGATTAAAGCACTTGTCTTATTTGTTTTATTTTTAGAAAAGTAATTTCTACTCATTGAAAAACTACTTAAGATTTAATATTCTCCAACTCAAACATCGAATCATGTTGACACATGTCATCACCACATATTTCAGTACATGGGAATGTGATTTAAAGTGGTGTCACAATTTAATAAGGTTTAACCTTTTTATTTTAATTAAATAAAGTGACTAGAAATGCCTATGGGGCATTCTTTTATTACTTGAACATTATTTCTGCAAGTAAACCCATATGTTTTTATATATTCTGAAAGGTATGATCAAATGTGATTTTTGAGAGTTGGAATCAACTCAAAAGCTTTTATGGTTGAATTTCGAAAAATGTTTGAATGCAGAAAATCTTCTGCCTTGTTATTTTTACCATGGTTGATCCACAAATCTAAATAGTTTGAATCCAACGGGCTTGGATTAAGCATTTCAGTGCCTTTCTAGCAAAATTGGTTTCATGCATTTTGGTTCAGTGAATCGAGCTGGGTTGATTTTTGAATCTAGGTACAGAACTGTGTTTGAAATTAAATGAATAAAGCTTAATTTGAATTGTTGGGTCACGTGGGATGTTTAACTGGGCTGGCCCACTACACACAGCGTGTACGTGGGCTGGTTAAGTGGTTGTCCCCACACGTCAGTGAGACGGGGAGGGGCGAAGCGGTACAGCGCAGTGTGAACCACACGATCTAACTCTAATCGAACGGCTATGGTTCATCGTCTACGTCGGGCAGCGTTGGTGAGACAGAACCCTAACGCGGTAGGTGGGTGTCGTGGGAGGCTCACTGGGGCTCTGCGAGGGTCGGCGACGGGGGCGAACGACGAAGTCGACGATGACGGTTCTCCTGGTACCGGCAGCTCCTCCTGGGGCGGCTCCAATCGACGGCTCCCTTTTTCTCCAGCAGCGGCGGGCTCTGGTGAAATTCCAGCGATGCGCTGCTCGCCTTGCTCCGAGAGTGAGGTGGGGTGGTTCTGCACGAGAGGGGAGTGAACTGGTGTGGCGAAAACAAGCGGTGGAGGCCTCTATTTATAGTGGCGGAAGGGGACCGACGGGCACGGGCTAAGCTCGTCGTGGTCGATGGCACATGCAGCTACTGGCATGGGCGGTGCTGTGCTCCCTGGAGAAGCTCAACGGAGTGGTCTTGCGGCATGGGGCGGTGCCGATCGGTCGGAATGTCACAGTGCTCTGAGCGGGTCTGACGGCGGTTTTAATGTCGCACAGCGCGTGTGGTCCGTGCGGCGGAGAATGGGCATGTCTCGCGGGGTGCTGGGGTGTTGGTGATCATCCATGCAAGCGGCGAGGGCGGCGCACGGTCTGTGGGTGCTGGTCGAGCGTGGCGCACGGGCGCGCTCTCGGCATGGTCGCAGAGAGGTTTGGCATGGGCGTGTCGTGTGGTCCAGGGGCTGGCATTGCTCAGGGATGGGACAGTGGGTGGCGGTGGATGGTGTTGCATGTCCCAGACAAGGTTGGCGAAGCTAGTGCGCCCTCTAGCTCGCTGGCGACAATGGGGTGGCAATGGTGCTCTCGGGATGCTTGACATTAGTGGCTAGGCTTGCTCACAGTGGTGCTAAAGCTAGTTAGATTACTTTGATCATCTACTGGGAGTGTAGAGCGAGCTATAGAGGGTACAAGTTAGGCCAATTTTACTGCACACTATAGTGTTTGATGTTTGTTTGATTTGAATCTGTAAGGTGTTTGATGAAATGGTCGCAAGAACTTTAAATTTGAATTTTGGATTCAAACTTTGTGGGTTTGCTATGCACATACTAGCTAGTTAGTGGGATTAGTCAAGGGGCATTGGTTTGGTTGGGTTTTGAAAATGGATGATCTTCACATATGAATAACATTCAATTTTGAATTGTGATTTGAATGGGGTTGCCAAATGTTTCTGCAAGTTTGAAAGGTGGGCCTTGATTCACTTTACTAGTTCTATCAAGGGGTGAAAAGAATTGGGAAAGTTTATGTTTGAAATCTTGGACTAGAAACACTCAAAGTGACCTAGTGAGCAAGATTGGCAAAAATGACCATTTGCTTTATTTGCTTTGTTTTTTATTTTCTTTTGATTTGTTTCTACATGGAAATGTTTTATATGATGTTATTTTCATCTTTTAAACCATTCTTGCTATTTAGATTAATCACACAAGTCCATTCATGCATTTGCCAAATCATTTCATTCACACATGCATTCATATGATTTTAATTAATCAAAGTTTTTGTTAACCCTAATTTTAGTGATTAGAGTTTGATGATCCTTGTTTTATATTTTTGGTATGTTACATGGACTGCAGGAGTCTGGATTCTGATGGAAAAGAAGGTGTTTCAGTGCAATTTCGCAAAGATCAGAAAAATACCAGAAAAATATGGAAACATATTATTTTACCAAAAGACGAAGGAAGCCAGAAGGAGGGACTAAGTGGGGCTTCAGGGGTCCACACCCCCTAGGCGCGGGCCCACCTGACCCCGCGCCTAGGGGGTGTGGACCACCTGTCTGGCCTCCGACTCCGTCCCTTCGCCTATATCTTCCCTTTGAAACCCTAAGGCTCAGGGAGCGACCACAGATAGATTTCCGCCGCCTCTGGGGGCGGAAAACACCGAGAGAGAAAGATCCCTCTGGCAGACAGATTTCTGTCAGGGGTATTCCTTCCCGGGGAGGGCAGGCCATCGCCATCAACACCTTCATGAATCTAGGCTTCATCGGGAGCATCATCATCCACACCATCATATCCACCAGAACCATCATCACCACTCCGTCCCGCTGTAACAATTATGTTGGATATTGCTTTAGTTCTTAGGGGAAACTTTCCCGGTGTTGATTACTATTGTAGTTGATGCTTGTGAGTGGAACCATTGGATTATTGTTTATGTTCAAATTGTTATCCATTATCATATCATCTTTGATCTTGATCCATATGATGTCTTGTGAGTAGTTCGTTTAGTTCTTGAGGACATGGGAGAAGTCATGTTGTTAGTAGTGAATCTATGATGAGTTATTATTCAATGGTTTAGTATTTAAGTTGTGGTGCTATTCTTCTACTGGTGTCATGTGAACATCGACTACATGATACTTCACCATTTATGGGCCTAGGGGAATGCATTCTGTATTTGGCTTCTAATTGTGGGGTTGCCGGAGTGACAAAACCCTGAACCCCCGTTAGGACACCTTTGCACAAGGGAGCGCGGGATCTCAGAGTTTAAGGCTGTGGTTAGATTTATATCTTAATTACTTTCCTGTAGTTACGGATGTTTGCAGGAGGTTTAATCACAAGTATGTATTTGTCCTAGGAAGGGCGGTATGTTAGCATAGGTTCACCCACACAACACTTACAAACACCATAGAAGAGTTCTCAGCTATTTGAAGCAAAAGCACTTGATAGAATTCGCATGTGTCCTCGAGAACGTTTGGTCCTTATAAGTATTTCCACCGGCTTGTCATTTGCTAAGAAAGGATTGGGCCACTTGCTCCATTTGTTCGTTACTTCTGTTACTTGCTCTTTGTTTTGTTGCCTTGTCAGAAAACCACTAAAAATCCATTTGCTAAGTATTCATAGGGATTTCCTGCTCCATACCACTGTTCAGCACCTTCTTCTCCTCGTTGGGATCGACACTCCTATTTATCGAAAGTACTACGATACACACCCTATACTTGTGGGTCATCAAAAACATAAGGAGATAATATATAGGTCTCCATAGTTTTGTTAATAGAGACTAGTAAAGTATTTGGTTGTGCCAAAGTCATCTTGGCTCAGGTTTTTGAAATGTCAGAACATTTGAGAATATGAAATATGAACCAATGCATCTCTTTTGTAACATAGTTTTTGTAAACTAGTGTTGAGATGGGGAGTACACAACTAATCCATAAACAGTTGCTTGGGCATAAGCAAACAAGTAAGCACACATTGCAATAAAAGTTTTTGTTCCCCCTGATTTTTGCCTTTTGGACACTTAATCAGGGTTGCTGAAATTGGGATGTTATAGTAAGGCTATCATTTTAATTCATAGACAGATTCTACAGGTTTGGTGAATCCGTAGACATATTATTTGTAATTTTCTGAGCAGTACTTAATTTACTATGAGTTTATTACTCTAAATAAGCCATTAATCCATTTAATTAATCACGGTAAAACCTTACTTGAAAAGTCTTAAATAACTGCACAGCAATGTTCTACGTGAAAATATGAATCCAACGGTATATCATTTGTAATTTTTGGACATGTAGATTATTTGCTATGGATTTTACAATTTTACGCTTTTCTGCAAATTTACAAATAATCTTTAACTAGAAAATGGCAGCGTTGACTGGTCATTGCTGATGTGGCACTGACTGGGTCGGTTGACCGGTCAGCGGTCAGGGCCGATCTCGGTCGTCCGCTGGGGATCGGGCGGCCGAGATTGCGTAGGCGGGGCGCTCACCGGCGGCGGCGTCGGGAGCTGGCGGTGGCGGCGGTTCCGGCGGGGCTTGGCGGCGGTGAGGCGGCATACGGCATGGGGCGGTCGACGACGGGCTCGGTGGCGGTGACGATGTGGAAAGGTGCCTCCATGGGCGACAGCGTCTTGCGGCTGGAGCATCGCGGACGTCGGCGAGCTCCGGCGAGGTCGCGGGCGCTGCGCGGAAGCTCTGCGGGTAGGGGAAAAGATCAGGGCGAGTCGGGCAAGCAAGAGGGAGTGTCCAGAGGGTGAGAGGAGGCGAGGGGGTGGCGGCATAGCGAAACAAGCTCTTATTGAGGATAATGACGGCGGAAGCGGTTCCGAACTCCGGCGAGCAATTGCCGCTATGTGGCGGCGCGATTAGCTAGGTTTCCAAGGGGGTTTCGAAGAGGGCTTCAAGGGCTTTAAGGCGAGGCAGGTTGGGGCGCGGGGCATGACCGGATTTGTGAGGAACTCGGCTACGTCCGTTCTCGGTGTCCGTGCCCGACACGGCAACGGTGGTGTCCCTTGGTGGGCCGCTGGCGAGCCAGCGCGCAGGCGGACGCGGCTATCTACCGCGCGCGCAGCGCTTCGCTGCTGGCTGCTGCGCTGGCAGGCCCAGGTGGGCCGGCCGGCTGGGCCGCGGTGGCACGCGCGCGTTTATTTTTTTCTTTTTTATTTACTGACTGTGCAGTTAACTGAATCTTTTGCACGTGCACTGTCTGTCTGAAAAATTCTGGACTGAATTTTTCTGAAATTTCAAAAAGCTATAACTTTTGATCTGCTAATCCAAATGAGGTGATTCAAAGTGATACATGTTCGTGCTGGAACCCTCTATGCTCCTATGCATCCCAAATGACCATAAGATGCCATTTTAACAGATTCAATGTAGAAACCCATGCTATTCATCTATATATGATTAGCAAGCGTTTGTGTGGCGTTTTTTACAAAAGTTTTCAAAACTAAAATTTTGCAAGGATGATTATGATGCAACGACATGTATGATATGCAGTACCAATTCTAAAAATTGATATGTGATAATACGAACCCCCTTAAGATGAAGCTCGTCCCCGAGATTCGGCGTGGCTAGCAAATAGGTGCGCGTGGTCCTCTCAGAGGTCATCCTCTCGCTCCCAAGTGGCTTCCTCATTGGTGTGGTGGCTCCATTGCACCTTGAAAAATATGATTGTCTTGCTATGGGTAAACCTCTCCGCTGTCTCCAATATCTTGACCGACTTCTCCTCGTATGTCAAGTTACTCTCCAACTGAACCTCCTCTAGTGGCACGATGTCTCTCAACGGTGTATCCACCATCTCCGGATGGCACTTCTTTAGCTGGGACACATGGAACACGTCATGAACAGAGGACAGAGCCTCTGGCATCTCCAACTGATATGCAACTTCTCTCTTGCGTGCTAAGACCCGGTATAGTCCTATAAACCGAGGTGGCAGCTTACTCTTGATTCCAAATCTCTTAATCCCACGCAGTGGTGATACTATAAGGTACGCTCTATCTCTGATCTCATACACCACTTCCTTGCGCTTGGCATCAGAGTAGCTCTTCTGTCTCGATTGCGCTACCTTTAGCCTATCCCTAATCAAAGTGACATTCTCATCGGCGTCCTTGATCAAATCAGGCCCAAATAGCTGACGCTCTCCTACTCCATCCCATAGCAATGGTGTCTGACACCTTTTACCATATAGGACATCAAACGGTGACGTCTTGATGTTATTTTGGTCGCTTTTTTGTAGGAAAATTCGGCATATGGCAAATTCTCATCCCAACTAGAGCCATGAGCCAGAGCGCAAGCTCTCAACATATCCTCCAAAATCTGATTCACCCTTTCTATATGAGGGTGGAATGATGTACTAAACTCTAACCTGGTTCCCAATGACTCGTGCAGCTAGCTCCAAAAGTGTGATGTAAATTGGGTGCCTCTATCCGATACAATGCTCTTGGGAACTCCATGTAGGAACACAATCCTATCCATATAAATCTTGGCTAACCTCACACTCATGCAGGTGGTCTTCACTGGTATAAAGTGGGATACCTTGGTTAAATGGTCGACCACTACCCAAATAGAGTCATATACAGACCTGGTCCTGGGCAATCCTGTGATAAAACCCATTCCCACTCTATCACTTCCAATCTGGTACGAGCAATGGCTGTAGCAATCTTGCTGGCTTCTGGTGTTCTGCCTTCACTCTGCTTCATACATCATATAAGGAAATATGCTCGGCGATATCTCCCTTCATGTTGTTCCACCAAAATCTGTCCTTTAAATCCATTTACATCTTTGTATTACCCGGATGCATAGAATATGCGAGTCACGAGCTTCCTATAGAATTATCTTCCTTATATCCAGATCGTTGGGCACACACAAATGATCTCCATACCACAAGGTTCCTTGCTCATCCTCGTGGAATTCCTTTGCTCGATCCTCCTTCATCTTTTACTTTATCACCTCTATCTCCGCATCTTCTATTTGAGCTTTCCTGATCATGTCTTGTAGCGTTGGTTGGACTTCCATTGCTGCCAAATATCCCTCAGACACTACTTCCAGTCTAAGCTCCCTGAATTGCTCACACAAATCCTCGGGTAATTCCCCAACAGTCAATTCATTTGCATAGACCTTCAGGCTTAGAGCATCCACTACCACATTAGCTTTTCCTGGGTGATATTGCAGATTCAGATCATAGTCCTTGATAAGATCCAACCATCCCCTTTGCCTCATGTTCAGTTCCTTCTGGGTGATTATGTACTTCAAGCTCTTGTGGTCAATGTACACATCGCAGTGTTTTCCCATCCAATAGTGCCTCCATACCTTGAGCGCATGTACAACCGACGCTAATTCCAAATCATGCGTGGGGTAGTTCCTCTCATGGTGTTTAAGTTTTCGCGAGGCATAAGACACCACTCTCCCATCTTGCATCAGCACACTCCCAAGTCCCTGACACGATGCATCACAGTACACTTGGAAATCCTTCTGAAGATCAGGTAAACATAGAACAGGTGCGGTCACTAGGCGATGCTTCAGTTCCTGAAAACTAGCTTCACACACCTCGGTCCACTCAAACTTCTTCTCTTTCTTCAGTAGTTCTGTCATTGGCTTCGCGATCTTGGAGAAATTATCTATGGACCTCTTGTAGTATCCAGCAAGTCCCAAAAAGCTCTGAATATCACCCACATTCTTGGGCGCTTCCCATTCAGTAACTGACGACACCTTGCTTGGGTCAACAGCAACTCCTTTTCCTGACACCACATGTCCAAGAAATCCAACAGTGTTCAACCAAAATTCGCACTTGCTGAATTTGGCATACAGCTTATGTTCCCTCAACTTCTCCATAATCACTCGCAGATGTTTCTCATGTTTAGAATCATCCTTGGAATATATCAGTATGTCGTCGATGAACACCACCACGAACTTATCCAAGTACTCCATAAACACCTTGTTCATCATGGTCATGAAATATGCTGGAGCATTTGTTAGTCCAAAAGACATAACCGTATACTCATATAAACCATACCTAGTGGTAAAAGCAGTCTTAGGAATGTCCTCCTCCCAGATCTTTAATTGGAAATAGCCTAATCTTAGATCAATTTTGCTAAACACCTTTGCTCCTTCCAATTGATCAAACAAATCATTTATGTTTGGTAGGGGGTATTTGTTCTTGATGGTCACTTCATTAAATGAGCGATAGTACACCACTAACCTCTTGCTAATGTCCTTCTTCTCCACAAACAGAATAGGTGCACCCCATGCCGACGAACTAGGCTAAATAAATCCCTTGTACAACTGCTCTCTGAGTTGTTTCTTTAATTCCTTTAGCTCATCCACATCCATATTGTATGGCCTCTTTGCTATAGGTCCTGTTCCCGGCATCAAGTCGATGAGAAATTCCACATCTCTGTCAGGTGGCATCCCTGGTGGCTCCTCCAGAAACACTTCGGGGTAATCCCTTATTACAGGCACTGCATCCATGATAACCCCTTAAGAGAATTCAACTTACACCTTCCTAGTCATACTGATGACTTGAACCTAATCCTCTTGCCATCCGGGGTTTTGAGAGAAACCGCTCGCTGTGCACAATCTATGTGTCCCTCATGCATAGACATCCAATCCATCCCTAGTATTACATCTAGACCTTGTGACTCCAATATTAACAGATGTGCAATGAAATTGTGTGCTCCAATCCTCACAGTTAAGTCGCGGCATCCCGCACTAGCTATCATTTCCCTTCTAGGTGAGCTTACTCTAATAGACCCTTTTAGAGACTCCATAGGTAACTTATACTTATCCACAAATTCCCTTGATATGAATGAATGCTATGCACCAGTATCGAAAAGAATAAGTGCAGGGTGGGTGTTGATTGGAAACTTACCAACCACAAGTTCAGGCTCATCTAGGATATCCTCCACATTCATGTGGTTCACTGTGGCCTTCTGGTTGGCGCCTGGCTTCAGTCCCTTCTTCTCTGGACAGTTTTCTGCATAATGTCCTTTCTAGTTGCACTTGAAGCATATCACTTCACTCAGGTCCTTCTTCACATAGTGGCGATCACGGTTGCGGTCATGTCCATTGTGTCCTATAGAATGGTGAGTGTGTCTTCCCTTGTGGCTGTGGTGGCTGCTCTTGTGACCCTCATGGCGGATGCCCATTGCTTCCATGGCTGTGGTAGTCATGGCTTCCATGGCTCCCATAGTCACTCCCTCCATGCTTGGAGTATCCATCATAAGAGGTGCAAGACTTGTGGTGAGAGCCAGAGTGGTGGTTATTGTGCTTTCTCTTGCGGTTTTCCACCTGTTTATGCTTCCCCTCCAAAATTTTGGCCTTGTCCATAAGCTCCTGGAAAGTGGGGCAATAGACCACAGACAATTGCAGCGAGAGCTCATCACTGAGGCCATCCAGGAACCTATATCTCCTCTTGACATCAGTGTCAACATCCTTAGGGGCATAACGCTACATGTTGTTGAACTCCTCTATGTATTCCGCCACCGTGCGGTTGGTCTGGCACAAGTTGCGGAACTCCTTCCTCTTCAGACTCAGAACCCCTGAGGAGACATGGTTGGTTTTGAAACCTTCTTCAAACATGGCCCAGGTAACTGTTTCTAGCGGGTGGGTGATCTGGGAAGTATCCCACCACGAAGCAGCTGGTCCCTCCAGTAGGTGAGAAGAAAACCTCACCTTTTCAGCATCTATGCATCCAACAGTTACCAGATCCTTGTTCACCAAACGCAACCAGTCGAGAGCAACCATTGGTTCAGGTGCATTAGAGAACTTTGCTGGCCTTAGCCTCAGAAACCTTGCAAGTGCATCACCCTAGGGCTTGTTGTTGTTGTTGTTGTTGTTTTTGTTATTGTTGTTGTTGTTGTTATTGTTGTTGCTGTTATTGTTGTTGTTGTTCTGGGCTGCCATGAATTGGGTCACCTGAGCTAGCTGCGTCTGTGCTGCTACAAGCTGCTCAATCTCAGTGGGTTGATGGCAGGGAGGCATCTGCGGTTCAGGACAGGTAAGCTTAGAAAGAATCAATTACGAAAATAAGATTCTACCCATGCATTATGATCAAACAGCAACAAAACAATCACAGACAATCACAAACAAGCATCTCATCAGCAACCATGCAATCAAGCACTGTTCTAGGGGTTATCCTAGCAGTATATAGCTACTAAAATAGTTTTAGAGGCATTAGCAATAGTTACAAACACAAACAGGCCACCAAAAGCATAAAACAGAAAATCTGCCAGAATAGTCCAGCACTGTTCACGAATTTTTCTTCCTGACTTAAGCTCGTCAAAAAATTTAGCTGATTTTTGTTCATATAGTACAGAAAGTTTCGCACCAAACCCTATTTTTCAGATTTTCCTAGTTACCAAAAAACATGAAAAGTCATATAGTACAACAAGTTCAGCAGAAATATGACGAAATTTAACCAAAACTTTGCCAAAACTGATTTATAAATTTGCACAAATAATCCTGGAACTTTAGAGTACACAATAGAACATCCCTAACACTTTAAACTAACAGCAACTAAGTTTTACATTGATCGAGGCCTTAAAACTAACGAAGTATCCTAACAAATACTAATTGGTGGCCATCTAACTACTTCATGAAGAGGTTGCAGTAGGTCCTTGAATTCATGCATTGGCGCTTCAGTCCACGAACCATCCATGGAGGTGGCGTATACACCTCCCCTGAATCCTCGCTTGAGACCTCAAAATCCACCTCTTCGGGATCCTCTTCTTCTTCCTCATCCTCTTCTGCAACAACAACTGCTTCATATCCTCCATCATCGCTGCCTCCATCCTCCTCATCATCATCTTCATCATCATTGTTCCCTCTGTCATGATCAGGTGGTGGATTCAACTGTGCTTGGAGAGCGGCGATTTGAGATGCCATATCAACGATGGTCTGATCCCTTTCCACCACAACTTGGTTCCTCCCTTGGACAGTTCCATGCAGCTGCTCTATGGCCTGATCCTTCTTCTGTACGTATTGGGGGGATGACCCCAGTAGGATCAAGATAGGTAAGAAAAGAAAGGAGGCTTCATGTCCAGTGCCAGATCATGGCATGATCCGGCCGAGTCATGTAGGGGTCGGCCAAATGAGGTTCGATCTATTCCGAGTCAGGTAGTTAAGACCTGAGTCGACCAACATATGAATTATGTCGGCGTATCACTGTTATTTAAACTTAAGTGCAGGTGAAGGTCAAGCCGATTCACGCGAGGCGAAGCTGAGTCAAGGGAAGCTTTTAGAAGCAGGAGGCAAAGCCCCGAAGTCAAACCCTAGCCACTGTCTCTCTCTGGAATCTGCATAGTGCCAAGCGCTAGAGACAAGAAGCAGAGCAGCACAGGAGAAGAAGGAGGTCACGGAGGTGACAGTCCTCAGGCCCGAGGCTCACATGTGGTGGATTCTGGGTCTTTGCCATCGATATAAGGGGGACACGGAAAGAGGTCCACTGAGTTACCACTTTGGGACAAGCATATTCCACGAATATGCTGGTCCATGTCAGCCCTAGAAAGCACCAGGTCATTCCTTTATAAGGAGGGGCTGGGCGTATGGAGGAGGGGATCGATTCATTTTTCTTCACCAGGCACTAGTTGTAGCTTCTTCCCCCTCTCGCTCATATAGCTCGAGGAGCAAGTGTAGGTCCATTAGTGTTGAATAACGATTGAGTTCTAGCACTTTGTGTGTATAAACCACTACATCTTCCCTCCCTGGATCCCACTAGCATCCATTGGCCCCCAACTTAAGCCTACCCATGGCATCTGTCGTGCCACCACCATGACAGTTGGCGCCCATCGTGGGGCCAGCAGCGGTGATAGCTGGAGTCAAGATCCGGACGGGAAACTTCATCGACACAGGTGAACGCGTCGTCTCCGGCTTAGTCTAGAGATTCGACATGTGGGACTACGTCAGTGACAACACTGGCAGCTTCGGAGCGAAGCCGCCCCAACACAATGGCGTCTTCATCAACTTGGGCGCTCACAAGTTCTACATCGGCGTCGACACGTCTTGCGTCTATCCACGCCGAGTCTTCCTCGCGGGAGACCCTCCCCTCAGCACTGCTAGCGGTCAGCGTAACGCTCACGCTGCAGGCAGTGTTGAGGTGATGATGACAGCGCCAACAGCAGGAGCAGGCGCCAGACCAAGCAAGAACCCGTCGATAGCAGACCAGGCGGTGGTTAAGCCGGTAGCCGTGAAGCCGGCAGTAGCAGATCTGTCAGCAGCTAAAGCACCCGAGGTGCAAGAGGTAACCCACAAGGCACCAAGGGTAAGATGGACACCTCTGGAGAGGCCGGAGAATATCTTGCAAGCAACCATAGATAACTTAACAACACCTGTAGCACCAATAGTTAACCCAGCAAATACACATGCAGAACTAGAAGAGACTAGGTTGAGAATGTTAGAAGAAGCCAAGAAAGTATCTGCATTACAAGAGTCCTTTAATAGGACCTTGCGAGAGTATGCTAGGGCAAACAAGATAGATACGGCTCCTACATGGATAGATGACCCGAGAATGAAAGGAAAGAATCTCCTTAGTGATATTAACAAGGGAACGCGAGTCTCAGTTGGGTGATTCGGCTGACCCGGGGCTGCCGAGGTATAGTACCCCGGCAAAGAACCTGAGGGCAGCGAATGCAGTGGCCTTCAAGTTGGAGGGATTGACCGGGGAAGCTCGACAAAGGTAGCAAGAAAGAGTAAATGAGCTGGTACGCATCGTGAACTAGCAAAATGAGGAGATACTCAGAGCTAACCATGCGAAGCCAGGAGCTTTGCGCATGGTTCATTCGGCTGGGGTTGTCCCCGCATTATCAGCTGCTATGGCATCCTCACCTGGAAATGGTGCACGAAAAGATAAAGCAGTGATTTCGCGAAAAAGAAACAAACAGATTGTCCCATGTGACCCGGCGGTGGCCGGAAAAATTAAGGAGAATAAAGGCAATGGAAGCCGAGGTAACAGCAATGAAAGAAACCCCGGTCGTGGCAATAGAGAGCATGGGAATCTCAGAAGGGGAAACCCCGAGAATAATAACCCGACTGAAGGGAGACAGTACCACCCGCAAGAGCCGAGGCATGAACCTCGGCAGGAGAGAGAAGCGGGACATGTTCCACATAACCAGGCACATGACAGGTATAATGATGGTTATTCGGAAGTGGAAAATGCCGGGTACGTTAGGAAAAACCCTTATGGGGTGCAAGAAAGAGCTATGTACAGAAACTTGTCGTTGAATGACCCAAGATTAAAACTGGATAGGCTATATCGGTCCGAGTTATTGGAAGAGCAAGGCCCACCTGGTCCGGCGTGTTTTGGACTTCGGATCATGGGCGAGCCACCAGTACCAAACTTCCAGTTGGCAAGAGGCACAAAAACATATAATGGAAGTAAGCCGCAAGATTGGCTGATTGACTATGCCACTGCAGTGAAGATAGCAGGAGGAAATTTGAGATGGGTTGTGATATATGTGCCCCAGATGTTGGAAGGGCCGGCCAAGGTCTGGCTGAATAACTTACCAGCCGACAGTATCAACTGTTGGTTGGACTTCGAGGAAATGTTCGTCAGTAACTTCACCAGTACGTACAAAAGGCCGAACAGGCCCCAACAGCTGGCCATGTGCAAGTAGAAACCGAATGAGACTGATAGAGAATTCTTAACTCGATGGTGTAATCTTAGAAACTCCTGCGAAGGAGTAATTGAGTAACAAGTGATTGCTTGGTTTGCGTAAGGGTGCAGATACGGAAGTGTGTTGTGGAAAAGGCTACAAACAGATATGCCGACTATGTTGGTAGAGACTATCAGAATAGCAAATTCATATGCATTGGGTGATCCGACTCAGCCCGAGCTTATGTCGGCAGAACACCTGGAGCAGCACGACCATTACGCTCGTGATGGTGCAGGTTCATCCCGGCGGAATGAGTTCCGAGGTAGGAGAAGAGATGGCAGGCCGGATTACAGATACAATTCGAATCAGGTTGCTGAAATTGTACAGGACCAGCCGGGTGTAGGAGGCAATCAGCGCCAGAAGAACGGTCCTCAAAAATGGACATGGAGGAATGATGGGAAGAAACAATGGACTCCAGAACAGAAGAAATAATGGCAGGAGAGGCCAAAGTACATGTTTGAGTCAATGCTAGATCAACCGTGTAAGTTTCACACGCCTAATCCGGCGAAACTAGCCAATCACACAACTCGTCAATGCGCTTGGATGAAGAGTGCAATGGGAAACCCAACAGCAATGCAAGCGTCACAACAGCAAACACACCACCCATAGCTGCCATAGCTTACAGGAGGAAATGCACAACAGTTGATGCTACCTCCACCACCTCCGAGGTATGAAAATCAGGACCGGAGCGATGCAGTTCACCACGTGGTAAATCAGAGCCAAGATGGCAGAGGAAACCCCGGAAATAATGGACGCAATAATTACAGGGAGCACCACCAGTCATATTGTGTAAACACCACAGAACAGCAAGACAGGCAGAGCGTACATCGTCGGCACATGGAAGTAAATGCAGTTATGCCAGCAGTTCCGAGGTATATGCCATGGACCGATCAAGAGATAACTTGGAGCATTAGAGATCATCCTAAGATCATGCAGGAGCTATGTACCAAAGAAGTATGCAAAAATGTTTGCATGATCAGATTGGAAAAAATGTTCAAGTATATGTTGATGATGTGGTTATAAAGACCAAGGAGAGCCATACGCTCCTGGAAGATATCCGGCAAACATTTGCGAACCTGAGAAGATTCCGAATGAAACTTAACCCGGAAAAATGCACCATCGGTGTACCAGCCAGAAAATTACTCGGTTTCCTTGTATCTAGTCGAGGTATAGAGGCGACTAAAATTCGCGTAGTTGAAAGGATGGAACTACCGAAATGCCTCAATGATGTTCAGAAATTTTAGGATACCTTGCATCCTTAAGCCGGTCTGTGAGTTGGCTAGGTGAAAAAGCATTGCCTCTGTATCAGTTGATGAAAAAAATCTGATAAGTTCATGCGGAAACCTCAGGCTGATATCGCAATTCATGAGTTAAAAAAATGCTAGCCACAGTGTCAATTTTAGCTTCGCCACTATCAAAAGAGCCTATGATGCTCTATATAGCAGCAACAAACCGAGTCGTGAGCAATGTGATAGTTGTGGAGCGTAATGAAGAAGCTAAGTCGTTACAAAGGCCGGTTTATTACAGAAGCGAGATATTATCAGCGTCAAAGCAAAACTATCCAAACTACCAAAAAATGGCTTATGGAGTGTATATGTCGGCAAAAAAGCTCAAGCATTATTTTGAGGAACACCCCATAAAGGTGATTTGTGAGGCACCAATAGCCGAGATAATGAGCAACAAATATGCGAGCGGACAAATAGCAAAATGGGCAATTGAGTTATCCCCTTATGCCCCACAATTTGATAGACAAGATGCAATCATGTCTCAGACAGTGGCCGACTTTTTTGTCGATTGGGCCGAGATACAGTATGAACCCCCTTACCTGATCCGAACTATTGGATGATGCATTTTGATAGATCCAAATTAAGGAATGGGTTAGGAACAGGAATAGTATTAACCTCTCCAAAGAAGGACCAACTGAAATATGTATTGAAGATACACTTCGCTGCATCAAACAATGTAGCCGAATATGAGGCACTTGTCCATGGCCTAAAGATGGTGAAAGAGATCGGCATACGTCGGATTTTATGTTTCAGAGATTCAGACCTTGTAGTGCAGCAAGTATCAGGAAATTGGGACGCATTGGATGCAAACATGGCCTTATATCGGTTTCATGTACAGAAAATTAGTGGCTATTTCGACGGGTGTGAATTTCATCACATACCTCGGGCGAAAAACAACGCTGTTGATACCCTATCAAAGCTCGGATCAACCAATCAGTCAATTCCATCTGTTATCGCCTTAGAATACCTGAGAAAGCCATCAATCATACCTTCACCAGAGTCCGAATCAATTTGCCTCTTGTCAGATCAGAAATCTGAGTGTATCCCAATGGAAATTGATAAGGGACATCAGCCAAATAACCAGAGAGATGATTGGGAAAGTTCAGAAAACATTACATCGAAAGAAGTAATGGAAATTGATAAAACAGTTATCCCAGAGCAGGACATACCGGGATGGGCACAACCCATATTCTTATTCCTTAAAAATGATACCCTGCCGAATAATGAGGTCCTTGCTAGGCAGACAGTAAGAAGGGTGAAAGCTTACAAAATAATAAATAATGAGCTTTATAAGAGAAGAGTAACAAACATGCTGCAATGATGTGTTGACCCGGAAAAAGGACAAAAGATCCTCTTGGACATACATCAAGGAGAATGTGGGCACCATGCCTCGTCCAGAGCCCTTGTGGCCAAAGCATTTCGACTCAGATTTTATTGGCCAAGTGCGTTAAAGGAAGCAAAAGAATTGGTAGCAAGGTGCAATGACTGCCAGAGATATGCCAGCAAAATACATATGCCTTCATTCAAGTTAAAAACAATACCAATCACTTGGACATTCTCAGTATGGTGCCTGGATATGGTATGTCCATTTAAGCCAGCTCATGGAGGCATGACTCACATTTTGGTCATGGTGGACAAGTTCACAAAATGGATAGAGGTAAAGCCAATAAGAAAATGTGATGAGCCCACAACAGTGAAATTTCTCAAGGATATCATTCTGAGATATGGTTACCCACACAGTATCATTACGGACAATGGCACCAATTTTGCTGAAGGAGCTTTTGCTCGATTTTGCCAAGAAAATCACATAAGACTCGATGTTGCTTCGGTAGCACACCCGGCATCAAATGGGCAAGTGGAAAGATCGAATGGACTCATGTTATTCGGAATAAAACCTCCGCTGATAGAACCACTCCAGAGGTCGGCAGGTTGTTGGATTGAGGAACTCCCAGCGGTTCTATGGAGTTTAAGAACTACCCCGAATAGATCGATGGGGTACACCCCATTCTTTCTCGTATATGGGGCAGAAGTTGTGCTCTCAGCCAATATAGTGCATGACTCGCCCAGAATCACCCAATACACGAACGCCGAAGAAATATCTCGGCAAGACGATGTGGATCTACTAGAGGAAAAAAGAGAATTAGCATTATCCAGATCAGCTATTTATCAACAAGACCTCAGACGCTACCATAGCAAGAAGGTAAATCCCAGAGTCTTCAAGGAAGGAGATCTAGTCCTTTGGCTAGTGCAACGCACGATCAGCATGCATAAGCTATCGCCTCCATGGGAAGGTCCATTCATCGTGAGCAAAGCACTGCACAACGATGCATATTACCTCATAGGTGCTCAAGCACCAGAAAGGAACAAGGCAGATAAATCCGGAGACGAGTCAAAAAGACCATGAAATGTAGCATTACTTCGTCCATTTTACACTTAGAGGAAGTGTACTGTATCCGGTATTATTATATATCGGTTTATTGTGTTAGGAATGAATTAATGAAACCTCGGCAAATCGAGCAGTAACTCAGGGACTGCCCCATATTATTATCACTATGATTATGTATTTGATATGAATGAAACCTCAGCAACTCGAGCAGTAACTCGGGGACTGCCCCACATTATTTATCACTATGATTATGTATTTGATATGAATGAAACCTCGGCAACTCGAGCAGTGACTCGGGTACTGCCCCATATTATTTATCACTATGATTATGTATGAAACCTCGGCAACTCGAGCGGTGACTCAGGGACTACTCCGTATTATCTATCTTACCCGTACATATTCGATATGTCGGACGATTCGTATATTCGTTCAACTAAGTAACATGTCGATGTCGGAAGCAACATCCCCGACCTTTCATGGTCTAAATAGAGAACTTATGATAAATAAAATAAGAGCCAACAGAGAATCAAACACACGAAAGTTTGATTCAAAAACATGAACTAAAATTTGCGAACAATGATACACGTCGAATAACTCAACCAGAACGATACTAACTTAATGATTACCATAGCGTATGAAAGATTCTGAACATATACAGATGAAACAGTACCAAAAGAGGCCGATTGTCTTAAAACAACACACGCCCTGCATACCGGGGACTTAGCAAATAAGAGTTTTTCAGCTCATGCATTAACGGCAGCCGAGTCATCGGTAGGATGGGTAATGATAGTGGCAGGAGTTTCCTCGGCTACGACCGAAGGTACCTCGGACTCTGTAAAAGTAATAGTTTCGGGAGCAGGGATCTCCGAAGTTGCCTGAACCTCCACGAAAGTTACCTCAGCATCGACCGAAGTAGCCAGGGCATCTTGAGCATTGGCTGTTTGACGTGAACCTCCACCTTGGGCTTGGGAAGCTTTAGTCCCCTTGGAGGAAGACCGAGTTTCAGCATCTCTTCTCGAACTGCAACTAGACTCATCAGAACTTCCAGAGTTTTCATCTGAGTCACGTTCATCACCAGAATCTCCGTCAAACTCATCATCATTAGCAGCGTCAACATTCTCTTCGGCCTCATCTGGGAGGAAACTCGACCCTCATTCCATTGATGCACATTTGCATACTCGATGAATTGATAGGCACGGGCTTGGCGACGAGCAACATAATCCGGATTCTCGACCCAAGAAGAGTCGGTACGCAAATTCATCAAGGTGTCGAGGGAGATATCCTCGTACCATGAAAGAACGACAGTAAGCGCCATGTCAGTCCCGGCTCGCCCAACGGATTCTCTCTAGAGGTTCAACTGAGTTTGAGAATCCATTAGCGTCGCCACGAGTACTTCCACCTTGCTAATTTTTGCTTCATTTGGCCAGAGCACATTGAAAGCCCAAATTGCCGCTTTCACCAAATATCTTGCCATGATTTTCATCGGCTCAATGGCAGTAGCAACAACAACCAATAGATCCTCAATAGAATATTCTTGATCTATGAGACTGGGGACACCTCGGCGGGCACGGGCAGCAACCACGGCTTTAGTACTCACGGGCTCGGCTTATGGAAAATGATCTGTAAAGAAAAACATCACATAAATCAAGATGAACAACGGGCAAAGAATGACTCGGCTAGGAACCAAGAGGAAAAAACCCGGAAAATAAGCTTACAATGGATATATCGGAGCATCTTCTGAACATCCATGGACCAGCCAACCCATTTATTCTCAAACCGAGTAATCTCCTCGGTCATCGCCTGATTTTTCAACTCGGCCGCATCAAGGAGCTCTTTGTCCTTCTGAAGCTAGAGACTTAACCGATTCTTTTCCTCGGAAAATTCTTGGTCAATTTTCTCTAGCTCGGACTTCTGAGAGGATTTCAAGGACTCAACCTCGGCACGGAGCCGAGCTATCTCGCCATCCTTCTCCTTGAGCTACGCCGAGTGAGTTCCTTCTTGCTCTAAAAAATGCAGCATCATATCAGGCATGGGTATGCACTCTTTATGCAACGATGCAAATCTTTGTAATTTGGCTGAGCCGAAGATGGAGCACTATAAGATACTCGAAATTTATCTAGAAGAAAAATGGACGAGTACAGAGCGGAGGGACGACTAACCTTCGAGGTTGGCAACCTTTTTCGCCAGCCGAGTATTTTGATTATTAATGTGATGAGTAAGGATAAATTGCAAATTAATTAGGAAGCAAAGACTTGTACAAAGGACTTGAGTGCAAAAGCCGAATAATTTACCTGTCTTCTTCAGATTGGGAACCATCTTGGCAAACTTGACCTGAAGCTTCCTATGCGAAAAGTGCAGCTTCTGGAATTTGTCTGTATGCCAATTGTGAGCAACCTAAAATAACAGCGAGTTATACAGGGAAAATATGCAAAATATCTGAATCAAGTAAAACTTGACTTGGATCTAGGTGGCTGGATATTCAAAGCTAAAACTTAAAAAGACCCGAATCAAGTAAAACTTGACTCAAATCGAGGTGGCTGGATATTCAAAGCTAAAACTTAAAAATATCCGAATCAAGTAAAATCTGACTCGGATCTAGGTGGTTGGATATTCAAAGCTAAAATTTTAAAAAGAACTGAATCAAGTAAAACTTGACTCGGATCTAGGTGGCTAGATGCGTTTTAATCCAAAACATGCACCAAAAATTATTTATTACGCAAGCAGGTAACTATATTTTAAGCAAGGGAAGCTTCCAAACGAATAACAAGTTATTCGGTTGCAAGCTCGTGGACTAGCGAGCATATAGTATACTATGCGCAAAAGATAAAATGTAGATTGAAGCACATACCTCATTCATCTTGTCACTTTCGAGAACAACCTTAGCAGCCATGTGCAAACGGCTGCTGATGTCGGAAAGTTGGAAGGATTGATTACTTGGGTTGCCTTCAATCTGGGCAGCACCATTCCAATTATTGGCATATTCTACCAACGACCCAAGGCTTCCTCTGCTCTCTGTGCATGTCAAAACCTTGCCTTTGGCTTATCGCGCCTATTGTGTAGCTATCCCGGCCGCCGGACTTTTATGAAGAACGAGTTTTGTGTCGGCGGCAGAGGCAAACCCAGGCTTAGCGATAGAAACTCCTTTGTGGAGCATGTCAGTGATACTTGGTTGAGAGGAATAAGGTTTACCTTTCTGAGCTGGTTTAGATTTGGCAGTGCCATCTTTATTGGTCTTAGGAGGAACCTCGGTAACAGGCAAGGACTTAGGGCGAGGAATCGTACTTGGAGCAATAACCACTGCGGCAGAAGGGACGGTTGCCTCAATAGGAGCCGAGGTAGCGGCAAATTCGACAGTAGCCGAAGTAGCAGGAACTTTGACATAGAGGGCTTCGACGGGGGAAACTACGGAGACCTTGGAAGAAACTATCGGATCAATTGAGCGATCCGGCATAACCACATCAACATCAGCGCCAGGGGGAACTTCGACCTCGTCTTGCCGAGGCGGGTTGTTAGTCGGCATGGGAGGAGAATTGTCACGAAGAGGACTTGAAACTCGAACATCCTCTTGAGGCGATGGCGAAAGCGGCCGAGTAGCATGCGAGGTCATGCTCGAACCACTGGATTTGGCAGAAAGAGGAGCACTGCCAGGATAAAGGTAAACACCAATTCAGAAATAGAAAGAAAGAAACAAGAAATACAAGTTAAAATATGCAAGGAAACTTACCAAAGGCTCCGGGCATAGTCTTGCGCTTCGGAACATGCTGGGAGGATCTCTTAGTTAGCTTCTTGGGACCCGCGTCCAAAGGATTGTTCGAAGCAGCACGCTTCTTCGACGGAGCGGGAGCTTAGGAAGCGAGGGGTTCGACCTTGTGCACCTGGCTATTCAGATTAGCTGGGAAAGAAGGATCCGGAAATGCATAAGAGATAGGCACCGCGGCAACTACCTCGAGAATTTGGACGTCGTCTGAATCACCTTCATCGACACGAGCGGAGGCTTTACCCCGACTACGAGCCGGAACAGCCTCGGGTTTGGGGATAAGCACCTCTGGATCTGGTTCTCCATTATCCGGGGTGCTGCGATCATCACTCCAAGGAAGAGTCAACACCTCGGCGTCTTCCAAAACTTGCTCAGCAAATTTCTGCAAAAAGAGCAGACAAAAGTTAGCAGAATAATCTATGAAAAATAACTTGGATGGGCCAACTCAAGTTCGAATTACCTGAGGAGGGGGATTATCGTGGGAAAAGGGCTTCATTCCCATTCCTCGGGAATGTCGGTCTCGAAGATAGCTCGGACGCATTTCTGAATTTGAACGTCGTCAAGCTCAACTGTGGAAACTCGATTGGGATCAAGAGGACCGCTCATATAGCAGAGCTTATGAGAGCGAAGCTGGAAGGGGCAGATCCGGCTACTGATGAATGTGGTCATCAAATCTTTGCCATGAAGCCCCGCCCGAATCAACTCCTTCAGTCCAAGCTCGAACGCTTTGCAAGAGCATTAGTCTTCTTCGGATTGTAAATCCAATTCTGCTTAGAAGGAGGACCAATAGAGAAGACAAGGAGCCGAATCTTGTCCTCCTTGCCGGTGTTCTTGACATAGAAAAATGACCTATCCCACTTCTTGCAGGACTCTAGGCCTATGACTCGGGGGAACAACGAATTCTTCCGGGGTGTAATAAAAGCAGCCCCACAGTAAGTAAGAGTTCTCAGAGGGATGGAGAGATTTATCCGGCACAACGTTAGCTCGGATCTGGAAAAACTTCGACCACACATCTACAGAAGGCCAGAGTCCAAAGTATCTGTCACATCCCAAGATTTTCCAAATCTTGTAATGTGAAAAATAAATGAATAGAATAAAACTTTGTTGATTTTCAGGGTAAGAAGAAACTTTTTGAATCCAATTGGAAACTTTCAAAACCTATTTGGATCAAATAAAATCCTAAAGGGATTTAAAAAGATAAATAAACAATAAACTTAAAAATATTTAAAATTACTATTTTGGATCTTTTAATAAAAAGATTTGGTTTTCAAATGAAAGGGTAGAAATATAAACAAGGATTATTTTATAGAGCCAAATTAAACCTTGGCCAAGCTTTTGAAATAAAATGTTTTCTATTTGATAAAATAGTAAAGGTTATTTAAATAAAATAATGGGGATTTATTAATATCCAATTTATTAAAGCAAAGGCTTTGCCATTTTAATTAAACATCAAAACTTGTTAAATTATTTTAAACAAGTTTTCCAAGTATTTTATATTCTCAAATAAAACCTACTGAAGTGTTTTTGGTTTTTATTTTAGATTTCAAAATAAAGATTTTAATAATCAAATCCTATTTGAATTAATAACTAAGGTCTATTTTAATTAATTATTAAATAGATCCTAAAATAAAAATATTATTTTATTTTGGGACTTTGGTTTATGTTGTTAAACAGAACCAAAACTCAATACAAGTTTGGAGGAGGTTTGAATTGTTTTGGATGTTTGATTTGTTGTTTGAAATTCAAAACAGGAAATTCAAACAGAAAAAGGAAAAAGCAATCAGAAAGAAAAAAATATGAATTGGACTCGACCCAACCCAGCAAGCCCACTAGGCCCAGCAGCCCATTTCCCTCTCTCCCCCGAAGCATTTTTCTCTCACTCACCAGACGACCCGCGCAGTGAATGACAATCGGGACCCACTCTTCCTCTCTCCTTTTCACTGACACCCAGTCCCCACTGCCACCTCATCGTCGTTCTCACCCGCGGTGACAACGCCTTCCCTCCTCGACCGTTTCTGGCGGAATTTATCAGCGTCAATTCGCGTTAACGCGGCAGTTAAATCAGCCCTGCGACCTCGCCCTCTTAAACGCCTCGCCCTCCTCCTCATTTCCCCTCAGTCACCAGCTCCTCTCTGCCCCAGGGCTGCTCGAATTGCTCGTGGCAAACCCACTGGCTCCGACGAGGTCCCGTGCAAATTCCGGCGACACCTGACCATACCCTGCCCCCTTGTGCACGCGAGCTCACTCTCCAGTACCTTGCGCACCCACCAGTGGCCCCAGCTAGTCCGCGCGCGCCTTAGAACGTCGCCTCCGACAAAGCCATCTCGCCACCGACGGCTAGCTCAACTCCGGCGACTCTTCTGGTAAGAACCTGACCGCGCCTTTCATTCCCCTTCACACACGCATCTTCACCAGGACCGTGCGCATCTGACCCTGTCTTCCGTTTGTCCTAGAACGCGTTGTAGCATCACCGTCGACGACGCCCGAGCATACCCGTCGCCAGGAGCAACTCCGGCGAGCGATTCAGGACTACCCTGTGCGCCCCTCGTCGAACCAATAACACGTTGAGCTTCCCCACGCTACTGCGAACACGGTGAGCATACTCCCTTCCTTCCTCGCTTCCTGCATCGCCAGCTTCGCCGTCGTCTGACCGTCGCCGCCGCGCGCAGCCGTCGAGCGTCGCCCGTCCTTGGTCAAGATAGTTGAGCCGTTAGATGCGAATCCTGCGGTTGTGTTAGATTCACTTAAACGAAACGGTATGCGATGATCTAAGCCACACAGGCCCCTTTTAATCCTAAGGTCTGTATCGCTCGATCCACACGAATCGGTACCGCCCAATAAGAAACAGCCATGTGGCTCAGGCTTCGATTTAAAACAGATTTGAATCTATTAGATTTGTGATTTTGTAAATTGCATAACTTTAGTTCTACACGTCCAAAATTTACAAACTTTATATCAATGGAATCAGTGGAACAAGCCCTAGCCAACCATGCAATTTGTTTAGTAAAAAGCTTCTGGTAGAATGTTTGTTTTTGCAGAAACATTTGTATGCTTGTTTAGGTTATAAAAATTATTCAAAAATGATTTTGGGGATAAAATCTTTTGCAAATGGTGTGTTTTGAACCTACTGACCTTAGGAAACAAATTGTGGTTTCAAAAATGTATTTGGTGAAGAAAAAGAATGATTCTTTGATTTAAAACCAATTCTAGTCAAATAAAAATATGGTTTATTTATTAAAAATGGTTTTGGAAGAAAACCTTTGGGAAATGTTTTGTTTCAAACTCTCTGACCCTAAACACAAAGTTTTATGGTTTGAAAACACATTTTGTGAACCCTATAGATTAATGCCTTAGTAGAAACATTTCTACACCACATAAAATGATACCTTGTTTTGAAAATAGTTTATGAAGTGAAACCTTTTGCAAATGACTTTGCCACTTTATAAAATGACCATTATGTGTTTTCAAATGTTTATGACCCATTAGGAACCACTTTTTCAAATAAAACAAAGCTTGGCATGCTTGTATGCATTAACTTATTTATATGATTTTATGTGATGAATGGCTTGAATGGTAGATTGAACTTGTGCCTTGCTTGATTGAATTGTAGTGACTTGAAGAGTGTGATTGTAGCAAGGACAAGGAGTGAACTTATACTCTACCAAAAAGGCAAGTGATGCTTCATACTTTTGTCCCATTACTTTCACTATGCATTAGTGATTTTTCTAAGTAAAACTTAAATGGAATTTTTGCTAAGTATAAACCATGCTATGGGAAAACCTAGTAGATGAAACCTTAGTAAAATTTCCTAAGTTAAGACTCCTACTACTATCATGCTTAGCTTAGCTAATAGAAAACAAGGGTGGATATATATATTCACACTATGGAAAAATTTCTAAGTATAAGGACTTGTGTTTTTGTTTAATAAAACAACTAAGTTAATGAATCACCTGGGTGGAATGGTAATTGCTTGGTGGTTTTTGGTTGAGTGCTTCACAAGGCCCATGTTTATGGTTTACCTTGTGTATCTCACTTGTGGATGTCCACCCAGGAACAAAGAGATTTGAGATGTCAAATGTTGAGAAGCTTCAAGTGCAACCACTTGGCATTATGGGCTCTGCCTGGATCATATAGGTTGCAAGAACTTAGCCATATGGACAGTTGGTGGTAGGGTTTGATAGGTTGGAGCGCGTCCATTTTGGTCTAAGGGAAGGCTTCTGAAAGATCTTGTCTTGGTGAAACCAAGTCTTGTGGGGAAAGTGCACCACCTCTACAGAGTGTAAAAATCTAAGTACTTAGCCATGTCCCTAGTAAAGGATAATTTGAGCATCAAGACATGGAAGCAATCAAGAATCTCATCATCCAAATTTCTAAGTTAAAAACTTGTGGTTGATCAAGGGTTAAAGGATCTTCAATCTTTGATTGGGGGATGCCTTGGGAAATATTTTGTCAAAGCAAAAACTTAGTATTTTCAAATGATAAGGAAAAATCTATTTTTGAGCAATGCAAGCCTCAACTCCACTTAGCCAAAAGCATATAGATGATAGACTCCACTATACTACCATAGTATCACTTGCCAATACAATTAAAATGTATTGACTATTGTGGCTGTAACTTGTTATGTTGCAGGTTTGATTGATTTAGTGAAGTTGTTTGATTAGGATTACAAGTCTACAACCAACATGTCTGCCTATGGCACTAAGATGAAGGACCCCATGCTTATAGATATTCTGCTGCAAAGTAATGTAATAGCCAAATGAGCTATGTAAGATGTAATAAATTATGTTATTCCTGGTTATAAAGTTGTATTATGACCTTTTTTTCTTGATATTACATCTTAACTGTGGATGCTAGCTATTGATCCAGGGACTAGCATTGTAAACACAGGGGACTCTACCTTATTAAAGGTTGGGAAACTTATAGATGGTATCAGAGCATTGTGTTGCCTGTAGGATTTGTAAACCTAGGATTGGACAAACCCTTAGAAAAATAGGAGTTGTATTTGTTCCAAAACTTATTTACAAACAACCTTGTAATACTCTTTTCTCAACCATTTTGGTTTGACTCTACATCTCTTCTATTTTCAACTTGATGGAAAAACCTACCCCATGACCAAAGACTTCACCATGTGCAAACGACTCCATCAACTCTAATGACTTCAACATCTTCAACTCTAATGACTTCAACATCTTCAACTCTAGTGACTTCAACATCTTCAGCATATTCACCAAGGACTTCAACCTTTGATATCACTAAGGACAAGTGAGACAAGGAAATCTTGCTCGAGATTTGAAGACTAAGGAAACACAACTTAGAAGGAACCATCATCACTTTGAAGTTTTGTGACCAAGATTCAAGAAATTCTCCAAGGATACAAAGATCTTGTTCATGAAGAATCAACTAAGAAGGATGGAAAGATCTCAAGTGAACCATAGATGGACCACCATAATTAGTTTAAGTTAAACCCACCAACTTATGTGGTGTAACAAAAATATTTTTGGTTGCCTAAAAATATGCTTGAAACTTGTGGTTTGAGTGGAATGTTTGTTTGTGATTGCCTGCACATTGCTTGTGTGAATTGTGATGTGTGTGATTAGAATTATTCCCTTAGAAATATCTTGCCTATTCTAATCTCAATTCAACACAAACAGATGACTACTCCAAGAGACTCCAACATCAAGGTTGATAACACCAACAACAACCAAGAGGACAACATGAGAAAACTTATAGCAACCCAAAACCAGTTGAGCCAAGAGACAACTCAGCTTTTAGCCAACAACAATGGACTAGACCCAGCCATACAAAGGATTCTGAAACTTCAATCCCAATTGTTGCAAGGATTGGTTACTCAAATGATCAACAAGGGAGAAAACTTTTCCCAAAGAGCTAATGACAACAAGGATGACAAAAATGCTATTCTAGAGGGAACCCAAGTTTGCAATATTTGTGGAGACAAGGATCATACATCCAAGGAGCATGAAGATCAATGCCCCAAGAAGAGAGAAAGAATTCCCACCTTTGAGGTGAGATATGAAGAGCATGAACTAGAAGAACTCCTAGCTTTGGAGAGACCCAAGAAGAAGAAGAAATGCCTCAACCCTAGCAAGAAGGATATTACTCAAGAACAATGTTACACTTGCAAAGAGATGGGACACTATGCCAATGAATGCCCAGAAAAGAAGAAGAACCAAAGAAACAAACAAGAGGCAATGATACCAAAGGAAAAGAAAGATATCAGCCAAGTGATATGTTTCAAATGCAAGGAACTAGGCCACTATGCAAACTTCTGTCCAGAAAAGATAAAGCACAATATAAACCAGCCTATGAAGGATCTCAGCCTTGTCACATGTTTCAAGTGTGAAAAGAAAGGACACTATGCAGATGTTTGCCCAGAGAAGTTTCCCTAGGATCCCAAGAAGGCCAATGTGTAATTTAGTTGGAAAAATTTCAAGGGTGGTAGTACCCTAGATGCTTTTGAGCCAATTTGTAACCCTAGCCTTCCCAAATCTCGGGACGAGATTTATTTTAAGGGTGGTAGCCTGTCACATCCCAAGATTTTCCAAATCTTGTAATGTGAAAAATAAATGAATAAAATAAAACTTTGTTGATTTTCAGGGTAAGAAGAAACTTTTTGAATCCAATTGGAAACTTTCAAAACCTATTTGGATCAAATAAAATCCTAAAGGGATTTAAAAAGATAAATAAACAATAAACTTAAAAATATTTAAAATTACTATTTTGGATCTTTTAATAAAAAGATTTGGTTTTCAAATGAAAGGGTAGAAATATAAACAAGGATTATTTTATAGAGCCAAATTAAACCTTGGCCAAGCTTTTGAAATAAAATGTTTTCTATTTGATAAAATAGTAAAGGTTATTTAAATAAAATAATGGGGATTTATTAATATCCAATTTATTAAAGCAAAGGCTTTGCCATTTTAATTAAACATCAAAACTTGTTAAATTATTTTAAACAAGTTTTCCAAGTATTTTATATTCTCAAATAAAACCTACTGAAGTGTTTTTGGTTTTTATTTTAGATTTCAAAATAAAGATTTTAATAATCAAATCCTATTTGAATTAATAACTAAGGTCTATTTTAATTAATTATTAAATAGATCCTAAAATAAAAATATTATTTTATTTTGGGACTTTGGTTTATGTTGTTAAACAGAACCAAAACTCAATACAAGTTTGGAGGAGGTTTGAATTGTTTTGGATGTTTGATTTGTTGTTTGAAATTCAAAACAGGAAATTCAAACAGAAAAAGGAAAAAAGCAATCAGAAAGAAAAAAAATATGAATTGGACTCGACCCAACCCAGCAAGCCCACTAGGCCCAGCAGCCCATTTCCCTCTCTCCCCGAAGCGTTTTTCTCTCATTCACCAGACGACCCGCGCAGTGAATGACAATCGGGACCCACTCTTCCTCTCTCCTTTTCACTGACACCCAGTCCCCACTGCCACCTCATCGTCGTTCTCACCCACGGTGACAGCGCCTTCCCTCCTCGACCGTTTCTGGCGGAATTTATTAGCATAAATTCGCGTTAACGCGGCAGTTAAATCAGCCCTGCGACCTCGCCCTCTTAAACGCCTCGCCCTCCTCCTCATTTCCCCTCAGTCACCAGCTCCTCTCCGCCCCAGGGCTGCTCGAATTGCTCGTGGCAAACCCACTGGATCCGACGAGGTCCCCTACAAATTCCGGCGACACCTGACCATACCCTGCCCCCTTGTGCACGCGAGCTCACTCTCCAGTACCTTGCGCACCCACCAGTGGCCCCAGCTAGTCCGCGCACGCCTTAGAACATCGCCTTCGACAAAGCCATCTCGCCACCGACGGCTAGCTCAACTCCGGCGACTCTTCTGGTAAGAACCTGACCGCGCCTTTCATTCCCCTTCACACACGCATCTTCACCAGGACCGTGCGCATCTGACCCTGTCTTCCATTTTTCCTAGAACGTGCTGTAGCATCACCGTCGATGACGCCCGAGCATACCCGTCGCCAGGAGCAACTCCGGCGAGCGATTCAGGACTACACTGTGCGCCCCTCGTCGAAGCAACAACACGTTGAGCTTCCCCACGCTACTGCGAACACGGTGAGCATACTCCCTTCCTTCCTCGCTTCCTGCATCGCCAGCTTCGCCGTCGTCTGCCGTCGCCGCCGCGCGCAGCCGTCGAGCGCCGCCCGTCCTTGGTCAAGATAGTTGAGCCGTTAGATGCGAATCCTGCGGTTGTGTTAGATTCACTTAAACGAAAGGGTATGCGATGATCTAAGCCGCACAGGCCCCTTTTAATCCTGTGGTCTGTATCGCTCGATCCACACGAATCGGTACCGCCCAATAAGAAACAGCCATGTGGCTCAGGCTTCGATTTAAAACAGATTTGAATCTATTAGATTTGTGATTTTGTAAATTGCATAACTTTAGTTCTACACGTCCAAAATTTACAAACTTTATATCAATGGAATCAGTGGAACAAGCCCTAGCCAACCATGCAATTTGTTTAGTAAAAAGCTTCTGGTAGAATGTTTGTTTTTGCAGAAACATTTGTATGCTTGTTTAGGTTATAAAAATTATTCAAAAATGATTTTGGGGATAAAATCTTTTGCAAATGGTGTGTTTTGAACCTACTGACCTTAGGAAACAAATTGTGGTTTCAAAAATGTATTTGGTGAAGAAAAAGAATGATTCTTTGATTTAAAACCAATTCTAGTCAAATAAAAATATGGTTTATTTATTAAAAATGGTTTTGGAAGAAAACCTTTGGGAAATGTTTTGTTTCAAACTCTCTGACCCTAAACACAAAGTTTTATGGTTTGAAAACACATTTTGTGAACCCTATAGATTAATGCCTTAGTAGAAACATTTCTACACCACATAAAATGATACCTTGTTTTGAAAATAGTTTATGAAGTGAAACCTTTTGCAAATGACTTTGCCACTTTATAAAATGACCATTATGTGTTTTCAAATGTTTATGACCCATTAGGAACCACTTTTTCAAATAAAACAAAGCTTGGCATGCTTGTATGCATTAACTTATTTATATGATTTTATGTGATGAATGGCTTGAATGGTAGATTGAACTTGTGCCTTGCTTGATTGAATTGTAGTGACTTGAAGAGTGTGATTGTAGCAAGGACAAGGAGTGAACTTATACTCTACCAAAAAGGCAAGTGATGCTTCATACTTTTGTCCCATTACTTTCACTATGCATTAGTGATTTTTCTAAGTAAAACTTAAATGGAATTTTTGCTAAGTATAAACCATGCTATGGGAAAACCTAGTAGATGAAACCTTAGTAAAATTTCCTAAGTTAAGACTCCTACTACTATCATGCTTAGCTTAGCTAATAGAAAACAAGGGTGGATATATATATTCACACTATGGAAAAATTTCTAAGTATAAGGACTTGTGTTTTTGTTTAATAAAACAACTAAGTTAATGAATCACCTGGGTGGAATGGTAATTGCTTGGTGGTTTTTGGTTGAGTGCTTCACAAGGCCCATGTTTATGGTTTACCTTGTGTATCTCACTTGTGGATGTCCACCCAGGAACAAAGAGATTTGAGATGTCAAATGTTGAGAAGCTTCAAGTGCAACCACTTGGCATTATGGGCTCTGCCTGGATCATATAGGTTGCAAGAACTTAGCCATATGGACAGTTGGTGGTAGGGTTTGATAGGTTGGAGCGCGTCCATTTTGGTCTAAGGGAAGGCTTCTGAAAGATCTTGTCTTGGTGAAACCAAGTCTTGTGGGGAAAGTGCACCACCTCTACAGAGTGTAAAAATCTAAGTACTTAGCCATGTCCCCGGTAAAGGACAATTTGAGCATCAAGACATGGAAGCAATCAAGAATCTCATCATCCAAATTTCTAAGTTAAAAACTTGTGGTTGATCAAGGGTTAAAGGATCTTCAATCTTTGATTGGGGGATGCCTTGGGAAAGATTTTGTCAAAGCAAAAACTTAGTATTTTCAAATGATAAGGAAAAATCTATTTTTGAGCAATGCAAGCCTCAACTCCACTTAGCCAAAATCATATAGATGATAGACTCCACTATACTACCATAGTATCACTTGCCAATACAATTCAAATGTATTGACCCTTGTGGCTGTAACTTGTTATGTTGTAGGTTTGATTGATTTAGTGAAGTTGATTGATTAGGATTACAAGTCTACAACCAACATGTCTGCCTGTGGCACTTTGAAGATGAAGGACCCCATGCTTATAGATATTCTGCTGCAAAGTAATGTAATAGCCAAATGAGCTATGTAAGATGTAATAAATTATGTTATTCCTAGTTATAAAGTTGTATTATGACCTTTGTTTCTTGATATTACATCTTAACTGTGGATGCTAGCTATTGATCCAGGGACTAGCATTGTAAACACAGGGGACTCTACCTTATTAAAGGTTGGGAACCTTATAGTATCCCTTTGAGGCCGAGATAAAATCCGACAGAGAAGCGATGACGTTAGCCGGCAGATGATGAGGCTGAAGGCAGAAGAATTCAAGGAAGCTCTTGGCAAAGTCGCTAAGAGGGAGGCCGAATCCTCTGGCAAAATGCGACATGAAAACTACATACTCGCCATCCTCAACTACGGGGCAGACTCCTTGCCGGGTAAGCGACACTTTACCTCGGAAGGAACACGGCGAGTCTTGTGGATCCACTTGATTTCTCGAAGAGTGACAGTGGACCCTTGACATGAGCCACGCTCTGGACCCACCATGAGATCTTCTTCTCCCACGACGGCGCCGCTGTGCAAGCTCGACATGGGCTCGTCGGAGGAGACAACAGAGGAAGAATCGCTGGCGGCAGGGAGGGGCCTCGAAATCCAAGGCCCCATCACAACGACGATGAGCACAGTGGTGTTGGAAGAAGAGAACCGCCGAGGAGGCCTAACGCGGAAGTGAGGCATAGGGAGAAAGGACCAAACAATGGCAGTGTGCCGCGGGAGAAGGAGCGCGGCGGTGTGGTCGCAGAAGCAGGAGCACAGCGGCGGCGGCGCGAGAAATAATATGGAGAGGGTGAGAATGGGGAAAGTAAACAGGCCCTTTCCCCTCTCCCACTATTTATAACCGCACGCGATGAGCGTTAGTGGGATCGCGAGTGCACCACGGTAACCACCAAAAGGCGTGTATTAGGTGTTGGCAATCGATGATTGGAGCCACACGAAAGATCACACAATGTAGTAGGAGATCTGGCCGCCATGACCGTTGTGGTAATCGAAGAGTCACCGCGTCGATATGACCGCCACATTGATTACTGTAGCAATGTCAGGGTGCACTGTAGCGGTACAAAAAATGAGACAAAACGCAATGATTGAGACACGTAGGACGAGGCTTACTAGAGAAGATAAGAGGATGCCTCGGATGAGAATAGGTCACTCGGAAAATGAGTCATACCTTGGAGAAACAGGGCGACTCGAGAAAAGGGAGATCAAAAAAGGCACCGACCGAACAATGATTCAGAGAGATGAGCAGAGAAACTGAACATCAAGAAACTGATGTGATCTAGCCGAATGAAGTTGGCCAGACCGCACCAGCTTCGGGGACTAATGTTGGGGGGATGACCATATGTAGGGTCAAGATAGGTAAGAAAAGAAAGGAGCCTTCATGTCTAGGTCCGGACCATGGCATGATCCGTCGGAGTCATGTAGGGGGTCGGCCAAATGAGGTTCGACCTATTCCGAGTCAGGTAGTTAAGACCTGACTCGACCGACATATGAATTATGTCGGCGTATCACTGTTATTTAAACTTAAGTGCAAGTGAAGGTCAAGACGATTCACGCGAGGCGAAGCCGAGTCAAGGGAAGCTTGTAGAAGAAGGAGGCAAGCCCCAAAGTCAAACCCTAGCCACTATCTCTCTCTGGAATTTGCACAATGCCAAGCGCTAGAGACAAGAAGAAGAGCAGGAGAGGAGCATAAGGAGGTCACGGAGGTGAAAGTCCTCAGGCCCGAGGCTCACATGTGGTGGAGTCTGGGTCTTTGCCATCGATAGAAGAGGGACACGGAAAGAGGTTCGCCGAGTTACCACTTTGGGACAAGCATATTCCACGAATATGCTGGTCCACGTCAGACCTAGAAAGCATCAGGTCATTCATTTATAAGGAGGGGATGGGCGTATGGAGTAGGGGATCGATTCATTTTTCTTCTCCAGGCACTAGTTGTAGCTTCTTCCCCCTCTCGCTCATATAGCTCGAGGAGCAAGTGTAGCTCCTTTAGTGTTGAATAAAGATTGAGTTCTAGCATTCTGTGTGTAGAAACCACTGCATATTCCCTCCCTGGATCCCACTAGCATCCATTGGCCCCCAACTTAAGCCTACCATGGCATCTGCCGTGCCACCACCATGACAGTATGGTTCCATTCAGCTATGCTATAGTCTCATCCTTCTCTTGGATGGCTTCATTCAGCTGTTCTATGGTCTCATCCCTGCCACTAAGCACTTGCTCCATGACATCCACAACTGTGTGTAAGGTATCAATTTCCTGTCCTTGAACCACTAGACCGTTGCTGGCAAAATCAGCTATCTCCTTTATCAGCATCACCTTTTGATCTAGAACTCCATTCTCCATCTCCATATTGTTATGTGCCCCCGATGGGACAGCATGTTGTTCATGTTGCCTGGGGTGATCACAACATTCCCATTCTCATCACGCCTTCTATAGTCACGGAAAGGGGAGCCTTCTGGCAGCAGGTGTCGATCAAGGTGGCATTGGCGTGACAAAGCTTCATGCATAGCCAAGTTTACTCCAAGATCCCAGTTGCAATACCGCTTGGTGTAGACTAGATGCCTAGGTTTTGGCATGGTGAGATCTCTGAAGATGATAGTGGTGATATCCCAGGTGTCCTCTCCATACCCATAGGTATATAACCTCCTTCCCTTGAACATGGTTAGCGACATGCCCAATGACTGTGAGAGCTGTCCCAACTATCTTGCGAAGGGCCTTGGTGAGTCGAGCCCAGCATACTCAGTCCTGACTTCTCCCATCTATAAATTAAAGGAGGAAATTGTGAGAATAGCAAATGATAAAGATTTACGAGAGTGAAAGGCATAAGGTGAAAGACAGAGTTAATATAAGCTTTAATTCCAATGGCTTCCTATTCCAAACCTAGGTCACGATCCTACAGTTGACACACGGGCTCTGATACCATCTTGTAACACCACGATTCTGAAAAGACCGTAGCTTATATGTGACACGCCAATCCCCGGATCAGTTCATTGACTCACAATAGAATAAAGATGAATAACATAGGAAAATATCGGTATATCATAAATAATGAAGGATCCAGAGTAATCATTTATTACAATAAATCTTAGCTCTAGGCTAGATCAACTTACTCAAGTAGCAACATAAATAAATATCTCCTCCATTCTTCAAATTGCCGACAAGTGAACAAGTGCCGAGTGGAGTACCGCGACCTAACCAATCACTCAGAATCTGAATATCCTGCAACATGAAACGTAGCAAACTCGGAGGGTGAATACATGGAATGTATGGCAAGTAGAGATATTAAAGGAGACAATAAACCTAGCATCTACATGCTTATTTGGCAAGTGGAGTTGTGACTAGCTTGCATTTGCAAATATCTTTGTCCTACTTTCATAAACAGTTTTTGATTTTATTTGAAAAGATCCCAAATAGATTAACCCATCAACATTAAAGCAATTAGGAAATTAGAATGAGCGAGAAACATGTCATGAACTCAATATCAAGCAACTTCGATGTCCATAACCAGGGACAAGGCTAATCGATTAGATTATACACCCTGCAGGGGTTAGTACATTTTACCCATGTGACTTGGCCAGCCCAGCTCGTACCACCACTCTCATATTGGGTGATGATAGGGAGAAGTCCAAGAAGGGACCGTTCGGGAAGTAGCTCCCCAAACCCGACAAGCACCGTACTAACCTACCAAAATTCTACATCTCTGGCTACGTGGGTCGAGTTGCCACAACCTACTAAGTCCAACCAACCACCCATTTCATTATTGGCACATGGTTGTACACGTAAGATACCAAATAAAGAAGTCAATCATTCTCTCTTGATACCTAGGCGCCTTTCCGCAATGATACCACCAAAAACTGTCAATCCCATCACACCCAGGAGGTTCATTGATTAAGTTGTTTTTAGTTTTTGCAAACCAACACTTTTAGAAACAACTTTCAGTGATGTAACCCAGCCCTCGTCCATCATAGCACGGCTAAGCACATCTACCAACGGTGGCTTAACTACAAAAGATCCCTACCACATAATAAGATATAGCATAGCGATAGTACTTCCTATCATGCATCTACAAAATACACCATAATGCATTAAAAATAGTAGGACAATAATCATGAATAAATTAGCATCTATTTTCCTTGGCTGCAACGGTTAAAGGAACAATCCTCACACGAGCAAACATTGCACTCATCACAATCTACACGGCATAATAGCAACACATAAACAATCCAAACACATCCATAGGTAGATGCACATATGCATGCATGGATTCTTGATGCAAGTTTTAGTAGCATATAGGTGTTCTCTATTGTATATGACTACTGATGATATGCATGACATAATTTTGATGCAATGGAAAACATTGGATAAGAAATAGTGATCCAAATAATGGATTCTAAGGCAAATGATAATCTTAGGTTCTGTACTGTGTTGTAAAATCTGGGATAAATACCTACTCTATAGGCAAGATAAAATGACCAGGGCCAACTCGAATCACTCAAAAAGGACTTACAGAGCATTTTGTATAATTAAAATACTCCAGAAAGGCTTTTAGTTGCTTCTGCAAATTTAAGTACAGTAAGTATTATTTTAATTCATACACAGATTCTACAGGTTTTTGTGAATCCGTAGACATATTATTTGTAATTTTCTGAGCAGTACTTAATTTACTATGATTTTATTACTCTAAATAAGCCATTAATCCATTTAATTAATCACAGAAAAACCTTACTGCAAAAGTCTGAAATAACTGTACGTCAATGTTCTACGTGAAAATATGAATCCAATGGTATATCATTTGTAATTTTTGGACATGTAGATTCTTTGCTATGGATTTTACAAATTTTACCATTTTTTTGCAAATTTAAAAAAATAATCTTTAACCGGAAAAAGGCAGCGCTGACTGGTCATTGCTGACATGGCGCTAACTGGGTTGGTTGACCGGTCAGCGGTCAAGGACGATATGGGCCGTCCGCTGGGGATCGGGCGGCCGATATTGCGCGGGTGTGGCGCTCACCGGCGGCGGCGGTGGGAGCTAGCGGTTTCGGCGGGGCTTGGCGGCGGTGAGGTGGCGTACGACATGGGGCAATCAATGATGGACTCGGTGGCGGTGACGACACAAAAAGGGGCCGCCGCGGGCGACGGTATCTTGTCGCTAGAGTGTCGCAGATGTCTGCGAGCTCCGATGAGGTCGCGGGCGCTGCGCGGAAGCTCTGCGGGTAGGGGAAAAGATCAGGGCGAGTCAGGCGAGCGAGAGGGAGTGGACAGAGGGTGAGAGGAGGCGAGAGGCTGGCCGGCACGGCGAAACAAGATCTTACTAAGGATAATGGCGACAGTGGCGGTTCCGAACTCCGGCGAGCAATTGCCGCTACGTGGCGGCACGGTTAGCTAGGTTTCCAAGGGGGTTTCAAAGAAGGCTTCAAGGGCTTTAAGGCGAGGCAGGTTGGGGCGCGGGGCGCGACCGGATTCGCAAGAAACTCGGATGTGGCTGTTCTCGATGTTCGTGCCCTACACGGCGATGGCGGCGTCGTTGGCGGGCCGCTGGCGGGCCGGCGCGGGCGGACGCGGCTATCTACCGCGCGCACAGCGCGTCGGTGCTGGCTGCTCTGCTGGCAGACACCGGGCGGGTCGGCTGGGCCGCGGTGGCGCGCGCATTTTATTTTTTTTTATTTTTCCTTTTTTTGATTTACTGCCTGCACAGTTAACTGAATCTTTTGTAGATGCACTGTCTGTCTGAAAAATTCTGGACTGAATTTTTCTGAAATTTCAAAAAGCCATAACATTTGATCTTCTCATCCAAATGAGGTCATTCAAAGTGCTATAGGTTCGTGATGGAACCCTCTATGCTCCTGTGCATCCCAAATAACCATAAGATGCCATTTTAACGGATCCAAGGTAGAAACCCATGCTATTCATCTATATATGATGAGCAAGCGTTTGTGTGGCGTTTTTTATAGAAGTTTTCCAAATTGAAATTTTGCAAGGATGATTATGATGCAATGACATGTATCATATGCAGTACCAATTCTAAAAATTGGGATGTGACACCCAATATCGAGCATAAATACTCCCTCTTGGAGTCACTAGCATCTACTTGGCCAAGATAGCTACTAGAAACGGAGAGCATGCAAGATCTCAAACAAAATAGAAATGATAGAATCAACAAGATAGAATCATTAATCAATCTTACATAGTAATCTCAATATCCATGGGATCCCCGCAAACACAACATGCATGATTACAAATAGATGATCTTGATCATGAATGGATCTCACAAGATCTAAACATGGTAGCACAAAGGAGGAGAAACAACCATCTAGCTACTGTATGGACCCATAGTCCAAGGTGGAACTACTCACGCATCATACCGGAGGCTAGCATGGTGATGAAGAAGGCCTCCGGGATGATCTCTCCCCTCCGAAAGGGTGCCGGGAAGAGCTTCAGATCCCCCCGATCTAGGGATGATGGTAGCGGTGGCTACGGACTGTTTCGTGGAGATCTGATCGGGTACTTAGGGTTTTGGCATCGGGGTGACTTTATAGGCGAAGGGGCGAGGCAGGAGGGCGGCCAGGGGGCCCACACCCTGCCTAGGCGTGGCCTAGGGTGGCCCCGCGCATGGGGGAGTGTGACCACCCTATGGAACCCCTCCAGTCGCCCTTCGGTCTCCGTGTTCTCCTCGGTGAAATATTGACTTTGGCTTTTGTCCCATCCAATTCCGGGAATATTTCTTTACTAGCTTTTCTGAAACCAAAAACAGCAGAAAATAGGCAACTGGCTCTATGGCAACTTTTTAATAGGTTATTCCTAGAAAATGTATAAAAATACCTCAAAGTGTAGACAAAGCATAGCAAAGTGGATACTAAACATGCATGGAATATCAAAAATTATAGATACATGTATGATGTATCAAGCATCCCCAAGCTTAAATCCTGCTCGTCCTCAAGTAGGTAAGTGATAAAAAGAATAATTTTTTAGGTGACATGCACCATCACAATCAAGATCAAACCATTTGCAAGCGTTGAAAGATAGGATCAAAGTACTCTAAACATGAGCATGAAAGATGAAGTTCTAACAATAAGACAAAGTAACTATCTTGCAACATGAAAGGATACAAACAAAGATTCATGAATAACAATGCATTGAAATACGTTTGTTTGTTTCACATATAGAAAACATAGCATAGTGGCATTTAGTTTGTCCCTCATGGAGTAGCAAAACATAAATGCATAGAATACCTTCAAAGTTCATAAGGGTGACTAGATACAAATAGTACAAGAGAAAGCAATATCAACATTATGAATCAATCAATAAGTTTTGGGACAATGCACATAGAACTAAGAATGACAACTATGCTCTCTTAATTGGTGCCTAAGGATTGAAGGTGGAGACTTAATATAAAAGTGGAAGAAAGGCCCTTCAAAGGGAAGCAGGGATTTCAAGTCTCATAAAGAGCTTCCAAAAATTATGGTACTTGTTAGCTTTCAGCTCTCATTGCCCCTATCATAAGCATCTTTAAGTGATTAAGGTTAAAGTGAACAAAATATGTAGTATATGCTTGAAAAAGTATAAGTTGTCAATCTCATGTCCCTTTGATACATCGGAAACGTATCTATAATTTTTTATGTTCCATGCTTGTTTAGTATCTACTTTGCTTTGCTTTGTCCACACTTTGAGGTGCTTTTACATGTTTTCTGGTACTAATCTATTAACAAGTTGCCACAGTGCCAGTTGCATGTTTTCTGCTATTTTTGGTTCCATAAAAGCTAGTAAGGAAATATTCTCAGAATTGGACGGGACAAAATCCAAAGTCAATATTTTACCGAGGAGAACACGGAGTCCAGAGAAGAGACAGAGGGGCGCCACAGGGTGGCGACACCCCCCCAGGCGCGGCCTATTGTGGGGCCGCGCCTAGGCAGGGTGTGGGCCCCCTAGCCACCTCCCAGCCTCGCCTCTTCGCCTATAATAAGCCCCCGATGTCGAAACCCTAATTACCCGATCAATATTCCACGAAACTGTTTGTAGCCGCCGCCACCATCGTCCCTAGATCGGGGGATCTGAAGCTCTTCCCGATACCCTGCCAGAGGGAGATCATCCCGGAAGCCTTCTTCTTCATCATGCCAGCCTCCGGTATGAAGTGTGAGTAGTTACACCTTGGACTACAGGTCCATGTAGTAGCTAGATGGTTGTATCTCCTCCTTGTGCTTTCATGCCTAGATCTTGTGAGCTCCATTCATGATCAAGATCTAATCTATTTGTAATCATGCATATTGCGTTTGCGGTGATCCGATGGATATTAAGATTACTATGTCAGATTTTTTGTCTTATTGATTCTATCATGTCTGTGTTGTTTGTGATCTTGAATGCTCTCCGTTGTTAGTAGATATCTTGGCTAAGTAGTTGCTAGTGACTCCAAGAAGGGGTATTTATGCTCGATAGTCGGTTCATGCCTCTACTTATCAAGGGAAGTGACAGAAATCTCTACGGTAGTAGATGTGATGTTGCCACTAGGGATAAAACAACGGTCTCTTGTTCATGACACAAGAAAAAATTAGTTCCTACTCTAGTTGCTGGTTTGTTATTGCCTTGCTTGGTCATGCTTTCTATCAATGGATGGTTTCTTTGAAACTAGTTCTTATTGGCAAGGTGGGTTCACGGAAGAAGAAAATTACTGTTATAAGGAACACCATTTGTCACAAAAAGGGAAACACTTATGGGCACAAATTGATAAATTGAACACTATTGCTAGAGAGGTGTGCTCTACTTATAATGTTACCTATTGCTTTGATAAAGCTTGTTGCTGTAGGAGGTATAAACACCTCCCTTTTCAATGTGGTTATAATGATAATGTTACCATATCATCTTATGTTAAAGGAAATTATGACCTTTATGATGTGGAACAAATTGAAGAATTTATTGCTTTCAATGGTGCATTTGAACTTGCCAGTTTGCTTGAAAATACTGATGATGCACCTTATGAATATGAAGTTTATGAGATACTTAAATTTTGATTTGGTAATTACAAGGAATAAAATGGCTATATTCTTGAATATTTTAATAGGTGTTTTCCACAAACAGAAGAGACTAATGCCTTACAGGAGCCTATGGAAGAAGAAATTGCTGAAACAGGAAGCTCATTAGATGAAAAAGAGGAGGATGAATGTTATGCTCCTATGGATTCTTTTGAAATATCTACTATGGGTAAAACTTGTGATGATATTCCTATGCCCGGTACCTATAGTAGTGATCATGATTGGGAAAATCACACTACTTTTCATATTGAAAACCTCTTTGGTACCAATTCTGAAAATTCTATTGCCTATGATGATACTTTACCTCCAATTTATGATGATTACAATGGTGATATTGATATTTTAAGTCCACATACTATCAAGGAGAAAATTGATTGTGATTACAATATGCCTCCTATATTTGATGATTATGGTGATGAGAATAATAATGATAGCTATTTTGTTGAATTTGCTCCCACTACTTATGTGGAGAGTAATAATAATTTTATGCATGTGGCTCATGATAAGAATGTTTTATGTGATAGTTATATTGTTAATTCTATTCATGATGCTAATGAAATTTATTATAAGAGAGGGAAACATGGTCTTATGTATCTCAACAATATTAAGTTTCCCCTCTTTATGTTGAAAATCTTGAAGTTGCACTTGTTTTTCTTTCCTATGCTTGTTGCTTTGTGCTTTCATGACTTGTTTTCTTACAATATTCCTATGTATAGGAAGTGGGTTAGACTTAAATGTGTTTCATATTTGCTCCTTTATGCTCTCTTTTGCTTCAATTCATATTTCTTATGAGAGCATATTTTCAAACTATCAAGCCTAACTTAAAGGCATTAAAGAAAAGTACTTGTTGGGAGATAACCCAAGAGTTTTCTTGAGTCTTGGAAGTTATTAATTCTGTAATCACCTCTCCTTATCTTTTTTTTGCTTTCTGTGCCAAGAATGACTTCTAATGAGAGAGAAGTAAGATTTGGGGAGTTGTTGTCCCGAAACAGATTTCTGTCCTCCATCATAAAAATTCGTGAGGAGTCTCTATAAGTCGAATTGAGCTGAAAATTTACTAACAAATCCCCCAGTATGTTAGCTAACTTTATTTAGTTCAACACTTCTTTATTTGAGCAACATAAGGTCTTATAAAAAATCGGTTTCTACCTGCTGTTCTGTTTTGACAGATTTCTGCCATTATTTGCATTTGCTTCTTATTGATTCCTCTTTGGGTTCTTTTTGGGAAATTGAGCTTCTTGAAGGAGTTGCTACAGTAGCTTGTGTATTTAGTAAAAAAAATTGTTCTAAATCTAAACCCAAGGGTCTATTATCATTTGAATACACTAATGTTGCTAATGAAGATTGTGTGAAGTTTTGTATGAAGGAAAATTTCAGGTGTAGAGAAATAATGATGTAATGAGATGAAGAATGGACAAAATCTCAAGATTGGGGATGCCACCCCGGTGTCTCCCCAAGAAATATCCAAGAGGTACAAGCGTCAAAGCTTGGGGATACCCAAGGAATCCCCTTCTTCATCAATAAAAATCTCAGGTCTTTCTAGACACTTCGTTTTTTATTGTTTCATGCACTTGTTTTGTTGCTCTTGGAGCGTCTTAGTTTTCACCGGCGAAGGCAACGCAATGACAGCAAGCAGCAGCGGCGGCGGGCTCACACGAGGAAGACAGCATAGGGGAGAGGGGGAAAACGAAGGGGTGCTTGAGCACCAGCGGCTCACCAGGAGCACGACGGTGGGGTCGGGAAGGAGAGGCGAGCATGGACGTCGCTGAAATCGATGAAGAACGCGGTGGCCCGAGCTCGGAAGGCAGTGACATTGGCGATGATTCCGAGCATCTTGGCTCGATTCCTTCGGTGGGGAGGCTCAGTTCGATGAGGCGCAGCTCCCAGGGGAAACGGCGAGGCTCGGGGCGGTCTCCAGCGAGACATCGACAAACATCAACTAAGGCGGCTAGGGTTTGGTCATGGCGATGCAGCGAGAGAGGGAGAGGAAGAGGAGAAGTGGGGGATGCTAGGGTTCGTCGGCGGCGGCCAGAGGGTCTTGTAGACGTCGGGGGTCAGCGGCGCGGATCTTGGCGCACTCCAGCGACGGAGGTTCCGCCAACGATCTGCTTAGCTCGATCGGGAGGTGGAAGATGGCCGGCAGAAGCGACGAAGCGGTACGGGCCCCGGTGGGCCGCGGCTGGGCCGAGGTAGCTGGCTGGGGAGCACGCGGGCGACAGGGAGAGAGAGGGAGAGATGGGCTGCGGCCCAGTAGATCTAGGTTTAGTTATTTTTTTCTTCTAAAAACCTTTTTATTTTATGTTCTTCAATTTCTGTTTGTATTTTCAATTCCAAACTGTTTTGAATATTTCAAAATTACCAAAGACTTTTTATAAAGTGTATAAAATAGTGTGGGACCCCTTTATTCATTTTGGGTTCCTCTTGTTTTGATTATTCTTGAAATATAAAAACCATTTGAATGGTTTTTTTGAGAGGGAGAGAAATTAGGGTTTTGTTTGTTCTTATGTGATTAAATCAAAGTGCAAGTATAATGCATGCATGCAATGCGCAAACATGTCTTTATTTATATTACACAAAAGATGGTATTTTACAGCTTTGAAGGTGTCCTATGCATATATTTGCTACTCTATGAGGGACAAGCTGAGTGCCACTATGCCATGTTTTCTGTATGTGAAACAAACAAACGTTTTTCAATGCATGTTATTCATGATCTTTGTTTGTAGCCTTTCATGTTGCATGCATAGTTACTTTGTCTTATTGTTAGAACTCCATCTTTCATGCACATGTTTAGAGTTCTTTGATCCCAGCTTTCAATGCTTGCAAATGGTTTGGTCTTGGTTTTGATGGTGCATGTCACATCAAAAATTATTCTTTTATCACTTACCTACTCGAGGACGAGCAGGAGTTAAGCTTGGAGATGCTTGATACGTCAGAAACGTATCTATAATTTTTGATGTTACATGCTTGTTTAGTATCTACTTTGCTTTGCTTTGTCCACACTTTGAGGTGCTTTTTACATGTTTTCTGGTACTAACCTATTAACAAGTTGCCATAGTGCCAGTTGCCTGTTTTCTGTTGTTTTTGGTTCTAGAAAAGCTAGTAAGGAAATATTCTCGGAATTGGACGTGACAAAAGCCAAAGTCAATATTTTATCGAGGAGAACATGGAGTCCAGAGGAGAGACGGAGGTGCGCCACAGGGTGGCCACACCCCCTAGGCGTGGCCTAGGGTGGGCCCGCGCCTGGGCAGGGTGTGGGCCCCTGGCTGCCTCCCATCCTTGCCTCTTCACCTATAAGAAGCCCCCAATGCCAAAACCCTAAGTACCCGATCAATATTCCACGAAACCGTCTGTAGCCGCCGCCATCATCGTCCCTAGATCGGGAGGATCTAAAGCTCTTCCCGGCACCTTGCCAGAGGGGAAACATCCCGGAGGCCATCTTCTTCATCATGCCAGCCTCCAGTATGAAGTGTGAGTAGTTCCACCTTAGACTACGGGTCCATGTAGTAGCTAGATGGTTGTATCTCCTCCTTGTGCTTTCATGTATAGATCTTGTGAGATCCTTTCATGATCAAGATCTAATCTATTTGTAATCATGCATGTTGTGTTTGCGGGGATCCGATGGATATTGAGATTACTATGTCAGATTGATTAATGGTTTTGTCTATTTGATTCTATCATGTCTGTGTTGTTTGTGATCTTGATGCTCTCCATTGTTAGTAGCTATCTTGGCCAAGTAGTTGCTAGTGACTCCAAGAGGAGGGTATTTATGTTCGATAGTGGGTTCATGCCTCTAGTTTCCAAGGGAAGTGACAAAAATCTCTTCGGTTGTAGATGTGTTGTTGCCACTAGGGAGAAAACAACAGTCTCTTGTTCATGGAAAAAGTGGATTGTTTACCTTACACACTTTGCTTAAAGCAGTTGTCGGTTGCTTGCAACTTAATACTGGAGGGGGTTCGGATGATAACCTGAAGGTGGACTTCTAGTCATAGATGCCGTTGGATGGCGGTCTATGTATATTGTTGTATTGCCCAATCGAATCTCATAGGATCTTTATCTAGTATTGCTTTGCTATGCCTTGCTCAGTTCCTGTCAATTTCCCTACTGTAATTTGTTTACCCTTCATGCCATGTTGTTTATCTAAGGAGAGCATCTCTAGTGAACTATGGACCCCGATCCAATCTTTACCATTGATACATCTTCCACTGTTACATGTTTACTTGCTGCAAATCTTCATCACCTTCCACACCATACAATTAATCCTTTGTTACAGCAAACAGGTGAGCTTGACAACCTCACTGATTCGTTGGGGCAAAGTCTTGAGTTTGTGTTGTGTAGGTTTCCACGTTTCTTGCAACACCTTTGTGACGTTTCCTTCCTCCTACTGGTTCGATAACCTCGGTTTCTTACTGAGTGAAAACTTGCTGTTGTGCTCATCACACCTTGCTCCTGGGGTTTCCAACGAAGCGTCCCACGACATTGCTGGGTGCCATCAAGCTCTTTTTGGCACCGTTGCCGGGGAGGCTAAGGACGTCTTCAAAAGGGGAGTCCTCCTCAACCTTTATCTTTAGTTTGTTTTTTGTTTGCTTAGTTTCCTTTGCTTGGTTTTGTTTGCCTCTTTTAATCGAAAACTCCAAAAAAAATTAGTCTAGTTTGGTTTGCTTTCTCTTATCAAAAACACAAAAAAATTAGTTCATGCCTTAATTGCTACCATGTCTAGTTTTGGTCCTATTTCTTTGACACCTATGGAAGAGATATTTGCTTTCAAGCAAAAAGTTGAAGAGAGTTTTAAAGAAGCTTGGTCTAGAATCTCTACTTTACAAAGGGAAACTGAGCCTAAGATGAGTCTTAGCTTGGTTATCAATAGTTTCTACCGCGGTATTGCTCTTTGTTATAGATATGCTTTGGATCCTGTGGCTGGGAAATATATTTTTCAATGTACTGAGGATGAAGCTTTTGATGCCATAAAGAAATTGATTATAATTTATAATACACCTGGCAAGTCTGATTCCTCTTTCATAAATATTTTTGCTAGGTTGCACACTCTTGAGTCCAGTACTGCTGCTTTGAACAGTTGCTATCACACACTTAGGGCGTACCATGATTATGCTCCAATGAATTTTGAGCCTTCAAAGTTGTTTCCCACAATCAAAGTCACTATAAATAGTGCAACTTTTGATGCTCGTTGTGATATCATGTCTGAATTTTTCCTTATGCCTAAATATATTTATGAGTCTTTGAGTCTTTGGGAGCTTTCTAAAGGAGGAGAGGAAATCTCTCTTACTAATAATGTCACTTTATTACCCATTGGAATAGCTAAAGGTGTGTTTACAAAAATCTCTGGGAAAATGGTGTCTACTAATTATCTTGTTATTGAATGTGTAGGCAAAGGACAGATTACACTTGGAAGATCCCTACTGAAACACCTTGGAGCAATAATAGAAGTGGGAAAAGGCATTATGCATTTTGATCCTCTAGTAAGCAATCATATTTTCCCTAAAGAGAAGAAGAAAGGTAAGAAAGGAAGGAGCAAGAGGGCTAACAATTCCTCATTTGAAAATACTTGATTTCTTGCTTCTTGTGCCTAACTTAAAGGCGTTAAAGAAAAGTACTTGTTGGGAGATAACCCAAGAGTTTCCTTGAGTATTGGAAGTTATTACTTCAGTAATGACCTCTCCTTATCCTTTTTTTGCTTTTTGTGCCAAGAATGACCTCTAATGAGAGGGAAGATTTGGGGAGTTGTTGTCCCGAAACAGATTTTTGTCCTCCACCTAAGTCGGATTGAGCTGTAAATTTCTGAATAAATCCCCCCAGTATGTTAGCTAACTTTCGTTAGTTCAACACTTTTTTATTTGAGCAACAGAAGATTTTAGGAAAAATCGGTTTCTACCTGCTGGTTTGTTTTAACAGATTTCTGCCATTATTTGCATATGCTTCTTATTGATTCCTTTTTGAGTTCTCTTTTTGGGAATTGAGCTTTTTGAAGGAGTTGCTACAGTATCTTGTGTCTTTAGTGAAAAGTTTTTCTGTTCCAAACCTAAACCTAAAGGTCTATTATATTTTGAATACACTAGTGTTGCTAATGAAGATTGTGTGAAGTTTTATATGAAGGAAAAATTTCAGGTGTAGAGAGAGAATAATGTAATGAGATGAAGAATGGACAAAAGCTCAAGATTGGGGATGCCACCACGGTGTAACCCCAAGAAATATCCAAGAGGTACAGGCGTCAAATCTTGGGGATGCCCAAGGCATCCCCTTCTTCATCATAAAAAGCTCAGGTCTATCTAGACACTTCGTTTTTATTATTTCATGCACTGTTGTGTTGTTCTTGGAGCGTCTTAGTTTTCGTTTGGTTTGCTTAGTTTGTTTAATTTGCTTGAATAAAGTAGTTTGGACCCCCGTTCTCTCTGTGTTATTTCAAATAAGTCGATTGGTATTGGAAAGGAGTAGGAAGTTCCTGCTTGAAAGTGCAAGAGGAGCTTGCATTGACTGTGACTTAGACTTTAGCATGAAATGCTAGGTGTTGTTTTGACCTTATGCTTAGTGATTATTGTTGTAGCATGTCTTGTTCCAAACAATTGAGATTGCTTAGTGTGCCTTGAAAGAATCATGTGTTGTTTTAGCATACAAAAGCATGGTATTATGGTATTCTCCTTTGATGCTTTGTTAGGGTTGACTTGGCACATGCTCACACCATGTTATGACTATGAACAAGTCACCATAGCCTCTATGATCATTTAGTACTTGACTTGTAGTACCACTCTATGCTTTGATTAGTAATGTTTTGTCGCTCTGCATGATTATGACCATTATTGCTCTCTTAGTTGGTTGCTCCTAGTTTTTTTCTAGCCTCCACTTGTATGAGTAAGCTCTACTCATGCTTCCAAATCCCAAGAAACTAAGTTATTACAAAGTGTCCACTATAAACTCCTATGCATGGTGTGTTAAACCATTCCAAGTATATTCTTATTTTCAGCTATCTTCCAATTAAAAAGTATTTTGTTATGTGAAAACTTAGTGATTAAATCCCTCACAAACTTGATGGCACACTTTATATTCTTTGCCCCTAATAAACTTGAACCATTGTGTCGTCTATGTTCTATATGCTTGCACTTATACGTTGGAATTAGCAGAACCATGTTCTCATGGGGAACGTTTTCAACATTGCACTTGTACTATGTACACAGTTGATATCATGCTATTTTGTCTATGGATGTCACCGGTGTGAAATAAAGAGGGATCTTGTAAGTCCATGGAGTTATGTATTTTGTGTTAGAGAAATGCCTGGGCCGCTAGCCTAAACCATGCCTAATCATGGTGGAAACTTGCAGCATCACCATAATGAGCATTCTGTGAAGCATCCTCAATAAAAATCTATGCACATAGTAAATAAAAAGATCGCTGAGATGCTCATTGTATGCTTTCCTTGTCATTTTGTTTATGGGATAGCTCCTGTACCATGTGCAAGGGGTACCCCGTTGGCGATTCTCTATGATATGCATGTACTTACTATGACAAGAACTTACAGGTGACTGAAGTTGGGTAGCATGAGGTGTGGCCCTCATATTCAAGGGACTTGAGATTGCCAACTTATACTTTGTCAAGCATATACTCCATAGTTTGTTCACTTTAACCTTAATCACTTCAAGATGCTTATGATAGGGTCAATGAGGGCTAAAACCTAACAAGTACCATAATTTTTGGAAGCTCTTTTTGAAACTGGAAATACCTGCTTCCCTTTATGAAGGGCCTTTCTTCCACCATTATATTGATTCTCCACCTTCTACCTTTAGGCACCAGTTAAGAGAGCATAGTTGCCATTCTTAGTTCTATGTGAAGTGTCCCAAAACTTATTGATTGATGGATATTGTGATATTACTTGTTCTTGTGCTATTTGTATCTAGTCACTCTTATGAACTTTGAAGGTGTCCTATGCATCTATTTGCTACTCTATGAGGGACAAGCTGAATGCCACTATGCCATGTTTTCTGTATGTGAAACAAACAAACGTTTTTCAATGCATGTTATTCATGATCTTTGTTTGTAGCCTTTCATGTTGCATGCATAGTTACTATGTCCTATTGTTAGAACTCCATCTTTCATGCACATGTTTAGAGTTCTTTGATCCTAGATTTCAATGCTTGCAAATGGTTTGATCTTGGTTTTGCCGGCGCATGTCACCTCAAAAATTATTCTTTAAGCACTTACCTACTCGAGGACGAGCATGAGTTAAGCTTGGGGATGTTTGATACGTCAGAAACGTATCTATAATTTTTAATGTTCCATGCTTGTTTAGTATCTACTTTGCTTTGTCTACACTTCAAGGTGTTTTTATATCTTTTCTGGAACTAACCTATTAACAACTTACCACAATGCCAGTTGTCTGTTTTCTTCTGTTTTTTGTTCCAGAAAGGCAGAAAATCAATATTCTCGGAATTGGACGGGACAAAAGCCAATGTCAATATTTTACCGTGGGAAACACGAAGCCAGAAGACGAGATGGAGGGGTGCCACAGGGCGGTCAGACCCCCTTAGGCACGGGTGGGCCCACCCCGCGCCTGGGTAGGGTGTGGCCCCCCTGGTGGCCCCCTGGCTTGCCCCTTCGCCTATAAGAAGCCCCTGATGCGGAAACCCTAGGCACGCGATCAAAACTCCATGAAACTGTATGTAGCCGCCGCCACCATCGTCCCTATATCGGGGGGATCTGAAGTTCTTCCCTAAACCCTAAACCCTGCCGGAGGGGAGATCATCCCAGAGGCCTTCTTCTCCGGTATGAAGCGTGAGTAGCTCCACCTTGGACTACGAGTCCATGTAGTAGCTAGATGGTTGTATATCCTCCTTGTGCTTTCATGTATAGATCTTGTGAGCTACGTTCATGATCAAGATCTAATCTATTTGTAAACATGCATGTTGTGGTTGCGGGGATCCAATGGATATTGAGATTACTATGTCAGATTGATTAATGGTCTTGTCTATTTGATTCTATCATGTCTGTGTTGTTTGTGATATTGCATGCTCTCCGTTGTTAGTATCTATCTTGGCCAAGTAGTTGCTAGTGACTCCAAGAGGGGGTATTTATGCTCGATAGTGAGTTCATGCCTCTAGTTTCCAACGAAAGTGATAAAAATCTCTTCGGTTGTAGATGTGTTGTTGCCACTAGGGAGAAAACAACGGTCTCTTGTTCATGGAACAAGTGGATTGTTTACCTTACACACTTTGCTTAAAGCAGTTGTCTGTTGCTTGCAACTTAATACTAGAGGGGGTTCGGATGATAACCTGAAGGTGGACTTCTAGTCATAAATACAGTTGGATGGCGGTCTATGTATATTGTTGTATTGCCCAATCGAATCTCATAGGATCTTTTTGTCTAGTATTGCATTGTTATGCCTTGCTCAGTTCATGTCAATTGCCCTGCTGTAATTTGTTTACCCTTCATGCCATGTGTTTATCTAAGGAGAGCACCTCCTGTGAACTATGGACCCCGGTCCAATCTTTGCCATTGATACATCTTCCACTGTTACCTGTTTACTTGTTGCAAACCATCATCACCTTCCACACCATACAGTTAATCCTTTGTTACAGCAAACCGGTGAGCTTGACAACCTCAATGATTCTTGGGGCAAAGTCTTGAGTTTGTGTTGTGCAGGTTTCCACATTGCTTGCAACACCTTTAAGACGTTTCCTTCCTCCTACTGGTTCGATAACCTCGGTTTCTTACTGAGGGAAAACTTACTGTTGTGCTCATCACACCTTGCTCTTGGGGTTTCCAACGAAGCGTCCCATGACATTGTTGGGCACCATCACTACTTCCATCAACCGGGTTTTAAGGAACAATCCAATCAAAATTATTTTCTAGGGCTTCATTTATTCCTACAAGTTTAAAAGGTATGGGTATGTTAATTTGCTCTCCATTGGGTTTGGTTTTATCCAACTTTTCTATTATACCCATAACATCTACACATGAGCCTAGCATATTAGAACAATCAAAGACCTTTTTGGCTTCCTTAACAACATCATTGAGCTCTTTTAGCAAAGTTTCTAGGATAAAACCTCTCTTTTCAGCATCCTCAACTTCTTTAATTTTAAGAAACATTATTTGCATCATGGGTTTAAGGTCAACAAATCTAGCCCCCAACATGTGAACTAAAGAAGCTGCAACAATTTCATAATTAGGAGCAAGTTCTGCTAAGGATCTACCCTCAATATCCTCATGTTTGCTAATATGATTAAAGAATTATTCAATATTTTCTTTCCCAATTATAGAGCCACTACATATTGAAAGGTCTTTCAGAGCGAACTTAGGGATCAACATGGTGGGCTAAAGCAAGGTGATAACTATAGGAAGAACTAATTTTTTTGTGTTTTTTAGAAGAAAAGGCAAACCAAGCGAAACTATTTTTTTGGAATTTTTGATAAAAAGAAGCAAGCAAAACAAATACAAAGTAAAGAGCAAGGTTGTGAAGGACTCCCCTTGTGAAGCCGTCCTTGACTCCCCGGCAACGGCGCCAGAAAACATCTTGATGCGGCTCAGATCACTATAGAGCTTCATTGGGAAACCACAAGAGGAAGGTATGATGAGCACAGCAGTAAGTCTTCCCTCAGTAAGAAACCAAGATTATCGAACCAGTAGGAGGAAGGAAACGACCCCAAGGTGTTGCTAACAACTTGGAACCTGCACAACACAAACTCAAGACTTTGCCCCCAACGAACATTGAGGTTGTCAATATCACCGGTTTGCTGAAAACAAAGGATTAAACGTACGGTGTCGAAGGTAATGGTAGCTTGCAGAAAGTAAACAGTAACAGTGCATGATGTATCAATGGTAAAGATTGGACCGGGTCCACATCTCACTAGAGGTGTTCTCCTTAAGATAAACAACACAACATGCTGGGTAAACAAATTATAGCGGGGCAATTGACAGGACAGAGCAAGGCATAACAATGCAATATTAGACATTCATGATCCTATGAGATTTGATTGGGCATTACAACAATATACATATACTGCCATCCAACTGCATCTATGACTAATAATCCACCTTCAGCTTATCATACGAACCCCCTCCAGTATTAAGTTGCAAGCAACGGATAACTTCTTTAAGCAATGTGTGTAAAGTAAACAATACAATTCTTTCATGAACAAGAGATTGTTGTTTTGTCCCTACTAGCAACAACACATCTACAACCTTAGAGATTTCTGTCACTTCCCCAGATTCAATAGAGGCATGAGCCCACTATCGAGCATAAATACTCCCTCTTGGAGTCACTAGCATCTACTTGGCAAAGATAGCTACTAGAAACGGAGAGCATGCAAGATCTCAAACAACACAGACATGATAGAATCAACAAGATAGAATCATTAATCAATCTGACATAGTAATCTCAATATCTATCGGATCCCCGCAAACACAACATGCATGATTATAAATAGATGATCTTGATCATGAACGGAGCTCACAAGATCTAAACATGGTAGCACAAAGGAGGAGAAACAACCATCTAGCTACTATATGGACCCATAGTCCAAGGTGCCACTACTCACACATCATACCGGAGGCTGACATGGTGATGAAGAAGGCCTCCGGGATGATCTCTCCCCTCCGACAGGGTGATGGGAAGACCTTCAGATCCCCCCGATCTAGGGACGATGGTGGCGGCGGCTACGGACTGTTTCGTGGAGATCTGATCAGGTACTTAGGGTTTTGGCATCGGGGTGACTTTATAGGCGAAGGGGCGAGGCAGGAGGGCGGCCAAGGGGCCCACACCCTGCCCAGGCGCGGCCTAGGATGGGCCCATGCGTGGGGAGAGTGTGGCCACCCTATGGCACCCCTACGATCGCCCTTCGGTCTCTGTGTTCTCCTCGGTGAAATATTGACTTTGGCTTTTGTCCTGTACAATTCCGAGAATATCTTTTACTAGATTTTCTGAAACCAAAAATAGCAGAAAACAGTCAACTGGCTCTGTGACAACTTGTTAATAGGTTAATCCCAGAAAATGAATAAAAATACCTCAAAGTGTAGACAAAGCATAGCAAAGTGGATACTAAACAAGCATGGAACATCAAAAATTATATTTACGTTTATGACGTACCAGAGCTCTCACGGGTACAACTAGTGTTGCGTTATGATGTTGGATGGAGTTCGAGGCAAAACTGGAGGCAACTACCTTGCTAGTGTTTCCCTGCATCGCCCTGACATGGGAAGAAGGCAAAGGAACATGCCTAGCGGATCCCTTAAGCCCTTGAAACCCTCTTCCCTACTAGTTGAACCACCTATGGACTAGATCGATGACAAGCCAGATCGATGGGAGCATAGCTCGATCCGCCACACTCGAATCAAGAGATGCACCAGGGCACCACGCCCATCCTCCAGAGGCCCCAAGCGTTCGCTCGAATTCCTCAATCTGCATTTCTCCTTACATCACCAACATACAAATTCGGGGGAGTGTGGCAGACCTGATTGCGACCACAATCACAATTGCTTCTAGACTCCTGGATTATTTACAAGTCCCCATGCACCGGTTCAGGCTCAAATTCGGGACTAGCAACCCAGACGAAGATATCAAATAAGTCACCTCCTAGTCACTTTCTTCAAAACGGGAAATTTCATGACTTGTTTCTGCAAGTTCGAGGCCATGGACCGACCAACACAATAGCTGGTCATACTAGGATGCATGCAACTAGCGCAGCTTAAGGCGCGTCTGGATCTTACGAACTGGGCATTGGTCCTCGCCGGCCCAACATGCCACATCACAGTAAAAGAATACCTACCTCACCCATGCACTAAACCCAGAGATCTAGGAGCAGCCGCATAATGGTCTACCTTGGGGCATACTTAGGAACCTACGGGGAGAAGAAACACTCTTGGACGCTCACTCCTCACCAAAGCCCGCACGATAGTAGGGACACTCATGGAGTACCGATACATCCCAAATGTATCTACTTTTCCAAGTACTTTGCTCAATGATTTGCTCCGAAATCTCACCACAATTGAATAAAACTGCTGAATTTAATGTTGTTTAGCAAAAGTATTCTTTCTAGCTGTTTTAGCAAGAAATAAAATCGGAGAAAAATACCACATAAGTTTTTCACGACCCTGTAACTTTGGAATCACACAAATGGAGCTCAGAGCCTCAAAAGAGACGTGGTGGTGTGTGCACCCTTACTGATCACGCCACCTAGGACCTTTCGGCCCTGGAGCATTGCCTCACCTCCTTCTTTTGCATACCCCCATATATACCTAAAAACCTAGGTATCTAGAGGCACAGAGCTTTTCACGAAACAGACCACTGCACATCGACGATCTTCATTTCAGGAGCCATATTGGTCCTGCTCTCCACTCTAGAGAGGGGGATTTCGACGCCTCCTTCATCAGCATCATCACCAACGTCATCCCCAACAACCATGTTCTCACTCTCCATCATCATGTGTGAGTATTTCTCTACAGGCATGTGAGGTGGATGGGGATTGGATGAGATTGATCATGTAATCATCCATATGTATCGAGATTTTGGCTATCTATCTTGAGGATATTCACCTTTGCTATTTTTAATGCTTGTTCCTAGTGCTGTGGTGTGGACATGGCAGTGCCATCGGGGATGGCTAAAAAGGGACACTCGGATGCAATCGGTGGCTCACACAACGGGCTAGGCACGGTGAACTACAAACACAGCGACGTACCCAGGTTCGGGGCCCTCTCGGCGAGGTAACACCCCGACTCCTGCAAGATGAAGATGATCACTAGAGTCTAGCCCTTCTTCCTCTTCCTCTGGCCCTCCCTTATATACTGATCCGAGGGGGAAGATTACAATTTGGGCTCTAGGGTTTACTATTTGGATATGGGTTTACAGGGCAGGGCCGGCTGCAGGGCCCAGCCGGTGGGCTAGGACCCAGTCCGACCTCCTTTTAGCGTCATCCTCTTCTTTAGCGGTCACCCGGGCTTCCTTTGGGGCGTCACCCCTTGCTTTAACAGTCACCCGGACTGCTTTTGTCAGTCAGCTGACCACTTTGCTTTATCCTCGTCGGGAAGCGCTGGCCGTGACGGCACGCCAGCCTACCTGATGACGAAGGGGAGGGCAGAGGCGTACCCCGCATGGGGCATCACCCCCTCCATGCTCTCCATAGAATCCGAGGTGAGCCGGGTGGAGGCGGCTACCCGCCCGGTTTATCTGGCTACCGGGCTGGAAGGGCCAGCCGGGAAAGCTTTGAGCCCAACCAGGCAGTAATAGCCAACCAGCTGGAGTTGTCCTTCTTGAGGGCCAGGCGGCTTGTGCCTTCTGGAGCCGGCCTACTTGGGTCTGGCTCTCCCTACCCGGGGGTTATCCCCCTGACACTAGTCCCTGAGCGCGTATGGACTTGTCTGATGGGTAAGGTCTTGCGTGCTCTTTTGCATCTTGATGTAGTTGGTTGTCCGTGTCCGGCTGCAGCTTTTTGCTTTTGCTTTCCTACTGGATTTAACCGGCTGCGGAATCGATGGCCGCCCACTGGGTGTAGATAGAGAAGGCAGGGACCGACTGGCGAAGCTGGAGACGTAGCGTCAGTTTGATCAGGTTGGTGATGCGTCATCCACGACTTCTGCTCGGGTGCACGTCGCGTCAGTTGGACTTCCGTGTCGCTGCGTCAGTTTTTGACAATTGCACACGCCACTTGCCAGAGCGGTTTCTCAGGGTGGGCGCGCATGCCTCGTCTCCTGGTAACGCATGTGGATCTTATGCGGTTGGCAACGACAGCGCATAGGATCTGGAGCCGTAGCGTCGTGTGGCCGGGGTGCCTCGTGGCCACGCGTCGCGCGGGAGCTGAGCGGGCGACGTTGTCACCAGCGGAGATAAATAGAGCTCTGGAGGGGAACGAGGTTTACACTTCCTCTTCCTCTGGCTCTTCTTCCCCTACCTCTCAGCGCATCTCGCTCCTTGCGTCTGCTCTTCGTTGCCACCGGAGCCACCACACACCGTCCATCACGGTTGCTTCTTCCGCCGATATGCTGTCGGAGCAGCGTGGGGGTTGGTGCGGGTCCTTCGTGACCGACGACCTCGTTTACAAGTATCGATGGGGTAGATTTCTTCCCTCGTAAAGCATCGGCTTGCGCCTGAGGGGGATCGGGTTCTGGACCCTTGGCCGGGGGAGCGCGTCGTCTTCCTTGCGCACTTCTCCTGCGGATTTCTCCTTCAACTCTTCGTCTTCTTCGACCTCCAACTCCACCAACTTGGCGCGAATGTCATCGTGCAGTTCTCGCATCATGCGGCTTGCTGCGAATCGTACCTTGGGGTGTGGCCCGAGGTGGAGAACTTTCTCAAGTTCTTCCACTTCAAGGCCCAGAACACCGCCAAGGACGGTCCGTTGACGCAGACGGGCTGCTGCGCCATCTACCCACGGACCTCTTCACAGATGCCGTGGTTCGAGCTTCCCAACACCGTCAAGCTATGGCAGCGCTCATATTTTTATGTGAGCAACGCCATGGAGGTGGACTGGATCTGTCTGCCGCCCTTCGTCAATGTGCCTTCGACGCAGAAGGGCTGGGCGACGAAGCATATGCGCGCTGCAGCGGACCTCGATCGGATGGCCGCCCGAGTAGAGGCGATTGTGGAGACGGAGCGGCTCACCGCCCGGGACATCGCGCTATTGTGGATGGCGCGTCGCGTGCTTCCGCTGTAGAAGTAGACGCACAAGATGTGCCATCTGTCGACCGCCGATGATCCGACGCGGTCGTCGCGGAAGGATGTGCCTTACCAGGACCTATGGAACTGGATCTCCATGATCTCCAAGTTCCGCGTGGAGGCGACCTGGGCGTACTCCTTCCCGCCGTACCACCGCGGCCGCCAGCCGCCCCGGGTGAGTTGCTCTCTAGTTTTCTTGCCTTTATCTTCTTTATAGGGAGCTTTCCTTAGGTGCCTTATGCTCCCCTTTTTGAGTAGTTGTTCACGGCGCAGCTAGCCAAAGATGGTATGGGCGATTTCCCGCTCCCCTCCTTCTTGGAGGACAGGAAGCCAATGAAGTACCCCCAGAAGGAGCCCGAAGGGTTTCCCGTCCGATCAGACGATGGCTCCTCGGATCCTCATGGTAAACTGCCGGTTGCAGCTCCTTCCTTCGCCCTGGCCTGTGGAGCTGTGGTTAAGATTTTGCTTTTGTTTTAGTCGATGCCACCAACGATGAGGCTGGTCAAGAGAAGGCCGTGGCGAAAGCCTGGAAGAAGAGGGCGGCGCCCGTTGCTGCGCCGGCTCCCATTGAGCAAAAAAGGACACACCGGACGCGCCAAGTCGTCGCCATGCCATCCATCGTTGGGTCAGCATCTTCCCTTGCCCTATCTTTCTCGTTTATCTTGTGGTTTTTTCTCACTTGCATCCCACGCAGTGAGGCGATGTCACTTGGCAACTCTGGTGCCGCTGCCGCCGTTGCTCCTCCCTCGCCTCCGGTGGTTGAGGAGGTGGCAAGGTCGCCGGCTACACCCGCGTCGGCTGCGCCTGCCACGCCGTCTCCGCCTAGGGCTCCTCAGGATTCCCCGACCACGGGGCTGCTGCACAAAGCGCCCACGTCTTCGCAGTTGGGGCATCTATTCGCGGCCGCGCAGGACCCCGAGACTCCCCTTCTCTGTCCTAGGGCTGGCATGAACCCGGCCTGGAGCGATGCTCCAGCCAGTTCTGCCAGGCCCATCATCACGAAGGTGACGGAGGAGGTTGCGGCTGTGCAGACGGCTGTAGCGGGCGGTGGCCAGCCGGGCACTTCCGACCCGGAGGGGAGAGATTTGGTGGTGGACGCATCTTCGGGTGCGGCCGCTGATGATGACGAGGTCGTGGTGACCGGCTCGAGGCTAGCTCCGGATGTGCTGACGCCAGGTGCGATCCTTGCCCAGCTCTCGGGCGCGGCGCCCGTCACACTCAGCCAGGTTCGCCACCTGGTTGAGGGAATGGAGAAGGTCCTTGGCGAGGCCAAAAAATTTGTCTTCTTTGATGGAGGTAGGTGTCTCTCCCCCATTGTCTTTTTCTGCACTCGGTTTGTGCAGCCGAGTTGCCGTTCCATCTCTTACTCGTTTCTCTTTGCAGAGAGCGTTTTCGGAGTTGGTTAAGAACACCCGGGATCTAGGCCGTAAGATTGCTTCTTCCGACCTGTCTTGGCGGTTGGCTCCCTTTTCCCGTTTTTGTTGACCATCGGGTATCCTCCTACAGCCATGATCCTGGACAAGGAGAAGGAGGTGGAGCGCCTCAAAGCTGAGGTTGCCCGGCTGGAGGATTCAAACAGGACGCGGCAGGCGCAGTTTGACCAATTGGACGAGGCCAAGAACCAGCTTGAGGTTAGGGTGGATAGGGGCAAGAAGGCAGCTGACATCCGGGCGGAGGCGCTGAAGAATTTTGAAAGGATCTCCACCCAAAGGTATGAGACGATCAAGACTCTCTGCTCCCGGGAGGAGGAGCTGACCCAGCAACTTCCGAGCATCTCGGAGATGGTCGTCAGTAAGTTCTATCCTTCTTGCCTCCTTTGTACCATCGCTAGCTGAATCGAATCTTGTCGCTTACTCCTGTCTTCGGTTGCATCTCATTACCTTGAGTCGACCGAGAGGGCTCTTGAGAAGCTGCCAGTGGAGGAGGTTGGCCACGATCTGACCGCCCTAGATCTTGTTAAGGTGCTGGCGGAGGAGATCAATGGTCTTCGTGCCATTGCTAACGACCTCTTCCATTACATCTGGCCAAAGGCGGGTGAGTTGCATGATATCACCAGCTTAGCTGTTGCCTTGTATCGTGGCATCGATGTGCTGGAGATCCACAAGGAATGGGCGGCTCGTAGCAGCGTGGAGATGGCTATGGACCTGGTTAAGTCCTAGTATCCGGGGGCTGATCTAGGTGTGATCACTCGCGGTTTTCGTCTTGGAACCAGCTACGAGGGCCTCTGCGATAGCATTCCGGTGATCCAGTCCTGCGGGGTGAAGATCGGCACCTACGTGGATCTGGAGCGTGACTTCCGCGACCCCTCCGAGCCGTTGCCGTTTCACTGGATCACGGCTCCCAGGAACTTTGCCAATGTTTCCTCCACCAGCCAAGTGCCCGCGGCCGACGCCGATGCTCCTCCTACCGGTCCGCCTCCTGCTCCTGCTGATGATGATCCTTCTGCCACTCCAGCTCCTGCTCCTTGATCCCTGGTATGCCAGGAGTATTTTTCAAACTTGCCCTTTGTTGGTGTTGCATGTGGGTGAATCTTTGATGTCAAACTTCGAATTTTGTGCGGAACCTTCGTGTTCCGCTTATTGGCTTGGTGCCCCATTTTTGTCTTGAGATCAATCTGCCTTTTTTGTTTGTCATGGGCATTTTCGTCTTTATGCCTTCGTCAGTTGTAGTCCTTGAAATTCGAGCCGACTGGGTTTGCCAGCCGGGTCGAGGCTCTTGACCGCCTTATCTTGGGTTGATGGGTGCGTGGGAGCGCGCCCACTGGGTGTAGTCCCGAGGTTCAGGCTGGCTAGGGTAGCCAGCCGAGTCAAAGATCTTTGTCGTCTTGACTTAAGTTGATGGGTGTGCGGGAGCGTGCCCACTAGGTGTAGACCCCGAGGTTCGGGCCGGCTGGGGTAGCCAGCCGGGTCAAAGCTCTTTGCCGTCTTGACTTAAGTTGATGGGTGTGCGTGAGCGCGCCCACTAGGTGTAGTCCCCGAGGTTCGGGCCGGCTGGGGTAGCCAGCCGGGTCGAAGCTCTTTGCCGTCTTGACTTAAGTTGATGGGTGCGCGGGAGCGCGCCCACTGGGTGTAGTCCCCGAGGTTCGGGCCGGCTAGGGTAGCTAGCCGGGTCGAAGCTCTTTGCCACCTTATTTCCTGTCAAGTTGTGGCTCGTGTCATGCGAGACACAACGTTGTTTTGTGTTAGTTTCATTATACGCACGCTCGTTTTTAGTTATGATTAAACACAAAAAGAGGAAGGTGCTCTTTCGAGCTAGGCCGTTAGCAGCTCCCCTTTTCTCAGCGAGCATTGGCCTTTCGAGCATTGTCCTTGCCGGCTGCTAGCCGGGTTGCGATCTGTAGCCAGAACCGAAGGAACGGCTGAGCTAGCGTTCCTCGCGATACTTCGATTCATTGTTGTTGGCTTAGCTTGTGCAGGCGCGACCGGTTCGCCCAGGCGCCCTTGTTTTCTGCTTTGGCATTTTCTTGTAGTAGGTACTTCGAGCTTTCGCTCTTGCCGGGTCGACAGCCGGCTTGCGGTCTGAAGCCATAACCGAAGAGTTTGCTCTAGGCACCCCGTACAATACTATGACGCCTGTAGAAATCACGGGTGTCCGGGCCAGCCGGTACGGAGACGAATGTGGTGTGCGAATTGGGACAAAGTTCTCGGGACTGTGCCGAGGCTTCCGAGCTTGTTCATTTATTACATGAAAGGGAAGATACATACACTTCTGGTACAAGTGTAAAATAGCCGGAGTAGGCTCGCATTCCATGGGCGTTCCATCTCCTCGTCCGAGCGATCTTCCTTGTTTTTTGCCGGCTGCTAGGCGTCGATCAAATAGTGTCATCGGTATGGAAACGGCATTGCCTATTGAGGCTAGATAGAGGTGTGGGAACGAGCAGGGCGACTGCGACGGCGTCCGCAGGCGGGATTGGGTACAAGCAAGTGCGATGAGACACATGAAGTACCCAGGTTCAGAGCCCTCTTGGTGAGGTAAAACTCCTACTCCAGCATGTTTGAAACTATATGTGGGTATATTCGGGCTACAAAGGTACTCCTGGAGCTATATCAGGATGAACTGAGTGCATGTGTGTGCACTCGTATCAGACAGAGAGCAAGCTAGATAGTTACCAAATGGCCAAGTTCCCATGCGAGTGTGCTAGCAGGGGTGATCCTTGTGTGTGTGGGCAGGGAGTGAGAGAGGCCTAAGTGAGAGTCCCCTTGGTGCCTTATATTGATGGTCCCAAGGGACAAAGGGGGACCCACTAGCCTAACTCAACTATTCATGGTGTCATGCATGAGGTAATGCAAGTACAGTGCATAGTGCTACACTATTACATACATCATCTGATTGTGATACACTATTGGCTATGTCATCTGATAAAGTAGCATGGTCTTGGTCTTGTCCTTCTCCTTCTTATCTGGTACTGATCGAAGAGGTAGCAGATGCCTCGGGTGCAGCGGTCGATCCGGCTGCACCCGGCCGGATGACCGAATGGATCAGTCGAGCCGGCCGAGAGGCGCAGGAGAGGCGGCCGATGGGCCGGATGGGCGCGGTGTAACATCCCAGCATTAGAGATTAGAAATAAGCTGAACCCAGATGTGTGCATTGCATTCATGCATAGAAAATCCGAATAATTTTCGCGCTTTTGAACAAAACTTGTCAAAGTGATTGAAGCTTCTCTTAACTTGATGGAATTGAAGTAGATCATCAAGTTGACTGCGATAAGTTTCAATATGACCTTTGCTAAAACATTATTTTGGGTAAACATGATTTGATCTAAGGGTAGATCAAATGTAATGAAATTAAGCCCTAATACATTATTTAATGATTTATATTTGATCCTTAGGTGATCATATCATTTTATTCATTACAACAACCCATGAATACCAAGTTAAGAATGTAACCCAAGTAATAAGAATGTAATAACTAACCCTTGACTTATTTTATTCTTATCCAATTATACCATGAGTATCATGGTAATACCTAACTTTAACCCTTTAGTTATATTGAGTAGGAAGGAAATCAAGTCAAGATCATTTACCATATATCTTTCTATCCATATCAATCTTTACCATCTTTACTGAACCATATTCTAATATTTGTTGTTCATCAATGTTGAGTAATCAACTATTGATTCACCAATTCTTAACCTATCAATTCTTGACCTAGCAATTCTTGTCCTTATCATAGCATTCACTTCAGTCCTTTAGAGAAAGAAGTAAGAAGAGGTAAATAGTAATGCTAGTTTTAGATATCATCTATAGGATGGGAGTGATTGAAGAGAATCAAATCAATATGATAATTGATGGAGTTAACTCACTCCTGAAATGATAGAAGATTTATTGGAATATATAAGTATATGGTGATAAAGAAGATTACAAGGATGAACCGTGAAGAAAGTTACCAGGAGTAATCCTATTGGATCAAGTAGGTATGGTCAATGAATAATATCTCTTAGTCCCATAGAGATAAACAGAAGATAATTATAATACAACTGTAATGTTGTATGGATGAAAGCCTTGATTAGCCAACTGGAAACCTAAACCATAAAGGATCAAAGGATTATAATGATAATGCTTTAGTCACCAAGATTGAATGCTTATACCATGTATAAGTGACATTGGTGGATAGAACATGATTGAACCCTAGTATAGATATGTATCCTAAGTCAACCATGATAAGTCACCATGATAGGATGTGAAGTTTGAATATAAGCTACTGGGGTAAAGTAGATATAAGATAGTATGACTAAGCTAAAGCTAGAGTAGCATGGAGTTATTGAAGTAGTGTTATTTCTCTTAAAGGATAGTAAACTTTTGAGGAGAGTAGTTTGATATATACATCTACTGGAGTAATATTAGTGGTGGGTGATTAAGGAAGTGTATGAATGGAGTAGAAGTAACTACTTGTTGGATTGGAGATTATCAGCAGTAGAGTAGTTGATATAACCACGGTATGGATATGAGAGGATTATGAAAGCTTCATTGTCAAGCTCATTGGATTTATAAATGGATATAGAAGAATAAAAGGTGGATAAGAATATTCTTATGAAGTAAAGCTCATCATGTTAACACATGATGATGGATAGGAAGAAATAGTATATCTAGGAAAGGAATTCCTTAATTAGAAGTCCAGGATTGTGAATTATGGAAGATAAGAATTCTTGGTAAACACTAAACCCTAAATCTTTAACCAAACATAGTATCCATTTCATCTGATTGATCTATGATTTTATTTACACAAATCTTTATAGGAATATTTTCCTATAGCAAATCACTCAAGCATATCTTTGGCACTTTCAAACCTCTAAATCATGTGTACCACATGATTGGAAATTACTATAACCATTATGCCCAATATTATATCCATATATTAATCACACTTAAGCAAGTAATGAATAGCTAGTTCTAGAAAACAACTATGCATATTTTAAATAAGAAGGGTGGTTAGGATTCACCTGTTAGTAGATTTTGAATAATAGAATTCACCATTCTGAGAACCCTAATAAATAAATTCTCTTATATAATGATTGTTATATAATAATAAAGATGGATACATGGTTTGCATATATTTAGCTACCTTAAACCATTATCATTACATTCATTAAGAGGAAATAAAAATCATTCTATAAGGGTATAATATGATTAACAAATCCCTAAAACCCTAAATCCTATATTAGTTATAATAAAATATATACATTGCTATTTCCTAAATTCATCAGAATAATATTAATAATATTATTTCCATAGAACTTTATGTATCATATAATAAGAAAAGGATCACCATATATATATTTCCCTCCAAACTATAAATTAACTAAAACTAAGTTTTATAAATAAATAAGGAAAGATCATTTAATAATCCATGGTTTATTATGGAAAGAAAATGAATAACAAAGTCCCTTACCAAATATTAGAAGATCTATAAAAACAAAATAAATAAATATAACATTATGATACTAAATACATTTTAGTATTGCTACAATTAGTTAGCAAATAAAATCTATAAAGAAAATTCAAATCAAAGGTGCAAATTCAAATCTGAAAATAAAACAGGAAATTGAAAACAGAAAAGAATAAAGGAAAAAATAGTTAATTCCGGCCCGTGGCCCATTCCTGCTCTCCCTTATCTGTCGCCCACAAGCAGCAGGAGTCAACTTCCTCTTTCCCTTTGCTACGGCCTACCTGGCCCAGTTGCAGCCCAAGACAAGCACATACGGGTTCGTCGTCTTCCTCATACCGTCGTTGTCCTTCCGATGCTGCAAGCAGCTCGGTGGCCACACCCTCTTCGCCGGCGAGCGCCAAGATCCATGTCGCCGCCCCCGGTGCCTACAAAGCCTTGAAGCCGATGTGGATAAGGTCGAACACATCATCTCCCCTCTCAATTTATCGCAAGTTTGTCGTTTCTGCAAAACCCTAGCGTCTCTGTCACCGGCGAGCCTCGTCGTTCCTGACCTCCTCTTGCCCAGATAAGGACCCTAGGAGATTCGCCTCGTCGTGCTGGTCCTTCACCCCGAAGGAATCATTCCCGCGTGGTTCCTACCGACGACGCCATCCGTTTCCTCAATGGCTCTGGAAGTTGTTCGTCGTCGACCATGTCGCTGTCTCCAAGCTTCCCCGAGCTTGCTAACCATCCCTACACCATCAGGGTGAGCTCGTCGTGCTCCTTCACCCCTTAATTCCTTCTATCCTGTCGTTGTTAGCCATTTCACCGTGAACCTCCGACTGCCGTCGTGTTTGCTCGCCATGGAGCTAGTTCTGGCGACCAATCAGGAGCGGTGCCGCCACTGCTAGGTTTCTCGTCACGCCCTCTTTCCGATAAGCGCAAGAACCAACCCGCGCACGCACCCGATTCACAGATTCAACCATGATCTGAGGATGATCCAGGGATGATGTCAGCGTGACATCACACTGATGTCATATTTCTATTTTTCTTTTATCATTTTAGAAATTGTGATAAGTTTTCTGTAATAAATAAAAACATTAGAGATGGCATGCCAAAGGTCCACCATTCAGTGACTGGGGTAGGATTAGCTCTGGTGAGAAAAACCCCTCACTTCATGCTGACATCAGCATTACCTCATAAACACATTTAGTTATTTAATAAAAAATTCACAAAATGATTAAATCTTGTTAAATTAATAACTTATGTTTTATAATTCAGAAAAATATGTTCAATATATGAAAAATTGCAGAAAAATAAATATACAACTTAAAACTATTATCAAACATTATTATGTTATTTATTTAAATAATTATTATTTAATAAAGATTTTATAAGTAATAAAACTTTGATAATTCATATTTTAATAATGGTAAATGTTATAAATATAAATAAAATACCAAAAAATTTAGAAAAATAAGAACTATAATTTAAAACTTTAATCATGCATTTTTATTTCACCTAATTAAATATTTCTTATTTGTTAAGTATTATAAAATAATAAATCTTATAAATATCATATCTTATTATTTAAAATTCATAAAAATACATATAATATACCAAAATGATCACAAAAATAATAACTACATGTTACAAATATAGAATTCTACTTTTGAGGTAAATAAAAATTTAAAACACTTCAACGACTTGAATTTAAACCTATTTCCTTAATTGATAATTAAGATAAGGGAAATAAAAATTGCTAATATTTCTAAAATTAGTCAATTGAGTCTAATAAATAGTATGAGTCCTAAATATTGATGTTATAAAGTCAGAATGGTTTAACACAAAAAAATAAATTTTATTGAATTATCATTCAACCATATGTGTAGTTTATTTTCTAAAAAGATCTATATAAAATATAAAATCTTCAAGAATAATTGGGGATTAAATAAAACCTTTTTACTTACCTCAACCACAAGTTTATAAACAAATCAAAACCCTATAGTGAAACCATAATTAGTTAAGTAATGTCATTTCCCTGATTACCAATTATAACCATTCATTCACAAAAAGATAAATGATTCCGTTCCATTATTAAATCAGGAAACCACTACACCAAATAGAAGTATAACCATTCTTAAGTAACTTTAAGGAAACATTATAAAGTACACAAGGAACAAATAACATAAGCAATATACCTTAAGTCCATCTATGTCTTTAAAGTTAACTTTAGTCCACAAGACTGTAAATATAATGCTACGACCTTGTTATGTGTTTTATAGTTAAGTTTGGTCTGTTATAATTAAGTCGTAAAGAATCTCAAGTCCAGACTATTCAAGCAAGTACAAATAACATCGACCGCATTTGATTAACCACAAAGATTGTATAGACCTTAGAAAAGAAATCTTTTCTTCAAATGTTATTATTTTTGCCACTTCAATCAACAGATGACAACTAATCATAATCACATTACTTTATACTTTACTCGTAGATTAGAATTGTTAATACTTAAGTTCCTTATAAATGACAATACTTGTAAAGTAAGATTTAAAGATAAGGCAATTCTTATATAAGTAGTCTTTGAGTAGCATTCCACATTCATGTATCTTATTGTTGTATACCATTATAATTACATGTTGTTTCACACACACTCACAAGCCTTCATAAGAAGCACAAGTATGAAACTTATCTAAAGGGACAACACATTCTAAAGTAACCATTTCCAGTATCCAAACCCTAGAACAACGTTATCCTCGGGATTCGAGTTTACGAAATTGCATTACATTATTTATGCATAATAGCATCTTGCTTCTTTAAACATTAGTCCTTACCGGACCAATGATGCTGATTTCAGATATTGGATCTTATATTGTCTTGAAGACCGTGAGTGCATAATCTTGCAATCACAAAAGGCAAGTTCACACTTGCTCATGTCCTTTGATTATTTTCTGTAAAGTATTTTGCAAATCCAGTGTTGTCATCACCTGCATTTGAAAAAGGTCAGAAAACACTATTTTCATAATAATATGATTATAGGTTATTTACCATGAGGTAATAACCTACTATGAAAGTTCTGGTGGTAAAGGAACATATTATCTAGGACTTAACAACCAATGTCACTAGTGATTCTTACGCCGTATATTATGCGTTAACCATGAGATTTGGAATGGGTTGGAGAAGTCAGCTGTATCCTTTTCCTCTCGTATGGAGGCAAGATGACCTTAACGTGACGTTGTGATTCCTTGTGCGGATCCAACATATGGGTGGGCACCCTTACGCCCCACAATTTTGGTGTCTAGATTATCTATGAATGGTGTTTAGGGGTATAGTCCATTTAATATGTTACTTGTCCGGGCATCACCAGGTCATAGAGTCTTCGGGAACTCATCAGGGTTTTAGCCTGCCCGAAAGGGGGCTTAACGGAGGTGAGCCGGCCCCGACGGATCGTGTAGACATATGAGGTCGCGGAGAGGGCAATGATTGGCTTGGATCTTAGTCTGGGACTCATACCAAGGAAGTATGAATGGGTTCGTGGCCCGGATGTGCAACAAAGCTAAGATCTCTCATGGGTAAAGTAACGCACCTCTACAGAGTGTAAGAACTGTAACTTGTTACTCCCTATTCCGGGAAGGAGCTGCGAACGCGGCGGGAAAGGAACTCCATGAAAGTTCTGGTAAACCGTGAAGGCTGACGGACATAGCTTTTCAGAATAAAAGCAAACTTTGAATAAATGTTTACAAAAACCTGCATTGCCTACGACCTATGGTTTGTGGTTGTAGATATAGTGCATCAAACACTCCTTTCTAGTGAACTTGCTGAGTACGCTCGTACTCAACATATCTTCTTAACCCTTGCTAGATTATGAAGCCATTAAGACGACGTCTACATAAAGTTATGCTCCAAGAATCATTATCAAAAGCTAAAGCTCTTCAATGAAGTCAAGAAAGTCAACATATACATCAACTCAAGTGAAGACGAAGTTACTGATTAGATAGGAATATAATCTCTAGCCATAGAACCTATTTCTGTAGCGTATTGCAATAGCAGCAATGCCAGACCATTAGTTAAAATACTAGTCTTATTAGTATGATAGTTTTTGAGTTGTTTATTTATGATCCTTCTTTGTAAGAATTTTATTTATCTCTCTTTAACCTAGAGTGTTCTCTGGATCTTGTGTAAAGAGTTGAGTTGTAACCTATAGTCATGTCTTGGACCTGTTGTGTTTCTATTGTACCACTCTAAGGGATGTAATACTAGTGAACGGTGTTTCATTGGTGTTATGTAAACGACTATAGTGTACTACATCATGCAGTGGTATGCTGGGTAACCGCACGCGGGCAGGCCGGCTGGAAGCCTCCAGCCGGTCCAGGTCGCTTCTGTTGTACTTGCCCTTTATCATTGCCTTTTTTGACTGTCTTGGGGCGTCTTTGGGGTACCCGGGGACCATCCCCCCGACAGATAGTATGAGTTGTTGTGTAGCGCCCGGCTGACGATGAATGGTCCTTCCCATGGCGGGGACAACTTGTGCATTCCTTTTGTGCTCTGGACCAGGCGCAACACCAGATCTCCTTCGCAAAAAGAAGTAGGCCAGATCCGGCTGGCGTGGTAGCGGCGCAGATCCTGCTGCTAGATTGATGACCTGGACAGATCCATCTCTCGTGCTTCCTCGAGTAGGTCCACGCCGTCCTCCCGTGCTTCCTTGGCTTCCTGCTCCGTGTAGAGCTGTTTGCAGGGTGCGTCGAACTAGATGTCCATTGGGAGGACTACCTCTGCCCCATATACAAGGAAGAACGGTGTGAAACCGGTTGAATGGTTCGGGGTGGTGAGCAGGCTCCATAGCACAGCTGGAAACTCCTCGATCCACCATCCGGGTGACCTGATGAGCAGTTCAATCAGCCTTGGTTTGATTTCGGTGAGACCTAGGCCATTAGCACGCTCGCACTGCCCGTTCGACTGTGGGTGCACGACTGATGCCAGGTCCAGGCGGATGCCCTTGTCTCTGCGGAAGTGGGCGAAAGCCCCCTTGGCGAAATTGGTGTCGTTATCCATGATGATGCTATGCGGGTAGCTAAATCGGATGATGATGTCCATGAAGAACTTAATCACCGTTGCTCCATCCATCTTCTTGTTGGGCTTTGCCTCGATCCACTTGGTGAACTTGTCTACGGCTACGACCAGGTGTGTCATACCGGATCCGGCTGTTTTGAACGTCCCAACCATGTCCAGCCCCCAGACTGCAAATGGCCAGGTGATTGGTATCGTCTTGAGTGCCACAGACGGCGTGTGCTTCAGCTGGCTGAATCGCTGACAACCGTTGCATGCTTTGACCAACTCCTGAGCGTCCTTCAGCGCTGTCGGCCAATACAAACCATGGCGAAGAGCCTTGGCTGCTATTGCTCTTGATGAAGTGTGGTGTCCGCATTCGCCCTGGTGTATGTCCGCTAGGAGCTTGGTTCCTTCCTCTTGGCTTACGCATCGCTGATAGATGCCCCCGACGCTGCGCTTGTATAGCTCGTTGTTGATGATGGTGTATGTGCTTTCTCTTCGTCTCACTTGTCGTGCTGCCACTTCCTCTGTTGGGAGCTCATCCTTGGCCAAGAAGTTCATGAATGGCTTCGCCCAGTCGGGTATTTCCAGAATGGCATATACCGTCTGCATGATGAGCCTGATCTCCTCGCGGATGGCTGGCTCTGGAACATCGGGAGGTTTGTCGGGTGGGATCTTGCTGGTGTCGATCGCAGGCTGCCGTGGAGCAGTCCCCAGGTGCGACGCGGCAGTCCTCGGGTGCGACGAGGTAGTCCCCGGGTGCGGCAAGGCGGTCCTCGAGTGCGGCGTGGCAGTCCCCGGGTGCGGCGAGGCAGTCCCCGGGTGCGACGCGGCAGTCCCTGGGTGCAGCGCGGCAGTCCCCGGGTACGGCGCGACACCGGCTGTTCCGTCTGTGTTGAGTACTATGGAGTCGGATTCCGGCGACGATGTGATGGAGGGCTTGCGCAGGTGATCGAGGGAGACTCCAAGAGGTATGGCCTGTCTTGTTGAGCCGTCCCTGGCCAAGGCGTCAGCAGCTTTGTTGTTGGCCCTGGGTACGTGGTGGAACCCGCACCCTTCAAAGCAGGTGCACAGCTGCTGAACAAAGAAATGGTAGAGGGCCATGTTCGCGTCCCTTGTGTCCCACTCGCTAGAGACCTGCTGCACCACCAGGTCTGAGTCTCCGAAGCATAGTATTCTCTGGATGCCTATCTGTTTGGCCATCTTGAGCCCGTGGATGACTGCTTCATATTCGGCGACGTTGTTGGACTCCTTGAAGTGGATCTGGAGGACGTACTCCAGCCGATCGCCTTTGGGAGAGGTTATCACGATTCTGGCTCCGAGTCCCCCTCGCATCTTGGAGCCATCAAAGTGTAGCTTCCAGTACGATGAGTCGGGGACCGGTGGCATGTACTGCGTCTCTGCCCAATCGACGATGAAGTTAGCTAGTGCCTGGGATTTGATTGCCATCCTTGGCTCGTATTGAATGTTGTGTGCAGCAAGCTCTATGGCCTATTTCGCCACTCGCCTGATGGCATCCTTGTTGCCAATGATCTCCACGAGCGGGGCCAATGCCACCACCCGGATGGAGTGTTCTTGGAAGTAGTGCTTAAGATTCTTGGAGGCCATGTACACGTCATACACCAGCTTCTGGTAGTGGGGGTAGTTCTGTTTGGAGATCGACGGTACTTCGCTTAGGTAGTACACGGGACGCTGGACCGGCTGGGCCTTCCCCTCTTATGGCCTCTCCACTACCAGTACCATGCTGACAACTCTGTTTGTGGTGGCGATGTACATCAGCATTGGCTCCTTTGCGACTGGTGCTGCCAAGATAGGTGGTGAGGTGAGAATGCGCTTGAGGTCTCGGAAGGCTTCATCCGCTTGAGCTGTCCAGACGAACTTGTCCGTCTTCTTCATGAGTTGGTACAGGGGGAGGGCCTTCTCACCAAGCCGGCTGACGAACAGGCTGAGGGAAGCTAGGCACCCGGTGAACTTCTGTATGTCACGCAGGCTCTGTGGTAACTCCATGCGCTCGATGGCTCCGATCTTCTCCGGGTTCGCCTCGATCCCTCGCTTGGAGACGAGAAAACCGAGGAGCTTACCGGCTGGGACGTCGAAGACGCACTTCTCCGGGTTCAGCTTGATCTAGAAGCGGCGGAGATTTTCAAATGTTTCCTTCAGGTCCTCGAGCAGTGCGTTGTTCCTTGGTCTTGATGACGACGTCGTCGACGTAGGCGTGCACATTTATACCAATCTGCGACTGCATGCACTTCTACATGTAGCGCTGGTAGGTTGCTCCTGCATTCTTTAGACTGAAGGGCATGGTGGTGTAGCAGTAAGCCCCATACAGGGTTATGAATGATGTCTTTATTTGATCGGTTACATTGAGATTAATCTGGTGATAACCCAAGTAAGCGTCTAGAAAATACAACAAATCACATTCAGCAGTGGAGTCAATGACTTGATCTATCCGTGGTAGAGCGAAAGGATCCTTGGAGCATTCCTTGTTGAGGCTGGTGTAGTCGACACACATGCGCCATGTCTTGCTCTTCTTCAGCACCAGCACCGGGTTGGCCAGCCATTCCGGGTGGAAAACTTCCATGATGAAGCCGGCTGCGAGTAGCCGTGTGATCTCCTCACCAATGGTTCTTCTTTTTTCTTCTGCGAAGCGGCGTAAAGATTGTTTGACCGGTTTGCATCTGGTCGAACATGAAGAGAGTGCTCGGCGAGTTCCCTCGGGACACCTGGAATGTCTTTAGGGCACCATGCGAAATGTCCCAATTCTCATGGAGGAAGTCGACGAGCGCGCTTTCGTATTTGTTGTCCAGGATGTCTCCGACCAGGACGAACTTGCTCGGGTCCTCCTTGTTTAGCAGGATCTTCCTTGTGCCCTGTGAAGGGTTGAACTGTGATTCTCTAGTTGGATTAGGCTCTCTAGCCGGCATATCCTTCTGTAGAGCCACCATGTTCTGCATTATGACACGCTTCTCCTCAGCGATGATCATTGCCTCGGCTAGCTTGGAGTCGTCTGTGGCGCACTCGATCAAACGCTTGTAGCAGTCGTCAATGGTGATCACTCCTTTTGGGCCTGGCAGCTTCATTTTGAGGTACGCGTAGTGCGGCACTCCCATGAACTTGGTGAGGGCTGGGCGCCCTAGTATGGCATGGTAGGCACTGGAGAGTTTCACCACCTTGAACCAAATCGGCTCGCTACGAAAGTTGTTCTCGTTGCCAAAGATGACGTCCAGCCGGATCTTGCCGATTGGCAGTGCGACGGGCCTGGCACTGCCCCGTGGAACGAAGTGCTTGAGGGCTGCAACTGGGACTCGCTGATGCCGAGCCGCTCGAGGCTGCTGTGGTACATGAGGTTGATGCTGCTGCCTCAGTCGATGAGTACACGGGAGAAACGGCACGAGTGTTTCTTGGAGACGATGATGGGGTCGAGGACCAACGCGTAGCTGGAAGGGCTTGGTAGCCCATCCGGCTGGTCTTCTTCTCTCTAGGTGATTGCCTGGTCCGACCAATATAGGTATTGGGTACCGGGGGAACGATTGCATTCACCTCCGCCTCGCGCCTCCTTTTGGCATGCTTTGTCTTCGGCTTCGCAAGGAAGATGTGGTAGTTGCCCACTTGTCGTCCGTAACCATCCTCGTAGTCCTCGCGGCGGTTGCACCTCTCCCTGTTGTCCGGTGGGCCTCCGGCTGGCGGTGGAGGTGGTGGTGGGGGCCCGCCGGCTTCAGCCATCTTTTTCGTCCAGCTGCACTGGCGTGTTGTGTGATTCACAGACTTGTTGCCTCCGCTGTGGAACTTGCACGGCCCATTGAGCATGGACTCCATGGTGTACTTGGGCCGTGGCGGCCTGTCATCTGGCCTCTGCCTCCGGTTGCCACCTGCAGCCGGGTCCTTGTGCATCGTAGCTACTTGCTTGGCGTTGTACCGACTATCCATTTGGTCGTCTTTTCTCTTGCCATGGCAGTTGTCGTGGCCGTGCCGCCTGGGGTGATGGTCGCCCGGCTGGCGGCGCTCCGCCTGCTCGTCCGTTACAATTTGGCCTTGGTCGTCCACCACGATGGGCTTCTTCATAGCCGCGTCGATGGTGGCATACTTGTCCGCAATGGCCATGACCTAGGCCATGGTTTGCGGGTCTTCCGGGCTGAGCTTATGCTTCAACATGGTGCCGTCTCGGCAACCATTGGTGAAGAAGTCGATTGTCTGGTGCTCACGCACCCCTTCACACGAGTTGTGCATGATGGTCCACCGGGTGAGGTAGGCGCGGTCGGACTCGTCTTTGCCTTGCATGCAGAGGGCAAGCTCGCGAGGTCAACCTGGTCGCTTGTACATTCTAGTGAAGTTGCAAATGAATGCTTCCTCAAAGTCTAGCTAGGCATTGATGCTTTTGTCGCGGAGGCTGTTGAGCCATGTTCTTGCCAAATCGACGAGCATGAGGGGGATGTAGCGGACGGCCATGCGGAGGTTTCCGTTGGCGATTCCCCCTGCGGCGGTGTAATCCACCAACCAATCCTCGGGCTTGACTGTGCCATTATATTTTGGCGTGTCCCTTGGAAGCAAAAAAAACCTTTGGAAACGGCTCGTTCCGGATGCGAGGACCGAAACACTTCGGGCCAGCCGGACTTTCCTCCTCCAGCGTGCGTGATTGCACCAAGAGGTCGATGCGCTCGCGCGCGTCAGCTGGTTCTCGGGGGACGAGTCGGCCCTTCAGACGTGACGCGGGCGGGTCCTTGTTTGCATCTGCTCCTTCATCTGGGGCGCGTGCCTTCTTTCCTTGTGAAGCTCCCACTGCCGGAGCGCGGCTCACGCTAGAAACAGCAGCGTCTCGGTTGTGGCGGCCACGATTGCCAGACTCGCCATGCGGGCGGCTGTTTTGCCCAACTCCTCCTGGGAGGACGCCTGCTGATGCTTGCTTCCTCCGTGCGCCGTCTGGTCCGTGCCTTTGCGAACGACAATATCTCGGGTGTTACCCATCTGGCTGGGGGTACCCTTAGCCTGCTACTTGTTAGCGGTGGCGACGAAGCTCTTCTCCCTCGAGGTGCTTCAGCTCCGCGGCCGCCTCCTCGGTCGCTCTCACGTTCTTGGCGGGGGTGTTGTAAATGGGATGCACCACGCCTGCGTGTGAGTCGGCGACACGGTCCAGTTCCGACGCGAGGTCACGCCCCCGGTGTTGGACCTGCCTGACAAAGCCGTGGGTAGCGTTGTACTCATGCACGGTGGCGTTAGTCGGCGCTGGTTAGCGGCAACCTTGGTAGCTTCCTCCAGGAGCTTCTGGCACGTGGCTTCGAGCGCGGCCGCGGCGGCTGTCGGGTCCGCCTCGACGGTGACTGGAGCGCGCAGGTGCTGGATGGAGGCAGTGAGCGGATCTTGCTCTTGCTCGGGCGCGGAGCTCTCTCCTCCTGCTCGGCGCTCCTGAGGCGGGCGGTGGTTTTCGCGGGCATTCACCACCATGACTTTGACGCAACCGTCCGCCGCGGTCAGGCCATGGGCGAGGCGGCTGAGAGGAACGTCAAGGATGGAGGTGACCACGCTGGGGAAGACCTCGGTGACCATGGCAACATAGACACAGATGTCCCCGAAGTGCATGATGGAGCCGTTGACAGGGAAGGTGTTCCCGGCGAAGCATGCGGCGTTGTTGATGACGCAGTCGAAAGCGCCGAACGTGAGGACGAGGCCGGAGTCCTTGCGTTCACCGGTGACGAGCGAAAGTCCCGTGCGGAAGATGATCCCAGCCGGAGCGTTGTGCCCCACGGTGGGCGCCAACTGTCATGGTGTGGAACACGGCAATGCCATCGGGGATGGCTAAAAAGGGACACTCGGATACAATCGGTGGCTCACGCAACGGGTTGGGCACGATGAACTGCAAACACAGCAACGTACCCAGGTTCGGGGCCCTCTCGGCGAGGTAACACCCCTACTCATGCAAGATGAACTATATGAAGGGGCGAATGCCCAATACAGATGCTCCTGGAGTTGTTTCCTTAGCTACTGTCGAGAGCTAGAGGAAGATGATCACTAGAGTCTAGCCCTTCTTCCTCTCTATATTCTCCTTACCTAGGACCCCAGCTCTGCCCTCCCTTATATACTGATCCGGGGGGGCAGATTACAATTTGGGCTCTAGGGTTTCCTGTTTGGATATGGGTTTACAGGACAGGGCCGGCTGCAGGGCCCATCCGGTGGGACAGGACCCAGTCCGCCCTCCTTTTAGCGTCATCATCTTCTTTAGCGGTCACCCGGGCTTCCTTTGGGGCGTCACCCTTGCTTTAACGGTCACCTGGACTGCTTTTGTCGGTCAGCCGACCACTTTGCTTTATCCTCGTCAGGTATCGCTGGCCGTGACTGCACGCCATCATGTCTGATGACGAAGGGGGTCCAGAGGCGTACCCCGCAAGGGGCATCACCCCCTCTATGCTCTCCATCGAATCCGAGGTGATCCGAGTGGAGGCGGCAACCCGGCCGGTTCTTCTGGCTACCGGGATAGACGGGCCAGCCGGGAAAGCTTTGAGCCCAGCCGGGCAGTAATAGCCAACCAGCTGGAGTTTTCCTTCTTGAGGGCCAGGTGGCATGTGCCTTCTGGAGCCGGCCTACTTGATTTGACGTCTATGTGGCTTTGTCGATCATAACCTGTATGAAATATGTGATTGATGCCTCAGGTGTAGTCACACATGATGTCTATACCTAAGGTATGTTGTGCATTAGATTTGCCAATTTAATTCGTATTTACCATTGGTTAATATTTTGTTAGATTAGTAGAAGTTACATATTGATTTGTGTACGTTGCCATAGAGTTGGAAGAAAAAATCAACGAAAGACTGGTAATACAATAGATTTTTTTGAAGAAGTAGTTGATCAAAAAATGAAGAGAAATCTACAAAAGCAATTGTGCCAATTTCCATTTTTGATATTAATGCTATTTGTTAAATATCCAACATTGTGTTATATTATATTCTATGTCGTTTGGTCATGTAAAGAAAAATTTCTATTCCATTTACTTTGAAAAAAAATCTTCTATAGAGTTAAGTGGTCGTTGTCTTCTTCGCCCCCACCCCCCCCCCCCCCCCCCACACACACACACACACACCCCATGGTCAAATCCTGACTCTGATCCTGGTCTAGGGACGTTGTCTTCTTCACTGAAATCGTCGCATGGTGTGACGCCGGCCGTCACCGACTCTACCGCTATCGCTGACCGCACAATGCTTCCTAAGCCAGATCACTTTTGCTTCGTCCGTGATTCTGACACATCATCCGTATGCTTGTTACAAACGAGGGACGTGCTCTAGCGTTGCTTCACTTTCTAGACCATGGATTATATTAGAGGTCATACTATGTGCTTTCTGTTAGATATATATTTGTATATTGTATGTCTCCACTTGTTAGGAGTTTTTCTGCATATTTCCATATGTACATGTACTATATATTGTGGCCTTTGGTCCCTGAGGAATACAAGTTGCTTAGTCCTAACATGGTATCAGATCTTAGGGTTTTTCTCTCCCGCACACGCAACTCGTGCTTCTAATCTCCACCTTTTTTTGCCCGCTGACACCGTCCCTGTCGTCGCCAGCTTGCCGTCATCGTCGCCGCCGGTCGCCGCCGCCGCTCCTCCTCCGTCGTGGGCCGCCGCCGCCCGCATCTGCAGCGCCGCCACCGTCTCTGTCGTCGCCGGCTTGCCGTCGTCATCGTCGCCGGTCACCGGCGCCGCTCCTCCTCCGTCTTGGGTTGCCGCCGCCCGCCTGGCCTCTGTTCCTAGCCGTCGTCCCCGCCTCAGATCCGCCGCCGGCCGCCGGTCTTCCCCATCCCTCCCGTCGGTCTTCCCCAGCCGGCCTCCTGCCGCCGTGCCTCCCGCTCGCCCTTTGTGCCTCGGTCGGGATCGAGTGATCCGTCGGGCTGCTGCTCAGCTCGAATCTGAGATCGAGAGTTAAAAAAAATTGAGAGAGAGAGATGTCTTCTGCATCGGGCTATGTTGCGATTCCTCGCTGCCCGGTGATCTTTGATGGCGCGAATTATCCTGATTTTGCTGCCTTTATGCGTGTTCACATGCGCGGTCTCCGTTTATGGGGTGTGCTCTCTGGCGAGGTCTCATGTCCGCCGTGCCCCACTGCTCCTCTGGCTCATGTTCCGCCGCCGCCGATCGTTCTTGGCACTGATGCTTCTCAGGAGGCCAAGGATGCTGCTCAGAGTGCCGATGATACTGTTGTTGCTGTATATATGAGTTGAAGCTCAAACAGTACTCTGCTGATCTCGAGGCCTATCACCTCGATCTGACGGCCTACACTCAGTGGGTAGATGAGGATGCTCGTGCTGCTGTTGTTCTCACCTCCAGTGTTCTGCCCCAGTTTGTCGCTGATTTCATGAGTCTTCCTACTATTGTTGCTCAGTGGGCACATCTCCGTCGGTGCTATCAGCCGTCTGGGGATGCTCTTTACATGTCTATGGTCCGCCAGGAGCATGCTCTTCAGCAGGGTGATTCCACTATTGATGAGTTCTATACTCAGAGTGCTGCTATCTGGCGTTAGCTTGATTCTCTCCGTACTACTGTTTGTGGCACATGCCCGTGCTGCCATATTGTGCGCTCGGATTTGGAGTTCCACCGCATCTATGAGTTCCTGTCTCGGCTCCGCAAGGAGTTCGAGCCCCGCCGTGCTCAGTTGAATGCTCGTGGTTGTGTTCCGCTCTCTGAGGTGTTATCTGAGCTTCGGGATGAGGAGACTCGTCTCCGTGGTGCTGGTCTTCTTGAGGTTCCGTCTGTGCTTGCTACTCGTGGTCCTCCTCTGTCGTCTGCTCCCTCGACTCAGCCGCGGTCCCCTGTGCCGCCACCGATACTACCCACTCCTCCAGGTCAAGGTCAGAGTCAGCACCAGCAGTCACAGGGTCAGAGTCAGCATCACCACCAGCAGGCTCGTGGTCAGGATCACCGTGGTTCTCTTCGTCACTGCACTTACTGTAGCAGGGATGGCCACACTTGGGCCACCTGTTATACACGGGATCCCAGTTTACATCGGCAGCACCAGGATCCTAGGCAGTCGTCTCCTTCCGGATCTTCAGCAGTTTCTCTCTCTGATCAGGACATTATCAGGAGTCTTCGCGGTCTACTTGCTGCTACTGGCTCTTCTTTGACGGGCACCGCTGGTTCTGTGACTGATTCTTCAGGCACTGCGCGACCACCACCTTCTACACAGTCAGGTACGACCCCGTAGTATCTGGATTCTGGAGCTTCTTTTCATATGACCTCTGAGTCTTCTCTTATGTCCGCTATTCGTTCTCTCCCTTCTCATGTCCGTGTTCTCACGGCCGATGGTACCTCTCTTCCTGTTTCTAGTAGGGGCACCCTTTCTACTTCTTCTTTTTCTGTCCTTGATATTTCTCATGTTCCTCGTCTTAAGATGAATACTGACTCTGGTTGTCGCGTCATTCTTGATGCTGATTCTTGTGTTGTCCAGGATCGTCGCACACAGGCCCTGGTTGGAGCTGGCCCTCGCATTCGTGACTCTTCAGGACTTTGGGAGTTAGACTGGCTTCGTGTTCCTTCCACTGCCACTTCATCTGCCAGTTCTTCTCCGGTCGTCGCCTCTGCTACCAGCTCTTTTCAGCAGTGGCATCATCGTCTTGGTCACCTTTGTGACTCTCGCCTGTCGTCATTAGTTCATCGTGGTCTTCTGGGGTCTGTCTCAGGAGATGGGTCTTTACATTGTCAGGGTTGTAGGTTGGGCAAACAGATTCAGCTTCCCTTCCTACTAGCGCGTCTGTATCTCAGCGACCTTTTGATTTAGTTCATTCCGATGTTTGGGGTCCGGCTCCTTTCGCTTCGAAAGGGCCATCGCTACTATATTTTATTCATAGATGATTTTTCTCGGTACACTTGGTTGTATTTTATGCGCTCTCGCAGTGAAGTGCTCTCCATATATCAGTGTTTTGCGGCCATGGTCCGTACTCAATATTCTACACTCATTCGTGTGTTTCGTGCTGATTGTGCTGGTGAGTATATCTCCCAGATGTTGCAAGGTGTTCTTGCTGAGCAAGGTACCCTTGCTCAGTTCTCCTGTCCCAGCGCACATGCCCAGAATGGTGTTGCTGAGCGTAAGCACCGCCATCTTCTTGATACCACTTGTGCCATGATGATTGCTTCTTCCCTTCCGCGGCATTTTTGGGCTGAGGCTATCGCTACGTCGGCTTACCTCATCAATATTCAGCCTTCTGCCGCTCTGCGGGGTGGTATCCCTCTTGAGCGCCTATCTGGTCATTCTCCGAACTACTTCATGCTTCGCTTGTTGGTTGTGTTTGCTATGTTATCCTTGCCCCTCGCGAACGCACCAAACTGACCGCTCAGTCTGTTGAGTGTGTCTTCCTTGGATATAGTGATGAGAATAAGGGCTATCGCTGTTGGGACCATGTTGGTTGTCGGATGCGTATCTCTCGCGATGTTACTTTTGATGAGACGCGCCCTTTCTATCCTCGTCCCACCACTAGTACCTACCCGGTGGAAGATATCTCTTTTCTTCTTTTTCCTGACACACCTCCTTCTACTCCTATTGCATCTTCTTCAGGACCCATTTTCCCTAATGTATCTTCTTCGACACCATCCTCATCTGCTCTGTCTAGTTCCCCTAGTTCTCCTTGTTCTCCGGAGCCTTCCTCTGCTATTCCTTCTTCTTCATCGTCGTCTCATGAGTCATCTTCCTCTGATGAGTTTCCCTCTACTCGTCATGTTCGTCAGCGTCGTGCCCCCAACCGTTACTCTCCTGGTCAGTATGGTCTTTCTGTTGTCTCCGAGCCGACTTCTTATCGGGATGCTGAGCATCATCCTGAATGGCAGCTCGCCATGGCTGAGGAAATTGCTGCGCTTGAGCGCACTGGCACCTGGGATCTTGTTTCTCCTCCTCCCGGTGTTCGTCCTATCACGTGTAAGTGGGTCTATAAAATTAATACCCGCTCTGATAGATCTCTTGAGCGCTATAAAGCGCGTCTTGTGGCTCGTGGTTTTCAGCAGGAGCATGGGCGTGACTATGATGAGACCTTTGCTCCTGTGACTCATATGACCATTGTGCGTACTCTTCTTGATGTTGCTTCTGTTCGTCACTGGTTTGTGTTCTAGCTTGATGTTCAGAACGCATTCCTCAATGGCGAGTTGAGTGAGGAGGTTTATATGCAGCCTCCTCCTGGGTATTCTGTTCCCGCAGGGATGGTTTGTCGTCTTCGGCGTTCTCTTTATGCCCTCAAACAGGCCCCTCGTGCCTGGTTTGAGCGCTTTGCCTCTGTAGTGACTGATGCTGGTTTCTCCCCTAGTGCTCATGATCCAGCGCTGTTTGTTCACACTTCTCCTCGTGGACGCACTCTTCTTCTTTTCTATGTTGATGATATGATCATTACTGGTGATGATCCTGAGTATATCGCATTTGTTAAGGCTCGTCTTCGTGATCAGTTTCTTATGGCTGATCTTGGTCCTCTTCGATACTTTCTTAGGATTGAGGTTTTCTCCACTTCTGATGGCTTTTTCATCTCCCAGGAAAAGTATATTCAGGATCTTCTTGCTCGTGCTGCTCTTGGGGATGAGCGCACTGTTGGGACCCCTATGGAGCTTAATGCCAAGCTTCGTCCTACTGATGGTGATCCTCTTCCTGATCTGACGCGTTATCGCCATCTTGTTGGGAGTTTTGTTTATCTTGCTGTCACTCGTCCTGACATATCTTATCCTGTTCATATTGTGAGTCAATTTGTTTCTGCTCCTACCACTGTTCACTATAGTCATCTTCTCCGTGTTCTTCGTTATCTTTGTGGCACGATCACTCGTCGCCTTTTCTTTCCTCGTTCCAGCTCCCTCCAGCTCCAATGCTATTCAGATGCTACATGGGCGAGTGATCCTACGGATCGCCGTTCACTTTTTGCTTACTGTGTGTTTCTTGGTGGTTCGCTCATTGCCTGGAAGACGAAGAAACAGACAGCGGTTTCTCGTTCGAGTGTTGAGGCTGAGTTGCGAGTTATGGCCTTGTTGACTGCTGAGGTGACCTGGTTACGGTGGTTGCTTACGGATTTTGGGGTCTCTATTACCACACCCACTCTGGTTTTGTCTGACAGTACAGGTGCTATTAGTATTGCACGTGATCCGGTTAAGCATGAGCTTACCAAGCATATTGGTGTTAATGCTTTCTATACACGTGCTCAGGTGCAGGCTCGGATTATTGCGTTTCAGTATGTACCTTCAGAGTTACAGTTGGCGGATTTCTTTACGAAGGCACAGACCATTGCGCATCATACTTTCTTTCTCTCCAAACTCAGTGTTGTAGAGCCACCATGAGTTTGAGGGGGTGTTTATATATATTTGTATATTATATGTCCCCACTTGTTAGGGGGTTTTCCTGCATATTTCCACCTGTACATATACTATATATTATGGTTTTTGGCCCCAGAATAATACAAGTTGCTTATTCCTAACATTTTCTACCACCACTTTAATTTCGCCCATATCCAAAAATAGATCGTGCAAAATTATAGAGCTACTGATGAAAGAATGGCATGCTTCTTAGATGAAAAATTGTGCTTCACATAAAATTCCATAAAACTCAATCTCATGTGCCTATTTTCTGTTGCTCCCGGAAACAAGCAACTCCTAAGACGAAGAAACGTAGGAGAGGTCAGCGGTATATCCATATACGTGAATAACGGGAAAATCACGCAAAGAGCCGTGGGACTGGTTTAAAATCATACGGTCAAAATGCTTTGTATCGTTTGGCTAAACAGTAGTCCGATGGGAAGTAAGTATGGGGATCTGATTCCTAGCGGTCTAAAATAAAAGCAGTTAATATGTGCTTGCACAAACTCTTTTGTGTTTTCAAGCTCATGTATATCGTCATGTTCGTTACGACTAGACAGCAGATAACTATGATGCGTGTACCCACCCTAGCTATCTCCATGCCATGGACCATGGCAATGTTTTTGTATGCACTGAGGGGAGGGTCTTAGGTGCACTCATGGTCTCTTGTGTGGACCGGACCACCGGAGGATAGCGATCCAGCTGGCTGGGGCAGTGGGGTTAGAGCATCTCCGGCGAATCCAGCCGAAAACCGGACCAATTTTCGGCAAGACATGGGTACGTCCAGTTTTTCACTCGCGTACCCAGGCCGAATTCCCAAGATCGGCTAAATTCAGTTAAACTCGGTGAAATATGGGCAAATATAGGTGAAATTTCATTAAATAGGGCAAAGAGGCACATGGTACATCAGATTTCATAACTAGAAAAAGGCCGCCGCCGTGGTCAACGCCGGACGCCGCAACTACAGGCCGAGGCGGGGGTGGTTGCCGGCCTTGATGTGCGCCATGACTCCGGCGAGAGTCCGCCCTGAAATGCTCCACCAGCGGCGACGGTAAGCCGCATTGTTACGTGGCGGCAGCGGCGAGCCCGGCGGTCCGTCGTGTCGGGCGAGTTCCTCGATGTGTTTGTCGGCGAAAAACTGCCTCCAGAAGACCAGGTTGCCCTGATCCTCGGCGAGATCCGGGTCTTGCGTGGCGGCGATAGCGGTCTGGATCTCTCCGGCGAGTTCTAGGTCTTGCATGGCGGCGATAGCCGCCTGGATCTCTCCGGCGAGGTCCTCTCCGTCCGGCACCGGTGGAACGGGGATCCTGTCGGCGCTGAGTTTCCAGCCTACGGGGAGACGAGTGTCCGACGACGCCGTATAGCGCGCCTCGCGGAGCAGCCGGGCTTCCCACGGCGACAGCTTGCGTCGGCCCTCGGCCATGGCTTCTCGGCGGAGTTGAGGAGGAAGAAAGGTGCGAACGTCCGAAGTTCGCCAGAGTTGTGGTGGTGTGAGGGACTGTGAAGAGAGACGGCGAGATGTACGGCTTTTATAGGCCGGAAGAATGGCGGGAGGGGTGTAGCGACGAGGGCGAAAAAAGGAAAACAGTGGGAAGGATGGCGATGACTCGGCTTCTGTCACTGACAGGCTGGTCCACTCGGCCAATTCACTTCGTCCGGCGTCCCCAGGGCGTACCCGGGATTCTAGGTTCGGCCTGGGTAGTCCGGACCAAAATTGGTCCAAATCCGGCCGAAAAGAGATCCCTAGATATGCGACTGGACCAATTTTCGGCGTCCGAACGTAATTTCGACGTCCGGATCAGCCTCCTGGATAGGCAGGCGAGTAGAGATGCTCTTACCACACTTGGTACAGCACCACAAGTCCACATCTCCACCCTTTACCTTTTGTCTGCTTTCCCCAACTTGTTTCTTTGCTTACCAGCTACACACACCGTACCGTACCGGGCCACCGGGCAGGTTTTGCATGCATGGATCCTCTCCGATTCGATCCATCTATCGATCGATGGGTGTTTGTGTTTCCCCATCACGACTCGTGATTCGGCCGCGTCCCTGGCCGTCGTCGTCTTTGCGTACGCGCGTGATCCGTTGGGAGCCGGCCGGCATGCACGTTGAATCCTGACTGGATCGGGAGCGGAACGTACTTTTGTTGTGGTGCGCAGCGTCTGGTTGTTGTAAAACGTACTACCACGTGTAATTACTGAAATCAAATCATGCATGGGCTGGGTTCTAACGACGTATGGCTGCACTACTACATATCATCTTGGTGTTGGACACATGACCGGTGCCTCAACGCTGAAATGAAATGATCACAATCTTGTTGCTAGACATAGAGTGATCACGATCTAGCTTTCGGTACAAATTAGTTGTCGTAGGTTTATTGTACCTAGAGAGGTTTAGCCAATTTGAATCGGAGGCAGCATTAGCTATTTAGCTAGTATATATAAGCTAGGTATTTCAAACTTGTAGAACCTTCTTCCCTCAAAAAAAAAAAAAAAATTGTAGAACCTCCTGATGTGTTTCATCGAGTTTTAGTTGAAGTGCTATCCTGTTACCTATGTGATCTAATAGTGTGTGTCGTGCCTTAGCGAGCGAGGGTGCTTTTCCATACCGGCTGGTCCAAACTTTGTGAGATTTTAGTGGTCGGCGATCCGGTGTACCACTACCGGATGGTAGATGAACACGTAGAGAGGCTCTCGCCTCTCGGCATTGAGGGAACATGTGGGAGAAAGGCGTATAATGCACAAAAGCATGGAAAAAGTTAGATGACATAATTACCATGTGAGCACTTAGTCTCAACTCATGCCATCAAAACAGAACCAAAAAATAGAATAGCTCTCCCTTCCGATCCCGCAAGAGAGGGATATAAAGGTTTCTTTGCTTTTGCTGCAACACAACGTGTTTAGTAATTAATACGTGACAGCAATGATAACAATTCATTAGGACCATGTTGCATCCAATCACCGAGTTGGATCTAGACCTTCCCTTTATTTTCATTCTATTCCTGTCTTTTCTCTTTATTTTTTGTTGCAAAGGGAGATGGATCTACCTTTGTAGTTAAAGTAAAATCTTCTTATATATACGTAGCTAGGGTAGATTCAATCTGCTGAACGAACGAGGGAGCAGTGCATCACATGCTGCAATGCTCATGGGCTCAACTCCTGCTGCCAATCTCGGCCTATTCAAGAAGCAGCCACATCAGCTGTTTTTAACCGTACCATTTTTCCATGGCACGGCAACGCAGTAACTATACAAATCGCTTCTGATACATTGCCAACCAGTCAGGGTACAAACGTCCGCATCATCTATAATTAAGCACCCCTATCTCAGAAGAAAAAAAACGTGAAAACGGTGGGCCCTGCACAAGCGTGCCATGAATGAATGAGCGGCCGCATGGAAATGTTTGCCTGTCTCTGGTCCATGGACTTTGGAGCCGTGTGTTGTGTTTGTGTAGCCCGCCTGGGACTGGGACAGGCAATGTGCAGCGTAGGTGCTCCTTCATTTTAGGTGTCGTGTTCCATCACATGTGAAATCTTATTTTTCGGAGTAGTACTATGGTTTTACTGTTGCAATATTGGGCTCGGGCTGTCGAAAACTGTTCAAAGGTTTCGTCAGGTTTCGGTGAAGCATCGGACTTAGTATTTGGTGTCGCGTTTCAGCACATAGTAGCAAAAGCAGAGAAGGTGGTTAGGTGGTTTCAGTAATGGCATTTGATTAGTGCACATGCCGATACCACGCAGAGTCTCGATGCATTTCTTTCATTAACGCCGGTCTCACCAAACCAGAATATCTCGACCTAGCTAGAGTATCTCAAGAGCGTAAAATCGTTTCAAATTTCACAGTTAATTATCTTGTTCATTAACAGCTCCGGCCAAGATTTACTCAAGTCACATGTTTGAGAAGCCAACATGAAGGTGGCGACAACATCAACATCCGCACCATTTACATGGTTCCAAAAATAGCTACAGGACTCAAGTCATTTCATCGCATGTAACTTACCAACAACTTACTCTCGGTTTAAACAAAAAAAATGAACATATTCCGACAGTTACACGATTACAGAGACATGCAGTAACAACTGAGTACTTCCTGGGCCTTGATCCAACTAATATTCCCTCCGTTTCAAAATATAAGATGTTTTAGCTTTGTGAAGCAAATGTATCTAAACTTTTTTAGTGTATAGTTTCACTCCAAAGTGAACCTAGATACCAAAAGAAGTCTATATACATGTGTTTTATGAAGCTAAAACATCTCGTGTTATGAAACAGAGGGAGTATTTCAGGTGGCTGCCTGGCTGGGGCTTCGTCATACTGGAGAAGCATCCGGGGATGGTGCTGGGAAAATGGAGCATGTTCAGGATGCTCTCCAGGCCCAAGCTGAGGCATACAGCAGTCAGCAGAGCTCTGCACTGTATGTACAAATCCAAATAGAAACCGATCCACAATTGCATGTACAATTCTTGCGTGTACAAGCTATCACACGCTCTCAATGATCTCAGCCCTAATGGCACTATTTTCCAAGATATTAGATTGTCTATTTCTCTTATTTTTGTGTGTTTTAATGTTGATTACTGCCCACAGGTATGTAATAGTAATAATTTAGCACGTTCTCACCACTTATGGTGCAAAACTAAGGATGATGAACCTCAAGCGGTATGTCCAGCTCATGCTCCTGAGTTCGCCCAGGCCTTTGTAGCCTTTGTAGCCAGCGATATTGCAGCACTTGTTCGGTAATGGAACGTAGATTTCCAGTTCAGAAAAGGAAAAAAAGTCCACTGAACAAGGTCCAACGGAAAAGTATAATTGATTATAAAAAAAATCCAGACGTTCAAACATAGCACTGAGAACAACAAATATTTGGATGGTTATTTCGATTCTTCCAATGAGGCCATGATTGGAACTGTACTCCTAACCAAGCAAAAGATGTACCAGCTGACTATGGAGATAAACATTATACATCAAGAGATTCTCTTATGATACCGCTGTTGAAGACAGCTCAGGCGTGGGATGACCATTGCTACTGGACCCTAGAAACTCTCCTCCCTTTGAAAGAGTATTGATCCGATCATTACGGCAATTCCAGTTACAGCAATCGTGAAGAGAAGTCGCTTGTTTTGTGCACCTTGCACAGGGCGCGCTGGTCGTACCGGTGGAGGAGGCCGCACTTCTCTCTCTGGAATGGTTCTGGCACTTGAATGTGAAGCATCTCATTAGTTAAAGAGGTCTACAAATATTGATTAATAAAACTGCTACACTATATAACCAGTCTTAGAAAATGGGAAGTTAGAGAACACTTGAGGATGCCAGTTCAATTACTATGATAAGTTATCGTCTCCGAGTGGAAAACTAACCAAATAACAAATACTACTATCAAGCTGAATTGATTTGAATTGCATTTTTGGAACAGTTTTGAGTTACATTGATTGAGCATGTGCAGATCCTGTCAAGCTATATTATTTGCACATAATGGATTGCATAAATTAGTTTCACAAGCGAATAGAGTTCATCGATAATAAACAGTCAAAGGAGTATGCAACATTAAACTTCAAACAGACCATACTCACGAAGTAAAAAATTCAGTATCCTTCTAGACATCAGGGAGTGTCTTTACCTTGATGATTCTGCAGAAGCATTTGAGTTAACTTGGCACTGCATTTCGTGCCCTATCCATTCACGAAGTCTAACATACTTCTTGCATGTTTGACAAAACTCTGTTCGGTTTCCACATACATCCTGTATCTCAAACTACTATGATCAGAACAAATCGACTTGTATCAAACAAATTTAAATAAATATGTAGCTTCAACAGCGACAAACTATACCTGATGTTCATGAAGATCAATAGCAGGCAATTCGTACTCACAATATTCACACGCAACCATCCTCTGTGTGCACTGTTTACTTTTATGAAGATCCAACATCTCCCGTTGTAAGGTTTCTTTGCAAAGAGAGCAATTTACCTGCATGTGATATGATGCGCTTATATACATAACGGAAAAAACAACAGCAGCTGTTATAAAAATCCTGGAATACGTGCATTTTACTCCTCTTGTTCCTATGGAATGTGAAGTGGCATTAGGTCCTGGTTTCAAATGTAATAAAGAATGGAAGATATCATAGCAGAGGTAATGTTGTTTTTCTAATTTGCAAGTACAGGAAAAGGCAAACAAGCTAAGAAGAAGCTAACAAGCACGCATGGTGCTGAGAAGAATAATACAATGCATATACTTTTGATTCTAACACGTTCTGGTTTCTGTACTTTCTGCAGCCTCCTAGTAGCTTAGACTTCCTTTAGATTAGCTTCAGTTTCTTTTCGTTACCTCGTTCATTCCTCTTATTTCATACACGCGGATCGTATTCAATGTTTTAGACTTTGTGCATTGCCATACTCCCTATCTTAATATATAACTTGCAGCAAAACCCTGCATGGTGGGAACAAAAATATTTGTTGCAGCTAACTTGAATTGATTGTGCAAACAAATCTGTCTTTTATACATCTTTCAAGATATAGAAATATACACCACTAAAAATAAAACATGTAGGCATAATCTTCTGAAAATTCAAAATGTGACATTTAGAATCAGACTGCAAACATACCGGAGCATGATATTCATCATAGTGTTCTTCCTTAAGCTTCCTCGCAACCATTTCTCCGCAGTGCTCGCACTTTTGAAGGTTACGAGCACAGTGTACAGAATGCAAGTCAATGTTTGACGATGGAATTTCTCGCTGACTGGAGAAAAAGAAGATGCAAAAATTAAATTGGTAACCAACTTGTGATCTCAATCAAACTACAACCGCACATGTCATAAATTGCTTAGAAGTTGAGCGAAGGTAATAGTTAGACGCACTCTGGAAGGAAAAGCTATTGATCACATAGCTCTACCAACTAACGTCATGTTCATCATTTGTACATGGCATTAGAATATGATGCCAAAAAAGTGTGAACATCATAGAATGCAGCTATGGCCTGATACAAAGAAATGCATCAGCATTGTCCTGGCACCAATGCAATGATCACGAATCATAATCCAATCACTAAGTAAAATCACTCCCTCGATAAGTAAAACTGGTAAACAACTTGTGATCCCAATCAAACTACGACTGTGCACGACATAAATTACGTGGAACTTGAGTGAGAGAAGTAGTTAGACACATTTTTAGACGCAAGGCACCAAGGGGCGGATTTACCGTCTGGGTACCCTGGGCACGTGACCGGGCTCGGCCCCGCCGCCTACATGCACTCTGGCGAGCTGCTGGAGCGATGTATTTCACTTGAACAGCCAAAATCAGCGTACTAAGCTGCCAAATACCTACAGTTCTATAACTGGGCCATGTTGCGCTTGTTTCCTTCCTGTTTGGGGCTTTCGGCCGCAGCCTACAGGTCAGCTTGCCTCCTGTAATAAGCCACAAAAGAATGAGCGACGGAACTGGAACCAATCGAATGAATCGATCGATCAGCCTCTGCCAAAAAAAAAAGATAGATGCTGCATTCCTGCAGTCAACAGGCTCTGGAGCTTGGGGCCATGTTAGGCGTGATGAGTATGGAAATTCCTTGCTTGGGGAGCTGGCAGACTTGAACATGCTCAGTGTGCCCTTCACGCTGAAGCCCATGCGTGTGTGGCGGCTATTGAGGGTGCAGTAAGCTTGGGGGCTAATAGGGTCAGCCTGGAATCTGACTCCATGTTTTTGGTTAATGCATTGAAGCCAAAGGACTACAAGGTAGTTGTAATAAGGTTGCGCATGAACTTGATCAATTTGGCATTAGGGCTAGCTAGTGTACAGATTTCTGCGTGGTTCTGAGTACTCTCCGGACTTTGTTTCCGATCCAGTAAACAACAACCTCGCTGTGTTTATGGTTTAATTGAAATAAAACTTCCAGTTCAAAAGAAATAAAAGATCGACCAATCTGCCTGCCAATTCGTCTTGCTCGTGAGGTCGAACTGCAAGTGCCTGACCTACGACATGGTACTGTTGGGCGACTGCACGCGGCGTGCCCAGGCTTTGAAAAAAATTCCTAGATCCGCCATTGGCACCAAGTGACTGGCCTTAACATTAATAAATCCCAACGAACAAGCCATAGATAAGAGTTTTACAAGCTGAGGATATCACAGCTAACAATGTCACATAACCCCAAGAAGCAACTATAGCCACTTTGATTAGAAGGATTCGGGAATAAAGAGCTGCTAATCACATAGTTCTACCTACTATTGTGTTCATCCTTTGTAAGCGTGATTAGAATATGATGCCAATAGGCGTGAACAGCTTAGAATGCAGCTATGGCCACCAATGCAATGATCACGAATCATAATCCAATCTGTTTAATGAGTTTTCTCCACTAACACTAGCAATGAACTATTTGACTAAACAATAGTTGCACAAACCTACTCCAACCACTCCTCCCTCCATAAGAGAAAAGCCAAGCATCGAAGTGCTTCTCCCCTCCATTGAATTTGATAGCTTCCCGTGAGAATTAATAGACGTATGCCCAGCCATTGGTGGTACAGGATTGGACTAGGACATCAAGGATACTGTCCAGTGCAAACATTTTTCAATAAGTTGTACTGGTACTACTTTCTAGAGGTACAGATGGTCACCTATCCGGCTGGCTTAATGGCTTAAAATTATCAATCGTGCAAATCAAATTCTGTGCAACAATATAGTTCTTCTAATCGTGTGACACAGTCAGAATCCAAATCAGGGCCTAATGAAACCATCCCCGACCGAACTAGCTCAGATCCAAACGAAGGTACAGGCCACAGGAGAGGGCAATCGCGTCACCGACACACACGCAAGCGGCACGCAGACCGCCAGGCAACAGGTAGCCGCGCGGGACGGGAACAGGGGGGCACCAACCAGTGGGGGCAGGTGGAGGTCACGACGGCGGCGGCGGGATCGGAGCCGGCGTCGGCAGCTGCTGCCATGGCGCTCGTCGCGGGGCCGGATGGACGGATCGCACTCTCCTGTGTGGGTTCCCGATCGGGGCGGCGAGCGCTGCGGTGGCCCAGCGGGGATGGCGCGCAGCGGAGCGGAGGGGGAGATTGGCGGGTGGGTGGCCGGAGGTTTCGAGGAAGGGGGAAGTCGGGGGAGTTTGGTGAGGAGGAAAGCTGGAGAAGAGAGGAGACTCGGAGGTTGTGTTATCCGGGAAAGGGGAGAGAATTTATGACGGGCGGAAGAGATCGGGTGCTGCCGATGTGGTCTCTGTCTCGGGGATGAAACGAGGCAAGGCGCGCGGGGTCAAGCGTGGCACGCTATAGTTAACCGCTCTTGTACCTGTACCGAACACAACGGTGCGCGCTTGAATGGATACCGCCGCTACGATGGAACTATGTTAGAGCATGTGCAGCGTTTAGACTTGGTGCTAAGAAACTATGTCAGAAAAAGCTGGTCATGCAAGATGGTACTAGCGGAGAGCATGGTCGGTGGGTCCAAGCCAGCTAAAAACTAGTAGTTTCTTTACAATACTATTTTGCCATGCAGATACAACCTGCTCTGACTGGTGGCCCCGTCTTAGACTTTATTCTCTTAGCCCCGTGTCTAAAGCTAGACTCGAGCCAAGGAATTGTGTTCTTAGACACAGGCTGTGCAACGTTTAGACTCACGTCTAGAACCAAAAAGTCATTCTTAGACATAGCATTTTACCAACGATGCATACGCTCTTAGTCCTTTTTTTTTCAACTGAACCAAACCCCGTCCGAACACGTTCGAATGACGCGGAATTACGCGGTTTTTTTATGGCACGATCCATTCGACCAATGCGTCCGGTTTAATCCATCCGTGTATCCGCTGCGTCGGCTCGGGTCCATACGTAAGTGAAATATTAGTACTTAAACTTATTTTTTCTCAGATTAGACATGCCTATTTTATAAAATGGCACATTTGAATAAAATAAAAAAAGAAACTACTCCTAGTGCTGGAGGAGAGCGTTCCTACGGTTACTTGTCGTCATTACTGCAACCACTGTTGGCGCTGTCGCTGGCCCGTCGATCGTCGCCCTCGCCATCCAGATGGCGTGCTGCTGGAGATGTTCATGGTAATGGTTACGTGCTCGGCCATGATTCACCGTCTTTCTCGCCGCCTTCTAGCGGTCACCAATGCCTAGTTGGTTAGGGCCTTCTCCATCTCGACCTCCCAGTGGACCCTCGCCTCCTGGTCAGCCCGAGCCCTCTCCAGTGCCTCTAGCTCCGTCGTCGCCTCGCTGTCGCGGCCTTCGCCCAACGCGCAAGTTCTGCCTTCCTGCGTTGCGACCTCTTTGCCAATGTCACCCTCGTCGGAGCCCCGCTGGGGCCAAGGACCAGCGCCTGCGCGATCTGTAGGTGGACTGCGATTGCCTCCTCCTCCCCCGCCTTCGCATTCGCATGTGCCTCCTCGTCGTCCTCCTCCTCCACCTATGTCTCGTCCCCGTTGATGAGAGTCCACGCGGCCGCCACCTTGGCGATCGGGGCCACGCGCTCCACCTTCGTCGCCGCGTCGGTGGCGTGCTCGCGGTGCGCTGTTCCCGCCTCCCTGCGTGCGGCGAAGCTCAGGCACGGTGACCTTGGCGGCCTCCCTGGCCACCTCCTCCATCGTGGTCATGGCTGCCTCGTGACTGATCTCGTGGAGGGCCGCTGATGGGGCCTCATTGGCCACCGCGTCCACTGTCTCATTGCCGGCGACGTGGTGAATCTCGCGCACCGCCCATTGAGCGGCCTCCTTTGAATCCACCTCCACCACCTGCTCCAGCGCCTCCTCGGCCACACAGCCTTCGTCCTCGAAGGCCTCCATCTCCTCCTTGGCCATGTGCTAGTCCAGCAATGTGGGCTGAAGCTCGACAGCGTCGACGTCGGCCTCCGGAAAGCAGGTGCGACACATCTTCATAATCCTGGTTCAGTTAGCAATCTTGCCGTGAAACATGGCTGCTGGTGGTTGGCGCTTTTTCGGCAGTGTTTGATATTGCTTAGGCTTGTTGTCTCCGCTGCGCCGGCGACCGTCTTTTATAGATCGCGGCGAAGGCGAGAAATGGTCGGCCAGACGCGGGAAATTTTATGACCGCGGACAGGAAGGTGCGTGCGGGAAACAAAATGCAACGATGGCAGGAAACGCTGGCCACGGGGGAACCGCCAACGCTGATAGCTGACGTCGCGTCGCTCTTAACGTCCCATCGCCGTGGGTGTCAAGCTATGACAACAGGGGAGACAGACAATATGTTTTGGGCCGCTGGGCGTGTTTGGGTGGATAGGTCGGACCATGATCCAAATCCCCTCGCGGCTCGATCCAAACGGATCAAAACGTACGATTTGGATCGCCTATTTGGGTAGCCCCGATGGAGATGCCCTTAGAGAATCTCCGGCCATCCAGCGTACGGCGTCTTGCGGCTGTTGTTTTTTCGTCGTATAGGATGTTGGCGTTGTATTGGATACATAGCTAGATCCATCCTCAGACATCTTTATAGGATTTTTTATTTGTAAATAATAAATCAAGGTTTTAATCAAGTATTAAACATAAATAAATAAAAATTTAGAAAGTAAAACAAAGCAAGCTTAATGAGATAATAATAATTGTACAATGAAACACTCGAAACTAGGCTTTTCTTTGAACATTCACAAAGGCTCTACCATATTGTCTTGCAGTTGTGTCAAGTCCACATATCTTGATTTGTCACCGCTCAATTACCACATTGCATACTTCTTTATGACTTTGTATATTTCTTGCTAAGCAAATAGATAGTTTTTCATGTCCAATACATACAATCGATGCTTCCAATTATCTCTGAAAATCCTCTTGATGTGTCATATGTCATGATCCGAGTTGTGTCTTCTTCAGTGGGTATTCTCGAGTAGGTTGATCCAACCAATGCCGCCACTGTCATGGTATTGCCGACACGTACGCTATAGGGTATTTTAACGGCGAGTTTAGAGACATGGGGTAAGACGAAGAGCGTCCGGAACGGCCTGACACAGTTTACCCAGGTTCAAATCTCACGACAGTGGCGAGATCCTACTCCTGCTATAAATCACTATAATGACAATACGCCAAGTTACATGGATTATGGGGTTCGCTGTGTGCGAGTGTTATGCACTTGTCTATGAGACTGTGTCTGCCATAAAGACCCCGTAGGACGGCTTATAAATGCGCCAAGACCTAGGGTTACAAGGAGAGTCCTAGCCGGATACGGTTATAGAATCCTAAACTAATATGTAAACTATTGTCTTGTCCTCCAAGGCTCCGGCTTACATCTAAGACGGTTGCACGTCGCCTTCCTTCATCCATGCTGGACCACCGGCTTCTTATCAGCAACTAGGCCGCCAGGTTATGTCATAGCCTAATCACTAACTGTGAGCCACACGGGCTTGCCGGTATGAGACTATGTTGTAGGTATACCTATTTGGTATATCCACAACAGTAGCCCCCGGAGTTCTTCAAGATCCTCGCGTTCCTCCGTCTAGCTTTGAGCATATACGCCCTCTTCAATTTGTAGTCGGGCTCGCGAAGAATCTTAGAGAGCTCCAAAAACATATTTCCATCTAGCTAAGCCTAGCCAGATAGTTGCTTCTATGCTTCTACGAACGAATTCAAGACGAAGAACTCTCTAACGAATCGTTAGTGATTCTTCCAAGCTCTAGGAACGTCTTTAGTATTATCATCCTTGCAGGATGATATGTAAGCCGAAAAAAATCACGGCTAATGTGTCACGGTCGTAAAGGCTGCCAAATTGCCGACCTAGAGCCAGAAAAAGTCATAGACATAAGAGCTTGCCGAATTAAGGTCTTAGAGCCTCTCATATCACGGACGTTTAGGCCGATGAGCCATGTAACCCAGGAAACTTCCGTGAAGGTAAAGTTGATGTCGAGCCCCCGGGTTTCGCTAGTCGGATTTTTCACCGTCTTGAAAGTTTCTTTGACATAACCATATGTATCCCCCGAGCATTGAGTCGGCTTCGTCGAAGACGGCTTGATGCTCAAAAGAACAAGCATAATTGTACATCAAACGATTGTAGCCTCCGAGCGCCAAGTCAGAGTTTTAAAAAAAAATCGTCTTAGTGCTCTCAAAGTAGCTTTAGAGAAAATTTAAATACTGTACCCCCGAGCATCAAGTCGGAATTATTTCGGCTTGGTTCTCTAGAGAGAACTTCACAAAAATTCAACATCGGTGTAGCGTCCGAGCGTCAAGGTGGAATTCACCTGAATTTCCTGGCTTGATGCTTAAAGAGAACTTTTACCATATCTTGAAGATCAACGTACTATAGCCCCGAGGATTGTCCCGGTTTGGATGGAAGGCGGGAAAAAACTTTTTAAGTTAGAGATGTCAAATCCCCCGAGCGCCGAGTCGACTTCCTCAAAGGCGGCTCAAGTCTTGGTCAACAATTGCAATTGCAGCCCCCGAGGTGTCGAGTCTAGTGCAAAGCCGGCTCAAAAAACACCTTAATCCGAGGAACACAGCAATGTCCAAGTGTCATGTACCTAAAACATAAACATTAAAATACAAACACTCAATGGTTGTGTACATGGACATAAGTAGATAGTCTTCTTGTGTATCAATAGGAGCTCTATACGCAAGCAATTGTGCACTTCTAAATTGATGAAAAACCATTGTATCAGTACAGTCTTTCTTGCATATGAAGTAGTTGTCGAAATCCACACCCATGACAATCTTCATGAACAACTTAATATTTATCCTAAAAGACGCTAAAATGTCACCTTGACGTGCATTGAATTATGTACGAAGTAGTCAGCTTACAATATGCAATAGTCTTTTATTCTCTGCCTCTGCTTGCTCTTGCAGCACCCTAGATTTAATCCTCCATGTCATGACTATGCATTCTGGGCTTGCAAACCTAGGAGGCAAAAGAGAATCTTCAAATGGTATTTGTCGGCGGCGGTAGAGGCGGCTTCCTCCTCCATCAAGTTGGCAAACACGATATTGTCGTCTGAATCCATGGTTAAGTAAATCACTGAACACCTCGTGTGAATATGGCCGCAATGTAGACTCACAACTGTTGGCGGACGACAAACAATGGAGAAGTGGGTTGGTGGAAGCGAGAGAGGTCTATGTGGCTACGCGGTGTAACACCCCGGCCTCTCCGGACCGGCGACTGTCATCCCTGGCGTCTCTCTAGGATCTCTAGACTGGTCCCATAGATAGACACTTCCGGAACTCGACACTTCTTCCTAATCAACGAGGGCAGATCTTCGTCTCTGCGCAAGAGGGACCTAAGGACCGCCTCCATTATTCATGCCGAGCCAGTAGCCTCCACGCCACAAGCTAGTTGCAGCCACCACAAGCATCCCACGGTGCTCAGCAAGCACCGCCAACATCACCGGCACCTTGCGGAGATGGAGGACGAGCCGCTGCCACCTACCACCAACTAGACCGTGATACGTCGGAAACGTATCTATAATTTTTTATGTTCCATGCTTGTTTAGTATCTACTTTGCTTTGCCTTGTTCACACTTTGAGGTGTTTTTTATATGTTTTCTGGTACTAACCTATTAACAAGTTGCCACAGTGTCAGTTGCTTGTTTTCTGCTGTTTTTGGTTCCAGAAAATCTAGTAAGAAAATATTCTCGGAATTGGATGGGACAAAAGCTGAAGTCAATATTTTACTGAGGAGAACACGAAGTCCAGAGGAGAGACGGAGAGGCGCCACAGGGCGGCCAGGCCCCCCTAGGCGCGGGCCCACCCTGGGCCACGCCTGGGCAGGGTGTGGCCCCCCTGGCCGCCTCCCAGCCTCGCCTCTTCGCCTATAAGAAGCCCCCGATGCCTAAACCCTAAGTACCTGATCAATATTCTACGAAACCGTCTATAGCCGCCGCCACCATCGTCCCTAGATCGGGGGGATCTGAAGCTCTTCACGGCACCCTGCCGGAGAGGAGATCATCCCGAAGGCCTTCTTCTTCATCATGTCAGCCTCCGGTATGAATCATGAGTAGTTCCACCTTGGACTACGAGTCCACGTAGTACATATATGGTTGTATCTCCTCCTTTGTGCTTTTATGTCTAGATCTTGTGAGCTCCGTTAATGATCAATATCTCATCTATTTGTAATCATGCATGTTGTATTTGCAGGGATCCGATGGATATTGAGATTACAATGTCAGATTGATTAATGGTTTTGTCTTATTAATTCTATCATGTCTCTGTGTTGTTTGTGATCTTGCATGCTCTCCGTTGTTAGTAGCTATCTTGGCCGAGTAGTTGCTAGTGACTCCAAGAGGGGGTATTTATGCTCGATAGTGGGTTCATGCCTCTATTTAATCTAGGGAAGTGACAGAAATCTCTAAGGTTGTAGATGTGTTGTTGCTACTAGGGAGAAAACAACGGTCTATTGTTCATGGAACAAATTGATTGTTTACCTTACACACTTTGCTTAAAGCAGTTGTCTATTGCTTGCAACTTAATACTGGAGGGGGTTCGGATGATAACCCAAAGGTGGACTTCTAGTCATAGATGCAGTTGGATGGCGGTCTATGTATCTAATCGAATCTCATAGGATCTTTATGTCTAGTATTGTATTGTTATGCCTTGCTCAGTCCTATCAATTGACCTGTTGTAATTTGTTTACCCTGCATGCCATGTTTGTTTATCTAAGGAGAGCACCTCTAGTGAACTATGGGCCCCAGTCTAATCTTTACCATTGATACATCTTCCACTGTTACTTTTTTTTAAAGGATCCACTGTTACTATTTACTTGCTGCAAACCATCATTACCTTCCACTCCATACAGTTAATCCTTTGTTACAACAAACCGGTGAGCTTGACAACCTCATTGTTCGTTGGGACAAAGTCTTGAGTTTGTGTTGTGCAGGTCTCCAAGTTGCTAGCAACACCTTTGAGTCGTTTCCTTCCTCCTACTGGTTCGATAACCTCGGTCTCTTACTGAGGGAAAACTTTCTACTGTGCTCATCACACCTTGATCTTGGGGTCTTCCAACGAAGCGCCTACACCGCGCCATCAACAAGTTTTCTGGCGCCGTTGCCGGGGAGGCTAAGGACGTCTTCACAAGGGGAGTCCTCCATAACTTTCTCTTTACTTTGTTTTTTGTTTGCTTGGTTTCTTTTTCTTTGTTTTGTTTTCCTATTTTTATCAAAAACTCCAAAAAAAATTAGTTTAGTTTGGTTTGCTTTCTCTTATCAAAAACACAAAAAATTAGTATTGCCTTGCCTTGTCATGCTTTCTATCAATGGATGGTTTCTTTGAAACTAGTTCTTATTGGAAAGGTGGGTTCACGGAAGAAGAAAAGTATTATTATAAGGAACACCATTTGTCACAAAAAGGGAAACACTTATGGGAACAAATTGATAAATTGAATACTATTGCTAGAGAAGTGTGCTCTACTTATAATGTTACTTATTGCTTTGATAAATCTTGTTGTTGTAGAAGTTATAAACACGTGCCTTTTCAATGTGAGTATAATGTAATGTCACCATATCTTCTTATGTTAAAGGAAATTATGACTTTTATGATGTGGAGCAAATTGAAGATTTTATTGCTTTCAAGGGTGCATTTGAACTTGCTAGTTTGCTTGAAAATACTGATGATGCACCTTATGAATATGAGGTTTATGAGATACTTAAGTTTTTCTTTGATAATTACAAGGAAGAAAATGGCTATATTCTTGAATATTTAGGTGCTTTCCACAAATGGAAGAGACTAATGCCTTGCAGGAGCCTATGGAAGAAGAAATTGCTGAAACTGAAATCTCATTAGATGAAAAAGAGAAGGAGAATGATGGTCAAGAGAAGGAAGAATGGATCTACCCATGTCTACCTTGTAATGAGAGTAACTCTTTACCTCTTACATTATTGGGTTGTACCCCATGCTTACCAAAGGATGATGAATGTTATGTTCCCGTGGATTCTTTTGAAATATCTGCTATGGGTAAAACTTGTGATAATAGTTATGCTCCTGTTATCTATGATAATCCTATATTTGTGCCTAACTTAGAAATGCATGGTACTAAGGAGTTTTGCTTAGAAAATGTTTATGATAAACCTCTAGATGATGGTCCTATGTTGAATGATCAGTTAACTTATTATAAAATTGCTAAAAGTGGGTTTGAAGGTTTTAATCCCACTATTTTTGAGCCTGATAAAAAAATATGTGTTTGTAGATCATGAAAACCATGCTTTATGTGAGAGTTATATTGTTGAGTTTATTCATGATGCCACCAAAAGTTATTATGAGAGAGGGAAACATGGTCTTATGTATCTCAACAATATTAAGTTTCCCCTCTTTATGTTGAAAATCTTGAAGTTGCACTTGTTTTGTTTTCCTATGCTTGTTGCTTTGTGATTCTTTGATTTATTTTCTTACAAGATTCCTATGCATAGGAAGTGGGTTAGACTTAAATGTGTTTTGAATTTGCTTCTTTATGCTCTCTTTTACTTCAATTCATATTTCTTATATGAGCATCTTTCTATGCCTAACTTAAAGGCATTAAAGAAAAGTACTTGTTGGGAGATAATCTAAGAGTTTTCTTGAGTCTTGGAAGTTATTACTTCAATAATGACCTCTCCATATCATTTTTGTTTGCTTTTTGTGCCAAGAATAACCTCTAATGAGAGGGAAGTAAGATTTCGGGAGTTGCTGTCCCGAAACGGATTTCTGTGCTCCACCATAAAAATTCGTGACGAGTCTCTGTAAGTCGGATTGAGCTGATATTTTACGAATAAATCCCCTAGTATGTTAGCTAACTTTTTTTAGTTTAACACTTTTTTATTTGAGCAACAAAAGGTATTCGAAAAAATCGGTTTCTACCTTCTGGTCCGTTTTGACAGATTTCTGCCACTATTTGCATTTGCTTTTTATTGATTTCTTTTTGAGTTCTCTTTTGGAGAATTGAGCTTTTTTAAAGGAAGTTACTTCAGTAGCTTGTGTTTTTAGTGAAAGATTTAGCTATTATAAAGCTAAACCCAAAGGTCTATTATCTTTTGAATACACTAATGTTGCTAATGAAGATTGTGTGAAGTTTTGTATGAAGGAAAAAATTTCAGGTGTAGAGAGAGAATGATGTAATGAGATGAAGAATGGACAAAAGATCAAGTTTGGGGATGCCACCCTGGTGTCACCCCAATAAATATCCAAGAGGTACAAGCGTCAAAGCTCGGGGATGCCTTGGGCATCCCCTTCTTCATCAATAAAAAGCTCAGGTCTATCTAGACACTTCGTTTTTATTGTTTCATGCACTGTTGTGTTATTCTTGGAGCGTCTTAGTTTTTGTTTGCTTTGCTTAGTTTGTTTAGTTTGCTTGAATAAAGTAGTTTGGACCCCCGTTCTCGCTGTGTTGTTTCAAATAAGTCGATTGGTGTTGGAAAGGAGTAGAAAGTTCTTACTTGAAAATGCAACAGGATCTTGCTTTGACCGTGACTTAGACTTTATCATGTCATGCTAGTGTTGTTTTGACCTTATGCTTAGTGATTATTGTTGTATCATGACTTGCTCCAAGTCATTGAGATTGCTTAGTGTGCCTTGAAGGAATCATGCATTGTTTTAGCATGCAAAAGCATAGTATTGTGGTATTCTCCTTTGATGCTTGATATGTCGGAAACATATCTATAATTTTTGATGTTCCATGCTTGTTTAGTATCTACTTTGCTTTTCTTTGTCTACACTTTGAGGTGTTTTTATATCTTTTCTAGAACTAACCTATTAACAAGTTGTCACAGTGTCAGTTGCGTGTTTTCTTCTATTTTTGGTTCCAGAAAGGCAGAAAATCAATATTCTCGGAATTAGACGGGACAAAAGCCAAAGTTCATATTTTTCCCTGAGCGATACAGAAAATCAAAGACGAGACGGAAGAGGAAACCAGGGTGGCCACAACCTAGGTGGGAGCGGGCCCACACTAGGCCGCACCCATAGGGGGTGTGGGCCCCCTGTCTCCCCACCGACCTTGCCTCATTCGCCTATAAGAATCCCCCGAGGAGAAAACCCTAAAGAATCCATCATACTTCTAGAAAATGTTCCGCTGCGCCGCCGCCACCGAAGGGGAGATTCGGGGGATAGAAAGTCTCTATTCCGGCACCCTACCGGGATGGGGAAGTGCCCCTGGAGCCATCTCCATCGATCTCCACCACCATCTCCATCACCGTTGTTGATTCTCATGATGAGGAGGGAGTAGTTCCTCCTTGAGGCTAAGGGATCTACCGGTAGCTATGTGTTCATCTCTCTCTCTCTATGCATGATCTTGTTGTGGTCATGATCTTTGTAATCTTGTAGATCTACTTTGCTACTCAAGTGCTTCATTAGATCTCTGCTCTCCCCATGTGTGTGAAAGTGACAGCGTCCACGCTATGGTGGAACTTAGGCTTGAGTCTACATAAATACTCTTTGTGCTTTAATAGATCTATGCTTTTCCCCACGTGTGTGAAAGTGACAGCGTGCATATCGTGTGTGGCACTTTGGCTAGATTGAATATTTGTTATGAGTTATATTTGTAGTTGGGTGTCTCTATGAAATTGTGGTGTTTGTTGGAACCATCTAGCGCTCAAGGTGACAGTGTGGGGTTATCTAGATTGAGGAAGGCGGACTTTGAGGTGTGTTGTTATAGCCCTACCATGGATTAGAGTGTCCAACCAGAGAGTAGTTAAGAGTAGTATCATGAAGAGAGGATATTTATATGAGAGAGTGTTCACTAGTGAAAGTATGTCTCTAGGCCTTGTTTCTAAGCATTTAAACACCGTTTGCATCTAGATCTGTTGCATGTTTGCTTGCTTCCATCCTTTTGCCTTTAGTCTTTACCTCACCATTTTCTGGCACTCACACACGTTATCCCACGTCAACAACAAGTTAGAAGCTATTTTCTGGCACCGTTACCACTTGTATTTCACTATCTTTTCGCTGAACTAGTGCACCTATACACCTGACAAGTGTATTGGGTGTGTTGGGGACACAAGAGACTTCTTGTATCTTGATTGCAGGATTGCTTGAGAGGGGATACCTTTGACCACTTCCTCCCTGAGTTCGATAAACCTTGGGTAATCCACTTAAGCGAAACTTGTTGTTGTTCTACAAACCTCTGCACTTGGAGACCCAACAACTGTCTACAAGAATAGAAGTGCATAGACATCAATGCCTTGCCCTGCTGTAATTTGTTTACCCTTCATGCCATGTTGTTTATCTAAGGAGAGAACCTCTAGTGAATTATGGACCCCGGTCCAATCTTTACCATTGATACATCTTCCACTGTTACTTGTTTACTTGCTGCAAACCATTACCTTCCACACCATACGTTTAATCCTTTGTTACAGCAAACCGGTGAGCTTGACAACCTCACTGATTCGTTGGGACAAAGTTTTGAGTTTGTGTTGTGTAGGTCTCCACGCTGTTTGCAACACCTGTGTGACGTTTCCTTCCTCCTACTGGTTCGATAACCTCGGTCTCAACTGAGGGAAAACTTGCTGTTGTGCTCTTCACACCCTGCGCTTGGGGTTACCAACAAAGTGCCACGTCGAGCACCATCAAGTCTTTCTGGCGCCGTTGCCGGGGAGGCTAAGGACGTCTTCACAAGGGGAGTCCTCCACTTCCCTTATCTTTAATTTTTTTTAGTTTGCTTCGTTTCTTTTGCTTGGTTTTGTTTGCCTCTTTTCAAAAAACCCAAAAAAATTAGTCTAGTTTGATTTGCTTTCTTTATTCAAAAACACACAAAAATTAGTTCCTGCTCTAGTTGCTGGTTTGTTATTTCCTTGCTTGGTCATGCTTTCTATCAATGGATGGTTTCTTTGAAACTAGTTCTTATTGGCAAGGTGGGTTCAGGGAAGAAGAAAAGTATTATTATAAGGAGCACCGTTTGTATTATTATAAGAAGAAAAGTATTATTATAAGGGAAACACTTATGGGAATAAATTGATAAATTCAATACTATTGCTAGAGAGGTGTGCTCTACTTATAATGTTACTTATTTCTTTGATAAATCTTGTTGCTGTAGGAGGTATAAACACCTGCCTTTTCAATGTGAGTATAATGATAATGTTACCATATCTTATTATGTTAAAGGAAATTGTGATTTTTATGATGTGGAGCAAACTGAAGAATTTATTGCTTTAAAGGGTGCTTTTGAACTTGCCAGTTTGCTTGAAAATACTTGATGATGCACCTTATAAATCTGAGGTTTATGAGATACTTAAATTTTGCTTTAATAATTACAAGGAAGAAAATGGCTATATTCTTGAATATTTTAATAGGTGCTTTCCACAAATGGAAGAGACTAATGTCTTGCAGGAGCCTATGGAAGAAGAAATTGCTGAAACTGAAATATCATTAGATGAAAAAGAGAAGGAGAATGATGGTCAAGAGAAGGAAGAATGGATCTACCCATGTCTACCTTGTAATGAGAGTAACTCTTTACCTCTTACATTATTGGGTTGTACCCCATGCTTACCAAAGGATGATGAATGTTATGTTCCCGTGGATTCTTTTGAAATATCTGCTATGGGTAAAACTTGTGATAATAGTTATGCTCCTGTTATCTATGATAATCCTATATTTGTGCCTAACTTCGAAATGCATGGTACTAAGGATTTTTGCTTAGAAAATGTTTATGATAAAGCTCTAGATGATGGTCCTATGTTGAATGATCAGTTACCTTATTATAAAATTGCTAAAAGTGGGTTTGAAGGTTTTAATCCCACTATTTTTGAGTTTGATAAAAATTATGTGTTTGTAGATCATGAAAAGCATGATTTATGTGATAGCTATATTGTTGAGTGTATTCATGATGCTACTGAAAATTATTATGAGAGAGGGAAACATGGTTTTATGCATCTCAATAATATTAAGTTCCCTCTCTTTATGTTGAAAATTTTGAAGTTGCACTTGTTTTGTTTTCCTATGCTTGTTGCTTTGTGATTCTTTGATTTATTTTCCTACAAGATTCCTATGCATAGGAAGTGGGTTAGACTTAAATGTGTTTTAAATTTGCTTCTTGATGCTCTCTTTTACTTCAATTCATATTTCTTATGAGAGCATTTTCTCAAACTATCATGCCTAACTTAAAGGCATTAAAGAAAAGTACTTGTTAGGACATAACCCAAGAGTTTCCTTGAGTCTTGTAAGTCATTACTTCTGTAATTACCTCTCCTTATCCTTTTTGTTTGCTTTTTGTGCCAAGAATGACCTCTAATGAGAGGGAAGTAAGATTTGGGGAGTTGCTGTCCCGAAACAGATTTCTGTCCTCCACCATAAAAATTTGTTAGGAGTCTATGTAACTCGGATTGATCTGATAATTTATAAATAAATCCCCCAGTATGTTAGATAACTTTCGTTACTTAAACACTTTTTGATTTGAGCAACAGAAGATTTTCTAAAAAATCGGTTTCTACCTGCTGGTCTGTTTTGACAGATTTCTACCATTATTTGCATTTGCTTCTTATTGATTCCTTTTTGAGTTCTCTTTTGGGGAATTGAGATTTTTGAAGGAGTTACTACAGTAGCTTGTGTGTTTAGTGAAAAGTCTTGCTGTTCCAAAGCTTTGCCAGAGGTCTAATATCTTTTGAATAAACTAATGTTGCTAATGAAGATTGTGTGAAGTTTTGTATGAAGGAAAAATTTCAGGTGTAGAGAGAGAATGATGCAATGAGATGAAGAATGGACAAAAGCTCAAACTTGGGGATGCCACCATGGTGTCACCCCAAGAAATATCCAAAAGGTACAAGCTTCAAAGCTTTGGGATGCCCAAGGCATCCCCTTCTTCATCAATAAAAAGCTCAGGTTTGTCTAGACACTTCGTTTTTATTGTTTCATGCACAGTTGTGTTGTTCTTTGAGCGTCTTAGTTTTTGTTTGCTTTACTTAGTTTGTTTAGTTTTCTTGAGTAGTTTGGACCCCCGATTTCGATGTGTTGTTGCAAATAAGTTTGCTTGGTGTTGGAAAAGAGTAGAAAGTTCTTGCTTGGAAGTGCAAGAGGAGCTTGCATTGACTGTGACTTAGACTTTATCATGCCATGCTAGGTTTTGTTTTGACTTTATGCCTAGTAATTATTGTTGTAGTATGGCTTTATCCAAGTCATTGGGATTGCTTAGTGTGCCTTGAAGAAATTATGCGTTGTTTTAGCATGCAAATGCATAGTATTGTGGTATTCTCCTTTGAGGTTTGTTTGGGTTGACTTGGAGGCCCAACAACTGTCTACAAGAATAGAAGTACATAGACATCAATGCCTTGCTCAGTTCCTGTCAATTGCCCAATTTGTTTACCATTTATGCCATGTTGTTTATCTAAGGAGAGCACCTCTAGTGAACTGTGGACCCCGGTCCAATCTTTACCATTTATACATCTTCCACTGTTACTTGTTTACTTGTTGCTAACCATTACCTTCCACACCATTCATTTAATACTTTGTTACAGCAAACCGGTGAGCTTGACAACCTCACTGATTCGTTGGGACAAAGTCTTGAGTTTGTGTTGTGCAGGTCTCCACGTTGTTTGTAACACCTGTGTGATGTTTCCTTTGTTGTTGTGCTCTTCACACCCTGCGCTTGGGGTTACCAACAAAGTGCCACGTCGAGCACCATCAATACTTTGTTTGGGTTGACTTGGCACATGCTCACACCATGTTATGACTATTAACAAGTCACCATAGCCTCTATGATCATTTAGTCCTTGACTTGTAGTACCACTCTATGCTTTGATTAGTAATGTTTTGTCGCTCTACATGATTATGGCCATTATTGCTCTCTTACTTGGTTGCTTCCAGTCTTTTGCTAGCCTCCACTTGCATGAGTAACCTCTACTCATGCTTCCAACTCCCAAGAAACCAAGTTATTCCAAAGTGTCCACTATAAATTCCTATGCATGGTGTGTTACACCATTCCAAGTATATTCTTGTTTTTAGCTATCTTCCAAATAAAAAGTATTTTGTTATGTGAAAACTTAGTGATTAAAGCTCTCACGAACTTGATGGCACACTTTATTTTTCTTGCCCCTAATAAATTTGAACCATTGTGTCATCTATGTTGTATATGCTTGCACTTATACGTTGGAATTAGCAGAACCATGTTGTCACGGGAAACACTTTCAACATTACACTTGTACTTTGTACACAATTGATATCATGCTCTTTTGTCTATGGATGTCGTCGGTGTGAAATGAAAGGGGAGCTTATAAGTCCATGGAGTTATATATTTTGTGTTAGAGAAACGCCTGGGCCGCTAGCCTAAGCCATGCCTAATCATGGCGGAAACTTGCAGCATCACCATAGTGACATCTATGAAGCATTCTTCTTATAAAAAAGAGACATATTGAAAAAAGGGGAAAGAGATAAAAAAGCACCATATTCCTATGGTAAATAAGAAAATTGCTGAGATGCTCATTGTCTGCTTGCCTTGTCATTGTGGTTATGGGAAAGCTCTTGTACCATGTGCAAGTGGTACCCTGTTGGCGGTTCTCTATGATATGCATGTAGTTACTATGACAAGAACTTGCAAGTAACTAAACTTGAGTAGCACGAGGAGCGATCCTCGTATTCAAGGGACATGAGATTGTCAACTTATACTTTGTCAAGCATATACTCCATAGTTTGTTCACTTTACCCTTAATCACTTCAAGATTCTTATGATAGGAGCAATGAGGGCTAAAAGCTAACAAGTACCATAAATTTTGGAAGCTCTTTTTGAAACTTGAAATCCCTGCTTCCCTTATGAAGGGCCTTTCTTCCACTATTATATTGAGTATCCACCTTCTATCCATAGGCACCAATTATGAGAGCATAGTTGCCATTCTTAGTTCTATGTGCATTGTCCCAAGACTTACTGATTGATTCATATTGTTGATATTACTTGTCCTTGTCCTATTTGTATCTAGTCACTGTTATGAACTTTGAAGGTGTCCTATGCATTTATTTGCTACTCTATGAGGGACAAGCTGAATGCTACTATGCTATATTTTCTGTATGTGAAACAAACAAACATTTTTCAATGCATGTTATTCATGATCTTTGTTTGTAGCCTGTCATGTTGCAACAATAGTTGCCATGTCTTATTGTTAAAACTTCATCTTTCATGCACGTGTTTAGAGATCTTTGATCCCAGCTTTCAATGTTTGCAAATGGTTTGATATTTATTATGAAGGTGCATGTCACCTCAAAAAATATTCTTTTTATCACTTACCTACCCGAGGACGAGCAGGAGTTAAGTTTGGGGATGCTTGATGACATGGATATGCCCTACGGGTACCCGATGTTAGTCTACCTGGTCCAGCCCGATGGAAGGCCCACTCGATGACCTGCCAGGGTCCATGACGCCTATGAAGTTTCGGCTGCTATGAAGCTATATGGACACGGACTCCCAAGCGCACAAGACAAGGAAAACTCAAGACTAGAGTTTGAATACAACTTGTAACCTACTCGTATCGGTACCTGAGACCTAACCTCCCCATATATAAAGGCTAGGAGGGTCCAACAAGGATAACATATTACAGTACAATAGGCTATGCCACAATATCTCAACTCACCTCATACGCACCTCACGCCAGATTGCATCTGCGCACCCCTGTAATCTTCGGTTCCACCGTAATCAAGAGCAGACAAGCAGGAGTAGGGTTTTCTCTCCGGGGGCCTGAACCTGGGTATATCTCGTGTCCCGCATTGCTTGTCTGTTAACCGTTCCATGATCTCTAGCATCCCCATCTTCTCCAAAACCCAAGTCCATAACAATGGGCATTGACGAGATCGAACCTCGTCAATTGGCGCCGTCTATGGGAATCGGGGATGCTGATCGTGCGGTCGTGACGGTCCCATTATCAGCAATCTACGATTCATCGGCTTCCGGGGAGAAGATCCACTTCGGCCCTCTCATCATCAACGACGGCCGTATCTCATCCGGTCTATTCGTCATCAACGTCTCCGTTTTAGCCGATTTCATCTTCATCACGATCGAGCATGCGGAATTGGCAATCGTCCATAGTACCAGATCAGAAAGGTTTCGAGTCGTCTTTAGTACGAGAGTCCTCTCGTACGAGTGCCTAGTTGGCGTTACGCTAGATGAGCGAACTCGACAATAATCAGAGTCACAAGACTGGCGATCTGTCTCAAAGACCTAGTAATCAATATATTCGGCCGCCGAAGAAATTATTGTGGAGTACTGAGAAATCAAGCCACCGGCACATCACGATCAATGAGACATCTGGCCGCCACGACCGATGTGTTGATTGCCGGTCGGATTGCACGCACATGCCCGTCGTTTTGTCAACTAGTAGGGCCAACTGGGCATGTTCCGGCATCAGATCCCGATACAGATGTTGTTTATTTTTGGATCAATAAAGCTGGAGCGATGCAACGCAGAGTACCAAAGTCTACTTCCGTGAAGCAAAAAGCAAAAAAGCAAAACAAGCAATGCTCGGTTTCCAACAACGGACAAGGAAGTTCCAATTTTACACGAGAAAATCTTCAAAGGAAAAAAGAGCTTCACCTGAAAGAGAAAAACCAATGAAAGAGAAAAACCAATGGTGGCAAAGTTGAATCGGCAAAAACCAAACCACGCGAGCAGAGAACTTCTACCAGCCAAAACATGCGTGCTATATCACATGTGGCTGCGACTAATGGTTCCACGCTTTGAGCGGTGTCGACCTCGACTACGTGTCTACCATATCGATTTCTTTCGCCGGCGACCCGATGGGACACGTCGACTTCGGTTCGCCGCACGACTCCATCGACCTTGTAGTCCACATGTCTGCCCCGACGCCTCCGCCCGCTACATTGGTTCTACACCCAGGGTTGCGCCAACTCCGCCGCGTGACCTGCTGCACTCTTCGACCACGGCAACCTTCTGCGATCTTCGATTGCATCAAACTACTAACACCATCGGCCTCGGCGACCCTCTGCCGCGTTGACTCTGGCCCGCCTCGACCACATCAACTCCACGCTCGGGGGCTGCGCCCACTTGGCCACACAACTCGCGACCATCGACCTGTTGCGGTTTTCGACTGCAATGACCCTCTACGGTGACCCGCTGCGTCCTTCGGATGCAGCGACCCGATGCGATCTTCGATTGCGGCGACCGGTTGCATTGGTGTCAGTGACCATGAATCGAGGGCTCCTTCGACTCCAGTCATCCTCTACGATCTTCGGCTCCAATGACTCAGGGGCTCCCTCCGCTTAGGCGACCAGCCGCGGCCTTCGGCTCCAGTAACCCGCTGCGGTCTTCGGTTCCGATGTATGGCCTTCGACTGCGGTGACCCGCTGCATTCTTCGAATGAGGTAACCCGATACATCCTTCGGATGCGACGACCTAGTGTGGTCTTCGATTGCGACAATCTTCGGATGCGGAACTCGCTGCCGCCATCGACCCCAGGAACCCGTCGCCGCTATGACTGTGGTCCGCCATGTCGACCATGTCCGCTGCGTGACCCGCTACCGCGTCAACTTCTCGATGACAACAAACAAAGCTAAGTTCTCTGCTTAGAGTTGATTTTATTTCTTACTTTAATCGCACTCGAAACACTCGGGGGTTGCGTCCTCTTCGAGTAACCTAATGTGCCATCGGCTCCACGCACTCGAGCATCTCGAACGCGACAGGACGAGTAGCTGATTCCGCCTGACCGTCGAATCCTTGAACTCCGAGTGCATCGGCAAGGTACTGAGACTAAGGGTAATTAGGCTAATGAAAAGGCCTAGCAAGCAGTGCAAAACTGTCGACACGATCGGCACCATAATATTACTGTACAAGCCTAAAGGAAAATATTCTTTACAAGATACAAGTACTTCATAATTCTTTATGTTTTATGCAGCTTACAAAGACATCGACTGTGCCGAGCTATTCTATCGGATCCTCCAACAGGAGTCGACAAAACAACTGGCTACGCCATGAACTCAAGACCCGAGTCGGATCCCTCCTCGGATGGTTGCATCTCTTGATTCTACAGAAACGCGACGCTAGCAGCGCGCCCGACATAGGCAACGACGTTGAATCCATCTGCATCGTCGACTCACCCGACTAAAACGCCGCATGACTCCCTACCTCGAATTCGACCATATCGTTGATTCTTGGCTCCTTATGCATGAGACATTGACTCGATGCACTTCCGGGTCAGTGGTTTCTGTAGGGGTTCGTAGCATGGAAAACAAAAAAATTCTACCACATGAACACACAATCAAGATCTAATCAATGATCAAGCCAAGATCTATTTACTAGATTGTAGCAACGAGTTGATAGAATACTAACCCTCGAAGATCCAAAGCGGTTAATGAGAGCAGATTCTCGTGGATGATGTAGTCGTACACTTCCGATCTCAAGATCGCGTAGACGATCCTTTCGGCGCTGTGTTCCGGCAGCGCTTCCGCAGTCGGTCACACGTTCGGTACTCGATGAAGACCTTCCTCTCCCTTGTTCCAGCAGGCAGTGGAGGTTGTAGCACTCTCCTCGTGATTCCGGCAGCACGACGGCGTGGTACAAGAAGTAGAGGGGAGATCTCGCAGGGCTTCGCCTTAAGCCGGAGCGAGTATGGTGGAGTATGAGAGAGGCCTTGGCGATCTACGGTTTATAGGGCACCAAGGGGAGGGCTTGGTCGGCGGCTAGGGTTTGGGGAAACCCTAACTCTCCGAGTTTAGAGGAGGCCCTAGGCGGCGGCTTGGACGTGGTCGGCGACTTAGAGGCTAGGGTTTAGGTGTGTCAGGATATGGGCGCCCTACCCCTTCTTTTATAGGTGGGAGGGAGGCGGCTAGGAGGAGGGAGTCCTCCTCCAACTCCTCCTCCTTGGCCGGCAGGTGGAGGGAGTGGGACTTCCTCCCCAAGTAGGTTTCCTACTCTCCCTCCACCAAGCAAACTTGTCGTTTGACTTTTCAAATTGGTGTTTGACTTTCAAACTAGGATTTGATTTCTCCCTTTATTTTGCCCAGCCAAGTGACCTAGTACATGATGCAACCATTCCACATTGTCATGACACATTCATGTACCCTTCCCCTCCGGAGTGCCGGACCTTCCAGACCCTTCTAGAACATTCCTGGTGAAAACACCGGAATCATTCCCGAACTCCGAAACAGGACTTTCCTTATATGAATCTTATTCTCCAGACCATTCCGGATCTCCTCGTGATATCCCGGATCCCATCCGAGACTCCGAACAACATTCGGTCTCTTACTCATCATTCCATAACTACTCAACAACATCGAATCCTTAAGTGTGTCTCCCTACGGTTCGTGAATTATGCGGACATGACCGAGACACTTCTCCGATCAATAACCAATAGAGGAATATGGAAATTCATATGGATCCCACATATTTCTACGATTACTTTGCGATCGAATGAACCACTTACATACGATACCAATTTCCCTTTGTCTCACGATAGTTTACTTATCCGAGGTTTTGATCGTCGGTATCTCTGCATACCTAGTTCAACCTCGTTACTGATAAGTACTCTTTTCTCGTTCCCGTGATATGTGATCCCTTATGAGCCAGTCACATGCTTGCAAGATAATTGTATGACATTCCACCGAGAGGGCCTAGAGTATATCTATCCGTCATATGGATGGACAAATCCCACTCTTGATCCATGTGCCTCAACACATACTTTCCGAACACTCAATGCCACCTTTATAGCCACCCAGTTACGGTGTGGTGTTTGATGTCATCAAAGCATCCTTCTGGTGATGGTGATTAGCATGATCTCATGGTTGAAGGAATTAGGTTACTATGTATCAGAAAGCATATAGCAAATGAACTATATTAAATGACTTGATCTTTATGCTATGCTTAACTATAGGAGTATGTCCATCATATCATACTCCTAATGACATGACCCTGTTGTTAATAACATCTCTATGTTCATGATCAGGAAACCATGATCATATATTAACCAACAAGCTAGTTTAACAAGAGGCTTTACTAGGGGCTCTTTTATGTTTACAAATCACACAAGTATTAATGTTTCCGATTAATACAATTATAGCATGGTATGTAAACATTTATCATAAGCATGAAGATATGATAATAACCACTTTATTATTGCCTCTTGGGCATATCTCCAACAATCTCCCACTTGCACTAGAGTCAATAATCTAGTTTCAAACCTTTGTGCATTCAACACCTATGGCTTTCCGGTGTTGTATTTACACGATTGCTAGTGGTCAACTGATCTCCGGATCCGACACTTCCAGGTCCGTGTGTAATTTCATGTCTTTGCGTCTTTACGCATCACTCATTCTTTAATGAGATGGCTTTGTATAAATTTGGTCCTTTGGTGAGACCTTTAGTTCTTTGGGGTTAAAACATGTTGATAATATTGTCGTACAATATATCTTCATAGTATTATCCCTGCTGTGAACTACACCTAGTTTGATAACAAACTACTTGACACAAATGCCCTCTTTAGCTGCTATAATAGCAGTTATATACTTAGCCCTTTTGTTGTAGTATCTGTCACAATGTCTTAACTTTGTAACTCATCCAAATCCATTATGGAACTTACTTTCCATTATATTGTGCCACCCTTAGTTTAGATTGAGATAAACTTAATTTGTACTTTGTAACAAAACTAGTATCAATGTAGTACTTTTACAATGAACTAACCATCTATTTGTCACTTCTACAAATAATATACTCTTAGTTCTTCCAAAAGATCATAAGAATATCCTTACTATCGTCCAATGATCATCTTATGAACCATTCTGGTATATGCTCATAACATTTAGAGTATAGGATATTTCTGGATTTGTACATATCACAGTATGATTGATATAAATACTTTTTGTGATTTCATACATCAAGTATCAATCTATACTTGAATCTTTGTTTCACTTACCAAGTGTCAATACACTTGAATATATCATCAATATTGAACTCATTCAATCCTTTCTGTACGACAAGAACCTTTCTTGTAGTTTCTATATTGAACTCATTCAATACATCATCTATGTACTTTCGGCACAACCATATTAGCGTCTATTGATGCCAAATATTTGGGTTTTGCCTAAGTCTTTCATCGGGATGAAATTCTTAATATGTGTTAATAAAAGATACATCATTTCCAATCAACCATATGTCTTCCACATAATGTATTAGAAACATGTCTTAGCGCTCCCACTTAATTTCTTGCAAATGCAAGCATCTTCATCGTCTCCGACGAATTTAAACTCCTTTAACAGTTTCATCATAGTGAAGATTCCAACTCCGCGATGCTTACTTCAACCATTGAAGTTTACATATGCTTTTAGCATCCTTTGAATTAACAAAACCCTCTGGACCGCGTTATGCACATGTCCTAGGTAACAATTCTATTAGAAGAACTTGTTTTGTTTATTCAACTACCACATAACAAAATTATATGTAGTGGTTGCTACATTAATCCGTCTAGACTAAATATTGCTATGAAAGATCAAATCTTGTCATGGTCAACCTTTGAACATTGTTGTGAACTCTTTCCCAACATGTCGACTATTTCATAGATGTGAAACATCCATGTCTATTTCTTTATAGATCCAAACACAACTGTAAGGTCTTACACCTTTCTCGAGGGTCCTTCAAGTTCAAAACTTGATTTCTCGTGTATGGAACTATCACGGATTTTATGGCTTCAAGCCATTTTATGGAGTCAGGGCCCATCATCGCTTCTTTGCATGTAGTCCGTTCATTATTTTCAAATAATGATTCAACCCTCAAATCTTGGTATTTGATTGTTTACCCGACCTACTTGGTTCAATAGAAACTTTCACCTCCGTAACCACAACTTTTGAGGCACGTGAGCCATGAGCATTGTTGCTGCCTCCGGAACACTTTTCGGCGCTGCGCAACTTTGCACATATAGCTAAGGTTCTTTTAACCTTATCAAAGTTCTATTGTCCTCCCACTTATATTTTCATGAAAAATTCCTTCTCAAAGAAACTTGACGTTCTAAGCGACAAACATTTTTGTCTCTAATGTTATGGAGGAATACTTAACAGTTATTCGAAATAACATACAAAGACAGGTTCATCCTACTTTGGTTGCAAACATCTTTCTTATGCATAGCATACCAATGTTTAAGAAAGGACAACTTGGGTTTTATCCCAAACCATAACTTTATATGGTGTCATTTCAACGGATTATGATGGAGCTCTTTTCAGTGGAAAAACGGTAGTCTCTAAAGCTTTTAATCTTTAAAATATAATGACAGTTTTATGAATTACACCTTTGATCTTACCATGTCAAACAAGGTTTAATTACATATCTCGAACACTCCATACTCTTATGGTGTTTCGGGAAATGCAAATCCACGGAACGATTCCTTAAATTTTAGGTATCATGCTAAACTTGTAACTCAAATATCTTCCTTTATGATCTTATCATAAACTATTTATATTCTTGTTACAATGATTTTGCACTTCATCTTGAAAATCCTTGAACTTTTCAAATGTTTCATACTTCATCCTTATTAAGTAAATATTCATATATTCACTCAAATTTTCAGAGAAAGCATATGAAGTTGAAATCCATCGCTCTTGACTACACATAATGGACTTCATACAACAATATGTACAGGTTCCAATAAGCTAGTCATTGGTTCCCTTTTGACCTATGAACGAAGTTTTAATTATCTCTAGGAAAGTTTCACAAGCGTCATTTGATCAAGAATCAAAAGACTCCAAAATTCCATCAGCATGGAATTTCTTCATGTTTTATTTCCATTATAATTTAAACAGCGATGTCACTTCCTAAGTGATCTTTTAATCAATTTGTCTTTCGACATTTTAGCACTAGTTTATTGGATGTGATTTCTACAACGAGATTTGTAAATCATCCATCTTTTATGGATTACGGCAATTATTTGAACAACCCTTTTGTTCTCATAACACCTGATAAAACAAATCTTGAAGGCAAGCTTTGATGTTTAACAAGCAGCACAATAACCCTTTATTTGTTCTTGATGAACATCATCACATATTCTTTTGCTAGTTACTTAGGCCATTGTAGTTCATGAATTGTGTTGTTTCGTATGACGATTCACACCAACAAATTCAGTATCAAATACTTAAGAACCACATTGTTTAATAAGCAAAGAATATAGCCATAACATGTATATCATCTATATACTTAAGCTGAACAATTCTAGTCTTTTCTTTTCTTCCATATATTTATGAGATTCTCTTTCAGTATTTCCTTTTCTGTTTGAAATAATCTATCATCAATAGTGAAGCCATACATATGACACATAGTCCAAAGCGTGTATAGTTAAATACCAATGTCTTTGTACTTGCACTTTGAAGTAGATCACCATCATCAAATGTTTGGTGTTCTTTCAAATTCCTTTCTTTAGTAATCTCTTGGTGTAGTAAACATTTTACCTACATCAAATATTCACCCTTATCATGGAATTATCCATGATCAAGCTATTTTTAGCTTATAACGATGAATCGCGAGTATAATGTTGCTTTCCAAAACCTTTTGGAGGATTAGGACAACTAGTGTCTCCAACCTTTTGCAAATTCTCATCAAATATGAAAACATGACTTTTGCCATATTATACTCTATCATGTTGCAACCAAAACTTCGTTTCAGATATCACAATATCTTCCACACATCATGGTTTCTGAAACAACTCTTTCAGATCCTAGATAACCTTGATATTAAGACAATCCTTTGAATATCAAGAATCATGGAGACAAACATGATACTCATACACTAACACTTGGAATTGTCACTCTTGATATAATACCAATCATTAAACTTCATGGAGTAACCGGAACTTACTGAAAGTTTGCAATGGGACTTTTAAACTTTAGATTAACACTTCAAAACAATACGATACCAGTTCGTAAAGTAACTAACCAGAATTCTATAGTTCTATCATCTCAATTATAACTAAGCGCAAGGTGGTAAACGGATGCCAATGACTACAACAATTATGCAAATTCACTTTGATTTAATTTATGATAAATAGTGTTCAACTTTTAATCATATTGCTGTTGAACTCCCACTCAAAACAATATCCCTCACATTGTTTTAGTGATCACACGAACCAAATCCACCCCATCAAAACCGATCATCACGAGAGTTGATGTAGCTTCAATGGCGAACAATCAACATGTTCATCATATCTACTATATGACTCATGCTTTACCTTTCGGTGATCCGTGTTCCGAGACCATGTCTGTACATGCTAGGCTCGTCAAGATCAAACCTTAGCTTCCGCATGAGCAAATTTGGCTTGCTCACGTTGTATACACTCGCAGAATCTAACACACCCGATCATCACGTGGTGCTTCGAAACAACGAGCTTTAGCATGGTGCTTACTAAGGATGAACACTTTAAAACTTGAAATTGTGTGCTTGAGGGATCATCTTATAATGATACCGTCGTGAACTAAGCAATACAAGATGCATAAAAGGATTAACATCACATGCAATTCATAATATGTGATATTATATGGCCTTTCTTCTTGTGCTTCCGATCTCCATCTTCAAGCACGAACATGATCTCCATCATCACCGGTGTGGCGGCAAGGTCAATGGCGCCGCTTCATGGTTGTCTTCCACTAGCATCAACTATTACAACTACTTTGAATAATAGACACGCATGACTTTATGGAAACAACCATATGGCTCCTGCCGGTTGCCAACTTACAATAAGGAACATTGCATACATCATATATAATCACAATCATGGCCATATCACATCACAGCACACCCCTGCAAAACAAAGTTAGACGCCTCTAATTTCTTTGCATGTTTTACGTGGTTTGGGGCTTTCAATAAGTGTCGTTCTAACTTACGAACAAGAACCACAACATTGATACTAGTATTGTCAATCACCCGTTGTAAATTGAATCTTAACTATGTTGGGAGAAACAGGCACCCGCAAAGCCACTTATGCAATACAAGTTGCATGTCAAGCGTGGAGCAAGTCTCATGAACGATGTCATGTAAGGTTAGCCCGGGCCGCTTCATCCCACCATCCCGCAAGATGCAAAGTACACAAGAAGCAATCGACAACAAAAGCATCAACGCCCACAATGACCATTATGTTCTACTCGTGCAACAGATCTACATATAGACATGGCTCTGATACCACTGTAGGGGTTCGTAGCATGGAAAACAAAAATTTCTACCGCATGAACACACAATCAAGATCTAATCTATGATCAAGCCAAGATCTGTCTACTAGATTGTAGCAACGAGTTGATAGAATACTAACCCTCGAAGATCCAAAGCGGTTAAGGAGAGCAGATTCTCGTGGATGATGTAGTCGTACACTTCCGATCTCAAGATCGCGTAGACAATCCTTCCGGCGCTATGTTCCGGCAGCGCTTCCGCAGTCGGTCACACGTTCGGTACTCGACGAAGACCTTCCTCTCCCTTGTTCCAGCAGGCAGCGGAGGTTGTAGCACTCTCCTCGCGATTCCGGCAGCCCGACGGCGTGGTACCGGAAGTAGAGGGGAGATCTCGCAGGGCTTCGCCTTAAGCCGGAGCGAGTATGGTGGAGTATGAGAGAGGCCTTGGCGATCTACGGTTTAGAGGTCACCAAGGGGAGGGCTTGGTCGGCGGCTAGGGTTTGGGGAAACCCTAACTCGTCGAGTTTAGAAGAGGCCCTAGGCGGCGGCGGCTTGGAGGTGGCCGACGACTTAGAGGCTAGGGTTTAGGTGTGTCAGGATAGGAGGGCGCCCTACCCCTTCTTTTATAGGTGGGAGGGAGGCGGCTAGGAGGAGGGAGTCCTCCTCCAACTCCTCCTCCTTGGCTGGTGGGTGGAGGGAGTGGGACTTCCTCCCCAAGTAGGTTTCCTACTCTCCCTCCACCAAGCAAACTTGCCATTTGACTTTTCAAATTGGTGTTTGACTTTCAAACTAGGATTTGATTTCTCCCTTTATTTTTCCCAGCCAAGTGACCTAGTACATGATGCAAACATTCCACATTGCCATGACACATTCATGTACCCTTCCCCTACGGAGTGCGGGACCTTCCAGACCCTTCTAGAACATTCCTGGTGAAAACATCGGAATCATTCCCGAACTCCGAAACAGGACTTTCCTTATATGAATCTTATTCTCCAGACCATTCCGGATCTCCTCGTGATATCCCGGATCCCATCCGAGACTCCGAACAACATTCGGTCTCTTAATCATCATTCCATAACTACTCAACAACATCGAATCCTTAAGTGTGTCTCCCTACGGTTCGTGAATTATGCGGACATGACCGAGACACTTCTCCAATCAATAACCAATAGAGGAATCTGGAAATTCATATGGCTCCCACATATTTATACGATTACTTTGCGATCGAACGAACCACTTACATACGATACCAATTTCCCTTTGTCTCACGATAGTTTACTTATCCGAGGTTTTGATCGTCGGTATCTCTGCATACCTAGTTCAACCTCGTTACTGATAAGTACTCTTTTCTCGTTCCCGTGATATGTGATCCCTTGTGAGCCAGTCACATGCTTGCAAGATAATTGTATGACATTCCACCGAGAGGGCCTAGAGTATATCTATCCGTCATATGGATGGACAAATCCCACTCTTGATCCATGTGCCTCAACACATACTTTCCGAACACTCAATGCCACCTTTATAGCCACCCAGTTACGGTGTGGTGTTTGATGTCATCAAAGCATCCTTCCGGTGATGGTGTTTAGCATGATCTCATGGTCGAAGGAATTAGGTTACTATGTATCAGAAAGCATATATCAAATGAACTATATTAAATGACTTGATCTTTATGCTATGCTTAACTATAGGAGTATGTCCATCATATCATACTCCTAATGACATGACCCTGTTGTTAATAACATCTCTATGTTCATGATCAGGAAACCATGATCATATATTAACCAACAAGCTAGTTTAATAAGAGGCTTTACTAGGGACTCTTTTATGTTTACAAATCACACAAGTATTAATGTTTCCGATTAATACAATTATAGCATGGTATGTAAACATTTATCATAAGCATGAAGATATGACAATAACCACTTTATTATTGCCTCTTGGGCATATCTCCAATAGTTTCTCCTCACATGAGTCTCCACTCGAGTCTACGACTCGACTAGACACTCGGAGGCTACTTCTATCAGGAGCGCTGGTTGCGCACCCGATGTACTTTCAGGTCAGCGGTATGCCCACGAGATTGTCGACTACAACTGCATGATACATGAATCGAGTCTCTGCCCGAGTCTACGACTCCGCCAGACACTCGGGGGCTACTCCAAATCGGAGCGCTGGTCGCGCACACACAGAAGATCTTCGAGTGGCACGCTTCGATTCCTCACTCGAATCAACGATTCGACTGAGGACTCGGGGGCTACTCCCATAGGGAGCGTTGGTCGTGCACTCGAAAAATCGACAGTGTTGATGACATTTTGCATGATCATCCGAAGAACTTTCGAATCATCGTATCCCACAACCGACGACTATAAGTTTCTGCTCGAGTCTACGACTCGAACAGACACTCGGGGGCTACTCCCATAGGGAGCGCTGGTCACGCACCCTATTGTCCATTGTGTTGACTACGTCCATAATGCTGACTCGTTTACAACAACTGAACAAATTCAGCTGACCCGATGAACTTTCAGGTGAAGTGCTTCGCACTCGACACAACTTTCGACTCTGACATCTAAATGCAAGGTTCAAGACAACTCAGTCTTCACCCGAATCTATGTTTCAGATTGTAGCACCCCCAGAATTGGACCTATGCAAGTTTCAGCGATTCCCGCCAAACCCGCATAGAAACGATTCAAAGGTGCCCACCAGGCACTTTCGTGCGGGTGGGAAACGAAGTAATAACATTACACAACAGTCCTCGATGGGACCCACAGAACAGATATATATATAACAGCGACTCCATGAGTCAAGAATACAGATATAATATACAAAGATCCAAATCACCTTGAAAACGATAGAGCGTCCGGCTACGGACAAGATGCAAATGGGACTAAGAGCCCTGAAGAATAACCAATGGCGTCCATAACCCTGCCCAGGCCAAGCCGGAAGGGTAACCCTGCTAACGACGTCGATCTCAAAACCTGCTTAAACAAAAGGGGTGCCGACAAAGGGCAAAGGAAAAAGAGGAGCGTCAGTACTGAGGCCAGTACACGACGAGGCTAGAATTCGGCGGTCCTCGCCTACATAGGTATGGTGGACTGAAGCGGCAGCGGCAGCATATGCACTAAACAACCTATAGAGACTCGATACAACTGGCGGCTATCAGAGAGGGGTAAGAAAGACCTATTCGGCTCCAACCTGATACTAGCATCAAACAAACCCCTCCTGGTGTTTCCCCCTCGATACCAACGAGGAAGTCAACCGAGGAACTCACACAGTTGGCAGTTTTATTTATTCAGTTATCGTTGCAGCAATTACTAGTCAGGTATAGATAATTGTCCTGATAAAAGAAGCAGTGGGCCCTTTTAGTTATTCATTCCGTTGTAGTTGCAGCAATTACTAATCAGGTACAGATGGCATGATATAATCCCAAAACCCAGCAGTTGTTGGTACTTTTATTCAGCCATTCCGTTGTAGTTGCAATACTTACTAGTCAGGTACAATGGTCGCAAGCGACACGCCAAACAAGCAATTGTGGGCAGTATTAATTAGCCATTCCATTATAGTGAAGCTGATTACTAGTCATTATAAAGTCAAATTTATAGCAATAAACTTTAGTTATGCTTGTCTATGGTCGAGATACTGTGCTCCAAGTCGTCCATAACCGCGGACACGGCTTTCAGAAAGTTTTAACCCGGCCGGGGTGCACAAATAGCAACACACACACGATCAACCTCGGAAAAACCAAATCAAAACCCAACGAGGTCTTCACGACAGAGCAATCACAAGATTCAGAAATATTTCAGGGGGCCACACCATTGAGTAGACCCGCAACGGAGTAAGCAAGCTCCGAGACGGACTCAAGGTTTGCGTCAATGGCTGTAAGCGACTGGGAACCCGAAAGTGTGGCTGGGCTTGTCGATACCGCGTAATCACTCCGCTTACCTAAACAGTACAGTGTGCTCCTCGCACAAATTAAATAAAGCAGTAGCATGGCATAAGTATAGGATCGTAAATAAAACCTCAAACTAGTTTGTGGCCCCAAGAAATAAGACGGAATCAAGCTCTGGCTAAGGGGGGCCCATACTCCCCATATGTGGATAGTGCGATAAATCAAGGAACATGTATCAAGTACTCGGGGTCCTACGGGACACAAGTGGGCGTTCGGAAACCAAATGTTATCTATCACCCACCGATGCCTCTGCTTACTTCAATTTTAGTTGTTAAACAGGAATTAAAGTGAACGATAAGTAAAGCCAGGATCATCTCCAACATCAACATGCGGCAATACATCAACAACTGTGGCACTGACGACACGCAACAGCACTTGAGCAAGCGACTACGACGCGCAAGTCCAGCTATCTACCAAACAACAGGTAATAGGGTGTGTCCAAGGCAATATAGGGCTGCAAGGGATATCACGGGTACGGAAAACTAGAGCATCGCAACACAGATAGCAATAGATCAACAGGAGGGAAGTAAATACTATAAAAGTAAGATAGGTAGAAAGGGGGGAGATGCTCGCCTGAAAACGTTGTCGAAGGTTCAACCGAAGATCGGGGCGAAGCTCACATCAACTCATCGGCCTTATCCGCGAAGAAGCAAAACACTAGAAGAAACACCGGATGCAATATTTAATACTACGGCAAAAGATCGGCATGATGCATGTACGATGCATGGCATGGCAAGGTGCAATGCAATTAGGTCATATTAAGCGGAACCGGGGTCCCGACAATTAATTAGGTGGTTCCTGTTATTTAGCTACCCCGCAATTTAAATGTTGTCTTAACAAGGCAAAATTATATCACCGGTTCGCTACACAAATTTAAATGAGGCCAATATAAGGCTAGATTTTCCCGCATATGGGCCCCATATTTAATTATAAGGTGAATCGGCATAAGGCCCCCAAACCACACAAATATGCATGCAAGTATGGCAATTTAATATGCGACAAGTTGTATTATATTATAAAAAGAGGGTTTCGGGAAGGGGTTCACACATTAAGGGGGGTCTCGACGAACTTGGGGTTCCGGGGTTCGGGGTCGGGTCTCAGGGTTCAGGGTTCGACGGATCGGTCTCGGACTCCGGGATTAGGGTCTTCGGATCGGGGAAGTAGACCTTGTCGTATCCGGGAAGCAGGACTTGGGTTGGTGCCGGGGCGCGTCGGATTCTTCCGGGTCGATGCCGTCCTTGTTGTCGCGAAGGTCTTGTCGGGTCCCACGGGGTCGGTCTTGCCGTTGCGAGGGTCTTGTCGGGTCCGCGCCATCGAGGCGGTCTTGGCTTCGGGGTGAAGGGCTTGTCGTTCTCGTGGCGATCTTTGCGGCCTCCCGGTTGTCTTGGCGTCCGAGGGTAGATCTTGGCGTGTCGAGGGTCCGGTCTTCGGATCCGCGAAGGGTTCCTTGGTGCTCCGTGATGTAGAACTTGTCGGTTCCATGGCGATCTTGGCGGCTCGGAGGGGGTTTGAGGAATCGGTACGGTTTTCGGATTCCGTGAGGAAGATCATGGCGCGGCACCGGGTACGGGATCGGCCTTCGGGTTCGGGGGTCTCGGCGTTCGTAGTAGGTCTTGGCTCTTCGGTTTGATGTCGTCCTCCAGGTACCGCGGGTTCTCGGCGTGGTTGGCGCACTTGGTCTAGAGTCGAGGTTTTCTACCGAAGATCCTGGGGTCCCCTCTTGGTCTTGCCGATGCCAAACTTGTCGTGGGGCTCGGGCGTCGGCCGCACGGCAACGGTGCTGCAAGGCCTGGCGAGGCGGAGGCGCGGGGCATGGCCTCGGCACGAACGATGATGGCGGGGCGAAGCTGGTTGGCGACGGAGGTGCTCCAGCGGGGCGGTGACGGAGAAGCGGCGCAGCCTTGCGGGCCTGCTGGACAGAGCAGCGGAGGCTCGGCCTCGAGGCGACGTGCGCAGGGCCGGGGCGCCGGGGCGGAGGGAGGACGACGGCGAGGCGGCCAGCACGCCGGCGGACAAAGCAGCCCCGCGGCGGTGGGACCTGGCCGGAGACGGGCGGCAGAGGGGGCCCGAGGCGTCGACGCGCGCAGGTGGAGGCGGGGCGGCGCGGGCTCGCTGGAGATGAGGCAGGCGCGGTCGCGGAGGGTCGCCGGGCGGCGGGGCAGAGGACGCGGAGGCGGCTTGCGCGGGCGGCGGACGGTGGCGGGTGAAGGTGGCGAGGGCGGCGGAGGCCGGGGAGGACGCGGGTGAGGCGGCCGTGCCCGGCGGCGCTGGCGAGCTCGTTCGCCGGAGCACGCGTGGGTCGGGGCGGCGCGGAGCCCGGGCGGCCGCGGGCGCGGAGGGGGCGTGCGGGCGGCTCCGGCGGGCGCTCGCGTCGCGCGGGGCGGGGACGAGGCCGAGGAGGCCGGCGGACGCGCGGCCTGGGCGGCGAGGGGGCTTGGCGGCGGTGGGGACCGTCGTCCCTGGCGGCGGCGGAGAGGCGGTCGGAGGGAGCGGCGGCGTGCGGTGGTTGGCGGGGCGGCGCCAGGTGCGAGGGGTGGAGAGCGGGCGAAGGGATGGGAGAGGCCGGTGCGGGGGAAGAAGAAGCTGGGGGAGGGCGAGCGCGTGGGGAAGATGGGTGCCGCGGGGTGGGTCCTAGGGGACGCGTGTGGAGCGCGGTGGGAGTGGGGAGTTTGGCTGCGGGTGGGCCAGAGGGGGGTGGGGCCCCAGCGGTCAGTGTGCGTGCGTGTGAGGGTTTGTGTGGTGGGGAGGTTAGGTGGGGCCGGTGGAGGGAGTGGGAAGAGAGAGAGAGAGGCCAGGGGCTGCTGAGGTGGCAGTTCCTGGTTGGGTAGAGGGGGAGAGAGGGTGAGGTGTCACTAGGGGATTGGGTGGGGTGATGTGGCCAAAGGGGTGTGGGTAGATTAGTTGGTAGGTTTAGGAATAAGGGGGTGGACCGATTATATTTTCTGGGGTGGTCGTTCGGGTCATTCGGCCCGTTCGACTGCCCCACTAAAATAATTAAAATAATTTATTTGTTTTAAACGGGCCGTTCGCAAACCGATAGCGGCCAAAACAAAATATTCGGCGACCCGGATTTTGGCGTTTGAATGAAGATGGGGCGTTTTTAGAAAACAAAACGGGCTTTGCGAACATAGTTTTATGCAAACAATGCATGACGATGACGATGCAATGCACAAATTCAACGTGATTTCCTAGTAGTGGTTTTGCGGGATGCCACAATTATGGACACTCGGGGGCTACTGACATGGATATTCCCTACGGGTACCCAATGTTAGCCTACCTGGTCCAGCCCGACGGAAGGCCCACTCGACGACCTGTCAGGGTCCATGACGCCTATGAAGTTTCGGCTGATATGAAGCCCATATGGACACGGACTCCCAAGCACACAAGACAAGGAAATCTCAATACTAGAGTTTAAATACAACTTGTAACCTACTCGTATCAGTACCTAAGACCTAGCCTCCCCATATATAAAGTCTAGGAGGTTCCAACGAGGAGGACAGATTACAGTACAATAGGCTACGCCACAATATCTCAACTCACCTCATACGCACCTCACGCCAGATTGCATCTGCGCACCCCTATAATCTTCGGTTCTACCGTAATCAAGAGCAGACAAGCATGAGTAGGGTTTTCCCTCCGGGGGCCTGAACCTGGGTAAATCTCGTGTCCCGCATTGCTTGTCTGTTAACCGTTCCGTGATCTCCAGCATCCCCATCTTCTCCAAAACCAAAGTCCGTAACAATGGGCATTTACGAGATCGAACCTCGTCACTTGATACGTCGGAAATGTATCTATATTTTTTGATGTTCCATGCTTGTTTAGTATCTACTTTGTTTTTCTTTGTCCACACTTTGTGGTGCTTTTTATATGTTTTCTGGTACTAACCTATTAACAAGTTGCCATAGTGCCAGTTGCCTGTTTTCTGCTGTTTTTGGTTCCAAAAAAGCTAGTAAGGAAATATTCTCGGAATTGGACGGGACAAAAGCCGAAGTCAATATTTCACCGAGGAGAACACGGAGTCTAGAGGAGAGACGGAGGGGCTCCACAGGGCGGCCAGACCCTCCTAGGCACGGGCCCACCCTAGACCGCGCCTGGGCAGGGTGTGGCCCCCTGGCCACCTCCCAGCCTTGCCTCTTTGCTATAAGAAGCCCCCGATGCCTAAACCCTAAGTACCCGATCAATATTCCACGAAACCGTCTGTAGCCGCCGCCACCATCGTCCCTAGATCGGGGGAATCTGAAGCTCTTCCCGGTATCCTGCCGGAAGGGAGATCATCCCGGAGGCCTTCTTCTTCATCATGCCAGCCTCCGGTATGAAGCGTGAGTAGTTCCACCTTGGACTACGGTTCCATGTAGTAGCTAGATGGTTGTATCTCCTCCTTTGTGCTTTCATGTCTAGATCTTGTGAGCTTCGTTCATGATCAAGATCTCATCTATTTGTAATCATGCATGTTGTGTTTGCGGGGATCCGATAGATATTGAGATTTCTATGTCAGATTGATTAATGATTTTTGTCTTATTGATTCTATTATGTCTGTGTTGTTTGTGATCTTGCATGCTCTCCGTTGAGCTATCTTGGCCGGGTAGTTGTTAGTGACTCTAAGAGGGGGTATTTATGCTCGATAGTGGGTTCATGCCTCTATTTAATCTGGGGAAGTGACAGAAATCTCTAAGGTTGTAGATGTGTTGTTGCTACTAGGGAGAAAACAACGGTCTCTTGTTCATGGAACAAGTGGATTGTTTATCTTACACACTTTGCTTAAAGCAGTTGTCTGTTGCTTGCAACTTAATACTGGAGGGGGTTCGGACGATAACCCAAAGGTGGACTTCTAGTCATAGATGCAGTTGGATGGCGGTCTATGTATCTTGTTGTATTGCCCAATCGAATCTCATAGGATCTTTATGTCTAGTATTGCATTGTTATGCCTTGCTCAGTCATGTCAATTGCCCTGCTGTAATTTGTTTACCCTGCATGCCATGTTTGTTTATCTAAGGAGAGCACCTCTAGTGAACTATGGACCCCGGTCCAATCTTTACCATTGATACATCTTCCACTGTTACTGTTTACTTGCTGGAAACCATCATTACCTTCCACACCATACAGTTAATCCTTTGTTACAGCAAACCGGTGAGCTTGACAACCTCACTGTTCGTTGGGACAAAGTTTTGAGTTTGTGTTGTGCATGTCTCTAAGTTGCTAGCAACACCTTTGAGTCGTTTCCTTTCTCTTACTGGTTTGATAACCTCGGTCTCTTACTAAGGAAAAATTTGCTGATGTGCTCATTACACCTTGCTCTTGGGGTCTTCCAACGAAGCGCCTACACCGCGCCATCAGACCGCGGGCGCCACCAACGCCATGGTTGACGCGGGCTCCAAGCAGACGACAGCTACAAGCGCGAGCGCCTAGGATTTTAATTGTCTTGGAATACTTTGATCAAGTCGGTGCTTTGGGACTTGATAAATGGTGCCATGGAGATGTATTTTTGCATCCATATGACTATAGCTTCTTAATTATTATTATTATTTTGACTTGTTTTACATTTGTAATTTATGAGTTTTAATATCTAGTGTTAAATGATACTAGCCTCGGCGATAGCTATTATAGCCATAGCTTGGACCTCGCCATGAATCCGTAATACATGTGATCTTGTTACTAGCCTATAAAAAGAAGTCCAATCCTCCAAAGTTCATAAAATTTCTTCGAAGCAAAGAGCTCCAAGGTAGGCTAAGGGGATATGTGAACTTTTTCTTAGTTGATACGGTAGACTAGGACTTGAGGCACTTTTGGAACCGGGGACTAGAAAGAGAAGAGGATAGTGTTCTTATAGAAAATGTTTCCTTTTTTTTTACTTGAGAAAATGTTTATTTTCTTTTTTTTGCACGAAGAAGGGAGAAGAGCACCCTAAATTTCATTCAGCTCAGAAGCATTGTACATCGTGAAATACATATCCCAGTTGCTGAATCATATTGGTTGCAGCAAGAACTGGGCATGGAATGTTGCTATAAGTTGTGTTCCTACAGGAACAAGTGGGCAATGATCGATGTGATAGCCTTGCCTGTTTTGCATAATTATGAGCAACCCCGTTGATTTCTCTTTTAGTGTGATAGGTTGCAGCTTCCAATGGCTTGACTAGATTCTGAAAATGAATAGCCTGTCTTCTTATTTCCTAGAGTATGATCTCCCTCTCCCAAATCAGCAACTGTTCTTGCTAGGTTGAGGTTATCTGTGAAAAACACAGTTGCATTGCAGTTGCAAATTCAACAGCCAACAGCAGCGCATGAGCTTCCGCCTGCAAGGGGAAGAGACATCTTTTTTCGAAGCAATAATGAAAACATCAGTTCTGCCCCCCAAATCATCCGTTGCTAAATAAATACCCAGTCCAGCTATAGAAGGGATGCCACCTTCTCTTTGTCTCCAAGCAGCGTCAGAATAGATTTTTGGCCCTATAAAATGGAACAGAGATACCTTGCAATTGTAGTCCGGCCAGACCAGTAGCAGCTTCATTTGGGTTGCTGCCACACTGTATTGCATCAACAGTTTTCATGTTGGCAATAAGAACCTGAGTAGAACCTGCAATGTGGTGAGGAGCAGCCTTCTTTTTGCAAAAAAGCTCATCATTCCTTGCTTTCCAAAGACACCAAAGGAAAGTGAAACTGTAGTTTAAATTGCTAGAGGGATGATTTTAGGTTAGAACGTTCAGAAGCAATTTAGGTATGGAGTTTGTGAAACTATAGAAAGTTCAGGACTACCACATCTCCGCAACAAGTTTTTTCAATAGGAATCATCTCTTTGCATTTTCAAACTTGATTCATGATTTTGATAGTCTCTTCAGGAACCACCGTTGGTCTTGGCGAACCTGTATCATAAAGCATCTGCAAGCAAGCTTTGTAAGTAGATTTAGTGTTGCATTTTCCATTCGGAGTTAGCTTCCAACATAGAATGTCCTCTTTCTTTGGTGCCGTTTCAAACAAAGGAATTGGTATCCTATATATTCATTTAAAACTCCTGTGGAAGGGTCCTTTCATAGAAATTTTGGAAGAAACCGAACATGAGGTCCTATCCTATCTCATATTTTCTTCCTGTGACAGGGTTGAAGGCCATGGCTCATATTCCTGTGGCAGGATTGAAGGCCATAGCTCGTCCTGACAAGAGGCAAGGCCTGTCAGAAAGAGACCCTTTGACATACGCTGCAAGGCCTGTTGGAAAGAGATCCTCTGACATACGCGCAAGGCCTGTTGGAAAGAGATCCTCTGACATACACCAAGTCACATTGAGCCGCTGACATATGGACTCTAGATACCCCACCAAACAGAGAAGGTGAGAAAGTTTGGTGTCTGAGATTGCAACATTACATCGAAGGTTTGAAATTTTGTTACTGCATTATTACATAACAGTCGCAGAGACCTCTGTACAGTACCAACTGCAAAAGTATTTACAGTTGAACCTTACACGAGACGAGACCACTCGTGGAATCAAGAGCAGAATTACAAAGTTACAAACTCAGGGTACATTTCTCATCATCTCAAGAGTACACCCATTATTTTGCTCCACAACAGATACACGCGCCTTAGTGTTGTGTGGCCACTTCAGCTACCCGAAGTACTTCGCAAAGAGTGACCTGGAGATCGCCAAAGCATCGCCCGTGGCTTTCACAGGGTACAGCTCCTTCCCAGACTGCCATTCATTAGAATACGAGATCCAGTCTCGCCTCCATTCCTCCAGTTGGAAACTGCGGTTCTCCTGCAGGCTTCTCGACAAGCGAGCGAAGTATTTTGATGCCCTCGGAAGGTAGTACCTCTTCAGCAGCCCACTCCAGAACTTATTGGCTGGAGATGAGGATCCGGAAAGCAAAGTGTGCAGTTAGTAACACAGAGGTGGACTGCCACATTCATATCATCACTACTATTTATTACCGTAGTCGTGTAGTCTGCTCTGCTCGGTCTTTGTGTCGTCATACCACATTGACACCTGTGTTCTAGCATTCCACTCGTACTGATAAAACAGTTTGATTCAGTCCATAATGAAAGATTGATCCAGTACATGGTACGAGAAAAAGATTGATAACCAGGATCCAGACACTACATAAATTGTGTGAAACAAACCCACCTGTGTACGTTCATCTTCAGTCGTAGCAAGGCTTTTTGCACTTTCCAACCAAGGGCCCAGCAGGAAATTATCATCGGAAGCTAGCAGTGTATCAATATCCACAATGAGTTCGAGAAATTTCTCTGCGTGGAAGTTCAAATCACTCAAATCCTTCTTTTGGTAAGAATTCAAAGCATCCAGGTATATTTTATTTGCTAACTTTGACAGTGACTGCCTTGTCTGATCAACGAGGTCGTACCTGTTACCATTAATACTTATCAGTCATAGAGGGAGATCATGGCGTCACAGAACAGAAGTTCTCTTATTTAGTAAGCAGTCGAGAACCATAACCAGAACTGTAACATGCAACTATTTGTTGTTAAAAGGTATATTCACGTTTTTTTAAGAATATTCACGTTTTTGTGTGTAGCTTGCTCTATTTTTATCAAAGCTCCACCCGTGCCTTGATCATTTCATATGAGCTATGGACAACATGTACAAGATCAAATAGGCAGGAATCCATATAACTGAAAAAAGGTAGGAACAAATATAAATTGGCATGTTGTCTCTTTTACTAGGGTTAGGAGGTAGAATTATGGATCCTGCAAGGGCACAAAAAAATACTTCAGAATATCATATGGTTCCAGTTAATTCTGGTAACCCTATATAATGGGAACACCATTCAGGAAAACCTTCTTTGCCACTTGTCAGCAACTCTCCCAGGAATGAACTAACTTTTACCCTGTTTCTGGCGAAAGAAAACCTATGTCTCTTTCGTGCATATAGTTGATACGATCTACATGAATCAGGATGAACAGGCCAAATTCCACAACATTTTATAGTTATCGAAAGAGTTGGTTGTTTGAAAATCAACAGTTTATTCTTTTGGAATAGATCTGACAATGGCTCAAAATTTGAAAATTTGGTACGTGAAGTTTGAAGGATCATGCCATCAGAAAGAGCACACATGACATCCGTATACTTTAAGAATCAGACGAGACATACCTAAATGTGAGACTTTTTGAAAGATCATTGCCTGCATTAATAAATAGATCAAGGGCTTTGACAGCCTCCTTTGTAGAATACCATAAATGTGGTTGTGGCAGGCTTGTAGAGACCTCACTTAAGAAGAACCTCGGATGTTTCCTCGCAAGTGAGATACTTCTTCGTTTCGAAAACTGGGAGCTGAAAGAACTTGGACTCATGTCTGGGAATTCAACAATATAGTCCCTATTATGATCCTGCGATGAACATATGAAAAGGATATATGAATATTGTCAGAAAGTACTGTACGATTGCAACAAAGTAGCATCTGTATGAAATCGAACCGCAATTCCATCTGTGCAATTGTATATTGTATGATACAAGATTGCCCAAGATTTCTGTATTTCGACATTTGATTGGCCATATCGTCTATAGGAGTATGTTTTTAACCAATCCTGGACGGTAGATATAGATTAGATGGTAATCAAGAACTTCAGCAAATGGGAATATAGACGGAATCAAAGCAGCAACAAAGGTGGCAAGTTTCTCACAAAAGAAAAGAGATGGGCAGTGTGAATCTGATATGTACAAGAGTTTGTACCTCATTCACCACATGTTAACACGAGCGAGTAAAAGATCTCTATCAAGGAATAACTAACAATTAAAGAAACAAGGTGATATGCATCATAACAATTTTTTATAACACCAGCTGTCAACATTTACGTTGTAGATAAGAAAATATCAGAGTCCCATGGTGTTAGTGAAACTACAAGAAGAACATAAAGAAAGCCTTCGCAGAAACACCTTTAGACCAGATTAATCATTATTTTTTTGAACCTCTGACCAGATTAATTATAACTTGATCTTTCAAGTTAAAGCCTTATGTACTCCCTCCATCCCAAAATAAGTGACTTGGATTTGTCTAGATCTGTATGTATCTACACACTAAAACACGTCTAAGGTGCATGCGGATCTAGACAAATCCATGCCACTTATTTTGGGATGGAGGGAGTATTAACCAATGTTAAGGATATCGCTTATCGGTAATTTATCGGCCAACTGAAAATTGGCGATTTTTCAGCATATCGGTCTATTTATCGGGCGATAAATTGGAAAATCAGACGATAAATCAGAAAATCGGCATATCGGCCACCCTCGAGTAGCGATAAATCGGACGATTAATCGGCATATCGGACGATTTTTTGAACAGTGGTATTAACACACGAATTCACATCACATTAACCCTCTATGAAGTTGAAAACTTCTCTAGAATGATGACATAAGAGGTGTAAACAATAATTCATGACACATCAGGGACCAGGCGTATTTGCAATGTACTCCCTCCATTCCAAATTATAAGATGTTTTAGCCTTTTTCTAAAACACATGTATCTAGACGTCTTTTATTGTGTAGGTTTGGAGCAAAATGAGTCAACCTACACACTAAAAGGCGTCTAGATACATGTGTTTCAGAAAAATGCTAAAACATCTTATATTTGGAACAGAGGGAGTATACCTCAACTTTAACCTTTTGACTACGGAATGCCATTTCAGACATAAGCTCATAAACAACTGGATTTTGCTCAATTCCCTCCATGCACATGCCAACACCAACCTAAACAAGAGGAAGGGTCAAATGTAAGTACCCCCAGTTGAAAAAAGAACAAAAATATGTGCTTCTCTAGGGAAATAGCAAAGGAGACCCCTACTTTTAGTAAATATGCATAAGAAATGAAAATAAAATGTACCATTGTTGAATTGTAGCTTGTACGTGCATCAATAGGGCCAGATGAAATTGAATCTAGTATTCCATACATTTCAATATTACCGCCAAAGTTGTGTAACATGCACCTAGTTTAAGCAATAAACGTTAGTTAACTACTTGACTTGGTTGCACAATGGAAGTGAGAGAGAGAGAGAGGTACCAGATGTATGGTACACCATAGAATTGAGAGGACATTTTCCATATGGGCTTGACATCAGCAAATAAATCAAGGACTATCATCTTACCAATTGGAACAGAATGAAGTAGCGCCTGAAAGGAAAACAAAAGAAGCAAACATTTATCGCATCTAAAGGATATGCAGCAGCTTTACATACCAAAGCTAACATGTTCGTGTTTTTTTCCCTCCATGTGTATATAGATGTCAATATTACTATTTACAAGATTTTTGTACTTTACTTTCATTAGAACTTAAATGTAGCATAATTTTTCTGCTGCAAGTTACAATTAAGGTATGAATTAACCTTTATTTGACAAGTAACCTCATTTCTGCCAGTGCTCAAGATACGAAAAATCAAAGCCAAAACAAGAACTTACTTTCATTTGAGGCTCCTTCCAGAAAGCTGCATCCGAGTAGAATAACCAACCCTGAATGAAGTAACGGAGGTTTGGAGATTATAATACTCCTTAAAATAGCGCATTGTGTGCTCATGAAAATCATGTCTGATAATATATATGGCTTGGGTTAAGTGACTTTTCACTGCAATCATAGGGCAGTGTTTAACATTGCCTTAATTATTTTCCCTACAAACGGGACATGGGACAGTACGAACATGAATAGTTCCTACACATAGCTCCACTCTATGCATAGTCGAGGGTGTTTGAGCCTCTGAGCTACCGACATTTGTGGGGCAAGTGTTCTGTACTTCATAACTTGATAACAAATGCATGGGGTGTTCCTATAATTTATAGAATCTCCGAAACAAACTTACCTAAGAAATAAGGGAAAACAATGGCAAGAAAATATGGCAAGTATGTAAGAGAAAAGGAAATAACTAATTGGTTGCTTCCCGATCTTGCAGTGTGGACGCCAGCACCTGTAGGACTGGCCACAAAAATCGTCCTTAACCCCCAATTGACACAAATTACTACTATATTATTGACTTGTGCAGTTATAGCAAAATTAAATAAATAGTCTTTCACACTTCCGAGTGTCCAAGAAGAGCGCAAGCACACCTGCATTAACCACACCGCATCCTTGTTACCTCTTGACATCGCTTCATAAATAGCAGAACCAAGTGCTGAAATATATGCCGGTTCATTTGTCGGTGGTGTATTCTCATTGAATGTGTCACTGAAAGCAACAGCTTTGATTGTCAAGTATGCAAAATGCACATGTTGTATAAACTAAACAACCAAATCAGCGCAGTTAGCAAGGAACATAAATGCCATAAATAAACAGAATACAGTTGGACGTGTAAATAAATGTCATACATAATGCACCAAAAATGAATATGTTGTTGAACCGTGTTCCAAAGTTTTTTTCTCGAGATGCTATTGGAGGTATATTATTGAATCGTGTAATCCAACAAGCAATAACACAAAATATTCATGCAACATACTGATGAAATATTCCAAGGGAAGCAGATTAGTAAGAGTTACCAATTATAGATGCTGGTAATGTCACCATATTCTGCATGTCTCGAAAAAAAAGAAAAAAAGGTAAGAACTCCATGTACAGGTTATGAAGACATACATAAAATGTGTGCTTTAGTTAGTTCATTCTGCAACTTTATGAAGTTATCCAGGGGGAAATAGTTGCATGAAATTGGACCAAATCAAGTCCTGTATCTTTCTGCCGAAAGAAATGCAGACCTTTCATTTGTTGCTTGATAAAAGCCTGTCCCACATCAATAAACAATGCATCCGAAGGATCAAGAATATAAGTGCAGCACCACCTAGGATCACCATCAACAGTGTTCCTGAAGCAGAGGAATGTGTAAATATCAGAATCCATGAGTTGAAATTATAAAATTCTTTATTCGGGAAATCCACATCGACGATGTTTTCTTACTGAAATGCTAGTCAACTGATATTGTTGCTTAAAATCATATACAAGTACTGCCAGCACACGCTGATTTGATAGTTCTAGTCTTCTAGACCTTCAGCCTATAATATGAAGTTTTTTTGGGGGGAGTGGAGGTGAAGAAGTTGAATCTGATTTTGTGCTTTGTTTGCAACAATAAGGATATAACAGCCATATAACTCCAACCTATCTTTTAGGCAAAATTGCCCCTTAACTAAGCATCTCATGGGCAACTGTGTCTGTAGCTTCAAATAATTGCAACCAAGTCAAATGGAAAGGGTAAGTTCATAGTTTATTACAATCTAACAAAACTGAACATCAGAAATTGTTTTATCTCTCTCAAGGCATGTATAATGGGGCGATGTCAGCCTTCCCTTAGAGGTGCCACGTTGGATTTTTGCTTAATCGAAGGAGAGAGAATTGAAAAAAAGAAGGCTGTCTTCCCTTAGCTAAGGGATCATCCCTTAGATAATAAGGGAAGACTATTTTCTCCATTGTACCTCATGCCTTCCCTTATTAACCCAATTTCCTACTAAAATTTAATTAGTTCTCATTAATTGCTAGAGAAGACAATAAGAGATAATCCATTGTACGACTTGTTTTTATTGTCTTCTCTAGATGACGTGGAAGGCTAAGAGAAGACTTGTCTTCTCTACCATTGTGCATGCCCTCAGATGTTCTAATAATACTTAGCAAGAGACATCATTAATGTATCGGCACCAAAGCTGAACTTTTGGCTCCATTGTAACCATAGATATTTTGGAGTGATAACAAAAGTTAGCTACAAAGATGAAAATTCTAGTATTTTGGGGGAGAGTCCTAAATTGAGCACAAAATTCCAGAGAATATCAGCAGAAATGGCACATGACAGTATATTACCAGTCACCGAGTCTGGTTATGGTGGCAGATGGAAACAATTTTTTAAACACGACTGGTACATTTCCGGAGAATGATGGAAGAACTGAAAAATGGTAATGTGTTGTAAGTATAAAATCTGAAAAAAAAAATTTAGTGAGTTATACTATCAACGTATCAGTGGTATAATATATATTCTTTGTCAACTGAAGCTCAAGAATGCATGATTAAAAATTAGAAGTAGATGGGAATAATAATAAATATGAGAAAACTTCAATGTTATATTCTTGTGACACATCATGAATGTAAGTCTACTCTAAGGTTTCACTAGCATATAGTACTAAATAGGGGAAAACAATAAGAAGGTGATTGCTGGACAGTAAAAGAAACATACCTGGGACCATTCCAAGCTCAATCATACGAGACAATATTTTCTTCTGCAGTGCCAATTGTTGATCAAACCAATTTTGCGAAAGTGGTCCACCCCATCTAAGAAATGTTGTTAAAATATATGAAATGTTTATACAAAACCATAAAATGTATACTATCAAATGATTCCCCATGTACAAATATCAGATTTAGCGACACAATGTTCGAGGCAGTGCTATAAGCCTAACGGAAATGTGATAGCAATTGTTTGTCATTCCTAAATACTTATGCAACAGCAACTGATTCTAGAAAAAGTGAAAGCCTTTTCTAGTATATACATTAATGATTATCCAATTTAGCAACATGAAGAGGAATGTCTTGATCTAATTATCCAAACAATGGACAAAAGGATATTCATTCCAGAATGGTAATGCTATGCTGGTTGCTCGAAAAAAATTACATATAAGGAAACTAACCATCCTGTATGAGCTGATCACCAAAACCTAAGACAGGGATAATACATCCTTATTTATTTTGCAATAATATGATTTATCTAGCAACTTCTGATCAACTTGTCTCCAGTAAATTTACTTTTAACTTACGCATGCAAGTTCCCCATCCTAGCCCAAGCAAGGAAAGCTGGTCCGCCGAAAAAATCATCTAAATCTCTGTCGGTGACATTGAAACTCTGGAATAGAATTAAATAGTCAACACGGGCTCAAATGCAACAAAAGGTTAGAGGGTAAACTGCGAAATTACATCATAATTAATTCCATTTAAGACATGGAAGGGAAAAATAAAGATAATGGTCTTAACAAAAGCTAATTTGGGGTTGCCATGGTTGAAGGTTCCAAACTGGTCAGCAACCACAAGATTTGTGTTGAATTACAATGTGTGCATGAAAGTTTTTATCTTTTGCAGAAAGGTTCCTGTAAGATTTATATGAAAGGTATGAATGCTAGCACTCATCAAGCTACTATATGCCAATTTCCAAATAAAGATGGGTTTTCAAATGGTCCAGCTTTTTCTCAGGTTTAATCACTGGGCACATCGTCATAATTATTCTGAAAGTACTCGAGCCAAAAGATAGCTGAATCATGTTAACAGAAGGAAGTTCCAAAATTTGACAAAACATTTCAGAGCTATAGCTATCCACTGTATTACCTTAAAAACCTTTTGCCAAATAGATTCCTGTCCGGTGAATGCTAAAGGCAGGTTAATTCCTTGAAGTGCCATCCAGTCAATTTCTTTTTCCCATCGTCTCCAATCCCACCACACAAAGGAGTCTATAGATATGCTACAGGAATTTTATCAGGAAAAGAATGTTGGAATCCACAAAAAGAACGGAAGCTGGCAACATTTGAAACATTTTCTAAATTAAGAAATACATATAAGAAAAATGTACATCTATAAAATGGACAGAGTTAACAACCTAAAACTTCTTAGAACCTAATTGTACTAGACCAAATAATTTTCCATGTGTGGTTGCATTAGCAGGTAGATTTATAATGCTTGCTGCATCAAACAAACAGCCATGATAGTAGAAAGTTGAAACTGAACAGTGCATTTACTTTCAGTACTCCTGAACAATCAAGGACTCAATATGGCAACAGAGAGAATGATTTTTTAGAGAGAAGTATGTGATGAAATATATCAGTAAATCAACAGGAGAGGTCTATTATGAATGAAGGACTTGAACCTGGTGTTTGAGATATGAGTAACTATGAACAAAATAGAGATCATGAGAGCTAGGGAAAAAAATCTAAACCACGAAAGGACTCACAGCTGGAGGTAACGACATTCTGATAGTAGTTCCATGGAACCGGGCGCTCAATCTTCACTCCCGTCCCCTTCACTCGCGGTAGAGACCCAGGCAGAGGGACTGACGCCAGTTGTGCACCACCAGTCTTATCCCAAGAAATGTGCACCCCGCACCAGTATTTGAGGTACCAATGGAGTCCAGATGCAAGCTCAACACCAGTGGTACCCTGGATCCTGGACATCATGAAGAGATGATTGCATTCACCTTTTTTTTGTGATAGAAGTACCATTAGCAATTTGAAATTTTAGTAGGTGCATGCTAACGGATGTTCACTCCGTGCATCTCCCCATGCTAAGTTGAATAATCAAGAGTTGAGAACACTTTGACCCTTCTTTTTTAGGGAAATACTTTGAAATTTGACCAATACTTTATCAAGTGCACATTGCTATTAAGCTCATCAGACACAAAATTAAAGGTAAAGCACACCCTATAGCGTCAAGGTGGAGGTCATTTCAAAACCACCTCTAACCCAGTCTAGACAATGAAAACAACTAACTGATACATAGCTACACCCTTCCTCCAATATTAGAAGTGCAAGAGAGAAGCATACATAATTTCTGCTCCGTCTTTGCCCAAGCCATCTACATTGCTTATCTTGAAGCAGCTCGAATCTCCACAGACGCCGCCCTGGAACAATAAAGCAAAACAAACACTGGTTATATCTCTGAATCCAAGTAGTACTACTAGTGACAGTGAGGTTTCGTCTCCGGAGTTGGCGTGCTCCAACCTTGGGGTCGATCTTGAACCGAAAGCTGAGAGCATGGGAGGGGAGTAGCCGGCGGAGTACCCCAGCGGCCGCCCCCTCCTGAGCCACCGGGGACGCGGCCCTGCGACCGGCCGCCGCGTGGAGCGCTTTCCACGAGGTGGGGCCTGCTGCCGCCACCACCGCCGACGGCGACGGGAGGAGGGCGAGGAGCAGCAGGAAGGGGAGCAGAGGGAGATACGGCAGCGCCGGCGGTCTCATGGCGAATCCGGCCGGTGGCTTCGCCGTATCAAGTAAAATGCGGTATCACTGATATGCTCTCGTTAGTCGTTACAGAGCCTTGGCCTTACCGCAGCAGCTAGCGTGAGGAATCTGGGAGGATGATCGCGTCAGACTGACAGCAGGACCATGGTGTGGGTTTGGATATAATTGACTAATGTAGAGTGGGGCGGCAATTTTGGCCCTTCCAACCCAACGCCGTTGAGAGGTCGATGCAAATTTCGCACTCTCCGATGTGTTCTGTCTAGAGCATTTTCCGATACAAATCTCGCACTCTTCGTTGAAAGGGCGTTTTTAGACCGAAACTGCTATCTAGCGTCGCCGAAACTGCTATCTAGCGTCGGACAGAGCTAGCTTTGATTTAAGAATGTTTAGTTTTTTATTTACGTTCTTAGGCCGAGTTCCTAGGCAACACAAAAACAGCAATATATTTGAATTTTTTGGTTTCCGTTGGCGAAATCTTAGCCAAAGATGTTCGAAGTACGTCCAAAAGTGTTCGGCGTTTAGATTATTACAAAACAAGATAAAATGGTTCGGCGATCGGTCGTTGATGGGATGGCCTCGACAGATTGGAGGAGGTGGAAGCAGAGCTCGGCGAAGGCGTGGCGGCGGAGACGATCGGCTCAGATCTTGGCGTGCTGGCGGCGATGTCCTCCTGGAGGATGGCGTTGCGGCGCGCCATGTACCGGTGTGCTCATCGTCGAGGTGTCTTCGTCGTCCATGAGGAACTGGAGATCCGTGTTCCTCTTTTTGGCAGCGAAGTTCGCCTTGAGGAGGTCGAGCTTGCGGTCTTGGTTCTGGAGCAGCTGCGTCCACCTCTCGTCGGCCTTCTCCTTCCTCTTCTTGGCATGGGCCTTGGAGTCGGCGATATACTTCTCGATGGACGCGTGGAGACGCTCGGCGGGAGGTCCTGTGGCTTTGAGCATCTTCGTCTTCTTATGGCCGACCTCCGGCCTTTCTTCGCCGGCAACAGGGGAGGAGCCTCCGGTTTGTACACGGCGTCCTTGGTCTTGGCGAGGCTCACGCGAGTGTCCACCCATTTCTGGCATTTCTCTATCACGGCAAACACGTGGTGGAACTTGAACTCCGTCTTGGTGTCATCCCGGTACATGCCGAGTGCACGGATGAGCTGCAAAGGCAAGGCAAAGTGTGTCAGGATAGGCATGAACTCGGCATACCTTCGGCTAGTGTTCGGCGAAGTACCTTGTTATCCATGCTTTCACCGCTGACGGGTGTGCGGTCGACCTCCTCGAGGATGTTGTGCCACTTGTTACACGCCTGCTGGATGAGTCCCCAGTGGTTGATCACGGCTTTCTCGCCATGCTCCATGTGAATATTGTTGTACTTTGGGTCACAAAGGCTGCGCTCGTCGAACGCTAGCTTCACACGCTTCCAGTAATTGTCCGAATTTTGGTTGGCGCCGATGATGGGATCCATGCTCACCGCTTTCCAGGCATCGGCGAGGCAAAGGTCCTTAAGCGTCGTCCACTTGAACCGAGGCTCCGACGCCGATGTCCCTGCCATCCTCTTGCCTTTGGCTTTGGCCTTCGTCGGAGCCAAGGCATCCTCTTCGGCATCCTCCTCATCCTTGGCCTGCGTCTGGTCGGCCTGGCCTTCGGCGAAATCCTGGGACTCGATGCAACGGCCCGGAACTATTCTTGAGTGAAGAAGAAGGCGTTGTCGGCCGCCGCCGGCCCTGAGGCGATCATGTCCTGCATGTACGCTTTAGTCAACATTCTGCCGAACATGATGTGGGCGTCCACTTCGCCGAAGGTTGCAGGCGAGGAGCTGCCGGCGAACGGGGAGAGGGCTACAGCGCATGGACGATGAAGTGCCGGCGTACACCAAAGAGCTGGCATACGGGACGTTGGTGTCAATGTTGAAGGACATAGGAGGGCGAGGTGCGGGGCAGGGAAAGAGCATGTTCGGGTTGAACCCGCCGTCAAACTCGAGAGAGGAGGAGTACCTCTGCCGTGGATTCGCCTGGCTCTCCTAGAACATGGCCGGCGAGATCGGTGAGAACCCGGCCGGCGATCCGACGCTTGGCTGGCTCCCCTAGTGCGCGTCGTACTGCGGGGGGACGATCGGTGTCGGGTGCGACATCGTCGCATGCACCACCGCCGCCTGTGTTTCCCTCATCGCCTGGATCTCGGCGAGCGCCTGGGCGATCTCCTTTGCCTCCTTGGACCTCGCCATCCTGTCCTTGCAGTTGTCTGTTTCGACCTTCCTCTTTTGGACTAGGGCCAGCCACTCGGCGTCGATCAATCCATCCGGACTCGGCCTCGGCGCTCTCGGTTTCCTCGCCTTTTTATCATTTGGTTCGCCGATGGTGGATCAAGGTTTGACGAAACCCTTGGGCGGCATGGTGGTCGGGAGCTCGGCAAACTGGCGTGAGATGTGGGGGGGACGGAGAGGAAAGGCGGGAGGGAAGAATAATAGGGCGGGAGCTCGGCCACCAGCCGCCGATAGGGTTGGAACACCCGCTTTTTTGTTTCGTCCGATGTTCCCAGGGCGTTCCCAGCGGCCCGTGATTGCCATGGGAATGCCGGGTGAAATTTGGGCCAAATCCGGACCAAATCGGCGTCCTAGGAAAGCGACTAGGCGAAAAATTGCCGCCCGGATGAAAAAAATGCCCTGGGAACGCCGTCGTGGGAACCCGAGTGGAGATGCTCTTAGGAGTCCTGGCGGATCAAATCTCCCCATCCGCCGGGTACTCGAGCTTAACAAAATGTCTCCCAATTCAAATTTTGTTGTTTAAATGAATTTGAAATTTTCTGTTGGAATCTAATGAGGGTTTGACTCGTCGATGCCCATTGTTATGGACTTGGGTTTTGGAGAAGATGGGGATGCTGGAATTCGCGAGACGGTTAACAGGCAAGCAATACGGGGACACGAGGTTTACCCAGGTTCAGGCCTCCGGAGGAAAAACCTTACTCCTGCTTATCTTTTCTTAATTACGGCAGAACCGAAGGTTACAAGGGTAGCATGAGGTGTGTGTATGAGGTGAAGATATCCTTCTCGTCGTGCCCTCCTGGCCTTTATATAGATAGGCCAGGTCCCGGGGGTAGGTTGAGTCGGTTACAAGCTAGGGTTGAACCCTTTGAAATTCTATCTATAGCTATTTGTGTCCTTCAAGGAGTCGAACTTGTAATGGGTTTTGGGCCACCCGAAATCTTCTTGGTCAGTAAGTCTTCATGTGGTCCTTTCCTGGGCTAGACCGGGTATACCAATGTGAGGCACTCGTAGGGTATATCCATGTCAGTAGCCCTCGAGTGTTCATTCGAATCGTAGATTCGACTGGAGACTCTATAATCTTTTGGGTGCTTCTCATTCGAACCTATTTTTATGAATAAGCATGCCAGTTTATAGGGATCGTTGATACATGCGCTTGACTCACCCGACAGATCAGGGTCAGTTAACTGTCATAGGACAAAACAACACGATCTTCTTCAGACTCGAGTCCCCGGACTCGAACCCGGAACAAATGCTGGTGTAATTCGACTTAGGCCGTTGAGGTCTTACTGGAGTCGAATTCTACTGACTTTTAAGTGATATACCAACTCGTCCATCGGGATTTTCATCGTGCCTATTGGCACGGGAGTTTACTGACAGAGCACAGTTCGATGCGTTACCAGGCCATCAGATGGTATCTGTAGGGCTTATCTTTGCATCGTAGACACAACATCCGAAGTTTTATCACCACAGAGGTGTTTTGGGTGACCAAGGAAGCTGCTTCTCGCTTGGCATTAATTAGGGCAAAGTTGCCAAAAAGTTTTTTGTGACATGATCCGAAGGATCTCATTCGAATAGTTCATAGGGTGCACGACCAACGCTCCCTATGGGAGTAACCCCCGAGTGTCTGTTCGAGTTGTAGACTCGAACAAAGATTTTAGTTCATTCATTTGTGTATGCTTCGATTATCTGTCCAAAGGACGCATTTCTTCGAATGCGCGGCCATCGCACCCTATGGGATTAGCCCCCGAGTCCGTAGTGGAGTCGCAGACTCGATGTAGGACTCTAATATTTCTTAGAGGTGATGTTACCATTGTAATTTCTCAGGTGCGCGGCCAGCGCTCCTGATAGGAGTATCCCCCGAATAGTTGGTTGAGTCATAGACTCGAGTAAGTACTTTATGTTTAGTAGAAATTTTCGTGTCATTGCTGGCTTTGCTTTGATGATATCATTGCAGACGATTAGTGAGCTCAAACGTCTACAGCGGCAGGGACGATGCGACCGGACGATCATGGGTCCCACCGCCTGACTAGAATTTGACTAGTCACGCATAATTGTGGCAAAAATTATGGCGTCTCCTCAATTTCCGTGCATAGTGGACGGCGTGCTTGCGACGGTTCAGGTTGGTGTTGACACGTGGACGGTGAGATATAGGGCACGCGTTAGGGCTTCTGCATCGACGGTTCTGCTTCATCGTCCTCGTCCTTTTATACCGTGAGGGAAAACAGAGGAATTTTACACCTTCGCCATTTGCATTGCTCTTTCACCATTGCCACCATTTCCTGAGCTCTTGCTTTCACTGCGCACTGGACATCCTCCGTGTGTTTCCTTCCTCCTTTCTTCGTTCACACCGCCGCGCTCGCCGCTCCTCGATGGGCAAGCCAAAGAAAAGCTCGTCCACCGTAGCAGGCGCAAGCGCCGCCAAGAAGGTTGCCAATCCGATCCAGACCACCGATGGTTGCGTGAGGCCGGCTTGATTTCCAAGACCAAGGGCGATTCCATCCTGCCAGATCAGGAGGTAATCCCGCGCCCACCCGAAGGGTTTCGGGTTATGTTCTTTGCGTTTGTCATTCACGGTCTCTCGTTGCCCGCCCATGAATTTCTTCGTGGGCTTCTTTTCTTCTATGGGATTCAGCTTCATCATCTGTCTCCCAATTCTCTTCTCCACATCGCCTGCTTTATTACTCTCTGCTAGTGCTGGCTCGGTATCGAGCCTCACTTTGGCCTCTTCCGGAGACTCTACTCCGTGAAGAGGCAATCTGGCACCAGTGGTGTTTATCCACTGGGAGGGTGCGGGATTTCCATCCGCTCCTCTATCCAGTTCTTCTCTTTTTATCTTTGCGAGTCCGTACAGCAGTGGCGGAGGAAGTGGTTCTATATCCGCGACGTCAAGCTGGACGGTCAGCATTACGGGCTCGCTCCCTTCGACTCCACCCAGAAGATCATCTGAAAGCGTCCGTGGTCGAACAACATTTTGGAGGGTGAATCCGAAGAGGTGGAGAAGCTCTACAATCGAGTGGAGGCCCTTCAGCTTGTGCCAGGAAAAGAGGTCAATGGTGTTGATATAATTCGCAACTTCCTCAAGTGTCGGGTGCAGCCGCTCCAAGCGAGGGCCACGCGATGTTTTTGTATGCTGGCTCCAATGACCCGACAAGGGTTTTGCCGGAGGAGATGTCTTCGACTGACCTTGATAGAGCGCTTCAGCCTCTGCTGAAGTACAAGGCTGAAGAGGATCTTCCGGGGGAGTCTTTGACTCCCCCCTTCAATGCCAAGAAAGCAGTTCCCCAGGTGAAACTTGTAGTTGCATGTAATGCTTTTCGAGTGCTGTTGTTTGTGACTGTTAACTCACATTGTATTTTGTCTCCAATTTGCAGGACTATAAGGTTGCGGGAATGATGCCCCCTCTGCCTGAGAAGTACTCATATGCACCGGACAATGAGGAAGTAGAGTCTGAGTCCGAGCTCCCCCTACACAATCGCCTTCCTTGGAAGTCCCCCGAGACTAGTGAAGGGAGCACTCAAAAAAGGTCCCGGAGCGAAACTTCGAATGGGGCGACGCCGCCAACACCGAAGGGGCCCTCCTTCCTCGAGCATCATGGCGGTGATGAGGTTGCGACCTCGTCCCCCATGGCGGCTGTGCCTGTTCGGGCGATAGCTCCTCAGGCGCCAGCCAAGAAGAAGAAGAAGAAGAAGAAGAAGAAGGAGAAGAAGGAGGCTCATGTCTTCAACCTATCGGACATACCATCATAAGTTACTCCGATCACACCTTGTTATTTTGTTTAAATGCTAAGTATTAGCTTGTTGTTTGATTTGGCTCCTCGTAAGTGCTAGCAGTAATTATTCGGAAGAGTCCCTTGATGAGGAGCCCGAAGATATGTTCGGGAGAGTCGAAGCCTGCTTCGTCTTTCCCCAAGATGGTGGCCAACTCCGACGATGATCATTCGAGCTCCCTGCGGCAAGGGACTCGTGCGATCTTTGCTCGGGAGACACAAGTAAAACCTTCAGAGTACACAGCTGACCACGTAAGTGTTCTTCCATTTCCTGCAATTGAGCCCCCGAGCCTGTTATTCATTCGGGTTTGTTGTTTTCTTCGCAGCCCTTTGTCCGTGTTGCCAATCGCCTGATCCAGCAGCACCTTTTTCTGGAAGGCAACCTCAAGCAACTCCAAGGTGTGGGTTTCTTCTTGTTCGATTGCAAGTGCTTGGCATAATATGTTCTTATGTTCATCTTTCGTTGCCCAATGCTATAGATGAGAACAACGATGCCCTCCGCAAGCTGAACGCTCTCGAAAAGAGTCTTGGCAAAGCAAATCAAAAGGCAAAGGATGCTGCAGAGGCCCTCCAACGCCAGCAGAAAGAGGCTGAAGACCGTGAGAAGCAGATCACGACTGTCGCGGGAGAAAGCCATGGCTGAAAAGCTTATGGCTGCTACCAAAGCGATATCCGATAGGTCTCCTTGTTCTTCTTTTGAGTGTTCCATGCCTTTGGGTGTGATTCCTTTTTCCTCATTTGACTGATTTTGTCGCTTTTCCTCACAGATGCTTCTGGTGTTGCGTTTGATTGTAATGCCTTGGGGCATGGGGATCTCCTGGTAGATGCTACTGCAGCGATTGAAGATTGCTGCACCTATGCCGTGGAGTCGCTCGACAAGGCCAAGAAGGTCCTCGCCCACTTCTACAAGGAGATCAACCTGAAGGGTGTTGCCCTTGAGGATGTCGACTCCCTTGCGGAGGCTCTAACGGATGATGCTCTGGCGAAGTACAAGCGGACGCAGAAAGGGGTTAGTGCTATGATGGGGCTGGTGATGGCGTCCGACGCTCAGTTGGATCTGCTGCAGGTCACGTCCAGGATGCCAACGGCGACGGATGGCACCGAGGTAGCATTTTCTTCCTTCGCCTCCTGCTGCAAGCATTTTGGTTCTAAGCTGATAGATCTGCTAGCCAACTACTCACTGGAGCAGCATCGAGTGGCCAAGACTAGGCAGTCTGGATCCGAAACTGCTCCGGGTGCTGACGCCTAGGTCCTCTATAGCTTGCTTAGCCTAGTTTCTCTCTCTTTTGCGTATGTAACACCTTTGGGCTGAACAAGTGTCACTCTGCCACGTAGTGGCTTTATTTGTGTAAATATGAATGCATCTTTTGAATGTTGTAAAATGTTGTGATTTTGATGTTTGCTTGTGCACCCTTAGGGTCCTTCGAGTGTGAATTGATGGCTTGGATATGTAGAGCTCGTTGGGAACCCCAAGAGGAAGGTATGATGAGCACAGCAACAAGTTTCCCTCAGTTATGAAACCAAGGTTATCGAACCAGTAGGAGTAAGGAAACAACTCCAAGGTGTTTCTAACAACTTGGAACCTGCACAACACAAACTCAATACTTTGCCCCAACTTACAGTGAGGTTGTCAATCTCACCGGTTTGCTGAAAACAAAGGATTAAACGTATAGTGTGGAAGATAGCGATTTGCTTGCAGAAAGTAAACAATAATGGTAACAGTAGGTGGTATATCAATGATAAAGAATGGACTGGGGTCCACAGTTCACTAGAGGTGTTCTCCATAAGATAGATAACATGTTGGGTGAACAAATTACAGCGGGGCAATTAACAGATTTAGAAAGCATAACAATGCATATACTAGACATCTTGATTCCTACGAGATTTGATTAGGCATTACAACATAATACATAGAGTGTAATCCAACTGCATCTATGACTAATAATCCATCTTTAGGTTATCATCTGAACTCCTTCTAGTATTAAGTTGCAAGCAATAGATAATTGCATTAAGCAAAGTGTGTAAAATAAACAATACAATTGCCCCATGGACAAAGGATTGTTGTTTTCTCCCTAGTAGCAACAACACATCTACAACCTTAGAGATTTCTATCACTTGCCCAGATTACTAGAGGCATGAATCTACTATCGAGCATAAATACTCCCTCTTGGAGTTACAAGCATCTACTTGGCCAAGATAGCTACTAGCAACGGAGAGCATGCAAGATCACAAATAACATAGACATGATAGAATCAATAATCAATCTGACATAGTATCTCAATATCCATCGGATCCCCGCAAACAGAACATGTATGATTACAAATAGATGATCTTGATCATGAACGGAGCTCACAAGATCTAAACATGATAGCACAAAGGAGGAGAAACAACCATCTAGCTATTGTATGGACCCATAGTCCAAGGGTGAACTACTTACGCATCATACCGGAGGCTGGCATGGTGATGAAGAAGGCCTCCGGGATGATCTCTCCCCTTCGGCAGGGTGCCGGGAAGAGCTTCAGATCCCCCCGATCTAGGGATGGAGATGGCGGCAGCTACGAACTGTTTCATGGAGATTTGATCGGGTACTTAGGGTTTCTGCATCGGGGTGCTTTTATAGGCTAAGGGGCAAGGTCGGTGGGCGCCCGAGGGGCCCACACTTAGGGCTGGCGCGCCCCCTGGCCATGCCGCCACTAGGTGTGGCCGCCTCGTGGCCCCACTTCGGCTGCCCTTCAGACTCCATGTTCCTTCTGGTAAAATATTGACTTTGGCTTTTGTCCCGTCCAATTCCTGGAATATTTCCTTACTAGCTTTTATGAAACCAAAAACAGCAGAAAACAGGCAACTAGCACTGCGGCATCTTGTTAATAGGTTAGTTTTAGAAAATGTATAAAAATACCTCAAAGTGTAGACAAAACATAAGATAAATGATATAAAACAAGCATGGAGCATAAAAAATTATAGATACATTTATGACGTATCACGAATCCAGTGGTTACATCTTCTCCTACGCTTGGTGCTTATCCATCGTTGAGCGAGCTTCACAGTTTCCATATATGCATGATCGCATCCAGAGCCTGGAGAAGAACATCCTCAGCATTCGTCGTCACGCGGATGTTTGGAAATCCAAGGCCAAACGGGCCATTGCTAGGGGAGAGTTTCTTCTTGAGGAGTTTCGGCAAGTTGGCGAGCAAATACAATGTAAGTCATCTTGACCCTTTGTCTCTTCGAGTACGAAGGATGTTTTATGTTAGCTCACCCACTGGGTTGTGCAGTTGTGAATCTTCTTCCGAAGGAAGAGAAGGAGCATGTAGCAATTCGAATGAATTGCCTAACGCAACACGATTTGGAGGCCGACAGCTTCTTCTGGATGTACCGCGACCGAGCGATTGTCCTTGCGACGGTGCAAGATCGCACCCATCAAGTACTTCGGGTGCTGAAGAGGGCATGGTCATTGCTCGCAGCGATCTGGGCCACAATGTTCCCCCTGGACTCTGCACCTTCCAGCTTTCAAGGCTTGCTTGGAAAGTTTCGAGATACAGGTCACGTGAAGGAGCTGGTGTGCCATCAACTGGTGGTGGGTGTGAAGGCAGACATGTCGCTTGTTCGACTGCATCGCCGCGATGTCAATCTTGCGGAGATAGCAGCTGGGCCACCTTCTCCTCCTCCGGATGGTATGGTGTGGGACATGCGTCCACACTACGCGGCAGTGGCGCAATACGCTGAAGAAATTGTAGATGTGTTTGAGGAGCGGACGAATGTTCTGCTCCAGCATAGCTGAGTCCTATAAATAAAACGAGGCAATGTAAAGTCTGTATATTTTCGAGTGGGCTTGTAATGCCCTTGTAAAGTTGTATGTATTGGCACGTAGTGTGTTGTTTGATTATAGACTGTGCATGTCCTTTTCGTTATCCTGACATAGTCAGTTACTCAGGTTATATGCGTGTTGTCAATCGACGAAGTGGTATGGTGAGACGTAGCCCGCAAGAGTTTTTAGCGATAAATAATATAAGGGTGAAAGATTTGGTCCAACGAACTTAGCTTTTATTCATCGTAATGTAGGAGGTACAGTGTTCTACTGAATAGCCTGGCTGAATAGCCTTATTTAAAGTAAAAGGTAACTAAGGGTAGAAGCATCGCAGTTTTGCGAGATTTCAGAGGTTGGATTATTTAACTCCTGACTCGACGTCCATGAGGCGGTAGGCGCCACCTGGGATTACTTCAGTGACGATGTAGGATCCTTCCCAGGGTGACTCGAGTTTTAGGTTCCCTTCCTGCTTGAGTCGTAGAATGAGGTCTCCTTCGTCGAAGGACCTTGGGCGCAGCCGACGGCTATGGTAGTTGTGCAGGCTCTGCCGATACACCACTAAGCGAGTCACAGCGATGTAGCGTGCTTCATCTAGTGTGCCGACCGCGTCTTCAAGTGCGGCCAATGATTCAGCTTCCCTGTATGCGACCACCCATGGGGCCTTGTAGCGTACCTCAGCGGGTAGCATGGCTTCGGCTCCGTGCACCATGAAGAAGGGCGTGTAGACAGTTGAGCTGTTTGGCGTTGTGCGCAGGCTCCAGATAATGGAGGGAAGCTTGTCCGCCCAGGTTCCCGCGAGCCTTTCGAGTGGGTGTAGCAGACGCTTCTTGATGCTGTTGCCGATGAGGCCATTGGCCTTTTCGACCCGCCCGTTGGTCTGCGGATGCGCCACAAAGACGTATGTGAGGTTGATTCCGAGGTTTTCGCAGAAGCCTCGGAAATCCTTCGAGGTGAAGTTCGATCCGTTGTCCGTTATTATGCTATGGGTTACTCCTAACCTGTAGACAATGGACTTGAAAAACTTTACGGCGGTGGCGCCGCTTTGGTTAGTGATAAGCATGGCCTCGATCCACTTCGAGAATTTGTCGACTGCTACCTGGAGGAAGACATGCCCTCCTGGCGAGGAATTTGGCAGTTTACCGATCATGTCGAGCCCCCACTGGGCGAAAGGCCATGCCAGCGGTATGGGACGCAGCTCCGATCCGGGCGCGTGTGGCTTGTGTGTGTACCGCTGATAGGTTGCACCTCTAGACTATCTCCTTTGCGTCGTTCATTGCGGTTGGCCAGTAGAAGCCAGCTCGTAGAGCTTTGGCGACCAGAGTGCGGCTGCCTGCGTGGTGACCGCAGATACCCTCATGGATGTCTAGGAGGATGATTTTGCCGTCGCTATTGGTGACGCATCGTTGGAGCTCACCCAAAATGCTGCGCTTGTACAACTCACCATTGATGATGGTGAAGGCCTTTGATCGGCGAGATATGCGTCGGGCGTCTGTCGGGTCCTTAGGAAGCTGCTTGCTTATCAGGTAGCATAGGTACGGTTGGGTCCATGTTTCCTCAACCGCCATGACCTACATAAGGCTTACCAGCTCGACCTCCGTGTCGAGCTTTTTGGGTCCTTCTTGTCCTTCGGGTGGTGCAGCCCCCCGAGTGCTCTGCGGCTTCGGCTTCCCTTTGGAAATTTTCGCTTGATGGAGGGTACGCAGATTTGTTCGAGGAACACACCTGGTGGCACTAGGGCGCAAGTGAAGCTAATGTTGGCGAGCTTGTCGGCCTCTTCGTTGCTTTCCCTGCCAACATGCCAAAGTTCGCAGCTGTCAAAGTCCCCTTCAAGTGAGTTGTAGAGTGCACAATATGCGATCATGTTGGCACTATGGGCGTCGCACTCGTTCATCGTCTGCTGGACGACGAGGTTGGAGTCACCATATATGACAAGGCGCGTTGCACCACACACCTTGGACATCCTCATGCCGTGTATGAGTGCCTCGTATTCAGCCTCATTGTTAGATGCGCAGAATTTCATCTGAAGGACATACCTCATCTTGTCCCCTTGAGGGGACGTTAGTATTACGCCGGCTCCTGCTCCAGCCTCGCGCTTAGAGCCGTCGAAGTGCATTGTCCAGGATTGTGACATGTCCGGGGTGTCCGGCAGTTGGATTTCCATCTAGTGGACGAGGAAATCAGGGAGCACCTGGGACTTGATGGCGGTGCACCGCTCATAGATGATGTCTCGAGGAGATAGCTCGATGCCCCACAAGGCTACTCGCCCCGTAGCTTCGGGGTTATTCAGGATGTTTGACAGCGGGGTGTCATTGATGACCATGATCTGGTGCTCCTAGAAGTAGTGGCTCAATATACGCGTCATCATGAATACGCCGTAGGCGAGCTTCTGGTAGTGGGGGTACCTCTGCTTTGTCGGGGTTAGTACCTCGCTGAGAAAGTAGATTGGGCGTTGTACCCCATGGGTCTTGCCGTCTTCGGGTCGCTCGACCATGAGGGCTATGCTAACCACCTGGTGCGTGGCTGCTATATATAGCAGCAAGGGCTCCCTTTCTTTTGGCGTGACCAAAACAGGAGATGTGGAGAGCAGGCATTTGAGGTCCTCAAATGCTTCGCCTACTTCGGCCGTCCACTTGAATTTGTCAGCCTTGCGCAACAGCTGATAAAAATGGAGGGCCTTCTCGCCCATGCGGCTGATGAATCTGCCGAGCACCGCGATTCGCCCAGCGAGCTGCTGGACCCCCTTTAGGTTCTGGGGCTTCTCCATGGCTAGTATAGCCCTGATTTTCTTCGGGTTTGCCTTGATGCCACGCTAAGAGATGAAGTACCCGAGTAATTGGTTGGACGGAACGCCGAAAGCGCACTTGTCTGGGTTCGGCTTGATCTTGTAATGATCAAGGTTGCCGAATGTCTCGCGGAGGTCGTCGATGAGCGTCCTAGCCTCCTTGGTCTTGATCACTATGTCATCGACATAGACTTGGATGTTTCGACCAATCTGGTTCTTCAGACATGCCTGCATGCATCTATGGTAAGTGGCGCATGCGTTCTTCAGCCCAAAAGGCATTGTGTTGTAGCAGAACACCCCGAGCGGCGTGATGAACACTGTCTTCTTCTGATCTTCGGCCTTCAGAAGAATTTGATTGTAGCCTGAGTAGGCGTCTAGGAAGGAGAGTTTCTCGCATCCTGCAGTGGATTCGATGATTTGATCGATCCGTGTAGAGGAAAGTGGTCCTTTGGATAGTGCTTGTTGAGAGATGTGAAGTCCACGCACATCCGCAGGATGTCCGTGTCCTTCTTCGGGACTAGCACGGGGTTGGCCAGCCACTCGCTTTCTTTTATCTCCCTAATGAATTTGGCATCAAAGAGTCTATTGACTTCGATACAAACGACTTTAGCTCTGGGCTCGGATAGTCGATGCATCGACTGATTAACTGGCTTCGCGTCCGGAAACACATTGAGTGCATGCTCGGCGAATTCCCTGGGAACTCCTAGCATGTCTGTAGGACACCAGGAGAAAATTTCCCAGCGCTCTCGGAGGAATTTGACGAGCGTGCTTTCCTATGCGAGGCTTAGGTCGTTGGCGATCAGCATCATCTTGGAGGCATCTGTTGGGTGAACCTACACCTTCTTTGTGTTGATTGTGGAGTTGAATGACATATCGGGTGTGTTTTGCCTGGTGACTGGGGGTGCCCCATTGTCTGTGACCTCCTTGAGCCTTGTGAGCTCCTCCTGCATCACAAACGACTAGGAGATTCTGTTGAAGTCTCTGTCACAACTGTCCGACCTGGTGAAGCTTCCTGGGACGATGATGATTCCCCTGGGTCCCGGCATCTTTAGTAGAAGGTACGCGTAGTGCGGTACTACCAGGAACCTTGCGAATGGCACACGCCCGAGGATGACATGGTACTGTGAGGGCCAGCCCACCACTTCGAACTCCATCCGCTCACGCCTGAAGTTTTCGGGCTTGCCAAAGATGACGTCTGATACGTTGCAAACGTATCTATAACTTTTGATGCTCCATGCTTGTTTTACACCAATTGCTTTGTGTTTTGCTTGCACTTCGTGGCATTTTTATGCATTTTCTGGAACTAACCTATTAACAAGATGCCACAGAGCCACTTCCCTGTTTTCTACAGTTTTTGGTTTCATGAAAACTAGTAAAGAAATATTCTCGGAATTGGACGAAACAAAAGACGAAGTTCCTATTTTTCTTGACACGACACGGAGTCCGAAGGAGATACGAATAGGCGCCGCGAAGCAGCCACACCAGGGGGCCGCACGGGCCCACCCTAGGCCGCGCCTGGCCATGGTGTGGGCCCCTCGGACATCCACCTACCTTGCCCCTTCACCTATATAATCCCCCTGAGACGAAAACCATAAATATCATATCATAATTCCATAAAAAGTTCCGCAGCGCCGCCGCCACCGAAGATGAGATTCGGGGGACAAAATTCTCTGTTCCGACACCCTTCCGGGACGGGGAATTGACCCTAGAGCCATCTCCATCCACTCCACCGCCATCTTCATCGCTGTTGCTGATTCCCATGATGAGGAGGGAGTAGTTATCCCCCGAGGCTAAGGGCTCTACCGGTATGTGTTCATCTCTCTCTCCCATTGTGTGATCTTTATGTGATCATGAGCTTTGTAATCTAGTTGAATAAGTAGATGTTACTCTTCATCTAGTATGCTACTCAAGTGATTTTATTAATGTGATCTCCGGAGACACCTTGTACCACGTGTGTGAAGGTGAGACTGTGCACGAAGTGGGTGGCTCTTAGGCTAAAGATTACATAAATACTTATCATGATTTATAATTTGAGTTGGATGTCTCTATGAAATTATGGTGTTTGTCTATAACCATCTAGCGCTCAAGGTGACAGTGTGGGGTAACCTAGATGGGGAATGCAAACGTTAAGGTGTGCTTTTATAGCCCTACGCGGTGAATTGGTGTTCGTTATCCAACCGGAGAGTAGTTCAGGGTAGCATAGTGAAGGAGAAGATATTTATGTGTTCAATTATGTTATCATTATTGAGAGTGTCCACTAGTGAAAGTATGATCCCTAGGCCTTATTTCTAAGCATTAAAACACCATTTACAACCAGTCCTGCTACATGTTTGCTTGCTGCCATTTTTATTTCAGATTTCAATACCACTTATAATCATCCATATTACTTGTATTTCACTATCTCTTCGCAGAACTAATGCACCTACACACCTGACAAGTGTATAGGGTGTGTTGGGGACACAAGAGACTTTTTGTATATTAATTGCAGGGTTGCTTGAGAGGGATATCTTTGAACTCTTCCTCCTTGAGTTCGGTAAACCTTGGGTGATCCACTTCAGGGAAACTTGGTGATGTTCTACAAACCTCTACACTTGGAGGCCCAACACTGTCTTCAAGAATAGAAGCGTGCATAGACATCAAGCTCTTTTCTTGCGCCATTGCCGGGGAGGTAAGGTAAAAGGTACTCACATCCTCTGTCTACTAAGCTATTTTCTAGTACTGTTGCTGGTGTGTGAGTGCTCGAAGTTATTTCCTTTAGATTCTGCAATTATATCTTTTTGTTTCTTGTTTTTATTTTCACTAGATAGGCTTAATGGAAAAAAAATTAGAGAGATTTATAGTATTTATCTTGAGTTAGGACATGAAGTGTTTGAAGAGAAAATTAAAACACCTATGGAACTTTATTTGCATGCTAATAGCAATGTTATTAGTATGAATTATTTGAACACCATTATTGCTAATGCTATGGAAACGTCTAAGCTTGGGGAAGCTACTGTTTATGAAAATTATCTCTTTATTTCCCCAGCTTTAGAGGAGAAAATTTGCTATGATGATACTATACCTCCAATATATGATGATTACAAGGATGTGATATTTTCAGTCCACCTACTATTGAGGAGAAAATTAATTATTATTACAATATGCCTCCTATATTTGATGATTATGGTGATTAGGATAATAATGATAGCTATTTTTTTTGAATTTTCTCCCACTATAATTAATAAGAATGACTATGCTTATGTGGAGAGTAATAATTATTATATGCATGTGGCTCATGATAAGAATGTTTTATGTGATAGTTATATTTTTAATTTTATTCATGAGGCTACTGAAAGTTATTAAGAGAGAGGGAAACATGGTTTTATGTATTTCAACAATATTAAGTTTCCTCTCCTTATGTTGAAATTTTTGAAGTTGCACTTGTTTTGCTTTCCTATGTTTGTTGATTTATGCTTTCATGACTTGGTTCTTTACAAGATTATTTTTCATAGGAAGTGGGTTAGACTTAAATTTGTTTTATATTTGCTTCTTGATGCTCTCTTTTACTTCAATTCATATTTCTTATGTGAGCATCATCGAAATTATTATGCCTATCTTAATGGCTATAGAGAAAGTGCTTTTGGGAGACAACCCATTATATTTTTGCTTTCAGTTTATTTTTGTTTATTTGAGTCTTGGAAGTTGTTACCTCCGTAGCAACCTCTCCTTATCCTTTTTATTTCGTTTTTTTGCCAAGAGTAGCCTCTAATAGGAAGAAGGTAAGATTTGGGGAAGTTGCTGTCCCGAAACAGATTTCTGTGCTTCGCTGTAAAAAATCATGAAAAAACCCAGAACGTCTTATTGATCTCCAATTTTTTTTGTGCATGCCCCTGGTATGTACCCAACTTTCGTTAGTTTTGCACTTTTCAATTTGATCAATAGAAGATTTTCGAAAAAATCGGTCTTTACCTGCAGGTCTGTTTTGACAGATTTCTGCCATTATTTGCATTTGCCTCTTAATCGATTTCTTTCTGAGTTCTTTTGATCACTTGAGCTTTTAAAAGTAGTTTCTACAATAGCTTATGTTTTAATGGATGATTTACTTGAATTGAAACTGAACCCAAAGTCTTATTATCTTGCATACACTAATGTTGCTAATGAAGATTGTGTGAAGTTTTGTATGGAGGAAGTTTTCAAGTATAGGGAGAGAATGATGTGATGAGATGAAGTATGGATCGTTAATGAACATACGTTGAACAATCACCCTAATTATGTGGAGGATGACATGTCCACCTTTTTAATTGAGCATAATTACTATAAGGAAACACTACTTACAAATTCAAGTGAGTGTTTTTGTCTTGTACACATTCTTTTTTTTGCTTACTCGATGTTAAGTGTAATTGATGAGTTATGAATGTCTGCTTATGTAAATGTCCGCAGGTTTCACTGGATTCTGCTAAACATTCAAGTTGCCAAGTCCTAAGTTGAAGTCAACGACTCATTAAGTTGGGACCAAGAGAAGTGGAGTGACATGAAAGCAATGATCCAGAATTACTTTCAATCATTTTGGAATTATATCAGCCTCTTTCGTTCATTTGCTAATATCAAGTAATTAATAACTCCTTTGTTCATTTTCTTTGCCGAGCAGGTGTTGGACATGGTTCAAAAAGAAAATACAAGGTCTATTCAAAGATGAGTTAACTTATAAAACAGTGAAGGGATTGCAATAGCCATCGGGGACTCGTTTATGTGGATTCTACATTTGTGAGTACATTCGCGAGTTAACCAGTGAGTGGAGAGTTGATTCAACTTATATTCACTGTTTTCGGGAGAAGCTCGACCTAGAACAACGCATACGAGCAATTCAAGAGGAATTGTCGATATTTCTGATCAAGGAGGTCATTAATGAAAGGGGAGAACATTATGTGGATGACAAGGAACTCAATATGATTTAGTGATCTCCATGTAATTAAATAGTTGTATATATCAAATTGTATATGTATCCTCGCAAGAGATCGAATTTTAGTTATATATGCATCAACATGTACTGTGTATGTAGTAGCGTAGAATATGTGTACAGAAACATGTTTGGAACTATAACGAAACACAAATTGAAAAAGGAACAAAATGGGAAAAAACAAAATGAAAATGAAAACACAAAATTATGCCATGGCAGAGAAACACACTAATATCCGTCGTGGCAGGAAAATCTTTAGTCCCGGGTGGTGTTATGGCTCGGGACTAGAGGTCCTCCAGCCCCCGCCGCATTGCCACTGGCACGTGGTGGCCTCTAGTACCGGTTCATAGAAAACCGGGACTAGATATATGGGACTCTCGCTAGTCCCGAATCCGCAGTCCCGGGTGCAAAACCAGGACTAGATCCCCGTTATGGCCCGGGACTAGAGCCTCGTTTTCCACTAGTGGTTAGTGATTGACATGATCTCATGGTCTAAGGACTAAAGTTACTTTGTGTAATGTTATAGTAATTTAAACATAATGACTTTGATCGTATTACTATACTTCAGATGAATGTTCATCAAATCATTCCACCAATGTTGTGACCTTGTTATTAATAACATCCAATATCCATGATCAGGAAACCTTGATCATCGGGTTAATCAACGAGCTAGTTTATATAAGAGGCATAACTAGGAACTCTATATTTGTTTATTAAACACACATGTATTAACGTTCCCAATTAAGAAAATTATAGAATTCAAAATAAACATCTATCATATACTTGGAATAATATAATAACAACTTTATTATTGCCTCTCAGGCATATTCCCTTCAGTATCCCACTTGCACTTTAGACGGTAATCTAGTTTACATAGTGATAAATCTAACACCCATGGAGTTCTGGTGTTGATCATGTTTTGCCCTAGGGAGAGTTTTAGTCAATGGATCTGCACATTCAGATCCGTATGTACTTTACAAATCTTTATATCTCCATCCTTGACATGCTCGCGGATGGAGTGAAATCGGCGCTTGATATGCTTGGAATTCTTGTGACACCTTGGTTCCTTGGAATTGGTTATGGCTCCATTGTTGTCATAATAGATCACCATTGGGTCCAATTCACTAAGAACCACACCTAGTTCTGTTATGAACTCCTTCATCCAAACCGCTTCCTGTGCTGCTTCTGAAGAAGCAACATATTCTGCCTCTGTTGTTGATCCCGCCACCATGGGTTGTTTGGAGCTCCTCCAACTAACTACTGCTCCATTCATTAAAAAAGAAACATTACCCAAATTGAGACTTAGAGTCATACGGATCGGTGTCGAAGCTAGCGTCGACATAATAACATGTGTCACATCCAGTCTTGTACATAGCATGGCATACATAATAGAGACTATGGCTGAGGCATAGGGGATCTTACCATTATCTCTCTCTCTCTGCCATAGCCAGAATTTGAGTCTTACTCAATGTCTTGCCTTGCAACATAGGTAAGAACCCTTTCTTACTTCCATCCATCCATTTTAAACTTCTTTAAATCTTATCAAGGTATGTACTTTGTGATAGCCCAATTAGACGTCTTGATCTATCTCTATAAATATTGATGCCTAATATGTATGATGCCTCACCAAGATCCTTCATCGAAAATTTGTTTCTTAGATAACTTTTAACATCATTTAAAAGATCTATATCATTTACAATCAATAATATGTCATCCACATATAATATTAGAAATTCCATAGAGGTCCCACTCACTTTCTTGTAAATACAAGCTTCTCTGTATGTTTGGATAAATCCAAACCCTTTGATCACCTCATCAAAGTGGAGATTCCAACTCTAGGATGGTTGCTTTAGTCCATAGATGGATCGCTAAAGCTTGCATACCTTGCTAGCATCCTTAGGATCGACAAGACCCTTTGATTGTATCATATACAACTCTTATTCAATATTACCATTGAGAGGAACATGATTTTGACATCCATTTGCCAAATTTCATAATCGAAAAATGCAGCAATTGCTAACATAATCCTAATAGACTTTAGCATTTCTATGGGAGAGAAAGTATCATTATAGTCAACTCCTTGAATTTCAAAACCCCTTTGCGACAAGTCAAGCTTTATAGATGGTCACATTACCATCAGCGTCAGTTTTCTTATTCAAAATCCATTTATTCTCAATGGCCTTTTGGTCGTGAGGTAAGTCCACCAAGGTCCAAACCTAGTTTTAGTAAATGGATTCCATCTCGGATTGCATGGATTCTAGCTATTTTTTGGAATCTGGGCTCATCATTGCTTCTTCATATGTCGCAGGGTCATCATTTCCATCTACCATGAAATTCATGATAGGATTTTCATATAGTTAATGAGCTGCACGTGGTCATGCTTGACCTGCGATGTTTGGTAGTGTCCTCTTTTGTAGTTTCATAATCTTTATCATTAGTTCCCTCTTCATTCGGCAAAGTCATCTCTAAAACAATTTCTGGTGTTGTGCCACTCGCCGTTTCATGAAGAGAAGGTTCAATAACCTCTTCGATTTCTACCTCCCGACTACTCACACCTTTCACGAGAAACTCCTTCTCTAGAAGGATCCATTCTTGGCAACAAAAACCTTGCCCTCAGATCTATGATAGAAGGAATACCCAATTTTTTCTTTAGGGTATCCTATGAAGACGCATTTTTTCGTTTTGGGTTTGAGTTTATCAGGTTGAAGTTTCTTCACATAAACATCGCATCCCCAAACTTTAAGAAATGATAGCTTAAGTTTGTTTCCAAACCAAAATTCATATAGTGTCGTTTCAATGGATTTATACGGTGCCCTATTTGAAGTCAATGCACCGGTTCCAGTGCATAACCCCAAAACGAAAGTGGCAAGTCAGTTAGAGACACCATAGATCAGACTATATCTAATAAGGTACGATTACGACGCTCCGATATACCATTAAGCTATGGTGTTCCGGAAGGCATGAGTTGTGAAACTATTCCATGCTCTCTCATGTGTGTGCCAAACTTGTAACTTAGATATTCACCCCCATGATCCGAACGTAGAAATTTTATCTTTCTATTATGATGATTTTCCACTTCACTCTAAAATTTCTTAAACTTTTCAAAGGTTTCAAACTTGTGTTTTATCAAATAGATATACCCATATTTATACCTAATAATAATAAAGTACGAAGCGTTTTTGTCAACCTTCCATCATGTAGATTTGCCCCTATAGTTCGGAGGTATTTACAAGCAGTGCCACTGATAATTAACTGGACGGCTTGTTTCATTTGGTCGTTTTCCCGACGAGAGACAAAGGACGAGATACAAAGGATATGAGGGGGTGGGGAGGCATAGGATGGTAGGGGGCTGCGCTGTTGGCCACACCTCTGACGGCGTGCCCTTGGCCTCCCAAGGCAAAAGAAGATGCAGGGTCCTAGAGAAGGCCACGCCTCTGACGGCCTGGCCTCGGCCTCCCAAGGCAACGAAAATGCAGGGTCCTTACGCGGTGTAGGTGCAGCCCTAGGGGAGGTCGATGACGGTCGACTAGAGAGCTCAAGCCCGACGGTGACCAGGAGACTGCAGGCGGAGGAGCTCTCCCGGTCAGCCACTGGCCGGAGAAACATTGGGTACGAGTAATTGATGGAGAGCGCCTCCAGAGACAAGAGGGAGGAGGCGGCAGGCTTGGACAGTGATCTGGATGAAGGTGGCAGTGTAGAGGCGACGACCGCGGGAGGTGTCGGACACAGGAGGGGGGGAACCATCAGCGTTGTTGCCCCTGCGAGAACGCCCTGCCATGGCGCGCGACTAAACCTCTCATGGCAGCGCCCGCTAGCGTGTGTTGCCTCTCCCCGATGGAGACGTCCCATGACCACAGCGGCAGTCATCGGCGTCCAACGCGGCTTAGTGGTGGAGGCAAGCTCCCTCCTGTGCGGCTACCTCTCGGTAGATGCCTCTTTTTCGAATGCTCGATACGGAAAGTCTCTCGTCTAGAATCACACAGGAGACATGGTCAATGGACCCCGGACCTTATCTATTCGGTCATTTTGCAAAACGATCCCTGAATTCACAAGCATTTGCAAATATGGCAAGCAGTGTATAGAAACGGAAGAGGGCCAAATTTCCATGGGCCTGATCATACATCAGAAGGATACATAGGTTGCACACAAACACACGCTAGGAGAAACATTCAGATAAAAAAAGTTCGTAAATAGAGGAAGAAATGCTTATTTTTTATTAACAACAATGATTTCGGGTAATAAAATTCTCATGTGTCTAAAAAATATTCATAAAAAATATTTAACTTTCAAGGCGCACATTTTCACCTCCTGGTACAACACATAGACATTTTTGCTAGTCTACTCAAATCATCCTTGAAAGTAACAAAATAACGATATCCACCTTGTGCCACACTCATTGGACCACATACATCCGCATGTATGATTTTCAATAAATCTGTAGCCCGCTCCATGATACGTCGTAAACGTATCTATAATTTTTAACGTTCCATGCTTGTTTAGTATCAACTTTGCTATGCTTTGTCTATTTGTCTATACTTTGAGGTATTTTTATATATTTTCTGGGACTAACCTATTAACAAGATGCTGTAGTGCCAGTTGTCTGTTTTCTACTATTTTTGGTTTCAGAAAAGCTAGTAAGGAAGTATTCTAGGAATTGGATGGGACAAAAGCCAAAGTCAATATTTTACCTGAGAGAACACAAAGACCGAACGGCAGCCGAAGGGGGGCCATGAGGTGGCCACACACTAGGGCTGCGCGGCCTAGGGGCCGCGCCACCCTATGGTGTGGGCCTCTCGGGTGCCTCCCTGCCTCGCCTCTTCACATATAAAGTTCCCCCGATGCAGAAACCCTAAACACCCGATCAGATCTCCATGAAACGGTACGTAGCCGCCGCCACCATCGTCCCTAGATCGGGGGATCTAAAGCTCTTCCTGGCACCCTGCCGGAGGGAAGAGATCATCCCAGAGGCCTTCTTCATCACCATGCCAGCCTCTGGTATGATGCGTGAGTAGTTCACCCTTGGACTATGGGTCCATACAGTAGCTAGATGGTTGTTTCTCCTCCTTTGTGCTATCATGTTTAGATCTTGTGAGCTCCGTTTATGATCAAGATCATCTATTTGTAATCATACATGTTGTGTTTGCGAGGATCCGATGGATATTGAGATACTATGTCAGATTGATTATTGATTCTATCATGTCAAATTTATTATTGATCCTATCATGTTTGTGTTATTTGTGATCTTGCATGCTCTCTGTTGCTAGTAGCTATCTTGACCAAATATATGCTTGTGACTCCAAGAGGGAGTATTTATGCTCGATAGTGCGTTCATGCCTCTAGAAATCTAGGGAAGTGACAGGAATCTCTAAGGTTGTAGATGTGTTGTTGCCACTAGGGAGAAAACAACAATGTTTTGTTCATGGAACAATTGTATTGTTTACTTTACACACATTGCTTAATGCACTTATCCGTTGCTTGCAACTTAATAGTAGAAGGGGTTCGGATGATAACCTGAAGGTGGTTATTAGTCATAGATGTAGTTGGATTACGGTCTATGTATATTGTTGTAATTCCCAATCAAATCTCATAGGAATCATGATGTCTAGTATATGCATTATTATGCTTTCTCAACCTGTCAATTGCCCCACTGTAATTTGTTCACCCAACATGTTATCTATCTTAAGGAGAACACCTCTAGTGAACTGTGGACCCCGGTCCAATCTTTATCATTGATACATCATCTACTGTTACCGTTTACTTTCTGCATGCATCTATTACCTTCCACACTATATGTTTAATCCTTTGTTTTCAGCAAACCAGTGAGATTGACAACCTCACTGTAAGTTGGGGCAAAGTCTTGAGTTGGTGTTGTGCAGGATTCCAAGTTGTTAGCAACACCTTCGAGTTGTTTCCTTGCTCCTACTGGTTCGATAACCTTGGTTTCATAATTGAGGGAAGACTTGCTGCTATGCTCATCACACCTTGCTCTTGGGGTCTCCCAACGAAGCTCTGAAATTGACCGAGCCAACGTCAAGATTTTCTGGCGCCGTTGCCAGGGAGTTAAGTACAACTTTGCAAGGGGAGTCTTTCACAACCACTCTCTTTACTTTGTTTTTGTTTTGCTTAGTTTCTTTTGCTTGTTTTTCTTGCTTCTTTTTATCAAAAATTACAAAAAAATAGTTTTGCTTGGTATGCCTTTACTTATAAAAAACACACAAAAAATTAGTTCCTACTCTAGTCGCTACTGCTGTTGGCTTGCTCCACTTTTGCAAAAATGAACACTGCTGAGAACACCAAGTTGTGTGACTTCACTAGCACAAACAAAATGATTTCCTGTGTACACCTATTGCTCCACCTGCTCCTGATGCTACCTTTTATGAAATTAAACCTGCTTTGTTCAATCTTGTTATGAAAGAGCAATTTTCTGGTGCTAGTTCTGATGATGATGATGCTAACCTTAATAACTTTGTTGAACTTTGTGAGATGCAAAAATATAAGGATGTATATGGATATATTATTAAGCTCAAATTGTTTCGTTTATCTTTGAGAGGAAAAGCTAAAGAATGGTTGCTACCCTTGCCTAGAAATAGTATTGATTCTTGGATTAAATGCAAAGATGCTTTTATTGGAAAATACTATCCTCCTACTAAGATTATATCTATGAGAAGTGAAATAATGAAATTTAAACAACTTGATAATGAACATATTGCTCAAGCTTGGGAAAAAATGAAATCTTTGGTAAAGAATTGTCCCACTCATGGACTGACTGCTTGGATGATTATCCAAACTTTTTATGCAGGATTGAATTTTTCTTCAAGAAATCTGTTGGATTCTGCTACTGGAGGTACCTTTATGACCATTACTTTGGGTTCTACAACAAATCTCCTTGATAATATGATGGTTAATTATTCTGAATGGCACACTGAGAGGGATCCACAAGGTAAGAAGATAAATTCTATTGATGAAACCTCCTCCTTGAGTGATAATTTTTTTTGAGATAAACTGTGATAAAATTGATGTTATCATGTCTATGATTGTCAATGTAAAAGCTCATATTGATCCAAATAATGTTCCTTTAGCCTCTTTGGTTGCTCAACAAGAGCAAGTTGATGTGAACTTCATTAGAAATAATAATTTTGGCAACAATGCTTATGGTAATAATAATTATAGGCCATATCCTCCTAATAATGGCAATACTTATTATGGTAGATATGGAATGCCTAGTGAAGATAGGATTCTAGAAGTTGAAAGATCCACTAAAAACTTCATGCAAATTCAATATGAGCAAAACAAAATATTCACTAAAATTATGGAAGAACAATCTGCTATTTTGAAAAATATTAGTCATCAACTTGAAAATTTGAATAGGGAAATTCCTAGTTTGCAGTCCAAAATTTTGAATGCTGAGAAAAATATTTCATCTTTGTCTGAACAACAATCCTCTTTGATTAATAAAATGGCTGCCAAACCTGAAACCATGGATAATACCTTTGCTGCTGCTCATGCCATACAAGTTACAATTGATGAGAATGTTAGACTGTTAGCTAAATTGCATGCTAAGTGGGAAAGAGAAGATGAAATTGCTAGAAACAATAGTATTGGTACTATTACTACCACCAATGTTGATGCTACCAAACCACAAGAAGTCTCCATTCCTTCTATAACAATGCCTAAACCCAATAAGAATGCTGGAATTTTTCGAACTATGGGAAACAATAAGTCTACTACCTATGATGCTAAGTTTGATTTTGATCTTGATGGCAGCAATATTTTCTAAAGTGATTATGTTCCTACAAAAGCTTGCTAGAAGTCCTAATGCTAGTGCTATGAATATGGCTTTCACAAAACACATTACATATGCTCTCATTAAAATTAAGGAAGAAAAATTGAAACACAAAGCTTCTATTCCTAGGAAGTTAGAAGATGGTTGGGAACCCATCATTAATATGTAAGTGAATGGTTTTGATCTCAAAGCTTTATGTGACCTTGGTTCTAGTGTCTCTATTATGCCTATAAAGTGTTGGGGAGGTGACCCCGGATAGGGTCAGGACGGGGAAAGACAAAAGGAAGTTCCCCGCCCAATTCCGAGTTAATGGATAAATCGTCCGAATCCTGTAAAGGTCGGCCAAGGTAACCACGAGTAGGACATTTAAGAGAGGGGCAATACGTGACCCGGCCGATGTACTGTGTAAGTCGGCCGGGTCAGCCCGAATAATATAATTGCAGGTAACGGCCAAGACGAGTTAAGCGAGATAGGGCCGAATAACGTGAAGCTTGTAGGAGAAGGAGGAGCCTATAGTCAAACTCTAGTCACGGGCTAGGAAGAATTTGAGCAAAGCCAAGCACAAAGGACAAGGCGCAGAGCGACAGAAGGGTAGAAGGAGGTCACGGAGGTGACAGTCCTGGAGCCCGAGGCGTGCAGGTGGGGTTCTCTGGAACCTTGTCGTCATTAGAAGGGCGACACGGAAAGGAGGCCGCCGAATTACTATATTGGGACTTAGAATATGCTTGCCACGTCAGCCCTAGAGGAGCCAAGGCTCCCCTTTATAAGGAAAGGCTTGGACTCTGAGAAGGGGATCGACTCATTTGGTACCGTTAGGCTGGTAAAGTTCTTCTTCTCCACTTGTATACAGCTCAAGGAGCACTTGTAGCCCAAGAAAGGAGAAATAAAGATCTTTACGTTAGTCCTCTGTGTGTAGAAACAACTACATCTTCCCTCCCCAGATCCCTCTAGCATCCATTGGCCCCATACTTTAGCCTACCCATGGCATCTGCCGTGCCACCACCACGACAGTTGGCGCCCACCGTGGGGCCAGCAGCGGTGCTAGCTGGAGTCATGATCCGGATGGGAAACTTTATCCACACTGGAGAGCGCATTGTCTCTGGCTTAGTCCGGAGATTTGATCTCTGTGACTACGTCAGCGACAACGCAGGCAGCTTCAAGGGAAAAACTCCTCCGTGCAACGGCATCTTCATCAACTTGGGCATGCACCACATCTACGTCGGCGTCGACATCTCCGGCGTTTATCCTCACCAAGTTGTTGTTGCAGGAGAGCCTCCCCTTAGCGCCGCAAACGGTCCGCGCGGAGTGCGCCCCGTCAGCAGCGTCGAGGTGATGGTCGCAGCCGGGGTGCAGGCGGGAACAGCGGGCGCCGGATCAAGCAAAGATCCGACGACGGGTGTGTAGGTGGCCACCAAGCAGGCAGCTCCACAGCCCTCCGAGGTAATTCCTTCAGCGGCCAACCAGGCCGAGGTGCAGGAGACGACCCCAAAGGCACCAAGGGTAAGAGGGCCACCTCTGGAAAGACCAGAAAACATTCTCCAGGCAACTATAGATAATCTGACTACACCTGTAGCGCCGATACTTGATCCGGCTAATGCTCAGGCAGAGTTAGAAGAGACCAGGCAAAAAGTGCTGGTAGAGGCAAAAAAGGTGTCAGCATTGCGGGAGTCCTTAAACAGGACCTGCGAGAATATGCCAGGGCAAACAAGCTTAACGTCGCCCCCGAGCGGGTTGACGAGTTAAGATTAAGAGGTAAGAACCTCATAGATGATATCAACAAGGAGCATGATGCTCATAAGGCAGAATCAGTTGATCTAGGCTTGCCGAGGTATAGTACCCCGACAAAGAACTGAGGGCGGCAAATGCCACAGCACTAGAGTTAGAAGGATTGACCGGCGAAGCCCGGCAAAAACAGCAAGAAAGAGTGAATGAGCTGGTGCGCATTGTGAACCAGCAGAATGAAGAAATGCTCAGGGCAGACCCGACAAGGCCTGGTGCCTCGCGAATGGTTCATTCGGCTGGTGCAGCACCTGCCTTATCTGTGGCAGCAGCATCCTTGCCCGGAAACAATGCGCGGAAAGACAGAGCGGTAACTTCGGGAAAAAGAAATAAGCAAATTGTTCCATATGATCCGGCGATAGCCGAAAAAGCAAATGAGAATAGAGGCAATGGAAGCCGAGGTAACAGTGGCGAGAGAAACCCCGGCCGTGATGAGAAAGGCAACAGAAGCCGAGGTAATGGAGATCTCGGAAGAGGAGAACTCGGAAGAGGAAATCAGGAGAATAATATCCCGGCTGAAGGAAGGAGAGAACCGCCACCTAATCCACAACCGAGACATGAACCTCGGCAGGAAAGAGAAGTGAGACCAGCTCGCCACAATCAGGTGAATGAGAGGTATAATGATGGTTATTCCGAGATGGAATATGCGTTTCATGGTGGAAATAACCACTATGGAATGCAGGAGAGAATTCTGTACAAAGATTTGCCATCAAGTGATGCGAGAGTAAAGCTGTAACGGATATACCGGTCTGAGTTGTTAGAAGAACAAGGTCCACCAGGTCCGGCATGCTTCGGACCACGGATCATGGGCGAGCCGCCAGTGCCGAACTTTCAGCTGGCAAGAGGCACAAAAACATATAATGGGAGCACCAAACCACAGGATTGGTTGATTGATTATGCCACAACTGTAAAAATAGCTGGCGGAAACTTGCGATGGGCAGTACGATATGTCCCGCAAATGTTGGAAGGACCAGCTAGAGTATGGCTGAATAACCTGCCAGCAGGCAATATCAACTATTGGTTGGATTTTGAAGAAATGTTCGTTAGCAACTTCACCAGTACTTACAAAAGGCCAAACAGGCCGCAGCAGCTAGCCATGTGCAAGCAAAGGCCGAATGAGACAGACAGAGAATTCTTAATTCGGTGGTGTAATCTCAGGAATTCATGCGAGGGAGTTATAGAATCACAGGCAATAGCTTGGTTCGCTTAAGGATGCCGCTATGGCAGTGTATTATGGCAGTGATTGCAAAGAGATATGCCAACCACTTTGGCAGAAACCATCAGGATAGCGGATTCCTATGCATTGGGAGATCCGACGCAACCAGAACTAATGTCAGCAGATCATCGGGAACATCAAGATCTATATGCAAGAGATGCGGCCGGGTCATCAAGGCGCAGTGAGTTCAGAGGAAGAAGAAGAGAAGAAAGACCGGATTATAGATATGACTCAAATCAGGTGGCAGCGGTAGTGCAAGATCAGCCGAGTCACGGAAACAATCAGCGTCAAAAGAATGGTCCTCAGCAATGGACACCAAGGAATGAAGGGAAAAAACAGTGGACACCATAACAGAAGAAGCAATGGCAGGAAAGGCCGAAGTACATGTTTGAGTCTATGTTAGATCAACCGTGTAAATTTCACACGTCAAACCTAGCCAAGCCGACCAATCATACAACTCGGCAGTGTGCCTGGATGAAAAATGCAATGGGTAACCCGGCAGGCATGCAAGCAACATCCCACCAGGCACATCAGCAGCATCAGCCACAGTTGACTGGAGCAAATGCACAGCAACTAATGTTACCACCTCCTCCCCCGAGATATGATAACTCGGACCAGAGAGATGCAATGCATCAAGTGATAAATCAGGGTCCAGATGTAAGGACGAACCTAGGAAATAGTGGACACAATGATTATAGGGAACATCATCAATCATATTGCATGTTCACAACAGAACAGCAAGACAGGCAAAGTGTACAGCGCCGGCATATGGAAGTAAATGCAGTTATGCCGGCAGTACCAAGATATGTGCCTTGGTCAGATCAAGAAATAACTTGGAGCATAAAGGATCACCCCAAAATAATGCCGAATCCGGGGTCGTACGCACTCGTACTAGATCCGACATTTGTCGGACCGAGCATTAATGTGAAATTTTCAAAAGTACTCATTGACAATGGGAGCAGTATCAATATCATGTACAAAGATACAATGCATAAACTCGGAATATCGCAGAATATGCTGCAATCCACGAGGACCACATTCCATGGGATAGTACCAGGACTTTCATGCGAACCCATTGGAAAGGTTCGAGTGGATGTGTTATTCGGCACAAGAGATAATTGCAGAGCAGAAAGTTTGGAGTTTGAAGTGGTGGATCTAGAGAGTTGTTATCATGCTCTACTCAGACGGCCGACATTGGCCAAATTCATGGGCAGCTGCCACATAACTTACTTGAAAATGAAATTACCCGGACCACAAGGGGTGATAACAGTAGCAGGAGATTATAGGAAGTCAATGGAATGTGCTTCAGCCGGATCAAATTTGGCCGAGTCATTGGTAATAGCAAGAGAGAAAAGAAGGATTCTGGAGGCAGCGGCCCTCGCTCAGTCGGCACAACTGAATATGCCGACATTAGCCAATCCGCATGGAAGTGTCTCTTTCCAGCCGACTAAAGAAACAAAAAAGTTCCAAATAGATGAGCAGTTCCCAGAGCGCACCGTCACCATTGGTGTCGGCCTAGATGTTGCATGGTCAACTCAGGATCTGCAAGGTGTGCCGAGAGAGTTGGCTGAGCACTCTCTGAATGTAAGGCCAGGAGCAAGGCCGGTGAAGCAACCTCTCCGCCGCTTCGCCAAAGACAGGAGAAGAATAATAGGGGATGAAATAGCTCGGCTCCTTGCGGCCGGGTTCATCATGGAGGTGCTGTATTCGGATTGGCTATCAAACCCGATGCTAGTGGAAAAGAAGAAGGATGATCCAAATGTAGCCATTGTATGGCGAATGTGTATTGATTACACGAACCTGAACAAGGCATGTCCAAAAGATCCTTTTCCTTTACCTAGAATAGACCAAGTCATTGATTCGACCGCTCGTTGTGAACTATTGTCATTTGTAGACGCGTATTCTGGTTTTCACCAGATACCGTTAAATCCGGACGATCAAATAAAGACTGCGTTTATTACCCCGTACGGGGCTTATTGCTATCGCACCATGCCATTCGTCCCGCGTAACGTGGGGCAACGTACCAGAGATGTATGCAAAAATGTCTGCATGACCAGATAGGAAAAAAATGTACAAGTATATGTAGATGATGTGGTTGTCAAAACCAAAGAAAGCAAAATGCTACTGGATGATATTCGGCAGACTTTCGTGAACTTGAGAAGGTTCCGAATGAAGCTTAACCCGGAAAAATGCACCTTCGGTGTACCGGCGGGAAAACTACTCGGTTTTCTCGTATCTAGCCGAGGTATAGAGGCCAACCCAACAAAGATAAGAGCAGTAGAAAGGATGGAATTGCCGAGATGCCTAAATGACGTACAAAAGTTCACAGGTTGCCTGGCCTCTCTTAGCCGATTTGTATGCCGGCTGGGAGAGAAAGCATTACCACTCTATCAACTGATGAAAAAAATCTGATAAATTCATTTGGACACCACAAGAAGACAATGCGTTCCATGAATTGAAAAAGATGTTGGTCACAACGCCAATCCTGGCTTCTCCATTGTCGAAAGAGCCTATGTTACTTTACATAGCCGCCACGAACAGAGTAGTAAGCGCTGTGATCGTGGTGGAACGAATTGAAGATGATAAATCAGTACAAAGGCCGGTGTATTACCTAAGCGAGGTACTATCAGCCTCAAAACAAAATTACCCACATTATCAGAAGATGGCATATGGGGTATACATGTCAGCAAAGAAACTTAAACATTACTTCGAAGAGCACCCCATCAAAGTGATCTGTGAAGCACCCATAGCCGACATATTGAGCAACAAAGATGCAAGTGGCCGAATAGCAAAATGGGCAATTGAATTGTCACCTTATGCTCCGCTATTCGATAGGCGAGATGCAATCAAATCTCAGGCTATGGCTGACTTCTTCATGGATTGGGCCGAGGTATAGTATGAGCCACCATTACCAGATCCGAATTATTGGACGATGCACTTCGACGGTTCCAAACTAAGAAATGGTTTGGGGGCAGGAATAGTGTTAACCTCACCAAAAAGAGATCAGCTGAGATATGTGTTGCAAATACATTTTGCCGTATCAAACAATGTAGCCGAATATGAAGCACTGGTCCATGGATTGAAGGTGGTGAAAGAGATTGGCATACGCCGAATCTTGTGCTACGGAGATTCAGATCTAGTAGTACAACAAGTCTTAGGCAATTGGGATGCATTAGATGCCAATATGGCCTTATATAGGTTTCATGTGTAAAAACTCAGTGGATACTTCGATGGATGTGAATTTCATCATATACCTCGGGCAGAAAACGACGCCGCAGACACATTGTCAAAACTCGGATCAACAAAACAATCAATTCCCCCAGGTATCGCCCTAGAGCACCTGAAGAAACCATCAATAACACCATCACCAGAGTCCGAATCCATCTTTATTCCAGCAATATCAAGAGAAGATAGTGTGCCGATGGAAATTGATAAGGAATGTAACCCGGAATTTCCAAAAATAAACCCGGCCAATGCAAGGATGGATATGGGGAAATCCGAGGTAGTTATGTCGGCGGAAAATATAGAAATAGATAGTGAGATTACCCCAGAAAAAATCATACCAACATGGGCGCAACCCATATTTTCTTTCCTTAAGGATGCGATTATGCCGAATGACGAGGTATCGGCAAGACAGACAGTCAGAAGAGCTAAAGCTTATATAATCATAAACGATGAGCTGTATAAAAGGAGCGTCACAAGCGTGTTGCAAAGATGTGTGAACTCGGTGGAAGGCCAGGAGATCCTCCTAGATATACATTAAGGAGAATGCGGGCATCACGCCTCGTCCAGAGCTTTAGTGGCCAAAGCATTCAGGCATGGGTTTTATTGGCCAACAACGTTGAAAGAGGCCAAAGAACTGGTCGAAAAATGTAATGGTTGCCAGAGATATGCCAGCAAGATACATATGCCATTGTCCGAGTTAAAAACGATACCAATTACTTGGCCATTTTCTGTATGGTGCTTAGATATGGTGGGACCATTCAAGCCGGCCCGAGGCGGGATGACCCACATCTTAGTCATGTTCGACAAATTCACAAAATGTATTGAAGTAAAACCAATAAAGAAGTGTGATGGGCCCACAGCAGTAAAATTCCTCAAAGATATTATCTTGAGATATGGTTACCCACACAGTGTTATTACAGACAATGGTACAAACTTTGCTAAAGGAGCCTTTGCTAGATTCTGTCAAGAAAAGCACATAAGACTAGATGTCGCCTCGGTGGCTCACCCGGCATCTAATGGGCAAGTAGAAAGATCTAATGGACTAGTACTGTCCGGAATAAAACCACGACTCGTCGAACCACTGCAAAGGTCGGCAGGGTGTTGGATTGAGGAACTACCAGCAGTACTATGGAGCCTCAGAACTACCCCAAACAGATCAACAGGGTATACACCATTTTTTCTAGTGTATGGGGCAGAAGCTGTGCTTCCAGCCGACATAATACATGACTCGCCAAGGGTTACCCAGTATACAACCGCTGAGGTAAATGAAATAGCTCGGAAAGATGATGTCGATCTGCTAGAAGAAGCCAGGGAGTTGGCACTATCATGATCAGCTATTTATCAGCAGGACTTGCAGCGATATCACAGCAAGAAAGTAAATCCAAGAGTGTTTAAAGAAGGAGATTTGGTTCTTCGGTTAGTACAACGTACGGCCGGCATGCACAAACTATCACCCCCATGGGAAGGACCGTTCATCGTGAGCAAAGCATTGCACAATGATGCATATTACCTAACTGATGCTTAGTCACCAGAAAATAACAAGACAGACAAAGCCGGCGAAGAATCAAAAAGACCATGGAATGTAGCTTTACTTCGTCCATTTTACTCGTAGGAGTCATCTACGACACGTTGTAAAGTAACGCTCCAGGACAAAGTATCAACTATGTATTAAACCTCGGCACCTTGAGCAGTGGCTCGGGGACTGCCCTATATTGTTTTTGAGTTTGGGTTATGTATTAAACCTCGGCACCTTGAGCAGTGGCTCGGGTACCGCCCTATATTGTTTTCGAGTTTGGGTTATGTATTAAACCTCGGCACCTTGAGCAGTGGCTCAGGGACTGTCCTATATTGTTTTTGAGTTTGGGTTATGTATTAAACCTCGGCACCTTGAGCAGTGGCTCGGGGACTGTCCTATATTGCTTCTGAGTTTTGGATATGAATTAAACCTCGGCACCATGAGCAATGACTCGGGGACTGCCATATTTTGTTTTTGAGTTTGAGTTATGTATTAGACCTCAGCACCTCCAACAATGACTCGAAGACTGGCCAATATTATTTTGCATTTTTAGTGATATGTTGAGTCTCGATTTTTAGAGCAGTGATTAGAGAATTGCCCCACAATTGTCCCTTGTTACAGAAATGGGTATCAAACTTTGGCACCCAGAGCGATATTATTTCGTTCTCCCCAGATATAGGCTTCGAGATTGACAACTTGGATAAAATTCAAGAACACAATAGTTGAAGTGTCAAATTCATCAAGATCAGCCAATATTAGACGCCGAACTACCGTATGACAAAGGCAAACACACAATCCGAACTTAAGAAATTAAGGGCCACCAAAGCAAAGATTTAAACAAACAGGATTAGTTTAAACAGGATAATAAAGATCACAACCATGTGTGCCTCAGCGGCAAAAGGCAAAAAAGGTTCATACCACACAGAAAGTCGGACAAGTGTTTGACACACATCATACGCCCGACATACCGGGGATAAGAAACGACTTTGAGTTTTTTTAAACTTAAGGGGCATCGACTTGATCAGGAACTGGGCGCTCCGAAGTAGACGGCACCTCGGCCGAAGTTGCTTCGCCCTCCACAGAACCAGGAGCGACTTCGGGGGAAGCCCTGGGCTGTCAAGAAATACTAGCTTGAGCTGTGGAATGCCCAGTACCTTTGGAGGAGGATCGTGCGTCGCCATTGCCATCCGAGCTCGAGCTGGAATCACCAGAAGTATCCGAGTCGCCCTCAGCCTCGTCTTGGTTGGCTGAATCATCATCAGAGGCATCTTCAACTTCGACCTCATCTGCCGGGTTAGAAAGGAAACTCGGCCCTTCAATCCAGTTATGCACGTCCGCATACTCAACGAGCTGAAAGGCACGAGCTTGTCGGCGAGCGACGAATTCTGGATCCTCAACCCAACGGGAGCCAGTGCGCAAATTTATCAGGGTATCGAGGGAAATATCCTCGTACCATGACATAACGACTGTGAGCGCCATATCAGCACCAGCTCGTCCAGCGGATTCCCTCCAAAGATTCAACTGGTTCTGGGATGCCATCAATCTTTCCACCAGTATCTTGATTTCAACAATATCAGGAGTCCCAGAAGTATTCGGCCAGAGAACATGGTAGGCCCGAATGTCTGCTTGCACCAAGTCCCTGCCCATAATCTTCATCGAACCAACGGCAACCAAGAAATCTTCCATCGAGTATTCTGGGCTCGCATCAGCAGGAACACCTCGGCGCACACGAGCATTAATCACCGCTTTAGAGCTCACGGGCTTAGCTTCTGGAAAATGGTCTGCACAAAACAAAGGTACGTCGGTCAACAGTAAGAAAGGGAAAAAGATAACTCGGCCGCGGTCAGAGGCTTACGGTGAATATAGCTCAGCATTATCTGAAGAGCTTTAGCCCAGTCACCCTTGGTTTTCTCAAAGCGAGTGATCTCCTCGCTCATCGCCCGTGTCTTGAGTTTGGCAGCCTCGAGGAGTTCTTTATTTTTCTGCAATTGCAGAGCCAGCCGATTCTTCTCCTCGGAGAACTCCTGGTCAACTTTCTCGAACTCAGATTTCTGAGAAAGCTTGAGGGACTCCACCTCGGAGCGCAAGCGAGTTATCTTGTCATCTTTATCTTTCAGCTGCGCCGAGTGAGTGGCGGCTTGTTCTAAAAAATGCAGCATCATATCAGGCATGAGTATGCATTCTTGATGTGACGCTGCAAAAGTTTGTAACTCGGCTATACCGAAGCAAAAAGGGTTAAGAGAAACCCGGTGCACATCTCAAATAGATATGTGTAAAAGAAAAAAGAGTAACTAACCTTCCAGGGACTTGACTTTCTTTTCAAGACAGATATTAAGATTGTTGATATTACCTATTCACCAACAAAATCAGCTAACACCTCACGTCCAAAACAATAAGAACTTTAGGGATAATGTGAAAGCTTGTTAACTTACCAGCTTTCTTCACCACGGGAATGACCTTCTCGTACTTATCTTGCAATTTTTTATGAGAGAAGAGCAGCCTTTGGAATTCGGCGGTCCGCCGGTCATGCGCAACCTAAGCAACAAAACAAATAGCAATAAGATATTCGAACATAAGACAGATCCGAGTCAAGCAAGACTTAACTCGGATCTAGGTGGCTAGATATTCGAGCCTAAGTCAGATCCGAGTCAAGCAAAAATTAACTTGGATCTAGGTGGCTGGATATTCAAAGCTACGATAGATCCGAATCAAGCAAAGCTTAACTCGGATCTAGGTGGCTGGATATTCGAGCCTAAGTCAGATCCAAGTCAAGCAAAAATTAACTCGGATCTAGGTGGCTGGATATTCGAAGCTACGACAGATCCAAATCAAGCAAAGCTTAACTCGGATCTAGATGGCTGGGTATTCGAAGCTACGACAGATCCGAATCAAGCAAAGCTTAACTCGGATCTAGGTAGCTAGATATTCGAAGCTCAGACAGATTCAAATCAAGCAAAGCGTAATTCGGATCTAGGTGGATAGATATTCGAACACTAACGCAAAACTTAACCAGGTAAAGCCTAATAAAACTTCCAAACGAATAACAAATTATTTGGTTGCAAGCTTCGGGGACTAGAGTATATATAATAGCATTCGAATGACTAATCAAACGTCCATGAAAACAATTACCTCATTCATCTTGTCGCTGTCAAGAACGATCTTGGCAGCCAGATGTAAGCGACTGCTGATGTCGGAGAGTTGAAATGGCTGGCTGCTTGGATTGCCCTCGAGCTGATCAGTAGCGTTCCAATTATTGGCATACTCAACCAACGAGCCGAGGCTGTTCCCACTTTCCGTGCGCGTCAGGACTTTACCTCAGACGTGTTGGGTAGCCACCACGGGACTCTTGTGAAGAGTAAGCTGTGTATCAGCAGCCGGGGTAACAATACTCTTGGCAGAAGAAACACCCTTGCGCAGCGCATCAGCAATTGTAGGCTGAGAAGAGCTGGCAAGTCCTTTCTAAGATGAGGGAGGCTTGGTGACAACGATCTTTCTGGCCTTAGAAGAGGCGTCGGCAGGAGCCGCTACCTCGGCACTTGGAATGGCATCTTTGGGGGCCGGAGGGATTACGGTTTCTGAGGGCGCCGAGACATTGGTATCCTCGGCTAGAATCGGAGTCACAGTGAAGGTTGTGGGGGTCAAAGGGATCTCAGGGGAAACTTCAGGATTCACGGAGGAGGCAGCAGGCTCAGTGGAAATATCTACGGGCCGAGTTGTATCGGCATCAACAGGAGAGACCTCAGGCGCATCTTGGCGAGATGGCATCTGATTCGGAGCGGGAGGAGAGTCAACACGAGCAGGACTAGGAACTCTAGTATCTTCAGGAGGCGGAGGAGAAGGCGTCCGAGTCGTGTGACTCGTCATGCTAGGACCACTAGTCTTAACAGAAAGAGGAGCCCTGCAAAGGCAAGAAAGATTAGGTCAAAAGGCAGAAAGAGAGAAACAAGAAATACAAATAAAAAGCAACTCACCCAGTAACCCCGGGCATAGTTTTACGCTTAGGAGGGTGCGAGGCTGACTTCTTCATCCGTTTCTTGGGAACGGCTTCCGAGGCACCAGCCGGAGCGCTACGTTTCCCCGAGGTAACAGGAGGTCGGGAGGCGAGAGGCTCGAGGTTGTGAACCTGACCGGCCGGATTAGCTGAGAAAGCAGAGGCCGGAAATGCATAAGAAATTAGCATTGCGGCAACTACCTCAAGAACTTGGACCTCGTCCGAATCACCTTCCTCCTCGTGGGCCGGGGTCTTGCCACGGGCACGAGCCGGAGCAAGGTCCGACTTAGGAACGAACTCCTCCGAGTCTGGCTCCCCACTATCCGAAGCATTCCGATCCGCAGGCCACGGGAGAGACAAAACCTCGGCATCCTCACTCTTCTGCTCCTCAAACCTCTGCAGGAAAAGAAAGAGAGAAATTAACAAGAGAAATCACAGATGCAATTAAAAGGTAAAACGCAATTGCAAGAACTTAATCTGGGAGGGGGATGCTCGCGGGTGAACGGCTTCAATCCCCAGGCCCAGTCCTCCGGCATCTCCGTCTTAAAGATAGCCCGGACGCGCTTGAAGATAAGATAATTATCGAGATCCACCATGGAGACACGATTGGGATCAAGGGGACCGCTCATATAGCAGAGCTTATGCGTGCATTTCTGGAATGGGCAGATCCGGCGGCTGACGAAGGTGGTCATAAGATCCTCGCTGCGTAGCCCGGAGCGAATCAGTTCCTTCAGCCGAATCTCGAAGGCCTCGGCCAGAGCATGACTTTTATTCGGATTATAACTCCAATTCTTCTTGGAGGGGGGACCAATGGAAAAATCAGGGAGCCCAATCCTGTCCTCCTTCCCAGAATTCTTGACATAAAAGAACGATTTATGCCATTTCTTGCACGACTCTAGGCCAACAACGCGAGGAAACTCGGACTTCCTCCGAGGTGTGATTGAAGCAGCTCCGCACTGGGTGAGCAGTTTCTCGGAAGGTTGAAGGGATTTGTCTGGGACAACATTGGAACGGATCCGAAAGAACTTCGACCAAACATGCACAGACGGCCATAGGACGAAGTATCCTTCCGAAGCAGAGATAAAGGCGGAAAGAGAAGTGATGGCATTAGCCGGAAGATGATGCGGCTGCAGGCCGAAGTAATCAAGGAACTCGCTAGAAAAATCGCTAAGGGGGAGACCAAACCCGCGAGCGAAGTGTGACATAAAGACGACGTACTCGCCCTCGTTGAGAACGGGAGAAGATTCGCTGTCGGGTAAGCGACAGGCTACCTCGGCAGGAATCCTGCGAGTTCGGATTAAGAACTCGACCTCTCGATGGGTGACGGAAGAGCCCTGCCAGGAGCCCCGCTCGGGCCCAGACGCAACATCGTCATCCTCAATAAGCGCGCCGCTAACGGAGCTCGACATAGGGACGCCGGAGGAATCTACGGAAGATGAACTAGCGGCGGAGCGGAGCCTAGAACTGCAAGGCCCTGTCGTAATCCTACGCGAAAACGGCGGCGGAGCGGAGAAGGAACCACCACGGGAAATCTAAGGAGAAGCAGATGCGTCTAGAGGATAAACTAGGCAATAAGACCAGATAAACTCACCGGCGACGGCGCCGGAGCAAGTATATGGGGATGGGGTCGAGGGAGCAAAGCGACGGGAGCCTCGCCGTCGAAGATTACGATGGGCGCACGGCGGCGGGAGCACGAACGGGCGCGGAAGCGAGAGGAGGAAGAAGGGCAACGGGAAGCAGAGGAGGAAAGAAAATCTCCCAACCCCGTGCCCCTCTTTATAACCACGCGGCCAGAGTGGTAGTGGGATCGTGCGTGCGGGCATTAACTGTGTAGATCATGTGTGCGGCATAACCGCACGACGCTGAGTGGAACCGCACAAACGACCACACGATGCAAGAGAGGATTACGATCCCTGACGGAAATGGTGCGCGAGGCGTTGCAGTGCCGACGCGACAGGCGCAGTAATTACTGTAGCCTGTCAGTGGGCACTGTAGAGGAACAAAAAACTAGAGAAACAATGATGAGTGTGACACATAGGACGAGGCGTACGCGAGAAGATATGTAGATATCTCGGACGAGGGAAAGGTAACTCGGAAGCTAGGAGAAACGAATATTGGGAAACTGATATGGCCCGGCCGAGGTTAAAGGCAGGACCATACCAGCTTCGGGGACTAATGTTGGGGAGGTGACCCCGGATAGGGTCAGGACGGGGAAAGACAAAAGGAAGTTCCCCGCCCAATTCCGAGTTAATGGCTAAATCGGCCGAATCCTGTAAAGGTTGGCCAAGGTAACCACGAGCAGGACATTTAAGAGAGGGGCAATACGTGACCCGGCCGATGTACTATGTAAGTCGGCCGGGTCAGCCTGAATAATATAATTGCAGGTAACGGCCAAGCCGAGGTAAGCGAGATAGGGCCGAATAACGTGAAGCTTGCAGGAGAAGGAGGAGCCTATAGTCAAACTCTAGTCACGGGCTAGGAAGAATCTGAGCAAAGCCAAGCACAAAGGACAAGGCGCAGAGCGACAAAAGGGCAGAAAGAGGTCACGGAGGTGACAGTCCTGGAGCCCGAGGCGTGCAGGTGGGGTTCTCTGGAACCTTGCCGTCATTAGAAGGGCGACACGGAAAGGAGGCCGCCGAATTACTATATTGGGACAAGCATATTCTTCGAATATGCTTGCCACGTCAGCCCTAGAGGAGCCAAGGCTCCCCTTTATAAGGAAAGGCTTGGAATCTGAGAAGGGGATCGACTCATTTGGTACTGTTAGGCTGGTAAAGTTCTTCTTCTCCACTTGTATACAGCTCAAGGAGCACTTGTAGCCCAAGAAAGGAGAAATAAAGATCTTTACATTAGTCCTCTATGTGTAGAAACAACTACATCTTCCCTCCCCAGAACACTCTAGCATCCATTGGCCCCATACTTTAGCCTACCCATGGCATCTGCCGTGTCACCACCACGACACAAAGCTTTATGAAATGCTTGATTTGCCACCTTTGGAAGATTGCTATTTAGATGTCCCACTTGATGATAATGCTAAAAAGAAACTTATGGGGAGTGTTAATGATGTTCTTATTATGGTTAACAATGCCTATGTACCTATTGATTTCTATGTTTTGGATGTTGAATGAAATGCTTCTTGTCCTATTACTTTGGGAAGACCTTTCCTTAGAACGGTTGGTACCATTATTGATATGAAAGAATGCACCATTAAATATCAATTTCCATTCAAGAAAGGTATAGAAAACTACCATATAGGAGATATAAGTTACCTTTTGCTCCTCTAAAGCAAAATTTGATGTTAATGCTTCTTCATTTGAAAATACTTGATTCCTGCTTCTTATGCCTAACTTAAAGGCGTTAAAGAAAAGTACTTCTTGGGAGATAACCCAATAACTTTATTGAGCATTAGAAGTTATTACTTCTGTAATAACCTCTCCTAAATCTTTTTGTGTGATTTTTGTGCCAAGAATAACCTCTAATGAGAGATAAGTAAGATTTGGGGAAGTTGCTGTCCCGAAACAGATTTTTGTGCTTCACTATAAAAATTCGTGAAAAATCTCTGTATGTAGGATTGAGCTGTAATTTTCTTAGTAAATGCCCCAGGTTGTTATATAACTTTCGTTAGTTCAACCATTTTCGATTTGAGCAATATAAGGTCTTCTAAAAAATCGGTTTTTACCTGCTAGTATGTTTTGACAGATTTCTGCCATTATTTGCATTTGCCTCTTTATCAGTTTCTTTTTGAGTTCTTCTTGATCACTTGAGCTTTTTAAAGGAATTGCTATAGTATCTTGTGTCTGTAGTGAAAGTTTTGTTGTTTTAAAACTAAAACCCAAAGGTCTATTAGCTTTGAATGCACAAATGTTGCTAATGAAGATTGTGTGAAGTTTTGTATGAAGGAAATTTTCAAGTGTAGGGGAAGTATGATGTTGTAAGATCCCTCCTTTGTAAAGGAAAAGGATTCCTGTGATTGCAATGTTAGTCCCTGGATCATTGCTAGCATCCACAGTTTAAGATGAAGTACACAGATACAAAGGTCATTTATTACATCCATTCCAGAGATAAAACATAGTCTTTTACAACTCATGGCCACAGGCCTAATACAAGAGTTTTTGGAATAAGTAAATAAACATAAGTCTTCATATAAATGTGCCACAGGTAAGCATGTTGAGTGTAGACTCATGACTCCTAATCATCATCGGAGTAACCTGCAACATCACAAGTTACAGCCACAGTAGGTCAATACTTTGGAATAGTATTGGCAAGTGGTACCTTAGTAAATTTTTAAGTGGACTATATTACTATATGCATTTTGGCTAAGTGTAGCTTGGCTTGCTTTGCTTGAAAATAGGTTTTTCCTATTAGTTGAAATCACTAAGTTTTTCTTTGTCAAACTTTCCCAAGAAACCACCAATAGACATTGGGGTCCTTCACCCTTGTTCACCCACAAGTTTTATTTAGAAGTTGGAGTGATGAGATTCTTGTAGCTTCCATGTCTTGATGCTCAAGTTGTCCATTGCCATGGACTTGGCTAAGTACTTAGATTTTCCATCTGCAGAGGTTGTGCACTTTCCCCACTAGACTTGGTTTCCCAAGACAGGACCTTTCAGAAGCCTTTCCTTAGCCAAATGGACGCGCTCCAACCTATCATTCCCACTACCACCAACTGTACAAAAGGCTAAGTTCTAGCAACCTATATGATCAAGGCAGAGCCCATATTGCCAAGTGGTTGCACTATAAGCTTCTCAACACTTGGCCTCCAAATCCCTTTGTGCCTGGGTGGCATACCACAAGTGTGATACACAAGGTAAACCATATCCATGGGCCTTGTGTAACCACTCAACCAAAAACCACCATTCAAGTCCCATTCCACCCAGGAGGTTCATTGACTTAGTTGTTTTATTAAGAAAAACATAAGTCCAGAAGACTTAGAAATATTTTATCATAGCATGTATGTACTTTACCACCCTTGTTTGCTACTAGCTAGGCTAAGCATGGCATAGTAACTTAACTTAGGAAATTCCCTAGCAATTCTACCATTCTACAACTACTTAGGATTTCCCAACATAGCATTTGGCAAAAATACTAAGAATATGCAAGACTTAGCAAAATATTTCTAATGCTTGTACAAAATATAGGGATGGAAATATCATGAAGTACCACTTGCCTTGGTAATGGGGAGAGTAGCACTCTTCACAATCACAGTCACTAGCAAAATCTACACAAAGAATTGTAACACCAAATTACACACAATTCATATACAAGCAAAAATATGAATGCATGCATGCAAGAAAATGCTAAGTGATGATTTTTGAAAACTCTACCAAGCAAGTGCATGAAACAGAAACATAACCAAGTCAAAAAGTTTGCTAACTAAACTTATTTAGCACCAAAACAATTTACTAAACAAATCCTATACTCAAAATGGTCCTAAATATGTTTCTGCATACAAAGTCATTTTAACAGAAACTTTTTGTTAAACACATTGCAGATTCAGAAAGGGCTTGTCTCACTGATTCCAACGGTATAAAATTTACAAAAATCTAACGTGGGAATCAAAAGTTATAGCCATTTGAAATTTGGATCTAAATCTGATTTGAATTCTGTTTTTGAATCTAACCCTAGCCACGCGTCGTGTTTCTATTGGCGCGTACCGGTTCGGCCGGATCGAGCTCTGCAGGCCGTAGGATCTAAGTAAAACACACGGTCCAGATCTAGCATAACGGTTCGATTAGTGATTCTATCGTAAGCGTTGGATCTAGATCCAACGGCACTCGAGCATGCGACCATGTCCTGGCAGCGCGCGGCGTCAGCGAGCGGCGGAGCGCTCAGTAAGCGGCGGCGCTGGCGTTCTAGGTCGTGCGCGAGAGGGAGAAGGGTCGTACCAGATCCGCAGTGGCATGCTGAAGCTCGACGTGGCGTTGGTTCGTGAAGGGGCGCGCGGGAACGGTCTCTGGAGCTCGTCGGAGTTGCGGGCGGCCTCAGTCGCTTGCAGACGCGGTCACTGGCGAGGTTTGGCGTCGCCCTAGCACGAACCAGAGGGGTCAGAGGGTGCACAAGACGCAGGCGGACAAACTTGCATGAAGGAGGGGCAAGGGGCGCTCGGGTTTTACCTTAATTGGTCGCCGGAGTCTGTCGGCGGCGCAGGTGGTTTCGGTCGTGAACGGAGACGACGCCCTGGGTCACGAGCAGGCAAAAGGAAGGCGTCAGCGTATGCGCAAGATCAAGCTGGGCATCCTCGTTTGAACCAGAGAGAGGGGGGCGGTCGAGGCTCACCGGAATTGGACGCCGGAGTTGTCGGTACCGCGGGGCTTCGAGAGCAAATGCGCGCAGCCTGGTGGCGGAGTGAGCGAGGGGAGTGGGGGAAAATGCTCGCGGTGCAGAGGGGATTTTATAGGCCCAGGCGCGACAGGAAACGCCTGCGGAATAATGGCTAATTACGCCGCGCCATTACCGGCCTTGACAGCAGTGGCGACGTGGTCGCGGGCGCGGTTTGGGGAAGACGAGGGCAACATGGAGAGGGCCCGCTCGTCAGCGAAGCACGCGAAGAGGAGGTGGGGTCTGGTCGTCAGCGGCTATCTGGGTGCGTCGGCGCGTGCGAGTGGGAGAGGAATGGCCCGGGTGGGCTAGCTGGGCCTGTTCTGAAGCTGGGCTGGAATCCTGGCGCCGACCCTTTTCTATTTCTTTCTCCTTTTTCTTTTTCTGATTCAATTTTCTGAATTGATTTTCAAATGAATTCAAGTTCCATTTGAATTCAAAACTTCTTGGAATTTTTGAAGTGAGCAGTAGTCTCAAATATAGGCATAAAATCATGTGGTTGCTTTGCAAAGGCTTGGTCAAGCTTGGAGATCAAAATAACAGAGACTTGGCACTTGGTTTGCAAAATTTGAGAAATGGTTTTTGAAATTATTTCCAATTTGTAAAACTTGGTTCAAACCACACTTAATCCTTTCTATGAGGAAGACAAACAAGCTAGGTTTAAAAATCATTTCATACTTTCAAATGGTGATGGCCATTTGATTTAAATCTGCTCACATAAAATCATAGCACTATGTGCTTCTGTTTTCCTGAAATGAGTTTGAAATTGATCTCAAATCTATATGCATGCATGAATGATATGCAACTTTGAAATTATGATTTTTAGGGATGTTACAATCTAACCCCCTTAAGGTGAATCTCGCCCTCGAGATTCGGATTGGCTAGCAAATAGGTGAGGGTGGTCTTTCCGAAGATCATCTTCTCTTTCCCATGTTGCTTCCTCTTCGGTATGATGGTTCCATTGCACCTTGCAAAACTTGATAGTCTTTGTTCTCGTGACTCTTTCTGCAGTCTCAAGAATCTTGATAGGCTTTTCTTCATAAGTGAGATCACTTTCTAGTTGAACTTCTTCCAAAGGTATGGTATCCTTCAAAGAAGTTTCTTCCATTTCTGGGTGACATTTCTTAAGCTGACTCACATGAAACACATTATGGACTGCTGATAGAGATGATGGCAGTTCAATTTCATAAGCAACTTCACCTTTGCGACTCAGAATCTTGAATGGCCCAACATATCTTGGTGCCCACTTTCCTTTGACTCCGAATCTTTTCACCCCAGGAAGTGGTGATACTCTAAGATAGGCTCTATCACCAACCTCGTAGGTGACTTCTCTACGCTTAGGATCTGCGTAGCTTTTCTGTCGAGACTGAGCTATCTTCAACCTGTCCTTAACCAATTTGACTTTCTCTTTGGCTTCTTTGATAAGATCTGGCCCAAATAAACTTCTTTCTCCCACACCATTCCATAACAATGGGGTGGTACATTTTCTTCCGTAGAGAAACTCAAACGGTGCCATCTCAATGCTGGCTTGATAGCTGTTGTTATAAGAAAATTCTGCGTAGGGCAGACTTTCGTCCCAACTTGCTCCATAATCTAGGGCACATGCCCTCAACATGTCTTCCAGAATTTGATTAGTCCTTTCTGTTTGACCATCGGTTTGAGGATGAAAAGCAGTACTGAATTCCAACCTCGTTCCCAATGACTCATGTAGCTGTCTCCAAAAATGGGAAGTGAATTGGGTTCCCCTATCAGACACAATACTCTTAGGCACACCGTGAAGGCATACAATTCTACTCATGTAGATTTTGGCTAACTTGGCACTTGTATAAGTTGTCTTAACGGGTATGAAATGAGCTACTTTAGTTAGGCGATCCACTACTACCCATATGGAATCATATCCTGATCTGGTCCTTGGCAATCCGGTAATGAAATCCATACCAATCTTGTCCCACTTCCAATCAGGAATAGGTAGTGGTTGAAGCAAACCTGCCGGTTTCTGATGCTCCGCTTTTACTCTACTACACACATCACACAAAGCAATATGCTCAGCGATGTCCCTCTTGAGATTGTTCCACCAAAATCTTTCTTTCATGTCCATGTACATTTTAGTGTTTCCCGGGTGAATAGAATACGGAGAGTTGTGGGCTTCTTGCAGAATCAGTTTCCGCATCTCCGGATCTTGCGGAACACAAATACGTTTCCCGTGCCATAAAGTACCTTGTTCATCTACATGGAAACTTTTAGCTTTCCCTTGGCTAATCCTTTCCTTAATCTCTTCAATTTCTTTATCAGTCTTTTGAGCTTCTCGAATCTTGTCCAACAAAGTGGGTTGGACATATAAAGACATGAGATGTCCTTCAGGCACAATCTCCAATCTGAGTTCTTTGAATTGATTACACAAATCATCTGGCAATTCTCCTTTGGTAAGGCCATTTACAAATACCTTACGACTTAGAGCATCTGCTACAACATTTGCCTTACCGGGGTGGTATTGCAAACTTAAGTCATAATCCTTGATAAGTTCTAACCATCTTCTTTGTCTCATATTGATTTCCTTCTGGGTGAAGATATACTTCAAACTCTTGTGGTCCGTGAACACTTCACAACGTTTTCCCAAAAGGTAATGCCTCCATGTTTTTGAGTGCATGGACGACAGAGGCTAACTCTAAATCATGAGTAGGATAGTTTACCTCATGAGTTTTAAGTTGTCTTGAGGCATAGGCCACAACTTTACCGTCTTGCATAAGTACGGCACCCAAACCTTGATGAGACACATCACAATATACTTGGAAATCCTTTTCCAAATCTGGAAGACATAGAACAGGTGCTGTCACAAGTCTCTTCTTCAATTCTTGAAAGCTGACTTCACAACCTTCAGACCAAGCAAACTTCTTGTCTTTCTTTAACAATTCAGTCATTGGCTTAGCAACCTTTGAGAAATTTTCAATGAACCTTCTGTAGTAACCTGCTAAGCCGAGGAAACTACGAACTTCTTTCACATTCTTGGGAGATTCCCATTCTGTCACAGCTGAAACTTTAGCAGGATCAACTGCTACACCATCCTTCGTCATTACATGACCAAGAAAACCAACTTCTTCTAACCAGAACTCACACTTGCTGAATTTGGCATAAAGCTTATGCTCTCTCAACTTCTCAAGTATCAAGCGCAAGTGTCCCTCATGCTCTTCTTTGCTCTTGGAGTAGACTAAGATGTCATCGATGAAAACGACAACAAACTTGTCGAGGAATTCCATGAACACTTTGTTCATCATATTCATGAAGTATGCTGGAGCATTTGTCAAGCCAAAAGGCATTACGGTATACTCATACAATCCATACCTTGTGGTGAATGCTGTTTTAGGTATGTCTTGCTCTCTTATCTTGAGTTGGAAATAGCTTGACCGGAGATCAATCTTCGAGAACACACATGCTCCTTCTAGCTGATCAAACAAGTCATTGATTCTAGGCAAAGGATATTTGTTCTTGATAGTTACCTCATTGAGTGAACGGTAATCTATGCATAACCTTTGGCTTCTATCCTTCTTCTCCACGAACAAAACTGGGGCTGCCCAAGATGAAGAACTTGGTTGAATAAATCCTTTCTGCAACTGTTCTCCTAGTTGCTTCTTGAGCTCTTTCAGTTCATCAACAGACACTTTGTATGGTCTCTTTGCTATTGGTCCAGAACCTGGTACCAAATCTATCAGAAATTCCACATCTCTATCTGGTGGCATTCCTGGCAATTCTTCCGGAAATACATCTGGATACTCACACACAATTGGCACACTGTCCATGCTAACCCCCTTAAGAGAATTTAGCTTACTTCCTTTGGATTCAAAGTTTGACTTGAATTTAATTCTTTTTCTTTCCGGGGTTGTGAGTGTAACAGTACGATTAGCACAATCTAGTACCCCTTCATACTTAGCCATCCAATCCATTCCCAATATTACGTCCAGTCCTTGGGAATTTAGGATTATCAGACTCACTGGGAACTTATGTTTTCCAAATTCTATTACTAGATCCCGGCATCCAAGACTTACAATCATTTCTCCACCCGGAGAACTAACTTTTATTGGACACCCAATGTTTTCAGATGCAAACCCATTTCTATCAACAAATTCTTTTGATATGAATGAATGAGATGCACCAGTGTCAAAGAGTACAAATGCTGGAATGGAATTGAGTCTGAACTTACCAGCAATAGCGTCAGGTTCCTCATAGACCTCCTCCACATTAATGTGGTTCACCTGACCTTTCTGGAAAGGGTTGGGCTTGACAGGTCCTTCAACTTTCTTTTCGGGGCACTCATTTGCATAGTGTCTCATCTTCTTGCATTTGAAGCACTCAACCTGACTGATGTCTCTCTTAGCAGGCTGACTTCCACTTCCACTGCCATTCCCACTGTGGTGGCTCTTATGTCCACTCTTGTGGTTCTTGTACTTGTCATTGTCATGACTGCGGTGATGCTTGTTGTCATGACGGTTGTGGTTGTGGTGCTTGTTGAATTTCCCATGTTTATGGGATCCCGAGCTTCCACTGTCATCATAGTGAGATCGTTTGTGAGGCGATCCCGAGCTGTGCTTGTCGGAGTGTTTCCTCTTCCTACTCTCGACTTGCTTCATTTTGTTCTCCAATATAGCCGCCTTGTCACAGAGCGACTGATAAGTGGGAACATATGCCACAGCCAGCTGCAGATTCAGCTCATCATTCAAGCCTTCCAGAAATTTCTCCTTCCTTTTGGCATCTGTGTCAACCTCGTCTGGTGCATAACGCGCCAGGTTGTTGAACTCTTCTATGTATTCAGCCACGCTGCGGTGGCGCTGCTTCAGGTTGTGGAACTCTTTCTTTTTCAGGCTCATTATTCCTGATGAGATATGAGCCGTGCGAAAGCCATCTTCAAAGATAGCCCAAGTCACCTCATTTATAGGAGTGGTGATTTGGAAGTTGTCCCACCATGTGGCGGCTGGCCCTTCCAGCAGATGTGCTGCGAACCTGACCTTTTCAGCATCCGTGCAGCCCACGGTCACTAAGTCCTTGTTCACAGAACGTAGCCAATCATTGGCCACCATGGGATCAGTCGTCCCTAAGAACTTAGCTGGCCTCAAACGCAAAAATCTGGTGAGCATATCAAAGCCCGGAGGGTTGTTGTTGTTGTTGTTGTTGTTGTTGTTGTTGTTGTTGTTGTTGTTGTTGTTGTTATTGTTGTTGTTATTGTTGTTGTTATTGGGGTTGTTGTTGTTGTTATTGTTGTTGTTGTTGTTGTTGTTGTTGTTGTTGTTGGAGATATGCCCTAGAGGCAATAATAAATGTAGTTATTATTATATCTTTGTGTTTATGATAAATGTTTACATTCATGCTATAATAGTATTAACAAGGAAACATTAATACTTCTGTGATTTGTAAACTTAATTTGAAGTCCCTAGTATAGCCTCTATACTTCACTAGCTTGTTGGTTGATAAATGATTGTGGTTTCCCTATCATGAACATTGAGATGTTATCAACAACAAGATCATATCATTAGGAGAATGATATGGTGGACATACTCCTATAGATAAGCGTAGCATAAAGATCAAGTCATTTCAATAGTTTAATTGCTATATGCTTTCTGATACATAGTAACCTAATTCCTTCGACCATGAGATCATGCATATCACCTTTACCGGATGGATGCTTTGATGACATCAAACACCACACCGTAACTGGGTGGCTATAAAGGTGGCATTGAGTGTTCGGAAAGTATTGGTTGAGACACATGGATCAAGAGTGGGATTTGTCCATCCATACGACGGATAGATATTCTCTGGGCCCTCTCGGTGAAATGTCATCCAATTAGCTTGCAAGCATGTGACTGGCTCACAAGGGATCACATATCACGGGAACGAGAAAAGAGTACTTATCAGTAACGAGGTTGAACTAGGTATGCAGAGATACCGACGATCATAACCTCGGATAAGTAACATATCGTGAGACAAAGGGAAATTGGTATCATATGTAAGTGGTTCATTCGATCGCAAAGTAATCGTAGAAATATGTGGGAGCCATATGAATTTCCAGATTCCTCTATTGGTTATTGATCGGAGAAGTGTCTCGGTCAAATTCATCAAGAACAGCCAATATTAGACGCCGAACTACCGTATGACAAAGGCAAACACACAATCCGAACTTAAGAAATTAAGGGCCACCAAAGCAAAGATTTAAACAAACATGATTAGTTTAAACAGGATAATAAAGATCACAACCATGTGTGCCTCAGCGGCCAAAGGCAAAAAAGGTTCATACCACACAGAAAGTCGGACAAGTGTTTGACACACATCATACGCCCGACATACCGGGGATAAGAAACGACTTTGAGTTTTTTTAAACTTAAGGGGCATCGACTTGATCTGGAACTGGGCGCTCCGAAGTAGACGGCACCTCGGCCGAAGTTGCTTCGCCCTCCATAGAACCAGGAGCGACTTCGGGGGAAGCCCTGGGCTGTCAAGAAATACTAGCTTGAGCTGTGGAATGCCCAGTACCTTTGGAGGAGGATCGTGCGTCGCCATTGCCATCCGAGCTCGAGCTGGAATCACCAGAAGTATCCGAGTCGCCCTCAGCCTCGTCTTGGTTGGCTGAATCATCATCAGAGGCATCTTCAACTTCGACCTCATCTGCCGGGTTAGAAAGGAAACTCGGCCCTTCAATCCAGTTATGCACGTCCGCATACTCAACGAGCTGAAAGGCACGTGCTTGTCGGCGAGCGACGAATTCTGGATCCTCAACCCAACGGGAGCCAGTGCACAAATTTATCAGGGTATCGAGGGAAATATCCTCGTACCATGACATAACGACTGTGAGCGCCATATCAGCACCAGCTCGTCCAGCGGATTCCCTCCAAAGATTCAACTGGTTCTGGGATGCCATCAATCTTTCCACCAGTATCTTGATTTCAACAATATCAGGAGTCCCAGAAGTATTCGGCCAGAGAACATGGTAGGCCCGAATGTCTGCTTGCACCAAGTCCGTGCCCATAATCTTCATCGGACCAACGGCAACCAAGAAATCTTCCATCGAGTATTCTGGGCTCGCATCAGCAGGAACACCTCGGCGCACACGAGCATTAATCACCGCTTTAGAGCTCACGGGCTTAGCTTCTGGAAAATGGTCTGCACAAAACAAAGGTACGTCGGTCAACAGTAAGAAAGGGAAAAAGATAACTCGGCCGCGGTCAGAGGCTTACGGTGAATATAGCTCAGCATTATCTGAAGAGCTTTAGCCCAGTCACCCTTGGTTTTCTCAAAGCGAGTGATCTCCTCGCTCATCGCCCGTGTCTTGAGTTTGGCAGCCTCGAGGAGTTCTTTATTTTTCTGCAATTGCAGAGCCAGCCGATTCTTCTCCTCGGAGAACTCCTGGTCAACTTTCTCGAACTCAGATTTCTGAGAAAGCTTGAGGGACTCCACCTCGGAGCGCAAGCGAGTTATCTTGTCATCTTTATCTTTCAGCTGCGCCGAGTGAGTGGCGGCTTGTTCTAAAAAATGCAGCATCATATCAGGCATGAGTATGCATTCTTGATGTGACGCTGCAAAAGTTTGTAACTCGGCTATACCGAAGCAAAAAGGGTTAAGAGAAACCCGGTGCACATCTCAAATAGATATGTGTAAAAGAAAAAAGAGTAACTAACCTTCCAGGGACTTGACTTTCTTTTCAAGACAGATATTAAGATTGTTGATATTACCTATTCACCAACAAAATCAGCTAACACCTCACCTCCAAAACAATAAGAACTTTAGGGATAATGTGAAAGCTTGTTAACTTACCAGCTTTCTTCACCACGGGAATGACCTTCTCGTACTTATCTTGCAATTTTTTATGAGTGAAGAGCAGCCTTTGGAATTCGGTGGTCCGCCGGTCATGCGCAACCTAAGCAACAAAACAAATAGCAATAAGATATTCGAACATAAGACAGATCCGAGTCAAGCAAGACTTAACTCGGATCTAGGTGGCTAGATATTCGAGCCTAAGTCAGATCCGAGTCAAGCAAAAATTAACTTGGATCTAGGTGGCTGGATATTCGAAGCTACGATAGATCCAAATCAAGCAAAGCTTAACTCGGATCTAGGTGGCTGGATATTCGAGCCTAAGTCAGATCCAAGTCAAGCAAAAATTAACTCGGATCTAGGTGGCTGGATATTCGAAGCTACGACAGATCCAAATCAAGCAAAGCTTAACTCGGATCTAGATGGCTGGGTATTCGAAGCTACGACAGATCCGAATCAAGCAAAGCTTAACTCGGATCTAGGTAGCTAGATATTCGAAGCTCAGACAGATTCAAATCAAGCAAAGCGTAATTCGGATCTAGGTGGATAGATATTCGAACACTAACGCAAAACTTAACCAGGTAAAGCCTAATAAAACTTCCAAACGAATAACAAATTATTTGGTTGCAAGCTTCGGGGACTAGAGTATATATAATAGCATTCGAATGACTAATCAAACGTCCATGAAAACAATTACCTCATTCATCTTGTCGCTGTCAAGAACGATCTTGGCAGCCAGATGTAAGCGACTGCTGATGTCGGAGAGTTGAAATGGCTGGCTGCTTGGATTGCCCTCGAGCTGATCAGTAGCGTTCCAATTATTGGCATACTCAACCAACGAGCCGAGGCTGTTCCCACTTTCCGTGCGCGTCAGGACTTTACCTCGGACGTGTTGGGTAGCCACCGCGGGACTCTTGTGAAGAGCAAGCTGTGTATCAGCAGCCGGGGTAACAATACTCTTGGCAGAAGAAACACCCTTGCGCAGCGCATCAGCAATTGTAGGCTGAGAAGAGCTGGCAAGTCCTTTCTGAGATGAGGGAGGCTTGGTGACAATGATCTTTCTGGCCTTAGAAGAGGCGTCGGCAGGAGCCGCTACCTCGGCACTTGGAATGGCATCTTTGGGGGCCGGAGGGATTACGGTTTCTGAGGGCGCCGAGACATTGGTATCCTCGGCTAGAATCGGAGTCACAGTGAAGGTTGTGGGGGTCAAAGGGATCTCAGGGGAAACTTCAGGATTCACGGAGGAGGCAGCAGGCTCAGTGGAAATATCTACGGGCCGAGTTGTATCGGCATCAACAGGAGAGACCTCAGGCGCATCCTGGCGAGATGGCATCTGATTCGGAGCGGGAGGAGAGTCAACACGAGCAGGACTAGGAACTCTATTATCTTCAGGAGGCGGAGGAGAAGGCGTCCGAGTCGTGTGACTCGTCATGCTAGGACCACTAGTCTTAACAGAAAGAGGAGCCCTGCAAAGGCAAGAAAGATTAGGTCAAAAGGCAGAAAGAGAGAAACAAGAAATACAAATAAAAAGCAACTCACCCAGTAACCCCGGGCATAGTTTTACGCTTAGGAGGGTGCGAGGCTGACTTCTTCATCCGTTTCTTGGGAACGGCTTCCGAGGCACCAGCCGGAGCGCTACGTTTCCCCGAGGTAACAGGAGGTCGGGAGGCGAGAGGCTCGGTGTTGTGAACCTGACCGGCCGGATTAGCTGAGAAAGCAGAGGCCGGAAATGCATAAGAAATTAGCATTGCGGCAACTACCTCAAGAACTTGGACCTCGTCCGAATCACCTTCCTCCTCGTGGGCCGGGGTCTTGCCACGGGCACGAGCCGGAGCAAGGTCCGACTTAGGAACGAACTCCTCCGAGTCTGGCTCCCCACTATCCGAAGCGTTCCGATCCGCAGGCCACGGGAGAGACAAAACCTCGGCATCCTCACTCTTCTGCTCCTCAAACCTCTGCAGGAAAAGAAAGAGAGAAATTAACAAGAGAAATCACAGATGCAATTAAAAGGTAAAACGCAATTGCAAGAACTTCATCTGGGAGGGGGATGCTCGCGGGTGAACGGCTTCAATCCCCAGGCCCAGTCCTCCGGCATCTCCGTCTTAAAGATAGCCCGGACGCGCTTGAAGATAAGATAATTATCGAGATCCACCGTGGAGACACGATTGGGATCAAGGGGACCGCTCATATAGCAGAGCTTATGCGTGCATTTCTGGAATGGGCAGATCCGGCTGCTGACGAAGGTGGTCATAAGATCCTCGCCACGTAGCCCGGAGCGAATCAGTTCCTTCAGCCAAATCTCGAAGGCCTCGGCCAGAGCATGACTTTTATTCGGATTATAAGTCCAATTCTTCTTGGAGGGGGGACCAATGGAAAAAGCAGGGAGCCCAATCCTGTCCTCCTTCCCAGAATTCTTGACATAAAAGAACGATTTATGCCATTTCTTGCACGACTCTAGGCCAACAACGCGAGGAAACTCGGACTTCCTCCGAGGTGTGATTGAAGCAGCTCCGCACTGGGTGAGCAGTTTCTCGGAAGGTTGAAGGGATTTGTCTGGGACAACATTGGAACGGATCCGAAAGAACTCCGACCAAACATGCACAGACGGCCATAGGACGAAGTATCCTTCCGAAGCAGAGATAAAGGCGGAAAGAGAAGCGATGGCATTAGCCGGAAGATGATGCGGCTGCAGGCCGAAGTAATCAAGGAACTCGCTAGAAAAATCGCTAAGGGGGAGACCAAACCCGCGAGCGAAGTGTGACATAAAGACGACGTACTCGCCCTCGTTGAGAACGGGAGAAGATTCGCTGTCGGGTAAGCGACAGGCTACCTCGGCAGGAATCCGGCGAGTTCGGATTAACCACTCGACCTCTCGATGGGTGACGGAAGAGCCCTGCCAGGAGCCCCGCTCGGGCCCAGACGCAGCATCGTCATCCTCAATAAGCGCGCCGCTAACGGAGCTCGACATAGGGACGCCGGAGGAATCTACGGAAGATGAACTAGCGGCGGAGCGGAGCCTAGAACTGCAAGGCCCCGTCGTAATCCTACGCGAAAACGGCGGCGGAGCAGAGAAGGAACCACCACGGGAAATCTAAGGAGAAGCAGACGCGTCTAGAGGATAAACTAGGCAATGAGACCGGATAAACTCACCGGCGACAGCGCCGGAGCAAGTATATGGGGATGGGGTCGAGGGAGCAAAGCGACGGGAGCCTCGCCGTCGAAGATTACGATGGGCGCACGGCGGCGGGAGCACGAACGGGCGCGGAAGCGAGAGGAGGAAGAAGGGCAACGGGAAGCAGAGGAGGAAAGAAAATCTCCCAACCCCGTGCCCCTCTTTATAACCACGCGGCCAGAGTGGTAGTGGGATCGTGCGTGCGGGCATTAACTGTGTAGATCATGTGTGCGGCATAACCGCACGACGCTGAGTGGAACCGCACAAACGACCACACGATGCAAGAGAGGATTACGATCCCTGACGGAAACAGTGCGCGAGGCGTTGCAGTGCCGACGCGACAGGCGCAGTAATTACTGTAGCCTGTCAGTGGGCACTGTAGAGGAACAAAAAACTAGAGAAACAATGATGAGTGTGACACATAGGACGAGGCGTACGCGAGAAGATATGTAGATATCTCGGACGAGGGAAAGGTAACTCGAAAGCTAGGAGAAACGAATATTGGGAAACTGATATGGCCCGGCCGAGGTTAAAGGCAGGACCATACCAGCTTCGGGGACTAATGTTGGGGAGGTGACCCCGGATAGGGTCAGGACGGGGAAAGACAAAAGGAAGTTCCCCGCCCAATTCCGAGTTAATGGCTAAATCGGCCGAATCCTGTAAAGGTCGGCCAAGGTAACCACGAGCAGGACATTTAAGAGAGGTGCAATACGTGACCCGGCCGATGTACTATGTAAGTCGGCCGGGTCAGCCTGAATAATATAATTGCAGGTAACGGCCAAGCCGAGGTAAGCGAGATAGGGCCGAATAACGTGAAGCTTGCAGGAGAAGGAGGAGCCTATAGTCAAACTCTAGTCACGGGCTAGGAAGAATCTGAGCAAAGCCAAGCACAAAGGACAAGGCGCAGAGCGACAAAAGGGCAGAAAGAGGTCACGGAGGTGACAGTCCTGGAGCCCGAGGCGTGCAGGTGGGGTTCTCTGGAACCTTGCCGTCATTAGAAGGGCGACACGGAAAGGAGGCCGCCGAATTACTATATTGGGACAAGCATATTCTTCGAATATGCTTGCCACGTCAGCCCTAGAGGAGCCAAGGCTCCCCTTTATAAGGAAAGGCTTGGAATCTGAGAAGGGGATCGACTCATTTGGTACCGTTAGGCTGGTAAAGTTCTTCTTCTCCACTTGTATACAGCTCAAGGAGCACTTGTAGCCCAAGAAAGGAGAAATAAAGATCTTTACGTTAGTCCTCTATGTGTAGAAACAACTACATCTTCCCTCCCCAGAACACTCTAGCATCCATTGGCCCCATACTTTAGCCTACCCATGGTATCTGCCGTGTCACCACCACAACACAAAGCTTTATGAAATGCTTGATTTGCCACCTTTGGAAGATTGCTATTTAGATGTCCCACTTGATGATAATGCTAAAAAGAAACTTATGGGGAGTGTTAATGATGTCCTTATTATGGTTAACAATGCCTATGTACCTATTGATTTCTATGTTTTGGATGTTGAATGAAATGCTTCTTGTCCTATTACTTTGGGAAGACCTTTCCTTAGAACGGTTGGTACCATTATTGATATGAAAGAATGCACCATTAAATATCAATTTCCATTCAAGAAAGGTATAGAAAACTACCATATAGGAGATATAAGTTACCTTTTGCTCCTCTAAAGCAAAATTTGATGTTAATGCTTCTTCATTTGAAAATACTTGATTCCTGCTTCTTATGCCTAACTTAAAGGCGTTAAAGAAAAGTACTTCTTGGGAGATAACCCAATAACTTTATTGAGCATTAGAAGTTATTACTTCTGTAATAACCTCTCCTAATCCTTTTTGTGTGATTTTTGTGCCAAGAATAACCTCTAATGAGAGATAAGTAAGATTTGGGGAAGTTGCTGTCCCGAAACAGATTTTTGTGCTTCACTATAAAAATTCGTGAAAAATCTCTGTATGTAGGATTGAGCTGTAATTTTCTTAGTAAATGCCCCAGGTTGTTATATAACTTTCGTTAGTTCAACCATTTTCGATTTGAGCAATATAAGGTCTTCTAAAAAATCGGTTTTTACCTGCTAGTATGTTTTGACAGATTTCTGCCATTATTTGCATTTGCCTCTTTATCAGTTTCTTTTTGAGTTCTTCTTGATCACTTGAGCTTTTTAAAGGAATTGCTATAGTATCTTGTGTTTGTAGTGACAGTTTTGTTGTTTTAAAACTAAAACCCAAAGGTCTATTAGCTTTGAATGCACAAATGTTGCTAATGAAGATTGTGTGAAGTTTTGTATGAAGGAAATTTTCATGTGTAGGGGAAGTATGATGTTGTAAGATCCCTCCTTTGTAAAGGAAAAGGATTCCTGTGATTGCAATGCTAGTCCCTGGATCATTGCTAGCATCCACAGTTTAAGATGAAGTACATAGATACAAAGGTCATTTATTACATCCATTCCAGAGATAAAACATAGTCTTTTACAACTCATGGCCACAGGCCTAATACAAGAGTTTTTGGAATAAGTAAATAAACATAAGTCTTCATATAAATGTGCCACAGGTAAGCATGTTGAGTGTAGACTCATGACTCCTAATCATCATCGGAGTAACCTGCAACATCACAAGTTACAGCCACAGTAGGTCAATACTTTGGAATAGTATTGGCAAGTGATACCTTAGTAAATTTTTAAGTGGACTATATTACTATATGCATTTTGGCTAAGTGTAGCTTGGCTTGCTTTGCTTGAAAATAGGTTTTTCCTATTAGTTGAAATCACTAAGTTTTTCTTTGTCAAAACTTTCCCAAGAAACCACCAATAGACATTGGGGTCCTTCACCCTTGTTCACCCACAAGTTTTATTTAGAAGTTGGAGTGATGAGATTCTTGTAGCTTCCATGTCTTGATGCTCAAGTTGTCCATTGCCATGGACTTGGCTAAGTACTTAGATTTTCCATCTGCAGAGGTTGTGCACTTTCCCCACTAGACTTGGTTTCCCAAGACAGGACCTTTCAGAAGCCTTTCCTTAGCCAAATGGACGCGCTCCAACCTATCATTCCCACTACCACCAACTGTCCAAAAGGATAAGTTCTAGCAACCTATATGATCAAGGCAGAGCCCATATTGCCAAGTGGTTGCACTATAAGCTTCTCAACACTTGGCCTCCAAATCCCTTTGTGCCTGGGTGGCATACCACAAGTGTGATACACAAGGTAAACCATATCCATGGGCCTTGTGTAACCACTCAACCAAAAACCACCATTCAAGTCCCATTCCACCCAGGAGGTTCATTGACTTAGTTGTTTTATTAAGAAAAACATAAGTCCAGAAGACTTAGAAATATTTTATCATAGCATGTATGTACTTTACCACCCTTGTTTGCTACTAGCTAGGCTAAGCATGGCATAGTAACTTAACTTAGGAAATTCCCTAGCAATTCTACCATTCTACAACTACTTAGGATTTCCCAACATAGCATTTGGCAAAAATACTAAGAATATGCAAGACTTAGCAAAATATTTCTAATGCTTGTACAAAATATAGGGATGGAAATATCATGAACTACCACTTGCCTTGGTAATGGGGAGAGTAGCACTCTTCACAATCACAGTCACTAGCAAAATCTACACAAAGAATTGTAACACCAAATTACACACAATTCATATACAAGCAAAAATATGAATGCATGCATGCAAGAAAATTCTAAGTGATGATTTTTGAAAACTCTACCAAGCAAGTGCATGAAACAGAAACATAACCAAGTCAAAAAGTTTGCTAACTAAACTTATTTAGCACCAAAACAATTTACTAAACAAATCCTATACTCAAAATGGTCCTAAATATGTTTCTGCATACAAAGTCATTTTAACAGAAACTTTTTGTTAAACACATTGCAGATTCAGAAAGGGCTTGTCTCACTGATTCCAACGGTATAAAATTTACAAAAATCTAACGTGGGAATCAAAAGTTATAGCCATTTGAAATTTGGATCTAAATCTGATTTGAATTCTGTTTTTGAATCTAACCCTAGCCACGCGTCGTGTTTCTATTGGCGCGTACCGGTTCGGCCAGATCGAGCTCTGCAGGCCGTAGGATCTAAGTAAAACACACGGTCCAGATCTAGCATAACGGTTCGATTAGTGATTCTATCGTAAGCGTTGGATCTAGATCCAACGGCACTCGAGCATGCGACCATGTCCTGGCAGCGCGCGGCGTCAGCGAGCGGCGGAGCGCTCAGTAAGCGGCGGCGCTGGCGTTCTAGGTCGTGCGCGAGAGGGAGAAGGGTCGTACCAGATCCGCAGTGGCATGCTGAAGCTCGACGTGGCGTTGGTTCGTGAAGGGGCGCGCGGGAACGGTCTCTGGAGCTCGTCGGAGTTGCGGGCGGCCTCAGTCGCTTGCAGACGCGGTCACTGGCGAGGTTTGGCGTCGCCCTAGCACGAACCAGAGGGGTCAGAGGGTGCACAAGACGCAGGCGGACAAACTTGCGTGAAGGAGGGGCAAGGGGCACTCGGGTTTTACCTTAATTGGTCGCCGGAGTCTGTCGGCGGCGCAGGTGGTTTCGGTCGTGAACGGAGACGACGCCCTGGGTCACGAGCAGGCAAAAGGAAGGCGTCAGCGTATGCGCAACATCAAGCTGGGCATCCTCGTTTGAACCAGAGAGAGGGGGCGGTCGAGGCTCACCGGAATTGGACGCCGGAGTTGTCGGTACCGCGGGGCTTCGAGAGCAAATGCGCGCAGCCTGGTGGCGGAGTGAGCGAGGGGAGTGGGGGAAAATGCTCGCGGTGCAGAGGGGATTTTATAGGCCCAGGCGCGATAGGAAACGCCTGCGGAATAATGGCTAATTACGCCGCGCCATTACCGGCCTTGACAGCAGCGGCGACGTGGTCGCGGGCGCGGTTTGGGGAAGACGAGGGCAACGTGGAGAGGGCCCGCTCGTCAGCGAAGCACGCGAAGAGGAGGTGGGGTCTGGTCGTCAGCGGCTATCTGGGTGCGTCGGCGCGTGCGAGTGGGAGAGGAATGGCCCAGGTGGGCTAGCTGGGCCTGTTCTGAAGCTGGGCTGGAATCCTGGCGCCGGCCCTTTTCTATTTCTTTCTCCTTTTTCTTTTTCTGATTCAATTTTCTGAATTGATTTTCAAATGAATTCAAGTTCCATTTGAATTCAAAACTTCTTGGAATTTTTGAAGTGAGCAGTAGTATCAAATATAGGCATAAAATCATGTGGTTGCTTTGCAAAGGCTTGGTCAAGCTTGGAGATCAAAATAACAGAGACTTGGCACTTGGTTTGCAAAATTTGAGAAATGGTTTTTGAAATTATTTCCAATTTGTAAAACTTGGTTCAAACCACACTTAATCCTTTCTATGAGGAAGACAAACAAGCTAGGTTTAAAAATCATTTCATACTTTCAAATGGTGATGGCCATTTGATTTAAATCTGCTCACATAAAATCATAGCACTATGTGCTTCTGTTTTCCTGAAATGAGTTTGAAATTGATCTCAAATCTATATGCATGCATGAATGATATGCAACTTTGAAATTATGATTTTTAGGGATGTTACAATCTAACCCCCTTAAGGTGAATCTCGCCCTCGAGATTCGGATTGGCTAGCAAATAGGTGAGGGTGGTCTTTCCGAAGATCATCTTCTCTTTCCCATGTTGCTTCCTCTTCGGTATGATGGTTCCATTGCACCTTGCAAAACTTGATAGTCTTTGTTCTCGTGACTCTTTCTGCAGTCTCAAGAATCTTGATAGGCTTTTCTTCATAAGTGAGATCACTTTCTAGTTGAACTTCTTCCAAAGGTATGGTATCCTTCAAAGAAGTTTCTTCCATTTCTGGGTGACATTTCTTAAGCTGACTCACATGAAACACATTATGGACTACTGATAGAGATGATGGCAGTTCAATTTCATAAGCAACTTCACCTTTGCGACTCAGAATCTTGAATGGCCCAACATATCTTGGTGCCCACTTTCCTTTGACTCCGAATCTTTTCACCCCAGGAAGTGGTGATACTCTAAGATAGGCTCTATCACCAACCTCGTAGGTGACTTCTCTACGCTTAGGATCTGCGTAGCTTTTCTGTCGAGACTGAGCTATCTTCAACCTGTCCTTAACCAATTTGACTTTCTCTTTGGCTTCTTTGATAAGATCTGGCCCAAATAAACTTCTTTCTCCCACACCATTCCATAACAATGGGGTGGTACATTTTCTTCCGTAGAGAAACTCAAACGGTGCCATCTCAATGCTGGCTTGATAGCTGTTGTTATAAGAAAATTCTGCGTAGGGCAGACTTTCGTCCCAACTTGCTCCATAATCTAGGGCACATGCCCTCAACATGTCTTCCAGAATTTGATTAGTCCTTTCTGTTTGTCCATCGGTTTGAGGATGAAAAGCAGTACTGAATTCCAACCTCGTTCCCAATGACTCATGTAGCTGTCTCCAAAAATGGGAAGTGAATTGGGTTCCCCTATCAGACACAATACTCTTAGGCACACCGTGAAGGCATACAATTCTACTCATGTAGATTTTGGCTAACTTGGCACTTGTATAAGTTGTCTTAACGGGTATGAAATGAGCTACTTTAGTTAGGCGATCCACTACTACCCATATGGAATCATATCCTGATCTGGTCCTTGGCAATCCGGTAATGAAATCCATACCAATCTTGTCCCACTTCCAATCAGGAATAGGTAGTGGTTGAAGCAAACCTGCCGGTTTCTGATGCTCCGCTTTTACTCTACTACACACATCACACAAAGCAATATGCTCAGTGATGTCCCTCTTGAGATTGTTCCACCAAAATCTTTCTTTCATGTCCATGTACATTTTAGTGTTTCCCGGGTGAATAGAATACGGAGAGTTGTGGGCTTCTTGCAGAATCAGTTTCCGCATCTCCGGATCTTGCGGAACACAAATACGTTTCCCGTGCCATAAAGTACCTTGTTCATCTACATGGAAACTTTTAGCTTTCCCTTGGCTAATCCTTTCCTTAATCTCTTCAATTTCTTTATCAGTCTTTTGAGCTTCTCGAATCTTGTCCAACAAAGTGGGTTGGACATCTAAAGACATGAGATGTCCTTCAGGCACAATCTCCAATCTGAGTTCTTCGAATTGATTACACAAATCATCTGGCAATTCTCCTTTGGTAAGGCCATTTACAAATACCTTACGACTTAGAGCATCTGCTACAACATTTGCCTTACCGGGGTGGTATTGCAAACTTAAGTCATAATCCTTGATAAGTTCTAACCATCTTCTTTGTCTCATATTGATTTCCTTCTGGGTGAAGATATACTTCAAACTCTTGTGGTCCGTGAACACTTCACAACGTTTTCCCAAAAGGTAATGCCTCCATGTTTTGAGTGCATGGACGACAGAGGCTAACTCTAAATCATGAGTAGGATACTTTACCTCATGAGTTTTAAGTTGTCTTGAGGCATAGGCCACAACTTTACCGTCTTGCATAAGTACGGCACCCAAACCTTGATGAGACGCATCACAATATACTTGGAAATCCTTTCCAAATCTGGAAGACATAGAACTGGTGCTGTCACAAGTCTCTTCTTGAATTCTTGAAAGCTGACTTCACAACCTTCAGACCAAGCAAACTTCTTGTCTTTCTTTAACAATTCAGTCATTGGCTTAGCAACCTTTGAGAAATTTTCAATGAACCTTCTGTAGTAACCTGCTATGCCAAGGAAACTACGAACTTCTTTCACATTCTTGGGAGATTCCCATTCTGTCACAGCTGAAACTTTAGCAGGATCAACTGCTACACCATCCTTCGTCATTACATGGCCAAGAAAACCAACTTCTTCTAACCAGAACTCACACTTGCTGAATTTGGCATAAAGCTTATGCTCTCTCAACTTCTCAAGTATCAAGCGCAAGTGTCCCTCATGCTCTTCTTTGCTCTTGGAGTAGACTAAGATGTCATCGATGAAAACGACAACAAACTTGTCGAGGAATTCCATGAACACTTTGTTCATCATATTCATGAAGTATGCTGGAGCATTTGTCAAGCCAAAAGGCATTATGGTATACTCATACAATCCATACCTTGTGGTGAATGCTGTTTTAGGTATGTCTTGCTCTCTTATCTTGAGTTGGAAATAGCCTGACCGGAGATCAATCTTCGAGAACACACATGCTCCTTCTAGCTGATCAAACAAGTCATTGATTCTAGGCAAAGGATATTTGTTCTTGATAGTTACCTCATTGAGTGAACGGTAATCTATGCATAACCTTTGGCTTCTATCCTTCTTCTCCACGAACAAAACTGGGGCTCCCCAAGATGAAGAACTTGGTTGAATAAATCCTTTCTGCAACTGTTCTCCTAGTTGCTTCTTGAGCTCTTTCAGTTCATCAACAGACACTTTGTATGGTCTCTTTGCTATTGGTCCAGAACCTGGTACCAAATCTATCAGAAATTCCACATCTCTATCTGGTGGCATTCCTGGCAATTCTTCCGGAAATACATCTGGATACTCACACACAATTGGCACACTGTCCATGCTAACCCCCTTAAGAGAATTTAGCTTACTTCCTTTGGATTCAAAGTTTGACTTGAATTTAATTCCTTTTCTTTCCGGGGTTGTGAGTGTAACAGTACGATTAGCACAATCTAGTACCCCTTCATACTTAGCCATCCAATCCATTCCCAATATTACGTCCAGTCCTTGGGAATTTAGGATTATCAGACTCACTGGGAACTTATGTTTTCCAAATTCTATTACTAGATCCCGGCATCCAAGACTTACAATCATTTCTCCACCCGAAGAACTAACTTTTATTGGACACCCAATGTTTTCAGATGCAAACCCATTTCTATCAACAAATTCTTTTGATATGAATGAATGAGATGCACCAGTGTCAAAGAGTACAAATGCTGGAATGGAATTGAGTCTGAACTTACCAGCAATAGCGTCAGGTTCCTCATAGACCTCCTCCACATTAATGTGTTTCACCTGACCTTTCTGGAAAGGGTTGGGCTTGACAGGTCCTTCAACTTTCTTTTCGGGGCACTCATTTGCATAGTGTCCCATCTTCTTGCATTTGAAGCACTCAACCTGACTGATGTCTCTCTTAGCAGGCTGACTTCCACTTCCACTGCCATTCCCACTGTGGTGGCTCTTATGTCCACTCTTGTGGTTCTTGTACTTGTCATTGTCATGACTGCGGTGATGCTTGTTGTCATGACGGTTGTGGTTGTGGTGCTTGTTGAATTTCCCATGTTTATGGGATCCCGAGCTTCCACTGTCATCATAGTGAGATCGTTTGTGAGACGATCCCGAGCTGTGCTTGTCGGAGTGTTTCCTCTTCCTACTCTCGACTTGCTTCATTTTGTTCTCCAATATAGCCGCCTTGTCACAGAGCGACTGATAAGTGGGAACATATGCCACAGCCAGCTGCAGATTCAGCTCATCATTCAAGCCTTCCAGAAATTTCTCCTTCCTTTTGGCATCTGTGTCAACCTCGTCTGGTGCATAACGCGCCAGGTTGTTGAACTCTTCTATGTATTCAGCCACGCTGCGGTGGCGCTGCTTCAGGTTGTGGAACTCTTTCTTTTTCAGGCTCATTATTCCTGATGAGATATGAGCCGTGCGAAAGCCATCTTCAAAGATAGCCCAAGTCACCTCATTTATAGGAGTGGTGATTTGGAAGTTGTCCCACCATGTGGCGGCTGGCCCTTCCAGCAGATGTGCTGCGAACCTGACCTTTTCAGCATCCGTGCAGCCCATGGTCACTAAGTCCTTGTTCACAGAACGTAGCCAATCATTGGCCACCATGGGATCAATCGTCCCTGAGAACTTAGCTGGCCTCAAACGCAAAAATCTGGTGAGCATATCAAAGCCCGGAGGGTTGTTATTGTTGTTGTTATTGTTGTTGTTATTGTTGTTGTTATTGGGGTTGTTGTTGTTGTTGTTGTTGTTATTGTTGTTGTTGTTGTTGTTGTTGTTGTTGTTGTTGTTGTTGTTGTTGTTGTTGTTGTTGTTGTTGTTGTTGTTGTTGTTGTTGTTGTTGTTGTTGTTGTTGTTGTTGTTGTTGTTGTTGTTGTTGTTGTTGTTGTTGGAGATATGCCCTAGAGGCAATAATAAATGTAGTTATTATTATATCTTTGTGTTTATGATAAATGTTTACATTCATGCTATAATAGTATTAACAAGGAAACATTAATACTTGTGTGATTTGTAAACTTAATTTGAAGTCCCTAGTATAGCCTCTATACTTCACTAGCTTGTTGGTTGATAAATGATTGTGGTTTCCCTATCATGAACATTGAGATGTTATCAACAACAAGATCATATCATTAGGAGAATGATATGGTGGACATACTCCTATAGATAAGCGTAGCATAAAGATCAAGTCATTTCAATAGTTCAATTGCTATATGCTTTCTGATACATAGTAACCTAATTCCTTCGACCATGAGATCATGCATATCACCTTTACCGGATGGATGCTTTGATGACATCAAACACCACACCGTAACTGGGTGGCTATAAAGGTGGCATTGAGTGTTCGGAAAGTATTGGTTGAGACACATGGATCAAGAGTGGGATTTGTCCATCCATATGACGGATAGATATTCTCTGGGCCCTCTCGGTGAAATGTCATCCAATTAGCTTGCAAGCATGTGACTGGCTCACAAGGGATCACATATCACGGGAACGAGAAAATAGTACTTATCAGTAACGAGGTTGAACTAGGTATGCAGAGATACCGACGATCATAACCTCGGATAAGTAACATATCGTGAGACAAAGGGAAATTGGTATCGTATGTAAGTGGTTCATTCGATCGCAAAGTAATCGTAGAAATATGTGGGAGCCATATGAATTTCCAGATTCCTCTATTGGTTATTGTTCGGAGAAGTGTCTCGATCATGTCCGCATAATTCACGAACCGTAGGGAGACACACTTAAGGATTCGACGTTGTTTTGAGTAGTTATGGTATTATGAGAAAGAGACCGAATGTTGTTCGGAGTCTCGGATGGGATCCGGGATATCACGAGGTGATCCGGAATGGTCCGGAGAATAAGATTCATATAAGGAAAGTCCCATTTCGGAGTTCGGAATTGATTCCGGTGAATGTTCTAGAAGGTTCCGGAATGTCCGGCACTCCGGGAGGGGGGAGGGGTACATGAATGTGTCATTACATATTGGAATGATTGCATCATGTACTAAGTGTTCTTGCTATTCCAAATAAAGGATTAAATTGAATCCTAAAACAGAAAAGTCAAATGTCCAGTTTGAAAGTCAAACGGCTAAAACAAGAAACTGTGGGAAACAAGCAAGAGGAGGCAAAAACCGACTTGGGGGAGGAGTCCCTCCTCTCCAAGCCGGCGGCCCACCTAGGCCGAGTTGGGGAGGGACTCCCCTCCCTCCCCTGGCGCGCCGGCCCCTCCACCCATAAAAGGAGGGACAGGGCCTCCTCCTCTAGACACACAAGTTTCTACCTCTAATCTCCGGTTTAGAGCCGTTTTGGTTTAGAGCTTCTAATTGCTTTAGCCTGCGGTTTAGAGCCTTCTAATTGGTGTGTCTAATTTCTAGACCACTAATATCCCTCTCTCATAATCCACCATACTCGCTCCGGCTTAAGGCGAAGCCCTGCGGGATCTCCCCTCTACTTCCGGTACCACGCCGTTGTGCTGCCGGAATCGCGAGGAGAGTGCTACAACCTCCGCTGCCTGCTGGAACAAGGGAGAGGAAGGCCTTCGTCGAGTACCGAACGTGTGACCGACTGCGGGAGCGCTGCCGGAACGCAGCGCCGGAAGGATCGTCTACACGATCTTGAGATCGGGAAGAGTACGACTACATCACCCACGAGAATCCGCTCTCGTTAAACACTTTGGAATCTTCGAGGGTAAGTTATTCCATCGACTCATTGCTACAATCTAGTAGATAGATCTTGGCTTGATTGTTTGTATGCGATAGAAATTTTTTGTTTTCCATGCTACGAACCCCTACAGTGGTATCAGAGCCGTGTCTATATGTAGATCTGTTGCACGAGTAGAACACAATGGTCATTGTGGGCGTTGATGCTTTTATTGTTGATTGCTTCTTGTGTACTTTGCATCTTGCGGTATGTTGGGATGAAGCGGCCCGGGCTAACCTTACATGACATCGTTCATGAGACTTGCTCCACACTTGACATGCAACTTGTATTGCATAAGTGGCTTTGCGGGTGCCTGTTTCTCCTAGCATAGTTAAGATCCAATTTACAACGGGTGATTAACAATACTAGTATCAATGTTGTGGTTCATGTTCGTAAGTTATAACGACACTTATTGAAAGCCCCAAACCACGTAAAATATGCAAAGAAAGTAGAGGCGTCTAACTTTGTTTTGCAGGGGTGTGCAGTGATGTGATATGGCCATGATTGTGATTATATTTGATGTATGCAATGTTCCTTATTGTAAGTTGGCAACCGGCAGGAGCCATATGGTTGTCTTTAATTTATGTTAAGACCCGCGTGTCTATTCAAAGTAGTTGTAATAGTTGAAGCCGATGGACGACAACCATGGAGAAGCGTCATTGACCTTGATGCAATGCCGGTGATGATGGAGATCATGTTCGTGCTTGAAGATGGAGATCGGAAGCACAAAGAAGAAAGGCCATATCATATCACATATATATTGAATTGCATGTGATGTTAATCCTTTATGCATCTTGTATTGCTTAGTAGACGACGGTAGCATTATAAGATGATCCCTCATGCACATCAATTTCAAGTCATAAAGTGTTCACCCTTAGTTAGCACCGTTGCTAAAGCTTGTTGTTTCGAAGCACCACGTGATGATCGGGTGTGTTAGATTCTGCAAGTGTATACAACGTGAGCAAGCCAGATTTGCTCATGCGGAAACTAAGGTTTGATCTTGACGAGCCTAGCATGTACAGACATGGTCTCGGAACACGGATCACCGAAAGGTAAAGCATGAATCATATAGTAGATATGATGAACATGTCGATTGTTCGCCATTGAAACTATGTCAACTCTCGTGATGATTGGTGTTGATATGGTGGATTTGGTTCGTGTGATCACTAAAACAATGTGAGGGATATTGTTTTGAGTGGGAGTTCACCTAGTTTAATTTCATTATTAATTTGAACTCAATTTGTCATAAACTTAGTCTAAACTATTGCAAATATCTTGTAGATTAATGGCAGCCCCTACCATCAATTTTAATGCGTTCCTAGAGAAAGAAAAGTTGAAAAACAATGGAAGCAACTTCGCGGATTGGTTCCGCAATTTGAGGATTGTCCTCACAGCTGGTAATTTGACCTATGTGCTGGATGAACCGCTGGGTGACCCACCTGCAGATGATGCTCCCGATGAAGTAAAGAATGTTTACCTCGCTCGGAAGAATCAGTACTCCATAGTTCAGTGTGCTATCTTGTATGGTTTGGAATCGGAGCTTCAGAAAAGGTTTGAGGATTCAGACCCATATGATATTGTCGAGGATCTCAAATTGATTTTTGAGACTCATGCGGCAATTGAAAGTTATGAGGCTTCTGAAAAGTTCTTTAACTGCAAGATGGAAGAGGGCAGCTCCGTCAGTGAGCATGTGCTTAAGATGTCTGGGCACGCAAACAAACTTCAAAGCTTGGGTATTGTGATTCCTAATGCTTTGGGGATTTACCGTGTCCTCCAATCACTACCACCAAGTTACAAGAACTTTGTGATGAACTACAACATGCAGAACATGAACAATACGTTGCCAGAACTCTTTGCCATGTTGAAATCTGCAGAAGTGGAGATTAAGAAAGAGCACCAAGTGTTGTTGGTCAATAAGACCACCAAATTCAAGAAAGGCAAGTCTAAGCAAAAGGGACACTTCAAGAAGGGTGGTAAGAAAGTTACCACGCCGGCGAAGAAGACCAAGGCTGGACCTAAGCCTGATACTGAGTGCTTTTACTACAAGGGAGAAGGTCACTGGAAGCGGAATTGCCCAAAGTACTTGGCGGATTTGAAGAACGGCAACATCAAGAAGAAAGGTATATCTGATATACATGTTATTGATGTGTATCTCACTAGTACTCGTAGTAGTGCCTGGGTATTTGATACTGGTTCGGTTGCTCATATTTGTAACTCGAAACAGGTGCTGCAGAATAAACGGAAGCTAGCGAAGAACGAGGTGACGATGCGCGTGGGAAACGGATCAAAGGTTGATGTGATCGCGGTCGGCACGCTACCCCTTCATCTACCATCAGGATTAGTTTTATACTTAAATAATTGTTATTTGGTGCCTGCGTTGAGCATGAACATTATATCGAGATCTTGTTTATTGCGAGACGGTTACTTATTTAAGTCCGAGAATAATGGTTGTTCGATTTATATGAGTAATATGTTTTACGCACATGCAACTTTGATAGATGGTCTATTCTTATTGAATCTCGATAGTGGAAATACACATATCAACAACATTGAGGCTAAACGTTTGAAATCAAGCGATAATTCGACCTATATGTGGCACTGTCGTCTTGGTCACATTGGAGTGAAGCGTATGAAGAAACTCCATTCCGATGGACTTCTTGAATCACTTGATTTTGAATCACTTGAAAGATGCGAAGCATGTCTGATGGGAAAAATGACTAAGACTCCATTTTCTGGTATGATGGAGCGAGCTACGGACTTATTGGAAATCATACATACCGATGTGTGTGGTCCAATGAGTGTAGCATCGCGCGGTGGTTATCGTTATGTTCTTACCTTCACGGATGACTTGAGTAGATATGGGTATATCTATTTCATGAAACATAAGTCCGAAACTTTCGAGAAGTTTAAGGAGTTTCAAAGTGAGGTAGAGAATCAACGTAACAAGAAGATTAAATTTCTACGTTCTGATCATGGAGGTGAATATCTAAGTTACGAGTTTGGCGAGCATTTGAAGAAATGCGGAATACTTTCACAATTGACACCGCCGGGAACACCACAGCGTAATGGTGTGTCCGAACGTCGTAATCGAACTCTCTTAGATATGGTTCGTTCTATGATATCACTTACAGATTTACCGCTATCATTTTGGGGTTATGCATTAGAAACAGCCGCATTCACTTTAAATAGGGCACCATCTAAATCCGTTGAAACGACACCGTATGAATTATGGTTTGGGAAGAAACCTAAATTGTCGTTCCTTAAAGTTTGGGGATGCGAAGCCTATGTAAAGAAGTTACAGCCGGACAAGCTTGAACCCAAAGCGGAAAAATGCGTCTTCATAGGATACCCGAAGGAAACTATTAGGTATACCTTCTATCATAGATCCGAAGGCAAAATCTTCGTTGCCAAGAATGGATCCTTTCTAGAGAAGGAATTTCTCTCGAAAGAAGTGACTGGAAGGAAAGTAGAACTCGACGAGGTTGTCGAACCTTCTCTCGAAATTGCGAGTAGCGCAGCACCGGAAGAAGTTCCTGTGGTGCCTGCACCAATTAGAGAGGGAGCTAATGATGGTGATCATGAAACTTCGGTTGAAGTTGCTACAGAGCCTCGGAGGTCAACGAGAACTCGTACCACTCCAGATTGGTATGATCCCGTTATGAGTGTCATGTTGGTGGACAACACCGATGACCCCGAGACATATGAGGAAGCGATGATGAGCCCAGATTGCAATAAATGGCAAGAAGCCATGAAATCCGAGATTGGATCCATGTACGAAAACCAAGTATGGACTTTGGTGGACTTACCGGATGGCCGAAAGGCTGTCGAGAACAAATGGATTTTCAAGAAGAAAACAGATGCTGATGGTAATGTTACTGTCTATAAAGCTCGACTTGTCGCAAAAGGGTTTCGACAAATTCAAGGAGTTGACTACGATGAGAATTTCTCACCGGTAGCGAAGCTAAAGTCTGTGAGGATTATGTTAGCAATCGCTGCATATTATGATTATGAGATATGGCAGATGGATGTCAAAACAACATTCCTCAATGGAGATATTGATGAAGAGTTGTATATGATGCAACCCAAAGGTTTTGTCGATCCTAAAGATGCTAACAAGGTATGCAAACTTCAACGGTCCATCTATGGATTGAAGCAAGCATCCCGAAGTTGGAATCAACGTTTTGATAAGGTAATCAAAAGTTTTGGTTTTATACAAACTTATGGAGAAGCTTGTATTTACAAGAAAGTGAGTGGGAGCTCTGTAGCATTCTTAATACTATATGTGGATGACATATTGTTGATTGGGAATGATGTAGACCTTCTTAATAGTGTCAAAGAATATTTGAATAATAGTTTTTCAATGAAGGATCTTGGCAAAGCAGCTTACATATTAGGCATAAAGATTTATAGAGATAGATCGAAACGCCAAATATCATTGTCACAGAGTACATATTTGGACAAAGTTCTAAAGAGGTTTGGAATGGAAGAAAGCAAGAAAGGGTTCTTGCCCATGTTGCCCAATACGACCTTGAGTAAAACTCAAAGTCCGACATCGGCAGAAGATAGAGAAAGGATGAGTAAGACTCCCTATGCATCAGCCATAGGATCTCTAATGTATGCCATGCTATGTACTAGACCCGACATCGCATATGCTGTTAGTCTAACTAGCAGATATCAAAGTGATCCAGGAGTGGATCATTGGACAGCGGTCAAAAACATCCTTAAGTACTTGAGAAGAACTAAGGATATGGTTCTTTCTTATGGAGGTGATGAACAGCTCGTTGTTAATGGTTACACCGATGCTAGTTGGAACACCGATCCGGATGATTCTAAATCACAATCTGGATACGTATTTATTTTGAATGGTGCAGCAGTTAGCTGGAGGAGTGCAAAGCAAAGCGTTGTGGCGAGATCTTCAACTGAATCGGAATACATGGCTGCTTCGGAGGCTTCTCAAGAAGCGATATGGATGAAAGAGTTCATTACAGAGCTGGGTGTGGTTCCTAGTGCGCTGGACCCAATGTCGATCTACTGTGATAACATGGGCGCCATAGCCAATGCGCAAGAACCAAGGTCACACAAGAAGCTGAAGCATATCAAGCTACGTTTTCACGCTATTCGAGAACATATCCAGGATGGGGATATAAAGATCTGCAAAGTACACACAGATCTGAATGTGGCGGATCCGTTGACTAAACCTCTCCCGAGGGCAAAACATGACCAACACCAAACTGCCATGGGTGTTCGGTATATTACCATGTAATCTAGATTAGATGACTCTAGTGCAAGTGGGAGACTGTTGGAGATATGCCCTAGAGGCAATAATAAATGTAGTTATTATTATATCTTTGTGTTTATGATAAATGTTTACATTCATGCTATAATAGTATTAACAAGGAAACATTAATACTTGTGTGATTTGTAAACTTAATTTGAAGTCCCTAGTATAGCCTCTATACTTCACTAGCTTGTTGGTTGATAAATGATTGTGGTTTCCCTATCATGAACATTGAGATGTTATCAACAACAAGATCATATCATTAGGAGAATGATATGGTGGACATACTCCTATAGATAAGCGTAGCATAAAGATCAAGTCATTTCAATAGTTCAATTGCTATATGCTTTCTGATACATAGTAACCTAATTCCTTCGACCATGAGATCATGCATATCACCTTTACCGGATGGATGCTTTGATGACATCAAACACCACACCGTAACTGGGTGGCTATAAAGGTGGCATTGAGTGTTCGGAAAGTATTGGTTGAGACACATGGATCAAGAGTGGGATTTGTCCATCCATATGACGGATAGATATTCTCTGGGCCCTCTCGGTGAAATGTCATCCAATTAGCTTGCAAGCATGTGACTGTCTCACAAGGGATCACATATCACGGGAACGAGAAAAGAGTACTTATCAGTAACGAGGTTGAACTAGGTATGCAGAGATACCGACGATCATAACCTCAGATAAGTAACATATCGTGAGACAAAGGGAAATTGGTATCGTATGTAAGTGGTTCATTCGATCGCAAAGTAATCGTAGAAATATGTGGGAGCCATATGAATTTCCAGATTCCTCTATTGGTTATTGTTCGGAGAAGTGTCTCGATCATGTCCGCATAATTCACGAACCGTAGGGAGACACACTTAAGGATTCGACGTTGTTTTGAGTAGTTATGGTATTATGAGAAAGAGACCGAATGTTGTTCAGAGTCTCGGATGGGATCCGGGATATCACGAGGTGATCCGGAATGGTCCGGAGAATAAGATTCATATAAGGAAAGTCCCGTTTCGGAGTTCGGAAATGATTCCGGTGAATGTTCTAGAAGGTTCCGGAATGTCCGGCACTCCGGGAGGGGGGAGGGGTACATGAATGTGTCATTACATATTGGAATGATTGCATCATGTACTAAGTGTTCTTGCTGTTCCAAATAAAGGATTAAATTGAATCCTAAAACAGAAAAGTCAAATGTCCAGTTTGAAAGTCAAACGGCTAAAACAAGAAACTGTGGGAAACAAGCAAGAGGAGGCAAAAACCGACTTGGGGGAGGAGTCCCTCCTCTCCAAGCCGGCGGCCCACCTAGGCCGAGTTGGGGAGGGACTCCCCTCCCTCCCCTGGCGCGCCGGCCCCTCCACCCATAAAAGGAGGGGCAGGGCCTCCTCCTCTAGACACACAAGTTTCTACCTCTAATCTCCGGTTTAGAGCCGTTTTGGTTTAGAGCTTCTAATTGCTTTAGCCTGCGGTTTAGAGCCTTCTAATTGGTGTGTCTAATTTCTATACCACTAATATCCCTCTCTCATAATCCACCATACTCGCTCCGGCTTAAGGCGAAGCCCTGCGGGATCTCCCCTCTACTTCCGGTACCACGCCGTTGTGCTGCCGGAATCGCGAGGAGAGTGCTACAACCTCCGCTGCCTGCTGGAACAAGGGAGAGGAAGGTCTTCGTCGAGTACCGAACGTGTGACCGAATGCGGGAGCGCTGCCGGAACACAGCGCCGGAAGGATCGTCTACACGATCTTGAGATCGGGAAGAGTACGACTACATCACCCACGAGAATCCGCTCTTGTTAAACACTTTGGAATCTTCGAGGGTAAGTTATTCCATCGACTCGTTGCTACAATCTAGTAGATAGATCTTGGCTTGATTGTTTGTATGCGATAGAATTTTTTTGTTTTCCATGCTACGAACCCCTACAGTTGTTGTTGTTGTTGTTGTTGTTGTTGTTGTTGTTGTTGTTGTTGTTGTTGTTGTTGTTGTTGTTGTTGTTGTTGTTGTTGTTGTTGTTGTTGTTGTTGTTGTTGTTGTTGTTGTTGTTGTTGTTGTTGTTGTCATTCTGGTTTTGGATGAATGTTGTCATCATCTGCATAAGCTGTGTTTGAGCATTCATCATTTGCTGCATTTCCGGAGTTATGTTGTTGGGGTTGGGGTTTGCGCGACGGGGAGGCATCTGTGGTTTGTTCAAATAGAGATAAGAATGAGATACCCATAGATGTTTTATGCACAATACATCACATAAGCAAACACAGCATGCAACACGAAGATAAAAGTTCAACAACAAGATAACAAAGTCTCAAAGTAAAACACACAAGTGGCAAGCCATCCACATGTCGGATGGTCCAATAACAAGTTCACAAATAACAAGTACGATAACAAAAGATAAACGAGTAGTCAAGTCTACTCATCAGCATCAATCTCCTCCTCGACGAAGGTAAGACCTGCGTTCTCCATCGCGGTCTTGTTCTCCTCAATAGTAGTGGTCAAGGAATCGATCTTGGCCTTGAGAGCCCTCTTCTGGGAGCGAAGCCTCTCGATCACCATCTGCTGCTGCTCTAGCTCGAAATCCTTGGACTTCAGTTCTTCAGTCATGTCCCGGATCTTCTTGTTCCTATCCTGGACGCGTTTCTCCTGACTCTTGAACTTTCGGTCCTGGGTCTCGAACTTCGCCTCCATTTCCTTGACTATCTCGTCCTGCTGTGCGAAAAGCTTGTCCTTCTCGCGAAGCTGCACCTAGAGCTCGTCATTACTGAGCATGACATTGGTCCTGTCCGTGTCCACGTGCCTGATGAGAGACTCTAAGTCCTGGAGATAGAGACGTATCGGCTCTGCTGCATCCCTCGAGTCGTCCTCGAAGTCGATGGACTCTCCATCATCATCACGTCTTCCGAAGACGTGGAAGTGGGTGCCCCTAACCTGTCGGGAGTGACGGCCTAGCAAACGTCCTATCAGGTCCTGCATGACTACCTCCATGCCTCTCTCCCTGTCGTCGTGCATCAGCTTGAAGACGATGGCCTCCGTAGTAGGCTCTGTCTGGCGTCCGTGCTGGTTCACCTTGAAGCCCCAGAGATCCTTCCTCTCGAACTTGGTGAGTGGATGCACCATGATGGTGGGAAGAGGGAGATTGAGCAATGTGGTAAGCTCAACGATACGCGGACCAAAACGGGTAACCTGGAACTCCTCAACAGTGCTGATGGTAATAGGCATCTATTTATAAGACAGAAAAGTTAGGACAACACAATTTAAGATAAAACAAGACAAACATTTCATACATATCCTTGGAACACAAAATCACACAAGTCATGCATACATGAATCCATTACATCAATCAAGGTCCAAACTTATTTAGGGTATCATTTGGAAAATAAGGTGATAGGTGGTGGTCCAACTAACGAAGTGCGTTTACAATCCTATCTCACTGGATCTGTTGGCTAACACAATGTTCCTAGAGGCAATCAGCCTATCTTGTTCACATGATTCCATCACTAAGTCTATAATATCTCCTCTTAAGGTTTGGTTGGTGGCTTCCAACTCTTGAGTATGTTCCTTCTCTTTCTCTAAGTCTTTTTGGAGGTTGAGCATTCTGCACTTGACTCTTGCACTAAGTTCTTTGATAGTCCTCCAAGCTGCTTCTCTCGCTGACTCAAAGAATGTGGTGTGCATCACAGTGTTGGTATACATGCAGAATCCTCTTTCTTTGTGGTTGTCTTCCTTGTTTTTGTACAAGTGAAGTTGCACCCACCAGTACTCCACTCCTTCATCCATCACTGGAAAGCCTTTGTAAACAGCTGCACCATGTGCTTCCATTGCCACCATGAGGTCCTTGAGAATTTTGGGAAACTCAGTTTCACACTCCAAGGTCATGGTCATGAGTGGTCCTTTCTTCACGGCTTCGTTGATGGAGTTCATCTACAAATAGAGATGAGAATGAGAAGATTAGAAAAGTTTACGAGAAGAATAGACAAGTGTAGAAGTAGTTGAAAATTTTTCCTTAGTGGTTTCCAATCCTAGGGTCATAATCCTACAGGCAACACAGTGCTTTGATACCATCTGTAAGATCCCTCCTTTGTAAAGGAAAAGGATTCCTGTGATTGTAATGCTAGTCCCTGGATCATTGCTAGCATCTACAGTTTAAGATGAAGTACACAGATACAAAGGTCATTTATTACATACATTCCAGAGATAAAACATAGTCTTTTACAACTCATGGCCACAGGCCTAATAAAAGAGTTTTTGGAATAAGTAAATAAACATAAGTCTTCATCTTCATGTGCCACAGGCAAGCATGTTGAGTGTAGACTCATGACTCCTAATCATCATCGGAGTAACCTGCAACATCACAAGTTACAACCACAGTGGGTCAATACTTTGGAATAGTATTGGCAAGTGATACCTTAGTAAATTTTTAAGTGGACTATATTACTATATGCATTTTGGCTAAGTGTAGCTTGGCTTGCTTTGCTTGAAAATAGGTTTTTCCTATTAGTTGAAATCACTAAGTTTTTCTTTGTCAAAACTTTCCCAAGAAACCACCAATAGACATTGGGGTCCTTCACCCTTGTTCACCCACAAGTTTTATTTAGAAGTTGGAGTGATGAGATTCTTGTAGATTTCATGTCTTGTAGATTGCCATGGACTTGGCTAAGTACTTAGATTTTCCATTTGCAGAGGTTGTGCACTTTCCCCACCAGACTTGGTTTCCCAAGACAGGATCTTTCAGAAGCCTTTCCTTAGCCAAATGGATGCGCTCCAACCTATCATTCCCACTACCACCAACTGTCCAAAAGGCTAAGTTCTAGCAACCTATATGATCAAGGCAGAGCCCATATTGCCAAGTGGTTGCACTATAAGCTTCTCAACACTTGGCCTCCAAATCCCTTTGTGCCTGGGTGGCATACCACAAGTGTGATACACAAGGTAAACCATATCCATGGGCCTTGTGTAACCACTCAACCAAAAACCACCATTCAAGTCCCATTCCACCCAGGAGGTTCATTGACTTAGTTGTTTTATTAAGAAAAACATAAGTCCAAAAGACTTAGAAATATTTTATCATAGCATGTATGTACTTTACCACCCTTGTTTGCTACTAGCTAGGCTAAGCATGGCATAGTAACTTAACTTAGGAAATTCCCTAGCAATTCTACCATTCTACAACTACTTAGGATTTCCCAACATAGCATTTGGCAAAAATAGTAACAACATGCAAGACTTAGCAAAATATTTCTAATGCTTGTACAAAATATAGGGATGGAAATATCATGAAGTACCACTTGCCTTGGTAATGGGGAGAGTAGAACTCTTCACAATCACAGTCACTAGCAAAATCTACACAAAGAATTGTAACACCAAATTACGCACAATTCATATACAAGCGAAAATATGAATGCATGCATGCAAGAAAATGCTAAGTGATGATTTTTGAAAACTCTACCAAGCAAGTTCAATGAAACAGAAACATAACCAAGTCAAAAAGTTAAACTTATTTAGCACCAAAACAATTTACTAAACAAATCCTATACTCAAAATGGTCCTAAATATGTTTCTGCATACAAAGTCATTTTAACAGAAACTTTTTGTTAAACACATTGCAGATTCAGAAAGGGCTTGTCTCACTGATTCCAACGGTATAAAATTTGCAAAAATCTAACGTGGGAATCAAAAGTTATAGCCATTTGAAATTTGGATCTAAATCTGATTTGAATTCTGTTTTTGAATCTAACCCTAGCCACGCGTCGTGTTTCTATTGGCGCGTACCGGTTCGGCCGGATCGAGCTCTACAGGCCGTAGGATCTAAGTAAAACACACGGTCCAGATCTAGCATAACGGTTCGATTAGTGATTCTATCGTAAGCGTTGGATCTAGATCCAACGGCGCTCGAGCATGCGACCATGTCCTGGCGGCGCGCGGCGTCAGCGAGCGGCGGAGCGCTCAGTCAGCGGCGGCGCTGGCGTTCTAGGTCGTGCGCGAGAGGGAGAAGGGTCATACCAGATCCGCAGTGGCGTGCTGAAGCTCGACATGGTGTTGGTTCGCGAAGGGGCGCGCGAGAACGGTCTCTGGAGCTCGTCGGAGTTGCGGGCGGCGTCGTTTGCTTGCAGACGCGGTCACTGGCGAGGTTTGGCGTCGCCCTAGCACGAACTAGAGGGGTCAGAGGGTGCACAAGACGCAGGCGGACAAACTTGCGTGAAGGAGGGGCAAGGGGCGCTCGGGTTTTACCTTAATTGGTCGCCGGAGTCTGTCGGCGGCGCAGGTGGTTTCGGTCGTGAACGGAGACGACGCCCTGGGTCACGAGCAGGCAAAAGGAAGGCGTCAGCGTATGCGCAAGATCAAGCTGGGCATCCTCGTTTGAACCAGAGAGAGGGGGGCGGTCGAGGCTCACCGGAATTGGACGCCGGAGTCGTCGGTACCGCGGGGCTTCGAGAGCAAATGCACGCATCCTGGTGGCGGAGTGAGCGAGGGGAGTGGGGGAAAATGCTCGCGGTGCAGAGGGGATTTTATAGGGCCAGGCGCGACAGGAAACGCCTGCGGCATAATGGCTAATTACGCCGCGCCATTACCGGCCTTGACAGCAGCGGCGACGTGGTCGCGGGCGCGGTTTGGGGAAGACGAGGGCAACGTGGAGAGGGCCCGCTCGTCAGCGAAGCGCGCGAAGAGGAGGTGGGGTCTGGTCGTCAGCGGCTGTCTGGGTGCGGCGGCGCGTGCGAGTGGGAGAGGAATGGCCCGGGTGGGCTAGCTGGGCCTGTTCTGAAGCTGGGCTGGAATCCTAGCGCCGACCCTTTTCTATTTCTTTCTCCTTTTTCTTTTTCTGATTCAATTTTCTGAATTGATTTTCAAATGAATTCAAGTTCCATTTGAATTCAAAACTTCTTGGAATTTTTGTAGTGAGCAGTAGTCTCAAATATAGGCATAAAATCATGTGGTTGCTTTGCAAAGGCTTGGTCAAGCTTGGAGATCAAAATAACAGAGACTTGGCACTTGGTTTGCAAAATTTGAGAAATGGTTTTTGAAATTATTTCCAATTTGTAAAACTTGGTTCAAACCACACTTAATCCTTTCTATGAGGAAGACAAACAAGCTAGGTTTAAAAATCATTTCATACTTTCAAATGGTGATGGCCATTTGATTTAAATCTGCTCACATAAAATCATAGCACTATGTGCTTCTGTTTTCCTGAAATGAGTTTAAAATTGATCTCAAATCTATATGCATGCATGAATGATATGCAACTTTGAAATTATGATTTTTAGGGATGTTACAGATGTGATGAGATGAAGAATGGACAAAAGATCAAGCTTGGGGATGCAACCCCGTGTCACCCCAAGAAATATTCAAGAGGTACAAGCGTCAAAGCTTAGGGATGCCCAAGGCATCCCCTTCTTCATCAATAAAAATATCAGGTCTCTTTCTAGACACTTCGTTTTTATTGTTTCATGCACTATTGTGTTGTTCTTAGTGCGTTTTAGTTTTTGTTTTTGGTTTTCGTTTGCTTAGTTTGCTTGAATAAATTAGTTGGACCCCCATTTTCTCTATGATGTTTCAAATAAGTTGATTGGTGTTGGAAAAGAGTAGAAAGTTTCATGCTTTAGTGGTACAAAAGGAAGCTTGTTTTGACTGTGGCCTAGACTTTATCATGTCATGCTATATGTTGTTTTGACCTTATGCTTACTAATTATTGTTGTAGCATGACTTGTTCCAAACAATTGAGATAGCTTAATGTTCCATGGAAGAATCATGCGTTGTTTTAGCATATAAAAGCATAATATTGTGGTATTCTCCTTTGATGCTTTGTTTGGGTTGACTTGGCACATGCTCACACCATGTTATGACTATGAACCAGTCATCTTAGCCTCTATGATCATTTAGTTTTTGACTTCTAATATCACTTTATGCTTTGATTGATAATGTTTTGTCGCTCTGCATGATTATGGCCATTATTGCTCTCTTAGTTGGTCGCTCCCAGTTTATTGCTAGCCTCCACTTGTATTGAGTAAGCTCTACTCATGCATCCAACTCCCAAGAAATCAAGTTATTCCAAAGATTCCACTATAAATTCCTATGCATGGTGTGTTATACGATTCCAAGTATATTCTTGTTTTATCTATCTTCTAAATTAAACTTGTTATGTGAAAATTAGTGATTAAAGCTCTCACAAACTTGATGGCACACTTTAATTTCTTGCACCTAATAAGCTTGAACCATTGTGTCATTTATGTTGTTATATGCTTGCACGGGAATTAGCAAAACCATGCTATCATGGGGAACGCTTTCAACACCTATACATATTACCCAGTTGATATCATGATCTTTTGTTTATGGATGTCGGCGGTGTGTAATAAAAGGGGAGCTTGTAAGTTCATGGAGTTATGTATATGTGTTAGAGAAACGCCTGGGAGGCTAGCCTAAGCCATGCCTAATCATGGTGGAAACTTGCAGCATCACCATAGTGAGAAATCCATGAAGCATCCTCAGAAAAAATATATAGAAAAAAAGAGAAGAGAAAAAAGTATATGCACCATTATCATGGTAAATAAAAGGATCGCTGAGATGCTCATTGTCTGTTGCCTTGTCATTTTGATATGGGATAGCTTCTGTGTCATGGGGCAAGGGGTATCCCGTTGGCGGTTCTCTATGATACACATATACTTACAATGACAAGAACTTGCTTGTGACTAAAGTTGAGTAGCATGAGGAACAACCCTCGTACTCAAGGGACATGAGATTGCCAACTTATGATCTGTCAATCATATACTTCATATTTGTTTCACTTTAACCTTAATCACATCAAGATGCTTATGATAGTGGCAATGAGAGCTGAAAGCTAATAATTACCATAATTTTTGGAAGCTCTTTATGAAACTTGAAATCCCTACTTCCCTCTTTGAAGGGCCTTTCTTCCTACTTTTATATTGAGTCTCCACCTTCTATCTTTATGCACCAATTAAGAGAACATAGTTGTCATTCTTAGTTTTATGTGCATTGTCCCAAAACTTATTGATTGATTCATAATGTTGATATTGCTTGTTATTAAACTATTTGTATCTAGTCACCCTTATGAACTTTGAAGGTGTCCTATGCATTTATGTTTTGCTACTCTATAAGGAACAAGCTAAATACCACTATGCTATGTTTTCTATATTTGAAACAAACAAACGTCTCTCATTGCATTGTTATTCATGATCTTTATTTGTATCCTTTCATGTTGCAACATAGTTGCTATGTCTTATTGTTAGAACTACATCTTTCATGCTCATGTTTAGAGTACTTTGATCCCAGCTTTCAATTCTTTGCAAATAGATTGATCAAGATTGTGACGGTGCATGTCACGTCAAAAATATTTTTTTATCACTTACCTACTCGAGGACGAGCATAAGTTAAGCTTGGGCATGCTTGATACATCGTAAACGTATCTATAATTTTTTATGTTCCATGCTTGTTTAGTATCAACTTTTCTATGCTTTGTCTACACTTTGAGGTATTTTTATATGTTTTCTGGGACTAACCTATTAACAAGATGCCGTAGTGCCAGTTGCCTGTTTTCTGCTTTTTTGGTTTTAGAAAATCTAGTAAGGAAATATTCTCAGAATTGGACGAGACAAAAGCCAAAGTCAATATTATACCAGAGAGAACACAAAGACTGAAGGGCAGCCGAAGGAGGGCCACGAGGTGTCCACACCCTAGGGCCGTGTGGCCTAGGGGGCCCGCGACGCCCTATGGTGTGGGCCCCTCGGGCGCCTCCCTACCTCGCCTCTTCTCCTATAAAGTCCCCCCGATGCAGAAACCCTAATAACCCGATTAGATCTCCATGAAATAGTCCGTAGCCGCCGCCACCATCGTCCCTAGATCGGGGGGGGGGGGGGAGATCTGAAGCTCTTCCCGGCACCCTGCCGGAGGGGAGAGATCATCCTGGAGGACTTCTTCATCACCATGCTAGCCTCCGGTATGATGCGTGAGCAGTTCACCCTTGGACTATGGGTCCATACAGTAGCTAGATGGTTGTTTCTCCTCCTTTGTGCTATCATGTTTAGATATTGTGAGATCCGTTCATGATCAAGATCATCTATTTGTAGTCATACATGTTGTGTTTGCGGGGATCCGATGGATATTGAGATACTATGTCAGATTTATTATTGATTCTATCAGGTCAGATTGATTATTGATTCTATCATGTCTGTGTTATTTGTGATCTTGCATGCTCTCCGTTGCTAGTAGCTATCTTGGCCAAGTACATGCTTGTGACTCCAAGAGGGAGTATTTATGCTCGATAGTGGGTTCATGCCTCTAGTAATCTGGGGAAGTGACAGGAATCTCTAAGGTGGTAGATGTGTTGTTGCCAGTATGGATAAAACATCAATCTTTTGTTCATGGAACAATTGTATTGTTTACTTTACACACATTGCTTAATGCAATTATCCGTTGCTTGGAACTTAATACTGGAAGGGGTTCGGATGATAACCTGAAGGTGGATTATTAGTCATAGATGCAGTTGGATTATGCTCTATGTATATTGTTTTAATGCCCAATCAAATCTCATACGAATCATGATGTCTAGTATATGCATTTTTATGCTTTCTCAACCTGTCAATTTCCCCGCTGTAATTTGTTCACCCAAAATGTTATCTATCTTAAGGAGAACACCTCTAGTGAACTGTGGACCCCGGTCCAATCTTTATCATTGATAAATCATCTACTGTTACCGTTTACTTTCTACAAGCAACTATTACCTGCCACACTATACGTTTAATCCTTTGTTTTGAGCAAACCAGTGAGATTGACAACCTCACTGTAAGTTGGGGAAAAGTCTTGAGTTTGTGTTGTGCAGGATTCCAAGTTGTTAGTAACACCTTCGAGTTGTTTCCTTGCTCCTACTGGTTCGATAACCTTGGTTTGATAACTGAGGGAAGACTTGCTGCTATGCTCATCACACCTTGCTCTTGGGGTCTCCCAACGAAGCTCTGCAATTGACTGAGCCAACGTCACTCCATTGTACCAGAAAATGGATTTCTAGTCATCTTGCCCATAAGGTATGGATCACATGTATCAAATGAAAACAGAGTTCTAGTCATCTTACGCCCCTGATTTGAGTTACATATATTAGCAACCGATCTAGTATCAAATACCCAGGTGCTACTGCGAGTACTAGTCAAGTACACATCAATAACATGTATAACAACTATACCTTTGTTCATATTGCCGGCCTTCTTGTCTGCCAAATACTTGGGGAAGTTGTGCTTCCAGTGGCCAATCCCCTTACAATAGTAGCACTCAGTATTAGTCTTAGGGCCAGCCCGGGTCTTCTTCTCAGGCGCAACAATAGCTTTCTCGCCCTTCTTGAAGTTACCCTTCTGTTACCCTTCTTGTCCTTCTTGAAACCAGTGGTATTATTGATCATCAACACTTGATGTTATCTCCTAATCTCCACTTCAGTAGTCTTAAGCATAGACAAAAGCTTGGGGATAGTCTTCTTTAGGCACTGCACGTTATAGTTTTTCACGAAGATCTTGTAGCTTGGTGGCAGAGATTGGAGAACACGATGCATGCCTAAGTCAATGGGAATTGTTATTGTCAAGGACACAAGCTTATCGGTGTACCCAAACATTTTGAGTATGTGCTCACTAATGGAGTTGTTCTCCTCCATCATGCAGCTAAAGAACTTTTCTAAAGCATCATAACTCTCCACAACAGCATGGGTATCAAAAATCATTTTCAATTCACCCATGGTATCAAATGCATTGCCATTCTAAAAATGCTTTTGGAGTTTTGGATATAGCCCATACAGTATGCCGCAATGAACCATGTTGTGGTCCTCCTGACGACTTAAGTAAACATTCTTTACTTCGTCGAGAGCATCATCAAGTGATGGGGGCCTAGTGGCGCTTATAGCACATATTTCTTTTGTCCAGCAGTGAGGAGAATCCTCAAGTTCAGGTCCCAATTGGAGAAGTTGCTACCATTCATTGCAAGTTTCTCTTTCTCCATGAACATATTGAAATTAAAAGTAGGTGGTGCCATCTACAACATACTTTGCAAATTTTATTTAGACTAAGTTTATGATAGATTGAGTACAACTAATCCAAATTACAAATGAACTCCCACTCAAAAACAACATCCCTCGTGTCTTTTTGGTGATTACATGAACCAGATCCACTATAACAAGACCGATCATCACGTGAATTGGTGTAGCTTCAAAGGCGAGCATTGATGGCTCAGTTGATGTAGAGCCTGTTGGGAACCCCACAGCAAGGTATGATGAGCACAACAGAAAGTTTTCCCTCAGTTATGGAACCAAGGTTATCGAACCAGTAGGAGAAAGAAACCACTTCCGAAGGTGTTGCTAGCAACGTGGAACCTGCACACAACGCAACCAAAATACTTTGCCCCAACTTATCAGTGAGGTTATCAAGCTCACTGGTTTTTCTAAAAACAAAGGATTAAACGTATAGTGTGGAAGAAAGTAATTGCTTGTAGTAATTGTAGAAAGTAAACACTAAACAATAGGTGGAATATCAATGCGAAGGAATGGACCAGGGTCCATAGTTCACTAGAGGTGTTTTCTCCATAAGATAAATAACATGTTGGGTGAACAAATTACATCGGGGCAATTGACAAATAGAGAATGCATGACAATGCATGTACATGACATGATGATCACTATGAGATTTACTTGGGCATTACAACATGATACATAGACCATAATCCAACTACATCTATGACTAATAATCCACCTCCGGGATATCATCCGAACAACCCTCAGGTATTAAGTTGCAAGCAATAGATATAAGCAAAGTGTGTAATGTAAACAATACAATTTCCCTTGAACAAAGGATTATTGTTTTCTCCCTAGTAGCAATAGCACATCTACAATCTTAGAAGTTTCTGTCACTCTCCCAGATTACTAGAGGCATGAACCTACTATCGAGCATAAATACTCCCTCTTGGAGTCACAAGCAAATACTTGGCCAGAGTAACTACTAGCAACAGAGAGCATGCAAATCACAAATAACATAGACATGATAGAACAATAATCAATCTGGCATAATACTCAATATCCATCGGATCCCCGCAAACACAACATGTAGCATTACAATAAGATGATCTTTATCATGATAAGCAGCTCACAAGATATAAACATGGTGGCACAAATAGGAGAAACAACCATCTACCTACTGCTATGGACCCGTAGTCCAAGGATGAACTACTCACACATCACTCCGGAGGCAGGCATGGTGATGAAGAAGGCCTCCGGGATGATTTCCCCTCTCTGGCAGGGTGCCGGGAAGAGCTTCAGATCCCTCCCGATCTAGGGACAACGGTGGCGGCGGCTACAGATATTTTCGTGGAATTCTGATCTCGTATTTAGGGTTTTCACCTCGGGGGATTTATATAGGCGAAGGGGCAAGGTCAGTGGAGTGCTAGGGGCCCACACCGTAGGGAGGCGCCCCTTGGCCACGCCTGGTCCAGGTGTGTCCGCCCTGGGGTGCGTCTCCCCCTCTTCTTCGGTCTCCGTGTCGTGTCGGAAAAAATAGGAACTTCGGCTTTTGTTTTGTCCAATTCCAAGAATATTTCTTTACTAGTTTTTCTGAAACCAAAAATAGCAGAAAACAGGAAACTGGCTCTGTGGAACTTTTAATATGTTAGTTCTAGAAAATTCATAAAAATGCCAGAATGTGTAGATAAAACATAAGATAGTTGGTGCAAAACAAGTATGGAGCATAAAAAATTATAGATACTTTTGCAACGTATCAGCATCCCCAAGCTTAACTCCTGCCCGTCCTCGAGTAGGTAAGTGATAAAAAGAATAATTTTTGAGGTCACATGCACCATCACAATATTGATCAAGGTATTGCAAAGCATTGATAGCTGTAATCTAAGTACTCTAAACAAAAGCATAAAAGATATATTTCTAACAATAAGACATAGCAACTATATTGCAACATGAAAGGCTACAAAACAAAAGATCATGAATAATGCTTTGAAAGATATTTGTTTGTTTCTATCACATCCCAAAATTTTCCAAATTTTGAAATGTGAAAAATAAACAAACAGAAGAAATAAATGTTGAAATTTAGGGGGAAAAGAAACTTTTTGCTTCTAAATGGAAAAAATAAAACCTTACTTGAACAAAATTTGAATGAGAAAGTAACAAATAAATTTTCAAACATATCAAATGCATTCATGCATGGAATGTATCTTGATATTGAGCACTTGGAAAAGATAAACCTAAAACCTAAACCCTAATAAGAGAATTGATCAATCAAGTTTAATACAATACTATGGCTTTGTTCCATATAAAAATTTAGCAACAACACTCCTAAATAATCAATAATTATAACCACCAATATTACAAAACCATGGGAATTGTTTTCACTCTATTTGGAGCCATGGATAAAAAGATATGAATTATATGAGATAAGAATAAAAAAATAAATAAGAACTACTGCAAAGACAATTTAAACCATGGCTAAAATCCATAGGTAAATGGAATAAAAGTAGAATTAAATGTTATAAAATAATAAAACTTTATTTTAATAAAATTATATGGGCTTAAGTACTTACTCAAATTGTAAATGAATATTAATTTATAAAAAAATATTTGAAATTCCCTAGTTGGACTAAATAACCAACTCATATTTTGTATAAAATCTACTGAAAAGGTTTGATGAAGATTTGAAATCAAATGATTTGAATAAAAATAGGAAATGGAAACAGAAAAAGAAAAAAGATTAGAAAAAAGGGGAAACCCTACCTGCCCAAACCGCCACGACCCAACACCCCCAGCCCAGCAGCCCACCTGGCACCTCTCTCTCCCTGCAGGTTCTTTTCTCACCCACCCCCTCTGTGCACCCACTCAATGACAACCCGACCCCACCTCCACGTCACCACCATCGTCTTCAACGCGCGCAGGACCCGTTCCCCCTCTCCGCCGTTTCTCCTCGAGTTTAAATCGAGTAAATCCGCTTGATTAGAGGACAGATTCGCGATCTCAACCTCATCCTCTTAAACCCCTCTGTACCCTCTCCATTTCCCCTCAAACAATGCCACCAGAGAGCCCCCAGGCTACTCTGGTTTTTGCTCGATCCGCCGTAGTCTCCGACGAGCTCCGACAACAATTCCGGTGAGCCCTGACCACGCCTTGCTCTCTACCTCGCACTGCTGTGTCTGATGTCTTCGGGTGCATCTTCTAACCTTTTCTGTTTGCTTGCTCGTGGCCCAGACGCTTGGCAACGTCTCCGTCTGCAAGCACCCAACGACGGGAGCTACTCCAGCGAGGAATCCAAGCTGAATCCTATTGGAATTATGCCCTAGAGGCAATAATAAAGATGTTATTATTATAATTCTTGTTCATAATAATGTTTATATTCCATGCTAGAATTGTATTAAGCGGAAACTTTAATACTTGTGTGGTTTGTGAACAACACCGTGTCCCTAGTACGCCTTTATGGACTAGCTCATTGATTAATGATGGTTAAGGTTTCCTAACCATAGACATGAGTTGTCAATTAATAATGAGATCATATCATTGGGAGAATGATATGATGGACATACCCAAACTAAGCGAAGCAATTAGATCGTGTCATCGTGTTCATCTTTGCGAAGCTTTTCCTATGTCAAATATTGTATTCCTTAGACCATGAGATAATACAACTCCCTGGTATCGGAAGAAAGCTTTGAGGTCATCAAATGTCATCCTATGAGAGGGTGATCATAAAGGTGTCTCTCAGGTGATCGGAAAGTATCTGTTGGGTTGTATGTATCGAGATGGGATTTGTCCCTCCCAAGTCGGAGAGATATACTTCGGGCCCACTCGGTAATCGATATCAACACCGCTTGCAAGCATGTGGTTAAGGAGTTAATCACAAAGTGATATTGGATTACAGAACGAGTAAAGTACTTGCTGTGAACGAGATTCAACTAGGTATGACGGTACCGACGATCGAATCTCGGGAAAGTAAAATATCGCGAGACGAAGGGAATATATATATGGGATTGATTGAATCCTGGCATCGTGGTTCATCCGATATGATCATCGATGAATGTGTGGGAGTCAATATGGGTTTCCAGACCCCGCTGTTGATTATTGATAGAAGATCATGTCTGCATATTCTCGAACCCGCAGGGTCACACACTTAACGTGTCTCGACGCTAGGATAGATTGGATAATTGGTTTATGAGTTTTTGTTCGGAGTCTCGGATGGGATCCGGGACATCACGAGAGGTTCCGGAATGGCCCGGAGAATAAGATTCATATAAGGCAGTGCAGTTTTTGGAGTTCGGAATTCTTCCGGGTTAATCAGTATTGTACCGGAAGCTTCTAGAACCTTCCGGAAGGGGACCAACGTGGCCCCACCTTCTGGGAGGGGGCATGGGACTATGAGGGAGTGCCCTGGCCGCATTGGGCCAGGGGCACAAGGCCCCATAGGGCCCAGCCGGCCTAGAGAGGTTTAAACTCGAGATAGAGTTTCTAGAAGGGGGGGGTTCCTTGCCCCCCACTCCTCCTCCTTTGGGGCCGCCGGCCTTGGCTTGGGGGAGGGGCTAGGGCTGCGCCCACCCCTCTATATATAGAGGGCTGGGGGCGCACCAACCCCCTACACCTTCCCCTCCAACCCTAGCCGCCCTGCTGCCCTCCTCTCTCCCTCCCGACTGCTTGTAGGCGAAGCCCTGCTGCAGAAATTCTCCACCAATTGCACCGCGCCGTCACGTTGTAGATCCAACCCATCTCTCCACCATACTTGCTGGACGAAGGAAGGAGGATACGTCGAGGTGCCGCACGTGTGCATCTCACGGAGGCATCGCCACTTGCGGTGCTAGATCGGATCGGATCGCGAGGAGGAGAAGCGAGTACGACTACATCACCCACGTTCCGACGAACGTTCCACTGTGCGAATCTTCAAGGGTATGAAGATCTAATCCAATCTCTCTCGTTGTTTGCATCTCCTATATTAGATCTTGGCTTCCCTCTGTTCGCATCCGTAGAAAATTTTGATTTACTATGCCGCGAATCCCTTCAGTGGTATCAGAGCTAGATCTATGCGTAGATGTGTTTCACGAGTAGAACGCAACATGGTTGTTGCGGGCGTTGATGTTTTCTGTTGCAAGCCTCTTGTTTGTGTTCTTCTTATGACGCGGGATAGTGAGATTGAAGCGGTCCAGGCCAACCTTACGCGACGTCGTTCGCGAGACCGACTCCGCACTTGACGTGTGGCTTGTTCCACACATGCGGCTGGTGGATGTCAGTTTCTCTCACTATAGTTGTCATGGGATTAACACCGGAGTTTGGCAACCATAATATCACCGTTGTGGCTTTTCGTAGGTAATAATCGTTCTTAGCATCTACTCCCATAAGCCACGTAAAACATGCAACAACAAAGTAGAGGCGTCTAACTTGTTTTTGCAGGGAATGTTTTCTGTGATATGGTATGGCCCAAGATGTGATGTGTATATTGTATGCGATGATCATGTTTTGTAATGTTTCACGACTTGCATGTCGATGAGTACACAACCGGCATGAGCCATATGGTTGTCTTTATAATTGTGTATGACCTGCGAGTCAACTTCTTATACGCCATGTAATAGCTTTACTTTATCGCTAAGTAGTTAGCAATAGTTATAGTTGCTATTCGTGGTGGAGGCAATCATGGTGGAGTGATGGAGATCATGCCGGAACGCACAAGATGGAGATCATTGCGCGAAGATTGGCTATACCATGTTACATAAAGTTATATGCATGTGATGTTTATCCTTTTATGTATCTTATTATGCTTAGATCGCGACGGTAGCATTATAAGATGATTCCTCACTTAAAGATCAAGATAAAAACTGTGTTCTCCCCAAGTATGCACCGTTGCGAAAGTTCGTCGTGTCCAAGCATCACGTGATGATCGGGTGCTATAGACTCTACGCTCACATACAACGGGTGCAAGCCAGTTTTGCACATGCGGAAATACTTGGGTCTAACTTGACGAGCCTAGCATGTATAGACATGGCCTCGGAACAAAAGAACCGAAAGGTTAAGCATGAGTCATATGAATGATATGATCGACACTTTATTGTCCACCATTGAAACCACATCTCTTCTCGTGATGATCGGATTAGGTGTGGTGAATTTGGATCGTGTTCACTAAACAACTTGAGGGATGTTGAATTTAGTGGGAGTTCATCTAGTAATTTGATTAAGTTGAACTATTTATCATGAACATAGTCTAAATTGTACTTGCAAATACTGTAGATCACATGGCCAAGTCCAACTTCAACTTCAACGTTTTTGCTGAGATAGAAAAGCTTAGAAACAATGGGTCTAACTTCACCAAATGGTTCCGCATTCTGAGAATCATTCTCGCTGGCGGACAAAAGGACTATGTCCTTGAGAAAGCGCTAGGTGATGCCCCTGCTATAGATGCGCCGGCTGATGAAAAAGCTGTTTATCAGTCGCGCAAGGATGATTATGATTTGATTAAGATCGCCATGTTGTATGCTATGGAATCGGATCTTCAAAATCGTTTTGAGGAGTTCTCCGGGCCCTTTGAGATTCTCGAGGAGCTGAAAAACATGTTTCAGACTCAAGCCCGTTCTGAGAGATATGAGATCTCTAAGAAATTCTTTAACTACAAGATGGAGGAAGGGAGTTCCGTTAGTGAGCACGCCATTGAGATGACGGGCTAGACTCAACGCCTTGAGCAACTGGACTGCAAGATTCCAGAGGAGCTCAAGATTGACACTCCTAGCTACAAAAGTTTTGTAGTTGATCACAATCAGATTGGTTCCACTGATATGATCACTGAGCTCTTTGCTAAGATGAAAGTAGCGGAGGTGAACATCAAAAAGAATAATCATGTGTTGATGGTCAATGTCGTGGTATTGCACGGCAGATGCTACTGGGGGTAGCTTACGTAGAGGGAGCAAGGCGACGTAGGAGAATCCGGGAGCGAGATTGACACACGATGTACCCAGGTTCACGTCCCCTCGGTGGAGGATCGCTACGTCCTGCTATCAATCCAGTATATGATCATAGATTGGTTTACAATGGAGCCGCCGTAGGTGGAGGGAGATTAGATCTAATGAGAGATGTGGGAGAAGATGTAATATGATATGGGAGAGCATGCCCCGTGGGGGTGCCCCTGGTGGCTTTATATATGCAGCCAGCTAGGGTTTACAAGTATTTGGTGGGCTTTGTATTGAACTCGCCGTCTTGGGCCTCCAGTCGGTGCCACTCGTCTGGGTCCAGCATGCGCCAGTCGCCGTATTGGGCGAGTCGACCCGCTCTGGGCTTGGCTTCAGTTGGCTCGATCTAGCTGGCGAATCTACTTCGTGGGTATACCCCGATTGGTATTCCCCCATCAGTAGTCCCCGAGCGCGTTGTTGATTCGACGCGGGCTTGAGGCAGGGCGCGGAGAGTCTTGACGATGGGTCGTGGCGAATCGGCGACGAGCTCGTGAAGCGAGAGGCGGTCGGCGTGAGCCAGTCGGTCATGGCCAGTTGGCGAAAGACGCAGGGTGTCGGTGAAGCCGCTAGTTACGGCAAGTCCCCGAACGTGGAGCGTTCCGAGTCCCCGAGTGTGGCGAGTGGCGAGGTCGAGCGACCGGCGAGTGGAGCTGTCTGTAGCACGCTGAGTGGTGAGGTCGAGCGACCGGCGAGTGGCGCTGTCTGTGGCGCGCCAAGTCCCGAAGTGCGTTGAGTACGCGAGGGCGGGTCCCCGAGCCTGTTGAGTACGTGAGGGCGAGTCCACGGCGGCGAGTCCCCGAGCGTGTTGAGTACGCGAGGGCGAGTCCGCGGTGACGAGTCCTCGAGCGTGTTGAGTACGCGAGGGCGAGTCCGCGGTGGCGAGTCCCCGAGCGTGTCGAGTACGCGAGGGCGAGTCCACGGTGGCGAGTCCCCGAGCGTGTCGAGTACGCGAGGGCGAGTGTCCGAGGTAGCGAGTCCCCGAGCGTGGAGAGTACGCGAGTGGAGAGTCCGCGGTGGCGAGTTGACGAGGAAGAGTGTTCGCGACAGCGAGTCCCCGAGCGTGTAGAGTACGCGAGTGGAGAGTCTGCGGTGGCGAGTCGACGAGGGCGAGCCGTGGTCGTGGAACCACACGCACACGCAGCATGCCTAGGAGTAGTCCCCGAGGCTCGAGTTGGCTTGTAGAGGCGACTCGAGGCTCTTTAGAGATGCATATTCTGAAAATAGTTGTGGTTGCTGCCGAGCATGGCGAGTGGCGAGGTCGAGCGACCGGCGATCACCGATTCCCCGAGCGTGGCGAGAGCCGAGTCCCCGAGCGAGCAGCGAGCGGCGAGGTCGAGCGATCGGCGAGCGCCGAGTCCCCGAGCGTGGCGAGTTAGCGATGATTGCGAGTCCGCGAGGGGAGAGTCCCCGAGCATGGCGAGTCCGCGATGATTGCGAGTCCGCGAGGGGAGAGTCCCCGAGCGTGGCGAGTCCGCGATGATTGCGAGTCCGCGAGGGGAGAGTCCCCGAGCGTGGTGAGTCCGCGATGATTGCGAGTCCGCGAGGGGAGAGTCCCCGAGGGTGGCGAGTCCGCGATGATTGCGAGTCCGCGAGGGGAGAGTCCCCGAGTGTGGCGAGTCCGCGATGATTGCGAGTCCGCGATGAAGTTGATCGCGCTGTTTCTGTTAGCGAGTCTCTCGTCTTGGCCCGGGGGGCCAGTCGCATGGCGACTCCAAAGATGGCTCTCGGCTTGGCGTTCTTCCTGGACGATCCGAGGCTTGGTTTGCGAGTCCTCGTCCGCAGTACTTAGCCATGCGAGTCGCACTGTCTAAGGTTGAGGAGGACATGGTGCTGTTTGTGTAGCACTACCATTTGTCTTGGCCCGGAAGGCCAGTCGAGCAAGGCGACTCCAATGATGGCTCTCGGTTAGCGTTTTTCATGGACGATCCGAGGCTCGGTTTGCGAGTCCTCGTCCGCACTACTTGGCCATTGCGAGTCGCTCTTTCAAAGGTTGACAAAGGCGAATTGATTTTTTCCCGGAGGGAAGAGAAGCCCAGTGGTGAGTCCATGCAGCATGGCGTGCAACCCTCTCTGGCGACTCGGACGATGAAGGTCCCTTAGTAGGCGTGGCGTACGCATTCGACGTAGCGGACGGGGTCGCACGGCGTTTAACCGGAAAAAGTCGACGCGGCGGACAAGGAGTCGACGCGGCGGACGGTGATCGCGCTATGGCGAAGTCGACGCGGCGGACACGGGGTCGACGCGGCGGACGGTGATCGCGCTATGGCGAAGTCGACGCGGCGGACACGGGGTTTACGTGGCGGACGGAGGTCGCGCTATGGCGAAGTCGACGCGGCGGACACGGGGTCGACGCGGCGGACGGAGGTCGCGCTATGGCGAAGTCGACGCGGCGGACACGGGGTCGACGCGGCGGACGGAGGTCGCGCTATGGCGAAGTCGACGCGGCGGACACGGGGTCGACGCGGCGGACGGAGGTCGCGTTATGGCGAAGTCGACGCGGCGGACACGGGGTCGACGCGGCGGACGGAGGTCGCGCTATGGCGAGGTCGACGCGGCGGACGCGGGGTCGACGCGGCGGACGGAGGTCACGCTATGGCGAGGTTGACGCGGCGGACACATGGTCAACGCGACGGACGTGTGGTCGCGCTATGGAGATGTCGATGACGGTGAGGCTGTGAGGCCGAGGCCGCAATGGCGATCCCGTGGCAGGCGATTCCGCGCTGGGCGAGTCCCCGACAAGCGAGTCCGCGCCGGGCGAGTCCCTGACAGGCAAGTCCTCGAGCCTAGCGAGTCCGCGTTTAAGTGCGTCCGCGTGTAGGCGAGTTCTGCAGCATGGCGAGTCCGCGCTGGGCGAGTCCGCGACACGGAAGTAGCCGAAAGCGGCAAACGAGTCCACGAGGGGCTAGTCCCTCACGGACGAGCCCATGGTGGCGAGTTCGTGGTAGGCGAGGCGAGTCACTGATTAACGGATGCGCCATGATGGTCGTAAACCAACTAACCTGTGTATATATACAAGTCTGAAAGTACAAAAATCTTCATGTAAATATATTATGATAGAAAAATAGTTGGATAGATATCACCAGATGTTTTTGTGTATCTATTTGGTGATCTCCTCATGGCTGGCGTCGGCAAGTGCCCTGAATTTTACTATCCGTCTACGTCGAAATCTTAGACTCGCCGATTGCTAGAGACATGCATAGCAAATAAATACACACGATGTGTGATAAGTCAGTCCAAATAAGATAATCAATAAGAGAGGACAAGCGATTGCATCTAAAAGAATAAAAGAAACCCATCAGCCCTTTGCTGTTTTTGCTTGGATGAAGTCTGATCTACTTTCCGACGCGCTGGTGCGGTAGTGCGCTGTGAGGAGTGGCGCTGAGATCGAGATCAAGATCCTTCTATTCCTTGACGCACGTGCGTAGGACAACGGATTCGACATTCTGCATAGAGAACGCAAGTCAACCGAGCATTCACGTTGGCGGCTGTAATTCCACGGATCCCAGATGCCAACTTGGTCCTTCTCATACTTGCACACATAAAGCGATTGGTAGGAAAAATAAAACAGAATAAACAGGAGAAGGTATCTTGAAGAATTATTATTCTATCCTTGTATGGATCATATGGCTCCACAAGCCTCCAGTTTTTCCAACCCAAACTCTTGATCGCTGCCGGATTGACCGGCTGTGCTGGCCTTGCCAGGCACGGATCAAATCAATCGCACCAATACGCATGCATAGATATGAGTAAAATTATCAACTAGCATGACGATCAGTGAGAGAAGGGGCTTAATTAAAACTTAGTTGTCGTAAAGAACTGGCAGGCCACACGCGATCGGATGACCGAGCTTCATAGGGCGAACTCGCGTTGGGCGGCGAGCGGCCAAAACCTGTTGGATGCGATCTGGTCGGTGGTGATAGTGAGGGATCCCGCCCGGATTATCACCCTCCAAGCACCGCTTGCCCCACGGTGGGCGCCAACTGTCGTGGTATTGCACGGCAGATGCTACTGGGGGTAGCTTATGTAGAGGGAGCAAGGCGACGTAGGAGAATCCGGGAGCGAGATTGGCACACGATGTACCCAGGTTCACGTCCCCTCGGTGGAGGATCGCTACGTCCTGCTATCAATCCAGTATATGATCATAGATTGGTTTACAATGGAGCCGCCGTAGGCGGAGGGAGATTAGATCTAATGAGAGATGTGGGAGAAGATGTAATATGATATGGGAGAGCATGCCCCGTGGGGGTGCCCCTGGTGGCTTTATATATGCAGTCAGCTAGGGTTTACAAGTATTTGGTGGGCTTTGTATTGAACTCGCCGTCTTGGGCCTCCAGTCGGTGCCACTCGTCTGGGTCCAGCATGCGCCAGTCGCCGTATTGGGCGAGTCGACCCGCTCTGGGCTTGGCTTCAGTCGGCTCGATCTAGCTGGCGAATCTACTTCGTGGGTATACCCCGATTGGTATTCCCCCATCAGTCAACAAGCCCCCCACCTTCAAGAAAGGTAAGGGTGCAAGGAAGCCTTTCAAGAAAGGCGGCGGCAAGCGCGTTGCCCCTGCTGAGAAGAAGCTCATGTCTGGTCCTAAACCGGACACTGAGTGCTTCTATTGCAAGGACAAGGGTCACTAGAAGCGCAACTGTCCGAAGTACTTAGCGGACAAGAAGACTGGCACCATCAAAGGTATATTTGATATACATGTTATTGATGTTTTCCTTACTAGCCCTCGTTGTAGTGCCTGGGTATTTGATACCGGTTCAGTTGCTAATATTTGTAACTCGAAACAGGAGCTACGGAATAGACGGCGGCTTGCGAGGGATGAGGTGACGATGCGCGTTGGCAACGGATCAAGAGTTGATGTGATGGCTGTCGGCACGCTCTCCTTAGTTTTACCTTCGGGATTAGTTTTAAACCTTAATAAGTGTTATTATGTGCCTGCGTTGAGCATGAACATTATTTCTGGATCGTGTTTATTGCAAGACGGTTATTCATTTAAATCGGAGAATAATGGTTGTTCTATTTATATGAGTAACATCTTTTATGGTCATGCACCTATTGTGAATGGTTTATTTCTTCTAAATCTCGAAAGGGATGAAACACACATCCATAACATTGAGGCTAAGAGATGCAAAGTAGATAGTGATAATACTACTTATTTGTGGCACTGTCGTCTAGGTCATATTGGTGTAAAGCGCATGAAGAAACTCCATTCTGATGGACTTTTGGAGTCTCTTGATTTTGAATCATTTGACACATGCGAACCATGCCTCATGGGCAAGATGATCAAAACCCCGTTCTCCGGTATGATGGAGCGAGCAACGGACTTGTTGGAAATCATACATACCGATGTATGCGGACCGATGAGTGTTTCGACGCGCGGTGGATATCGCTATTTTCTCACTTTTACCGATGACTTAAGTAGATATGGGTATATCTATTTAATGAAACATAAATCTGAAACGTTTGAAAAGTTCAAAGAATTTCAGAATGAAGTGGAGAATCATCGTAACAGAAAGATTAAGTTTCTACGATCCGATCGTGGAGGTGAATATTTGAGTTATGATTTTCTCACGCATCTTAAAGCAAGCGGAATTGTTTCGCAACTCACGCCACCCGGAACACCACAGCGCAATGGTGTATCTGAACGCCGGAATCGAACCCTATTAGATATGGTCCGATCGATGATGTCTCTTACTGATTTGCCGTTATCATTTTGGGGTTATGCATTAGAAACCACTGCATTCACTTTAAATAGGGCACCATCTAAATCCGTTGAGACGACACCGTATGAACCATGGTTTGGTGCTAAACCTAAGTTGTCATTTCTTAAAGTTTGAGGATGCGAAGCTTACGTCAAGAAGTTGATGCCGGACAAGCTCGAACCCAAAGCGGAGAAATGAGTCTTCATAGGATACCCTAAGGAAACTATTGGGTATACCTTCTATCACAGAACCGAAGGCAAAGTGTTTGTCGCAAAGAACGGTTCCTTTCTTGAGAAGGAGTTTCTCTCGAAAGAAGTGAGTGGGAGGAAAGTAGAGCTAGACGAGGTTATTGAACCTTCTCTTGAGTTGGAGAGTAGCGCAGCACCTGAAATTGTTCCAGTGCCGCCTGCACCAACAATAGAGGAAGCTAATGACAAGGATCATGAAGCTTCGGACGATGCTGCTACTGAACGTCGCAGGTTGACAAGGTCGCGTGCCCCTCCTGAGTGGTACGGCAACCCTGTCTTGACTGTCTTGTTAGTAGAAGACAGTGAACCTACGAACTATGAGGAAGCGATGATGAGCCCAGAGTCTGAGAAATGGCTAGAAGCCATGAAATCCGAATTGGGATCCATGAGCGAAAACCAAGTATGGACTTTGGTGGACCCTCCTAGCGACCGAAAGGCCGTTGAGTACAAATGGATCTTCAAGAAGAAAACGGACGCGGATGGTAATGTTACTGTCTATAAAGCACGGCTTGTCGCGAAAGGTTTTCGACAAGTTCAAGGTGTTGACTACGATGATACTTTCTCTCCCGTAGCAATGTTTAAGTCCATTCGGATTTTATTAGCAATTGCTGCGTTTCATGATTATGAAATATGGCAGATGGATGTCAAGACTGCGTTCCTCAATGGCAACATTGATGAAGAGTTGTATATGATGCAACCCGAAGGTTTTGTCGATCCTAAGGATGCTGATAAAGTATGCAAACTTCAGCGTTCCATTTATGGACTAAAGCAAGCACCTCGGAGTTGGAACCTTCGTTTTGATCAAGTGATCAAGAGCTTTGGATTTGTTCCAAATTGCTACGAAGCTTGTATCTACAAGAAAGTGAGTGGGAGCTCGGTGACGTTTCTGGTACTATATGTGGATGACATATTGATTATTGGAAATGACATTAACATGCTTAACGATGTGAAGAGTTATTTGAACAAGTGTTTTTCAATGAAAGACCTAGGTGAAGCTGCTTATATATTGGGCATCAAAATCTATAGAGATAGACAAAGATGCCTGATAGCTTTAAGCCAGAGTACATACCTAGACAAAGTTCTGAAAAGGTTCAGAATGGATAAGGCAAAGAAAGGTTCAGTGCCTATGTTGTCAGGTAGGATATTGAGCAAGGCTCAGTGTCCAGCTACGGTAAATGATAGGGAAGCTATGAGCAAAGTGCCTTATGCCTCGGCCATAGGTTCTATCATGTATGCCATGCTGTGTACTAGACCGGATGTGTCCAATGCTCTTAGTTTGACGAGCAGATATCAAAGTGATCAAGGAGTGGAACACTGGACAGCCGTGAAGAACATCCTAAAGTACCTAAATAGGACTAAAGAAATGTTCTTAGTCTATGGGGGTGATGAACAGCTCGTCGTAAAAGGTTACGTCGATGCTAGTTTCGACACCGACAAGGATGATTCTAAATCTCAGAAAGGATACGTGTATATTTTGAATGGAGGAGCTGTGAGCTGGAGAAGCTGCAAGCAAAGCGTGATCGCGGGATCTACAGTAGAAGCGGAATACATGGCTGCTGCAGAAGCGTCAAGTGAAGGAGTTTGGATCAGGAACTTCATCACTGAGCTTGGTGTGGTTCCAAGTGCATTGGACCCACTGGAGATATTGTGTGACAACACTGGCGCTATAGCACTCGCTAAGGAACCAAGATATCATCCAAAGACCAAGCATATCAACCGCAAGTTTCATATAATCCGAGATTATATAGCAGATGGAGATCTGAAGATTAGCAAAGTACATACAGATCTGAATGTCGCAGATCCATTGACTAAACCTCTTCCACGTGTAAAACATGATCAGCACCTCAGTGCCATGGGTGTGAGATTGTTGCCAGATGTAAACTAGATTATTGACTCTAGTGCAAGTGGGAGACTGTTGGAATTATGCCCTAGAGGCAATAATAAAGATGTTATTATTATAATTCGTGTTCATAATAATGTTTATATTCCATGCTAGAATTGTATTAAGCGGAAACTTTAATACTTGTGTGGTTTGTGAACAACACCGTGTCCCTAGTACGCCTTTATGGACTAGCTCATTGATTAATGATGGTTAAGGTTTCCTAACCATAGACATGAGTTGTCAATTAATAATGAGATCATATCATTGGGAGAATGATATGATGGACAGACCCAAACTAAGCGAAGCAATTAGATCGTGTCATCGTGTTCATCTTTGCGAAGCTTTTCCTATGTCAAATATTGTATTCCTTAGACCATGAGATAATACAACTCCCTGGTATCGGAAGAAAGCTTTGAGGTCATCAAACGTCATCCTATGAGAGGGTGATCATAAAGGTGTCTCTCAGGTGATCGGAAAGTATCTGTTGGGTTGTATGTATCGAGATGGGATTTGTCCCTCCCAAGTCGGAGAGATATACTTCGGGCCCACTCAGTAATCGATATCAACACCGCTTGCAAGCATGTGGTTAAGGAGTTAATCACAAAGTGATATCGGATTACGGAACGAGTAAAGTACTTGCTGTGAACGAGATTGAACTAGGTATGACGGTACCGACGATCGAATCTCGGGCAAGTAAAATATCGCGAGACGAAGGGAATATATATATGGGATTGATTGAATCCTGGCATCGTGGTTCATCCGATATGATCATCGATGAATGTGTGGGAGTCAATATGGGTTTCCATACCCCGCTATTGATTATTGATAGAAGATCATATCTGCATATTCTCGAACCCGCAGGGTCACACACTTAACGTGTCTCGACGCTAGGATAGATTGGATAATTGGTTTATGAGTTTTTGTTCGGAGTCTCGGATGGGATCCGGGACATCACGAGAGGTTCCGGAGTGGTCCGGAGAATAAGATTCATATAAGGCAGTGCAGTTTTTGGAGTTCGGAATTCTTCCGGGTTAATCGGTATTGTACCGGAAGCTTCTAGAACCTTCCGGAAGGGGACCAACGTGGCCCCACCTTCCGGGAGAGGGCATGGGCCTATGAGGGAGTGCCCTGGCTGCATTGGGCCAGGGGTACAAGGCCCCATAGGGCCCAGCCGGCCTAGAGAGGTTTAAACTCGAGATAGAGTTTCTAGAAGGGGGGGGGGTTCCTTGCCCCCCACTCCTCCTCCTTTGGGGCCGCCGGCCTTGGCTTGGGGGAGGGTCTAGGGCTGCGCCCACCCCTCTATATATAGAGGGCTGGGGGCGCACCAACCCCCTACACCTTCCCCTCCAACCCTAGCCGTCCTGCTGCCCTCCTCTCTCCCTCCCGACTGCTTGTAGGCGAAGCCCTGCTGCAGAAATTCTCCACCAATTGCACCGCGCCGTCACGTTGTAGATCCAACCCATCTCTCCACCATACTTGCTGGACCAAGGAAGGAGGAGACATCGAGGTGCCGCACGTGTGCATCTCACGGAGGCATCGCCACTTGTGGTGCTAGATCGGATCGGATCGCGAGGAGGAGAAGTGAGTACGACTACATCACCCGCGTTCCGACGAACGTTCCGCTGTGTGAATCTTCAAGGGTATGAAGATCTAATCCAATCTCTCTCATTGTTTGAATCTCCTATATTAGATCTTGGCTTCCCTCTGTTCGCATCCGTAGAAAATTTTGATTTACTATGCCACGAATCCCTTCAAATCCGTGTGCCCCTGCCTCGACCAAGACCACCCCTAAGCTCGCCTCGACCCCGTGACCTTGGTAACATCCAGCTCCCTTCCCCTTACCCCCTAGAATCGCCGCACCATCGTCAGCAGACGCGTCGCCGCCTCGTGTCGCCAGCAGCGCCGCCAGACTATGGCCAAGCGATGAGATCCGTTGGATCTGCGACCTAGGGCTAAGATTAGATCATTTACCGAAGAGGTATCAGTTGATCTGTCCCATGCGATTCTACTTAGATCCAACAGCCCGCAATGTTGATCCAGCCGAAACAGTACTAGCCAATCAGATTACGCCACGTGTCTAGGGGTTCTGTTTAAAATCCAGAAAATGTTTTTTTAGATGTTTAAACTTGTAAAATTCATAACTTTTGATCTACAAGTCAGAAAAATGCAAATTTGATGTCTATGGATTCAGAAAAATGTGAAATACACTACTCTGACCTCCTCTTGTCCAAAAAATTCTGTAAAAAAACTGATTTTTAGGCAGAACCGTTTGTGGAGTATTTTGAGTATAAAAAATGTTGTGAAAATTATTTTTGAGTGAATCCTTTTGCAAATGGTTGTGTTTTGAACCCTCTGACCATAAACACTAACATTTGAAATTAAAATTATAATTTGTTGGCACTAGAAATTATCCCATTGAATAAAAGCTTTTCTAGTAAAAGAAAAATAATTTAAATAACCGAATTGCACTAACTTGGTTCCAATTGGAATTCCACTTTTATAAAAGGGACCAGTAGGTGTTTGTAGTTTTCATAACCTTTCTATAACAATTTATAAAATAAAACGATCGTGTTGCATGCTTGCATGCATTTCTTTGTATTCTTGTGATTGTTTTGTAATGCTAGTTTTGAGTGTGTGCTTTTTCCTTGTTTGTATTGTTGTAGACTTTGAGAGTGTGACATTTGCAAGATCAAGGAGAGTACCTAATTATTCTACTACAAAGGAAAGTGATACTTTGGTCATCAAAAGTCCTATATTTTCTATATTGCATTAGTGATATTTTTTTAGTGTGCATGATAGGACTATTATGTATATTTCTATGCTATGCAAATCCTATAGTATCTACCTTGGTAGTATTTCCTAAAGATAGGAGACATCGTAAGATTATAATGCTTAGACTTGCTATATAGATTCATGGGTGGAAATCATGATATGATGTCTTATGAAAATATGAGTATTTTTGGACTAATGAAAACAACTGATGTTACTGAAACACCTGGGTGGAAATGGGACTTGTATGGATTGTGTTGAGTGGTTACCCAGGGCCCATTTCTATGGTGTATGCTGGTGTATCTCACTTGTGGATGTCCACCCAGGAACAAAGAGATTAGAGATATTCTTGTCGCAAAAGTTCCAGTGTAGCCACATGGCATATGGGCTCTGCCATGACCAACTAAGTTGCAAGAACTCAGCCAGACTGATAGAAGGTGGTAGGGATGATAGGATAGAACGCGTCTGTGGTGATCTGAGGGATTGCTTCTGAAAAGTCTTGTCTTGATGCATGTCGAGTCTTGTGGGGAAAGTGCACCACCTCTCGAGAGGGTAAATCTAAGTACTTAGCCATATCCCTGGTTATGGACAATTTTGAGCATCAAGACAATGAAGCAGGATGAAGAATCTCATCATTATAATTTCTCTAAGTTAAAACTTGTTGGGTGAACAAGGTAAGCACCTAGACGGTATCCAGAGTGCCATGTTTGATGAAGTGTTGTTGAAAAAGAGAAAAACTATTTTTCAAAGGATAGGGAAAACTTATTTTATGCAAAGGCCAGCCACAACTCCACTTAGCCACATATTCATGTAGATGTTAGATTCTCTATATCAATATGGTATCACTTGCCTATACAATTCAAATGTATTGACCCTTGTGGCTGTAACTTATCATGTTGCAGGATTACTTGTTGATAGTGAAAGTTTGATGAGTAGGGATTACAAGTCTGCAACCAACATGTTTGCCTGTGGCACATGAAGATGAAGGACTCCATGCTTTATAGTTATATCTTCTGCTTTGTAATAAGATAGCCATATGAGTTATGTAAGTTGTAATGAACTATTTTATTCCTGGTTATGCGATGTAATATGACCTTCGTTTCTTGATATTACATCTTAACTATGGGTGCTAGCTATTCGATCCAGGGACTAGCACTGTAAACATAGGGACTTGTACCTTATTGGGTTCAGTCCTCTATAGTTTCACATATAGAAAACATAGAAAGAGTCGTATTCAGCTTGTCCTTCATGGAATAGCAAAACATAAATGCATAGGACACCTTCAAAGTTCATAAGGGTGACTAGATACAAATAATTTAAGAACAAGCTGTAGGGTTCGCAGCATAGAAAATAAATTTTTTCCTACGATGGGAACTATGTACCAAGATCTATCTACTAGATACAAACAACGGGTGGATGTATATCCATAGAGAACATACCCTTGAAGACCGACAAATCTTAACGAGTTAAACTCGTGGTTGATGTAGACGATCTCTTGCCGATCTCAAGATCGAGAGGAAGTCCTAGCCCCGCAAAACAGCAGCGCATCCGTGCTTGCACACACGTACAAGACATCGGGAAACCTCCGCCTCCTCGCTCTAGAGATGCAGCGGAAGCACAACTGTTTCTTGCCGAATAGCCACCAGGAACATGTATCTCGCTAGTCCGAGACCATGGGAGATAAATTCTAGAGGGGAGAGAGATCCTCCACGAGGAGGTGTGAGTGAGAAGTGAGGAGGGGGTGCCTTTTATAGGAGAGGGGGGAACCCCAAGGGAGTGGCCGGCGCATGGGGGTTGCCCCCTTGCCCTCCCCTCATTCATGTGGGTGGACACTCCACTCACAAAAATCTCTTCAATTCCCTCCACTCAAAATTGCTATTAAATTTCCACCAAATTTAATGCAATCTCTCATTAAATAAAACTCCTTTTATTTATTCAGAATTTTGTAAATTAATTTAATGAAAAACATTCACATAAAACCCCTTGCTAGTATTCCATTTCACATGCAAAAACACTTTCTGCAATTTCACCCGAAAACCTGTTTCGGTATCTAGTGAAATAAATTCCCGCGCTTGTTATTCTTTCCGGCATGAAACTTTTGCTCCAATTGGATGTCAGTGTCCCTTAAGTGTGACACCCTACGGTTCGCGAATAATGCAGACATGATCGAGACCCTTCTCAATGAAGAAACTCTTCCGGTGTGACATTTGATGTCATCAAGAAACTCTTCCGTGTTAGTGTTTGACATGATCTCATGGTCTAAGGATTAGGATCACTTTGTAAGTTGTTATATCAATATAAACTCAATGACTTTGATCATAATGCTATACTTCAGATGAATGTTCATCACGTTATTACACTAATGTTGTGACCTCGTTATTAACAACATCCAATGTCTATGATCAGGAAACTTTGATCATCTTGTTAATCAACGAGCTAGTTTATGAGAGAGGCATAACTAGGAACTTTCTGTTTGTTTATTAAACACACATGTATTAATGTTTCCGTATTAATACAATTATAGCATGCAAAATAAACATCTATCATATACTTGGAATACACATAATAAACACTTTATTATTGCCTCTCAGGGCATATTCCCTTCAGTCTCCCACTTGCACTAGAGACAATAATCTAGTTACATAGTGATGTATCTAACACCCATGGAGTTCTGGTGTTGATCATGTTTTGCTCTAGGGAGAGTTTTAGTCAACGGATCTGCTACATTGAGATCCGTATGTACTTTACAAATCTTTATATCTCCATCCTTGACATATTCTTGGATGGAGTGAAACCGGTGCTTAATATGATTGGAATACTTGTGAGACCTTGGTTCTTTGGCATTGGCAATGGCACCATTGTTGTCACAATAGATCACCATTGGGTCCAACATGCTTGCAACCACACCTAGTTCGTATATGAACTCCTTCATCCAAACCGCTTCCTGAGCCGCTTCTGAAGTAGCAACATATTCGGCCTCCATTGTTGATCCCGCCACCACATGTTGTTTGGAGCTCCTCCAACTAACCGCTCCGCCATTCATAAGAAATACACATCCGGATTGAGACTTAGAGTCATCCGAATCGGTGTCAAAGCTAGCATCGACATAACACTGAGCGATGAGCTCTTATTCACCTATGTATACAAGAAACATATCCTTAGTTCTTTGCAAGTACTTAAGGATATTCTTGACCGCTTTCCAGTGTTCTGAACCTGGATCCGATTGGTACCTACTAGTCAAACTAATAGCATGTGCCATATACGATTTTGTACATAGCATGACGTACATTATAGAGCCTATGGCTGAAGCATAGGGTAATTTGTCCATTATCTCTCTTTCTTCCGCCGTAGCCGGACTTTGAGTCTTACTCAATGTCATGCCTTGCAACATAGGTAAGAACCCCTTCTTACTTTCGTCCATTTTAAACTTCTTTAAAATCTAATCAAGGTATGTACTTTGCGACAGCCCTATTAGGCGCCTAGATATATCTCTATAGATCTTTATGCCTAATATGTATGACGCTTCACCTAGGTCCTTCATTGAAAATTTGCTGTTTGGATAACTTTTAACACTGTTTAAAAGATGTATATCATTTCCGATCAATAATATGTCATCCACATATAATATCAGAAATGCCACATTACTCCCACTCACTTTCTTGTAAATACAAGCTTCTCCATAAGTTTGGACAAATACAAACTCTTTGATCACCTCATCAAAGCTGAGATTCCAACTTCGTGATGCTTGCTTCAATCCATAGATGGATCGCTGAAGCTTGCACACCTTGTTAGCATCCGTAGGATCGACAAAACCCTTTGGTTGTATCATATACAACTCTTCTTCAATATTGCCATTGAGGAACGCGGTTTTGACATCCATTTGCCATATCTCATAATCGAAATATGCAGCAATTGGTAACATAATCCTAACTGATTTTAGCATCGCTATGGGAGAGAATGTCTCATCGTAGTCAACTCCTTGAATTTGTCGAAATCCCTTTGCGACAAGTCAAGCTTTACAGACGGTCACATTACCATTAGCATCAGTTTTTGTTTTGAAAATCCATTTATTCTCCACGGCCTTTCGGTCGTGAGGTAAGTCCACCAAGTTCCAAACTTGATTTTCATACATGGATTCCTTCTCGGATTTCATGGCTTCTAACCATTTGTTGGAATCCGGGCTCATCATCGCTTCTTCATATGTCGCAGGGTCATCATTTTCATCTACCATGAAATTCATGATAGGATTTCCGTACAGCTCGGGAGCTCACGCGTCCTGCTAGACCTGCGAGGTTCGGTAGTACTCTCTTTTGGAGTTTCATGATCATCATCATTAGTTCCTTCTTCAACTGGTGAAGCCAACTCTGGAAAAACTTCCGGCGCTGCGCTACTCACCATACTTTGAAGAGAAGGATCAGTAACCTCTTCGAGTTCTACCTTCCGACTACTCATGCCTTTCGCGAGAAACTCTTTCTCTAGAAAGGATCCATTCTTAGCAACAAAAACCTTGCCTTCGGATCTGTGATAGAAGGAATACCCAATTGTTTCCTTAGGGTATCCTATGAAGACGCATTTTTCCGCTTTGGGTTCGAGTTTATCCGGTTGAAGTTTCTTCACATAAACATCGCATCCCCAAACTTTAAGAAATGACAGCTTAGGTTTGTTTCCAAACCACAATTCATATGGTGTCTTTTCAACGGATTTATATGGTGCCCGATTTAAAGTGAATGCAGCAGTTTCTAGTGCATAACCCCAAAATGACAACGGCAAGTAAGTCAGAGACATCATAGATCGAACGATATCCAATAAAGTACGATTACGACGTTCCGACATACCATTTCGCTGTGGTGTTCCGGCAGGTGTGAGTTGTGAAACAATTCCACACTCTTTCATGTGAGTGCTAAACTCGTAACTTAGATACTCGCCTCCACGGTCGGACTGTAGAAATTTGATCTTTCTATTACGATGATTTTCCACTTCACTCTGAAATTCCTTGAACTTTTCAAAGGTTTCAGACTTGTGTTTCATCAAGTAGATATAACCGTATCTACTCAAATCATCCATGAAAGTAACAAAATAGCGATATCCACCTCGCGCCGACACACTCATTGGACCACATACATTAGAATGTATGATTTCCAATAAATCTGTCGCCCGTTCCATTGAACCGGAAAACGGTGTTCTAGTCATCTTGCCCATAAGGCATGGCTCACATGTATCAAATGATTCAAAATCAAGTGATTCCAAAAGTCCATCCGAATGGAGCTTCTTCATGCGTTTAACGCCAATATGACCTAGACGGCAGTGCCACATATATGCGGATATATCATCATTAAGTTTAATCCTTTTAGCATCAACATTATGAATATGTGTAACACTATTATCGAGATCCAATAGAAATAAAACATTCATCATCAGTGCATGACCATAAAAGATTTCATTCATATAAATAGAACAACCATTGTTCTCGGATTTAAATGAATAACCACTTTGCATCAAACACGATCCAGATACAATGTTCATGCTCAGTGTTGGTACTAGATAACAATTATTTAAGTTTATTACTAATCTCGATGGTAAGTGGAGAGGAAGCATTCCGACGGCGATCACGTCAACGCTTGATCCATTGCTGACACGCATCTTGACCTCACCCCTAGCTAGCGGTCGCTTGTTCCGTAGCCCCTGATTCGAGTTACAAATATTAGCAACTGAACCGGTATCAAATACCCAGGTGCTACTGTGAGCACTAGTCAAGTACACATCAATAACATGTATATCATATATACCTTTGTTTGCCTTGCCGGCCTTTTTGTCTGCTAAATACTTGGGGCAGTTGCGCTTCCAGTGGCCAGTCCCCTTACAATAGTAGCACTCAGTATCATACTTAGGTCCAACTCGGGGTTTCTTTTCAGGCACGGCAACCGACTTGCCGCCCTTACTTCCCTTCCGTTTTCCCTTCTTGTCTTTCTTGAAACCAGTGTTCTTATTGATCATCAACACTTGATGTTCCTTTTTGATCTCCACTTCTGCAGTTTTAAGCATTGACAGAAGCTCGGGGAGAGACTTCTTCATGCCTTGCATATTATAGTTCATCACGAAGCTCTTATAGCTAGGTGGCAGAGACTGTAGAACACGATGGATGCCTAAGTCAATGGGAATCGTTATTCTCAAGGACACAAGCTTATCAGCGTAACCCGACATCTTGAGTACATGCTCACTTACGGAGTTGTGCTCTTCCATCATGCAGCTAAAGAACTTTTCTAAAGCATTGTAGCTCTCTACAACAGCATGTGTGTCGAAAATCATTTTGAACTCACCCATTGTATCAAATGCATTGCGTTTTTGAAACGCCTTCGAAGTTCCGGCTCTAGCCCATACAATATGCCGCAATGAACTAAGTTGTGGTCCTCCTGACGAGTCTGATAGACATTCTTCTCCTCGTCAGGGGCATCATCGAAAGGTGGGTGGCCTAGCGGCGCTTCTAGCACATATTGCTTTTGTGCAGCAGAGAGGAGAATCCTCAAATTCATGGCCCATTCGGTAAAGTTGCTACCGTTTGTTGCAAGTTTCTCTTTATCCATGAACACATTGAAATTAAAAGCAGGTGGTGCCATCTACAACAGAATTTGTAAAGTTTAGACTAAGTTTATGATAGATTGAGTTCAACTAATCGACATTACGAATGAACTCCCACTCAAAAACGATATCCCTCGTGCCTTTTTGGTGATTACATGAACCAAACCCACTACACCAAGTGTGATCATCACGTGAGTCGGTGTAGCTTCAAAGGTGAGCATCAAATGGGCATCATATCTACTATATGACTCATGCTAACCTTTTGGTCCATGTTCCGAGGCCATGCATGTACATGCTAGGCTCACCAAGTTAGAACCTTAGTATTTGCATGTGTAACTATCTTACACCCGAAATATGGTCGTGGATCCAAGAACACCCGATCATCACGTGATGTCTTGGAGCGACGAAAACATAATCGGTGCATACTAAATGAAGAACACATTCTTATCTTGATATTTAAATGAGAGATCATCTTATTATGCTAATAAAATGCCAAACAAGCAATATAAGATGCTATCAAACATCACATGTTTATTAGTGAAATAATATGGTTCCCGCATATGATCTCTATCATGTGCACCGTGGTATGATCACTATCATACCTTTATGTGTAAGGCCAAGGTCTATGGAACTTACACGTTATGTATGTTGTAAGAGTATTGTTGGGGATATGCTATATGGGTATCCTCATAGCATGTCTCTTATCCGACTAACCCGGGTGGCCCATAGTCGGTAGCATGGCCTGTGGCCTGCTGGGCGGCCCAGTTAGGAGGATCCAGAAGGGAGACCCATGCCGGATAAAGGAAGGCTACGGTGGAGTCACCAGCGTACCCGGAGCCTTGGAGTGCAAGATACACAAGACTAGTAATAGACGATGTAGAACTCTGTAACCTGTCTGTCTAGGACTTTTCCCTGTAACTCTAGGATCTAGCGACTATATAAGTCGGGCCTATGGGAGCCTTTAGGGCATCGTTTTGCACACACCTCGCACAGCGAACCTATCTCTGTAACTCGGCGTATTGCCATTATAGTGATTTATAGCAGGAGTAGGATTCCGCCACCGTTGTGGGATCTGAACCTGGGTAAGCTGTGTTACCTCGTACCCGTCAACCGTCCGCCTTACCCCATGTCTCTAAACACGCACTGTGAGGATGCCTCCATGGCGTACTCGTCGGCAATACCACGACAGTTGGCGCCCACCATGGGGCAAGAGGCGCTTCAGGCTCTTCAGCGGGCGAGGACCAAGATCTTCACGGGAATCGGCGAAACCGTAGCCATCGGTCGTGTTCTCTTCTCTGGCAACATTCCGATCGTCCCCCCCGACGAGTTCTGGATCCCGGCGAAGACGAACCCTACGCGATGTTCAATCGTTCCTATCGGAGACATCCACCTCTTCATCGGTTAAACCGACTCGGGCACTAGTTCCCTGGGAGTCGGAGGAGCATCAAGACCCACACGGACCGCCTACAGGCAGGATACGTTCGCGGAAGGATCGATGTCGGATCTCTCCTTGGAGTTTGCCGGCAAAGATCGGAAAAATTCAAGACCCACCCAAACCGCCCCTGTGCAGGATATAAAGGTGGAAGATCACTGAAAATCCGCCGGCTTTGTCTGTGCGTCTGGACAGCAGAGATCCAAGTTCGTCGGTGTGGTTACCATCTTCGATCTGGCGCGCTGCGTTCAGAGAGAGGGCGAAAACCCCCGTGATTACTTGGCCAGGTGGCTCCGTATACGAGCCGATCTGGCCCACTACCCCAATGATGATGCTATCTATCACTTTGTGGAAGGACTGGACCATGGCACGCTCCTCCGACATTCTCTAAGACGGCAACAGGCGTCAGGACGCCTTACCTTCGAAGGCATGGTGAACACCGTCAACAACTACGCGGAGGCTGAAGCGGCAGCTCAGACAGCGCTTGCGCTCATTGATGGAGCCCCTCCGATTCAGCCACCACCACCACCGCCTCCGGCCGCCATCGTCGTAGCAGCACCACCACCTCCACTCATCATCGAGCCCGTTGCACCTCCACCGCCCGTCATCGAGGAAGTCCTGGCACCCTCCGACTCTGTCATTGACGCGCTTTATGCTGATTTTAGTGCAGATTCAGAGGAAATAGACTTCAGTCCAGAATAGCTAGACTCCGCTATGCAGGAGATGGAGGAGGAGTACTCACGCGACGAGAAGGCTAATAATACCGTCATGTCCCGAGGGGTGTTCGTCACCATTGGGACAGCGATGGATGAAGACCAGCCCGGGCAAGCTCCGCCTACGGCGCTGGATAAGGGGAAGGGGCCACTTATTGCTGCTGACGTTGATCGCGCAAAAGTCATGCCTCCTCCGCCTAACCCAGTGCAGCAGCCGCAGGAACTTGGCACCGGCCCGAGCAACAACAACACCACAAACTTGCCGCCTCTAGCATCCACGTCTGCAGCAGCCCATGTTACTCCAGCTGATAGAGTGATGTACGGCAACCTCCTCGTTGAGCCACTAACTATTGATCATATCCGGAACGTGACTCAGCTTGACGAGAAGCGCTAGCAACTGCTGGAGGAGGCGCAAGCCATCGCAGAGCAAGGCGCTAAACTAGATCGAGATCTGGTCAACGCGCAGAAGTCCATAGAGAAAGCTAGAGAAATGGAGGCCGAGTACAAGACTCTGCTGCAGCAGCAGAAGGCTAAGAAGGCTCTGGCTCGCGTCATCAACGATCCTGGTGTACGGCGCAACCTTGGATGGGCTCCCTCGAAGCCGGCATAGGCCAAGCCATACATTGATAATGAAGGCAAGCAGGTGATGCCCACCCCACTCCTTAACCTCACCGTCGCCAAGACCCTTCTGGAGCAGGATAGATCGCCTGAGGCAGTAGAACAGGTCTATGACCTAGTGGCCAAGGCGGTAAAGCAGCAGGAAAAGTCCACCTCCCAGAGGCTTGAGTCTGACCCAGCGCTCTGCCGATCTAGCCAGTACAAACCGCCAAGGGACAGATCTCCTCAGGATGTCGGATCACAGACGGGTTCATCAGAGCGAAGATGGAGGGATGCGCGCAATAGGAAGGATGCTATCCCCATATCCTCCGACCACGGAGAAAGAGCCCAACCTCGCCGCCCATCGCCACCGCCCCGATCCCCCCGACGTCAGGAAGACTACAAGGCTCACCATCACACGGATATGCCCCCATCAAAGCAGTGCGGCATCGTCATCCGCGACAACGCGGCACAGACCCGTCATGATGAAGAGCGCCACCAAGGACATAAGAGCAGGTCACACCACGACCCTCCGCGTCCGACAAGCAACCGTGACAGGCGTGGGGTGTCGCAGGAGGGTAACAGCAAGAAGGCTAACCCACCGCCGCCTCCGCCTCCGTCACCGCCAAGCAGTCACCATGGCGGAAGAGGCCCGCGTCATTCACGCAGCCCATCCCCTATTGACAACAAGAAGAAGAAACCGGAGCCGTACGATGCACGTTCACGGATCGATAAGATCCACGAGGCCCGGGAAGGACCATACCTAGGACCACGTTGCTTTGGACCTGAAATACGGTCCGCAAATTACCCCAAAGGTATCCGGATAGACAAAACCATCAAGCCCTATGACGGCACCGCCAAGCCCGCCACATGGTTGCAGGACTACGGCAACGCGGTGGAGATTGCCGGAGGCAACCCCAACGTCGCCGTCAAGTACCTCCCGTTAATGTTGGCGGGCACGGCCCGTCAATGGATCGAAGACTTGCCAGAGAGGTCTATCTACAACTGGCTGGACATGCAAGAAGCATTCACCAAGAACTTTGAGGGTACATACAAGCGTCCCTGCACTGTGGGCGATCTACAGCGGTGCGTGCAAGAGAAAGACGAGACATCTCGCGCTACCTCTCCCGCTGGCTGGATATGAAGAATTCCTGCGCAGGAGTGCACGCCCAGACCGCCATGGCCGCCTTCATCGATGGGTTGGAAAGGGGCACGTTGCTCCGACATAAGCTGAAGCGCTTGCAGGACAATCATCAGCTTGACTTGAATCAGATGATTCAGTTAGCCAGTGAGTTCGCAGCTGCCGACGACGATGCTCGTGGCTATTTGCCGGCAACAGCCATTCCAACCCAAGCTCGGAGGAACAGCAGTACAAAGTGGAAAACCGCTCCAGAAGAAAAGCAATCTACCGACATGGTCGCCATGACTTTTGCAGGACGAGGAGAAGGCGAACAACGTGGCCGAGGAAGGGGAGCAGGCCGCGGGCAGCAGCGAGGAAGTGAAACCAACTCGACGCCTCTCCGTGTTCCCCAAACGTACGAGGAGTACCGCGATATGCCGTGCCTCGTACACCTCGATGTCAACGGCAAGGCCACCCATACCAATCGACACTGCAAGTTTGTCAACGACCTCAAGGAAGATCCGGAGTTCGGCTACAAGCGAAGTCGGAAGAATAGACCGCGAGGCAAGGTCAAGGGGAAGAAGAAGGAGGAGGAGTCCAAAGATTCAAGTGACATGGACGAGGACGTTGACCCCAAGCACGCCGCCAAGAGCGACGACAAGGGCAAGAACCCCTTCGCAAAAAAGGCCCCAGTTTACCACACTTTCCTTGGCACCCCCACCGTCCGACAACAGAAGACCTCTCTAAGGATCCTGATGGCCACTCTCCCCCCAGTTCCCCAATACCTGCGCTGGTCGGAGGTTCAAATCACTTGGGACAGGACGGACCACCCAGACCTTGTGCCCACGGAGAACCAGTACGCCATGGTCATCAACCCATTGATTGATGGCGTGGAGTTCACCAAGTGCATGGTGGATAGTGGAAGCAGCATCAACATCATGTACCTGGATACACTACAGAAGATGAACTTGACGGAGGCAAACCTAAGGCGGACCAACACCGTGTTCCATGGCGTAGTTCCTGGCTGGGAAGCTCGGTCCCTTGGGTGCATCACACTTCAGGTAGCCTTTGGCGATGTCAATAACTACCGCCAAGAGCGCATGACCTTTGAGGTGGTCCCCTTCAAGAGCGTGTACCACGTCATATTCGGCCGCGACATATTCCACACGTTCATGGCCAAGCCATGCTTCATCTACAACAAACTCAAGATACCCGGACCAAACGGTGTCATCACCGTATCCGGAAGCTTTACCAAGGCAAGGGACTGCGAGATCAATGAAGCAGCCATTGCAGAAGCTGTCCTCTACAGCGAAGAATTCAAGGAGATCTAGAGCAAGGTCAATGACTCAAAGATGCCTGCGTCGAAGAAGCAGATCTCCGACTCCGCTCCTGCGTTCAAGGCCGCCATCGAGACCAAGCCGGTGGAACTTGTGGTAGGCGATACCTCCAAGACCGTCGCCATTGGGACGAACCTGGATCCCAAATAGGAAAGCGCGCTCGTCGAGTTCCTCCGTGAGAATAGGGACATCTTTGCCTGGCAACCTGCCGACATGAAAGGTGTACCTAGGGAACTTGCCGAGCACAGCTTAAACATAGATCCAATATGTAAACCAGTGAAACTACCTCTACGACGCTTCGGAGATGAGAAGAGACGCGCCATTGGCAAAGAGATAGCTAGGTTACTTAAGGATGAGTTTATCCGAGAAGTCCTTCACACCCGATGGGTGGCCAATCCTGTACTTGTCCCCAAAAAGGGAACCAATGGATTAAAAATGTGAGTTGATTACACCGTCTTGAACAAAGCATGTCCCAAAGATCCGTTTGCTTTGCCTCGCATTGACCAAGTCATTGACTCGACGGCTGGCTCAGAACTTTTGTGTTTTCTCGATGCATACTCAGGATACCACCAGATCAATATGAGGAAGTCAGACCAATTGGCCACTTCGTTCACTACCCCATACGGCATGTTTTGCTATGTCACAATGCCCTTTGGGCTGAAAAACGCAGGTGCTACCTACCAGCGGACAATGCAACGTTGCCTTCACGACCAAATTGGTCGGAACGTTCACGCCTATGTGGACGATATCGCGGTGATGTCTAAAAAGTCAAATGACTTAATCTCCGACTTAAAAGAAACCTTTTAAAATCTCTAGAAATACAACATGATGCTTAACCCTAAGAAGTGCGTCCTTGGGGTTCCAGCTGGCAAACTGTTGGGCTTCATCGTTTCCCAGCGCGGAATCGAGGTCAACCCGAATAAAATCAAGGCCATCTTAAACATAAACCGTCCGACATGCCTAAAGGACATCTGACGACTAACAGGTTGTGTTGCAGCAGTTAGTCGGTTCGTCAGCCAACTTGGAGAGAAGGCTCTGCCGCTGTACAAGTTGCTAAAGAAGGCGGACAAATTCACATGGACAGACGAAGCAGATGCAGCATTGAAGCAGCTCGAGGAGATTCTTTCCTCAGCGCCCATCCTTGCAGCACCCGAGCCTGGTGAGCCCCTGTTAATTTACATAGCGGCAACCAACCGGGTTATCAACATCGTCGTCGTGGTAGAGCGGAAGGAACCAGGCTATGAGCACGGAGTTCAACGACCAGTTTACTATGTAAGCAAGGTCTTGACGGAGTCCAAGAAGCGCTACCCGCACTACCAAAAGATAGCTTATGGAGTATTCCTTACTTCTCGGAAGCTGAGGCATTACTTTCAGGAGCACCCAATCACAGTAGTGAGCAAGACTCCACTGTCCGACATTATCAACAACAACGACGCTACAGGAAGGTTCGCAAAGTGGGGCATTGAACTTGCCGCCTTTGAGATCACCTACAAAAGACGCGACGCTATCAAGTCACAAACCTTGGCGGATTTTATTGCAGATTGGACGGAGATGTCGGATGCTACTCCATTGCCAGAACCAGAGTACTGGGTGATGAACTTTGACGGATCAAAGTTGCTCAACGGCTCAGGGCTGGTGTACTACTACAATCAGCAAAAGGAGACAAGCTGCACTACGTTCTGCAGATCCACTTCGAGGCTACAAACAACATGGCGGAGTATGAAGCACTCATTCATGGACTGCGTGTAGCCAAGGATATTGGCATCAAGCGCATAGTTTGCTGTGGAGATTCCGACTTGGTTGCCCAGCAGGTGGCTGGCACCTGGAATGCGCGGAACCCTGTGATGGTAGCATATCGCGACGAAGTGGACGAGATAGCCAAGAGCTTCTTGGGCTACGAAGTCAAGTATGTGCCTAGGGAGCAAAACGAGGCGGCTGATCTACTGTCTAAGCTTGGATCAGGGCGCAAGCAAATTCCGCCAGGAGTTTTCCTAGAGCATTTGCGCACACCATCCATGAAGGGCGCCGACATCGACAACCCGGATAGAGCTGACTCTTTCGTCAACATGGTGACAAAGATCCCTCCGGCTTGGACAAAACCGTTCATGGAATATCTCGAACACGGAACTTTGCCTGACGACGAGGTCGAACGACGGCAAATAGTACAACGAGCAAAGGGTTATACCATAATCAATGGGCAACTCTACAAGAGGAGCACTACTGGTGTATACCTAAAGTGTGTTTCCCAGCTAGAAGGTATGGAAATCCTCCGCGAAATCCATCTCGGATATTGCGGGCATCACACCGCTCCTCGATCGTTGGTTGCGAAAGCCTTCCGGCAAGGATTCTACTGGCTGACCGCGAAGGCGAACACCGACAAGCTGGTTGAGACATGCACAGGATGCCAGTATTATGCCCGACAACCACATGTTCCTGCTGAAGAATTGCGAACAATACCAATAACTTGGCCATCTGCAGTCTAGGGGCTAGACATGGTGGGACCGTTACAAACGGCACCGTGTGGATTTACGCATCTGCTTGTAGCAGTGGAAAAATTCACCAAATAGATAGAAGCTAAACCCATTAGAAAGCTTGATGGGGCAACTGCCCTCAGGTTTGTCCGGGATCTAGTGGTGAGATTTGGTCTCCCACATAGCATCATCACCGACAACGGAAGCAACTTGTCACTCGGAGAAGTGGAGGCCTATTGCTGGGACAAAGGCATTCGACTTGACCTTGCATCTGTGGCACACCCACAATCCAATGGCCAAGTTGAGCGAGCCAATGGATTAATTCTGCAAGGAATCAAGCCACGTCTTGAGGCACCGCTACATAGAGCAGTTGGAGCCTGGGCGGAAGAATTGCCATCTGTGTTGTGGAGTTTACGAACTACACCCAAGAGATCCACCGGCTACACCCCTTATTTCATGGTATATGGAGCAGAAGCCATCCTACCTTCCGACATCCTCCACGATGCACCAAGAGTTGCCGCCTACGACGAAGATGACGCTGAAGAATCTAGACGCCTAGATGTGGACCTTCTCAAGGAGGAGCGCGTTTTGGCATGCCAAAGATCCGCCATCTACCAGCTGAAGCTACGCAGCTACCATAGTTGCCGCGTTCGGCATCGCTCGTTTAAAAAGGGGGATTTAGTGCTCCGACTTAAGCAGAAGAAGTCACACAAACTATCCCCGCCATGGGAAGGACCGTTCATCATAAGCAAGGCGCTGCTCAATGGGTCTTACTACCTTGTCGACAATCGTGAACTCAAGGATAGACCCAACGAGGATCATAAGCGTAAGCGACGTGACCCGGATGATGACTACCCAGAGCTTGATCGGCCATGGAACATAGCACAGCTACGTCCTTTCTACAATTAGCACTTTTTATCTAATCGTGTACCTATTATATGATCAATGAAATAAAGCTCTTTGGTTCACTCATATTGCTGAGTCTTTTACCTCCTTTAGTGTTCATTTTTGGATCATATAAACCTTTATGCACAAGCCTTGCGATTGCACTTGTGAAAATTCCGCCTACGGGTTTTAGCTTAAGTTTTCTATTCTACACATTCTTTTTTGTTTTTATGTGGATTCTGGAGTAGTGACTTTCGGCACTTATTGTCGGCAATTTTGTGCTCAGGTTATTGACGGTGTCATTGGGCATCATCACCTAAGCGCATGGTTCCGAAAACGAGTCTTCTGACTCACGAAAAGTCAAGCATAAGGACCAGAGTAATGGATAATCCAACACTTGCTTAAAAATATACATGCTGAAACTTAATTCTTAAGTAGCAGGATACGATAACCATTGTTTTCCGCCTTAAGGATTACATCAACAAAGTTTTTTCCCACGCACACTACAGAGGTGAAGCATAAATTACAAAGTTTTTTTCACTCTTTGGGCGCAGGGGACTTGGAGGCCGCATCATCACCAGCCGGAGAATCACCCTCAACGTCGGCGCTGTGATGAGACTCGGAGGAATCCGGGTTGGCGTTGTCAACAAAGTTCCTGGGCACGAAGACATCAACATCCACCAACTCGGCAACCCTGGTGTCATAACCCGCGAGTGATGACAGGATGGCTTCGTGATCGATCTCCTTGCCGTCATCATCCATGTCGGGGATACCAGATGTCACCGTGTCGATGTCGGCACCTTCATAGTGTGCCTTCACCATGGACAACGCCATCCTTGCGCCAGCCCGTGCGCATGAAGCTTTCCAGCTCGCGACACGCTCGGGGGCTCGGCGCAGAATCTTCGAGTACTTCACCACAGAGTCCGAGGCCTTGATATAAATCTGGAGGGGCTTGGCAATCTCCTTGCCTTGGGCGATGGCGGTGTTGATGAAGTTGCTGGCAAGAATCATGCATTCCTTGTCCGAAGGAGGCGAGTGGGTTAAACCCATAGGCGCTGAAAATTCCAACAAGCATTGCATGAGTTCAATAAATTCTAAGTATCCAGACTACAGAACTACAAGGCGGAGGACACTTACTGAAGATTCTGGCCTTAGCTTGCCAGACGACGTCCGCCAAGGATTCCTTCTCTTGTTGGAGGAGCTTAAACGCCTCGCTATGGCGAAGGTTTTGCTCATCGGCAGCTTGCTTCTGATCATTTAGGATCGCAAGCTCCTCCTTCAAGCGATTGATATCCGCGGAGGTGGAGTCCTGCAGGGCTTTCATGGAATCCTCGTGCATCTTCAGCATTTCTTCCCTCTCCTTCTTAAGGATCTTGTTCTCGCTGTCCAGCTGTTGGATGTGCTTGGACTGCTCGACAATATCCTTGGCCTTGGCGACATGCTCTGCAAGTCGGAAAAAACAAAGTACACAGTGAGTACTCGAAGAAGGAAGGCACAAAAGTAAGACGGAAATGCGCAAAAAGAAAACAGACTCTTGTTTTTGATGATCTGTTCCTTGAAAATGGCAGTTTTACCCTTTTCGGCTTCAAGATCTGCGTGCATCTTCTGATATTTGTCGTTGGCCATGCCCCTCCGAGCATTCTCGTTCTGTGGAAGCAAATACAAAGTTAAGTCGTTGTTTAGTCTACTTGGAGCCCCTAGTCGGAGATTTTCCATCTAGGCGCTCGGGGGCTACAGCGAGAGATTTTAACTTAGCAATATGCTTAGCTTTTCTTTAAGCATCTAGTCGGAGCTAATTCAGTTCTCAACTAGAGGCTTGGGGGCTACAGTATAAAGTTTTAACTCGGAAAATGCTTAGCTTTTATTTAAGCATCTAGTCGGAACTAATTCAGTTACAACTAGCGGCTTGGGGGCTACATCACTTAAAATTATGAACACTATGTATGCTACTCTTAAAGCATCTAGTCGGAATAATTCATTCCATCTAAATGCTTGGGGGCTACAGTGAGAGTTTTTTCTAACTTAGTCACTCTTAGAGCATATAGATGCAAAACCAAGGGTTTTTCCGTCTACATCCTCGGGGGCTACAGTGGGATACTCATACGAAATGCAAAAGGTAAAGTAAAACTTACAAGTGCGAAGATCTTGAGGTTTGTAGCGCTCTCGGCCAACAGCTTGCCAAAGGAAATGTTATTTCCTCGCAAGATGTCTGCTTGACGGAGTAGCTCCTCAAGACCGCACGTCGGAGATGATGGCACTCCTCCAGGAACCATAGTTGTGTTACCCGGCGTAAGCACCGGGTAAACAATCTTCGGCAACTCGAAGGGTTTCTGGGGAGCAGAGGCGCCGCCTTCGGTAGAAGTACCAGCTCCCACCACCGCCTTGCCGCTACCGATGGCATCCTTAGTCGGAGCTTCAGCCATTTGAAGAGCAGCACTCTCCTGCGTCGCCTGCTCGCCGATAACAGCTAGTTCGGTAGAGGCGCCAGAGTCCACTTCCATGGCGGAAGGGCCTAGTTCCTCCTGGACTTGGGAGCTTGTCGGAGCGGAGGAGGGCTTGACGGCAGGAGTAGCAGGGGCGATGGCGGGGGACGAGTCGCGATGCAGCATATCTTTAATATTTCTAGAAGCCCCAAGAGTCTTGGAGGACTTCTTGAGGCTAGTTGTGGCTTTCTTCCTGAAACGTGCAAAATGCATAAGTACAGGAATAATACAGATAAAATAAGACAATGTCGGAGAATAAGAAGCTTACACTAGGGGGGCGCTTTGGCAAACATCCCGGTGGCTTTCTTCATTTCCGCCTCCAGGGCGGCAGTACTCTTTTTTGAGGCTCCACCCTCCGTCTTCTTTTTCTTGCCTCTGTCGGCAGCGTCAGAGGTGGAGCTCTTCCGCTTTCGCGCCAACGGGGCATCATCATCGGACATGACCGTGACATCCTTCATCTTGGGATCGTAGATTTGGGCAGCCAGGTTGCCCTCCTCTAGATCGCTAAGCTGTTAAGTGAGAAATCATCGTGTTAGACAAGATGGTATTGGCAAGACGGAAAAACTGGAGCAATGTCATACACGGAAAATAAATGTCTACCTTTGGGCACTTTCTGTCTACGAACATGTCATAGGTGAGGGTGAAGCCACGCTTCTTATCCTTCACCTTGACAATGTCCTTAAGGCGGAACTTGACGGAGTCGCTCGAGAAGTTGTCCTTGGAGATCCGGAGGGTATCCCTTCGGTCGCCGGTGTACTTGTGCATATACTTCATGCGGTGCTGCAGAGGTTGAATCCGCCTGATGAACCAGCACATGGCTAGGTCCAAGCCGGTTAGACCCATCTCTACAAACCACTCGATCCGCCTTATTGCGCGAGAAGCGTCGAGATCGGAGGGAAGGGAGGCATGGGACCGCCATGTGGAGACTTCAGCGGCGGCTCCATCCACGAAGTCCGGATACGTTACTTCTCGGCCCGCCAAAGGAATGTCGGGGCCGTAGAAGTACGTCCGCTGACAGTTCTTGCACGACTCGTGGCCGACGATGTCGGGGAACCGCCGGCCAGGACGGATCTTGAAGCTTATGGTGCCATAGTTCCTAAGCTCCTCCCTATTATGTCCGGCTTCACGTTTGACGGTGAAGAAGTACACAAACAAGTCTAACCTAGGCCTAATCCCTAGGTAACCCTCACAAAGTGCCGCGAAGTTGCTAAGCACTAAGAAACTACTAGGGGAGAGGTTATGGGGTTGGACCTTGAAGTGATTCAAGACGGACAGAAAGAAGTGAGAGATGGGCAGAGAAACGCCACGTACCAATTGCGCCTTGAGGTACACTTTCTCTCCGGCTTGGGGAGAAGGGGTTACCTCGCCGGCCGGCGCCGCCCGCCAGGCGAGCCCCTCCGTCGCGGGGAGATAACCCTCAGTGACCATCTCTTGTATGTCGCGGCCGGTGATGTCCGAGCCGCGCCAGTCGCCTTTGTGCGAGTCTGGCTCCTCTTCCAGGGGCTCCAGCGCCGCCAGATTGTGGTCGCCACCGGTGGTTTCAAACACCGCCGATGCGGGGATGACCAGGCCCTCTGGGGGCACGGCGACGGAGCTCGCCGGCTTTGTCGTGGCTTCGCTGGACGCCGCCATTGACGGGGATGAGCTGCTGCTAGCCATGGAGGAGGGAGAGAACACGGCTGGTGCAGAGAGAGAGGCTAGGGTTTTCTCGAGGTTTTCCGCGGAGAGCTCGAGGAGGCGTGCGGCTGGAGGAAGAAGACGATGACGCGAGAGAATGGGGTGAAAAAGTGGGAAGTGTCCCACGGTTACTATTTATCTTACTCTGCGTCAAGATTCGTGCAGCTAATCGGATTGTTGCCGCGTAGACGACGTGTTCGTGAACGTGCGCGGTAATTTCGCCACGTCTCCAACCGTCGCCGCCAACAGTTCGTATCGCTCGCGCGGGAAAATCGGATATGATTACGTTCTCTGCATGTGTGAGTTACGAGGCGTCGCTGACCTACAGCCTACGTCGCCATAACTGACATGGTAGATAAGCCGTCCCATCGAAGATTCCGACATGGACAGATTATTCTGACAATGGAAGCGTACGATGGAAGATTCAACATTTCTCCGACTTACTCATAGAAGATGGAGAAACCTTTGCAGGGTTCTTTGGGAGATATACAAGATATTGCTTGACAGTTTGCCGACATCCATCTAGACGGAGCATTCCACGGGAAGAGGCAAGACGGCGCAAGATCTCGGAGTTCTCCGGGGGCTACTGTTGGGGATATGCTATATGGGTATCCTCATAACATGTCTCTTATCCGACTAACCCGGGTGGCCCATAGTCGGTAGCATGGCCTGTGGCCTGCTGGGCGGGCTAGTTAGGAGGATCCAGAAGGGAGGCCCATGCCGGATAAAGGAAAGCTACGGTGGAGTCACCAGCGTACCCGGAGCCTTGGAGTGCAAGATACACAAGACTAGTAATAGACGGTTAGAACTCTGTAACCTGTTCGGCTAGGAATTTTCCCTGTAACCCTAGGATCTGGCGACTATATAAGTCGGGCCTATGGGAGCCTTTAGGGCATTGTTTTGCACACACCTCGCATAGCGAACCTATCTCTATAACTCGGCGTATTGCCATTATAGTGATTTATAGAAGGAGTAGGATTCCGCCACCGTTGTGGGATCTGAACCTGGGTAAGCTGTGTTACCTCGTACCCGTCAACCGTCCGCCTTACCCCACGTCTCTAAACACGCATTGTGAGGACCCCTCCATGGCGTACTCATCGGAAATACCACGACAAGTATCATCTCATACTTCTACTTACAACATCACCATATCATAACACTAGCCCAGCAACAATCTAAACTAGACGCCTCTAATTTATCCATTGCAAGTTTTACGTGGCTTAGGGCTTTCGAAGATAGAACCGTTCATACCTATGAACATGAACCACAACGAGGATAACCAAATTGCTGACAACTTGTTGCAAAATAGATATTGACTATAGTAGGAGAGACAGACACCCGCTAGCCACTTATGCAAACTAGTTGCATGTCAAGCGTGGAACAGGTCTCATGTGCGAGGACATGTCAAGTTTGTCCGGACCGCTTCATCCCACTATGCCACCAATATCCAAAATTACAACTAAGAAGCAACAACATGATCATCATCGCCCACATACTCATATGTGTACTACCCGTGTAAAGCATCTACACATAGATCCGGCTCTGATACCACTGTTCGGTTCGTGGCATAGAAAACAAAAAAATTCCTACGATGGAAACTATGTACCAAGATCTATCTACTAGATACAAACAACGAGCAGATGTATATCCGTATAGAACATACCCTTGAAGACCGACAAAGCTTAATGAGTTCAACTCGTGGTTGATGTAGACGATCTCTTCCCGATCTCAAGATCGAGAGGAAGTCCTAGCGCCGCAAAGCAGCAGCGCATCCGTGCTCGCACACACGTACAAGACATCGAGCAACCTCCGCCACCTCGCTCTAGCGATGCAGCGGAAGCCCAACCCTTTCTTTCCGAATAGCCACTGGGAACATGTATCTCGCTAGTCCGAGACCATGGGAATAAATTCTAGAGGAGGAGAGAGATCCTTCACGAGGAGGTGTGAGTGAGAAGTGAGGAGAGGGGTGCAATTTATAGGAGAGGGGGGAACCCCAAGGGGGTGGCCGGCGCATGGGGGCTGCCCCCTTTCCCTCCCCTCATTCATGTGGGTGGACACTCCACTCACAAAAATCTCTTCAATTCCCTCCACTCAAAATCCCACTCAAAATTGCTATTAAATTTCCACCAAATTTAATGCAAACTCTCATTAAATAAAACTCCTTTTATTTGTTCAGAATTTTGTAAATTAATTTAATGACAAACATTCACATAAAACCCCTTGCTAGTATTCCATTTCACATGCAAAAGCACTTTCTGCAATTTCACCCGAAAACCTGTTTCGGTATCTAGTGAAATAAATTCCTGCGCTTGTTATTCTTTCCGGCATGAAACTTTTGCTCCAATTGGATGTCAGTGTCCCTTAAGTGTGCCACCCTACGGTTCGCAAATAATGCGAACATGGTCGAGACCCTTCTCCAATCAATAATCAGAAGCGGTACTTGGAGATCCATACTGACTCCCACACATTCAACGATGACTTTCCTGTGATCGTCAGAACCTTTTATGATAGTATCTTAATCCCTTTGTTTCACGATATATTACATGTCTGATATTCGATCATCGGTATATCCATACCCAGTTTGATCTCATTACCGACATGCACTCTTTTCTCGTTCCCGTGATATAACATTCTAGTGATCAAATCACTCGCTTGCAAGCTAACCAATGTGATATCACCGAGAGGGCCCAGAGTATGTCTATCCGTCATCGGGATGAACAAATTCCACTCTCGATCCATGAGCCTCAACATAACACTTTAGTAGTTCTGAAGTCATCTTTATAATCACCCAGTTACGGTGTGACGTTTGATGTCATCAAGAAACTCTTCCGGTGTTAGTGATTGACATGATCTCATGGTCTAAGGATTAGGATCACTTCGTAAGTTGTTATAGCAATATAAACTCAATGACTTTGATCGGATGAATGTTCATCACATCATTACACTAATGTTGTGACCTTGTTATTAACAACATCCTATGTCTATGATCAGGAAACTTTGATCATCTTGTTAATCAACGAGCTAGTTTATGAGAGAGGCATAACTAGGAACTTTCTGTTTGTTTATAAAACACACATGTATTAACGTTTCCGTATTAATACAATTATAGCATGCAAAATAAACATCTATCATATACTTGGAATACACATAATAAACACTTTATTATTGCCTCTCAGGGCATATTCCCTTCACAAGCAATACCATAATTATGAATCAATCAACAAGTTTTGGGACAATGCACATTGAACCCGGAATGACAACTATGCTCCTTTAGAGGGTGCATTAAGATATAATATGTAGATTCAACAAAAAGTAAAAAGAAAGGCCCTTCGCATAGGGAAGTAGGGATTAAATGGTTTTATAAAGCTTGCAAAAATTATGGTACTTATTAGCTTTGATCTCTCATTACCCCTATCATAAGCATCTTGAAGTGATTAAGGCGAGGACAAATAAGAGTTATATGCTTGATAAAACATAAGTTGAAAATATCACGCCCCTTGAGTACAAGTACCGAGACCTCATGCTACTCAACTTTGGTCCCATGCAAGTTCTTGTCATTGTAAGTATATGTGTATCATAGAGAACCGCCGACGGGGTACCCCTTTGCCCATGACACATGAGCTATCCCATATCAAAATGACAAGGCAACAGACTGTGAGCATCTCAGCGATCTTTTTATTTGCTATTTGCATAGTTTTTATTGAGGATGCATCATAGAATGCCACTATGGTTTTGCTACAAGTTTCCACCATGATTAGGCTTGGCTTACGCTAGCTGCCCAGGCGTTTCTCTAACACATATACAAACTACATGGACCTGCAAGCTCCCATCTCATTTCATACCGACGGCATCCATAAACAAAAGAACATGATATCAACTGAATAAATAAGTGCAATGTTGAAAGCGTGCCCCATGAAAGCATGATTTTGCTAATTCCCAACTTACAATTTGCAAGCATATAAGCATATAAGACAGTCACAATGGTTGAGGTTTATTAAGTGCAAGAAATAAAATGTGCCTTCAAGTTCGTGAGAGCTTTAATCACTAATTTTCACATAACAAAAATTTAATTTGGAAGATATATAAAAACATGAATATACTTGGAATGGTGTAACACACCATGCATAGGAATTTATAGTGGACTATTTGGAATAACTTGGTTTCTTGGGAGTTGGATGCATGAGTAGAGCTCATACTCAGTACATGTGGAGGCTAGCAAAAGACTGGGAGTGACCAACTAAGAGAGCAAGAATGACCATAATCATGCAGAGCGACAAAACATTATTAATCAAAGCATAACGTGATATCACAAGTCAAAAACTAAATAATCATAGAGGCTAAGGTGACTGGTTCATAGTCATAACATGGTGTAAGCATGTTCCAAGTCAACCCAAATAAAGCATCAAAGGAGAATACCACAATATTATGCTTTTGTATGCTAAAACAACGCATGATTCTTTCATGGAACATTAATCAATCTCAATTGTATGAAACAAGTCATGATACAACAATAATCACTAAGCGTATGGTCAAAGCAACATCTAACATGACATGATAAATTCTAAGTCACAATCAAAACAAGCTCCTTTTTGTACCACCATAAGCATGAAAAATTCTACTCTTTTCCAACACCAATCAACTTATTTAAAACAACTCACAAAAATAATAATCAATAAAGACTAGAGAGCATGTATCACCTAACTACAAATAAGAACTAAAAAGTTCTAAGCAAAAAGAAGAAGAAAACTAAAGCTAAACATAGTGCTAGCAAAAGAGAACACTCACAGAACATTAAGACTGAAAAATAGAGTGTTCTAGGCAATGAAGAACAAGGAGTGACTTCTTCAAAAGAAGTGTGTTGGGATCCAACCAACTTACTGCATCAAACAAAACAAAGGAAAACTAAAAACAAAAACAAAGACGCTCCAAGAATAACAAATAGTTCATGTAGGAATAAAAGTATAGTATCATGAAAGAAGACCTGAGATTTTTGTTGATGAAGGGGATGCCTTGGGCATCCCCAAGCTTTGACACTGATACCTCTTGAATATTTCTTGGGGTGACACGGGTGGCATCCCCAAGCTTGAGCTTTTGTGCATACTTCATCTCATCATATTATTCTCTCCCTACACTTGAAACTTCCTTCATACAAAACTTCACACAATCTTCATTAGCAACATTAGTGTATGCAAGATAATAATCCTTTGGGTTCAGTTTCAAATCAAGTAAATCATCCATTAAAACATAAGCTACTGTAGAAATTACTTTAAAAGCTCAAGTGATTAAAAGAACTCAAAAAGAAATCGATTAAGAGGCAAATGCAAATAATGGCAGAAATATACCAAAATAGGCCTATAGGTAAAGACCGATTTTTTCGAAAATCTTCTATTTCTCAAATCGAAAAGTGTAATACTAACGAAAGTTGTATAAATACCAGGGGCATGCACACAAAATATTTCAAATCAATACAATGTTCTTGGATTTTTCACGAGTTTTTATAGCGAAGCACAGAAATCTGTTTTGGGACAGCAACTTCCCCAAATTTTACTTCCCTCTCATTAGAGGCTATTCTTGGCACAAAAACCAAAAAAAAAGGATAAGGAGAGGTTATTACAGAGGCAATAACTTTCAAGAATCAACAAAAAACTTACTAAAAAAATTTTGGGTTATCTCCCAAGAGTGTTTTTCTTTAACGCCTTTCAGCTAGGCACAGAAAGCAAGAATCAAGTATTTTCGAATGAAGAAGCATCAACATCAAATTTTGTTATAATAAGGGAATGAAAAGATAGCTTCTTTCTTTTTTGAGGGAAGTGTTTAATACCTTTCTTGAGTGGGAATTGATATTTAATGGTGCCTTCCTTCATATCAATAATGGCACCAACAGTTCTAAGAAAAGGTCTTCCCAATAATAATAGGACAAGAAGCATTGCATTCAACATCCAAAACATAGAAATCAACAGGGACAAAGGTATTCTTAACGATAATAAGAACATCATTAATTCTCCCCATAGGTTTCTTTTTAGCATTATCATCAAGATGGACATCCAAATAACAATCTTCCAATGGTGGTAAATGAAGCATATCATAAATTTTTCTAGGAATAATAGAGACACTAGCACAAAGATCACATAAATATTTGAAATAAAAATCATTCATTTTCATTTTAATGATGGGCTCCCCACCATCTTATAATTTCCTAGGAATAGAAGTTTCATGTTTCAATTTTTCTTCTTTAATTTTCATGAGAGCATTTGTAATATGTTTTGTAAAAGCCATATTCATAGCACTAGCATTAGGACTTCTAGCAAGCTTTTGCAAGAACATAATTACTTTAGAAATATTGCAACCATCAATATAAAAATCAAAATTATCATTCAAGGTAGTAGAACTATTTTCTCCCATATTTCGATTTTTTTAGCATTTTTATTGGAAAAATTCCAGTGGGTTTAGGCAATGTTGCAAAAGGAATGGGGACTTCGTCTACTTACCAATTATTTTACCATTAATAGAGGGAGGTTTGCTAGCATTTGAAACTTCAGCATCACTAGTGGTGCTAATGGTACAAATTTTAGTCATACTATTATTTCTAGCAATTCCATCTTCTCTTTCCCACCTAGCATGCAATTCAGCTAACATCCTAACATTTTCATCAATTCTAACTTGAATGGCACTAGTAGCAGCAAAGGAATTATCCATAGTTTTAGGTTTAGCAGATATTTTATTAATCAAGGAAGATTGTGCTTCAGACAAATATGAAATATTATTTTTAGCATTTGAAATTTTGGCTTGCAAACCAGGAATTTCCCTATTTAAATTCTCAAGTTGACAACTAATATTTTTCAAAATGGCAGATTGTGCTTCCATGGTTTTAGTGAATATTGTATTCTGCTCATATTGCATTTGCATGAATTTTTAGTGGATCTTTCAACTTCCAAAATTCTTTCTTCACTAGGTATTCTAGATTTACCATGATAACTATTGCTATTATTAGGAAGATATGGCCTATAATTATTATTACCAAAATTATTCCTATAAGCATTGTTGCTAAAATTATTACTTCTAAATAAGTTCATATCAACTTGCTCTTCTTGAGCAACCAAAGAGGCTAAAGGAACATTATTTGGATCAATATAGCTTTTCCACTAACAAGCATAGACATAATAGTATCAATCTTATCACTCAAGGAGGAGGTTTCTTTAACAAAATTTACCTTCTTACCTTGTGGAGCTCTCTCAGCGTGCCATTCAGAATAATTAATCATCATATTATCCAGGAGTTTGTTGCAGCACCCAAGATGATGGACATAAAGGTACCTCCAATAGCCGAATCCAATAGATTTCTTGAAGAAAAATTCAGTGCTGCATAAAAGGTTTGGATAATCATCCAAGTAGTCAGTCCATGAGTGGGGCAATTCTTCACTAAAGATTTCATTCTTTCCCAATCTTGAGCAACATGTTCATTATAAAATTGTTTAAATTTCATTATGTCACTTCTCATGGATATAATCTTAGCAGGAGGATAATATTTTCCAATGAAAGCATCTTTGCATTTAATCCAAGAATCAATACTATTTTTAGGCAAAGATAGCAACCAATATTTAGCTCTCCTCTTAAAGAAAAGGGAAACAATTTAAGGTTAATAATATCTCCATCTACATCCTTATATTTTTACATCTCACAAAGTTCAACAAAATTATTAAGGTGAGCAGCAGCATCATCAGTACTAACACCAGAAACTTGCTCTTTCATAACAAGATTTAGCAAAGCAGGTTTAATTTCATAGAAAGTAGCTTCAGGAATAGGTGGAGCAATAGGTGTGCAAATGAAATCATTGTTGTTTGTGCTAGTGAAGTCACATAACTTGGTGTTTTCAGGAGTAGTCATTTTTGCAAGATTAAAGCAAGCCAACAAAAATAGCAACTAAAGTAGGAACTAACTTTTTTTGTGTTTTCGGTAAAAAGAAGCAAACCAAACCTAGCAAAACAAAAACAAAGTAAAGAGATTGGTAGTGAGAGACTCCCCTTGCAGAAATCTTCTTTCTCCCTGATAATGGCGCCAAAAAAGCTTGTGATGGCTCAGTTGATGTAGAGCCTGTTGGGAACCCCAAGAGCAAGGTATGATGAGCACAACAGCAAGTTTTCCCTCAGTTATGGAACCAAGGTTATCCAACCAGTATGAGAAATAAAACACTTCTGAAGGTGTTGCTAGAAACATGGAACCTGCATTAAACACAACCAAAATACTTTGCCCCAACTTATCAGTGAGGTTGTCAAGCTCACTGGTTTTGCTGAAAACAAAGGATTAAACGTATAGTGTGGAAGAAAGTAATTTCTTGTAGTAATTGCAGAAAGTAAACAGTAAACAGTAGATGGAATATCAATGGGAAGGAATGGGCCAGGGTCCACAGTTCACGAGAGGTGTTTTCTCCATAAGATAAATAACATGCTGGGTGAACAAATTATAGCGGGGCAATTGACAAATAGAGAATGCATAGCAATGCATATACATGACATGATGATCACTATGAGATTTACTTGGGCATTACAACATGATACATAGACCGTAATCCAATTACATCTATGACTAATAATCCACCTCCGGTATATCATCCGAACAACCCTCAGGTATTAAGTTGCAAGCAACAGATAATCGCATTAAGCAAAGTGTGTAATGTAAACAATACAATTTCCCTTTGAAAAAGGATTGTTGTTTTCTCCCAAGTAGAAATAGCACATCTACAATCTTAGAAGTTCATGTCACTCTCCCAGATTACTAGAGGCATGAACCTACTATCGAGGATAAATACTCCCTCTTGGAGTCACAAGCAAATACTTGGCCAGAGTAACTACTAGCAACGGAGAGCATGCGAGATCACAAATAACATAGACAAGATAGAAAAATAATCAATCTGACATAATACTCAATATCCATCGGATCCTCGCAAACACTACATGTAGCATTACAATAAGATGATCTTTATCATGATAAGCAGCTCACAAGATCTTAACATGGTGGCACAAATAGGAGAAACAACCATCTACCTACTGTTATGTACCCGTAGTCCAAGGATGAACTACTCACACATCACTCCGGAGGTAGGCATGGTGATGAAGAAGGCCTCCGGGATGATCTCCCCTCTCCGGCAGGGTGCCGGGAAGAGCTTCAGATCCCTCCCGATCTATGGACGATGGTGGCAGCGGCTACGGATTTTTCGTGGAATTCTGATCTCGTCTTTAGGGTTTTCGTCTTGGGGGGTTATATAGGCGAAGGGAAAGGTCGGTGGAGCGCCAGGGGCCCACACCCTAGGGCGTAGTGCCCCCGTGTCCGCGCCTAGCCTAGGTGTGGCCTCCCTGGGGTGTGTGTCCCCCTCTCCTTCGGGCTCCATGTCGTGTTGGAAAAAATAGGAACTTCGGCTTTTTTTTTCGTCCAATTCCGAGAATATTTATTTACTAGTTTTTCTGAAACCAAAAATAGTAGAAAATAGGAAACTGGCTCTGTGGCACTTGTTAATATGTTAGTTCCAGAAAATTCATAAAAATGCCACAAAGTGTAGACAAAACATAAGATAGTTGGTGCAAAACAAGCATGGAGCATAAAAAATTATAGATACGTTTGCAACGTATCAAGCATCTAGATAGTCATCATTTCAACCATATGACTCACGCTTTACCTTTTGTTTCGTGTTCTGAGGCCATGTTTGTACATGCTAGGCTCGCCAAGCAAGAACCTTAGTATCCGCGTGTGTAGAATTGTCTTACACCCGTTGTATGCGAACGTAGAGTCTATCACGCCTGATCATCATGTGGTGTCTCGAAATAATAAACTTTTCTGAATGGTGCATACTAAAGGAAGAACACATTTTATCTTGATATTTAAATGAGGGATCATCTTATAATGCTACTAAAGCGCCAGACAAGCAATATAAAATGCAAACAAACATCATATGAAAAAAGTTATATGATATGATTCTTGCACTTGATCACTATCTTATGCATCGTGGTATGATCTTTATCATTTCTATGTGTGTAAGTCCAGGTCTATGGAACTTACACTTTGTCATATTATAATTTCCAATAGTATCAATCCATACTACAAATTATAACACTACATACCATAGTACTTGCCTAGGAAAACCAACCACTAGACGCTTCTAATTTATCTTTTGCATGTTTTTACGTGGCTGTGGGCTATCAGAGATAGAACCATTCTTACCTACGAACATAGAACCACAACGATGATAATCAAATTATTGGCAACTTGTTATAAATTAGATATTGACGATAGCAGGAGAGATAGACACCCGCAAGCCACTTATGCAAACTAGTTGCATGCCAAGCGTGGAACAGGTCTCATGTGCGAGGACATGTAAAGTTAGTCCATGCCGCTTCATCCCACTATACCACCAATATAAAAAATACACATAAGAAGCAATAACATGATCATTAGCACCCACATAACCATATGCGTTCTACCTGTGCAAAGCATCTACGCATAGATCCGTCCTGATACCACTGTTGAGTTCACGACATAGAAAACAAATTTTTTCCTACGATGTGAACAACTAAGCACCAAGATCTATTTACCTAGATACAATCAATGGGTGGATATACATCCAAAGAGAACTTACCCTCTAAGAGTGACAAAGCATTACGAGATTTGATCTCGTTGATGATGTAGTCATTCACTTGCCGATCTCAAGATCGTGATGAACTACTAGCACCGCAAAGCAGTAGTGCATCCGTGATCGCACAGACGTCTAGTACCCGACCACCTCTGAGTCCTCGCTCTAGCAAAGCAGTGGAAGCAGCAAATCCTTCCAGAAAAACCCACCAAGAACATGTACGTCGCTAGTCTGAGGCCATGGGGAATAATCTAGAGGGGGAGAGAGATCCTTCGCAAGGGGGTGTGTATATGAAGGAGGGAGGTGTGCCTTTTATGGGGGGAGGGAAGCCCCATGCCATGGCCAGCGGCCAAGGTGGGTGCCCCCACATCTTCCTCATTCATGTGGGTAGAGCACCCACTCACATAAAACCCCTCCACTCAAAATTCCACTCACATGTATTAATTTTCCACCAAAATTAATGCATATCTCAATTAATAAAACCATTTTATTTATTTTAATCAGATTTTTTTTAATTAACAAACATTCACATAAAACCCCTTGCAACATTTCAATATCACATGCAGAACCAATTTCAGTAATTTCACCCGAAACAGTTCCGGTGTCCATTGAAATAATTTGAGCAGTTTGATATTCTTTATCTGTCATATTATTTGCTCCAAATGGTGTTAGCATCCCTTAAGTGTGTCACCCTACGGTTCGTGAATAATGAAAACATGATCGAGACCCCTCTCCGATCAATAATCAGCAGCGGGACCTGGAGATCCATACCGACTCCCACATATTCAACAGTGACTCTTGTGATCGTGCGAACCTTATAACATTGTAACTAAATCCCTTTGTCTCGCAATATATTATATGTCCGAGATTTGATCATCGGTATCCCCGTACCTAGTTTGATCTTGTTATTGACATGTACTTTTTTCTTGTTCCCATGATATAACATTTTAGTGCTCTTATCACTTGCTTGCAAGCTATGTCAATGTGATATCACCGAGAGGGCCCAAAGTATATCTCTCCATCACCGGGATGGACAAATCCCACTCTTGATCCATGAGCCTCTACATAACACTATCAGAGTATCTAAACCCATCTTTATAGTCACCATGTTACGATGTGCATTTGATATTATCAAGCTACTCTTCCGGTGTTAGTGATTGACATGGTCTCATGGTCTAAGGACTAAAGTTACTTTGTATGATGTTATAGTAATTTAAACATAATGAATTTGATCGTATTACTATGCTTCAGATGAATGTTCATCACATCATTCCACCAATGTTGTGACCTCGTGTAGCACCCCGGGTAAAACCACTACTAGAAAATCATGTGTTGTTTTCCTTTTGTGCATAATCATGACGACATCGTCATGTCATCATGTCACATTGCATTTGAGGATCCTCATGGCTGCATGCATCTGTTTGCCAACTATTTTACAAAAGTATATCTTGTTTTCCCAAATGCCCCCGTCTTATTTCAAATCAAATCCCGGACCCGTCCGTATATTTTGTTTGTATAAAAATATTTACAAAAGTATATCCTTAAAATAAAATAAAATAAAAACAAATAAATAAATAGTATAAAACATATTTTACAAAACCTAGGAAGGCAGCCGCCGGCCAGGCCCAGCTAACAGCCACATACCACCCGGCTAACCCTATCCCTAAAACCACCACCTGCCCTAACTACCTAGTCGCCACAAACCCTGCATCCACCACACTCCTCCACCCTGCCGCCAGAACCCCACGCCCTCTCTTCCGCATGCGCCTCAGCCTCGTGTTGATGCGGCCCCACCCCGTGAATCCCCTCACACGCACACACCCGCTCGACACGCTCGCAGCGTGTAGCAGCGACCACCCCTCACCCTGGCCCCACCTCCCTGCGTCACAATCGTGTTCACCCCACATTGCCAACCGACTACCCGCGCGGGACAGATCCCCACCACGCGCCCCGTCCCACTGACCCGGCCCTAGACGCGCGACCCCGTTCCCCTTGCCTCTTCCCTCGCCTGCATGGCTCTCTCGTCCCCGACCTCCTTCCGCAGCGTGTTCCTCCCACCGCCGCACACGACCTCGCCTACGGGAGCGCCACCACGAGCCCGCCTCCTCTCCCTCTGGCCTCTGCCCGCCGCCTTCCCTCCACTTGGCAACCGCCACGTCGCCTACCCCGAGGCCACCTCCCCGCGGTCGGGCCCTACTTCCTCGTCTCCAGTACCTCGCCGTCCCGGCCACCGCGCACCCCACCTCGTTGTTGCCGGACCGCCACCGCCGCCCCTCTCCCATGGGCCACCACTTTGCCCTGGCTCTATAGTCGCACGAGCCACGAGCCTCCCCGACCTCCGCTTCCTGTCATCATCGCCGACCTTTCCGAGCTCCTAGCGCTGACGCTCAATTCTCATTGCCTTGCCTCTGTGGTCCCTTTCCTCACCTCTGCTGCTGCATCGAGCCCTTTCCACAGCACTCCCCTTTCCTCCTTGCCTCTATCCTGTCGCTGGCCTCTGCCTCCAAGGCATCACCGCCTCGCGGGCCCCTCCCCGGCGCCCAGCTCTTCACGCGATCCTACATGCGCCCTGGTACTGGTGGTCGACGCCAGACCCCTGGGTTCACGTTTCTTCGTCTAGAGGTGCCTTCACGTTCGTCACCACCTCGACCCCATCCGGTGCTTCCACTTTGAAGACAAGGACAACAAGGCCTGCACGAGATAAACGCTTGTGGGTTCTCTGTGAGCCCAAGTCCAAGACCAGGCGATGTGTTCTCGAAGTTCCTCTCGGCAAGTTCTTCATGGTCACCAACATCAGAATTTTGTTCGGAAAGTTCTTCGTGAAGACGTACTAAGAAGGAAACCAAGATCTCCAGTACCACGCGATTGAGACTAATGCTTGTAGTCGGACCCCGAAGAGCCACATCGCGGTACACCGAGTTATCCATCCCGGACCCGAAGACACCAAACACTGAACCAAGATCCGAGCAACGTCCCCAAAACCAAAGGACGACCCCGAAGACCATGAGTCCTTCACGGACGCCGCCAAGTTCGTCGAGACCCCGGGTGCACCATCACAGATCCGAAGACTGATCCCACCTAGCCCTGTCGAGCCCTCAGAACCAAGATCTCCGATACCCCGATGTGTGACCCCTTTCTCCAAGACCCCTATTTTGATGAATATAATATATACCTTGTTGCATTTAAATTGTCATGTTTGCGCACATATCATGTGGTTTGGGGTACTTTGTCGATTCACCTCATAATTAAATATGGATACCATATGCGGGCTATACTAGGCTTATATTGGCTCCATTTAAATTCGTGTAGCAATTCAGTAATATGTTTTTCCATGTTGAACCAACATTTAAATTGTAGGGTATCTAAACAACTATAACCATCTACTTAATTATTGGGACCCCTGTTCCACTTAATATTTCCTAATTGAATCGCACCTTTGCCATGCCATGCATCATACATGCATCATGCCTGATCTTCTGTCGTGGTATTAAATAGTACATCCGGTGTTTCTTTTAGTGCTTTGCTTCTTCACGGATTAGGCTGATGAGTTGATGCGAGTGTCAAACCGATCTTTGGATGAACCTTCAGCGGTGTTTCCTAGGCGAGAATTCTCCCTCTTTCTACCTATTTTGCATTTGTCGTATTTAATGGCGCATGTTGATCTATTTCTATTTGTATTTGTATTTCAATGCTTTAGTTTTCCGTACCAATTGTATCCCTTGCAACCTATATTGCCTTGGACACCTCCTATTGCATGTTGTTTGGGTAGACAGTTGGCCTTCCGAGTTGTAGGTGCTTGCTCAGGTGCTGCTCCGTGTCGTCGAGTGCCACTGATGTTGGGGGTTGACATATGCTTAATGGTGGAGATGATCATGGCTTTAATTATAGTTTAATAATTAATATTAAAAGTAGGTATAACTAATGCAGAGGTATAGGTGGGTAATAGTTGGTATCTGGTTAATATCCCACCCCTCGTGTCTACTTAGGACCCGAGTTCTTGACACCTGTTCCGAGACTGAGCGGGCCAACCACATGTGGTGTGTATGGGCACCCCTATCGGCTTATTACCTGATTTCAAAGTACTGTTCTAGGGGGCACAAACTAGTTCGGAATTTATACGTTACCTACTATACTTATGCCATGTATGATATGTTTATTACATGTTGCTCGATGAGCGTTTATTACTGTTGAGTAGGTGCGACACTCCGTCACGGAAATATATTGTCTATGGCCTCTACTCGCGTGACAAGTCCATGCAACCTTTGGGTCTATACGAGGATTAGCTATACCTCGTACGAGTAGCTCTTTTGGTGGCCCCCATGTACTTGCTTTGGGTATGGGAAAGCGTCGTGTCCGAGGCCCCGTCGACAAATCGATGGGTGTATGTTAATTGATCTAGCAACAAGGGTTGAAGTGTGTGTGTGGAAACTTTGGTGCACCCTACAGGGTTAAATCTTTTCGAAAAGTCGTGTATGCGATTATGGACGACTTGGAGCACAGTTTCTCGATCATAGACAACTACAACTAAAGTTTACTGTTATAAATTGACTTGGATCTGATATGACTAGTAAGTTGGATAACGACCATGGAAAGAATGAATAAAATTGTACCGTGTGAGTTTCCTTGGCAGTACTTCCTTGTCCGGTCTCGAGGGGGAAATACCAGGATGGGCATGTTTGGTGGTAATATCAGGTTGGTTCCGCATAAGTCTTTATTATCTCTCACTAATAGCCGATAGTTGTATTGAGTCTCTATAGGTTGTTAGCACATGCTTCGCTGCCGCTACAGTCCACTGATACAACGAAAACGTATCTATAAATTTGGATGTTCCATGCTTGTTTAGTATCTACTTTGCCTTGCTTTGTCTACACTTTGAGGTATTTTTATATGTTTTCTGGGACTAACCTATTAACAAGATGCCACAGTGCCAGTTGTCCGTTTTCTTCTGTTTTTGGTTCCAGAAAAGGCAGAAAATCAATAATCTCGGAATTGGACGGGACAAAAGCCAAATTTAATATTTTACCGTGGGGGAACATAGAGCCAGAAGACGAGACAGAGGAGGGCCTCGAGGGGGCCACTCCCCCTGGCCACGCGGCCAGGCTTGGCCCGCGCCTGGGGGGTGCAGCCGCCTCGGGCACCCCCTCGGCCTCCCTCTTCGCCTATAAGAAGCCCCCGATACCAAAACCCTAAGTACCCGATCAATCTTCCATGAAACAGTTCGTAGCCTCCGCCACCATCGTCCCTAGATCAGGGGGGATCTGAAGCTCTTCCCAGCACCCTACCGGAGGGGAGATCATCCCGGAAGCCTTCTTCATCACCATGCCAGCCTCCGGTATAATGCGTGAGTAGTTCCACCTTGGACTACGGGTCCATGTAGTAGCTATATGGTTATTTCTCCTCCTTTGTGCTACCATGTTTAGGTCTTGTGAGCTCTGTCGGGGATATAACCCCAGGTACCCCAGAGTTAAGGTATAAAGAATATGGAGATATAAAGAGGATACGTCAAAATGTATAAGTCTTAAAGAGAGAAATCTTGCCGGAAGAAGGGAAAAAGGCACACAGGCCGAATTAAATAAAAGTCGGCCTGGTCAAATCCTTCCCAGGCCGAATTAACCCTTACCAGCGTGGTTCTGGGCCTCCCTGGCCGAATTAACCCTATATCCCGGCTGGGCCGAGCTGCCCCCCAGCCGGCCCACCTAGGCACCGAACCAACTACCCCATCCCACCGTAATCTGGCTCCTACCTCGCCACATCGCCCGAACCACCACACCATCTCCTCCTCGCGCCGAAGTTCCCACGTACGTCGATCCCCCTGCCTCAATCGCTTCCCCCGGGTGGGCCGGATTCGGACCACCACGGGGAACCTTCTGCTCCCACGCCAGCGGACTCCACCAGCCCAAGCGCCTCCCCCGGGTGGGCCGACCTCGGTCATCTCGGCCCACCGCGGGCTCTCCCCTCCAATCCGGACGAGCGCAACCCCGGCTGGGCCACTGCATAACCCTGCTGGGCCATGGATTAGCTCGGCACCTCCCCCAGTTTGGTCCAGATTAGGCCCAATCCCCCCAGGACGAGTTAACCCTCTGCCAGGCCGAATTACCACTGACTCCAGGACGTTTGGGCCGAGATATAAAGACCCAAACACCCCCTATTCATCTCCAGATGACTTCACGACATCTACAACGACTCACCATCGATCCAGGACAAGACAAACAAGTCTCGTGCCAGTCTTGGGACGCCCATGGCTCAGACTGGCACATGGACCTATGGAATATGCATTTATTGTTGGAAGGGTGCATTTTAACTTGCTAGTTTGCTTGAAAATACTGATGATTCACCTTATGAATATGAGGTTTATGATATACTTAAATTTTTCTTTGATAATTAGAAGGCAGAAAATGGCTATATTCTTGAATATTTTAATAGATGCTTTTCGCAAGCGGAAGAGACTAATGCCTTGCAGGAGCCTATGGAATAAGAAATTGCTAAAACTGAAAGCTCATTAGATGAAAAAGAGGAGAGTGATGAACAAAAGGAGGAAGAATGCATTAGCTACCCATGCCTACCTTCAAATGAGAGTAACTCTTTATCCCTTACATTATTTGATTGTCCCCCATGCTTACCAAAGGAAGATGAATGTTATGTTCCTGTGGATTCTTTTGAAATATCTACTATGGGTAAAATTTGTGATAATAATTATGCTCCTGTTATCTATGATAATCCTTTATTTGTGCCTAACTTCGAAATGCATGGTACTAAAGAGTTTTTCTTAGAAAATATTTATGATAAAGCTCTAGATGATGGTCCTATATTTAATGATCAGTCTCCTTGTTATAAAATTGTTAAAAGTGGGTTTGAAGGTTTTAATCCCACTATTTTTTGAGCTTGATAGAAATTATGTGTTTGTAGATCATGAAAAGCATGCTTTATGTGATAGTTATATTGTCGAGTTTATTCATGATGCTACTGAAAATTATTATGCGAGAGGAAAATATCGTTGTAGAAGTTTTTATGGTACTGAAACACCTCTCTATGTGCTAAAAGTTTTGAAGTTGCTCTTGTTTTATCTACCCATTCTTGTTACTATGTGCTTCTTTGATTTATTTTCTTACAAAAATTCCTATGCATAGGAAGTGGGTTAGACTTAAAACTTGTTTTATATTTGCTTCTTGATGCTCTCTTTTACTTCAATTCATATTTCTTATGTGAGCATCTTCTCAAACTCTCAAGCCTAACTTAAAGGCGTTAAAGAAAGTAATTCTTGGGAGATAACCCAATAGTTTTCTTGAGTCTTGGAAGTTATTACTTCTGTAATGACTTCTACTTATCCTTTTTATTTGTTTTTTGTGCCAAGAATAACCTCTAATGAGGGGGAAGTAAGATTTGGGGAGTTGCTGTCCCGAAACAGATTTTTGTGCTCCACCGTAAAAATTCGTGTAAAATCTCCGTAAGTCGGATTGAGCTGTAATTTTGTGAATAAACCCCCCAGGTTGTTTTCTAACTTTAGTTAGTTCAACACTTGTTGATTTGAGCAACATAAGGTCTTCGAAAAAATCGGTTTCTACATGCTGGTCTATTTTGACAGATTTATGCCATTATTTGCATTTCCTTCTTATTGATTCCTTTTTGAGTTCTCTTTTGGGGAATTGAGCTTTTTGAAGGAGTTGCTACAATAGCTTGTGTATTTAGTGAAAACATTTTCTGTTATAAAGTTAAACCCAAAGGTCTATTATATTTTGAGTGCACTAATGTTGCTAATAAAGATTGTGTGAAGTTTTGTATGAAGGAAAATTTTCAAGTGTAAGAAAGAATGATGCAATGAGATGACGAATGGACAAAAGATCAAGGTTGGGGATGCCACCCCGTGTCACCCCAAGAAATATTCAAGAGGTACAAGCGTCAAAGCGTGGGGATGCCCAAGGCATCCCCTTCTTCATCAATAAAAAACTCAGGTCTTTCTATACACTTCGTTTTTATTGTTTCATGCACTATTGTGTTCTTCTTGGAGCGTCTTTGTTTTCATTTTTTGTTTTTGTTTTCTTAGTTTTCTTGAATAAAGTAGTTTGGACCCCTGTTCTCGCTATGTTGTTTCAAATAAGTTGATTCGTGTTGGAAAGAGTAGGAAGTTCTTGCTTTAGTAGTACAAGAGGAGCTTGCTTTGACTGTGACTTAGACTCTATCATGTCATGCTAGGTGTTGTTTTGACCTTATGGTTAGTGATTATTGATGTAGCATGACTTGTTCCAAACAATTGGGATTGCTTAATGTGTCTTTAAAGAATCATGCGTTGTTTTAGCATACAAAAGCGTAGTATTGTGGTATTCTCCTTTGATGCTTTTTTTGGGTTGACTTAGCACATGCTCACACCATGTTATGACTATGAACAAGTCACCTTAGCCTCTATGATAATTTAGTTTTTGACTTGTGGTACCACTTTATGCTTTGATTAGTAATGTTTTGTCGCTCTGCATGATTATGGCCATTATTTCTCTCTTAGTTGGTCGCTCATAGTCTTTTGCTAGCCTCCACTTGTATGAGTAAGCTCTACTCATGCATCCAACTCCCAAGAAACCAAGTTATTCCAAAGTGTCCACTAAAAATTCCTATGCATGGTGTGTTACACCATGCCAAGTATATTCTTGTTTTTTCTACCTTCCAATTAAAAAGTCACTTTGATGATGATGATGATCCCGATGAAGTCTAGCTTGATGATGGTGTTGATGGCGACGATCTTCCCTCTCTGGGAAGGAATTTCCCAGGCAGAAATCTGTCTGCCGGAGAGCTCTTTCTCTCTCTGTAGTTTCTGCCCCGCAGAGGCAGTGGAATCTTTCTGTGGTTGCTCCCCATGTATTAGGGTTTAGAGGAGAAGATATAGGTGAAAGGGAGGAGCAGGAGGTGGGCCAGGGTGGCCACACCCCCTGGTGGCGCGTCCCAGGGTGGCCTGCGCAGGGGGGTGTGGGCCCCTGTGGCCCATCTTGGCCTCCCCTTCTGGCTTCCTTCGTCTTCTGGAAAAATATGATTTTCCTTATATTTTCTGGAATTTTCTGATCTTCGCGAATATTGCATCCAAACAGCGCTTTTTTCCATCAGAATCCTGATTCCGACAGTTCATCCTCCAAAAGTTATCCAACATGCTGAAATAGGTGAAATAACATAAGTTACACCTCTTAATATGAAATATATCAATAAATAGCAGTAAATTGTGATAAAGAATAGTGATACAAATTGAAAGTATTAGGCGACCTGATTCAGTGTTGTCACATCCCAAATTTTTCCAAATTTTGAAATGTGAAAAATAAATAAACAAAAGAATTAATTATTGAAATTTAGGGTGAAAAGAAACTTTTTGCTTCTAAATGGAAACACCAAAACCCTTCTTGAACAAATTTGAATAAAAGGGAATCCAACAAATTCCAATCAAGTGAAATGCATTCATCAATGAATGTATCTTGAAATTTAAACAATTGGAAAAGTTAAACCAAAATCCCAAAACCCTAATGGAAGAAAATCATTTCCAAGATCTCCCTAAGACTATGAATTTGATCCATATAAAATTTAGTAACAAACATTTAAAAAAGATCAAGAATGATAAATAAAAATATTATAAAACCATAGAAATTGGTTTCATTTAATTCGGAGCCATGGATAAAAACTTATGAATTCAATAAGGTAAAAGGAAATAATTTCCAAGGCTAATAAAGCTCCTATCTAAAAATCCATATCAAATTGTGAGCAAATTAATCCTAAAAGTATTTAAAAATATAAACAAATATTAAATAAAATTATACAAATTGGAATCACCAATTTTGGATCTATAAATAAAAAGATATGGATTTTATAAGATAAAGAAAGAAATAAATAAATAAGGAATAGTTAAAAGCCAAATTAAATCTTGGCCAAATCCATAAACAAATGAAAGTATTGAATAATAAAAAGGAGTAAAATATTATTCAAATAAAATCATAAGGATTGAACAATATCCAATTTTATTTAAATAAAGACAAATCGCCTAATCTAAATAATAAATCCCAATAAAATTATTTAGAACACAATTTAAACCTTGAGTTAAATCCATAAGCAAATGGAATAAAGATAATCCAAATATAATAAAGGGATAATGAATATTCAAATAAAAGTATATGGGATTAAACCATATTAAAATAATATTTAAATGGAGACAAAATCCCTAATGTAAATGATTAAATAAATCATGAGAAAATAATAAATTGGAATTTGCCAAAGTGGATTAAAAGATACCTAATTAACTTAAAAAGAAAAAATGAATAATTAAAAAATTATATGGATTAGAACCATATTCAAAATCATTTGAATAAAGATAAATGCCCAATTTAAATGAATATTAAATTATATTAAAATATTTTAAATAATTCAAAGTGAATTATTTAACACACGAATGAATAAATAAAACCTACTAGAAAAGGTTTGATAAACATTTGAATTCAAAACAGATGTTTAAATCATTTGAATAAAATAATATGGATGGGAAACATATTTAAATCTTATTTAAATAAAGGCAAATGTTTAGTTAAATAATAAACCATAAGGGAATATATGAAATATTCAAAAAATGGACTTTTAAACACTTTGATAAACAGTATAAAAACCTACTGAAACTTTGGAAAAGTTTTGAAATCAAATGAGAGTTTGAATCATTTGAATAAAAATCAAAACATAAAATAAAAACAGAAAAAGAAAAAGGTATCAGAAAGAAAAAATAGAAAACAGAAGAAACCCAGCCAGCCCAGGAAACCCAGCCCAGCGAGCCCATTTCTAGCCCACCCGGGAAACCATCTCTCTCCCCCAAGCCCATTCTTTTCCCACCCACGGACGTACCCCCTCAACCACTGATCGCAAGACCCCACTGTGCTCCCTCTCATTCGCTGACAATGCAACCCAACCTGCCAGCTCATCACCTTCAACCCCGCGACTAGTTCCTCCCCAAATCGCGTCGCCGTTTCTGCGTTGAATTCTCCCCTTCAATTCGTGTTACTACCGCGACCATTACTCCTAGAGACCAAGCTCGTTAAAGCGCCTCCTCCCTCTCCTCCTTTTCCCTCATTCTCCAACTCCTCTCTGCCCCTAGGCTGCTCTAATTTCCTCTTGCAACCTCGCTGCCCCGACGAGCTACTCCGGCCAACACCGCCAACCCCATTGCCCCCAGGGCAAACGAGTGGGATCCCCAGTACCAGGCGCACCTCCCAGTACTGCCTGCTTGGCTACGCGTGCTCCAGAGCGTCGGCAAGGACAACACCTGAACACCGCCGTCGTCTGTGTCTGCTCCGGCGATCTCTCCAAGTGAACCCTGACCTCCCCTCTCCCTCACGATGACGCTTAGATATTCTCTGTTCTCACGCGCTTCTAACGCCCCCTTCCATTTTTCTTCTCGTGGTCCGTAGCTTCGCCAACAACGACGCCCCGTGCACACCGACGCCAGTAGCAGATCCGGCGAGGAATTGCTATCACGTCCGAGCACCCCCTGGCCTCCCCACGAACTCCTCGAGCATCAGCACGTCGCGGCGAACCTAGTGAGCATCTCTCCCCTCTCCCTTGCTTCCTGTTTTCACCGGAACACCCCTGCCCGAGCGCGCCGCCGCCGTCCATCGTCGCTAGCACCGCTAGTTAGTGACCAGTGGATCTGAGCCGTTAGATGTTGATCGTGGGGACACGAAAGAATCACTAAATGAAGAGGTATGCATTGATCTGATCCGTGCAATCTCACTTAGATCCAACGGCTGTAGCTACTCGATCCAGCCGAACCGGTACGCACCAGTTAGATCAAGACACGTGGCCCGTCCTTTGTTTTAAAAACAAAAACATCTCTATTAGATGTTTAGATTTGAAAAATTCATAACTTTATATCTACACGTCCAAAATTTGCAAATTTTATATCGCTGGATTCATAAAAATAAAAAACTTTGCAACCATGCCCTTAGTTTTGTATTTTGCTTTTGTAAAATTAGTTGTTTTACAGAAACATGTTTAGGCCTATTTTGGATATAAAATTTATTCTAAAAATAATTTTAGGGTAAAATCTTTTGAAAATGGTTTGTTTTGAACCTACTGACCATAAGAACAAACTTTTGGATTTAAAAGTATATTTTGTGACACCAAGTAATTATTCCTTTGAATAAAGACATTTCTAGTAAAACAAAAATATTTGCTATGGTTTAAAAATGCTTTTTGAGTAAAACCTTTTGCAAATGGTTTGATTTAAACTCTCTGACCCTAAAAACTAAGTTTTGAATTTAAAAATATATTTGATGAACCCTAGAAAATTATTACCTTGTTTAAAGGCATTTCTAGCAAAATAAAAATGTTTCTTTGATTTAAAAATGGTTTTTGGGTGAAACCTTTTTTAAATGGAATTGTTTTAAACACTTTGACCAGAAACACTAACATTTGTGTTCAAAAATATATTTGGATAACACTAGAAAATATTACTTTGATTTAAATCATTTCTAGCAAAACAAAAATGATTTAAATGGCCCATTTTCACTAACTTGATTTTAAATAGATTTTCCACTTTTATAAATGACCAATAGGTGTTTTAAAATGTTTATAACCTATTAGAAACCACCATTCCAAATAAAACAATATTTTTCATGCTTGCATGCATTGTTTTGTTTTCTTTATTTTATGTGGTGAATTGTTGGAATGCTAGTTGAATGTATGCCTTGATTGAATTGTAGTGAACTTTGAAGAGTGTGACCATAGCAAGATCAAGGAGTGAATCTATATTCTCTACTAAAAAGGCAAGTGGTGCTTCATACATTTTTTCCTAATATTTTGACTATGCATTAGTGATATTTCTAAGTAGGACTTACATGAAATTTTCTATGTGTTAACTATGCCATGGGAAATCCTAGTAGATGATGCCTTAGTATAATTTCCCTAAGTTAAGATTCCTACTACTATCATTCTTAGCCTAGCTAGTAGAAAACAAGGGTGGTTTATATACATGCTATGGAAATTTTGCTAAGTCTTTTGACTTATGTTTTGCTTAAAAAAACTACTAAGTGAATGAATCACCTAGGTGGAATGGTGAGAATGGATTTATGTTGAGTGGTTACACACGGCAGTAAACTGGCAAAAACTTATGTATCACACTTGTGGAATGCCACCCAGGAACAAAGAGATTTGAGATGTCAAATGTTGAGAAGCTTCAAGTGTAACCACATGGCAATATGGGCTCTGCCTCGATCATATAGGTTGCAATAACTTAGCCAGATGGAAAGTTGGTGGTAGGGGTGATAGGATGGAGCGCGTCCATTTTGGTCTAAGGGAAGGCTTTTGAAAGATCTTATCTCGATGCATGTCGAGTCTTGTGGGGAAAGTGCACCACCTCTCGAGAGAGTAAAATCTAAGTACTTAGCCGTGTCCCCGGCAATGGACAATTTGAGCATCAAGACATGGAACCTATCAAGGATCTCCTCATTCCAATTTCTAAGTTAAAAGCTTGTGGTTGAACAAGGGTTAAAGGATCTTCAATCTTTGCTTGGTAGATGCCTTGGGTGATTTTGACAAACAAAAACTTAGTGTTTTCAAAGGATAAGGAAAATCTATTTTGAGCAAAGCAAGACTAAGCTCCACATAGACAAATGCATATAGATGATAGATACCACTATTCTACCATAGTATCACTTGCCAATACAATTCAAATGTATTGACACTTGTGGCTATAACTTATTATGTTGCAGGTTTGTTTGATGTTAGTGAAGTGTGTTAAATAGGATTACAAGTCTACAACCAACATGATTGACTGTGGCACTTTGAAGATGAAGTACTCCATGCTATATAGTTATTTCTGCTGCATTGTAATGAGATAACCAAATGAGCTATGTAAGATGTAATGAATAATTTTATTCCTGGTTATAAAGTTGTATTATGACCTTTGTTGCTTGATATTACATCTTAAACCGTGGATGCTAGCTATTGATCTAGGGACTAGCATTGTAAACACAGGGATCTCTACCTTATCAGGTTGGGACCTCTACAGTTGTCGTCGCTGGCGTTGGGATATGAAGGGGCGCCGTGATACGTCCAAAACGTTTCTACTTTCTCGAACACTTTTTCTATTGTTTCTCCTCTAAACTTGTGTGATTTGGATACAACTAACACGGACTAACGCTGTTTTCAGCAGAATTACCTTGGTGTCTAGTTTTTGTGTAGAAAATCAATATCAGGAAAAATCCCGGAAAATATGCCAAAAATCCTATTTCACGAGAAGACTCACGGAGCCAAAACACGAAACGGAGTGGGGCTCTGAGGGGACCACACCCCCCTGTCGCGTGGGTCAGGCCTGGCGGCGCCTGGAGGGGGTGTGGCCGCCTCAGGCACCCCCTCGGCCTCCCTCTTTGCCTATAAGTTGCCTTCTGACCTAAAAACTTAGGGGAGGGGTTGACGTTTTTCTAGAAAGATTTCCACTGCACCGCCACCACGAGAAACGACGATTCGGAATCAGAAACTCCGTTCTAGCACCCTACCGGGACAGGGAATTTGGAGAGAATCATCGCCATCATCATCAAAAACGCCTCTCCATCAACCATCCATGTTTCCCCCATCCATGAGTGAGTAATCCCCCGTTGTAGGCTATGGGGATGGCAGGGATTGGATGAGTTCTATCATGTAATCGAATAATATTGTTAGGGCATGGTGCCTAGTATCTCCATTAGTGCTATCTGACTTTGTTGCAACTTGTTGTGCTTAATGCTTGTCACTAGGGCCCGAGTGCCATGATCTCAGATCTGAACTTATTATTGATTCATTATGATAGTATTGTTTGTGATCTTATCTGCAAGTTGTATACACATATCATAGTCCAGATCGAAAGGCCCCGAAGTGACAGAAATTGGGACAACCGGAGGGGATGGCTGTGATATGAGGATCACATGTGTTCATGGAGTGTTAATGCTTTGCTCCGGTACTCTATTAAAAGGAGTACCTTAATTGCTAGTAGATTCCCATGAGGCCCCGCTGCAACGGGCTGGCAGAACAAAATATGTTATGCAAGTTCTTATTGCGAGCATGTATGACTATATATGGAGCACATGCCTATGATTGTTTAGTACTTGGATGCTTTATCTTATTTAGCTGAAATTGCCCTATATCTTGAAGTTACATATTTAGACTTGTCCATGCAACGCATGTCCATCCATCCCTATGCCTACCGCACTCATATCCTACTGTTTGCTACTACTGTTACTATTGCCCTTGTTTTACTGCTGCTATTGCTACTACAAAACCATTGCTACTGATAAATTGTTGTGAGCAAGACTATTTCCAGGTGTAGCTGAATTGACAACTCAGTTGTTAAGGCTTATAAGTATTCTTTGTCTTCCCTTGTGTCAAATCAATAAATTGGGTAATACTACCCTCCAAGACTATTGCGATCCCGTATACTTGTGGGTCATCAATACTATTTTCTGGCACCGTTGCCGGGGAGCATAGCTTTATTTATAAATTCACTTGGATGTATTACTTCTCACTGCTACTCCTTTCATCATGGGGAAGTCTCATGATGAGAAGTTTCCTATTTTACCATCCACTACAAGAAGAGGTACAGTCCTAAACACCTCCGCTGCTCTTGATTCACCGTCTGTTATAAGTAAGCTTGTTACACCACCACATACACATGCTACACACACTGCTACTACTACTGAATCTGAAACTGCTTCTGATACTCATGATGTTACTTCTACTTTGCTTGATGCGAGTGGTTCATTAGGTCCTTTCCTAGATGCTACTATTGCTAGAACTATTTTGGGAAACACTAAAACTCCTAGTGAAGACAGTATTACACCTGTTAGCTCACATGAGTCTAGAGAGAGATACGATATTAGTGATGGTTAGATTGAAATGAATGATGAATTTATTGAAGAGTAACAAAACACACATGGTGCTAGTGCTATTAGGAGTCTCCTTGAGAGACGTACCATTATTCCTAAACTGTCTTTTGATGCTAAGTTTGCTACTTCTCCCATAGATATTAAAGATAAAGATTATGATTTCTCTCTTGATTTATCCTATATAGACATTGTTGAGAAAGAGCCTTTTTGTGGGACTAAAAATGAGAGTGATGTGGCACATATGAATGAGCTTTCCACTATGAGTGCCTTATTCTATGATGATTTTAAGATGCGCAAGTACTTTGTTACTAAGATCTTCCCTTTTTCACTAAAAGGAGAAGCTAAAGCTTGGTTTAATAGATTACCTCCTGGATCCATTGATAGCCCTGATTGTTTGATTGCTTCTTTATTCCAGAAATATTTTACTCCTAGTGCTAGACATGCTGCTTTGCAGAAACTTTTTGATTTTAAACAGGGAAAAGAAGAGAAATTGCCTGAGTCATGGGCAAAGTTCTGTGCCTTGATTCATGCACATCCTGGATGTCCATTGCCTAAAAATGAGCTTCTAGATATTTATTATAATGGACTAACTGATGATTCTAGGACATACCTAGATAGTTTTGCTGATTGTGTTTTCAGGAAAAGAACTCCTTCAGATGCTGAAGAATTAATGGCTAAAATAAGCAAAAATTATGATGATTGGACTTGAACTGAGCTGAATACACATGAGCCTATTACTCCTGAACCAATTGTGCCTGAACCAGCTCCAACACCAACACCAAGGAAGAGGGGAATGATTGGATTAAATGATGAAGTGATGAAAGAAGCTAAGAAATGTCTTAAGGAGAAAGGTATTAGAGCTAAAGATGTGAAGAATCTACCTCCTATAGAAGAATTATGTAAGCCAATTCCCCACTCATCCACTATTGAGGTACACTCTCTCCACTTTAATGAAGGAGATATTCCCTATGGTAAACCTCCTGATCAATGTTTAGAGGAACTTGACAACTGAAAGGATCGTATGGGCACCTAGAGGGGGGTGAATAGGTGCTACTTCAAATTTTCTCCTTTTTCAAATTAAGGTTTGACAATAAGGTAAATTCTCTAGATAATGCAACTAAGGTGAATTTACCTATATGACAAATATGCACGAGCTAACACAATACTAAGTAAGAACTAGTAAGTAAAGTGCGGTAAAGGATAGAAGTAACCAAAGTGGTGGACGCGGAGACACAAGGATTTGTTTCCTGTAGTTCCTTCCTTTTAAGGGGAAGTACGTCTACGTTTGGAGAGGGGGTGGTTTCAAACCACCAACGCCACAAGAGGACTCCCTTGTTCTCCGATGAATCTCACCCCAACGGGGTCGATTCACCTTCCACTATATCGGCAACCTTCAAGGTGGAAGCCGACACCTTTACAAGTTTGGGGCACACATCCACAACTTAATAGAAGGCTCCAAAATACAAGCAAGCTGTCAAAACAATCAAAGACAAGCTTTTAAGAACCAAAACTAGAACTAGGGTTTCCAAGAAAAAACTAGAGCAAAGGGGCCCTCAATTGAATGAGGGGGAAATGAAGATCTCTTTTGGTCAAGTAGTAGATCAAGGACTCCTCCTTCGATTCCCCAAAGATCAAGGACTTTGGGTGGGGGATTGAAGAGATCTTTTGGATTGTATGGCTCCAATGGTGGTCTTGACTTTAATGCAAATGAGCACATTGTCCCAAGGTAGGTGAAAGGATATTTATAGTCCTAGCTCCAATCTGACTGTTGCAGCATTTAATGCAGCAGTAGTACCGGGTTTTCCAAGTGGTAGTACCGGACGTAACCGGTACCGGAGATGCAATGTCGAGTTGCATAGCCCACAGTTGCCACCGGTATCAAAATGTGGAGCTACCTCATGGCGGTAGTACCGCCCCTACAGAGCGGTACTACTGGACACATGCAGTAGTGCCGCATTTTGATACAGGGGGGAACAACAGTGTGAGTGAAGTGGCCAATCTCCTTAGAAGTGAACGGTACTAAAATGCGGTACTACCGTATTTTGGTACCGGTTAGTTCTAAGAAGATTGGCAAGTTTGCCAATCGCTTCAGTCTTGACCGGTATCAAAATGCGGTACTACCGCTTTTTGATACCGCTCAGCGAGTAGTTTGGCGAGCTTGCCAAGCGCTTCAGTCATGAGCGGTACCAAAATGCGGTACTACCGCTTTTTGATACCGCTTAGTACCGAGGCCTTTGGACAGTGTACTCATCACACTGCCAGGCCCGGAAGTGAAAACCCGGTGCTACCGGACTTGAGTGGTAGTACCGGATGGATTATCCAGTACTACCGGACATCCTTGAGACAGAATATGGAGCAGCAGGCAAGTCCTTTTTGTGTGCGATTAGACAGGGAATTCTATGCATGCAACCTGTAGAATACTTGGCAGATAATTAGTTTGTTATGTGTGTTGTAATAAACACCAAAATCTATAGGGATAAGAAATGTTCTTTCAATCTCCCCCTTTTTGGTGTTAGATGACAACACACATTTTGCATGATAGAATTGATGACAAGTAAGATTTTGTAAAACAGAGATGGGGATCCCCCTAGATAAGTAGAGACAAGCCCCATACTATTTTACAAGGTACATGGGAGTGCATAGTCACACATAGTGCACATACCTTCGCACACAAGTGTGTGATGAGAACCACAATGATAAGGAATTAGATAATGTCATCACACACCGCATAAGATGGATCCAAAATGATAATAACCATACCATACAAATGATGGATCCATACGATAACCACATAGTCTTCGCATACATATCACAAATAGTTAGTTCATAAGTTTCACGCATAATAAGAGGCAAGTAGCAAATAAAGTTCACAAGCGATTAAAAATCAAAGGCAAGAGCGAGCTTGTGACTTCCCATGCAAATCCCGCATGCCTAATGTCTCTTCTCCCCCTTTGGCATCAAGAAACCAAAAAGGGGCAAGAGCAACTCTAACGTCCCGGAGATCACTGGTAGTCATCATCAGAGTCATCCCCATACGGAGGCGGAGCATGGAAAGTGGAAGAGGCATCATCGTCCCAGTGGCTGTGCTTGGAGATCCATTGCTCTTCCGGAGTGATGTTGTCCTCGGATCCCTCGGAGGTGATCAACCTTTGAGCTTACATTACTTCTTTATGACGTGCACTGGCTTTCTTGGCATAGACATGGGCCTCATACATACGCTTTTGATTGTCAACCTGGAAGCAAAAGACCTTCTTAAGCTTAGCCTCAATCCTCTTGGCCCATGATGGTTGGGCAGTCTTGCGGCATGAGGCCACAAAATCAGCATCTTGGGCATCATCATCATCACCGGAGCCATCCTCAAGTGGGTTCCCATCCTCATCAACAAGTTGACCATCCGCGTTGCATGGTTTAAGATGGGTCTTGATCAATAGATTCTTGTGCCGGTGAGTAACAAGACGTTGGGAGGAAATGTTCCGAGCAAGAGATGGGCACTTGTGAAGAATAAGTGCCATGGTGTAGGGGCAAAAGGAGGAAACCGCCGAGTGTAAGTAGCATTAACCATCTCGTTCCAAATCATGTCCATCACATCAATTGGTTGTCCTGAATCACGTTGGCGGTGAATTGTGATCATGAGGTCCACCATGAAACCATGCATCTCATCAACATTGCCAGAACGGGGAGCAATGGTCTCACGAAAAATACGATGCAAGAATCATATGTTGGGAGAAGCCCCTTGATCTTTCCAGCAATACCACGCCCACGGATGTAAAGGGGAAAAAGAACATCCTTCTTCATGGGACACTCGTTGTTGTGACAGCGAAAGCCAACCGGAGTATCTCTCCCACGGCCCTCATATCCAAGGATAGCCCCAAACTCAGCCAATGTTGCGGTCTTGACAACTCCCTCTGTCATCCAGGTGATAGTCTGAGTCTGGTTCTTGGCAAAGTGAACAGTGGCATAGAACTACGCAATGATCAAGGGGTCATAGTCACACTTGAACTGCATAATGGGAAGCAAGCCAATGTTTGTGCAAATATCAAGTGCTTCACCAAAGTAGTTCAAGTTCTTGTTCACATGGTTCATCTCAATCCACTTCTGAGGAACCACAATCTTCTCACCCGTCATGACTACCTCAAAGTAGACCCGCTCTTGGAAGTCGGTGAAAAATAGACTATTGTCCCTAGACTCATGGCGAGCAGTAACATAGGGATTGTCAGACCGTAGGGCAAGAAACTCAGCATCAGGAATGTCAGACAACTTCTTTAGCCCAGATGGCCTAGAACTCTGACTCTTGCGGCGACCCATGCGAGGAGGAGAAGGAGGAGCACTACCTGGACCAGCACTTATCTTAATCCCCCCTCCACGTCTGCCCCGAGTGGTCTTTAGCTTCAGACGGTTGCTAGGTTGCGGCATGATCTCTTCTTCTGATTGTGTCTCTGACTCTGCCTCAAAGTCCTCAATCTCATGACAAGCTTTGGACCTTTTGCGTGATCCCTGGGAGCCCCCTGCACCTGTGAAAGAATAAGGGAGGTAGCAGTGGGATAAGGGCACAAGAACCCGAAACAACTAGAAGACAAATTTCAAGTTTTAGAAGAAATTTTAATGTCAGTACTGAGCGGTAGTACCGGATAGACGGGCGGTAGTACCGCACGGCGGTAGTACCGGAGAATCGTCCGGTACTACCGGTCATGCGACTACAGCACAGATCTGGTGATATCGATCAAGGACTGGTAGCAAAACTTACTGTAAAACGAGAATCCATCGGAGATATGTAAGTGCACACGGTACAATCACAAAATCACAAGTTTTGACCAAGAATCAAAGTTTCCCTAGATTCAAAGGGGGAAAACAATTGAGGAGAAAGGAAGGACGGTAGTACCGGTGTCCATGGCGGTGGAAAACGAGGAGGAGCCCGCGAGGAGGCCGGATCCGGTGTGGATCCGTGGAAAGGAGGGAGGGGCAGAGCTCTGGCGGCGGTGGTTAGGGGTGGAGACGGGAGAAAATGAGGCACTGAGGGGTACCCCTCCCAGCGTCTCCACCCTTAACCGAGACGCGCAGCGGTAGTACCGGTCCGAGAAGCGGTAGTACCGCAAGGCGGTAGTACCATAGGAAACGGCAGGTAGTACCGCACCTGGGGAGTTTCCAGAAAAGTAGCTTGGAAACAGGTCCCTGTGCGGTAGTACTGCTCGTTTCTTGCGGTAGTACCGAACACATGCGGTAGTACCGCTTTTTGAACCGGTAGTACCGTAACCACCAGAACAGACAACCAAGTTTGAAAACTGAAAGGTTCTTGTGCGGAGTAGATGAGGTTTGTCGTAGGATAAGGAAGGCTTGGGTTAAGAGAGTTATACTGATATGGACCTATGCACTCTAAAATTAAAACATCAACCTCAAATATGGAGAACCAAACAAGAGTGCATTGACCGAGGAAGGAAAACCAACTCAAAAATGACAAACATGAGTAAGCACATCAACCTCTCGAGTGAGAGGGGGCGGTGGCCTAGGCCACCATATTTGAGTATACTCGGCTTGGCACCACGAAGATATATCTTGGGTCCATTACCGAAACTCATCACTAAGCTCACATATCACAAAATGATATTAAGAGGAATGATTTTGTTTACTTTGCGCATAATGGGGGGAGGGATGGTCATTTCAATTAGGACCGCACTCCCCCTATGTCCATGCCTACACCTAAACCAAATATGGGTCGAGTATTAGGTGAGTATGTAAGATAATCAAGTCAAGCTCCTTGAATCTACGATATTTAGTTCATTCCTCAAGTATCAAAACCTTGCTTCATCAAGTGTGAAAGGATCGTATGGGCACCTAGAGGGGGGTGAATATGTGCTACTTCAAATTTTCTTCTTTTTCAAATTAAGGTTTGACAATAAGGTAAATTCTCTAGATAATGCAACTACGGTGAATTTACCTATATGACAATTATGCAAGGGCTACCACAACACAAAGTAGTAACAAGTAAGTAAGGTGCGGTAAAGGATAGAAGTAACTGAAAAGTGGACGCGGAGACACAAGGATTTGTTTCCCGTAGTTCCTTCCTTTTGAGGGGAAGTACGTGTACGTTTGGAGAGGGGGTGGTTTCAAACCACCAACGCCAGGAGAGGCCTCCCTTGTTCTCCGATGAATCTCACCGCAACAGGATCCATTCACCTTCCACTATATCGGCAACCTTCAAGGTGGAAGCCGGCACCGTTACAAGTTTGGGGCACACATCCACAACTTAATCGGAGGCTCCCAAATACAAGCAAGCTGTCAAAGCAATCAAAGACAAGCTTGTAAGAACCAAAACAAGAACTAGGGTTTCCAAGAAAACACTAGAGCAAAGGGGCCCTCAATGAAATGAGGGGGAAATGAAGATATCTTTTGGTGAAGTAGTAGATCGGGGCCTCCTCCTTCGATTCCCCAAAGATCAAGGACTTTGGGTGGTGGGATGAGGAGATCTTGAAGATTTGGGTGGCTCCAATGGACTCCAATGGTGGTCTTTGACTTTAATGAGCTGAGAAGTTTGTCCCAAGGTAAATATGGTCGTTGGAGCATTTAATGTACCGGTAGTACCGGTACTCAAGCGGTAGTACCGCTTGCCAGCGGTACTACCGGTCAAGTACCGGACCCAGTACCGGTGGTGCTTTAGTTCATCAGCAATCTTCAGCTTTTCGCGGTATCGCCCTTGCGGTACTACCCCCAAGCGGTAGTACCGGTCGTGAGATGCGGTACTACCGGTCTAGGCGGTAGTACCGGTCCCAAGTACCGTTGGTACTGACCAAAACGGAGAGGGGTGAGTGTTAGTCAGTATGGCCCGGTACTGCCGAGCGGTACGACCGTGTCAAGCGGTAGTACCGCTTGTATCAAGCGATACTACCGGTCGGACCGGTAGTTCCGCTCCGTGGTACCGTGTGGTACTGACTAGTACACACCCTTGCCAGTTTTGCTCGGTGCCATTCGGTACTAGAACCGGTAGTACCGGTGCCAAGCGGTAGTACCGGTCGTAGTTCCGGTACTACCGGTTGGCACATTGGTTTTTCGCAAAGGGCATTGATATGCCAAGCTTTGTGCCACATCCTTATCAAACCTGTGATACACTTAGCACACGATTAAACCGATAAGTGTGTTGTTATCAAACATCAAAATCAGAGGGATAGGAAAATGTTCTTTCAATCTCCCCCTTTTTGGTGTTTAATGACAATACACTTTTTGCAAGATGATTTTAATAGAAAACATATGGTATTTGTAAAATAGAGACGGGACTCCCCCTAGATTTGTAGAAACAAACCTCCCCCTCTATTTTACAAACCCAACATGGGTGCCCAAATATGTATACTAGCATTTGAAAACATACCTTTGCACAAAACATGTGATGAGGAATATATAGACAATAGATACCGCATAACATCACAAGATGGATCCAATGAAATAAACCACATAGTCTCATAAGATGGATCCAACCACATAGTCTCACACGACATAAACACATAGTCTCACAAATAAATAGAGGGAAATCGAAGTTCACAAGCAATAAAAGGATCAAAGAGAAGAACGAGCTTGTGACTTCCCATGCAACACCCGTGCCTAAAGTGCAACTTCTCCCCCTTTGGCATCAAGACGCCAAAAAGGGACAAGTGCAAAACTACCATCCCAACGGTCAATCATCCTCCTCCTCCTCCTCATCCTCATCCTCAAGGTCCTCCTCATCCTCGTAAGGGGGGAGGGGCGGTGCGAGGAAGAGACATCATCGTCCCAACGGCTATGCTGAGAGATCCACTGATCTTCTGGAGTGATGTTGTTCTCGGACCCCTCGGAGATGGTCAAACCTTGAGCAAACATCATTTCCTTCTGCCGAGCACTGGCTTTCTTGGCATACACATGCGCCTCATACATGCGCTTCTGGTTGTCAACCTAGAAGCAGAAGATCTTCTTGAGCTTGACCTCCATCCTTTTGGCCCAAGAGGGCTTAGCATTCTTGCAACGAGAGACAACATAATCAGTGTCATGACCACTGTCAGCATCCTCAGAGTCATCCTCATCCTCCTCACCCGCCGCAACGCGAGGTTTAGCATGTGTCTTGATCTTGAGTGCCTTTGGCCTGTGCACAATGAGAGAGCGAGTGGAGAGAGTCATAGCAATGACGGGGCACTTTGACACAATGAGGGCCATAATATAAGGAGCAAATGGTGGAACCCTCCGAGTGTGTGCAGCAGCAACCATTTAATTCCATATGAAGTCTGTCACATCAAGAGGATTGTCTGATTCTCGGTTGAGGAAGGTGTTGAACAGCAAGTCAACAGAGAACCCATGTATCTCATCCTTGTTGCCCACATGAGGAGCAACAGTCTCACGGAAAATGTGATGGAGAATGTCATATGTGGGGAGTAAATCCTTGATCTTGCCAGCCACCCCACGACCCCGAATATACAAAGGTGTCAGGACATCCTTTTTGCAGGTATGATCCCGCATGTGACAGCGAAAACCACAAGGAACGTCCCGGCCGCAATCTTCATACCCCAAGATTGCAGCAAACTCCGCTAGTGTAGCTTCCTTGACAGCACCTTGAGTCATCCAGGTAATCTTCCGAGTGCGGCCAGTGTGGAAATGTGCAGTGGCATAAAACTGGCAGATAAGGAGGGGATCATAGTCATACTGAAACTCCATAATGGGGAACAAGCCAAGGTGAGAGCAGATTTCCTTAGCTTCAGCAAAGTAGTCAAGATTCTTGTCAATGTGTCCCATGTCAATCCACTGCTGAGGCACCACCATCTGGATGTTGGTCAAAAGAACCTCATGATAAACATGCTCTTGGAAATCATCATAGAAGAGACTGTCTTCCCTTGCCTCGCTTCAGTTTCGGGAGTATGCATTTGCAATCCGGAGAGCCCTAAACTCTGACTCAGAGATGTCTGACAGTTTCTTTGGCCCAGATGGCCCAGAGCTGAGACTTTTGGTACGCCCAGTGGAAGGGGAGCGAGAGGGAGGGGCGCTGCCACGCCCATCTGAGCGCTTGGTAACCCCTTCATGACCACCTCGAGTGGCAGGCAACTTGGAACGGTGTCTTGGCTGTTGCATAACCTCTTCCTCAGACTCCGTCTCTTCCTCAACAATCTCACGGCTAGACTTGGAGCGCTTGCGTGCACCCCGAGAACCACCTGCATCTGTGAAAGCACGAGGGAGGATAGCAAGGGGGTAAGGGCACAAGAATAAAAAAGGAGCAAACGAGAGAATCTATAATTTAGGCAGAAAATGTGGTCAGTTTGGACCGGTACTACCAGACCTGACGACCGGTAGTACCGCTTGCAAGCGGTAGTACCAGAAAAAGTTCCGGTACTACTGGTTGAGCGGCACAAGTTCGTCAGATCTGATGGAAACGGACCAAATTGACGTCATTAGACTGTAAATAGATGATTCTACTCGGTAACAAGGAAGCATATGGCAGTACAACCGTGCAATATGTCAATTTCACCACAAATCTAAGTCAAAACCTAGATCTAATGGGAAATCAAATGGGGAGAGAAAGGGCGGTTGTACTGGGATCCATGGCGGTGGGAAGGAGTGGGAGCCCGCCAAGAGGCCGAATCCAAGGGGAATCCGGAGAGAGGAGGGCGCGGCAGGGCACCGGTGGCTTGAAGATCTCCGGTGGCGGCGCAGGTTTGAGTGGAGGACGTGGGGAATAATGAGGCACTAAGGGGTGCCTCTCCCCACGCGTCCAATATATACCTGGAAACCGTCAACCGGTAGTACCGGTTGTTGGAGCAGTAGTACCGCTTGTAAGCGGTAGTACCGATTCCACAATCGGTAGTACCGGTGACCGGTAGGACCGGACATGTGTGCGGTAATACCGTTCCTGGAGCAGTTCTTCCAGGAGACAACCTGGGAACTAACCAGGTCCGGTAGTACCGCTCGCACATCCGGTAGTACCGGTCCCATCTGATTCCAAAGCCAGGGATCAAAGATGATTCTTGTGCAGATAGAGAGAGGGTTTTCGTGAGGGAGTAAGGAGGCTTGGGTTAAGACAAGTGAGCTGAGAAGCACATGCACTCTAATTTTTTTGGAAGAAACAAATAAACGCCAAACTAGAGTGCATGAGACTAAGAACGATGAAGACAATTCAAATAGATGACAACCATGAGTGAAAACCAATTCAAAAAGGTGACAAACACGAGTAATCACATCAACCTCTCGATTGAGAGGGGGCGGTGGCCTAGGCCACCATATTTGAGTATACTCGGCTTGGCACCACGAAGATATATCTTGGGTCCATTACCGAAACTCATCATTGAGCTCACATATCACAAAATGATATTAAGAGGAATGATTTTGTTTAACTTGCGCATAATGGGGGGAGGGATAGTCCAATCAATTAGGACCACACTCCCCCTATGTCCATGCCTACACCTAAACCAAATATGGGTCGAGTATTAGGTGAGAGTGCAAGATAGTCAAGTCAAGCTCCTTGAATCTACGATATTTAGTTCATTCCTCAAGTAGCAAAACCTTGCTTCATCAAGTGGCTTCGTGAATATATCGACAAGTTGATCTTTGGTTGAAACATAGGATAGATCAATATCACCTCGAGCAACATGAACTCTAATGAAGTGATGACGAATCTCAATATGCTTTGTCCTTGTGTGATCCACCGGGTTGTATGCAATTTTAATGGAACTTTCATTGTCACATAGAAGAGGCACTTTGTCACAATGGACACTGTATTCCTTTAAAGTTTGCCTCATCCATAGCAATTGAGTGCAAGCACTAGCGGCAGCAACATACTCGGCTTCGGCGGTGGAGAGAGATATACAATTTTGCTTCTTAGAAGACCAACATACCAAGGACCTACCAAGGAATTGGCACGCCCCGGATGTTGATTTTCTATCATCCTTGTCCCCCGCCCAATCCAAATTCGTGTATCCACAAAGAGCAAATGTTGAACCTCGAGGATACCAAAGACCATAAAATGGGGTATGAACTAAATATCGAAAGATTCTCTTGACCGCCATTAAATGGCTTTCCTTAGGAGCCGCTTGATATCTTGCACGCACACCTACACTCAACACAATATCGGGTCTAGATGCACAAAGGTAAAGCAAAGAACCAATCATAGACCGGTATACCTTTTGATCCACATCTTTACCATTTGGATTTTGTTCTAGATGAGTCTTTGTATCCATGGGAGTTGGAGCTCCATTCAAATCTTGCGTTTTGAATCTCTTGAGCATATCTTGAGTATACTTGGCTTGATTGAAGAATGTTCCTCCTCTCACTTGCTTGATCTCAAAGCCAAGAAATACTTTCAACTCCCCCATCAAAGACATCTGGAACCTACTAGTCATAAGCTTTGAGAATTCATCATTAAAAGCTTTGTTAGATGAGCCAAAGATGATATCATCAACATATATTTGGCATACAAAAAGCTCCCCATTAACCCTCTTAGTAAAAAGAGTGGGATCGATTTTCCCAACCTCAAAGCCACGGTCAAACAATAACTCTCTAAGGTGCTCATACCACGTGCGTGGGGCTTGCTTGAGCCTATAGAGCGCCTTATCAAGTTTGTAGACATGGTTTGGGAAGTTGGGGTCCTCAAATCCCGGGGGTTGCTTAACATATACCAATTCATTTAAAGGACCATAAAGGAATGCACTTTCTACATCCATTTGTTGCAACTTAAAGTTATGATGTGCCGCATAAGCAAGAAGGATACAGATGGACTCAAGGCGAGCCACGGGTGCATAAGTCTCTCCATAATCAACGCCTTCAATTTGAGAATACCCTTGTGCAACCAATCTAGCCTTGTTCCTTACTATAATTCCATGCTCATCTTGCTTGTTCTTGAATATCCACTTTGTTCCAATAACATTGTGGTAATCCTTTGGCTTCTCAACTAACTTCCACACTTTGTTTCTCTCAAAGTTGTTGAGCTCTTTGTGCATAGATTCTAACCAATCCGACTCTTCAAGAGCTTCCCACACTTTCTTTGGTTCAATCATGGAGATGTGTGCTTGGTGTTCACTGAACCTCTTCAATTGTGCTCTTGTGGAAATTCCTTTCCTTAGATCTCCAACAACATTTTGGAGGGTGTGGTCTCTTATTTCCAACATTCTTTCCTTTCTAGCTTCGCGACGAGCGTGGATCTCCTCATTGTTTCTTGGAGGACCCTCTTCATCATTTTGATCCTCGTCTTGACCATCAACTTGACCTTGATCATCATTGGAGTCATCCTCTATATTGGGAGGCAAGGATTGACCTTGGTCTTGATCAAGTGCTCTTCTAGCATCAATTTGAGCTTGTCTCAAAACAGTTTGGATGGATCTTCCTTGACAAATTGACTTGGCACCACTTGGCAACCCATCGAATGGACCAAGCACACTTTGACTAGAGTTCACACATTGATCACTATGTTGAGGGTCCACATCTTGTCTTTGGCTTGAGTCAATGTCCTCTTCGGTAGATGGAGCATGTTGAGGTTGTGAAGTTGAGGGCTCCACTCGAGTGGAGCATAGTTCTTCTCGATCCGCCATAAGGGGTTCCTCAACGGGGCGGATATAACCCACACCCATTCTTCCTATGGCATCCTGAGGCATTTCATCATCTGCATCACAAGAATCAACACGCCCCCCTTGGGGACCATCATATTCTTCGAAGGTCACACTACAAGATTCTATGACGGCTCCGGAGAGCTTGTCATAGATTCTATAAGTGTGAGATTCGAGACCATAGCCAACAAAAATACCCTCTAATGCTTTAGACTCGAATTTAGACAAACGAACACCTTTGATGAGATAGAAACACTTACAATCGAACACCCGGAAATAAGATATGTTGGGCTTGTTACCGGTAAGTATATCATATGGAGTCTTGTTGATTTTCTTGTGGAGGTAGAGTCGGTTTGAAGCATGGCAAGCGGTGGAGATGGCTTCGGCCCAGAAGTTGTATGGAGATTTAAACTCCGCCAACATGGTCCTAGCCATCTCAATAAGTGTCTGGTTCTTCCTTTCGGCCACACCATTTTGTTGAGGGGTGTATGCAGCGGAATATTGATGTTTAATCCCCTCATCACTAAGGAAATCATTCAAGGTGTAGTTCTTGAACTCGGTGCCATTGTCACTTCTTATAATCAACACGGGAACATTGTGTTGCCGTTGAACCAAGTTGATGAAGTCGGTAAAATTCCTTTGAGTTTCACTCTTCAACTTGAAGAAATAAACCCAAGAGTATCTTGAAAAGTCGTCAACAATCACCAAACAATATTTCTTCCCTACAAGACTTGCATGAGATGGAGGACCAAATAGGTCCACATGGAGGAGTTCCAAGATCTTGTTAGACTTGATTTGGTTCGTGGGCTTGTGAGGAGCGTCATGCATCTTCCCTAGAACACATGCCCTGCAAACACGATCTTTGGCAAAGGAAACATTTTCTTTTAGTCCAACTATATGGACCTCTTTATGGAGACTTTGCAAAGTTCTCATATTGACATGGGATAGTCGGCGGTGCCATAGCCAACCCACATCGGCCTTTCCGTATAAGCACATCGGACCTGCAGTGGCTTGCCCCGAAAAGTCCACCACATACAAGTCATTTTCGACGTACCCAACAAAAGCGACCTTGAGAGACTTGCTCCACATGAGTACCACAATATCATCATCAATAAAGACGGAAAAGCCCATCTTTCCAAGAGCACGGACTGAAATTAAATTGTATCCAAGGGTTTCAACAAGCATGACATTCACGAGTGTAATGTCGTAAGCCACCACTACCTTGCCGAAACCCATTACCTTAGACTTTGACTTGTCGGCATATGTGACGGTGATTTGATCATCATTTGGCACCAAGTCCTTGACAATAGACGAGCTTCCGGTCATATGACTTGTGCAACCACTATCGATCACCCATTTTGACCCTCCGGAAGTATAAGTCTACAAAAGATCAAGCTAATTTTTAGGTACCCATTTTTTCAATGGGTCCTCTTTTGTTAGCAACAAGGGTCTTGGGAACCCAAATAGACCAAGCAATATAACCATCATAAGGCCCAACATATTGTGCATACACATCACCATAATAATCGTGCATTAGAACATAGTGAGGGTGAGCACTTCCCGCAAAATCATCATGAGACATAGTTTTACCATTTGTGTTCTTACTCTCCACAATGGTCTTGTTGGTCTCTTGTGCGGGCTTGTCCTTCTTATTCTTATTGTTCTTCTTCTTGGTTTTGGAAACAAAACCAATGCCCCCTTTATCACCACTACGCCTTTGCTTGCTCAAAAGATCATCAATAGACTTGTTTTGCCTTGTGGAAATGTGGCCTTAGCAAGCTCCCCCTTAAACCTAGCATTCTCTTGAAGAATAGTTGTGTTACTAGATGGAATGAAGTTACTAGGTGAAGGAATATTGGCCAATTGAGTTTTAAGCGTTTCATGGGACTTTGTGAGTGACAAGAGTTCACTCTCCAAGGCCTTGTGGGCCTTGTTAAGCAAGCTAAAGTCCTCGGCAAGTTTTTCATGAACCACACCAAACTCAACCTTGTCCTTTTTAGCTATTTTATATTTAGCAATAGCATGATCACGCTCTTTGATGAGTTTGTTAACAATAATGTCATTGGCCTCATCAATCCCTTCAAGATTTAATTCAAGTGACAACCTAGTTTCTTGTTCTTCTTCTAGAGCATTGTTTAGGGCCTCTAGCTCAATCATATGTTCATGCCCAAGTTTACATCTTACATCTAGAAGCTCTTGAGTATGTGATAGTTGATATAAGATGTTTCCAAAATGTAGCTTAGCATTACCTTCTAGGTTAGTCATAAACTCATCAAAGGTAATTAATTCCTTTTTAACATCAAGAGCCATATCATCATCAATTTCATCATTATCTAAGTGCGTAGAGCGGGATGATGAAGATACCTCCGTTCCTCTTGCCATAAGGCAAGTGGCGTTCTTGGTGGAAGAGTTCTCATTTGGAGAATCGAAGAGTGAGAATGTCGGAGTAGAGGTGGTGGCAAGAGCATCCACACCATGATAAGCTTCCTCTTCGTCATCTTCATCATCTTCATTGTCGGAGGAGTACTCTTCATGAGTGATCAAGACAATTTCTCCCGGCTTCTTGTTGATGGGATTCTTTTTGATGAAAGGTTTCTTGTACGGTCCCTTGAGAGTCTTCTTCAACACAAGCTTTCCACCATGATCTTCTCTCTTCTCATAGGGGCAACTAGCCACAAAGTGGTAGCGGTCACCACAATTGAAGCAAGTTCTCAATCTTGTGGTATTCTCTCTTTTCCCATTTGGATTTCTTCTCTGTTCCATTTCCATCTTGGCCTTGGCGGGGTTCTTCCAAAAGTTCTTTGCATAGAAAGCCATATATTGGCCATGAGCAATCTTGACTTCATCGGGATGGTCCATGGAAATCCCTTCATCACTATCATCTTCATCCCCATGGTCCACAACTTTGGCCTTCAAAGCAACATTGACAACATTTCTCATACCAAGGGCACGAGCACGGGCATCTTTGGCATTCTTGGCGGCAACCTTGAAAGCAGCCATCTCTTGCATAACTTCATTTGAGGTCATGAGATGGTAGTTGTGTCTTCCTTGTAGGCTCTTCAAGTTGGTGAGCTCAAAAGGCATGAGTGCACTCACATATTTCCTTTTTATCCATGCACCATCTACATGTGAGGCACCCACATTCAAGTGGTCTTGAGCCTTCGGTACATGTCTTCGTGATCTTCACCTTCTTTCATGTAAAAGCCTTCGGCTTCATTGCTTAGAGCATCATATCGGTTCCTCCTCATACTCTCATTTCCAATAAACAACACAGTGAGAGCATCCCAAGCTTCCTTGGCAATGCTAAAGTGCCTAATGTGTGGATAATCTTTTGTCCCCAAACCTTGTTGAATCATATGCAAAGCAGTGGCATTGAGTTGGCTATTAACAACCTCTCTTATTGTCAAGTTGTTTGGATCCCCAATAAAGAGTCCATGCTCGATGATGTTCCATAGTTCAATGCAAGAGCTGCACATATGAGTCCTCATTAGTGATTGCCATTGAGCAAAAGTAGCAGATTCTTCAAGCTTAGGTGGGTCACCTCTATTGTAAACATGAGGGTGAGGGATTGGAGGGTCGGGAGAGTACCATGAGTCACGGTGCTCACCCTTCCCACCATCATTGTGTGTGGAGGAATTAACGTTGTCAAGTTCACCCCCCACCACCATACTCTTGGGGGATACCGGTGTATTCCCTTTAGGTAAAATGGATGGTTGATCCTCTTGAGGAGATGGAGGTGATGAGCTTTCTTTGTCTTTAAGAAGTTGCTCGAGCATCTTCTTGACTTTGTTGACCAAGGAAGAGCTCAATCTTGTTTCCAAGTTTTTGAGATCTTCCATGGTCACCGGTGTCGACTCACTACCACCATCCCCATCATTGCTACCCATATTCTCTTAGGCGGTAAAGCCCGAATAAAGAGCCGAGGCTCTGATACCAATTGAAAGGATCGTATGGGCACCTAGAGGGGGGTGAATAGGTGCTACTTCAAATTTTCTTCTTTTTCAAATTAAGGTTTGACAATAAGGTAAATTCTCTAGATAATGCAACTACGGTGAATTTACCTATATGACAATTATGCAAGGGCTACCACAACACAAAGTAGTAACAAGTAAGTAAGGTGCGGTAAAGGATAGAAGTAACCGAAAAGTGGACACGGAGACACAAGGATTTGTTTCCCGTAGTTCCTTCCTTTTGAGGGGAAGTACGTCTACGTTTGGAGAGGGGGTGGTTTCAAACCACCAACGCCAGGAGAGGCCTCCCTTGTTCTCCGATGAATCTCACCCCAACGGGATCGATTCACCTTCCACTATATCGGCAACCTTCAAGGTGGAAGCCGGCACCGTTACAAGTTTGGGGCACACATCCACAACTTAATCGGAGGCTCCCAAATACAAGCAAGCTGTCAAACCAATCAAAGACAAGCTTGTAAGAACCAAAACAAGAACTAAGGTTTCCAAGAAAACACTAGAGCAAAGGGGCCCTCAATGAAATGAGGGGGAAATGAAGATCTCTTTTGGTGAAGTAGTAGATCGGGGCCTCCTCCTTCGATTCCCCAAAGATCAAGGACTTTGGGTGGTGGGATGAGGAGATCTTGAAGATTTGGGTGGCTCCAATGGACTCCAATGGTGGTCTTTGACTTTAATGAGCTGAGTAGTTTATCCCAAGGTAGGTGGAGGGGTATTTATACCCCTCCACTAAATATGGCCGTTGGAGCATTTAATGTACCGGTAGTACCGGTACTCAAGCGGTAGTACCGCTTGCCAGCGGTACTACCGGTCAAGTACCGGACCCAGTACTGGTGGTGATTTAGTTCATCTGCAATCTTCAGTTTTTGGCGGTATCGCCCATGCGGTACTACCCCCATGTGGTAGTACCGGTCGTGAGATGCGGTACTACCGGTCTGGGCGGTAGTACCGGTCCCAAGTACCGCTTGGTACTGACCAAAACAGAGAGGGGTGAGTGTTAGTCAGTAGGGCCCGGTACTGCCGAGCGGTACGAGCGTGTCAAGCGGTAGTACCGCTTGTATCAAGCGGTACTACCGGTCGGACCGATAGTTCCGCTCCGTGGTACTGTGTGGTACTGACTAGTACACACCCTTGCCAGTTTTGCTCGGTGCCAACTGGTACTGGAACCGGTAGTACCGGTGCCAAGCGGTAGTACCGGTCGTAGTTCCAGTACTACCGGTTGGCACATTGGTTTTTCGCAAAGGGCATTGATATGCCAAGCTTTGTGCCACATCCTTATCAAACCTGTGATACACTTAGCACACGATTAAACCGATAAGTGTGTTTTTATCAAACATCAAAATCAGAGGGATAGGAAAATGCTCTTTCAAAGTGGCTTCGTGAAGATATCGGCAAGTTGATCTTTGGTTAACACATATGATAGATCAATATCACCTCGAGCAATATGATCTCTAATGAAGTGATGGCGAATCTCAATATGCTTTGTCCTTGTGTGATCCACCGGGTTGTAGGCAATCTCGATGGCACTTTCATTGTCACATAGAAGATGTACTTTGTCACAATGGACACCGTATTCCTTTAAAGTTTGCCTCATCCATAGCAATTGAGTGCAAGCACTAGCAGCTGCAACATACTCGGCTTCGGCGGTGGAGAGAGATATACAATTTTGCTTCTTAGAAGACCAACATACCAAGGACCTACCAAGGAATTTGCAAGCCCTGGATGTTGATTTTCTATCATCCTTATCACCCGCCCACTCCGAATCCGTGTATCCACAAAGAGCAAATGTTGAGCCTCGAGGATACCAAAGACCATAAAATGGGGTATGAACTACATATCGAAAGATTCTCTTGACCGCCATCAAATGGCTTTCTTTAGGAGCCGCTTGATATCTTGCACACACACCTACACTCAACACATATCGGGTCTAGATGCACAAAGGTAAAGCAAAGAACCAATCATGGACCGGTATACCTTTTGATCCACATCTTTACCATTTGGATTTTGTTCTAGATGAGTCTTTTTAGCCATGGGAGTAGGAGATCCATTTAAATCTTGCATTTTGAATCTCTTGAGCATATCTTGAGTATACTTGGCTTGATTGAAGAATGTCCCTCCTCTAACTTGATTGATCCCAAAACCAAGAAATACTCTCAAATCCCCCATCAAAGACATCCGGAACCTACTAGTCATAAGCTTTGAGAATTCATCATTAAAAGCTTTGTTAGATGAGCCAAAGATAATATCATCAACATATATTTGGCATACAAAAAGCTCCCCATTGACTCTCTTAGTAAAAAGAGTGGGATCTATTTTCCCAACCTCAAATCCATGGTCAAACAATAACTCTCTAAGGTGCTCATACCACGTGCGTGGGGCTTGCTTGAGCCCATAGAGCGCCTTATCAAGTTTGTAGACATGGTTTGGGAAATTGGGGTCCTCAAATCCCGGGGGTTGCTTAACATATACCAACTCATTTAATGGACCATAAAGAAATGCACTCTCTACATCCATTTGTTGCAACTTTAAATTATGATGTGCCGCATAAGCAAGGAGGATACAGATGGACTCAAGGCGAGCCACGGGTGCATACGTTTCTCCATAGTCAATGCCTTCAATTTGAGAATACCCTTGTGCAACCAATCTAGCCTTGTTCCTTACTATAATTCCATGCTCATCTTGCTTGTTCTTGAATATCCACTTTGTTCCAATAACATTGCGGCAGTCCGTTGGCTTCTCAACTAACTTCCATACTTTGTTTCTCTCAAAGTTGTTGAGCTCTTTGTGCATAGATTCTAACCAATCTGAATATTCAAGAGCTTCCCACACTTTCTTATGTTCAATCATGGACATGTGTGCTTGGTGTTCACTGAACCTCTTCAATTGTGCTCTTGTGGAAATGCCTTTTCTTAGGTCACCAACTACATTTTGTAGAGAGTGGTCTCTTAATTCCAACATTCTTTCCTTTCTAGCTTCACGACGAGCGTGGATCTCCGTGTTGTTTCTCGGGGGACCCTCTTCATCATTTTGGTCCTCGTCTTGACCATCAACTTGACCTTTATCATCATCGGAATCATTCTCTTCATCTAGAGGCAAAGATTGGCCTTGGTCTTGATCAAGTGCTCTTCTAGCATCAATCTGAGCTTGTTTCAAAGCAGTCTTTATGGATCTTCCTTGAGCAATTGCCTTGGCACCACTTGACACCCTGGCAAATGAATCAAGCTCCCCTTGACTAGAGTTGTCACTATGATCATCATGTTGAGGGTCCACATCTTGTCTTTGGCTTGAGTCATTGTCCTCCTCGGTGGATGGAGCTTGTTGATGTTGTGAAGATGAGGGCTCCACTTGAGTGGAGCATAGTTATTCTCGATCCGCCATAAGGGGTTCCTCAACGGGGCGTATATATCCCACACCCATTCTTCCTATGGCTTCCTAAGGCATTTCATCATCTGCATCACAAGCATCAACACGCCCCCCTTGGGGACCATCATATTCTTCGAAGGTCACAATACAAGATTCTATGACGGCTCCAGAGAGCTTATCATAGATTCTATAAGTGTGAGATTCGAGAACATAGCCAACAAAAATACCCTCTAATGCTTTATACTCGAATTTGGACAAACGAACAACTTTTATGAGATAGAAACACTTACAACCGAACACTCAGAATTAAGATATGGTGGGCTTGTTACCGGTAAGTATTTCATTTGGAGTCTTGTTGATTTATTTGCGGAGGTAGAGCCGGTTTTAAGCATGGCAAGGGGTGGAGATGGCTTCGGCCCAAAAGTTGTAGGGAGATTTAAACTCCGCCAACATGGTCCTAGCCATCTCAATAAGAGTTCGGTTCTTCCTTTCGGCCACACCATTTTGTTGAGGGGTGTATGCAGCGGAATATTGATGTTTTATCCCCTCATCACTAAGGAAATCATTCAAGATGTAGTTCTTGAACTCGGTGTCGTTGTCACTTCTTATGATCAACACAGGAATATTGTATTGACGTTGGACCATGTTGATGAAGTCGATGAAGGTATTTTGGGTCTCACTATTCAACTTGAAGAAATATACCCACGAGTATCTTGAGAAGTCATCAACGATCACCAAACAATATTTCTTCCCACCAAGACTTGCATGAGATGTAGGACCAAAAAGGTCCACATGGAGGAGATCCAAGATCTTGGTAGACTTGATGAAGTTCTTAGGCTTGTGAGGAGCATCATGCATCTTCCCTAGAACACATGCCCTGCAAACACGATCTTTGGCAAAGGAAACATTTTATTTTAGTCCAACAATATGGCCCTCCTTGTGGAGACTTTGCAAAGTTCTCATGTTGACATGGGCTAGTCGGCGATGCCATAACCAACCCACATCGGCCTTTCCAAATAAGCACATCGCACTTGTAGTGGCTTGCCCCGAAAAGTCCACCACATACAAGTCATGTTCGACGTACCCAACGAAAGCGACCTTGAGAGACTTGATCCACATGAGGACCACAATATCATCATCAACAAAGACGGCAAAACCCATCTTTCCAAGAGCACGGACTGAGAGTAAATTGTATCCAAGGGTCTCAACAAGCATGACGTTCACGAGTGTAATATCGTGAGCAACCACTACCTTGCCGAAACCCATTACCTTAGACTTTGACTTGTAGGCATATGTCATAGATATTTGATCATCATTTGGCCTTAAATCATTGATGATAGACGAGCTTCCGGTCATATGACTTGTGCAACCACTATCAAGCACCCACTTTGACCCTCCGGAAGCATAAATATACAAAAGACCAAGCTAATTTTTAGGTACCCATTTTTCAATGGGTCCTCTTTTGTTAGCAACAAGGGTCTTGGGAACCCAAATAGACCAAGCAATATAACCATCATATGGGCCAACATATTGTGCATACACATCACCATAATAATCACGCATTAGAACATAGTGAGGGTTAGCATTCCCGCAAAGTCATCATGAGACATAGTTTTACCACTTGTGGTCTTACTATCCACAATGGCCTTGTTAGTCTCTCGTGTGGGCTTGGCCTTCTTCTTCTTGTTCTTCTTCTTCTTCTTCTTAGTTTTGGAGACAAAACCGATGCCCCCTTTATCACCACAAGGCCTTTGCTTACTCAAAATATCATCAATGGACTTGTTGCCTTGTGGAAATGTGGTCTTAGCAAGATCCCCCTTCAACCTAGCATTCTCTTCAAGAATAGTTGTACTACTAGATGGAATGAAGTTACTAGGTGAACGAATATTGGCCAATTGAGTTTGAAGCGTTTCATGGGACTTTGTGAGTGACAAGAGTTCACTTTTCATAGCCTTATGAGACTTGTTAAGCAAACTAAAGTCCTCGGCAAGTTTTTCATGAACCACACCGAACTCAATATTGTCCTTTTTAGCCCTTTTGTATTTAGCAATAGCATGATCACGCTCTTTGATGAGTTTGTTAACAATAATGTCGTTTGCATCATCAAGCCCTTCAAGTTTTAATTCAAGAGACAACCTAGTCTCTTGTTCTTCTTCTAGAGCATTGTTTAAAGCCTCTAGATCAATCATGTGTTCATGCCCAAGTTTACATATTACATCTAGGAGCTCCTATGTGTGGGAAAGTTGATCTAGGATGTTACCAAAATGTATCTTAGCATCCCCTTGTAGTTTAGTCATAAACTCATCAAAAGCAATTAATTCCTTTTTAACATCAAGATACATCTCATCATCGGTTTCATCATTAGATAAGAGAGTGGAGTGAGATGATGACGATACCTCCGTTCCTCTTGCCATAAGGCAAGTGACGTTCTTGATGGGAGAATTCTCATTTGGAGAATCGAAGAGAGAGAATGTTGGAGTAGAGGTAGTGGCTAGAGACGCCACACCATTAGAAGTTTCCTCTTCATCATCTTCATTGTCGGTGGAGTATTCTTCATGAGTGATCAAGACAATTTCTCCCGACTTCTTGTTGATGGGATTCTTCTTGATGAAGGGTTTCTTGTAAGGTGCTTTGAGAGTCTTCTTCAACACAAGCTTACCCCCATGATCTTCTCTCTTCTCATAGGGGCAACTTGCCACAAAGTGATAGCGGTCACCACAATTGAATCAAGTTCTCAATCTAGTAGTATTTTCTCTTTTCCCATTTGGGTTGCTTCTTCGTTGCATTTCCATCTTGGCCTTGGCGGGGTTCTTCCAAAAGTTCTTTGCATAGAAGGCCATATATTGACTATGAGCAATATTGACTTCATCAGGGTGGTCCATGGAGAGGCCTTCATCACTATCATCTTCATCTCCATGGTCCACAACTTTGGCATTCAAAGCAACATTGACAACGTTGCTCATACCAAGGGCACGGGCACGAGCATCTTTGGCATTCTTGGCGGCAACTTTGAAGGCGGCCATCTCTTGCATAACTTCATTTGAGGTCATGAGATGGTAGTTGTGTCTTCCTTGTAGGCTCTTCAAGTCGGTGGTCTCAGAGGGCATGAGTGCACTCACATATTTCCTTTTTATCCACGCATCATCCACATGTGAGGCACCCACGTTTCTAAAAGCGGCGGCGGTGGTCTTGAGCCTTCGGTACATGTCTTCGTGATCTTCACCTTCCTTCATGTAGAAGACTTCGGCTTCATTGCTTAGAGCATCATACCGGTTCCTCCTCGTACTCTCATTTCCAACAAACAATACAGTGAGGGCATCCCAAGCTTCCTTGGCAATGCTAAAGTGCTCAATGTGTGGATAATCCTTTGTACCTAAACCTTGTTGAATCATATGCAAGGCAGTTGCATTGAGTTGACTATTGACAACCTCTCTTCTTGTCAAGTTGTTTGGATCCCCAATAAAGAGTCCATGCTCAATGATGTTCCATAGTTCAATGCAAGAGCTGCGCATATGAGTTCTCATTAGTGATTGCCATTGGGCAAAAGTAGCAGATTCTTCAAGCTTAGGTGGACCTCTATTGTATACATGAGGGTGAGGGATTGGAGGGTCGGGAGAGTACCATGAGTCACGGTGCTCACCCTTCCCTCCATCATTTTGTGTGGAGGAATTAGTGTTGTCTTGTTTACCCCTTACCATCATATCCTCGGGGGATACCGGAGTACTCCCTTTGGGTAAAACAGATGGAGGATCCTCTTGAGGAGAGGGGGATGATGAGCCATCTTTGTCTTTAAGAAGTTGCTCAAGCACCTTCTTGACTTTGTTGACCAAGGAAGAGCTCAATCTTGTTTCCAAGTTTTTGAGATTCTCCATGGTCACCGTGGTAGACTCACCATCACCATCCCCTTCGTGGCTACCAATATTCTCTTAGGCGGTAAAGCCCAAATAAAGAGCCGAGGCTCTGATACCAATTGAAAGGATCGTATGGGCACCTAAAGGGGGGGTGAATAGGTGCTACTTCAAATTTTCTCCTTTTTCAAATTAAGGTTTGACAATAAGGTAAATTCTCTAGATAATGCAACTAAGGTGAATTTACCTATATGACAAATCTGCACGAGCTAACACAATACTAAGTAAGAACTAGTAAGTAAAGTGCGGTAAAGAATAGAAGTAACCAAAGTGGTGGACATGGAGACACAAGGATTTGTTTCCCGTAGTTCCTTCCTTTTGAGGGGAAGTACGTCTACGTTTGGAGAGGGGGTGGTTTCAAACCACCAACGCCATGAAAGGCCTCCCTTGTTCTCCGATGAATCTCACCCCAACGAGATCGATTCACCTTCCACTATATCGGCAACCTTTAAGGTGGAAGCCGGCACCTTTACAAGTTTGGGGCACACATCCACAACTTAATCGGAGGATCCCAAATACAAGCAAGCTGTCAAAACAATCAAAGACAAGCTTCTAAGAACCAAAACTAGAACTAGGGTTTCCAAGAAAACACTAGAGCAAAGGGGCCCTCAATTGAATGAGGGGGAAATGAAGATCTCTTTTGGTGAAGTAGTAGATCAAGGCCTCCTCCTTCGATTCCCCAAAGATCAAGGACTTTGGGTGGTGCATTGAAGAGATCTTGTGGATTAGGTGGCTCCAATGGTGGTCTTGACTTTAATTCAAATGAGCACATTGTCCCAAGGTAGGTGAAAGGCTATTTATAGTCCCAGCTCCAATCTGACCGTTGCAGCATTTAATGCAGCGGTAGTACCGGGTTTTCCAAGCGGTAGTACCGGACGCAACCGGTACTACCGGAACAGTACCGTAGATGCAATGTCGAGTTGCATAGCCCACAGTTGCCACCGGTATCAAAATGTGGAGCTAACGCATGGTGGTAGTACCGCCCCTACAGAGCGGTACTACCGGACACATGCGGTAGTGCCGCATTTTGATACAGGGGGGGAACAACAGTGTGAGTCAAGTGGCCAATCTCCTCAGAAGTGAACGGTACTAAAATGCGGTACTACCGCATTTTGGTACTGGTCAGTTCTGAGAAGATTGGCAAGCTTGCCTATCGCTTCAGTCTTGACCGGTATCAAAATGCGATACTACCGCTTTTTGATACCGCTCAGTTCTGAGGAGTTTGGCGATCTTGCCAAGCGCTTCAGTCATGAGCGGTACCAAAATGCGGTACTATCGCTTTTTGATACCGCTCAGTACTGAGGCCTTTAGCCAGTGTACTCATCACACTGCCAGGCCCGTAAGTGAAAACCCGGTGCTACCGGACTTGAGCAGTAGTATCGTATGGATTATCCGGTACTACCGGACATCACTGAGACAGAATATGGAGCAGCATGCAAGTCCTTTTTGTGTGCGATTAGACAGGGAATTATATGCATGCAACCTGTAGAATACTTCGCAGATAATTAGTCCATTATGTGTGTTGTAATAAACACCAAAATCTCTAGGGATAAGAAATGTTCTTTCAACAACTTTATTATTAAGCAAGGTAATTTTAATAAACAAGTTCAGAATCATTTATTGGAAAACTCTAGAGCTATTAATGAGTTGAAGATATTGTGGAAAGAACTGCTAATGATGTTAAAATGCTTTCTAAACACTTTCAAATGGTTCAAACTCAAATTGATCAACTTGCTAAGGTATAAAAGGATATGCTAGTTAATGCCTCAGGAGATAAACATGCTTATGGAATTAGAACTAGGAGTGGTATAGCCACTCAAGATCCTTTATATCCTGAAGGACACCCTAAAAGAATTGAACATGATTCTCAACAAGGTGAAAGTAGTGGTAGTCCTCATAAGAGAAAGAAAAAGAAACACAAAATAGTTGAGGAACCACCTAAACCTGATGTAGATCCTAATAGTATATCTGTCTCTGATGCTGAAACTGAAAGTGGTGATAAAAATGATGCTCCTGATAAGGAGGAAGTTGAGGAAGAACCTGAGAAGCACACTAAGAACACTAGGTACACTAAGGAAGATTTTATTGCTAATAAAAATGGTAGTGAGAGAGAACCTTGGGTGCAGAAACCTATGCCCTTTGCTAATAAGAAACACAAGTCAAAGGAGGAAGAACACTATAACAAGTTTTGTGAGTGGATGAAACCTTTATTTTTGCAAATTCCTTTGACTGATGCTATTAAGTTGCCTCCTTATTCAAAGCATATGAAGGATATTGTCTCTAATAAAAGTAAGATTCCTAATGAGGAAATTTCTACTTTGCTTGCTAATTATTCCTTCAATGATAAGGTTCCAAAGAAACTTGGTGATCCAGGTATACCAACTATTCCTTGCTCTATTAAGAATAATTATGTTAGAACTTCTTTATGTGATTTGGGAGCTGGAGTTAGTGTTATGCCTTTTTCTCTCTACAGGAGACTCTAGCTAGAAAAGTTGATACACTGATATATCTTTGAAAATGGCTGATAAGTCTACTACTATTCCTGTTGGTATATGTGAGGATGTTCCTGTTCAAGTGGCTCATAATTGCTTGGTTTTAACTGATTTTGTTGTGCTTGAGATGCCTGAAGATGATAATATGTTTATTATTCTTGGGAGACCTTTTCTTAATATTGTAGGTGCTGTCATCAATTGTAATCAAGGAAATCTAACTTTTAATATTAATGAAAAATAGCATACTGTCTATTTCCCCAAGAAGATTGATAAGAGCTATTGCCTGAATTCCATTGAAAATATTGAGAGTATCAAAGTTGGAGAAATATATTGTCCCATTCCACAAGAAAGTTTGAAACTATTATGATTGGGACTATTGCTATCAAGTTTGAGGTAACATAATCATTTAGTGAAATTCAAAGTTTTGCTTCATATAAGATTGTTTTGGTAACAAGACTTGATCAACCTTGTTAACAAAGGGATTTTTATGAACAAAATAATGCTTTCATAGTGGTTATACTTGCTCACTTTTATTTTTCTCCTTCCTAGTCTTTGCTCTTCCTCTTGTAAGCTTTAGTTTTGCTAGTTGTTTTGCTTGTTGGAGTGTTTTAGAACTTCTGTTGTTTTGGTTTTTGTTTGCTTTTGCTTATTCTAAAAAATCTTCTTCTGCGAGAAAATCAATTTTCATACCCTGAAAATTGGCCAAAAATAAAGTTTCCAAAAAAATCCCAGAAAATTCATATTAAATTTTTCCTCAAAAAAAGGGGTGGCCCAGGGGGATCCACCAGGCCAGCACACCCCCAGGTGGCGCCTGACCTACGTGTGGCCCACCTGTGGCCCTCCAAAGTGTCCCCTTCCAGCCACTTCTTTCTCTCTCCCGAAAAACACTGGAAAAATTTCTCAAGCTCGAGTTCCCGCTGTTCTTGCTCCCGATTTTCGATCTCCATGATCAGGCCATCTTTGCAGCTAAAATTTGGAGGGATTGCTCCTTGGTATGTGCCTCCTCCGCTTGTCCAATTAGATTTTTGATTGGTAGATTGTAACTTGAGTATTTTGCTACTATAGGTGTCAGGTTGTGTGAGCTTGCATGCTTGTTCTATGCTTAGATATTTCATTTTGATGCATGTTTAGCCCTCTAGCAAGTTCCTATAGTAGTTCCTTATCATTTATCAACTTGGAAATTCTTGGTTTGATGTTTGTCTAAAATTTCAGAAAAAAGGGGATCATGGACAACCACACCTTTAGAGAAGTGTTTGAGAGTGATGCACCAAGGAGGACAAGTCCTTCGAGATCATCCTCCAGAGCTAGGCCATCATACAATTAGGATCTTATTACACCGCATTTTGGCAATGAGGGAGATGAGGGGGATGCGCACCCTTCCACCTTCCCTTGTTTTACCTTTTTGCAGGCTGCAGGGATTCTCAATGATTTCCTAACTCTTATTAGGAGGGTTGGTCTAACTAGTTATATGCAAGATGAGAGTGAGCAATATTCTATGCTCACCAAAACTTTTGTGGAGAGTTTCTCTTTTACTAGCAACCCTTTCAGGTTAGAGGTGTCATTCAAAATCTATAATAGGCCCTTCACCATGAAAATGAAGAAATTTTGTGAAATTTTTGGTATTATCACGGCTGGGACGGTGAAGAAGATTCCAGCTCAACCTGCTGATTTGTTGGAGCTCTATCGTGGGATAACCAATGATGATGACCGTAGAGCCCAGCGTGGAAAGATAAGAAACATTCAACTCCCAACTATCAGCTATTTTGCTTATTATCTTGCCACTAGTATTCTTGGTAGGGAGAACACTAGAAATATTTCCAACTATCATTTGGCCTTTCTAGCTGTTGCACTCAACAATGAAACCAGGTATAATCTTGGTTCCCTCATTGCTCGTCGCTTAGCTGCTAGAGGACCCATTTATGGGGGTATTATTGTTGCACGTGTAGTTGCTGCCTTAGAACTTTTCTGTTGATCCAAATGATACAATTTTGGCTCCTCAGAGGCTTGATCTTACTGCCATGGAAGCGCATCACTTTGTCACTGCTAGCTCTACCCTTGAGAGTTTGGTTTACAAGATAATGTTTACTAACAGGGAAGAGAGAGAAATTCCTTTGCCACAAACCACTTTGTTCAGTATTTGCTAGGGACCTTGGTCATGCTCCAAGGAGGAGATGGATGAGCAGCTACGCATTCGTGGTTTCCATGGACACTACCAGGGGACGCGCCCTCTTATAACCACTTTGTGCACTACACAGGGGCGTCCTCGAGCTCGTACCAGGACGAAGGGACCTCTTCGTCGCATTACGGAGGCGCACCTTTTTGGTTACCATGGGGTTGAGCCCCACTTAGGCCAAAAGCCTAAGCTTGGGGGGAGATATTCCGACATCACACTCATCTATGTATAATGTTCAGTCGGTTCTTTGTATATCCATGTCTCGCTTTCTTTTTGGTTTTTGTTTCTGCTTTCTCAAAACACAAAAAGACCAAAAATATTTTCGTTGTTTATCTTGGTTTGTTTCTTTGCTTTTTAGCTTTGGTTTGCCTTAAGAAAAATCCAAAAATATTTTTCTTTGTTTGTTTTTGCTTTGTGTGCTTGCTTTAAAAAAACGAAAATACCAAAAATATTTGTTGTTCTTCTTTGGTTTTGTGAAGTTCTTTGCATGGTTTATCAGTCCTTAGTGGAGTTTGGTTTCATGTTATTATTCAAGCCACACAAGTGAAGGGAAATAATGAAGATTAATACAACTTGAGGTGTGGTAAGAGGCTGGTAACGAACTCTATTTGTTTTCATTTTTGTACATATACTCATCATTGTGGGCATGCTTAGTCTTCATGTAAGGTGTATGTTATTTATGGATGCTTAGTAGTTCTTGCTTTCTTATGATTAGCTCCAGCTTGCTAATAGTTTGTAGCATGTCATATGAATGTTTGCTTGCATTGTTCTATTCATAACTTGGTATGACACTGTGGTATCCTCCTCTGAATGTTTCATGTGAATCGACTTGGCACATGCTCACGCATGCATATGATTGAACAATAGTCAGTAAACCTCGATGATTTATTTTTCCTCAGAGTTCTTATATCACTTTCATGCCATAGTTAGTCTTGTTTTGTTGCAAGCATGATTATGACAGTTATTGCTCTCTCGTTTGTCGCTCCCTTTCTATTACTAGCCTTCACTTGCACTGAGTATGAGCTCTACTTGTGCATCCAACTCCCCAAAACCAATATTGTCAAAAGTGTCCACCATACCTACCTACTAGCATCATTTGCTATTCTGTGCATATTCATTATGCCTTGTTTTCTTCCAAATAAAATGTTTGCTTGTTATGAGAAAGTTAGTTAGTAAAGCTCTCACGAACTTGATGGCACACTTTATTTCTTGCACTTAATAAACCCGAACCATTGTGACTCTCCATGAAAGTTATATGCTTGCAAATTATAGGCTAGGAGTTAGCAGAACCGTGCTGTCACGGGGAATGCTTTCAACATTGCACATGTACTCTATACCCAATTGATATCATGCTCTTTTGTTTACAGATGTTGTATGTGTGAAATAAAAGGGGAGCTTGTAAGTTCATGGAGTTATATATATGTGTTAGAGAAACGCCTGGGCCGCTAGCCTAAGCCATGCCTAATCATGGTGGGAACTTGCAGCATAACCATAATGAGCAATCGGTGAAGCATCCTCAATAAAAACCTATGCAAATAGCAAATAAAAAGATCGCTGAGATGCTTATTATCTACTTGTCTTGTCATTTTGATTATGGGATAAATCTTGTATCATGTGCAAGGGGTACCCCGTTGGCGGTTCTCTATGATACACATGTATTTACTATGAGAAGAACTACTGGTAACTAAAGTTGAGTAGCATGAGGAGCGGCCCTCGTATTCAAGAGACATGAGATTTCCAGTTTATGGTCTATCAAGCATATAACTCATATTGGACCTCACTTTCACCATTAACCATCTAAAGATACCTATGATAGTGGCAATGAGAGCTCAAAGCTAATGAGTACCATACTTTCAGCATTTGGAAACCTTTTAAACCTTTCAAAACCTTTTCACTTCCTTGTTGAGTCACCACTTATTCTATGAGCACCTTATTGAGAGCATAGTTGTCATTCTTAGTGTAATGTGCTTGTCTCAAAACTTGGTTAATTATGTCATGACTTTGATGCTTGTATCTCTGATATCTTTACTTCTAGTCTTTACTTGATCTTCAGAGGTGCCTTGGCATTCATGTTTTGCTCCACCATCAAAGGCAAGCGAGATACCAATCTATCATACCTTTTTATGAGCATTGCAATGCTGCTTATGTTTATGTTTCATGCTACTAATTATTATTGAGTTGGAATCTCTTCATAGCTTGTAATGACTATTAAGTAGACTCAGTTGCATACTCCTTATTATGAATTGTCTAAGTATCTACTCATGTGCTGAGAATATTTACATCATATGAAGCAAATGTGTTCGTGAAAGTTCTTTTATCGCACTCAGTTTTACAAGCAATAAGCTAAGATTAGGGGAGTTTATACATCCAAAACGTATCTACTTTACCAAACACTTTTGATATTGTTTCTCCTATAAACTTGTGTGATTTGGATACAACTAACACGGACTGACGCTGTTTTCAGCAGAATTATCTTGGTGTCTAGTTTTTGTGCAGAAAATCAACTATCAGGAAAATCCCGGAAAATATGCCAAAAATCCTATTTCACAAGAAGACTCACGGAGCCAGAACACGAGACGGAGCGGGGCTCTGAGGGGCCCGCACCCCCTACTGTGCGGGCCAGGCCTGGCCACGCCTGGAGGGTGTGTGGCCGCCTCAGACACCCCCTCGGCCTCCCTCTTCGCCTATAAGTTGCCTTCTGACCTAAAAACTCAGGGGGGGTCGACGTTTTTCTAGAAAGATTTCCGCTGCGCCGCCACCACCAGAAACCGCGATTCGGAACCAGAAACTCTGTTCTGGCACCCTGCCGGGACGGGGAATTTGGAGAGGATAATCGACATCATCACCAACAACGCCTCTCCGTCAACCATCCATGTTTCCCCCATCCATGAGTGACTAATCCCCCGCTATAGGCTATGGGGATGGCAGGGATTGGATGAGTTCTATCATGTAATCGAATAAGATTGTTAGGGCATGGTGCCTAGTATCTCTATTAGTGCTATTTGACTTTGTTCCAATTTGTTGTGCTTAATGCTTGTCACTAGGGCCCGAGTGCCATGATCTCAGATCTGAACTTATTATTTATTCATGATGATAGTATTGTTCGTGATCTTATCTACAAGTTGTGTACACATATCATAGTCTGAATCCAAAGGCCTCGAAGTGACAAAAATTGGGACAACCGGAGGGGATGGCTGTGATATGAGGATCACATGAGTTCACGGAGTGTTAATTCTTTGCTTCGGTACTCTATTAAAAGGAGTACCTTAATTGCCAGTAGATTCCCTTGAGGCCCCGCTACAATAGGCTGGGAGGACAAAAGATGGTGTGCAAGTTCTCATTGCGAGCACGTATGGCTATATATGGATCACATGCCTATGATTATTTAGTACTTGGATGCTTTATCTTATTTATCTGCAATTGCCCTAGATCTTGAAGTTATATGTTTAGACTTGTCCATGCAACGCCCGTCCATCCATCCCTATGCCTACCGCACTCATATCCTACTGTTTGCTACTACTGTTACTATTGCCCTTGTTTTACTACTGCTGTTGCTTTGCTATTGCTACTACAAAGCTGTTGATACTGATAAACTACTGTGAGCAAGACTATTTCCAGGTGCAGCTGAATTGACAAATCAGTTGTTAAGGCTTATAAGTATTGTTTGTCTCCCCTTGTGTCGAATCAATAAATTGGGTAATACTACCCTCGAAGACTGTTGATATCCCCTATACTTGTGGGTCATCACGCCGCCATTGGCGTTGGGGTTGGGCGGGTCGGTTCCGTTCCTAGTGTTTTCACGAGTGTCGTATCCATTGACGACAGCTGCACACATGTAGCGATAGGGAAGATCGTTGCTCACGTAGCTCTCTGATTCCAGAGTCGTAGGCTTCTTCTCCTATCATACAGGTCGGAGTCGCAACTGCTATTGATATCCCCGTCGTAAATCAGCGCATGAGCGTTAAGATCACTCAGTGTGCTGATTGGTGGGGTCCATGAGGCAGGTGCTATCATCGGTGGCATCACCCGCTCAGGGAGGCGAAGCGTGCCGATCTTGCAGACCTGGAAGCATAGGCTACCAATCATCATGTCGGATCCGTATCCTATGGAATCGAAGGCCGGCGTGTTGCCGGCGAGTGGATGGTGAATTCGATCGCGCCGAAGATGAGATGGTTGTCCGATGTGGACGAGTTTAAGATCACAGGTGACAGGGCCATCGAGATTGCAACATCAGTGCTCCCAGTTCCCACAGACGGCGCCAATTGACGTGGGGTGTCCACATCAATGCCCATACTTGATGGGCTTGGGTTTAAGGAAGAAGGATGCATTGGAGATCTCGTTCGGCTAACAAACAAGCAACACGGCACATGAGGTTTACCCAGGTTCAGGCCCCTGGAGGGAAAACCCTACTCGTGCTTGTCTATTCTTGATTATTGATGAAACTGAGGATTACAAGGGTGCGCAGATGAGATCTGGCGAGTGTGTATGCTAGGGTTGAGGTTTTCCTTCTCGCCATGCCCTCCTGGCCTTTATTTAGGGAGGTCGGGTCTAGGGATAAGGCCGAGTGATGGCGCCTAAGAGCGCTCCATCAGGAAACCCCAAAAGCAAGGTGTGAAGAGCACATCAGCAAGTCTTCCCTCAGTAAGAAACCAAGGTTATCGAACCAGTAGGAGGAAGGAAACATCTCAAAGGTGTTGCAAGCAACTTGGAAACCTGCACAACACAAACTCAAGACTTTGCCCCAACAAACAGTGAGGTTGTCAATCTCACCGGTTGCTGTAATAGAGGATTAACTGTATGGTGTGGAAGATGATGGTGGTTTGCAGAAAGTAAACAGTAACAGTGAAAAATGTATCAATGGTAAATATTGGACCGGGGTCCATAGTTCACTAAAGGTGTTCTCCTTAGATAAACAAACATGTCATGCTGGGTAAACAAATTACAGCAAGACAATTGACAGGACTGAGCAAGACATAACAATGCAATACTAGACATCATGATCCTATGAGATTCGATTGGGCAATACAACAAGATACATAGACCGCCATCCAACTGCATCTATGACTAGAAGTCCACCTTTGGGTTATCATTCGAACCCCCTCCAGTATTAAGTTGCAAGCAACAGACAACTGCTTTAAGCAAAGTGTGTAAGGTAAATAATCCACTTGTTCCATGAACAAGAGACCGATGTTTTCTCCCTAGTGGCAAAAACACATCTATAACCTTAGAGATTTCTGTCACTTCCCTTAGATTAAATAGAGGCATGAACCCACTATCAAGCATAAATACCCCATCTTGGAGTCACTAGCAATTACTTGGCCAAGATAGCTACTAACAACGGAGATCATGCAAGATCACAAACAACACAGACATGATAGAATCAATAAGACAAAACTATTAATCAATCTGACATAGTAATCTCAATATCCATCGGATCCCCGCAAACACAACATGCATGATTACAAATAGATGAGATCTTGATCATGAACGGAGCTCACAAGATCTAGACATGAAAGCACAAAAGGAGGAGATACAACCATCTAGCTACTACATGGACCCGTAGTCCAAGGTGGAACTACTCACGCTTCATACCAAAGGCTGGCATGATGAAGAAGAAGGCCTCCGGAATGATCTCCCTTCCGGCAGGGTGCCTGGAAGAGCTTCAGATCCCCCCGATTTAGGGACGATGGTGGCGGCGGCTACAAACGGTTTCGTGGAATATTGATCGGGTACTTAGGGTTTAGGCATCGGGGGCTTCTTATAGGCGAAGAGGCGAGGAAGGAGGGCAGCCAGGGGGCCCACACCCTGCCAAGGCGTGGCCTACGGTGGGCCGCGCCTGGGGGGTGCGGCCGCCCTATGGCTCCCCTCCGTCTCTCCTCTGGACTACGTGTTCTCCTCGGTGAAATATTGACTTTGGCTTTTGTCCCGTCCAATTCCGAGAATATTTCCTTACTAGCTTTTCTGGAACCAAAAACAGAAGAAAATATACAACTGGCACTGTGGCATCTTGTTAATAGGTTAGTACCAGAAAACATATAAAAACACCTCAAAGTGTAGACAAAGCAAAGCGAAGTAGATACTAAACAAGCATGTAACATCGATACGTTTCCGACGTATCTCCGAGTCGGTTACAGATAAGGGTTTGCTCTTTAAACTTTCTAACTAAAGCTAGACGTATCCTCCAAGGAATCATATCCTTCATGGGCCTGGGCCACCCGAATCTTTCATGGGCTTCATCATCAGGTGTAGATCAACACGCGGTCCCCACGGGGCCAAACCATATAGGCCAATATCGGGTACCCGTAGGGCATACCCATGTCACTACCACACATCATCTCGCACTGCACTCAACTCGATCGGTCCAAATAGCCTCGTTTCTAGCGGCGACCATCTTAAGTTTTCCCTTCAAATTCTTCATCTCTAGTGTAGGCTAATCGGCGTTGATGATAATAAAGGTCCTTTTTTCCATCCCATATTGATGTTCTTCCTTAGAGGAGTTTCGAAGGGATAAAGTTTGGAATCGATGTCTGGCTTTAAGTTTTTAATGATAAGCGTTTGTCTAAGACAGAGGCTTCCTATGCATGGGGTGATGTCACATCATATTGGAGTCCTCAAGTTCCGCCATCCGCCTGATGAAACTCGGCCAGATATAGCTCCATTAGGAAATTGCAAGTTTTATGTCCTCCATCTTCGTCTAGCCAGAGTTGGGATATCTCTTGGCCCACCTTGGTACTATATTCTTCAGGACATTAATATCTCAAGGTCATGGTCGCCGACATCTTCTGGTCTACGTCGATGACTTCCTGTTCAATTCTTATTCTACAAGCACCTGGTTTTTTCAATATTTGTCCAACACGAGCTTTATTATGCCAGAGGTCTAGAGGCGACATATAGCTTTTGTCACGACGCGTCATCGAGGAATGCAGAAGGAAGGTGGTGCTAAAGTTTTAAGGAACTTATGTTATTTCTTTCTCTTGTAAGGATGTTTTTGTAAGGACTGGTTTCATATAATATATGATCTTAGGCCTTCTTCGCACAAAAAAAAATAGAATACTATCGTAACCACCACTAGCGTCCTGCTTATTCGGGAGAAAAAACAGCTGTCTATCCGCCCAAGTGGACAAATCCTATGCGTCCAATCACCATAACAAAAATATTTTGCTTGTAATCTTTTTTCTACACGTCCAACATCAATTGCAACTTTTTGAATGGTTGTTAGAAGTCGTGAAAAAAAGGATTGCAACATCTCAAACGCACCCATGTAGCAAAAAAACAACCTATGCAATAAATCTCCATCGATAGCCGTAAAAGTATTGGAAAGTGTGTCAGTGTTTGCAACCAAACAAACCAACGTATCAGCAAATATGTTAACATCACAACAAATGCGTTTGCAACATTTGATTGAGAGAGAAAACCAATTGATGCAACAACAGTCGAGTATAGGCATTTTCCTTCTCATAACATCAGCACGGTTTTTTCCCAGGAAAAGACATCGTTACATTGTACGTGTCGTCAAGTGCACCGCATCTACCATTTAAAATATGTGGTGAACAACATAAACAGAACAATATCAAGTGTTAGGCCGTTTGTGATTTTTGAATTTTATCAGATAAAATGGATAATGAAAAAGTAATCTGACATGTCACATGAACATCGTGTGGATGGAACGTCGCTGTGCGCAGGCGTTTATTTAGAGCAGAGCAGCAGTAGCTGGCAAGAGATTCCAGTTGTCCAGCAGGACCATGCATGCATAACTCACACATACACTCCCACATAACAAGGTTTGACGTATCGATCAAGCACGTTGGGCATACGGCAACCTACGCAAGTGAACTGTGGCTCACATTTGATTCGGAGACGACGTGACGTCTCTCTCCGATAAGATGAACGATCTAGTCATGCAGCCTACGGGAAAAAAATGGTAATGCAAAATCACGTTTTGCTTCGGTGTCACTTCTTCTTAAATCTTTAACAAACATAAACTCATGGATGGCTAGAATCACACGCTATCGATTTGTTTCGAAGACCGTACAAATCTATCCGAAACCCGTTATGGTCCGTTTATAAGTCTATACTCACCATACATATATGTACTCACGTATCTGGGAAAGACGAAAATCGAAAGGTATATAGCAATAACAACAATTTTTAAAAAAATAGAGCATACAAAGACGTAGATAGCGAGAAAATATCGGCCCGTGGAGACGTGAAGAAAAACCAGCTCGACCAAGTATACATATATGAAAATATACATGGACTTGATATGTATTTTGATGGATCAAAAGAAAATCGTTGGTTGCAAACTTAAGTTTGAGGTGGGGGTGGGGTGGGGGACACCGAAGCACCGTGCATGGTGTGGGTCGATGCTGAGATGGTCCCTAGGAATAAATAGTAATCACTTTGTTTCATATTCCCTCCGTTTTAAAATATAAGATATTTTAGGTTTGTGAAGAAAATGTATCTAGACTTTTTTTAATATCTAGATTCATTTTAAACTTGAATGAACCTACATAGTAGTCTAGCTTCATAAAGCTAAAACATCTTATACTTTGAAACGGAAAAAGTAGTAATACTAACGTTTTGACAAACCAAATTGGTTAGAGGAATATTTTTTCACCTACACATTAACATTGTTTAGAGGAGTATAAATAAATTTGTAAAAACAAGTGGGTACTTTTTTCAGATTAACAACTAGGTATTTAGTAAATTATGCGACGATTGAGGCTTTGGCATCCTGTGAAAAAAGGAGTGCATCCCATTAGTAGTAACGTTAAATCGTGTCTCTCCATGTTAGAATAGATGTCTTAAATTTTTTAAATTTTGAATGAATTTTACCTCAAAAAAAATTGAATGAATTTATATACTAATTAGTGTCTAGATTTATTCAAATTTTAATAAATATAAGACATCTATTTTGAGACGGATGAAGTCGTATAAGTTGATTACCCGCCAAAAAATGTATAAGTTGATCGCCTAGCATTTTTCGACGGCTTTGATTGTCTTTGCGGTCACACACACGCAAGGGGGTGTTGAAGAATATAAACAGTTGGTTGTAAAGTTGCAACCCTGCATCGCTGTAGCTGATCTCCCTTGTTTTAATTGCTAACCATAAACCAGGTGCGTGCGAAGTGCATGCATGGATGGAGCAGATGAATGGGCACGCGCGCACCGCACAGCCGTCGTACGTGTCACTTGCCTGGCTTGCATCGCCCCGGCCCCACTAATCAGCTGGTCCATGAAGGATTCGGTCGTCCATGGCCGGCGTGTACGTTCGTGGGCACATGGCTCCATCGGCGACTGTTCACGGATCGGTGCATCTCCCCGACTGAAAGCAGATGGTGGTGCCTACGAAAAGAAGACGGGTGATGCTCTAAAAAAGCAATCTAGGTTTTATGGCGATTCCGGCAGCGATCTGATCTCATCACCGGAAGACCACTGTCCTCCCTCTTCTCATCCCTTTTCCTCGCCTCTGTCGACTCGGGTTGACCAAGGGGCTAGCGAGTCTAGCTTCCCGGCCTTGGGAGATTGCAGGCAGGTTAGGGGTTTCGTGGACGAGGGCGTGTGAGCGATCGCCATGGCGGAAAAGTCGAGGGCGAGAGAAGGACAGGCAGGCAAGGTTTTTTATGTGAACGAGCTGCTGAAGAATCTCAAGCTGCATGGAGAGGAACTCAATGATGTGGTTCTTGGCAAGGCAGAGATCCGGCAATGGCCGGAGGTGAAGTGGCTCGCGACGGCAAAGGTTTTGACACGGAAAGCGTTCAGTATGCAATCCCTCAAGAACACTCTGCTGGCCGCATGGAGTCCGGCCCAGGAGGTCTTGTTTCATGAGATGGAACCGAATCTATTTGTGCGGCAGGCACATTGCCTCGGGATTGGAAGCGGATCATGGAGGACGGGCCATGGCTCTTCCGTGGATGCGCCCTTATGACTGAACCTTTTGACGGATCGACATTGGTCCCTACGGTGATCCCTAGTGGCGTTCAGGCATGGGTGCAGGTTCACAAGATTCCACCTCTCTTTCGCAATAAGGAAGTTCTAAATAAATTGGCAACAAGGGTGGGTGAGGTCATTTGGGTGGATATGGTTGCGGTGCAGACCAGAACCGGAATTTTTCACCGAGTTCGGGTGAAGCTGGACTCGACAAAGCCCCTGACGCGATTTGTCCCACTGACACTTGAGGGTAGTGACCGTATGATTTTGCAAGTGGTCTACGAAAAAATGCCGAAACATTGCCAGGTGTGTGGGTTGATGGGTCATACTCACCTCGAGTGTGGCACCGGAGAGCATGACGCCTCTGCTCTCCAATTTGGTACTTGGATGCTCTCAGAGGAAGGCTATTGGAGGCCTGGCACACCTGGTGCGAGAGCACGTACCTCGGCTCGGAATTCTGAGGAAGAGCGTGGACGTGGACAATTTGGCGGCCGTGGAAGAGGAGTGGCAGGCCATGCTCCGAGTGCCCCTGGTGCTGAACGTCGAAGACGCAAGTGGATGCCAAGAAATTCTGCGCGCAAGCGCAATTCAGAGGACGCTGGCCTGGAGGAGGAGCCGACAAAGGCGCTTGAAGACACGGCGACGAGCCCGCAGAAAAAGAAGAATGATGGTGGGAGCTCAGAAGTACCTGTGACAGGTGATGATCTGGATGGGGCTAGGAAGCAGCTGGACAGGAATGCATATGATAAAGGTGTGGTGCCTGAGGGTGTTCCTCCGCCGCCCCCGCAGTACGTGCCACCAAAAGATAAAAAGAAGGCAAAAAGGGTTGCCTGCGTCTGCGCAGAGCAAGGGCAAGAATGATACGATGAATGTGAATGTTGTTGCTGTGCGGACGAACATGGCAACAAGTGCAAGTGCTTCGGCGGCCTCCCAGGCGGAGGGCCGCCTAGACCAATGAGTGCGATGAGCTTCAACTGTCGCGGCTTGGGCGGGGATGCGACAGTTAGAGAACTTCGCAATTTGGTGAAGGAACATGCCCCCACCGTGTTGTTTGTCTTAGAAACTCAGCTGCATAAGACACGCGTGGAAAATTAGCTCGATCAATAGGCTTTGACAGATGCTTTGCTGTAAGCAGTTCTGGCCGTAGCGGGGGACTTGGTCTGTTTTGGAATAATAATACAATGATTGAAATTTTACCTTATTCGCAGTATCATATTGATGCCATTGTGACTGAGGTTGGAAAAGACCCGTGGAGGGTGACGGGGGTTTATGGAGAGGCTCAGACGAACGAACAGTTCAAAACTTGGTATATGCTCAAGTATATTCGTTCGTCTTCGTCATTACCCTGGGTATGCCTAGGGGATTTCAACGAGGTACTGCACCAAAACGAGCATGTCGGAGTGCAGGAAAGAAGCCATGCACAGATCACGGGATTTCGTGATGCGATTGATGTGTGTGGACTACAAGATCTGGGATATATTGGTCCCAGCTGGACATATGAAAAGAAGGTTGCTGGAGGTTCTTATTGCCGGGTGAGGCTCGACCGTGGGCTTGCCACGTCAGACTGGTGTGAGCGCTTCCCGCTAGCGACGGTGCGCCACCTGACAGCAGCCTCTTCTGATCATTGCCCAATACTCTTGTCATGGGAGGAGCAGCAAAGGCCTCCATGGCCAGGAAATGATTCCAAGATTTTTAGATACGAGTTAATGTGGGAGAGCCATGAAGGCTTTGCACCTGCGCTTGAACAGGCTTGGAAGCAGCTCGGGAAAGCAACAACGCTGCTTGAACTTCAGGAAAAAATTAATTCAGTCACAGGATCACTACAAAACTGGAGTTCCTCCACGTTTGGCAGCGTGAGGCGGGAAAGCCGGGGTCTACGTGAGGACTTGCGTCGCCTACGGGAGGACCCGGTACCATCACATACTGAGTTGAAAATTGTGGATCGGTTGGTCGAATTGGATCACCGTGAAGAGTGATGTGGAGGCAACGATCTAGAGTTCAATGGCTGGCTGAGGGGGACAAGAACACCAGATTTTTTCACTTGCGAGCCAGCCAGAAAAATAGAAAAAATAGGATTCACAGTCTTCGCAAACCTGATGGGGAGATGACTGAGGATCCGCTTGAGATGGCCAATATTACTAATGATTTCTATCATGATTTATACAGGTCAGAAGGCATCGAGGACATGGGAGTGGTGCTTGATACGGTGCCAAGCCGTGTCAGCACAGAGATGAATGAGGAGCTAACCTCATCTATTATGGAGAATGAGGTTAAAGAGGCCCTCTTTCAGATGTTCCCGAAAAAAGCTCCGGGGCCGGACGGGTTTCCAGCACACTTCTTCCAGCGCCACTGGGATCTCTGTGGCGAGGAAGTTACAGACATCATTCTGAGAGTCCTACAAGGAGAGGATGACCCTGCGTCTTTCAACAAAACATTTATTGTTCTAATCCCTAAGGTACAAAAGCCAAAAGAGCTAGGTCAGTTCCGCCCTATCAGTCTGTGCAATGTTATTTATAAAATTGCCTCTAAGGTGTTGGCCAATAGACTGAAAAAGGTGTTACCGGTGATCATATCAGATGAGCAATCAGCCTTTGTTCCAGGAAGGCTGGTCAGAGACAACATTATCACAGCCTATGAATGCCTTCATTTCATGAAGAGGAATAAGGCGGTGAAACACAGATTTTGTGCGCTAAAACTCGATATGAGTAAGGCGTATGACCGTGTGGAGTGGGATTACCTTAAGGCAGTCATGGTTAAATTGGGATTCCATCAAACATGGGTGAACATGGTTATGAGGATGGTCACTTCAGTATCATTCTCAGTTATGTTGAATGGGCAGCGCTTACAGGAGTTTAAGCCCTCCCGAGGTATTCTTCAAGAAGATCCAATATCGTCGTATTTGTTTCTTTTAGCAGCAGAGGGCCTTTCATGACTCTTGAAAGTTAGAAGTGAATCATCGAGCCTACAAGGACTAAAGGTGGCCCCCACTGCCCCGGCAGTGAACCACTTACTCTTCGCAGATAATAGCCTGCTGTTTATCAAAGCAAATGGGGAGAGCACTCGGGCTGCCCGAGACACTTTGGATGCTTATTGCCGTGCCTCAGGACAGCGGATCAACCTAGATAAGTCATCTATTTTCTTTAGCAAACGGTGTCCGGAGATGGTGAAGCAGCAATTGAAACATATTCTGAATGTACAAACTGAGTCACTGAGCGAGAGGTACCTGGGCTTGCCCTCTGATGTTGGGCGATCAGCAAATGGGGCTTTAAAATACTTGAAAGATAGGATTTGGAAGAGAGTCCAGGGATGGCTGGAACAATGCTTGTCTGCAGGAGGTAAAGATGTTTTAATCAAATCAGTGGCACAAGCTATTCCAACTTTTTCCATGTCTTCCTTCAAATTGCCTAGAGGGTTATGTGAGCACATTAACTCCCTAATTAGAAACTTCTGGTGGGGTTCTAAGGAAGGAAAAAAGGAAGACATGTTGGGTCTCCTGGGAGAATATGACGAAGCCTAAATTTCTCGGTGGTTTGGGTTTTCGAGACATCGAGCTATTTAATTTGGCACTCTTGGCTCGTCAAGGTTGGCGCATAATTCAGAATCCTGAAGCCTTGAGTGCGAGAGTGTTAAAAGCTATCTACTTCCCGGAAACAGATTTTTTGCAGGCCGAACTAGGGTCTCACCCATCTCACATATGGCGTGCAATTATGGAGGGAAGGGATGTTCTATCGCAGGGCCTCATCCAACGAGTAGGTTCTGGACTGGACACAAATGCTTGGGACGACAATTGGCTGCCACAGGACGGAGCTCTTCATCCGATTGCATGCCTGCATGATGATCCACCTCAACTAGTTTCAGACTTCATTGATCAATCAACTCGACAGTGGGACTCTGTCAAGCTGCACACCTTCTTTCTTCTAATGGACGTGCAGATTATTCAGAATATTCCGATAAGTACAAGATTGCAGCCTGACTTCTGGGCTTGGCATTATGATAGAAATGGTATTTTCAGTGTGCGATCGGCATATCGGATGCTTTCAGCGACAAAGGTGAGGCGGGAAGCCTGGCTGGAGGGGACAGCTACGAGTTCCGATCATCAAGCGCTGCACACAAGCTGGACTAGATTGTGGAAAATTACAGTCCCAGCTAAACCGAAAGTTTTTCTATGGCGTTTGGCTCAGCAATCTCTTCAGACCATGGACTTGCTGCACCATAGACACATTGCATCATCGAGGGCATGAGGTATCTGCGGAATGGAAGATTCTTGGCGTCATTCACTACTTGACTGTCGTATGGCACGTTGTGTCTGATCTCTAGCTAACGAGGAGATGGTTGAGCACATGTGTCAGGTACAGAAACCCCATGCACGTAATTGGCTTTTTACCATGATCGATTCATTACCACATGAGCAACTAATCGTTATGACGGTGACCATGTGGGCTATCTGGCATGCTAGACGGAAAGCAATTCATGAAGATCAGTTTCAAAGCCCGCTTAGCACTCACTGTTTTGTCAATAGTTTCATTTCAGAGCTAGAAGTGGCAAACAAATTAGAAAAGCCAGAGAAGAATACGCCAGGGGCAACTCCATCACACCCAAAGTGGATCCCGTCGCCTCCAGGAGTGGTTAAACTGAGCGTCGATGCTGGGATTGCAAAGTCCAGAGTTGACGGGGCAGTAGCGGCTGTTGCTCGGTCTGAGTCAGGAGCCTTCATAGGTGCTTCTGTTGTCCTGTTTGAAGGAATCCAAGACCCAGAAACTCTTGAAGCTATGGCCCTTCGTAAGGCCCTAAGCCTGGGACAAGATCTTCATCTTTCAAAATTGAGAGTGGCGAGTGATTGCCTTGCTGTGGTGCGTGCGATAAAAGAGCAATATCTGGGTAAATATAGCCATGTGCTGCAGGAAATCAAGACTAGTGCAGCAGAGTTTTCAGAAGTCACTTTTGTACGTAAAAACCGATTATCCAATAAGGAGCCACATGATCTGGCTCGTTTAGTTTCTTCGTCACTAGTTGGACGTTATGTTTGGCTTGTAAACCCGCCTGTTGGCGTTTATATTCCAAGACTTTTGGTACAATTTAAGAGGCCGAACGTTTTTCTAAAACAAAAAACGAAAAGAAGACGTGCCGGCGCGCACGTACACGTAAGCTGGTCTGCTCTGGACTGTGGGAGTCATGTGTGGGGCTCCCTTTTCTTTATGAGTTTTTTTTTTTACAATCCCTTTCTTTATGAGTTGAATCATCGAGCGAGCGGGGATCATCATGGGGAGAGCTGCTCTGCCCCTGTTTAATTAATGGGCAGTGCAGCGCGTCTCTCGGGGGATTTATGTTTTTTATCCCCCGGATCCCCAGCCAACCACGTGTTTTTTTTTTTTGGTCAAAATCCCGCTTTTGCTACAAATAGTCCCGCTTTTGCTACAACGTAGCAAAAAACGGTTCGACCCAGAAAATAGAAAATTAGACTGGACCTCGCCGGAGAGTTCACCGGAGACATCGCCGGCGACCGTGTAGCAAAAAAGTTGTGCTAATGTAGCAAATCCGACCTCTCCGGAGATCTCATTGGAGACCGTGTAGCAAAAAAGTTATGCTATTGTAGCAAAATCGCAAAACGGTGGTAGCAAAAAAAAGTGCTAATGTAGCAAAAAGAACGACCTCGCCGGAGAAATCACGGGTGCCTGCCATAGCAAAACCGACTTTGCTAGGGACTTTCGTCGAAATTGTCATAGCAAATACTTTGTGCTATTGTAGCAAAAACATAGAATAAAAATAGCAAAAAATGACTACTATTGTAGCATCCCCTGTAGCAAAATCTCAAAACCCATTTATTCGTCGGTAGCATCACGACCCTACATCTATAGCCATCATGACCACCACCGCCATAGTAGCAAGCGCTGCCGCCGCTTGTAGCAAAGCACCATCGTTGTGGTAGCAAGCCGTACCGTAGCTTGTAGCAAAGCACCACCGTTGTGGTAGCAAGTCGTACCGTAGCTTGTAGCATGCGTCGCCACCGTGTAGCAAGCATCGCCACCACTTCTAGCAAAGCAATGTCGGCTTTGTAGCAGAAGCTGTCGCCACCAACCAACTCGTAGCACCACTACCGGCCGCGCGTAGTACCACCCCGTCTTGTTCCTGTGGAAGCAAAGCTAGACATAGTTGTAGCAAAACGTCGTCCTTGTAGCGTCTCCAGCAACACCGTCGAGGGGAGATGCGGCAACACCTGCTCGCAACACCCCTACTCTGGTGGCGCATCGTCCCTGCGGCCGTCGAGGTCGGGCTGTGCGCGAGCTACAGGCAACATGGTGGCGGGAGATCCATGGGGTCATGTCAGCGCGGCAGCGGGAACTCCGGGGTTGGGCTGCGCGCGAGCTGCAGGCGGCATGGCGAAGGGAGCTGCGGTGCGGCACGACTATGGTAGTGCGAGGCGGAGGGACTGCGAGGTGGCGCAGAGCTTTGAGGCGAAGCAGCGGCGCTGCCGCTGGTGGGCGCGTGGATATGTGTGGTAGAGAGAAAGGTAAAAGAAAGCAAAGAGATAAGGTCCACCGCTTCTGTGTACGTGCGGTTCAGGAGGAGCCGTGCGGTGCGACCCGGGGGATAGAAGGAAGCGATCCCCCGGGGGAGCCCAATCATTTTCCTTAATTAATTAAGGTTGGGTAGGGCCGTAGGGGTCCGGTCACGGGCCAGCTGTGAGAAAATCTCCTTTCATTTTAGCATAGCTGCTGAGCATTTGCCCATGGGAAAACGATCGAGAATCTCCGCGGGGCCGAGTGGGCGCCATGTGTACCGATCGATCGATGTCGTTGTTGGCGCCAGAGAAGAAACGTGCATGCTCCTGAAAATTATCTAGAACTGGTCTCTGGGCTTAGGGCATCTTTAATCGATCCCTTAAAAACAGTTAAGACTACTCATAATGGAGAGTATTGTATGTTAGTATTATGCATATGATACTAGTGTATAATACTATATCTATAATGCATGATATCATGTATTAGTATTATAGATTTATAGAATTTATTGTTTTGTAAAATCTCAAATGCAAATTTGTGTAGTACAAGATTTTTTTACACTAAGTTTCTATTTTTATGTGCTATGATATCATATTTATCTATAATACTATTATCATCTCTCTAATCTTTAATTGCAGTGGCACATAAATATTTTGTATGCATGTAATGCATGAGACTACCTATGATATCCCCATTGAGGCTAGTCTAAAGGAGTAAAAATCGGTAACGGTGCACCTAACTAATGGTTAGAGGGGTAAATAATTAGGAGTCGGGAAGTAAACTTGGGCGCAGAGGAGTAAATTTAGAAAAGTGACACCACTTTAGAGAAAAACTCCTGCCTCCCTTCCATCGGTTCCCGCCCTCCGTCGTTCTTGCCTGCCTACCCTCCCCCCCGGTCGGCGCCGATGTCGTTGCCTCCGCCCAAAATATACGTGCAACTCTTGTCCGCACCTTCGACGGCCATCCCCGGCGTCTTCGACGCCCCGACGCTGCTGCGATCGAACATCTTCGCCGCGACAGCAGGGAGGAAGAGGTTGGGGCGAACAACGTGGTCTGGCCGGCCATGAAGCCCTCCGGCAAGGCAGGAGGCAAGCGCATGGAGGCTCCGGATGCGACGCCTCGTCCTCCGCTAGCTTCGGTAGCCGGCTGGCGATAGAGCAAGTCAACTCCGGCAAAAGTGGCTCTCGCTGAGGCGGCAACCAACAAGAAGAGGAAGAAGAAGGCAACGCTTCAAAAGGCCACGTCGACCCTGAGGGGAAAAAGCTTGCAAAAGAGAGAAAGAAACGAGGTGCCCAAGGAGGATATAAGGAAAAACTTTGTGCTATGGTTGAGACCAAGAAAACTTTGGCGGCTGAGAGGAGAAGGCAGCAAGATGGGCCGAGCTCAAGGCCATAGGGAGAAGTGGAAGAAGAAGATACATTCGGTGCCCATGTCTAACGCACAGCATGTCTTTGATTTATTTACTCAAAGTGCCGTGCCGATCGAATCTTGTATACTAGTACCACCTTAGTTCTACTGAATGAGGTGTAATTTTATCCCCAAAAAGTAAAGTACTGGCCCGCCCATGTTTTCATTTAAGCTCCGCAGTGGCTACAACACGACAGTATGTGCAGCCCATCACGTGACGTATCTCTAATAAATTCGATGCAACTTTGCTTCGATGTAACCTCTCTTTTCAACCGAAAACATAAGGGCTATCAGAATTGACCGATATTTTTTTAGTTCGAAGAGCAGAATTTCCAATTCATCTTCACCGCCAACTTTGTTTACACGAGAGCCACATGAAATTGGCATCATAGATATGGCATATGGAGCAATGGATGGTTAGCGGCGCCATTAGAGCACAGGTCGGGAGCTTTTCATGTCGTACAGCTGGGGAAGACGATGCAAAAATATATCTTTTCCTAGGCTCTCGCTTTTTCTGTTCTTAATGGGCTGGTACTTGGGCTTATTTTTTTCTTTTATTTTCTTGTGCCTTAATTTCTGTATAGTTATCTACTAGTAAAAGGATTGGTTTAGGTGGCTCCGACGAGCTACATCATGTATGAAGATCTCGAAGATTTGCTAGTCTTTTTTCTTTATTTTGTAATCGTTGGAGTTAGCTCATGTATCTTCACCATGTACTATTTGCTTTTATTAATATAATGTGGTATTTATTGTAAAAAAATACAAGAGTGCAATCAATGCACTCCCCAGTCCACCACGCTTGTTGATTGCTAAGCTAGAAGGGCACCCACAGTATGTAGCCAAACTTAGATCTAAACTGTCTTTTTGGCTTTTAAAACCAGTTCTCTATAGTGTGAGAATAGTTTTAAATTGAACAAAAGAGGAAACAAGGAGGAGTAAGAAGGTGTTCTGATGCCAAATATAGTTTCACACCGATTAGTAAACCTACGTGTGACATATGTCATGTTCTCTCACGTCTTAGATAAAAACGACAATACTCTTGTTAGCGGTGGGGCCGTATAATGCATGAATTAGAATAGCTAGAGCTCTAGCCAAAATTGCACGGTGAAGCTAAATTTAGCAATAGTAATGTTGTGGCTGCCCTAAGTTGCCAAAGGGAAAAGTTGATAATAGTGATGCAAGTGGTTTTGATGACACCATCATTAAAAAAAATACTTTTTTTTGGAACTAAAGAGGTAAAAGGAAGTAAAAGATACCCTAATGGTGATCCACTTGCATTTTAGTTGATAAATCATAACATAACATGATAAGCGCTCTCAACAAGCATCGCACATGATCCGTGAATCCATGGAGGCACGCAAGACACAATAAAAGGTAGAGTGCTCATCGTCTGGTAGCGCATATGACAGTCCGACAATGACAACAAGGTCTACTATGAACTCCAAAATTTGAATTCAAATTAAGTTAGAGCTTAGAGAAATACTCTCTCCGTTCTAAAATATAAGACGCCTAAGCTTTTTATATTAAGGGCTCCGGATTTTTGTTTTGCCTCGGGTTTCTAAAATCTTAGGACCGGCCCTTACTTTAGTCCAAGACATCGGCATTCTCCCTCGTTAAGCACTTGTTGTGCATGGCCTTACAACCCCATATAACCGGGATTATCGCCTTGCCATTGTAGTGAAAGCGCAATATCTGGTGTGAGACATGCACCTAAAAACTGATGAGCTAAAACGGGAGAAGAGATTACCGCCATCCACTGTGGATGGAGCTCCAACCGCACGGCCTCCGTGATGCCGGACGAGTCTCTGCCGCACGCTCGCTACGGTGCCCGTAGAAATAGGGGGCGTTGTCCTAAAAAAAGGCAGACCCAAAACGGCGCTACGTATTTCTTTCTTCGGAGATCTCCGTTCCGTTTCCATTCCATTCCACCCCCGCCCACGACAGAGTGAGGAGGAGGAGAGGGAGCAATAATAGCGCCCCCGCTTCCTTTATTAGCCAGCGTCGCCTCCGCATTTCCCTGCCACCTCCACGCCCCGTCCTGCCGATCGATCCTTCGCCCCCGCTCGCCCCACCGGGATCCATCCAAGGTATCGCCGCCGCCGCCCGCCTATCGACGTTCCAGTGTTCTCCCCCTATCTCGTCGATTTATTTGATAGTAGTACTAGTTTGATTTGATCCGACTAGCGTGGGTAGGGCGTGTGATGCGATCGTGCCATGGCGGATTTCGTGTGTGATCGTGGTGCCTCCGGTACCCCGGCCATTGTGTGTTCAATGCAGGGGAGGACGGTATGTTTCAGAGGTGGGAATGTGATATCGTGGAATTTGGCGTCTGTTTGATAGAGTTGCGGCAGCCGATCGTCAGGAATGTGGGTTAAATGTGAGCGATCGGCCAGCTTCTGATTGTTTCTTTTTTCATTTTTTTCCTGGGCCGGGAAATCACCGAGGTAGGCTGTCAACTTATCATTGATACATTTGGTCGACCGTGTAGGTGTTTCTAATGGAGCGAATCATAGATACCTTTTTTTTTTTCTCACACGTAACACGCCACCAAATGCGTGCAATCATTTGGGTTTTCAGATCATTTGGGTATTCAGATCCATGTCATATAGGACTCCGGCCGGACCAACTACAGTTTTTTATGGGCTAATAACTGCTTCTCTGTTTCCTTTTTTTTTCTCAGTACAAAAGCTCAAGGTGTTCTGTGGTGGATCGCCTGCCTGTCTCTTCTCTTTCACTAATCCGTTTTTAAGGTTACTTCCAAATGTCAACCGCAAAACAGGTGCTTGAACCTGCATTTCAAGGAGCAGGCCAAAAACCGTATCCTTACTTACATTTCTTTGCCATGTTATATCTGTTTGCTTTAGTTGAAAACATCTTCGTGCAATACTCCGGTTGTCTCTTTATGTTGCGTGTCCCTTAACGACAGTACAGTGGGACCGAAATATGGCGGATTGAGAATTTTAACCCAGTTCCTCTCCCGAAAGCAGATTATGGTAAATTTTACTGCGGAGATTCGTATATAATTCTGCAGGTGATTGTTTACTCCATTCATCTTCCGGAGGAACCTTCCTAGTAACTTTCTATTTCTTCCTGAAAAAAATATGCATTTTTAATGCTGTGCTCATCTTTTTTGCTAGACGACTTGCAACAGAGGTGGTGCTTACCATTTTGACCTCCACTTCTGGATTGGGAAAGATTCTAGTCAAGTACATTTTCTACAACACCACATGTTCTTCATACCCAGACCGTATTGCCCTTGCAGTCCTCATCCTGCCTTGATATACTGTTATGCAGGATGAAGCTGGCACTGCAGCAATCAAGACTATTGAACTTGATACCATGCTTGGGGGTCGTGCAGTCCAGCACAGGGAACCGCAAGGCTATGAATCCGATATGTTTATATCATACTTCAAGCCATGCATTATACCAATGGAGGGCGGTTTCGCATCCGGGTTTAAAACACCAGAAGCGGATAAGTTTGAAACAAGGCTCTACATTTGCAAAGGAAAGAGAGCTATCAGAGTTAAAGAGGTGCATTCCACCTCCTTTCTGTGCTTAAAAAATATATATATTTAAAAATCAAATTATTCAGTGTTATATCAAGTATGTGTCTTGTTTATTCAGGTTCCCTTTGCCCGTTCAGCGTTGAACCATGATGATGTCTTTATCTTAGATACTGAAAAGAAAATATATCAATTCAATGGCGCTAACTCCAATATTCAAGAAAGAGCCAAAGCACTAGAAGTCATCCAACATCTAAAGGAAAAGTACCATGAAGGAGTGTGTGATGTTGCAATTGTTGGTGAGATGAGCAACATTAAACTAAATACTCATGACTCCCCGCAGCAAGTACACACCGTTTACTTATAGTTATTTTTACAACAGATGATGGAAAATTGCAAGCAGAATCAGATTCAGGGGAATTCTGGGTCGTTTTTGGTGGTTTCGCACCAATAGGGAAGAAAGTTGTAAGCGATGATGATGTTATTCTTGAAACTTCGCCGACAAAGCTTTACAGGTAATTGGACTAGGATTTCAAAGCTAATTAACAAATACAAACTCATGATTTTGTATGAGAAAATAACCCATTCAAGTTATAATGAAGAGTCAGAATGGGGGTTTGTGAGATGTACAGATCTGGTAGACTGCGAAGATGGGAGACTTCGAATCTGTCTTTGATTCTGTGTAGACTTAGACCTACTGGGGTTCCATGGACTGTGCATGGCAGACCGATTCGATCCACCTGTGATGAGCAGAGTTACTGCTGATGAAAATTAACTAAATTTTATACTTAGATTCTGTTTGGATTTAGATCTACTGATACATATGATTGCTGCATGATTTAATGGGATCATTTTAAATTCAGTTTTGAATTCGTCAAAATGAAAACTTCCAGTTTATATGTTCAATACTAGACCACATGAGATCTCTTTGTTTTGAACAGATCAAAATTTAACAAAATTTCTGTTGGAGTGAACACAAATTAATATCTTGCAAATCAAGTTAATCCCTGTTATTTCTAGATGAAGCAAGGATAAAGAAAAATTTAAAATCTGTAATCTTTTTACTTAAAGGTACAACATCCTTTTCACTGTATCTGCCCATGCCCCTGGGAGTATCTTTTCAAGATATTTTGTCCATTGAGGGGATCAAGTGTGTTAGATTTATCGACCCTATGCCCCAATTTAAATCCTTTGGAAGATGTTTAGTGGTTGTAAGGGGTATTTGGAGAAAAGTCTAGTTACCTTTTCTTAGCTCTAGCCAATGCTTTTTATAGGTTTGTGCAATTCCTGTTAGTGGTGTAACATGGACTGAATGGGCAGAGAAAATCCTAGTTGATCCATAAAGCCTATTATACTATCTTTAGGTCTGTCTTCCCCCATGTATTCTAGATTTGTTTTACAAATTTCCATTTCAACTTTATTTTTATTCCTTGAACTTTTTTCACACAGTGAATTGTTATGTTTGCAGTATCAATAATGGTAAATTGAAGTTAGAAGACATTGTTCTGACAAAATCAATTCTTGAGAACACTAAATGCTTTTTACTTGACTGTGGGTCTGAGTTATTTGTATGGGTTGGTCGAGTAACACAAGTGGATGATAGGAAAGCTGCAAGTGCGGCAGTTGAGGTAAACCCACAAGGATATTTTTTTTCAGTTTGTTAGCTTGTTCACATATGTCATTCTATTTAAATTTTGGATTTGTAGGAATTCATTGTTAAACAAAATAGGCCAAAGACAATGAGAGTAACCCAAGTAATTCAAGGTTATGAAAACTATACATTCAAGTCCAAGTTTGAGTCGTGGCCATTAAGTGCATCAGGAAATGCCGGCGCAGAAGATGGCCGGGGAAAAGTTGCAGGTACATTATTTGGTCTTGTTCTTTGGGATAAGGCAAATTCCTCTTTGGATCTTGTTGCTGATAACATTTTCTTTTCCTCTAGCACTGTTGAAGAAAAAAGGTGATGTCAAGGGGGGCTCAAAGAACAGTACCACAGTGAATGAGGAAGTTCCTCCTTTGCTAGAAGGCGGCAGAAAACTTGAGGTTTTGCTCATTGTACATCGTACTTTATATATATTTTTATAATCACAGCCACAAATATGAAAGTGCAATAAGAAAACTATGCACATACAGGTCTGGTGTGTTGATGGCAGTGCTAAGACTGCTCTTCAGAAGGAGGATCTTGGAAAATTTCACAGCGGAGATTGTTATATTGTCCTGTATACATATCATTCTGGTGAAAAGAGAGAAGAATTCTACCTAACTTACTGGATTGGGAAGGATAGTGTACTGGTAATTATCTTTTCATTGTTTCCAAGCGTTATATATAGTGCACCTTGCTATCTTTCAGTTTGGTTTCTTGACTTTTTCTCAACATTCTCCCATATTTAATGTATTTTCGTCCTTGTGTGTGATCACACCACCATTTATTGGTTGCCTTGATGGTGTGTTTTCATTTAAACCTTCTTGACCTTTTGTCATTTCTATGTATTGTCGGCCACAATTAAATATTATTCTTGTGCCAAGTTTGTTTCATTATTACTGTAATGTTATTTCTGAATTTTCTCTTTGTTTATTTCACACAGGAAGATCAACATATGGCTCTTCAAATGGCTAATACAATGTGGAATTCAATGAAAGGAAGACCTGTTCTGGTACTGTATTTCTGTTGTGAAAATTTGTACAATAATATCCAGGAAGGAGTTTAATGTCTTGTATTTGGTATTGCAGGGTCGTATTTATCAAGGGAAAGAGCCTCCACAATTTATTGCTCTTTTCCAGCCCATGGTTATTCTTAAGGTATGTTCCAATGGTACTCAAGTATTCTACAATTAAATGATGACCAATAATTGCTATTCTCTGAGGAACAAACTATTCATTAATTTATATAGTTGGAAGAGATTTAGAACATCAATGAGAAAAGTAACAGCTAAATTTGCTTGGAAAATCATGCAGGGTGGAATCAGCTCCGGATACAAGAAATCTATAGAAGAGAAGGGCTTGAAAGATGAAACATATTCTAGCACTGGCATTGCCCTTGTTCACATTCAGGGAACATCAGTTCATAACAACAAAACACTTCAAGTTGATGCGGTATTGTTTAGCTCTATATGTGCTTATTTAAATTCAAAGTGATAATATTTTTTGATGCATGAACCTGCATTGTTATGTTGTCAAGATGTTATATCAAAATAACAACTGAGAATTCAGCTAGCTACTGAGATTCTTGCTCAAATACACTGCCACGACTTAGCATCAACAGATTGTCTTGGTGTAAGATCGTAGTGTATGGTAATGGTGAGCACCGAAGACACAAAATATGGTAGTTACGGTTCAGTTCAGATGCAATAATGTGAAGTATAAGCTAGGATCACTAGACTAAAAGAAGTGCAGACTTACATGAGATGATGAGAGGCAAGTGAAAAGTGGGTTCTACATTTTCACTGAATTTTTTAGCTACTGTGTTTGTAATATTGATATATGTAGAAGATTTAGGTTGGCATGAATATGTTGAACGGATTTAGTCGAGTACCTGCTTTCAAAATATTGAGTGCTAATTTTCCTTCGGTAGTACAATTTAATGCTATTCATATTCATATTTTTCTTCGCAATGACCTTTTTGATGACTTGACTCTTATTAAAACTCAAAAAAGGCCAGCATCATTATTTTTTAATAATATAGCTTACATTAACCTAAGCTATACACTATAAGGCTCTGGAAAACTCAAATTATTTCTACATTTAACTTGTGAGTAACAATTTTAGGTTTCAACATCCTTGAGTTCCACGGATTGCTTTGTCCTGCAAACCGGAAATTCAATGTTTACATGGATTGGCAACACAAGTTCTCATGAACAGCAACAGTGGGCTGCAAAAGTTGCTGAGTTTTTGAAGGTATATGAGAAAAAGATACCACCTTTTTCCCCATTCTGTCTTTCTCTAATTAGTTCATAATTCTCTGTTCAACAAAGAAAACTGTGAGAACACGTGAGTCTTTTGAAACTGAAACTTAAGAATACTTGGGAACATCATCCATCTTCTTACATTTTCTCATTGATCCTTATGATGCAATATCTATCTAGAACTTGGAGCAAATGAGTTGTCATCTGTTGCTGGAAACTTTTACTGAAATTAGAGATGAACCTGTAGGGAACAAAATAAGCCTGCATTTAGATTACTAGAATCTGATAAATTAGTATCATTAAGATACGATAACCTGGCTATGTAGTATGTACTATTAAGATAAGAGTTATCTAATGTTAGTTCATTTTAACTTTACCGTATTCCAACTGTAGCCAGCCAAATATGTTTTAGCAAATGTGTATGCAAAACACTCTTAGTTACATCTTTGTTCATTTTATGTAAAGTGCCTTCTCATGCAATTTGCTAATAGTAATCTGAAACCACCATGCACGAAAAGTGCACCAGTTGTGTTAACAGTGAAGTTACTATCCACTGGAAAGGCTACACAAAATCTGTTCCTTTTGTTGTTGGGGGAAACTTGTATCTACATGATATGCATGGAGGCAATGTGCTATTTCAATTCAAAAGGGTTGTTTACAGTTCATGCTGGAAGTATGCATTGTGTACTTTTCGGAAACACTGACCTCCATTTGATAAAATATTGGAGAATATGAAACAATATGAACATGATTGCTGCCACAGAAAATTCCTGTTTGGAATGCAGAAATTTCATAGAATCAGTTCAATGCCTGCTGGAGGAATTAGGGTTGATCCTGCTTCCAAACACAGACTAACTGGGTTGCTATTCCGTAAATACCTTGTTAGAACTAAATTGAGAAACAATATTTCCTCTTATTGCCAGCTACTTATCGCTAACTGTGATTATCTGATGTTTTCCAAATTCACAGCCTGGCGCTTCTGTCAAACATTGCAAGGAGGGAACTGAGAGCTCTACTTTCTGGTCTCCTCTTGGTGGAAAGCAGAATTACACAAGTAAAAATGCCACACAGGATGTTGTTAGAGAACCCCATCTGTATACTTTCGCATTTAGGAATGGTCAGTTGTAGTCAAAGCTTAATTCCAGAATTTCATCTTATTGTTACTCTGTAAATTTATATTCTACAAGTGCCCTAATCATTTTCCACTGTTTCGTTTTCATTTGTCATAACATGATCACGACTTATCAGGAAAGCTGGAGGTTTGTTGTCTTATTCTTTGTACCTTAAAGTTTATGTTCCAGGGCCTCAAAATTTCAAATTCTAAAAGGCCTCTTTACCTGCAGGTTACTGAAGTTTTCAATTTTTCACAAGATGATTTGTTGACCGAAGATGTGATGATACTTGACACACATGGTGAAGTCTTTGTTTGGATGGGTCAGTGTGTGGACACGAAGGAGAAACAGATGGCATTTGAAACTGGCCAGGTATGACATAAAGTATTAACCTTGCTGTTTTCATGAGTATATTATTATTGTTTGACATATATCAATAATTTCTTTCCCCAGAAATACATAGAACATGAAGTGGACTTTGAAGGTCTTTCTCCTGATGTGCCTCTATATAAAGTCACTGAAGGGAACGAACCTTGCTTCTTTAGGACATACTTCTCCTGGGATAACACAAGATCTGTGGTACGCTATTGGTTATTGAGCACTTCCATCTTACTCCCTCCAACCCTTATTAGTTGACTTGGATTTATTAAAATTTGGATGAACCTATATACTAAATAGTGTCTAGATACATCCAAATCTAGACAAATGTGAGTCAAGTAATATGGGTCGGAGGGAGTACTTTTTTTCTTGCACTTATAATTATGTTCTATTTATCATCCATTTGTATGGTGTATCAGATATAAAGAGTTTACTTCAGGGTAACACTGCCTTTGTATATAGAAACCAACATGAGCCTAATTATGTCCCCTTTTGTATATAGAAACCAACAGTGAGAGAGTAAGAGTTTCTTGAGGGATGGGGTGATGGCTGTTCTGCTTGTTGACACCCTCATTATAAATGAAGGACGTGCTGAACCTAGAACTGAATCCTCATGAACTTAAAAAGCCTGCGAATAACTGTAGTTGGTTTTCCCATTTTCTTTTGACTAATTTTGTTTAGTGCCTAACAGAAGTCAGTAATAATTTTGTTTGGGCTAATAATTGGTTTTCCCGTTACTGCCTCCTCTCTAACTAATTGGTGTCACTCATTTGACCCTCCCTGAGTTCTAAGCTCACCAATCCTCCTCTCTGCCTCTAAAACTTTGTAAGAGAACAATGCTGTTTGGGTCTCCTTGGTAATATATGTTCAGGCTGGTGCAAGCCCGCCGTAGACTCTGGTCAAAAAAAAGAAGTCAGTAAGGGACTTCGGAAGTTAGACATGATTTTTTTTTTCTCCAACACACATCTAAATGTGTGCCATTTGTATTAGAAGGGAAGCACCGAGATTCTATTTGAGAGATCAAAATCTAAAATAATCTGAAGGACCGGTAAACATGCATATTCAGAAATATTTATCTCTGGTAGTTCGGTTATTCAAGCGAAGGATGCTTGAAGTAATAGAGCTACCCTATTCCTTTTTAACTGTTCCTACTTAATTTACTTCCTACCAGTTGATATTGCCGCAGTAACTTCCAACACTATTTCTGCATGATATATATGGTATTTGGTAATACCACTTTCCTGTCTCGCACTTATTTTAGTATGTGTTATAATCCCCCTTGAAACAGATTCACGGGAATTCCTTTCAGAAGAAACTTTCACTTCTTTTTGGAGAGCGTTCGGAGGTAAGTTACAATGCTCCTCTTAAGAGTCTTAGAATTATTGTTTATGATATCACGCAACAGATAACTGAAAATGTAAAACCTATGGACTCAATTTACTACCGTACAACTTTAATTGCTTGCAGAGTGGATCTAAGGGTTCAGGTGATGGTGGACCAACTCAAAGGGCATCAGCATTGGCTGCACTTTCATCTGCGTTTAATCCATCTTCCCAAGACAAACAGGTAAATAGAGCATTTCTTAGCCAATTATTATCGATTACATATCTGAAAACTCAATTAATGCCATGATCTTCTTTAGTCTAATGACAGGCCTAAAAGCTCTGGTGATGGTGGACCTACTCAGCGTGCATCAGCGTTGGCTGCATTATCATCTTCACTTAATACATCATCAAAACCCAGAAGCCCACAATCTCGACCAGGTCAAGGTTCTCAGAGAGCAGCTGCTGTTGCAGCATTATCTAATTTTTTAATTGCTGAGGGATCTACTCCTCGCATTGGTACATTATCCCAACTGCAAATGGAACTAGTTAACTTTTCTTTTGCCCTCACATATAATTATAAGGATAACACTAACACTTGATATGTGTCTTCATCAAAATTGTCTTCATGTAGTGCTATATTTAGACTCACTGCATCATTTTTGTACAGAAATAGTTGACCGACAGGACCTTGTTTGTTTTCCTCAGAAAGAAGTCAGAAACAACATCAATACTTCGGGTTACATTCTAGTGTCTTGACTGTGTTCCATGTGACTGTTTCGTAAATATGGAGGTTGTAGTATGAATTGAATGATTGGAAGAATAAATAATGAAGATGATTCCTGTTGAGATTTGTTTTTATGTTCTTGTTTCCTTATCTTCGTACCATATCTTGACAAATTCAGTTGATGTGCAGATGCTGAGAAGACAGAATTTGATATGGATAAGGATGCTCCTGGAGATGAAGTGCCATCCGAGGGGGAGCGAACAGAGCCTGATGTATCACAGGAAGAAACTGCTAATGAAAATGGAGGTGAAACAACCTTTAGTTATGACCGTTTGATATCAAAGGCTACCGACCCTGTCCGTGGGATAGATAGCAAACGCAGAGAGGTTTGTTATTTCCGTTGCCTCATTAAGAACAAAGTCTGTGCTATCTGTCAGTGCCTCTTCATCAGCACCTGGAGTATGAGCACTAATCCGGCGGGTTTGAAAGGCTAATTACGTGTTGCTTTTGCAGACTTATTTATCGGACAGTGAATTCCAGACTGTATTTGGTGTTACCAAGGAGGAATTCTACCAGCAGCCAAGGTGGAAGCAAGACCAGCAGAAGAAAAAAGCCGATCTTTTCTGAAGCATAGCATTCTCCCCGGATAAAGAGGTTGCACAAATTCCTAGTTTTCTCTTCCATGATTGGTGTCATGGCACATCAGAAGCCCATGTCAAGCAATCTTGCCATGTTCCAGATGCGATATTACCTGCTTATTTCCCCAAGTTTTCTAGGGTATTCTTTATTTCTACATGATCTGTGTCACGCAGCTCCAAGGGCCGCCCCTACATCAGTCACTTTGAGCTTGTTCTGGTTATTGTCCGTCGATGCATGCGTACGAAAGGGGCATTCTTGGCGATGTTTTCAAGGGTCATGCTATATTGGAACTAAGATGTATGATACAATTTGATGTTCATACTTTTATTTTATATTATTTTGGCAAACACCTCTGTGTTTGTCAGTCTTATATACTATTAACTGCTCTCTCCTAAGCAGTCTCAGTTCTTATGTCATGTTCTGTTAGCCTGATGATTCTCAGCCATGTTACCTTTATACAAATCCAGCTCATTAATAATTTTACATATGTTAGCCTGATTGTGTAATAACTTGTAGGTTTGGGGGAAATTGTCTGGATGGGCTAGTCCCTTGGACCTGCATACCCTTATATATATAGCTCAAGTTTCCTAACTTGTACACTAGAATACTAGACTCTGCTAGGATGCTAACTTAGACTCAAACACTCACTGGAATACTCTAGACTCTCCTAAGACACTATTACTACACTAACTGAGACACCAACACTCCCCCTCAAGATGGGCATGAGTCAGTCACCAGGACCATCTTGCTACAACTCCATGACACTTACCACAACCACTACACATCTAGCTTACAAGCATATAAAGATACATGAGACCATTTTACTCTAGCTCTTGTTCCATGGCTTGTCAAGCACCCAATTAACTCTGACCATCCAAGCTCCGCCTCATGCGAGCCATCCATCATTGTGCACTAACTCTTATTCAAACTAGCCACCTCCAATCCTTCTTGCATTGGTCCATTGTTGCTTCTCTAACCACGTGCCTTCTCACACCGGCGCCTACAATGGTGCCACCACATGCCAACAATGTCAGTGCCTCTTCATTACCTCCAGTTCTCGCAGAACCACGACTGCCTCACCTCAACAACAACTCCTACAGAGCCACAACCACCTCACCTCACCAGTCACCTTGAGCCAATGCTCGCCAATTGATGCTCATCTCAGCTATCCACTCTCCTTTCTTCATACATCGTCCACCTCTCCAACACAGTACCAATCATTACCTCTACCTTCTCTCCATCAAACCCTCGGTCACCATAGCCTCTATCATCTCTTTCCTGAACCCTCTGAACAGCCTTATAAACACCACTTGTCATATGTCATCATTAAACTCCTCGCTTACGATCTCCATTTCTACACCTCATGGCAACTCTTCAAGCTCAGCGCCACTCGCCTTCTCAGCACCATGGCTTCACTGCCACAACATACAACTCCCATCATTATCTCCCCCTGAGGGCTCGCCTTGTCCTTAAACACCAGTAGTCTGTGTGAATGTAATCTTCATGATAGCCATAAACAACAGTCTCTATTAAATCCTCCCTCTTGCTACAAGCACTAAATATCAGCAACACCAATAGGGACATCTTCTCTCTCTCATTTCGTCTGGATCATTCCACAAGCCTCACACAGATGTGCACGCAACACTCTCCTTTATTCACTCAGCATGCCATCCGCACTTCTCTCCACTCCAGGATGTAGCTGCTACGCTCTCTTCTATCAGGTCAAACCCACCAACATCAAAGCAGATTCCAGATCCTTAATCTCTTCTTCCGTGCAATAGCACCTGCTTGATCTATGATCTAGGCTAGCAGCAGCAATGCCCTCTTCTCTCTACTCCATTTATACACCAGGACACTACCACAGGACACCAATGTAACTAACTTCCTGAGCAACACCCAGAGCAGCAACCAAGCATCGCATGATGCACCTTGCAATAGGAGGTGGATACTACCGCATAGATCAACAAGGTGTGGCCTCCCGCCGTCTAGGTGACTACAATGTGCCTGGTGTTGCCAATGACAAGAGTCGGAGTGGGTGCTCTCCAATGGTGGACGGTGGTGGATAGGGTTAGGAGGAGGATCCTAGATCTGATACCATGTAGGTTTTAGGGGAATTTCTGGATGGGCTAGTCCCTTAGACCTGCACACACTCATATATGTAGCTCAACTTAGGATTACATCTAAACTTGTACACTAAAATACTCTAGACTTTGTTAGGACACTAACTTAGACTACAACACTCACTGGAACATTCCAAACTCTCCTAATACACTACTACTATACTAACCCAGACGCCAACATAATTGAACAATGACATGATGATGTACACTTGCGAAGTACCTGAAAATATACACTGACCATGTTACGAGATCTTCTACAGAAAAAAAAGATTTACAAAATGGTGTATGTAGAATAAAGGGAGACAGAGTTGTGCAATTTTCCTACATCAAAAATGCTAGTAGTATAATCCTCAACAATTCATCTGCAAAATCCAAAGTCACTCTTAGTAAATCTGTCTACAAATTATCTCTACTCGTCGGGAGAAATGAGAGATGACTAGCCGGGTCGAGAAACACTGTCAAGGTCCGACAATAGCACATCTCTTTAGCTTTGATAAAACTTTATGCCTAAATATCCCACAACAACCTTCCCATCATACCAAGAGGAACACTAGGGGAAGGTGTATAGGCCGATTTGTTTTGCTACCGGGCGCTAGGGACATGGACATTGGGGAGCAGTCTCTCGACTATATTATCCATTTAGTTTGTTTCCATGTATCGTATCAGTATGATTGGTTACTTGCATGCTTGCAGAAATGGACGACGCACTTTACCATGGTTGGTTGCATGTAGCCTACCTTTCTAGCCACCTCTTCTCTCTTGTGGTGACCTTAACATAGTACACCGCCATCACACAAATCGAGTAGGAGATAAATTAACAGTTCATCAATTCGGCCATAGCCACTACGGGTACTTTATAAAACCCAGTCCTAACTACTACGAATGACAGTTCATCAGTACATGCATAACAACAAATCAAACATCAGTTTATCACAATAGTCTATTGGTAAATTTGGGTGGTTCATCAATGGGGGAGGGCAGGGGCGGTGGGAGTTCAACCTTCTTCTTCTTCATGCTCATTTTCTTCTTGTTCTCGAAACCTGGAGTTACCTCTATTTACCGACATTGCCTCTTTTTCTTTCAAACTTCATTGTCAGATTCTTCGACACCATGGCCATACCAAACATCATCCACCATTACATTTTCCTCGTCTGGCACATGTTCATTATGACTCCACCCTAAGATCCAGTTGTAAATAATATAACATGTAAGAACTAGCTTATCTTGGGTGTTGTAAGAGTGCATTGACTTCTGGTAAAGGATTTGAAATCTATTTTTCAACGCAACAAATGCCATCTCAATAGTAATTGTAAAGCTACAATGTGTGAAATTGAATAATTCCATGGCATTCTACTGTATGTTCTTTGTAGAGAACTTGTTTAGATGGTCCCTAGTTTTCCCAAGGGGTGGAAGAATACAAGGCCAACATACATATCCAACATATCCTAGGTAGAACTTACCATCAGGGATATTTATCCCAGCAACTCTAGGCATGTCATAAGAATTTACATCATGGGTTGATCCTTCCCAACATGTAACACATATGTGAACTTCATATCAAAATCAATAGCAGCAAGAACATTTTGGATGGTCTTTTGCTTCCTTCCCCTATCTGCTGAAGACCGTGATTTCGACACTATAGCAGTCACATGAATACCATCAATTGCGCCATAGAATCCTATGACGACACAAATAAACATTCATGTTTCTAACCAAGATAGTGATCCGATGAAATGAAAATACAACATTAGTGATCACCTTGAAATATAGAAACCATCTAAAGTTTTTTTGTACCTTCCTTGGTATTTGAACTGTTGGTGCCTTGATCATATCTTTTCCGAGCTCTCTAATTGCAAACAAGACTTGTTTGACATAGTGGGATCTTGTCTGTGGACCTCCTGGATGTTTTATGGATCACCCTATACCTAGATTTATCACCTACAACATGAAGAAACAAATCAACTTGCTCTTTGTAAAGGTGTAGATTATATCTTGCAACAATCCTCTCTCCCTAAACCTTTCGAAAAGTTCAAACGAGGGGGCTTTCTTCTCATCAGAAGCATTTGGATAGCCTCTACATAGTTTGAGTTGTAGATGTAGTTCAGATTTGCAATCCTCTCTTGATCTTGGACCATCATAGGAACATATGTGACTCTAGGATAGGCAGAACACCTAACTTCTCTCTTGCGCATCAGTAGGATCCAGGTATAAAACACATATATGAGGGATGCTTCCTGATGGATAAGATTCATTAGGTCGACCTAATGAATTCGATCTAGCATGAGTACTAGCTAAATTGATCCTATAGGTTATGCACTACAGTTTGGATAGATAGTAGAAGACGGAGTCGAAGGAATCAAGTGCCATGGCAGATGAGAGAGAGAGTATGGAGACCATGACGAGGATCAAGTGCCAGAGGTGAAAGAGGCAAGCTACTGCAAGAGATAGGGGCGGCGTGCTGGAGTTGAAGGAATCAGTCGGTAAGGTATATTTTTTCTCCTCCCCTAGGTTAAAATAAAATTAGATTTTTTGATACCAGCAAATTTTAGGAGGTGACCAAAAAAACAAGATGATAATAAGATTTTCCTCGAAACACAGACGAGAATATCGGGTCTCCCTCCATCTTGCGTTGGACTCTCGTGCGGACGTTATCCCTGCTTTTTGCACCATGGGGGGCATGGATCCGCAGAAACAACCGATTCAGCCATTCCCGACGGGCCTGGGTTGGAACTTCCTTTAGCATCGTGCATGTTTGTTTGGAGGGATGCATCCTATCAATCACACCCTAGTTCACTGGGAGTTGATCCTAACACTATTTCCCCACTCCATCTTAGGTACCCTGGAAGGAAAAGACTGCGTTAGAAACCTATTGTTGTGCAAACACTGTTATATTGTGTAACACCCCCGGGATTAGGGTTAAACTAACCTCAGATCATCATCTAACATAAGTTCAACTCCAACCACGGAAGATCACAGTAAGGTTCGGTAACATTTCAGAACTTAGGGATTCAACAACATAAGTTTAAACTCTTAATAGAGTACGATATTAGAGTTGTTACAAATCAGAGGTCATAGACCCAACATTACATCACACAGCGAAAGCAAAATATGTTGTTCTACACAACAACTTAGCAAAGGGCCTAAGAGGACATAAAGAGAAGCGACGTCCATCCCATAGTCCTCAGGCTGCTACCTGGGACCCCCAACTACTCGTCGATGTCAACGTAGAAGCCACCTTCAGTAGTAACCAGATCATCTATAGAAAAATAAAAATGGCGCAAGGCTGAGTACGAGAATGTACTCTGCAAGACTTAGATAACCTACTATCTACATGCTCTGGCTAGAAAGGCTTTCTCTGGATTTATTTTTGCGTAAAGCAATCTTTATTTGTAAACAAGAGGGAGAAGAGGCTCGTCTACTCAGAATCTTTTAAAAGGGGTAAGATAACGACTTCTTCATCTTGTTCACCATATCTCGACGATCTCCAGCTTCATCAGAACCTCCTATCTAGATCACCCCCTCGACCCAAAGGAAGCATCCTTAAGCACACGTGGATCAACAAGTTTTATAATGGTTAATGTTATCAATGATCTCAAGTCCGGTCACCAAGCGTTCATAATCGTGAACACATCTTTTCAAAAAGATTTAACCCTGCAGTGGTGTACAACTTTACCCACACGTACCAACCGACTCTTAATGCCAAATATTATTATCCCTCTTCCTTGGAAGGCCGGCAGAGGGTGGTTGACCACGACCTTTACCTTTCTTTTGCCGAGACCATGAGTCACGCCCTAGGGATGGTTCCGCCTTAACGGGTCAAGTCCCGAAGCCGGTCCCTAAAGATGTGAGGCGAGGTTGGTTTACCAGGGGATCCATCGACCCCAAGCAACCCGGTCCACGCTTCCCTACCTGTTATGATGCACCTCATCACCTCCTCTTTCGAAAACGTTTTCAATGCGTATGCCAAATGGAAAGCCCGAACTATGTGACTCATGGAATCTACTAGGCAAGTTAGTTAATCGAGGGGTTGTCCAGGCCCCGTGTGGCTGTACGCTCGTCTTGGTTCCAAAGGTAAGAACTCGGTTCCTAGTGATGGCGAGCAAGGGACTACAAAAACCACACCCAACGTGGCCTCCCATATAAGCCTTAGCATGTTTAGTAATCTCCTTCTTAGATGTCACCATCTCCTACCTTTCTAGATTCACCGGCATCTCCGATTCATCATTCGGATAGATCAGACGTTATTATTATGCATGGCTAAGCTGTCGGTAACAAAACTCTATCAACGCTCAAATGCCAGACCTAGGTATGCTAGGAGCAGTGAATCAGGAGTATAAGGCTACAAAAGGGAAACTGTGCAGCAGATAGGTAACTCTAGCTACTGACAAAGACCACATTGGAATCGTGTGCATCATAGCGAGAAAGTAATATACTTTGTATAAATAGGTTCAGAATGAGAGGCTACGCTTGCCTTGTCCTTCAGTATACAAGTATGGATCTTCGGTGTTGTTGACTTCAGCCTCAGGTTTGGTTCCTATTCGCGAAGAACCAAATACCGGAAAAGGGAAAGCAACATTCAATACATGGCATGTGCAATGCTCAATCAATATGGATGATATGACAAGTTAAATAGTGTTGAAATGAACCCTAGAACATGCTTGGTCATTTTAAACGGGGTCCAAGAGGTCCAAACCCTAGAACAGGGGAATCCTCGGAATCACCTATGGGGTTCAATTGGTTCTTCTAATTAAACTTGTCATAAAAGTTGGTTAAAAATGTATGATTATATTGCTATTGCATAGCTCTTATTTTTCTGAACATTTTGGTATATTATTTGTATTTTTCTGATTTAAAATGAATTAGTTATGAATTTCTCCAATTTTAATTCATTTTAAATCATTTTTGGAATATTTAAATTAATTTCCAAATTAGGCCCACATGTCATACTTTTATTAATTTCAGAAATTATTTATGGAAAATATTAAAAACCTGACAGCCTAGGCCCCTACCTGGGTTATTTATTTCCAGAAAATATTTAAACAAATATAATAGATTTACTGCATCATGCTGACGTCAGGTACCTAATCCTAAACTTTTCTCACCGAGGCAGAGGCCAGACCTAGCCACTGACTGCTGGGCCCAAGACCACATTAGCAGGCCACTCACGCGCTGCGTCAGCGCCACCTCATGCACGGCGGAGCCACCAGACGGTGGTCGCCGGCGGCGAACCAGGGCACGCCTGGATGCACGGGAGGGTGAGTTGGAAAGAGCTCGAGGAGGGGAACCGCATAGTGGCGGCACCGCCCCTTTAGGGTCACCGGAGTGAGGCCTACGATGGCGGGCAGCGGCGACGGAGGCAGGTGTTTATCGGGGCAACACTATAGCGCGGGAGAGAGGGGACGGAGGGTGCCTTGAGCACCGTATGCTCACCCTGGTGCTGATAGACGGCTCGGGGAGGACAGGCGAGGCCGAAATCAACGGCGAGGTGCTCGGTGGACCTCGTCGGTGTTGAGAAGAAGGGGTCGATGCGGCCGACTGGGGGCGTCCCAGCCCGATTCCTTCGGGGAGGAGGAAGCTCGCGTCCAGGCGAAGCTCGTGGCGGTGTTAGCTAAGCTCGGGGAGGCTAGCAACGGCGGCTAGCCGGTGGCCATGGTGGGATAGGGTTCGGGATCTGGCTGCAAGGCGCACGGGAGAGAGAGAGAGAGAGCTCGGGGCGAGTGGGAGGATAGGGAGAAGGCGCAACACATCTTGGCGACCTTATCCTCACCGGGAACGTGACAGACGGTGCAGCGCATGCGGTGGAGATCGACGTCTCCGGCGACAACACGCAGGTGCTCGTCGTCGGGGACGATGACGACAAAAACCGCAGAAGCGGTACGGGCCGGCTTCTGGGCCCCGGGTGGGCCAAGCTGGGCTGCTGCGGGCTACACGGCGCGACATAGAGAGAGAAAAGGGAGATGGGCCACGGCCCATCGGCTGCTGCTGCTCCTCTTTTTTTCCTATAAAACTGTTTTTCTTTTCTGATTTGTATTTTCTGTTTGTATTTCAATTCCTTTTCTATTTTTGTACAGTTCAAAAATATCAGAAGTTTTGAAATATGGTTTGAAACACATAGGTGCCCTTGATACTGTTTGGGCTCCACACATTTTGGGTTTCCAAAATTCAAACACCATTTGAATGTTGTTTCAAAGAGAGGGGAAGGACTAGGGTTTAGGGTTTTGTACTTGTATTTTTAATTCACACACTTGACCACATGCGAATAGTTTATTGAGTTAAACAGATGCATGCAATGCTTAAGTACTAATTACATATATTACAAACTTGGGCTGTTACATCTCTACCCCCTTACAGGAATCTCGCCCCGAGATTCCTAAGTTTTAGAAAAGAAGGCAGGGTACTCAGATCGAAGACGATCTTCTCGTTCTCAGGTTGCTTCATCCGCAGAGTGATGAAACCACTGAACTTTCAGGAACTTGATGTTTTGACGACGAGCCTTGCGCTCGGTTTCATCAAGGATACGAACAGGATACTCACGGTAAGTCAGATCCTTTTGGAGATCAAGAGTTTGGTGATCAACACCACGGACGGGGTCTTTGAAGAAACGCTTGAGTTGAGACACATGAAAGACGTCATGCACCTCAGGGAAATATGCAGGCAACTCCAATTTGTATGCGAGATTACCTTGCCTAGACAGAACACGAAAAGGACCAACGAAGCGAGGAGCTAGTTTTCCTTTGATGCCGATACGATGGACACCCTTTAAAGGAGTGACCCGAAGATAAGCTTGATCACCAACTTCATATTCAACATGTTGATGGTGACGATCATGATAGCTTTTCTGGCGAGACCGAGTAGTTTTCAAACGATCTCAAATAATATGAACTTGATCTTCTGCTTCCTGGATCATATCCGGTCCAAAAAACTTTATTTCGCCAGTTTCTGACCAGTTCAAAGGAGTACGACAGGTTATTCTGTATACGAATTGGAATGGTGCCATACCTATACTGGACTGAAAACTGTTGTTGTAGGAGAATTCAGCGAAAGGAAGGCATTTCTCCCAATTCTTGCCAAAAGATATGACACATGCTCTAAGCATGTCTTCAAGGATTTGATTCACTCTTTTGGTCTGGCCACCGGTCCTAGGATGATAAGCGGTACTGAAAGAGAGGCGAGTTCCCATAGCGGTTTGGAAACTTGTCCAGAACCTTGAGGTGAACAAATTCCCTCGGCCAGAGACAATTTTCTTTGGAATACCATGAAGAACAACTATTCGAGAGAGATATAGATCTGCTAACTGACTAGCATTGATACTCTCGTGAACAGGTAGAAAGTGAGCAACCTTGGACAGATAGTCAACGATTACCCAAATGGCATCATTTCCTTTCTGAGTCTTAGGAAGACCAGTGATGAAATCCATACCAACTTCATCCCATTTCCACTCGGGTATTTTATGTGGTTGCAGGAAACCAGCGGGTCTTTGGTGCTTAGCTTTGACGCGATGGAAAACGTCACATTCAGAAACAAAACGAGCGATATCTTTCTTCATACTAGACCACCAAAATCTTTGACGAAGATCCTGATACATCTTGGTACCTCCAGGGTGGATATAAAGAGGTGATTCATGAGCTTCTCGAAGGATTAACTCCCTCAACTTTGTTCTCTTTGGCACTACCAGACGGGTACCAAAGTAAACTACTCCTTGATCATCAATTGATCGCATTTAGCAACTCCGCTAGCAATGTTCCTTTTTATCTCAGCAATCTCCGAATCATATTTCTGAGCAAGCTTGATTTCATCCTCTATAGAAGACTTCACTTCAAGGGTAGAAAGGAATCCACGAGGAACTACTTCAAGATTCAATCGAGCAAATTCCTCATGAAGAGAAGGTTGTGATTGTTTGATCATCAGATTGTTGCAATAAGACTTACGACTTAGCGCATCAGCAACGACATTGGCTTTTCCATGTTGATAGTTGAGACCCAAATCGTAGTCTTTGATGAGTTCCAACCATCTTCTTTGCCTGAGATTCAGATCAGGTTGTGTGAAAAGATACTTCAGACTCTGATGATCCGAGTATAACTCACAACGACTACCGAGAAGGTAATGTCGTCATTGCTTAAGAGCATGAACAACAGCTGCAAGCTCAAGATCATGAGTTGGGTAGTTGTTCTCATGTGGTTTCAGCTGACGGGAGGCATAAGCCACCACATGCCCATTTTGCATTAGCACACATCCGAGACCTTGGTGAGAAGCATCGCAGAAGACAACAAAGTCTTTGCTAGTGTCTGGGAGGACCAACACCGGAGTAGTTGTTAACTTGGTTTTAAACATCTAGAAGCTTTCTTCAGCCTTATCATACCATTCAAACTTCTTATCCTTCTTAAGAAGATCAGTCATCTGCTTTGCAATCCTGGAGAAGTTCTCGATGAATCGACGATTAACCATCCATCCCGAGAAAACTTCGGACATCCTTTACGGATTTAGGAGACTCCCGGTCGAGGATAGTTTGGACCTTATCGGGGATAACATCAACCCCTTGGGCGGAAACAACATGACCAAGGAATACGAGCTCTTGTAACCAAAACTCACATTTGGAGAACTTAGCATAGAGACGATGTTCTCGAAGTTTTGTCAACACCAAACGAAGATGTTCGGCGTGCTCTTCTTCAGTCTTGGAATATACCAGAATATCATCGATGTAGACCACGACAAACTTGTAAAGATACTCCATGAATACAGAGTTCATAAGCCGCATAAAAGTGGCTGGAGCATTGGTAAGACCGAAAGACATGACGGTGTACTCATAAAGACCATAACGAGTGGTGAAAGCAGTCTTTGGAATATCTTCCTTACGGATCTTTATCTGGTGATACCCTAACCTCAAATCCATTTTGGAAAAGATAGTGGAACCACTTAACTGATCAAAGAGATCGTTGATCCTAGGGAGGGGATACTTATTCTTGATAGTCACAACATTGAGTGGGCAATAATCCACAACCATACACGGTATATTGGTATCCCTCTTCTTAACAAAGATGGTAGGACATCCCCAAGAAGATGTGCTGGGCTGAATGTATCCTTTTCCTTCTAACTCCTCTAATTGCTTCTTCAACTCCACATGCTCATGAGGAGGCATACGATAAGGTCTTTTAGAAACAGGAGCAGTTCCAGGAGCTAACTCTATGACAAACTCCACACTTTGATCAGGTGGCATGCCAGGAAACTCCTCAGGAAAGACATACGGGGATTCACAAACCACGGAAACATCTTGAATCTCTAACGGAGGTAGAACGTCAAGAGCATATAACTCTGCTTCCGGGATAGAAACAACTGATGGAGATAGTGACCCTACGGTCCAATACTTGACTGTTATGCTAGCATGACTAGTTAGAGTCACAGACTTGGTTGTACAATCGAGGATGGCTTGATAACGGGTCAACCAGTCCGTGCCCAAAATGATGTCAATGTCAGTTGAATTGAGGGCGATCAAGGAAGTGGGGAAAGTTGAAATGCAACTTCGATTAGATTCCCATGGCTAACCATGGTGGAACACCACCTAGAACCAGGAGACTGAACTAGAAGAGGAACAAGACGGAAAGATGAACAACGAGTACTTGATTAAAGTATCATCTTATCAAGCATGGTAGTATCAAAGCATACTAATGTATACACTAACCAGCTGACTTACAAACCATGACAATGGAATGCTAAGATGTTACACACCAAGCAAAACTGAGATATCTTGAAACTCTGGGAATGGCAACCAGTACAGAGTACTTTAGAAAAACAACCCCAACCCACGATCCTAAAAGTTTTGAGATATGAGATAAGGAATGAAAACCTTTTCAAACCAAATAGAAGAACTCCAGCATCAGAAACACACCAGAGAAGGAGTAAAAAGAATCCTAGTCAGAGTTTCTGCAATTAAGTTTTTAACTTTCAAATAGTTTTGTCAGCTTCTAGACTCAACATCGACCAATAAAAGGGTTTCCTACAGGCAGTCCTACTTTGATACTAAAACCTGTAACACCCACAGGATTAGGGTTAAAGTAACCTCAGATCATCATCTAAGATAAGTTCAACTCCAAGCACGGAAGATCACAGTAAGGTTCGGTAACATTTCAGAACTCAGGGATTCAATAGCATAAGTTTAAACTCTTAATAGAGTATGATATTAGAGTTATTACAAACCAGAGGTCATAAACCCAACATTACATCACACAGCGAAAGCAAAATATGTTGTTCTACACAACAACTTAGCAAAGGGCCTAAGAGGCCATAAAGAGAAGCGACGTCCATCCCATAGTCGTCAGGCTGCTACTTGGGACCCCCAAATACTCGTCGATGTCAACATAGAAGCCACCTTCAGTAGTAACCAGATCATCTGTAGAAAAACAACAATGGCACAAGGCTGAGTACGAGAATGTACTCCGCAAGACTTAGATAACCTAGTATCTACATGCTCTGGCTAGAAAGGCTTTCTCTGGATTTATTTTTGCGTAAAGCAATCTTTATTTTTAAACAAGAGGGAGAAGAGCCTCGTCTACTCAGAATCTTTTAAAAGGGGCAAGATAACGACTTCTTCATATTGTTCACCATATCTCGACGATCTCCAGCTTTATCAGAACCTCCTATCTAGGATCACCCCCTCGACCTAGAGGAAGCATCCTTAAGCACACGTGGATCAACAAGTTTTATACTGGTTAATGTTATCTATGATCTTAAGTCCGGTCACCAAGTGTTCATAACCGTGAACATGGATTTTCAAAAAGATTTAACCCCGTAGTGGTGTACAACTTTACCCACACGTACCAACCGACTCTTAATGCCAAATATTATTAGCCCTCTTCCTTGGAAGGCCGGCAGAGGGTGGTTGACTACGACCTTTACCTTGCTTTCGTCAAAACCATGAGTCACGCCCTAGGGATGGTTCCGTCTAATGGGTCAAGTCCCGAAGCCGGTCCCTAAAGATGTGAGGCGAGGTTGGTTTACCAGGGGATCCATCGACCCCAAGCAACCCGGTCCACGCTTCCCTACCTGTTATGATGCACCTCCATCACCTCTTCTTTCGAAAATGTTTTCAATGCGTATGCCAAATGGAAAGCCCGAACTATGTGACTCATTGGAATCTACTAGGCAAGTTAGTTAGTCGAGGGGTTGTCCAGGCCCCGTGTGGCTGTACGCTCGTCTTGGTTCCAAAGGTAAGAACTCAGTTCCTAGTGGTGGCGAGCATGGGACTACAAAAACCACACCCAACGTGGCCTCCCATATAAGCCTTAGCATGTTTAGTTATCTCCTTCTTAGATGCCACCATCTCCTACCTTTCTAGATTCACCGGCATCTCCGATTCATCATTCGGATAGATCAGATGTTATTACTATGCATGGCTAAGCTGTCGGTAACAAAACTCCAGCAACGCTCAAATGCCAGACCTAGGTATGCTAGGAGTAGTGAATCAGGAGTATAAGGCTACAAAAGGGAAACTATGCAGCAGATAGGTAACTCTAGCTACTGACAAAGACCACATTGGAATCGTGTGCATCATAGCGAGAAAGTCATATACTTTGTATAAATAGGTTCAGAATGAGAGGCTACACTTGCCTTGTCCTTTAGTAGACAAGTATGGATCTTCGGTGTTGTTGACTTCAGCCTCGGGTTCAGTTCCTATTCGTGAAGAACCAAATACCAGAAAAGGGAAAGCAACATTCAATACATGGCATGTGCAATGCTCAATCAATATGGATGATATGACAAGTTAAATAGTGTTTAAATGAACCCTAGAACATGCTTGGTCATTTTAAACGGGGTCCGAGAGGTCCAAATCCTAGAACAGGGGAATCCTCGGAATCACCTATGGGGTTCAATTGGTTCTTCTAATTAAACTTGTCATAAAAGTTGGTTAAAAATGTATGATTATATTGCTATTTCATAGCTCTTATTTTTCTGAACATTTTGGTATATTATTTGTATTTTTTTGATTTAAAATGAATTAGTTATGAATTTATCCAATTTTAATTCATTTTAAATAATTTTTGGAATATTTAAATTAATTGCCAAATTGGTCCCACATGTCATACTTTTATTAATTTTAGAAATTATTTATGGAAAATATTAAAAACCTGACAGCCTGGGCCCACCTGGGTTATTTATTTCCAAAAATGAATTTTAGAAAATATTTAAACATTATATAATAGATTTACTGCATCATGCTGACGTCAGGTACCTAATCCAAAACTTTTCTCACCAAGGCAGAGGCCAGACCCAACCACTGACTGCTGGGCCCAAGGCCACATCAGCAGGTCACGCACGCGCTGTGTTAGCGCCACCTCATGCACGGCGGAGCCACCAGACGATGGTCGCCGGCGGCGAACCAGGGCACGCCTGCATGCGCGGGAGGGTGCGCTAGAAAGAGCTCGAGGAGGGAAACTGCATAGTGGTAGCGCCGCCCCTTTAGGGTCACCGGAGTGGGGCCTGCAACGGCGAGCAGCGGTGGCGGCGGCAGGTGTTTGTCGGGGCAACGCTACAGCGCGCAAGAGAGGGAACGGAGGGTGCCTTGAGCACCGTATGCTCACCCTGGTGCTAATAGACGGCTCGGGGAGGACAGGCGAGGCCGGAAACAACGGTGAGGTGCTCGGCGGACCTCGTCGGTGTCGTTTCAGTTGCTCACCCTGTGGCAAGATCTGTTCCACGGGAGGATCAGTCGCGAAGAAGCAGGCGGCCCAATGCTGGCTGCGGGTGGCCTGACGTTTCAGTTGAAGTTGAAGCCCTCCTTCTTCGACCTGATGCTGCCTGCCAAGGCGGCAAGCGAGTGGAAGAAGTCCTGGTTCTACGTCACCGAGGCTACTCCAGCCGGCGAGGTAGCGATCCCAAGGTACTCTGCCGACCGGCCCGAGCCGCGCCGACTCCAGGTCGGCAAGCTCCCACTAGACCAGCGGATGGTCGTGGACGAGATGCTTTAAACCATCCGCGGCCTGAAGAAGAAGGGCCTCCAAACCATCAACTTGTACAACTGCTGGCTCGGGCAGCGACTCGTTCCCTTGGCCCGCCGCGACAATTACATGTACGAGTACACGGACAGGGAAGACTCGACAAAATCCTGCCTCGCCGAGTGGAACCTCAAAGACTACGTCCCGACGCTGAAGAAGATCACCCAGGCAGCATATCTAGACACGAAGGCTAGGGTCGCCCCCTACACCGCGAAGCATCCAGCTCCGACGGTAAGTCGCTGTTTTCACTACCATTCGCAGTCGCAGTTGATGCTTTCGCGGTTGTATTGATATTGTCTCGTGCCTGCTGCAGTTATTCCAAGTGGTGGAAAGGTGGCTCCCACCCGCGGACGACGAGAACTCGAGCTCGTCCATCCAGGACGGGGGCGAGTCGCCTCCTGCCAAGGGCGGCGTCGGGAGTGACGCGAGTGATGACGACGATGAGTATGAGGAGCCCAGGGAAGACGCCGCCCCGATGGTTCGCAAAACTCACGGGCAACATCAGCGCAAGCTCGAGGCGAGTAGAAGCCTCGAACGTCATGACGACGACGACGAGCTTCCCGAGCACACCTCGCGTCGTGAAGCTACACTGTCGAAAAAGAAGAAGAAGAAGAAGAAGAAGGAAGTGAAGGCTCCACCAAAGAGAAAAATGAAGCCGGCGAAACAGGCATCTCCGCCTCGTTCGGCGATTAGTTCCGACGCCACCAGCTTGGCCAAGGATGAAGCGCCGCAGACGACAGCAGCACCGGATGCCGCTGCCGCCCTGGATGAGGTACCTCTGGCCTCGCTTCCACCCTTATTCGCCCCGGTCTCTAGGTTGGGGGCTGCTCCAGCCGCAGCAGCTTCACCTCCCAGGAGAGCTCCTGCCGACGTCGTCTCGGAGGCTCCTATCATGGCCTCGTCGTCGAAGAGGCCTTCCGTGTCTTGGGCACATGATGTTTTGGAGATGGGCCTCAGTCGGAAACTGGGCCCCGAACTGCAGAAGCCGGCTAGTATCCGCACGGGACTGCGGTTCATACCAGTCGCCAAGCAATTTTCGGTGGCCAATATTTTTTATTTCATAGCGGGTGGAGGGTACATGTATGGAGTTCTAGGAGTAGAACTTCCGTAGGAGGTTTACATTCCACGGTCGCTTGACATCGAGTTTCCTGTCTCCGTGGACGTCGGTGAGGTAATAGGCGTCGTTGCCGAGTACTCGCCCGATGGCGAATGGTCCCTCCCACGGGGAGAGAGCTTGTGCATGCCCTTCTTGTCCTGGATGAGGCGTAGCACCAGGTCGCCTTCCTGGAAAATGCGAGTCCTCACTCGCTGGCTATGGTAGCGGCGGAGTCCTTGCTGGTAGATGGCAGTTCGGGAGCGAGCTAGGTCGGGTGCCTCGTCGAGTTGATCGACTCCATCCTGGCGTGCGAGTTCGTTTGCGGCCTCCGTGTAGTGGACAACCCTTGGCGAGTCGTGCTCTAGGTCGGTGGGCATGACTTCCTCGGCGCCATACACCATGAAGAAGGGTGTGAATCCTGTCGACCTGTAAGAGGTGCGAATGCCCCAGATGACGGAGGGTAGCTCCTCGACCCAGCACCCGGTGGTACGCTCGAGTGGTACTTGGAGCCGTGGCTTCAGGCCATGGAGGATGCTCTGGTTGGCCCGTTCCACCTGGCCGTTGGACTCCGGGTGAGCGACCGAGACGAGGTCGAGTCGGATGTGATGTTCTTCGCAGAACTCGGCCATGGCTCCTTTGGCGAAGTTGGTGCCGTTGTCCGTGATGATGCTGTTTGGGAACCCGTAGCGATATATGAGCTCGCGTAGGAACTTGGTGGCGGTCTTCCCGTCGCATTTCCGGACTGGCTTGGCCTCCACCCACTTTGTGAATTTGTCGACCGTGACCAGGAGGTGAGTGAAGCCGGAGGGGGCCTTTTTGAAAGGGCCTACCATGTCCATACCCCACACGGCGAACGTCCAGGTGATGGGGATTGTCTTGAGCGCCGAGCTCGGCACGTGGGTCTGGTTGGCGTACTTCTGTGTGGCGCCCCGCAAAAACCACTACTAGAAAATCGTGTTGTTTTTGTGCATTGCATCATCATGACCGCATGCTCATGTCATCATGCCACATTGCATTTGAGCATCGTCATCATCTTGCATGATTTTCTTAAAAACTATTTTCGAAGAGTCTGTTTTTGTTTTCTAAATGCCCCGTCTTGATTTCAAATTAAAACCCGGGTCTCCGGATTATTTTGTTTCGTCTACCAATGGATTTCAAAAGCCCCGTTTCAAATAATAAATATTTATATTATTTTTTTTAGGGGGCAGCCAAACCGGGCCGATCCGACCCAGCCGGCCACCCCCCAGTACAAAACCAGTCCCCCCTAAACCCTTTTCCTACCCAGTCCTATCCTACCCAGCCCCTTCCACCTCACCCCGACCAACCACAGCTTGCCACCTCACCGTTCCCTCCACCTCATCACTCCACACAGCCACCTCACCAATCCCAGCCTCCACCCCACCCCCCTGGTCAACAACCTCTGGCCCCACTCCCACTTCCTCTGATTCCCACCCCTACCAAAGCCCCCACACCCACAACACCCACACGGCGCGCGGCAGCCGACCGACCACAGCCCCCACCCACCACTAACCTCCCCCTCGTCTGGCCCCACACACCTGACCCGCTCGATCCCCACACCCGCCCGTCCCGCGTGGCCCACCCTGCGGCCCCACCTCCCACCTCGCCCCAAGTCCCCTCCACGCGACCTTCCTCCTCTCTGCCTCGCCTGGCTCCTCCCTGGCGTCGCCGCCACCCTCATCTTCCCGGCCCGCACGCCTCTTCTCCGCTCCCCCCAGGCACCGCTGCCGCAGCCCTGCTCACCCGCATCGGCGACCAGTCTCCACCAACCCCAACCCGCTGCTCGCCTCCTCTCTGGCCAAGATCCGGCCGCCACCGGCCTCCTCGGGGGAACCGCCTTCGGTCACGACCCCCTCCCCGCCGTCTCCTCTCTGGGCCGCCCGGCGTGAGTCGCCCCTGTGTCGACCGGCCGCCGCCTAGGCCTGTCTCCTCGTCGTGGCCCGCCGTCCCCACGTCCCTCCCTCTGGCCGCCGGCCTCTGCTTCGCGCGCGACGTCACCAAGCCCGGGTTCCGGTCGCGACCCCGACGCCAGCGCAGGACGCCGCCGCCTCTAGCAACCTTCGTCGTGTCCCTGTCCTCGGCCACCTTCTGCCAGAGACCCCCGAGCTCGTCATGCACCGCGGCGTCCCGAGCAGGGCACGACCGTGCCGCACCTTGTGCCGCCGCCAGGATCCCCTTGCCGCCCGCGGAGCTCCGCCGTTCCCCTGGCCTCCTCCTTCCTCTCTCCTCTGGCCGCGGCCGCCGTCGTCCTCGGCCTCCCTGAATCGCGCCATGGCCACCGTCTCTACAAGCATATCCGTCGACCAGGCCGGAGACCTCGTCCTCCCCTCCAACAAGCACGCCCTGCTGCCAATGAGTCCTCCTCGGGTTGTTCCTGTTCATGCAATAAGTTGTGTGTTGTTGGAACTTGTGAAGGCGCGTGTGACCAAGTTCGGCATGACTAGGTGAAGGGAAGGTGTTGCCGTATGTGTGTTCTACTCAAGACCTTTAGCCTTTCGGTGTGTTGATTTGTCAAGAGCGTCATGCGTGATACCAAGCCCTTCAACAACCATCAAGACAGTGGAGCGTCGAGATCCCCCTCGAAACACCAAGTTCTCCTTCCCGGAGTCGAACCCGAAGACCACCTGTGCGACAAGTACTTCTTCCCGGATGCGGAGTCGAGAACCCAAACGCCAAGATCGCCGATGCGAATACGCCAAGTTCGTCTACCCCGGACACCGTGCGACAAGATCTACTTCACGGATCCGAAGACCCCGGTACCCGATCCACTCAAGTTCGCCATCGCGAGTCCGAACTTCATCGTTTCCCCTGTCGAACCCTGAGACCGGACCCCAAACCACATCGAACCCCAAGTTCGCCGAACCCCAAAGTGTGACCCCTTCTCCGTGACCTATATTTTATAAATAATATTACTTGTTGCATATAAAATTGCCATACTTGCATGCATACTTGTCTGTGGTTTGGGGAATTATGCCAATTCACCTCATAATTAAATATGGAGACCATATGCGGGCTTATCTAGTCTTATATTGGTCCCATATAAATTTGTGCATCGAACCGGTGCTATCTTTTGCCATGTTAAGACAACATTTAAATGGCGGGTATCTAACAACATGAACCTATCAATTAGTGTCGGGACCCCGGTTCCGCTTAATATTGCCTAATTGCATCGCTTCCTTGCCATGTCATGCATCATACATGCATCATGCCCGATCTTCTGTCATAGTATTAAATAGTGTATCCGGTGTTTCCTCTAGTGCTTTGCTTCTTCACGGACTAGGCCGATGAGTTGATGCGAGTATCGACCCGATCTTCGGATGAATCTTCGGCAATGTTTTCAGGCGAGCACCTTCCCCTTTCTACCTATCTTACTTTTATAGTATTTATTCCCTCCTGTTGATCTATTGCTATCTGTGTTGCGATGCTCTAGTTTTCGTACCCGCGATATCCCTTGCAGCCTTATATTACCTTGGACACATCCTATTACCTGTTGTTTGGTAGATAGTTGGACCGCGCGTCGTAGTCGCTTGCTCAAGTGTCGTTGTGTGTCGTCAAGTACCACAGTTGTTGGAGTATTGCCGCATGTTTATTGTTGGAGATGATCATAACTTTAATTATTGTTTAATAACTAAAATTGAAGTAGGTAAATGCAGAGGCACAGGTGGGCAATAGATGTTATTTGGTTTTTAACTGTCCACTTGTGTCCCGTAGGACCCCGAGTACTTGATACCTGTTCCTTGAATATTCGCGCTATCCACATCCGGGAGGATTATGGGACCCCCCTGAGCCAGAGCTTGATTCATTCTTATTTCTTGGGGCCACAAACTAGTTTGAGGTTTTATTTACTATCATGTACTTATGCCATGCTTTACTGCTTTATTTACGATTGTGCGAGGAGCACCTGTACTGTTTAGGGAAGCGGAGTGTTTTCGCGGTATCGACAAGCCCAGTCACATTTTCGGGTTCCCAGTCGTTTACAGCCATTGACGCAAACCTTGAGTCTGTCTCGGAGTCAGCTAACTTCGTTGCGGGTGTACTCAATGGGGTGGCCCCCTGAAATATTTCTGAATCTGGTGATTGCTTTGTCGTGAAGGCCTCATTGGGTTTTGATTTGGTTTTTCCGAGGTTGATCGAGTGTGTGTTGCTATTTGTGCACCCCTGCAGGGTAAAACTTTCTGAAAGCCGTGTCCGCGGTTATGGACGACTTGGAGCACAGTATCTCGATCATAGACAACTATAACTAAAGTAGTGCTATAAATTTGACTTTATAATGACTAGTAATCAGCTTCACTATAATGGAATGGCTAAATAAAATTGCCAACAATTGCTTGTTTGGGTTGTCGCTTGCTACCATTGTACCTGACTAGTAAGAATTGCAACTATAACGGAATGGCTAAATAAAAGTACCAACAACTGCTGGGTTTTTGGGATATCTCATGCTAATTGTATCTGACTAGTAAGTGTTGCAACTACAACGGAATGGTTAACTAAAAGTGCCCACTGTCTATTATATCAGGATGACTATCTATACCTGACTAGTAATTGCTGCAACGATAACTGAATAAATAAAACTGCCAACTGTGTGAGTTCCTCGATTGACTTCCTCGTTTGGTTTCGAGTGGGAAATACCAGGATGGGTATGTTTGGTGGTAGTATCAGGTTGGTTCCGAATAGGTCTTTCTTACCCCTCTCTGATAGCCGCTAGTTGTATCGAGTCTCTATAGGTTGTTTAGTGCATGCTGCGCTGCCGCTCAGTCCACCATACCTATGTAGGCGAGGACCGCCGAATTCTAGCCTCGCCGTGTACTGGCCTCAGTACTGACCGCTCTCTCTTTTTCCTTTGCCCTTTGTCGGCACCCCTTTTGTTTAAGCAGGTTTTGAGATCGACGTCGTTAGCAGGGTTACCCTTCCGGCTTGGCCTAGGCAGGGTTATGGACGCCATTGGTTATTCTTCAGGGCTCTTAGCTCAATTTGCATCTTGTCCGTACTCGGACGCCGTATTGTTTTCAAGGTGATTTGGATCTTTGTATTGTATATCTGTATTCTTGACTCATTGAGTCGCTGTTATATATATCTGTTCTGTGGGTCCCATCGAGGACTGTTGTGTAATGTTATTACTTCGTTTTCCACCCGCACGAAAGTGCCTGGTGGGCACCTTTGAATCGTTTCTATGCGGGTTTGGCGGGAAGCGCTGAAACTTGCATAGGGACGATTCTGAGGGTGTTACATTCTGGCACCCGGCGCACCGCTGGACAATGTCGACAGCATCTGCGTGTGCGGTGGGCCAGTAGAAACCGTGTCGCATAGCCTTTGCGACCAGAGAGCGGGCGCCGGCGTGGTGGCCGCAGTCGTCGGAGTGGATGTCGTGGAGGATTTTGCGTCCTTCAGCGGGTTGGAAGCAGCGTTGGAACACGCCGGTCACGTTGCGCTTGTGGAGCTCGCCGTCGATGATGATGAAGGATTTGCAGCGGCGCGCTATCATCCGGGCGTCTGTTTCGTCTGCTGGCAAGGTGCCTCCCTCCAGGTAGGCGATGTACGGCGTAGTCCAGTCTTCTGGCTCGGCGATGAGTGCGACCATGGCTGCCTCTGGTTGCAGCGGGACTCCGATGTCGATCTCCCTTGGGGGAGAGACGGAAGGCTTGGTGATGGTGTCGAGGAAGACGCCGGCGGGTGGTGCGAGTCGAGCCGAGCCGATACGAGAGAGTGCGTCGGCCTCCTCGTTCTTCCGCCTGTCGATCCACTCGACGGAATAGCCTGCGAAGTGTCCGCCCAGCTTGTCCACTGCTTGGCGGTATGCCGCCATGGTGGGGGAGACGGCGTCGCAGGTGCCGGCGACTTGCCCAGCGACGAGGTCAGAGTCTCCGTAGCAGCGTAGGCGGTTGACATTCATCTCCTTGGCGGCTCGCATGCCGTGGAGTAGTGCCTCGTATTCGGCCATGTTGTTGGTGCAGGGGGTGAAGTCGAGGCAGAGGATGTAGCGTAGCTTGTCGCCCTTCGGAGAGGTTAGCACGATCCCTGCTCCTGCACCGTCCGCATTCTTGGAGCCGTCGAAGTGTAAACTCCAGTAGTGGAGGTATGGCAGCTTTTCTGGCTGCTGGGCCTCCTCCCAATCGGCGATGAAGTCCGCGAGAGCCTGCGACTTGATCGCTTTGCGCGGCTCGTACTTGATGTTGTGGACGCCGATTTCGACGGCCCACTTGGTGACTCGCCCGGTCGCCTCGCGGTTGCGGATGATGTCCCGCAACGATGCTGAGGAGACGACCGTTATCGGGTGCTCCTGGAAGTAGTGTGGCAGTCGCCGCTGCGCTCTGAAGACCGCGTATACCAGTTTCTGGTATTGCGGGTATCGCTGGCGCGACTCGGTGAGGACCTCGCTGATATAGTACACTGGTCGCTGCACTAGGCGCTCCTTTCCTTCCTCTGGTCGCTCGACGACCATGACGGCGCTGACGACGCACTCGGAAGCCGCGATGTAGACCAGCACGGGTTCCTTGTCGACGGGGGCGGCGAGTAGCGGTGCTGCGAGTAGCACCTTCTTGAGGTCGCGGAGCGCATCGTCCGCCTTCTTGTCCCACTAGAAGGTGGGGTTTTGCGCATCAGGCGGTATAGGGGCATCGCCTTTTCACCCAATCGGGGGATGAAGCGACTGAGAGTCGCGACTCGCCCGGCCAGCTTCTGGACGTCGCGCAGGCACTCGGGTTTGCCGAGTCGAGCGATCGTGTCGATCTTGGTGGGATTCGCCTCGATCCCGCGCTTGAAAACGACGTATCCCAGTAGCTGCCCTGCTGGTACACCGAAGGTGCATTTGCCTGGGTTTAGCTTTATCTTGTATTTCCGCAGGTTGGCGAATGTCTCCGCCAGGTCGGCGAGTAGGTCGCCCTGGCGAGCGGACTTTACTACCACGTCGTCGATGTAGACGTGGATATTGCGGCCAATTTGGCTCGCAAGGCACTCCTGCATACATCGCTGGTAGGTCGCCCCGGCGTTCTTGAGGCCAAAGGTCATGGCGGTGTAGCAGAAGGCTCCGAATGGCGTGATGAATGCCGTCTTCTCTTCTTCCTAAATGGCCATTTTGATCTGGTTGTATCCAGAGTAGGCGTCGAGGAAGCATAGTGACTCCGAGCCCGCGGTGGAATCGATTATTTGTTCGATCCGCGGGAGGACGAATTGTTCCTTCGGGCAGGCGCTGTTTAAGTTTGTGTAGTCGATACACATCCTCCAGGTCCCGTTTTTCTTCTCGACCAGGACTGGGTTTGCCAGCCACTTGGAGTATTTGATTGGCCGGATGAAGCCTGTAGCGAGTAGACGCTGTACCTCCTCGGCGATGGCTCGCCGACGCTCTTCATTAAAGGGCCGCAGCGACTGCTTGACAGGTCGCACTTTGGGGTCGGCGTTGAGTTTGTGCTCAACGAGTTCCCTAGGGACACCAGGCATGTCAGAGGGCTTCCATGCGAAGATGTCCCTGTTCTCACGGAGGAACTCGATGAGCGCGCCTTCCTATGCTGGGATCATGCCCGTCCCGATCGTTACCGTCTAGCTGGAGTCGCCTGGGACCAGCTCGACGGTACGGGTATGCGTCGTTGCCTCGAAGGCTGAGGTGTTGCCGCCCTCCGAGTTGGGCTTCTTGAGTATAGTGGGGTCCTTATTGTTGACCCCGCTCGCGTATTTGGCGAGCTCGTCGGCGTGGTTTGCCTCTGCCGTGATGACGGCGTCGGCGAGTTCGGCTCCTTTGGCCTCGCACTCGGCGGCCATGTCGGGGTCGCCGTGGATGGTGATGACGGCACGCGGTCCGGGGAGCTTTATCGCGTTGTATGCGTAGTGGGGCGCCGCCATGAACTTGGCGAACTCCTGGCGCCCCAGGACGCAGTGGTAGGGGCTGTCAAAGGGCACCAGCTCGAAGACGATCCACTCGGTGCGGAAGTTTGCCGGTGTGCCAAAGGTGACTAGCAGCGTGACCTTGCCGATCGGGTACGCCTTCCGACCGGGGACGATGCCGTGGAACGTGGTGTAGGTCGTCTCGACCATCGACTGCGGGAGTCGCAGTCGCCTGAAGGTGTCTAGGTACAGGATGTTGATGGAGCTGCCGCCGTCCATCAATGTCTTGGGGAGCAAGTAGTCTCCCACCTTGGGCTTGACTACCAGGGCGACTCGACCTGGGTACTCGATGCGTGGCGAGTGGTCCTGGCGGCTTCAGGTGATGGGTTGCTCCGACCAGTTGAGGAACTGGGGAACGTCCACCTGGGCCACCGCGTTGACGGCGATGGCGCGGGCGATGACCTTCTTCTCGCGCTTCGTGTTGAAGCCTGTGAAGGTGTGGAGCAAGCCAGCCACGCTGCCGAATTTTCCGCCGTTTGGCGGGTTGTTGTCGGGGTCTTCCCGCGCTCGCCGTGCCTTCTCGATCTCCTTGGGAGAATGGCAGTCGGCAGTCGGCGGTCGTGTGCGTGGCGGGCTTTCCTTCCCTACTGTGAAATGCACAAGGTTGGCTAAGGAGGGCCGCGGGGTCGAACCTTGGTTTCGCCTTGTAGTTGCCGCCGTCGCGGCGTTGCCCCCTGTCGCGGCGGAAGATCTTGGGCTCGCGCTGCGCGTGCCCAGCGTTGGCGACGAAGTCGACTCGCCCGTCACTGTGGCGCTTGCCGGTGAGGCGAGTGTTGCTGTAGCGTAGATCGGATCGTCGTCCGTTGTCGTTGCCGCTCATGCGGCATTGTCCTCCCGACTCGTCGTCGGTTTCTTGGTTTGGGTCTTCCTCCGCGTATCTTTTGGCGATCTCAAGGAGGTCCGGTATGTTGTCGAGGGTGCGGTATGCTCGTTTGAGCTTGGCGACCAGGGGCTCGTAATGGCACGAGGTCTTGAAGCAGTGGATTGCGGTGTCTGGGTGGATACCGACCGCATTGTACCACAACTTGCCATCGTTGGACCCAGCTGAGGGTCGACTCGCGAGGTCCCTGGACGCATCGTTCCAGGTCCTCGATGGTGGTGGCGCGGGTGTATGAACCCTCGAAGTGCCCGACGAAGGCGTCGCGCATTTATTCCCAGGAGTCGATGCTATCCGCGGGGAGAGTGTTGATCCACTGCCTGTATGCCCCCTCCATCATCAAGGGGAGGTAGCGGGCGGCGAGTAGATCGGTGTGGCCGGCGATCCCCATTGCCATGAGGTAAGTATCCAGCCACACGGAGGGATCGTACGTGGGGTCGTACTTCTCTATTTCCTTCGGCGCTTTGAAGTTCGCCGGGTATCTTTCACCTCGGATCATTGGTCCAAAGCACCGGGGCCCGAGTCGACTTAGCGACCCCCTCGGCTCGTCGTCGTGGCGGTTGGTTAGGGTATGCCGCAGGTCATCAGGCTGGCGTGCGCGCCAGCTCTGGTTGTTGATGATGTGGGTGCGGGCGTCGACGAGCTAACTGTTGGCGTCGACAAAGTTGGTCACCGGTCGGGGGTCGTTGGTGGAGAGTGCCGCGTTCGCGGGTCGGTGTTGGAGCTGCAGTGGTTCAGGCGGCGGGCAGTTGAGGGTGTTTGCCGCCAATGGACGGCCGCTTGAGGCCGCTCTGCTGCCCGATGAACGCGAGTACATCCGACCCTATGAGTTGACGCCTGTGTTTTGTTGCTCGACCACCTTTCCGAGCAAGGCCTTGACGTACTGGATCTGTAGGGCGCCGTCACCAGTGGCCGTGATGTTGTCGGCCGCTGCTCGGCCCGCCACGAGGTTGTCCATTGGGGTGGAGAACAGTGGTAGGCCATTCGCGTCTCGCTCCCGTGAGGAGACCACGATCCGCGGCTGGTCCCTGGGAGGTGCGCGGTTGGGTGGAGGTGGGGCGCCATTCGCCGTCGACCCTGGTGGGGGCCGGGCGCTTCCTCCTGGTGGCGCGTTCTCGCAGATCGCGCGCTCGGCCACGCGGGCCGGGTCGTTCTCGTCGTCGAAGTTCAGGACGCGTCCCTGGACGGTGGGGTTCAAGCGCGACCTGATTCGTTGCTGGTGGTAGCGCGATAGCTCCTGCGCCGTCACCTGCTCGAGGCGAAATTTTTCGCGCTCGGATTGCTCCTTGCGGACTGCTTCTGCCAACTTCAGGCGGAGTTCCTCGACCTTCGTTGCCGTTACGTTGGGAGGGATAGGGGTGGAGAAGGGATCCTCCGGTGGGTCGGCGCCAGTCGCCATGTAGGTCGCGGCGTGGCGACCGGTCCCATCGCGGAGATCGGTGGAGTTTTCCGACCCGGAGTCGAAGTCGAAGATCCCAAGGATGGAGGGATCCTCGAAGTCTCCAACGTTGGAGACCTGGGTGATGGAGCCCGCGGGCGAAGCCGCGATGATGGATCCGGCGAGTGACGCTGGGGTCGCCGAGTCGGCATCGTCGTTGAGGGTCGCGTCTTCCGCGGCCGCGGTGGTTTCAGCCACATCACTGTGGGCTGAGTCGTACTCAGAGTCGAGGCGGTGGATCGTGCGGACCTGACTCTCGGAGAGCCCCGAGACGATGACGTCGGTGAGGCCGACGAAGAAACTGATCGTGCCAACCGGCAGGATCATGTTGTGCGTGACGGGTCGCGCCGCCGGGACGTAGCTGCTCGGCAAGATTTGGAGCATCTCGCCGATCGCTATCATGCGGCCTGTGGCGATCGACTTGTTGATCGGCAGATTGGATCTCGCCGCAGAACACCGGCCAGGCCCCACGATGGGCGCCACTGTCGTGGGAATGACCACGGCAGATGCTGCAATCAGCAGCGAGTAGTAGAACATGGGGCAAGGGCGGACAGCCATCTGCGGTGCGAGATGAGGGCGGAGACACAGGGTTTTACCCAGGTTCGGCCCCCCGGAGGGTAAAGACCTACTCCTGCTATATTGTATTATGATGAGAGTACAATGGGGCGAGCTCGGCAGCTAGGCAGCGAGTCGCTTGGGTGGATGATGGAACGTATCTTATACACGCCCTCTAGGGAGGTTTATATAGACTCACCCCCCTAGGGTTTACAGATCTCAACCGAATTAGTTAAGGTTTCGACAATCGTTTAACCTAATCCGACTGGGCCTATCTACTCTCCTGGGCCTTCAGCTTCCAGTCGCTCGAATATACGCCAGGTCTTGATCCAGTCGCCGTTCTGCAGGCCCACTCGCCAGTTCCTGGGCCGGTCGGAAACGCCCTGCTAGGTATACCCCGATAGGCATATCCCCATCAGATAGCAAGAGGGATCCTAAAAATCCTACCAACATCAACTGACTGGAACAGGGTCCTGAGCAGCTCTTCATTCCACGTCCTTGTGTTATAATCAATCATTTCTGAGACCTTGGTAGGGGTAGTGTCGTCCCGGCGAGTCACAATATTCCTTGTTGAACTAGATGGGATCCATGGATTATCCCAAATATTGATGTTCTCTCCACTTCCAACACGCCATATATAGCATTTCTTAAAAGTTTGAATACCAGCCCACACACTTTGCCCAGTATATGATGATCCTTTCTTTAACTCCGCGTTTAACAAGTCACCAGTTGGGTAATATTTGGCTCTTAACACATGAGCACACATGGATTCAGGTTCACAAAGCAATATCCATGCTTGCTTGGACAACATTGCAAGATTAAAGCAGTGCAAATCCCTAAACCCGATACCACCTTTCTTTTTTAGGACACACATTTTCCAACACGCAAACCAGTGCATATGTTTCTTATCATCATCATCTCCCCACCAGTATCAGGACATAGCATCTGTTATCCCTTTAATTACTTGTTTAGAGAGTTTGAATACCGACATCGCATATGCAGGAATAGCCTACGCAATAGCTTTGAATAAAGCTTCCTTTCCAGCATAAGATAGTAACTTCTCTTTAAAACCACTCAACCTTTTGATAATCCTATCAACAAAATGCATGAAGCAATCGGTTCTGTCCATGCCAACAATAGGTGGCAACTCGAGATATTTGTATGTAATTGCTACGGTTAAGATATTTATCTCTGAACAAATAGCCACCTTGGTATCAACATGTATACATGTGCTGAAGAAAATGCTGGACTTGTCCACGCTAACCAGCTGACCCGAAGAAGAACAATAGTCTTGGAGCACTTTGTTGAGAGTAGAAGCATTTGAGATATTAGCCCTGAGCAAGATTAGTGAGTCATCCGCGAACAATAGGTGGGATACAGCAGGTGCGTTGCGGCACACCTTAACCCCAATAAGATTTCCCGCATCATCTTCATGCTTCAGCAAACTCAAAATGTTGGAGATATGCCCAAGAGACAATAATAGTGGTTATTATCATATCTTCATGCTTATGATAAATGTTTACATACCATGCTATAATTGTATTAACTGGAAACATTAATACTTGTGTGATTTGTAAACATAAAAGAGTCCCTAGTAAAGCTTCTTGTTAAACTAGCTTGTTGGTTAATATATGATCATGGTTTCCTGATCATGAACATTGAGATGTTATTAACAACAAGGTCATATCATTAGAAGAATGATGTGATGGACATACTCCTATAGTTAAGTGTAGCATACGATCAAGTCATTCAAATAGTTCACTTGCTATAAGCTTTCAAATACATAGTACCTAAATCCTTTGACCATGAGATCATGTTAATCACCATAACCGGATGGATGCTTTGATGACATCAAACACCACTTCGTAACTGGGTGTTCGGAAAGTATGTGTTGAGGCACATGGATCAAGAATGGGATTTGTCCATCCATATGACGAATAGATATACTCTGGGCTCTCTCTGTGGAATGTCATCCAATTAGCTTGCAAGCATGTAACTGCCTCACAAGGTATCACATATCATGGGAACGAGAAAAGAGTAGTTATGGGTAACAAGGTTGAACTAGGTATGCAGAGATACCGACGATCAAACCTTGGATAAGTAAAGTATCGCGAGACAAAGGGAAATTGGTATCGGATGTAAATGGTTCATTCGATCACAAAGTAATCATAGAAATATGTGGGAGCCATATGAATTTTCAAATTCCTCTATTGGTTATTGATCGGAGAAGAGTCTCTGTCATGTCTACATAATTCACGAATCGTAGGGAGACACACTTAAGGATTTGATGTTGTTTAGTAGATATGGAATGAGACCCAATGTTGTTCGGAGTCTCGGATGGGATCTGGGATATCACGAGGAGATCCAGAATGGTCCAAAGAATAAGATTCATATAAGGAAAGTCCAATTCCGGAGTTTGGGAATAATTCTGGTGTTTTCACCGGAATGATCTAGAAGGGTCTAGAAGGTTCACCGGACCGAAAGGAGAAGGGTACATGAATGTGTCATGACTAAGTGAAATGATTTCATCCTGTCTTAGGTCACTTGGCTGGGTGTTTGAAAGAAAGAAATTATACTCCGAAATTGAAAGTCAAAAGGCAAGTTTGAAAAGTCAAACTGGGACAATGTTTCCTGGTGGAGGAAGCAGAGAATCGTTTTCTCCCTTCACCACGCGCCTAGAAGGAGAGGGAGTTGGGGATGGATTCAAACTTCCCTCTCCCAAGTTGCCCCTCCCTCTCATAAATAGAGGGGAGGGGTGCCCCCAAGAGCACAACTAGCACCACCCCTCGAAGCCACCGCCGCGTAGCCGCCGGCTCGCCGCCGCCGGCTCCACCTCCTCCTCTACGGCTTCTAAAACCTATATCATCGGGGAAACCCTATTTATCCACCACAACCCGCTCCGGCTTAGGCGAAGCCCTGCGGGATCTTTCCTCTACTTCCGACACCATGCTGACGTGCTGCCGGAATTGCGAGGAAAGAAATACAACCTCTGCTGCCTGCTGGAACAAGGGAGAGGAAGGTCTTCATCGAGTACCGAACGTGTGATCGACTGCGGAAGCGCTACCAGAACGCAGCGCCGGAAGGATCATCTATGCGATCTTGAGATCGGCAAGTGTATGACTACATCACCCACGATAATTTGCTCTCGTTAACCGCTTTGGAATCTTCGAGGGTGAGTACTCTAATCGACTCGTTGATACAATCTAGTAGATAGATCTTGGCTTGTGTGTGTTCGTGCGGTAGAAAATTTTGTTTTTCCATGCTACGAACCCCTATAGTGGTATCAGAGACGTTGTGGTCATTGTAGGCACTGATGCTTTTGTTGTCGATTTCTTCTTGTGTACTTTGCATCTTGCGGGATGGTGGGATGAAGCAGCCCAGGCTAACCTTACATGGAATTGTTCATGAGACTTGCTCCATGCTCGACATGCAACTTGTATTGCATAAGTGGCTTTGCGGGTGCCTGTTTCTCCCAACATAGTGAAGATTCAATTTACAACAGGTGATTGACAATTCTAGTATCAACGTTGTGGTTCTTGTTCGTAAGTTAGAACGGTACTTATCAAAAGCCCCAAACCACGTAAAACATGCAAAGAAAATTAGAGGCGTCTAACTTTGTTTTGCAGGGGTGTGTTGTGATGTGATATGGCCATGATTGTGATTATATATGATGTATGCAATGATCCTTATTGTAAGTAGACAGCCGGCAGGAGACTTACGGTTGTCTTTTAATTTCGTTAAGACTTGCATGTCTATTACTCAAAGTAGTTGTAATAGTTGATGCTGGTGGACGACAACCATGGAGAGGCGCCATTGACCTTGACGCCACGTCGGTGATGATGGAGATCATGTTCGTGCTTGAATATGGAGATCGGAAGCACAAGAAGAAAGGCCATATCATATCACATATTTTGAATTGCATGTGATGTTAATCCTTTTATGCATCTTGTATTACTTAGTCGCGACGGTAGCATTATAAGATGATCCCTCTCACAAAATTATCAAGTAAAGTGTTCACCCTTAGTTAGCACTGTTACCAAGACTCATCGTTTTGAAGCACCACGTGATGATCGGGTGTGATAGAATCAACATGTGCATATAACGGGAGCAAGCCAGATTTTCTCATGCATAAACTAAGGTTAATCTTGATGAGCCTAGCATGTACAGACATGGTCTCTGAACACGGATCACCGAAAGGTAAAGCATGAGTCATATAGATGATATGATGAACATGATGATTGTTCGTCTTTGAAACTACATCATGTTACGTGATGATCGGACTTCGTATAGTGGATTTGGTTCATGTGATCACTAAAACAATGTGAGGGATATTGTTTTGAGTGGGAGTACAACAACAATATGATTAAAAGTTGAACACTATTTATCATAAATTAAATCAAAGTGAATTTGCATAGTTGTTGTAGTCATTGGCATCCGTTTACCACATTGTGCTTAGTTATAATTGAGATAATAGAACTATAGAATTCTGGTTAATTACTTTACGAACTGGTATCGTATTGTTCTGAAGTGTTAAACTAAAATTTAAAAGTCCTATTGCAAACTTTTAGTAAGTTCCGGTTAGTTCGTAAAGTTTAATAATTAGTATTAAATCAAGAGTAACAATTCCAGTGTTAGTATATAAGTATCATGTTTGTCTCCATGATTCTTGATATTCAAAAGATTTTTTTAATATCAAGGTTATCAGAGATCTGAAAGAATTGTTTCAGAAACCATCATGTCTGAAAGATATTGTGACACCCCCGGAATCAGGGCTAAACAAATCCTAGACCTCTATCTGACATAAGCTTAACCTTGAGTTCGAGGATATCCAGTGAAGAATCGATAACACAACAGTGACCCTACGACACAAAATTTATTACAGCAAGCTCATAACTGAGCAGAGAACCAAATAATTACAAGACGAGGTCACTGACCACAAACATCAAACAACGGAAGGAAAATTATGCTATTAAGTATAACAAACTTAACAAATGGCCTAAGAGGCCTGAAGCATAACGATGACGTCCCAGCCCATAGATTCCAGGCTGCCGGCCGGGAACCCCAAACTACTCGTCAGTGTCGATGTAGTACCAAACTGATCTTCAGGGAACACTTACTCTGCCAAAGGTATCAACAAAGCAGGGGTGAGTACAGGGTGTACTCGACAAGACTTATGGCTGGTGGAGTTTTTTTTGCATAAAGCCATCTTTGTTTATAAAACAAGGGAGAGAAGAAGCTCGTCTGGTCAGAGTATTTTAAAAGGGGATAAGAGAGTGACATCTTCAAAATATTGATCATCATATTTTGATATCCACCAAGTCATCCTCATCTAACAACTAGGATCACCCCCTCGTACCCATGAGGAAGCATCCTTAAGCACACGTTGAACTGCCAAATTTTACGATTAGGTTAAAGTTCTCTATGATCTTAGAATTTGGTCACCAAGCATTCATAACCATTAACATGGCTTTTCGAAAAGATTTATCCTTGCAGGGGTGTAAAACTTTACCCACACGTACTAACCTTCTCTTAATGCCACATGATTAGCCCTCTTCCTTGGAAGGCCGGCAGAGGGTGGTTAGACACGACCTTTACCTTGCTTTCGCCGAGACCATGAGTCATGCAATAAGTATGTTCCGCCGTAATGGGTCAAATCCTGAAGCCGGTACTTAAAGATGTGAGGCGAGGTTGGTGTACCAGGGGCTCCATCGACCCCAATCAACTCGGTCCACTCTTCCCTACCTGTTATGAATGCACCTCCTTCACCTCCTCTTTCGAAAACGTTTTCAATTCGTCTGTGAAATGGAACGCCCTAACTATGTGACTCATGGAATATACTAGGCAAGTTAGTTACTCGTGAGGTTTTCCAGGCCCCGTGTGGTTGTATGCTCGTCGGTTCCAAAGGAAAGAACTCGGTTCCTAGTGGTGGCGAGCATGGGACTATAAAAACCACATCCCACCGTGGCCTCCCATACAAGCCTTACATGTTTAATCTCATACTACTGATCTCATCTCATCACGATCTCCTGTCATACTAGATTCTCTGCATCTGATACATCATCTGGATGGACCAGTACTGATAGTTATGCATGGCTAAGCAGGCACAGATATAAGCTCTAGCAGTGCACACAAGCCAAACCTAGTTATGCTAGGAGCAGTGGATCAGGTAATATAAGCTCAAAGGGAGTATGCAACAGATATGATACTCTATCTATCTATCGATAAAATACCACAGTAGAATCGTATGCATCATGGAAGGAATTGAAATGCTTTCGAAATCATAAGGTTATATCATGGTGGGACTGTGCTTGCCTTTGCCAATTGATAATAGATAAGCAGATCTTTGGAAGCCTTGTACTTGACTTGATTAAAGTTAGTCAAGTATTGTTCGTCGATCTTCGATCTTCGATGGTCTTGATCTTTGACTTTGATCTCAATCTCGATATTGTATTCTACCGAAGAAGAACCAAATCACCAGAAAGAAAGGGAAACAATCAACACATGGCATCGATGCAATGATCAAACAAGAATGATGATATGGCAAGTTAAATTGTACTCAAATGTAACCCTAATACATGCTCGGTAGTTTAATCTGTGTTCCGAGGGGTGAAAACCCTAACTCGGGGAAACTCTAGATGTATATGAGAGGATTGGTTTGTTCTTATAATAAACTTGTCATGTAAGTTGCTTAACAATGCATGATGACAGCTTAGATAGATAGAGCTCATTTTTCTGAACACTTTGACATATTATTTGTATTTTTCTGACTTATAATGAATTAGTTATTGATTTTATAAGTTTTATCCTTTTTTGAAATTATTGAAATCAATTAAAATTGATTACTGCATCGTTATGATGTCATTATTATGGACAGGTACTTTGTTACTGCACCTAAACCTACACTCAGACACTGACAGAATGGGCCCAGGGCCATGTCAGCACACCACGCAAGCGGTCAACGGTCAAAGGGTCCACGGCCATGTCACCCTGATGTCATGGTGACGTCACAACGACAGCCACCATCAGGTGGTCACCGGCGGCGGCGTTGTGAGGCGCGCGGGGCGATGGGGCTAGGCGCGTTCGACGCAGACGAGCAAGGCAAGCGAAATAGAGGCGGCGCCACCCTTTTTTGGTCATCGGAGAAGCAAGCACAATGAGCTTATGCGGCGGTGGCGAGAGGGTGATGGCGACCTACAGCTACAGACAACGCGCAGGCAAACGAGGGGCACAGGGAGGACCGCAAGCTCACCCTTGATGCGTTAGGAAGCTCGGTGAGGCCGGAGGAGGAAGGGAGAGACGACACGGACGACGGTGGTGGTCGTCGGGCTTGAGGAAGATAGCGAGGATGGCAACGATTGGGGGCTCCTCGTCTCGATTCCTTCGGCGAGGGGATGCGGCACAACACGATGGAGCTCGCAGGAAACTCGACTGGGCGAGGGGAGGCTGGAGATGGTGGGGTGATGGCGAGCTCGTCGGCTAGGGTTTCAGGCCAAAGAGGGGAAAACACGAGGGAGCACGAGAGAGAGAGAGAGTGAGATGGGTACGGGGAGAGAGAGGGGAGCGTCGGCGTTCTTATCCTCTACTCAGCGGGCGGCGGCAGGCATCGTGGCGCAGAGGAGATCAACGGCGGCGTGTCGGACACGCAGGTGCTTGCCGCTTACGGGGAAGACGACAGAAACGGAGGACGAATTGGTACGGGCCAGGGATGGGCTGGATTGGGCCGCGATGGGCTACAGGGTGCACTGCGCGGCAGGAAAGACAGGGTAGGAAGTTGGGCTGCAGCCTGGGAGTGCTCTAGATCTATTTTTTAGCCAGATCCTTTTCTAATTCCTGTTTTGATTTCTTCTTTGACAATTCACTTTCAAATCTGTTTTTTGGATAGATTTAAAATACTAGAGAGGTTTTGTAAAGTAGCTAAAACACTAAGGGGCCCTAAAACAATTTGGGCTCCACATACTTTTGGTAGGTTTTCAAAAATATTTAAAACCTTTTGAAAGGGATTTCAAAGAGAGGGGAAGATTAGGGTTTAGGGTTTCACTTTAATTTCTTTGCATGCAATTTAAAGTATGATGCTCATGAGTGCACAAACAACCCTAATTACTATTTAGCTAAAAGTGGGGTGTTACAGCTCTATCCCCCTTACGAGAATCTCGACCCGAGATTCCAAAGGTAGGAAGAGAGAAGAGACAGGGCCACTCTAAATATAAGAGGAAACACACTAAACAACACACAGAGTATCTCATGGTCAACTCATGGATGGAGTGTTCAGAAACAACTCTGGGATGACAACATGAGACACGACAAGGTAACGAAGGAACAAAAGGAGAAAGTTGCAAGTTGTTAGATAGATGGTCTTCATAAGGATTTACACCATGGAGCTTCAGAAGGGTTTAAGCTTCTGAGAAGGAAAGCTTCCAACAGAAAGAACATGACCACATACTTCGAGAGGGAACCTCTACTAAGCGGATTAAGTATATATTTCAGGTTGCAGAGATATGGATCAACAAAACCAAGTTGTTCAACTACTTTTGAAACAGAAGGGTCTCTTTTTCATTTAACAGAAGGCCAAGACAGAAAGGTGTTTTGGGTGGAGAGGACTCCTAAGATCCACAAGAAACATTTTATTAAGAGGAACTATAGATTACCAAAATCATATCCACTCTTATAACATGGTTGAGAAAATGAAGGAAACTCTTTATTCATCCAGGTTTATCAGAATCTTCGCCAAAGATCATGATATCACTTTACACCACTAGATGAATAGGTAAGAAGATTCCTGATGACACGAGAAGAAAGAAACTTCATTCTCAGACTTCAATTATTTGGCACAACCAAAACGGTTGCCAACATAAAGGGGTCTGGAGGATCGACCAAGAGACATTTAGCGACACTACTTTAAATGTTCTCCTTAATGTTTGGAGAAGCAACATCAAGTAAAGGTTGGACTTCGGATACAAAGGAAATCATAAGGTCAACTCCTATAATAAATCATAGAAGATGCCTCCTGAGAGTGGTTATTATTGCTGAAATCAAGAGAATATAACAAAAGGTCTTTCTGTCTAAGTGTATCAACCATTAAATCAATCTTGCTGGATTCACAAAGAGACCTATGTCAAAACCTTGAGGAGCACCTACCATCATATCTGCTTGAGATTCAGATTTGGTTAGGTGGTATGATATTTTAGACTCAACATGTCCGAATAGAAAGGGTGCAACAATTACCACAAAGGCAAAGTTACTAGAGTCTCAAGATATGGACTGTAGTGTAAAGACCCAAACGACTGAGCTAGATTTCTATACCCATGTATTTAGCAACTAGTCGAGAGACATCTGCTCACACATAAGGTACTGGCAATCAAATACACATGTGTGCTTAAGGAACGGAGTTAACTCTACTCGAATCCACAACGACATCTTTCAACATTTGCACGTGAACCAGAGAAGGTTACTTCTAAGATCCAGAACACATACTTCAAGATGACTCGAAGATGATTCTCGAAAGTTTTCAACATTGATGCCTATTGTTCCATATGAATATTTTCTAGCATGGAGAAGGTAAAGATGTCATTGATGGGCTCAACAACAAACTTATCGATACACTCCAAGAGGATGGACTCATATGTTTTCCGAACAAGGCAAACATGTTGGTTAGACCAAAGGACATGAAGATGTACTCAAGTGAAACATCACGAGTAGCAACACCATCAAGATAGTCCTTGGAAGTGAGTTTAATTTGACAATAACCCAAATCAAATCAAAGGTGGGGAAGATAATATATCCACAAAGGAAATACTATCTTTCTTCAATACAAACAAAACTAGACATCCCTTAAGAAGGAACAAAGTTGATTAGAACTTTTGTCTTACAACTCTCCAAGTTGTTGTTTAAGCTCAACCAACTAGTTTAGAGGTATCCAGTACAAATCCTTGGAGAAAGGAGCAGTTCGGAGAACGTGCTAGCTCAAGACCTTGACAATACGGTCATGTGGCAACATGGCAATACTTCTTGAAGACATCTAGAATATCACGAATCACCGATATGTCCTTAGTTCGAGAGGAAACTTGCTTGTATGGCAACAATACATAGTCTCAGAGCTTTGGCACAAGCCTAACTCTTTGACCGAAGAGAGTGTACTAGAATAACGGACTTGGTAGCACAATCATCCTTTGCTTAGTGATAAGGTTAACCAATCATGCTAAGAATGACTTAAATGTCTTTAGAGTTTAAAACAATAATAATTGCTAAGAATCTTAGATAGACACATTATTACGCACACGCATCACTCACGAGCGCGAAAGCTCGAGGAAGGGTGGGTAACAATGTGTGAGAGTATCACTTTTTTAAAGGGTCGTGAAACTCCGCACGACCTCTTAGTATAAAAGAGTGTGATACCTTAAGGTGGAACAAATATAAGTTCATCAATGTCTCTTGATCTGCGGATTACAAGGCTTTGACCTGGTCGTAGAAATGAAAATGTACTGGAGTTTGTTTCCCCTGACATCTCGAAATGGTTTGTCACGATGGACCACAAGAGTATCTTGCATCGAAAGACACCAATGCACATTTACTACGTGGCTACCAACTGGTAGAAATAGGTCGGAAAACAACAAGGAAAAGAAGGAACATACTCAGGATAGAATTCCCGAGATGTGGATGCATAGATAATCAATCTTCTGAAAACCAATACAAAGAAGGGAAAGGTGTGGCAGAGTCACGAGTATAGATGCGAGACTTTCGAGGAGTACCCTTGTCGTGATCTATTTGGTTCCATTAAAGAACATCTGCCATAGCTAGTGGTAGGGGAAGTCCTTGGTTGTCACAATTCAATCGCGACAAATACCACAAGCTTGAGGGCTAGAATTGTAGTACCAGCCATCCTGAGGTAATGTTTGAACATTAGCAATAGGGGTCAAAGGATGGGATCTTGGAGTAAAGATCAGCTTGATGTACAAGATTCACAACACTAGAATCTAGCACAATCCGGGATCTTAGATTCAAGTCCAAGGGTTAAAACCCAAAGAAAGGAGTAACTACTACTTGAGTGACATAGCGTACACTGCAAGGTAATAATCACAAGGTAAATTCCAAGATAAGAAATGACTTCTGAAGTACCCAAACAAAAGAAAAGGAGGCACACGAGGCAAAAGGAAACCTCGAAGCCTAGAACAGAACATTGTGGATCATAATATTATAGGATCCATAAAATAGAGAGATCATGATGGAAAGGAATCTCTCATGTGAACAAGAGCAAAGGGAACAAGGAATTCACAACACACGCAACTCTAGAGAACTTAACACTAGGTCAACTGGTTGAGAAACGGCATGCCAAAAAGGCACCTAAGCTTTGAAAGACTAGAAGAGATATCAAAACTTTTCCAAAATCAACACTGGATAAGATGACCCAGAGTTAGAGCGATAACAGATAAGGAGTAAAAGAAGGATACTAGAGTTTTCGCAAATACTTTTCATCTTTGAAATAGTTTTCACAAACACTAGACTCAACATCGACCAATAGCAAGGTTTTCCTACGGTCGGTACTGCTCTGATACCAAAACTTGTGACACCCCCGGGATCAGGGCTAAACAAATCCCAAACCTCCGTCTGACATAAGCTTAACCTTGAGCTTGAGGATATCCAGTGAAGAATCGATAACACAGCAGTGACCCTACGACACAAAATTTATTACAGCAAGCTCATAACTGAGCATAGAACCAAATTATTACAAGCAGAGGTCACTGACCACAAAAATCAAACAATGGAAGGCAAATTATGCTATTAAGTAAAGCAAACTTAACAAATGGCCTAAGAGGCCTGAAGCATAACGATGACGTCCCAGCCCATAGATTCCAGGCTGCCGGCCGGGAACCCCAAGCTACTCATCGGTGTCGATGTAGTACCAAACTGATCTTCAGGGAACACTTACTCTGCCAAAGGTATCAACAAAGCAAGGGTGAGTATAGGGTGTACTCCGCAAGACTTATGGCTGGTGGAGTTGTTTTTCATAAAGACATCTTTGTTTATAAAACAAGGGAGAGAAGAAGCTCGTCTGGTCAGAGTATTTTAAAAGGGTATAAGAGAGCGACATCTTCAAAATATTGATCATCATCTTTTGATATCCACCAAGTCATCATCATCTAACAACTAGGATCACCCCCTCGTACCCATGAGGAAGCATCCTTAAGCACACGTTGAACTGCCAAGTTTTACGATTAGGTTAAAGTTCTCTATGATCTTAGAATCTGGTCACCAAGCGTTCATAACCGTGAACACGGCTTTTCAAAAAGATTTAACCCTTCAGGGGTGTACAACTTTACCCACACGTACTAACCTTATATTAATGCCACATGATTAGCCCTCTTCCTTGGAAGGCCGGCAAAGGGTGGTTAGACATGACCTTTACCTTGCTTTCGCCGAGACCATGAGTCACACAATAAGTATGGTTGCGCCGTAACGGGTCAAATCCTGAAGCCGGTACTTAAAGATGTGAGGCGACGTTGGTTTACCAAGGGCTCCATCGACCCCAAGCAACCTGGTCCACTCTTCCCTACTTGTTATGAATGCACCTCCTTCACCTCCTCTTTCAAAAACGTTTTCAATTCGTATGTTGAATGGAACGCCCGAACTATGTGACTCATGGAATCTACTAGGCAAGTTAGTTACTCGTGAGGTTTTCCAGGCCCCATGTGGTTGTACGCTCGTATCGGTTCCAAAGGCAAGAACTCGGTTCCTAGTGGTGGCGAGCATGGGACTAGAAAAACCACATCCCACCGTGGCCTCCCATACAAGCCTTAGCATGTTTAATCTCATATTACTGATCTCATCTCATCACGATCTCCTGTCATACTAGATTCTCTGCATCTGATACATCATCTGGATGGATCAGTACTGATAGTTATGCATGGCTAAGCAGGCACAAATATAAGCTCTAGCAGTGCACACAAGCTAAACCTACTTATGCTAGGAGCAGTGGATCAGGTAATATAAGCTCAAAGGAAGTATGCAACATATAGGATACTCTATCTATCTATCGATAAAAGACCACATTAGAATCGTATGCATCATGGCAGGAATTGAAATGCTTTCGAAATCATAGGATTATATCATGGTGGGGCTATGCTTGCCTTTGCCAGTTGATAACAGATAAGCAGATCTTTGGAAGCCATGTACTTGACTTGATTAAAGTTTGACTTCGATCTCAATCTTGATATCGTATTCTACCAAAGAAGAACCAAATCACCGGAAAGAAAGGGAAACAATCAACACATGGCATCGATGCAATGCTCAAACAAGGATGATGATATGGCAAGTTAAATTGTACTCAAATGTAACCCTAATACATGCTCGACAGTTTAATCGGGGTTCCGAGGGGTGAAAACCCTAACTCGGGGAAACTCCGGATGTATATGAGAGGGTTGGTTTGTTCTTTTAATTAAACTTGTCATGTAAGTTGCTTAACAATGCATGATGACAGCTTAGATAGAGAGAGCTCATTTTTATGAACACTTTGATATATTATTTGTATTTTTCTGACTTATAATGAATTAGTTATTGATTTTATAAGATTTATCCTTTTTTGAAATTATTTAAATCAATTAAAATTGATTACTGCATCATTATTATGTCATTATTATGGCCAGGTAATTTGTTACTGCACCTAACCTACACTCATACACTTACAGAATGGGCCCAGGGCCATGTCAGCACACCACGCAAGCGGTCAGCGGGCAAAGGGTCCACGGCCACGTCACCCTGACGTCGTGGTGACGTCACAACGACGGCCACCATCAGGTGGTTACCGGAGGCGGTGTTGTGAGGCGCGCGGGGCGATGGGGCTAGATGCGTTCGACGCAACCAAGCAAGCCAAGCGAAATAGAGGCGGCGCCACCCTTTTTAGGTCACTGGAGAAGCAAGCGCCGCGATCTTATGCGGCGGTGGCGACAGGACGACGGCGACCTACGGCTACAAACGACGCGCAGGCAAACGAGGGGCACATGGAGGACCGCAAGCTCACCCTTGACGCGTTAGGAAGCTCGGTGAGGCCAGAGGAGGAAGAGAGCGACGGCACAGACGGCGACGGTGGTCGTCAGGCTTGAGGAAGATGGCAAGGATGGCGACGATTGGGGGCTCCTCATCTCAATTACTTTGGCGAGGGGATGCGGCACAACATGGCAGAGCTCACAGGAACCTCAGCTGGGCGAGGGGAGGCCGGAGATGGCGGGGCGACGGCGAGCTCGTCGGCTAGGGTTTCGGGCCAAAGAGGGGAAAATGCGAGGGAGCACGAGAGAGACTGAGATGGGTACGGGGAGAGAGAGGGGAGCATCGGCGTTCTTATCCTCTACTCAGCGGGCGGCGGCGGGCATTGTGGCGCAGAGGAGATCGACGGTGGCGCGTCGGACATGCAGGTGCTTGCCGCTTACGGGGAAGACGACAGAAACAGAGGACGAATCGGTACGGGCTAGGCATGGGCTGTATTGGGCCGCGATGGGCTGCAGGGCGCACTGCGCGGCAGGAAAGACAGGGTAGGAAGTTGGGCTACAGCCTGGGAGTGCTCTGGATCTATTTTTTTTAGCCAGATCCTTTTCTAATTCCTGTTTTGATTTCTTCTTTGACAATTCACTTTCAAATCTGTTTTTTGGATAGATTTCAAATACCAGAGAGGTTTTGTAAAATAGGTAAAACACTAAGGGGCCCTAAAACAATTTGGGATCCACATACTTTTGGTAGGTTTTAAAAAATATTTAAAACCTTTTGAAAGGGATTTCAAAGAGAGGGGAAGATTAGGGTTTTAGGGTTTCACTTTAATTTCTTTGCATGCAATTTAAAGTATGATGATCATGAGTGCACAAACAACCCTAATTAATATTTAGCTAAAAGTGTGGTGTTACAGATATTGTGATATCTGAAACAAAGTTTTGGTTGCAACATGATAGAGTATAATATGGAATGTTCTCATATTTGATGAGAATGTGCAAAAGGTTGGAGACGCTGGTCGTCCTAATCCTCCAAAAGGTTTTGGAGAGAAAAATTATACTCACAATTCACCGTTATAAGCTAAAGTAGCTTGATCATGAATAGTTTCATGATAAGGATGAATATTAGATGTAGATAAAATGTTTACTACACTAAAATATTACTAAAGAATGTAATTTGAAAGAACACCAAGCATTTGATAATGGTGATCTACTTCAAAGTGCAAGTCCAAAGACATTGGTATTTAACTATACACGCTTTGGACTATGTGTCATGAGTATGGCGCCACTGTTGATGTTGATAGATTCTTTTGAAAGGATAAAGAAATACTGAAAGAAAAATCTTAAGAAATATTTGGCAGAAAAGAAAAGACTAGAATTGTTCAGCTTAGCTATATAGAGGATATTCATGTTATGGTTGTATTCTTTGCTTATTAAACAATATAGTTCTTGGGTATTTGATACTGAATTTGTTGGTGTGAATAGTCATACGGAACAACACAATTCATGAACCACAATGGCCTAAGTAACTAGCAAAAGAATATGTGATGATGTTCATCGAGAACAAATAAAGGGTTATTGTGTTGCTCGTTAATATCAAAGCTTGCCTTCAATATTTGTTTTATCACGTATTATGAGAACAAAAGGGTTGTTCAAATAATTTCCATATTCCATGAAAGATGGATGATATACAAGTCTAGTTAGAGAAATCACATCCATAAAGATAAAGCTAAAAATTTCAAAAGGCAATTGACTGAAAGATCACTTAATAAGTGCCATCGCCATTTAAATTATAGTGGACAGAAAACAGGAAGAAACCCCATGATTGATGGGATTTTGGAGTGATTTTTTATCAAATGGCGCTTGTGAAACTTTTCCAGAGATAATTAAAACTCTGTTCATAGGCCAAAAGTGAACGAATGACTAGCTTATTGGAACTTGTACACATAGATGTATGAAGCCCATTATGTGTAGTCAAGAGTGATGGATTTCAACTTCATATGCTTTCTTCGAAAATTTGAGTGAATACATGAATATTTACTTAATGAGGATGAAGTGTTAAACATTTCAAAAAATTCGAAGACTTTCAAGATGAAGTGCAAAATCAATGTAACAAGAAAGTAAAGAATTTATGATAGGATCATAAAGGAAGATATTTTAGTTACAAATTTAGCATAAACAACTAAGATTTGAGGAATCGTTCCATGGATTTGCGTTTCTCGAAACACCATATGAGTATGGATTAATCAAGATATGTAATAAAACCTTGTTTGACATGGTGAGATCAAAGGTGTCATTTATAAAACTGCCATTAGATTTTAAATATTAAAAGCTTTAGAGACTACCCGTTTTCACTGAAAAGAGCTCCATCACGATCCGTTGAAATGACACCATATAAAGTTATGGTTTGGGATAAAACCCATGTTGCCCTTTCTTAAACATTGGTATGCTATGCATAAGAAAGATGTTTGCAACTAAAGTCGGATGAACATGTCTTTGTATGTTATTTAGAATAACCGTTGAGTATTCCTCCATAACACCGAAGACAAAAGTGTATGTCACTTAGAACGTCAAGTTTATTTTAGAAGAAATTTTTCCGTGAAAAGTTAAGTGGGAGGACAATAGAACTTTGATAAGGTTAAAAGAACCTTAGCTATATGTGCTGAGTTGCGCAGCACCGAAAAGTTCCCCGGAGGCAGCAACAATGCTCATGGCTCACGTGCCTCAAAGGTTGTGGACACGGAGGTCTAAGTTCCTATTGAACAAAGTAGGTCGGGCAAATGATCAAATACCAAGATTTGACAGTTAGATCATTATTTGAAAATGATGAACCGACTACATAAAAATAAGTGATGATGGGCCCTGACTCCGTCAAATGGCTTTAAGCCATAGAATTCATGATAGTTCCATACACGAGAAATCAAGCTTTGAACTTGGAAGACCCTCTGGAAATGTGTAAAAACCTTACAGTCGTATTTGGATCTATAAAGAAATAGACATGGATGTTTCACATCGAAATAATCGACATTTCGAGAAAGAGTTCATGACAATGTTCAAAGGTTGACTATGACAAGATTTGATCTTTCATAGCGATATTTAGTCTAGACGGATTAATGTAGCAACCACTAGATATAATTTTTTTATGTGGTAGTTGAATAAACAAAACAAGTTCTTCTAATAGAATTGTTACCTAGGACGTGTGCATAATACAGTCCAAAGGGTTTTGTTAATTCAAAGGATGCTAAAAGCGAATGCAAACTTCAATGGTTGAAGTGAGCATCGCGGAGTTGGAATCTTCACCATGATGAAACTGTTAAAAGAGTTTAAATTCATCAGAGATGATGAAGATGCTTGAATTTGCAAGAAATTAAGTGGAAGCGCTAAGACATATTTCTAATACATTATGCGGAAGACATATTGTTGATTGGAAATTATGTATCTTTTATTAACACATGTTAAGAATTTTATCTCGATGAAAGACTTAGGCAAAACCCGAATATTTGGCATCAATATCTATATATATAGATTGAGACGCTAATATGGTTGTGCCAAATGTACATAGATGAGATATTTGAATGAGTTCAATATGGAAATGACAAGAAAGGTTCTTGCCACACAAAAATGATTAAATCAAAATTCAAGTATATCGACACTTGGTAAGTGAAACAAAGATTCAAGTATTGATTGATACTTGATGAATAAAATCACAAAGAGTATTTTTCAATCATACTGTGATATGTACAAATCCAGATATGTCCTATGCTCTAAATGTTATGAGCATATACCAGAATGATTCATAAGATGATCATTGGACGATAGTAAGGATATTCTTATGATCTTTTGGAAGAACTAAGAATATATTATTTTGTAGAAGTGAAAAATAGATGGTTAGTTCATTATAAAAGTACTACATTGATACTAGTTTTGTCACAAAGTACAAATTAATTTTATCTCAATCTAAACTAAGGGTGGCACAATATATTGGAAAGTAAGTTCCATAATGGATTTGGATAAGTTCCAAAGTTAAGACATTGTGACAGATACTACAACAAAAGGCTAAGTATATGACTACTATTATAGCAGCAAAAGAGGCATTTGTGTCAAGTAGTTTGTTATCAAACTAGGTGTAGTTCATAGCAGGATAGTACTATGAAGATATATTGTACGACAATATTATCAACATGTTTTAACCCCAAGGAACTAATGATCTCACCAAAGGACCAAATTTATACAAAGCCATCTCATTAGAGAATGAGTGATGCCTGGAGACGCAAAGACATGAAATTACACATGGACCTGTAAGTGTCGGATCCGAAGATCAGTTGACCACTAGAAATTGTGTACACACAACACCGGAAAGTCATAGGTGTTTGAATACATAAAGATTTGAAACTAGATTATTGTCTCTAGTGCAAGTGGGAAACTGTTGTAGATATGCCCAAGAGGCAATAATAAAGTGGTTATTATCATATCTTCATTTTTATTATAAATGTTTACATACCATGCTATAATTGTATTAAACGAAAACATTAATATTTGTGTGATTTGTAAACATAAAAGAGTCCCTAGTAAAGCCTCTTGTTAAACTAGCTTGTTGGTTAATATATGATCATGGTTTCCTGATCATGAACATTGAGATGTTATTAAAAACAAGGTCATATCATTCGAATAATGATGTGATGGACATACTCCTATAGTTAAGCGCAGCATAAGATATTCTAAAAAAAGCGTAGCATAAGATCAAGTCATTGAAATAGTTCACTTGCTATAAGCTTTCAAATACATAGTAACCTAAATCCTTCGACCATGAGATCATGTTAATCACCATAACCGTGTGGATACTTTGATGACATCAAACACCACTTCGTAACTGGGTGGCTATAAAGGTGGCATTGAGTGTTCAGAAAGTATGTGTTGAGGCACATGGATCAAGAGTGGGATTTGTCCATCCATATGACGGATAGATATACTCTGGGCCCTCTCGATGGAATGTCATCCAATTAGCTTCCAAGCATGTGACTGGCTCACAAGGGATCACATTATCATGGGAACAAGAAAAGAGTACTTATCGGTAACAAGGTTGAACTAGGTATGCAGAGATACCAACGATCAAACCTCAGATAAGTAAAGTATCGCGAGACAAAGGGAAATTGGTGTCGTATGTAAATGTTTCATTAGATCGCAAAGTAATCGTAGAAATATGTAGGAGCCATATGAATTTCCAGATTCCTCTATTGGTTAGTGATCGGAGAAGAGTCTCGGTCATGTCTACATAATTCACGAACCGTGGGGAGACACACTTAAGGATTCAATGTTGTTTAGTAGATATGGAATGATACCGAATGTTGTTCGTAGTCTCGGTTGGGATCCGGGATATCACGAGGAGATCCGGAATGGTTCGGAGAATAAGATTTATATAAGGAAAGTCCAATTCCGGAGTTCGGGAATAATTCCGGTGTTTTCACCGGAATGATCTAGAAGGGTATAGAAGGTTCACCAGAACGAAAGGGGAGGGGTACATGAATGTGTCATGACTAATTGGAATGATTGCATCATGTCCTAGGTCACTTGGCTGGGCGTTTGAAAGAAAGAAATTAAACTCCAAAATTGAAAGTCCAAAGGCAAGTTTGAAAAGTCAAACTGGGACAATGTTTCCTCGTGGAGGAATGAGAGAATCCTTCTCTCCCTCCACCACGTGCCTAGTAGGAGAGGGAGTTGGGGAAGGATTCAAACTCCCCTCTCCCAAGCTGCCCCTCCCTCTCATAAATAGAGGGGGTGCACCCTAAGAGCACAACTAGCACCAGCCCTCCAAGCCGCCGCCGCCAGCCGTGCTGCTAGCTCCACCTCCTCCTCTCCATCTTATAAAACCTAGATCACCGAGGAAACCCTATTTCTCCATATAACCCACTCCGGCTTAGGCGAAGCCCTGCGGGATCTTCCCTCTACTTCCGACACCATGCCGTCGTGCTACCGGAATCGCGAGGAAAGAACTATAACCTCCGCTGCCTGCTAGAACAAGGGAGAGGAAGGTCTTCATCGAGTATCGAACGTGTGATCGACTGCGGAAGCGCTGCCAGAACGCAGCGCCGGAAGGATCGTCTACGCGATATTGAGATCGGCAAGTATACGACTACATCACCCACGAGAATCTGCTCTCATTAACCGCTTTGGAATATTCGAGGGTGAGTACTCTAATCGAGTCGTTGCTACAATCTAGTAGATAGATCTTGGCTTGTGAGTGTTTATGTGGTAGAAAATTTTATTTTTCCATGCTACGAACCCCTACACAAAAATCCCTCTGCATCAAAGAAGAAATAAGTAAGGGGAGAGGGTATCTCCTTGTCGGAGGCCCCTAATAGGGGTAATGGTATCCAAATAATGGCCATTAATCATGACTTGGTACTTAACAGATTTGACGTAGCTCATGATCAGTTGTATCCAGTTCTCCTTAAATCCCAAATGAAGCAAGATCTTCTCCTGAAAGGGCCACTCTACACGATCATATGCCTTGTGCACATCAAGTTTAATTGCATAGAGGTCATATTTCCCTGTCTTCTTATTTTTAATAGCATGGGAAGATTCATATGCCACCAGAAAATTATCAGTTATAAGCCTTCCCGGGACAAATGTATTTTGGGTAGGGGATATGATCTCGTTCAAAATATTTTTGAGCCTAACCGCCATAACTTTGGAAATAACTTTGTAGACTACATTGTAGAGACTAATAGGTTGATACTGAGTTACCTTCTCTGGATTATCCAACTTCGGAATTAAGACCACCACGGTATCATTCCATCCTTCAGGAATAGTTTGAGTATTTATAGCCAGAAGAACTTCATTAGTTATATCCTCACCGAACAAACTCCAATATTTCTTGAAGAAAATAACATGTAATCGGTCCAGGCCAGGGGCTTTGAGATCCCCAATATTGAACAAAGCTTTCTTCACCTCCTATCTAGTATATACTACACAAAGGACTTCATTCATCTCTTGAGTAACACAAGGTTTCACTTTATTGATTACCTCTGGGTCAGGTTGATCCACCTTCGAGGAGAAAAGTCCTGCAAAATAGTCCTTGATATGATCAGAGAGATCCTGTTGGTCTTCTATCCAAATATCATTAGTATCTTTCAGTTTTTTGATGAGGTTTTTCTTCTTCCTAGCTTATACAAAATTGTGAAAAAATGATATATTTTGGTCCCCGTATTTCATCCAATTGGCCCTGCTATGTTGGACCCATTTAATCTCTTCCTGCTCATGGATGTTCTCCATCTCAACCTGTATCTCGTGTTGCCTTTTTTTGCATCATCCGATAAGGGGCTGTTCATGACATCATTCTGTTCTCTCTAAAGCTCAGCAAGCCGATGTTAGGGTTTCATCAGAGTGTCCTTATCCCAAGCATGCAGGACTGGATGAACCTCTTTCAGTTTTAGAGATAAATTGCCATGTTCATTTCCTTGGGCCTTGGGCCTTGGCCCATGCCGAACCCACAACCGAGTGAAAAGCTTCTTCTAGAAGCCACTTTTCTTCAAAATATTTCCTCCCACTCGGTCTAGTCACCTGAGGTGAGTCCACGTATGAGCAATCCAACAAGATTGGTCGATGATCTGACTTAGAGAAATCCTCATGTGTCAAAGCAGCCATGGGAAACTTTGCACACCATTCCGGGTTTTCCACCGCCCGGTTTAACCTTTTCCTCATTCTGCCTCTTCTCCACGTAAACCTCTCTCCAATAAAACCCAGGTCATCCAAGTTGCAGTCCTGGAGGGCATCACAGAACCCATGCATACATCTTTGGGGACGCAAGTTTCCTCCATCCTTGTCGGCACCTACTAAGGTCTCATTAAATTCGCCTAGCATAACCCAAGGTATGTTAACCATGTTGTGTAGTTCGCGCATATAATCCCACATCAGGTTTTTCCTGCTACCATTGGGTTCACCATATATACCAGTGATCCTCCAAGCATCACTAGTACTCTGGTCGATACGAATATCCACATAGTTTGTGTGTACTCTTTTTAAGGTCACATTCAATTCATTCCTCCATAGCAAGAGAAGCCCCCCGCTCTGACCATCCCTCTCAGGCATGATGAAATGATCAAAACCCATTTGTCGCTTTAAATTCTCCGCCCTAGATTTACTCAGATGTGTCTCGGACAGAAAAAGAACATTCGGTTTGTGTCGTGCCTGGATAACCAGGAGCGCAGAACTACCGTGGATTTACGTAACCCACGGCAGTTGAGACCTAAAGTTTTCATTTTGACTGGACAAGCTCAACAGAGCCCGTCGATCCTAGGGTAGTGCATGAGTTCTCACCATCCACCTTTGTCCTCTTCGCGCAGTCTTTGTCCCCGTCGTTGAAGGATTTTGAAGAGGTGGCGCTTCTATATATGTCTCCATATGCATATACTTCAAAGACTCATGCACGTTAGTCTAGGGGCTTGTCAAGTTGAAGTCAATACGTCGTTTCGTAAGGGCATCAGCCATATCGCCCTCCTTCATGGTTGCGTCCACAATTTTCATAGGACTAGAAACAGTATCCTTCAAAGAATCATCATCAGCTACAGCCCATCCACGATTTTGATTAGCTCTCATATCACGAGGGTTGTTGATATCCATACCCCTCCCCCCAAAACCAGTCCTTCCTCTTCCACCAATGTCACGAGATCGACCACCATGGTAACCTCCCCTATTTCCACCAAAAGCCACCCTCCCATGCCATGTTTCTCTGTTAGCTTTCAGAAACTCTCCCCACTTCAGCATACTAATGTCAAATTCACATGTTCCGCATTCCTCATGGATATGCCCAAGTAGGCCACAAGAACCACAAAAATTTAGGGATTTTCTCATATTGGAGAAGAACAAATTCTCTCTTCCCGTTCCTCGACACAGTAACAAAGCGAGACAGAGGTTTATGGATATCAAGCTTCATCTAACTCAGATAAAATCACCCAGGCCGTGCTGTGTAGACTCAACTTCAATAACCTGTCCAATCCTTTTCTCAGCTAGATTTTTAACAACAACCACATGTCTGTAACCATCCGGCAGTTTATGGATTTGTACCCAAATAGCAATAAAATTCAGATCTACCGAATCAGCAAACGAGAGACCATCATATTCTTCTATAGCAACTGCGTTCTGATGGAACAACCGTGGGCCTCCCTTTGTAACTTTAGTCCAGTCACGAAGGCAATAGCATCGGACTGTGAACAAATTCCCTCCTAGATGGCGAAAATCCACATCTCTCACCGGGCTCCATGCGATGCGCATATGTTGTTCAAATGTTTGGGGGCTAAAGAAATTCAGCGTATGCACGATGAGTGCTATATGCTTGAAGCCCTGTTGCTATTGTTTCATCGATTGGGTGCAGAATTTTGCTTCATCCTATCATGCTATTCGCAAAAGTCAACAGGGTTTGTCTTTCAGTTTCTCCTTGTGGGGATTGAGTTACAATTTGAATGGATGTGTCAATCGGGACTCTGGTGCACTAGTATATGAAATGTGCCGAGTACGAACACTATGCTCTGACGGAATATGGGACTCTCCAGCTTCAGTTTTCACTGTCTACACTGTAATAATAGTAGTCTCATATTAACATTCTCAATGTATCATGATCAGACCAACCTTGCAGCATACAGTTTAGAGCGAAAGCTAGTACCATTCAAATCTACTAGCACGCAATTCATTTACATTTCATAGAATAATCTTTAACAAACCTAGCGCACATGTGCATATAGGATGCAACTAATATTTATTTCTTGTTTTTCAGCTAAACTTGGTTACACACGTAAAATCTATAACCTACTAGAGCAATATAAGTTTGAAGTGTCAAGAAAGTGCAACACTTCTGAAATGCAGCGACTCCCCACCTAAATGTCAGCAAAGCAGCGACTACAGTGTCAGAATCTGTCAAACTTTCTGTAGCACATGACACAGAGAGCATCAAATACTGTGATGCCACCAACAAGGCAGAGCGTGTCGAAGCGGCACTCGCTTCGTATCTTCTCCTCTTTCAGTTCGCTCTGAACCCTCAGGTACGAATGGCATGAATCCAGCACCTCGCTATAGTTCCTGCTCCGGTGGCAGCTCAGTGCCTCCTTTAGGACGAGGAGGCTGCGGTGCCCATTGAGATGGACGCCTTCCATATCTTCTATCTGCATGTTCAATTCCGTCAGAGCAAGCGTCGATGGTTCCCCTGTCTCTTCACTCCCAGTATTGGTCACATGGAACTTCATCAGAAGAATGCATTTTGCTACCTGGCATGGCAGGACCTCCTTCGCCGGAAGGACAGAACCGAACCGTAGCACGAAATCAGTATCTGTCGGCCAGTGCCTCTGCCCACCTAGTGGGTGCCAACTTGACAGGTTAACAGCAAGCTTCATCTTTCGGTTGACCATGATCCAGCTTAACTTTATACCATCATTCAGATCCCTCCAGAGTTTCCCGTCTTTCCGTTCTTGTTCCAACGAGGGCACCGATGGTAAGTCATTGATTGTTGATAGGAATACCTCCCCATCATTGTTATCATCATTTTCAGGCGAGTGATGAAACACATCTATTCGAAACGGGCAGTTGTAGAACCAGCCATTTGCGCCATCCGAGCTAGGAATTCCCCATATGATGTCCGAGTAGAGTGCACGGTCTTTGTACTGTATGTCGATAAGCGACACAAAGTCTGAAGGCAAGGCCTTTTCAAGCTCATCTGTGCCATTGAAGTAGTGGTAGTAGTCAGACTCATCCCATTCCTCAGCAAAGAGGTTAGTTTTATTGGTCTGAACCGAAGGAACATCTTTATTCAGTATAAGTGTGGAGCAATCTGCATAGAACTTCCTGAATCCACCAACAGAGATAATTAAGCTCCTAACATCATCATGGTTGGTTGATGGCCACATAGATCGGCACACATTTTCCCATAACTCTTCTTCCTTTGATATGTCCCGGAGTTCAGCGCAGGCATATCCTGCTCTTGCTAGTGCTGCACCATCGAGACGCTTCAGTATGTCATGTAAAATGTCGGCACTAAGTGATGCCATGTTTGCAACTTCTTTTTTTACAGGAGAAACAGATGCTACACGGTCAACTGCAGCATAAGAACATGAAAGATCATCAGTTTTAACATAGCATGTCATGTGATAATCAGATTTAACACGACATGGTCAACGCGTTTTTACTACTCCCTCCGTGTCAAAATAGATGTCACAAATTTGTTCAAATTTGGATGTATCTAGTACTAAATAGTGTTCAAATACATCTAAATTTAGACAAATTTTCGACATCTATTTTGAGACGGAGGGAGTACTAGCTTCAAAAAAAAAATGCTGTGTTACTGAGAATATAAGAGCACCACTTATTTTCAGGAAGTTCCATAAGAATGAACGTGCGGTCACTCTGACATTAATAAAGCTGTAGCCGTTGTTGGCCATAAATCGTATGCCAAAAAGATCGAACTTCTGTAATGTAAATCCAAGATTATAAATTGCGATTGCCCTAGGTGATTGATGGCATTACTCATACTCCCTTTATCCAAATAAGTGATTTAGATTTGTTTATATTTGGATGTACACATTTTAGTGTATAGATACATATGAATCTAGAAAAATGAAAGTCACTTATTTCTGGATGGAGGGAGTAGCACTTTTATCATGAAAAAGGATGCATTAAACGTTCACGTCTGCATGATGCTCAATAAAACTAACAACTGTTCAAAATAACCTCTTCTCGAAATAACAGGAAACAATAATTAACCTCCATTTTCTTCAGAGAAGGCACAATGAACAAATGGTGCCCTCTTAAAGAAGAAACCAATGGTAGGGAGAAACCATCCGAGAACTCAAACCCAGTGTAGAAAAATACATAGTAGTTTCGACGGCAGGCAGTACACCGGATCTTATAGCAAATTACCCAACAGATCTATAAACTGGAACCGTCTTGGAAGACATCGACCAAACTGAGCAGTTCGTACAGGAACAATTTCACAAAATTAGCCGAAAGAAAGAGGGCACAGATTCAAGAGGAAGGACAAGAGGAAGAAGAGCGCATCACCTCACCTCAAACGATTCATCTGATGGACAGGGCCGAGCGGAAGCGGAGATGGAACATGGAAATCTGGGAGGACAGTTGCACAAGGTCGCATTGGGACCAACGTCCCTGGATAAGCCAGGCTGTGGTCGACCGCGTGGGCATCGTCCACAGCTTCCGTTCGACGGTGCACTGGTGTACAAAGACTTTGTCTAGGAATAGCCGGTGGGTCTGGAGTAAAACGGCTGACTTTTTTATTATATACTACCTCCGTTTCAGGGCTTAAGGCGCACACGTTTTCCAAAGCAAAGTTTGATCGAAAAAATTGAACAAAAAAAACTTAATTATATTATACATAATTAGTACCGTTGGATTCGTATTGAAAAATACTTTCCAGTGGTACTAGGTTTTTCCAAAACTCTTTACGTATTTAGAGTAATTCTTGGTCAAAGAAAAAACACGCAAAACGAGGACGCCTTAAGCCCTAAAACGGAGGAAGTAGGTATAAAAGCAATATATAGACTTAAACAAGCAAATCTTTCGTTAAAAACCTTCCACACTCGTTAAAAAACTTCCAGACTCCTTAAATAATCTGATACTGCTTCCGATCCGGTTTATTAGACGCGCACGCAGTTTAAAAAAATATTTAACCATTAGTTTTGACTAATAAAATATGCAATATATGTTCCAAATAATATACCATTGGAAACTAATTTTGAAGATGAATCCAATGGTATAATTTTTATGATAGTTATGTAAAATTTGTTGATCAAAATTGTTCTTAAACTACGTGCGCATCTAATAAACCCGACCAGAGGAAGTAAATAAAATAACAAGACAACAGACTTAGAGTTTGTCTAGAAGGTATGATGAGTCTTCCTGGGTTAAATCGGGTGAATTAATCTAAAAGACGGTTTAATTGTAGTACTGTGCTATGTTTAGACCGGTCTGAAAACGTATAAACCTGGTGTACGTTTCAACCGGAGTGCCAGACTCGCTCCGCCATGGGAGTCCAACAATTCATGAGTTTCTAATCGCTAAACGATAAGATTTTTAATTAGCCAGCTCAATTCGCATGCGAAAATTCAAAAAGCTTTATATCTCAAACCGTTTATCTGATTTAGGATCCGTTTTTACCGTTGAACTAGTCGCGACGAGATCTTCGAAACTAGATCCTATGTTGATATGTTTCGATGACGTTTTTTTAGGCCAAAAAGTTATCCACCCCGTAACATATGAGTTATCAAGGTCATAGTATATAAGTTATCCACTCTATAAACATATTGTGTGGAGACTCTTTTACTTAGATGCAAGAAAAGTATCCGGTAATTCTGAGAATTACATAACTTGGTGGACGTTCCGATAGCCTGCACGAGTGTCCCACATGCATGTTCTGGCTAAATAACACATTTGCCATAAAAGTTACTACTAGTGACAATAGAGTTATCCAGACTCCAGCACGTAAGTTACCTTCAAGATATCAACAACTACAAAAAATTACCTGTAGATAGAATATAAAATTTATATGCTGGATAACTTATATGTTTCAAGGTTGATAACTTACATACTATGACATGGATAAGTCACGTGTTAGAGGTGGGTAACACGACCTTTTTAATCCCAAAAGTTATCCATGGGCAAGACGAGAGTTATCCAGACTTTAGCATGTAAGTTATCCACCCAAATAACTTACGATATAATAAACGGATCTTATGCCCTATCCAACCATCACCATAAGTCATAGTGGATAATATAACACACAAACAATAGTCTAGCGGCACGATTTTATCGTCCGTCGCTACTATCGCGGCTAAAATACGTGTGACAGACAAGATTTCATGAGGCAAAAAATATAAAATTTATCCATATGAGAAATGTAAAAACGTCTCTGCCAACCGTTTATATGGTGGATAACTTATATGTTATAAGATGGATAACTTATATATTATGACATGGATAACTCACATGTTAAGGGTGGATAACTTTTTGGTCCAAAAAAAATTCCTTCGAAACATATCAACATGGGATCTAGTTTCGAAGATCTCGTCGCGACTAGTTCAACGGTGAAAACGGATTTTCAATCGGATACACGGTTTGAGCTACAAAGCTTTTTAAATATTTGGTTTTCTATATTAAATGCTGATGTCAACCGTTTTAAATTGTAATGCATGCACGCAGTAGTTATCAGAACGTTCGCCGAAAATTAACATCCACCGACCGGTCTAAGGTTAGAAATCCCGTAATTGTATCTGCACAAACGTGTACCATGTCAAACACCAGGGTACACAATATAGAAACTGTATTTTCATGTTTTATCAACAAATCATTATAACTTCTATGGTTCACTTGTGAAACTTGTGGAACATAGGTTGTATAAAAAACCAAGTCCTCGAACACATTTTTAATCCTTAATCCGTGGTTAAACAGTGAAACCTGAACTTATATCTCGTCAAATCATACACTTCATTCGTCTTAAAAAATTTGTCGTAGATTTGTCTAAATTTGAATATATTTAGACACGATGTAGTATATATACATTCATCCAAATTTTAACAAACTTGTGACATCCTTTTTATGATGAAAAGATTAAAAAGCTATTCAAAATAATTAGAACCACCCAAATAAAAGGGACCTTTATGAAACATGGTCCACCATTTTCAAATTGTTCCGAATCATCTCGAATCAAGTAAAACACTACCACCCATTTTTAAACTATTTCTAGATGCTTTATGAAATAATTGAAACCATGCATGGAACCTTTTTGAAACACATCAAACCTTTCTCCAACAATCAAAACCACCATTTGGTGTTTACTTAGGTGGAAGCACCAAACCTCTATGGAACAATTGAAACCACATCAAAACTTTACAAAACAACTGAAACCACATAAATCTTTTATGAAACAGGTGGAACCACCAAACCGTTATGAAACAATTAAAACCACATCAAACATTTATGAACAATTGAAACAATGATTTAGTTGTCACCCACATCAATGTTGTGTCACGTAGAGATAAAACAAAACTTTTCCCTCTAACATGGTGATCCCAAGAACTAGCTGAGGTAGAAAGCCACGAGGTTTACCACTAGACGCGTAGTTGTGGATTACTGATGTAGTGCGTCAGTTGATGCAGTGCAGTCCTCACGATCTGATCCGATCATGATCGTCCAAGCGCTGATGGTACAACGTCTCTGGTGGTGTCCACACGTACGAGGAGGAGCGCCGGTGGTGAACTGCTAGGTTCGATACGACGGCAGGACTGCTGTGGAGCTAGGGTTTCCAACTCATGGAATGACCTAACCGGTCAACTCTTCTGGGTTTTTGCGCTCCACCATATATAGGGAGTGAACGTGGGCTCCACTCACTCGTGGCCCATTCACTAAAGCCCATATAATATTAGTCACCGTGATTCCGACTCATTGCTCAGTCCAAATCCGGATCGGGTCCAACCCAACCAGATTTCCGATTCAGATCCAATCCGAACTTACTCCCGCTCTTAAGTGTGCGACCCCACAGGCTCATGGCTACTTGGACAAGATTGGAGTCCGACTCTCAATCGATCAGTCGGTAGCGGCTTCTAGCAGAACGTGCCGACTCCCAAGTGCCAAAGAGTCATGACGACTTGCCTTTCCAATGTGACTTGCGTCCGAGTCCCTTTTGCCTCACGATATACCTTGTCAGACTATAGGCAAATATTTGTCATCCCTTAAATATTCCGACTCTCTTCTCGATTCGAGATAAGTGATTCATCTGACTAACTCTTAGTCGATCGCCTCGATTAACACTTAACCGAGTTGTGCATGGCCATGCTTTCCGAATCATATCATCTGAGAGGGTCCAGAGAATATCTCTCCAAGTGTAGGGGCAAAATCCCATCTTGGTTATTCACATCACACGACGTGATTCTGAGTCGACCCGAACTCTGCCTTTATAACTGCCCAGTTACGGATCAACGTTTGATAGAACCTAAGTCGGTGATCCTCAACTCGGACTGTGCAACAACCTCAGGTCTAAGGATTACATTGATTGATATATACAAATGACAACTTGTTCGTTGTACCTCAATATGGGTCAATCCGACTCGCTAAACTCTTTAGCCGAATCTGCGTAAGTCGGAATAGCATCTCCATGCCCATGACAAGTGGAAACAAGTCATCAAGCCTACTTTCACATTGGTCTAAGTTGTGTGTCCAGCACAACCTCGATGACCAAGGATATTTAATACAAACAACATGAATGTATAGTTCCATAACCGAATCACATATTCAATGATACACATCAGATGTTTATACAAGGACAACTTAATATCTTTATGAATACAATGGGAAATATCATCATACATGATTGCCTCTAGGGCATATTCCCAACAGTCTTTCACTTGCACTAGAGTCAATCTTCCGACATCACATGTCTAGGCATCTAATGCCCATAGATCTTAGGTGTGCGTCATATGCTTCGGCTGTGGTAACGGCTTTGTCAATGGATCCACAATATTTTCATCCGCGTGTACCTTGCATAACTTGATATCACCCTGATCCACGAACTGGCGAATCAGGTGGTACCGCATGAGTATGTGCTTGTTCTTCTGGTGTTGTCTGGGTTCCTTGGCTTGTGCAATAGCACCATTGTTGTCACAATACACGTCTAACGGATTGGACGAGCCCTGAACCACACCAAGATCCATGAGAAAATTCCTCATCCAAACAGCTTCCTTTGCTGCCTCCGAGGCGACAATATACTCAGCCTCTGTTGTAGATGCAGACACAGTCTCTTGATTGGAACTCTTCCAGCTCACAGCTCCTTCGTTTATAATAAACACGTATCCGGATTGCGAACGAGAATCACCAAGTCGGTAAGATAACTCACATCCGTATAACCCTTTACACTGAGTTCATCTTCACCACCATAAACCAAAACCATATCCTTAGTCCTTCTCAAGTACTTTAGGATATTTTTAGCCGCTGTCTAGTGGATTTCTCTAGGATCAGCCTGGTATATGCTCACAATACTTAGAGCATACGAAACATCCGGCCTAGTACAAATCATGGTATACATGATGGATCCGACTGCAGAAGCATATGGAATAGCACTCATCCGACTTCGCTCATTAGTTGTCGAAGGAGACTGAGTCTTGCTAAGTTTTACACCATGAAACATCGGTAAGAACCCCTTCTTAGACGATTCCATGTTGAACTTCTTCAACACTTTTTCCAAATAAGTACTCTGACTCAATCCAATGAGCCTCCTTGACCTAGCTCTATAGATCCGGATTCCAAGAATATATGTTGCCTCACCCAAGTCTTTCATTAAGAAACTCTTTTGCAATGATTCCTTGGTTTCTTGCAACATCTGGACATCATTTCCAATAAGTAATATGTCATCCACATATAAGATCAGAAAGTTTACTTTGCTCCCACTAAACTTCTTGTATAAACAAGAATCATGATCACTCTTGATGAAGCGAAACGATTTGACTACCTCATCAAAGCGAATATTCCAACTCCGAGATGCTTGCTTCAATACATAAATGGATTTCTGAAGTTTGCACACTTTATCAGCATTAGCCGGATCGACAAAACCCTCGAGATGTATCATATACATGCCCTAGGTTAAATTTCCATTAAGGAAAGCCGTTTTGACATCCATCTTCCATATCTCATAGTCGAAATAGGATGCTATAGCTAACATGATCCAAACTCTACGGGCGAGAAAGTCTCGTCGTAATCAACTCCTTGAACTTGTCGGAACCCCTTCATGACAAGACGTGCTTTATAGACGGAAACATTTCCATCCATATCAGTTTTCTTCTTAAAGACCCATTTGCACTTGACGGGTCTTGCACCGTCTGGAAGATCAACCAAGTTTTAAACTTGATTTTCATCCATGGAATTTAACTCGGATCTCATGGCTCCGAGCCATGACTCGAAATCAGATCCCACCATCGCTTCCGAATAATTTGTTGGCTCATCACTGTCTAATAGTAATACATCACGAACACTTCGTAATCTCGCCGATCTTCGTAGTACAGGTGCTGCTGATGACTTAACTACCATGACCGACTCAACCTCTAAGGTTTTTGCCGACTCGCTACTAGCCGGTTCCTCTTGAATTTCTTCGAGATGCACTGTGCTCCCACTGACTCCCCGACTGAGAAACTCTTTCTCAAGGAAGACACCATTCCGAGCAACAAACACTTTGCCCTCTTCTCGGTTGTAGAAGTAGTAACCCAAGGTTTCCCTCAGATACCCCACGAAAATACACTTATCTGACTTGGCCGTAAGCTTGTCCGACTGAAGTCACTTGACAAATGCTTCACAACCCAAAATCTTAAGAAAAGACAAAATCGGCTTTTTGCCTATCCACATATCATGTGGTGTCTTCTCTACCGACTTTGATGGTACTCTGTTTAGTGTGAACACCGTTGTTTCTAGACAATAACCCCAAAATGATAAAGGAAGATTTGTCCGACTCATCATTGATCGTACCATGTCCACCAAGGTCCGATTTCACCTTTCCGAAACACCGTTCCTTTGCGGCGTTCCTGGTGGAGTAAGTTGAGGAACTATTCCGCAACTTTTCAGATGGTCATCAAACTCATGGCTCATGTACTCGCCTCCTCGGTCCGACCTAAGAAACTTTATTTTCTTGCCGATTTGATTCTGTGCTTCATTCTGGAATTCTTTAAACTTTTCAAAGGCTTCCGACTTATGTTTCATCAAGTAGATATATCCATACCTACTCAAATCATCAGTGAAGGTAATGAAGTACTCATAACCACCCCTGGTTGTCGTGCTCATTGGTCCACATATATCACTATGTACTAGTCCCAACAAGTCGGACGCCCTTTCACAACTCTTTGCAAAATGTGTCTTGGTCATTTTGCCGAGTAGGCAAGATTCGCATGTCTCGAACGACTCCAAGTCGAACGAAGTTAGGAGTCCATCATCATGGAGCTTCTTCATGCGTTTCCAACTTATATGACCAAGCCGACAGTGCCAAAAGTAAGTCATATTCAGATCATTTGGTTTCAACCTTTTAACATTTATGTTATAAACCGACTCACCATCAAGATTCAAAATAAATAACCCGTCCTGGACGGGTGCAAAGCCGTGAAACATATCATTCAAATACAAAGAACAACCATTATTCTTGATATTCGACTCATAGCCTTGCCTCATCAAACATGAAGAAGAAATAATGTTTCGGCTGAGCACTGGAACATAATAACAATTATTCAGTTCCATAATGAATCCGGAAGGTAAATGAAGTTGCATCGTGCCGACTTCCAATGCAGCAACTCTTCCTCTGTTGTCGACTCGAATATCAACCTCGCCTCTTGCTACGCTCCTAGTTCTTACCAGTCACTGTAACGAGTTGCAGATGTGAATAACTGATCCGGTATCATATACCGAAGAACTATTAGGTGCATCAGCAAGATACATGTCTATAACATTGCAAACAAGTGTACTTGAGTCGGAAGTCATACCTCCACTCTTGGCTTTGTCGTCCAAGTACTTTCTATAATTCCTCTTCCAGTGGCCATCCGCCTTGCAGTAGAAGCAAGTTGATCCGGCTGAAGGAGATGGCTTAGTCCCTGAGGAAGCGCTTGGGACCGGGTCCTGAGCCTGCTTACCTCCTGACTTAGCCTTCTTCTTAGTCCAAGAATTTTTCTTGAACTTAGCCTTATTTTGCACCATCAACACTTGACTGGCGTCCTTCTTGAGATCCGCCTCTACCTGCTTAAGCATACCATGTAATTCAGTGAGCTTCTTATCCATACCATGCATGTGGTAGTTCGAAATGAACTTCCCATATGCACTAGGAAGAGAGTTCAGAATTATATCCGTAGTGAACTCTTCGTTAATGGGGTAGCCAAGCCTCTCTAGAGACTGCACGTAACCAACCATTTTGATCACATGCGGACTCAGTGGATCACCATCCTTAAGCTTGCAACTCAACAAAGCCTGAGAGACTTGATACCTCTCAGTCTTCGCCTGATCCTGGAACATACTTTTGAGGCTTTCGATCATATCATAGGCCTCAACATTCTCGAACTGCTTTTGCAAGTCCAGTTCCATGTGAGCAAGCATAAGACAGCTAATATCCGTGGACTCATCCTTAGCCCGACGGTAGGCATTGGTGGCGGCGACAGTCGCATTCTCATTCGGCTCATCTAGAAATGGGTTGTCTAGGACATGGTCCTTCTTTTCTTGTTTGAGAACAATTCTTAGATTTAGATACCAGTTGGTAAAATTAGTGTCATTTAGTTTATCTTTCTCAAGAATGGTTCTCAAAGCAAACCCGGATATCTGAGAGTGACTGCTATTTGGTGCCATGATCTACAACAGAAAATATGCAAAACACTTAAGACATGTATTCATAAAAGAGCAAGCATATTAAACACTTTAATATTTTATGCTCCCACTAGAACCAACACCCCTCCGATGGTTGCTTAGTGATTCAGGATCCTAAATAAGCAAGTTTGGCTAGTGAGCTTTAGCATCACCGCTAGCCGCCAAGTGATCTAGGTAGACAACTCCTTGTTAATCGCATCTCATACGACTCATGTTGGTCGGTTGGCATCACATGCCCCGGCTCCCGTCCGACCTTTCCCCAAGCCCCACAATCGTTGTGATAGACCCGTCTAGATTACCGAGTGTTTACGCTGTAAGAGTCTGACTCAAATCCACCTAGTCGAAAAGAATTGGCAGCACCTCAATTTTATGAGTTCACTACCAAAATGTCTGACTTGTTATGGTGCAAACACTGGCGGGAAAACCGACTAGACCTTCTTTGAGGGATTAAATTTTACCGACTATCTAATAGAGGTAAAACAGAGACATATCAATAACACAAAATAAAGAAATTATAATGTGAAATGGTATGGCTCTCTTCATGGCGATCTCCATCTCCACAAAGCCTGTAATCCGACTCGTGCCAACTCTTGTCACTTGCCGTCTTACACCATGTCGCTGACTTGTACATCGACTTGCACGTCATCCGTATTCTCCAAATAGCTACACTAGCTTAGTAAAGTAAATTACATATAGAATCCGACACGCGGGTCGTTATACAATAAAATGAAAGCACCTAGGCTCCAGCCGGCTGACAAAACCATGATTCGCAGATCACATATTGATTACACACATACATCGCATGCACATGAACCATACCATTCACAACTTCCTGCAAAAACAAGTTATGCATAAATACGCTATCTACCAGCATTGTGAAACTCGCAACGACATCTAAGGCGCTATGACAGGGCGAAGCCGGCGGTCCCGCTAGACGGATAGCAGGCGGGGATCGAAGGTGCAACGCCCCTCACGGGTGCGAGCAGCGCCCGACGATTTTTTTCTGAAAACGTAGATCTCATCTACGATCCGGACATGGATTCCAACCATTGTTACAATTCGATCAAACTCTTTGATCTTCGATCACCGCTTCTGGATTTACGTGTCACAGTCTATCCCGATGGCGAAAACCGACCGGTAGGGATATGTCATTCCACGACCTCAGCAGTATGATCATGGAAATCAGATCTACCATTCCCCAAGTATAGTTGATCCAATTAACATTGTACAAAACCGATCTATCTCATAGATCGACCACCAAAACAACACATAGATCCAATCTATAGCCAACCGCATACCACATATGCGAGATCTCGAGCCTAAAACCAGAAGATATCGCTTTGATACCACTGTTGGGCGACGTAGAGATAAAACAAAACTTTTCCCTCTAATATGGTGATCCCAAGAACTAGCTGAGGTAGAAGGCCACGAGGTTTACCACTAGACGCACAGTTACGGATTACTGATTTAGCGCGTCAGTTGATGCAATGCAGTCCTCACGATCTGATCCAATCACGATCGTCCAAGCACTGATGGTAAAACGCCTCTACTGGTGTCCACACGTACGAGGAGGAGAGCCGGTAGTGAACTGCTAGGTTCGTGTAACATCCCAGGATTATCACCTAGAAATAGAGAGGACACATGTCTCAGCATTGCATTCATGCATAATAAAATCCGGAATTTTTTTACGCAAAACTAAAAGAGCTATAGAGGGATCGGGATCTCTCTTGTACTGAAGGAAACTTCAGAGCAAGTGCGATAGATTTCGACATAACCTTTGTAGAATTCTTTGTTTCGGGGAAAATTTGTTCAAACATGTATTTGAATTTCAAATATGAAATTCAAATGAATTTATAAAATTCACAAATGGAAATTAGAATATTTAATAACTGGAAATGAAATGATTACAGAAATGATATAAAACGGATTCCTTATTACTAGAAAATATATATGACATTGTCTTTACAATTGGATTGTAAAAGAAAAAGGAAATAATTAAACTTTATTATTTAAAACAAACAATACAACATTTATTTACAAAGGAAGAAGTAATAAATAAATAGTTCATTTATTACAATCACAATAATAATACAAAATCTTTACACATTTGAATAAAAAGGAATTACAATAAGATTCATAAAATAAAATCTAACTAAGCTTCTTTTCTTCTCCTTGATCTTCATTCCTGTAAAATAAACAATAGAAAAGAAACATTGTTTTAATGTTAAAAATGTCTGCCCCACCATAAGTGAGGCAATTTAATATATGAAAATAGCTTAGGATTTTGGTAAGAACTACCAAAATCCACTAACAACCTAGGAGGGTACCACCAAATCTAGGCAACAATTAGGATATGGATCTGGGAACTAAACACTTGAGTAATGAGAGGCAACTGTGAAAATCCAGGAAACCAGTACATATTTGATCCATCATTTAAAGACAACAATAAGCATGCTATGGCACCCTCCTAAGCCTAGCTAACTTCAAGAAAATAAAAAAAATCAAAGTAAAACAATAAGTAATCTATCTTAGCACTAATTAGCGAAGAAGATTAATAGTTAATATGATCTTTGCCAAGTACTCAAAGTCACATGGAAATTAAGCAATAGCTCAATTGCTATGTAAAAGCCAAAAATATATGATTAGGGTAAAGAGCCCATTTAACTGAACCAAATGACTGTTGTATCCATCTAGATGATATAAGGAAGACTATAGTATAATACTAGGAAATATCGGGCATCCACTTGATCTTATCTACAAGACACAACAAACAAGTAGGCATGCAGCACACACATCACTGCATGTATGAGAGCTGTCACCACATCATGCATTTCACAGGGAGTACAAAAGAGAGATCTTTTTGTCCCAAGTCGTAGCAAGCAAGCCCAGCTACAACACTTCATCATCTCACCATTTGCAGATCCCAAACTGTCCAAGAAAGAAACCATAGCTTTTCTACTGTCCCAAGAACACTATCAAGAATATCACTTGTTCTTATCAGTTCTTCACAAGAACATTAAGAGCACACTCCCATACAAATAATCCAAACAGGGGTAGCTAGTTGGGTTAACCAGACTCACAAGAAGAAGAAGGCTAACAGTAATCATAGGAGGAGCAGGCCAAGGGAAATATCCAGGAGAGTAGATCTATACCAGTAGTTCCACAAGATCAACAAGCAATCACAAGTTACAGTCAAGATTTAGCAACCACAACAGGTTGCTATACCACTAATCATGCATAATATCTATTCTTGTTTTATTTCACCATCATAAACAAGGGAAAAGGGGGTTATTACAAATCAATATCTGTTCAACTACTCTGCAACTAGAATTTGTCTAGGAGAGTGAGAAAATAGTTTATCTCTCTAAATTGCATAGAAGTGCTATGCGAATTCACCATAGAGAGTAGAAGGCAACCAAGCAAGTATCTATTTTTATGAAAATGAGTGCCTCAGTCTTTTGCATCATTGGCAGGGCAAAAGTAGCAGATCATATTATTATGGGATCACCACTGTGCACACTCTTTTGAGGCACCACAGTGGCATATTCTAATTAGTAGAATCCACTAAGTTGTTTAACACAACACATCAAGCACCAGATCTATTTTTAGAGCTTGTTAGGAGAAAATTAGTTAATAGCCCTCAGATCTGCTTAGACCTGGATGTAAGGATCATCACAGAGCATGTAGAGTTCCAACCATAGCATTTGTTTCTCTATCATATGTTGGCCTCAGTTTCCACATCATTGGCAAGGAAATAATCCACCATACTTTCTCATCATTTCATCATCAAGTATATGATTTTATAAAGTAAAAGCACTAAGCATAACAGATCATGCATAATAGGAAACCAATATGCACAGTCCAATGGAGGCACCACAGTGGTAGCTATTAAGCAAAATCCTTGCTAAATGAAACAATCACATTAGCCCAAATAAAAGAAAATCATCCTCCTAGCCAAATCCTAGGAATCATTTATAATTATCTGACTATCATGTTGATAATATACATATTTGGTCACTTCTTTCCTTACTAGGAATTCAAATCATTTTCCTAAGTATAAAACATTAGGAATCATTCCAAAAGAATCACTGCCATATGGATCAACCATAGATGATATGCCATTTCATCTATAAGCAACAATTAAGTACTAAATCACCTCTCCAGCAGAATTACCAGAGAACAATCTTGTAGCCAACTAACAAATAAAGAAATTATTCCACATCATTTTCTTAAGAATTCTACCCAGGAATAAATTTAGAAGATTGCTAACTGTCAATATAGGACAAAACATGATCAACCTCAACATATACTGAACTAGTTGGTCAGTATAGAACACAACTGCAAATTCAGGAATTAAGCACATATATACTCAATGCCCAAAATAACAGGAAGTCAGAGTATTATCCAACTAATCATATTTCTCACACTGCTGAGCACAGTAGTGACAGCCCAGGCACAATTATATATGCTTGGTTTATCTACTAGTTAGAAGAGAGCATTCAAAGAGGACCCTTTAATTATCACATGATCTCTGTCTTATAAGCAATACCAGAAATCTAAACACAAGCATTTGACAATAGTGAATCATCGTTGACACACTCTAAAGGATCTTACAGATCAAAGATAAGGGGGTTGTCACCACATAAAGCTTCAACAAATGATACTAGGGATCTAGGATCTTTAGTAGAAAAGGGTAATAGTACTAGATATAGAGAGGGTAGAAGAAGCACCTACCTAGGGCAAGTCCTAGCTCGCCGAATAGGAGGCATAGGCCGCGAGTGTAGCAGCACGGCGACACGGTGGGCACCGAAGCACCTGCATCGCGCCGAGCCGTCCCAGCAACATCTGTAGCACAACGAGGGTCATAGCCAAGCAGCAGCACCGCCAGGATCGACAACGATCAGGCCCAGGCAAAGCTAGGGTTTCGGTTAAACGCGTGTGAGGCCACGATGGAGACCAATCGACAAGGAGAAGGGAAGAGGAGGTAGTGGCAAGCTAGCGCCAACCCACAGCAGCAGCCGACGGTGTCGGATTTGGCCGGTGTTGGTCACGAGGGCGGCGGCAGCAGCGTGTGCGGGTGAGGCAGAGAAACGAGAGAATGAGGATCAGACGCGTGCGTGGTCGTGCGAGAGAGGCAGAGGAGAAGTGAGAGAGGAGGTGGATCGGGCTGGGGTTGACCCCCCAGATCGGACCAAGGTGGGATCTAATGGGCCTGATCCCTGAAACAAGTCCAGTTGTGACCTAGGCCACAACCCAAAATAATATTAGTAAAAACAAATATTTTGCCTATTTTAGCAAGAAAACATGTCAATTCAAAACATAACTATACAATGGCATTAAAATTCTAAAAATAAAATAAAATATATATCAAAATATTCATAAGAATAATCTCTATTTAAGAAAAATATAACTTTACTATTTAAGTTAATAAAATGCAAATAAATATTAAACACTATTAAATATTTAGTGAAATTTCATAAAATAAGAAAAACCCCTAAAAATAAATAAAAATCATTTTGGTGTATAAAAATAATCTACTATTTTATAAAAATACTAACTTAGAGTTTTACAAATAAAATATAAAGCAAATATTTAAAGACACTTAATTCTTTCAAGAATTTTATAAAAATAAAGATAATACTTAAAAATAAATAAAATTCATTTTTAAGATCTTTAATAAGTTTATGTTACAAGAAAAATACTCTGTATATTATTCAAAATATTTTAATAACCTTAGATAATAAAATTCATTTACTTATTTCACTAAAATGAAATAACCACTTTGTTAATTCTTAAAATTATTTCTTAAGTAAGAAATAATCACATTTCCTTATAAAACACTAAATACTTTAAGTTTAATTACTAAGTCTGAATCCATAATCATAATAAAACTTAAATATAACTATTAACCTTTAAATATTTTTAAATCTTAAATTCAAATTAAACTCCTTTTAAATAAATATTATATATCACTCATGTATAAGATGGTGAATAATCTTCATCTCTTAACCACTCTTAAAAATGATTCTAAACTCTAACAAATTTATAAGATCATCTAATTATGCTCCGATTAATAAGTTGCATGTTATTAAATTCATCTTTCACTTATATTAAAAAAGGGATCATTCATAATCATATTTGTCAAAACCACAAAACTAGATGATGTTCTAAAAACTCACTACATCTTAAGATTCACTTCTATTTTTATAGTTAACTTTGGTCTAAACAATCATAAACATCTCATTTGAAGTTTATTCATGTATTTATAGTTAACTTTGGTCACTTGTACCATCAATTAAAATATGATAACTCAACCCAAGGACTTTTATTCTAGTCACCAGATAACAATTAATCATAATCACATTACTTTATCCTTACTTGTATATTTTGGAATGTTAACACTTAAGTTCCTTATCAATGCCCCTGCTTATGAAATAAACTTAAAGATAAACCCAATCTTAAAGAAGATACCTAAGATCAAATTATTTATAATGCTAAGGGTTTCACCTTGGGAATTATAAAAATGCATAGCATTATTTATGCACAATGGCATCTTGTTTCTTTAAACATTAGTCCTTACCGTACCAATGATGCTGATTTTAGATATTGGATCTTCTTTTGTCTCGAAGACCGTGAGTGCATAATCTTGCAATCACAAAAGGCAAGTTCACACTTGCTCATGTCCTTTGATTATTTTCTGTAAAGTATTTTGCAAATCCAGTATTGTCATCACCTCCATTTCAAAAAGGGTCAGAAAACACTATTTTCATAATAATATGATTATAGGTTATTTACCATGAGGTAATAACCTTCTATGAAAGTTCCGGTGGTAAAGGAACATATTACCTAGGACTTAACAACCAATGTCGCCAGTGATTCTTGCACACTATATTACGTGTTAACCATGAGATTTGGAATGGGACGGAGAAGTCAGCTGGATCGGCTCCCTTTCGCATGCCAACGGATGACTGGACCGTTGTTGCAACTCCTCTTGTAGAGGGTTAGTAGGTTATGGGTGGGATCCCTCAACGTCCCACGGCTTCTGGTATCTATGAGGGTTGTACACCTTAGGCTGATAATTGAAATAAGTTTTATCCTAGGCCTGATGTGCAATCCGTCGGGTATGTTGGGTCACGGAAAAGGACAGTGATTGACTTGGATCTTAGTCTAGGCCTCATACCATGGAAGTGTGAATGAGCCTATAACTCGGATATGTAACAAAGCTAAGATCTCTCATGGATAAAGCAACGCACCTCTGTAGAGTGTGAAAACTATAACTTGTTACTCCCTATTCCGGGAAGGAGCTATGAACGCGGCAGGAAAGGTGTCACATGCCAAGATTTTCCAAATCTTGTAATGTGAAAATAAATTTAATAAAAATAAAACTTTGTTTGAATTTCAGAGCCAGAAGAAACTTTTTGAATTTAAAAGGAACCTCAAACCATTTGATCAAATAAAATCCTAAAAGGATTTAAAAAGATAAACATTTTAAATAAAGGAAAATAAATATTTTGGAAATAAGATTTTGGATCTTTTAAAATAAAAAGATTTCACCATTTTAATTAAAACATCAAAACTTAATAAATTATTTTAAATAGGTTTCCCAAGTAAATTATATTCTCTAATAGAACCTACTAAAGTTTTTTGACTTTATTTTAGATTTTAAAATAAATATTCTCAATAAAACAAACCCAAGTGGATTTAATATAGTCTATGTTATTTAATTTATAATAGACTCTAAAATAAAATGTTATTTTGCTTTATCTACAAGTTTCCAAGTATTTAATACTTCCAAATAAAACCTAGAGATTGGGCTTTGAAAATATCTAGGTTTCAAATAAAGATTTTATTAATGGAATCAAACTCTATTTTGATTTAATAACTAAGGCCCATTTTATTTAATTAATAATGGACCCTAAAATAAGAGGTTATTATGTTTTAAAACAAATCCTCCAAATATTCTTTATTTCCAATTAAACCTACTGATTTAGATTTGAAAAGTGTTATCAAATGAGTTTTTTTTTATTAAATAAATCAAACCATGTTAAATAAATAAAGTTCCATTTTATTTTAAGATTTGTTTAATAAAGTTTTTATTATTTTATTTTGGGCTTTTGACCATATTACTAAACAGAACTAATTTCAATATTACAAATTTGAGTGTTGTTTGAATTGATTTGGTTGATGTTTGTTTGATTGGAAATTAAAAACAGAAATCAGAAATGGAAAAAGAAAAAAAATCCAGACAGAAAAAAATAGAGCAACCCAACCATCTAGCCCAGCCGGCCCAACAAGCCAGAAACAACCCAGCTCCCTCACCCCGAAAGAAAACGATTCACACGCGTTATCAAACCCACTGAGGGAATGACTGGTGGACCCTCCCTTCCTTTCATTTCCCACTGACCAGCGGACCCCACTCTCCCAGCCGTCTTCTTCCTCGCGCGAACCACGCCTCTTCCCCCTCGCTGCCGTTGCAGGCCTTGATTCCGCGCGTTTAATTCGCCTTAACGCCGCGTTAATCCCTCGCCGCGACCACGCCCTTTTAATCGCCTCGCTCTCTCCTCCGTTTTTCCCCAGACACCGCCTCCCCTCTGCCTCCAGGCCGCCCCAATTTTCCCTCTGTGTCGCTGCTACTCCGACGATCCTCCTCGCCAATTCCGGCCAAGACTCACCGCCCCTCTTTCCCCTGACCAAGCTCACAGCATCCCCACTCTCAGGCGCAACTGTTAGTGCATCCAGCTCGACCGCGGGTACCCTGTAACCTCGCCTTCGACAACGACCACCGTCGCCACCGTCTGCTTCATCTCCGGTGAAGCCCACAGGTAGTATCTGACCGCCCCGACCTCTCTCGTTCACGCACCCAGCATCGCCTTGCTCTTGCGCATCTAAATATGCTCCTGTTTTACCTTAGGGCGATCTGCAGCGACGACTCCTACCGCCACCGTCGTCCGCCTCAACTCTGACGACGCCCACAGGTTAATTCCGACCACCCCGTACCCTCTGGATCACGCACACATCTTTGCCATGATCCTACGCAGCTAACCCAACCCTCCGTTTGTCTTCTCACGAACCACAGAGCCGTCTTCGACCTCGACCGAGCGCGTCCGTCGCCAGAACCAACTCCGGCGAGGAATTCTGCCCGACCCCGAGCGCCCCTTGCCTCGTCAACCGCACGTTGAGCATCGCCGTATTCTCCTGAGCCTGGTAAGCATCTCCCCCTCTTTTTCGCGTCCTATTTCGCTAGCGCCGCCGCCAGCTAGCTGTTCTGCCGCTCGCCGTTGACCTAGCGCCGCCAGCTTCTAGTCAAGCACACGAGAACCGTTAGATCTCCATCCTGCGGCGTAGACAGAGTGACTTAAGCGAAACGGTACAGGAGCATCTGAGCCGCACGATTCACATCAGATCCAACGCTCCACAGCGTGATCCGCAGCGAACCGGTACCGGCCAGTTAAAAAAAACGACGCGTGTCCCCTGTTCTGTTTAAAACAGATTTGAAATCTGATTTAGTTGTGATTTTCAAATCCTTATAACCTTGGATCCACACGTCCAAATTGGACAAATTTTATATCAATGAAATCAGGAGAACAAGCCCTAGCTAACCATGGCCTTAGTTTTGAAAATAGTATCTGTTAGCTTGATTGAATTTGCAGAAACATTTGTGTACTTGTTTAGAGTATAAAAATTATTTAAAATTGATTTAAGTATTAAATCTTTTGCAAAATGGAATTGTGTGACCTTACTGACCCTAGGAACCAACCCATAGTGTTAAAAATGATTTTGGTGAAATTTGAGTTGAATTATTTAACCTAGCCATTTTCTAGCCAAATAAACTCATTGATTTTATTATGGAAATGTTTTTGCAAAGAAAACTTTGGGAAAATGTTATGGACCAAACTTACTGATCCAAAACACCAAACCTTGCCAAAGACAACTCACTTGGTGATAAACCTAAAGTTTTGCTTTGATAAGAATAATTTTCACCACATAAAATGATGAATGCATATTAAAATGGTCTTAAGATAAAACCCAATTGCAAATAACTTTGCCATTTTGGTAAATGACCAATTTGGACCATACAAAGTTTATAAACCTAGTAGAGACCAACCTTGCAAAAAGAACCTCCTTTGCATGACTTAGACTCCATTGCTATGTGTGTGAGATTGTTTGTTTAACCTTGGTTTGGAATGTTAGTTGATTTGGTGAATTGCTTGATTGACTTGTAGTGAAATTAGCAAAGTGAGAAACTAACAAGATCAAGGAAGTGAACCCTCATTCCCTACCAAAAAGGCAAGTTACACTATCATACAAAAGTCCTACTATTTTTTTTTTATTATTATACTTAGTGGATTTTGAAAATGTGCATGAAAAGATATTTTATACTTATGCTATGCTAAATCCTAATAGGATTCCCTATACACTCCTTAGTGTAAATATTGAAGTTGTACATGCTTAGCCATGCTATATGCTATAATTTGAAAAAGAGATACATGTTGAGATTTTACAAAGATTGAGAAAAGGACTTGTGTTTTACATAATAAAACAAGGACTCAATGAACCACCTAGGTGGAGGATACTTTAAGTTTTGGAGAAGGTGGCAACAAAAGGGAACCATGTCTATGGTAATCACTTTGTGTTGAGCTCCAAAAGAAAACCACCTAGGAAACTTAGAGATCAAACATGTTTCTCCAATTGTGGCTTTCGTGTGCAACCACATGCTATTATGGCTCTGGCTTAGTCAATTACATTAGGAAGACCCATACATTGTCTTTAGTTACTGGACATGGGGATCTAGAATGCTTCATGGGGGCTGAAGACAAAGCTAGCAATGATGTATGGGAGGACCTTTTGGAAAGACTTCGTCACATTCTCAATCTGCCAGTACTCCATCTTGGTGAGCACTAATCCAGTAGGCCACTGGTGGCAACAAGATGGGATTGTGTCATGTGGGTAAAGTGTACTCCTTCTGCAGAAGTTAATAAAATCTAAGTACTTAGCCGTGTCCCCGGTTATGGACAATACTGAGCAACTAAAGTTTGAACTATGGGAGATCTCGACATTCCAACTTCTAATATAAAAACTTGATGCCCTTGTGTGTCTACCAAGGAATTCAAAGAGATTTTGTAAAGCTTGTTGCACTTGGGGTTACCAAGGTGCTCAAGAACATGATGTACTTGGGGTTTTACCAAGGAACTCATGAGTTTTGATAAAACTTGTTGCACTTGGGGTTACCAAGATGCTCAAGGGATTTTGACAAGGATTTGAACACTTGAGTTTCTACCAAGGAGTTCAAGAAACTTGGAAAAGAAATTTGACAAAAGACTTTATAACCCTTTTTGAAAAGATAGGATAAAATATTGCTTTATGCAAATAAGCCTTAAACTCTACTTAGCCAAATGTGCATATAATGATAGGATCCACTCTTATCATACATAAAAGTGAAGCTTGCCAATACAATTCAAATGTATTGACCCTTTGTGGCTGTAACTTGTATGTTGCAGGTTTGATTGATTTTAGTGAAGATTGATTGATTAGGATTACAAAATCTACAACCAACATCTGCCTGTGGCACTTTGAAGATGAAGGACCCCATGCTTATTGTTATTCCGCTGCAATGTAATGTAATAGCCATATGAGCTATGTTTGATGTAATAAACTTATGTTATTCCGGGTTATAAATTTATATTATGACCTTTGTATCTTGATATTACATCTTAACTGTGGATGCTAGCTATTGATCCAGGGACTAGCATTGTAAAACACAGGAGGACTCTACCTTATTGGGTTGGGACCTCTACAGATGGTATCAGAGCATTGTGTTGCCTGTAGGATTTGTAAACCTAGGATTGGACAAAAACCCTTAGAAAAATAGGAGTTGTTTTGTCCCAAAAACTTATTTACAAAAACTTGTAAACTCTTTCCTCAACCATTTTGATTTTGACTCTACATCTCTTCTATTTCAATTTGATGGAAAAACCTACCCATGGCCAAAGACTACACCATGTGCAAAGGACTTCTACAAACTTCTTCAACTCTAATGACTTCAACATCTTCAACATGTTCACCAAAGACTTCCAACTTGGAAACTACTAAGGACCACAAGTGTAACAAGGAAATCCTACTTAAGACTTAGAGACTGAGGGAATGCAAGATAAGAAGAAGCCATCAACAACTTTGAAGTATTGCAACCAAGAGTTTTCTCAAGGAAACCATGATCCCATACAAGAAGAATCATGAAGGAAGGAAAGAACACAAGTGAACCATATAGATAGACCACCATAATTTAGTTAAGACAAACCACCAACTTATGTGGTTTTGTTGCCTAAGTATGTACTTGAACTTTGTTGTTTAAGTGAAGTGATTGTTTGTGATTGCATGCACATTGTTTGTGTGAATTGTGATGTGTGTGTTTAGAAATAATTCCTTAGAAGTATCTTGCTTATTCTAAACTCCCTTCAAACCCAAACAGATGACTACTCCAAAGGACTCCAAGGTTGATGACACCAACACCAACCAAGCTGATAGCATGAGAGAGCTCATAGCAACCCAACACCAGTTGAACCAACTAACAGCTCAGTTCCTAGTCAACAATAGTGATAAGGATCCAGCACTACAAAGGTTTTTGGAAGAACAGTCTCAACTGATGCTTAAGGTGACTAATCAAATGATTAGCATGGAAGAAAACTATCCTAGAAGTGTGTATGATAACAAGGATGAAAATAATATTGTCCTAGATGGAGCCCCAGCTTGCATTATTTGTGGAGACAAGAATCATACCTCCAAGGAGCATGAAGGACAATGCCCCAATTGTGAAGAAGATCATCCTGTTGGACAATGTCCTACCTCTCAAGCTACTTGCTACCTGTGTGAAGGAAGTGATCATACTCCAGGTCTATGTCCTATCTATGCCATGGTGGAACAAAGGAAACAGGAAGGATCCAAGTCTACCAAAGGAAAAGGACCACTTTTACATCCAAACAAGACAACCCAATTCAAAGGATCAAGGAAAACCAAGAAGCCCAAGCAAGATATGAGCCTTGTGCAATGTCGTAAATGTAAAGAAATGGGACACTACTCCAGTGGATGCCCAGAGAACAAGAAGAATAAAGAGATTGACCAAGTGTGGTGCAACAACTGCAAAGAACCAGGCCACTATGTAGCAACTTGCCCACAAGAGCAACGCAAAGAACTTAAGGACATTAATTGTTTCAACTGCAAGAATCCAGGACACTATGCAAGCAACTGTCCAGAAAGGATGAAAAACAAGTTGAACAAGCCTATGGAGAAGCTCAACCTTGGCCCATGAGTCAAGTGTAGAAATGAAGCAAAAGTTTGCTTAGAGAAGTTTTCCAGGACCCAAGAAGGCCAATATGTAATTTTTGTTTGAAAAATTTTAAGGGTGGTAGTACCCTAGTTGTTTTGAACTTGCTTGTAATCCCAGCCTCCCCAAATCTCGGGACGAGATTTATTTTAAGGGTGGTAGCCTGTCACATCCCAAGATTTTCCAAATCTTGTAATGTGAAAATAAATTTAATAAAAATAAAACTTTGTTTGAATTTCAGAGCCAGAAGAAACTTTTTGAATTTAAAAGGAACCTCAAACCATTTGATCAAATAAAATCCTAAAAGGATTTAAAAAGATAAACATTTTAAATAAAGGAAAATAAATATTTTGGAAATAAGATTTTGGATCTTTTAAAATAAAAAGATTTCACCATTTTAATTAAAACATCAAAACTTAATAAATTATTTTAAATAGGTTTCCCAAGTAAATTATATTCTCTAATAGAACCTACTAAAGTGTTTTGACTTTATTTTAGATTTTAAAATAAATATTCTCAATAAAACAAACCCAAGTGGATTTAATAATAAAAGTCTATGTTATTTAATTTATAATAGACTCTAAAATAAAATGTTATTTTGTTTTATCTACAAGTTTCCAAGTATTTAATACTTCCAAATAAAACCTACAGATTGGGCTTTGAAAATATCTAGGTTTCAAATAAAGATTTTATTAATGGAATCAAACTCTATTTTGATTTAATAACTAAGGCCCATTTTATTTAATTAATAATGGACCCTAAAATAAGAGGTTATTATGTTTTAAAACAAATCCTCCAAATATTCTTTATTTCCAATTAAACCTACTGATTTAGATTTGAAAAGTGTTATCAAATGAGTTTTTTTTATTAAACCATGTTAAATAAATAAAGTTCCATTTTATTTTAAGATTTGTTTAATAAAGTTTTTATTATTTTATTTTGGGCTTTTGACCATATTACTAAACAGAACTAATTTCAATATTACAAATTTGAGTGTTGTTTGAATTGATTTGGTTGATGTTTGTTTGATTGGAAATTCAAAACAGAAATCAGAAATGGAAAAAGAAAAAAAATCCAGACAGAAAAAAATAGAGCAACCCAACTATCTAGCCCAGCCGGCCCAACAAGCCAGAAACAGCCCAGCTCCCTCACCCTGAAAGAAAACGATTCGCACGCGTTATCAAACCCACTGAGGGAATGACTGGTGGACCCTCCCTTCCTTTCATTTCCCACTGACCAGCGGACCCCACTCTCCCAGCCGTCTTCTTCCTCGCGCGAACCACGCCTCTTCCCCCTCGCTGCCGTTGCAGGCCTTGATTCCGCGCGTTTAATTCACCTTAACGCCGTGTTAATCCCTCGCCGCGACCACGCCCTTTTAATCGCCTCGCTCTCTCCTCCGTTTTTCCCCAGACACCGCCTCCCCTCTGCCTCCAGGCCGCCCCAATTTTCCCTCTGTGTCGCTGCTACTCCGACGATCCTCCTCGCCAATTCCGGCCAAGACTCACCGCCCCTCTTTCCCCTGACCAAGCTCACAACATCCCCACTCTCAGGCGCAACTGTTAGTGCATCCAGCTCGACCGCGGGTACCCTGTAACCTCGCCTTCGACAACGACCACTGTCGCCACCGTCTGCTTCATCTCCGGCGAAGCCCACAGGTAGTATCTGACCGCCCCGACCTCTCTCGTTCACGCACCCAGCATCGCCTTGCTCTTGCGCATCTAAATATGCTCCTGTTTTACCTTAGGGCGATCTGCAGCGACGACTCCTACCGCCACTGTCGTCCGCCTCAACTCCGACGACGCCCACAGGTTAATTCCGACCACCCCGTACCCTCTGGATCACGCACACATCTTTGCCATGATCCTACGCAGCTAACCCAACCCTCCGTTTGTCTTCTCACGAACCACAGAGCCGTCTTCGACCTCGACCGAGCGCGTCCGTCGCCAGAACCAACTCCGGCGAGGAATTCTGCCCGACCCCGAGCGCCCCTTGCCTCGTCAACCGCACGTTGAGCATCGCCGTATTCTCCTGAGCCTGGTAAGCATCTCCCCCTCTTTTTCGCGTCCTATTTCGCTAGCGCCGCCGCCAGCTAGCTGTTCCGCCGCTCGCCGTCGACCTAGCGCCGCCAGCTTCTAGTCAAGCACACGAGAACCGTTAGATCTCCATCCTGCGGCGTAGACAGAGTGACTTAAGCGAAACGGTACAGGAGCATCTGAGTCGCACGATTCACATCAGATCCAACGCTCCACAACGTGATCCGCAGCGAACCGGTACCGGCCAGTTAAAAAAAACGACGCGTGTCCCCTGTTCTGTTTAAAACAGATTTGAAATCTGATTTAGTTGTGATTTTCAAATCCTTATAACCTTGGATCCACACGTCCAAATTGGACAAATTTTATATCAATGAAATCAGGAGAACAAGCCCTAGCTAACCATGGCCTTAGTTTTGAAAATAGTATCTGTTAGCTTGATTGAATTTGCAGAAACATTTGTGTACTTGTTTAGAGTATAAAAATTATTTAAAATTGATTTAAGTATTAAATCTTTTGCAAAATGGAATTGTGTGACCTTACTGACCCTAGGAACCAACCCATAGTGTTAAAAATGATTTTGGTGAAATTTGAGTTGAATTATTTAACCTAGCCATTTTCTAGCCAAATAAACTCATTGATTTTATTATGGAAATGTTTTTGCAAAGAAAACTTTGGGAAAATGTTATGGACCAAACTTACTGATCCAAAACACCAAACCTTGCCAAAGACAACTCACTTGGTGATAAACCTAAAGTTTTGCTTTGATAAGAATAATTTTCACCACATAAAATGATGAATGCATATTAAAATGGTCTTAAGATAAAACCCAATTGCAAATAACTTTGCCATTTTGGTAAATGACCAATTTGGACCATACAAAGTTTATAAACCTAGTAGAGACCAACCTTGCAAAAAGAACCTCCTTTGCATGACTTAGACTCCATTGCTATGTGTGTGAGATTGTTTGTTTAACCTTGGTTTGGAATGTTAGTTGATTTGGTGAATTGCTTGATTGACTTGTAGTGAAATTAGCAAAGTGAGAAACTAACAAGATCAAGGAAGTGAACCCTCATTCCCTACCAAAAAGGCAAGTTACACTATCATACAAAAGTCCTACTATTTTTTTATTATTATTATACTTAGTGGATTTTGAAAATGTGCATGAAAAGATATTTTATACTTATGCTATGCTAAATCCTAATAGGATTCCCTATACACTCCTTAGTGTAAATATTGAAGTTGTACATGCTTAGCCATGCTATATGCTATAATTTGAAAAAGAGATACATGTTGAGATTTTACAAAGATTGAGAAAAGGACTTGTGTTTTACATAATAAAACAAGGACTCAATGAACCACCTAGGTGGAGGATACTTTAAGTTTTGGAGAAGGTGGCAACAAAAGGGAACCATGTCTATGGTAATCACTTTGTGTTGAGCTCCAAAAGAAAACCACCTAGGAAACTTAGAGATCAAACATGTTTCTCCAATTGTGGCTTTCGTGTGCAACCACATGCTATTATGGCTCTGGCTTAGTCAATTACATTAGGAAGACCCATACATTGTCTTTAGTTACTGGACATGGGGATCTGGAATGCTTCATGGGGGCTGAAGACAAAGCTAGCAATGATGTATGGGAGGACCTTTTGGAAAGACTTCGTCACATTCTCAATCTGCCAGTACTCCATCTTGGTGAGCACTAATCCAGTAGGCCACTGGTGGCAACAAGATGGGATTGTGTCATGTGGGTAAAGTGTACTCCTTCTGCAGAAGTTAATAAAATCTAAGTACTTAGCCGTGTCCCCGGTTATGGACAATACTGAGCAACTAAAGTTTGAACTATGGGAGATCTCGACATTCCAACTTATAATATAAAAACTTGATGCCCTTGTGTGTCTACCAAGGAATTCAAAGAGATTTTGTAAAGCTTGTTGCACTTGGGGTTACCAAGGTGCTCAAGAACATGATGTACTTGGGGTTTTACCAAGGAACTCATGAGTTTTGATAAAACTTGTTGCACTTGGGGTTACCAAGATGCTCAAGGGATTTTGACAAGGATTTGAACACTTGAGTTTCTACCAAGGAGTTCAAGAAACTTGGAAAAGAAATTTGACAAAAGACTTTATAACCCTTTTTGAAAAGATAGGATAAAATATTGCTTTATGCAAATAAGCCTTAAACTCTACTTAGCCAAATGTGCATATAATGATAGGATCCACTCTTATCATACATAAAAGTGAAGCTTGCCAATACAATTCAAATGTATTGACCCTTTGTGGCTGTAACTTGTATGTTGCAGGTTTGATTGATTTTAGTGAAGATTGATTGATTAGGATTACAAAATCTACAACCAACATCTGCCTGTGGCACTTTGAAGATGAAGGACCCCATGCTTATTGTTATTCCGCTGCAATGTAATGTAATAGCCATATGAGCTATGTTTGGTGTAATAAACTTATGTTATTCCGGGTTATAAATTTATATTATGACCTTTGTATCTTGATATTACATCTTAACTGTGGATGCTAGCTATTGATCCAGGGACTAGCATTGTAAAACACAGGAGGACTCTACCTTATTGGGTTGGGACCTCTACAAAAGGAACTCCATAAAAGTTCTGGTAAACCTGTGAAGGCTGACGGACATAGTTTTTCAGAATAAAAGCAACCTTTGAAGAAATGTTTTCGAAAACTTGCATTGCCTACGACTTATGGTATGTGGTTGTAGATAGTGCATCAAACACTTCTCTTTAGTGAACTTGCTGAGTACGCTCGTACTCAACCGTATCTTATTAACCCTTGCTAGATATCAGAGAAACCAATGGCATTCCCAGGAAATAAGTTACCTGAAGAGTTGAAGATATCTGATGGAGGTCAATAGAGTCGAAGACCTTACCAGAAGCTATGGAAGCCAAGCTTAAGCGTAGAGTATAAATAAAACTCCTAGAATCTAGAACCTACTTCTGTAGAACAATACTATAATAGTACTTTCAAGCCTTATACATATACTAATAGTAGTACTTCTAAAGTAAACTCCCAAGTGGATCTTGGTTCTTTCTGTACAATATTCCTCACTGTTCGAGGAAGTTCTCTAGATCTTTTGTAATATGTTATATGTAATCTAAAGTGATGTCTTGGACCCGTGATTTTTCTGTTGTACCACTCTAAGGGATATAATGCGGATGGAATGGTGTTCCATTGGTGTTATGTCAATGACTATAGTGTACTACATCATGCAGTCGTATGCTGGATCACCGTAGTTGGTATCAGAGCATATGCTTTGACCTTAGGTTGGAAACCTAGTAAATGGGTAGAACATGTAGGTTGGATAGTGACAATAGGAAGCCATCTTATCTGCAACATAACTCCTTGTATGAATGATGGATATTCACTTGAGAATAACCTTGTCACACCTTAGTGGAATTTTCAGGCTATTTTCTTTATATAATGGGACGTGCACCTTCCTTGTGTATATCATTGATGTAGTCTTCTAGATAGGATACTTGCATTGCAACTCAATAGATTTCTATAAAGTAAATATAAATGATAAGAATTAGATTCATGATTGTACCAAACCAACTATGGAAGTGGAGATGCTCGCAAATCTATTTATATATATACCAATTTAGTATAATTTTCACACTCATGGTCAGATCTTTCTCGGTCGGTTATAAATTTAGAGTACTGAGCCACACATCTGTTTATAGAAGAGTTTACATGGAATATAGATTTTCAACACACGATTGGCACTTTCGATGCGTTGTGTGCTTGTCATCCTTACACAAAAATACCTCTGAAATATGGTTTAGACCTTTTTTCCTACACTCAAAAAGCTCTAATCATGAAATGATTTTCTTCCAGGCCATATTTCTCTGATATGGCATGCCAAGCATCCTCAAACTCTTCGATCGTCTGCATATGATTAACCAACTTGTGGAAATCATCACTGAATATAACATGGCCAAGGACCTCTTGAGCCATTAGTAGGACATGCCATTTGCACTATTTATGATTTTTATGAGAAGCACACCATTAATAGATATCAGCATTGCTTTGGCTTGATATGCATATAAATAATGAATGTTTTTCACTTGCCAACTAGTAGGCATAGTGCTCATAAGATGAAATTCAACATAGTTGGAAATGTGGCATGCATACCCATTACATGGTCATAGGGCCTTGCCACCCATAATGGAAACAAATTCCTTGAAATCTCATTTGAAATCAGTTGTAGTCTCGTTTGCAAGAAAAACACCAACAAATATGACACTCTCAAAACCCGTTTTCTTTAAGAGAAAGCATCAAGCTTTATTATGAAACTAGATGACCCGGTGCGCCTCCAGCGTGAAGGCTGAAAGCGAGACATTGTCTTTGCCATATGCTTTATCGACCATAAACCCGTTGCACCACCAGCTCAAAGGTCAGAATCAGTACTAAACTGGCAAGATTCAGAGTTGGCATGATATTAGTTCCCCATGTGATCAAATTGGTCATTGACATCAAAACCAACTATTCACTATGCCCATGTAATGAACACAAAATTGAATTTTTCCATATGACTCACATGAGCCCGATTCCATTATCAAAAGATAACAAAACAGATATTATTTTTATAGCAAGAAAGAAAATAGAAAAACCTGTTCACCATTAGCTACATTCACCCCACAAAAGGACATAATCCGACCACATATAACATAAATTCTTTTACTTTGCATACCAGCCTACCAGAATAACATAAGCCATAAGGGAAACAAGTTTCAAGATCAACACAGCGCACAAAATTGACTTAACTCAGGCACAATTTCTTCTCACACTATTGCTCTAACATGAAGACAACACATACAGAGCTGCAATATATAGAAACCTTCTTTCCTTAAACTGACTTCTTGCCTAAAGAATGAGTTCGATCAAGATTCTTGAACGTTTTCGACTTGGGCTTTAACCCAGACAAATAGGTTTCACCTACATGGCACAAAAAGTGTGCAGGCACATGAAAATGAGACAAAAATAATGAACTTTAAGTATATATGATGTCTTTCATAGTTATAATAAAGCACAATCAGGAAGAATAAACTGAGGGCTGACCATGTATTTCATTAGATCAAAATCTCCATATGGAGATATGAATAATATAGTTCCATCATTCTCAAAGCTGGCCAAACACACACACACACCTTATAGAAAAATAGAGAATGGTTATGCTAAGGTTATGTTGTAACAGAACTGACAAGAAAAGTACATCACTTTTGCTTACCAATGATATTAGATATCATCAATGTCCAACGAGTGGCACAATTTCTAGAGTCTCCATTTGGTCTGAAGTGTATTTGAACAAAATTGATCAAAACATATCAACAAGGTATAGTGCGACAGAATGTTCAATGGATGTCCTTATTTTAGTGACGTAATGAATGACTAATACATTGGTTAGAATCGAACCGGCCACATGTAGCTATCATATTTTGGCATATGCAAATCTCTAGAAGGTACCTATGCGATGTCTCATATTTACTTCCATGGCTCACTTGCTTCTGTTCTGCTACATATGTCTTGTGCACGAGGTGTTTCACATTTCATCATTTGTATATCGATGCACGTGGCCGCGGGTGATGCTATATACATCGAAGCTAACAATGACACAATTATTGAATAGAGTCAGTAGATGTGATGATTTTGCTATAAAAAGAATACAATCTTGAAGCAAAGTAGTATGTACCAATTCCCAAAGGGGAAGTCCAAATAAAAAGGAAAATAGTGTAGATACAAATTTGATGTTAGTTTAGGCTTACTGAATTTGTTTATGCAGCCAATTTTGCATTGTACCATGATACTACAAATAAATCAACGTGTCAATAATTGGAGCTGAGATAACATTGTATGTTTAGCCATGGCATAAATACATGGTACCTAATCTGAAGGGTTGAAGGTGGATGCATGGGGAATTTGATAATATGATGCTTTGTACCAAACTGGTGTTGCCGAAGGGTGCTTAAATATGTGTTTTATGCTAAGTTGCTTGCTTCTGGTAAAAGTCAGAAAATGCCTAACCAAAGGATCAAGATTGCATCAAAGACTTAAGCCACATTCTTATTACAAATTCTAAGAATCAAGATTGCACAAAATTCTTGAGCATGAGCCTAAACCCTACTGACTGTTATCTAACTATGAGTACTTAAGTTGGAATCATTGTTATTGTAAGAGTTAGAATTAGTGTTGCATGATTACATCTGACAAAGGAAAGTTGAATTCAGACCGACTTGTTCTATATTATCTCTCAGAGGGTGATAATATTTTCCAGTAGAATAAATGAAATTCCTACCCGCATCACAACATGCTACACACATATTCCTATTGTTTCCATTCAGTATGAGTCAACTAAAGGGAGGAAATAATATGCAACAAATAAATCGAGATGACACTCACCAATAACAATATGAAAAGTAGTTGTGCCCATCTCGAGGCCTCTGTTTCTGACGTTGTTGTTGTCACTGTGGCAAACAAAGGATACGCCATCACTCCCCGTCGACAACAAACCACAGCCTTGCACCACCTTCATCCTCCCATGAATGGCACCCTCAGTGTGCAAGTGACAAAATAGTTCTTATACTGCATTGAGTTCTTTGTGTGTATTGTATCTTTCAAATGGATACTGCAACCAACTTCCTCCTAGAATCAAATTAGAAAACTAATGGGTGCAACAAAAAACTATGTATGTGAATGCTTTGATGCAAAAGGAAGAAAATAGAGGAGGAGCTCACCAGAAATAGAACCTCCTTCTTTTCTAGAATTATTCTCCCCCTTTTTCATAAATCGTGATTCCTCTGAAGTACTTGTCACTGGAAATATATAATTCCTCTTCAAAGTACCCCAAAAGGTTGGAATTGCTACCAAAACCATCTTTGTTCACATTAGCCATCGTATTTGGGTCATACAACATATAATTATCTACAAGTAATTTTGAGCATGCAAATATGAGAACGGAGCTATGTATGCAGACCACATGATGGCAACTGATGAAACTTGTTATATGTCCATAGTGATAGATTCCAAGATATTAGATGGTGCTAAAAGGAGAAAATATATGCCAATAGTAAACATGAATACTACAAACTGAAATGGAACTCTTGGTTGCTATAAACATGAGAACTAAACTGGAGAATCCATTAAAAATAGCAAAAGCACAAAACTTACTGGCCAGATTTCTTCAAGATATCTATGTGGCTTTCTTTCTTGTACTACCAATGCCTTCACCTACTTTTTCAACAACTATCTTAAACTTGAGAGAGGCAAGACAGACAAGGGCACAAACATGGCGAGCTTAAAAACACTACAAGGCGACAATAAAGATATTTCTTTTGCAAAATTCTTTCATATGTTTGATGAGAAGTGCATACAGCAACAAATTACAGTGGTTGGTCACAGTTATTAGTTTCTCTCAAAAGCATTATGTTATGTCAAACACACCGATCGTGTCGTCTGGTACACAGTGTGGGGGTGCCCTGCTCCCCCTAAGGTACGAGTCTTCGCGTGGAGATTGACAACTAATTCCTTAGCAACTCAGGAAAATAAGATGAAAAGAAATCTTCAGATATCTGATACATGTGTTGTTTGTGGTCTTGAACATGAGGATAATTTCCACACATTCTACAGATGTCCCATGGTGCGTCAGCTGTGGGAGGCGATGAGGAAGGTATGGCCCCTAGAGGACATCGAGTCCATCACTAATACTAGGACAGAATGGCTGCTCCACGCCCTCGCATAGGCTGACGAACAAACAAGGATGATGATGTAGATGACCTTTTGGCGAGTCCGACATGTTCGCAATGAGGTGGTCCATAATAAGGCGCCACCACCCATAGAAGCCTCAAGAAGGTTCCTCTTTAGCTATGTTGAGTCCCTGACCATAGAAGCCTCAAGAAGGTTCCTCTCCAGCTATGTTGAATCCCTGATGATGATCAAGAGGTGAAAGAACATAGATTCCGCCTAGAGGGGAGGTGAATAGGCAGTTTAAAAGTTTTACGAGATGAGCTTAACAAAGACAGAATAAAACTAGCGTTTACTTTGTCAAGCACAAAACCTATATAAACTACGGTTCACCTATGTGCACCAAAAACTTATGCTAAGCAATATAAGAAACTATGTTATAGCTAGATATAAGACTTCAAGCACGAAGGATATCACGAAGTAAAATGCATAAGTAAATAGCTCGGGTAAAGAGATAACCGAGGCACGCGGAGACGATGTTTTGTTACCGAGTTCCTCCCACAAAGGGAGTATGTCTCGTTGGAGGGGTAGGCGGTACTAAGACCACCACGCCACAAAACGCCTCACCCTATTCTCCTGTGAACCTTGCCACAAGAAGCCTTGTTCACTTCTTCACTATCGGTGCACTTGTCGGTGGCAATCCGTAACCTCTCATAGAGATTGGGGAACTTCTCGACAACTCAATTGGAGGTTCCCAACAAAAAAGCTCGGGGAAAGCTCCACAACTTAATTTGAGGCCCCAAGTAATCCACAAACCTGCAAAGTAACTAAACCGCTTAGGGTTCCAAGAACCCAAGAGTAAAAAGCTTCTCACCTTTCACCTATTCGAATCCTCATCGAGAACTCAAACCGATGCACCAAATGCAATGGCAAGAACACAAGAAGTGCTCAAGTCATTCTCTCCCAAATTCCACCAAAGCTACAAAAGCTAGTGGGAGAATAAGAGAGGAAGAACACAAGAGGAAATCCACAAAAGAAACCCCAAGATCTAGATCCCAAGATGTTGTCCTCACATAGAGGAGAGATGGATTGGTGGAGTTGTAGATCTAAATCCCCCTTTCAAATCCCCCCAAAAGATACAAGGAATATGGGAGGGATTGAGAGTATTTGTATGCTCTTGAAGATTAAAACAATGGAGGAGAGAGAATGCAACCAATAAGCTTAAGGAGGAAGAAGGGGTCTATTTATACCCCTCCCCAACAAAATATGACCTCTTGGGACCTCCCAGGCCGGATAATCCACCCCTTCCACAAATATTCTGGGTTCCTCATGCCAAAATATGGATAAGGACTTCTCGGCGTGACCCTCTGTATAGGGGGCGGATATTTGGCCGGATAATCCACCCCTCCGAGAACTGGCAGAAACAGCAAAACTGAAACCATCATAATTGTTGCATCTGGGCTCCGATTTTGATAATCTTGGGCTCGTTTCAAAGATAGTAACGAGCCCTACAAGTTCATGCGGGAACCATAATAGTCCAACAAGGCACTATAGAACCAAATGATGAAAGGTTTAACCTATCTATAAAATACAAACCGGTAAAACCTCCAATATCGAAAACACAATAGAGAATGCATATGAAATCCGTTTTCGAAGAACTTGAGCTTGTTATGGAGATTGACATAAGCTCCAAATTCTATCATGGGAACCCAATAAGGTACAAGTCCCTGTGTTTACAGTGCTAGTCCCTTGATCGAATAGCTAGCACCCACAGTTTAAGATGTAATATCTAGAAACAAAGGTCATATTACAACTCATAACCAGGAATAGTTCATTACAACTTACATATCTCATATGTCTATCTTATTATAGAGCAACAAATATAACTATAAAGCATGGAGTCCTTCATCTTCATATGCCACATGCAAACATGTTGGTTGTAGACTTGTAATCCCTACTCAACAAACTTCACTAACAACAAGCAATCCTGCAACATGATAAGTTACAGCCGCAAGGGTCAATACATTTGAATTGTATTGGCAAGACATATCATATTTATATGGAGAATATAACATCTACATGAATATATGGCTAAGTGGAGTTTTGGCTGGCCGTTGCATAAAATAAGTTTTCCCTATCCTTTGTAAAATAGTTTTTCTCTTTTTCAAAATACTTCATCAAACATGGCACACTGGATACACACCAGGTGTTTCCATTGTTCACGCAACAAGTTTTAACTTAGAAATTAGAATGATGAGATTCTTGATCCTGCTTCATTGTCTTGATGATCAAAATTGTCCATAACCGAGGACACGGCTAAGTACTTAGATTTACCCTCTCGAGAGGTGGTGCACTTTCCCCAAAAGACTCGACATGCACTGAGACGAGACTTTTCAGAAGAAATCCCTTAGACCACCATGGACACGTTCCATCCTAGCAACACTACCACCATCTGTCCATTTGGCTGAGTTCTTGCAACTTAGTTGGTCAAGGAAGAGCCCATATGCCATGTGGCTGCACTGGAAGCTTTCGCGACAAGAATATCTCCAATCTCTTTATTCCTGAGGGGACATCCACAAGTTAGATACACAGGGTAAACCATAGACATGGGCCCTGGGTAACCACTCAACAAACATCCATACAAGTCCCATTTCCACCCAGGTGTTTCATTAACATCAGTTGTTTTCTTTAGTCCAAAACAATACTTGTATTTTCATAAGACATCATATCATGATTTCCACCCACAAATCTATGTAGCTATATTAAGCATTCTAAACTTTCCATGTCTCCTATATTTAGGAAATACTACCAAGGGAGATACTATGGGATTTGCATAGCATAAAAATATACAAAAATAGTCATATCATTTATACTACAAAAATATCAGTAATGCAATATTGCGGTGACCCAACATACCACTGCATGATGTAGTATACTATAGCCATTGACATAACACTAATGAAACACCGTTCACTAGTATTACATCCCTCAGAATGGCACAACAGAAACACAGCGGGTCCAATACATGGCTAAAGGTTACAACTCACTCTTTATACAAGATCCAGAGAACACTCTAGGTTAAAGAGAGAGAAAGAACTTCTTACGGAGAAGAATCAAAGATAAACAACGCAAGAACTATTATACTACTAAAACTAGTAATTTAATTAAGGGATTGGCATTGCTGCTATTGCAATACACTACAGAATTAGGTTCTTTGGCTAGAGATTATATTCCTATCTAATCAGTCACTTCGTCTTCAATTGAGTCGATGTATATGTTGACTTCCTTGACTTCATTGAAGAGCTTTAGCTTTGGATGATGGGTCCTGGAGCATAACTTGATGTAGATGTTGTCTATTCTGGCTTCAGAATCTAGCAAGGGTTAAGAAGATACTTTGAGTACGAGCGTACTCAACAAATTCACTAGAAAAGGAGTGTTTGATGCACTATAACTACAGTCACAGAACTTAGGTCGTAGGCAATGCAAGTTTTCATAAACATTTCTTGAAAGGTTGCTTTTATTCTGAAAAGCTATGTCCGTCAGCGTTCACGGGTTTACCAGAACTTTCATGGAGTTCCTTTCCCGCCGCGTTCGCAGATCCTTCCCAGAACAGGGAGTAACAAGTTACAGTTCTTACACACTGCAGAGGTGCGTTACTTTTCCCATGAGAGATCAACTCCTTGTTGCACAACCGAGCAGCTTACCCATCCACAATTCCATGTTGTGGGGCCTGGTAGATGATCCAAGCCAATCACTGCCCTCTCCGCGACCTCATATGTCTACACGATCCTTCGGGCTATCTCACCTTCGCTAAGCCCCCTTTTAGGTAGGCTAAAACCCTGATGAGTTCCCGAAGACTCTATGACCTGGTGTTGCCCTCGCAAGTGCCATATTAAATGGTCCATCCACTAAACACCATCCATATATAATCTAGACACCAAAAGTGTGGGGCGTAAGGGTGCCCACCCATATGTTGGATCCACACAAGGAATCAAAACGTCACATTAAGGTCGTCTTGCCTCCATACAAGAGGAAAATGATACAGCTGACTTATCCGTCCCATTCCAAATCTCATGGTTAACGCGTAATATACGACGCAAGAATCACTAGCGACATTGGTTGTTAAGTCCTAGATATTATGTTCCATTACTACCGAAACTTTTATAGTAAGTTATTACCTCATGGTAATAACTTATAATCACATTATTATAAAAATAGTGTTTTCGGACCTTTTTCAAATACAGGTGATGTCCACATTGGATTTATAAAATACTTTACAGGAAATAACCAAAGGACATGAGAAAGTGTGAACTTGCCTTTTGTGATTGCAAGATTATGCACTCACGGTCTTCAAGGTAATTTAAGATCCAAAATCTGAAATCAACATCATTGGTCAGGTAAGGACTAATGTTTAAAGAAGCAATATGCTTTTATGTATAAGTAATGTGATGCACGTTATAAACGCGAATCCCAGGGTTAACGTTGTTCTAGGGTTTGGATTCCAGAAATGGTTACTTTAGAATGTGTTGTTCTTTTAGATGAGTTTTATACTCGTGCTTCTTATTAAGGCTTGTGAGTGTGTGTGAAACAACACATTTATGCAGCAATAAAGTATATATCTATGAAATGCTATTCAAAACAGTTTATCTCCAAACTCTACTTTATAAGTAGAGTCGCTTATAAATAGCTTAAGTGTTATTGATCCTAGGTATATGAGTGAAGTATGAAGTAATGTGATCTTGATAATTTGTCATATATTGTCTGAAGTGGCAAAATGAATAACTTTTGAAGAAAAGATTTCTTTTCTAAGATTTAAACAATCTTTGTGGTTAGTTAGTGGTGGTCGATGTTATTTGTATTTGCTTGAATAGTTTTGGCTTGAGATGCTTTATCACTTAATTAGTTCAGACCAAAGTTAACTATAAAACATATAATAATGCTTATAGTGTTATATTTAGATTCTTGTAGACTAAATTTAACTTTAAAACAAGGGTAGTTTGAAAGTATAATGCTTATGATATTTGTATCTTGTGTAACTGGTAATGTTTCCTTAAGGTTACTTAAGAATGGTTATACTTTTACTTGGTGTAGTGGTTTATTGAGTTTATAATGGAATAGTATCATTTACTTTTTTATAGATGATGGGTTATAGTTTATAAACCAAGATATAATATTACTTAACTACTTATGGACTTACAATAGTGTTGTGGTAGTTTTTGTAATCTGGTGGTTAAAGTAGATAGAAAGGATCTGATTTATTCACAAGTTGTTTTTATCCTGAATTGGAATCCTTTAAGAATATAATCTTCACTTAAGGTTGAAGATAATTTTAATAAAAAGGTATTTATAATGTTTTGAACCATTATGGCTTCATATTATTAATATTTAAGACTAATACTATTTATTAGACTTAATTGACTCATTTTAGGAATATTAACAAATTTTATTTATCCTTATATGAATTATTAATTAAGTAAATAAGTTTAAATTTGAGTTATTAAAATATTTGAATTTTTAATTAACTCAAAAGTGGAATATTATATTTTTAACATGTAGATATTCTTTTTGTGAACATTTTGGTATATTATATTTATTTTTATGATTTATAAATATTAAGATATGACTTTTATAAGATTTAACACTTTAAAAATACTTAATAAATAATAATATTTAAGTAAGTGAAATAATAATGCATGATTATAGTTTTAAATTATAGTTTTTATTTTTCTAAGCCTTTTGGTATTTTATTCATATTTCTAATATTTACCATTATTGGAATATGAATTATCTAAGTTTGATTTCTTTTAAAATTCTTATTAAACCATAATTGTTTAAATAATCATCAAAATACTATTTGATAATAAGTTTAAGTTGTAGATTTTATTTTTCTACAAATTTTCATATATTATACACATTTTTCTGAATTATAAATCAAAAGTTATTAATTAAACAAGATTTAATCATTTATTTAATTTCTGGAATATTAATAATTGGATTTATAACATTTTATTTATTTCTTAAACAGGAATTAACTTTTTACACCATACTAACACCTAGCCCAAGTCACTGACTAGTGGGCCTATGTCCACCTCAGCTCTTCAGGTTAGAAAATGTATTTGTTACCGACTAGTTTGCTACCCCCAGTCAATGACATATGGGCCCTAGGCCATGTCACATGCCACGTGAAACAAAGACCAGGTCAAACAGGGAACTGGGTCCAGGGTGGCATCGGCGTGACGTAGCTATGGCGTCAGCACCACCACCACCGTGAGTGGATGGTCGCCGGCGACGATCCACGACGCCCTAATAAGCGAAACTAACCTAGTTTGAATCAGCGCAACACGCTGAACCCTAAAGTGGTGGCGCCGCTCGGAAATAGTCATCGGAGCCTCAGCTCCGACGAGCTCCGACGGTGGCCGACGGTGATAGAAGGTGCGACAATGTTTAACAACGAGATACGGCGATTTAGGGATACTGGAGTGTTTAGGAACTCACCCTGATGACGATAGAGAGGTTGGCAAGGACAGCCGTGGTCGGAGGCAAGCTCTCCGACGAGGATTCCGACGAGCTGCCGCAAAGAGGAATGGCAAAATTCACCCTCTCCAGTGCTCCCCTTGATGCAATATTCTACTCAGAGGATCTACGGAGGACGGGGCTTCTCCATGGCTGCTTGGTAGAGTGTGGGGAGATGTGGTTCGACAGCGAGATGTGGCTCCGGTGAGCTAGGGTTTCAGCCCCATTTGAATCGGAGAGGACAAGGAGGGATTGTGGATAGGGATTGAGGCAGGCCGTCGCAGTGGCCTTCTTATCCCCCTCTGGAACGACGGCGAGCATGTTGACGCACGACTGACGATGACGACGGCATCGGGCGGCGGCGAGATCCTCCAGCGAGCTGCCTGTGTGCGTGAGGATAACGATGATGTTGCTTTTGCGGAAAACCCCCTGGCGTTTATTTCTTCTCAACCCGCGACCCTTCCCTGGCCCCACTCGTCAGTCACAGGAGAGAATGAGCTGGGCTGGTTATTGGGCCTTTGTGGGCTGCACCTGGGCGACAAGTAAGCAGGTAGGAGTTGGGCCACGGCCAAGTCTTGTTTTTTATTTGTTTTCTATTTTTTCTATTTTCTGTTTTCCTTTTTAGATTTGTATATAATATTTAATTTGAACTTTTCTTTGTAAAATGTATTTGCTGGATAATTGTAGTAATACTAAAATATATTTAGTATCATTTGTAAACTTTTATTATATAATCTTTTTATATTTCTTTTATTTTCTCTATATGAACCCCTTTTAATATTTTGTAGAAGCTTTTCTTATTATTTTTCTTTCCTCTTTTAACCATGGATTTATTAAATGATACCTTCTTATTTGTTTATAAAACTTAACTCTAGTTGGCTCATAGTTTTGAATAGAATTTTTTATATGTATAATAATCCTATATCAATATTTGATGCATGAAATATAAAATAAATTAATATGGTTATTACTACTTCCATTAATTTGGAAAATGGCAATGTATATATTCTATTATGATAAACAAAGAAGTTTAGGGTTTTGAATTATGAATATTTCTTTGTTGATGTGAGAAAAGATTTAATAGCTAAGCATATTGTCTTCTGTTTGTGATATTTGATGATATAACCCTCTTAAAATAGAAAGTTACATCCAATATGTTTTATAGAAAGGAATTGGTAATTATACTCTTAAGAACATATGATTATGATGGTTGGAATTGACAGAGATATGCTTATGTGATTTGTTATAGGAAAACATTCCTATAAGTGATATTAACATAAGATGATGAATCAATTCCCTGAATGGACATTATACTTGGTTTAAGATTTAGAGTTGGTTGTTTAACAAGAATGTATATTTTTCCATTCTTCACCATCCTTGACCTTTACTTAAAGAATTCCTTTCCTAGATATAATACTTTTTCCTATCCATCATCATAATTAGTATGATGAGCTTTACTTCACAAGAATGTTCTTATTCACCTTTTATTCTTCTAAACTCATGGATAAATCCAATGAGTTTGATACTAAAGTATTTCATAGTTTTCTCATATCTTTGCTTGGTTATACCCACTACTCTACTGTTGATAATCATCAATCCAACAAGTAGTTCTTTCAAACTCCACTCATAATCTTCCTTAATCATCCATCACTAATATTTCTTCATCAGAGGTATGTATGTATCCAACTATATTTCTCTAAGTCTTACTATCCTTTAAGATGAATAACACTTCTTCCATAACCCTATGCTAAACTAGCTTTAATTGAATAATATCATCCTACATTTACTTTACTCCAATAACTCACACTCCAACCCTACATTATATTTATGTGGCTTGTAATGACTACTATAGGATAACTTATCTCTACTAGGGTTTCAATCATGTTCTACACACCAATATCTTTTATACTAGATATAGGTAGACAATCCTGGTGAGTACGACATGATCATTATAATCCTTTAATCATTTATAGCTTAGGTTTCCAATTGGCTATCCAAGGTTTCATCAATACCACTTTTCAATTGTATTGAAATTATCTTCTTAGTATCTCATATTGGATTAAGGTTATTCATGAACTATGCCCTCTTTAAAAGATTTAAGTAGATGTTATGATAAGATCAAGAAATAGTAGATCAAGCATTGATAGTTAAAGAATTTGTGAATCAATGGTTGATTAGTCAACACTGATGAACAACAGAGTTTGAGATAGGTTCCATAAAGATTTCTATAGAAAGATTGATATATGGTTAATGATCTTGACTTAGTCTCTTTCCAACTCAAACTCATTAAAGAGTTAAAGTTAGGTATTACTATGATACTCATAGTAAGAATAGATAAGAATAAGATAGGTCAGGATTAGTCATTACATTTATATTACTTTAGTTGTAATCTTAACTTGGTATTCATAGGTTGTTATGATGAATAGTATGATATGATCCCTTAGGGATTAGATATTAATCATTTAAGCAATGTATTATGAGTAACATTTTATTATATCTGATCTACCCTTAGATCAAATCATGTTTACCCAAATAAGGTTTTAGCAAAGGTTATATTGAAACTTATCGCAGTCAACTTGATGATCTACTTCAATTCCATCAAGTTAAGATAAGCTTCATTCACGTTGACAGGTTTTGTTCAAAAGCGCGAAAATTATTCGGATTTTCTATGCATGAATGCAATGCACACATCTCAGCTTATTTCTAGGCTCTAATGCTGGGATATTACAAATATTGAAAAGATAGGACTTTTGATGACCAAGGTATCACTTGCCTTTGTAGTAGAATATTAGGTACTCTCCTTGATCTTGCAAATGGCACACTCCTCAAAGTTCACTACAATAATACAAATAAGCAAAATGCACACACTTAAAACTACAACACAAAAATAACAAAACAAAACAAGAAAACAAGGAAATGCATGCAAGCATGCAAAAGGTTATTTTTTTTAGAAATTGTTTTAGCAAAGTTTTGAACACTACAAACATCTATTGGTCCGTCTAAAAAGGTGGAATTCCAATTGGAACCAAGTTAGTGCAATTTGGTTAATCAAATCATTTTTCTTTTTTACTAGAAAAGCTTTCATTCAAAGGAATAATTTCTAGTGTCAACAAAATATATTTTTAATTTCAAGTGTTAGTGTTTATGGTCAGAGGTTTAAAAACAAAACCTTTTGCAAAAGGATTCACTCAAAAATATTTTTTAGAACAATTTTTATAGCCAAAATGGCCCTAAACAGGTCTCTGCCTAAACCTCATTTTTTACTAAAACAAGTGTACAAACTAATGCACAGTAATAAAGTTCACATTTTTATGAATCCATAGACACAAAATTTGTATTTTTCTAATTTGTAGATTAAAAGTTATGAATTTTTCAAGTTTAAACATCTAAAAACATTTTTTTGGAATTTTGTCTGAAAACCTTAGCCACGTGGTGTGTTCTGATTGGCTGGTACCTCTTCGGCAGGTTCACACATCATGGGCCGTTAGATCTAACTGAAAACGCTCAACTCATATCTGCCAGTACCTCTTCGAACTAATTCTAATCCTAGCCTTTAGATCAAGATCCTTCGGACCAGAGCGTGTGGCCAAGAACTGGCGGCGCTGCTGGCAAGGTGCGGTGGAGGCGCGTCGGGCGATGGTGGTATAGGGGCTCTAGGGGTGAGGGGGAGGTACGAGGTGGTTACCATGGTCGCAAGGTCGAGGCGGTTGCGGTGGTAGAAGCGGTTGACGAAGGGGCGCACTGGTTTGGCCGCTATTGCTCGTCGGAGTTGCGCTGCGCGTCGGTCGTTTGTAAACAGAGATGTTGCCAAGATTCTGGGCCACGGACAACCAAAATAAAAGCATCAGTGCATGCACCTGAGGATAGCGGACACATCAGTGTGAGGCAGAGGGCAAGGGGCAGTCGAGGCTTACCGTAATCGGCGCCGGAGCTTGTTGGGGACAGAGGTAGTGTGAGCTAAATCTCCAGCAGCCTGGGGGCTCTCAGGGTGTGGGCTTGAGGGGAAACATATAGGAGGGAGAGGGGATTAAGAGGGCGGAGTCGAGAGAGAGAGATTTACTCGCACAATCAATGGAATTTACGTGAATGAATTTCACGAGGAACGGTAGAGAGGAGGATAACGGGTCCTGCACGCTGGAGACGACGTTGACAGTGTGCCAGTGGGGCCAGGAGGTCAATGAGGGGTGCGGGGGTGCGCAGGTGAGAAAAGGAGCAGAGGGGGAGAGAGGGAGTGGCCCGGGTGGGCTGGTTGGGCTGGGAGTGTTGGGCTGGGCTAGGCAGGTAGCTTTTCCCCTTTTTTCTTCTAGTGTTTTTCTTTTTCTGTTTTCTGTTTTTATTTAATTCAGATGATTTAAACCTCAATTTGTTTTCAAAAATTCTACAAATATTTTTAGTAGGTTTCACACAAAATATGAGTTGATTATTTAGTCCAATTTGGAGTATACCAAATATCTTCATGATTTATTAATCATTTTAAAATTGAGTGGGAGCATATTGGCATTTATTTAAATAAAATTTGAATATGGTTCATAAGCCCATATAATTTTATTTAAATAAAATTTTATCCTTTTATAATATTTAAATAAACTTTTATCCCATTCACTTATGGATTTTTAGTCATGGTTTAAATTGTCTTTGCAATAATTCTTATTTATTTATTTCTTTGCCTTATATAATTCATATCATTTTATTTATAGTTCCAAAAATAATGATTCCAATTTGTATAATTCTATTTAATATATATTTTTAGATCCTTTAGAATTATTTTGTCACAATTAATTAGTGATTTTAGCTATGAGCTTTATTAGCCTTGGAACACTTTTCTTTTACTTATAAAAATCATAAGTTTTTATCCATGGCCCCAAATGGAGTGAAACCAATTCCCATGGTTTTGTAATATTTTTGTTTATCATTATTGATCATTTAGGAATGTTGTTGCTAAATTTTTATATGGAACAAAGCCATAGTCTTGGAGTGATCTTGAAGATGATTTCATTTTATTAGGGTTTAGGGTTTAGGTTTATCTTTTCCAAATGCTCAAATTCAAGATACTTTCCAAGCATGAATGCATTTGGTCTATTTGAAATTTTTTTTGTTGCTTTTTCATTCAAATTTTTATTCAAGTAAGTTTTTGATGTTTCCATTTAGAAACAAAAGGTTCTTTTCCCCCTAAATTTCATCATTTGTTTCTTTTGTTTGTTTATTTTTCACATTTCAAAATTTGCAAAATTTTGGGATGTGACTGACTACCACCCTTAAAAGGAATCTCGTCCCGAGATTCAGGAAGGCTAGAAACAACAAGTTGGTTTCAGAAAAACTAGGGTACTACCACCCTTAAATAATTCAACTAGGTTGCATCTTGGCTTACTTGATGTCTCGATGTAATTTCTCTGGATAGTTGTTTTCATAGTGTCCCTTATTACCACATTTGAAACATGTGACAAGGTTGCGGTCCTCTCTAAGTTTGCTTGTCTTGTTCTTCTCCTTTTCTGGACAATTTGATGCATAATGGCCTATCTCTTTGCATTTGTGGCACATCACCTGGCTAATATCCCTTTTTATCCTTGGTATCACTATCTCTTGTTTGTTTCTTTTCCCCTTCTTCTTTTTAGGTCTCTCCAAGGCTAGGAGGTATCTTAGTTCATGTTCTTCATACTTCACCACAAACGTGGGAAACTTTTCTCGGTTCTTGGAACGGTTCCTAGGGTAACGTCCATGTTTCCTCTTTTGCTCACCAAAGTTTGTTACATTATATGGAGGTGCATACTGAGATTTGATTTTGTTATCATCATCTTTGGTGGAAGTTGTACCTTCATGGGTGTTTCCAAAGTCTTGATGTATTCCATCCTTAGCTTTATGTTTTGTTTGTTGAACTATAGGATAGATCTGGCATTGGGCAGTGATATGGTCAGTTCCTTCACATAGGAAATAGGTAATTTGAGATGTGGGGCATTGTCCAGCTGGATGGTTCTCATCACAATTTGGGCACTGGTCAATATGTTCTTTATAAGTCTGTCCATGTATCCACAAATTTTGCAGGCTCGAGTTCTTTCCATAATATCATCATTAAAATCATGGTTATCACAATTCCTCTGGGAAGGGTTGCTTCTCATGTTGATCATCTGATTGGTCATCCTTTGCAACAATTGGGATTGGGATCCCAAGAACCTTAGCATGGTTGGGACTAACTCAGTGTTGTTGCCGTTGTTGGCTAAAAACTGGGTTGTCACTTGATTCAACTTAGTTTGGGTTTCTAACAGTTTTTCTATCATGTGCATTTTGAGGTTTTTGTTGTCATCATCCTTGATGTTGGAGTTGTGGTCTCTTGGAGAAGTCATCTGTTTGGGTTGGGTTGGAATTAGAATAGAGAAAAGATTTATAGAGAAAGTATTCTACTCACACACAACAATTCACGCAAAGCACTATACAAGCAATAACAATCACACATTACACTCAATCAACAAGGTTCAAGCATAACTTAGGCAAACAAAATATTATTGTCATACACATAGGTTGGTATGATCAATAAATGATCAGCAAATCAATTTTTAAACGAAACACTAGTATCGTGGTCCAACTATAGGGTATCACTTGAGATCATTCAATCCTTCTCCTTAGTTATTACATCAGGAACAAGATCATGGTATCCTTGGAAGAGATTATTGCATCTTGATCAAAAAGTTCAAAGGTGATAATGGTTCCTCCTAAGTTGTGTTTCCTTAGTCTCCAAGTCTTGAGCTTTATTCCGATCTCATTTTAAGTCCTTAGTGATGTCCAAGTTGAAGTCCTTTGAGATGTTTAAGCTGAAGTCATTTGTGATGTTGAAGTCCTTGCTCATGTTGAAGTCTTTGTCCATCAAGTTGAAAAATGGAGAGATATAGAAACAAAACAAAAATGTTGAGGAAAGGGTTTACAAGATTTGTTTGTAAATAAGTTAGAGCAAATAAACTCCTATTTCTAAGGAATTTTGTCCGATCCTAGGGTTACAATCCTACATGCAACATAGTGCTCTGATACCATCTGTAGGAGCCTAAACCCAATAAGGTACAAGTCCATGTGTTTACAATGCTAGTCCCTAGATCGAATAGCTAGCACCCACAGTTTAAGATGCAATATCAAGAAACAAAGGTCATATTACAACTCATAACCAGGAATAAAATAGTTCATTACAACTTACATAGCTCATATGGCTATCTTATTACAAAGCAGCAGATGTAACTATAAAGCATGGAGTCCTTCATCTTCATATGCCACATGCAAACATGTTGGTTGTAGACTTGTAATCCCTACTCAACAAACTTCACTAACAATAAGTAATCCTGCAACATGATAAGTTACAGCCACAAGGGTCAATACATTTGAATTGTATTGGCAAGTGATATCATATTGATATGGAGAATCTAAAATCTACATGAATATATGGCTAAGTGGAGTTTTGGCTGGCCTTTGCATAAAATAAGTTTTCCCTATCCTTTGTAAAATAGTTTTTCTCTTTTTCAAAACACTTCAACAAACATGGCACACTGGATACACACCAGGTGTTCCCATTGTTCACCCAACAAGTTTTAACTTAGAAATTAGAACGATGAGATTCTTGATCCTTATTCATCGTCTTGATGCTCAAAATTGTCCATAACCGGGACACAGCTAAGTACTTAGATTTACCATCTAGAGAGGTGGTGCACTTTCCCCACAAGACTCGACATGCATCGAGACAAGACTTTTCAGAAGCAATCCCTCAGACCACCATGGACGCGTTCCATCCTATCAACACTACCACCATCTGTCCATTTGGCTGACTTCTTACAACTTAGTTGGTCAAGGCAGATCCCATATGCCATGTGGCTACACTGGAAGCTTTCGCGACAAGAATGTCTCCAATCTCTTTGTTCCTGGGTGGCCATCCACAAGTTAGATACACAGGATAAACCATAGACATGGGCCCTGGGTAAACACTCAACAAACATCCATACAAGTCCCATTTCCACCCAGGTGTTTTATTAACATCAGTTGTTTTCTTTAGTCCAAAACAATACTTGTATTTTCATAAGACATCATATCATGATTTCCACCCACAAATCTATGTAGCTAGAATAAGCATTCTAAACTTACCATGTCTCCTATCTTTAGGAAATACTACCAAGGGAGATACTATGGGATTTGCATATCATAAAAATATACAAAAATAGTCCTATCATGCATATTACAAAAATATCACTAATGCAATATTGAAAAGATAGGACTTTTGATGACAAAGGTATCACTTGCCCTTTTAGTAGAATATTTAGGTACTCTCCTTGATCTTGCAAATGTCACACTTCTCAAAGTTCATTACAACAATACAAACAAGAAAAATGCACACACTTAAAACTACAACACAAAAATAAAACAAGAAAAGAAGGAAATGCATGCAAGCATGCAAATGGTTATTTTTTTAGAAATTGTTTTAGAAAAGTTTTGAACACTACAAACATCTATTGGTCCTTCTAAAAAGGTGGAATTCCAATTGGAATCAAGTTAGTGCAATTTGGTTAATCAAATCATTTTTATTTTTTACTAGAAAAGCTTTTATTCAAAGGAATAATTTCTAGTGTCAAAAAATATATTTTTAATTTGAAATGTTAGTGTTTATGGTCAGAGGGTTCAACACAAAACCTTTTGCAAAAGGATTCACTCAAAAATAATTTCTAGAACAATTTTATAGCCAAAATGGCCCTAAACAAGTTTCTGCCTAAAACTCAATTTTTACAGAAACAAGTGTAAAAACTAAGGCCTCAGTAATAAATTTCACATTTTTCTGAATACATAGACACCAAATTTGTATTTTTATGATTTGTAGATTAAAACTTATGAATTTTGCAAGTTTAAACATCTAAAAACATTTTCTGGAATTTTGTGTGAAAACCTTAGCCACGTGGTGTGTTCTGATTGACTGGTACCGCTTCGGCAGGATCACGCATCGCGGGCCGTTAGATCTAACTGAAAACGCTCGGCTCAGATCTGCCAGTACCTCTTCGCACTAATTCTAATCCTAGCCTTTAGATCAAGATCCCGCGGACCAGAGCATGTGGCCAAGAACTAGTAGCGCTGCTGGCGAGATGCGGCGGCGGCGCGTCGGGCGATGGTGGTCTGGCGGCGCTAGGGGGCGGGGAGGAGGTACGGGGTGGTTACCATGGCCGCGTCGAGGCGGTTGCGGTGGCAGAAGTGGTTGATGAAGGCGCACACTTGTTTGGACGCAATTGCTCGTCGGAGTTGCGCTGAGCGTCAGTCGCTTGTAAACGGAGATGTTGCCGAGCTTTTGGGCCACGGGCAAGCAAAATAAAAGCATCAATGTGTGCGCCTGAGGACAGCGGACACAACAGTGTGAGGCAGAGGGCAAGGGGCAGTCGAGGCTTACCGGAATCGGCGTCGGAGCTCGTCGGGGACAACGACAGTGTGATCTAAATCTCGAGCAACCTGGGGGCTCTCAGGGTGTGGGGCTTGAGGGAAAACGGAGAGGAGGGAGAGGGGAATAAGAGGGCAGGGTCGGGAGAGAGATTTACTTGCATAATCAATGGAATTTATGTGAATGAATTTCGCGAGGAACGACAGAGAGGGGGAGAACGGGTCTTGCACGCTGGGGACGACGTTAGCGTGCCAGTGGGGCCAGGAGGTAAGTGAGGGGTGCGAGGGTGAGAAAAGGAGCAGAGGGGGAGAGAGGGGGTCGCCCGGGTGAGCTGGTTGGGCCAGGGGTGTTGGGCTGGGCAGGTAGCTTTTCCCCCTTTTTTTTCTTCTAGTGTTTTTCTTTTTTTTTCTATTTTCTGTTTTTATTCAATTCAAATGATTTAAACCTCAATTTGTTTTCCAAACTTCTATAAATATTTTCAGTAGGTTTCACACAAAATATGAGTTGATTATTTAGCCCAATTTGGAGTATTCCAAATATTTTCATGATTTATTAATCATTTAAAATTGAGTGGGAGCACATTGGCATTTATTTAAATAAAATTTGAATATGGTTCATAAGCCCATATAATTTTATTTAAATAAAGTTTTATCCTTTTATAATATTTAAATAAACTTTTATCCCATTCACTTATGGATTTTAGTCATGGTTTAAATTGTCTTTGTAATAATTCTTATTTATTTATTTATTTCAGTGTCTTATATAATTCATATCTTTTTATTTATAGTTCCAAAAATAGTGATTCCAATTTGTATAATTCTATTTAATAATTATTTATCTTTTTAGATCCTTTAGAATTATTTTGTTCACAATTAAGTAGTTATTTTATCTATGAGCTTTATTAGCCTTGGAACACTTTTCTTTTATCTTATAAAAATCATAAGTTTTTATCCATGGCCCCAAATGGAGTGAAACCAATTCCCTTGGTTTTGTAATATTTTTATTTATCATTATTGATCATTTAGGAATGTTGTTGCTAAATTTTTAGATGGAACAAAGCCATAGTCTTGGAGTGATCTTGAAGATGATTTCATTTTATTAGGGTTTAGGGTTTAGGTTTGTCTTTTCTAAATGCTCAAATTCAAGATACTTTCCAAGCATGAATGCATTTGGTCTATTTGAAAATTTGTTTGTTGCTTTTTCATTCAAATTTTTATTCAAGTAAGGTTTCGATGTTTCCATTTAGAAACAAATGTTTCTTTTCCCCCTAAATTTCATCATTTGTTTATTTTGTTTGTTTATTTTTCACATTTCAAAATTTGCAAAATTTTGGGATGTGACAGATAAGAACCAAAATAACCAAGAAATATGATGCCAATTATGCAAAGGTTTGAGCTCTCACTGAGGGATATGATCAAGTTACTTACTCAAGATCCCTTCTTGATAATACAGTTATATATCCTATAAACGGTCTCCCCAACTAACACCACAAGACCGGTAAGAAAGAAACCCTAGCAAGACCATACCTTTACCTTGCGCACATTCCACATGATCTTGATGATGACGATCTTCTACACCTCAAGATGGAGCGCCTTTCTTGATTCGCTAGCTTGGTGAAGACTTCGAATTTTCTCCCCATACTCCACTATGGAAGATCCTCTATTTTAGGCATATATTCACATATCCATGATCACCACAAGGATGGCAAGCTTCAAGCATGTAATATATTAGAGATGGCTCATCTTGAACTTGCACTTCATTTCTTTTTATTATTATGTTGGTGTCTTGAAGCTACACAAGAGGTATCAATCCATCTTATTCTTCAAGACACACTTGCTATAGGCCCAACTCTCACTTGACCAATCTCCGGGTCACTCTTGAAACCTTACTCAACACTTGATCTTCTTCACTTTATTCTTCTTTCAACCTTGAAGCCAACATATGGTTCAAGCATTTCCTATGCACAAATCCTACAATTAAAACTCAACACAAACATAAGTCCATAAAGATTGTCATTAATTACCAAAACCACACATGGGGGCACACATGTTGTTCAAATATCCCCCATTTTGGTAATTATGACAATCCATTTGAGAGGGTTTATATAATGAATTTAACTAACAAAAATGGTAATGCCAACACCAAATATTACATAAGTATGTGATGTTGGTATACCCACAATATATAGAGCAAGTTCCCCCACAATATATGCATGTGTGATGAACTTGAATTTCATTGCATATATTGCCAACCATTACCGTTGGAGTAGTTTCCTCTATATATTCAAAATGCAAAGCAAAAACAAAGATGCAAGAGCATGAAAAGCAAATGCTTAAGAACAAACTCAAAGCATAAAACCAACTTCCCTTAAACCCTCCAAAACTTCTCCCCTATTGGCATAGATTGCCAAAATGGGTAAATAGTTCTAGACAGCCAATATAGTGAGATAATTCCTCCAACGGTGTGCATTTGAAAAAAAAATATTATGATGGGAACCAATGATGAATACTTAGGAGGAGGTCAAACTATATTGAGGATAAAAAGATTGAAAAAATAACAAGGTGAAGAAGCATCAACAAATGAAGCAAGCAATCAAAATATCCAAAGAACCACTTGATAAAATGAACATACCAAATGAAAGATAGATATTATGATAAGATCAAAAAGAGAGTGCTCTACATAATACGAGGAGGCTCCCCAAGGTTTGTGTAAAAATTATAATTTGCATTTGAATACAATAAGGACAAACATGGCATCCTCACTCCCTCGATATTATTTAAAACATAACTATATACAAGAGAGCATATACCAAGGCATAAAACTTACAATAAACAAATGGTCGGGCAACGAGTAAGATACAACATAATAACAAGCTCAATAGAAAGGATGTGTGAGAGGCATGGCAAAGCATATTATAAGACTAATACAAGTAAGGTCAATGAGCATCAGCATAGTCTTCAGTGAATGATATTGCTTAGTATGACCATACAACACACATGAAACAAAGGAAATATAAAAAATAGAGAAGTAATATCTCTCATGTGTATAAGTTTCTAAGTGGATAATCTCACAAATATATTTATCAACACAGAAACATATACACACAAAATAGATACTAAATAAATAGGGCAAGATATCCAAATGAAGTCATATAATATAGAAATAATATCTTTTGCTTGATAGTATGGCCAAAATGCTCAAAGTTATCTTATTGTACATTGATGAACTTCAACCACAAACATATCAAACTCATCACAACTATTACTAAGGGAAAAATAGATAGTTGGAGTGTATTGAGAAAGGCAACAAGTTTCACAAAGAGAAATCAACTATGCAAATTCATCACTATTGCACATGAGAGCACCTGAGGAAAAGATAGGCAATATAATTGCTAGATTGACATATTTGGGATTGGTCAATCATGATCATGATTTTGTATAATCCCCATTATATGCACTCATCTCAACTTACTCACATATGCAATAGAGAGCTTTATTTAAGGCCAAATCAAGAACCACAACAATTGTAAGAATACAAAAATCCATGCCAAGATGCAAGCTAAAAGACGTTGGAAGGCGATATGTATGCATGAGTAAGAGATACTTGTTACCGAGATATCATTGGTGTGATGAAGTAGATAGGAGTTTGTTGAACATAGCTCCTAGCTTGTCTCTAATTTTCATTGTGTCGTCACTTATTCCTTATGAAAGAGACAAGCATCCAACTCCAATGTACCTAAAACAAAATTCAAGTACAATATGGTCCCCAAACATATTGGGTCTAAATTAGTTAGACAACTACAATACATAGGATAGACTCCACATAAATATGTGTATATTGATATGAAATTGAATTCCATGCACATCTTAGACAATTAGGATTTGGTGGAGTTTCCCCTACATATTGGATCAAGGAAATGAAGCATGCCATAATATATATTTAGTAAATATGCATGCACACGAATTTCAAGAACCAAAGGAGATACAATTTGAACAAAACACCAAGTAAACCAAGAAGGCACGCCAAAGTGTGACACGACAAAAGTTTGTTCAAACTATATCAAAAGCCAAATCAACACATGGTAGACCACAAGTACAACAAATGAACTAGACAAAAACCGAAGAGAGAGAGATGGACAAAAAACACACATGATCTAGGGTTTATCTCATTCTAAAAGATCAAGATAATCAAAAAGGAAGGAGAAAAATCCAACTCCCCAAAATAGAAAGGTTTAAACAACCACACCAAACTCTCAAAACTTTTCAAGATGGCACAAAGTACCCCCAAAAAATCTTACAAAGACACAAAACACAATATGGATCAAAACATGTTGTGAAGGCATAAAAGCAGTGTTCTAAATAATATAGAACTCCCCCATGATTAGTGCATTATTTAAGATTTTTCATTTGAATACAAAATGCACACACATAGGATCATCATCTCTACCTACACCAAATAGATAACTAAATGATTTGAAGTCAAAGAAAGATCCATAGGAGGAAAGTAAGGCGTGGGGGTCAACACCAAACATTTTCTTGGCAAAAGATAGGGCAAAAATATACAAAAGCCAAAGTAGGTTTGTAATATGCACAAAGCATATGAGTCCCCCATAATGTGATAAACCATTATTTTTCAACAAAAGGCAAAAATATCCAACACGAGACAACTAATGGACATTATAGAATTTGAATTTCTCATGAGTATGACATACCGCATAGAGACTAGATAAACTTGCAATATCAATACTAAGTGGTATTACTCATGTACACACATTTTTTAGGATTTTGAGGTGCCCTAAGGACATAACACTCCCCCAAAATGGAATATTCCATTAATTTCTCACAAGATCCAATGAAGATGTAAACAAGATGGAATAGGCTCAAACAAAAAACACACATGCATGGTGTGCAATCCCACATACACAAACCTAATTTCTCAAGTTAAGCAAGTAGGAAGCACAACATATACAAACACATGCAAGGTACAAGACCAAGATATGCACAAAGGGTGAGTAACTTTCAATGTAAATGATTTGAGAACATGTTACCGCAAGGAGGAGTGATGGATATATGATAGAGATATGATAATATAGATGACTTGGCTTGAGAAAATATAATTGATGAAGTTCCCTTAATTATTCATGATGTAGACAAGTCTCCAATGCCCTACATCAACACCTACTGATCAAGTTTTAGCTTGTTGGTACCTAACCAAGTTGGGTCCTAATAAGTTAGCCACAAGGCTTGGCAACCCAAATGGTTATTTTCTTGACACCACATTGGGCACTAACATATTTAGCAAACACATTGTCAACCTTATACTTACAAAGATAATAAACATCATCAATCATGATAGGGTTGGATGCGGAGTTACCAATGATGCATGAAGAAGAGAGGTGACCTTTATCACGACATATGTAGCAAGTTCTTTTCTTACCTTTATTCACACTTTATTTCTCCACCATAGGAGTATTATCTAGATTCTTCTTTGGAAGTGGCCTTTCTTAAACTTGAGGTAGACCATGACCTTTAACTTGAGGCCTCTTCCCTTTGTTCTTCTCACTAAGATTCCGATTCTTCAATGGGAAAGATCTAACATGGTGCCCTCTAGTTTTGCACTTGAAGCAAACAATCTTGGCTGAATTCTTGACTTGTTCTTGGCCCTTCTTCTTGTTGCTCTTGAACTTATTTTTGTTAGTGGACTTCTTCTTGACATTAGATTTGAATCCAAGCCCACTCTTATCATTTGGGAATTTTTGCACACTCAAGATCTTGTTGAGTGTGGCCCTCCCTTCATGAACCTTTTCCAAGTCCCTCTTCAAAGATGAGACTTGGGCCTTGAGCTCTTTGATTTCCTCTACATGGTTAGTATCAAAACAAATACTAGAGGAATTAGAAGCTTCATTGTTAGAGCAACAAGGCAAGGAATGTAATTCATTATAAGATGTAGCAATAATATGAGATGATGAAATTACTAGGACTAGCACATGGAAGTATGTCATTTGTAGTGGATATAGTGCTAATGTCCACAAGAGGCTCACTAGATGTTACCTTCGACACAATAGACTCATGAGCTAACCTTAGCCTATCGTGGGAGGCTAGAAGATCCTCGTGAGAGCTTTATAGCATAACATGACTTTCTTCCAATGTCCAATAATAGCTAGTTGGCAAAGCAAGTTGAGCCTTTAGCTCAACATTATCCTTCAAAATAGATGATTTACAAGAAATAGAGTTAGTAGCATGTCAACACCCGGATTTTTAATCCCAGATGCCTGTTATGCCATACATCACAATCCCAGGATTACCATTTTTGCGAGACATAACAGATTTGGATATCACAGTACATCATCCATTACAAACCATACATAAGGTCTTACACAAATAAGGATCTCATGATCTAGTTCTTAATCCAACTCAAGCAGCGGAATAACGTAATAATAAAGGTAGCGCAGGCGAAGCTCCATCTTCGGTGTCACAGGCAATGCTGACGATGGGAGATGATCCTAGTTGTCGTAACCTTCCTGTGGTCCATCATCCTGGTACTCCTCTTCATAGTCTGGCCACGGGAATAGCCAGGGACAAAGCCATGAGTACTCTTTAAGTACTCGCAAACTAATACTAACAAGTGGAGGGGATTTTTGTAGTAGGACACTAGGATCTAGGGTTGTTTTGCAAAAAGCCAGATTTACCTCTACTAAGTTCAGAAGCAAAGAAAACTAGTTGAACTTTTATAACACCTAAGTGGGAACTTAAATTTCATATCACAATTCTGTTGTGGTCAAGTCAAAGTCTCAATTCATTTCACAAGTAATTTTGAAAACATCTGACGGGCGAACAGTATGGCCACTCCAACTGTCCATAACCGTGGACGCGGCTATTCGAATAGTTTGACACTCTGCAGAGATTGTACACTTTCACCACAACATTCGATACATCCATCAGGAACAAATCCTGAATTCACCATACTCAGTATGCGGATAATCAATCCTAACCTTTCAATTACACGCCCTAGTATAAGCACCTCTCCTGTGAGTTTGGCCTCCCAACCATGACCAACTGTCATCTTGGGTAATGCACAGGTGGACAATCTTCACAAGGTAGCCTCAGCTCAGACCTTGGCCGTGAGGGAACCCATACTAAGGTATATAAGTTTCCAGTCAAGCCCTACCCAATTTTCGGGTATTGCGGTTGTACGGTAAAATTGGAATGGTATCGCATCCAGACAACCATCAGTTTTATAAAGGGCTAAGGCTCATGCCTCAACATTTTCATCATCAAAATCATCTAGTGTTCGGAAACACATGTCAAAACATTTCAGTAGAATGACTCATCATTCCAAGGTTTTCATAATCATTTTCTCCAAGTATTACCATCTAAAGTTGATCAAGTTTTATGCTTAGCACTAGCATCTACAAGTGGGGTTAAGTACTACGCGGGGGGGGGGGGGTGGTAAACAAGTGGGGAATAATGAAGTTCAATCTCATGCCTTAGGATGACATAAAGATTATCTAGCTTAGGCCAAATTTAATGCTCTTTATGCAACCTTCAATTATATTCCTAGAATCAACAAGTCACTTAAGTAAACTCTAAGAGAAAGCTTTGATAAAGAAATAAAGTATAAAGCTTGTAAGTAAAACTAGGATTGGGTATCCTCAAATGTGTCCAAACAAGCATGATTAGTGCATTGCATAGGTTATCTAACTTTCATAATTGCAAGTGTTAGCTTGCCAAATCAACTAGTAGTATTAGGCTTGCAAGGTTGCAAGTATTGTCTTGCATAGGTAAAGTATCTTGCAAGTGTTAGCTTGCCTTGTGTAGAGTAGTGGTTGAAGTTCTCCTCGGCTTCTTCCTCGTAGCATCCTCCTTCCTCCTCGTATCCTTGGTCGGTACTAGCGTGTATAAATAAATACGAGGTACACAATCACCAAACAATACTTAACTATTTTCAATCATCACACAAAGGTGTACTATAGATGATCTAGCATCATCACCTATCATTACAAGATTAAAGCATTTGTCTTATTTATTTTAATTTGAGAAAAGTAATTTCTACTCATTGAAAAACTACCTAAGATTTAATATTCTCCAACTCAAACATGGGATCATGTTGACACATGTCATCACCACATATTTCAGTACATGGGAATGTGATTTAAAGTGGTGTCCCAATTTAATAAGGTTTAACCTTTTTATTTTAAATAATTAAAGTGACTAGAAATGCCTATGTGGCATTCTTTGATTGCTTGAACATTATTTCTGTAAGTAAACCCATATGTTTTTTATATATTCTGAAAGGTATGATCAAATGTGATTTTTGAGAGTTGGAATCAACTCAAAAGCTATTCTGGTTGATTTTTGAAAAATGTTTGAATGCAGAAAAGCTTCTGCCTTGTTATTTTTACCAATGGTGATCTACAGATCCAAATGATTTGAATCCAACGGGCTTGGATTAAGCATTTCAGTACCTTTCTAACAAAATTAGTTTCATGTATTTTGGTTCACTAAATCGAGCTGGGTTGATTTTTAAATCTAGGAACAGAACTGAGTTTGAATTAAAATAGAAAAATCTAAATTCAAACGATTGGGCTACGCGGGAAAGGTTAATGTGCCAGCCCAGTGTCACTCCGCAGCGCGGGGCTCAGCTGACAGGGGGGTTCTACCAGTCAGTGGCTCATAACACGCGAAGCGGTATGGGACTGTGTGGGTCGTTGGATTAGAAGTGAGATCAGCGGCTAGGGATCGTCGTCGACGATGAACATGTCACCGGCGAGCTCGAACCCTAGCGGCGCAGTGGGGGTGCATAGGGGGCATACCAGGGCTCCAGCGACAACGGCGAGGCGGGCAAACTAACGAGTGGTCGACGGCGAGCTCAGGGATGGTCGAGGCAGCTCCGGGGGTGGTCGAAATCAACGGCTCCCTTCTTCTCCAGAGGCGGCCTGCTCCGGCGCAATTCCGGCGAGCTGCTATCCTCGTGCTCCGGTGGAATGATCAGTGAGGTGAGGGGAGTGGAATGGTGTGCTTCAAACGGCTGGGGGTCGCCTCCTTTTATAGGCTCGACGGCAAGACCGAGAGGGATGGGCAGGCGATGGTGGCGACATGGCTACGGGCGGCTAGAGGCATGGCAGAGATTGGCGGTCGACGGACGGTCTCCTGGCGATGCTCTAGAGCTTGAATGCGCGCTTAGGGGCGGTGGCAATCGGTCGGAAACGTGCGGTGCTCTGCGTGGCAGAGGCGACGTCTTCAACGGCGAGCGGTGGCTACGGGGTACGGGCGAGGAAACGATCATGTCTAGTGGTCTCCTGGGACGGTGGGGTTCATGCTGGCGGGCGGCAAGGGCTCGAGGTGGTCGGATTGAGTGGGAACGGTGCATGCACTATGGTGCGCGTCGGCATGGTCGACAGCGGCATGGGCACGGTGTTCCTGGCGGTTCTTGTCTCTGTCCTTGAGCTAGGGCTGGTCGAGAGGGGGAGGTGAGGTGCTGGCTACCTCCCAGACAAGGTGGGAAAGGCTAGGGTGGCTGCTACCTGGCCGGCGACAATGAGGTGGCATGGTGAGGCTCGACCTGCTCACCATTGATGGCAAGGCAAGCTCATAGTGGTGCTAGAGGTTAGTTAAAGGAGCTAGATGATCTACTAAGGGCTAGTTGCAACCAGAGAGGGAACAAGTTAGGCCAAATTTACTGCACACTATAGTGTTTGTGATTTGTTTGATTTGAATCTGCAAGCTGTTTGATGAAATGGCCGCAAGAAACTTACTTTTGAATTTTGAAAAGATTTTTGATGGGTGTGCTTGGCATGGGTTGAGGATTCTGTGGGTGCTTGGGTTTTGAAAATTGATCTTGTTTGAGTGGTTTTTGAAATAGTGGGATCTTCCCATATGAGATGGATTCAATTTTAAACTGTCCTTTAAACATAGTATTTGAATGTTTCTGGATGATCACAAAGTGGGCCTTGGTACCTTATTATGAGTACTAACAAGAGGTGCAAAGATCCACAAATGTTTCTGTTAAGTTTTGAAAACTAGGGATAGCCAAAGTAGGCATGAGAGTTAATTTGGCAAAAATGACCATTCACTTCATTTGTTTATTTTGAGTTGTTTGTCTTTGGGAAAAGTTAGGGGATTGTTTAGATGATGTTTATTTCACCTAAGAATCATTTTACAAGCAAAGAAACATATAACCATGGCAATTCAAAAGAATCCAAATTTTGAATACACACACATATGAATGCTTCCATATCTTTAGTTGGGAAAGTTTTTGTTAGCCCTAATTTTGATGATTATTATTTGATCATCCAAGTTTAATATTTTTGGGATGTTACAAACCTTCCCCCCTTAAACAAAATCTCGTCCCGAGATTTGAAAAAGGACGAAAAAGATTACCTAGGATTTGAAGAGATCGGGAAACTCCGTCCTGATGTGATCTTCGCGCTCCCAGGTAGCTTCCTCTTCTGTGTGGTTGCTCCACTGAATCTTGAGAAACTTGAGGCTTCGGGTTCTGGTAGTTCTGAAAGCTTCTGCCAAAATACGGATGGGTACTTCGGGATAGGTCAGGTCATCGTTGATCTCTATGGTCCGGTGATCAATATTCTTGAACACTTCAGTCTTCTCCGGAACTTCGAGGAACTTGCGAAGTAATGAGATATGGAACACATTGTGCATGGCTGACATTTCTTCTAGCAGTTCCAATTGATACGACACTTCTCCTCGACGGTTCAGAATTTTGAAGGGGCCGATATATCTGGGGGCTAACTTTCCTTTGAGCTCGAAACGTTGCATTCCCTTTAATGGCGACACTTTTAGATACACGAAATCTCTGATGTTGAAGGCGAGGTCTCGACGTCTCTTGTCGGCGTAACTCTTCTGTCTTGACTGGGCTGTCTTGAGGTGCTCACGAATCTTGTGAACTTTCTCTTCTGCTTCTCGTAGGATGTCGGTGTAGGGGTTCGTAGCATGAAAAACAAAAAATTTCTACCGCATGAACACACAATCAAGATCTAATCTATGATCAAGCCAAGATCTATCTACTAGATTGTAGCAACGAGTCGATAGAATACTAACCCTCGAAGATCCAAAGTGGTTAACAAGAGCATATTCTCGTGGGTGATGTAGTCGTACACTTCCGATCTCAAGATCGCGTAGACGATCCTTCCGGCGCTGCGTTCCGGCAGCGCTTCCGCAGTCGGTCACACGTTCGGTATTCGATGAAGACCTTCCTCTCCCTTGTTCCAGCAGGCAGCGGAGGTTGTAGCACTCTCCTTGCGATTCCGGCAGCACGACGGCGTGGTACCGGAATAGAGGGGAGATCTCACAGGGCTTCGCCTTAAGCCAGAGCGAGTATGGTGGACTATGAGAGAGACCTTGGCGATCTAGGGTTTAGAGGCACCAAGGGAGGAAGCTTCGCCGATGGCTAGGGCTTGGGGAGCCCAACTCGCCGAGTTGGAGGGGAAACCCTAGGTGGCGGCGGCGGCTGCACTTGGAGGTGGAGGCGCCAAAGCTAGGGTTTGAGGTGTAAGGGTAGGGGGCGCCCTACCCCTTCTTTTATAGGTGGGAGGGAGGCGGCTAGGAGGAGGGAGTCCTCCTCCTCCTTGGCCGGCGGGTGGAGGGAGTGGGAATTCCTCCCCAAGTAGGTTTCCTACTCTCCCTCCACCAAGCAAACTTGTCGTTTGACTTTTTCAAATTGGCGTTTGACTTTCAAACAAGGATTTGATTTCTCCCTTTATTTTTCCCAGCCAAGTGACCTAGTACATGATGCAACCATTCCACATTGTCATGACACATTCATGTACCCTTCCCCTCCGGAGTGCCGGACCTTCCAGACCCTTCTAGAACATTCCCGATGAAAACACCGGAATCATTCTCCAACTCCGAAACAGGACTTTCCTTATATGAATCTTATTCTCCGGACCATTCCGGATCTCCTCGTGATATCCTGGATCCCATCCGAGACTCTGAACAACATTTGGTCTCTTACTCATCATTCCATAACTACTCAACAACATCGAATCCTTAAGTGTGTCTCCCTACGGTTCGTGAATTATGCGGACATGATCGAGACACTTATCCGATCAATAACCAATAGAGGAATCTGGAAATTCATATGGCTCCCACATATTTCTATGATTACTTTGCGATCGAATCAACCACTTACATACGATACCAATTTCCCTTTGTCTCACGATAGTTTACTTATCCGAGGTTTTGATCGTCGGTATCTCTACATACCTAGTTCAACCTCGTTACTGATAAGTACTATTTTCTCGTTCCCGTGATATGTGATCCCTTGTGAGCCAGTCACATGCTTGCAAGCTAATTGGATGACATTCCACCGAGAGGGCCCAGAGTATATCTATCCGTCATATGGATGGACAAATCCCACTCTTGATCCATGTGTCTCAACCCATACTTTCCGAACACTCAATGCCACCTTTATAGCCACCCAGTTATGGTGTGGTGTTTGATGTCATCAAAGCATCCTTCCGGTGTTGGTGATAAGCATGATCTCATGGTCAAAGGAATTAGGTTACTATGTATCAGAAAGCATATAGCAAATGAACTATATTAAATGACTTGATCTTTATGCTACTCTTATCTATAGGAATATTTCCATCATATCATTCTCCTAATGATTTGACCCTGTTGTTAATAACATCTCTATGTTCATGATCAAGAAACCATGATCATATATTAACCAACAAGCTAGTTTAACAAGAGGCTTTACTAGGGACTCTTTTATGTTTACAAATCACACAAGTATTAATGTTTCCGGTTAATACAATTATAGCATGGTATGCAAACATTTATCATAAGCATGAAGATATGATAATAACCACTTTATTATTGCCTCTTGGGCATATCTCCAACAGTCTCCCACTTGCACTAGAGTCAATAATCTAGTTTCAAACCTTTGTGTATTCAACACCTATGGCTTTCCGGTGTTGCATGTACACGATTTCTAGTGGTCAACTGATCTCCGGATCTGACACTTCCAGGTCCGTGTGTAATTGCATGTCTTTGCGTCTCTACGCATCACTCATTCTCTAATGAGATGGCTTTGTATATTTTTGGTCCTTTGCTGAGACCTTTAGTTCTTTGGGGTTAAAACATGTTGATAATATTATCGTACAATATATCTTCATAGTATTATCCCACTATGAACTACACCTAGTTTGATAACAAACTACTTGACACAAATGTCATCTTTAGCTGCTATTATAGCAGTCATATACTTAGCCTTTTGTTGTAGTATCTGTCACAATGTCTTAACTTTGGAACTCATCCAAATCCATTATGGAACTTACTTTCCATTATATTGTGCCACCCTTAGTTTAGATTGAGATAAACTTAATTTGTACTTTGTGACAAAACTAGTATCAATGTAGTACTTTTACAATGAACTAACCATCTATTTGCCACTTCTATAAAATAATATACTCTTAGTTCTTCCAAAAGATCATAAGAATATCCTTACTATCGTCCAATGATCATCTTATAAATCATTCTGGTATATGCTCATAACATTTAGAGCATAGGACATATCTGGATTTGTACATATCACAGTATGATTGATATAAATACTCTTTGTGATTTCATACATCAAGTATCAATCTATACTTGAATCTTTGTTTCACTTACCAAGTGTCAATACACTTGAATATATCATCAATATTGAACTCATTCAATCCTTTCTGTGCGAAAAGAACCTTTCTTGTAGTTTCTATATTGAACTCATTTAATACATTATCTATGTACTTTCGGCACAACCATATTAGCGTCTATTGATGCCAAATATTTGGGTTTTGCCTAAGTCTTTCATCGGGATGAAATTCTTAATATGTGTTAATGAAAGATACATCATTTCCAATCAACAATATGTCTTCCACATAATGTATTAGAAACATGTCTTAGCGCTCCCACTTAATTTCTTGACAATGCAAGCATCTTCATCGTCTTCGACGAATTTAAACTCCTTTAATAGTTTCATCATAGTGAAGATTCCAACTCCGCAATGCTTACTTCAACCATTGAAGTTTGCATATGCTTTTAGCATCCTTTGAATTAACAAAACCCTATGGACCTTGTTAGGCACATGTCCTAGGTAACAATTCTATTAGAAGAACTTGTTTTGTTTATTCAACTACCACATAACAAAATTATATGTAGTGGTTGCTACATTAATCCTTCTAGACTAAATATCGCTATGAAAGATCAAATCTTGTCATAGTCAACCTTTGAACATTGTTGTGAACTCTTTCCCAACATGTCGGCTATTTCATAGATGTGAAACATCCATGTCTATTTCTTTATAGATCCAAACACAACTGTAAGGTCTTACACCTTTCTCGAGGGTCCTTCAAGTTCAAAACTTGATTTCTCGTGTATGGAACTATCACAGATTTTATGGCTTCAAGCCATTTTACGGAGTCAGGGCCCATCATCGCTTCTTTGCATGTAGTCCGTTCATTATTCTCAAATAATGATTCAACCCTCAAATCTTGGTATTTGATTGTTTACTCGACCTACTTGGTTCAATAGAAACTTTGACCTCCCTAACCACAACCTTTGAGGCACGTGAGCCATGAGCATTGTTGCTGCCTCCGGAACACTTTTCGGCGCTGCGCAACTTTGCACATATAGCTAAGGTTCTTTTAACCTTATCAAAGTTCTATTGTCGTCACACTTAACTTTTCACGAAAAATTCCTTCTCAAAGAAACTTGACGTTCTAAGCAACAAACACTTTTGTCTCCAATGTTATGGAGGAATACTTAACAATTATTCGAAATAACATACAAAGACAGGTTCATCGGACTTTTGGTTGCAAACATCTTTATTATGCATAGCATACCAATGTTTAAGAAAGGACAACTTGGGTCTTATCCCAAACCATAACTTTATATGGTGTCATTTCAACGGATTATGATGGAGCTCTTTTCAGTGGAAAAACGGTAGTCTCTAAAGCTTTTAATATTTTAAAATATAATCGCAGTTTTATGAATTACACCTTTGATCTTACCATGTCAAACAAGGTTTAATTACATATCTCGAACGCTCCATACTCTTATGGTGTTTCGGGAAATGCAAATCCACGGAACGATTCCTTAAATCTTAGGTATTATGCTAAATTTGTAACTCAAATATCTTCCTTTATGATCTTATCATAAACTATTTATATTCTTGTTACAATGATTTTGCACTTCATCTTGAAAATCTTTGAACTTTTCAAATGTTTCATACTTCATCCTTATTAAGTAAATATTCATATATTCACTCAAATTTTCGGAGAAAGCATATGAATTTGAAATCCATCGCTCTTGACTACACATAATGGACTTCATACCACAATATGTACAAGTTCCAATAATCTAGTAATTCGTTCCCTTTTGGCCTATGAACGAAGTTTTAATTATCTCTAAGAAAGTTTCACAAGCGTCATTTGATCAAAAATCAAAAAGACTCCAAAAATCCATCCATATGGAGTTTCTCCATGTTTTCTTTCTAATATAATTTAAACGGCGATGTCACTTCCTAAGTGATCTTTCAATCAATTTGTCTTTCGACACTTTTAGCACTAGTTTTATGGATGTGATTTCTCCAACGAGATTTGTGAATCATCCATCTTTTATGGATTACGGCAATTATTTGAACAACCCTTTTGTTCTCATAATACCTTATAAAACAAATCTTGAAGGCAAGCTTTGATGTTTAACGAGCAACACAATAACCCTTTCTTTGTTCTCGATGAACATCATCACATATTCTTTTGCTAGTTACTTAGGCCATTGTAGTTCATGAATTCTGTTGTTTCGTATGACGATTCATACCAACAAATTCAATATCAAATACTTAAGAACCACATCGTTTAATAAGCAAAGAATATAGCCATAACATGTATATCATCTATATACTTAAGGTGAACAATTCTAGTCTTTTCTTTTTTGCCATATATTAATGAGATTCTCTTTCAGTATTTCCTTTTCTGTTTGAAAAAATCTATCAACATCAATAGTGGAGCCATATACATGAAACATAGTCCAAAGCATGTATAGTAAAATACCAATGTCTTTGGATTTGCACTTTGAAGTAGATCACCATCATCAAATGTTTGGTGTTCTTTCAAATTCCTTTCTTTAGTAATCTCTTGGTGTAGTAAACATTTTACCTACATCAAATATTCACCCTTATCATGGAATTATCCATGATCAAGCTACTTTTAGCTTATAACGGTGAATCGCGAGTATAATGTTGCTCTCCAAAACCTTTTGGAGGATTAGGACAACTAGTGTCTCCAACCTTTTGCAAATTCTCATCAAATATGAGAACATGACTTTTGCCATATTATACTCTGTCATGTTGCAACCAAACCTTCGTTTCAGATATCACAATATCTTCCACACATCATGGTTTTTGAAACAACTCTTTCAGATCCTAGATAACCTTGATATTAAGACAATCCTTTGAATATCAAGAATCATGGAGACAAACATGATACTCATACACTAACACTTGGAATTGTCACTCTTGATTTAATACCAATTATTAAACTTCATGGAGTAACCGGAATTTACTGAAAGTTTGCAATAGGACTTTTAAACTTTAGATTAACACTTCAAAACAATACGATACCAGTTCGTAAAGTAACTAACCAGAATTCTATAGTTCTATCATCTCAATTATAACTAAGCGCAAGGTGGTAAACGGATGCCAATGACTACAACAACTATGCAAATTCACTTTGGTTTAATTTATGATAAATAGTGTTCAACTTTTAATCATATTGCTGTTGAACTCCCACTCAAAACAATATCCCTCACATTGTTTTAGTGATCACACGAACCAAACCCACCACATCAAAACCGATCATCACGAGAGTTGATGTAGCTTCAATGGCGAACAATCAACATGTTCATCATATCTACTATATGACTCATGCTTTACCTTTCGGTGATCCGTGTTCCGAGACCATGTCTGTACATGCTAGGATCGTCAAGATCAAACCTTATCTTCCGCATGAGAAAATCTGGCTTGCTCACGTTGTATACTCTCGCAGAATCTAACACACCCGATTATCACGTGGTGCTTTGAAACAATGTGCTTTAGCAACGGTGCTTACTAAGGATGAACACTTTAAAACTTGAAATTGTGTGCTTGAGGGATCATCTTATAATGCTACCGTCGTGAACTAAGCAATACAAGATGCATAAAAGGATTAACATCACATGCAATTTATAATATGTGATATGATATGGCCTTTCTTCTTGTGCTTCCGATCTCCATATTCAAGCACGAACATGATCTCCATCATTACCGGTGTGGCGTCAAGGTCAATGGCGCCGCTTCATGGTTGTCTTCCACCGGCATCAACTATTACAACTACTTTGAATAATAGACACACAAGACTTAATGGAAACAGCCATATGGCTCCTGCCGGTTGCCAACTTACAATAAGGAACATTGCATACATCATATATAATCACAATCATGGCCATATCACATCACAGCACACCCCTGCAAAACAAAGTTAGACGCCTCTAATTTTCTTTGCATGTTTTACGTGGTTTGGGGCTTTCAATAAGTGTCATTCTAACTTACGAACAAGAACCACAACATTGATACTATTATTGTCAATCACCCGTTGTAAATTGAATCTTAACTATGTTGGGAGAAACAGGCACCCGCAAAGCCACTTATGCAATACAAGTTGCATGTCAAGCGTGGAGCAAGTCTCATGAACGATGTCATGTAAGGTTAGCCCGGGCCGCTTCATCCCACCATCCCGCAAGATGCAAAGTACACAAGAAGCAATCGATAACAAAAGCATCAACGCCCATAATGACCATTGTGTTCTACTCGTGCAACAGATCTACATATAGACACGGCTCTGATACCACTGTAGGGGTTCGTAGCATGAAAAACAAAAAAATTCTACCGCATGAACACAAAATCAAGATCTAATCTATGATCAAGCCAAGATCTATCTACTAGATTGTAGCAACGAGTCGATAGAATACTAACCCTTGAAGATCCAAAGCGGTTAACGAGAGCAGATTCTCGTGGGTGATGTAGTCGTACACTTCCGATCTCAAGATCGCGTAGACGATCCTTCCGGTGCTGCGTTCCGGCAGCGCTTCCGCAGTCAGTCACACGTTCGATACTCGATGAAGACCTTCCTCTCCCTTGTTCCAGCAGGTAGCGGAGGTTGTAGCACTCTCCTCGCGATTCCGGCAGCACGACGGCGTGGTACCGGAAGTAGAGGAGAGATCTCGCAGGGCTTCGCCTTAAGCCGGAGCGAGTATGGTGGACTATGAGAGAGACCTTGGCGATCTAGGGTTTAGAGGCACCAAGGGAGGAAGCTTGGCCGACGGCTAGGGCTTGGGGAGAGCCCCAAATCACAGAGTTGGAGGGGAAACCCTAGGTGGCGGCGGCGGCTGCACTTGGAGGTGGAGGCGCCAAAGCTAGGGTTTGAGGTGTAAGGGTAGGCGGCGCCCTACCCCTTATTTTATAGGTGGGAGGGAGGCGGCTAGGAGGAGGGAGTCCTCCTTGGCCGGCGGGTGGAGGGAGTGGGACTTCCTCCTCAAGTAGGTTTCCTACTCTCCCTCCACCAAGCAAACTTGCCGTTTGACTTTTTCAAATTGGCGTTTGACTTTCAAACAAGGATTTGATTTCTCCCTTTATTTTGCCCAGCCAAGTGACCTAGTACATGATGCAACCATTCCACATTGTCATGACACATTCATGTACCCTTCCCCTCCGGAGTGCTGGACCTTCCGGACCCTTCTAGAACATTCCCGATGAAAACACCGGAATGATTCTCCAACTCCGAAACAGGACTTTCCTTATATGAATCTTATTCTCCGGACCATTCCGGATCTCCTTGTGATATCCCGGATCCCATCCGAGACTCCGAACAACATTCGGTCTCTTACTCATCATTCCATAACTACTCAACTGTAGGGTTCACAGCATAGAAAACAAAAATTTTCCTACGATGGGAACAACTATGTACCAAGATCTATCTACTAGATACAAACAACGGGCGGATGTATATCCGTAGAGAACATACCCTTGAAGACCGACAAAGCTTAACGAGTCCAAACTCGTGGTTGATGTAGACGATCTCTTGCCGATCTCAAGATCGAGAGGAAGTCCTAGCGCCGCAAAACAGCAGCGCATCCGTGCTCGCACACACGTTCGAGGCACCGAGCAACCTCCGCCTCCTCGCTCCAGCGATGCAGCGGAAGCACAACTCTTTCTTGCCGAAAAGCCACCGGGAACATGTATCTCGCTAGTCCGAGACCATGGGGAATAAATTCTAGAGGGGGAGAGAGATCCTTCACGAGGAGGTGTGAGTGAGAGAGAGGGAGGGGGGCTCCTTTTATAGGGAGAGGGGGGGAACCCAAGGGGCCATGCGCCCAGCCATGGGGCTGCCCCCTCCCCTCCTTTCATTCATGTGGGTGGACACTCCACTCACACAAAAGCCTTTCAATTCCCTCCACTCAAAAACCCACTCAAATTCCCATTAAATTTCCACCAAATTTAATGCAAACTCTCATTAAATAAAAATCCTTTTATTTATTCAGAATTTTGTCAATTACTTTAATGACAAACATTCACATATAACCCCTTGCTAGTATTTCATTTCACATGCAGAAACACTTTCTGCAATTTCACCCGAAAACCCGTTTCGGTATCTAGTGAAATAAATTCCTGCGCTTGTTATTCTTTTCGGCATGAAACTTTTGCTCCAAATGGATGTCGGTGTCTCTTAAGTGTGTCACCCTACGGTTCGCGAATAATGCGGACATGATCGAGACCCCTCTCGGATCAATAATCAGAAGCGGGATCTGGAGACCCATACTGACTCCCACACATTCAACGATGACTTTCTTGTGATCGTCGGAACCTTTTTACGCTAGTATCTTAATCCTTTTGTTTCGCGATATATTACATGTCCGAGATTCGATCATCGTTATCTCCATACCTAGTTTGATCTCGTTACTGACATGCACTCTTTTCTCGTTCCCGTGATATAACATTCTAGTGATCAAATCACTTGCTTGCAAGCTAATCAATGTGATATCACCGAGAGGGCCCAGAGCATATCTATCCGTCATCGGGATGAACAAATTCCACTCTCGATCCATGGGCCTCAACATAACACTTTATTAGTTCTGAATCCATCTTTATAATCACCCTGTTACGGTGTGACGTTTGATGTTATCAAGAAACTCTTCCGGTGTTAGTGATTGACATGATCTCATGGTCTAAGGATTAGGATCACTTCGTAAGTTGTTATAGCAATATAAACTCAATGACTTTGATCGTAATGCTATACTTCGGATGAATGTTCATCACACCATTACACTAATGTTGTGACCTCGTTATTAACAACATCCAATGTCCATGATCAGGAAACCTTTGATCATCTTGTTAATCAACGAGCTAGTTTATAAGAGAGGCATAACTAGGAACTTCCTTTTTGTTTATTAAACACACATGTATTAACGTTTCCGTATTAATACAATTATAGCATGTAAAATAAACATTTATCATAAATAAGGAATACGATAATAACCACTTTATTATTGCCTCTCGGGCATATTTCCTTCAGTCTCCCACTTGCACTAGAGACAATAATCTAGTTTGAGAACTTTGCGTATTGAACACTTATGGCTTTCTGGTGTTCCATATACGCAATTGCAAGTGGTTAACATAATCTACGGATCTGACGCTTCAGGTCCGTGTGTATTTGCATGTCTTTGCGTCTTCACGCATCACTCATTCTCCAATGAGATGGCATTGTATAAATTTGGTCTTTCGGTGAGACCTTTAGTTCCTTGGGGTTAAATCATGTCGATACTATTGTCATACAATATATCTTTAGTGTTAGCCCGTTGCGAACCACACCTTAGTTTGATAACAAACTTCTTGACACAAATTCCCTCCTTTGCTGCTACTATAGCAGTCATATACTTAGCCTTTTTGTTGTAGTATTCGTCACAATGTCTCAACTATGGATTTCATCCAAATCCATCATGGAATCTCCTTTCCATTACATTGTGCCACCCATAGTTTAAATTGAGATAAACTTAATTTGTATATTGTGACAAAACTAGCATCAATGTAACGTCTTACAATGAACTATTTGTAATTGTTTGTCACCTCTACACAAATATATTCTTAGTTCTTCCAAAAGATCATAAGAATATCCTCACTATCGTCCAATGATCATTTTATGATTCATTCTGGTATATGCTCATAACACTTAGAGCATAGGACATATCTGGATGTGTACATATCATGGTATGATTGATCAAGACATTCTTGTGATTTTACTCATCAAGTGTCAAAGCACTTGAATCTTGTTTCACTTATCAAGTGTCGATACACTTGAATCTTGATTCAATTCCTTTCCATGCGACAAGAACCGTTTCTTGTTGATTCTATATTGAACTCCTTCAATATCTCATATATGTACGTTTGGCACAACCATATTGGCGTTACAGTCTATCCACTATAGACATTCACGCTAAATATTCGGGTTTTGCCTAAGTATTTCATCGAAATGAAATTCTTAACCTTTGTCAATAAAATATACATCATTTCTAATCAACAAGATGTCCTCCACATAATGTATTAGAAATATGTCTTAGTGCTCCCACTTAATTTCTTGCAAATGCAAGCATCTTCATCGTCTCCTGATGAAAACTCTTTTTCATCACGGTGAAGATTCCAACTCCGCGATGCTTACTTCAACCATTGAAGTTTGCATGCCCTTTTTAGCATCCTTTGAATTAACAAAACCCTTTGGATCGTGTCATGTACACGTCCTAGGTAACCATTCTATTAGAAGAACTTTGTTTTGTTTATTCATCTACCATATACCAAATTATATGTAGTGGTTGCTACTTTAATCCGTCCAGACTAAATATCGCTATGAAAGATCAAATCTTGTCATAGTCAACTCCTTGAACATTGTCGTAAAATATTTTACGACATGTCGACTATTTCATAGATGTGAAACATCCATGTCTGTTTCTTTATAGATCCAAATACGACCGATAGGTTTTTACACCTTTCCGGAGGGTCTTCCAAGTTCAAAACTTGATTTCTCGTGTATGGAACTATCATGGATTTTATGGCTTCAAGCCATTTGACGGAGTCAGGGCCCATCATCGCTTCTTTGCATATAGTCGGTTCATCATTGTCAAACAATAATGATTTACTCTCAAATCTTAGTATTTGATTGTTTATTCGACCGACTTGGTTCAATAAGAACTTAGATCTCCGTGACCACAACCTTTGAGGCACATAGGCTATGAGCATTATGGCAGCCTCCGGAACATTTTCCGGCGCTGCGCAACTCATCACATATAGCTAAGGTTCGTTAACCTTATCAAAGTTCTATTGTCCTCCCACTTAACATTTATGAAAAATTCCTTCTTCAAGAAACTTCACGTTTCAAGCGACAAACCCTTTTGTCCTTTGTGTTATGGAGGAATAACCAATTGTTATTCGAAATAACCTACAAAGACATGCTCATCCGACTTCGGTTGTAAACATCTTACTTATGTTTAGCATACCAAAATTTAAGAAATGACAACTTGGGTTTTACCCCAAACCATAACTTCGATGGTGTCATTTCAACGGATCAAGATGGAGCTCTTTTCAGTGTAAAAGCGGAAGTCTCTAAAGCTTTAATCTTTTAAAACATAATGGCAGTTTTATAAATAACACCTTTGATCCAACCATGTTAAACAAGGTTTCATTACAAATCTCAAACACTCCATACTCCTATGGTGTTTCGGGAGATGTAAATCTAGGTGTTTTGCTAAACTTGCAACTCAAATAAATCCCTTTATGATAAAATCATAATTCATTTATTTTCTTGTTACACTTGTAACTCAAACAAATCCCTTATGATAAAATCATAAACCATTTATTTTCTTGTTTAAAGTGATTTTCCACTTCATCTTGAAAGTCTTTGAAACATTTTCAAATATTTCATACTTCTCTCGCATTAAGTGAACATTCACTCAAATTTTCGGAGAAAGCATATGAAGTTGAAATCCATCGCTTACGACTATACATAATGGACTACATACATCGATATGTATAAATTCCAATAATTTAGTCGTTCGTTCTTCTTTGGCCTTTGAACGAAGTTTTAATTATCACGTGGAAAGTCTCACAAGCGTCACTTGATCAAATCAAAGACTCCAAAAATCCATGAATATGGAGATTCTTCATGTTCTCTTTCCAATATAATTTAAACAGCGATGTCACTTCGTAAGTGATCTTTCAATCATTTGTCTTGCGACATTTTAGCATCAGGTTTTATGGACGTGATTTCTCCAACTAGATTTGTAAATCATCCATCTTATATGGAATACGGTAATTATTTGAACAACCTTTGTTCTCATAATACCTGATTTAAATAACAATTATTAAAACAAATCTTGAAGTCAAGCTTTGATGTCAACGAGAAATACAAACAACGTTTTGTTTATTTTTGATGAACATCATCACATATTCTCTTGCTAGTTACTTAGGCCATTGTGGTTCATGAATTGCGTCGTTCCGTATGAAATTTCATACAACCAATTCGGTATCCAATACCCAAGAACCACATTGTTTAACAAGCAAAGAATACAACCATAACATGTATATCATCCATATACCTAAATTGGATATTTCCAATCTTTTCTTTTCTGCCAAATATATTTTATAGATTCTCTTTCAGCATTTCCTTTTCCTTTTAAAAGAATCTATCAACATCAAAAGTGGCGCCATATACATGACACATAGTCCAAAGCGTGTATATTCAAATAATAATACCTTTGGACTTGCACTTTGAAGTAGATCACCATCATCAAAATGATCGGTATTCTTTCAAAATCCATTCTTTAGTAATCTTTTAGTGTAGTAAACACTTTACATACATCTTCTATTCATCCTTATCATGACGACTTTCATGATCAAGCCAATTTAGCTTATAAAGGAGAATCGTGAGTATAACATTACTTTCCAAAACCCTTTTGGATGATTAGGATGTCTAGCATCTCCAACCTTCGTAAATTCTCATCCAATATGAGAACATATATTATACTCTATCATATTGCAACCAAAACATTGTTTCAGATATCGTTATATCTGCCACACATGATGGTTTCTGAAACAATTCTTTCAGCTCCTAGATAAACTTGATATTAAAACAATCAAGAATCGTGGAGGCAAACATGATACTTAAGATACTAACACTGGAATTGTTACTCTCGATTTAATACCAATTATTAAATTTCACGGAGTAAATAGAGTTTGCTGAAAGTTTGCAATAGGACTTTAAACTTTATATTGACATTCAACACAATACGATACCAGTTCGTAAAGTATATATCTAGAATTCTATAGTTCTATTATCTCAATTACAACTATGCATAAGGTGGTGAACGAATGCCAATGACTACAACAAATTATGCAAATTCACTTTGATTTAATTTATGATAAATTGAGTTCTACTAATCCAAATTAGAAATGAACTCCCACTCAAAAACGACATCCCTCGTGTCTTTTTGGTGATTACATGAACCAAATCCACTACACCAAGTCCGATCATCACGTGAGTCGGCGTAGCTTCAAAGGCGAGCATCCATATGGTCATCATATCAAAACATATGACTCATGCTTAACCTTTCGGTCCGTGTTCCGAGGCCATGTATGTACATGCTAGGCTCGCCAAGTAAGAACCTTAGTATTCGCGTGTGTAACTGTCTTACACCCGAGATATGCTCGTGGATTCAAGTACACCCGATCATCACGTGATGTCTTGAAGCGACGAAACATTGTCGGTGCATACTTAAGGAAGAACACATTTTTATCTTGATATCTAAATGAGGGATCATCTTATTATGCTAATAAAACGCCAAACAAGCAATATAAGATGCTATCAAACATCACATGTTTATTAGTGGAATGATATGGTTCTCGCATATGATCTCTATCATGTGCACCATGGTATGATCACTATCATACCTTTATGTGTAAATCCAACGTCTATGGAGTTTACACGTTATGTATGTTGTAAGAGTATCATCTCATACTTCTACTTACAACATCACCATATCATAACACTAGCCCAGCAACAATCTAAACTAGACGCCTCTAATTTATCCATTGCAAGTTTTACGTGGCTTAGGGCTTTCGAAGATAGAACCGTTCTTACCTACGAACATGAACCACAACGAGGATAACCAAATTGTTGACAACTCGTTGCAAATTAGATATTGACTATAGTAGGAGAGACAGACACCCGCTAGCCACTTATGCAAAACTAGTTGCATGTCAAGCGTGGAACAGGTCTCATGTGCGAGGACATGTAAAGTTTGTCCGGGCCGCTTCATCCCACTATGCCACCAATATCCAAAGTACAACTAAGAAGCAGTAAAATGATCATCATCGCCCACATACTCATATGTGTACTACCCGTGCAAAGCATCTACGCATAGATCCGGCTCTGATACCACTGTAGGGTTCGCAGCATAGAAAACAAAAATTTTCCTACGATGGGAACAACTATGTACCAAGATCTATCTACTAGATACAAACAACGGGCGGATGTATATCCGTAGAGAACATACCCTTGAAGACCGACAAAGCTTAACGAGTCCAAACTCGTGGTTGATGTAGACGATCTCTTGCCGATCTCAAGATCGAGAGGAAGTCCTAGCGCCGCAAAACAGCAGCGCATCCGTGCTCGCACACACGTTCGAGGCACCGAGCAACCTCCGCCTCCTCGCTCCAGCAATGCAGTGGAAGCACAACTCTTTCTTGCCGAAAAGCCACCGGGAACATGTATCTCGCTAGTCCGAGACCATGGGGAATAAATTCTAGAGGGGGAGAGAGATCCTTCACGAGGAGGTGTGAGTGAGAGAGAGGGAGGGGGGCTCCTTTTATAGGGAGAGGGGGGGCACCCAAGGGGCCATGCGCCCAGCCATGGGTCTGCCCCCTCCCCTCCTTTCATTCATGTGGGTGGACACTCCACTCACACAAAAGCCTTTCAATTCCCTCCACTCAAAAACCCACTCAAATTCCCATTAAATTTCCACCAAATTTAATGCAAACTCTCATTAAATAAAACTCCTTTTATTTATTCAGAATTTTGTCAATTACTTTAATGACAAACATTCACATATAACCCCTTGCTAGTATTTCATTTCACATGCAGAAACACTTTCTGCAATTTCACCCGAAAACCCGTTTCGGTATCTAGTGAAATAAATTCCTGCGCTTGTTATTCTTTTCGGCATGAAACTTTTGCTCCAAATGGATGTCGGTGTCTCTTAAGTGTGTCACCCTACGGTTCGCGAATAATGCGTACATGATCGAGACCCCTCTCGGATCAATAATCAGAAGCGGGATCTGGAGACCCATACTGACTCCCACACATTCAACGATGACTTTCTTATGATCGTCGGAACCTTTTTACGCTAGTATCTTAATCCTTTTGTTTCGCGATATATTACATGTCCGAGATTCGATCATCGGTATCTCCATACATAGTTTGATCTCGTTACTGACATGCACTCTTTTCTCGTTCCCGTGATATAACATTCTAGTGATCAAATCACTTGCTTGCAAGCTAATCAATGTGATATCACCGAGAGGGCCCAGAGCATATCTATCCTTCATCGGGATGAACAAATTCCACTCTCGATCCATGGGCCTCAACATAAAACTTTATTAGTTCTGAATCCATCTTTATAATCACCCTATTACGGTGTGACGTTTGATGTTATCAAGAAACTCTTCCGGTGTTAGTGATTGACATGATCTCATGGTCTAAGGATTAGGATCACTTCGTAAGTTGTTATAGCAATATAAACTCAATGACTTTGATCGTAATGCTATACTTCGGATGAATGTTCATCACACCATTACACTAATGTTGTGACCTCGTTATTAACAACATCCAATGTCCATGATCAGGAAACCTTTGATCATCTTGTTAATCAACGAGCTAGTTTATAAGAGAGGCATAACTAGGAACTTCCTTTTTGTTTATTAAACACACATGTATTAACGTTTCCGTATTAATACAATTATATCATGTAAAATAAACATTTATCATAAATAAGGAATACGATAATAACCACTTTATTATTGCCTCTCGGGCATATTTCCTTCATCAACAACATCGAATCCTTAAGTGTGTCTCCCTACGGTTCGTGAATTATGCGGACATGATCGAGACACTTCTCCGATCAATAACCAATAGAGGAATCTGGAAATTCATATGGCTCCCACATATTTCTACGATTACTTTGCGATTGAATGAACCACTTACATACGATACCAATTTCCCTTTGTCTCACGATAGTTTACTTATCCGAGGTTTTGATCGTCGGTATCTCTGCATACCTAGTTCAACCTCGTTACTGATAAGTACTCTTTTATCGTTCCCGTGATATGTGATCCCTTGTGAGCCAGTCACATGCTTGCAAGCTAATTGGATGACATTCCACTGAGAGGGCCCAGAGTATATCTATCCATCATATGGATGGACAAATCCCACTCTTGATCCATGTGTCTCAACCCATACTTTCCGAACACTCAATGCCACCTTTATAGCCACCCAGTTACGGTGTGGTGTTTAATGTCATCAAAGCATCCTTCCGGTGATGTTGATAAGCATGATCTCATGGTTAAAAGAATTAGGTTACTATGTATCAGAAAGCATATAGCAAATGAACTATATTAAATGGCTTGATCTTTATGCTACGCTTATCTATAGGAATATGTCCATCATATCATTCTCCTAATGTTATGACCCTGTTGTTAATAACATCTCTATGTTCATGATCAGGAAACCATGATCATATATTAACCAACAAGCTAGTTTAACAAGAGGCTTTACTAGGGACTCTTTTATGTTTACAAATCACACAAGTATTAATGTTTCCGGTTAATACAATTATAGCATGGTATGTAAACATTTATCATAAGCATGAAGATATGATAATAACCACTTTATTATTGCCTCTTGGGCATATCTCCAACAGTCGGGTCCGAAAATTTGACTCTCTCCTACTTCTGACCAGTTCAAAGGGGTGGGACACTTCCTTCCATATATGAACTCAAATGGGGCCATTTGCAAACTAGCTTGATAACTGTTATTGTATGAAAATTCTGCAAACGACAGACAGTCTTCCCACTTAGATCCATACTCTAACACACATGCTCTCAACATGTCTTCGAGTATTTGATTTACTCGCTCCGTTTGTCCGTCGGTCTGAGGGTGATAAGCTGTGCTGAAATCTAGTCGGGTTCCTAAACCTTCTTGGACTTTCTTCTAGAATCTCGAGGTAAACTGAGTTCCTCGATCGGATATGATGTTCTTGGGGACTCCGTGCAAACTGACGATTCTAGCGATGTATAACTCCGCTAGCTTCGAACTCTGATATGTGGTCTTGACTGGTAAGAAAATGGGTGACTTTGGACAATCTGTCCACTATGACCCAGATAGAGTCATTTCCCCTACTAGAAGTAGGCAGTCCGGTGATAAAGTTCATTCCAACGGAATCCCATTTCCATTCCGGAATCTGCAATGGTTGCAACAATCCAGCGGGTCTTTGATGTCCCGCCTTGACTCGCTGACATATATCACACTTGGCGATATAGCTTCCGATTTCTCTCTTCATCTTATGCCACCAAAATTGCTCTTTCAAATCTTGATACATCTTCCTTCCTCCGGGATGTATAGAATAAAGAGTATCATGAGCTTCCTTCAGAATAACTTCCTTCAAATCAGAATCTGCTGGTACACAAAGGCGTCCTTTATACCACATAACTCCTTCTTCGTCTTCGGTGAATTCGGGTACCTTGCCTGTACCGATACGACGCTTGATTCCATCGATACTAGCATTTCCTTTCTGCGCCTCCTTGATCTGGCTGATCAAAGTGGGTTAAAGTTCTATGCTATCCAAAAATCATTCACTCACTAATTCCATTTGGAAATCTTCCATCTCTTTGTGCAGACTTGGTTGCACCTTCAAAATCATGGAGTTCAAGCGGCACAGCAATCTGCTAAGGGCATCTGCTACCACATTGGCTTTACTGGGGTGATAGTGAATGTCCAGATCATAATCCTTGATTATCTCAATCCATATTCTCTGTCTCATATTCAGCTCCTTCTGAGTGAATATACACTTCAGGCTCTTGTGATCCGAATAAATCTCACAACGGTTTCCCATCAGGTAATGCCTCCATGTCTTCAGGGCTAGAACTACAGCTGCGAGCTCGAGGTCATGGGTTGGATAGTTCTGCTCATGTTGTTTCAGTTGTCGGGATAGATAAGATATAACTTTGCCTTCTTGCATTAGCACACATCCGAGACCGATCTTGGATGCGTCACAATACACGTCAAAGGGCTTCGTGATATCCGACATGATTAAGATTGGGGTTGAAATCAATCTCATCTTGAGTTCTTGAAAACTCGCTTCACATTTGTTCGTCCATTCAAACTTCTTGTCCTTCTTTAGCAATTGGGTCATGGGTCTAGCGATACTCGAGAATCCTTCTACGAACTTGCGGTAGTATCCCGCCAATCCGAGAAATGCACGAACTTGGGTTTGAGTGGTTGGGGCTTGCCAATCTTCGACATCCTTCACCTTTGCAGGGTCAACGGCAATTCCTCCGGCTGATACAATGTGACCGAGGAATCCTACCTCCTGTAACCAGAATTCACATTTGCTAAAATTGGCATACAACTGATGCTCTCTAAGGTTTCTAAGAATGGTCCTTAGGTGTAGCTCATGTTCTTCTTCTGATTTGGAATAAATCAGAATGTCATCGATGAAAACAACGACAAACTTATCCAGGAAGTCCATAAAAATCTTATTCATGAGATTCATGAAATAAGTGGGGGCATTGGTTAATCCAAAAGACATGACGGTGTACTCGTATAATCCATATCTGGTGATAAAGGCAGTCTTGGGGATATCCTCTGCGCGAATCTTGAGTTGATGATAGCCAGTTCTAAGATCAATCTTAGAAAACAGTTTGGCACCGGTCAACTGATCAAACAAATCTTCTATCTTGGGCAACGGGTATTTGTTCTTGATAGTGACATCATTTAACTTCCGATAATCCGTACACAAACAGTTACCTCCATCCTTCTTGTCCACAAACAAGAGAGGTGATCTCCATGGTGACGCACTTGGTTGAATCAATCCAATTTCCAGCATGGCTTCCAGTTGCTTCTTTAGTTCCGCTAGTTCAGACGGGTTCATACTATATGGTCTCTGGGCTATGGGTCCTGTTCCGGGGATTAGTTCAATGATAATCGATATCCCGATCTGGGGGCATACCGGGCAAAACATCTGGAAATACATCGGGGTATTCACAGACTATCCGGACTTGGTCAATGGTAGGTTGGGCTATACTCTTGTTGCACTTGAATTGACGAGGTAAGGTTTCAGATACATGCTTGGCTGATACTCCGGCTGTACTGGTCATGGTTATGGCTTTCTTGGCACAGTCAATTAATCCTTTATGTTTGGACATCCAATCCATTCCTAGTACTACTTCCAAACCTTTAGTTCCGAGTACTATCAAATTTGCATAAAAATCTATGCCATGGATTCAGATAGGGACGACTTTGCAAATTTTCCTAGCTTTGGTGGTTGAACCGGGGATTTGAACAATCATAACATGCTTTAGTTTGGTTGGTTGAATCTTACTAGTGCATGCAAATTCTTTGGTGACAAATGAGTGCGATGCACCAGAATCAAACAACACTCTTGCAAGTACTGAATTAACAGAAAACATACCCAGCGCGACATCTGGCGCTTCCTGGGCTTCTTCAGCATGCATGAGAAAAAGACGGTCGTTGCGGTTGAGCGAATTTCCTGGGGAAAACCTTCTTCCTGGCTGAACACGACGCTGCTGCTGAGCTAGGGCATTTGCATTGGGGGCTGCGACATTCTTCTTGGGACACTCATTGGAGTAGTGACCCTTATTTCCACAGTCATAACAAGTCAATTGCGACTTGTCCTTTGCTGCAACAGGCACAACATTGCTTCCAGTCCTCGAGGCAGTGTTGGTGTTGGCGGTAGCATTGTTGTTGTTGTTGTTGTTGTTGTTGTTGTTGTTGTTGTTGTTGTTGTTGTTGTTGTTGTTGTTGTTGTTGTTGTTGTTGTTGTTGTTGTTGTTGAACTTGGATGGTGCACGGTTGAAATTGCTAGAGTTGCTGGGGTTGTTGTGATTTGCTCCGGGCCTTGGGTTTCCACGGTTGGGATAGGTCGGATAGTTCATCGGGGGTCTATTGGTTCTCGGGGCAAATCCTGGAGATGGGTTGGGGCGATACTTTGGGGTATGATGGGTTCCTGGCTGATGCATCATGCGGCGCTTGCGGTTCTCATTGGCTTGGTTGATCTTTCCTTCCATCTGAATGGCAGAGTCGACGAGGGCTTCAATATCAGCAAAGGGGATATTGACCAACACCATCTGCATCTCATCGTGCAGACCATTCAAGAATCTTTCTTTCTTCTTGGCTTCAGTGTCGATCTCATCCGGGGCATACCTAGCTAATGACAAGAATTTGTCACAGTATTCTACTACGGTCATCCTTCCCTGATTCAGCTCTCTGAATTCATCCCTCATCCTCTTGATCAAACCCGGTGGCACATGGGTTCTGCTGAACTTGACCTTGAATTCCTCCCAGGTCATCATCTGTCCTCCGGTCATTGCACGAATGTTGTTCCACCATGCTCTTGCATCACCGGCTAGATAGTGGGTGGCGAACAGAACTTTCTCGTTAGCTTCCACTCCGGCGACTTCCAGATTATTTTCCATGGTTTGCAGCCAATCATCTGCATCTAGGGGCTCTTCCGACTTAGTGAAAACAGGTGGGTTGGTGTTCTGGAAATTCTTGAGCTTAGATCCATGGTTGTTTTGATTTCCTTGGCCTCTATTATTGTTGGCCATCTGAGCTATGTGCTGAAGGGTGGCTAAGTTGGCTTGATGTTCGACTCTTTCAGCTTCGCAGTCAGAAACCAACATTTGCAGGATCTGCAACATCGGGTCCGGGGATGAACCACTTCCTCCGCGAGGCATCTGAAGATTGAGATAGATCATGAGAAAAGAGGGAAATTTCTAAGGTTCAGGGACTTTGAAAAGTTTTTAAAGTTTGACTCAGATTTTTTTGCAACTTGCTTTCATTCATTCATTCATAGCACATGATACAACACATACCACAACAAAGGAAAACAGATGGTTTTAAGAACCATTCTGGAAACTACGATACAGTGGGACCGAATACAACTCACTATGCTAGTGCTCAAGTGCTACTACTCCTCGGATCGGTGTAATCGTCATCCTCATCATCCTCATCGTCATCGATGAAGGCGAAATCCTCCTCATCGGTGAAGAAGTCCATGGCCTGATCCTCCAGAAAATCATCATCATCGCTGAGATAGGAGTAGGGGTCTCCATGAAGATCTTCTCTGGCATTCTCCCTTACCTCCAACTGCATGTCTCTCTCGTGTATGGTCTCCTCCAAATTCAATATACGATGGCGAAGACGGGCAATGATGCGCTCCTTCTTGTCAAGCTGACAGCGGCGAGACTTGCGGTCCTTCTCTAGCATGGCGATGGTCTGATCCTTTGTCCTGATGATGACGGACTTGTGGTTGGAGTAGTCATGGGCATTGTCGAGTTCTTGCTGACGATCATACATCATGAATCTAAGGTGGTCCAACTGAGTCTTCAGCTCGTGGTGGTATGGGGCTTCCAAGGGCTGTCCCATAGCATCACGCCTTGGACAAACCTTAAAGAGGGTACCCTTGATATGATTGATACTATGCCCACATAGACGGGGAGAGCTTCTTGCATGGCCCTGGCAAGTCCATCGATCCAGTTGTTCTCTCTTAAGGTGAACTGAATTCCTTCGGCAGTGGGAGGTTCAATCTTTCCTCGGAGGCTTGCAGCAACTAGCCACTGTCGATCTTCTCCTTCCTGATCATTGAGCTGAGCTCCAAAGAACTCGGGGCGCGGACGCTCCAGAAGTTCCGAAAGCTGGTCCAAATCCCGCTCAAAGATGAGGTCTCCTCCATTCCCCAACTGATAAAACTTGCTATACTTCACGTCCATCTATAATAATATAGGATGAGTAAGTTAGTAGAGTGTTCAAGTGTGTCAAATTTTATGTACTTTGCAAGAGTTTTTGAGGAACATGAATTTTTGATGAAAGAATCCAAGTGATAAGAATGGGAATAAGTTTTTGTAAATACTTGCTTCCTTTGGTTTTGAAACTAAGTTTTTGATTCAAACGTCCAGTCTAACTAGGGTCTCCTATGGTCAGGATCGCTCTGATACCAACTTGTCAACACCCGGATATTTAATCCTAGATGCCTGTTATGCCATACATCGCAATCCCAGGATTACCATTTTTGCGAGACATAACAGATTTGCATATCACAGTACATCATCCATTACAAACCATACATAAGGTCTTACACAAATAAGGATCTCATGATCCAGTTCTTAATACAACTCAATCAGTGGAATAACGTAATAATAAAGGTAGCGTAGGCGAATCTCCATCTTCGGTGTCACAGGCAATGCTGACGATGGGAGATGATCCTAGTTGTCATAACCTTCCTATGGTCCATCATCCTGGTAGTCCTCTTCATAGTCTGGCCACGGGAATAGCCAGTGATAAAGCCATGAGTACTCTTTAAGTACTCGCAAACTAATACTAACAAGTGAAGGGGGTTTCTGTAGTAGGACAATAGGCTCTAGGGTTGTTTTGCAAAAATCTAGATTTACCTCTACTAAGTTCAGAAGCAAAGAAAACTAGTTGAAGTTTTATAACACCTAAGTGGGAACTTAAATTTCATATCACAACTCTGTTGTGGTCAAGTCAAAGTCTCAATTCATTTCACAAGTAATTTTGAAAACATCTGACAGGGGAACAGAATGGCCACTCCAACTATCCATAACCGTGGACGCGGCTATTCGAATAGTTTGACACTCTACAGATATTGTACTTTCACCACAACATTCGATATATCCGTCAGGAACAAATCCTGAATTCACCATACTCAGTATGCGGATAATCAATCCTAACTTTTCAATTACACGCCCTAGTATAAGCACCTCTCCTGTGAGTTTGGCCTCCCAAAAATGACCAACTGTCATATTGGGTACTGCATGGACAATCTTCACAAGGTAGCCTCAGCTCAGACCTTGGCCGTGAGGGAACCCATACTAAGGTATATAAGTTTCCAGTCAAGCCCTACCCAATTTTCGGGTATTGTGGTTGTACGGTAAAATTGGAATGGTATCGCATCCAAACAACCATCAGTTTTATAAAGGGCTAAGGCTCATGCCTCAACATTTTCATCATCAAAATCATCTGGTGTTCAGAAACACATGTCAAAACATTTCAGTAGAATGACTCATCATTCCAAGGTTTTCATAACCATTTTCTCCAAGTATTCCCATCTAAAGTTGATCAAGTTTTATGCTTAGCACTAGCATCTACAAGTGGGGTTAAGTACTACGGGGGGGGGGGGGTAAAGAAGTGGGGATTAATGAAGTTCAATCTCATGCCTTAGGATGACATAAAGATTATCTAGCTTAGGCCAAATTTAATGCTCTTTATGCAACCTTCAATTATATTCCTAGAATCTACAAGTCACTTAAGTAAACTCTAAGAGAAAGCTTTGATAAAGAAATAAAGTATAAAGCTTGTAAGTAAAACTAGGATTGGGTATCCTCAAATGTGTCCAACCAAGCATGCTTAGTGCATTGCATAGGTTATCTAACTTTTATAATTGCAAGTGTTAGCTTGCCAAATCAACTAGTAGTATTAGGCTTGCAAGGTTGCAAGTATTGGCTTTCATAGGTAAAGTATCTTGCAAGTGTTAGCTTGCCTTGTGCAGAGCAGTGGTTGAAGTTCTCCTCGGCTTCTTCCTCGTAGTATCCTCCTTCGTCCTCGTATCCTTGGTCGGTACTAGCGTCTATAAATAAATACGAGGTACACAATCACCAAACAATACTTAAATATTTTCAAGTATCACACAAAGGTGTACTATAGATGATCTAGCATCATCACCTATCATTACAAGATTAAAGCATTTGTCTTATTTATTTTAATTTGTGAAAAGTAATTTCTACTCATTGAAAAACTACTTAAGATTTAATATTCTCCAACTCAAACATGGGATCATGTTGACACATGTCATCACCACATATTTCAGTACATGGGAATGTGATTTAAAGTGGTGTCCCAATTTAATAAGGTTTAACCTTTTTATTTTAAATAATTAAAGTGACTAGAAATGCCTATGTGGCATTCTTTGATTGCTTGAACATTATTTCTGTAAGTAAACCCATATGTTTTTATATATTCTGAAAGGTATGATCAAATGTGATTTTTGAGAGATGGAATCAACTCAAAAGCTATTCTGGTTGATTTTTGAAAAATGTTTGAATGCAGAAAAGCTTCTGCCTTGTTATTTTTACCAATGGTGATCTACAGATCCAAATGATTTGAATCCAACGGGCTTGGATTAAGCATTTCAATACCTTTCTAACAAAATTAGTTTCATGTATTTTGGTTCACTAAATCGAGCTGGGTTGATTTTTAAATCTAGGAACAGAACTGAGTTTGAATTAAAATAGAAAAATCTAAATTCAAACGGTTGGGCTGCGCGGGAAAGGTTAATGGGCCAGCCCAGTGTCACTCCGCAAGACGGGGCTCAGCTGACAGGGGGTTCCACCAGTCAGTGGCTCATAACATGCGAAGCGGTATGGTGTATGGGGCTGTGTGGGTCGTTGGATTAGAAGTGAGATCGACGGCTAGGGATCGTCGTCGACGATGAACATGTCACCGGTGAGCTTGAACCCTAGCGGCGCAGTGGGGGTGCATAGTGAGCATACCAGGGCTCCAGCGACAACGGCGAGGCGGGCAAACTAACGAGTGGTTGATGGCGAGCTCAGGGATGGTCGAGGCAGCTCCGGGGGTGGTCGAAATCAACGGCTCCCTTCTTCTCCAGAGGCGTCCTGCTCCGACGCAATTCCGGCGAGCTGCTGCTCATCGTGCTCCGACTAGAGGGTGGAATGATCAGTGAGGTGGGGGGAGTGGAATGGTGCGCTTCAAACGACTGGGGGTCGCCTCCTTTTATAGGCTCGACGGCGAGGCCGAGAGGGATGGGCAGGCGACGGTGGCGACATGGCTACGGGCGGCTAGAGGCATGACTGAGGTTGGCGGTCGACGGGCGGTCTCTTGGCGATGCTCTAGAGATTTAATGCGCGCTTAGGGGCGGTGGCAATCGGTCGGGAACGTGTGGTGCTCTGCGCGGCAGAGGCGGCGTATTCGACGGCGAGCAGTGGCTACGGGGTACGGGCGAGGAAACGATCATGTCTAGTGGTCTCCTGGGACGGTGGGGTTCATGCTGGCGGGCGGCAAGGGCTCGAGGTGGTCGGGTTGAGTGGGAATGGTGCGTGCACTGTGGTGCGCGTCGGCATGGTCGACAGTGGCGCGGGCACGGCGTTCCTGGCGGTTCTTGTCTCTGTCCTTGATCTAGGGCTGGTCGAGAGGGGGCGGTGAGGTGCTGGCTACCTCCCAGACAAGGTGGGCAAGGCTAGGGTGGCTGCTATCTGGCCGGCGACAATGAGGTGGCATGGTGAGGCTCGACCTGCTCACCATTGATGGCAAGGCAAGCTCACAGTGGTGCTAGAGGTTAGTTAAAGGAGCTAGATGATCTACTAAGGGCTAGTTGCAACCAGAGAGGGAACAAGTTAGGCCAAATTTACTGCACACTATAGTGTTTGTGATTTGTTTGATTTGAATCTGCAAGATGTTTGATGAAATGGCCGCAAGAAACTTACTTTTGAATTTTGAAAAGATTTTTGATGGGTGTGCTAGGCATGGGTTGAGAATTCTGTGGGTGCTTGGGTTTTGAAAATTAAGCTTGTTTGAGTGGTTTTTGAAATAGTGGGATCTTCCCATATGAGATAGATTCAATTTTAAACTGTCCTTTAAACATAGTATTTCAATGTTTCTGGATGATCACAAAGTTGGCCTTGGTACCTTATTATGAGTACTAACAAGGGGTGCAAAGATCCACAAATGTTTCTGTTAAGTTTTGAAAACTAGGGATAGCCAAAGTAGGCATGAGAGTTAATTTGGCAAAAATGACCATTCACTTCATTTGTTTATTTTGAGTTGTTTGTCTTTGGGAAAAGTTTGGGGATTGTTTAGATGATGTTTATTTCACCTAAGAATCATTTTACAAGCAAAGAACACAGAACCATGGCAATTCAAAAGAATCCAAATTTTGAATACACACACATATGAATGCTTCCATATCTTTAGTTGGGAAAGTTTTTGTTAACCCTAATTTTGATGATTATTATTTGATGATCCAAGTTTAATATTTTTGGGATGTTACATAGCACAAGCATCATTATAATTAGCAATAGAAGAAGATAAGTTAGCAAGCTCATTATGTTTTCTTTTGAGATCAACTGGCACCTCATGAGCTTTATCATGGGTTTCCTTTACTTCAGACACTTCTAGAGTAAATGTCTCCTCAAGAGATTCTTTCTTTGCTTGTGCTTCTTCAAGAGCTTCATGTAGTTTTGCAATATCATTAGCACACTCATGCTCAAGGCTACTCATTTTGTCAATGGTGTTCTCATGCTCCTCAACTTGAGCTTCTAACTTATCAATACGTTCTTTTCTCTCAATAGCAAACCCCAAGATTTCAACGAAGTTAGAGCAAGCAATATTATTCTTAACAAGAGCATGATAAACAATCTCACCATTTTCATGTAAAAAATCAACATCAATCTCGTCTTCCTCATTATACTCATCCTCATCATCACAAGAGGTATTGGGTTCCAAAGTAGGAGATACCTTTGAAGCCCTATCCATAAGGCATAGAAGGGAACCGTGAGATGATGATAATGAAGAATTACTTGAGGCTTCATTCAATATGTTGTATTGATCCATAGAATCTTTAGTTTCCTCTACATTGTTAGAAATACAACAACTAGAGGAAATAGAAGCATTTATACCATGGAAACAAGGAATATCAAGCATATTATCATGAGATTTATTCAAACAACATACACATGATATGCAAGGATTATCAACACGAGCAAGTAAATCATATATAGTGCTAGAAGTGTTTAAGTCCAAAGCTGAAGCATTGTAATGAGAAATAACTACATTTCTCACATTTTTCACAATAAGTAAAATAACTTTAGTAGCTTGAACATATAGATAAGATTTTATGTTCTCCTTAAAAAAATGATTTTGGGGATCCATAGGATGAGAAAAACCCATATCTATAATTCCCTCAATATTTTGGTGTATGCCTAAAAAATAATCAAGCATGCGAGATTTCCAAACATCATAATTTGTGACATGGAATATATAGGAAGAATCGTTCACTAGTCCCCTAGTAGACATCTTTACTCTCAAGGCGGTGAAGCCTAAAATGAGAGACCAGGCTTGACACCAATTGAAAGAACATAGATTCCGCCTAGAGGGGGGTGAATAGGCAGTTTAAAACTTTTACGAGATAGGCTTAACAAAGGCGGAATAAAACTAGCGTTTACCTTTTCAAGAATAAAACCTATATAAACTACGGTTCACCTATGTGCACCAACAACTTATGCTAAGCAATACAAGCAACTATGTGATAGCTAGATATAAGACTTCAAGGACGAAGGCTATCATAAAGTAAAGTGCATAAGTAAATAGCTCGGGTAAAGAGATAACCATGGCACGAAGAGATGATAATTTATTACCGAGTTCCTCCCATAAAGGGAGTACGTATCGTTGGAGGGGTGGGCGGTACTAAGACCACCATGCCACAAAAGGCCTCACCCTATTCTCCTGTGAAGAACCTTGCCACAAGAGGCCTGGTTCACTTCTTCGCTATCGATGCACTTGCCGGTGGAAATCTGTAAGAAACAAGCTTGGGTAAATCTCCACAACTTAATTGGAGGCCCCAAGTAATGCACAAACCTACAAAACAACTATACCGTATAGGGTTCCAAGAACCCAAGAGTAAAAAGCTTCTCACCTTTCACCCAATCGAATCCTCACCGAGAACTCAAACTGATGCACCAAATGCAATGGCAAGAACACAACAAGTGTTCAAGTACTTCTCTCCAAAATTCCACCAAAGCTACAAAATCTAGTGGGAGAATAAGAGAGGAAGAACACAAGAGGAAATCCACAAAATAAACCCCAAGATCTAGATCCCAATATGTTCTCCTCACATAGAGGAGAGATGGATTGGTGGAGTTGTAGATCTAGATCCCCCTTTCAAATTACCCAAAAAGATTCAAGAAATATGGGAGGGATTGAGAGTATTTGCAAGATCTTGAAGGTTACAACAATGGAGGGGGAGAGAGAATGCAACCAACCAGCCTAAGGAGGAAGAAGGGGTCTATTTATACCCCTCCCCAATGAAATATGACTGTTTGGGACCTCCCAGGCCGGATAATCCGCCCCTCCCGTGGATATTCCGGGTTCCCCGAGCCAAAATATGGCTAAGGACTTCGTGGCACGGCCCTTTGTATAGGGGGTGGATATTTGGGCCAGATATTTGGCCGGATAATCCGCCCCTCCAAAAACTGGCAGAAACAGCAAAACTGAAACCATCATAACTGTTGCATCCGGGCTCCGATTTTGATAATCTTGGGCCCGTTTCAAAGATAGTAACGATCCCTACAAGTTCATGTGTGGAACCATCATAGTTCAGCAAGGGACGATAGAACCAAATGATGAAAGGTTTAACCTATCTATAAAATAAAAATCGGTAAAACCTCCAATATTGAAAACACAATAGAGAATGCATATGAAATCCGTTTTCAATGAACTTGAGCTTGTTATGGAGATTGACACAAGCTCCAAATCCTCTCATGGATAAGAACCAAAATAACCAAGAAATATGATGCCAATTATGCAAAGGTTTGAGCTCTCACCGAGGGATATGTTCAAGTTACTTACTCGAGAGCCCCTCTTGATAGTATAGTTATATATCCTATAAACCGGTCTCCCCAACTAACACCATGAGACTGGTAAGAAAGAAACCCTATCAAGACCATACCTTTACCTTGCGCACATTCCACATGATCTTGATGATGACGATCTTTTACACCTGAAGATGGAGTGCCTTTCTTGATTGCGCTAGCTTGGTGAAGACTTCGAATTTGCTCCCACATACTCCATTATGGAAGATCCTCTATTTTAGGCATATATTCACATATCCATGATCACCATAAGGATGACAAGCTTCAAGCATGTGATTGCTTCGAGATGGCTCATCTTGAACTTGCACTTCATTTCTCTTTATTATTATGTTGGTGTCTTGAAGGCAGTGGCAGAGCGTGAAGACAAAGCTAGGATGGGCCAATTGGTCAGCCTAAAATCCCAGCCTGGGCCGAACAAGCAACATGCTCCCTAATGGCTAACATTTAATCAAATTAATGGGGACAAATAGCTTACTTTTACTGCTGGAAGACCGGGCCATAACCCAGGATGGTCTCCAAGACCCTCCGCCAGTGCTTGAAGGTACACAAGAGGTATCACTCCATCATATTCTTCAAGACACACTTGGTATAGACCCAACTCTCGCTTGACCAATCTCTGGGTCACTCTTGAAACCTTATTCAACACTTGATCTTCTTCACTTTCTTCTTCTTTCAACCTTGAAGCCAATATATGGTTCAAGCTTTGCCTATGCACAAATCCTACAAGTAAAACTCAACACAAACATAAGTCCATAAATATTGTCATTAATTACCAAAACCACATATGGGGGCACACATGATCTTTCAAGAGGTACCCTGGAGCTAACCCGGCTAAAGGTAAAACAGTGATCCACTATGATCGCATACAGAAGAAAGAACAACACCAAGAGGAAGCAAATGAGATAACTCGCGATCCAAAGTGGTGGTCCAAACCACCACCAGGATGGACGAAGCTCAATGATGATGACTCATGGAAGCAGGAAGGGAAATCTGGAGTTACCGGCATGGTTCTATGGGATGAGGACGACAACACTATATTTGCTGCTTGTAGAAATTTGTGGACGTGCGCCAACCCTCTAGAAGATGAGGTCGTTGCTTGTGTGGAAGGCCTTTCTTTGGCCCCGGAATGGACGGACAAACCCATCATCTTGGAGAGTGATTGCTTGCAGCTCACGACTATGATCAATGCTACAGAGCTTAACAGATCACCGATAGCTACCCAGCTTAATGAAGTGGAGCGACTATAGCAAGGAGGTAGAGAGTGTCTCGTTAGACATATTAGTAGAGAGGTGAATATTGTTAGCCATATTTTAGCTAGAGTGGGATGCATGGATAAGTGCACTAAAGTCTGGATTTGCCATGGCCTAGACATTATCTTATATGCTTGTAAGAAGGACATTATTGCTCGGCCTTAAGAGATAAAAAATGGCAAACACCCCCGCAAACCACCATCACAACCATTAGAACTCCGCGCTAGTCATGAATGGTTGGAAACAAACATACACATACAGTAGGATCTAGTGGATAATTATTCAAGTTAGTGTGAACTCGGCCTTCCAAGTCTCGCTACACCACAAAACCACAACACCTTTGCAACCAGAAGCACCAGATGTAGAAATAATGTTTCATATAAGAATCATGAACTGAAATGCCACATGACCGCACATACATACAACACTTCTCTCATCTGATCTCCACCAGGTGTACCACCATGATGCCTTGCAGCCTCCACAACGACAACAACGACGTGGCGAAGAGCGTCCATGACAATTCATCAGATCCGAACTCACAGCGTTGGTTTCGGCTAGGGTGTGATTCGAGTAATAGTGTTGGTCGTCGGAGCTAAGATTTTTAACCTGCACTTCTCCTTGTAAACCTCCATCAATTAATCCCATTGTAAGTCAGGCTATTTTCTTTATAATCGTTGCTCATCAAACACATCTGAGGATCTAAAGTCACTTAGTTGTCAGCAACATATGGCTTGGAGCAGTAGAGATGCCATGGACTCCCTGACCTGAAGTTTTTATGTCTCTCCCTTGCAAGCTAGACATTAAGCATGTACAAAGATAATGCTAAATTCATTCACCCAAGAACACACAGGAAGTTCAGATATTATCTAATGTTCTATTAGGGGAGATATCATCATGTTAACTATTTGTTTCTTTCTAACCAGCTAGTCCTACCACGTAACTATGCATAGAAGCAAGTATAAATCTGTCTATCTACATGAACCAGAACTACAAGGAAGTCTAATGGACAACACATTCTATGATGGAAGAACATAAGTAAAAGGAATGATGACCTAGTATAGATTAAAACCATTCATAAAGTACAATATGAAATAAGAAAAAGTGGGAACATATCATAGAGGAAAATTGTGAACACTTGGTAAATAAGGATAGCAAAAAAATGGCAACCCAAAGCCATGAAGCACCCAAATAACCAACCCATTCATGCAAACAGCCATGCCTAACGTAGAGAGAAGCTCATGTCTCATGATCAGTATTGCTTATCTTCTGAAACCATTCGCCATGAAAAATATAAAAAAGCATGAACTAAGGACTTTGAATAACATTTTTATTTCTATTCAGAGCAGTACAATGTATACTATCAATATCCTACAAAACTAAAACATAAAAATTGAACCTGAAAATTCTTTTCTAGAAAAGCAAAATATTAACTGACCAAAAGTATCTGGTTATCAGGTTTCCATGTACTAAATGCAAGATATGAAGCTTAAGACAATCACCACACAAGCATACATGTAAAATTATATATATAAAAAGTTGACCTTACACAACGCAAGAAGTAAAACACCTATGTGTCTCGTTCGTGCACGGCGACCCACTGGTGGCCGTCAAATTTGCTGCATCATGCAAAGACAGAGGAGAGGTCACTGCTTGTAGAAGAAGAAGGTGCTCTTCTCCTCACGGATCTTGAAGCCAGCGAACCCATGCCCCTGCGTCACTTTCCCTACCTATGCTGCAACACGTAGTACCTGAGATATATATATGCGACCGAAGCCGACACACCTTGTTAATTATAAGCATACGAAACTGAAAGAATCACATCACTATTTGTCCCATTCCTTTATTCAACAACGGGAGAACAAATCCCCCTAAAAATCTTAGCACTGAGCAATATTTATATATCTGAAACACACATTTTTAATAGAGGTAAAAAATTCAGAAATATATTAACCTTGTGAATGAAAAACAAGCATAGCCTAATGTCCCACACCTGGATTTTCTTGGACTTTCAATAGTATAGACATATAGAAAGTAGTTTATTCAGTCCCTGAGACTGTTTTTAGACAACAGTAACTAACAATGTGTGTGTTTAACAACTAAATGGTTTAATAAAATGTTAATCTACTAAAATGCAGTAGATAAATTTTCCTGAGAGGTATGTGGCTGGATCCATGTTTAAATTTACATGAAAGTTTGATCCTACACACACAAAAGAACAGCCAAAATCCAAATTTAAGATCCAAAAAATACCCATACCATATCCATAATCAGTAGTCTTTATTACTCCACTGGTGGAAACAGCCCTAAGCGTCCCGGTTCGTAAGGGGCTTTAGTCCCGGTTGCCCAATCGAGACGGGGCAATCGGGACTAAAGCCCCCACCCTTTTAGTCCCGGTTGGCCCACGAACCAGGACAAAATGTGCTCCACGTGGCCGCTGCTCCGCGCGAGGGGGAGGAGCCGTCCTGGTTTGTAACACGAACCAGGACAAATCACCCTCTACCGCGGCAGAGAATTTATTTTGGCCACCTTTTTTTTGCCGCGGCAGCATTTTGGCCACTTTTTATGCCACGGCAGAGAATTCATTTATGTTGTTTTATTTTCTATTTTGTGTTTTGCACTCATCAATGAAGGAACCATTATATTACACAACATCATCATGACAATAGAGATCCAAGTTTCGAACATATCACATTCGATACACGGGTTTCATGCACATATATACATACAAAATAAGCTCTTTGTACAGTCCCTATTGTCTATACACCCGCATAGTATTCTCCTTTTGGGTTTAGGACTTCTACATCCAAGAATCCCGCCAATTCCTCCTGAATTGCTCGGATGCGATCCTTTGGCAGAAGACCGCCCCGCAGCCGTTCGAGCTGATTTTAAAAAAGGAGTCAACCTATATGAATGAAACTAAACAGAATTTGATGGTAATAAAAAACTATGAAAATTGTTTACGTACGTTAAGTTGCATCAAAATAATAATCAAGCATGATAACGGTATCAAAATTAGAATCAAAGAGATGAGCGGATATAGCTAGTGGTACTTACATCTAGTGGTTTAAATGTAAGCTCCTCTTCCCAAACACCCCTAGCCTTCTTGGTGAACCGTTTCCAAGCGCTGCCCGGCGAAGAAAACAAATAAAAGAAGTTATTAATTACTTTTTATCATGAAATTCACAAACGTTGTTGATATAGTGCCGTAATGATTAGAATTACCGCTAGAGAATCATCTGCATGTCCGCCCACGTCTCAAGGGGTTTATGTTTCGAGTCCATGACTAGTACCCACCCTTTGTCAGGTTGAATGATTAACAGAATATAGTGGAAGCTACGCATGCATAACTCATCAATTATACACTTAACATCGAGAAAGCGAAATAGAAAGTGTATACAAGAAAATAACACTCACTCGAAGTTGTAAGGAAATAGTATTTCCCTTCTGGTTTCTTGAAACCTTAACGCCTGTATAATATTATCCTCCATATCCTGGGGTTTTGTTTTGAGATTAGCTTGATAAACAAAATATGGGTCAACGAACCCAATGTCATAGATTTGTCCTCTGCTGTATTTAAGAATCTTCATTTTGCATATTATAGTATGATTATATACATGCAATAAACGAGGTGAGATAGTTAGAGACTTAATTAATTACAGAATTACTACTTACAGACAATAGTCACTGATGATCGATTTATCCAAGGCATCTTGATTGAATAATTGAAATAGTTCACAAAATTCAATGGATACCATGTCATCTGATTCTTTCCCGTAATGCTTTTTTATAACCCTCAGCGGTATCCAGTTAGCCCCGTCCTTTGTGGCATGCATGTACCAGTTATGCAATCTTCGCATTTTTGTTGGAAGATTCTTTACCTCCTCAGATTTGATGAGAGGTTTCCCGTACTGGTATTTGTATGCTACTTCACCCGCGGGGAAGTACTATAACTGGGATAAGTAGTGGGCAATACTCATACCTTGAGCAGCGGCCGCTTCTTCGTATAGTGCAACTACATCTGGATCATATTGCTCTTCGGCCGCATATTTGCTCGACCCCACATTGGTATGGGAAATCACCTTCAGAGGGGCGCAAGATTGTTTTATTTGTTCTCCGAGCTGGGGAACAGATTTCCCGCTTGCACTAGTGCTCTTCGACACTTGTTGTGCCACATGTGACTTGAAAGTAGAGCGTTCATAGTCTGATGAAAGCTTTGGATTGGGTTGGTGAAGGGCCTTTAGCATTTTGAACGCTCAGGCTTTATCTTCTTCGGTGCTGGGGAACTCTGGCTCTTTCGGCCGCCTCAGCTTAGTGAAAAACGCTATCGTTTCCGTCTCGATGATCGCGGTAGTCTCCTCTTCAGTACAGTCATAAGCTCTCTTGGGAGGAACCTTTGGTACTTTTGGAAGAGTCTGTTTACATGTCGGCGATCGCTTACCACTCCGCAGAGTAGTGGTGGTACGCTTACGCTTTTTCCTGAGGCGCCGGCGATGGCTGCCGCGGTGGCGACGACTACGCTGGAGACTAGTGAGGCGACGGAGACGGGTGAGGCGATGGAGATCGGTGAGGCGACGGAGATAGCTGCCGTGGCGGCGGTGACGACTGTGCTGGAGATGGGTGAGGCGGCGGCGAAGATTGCCTTGGTGTCTGATTTAGAAGCACGATACATTACTTTGGCCATAGAATGGTGATGTTTGTTGCTTCTCCCAGTTCAGTCACATCCCCTTCATCTGCAGGGTAGTCAAGCTTCAAACCTTGAAAGTTGTGCATGACTTCATCCACCTCAACAACATCGTAGCCCTGTGGAACCCGACGACAATGGTAATTTGGTGCAGGTCCAATTGGTAAGACATAGCCAACCGCTACCTTCATTGTTATGTTCACAACTTTTTCATGTAGCTCGCAATGTGTCGTCTCCATGATATCATCCACAGGGTAGACAACACGAGCCATCGTCGGTGCACCATCGTCATCGTCATCACCCAGGACCTCGGTGGAAGCCACACTGCTTTTTCAATTATTCAATACTTCGGTAGCATCGAATGCAGGTTCTACCACCATGTGCTGCTGAGATGGGTTGGTAGTACCTTGCTGGCTAAGTGCGTTAATTTGATCTTGTTGTTGCTTTATCTGTTCTTCAATTCTATGCATCCGGTCTGCCTAAATTTTTGCTTCAACTTCCGCCTTGTCCTTTCTCCTCTTACGGCTTCTATCAGGATATTTCTTCCTCTCTTCGAGAAACCCAGTTCTCCATGGTTGGGAGCCTATTGTGCCTTGTGTTCGTCCATCGTGTTCCTTATTCCCAAGGGCGAGTGTGAGCTCGTCATTCTCTCAATCGGGAATGAAGTCCCCATCTACAACAGCCTTTAATGTTTTTCTTATGTTCTCGATTGGCAAGGGGTCTTCTTTATGTCTTATATTATATATACACTTCCCTTCTGAGTCCAACGTGCCCCCATGCCCGTAAAACCAATTCTTTGCATGTTCGATCCAATCGTCTGTCTCTGGGATGATCTTCTTAGCACACAGTTCATCCTCAAGTTTCTTCCACTTAGGAATGCCAGCCCTGTAGCCACCTTGCCCCATAGTATGGTGATACTTCTTGTTAGCAACATTTAGCTTATTCGTTTCAGACATTTTATTAGCTTTTTCTGATGTCTTGTAATTCAAAAACTCAGCCGAGAATGCTTTTAACTTCTGATACTGAATATTCTCGAAATCCGGAGTCTTCTCTTTCACGACATAGTCAAGGTGCAATCTTTTCTTCCAGTTGGTGAAACACTGGGCCATCTTCTTCAAAGCCCACTCCTTGACCTTCATCTGCATGGCTTTGGCATGTTGCTTGGTTTTCTCAACTGGATCCTCCGCATTTGGATCCAGCTCTACCTTCGGTAGGGTGAAATTAAGCATGAGCCTCTTCCATAGTAAATCTTTGGCCATGGTAGGGAGAAATAAAGACGTTCCCTCTTCTTCCGCATTAGTAGGCCTATTCCATTTCGAATGATGATCGGGATGAACTCCCTAACGATACTTCGCATTGTGCCACAAATTTGTTTGCGACAACAAGGGGAGCCGTCGGTTTGCCGTCGTCACCGACTTATTTGATCCTGAACCTCTCATGGTCTTCCAACTTTTTGGTTGGGCCTCGTGTGCTCTTTTCAGTAGATTTGCTTGATTCGGAGGGCTAAAAGAAGAAAGATCCTCGTTAATATTTGTATATAGACAGCAGATGATTAATTAATGAATTAATTATATTACATGCACCTCGCCGGAGCGGTCGTCTTCTTCATCACAGAAGGCATCGCCTTCTCCCTCGCGGAAGGCATCACCTTCTCCCTCAAAGAAGTCGTCTCTTCCTTCAAAAAGAGGATCACCCTCACCGAAGTTGTTCAAAAGCGTCGATACATCGACATTTTCCTCCCCGCGGATCACACCATAGACCAACTCTTCCTTTTCTTCGTCTCTGCCATGTGGTTCCATATTTTCTGCATAGGTGGGAAAACAGATAAGTCAAAGCTGGTAAGGGAGAATGTTAGGTAGGGTGTTGAGAGATATAAACCCTTATTCGGAGAAACCCTAATATATACATACACAATATAAAAATAAAGAGAAACCCTAAACCCTAAACCCTAACCCTAGCTACAAAAGGGAAACTATGTAGTAGACAGGTAACTCTAGCTACTAACAAAAGACCACATTGGAATCATATGCATCATAGCGAGAAAGTAGATACTTTGTAATAGGTTCAGAATGAGAGGCTACGCTTGCCCTCGGACTCGGATCCTATGGCGAAGAACCAATACTGGAAAGAAAGGCGACAATTCAAGACATGGCATAATGCAATGCGCAAACAATATGTATGACATGTCAGATTAGAGACTACTCAGTAACCCTAAGTGCAACATCGATTTAAGAGGGTTCGGAATGCCCTGGCGAAGGTGCATCGTCAAACTCACATGTATATGAGGGGTATAAATGTTCTTCCAACTGAACTAGGGTTTAAAGTTGCTTGAAAATGTATTATGATTGCATAGAAAGATAGCTCTCAATGTTCTGAACATTTTGATATATTATACATATTTTTCTGATTAAATATGAATTAGTTATTGATTTTACAAAATTTATTTAATTTCTAAAATTATTTAATCAATTTAAAACATTTACTGCGTCATGCTGATGTCAACACACGCATCAGGTACTTTTTACACCACAGCGGAGCCTACCCACTGAGGCTGACTGATGGGCCCTAGGCCACATCAGCTGCCACACAAGCAAGGTAGGGTCGGGGCTGGTTTGACCGGTCTGATCCGCACGCGGCTGACACATGGGTGACGTCAGCAGGACGTCATGCCGGCGGTGAGCTCCCAGGAAGCGGCAGCGACGGCGATAGCGGGAGCGCTAGGCTATAAGAACTAGCGCGTTCGAACGAGGGCATCGCGGGCTACCTAATAGAGGCGAAGACGCTACATCGAGGCCACCAGAGACGTGGCTACGACGGTGCTCACGGGTCGGCGACGCGCAATGAGCACAGAGAGGGAGGGGCATATGAGGGGTCCAGGAGGATCGCGTGCTCACCCTAGAGCTGGAGGGATCGGCGGGGAGACACGGGATGGACTAGAGCGATGGGGATGCGGGCGGCGGAGGTTGTCGAGATCGGAGAAGACGAGGTCGATGCTGACGCACGGGCAGCCTGACAGCGGGGCGGTGGCGCGGGAAGCCTAACGACGCGGCGGTGTTGATGGCGACGGGCAGCCTGACGGCGGGGCTGCCATTTAAACTATTAACCATTTAAAATTAAAATGAATTAATTTATATTTTTTGCATATTAATTTGGAATTTAGAAAAACTTTAAACATAAAAAGTGTTTGAATTTGAATAACTAATTCAAAACCATTTTCTGTTTTTAAAAATAATTAATGTAACCATTTAAACTATTAACCATTAAAAATTTAAAATGAATTAACTTATATTTTTTATATATTAATTTGGAATTTAGAAAAACTTTAAACATAAAAAGTGTTTGAATTTGAATATCTAATTCAAAACCAATTTATGTTTTTAAAAATAATTAATGTAACCATTTAAACTATTAATCATTTAAAATTAAAAATGAATTAACTTATATTTTTTGAATATAAATTTGGAATTTAGAAAAACTTTAAACATAAAAAGTGTTTGAATTTGAATAACTAATTCAAAACCATTTTCTGTTATTAAAAATAATTAATGTAACCATTTAAACTATTAACCATTTAAAATTAAAAATGAATTAACTTATATTTTTTGCATATTAATTTGGAATTTAGAAAAACTTTAAACATAAAAAGTGTTTGAATTTGAATAACTAATTCAAAACCATTTTATGTTATTAAAAATAATTAATGTAACCATTTAAACTATTAACCATTTAAAATAAAAAATGAATTAACTTATATTTTTTGCATATTAATTTGGAATTTAGAAAAACTTTAAACATAAAAATTGTTTGAATTTGAATAAATAATTCAAAACCATTTTATGTTTATCCATCCCAATGTCCACATGCATGCATAATATGGACACAATATCACAAACTATGCCGCGATTCAGCATATAACATCGGTCATTTGAACCGACGTGCATGAAGATAGGGGACGAGCATCGTTAGAACTTGCATTGGATCTCCGAAGGAACCACATATTGCGAGTCTAAAAATGATTTTTTCAAAAAATCACGGGCGTTAGATCATGTACATGTAGTACAAACCGGAACTACTTCCTACCGATTCGGCAGACATTTATCGTTTTTACCCAGGATGGACGGAAAGGTTTGAGATCTCCCGATTGGCATATAATCCATGTAAGGTGGTCTAGTATTTTAGAAAAATAGGACGGTAGCATTTTGAAACAACATTTTGGTGGTTGCTTCACAAAACGATCCGTTTTTTGCGCTCAGAAAATGGAAAATGGCTTTTCCGTGCGACAAAAAGGAAAACTTCCTCCTGCAACATTGTTCTCCATCCCAATGTCCACATGCATGCATAATATGGGCATAGTATCACAAACTATGTCGCGATTCAGCACAAAACATCGGTCATTTGGACCGAAAGCCATGAAACCTCGAACATGATAGGTCATTTTATGAAGGTTTTTTTGAGACATGATCAATATACCAAGTCTAGTATTTTTCCTTGCAACTATGTCATATAATATGACACCACGCGAAGGATTTACATTGTTCGGACCTTTTTTGAATTTCTTATGCCCGTTTTGAATTTTTCTCTTTTTGAACTAAGGTCGAACCGGCGTGCATGAAGATAGGGGACGAGCATTGTTAGAACTTGCATTGGATCTCTGAAGAAACCACATATTGAGAGTCTAAAAATGATTTTTTCAAAAAACCACGGGCGTTAGATCATGTACCTGTAGTAAAAACCGGGCCCACTTCCTACCGATTCGGCAGACAGTTGTCCTTTTTACCAGGGATGGACGGAAAGGTTTGAGATATCCCGGTTGAGAGATAGTCTATGTAAGGTGGTCTAGTATTTTATAAAAATGGGATGGTAGCATTCTAAAACAGCATTTTGGTGGTTGCTTCACAAAATGACCCGTTTTTTGCGCTCGGAAAATGGAAAATGGCTTTTTCGTGCGACGAAAATGAAAACTTCCTCCTGTAACATTGTTCTCCATCCCAATGTCCACATGCATGCATAATATGGGCACAGTATCACAAACTATAACACGATTCAGCACATAACATTGGTCGTTTGGACCGAAAGCCATGAAACCTCGAACATGATAGGTCAGGCTGAGGTGGGCAGCCTATAAATAGAGGAAAAGACCTATAAATAGAGGGAAAGGGTTCATCTTTAGTCCCGGTTGGAGGGATTTCGGTAGGCTGGGCCAGGCAGCACCAATGATTGGGGTGAGTGTCGACATTATGTCATGTGGCTTGTACCTTGTCCCAGATGGTGTCACCAACCGGGACTAAAGATGAACCTTTAGTCCCAGTTGGAGACACGAACCGGGACAAAACACGAGTCAGCACTAATAATAGGGGTGAGTGTCGACATTATGTCGTGAGTGTCGACACTACCGAGCTGCTTGTACTATAAATAGGCATCCTTGTGAGTCCAGTCCTCCAGCCAGATTGAGGCATCTCCAAGATAGTTTTCGAGAGGAGGGATACCACTACGGATAGTTTCAGAGAGATGCCACCGGAGCCCAGCCCTCCGGCATCTCCAAGAAACTGGTCATAGAGGCACTTCCTAATATGTGAAATTAGTTAGCTCCCAGGCGTATCGATCTAGTTAGAGAAGTTACAAGCTGCAAGATGGTGTGCGAGAGCAGGGACACCACTATGGCCAGTTTGAGGGAGATGCCGCTGGAGCCCAGTCCTCTGGCATCTCCAGCAAATTGGTCATAGAGGCACTCCGTAATATGTGACCATGCACGTTTGGAGATCAGATCTTAATGGTAATTAAGTACGAATCGGGACAACTTCTTCATAGTTTGGGAAAATCATTCTACGAATCAGGACTAAAGGCCCCCCTTTAGTACCGATCCAGCCACAAAACAGGACTAACACTCAAGACATTTATTAATATTAAAAACCGAGACTACAAAATCGGGACTAAAGTCCCCCTATATAGTCCCGGTCAAGCCACAAACCGGGACTAACACTCAATACCTTTATTAAACTTGGAAAATTGCAAACATCAGAAAATATCCTTCACAAAATGAGATATCATGTCTCATGGCATTTAGGTTCACAATATGCAGCCGACCGGCCAGACATGAACTAGAGGTACACAATATGAGCATGAACTTCTTGGCGTATGTCCTTCCTTATGATCGCTTCGGACGTAACCATGGAGCATCTTCTTTACTTAACAAAATGCTTGGGTCAGTTTTCACTATGAAGGGCGAAATTTCATCTAACTTATTATAATCTTCTGACATATCTGTCTTGTCCTCAATTCCCACGATGTTTCTTTTCCCTGAAAGAACTATGTGACGCTTTGGCTCATCATATGATGTATTCATTTGCTTATTTTTTTCTTTTTTTGGTCTGGAGGACATGTCCTTCACATAGAAAACCTGAGCCACATCATTGGCTAGGACGAATGGTTCATCTCTGTAACCAAGATTGTTGAGATCCATTGTTGTCATTCCATACAACTGGTCTATCTTTACCCCTTCCCCATTCAGGTTGACCCATTTGTAGCGAAACAAAGGGACCTTAAAAGAGACTCCATAGTCAAGTTCCCATATCTCCTCTATGTAACCTTAGTATGTGTCCTTGCCTATTCTCGTCCCTTACATCAAAGCGTACACCACGGTTTTGGTTGGTGCTCTTTTTATCTTGGGCGATCGTGTAGAATGTATTCCCATTTATTTCGTACCCTTGGAAATTCAATATAGTAGAAGATGGTAACGCGGACAACAAGCATAGTTGATCTCCCACAGTGGTGTCATTCAAGAGATGTGTCTACATCCAACCACCTAAAGACTTCATGTGTTCATCTGTAATCCATGAGTCAGGCTTCCCCGGGTTTTTGGAGCGTACAATATTCTTGTGTTCCTCGATATACGGAGCTGCCAAGGTGGAATTATATATAACTGTGTAGTGTGCTTTAGTGAACGATTCCCTGTCCCTACATATCATTGCTTTCTTTCCCAGCGTGCCTTTTCCACTTAGTCTTCCCTCATGTCGCGAGTCAGGAACACCAATTGGCTTAAGGTCAGGAATAAAGTCAACACAAAACTCAATGACCTCCTCTGTTCCATATCCCTTGGAGATGCTTCCTTCTGGTCTAGCACGGTTATGAACATATTTCTTTAATACTCCCATGATCCTCTCAAAGGGGAACATATTGTGTAGAAATACAGGACCGAGAATGGCAATCTCTTCCACTAGGTGAACCAGGAGATGCGTCATAATATTGAAGAAGTATGGTGGGAACACCAACTCAAAACTAACAAGACATTGTACCACATCCTTCTATAACCTTGGCAGAATATCTGGATTGATTACCTTGTGAGATATTGCATTGAGGAATGCACAAAGCTTCACAATGGGTACTCAAACATTTTTCGGTAGAAGCCCCCTCAATGCAGCCGGAAGAAACTGCATCATAATCACGTGATAGTCATGCGACTTAAAGTTTTGAAACTTTTTCTCTGCCATATTTATTATCTCCTTTATATTAGATGAGAAGCCAGACGACACCTTGATACTGTAAAGGACTTCAAAAAAGATTTCCTTCTCTGCTTTGGTAAGAGCATAGCTGGCACGACTTAAGTGACGCCCTTTATCTGTCTTATTCTGTGTATGCATGTTCTTTTGGTCTTTCATAATTTGATGGTCCTCCCATGCTTCTGGTGTATCTTTTGTTTTCCCATACACGCACAGGAATCCTAGCAGGTTCACGCAAAGATTCTTCGTCACGTGCATCACGTCGATTGAAGAGCGGACACGTAGGACTTCCCAATATGGTAGCTCCCAAAATATAGATTTCTTCTTCCACATGGGTGCGTGTCCGTAGCGACGTCGTTCGGAACTGATTGACCGCCGGGACCCTTTCCAAAGATTACTTCTATGTCCTTGACTATACCAAATATATCATCACCATTAGGGAGTTCAGGCTTCTTCCGGTGATCTTCCCCACCATTGAAATGTTTGCCTTTCTTTCTTACGGGATGATTAGTCGGAAGAAATCGTCGATTTCCCAGGTACACAACCTTCTTGCATTTATGCAAATATGTACCTTCAGTCTTATCTAAACAGTGCGCGCATGTCTTATATCCCTTGTTTGTCTGTCCTAAAAGATTACTAAGAGCAGGCCAATCATTGATGGTTACGAAAAATAACCCTCGTAGGTCAAATGGCTCCTATTTGTTCTCATCCCACGCATGTACACCCGGTTGTCTCCACATCTGTAAGAGTTCTACAACTAATGGCCTTAGGTACACATCAATATCGTTGTTCGGTTGCTCCAGGCCTTGGATGAGCACTAGCATCATAATGAACTTACGCTTCATGCACAACCAAGGAGGAAGGTTGTAGATATATAGAGTCAGATGCCAGGTGCTGTGACTGCAACTCTGCTCCCCAAAAGGATTCATGCCATCCGTACTTAGACCAAACCATAAGTTCCTTACGTCAGCTGCAAAGTCCGGGAAATCTCTCTCGATTTTTCTCCACTGCGACCCATCAGCGGGGTGTCTCAACTTCCCGTCTTTCTTATGGTCTTCTTTGTGCCATCGCAACAACCTGGCATGCTCTTTGTTTCTGAACATGCGTTTCAACCTTGGTATTATAGGAACATACCACATAACCTTCGTAGGAATCCTCTTCCGGGGGGGCTCTCCCTCAACATCACCAGGGTCATCTCGTCTGATCTTATACCGCAATGCATTGCATATCAGACATTTATCTAAATTCTCATACTCCTTACCGCGGTAGAGGATGCAATCATTAATGCATGCATGTATCTTCTGCACATCTAATCCTAGAGGGCAGAGAGTCTTCTTTGCTTCGTACGTACTCTCAGAAAGTTCGTTATGCTTTGGAAACTCCGGCTTCATTATTTTCAGCATCTTTTCAAATGCGGAGTCAGTTAGACCACACTCTGTCTTCCATCGCAGCAATTCTAATATGGTACCGAGCTTTGTGCTACCATCTTCGCAATTTGTGTACAACAATTTCTTGTGATCTTCTAACATGCCCTCCAACTTCAACTTCTCCTTTTCTGTTTTACAGTCTCGTTTTGCATCAAAAATGACCCTACCAAGTTCATCAGCGGGCTCATCTAATGCCCGTTCTTCACCTCCTTCCTCTTCATTGTCTTCTATTGCAGTATCACTGTATTTAGGAAACATATGATGATAGTTGTTATCATCATCTTCTTGTCCATTGTCTTCCATCATAACCCCTCTTTTTCCGTGCTTGGTCCAGCAATTATAGCTGAGCATGAAACCTTTCATAACCAGGTGGCCGCGAATGATTTTCGAGAAAAGAGTACTCTTTGTTGTTCCGACATTGAATACATGGACACCGCATAAAACCATTCTCTTTATTTGTCGTAGCCACATTGATAAATTTATCCACGCCTTTAATGTACCCGGTTTCACGCCGGTCACCGTAAATCCGTTCCCGACCGTTCATCTGCATCATATAATTAAGTTTATCAAAAATAGAACATCATAAATAGTGAAATGACCAATTCACATCGACACATGCATTGTATCAATGACAGATGAAAACATAAGATTGCTAACCTTGATCGAGGAGGGAAGAAAGAGAAGAAAGCTCAAGTGCGTCTCGGGCACCTCCTATATTTTTTTTCTGTGAGAAATTGAACGGGATCATTCACTCAAACATTTCATCAAACACCTCGCATACATGCATTCGAAAAAAATAAACTAGCACATCTCTCACACATTCCACCAAGAAAAAACAGAGGGCAGGCAGAGGGCTGAGGCGTCGTATTTATAGAGGGCTGGCTCATACGTCCCGGTTTATAACACAAACCGGGACTAAAAGTGTGTGGGAGGCCACATGTCTAGCGTCCACACTTTAGTCCCGGTTTGTATTATAAACCGAAACGCATGCTCCCTCACCAACCGGGACGCATGCCTCCGGCCCCCATGCGGCAGGCCAGCCCGCTGGGACCGAGACACATGCCAGCATTAGTCCCGGTTCGTGGTGAAACCGGGACTAATGCAGTTGGGGGGGCGCAAACGGATAGCCCGTTTTCTACTAGTGCTCAATGATGCAATAGTAAATAGAATAGAAGAAATAATTTGCTATTTCAAATCACCACGTTCCTCATCTTGTCATTTCACTATGATAATAAAAACCACAAGATCCCCCCCAAAAAAAATCCAGTATGGACTTCTCAGCGGATGAGTTTACTTATTCAAACTTATTTTCTTGTCCGTGAAGTTTATTCAATACCTTTGACCTCTGTTGAAAAAATAATCAGACCTAATTCCATTTGTATTCACTATCCATGACGTCTCAAGAAAATCCTAGAATGGCAGGAAAGGTAGAATTACCATTCAAATGTCCTTGGCCTTGACAGTCGTGTGGTCGGGGAGGCTGATGTCGTCCCAAGTGACACCATGATCTTGGAATCGTCCGTCACATGACCGGCCAGCAGCAGCATCACCGTCCCATAGCCCAACAGAAGCACAACCCCGATCTGCATACCAGGCAAGCAAAACTGTAATAGAACAAATGCTACGAAAATGTCTTGAGATATGAGAAGCCTTTTACACTACTTCAGCATATATTCACTCCAGATGTATTATACCGTGGAAGATAATATACACAAAATAAGTTCTGATGAGAAAAAAAAAGTAGACAATCATCTTGAACAAAAGCAAAGCCCCAAACGATCTGTGAAGTCAAAACAAACGAGGAATCGAATCTTGCAGGGGTGTGGCGCGCCGTCGTGGTACTCGCTCCGGACAAAGATGTCGATCTCACTGCTACCGGATCTTGTTGACCTCACTACTACTGGATGTGCTCGTGCCGCTAGAGCAACTGCATAGAGTCCGGGACTACAAGTGTCGTGGTGCTCTCCCTCGGCCTATTTTATCTAGATGACAATCACCTTCCTTTTTATAGAAAATAAATAGTAGTAAATACTCCCTTTGCATATACCCATTCTCACAACTCTATACTATCACCATGATGAATAAGTTCTGTTGGAAGATATGGAGAAAAATAAAATAAAGAAAGGCCGTGTACCTATATTTCATAAAATAGGAAGCGGACATTAAAATCATCTTTATGGTCATGGTCACCTTCCTCCTACAGGTCTTTTTGTGACTTTTCTCCACACTGAAGAGATCTTCTCCTCATATCCATGTCCAAACTGCAATAATCAGCAACAATTTCATTATAGCATCACATCAATCACTAGAGAGAAGAACCCAAACCCAAAAAACTGAACCAAATAGATCAAGATCCAAACAAAAGAATAGGGAGATATAACATTATATCAATCAACAGAGAAAAACCCAGACCCAAAAAAAACTAAACCAAATATATCGAGATCCAGATTAAAAATTAGAGAGATAAGAGATTTCTCCGAAATCGAAGGAACGGGCCGGCGTTCTTGCTTGCCTCCTTGCCATCGTGTGATTTCTTCCGTCCCCCACGTCCTTTGCACATAGAGAAGTTCGGTCTGCTTGGAAAGAATATAAGAGGAACCAAATCGAGAGGCAAGAACATCAAAAGCAAGGCATGGATGGAGCTCACCTCAACCAGATGGGCCAGCCATGGGGAACTCCATCGTCTTGCCATGCTGGCGCCGGGGACTCTAGCCGCCGCCATCCTATGTGCGGCCTCCAGTAGCCCTCCTTCGGCCCACCACCATGGCCATCCCGTGTGGCTCCGTATACCTGCAGCTCACCCTTTGGGCCGCCCTCCTCTAGGACAAGCTTCTACAAAGATTGGGGGAAAAGGAAAAGGAGAGGAGGTGGTGATTGGGGGAGGGAGAGGCGACGGAGGTTGGGGGAGGGAGGATGTGCGGGGTGTGGGCGAGGCGAGCAACGCGAGTGCCAAGCTTCTTTAGCAGGCTCTTTGACTGAAGCTCTCATCCCATACACACAAGGGCCCAACTGTCATAGACGTATTTAGATGAGAAAGAAGTGAAAAATAAAATCACCACATCCAACGGCTGTAGTGAAAAGTGGAGGTGAAAACTACACTGTAGCACGTGATCAAACGGTCCAAGGGAGTGCTTGCGCGAGGACGTCCTCAGGAGGCGGGTTGGCCAGGGCCGGTTATAGGTAGTAATTTGGGGCATACACAACAACATGTGCCAGTACATCATTGTCCCATAGGATAGACTCATTAACATTACATGATCTTCCTAAAACAGCTAATTCATGGGCAACTTTATTTGCCTCGCGTCTACAGCGCGCACCTTGCTACATGAGAAGCAAGTAGTTGGACCTTCATGTCATCAAGACTTGTCGCCACTTGAGAAAAATCAGGACCTCGTCTGTTCAAAGCCAAAGCAAGCAGATGTAAGTCAGTTTTGGAAACCACCCGGACAGCACCAAGATCAACTCCTATTTCCACTGCTCTCATCATTTCCTTAGCTCTACAGTATAAAAATCTGTAATTCATACAACTCTATTGACACTTACAACAAGAAGCTCTCCATTGTGATCCTGAACAGTAGCTTTCCAGCTGGCTTGGGTCTCACATGGAATATAGGAAGCATTTGTATTGATTTTCAGAAGACTCTCTTCAGGTGGCATCCATTTCTCCTTCATCGATCTCTTCTCTTTGTTTACCTTGGTGAATAGCTCAAGATATTCCTCAGTTTAGCAGATAGAGTGACATACAATGTTGTTGGAAGTGACAGGAAGATCACCCTATTGGAGATATGCCCAAGAGGCAATAATAAAGTAGGTTATTATCATATCTTCATGATTATGATAAATGTTTACATCTGATGCTATAATTGTATTAACCGGAAACATTAATACTTGCGTGTTTTGTAAACATAAAAGAGTCCCTAGTAAGCCTTTTGTTAAACTAGCTTGTTGGTTAATAGATGATCATGGTTTCCTGATCATGAACATTAGATGTTATTAATAACAAGATCATATCATTAGGAGAATCATGTGATGGACATACTCCTATATTTACCATAGCATAAGATCAAGTCATTTAGAGTTTGTTTGCTGCAAGCTTTCAGATACATAGTAACCTAATCATTCGACCATGAGATCATGTTAATTACCGTCACCGGACGAGTGCTTTGATGACATCAAACGCCACTTCCATAACTGGGTGGTTATAAAGGTGGCATTCGGTATTCTGAAAGTATGTGTTGAAGTGCATGGATCAAGAGTGGGATTTGTCCATCCATATGACAAATAGATATACTCTGGGTCCTCTTGGTGGAGTGTCATCCAATTATCTTGCAAGAATGTGACAAGGTCGCAAGGATGTCACATCACAGTACGAGTAAAGATTACTTATTGGTAACGAGGTTGAACTAGGTATAGAGATACCGATGATCGAACCTTGGATCAGTAAAGTATCGCGTGACATGTATCGTATGTAAATGGATCATTCGATCATGAAGTCATTGTTTAAATAAGTCATCAGTCGACCGGAGAAGTGTCATCAATCGACCACATCCCTCTATTGGTTATTGACCGGAGAAGTGTCTCGATCATGTCTTCATAGTTCACGAACCATAGGAAGACACACTTAAGGAGTCGATGTTGTTTAAGTAGATATCAAATATGAGTTAGAGGCCGAATGTTGTTCGGAGTCTCGGATTGGATTCATGACATCACGAGGAGATCCGGAATGGTCCGGAGAATAAGATTCATATAAGGAAAGTGGTTTTCTGGGGTTCGGAAAAGTTTTGGTGTTTTGACCGGAAACTTCTAGAATGTTCTAGAGGGACCACCAGTGGTTCCACTACCTCGGGAGGGGGTCACTTGGATAATGGCATGCCCTGGGGTACAGCCGCACCAAACCTAAAGGGCCAGTCGGCCAACACTAGAGGGTTAAACCCTAGTTTGAATAGTCAAATCCTAGTTTGAAAAGTCAAACTCTAGTTTTGGTAAGAGGGAAGACTTGGTGGGAAATTTCCTAACTCTTCCCCTTGGTGGCCAATTTGGGGGGGTCACGGCTTAGCCTGGGAACCCTTGGCCAGCCGCCCCCACCTATATAATGAGGGGTAGGGGCGCACCCCCACACCCCACACCCCTTGTCCCTTGGCGCCTAACCCTAGCCTCCGCTGCCTCTCTTCTCTTTCTTCCACTGGCGCCAGCGCTTTTGTAGTGACCCCTCTGGGGTCCCGGGTTGCTTTGGCGCGCCCCACCCTGCCAGTCCTGTGTTGTACTTGACTTGACTCTCCCCCGCTTGATGCTTGCTGATCGCTATGTTAAAAAATGACACGAAGCTGGATATGAGTAGATGTTGTTGGTCGAAAACGTCTTTCATTCACAATGAAACAGAATGGTCTCACCATGGTTACGGTAAAGTATGCAGGATCCAGAAACGGAGATGAAGAATGCGGATGGAGAAGGAGCAACGCGTATAGTTGTTTTATTTGGAGAATCAGAAGGTGCTATAGTCACTATGAAATGATGTATATGGAATCAATCCATTCAGATGAAATCCATAAAATGGTGATAGCAGGATGATCGATTCTTTCCTACAGCGGGCAATGAGCAAGAAATTCACCAGTCTTGGATCCCAAGGATGCCTGACTGAAACATGTAAGGTTGTGCATTAGCTTGTTTGATTGAGGGACACATAGTTCAGATGAGTTTCCTGATGTCATTTGTAAAGTAAGGGAGATATTTCTCGGGACTTCCTGGAGGCGACAGTCCCACGTGCAGCGTCAAAGACTCGGCAAGCAATTGTTTGCGCCTCATCTGCCGACAATTGATGGGCCGTACGCCCACTTTGATAGGGAGGGTCGCCTAGGGAAATCGGTGTAGGGGGAAAAGCGAAGAATATTCGCTATCAGTAATTATGTTCAGCGCTTGCTAAAACTAGTCCATTCATTTAGAAATATTTTTTTGGCCAGGCTTCCATACCTATTGCCATTGGTCGAGCAAACAGGGGTCATAGAAGTAAGAAATAGATGCAACAGGCGGATACCTAACCTTCGGCAGAAGGACAATAGATAAGGGCACGGGCGGGCGGAGAAGAAGAGAATTGATGGTGCACACGGGAAAGAATGAGCTTTCCCCTTCGATTGGAATGGATTCACAATAATCATAGCATAGATAGACGGGGGCACCAACCCCAACTCTTGCTCGATACAATCCCCTTGGTTTGGGAGTGTGAAATGAGATAGTTGACACCGAATTGACACCGAACGGCGAGCCTAGGTCCATAGATACTGTAGTTGGTTCGACGGATCCGTTCTCGCATTCGTCATTTCTAGTTCTGGATGGGGCACGCCGAGCACTAAAGGATGAGTCCCTCCCTATTTGTTATCTTTATGTGGCATAGGTAATACGTAAATCTATTCTATTCAGGAAGTCTTCTCAACCGAAAAAGGTTGTCGTTTGAGCCACGTAGTCCCACTCTTAACCTGGCACCAAACCCGTATTCGTTTGAGTTTGGACATATAGAAATGAGGCACCAAAGGCTAGCTTTACGCTCTACTATTTTCAACCAATCGAATTGGCTTCACCATTTCTTGATCAGAGAGCCATGTGGAAAAGAAGAAGCAGATGGAGCTTACTTACGTACCAGCCCAAGAGATTTGATTCCTCCTCTTATCGGTTCTGGTGGATTGACCTAAAAAGACCCCTCTGTTGGGAATATACCCTAGAGGCAACCATTGTATTCATAAAGATATTAAGTAGTCCTTGTATAAACATCTGATGTGTATCACTGAATATGTGATTCGGTTGTGGAACTATGCGTTCATGTTGTTTGTACTAAATATCCTTGGTCATCGAAGTTGTGCTGGACACACAACTTAGACCAATGTGAAAGTTGGCTTGATGACTCGGTTCCACTTGTCATGAGCATGGAGATGCTATTCCAACTTACACAGATTCGGCTAAAGAGTTTAGCGAGTCAGATTGACCCATATTGAGGTACAACGAACAAGTTGTCATTTGTATATCTCAATCAATGTAATCCGTAGACCTGAGGTTGTTGCATAGTCCGAGTTGAGGATCACCGACTTAGGTTCTGTCAAACTCTGATCCGTAACTGGGCAGTTATAAAGGCAGGGTTCGGGTCGACTGAGAATCAAGCTGCGTGATGTGAATAACCAAGATGGGATTTTGCCCCTCCACTCGGAGAGATATTCTCTGGGCCCTCTCATGAGATATGATTCGGAAAGCATGGCCATGCACGACTCGGTTAAGTGTTAACCGAGGCGATCGACTAAGAGTTAGTCGGGTGAATCACTTATCTTGGATCGAGAAGAGAGTCGGACTATTTAAGGGATGACAATTATTCGCCTATAGTCTGACAAGGTATATCGTGAGGCAAAAGGGACTCGGACGTAAGTCGCATTGGAAAGGCAAGTCGTCATGACTCTTTGGTACTTGGGAGTCGGCACGTTCTGCTAGGAGCCGCTACCGACTGATCGATTGAGAGTCGGACTCCAATCATGTCCAAGTAGCCATGAGCCTGCGGGGTCACACACTTAAGAGCGGGAGCATGTTCGGATTGGATCTGAACCTGTAATCTGGTTGGGTTGGACCTAAATTGGATTAGGACTGAGTTAGTGAGTTGGACTCACGGTGACTAGTGTTATATGGGCTTTAGTGAATGGGTCGCGCGAGCAGAGCCCACGTTCACTCCCTATATATAGTGGAGCACCGTAACCCAGAAAGGTTAATCGTTGTTTGGTTAGGTCATTCCATGTGTTGGAAACCCTAGCTCCACAGCAGTCCTACCGTCGATACGAACCTAGCAGTTCGCCGCCGGTGCTCCTCCTTGTACGTGTGGATACCAGCAGAGGTGTTGTGCGATCAGCACCAGGACGATCAGATCGTGAAGACTGCACTGCATCAACTGACGCGCTTCATCAGTAATCCGCAACTGCACGTCTAGTGTTAAACCTCGTGGCCTTCTACCTCAGCTAGATCTTGGGATCACCACGTTAGAGGAAAAGTTTTGTTTTATCTCTGCGTGGCCCAACAGTGGTATCAGAGCGATAGCTTCTGGTTTTAGGCTCGAGATCTCGCATATGTGATATGCGGTTGGCTGTAGATGAGATCTATGTGCTGTTTGGTGGTCGATCTATGAGATAGATTGGTTTTGTACGAAGTTGATTGGATCAACTGTGCTCGGGGAATGGTAGATCTGATTTCTGTGATCATACTGCTGAGGTCGTGGAATGACATACCCCTACCGGTCGGCTTCCTCCATCGGGGTAGACTGTGACACGTAAATCCGGAAGCGTTGATCGAAGATCAAAGAGTTTGATTGAATCGAAACGATGGTCGGAATCCATGTTCAGATCGTAGATGAGATCTACGTTTTTGGAAAAATCGTCGGGCACTGCCCCTTCGATCCCCGCCTGCTATCCCGCTAGCGGGACCGCCGGCTTCGCCATGTCGTAGCGCCTTAGATGTATTTGCGAGTTTCACAACGCCGGTAGATATTGTATCTATGCATAACTTGTTTTTGCAGGAAGTTGTGAATGGTATGGTTCATGTGCATGTGATGTATGTGTGTAATCCATACGTGATCTGCGAATCATGGTTTTTTGTCAGCCGGCTGGAGCCTAGGTGTTGTCGTTTTATTGTATAACGACCTGCGTGTCGGATTTTCTATGTAATTTACTTTACTAAGCTAGTGTAGCTGTTTGGAGAACCCGGAAGGCATGCAAGGCGTTGTATATGTCGGCGATATGGAGTAAGACGGCAAGTGACAAGAGTTGGCACGAGTCGGATTACAGGCTTTGTGGAGATGGAGATCGCCATGAAGAGAGCCATACCATTTCACATTATAAATGCTTTATTTTGTGTTATTGTTATGTCTCAGTTTTACCTCTATTAGATAGTCGGTAAAATTTAATCCCTCAAAGAAGGTCTAGTCGGTTTTCCCGCGAGTGTTTGCACCATCACAAGTCGGACATTTTTGGTAGTGGGCTCATAAAATTGAGGTGCTACCAATTCTTTCCGACTAGGTGGGTTCGAGTCGGACTCTTACTGCGGAAACACTTGGTAAGCTAGATGGGTCTATCACAACGGTTGTGGGGCTCGGGGAAAAGTCGGATGGGAGCCGGGGCATGTGATGCCACCCGTCCAACAGGAGTCGCATGAGATTCGATTGACAAGGAGTTGTCTACCTAGATCACTTGGCAGCTAGCGGTGATGCTAAAGCTCACTAGCCGACTTGCTTATTTAGGATCCTGAATCACTAAGCAACCATCGGAGGGGTGTTGGTTCTAGTGGGAGCATAAAACATTAAAAGGTTTAAAATGCTTGCTCTTTTATGAATACATGTCTTAAGTGTTTTTGCATATTTTCTGTTGTAGATCATGGCACCAAGTAGCAGACACTCTCAGATATCCGGTTTTGCGTTGAGAACCATTCTTGAGAAATATAAACTAAACGACACTAATTTTACCAACTGGTATCGAAATCTGAGAATTGTTCTCAAACAAGAAAAGAAGGACCATGTCCTAGACAACCCACTTCCAGATGAGCCGAATGAGAATGCGACTGTCGCTGCCACCAATGCCTACCGTCGGGCTAAGGATGAGTCCACGGATATTAGCTGTCTTACGGTTGCTCACATGGAACCGGACTTGCAAAAGCAGTTCGAGCATGTTGAGGCCTACGATATGATCGAAAGCCTCAAAAGTATGTTCCAGGATCAGGCGAAGACTGAGAGGTATCAAGTCTCTCAGGCTTTGCTGAGTTGCAAGCTTAAGGATGGTGATCCACTGAGTCCGCATGTGATCAAAATGGTTGGTTATGTGCAGTCTCTGGAGAGGCTTAGCTACCCCATTAGCGAAGAGTTCGCTACAGATATAATTCTGAACTCTCTTCCTAGTGCATATGGGCAGTTCCTTTCGAACTACCACATGCATGGTATGGATAAGAAGCTCACTGAATTACATGGAATGCTCAAGCAGGCAGAGGCGGATCTCAAGAAGGGTGCCAGTCAAGTGTTGATGGTGCAGAATAAGGCTAAGTTCCAGAAGAGTTCTTGGACTAAGAAGAAGGCTAAGTCAGGAGGAATGCAGGCTCAGGACCCGGTCCCAAGCGCTTCCTTAGGGACTAAACCATCTCCTTCAGTCGGATCCACTTGCTTCTACTGCAAGGCGGATGGCCACTGGAAGAGGAACTGCAGCACGTACTTGGCCGACAAAGCCAAGAGTGGAGGTATGACTTCCGACTCAGGTACACTTGTTTGCAATGTTATAGACATATATCTTGCTAATGCACCTAATAGTTCTTGGGTATATGATACCGGATCAGTTATTCACATCTGCAACTCGTTGCAGGGACTGGTAAGAACTAGGAGCGTAGCAAGAGGCGAGGTTGATATTCGAGTCGGCAACAAAGCAAGAGTTGCTGCGTTGGAAGTCGTCACGATGCAACTTCATTTACCTTCCGGATTCATTATGGAACTGAATAATTGTTATTATGTTCCAGTGCTCAGTCGAAACATTATTTCTGCTTCATGTTTGATGAGGCAAGGCTATGAGTCGAATATCAAGAATAATGGTTGTTCTTTGTATTTAAATGATATGTTTCACGGCTTTGCACCCGTCCAGGACGGGTTATTTATTTTGAATCTTGATGGTGAGTCGGTTTATAACATAAATGTTAAAAGGTTGAAACCAAATGATCTGAATATGACTTACTTTTGGCACTGTCGGCTTGGTCATATAAGTTGGAAACGCATGAAGAAGCTCCATGATGATGGACTCCTAACTTCGTTCGACTTGGAGTCGTTCGAGACATGTTAATCTTGCCTACTCGGCAAAATGACCAAGACACCTTTTGCAAAGAGTTGCGAAAGGGCGTCCGACTTGTTGGGACTAGTACATAGTGATGTATGTGGACCAATGAGCACGACAGCCAGGGGTGGTTATGAGTACTTCATTACCTTCACTGATGATGTGAGTAGGTATGGATATATCTACTTGATGAAACACAAGTCGGAAGCCTTTGAAAAGTTCAAAGAATTCCAGAATGAAGCACAGAATCAACTCGGCAAGAAAAAAAGTTTCTTCAGTCGGACCGAGGAGGTGAGTACATGAGCCATGAGTTTAATGACCATCTGAAAAGTTGTGGAATAGTTCCTCAACTTACTCCGCTAGGAACGCCGCAAAGGAACGGTGTTTCGGAAAGGCGGAATCGGACCTTGTTGGACATGGTACGGTCAATGATGAGTCGGACAAATCTGCCTTTATCATTTTGGGGTTATTGTCTAGAAACATCGGCATTCACACTAAAAATAGTACCATCAAAATCGGTAGAGAAGACACCGCATGAGATGTGGACAGGCAAAAAGCCGAGTTTGTCTTTTCTTAAGATTTGGGGTTGTGAAGCATTTGTCAAGCGACTTCAGTCGGACAATCTTACGGCCAAGTCGGATAAATGTATTTTCGTGGGGTATCCGAGGGAAACCTTGGGTTACTAATTCTACAACCGAGAAGAGGGAAAGTGTTTGTCGCTCGGAACGGTGTCTTCCTTGAGAAAGAGTTTATCAGTCGGGGAGTAAGTGGGAGCACGGTGCAACTCGAAGAAATTCGAGAGGAACCGGCTAGTAGCGAGTCGGCAAAAACCTTGGAGGTTGAGCCGGTCGTGGCAGCTGAGCCGGCAGCAGCACCTGTACTACGAAGATCGGCAAGATTACGAAGTGTTCGTGATGTGTTACTGTTAGACAGTGATGAGCCGGCAAATTATTCGGAAGCGATGGTGGGATCTAATTCCGAGTCATGGCTTGGAGCCATGAGATCCGAGATAAAGTCCATGGATGAAAATCAAGTTTGGAACTTGGCTGATCTGCCAGACGGTGCAAGACCCGTCGAGTGCAAATGGGTCTTTAAGAAGAAAACTGATATGGATGGAAATGTTTCAATCTATAAAGCACGCCTTGTCGCAAAGGGGTTCCGACAAGTTCAAGGAGTTGATTACGACGAGACTTTCTCGCTCGTAGCGATGCTTAAATCACTTCGGATCATGTTAGCTATAGCGGCCTATTTCGACTACGAGATATGGCAGATGGATGTCAAAACGGCTTTCCTTAACGAAAATTTAACCGAGGACGTGTATATGATACAGCCCGAGGGTTTTGTCGATCCAGCTAATGCTGACAAGGTGTGCAAACTTCAGAAATCCATTTATGGGTTGAAGCAAGCATCTCAGAGTTGGAATATTCGCTTTGATGAGGTAGTCAAATCGTTTGGCTTCATCAAGAGTGATCATGATTCTTGTTTGTACAAGAAGTTTAGTGGGAACAAAGTAAATTTTCTAATCTTATATGTGGATGACATATTACTAATTGGAAAATGATGTCTAGATGTTGCAAGAAACCAAGGAATCATTGGAAAGGAGTTTCTCAATGAAAGACTTGTGTGAGGCAACATACATCCTCGGAATCCGGATCTATAGATATAGATCAAGGAGGCTCATTGGATTGGGTCAGAGTACTTATTTGGACAAAGTGTTGAAGAAGTTCAACATGGAATCGTCTAAGAAGGGGTTCTTACCGATGTCCCATGGTGTAAAACTTAGCAAGACTCAGTGTCCTTCGACAACTGATGAGCGAAGTCGGATGAGTGCGATTCCATATGCTTCTTCAGTCGGATCCATCATGTATGCCATGATTTGTACTAGGCCGAATGTTTCCTATGCTCTAAGTGTTGTGAGCAGCTACCAGGCTGATCCTAGAGAGATCCACTGGACAGCGGCTAAAAATATCCTAAAGTACTTGAGAAGGACTAAGGATATGTTCTTGGTTTATGGTGGTGAAGATGAACTCAGTGTAAAGGGTTACATGGATGCGAGTTATCTTACCGACTCTGATGATTCTCGTTCGCAATCCGGATACGTGTTTATTATAAACGGATGTGCTGTGAGCTGGAAGAGTTCCAAGCAAGAGACTGTGTCTGCGTCTACAACAGAGGCTGAGTATATTGCCACCTCGGAGGCAGCAAAGGAAGCTGTTTGGATGAGGAATTTCCTCATGGATCTTGGTGTGGTTCAGGGCTCATCCAATCTGTTAGACGTGTATTGTGACAACAATGGTGCTATTGCACAAGCCAAGGAACCTAGACGGCACCAGAAGAACAAGCACATACTCATGCGGTACCACCTGATTCGCCAGTTCGTGGATCAGGGTGATATCAAGTTATGCAAGGTACACACGGATGCAAATATTGCAGATCCGTTGACAAAGCCGTTACCACAGCCGAAGCATGAGGCGCACTTGAGAGCCATGGGCATTAGATGATTAGACATGTGATGTCAGAAGATTGACTCTAGTGCAAGTGGGAGACTGTTGGGAATATGCCCTAGAGGCAATCATGTATGATGAGATTTCCCATTGTATTCATAAAGATATTAAGTAGTCCTTGTATAAACATCTGATGTGTATCATTGAATATGTGATTCGGTTGTGGAACTATGCATTCATGTTGTTTGTACTAAATATCCTTGGTCATCGAAGTTGTGCTGGACACACAACTTAGACCAATGTGAAAGTTGGCTTGATGACTCGGTTCCACTTGTCATGAGCATGGAGATGCTATTCCAACTTACACAGATTCGGCTAAAGAGTTTAGCGAGTCGGATTGACCCATATTGAGGTACAACGAACAAGTTGTCATTTGTATATCTCAATCAATGTAATCCTTAGACCTGAGGTTGTTGCATAGTCCGAGTTGAGGATCACCGACTTAGGTTCTGTCAAACGCTGATCCGTAACTGGGCAGTTATAAAGGCAGGGTTCAGGTCGACTGAGAATCAAGCTGCGTGATGTGAATAACCAAGATGGGATTTTTCCCCTCCACTCAGAGAGATATTCTCTGGGCCCTCTCGTGAGATATGATTCGGAAAGCATGGCCATGCACGACTCGGTTAAGTGTTAACCGAGGCAATTGACTAAGAGTTAGTCGGGTGAATCACTTATCTTGGATCGAGAAGAGAGTCGAACTATTTAAGGGATAACAATTATTCGCCTATAGTCTGACAAGGTATATCGTGAGGAAAAAGGGACTCGGACGTAAGTCGCATTGGAAAGGAAAGTCGTCATGACTCTTTGGTACTTGGGAGTTGGCACGTTCTGCTAGGAGCCGCTACCGACTGATCGATTGAGAGTCGGACTCCAATCGTGTCCAAGTAGCCATGAGTCTGCGGGGTCACACACTTAAGAGCGGGAGCATGTTTGGATTGGATCTGAACCTGTAATCTGGTTGGGTTGGACCTAAACCGGATTAGGACTGAGTTAGTGAGTTGGACTCACGGCGACTAGTGTTATATGGGCTTTAGTGGATGGGTCGCGCGAGCAGAGCCCACGTTCACTCCCTATACATAGTGGAGCACCGTAACCCAGAAAAGTTAATCGTTGTTTGGTTAGGTCATTCCATGTGTTGGAAACCCTAGCTCCACAGCAGTCCTACCGTCGATACGAACCTAGCAGTTCGCCGCTGGTGCTCCTCCTTGTACGCGTGGCACTAGGACGATCGGATCGTGAGGACTACACTGCATCAACTGACGCGCTTCATCAGTAATCCGCAACTGCGCGTCTAGTGGTAAACCTCGTGGCCTTCTACCTCAGCTAGATCTTGGGATCACCACGTTAGAGGAAAAGTTTTGTTTTATCTCTGCGTGGCCCAACACCCTCACGGGCAGGTACGTGACTCTCTCTCTTCCTAGGCGGATCCTTACTACTAGTTACGAAATAACAAACAGGAAAGGACATTGACACGGTCTCCAAAGCAAGACTTTGACGCTCTATCGCCATTAGAACATTGAGTTCAATTTGTCACATCTAGACCGGACCCTGTGTACAACTCATATAAAGGTAGTCAACCAAACGAACCACCAATCCATTATGATGCTCGAATAAAATAGGACCAAAAGACAGAGGTTTCTGAACTTTTTTATGTTGTATGCCTAAGTTTCCAAACCCGTCTTGAAGGTTACTTTACCAGAGAAGTAGGTCCAATTGACCAAGAAGCGGAAAAAGCATAGTCGGTATTTCTTAATGCGGTACGTAAGCTGGTTATCCTGACTAACAATCATGCCTTGCTTGGATTTAGGGATTAGGAATTCTTATTGGGAAAGAGATTGGATTGGCATTCAAGTAGGAGTAGACTCTATTGGTCCAAAGTAGGCATTCTTGTATCAATTAAATCTCTTCATGAAATATATATAAGATTTTAGTTCAAAGATAGGAGCATTAAGCTCTAAATCCAGTCAGTCCAGCTGGAAGTTTCACTAACTACTTAGGGAACTAGGGACCAGACCAGAGTTATGATTGGTGTATTCCATTCCTATCGTAATTGAGACTTGCCCTCGCTCGCGGGTGATTCCTTATAGCTTGATCCATGTGATGGCTGTTCTCTGCAATGAACCACAACATGTCCATGGACTTCACAGAGAATTGAGTGAATGCACTAAAAACCAAGAAATTACATAGCGAGATAGTCTACTGAGCAGCTCGAAAAGCTCGGACTTCGTATACAGAAAGTAGAACTAAAAGCAGATGAGTAGAGATTGAATCGATCATAGAAATAGAGAGTTTTTCTTTTTCTTTTGTTCGGTTCGTCTTTCTTTACAAGTCAATCTATGCATAATTCTATTTCTTGCAGCGCTGAATCCTCTTTTGAAATACAGATCTGGGGGCGGTATTCTTATTCCTTGGCTCGCCACTTATGAAACAAAACTAGATATTTCTTATTATTTTCTTAGGAGCTGAGCTCCGCATGCAGTTCGAATAAGATGCGACAAAACCTTATCCATTAGTCTTGGCGATGCCAGGGATGGAGGGAGTCATCAGTCGCACAAGCTTATTGCTAAAGCCAAGACAGGACATAATATCTTCTAAGTAATGCCATTGTACCCGCTTTCATCATGCCCAACTCAAAAACCATTTATCCATTTTTTCTTCCGCCTGACCCTCTGCTGTTATATGTTAGTTTTCTTCACTTCATGGTACGATAGAGTCTACTGTGCTCGAAAAGGTGGGCTAAGGTTACATAGATTGTCTCCTTTCTTCGGGAGCGGGATGGCATCTTCGACCTCCGAAGAAGGTATTAATTAGTGGATGGGTCTCCCTCTGGGTAGTGCTTTGGCACGAGAAGTGATAGCTATGTATGGCTTTTTGGCGCCAAGATCCAAGAAGTGAAATTGGGAGCTTAGTGCCGCATAAAATAGTGCTAGCCCCGTGTCCCGTCCCTATGCATTCAAGTTGGAAGTGGGAATTGGTTTCGGGTTCCGCATGCGATACTAAGAAGAGTTCTTATTTAATCACATTCCTATATATATCACTTATTAATATGGGGGTGTGCCTGCTAGTTGGACAGAATGTACGAAGGTAGTTCACGTTCGTGTGGTTACTCGAAAGCAGAAGTTAGATCAGTGCTTGCTATTAAGTAACTATTTGCAAGATCTCAGTTATTGGGCAAAGGGGAAAGTGAGAAAGTAGCACTAGGTGGGAAGAACTTTTTCTTTCCAAGATCCCTTTTTTATGGGTGAAATAAGAAAGTCTCATGTTGCTCTTTAGGAAACGCGTATAATAGTAGTAAAAGTTCGTGGCTACTGAGTTTGTAACCGCAAAAATCACATTTCCATGGAAATGATCAAGAACTTATTTCTTTTGAGATGGTTGTTCCCGAGATCCCACTTTGTGGCTTTTTCCTTCAATACATCATTTTGAAGCTGTCGCATATCTTGTCCTCAGAGACACCTAAGACCTCCCTTGTGTCACAGCATGTCTTAAAAAGAAGGGTACTAAAGCAAAGTTATGGATCTAACTACCGGTCATCAACAGAGTCTTCCTAATTCTAAATCAAAAAGCCTTAGGGCGGAACTTACGGATTTGAATCGTTTTAGTCAGGAGGATACCCATGCCGCATGGACTTAACACAAACTGAATCTTGTTCTGGTCGTTACAACCTAGTGGTTGGCGCCCTTTCAAAGCGTAGTGCTTCTTTATCCAATTTGGACCCCATACTTTCTTACTTTCTAGCAATTAGGTAGAGCCTTGTCCATTTTAGAACTGAAGTCTCGTTGCGACGGTCAGATCTTCAATAATGAACTCAATGGGATCTTCCACCATAGTATGCTTTCTGCTCTTGAGGTGAGACATTGACAATTTCCCTTTCTTTTTAGTCAACTTCGGGTTCGTCAGGTAGTCACCGCGCTCTCAATTTCTTGGACTTGAATGCCTTGCTTCTTAACCACCTTGAGTAGAGTTGGGGGATACCAGACCATGTGAGGCATCATAAACTTGGGTTTTCTTTTCTGGAAAGTATCGTGCAAGAGAGGATCAAAGCTATCGAAAGTATGAACTTCAACGCCAAACCTTTTAGAGTTGAAGTTGACAGCCGTCTTTCAAGTGAAGGTGCAACAAAGAAAGCCATCCATCTTAGCAGGAAGTATGTCTATCTACCCTAGGAAGTGAAGATTACAGGTACGAATTCACAAGTAAGGAAGTGCCTAAAGACTAATTGCTGTTTTCAATGATCGCCGAAGAGCTTGATTGGAGAGCTGGGAATGCAGCATCAGATATCCATTCATTTCATCAGGAAGCACGCCTATCTGTCCAAGAAAGTGAAGATCATAGATTCAAATCGGAGCGGGGCAAGTAATCGACAGCTTGCAGTTATTGAGAGCAGGGTCCTTAGACAGCTTTGCTTGGTTCATCGCAACCACTGTTTGATTCTATGGCTATGTAATCGAGGCTAAAACCTGCTTTTCAATAGGTTGACGATAGATCATACCATAGGCACCTAATTGTTCATTCCAGAGCTCGAGAACGGATGAAAGAACAAGCCGAGCGAAGCCCGATGAAAGGATAATATAGTAGATTCGCAGACTCATAGAGATGGGATTGGTACAATCAACACGAGGGTTTGCAGGTCTTTCTTATGGAAGTTTTGACTGGTCATGGATTTATTTGTCTACAAAAGAAACTGGTAATCGCTACCCAGTACCTTCTCTTCGAAAATAGGCACGAATTCACGCGTACATAACATAAAAAGTGATGTTAACTAAGTTAATAGATCGAACAAACTGTTGTGTTGCGAGCGAAAACCAAGAGTTGGGGCTTTTCTAGAGAGGGAAGAAGAGAAGTTGTGTGCTCCCTACAAAGCCCGTTAGACCCACTTATGATAGATCACCTTACCTTACCTTCGAAGGCAGCCAAACATGCCTTCTCGTTTCACTAAACTGGCCTCTCAATCCGTTTTGACGGTGGTACCCATTCTGCTAGTGTGAAAGTTGTTCCCGTTTCTTCGTGATCCGATACGGTATCAGCGGATACTTGCATTTTACCGGGAAGGGTTGAAACAATGGAATGCAACGCAACAAGAAAACACATATGTTAAGTTCTATAGTTGATGTGATGCGGCTCGATTCATCATTGCTCTCACAAAAAATCAATGTCTTCGGTTCCCTTTTGACTCTCCAATTATCATAGAGAAAGAGTTCTGATTCAGTTCTCTCTGAAAAGGTAGAGGGGCCCTTAGGGACACAGTAGTACCATTTCAATTGTGTGAAAGGCCGGGTCCTGGTAGCCTCTCTGCTGTAGTAAGATGAATGGTCTCATTGTATCAAACAGTCAATTCTTCCATTTCTGAAATTGTCAAATCGAGATTGTGTGGGTGTTCAGTGAACATCGGCAGAAGTCAAGGCTGTGTCTTGCAAGGTAGATTGGAATGCAGGTTCACCTATTTTTTTACATAGTTGCTCTTCAGAAAATCGTATAAAAATCAAGCAAGAAAACGGATGCGCTAACGCCTTAGTTTCGCTCTAGTAAAAAATCCTTGCTTCTCTTCTGTCTTGGAGAAGTGAGGAAGAGAGGTGGAAAGTGTCAAATCGAGATTGTGTGGGTGTTCAGTCTACCGCTCATGTTCGACGCTATCGAAAATCATGCATTGGATGGATGCCCGGGCATTGAGAAGGAAGGACGCTTTCAGAGGCGAAAGGCCATGGGGAGAGAGCGTCTGTGATCCATGGATCTCCGATCGGGAAACCGTATCCAAGCTCCGTGGCTAGTCTGCGCTCTTTGGACTTTTCAAACTTAGCGAACTGAAACATCTGAGTAGCTAAAGGAAGGAAAATCAACCGAGACCCCGTTAGTAGCGGCGAGCGAGAGCGGAACAAGGGTTTTCATCAAAAGAAATCCGAAGCGGTTTCATTCGATTTGTTGTGGATTTGATGATGGAAAAACCAGCAAGCAGCAAGCGTAGGCTGTGTTGCCGTAGCGCGCCCTACGGAGTTGTACAAATTCAGCAACCGTTTTGGGGTGCAAGCATAGGCAACACAGGACTGATGACGGGGTGGGGCGCGCAGTGAACTGGTTTAACCTAGCAACCAATATGCGCATGCAAGGAGGTGCAGCCGCTCGAGGAGCTGCCAGTGTATGCTCCAATGACTCCCGCTACCCAGGGGCTAATAGAACCATCCCACCATTCTCTTTCGTAATCCTTGCACAATAGGATACCCACCGTATGCTCACTCTAAAAAGCCTACCAACCTCTTATTTTCTCTAAAATAACTATGACCCGGGTGAATCCATTCTGCTGTAGACGGACGTACCAACTCTGGTATGGAAAATGGAATAGGGGAGTTGCACTTTAGGAGGTCGAATCCACCCTTTTTCGAACCAAAGGAGCTAGTTATTTAGCTAGTAGTTTTCTACTCATTTACTTGTGGGAAGTACCTCGCTCTGTTTCTGCTGGCTCCCATCACACCCGCGAGTTGAGACTTTTTCTTATGTATAATGCTAAAAAATATGTATGATAGGATAACTGTCTTCTAGATGCACAACCCATAATACTGCCTAGCGCGTGACAACGGCTTTATAGTCAAAAGGGCCATCCGCTGATTCGGCACTGTCTGTACCGCAGCGTGCCTCACTGTTATCCCAATCTAGTGCACGGGAACCTATTTCCCTTCTTCCGACTGAATCATACCCCTACCCATTCGAAAGGCATAAGTTTTAGGAAAGCAGAAGCATCATATCTTTTTCTTTTCACTTCCGCTGCATCGTCCATCCGGACATCAGAAATAGCTGCATTAGCAGCATCTCGCTACAACTCCCTTTGCAACCCTAGCACCAACAGGAACAACTCAGTTCAAGCTAGCAACAACTAACAATTTCGACTTCCTCGAACAAGAGCTTGCTTTTAGTTCACGTTAGCTACATTTGTTTAATAGAAAGATGGGTTAGCAGAAGACTATGCTTGTGCCACAAACTTATTGCTTCGGAGAAGCATTTCTTCAATGAATCTTACTCAGTACAGTCTAAATAAGGGAACTGTATCTAAATATTCTATTCTAACATTCCTATTTTGGTTGGCTGTTTCTCAAATGAAAGAGCACAACCCTTTCCATCACTTCTCTACATACTGGCATTCGGAGCTAGGAGCAGAGAAGAGAACTTACAAGTAGCAAAGCAGATATACATTGGAATGAAATGAAAGAGGGAGGAGCTGATGCATCGGCTACCATAAAGAGCTAGGAGGAAGCGGGTGGTATTGGTCTGGAATTCAAATCAGCAAATAAGTACTTTGAATCTCGAATTGACATCATAGTATGAGTGAACTTGCCTAAAAAGAAAGCTTAAGGCCCAGTATGGATTGTTTGCTAACTTCACAGATCCGAAGTCTAGTGTTACAAGAGATAGTAGCCCGGAAGACGGATTGCTAGAAAGAACTACATGTTAGAGGCGCATGATAACCATTTTTACTAGACGGGTTTGACTCTAAAGCCATTGCATATAGGTTATATCGGTCATCCTAAGGTCTTATTGTTGGAGGAATCATGATATAACATAGCTCACTGAAAGAAGTGAATTAACGCTAGTAGTGGGCCTCATATTTAGCTGGAATGATTTGGATAGAGCAATCAGTAGTTGACGTTCGAACCTCTCAAAAGAATATCTTTAGATTCAGTCTTCTGTTTGTTTTGTTTTGAATTGCCATAGAGAAAGCTCTCTCGTTGTGCATAGATTTTTTCCTTTTTTTCACCTGGGTGCAAAATCAAAGTAGAGAGTTGGGTATTGGATTCCCAGTTAAGGTGGTTAGGTACCAAAAGTGATAAATAGACCCAATTTCTCCTTTTAGACTCTATTTACTTAACAAGGGCATCCAATTCTTGAAACAAGTCACGCTCCCTTCTCTTTCCACTTTCACTTTCATGCCCAGTTCTTTTTTCATTCATAATTTTATGTAAAGCCTCCTGATCCAGATAAACATGCTCGATACATTCTAGTGAACTACGAAGAGAAGCTAGAACGGTGGAAGCCTGAATCCAGTGAGTGCCCATTCTTAAGAAACTTGGGAATAGTAGATCCTATGGTTTCTAGAGCGAGTGAATGAAACACTATCTTCTTATGAGCGGAGATAGAGATCTATGTCGCAATCAATAAGTGAGATGCTGTGGGCAAGGAATCTTCTGTCACAATAGAGGTCTTCTTTTGTAATTTAAGTGGGACTAGCTTCCTCCTCAATTGATATTACTAAAAATCTAGCAATTCCATCCTTTAGAAGAAGATAAGTTTTCTAAATGAGATTGAGTGATGGATGCGGACAATCACAAGCCTACTTTGTTTATAGAAAAGAGCGTATAACCCCCGATCCCTACCTGTTATCATGGGCCTCCTCTTTTGTGCCATTTGCCGCCTAATACACTATTTAAGTATAATGTTGTTTGCGGGTGCATATTTCTTGATTGACTATTTCTTGGTTATTAAGCATTAGTGAGCTGACCTATGTATAAGTTCTGAGTCAACCCCCAGATTTGTATCTCCTTGCCTTGTAATCTCTCATTCATCTATTTATGTGCATGCTTTAGCAAAGAGTTCTGCCCAATGCCTAAATTGGATGGTGGATCTTCAGCTTTAGCGAGTTCACTCGTAGAAATGTCCGTTTGATTGCTCCTTGGGTGCTTACTTCTTTCAAATCTAGATTTCCTAGAATCATACCTTCGTCCATTCTTGGCAAGCCTTCTTCTTTGATGGTATAGATGAAGACACCGAATCCCCATCCTTAGACAAACCTTCCATTCAAGCTAGAGCAACAAAGGTTTCATCAGAAAGGGATGGATGGCCTCCACTTGGGCTTGACCTCTCATTCCGTGGTGTCATCCGTGCGTCATCGCCAAGTGTGTTACTCGATTTATCCTTTAGTCATTTTGACTCCCCAAATACATTCCTAAGTTGGTGCGTGAAAGGATTACCTAATCTTGATTGATTGAAAATCATCTGGTGTCTTTCTCCGATCATAAAGAATCGGATCCCTATCTGCCTCCCCTGCCTTGGTACGAACACTACGCTCTCCTTTCCCAACTTTGTTTCTCTTATTGCTAGATCGGGTCAATCGGATCTCTCTTCTCGGTTCTCGCACTACATTATCGACCCAGGTACATTCTTCTTGGCAGCTCAAGACCTTTCTTGTTCCTTGCTCCCAGCAAAAGAAGCTGCTTCTTAAGTGGATTTATCTGGGACTGATACTCTTTTCCGAACCAATGATTTCCATTTTTACCAATGGATACAGCTCATGGTAAGACAACATATGGCTTCTTCCTTGAGGGAATGTTCTTGACGCCTCCTTCCGCCGTGCTTCCTCCGATCAAACAGCTACCTAGGCTTCCTCGCATACTCGGCTTTATCTAGTTTAGGATTGACTATTTTTTGGTGGATTATCTGGTGTCATAGTAGGAATCACCCCTTTCTTCTCAGATGGTATAGATCCAGTATATTGGTCAAGGCAGCTTGCTCCAATCTCAGTTTATTGAGTTTATTGAATGAAGAGTTCACTCGTATAAATGTCCGTTCTTTCCTTTGAGTCATATCTGTAAGAAAAGAAATGAATGTAATCAAGTGGTAGAGCCATCGACATATGAAGAAGCACTTAACCCGTGCTCAACCGACCCATCTAGCTTGAGTATTCTGGAATTCTTCCTCGAAGAGCAGACTAACCCATTTCGACGTGAAGCATCGGCTTGTGATCCTAAATCTAGTGATTGATTATTGACTTGTCAAGGCAGTCTTCTCAAAGAGACATAGATGCGAATCTAAAAAGAGAAAGGAGTTAGGAGAAATTGTTAGGCATTGTGTGGGCATGAATGTTAGAAGTGACACAACGTGCACAAAAAGGCTAACCTGGTTCGTTAGCTTCATCTTCAATGGACCGCAGCACGTCATCATCGTGTTGAACCTCGTCATAGGACACGGCATTCTTCGGTAGACCGCGGTGACAACCAAGCTCGCCCCTAGGGAAGAGGAGCAGCTACGACAGTGGGCCGTAGCACCCATAGTATGGCTGTATGGAATGCTTGTCGTTGCCATACAGGTTAACGCTACGACTCCACCTATCCATATGTCGCGTGGATTGCTCCCTTTAGGGCTACTTCGCTAGCCACTACCGCTGGAGTAGTACATTGATGGCCAGGAGCATACTTTTCTCAACATTTCAGACACATGTCATTTATGCGCTAATTAGTGCTTGTATTTATGGACGACATCTTAGTCTACAATACCAATATGGAAGATCATCTATGTCTTATTAATCGGCTGTATGTGAAAGATAGTATAAAAGTCTTGCCTCAAGATCAAGTCTAGTGGTTCCGCAAGGGTAGCAAGTATGAAGCATTTCTAGGACTTAGTCAAAGAAGTAGGTTTGTTTTGGAAGGATAGATGCAATGCGTGTTCCCTCTAGATATTGTTTAGTGTCAACCTAAAGTCGAAACAAAAGCCAAAAAGACAATATCTCCTTTGTTAGTTCTCAATTAATAATAGATACGCGGATGATTCCACTCTCTATCCTATGTCGGTCCTTACCTTCTCCATTAATTTAGGTTACTGCGCAGGAGCTGAATCCAGTATATCTATGGGTCGGGCAACTAAAATAGAGAGAGAGGACTTTCGAGGAGAAGAAGGATTGAATCAAAGGGACGAGCAAAGGCAAAGCTTATGAATGAATTGTGTAGGAGGTACTCGTCCCTGGTAAACCAAGGAGTAAAGCTCTGAACAATCCGATGGAGACCCAAGAATCCTTGAAATTCAAGAGTGATACGATGTTTTTCCTAAGAAACAATCCCTTAGCGGGTCGAAGGAACTATTTCTAACTGTTGACTCGAGTGCCAGGCCTTTGAACTCTCCGTATGTTAATTCTATGGCTTCCCAAAGAGACTCGCTCTGGTGGACCATGCTTACTGATCGTCATGATCTTAGTTTGATTTTGTCATGTGTAAATCAGGTCCTGAAGCCGCTCTAAGTGCATTCGCGGGTGGAGACACATACCTGGGTGTGAAATGAGATTTCTGTTACCGTTTCCCTTTCCTTCTTAAATAGAAGTTGGCCCTGTTCCATCAACATTACCAACAACGGAGTCTTTCGTTTCAAGATGAGCCTATTTGTGCTAAATTGGTTATAAACCGAGGTCAATCACTAGAAATGCCTACCCCAAAAGCGGATATAAAAAGAGAACAGATTGTTTAAACAGGTTGCCCCACTGGTGTGTTATTGCCTCAACGCCATCAACTCATGCCCGGGCTCTCCTTCCTCCAAGGAATACCTCTAAGTTTGTCAACCACCAGAAGAGTTAGGTCTTTCAATTCCTTCTTCCATTTCTGATTGAGATCCTTCGTCTACCACTGGAATTTCGAAATAACCCGAACATTGCTTTTGTCATATCTTGAAAGATCGGAGGCCTTATCATATGCTTTATCCACACCTGCATGTGTCTCTATTTTAGAGGCTACTAAGCCAGATTGTACTCGTGGCCAAAGTAATATTCCAGTTGTATACAACCATTTCACTACTTGATGCCGCCATTGAGAAACTTCACTAACGTTCCCGCGCAACAAAAGAAAAAGAAGAGGTAGAATAGATCGAAGATAGAAGGTCTAAAGAAAGAACATGAGGGTTCCAGATCATGGAAATGCAAAAACGAAGTTTGACTCAGCTTGCGCCTACGCATTTGCTTCATTCTTCTTCTCCATCATATCCAAATAGGAAATTGTTCATTCTCGAAAGGCTTCGACTCAAAATCCTATGTAAAATGTATTACATAAGGCTAATTTTGCAGTGCTAAGCACGGTTCATCCGTTTATGGTTCGCCAAAACATGCCCTTTTTCTCCCCCGTCAGGTCTAGACCCTTCACCTTCTTCAACGAAACAAGAAAACTTGCTTCGATAACTTTCTAAAAAGTATGGTTCGAACTAGGGAATCCTCTACTGCCTCCTCTGCACTCTTTTCGGATCAAATTCAACATCGCATTTACCTTCATAGGCGGAAATGTTTGACCAGGATCAACCGAGCTATCTTTGCACTTTTAGCTGTGTTATGGATTGGGATCCTACCAAAGAGAATCAACTTGCTAAACTGGCTATCTTTTTGAATAACATCGTATTAAATCTACCTTTTTGACAAGGAGACAAAGCTTGTGAGCATGGAAGTGGTAGGCCCAATTTAGATCATTAGAGGAAGGTTTCTTTCCCGTCGAAGCGAAATCTTCAGGTGGTGGAAGCACAGGGACCTACGTTTACCAGGTACTATTTGTGACCTACGTTTACCAGGTACTATTTGTTCCTTAGAAGCGAGTCATTCAAATTGGAATCCTACTTTGGACGAAGAGCAGGCAGCTAGTTTAGTAGGGAAGGTAAGGCACAACAATCATGAGACTTAGTCCTTTTCAATTCATACCTTGTCTATGCTTGTTCTACAATTGGGACATCTCCATAGCTAGGTTTACTAGGGGCGAAAGTCCCAAAGATTGGTCAGCGGAGCCTCGGTTGAAAGATCTACTCGTTCTGGATTGTCTAACCCACACAACTTTGAGTTGTGAAACATGAAAAACAGGGTGAACTATCCGGTAGTTCCAATTTGTAATCCAGGATCCTCTCTGAAAGCCGATGGCTAATAAGATGATGCCAGTACTGGATACGGAAATGAAAGGCACATTACTTCTATAGAAATTGATGTCACAATTTCCACTAGGCGAGAAAAGATCGTAGTATGAGTTGTCAGCAGTTGGAGTAGGTTCCAGCTAGGTTAGATTCCTTAACTGGCTATATATAGACTTTGACTCAACTAAGCCCTTCTGCAGTGATTTCGCTTGCTTCAATAAGATGTTTGTTTCCAGTTACCGTTTAGAAACGGATCAACTTTTGAATCCATTTCTATCGAGCAAGACTAAGCAATATGAAGGTGGTAATTTTGTATCTTTCACAATACGTAGGATTCCATCCCCTGTCCCTTCTCCGTCTCGTCTTCTGGCTCCGTGGGTCTTCTGGTGAAATATAATTTTTGGCATATTTTCCGGGATTTTTCCTGATAGTTGATTTTCTGCAAAAAACAAGACACCAAGGTAATTCTGCTGAAAACAGCGTTAATCCGTGTTAGTTGTATCCAAATCACACAAGTTTAGAGGAGAAACAATAGCAAAAGTGTTCGAGAAAGTAGATACGTTTTGGACATATCACATTGTAGCAGCAAAAGAGGGCATTTGTGTCAAGTAGTTTGTTATCGAACTAGGGTGTGGTTCACTGTGGGCTAGTACTATAAAGATATATTGTACAATAAATGTATCAACATGTTCTAACCCCCAAGGAACTAAAGGTCTTACCAAAGGACCAAATTTATACAATGTCATCTCATTGGAGAATGAGTGATACGTAGAGATGCAAAGACATGCAATTACACACGGACCTAAAAGTGTCTGGTCCGAAGATTAGTTAACCACTAGAAATCGTGGGTATACAACACCAGAAAGCCATAGGTGTTGAATGCACAAAGTTTTTCAAACTAGATTATTAACTCTAGTGCAATTGGGAGACTGTTGGATCTATGCCCAAGAGGCAATAATAAAGTAGGTTATTATCATATCTTCATGATTCTGATATATGTTTACATCCCATGCTATAATTTTATTAACTGGAAACATTAATACTTGCGTGTTTTGTAAAAAAAAAAAGAGTCCCTAGTAAGCCTCTTGTTAAACTAGCTTGTTGATTAGTAGATGATCATGGTTTCCTGATCATGAACATTAGATGTCATTAATAACAAGATCACATTACTAGAATGATGTGATGGACATACTCCTATAGTTATCATAGCATAAGATCAAGTCATTTAGAGTTCGTTTGCTACAAGCTTTCAGATACATAGTAACCTAATCCTTCGACCATGAGATAATGTTAATCACCATCACCAGATGAGTACTTTGATGAAATCAAACTCCACTTCCATAACTGGGTGGTTATAAAGGTGGCAATGGGTATTCTAAAAGTATGTGTTGAAGCGCATGGATCAAGAGTGGGATTTGTCCATCTATATGACAGATAGATATACTCTGGGCCCTCTCGGTGGAGTGTCATCCAATTAGCTTGCAAGCATGTGCCAAGGTCACAAGGGATGTCACATCACAGTAAGAGTAAAGAGTACTTATTGGTAACGATATTGAACTAGGTATAGAGATACCGACGATCGAACCTCAGATAAGTAAAGTACAACGCGGCAAAGGGAATCGGTATCGTATGTAAATGGTTCATTCGATCATGAAGTCATCGTTGAAATATGTGGGAGCCATATGTATTTACAGATCCCTCTATTGGTTATTGATCGGAGAAGTGTCTTGATAATGCCTGCATAGTTCGTGAACTGTAGGGAGACACACTTAAGGAGTCGATGTTTTAAAGTAGATATGGAATATGATTTAGAGACTGAATGTTGTTCGGAGTCTCGGATTGGATTCAGCACATCACGAGGAGATCTGGAATGGTCCGGAGAATAAGATTCATATAGGAAAGTGGTTTCCGGGGTTCGGAAAAGTTTCGGTGTTTTAACTGGAAACTTCTAGAATGTTCTAGAGGGACCACCAGTGGTTCCACCATCCGGGAGGGGGTCACTTGGACAGTGGCATGCCCTAGGGGCTAGCCACACCAAACCATAAAAGACCAGTCGACCAACACTAGTAAAAGGGTCAAACCCTAGTTTGAATAGTCAAATCATAGTTTGAAAACTCAAACTCTAGTTTTGGTAAGAGGGAAGACTTGGTGGGAAATTTCCTAACTCTTCCCCTTGGTGGCCAAATTGGGGGGGGGGGCACGGCTTGGGCTGGGAACCCTTGGCCGGCTGCCCCCCATCTATATAATGAGGGCACCCGCACAACCCTTGTCGCTTGGCGCCTAACCCTAGCCGTCACCGCCCTATCTTCTCTTTTGTCCACCGTTCTGCTCCGGCTTAGGCGAAGCCCTGCAGAAATATCTCCTCCTCCACCACCACCACCACACCGTCGTGCTGTTGGGATTACAAGGAGATATACAACCTCCGTTTACCTACTGGAACAAGGGAGAGGAAGGTCTTCATCGATGACTGTATGTGTGACCGACTACGGAAGCGCTGCCGAAATGCGGCGCCAGAAGGATCGTCTACACAATCTTGAGATTGGCAAGTGATCGACTACATCAACCACAAGAATCTGATCTCAATAAATGCTTTGGATCTATGAGGGTTAGTTCTCTTCAATCTCGTTGCACCGATTTTATGGATTAGATCTTGGCTTTGCCATAGACTAGATCTTGGTTTTATGTGTTCTTACGATAGAAAATTTCTGTTTTCCATGCAACGAACCCTACATACCCTCCCTCAATTTCTATTATTCCACCAATGCCACCAAAATGTTAGAACTTGGACATGGCCCTTCTCTAGTTGGGGTTTTTTTTAATGGAAAATGATACTCCTTCCCCGGGGGATCTCGTGATTTTATCCCCCCGGGTGGACGGGTCACGTAACGCACGTGGGTGGTCCTGCCGTCTGGTGCTTTGCTTCCTTTCCTGCTAGCTCGCACGCCCGCGCCGCCAGCCGTGCCTACCATGCCCATGCCGCCGCACCGCTGCGCCCGCACGCCCACACCGTCACGCCACGATGCTCTACCCTGCACCGTCGTTCCGCTAAGACACGTGTCGGCAAGCGTCGTCCCGCTCCCTTCTTGCTCCTTGGTCGGCACGTGTCGCCCCGCTGCTCCATCTTGCTCACAGCCGGCATCAAGGACGACGGGGTCTCCATCGGCAGGGGCTTCGCCGGACACTTCCCCCTCCGCACCCCTCTCTCCCAACTTCGGTGGGACCGGAGATTCGAGATGGTGCATCCCATGCATGCTACCTACAAAGGATGGATTTGCTACCGACGGTCGACACTGTTGCTACCCATGGTCGACAATGTTGCTACTGATGGCGGGTGGATTTTTTCTACCCTGGGTATAGACCGTTGCTACCGATGGCAGATTGCTCTGCTACCATGGGTCTATGATGTTGCTACCATGAGTGAATGATGTTGCTACCTTGGGCAAAGCGGGGGCTAGTTTTGCTACATACTCATTTATATTTTGCTATGCATTCGTTTCAGTTTTTCTACCTTGATGTTCTCTAAATGCTACACTTATTCTGTACCTATGAATTTCGGCGAGATCCTAGCGATGTCTCCAGCAAAAAAAGTTCTACACTAATACATTTTTTTGCTACAATTGTTCTCCGATTTTGCTACATTAGCACTGGCGAGGTCTACCGACGAAAGCCTCCATCGAGTCTCTACATTAGCACAACTTTTTTGCTACGTGGTCGCTGGTGAGGTCTCCGAAGAAATCTTTGGCGAGGTCTAGTCTGTTTTTCTATTTTCTAGACCAAACTATTTTTTTGCTACATGTAGCAAAAGCAGGACTATATATAGCAAAAACGGGACCATTTGTAGCCAAAGCGGAATGAAAGAAAACCGATCTGCCCGTCGATCCGGGGAACTCGAGGATGAAAAGTGCCCTTTCTTAATATAGAGTCAGGCTATTGAGCCTTCATCTATATCTATATCTATACTACTTATAAAGGCTCCAACAGGAACTTTCTTACATGCACCCCATCTAAGATACATAGACATGCAACCGCCACATGATGGAGTACTCTAAACTTAATCTAACAGTTCACATTAGCCTACAATTTCACTTGGGTACACTTAGCAAATAGGTTGGACGTACGGACTGTGCTCTGCCCAATGGAAATTTCCTCACCGTGTACCTCCCTTCACAAATGAGAAAAAACTAATTACATCCATAATTAACGCAGCCGAGGATCCACAGCACTGGCACCTTCCCTTGACAAATGCAAAAGAAAGAAACTGATCACTCGGACGTGGCCCTCGCCATATCCCTCGCCAACGCAATGGAGTGCCCAACGGACGCCATCGCAACCTGCCCTCGCTATCGCCATCACCGCTTCACTAGGCATCGATCTCGAGGGAAATCATAGCACCTTTGTGCTCCTTTACATGAAGCTTCTGAAGGCGCCATAGTGTAACATCCCAAAAATATAACACAATGATCATCAAACTCTAATCACTAAAATTAGAGTTAACAAAAATTTTGATTAATTAAAATCATATGAATGCATGTGTGAATGAAATGATTTGACAAATGCATGAATGAACTTGTGTGATTAGTCTAAATAGCAAGAAATGGTTTAAAAGGGAAAACAACATCAAAGAAAACATTTCCATGCAGAAACAAATCAAAAGAAAATCAAAAACAAAGCAAATGGTCATTTTTGCCAATCTTGCTCACTAGGTCACTTGGAGTGTTTCTAGTCCAAGATTTCAAACAGAAACTTTTCCAATTCTTTTCACCCCTTGATAGAACTAATAAAAGTGAATCAAAGCCCACCTTTCAAACTTGCAGAAACATTTGGCAACCCCATTTAAATCACAATTCTAAATTGAATGTTATTCATATGTGAAGATCATCCATTTTCAAAACCCAACCGAACCAATGCCCCTTCACTAATCCAACCAACCAGATACTCCCTAGCATGTGCCTAGCAAACCCACAAAGTTTGAATTCAAAATTCAAATTTAAAGTTCTTGCGGCCATTTCATCAAACACCTTGTAGATTCAAATCAAAAAAACAACAAACACTATAGCGTGCAGTAAAATTGGCCTAACTTGTTCCCTCTCTGGTTGCAACCAGCCCTTAGTAGATCATCTAGCCCCTTTAACTATCTTTAGCACCACTGTGAGCCAGCCTAGCCATCAACGGTGAGCATGCCGAGAGCAAACTAGCCACCCTATTGTCGCCAGCGAGCTAGAGGCCAGCACCGTCCACCTCCACTCTTTATCCCAGCCCCGAGCCCAGATAGCCCCTAGACCACGCGACACACCCATGCCAAACCTCTCTGCGACCATGCCGAGAACACGCCCATGCGCCACGCTCGACCAGCACCCACAGACCACGCGCCGCCCTCGCCGCTTGCAGGGATGATCACCAGCACCCCAGCACCCCGCCAGACATGCTCGTTCGCCGCCGGGCGGACCACACACGCTGTGCGCCATCAAAACCTCCGTCGGAACCGCCCAGAGCGTCGAAGCGTTTCGACCGATCGGCACCACCCCACGCCTCGCCACCACGCCGTTGAGCTTTGCCAGGGAACATAGCACCGCCCCCTTCCGTCGCCCATGCCGATAGCCCTCTGTGCCGTCGACCACGACGAGCTCAACCCGCGCCAGTCGGTCCCCTCTCGCCACTATAAATAGAGGCCTCCACCGCTCGTTTTTGCCACACCAGTTCACTCCCCTCTCACCCAGAACCACCCCATCTCACTACCGGAGCAAGGCGAGCAGCACATCGCCGGAGGCCGAAGCCCGCCGCTGCTGGAGAAGAAGGAGCCATCGATTGGAGCCGCCCCAGGAGAAGCCGCCGGTACCAGGAGAATCGACGTCGTCGACTTCGTCGTTCGCCCCTGTCGCCGACATTCGCCTGAGCCCCGGTGAGCCTCCCACGACCCCCACCTGCCGCGTTAGGGTTCTGTCTCGCCGGCGCTGCCCGACGTGGACGATGAACCGTAGCCGTTCCAATAGATTTAGATCGTGCGGTGCACACTGCCCCATACCGCTTCGCCCCTCCCCGTCTCACTGACCCGTGGGGACAGTCACTTAACCATCCCGCGTACACGCTGTGTGTAATGGGCCGGCCCAATTAACCTCCCGCGCGACCCAACAATTCAAATTAAGCTTTATTCTTTTAATTTTAAACATAGTTCTGTACCTAGATTCAAAAATCAACCCAACTCGATTCACTGAACCAAAATGCATGAAACTAATTTTGTTAGAAAGGTACTGAAATGCTTTATCCAAGCCCATTGTATTCAAATTATTTGGATCTATGGATCAACCATGGTAAAAATAACAAGGCAGAAGGTTTTCTGCATTCAAACATTTTTCAAAATTCAACCATAAAAGCTTTTGAGTTGATTCCAACTCTCAAAAATCACATTTGATCATACCTTTCAGAATATATAAAAACATATGGGTTTACTTGCAGAAATAATGTTCAAGTAATAAAAGAATGCCACATAGGCATTTCTATTCACTTTATTTAATTAAAATAAAAAGGTTAAACCTTATTAAATTGTGTGATGATTGAAAATAGTTAAGTATTGTTTTGTAAGATCCCTCCATTATAAAGGAAAAGGATCCATGTGATTGCAATGCTAGTACCTGGATCAATGCTAGCATCCACAGTTTAAGATGAAGTACACAGAAACAAAGGTCATTATTACAGTCATTCCAGAGACAAACATAGTCTTTACAACTCCAAGGCCACAGGCCTAGTACAAGAGTTTAAACAAGTAAATAGATAAAAGTCTTCATCATGTGCCACAGGCAAACATGTTGAGTGTAGACTCATGACTCCTAATCCTCATCAGAGTAACCTGCAACATCACAAGTTACAACCACAGTGGGTCAATACATTGGAATAGTATTGGCAAGTGATACCTTAGTATAATTTTTGGTGGACTAGATACTATATGAAATTTGGCTAAGTGTAGCTTAGGCTTGCTTTGCTCAAAATAGGTTTTGCCTATTAGTTGAAAACACTAAGTTTTTCTTTGTCAAAAACTTTTCCCAAGGAACCACCAATACACATTGGGGTCCTTCACCCTTGTTCACCCACAAGTTTTTACTTAGAAATTGGGATGAGGAGATTCTTGATAGCTTCCATGTCTTGATGCTCAAGTTGTCCTTTTCCAGGGACATGGCTAAGTACTTAGATTCTTCCATCTGCAGAGGTTGTGCACTTTCCCCACCAGACTTGATTTTCACCAAGACAGGACCTTTCAGAAGCCTTCCCTTAGACCAAATGGACGCGTTCCAACCTATCATCCCACTACCACCAACTGTCCAAATGGCTAAGTTCTAGCAACCTATGTGATCCAGGCAGAGCCCATATTGCCAAGTGGCTGCACTAGAAGCTTCTTAACATTTGGCCTCTAAAATCTCTTTGTTCCTGGGTGGCTTCCCACAAGTGATATACACAAGGTAAACCATAGAAATGGGCCTTGTGTAACCACTCAACATAAACCATTCCTTCCATTCCACCCAGGTGTTTCATTTACTTAGTTGTTTTATTAGGCAAAACACAAGTCCAAAGACTTAGAAATATTTTTATCATAGCATGTATATTTCACCAACCCTTGGTTGCTACTAGCTAGGCTAAGCATGGCATAGATAAGCATCTTAACTTAGAAATTTCTTAGCAATTCTACAACTACTAGGATTTCCCAACATGGCATATAAGCAAAATATAACATGCAAGACTAGCAAAATATTTCTAATTCTTAGTAGAAAAAATAGGGATAAAAATATCATGAAGCACCACTTGCCTCGGTAGTTTGGAGAGTACACTCCTCACAATCACAATCACTATTGGCACCAAAATCTACACATAAAATCATAGCAACAAATCACATACAAAATATATACAAACAAAAATATATGAATGCATGCAATATGATATGTGATGATTTTCTAAACACAACAAGACAAGTGCACAGTACTGGTTCATAAACAAGTTCAAAACTTGCCAAACAACATTTATTTAAACCTTAAAACATTTCTCAAACAATTCATATACTCAAAATATCCCTACACATGTTTCTGTAAATAAAACCATTTTAACAGAAGTAAAACATTAAACACATTGCATAATTAGAAAGGGCTTGTTCTCCTGATTCCATTGATATAAAATTTGTAAAATTTGGACGTGGGTATCAAAAGTTATGGCTAAAACAAATTCAAACATCTAATAGATTCAAATCCTGTTTTTAAACCTAAACTCTAGCCACGCGTCATAACCTGATTGGTGCGTACCGGTTCGCTCAGGATCGGGCTCACAAGCCGTTAGATCTAACTTATCCTGCACGGTCCAGATCTACTCATAACGTTTCGATAAGTGATCCATTTACACGCGCTGGATCTAGATCCAACGGTCATCGACCAAGCAACCATAGATGGGCGGCGCTGGCGGTGGCATCTGGCGGCGGCGACTCTGTCTACGGCGGCACGGCGGCTACATGGGGTTCTAGGGTCGTCGGAGGTGCTTACCGGGCTCGTAGTGATGCACTGATGCTCAACCTGACGACGGCTTGGCAAGGGGCGCACGGACACGGCTGCACGGGCTCGTCGGAGTTGCTGACAGCGTCGGGCTCGGGTGGACGACGACGTTGGAGACGCTCCTGGTCACCCTAGCAGGAATAAAAGGCTACGGCGAACACGCTCGTGTGAATCAGAGGCGAAGGGGAACAAGGGGCTCACCGAATTTAATCGCCGGAGTTGAGGACGTCGTTGGAACCTTGCTGTGCTTGACGAAGACGGTGACCTGGGGCGGTATGGGAGGAACCAATGGTGTCAGAAGGTGCGCAAGGAAGTTGCGAAGCTGTCTGCAAGAACTAGAGAAGAAGGGGCGCACAGGGCTCACCGGGATTGGTCGCTGGAGTGAGCTCTATCTGCAGCGGTGCAAGGGCGATTGTGGGCAGCCTGGGGGCGTTTTTGTCTGGCTTTGTTGGGGGAAATGGCCGCGAGAGGGAGGTGGTCTTATAGCCAGAGAGGGGGTGAGGATCTTGCGCGGTATCAATGGCAATTAAGCGCGGAATCAACGCGGCAGTGAATGGCGGAGGGAACGGCCGGCGACGTGGTCGTGGGCGCGATTTGGGGACGAAGGGTGACGCGGCAGTGAGTCTCAGTTGTCAGCGAGAGAAACAGAGAGGGGGTAGGGTCCTGGCTTCAGTCACTCGGTGGGTGCATCTGCGAGTGAGAGAGAGAGAGAACCCGGGTGGGCTTAGTGGGCTGAATCCGTCGTTGGGCTAGATAGGTGGCGCTAGCCCTTTTCTAATTCTTTTCTCCTTTTCTTTTTCTGTTTTCAATTTCAGGAATCAAATTCAAATGATTTCAAAATCTATTTGAATTCAAATATTTTCTAGGTGTTTATACTGCAAACCTTGCACTCAAATGTGTCAAACACTACTGTTTACTCAAAACACTTTGATCAATTGAAAATAAAAATAAAACCAAGCCTTTATGTGATATATACCATAGGCATAATATTGGTTTTATTTTCTCACTTTGTTTTGAAAACTTTGCTCAAGCTTTGGAAAGTGCCTAAGTTTGAATTCAAACCTTTCTGAACAAAACAAGTACTCATCTCATTGGAAAAATAGCACTAAGGCTAGAGCAAACTTACATGAAATAATAAGCATATATGCTTCTGTTTTGAAATGATTTGTTTGAAATGAAATTTATATGATCATGGATGCATGGATGATATGCATGAGTTTGAAACATAATTTTAGGGATGTTACATGTTTGTGTGTACCTTGTATTTATTTATAGACGCTAGTACCTACCAAGGATACGAGGAGGAAGGCGGATACTACGAGGAGGAAGCCGAGGAGAACTTCAACCACTGCTCTGCACAAGGCAAGCTTATACCAACATCCTAGCAAGCTAACACTTGCAAGATACCCTACTTTAGCAAGCTTATACTTGCAATTATGCAAGCTACTACTTGCTTGTTACTATGATAACTACAAGCCTTAAGCATATGTGATCATACCCACTTGATGACCCAATCCTAGTTTTACTTGCAAGCTTAATATTTTATTTTATTTATCAAGGCTTTCTCTTAAAGTTTACATAGTGAATTGTAGATTCTAGAAAGATAACTAAAGGTAGCATAAAGAGCATAAAATTTGGCCTAAGTTAGATAATCTTGATGTCATCCTAAGGCATGAGATTGAACTTAGTAAATCTCCACTTGTTTATCACCCCTCATTAGGATTTACCTCCACTTGTAGATGCTAGTGCTAAGTACAAAACTTGATCAACTTTAGATGGGAATACTTGGTGAAAACGGTTATGAAAACCTTAGAATGATGAGTCATTCTACTAAAATGTTTTGACATGTGTTTTCGAACACCAGATGATTTTGATGATGAAAATGTTGAGGCATGAGCCTTAACCCTTTATAAAACTGATGGTTGTCTAGATGCGATACCATTCCAATTTTACCGTACAACCACAATACCCGGAAATTGGGTAGGGCTTGACTGGAAATTTATATACCTTAGTATGGGTTCCCTCGCGGCCAAGGTCTGAGCTGAGGATACCTTGTGAATATTGTCCACCTGTGCAGTACCCAAGATGACTGCTGGTCATGGTTGGGAGGCCAAACTCACAGGAGAGGTGCCTATACTAGGGCGTATAATTGAAAGGTTAGGATTGATTATCCGCATACTGAGTATGGTGAATTCAGGATTTGTTCCTGACGGATGTATCGAATGTTGTGGTGAAAGTGTACAATCTCTGCAGAGTGTCAAACTATTCGAATAGCCGCATCCGCGGTTATGGACAGTTGGAGTGGCCATACTGTTCCCCCGTCAGATGTTTTCAAAATGACTTGTGAAATGATTTGTGACTTGGACTTGACCACAACAGAGTTGTGATATGTAATTAAAATTCCCACTTAGGTGTTATAAAACTGTCAACTAGTTTGCTTTGCTTTTGAACTTAGTAGAGGTAAATCTGGCTTTTTGCAAAACAACCCTAGAGCTTAGCATCCTACTACAAAAAACCCCTTAACTTATTAGTATTAGTTTGCGAGTACTTAAAGAGTACTCATGGCTTTGTCCCTGGCTATTCATGTGGCCAGACTATGAAGAGGAGTATCAGGATGACGGACCACGGGAAGGTTACGACAACTAGGATCATCTCCCATCGTCAGCATTGCCTATGACCCCGAAGATGGAGCTTCTCCTATGATATCGTTACTATTACGTTATTCCGCTGCTTGAATTGTACTAAGAACTGGATCATGAGATCCTTATTTGTGTAAGACCGTATGTATGGTTTGTAATGGATGATGTACTGTGATATCCAAATCTGGTATGTCTCGCAAAAATGGTAATCCTGGGATTGCGATGTATGGCATAACAGGCATCTGGGATTAAAAATCCGGGTGTTGACAAGTTGGTATCAGAGCCATCCTGACCATAGGAGACCCTAGTTAGAATGGACGTGTGAATCAAAAACTTAGTCTCAAAACCAATGGAAGTGAGTATTTACAAAAACTATTCTCATTCTTATCACTTGGATTCTTTCATGAAAATTCAGGTTCCTCAAAAATTCTTGCAAACTTACATAAAATTTGACACACTTGATCACTCTACTAACTTACTCATCCTATATTCTTATAGATGGACGTGAAGTACAACAAGTTTTATCAGTTGGGGAATGGAGGAGACCTCATCTTTGAGCGTGACTTGGACCAGCTTTCGGAACTTCTGGAGCGTCCGCACCCCGAGTTCTTCGGAGCTCAGCTCAATGATTAGGAAGGAGAAGCTCTGCAGTGGCTAGTTGTTGCAAATCTCCGAGGAAAGATCGAACCTCCCACTTCCGAGGGAATTCAGTTCACCTTAAGAGAAAACAACTGGCTCGATGGACTGGCCAGGGCAATGCAGGAAGCTCTTGCCCGTCTGTGTGGCCAGAGTATCAATCAGATCAAGGGTACCCGCTTTGAGTTCTACCCAAGGCGTGATGTTATGGGACAGCCACTAGAGGCCCCACATCATCCTGAGCTGAAGAGTCAAGTGGGCCACCTCAGCTTCATGATGTACGATCGTCAGAAGGAGTTGGACAATGCCCGTGCCTACGCCAACCACAAGTACGCCATCGCCAAGAAGAAGGATCAGACCCTTGCCATGCTAGTGAAGGATCGCAAGTCTTGTCGCCGTTAGCTCGACAAGAAGGAGCGCATCATTGCCCGTCTTTGCCACTGGATCATGGATTTGGAGGAGACCATCCACGAGAGAGACATGCAGTTGGAGCAAAGGGAGAATGCCAGAGAAGACCTTCGTGGAGATCCCTACTCCTATCTCAGCGATGATGATGACTTTCTGGAGGATCAAGCCATGGACTTATTCACCGATGAGGATGATTTCGCCTTCATCGATGAGGATGATGAGGATGAGGATGATGAGTACACTGACTCCGAGGAGTAGTAGCACTTGAGCACTAGCGTTAGTGAATTGTATTCGGTCCCACTGTATCGTAGTTTCCAGAATGGTTCTTAAAGCCATCTGTTTTACTTTGTTGTGGTGTGTGTTTGTATCGTGTGTTATGAATGAATGAATGAATGAAAAGCAAGTTGCTAGAAAAATCTGAGTCAAACTTTAAAAACTTTTCAATAACCTCTGAACCTTAGAAATTTCCCTCTTTTCTCATGATCTATCTCAATCTTGAGATGCCTCGCGGAGGAAGCGGTTCATCCCCGGACCCGATGTTGCAAATCTTGCAAATGTTGGTTTCGTACCGCGAAGCTGAAAGATCCGAACGTCAAGCCAACCTAGCCACCCTTCAATACATAGCTCAGATGGCCAACCACAATCAAGGCCAAGGAAATCAGGACAACCATGGATCTAAGCTCAAGAATTTCCAGAACACCAATACACTCGTTTTCACTAAGTCGGAAGAGACCTTAGATGCAGATGATTGGCTGCAAATGCTGGAGAACAACCTGGAAGTCGCAGGAGTGGAAGCTAACGAGAAAGTTCTGTTCGCCACCCACTATCTAGCCGGAGATGCAAGAGCATGGTAGAACAACGTTCGTGCAATGACCGGAGGTCAGATGATGACCTGGGATGAATTCAAGGTCAAGTTCAGCAGAACCCATGTGCCACCGGGTTTGATCAAGAGGATTAGAGATGAATTCAGAGAACTGAAGCAAGGAAGGATGACCGTAGTGGAATACCGTGACAAATTCTTGTCATTAGCTAGGTATGCCCCGGATGAGATCGACACTGAAGCCAAGAAAAAGAGAGATTCCTGAATGGTCTGCACGATGATATGCAGACAGTGTTAGTCAACATCCCCTTTGCTGATATTGAAGCCCTAGTCGACTCTTCCATTCAGATGGAAGGAAAGATCAACCAAGCCAATGATAACCGCAAGCGTCGCATGATGCATCAACCAGGAACCCATCATACTCCAAAGTATCGCCCCAACCCATCTCCAGGATTTGCCCCGAGAACCAACAGACCCCCAATGAACCGTCCGACCTATCCCAACCGTGGAAACCCAAGGACCGAAGGAAACCACAACAACCCCAGCAACTCTAGCAATTCAACCGTGCACCACCCAAGTTCAACAACAACAATGCTGCCACCAACACCAAAACTGCCCCGAGGACTGGAAGCAATGATGTGCCTATTGCAACAAAGGACAAGTCGCAAGAGACTTGTTATGAATGCGGAACCAAGGGTCACTACTCCAATGAGTGCCCCAAGAAGAATGCCGCAGCCCCCAATGCAAGTGCCCTAGCTCAGCAACAGCGTCGTGTTCAGCCCGGAAGGAGGTTTGCCCCAGGGAATTCGCTCAACCGCAACGGCCGTCTCTTTCTCATGCATGCTGAAGAAGCCCAGGAAGCGCCAGACGTCGTGCTAGGTATGTTTTCCGTTAACTCAGTACTTTCAAGAGTGTTGTTTGATTCTGGAGCATCGCACTCATTTGTCACTGAAGAATTTGTATGCACTAGTAAGATTCAACCAACCAAATTGAAGCATGCTATGATTGTTCAAATCCCCGGTTCAACCACCAAAGCTAGGCAAATTTGCAAAGCCGTCCCTATCTGAATCCATGGCATAGATTTTTATGCTAATCTAATAGTACTCGGAACTAAAGGTTTGGAAGTAGTACTAGGAATGGATTGGATGTCCAAACACAAAGGATTAATTGACTGTGCCAAGAAATCCATAACCATGACCAGTACAGCTGGAGTATCAGTCGAGCATGTATCTGAAACCTTACCTCGTCAATTCAAGTGCAACAAGAGTATAGCCCAACCTACCATTTACCAAGTCCGGATAGTCTGTGAATACCCCGATGTATTTCCAGATGTTTTGCCCAGTATGCCCCCAGATCGGGATATCGAGTTTATCATTGAACTAATCCCTGGAAACGGACCCATAGCCCAGATACCATATAGTATGAACCCGTCTAAACAAGCAGAACTGAAGAAGCAACTGGACGCCATGCTGGAAATTGGACTGATTCAACCAAGTGCGTCACCATGGAGATCACCTGTTTTGTTCGTGGATAAGAAAGATGGAGGTAACCGTTTGTGTACGGATTATCGGAAGTTGAATGATGTCACTATCAAAAACAAGTACCCGTTGCCGAAGATTGAAGATTTGTTTGACCAGTTGACTGGTGCCAAGGTGTTTTCTAATATTGACCTTAGAACTGGCTATCATCAACTCAAGATTTGCGCAGAGGATATTCCAAAGACTACCTTTACCACCAGATATGGATTATACGAGTATACTGTCATGTCTTTTGGATTAACCAATGCCCCCACTTATTTCATGAATCTCATGAATAAGATTTTTATGGACTTCCTGGATAAGTTTGTCGTTGTTTTCAGCGATGACATTCTGATTTAGTCCAAATCAGAAGAAGAACATGAGCTACACCTAAGGACCATTCTTGTAACCATTAGAGAGCATCAGCTATATGCCAAGTTTAGCAAATGTGAATTCTATTTATAGGAGGTAGGATTCCTCGACCACATTGTATCAGCCGGAGGAATTGCCGTTGACCCTGCAAAGGTGAAAGATGTCGAAGATTGGCAAGCCCCAACCACCCAAACCCAAGTTCGTGCCTTTCTCGGATTAGCGGGATACTACCGCAAGTTCGTAGAAGGATTCTCGAGTATCGGCAGACCCATGACTCAATTGCTGAAGAAGGACAAGAATTTTGAATGGACGGACAAATGTGAAGCGAGTTTTCAAGAACTCAAGAGGAGATTGATTTCAGCCCCCATCTTGATCATGCCGAATATCACGAAGCCCTTCGATGTGTACTGTGACGCATCCAAGATCGGCCTAGGATGTGTGCTAATGCAAGAAGGAAAATTTATATCCTATCTATCTCGACACTGAAACAACATGAACAAAACTACCCAACCCATGACCTCGAACTCGCAGCCGTAGTTCTAGCCCTGAAGACATGGAGGCATTACCAGATGGGAAACCGTTGTGAGATTTATTCGGATCACAAGAGCCTAAAGTATATATTCACTCAGAAGGAGCTGAATATGAGACAGAGAAGATGAATTGAGCTAATCAAGGATTACGACCTAGACATTCACTATCACCCAGGTAAAGCCAATGTGGTAGCCGATGCCCTTAGCAGATTGCTGTGCCGCTTGAACTCCATGATTTTGAAGGAGCAACCAAGTTTGCACAAAGAGATGGAAGATTTTCGTATGGAATTAGTGAGTGAAGGATTTTTGGCTAGCATAGAACTTCAACCCACTTTGATCAGCCAGATCAAAGAGGCGCAGAAAGGAAATGCTAGTATCGACGGAATCAAACGTCGTATCGGTACATGCAAGGTACCTGGATTCACGGAAGATGAAGAAGGAGTTCTGTGGTACAAAGGACGCCTTTGTGTACCCGCAGATTCAGAATTGAAAGAAGTGATTTTGAAAGAGGCCCATGATACCCTTTATTCTATCCACCCAGAGGAACGAAGATGTATCAGGATTTGAAGGAACAATTCTGGTGGCATAAGATGAAGAGAGAAATCGGAAGCTATATTGCCAAGTGTGATATATGTCAGAGAGTCAAGGCGGGACATCAAAGACCCGCTAGACTATTGCAACCTCTATAGATTCCGGAATGGAAATGGGATTCAGTTGGAATGGACTTTATCACCGGATTGCCTACTTCTAGTAGGGGAAATGACTCTATCTGGGTCATAGTTGAGAGATTGTTCAAAGTAGCCCATTTCTTACCAGTCAAGACCACATACCAAAGTTCGAAGCTAGCAGAGTTATACATCGCTAGAATCATCAGTTTGCACGGAGTCCCCAAGAACATCGTATCGGATCAAGGAAGTCAGTTTACCTCGAGATTCTGGAAGAAATTCCAAGAAGGTTTAGGAACCCGACTAGATTTCAGCACAGCGTATCACCTTCAGACTGATGGACAAACGGAGTGAGTAAATCAAATACTCAAAGATATGTTGAGAGCATGTGTGCTAGAGTATGGATCTAAATGGGAAGACTGTCTGCCTTTCGCAGAATTTTCTTACAACAACAGTTACCAAGCTAGTTTGCAAATGGCCCCATTTGAATTCATGTATGGAAGGAAGTGTCGCACCCCTTTGAACTGGTCGGAAGTAGGAGAGAGTCAGATTTTCGGACCCGATATGCTACGAGAAGCAGAAGACAAAGTTCACAAGATTCATGAGCACCTCAAGACCGCCCAGTCGAGACAGAAGAGTTACGCCGACAAGAGACGTCGAGACCTCGCTTTCAATATCGGAAATTTCGTGTAGATTAAAGTGTTGCCCTTGAAAGGAGTGCAATGTTTTCAGCTCAAAGGAAAGTTAGCCCCCAGATATATCGAACCTTTCAAGATTCTAAATCGTCGAGGAGAGGTATCATATCAATTGGAACTGCCCGAGGAGATGTCAGCAGTGCACAATGTGTTCCATATATCGTTAATTCCTGAATGTCTTGAAGTTCCGGAGAAGACTAAAGTTTTCAAGAACATTGATCACCGGACCATAGAGATCAACGATGACCTGACCTATCCCGAAGTACCCATCCATATTTTGGAAGAAGCTTTTAGGACCACCCGAATCCGAAGCATCAAGTTTCTCAAGATTAAGTGGAGCAACCACACCGAAGAAAAAGCTACCTAGGAGCGCGAAGATCACATCAGGACGGAGTTCCCCGATCTCTTTAAATCCTAGGTAATCTTTTTCGTACTTTTTCAAATCTCGGGACGAGATTTTGTTTAAGGGGGGAAGGTGTTGGAGATATGCCCAAGAGGCAATAATAAAGTGGTTATTATCATATCTTCACACTTATGATAAATGTTTACATACCATGCTATATTTGTATTAACCGGAAACATTAATACTTGTGTGAATTTGTAAACTAAAATAAGAGTCCCTAGTAAAGCCTCTTGTTAAACTAGCTTGTTGGTTAATATATGGTCATGGTTTCCTGATCATGAACATAGAGATGTTATTAACAACAGGATCATATCATTAGGAGAATGATGTGATGGACATACTCCTATAGATAAGCGTAGCATAAAGATCAAGTCATTTCAATAGTTCAATTGCTATATGCTTTCTGATACATAGTAACCTAATTCCTTCGACCATGAGATCATGCATATCACCTTTGCCGGATGGATGCTTTGATGACATCAAACACCACACCGTAACAGGGTGGCTATAAAAGTGGCATTGAGTGTTCGGAAAGTATTGGTTGAAACACATGGATCAAGAGTGGGATTTGTCCATCCATATGACGGATAGATATACTCTGGGCCCTCTCGGTGGAGTGTCATCCAATTAGCTTGCAAGCATGTGACTTGGTCACAAGGGATCACATATCACGGGAACGAGAAAAGAGTACTTATCAGTAACGAGGTTGAACTAGGTATGCAGAGATACCGACGATCATAACCTCGGATAAGTAAACTATCGTGAGACAAAGGGAAATTGGTATCGTATGTAAGTGGTTCATTCGATCGCAAAGTAATCGTAGAAATATGTGGGAGCCATATGAATTTCCAGATTCCTCTATTGGTTATTGTTCGGAGAAGTGTCTCGATCATGTCCGCATAATTCACGAACCGTAGGGAGACACACTTAAGGATTCGACGTTGTTTGAGTAGTTATGGTATTATGAGAAAGAGACCGAATGTTGTTCGGAGTCTCAGATGGGATCCGGGATATCACGAGGTGATCCGGAATGGTCCGGAGAATAAGATTCATATAAGGAAAGTCCCGTTTCGGAGTTCGGGAATGATTCCGGTGTTTTCATCGGGGATATTCTAGAAGGTTCCGGATTGTCCGGCACTCCGGGGGGGAGGGGTACATGAATGTGTCATTACATATTGGAATGATTGCATCATGTACTAAAGTGTTCTTGCTGTCCCAAATAAAGGATTAAATTGAATCCTAAAACAGAAAAGTCAAATGTCCAGTTTGAAAGTCAAACGGCTAAAACAAGAAACTGTGGGAAACAAGCAAGAGGAGTTGGAATCGACTTGGAGGAGGAGTTTCTCTCCTCCAAGCCGGCGGCCAGCCCTAGGCCGAGTTGGGGAGGGACTCCCTCCCTCCCCTGGCGCGCCAAGACCCTCCCATCTATATAAGGAGGGGCAGGGCTCCCCTCCTAGAACACACAAGTTCCTATCTTCTACCTCCGGTTTAGAGCCGTTTTGGTTTAGAGCTTCTAATTGCTTTAGCCTGCGGTTTAGAGCCTTCTAATTGGTTTAGAGCCTTCTAATTGGTGTGTCTAATTACTAGACCACTAATAGCCTCTCTCATAAGCTCCACCATACTCGCACCGGCTTAAGGCGAAGCCCTGCGGGATTTCCCCTCTACTTCCGGTACCACGCCGTTGTGCTGCCGGAATCGCGAGGAGAGTGCTACAACCTCCGCTGCCTGCTGGAACAAGGGAGAGGAAGGTCTTCGTCGAGTACCGAACGTGTGACCGACTGCGGGAGCGCTGCCGGAACGTGGCGCCGGAAGGATCGTCTACGCGATCTTGAGATCGGAAAGAGTACGACTACATCACCCACGAGAATCTGCTCTCGTTAACCGCTTTGGAATCTTCGAGGGTGAGTTCCTCTATCGACTCGTTGCTACAATCTAGTAGATAGATCTTGGCTTATTTGTTTGTATGCGATAGAAAATTTTTGTTTTCCATGCTACGAACCCCTACAGTGGTATCAGAGCCGTGTCTATATGTAGATCTGTTGCACGAGTAGAACACAATGGTCATTGTGGGCGTTGATGCTTTTATTGTTGATTGCTTCTTGTGTACTTTGCATCTTGCGGTATGTTGGGATGAAGCGGCCCGGGCTAACCTTACATGACATCGTTCATGAGACTTGCTCCACGCTTGACATGCAACTTGTATTGCATAAGTGGCTTTGCGGGTGCCTGTTTCTCCTAGCATAGTTAAGATCCAATTTACAACGGGTGATTAACAATACTAGTATCAATGTTGTGGTTCATGTTCGTAAGTTAGAGCGACACTTATTAACAGCCCCAAACCACGTAAAACATGCAAAGAAAGTAGAGGCGTCTAACTTTGTTTTGCAGGGGTGTGCAGTGATGTGATATGGCCATGATTGTGATTATATTTGATGTATGCAATGTTCCTTATTGTAAGTTGGCAACCGGCAGGAGCCATATGGTTGTCTTTAATTTCTGTTAAGACCTGCGTGTCTATTCAAAATAGTTGTAATAGTTGAAGCTGGTGGACGACAACCATGAAGAAGCGTCATTGACCTTGATGCTATGCCGGTGATGATGGAGATCATGTTCGTGCTTGAAGATGGAGATCGGAAGCACAAAGAAGAAAGGCCATATCATATCACATATTATGAATTGCATGTGATGTTAATCCTTTATGCATCTTGTATTGCTTAGTGGACGACGGTAGCATTATAAGATGATCCCTCATGCACATAAATTTCAAGTTCTAAAGTGTTCACCCTTAGTATGCACCGTTGCCAAAGCTTGCTGCTTCAAAGCACCACGTGATGATCGGGTGTCTTTGATTCCGCGGGTGAGTACAACGTAAGCAAGCCAGATTTGCTTATGCGGTAGCTAAGGTTTGATCTTGACGAGCCTAGCATGTACAGACATGGCCTCAGGAACACGGATCACCGAAAGGTAAAGCATGAATCATATAGTAGATATGATGAACATGTCGATTGTTCGCCATTGAAACTATATCAACTCTCGTGATGATCGGTTTTGATGTGGTGGATTTGGTTCGTGTGATCACTAAAACAATGTGAGGGATATTGTTTTGAGTGGGAGTTCACCTAGATTAATTTAATTATTAATTAGAACTCAATTTATCATAAACTAAATCAAAGTGAATTTGCATAGTTGTTGTAGTCATTGGCATCCGTTTACCACCTTGCACTTAGTTATAATTGAGATGATAGAACTATAGAATTCTGGTTAGTTACTTTACGAACTGGTATCGTATTGTTTTGAAGTGTTAAATCTAAAGTTTAAAAGTCCTATTGCAAACTTTCAGTAAGTTCCGGTTACTCCATGAAGTTTAATAATTAGTATTAAATCAAGAGTAACAATTCCAAGTGTTAGTATATAAGTATCATGTTTGTCTCCATGATTCTTGATATTCAAAGGATTCTCTTAATATCAAGGTTATCTAGGATCTGAAAGAGTTGTTTCAGAAACCATGATGTGTGGAAGATATTGTGATATCTGAAACGAAGTTTTGGTTGCAACATGATAGAGTATAATATGGCTAAAGTCATGTTCTCATATTTGATGGGAATTTGCAAAAGGTTGGAGACACTTGTTGTCCTAATCCTCCAAAAAGTTTTGGATAGCAACATTATACTCATAATTCATCATTATAAGCTAAAAGTAGCTTGATCATGGACGATTCCATGATAAGGGTGAATATTTGATATAGGTAAAATGTTTACTACACCAAGAGATTACTAAAGGAATTTGAAAGAACACCAAACATTTGATGATGGTGATCTACTTCAAAGTGCAAGTCCGAAGACATTGGTATTTAATTATACACGCTTTGGACTATGTGTCATATGTATGACTCCACTATTGATGTTGATAGATTCTTTCAAACAGAAAAGGAAATACTGAAAGAGAATCTCATAAATATATGGCAGAAAGGAAAAGACTAGAATTGTTCAGCTTAAGTATATAGATGATATACATGTTATGGCTATATTCTTTGCTTATTAAACAATGTGGTTCTCAAAGTATTTGATACTGAATTTGTTGGTGTGAATCGTCATACGAAAACAACACAATTCATGAACTACAATGGCTTAAGTAACTAGCAAAAGAATATGTGATGATGTTCATCGAGAACAAAATAAAGGGTTATTGTGTTGCTCGTTAAACATCAAAGCTTGCCTTCAAGATTTGTTTTATCAGGTATTATGAGAACAAAAGAGTTGTTCAAATAATTGCCGTAATCCATAAAAGATGGATGATTCACAAATCTCGTTGGAGAAATCACATCCATAAAACTAGTGCTAAAGATGTCGAAAGACAAATTGATTGAAAGATCACTTAGGAAGTGACATCGCCGTTTAAATTATATTGGAAAGAAAACATGAAGAAAATCCATATGGATGGAATTTTGGAGTCTTTTGATTTTGATCAAATAACGCTTGTGAAACTTTCCTAGAGATAATTAAAACTTCGTTCATAGGCCAAAAGGGAACGAATGACTAGCTAATTGGAACTTGTGCATATTGTTGTACGAAGTTCATTATGTGTAGTCAAGAGCGATGGATTTCAACTTCATATGCTTTCTCCGAAAATTTGAGTGAATATATGAATATTTACTTAATAAGGATGAAGTGTGAAATATTTGAAGAGTTCAAAGACTTTCAAGATGAAGTGCAAAATCATTGTAACAAGAATATAAACAGTTTATGATAAAGATCATAAAGGAAGATATTTGAGTTATAGAGTTTAGCATAATACCTAAGATTTAAGGAATCGTTCCGTGGATTTGCATTTCCCGAAACACCATAAGAGTATGGAGCGTTCGAGATATGTAATTAAACCTTGTTTGACATGGTAAGATCGAAGGTGTAATTCATAAAACTGCCATTGTATTTTAAAAGATTAAAAGCTTTAGAGATTACCGTTTTTCCACTAAAAAGAGCTTCATCATAATCCGTTGAAATGACACCATATGTGATGGTTTGGGATAAAACCCAAGTTGTCCTTTCTTAAACATTGGTATGCTATGCATAAGAAAGATGTTTGCAACCAAAGTCGGATGAACCTGTCTTTGTATGTTATTTCGAATAACTGTTAAGTAATCCTCCATAACATCGGAGACAAAAGTGTTTGTCACTTAAGACGTCAAGTTTCTTTGAGAAGGAATTTTTTCGTGAAAAGTTAAGTGGGAGGACAATGGAACTTTGAAAAGGTTAAAAGAACCTTAGCTATATGTGCAGAGTTGCGCAGCACCGAAAAGTGTTCCGGAGGCAGCAACAATGCTCATGGTTCACGTACCTCAAAGGTTGTGGTCACGGAGATCCAAGTTCCTATTGAAACAAGTAGGTCGGATGAACAATCAAATACCAAGATTTGAGGGTTGAATCATTATTTGAGAATAATGAACCGACTACATGCAGAGAAGCGATGATGGGCCCTGACTCCGTAAAATGGCTTGAAGCCATAAAATCCGTGATAGTTCCATACACGAGAAATCAAGTTTTGAACTTGAAGGACCCTCGAGAAAGGTGTAAGACCTTATAGTTGTGTCTGGATCTATAAAGAAATAGACATGGATGTTTCACATCTATGAAATAGTCGACATGTTGGGAAAGAGTTCACAACAATGTTCAAAGGTTGACTATGACAAGATTTGATCTTTCATAGTGATATTTAGTCTAGACGGATTAATGTAGCAACCACTACATATAATTTGTTATATGGTAGTTGAATAAACAAAACAAGTTCTTCTAATAGAATCGTTACCTAGGACATGTGCATAACACGGTCCACAGGGTTTTGTTAATTCAAAGGATGCTAAAAGCATATGCAAACTTCAATGGTTAAAGTGAGCATCGCGGAGTTGGAATCTTCACTATGATGAAACTGTTAAAAGGGTTTAATTTCATCAGAGACAATGAAGATGCTTGCATTTGCAAGAAATTAAGTGGGAGCGCTAAGACATGTTTCTAATACATTATGTGGAAGACATATTGTTGATTGGAAATAATGTATCTTTTATTAACACATATTAAGAATTTCATCCCGATGAAAGACTTAGGCAAAACCCAAATATTTGGCATCAATAGACGCTAATATGGTTGTGCCAGAAGTACATAGACAAGATATTGAATGAGTTCAATATAGAAACTACAAGAGAGGTTCTTGTCACACAGAAAGGATTGAATAAGTTCAATGTTGATGATATATTCAAATGTATTGACATTTGGTAAAGTGAAACAAATAATCAAGTATAGATTGATACTTGATGTATGAAATCACAAAGAGTATTTATATCAATCATACTGTGATATGTACAAATCCAGATATGTCCTATGCTCTAAATGTTGTGAGCATATACCAGAGTGATTCGTAAGATGATCATTGGACAATAGTAAGGATATTCTTATGATCTTTTGGAAGAACTAAGAGTATAATATTTGTAGAAGTGACAAATAGATGGTTAGTTCATTGTAAAAGTACTACATTGATACTAGCTTTGTCACAAAGTACAGATTAAGTTTATCTCAATCTAAACTAAGGGTGGCATAATATAATGGAAAGTGAGTTCCATAATGGATTTGGATGATTTCCAAAGTTAAGACATTGTGACAGATACTACAACAAAAGGCTAAGTATATGACTGCTATTATAGCAGCAAAAGAGGGCATTTGTGTCAAGTAGTTTGTTATCAAACTAGGTGTAGTTCACAGTGGGATAATACTATGAAGATATATTGTGCGACAATATGATCAACATGTTTTAACCCCAAAGAGCTAAAGGTCACACCGAAAGACCAAATTTATACAAAGCCATCTCATTAGAGAATGAGTGATGCGTAGAGACGCAAAGACATGCAATTACACACGGACCTGGAAGTGTCAGATCCGAAGATCAGTTGACCACTAGCAATCGTGTACATACAACACCGGAAAGCCATAGGTGTTATATACACAAAGGTTCGAAACTAGATTATTGACTCTAGTGCAAGTGGGAGACTGTTGGAGATATGCCCAAGAGGCAATAATAAAGTGGTTATTATCATATCTTCACACTTATGATAAATGTTTACATACCATGCTATATTTGTATTAACCGGAAACATTAATACTTGTGTGAATTTGTAAACTAAAATAAGAGTCCCTAGTAAAGCCTCTTGTTAAACTAGCTTGTTGGTTAATATATGGTCATGGTTTCCTGATCATGAACATAGAGATGTTATTAACAACAGGATCATATCATTAGGAGAATGATGTGATGGACATACTCCTATAGATAAGCGTAGCATAAAGATCAAGTCATTTCAATAGTTCAATTGCTATATGCTTTCTGATACATAGTAACCTAATTCCTTCGACCATGAGATCATGCATATCACCTTTGCCGGATGGATGCTTTGATGACATCAAACACCACACCGTAACAGGGTGGCTATAAAAGTGGCATTGAGTGTTCGGAAAGTATTGGTTGAAACACATGGATCAAGAGTGGGATTTGTCCATCCATATGACGGATAGATATACTCTGGGCCCTCTCGGTGGAGTGTCATCCAATTAGCTTGCAAGCATGTGACTTGGTCACAAGGGATCACATATCACGGGAACGAGAAAAGAGTACTTATCAGTAACGAGGTTGAACTAGGTATGCAGAGATACCGACGATCATAACCTCGGATAAGTAAACTATCGTGAGACAAAGGGAAATTGGTATCGTATGTAAGTGGTTCATTCGATCGCAAAGTAATCGTAGAAATATGTGGGAGCCATATGAATTTCCAGATTCCTCTATTGGTTATTGTTCGGAGAAGTGTCTCGATCATGTCCGCATAATTCACGAACCGTAGGGAGACACACTTAAGGATTCGACGTTGTTTGAGTAGTTATGGTATTATGAGAAAGAGACCGAATGTTGTTCGGAGTCTCGGATGGGATCCGGGATATCACGAGGTGATCCGGAATGGTCCGGAGAATAAGATTCATATAAGGAAAGTCCCGTTTCGGAGTTCGGGAATGATTCCGGTGTTTTCATCGGGGATATTCTAGAAGGTTCCGGATTGTCCGGCACTCCGGGGGGGAGGGGTACATGAATGTGTCATTACATATTGGAATGATTGCATCATGTACTAAAGTGTTCTTGCTGTCCCAAATAAAGGATTAAATTGAATCCTAAAACAGAAAAGTCAAATGTCCAGTTTGAAAGTCAAACGGCTAAAACAAGAAACTGTGGGAAACAAGCAAGAGGAGTTGGAATCGACTTGGAGGAGGAGTTTCTCTCCTCCAAGACGGCGGCCAGCCCTAGGCCGAGTTGGGGAGGGACTCCCTCCCTCCCCTAGCGCGCCAAGACCCTCCCATCTATATAAGGAGGGGCAGGGCTCCCCTCCTAGAACACACAAGTTCCTATCTTCTACCTCCGGTTTAGAGCCGTTTTGGTTTAGAGCTTCTAATTGCTTTAGCCTGCGGTTTAGAGCCTTCTAATTGGTTTAGAGCCTTCTAATTGGTGTGTCTAATTACTAGACCACTAATAGCCTCTCTCATAAGCTCCACCATACTCGCACCGGCTTAAGGCGAAGCCCTGCGGGATTTCCCCTCTACTTCCGGTACCACGCCGTTGTGCTGCCGGAATCGCGAGGAGAGTGCTACAACCTCCGCTGCCTGCTGGAACAAGGGAGAGGAAGGTCTTCGTCGAGTACCGAACGTGTGACCGACTGCGGGAGCGCTGCCGGAACGTGGCGCCGGAAGGATCGTCTACGCGATCTTGAGATCGGAAAGAGTACGACTACATCACCCACGAGAATCTGCTCTCGTTAACCGCTTTGGAATCTTCGAGGGTGAGTTCCTCTATCGACTCGTTGCTACAATCTAGTAGATAGATCTTGGCTTGTTTGTTTGTATGCGATAGAAAATTTTTGTTTTCCATGCTACGAACCCCTACAGAAGGTTTGTAAAAACCCAAAAATATAACACAAGGATCATCAAACTCTAATCACTAAAATTATGGTTAACAAAAACTTTGATTAATTAAAATCATATGAATGCATGTGTGAATGAAATGATTTGACAAATGCATGAATGAACTTGTGTGATTAGTCTAAATAGTAAGGAATGGTTTAAAAGGGAAAACAACATCATAGAAAACATTTCCATGCAGAAACAAATCAAAAGAAAATAAAAAACAAAGAAAATAAAGCAAATGGTCATTTTTGCCAATCTTGCTCACTAGGTCACTTGGAGTGTTTATAGTCCAAGATTTCAAACAGAAACTTTCCCAATTCTTTTCACCCCTTGATAGAACTAGTAAAAGTGAATCAAGGCCCACCTTTCAAACTTGCAGAAACATTTGGCAACCCCATTTAAATCACAATTCAAAATTGAATGTTATTCATATGTGAAGATCATCCATTTTCAAAACCCAACCAAACCAATGCCCCTTGACTAATCCAACTACCCAGATACTCCGTAGCATGTGCCTAGCAAACCCACAAAGTTTGAATTCAAAATTCAAATTTAAAGTTCTTACGGCCATTTCATCAAACATCTTGTAGATTCAAATCAAACAAACAACAAACACTATAGTGTGCAGTAAAATTGGCCTAACTTGTTCCCTCTCTGGTTGCAACCAGCCCTTAGTAGATCATCTAGCCCCTTTAACTATCTTTAGCACCACTGTGAGCCAGCCTAGCCATCAATGGTGAGCATGCCGAGAGAAAACTTGCCACCCCATTGTCGCCAGCGAGCTAGAGGCCGCAGTAGCTTCGCCAACCTTGTCTCGGACATGCAGCACCATCCACCGCCACTCTTTGTCCCAGCCCCGAGCTCAGATAGCCCCTGGACCACGCGACACGCTCATGCCAAACCTCTCTGCGACCATGCCGAGAGCACGCTCGTGCGCCACGCTCGACCAGCACCCACAGACCACGCGCCGCCCTCGCCACTTGCAGGGATGATCACCAGCACCCCAGCACCCCGCCAGACATGCTCGTTCGTCGCCGCGCGGACCACACGTGTTGTGCGCCATCAAAACCTCCGTCGGAACCGCCCAGAGCGTCGAAGCGTTTCGACCGATCGGCACTGCCCCATGCCTCGCCACCACGTCGTTGAGCTTTGCCAGGGAACATAGCACCGCCCCCTTCCGTCGCCCATGCTGATAGCCCTCTGTGTCGTCGACCACGACGAGCTCAACCCGCGCCAGTCGGTCCCCTCTCGCCACTATAAATAGAGGCCTCCACCGCTCGTTTTCGCCACACTAGTTCACTCCCCTCTCACCCAGAACCACCCCACCTCACAACCGGAGCAAGGCGAGCAGCGCATCACCGGAGGCCGGAACCCGCCGCTGTTGGAGAAGAAGGAGCCATCGATTGGAGCCGCCCCAGGAGAAGCCACCGGTACCAGGAGAATCACCGCCGTCGACTTCGTCATTCGCCCCCGTCGCCGACATTCGCCTGAGCCCTGGTGAGCCTCCCACGAGCCCCACCTGCCGCGTTAGGGTTCTGTCTCGCCGGCGATGCCCGACGTGGACAATGAACCGTAGCTGTTCGATTAGATTTAGATCGTGCGGTGCACACTGCCCCATACCGCTTCGCCCCTCCCCGTCTCACTGACGCGTGGGGACAGTCACTTAACAGCCCGCGTACGCGTTGTGTGTAATTGGCCGTCCTAGTTAACCCTCCCGCGCGACCCAACAATTAAAATTAAGCTTTATTCTTTTAATTTCAAACATAGTTCTGTACCTAGATTCAAAAATCAACCCAACTCGATTCACTGAACCAAAATGCATGAAACTAATTTTTTAGAAAGGTACTGAAATGCTTAATCCAAGCCCGTTGGATTCAAATCATTTGGATCTGTGGATCAACCATGGTAAAAATAACAAGGCAGAAGCTTTTCTGCATTCAAACATTTTTCAAAATTCAACCATAAAAGCTTTTGAGTTGATTCCAACTCTCAAAAATCACATTTGATCATACCTTTCAGAATATATAAAAACATATGGGTTTACTTGCAGAAATAATGTTCAAGTAATAAAAGAATGCCACATAGGCATTTCTAGTCACTTTTATTTAATTAAAATAAAAAGGTTAAACCTTATTAAATTGTGACACCACTTTAAATCACATTCCCATGTACAGAAATATGTGGCGATGACTTGTGTCAACATGATCCCATGTTTGAGTTGGAGAATATTAAATCTTAAGTAGTTTTTCAATGAGTAGAAATTACTTTCCTCAAATTAAAATAAATAAGACAAATGCGTTAATCCTTGTGATGTTAGTGATGATGCTATATCATCTATAGTGCACCTTTGTGTGATGATTGAAAATAGTTAAGTATTGTTTGGTGATTGTGTACCTCTTATTTATTTATAGATGCTAGTACCGACCAAGGATACAAGGAGGAAGGCGGATACTACGAGGAGGAAGCCGAGGAGAACTTCAACCACTGCTCTGCACAAGGCAAGCTTATACCAACATCCTAGCAAGCTAACACTTGCAAGATACCCTACTTTAGCAAGCTTATACTTGCAATTATGCAAGCTACTACTTGCTTGTTACTATGATAACTACAAGACTTAAGCATATGTGATCCTACCCACTTGATGACCCAATCCTAGTTTTACTTGCAAGCTTAATATTTTATTTTCTTTATCAAGGCTTTCTCTTAAAGTTTACATAGTGAATTGTAGATTCTAGAAAGATAACTAAAGGTAGCATAAAGAGCATAAAATTTGGCCTAAGTTAGATAATCTTGATGTCATCCTAAGGCATGAGATTGAACTTAGTAAATCTCCACTTGTTTACTGTAACACCCCAGTTTTAGTTAATATATATTTAGGGTTGATTGTGCATCCATGAGCATCATATCAAAATTTGCATGCATTAAGAAATAAAATGCAAACCCTAAACTCTAATATTGTCCCTCTGTTTGAAAAGCATTCAAATGGTTTTGAATTTGAAAAGCTACCAAAACATTTGGAGCCCAAGTTGAATAAAAGGGCCCCACACTACTCTACTATGTTTTATAAAAGCCCTGGTATTTTTGAAATACTCAAAAAAACTGAAAAGGATTTGTAAATAAAAAAAGGAAACCTAAATCAGAAAAGGAAAAAGGTTATTCTAAAAGAATAGCAGCCAGAGCACTCCCTGGGCAGCAGCCCAGCTACCCTCTTCACTCTGCCTGCCGCACACCCACAGCAGCCTGAGGCCCAGCAGAAGCCCACTCCGGCCCGTACCCCTTCGCCGTTTTTTCTCCTTTCTTCTTCCTCCCGATGACGCAAGCAGCTACGTGTCTGCGCCACCACCGTCGATCGCAGGCGGCCGTTGCGATGCGTTGCGCCGCCCCCGGATGCCTACAAGTGTCGTGTCCTCGACGAAGATGAACCCTAGACGCCACTTCCTCCCTTCCCCTTTCTCTCTGGCTCCCTTGCGCCATGGCCGAAACCCTAGGTGCAGACCCTGCCGGTGCCTCGCCGCTCCCGGCCACCCCTCGCCCAGCCAAGCGTGCAGGAAGCTTCGCCTCGTCGCCCCGAGGCTTCTCCCCGAAGGAATCTGCCCCGCTCGCTCCTAGTCGTCGCCAATGACTCTGTCTCCCTCGAGCCTGACGACCGCCGCCGTCGATTCGCCGGCTCCCGACCTCGCCTCGCCTCCCCAACACCACCACCGTACACCTGGTGAGCTGCTGGTCCTCGTGGACCCTCTCTCTTGCCCCCTATCACTCTGTTTCCTCCTCCCTGTCGACCACCTGCCACCACCGCCGCTCACCGTCGTCGTGCTCCCCTCTCTGGTGACCTTTTCGAGGCGGCACCGCTAATATTTGGCTCGCCTCAACCTCCTCTCTCTAACGCGCGCACGCACGTGCCCTAGATCGCCCCCTAACGCCGTCCCGCGCCGCCGTCTGGCCCGTCGGCCGGCGAGCCCGCGTGGCTTGAAAACGTGGCACCGGGCCCAGTAGTCAGCCGCATCGGCTAGCTACTGCCTTGGTGAAAAACACCCAACGGCCCCCTCTGTCCCACTTTGCCTGCGTGGCTTGCCTATGTGGCCTCTGGCCCACATGTCAGCCATAGTGGCTATCCCATCCTGCAGTGTAAAAAGTAATTCGAGACTTATTTAAATTAAGGAAAAGTTAAATAATTTCAGAAATTGTTTAAATATTGTAAATTCAATAACTTATTTATAAGTCAGAAAAATGTGTATAATATATCAAAATGTTCAGAAAAATGAAACCTAGCTACCTAAGATATAATAATGCATTGTTCAATAACTTAAATGACAAGTTTAATTAGAACAACCTAGTAACCCTAATAGATGATTCCAGAGTTTCCCCGAGTTAGGGTTTGCGCCCCTCGGAACCCCGTTTAAATGGTCGAGAATGCTTTAGGGTTTCAATTCAATGCAAATTAACTTGTCATATCATCATCCTTGCTTAAGCATTGCATCGATGCCATGTGTTGATTGTTTCCCTTTCTTTCCGGTGATTTGGTTCTTTCCGGTAGAATACGATGTCGAGATCGAGATCAAAGACCGAGATCAAGACCATCAAAGATCGACGAACAATACTTGACCAACTATAATCAAGTCAAGTACAAGTCTTCCGAAGATGTATTTATCTGCTATCAACAGGCAAAGGCAAGCATAGCCCCACCATGATATAATCCTATGTTTTCGAAAGCATTTCAATTCCTGCCATGATGCATACGATTCTACTGTGGTCTTTTATCGATAGATAGAGTATCCTATCTATTGCATTGCTCCCTTGAGCTGACATTACCTGATCCACTGCTCCTAGCATAACTAGGTTTGGCTTGTGTGCACTGCTAGAGCTCTTATTCGTGTCTGCTTATCCATGCATAGCTGTTTAGTCTGGTCCATCCAGATGATGTATCAGATGCAGAGAATCTAGTATGATAGGAGAACGTGATGAGATGATATCAGAGGTGATATGAGTTAAACATGCTAAGGCTTGTATGGGAGGCCACGGTGGGATGTGGTTTTTGTAGTCCCATGCTCACCACCACTAGGACCCGATGTTCTTGCCTCTTGAACCAAGACGAGCGTACAACCACACGGGGCCTAGAAAACCCCATGATTGACTAACTTGCCTAGTAGATTCCATGAGTCACATAGTTCGGGCGTTCCATTCGACATATGCATAGAAAATCTTTTGAAAGATTTGTCGGGTGAAGTTGGTGCATTCATAACAGGTAGGTAAGCGTGGACCGGGTTGCTTGGGGTCAATGGAGCCCTTGTTAACCAACCTCGCCTCACATCTTTAAGTACCGGCTTCGGGATTTGACCCGTTATGGTGGAACCATACTTATTGCGTGACTCATGGTCTCGGCGAAAGCAAGGTAAAGGTCGTGTCTAACCACCCTCTGCCAACCTTCCAAGGAAGAGGTCTTATCCAGTGGCATTAAGAGAAGGTTAGTACGTGTAGGTAAAGTTGTACACCCCTGCAGAGTAATAATATTTCGAAAATCCGTGTCCACGGTTATGGACGACTTGGGAACGGACGTGATGATCATAGAGAACTTGAACCTAATCGTAAAACTTGGCAGATCAACGTGTGCTTAAGGATGCTTCCTCATGGTTACGAGGGGGTGATACTAGTTCAGGAGATGATGATGATTTGGTGGATATCAGAAGATGATGATCAATACTTTGGAGATGTCGCTTTCTTATCCCCTTTTAAAATACTCTGACTAGACGAGCTTCTTCTCCCTCTTGTTTCATAAACAAAAGATGGCTTTATGCAAAACAACTCTTCCAGCCATAAGTCTTGCGGAGTACACCCTGTACTCACCCTTGATTTGTTGATAATTTTGGCAGAGTAAGTGTTCCTTGAAGATCAGTTTGGTACTACATCGACATCGACGAGTAGCTTGGGGTTCTCGGCCGGCAGCCTGGAATCTATGGGCTGGGACGTCATCGTTATGCTCCAGGCCTCTTAGGCCATTCGTTAAGTTTGCTATACTTAATAGCATAATTTTCCTTCCGTTGTTTGATGTTTGTGGTCAGTGACCTCTGCTTGTAATAATTTGGTTCTCTGCTTAGTTATGAGCTTGCTGTAATAAATTTTGTGCCGTAGGGTCACTGCTGTGTTATCAATTCTTCACTGGATATTCTCGAGCTCAAGGTTAAGCTTATGTCAGACGGAGGTCTGGTATTTGTTTAGCCCTGATCCCGGGGGTGTCACAGGTCTTGGTATGAGAGCAGTACCGACCGGAGGAAAACCTTGCTATTGGTCGATGTTGAGTCTAGTGTTTATGAAAACTATTTTAAAAGCTGAAAAGTATTTGCGAAAACTCTAGTATGCTTCTTTTTCTCCTTATCTAGTTTCTCTCTAACTCTGGGTTATCTTATCTGGTGTTGATTTTGGAAAAGTTTTGATATCTCTTCTAGTCTTTCAAAACTTAGGTGCCTTCTTGGCATGACGTTTCTAAGCTAGTTGACCTAGTGTTGAGTTCTCTAGAGTTGTGAGTGTTGAGAATTCCTTGTTTTCCTTTGCTCTTGTTCATCTGAGAGATTCCTTTCTATCATGATCTCTCTATCCTTTGGAGCCACAGTATAATATTGTTGGTTCCACAGTGTTCTGTTCCAGGCTTCGAGGTTTCCTTTCGCCTCGAGTGCCTCCTTTTTGTTTGTTGGGTACTTCAGAAGTCGTTTCTTCTTTTGAAGGCTACCTCGTGATCACTATCTTGTAGTGTACGCTATGTCACTCAGGTAGTAGTTACTCCTTTCTTTGGGTTTTAACCCTTGGACTTGAACCTAAGATCCCTGATTGTGCTGGATTCTGGTGTTATGAATCTTGTACATGAAGCTGACCTTTAACCCAAGATCCACTCCTTTGACCCCTATTGTTAATGTTCACACATTACCTTAGGATGGCTGGTATTACAATTCTAGCTTCAAGCTTGTGATCTTTGTCGTGGTTGAATTGTGACAATTAAGGACTTCCCCTACCGCTAGCTATGGCAGATGTTCTTTAATGGAACCAAATAGATCACGACACGAGTACTCCTCGAGAGTCTCGCATCTATACTCGTGACTCTGCCACACCTTACCCCTTCACTACAATGGTTTTCGGGAGATTGTTGACTTATGCATCCACATCTCGGGATTCTATCCTGAGCATGTTCCTTTCCCCTTGTTGTTTTCTGACCTTTGTCTACCAGTTGGTAGCCAAGTTATAAATGTGCATCGGTGTCTTCCAAAGTAAGATACTCTTCTGGTCCTTCAAGACAAATCATTTCGGTATGTCTAGGAGAAACAAACTCCAGTACCTCGTCATATCTAGGTCCAGGTCAAAGTGTTGAAATCCGCAGATCAAGAGGCATTGATGAAATTCTATCTGTTCCTCCTTAAGGTATCACACCCTTTTATACTAAGAGGTCGTTCTGAGTTTCATGACCCCTTAATGAAGTGATGCTTTTACACATATTTACTCACCCTTCCTCGAGCCTTCACGGTCGTGAGTGATGCGTGTGCGTAATAATGTGGCTATCCGAGATTCTTAGCAATTATTATTATTTTGAACTCCAAGGACATTTGTGTCATTCTTAGCGTGACTGGTTAACCCTATCACTAAGCGAAGTTTGAATGTGCTACCAAGTCCGTTATTCTGGTGCACTCTCTTCAGACAAAGAGTTAGGCTTGTGCCAAAACTCTGAGACTACGCTTTCTTGCCTTACCAAGCAAGTTTCCTCTCGAACCAAGTGACATATCGGTGGTTCGTGATATTCTAGACGTCTTTCTAGAAGTATTGCCATGTTGCCACATGACCGTGTTGTCAAGTTCTTGAATAAGTAAGTTCTCTGAACTGTTCCTATCTCCAAGGATCCGTACTAGATACCCCTGAACTAGTTGGTTGATATTAAACAACAAACTTGGAGAGTTGTAAGACAAAAGTACTACCCGACTCAGTTCTTCCAAAAGGGATGTCTAGTTTTGGTTAGTGCTGAAGTAAGATAGTATGTTCTTTGTGGATATGTTATCTTCCCCCACCTTTGATTTTATTTGGGTTATTGTGAAACCAAACTCAGTTCCAAGGACTATCTTGATGGTGTTCCTACTCGTGATGTTTCACTTTAGTACATCTTCATGTCCTTTGATCTGACCAATACCCTTGTCTTGTTCACGCAACATATGAGTCCATCTTCTTGGAGTGCCTCGATAAGTTTGTTGTTGATCCCATCGATGACATCCTTATCTTCTCCATGTTAGATTTGATTCATATGGAACATTTGACATTAATGTTGGAAACTTTCGAGAACCTTCTTCGGGTCATTTCGAAGTATGAGTTCTGGATGTTAGAAGTGACCTTCTCTGGTTCACGTGCAAATGTTGAAAGATTCCGCCATGGACTCGAGTAGAGTTAGCTCCGTTCCCTAAGGACACATGTGTGTTTTGTTGGTAGCACCTTATGTGTGTGCAGTTGTCTCTCGACAAGTTGTAAATACATGGGTCTAGCAATTTAGCTCATATTTTGGAGCTTTACACTGTAGTCCATATCTTGAGAATCTAGTAACTTTACCTTTGCGGTAAATGTTGCAAACTTTCTATTCGGACATGTTGAGTCTAAAGTATCGTTCCACCTAACCAAAGCTGAATCTCAAGCAGCAATGATGGTTGGTGTTATTCAAGGTTTTGACATAGGTCTCTTTGTGCATCTGGCAAGATTAATGTAACGGTTGACACACTTAGCGGGAAAGACCTCTAGTCATATTCTCTTGATTCAGCAATAACAACCACTCTTCATGAGGCTTCTTCTATGATTTATCATATGAGTTGTTCTTATGGTTTCCTTTGTATCCGAAGTCCGACCTTTACTTGATGTCTCGTGTCTCGAACATCAAGGAGAACATTCAAAGTAGTGTTGCTAAATGTCTCTCGGTCAACCCTCCAGACCCTTTATGTTGGCAAGCGTCTTGTTGTGCCAAGTAATTGATGTCTGAGAATGAAGTTTCTTTCTTCTCGTGTCATCAGGAATATTCTTACCTATTCATCCTAATGGTGTAAAGTGATATCATGATCTTTGGCAAAGATTTTGATAAACCTGGATGAATAAAGAGTTTCCTTCATTTTCTCAATCATGTTTTCAGAGTGACTATGATTTTGATAATCAACAGCTTCTCTTGTTACATGATTCTTGTGACTCTTATAAGTCCTCTCCACTAAAACACCTTTCCGTCTTAAGCCTTATGTTGAATGAAAGAGTGACTCTTCTGTTTCAAAAGTAGTTCAACAGCTTGGTTTTGTTGATTCATATCTCCGCACCCTAAAATCTCTACTTAAGCCATTTAGTAGAGGTTCCTCTTCGAAGTCTGTGGTCATGTTCTTTCTGTTGGAAGCTTTCTTCTTCAGAAGCTTCAAAACCTCCTATAAGTTTCATGGTCTCAATCCTTATGAAGACCAGCTATCTAACAACTTGAAACCATCTCCTTTTGTTTCCTCTGTTACCTTGACGTGTTTCATGTTCGTCATCTCAGAGTTGTTTTTGAACACTCTATCCATGAGTTGACCATGAGATTCTCGGTGTGTTGTTTAGTGTGTTCCCTCTTATCTTTAGAGTGACCCTGTTTCTTTCTCTCTCCGCCGCTTTTCCTACCTTTGGAATCTCGGGTCGAGATTCTCGTAAGGGGATAGAGCTGTAACACCCTAGTTTTAGTTAATATATATTTAGGGTTGATAGTGCATCCATGAGCATCATATCAAAATTTGCATGCATTAAGAAATAAAATGCAAACCCTAAACTCTAATATTCTCCCTCTGTTTCAAAAGCATTCAAATGGTTTTGAATTTTAAAAGCTACCAAAACATTTGGATCCCAATTTGAATAAAAGCGCCCCACACTACTCTACTATGTTTTATAAAAGCCCTGGTATTTTTGAAATACTCAAAAAAATTGAAAAGGATTTGTAAATAAAAAAAGGAAACCTAAATCAGAAAAGGAAAAAGGTTATTCTAAAAAAATAGCAGCCAGAGCACTCCCTAGGCCGCAGCCTAGTAGCCCAGCTACCCTCTCCCCTCTTCCTGCCGCACACCGCAGCAGCCTGAGGCCCAGCAGAAGCCCACTCCGGCCCATACCCCTTCGCCGTTTTTCTCCTTTCTTCTTCCTCCCGACGACGCAAGCAGCTGCGTGTCTGCGCCACCACCGTCGATCGCAGTTGGCCATTGCGATGCGTTGCGCCGCCCCCCGACGCCTACAAGTGTTGTGGCCTCGACAAAGACGAACCCTAGACGCCACTTCCTCCCTTCCCCTTTCTCTCTGGCTCCCTTGCGCCATGGATGAAACCCTAGGTGTAGACCCTGCCGGCGCCTCGTCGCTCCCGGCCACCCCTCGCCCAGCCAAGCATGCAGGAAGCTCCGCCTCGTCGCCCCGAGGCTTCTCCCCGAAGGAACCGTCCCCGCTCGCTCCCAATCATCGCCAACGACTCTGTCTCCCTCGAGCCCGACGACCGCCGCCGTCGATTCGCCGGCTCCCGACCTTGCCTCGCCTCCCTGACACCACCACCGCACACCTGGTGAGCTGCTGGTCCTCGTGGACCCTCTCTCTCGCCCCTCTCACTCTGGTTCCTCCTCCCCGTCGACCACCTACCACCACCGCCTCTCACTATCGTCGTGCTCCCCTCTCCGGTGACCTTTTCGAGGCGGCGCCGCTACTCTTTGGCTCGCCTCAACCTCCTCTCTCTAACGTGTGCACGCACACGCCCTAGATCGCCCCCTAACATCGTCCCGTGCCGCCATCTGGCCCGTCGGCCGGCGAGCCCGCGTAGCTTGGCAACGTGGCACCGGGCCCAGTAGTCAGCTGCAGCGGCTAGCTACTGCCTTGGTGAAAAACACCCAACGGCCCCCTCTGTCCCACTTTGCCTACGTGGCTTGCCTATGTGGCCTCGGGCCGACATGTCAGCCATAGTGGCTAGCCCATCCTGCGGTGTAAAAAGTAATTCCAGACTTATTTAAATTAAGAAAAGTTAAATAATTTCAGAAATTGTTTGAATATTGTAAATTCAATAACTTTTAATTTATAAGTCATAAAAATGTGTATAATATATCAAAATGTTCAGAAAAATGAAACCAAGCTACCTAAGCTATAATCATGCATTGTTCAATAACTTAAATGACAAGTTTAATTAGAACAACCTAGTAACCCTAATAGATGATTCCAGAGTTTCCCCGAGTTAGGGTTTGCGCCCCTCGAAACCCCGTTTAAATGGTCGAGCATGCTTTAGGGTTTCAATTCAATGCAAATTAACTTGTCATATCATCATCCTTGCTTAAGCATTGCATCGATGCCATGTGTTGATTGTTTCCCTTTCTTTCCGGTGATTTGGTTCTTTCCGGTAGAATACGATGCCGAGGTCGAGATCGAAGACCGAGATCAAGACCATCGAAGATCGACTAACAATGCTTGACCAACTATAATCAAGTCAAGTACAAGGCTTCCGAAGATCTATTTATCTGCTATCAACAGGCAAAGGCAAGCATAGCCCCACCATGATATAATCCTATGTTTTCGAAAGCATTTCAATTCCTGCCATGATGCATACGATTCTACTGTGGTCTTTTATCGATAGATAGAGTATCCTATCTATTGCATTACTCCCTTGATATTACATTACCTGATCCACTGCTCCTAGCATAACTAGGTTTGGCTTGTGTGCACTGCTAGAGCTCTTATTCGTGTCTGCTTAGCCATGCATAGCTGTTTAGTCTGGTCCATCCAGATGATGTATCAGATGCAGAGAATCTAGTATGACAGGAGAACGTGGTGATATGATATCATAGGCGATATGAGTTAAACATGCTAAGGCTTGTATGGGAGGCCATGGTGGGATGTGGTTTTTGTAGTCCCATGCTCACCACCACTAGGACCTGATGTTCTTGCCTCTTGAACCAAGACGAGCGTACAACCACACAGGGCCTCGAAAACCCCATGATTGACTAACTTTCCTAGTAGATTCCATGAGTCACATAGTTCGGGCGTTCCATTCGAGATATGCACAGAAAATCTTTTGAAAGATTTGCCGGGTGAAGTTGGTGCATTCATAACATGTAGGTAAGCATGGACCAGGTTGCTTGGGGTCGATGGAGCCCTTGTTAACCAACCTCGCCTCATATCTTTAAGTATCGGCTTCGGGATTTGACCCGTTACGGCGGAGCCATAATTATTGCGTGACTCATGGTCTCGGCGAAAGAAAGGTAAAGGTCGTGTCTAACCACCCTCTGCCAGCCTTCCAAGGAAGGGGGCTTATCTTGTGGCATTAAGAGAAGGTTAGTACGTGTGGGTAAAGTTGTACACCCCTGCAGGGTAATAATCTTTCGGAAAGCCGTGTCCACGGTTATGGACGACTTGGGAACGGATGTGATGATCATAGAGAACTTGAATCTAATCGTAAAACTTGGCAGATCAACGTGTGCTTAAGGATGCTTCCTCATGGGTACGAGGGGGTGATCCTAGTTCAGGAGATGATGATGATTTGGTGGATATCAGAAGATGATGATCAATACTTTGGAGATGTCGCTTTCTTATCCCCTTTTAAAATACTCTGACTAGACGAGCTTCTTCTCCCTCTTGTTTCATAAACAAAAGATGGCTTTATGCAAAACAACTCCTCCAGCCATAAGTCTTGCGGAGTACACCATGTACTCACCCTTGCTTTGTTGGTAATTTTGGCAGAGTAAGTGTTCCCTGAAGATTAGTTTGGTACTACATCGACATCGACGAGTAGCTTGGGGTTCTCGGCTGGCAACCTGGAATCTATGGGCTGGGACGTCATCGTTATGCTTCAGGCCTCTTAGGCCATTCGTTAAGTTTGCTATACTTAATAGCATAATTTTCCTTCCGTTGTTTGATGTTTGTGGTCACTGACCTCTGCTTGTAATAATTTGGTTCTCTGCTCAGTTATGAACTTGCTGTAATAAATTTTGTGTCATAGGGTCACTGCTGTGTTATCAATTCTTCACTGGATATTCTCGAGCTCAAGGTTAAGCTTATGTCAGACGGAGGTCTAGGATTTGTTTAGCCCTGATCTCGGGGGTGTCACATTTACCACCCCTCATTAGGATTTACCTCCACTTTTAGATGCTAGTGCTAAGTATAAAACATGATCAACTTTAGATGGGAATACTTGGTGAAAACGGTTATGAAAACCTTAGAATGATGAGTCATTCTACTGAAATGTTTTGACATGTGTTTCCGAATACCAGATGATTTTGATGATGAAAATGTTGAGGCATGAGCCTTAACCCTTTATAAAACTGATGGTTGTCTAGACGCGATACCATTCCAATTTTACCGTACAACCACAATCCCCGAAAATTGGGTAGGGCTTGACTAGAAATTTATATACCTTAGTATGGGTTCCCTCGTGGCCAAGGTCTGAGCTGAGGCTACCTTGTGAAGATTGTCCACCTGTGCAGTACCCAAGATGACTGCTGGTCATGGTTGGGAGGCCAAACTCATAGGATAGGTTCCTATACTAGGGCGTGTAATTGAAAGGTTAGGATTGATTATCCACATACTGAGTATGTTGAATTCAGGATTTGTTTTTGACGGATGTATCGAATGTTGTGGTGAAAGTGTACAATCTCTGTAGAGTGTCAAACTATTCAAATAGCCGCGTCTGCGGTTATGGACAGTTGGAGTGGCCATACTGTTCCCCCGTCAGATGTTTTCAAAATGACTTGTGAAATGATTTGTTTGACTTGACCACAACAGAGTTGTGATATGAAATTCAAATTCCCACTTAGGTGTTATAAAATTGTCAACTAGTTTGCTTTGCTTTTGAACTTAGTAGAGGTAAATCTGGATTTTTGCAAAACAACCCTAGAGCTTAGCATCCTACTACAAAAAACCTCTTAACTTATTAGTATTAGTTTGCGAGTACTTTAAGAGTACTTATGGCTTTGTCCCTGGCTATTCTCGTGGCCAGACTATGAAGAGGAGTATCAGGATGACGGATCGCAGGAAGGTTACGACAACTAGGATCATCTCCCATCGTCAGCATTGCATGTGACCCCGAAGATGGAGCTTCGCCTACGCTATCGTTACTATTACGTTATTCCGCTGCTTGCATTGTACTAAGAACTGGATCATGAGATCCTTATTTGTGTAAGACCTTATGTATGGTTTATAATGGATGATGTACTGTGATATCCAAATCTGTTATGTCTCGCCAAAATGGTAATCCTGGGATTGCGATGTATGGCATAACAGGCATCTGGGATTAAAAATCCGGGTGTTGACACATAGCCTTCATCACCGCCTTCCAGGAGTGCACGATGGACGACGCCCTCGCCGCTGCCATCATCATAGCCATCACCACTTTACTAGGTGCCGACCTCGAGGGCAACCGTAGCACCTTCACAGAATCACACTCCTTTATGTCGAGCTCGTGGGTCAGCCGCACCTTCGCCCACCTGCATCACACGGTCAGGTTTGCGATGCACCTTCGTCGCCTCCACAATGCCGTCCCATAGAACTACCTTGTCCATACTTGTGCCTGTATCCAGAACATTTAACAAATTAATCAAAAAGGGGTATGCCATACAATTCAAAATGCACAGATGTAAGATAAAAATGCTTACAAATTTTCCTTTAATCAGCCAGTTCATTGGCTATGTTTCTATTGACAGCATTTTCCCTGCAAGATTTTGATCGTAATAACGTGTACATAAGTAAATAGGATACAATTGGTAGTTAAGCACATTTCATATAGTATCATTTCTGCAATTCAATGTCCGAGCAAGTAACTGGGATTACTGAATCTGAATTATCCTGGACATGAATGTTTTGGCATTGTTAACCCAACTGCAATACAATGAATATGCTTTCCAAGCTACTCTTCAAAACCAAAGAAATTCCATGGTAAACTTAGATTTTATGTCCTTATTTGTCACAATGTCTAGGTGCTTATAAAATTAATGACATGCACATTCACAGGGTGGTATGTCATTTTCCAATGGCGCAAGGGCGTGCACCCCATTTCATGATTAAGCAACACCCTCCCATTGGATAATTAACAAAAACTAGTGGCTATGGGCACTTCTATTTTTTCAGGTATAGTGAGCAATATTGTTGCTGTACTGCTAAATAATGTTACGTATCTATATACAGACGCTAAAGAATTAAAGAGGATTAGGAACAAATAGTATTATGCATGACATGCAGATGATATTCAAAAACGACGACATGAAACCCAAAATAACAAACATACTTGAACAACCCTTCTTACTGATGACCAAGCTATGCCATCTGCTTCTGCTGATATCGATGTCCAAGATAATGAAACATGAATGGGAGTGTTCATATCTATTGATAATGACTTGTTTCGTTATGCTTTATAATGGAACCCGACCCTGTTATCTGGGGTCGTATGGAAAAAATCTATTGATACTGACGATCTGCCATTGCATATACCCCTATGTATTGATACTAATTAGCATTTTTCATCTACATGCAGATCTAAAGAGATAAAGAGGAAAAAGCAAAGGTTATGTACAACCAAGATAGTTATGGTTACCTGCCATTGGACACTTTCACATGTGGTTAGTAGTTCTCTCGAAAGATGCATATACGCTCATTCCTCAGCTTGCTATGTACAGTCAATACCAACTAACTCCAACGCCCACTTTTTTAGCTCATGATTCCCCTACAAAAATATTTAATTGAGATTAACCTTGTTTTATAAAATTCAAAAAAACAACATTAAATAGATGGATTTGTATGAGATAAAATGAGTATCAGCATGCTGAACTACATCCCTGCCTATAAATTGAAAGCAACTTAGAAGTGAGTTTTATCTTCACTTGTCTCATATGTCTCTGCTATTGCAAGATAATATGTCAGTTTTTTCATCATCATGCCATATTTAAGGATAATATGGCATTTTTATCTTCATGCTAATTTGAAGATTCATATATACAATAAAAACTTGGACAATTGATTAAATAAACCTTACTACTAATGAAGATACCCGGATGCAAATGAACAAATCTAGAAGAGATAAATGTGTTTTTTGTATGGCCCCTTAGTCTTGAAAAGAAAATATCTCCGGAATTAAATATAAAGTATGCATCAGTACATACCAACTGGGAGTAGGTGACATCAATAATTCTGAACAAGTATGCATCTGCACATACCAACAGGGGGTAGGTGACATCATTTGTCTGAACAAGTATGCATTTGCACATACCAACTGGGAGCTAAATGAAGCCTTAAACTAATATTTTCAGTATAACTATTTTTAACACGATGGAAGATCCCATATCTACTTACTGAGAGCAACCATATAACATCATCAAAGGCATTTTTTTAGTGTAGCAAGTGGACTAAAAAGACATTTTTCATATTACAGCGATCATGTATAACAGCAGAGTTGATCCGAGACATCCAAGTAAACTAACAATGCCTTTGAACATGCAAATTTATCTCAGGCTCACAACGATGTTATATTCTCTCTATATGACTCTCAAGGTAAATTTGTCACACATTTTTGTGTATGACCTATGTTATATTCATAAGTGATAACTCTGACGTGTGCCTTATTATGCTTACTACCGATGCCTTAATATTACACACTGATATATGTAGGGGTTCGTAGCATGGAAAACAAAAAAATTCTACCGCATACAAACAAACAAGCCAAGATCTATCTACTAGATTGTAGCAAAGAGTCGATAGAGGAACTCACCATCAAAGATTCCAAAGCGGTTAACGAGAGCAGATTCTCGTCGATGATGTAGTCGTACACTCCCGATCTCAAGATCGCGCAGACGATCCTTCCGGCGCTGCGTTCCGGCAGCGCTTACGCAGTCGGTCACACGTTCGGTACTCGATGAAGACCTTCCTCTCCCTTGTTCCAGCAGGCAGCGGAGGTTGTAGCACTCTCCTCGTGATTCCGGCAGCACGACGGCGTGGTACCGGAAGTAGAGGGGAGATCTCGCAGGGCTTCGCCTTAAGCCGGAGCGAGTATGGTGGACTATGAGAGAGTCTTGGTGATCTAGGGTTTAGACACACCAATTAGAAAGGGCTAAACCAGCGGCTAGGGCAATTAGAAGCTCTAACTCGGCGGCTTGGGAGAAATCCCTAGGCTATGGCTAGGGTTTAGGTTTAGAGGGAGGCAACTTGTGTGTCTAGGAGGGGAGCCCTGCCCCTCCTTATATAGGTGGAGGGAGGCGCCGACCAAGGGGAGGGAGTCCCTCCCCAACTCGGATCCCTAGTGGGCCGGCGGTGGAGGAGGAACTCCTCCCCAACTCGGTTTCCCACTTCTTCTCCACTTTCCAAAATAGTCGTTTGACTTTTCAAATTGGCGTTTGACTTTTCAAACTAGGATTTGATTAAACCCTTTATTTTGTACAGCGATGACACCTAGTACATGATGCAATCATTCCAACTTGCAATGACACATTCATGTACCCTTCCCCTCCGGAGTGCCGGACATTTCAGAACCTTCTAGAACATTCCTGATGAAAACACCGGAACCATTCGCCAACTCCGAAACAGGACTTTCCTTATATGAATCTTATTCTCCGGACCATTCCGGATCTCCTCGTGATATCCCGGATCCCATCCGAGACTCCGAACAACATTCGGTCTCTTACTCATCATTCCATAACTACTCAACAACATCGAATCCTTAAGTGTGTCTCCCTACGGTTCGTGAATTATGCGGACATGATCGAGACACTTCTCTGAACAATAACCAATAGAGGAATCTGGAAATTCATATGGCTCCCACATATTTCTACGATTACTTTGCGATCGAATGAACCACTTACATACGATACCAATTTCCCTTTGTCTCACGATAGTTTACTTATCCGAGGTTTTGATCGTCGGTATCTCTGCATACCTAGTTCAACCTCGTTACTGATAAGTACTCTTTTTCTCGTTCCCCTGGTATGTGATCCCTTGTGAGCTAGTCACATGCTTGCAAGCTAATTGGATGACATTCCACCGAGAGGGCCCAGAGTATATCTATCCGTCATATGGATGGACAAATCCCACTCTTGATCCATGTGTCTCAACCGACACTTTCCGAACACTCAATGCCACCTTTATAACCACCCAGTTACGGTGTAGTGTTTGATGTCATCAAAGAATCCTTTCGGTGAAGGTGATATGCATGATCTCATGGTCGAAGGAATTAGGTTACTATGTATCAGAAAGCATATAGCATTTGAACTATTAAAATGACTTGATATTTATGCTACGCTTATCTATAGGAGTATGTCCATCACATCATTCTCCTAATGATATGAACCTGTTGTCAATAACATCTCTATGTTCATGATCAGGAAACCATGATCATATATTAAACAACAAGCTAGTTTAACAAGAGGCTTTACTAGGGACTCTTTTATGTTTACAAATCACACAAGTATTAATGTTTCCTGTTAATACAATTATAGCATGGTATGTAAACATTTATCATAAGTATGAAGATATGATAATAACCACTTTATTATTGCCTCTTGGGCATATCTCCAACAGTCTCCCACTTGCACTAGAGTCAATAATCTAGTTTCAAACCTTTGTGTATTCAACACCTATGGCTTTCTGGTGTTGTATGTACATGATTGCTAGTGGTCAACTGATCTCCGGATCTGACACTTCCAGGTCCGTGTGTAATTGCATGTCTTTGCGTCTCTACGCATCACTCATTCTCTAATGAGATGGCTTTGTATATTTTTGGTCCTTTGCTGATACCTTTAGTTCTTTGGGGTTAAAACATGTTGATAATATTGTCGTACAATATATCTTCATAGTACTATCCCACTGTGAACTACACCTAGTTTGATAACAAACTACTTGACACAAATGCCCTCTTTTGCTGCTATAATTGCGGTCATATACTTAGCCTTTTGTTGTAGTATCTGTCACAATGTCTTAACTTTGGAACTCATCCAAATCCATTATGGAACTTACTTTCCATTATATTGTGCCACCCTTAGTTTAGATTGAGATAAACTTAATTTGTATTTTGTGACAAAACTAGTATCAATGTAGTACTTTTACAATGAACTAACCATCTATTTGTCAATTTTACAAAACAATATATTCTTAGTTCTTCCAAAAGATCATAAGAATATCCTTACTATCGTCCAATGATCATCTTATGAATCATTCTGGTATATGCTCATAACATTTAGAGTATAGGACATATCTGGATTTGTACATATCACAGTGTGGTTGATATAAATACTCTTTGTGATTTCATATATCAAGTATCAATCTATACTTGAATCTTTGTTTCACTTACCCAGTGTCAATACACTTGAATATATTATCAATATTGAACTCATTCAATCCTTTTTCTGTGACAAGAACCTTTCTTGTAGTTTCTATATTGAACTCATTCAATACATCATCTATGTACTTTCGGCACAACCATATTAGCGTCTATTGATGCCAAATATTTGGGTTTTGCCTAAGCCTTTCATCGAGATGAAATTCTTATCTTGTGTTAATAAAAGATACATCATTTCCAATCAACAATATGTCTTCCACATAATGTATTAGAAACATGTCTTAGCGCTCCCACTTAATTTCTTGCAAATGCAAGCATCTTCATCATCTCCGACGAATTTATACTCCTTTAACAGTTTCATCATAGTGAAGGTTCCAACTCCGCAATGCTTACTTCAACCATTGAAGTTTGCATATGCATTTAGCATCCTTTGAATTAACAAAACCCTTTGGACCGCGTTATGCACATGTCCTAGGTAACAATTCTATTAGAAGAACTTTTTTTGTTTATCCAACACATAACAAAATTATATGTCGTGGTTGCTACATTAATCCGTCTAGACTAAATATCGCTATGAAAGATCAAATCTTGTCATAGTCAACCCTTTGAACATTGTTGTGAACTCTTTCCCAACATGTCGACCATTTCATAGATGTGCAACATCCATGTCTATTTATTTATAGATCCAAACACAACTGTAAGGTCTTACACCTTTCTCGAGGGTCCTTCAAGTTCAAAACTTGATTTCTCGTGTATGGAACTATCACGGATTTTATGGCTTCAAGCCATTTTACGGAGTCAGGGCCCATCATCGCTTCTTTGCATGTAGTACGTTCATTATTCTCAAATAATGATTCAACCCTCAAATCTTGGTATTTGATTGTTTACTCGACCTACTTGGTTCAAAAGAAACTTTGACCTTCGTAACCATAACCTTTGAGGCACGTGAGCCATGAGCATTGTTGCTGCCTCCGGAACACTTTTCGGCGCTGCGCAACTTTGCACATATAGCTAAGGTTCCTTTAACCTTATCAAAGTTCTATTGTCCTCCCACTTAACTTTTCACAAAAAAATCCTTCTCAAAGAAACTTGACGTTCTAAGCGACAAACACTTTTGTCTCCGGTGTTATGGAGGAATACTTAACAAAGACAGGTTCATCCGACTTTGGTTGCAAACATCTTTCTTATGCATAGCATACCAATGTTTAAGAAAGGACAACTTGGGTTTTATCCCAAACCATAACTTTATATGGTGTCAATTCAACGGATTATGATGGAGCTCTTTTCAGTGGAAAAATGGTAATCTCTAAAGCTTTTAATCTTTAAAATATAATAGCAGTTTTTGAATTACACCTCCGATCTTACCATGTCAAACAAGGTTTAATTACATATCTCGAACGCTCCATATTCTTATGGTGTTTCGGGAAAATGCAAATCCACGGAACGATTCCTTAAATCTTAGGTATTATGCTAAACTTGTAACTCAAATATCTTCCTTTATGATCTTATCATAAACTATTTATATTCTTGTTACAATGATTTTGCACTTCATCTTGAAAGTCTTTGAACTTTTCAAATGTTTCATACTTCATCCTTATTAAGTAAATATTCATTTATTCACTCAAATTCTCGGAGAAAGCATATGAAGTTGAAATCCATCGCTCTTGACTACACATAATGGACTTCATACAACAATATGTACAAGTTCCAATAAGCTAGTCACTCGTTCCCTTTTGGCCTAAGAACGAAGTTTTAATTATCTCTAGGAAATTTTTCACAAGCGTCATGTGATCAAAATCAAAAGACTCCAAAATTCCATCCACATGGAGTTTCTTCATGTTTTCTTTCCAATATAATTTAAACGGCGATGTCACTTCCTAAGTGATCTTTCAATCAATTTGTCTTTCGACATTTTTAGCACTAGTTTTATGGATGTGATTTCTCCAACGAGATTTGTGAATCATCCATCTTTTATAGATTACGGCAATTATTTGAACAACCCTTTTGTTCTCATAATACCTGATAAAACAAATCTTGAAGGCAAGCTTTGATGTTTAACGAGCAACACAATAACCCTTTATTTTGTTCTCGATGAACATCATCACATATTCTTTTGCTAGTTACTTAGGCCATTGTAGTTCATGAATTGTGTTGTTTCGTATGACGATTCACACCAACAAATTCAGTATCAAATACTTAAGAACCACATTGTTTAATAAGAAAAGAATATAGCCATAACATGTATATCATCTATATACTTAAACTGAACAATTCTAGTCTTTTCTTTTCTGCCATATATTTATGAGATTCTCTTTCAGTATTTCCTTTTCTGTTTGAAAGAATCTATCAACATCAATAGTGGAGTCATACATATGACACATAGTCCAAAGCGTGTATAGTTAAATACCAATGTCTTTGGACTTGCACTTTGAAGTAGATCACCATTATCAAATGTTTGGTGTTCTTTCAAATTCCTTTCTTTAGTAATCTCTTGGTGTAGTAAACATTTTACCTACATCAAATATTCACCCTCATCATGGATTTATCCATGATCAAGCTACTTTTAGCTTGTAACGGTGAATCGCGAGTATAATTTTTCTCTCCAAAACCTTTTGGAAGATTAGGACAACTAGTGTCTCCAACCTTTTGCAAATTCTCATCAAATATGAGAACATGACTTTTGCCATATTATACTCTATCATGTTGCAACCAAAACTTCGTTTCAGATATCACAATATCTTCCACATATCATGGTTTCTGAAACAACTCTTTCAGATCCTAGATAACCTTGATATTAAGACAATCATTTGAATATCAAGAATCATGGAAACAAACATGATACTCATACACTAACTCTTGGAATTGTCACTCTTGTTTTAATACCAATTATTAAACTTCATGGAGTAACCGGAACTTACTGAAAGTTTGCAATAGGACTTTTAAACTTTAGATTAACACTTCAAAACAATACGATACCAGTTCGTAAAGTAACTAACCAGAATTCTATAGTTCTATCATCTCAATTAAAACTAAGCGCAAGGTGGTAAACGGATGCCAATGACTACAACAATTATGCAAATTCACTTTGATTTAATTTATGATAAATAGTGTTCAACTTTTAATCATATTGCCGTTGAACTCCCACTCAAAACAATATCCCTCACATTGTTTTAGTGATCACACGAACCAAATCCACCACATCAAAACCGATCATCACGAGAGTTGATGTAGCTTCAATGGCGAACAATCAACATGTTCATCATATCTACTATATGAATCATGCTTTACCTTTCGGTGATCCGTGTTCCGAGACCATGTCTGTACATGCTAGGCTCGTCAAGATCAAACCTTAGCTTCTGCATGAGCAAATCTGGCTTGCTCATGTTGTATACACTCGTAGAATCTAACACACCCGATCATCACGTGGTGCTTCAAAACAACGAGCTTTAGCAACGGTGCTTACTAAGGATGAACACTTTAAAACTTGAAATTGTGTGCTTGAGGGATCATCTTATAATGCTACCGTCGTAAACTAAGCAATACAAGATGCCTAAAAGGATTAACATCACATGCAATTCATAATATGTGATATGATATGGCCTTTCTTCTTGTGCTTCCGATCTCCATCTTCAAGCACGAACATGATCTCCATCATCACCGGCATTGCATCAAGGTCAATGACGCCGCTCCATGGTTGTCGTCCACCAGCTTCAACTATTACAACTACTTTGAACAGACAAGCGGGTCTTAACAGAATTTAAAGACAACCATATGGCTCCTGCCGGTTGCCAACTTACAATAAGGAACATTGCATACATCACATATAATCACAATCATGGCCATATCACATCACAGCACACCCCTGCAAAACAAAGTTAGACGCCTCTACTTTCTTTGCATATTTTACGTGGTTTGGGGCTTTCAATAAGTGTCGTTCTAACTTACGAACATGAACGACAACATTGATACTAGTATTGTTAATCACCCGTTGTAAATTGAATCTTAACTATGCTAGGAGAAACAGGCACCCGCAAAGCCACTTATGCAATACAAGTTGCATGTCAAGCGTGGAGCAAGTCTCATGAACGATGTCATGTAAGGTTAGCCCGGGCCGCTTCATCCCAACATACCGCAAGATGCAAAGTACACAAGAAGCAATCGACAATAAAAGCATCAACGCCCACAATGACCATTGTGTTCTACTCGTGCAACAGATCTACATATAGACACGGCTCTGATACCACTGTAGGGGTTCGTAGCATGGAAAACAAAAAATTTCTACCGCATACAAACAAACAAGCCAAGATCTATCTACTAGATTGTAGCAACGAGTCGATAGAGGAACTCACCATCGAAGATTCCAAAGCGGTTAACGAGAGCAGATTCTCGTGGATGATGTAGTCGTACACTCCCGATCTCAAGATCGCGCAGACGATCCTTCCGGCGCTGCGTTCCGGTAGCGCTTCCGCAGTCGGTCACACGTTCGGTACTCGATGAAGACCTTCCTCTCCCTTGTTCCAGCAGGCAGCGGAGGTTGTAGCACTCTCCTCGTGATTCCAGCAGCACGACGGCGTGGTACCGGAAGTAGAGGGGAGATCTCGCAGGGCTTCGCCTTAAGTCGGAGCGAGTATGGTGGACTATGAGAGAGCCTTGGTGATCTAGGGTTTAGACACACCAATTAGAAAGGGCTAAACCAGCGGCTAGGGCAATTAGAAGCTCTAACTCGGCGGCTTGGGAGAAATCCCTAGGCTATGGCTAGGGTTTAGGTTTAGAGGGAGGCAACTTGTGTGTCTAGGAGGGGAGCCCTGCCCCTCCTTATATAGGTGGAGGGAGGCGCCGGCCAAGGGTAGGGAGTCCCTCCCCAACTCGGATCCCTAGTGGGCCGGCGGTGGAGGAGGAACTCCTCCCCAACTCGGTTTCCCACTTCTTCTCCACTTTCCAAAATAGCCGTTTGACTTTTTAAATTGGCGTTTGACTTTTTAAACTAGGATTTGATTAAACCCTTTATTTTGTACAGCGATGACACCTAGTACATGATGCAATCATTCCAACTTGCAATGAAACATTCATGTACCCATCCCCTCCGGAGTGCCGGACATTCCAGAACCTTCTAGAACATTCCTGACAAAAACACCAGAACCATTCTCCAACTTCGAAACAGGACTTTCCTTATATTAATCTTATTCTCCGGACCATTCCGGATCTCCTCGTGATATCCCGGATCCCATCCGAGACTCCGAACAACATTCGGTCTCTTACTCATCATTCCATAACTACTCAACAACATCGAATCCTTAAGTGTGTCTCCCTACGGTTCGTGAATTATGCGGACATGATCGAGACACTTCTCTGAATAATAACCAATAGAGGAATCTGGAAATTCATATGGCTCCCACATATTTCTATGATTACTTTGCGATCGAATGAACCACTTACATACGATACCAATTTCCCTTTGTCTCACGATAGTTTACTTATCCGAGGTTTTGATCGTCGGTATCTCTACATACCTAGTTCAACCTCGTTACTGATAAGTACTCTTTTTCTCGTTCCCGTGGTATGTGATCCCTTGTGAGCTAGTCACATGCTTGCAAGCTAATTTGATGACATTCCACCGAGAGGGCCCAGAGTATATCTATCCGTCATATGGATGGACAAATCCCACTCTTGATCCATGTGTCTCAACCGACACTTTCCGAACACTCAATGCCACCTTTATAACCACCCAGTTACGGTGTGGTCTTTGATGTCATCAAAGCATCCTTTCGGTGAAGGTGATATGCATGATCTCATGGTCGAAGGAATTAGGTTACTATGTATCAGAAAGCATATAGCATTTGAACTATTAAAATGACTTGATCTTTATGCTACGCTTATGTATAGGAGTATGTCCATCACATCATTCTCCTAATGATATGACCCTGTTGTCAATAACATCTCTATGTTCATGATCAGGAAACCATGATCATATATTAACCAACAAGCTAGTTTAACAAGAGGCTTTACTAGGGACTCTTTTATGTTTACAAATCACACAAGTATTAATGTTTCCTGTTAATATAATTATAGCATGGTATGTAAACATTTATCATAAGTATGAAGATATGATAATAACCACTTTATTATTGCCTCTTGGGCATATCTCCAACAATATATTCTTCACTGAAGCTCTAGGAAACAATGCTGGACCATCAACGAATGGAGCATATCTAGCATCAATACTTGTTTGAAAATAATCAACACATGGCTAATATGATTACAATCAAAATTCCGCAACCTCATATCTAAAATCTATTTGCTTCACACGGATATGTATTTCTATAGGGTGAAGCAGTTTGATTATAGTGTGCCCACGGGGGCCGCACATAGATAGAGAGGGCCGAGAGAGAGACGGACATGAGCTTGTCGGTGAGACGCATCATGAACCCATAGAAGGGGAGAGGCGCGTCTGTAGGGTTCACATGATGGAAAACAAAAAAATTCTATCGCGGGAACACACAAAAGCCAAGATACGAGATCGGTGCAACGAGTTTGTAGAGTACTAACCCTTATAGATCCAAAGCGTTTAATGAGATCGGATTCTCGTGGTTGATGTACTCATTCTCTTGCTGGTCTCAAGATCATGGAGACAATCCTTTTGGCGCCACGTTCCTGCAGCGCTTCCGCAGTCGGTCACACGTACGGTAGTCGATGAAGACCTTCCTCTCCCTTGTTCCAGCAGGACAGCGGAGGTTGTAGATCTCCACGAAATCCTAGCAGCACGACGGTGTGGTGGTGGTGGTGGAGAATAGATTACTTCAGGGCTTCGCCTAAGCCGGAGCAGTTGTATGGAGGAGAGAGGGAAGCGCCTGGCAGCTAGGTTTTTTGGGTGAGGGACAAGGGGGCACCCCCACCCCTCCTTATATGGGCGGAGGGGCAGCGGCCAGGGTTCCCAGCCCTGGCCAAGTCCACCCCATATCCCCTTGGCTGGTGGATATGGAGAGGGAAAGGGAAACCTTTTCCCTCAAGGTTTCCTTTCCTTCCTCCACTAGGACTTTGACTTTCAAACTACGATTTGACTATTCAAACTAGAGTTTGTTTCTCTCTTCCTTGTCCTTGGCCGACTTGACCTAAAGTACCATGCGCCTAGCCCATTAGGGTGTGGTGCATTCCAAGTACCCCTCCCGGGGTGGTGGACCTTCTAGAACATTCTAGAAGCTTCTGGTCAAAACACTGGAAAAAATTACGAACCTTGGAAATTGACTTTCCTTATATGAATCTTATTCTCCGGACCATTCCGGATCTCTTCGTGATGTCATGGATCCAATCCAATACTCCAAACAAAATTTGGTCTCCAACTCATATTCCATATCTACTAAACAACATTGAATCCTTAAGTGTGTCTCCCTATGGTTCGTGAACTATGCAGACATGATCGAGACACCTCTCTAATCAATAACCATTAGAGGAATCTGGAAATCCATTATGGCTCCCACATATTTCTATGATGACTTTGTGATCGAATGAACCATTTACACACGATACCAATTTCAACTTTTTCTCGAGATACTTTACTTATCTGAGGTTTGACCATCAGTATCTCTCTACCTAGTTCAACCTCGTTACCGATACTCTTTAATCGTTCCATGATATGACATCCCATGTGACCTAGTCACATGCTAGCAAGCTAATTGGATGACATTCCACCGAGAGGGCCCATAGTACATCTATCCGTCATATGGATGGACAAATCCCACTCTTGATCCATGTGCTTCAACACATACTTTCAGAATACTCGGTGCCACCTTTATAATCACCCAGTTATGAAGTGGTATTTGATGTCATCAAAGTATCCTTCCGGTGATGGTGATTAACATGATCTAATGTTCGAAGGATTAGGTTACTATGTATTTGAAAGCTTATAGCAAACAAACTTTAAATGACTTGATCTTTTGCTATGCTTAACTATAGGAGTGTGACCTTGGCTCCTGCGCATTGGCGAAGCTTATAGCAAATGAACTTTAAAATATTTATGTCACTATCTTGGACATGCTAGTGAATAGCATGAAAACATGGCTTGATATGATTCAGCTTCTTGTGTTACCTTGGCTCCTGTGCATTGGCTGGCACCCATGTTGTCACAGTAGATAGTCACGGGGTCCAACGCACTAGGAACCACACTAAGCTCCATAATGAACTCCTTAATCCATATCGCCTCTTGTGAAGCCTCCGAAGCAGCTATGTATTCCGATTCAGTTGAAGATCTCGCCACAACGCTTTGCTTAGCACTCCTCCAGCTCACTGCTGCACCATTCAAAGTAAATACGTATCCAGATTATGATTTAGAATCATCCGGATCGGTGTTCCAACTAGCATCAGTGTAACTATTTACAACGAGTTGTTTGTCACCTCCATAAGAAAGAACCATATACTTAGTCCTTCTTATGTAATTTAGGATATTTTTGACCGCTATCCAGTGATCTACTCCTGGATTACTTTGATATCTGCTAGTCAATCTAACAGCATATGCAATATATGGTCTTGTACACAAGTGAAGGCTTTCAAAGTAATACTCAATAGATAAGAGTTTTATGCAAACAAGGAAGATAAAGAACATGATTGAATAAATCACCATATGAATGCGTGAAACACAACAACTCAAAAGCTTGCTGGAGATAGAGAGGAAGTAGGTTTACTGACTCAACTTGGAAGCTAGGAGAAAGGTCCCTTCATAGAGGGTAGCAGGGATTACAAGTCATAAAGAGCTTCCAAAAGATTATGGTACTTACTAGATTTGAGCCCTCATTGCCCCTATCATAAGCATCTTGAGATGATCAAGGTTAAAGTGAACAAAGATGGAGTATATGGTTGACGAAATATAAGTTGGCAATCTCATGTCCCTTGAATATGAGGGCCACTCCTCATGTATACTCAACTTTGGACCCAGGTAAGTTCTTGTCATTGTAAGTATTTGCATATCATTGAGAACCGCCAATGGGGTACCCCTTGCACATGGTACATGAGCTTTCCCATAACCAAAATGACAAGGCAAGTAGACAATGAGCATCTCAGTTATCCTTTTATTTACTATGTGTATAGCTTTTTGTTGAGGATGCTTCATAGATGACTCACTATGGTGATGCTACAAGTTTCCACCATGATTAGGCATGGCTTAGGCTAGCGGCCCAGGCATTTCTCTAACACAGAATATAGACTCCATGGACTTACAAGTTCCCTCTTTATTTCACATCGGTGACATCCATAGACAAAAGAGCATGATATCAACTGTGTACAGAGTACAAGTGCAATGTTGAAAACGTTCCCCGTGGCAGCACGGTTCTGCTAATTCCAACATATAGATGCAAGCATATGCAACTTCGATTTTCACAATGGTTCAAGTCTATTAGGGGCAAGTAAATAAGGTGTGCCATCAAGTTCGTGAGAGCTTTACTAACTAGTTTTCACATAACAAAATACTTTTTAATTTTAAAGGTAGATAAAGTTTGAGAATTTTCTTGGAATAGCAAAAGCTACTAGGTAGATATGCTGGACACAAGTGGCAAAAGTTTTGGTTCAAAGGATTTTGTAAATATGAGAAGTATGCGTTCTCAAAACAGGTTTTTTGGTCAGCAAGGCTGGGTAGCAAGCAAGAGAGGTGAAATAAACAAGCAAACATACAAGTAATAAAGCAAAACATGCAATCTTCCTTGAAGACACAAAAGAATCTTAAATAAATAATACTAAGCTTATGAGCTAACAAGAAAGAAAACAAATGATACAAAATACCTGTAAGCTTTTTCTTTCTTTTTCTTTTTCTTTTTCATAGTAATGCTACTGACCAGAACTCGGTTTTACAAAACCAATTTAGATCCACTTGATGATCCCAAAGTGGTGCCAATACTGAACAACAAGATCCATCATATAATAGAGATTGCAAACTAAAATAAGAAGTGCAAAAAGTAAAAGATGAGAATTCTCATTAATATTCCAATAAAGGAACTCACACCAAGGGATACATAGATAACCAACTAAAGGAGAGATACTTCCACATGCAAAATATAAGATAACCTCTCTACCACAGATATGAATCCACTAAAAAGGTAAAAGATAAAGATAATGGTGGTGATACCGCGGCACTCCCCCAAGCTTGGAACACGCCAAGGGGATGCCAAACCTGATGACGAATTACTCCTTTGGTGGTGGTGGTGTTCTCTTGATAAGCTCCTCAATAAGTTTCCTCAACTCCTCGAACTCAAAAGTAAGAGTACGGATTAGCTCCGAGTTTTTCTCTATACGGTTCATGATCATGTCAGTCTGAGAATCCCAGTTCTTATTATTCCTTCCCCACTCTTCATCCTTAGCATGATCCTTCTCTGAATTGTTAGAACGAGGCATATCCCAAACCAAGGACAAATTCCCTTTGGGCACATGTTGATATTGATATTCATGTATAAGTGTATGGAAGGGTCTCTTCTTACGTGGAGGATATGATCGTGGAGAGAGAATATGACGTCGAGATTTCCCTCATGTAGACATCTGTGCTGTCCTCTTAAGCTTGGTAGGTCGTGCCACCAAACCAATACTTGCGACGGTAGAGCGAGTGTCCGGTTGCTTGTCCTCCTCCATGTCACCTTCATACCCTACTGAAATCTCCTCCTCCTTGGGGACTTGAGGTTCTTCTTCCTCGGGCTTCTTGCCTTTGTCGTTGGCGGAGGTCATGGTGCTCTAAACTTGAGATGATTTCCTGACAGAAACAGATTGAAACAAAAACACGACGAGAACACGATGCACGAACCTCGGGGGATCCAAGGGGTTATATATTACGAAGTTTCAATGCATAAGGAAGGTTTTGACACGTAAACGAGGTGGAGACGGAGTTCGAGGATGGAACACCCCCCTCAGGCGCGGCCAGGCTGGGCCCGCGCCTAGGGTGGGTTTGTCCACCCCGGGCTCCGTTTCCTCTTCAGTTTCGTCTCGTAACTTCCCTTATGTATTAAAAACATCAAAAATATAAAAATATTGGGATTTCACGAACCTTTTGTTTTCACCACTTTTACCTATTCAAAGACGAACTCTGCAGATTCCTTCTCTCTTTCTCCTGAGAATTTCCTTCATACAAAACTTTTGCACAAACTCAATGACAACATTAGTGTAAGAAAAAACAATAAACCTTTGGTAAACACTTCAACTGAAAACCCATCAAAACAAAAGCTTCTGTAAGAGGCAAATGCAAATGATGGCAGAAATCTATCAAAACAGACCAGCAGGTAAAGATTGATTTTTTCGAAGACCTTTTGTTGCTCAAATAAAAAAATGCAGAACTGATGAAAGTTGGGTGACAACTTGGAGAACAAGCTCAAAAAAATGCAGATCCATCCGAAGTACTGAGCTTTCTCACTAATTTTTACAATGCAGCACAAAAATCTGTCTCAGGACAGCCACTTTTCACAACTCCTCTACTTCACAAAAGTAGTTGAACTTGACACAAAAACCAAACCAAAAAGGGTAAGGAGCGGTTATTACTGAGGTAATAAATCCAAGACTCGACCAAACTCTTGGGTTATCTCCCAACAAGTACTTTTCTTTAATGCCTTTAAGTTAGGCTTGAAATTTCCAAAGATGCTCACAAAGGAGATATATATTTGAAACGAAAGAGAGCATCAAGAAGCAAATAACCAACACACTTGAGCCTAACCCACTTCATATGCTTGGGGGTATCATGAGAAAATGAATTGTTGAAACAAAAGTCCAAAAGCATAGGAAGACAAAACAGATGCAACTTTAAAGCTTTCAACATAAAGAAGGGAAACCTAACATCATTGAGATGCATAAAACCATGTTTCCCTCTCTCAAAATAAATTTCAGTAGCACTTTGAATAAAGTTGACAATATAATTGTCTTTGTAAACAACTTTATCATCAGAATAAGCATACTTACATTCACCAAAAAGAGGTCCAAGGTCATAGACTAGATCAATAGAAGAAAGTTGTTTCATCCTGAAATCTTTATTAGGCAAGCTATTTTCATAAGGACATTTAGCAAATTTGGAAAAGTTAAACTCATAAGAATATCCATCAAACTTAGTTAAAACTTTTTCATTCTTACAATAAATAATAGCTCCACAAGTCTAACCCATTTCCTATACATGGGAGTATCATGAGAAACAAATTGTTGAAACAAAAATCCAATAGCATAGGAAGACAAAAAAGATGCAACTTCAAAGCTTTCAACATGAAATGAGGAAACTTAACATTATTGAGATGCATAAAACCATGTTTCCCTCTCTCGTAATAACTTTCAGTAGCACCTTGAATAAAGTTGACAATATAACTATCGAAGGAAACAACTTTATCATCAGAATAAGCATACTTATAGTCATAAAAAAGAGGTCCAAGGTCATAAACTGGATCAATAGAAGCAAGTTGTTCCATCCTGAAGTCTTCATTAAGCAAACTATTTTCAAAAGGAGCTTTAGCAAATTTGGAAAAGTTAAACTCATAAGAATCTCCATCAAACTTAGTTAAAAGTTTTTCCTTTTTACAATCTATATGTAGGGGTCCCAACCTTTAATAAGATTGATCCCTCCTGTGTTTTACAATGCTAGTCCCTGGATCAATAGCTAGCATCCACAGTTAAGATGTAATATCAAGAAACAAAGGTCATATATAACTTTATAACCAGGAATAACCTAATTTTATTACATCTTACATAGCTCATTTGGCTATTACATTACATTGCAGCGGAATAAATATAGTCATGGGTCCTTCATCTTCAAAGTGCCATAGGCAGATGTTGGTTGTAGACTTTGTAATCCTAATCAAACATTCTTCACTAAAACAATCAACCTGCAACATACAAGTTACAGCCACAAAGGGTCAATACATTTGAATTGTATTGGCAAGTGATACTATGGTAGTATAGTGGAATCTATCATCTATATGCATTTGGCTAAGTGGAGTTGAGGCTTGCATTGCTCAAAATAGATTTTTCTTATCATTTTGAAAATACTAAGTTTTTGCTTGACAAAATCATTTTTCTCAATCAAAGATTTCAAGATCCTTGTACCAAGCCATCTCTCCATCAATGATTGAAGAATTCAAACAACCCTTGTTCAAACCACAAGATTTTAATTTAGAAATTGGAATGATGAGATTCTTGATTGCTTCCATGTCTTGATGCTCAAATTGTCCTTTACCAGGGACATGGCTAAGTACTTAGATTTTACACTCTGCAGAGGTGGTGCACTTTACCCACAAGACTTGGTTTCCCAAGACAAAATCTTTCAGAAGCCTTCCCTTAGACCAAAATGGACGCGCTCCAACCTATCAAACACTACCACCCACTGTCCATTTGGCTAAGTTCTTGCAACCTATATGATCATGGCAGAGCCCATATTGCCAAGTGGTTGCACTTGAAGCTTCTCAACATTTGACATCTCAAATCTCTTTGTTTCCTGGGTGGCATACCACAAGTGAGATACACAATCCAAGTCCATGGCATTGTGAACCACTCAACCATTCTCCACCATGCTATTCCATTCCACCCAGGTGATTCATTAACTTAGTTGTTTTATTAGACAAAATCACAAGTCCTTAGACTTAGAATATTTTTCCATAGTGTGAATATATATTCCACCCATGTTTTCTATTAGCTAGGCTAAGCTTGGTAGTAATAGGGAACTTAACTTATGAAATCTTACTAAGGATTCATCTACTAGGTTTTCCTATAGCAAGATCTATACTTAACAAAATCCATGCAAGTTTTACTTAGCAAAATTACTAATGCATAGTGAAAGTAATAGGATAGAAAGTATGAAGCATCACTTGCCTTTTTGGTAGAGTATAGGTTCACTTCTTGATCTTTGCAACAATCACACTCTTCAAGTCACTACAAATCAATCAAGCAAGGTACAAACTCAATCTACCAATCAAGCAAAACAACACACATAAATAACAAAGTCAAAGAAATGCATGCAAGCATGCCAAGCTTTGTTTTGTTAGAAAAAGTGGTTCCTAGTGGGTCATAGTCATTTGGGTTCATCTAATGGTCATTTCCTAAAGTGGCCAAGTCATTTGCAAAAGGTTTCACTTTAAAACCATTTTCAAAACAAAGTGTTATTTTATGTGGTGTAGAATTATTTTTATTAAGGCATTAGCCTATAGGGTTCACCAAATGAGTTGCTATTGCAAAACTTGGTGTTTTTGGGTCAGTAGGTTTGGTCCAAAACATTTCCTTCAAGTTTTCTTTTCATATACATTTTTATAACAAAAACTATTCTTTTTATTTGGCTAGAAAATGACTAAGTCAAGTAATCCAACCTAAATCTTACAAAAATCATTTTTAATACCAAGGGTTGGTTCCTAGGGTCAGTAAGATCACAACAAACCATTTTGCAAAGGTTTTAATCCAAAAATCATTTTTAAACAATTTTTATACTCTAAACAAGCTCACAAAAGTTTCTGCAAATTCAAACAAGCTAACAGATACTATTTGTCAAACTAAGGGTATGGTTGGCTAGGGCTTGTTCTCCTGAATCCATTGATATAAAATTTGCAAAATTTGGACGTGTGGATCAAAAGATATAAGGGTTTGAAGTTTGCTAAAGTTTCTGTTTTTCAAATCTGTTTTAAATCAAACAGGTGACACGCGGCGTATTCTTACTGGTCGATACTGGTTCGGCCGGATCGGCTCTGTGGAACGTTAGATCTAGTTAGATCAGGTGGCTCAGATCGAGTACCCCTTCGCGTTTAAGTCGTTCTATCTCACCCACTCGATTGATATCGGACGGCTCCTATCAAACGGTCACGAACTGGCGGTGCGATAACAACGACGAGCGGCGGTGCGGCCAATTGGCGGCGGCGCTAGCGAAACAGGAAACAAGGATGGAGGTGAGGGTGCTTACAGTGATCGCGGTGACGCTCTGAAGCTCAAGGTGCTCGTTGTTGGGCAGGGGGCGCACGGGAACGGCGGTGATTGCTCGTCGGAGACGTCGTCAGCGTCGGGCTTGCTCAGGCGTCGTCGAGGACGAGGCTACAGCGCGTACCAGGGCAAACAGAAGGCAGGTTCAGATGCGTACAGTCCTGGCGAGGATGCGTGCGTGAACGAGAGTGAAAAGGGGCGGACGGAAACCACCTGGGGTACTCGCCGGAGTGAGGCAGACGCGGCGGCGCGGCCAGATGTTGTCGAGGCTGGTGCTCTGGGCGCCCGCGGTTGAGAGGAGGATGCTGGGAGATGCGTCTGGTTGTGGGGGAGCTGTGAGCTTGGTCAATGAAGCAAGGGGAGGTCTGGTTTCGCCGGAATCGTCACCGGAGCATCATCGGACAGTGGCAGTGTGCGGCGCAATTGGTCCAGCCTGGGGGCATAGAGAGGGAGTGGTCTGGAATTACCGGAGGAGTTCGTCGGAGGCGAGGCAGACGGCGGCGCTCAGAAGTTTGTCGTAGCCGAGGCTCTGGGGCGCCCGCGGTCAAATGGGTGGTACGGTAAGATGCGCAAGGGTGCGGTGAGTGTTCTCGTCTGTTCGGGGAGGCAGGAGGTGGTGTGGCTCGGCCGTATTCGTCGGTGGAAGCTCGTCGGAGACGAAGCTGTTCGAGGACAAATTGCGATGGACTGGAGGCGTGCTCGGGGAAGGAAACAGAGGGGAACGAGAGAGGAGTCACTGGCGTTTAAGTGTGTGTGGTCAGGGGCGTTAATCGCACGGCATTGAAGCGAATTGACGAGGCAATCAATCGGCAGTAAACGGCGAGGAACGGGTCGCTGCGGGTGGAGAAGAAGAACAGGGGAGTGGGGTCCTCTGTCAGTGAGAAAAGGAGAGAAAGGGGGAGGTCCACTTGTCAGGGGCTTTGCGGGTTGTTTCAGCGGTGAGGAAAACGGTTCGGGGAGGGGAGAGGGGAGCTGGGCTGGATTGGCTTAGTGGGCTGGGCCTTTTGCACTATTTTTTTTTTGTCTGCTTTATTTTTCCTTTTCTATTTCCTGATTTGTTATTTCAAACACTTATTCAAGCATTCAAATAATTCAACAGTTCAAACAATCATTTAAACTTTGCATTGTGTTTTTGGTTCTGTTCATCAACAAAGTCCAAAGACCAAAATAATATTTTTATTTATTTTAAGACTCATTTATTGATTAAATAAAATGGATCTTTAGTTAATTAATAAATTAGGGTTTGTTTTAATTAATAAAATCTTCATTAGAAATCCAAATGTTTTCAAAACCAAATCAGTAGGTTTATTTGGAAGTATATAATATTTGGAAATTTGTTTTAAAACAAACTAACCTTTTATTTTAGTGTCCATTATTAATTTTTATAATATTCCATTATTAAATCAAATAGGGTTTGTTCTATTTGATATGTTTATTTTGAAATCTAAAATAAAGCTAAAACACTTTAGTAGGTTGTATTTAAGAAAATAAAATACTTGGAAAACTTATTTAAAATAATTTAATAAGCTTTGATGTTTTAATTAAAATGGTAAAACCTTTTATTAAATAAAGTTGGATATTAAATCCTTATTATTTTATTTAAGCAATCCTTTATTATTTTATTTAAAATAAAATGTTTTAATTCCGAAGTTTGGTCAAGGTTTAATTTGGCTTTATAAAATAATCCTTATTTATGATTCATCTATTTCATTTGAAAACAAATCCTTTCATTTAATTGTTTCAAAATAGTATTTCCAAATGTTTTTTTTTATTTTTCCTTTTATTGAATGTTTATCTTTTTAAATCCCTTTAGGATTTATTTGATTCAAATTGGTTTGAGGTTCCATTTGAATGCAAAAAGTTTCTTCTGGCTCTGAAAATCAAACAAAGTTTTATTTTATTAATTTATTTTCACATTACAAGATTTGGAAAATCTTGGGATGTGACAGGCTACCACCCTTAAAATAAATCTCGTCTCGAGATTTGGGGAGGATAGGGTTACAAGCAAGTTCAAAACAACTAGGGTACTACCACCCTTAAAAATTTTCAAACAAAAATTACATAATGTCCTTCCTGGGAAATTTCTCTAAGCAACATTTGCATGCAGTCCTGGTTTCCATTCTTTACTCATGAAGCTCATGGGCCAAGGATGAGTTTCTCCATAGGCTTGTTCAACTTGTTCTTCATCTTTTCTGGACAGTTGCTTGCATAATGTCCTGGTTCCTTGCAGTTGAAACAAATCACTTGGCTGATATCTTTCTTTCCTTTTGGTACCATTGCTTTTTGTTTGTTTCTTTGGCTCTTTTTCTTTTCTGGGCATTCATAGGCATAGTGTCCCATCTCTTTGCAATTGTAACATTGCTCTTGAGTAATATCCTTCTTGTTAGGGTTGGGGCATTTCTTCTTCTTCTTGGGTCTCTCCATAGCTAGGAGTTCTTCTAGTTCATGTTCTTCATAGGTGGGAGATCTTTCTCTCTTCTTGAGGCATTGATCTTCATGTTCCATGGATGCATGATCCTTGTCTCTAAAATTATTGCTAGCTTGGGTTCCTTCTAGAATAACATCTTTGTCATCCTTGTTGTCATTAGCTCTTTGGAAAAAGTTTTCTCCCATGTTGATCACTTGAGTAACCAATCCTTTTGCAACAATTGGGATTGAAGTTTCAAAATCCTTTGTATGGCAGGGTCTAGTCCATTGTTGTTGGCTAAAAGCTGAGTTGTCTCTTGGCTCAACTGGTTTTGGGTTGCTATAAGTTCTCTCATGTTGTCTTCTTGGTTGGTGTTGTCATCAACCTTGATGTTGGAGTTTCTTGGAGAAGTCATCTGTTTGGGTTGGGTTGAGATTAGAATAAGCAAGATTTTTCTAAGGGTTCAATTCTAATTACACACATCACAATTCACACAAGCAATATGCATGCAATCACAAACAATCATTTCACTCAAACAAGGTTCAAGCACATACTTAGGCAATCAAAATATTTTTGTTACACCACATAAGTTGGTGGTTTTGACTTAACTATAAATGGTGGTCCATCTACATGGTTCACTTGTGATCTTTCCATCTTCTTTGGTTGCTTCCTCTTACTTGAGATCATGGTTCCTTGGGACAAACTCTTGGTTGCAATACTTCAAAGTTGTTGATGGCTTCTTCTTATTTTGCATTCCCTCAGTCTCTAAATCTTGAGCAAGAGTTCCTTGTCTCACTTGTGGTCCTTAGTAATTTCCAAGTTGGAAGTCCTTGGTGAATATGCTGAAGATGTTGAAGTCATTAGAGCTGAAGATGTTGAAGTCATTAGAGTTGAAGAAGTTGAAGTCATTAGAGTTGAAGAAGTTGAAGAATTCTTTTGCACATGGTGTAGTCTTTTGGTCATGGGGTTGGCTTTTCCATCAAGTTGAAGTAGAAGAGATGTAGAGTTGAAACCAAAATGGTTGAGGAAAGAGTTTACAAGTGTTTTTGTAAATAAGTTTTTGGAACAAATACAACTCCTATTTTTCTAAGGGTTTTTGTCCAATCCTAGGGTTTACAAATCCTACAGGCAACACAGTGCTCTGATACCATCTGTAGGGGTCCCAACCTTTAATAAGATTGATCCCTCCTGTGTTTTACAATGCTAGTCCCTGGATCAATAGCTAGCATCCACAGTTAAGATGTAATATCAAGAAACAAAGATCATAATATAAATTTATAACCCGGAATAACCTAATTTTATTACATCTTACATAGCTCATTTGTCTATTACATTACATTGCAGCGGAATAAATATAGTCATGGGTCCTTCATCTTCAAAGTGCCACAGGCAGATGTTGGTTGTAGACTTTGTAATCCTAATCAAACATTCTTCACTAAAACAATCAACCTGCAACATACAAGTTACAGCCACAAAGGGTCAATACATTTGAATTGTATTGGCAAGTGATACTATGGTAGTATAGTGGAATCTATCATCTATATGCATTTGGCTAAGTGGAGTTGAGGCTTGCATTGCTCAAAATAGATTTTTCTTATCATTTTGAAAATACTAAGTTTTTGCTTGACAAAATCATTTTTCTCAATCAAAGATTTCAAGATCCTTGTACCAAGCCATCTCTCCATCAATGATTGAAGAATTCAAACAACCCTTGTTCAAACCACAAGATTTTAATTTAGAAATTGGAATGATGAGATTCTTGATTGCTTCCATGTCTTGATGCTCAAATTGTCCTTTACCAGGGACATGGCTAAGTACTTAGATTTTACACTCTGCAGAGGTGGTGCACTTTACCCACAAGACTTGGTTTCCCAAGACAAAATCTTTCAGAAGCCTTCCCTTAGACCAAAATGGACGCGCTCCAACCTATCAAACACTACCACCCACTGTCCATTTGGCTAAGTTCTTGCAACCTATATGATCATGGCAGAGCCCATATTGCCAAGTGGTTGCACTTGAAGCTTCTCAACATTTGACATCTCAAATCTCTTTGTTTCCTGGGTGGCATACCACAAGTGAGATACACAATCCAAGTCCATGGCATTGTGAACCACTCAACCATTCTCCACCATGCTATTCCATTCCACCCAGGTGATTCATTAACTTAGTTGTTTTATTAGACAAAATCACAAGTCCTTAGACTTAGAATATTTTTCCATAGTGTGAATATATATTCCACCCATGTTTTCTATTAGCTAGGCTAAGCTTGGTAGTAATAGGGAACTTAACTTATGAAATCTTACTAAGGATTCATCTACTAGGTTTTCCTATAGCAAGATCTATACTTAACAAAATCCATGCAAGTTTTACTTAGCAAAATTACTAATGCATAGTGAAAGTAATAGGATAGAAAGTATGAAGCATCACTTGCCTTTTTGGTAGAGTATAGGTTCACTTCTTGATCTTTGCAACAATCACACTCTTCAAGTCACTACAAATCAATCAAGCAAGGTACAAACTCAATCTACCAATCAAGCAAAACAACACACATAAATAACAAAGTCAAAGAAATGCATGCAAGCATGCCAAGCTTTGTTTTGTTTGAAAAAGTGGTTCCTAGTGGGTCATAGTCATTTGGGTTCATCTAATGGTCATTTCCTAAAGTGGCCAAGTCATTTGCAAAAGGTTTCACTTTAAAACCATTTTCAAAACAAAGTGTTATTTTATGTGGTGTAGAATTATTTTTATTAAGGCATTAGCCTATAGGGTTCACCAAATGAGTTGCTATTGCAAAACTTGGTGTTTTTGGGTCAGTAGGTTTGGTCCAAAACATTTCCTTCAAGTTTTCTTTTCATAAACATTTTTATAACAAAAACTATTCTTTTTATTTGGCTAGAAAATGACTAAGTCAAGTAATCCAACCTAAATCTTACAAAAATCATTTTTAATACCAAGGGTTGGTTCCTAGGGTCAGTAAGATCACAACAAACCATTTTGCAAAGGTTTTAATCCAAAAATCATTTTTAAACAATTTTTATACTCTAAACAAGCTCACAAAAGTTTCTGCAAATTCAAACAAGCTAACAGATACTATTTGTCAAACTAAGGGTATGGTTGGCTAGGGCTTGTTCTCCTGAATCCATTGATATAAAATTTGCAAAATTTGGACGTGTGGATCAAAAGATATAAGGGTTTGAAGTTTGCTAAAGTTTCTGTTTTTCAAATCTGTTTTAAATCAAACAGGTGACACGCGGCGTATTCTTACTGGTCGATACCGGTTCGGCCGGATCGGCTCTGTGGAACGTTAGATCTAGTTAGATCGAGTGGCTCAGATCGAGTACCCCTTCGCGTTTAAGTCGTTCTATCTCACCCACTCGATTGATATCGGACGGCTCCTATCAAACGGTCACGAACTGGCGGCGCGATAACAACGGCGAGCGGCGGTGCGGCCAGTTGGCGGCGGCGCTAGCGAAACAGGAAACGAGGATGGAGGTGAGGGTGCTTACAGTGATCGCGGTGACGCTCTGAAGCTCAAGGTGCTCGTTGTTGGGCAGGGGGCGCACGGGAACGGCGGTGATTGCTCGTCGGAGACGTCGTCAGCGTCGGGCTTGCTCAGGCGTCGTCGAGGACGAGGCTACAGCGCGTACCAGGGCAAACAGAAGGCAGGTTCAGATGCGTACAGTCCTGGCGAGGATGCGTGCGTGAACGAGAGTGAAAAGGGGCGGACGGAAACCACCTGGGGTACTCGCCGGAGTGAGGCAGACGCGGAGGCGCGGCCAGATGTTGTCGAGGTTGGTGCTCTGGGCGCCCGCGGTTGAGAGGGGGATGCTGAGAGATGCGTCTGGTTGTGGGGGAGCTGTGAGCTTGGTCAATGAAGCAAGGGGAGGTCTGGTTTCGCCGGAATCATCACCGGAGCATCATCGGACAGTGGCAGTGTGCGGCGCAATTGGTCCAGCCTGGGGGCATAGAGAGGGAGTGGTCTGGAATTACCGGAGGAGTTCGTCGGAGGCGAGGCAGACGGCGGCGCTCAGAAGTTTGTCGTAGCCGAGGCTCTGGGGCGCCCGCGGTCAAATGGGTGGTACGGTAAGATGCGCAAGGGTGCGGTGAGTGTTCTCGTGTGTTCGGGGAGGCAGGAGGTGGTGTGGCTCGGCCGTATTCGTCGGTGGAAGCTCGTCGGAGACGAAGCTGTTCGAGGACAAGTTGCGATGGACTGGAGGCGTGCTCAGGGAAGGAAACAGAGGGGAACGAGAGAGGAGTCACTGGCGTTTAAGTGTGTGTGGTCAGGGGGCGTTAATCGCACGGCATTGAAGCGAATTGACGAGGCAATCAATCGGCAGTAAACGGCGAGGAACGGGTCGCTGCGGGTGGAGAAGAAGAACAGGGGAGTGGGGTCCTCTGTCAGTGAGAAAAGGAGAGAAAGGGGGAGGTCCACTTGTCAGGGGCTTTGCGGGTTGTTTCAGCGGTGAGGAAAACGGTTCAGGGAGGGGAGAGGGGAGCTGGGCTGGATTGGCTTAGTGGGCTGGGCCTTTTGCACTATTTTTTTCTGTCTGCTTTATTTTTCCTTTTCTATTTCCTGATTTGTTATTTCAAACACTTATTCAAGCATTCAAATAATTCAACAATTCAAACAATCATTTAAACTTTGCATTGTGTTTTTGGTTCTGTTCATCAACAAAGTCCAAAGACCAAAATAATATTTTTATTTATTTTAAGACTCATTTATTGATTAAATAAAATGGATCTTTAGTTAATTAATAAATTAGGGTTTGTTTTAATTAATAAAATCTTCATTAGAAATCCAAATGTTTTCAAAACCAAATAAGTAGGTTTATTTGGAAGTATATAATATTTGGAAATTTGTTTTAAAACAAACTAACCTTTTATTTTAGTGTCCATTATTAATTTTTATAATAGACTTCCATTATTAAATCAAATAGGGTTTGTTCTATTTGATATGTTTATTTTGAAATCTAAAATAAAGCTAAAACACTTTAGTAGGTTGTATTTAAGAAAATAAATACTTGGAAAACTTATTTAAAATAATTTAATAAGCTTTGATGGTTTAATTAAAATGGTAAAACCTTTTATTAAATAAAGTTGGATATTAAATCCTTATTATTTTATTTAAGCAATCCTTTATTATTTTATTTAAAATAAAATGTTTTAATTCCGAAGTTTGGTCAAGGTTTAATTTGGCTTTATAAAATAATCCTTATTTATGATTCATCTATTTCATTTGAAAACAAATCCTTTCATTTAATTGTTTCAAAATAGTATTTCCAAATGTTTTTTTTTATTTTTCCTTTTATTGAATGTTTATCTTTTTAAATCCCTTTAGGATTTATTTGATTCAAATTGGTTTGAGGTTCCATTTGAATTCAAAAAGTTTCTTCTGGCTCTGAAAATCAAACAAAGTTTTATTTTATTAATTTATTTTCACATTACAAGATTTGGAAAATCTTGGGATGTGACACTATAATAGCTCCATAAGTGTTCAATAAAGGTCTACCAAAAATGATAGGACAAGTTTTGCTAGCTGCTGAATTAAGAACTTGAAAGTCAGCAGGATACTTAATCTTACCACAGAGAACCTCCACATCTCTTACAATACCAATGGGGAAAATGGTCTCCTTGTTAGCAAGGTGAATAACCACATCAATGTCCTCAAGCTCACAAGGACCAATCTCATGCATAATTTCCCTGTAAATCTCATAAGGAATAACACTAGAACTAGCACCAATATCACATAAACCATAGTAGCAATGATCACCAATTTTAACAGAAAGCACAGGAACACTAGCTTTTCTAGCCTTACTAGGATGAGATTAATATTAGAAGCGTCTTCAAAGAAGACAATGTGCCCATCCTCTATATTTCTAGTGGCAGTGTCTTTCACAATAGCTACCATAGGTTCATCACTCATATGCTTACCAGGCTCCACAATTTTCATTGTACCTTTGTTATTTGCACTAATAATCATAGAATACTCCTTTACCTTAGCTGGAAAAGGCATTTTCTCAACATGGGGTTCAGGCACAATATGATTAGTAGTACAAACTTGAGTACTTCTAACACGAACATGACTAACAACATCTTTATACGGAGCATGGTACTTGTTCCACTTCTTCTTGGGAATTTCAATGTAAGAGGCAAAGGCTTTAAAACAGTTGGCAATACTTTGGGAATCAAGACCAAACCCGTTACTAATATCACGGAAGTCATTAGTTCCCATAAAGGATTTAATGCATTCATAATCATAGTTTATACCTGACTTTCTTCCTTTGTCATTCTCTCAAGCTTCAGTGTTTTCTAGAATACGGTCTAAGAGATCCCATTTAGCTTCATCCTTCATACGTGTGAATGATCCAGCACAAGAAGCATCTAGTAAATCTTTATCATGAAGAGAAAGTCTAGCATAAAATTTATTGAGAATAATATTGTTAGGGAGTTCATGAATAGGACATTTAAGCATTAGTAACTTCAATCTCCCCAAGATTGAGATGTACTCTCTCCATCAAGAGGCCAAAAGTTATATATAAGATTTCTATCCTTATGAATCTCACTGGGAGGATAAAATTTAGAGTAAAAGAGAGATGTCATCTCCACTACTAGGAAAATGGCTATAGGAAATCAGCACATCCGTGGCTCACATGGTTGAAGTGCCCCACGGCTAAAACAGGCGTGGCTCACCTATGGGCAGTGCCCTACTAGTAACTAGAACAACCGTGGCGCACATGACCATAGTGCGCCACAGATATGTGTGGGCCAGGGCCCTGTTGGCCGCACGACAGACATCCGTAGCGCACATAGGGTAGGTGCGCTACGATTATTAGTGTCAACCGTGGCGCACATGGAGGGGTGCGCTATGCCTAAGCGCATGCACCTCTCTACTGTGAAACGGCCAGACACATCCGTGGCGCACTATGGCATGTGCGCCACGGATGTTACTACTCCCTGTGGCGCACTAGGGCAGAGTGCGCCACGGATGTGGCGATTTTTTTTGGCAGCTGCACTTTATGTGCACATGTGTGACCATCCACAACCCCACACTTCACTTTCCCCTTCTTCTTCCTCCTTAGATCTAGTCGGGATCTTCTCCTTCCCACCTCAATTTCTCCACCCATTCACCATTTTTAGCATGTAGAACTTGCCTTGGATGTTACGTAAGTAATAGAGGAAGGTCTCCAGTCTCTCATCTCCTTCTCCGGTCTCGCGCGCACCTTTCCTTTCCATCTTTCTCGCGATTGGTCTCTCATCTCGGTAAGTTGTCCATGTAAGGATGTGTTCATGGGTATATGGATGATATGCTCATATGTATGTAGATGATCGATGCTCATGATGTGTGTATGAGAGGATCGATGGTCATATGTGTGTGTATATGGAGAGTATCGATGATGCTCATGCATGTGTGTATGGAGAGGATAATGATATGTTCATGTGTGTATGGATCGGTCTCTCTCTCTATTGTGTTTGTATGTGAACAAGTTTCCATTTGTTTTGCCAAAATGTTGATTCATTTCCATTTTGGCAAGACTTTGGCATTTCGCAAAGGTCCTAATTTTAGGATAGGTCATGCCGAAATTTTCTATCGACACCATTGCATGCATGCATTGATTATGTGGTTCTAATAGACTTCTAATTGTACCGTGTACACCGTGCAGGCAAAAATGGTGCTCATAATGAGCAAAGACATTGTGGCTAGATTTTTGAAATGTGCGACGGCCGACATGATACGAAATAACAAGACGGATATAAGATGTCCGTGCAGAAGATGCAAACTCAACTGGGTGATCGACCCAGATTCCGGGAATCTGCAGGCGCACCTGCTCCGCCATGGTTTCATGGATGGATACACTCGTTGGATAAGCGATAACGAAGACGATGGAACGGTGAAGGTGGGCAACATGACGATGATCATCATCACGGCGAGAACGGGCGAGATGATGAAGAGTCTCCTGGAGATGGTGAAGGTGCGGAAGCAGACCGGGATGATGATGATCTAGATGCCGGAGGAGCAGACGACGATGGAACAACGTCAGGCTGGGTGCGGGACCCTTATGTGCAAGAGCTGCTTCTCAAGCAGACGAGTAACGCCAGGGCTGCCGCTAGAGAGAAAGCCAAGCTTGCGCAACTTGAGAAAGACGCGGTTACTCCATTGTATGAAGGATGCAGGCCCGATGATACCCGGTTGAATGTAACGCTCAAGGCTATGGAGATGAAGGCAAAACACAAATTGAGCGACGCAAGCTTCGACGATATGATGGCATTCTGGCACGATCGTCTCCCGGAGGGGAACACATGTCCAACTAGTATCGAGGACGCCAAGAAAATCGTCTGTCCTCTCGATCTACCGCATGTTAGATATCACGTATGCATCAACGATTGCATCATTTATCGGGGCGAGGACGCGGAGAAAACCACATGTCTGGTGTGCGGCGTGAGTCGATACAAGAAAGGGAAGAAAGCACCTCGAAAAGTGGTATGGTACTTTCCTATCACTCCTTGTCTGCAGCGCTATTTCGCGGACCCTAAGGAAGCAAAGCTCATGCGATGGCATGCGGAAAGGAAGAAGCCAAGAGATGATGATGATGACCCCGAAAAGGATGAGCTGCTGACGCACCCTTCAGATGCTAGCCAGTGGAAAGCATTGGACCTCGAATTCCCAGAATTCGGTGGAGATTCGAGGAACATCAGGCTTGGTGCGAGCACCGATGGACTCAATCCGTTCGGTATCCAGAGCAGCACGCACAGCACTTGGCCCGTGTTTGTATGGATGTACAACCTCCCTCCATGGTTGTGCATGAAGAAGAAGTACATACAAATGAGTATGCTAATTCAAGGGCCGAAACAACTTGGTACCGACATCAATCTGTATCTCGGGCTGTTGAAAGAGGAGCTAGCCACGTTATAGGAATCTGGAGCCAATACTTACGACGCCGTCACACAAGATTATTTCACTATGAGAGCCGCGTTGGTCACAATGGTGCAAGACTATCCAGGTTGCGGGTATATCTCGGGGCAGGTTATCCAAGGATTCTGCGCATGCGTTAGGTGCATGGATAACACAAGCTATCTCCAACTAGAGAAAGATCCAGGGTCATCGAAAACTGTGTTCATGGCGCACCAGAGGTGGCTCGGTAAGAATGATCCATGGAGAAAACGTGGAGACCTGTTCGATGGCAAATCCGAGACCCGAGGAATCCCAGAGCGTAGGAGCAGCGAAGAAGTGGAAGAGTTGCTGAAAAACTGGAAAGATTGTCGTAAGCCTAGAAAGAAGCGAAAGAGGTAGCAACAAGACAAGCCGCTGATGAAGGTATGGAAAACAAGGTCCGTTTTCTGGGAGTTGCCATACTGGAAGTTTCTCCGCACGCCTCATAGCCTCGACATCATGCATATCACGAAAAACGTGTGCGAGAGTCTGGTCGCCACCATAATCAACATGCCAGATAGGACGAAAGATGGTCCGAAAGCAAGGCACGACCTGATATACTTGGGTATCCGGAAGGAGCTTCACGGAGGACGCACCACTCCTGATGATCAGGAAGATGACGATGATCATGAGTCGGAGACGACACAAGGTCGTCGGAAGGGTAAAAAGTTCAAGAAGAACGAATATTACTACCCTCCTTCTTGCTTCACTCTAAGCCAGGATGAGATCAAACAGTTTTTCAAGTGCCTTCTAGGAGTCAAATTTCCTTACGGCTACGCGGGCAAGATAAGCAGATACCTAGATGAGGCGAAGCAGAGGTTCAGTGCCATGAAGTCTCACGACTGTGCCGTGCTAATGACGCAGGTACTTCCGGTCGCACTAAGAGGGATAATGGACGAGCACGTCCGTGAAACGTTATTTGGCCTCTGCAAGTTTTTCGACGTCATCTCTAGGAAGTCGATTGGCGTGAATCAGCTCAGGAGGCTACAGGAGGAGATCGTGGTGATACTATGTGAGCTTGAGGTCTACTTCCCACCCGCATTCTTTGACATTATGGTGCATCTGCTGGTCCATGTCGTGGAGGACATCGTATAACTCGGGCCGATGTTCCTCCGCAGCATGATGGCGTTCGAAAGGATGAACGGACACATCAAAGGATACGTTCGCAACAGGTCCCGTCCAGATGGAAGCATAGCCAAGGGCTTTCTGGCCGAAGAGTGCATCTCTTTCTGCACGAATTATCTAGACATCGAGAACCTTGTCGGTCTTCTCGTCAACAGGCACCTTGGCAAGCTCGATGGATCTTGTCACCGAGAGGGTCGTCGCATACTGCATGCAGACTTCGATTTTCGACGCACAGACTTTGATCGAGCAAACCTCCTCACGCTACAGCATTTAGAACTGGTCGATCCTTGGGTACAGAAGCACAAAAGGTTAATCGAGAAGAAGTATATTGACCGGGGCATACAGAGGACGCAGGGAGAAATAATCAAAGAGCACAACTCAGATTTCACGCGTTGGTTTAGGCAGACACTCCTTGATAATCCCCCGCGATCGCATTCTTCTGACACGGGAAAGATCATATTCACCTTGTCGGAGGGACCGATGCAAAACCTGGTGACCTATCAGGCGTATGATATCAACGGCTACACATTCTACACGGAGGAAAAGGACAACAAGTGTGATTATCAGAACTCAGGCGTAACGTCGGAATTCTACACCGATGACAACGTGAAGGAAAGATTCTATGGAAGAATCGAGGAGATCTGGGAGCTCGACTACTGTGGAGAAAAGGTGCCGATGTTCCGTGTCAGATGGGCAAAGAGCGTTGAAAGAGAAGACCGGTATTTCACAACCATGGTTATACCCGAAGCAGCCAAATCCAAGGCCGTCGGTGCGAACGTGGCCGCGAAAAATGAACCGTGGGTACTGGCTACCAAAGTGGACCAATGTTTTTTCATTACCGACCCGACAAAGCCCAGCCGTGTTGTCGTGAGGAGAGGAAAAAGAAACATCATCGGAATGGATGGAGTCGCCAACGAGCAAGACTTCGACCAGTACGGCGATCCAAAGATTGAAGATGACGATGACTACGATACAGCAACATACATCACAAGAAGAAAAAGGACAACCCTACCCAAAAAAGGTAGCCCGTTCAAAAGAAGAAACATTAAAGTGCCGGGGCTAAATTATTCAACCGCGACAAAGAAGGAAAAAAAGATTGTAAAACGCTAGCTCAAAAAATATTGTAAAACGCGTGGTCGAAAAAGATTGTAATATTCATGGACAAATTATTATGAAATTTAGTTATACTTTGAATCATATTTGTAACACTTTTATGACATATATTATCACTTTTGGGCATTTTTGGAATATTTAAGAGTATTTTAAAAACAAAACAAAACTTGTATGGCATATATCACCACTTTGGGGCATTTTTTGGAACATTTAAAAGTATTTTTAAAATAAAAATAAAAAATTGGGGCACCAGGATTTGAACCTGGGTGCTCACAAGTTTAGAATAGAGTAGTGGGTAGAACCAGTGGGATAGACAAGAGTTCTTGCTAGAAGGAGCACTGGACTCTTGTTATAGAGTGGTTAGATCCCAGATAGGCGTAGCGCACTAGCCCGAGTGCGCTACAGATATCTGTAGCGCACTCTGGCATAGTGCGCTACGCTTATCTGGGTTTTATCCACGTCATCGATTCCAATCCCCCATCTCTCACACTCATCCCCATCACTCTCCCAGCCCGATCAATCCCCTCCGCTGCCGCCTCCAGCCGATCCGTGGAGGAGGACACCCGCGCCTCTTCCGATCCATGGAGGAGGAGGAGGCCCGCGCCGCTCGTGGAGGAGGAAGCCCGCGCCGCTCGAGGAGGAGGAGGCCCGCGTCGCTGCCGATCCGTGGAGGTCACCGCTGCTCGAGGAGGAGGAGGCCGCCGCCGCTCGAGGCTGAGGAGGAGGAGGCCGCCGCCTCGCCCGCGCGCTCGTCATCGTTCTCGTCTTAGAGGTGATCCTTCTCCCCTCTCTCCCTCTCTCCCTCTCTCCCCTCTCCACTTCTCTCCCTATCTCCATAGGTTAGCTAGGGTTTCTGCAAGGGTACTTAGGGTACTTAGTATGAGTGTCCCTGAAAGGCACCTGTCAGGCTCATTAGACTCCATGAGCTCTATAGCATATGTGATGAAATTTTCATTAGATCACTCTCTTTTAGATTACTGATAGCTGTCAGAGTAGAAAGCTTAGGGTTCAGAGTAGCAAGGTTAAGAGTAGCAAGCTTAAGGTTAGGGTCCTGAGTTTATTCTGTGTAGCAAGCTTCAGGTTAGGTTCAGGTTAGGTTCAGAGTAGCAAGATTCAGGTTAGGTTTAGTTTAGGTTCAGAGTAGATGAAAATGCAGTAGTAGAACAAAGATATGTGCAGTAGATTAATATAGCACTAGATGGTCATATATTCTTTAACCCAAGCATGAAATAAAACATCACTCATGCATCAAGTCCAGTAACTTCTTGCAAGTCCAGTAGATGAATATAGCAGTAGATGGTCATATTTTATCAAGTCCAGTAATAATAGACAGAGAGCCTAAGCCATTGGTTGATCAGATTAGGAAAAACCTGTGGACTGTGTAAGTGTTGAATTGTTTTTTTCTTTCATTACAGACTTGCGAACGGTATTTATGGAACATTGACGATTTAGTTTGATGGAGTTTCTAATTCTCTTCCCTCTTTATAAGTTTTTTACTTTGGTCAAAATGAAAAGTGCATCAATTAGTTTCTCTTCAGCTGTTGCCAATATGCAGTGCCCCTTTGCGCTATTCTTTTTTCACAATGACCTATCTGTAGTTCTTTGCAATGAAACATGGTATTAGTTTGAGTGCCCTGATTGCCCTGATTGCGGTGGCAGTGGCTGTGCTGCATGCATCTGCATGCGAGTAACTTCTATTCTAGGGCAAGTCTAGTAACTGCTTGCATCTGCAGTGGCTCAGATATGTTAATTACATATTTTATCAAGTCCAGTAACTTCTTCCATCAAAATTAAAACAAGTCTGCATTGCACCTGTAGTGGCTCAAATATGTTAATTACAAAGTTGTGTATACATTGCTCTTTTACTGCTGTGAATCTTATTAATTCTGGCAAAATAAGAAGGAAACAAATGCTTTAGGTTTAGTTAGTTGCTGTCAAGTTAGATGTTGTAGGTATGTAGTAGGTTAGTAGTTAGTAGTTAGCAGTAGGCCAATTTAATGTATACTGCTGTGCAAAGCTGAACTGGAAATTATGTTGTGATAAGATCCGTCGAGCTTGTGCTTGTCAAGGTGAACTGAATTGAACTATGTATACTTGTCATTTGCTGTCATTTGCTGTCATTTGTTCACAGAACTAAAAATTATGTTGCCGTCATTTGCTTGCTGAACTTGTGCTTGTTATGGTGTATGGTGTATTCTCATTTTCTTATTGCAAGCAAATGACAGCAATGATTGTTGTTATTGTTGTAGCACTTGAAATTGTGCTTGTGCTTGTATGAAGCACTTTATTATGTCATGTATGCAGGTTCTTGTATGAAATGAGTCCTGATTTTTGCCGGAATGTTGATTAACTTTCGTTTCGGCAGAAATCGGGCACTCCTAGTTTAAGAAAATTAGCAAAGGTCATGCCGGATTTTTCCGTGCATTTAACCAATTATTTGTTTTTTATTAGTGCAAAGATGTGTGACAATGAAGAGGCTGGATGTTCTAAGTGCATCAGCGCTGAAGGAGAACTCAGACCTCTGAATAAACAATTGACATTCTAGGAGGCGGCCCAGCGGCTAGAAGACGATGAAGAATACCATCATTCGGAGAGCAAGGATGATGAGATGGAAGACGCGGAGGAAGAAGCCGAAGGAACGGCGGACAATGAAACCACTGATGGCGGCGAGGGCACAGGGAGTGGTAGCAATCCACCTAAGAAGAAGAAGAAGAAGAAGAAGAAGAAGAAGAAGAAGAAGAAGAAGAAGAAGAAGAAGAAGAAGAAGAAGAAGCCGAAGGACCGGCGCCCGAACACGGTCGGCACCGTCAGGGAGGAAATTACCGAAGTGAGCCCATCAGGGGTTCCTTTGGAGCCCGCCCTTGTCGTCAAAGGGTACGGTGGGAAAGTGGCGGCGATCACCCGGACAACCATCTCGATCAACACCGAGAATCTCCGGCATAAATATAATGGCCACTTGTGCACACTCCTCTTTGAGAAGCTGCACGCAAGATACAAGTTCCTCGCTAAGTATCAGAACACAAATTATCATGGGAACGAAGTAAACAAATCCGCCCTCACAAAGATGAGCACCGCCCTGGCCAGCTGGAGAACCCGGATAAAGAAGAAGATCTATAAAGAAGGCAAAAGTCTCGAGGAGATCCAGAAGATTGACCCGCAGATCACCAAAGATCAGTTGCAGGAGTTCAAGGAGAGGTGTGAGTCCGAAAGAGCCCTGGCCAATAGTAATCGGGGAAAGGTGCTGCAGGCGATGAATATAGGTCATCACCATCTCGGATCTGGTGGATACAGAACCGCGGAGGCCAAATGGAATAAGGAGGACGAAGAGTATAGATCCAAGGGGATAGAAAATCCCTTTGCGAAATTCGAACCCAGGCAGGTTCGAAACTTCATCAGGGCCCGTTACCATGTGGACCCAAAAACCAAACAACTCACCGCGGATCCTGCGGTGAAGGAATTCGAGGAAATTGTGGTAAGTATAATCTAATTACCGTGGATCAACTCGATTGCAATCTAATCGATGATCTAAACGATTCATTGTTACTTCTTCTGCAGGAGGAGGAAATTGTTGCTAGTCATGGATCCCAGGGTTCCTCATCCCAGGGGTCAACGGCGGCCACCCGGTGGGATAACCCTTTTAACAGGGCGATGAACCGGGCCAAGAAAATAGAGCTAGTTACGAAGAAGCCATCGTCGGCTGGCCGTCTGGCCAGCCTCGGGGGTAAGAATTGGGTGGATCATTTTGGTCCACCGTCGAGGACGCATGTGGCGCCGTCGGGAAGGAGCGAGGAGGAAAACCGCGAGGTTCAAGAACTTAAGGCACAAGTGGCGCGGATCCCGTAGATCGTCCAAGACAACCTGGTAATCACCCTCACGTCCTTCTTGCCTACCTTGGAATGGCGAACTGGAGTGCAGGTGGTCGAGTAGGGCCGTGCCCGATTCCAAGCATGGTCAGCAGCCACTCGAACAACGCGGCGCCGACGAATCAGGCGAACTACGTGTTCGTGACTCCTCCCGCTAGCACCGTGGCGCCGCAAGTGTTGGTGACTCCCCCTGCCATCACCGCGGCGCCGGAGTACATGTTGGCGCCCCCTGCCATCGTCGCGGCGGCACCGGAGCTCCAAGCACCCGTCGGTAGGGAGAATACACCGGCGGCCAGCACCGCGCCATCAAGCAGCCCTTCCGTCTCTTGCACGCCCGTCGCCGTATGCGGTGCGTCGACATTAGCCGATCTCGACGCCATCACGGTAAACAAATTGCTTTACCACCTTTCACGCCATCTATTACTCTTATGGCATCTCTGACGACGCCGTACATGTTTTCCGCAGACGGATGTTCCTTGCACTCTCTTATGCTACGTGAACAACGAGCTGAGGGATGTTGCCAAGGGTACCATCGTTCAACCCTTGCAGCGCACGTTCCACTCAAGGCCGATGCCAGATAGCGTGCTATAGGGTTAAAATTAGTCGGGTGCTAAGGGGCTACGACGACCTGGAACCTCCCATTCAACCCCCAGGAGCGGATGAAGAAGAGCCGTCTGTCCTCAGAACTTGCTGCGGCTTATTCTTGCTATGTGCAAAGAGCGTGATCCGTTTGGGGATGGCGAGGGCCATCATGCCACAGAAAACAGCACCGCCTATCGTGCCGGCGACAAGCGGTGGCAAGGCCCCCTTACCGCCCTCGCCGTCACCTCCACGCGGTGGGTCGGATGATCATGTTGATGATATGCACATGGCGCAGGATCCGGCCGAGGACGATGAAGACTGGAATGATCACTTCTTCAACACTCAGTTTAGCAACGAAGACCTAGCTGGTGGCCCCACAGAGAAAGCCACTATCACCAAGCGTCTGTTTGGTTCTCAGGAGACGCCTCCAGCTTGCGCCTTTACAGAGCCAGCTGATACAACCAACCGGCCCTTTATTCTAAGCCTGACACACTACATAGGGCGGCCGGTGCTCAGATTGCGGTGTCTGCCCGCTCTCCAAAAGGAAAAAAGAGCAGGAAAAGAAAATCTAGCAGCTCGAGCCAGCCGGTGGCGTCAACAACTACGAATCCGATCAGGTTTCGGGACGGGCCACCAAGACCCGAGGGTATTATGTGGAGGATTCATGTGGCGGGTGAGCCCATGCTACCTAAGAATTTGCGGAAGCTCGCCAGTTCGGAACTGCAGAGTGTGCATGACGGCGTGCTGACGATAGAGAGACGCCTTCTATCGGAGAAAGATCCCTCGCACCCGGTATTCGTGGTTAAGGTGCCACCAGGCTTGGGCTTCGTCGACAATGCCCCTGCGGATATGTTCTTCCTGCGGTTCGACGACATCTTCAATATGTTCAACCTATACCCGCTGCACTATACCATGGTCCGTCTGTTTTCTCTCAGCCTGGCCATGCAGATCATTAGAGAGAACACACCGGGCATCGCTATAGTGGACCCCTACTACATGCGTGACGGCTGCTTGGGTTCCCCCGCCGAACGACGTATCGTGGCCTCGTACCTAAAAAGAATCCTCGTGGCGAACAAGAGAAAGGAATACATTCTCGTGCCTTACTTTCCGGAGTAAGTCGTTATTCACTCGCCACCGTCGATTGGCTTTATTAGATCATCATCATTCTTTTTCCAACACATTCCATTTGAATTTTTTGCGCAGATATGAACACTGCACGCTCATCTCCTTATCGCCGAAGCATTCCCACGCCACGTATTTCGACTCGGGGAGTCTAGAAAAGAAGAAAAACTATGACAAGATCAAGCAAGTTCTGGATGATGCTCTCACTGGCTTTGCCTCGACGGAAGGCACCACCTTCGTGCGTACGAAGGTCAAGTTCGGCAGGCACGTCTTCAACCACGTAACGGAGTTCCCCTGCGTGAAGCAGCCAAAAAACAGTAAGAAGGAAGCCTAATACACACTCCATCACATGACGGCGTTCCTACTTGACCAGCAGAATTCTACGCTGCCAGATCATCTCAAACAGTGGGCCGAAGCAAAGGCCAAGATCACTGATTCGGATATTAGACAAGAGATGTATCTCATATAGCAGCAGTTTGGGGCAATCATCTTTCGTGATGTCATGACTTCGTGGGGATCTTCTATGGAGGAAATATCCCGAATAACCGTGACATAGAAGATCGCCTAGAGATGCAGGGTGACTATAGGAAGTTCATGACGAGACAAGGCGTCCTCCCGTTCCCTAAGCCGAGCCAGAAGGCTTAATGTTGTCCTAGCTGTAGTTACAAACTATAGATGACCTTTGTGTGTGTGTGGACAAGTGTACATGCTACTATACTTATCTTATTAGGTTTATGAATCATAGCTTACTTCTTTTGCTTATTATTATTATATATCAATCAATGCTTGTTTTTTTTGCTTACTCTTTGGTCCTTTGCTCACTTTGGTCCTTCTTTTTTTCCTTACTCTTTTTTCGAGAATAATGTCGATGATTGAAATGTCGTGGCACACTATATATGTGAATGTGCTACGATGGGATTGTGAGCCTTGTGATATGCACAAGTCCAGGTCTTGTGCATCCTACTTGGCTCACGGTTCCATCGTAGCATATTCCTGTGTCCAACGACCTATGTATATATATGAGGCATTCTTTTCGAGTTATTTTTGTCTTTTTCGAGAATAATGCCGATGATTGAAATGTCGTGGCACAATATATATGTGAATGTGCTACGACGGGATAGTTAGCCTTGTGATATGCACAAGTCCAGGAATTGTGCATCCTACTTGGCTAACTGTTCCGTCGTAGCATATTCATGTGTCCAACGACCTAGCTAGTTATATATGAGGCATTCTTTTTGAGTTATTTTTGTCTTTTTCGAGAATATGCCGATGATTGAAATGTCGTGGCACAATATATATGTGAATGTGCTACGACGGGATAGTTAGCCTTGTGATATGCACAAGTTCAGGAATTGTGCATCCTACTTGGCTAACCGTTGCGTCGTAGCATATTCCTGTGTCCAACGACCTATGTATATATATATGAGGCATTCTTTTCGAGTTACTTTGGTCTTTTTCGAGAATAATACCGATGATTGAAATGTCATGGCACACTATATGTGAATGTGCTGCGATGGGATTGTCGCCTTGTGCTATGCACAGGTCCAGGTGTTGTGCATCCTACTTGGCGAATAGTTCCATCGTAGCATATTCCTGTGTCGAACAACCTAGTTATATATGAGGCATGCTTTTTGAGTTTGGTCTTTTTTATTTAGAAGTACTTTCTATAAGTGTATCTTCATATGAGACTTTAATTATATATGTTTTTTTCAATCACCGGTTAATTATTATTGTCAACTTATAGATGACGTGGTATGTTGTGTACAAGGGACGGGTTCCCGGAGTCTACGATGATTGGGAAGACTGCCGGAGACAGGTGCACCATTTCAGCGGCAATAGCTACAAAGGGTACAACACTATGGCGGAAGCGGAAGCTAGATACACGCGCTATCTAGCGGGAGTTAATTAGGACAAGGAATCGGATGAAGACCTACACCTTCGTCGCGGCGGTGATCATGCTTATCTTCTTTGGTTTTTTATCCCGCGTTTGTGTATAGCTAGTTTAGATGTCTATGCGAGCTTCCGAGCTCTAACTTGTTCGATCGACACATGTATTCGCATGTCACCAACTACTTTGTAACTTGATCGAAACAATGAAACTTATACTATGTATTCATGTATGAGACTTATCTATATGTATTTGTGTCAATCTTGTTTTTCAAATTGTGTATTTATATATATAATTATATATCTTGTATCTGTGTGTGTATATCTGCCTGTAATATTGTATATAATCTGTATTGTATATAATCTGGCTCAGAAATTAAAAAAAAAACAAAAAAACACCTGTGGCGCACATGACCTACCTTTTGTGGCACACTACGCCTAAAGCGCACCTCAGAAGCTTAGTGGCGCCACAGAAGATCCTACGCGTAGCGCACCAGCCCACATAGCCGTGGCGCACTAGCAGGTGCGCTACACCTATCTCGACACAACTGTGGCGCACTAGGCAGTGCGCCACGGCTAGGAGATAGTCGTAGCGCAAGGCTAGTGGCGCACCCCTAGTGCGCCACAGATGCTCTTTTCAGGTGCGCCACGAATGGCCATTTCCCTAGTAGTGCTCCTCCCATTCCATGGATTGTCCATTCTTCAGCAGCTTATACCATTCTTCAGCTCTCCCTTTCAAGGATATGGAGAGTAACTTCTTCTTCACCTGTTCAGTTGTGATACATGCACACTTAAACAACCCTCATAATTCATGGATAAAAAGCAATTGATCACCAGGATGGACAGTTCCATCCCCAAAATAATAATTATCCATAACACGATTAACAATACTTGTAGGTATCTTAAAAGGATCTATCTCAACAGGTGGTGGTTCATCTACGACCCTAGCAGTGGTAGTAGTTTTCCCAAACACAAACCAAGTGGGTTATCCATATTGGAAACAAAGTAAAAAGTAGTAACAAAAGCAATACTCATAGTGAAAGTTTCCCTTACCAGTTCCACTCTTCAATAGCGCTTCACTCCCCGACAACGGCGCCAGAAAATAGTCTTGATGACCCACAAGTATATGGGGTGTATCGTAGTACTTTTGATAAATAGGAGTGTCGATTCCAACAAGGAGCAGAAGGTGTTGAACAGTGGTATGGAGCAGGAAATCCCTGTGAATACTTAGCAAACGGATTTTTAGTGGTTTTATGACAAGTCAACAAAACAAAGAGCAAGTAACAGAAGTAACGAACAAACGGAGCAAGTGGTCCAATCCTTTCTTATCAAAGGACAAGCCGATGGAAATACTTATAAGGACCAAACATTCTCGAGGACACATGGAAATTTTGTCAAGTGCTTTCGCTTCAAATAGCTGAGTACTCTTCTCTGGTGTTTGTAAGTGTTGTGTGGGTGAACATGTGCTAACATACCGCCCTTCCTAGGACTAATACATACTTGTGATTAAACCCCTGCAAACATCCGTAACTACAAGAAAGTAATTAAGATATAAATCTAACCACGGCCTTAAACTCTGAGATCCTGCACTCCCTTGTACAAAGGTGTCCTAACGGGGGTTCAGGTTTCTGTCACTCCGGCAACCCCACAATTAGTAGCCAAATACACAATGCATTCCCCTAGGCCCATAAATGGTGAAGTGTCATGTAGTCGACGTTCACATGACACCACTAGAAGAATAGCACCACAACTTAAATACTAAACCATTGAATAATAACTCATCACAGATTCACTACTAACAACATGACTTCTCCCATGTCCTCAAGAACTAAAAGAACTACTCACAAGACATCATATGGATCAACATCAAAGATGATATGATAATGTATAACAATCTGAACATAAAAAATAATCCAACGGTTCCACTCACAAACATCAACTACAATAGTAATCAACACCGGGAAAGTTTCCCCTAAGAACTAAAGAAATATCCAACACAATTGTTACAGCGGGACGGAGTGGTGATGATGGTGCTAGTGGAGATGATGGTGTGGATGATGATGATGATCCCGATGAAGCCTAGCTTGATGACGGTGTTGATGGCGACGGTCTCCCCTCTCCAGGAAGGAATTCCCCCGGCAGAATTCTATCTGCCAGAGAGATCTTTCTCTCTCGGTGTTTTCCGCCCCCTAGAGGCGGCGGAAATCTATCTGTGGTCGCTCTCCAAGCCTTTAGGGTTTTGAAGGGAAGATATAGGCGAAGGGGCGGAGTCGGAGGCCGGGAAGGTGGGACACACCTGCCCTAGGCGCGGGGTCAGGTGGGCTCGCGCCTAGGGGGTGTGGGCCCCCTGAGGCCCCTCTTTCTCCCTCCTTCTAGATTCCTTCGTCTTTTGGTAAAACAATACGTTTCCATATTTTTCTGGTATTTTTCTGATCTTCGTGAAATTGCACCGAAACGCCTTCTTTTCCATCAGAATCCAGACTCCGGCAGTCCATCCTCCAAGAATCATCCAACATGCATAAACAGATAAAAAGCCATAAGTAACACCTCATAATTAGACAAATATCAATGAATAGAGGTAAATTATGGTATAGAATGGTGATGCAAATTGGGTGTATCACTTACTAGCTTTTATGGAACCAAAAACAGTAGAAAACAGGCAATTGGCACTGTGGCAACTTGTTAAAAGGTTAGTACCAGAAAGCATATAAAAATCACCTCAAAGTGTAGACAAAGCAAAGCAAAGTAGATACTAAATTTTTTATGCTCCATGCTTGTTTAGTATCTACTTTGCTTTGCTTTGTCTACACTTTGAGGTATTTTTATATCTTTTCTGGAACTAACCTATTAATAAGTTGCCACAGTGCCAGTTGCTTGTTTTCTTCTGTTTTTGGTTCCAGAAAGGCGAAAAATCAATATTGTTGGAATTGGACGGGACAAAAGCCAAAGTCAATATTTTACCGTGGGGGACACGAATCCAGAAGACGAGACGGAGAAGCAAACCAGGGCGGCCAAACCCCCCTAGACACGGCCAGGGGTGGGGCCGTGCCTAGGCAGGGTGTGGCCCCCCTGGTCGCCTCCCGGCCTCGCCTCTTCACCTATAAGAAGCCCCCGGGGAGAAAACCCTAAATCATCCATCATACTTCCAGAAAAACCTCCGTAGCGCCGCCGCCAACGAAAGGGAGATTCGGGGGATCGAAAGTCTGTTCCGGCACCCTGCCGGGACGGGGAAGTGCCCCTGGAGCCATCTCCATCGATCTCCATCGCCATCTTCATCACCGTTGCTGATTCCCATGATGAGTAGGGAGTAGTACTTCCTCGAGGCTAAGGGCTCTACCGGTAGCTATGTGTTCATCTCTCTCTCTATGCATGATCTTGTTGTGGTCATGATATTTGTAATCAAGTAGATGTACCTTGCTACTCAAGTGCTTTAATAGATCTCTGCTCTCCCCATGTGTGTGAAAGTGGCAGCGTGCACGCCATGGTGGCACTTATGCTTGAGTCTACATAAATAGATCTATGCTTTTCCCCATGTGTGTGAAAGTGACAGCGTGCATACAGTGTGTGGCACTTTGGCTAGATTGAATATTTGTTATGAGTTATATTTGGAGTTGGATGTCTTTATGAAATTGTGGTGTTTGTTGGAACCATCTAGCGCTCAAGGTGATAGTGTGGGGTTATCTAGATTGGGGAAGGCGGACTTTGAGGAGTGATGTTATAGCCCTACCGATGATTAGAGTGTCCAACCGAAGAGTAGTTAAGAGTAGTATCATGAAGAGAGGATATTTATATGAGAGAGTGTTCACTAGTGAAAGTATGATCCCTAGGCCTTGTTTCTAAACATTGAAACACCATTTGCATCTAGATCTGTTTCATATTTGCTTACTTTAGTCTTTACCTCACCGTCAAGCTTTTTTGTGGCACCATTACCACTTGTATTTCACTATCTCTTTGTCGAACTAGTGCACCTATACACCTGACAACTGTATTGGGTGTGTTGGGGACACAAGAGACTTCTTGTATCTTGATTGCACGATCGCTTGAGAGGGAATACCTTTGACCACTTCCTCCCTGAGTTCGATAAACCTTGGGTAATCCACTTAAGGGAAACTTCCTGCTGTTCTACAAACCTCTACACTTGGAGGCCCAACAACTGTCTACAAGAATAGAAGTGTGTAGACATCAAGCTATTTTCTGGCGCCATTGCCGGGGAGGAAAGGTAAAATGTACTCACACATGTTACCCCACGGCAACAGCAAGCCAGAAAGATATTTTCTAACGCCATTGCTGGGGAGGTAAGGTAAAAGGTACTCACATCCTCCGGTGTGAGTGCTCGAAGTTATTTCCTTTAGATTCTATAGTTTTGTCTTTTTGTTTCTTGTTTTCACTAGTTAGGCTTAATGGAAAACAACAACAAAATTAGAGAGCTCTATAGTGTTTATCTTGAGTTAGGACATGAAGTGTTTGAAGAGAAAATTAAAAAACCCATGGAACTTTATTTGCATGCTAATAGCAATGTTATTAGTATGAATTATTTGGACACCATTGTTGCTAATGCTATGGAAAAGTCTAAGCTTGGGTAAGCTAGTTTTGGTGAAAATTATCTTTTTAGTCCCCCAAGCATGGAGGAGAAAATTTACTTTGATGATACTTTGCCTCCAATATATGATGATTACAATGATGAATATGATATTTTCAGTCCACCTACTATTGAGGAGGAAATTTATTGTGATTACAATATGCCTCCTATATTTGATGATTATGGTGATGAGAATAATAGTGATAGCTATTTTGTTGAATTTGCTCCCGCTACAATTAATAAGAATGGCTATTCTTATGTGGAGAGTAATAATCATTTTATGCATGTGGCTCATGATAAGAATGTTTTATGTGATAGTTATATTGTTAATTTTGTTCATGTTGCTACTGAAAGTTATTATGAGAGAGGGAAACATGGTTTTATGCATCTCAATAATATTAAGTTTCCCCTCTTTATGTTGAAAGTCTTGAAGTTACACTTGTTTTGCTTTCCTATGCTTGGTGCTTTGTTCTTTCATGACTTGTTTCTTTACAAGATCTCTATGCATAGGGAGTGGGTTAGACCTAAATGTGTTTTGAATTTGGTTCTTGATGCTGTCTTTTACTTCAATTCATATTTCTTATGTGAGCATCTTCTCAAACTATCAAGCCTAACTTAAAGGCGTTAAAGAAAAGTACTTGTTGGGAGATAACCCAAGAGTTTTCTTGAGTCTTGGAAGTTATTACTTATGTAATGACCTCTTCTTATCCTTTTTTTTGTTTTTTTTTTTTTTGCCAAGAATGACCTCTAATGAGAGGCAAGTAAGATTTGGGGAGTTGCTGTCCCGAAACAGATTTATGTCCTCCACCATAAAAATCCGTGAGGAGTCTCTCTAAGTCGGATTGAGCTTAAAATTTACGAAGAAATCCCCTAGTATGTTAGCTAACTTTTGTTAGTTCAACGCTTTTTTATTTGAGCAACAGAAGGTCTTCTAAAAAATCGTTTCTACCTACTGGTCAGTTTTGATAGAATTCTGACATTATTTGCATTTGCTTCTTATTGATTCCTTTTTGGGTTATTTTTGTGAAATTGTGCTTTTTGAAGGATTTGCTACAGTAGCTTGTGTCTTTAGTGAAAGTTTTTCTATTTTTAAACTAAACCCAAAGGTCTATTATCTTTTGAATACACTAATGTTGTTAATGAAGATTGTGTGAAGTTTTGTATGAAGGAAAATTTGCAGGTGTAGAGAAAGAATGATGTAATGAGATGAATAATGGACAAAAGATCAAGATTGGGGATGCCACCCCGTGTCACCCCAAGAAATATTCAAGAGGTACAAGCGTCAAAGCTTAGGGATGCCCAAGGCATCCACTTCTTCATCAATAAAAATCTCAGGTCTTTCTAGACACTTTGTTTTTATTGTTTCATGTATTGTTGTGTTGTTCTTGGAGTGTCTTAGTTTTCATTTGCTTAGTTTGCTGGAGTAAGTTGGTTGGTTACACCACACTTCTTTTGGAGAGAGACACACTTTGTTTCCAATGCCTAGAACACTCTAGTTTTCACTCTTATTGTTTTGTGAGTGTTCACTTTTGCTAGCACTGCGTTCAGCCTTAGTTTTCTTGTGCTTTCAGCTTAGAACTTCTTAGTTCTTCTTTGTGGATTTGTGATACAAGCTCACTGATCTTTATTGATTATTATCTTTGTGAGTTTTTTTCAAATAAGTTTATTGGTGTTGGAAATGAGTAGGAAGATTCATGCTTATAGTGGTACAAAAGGGGGCTTGTTTAGACTGCAACTTAGACTTTATCATGTCATTCTAGATATTTTTTTGACCTTATGCTTAGTGATTATTGCTGTAGCATGACTTGTTCCAAACAATTAGGATTGCTTAATGTGCCTTAAAGGAATCATGCGGTGTTTTAGCATACAAAAGCATAGTATTGTGGTATTCTCCTTTGATGCTTTGTTTGGGTTGACTTAGCACATGCTCACACCATGTTATGACTATGAACAAGTCACCATAGCCTCTATGATCATTTAGTCCTTGACTAGTACCACTCTATGCTTTGATTAGTAATGTTTTGTTGCTCTACATGATTATGGCCATTATTGCTCTCTTAGTTGGTTGCTCCCAGTCTTTTACTAGCCTCCACTTGTATGAGTAAGCTCTACTCATGCTTCCAACTCCCAAGAAACCAAGTTATTCCAAATTGTCCACTATAAGTTCCTATGCATGGTGTGTTACACCATTCCAAGTATATTCTTGTGTTCAGCTATCTTCCAATTAAAAAATATTTTGTTATGTGAAAACTTAGTGATTAAATCCCTCATGAACTTGATGGCACACTTTATATTTCTTTCCCCTAATAAACTTGAACCATTGTGTCATCTATGGTGTATATGCTTGCACTTATACGTTGTAATTAGCAGAACCGTGTTGTCACGGGGAACGTTTTCAACAATGCACTTGTACTTTGTACTCAGTTGATATCATGCTCTTTTGTCTATGGATGTCGCTGGTATGAAATAAAGAGGGAACTTGTAAGTCCATGGAGTATGTATTTTGTGTTAGAGAAACGTGTGGGCCGCTAGCCTAAGCCATGCCTAATCATGGTGGAAACTTGCAGCATCGCCATAGTGAGCTATCTATGAAGTGTCCTCAATAAAAAGCTATGCATATAGTAAATAAAAAGACCTCTGAGATGCTCATTGTCTGCTTGCCTTGTCATTTTGGTTATGGTATAGCTCCTGTACCATGTGCAAGGGGTACCCCGTTGGCGGTTCTCTATGATACGCATGTACTTACAATGATAAGAACTTACAAGTGACTGAAGTTGAGTAGCATGAGGTGTGTCCCTCGTATTCAAGGGACTTGAGATTTCCAACTTATACTTTGTCAAGAATATACTCCATAGTTTGTTCACTTTAACCTTAACCACTTCAAGATGCTTATGATAGGGGCAATGAGGGCTGAAAGCTAACAAGTACCATAATTTTTGGAAGCTCTTTTTGAAACTTGAAATCCCTGTTTCCTTTATGAAAGGCCTTTCTTCCACTATATTGAGTCTCCACCTTCTACCTTTAGACACCATTAAGAGAGCATAGTTGTCATTCTATGTGCAGTGTCCCAAAACTTATTGATTGATGCATATTGTGATATTACTTGTTCTTGTGCTACTTGTTTCTAGTCACCCTTGTGAACTTTGAAGGTGTCCTATGCATCTATTTGCTACTCTATGAGGGACAAGCTGAATGCCACTATGCCATGTTTTCTGTATGTGAAACAAACAAACGTTTTTCAATGCATGTTATTCATGATCTTTGTTTGTATACTTTATGTTGCATGCATAGTTACTATGTCCTATTGTTAGAACTCCATCTTCCATGCACATGTTTAGAGTTCTTTGATCCCAGCTTTCAATGCTTGCAAATGGTTTGATCTTGGTTTTGATGGTGCATGTCACCTCAAAAATTATTCTTTTTATCACTTACCTACTCGAGGACGAGCAGGAGTTAAGCTTGGGGATACTTGATACGTCGGAAACGTATCTATAATTTTTTATGCTCCATGCTTGTTTAGTATCTACTTTGCTTTGTCTACACTTTTAGGTGTTTTTATATCTTTTCTGGAACTAACCTATTAACAAGTTGCCACAGTGCCAGTTGTCTGCTTTCTTCTGTTTTTGGTTCCAGAAAGGCAGAACATCAATATTCTCGGAATTGGACAGGACAAAAGCCAAAGTCAACATTTTACCGTGGGGGACACGAATCCAGATGACAAGACAGAGAAGCAAACCAGGGCGGCCAAACCCCCTAGGCACGGCCAGGCGTGGGCCCGCGCCTGGGCAGGGTGTGGCCCCCCTACTCGCCTCCCGGCCTCGCCTCTTCACCTATAAGAAGCCCCCGGGGAGAAAACCCTAAATGATCCATCACACTTCCACAAAAACCTCTGTAGCGCCGTCGCCACCGAAAGGGAGATTCGAGGGACAGAAAGTCTCTGTTCCGGCACCCTGCCGGGATGAGGAAGTGACCCCGGAGCCATCTCCATCGATCTCCATCGCCATATTCATCACCGTAGCTGATTCCCATGATGAGGAGGGAGTAGTTCTTCCGCAAGGCTAAGGGCTCTACCTGTAGCTATGTGTTCATCTCTCTCTCTATGCATGATCTTGTTGTGGTCATGAGCTTTGTAATCAAGTAGATCTACCTTGCTACTCAAGTGCTTTAATAGATCTCTGCTCTCCCCATGTGTGTGAAAGTGACAGCGTGCACGCCATGGTGGCACTTAGGCTTGAGTCTACATAAATAGATCTATGCTTTTCCCCACGTGTGTGAAAGTGATAGCGTGCATATCGTGTGTGGCACTTTGGCTAGATTGAATATTTGTTATGAGTTATATTTGGAGTTGGATGTCTCTATGAAATTGTGGTGTTTGTTGGAACCATCTAGCGCTCAAGGTGACAGTGTGGGGTTATCTAGATTGGGGAAGGCGGACTTTGAGGAGTGTTGTTATAGCCCTATCGATGATTAGAGTGTCTAACCGGAGAGTAGTTAAAAGTAGTATCATGAAGAGAGGATATTTATATGAGATAGTGTTTACTAGTAAAAGTATGATCCCTAGGCCTTGTTTCTAAACATTGAAACACCATTTGCATCTAGATCTGTTGTATGTTTGCTTGCTTTAGTCTTTACCTCACCGTCAAGCTATTTTCTGGCAACGTTACCACTTGTATTTCACTATCTCTTTGCCGAACTAGTGCACATATACACCTGACAAGTGTATTGGGTGTGTTGGGGACACAAGAGACTTCTTGTATCTTGATTGCAGGATCGCTTGAGAGGGAATACCTTTGACCACTTCCTCCTTGAGTTCGATAAACCTTGGGTAATCCACTTAAGGGAAACTTGATGTTGTTCTATAAACCCCTACACTTGGAGGCCCAACAACTGTCTACAGAAATAGAAGTGCGTAGACATCACTATTCTTTACTCATTCCATGATGTGACATCCCTTGTGACCTAGTCACATGTTTGCAAGACAATTGGATGATATTCTACCGAGAGGGTCCAGAGTATATCTATCCGTCATATGGATGGACAAATCCCACACTTGATCCATGTGCTTTAGCACATACTTTCAGAATACTCAATGCCACATTTATAATCACTCAGTTACGAAGTGGTGTTTGATGTCATCAAAGTATCCTTTCGGTGAACATGATCTCATGGTCAAAGGATTAGGTTATTATGTATTTGAAAGCTTATAGCAAACAAACTTTAAATGACTTGATCTTATGCTACGCTTAACTATAGGAGTGTGTCCATATCATTATTCTCCTAATGATATGATTTTGTTATTAATGACATCCAATGTCCATGATCAGAAAAACATGATCATCTATTAATCAACAAGCTAGTCTAACAAGAGGCTTTACTAGGGACTGTTCTATGTTTACAAAACATATAAGTACTAATGTTTCCGATTAATACAATTATAGCATGAGATGCAAACATTTATCATAAACACAAAGATATAATAATAACAAATTTTATTATTGCCTCTTGGGCATATCTCCAACAACGTCTTAGACGAAATCATTGTTGATGAACTCGGAGTGGAGGAATCCGTAGAGAACGCATCCGTCGGCGGTAAGCCCGCCCAGCGGGATTCCGGCGTGGTCAACAAGCTCATTGGAGGCGGATAGGCTGACGTAGGTGACGGATCGGAGGCCGGCACTGCAACACAGAGCATCGAATGCTGGCGATGGTGGCTGCAACCATGGATGTGATGGAGACGAGGTCCGTTGCTCCACCTCCGTTGGTGTCTCCCACTCGGTCAGCTGGCCTTTCGCAAGTGCCTCCATGTCTCAGGCCGCCGGGAGGAAGCGGAAAGAGGAGGCGCGTCGAGACCAGCGACAAGGAGGTAGGGGAGCGGGGGTCCGGTCACCAGCGGTGGAGGAGGAAGTGAGTGGGGATGAGAGTGAGGTTTTTTTTCTTTGACCTGGATAAAAGCGACTAAGCGAGGCTGTGCGTTGGTGGCTCGGCTGGGGGCGAGTGTGAGCCAGGAAGAGCGGCATGTGACGTGTTAGGATCTTTACGAAACTGAAGAATTTCAATGGATTGACGTTCCTCTTTTGTTGCCGGTTTGCTCTATTTGGTATACATAGGAATCGGTAGGAAAGGTTTCAGAAAAAAGGCATACTCAAGCTTGACGCTGCTACCATTTTCAGGTAGGTCCTCGACGCGCTACTGCATATACCCTATTCTCATGTGATATGAGCTTCCAAAAAAAAAAAGGTTTTCTTACATGAGTATTAGAAAAATGATGGGGGATCATTTGATGGGTTTGAAGCGATTTTTCTTTTTGAAGAATGATTGTCTTTACACGTACCGAGCCGGGTTAAACAAAAGTTATTATGGTCATTGTGTGTTTGTTGATAATGATATTTGTTTAAAACTATATATCTATAAATTAGAATATTTTTATTAAAAATATATCAAATCTTGTATCAAGGAAAAATTCGTGATTATGCAGGATATCATGCGGTCCTTGGATGTTAAATTTCATAGAGTACTTCACGGGAGATATTTTATCCAACACTCGTGAACAGTTATATTCCTATGTATCCTTTCATTATTTGAAAACTAACTATAATTACTACATGGTAGCTTCATATGCCACATTTTAGAAAAAATTGCCGTTATTTTAGCGGACCTGCAATTTGACAATGATAATGTAAGAATTGAGATTGGAAGATGATGAAAGCAACAAAAAAAACACATTTAAGTGGCTCGGTAAAAGACTAGCTAAAAAAAATTAAGATAGACATTTTAATTAGGGCGCGTCTAGGCAGACACCGAGGGCCCGTTAGTCTAAGCCAGCCCTCGATCAAAAAAGAGAAGTATCCTTATCCTATACTATGTACTATTTTGGAAAGTTACGGACACGATATATTCCGGATGGCGGATTTTTAAAAAGGAATAATTGTTAAACCATGTGTCGAAATTGCAATCCGTTTTCACTTTTGGACCTTTCGTGACAAGATCTTCGAAAGTAGATCCCATTTGTATATTTTTTGACAAACTTTTTTTAAAGGCAACTTAGTGTCATAGCAAATCAACTTCATATAAAGATTTGCTTACACTAATTTTTTGCATATTTGTAGCCAATTTAGTGTCATAGAAAATTAACTTCATACAATGGCCACTCCGGCCACCGGCAATTATACCAGGGGAGGAGACATCGCTTTAGAGACGCTCAGCTCCGGCCACCGGATTATATCAGGGGAGGACACATCGCTGCAGCCGTCAACAATCATCGCACAAAGGGGCACCCTTCTATGTCGCTGCCGGTCAACACAACAAAACAGAGTAAAGCTAGAATGGTCAGACGTTACATTCAGATAGATAAATACATATGGATACTGAAGTTCAGACATTGAACCAGCTATCTGCACACAAGATCAAATTTACCCACTTGAACCAGCTGTGGCATGCTTCTCCTTATTAATATGGTTTTAAATCATACATTCAGTAATGGCAGAGATAGTTCACAAATTCACAATGATTGACCAAGACCGAGACAAAAAATTAGATACAGAAGCACAATTTAGACGAACAAGATCAGCAAAGTAGAAACACAATAAGGTCCAAACAATACTACATAGTGTATTATACAATAAAGCAGTGATTAATCACCGTCAGGCGGCAGTGGCGGTGTACCGTTTCGGTAGTGGCGGAGCTATGTTGTGGCCAAACCGGGCCATGGACCGCCAGGTTAGCTCAAATTACCGAAGAGTTAGAGAAAAATTAGCCCGTTAATGGAAAAAAATCGGGTCTCTTCTTTAGGCTGGCTCGCCCATCAATTTGGCTAGAACTCCCCCACTGGTTTTCGGAGAAGATCACTCTAGCCGTGGATGTACTGTCTTCATGGATTGGAATTAAAAATCCAACTTAAGCATGTTGGTGTAATCAACTTAGTTAACTTCAACATACAACTCAGACGTTCTGATAGAAGCAACTCGACATATACCCAAGACATCAAATATGTGTAATCAAGATAGTTAGATGATGCTAAAATAAACTTAATTATGGTTGTTGAATCAGAGAATGCAACTTAGACTACAAAAACCATGGTTGTGTGGAGAACCTACTTAATTAAATGGTACATGGTAATTTACCATGTAGGCGATTCAAATTAATATCATGGCGTAAGTAACTTACATCTGTTGACGTTGGATCCAGCTTAGGCTAATCAGGCAACTTAACTTAGTTCTATGCTGAAAGCAACTTAGCTACTTTGACAATGCAACTTAATTGGAAAAAAGGGACAACAAATCAAAGCAAAAAAACAACCCCCCTACAAAAAACCCAGAATGCAACTTAAGCTAATATAGCTAATCAATTTAGTTCTATATTGAAAGCAACTTAACTACGGTGACAAGACAAATTAATTTGGGAAACGGGACACTGAAATCAGGGCAAAAACAACCCCCTCCACCTCCCTCGTCTGGTGCAAAAAATTAGAATGCAAGTTAATTAATCTGACTAATCAACTTTAACTACAGTGACAATACAACTTAATTAGAAAAAAGAGACAGTAAATCCTCTAGGATGCAAGTTCAGGCAATGTGACTAATCAACTTAGTTATGTATTGAAGCAACTTAAGCATGTTGAGAAGACAACTTAAACATGTATGAATAACTCTCAAAACACAACTATAGTTTTGCGACGAACTTAGCTAGATGAGCCATCAACTAAATATTTGCGTGATTGTCTACATAGAAAAGAAAAACCTCCTAGCGCATGCATGTACAACAAAACTATGATAAAAACCAACTTTAATAAGGAGCAACAAGCAACTTAATAAAAGTGGCCACATAGCTTAATAAAAGTGACCACACAACTTTGGCATATTCAGTACACTACTTAGTTACATTGAAACAAACAACTCAACTGAATCAGTATGCAACTTAACGATGTTGCTAAACATCAAGCTAAACTAGAAGATAAAATCAACTAAAGCATGAAGAGAAGAAGCAACTTAGTTAATACAATAACTAACCTAAGCATGTTGAACAATAACTTAATCAAGTTAACAACTTAACCATTTTGTCAAAAAGGCATTAAAGCGTAAGAAACATCTACCCCCTAACATTTTACCCATATCAGTACTACTAGGTATATGGTGAGTAACATTTTACCCAACATTTTAGGTACATAACAGATGAAACAATGCTTCAACGTGACCTATGAATAGAACTAACTCGGGCACCTGGTACACCTGCTGATTGAGATACACCCTTAGAGGCGAGAACAACGACATCCTCGGAAATCTACGAGATATGATCAGAACAAGCAGGAATGAAGATCTTCCCAATACATCCAGCAACAATGATCTATCACTAGTGCCCAACATGAACAACCGAAGTACCTATTTTGATGTTTCCCGCACTATGCCACCCATGCACGCGGCCATAGGTGGCCACGCCGCCCCAACCTCCGTCACTCCTCATTGATGCTGGTGCGCCCTGGAACGCTCTCTCCCCTTCAGGCAAGAGGCCTGCAATATATGTTCTCTAGAACATAACGACCATGGAATTAAAGTGGAGAATGTGCAGTTTTATCTAGTCATGAAATAAATAAGAAATTATGAGTCACAAAAGGAAAATGATTACACACCAAATTAACATCAGCGTTGGTTAGAGAAATACAGAAATAGACCGATTTTCACATGTGAAATATCCCACTAATGAAAATTCACACTAATTAAAACAAGCTAGCTTCTGGCTTTAAGAAACCAGAACCACATTGCCTTTGACAAACATATGAAAGCTACTACAGGTGCTTTATTTGATTACCGTAATACAACTAATTAAGCAAGGGACATAGTGTGATACAAGAAAATGGAGACAACGTTGAAGCCCAGGCATATTTCAATCACAACATCTCACCTGCTCCCTATTCCTATGATGGTCCTCTCTACTTGTTCACGTGGCCTGGAAGAACCACCGGCGACCGATCTGTTGCTAGTCTCCACGTGCGGACAACAGGATACCATGGTGGCGTAAGCTGCTCATCCATGAGACACAGCAAGGCTGCTCGTGGACATGCACATGGAAGTGAGTGGCTATGTTATGAAGTAGAACTTTGAAGGAAGCGACATGGATGTGATGGTGAGGATTAATGGATTGGGGTTGTCAGATCGATCGATCTCGGTGGTCAACAAGACGGTTCAAGCGGCGTCTTCTCTAGGCCTCCAACACATTCACCGCTGCATGTGAGGCGGACACCATGCCTGACCCCTGAAAAACTGTCGGCGTCGACCAGCCATGTTGGGACGGCTAGATCAGGGCTGCATCGCCAGTACTCCATGGGAGCCAGGACGGATCTGGGAAGGGGAGAAGGACGGATCTGGGAGGGGAAAGGGGAGGGTGTGTGTGTGTCTATCGACGACGGGGGTGTGAGGGAGGAGAGCAAACCTGTCGGCTTGACGAAGAGGAGGCACCGACAAGGATAGGAAGGCGGGCGACGCAGCGGCACGGCGGTGGCTGCAATGTGAGGCGGGGCCGTCGCTTCCACCATGCCACTAGAGAGGAGTGGGGAAAGGAATTGGAACCTCGAAAGAGAGAAGTGGACCCGCAGGTGGGTTTCTGTGAGAAACCAAGTCTGACCCGCCCTGTGATCGCGCGTCTCGGAGAAGATCGGACGGCCAGAAGCCGGAGGCTCGATCGTGCTATCTGGCCACCGAGCACTTTTTAGTATGGAAGTGTCTAGATCTCAGGCGCCTGAGAACTTTTTATGTCTAAGTCGTGACATCATTCTACTATTTGTGCTAGTTACAACCTAGTTGCAACTTATATAATTTGTACCAATTCTCAGTTACAACCTAGTTGCAACTCATTAAAATTTCAGTTATAACCTAGTTGCAACTCATGCGAAAACCTCTCATATTGCACGAATCGCGAGATAAATCTAATGGCAAGAGAGATGGCTGAGAATTAAAAAGTTCTCACGCTGAGAACTAGCATTCCGTTTTAGTATTTGGGTTTTAATTATAAGTTACGAGACGTGACTGGTCGTGTGAACATGCGGGAGGTGGGCCGGCCGTTTGTCTTGTTTCTAGTCAGCCGTGACTCATAGGCGATTTGGACGTTTGTACTTGTTGTCCATCCCGAGCGATGGATGGATAGATGTGGACGCACAGCAGTGACACCCCGGTGGCGTGCAGATCTCGGCTACATCGCCGTATCTACAGCAGCCAGCAGCTAGCTGCAAGAGCACCTGATCTCGCTAACACGCGCCGTGGTATAGCCATGGCCTTTTCCTCATCGTCCCGCCACGAAGAATCGCCGGAGGAGGCGACGAGGGACTGGGCGGACCTGCCGCGGGACGCCCTGCTGACGGCGCTCCACAGTCTGGGCCACGTGGACATCCTCACGGGGGCCGCGCAGGTGTGCGGGCCCTGGGCGCGGGCAGCGCGGGAGGAGCCCGAGCTGTGGCGCCGCGTCGACCTGCGCTTCCACGGCGGCCTCATCTCCTCCCGCCGCGCCGTCGACCTCAACAGGATGGCGCGGGAGGCCGTCATCCGCGGCGCGGGGCAGTGCGAGGCCTTCTGGGGAGAGGGCGCCCTGGATCACAGCGTCCTCTCCCTTCTCCGTGATACCGGGTGAGGTTTCGAATTCACCTACTACCTTTTTCTCCAGATCGTCGATTCAAAGCTGAAACGGGATTGCTAGACAAGTCTTACGGTTAGATTACTTACCTGTAACTAGTAACCCGCACTCTCTCTCTGCCGGGTAGGAGAGCCACTGTGAAGTGAAGCAGAGCACTGTGGCGCGCCGGAGAAGGCGCTTGTCACTCCTATTCCCAGTTGACCCCTGCTGAGTGGGTACGCACCGTGAAGCAGAGCAATGTGGCACTCGCTGTCGCACTGAGGTTAGTGCTAGCGGCGCTGCTGCCGATGGCAAAGGCCGGCTTGGGTGGGTAGGCTAGGTGAGACCGTGAGAGAGGGGTTGGAGATGGTTTCATTTCACTAGCGGATCAGTGTATCTTTGCTGATCCTTTGAGGTTATGAACGGTTGATCCGTTGATTGCCACATATTTGTATATAGACCCCTCTTTTTTTTGTCTAACTCGGTGAGGTTTTAAAAACAGTATTATGATGAAAGAACAATCTCAAACTTCTTCAATCAATTATATAAAGGGGTGGCTTCATGCAATTTGGGATTTGGCAGAATTGCCTTTTTAGGCATGATTTATGGGAGGACAGGCCTATGAGTTCAATTTATCCTCATTTTCACCTTTGCTAAAGACAGTTCGTTAAATGCCCGACAAGTCTCATAGGATATATGGAGGATCTCTTTTACCTTCCTCTCTAGTAAAGACCCTTTGTTAAATGACCATCATGTCATATCCCAGGAATAAATGGAGGATCTCTTTTACATGCCTTTCTTTCAGCAAGCAGGCCAGGAGGGAGGGTGTGAGAATTTCAATCAATAGATAGAGAAGGATCAATGGTCATTTATCTGGAATTGCAATCATTACTATCAATCAAAGCCTACAGGCTTATGATATGCCATGCAACTATTCTACCACATTTCAACCGGCTATGAGACAGGTCATGTCAGTTTAAACATACTGTTTTCCTCGAGCTATTGCTTCATGACCTACTAAATACTAGGAACTTGGTCAAAGAAGAATTTTGTGACCCCTTCCTATATCTGTGCCTTGCACAATTGCAATGTCGAGGAAACCCTCCAGCACCTTTTCTAGCCCGTCCTTTTTTCTCAAAAGATGTTGAGATTATATTTCCCCTAAAAGATCATACAAATCTACTGGTTTATGAAGCTTTTAGTGATACCAAATTCAAGTTAAAAATGCCCCCTTTTTGTGGAAATAATAGTCGTTGCCTGATGGAGCATTTGGGTCAGAAGAAATAAATTAATCTTGTATATTGAAGCCCACACTTTTGAAAAGTGGCAGCAATATTGCATACATGAATTTGTCTTGGTGGGTCATTGGTCTAGGGAAAAAATATACTTCCCAATCTTCTGATTGGTTACAAATGCACCTTTCTTTAATTTTGTATATGTAAGTACCCAGTACATATTACATAATTAATAAAAGCTACAGTGGGGGAATCTCCCTACCTTTTCCGTAAAAAGATGTTTGGTTATGTCTCATTTGATCGATGCACACAACCAAGTTAAAATTTCCAACACAAAATTAAAATGGCTATTTTGAATATATGCAGCTACTTGGTTACACATTTAAGCAGAGGCATGTTAAGTTGGATCAGAATTCTAAGACTGACACTCAGGCAGGACTAGAGAATCTGTGTGTACTGAGCAGGAGGACAGGAAATTCTGTCCATCAGTATAATTCAAACATTAAATTTATTTACATTCTATGATAATTATTATTATTTCTCATGTGTGCTATACTGGAAATTCTATAGATAATGTTCTACTTGTTGCTCAACAATAACTCAGACTCAGGTGGTGTACTTAATTTGCAGGGCGCTTTCACTGAAGAGCCTGCGTCTCATCTCTTGTGAATGGATCTACGATGTGCCTCTGGCGTTAACGATAACGAAGTTTACTCTCCTAGAGGAGCTAGAGCTCTCAAACTGCCGCGGCGACTTCCCGAAGACGTGTGCAGCTTCTGGCAAGGCCTGCCCACTCCTGAAGCGTCTCCGGCTGAGCAGCAAGCGATTCATCAAACACAGCCCAGTCCCCACGGATGGGGAGGCCACGGCGATCGCCACGACGATGCCCGGGCTGCGTTCGCTGCAGCTCTTCGCGAAACGCCTCAGCAACGGTGGCCTGGCAGCCATCCTTGATGGCTGCCCGCTCCTGGAGTCGCTCGACATCCGCCACTGCTTCAACATTGTGATGAACTACGAGATGCGCGCGAGGTGCTCCCGGGTCAAGACGCTTAGGCGCCCCCACGACCCGACGGACGACTACGATCTCGAGTTTTCATCACCGGACATGAACGATCCCTGGGCGAGGATGAGACCGCAGACCGAATACTACGACGAATGGGAGTTCAGTTCACGCTAGTGCCATTTGGTACGGGTTCCTTGATTACGTTTAAGTGAATGTGTACAAATTGGCATGCATGATTCTGAGAATAATGTACGGTCAAATTATTATGCTCTAAATGATAATTGTCATTGTTAGAAACAAATTAATTTAAAGGTTGTTGGGCTCATCGGATTCGCATCACGATCCGTGTGTTCTATGATTTGCAAGTTGGTTGCAATTGCAAGTGAGGCTGGAAGGGAGAGTTTTTGGTTATTGCAACCTAGACCTTTTTTTTTTGGAAAGAGCATATATTAATATCGCCATAATGACTTAGCCTCTGCAACAATGCATTAAATTACCGTATTTGCATTATAGATGCACGTACCCGAAAAAAAAGAATTAAAAAAAAAAGTCCGCTATAGCGATAAGATCCTTAGTAGCAGCGACACTAATCCCACCGAAACAACACCAGAAGTCCACCATCTCTAATAGCGACGCCTTTAAGAAGAAAATATAGCACAAGCACCGTAGTCGCCCTATCAAAAATCGTAGGTTTCACCTTAGAGAAAGTCCTCGCTCACAAAATAATGCCATCAACAAGGTCATTGCTAGCCACAACCAATTAAGGCCAGACATTGGATTTTCACACTATAAGATAAGACTATAAACTCCTCATGTGCTACCGCTCCCCTTTTTGATACCGCTGCTGCAATTCACGAATCACCAAGCCAATTCTTTATCGTCACCAAGACTCGACCCACCATAGCTAATCCACAAATCTTGGCTTCCATGATATTCTCCGCACACTGACTTCACCATGAAACTAAAGATATGTTCCACGATGACAACGGACTATAGAGCTTCGCCTCACTCTCTCTGAAACCAAACGGTTAGAAAAAGAACGGTTGCGCGCAATCGAATTCCACCCGTTCCAACAATCTCCAGGCATGAATCATCCATGGGAGTTCGTTGGCAAAGTTTTCCGGAACATGACACTGCCACCAGATCAATCAAAATGGGTTGAAGGTAGATTTTCTTCTTGGCGTGGATTGCGCCCCTACCAGCTAATGTGACAAGTGCCGCCACCCGTCGAGGGAGAACCGCCATCAAAGCCCGAGACCGTCGCCTAGGCTTCCAGACCCCGTTGCCATTAGATCGCCGTCAGGGCGACAACCTTCGAGTATCCAAGGGGCTCTCTGTGGGTGAGAGGAAGCAGCCCCGCTGCCACCAACGGCCGGCCGGCGTCCTCCGATGGCAACGGATAAGAAGAGGGGTGATGCGTGCACCAAGTGTTGGTGTGGAGCACTTTGTTGGAACCCCAAGATCAAGGTGTGATGGAGCACATCAGCAAGTTTCCCTCAGTAGAGACCGATGTTATCGAACCAGAAGGAGGAAGGAAACGTCACACATGTGTTGCTGGCAACGTGGAGACCTGCACAACACAAACTCAAAACTTTGCCCCAACGAATCAGTGATGTTTTCAAGCTCATCGGTTTGCTGTAACAAAGAATTAAACGTATGGTGTGGAAGGTAATGGTTTGCAGCAAGTAAACAAGTAATAGTGGAAGATGTATCAATGGTAAGGATTGGACCGGGGTCCATAGTTCACTAGAGGTGCTCTCCTTAGATAAACAACATGGCATAAAGGGTAAACAAATTACAGCGGGGCAATTGATAGGAACTGAGCAAGGCATAACAATGCAATTACTAGCTAGCAAGATCCTATGAAGTTGATTGGGCAATACAACATTATACATAGACCGTAATCCAACTGCATCTATGACTAGAAGTCCACCTTCAGGTTATCATCCGAACCCCCTCCAGTATTAAGTTACAAGCAACAGACAACTGCTTTAAGCAAAGTGTGTAAGGTAAACAATCCACATATTCCATGAATAGAGACCGTTGTTTTCTCCCTAGTAGCAACGACACATCTACAAACGAAGAGATTTCTGTCACTTCCCTTGGAAACTAGAGGCATGAACCCACTATCGAGCATCAATACTCCCTCTTGGAGTCACTAGCAACTACTTGGCCAAGATAACCACTAGCAATGGAGAGCATGCAAGATCACAAACAACACAGACATGATAGAATCATAAAGATAGAACCATTAATCAAACCAACATAATAATCTCAATATCCATCGGATCCCCGCAAACACAACATGCATGATTACAAATAGATTAGATCTTGATCATGAACGGAGCTCACAAGATCTATACATAAAAGCACAAAGGAGGAGATACAACCATCTAGCTACTACATGGACCCATAGTACAAGGTGGAACTACTCACGAATCATACCGGAGAGAAGGCCTGTGGGATGATCTCCCCTCCGGCAGGGTGCCGAGAAGAACTTCAGATCCCCCCGATCTAGGGACGATGGTGGCGGCGGCTACAGACGATTTCGTGGATTTTTAATCGGGTGCCGAGAGTTTCTGTATCGGGGGCTTCTTATAGGCGAAGGGGGGGGAGTCCGGGAGGCGACCAGGGTAGGCAAACCCTACCCAGGCGCGGGTCCACCTAACCCCGCGCCTGGGGGTGGGGGGGTGGCCTTCCTGGCCTGCTTCTCCGTCTCCCCTCTGTACTTCTTGTTCCCCATGAAAAGTTATTGACTTTGACGTTCGTCCCGTCCAATTCTGAGAATATTTCTTTACTAACTTTTCTGAAACCAAAAATAGCAGAAAACAGGCATCTGGCACTGTTGCAACTTGTTAATAGGTTTGTACCAGAAAACATGTAAAAAGCACCTCAAAGTGTAGACAAGTAAAGAAAAGTAGATACTAAACAAGCATGGAGCATCAAAAATTATAGATACGTTTCCAACATATCAGCATCCCCAAGCTTAACTCTTTCTCGTCCTCGAGTAGGTAAATGATAAAAGAATAATTTTTGAGGTGAACATGCATCCTCACAATAAAGATCCAACCATTTGCAAACATCGAAAGTTGGGATCAAAGAACTCTAAACATGTGCATGAAAGATGGAGTTCTAACAATAGTACATAGTAATTATGTATGCAACATGGCAAGCTACAAACAAAGATCATGAATAATATGTATTGAAAAACATTTGTTTGTTTCACATGCAGAAAACATAGCATAGTGGCAGTCAGCTTGTCCCTCATAGAGTAGCAATATAAATGCATAGGACACCTGCAAAGTTCACAAGGGTGACTAGAAACAAATAGCACATGAACAAGTAATAACACAATATGCATCAATTAATAAGCTTTGGAACATTGCATACAGAATGACAACTATGCTCTCTTAATGGTGCCTAAAGGTAGAAGGTGGAGACTCAAATAATGGTGGAAGAAAGGCCTTTTGTAAAGGAAGCATGGATTACAAGTTTCAAAAAGAGCTTCCAAAAATTATGGTACTTATTAGCTTTCAGCCCTCATTGCCCCTATCATAAGCATCTTGAAGTGGTTAAGGTTAAAGTGGCAAAGCTAGAGTATATGCTTGACAAAGTATAAATTGGAAATCTCAAGTCCCTTGACTATGAGGGCTACACCTCATGGATACTCAACTTAGGGCCCAGGCAAGTTCTTGTCACTGTAAGTATTTGCATATCATTGAGAACCTCCAACGGGGTACCCCTTGCACATGGTACAGGAGCTTTCCCATAACCAAAATGACAAGGCACGCAGACAATGAGCATCTCAGCAATCTTTTTATTTACCATATGCATAGTTTTTTATTGAGGATGCTTCATAGATAGCTTACTATGGTGATGCTGCAAGTTTCCACCATGATTAGGCATGGCTTAGGCTAGCGGCCCAGGAGTTTTTCTAACACAGAATACAAACTCCATGGACTTATAAGTTCCCACTTCATTTCACACCAATAACATCCATATACAAAAGAGCATGATATCAACGGAGTACAAAAAGTACAAGTGCAATGTTGAAAACGTACCCCGTGATAGCACGGTTCTGCTAATCCTAACTTATAAGTGCAAGAATATACAGCAAAGTTGCCTCAATGGTTCAAGGTTATTAGGGGCAAAGAATAAAGTGTGCCATCAAGTTCGTGAGGGCTTTAATCACTAAGTTTTCACATAACAAAATAGTTTTTAATTGGAAGATAGTTGAAAACAAGAATAAATTTGGAATGGTGTAACACACCATGCATAGGAGTTTATAGTGGACACTTTGGAATAACTTGGTTTCTTGGGAGTTGGAAGCATGAGTAGAACTTACTCATACAAGTGGAGGCTAGCAAAAGATTGGGAGCAACCAACTAAGAGAGCAATAATGACCATATTTATGCAATGCAACAAAGCAAACTAATCAAAGCAAAGAGTGGTACTACAAGTCAAGGACTAAATGATCATAGAGGCTAATGGTGACTTGTCATAGTCATAACATGGTGTGAGCATATGCCAAGTCAACCCAAGCAAAACATCAAAGGAGAATACCACAATACTATTCTTTTGCATGCTAAAACAAAGCATAATTTCTTTAAGGCACACTAAGCAATCCCAATTGTTTGGAACAAGACATGCTACATCAATAATTACTAAGCATAATGCAAAAAACAACACCTAGCATGTCATGCTAAAGTCTTAGTCACAATCAATGCAAGCTTCTCTTGTACTTCAAGCAAGAACTTACTACTCCTTTCCAAACACCAAGCAAACTTATTTGTAAAACAACACAGCGAGAGCAGGGGTTCAAACTACTAAATCAAAATAAACAAACTAAGCAAATCAAACGAAAACTAAGATGCTCCAAGAACAACACAACTATGCATGAAACAATAAAAGTGAAGTGTCTAGACAGACCTGAGCTTTTTATTGATGAAGAAGGGGATGCCTTGGGCATCCCCAAGCTTTGACGCTTGTACCTCTTGGATATTTCTTGGGGTGACACCATGGTGGCATCCCCAAGCTTGATCTTTTGTCCATTCTTCATCTAAATACATCATTCTCTCTCTACACCTGAAATTTTTCCTTCATACAAAACTTCACACAATCTTCATTAGCAACATTAGCTTATTCAAAAGGTATTAGACCGCGGGCAAAGCTTTAGAACATCAAGGATTTTCACTAAAAACACAATCTACTGTAGTAACTCCTTAAAAAAACTCAATTTACCTAAAGAGAGCTCAAAAAGGAATCAATAAGAAGCAAATGCAAATAATGGCAGAAATCTGTCAAAACAGACCAGCAGGTATAAACGAATTTTTTTGAACATCTTCTGTTGCTCAAATCAAAAAGTGTTAAACCAACGAAATTTAGCCAGCATACTGGGGGATTTATTCGTAAATTGTGAGCTCAATCCGAGTTACAGAGCCTCCTCACGATATTTTTTGGTGGAGGACATAAATCTGTTTCGGGACAGCAACTCCCAAAATCTTAGTTCCCTCTCATTAGAGGTTATTCTTGGCACAGAAAGCAAACAAAAAGGATAAGGAGAGGTCATTACAGTAGTAATAACTTTCAATACTCAAGGAAACTCTTGGTTTATCTCTCAACAAGTACTTTTCTTTAGCGCCTTTAAGTTAGGCACAAGAAGCAATAAGAATCAAGTCAAATGAGGAAGCATTAACATGAAATCTTGCTTTCAAAGGAGTAGCAAAAAGCAACTTCTCTTTTCTCATAGGGAAGTGTTCAATACCTTTCTTGAATGGAAAATGATATTTGATGGTGCCTTCTTTCGTATCAATGATGGCACCAACTATTCTAAGAAAATGTCTTCCCAAAGTAATAGGACAAGAAGCATTGTATTCAACATCCAAAACATAGAAATCAACAGGGACATAAGCATTGTTAAACATAATGAGAACATAATTAACACTCCCCATGAGTTTCTTCTTAGAATTATCATTGAGTGGGACATTCAAATAACAATCTTCTAATGGTGGTAAATCAAGCATTTCATAAATCTTCCTAGGCATAATAGAGACACTAGAACCAAGATCACATGAAGCTTTGAGATCAAAGTCATTCACTTGCATATTAATAATGGGTTCCCAACTATCTTCTACTTTCCTAGGAATAGAAGCTTTGTGTTTTATCTTTTCTTCCTTAATCTTAACAAGAGCATCTGTAATGTGTTTGGTAAAGGCAACATGCATATCACTAGCATCAGGACTTCTAGCAAGCTTTTGTAGGAACATAATCACTTCATAAATATTGCAACCATCAATATCAAAATCAAACTTAGCATCACTAGTAGTAGGATCAATAGGCTTAGGCATAGTAGGAGGAGGAATAGGGGCTACTTGTGGTTTAGTGGTGATAGTGCACACACTATTGTTTCTATCAATTTCATCTTCCCTTTCCCACCTAGCATGAAGTTGAGCTAATAGCCTAACATTTTCATCAATAGTAACTTGTATGGCATGAGCAGTGGCAAAGGTGTTTTCCATAGTTTCAGGTTTAGCAACCATTTTATTAACCAAGAAAGTTTGAGCTTCAGACAAAGAGGATATATTTTTCTCAACAGTTAACAACTTTTCCTCTATAGCCTTATTGAAAGTGGTTTGTTTACTAATAAAGTCCTTAAGCATTACTTCAAGTTCAGAGGGGGCACTTCTAGCATTATTGTAAGAGCTTCCATAGGAATTGCCATTATTAGGAGGATAAGGCCTATAATTGTTGTTGCTACCAAAATTATTCCTATAGGCATTGTTGTTGAAATTGTTGTTTCTAATGAAGTTCACATCAACTTGCTCTTCTTGAGCAACCAAAGAGGCTAAGGGAACACTATTAGAATCTAGAGGAGCTTTCCCATTTACAAGCATAGACATAATAACATCAATCTTTTCACTCAAAGAGGAAGTTTCCTCAACAGAATTTACCTTCTTACCATGTGGAGTTCTCTCAACGTGCCATTCAGAGTAGTTAACCATTATATTATCAAGGAGTCTTGTTGCAGCACCCAAGGTGAGTCCCATAAAAGTACCTCCAGCAGCAGAATCCAGCAGGTTTCTTGAGGAGAAGTTCAAACCTGCATAAAAAGTTTGGATAATCATCCAAGCAGTGAGTCCATGAGTAGGGCAATTTTTAACCAAAGATTTTATTCTTTCCAAAGCAGGAGCAACATGTTCACTATCAAGCTGTTTAAATTTCATAATGTCACTTCTCATAGCAATAATCTTAGCAGGAGGATAGTAATTTCCAATAAAAGCATCTTTGCACTTAGTCCAAGAATCAATACTATTTTTAGGCAAAGATAGCAACCATTCTTTAGCTTTTCCCCTCAAAGAGAAAGGAAAAAGCCTGAACTTAATAATATCTCCATCTACGTCCTTATACTTTTGCATCTCACAAAGTTCAACAAAGCTATTAAGATTGGCAGCAGGATCATCACAACCAGCACCAGAAAATTGCTCTCTCATCACAAGATTCAACAAAGCGGGCTTAATTTCATAAAAGTCAGCATCAGGAGCAGGTGGAGCAATAGGTGTTCTTAGGAAATAATTGTTGTTGGTGCTAGTAAAGTCACACAACTTGGTGTTCTCAGCAGAGTTCATTTTGGCAAAGGTGGGCAAGCCAAAAAAAACAGCAGCTAGAGCAGGAACTATTTTTTTGTGTTTTTGAATAAAGCAAGCAAACCAAACTAGACTATTTTTTTGGGTTTTTTGAAAAGAGGCAAACAAAACAAAGCAAAAGTAACTAAGCAAACTAAAAACAAAGTAAAAATAAGTGAAGGACTCCCCTAGTGAAGACGTCCTTAGCCTCCCTGGCAATGGCGCCAGAAATCTTTGATGCGTGCACCAAGTGTTGATGTGGAGCACTTCGTTGGAACCCCAAGAGCAAGGTGTGATGGAGCACATCAGCAAGTTTTCCTCAGTAGAGATTGAGGTTATCGAACCAGAAGGAGGAAGGAAACGTCATACAGGTGTTGCTGGCAACGTGGAGACCTGCACACCACAAACTCAAGACTTTGCCCCAACGAATCAGTGAGGTTGTCAAGCTCACTGGTTTGCCATAACAAAGGATTAAACGTATGGTATGGAAGGTAATGGTTTGCAGCAAGTAAACAAGTAATAGTGGAAGATGTATCAACGGTAAGGATTGGACCGGGATCCATAGTTCACTAGAGGTGCTCTCCTTAGATAAACAACACGACATGAAGGGTAAACTAATTACAACGGGGCAATTGACAGGAACTGAGTAAGGAATAACAATGCAATTACTAGCTAGCAAGATCCTATGAAGTTGATTGGGCAATACAACATTATACATAGACCGTAATCCAACTGCATCTATGACTAGAAGTCCACCTTCAGGTTATCATCCGAACCCCCTCCAGTATTAAGTTGCAAGCAACAGACAACTGCTTTAAGCAAAGTGTGTAAGGTAAACAATCCACATGTTCCATGAACAAGGGACCGTTGTTTTATCCCTAGTAGCAACAACACATCTACAACCGAAGATATTTCTGTCACTTCCCTTGGAACTAGAGGCATGAACCCACTATCGAGCATCAATACCCCCTCTTGGAGTCACTAGCAACTATTTGGCCAATATAACCACTAGCAACGGAGAGCATGAAAGATCACAAACAACACAGACATGATAGAATCATAAAGATAGAACCATTAATCAAACCGACATAATAATCTCAATATCCATCGGATCCCGCAAACACACCATGCATGATTACAAATAGATTAGATCTTGATCATGAACGGAGCTCACAAGATCAATACATGAAAGCACAAATGAGGAGATACAACCATCTAGCTACTACATGGACCCATAGTCCAACCTGGAATTACTCATGGATCATACCGGAGAGAAGGCCTCTGGGATGATCTCCCCTCTGACAGGGTGCCGGGAAGAACTTCAGACCCCCCCGATCTAGGGACGATGGTGGCAGCGGCTATAGACGGTTTCGTGGATTTCTGATCGGGTGCCGAGAGTTTCTATATTGGGGCTTCTTATAGGCGAAGGGGGAAGTCCGGGAGGCGACCAGGGTAGGCAAACCCTACCCAGGCGCGGGTCCACCTGACCCCGCGCATGGGGGGGGGGAGGGGTTGGCCTCCCTGGACAACTTCTCTGTCTCCCCTCAAGACTTCTTGTTTCCCACGGAAAGTTATTGACTTTGACGTTCGTCCCATCCAATTTCGAGAATATTTCTTTACTAACTTTTCTGAAACCAAAAATGGCAAAAAATAGGCATGTGGCACTATTGCAACTTGTTAATAAGTTAGTACCAGAAAATATGTAAAAAGCACCTCAAAGTGTAAATAAGTAAAGCAAAGTAGATACTAAACAAGCATGTAACATTAAAAATTATATATACGTTTCCAACGTATCAAGGGGGAGGAGTGGGGAGCACCGAGACTTTTTTAAGTTATAGATGAGTTGTAACTAAGATTTTTCAGTGTTGCAAAAGTAAGAAAATTGGTCCGTTCAATAAAAATAATATTTGCCCAGTAATAGCATAGTAAAAAAAGGAGGAGGATATAACTTGAATGAAAAATAAGCAATTCTTAGTTGAATGAGAATTTACCACACTCGAAATTTGATATGCGAACTTGCACAACTCGACATACAGAGGGCAAACTATTTTTTAAGGGGGCAAACTGTTATATTTTTTTGAGAGAGCTTGGTTGCACTTTATTGATTACTTGGAACTATTACAGGAATGTTAAAACCTACACCTACAGATCCTTGCGACCAACTGCTAAACTAACTAAGCCTCGAGCAAGGCGGTGAGCCTCGCCATTAGAGTATCGGTCTTTATCTTTCGGATGATCATGGCATAGACCCCCATGTAGGGTTGATGTAGGTTATTGATCACCTCTAGGCAGTCCAAGGCAATGCATAGCTGAGAGAGCTGCAGGTCCTGTGCAAGAGCAAGATCCTCACGGCACGCTACAGCCTCGGGTGTGGCCGGGTGAGGAATGGTGAGGGCCGAGGCACCCAGGAATTCCTCTGACGCACTCCGGCACACCATCGCAGCAGCACCGCCCAGCCCAGTCTTCGCAGTTGCAGCATCCACGTTGAACTTGGCATGTCCCTGCGGTGGAGGCTTCTACCTCTGATCATTGCGGGGACTGGCAACCCTGCCCCGCTTGACTGTCGGCGCTGTCACAGCCAGATCGTCAAGAAAACATCACTACAGGAAACAATCAAGGCGACGACCGCTAGCTGCCGCGCCATATTGTCGTCGGCACAGGCTGTGTCAACGGTGGCCGTCGACACAGACTATGCCAACGGTGGTCGTCGGCATAGCCCCCTCGGTGTACCTAGTTGTCGGCATAGCTCCTCGGCCGTCGGCGTATAAATTCCTTCTCGGCATAATGCTTGCAGCAGGCCCCATGATGTTAGGCCATGGCCGTTTGTTAATGGCCCAGCCCTGGAGCCACGCCGACGATCAGGCCGTCCACACATGCCAGCCTAGGAGCTACGCCGATGGCCAGACTGTCGTCACAGGCCTAAGAGCAGCACGAGCCTGCCACGCCGCCCTTCTACGCCGAGAGTCAGGCCGTCGAAAACTATTTTTTTTTTAAAAATCAATTTTTTTAATTTTTAAATTGTTTGACTCGTTAATCTCTCACTTTGAACATTTTTATCACTAATTATAGTTAATCTTTGATCAAATTGTAATCTTAGTTAGGCCGTTGGCACATGCCTAGAGCCCGCCACGTCGCCTTTCTACGCCGAGAGCCAGGCCGTAGGCATAGCCTAAACTATTTTTTTTAATCTTTAAATTGTTTGACTCGTTAATCTCTCACTTTGAACATTTTTAACACTAATTATATTTAATCTTTGATCAAATTGTAATCTTAGTCAAATTTCCGGTCGGTCATTTATCCTCACTACTCCACCTCCAGCACGCTTAACTTTCTCATTTCGTTAGAATCTGTTTCCGCAAAGCAATTTATACATTGTTGTCAATACTATAATATCAATCCTATTAACTCTTATATCATCATGTCACATGTTTGTATTTTTTGAAATTAAAACAATTATTTAAGTAAACAACAATGAATAAGTAAAAATATTATTGAATTCAAATAAAAATATAACAATTTTTTTTGTATTTTTCTATTTAATATGGAATAATTAATATCTTTAAATCTGTAAATCGGAAATTTGATAAATAATATGTCTAAATTGATCATAAAATAAGAGAAATCCAAATATGATATTAATATCAACTTATCATAAACTATGCCGTGATTCTTACCATGATCTCATTTACCTGTTTAAAACGGCACGCATAAAGATTCTTAGCTTTGGGGTTGAGACTCGCTAAACTTAAATTGGATCTCCGATGAAATAACATATTGTGAACCTAAAAATGATTTAAAAAAAATCAATAGTATCAGATCATGTACCAGTAGTTTATATTTGACTCACTTCCTATCGACTCGGCAGGAATTTATCTTTTTCACCAGGGATAGACGGAAATGTTTGAGATCCTCCTGTTAGGACATTGTCCATATAAGGTGTTCTAGTATTTTTGTAAAATTTGATGGTAGAATTTTGAATTGGCCATTTGGTGGTTGCTTCACAAAACCGCCTATTTTTTCACTCAGAAAATGAAAAATGTATTTTTGGTGCGATAAAAAGGAAAACTTTCTCCTGCAACATTGTTCGTCATCCCATGATGCACATGTATGCATTATATGGACACATTATCACAAACTATGCCTTGATTCTAGCCATAACATTGGTTATTTGACCCAAAAGCTAGGAAACATTGATATTTTCCTTCTAACTATGTGACATAATATGACACTACGCAAAGGTTTCGCATTATTTGAATCGTTTTTGAATTTCTTATGCCCGTTTTAAACTATAGTCAAACTTTGTCGAACGACGGGCATAAAGATTCTTAGCTCGGGGCTGAGACTTGCTAAACTTGAAGTAGATCTGATGAAATATCATGTTGTGAATCTAAAAATGATTTTTGTAAAATATTATGAGCATCAGATCATGTTGCTGTAATTCATACTAGCTATGATTGGCGCGGCGGCACGGCGCGCCCTGGATGTCGCTTAGATGTATTGTGTTGCATGTTGCAAAGTGTTTGGATAAGCTGAGCACACAAACCACTACCTAAGAACTAATTTAAACTTCAAGGTGACGATTGTAACACCCTCAGAATCGACCCTATGCAAGTTTCAGCGCTTCCCGCCAAACCCGCATAGAAACGATTCAAAGGTGCCCACCAGGCACTTTCGTGCGGGTGGAAAACGAAGTAATAACATTACACAACAGTCCTCGATGGGCCCCACAGAACAGATATATATACAACAGCGACTCAATGAATCAAGAATACAGATATAATATACAAAGATCCAAATCACCTTGAAAACGATAGAGCGTCCGAGTACGGACAAGATGCAAATTGAGCTAAGAGCCCTGAAGAATAACCAATGGCGTCCATAACCCTGCCCAGGCCAAGCCGGAAGGGTAACCCTGCTAACGACGTCGATCTCAAAACCTGCTTAAACAAAAGGGGTGCCGACAAAGGGCAAAGGGAAAAGAGAGAGCGGTCAGTACTGAGGCCAGTACACGGCGAGACTAGAATTCGGCGGTCCTCGCCTACAAAGGTATGGTGGACTGCAGTGGCAGCGCAGCATGCACTAAACAACCTATAGAGACTCGATACAACTGGCGGCTATCAGAGAGGGATAAGAAGGACCTATTCGAAACCAACCTGATACTACCACCAAGCACACCCATCCTGGTGTTTTCCCCCTCGTTGCCAAACGAGGAAGTCGACCGAGGAACTCACACCGTTGGCAGTTTTAATTATTCGGTTATCGTTACACCAATTACTAGTCAGGTATAGATAGTCATCCTGTTATAATAAGAAGTAGGCAATTTTAGTTAACCATTCCGTTGTAGTTGCGACACTTACTAGTCAAATACAATTAGCATGAGATAACCCAAAACCCAGCAGTTGTTGGTACTTTTATTTAGCCATTCCGTTGTAGTTTCCATACTTACTAGTCAGATACAATGGTCGCAAGCGACAACCCAAACAAACACTTGTTGGCAGTTTTATTTAGCCATTCCATTATAGTGAAGCTGATTACTAGTCATTATAAAGTCAGGTTTATAGCACTACTTTAGTTATAGTTGTCTATGATCGAGATACTGTGCTCCAAGTCGTCCATAACCGCGGACACGGCTTTCAGAAAGTTTTACCCGGCCGGGGTGCACCAATAGCAACACACATTCGATCAACCTCGGAAAAACCAAATCAAAACCCAACGAGGCCTTCACAACAAAGCAATCACAGGATTCAGAAATATTTCAGGGGGCCACCCCTTGGAGTACACCCGCAACAAAGTTAGCTGACTCCGAGACGGACCCGAGGTTTGGGTGGACGGCTGTGAACGACTGGGAACCCAAAACTGGGCTTTTCGACACCGCGAAAACGTGTCCCGATCCTAAACAGTACAGTGTGCTCCTCGCACAATCGTAAATAAAGCAGTAGCATGGCATAAGTACAGGATAGTAAATAAAACCTCAAACTAGTTTGTGGCCCCAAGAAATAAGAATGAATCAAGCTCTGGCTCAGGGGGGTCCCATAAGCCTCCCGGATATGGATAGCGCGAATATTCAAGGAACAGGTATCAAGTACTCGGGATCCTACGGGACACAAGTGGACGGTTAACAACTAAATAACATCTATTGCCCACCTGTGCCTCTGCTTACCTACTTCAATTTTAGTTGTTAAACAGTAATTAAAGTGAACGATAAGTAAAGCCATGATCATCTCCAACATCAAACATGCGGCAATACACGAACAACTGTGGCACTTGACGACACGCAACAGCACTTGAGCAAGCGACTACGACGCGCAAGTCCAACTATCTACCAAACAACAGGTAATAGGATGTGTCCAAGGCAATATATGGCTGCAAGGGATATCACGGGTACGAAAACTAGAGCATCGCAACACAGATAGCAATAGATCAACAGGAGGGAAATAAATACTATAAAAGTAAGATAGGTAGAAAGGGGGAGATGCTCGCCTGAAAACATTGCCGAGGGTTCATCCGAAGATCGGGGCGAAGCTCACATCAACTCAACGGCCTTATCCGCGAAGAACCAACACCAGAAGGAACACCGGATGCAATATTTAATTCTACGGCAAAAGATCGGGCATGATGCATGTGTAATGTATGACATGGCAAAGATGCGATGCAATTAGGCCATGTTAAACGGAACCGGGGTCCAGACAATTAATTAGATGGTTCATGTTATTTATCTACCCCGCAATTTAAATGTTGTAATAACAGGGGCAAGATAAGTTACCGGTTCGCTACACAAATTTAAATGAGGCCAATATGAGACTAGATTTGCCCGCATATGGGCCCCATATTTAATTATAAGGTGAATCGGCGTAAGGCCCCCAAACCACACAAATATGCATGCGAGATGAATGATTAATATGCAACAGGTTTTATATTTAGCATTTATAGAATAGGGGGCTCGGGAAAAGGTTCACACATTAGGGGGTCTCGATGAACTTGGGGTTCCGGGGTTCGGGGTCGGTCTCAGGGTCCGGATCTGGGGTTCGGTCTCGGCGGGAGCGTTCTCGGATAACAGGGTAGATCTTGGCGTTCCACGAAGAAGGACTTGGTTGGCGCTGGGGGCACATCGGATCCGCCCTGGTCGGTGCCGATCTTGTCGTCGATGGCGAAGTTGAGTGGATCGGGTACCGGGGTCTTCGGATCCGTGAAGTAGATCTTGTCGCACCGTGTCCGGGGTAGACGAACTTGGCGTCCTAGTCAGAGTTCTCGGGTGACGATGTCGGTCTTTGTCGTGGTGGTATCACGGCATATGCCATGGGTAGGCTAAAGTTGGGGCCGATGGACGTGGAGGAATCCGGGGAGGGATGATGCGGTGAAGACCGCACTCATATGAACAAAGAAAAATACAATGTATATTGGATTGAAGCTCTCAAGTGGAGATAACACCTCATTCTATACATCTAATCCCTTACTATCTTGCCATACTTGTGGCTACAATCATGCTCCTTGAGCTATTTCCCCTATGCTTCTATATAAGCTCTCTGTGAGAGTGGAGGAAGAGGAAGAAGGAGAGCTCCTAGTGAGAAGAAAGGAGAGGAGCCCTTCGGGGCCTCCCCTGTGAACGATCCCCCTGGTGCTCCTTATAAAGGGGAGCCCAGGGGACAAGACTTGTTCCCCACGCTTGGTATCTATGTAGCATATTCCTGGCATCTATCTAGATGCTTAGCATATGCCTTGGCATCTTTGGAGATGCCATGGCATATTCCTTAGCATATCCCTGGTGCCAAGGGCATATTCTCTAGCATCTTCTTGATGCCAAGGGCATATTCCATACGCCCATGTGCCAGTCTGAGCCATGGGCGTCCCAAGACTGGCATGAGACTTGTTTGTTTTGTCTTGGGTCGATGGGGCGTCGTCGTAGATGTCAGAGTACGTCTGGATGTGAGTGCGGGGGCGTACGGGATGATACAATTCGGCCCGAACGCCCCAGAGGGAGTGGAAATTCGGCCTAAGGGAAAGATGATTCGGCCTACCAGAGAAAGGGCCCAGCCGGACTATTTCCTACTTCAGCCGAATGGGCTGTTTACTCGGCTGGAGGGGTAAATCGGCCTGGAGGGGAAAGTCGGCCCGGAGCAGTAGAGGCCCAGCCGGGGTATTCCCAGGCCCAGCCGGGTTACTCGACGAAGCAGTCCTGCGGTGGTCCGGCCGGGTTGAGGGAGAAACCGGCCCACCCGGGTCAGCTGTTGGCTGGGTGTGTGGTGGAGCCGGTGGGTCGCGAGACGAGGAGGCGGCCCGTGGTGGGCTGGCTTGTTCCAGCGCAGGCCCACCCGAGGAAGATGGCGAGGTGGAGCAGGCGAGGCGACGCGGGAGTTCTCGTCGGGGGCGCTGGGTGTCGTGGGGAGCTTGGCGGGAATCCTGGTGCGATGAAGCGGGGTTGGCAGCATGGTTCGACGAGGAACGGGCCGAGGTGGTGTTGACTCGGCAGGTTGACCCGGTGGGGAGCTAGGTGGGCCGTTCTGAGGTAAGGCCCAGCCGGGTTATATCCTCCTCTGGGTCTGATTCGGCCTAGTATCCCAAGGACTGGGCCGAGATTGGTATAGCTCGGCCCAGGTGGCTTTTCCCTCTTATTATTTTCTATTTTCCATATGTTACTTATCCTGCATAATGTTCTGTTTGTCTCCCTTGATATTGAATTGTTGCATTCGTCATTGTGTCTCTTTATACCTCAACTCTGGGGTATATGGGGTTACATCCCCGACATTAGTCCCCGAGTCTATGTGGGATTCGTAGAATCGCTCATAGACTTTGTATTAAATATTCTCAGAGTTGTCTCATGACTTATAAGCTCTTGGTTATATACTTCTTTTTTGCACAACCCTTTTGGGCAAGTTTCAGACTCCTGGCCTCTTGGGCACTGCTCCTGACCCTTTCTGGTAAGTTCTTGACTTCTGGCCTTCTTGGGCACTGATCATGACCCCTTTGGGTAAGATTTTGGACCTCTGGCCTTTTTGGGCACAGGTCATAATCCTTTTAGGTAATTTTCTGGACTTCTGGCCTTCATGGGCTCTGATCATAACTCCTTTGAGTAAGTTATGAGTTCTGGCATAGTTTGGCACTGCTCTTTTAACCCCATTGGGTAAGTTATAAGTTCCTACCTTATTGGGCTCTGTTCTTTTAACCTCTTTGGGTAAGTTATGAGTTTCGGCCTTATTGGGCACTGCTCTTTTAACCTCTTTGGGTAAGTTATGAGTTCTGGCCTTATTGGGCATTGCTCTTTTAACCTCTTTGGGTAAGTTATGAGTTCTGGCCTTATTGGGCACTGCTCTTTTAACCTCTTTGGGTAAGTTATGAGTTCTGGCCTTATTGGGCACTACTATTTTAACCTCTTTGGGTAAGTTATGAGTTCTGGCTTTATTGGGCACTGCTCTTTTAACCTCTTTGGGTAAGTTATGAGTTCTGGCCTTATTGGGCACTGCTCTTTTAACCCCATTGGGTAAGTTACGAGTTCCGGCCTTATTGGGCACTGCTCTTTTAACCCCATTGGGTAATTTATGATCCGAGTCATCTGTTTCCAAATCTGAGTTATTTTACTCAAAATTGACTTAGGTCTTGAGTCTGAGTCCTCTGACTCAAATCCGAGTTATACGACTTAAATCCGAGTTATCTCACTCCAAATCCGAGTTACTTTACTCAATTTTGACTTACTTCCCAAACCGGAGTCATCTAACTCAAATCCGAGTTAACTCATCCCAAATCCGAGTTACTTTACTCAATTTTGACTTGCATCCCAAATTTGAGTCATCTGACTCAAATCCGAGTTAACTCATCCCAAATCCGAGTTACTTTACTCAATTTTGACTTACACCCCAAATCTGAGTCATCTGACTCAAATCCAAGTTAACTCATCCCAAATCCGAGTTACTTTACTCAATTTTGACTTGCATCCCAAATCTGAGTCATCTGACTCAAATCCGAGTTAACTCATCTCAAATCCGAGTTACTTTACTCAATTTTGACTTGCATCCCAAATCTGAGTCATCTGACTCAAATCCGAGTTAACTCATCCCAAATCCGAGTTATTTTACTCAATTTTGACTTACATCCCAAATCTGAGTCATCTGACTCAAATCCGAGTTAACTCATCCCAAATCCGAGTTACTTTACTCAATTTTGACTTGCTTCCCAAATCTGAGTCATCTGACTCTAATCCGAGTTAACTCATCCCAAATCTGAGTTACTTTACTCAATTTTGACTTGCATCCCAAATCTGAGTCATCTGACTCAAATCCGAGTTAACTCATCTCAAATCCGAGTTACTTTACTCAATTTTGACTTGCATCCCAAATCTGAGTCATCTGACTCAAATCCGAGTTAACTCATCTCAAATCCGAGTTACTTTACTCAATTTTGACTTGCATCCCAAATCTGAGTCATCTGACTCAAATCCGAGTTAACTCATCCCCAATCCGAATCACCTGTTTGCCACGATATAACTTGATTTGGCGTGATGACGGTAATTTTCCTTTGATATGGATCCGAGATATAGATCCGAGATTAAGCTTTGGGATATGATAATAGGGCTAACCGCTAAGAGATCTGATTCGGGATGTAGATATGAGATATAGATTTGAGATATGATAAGATGGCCAATAGTCATCCGAGATATGGGATAACCTGGCAAGATGGTGAAATAACAATCCGAGTCATAACATAACCTGGCAATCTGTCGAACTGAATAAATCTTCGGCCCGAATCAGAGATATGATTAGTACGCCGAGTCTGAATACCAATCTGAATTATAATATACCCTGGCAAGCTGAATCAAATGTTAGTCCGAATCAGAGACAATCTACTTAGCTGAGTTAAAGGTTAATTCGAAGCATAAACAAATTGACTCAAATTATATCCGAATCATCAATAAGCTGGCCGGTAAGCTGAGTTAAAGGACAATCCAAAGCATAAATAAACTGACTCAAATTCTATCCGACTCATAAGTAAGCTGACTCAAATTCTATCTGGATCATAAATAAGTTGATTCAAATTCTGTCCGAGTTATAAATAAGCTGGCTGGTGAGCCGAGTTAAAGGACAATCCAAAACATAAACTAACTGACTCAAAATCTATCTGAATCACAAATAAGCTGATTCAACTTATGGCCGAGTTAACAGATAAGCTGGCTGGTGAGCTGAGTTAATGGGTAATCCAAAACATAAAGTAACTGACTCAAAATCTATCTGAATCACAAATAAGCTGATTCAACTTATGGCCGAGTTAATAGATAAGATGGCTGGTGAGCTGAGTTAATGGGTAATCCAAAACATAAACTAACTGACTCAAAATCTATCTGAATCACAAATAAGCTGATTCAACTTATGGCCGAGTTAACAGATAAGCTGGCTGGTGTACAGATCTAAATCAACATGATGTTCTCTTAATCCAAAGGTGACTCTAAGGATAAGTCGGCTAGTCCCCGGGTTAAGTTCTTTTTTCCCCGGGGTGAAGGATTGAGTGTAGGTGACTTGAGTTATCTGCACTTACAGTATACTTGAGGAAGTGTTTGAGTGAGTCTTGCTAAGTCATACGTGCTTTGCTGAGTTATTTGGTACTTACAGTAGGCTTGGAGTAGTGCTTGAGTCCTTCTTGCTGAGTCTTACCTGTTTTGTTGAGTCAGACTTGGAGACCCTTTGCGCTTACCTCTTTGTTCTCTATTCGCTTGGTGAAGCTGAATGAGCCCTATGAGGAAGAAGTTGATGAAGACGTTCCCGTCCGGATGGAAACCCAACCAACGCCACTAAAGGCCCCACGGTGGGCGCCAAATGTCGTGGTGGTATCACGGCATATGCCATGGGTAGGCTAAAGTTGGGGCCGATGGACGTGGAGGAATCCGGGGAGGGATGATGCGGTGAAGGCCGCACTCATATGAACAAAGAGAAATACAATGTATATTGGATTGAAGCTCTCAAGTGGAGATAACACCTCATTCTATACATCTAATCCCTTACTATCTTGCCATACTTGTGGCTACAATCATGCTCCTTGAGCTGTTTCCCCTATGCTTCTATATAAGCTCTCTGTGAGAGTGGAGGAAGAGGAAGAAGGAGAGCTCCTAGTGAGAAGAAAGGAGAGGAGCCCTTCGGGGCCTCCCCTATAAACGATCCCCCTGGTGCTCCTTATAAAGGGGAGACCAGGGGACAAGACTTGTTCCCCACGCTTGGTATCTATGTAGCATATTCCTGGCATCTATCTAGATGCTTAGCATATGCCTTGGCATCTTTGGAGATGCCATGGCATATTCCTTAGCATATCCCTGGTGCCAAGGGCATATTCTCTAGCATCTTCTTGATGCCAAGGGCATATTCCATACGCCCATGTGCCAGTCTGAGCCATGGGCATCCCAAGACTGGCATGAGACTTGTTTGTTTTGTCTTGGGTCGATGGGGCGTCGTCGTAGATGTCGGAGTACGTCTGGATGTGAGTGCGGGGGCGTACGGGATGATACAATTCGGCCCGAACGCCCCAGAGGGAGTGGAAATTCGGCCTAAGGGAAAGATGATTCGGCCTACCAGAGAAAGGACCCAGCCGGACTATTTCCTGCTTCAGCCGAATGGGCTGTTTACTCGGCTGGAGGGGTAAATCGGCCTGGAGGGGAAAGTCGGCCCGGAGAAGCAGAGGCCTAGCCGGGGTATTCCCAGGCCCAGCCGGGTTACTCGACGAAGCAGTCCTGCGGTGGTCCGGCCGGGTTGAGGGAGAAACCGACCCACCCGGGTCAGCTGTTGGCTGGGTGTGTGGTGGAGCCGGTGGGTCGCGAGACGAGGAGGCGGCCCGTGGTGGGCTGGCTTGTTCCAGCGCAGGCCCACCCGAGGAAGATGGCGAGGTGGAGCAGGCGAGGCGACGCGGGAGTTCTCGTCGGGGGCGCTGGGTGTCGTGGGGAGCTTGGCGGGAATCCTGGTGCGATGAAGCGGGGTTGGCAGCATGGTTCGACGAGGAACGGGCCGAGGTGGTGTTGACTCGGCAGGTTGACCCGGTGGGGAGCTAGGTGGGCCGTTCTGAGGTAAGGCCCAGCCGGGTTATATCCTCCTCTGGGTCTGATTCGGCCTAGTATCCCAAGGACTGGGCCGAGATTGGTATAGCTCGGCCCAGGTGGCTTTTCCCTCTTATTATTTTCTATTTTCCATATGTTACTTATCCTGCATAATGTTCTGTTTGTCTCCCTTGATATTGAATTGTTGCATTCGTCATTGTGTCTCTTTATACCTCAACTCTAGGGTATATGGGGTTACATCCCCGACAGTCTTGGGTTTGGCGCCGGTGGATCTTGGCGATTCCATGAAGGAGGCCTTGATGCTTCAGCCCTGTGTCGATCTCCGGGTGCCGTGGTTTATCGGGTGGTCGGCGAACTTGGTCTAAAGTCGAGGTTTCTCCCGAAGATCTTGGGGTTCCCTCTTGGTTTTGCCGATGCCGATCTTGTCATTGGACTCGGGCGTTTTGGGGAACATCGCACAAACACACAAAAACACATGTGGGCCAGAGGTGAAGACGCGCGGTTCGATTGCGAGCAGGGCCGGACGCAGAGCTCGACGGGGGAGCGGTCAGCGAGGATGGTGGGGACAGAGGCGGGCCCGGCGAACATGGTCCCGGTGGGCGCGCTCGCGATGGAGGCCACGGCCGCTGGCGGCTGCTGGACGGCGTCGCAGCTCGGCCGGCGATGGGACAGGGGCGACGGGCGGCAGGGAGCACACGGAAGGGGGCGGCGTCGGCAGGCGGTGGCAGGGCGAGCGCCGGCCGGAGGTGGGGAGGAGAGGCCACGGCCGGCGAGGGGAGCTGCGCGGGCCGAGGAGGGGATTCCGCGAAGGGGAGGCAGAGGAGGGGGTCGCCGGCGGGCGGACGGAGGATGGGGAACCCGGCGGCGGCGGGGGAGGCAGCTCGGGGTGGGGCCAGGGCTAGCGTGAGTGGTGGCGGTGGGAGCGGCACCGGGAAGAAGGCGGGCGACGCTAGGTGGAGGTGGACCGGAGGGAGGACGGCGAGGCGGAGACGGCCGCGCGGCGTCCGGTGGCGGAGGGAGGAGAGCGGAGGAAGGAGAGCGGAGGAAGGAGACCGCGGGCGAGGAAGGGCGGAGGGAGGAGGCCGCGGCGAGGAAGGGCGGAGGGAGGAGGCCGCGGCGAGGTGGGAGGCAGGCGCCGGAGGGGAGAAAGAAGGGCGGGGCGGCGGCAGCCCGAGAGGAGACGGCGGGAGGGGGCCACGCGGCGGCGCACGGGAGGAGGCCGGGGAGGCGGAGCGAGCGCGGAGGATGGAGGAGCCCGCTGGCGGCGGCGGCTCGCCGGAGGAGGAGACGGGGCGGGGTCGCGTGGGCGGCGGGGTGCGTCGTGGTCGGGGGAGAGAGGTGAGGGGAGAGAGAGGAGGGGGGAGCGGGGTCGGGTGGGGGCTGCAGGTGGGTCCCGCGGGCAGGGGGTGGACCGGGTCCGGGGTGGGGCCAGGGAAGCTGGTCGGTGTGGGGGGGAGTGGGGGCTGCGGGCCTGCAGGTGGGACCCAGGGGCGGTGGGGTCCGGGTGGAAGGGAGAGGGGTGGAGCAGGTGTGTGCTGTGTGTGTGTGTGGCGTGGGGCCAAGGTGTAAGGGAGATGGGTAGGAGGGCTGTGTGTGGGTGTGGGCAGAGGAGAGAGGGCGGATTGGTGAGGTGGCAAGGTGGGTAGGGATTGGGGGAGAGAGGTGAGATGGCAAGCTGTGATTGGTGGGTAGATTAGGACTAGGTAGTTTTAGGAATTAGGTTTGGGTTTATTATTTTGTAAGACACTTATTTGTTTTTGTTTTGTTTTAAATCTTTTTAGCAAATAAATTTTAGTTAAATAGTTTAGCAGATAATTATGAGACTTTGTTTTGAAATAAAAGAGGGGTAATTTTAGAAAACAAAAATAGGCTTATTGAAAATAGTTTCAGACAAACAAATGCATGATGATGACGATGCAATGCACAAAAACAACGCGATTTTCTAGTAGTGGTTTTTGCGGGATGCCACAATTCGACACCACTAACAATGGATCTCGCCCTCGAGATCCGCCTCATGGTACCGGAAAGAAGGTCGGTGATCTGCATCTTCTCGCTTCGTGTAGATCCTCGCGACACCACTAACAAGAGGTCGTTGATCCTGTTCGTCAAGGAAACACTCCGGAAACAAAAGGTCGAAGGTAAAGGTATCAACAAATAAAGCCACCTCTAGCTTCCGTGGACGGAGTAAAATTGCTGGATCCACTAATTCGATGTACATGAGCGAATGATAAGAGTAGTCGGATGGTGATCAGTCCATCGCGCACCCAAACCATTACTCTGCACACGAATAGGCGGATTATGCAACCAACTCTTGGAATCAGACTGAAGATCTCGACAATCGAGGTTCGGAAACAAAGGAGTGATGCAGACTCTGCATCGGATCTGGCGTAGATGATGTTGTCACGTCGGAAAACATCGGAAGGCACAAGAAGGAACAAAGAGAAGTCCACCAGACGAAGGATTCCTCGGCTAGCATGAAGACCAGATGTAGCAACACCGTTACCAAAGGAGGAAGCGAAACCCCGAAGGTACGACGAAACCCAACCACGAGAATTCCTGGACTCGAAGAAAGAGACGAGAGCGGATTCAAAACACGTAGAGGTAAGAGGAGAATATCAGAGGGGTAAGGAATAAAAGCAGACCTAACCAGATCTATCCAACCGATTTTTCAAAATAGTTTTTGACACTCTACTTCGGCCGTTAGCTAGGTTATCCTACAGGCTGGACTTGTGGGGTATCGCAACTGCTGAGCTCTGATACCACTCTGTAACACCCTCAGAATCGACCCTATGCAAGTTTCAGCGCTTCCCGCCAAACCCGCATAGAAACGATTCAAAGGTGCCCACCAGGCACTTTCGTGCGGGTGGAAAACGAAGTAATAACATTACACAACAGTCCTCGATGGGCCCCACAGAACAGATATATATACAACAGCGACTCAATGAGTCAAGAATACAGATATAATATACAAAGATCCAAATCACCTTGAAAACGATAGAGCGTCCGAGTACGGACAAGATGCAAATTGAGCTAAGAGCCCTGAAGAATAACCAATGGCGTCCATAACCCTGCCCAGGCCAAGCCGGAAGGGTAACCCTGCTAACGACGTCGATCTCAAAACCTGCTTAAACAAAAGGGGTGCCGACAAAGGGCAAAGGGAAAAGAGAGAGCGGTCAGTACTGAGGCCAGTACACGGCGAGACTAGAATTCGGCGGTCCTCGCCTACAAAGGTATGGTGGACTGCAGCGGCAGCGCAGCATGCACTAAACAACCTATAGAGACTCGATACAACTGGCGGCTATCAGAGAGGGATAAGAAGGACCTATTCGGAACCAACCTGATACTACAACCAAGCACACCCATCCTGGTGTTTTCCCCCTCGTTGCCAAACGAGGAAGTCGACCGAGGAACTCACACCGTTGGCAGTTTTAATTATTCGGTTATCGTTACACCAATTACTAGTCAGGTATAGATAGTCATCCTGTTATAATAAGAAGTAGGCAATTTTAGTTAACCATTCCGTTGTAGTTGCGACACTTACTAGTCAAATACAATTAGCATGAGATAACCCAAAACCCAGCAGTTGTTGGTACTTTTATTTAGCCATTCCGTTGTAGTTTCCATACTTACTAGTCAGATACAATGGTCGCAAGCGACAACCCAAACAAACACTTGTTGGCAGTTTTATTTAGCCATTCCATTATAGTGAAGCTGATTACTAGTCATTATAAAGTCAGGTTTATAGCACTACTTTAGTTATAGTTGTCTATGATCGAGATACTGTGCTCCAAGTCGTCCATAACCGCGGACACGGCTTTCAGAAAGTTTTACCCGGCCGGGGTGCACCAATAGCAACACACACTCGATCAACCTCGGAAAAACCAAATCAAAACCCAACGAGGCCTTCACAACAAAGCAATCACAGGATTCAGAAATATTTCAGGGGGCCACCCCTTGGAGTACACCCGCAACGAAGTTAGCTGACTCTGAGACGGACCCGAGGTTTGGGTGGACGGCTGTGAACGACTGGGAACCCAAAACTGGGCTTGTCGACACCGCGAAAACGTGTCCCGATCCTAAACAGTACAGTGTGCTCCTCGCACAATCGTAAATAAAGCAGTAGCATGGCATAAGTACAAGATAGTAAATAAAACCTCAAACTAGTTTGTGGCCCCAAGAAATAAGAATGATTCAAGCTCTGGCTCAGGGGGGTCCCATAAGCCTCCCGGATGTGGATAGCGCGAATATTCAAGGAACAGGTATCAAGTACTCGGGGTCCTACGGGACACAAGTGGACGGTTAACAACCAAATAACATCTATTGCCCACCTGTGCCTCTGCTTACCTACTTCAATTTTAGTTGTTAAACAGTAATTAAAGTGAACGATAAGTAAAGCCATGATCATCTCCAACATCAAACATGCGGCAATACACCAACAACTGTGGCACTTGACGACACGCAACAACACTTGAGCAAGCGACTACGACGCGCAAGTCCAACTATCTACCAAACAACAGGTAATAGGATGTGTCCAAGGCAATATAAGGCTGCAAGGGATATCACGGGTACGAAAACTAGAGCATCGCAACACAGATAGCAATAGATCAACAGGAGGGAAATAAATACTATAAAAGTAAGATAGGTAGAAAGGGGGAGATGCTCGCCTGAAAACATTGCCGAGGGTTCATCCGAAGATCGGGGCGAAGCTCACATCAACTCAACGGCCTTATCCGCGAAGAACCAACACTAGAAGGAACACCGGATGCAATATTTAATTCTACGGCAAAAGATCGGGCATGATGCATGTGTAATGTATGACATGGCAAAGATGCGATGCAATTAGGCCATGTTAAACGGAACCGGGGTCCCGACAATTAATTAGATGGTTCATGTTATTTATCTACCCCGCAATTTAAATGTTGTAATAACAGGGCAAGATAAGTTACCGGTTCGCTACACAAATTTAAATGAGGCCAATATGAGACTAGATTTGCCCGCATATGGGCCCCATATTTAATTATAAGGTGAATCGGCGTAAGGCCCCCAAACCACACAAATATGCATGCGAGATGAATGATTAATATGCAACAGGTTTTATATTTAGCATTTATAGAATAGGGGGCTCGGGAAAAGGTTCACACATTAGGGGGTCTCAACGAACTTGGGGTTCCGGGGTTGGGGGTCGGTCTCAGGGTCCGGATCTGGGGTTCGGTCTCGGCGGGAGCGTTCTCGGATAACAGGGTAGATCTTGGCGTTCCGCGAAGAAGGACTTGGTTGGCGCCGGGGGCACATCGGATCCGCCCTGGTCGGTGCCGATCTTGTCGTCGATGGCGAACTTGAGTGGATCGGGTACCGGGGTCTTCGGATCCGTGAAGTAGATCTTGTCGCACGGTGTCCGGGGTAGACGAACTTGGCGTCCTAGTCAGAGTTCTCGGGTGACGATGTCGGTCTTGGGTTTGGCGCCGGTGGATCTTGGCGATTCCATGAAGGAGGCCTTGATGCTTCAGCCCTGTGTCGATCTCCGGGTGCCGTGGTTTCTCGGGTGGTCGGCGAACTTGGTCTAAAGTCGAGGTTTCTCCCGAAGATCTTGGGGTTCCCTCTTGGTTTTGCCGATGCCGATCTTGTCATTGGACTCGGGTGTTTTGGGGAACATCGCACAAACACACAAAAACACACGTGGGCCAGAGGTGAGGACGCGCGGTTCGATTGCGAGCAGGGCCGGACACAGAGCTCGACGGGGGAGCGGTCAGCGAGGATGGTGGGGACAGAGGCGGGCCCGGCGAACACGGTCCCGGTGGGCGCGCTCGCGATGGAGGCCACGGCCGCTGGCGGCTGCTGGACGGCGTCGCAGCTCGGCCGGCGATGGGACAGGGGCAATGGGCGGCAGGGAGCACACGGAAGGGGGCGGCGTCGGTAGGCGGTGGCAGGGCGAGCGCCGGTCGGAGGTGGGGAGGAGAGGCCGCGGCCGGCGAGGGGAGCTGCGCGGTCCGAGGAGGGGATTCCGCGAAGGGGAGGCAGAGGAGGGGGTCGCCGGCGGGCGGACGGAGGACGGGGAACCCGGCGGCAGCGGGGGAGGCAGCTCGGGGTGGGGCCGGGGCTAGCGCGAGTGGTGGCGGTGGGAGCGGCACCGGGAAGAAGGCGGGCGACGCCAGGTGGAGGTGGACCGGAGGGAGGACGGCGAGGCGGAGACGGCCGCGCGGCGTCCGGTGGCGGAGGGAGGAGAGCGGAGGAAGGAGAGCAGAGGAAGCAGACCGCGGGCGAGGAAGGGCGGAGGGAGGAGGCCGCGGCGAGGTGGGAGGCAGGCGCCGGAGGGGAGGAAGAAGGGCGGGGCGGTGGCAGCCCGAGAGGAGACGGCGGGGAGGGGGCCGCGCGGCGGCGCACGGGAGGAGGCCGGGGAGGCGGAGCGAGCGCGGAGGACGGAGGAGCCCGCTGGCGGCGGCGGCTCGCCGGAGGAGGAGACGGGGCGGGGTCGCGTGGGCGGCGGGGTTTGTCGTGGTCGGGGGAGAGAGGTGAGGGGAGAGAGAGGAGGGGGGAGCGGGGTCGGGTGGGGGCTGCAGGTGGGTCCCGCGGGCAGGGGGTGGACCGGGTCCGGGGTGGGGCCAGGGAAGCTGGTCGGTGTGGGGGGGAGTGGGGGCTGCGGGCCTGCAGGTGGGACCCAGGGGCGGTGGGGTCCGGGTGGAAGGGAGAGGGGTGGAGCAGGTGTGTGCTGTGTGTGTGTGGCGTGGGGCCAGGGTGTAAGGGAGAGGGGTAGGAGGGCTGTGTGTGGGTGTGGGCAGAGGAGAGAGGGCGGATTGGTGAGGTGGCAAGGTGGGTAGGGATTGGGGGAGAGAGGTGAGATGGCAAGCTGTGATTGGTGGGTAGATTAGGACTAGGTAGTTTTAGGAATTAGGTTTGGGTTTATTATTTTGTAAGACACTTATTTGTTTTTGTTTTGTTTTAAATCTTTTTAGCAAATAAATTTTAGTTAAATAGTTTAGCAGATAATTATGAGACTTTGTTTTGAAATAAAAGAGGGGTAATTTTAGAAAACAAAAATAGGCTTATTGAAAATAGTTTCAGACAAACAAATGCATGATGATGACGATGCAATGCACAAAAACAACGCGATTTTCTAGTAGTGGTTTTTGCGGGATGCCACAACGATGTACATCTGAAATATGACTTAGAAACACACAGTTGCCGTGGAAAAAGTAATCCAGCTTTGATTGGTGAGAACGCTAGGTTTCTAAGTTTTATGGGTGGCGTCTTCCTGGGGATAATTTCCCCCAATCCCTTGGGTTTCTAGGTCGCCACGTGTCCTAAAACAGGGTCTAATCCTGTTTTTGTTATAAACGGACCGAGTTTACTACAATATGATCCGCTTTTGTTATATGTAGTAAAAAAATTGGTTCGGTCTAGAAAATAAAAAAACAAACTGGACCTCGTCGGAGATTTTTCCAGAGACCTCTCCGTGTGACCGTGTAGCAAAAAAATTGTGCTAATTTAGCATATCCGACCTCATCGAAGACTCTCCGGAGGATTTCACCGGTAGACCTCACCGGAGACCATCTAACAAAAACTAGCAAAACGTAAAATGGTGATAGCAAAAAAAAGTGCTATTGTAGCAATACCTCGCCGGAAAGATGCCTGGATGGATGGGAAAAAACATCGCGCGCCTGGGAAGGATCGCTCTTGCGAGATCTGTTCTCATGGCCACGGCAGTCTACCACGCAACTGACATTCCTCTATCAAAATGGGCCAGGGATAAAATCATCCGAGTTGCGAGAAATTTTGTTTGGCGTACGGTATTGTAGCAATACCTCGCCGGAAAGATGCCTGGATGGATGGGGAAAAACATCGCGCGCCCGGGAAGGATCACTCTTGCGAGATCTGTTCTCATGGCCACGGCAGTCTACCACGCAACTGCCATTCCTCTATCAAAATGGGCCAGGGATAAAATCATCCGAGTTGCGAGAAATTTTGTTTGGGTTGGCGATGAGAGGGAGCACGCCGCCAAGGGAAAGGCCTTGGCCAGTTGGACGACCATGTGCAGGCCAAAGTATCTTGGCGGCCTCGGTATGCCAGATTTGAAGCGCCAAGGCCGCACCCTCAGACTACGCTGGCCATGGCTCCAATGGACGGACCCCCAGCGCACCTGGGCTGGCTCTAGGCTACCATGTGACAAGAAGGACATGGCGCTGTTCAGAGCTGCAACGAAGATCATGATTGGCAACGGAGATACCGCCTCTTTTTGGCATGACAATTGGTCCGATCATGGCCCCATCTGCTTCCTTGCGCCTGACCTCTACAAAATTGCGACCAGGAAGAACCGTTCGGTGGCTAAGGAGATTAATGCAAACAACTGGATCAGGTCCATAGCACGCTTGAGCACTCCATTACATCTCACTCAATACCTCCGCCTCTGGGAGGTTGTTCATGCCACGACCTTGGTGGAGAACCAAGACGACACTGTTAGATGGAGCTTAACCGAGGATGGAAACTACAACGCCAACTCCGCCTATCTCGCTCAGTTTTACGTGAGTTACCCCAGGTTCAAGGCGGAGAAAATTTGGGAAGCACACGCGGAACCAAAGTGCAAGCTTTTTGCTTGGCTTGCCATACACGGCAAGCTTCTTACGGCTGACAACTTGGCAACGCGTGGTTGGGACCATGATCCAATCTGCGCTCTATGCCTAAGTGCCAACGACACGATCGGCCACCTGCTAAAAGACTGCCAATTCACCGCCGCAGTCTGGAGCCTAGCCCAGCTCAGGGACAACAATGGTGGTGTTGCACTGGGCCTGGAAATGCCCTCAGTCTCGGACTGGTGGGATAGCCTCATTGCAGACCATCCTGCAAAGGAGAAACGAAGAATCAGTGGGCGTCTTCTCTACGTTCTATGGAGCGCTTGGAAGGAAAGAAATCGGAGAATTTTCACGGGCAAACGACTAACATACATTGAGGTCGCGGAGCTTGCCGAAAAAGATATCAGGCAACGTGCTAGGGCGTTCGCTACAGGTGGAGAGGTAATTCCTGCGGAACCAGACTAGACTAGTAACTCTTTCTTTTCCTTTCATCTTCTATTGCTTTGGTTCTTGCCTTCTGACATGAACCTTTGCATGAACCACCGCCCTGTACACCTTGTTGGGGCTTTCCCTCTATCTTAATGAAAAGGCAGTGCTCCTGCCGGTTGCCCCAAAAAAAAAGTGCTAATGTAGCAAAAAAAGATCTCGCCGAAGACATCGCTGGTGCATATCGTAGCAAAACTGACTTTACTTGATGGGGATATGCCTACCGGGGTATACCCAGCAGGACGTTTCCGACTGGCCCAAGAACCGGCGAGTGGGCCTGCAGAACGGCGAGTGGATTGAAGCCCGGCGAGGAACCGAGCGACTGGAAGCTGAAGGCCCAGACGAGTAGATAGGCCTAGTCGGATTAGGTTAAACGACTACGGAAGCTTTAACTGAATCGGTTGAGATATGTAAACCCTAGGGGAGGTGAGCCTATATAAACCTCCCTATAGGACGAGTAGAGATACGTTCCCTCATACACCCAAGCGACTCGCTGCCTAGCCGCCGAGCTCGCCCATTGTAACACCTCCTTAATACAATCTAGCAGGAGTAGGTCTTTACCCTCCGGGGGGCCGAACCTGGGTAAAACCCTGTGTCTTTGCCCTCATCTCGCACCGCAGATGGCTGGCCGCCCTTGCCCCTCGTTCTACTACTCGCTGCCGATTGCAGCATCTGCCGTGACTATTCCCACGATAGTGGCGCCCACCGTGGGGCCTGGCCGGTGTTCTGCGGCGAGATCCAATCTGCCCATCAATGAGACGGTCGCCACCGGCCGCATGATAGCGATCGGCGAGATGCTCCAAATCTTGCCGAGCAGCTACGTCCCGGCGGCGCGACCCGTCACGCACAGCGTGATCCTGCCGATCGGCATGATCAGCCTCTTCGTCGGTCTCACCGACGTCATCGTCTCGGAGGATTCGGCTCGCATCCGCGAGTCGCCGCCATGCGATCGGCTCTCCGAGAGCCAGATCCGCACGATCCATCGCCTCGCCTCCGAGTACAATTCTGCCCACAGAAACGTGGCCGAGAACTCAGCGGCCGCAGAGGACGCGACCCTCAACGACGACGCCGACTCGGCGACCCCGGCGTCACTCGCCGGATCCATCACCGCGGCTTCGTCCGCGGGTTCCATCGCCCAGGTCTCCAACGTGGGAGACTTCGAGGACCCCTCCATCCTCGGGATCTTCGAATTCGACTCCGGGTCGGAAAACTCCGCCGACCTCCGCGACGGAATTGGTCACCACACCGCGACCTACATGGCGACCGGCACCGATCCGCCGGAGGATCCGTTCTCCACCCCAGTCCCTCCTAACGCCACGGCAACGGAGGTCGAGGAACTCCGCCTGAAACTGGCGGAGGCGATACGCAAGGAGCAAGTCGAGCGCGAAAAATTTCGCCTCGAGCAGGTGACGGTGCAGGAGCTGTCACGCTACCACCAGCAGCGGATCAGGTCACGCCTGAACCCCACCGTTCAGGGGCGTGCCCTGAACTTCGACGACGAAAACGACCTGGCCCACGTGGCCGAGCGCGCGATCTGCGAGAACGCGCCACCAGGAGGAAGCGCCCGGCCCCCGCCAGGATCAACGGCAATGGGCGCCCCACCACCACCCAACCGCACCCCTCCCAGGGACCAGCCGCAGATAGTAGTCTCCTCACGGGAGCGAGACGCAAACGGCCTCCCACTGTTCTCCACCCCGATGGACAACCTCGTGGTAGGCCGAGCAGCAGCCGAGAGCATCACGGCCACCGGCAACGGCGCCCTACAGATCCAATACGTCAAGGCCCTACTCGCGAAGGCCGTCGAGCAGCAAAGAGCGGGCGCCGACTCGCAAGGTCGAGTATACTCGCGTTCCTCGGGAAGCAGAGCGGCCTCCAGCGGCCTCCCAGCGGCGGCAAACACCCGCAACTGCCCGCCACCAGAGCCACTGCAGCTCCAACACCGACCCGCGAACACGGCACTCTCCACCAACGACCCCAGGCCGGCGACCAACCTTGTCGCCGCCAACGGGCAACCCATCGACGCCCGCACCCACATCATCAACAACCAAAGTTGGCGAGCACGCCAGCCCGACGACCTGCGACATACCCTAACCAATCGCCGCGACGGCGAGCCCATGGGGTCGCTCAGTCGACTCGGACCCAAGTGCTTCGGACCAATGATCCGAGGCGAGAAGTACCCGCCAAACTTCAAGGCGCCGAAAGAGATAGAAAAGTACGACTCCTCGTACGACCCCGCCGTCTGGCTCGACACATACCTCATGGCGATGGGGATCGCAGGCCACACTGACCTGCTAGCCGCCCGTTACCTCCCCCTGATGATGGAGGGGACGTGCAGGCAGTGGATCAACACCCTCCCCCAGGACAGTAACGACTCCTGGGAGGAGATGCGTGATGCCTTTGTCAGGCACTTCGAGTGCTCCTACACCCGCACCACCACTATCGAGGACCTGGAGCGATGCGTCCAAGGACCCCGCGAGTCGACCCGCAACTGGGTCCAACAGTGGCAAGAACTTTCGTACAACGCGGTCGGCATCCACCCGGACACCGCGATCCATTGCTTCAAGACCTCCTGCCGCTACGAGCCCCTGGTCGCCAAGCTCAAGCGACACTCCCGCACACTCGACAACATCCCCGACCTCCTCGAGATCGCCAAACGGTACGCCGAGGAAGATCCAAACCAGGAAACTGACGATGAGTCAGGGGGTCAACGCCGCACGAGCGGCAACGACAGCGGACGACGGTCCGACCTACGCTACAGCAACACTCGCCTCATCGGCAAGCGCCGCAATGACGGGCGAGTCGACTTCGTCGCCAACGCCGGGCACATGCAACGCGAGCCCAAGAGCTTCCGCCGTGACGGAGGACAACGCCGCGACAGCGGCAACTACAAGGCCAAGCCAAGGTTCGACCCCGCGGCTCTCCTTAACCAACCATGTGCGTTTCATAGCAGGGAAGGGAAGCCCGCAACGCACACCACCGCCGACTGCCACACCCTCAGAGAAATCGAGAAGGCACGGCGAGCGCGGGAGAACCCCGACAACGACCCGCCAAACGGCGGAAAATTCGGCAAAGTGGCCGGCTCGCTCCACACCTTCACAGGCTTCAACACGAAGCGCGAGAAGAAGGTCATCGCCCGCGCTGTCGCCGTCAACACGGTGGCCCAGGTGGATGCTCCCCAGTTCCTAAACTGGTCAGAGCAGCCCATCACCTAGAGCCGCCAAGACCACTCGCCACGCATCGAGTACCCAGGACGAGTCGCCCTGGTGGTCAAGCCCAAGGTCGGCGACTACTGGCTCCCCAAGACATTGATGGACGGTGGCAGCTCCATCAACATCCTATACCTCGACGCCTTCAGGCGGCTGCGGCTCCCACAGTCGATGATCGAGACGACCCATACCACATTCCACGGCATCGTCCCCGGTCGGAAGGCGTACCCGATCGGCAAGGTCACGCTGCCAGTCACCTTCGGCACACCGGCAAATTTCTGCACCGAGCGGATCGTCTTCGAGCTGGTGCCCTTCGACAGCCCCTACCACTGCGTCCTGGGGCGCCAGGCGTTCGCTAAATTCATGGCAGCGCCCCATTACGCGTACAACGCGATGAAGCTCCCCGGGCCGTGCGGCGTCATCACCATTCACGGCGACCCCGACATGGCTGCCGAGTGCGAGGCCAAAGGGGCCGAGCTCGCTGACGCCATCATCGCGGCGGAGACCAACCACGCCGATGAGCTTGCCAAGTACGCGAGCGGGGTCAACAACGATGACCCCACCATACTCAAGAAGCCCAACTCAGAGGGCGCAAACACCTCAACCTTTGAGGCCACGACGCACACCCGCACCGTCGAGCTGGTCCCAGGCGACTCCAGCCAGACGGTGACGATCGGGACGGGCATGAGCCCAGCATAGGAAGGCGCGCTCATCGAGTTCCTCCGTGAGAACAGGGACATCTTCGCATGGAAACCCTCTGACATGCCCGGTGTCCCTAGGGAGCTCGCTGAGCACAAGCTAAACGCCGACCCCAAAGTGCGACCTGTCAAGCAGTCGCTGCGGCCCTTCAATGAAGAACGCCGTCGAGCAATCGCCGAGGAGGTGCAGCGTCTACTCGCTGCCGGCTTCATCCGGCCAATCAAGTACTCCAAGTGGCTGGCAAACCCAGTCCTGGTCGAGAAGAAGAACGGGGCCTGGAGAATGTGTATCGACTACACAAACCTGAACGGCGCCTGCCCAAAGGAGCAGTTCGTCCTCCCGCGGATCGACCAGATAATCGATTCAACCGCGGGCTCGGAGTCGCTATGTTTCCTTGACGCCTACTCTGGGTACAACCAGATCAAAATGGCTGTCGAAGACGAGGAGAAGACGGCGTTCATCACGCCATTCGGAGCCTTCTGCTACACCGCCATGACCTTCGGCCTCAAGAACGCCAGGGCGACCTACCAGCGGTGCATGCAAGAATGCCTCGCGAGCCAAATTGGCCGCAACATCCACGTCTACATCGACGACGTGGTCGTAAAATCCGCTCGCCAAGGCGACCTACTCGCCGACCTGGCGGAAACATTCGCCAACCTGCGAAGATATAAGATAAAGCTCAACCCAGGCAAATGCACCTTCGGTGTACCCGCCGGACAACTACTGGGGTACGTCGTCTCCAAACGAGGGATCGAGGCGAACCCCACGAAGATCGACACGATCGCCCGGCTCGGCAAACCCGAGTGCCTGCGCGACGTCCAGAAGCTGGCCGGGCGAGTAGCGGCTCTCAGTCGCTTCATCCCCCGCCTGGGCGAAAAGGCGATGCCCCTATACCGCCTGATGCGCAAGAACCCCACCTTCCAGTGGGACAAGGAGGCGGACGACGCGCTCCGCGACCTCAAAAAGGTGCTACTCGCCGCACCATTACTCGCCGCCCCCGCCACAAAGAACCCATGCTGGTTTACGTCGCGGCTTCCGAGCGCGTCGTCAGCGCCGTGATGGTCGTCGAGCTCGGGCGAGTCGACCAAAACAACAAAACACATGACAACAACACATATATCATATACGAGGTAAACCCCACAAAAAGGGCGGACGCGCTCGGGGACTCGTTCAAAAATCAATCACAAACACACAACAAATACCAAAATAGACACGATGTCTCATTCAATTGCATATCGCATTGTTTTATGCTACAAAATATGCCCGCATGGCAGACCTGATGCTAACGCCACAAGGCAAACTATCCTACTCTGCAGGCTTTGATGACGACTCGCCAACATCCCGGCGATTGCGGATGAACGGCGTGTACGGGTTCGACGGATACGTCGTCAGTTCACCCGCCATTGCCGCGCGAAAAGGTTGCTCGACCTTGAAGTCACGATGCGGCGGCTCGGGGTCATTCGGTGCGACGACCGTCTCCTGGTACGAAAGGAGGTCGCCCATTGCCCAGACACGTTCTGAGTACGTGGCGGCGCGGTCCTGCAACTTGAGAACCTCGGACAGCTCCACCGCGCCAGTCGACGATGGATACCCACTCGTCACATCGTCGATGTCGAAGTCTTCGGGGAAGTGGGCAAGTCCAAGACTAAGTGTCGTCGACGCTCCACGCCGAAACGCCGACCGCGTCATGAACTCAACGACCGCAGGCGCTTTCTCCAAATACTTCCACACCTCAACAAGGTCGCTGGGAATCACCTCCGTGGGAGATATCTCTTGGAGATAGGCGCGGATGCACGTCGCCGACAACGTTGCCGAATCGACAAGCATGCTTACACATTGCCTCGCGTCAAACGAGCTCGCCTCTTCCTCGCTATCGATGATGCGACCTGCGAGTAGAAGACAATAATGAGTACGACGGACACCACAAAAGAAACAACCACCGGAAGGGGCAGATGTACTCACCAAGCAGCGGGCGGGCGAGTTCCGTGATGAAGCACTGAAGCGACGTATGGTCGTCCTGAAGCCCAGCAATAAGGACTTCTGACACTTTGCGATCCTCGTCAGCGGCTGCAATGGCGGCCTTAGCTCGCCCGTCAGCCGAGCACGCTTCTTCTTTCGCCTCTCGCAGCTCGCGCTCGAGGTTGGTGATCCGCTGTTCAGCGACACTCAAAGCCGATTGCGCCGCTGCCAATTCACCAGCGGGGACAAGCCCCTGGCGAGCTTCTTCTGCCTTCGCGGCCACAACCTGAATCCCTTTGTTCGCTTCCTGGACGATGGCCAGCTCTCTCTCCGCGCGCTGCTTCGCGGCCAATCGGTCAGCCGACTCAAGCTGCAGACCCTGCACAACATAAAAAAGGTTAATCAAAGCAAAAATCCTAAGCGCCCACCCGCTGAAATTCAGCGAATGCGCACTCGGGGACTGGCGATCAAGAAATTCCTAAAGTGCCCACCCGCTGAAATTCAGCGAATGCGCACTCGGGGACTGGCGATCAAGAAATTCCTAAAGTGCCCACCCGCTGAAATTCAGCGAATGCGCACTCGGGGACCGGCGATCAAGAAATTCCTAAGTGCCCACCCGCTGAAATTCAGCGCGTGCGCACTCGGGGACTGGCAAGCAAGAAACCTCCAAGTGCCCACCCGTTAAATTTAGCGCGTGCGCACTCGGGGACTGGACGCGAAAAATAAAAAGTTGAGAAATTATAAGAATCAGGCCGCTGCAAAGCACCGACCTGATCCTCGGGGACTGGATGTACCTAGATGGCTGCGCCAAGCATGCCGTGGAGTTGTGTCGCGTCCACGGGCGCGAGGAGCGCCGGCGTATGCCCACGACGTTGGTCGACTTCAGCATCGGCGGTCCCAGAAGCGTGGCTCGAGGGCGAAGTCCCACTCGCCGCGGCCGCCTTGGTCACGAAGCGTGGGAAGGTAGCAATAGAGGCACCCGCTCCAAGAGAGGTCGGCTCCGCCGGTCCAGGCAAGGGAGCACCCTCCTTCGTAGACGCGGCTGCCTCCATCACGGGTCCGGCTGCTGCAGCCGCCGTGTCATCAGAGATAGTGACGGTGTCTCCACCCTTGGCCTTCTTGCTGCCATCCGCCGAGACGACGACCTCGTCTGCCTTCCTCTTGCGGGAAGGATCCTCCTCGCTAACGACGGACGGCACCTTAGCCACGGTCGGATGGCCCATCCTCTTCACTCCGGTCCTGTGCATCAATCGAATAAGCAAAAATAATTGAAGTAATTATGAAAAACAAGGAAGGGTGAGTGCACTCACTTGGCGACTGGAATAAAACGTAGCCCCGTACGGAGGCCGGCTGGTTTTTCCAGTTCAGGGCCCAGTCGACGACTGAGCCCCATCTCCAGGACGTTGCGTGCCCAAGACACGGACGGCTTCTTCGTCGTTGAGGCCGCAGTTGGAGCCTCTAGGATATCTTCGTGAGGAGCCTCCTTGCGAGGCGAAGCCGCTGTAGCCGGAGCTTCCTTGCGAGGCGAAGCCGCTGCAGCCGGAGCATCCCCCAGCCTAGAGACTGGGGCGAATGGCGGAGGTATTGAAGCCAGCGGCGCTTCCACGGTCGCCGCGTCCAGCACGGCCGTCGCTGGTGGCGCGTCATCACCGGCTGGGCTGGGAGCATCAGAGCTGCTCGCCGAGTGCGGCGGCGAGGCCGGCTTCGACGGCTTCGTCTTCTTCTTAGGGGGGGCCTTGCCTCCCTTTCTTTCTTCTTCTTCTTCGACGGAGTAGCTTGACGGCGCGAGGTGGTCTCTGGGAGCTCGTCGTCGTCATCATGACGCTCGAGGCTTCTGCTTGCTTTGAGCTCGCGCTGTCGTTGTCCGCGGGTCTTTCGGACCAGCGGGGCGACCTCCTCCTCGGACTCGTCGTCGTTGTCCTCGTTGCCCTTAGCAGGCGGCGACTCGCCTACGTCCTCGGCGGACGACCTCGAGTTCTCGTCGTCCGAAGGCGGGAGCCACCCTTCCACTACCTGGAATAGCTGCGACGAATACAAAATGGAATCAGAATTACCGCGACTGCATAAACTGCGACTGCGAGCGAGGTAAAGTGATTACCGTTGGAGCCGGACGTTTTGCGGTATAGGGGGCGACCCCAGCCTGCGCGTCCAGGTACACCGCCTGGGTAATCTTCTTCAGTGCTGGGAGATAGTCCTCCAGCTTCCACTCGTCAAGGCAGGCCTTCGTCGAGTCTCCCCGGCCGGTGTACTGGTACATATAGTGGTCGCGCTGGGCGAGCGGGACGAGCCGCCGCCCGAGCCAACAGTTGTACAGGTTTATCGTCTGGAGACCCTTCTTTTTCAGACCGCGGATGGTCTGGAGCATCTCGTCGACGACCATCCGCTGATCGTTGGGGAGCTTGCCGACTTGGAGATGGCGTGGCTCGGACCGATTGGCGGAATACCGCGGGATCGCCGCCTCGTCCTCCGGGGTCGCCTCGGCCACATAGAACCACGACTTCTTCCAGTCGCTCGCTGCCTTGGCGGGCAGCATCAGATCGAAGAAAGAAGCTTTTGACTTGAGCTGGAACGTCAGGCCGCCCGCGGCTAGCATTGGGCCGCCTGCTTCCTCGCGGCTGATCCGTCCGTGGAACAGATCTTGCCACAAGGGGAAGTAGGGCCGGCAGCCCAAGTAGCATTCGCAGAACGCCACGAAGATGGCGAGCTGCTCGATGCTGTGGGGACCCAGATCTAAAGGCTGGATCCCATAGTAGGCGCAGAAGCGCCGAAAGAACAGGGACGTAGGAAACCCTAGCCCCCGCTCGAGATGACTGGTGAAACAGATGAATTCCCTCTCTCGCGGGTTCGGGGTCGTTTCTCCGGCTGTGGGAATACGCCAACAGCCGGCTCGCAGGATCCTGGCCTCCTCGAAAGAGGCCAGCTGCGCCCTCGTGCATTTGGATCTACCCCACGGTTCGGTGGAAAGGGCCATGGCCGAGAGGTTTGTTGGGGGTCGGAGGATTTCGGGTCGGCTGGATCGCGATGCGAGGGAAGGAAAATGCGTGCAGTCGGAAGAAGTGGTGAGAAGTTGGCTCTTTGATCGCCTGCCATTCCCCTTATATAGTGGGTGTTACCCGCCAAATCAGGGAGCCGTTACCACGCGATGATTACGCCAAAAGTTACCGTTGGATTACCCCAACGGCTAGTTTGACCACGCTTGACGGTCCAACTACTTCCACTCGGCTCGCCGACCCAATCACTATGACAGTGTTTTGCCGAGTCGACTCGCCAGAGCTGCGACCTGGATCACTGGTTTCCTCCTTTATACAGGAGCCCGCCGACGATTCGACTGGATGCCTACTCTGAAGCCGTATACTCCGACTGCCAGCAGCCACCTACGCCTAATCGACGACGGCCTCGGGGACTACTGATAGGGATATGCCTACCGGGGTATACCCAGCAGGACGTTTCTGACTGGCCCAAGAACCGGCGAGTGGGCCTGCAGAACGGCGAGTGGATTGAAGCCCGGCGAGGAACCGAGCGACTGGAAGCTGAAGGCCCAGGCGAGTAGATAGGCCCAGTCGGATTAGGTTAAACGACTACCGAAGCTTTAACTGAATCGGTTGAGATATGTAAACCCTAGAGGAGGTGAGCCTATATAAACCTCCCTATAGGACGAGTAGAGATACGTTCCCTCATACACCCAAGCGACTCGCTGCCTAGCCGCCGAGCTCGCCCATTGTAACACCTCCTTAATACAATCTAGCAGGAGTAGGTCTTTACCCTCCGGGGGGCCGAACCTGGGTAAAACCCTGTGTCTTTGTCCTCATCTTGCACCGCAGATGGCTGGCCGCCCTTGCCCCTCGTTCTACTACTCGCTGCCGATTGCAGCATCTGCCGTGACTATTCCCACGACATTACTGAAAACTTTGTGCTATTGTAACAAAAGCACAAAAGAGAAATAGCAAAAACTTGCTACTATTGTAGAATTACCCTGTAGCAAAAATATCAAAGCACCTCTATTGGTCGGTAGCATCGTGACTCTTCGTCTATAGCAACGATGACCACTTCCGTAGCATCGTTGTCCTGCATGTGTAGCACCACGCCGTGGCTCCACTGCAAAACGATGACCACGAAGGAGGATGGCTCGTCGGAGCCTAGAGGTTACAACGGTGGACATGGCAGTGCATGTGGCTGAGCAACTCCATCGAAGCAAGGCCATGGCGGGGGAGGCGTCCGCGTTGTCCTCGACACCGGCACACGCAGCACGCGCGACAGGGACGACCATGGCGGGCAGGCAGTGAGTGCCTACTCCGGCGACGGCTGCAGCTGCCTGCTCCGGTAGCCCTGATCCGGTGGCAGCGAGTGCCCTGCTCCAGTAGGCCGGCCGACGACAGTGGCGACGGCCTGCTGCGGTGAGCCGGCCGACAGCAGCGGGTGGCTGCTCCGGCGAACGGCAGCCAGCCGGCGAGGTAGCAGCTACTGGCAACGGGCGGCAAAAAAAAAAGCAGTTGCATGCAATAGCTGTGTGCGTGTGAAAGAGATAAGGTAGGGCCCGGAAGAGATAAGGTATGGCCACCACGAGCATAGCATCACGCGCGCACGACCCAGGGATAAGTCAGGATAAATTCCCCGAAAGAGAAGTATCATTTACTTTTACAATCTGAGAGCATCTTTATGCTAATAGTAAGTTAATATTCCGACGCTTCAGTGGACAATGGCGTCTACCTCCAAGTTCAAGAAGTTTGCTTCCATGTCGGTGATGATATGGTGCGTCATGCGGCCGTACATGCGACGTATCACCGACATTGTGTTCGTCTTGCAATCGTCCACGACCGTCCATGGGTGTCGGAAGGACATTGGTGGCGTTCATGTTGATCTCTTCAGGCTCCGGCTCTGGACGACTATGCGACTCCCACGAAATCGTCGACTTTGTTTCCGCCACCATGGTCCTCAATCTTCATTGATATCTACTTGAATTGCTAGGTAACTTACATCGATTGGAGCAAGGGCAATCTATCGCTCCCATATTTATTGGCTTTGAGAGGGAAATAAGAGGTCGAGTTAGGCCAGGTCGGGATACTCACGGTCTTGATGGAGCGACCTAACAGAGGAGTCGTGCATACCTAGGACACCGGTCACAGAAAATCAACAAGAAACAACTCACACGATTTGTTTCCTTTAGGGATATGAAGATCGATTATGTGCTCGACGAAGACGCATATCGGAACAGATCTTGTGCTCGACAAAGACACATATAGGAACATACGAAAGCGCAAACTAACGGACGAAGAGAGAAATATTAGCCCTTTTTTTGAAAATGGAGCCCTTTTATTATTAGATATAGACTAGCAAAATGCCCGCGCGTTGCAGCGAAAGGGAAAACAATATGTTTATATGAATATGGAAACATAAATTGCAAATTCTTGTAGGAGTGGTCGTGACATGTCACAAAAACCAGGCAGCTTCAACACACCCACGGCGTGCTCCACAGTCAGTCATTTGGTTGATAATTTATGAAAAATATTCCACATAGTCATTCTTAATATATAGATAATATCTTCCTCTCTAGATGGCCTGCGATCATATTAGACCTTGTGGACTGGTGTCGGCTGTGTACATCTTAGATATACATAGGCCGGGTGTAATACTTACTTCAAGTAATAAAAGCGCTCTTTATCGAAAAAAAGATGGCCTGCTCGATCGACGTTGTGGTTTGGTTGAGCATCGTCGGAAACAACTGTGGGTTGATTTGATTTTCTACTACAGGACATACACTCTTTAGAAGATTAAACATTTGCATCGTTTGCCTCACCATTACCAGTTTTATGTCGTACATAATATTTTTCCAAACCGACTTTCCACCCAATCAGGCTAAATCTATATCAACAGAAAACAAAGAAACTTGAGAGCACATCAATTCGCTCAGGCTGCTATCCTTCGTGTGCTTGCTTTCTAGCCTTTCTGACACACTGCTTAGTGTTCACTTCGGATACTGAATCTAATTTGAACAAATCTAAACGATAGTTATCAATTGTGGCTCTGATTATTTTCGAAGCCGCGCCACGAACATCCATGAGCGGTGCTTGCATCCACCGTCATCGGGTCATGCTTGTTGGTGGCTGCTCTGCCCCTTCATCTTAATCTTCCTCCAGCCTGTCCCGCGGTCTCCTTTGTCTCGATTAGCTCGGAGCGGGAGGGGAGAGGCCCAAGTGGGAACACGGCTGACGGTTGAGGCATGGTTCGTGTACGCTGTAGGGTGGGAAGGGGCTATGACGGCCGGTGGTTGCGGCGGGAACACCGCGGCGCAGTACCGGGAGGTTTTGGTACTCCATGGTCACGAGGAAGGGCAGGGGCGCCGCCGGTCGCGAGGAAAGGCAGGGACAACGCCGGTCCTGCAGGGGACGGGAGTGGTGGGGCTCCTCCGAGGAGAGGATGTGTTTGACAGTACGTCCTTTGTTTTTCACGTTTTTTCATAAGCGGTGGCATAGTCTGTAAAATGCCATAGGTGGAGGGGCAAAACGGTCCAAAACTAACCAAACCAAAGAAACTGTTTTGCTTTTATTAGTAGGTATAGATTACATTCATCTTTAATATGCTCACCCGAACTTGAGAATGGCTTCTCCCACAAGTGGTAGCTAGTTTACTTGTGGGGGTGCTTTTGGATCCATAGCTTCCCTTGCCTAGCTAGGCTAGACCAACTGCTATCTCATCTATGTATAAAGCTTTGATTGATGGGGATATGTCGAATGAGGTATACCCAGCAGGACGTTTCCTATTGGCCCATGCTGCCAGCGAGTGGGCATGCAGGATGAACACTGGATCATGACCCAAGAAGGAGCTAGGCGACTGGAAGCTGAAGGCCCAGAAGCGTAGCTAGGCCTAGTCGGATTAGGTCAAGCACCCTCCGGGTCCTTATCCAACTCGGTTGTAGATCTGTAAACCCTAGCGAGGTGACCCTATATAAACCTCCCTAGTGTATGCATAGAACTCACGTTCCATCATACACCCCTGCGACTCGCCGCCTAGTCGTCGAGCTCGCCCTTTTACTCTCTCATCAATACAATCTAGCAGGAGTAGGTATTTACCCTCCGAGGGGCCGAACCTGGGTAAAACCCTGTGTCTCCGCCCTCATCTCGCACCGCAGATGGCTGGCCGCCCTTGACCCTCGTTATACTACTCGCTGCCGATTGCAGCATCTGCCATAGCCATTCCCACGACAGTGGCGCCCACCGTGGGGCCTGGCCAGTCAGGCCTGTGTCCTGTGGCGAGATCCAATCTTCCAATCAGCGAGACGATCGCCACCGGCCACATGATTGCGATCGGCGAGATCCTACAGATCTTGCCGAGCAGCTACATCCCGGCGGCACGCCCCGTCACGCACAACGTGATCATGTCGGTCGACACGATCAGCCTCTTCATCGGCTTCACCGATGTCATCGTCTCGGAGGACTCGGCTCGCATCCGCGAGTCGCCACCGCGTGATCGGCTCTCTGAGAGTCAGGTCCGCACCATCCACCGCCTCACCTCCGAGTACGGCTCGGCCAATAGCAACGTGCCCGAAACCAACGTGTCCGCGGACGACACGGCCCTCAACGATGATGCCGACTCGGTGACCCTGGCGTCAGTCGCCGGATCCATTCACTACTAGGAAAACGGCTAAGCACATCCGTGGCTCACATGGTTGAAGTGCCCCACGGCTAAAACAGGCGTGGCTCACCTGTGGCCAGTGCCCTACTAATAACTAGAACAACCGTGGCGCACATGACCATAGTGCGCCATAGATGTGTGTGGGCCAGGGCCCTGTTGGCCACACGCCAAACTTCTGTAGCGCACTACAGTCATGTGCGCCACGGTTGTTAGGGTCATCTGTGGCGCACGTGCGCATGGTGCGCTACGACTAAGCGCATGCCCACCTCTGCTCTGAAACGGCCACAAACTTCTGTGGCGCACTCCGCCTAGTGCGCCACAGGGACTAGGAGCATCTGTGGCGCACTCGTCCTAGTGCGCCACAGAAGTTTGTACTCCCTGTGGCGCACTGGGGCCGTGTGCGCCACGGATGTTTCGATTCTTTTAGGACAGCACTTTATGTGCACATGTGTGCCCACACATCCACCACCCACACTTCACTTTCCCCTTCTTCTTCCTCCTTAGATCTAGTCGGGATCTTCTCCTTCCCACCTTAATTTCTCCATACATTCACCATTTTTAGCATGTAAAACTTGCTTTGGATGTTACATAAGTAATAGAGGAGGTCTCTGGTCTCTCATCTATCCGTCTCCGGTCGACGCGCGCACCTCTCCTTTCCATCTTTCTCGCGATCGGTCTCTCATCTCGGTAAGTTGTCCATGTAAGGATGTGTTCATGTGTATATGGATGATGCATGTGCTCATATGTATGTAGATGATCGATGCTCATGATGTGTGTATGTGTGGAGAGGATCGATGGTCATATGTGTGTGTATATGGAGAGTATCGATGATGCTCATGCATGTGTGTATGGAGAGGATAATGATATGTTCATGTGTGTATGGATCGGTTTCTCTCTCTCTTGTGTTTGTATGTGAACTAGTTGCCTTTTGTTTTGCCAAAATGTTGATTCATTTCCATTTTGGCAAGACTTTGGCATTTCGCAAAGGTCCTAATTTTAGGATAGGTCATGCCGAAATTTTCTATCGACCATTGCATGCATGCATTCATTATGTGGTTCTAATAGACTTCAAAATTGTACCGTGTACATCGTGCAGGAAAAAATGGTCCGCATAATGAGCGAAGGCATTGTGGCTAGATTTTTGAAATGTGCGACGGCCGACATGATACGAAATAACAAGACAGATATAAGATGTCCGTGTAGAAGATGCAAACTCAACTGGGTGATCGACCCAGATTCCGGGAATCTGCAGGCGCACCTGCTCCGCCATGGTTTCATGGATGGATACACTCGTTGGATAAGCGATGGCGTAGATGATGGAGACGGTGAAGAAGGTGGCCAACATGACGATGATCGTCATCACGGCGAGAACGGGCGAGATGATGAAGAGTCTCCTGGAGATGGTGAAGGTGCGGAAGCATACCGGGATGATGATGATCTAGATGCCGGAGGAGCAGACGACGATGGAACAACGTCAGGCTGGGTGCGGGACCCTTATGTGCAAGAGCTGCTTCTCAAGCAGACGAGTAATGCCAGGGCTGCCGCTAGAGAGAAAGCCAAGCTTGCGCAACTTGAGAAAGACGCGGTTACTCCATTGTATGAAGGATGCAGGCCCGATGATACCCGGTTGAATGTAACGCTCAAGGCTATGGAGATGAAGGCAAAGCACAAATTGAGCGACGCAAGCTTCGACGATATGATGGCATTCTGGCACGATCGTCTCCCGGAGGGGAACACATGTCCAACTAGTATCGAGGATGCCAAGAAAATCGTCTGTCCTCTCGATCTACCGCATGTTAGATATCACGTATGCATCAACGATTGCATCATTTATCGGGGCGAGGACGCGGAGAAAACCACATGTCCGGTGTGCGGCGTGAGTCGATACAAGAAAGGGAAGAAAGCACCTCGAAAAGTGGTATGGTACTTTCCTATCACCCCTCGTCTGCAGCGCTATTTCGCGGACCCTAAGGAAGCGAAGCTCATGCGATGGCATGCGGAAAGGAAGAAGCCAGGAGATGATGATGACCCCGAAAAGGATGAGCTGCTGACGCACCCTTCAGATGCTAGCCAGTGGAAAGCATTAGACCTCGAATTCCCAGAATTCGGTGGAGATTCGAGGAACATCAGGCTTGGTGCGAGCACCGATGGACTCAATCCGTTCGGTAGCCAGAGCAGCACGCACAGCACTTGGCCTGTGTTTGTATGGATGTACAACCTCCCTCCATGGTTGTGCATGAAGAAGAAGTACATACAAATGAGTATGCTAATTCAAGGGCCGAAACAACCTGGTACCGACATCAATCTGTATCTCGGGCTGTTGAAAGAGGAGCTAGCCACGTTATGGGAATCTGGAGCCAATACTTACGACGCCGTCGCACAAGATTATTTCACTATGAGAGCCGCGTTGGTCACTACGGTGCAAGACTATCCAGGTTGCGGGTATATCTCGGGGCAGGTTATGCAAGGATTCTACGCATGCGTTAGGTGCATGGATAACACAAGCTATCTCCAACTAGAGAAAGATCCAGGGTCATCGAAAACCGTGTTCATGGCGCACCGGAGGTGGCTCGGCAAGAATGATCCATGGAGAAAACGTGGAGACCTGTTCGATGGCAAATCAGAGACCCGAGGAATCCCAGAGCGTAGGAGCAGCGAAGAAGTGGAAGAGTTGCTGAAAAACTGGAAAGATTGTCCTAAGCCTGGAAAGAAGCGAAAGAGGCAGCAACAAGACAAGCCGCTGATGAAGGTATGGAAAACAAGGTCTGTTTTCTGGGAGTTGCCATATTGGAAGTTTCTCCGCACGCCTCATAGCCTCGACATCATGCATATCACGAAAAACGTGTGCGAGAGTCTGGTCGCCACCATAATCAACATGCCAGATAGGACGAAAGATGGTCCGAAAGCAAGGCACGACCTGATATGCTTGGGTATCCGGAAGGAGCTTCACGGAGGACGCACTACTCCTGATGATCAGGAAGATGACGATGATCATGAGTCGGAGACGACACAAGGTCGTCGGAAGGGTAAAAAGTTCAAGAAGAACGAATATTACTGCCCTCCTTCTTGCTTCACTCTAAGCCAGGATGAGATCAAACAGTTTTTCAAGTGCCTTCTAGGAGTCAAATTTCCTTACGGCTACGCGGGCAAGATAAGCAGATACCTAGACGAGGCGAAGCAGAGGTTCAGTGGCATGAAGTCTCACGACTGTGCCGTGCTAATGACGCAGGTACTTCCGGTCGCACTAAGAGGGATAATGGACGAGCACGTCCGTGAAACGTTATTTGGCCTATGCAAGTTTTTCGACGTCATCTCTAGGAAGTCTATTGGCTTGAATCAGCTCGGAAGGCTACAGGAGGAGATCGTGGTGATACTATGTGAGCTTGAGGTCTACTTCCCACCCGCATTCTTCGACATTATGGTGCATCTGCTGGTCCATGTCGTGGAGGACATCGTACAACTCGGGCCGATGTTTCTCCGCAGCATGATGGCGTTCGAAAGGATGAACGGACACATCAAAGGATACGTTCGCAACAGGTCCCGTCCAGATGGAAGCATAGCCAAGGGCTTTCTGGCCGAAGAGTGCATCTCTTTCTGCACGAATTATCTAGACATCGAGAACCCTGTCGGTCTTCCCGTCAACAGACACCTTGGCAAGCTCGACGGATCTGGTCACCGAGAGGGTCGTCGCATACTGCATGCAGACTTCGATTTTCGACGCGCAGACTTTGATCGAGCAAACCTCGTCGCGCTACAGCATTTAGAACTGGTCGATCCTTGGGTACAGAAGCACAAAAGGTTAATCGAGAAGAAGTACAGTGACCGGGGCATACAGAGGACGCAGGGAGAAATAATCAAAGAGCACAACTCAGATTTCACGCGTTGGTTTAGGCAGACGCTCCTTGATAATCCCCCGCGCTCGCATTCTTCTGACACGGAAAAGATCATATTCACCTTGTCGCAGGGACCGATGCAAAACCTGGTGACCTATCAGGCGTATGATATCAACGGCTACACATTCTACACGGAGGAAAAGGACAACAAGTGTGATTATCAGAACTCAGGCGTAACGTCGGAATTCTACACCGATGACAACATGAAGGAAAGATTCTACGGAAGAATCGAGGAGATCTGTGAGCTCGACTACTGTGGAGAAAAGGTGCCGATGTTCCGTGTCAGATGGGCAAAGAGCGTCGAAAGAGAAGACCGGTATTTCACAACCATGGTTATACCCGAAGCAGCCAAATCCAAGGCCGCCGGTGCAAACGTGGCCGCGAAAAATGAACCGTGGGTACTGGCTACCAAAGTGGACCAATATTTTTTCATTACCGACCCGACAAAGCCTAGCCGTGTTGTCGTGAGGAGAGGAAAAAGGAACATCATCGGAATGGATGGAGTCGCCAATGAGCAAGACTTCGACCAGTACGGCGATCCAAAGATTGAAGATGACGACGACTACGATGCAGCAACATACATCACAAGAAGAAAAAGGACAACCCTACCCAAAAAAGGTAGCCCGTTCGAAAGAAGAAACATTAAAGTGCCGGGGCTAAATTATTCAACCGCGACAAAGAAGGGAAAAAAGATTGTAAAACGCTAGCTCAAAAATATTGTAAACGCGTGGTCGAAAAAGATTGTAATATTCATGGACAAATTATTATGAAATTTAGTTATACTTTGAATCATATTTGTAACACTTTTATGACATATATCACTACTTTTTGGCATTTTTGGAATATTTAAAAGTATTTTAAAAACAAAACAAAACTTGTATGGCATAAATCACCACTTTTGGACATTTTTTGGAACATTTAAAAGTATTTTTAAAATAAAAATAAAAAAGTGGAGCACCAGGATTCGAACCTGGGTGCTCATAGTTTAGAATAGAGCTAAGGGGCAGAACCAGTGGGCTATGACAGTACTAGTGCTAACAGAAGGGATGGCCGCCCTCTTATCTGGTAGTCCAACACACATAGGCGTAGCGCACCCTGGCCAAGTGCGCTACGGAACCGTAGCGCACTTGGCCAGGGTGCGCTACGCCTATGTGTGTTGGACGCTAGTCAACCGCTCCATCTCACAGACACCACACGCACACCGCGAAGCCGCGCCGCTGCATCTGACAGACACCACACGCACACAGATCGCCACCTCCACAGATCGCCACCGCCGCGCTGCACTGTGCTCTCGAGGAGGAGGAGGAGGCCCGCCACCGCGCTGCGCTCTCGAGGAGGAGGAGGCCCACGCTTGTGGAGGAGGAGGCTCCGTGGAGGAGGAGGAGGCCCGCCGCTTGTGGAGGAGGAGGATCGCGCCGCCGCCCGTCGTCGTTCGCCCGTCGTCCGCCCGTCATAGGTAGCCCCTCCCCTGTCTCTCCCTCTCTCCCTCCCCTGTCTCTCCCTCTCTCCCTCTCTCCCTCTCTCCCCCTCTATCTCCCCGATGGGGGTCTGCCTCTGAACCAAGCCAGATTGCTAGATTGCTAGGCCAATCTGGGTAGGCTACTGGTAGGCTAAGCACAGCAGTCATGTGAGCGTATCAGGCCATGTTTATCCTCTAGATGTGTGCTGTTCCCAAATTTGAGATAAAACTCTAGAATTTTACTAAAGAAGATGCAGAAAATGGCTTGCTTGGAGTAATAAATTTTGAGTTGAGGAATACAGATTCTTGGTCATGAAGCTGTACACACGTTTGAAACAAAAACAGTTGGTTTGTGTGTTCTCACATTCTTTGTCATGCAGCTTTGCCAATTATAGGTGGACCCCAGTCTTATTGTTTGATTAGATATTTTCTGAATTTGAGTTGAGGAATACAGATATGTTCCTCTGTTTCTGCATGCCAAGGCAGCAGTACCAAGGCAGATATGTTCCTCTGTTTCTGCATGCCAAGGCAGCAGGACCAACTTTGGCTCACTTTAAAAACATGGGATTTGGGTTTCCAACAATTTCCTACTTTGATCCTAGGAGGAAAAGAACTGAATTAGCATATGCATAGTAGTAGTTTCCTGCTTTGATCCTAACATTTCTGAATTCCAACCAAAACCGTGCTTGCAATTTTCATTCTGAATCTTGCAATTTTCATTCTGAATCTGCCATGGTTGCATGACCTTTGTCCTCAAGTAAATTTTGCATCTTATCTAAATTTTGCATCTTATCTAAATTTATCAAATAACCAAAATAGGTTGCTGTCAATAATTAGCAGTAGGTTAGTTTATCTAAATTTTGCATCTTATGTAAATTTTGCATGACTTTTGTCCTCAAGTTAGCAGTAGGTTAGTTTTTTTAAGTTTAGTTAGTTGCTATCAAGAATTAGGTTACTATTAGCAAGCAGTAGGTTGTGTAGTTGCTGTCAAGAAATAGATTGTGTAGTTGCTGTTAGCAAGCAGTAGGTTTCAGAGGATTAGGATTAGGAAATTTAAATGTTTTCAAAGTTACCAGCAAGAAGATAGTGCACAAAATAGAAAATAAGGAGCAACTGGTAGTACAATAGAACAAGAACAAAACCTGGTGATAGTAGTAGCAATAACAAACTGTGACAAGATCAATAGATCATAAATAAAATCAGCAGCACTATACTTGCCGTCATATACTTGCTGTCATATAATCCATACTTGCTATCATATACTTGTTGTCATATTTGTTGTCATACTTGCTGTCATATACTTGCTGTCATACTTGTTGTCAATGACAGTTGATATAATCTGTGGTGATATAATTGTAGCACTTGAAATTGTGCTTGTGCTTGTATATGAAGAACTTTATTATGTGTGTATGCAGGTTCTTGTATGAAATGAGTCCCGATTTTTGCCGGAATGTTGATTAACTTCCGTTTCGGCAGAAATCGGGCACTCCTAGTTTAAGAAAATTAGCAAAGGTCATGCCGGATTTTTCCGTGCATTTAACCAATTATTTGTTTTTTATTAGTGCAAAGATGTGTGACAACGACGAGGCTGGATGTTCTAAGCACATCAGCGCTGAAGGAGAACTCAGACCTCCGAATAAACAATTGACATTCTGGGAGGCGGCCCAGCGTCTAGAAGACGATGAAGAATACCATCCTTCGGAGAGCGAGGATGATGAGATGGAAGACGCGGAGGAAGAAGCCGAAGGAACGACGGACGATGAAACCACTGATGGCGGCGAGGGCATAGGGAGTGGTAGCAACCCTCCTAAGAAGAAGAAGAAGCCGAAGGACCGGCGCCCGAACACGGTCGGCACGGTCAGGGAGGAAATTACCGAAGTGAGCCCATCAGGGGTTCCTTTGGAGCCCGCCCTTGTCGTCAAAGGGTACGGTGGGCAAGTGGCGGCGATCACCCGGACAACCATCTCGATCAACACCGAGAATCTCCGGCATAAAGATAATGGCCACTTGCGCACACTCCTCTTCGAGAAGCTGCACGCCAGATACAAGTTCCCCGCTAAGTATCAGAACACAAATTATCATGGGAACAAAGTAAACAAATCCGCCCTCACAAAGATGAGCACCGCCCTGGCCAGCTGGAGAACCCGGATAAAGAAGAAGATCTATAAAGAAGGCAAAAGTCTTGAGGAGATCCAGAAGATTGACCCGCAGATCACCGAAGATCAGTTCCGGGAGTTCAAGGAGAGGTGTGAATCCGAAAGAGCCCTGGCCAATAGTAATCGGGGAAATGTGCTGCAGGCGATGAATATAGGTCATCACCATCTCGGATCTGGTGGATACAGAACCGCGGAGGCCAAATGGAATAAGGAGGACGAAGAGTATAGATCCAAGGGGATAGAAAACCCCTTTGCTAAATTCGAACCCGGGCAGGTTCGAAACTTCATCAGGGCCCGTTACCATGTGGACCCAAAAACCGAACAACTCACCGCGGATCCTGCGGTGAAGGAATTCGAGGAAATTGTGGTAAGTATAATCTAATTACCGGTGATCAACACGATTGCAATCTAATCGATGATCTAAATGATTCACTGTTACTTCTTCTGCAGGAGGAGGAAATTGTTGCTAGTCATGGATCCCAGGGTTCCTCATCCCAGGGGTCGACGGCGGCCACCCGGTGGGATAACCCTTTTAACAGGGCGATGAACCGGGCCAAGAAAATAGAGCCGGTTACGAAGAAGCCGTCGTCGGCTGGCCGTCTGGCCGGCCTCGGGGGTAAGAATTGGGTGGATCATTTTGGTCCACCGCCGAGGACGCATGTGGCGCCGTCGGGAAGGAGCGGGGAGGAAAACAGAGAGGTTCAAGAACTTAAGGCACAAGTGGCGCGGATCCCGCAGATCGTCCAAGACAACCTGGCAATCACCCTTACGTCCTTCCTGCCTACCTTGGTGGAGTCAATAGCGAACTGGAGTGCGGGTGGTCGAGTAGGGCCGTGCCCGATTGCAAGCATGGTCAGCAGCCACTCGAACAACGCGGCGCCGACGAATCAGGCGAACTACGTGTTCGTGACTCCGCCCGCTAGCACCGCGGCGCCGCAAGTGTTGGTGACTCCCCCTGCCATCACCGCGGCGCCGGAGTACATGTTGGTGCCCCCCCTGCCATCGTCGCGGCGGCACCGGAGCTCCAAGCACCCGTCGGTAGGGAGAATACACCGGCGGCCAGCACCGCGCCATCAAGCAGCCCTTCCGTCTCTTGCACGCCCGTCGCCGTATGCGGTGCGTCGACATTAGCCGATCTCGACGCCATCATGGTAAACAAATTGCTTTAATTACCGCCTTTCATGCCATCTATATATTACTCTTGTGGCATCTCGCTCTGACGACGTCGTACATGTTTTCCGCAGACGGATGTTCCTTGCACTCTCTTATGCTACGTGAACAACGAGCTGAGGGATGTTGCCAAGGGTACCATCGTTCAACCCTTGCAGCGCACGTTCCACTCAAAGCCGATGCCAGATAGCGTGCACAGGGTTAAAATTAGTCGGGTGCTAAGGGGCTGCGACGACCTGGAACCTCACATTCAACCCCCAGGAGCGGATGAAGAAGAGCCGTATGTCCTCAGAAGTTGCTTCGGCTTGTTCTTGCTATGGCCAAAGAGCATGATCCGTTTGGGGACGGCAGGGGCCATCACGCCACAGACAACAGCACCGCCTGTCGTGCCAGCGACAAGCGGTGGCAAGGCCCCCTTACCGCCCTCGCCGTCACCTCCACGCGGTGGGTCGGATGATCATGTTGATGATATGCACATGGCGCAGGATCCGGCCGAGGACTTCGAAGACTGGAATGATCACTTCTTCAGCACTCAGTTTGGCAACGAAGAAGACCTAGCTGGTGGCCCCACAGAGAAAGCCACTATCACCAAGCGTCTGTTTGGTTCTCAGGAGACGCCTCCAGCTTGCGCCTTTACAGAGCCAGCTGATACAACCAACCGGCCCTTTATTCTAAGCCCTGACACACTACATAGGGCGGCCGGTGCTCAGATTGCGGTGCCTGCCCGCTCTCCAAAAGGAAAAAAGGGCAGGAAAAGAAAATCTAGCAGCTCGAGCCAGCCGGTGGCGTCAACAACTGCGAATCCGATCAGGTTTCGGGACGGGCCACCAAGACCCGAGGGTATTATGTGGAGGATTCATGTGGCGGGTGAGCCCATGCTACCTAAGAATTTGCGGAAGCTCGCCAGTTCGGAACTGCAGAGTGTGCATGACGGCGTGCTGACGATAGAGAGACGCCTTCTATCGGAGAAAGATCCCTCGCACCCGGTATTCGTGGTTAAGGTGCCACCAGGCTTGGGCTTCGTCGACACTGCCCCCGCGGATCTGTTCTTCCTGCGGTTCGAAGACATCTTCAATATGTTCCACCTATACCCGCTGCACTATACCATGGTCCGTCTCTTTTCTCTCAGCCTGGCCATGCAGATCATTAGAGAGAACACACCGGGCATCGCTATAGTGGACCCCTACTACATGCGTGACGGCTGCTTGGGTTCCCCCGCCGAACGACGTATCGTGGCCTCGTACCAAAAAAGAATCCTCGTGGCGAACAAGACAAAGGAATACATTCTCGTGCCTTACTTTCTCGAGTAAGTCGTTATTCAGTCGCCACCGTCGATTGGCTTTATTAGATCATCATCATTCTTTTTTCAACACATTCCATTTGAATTTTTTGCGCAGAGATGAACACTGCACGCTCATCTCCTTATCGCCGAAGCATTCCCACGCCACGTATTTCGACTCGGGGAGTCTAGAAAAGAAGAAAAACTACGACAAGATCAAGGAAGTTCTGGATGATGCTCTCACTGGCTTTGCCTCGACGGAAGGCACTAGCTTCGTGCGTAAGAAGGTCAAGTTCGGCAGGCACGTCTTCAACCACGTAACAGAGTTCCCCTGCGTGAAGCAGCCGGAAAACAGTAAGAAGGAATCCTACTACGCACCCCATCACATGAGGGCGTTCCTACTTGACCAGCAGAATTCTACGCTGCCAGATCATCTCAAACAGTGGGCCGAAGCAAAGGCCAAGATCAATGATTCGGATATTAGACAAGAGATGTATCGCATCCAGCAGCAGTTTGGGGCAATCATCTTTCGTGATGTCATGACTTCGGGGGGGATCTTCTACGGAGGAAATATCCCGAATAACCGTGACATAGAAGATCGCCTAGAGATGCAGGGTGACTATAGGAAGTTCATGACGAGACAGGGCGTCCTCCCGTTCCTTAAGCCGAGCCAGAAGGCTTGATGTTGGCCTAGTTGTAGTTGCAAACTATAGATGACCTTTGTGTGTGTGTGTGGACGACAAGTGTACTTATCTTATTAGGTTTATGAATCACCACTTACTTATTTTGCTTATTATTATTATATATCAATCAATGCTTGGTTTTTTTGCTTACTCTTTGGTTCTCGGACGACAAGTGTGAGTTATTTTTGTCTTTTTCGAGAATATGCCGATGATTGAAATGTCGTGGCACAATATATATGTGAATGTGCTATGACGGGATTGTCAGCCTTGTGATATGCACAAGTCCAGGAATTGTGCATCCTACTTGGCTGACAGTCCCGTCATAAGCAATTCCTGTGTCCAACGACCTAGCTAGTTATATATGAGGCATGCTTTTCGAGTTATTTTTGTCTTTTTCGAGAATATGCCGATGATTGAAATGTCGTGGCACAATATATATGTGAATGTGCTATGACGGGATTGTCAGCCTTGTGATATGCACAAGTCCAGGAATTGTGCATCCTACTTGGCTGACAGTCCCGTCATAAGCAATTCCTGTGTCCAACGACCTAGCTAGTTATATATGAGGCATGCTTTTCGAGTTATTTTTGTCTTTTTCGAGAATATGCCGATGATTGAAATGTCGTGGCACAATATATATGTGAATGTGCTATGACGGGATTGTTAGCCTTGTGATATGCACAAGTCCAGGAATTGTGCATCCTACTTGGCTAACAGTCCCGTCATAAGCAATTCCTCCAACGACCTAGCTAGTTATATATGAGGCATGCTTTTTGAGTTTGCTCTTTTTGATTTAAGAGTACTTTCTATAAGTGTATCTTCATATGCGACTTTAATTATACATGTTTTTTCAATCACCGGTTAGTTATTATTGTCAACTTGTAGATGACGTGGTACGTCGTGTACAAGGGACGGGTTCCCGGAGTCTACAATGATTGGGAAGACTGCCGGAGACAGGTGCACCATTTCAGCGGCAATAGCTACAAAGGGTACAACACTATGGCGGAGGCGGAAGATAGATACACGCGCTATCTAGCGGGAGTTAGGACAAGGAACCGGATGAAGACCTACACCTTCGTCGCGGCGGTGATCATGCTTATCTTCTTTGGTTATTTATCCCGCGTTTGTGTCTAGCTAGCTAGTTTAGATGTCTAGGCGAGCTTCCGAGCTCTAACTTGTTCGATCGACACATGTATTCGCATGTCACCAACTACTACTTTGTAACATGATCAAAACAATGTAACTTGGACTATGTATTCATGTATGAGACTTATCTATATGTATTTGTTTCAATCTTGTTTTTCATATCGAGTATTTATATATATAATTGTATATCTTGTATCTGTGTGTGTATATCTGCTGTAATATTGTATATAATCTGTATTGCATATAATCTGGCTTGGAAATTAAAAAAAAATACATCTGTGGCGCACATGTTCTACCTTCTGTGGCGCACTACACCTAAAGCGCACCATGGATGTTTAGTGGCGCACTGGGTAGTGCGCCACAGAAGATCCAAGGGGTAGCGCACCACGCCAAACTTCTGTGGCGCACTAGGTGGTGCGCTACGCCTATCTCTACACAACCGTGGCGCACTAGGCAGTGCGCCACGGCTGAGAGATAGCCGTAGCGCAAGGCCCGTGGCGCACTACAGGTGCGCCACGGATGGGCCTTTTAGGTGCGCCACAGACGACCATTTTCCTAGTAGTGATTGTCGCCGCGTCACCCGCGGGCTCCATCACCCAAGTCTCCAACGTGGGGGACTTCGAGGATCCTTCCATCCTCGGGATCTTTGACTGCGACTCCGGGTCAGAAAACTCCGGCGATCTCCACGACGGATCCGATCGCTTCGTCACGACCTACATGGCGAGTGGCACAGACGCCCCGCCAGACCCCTTCTCCATGCCGATCCCGCCGACCGCGACGGCGACGAAGGTCGTGGAAATCCGCCTGCGACTGGAGGAGGCGGTCCGCAAGGAACAAGCCGAGCGTGAAAAATTTCACCTCGAGCAGGCAACGTCGCAGGAGCTCTCACTCTACCACCAACGCCGCATCAGGTCGTGCCTGAACCCCACCGTTCAGGGCCGCACCCTGAACTTCGACGATGAGAATGACCCGACCCACGTGGCCGACCACGCGATATGCGAGAACGCGCCACCAGGAGGAAGCGCCTGGCCACCACTAGGCACATCGGCGAACGACGCTCCCCCACCACCGCCCGGTCGCGTGCCCCCTCCAAACCATCCAAGGATCATGATCTCCCTGCAAGAGCGGGACGCGAACGGCCTCCCGTTGTTCTCCACTCCGATCGACAATGCCATCGCGAGTCGAGCCACGGTCGCCAATATCAACGTGACCAGGGAAGGCGCGCTGCAGATCCAGTACGTCAAGGCCTTACTCGCCAATGCCGTCAAGCAACAAACCGCGGGAGCCGACTTGCGGGGGCGCATGTACTCCCGCTCGTCAGGAAGCAGGGCGGCCTCGAGCGGCTGCCCGATGACAGCAAACACTCTCAACTGCCCACCGCCTGAGCCCCTGCAGCTCCAACCACGACCCGCGCATGCGGCGCTCTCTACCAACGACCCGCGAGCGACAAACAACATGGTCGCTGCCAATGGCCAGCCAGTCAACGCGCGGACCCACATCATCAACAACCAAAGCTGGCGCGCACGCCAGCCCGACAACCTGAGGCACACCCTCACGAACCGCCGCGACGGCGAGCCAAGAGGCTCGCTCAGCCGAATCGGCCCCCAGTGCTTTGGACCAATGATCTGAGGCAAAAATTACCCGACGAACTTCAAAGCGCCAAAGGAGATCGAGAAGTATGACCCCTCGTACGACTAGTGCGTGTGGCTGGACACGTACCACATGGCGATGGGAATCGCCGGCCACACCGACCTACTTGCCGCTCACTACCTCCCCCTGATGATGGAGGGAGCCGACAATGGATCAACACCCTACCCGCGGACATCATCGACTCCTGGGAGGATATGCGCGACGCCTTCGTCAGGCATTTCGAGGGATCCTACACCCGTGCCACCACCATCGAGGACCTCGAGCGATGCGTCCAGGGACCCCGCGAGTTGACCCGCAGCTGGGTTCAGCGCTGGCAGGACCTGTGGTTCAACGTGGCCGGCATCCAACCGGACACTACGATACACTGCTTCAAGACCTCTTGCCGCTACGAGCCCTTGGTCGCCAACCTCAAGCGGGTGTACAAGAGACTCGATAGAATACCGGACCTCCTCGAGATCGCTAAGCGGTACGCGGAGGAGGACCCGAACCAAGAAACCGATAATGAGTCGGGTGGAAACTGCCGCCAAAGCGGCCACGATAATGGGAGACGACCAGAGCTACGCTACAGCAACACTCGCCTCACCGGCAAGAGCCACGGTGATGGGTGAGTCGACTTCGTCGCCAACGTCGGCTACACGCCACGCGTGAAGGGTTTCGCGGCATAGTAGATCAAAATTTTCTACGGATGCGAACAGAGGGAAAGCCAAGATCTAATCTAGGATATGCAATCAACGAGAGAGATTGGATTAGATCTTCATACCCTTGAAGATTCGCACAGCGGAACGTTCGTCGGAACGTGGGTGATGTAGTCGTACTCGCTTCTCCTCCTCGCGATCCGATCCGATCTAGCACCACAAGTGGCGGTGCCTCCGTGAGATGCACACGTCCAGCACCTCGACGTCTCCTCCTTCCTCGGACCAGCAAGTATGGTGGAGAGATAGATTGGATCTACAACACGACGGCGTGGTGTATATGGTGGAGAATTTCTGCTGCAGGGCTTCGCCTACAAACAGTCGGGAGGGAGAGAGGAAAGCTAGCAAGGCGGCTAGGGTTTGGAGGAGAGGTGTGGGGGGTTGGTGTGCCCCACCCCTCTTTATATAGAGGGGGGGCGCAGCCCTAGCCCCTCCCCCAAGCCCAAAGGATAAGGAGTGGGGGGCATGGACTCTCCCCTCTTCTAGAAACCCTATCTCTAGTTTAAACAATTTAAACTCTCTAGGATCGGCTGGGCCCTATGAGGCCTTGTGCCCCTGGCCCAATGCGGCCAGGACACTCCCTCATAGGCCCATGCCCGCTCCCGGAAGGTGGGGCCACGTTGGTCCCCTTCCGGAAGGTTCTAGAAGCTTCCGGTACAATACCGATTAACCCGGAACAATTCCGAACTCCAAAAACTGCATTGCCTTATATGAATCTTATTCTCCAGACCATTCCGGAACCTCTCGTGATATCCCGGATCCCATCCGAGACTCCGAACAAAAATTCATAAACCAATTATCCAATCTATCCTAGCGTCGAGACACGTTAAGTGTGTGACCCTGCGGGTTCGAGAATATGCAGACATGATCTTCTATCAATAATCAACAGCGGGGTCTGGGCACCCATATTGACTCCCACACATTCATCGATGATCATATCGGATGAACCACGATGCCAGGATTCAATCAATCCCATATATATATATATTCCTTTCGTCTCGCGATATTTTACTTGCCCGAGATTCGATCGTCGGTACCGTCATACCTAGTTCAATCTCGTTCATAGCAAGTACTTTACTCGTTCCGTAATCCGATATCACTTTGTGATTAACTCCTTAAGCACATGCTTGCAAGCGGTGTTGATATCGATTACCGAGTGGGCCCAAAGTGTATCTCTCCGACTTGGGAGGGACAAATTCCATCTCGATACATGCAACCCAACAGATACTTTCCGATCACCTGAGAGACACCTTTATGATCACCCTCTCATAGGATGACGTTTGATGACCTCAAAGCTTTCTTCCGATACCAGGGAGTTGTATTATCTCATGGTCTAAGGAATACAATATTTGACATAAGAAAAGCTTCGCAAAGACGAACACGATGACACGATCTAATTGCTTTGCTTAGTTTGGGTCTGTCCATCATATCATTCTCCAATGAAATGATCTCATTATCAATTGACAACTCATGTCTATGGTTAGGAAACCTTAACCATCATTGATCAATGAGCTAGTCCTTAGAGGCGTACCAGGGACACGGTGTTGTTCACAAACCACACAAGTATTAATGTTTCCGCTTAATACAATTCTAGCATGGAATATAAACTTTATCATGAACAAGAATTATAATAATAACATCTTTATTATTGCCTCTAGGGCATAATTCCAACAACGCGAGCCCAAGATATTCCACCGCGACGGAGGCCAACGCCACGACAACAGAAACTACAAGGCAAGGCCAAAATTCGACCCCGCAGCTCTCCTTAACCAGCTCTGTGTGTTCCACAGCAGGGAGGGGAAGCCCGCCACCCACAACACCGCCGACTGCCACTCCCTGAGGAAGATCGAGAAGGCACGGCGCGCACGGGAGGACCCCAACAACAACCCGCCAAACGGCGGGGCATTTGGCAATGACGTCGGATCACTCCACACCTTCACCGGGTTCAGCACCAAGCGCGAGAAGAAGGTCATCTCCCGCGCCGTCGCCGTCAACGCGGTGTCCGAAGTCGACATCCCACGCTTCCTCATCTGGTCTGAGCAGCGGATCACCTGGAGCCGCGAGGACCACTCGCCACGGATCGAATATCCGGGGCGAGTCTCTTTGGTGGTCAAGCCCAAAGTGGGTGACTACTGGCTCCCCAAGACACTGATGGACGGTGGAAGCTCCATCAACATCCTCTACCTGGACACGTTCAGGCAACTGGAGCTCCCGCAGTCAATGATCGAGACGACCTACACCACCTTCCACGACATCTTCCTTGGTCGGAAGGCATACCCGATCGACAAGGTGACGCTGCTAGTCACCTTTGGCACACCAACGAACTTCCGCACCGAGCGAATCGTCTTCTAGCTGGTTCCCTTCAATAGCCCCTACCATTGCGTCTTGGGGCGGCAAGCGTTCGCCAAGTTCATGGCAGCGCCCCACTACGCGTACAATGCGATGAAGCTCCCAGGGCCGTGCTGCGTCATCACCGTCCACGGCGACCCCAACATGGCCGCGGAGTGCGAGGCCAAGGGCGCTGAGCTCGTCGACGCCGTCATCGCCGCAGAAGCCAACCATGCGGAGGAGCTCGCCAAGTACATGAGCAGGGTCGACAATGATGACCCCACAATACTCAAGAAGCCCAACTCGGAGGGCGACGTCTCAACTGCATTCAAGGCAACCACACACACGTGCTCCGTAGAGCTGGTCCCAGGCGATTCTAGCCAGACGGTGACGATCGGGACGGGCATGAGCCTGGCATATGAAGGCGCACTCGTCGAGTTCCTACGTGAGAATCGCGACATCTTCACATGGAAGCCATCCGACATGCCTGGTGTTTCGAGGGAACCCGCTGAGGACAAACTCAACGCCGACCCCAAAGCGTGACCCATCAAGCAGTCGTTGCGGCCCTTCAATGAAGAATACCGCCGAACAATCGCCGAGGAGGTGCAGCATCTACTTGCTGCAAGCTTCATACGGCCAATCAAATACTCCAAGTGGATGGCAAACCCAGTCCTAGTCGAGAAGAAGAATGGGACCTAGAGAATGTGTATCGATTACACAAACCTTAAAAACGCCTGCCCGAAGGAACAGTTCGTCCTCCCGCGGATCGATCAAATCATCGACTCGACCGCGGGCTTGGAGTCGCTTTGTTTCCTTGACGCCTACTCTGGTTACAACCAGATAAAATTGGCAGTCGAGGACGAGGAGAAGACGGCGTTCATCATGCCATTCGAAGGATTCTGCTACACCTCTATGACATTTGGCCTCAAGAATGCCTTGCAGGCCAAATTGGCCGCAACATCCACGTCTACATCGATGACGTGGTGGTGATGTCCACTCGCCAGGGCGATCTACTAGCCGACCTGGCCAAAACCTTCGCAAACCAGCGGAGGTACAAGATCAAACTCAACCTAGGAAAATGCACCTTCGGTGTATCTACTAGACAGCTGTTGGGGTACGTAGTATCCAAACGAGGCATCGAGGCGAACCTCACCAAGACCAACACGATCGCCCAGCTCGGCAAACCCGAGTGCCTGCGCGACGTCCAGAAGTTGGCCGGGCGAGTCGCGGCTCTCAGTCGCTTCATCCCTCGACTAGGCGAGAAGGCAATGCCCCTCTACCGCTTGATGCGCAACAACCCCACATTCCAGTGGGACAAGGAGGCAGACGACGCGCTGCACGCACTCAAGGAAGTGCTACTCGCGGCCCCGCTACTCGCCGCCCCGTCGACAAGGATCCCATGCTCATCTACGTCACGGCTTCCGAACGAGTCGTCAGCGTCGTCATGGTCGTCGAGCAACCAGAAGAGGGCAAGGAGCGCCCGGTGCAGTGACCTGTTTACTACATCAGCGAAGTCCTCACCGAGTCGTGCCAACGCTACCCGCTGTACCAGAAGCTGGTATATGTGGTCTTCCGAGCCCAGCGGCGACTGCCGCACTACTTCCAGGAGCACCCAATCACGGTCTTCTCCGCAGCGCCGTTGCAGGACATCATCCGCAACCGCGAGGCGACTGGGCGAGTCACTAAGTGGGCCGTCGAGATCGGAGTCCACAAAATCAGGTACGAGCCCCGCAAGTCAATCAAGTCGCAGGCCCTGGCGGACTTCCTCGCTGATTGGGAGGAGGCATAGCAGCCAGAGAAGTTGTCGTACCTCCACTACTGGTTGCTACACTTCGACGGATCCAAGAACGTAGATGGTGCAGGGGAAGGGATCGTCCTCACATCTCCCAAGGGCGACAAGCTATGCTATGTCCTGTACCTCGACTTCACCCCCTGCACCAACAACATGGCCGAGTACGAGGCCCTCCTTCACGGGATGCGAGCGGCCAAGGAGATGAACATCCATCGCCTGCGCTACTACAGCGACTCCGACCTCGTCGCCTCACAAGTCGTCGGCACCTGCGATGCCATCTCCCCCACCATGGCGGCTTACCGCCAAGCAGTGGATCAACTAGGGGGCCACTTTGCTGGCTACTCCGTTGAGTGGATCTACCGGCGCAAGAACGAGGAGGCCGACGCCCTCTCTCGCATCGGGTCGGCTCGCCTCACGCCACCCGCTGGCATCTTCCTCGACACCATCACCAAGCCATCCGTCTCTCCCCCGAGGGAGATCAACATCGGGATACCTCTGCAACCAGAACCAGCCTTGATCGCCATGGTCGCGGAGCCAAGCGACTGGACCATGCCATATGTCGCCTACCTGGAGGGAGGTACCCTACCCGCAGACGAGATGGAGGTCCGGATGATAGTACACCGCTGCAAGTCCTTCGTCATCATCAATGGAGAACTCCACAAGCGCGACGTGACCAGGGTGTTCCAACGCTGCGTATAACCCGTGGAAGGTTGCAAAATCCTCCAAGACATCCACGACGAGGACTGCGGCCACCACGCTGGCGCTCGGTCCCTGGTCACCAAGGCCATGCGACATGGCTTCTACTGGCTCACCGCACACGCCGACGCGGTCGACATCGTCCAACGCTGCGTTGGGTGCCAGAAGTACGCCAATCAGACTCACGTGCCAAGCTCGGTGCTCATGACCATCCCCATCACCTGGCCATTTGCCATGTGGGGCATGGACATGGTGGGCCCCTTCAAGAAGTCCCCCTCTGGCTACACCCACCTCCTAGTCGCAGTCGACAAATTCACAAAGTGGGTGGAGGCCAAGCCAGTCCACAAGTGCAACGGGAAGAACGCCACCAAGTTCCTACACGAGCTCATCTATCGCTACGGGTTCCTGCACAGCATCATCACGGACAACGGCACCAACTTCGCCAAAGGAGCCATGGCCGAATTCTGCGAGGAGCACAACATACGACTCGACCTTGCCTCAGTCACCCACCCGGAGTCCAACGGCCAGGCGGAACGAGCTAACCAGAGCATCCTCCATGGCCTGAAGTCACGACTGCAAGTTCCCCTCGAGCGAACTCCGGGGTGCTGGGTTGAAGAACTCCCCTCCGTCATCTGGGGCATCCGCACCTCCATCAACAGGTCGACTAGGTTCACCCCCTTCTTCATGGTGTACGGAGTTGAGGCCGTCATGCCAACCGACCTCGAACACGACTCACCTCGGGTCGTCAACTACGTGGAGGCCGACAACGAGGTCGCACGCCAAGACGGAGTCGACCATCTCGACGAAGCACACGACCTAGCTCGCTCCCGCACCGCCATCTACCAGCAAGGACTCCGCCGCTACCATAGCCGCCGAGTCCGAACTCGCACTTTCCAGGAAGGCGACCTGGTCCTGCGGCTGATCCAGGACAAGAAGGGCATGCAAAAGCTCTCTCCCCCGTGGGAGGGACCATTCGCCATAGGACGAGTCCTGGGCAACGCCGCCTACTACCTCATCGACGTCCGAGGCGACGGATAACTCGATGTCAAGCAGACGCGGAATGTAAACCTCCTAAGGAAGTTGTACACCTATAACTCCAAACATGTACCCCTCCCCGCAATGAAATAAATAAAATCGGTTCGCACAAATTGTGTCCACTCTCCATACCTTTTTCCACTCGCACTCGTAAGAACAATGTTACGCTAACCGTGGAAGTCAACCCTTGGTCACGCGACCGACACGGCTAAGTAGTGCGATACGAGGGCACGGATAAATTTTGGGCCTTGTATCGTCCATGAAAATGCCAACCCAGATCCCCATCGGAGTCGCCTCGCTCGACCTGCTTTCCGAGCCAAGATGACCGCAGTCGCTTCCCACAACGACCCATTCCTCCACATCCTTGGCGCAGCGACTCGAACGGTCAAGTAACACGCTCGGGGACTGACGCTAGCCCACACCAAAGCGTCTAGGGAAAACACCAAGTGTGAGAGTGTGCCCTGGACTCGCCATGCGACTGATTCTCCGAGTCAGGTGGAGCGACGTGCCAAATACAACGCGCTTCGTCCTCACCTACCTTGGGCATGTGACTAGAAGTGCTAAATACCGCTCTCAGGGACTCATCCAGACGACTCCGTTCGCGTCCGGGAAAACAACTAAGTATAGAGCACCCCTTGGGGTCGCCATGTGACTGGCTTTCCAAGCCACGACGAGTCAACCTAAATTAACTAATATTACAACAACAAACATACAAAACGAAACGAGGTAAACCCCACGAAAGGGCGGACGCGCTCGGGGACTCGCACAACCAAACAATCCAAAATCAAAACATTAACAACAATATCCATGCATTCCTTATGGCAAGAAAAACTTGTTCGCTTACAGTGGCAAGCACATAGTTTTTATAACTAACGCCAATCGGCAAACTGGTTTACTCCGCAGGCTTTGACGATGACGTGCCACCACCTCCGCGGACATGGATGAAGGGCACCCACAGGTTCGACGGATATGTCATCAAGGTGCCCGCCATCGCCGATCGAAACGGCTTCTCCACCTTGAAGTCGCGGTTCGCCGGCTCGGGGTCGTTCGGGGCGACAATCGTCTCCTGATACGACAAGAAGTCGCCCATCGCTAGCACTCGATCAGAGTAGACCACGGCCCAATCGGTCAGCTTCAGCACGTCCGAGATCTCGACCGCGCCCGTCGACAAAGGATATCCGCTGGTGATGTCGTCGAGTTCAAAATCGTCGGGGAAGTGTGCGAGCCCAAGGCTTAGCGCAGTCGCTGACCCACGACGGAACGTCGATCGTGACATGAACTCCACAACCGCCGGAGCCTTCTTCAGATAGCTCCAGACCTCAGTGAGCTCGCTGGGGATCACCTCCGTTGGCAACATCTCCTGAAGATACGGGCGAATGCAAGTTGCCGACAGTGGCAGAGTCCACCAACTTGGTGACACACTGCCACGCATCGTACGAATGCACCTCGGCCTCGTCGTCAAGGATCTTCCCTGATAAGCACAAGATTACGATCATAAAGGTGCAAAAAACAAAAGGGCAACCCGCGCGCTTGGGGACTCGCCAGTCACATGAAGGTCAAAGGAGCTCACCAATCAAGGGACGGCAGATCCCCGTAATGAAATCCTGTAGACTCGAGTAGTCAGTCTGCAGCCCGACGATAAGTGCATCTGACACCTTCCGCTCCTCCTCCGAAGTAGAAACGGCCGCCTTAGCTCTTTCATCTACCGAGGTCGCCTCCACCTTCATAGCCTTGAGCTCTCGCTCCAGTTCGGCGACCGACCTCTCCGCGGCGCTCAAGGATGACTGGACAGCCGTCAGGTCGCTCGTAGGGACTAAACCCTCACGAGCCTTGTCCACAGCGGCCATGTGACCATCTGCATCATAAAAACTGTAAGCACGAAATAAAAGGACGTCACTAACTAAGGGCATCTCAAGCTCTTACCAGCAGTCGCTCAAAGCTGCTCGTTCACTTCCCGGACGGAGCGACATCCCTCTTCCAGACGCTCCTTGGCAGCCAACCGCTCCGCCGACTCGCGATGAAGGCCCTACAAAACCATGGCAAACATCAGCGAAAACTCACGAAGAACTTCCTAAGTGCGTAGCCGCTGAAATTCAGCGACTAGCCACTTGGGGACTGGACAATAAAAAAGTAAGGATCTACCCGCCGAAATTTAGCGACTAGATCCTCGGAGACTGGACATACCTGGATGGCCGCACCCAGCATATTGTGGAGCTCGACGCGTCCACTGACGGGAGCACAAGAGGTGTGCGCCCGCGACGCTGCTCGACCTCCGCCGATTGCGCTGAAGCACTCCCCGTGGAGGCCCTCGCCACAAAGCGAGGGATGGTCGCCACCGCCGCCCCTGCGACACTCGCCGTCGGGCCCGTTGCCCCAACCGGCGCTGCAGGCTCTATCCACCGCGACTACGCGTCCACTACAGCCTTCGCGGCCGCGCTCGCTCCATTCGGAGCCTCACTTGGGGCGACTACTGGTTCGTCCGAGATCGTGACAACCTGGTCGGCCTTTGCCTTCTTCACACCTTTAGCAGGCCCTTCGACTTCATCGCTCTTCCTCTTCTTCGAGGGATCGACTTGCGCCCCCACGGTACCCAATGGGACCTTAGCCACCGAGGGGTGACCTATTTTCTTCACACCAGTCCTATAATACGACGTCGTTAGCGAGTTCACTAGATAAATACAAATCAGTCACTCAAAGAAATACACCAGCGACACTTACTTGGCGACTGGGATGAAGCGAAGGCCGTTGTGAATATGCGCCGGATTCTCCAACTCTGGCCCCAGCTTTCGGCTGAGGCCCGTCTCGAGCATGCTCTGAGCCCAGGACATAGAGGGCTTCTTCAAGGATGAAGCCGCGACAGGAGGATCCACGGCGATCAATGCAGGGGCTCCCCTCGGTGGCGAGGCCCCCGCAGATGGAATCACCCCGAGCTCAGTGACTGTGGCGAAGGGTGGTGGCAGCGACGCCAACGACACTTCGTCTTCTACCACGGCCGCATCAGCTGCCGCAGTCGCCCGCGCCGGCGCGCTGGCCCCAGCCTCGTCGGCCGTGCTGGTAGCTTTAGAGTTACTCGTAGACCGAGGCGGCGACACCGCCTTGGCCGACCCCTTCTTCTTCTGCGGCGACTTCTTTTTCGACGGCGTGGCCACGCGCCGCGAAGTGTGCTCGGGGACTTCGTCGTCACCCCTGTCGTGAGCCTCGAGGCTCTTGCTGGCCTCGATCTCGCATTGTCGTTGCCTGCGGGTCTTGAAAAACGTGGGCGCGGTGACCTCAACGGCCTCGTCGTCATCTTCATCATTTTCGTTGTCATCATCGTCACCTATGATGTTTCCCTTGTCGGAGGAGGACTCGCTATCACCCTCGACGGACTCGTTCGAGTTTTCATCGTCAGCAGGTGGAAGCCAACCTTCCACCACTTGGAACAGCTACATGAATAGCACATGATCAGCAAAGTGCGACTGTAATTCTACAATTGCGAAATAGACAAGGGAAAGTAAGCTTACCGATAGCGCCTTGCGCTTCACGGTGTACGAGGGAATCCCGGCCTTCGAGTCAACATACTCCGCATCGGTAATCTTCCTCAGCGCGAGGGCATAGTCGGCGGCGCTCCACTCGGCGGTGCAGGACTTGGTCTCATCGTCCTTGCCCGTGTATTCATACATCCAAGGGCGCGACTGGCCAGAGGCACCAGCCGCCGCCCGAGCCAACAATTGTACAAGTTAATGGTTTGGAGGCCCTTCTTCTTCAGATTGCGGATCGTCATCAACATTTCGTCGACCACCATCGGCTGGTTGTGCGGGATCTTGGCGACTTGAAGCCGACGCGGCTCGGGCCGGTCGGCGGAATACATCAGAAGCGCGACCTTGTTGTCCGGCGTCGACTCGCTCACATAGCACCAATGTTTCTTCCACTCGTTCGCCGCCTTCTTCGGCAGCATCAGGTCAAGGAAAGAGGCCTTGGACTTCAGCTGAAAAGTGAGGCCGCCCGCAACTAGCATCGGGCCGCCTGCCCCTTCGCGTTCGACTCTCACGTGGAATAGATCTTTCCACAGGGGGAAGTACGGGAAGCACCCTAAATAGCACTCGCAAAATTCCACGAAAATGGCGAGTTGCTCGATGCTGTGTGGCCCTAGGTCCAACGGCTGGATGCCGTAGTATGCGCAGAAGCGGCGGAAGAAGATGGAGGTGAGGAAGCCGAGCCCTCTATCCAAGTGGCTGGTGAAGCAGATGAATTTCCCAGCACGCGGATCCCGTACCACCTCTCCGTCCGCGGGGATTCGCCATCTGCCGGCGCGGAGGATTCCCGCGTCCTCGAAGGATTTCAGCAGCACTTTAGTGCATTTGGATCTCCCCCATGGATCTGTTGGGGGCGCCATCGGTCGGAGGATATAGGGTCGCGGGATCGCTCTGGATTGCTCTGGTCGCTACGGAGGAATGGAAGACTGGGAGATGCACGAGGTCAGAGGAAATTTGGGGAATGATCGTTCCTCGCCCATCACTCTCCTTATATAGCGGTTGCTACCCGCCATTTTCGGGGAGTCATTACCGCGTGGTGATTACACCGATATTACCATTGGATTAGCCAATGGCTAGTTTGACCATGATTAATGGTCCAACTTTGTCTACTCGACTCGCCTGTTGCAGCGACTTGACTTCTCGCCGACCCATTCGCCATGGCTGCGATTCGACTGGTCGCCGTTATTGCGACTAGGATGACATGTTTCCTCTTTAATTGAAGGAGTCCACCGCTGATTCGACTAGGCGTCCAAATTGGACCCGAATACTCCGACTGCCAAAGAACACCTGCCTATTGGCCCATGTTTCCAGCGGGTGGGTCTGCAGGACATCAACTGGATCATGACCCAAGAAGGAGCTAGGCGACTGGAAGCTGGAGGCCTAGAAGCGTAGCTAGGCCCAGTCGAATTAGGTCAAGCACCCTCCGAGTCCTTATCCAACTCGGTTGTAGATCTATAAACCCTAGCGAGGTGACCCTATATAAACCTCCCTAGGGTACGCATAGAACTCACGTTCCATCATACACCCCCTGCAACTCGCCGCCTAGTCGTCGAGCCCGTCCTTGTACTCTCTCATCAATACAATATAGCAGGAGTAGGTCTTTACCCTCCGGGGGGCAAACCTGGGTAAAACCCTGTGTCTCTGCCCTCATCTCGCACCGCAGATCGCTGGTCGCCCTTGACCCTCGTTCTACTACTCGCTGCCGATTGCTGCATTTGCCGTGGCCATTCCCACGACATTGATTCAACCTGATATTTTAGTTGATGATAATAGTAAAATTTGGAAGATAAATACCCCTAAAACGAAGATATTCGCTTGGTATTTCCGTAAGGGGGTAATTCTAACAAAATATAATCTTGTAAAGAGGAATTTGCATGAAAGTACACAATGCCTTTTTTGTCATCATGATGAGACAATCCGGCATTTATTCTTCTATTGTAAATTTGCTTGTTCTATATGGTTAATCATCCAAGTAGCCTATGATTTATCTCCCCCATGATTGGTGGCCAATGTATTTGGTAACTGGTTGCAGGGGATAGATGATAAATACATGACTTCGTTTAGGGTGGGAGCGCTTTCCATTATTTAATTGCTATGGCTATATAAAAATGACAGGATTTTTAATAATATTATTTCTTCGTCCCTATAGGTTATTTATCGGGCCACAACTATTCTTTGATAATGGACTACTCTCCAACGTATGGAGTTTCACGACTTATTTTCGAAGGGGTGTATGCGGTTGGAGGACATGGCGAGGGATATTTTTTCCTGATATGGATGTCCGCGTGAATTGTGGATTGATCTGTCATAGCTCGAGGCCATTTATTTTTACCCTTTTTTGTAATGGTGGTCTACTTACTTTGTTATTTAGTTGTGTGGATTGATCGTCTGTGTGCATCTTGGTTATGAAAATGCTAGGTGTAAACATTAATTTAAGTAATAAAAACACCAATTTCTAAAAAAACCTACTACCTCATCTCTATGTAGCCCACGGAACGCTTGAAGCACGATTTGAGAGTTGACATTGTTGGACTTTAAAACAACACTAAAATAACTTGTACATTAACTAATTGCACTTAGAGCACCTAAACATCATTAAGCAATGGATTAGGGGATTCAACTTACAAGTATATGAAGAATTCCCGTGTGCCTGCTAGATGCGGCAGAGAGAATAGTAGCAGTGAAGGAATGCCGCAGGCGCTTCCCTCCTGGTGGCTGGCGGTGGTCGTTGGTCTTCCTCTTGCTTCAGCAGACCATCTCGGATTGTTCTAGAGTTTTTCGTGAATTAGAGGAGCTAGACAAACATATATGAACTCACTAGTCATAGGTATCCAGGTTTCACCCTTTATATGTGTGCTGGCAATGGGGGACCAGACCATCTGTTAGTTAGGATGCCCCTTATCGGGGCAATTCTGTTATGATAAGGGGTACGGACGATTAGTTCATGGGCCCTTCCTCCTTACCGTTCTGTTTTATTTTGACTCTGTCTTTTGTCACTTAAACCTGACAGATCAGCTAACATTCTTCCCCTTGATTGTTAGGTTTTAACTTCATTCACACATTCTTCATAGAAAGAATACACCAAAGTGAGATGTTACAACGGCCAATGAAATGATGTTGAACCTCAACACTTATAGCATACCAGCCTATCTTGAAATTGAACATTTTACATAATGGGGAGTGTTTCTTATAGTGGTCCCTTTAATCCAGAATCATAAGGCTTTCTTGCAACCCATGTCAATAGTATAAGCATAAAAATGGGCGGTAAGCCTTCAATAGACGGATTCATAAAACATACAAATTATATTTCAATAGCTTGATTCTAGATTCTATGTTTCACAACACGAAGCATATTGTCGATGGTTTTGGCAACACCATTTGACTTGTTACTCACATAGAAAAATTGCATGTTCATAATGCACTAAGTGGTTTATAAATGACGTCTACCACCTTAATTTCGGGAATAAAACTTATTTGACATACAACATGCCTTGTAGCGTCATATCATGCAACATAATAGTTTGCATCATGACTAATACCATTAGTGTCATTTTGGACCTTTTCTATGATAGAGCTCCACATGCGAGGGTGAAGATAACATGACATGGAAACTTTAATATCCACACACCTCCGCAAACATGATGTCTAAATAACCCACCAAATCAAGGTTATCAAACTTCTTATTAGTGAGCATGTAAACTTTATTGCCTTGCGGGTGATGCAAGACATTTTGGCAGCTTTTACAATGGTTAATTTCTAGACTTATATACATTCGCCAATTATCCACATCGTAAATGGGGCATGTTCATACTTGATTACATTTTTTATAGCTGAAGCATAAGGATTCGTCATTATATGATCAATTTAAAATGGTTCCTTTAACATTGAAATGTCCATCTTTATCGCCCTTAGCTTCATTAGCAGCTCAGATAGAGTATTAGTGCAAAATATTTTCTTTCATACTCTATCAATATATGTCATTATATTAGAACTTATACTCCTTTTGGCCAATACCTTGGGAACCTTAGTACAAGCAAAGTAATAGGTATTACCAAGATACTTATTATCACAACTAGAACATAGAATACTCTTGGCTAGCCAATAATATTCAATCTAAAGAAAGTAGTGAAGCTTACTCCCCATGTACTATGTTATTATTCTTCCAGCGGTTGTCTTAGTTCATAGTCGTGTTTCTTTAGAAAACACACCACATGTTAACTTGTCCTTCATGACATAACCTTTCGGCTGATCCACGCAAAACATTCTTAACTAAGTCAATATATGAACATGTCATAATGATAACACAAGCGCCACGAAAAAACCTTCTTTATGTAATTCTTTGTTTAAACCTTTCGAGATTTCCTTAGAGTTACTTATGGTTTGTAGAGTTATTCTACCATTATTTAACCAATTTAGAAAACTTTTCTAAGTTCCATACATCTCATATTCTTTATCCTTTATGGAAAAACCACTAAGATGAAAGTTCACACACCTTATTTATCAGAGGGAAATTTTTGAAAGTCTCAACATTGAGTGTTGCATTAGGGATTGCATAATTCTCAACCCGCTTGATACACATGAACAAAGATCTAATGGAGTTATCCTTAAGATTTATGTCCATATGCTCTAGGTTCTCAATGATCACATTATTTTGGAGAACATACCTCCAAAAAAATATTCATTTCATATCTAAAGCACAACATTGGCCGGAAGGTGGAAAAATAACTTAATGAAATGCGGCACATGATTATAAACAACATTGGTATGAAATACAATCATAAGCCACATGTTACTGGAAAATCGGCAATTTAGTGAAGTGTGGCACATGATTATGAACGACATTGGTCAGAAATACAATCATTATCCACATGATATATCATAATTGATATTATACTAACGAACTTGCCATCTTAGCATTTGTGTGTGATGCTTCATATTATTCATAAGAGAGTAAGTACACATTAACTTGGTAAAAGGAGTTGAAACATTAGTGCAATTTGCATTCACTCTTCAAATAATACTTCTTGTTGGTTCCATCATACTTGAAGAATTATAACATCGTAATTGTAAGAAAAATGAGCATGTTATCCCATATTTAATGAGACATTCCTTTACCCCTTGAAATGTGGTAAACTTGACCATAATTTCGACGAGGTCTCGTTATACACCTTTCATACATCATAATTGTGCCATATCACTTATAATTATTACAAACACATCCTTCCATTTAGGACATGAATATTATCACCACATGGTGAGACTAACATCAAATGATGGCATTACAATTACCAAAACAAAATGTTCATATAGATAAACAAAGTATATTCTTTATTGTACTCATAGGAAAACCCCATAAAGTTCATCTTCAATAGGCAAGATATCTTGGAAATCCTTCTCAATTGAGGCCAAGTACTCCTTGGTGTTCACTATTCAAGAATTTCTTTCATCATATCATTATAGATGGTATGCTTCATGATATTAAGTGAAACATTGTTCGGCCTCTCCCATTATTTTGTTTTAGGTCATACTTCTCCTTCTCTTTTAATGGAATTCTCGACAAGAACTCCCGAGGCTTATTCATATAGCACATGGTGATAGTCAAGGATCTCCACCATGAAGAGAGTCCTTTCCTACCGTTTAAGAAAATCAAGCACATTGTTCAAATAAATGAACTCAATCTTGTGGTTCATTGATAAAACAATCGTGACATTTTATGATCATCATCATTAAAATCAACCATACCAATCCATGTACTAATCCGTATGACCATTGGGTTGTAAACAAAAATTAACATGATATACTCAAAATGGGACATGAAAATAATCAACATTGGTTAGAACATTTTCATATACCATAAATCATATGCTCATAAAAGTTCTCTAATCAAAACTTTCCTTTGGTTCCGTTTTAACTAGAGAAACTTAAATCACATGATGAACACGATCATTTGTTAATTGATAGCCAAAATCAACATACAATATCAACACAATGAAATTCAAAGTGTTATTAGATACATGGATTCATAATCCATCGCTATTAAAAATGACATTTCGCTGAGTAAACATTAGACTGGCATTCACAGCGAAAATGACATTGATGCTTACAATAAATATTCTCCTATGAAATTTGGACAATAAATTACAACATGGTTCACCAGAAATAATTGGTAAACTTTAATAGTCAAGTAAATGACAATACATGACAACGATATGACACGTGAAATTAAAATTCTCAAATAAAAACATCCTTCTTCTAAGAATTCACCATAAACACATCAACATCAGTGCGGGCCTTCATTACATTCAGTCGGTGCAGTCAAACAATGTAAATCGCACTGATATAAATTCTTTAGTACAATGGCTCAACATTATTAGGCCGCATGTTATGGTGCGGAAAACCAAACCAAGTAACCATCATCATTTCTATTAAGGTGGCCTCATCACATCAGTCATGATCATGTCATCAAGAAATGCCATAATCTTTCCATTGACATATATCAATAATAATAACCACATCATTTAATAAATACCATTAAAATAACATCAACATTAATCTCATAAAACTTATTAATATCAATGTTAAGGATATCGCTTATCGGTAATTTATCGGCCGGCTGAAAATTGGCGATTTTTTAGCGTATCGGACGATTTATTAGGCAATAAATCCAAAAATCGGACGATAAATCAGAAAATCGGCATATCGGCCACCCTCGAGTAGCGATAAATCGGGCGATTAATCGGCATATCGGACGATTTTTTGAACAGTGATTAATATAAAACTTTTCATTATGCTTATAAACATATACTCCCTCTGTTTGGAAATATAAGATGTTTTAGGTTTGTGAATGAGATGTATCTAGACACCTTTTAGTGTATAGATTCGTCTGAATCTATACACTAAAACGTGTCTAGATACATCTTCTTTACAAAACTAAAACATCTTATATTTCTAAATGGAGGGAGTACTTACATAATTCCCCACTTGATTTCGACCATACCATTATTAAAAGGTGCATGTAACATTACAAGAAATCTTTCAAAACTACATAAAAATCATAAATATGATCCACATCATTCTCAGATTAAATATCAATTTTAAAACATTACTTTTCAACATCAATTGATATTTAAAATGGTAATCAACATTAATTACCACAGGAGGACATTAAAAATTCAAAATGAAATTTTCTAAATTCTTCAAAAAATATAAAATATGCTCATTCAACATAATATGAGGCAATTTTTTTAATTATGAGTATAACAGTACTAAAACAATAATCATAAAAGGTAGGACATGACTACTAGGAGGGTGAGCTCCTAGGGCACGTGGGGCACTCGCACGCAGCGGCCGCGCGCAACCTAGTACCTAGCCACATGGCCGTTCTACAGTGTTCCCCCTCTATCCTTTCCGCTTGTGTTGTAGTGATATTTTGTTGTTTGGCACACATGTAGTGTACCGATATGAATACAGTGCATAGAAAGAAAATCCCATACGTCCTAAAAATGAGAAATGACTGAAAATAGTCCACCAAAAAAATAGCGCAACGCGGTATAAAAAAGGAGTGGATGCGCGGTGCACCGTGAATGAACATAGTGGAGCGCAAAAAAAGGGTTGTGCATAGATGGTGCAATGCAAGAAAATTGTGCATGCACTGCGACCGAAGGCAGTGTAATGCAGTACAACAATGCAGTCACTGGTGGTGCACTAGCTGCCTAGACACAACATCTTGCACTGCAACCATAGGTCCATACATAGTGCAATGTAGTACAAAAGGCAGTGCACGAGCAATGCACTGCTAGGACATCACGTCGTGCGCTGCGACATCAAAAAGTGCAATGCCATACTATGCCCTTCCCTGACTTCGCGCCATGCACTGCAACTGAATGAATGCAGTGCAACGTAGTACAAAAGACGGTCCACGGGTGGTGCACTGCTAGGACATCGCCTCGTGAAGATAGACGGAAAAGTAGTACAACAAAGATACAAAAGGCAGTGGAAAATAAAAGTTTGTCGAAACATATCAACATGGTGTCTAGTTTTATTGGTAAAAGAGGATTCGTGATTTGGACTCTCATTTCAAAAGATATTTCATTTTCCGTACTTGGATCTACAAAGAGAAAGGGAAAACTTACCATTTGCCTCCACAACTAAGACGTGGTGAGAAGAAAGAACGGTGAGGAAATGCAGGATGCACCAGACGCTACCATGTGCTGAAACGAGACGAGATGTTAGGCCTGCTTTCTAGAAGGGTGTCCTTTTCTAATAATTTTGTAAAAATTACTAAAAATAGACAAAAAGAATGCATTTATGCAATTCGGACAAAAACAACCATTCCAACCCATTAACACTTCTATCCTAGTAGCTTAAAATAAATAAATCCTTTTTCTTGAGATAGATTAACACAGGCCGGCCCTAATCAACATATACAACCCTTGTAGGCTCTCAAGGCCCGTCTAATATGCTTAGCTTGGCGTGGTTCATTGGATCAAATCCGATGACCAGGATTTGGCTCGGTCAGATCAGAATCGACCAGCCTGGTTGGAACCCTAACCCTAATCCCATTTCTTCCTTTTCTCTCTCGATTTTTCGCACGCACGCAGAGGCTATGACTGGAGCTTGTTCTTTCATGGCGGTGAGCTGGCTCCACTCGCCGGAGCAGCGTGCAGCAGAATTGATCCCACACGTTGCTCCGTCAAGCATGGCATGCGCGTCGCGTCCATGGCGTATGGAGGTGCGGTGGAGGGACGGTGGTGCATGCCAGTGATCCAGTGGCCTTTTAGGTGATGACGACAAGGCACAGTGACCAAACCTCATATTCAACCATGCAAGCGCTTCATCCTTCACGCCCTCTCTATAAGGAGTGGATGGCGTTGCAGCCACATCACCCTCGTGCAGCGGTTGGAGAAGCACGGGACCCGGAAGGAAGAGGTGATGAGGTGGCCATAAGGTGAGCATTTCTTATCCCCAGATCGTCTGCTCATGTGACCAATCGCATAGGGTTCATCTGAATTGGACATTTTTTGATTATGGTTAGGGTTCAGGTAAATTTTGGGAAACAATATCATGTCATGTTGTTGCCTCCTTCTAATTTCTAACTGAGATGGGTATGCCCTACGGGTGCCTGATGTTAGCCTATCCGGTCCAGCCTGACAGAAGCTCATATAGTTATCCACTCCGGATGGTGAAGCCCAGGAAGGATTAGGGTGACCCAGGACCATGAAATATGCGGCTACTTGGAGAACATGACCAACTTTAGATAGAATTTCAAAGGATAAAACCCTAATCTGTAACCGACTCAACCTATCCCGAGACCTCCCCCCCCTATAAATGCCAGGAGGGCACGATGAGGAAGATCACACCTCATAACTTAGCACACAACTCGCTAGATCTCATTTGCGCACCCCATGTAACCTTCGGCATCACCATCAATCAAGAACAGACAAGCGGGAGTAGGGTTTTCCCTCTAGGGGCCTGAACCTGGGTAAACCTCGTGTCCTCGTATTGTGAATCTGTTAGCCATTCCATGATCTCCAGCTTTCCCTCCTCCAAAACCCAAGTCCATAATAATGGGCATTGGCGAGTCGAACCCTCGTCAATTGGTGTCGTCTGTGGGAACTGGGGATGCTGATCGTGCGGTCGTGATGACTCCATCCACTATGGTCTTCGACTCCTCTGAGACGAGGAACCACCTCCTATTAGGCACCATCGACTTCACCGTCAACTCACCGGCGACCCGGCAAAACTTCGATTTCGTAGGAGATGGATTCGAGTTGATGTTTGTGAGCCTCTGCTTCTAGGTGGGCCAGATCGGTGATACATCGTAAACGTATCTATAATTTTTTATGTTCCATGCTTGTTTAGTATCTACTTTGCTTTGTTTTGTTTACACTTTGAGGTATTTTTATACACTTTTTGGAACTAACCTATTAACAAGATGCCATAGTGCCAGTTGCCTGTTTTCTTCTATTTTTGGTTCCAGAAAAGGCAGAAAATCAATATTCTTGGAATTGGACGGGACAAAATCCGATCTTCCTATTTTTCCCGGAGTAACACGGAACCACGAAGCAGAGGTGGAGGAGGACACCAGGGTGGCCGCACCCTCCAAGGCGCGAGCCAACCCTGGTGGCACCCACAGGGTGTGTGGGCCCCCTGGCCCTCCATTGACCTTGCCTCCTTCGCCTAAAATAGCCTCCGACCCAAAAACCCTAAATAATCTGGCGGAAATCCACGAAAACCTCCACAACGCCGCCGCCACCGAAGGGGAGATTCGGGGGACATAAATCTCTGTTCAGGCAACATGCCGGGACGAGGAAGTGCCCTCAGAGCCATCTCCATCGATATCCACCACCACCTCCATCACCGTTGCTGATTCCCATGATGAGAAGGGAGTAGTTCTTCCTCGAGGCTAAGGGCTCTACCGGTAGCTATGTGTTCATCTCTCTCTCTATGCATGATCTTGTTGTGGTCATGAGCTTTGTAATCAAGTAGATCTACCTTTCTACTCAAGTGCTTCAATAGATCTCTGCTCTCCTCATGTGTGTGAAAGTGACAGCATGCACGCCATGTTGGCACTTAGGCTAGAGTCTACATAAATATTCATCGTGCTTTAATAGATATATGCTTTTCTCCATGTGTGTGACAGTGATAGCGTGCGCGCTGTGTGTGGCACTTAAGCTAGATTACATATATATTCATGAGGTATATTTTGAGTTGGTTATCTCTATGAAATTGTGGTGTTTATTGGAACCATCTAGCGCTCAAGGTGACAGTGTGGGGTTATATAAATGGGGAAGGCGGACTTTGAGGTGTGCTGTTGTAGGCCTACCATGGATTAGAGTGTCCAACCGGAGAGTAGTTAAGAGTAGTATCATAAAGAGAGGATATTTATATGAGAGAGTGTTCACTAGTGAAAGTATGATCCCTAGGCCTTGTTTCTAAACATTGAAACACCGTTTGCATCTAGATCTGTTGCATGTTTTCTTGCTTCCATATTTATTTTAGTTTGCCTTTAGTTTCTCCCATGTCAACAACAAGTCAGAAGCTCTTTTCTGGCACTGTTACCACTTGTATTTCACGATCTCTACGCCGAACTAGTGCACCTATACACCTGACAATTGTATTAGGTGTGTTGGGGACACAAGAGACTTCGTGTATCTTGATTGCAGGGTTGCTTGAGAGGAATACCTTTGACCACTTACTCCCTGAGTTCGATAAACCTTGGGTGATCCACTTAAGGGAAACTTGCTGCTGTTCTACAAACCTCTGCACTTGGAGGCCGAACAACTTTCTATAAGAATAGAAGTGCGTAGACATCAAGCTATTTTCTTGCGCCGTTGCCGGGAAGGAAAGGTAAAAGGCACTCACACACGTTACCCCATGGCAACAGCAAGCCAGAAAGCTATTTTCTGGTGCCGTTGCCGGGGAGGTAAGGTAAAAGGTACTCACATCCTCTTGGTGTATGAGTGCTCGAAGTTATTTCCTTTAGATTCTGCAATTTTGTCTTTTTGTTTCTTGTTTTCACTAGTTAGGCTTAATGGAAAACAACAACAAAATTAGAGAGCTTTACAGTATTTATCTTGAGTTAGGACATGAAGTGTTTGAAGAGAAAATTAAAAAACCTATGGAACTTTATTTGCATGATAATAGCAATGTTATTAGTATGAATTCTTTGAACACCATTATTGCTAATGCTATGGAAAAGTCTAAGCTTGGGGAAGCTAGTTTTTACGAAAATGATCTTTTTAGTTCCCCAGCTTTGGAAGATAGATATTCTATTGCTTATGATGATACCAAACCTTCAATATATGATAATTACAATGATAGTCCACCTACTATTGAGGATAAAATTAATTATGATTACAATATGCCTCCTATATTTGATGATTATGGTGATGAGAATAACAATTATAGCTATTTTGTTGAATTTGCTCCCACTACAATTAATAAGAATGACTATGCTTATGTGGAGAGTAATAATTATATTATGCATGTGGCTCATGATAAGAATGTTTTATGTCATATTTATATTGTGAATTTTTTTCATGTTGCTATTGAAAGTTATTATGAGAGAGGGAAGCATGGTCTTATGCATCTCAAAAATATTAAGTTTCCCCTCTTTATGTTGAAAATTTTGAAGTTGCACTTGTTTTGCTTTCCTATGCTTGTTGCTTTGTGCTTTCAAGACTTGTTTCTTTACAAGATTCCTATGCATAGGAAGTGGGTTAGACTTAAATGTGTTTTGAATTTGCTTCTTGATGCTCTCTTTTACTTCAATTCATATTTCTTATGTGAGCATCTTTTCAAACTATCAACCCTAACTTAAAGGCGTTAAAGAAAAGTACTTGTTGGAAGATAACCCAAGAGTTTTCTTGAGTCTTGGAAGTTATTACTTCAGTAATGACCTCTCCTTATCCTTTTTGTTTGCTTTTTGTGCCAAGAATGACCTCTAATGACAGGGAAGTAAGATTTGGAGAGTTGCTGTCCCAAAACAGATTTTTGTGCTCCACCGTAAAAATTCGTGAGGAATCTCTGTAAGTAGTATTGATCTTAAAATTTAATAATAAATCCCCCAGTATTTTAGCTAACTTTCTTTAGATCAACACTTTTTGATTTGATCAACAGAAGGTCTTCGAAAAAATCGGTTTCTACATGCTAGTCTGTTTTGACAGATTTCTGCCATTATTTGCATTTGCTTCTTATTGATTCATTTTTGGGTTCTTTTTTGGGAAATTGAGCTTTTTGAGGGAGTTGCCTTAGTAGTTTGTGTTTTAGTGAAAGTTTTTCTGTTCTAAAGCTAAACCTAAGGGTCTATTATCTTTTGAATACACTAATGTTGCTAATCAAGATTGTGTGAAGTTTTGTATGAAGGAAAAATTTCAGGTGTAGAGAAAGAATGATGTAATGAGATGAAGAATGGACAAAAGCTCAAGCTTGGGGATGCCACCCCGGTGTCACCCCAAGAAATATCCAAGAGGTACAAGCGTCAAAGCTTGGGGATGCCCAAGGAATCCCCTTCTTCATTAATAAAAAGCTCAGGTCTTTCTAGACACTTTGTTTTTACTGTTTCATGCACAGTTGTGTTGTTCTTGGAGCGTCTTTGTTTTTGTTTTTAGTTTTCTTTTGGTTTGCTTGAATAAAGTTGGTTTATCCCAACACACTTCTTTTGGAGAGACACACACTCTGTTTTCATTGCCTAGAACACTCTAGTTTTCACTCTTATTGTCTTGTGAGTATTCTCTTTTTTTGACAATAACAGTGGGGAAGACCCCCATAGTGTCAGATTTTTCATTATAAAAAGGAGAAGTACATGGATGGGATATTTACAAACGGAGGGAGAGGAGGGATCTCAGATAAGGAAATTATAATGTGTCTATCCAAGTCAACATACCCTCCTTTAGGCTGGGTTTGACCCTATGTCTAACCAGACTAATAGAGTTTTTGAAATAAGAGAAACATTGCTCAATATCCCTAGGTTCATTATCAAAGATTATATTATTCCTGTGAATCCATAGGCTCCAACAGCCAGTAATCATACTTTCTTTGAAGAAACCGTTGCTGGTTCTTTCCTTTGCTTCTTGAAGCATGTCAATAATACCAAGGTCAATATCCCATTCCTGACTCAATCTCCACCAGAATATCTGACTGAAATCGCATCCAAAGAACATATGGGTCATTGATTCTTCGACTTGGTCATCACATAAGACACAATATTTGGATTCAACATGAAAGTTTTTTCTGGCCATGAGTGCCTTGGTATTCAGTCTATCTTGAATGAGCAGCCAGAAGAAGAATTTCTGTTTTGGGAGACAAGCCAACTTCCATAGCCATTTAAATGGGGCTGGGGCATCTGGGGCATTGATTAGGGCAAGATATACCTTTTTAGTAGGGTATTTCCTGCATTTACCTAGGAAGCACCATTCATCAGGGGCATCAGTTTGATTAGAACTGTGCTGATGTAGCATCTGACAGAGAGTGTTGCATTGCTGAACTACAATCAAGGAAAGGGGGATGTTGAACATGTTATAGATGTCATCTTGCCAAATCTCGACTGCTCTTTGTACTGTGATCATTTTATCCTTTGCAAATGAGAAGAGGTGAGGGAGCAGAGATTTTAGTGGTTGTTCCTGCCACTGGTCAAGCCAGAGTAAGATGGTATTGCCAGTTCCAGCTTTAATATTGGTAAGTTGCTTGAATGGTTCTTGGAGAGCCACACATCCTCTCCACCAGAAAGATCCTTTGGCGCAGTGAGTATTCAGAAGCCTTCTGTCCTAATAGTATGCTTTCCAAAGAAGATCCACCCAGGGGATGTCGTGCTGGTTTTAAAATTTGTATAGGTTTTTTTATCATCAGAGCTTTATTCTGTTCTTTCAGGTTCATAACTCCAAGCCCACCAGCAGATTTGTTCAGACATACTTTGTCCCATGAAACCAGGCAATTGCCTTTTTTGTGAATGTCTTTCCCCTGCCAGAGGAACATCCTAGTGGATTTGTTTATGTGTTCAATGCTTGAAAGTTGGATCCTGAGTGCACACATAGCAAAATTAGGTATAGCAGAGATAATAGCCTTGATTGCCACAAGCCTGGAACTGTATGCGAGTAGGTGAGATATTCCTGACAATTTTTTATCAACTCTTGAGATCATGGGCATAAGATCATCGACTCTGGGTTTAGTGGTTCCCATAGGTAGGCCAAGGTAAGTGAAAGGCATAGACTCACATTTACAACCCAAAATATTGGCAAGCTCTGAGCATCTCTGATCAGTGATGTTAATTGGTACAATGGAGGACTTGCTATAGTTAATCTTCAGTCCAGTGGACAAAGTGAATTTCTGAAGAATAATCATTAAATTCTGAATATGAGTGGGATCATATGGCATGATGAGGAGTGTGTCATCAGCATACTGAATGATGGGGTATGCCTGTCCAAATGACTCATCAATTGGCAGGTTAATCTGACCTTCCTCCCATGCAAAGTTGACAACTATTTGTAAGAGCTCAGCAGTGGTGACAAATAATAAGGGGGATAATGGGTCCCCTTGTCTAACTCCTCTCTTGCAAACAATTTTCTTTCCTGGGACACCATTGAGGATAACAGATGTAGAGGCACTGTACAGTATATTGCTAATCCATTTGATCCATCTCTCTCCAAATCCCAGATGTTCTAGCATGGTAATAATAGCCTTATATTCCACTTTGTCAAATGCTTTCTCAAAATCTAATTTGATGATAATGATTTCCTTCTTAGACTTGTGGCATATATGAAGATATTCAAAGGCCCAAGATAGGCAGTCCTGAATAGTTTTGGACTTAATGAATCCATATTGGTTTTTATGGAGCATAGGGATGATTTTGGCTTGCAATCTGTTTGCCAAGAGTTTGGTGATGATTTTCATAGCCATAGTGACAAGAGAGATGGGCCTAAAGTCAGATGCTTTTTCAGGGCAGGGGATCTTTGGGATTAGTGCAACATAGGCAGTGTTCATACTGTGCAAATCAAGATCACCATCATAGAATGCATTACATAAATCATAAAACTGCTGTTTCATAAGATGCCAATATTTTTTCATGAAGAGGCCATTGAAACCATCAGGACCTGGGGCTTTGTCATTGGGCATATGCTTGATAATGTCATCAATCTCCTCCTTAGTAAATGGCTTCTCTAATTCAGATAGTTCAAAGGGAGAAATCATTTGCTGAAGGTTGAACTGCATTGCACAATGTTCAGAGTTTCCCAGTTTGTCTTTAAAAGCATTCCATAGGATAGCAGCTTTTTGATCATGATTAGTGGCTTCCATACCATCATCAGATTTCAGTATGGGAATATGATTGTGTCTGTAGTTTCTTGTGGCAATGGCATGAAAAAACTTGGTGTTTTCATCACCAAGTTTGGCCCATCTTATATTAGCTCTCTTTCTCCAGTACAATCGTTTAGCTTCAAGAAGTTTAGCATAGTGAGCTTTGAGTGCTAGTCTGAAGTTCTTTTCCATAACAGATAGAGTTCTCTGTTCCTCAAGTCCATCAAATAATGCAAGGACATAGCTGCAGTTCCTGATAATTGTACTAAGCTTTGATAAGTTCTTGCTCCATTTCTTGATGCCTTGTCTTAAAGACTTGAATCTGGCAGTGATATCCTGTGCAGAGTTTTTATACCAGCCATTGTTTTTCCAGCAATTTTCCACTGTTTTAGAGAATCCTTCAAAATCAAGCCAATATTCTTCAAATATGAAAATATTAGATTTAGGAACAATGGTACTGATTTGAATTAAAATGGGAACATGATCAGAACCCAGATGTGACATTGGAGAAGCAAGAGTATTGGGAAAAGTAGTTGTCCAAGAATGAGAGGTAAAAATCCAATCTAACTTTTCCAAAAGAGGGTTGTCTTGCATGTTGCTCCATGTGTAGTTCCTTCCTTTTAGAGGGATCTCCTCAAGATCATGATGCTGGATGAGAGAATTAAATAATAGCATGTTATTGGTGTTTCCCCCTGGTCTACTTCTGTTCTCATTACCCATGTGTATTCTCTTTTGCTAGTACTGTGTTTAGCCTTAGTTTTCTTGTGCTTTCATCTTAGAACTGTTTAGTTCTTGTTTGTGGATTTGTTATACAAGCTCACTGATCTTTATTGATTATTACCTTTGTGAGTTGTTTCAAATAAGTTGATTGGTGTTGGAAAAGAGTAGGACGTTTCATGTTTAGTGGTACAAAAGGGAGCTTTCTTTGACTGTGACTTAGACTTTATCATGTCATGCTAGATGTTGTTTTGACCTTATGCTTAGTGATTATTGCTGTAGCATTCCTTGTTCCAAATAATTAGGATTGCTTAATGTGCCTTGAAAAAATCATGCGTTGTTTTAGCATACAAAAGCATAGTATTATGGTATTCTCCTTTGATGCTTTGTTTGGGTTGAATTGGCACATGCTCACACCATGTTATGACTATGAACCAGTCACCATAGCCTCTATTATGATTTAGTCCTTAACTTGTAGTACCATTCTATGCTTTGATTAGTAATGTTTTGTCGCTCTACATGATTATGGAAATTATTGCTCTCTTAGTCTTTTGCTAGCCTCCACCTGTATGAGTAAGCTCTACTGATGCTTCCAACTCCCGAGAAACCAAGTTATTCCAAAGTGTCCACTATAAATTCCTATGCATGGTTTGTTACACCATTCCAAGTATATTCTTGTTTTCATCTATCTTCCAATTAAAAAGTATTTTGTTATGTGAAAACTTAGTGATTAAAGCTCTCACGAACTTGATGGCACACTTTATTTCTTGCCCCTAATAAACTTGAACCATTGTATCATATATGTTGTATATGCTTGCACTTATACGTTGGAATTAGCAGAACCATGTTTTCATGGGGAACGCTTTCGACATTGCACTTGTACTTTGTACACAGTTGATATCATGCTCTCTTGTCTATGGATGTCGTTAGTGTGAAATGAAAGGGGAGCTTGTAAGTCCATGTTGTTATGTATTTTGTGTTAGAGAAACGCCTGGGCCACTAGCCTAAACCATGCCTAATCATGGTGGAAACTTGCAGCATCACCATAGTGACATCTATGAAGCATTCTTCATATAAAAAGAGATTGAGAAAAAAGAGACATATTGAGAAAAGAGGAAAGAGAGAAAAAAGCAACATATCCCATGGTAAATAAGAAGAATGCTGATATGCTCATTGTCTGCTTGCCTTGTCATTTTTTTTATGGGAAAGCTCCTGTACCATGTGCAAGGGGTATCCCGTTGGCGGTTCTCTATGATACGTATGTACTTACAATGACAAGAACTTGCAAGTAACTAAACTTGAGTAGCATGAGGAGCGGCCCTCGTATTCAAGGGACATGAGTTTGCCAACTTATACTTTGTCAAGCATATACTCCATAGTTTGTTCACTTTAGCCTTAATCACTTCAAGATGCTTATGATAGGGGAAATGAGGGCTGAAAGCTAACAAGTACCATAATTTTTGGAAGCTCTTTTTGAAACTTGAAATCCTTTCTTCCATTTATGAATGGCCTTTCTTCCACTATTATATTGAGTCTCCACCTTCTACCTTTAGGCACCAGTTAAGAGAGCATAGTTGTCATTCTTAGTTCTATGTGCAGTGTCCCAAAACTTATTGATTGATGCATATTGTTGTATTACTTGATCTTGTGCTATTTGTATCTAGTCACTCTTATGAACATTGAAGGTGTCCTATGCATCTATTTGCTACTCCATGAGGGACAAGCTAAATGCCACTATGCCATGTTTTCTGTATGTGAAACAAACAAATGTTTTTCAATGCATGTTATTCATGATCTTTGTTTGTAGCCTTTCATGTTGAATGCTTAGTTAATTTGTATTATTGTTAGAACTCCATCTTTCATGCACATGTTTAGAGTTCTTTGATCCCAGCTTTCATTGCTTGCAAATGGTTTGATCTTGATTTTGATGGTGCATGTCACCTAAAAAATTATTTCTTTTATCACTTACCTACTCGAGGACGAGCAGGAGTTAAGTTTGGGGATGCTTGATACGTTGTAAACGTATCTGTAATTTTTGATGTTCCATGCTTGTTTAATATCTACTTTGCTTTGTTTTGTATACACTTTGAGGTATTTTTATACACTTTCTGGAACTAACCTATTAACAAGATGCCACAGTGCTAGTTGCCTGTTTTCTTCTATTTTTGTTTCCAGAAAAGGCAAAAAATCAATATTCTCGGAATTGGACTGGACAAAAGCCAATCTTCCTATTTTCCGGGAGTAACACGGAACCACGAAGTAGAGGTGGAGGAGGACACCAGGATGGCCGCACCCTCCTAGGAGCGGGCCAACCCTGGTGGCACCCACAGGGGGTGTGGGTCCCCTGGCCCTCCATCGACCTTACCTCCTTCGCCTATAAGAAGCCTCCAACCCAAAAACCCTAAATAATCTGGCGAAAATCCACGAAAACCTCCACAGCGTCACAGTCACCGAAGGGGAGATTCAGGGGACAGAAATCTCTGTTCCGACACCCTGCCGGGACGGGAAAGTGCCCCCGAAGCCATCTCCATCGATCTCCACCACCATCTCCATCACCGTTGCTGATTCCCATGATGAGGAGGGAGTAGTTCTTCCTCGAGGCTAAGGGCTCTACTGGTAGCTATGTGTTCATATCTCTCTCTATGCATGATCTTGTTGTGGTCATGAGCTTTGTAATCAAGTAGATCTACCTTGCTACTCAAGTGCTTCAATAGATCTCTGCTCTCCTCATGTGTGTGAAAGTGACAGCGTGCACGCCATGGTGGCACTTAGGCTAGAGTCTACATAAATACTCATCGTGCTTTAATAGATCTATGATTTTCCCCATGTGTGTGAAAGTGACAACGTGCGCGCCGTGTGTGGCACTTAAGCTAGATTACATATATATTCATGAGTTATATTTTCAGTTGGTTGTCTCTATGAAATTGTGGTGTTTGTTGGAACCATCTAGCGCTCAAGGTGATAGTGTGGGGTTATCTAGCTGGGGTTATCTAGATGGTCTACAAGAATAGAAGTGTGTAGACATCAATCAGCACCCTTCGCCTCCCTGAGCGAGTACTTCCTCTGGCAGTGGTACCCGCTCCGTGGGGTGCCGCTAATTGGTGTCCTAAGCACACCATCGCTGACGTACGGTTCGGATGACAGTAGTAGCTGCAACTCCGACCTCTGCGACCCTCCTATGGAGGATGGGACCTACGGTTCCGAATCAGAGAGCTGTGGGAGTAACGATCTCCCCCATCGCTACATGTGTGCGGCCATCTTTGATGGCCACATTGACAACAGAGCCGATCCACTGGCTCCCCCTCCCAATCCGCAGGCTACTAACGTTGCGAACGGATCAAACGGTCTACCCCCCGCCCAATCCCAATGGGAACGGGCCACCTGAAGCCGCCAATGGTGGCTATCACACTCGCCAGCAGATCCACCTCAACGAGGCTCAATGGGAAAGAGTTCGGGAGGCCGTGCGGGGTACCAACCCTCTGCCACTCGACGCCTCTCTTGACATGTTGATGGGATATCACTAGCTCCTCATAAATTATGAGGAGCACAATTGGCAGGTCAAGCAGAATAGAGAGCTCGAACAGCGCAGGCGGGCAGCCGGTGAATCAAGCATGCGGCGACCGGAAAAACAAAAATTCTAATTAAGACAATAACTTAATATTTTATTAGATTTAACATGATTAGCACTGATCGGTAGAAATGGAGCTCCATCATGATCATGTTCATTAAACTAGGCTGAGGCTAAAACATTATCCCATAATCATACTTAGGTTCTAATGTAACCAGAACTCGCTTTCATACCATTGTTAGACTTAAAACAACATTAGAATAACTTAAACATTAACCTATTGTACTTTGAGCACCTAAACATCATTCGACCATGGATTGGGGGATCCAACTTACAAGTATATGAAGAATTCTTGTGTGCCTGCTCGATGCAAGCAAGGAGAAAAATAGCGGTGCAGGGACGCCGCCGGCACTGCCTCCTGGTGGCTGGTGGTGGTCGTTGGTCTTCCCGTTGCTTTAGCACATCCTCTCGGATCGTTCTAGAGTTTCTCGGGAATCATAGGAGGTGGATAAACGTACATGAACTCACCATTCACAAGTATCCAGGTTTCCACCCTTTATATGTGTGATGGCATTGGGGAACTAGACCATTTGTTAGTTAGGATTCCCTCGATGGCTCGATCAGGGAAATTTTGTTACGATAAGGAGGTACAGACGTTAGTTCATGGTTCCTTTGTCCTTAACGTTTGGTTTTGTTTTGACTCTATCTTTTGTCACTTAAACATGACATATCAACTAACAAACATGACACAAAGACTTTTATTTGCCAGCATGGGAGAGTTGAATCGACTCGCTTCCGATGGCAAGGTTGTTGTATAACAGTTACCAGCAATATTGTCGGGAAAATCGAGAAATTTTTGGTGCTACCAAATGCCCTTCCTTCCCCTGCAGGCTAGAATCACTAGTGCAGACCCCCCCTCTAACACCGGTTTGGAGGGCCCTCTAACAGCGGTTGTAGAACCGCTGTTGAGGGTTCGGTGTTAGAGGAGGCCCCCTTTAACACCGGTTCTTATATGAACCGGTGTTAAAGGGTGGCGCACGTGGGGCTGCCGCAGGGCTCAGGCCCCCCCTTTAACACCGGTTCTCTTCCGTAACACGAACCGGTGTTAAAGGTTCTCTGCCGTGGCAGGAAAAGGAGATAAATCTCTGCCGCGGCAGGAAAACGGCCTAAATCTCTGCCGCGGCAGAGTTCTGCCTCTGCCCCGTTCTGGGCGCATTTCTGCGGGAGGGGGGAGGGAGAATCGATCGGGAACGGTATACACATACATCGTCATCGGTACATACGAGTACATGAATAATTAAGCAACTATTATTATACACAAACATCGTCATTGTGTGGTATTCTACGTAAACGTTGAAGCATCAAGTACAAGACAAACACGTTCAAGCATATATACAACGTTCATTTTGGTGGATATCTAAAGAGTTCTCCGCCAGGCGTGACGACCTCATCAAGTATGAACCCCGCAAATTCCTCTTGAATGGCTCGTATGCGGTCAAATGGTAGGAGTTGGTCCCGCATCCGTTCGATCTGAATATATATGAAGAATGGGGTCAATATATATAAGAATAAAACTCAACACAATTGATGGTAATAAAATAATGTTGTGGACTTTGTTTACTTACTCTAAGTTGTTCTAGTGCGGCTTGGCCCGTCGCACATATCGTGTTGCGAATGAACTCGCAAACATAGTATCCACATAAGTTATTGTCGAGTCCCTAATGCGCGCACTTTATGAGAATAGAGAGTTCAATCAAAATAATAATCAATAAAGCATGATATAATGGAATTGGAAGCAGAATCAAAGAGATACGCAGACCTAGCTAGCTAGTATTACTTACATTTTGGTCTACAAATTTTAGTTCTTCTGACCATTCACCCACGGCCCTGCCCGTGAACCTTTTCCAAACCCTGTCCGGCAAAGAAAATAGATAAAGGAGTAATTAATTACTTGTTGTCACGAAAGTTGCCGATCTAGTGCGATAATATGATTGAAATTACCTCTGGAGCATCTCTCTAAAGTCTGCCCATAGCTCTTTTTCTTTTCGTAACGAGTCCATGACAATGACTTTTCCTGAGTCGGGTTGAATGACTAGCAGAATAAAGTGGAACCTACGCACGCATAACTCATCATCAGTTACACTTAACATCGAGTAAGCCGAAATAGAATGTGTACAAGAGAGGGTAACAATACTCACGAGAAGTTGTAAGGCAATAGTATTTCCCTTTTGGTTTGTTGTCTCAGTAAATACCTTAGCAAGTAATCTTCTGTTTGCCCGGGTTTGGTTCTTACCACTTCTTCAACTCTATTTGGGTCAACGAACCCAATGTCAAAAGGGCCTCCTTTCATGCATTCCATAACCTTTTTCCTGCATAATAGTATATACATATATGGTGAGCATATATATATATATACATGCAATTAATGAAGTGAATGAGATGAGATATAAATTACAGAAATAGTACTTACACACAATAAAGGCTGATGGCAGCTTTGTCGAGTTCCTTCTGATTGAATAGAAAATGCAAGTCTTGAATGTTGAAGTCGATCTCGTCGTCTCCGCACAAGAAAATCTGATCTCTTATATGCGCCGTGATCCATTCTTCCTTTCTCGTCTTGCAGAAATCAAGGTACCACTTGTGCAATCTTCGCATCTTTGTTGGTAGATTCTTGAGCTCCTCTTTCTTGACGAGATTCTACCCATACTTCCATGGCTGTATGGGGTTGGCATCACATTTGGGCAAGTTGTCTCCCATGATGTTCAAGTATGCAATGTAAGTCATCCCCATCTCATTGGCCTTTCTTTGTAGCTCTGCCTCGTAATCATTTACGGGAGGAGCGTTCCGTGTGTCGAACACTTGGAGCGGGGTGCATGATTGGTTTTCCTGCTCTCCGAGCATGGGAACTGTTTTCTGGGGTGCCGCACGACTACTACTTTCAGTCTCCCTACGGCGCCTTGCATCCCCCTTCAAAATCTAGCGCTCGTAGTCCGGCACAAGTGGGGTTTCAGGTTTCAAAAGATTTTTTTAAAACTTCTCCACCACCGCCGGATCTATTTTCTCCTTTGGCTCGGCCCGTCTAGGTGCAAAGAATTTCTTGACCTCTTCTTCCGAGATCCTATTGGTCTCCTCGTCGCTGCGATTCCACGGTAAAACTGGCAATGGCTTGGCGGAAGGCTGCGGGACGTAGTTTTTTGAACTCTTTGGCGTACGGTTTCCTGTGGATTTCTTTGTGGCAGTGCTAGTGATGCTCTTCATGGCAGTGCTCTTCCGCTCACGCTGAGGATATGGTTGAAGCACCGGAGATGGCTGACGGGCAGGAGATGGCTGGCGCGCCGGAGATGGCTGCCGCGCAGGAGATGGCTGAAGCGTCGGAGATGGCTGCCGCACAGGAGATAGCTGAAGCGGCTCAGACTGTTGACGCTGCGGAGACGGCGGGGGTGCCAGTGGCCTCCAATTTGGAAGCACGATGTGTTCCTTCTTCCAAAGAATGGTTGTTTTCACTGCAAATTTGAGTTGAGTTTCCCCTTCACCTGTAGCATGGTCAAGCTGTGCTTCCTCATATTCCTTCACAACCTCATCCACCCCGACAATAGCATAGCCATCTGGAATCGGTCGGCAGTGGTAAGTTCCACCAGCTACAGGAGGTAAGGCATAGCCGAAAACCACCTTAATGGATAAGCCCATTAATCTCACATGCAGCTCAACGTGTTCGCTCTCCGTGATCTCATCCACGGGGTATCGAGGACCCGCCATTTCAAGCGTGGGCTGCACGTTCTCCGTGGAAGCCACGCTGCTTTTCCGTGCAGAGTCTGGGCCGCCGGCAGCTTCCAATGCAGGCTCTTTGTGCCGCTGAGATGGGCCGGTAGCTTGATGGCTCTGTTGTGCATTCACTTGCGCCTGCAGCGCCACAAGTGCATGTTCTATCTGTGTCATCCGCTCTGTACGCTCTTTTTTCTTTTCTGCCGCGCCATCTGTAAGAGTCGCTCCACTCGGCAAACCCATCCTTCCATGTCATACCCCCTGTGCCTCGTGCATGTCCAGGGTGTTCTTTTTTACCTATGGCGCGTGTGAGCTGGTCATTCTCTCTGTCGGGATGGAAGGTCCTGGCGGCTGCTTCCTCGTATGCCGTGATGAGTTCAGTGACGGGTTTGGCAAGGAGGGTTGGGAAGATACACAATCCTGTTTCTGGGTCCAACCTTGCCCCGATTCTGTAGAACCAAGTCTTTGCACGTAGGTCCCACCCATCTGTCTGGGGTGTGATCCCTCTAGCGCGCAGGGCATTCTCAACTTCCTCCCACTTAGGCCTCTGAGATATGTAGCCACCTGACCCCGTCCTCTGGTGATATTCCTTCTTATGGGCATTTAGCGTATTGGTTTCTGACCTCTTTTTAGCTATAGCACCTTCCTTATATGCCACAAATTCGGGCCAGTGAGGTCTTATCTTCGCATAATATGCGTCTTCGAAATTTGGAGTCTCGCGAGCTTTGACAAATTTGTTCAATTTTGTCTTCCAGTTGCGGAAAGCGTCAGCCATCTTCTTTAGAGTCCACTCTTTGACCTTTTCCTTTATAACCGGGTTGTTTTCATCCTCCTCTGGCGGAAGGGTGAAATTTACCAACAACAAATTCCAAAGCATTTCTTTGGATCTTTCATCGACAAAGGTACCGTCGCCCTTCTTTGGCTTATTCCAATATTTATGATTGGGATTTGGTCCCTAACAAGAACTCCAGCCTGACGTACAAATTTGTCTGCGGCCTTCTTAGGCTCCATCGGCCTGCCATCAACACGGACTGCTTCGATCGTGAACTTTGCACGATCTTTCAACCGATGGCTCGCGCCTCACTTGCTCTTTTTCGTAGAAGAAGATGGTTGCTGGCTGGTCGATACAGAGGGCTAAAAGAAGAAAGAAGCGTTAATTAATACATGTAGAAGAAGATTGTTGGTGGAAGTCAGCAGAGGCTTAATCAATGCATATACCTCGCCGGACTTTGTAATCACTAAATTGCGTTCACCGGAGTCTTCATCTTCTCCATGACTACTTGAGCTGTCATCATGTCCCTCCAAGTTCAGATATTGTGAGGTGTCCTCATCAATAATGTTCTCCATTATTTCTTCTTCTTCAAGGTTTCTACTAAGTGGATCCATAGTTTCTAAAACAATAATATTATCTAGAGTAAGAGAGTAAACATTCAAGTGGGCTTGGATTCATACACAAATATACATATTATTCATACAAAAATACACAAATAAACACACAAATGAAATTAAAACCCTAAGGATGCTTGATCATTTTAAACGAGTTTCGAGGGGTCCAAACCCTAATTCGGAGAAATCCCGGATGCATATGAGAAGGGCTAGCTATAGTGGCTGACCGGAGGCTCTGGGGGAAGAAGGAAGGGGAAGGCGCGCATTTAATACCCCCCTTTAACACCGGTTCCATCCACGAACCGGTGTTAAGGGGGGGATTTGTTTCGCGCGCGCACCCCCCCCCCTTTAACACTGTTCCAGTGCACACAAGCCAAATCTAGTTATGCTAGGAGCAGTGGATCAGGTAATATAATCTCAAGGGAGTAATGCAATAGATAGGATACTCTATCTATCGATAAAAGACCATAGTAGAATCGTATGCATCATGGCAGGAATTGGAATGCTTTCGAAAACATAGGATTATATCATGGTGGGGCTATGCTTGCCTTTGCCTGTTGATAGCAGATAAACAAATCTTCGGGAGCCTTGTACTTCACTTGATTACAGTTGGTCAAGTATTGTTTGTCGATCTCCGATCCTCGACGGTGTTTTCCTCGGGCTCCGATCTCGATCTTGATATCGTATTCTACCGGGAAAAACCAAACACCGGAAATAAAGAGGAAACAATCAACACATGGCATTGATGCAATGCTCAAGCAAGTATGATGATATGACAAGTTAATTTGCTTTGAAATGTAACCCTAAGGCATGCTTGACAACTTAATCGGGGTTCCGAGGGGTGAAAACCCTAACTCGGGGGAAAACTCCGGAATCACCTATTAGGGTTACTAGGGTGTTCTAATTAAACTTGTCATTTAAGTTGTTGAACAATGCATGATTATAGATTAGATAGCTAGGTTTCATTTTTCTGAACATTTTGATATATTATTTGTTGGAATTATGCCCTAGAGGCAATAATAAAGATGTTATTATTATAATTCTTGTTCATGATAAAGTTTATATTCCATGCTAGAATTGTATTAAGCGGAAACTTTAATACTTGTGTGGTTTGTGAACAACACTGTGTCCCTAGTATGCCTCTAAGGACTAGCTCATTGATTAATGATGGTTAAGGTTTCCTAACCATAGACATGAGTTGTCGATTAATAATGAGATCATATCATTGGGAGAATGATATGATGGACAGACCCTAACTAAGCAGAGCAATTAGATCATGTCATTGTGTTCATCTTTGCGAAGCTTTTCTTATGTCAAATATTGTATTCCTTAGACCATGAGATAATACAACTCCCTGGTATCGGAAGAAAGCTTTGAGGTCATCAAACGTCATCCTATGAGAGGGTGATCATAAAGGTGTCTCTCAGGTGATCGGAAAGTACCTGTTGGGTTGTATGTATCGAGATGGGATTTGTCCCTCCCAAGTCGGAGAGATATACTTCAGGCCCACTCGGTAATCGATATCAACACCGCTTGCAAGCATGTGGTTAAGGAGTTAATCACAAGGTGATATCGGATTACGGAACGAGTAAAGTACTTGCTGTGAACGAGATTGAACTAGGTATGACGGTACCGACGATCAAATCTCGGGCAAGTAAAATATCGTGAGACGAAGGGAATATATATATATGGATTGATTGAATCCTGGCATCATGGTTCATCCGATATGATCATTGATGAATGTGTGGGAGTCAATATGGGTTTCCAGACCCCGCTATTGATTATTGATAGAAGATCATATCTGCATGTTCTCGAACCCGAAGGGTCACACACTTAACGTGTCTCGACGCTAGGATAGATTGGATAATTGGTTTATGAGTTTTCGTTCGGAGTCTCGGATGGGATCCGGGACATCACGAGAGGTTCCGGAGTGGTCCGGAGAATAAGATTCATATAAGGCAATGCAGTTTTTGGAGTTCGGAATTGTTTCGGGTTAATCGGTATTGTACCGGAAGCTTCTAGAACCTTTCGGAAGGGGGCCAACGTGGTCCCACCTGTCGGGAGGGGGCATGGGCCTATGAGGGAGTGCCCTGGACGCATTGGGCCTGGGGCACAAGGCCCCATAGGGCCCAGCCGGCCAAACCTAGGGGAAACCCTAGGGGAGCTTCTAGAAGGAGGGGGGGAAACTTGCCCCCCACTCTTCCCTCCTTGGCCGCCGGCCTAGGCTTGGTGGAGGGGCTAGGGTTGGCGCCCACCCCTCTATATAAAGAGGGTTGGGGGCGCACCACCCCCCCACACCTCCTCCTCAAGCCCTAGCCGCCCTGCTGCCCTCCTCTCTCTCTCCCTCCCGACTGCACGTAGGCGAAGCCCTGCTGCAGAAACTCTCCACCACTTGCACCGCGCCGTCGCGTTGTAGATCCAATCCGTCTCTCCACCATACTTGCTGGACCAAGGAAGGAGGAGACGTCGAGGTGCCACACGTGTGCATCTCTCGGAGGCATCGCCACTTGCGGTGCTAGATCGGGGCGGATCGCGAGGAGGAGAAGTGAGTACGACTACATCACCCACGTTCCGACGAACGTTCCGCTGTGCGAATCTTCAAGGGTATGAAGATCTCATCTAATCTCTCTCGTTGTTTGCATCTCCTAGATTATATCTTGGCTTTCCCGTTCGCATCCATAGAATTTTTTTGATTTACTATGCTGTGAAACCCTTCAGAATGAAGTGGTATCAGAGCTAGATCTATGCGTAGATGTGTTTCACGAGTAGAACGCAACATGGTTGTTGCGGGCGTTGATGTTTTCTGTTGCAAGCCTCTTGTTTGTGTTCTTCTTATGACGCGGGATAGTGAGATTGAAGCGGTCCAGGCCAACCTTACGCGACGTCGTTCGTGAGACCGGCTCCGCACTTGACGTGTGGCTTGTTCCACACATGCGGCTGGTGGATGCCAGTTTCTCTCACTATAGTTGTCATGGGATTTACACCGGAGTTTGGCAACCATAATATCACCGTTGTGGCTTTCTGTAGGTAAGAATCGTTCTTAGCTTGCTACTCCCATAAGCCACGTAAAACATGCAACAACAAAGTAGAGGCGTCTAACTTCTTTTTGCAGGGAGTGTTTTTTGTGATATGGTATGGCCCAAGATGTGATGTGTATGTTGTATGCAATGATCATATTTTGTAATGTTTCACGACTTGCATGTCGATGAGTACACAACCGGCAGGAGCCATATGGTTGTCTTTATAATTGTGTATGACCTGGGTGTCAACTTCTTATACGCCATGTAATAGTTTCACTTTATCGCTAAGTAGTTAGCAATAGTTGTAGTTGCTATTCGTGGTGGAGGCAATCATGGTGGAGTGATGGATATCATGCCGGCACGCACAAGATGGAGATCATTGCGCGAAGATTGGCTATACCATGTCACATAAAGTTATATGCATGTGATGTTTATCCTTTTATGTATCTTATTATGCTTAGATCACGACGGTAGCACTATAAGATGATTCCTCACTTAAAGATCAAGATAAAACTGTGTTCTCCCCATGTATGCACCGTTGCGAAAGTTCGTCGTGTCCAAGCACCACGTGATGATCGGGTGCTATAGACTCTACGTTCACATACAACGGGCGCAAGCCAGTTTTTGCACACGCGGAAATACTTGGGTTTGACTTGACAAGCCTAGCATGTACAGACATGGCCTCAGAACACATGAACCGAAAGGTTAAGCATGAGTCATATGAATGATATGATCGACACTTCGTTGTCCACCATTGAAACCACATCTCTTCTCGTGAAGATCGGATTAGGTGTGGTGAATTTGGATCGTGTTCACTAAACAACTTGAGGGATGTTGAATTTAGTAGGAGTCCATCTAGTAATTTGATTAAAAGTTGAACTAGTTAACATGAACATAGTCTAATTTGTACTTGCAAATATTGTAGCTCAAATGGCTAAGTCCAACTTCAACTTCAACGTTTTTGCCGAGAAGGAAAAGCTTAGAAACAATGGGTCTAACTTCACCAACTGGTTCCGCAATCTAAGAATCATTCTCTCTGGCGGTCAAAAGGACTATGTCCTTGAAAATGCGTTAGGTGACACCCCTGCTGTAGATGCGCCGGCTGATGAGAAAGTTGTCTATCAGTCGCGCAAAGATGATTATGGTGTGATTAAGAGCACCATGTTGTTTGCTATGGAATCGGACCTTCAAAACCATTTTGAAGACTATCCCGGGCCCTTTGAGATTCTTGAGGAGCTGAAAACCATGTTTCAGACTCAGGCACTAAAGATCGAATCTTAGGAGTCTGGATTCCTATGTTCGTACCAACTCAAATGTTCTGAGAGATATGAGATCTCTGAGAAATTCTTTAACTGCAAGATGGAGGAAGGGAGTTCCGTTAATGAGCACGCCATAAAGATGTCGGGCTACACTCAACGCCTTGAGCAACTGGACTGCAAGATTCCAGAGGAGCTCAAGATTGACAGGGTTCTGCAATCACTCCCTCCCAGCTACAAAAGTTTTGTAGTGACTCATAATCAGATTGGTTCCACTGATACGATCACTGAGCTCTTCGCAAAGCTGAAGGCTGCGGAGGTGGACATCAAAAAGGATAATCATGTGTTGATGGTCAACAAGCCCCCCACCTTCAAGAAAGGTAAGGGTGCAAAGAAGCCCTTCAAGAAAGGCGGCGGCAAGCGCGTTGCCCCTGCTGAGAAGAAGCTCAAGTCTGGACCCAAGCCGGACACTCAGTGCTTCTATTGCAAGGACAAGGGTCACTGGAAGCGCAACTGTCCGAAGTACTTAGCGGACAAGAAGGCTGGCACCATCAAAGGTATATTTGATATACATGTTATTGATGTTTTCCTTACTAGCCCTCGTTGTAGTGCATGGGGTAGTGCATGGGTATTTGATACTGGTTCAGATGCTAATATTTGTAACTCGAAACAGGAGCTACGGAATAGACGGCGGCTTGCGAGGGATGAGGTGACGATGCGCGTTGGCAACGGATCAAGAGTTGATGTGATGGCCGTCGGCACGCTCTCCTTAGTTTTACCTTCGGGATTAGTTTTAAACCTCAATAAATGTTATTATGTGCCTGCGTTGAGCATGAACATCATTTCTGGATCGTGTTTATTGCAAGATGGTTATTCATTTAAATATGAGAATAATGGTTGTTCTATTTATATGAGTAACATCTTTTATGGTCATGCACCTGCTGTGAATGGTTTATTTCTTCTGAATCTCGAAAGGGATGAAACACACATCCATAACATTGAGGCTAAGAGATGCAAAGTAGATAGTGATAATACTACTTATTTGTGGCACTGTCGTCTAGGTCATATTGGAGTAAAGCGCATGAAGAAAATCCATTCTGATGGACTTTTGGAGTCTCTTGATTTTGAATCATTTGACACATGCGAACCATACCTCATGGGCAAGATGATCAAAACCCCGTTATCTGGTATGATGGAGCGAGCAACGGACTTGTTGGAAATCATACATACCGATGTATGTGGACCGATGAGTGTTTCGACGCGCGGTGGATATCGCTATTTTCTCACTTTTATCGATGACTTAAGTAGATATGGGTATATCTATTTAATGAAACATAAATCTGAAACATTTGAAAAGTTCAAAGAATTTCAGAATGAAGTGGAGAACCATCGTAACAGAAAGATTAAGTTTCTACGATCCGATCGTGGAGGTGAATATTTGAGTTATGATTTTCTCACGCATCTTAAAGCAAGCGGAATCGTTTCGCAACTCACGCCACCCGGAACACCACAGCGCAATGGTGTGTCTGAATGCCGGAATCGAACCCTATTAGATATGGTCCGATCAATGATGTCTCTTACTGATTTGTCGTTATCATTTTGGGGTTATGCATTAGAAACCGCTGCATTCACTTTAAATAGGGCACCATCTAAATCCGTTGAGACGACACCGTATGAACTGTGGTTTGGGGCTAAACCTAAGTTGTCGTTTCTTAAAGTTTGGGGGTGCGAAGCCTACGTCAAGAAGTTGATGCCGGACAAGCTCGAACCCAAAGCGGAGAAATGTGTCTTCATAGGATACCCTAAGGAAACTATTGGGTATACCTTCTATCACAGAACCGAAGGAAAAGTGTTTGTCGCAAAGAACGGTTCCTTTCTTGAGAAGGAGTTTCTCTCGAAAGAAGTGAGTGGGAGGAAAGTAGAGCTAGACGAGGTTGTTGAACCTTCTCTTGAATTGGAGAGTAGCGCAGCACCTTAAATTGTTCCAGTGTCGCCTGCACCAACAATAGAGGAAGCTAATGACAAGGATCATGAAGCTTCGGACGATGCTGCTACTGAACGTCGCAGGTTGACAAGGTCGCGTGCCCCTCCTGAGTGGTACGGCAACCCTGTCTTGACTATCTTGTTAGTAGAAGACAGTGAACCTACGAACTATGAGGAAGCGATGATGAGCCCAGACTCTGAGAAATGGCTAGAGGCCATGAAATCCGAATTGGGATCCATGAGCGAAAACCAAGTATGGACTTTGGTGGATCCTCCTAGCGACCGAAAGGCCATTGAGTGCAAATGGATCTTCAAGAAGAAAACGGACGCGGATGGTAATGTTACCGTCTATAAAGCACGACTTGTCGCGAAAGGTTTTCGACAAGTTCAAGGTGTTGACTACGATGAGACTTTCTCCCCCGTAGCGATGTTTAAGTCCATTCGGATTTTATTAGCAATTGCTGCGTTTCATGATTATGAAATATGGCAGATGGATGTCAAGACTGCGTTCCTCAATGGCAACATTGATGAAGAGTTGTATATGATGCAACCCGAAGGTTTTGTCGATCCTAAGGATGCTGATAAAGTGTGCAAACTTCAGCGTTCCATTTATGGACTGAAGCAAGCATCTCGGAGTTGGAACATTCATTTTGATCAAGTGATCAAGAGCTTTGGATTTGTTCCAAATTGCTACGAAGCTTGTATCTACAAGAAAGTGAGTGGGAGCTCGGTGACATTTCTGGTACTATATGTGGATGACATATTGATTATTGTAAATGACATTAACATGCTTAACGATGTGAAGAGTTATTTGAACAAGTGTTTTTCAATGAAAGACCTAGGTGAAGCTGCTTATATATTGGGCATCAAAATCTATAGAGATAGACAAAGACGCCTGATAGCTTTAAGCCAGAGTACATACCTAGACAAAGTTCTGAAAAGGTTCAGAATGGATAAGGCGAAGAAAGGTTCAATGCCTATGTTGTCAGGTAAGATATTGAGCAAGGCTCAGTGTCCAGCTACGGTAAATGATAGAGAAGCTATGAGCAAAGTGCCTTATGCCTCGGCCATAGGTTCTATCATGTATGCCATGCTGTGTACTAGACCGGATGTGTCCAATGCTCTTAGTTTGACGAGAAGATATCAAAGTGATCCAGGAGTGGAACACTGGACAGCCGTGAAGAACATCCTAAAGTACCTAAATAGGACTAAAGAAATGTTCTTAGTCTATGGGAGTGATGAACAGCTCATCATAAAAGGTTACGTCGATGCTAGTTTCGACACCGACAAGGATGATTCTAAATCTCAGACAGGATACGTTCATATTTTGAATGGAGGAGCTGTGAGCTGGAGAAGCTGCAAGAAAAGCGTGATCGCGGGATCTACATTAGAAGCGGAATACATGGTTGCTGCAGAAGCGTCAAGTGAAGGAGTTTGGATCAGGAACTTCATCACTGATCTTGGCGTGGTTCCAAGTGCATTGGACCCACTGGAGATATTGTGTGACAACACTGGCGCCATAGCACTCGCTAAGGAACCAAGATATCATCCAGAGACCAAGCATATCAACCGCAAGTTTCATATAATCCGAGACTATATAGCAGATGGAGATCTGAAGATTAGCAAAGTACATACAGATCTGAATGTCGCAGATCCATTGACTAAACCTCTTCCACGTGTAAAACATGATCAGCACCTTAGTGCCATGGGTGTGAGATTGTTGCCAAATGTAAACTATATTATTGACTCTAGTGCAAGTGGGAGACTGTTGGAATTATGCCCTAGAGGCAATAATAAAGATGTTATTATTATAATTCTTGTTCATGATAAAGTTTATATTCCATGCTAGAATTGTATTAAGCGGAAACTTTAATACTTGTGTGGTTTGTGAACAACACCGTGTCCCTAGTATGCCTCTAAGGACTAGCTCATTGATTAATGATGGTTAAGGTTTCCTAACCATAGACATGAGTTGTCGATTAATAATGAGATCATATCATTGGGAGAATGATATGATGGACAGACCCTAACTAAGCAGAGCAATTAGATCGTGTCATTGTGTTCATCTTTGCGAAGCTTTTCTTATGTCAAATATTGTATTCCTTAGACCATGAGATAATACAACTCCCTGGTATCGGAAGAAAGCTTTGAGGTCATCAAACGTCATCCTATGAGAGGGTGATCATAAAGGTGTCTCTCAGGTGATCGGAAAGTACCTGTTGGGTTGTATGTATCGAGATGGGATTTGTCCCTCCCAAGTCGGAGAGATATACTTCGGGCCCACTCGGTAATCGATATCAACACCGCTTGCAAGCATGTGGTTAAGGAGTTAATCACAAGGTGATATCGGATTACGGAACGAGTAAAGTACTTGCTGTGAACGAGATTGAACTAGGTATGACGGTACCGACGATCAAATCTCGGGCAAGTAAAATATCGTGAGACGAAGGGAATATATATATGGATTGATTGAATCCTGGCATCGTGGTTCATCCGATATGATCATTGATGAATGTGTGGGAGTCAATATGGGTTTCCAGACCCCGCTGTTGATTATTGATAGAAGATCATGTCTGCATGTTCTCGAACCCGAAGGGTCACACACTTAACGTGTCTCGACGCTAGGATAGATTGGATAATTGGTTTATGAGTTTTCGTTCGGAGTCTCGGATGGGATCCGGGACATCACGAGAGGTTCCGGAGTGGTCCGGAGAATAAGATTCATATAAGGCAATGCAGTTTTTGGAGTTCGGAATTGTTTCGGGTTAATCTGTATTGTACCGGAAGATTCTAGAACCTTTCGGAAGGGGGCCAACGTGGTCCCACCTGTCGGGAGGGGCATGGGCCTATGAGGGAGTGCCCTGGACGCATTGGGCCAGGGGCACAAGGCCCCATAGGGCCCAGCCGGCCAAACCTAGGGGAAACCCTAGGGGAGCTTCTAGAAGGGGGGGGAACTTGCCCCCCACTCTTCCCTCCTTGGCCGCCGGCCTAGGCTTGGGGGAGGGGATAGGGTTGGCGCCCACCCCTCTATATAAAGAGGGCTGGGGGAGCACCACCCCCCCACACCTCCTCCTCAAGCCCTAGCCGCCCTGCTGCCCTCCTCTCTCTCTCCCTCCCGACTGCACGTAGGAGAAGCCCTGCTGCAGAAACTCTCCACCACTTGCACCGTGCCGTCGCGTTGTATATCCAATCCGTCTCTCCACCATACTTGCTGGACCAAGGAAGGAGGAGACGTCGAGGTGCCGCATGTGTGCATCTCTCGGAGGCATCGCCACTTGCGGTGTTAGATCGGAGCGGATCGCGAGGAGGAGAAGTAAGTACGACTACATCACCCACATTCCGACGAACGTTCCGCTGTGCGAATCTTCAAGGGTATGAAGATCTCATCTAATCTCTCTCGTTGTTAGCATCTCCTAGATTAGATCTTGGCTTTCCCGTTCGCATCCGTAGAAATTTTTTGATTTACTATGCTGCGAAACCCTTCATTATTTGTATTTTTCTGATTTATAAATAAAAATATATTGAATTTACAAATTTATATCAATTTCTGGAATTATTAAAGCCTTTATTGCATCAGGCTGACGTCAGCTGGGGGGTTAATTTTTTTACACCGCATAGAACCTAGCCACTATGGCTGACATGTGGGCCACTGGGTCACGTATGCATCCACGCTGGCCAAGCTGGACCAGCGCTGACGAGGGCGCCACGTCGTGGCCACGCAGGCTCGCCGGAGACACGTCGGCAGGCGGCCAGGGATGGTGGAGGAGCGTGATTTGGGAAGCAGGATTGCGCGCGTTTGAATCAGCGGAGCAGCGCGAACGAGATAGAGGCGACGCCGCTGATCCTAGGTCATCGGAGCACCAGATGCATCGACGACTGGCGGCGGTATGCGGTGGTGCACGACGCGGGCACGCCAGAGAGAAGGAGGGGATTCGCGGGGTGGTGCCTGAGCATCGCATGCTCACCCTGAGCGTGGTGATGACGGTGTCGAGGCCGGAGAATCTCAGAACGACGGCGATTAAAGACAACGACAACGGCCGGACCTCGGGGGGATGAGCTCGTTGGGGCCTGCTGGGCGAGGGCGGCGACGGCGAGGGCGAGGGCGGCAACGGCGAGGGCTGGACGGCGAGGGCTGGACGGTGCCGGCGGCTGCTCTCTGTTTCTCTGCGCAGCGGGTTCGATCTGGCTCTGGGGGAAGAAGGAAGGGGAAGGCGTGCATTTAATACCCCCCCTTTAACACCGGTTTCAGCCACGAACCGGTGTTAAAGGGGGGAATTTGTTTCGCGCGCGCACCCCCCCCTTTAACACCGGTTCCAAGCACGAACCGGTGTTAAAGGGGGGGTGCACGCGAAACGAAATAAATGCGCCCCCCTTTAACACCGGTTCGTGGCTGGAACCGGTGTTAAAGGGGGGCATTTATTTCATGCATTAAAGGGGCATTTTTAATTCAAAAAATAGGATATGAATTTAGAAAATTCATATCTTTTTCATTTCAACTCAGAAAAATATGAATAATATATCATAATTTTCAGAAAAATAATATCTATCCATTCATGTAAAAACATTTTATATTTACTTTAGATGAAAATTTTCAAAATGATTAAAACACTTACATATAAATTTTGATTATTCAATTCAAACAAAAATAAATTGTCAAATCCTAAAACTTTGAACATAATAAATATTAAGCATTTAAAAAGAAATCTAACCCTATTTTATTAGAGCAAATCATATTTTAATGCCGCATCTTTTGTATTAACATTTTTGAATTGATTGGATATTTAAATGCCGCATCTTTTGTATACACTTGAATCTGACCAAGCCTCGCTCAACTTGCATTGGATTTTTTATAAAATAGCATATTGTGAACCTAAAAATGATTTTTGTAAAAAATCATGAGCATCGTATCATGTACCTGTAGTTCATATCTGACCCACTTCCTACCGATTCGGCAGGAATTTGTCTTTTTCACCAGAGGTGGACGAAAAGGTTTCAGATCCCCCTGTTGGTACATTGTCCATATAAGGTGGTCTAGTATTTTTGTAAAATGTGTTGGTGGTTTTTTGAATTAGCCATTTGGTGGTTGCTTCACAAAACCGTCCGTTTTTTATGCTCAGAAAATGGAAAATGCCTTTTTGGTGCGATAAAAAGGAAAACTTCCTCTTGCAACATTGTTTGCCATGCCATGATGCACATGTATGCACAATATGGTCATATTATCACAAACTATGCCTTGATTCTAGCCATAACATTGGTCATTTGACCCGAAAGCCAAGAAACCTCGAATGAGATAGGTCATTTTGTGAAGGTTTTTTTGAGACATAATCAATATACCAAGTTTGAGATTTTTCCTTCTAACTATGTCACATAATTTAACACCACGCGAAGGTTTCGCACTGTTTGGATCTTTTTTTATTTTTTTATCCCCGTTTTAAACTATCGTCAAACTTTGTCGAACAACGGGCATGAAGATTCTTAGCTCGGGGCCAAGCCTCCTCAACTTGCATTGCATTTTTGATAAAATAGCATATTGTGAACCTAAAAATGATTTTTGTAAAAAATCATGAGCATCGTATCATGTACCTGTAGTTCATATCTGACCCACTTCCTACCGATTCGGCAGGAATTTGTCTTTTTCACCAGAGGTGGACGGAAAGGTTTCAGATCCCCCTGTTGGTACATTGTCCATATAAGGTGGTCTAGTATTTTTTTTAAATGTGTTGGTGGTTTTTTGAATTAGCCATTTGGTGGTTGCTTCACAAAACCGTCCGTTTTTTATGCTCGGAAAATGGAAAATGCCTTTTTGGTGCGATAAAAAGGAAAACTTCCTCTTGCAACATTGTTTGCCATGCCATGATGCACATGTATGCACAATATGGCCATATTATCACAAACTATGCCTTGATTCTAGCCATAACATGGTCATTTGACCCGAAAGCCAAGAAACCTCGAATGAGATAGGTCATTTTGTGAAGGTTTTTTTGAGACATAATCAATATACCAAGTTTGAGATTTTTCCTTCTAACTATGTCACATAATATAACACCATGCGAAGGTTTCACACTGTTTGGATCTTTTTTTTATTTTTTTATCCCTGTTTTAAACTATCGTCAAACTTTATCGAACAAAGGGCATGAAGATTCTTAGCTCGGGACCAAGCCTCGCTCAACTTGCATTGGATTTTTGATAAAATAGCATATTGTGAACCTAAAAATGATTTTTGTAAAAAATCATGAGCATCGTATGATGTACCTGTAGTTCATATCTGACCCACTTCCTACCGATTCAGTAGGAATTTGTCTTTTTCACCAGAGGTGGACGGAAAGGTTTCAGATCCCCCTGTTGGTACATTGTCCATATAATGTGGTCTAGTATTTTTGTAAAATGTGTTGGTGGTTTTTTGAATTAGCCATTTGGTGGTTGCTTCACAAAACCGTCCGTTTTTTATGTTCGAAAAATGGAAAATGCCTTTTTGGTGCGATAAAAAGGAAAACTTCCTCTTGCAACATTGTTTGCCATGCCATGATGCACATGTATGCACAATATGGCCATATTATCACAAACTATGTCTTTATTCTAGCCATAACATTGGTCATTTGACGCGAAAGCCAAGAAACCTCGAATGAGATAGGTCATTTTGTGAAGGAGATAGAACTAGAATTAAAATGCAGAATGCAACTAATAGTAAGTTACATAAAGCACGACTGAAAATTAAGATACATAAAAGAACTGAAAATTAAGATACATGGACAGATTAAGTATCAATCGGCCGAACTTGTTTCGGAATGTTGGAGTGATTCAGTCATGCTCCTGCCTACACCTGTAATACTCGCCACTGTAGTCGTCGTACTCGCCGCCGCCGTCATCGCTGTCGTCGTCGGGGTCGCCGTAATTGAACCTTGAAGGCTGAGTACGCGTGGGCTGGACTTGAGGGTAGCGCAGACGGGGGTTAGAGTCGGCGGCAGTGTCATAGGCCATGACGCTCTGGAGAGTCCGACCGCGCCACCATAGCCGACGGCCGGCCTCGTTGAAGTTAGGAGGAGGTGGGTCGTCCTCCTCGTGCCTGGCGAGCGCCCTCTCACGCCGATCCACGAAGAAGGCTTCCCAAGTAGGGAAATAGTCGGGATGCCATCTGGGATTCCTCCGCTGCTCCGGCGTGAGCTCGAAGTAGTAGTGGTTCGTGATGGCCATCCGGCGCGCCACACCTAGAGGGACAGGAGGAACCGGCACGCCTCCGGCGCTCAGCATCCAGCCGACGGGGACACAGTAGCCCGGCGGGCAGGGGTAGTTCGAGGCGCAAAGCGCCTCCGCCTCCTTGGGGGTTATTGCTACGGTGGAAGCCATGGGAAAGAGTGATGAGGTTGCAGATATGAGTCTAGAGATGTGCAATGACAATGGAGGCCAACCCTACATATATATAGTGAACTGGCGGGAAGAACTGGAGGGAAGAACTGGCGGGAAAAAATGGTGGGAAGAAAAATGGCTGGAAGAAAAATGGCGAGAAAAAATGGCGGGAAGAAAAATGGAGGGAAGAAATAGAAGGAAGAAAAATGGCTCATTTAATACATATACTGTTAACAGAAGAAATATGACATTGTTCTAAAAATGGGACGGTTGGAGGGATTTCAGGCTGGGCCAGGCAGCACTAATGATAGGGGTGAGTGTCGACATTATGTCGTGCGGCGTGTACCTTATCCCGGATGGAGACACCAACCGGGACTAAAGATGAACCTTTAGTCCCGGTTGGAGACACCAACCGGGACAAAACACGAGTCAGCACTAATAATAGGGGTGAGTGTCGACATTATTTCGTAAGTGTTGACACTATGCCGAGCTGCTTGTACTATAAATAAGCATCCTTGTGAGTCCAGTCCTCCAGCCAGTTTGAGGCATCTCCAAGATGGTTTTCGAGAGCAGGGACACCACTACGGCCAGTTTCAGGGAGATGCCGACGGAGCCCAGTCCTCCGGCATCTCCGAGAAACTGGTCATAGAGGAACTCCCTAATATGTGAAATTAGTTAGCTCCCAGGTGTATTAATGTAGTTAGAGAAGTTACAAGCTGCAAGATGGTTTTCGAGAGCAGGGACACCACTATGGCCAGTTTCAGGGAGATGCTGACGAAGCCCAGTCCTCCGGCATCTCCAAGAAACTGGCCATAGAGGCACCCCCTAATATGTGACCGCGCGCGTTTGGAGATCAGATCTTAATGGTAAGTACGAATCGGGACAACTTCTTCTCATAGTCCCGGTCCATCCACAAAACAAGACTAACACTCAAGACATTTATTAATATTAAAAACCGAGACTACAAAACCGATCCCCCCTATATATAGTCCCGATCAATCCACAAACCGCGAAAGATATCCTTCGGTCAAGCCACAAACCGCGAAAGACATGAACTAGAGTTGCATAATATGAGCATGAACTTCTTGGCATATGTCCTTCCTTATGATCGCTTCAGACGTAACCATGGAGAATCTTCTTTACTTAACGGAATGCTTGGGTCAGTTTTCACTGTGAAGGGCGGAATTTCATCAAACTTATTATAATCTTTTGACATGTCTGTCTTGTCCTCGATTCCCACGATGTTTCTTTTCCCTGAAAGAACTATGTGACGCTTTGGCTCATCATATGATGTATTCGTTTGCATATTTTTTCTTTTTTTTTGGTCTGGAGGACATGTCCTTCACATAGAAAACCTGAGACACATCATTGGCTAGGAAGAATGGTTCGTCTAAGTTCTTGTCTACCTTCATAAGATTGTTGAGATCCACCGTTGTCATTCCGTACTTCTTGTCTACCTCAACCCCTCCTCCTGTTAGCTTGACCCATTTGCATCAAAACAAGGGGACCTTAAAATTAGGTCCATAGTCAAGTTCCCATATCTCCTCTATGAACCCATAATACGTGGTCTTCTGCCCATTGTCTTCTGCTGCATCGAAGCGGACACCACTATTTTCGTTGGTGCTCTTTTTATCTTGGCCTATTGTGTAAAATGTATTCCCATTTATCTCGTACCCTTGGAAAGTACATACAGTCGAAGATGGTGTCCTGGCCAACAAGTACAACTGATCCCCAACAGTCGTGTTATTCGTGATAAGTCTTTGTAGCCAGCCGCCAAAACTCGCCATGTGTTCACTTATAATCCATTCATCAGACTGCCCCGGGTGTTTGAGGCGTATTAAACTCTTGTGTTCATTGATATACGGGGCAACCAAGATAGATCTTTGTAAAACCGTGTAGTGTGCTTGATTGAGAGAATGCCCGTCCCTACATATCATTGCTTTACATCCTAGGGTGCCTTTTCCATGCAGTCTCCCCTCATGTCGTGATTCTGGAACACCAATCGCCTTAAGGTCAGGAATAAAATCAACACAGAACTCAATGACCTCCTCTGTTACATAGCCCTTGGAGATGCTTCCTTCTGGCCAAGCACGGTTATGAACATATTTCTTTAAGACTCCCATGTACCTCTCAGAGGGGAACATATTGTGTAGAAATACAGGACCGAGAATGGCAATCTCTTCTACTAGGTGAACCAGGAGATGCATCATAATATTGAAGAAGGATGGTGGGAACACCAACTCAAAGCTGACAAGACATTGGGCCATATCTGTTTGTAACCCTGGTAGGCTTTCTGGATCGATTACCTTCTGAGATATTGCATTGAGGAATGCACATAGCTTCACAATGGGTACTCGAACATTTTCAGGTAGAAGCCCCCTCAATGCAATCGGAAGCAATTGTGTCATAATCACATGGCAGTCATGAGACTTCAGGTTTTGGAATTTTTTCTCTGCCATATTTATTATTCCCTTTATATTCGACGAGAAGCCAGACGGGACCTTGATATTTCTCAGACATTCAAATAAGATTTCCTTCTCTGCTTTGGTAAGAGCGTAGCTGGCAGGAGTTAAGTGGCATCGTTTACCCTTCTCGTTCTCAGGATGCATAGGCTCTTCAGGGGCTTTCAGACGTTGCTGGTCCTGCCATGCTTCCGGTGTATCTTTTGTCTTCCCATACACTCCTAGAAAGCCTAGCAGGTTCATGCAAACATTCTTCGTCACGTGCATCACGTCGATTGAAGAGCTGACCTCTAAGACTTTCCAATAGGGTAGGTCCCAAAATATAGATTGCTTCTTCCACATGGGCGCGTGCCCGGCATCGTCATTCGGAACAGATAGACTGCCAGGACCTTTTCCAAAGATTACTTCTAGGTCCTTGACCATACCAAATACCTCCTCACCGGTACGGATGACAGGCTTCCTTCGGGGTTCTGCCAGACGTTTGAAATGCTTGCCTTTCTTTCTTACTGGATGCAGGTTCAGAAGAAATCGGCGATACCCTAGGTACACAACCTTCTTACATTTATCCAAATATACACTTTCAGTCTCATCTAAACAGTTTGTGCATGCATTGTATCCCTTGTTTGTCTGCCCTGAAATGTTACTAAGAGCAGGCCAATCATTGATGGTTACGAAAAGCAATGCTCGTAGGTCAAATGGATCCACTTTGTGCTCATCCCACATACGTACACCTGGTTTGGCCCACAGCTGTAAAAGTTCTTCAACTAATGGCCTTAGGTACACATCAATGTCGTTGCCAGGTTGCCTCGGGCCTTGGATGAGCACTGGTATCATAATAAACTTCCTCTTCATACACAACCAAGGAGGAAGGTTATAGATACATAGAGTCACAGGCTAGGTGCTGTGACTGCAGCTCTGCTCACCAAAAGGATTCATGCCGTCTGTACTTAGACAAAACCTTAAGTTCCTTGCGTCACGTGCGAAGTCCGGGTACTCTCGCTCGACTTTTCTCCACTGTGACCCATCAGCGGGGTGTCTCAACATCGCGTCTTTCTTACGGTCTTCCATGTGCCATCGCAACAACTTGGCATGCTCTTTATTTCTGAAGAGACGTTTTAACCGTGGTATTATAGGAGCATACCACATAACCTTGGCAGGAACCTTCTTCCTAGGGGCCTCGCCCTCAACATCGCCAGGATCGTCTCGTCTGATCTTATACCGTATTGAAGTGCATACCGGGCATGCATCCAAATTCTCGTACTTCTCACCGCGGTAAAGGATGCAGTCATTAATGCAGGCATGTATCTCTGTCTTTTCATGTTTAGGGGTTATATCCCTATCTCATTAACAATGGCAGATGAGTCTCTCCATAATGTTACTCTTATTTTATCTGTCATACACAGTTTATTCTAAGATATTTATATGGAGGAGAATTCTTTCTATAGATCAATAAATTTTACATACATTTACTCTACTATGAGAATTTTGATCTTGATGACATATAAAGTTTGTACATTAGAAGTGTTCTTCCATGTTGTCTTGATTGGATAAATCTTGCTGAGTAATCCAATAACACAATAGAAATATGATCGATGGCTTAAAATTCAAAGCATAGTTGAATCACATAAAATATACATGACAATCATCAGCAGATCATGACCACCATCATACATCACATCAGCAGCAATAATCGACATCGGGATCCTGACATGCATAACGATTCCCATGTACCCATGAAGATTGCATGTACCCACTAAGATACTTTATCGTGTGAATCACATGTATTATGTCCATTATCGTTTATCATTACTTTTCAATACTTTACATATCCCAATGCAAAACTATAATGTGATCGTCGCTACCTAGAATGTACTCTTTTACCATTATTATTATTGATTTCCATGTAACTAAAAAATTAGTCACATGTCTAGCCACACGATGTAGGATATCATAATACCAAGAGGGTCCTCCATCATTGGAGTAGTAATTTCCATTCTTGACATATCTAGATCATTGATGTACTTTTAGATAAACATGTAATCCGCTTTTATAGTTACCCAGAAATGGAATATTGTTTTTCTTCATCATGAGTATCATTATGTATCCTAGTCTATGTTATCCTCATAGTGTAACGGAACAAGTAAACGGTAATATAGAACATAGAGGAAATACTGACAATGAACTAATGAAAGGTTCAACAGTATCTCAAGTATCTCAATGGGGTAAATCCAACAACATCGTTACTCATAACAAAGTTGTTACCGTATATCCTTTGCATCCTTGTAACATCTTACTTATGTACATAGTAAGGAAATATAACTAACAATAATATATGAGCTACCATAAGGGACAACACTAGAGATACGTTTTGGTGTTTATAATTCCAGCGCATGTAGGTTTATCCTCTAAACCTCGTATTATGGAACTAACACAATTATAACATAGAATATAAACTCAATTATAATAATGGAAATATAAATGGTGACACACTTATTGTTGCCACTAGGGCATATTTCCAACACCCACATCTAGCACATGCTCATAGACCTAAGTTACAACATCATGGGTTAGATGTTTCTTACATACACCGGAGGAGAATGCAGAACTTCACGGCTCGGGGAAGGGAGAGAAGCCGCCAGGCCGCCGTCATGCTCGTGGTACAATTCAGCGAAGAAGATACCATCATTTCCATGGAGCACAAACGGGGAAGTTCTAAGGGGGAAATGATGGATTTTGATTTGGGAGGTAGAGTGGCACATTTAAATAGGGGGCGATTTTAGGCGGGCGGTGACCAAATTTATCCTGCCGGATTTATGATGCACCACATGAGCTCATGCCATCTCCATGGTTTGCATCTTTTGGTACAACGCATTCTCGGTACAACGCATTCTCGATATTGCATGTTGCGAGGGTAGATCCATAGAAACAGTTGATTTTGTAGTTCCTAGCGGGCTGGCTGAGCGGTGCTTTTAAGTATCAACCTAGCGCGGCCTAGCAAGACATGCGACCATATCCAATTTTCTAGCTTTTGGCTCCCCAAGGTCTGGCTCTACTCTGTGCGCCCTATCAATCACACCCTAAATGTCATTATTGACCGAATGGGAAAGTTATTTACGGTCCATATATTGGGTTTATCAAGAATCATATCTAGTTAGAACATACGTACCTAAACCATGCACTAGTAGGAGAACCTTTGTAGGCGGCATCATGTTTACTAGCGTGGCACCAAATATACACACCATTGGTATTTTCTGAAATACCAGCAGCATACTAGAAACAGCATGCTACGAATGACCTGCTAATGGTGGCATGGCAATAATCTGGTGTGCCACTGGTGTGTACGACTACTAGTCTGACTGATCCTAAGAAAATAGTGACATGGAATTCTTCAATATGCCACTATTGTTCATACTAATAGTGGTGTCTTGAGTATATATATGTGACTCCGCCAAGAAAATGGGCGATCCCGCACTATTTTGACTCATAAGGTAGTGGCGTGGTGTAGAATAAACGCCACCAATATTGACCTAGAAATAAACTAGGTTGTGGTCAGCAACGCATTTTCTCTTCCCGCACCGACCACTCAACTCTTTTCCTACACTTAGTCCCTCACTTCCCCCACTACATCTGTGTTGTTGCATCATCCTGTCGCATCGCCTCACCTCGTCCATGTCATTGTCGAGCCGCCGCCACCGTCGGTGAGCCCATATCCTCTTCTTTTTCTTATAAGTTAGATGATTTAGTGATATAGTAGAGTTGATTTAGTGATATATCTAGTGTATAGTTTATTTAGTGTTATAGTCTAGTTAATGTAATAGATAATTTAATATAGGAAAAAGTTTGTTGTATAGTGTATTTAGATTTTGTTAATTGAAATTGTTAAATCTAATAGTTATATGTGTAGTGTATTTAGATTTTGTTAACATGGATTGTTAGATCTAACAGTAAGATGTGTAGTGTATTTAGATTTCGTTATTTGAAACTGTTAGATATGTAGTCTATTTAGTTAGTTGACTTTGTTAGTTGAAAAATAGTTAGGTAAATTTTATAGATCAAATAGTTAGTTGATTTTTTATATGTGTAGTGTATTTAGATTTAGTAGATTTAGTTTCTTGTTGTATCTAATATATGAAAAACTTGTGATTTCTTATGTAGGATATATGGCATTGTGTCAAGTATGCATGAGTGAGTGTGATAATAGTTTGTCGATAGGGTCGATGTTCGTTGTCCATATCTATCTGGGTTATTTCAAGAATTCATTGGTATAACAAACTATTATTTTTCATATTACCCATTTTGTTTTCCTTTTTTATTTTACCATTTACTTAAGGTGTGAATTTGGTACACGGATATGCAACACAAGGTCGCAGTTTAATGAAATACATATTGCTTTGTGCAATTCCAGGCGCATGAATGAACATACGACATTGATGTGTAGAAAAGGCGATCAAAGACTCTTGCAAGGCGAATGGTAGAACCGGTTCATTATATGGAACCGTCTTATCAGAGGAGAATTTGTTTGCTTTTCCTTAGGAAGAGCAGTGTCTAATATAAGTATTGTCTATACCAATGATAGTGGTGGGGCAGAAGACGGCTCATACAAAGCTACCGTTATCATCCAAAGATGCAAGCTTATTGAGAATGAGCAAGACCGCATCTTAGAAATCGTACCGCCAACCAATACCATTGTCGGTGCCATTTGTGGTCTGCTTAACTAAGACGAATGTTGACATGTACAATATGGTATGTGTTTTAAAGTTTTTTTTAGAGAAAGCTATGTCCTTTAAAGTTAAGTTTACTTTGTGGCAGTCCGAAATCAACTTACCTATATATCTTTCTTCCTTTTTCGCAATCTGAAATTACCTATGATGGTGCCTTTTTTCCTTGACATCCCTAATGAAAGGATTGGTTAGAGTACGTGTTGGATAAGATGGCGGCATCAGTACCGTCGTGGAAATGGGTGGTCGCTTCTCCTTAAGCATTGATGGGTGAAAGAACTTCCTCGAAGGTGAACATCTACTGTTTGGACAAGTTGTACTCATCACCACCAAGACCACAACGCAGAGAAACCTGCACATGGTGTTCATGCATTAAGATCATCACTAATGTTGTCGGCACCAGGGTGGGGGTCGGATTCAGGATTCCGAGTGATACTTTTTTCTTGATATACATGCATATGCTTTGTTTGTTTTGATGTAATGAACTAAATTAGCTAGTTTTAGCATATGTGGAACAAAGTTTATACTAGTTGTTTGCTGTGGACATTCAGCATGTTTCTATAAACTATTGCATATTCATGGGTTTAATAATGATTTCGGCTAATTTTATTTGGCTGTAAAATTTATATTGATGGCGTGGAAATAGTTATGAACTCTACCACTATTTATGTCACCGCAGAGGCTGGGTGATCTTTCCCCGTTTCGAAAAAAAGTTGCATGTCACAAATAACCTTTACCAGTGACGAGATATCGATGTTGTACCTTGTGAACCCAACTAAGGATGTTTATTACACGTGGCCCATGGCCTATTCTCTACTAGTGATGGGCCCATGCATATATGCGTGACGTTAGGAGTATTGTACCTACACTATTATTTTCAAAAAGAAAAGGGTACAATATGTATAAAACGGAAAAATGGAAATAATTTAACTAATGGGCTGGATCTATCTTTCTAGGGTGTGTTTGGTTGCCCGACACAACCCATAAAATCTCGCCTCATTCCATGTTTCGCCGGTTGGCAGGTCGGGTCGGCTTCATCGAGCAGTGCCCACCTTGTGCAAAAACGGTCCCTCAGCCTTGCCCGTTTGCGAAGCTCGAATCGAGCTTCACAACTCGCCAGCGATGAGTCCATCCCCGCGTGTGCGATGTGTCCGCTCTAGTCCGATAGGTGTCGAGGCCCGCACCCTCATTTACCCCCGCCTGCAGTGACGTGACACCCTCAATTACGCGCTTCCGTCTCCATCAAACGCCACCATCCCCGTCTCCGATCAGCAAGGCGCCTCCTCGCATCAGCGGTGCATCAAAGATTTCCACCGGCAACGATCCTCGTTCTCTCCATATCTCGTCCGAGTAGCAAGGCGCCGCCCTCCCTACCGGTTGCACGTCGAGTCTGGCAGCCTCTTTCGAACAGCAATGTAGCTCCTCACCGTCCATGGAGCAGCGGTGGGCCACGCCACGACTCCTCTCCCGGACTCGCCCACACATGGAGCAACAGTTACCAGCGAGAGGAGGAGCTCGGCCTCACCCGCATGAGAAATGGGAGGGGCTCGATGCGTGGTGCGTGGCGGCCGACGGCGATGGCGCACAATGGCGACACATGGAGGCGACGGTGGGCGCACGATGGCGACGGTGGGCGCATGGCGGCGGGTCCTCTCGCTGACGCCGGTGCCGGAGCCCGAGCCCAATGTTCCTAGGACCCGGTGACTTTTTTTGTTTTGTAGTTGAGGACTTGATTGCTTTTTATTTTTGTATGGCATAGTTCAAGTCATACAGGATGCCAAACAGGATCTCAATCGATCTCATCTCAGCTCATACAATCCACCAAACACAATAAATAAAACACACTTGTATAAGGTAGGCATAGCTGGTCTCTGCTTCTATGTTCTGAGATAGACCACCCGGTCTACCAAACACACACATAGTCTTTGAAGAGGAAGGTTGCCCGGGTGACGAGAATGCATTCCATTTTCCATACATATCATACGTTCACAGCTGGACACGGGAAATAATGTGTCTGTACGCGCATCGATTTGGTGTACCGGATAAAATCTTTGTAACTAATACATACTAAAACTAGCATATTTCTGTGTACGGTATTTCAAAAAAAAATCATCCCTTGGGTCTTCGGGGGTTGGTGGCCAGGCAGCTATAAATATATGAGTCTGGCCCTGGCGCATTGCACCACCACCCTTCTGCCTGCAGATGCGCAGCTCAGAGCTGAGAACTTCTGCGAGCAGATTTCTCCGGCTAGCTCTCCTCCTCCTTGTCTTGGTAAAGATCACCGTTATATCTCCATGTATCTTGCCCGTGTTAGTCTTTCCCGTTGCTCTCGGAGAGATGTGTCATTATATTTCAAGGAACGAAAACACCGTTCCTTTTTCATTAAAACTGAGAAAGCAACACGATCCATTGTTCATCATTTCTGTCATGACCGTGTTTATTTTTGGATCTCGTTTGTTGGATTTAATTTTTCTGGGGGACGAAAGTTCAGATTTGAATATTGTACTAGTACTCAAGCTGGTTGCTGGTACGTAGATCCAGACACTGAAGATCTATATGCATATGTCTGAATGAACTGAAACACCAGAGAAGCTTGATTTGATTTGATTTTCTTTTGGATCTGGTTGGCTGAATTTGATTTTTTTTCCCGAAAAAGTTAGATTTCAATATTGTACTACCTACTCAAGCTGATTTTTGGAACGTAGATCTATGCACTGAAGGAATATTGAAAAATTACAAGACATGTTTTCTTGGATATGTTCTAGTTCTCGTTTGTGCTAGCTCTCGGATAGATATCATTTATCATCTATATCCGATCGACAACAGCAGATGTTTTATATTGGATCTCATTGGATAGATTTTACTCAAGCTGATTGCTAGCTTGTAGATCTACATGTGTGGATTGAAATACAAGACAAGCCTTTTTTTTTTTGTAGTGAAGACATGTATTTGTGCTACATATATATAGATCTAGATCTACTTTTTTAAAAAAGTTTTTAAGGTTTTCTGATGTTTCTACTGTGTTTTATTGTTATTCCCCAAATTAAAGTTCAGAGATACTCTCCAAGAAAAATAGCGTTTGAACTGTGCATGCTAGTTTCATGTGTATGTATGCATACAAGTTGATCTACTTGTATGGTTCAAGAATTCGAATTGGAGGGGGAAACCATTTGTATTTTCCCTGTATATCATATAATCAAGCTTGTTGTGTGTGGTCCTACCATGGACTACTTGTATGGTTCAAGATTAGTAAGCTTTATTTGGTTATCCTTTCTCTGTTAGCAGATTGCGGCGACGGGCATGGCGCCAGCTGCACCGAGGAACGGAGGAGAGACCGAGGCTCCCATGGACTACGTGGCCCACATGCAGCAGATGCTGCAGGTGCTGGGATGCTACCGCCCTCCGGTGTACGCGTCGAGGCAGGACCATGTCGTGAACGGCGTCAACAAGCAGGGAGTGACCTACTACAAGCTCACTCTCACCAAGATCACCACCAGGAGATCCTTCGACTTCCAGACGCGGCGCGAGAACATCAACGATGCCATCCAGGAGACGGCGCGCCTCGCCGTGCTCCACCTCGCGAGGACCCACGCCGCCGAGCTCGCCGGCACGGTGTTCCGCCTCTACCCGGCGGCTGGGGAGGAGAACCCGCGCCTGCAACGTCCCCTGGTGGATGGGGAGGAGGACGCCACCGTGGCGCAGCTTGCACGCTTCGCGCTCGCGCAGGCGTGCTTCGCTCAGCGCACCGCCGCCGAGCTCACTCGCACGCAGGCGGCCCTGGATGCCGCTCAGTATGGGCTCCGCCGCACGCGGGCTGAACTCAAATCCGAGCGGGAGAGGGGGAGAGCCAAGGATGCGTCGCGGAAGAGGCTGAGAAGCAAGCTGCGCGCCGCCCGGAAGAGGATCGTGGTTCTGGAGGACGCCTTCTTTGCTGACAGTCCAAATGAGGAAGACCTGATGATGGAGGACAATGAAGCTCCACCTGTGCAAGTGCAAGCACAAGCGCAGCCACAGGTGGAGGATGCAGGGTCACAGGCACCAGGAGAGGTGGAAGAAGAGGCGCGTAGTACTCTCTGCTACACCCGCCGCCGTCGACGCGACAGCAAGTGATCCGGCCGCGCTGCTGCCTCTTTATCTGTGGAGCCTTATTACCGTTTGCGTCGCGTCGTCAGAAACGGCATATTACCTAGTACTCCTAGCTTGCGCTACAGAAACATCTCCTGCTATTCCTCCCTAGCCTAGCTTTGCTTGAATAAATCGAGTGCTCCACAGACTAATAAAGCTTTATTATTGGTATTATCTCCGTTTTGGATCTTCTTGTGTTTTACGATTCCAGTAATCTAGTTACTCGATCGTTGATTGCGGTTTTGTTCGTCCATAACAGCAACGTGTACGTTTGCGTTTGCTCATCCATGCATGCTTATGACCCGGGAGCCAAGAAGTTGTTTGCCCTCTCACTGCTATATATAATACACCTTCGATTACAAGCAAATATGCTTCAACATGGAAGCGATTTGAACTTGAACATGGCCGTATAGAAATACAATGTTTTGCTCACATGGAGTAGTGCTGGCTGTCCCTTCATCCTCTCTCCGGCCACTCGGCCATCACGTTTGTCACTTGGGACCTTTTTTTTTTTTTGCCTCATTTTTTCATTCAAATAGGAGAAGAGTCATGACATGACAAAAGGGCAACAAAATAAAGTACACACAAACGAATTACTCTCCCGGAATTACGTTACGCAACGCCTTCGCACCGCGGTGACCCAAAGCTTCCCTTCGCCCTTGATGATCTCTAGAAGAATAGTCGGCGGGACAACTTTATTGTTGAAGACTCTTGCATTTCTCTCCTTCCAAATTGTCCAACTAGTGAGCATGATGAGGGAAGCCATTGCCTTTCGATGATCCGTGTTCTTGTACGTCATCATGGACCACCACTCATTGATGGAGAGGTTCGGACACCATTCCTCCAACCGAATGGAGGGGATCCCGAGCCATCCTTTGATAAACCTCCACAACCTCTTAGTGAACCGACAGTGGTAGAAGAGGTGTGCTGCCTTCTCTTGAGTTTGTTTGCAAAGTGGGCAAAGGCCACAATTATCCCAACCCCTCCTTTCGAGACGATCCGCCGTCCAAAGTCTATTTTGGTTGCAAGCCAAGCAAAAAATTTGACTCTCGGTGTTGCCCATGCCTTCTGAATCATCTTGTTCATGCACTTAAGAGTTGCTCCAAAAAAATGTGCATTGTAGGCCGATTTGGTGAGTAATCCCTATAGATAGTGAGGTTCCAAGTTATATATAGAATCTTCAATATCTTCTCTAAGTTGAAAGTTGGAGAGCTCGTTCCATAGCCGGAGGTATTGATGGACATGAGGAATGGTTAAGTTTTCATCCATCTTGATCTTTGCGACCCAAGCATTGTTATGCATGGCACGGTTGACATTCCACTTCTTTGTAGTTGACACATAAATAAGTGGTGCTATATTTTTGGGGCTTTTGCCATTAAGACAAGGGGACTCCCAAAAGGGAGAAATGTTTCCATTTCCCATGAATATTGTGGTGGCAGCATAGAAGAGGCCCATGTCCATTTCTTCACACGGGTTTCCCATGCCAACTAAAGCTTAGCGCGGTCACACCATTCAAACCATGTCCAATGCAATCGAAGGGCCCTAACAATTTTTTCCAAGTGAAGGATCTCCAATCTTCCAAGCTTAATTGGTCTATAAACGTCCTCCCAATTTATTTTGCATTTTCATCCGGAGATTTCTCTAGTACCATCACATAGGAAGGCCCTTTGGATCTTCTTCAAACTATTCATACACCTCAATGGGATGAAGAGTGGAGTGAGGTGGAAAATATCTTGAGCCACAAGGACGGATCTGACAAGCGCCCCATGTCCGGTAATGTTAATGTTCTTCCTGTCCCAAGTGATATGCTTGCTCGTCGTCTTGTCTTCAAGTGGTTGAAAATCTACTCTCTTAAGTTGCTTTACCAAAAGTGGGAATCCAAGGTATTTTAGCGGGAAAGTCGCTTGGTCGACCGGTAGCCCACAAAGGACCTCCTCAAGGTCGATGCCAAGACATCGAATAGGAACTACTAAGCTCTTTTGGAAATCTTTTTGAAGGCCGGTTACTTATCCAAAGGAATCAAGGGTGGAAGTGAGGTTTTTTATGCCTTGCTTGTTAGGATGCACAAAAATAGCCACATCATCCACATAAAGTAAGGTACGGATATCGGTGCTTCTTCCTCTAATATTTTACTAAGCTTGTGAAGGGTTGGAAACTTAGGGATTTGTTGAAGAGGATGAATGGAAAGCACGAAAAGAATAGGAGAAAAAGGGTCACCATGCCTTAGCCCCCTCCCATGCTTGATAGGCAACCTGGCCACTCCATTGAGGAGGACTCTAGAAGAGGAGGTGCAAAGCAAGGCGACTATCCAATCATGGAATCTTGGCGGGAATCCATGCCTCTTAAGTAGCTCTAGGATGTATTCCCATTGCACGGAGTTAAAAGCTTTGCGAATGTCTAACTTGGCAAGAAGAGTTGGGATATTTGTCTTGTGAAGTCTTCGGGCAAGGTTCTGAACATACATAAAGTCATGATGAATACTTGTTTTAATTATGAAGGCGCATTGAGATTTTCAAACGACCTCATCTATGCGGGGGAGAGCCTAAGGGCAATCATTTTGGTAATTATCTTCGCGATAGCTGTAGGGGTTCGTAGCATGGAAAACAAAAATTTTCTATCGCATACAAACAAACAAGCCAAGATCTATCTACTAGATTGTAGCAACGAGTCGATGGAATAACTCACCCTCGAAGATTCCAAAGTGTTTAACGAGAGCAGATTCTCGTGGGTGATGTAGTCGTACTCTTTCCGATCTCAAGATCGCGTAGACGATCCTTCCGGCGCCACGTTCCAGCAGCGCTCCCGCAGTCGGTCACACGTTCGGTACTCGACGAAGACCTTCCTCTCCCTTGTTCCAGCAGGCAGCGGAGGTTGTAGCACTCTCCTCGCGATTCCGGCAGCACAACGGCGTGGTACCGGAAGTAGAGGGGAAATCCCGCAGGGCTTCGCCTTAAGCCGGTGCGAGTATGGTGGAGCTTATGAGAGAGGCTATTAGTGGTCTAGTAATTAGACACACCAATTAGAGGGCTCTAAACCAATTAGAAGGCTCTAAACCGCTGGCTAAAGCAATTAGAAGCTCTAAACCAAAACGGCTCTAAACCGGAGGTAGAAGATAGGAACTTGTGTGTGCTAGGAGGGAGCCCTGCCCCTCCTTATATAGGTGGGAGGGCTGGCCGGCCAAGGGGAGGAGAGTCCCTCCCCAAGTCGGCTTGGTGGGGCGCCGGCCAAGGGAGGAACCCTCCTCCAATTCGGCCTCCACCAATCCTCCTCTCTTCCCACTTCCCAAAATTGCCGTTTGACTTTCAAACTAGCCGTTTGACTTTTCAATTTAGGATTTAAATAAACCCTTTATTTTGGACAGCAAGAACACCTAGTACATGATGCAATCATTCCAACTTACAATGACACATTCATGTACCCTTCCCCTTCCGGAGTGCCGGACATTCCGGGACCTTCTAGAATGTTCCCGATGAAAACACCGGAACCATTCCCCAACTCCGAAACGGGACTTTCCTTATATGAATCTTATTCTCCGGACCATTCCGGATCACCTCGTGATATCCCGGATCCCATCCGAGACTCCGAACAACATTCGGTCTCTTTCTCATAATACCATAACTACTCAAACAACGTCGAATCCTTAAGTGTGTCTCCCTACGGTTCGTGAATTATGCGGACATGATCGAGACACTTCTTCGAACAATAACCAATAGAGGAATCTGGAAATTCATATGGCTCCCACATATTTCTACGATTACTTTGCGATCGAATGAACCACTTACATACGATACCAATTTCCCTTTGTCTCACGATATGTTACTTATCCGAGGTTATGATCGTCGGTATCTCTGCATACCTAGTTCAACCTCGTTACTGATAAGTACTCTTTTCTCGTTCCCGTGATATGTGATCCCTTGTGACCATGTCACATGCTTGCAAGCCAATTGGATGACATTCCACCGAGAGGGCCCAGAGTATATCTATCCGTCATGTGGATGGACAAATCCCACTCTTGATCCATGTGTTTCAACCAATACTTTCCGAACACTTAATGCCACCTTTATAGCCACCCAGTTACGGTGTGGTGTTTGATGTCATCAAAGCATCCATCCGGTAAAGGTGATATGCATGATCTCATGGTCGAAGGAATTAGGTTACTATGTATCAGAAAGCATATAGCAATTGAACTATTGAAATGACTTGATCTTTATGCTACGCTTATCTATAGGAGTATGTCCACCATATCATTCTCCTAACGATATGATCTTGTTGTTGATAACATCTCAATGTTCATGATAGGGAAACCACAATCATCAATCAACCAACAAGCTAGTGAAGTATAGAGGCTATACTAGGGACTTCAAATTAAGTTTACAAATCACACAAGTATTAATGGTTTCCTTGTTTAATACTATTATAGCATGAATGTAAACATTTATCATAAGTATGAAGATATGATAATAACCTACTTTATTATTGCCTCTTGGGCATATCTCCAACAGTCTCCCACTTGCACTAGAGTCAATAATCTAGTTTCAAACCTTTGTGTATTCAACACCTATGGCTTTCCGGTGTTGTATGTACACGATTGCTAGTGGTCAACTGATCTCCGGATCTGACACTTCCAGGTCCGTGTGTAATTGCATGTCTTTGCGTCTCTACGCATCACTCATTCTCTAATGAGATGGCTTTGTACAAATTTGGTCTTTCGGTGTGACCTTTAGCTCTTTGGGGTTAAAATATGTTGATAATATTGTCGCACAATATATCTTCATAGTATTATCCCACTGTGAACTACACCTAGTTTGATAACAAACTTCTTGACACAAATGCCCTCTTTTGCTGCTATAATAGCAGTCATATACTTAGCCTTTTGTTGTAGTATCTGTCACAATGTCTTAACTTTGGAAATCATCCAAATCCATTATGGAACTCACTTTCCATTATATTGTGCCACCCTTAGTTTAGATTGAGATAAACTTAATTTGTACTTTGTGACAAAACTAGTATCAATGTAGTACTTTTACAATGAACTAACCATCTATTTGTCACTTCTACAAATAATATACTCTTAGTTCTTCCAAAAGATCATAAGAATATCCTTACTATTGTCCAATGATCGTCTTACGAATCATTCTGGTATATGCTCATAATATTTAGAGCATAGGACATATCTGGATTTGTACATATCACAGTATGATTGATATAAATATTCTTTGTGATTTCATACATCAAGTATCAATCTATACTTGATTATTTCTTTCACTTTACCAAATGTCAATACACTTGAATATATCATCAATATTGAACTCATTCAATCCTTTCTGTGCGACAAGAACCTTTTCTTGTAGTTTCTATATTGAACTCATTCAATATCTCGTCTATGTACTTCTGGCACAACCATATTAGCGTCTTTTGATGCCAAATATTTGGGTTTTGCCTAAGTCTTTCATCGGGATGAAATTCTTAATATGTGTTAATAAAAGATACATTATTTCCAATCAACAATATGTCTTCCACATAATGTATTAGAAACATGTCTTAGCGCTCCCACTTAATTTCTTGCAAATGCAAGCATCTTCATTGTCTCTGATGAAATTAAACCCTTTTAACAGTTTCATCATAGTGAAGATTCCAACTCCGCTATGCTCACTCTAACCATTGAAGTTTGCATATGCTTTTAGCATCCTTTGAATTAACAAAACCCTATGGACCGTGTTATGCACATGTCCTAGGTAACGATTCTATTAGAAGAACTTGTTTTGTTTATTCAACTACCATATAACAAATTATATGTAGTGGTTGCTACATTAATCCGTCTAGACTAAATATCACTATGAAAGATCAAAATCTTGTCATAGTCAACCTTTGAACATTGTTGTGAACTCTTTCCCAACATGTCGACTATTTCATAGATGTGAAACATCCATGTCTATTTCTTTATAGATCCAGACACAACTATAAGGTCTTACACCTTTCTCGAGGGTCCTTCAAGTTCAAAACTTGATTTCTCGTGTATGGAACTATCACGGATTTTATGGCTTCAAGCCATTTTACGGAGTCAGGGCCCATCATCGCTTCTCTGCATGTAGTCGGTTCATTATTCTCAAATAATGATTCAACCCTCAAATCTTGGTATTTGATTGTTCATCCGACCTACTTGTTTCAATAGGAACTTGGATCTCCGTGACCACAACCTTTCAGGTACGTGAACCATGAGCATTGTTGCTGCCTCCGAAACACTTTTCGGCGCTGCGCAACTCTGCACATATAGCTAAGGTTCTTTTAACCTTATCAAAGTTTCTATTGTCCTCCCACTTAACTTTTCACGAAAAATTCCTTCTCAAAGAAACTTGACGTTTTAAGTGACAAACACTTTTGTCTCCGATGTTATGGAGGAGTACTTAACAGTTATTCGAAATAACATACAGAGACAGGTTCATCCGACTTTGGTTGCAAACATCTTTCTTATGCATAGCATACCAATGTTTAAGAAAGGACAACTTGGGTTTTATCCCAAACCATAACCTTATATGGTGTCATTTCAACGGATTATGATGGAGCTCTTTTCAGTGGAAAAACGGTAATCTCTAAAGCTTTTAATCTTTAAAATACAATGGCAATTTTATGAATTACACCTTTCGATCTTACCATGTCAAACAAGGTTTAATTACATATCTCGAACGCTCCATACTCTTATGGTGTTTCGGGAAAATGCAAATCCACGGAACGATTCCTTAAATCTTAGGTATTATGCTAAACTTGTAACTCAAATATCTTCCTTTATGATCTTATCATAAACTATTTATATTCTTGTTACAATGATCTTGCACTTCATCTTGAAAGTCTTTGAACTTTTCAAGTGTTTCATACTTTATCCTTATTAAGTAAATATTCATATATTCACTCAAATTTTCGGAGAAAGCATATGAAGTTGAAATCCATCGCTCTTGACTACACATAACGGACTTCGTACAACAATATGTACAAGTTCCAATAAGCTAGTCATTCGTTCCCTTTTGGCCTATGAACGAAGTTTTAATTATCTCTAGGAAAGTTTCACAAGCGTCATTTGATCAAAAATCAGAAGACTCCAAAATTCCATCCACATGGAGTTTCTTCATGTTATCTTTCCAATATAATTCAAACAGCGATGTCACTTCCTAAGTGATCTTTCAATCAATTTGTCTTTCGACATTTTAGCACTAGTTTTATGGATGTGATTTCTCCAACGAGATTTGTGAATCATCCATCTTTTATGTATCACGGTAATTTATTTGAACAACTCTTTTGTTCTCATAATACCTGATAAAACAAATCTTGAAGGCAAGCTTTGATGTTTAACGAGCAACACAATAACCCTTTATTTGTTCTCAATGAACATCATCACATATTCTTTTGCTAGTTACTTAGGCCATTGTAGTTCATGAATTGTGTTGTTTCATATGACGATTCATACCAACAAATTCAGTATCAAATACTTGAGAACCACATTGTTTAATAAGCAAAGAATATAGCCATAACATGTATATCATCTATATACTTAAACTGAACAATTCTAGTCTTTTCTTTTCTGCCATATATTTATGAGATTTTCTTTCAGTATTTCCTTTTCTGTTTGAAAGAATCTATCAACATCAATAGTGGAGTCATACATATGACACATAGTCCAAAGCGTGTATAGTTAAATACCAATGTCTTTAGACTTGCACTTTGAAGTAGATCACCATTATCAAATGTTTGGTGTTCTTTCAAATTCCTTTCTTTAGTTAACTCTTGGTGTAGTAAACATTTTACCTACATCAAATATTCACCTTCATCATGGATTTATCCATGATCAAGCTACTTTAGCTTATAACGGTGAATCGTGAGTATAATGTTGCTCTCCAAAACCTTTTGGAAGATTAGGACAACTAGTGTCTCCAACCTTTTGCAAATTCTCATCAAATATGAGAACATGACTTTTGCCATATTATACTCTATCATGTTGTAACCAAAACTTCATTTCAGATATCACAATATCTTCCACACATCATGGTTTCTGAAACAACTCTTTCAGATCCTAGATAACCTTGATATTAAGGGAATCCTTTGAATATCAAGAATCATGGATACAAACATGATACTTATATACTAACACTTGGAATTGTTACTCTTGATTTAATACTAATTATTAAACTTCATGGAGTAACCGGAACTTACTGAAAGTTTGCAATAGGACTTTTAAACTTTAGATTAACACTTCAAAACAATACGATACCAGTTCGTAAAGTAACAAACCAGAATTCTATAGTTCTATCATCTCAATTATAACTAAGCGCAAGGTGGTAAACGGATGCCAATGACTACAACAACTATGCAAATTCACTTTGATTTAGTTTATGATAAATTGAGTTCTAATTAATAATTAAATTAATCTAGGTGAACTCCCACTCAAAACAATATCCCTCACATTGTCTTAGTGATCACACGAACCAAATCCACCACATCAAAACCGATCATCACGAGAGTTGATATAGCTTCAATGGCGAACAATCAACATGTTCATCATATCTACTATATGACTCATGCTCTACCTTTCGGTAATCCGTGTTCCTGAGGCCATGTCTGTACATGCTAGGCTCGTCAAGATCAAACCTTAGCTACCGCATAAGCAAATCTGGCTTGCTTACGTTGTATTCACCCGCGGAATCAAAGACACCCGATCATCACGTGGTGCTTTGAAGCAGCAAGCTTTGGCAACGGTGCATACTAAGGGTGAACACTTTAGAACTTGAAATTTATGTGCATGAGGGATCATCTTATAATGCTACCGTCGTCCACTAAGCAATACAAGATGCATAAAGGATTAACATCACATGCAATTCATAATATGTGATATGATATGGCCTTTCTTCTTTGTGCTTCCGATCTCCATCTTCAAGCACGAACATGATCTCCATCATCACCGGCACAGCATCAAGGTCAATGACGCTTCTTCATGGTTGTCGTCCACCAGCTTCAACTATTAAAACTATTTTGAATAGACACGCAGGTCTTAACAGAAATTAAAGACAACCATATGGCTCCTGCCGGTTGCCAACTTACAATAAGGAACATTGCATACATCAAATATAATCACAATCATGGCCATATCACATCACTGCACACCCCTGCAAAACAAAGTTAGACGCCTCTACTTTCTTTGCATATTTTACGTGGCTTGGGGCTTTCAATAAGTGTCGTTCTAACTTACGAACAAGAACCACAACATTGATACTAGCATTGTTGATTACCCGTTGTAAATTGGATCTTAACTATGCTAGGAGAAACAGGCACCCTCAAAGCCACTTATGCAATACAAGTTGCATGTCAAACGTGGAGCAAGTCTCATGAACGATGTCATGTAAGGTTAGCCCGGGCCGCTTCATCCCAACATACCGCAAGATGCAAAGTACACAAAAAGCAATCTACAATAAAAGCATCAACGCCCACAATGACCATTGTGTTCTACTCGTGCAACAGATCTACATATAGACACGGCTCTGATACCACTGTAGGGGTTCGTAGCATGGAAAACAAAAATTTTCTATCGCATACAAACAAACAAGCCAAGATCTATCTACTAGATTGTAGCAACGAGTCGATGGAATAACTCACCCTCGAAGATTCCAAAGTGTTTAACGAGAGCAGATTCTCGTGGGTGATGTAGTCGTACTCTTTCCGATCTCAAGATCGCGTAGACGATCCTTCCGGCGCCACGTTCCAGCAGCGCTCCCGCAGTCGGTCACACGTTTGGTACTCGACGAAGACCTTCCTCTCCCTTGTTCCAGCAGGCAGCGGAGGTTGTAGCACTCTCCTCGCGATTCCGGCAGCACAACGGCGTGGTACCGGAAGTAGAGGGGAAATCCCGCAGGGCTTCGCCTTAAGCCGGTGCGAGTATGGTGGAGCTTATGAGAGAGGCTATTAGTGGTCTAGTAATTAGACACACCAATTAGAGGGCTCTAAACCAATTAGAAGGCTCTAAACCGCTGGCTAAAGCAATTAGAAGCTCTAAACCAAAACGGCTCTAAACCGGAGGTAGAAGATAGGAACTTGTGTGTGCTAGGAGGGAGCCCTGCCCCTCCTTATATAGGTGGGAGGGCTGGCCGGCCAAGGGGAGGAGAGTCCCTCCCCAAGTCGGCTTGGTGGGGCGCCGGCCAAGGGAGGAACCCTCCTCCAATTCGGCCTCCACCAATCCTCCTCTCTTCCCACTTCCCAAAATTGCCGTTTGACTTTCAAACTAGCCGTTTGACTTTTCAATTTAGGATTTAAATAAACCCTTTATTTTGGACAGCAAGAACACCTAGTACATGATGCAATCATTCCAACTTACAATGACACATTCATGTACCCTTCCCCTTCCGGAGTGCCGGACATTCCGGGACCTTCTAGAATGTTCCCGATGAAAACACCGGAACCATTCCCCAACTCCGAAACGGGACTTTCCTTATATGAATCTTATTCTCCGGACCATTCCGGATCACCTCGTGATATCCCGGATCCCATCCGAGACTCCGAACAACATTCGGTCTCTTTCTCATAATACCATAACTACTCAAACAACGTCGAATCCTTAAGTGTGTCTCCCTACGGTTCGTGAATTATGCGGACATGATCGAGACACTTCTTCGAACAATAACCAATAGAGGAATCTGGAAATTCATATGGCTCCCACATATTTCTACGATTACTTTGCGATCGAATGAACCACTTACATACGATACCAATTTCCCTTTGTCTCACGATATGTTACTTATCCGAGGTTATGATCGTCGGTATCTCTGCATACCTAGTTCAACCTCGTTACTGATAAGTACTCTTTTCTCGTTCCCGTGATATGTGATCCCTTGTGACCATGTCACATGCTTGCAAGCCAATTGGATGACATTCCACCGAGAGGGCCCAGAGTATATCTATCCGTCATGTGGATGGACAAATCCCACTCTTGATCCATGTGTTTCAACCAATACTTTCCGAACACTTAATGCCACCTTTATAGCCACCCAGTTACGGTGTGGTGTTTGATGTCATCAAAGCATCCATCCGGTAAAGGTGATATGCATGATCTCATGGTCGAAGGAATTAGGTTACTATGTATCAGAAAGCATATAGCAATTGAACTATTGAAATGACTTGATCTTTATGCTACGCTTATCTATAGGAGTATGTCCACCATATCATTCTCCTAACGATATGATCTTGTTGTTGATAACATCTCAATGTTCATGATAGGGAAACCACAATCATCAATCAACCAACAAGCTAGTGAAGTATAGAGGCTATACTAGGGACTTCAAATTAAGTTTACAAATCACACAAGTATTAATGGTTTCCTTGTTTAATACTATTATAGCATGAATGTAAACATTTATCATAAGTATGAAGATATGATAATAACCTACTTTATTATTGCCTCTTGGGCATATCTCCAACAATAGCATGAATCAAACTAATGGTTCTATACTTGCTGATGTCTTCAGCTCCCTTTTTCTTAGGCAAGAGGACAATGTTGGCGGATTTAATCCATGGACCATGCCTCACATGAAGGTTGCTGAAGTGGTGGATGGCTTCCATAACATCCTGCTTGATGATCTCCCAACATTCCTTGAAAAAAGCCCTGGTAAAGCCATCGGGACCGGGGGCCTTGTCAGAAGGCATTTTGTGGACTTCCCTTTTTACCTCCTCTTCTGAAGAAGGATCAATAATTCCTTCCATGGCCGAATTACCTAAATTTAGGCTCTCCCAATTAAGGTCTTGGCTTCTATGAGACCCTCTTCCCATAACCGAAGAGAAGTGCACATGTATGATGCTCCCCTTTAGCTCATGGTTGGTGACCCACCCTCCATTGCTCTTTAGGCTTGGATGTGATTTTTTGTTCTCCTAGAGTTCATTATCATTTGGATAAATTTAGTGTTCACACCCCCTTTTTTAATATTTGCAATCCTTGCACTTTGTTTCTTTCTATCTCTCACAATAATAGCAAGTCTAATGACCCTCCTTTTTAGGAATAACCTAAGATTGGCCTCCTCCGAGGATCAGGAGTGGTTCTCTTGGGAAATATCAAGTTGAAGAATTATTAGAAGCATGGCATGAAGTAACACCTTGGTGTTGGAGAATAACCCTCGGGTCTATTGGAGAGATCTTTGCTCGTGGCCTTTAGCTTATGGAAAAGGTTTAAGTTGGGATCTCCATGACCGGAGGGCTTCTCCCAATCATGCTTAATCAATGTCCTCAAAACCCGGAATGCTCGTCCCACAATTTTCAAACTTGAATCTCCATGACCTTCTAGGAACACTTGTCGGCGAGAAGAATGGGGCAATGATCCAATGAGGCGGATGAGAGAGCATTTAGGACATAAAAATCGAAATGGATGTCCTAAGAGGAGTTTCTAAAAAGGCATTCAGCTTGATCATAGTAGGATTTGCTCTCTCGTTGCTCCAAGTGAAACTTGTATTCTGGAGGTGGATCTCTTTCAGCTCACACACTTGTGCATAGTGGAACCTATTTAACTGACTCCGGTTCACATTTTGTCTATTCTTGTCACGTGCTCAATATATTTGATTAAAATCACCAATAGCTAGACATTTGTCATCGGAAGCGGGCTTTTGAGAAATCAACTCAGCGAAGAAGTCGTCTTTCCGGGCATATGCGGTAGGGCCATAAACGGTAGTAATTTTGAAGGAAGTGCCGACGAGAAGGATGGGGATCTTTGCGGAAACGCAAAATTCCATGGCGACGATGTCCGTTACTTGTACCATTGCCTCGTCCCATAACATGAGAATGCCACCCCTATGACCATTTGCGGGGCGTTGAGAAAAACTCTTCAATCTATAGCCACACAAGTAGCTAGTAGTGAATTGATTGATGTCATCTAGATTCGTATCTTGTAGGCAAACCACATGACAAGAGGAAGCTACAATGATTTCATGCACCGTGGTTTGTCTATCAACATCATTCATACCTCGAACATTCCAGCTCAACATAATGTTTTTGTCATTCATTTAGGAACCGAAAGCACTCACAAATTAACACATGAAGCTTGAGTTTGCGTCTTACAACAGAGGCAGAACACAACAACGACAGCTGAACATCCTCAGCGACCAAACCCAGCAACAACAAGCACACCAACAGGCACCGCACAAACATGGCATCAAACTGAAGTTTTATCTAACATAGATAAGCAATGCACAAAAAAGTCCACAAGTGACACATAGATTTTTTTTACGGAGATAGGTAACACAAAGAGGAAAATACGAAGGACGGGAAACCATGTTGACAACCAAGCAAATATGGTGACACTAGTGCAGAGCCCCCCTTTAACTCCGGTTGGGAGGGCCCTCTAACAGCGGTTCCCCAACCGCTGTTGATGGTTCGGTGTTAGAGGGGGGGGCCCTTTAACACCGGTTCTTATACGAACCGGTGTTAAAGGGTGGCGCACGTGGGGCTGCCGCAGGCCTCAGCCCCCCCCCTTTAACATCGGTTCGGGGCTGGAACCGGTGTTAAAGGTTCTTCTGCCACGGCAGAGATTTAGGCCGTTTTCCTGCCGCGGTATGAGGATTGTGTACCTCACATTTATTTACAGACACTAGTATCAACCCGGGGTATGAGGAAGAGGAGTTCTACGACGAAGAAGAGGAGAACTTCGACAAATGCACCAACCAAGGCAAGCTAAAACTGTGCAAGCTATTGGGATACAACCTTGATTATACCAATCCCAAGTTTTACTTGCAAGCTTTATCTTTTCTTACTTTTATTAAAGTTTCTCAAATAGTTAATTAATTGGTGATTAGTGGAAAAATAGGAAAGATGCCATCAATAGCATATAACTAGGTGTAGATAGTTACACTTGAGTAGCACCCCTCAATAGTGACACCCTCATTGATAGATGATAGTGCTAAACTAATCTTGATCATTGTAGATGGGAACACTTGGAGAAAATGATTATGAAAACCTTGAAATGATGAGTCATTCTATTGAAATGTTTTGACATGTGTTATGGAACACAATGAGTTGAAGATGATACTGAATGAATCATGTGTCCGGACTTTGATAAAAAAACTAATGGTTGCATTCGGATGCAATACCATTCCAATTTTACCGTACAACCACAATACCTGAGTTGGGTAGGGCTTAACTGGAAGTTTATGTGTCTTAGTATGGGTTCCCTCGTAGAAAGAGGTTGAGCTGAGGCTACCTCGTGAATATGAATGTCCACCTATGTAGTGCCTAGGATGGTAGATGGCCATGGCTGGGAGGCCAAACTCATAGGGGAGGTGCCTATACTAGGGTGTGTAATTGAAAGGTTAGGATTGATTATCCGCATACCAAGTATGATGATTCAGGGTTATCCCTGACGGATGTATCTAATGTTGTGGTGAAAGTATACCACCTCTGCAGAGTGTCAAACTATTCGAATAGCCGCGTCCGCGGTCATGGACAGTTGGATGTCCATAATGTTCCATTGTCACATATTTTCCAAAAATACTTGTGACTTGAAATATGACTTGGACTTGACCACACAGAGTTGTGGACATGAAACTAGGTTCCCTCTTGAGTAATATTGATAACTAAATTAGGTCTTTATTACTAAGTACTTCTGAAATAAACTTGGCTTATTGAAAACAAACCTAAAGCTTAGGATCCCTATTAGAGTTGTATTACTGCTTTAGTGATAGTTTGCGAGTACTTTAAAAGTACTCATGGCTTTGTCCCTAGATATTCCCATGGCCAGACTTTGAAGAGGAGTATCCGGAGGACGGACAATAGGATGTCTATGATAACTAGGATCATCTCACATCGTCAGCATTGCCTGTGACAATGAAGATGGAGCCTCTACTATGTTATTTTCCGCTGCTTTGATGTGTATTAAGACTTGATCATGAGATCAACTATTTGTAAGACTATTATGGTTTGTAATGGATGATGTACTGTGCTATCAATTCTGTTATGTCTCGCAAAAATGGTAATCCTGGGATTACGATGTACGGCACAACAGGCATCTGGACTTAAAAATCCAGGTGTTCACAAGTTGGTATCAGAGCCATCATGACCATAGCAGACCCTAGTTAGAATGGACGTCTGAAAAACTCAGTTTCCAAACAAAGAAAGTGAGTATTTATGAAAACCTATTCTCACTCTTATCCTTGAGATTCTTTCCAAAAGAGAGTCATACGTTCCTCAAAGTTTTTGCAATCCTACATAAAATTTGAAACACTTGATCATATCACTAACTTACTCATCCTGATTTCTTATAGATGTAAGTCAAGTACAGTAAGTTCTACCATCTTGGCAACGGAGGAGAACTCATCTTTGAGAGGGACTTGGGACAGCTCGCGGATTTTCTTGGACGCCCGCACCCAGAGTTCTTTGGAGCGCAGCTCAATGACCAGCCAGGAGGAGAACTGCAGTGGTTGATTGTTGCCGATCTGAGAGGCACGATGGAGCCACGCACCTCAGCCAAGACACAATTTAGCTTGAGGGAGAACAACTGGCTGGATGGACTAGCTAGAGCCATGTAGGAGGCGCTTGCCCGTCTATGTGGGCAGAACATCAACCAGATCATTGGCACTCGATTCTCTCACTATGCAAGACGTGACTCCAATGGACGGCCCTTGGTCATGCGAGGACATCCGGAGCTGAAGCATCATGTGGATCACCTTGCCTTCATGTTGCATGAGAACCAGAAGGAGTTGGACAACGCCCGTGCCTACGCCAACCAGAAGCACCTTGTTGCAAATGAGAAGAACCAGACCCTCGCCATCCAAGCTAAAGAGCGCAAGTCACTTTGCCACCAACGTGACAACAAGGACCGCATCATTGCTCGCCTCCGTCAGAAGGTGTCAACCCTTGAGGAAACCATCCATGATCGTGAAGGGTTTCGCGGCATAGTAAATCAAAATTTTCTACGGATGCGAACAGAGGGAAAGCCAAGATCTAATCTAGGAGATGCAAACAACGAGAGAGATTGGATTAGATCTTCATACCCTTGAAGATTCGCACAGCGGAACGTTCGTCGGAACGTGGGTGATGTAGTCGTACTCGCTTCTCCTCCTCGCGATCCGATCCGATCTAGCACCACAAGTGGCGGTGCCTCCGTGAGATGCACACATGCAGCACCTCGATGTCTCCTCCTTCCTTGGTCCAGCAAGTATGGTGGAGAGATGGGTTGGATCTACAACGCGACGGCACGGTGCAATTGGTGGAGAATTTCTGCAGCAGGGCTTCGCCTACAAGCAGTCGGGAGGGAGAGAGGAGGGCAGCAGGGCGACTAGGGTTGGAGGGGAAGGTGTAGGGGGTTGGTGCGCCCCCAGCCCTCTATATATAGAGGGGTGGGCGCAGCCCTAGCCCTCCCCCAAGCCAAGGCCGGCGGCCCCAAGGAGGAAGAGTGGGGGGCAAGGAAACCCCCCTTTCTAGAAGCTCTATCTAGAGTTTAAACCTCTCTTGGCCGGCTGGGCCCTATGGGGCCTTGTGCCCCTGGCCCAATGCGGCCAGGGCACTCCCTCATAGGCCCATGCCCCCTCCCGGAAGGTGTGTCCATGTTGGTCCCCTTCCGGAAGGTTCTAGAAGCTTCCGGTACAATACCGATTAACCCGGAACAATTCCGAACTCCAAAAACTGCACTGCCTTATATGAATCTTATTCTCCGGACCACTCCGGAACCTCTCGTGATGTTCCGGATCCCATCTGAGACTCCGAACAAAAACTCATAAACCAATTATCCAATCTATCCTAGCGTCGAGATAAGTTAAGTGTGTGACCCTGCGGGTTCGAGAATATGCAGACATGATCTTCTATCAATAATCAACAGCGGGGTCTGGAAACCCATATTGACTGCCACACATTCATCGATGATCATATCGGATGAACCACGATGCCAGGATTCAATCAATCCCATATATATATTCCCTTCGTCTCGCGATATTTTACTTGCCCGAGATTTGATCGTCGGTACCGTCATACCTAGTTCAATCTCGTTCACAGCAAGTACTTTACTCGTTCCGTAATCCGATATCACTTTGTGATTAACTCCTTAACCACATGCTTGCAAGTGGTGTTGATATCGATTACCGAGTGGGCCCGAAGTATATCTCTCCGACTTGGGAGGGACAAATCCCATCTCGATACATACAACCCAACAGATACTTTCCGATCACCTGAGAGACACCTTTATGATCACCCTCTCATAGGATGACGTTTGATGACCTCAAAGCTTTCTTCCGATACCAGGGAGTTGTATTATCTCATGGTCTAAGGAATACAATATTTGACATAAGAAAAGCTTCACAAAAGACGAACACGATGACACGATCTAATTGCTTCGCTTAGTTTGGGTCTGTTCATCATATCATTCTCCCAATGATATGATCTCATTATCAATTGACAACTCATGTCTATGGTTAGGAAACCTTAACCATCATTGATCAATGAGCTAGTCCATAGAGGCGTACTAGGGACACGGTGTTGTTCACAAACCACACAAGTATTAAAGTTTCCGCTTAATACAATTCTAGCATGGAATATAAACATTATCATGAACAAGAATTATAATAATAACATCTTTATTATTTCCTCTAGTGCATAATTCCAACAATCTCCCACTTGCACTAGAGTCAATAATCTAGTTTACATTTGGCAACAATCTCACACCCATGGAACTGAGGTGCTGATCATGTTTTGCACGCGGAAGAGGTTTAGTCAATGGATCTGCGACATTCAGATCTGTATGTACTTTGCTAATCTTCAGATCTCCATCTGCTATATAATCTCGGATTATATGAAACTTGCGGTTGATATGCTTGGTCTTTGGATGATATCTTGGTTCCTTAGCGAGTGCTATGGCGCCAGTGTTGTCACACAATATCTCCAGTGGGTCCAATGCACTTGGAACCACGCCAAGCTCAGTGATGAAGTTACTGATCCAAACTCCTTCACTTGACGCTTCTGCAGTAGCCATGTATTCCACTTCTACTGTAGATCCCGCGATCACGCTTTGCTTGCAGCTTTTCCAGCTCACAGCTCCTCCATTCAAAATATAAATGTATCCTGTCTGAGATTTAGAATCATCCTCGTCGGTGTCGAAACTAGCGTCGACGTAACCTTTTACGACAAGCTGTTCATCACCCCCATAGACTAAGAACATTTCTTTAGTCCTATTTAGGTACTTTAGAATGTTCTTCACGGCTGTCCAGTGTTCCGCTCCTGGATCACTCTGATATCTGCTCGTCAAACTAAGAGCATTGGACACATCCGGTCTAGTACACAGCATGGCATACATGATCGAACCTATGGCCGAGGCATAAGGCACTTTGCTCATAGCTTCCGTATCATTTACCGTAGCTGGACACTGAGCCTTGCTCAATATCTTACCTGACAACATAGGCACCGAACCTTTCTTTGCCTTATCCATTCTAAACCTTTTCAGAACTTTGTCTAGGTATGCACTCTGGCTTAAAGCTATCAGGCGTATTTGTCTATCTCTATAGATTTTGATGCCCAATATATAAGCAGCTTCACCTAGGTCTTTCATTGAAAAACACTTGTTCAAATAACTCTTCACATCGTTAAGCATATTGATGTCATTTCCGATAATCAATATGTCATCCACATATAGTACCAGAAACGTCACCGTGCTCCCACTCACTTTCTTGTAGATGCAAGCTTCGTAGCAATTTGGAACAAATCCAAAGCTCTTGATCACTTGATCAAAACGAAGGTTCCAACTCCGAGATGCTTGCTTCAGTCCATAAATGGAACGCTGAAGTTTGCATACTTTATCAGCATCCTTAGGATCGACAAAACCTTCGGGTTGCATCATATACAACTCTTCATCAATGTTGCCATTGAGGAACGCAGTCTTGACATCCATCTTCCATATTTCATAATCATGAAACGCAGCAATTGCTAATAAAATCCGAATGGACTTAAACATCGCTACGGGAGAGAAAGTCTCATCGTAGTCAACACCTTGAACTTGTCGAAAACCTTTCGCGACAAGCCGTGCTTTATAGACAGTAACATTACCATCCGCGTCTGTTCTCTTCTTGAAGATCCATTTTCACTCAACGGCCTTTCGGTCGCTAGGAGGGTCCACCAAAGTCCATACTTGGTTTTCGCTCATGGATCCCAATTCGGATTTCTGTCACATCCCAAATTTTTCCAAGTTTTGAAATATAAAAAAAATAAACAAACAAAAGAAATAAAGGATGAAATTTAGGGGGTTAGATTTATAACATACTGATTTTTGGAGTAAAAAAAACTATTATTTAAAAATGAGAACTAGAAAATCTCGTTTATATAATTAAATCTTAACTAGAATTTTCATGTAAAATGGTTTAACATGAATTAAAAAGAGCGTGTTTATAAATTTTCATTTTTGTTTGTCCCTCAAATTGTTTTTTTTTTACTTTTGTTTGTTTCAGCATATTGAAATATACTCTTTTGAATTTATTTCGATTTATCGATTCGCTTTTTATTGTTTCTTTCCAAACAAATCCTGGTTTAAGCATATGCATCGATGCATGCCATGCAATTGCATGCATGTTCTACTAGTATATACACTATACATTCTAGTCATACTCTCTCTCACCTCCATTTTCTTGGCCGAGCAACTAAATCTGGCCATGTATATATATACACACGTATATATCTTACTCTCTCTTCTCAATCTTTCTTTACGGAGTTAACCTTGTAGCCCAGCTAAACCTAGGTTCACTCAATCTTGCACAGGACAGAGTCCAACAAAACGCACACTGTTTCATCTCCCTACATGCACGAGACATCAAGTAATAACCAACCATAAACCATAGTAGAAACGTCTCTATTAAAAATTGCAGCCATAAACCATAGTAGAAACGTCTCTATAAAAAAAATTGCAGCCATCACACTACCAATTTTTTAAGCCTGATACATCTCCCGGTGTTTCCTATTGCCATACCACCCCCACCATATGAGCCTAGGCTCTACCGCAACTTAAGCTCGCAAGAGCTGCGCCAAGATGCCGCTCGGCTTTCCGGCAGATCCGACCATGAGAGACCGAAGGGCTGTGCCACCACGACCACGAGGAGAAGAATAACCTGTTCCTGAAAAAGCAGTTCAGTCCTTTGATCATGCCGACTGTACCACGTCTTTCTTCAAACTCGGTTCATCATCTTCATCGAACAACTACGTTGTACTCGGTGAGATTCGTCACAAATCCTTGCACTCACACTCTACTCGCACATATGCCTACCTCCAGGACATGGTTCTATACAATTCCATCGCAGTTGGACGTGTCGCCGGTGAAGCCGTGTCATCATCGTAGATCGCTCGTCGGAGTTCTGCAGCAGTCGCGGCGCCGACGTCAATCGCCACCTGTATAGAGGAACATAAGCCCTTGTAAATTCTTATTTCGTTTTACCTGTATCACGCCCACATCTTTGACCAATTATTTCATACGTTTTCGTAGCTGGATGTCGCCCCGATGTACAAACTATGCATCGCGGCTCCTGCTGTCCTCGTCTTCTGGACCTTCAGTAAACCACGCCAAGGACCCCATTATTTTTCACCATCATTAGCTACACCAATCAGATACCTTCACAGACCATAAGGATCAACGGATTTATGAATTTTTCCACTTGCCGAGCCATCCTTGCTGTATCAAATTTTCCAACGAGCTCTCATCTCCTCCCATCGGTGAGCTTCCTTCTTTTTTGTTTTCCAAACATGAATCTGAATCATGAAGTCATGTGTAAGTATAACTTTCTAAACTGGTAGTCTTAATAGAAAACAACTACGTGAGCCGCAAGAACTTATATTTTCGGATATATGCTTATTTCAAGTGGAAACTTAAAAAAATTCACATCTTACGTTCTCCTTCCAAATTAGTATTCCTAGAATCCTTAGGAAATATAGAACCATTGAAACCTTTAATTTCAATTATTGACAAGTAGTATAAAAAAAATTCAAATTGCAAATGGGAAATACGAACTATCTTTGTCATATCATGAATTCTACAAATCCTTTTTTGGATGATTTCTTTTGCAAAGATAAATTTATCATGAAACTGACTTCACCATGTGCACTCGCTGACTCAGAAATCCACCGGTCAAACATATCCTTGTTGCATCATCACAAGTGAATATTTCAGCAGCAACCAAAATCCATTCTGTAGAAACTTTACAAGGTTTCCTAGGATAGAGGAATTTCTAAAAAAAAAAAATATACATAAATATATCTGAGGAACACGACTATCTGAGTAAAAAAAAATAGCAGTGTAAGTCAATTTTACATTATTACAAAGTATCATCCACGAATTACAGAGGCCTCAGCATATGCATCTGACCAACAATAAGGCCATTGTATAGTCCTCGACAATTGATGAAGGGAATAAAAAATACCTTCCTGTTAGTACACTTGAGCCATAATTTCAAACTTGTCCAATACCACGTATAAAACATCTTAAGTCTAATCCTAGTTTAACATAACCTTTATTTATGGGAATCTCCATGTTTAAATTAGAAATTATTCCTTTGAATAAAAGCATTTCTAGCAAAACAAAAATGATATAAAATGGCCATTTTCACTAACTTGTTTTCAAATGATTTTACACTTTTATAAATGACCATTAGGTGCTTTAAAATGTTTATAGCCTTATTAGAAACCACCTTTCCAAATAAAACAACCTTTGCATGCTTGCATGCATTTACTTGTTTTTATTATTTTATGTGGTGAATTGTTTGAATGCTAGTTTGAATATGTGCTTGCTTGATTGAATTGTAGTGAACTTTGAAGAGTGTGACAATTTCAAGATCAAGGAGTGAACTTAGTTCTCTACTAAAAAGGCAAGTAATGCTTCATACTTTTGTCCCATTACTTTCACTATGCATCAGTGATTTTTCTAAGTAAAACTTGCATGGAATTTTTGCTAAGTATAAACCATGCTATGGGAAATCCTAGTAGATGAAACCTTAGTAGAAATTTCCTAAGTTAAGATCCCTACTACTATCATGCTTAGCTTAGCTAGTAGAAAACAAGGGTGGAATATATATTCACACTATGGAAAAATTTCTAAGTCTAAGGACTTGTGTTTTGTTTAATAAAACAACTAAGTAAATGAATCACCTGGGTGGAATGGAAGAAATGGTTTGTGTTGAGTGGTTCACAAGGCCCATTTCTATGGTTTACCTTGTGTATCTCACTTGTGGATGGCCACCCAGGAACAAAGAGATTTGAGATGTCAAATGTTGAGAAGCTTCAAGTGCAGCCACTTGGCATTATGGGCTCTGCCTGGATCATATAGGTTGCAATAACTTAGCCAAATGGACAGTTGGTGGTAGGGGTTTGATAGGTTGGAGCGCGTCCATGTTGGTCTAAGGGAAGGCTTCTGAAAGATCTTGTCTTGGTGAAACCAAGTCTTGTGGGGAAAGTGCACCACCTCTGCAGAGTGTAAAATCTAAGTACTTAGTCATGTCCCTGGCAAAGGACAATTTGAGCATCAAGACATGGAAGCTATCAAGAATCTCATCATCCAAATTTCTAAGTTAAAAACTTGTGGTTGAACAAGGGTTAAAGGATCTTCAATCTTTGATTGGTAGGTGCCTTGGGTGATTTTTGTCAAAGCAAAAACTTAGTGTTTTCAAATGATAAGAAAAATCTATTTTGAGCAATGCAAGCCTCAACTCCACTTTGCCAAATGCATATAGATGATAGACTCCACTATACTACCATAGTATCACTTGCCAATACAATTCACATGTATTGACCCTTGTGGCTGTAACTTGTTATGTTGCAGGTTTGATTGATATTAGTGAAGTTTAATGATTAGGATTACAAGTCTACAACCAACATGTTTGCCTGTGGCACTTTGAAGATGAAGGACCCCATGCTTATAGATATTCTGCTGTAATGTAATGTAATAGCCAAATGAGCTATGTAAGATGTAATAAATTATTTTATTCCTGGTTATAAAGTTGTATTATGACCTTTGTTTCTTGATATTACATCTTAACTGTGGATCCTAGCTATTGATCCAGGGACTAGCATTGCAATCACAGGGATCCTTTTCCTTTACAAAGGAGGGATCTTATAGATGGTATCAGAGCATTGTGTTGCCTGTAGGATTTGTAAACCTAGGATTGGACAAAAACCGTTAGAAAAATAGGAGTTGTATTTGTTCCAAAACTTATTTACAAACAATCTTGTAAAATCTTTCCCCCAACCATTTTGGTTTTGATTCTACATCTCTTCTATTTCAAACTTGATGGAAAAACCTACCCCATGACCAAGGACTTCACCATGCGCAAAGGACTTCTTCAACTCTAATGACTTCAACATATTCAACTCTAATGACTTCAACATCTTCATCATTTTCACCAAGGACTTCAACCTTGGATGTCACTAAGAACTACAAGTGAGACAAGAAATCTTGCTCAAGATTTGGAGACTAAGGAAACATAAATCAGAAGGAGCCATCATCACCTTGAAGTTTTGAGACCAAGATGCAAGAAATTCTCTAAGGATACAAAGATATTGTTCATGAAGAATCAACTAAGAAGGATGGAAGGATTTCAAGTGAACCATATAGATGGACCACCATATTTAGTTTAAGTCAAACCCACCAACTTATGTGGTGTAACAAAAATATTTTTGGTTGCCTAAAAATATGCTTGAAACTTGTTGTTTGAGTGGAATGTTTGTTTGTGATTGCTTGCACATTGCTTGTGTGAATTGTGATGTGTGTGATTAGAATTATTCCCTTAGAAATATTTTGCCTATTCTAATCCCAATCCAACCCAAACAGATGACCTCTCCAAGAGACTCCAACAACCAAGAGGTCAACATGAGAGACTAACTACTAGCAAACCAAACCCAGTTGAGCCAAGTGACAACCCAGCTTTTAGCTAACAATAATGGATTAGACCCAGCTATACAAAGGATTTTGAAACTTCAATCCCAATTGTTGCAAGGGATGGCCACTCAAATGATCAACATTGGAGTCAACTCTTCCAAAGGAGTTTATGACAACAAGGATGACAAAGATGTTATTTTAGAAGGAACCAAAGCTTGCAATATTTGTGGAGACAAGGATCACACTTCCAAGGAGCATGGAGATCAATGCCCCAACTGTGAAGAGGAACATCCAGTTAGCCAATGTCCCACCTCTCAAGCTACTTGTTACCTATGTGAAGGAAATAATCATGTCCCTATTCAATGCCCCATCTATTCCATAGTTGAACAAAGGAAACAAGGTGGAGTGCAACATCTGATTTCAGACTATCAAGAGGGAGCTAAGTCTACCAAGAAGGATGAGGACAAAGGAAAATCTCCACTTGTACCTCCATGCAATACAACCCAATTTAAAGGACCAAAGAAGAGGCATATGAATTATCCAAAGAGCAATAGAAGGTCAAAGAAACCAGTAGACATTCCTACCTATGAGATAACATATGAAGAACATGAACTTGAGGCACTCCTGGCTTTGGATAAACCCAAGAAAAAGAAGGACAAGAGCCATGTACAATGTAATCATTGTAAGGAAATGGGACACTATGCAGATGTTTGCCCAGAGAAGTTTCCCCAAGATCCCAAGCAAGCCAATATGTAATTTAGTTGGAAAATTTTTAAGGGTCGTAGTGCCCTGTTGTCCTGAAACCCAACATATTGTTTCTAACCTTCCCGAATCTCGGGACGAGATTCCTTTTAAGGGTGGTAGCCTGTCACATCCCAAATTTTTCCAAGTTTTGAAATATAAAAAAAATAAACAAACAAAAGAAATAAAGGATGAAATTTAGGGGGTTAGATTTATAACATACTGATTTTTGGAGTAAAAATAAAACTATTATTTAAAAATGAGAACTAGAAAATCTCGTTTATATAATTAAATCTTAACTAGAATTTTCATGTAAAATGGTTTAACATGAATTAAAAAGAGCGTGTTTATAAATTTTCATTTTTGTTTGTCCCTCAAATTGTTTTTTTTTACTTTTGTTAGTTTCAGCATATTGAAATATGCTCTTTTGAATTTATTTCGATTTATCGATTCGCTTTTTATTGTTTCTTTCCAAACAAATCCTGGTTTAAGCATATGCATCGATGCATGCCATGCAATTGCATGCATGTTCTACTAGTATATACACTATACATTCTAGTCATACTCTCTCTCACCTCCATTTTCTTGGCCGAGCAACTAAATCTGGCCATGTATATATATACACACGTATATATCTTACTCTCTCTTCTCAATCTTTCTTTATGGAGTTAACCTTGTAGCCCAGCTGAACCTAGGTTCACTCAATCTTGCACAGGACAGAGTCCAACAAAACGCACACTGTTTCATCTCCCTACATGCACGAGACATCAAGTAATAACCAGCCATAAACCATAGTAGAAACGTCTCTATTAAAAATTGCAGCCATAAACCATAGTAGAAACGTCTCTATAAAAAAATTGCAGCCATCACACTACCAATTTTTTAAGCCTGATACATCTCCCGGTGTTTCCTATTGCCATACCACCCCCACCATATGAGCCTAGGCTCTACCGCAACTTAAGCTCGCAAGAGCTGCGCCAAGATGCCGCTCGGCTTTCCGGCAGATCCGACCATGAGAGACCGAAGGGCTGCGCCACCACGACCACGAGGAGAAGAATAACCTGTTCCTGAAAAAGCAGTTCAGTCCTTTGATCATGCCGACTGTACCACGTCTTTCTTCAAACTCGGTTCATCATCTTCATCGAACAACTACGTTGTACTCGGTGAGATTCGTCACAAATCCTTGCACTCACACTCTACTCGCACATATGCCTACCTCCAGGACATGGTTCTATACAATTCCATCGCAGTTGGACGTGTCGCCGGTGAAGCCGTGTCATCATCGTAGATCGCTCGTCGGAGTTCTGCAGCAGTCGCGGCGCCGACGTCAATCGCCACCTGTATAGAGGAACATAAGCCCTTGTAAATTCTTATTTCGTTTTACCTGTATCACGCCCACATCTTTGACCAATTATTTCATACGTTTTCGTAGCTGGATGTCGCCCCGATGTACAAACTATGCATCGCGGCTCCTGCTGTCCTCGTCTTCTGGACCTTCAGTAAACCACGCCAAGGAACCCATTATTTTTCACCATCATTAGCTACACCAATCAGATACCTTCACATACCATAAGGATCAACGGATTTATGAATTTTTCCACTTGCCGAGCCATCCTTGCTGTATCAAATTTTCCAACGAGCTCTCATCTCCTCCCATCGGTGAGCTTCCTTCTTTTTTGTTTTCCAAACATGAATCTGAATCATGAAGTCATGTGTAAGTATAACTTTCTAAACTGGTAGTCTTAATAGAAAACAACTACGTGAGCCGCAAGAACTTATATTTTCGGATATATGCTTATTTCAAGTGGAAACTTAAAAAAATTCACATCTTACGTTCTCCTTCCAAATTAGTATTCCTAGAATCCTTAGGAAATATAGAACCATTGAAACCTTTAATTTCAATTATTGACAAGTAGTATAAAAAAATTCAAATTGCAAATGGGAAATACGAACTATCTTTGTCATATCATGAATTCTACAAATCCTTTTTTGGATGATTTCTTTTGCAAAGATAAATTTATCATGAAACTGACTTCACCATGTGCACTCGCTGACTCAGAAATCCACCGGTCAAACATATCCTTGTTGCATCATCACAAGTGAATATTTCAGCAGCAACCAAAATCCATTCTGTAGAAACTTTACAAGGTTTCCTAGGATAGAGGAATTTCTAAAAAAATATATATACATAAATATATCTGAGGAACACGACTATCTGAGTAAAAAAAATAGCAGTGTAAGTCAATTTTACATTATTACAAAGTATCATCCACGAATTACAGAGGCCTCAGCATCTGCATCTGACCAACAATAAGGCCATTGTATAGTCCTCGACAATTGATGAAGGGAATAAAAAATACCTTCCTGTTAGTACACTTGAGCCATAATTTCAAACTTGTCCAATACCACGTATAAAACATCTTAAGTCTAATCCTAGTTTAACATAACCTTTATTTATGGGAATCTCCATGTTTAAATTAGAAATTATTCCTTTGAATAAAAGCATTTGTAGCAAAACAAAAATGATATAAAATGGCCATTTTCACTAACTTGTTTTCAAATGATTTTACACTTTTATAAATGACCATTAGGTGCTTTAAAATGTTTATAGCCTTATTAGAAACCACCTTTCCAAATAAAACAACCTTTGCATGCTTGCATGCATTTCCTTGTTTTTATTATTTTATGTGGTGAATTGTTTGAATGCTAGTTTGAATATGTGCTTGCTTGATTGAATTGTAGTGAACTTTGAAGAGTGTGACAATTTCAAGATCAAGGAGTGAACTTAGTTCTCTACTAAAAAGGCAAGTGATGCTTCATACTTTTGTCCCATTACTTTCACTATGCATTAGTGATTTTTCTAAGTAAAACTTGCATGGAATTTTTGCTAAGTATAAACCATGCTATGGGAAATCCTAGTAGATGAAACCTTAGTAGAAATTTCCTAAGTTAAGATCCCTACTACTATCATGCTTAGCTTAGCTAGTAGAAAACAAGGGTGGAATATATATTCACACTATGGAAAAATTTCTAAGTCTAAGGACTTGTGTTTTGTTTAATAAAACAACTAAGTAAATGAATCACCTGGGTGGAATGGAAGAAATGGTTTGTGTTGAGTGGTTCACAAGGCCCATTTCTATGGTTTACCTTGTGTATCTCACTTGTGGATGGCCACCCAGGAACAAAGAGATTTGAGATGTCAAATGTTGAGAAGCTTCAAGTGCAGCCACTTGGCATTATGGGCTCTGCCTGGATCATATAGGTTGCAATAACTTAGCCAAATGGACAGTTGGTGGTAGGGGTTTGATAGGTTGGAGCGCGTCCATGTTGGTCTAAGGGAAGGCTTCTGAAAGATCTTGTCTTGGTGAAACCAAGTCTTGTGGGGAAAGTGCACCACCTCTGCAGAGTGTAAAATCTAAGTACTTAGCCATGTCCCTGGCAAAGGACAATTTGAGCATCAAGACATGGAAGCTATCAAGAATCTCATCATCCAAATTTCTAAGTTAAAAACTTGTGGTTGAACAAGGGTTAAAGGATCTTCAATCTTTGATTGGTAGGTGCCTTGGGTGATTTTTGTCAAAGCAAAAACTTAGTGTTTTCAAATGATAAGAAAAATCTATTTTGAGCAATGCAAGCCTCAACTCCACTTTGCCAAATGCATATAGATGATAGACTCCACTATACTACCATAGTATCACTTGCCAATACAATTCACATGTATTGACCCTTGTGGCTGTAACTTGTTATGTTGCAGGTTTGATTGATATTAGTGAAGTTTAATGATTAGGATTACAAGTCTACAACCAACATGTTTGCCTGTGGCACTTTGAAGATGAAGGACCCCATGCTTATAGATATTCTGCTGCAATGTAATGTAATAGCCAAATGAGCTATGTAAGATGTAATAAATTATTTTATTCCTGGTTATAAAGTTGTATTATGACCTTTGTTTCTTGATATTACATCTTAACTGTGGATGCTAGCTATTGATCCAGGGACTAGCATTGCAATCACAGGGATCATTTTCCTTTACAAAGGAGGGATCTTACAATTTCATGGCTTCTAGCCATTTCTCAGAGTCTGGGCTCATCATCGCTTCCTCATAGTTCGTAGGTTCACTGTCTTCTACTAACAAGACAGTCAAAACAGGGTTGCCGTACCACTCAGGAGGGGCACGCGACCTTGTCGACCTGCGACGTTCAGTAGCAGCATCGTCCGAAGCTTCATGATCCTTGTCATTAGCTTCCTCTATTGTTGGTGCAGGCGGCACTGGAACCATTTCAGGTGCTGCGCTACTCTCCAATTCAAGAGAAGGTTCAATAACCTCGTCTAGCTCTACTTTCCTCCCACTCACTTCTTTCGAGAGAAACTCCTTCTCAAGAAAGGAACCGTTCTTTGCGACAAACACTTTGCCTTCGGTTCTGTGATAGAAGGTATACCCAATAGTTTCCTTAGGGTATCTTATGAAGACGCATTTCTCCGCTTTGGGTTCGAGCTTTCCGGCATCAACTTCTTGACGTAAGCTTCGCATCCCCAAACTTTAAGAAACGACAACTTAGGTTTAGCACCAAACCACAGTTCATACGGTGTCGTCTCAACGGATTTAGATGGACCCCTATTTAAAGTGAATGCAGCGGTTTCTAATGCATAACCCCAGAATGATAACGGCAAATCAGTAAGAGACATCATCGATCGGACCATATCTAATAAGGTTCGATTCCGGCGTTCAGACACACCATTGCGCTGTGGTGTTCCGGGTGGCGTGAGTTGTGAAACGATTCCACTTGCTTTAAGATGCGTGAGAAAATCATAACTCAAATATTCACCTCCACGATCGGATCGTAGAAACTTAATCTTTCTGTTACGATGGTTCTCCACTTCATTCTGAAATTCTTTGAACTTTTCAAACGTTTCAGATTTATGTTTCATTAAATAGATATACCCATATCTACTTAAGTCATCGGTAAAAGTGAGAAAATAGCGATATCCACCGCGCGTCGAAACACTCATCGGTCCGCATACATCGGTATGTATGATTTCCAACAAGTCCGTTGCTCGCTCCATCATACCGGAGAACGGGGTTTTGATCATCTTGCCCATGAGGCATGGTTCGCATGTGTCAAATGATTCAAAATCAAGAGACTCCAAAAGTCCATCAGAATGGAGTTTCTTCATGCGCTTTACACCAATATGACCTAGACGACAGTGCCACAAATAAGTAGTATTATCACTATCTACTTTGCATCTCTTAGCCTCAATGTTATGGATGTGTGTTTCATCCCTTTCGAGATTTAGAAGAAATAAACCATTCACAAGAGGTGCATGACCATAAAAGATGTTACTCATATAAATAGAACAACCATTATTCTCCAATTTAAATGAATAACCGTCTTGCAATAAACAAGATCCAGAAATAATGTTCATGCTCAACGCAGGCACATAATAACACTTATTAAGTTTTAAAACTAATCCCGAAGGTAAAACTAAGGAGAGCGTGCCGATGGCCATCACATCAACTCTTGATCCGTTGCCAACGTGCATCGTCACCTCATCCCTCGCAAGCCGCCGTCTATTCCGTAGCTCCTGTTTCGAGTTACAAATATTAGCAACTGAACCGGTATCAAAACCCAGGCACTACAACGAGGGCTAGTAAGGAAAACATCAATAACATGTATATCAAATATACCTTTGATGGTGCCAGCCTTCTTGTCCGCTAAGTACTTCGGACATTTGCGCTTCCAGTGACCCTTGTCCTTGCAATAGAAGCACTCAGTGTCCGGCTTACGACCAGACCTGAGATTCTTCTCAGCAGGGGCAACGCGCTTGCCGCCGCCTTTCTTGAAGGGCTTCTTCGCTCCCTTACCTTTCTTGAAGGTGGGCTTGTTGACCATCAACACATGATTATCCTTTTTGATGTCCACTTCCGCGGCCTTCAGCTTTGCGAAGAGCTCGGTGATCGTATCAGTGGAACCAATCTGATTATGAGTCACTACAAAACTTTTGTAGCTGGGAGGGACTGATTGCAGAACCCTTTCAATCTTGAGCTCCTCTGGAATCGTGCATTCCAGTTGCTCAAGGCGTTGAGTGTAGCCCGTCATCTTAATGGCGTGCTCACTAACGGAACTCCCTTCCTCCATTTTGCAGTTAAAGAACTTCTCAGAGATCTCATATCTCTCAGAACGGGCCTGAGTCTGAAACATGGTTTTCAGCTCTTCGAGAATCTCAAAGGCCCGGGATAGTCTTCAAAACGATTTTGAAGTTCCGGTTCCATAGCAAACAACATGGTGCTCTTAATCACACCATAATCATCCTTGCACGACTGATAGACAGCTTTCTCATCAGCCGGTGCAGTTGCAATAGGGGGTTCACCTAACGCTTTCCCAAGGACATAGTCCTTTTGACCGCCAGAGAGAATGATTCTTAGATTGTAGAACCAATTGGTGAAGTTAGACCCATTGTTTCTAAGCTTTTCCTTCTCAGCAAAAACGTTGAAGTTGAAGTTGGACTTGGCCATGTGATCTACAGTATTGGCAAGTACAATTTAGACTATGTTCATGATAACTAGTTCAACTTTTAATCAAATTACTAGATGAACTCCCACTAAATTCAACATCCCTCAAGTTGTTTAGTGAACACGATCCAAATTCACCACACCTAATCCGATCATCACGAGAAGAGATGTGGTTTCAATGGTGGCCAACGAAGTGTCGATCATATCATTCATATGACTCATGCTTAACCTTTCGGTTCATGTGTTCCGAGGCCATGTCTGTACATGCTAGGCTCGTCAAGTTAGACCCAAGTATTTCCGCGTGTGCAAAACTGGCTTGCATCCGTTGTATGTGAGCGTAGAGTCTATAGCACCCGATCATCACGTGATGCTTGGACACGACGAACTTTCGCAACGGTGCATACTTGGGGAGAACACAGTTTTTATCTTGATCGTTAAGTGAGGAATCATCTTATAATGCTACCATCGTGATCTAAGCATAATAAGACACATAAAAGGATAAACATCACATGCATATAACTTTAATGTGACATGGTATAGCCAATCTTCGCGCAATGATCTCCATCTTGTGCGCTCCGGCATGATCTCCATCACTCCACCATGATTGCCTCCACCACGAATAGCAACTACAACTATTGCTAACTACTTAGCGATAAAGTGAAACTATTACATGGCGCATAAGAAGTTGACACACAGGTCATACACAATTATAAAGACAGCCATATGGCTCCTGCCGGTTGTGTACTCATCGACATGCAAGTCGTGAAACATTACAAAACATGATCATCGCATACATTATACACATCACATCTTGGGCCATACCATATCACAGAAAACACTCCCTGCAAAAACAAGTTAGACGCCTCTACTTTGTTGTTGCAAGTTTTACGTGGCTTATGGGAGTAGATGCTAAGAACGATTCTTACCTACGGTAAGCCACAACGGTGATATTATGGTTGCCAAACTCCGGTGTTAATCCCATGACAACTATAGTGAGAGAAACTGACATCCACCAGCCGCATGTGTGGAACAAGACACACGTCAAGTGCGGAGCCGGTCTCGCGAACGACGTCACGTAAGGTTGGCCTGGACCGCTTCAATCTCACTATCCCGCGTCATAAGAAGAACACAAACAAGAGGCTTGCAACAGAAAACATCAACGCCCGCAACAACCATGTTGCGTTCTACTCGTGAAACACATCTACGCATAGATCTAGCTCTGATACCACTGAAGGGTTTCGCGGCATAGTAAATCAAAATTTTCTACGGATGCGAACAGAGGGAAAGCCAAGATCTAATCTAGGAGATGCAAACAACGTGAGAGATTGGATTAGATCTTCATACCCTTGAAGATTCGCACAGTGGAACGTTCGTCGGAACGTGGGTGATGTAGTCGTACTCGCTTCTCCTCCCCGCGATCCGATCCGATCTAGCACCAAAAGTGGCGGTGCCTCCGTGAGATGCACACGTGCAGCACCTCGACGTCTCCTCCTTCCTTGGTCCAGCAAGTATGGTGGAGAGATGGGTTGGATCTACAACGCGACGGCGCGGTGCAATTGGTGGAGAATTTCTGCAGCAGGGCTTCGCCTACAAGCAGTCGGGAGGGAGAGAGGAGGGCAGCAGGGCGGCTAGGGTTGGAGGGGAAGGTGTAGGGGGTTGGTGCGCCCCCAGCCCTCTATATATAGAGGGGTGGGCGCAGCCCTAGCCCCTCCCCCAAGCCAAGGCTAGCGGCCCCAAGGAGGAAGAGTGGGGGGCAAGGAAACCCCCCTTTCTAGAAGCTCTATCTAGAGTTTAAACCTCTCTTGGCCGGCTGGGCCCTATGGGGCCTTGTGCCCCTGGCCCAATGCGGCCAGGGCACTCCCTCATAGGCCCATGCCCCCTCCCGGAAGGTGTGTCCACGTTGGTCCCCTTCCGGAAGGTTCTAGAAGCTTCCGGTACAATACCGATTAACCCGGAACAATTCCGAACTCCAAAAACTGCACTGCCTTATATGAATCTTATTCTCCGGACCACTCCGGAACCTCTCGTGATGTTCCGGATCCTATCCGATACTCCGAACAAAAACTCATAAACCAATTATCCAATCTATCCTAGCGTCGAGATACGTTAAGTGTGTGACCCTGCGGGTTCGAGAATATGCAGACATGATCTTCTATCAATAATCAACAGCGGGGTCTGGAAACCCATATTGACTGCCACACATTCATCGATGATCATATCGGATGAACCATGATGCCAGGATTCAATCAATCCCATATATATATTCCTTTCGTCTCGCGATATTTTACTTGCCCGAGATTTGATCGTCGGTACCGTCATACCTAGTTCAATCTCGTTCACAGCAAGTACTTTACTCGTTCCGTAATCCGATATGGCTTTGTGATTAACTCCTTAACCACATGCTTGCAAGCGGTGTTGATATCGATTACCGAGTGGGCCTGAAGTATATCTCTCCGACTTGGGAGGGACAAATCCCATCTCGATACATACAACCCAACAGATACTTTCCGATCACCTGAGAGACACCTTTATGATCACCCTCTCATAGGATGACGTTTGATGACCTCAAAGCTTTCTTCCGATACCAGGGAGTTGTATTATCTCATGGTCTAAGGAATACAATATTTGACATAAGAAAAGCTTCGCAAAGACGAACACGATGACACGATCTAATTGCTTCGCTTAGTTTGGGTCTGTCCATCATATCATTCTCCCAATGATATGATCTCATTATCAATTGACAACTCATGTCTATGGTTAGGAAACCTTAACCATCATTGATCAATGAGCTAGTCCATAGAGGCGTACTAGGGACACGGTGTTGTTCACAAACCACACAAGTATTAAAGTTTCCGCTTAATACAATTCTAGCATGGAATATAAACATTATCATGAACAAGAATTATAATAATAACATCTTTATTATTGCCTCTAGGGCATAATTCCAACAGATCGGGACATCCAGCTTGAGGAGAGGGAAACCGAAGGTGAAGATATTTTTGGGGATATCAGGTCGTACCTCAGTGATGATGACGACTATTTTGAGGACATCAACATGGAGTTCCACACTGACGAGGAGGATCGCGATTTCCTGGATGACGAAGAGCCCACCGGATATGATGATGAGTAGTATCACTAGATCACTGTCGTAGGTGTGAGTTTGTACCCGGTCCCATTGTATTATAGAATGACAGAATGGTTCTTAAAACCATCTGCGTGGTAGTTGTGATGTGTTGTTTGCAATGTGTGGTTTGTATTTGTGTTTGGGATGAATGAAAAAGAGTTGTGGTTTTAAAACCTTAGCCATACTCAAAGTTTAAAGCTTTTGAACCCAACCCATAAGCCATAGAAATTTTCCTCTTGTCTTATGATCTACCTCAATCTTCAGATGACTCGTGGCAACCCCGGTGTAAGCAACTCATCCCAGCACCCGATGGTTCAGATTCTGCAAATGCTAGTAGCCGATTGAGAAGCCGGTAGAACCGAGCGTCAAGCCAATCTCACCACTCTTCAGCAGATCGCACAAATGGTGCATGACAACCAAGGCCATGGAAACCAGGATCACCATGGATCTAATATCAAGAACTTACAAAACACCAATCCTCCTATGTTTAGCAAATCTGAAGAGCCCTTAGATGCTGATGACTGGCTACAATCAATGGAGAACAACTTAGAAGTTGCAGGAGTAGATGTTGCGCAGAAAGTATTGTTTTCCACCCACTATCTGGTAGGTTCTACAAGAGCATGGTGGAATAGCACTCATACAATGAATGGAGGAGAAATGATGATTTGGGACAAATTCAAGCTCATGTTCAGCAGGACTCATGTGCCCCCAGGTTTGATCATGAGGATGAGGGATGAATTCAAGGAGTTCAAGCAGGGAAGAATGACGGTGGTGGAATACCATGATAGATTTCTATCTCTGTCTAGGTATGCCCCCGATGAGATTGGCACTGAAGCAAAGAAGAAGGAAAGATTTCTGAATGGCCTGCATGATGAGATGCAGACAGTGTTAGTCAATATTCCTTTTGCCGATCTAGAAGCTCTAGTGGATTCTGCTATCCAGATGGAAGGGAAACTCAATCAAGCCAGTGAGAACCGTAAGCGTCGTATGCTGCACCAGCCTGGACCACACCATACCCCCGAAGTACCGCCCCAGCTCATCTGCAAGATTTGCACCTAGGAACAACATGCCACCTATGTCCCGTCCGAACTTTCCCGAGACCCGGAGGCCACAACAACAACCCTGGTAACCCCCATAACTTCAACCGTGCACCGCCAAGGTCCAACAACAACAACAAGAATACTTCCCCAAGAACTGGAAGCAATGTTGTGCCTATTGCTGGGAAGGACAAGTCAATGATAACCTGCTTTGAATGTGGAATCACGGGTCACTACTCCAATGAGTGCCCCAAGAAGCTTGCTGTAGCACCCAATGTCACTGCACCTGCCCAGCAGCAGCGTCGTATCCAACCTGGAAAGAGATTTGCCCCAGGCAACCCGCACAACCGTACCGGCCATCTGTTCCACATTAATGCGGAAGAAGCCCAGGAAGCGCCAGATGTCATGCTGGGTATGTTTTCTGTTAATTCAGTACTTGCAAGGGTGTTGTTTGATTCTGGAGCATCGCACTCATTTGTTACATAATAATTTCCATGCACTAGTAAGATTCAACCAACAAATTTGAAGCATGTTATGATAGTTGAAATACCTGGGTCAACTACCAAAGCCAGAAAAATTTGCAAGGCCGTACCTATCAGAAAACATGGAATAAATTTTTATGCCAATTTAATAGTACTTGGAACAAAAGGTTTGGAAGTAGTACTAGGAATGGATTGGATGTCGAAACATAAAGGATTAATAGACTGTGCCAAGAAAGACATAACCATGACCAGTAGCACCGGAGTATCAGTAGAGCATGTGTCTGAGACGCTACCCCATCAATTCATGTGCAACAAGAGTTTAGCCCAATCAACCCTAGACCAAGTCAGAGTAGTCTGTGAATACCCCGATGTGTTCCTAGATGAATTATCCAGTATGCTCCCAGATCGGGATATCGAGTTTATCATTGAACTAATTCCTGGAACTAGACCCATAGCTCAGAGACCTTATAGTATGAACCCATCCGAATTAGTGGAGCTCAAGAAGCAACTTCATGACATGTTGAGAAAAAATCTGATACAACCAAGTGTATTGCCATGGAGATCCCCTGTTTGTTTGTGGATAAGTAAGATGGTGCCACCCGTTTGTGTACGGACTACCAGAAGCTGAATGAAATCACCATCAAGAAAAAATACCCACTGCCAAAGATAGAATATTTGTTTGACTAGCTGACTGGTGCCAGAGTGTTTTCTAAGATTGATAGAACTGGTTATCATCAACTGAAGATCCACGCAACGGATATCCCAAAGGCTGCTTTCACCACCAGATATGGATTGTATGAGTAAATGTCATGTCATTTGGATTAACCAATGCCCCCGCTTATTTCATGAATCTCATGAATAAGATTTTTATGAACTTCTTGGATAAGTTTGTCGTTGTTTTTATCGATGACATTATGATCTATTCCAAGTCAGAAGAGGTGTAGGGTTCGCAGCATAGAGAACAAAAAATTTCCTACGATGTGAACTATATACCAAGATCTATCTACTAGATACAAACAACGGGCGGATGTATATCCGTAGAGAACATACCCTTGAAGACCGACAAAGCTTAACGAGTTCAACTCGTGGTTGATGTAGACGATCTCTTGCCGATCTCAAGATCGAGAGGAAGTCCTAGCGCCGCAAATCAGCAGCGCATTCATGCTCGCACACACGTTCGAGGCACCGAGCAACCTCCGCCTCCTCGCTCCAGCGATGCAGCGGAAGCACAACTCTTTCTTGCGGAATAGCCACCGGGAACATGTATCTCGCTAGTCCGAGACCATGGGGGATAAATTCTACAGGGGGAGAGAGATCCTTCACGAGGAGGTGTAAAAGACAAGTGAGGAGGGGGGATCCTTTTATAGGAGGAGGGGGGGAACCCCAAGGGGGTGGCCGGCGCATGGGGGCTGCCCCCTTGCCCTCCCCTCTTCATGTGGGTGGACACTCCACTCACAAATCTCCTTTAAATTCCCTCCACTCAAAAGTCCACTCAAATTCCCATTAAATTTCCACCAAATTCAATGCAAACTCTCATTAAATAAAACTCTTTTATTTTATTCAGAATTTTTTCAATTACTTTAATGACAAACATTCACAAATAACCCCTTGCTAGAATTCTATTTCACATGCATAACCACTTTATGCAATTTCACCCGAAAACCTGTTTCGGTATCTAGTGAAATAAATTCCTGCGCTTGTTCATTCTTTCGGCATGAAACATTTGCTCCAATTGGATGTCGGTGTCTCTTAAGTGTGTCACCCTACGGTTCGTGAATAATGCGGACATGATCGAGACCCCTCTCGGATCAATAATCAGAAGCGGGATCTGGAGACCCATACTGACTCCCACACATTCAACGATGACTTTCTTGTGATCGTCGGAACCTTTTACGCTAGTATCTTAATCCCTTTGTTTCATGATATATTACATGTTCGAGATTCGATCATCGGTATCTCAATACCTAGTTTGATCTCGTTACCGACATGCACTCTTTTCTCGTTCCTGTGATATAACATTCTAGTGATCAAATCACTTGCTTGCAAGCTAATCAATGTGATATCACCGAGAGGGCCCAGAGTATATCTATCCATCACCGGGATGAACAAATTCCACTTTCGATCCATGAGCCTCAACATAACACTTTATTAGTTCTGAATCCATCTTTATAATCACCCTGTTACGGTGTGACGTTTGATGTTATCAAGAAACTCTTCCGGTGTTAGTGATTGACATGATCTCATGGTCTAAGGATTAGGATCACTTCGTAAGTTGTTATAGCAATATAAACTCAATGACTTTGATCGTAATGCTATACTTCGGATGAATGTTCATCACACCATTACACTAATGTTGTGATCCCGTTATTAACAACATCCAATGTCCATGATCAGGAAACCTTGATCATCTTGTTAATCAACGAGCTAGTTTATGAGAGAGGCATAACTAGGAACTTTCTGTTTGTTTATTAAACACACATGTATTAACGTTTCTGTATTAATACAATTATAGCATGCAAAATAAACATCTATCATATACTTGGAATACACATAATAAACACTTTATTATTGCCTCTCAGGGCATATTCCCTTCAGTCTCCCACTTGCACTAGAGACAATAATCTAGTTACATAGTGATAAATCTAACACCCATTGAGTTCTGGTGTTGATCATGTTTTGCTCCAGGGAGAGTTTTAGTCAACGGATCTGCTACATTGAGATCCGTATGTACTTTACAAATCTTTATATCTCCATCCTTGACATGCTCGCGGATGGAGTGAAACCGGCGCTTAATATGCTTGGAATGCTTGTGAGACCTTGGCTCTTTGGCATTGGCAATGGCACCATTGTTGTCACAATAGATCACCATTGGGTCCAACGCGTTTGCCACCACTCCTAGTTCGGATATGAACTCCTTCATCCAAACTGCTTCCTGAGCCGCTTCTGAAGCAGCAACATATTCGGCCTCCGTTGTTGATCCCGCTACCACAGGTTGTTTGGAGCTCCTCCAACTAACCGCTCCGCCATTCATGAGAAATACGTATCCGGATTGAGACTTAGAGTCATCCGGATCGGTGTCAAAGCTAGCGTCGACATAACACTTAGCGACGAGCTCTTCTTCACCTCCGTATACAAGAAACATATCCTTAGTTCTTCGTAAGTACTTAAGGATATTCTTGACCGCTATCCAATGTTCCGAACCTGGATCCGATTGGTACCTACTAGTCAAACTAATAGCATGTGCCACATCCGGTCTTATACATAGCATGGCGTACATTATAGAGCCTATGGCTGAAGCATAGGGGACTTTGTCCATTATCTCTATTTCTTCCGCCGAAGCCGGACTTTGAGTCTTACTCAATGTCTTGCCTTGCAACATAGGTAAGAACCCCTTCTTACTTCCGTCCATTTTAAACTTCTTTAAAATCTTATCAAGGTATGTACTTTGCGATAGCCCTATTAAGCGCCTAGATCTATCTCTATAGATCTTTATGCCTAATATGTATGATGCTTCACCTAGGTCGTTCATTGAAAATTTGCTGTTTAGATAACTTTTAACACTGTTTAAAATATCTATATCATTTCCGATCAATAATATGTCATCCACATATAATATCAGAAATGCCACATTGCTCCCACTCACTTTCTTGTAAATACAAGCTTCTCCATAAGTTTGGACAAATCCAAACTCTTTGATCACCTCATCAAAGCGGAGATTCCAACTTCGTGATGCTTGCTTCAATCCATAGATGGATCGCTGAAGCTTGCACACCTTGTTAGCATCCTTAGGATCGACAAAACCCTTTGGTTGTATCATATACAACTCTTCTTCAATATTACCATTGAGAAACGCGGTTTTTGACATCCATCTGCCATATCTCATAATCGAAATATGCAACAATTGCTAACATAATCCTAACTGACTTTAGCATCGCTACGGGAGAGAAAGTCTCATCGTAGTCAACTCCTTGAATTTGTCGAAACCCCTTTGCGACAAGTCGAGCTTTATAGACGGTCACATTACCATCAGCATCAGTTTTCCTTTTGAAAATCCATTTGTTCTCCACGGCCTTTCGATCGTGAGGTAATTCCACCAAGTTCCAAACTTGATTTTCATACATGGATTCCATCTCGGATTTCATGGCTTCTAACCATTTGTTGGAATCCGGGCTCATCATCGCTTCTTCATACGTCGCAGGGTCATCATTTTCATCAACCATGAAATTCATGACAGGATTTCCGTACAGCTCGGGAGCTGCACGCGTCCTGTTTGACCTGCGAGGTTTGGTAGTATTCTCTTTCGGAGTTTCATGATCATTATCATTAGTTCCCTCTTCAACAGGTCGAGCCAACTCCGGAACAACTTCCGGCGCTGCGCTACTCGCCATACTTTGAAGAGAAGGTTCCACAACCTCTTTGAGTTCTACCTTCCGACTACTCACACCTTTCGCGAGAAACTCTTTCTCTAGAAAGGATCCATTCTTGGCAACAAAAACCTTGCCCTCGGATCTGTGATAGAAGGAATACCCAATAGTTTCTTTAGTGTATCCTATGAAGACGCATTTTTCCGCTTTGGGTTCGAGTTTATCCGGTTGAAGTTTCTTCACATAAACATCGCATCCCCAAACTTTAAGAAATGACAGCTTAGGTTTGTTTCCAAACCACAATTCATACGGTGTCTTTTCAACGGATTTAGATGGTGCCCGATTTAAAGTGAATGCAGCAGTTTCTAGTGCATAACCCCAAAATGACAACGGCAAGTCCATCAGAGACATCATAGATCGAACCATATCTAATAAAGTACGATTACGACGTTCCGACACACCATTTCGCTGTGGTGTTCCGGCAGGTGTGAGTTGTGAAACAATTCCACACTCTTTCATGTGAGTGCTAAACTCGTAACTTAGATACTCACCTCCACGGTCGGACTGTAGAAATTTGATCTTTCTATTACGATGATTTTCCACTTCATTCTGAAATTCCTTGAACTTTTCAAAGGTTTCAGACTTGTGTTTCATCAAGTAGATATAACCGTATCTACTCAAATCATCCGTGAAAGTAACAAAATAACGATATCCACCTCGCGCCGACACACTCATTGGACCACATACATCAGAATGTATGATTTCCAATAAATCTGTCGCCCGTTCCATTGAACCGGAAAACGGCGTTCTAGTCATCTTGCCCATAAGGCATGGCTCACATGTATCAAATGATTCATAATCAAGTGATTCCAAAAGTCCATCCGAATGGAGCTTCTTCATGCGTTTAACGCCAATATGACCTAGACGGCAGTGCCACATATATGCGGATATATCATCATTAAGTTTAATCCTTTTAGCATCAACATTATGAATATGTGTAACATTATCATCGAGATCTAATAGAAATAAACCATTCATCATCGGTGCATGACCATAAAAGATTTCATTCATATAAATGGAACAACCATTGTTCTCGGATTTAAATGAATAACCACTTCGCATCAAACACGATCCAGATACAATGTTCATGCTTAGTGCAGGCACCAGATAACATTTATTCAAGTTTATAACTAATTGTGGCATCCCGCAAAACCACTACTAGAAAATCGCGTTGTTTTTGTGCATTGCATCATCATGACCGCATGCTCATGTCATCATGCCACATTGCATTTGAGCATCGTCATCATCTTGCATTTGCTTGCATAAAACTATTTTTGAAAAGCCTGGTTTTGTTTTCTGAACGCCCCGTCTTTTATTCAAACGCCAAACCCGGGTCTCCGGATTATTTTGTTTTGGCTGCTATCGGTTTGCAAACGGCCCATTTAAAACAAATAAAATGTTTAATTATTTTAGTGGGGGCAGTCGAACGGGCCGACCCGACCCGAACGACCACCCCCAGAACCAAAAACGGTCCACCTAATCAGCCCCCTCTAAATCCTAAAGCTACCAACCTATCTACCCACACCCTCCTGCCACCTCACCCGGACCAATCCCCACCTGACACCTCACCCTCTCCCTATCCCCAACCAACCAGAAGCTGCCACCTCACCCCTGCCTCACCCACCCAAACACACCCACACACGCACGCCCTACCCACTCAGCCCCTGTTCCCTGGGCCCCACCCCAACCACCGACCCAGCCACCCCCGTTCTCACCTTTTCCCTCCCTCTCTGTCCCCCTGGGCCCACCCCTGGCTCCCTCTGGCCACCCGCACGCCACCCGCGCCTCGGCCCCGACCCCATCTCCCTCCTCCCACACGCGCGCGCTGCCTTCTTCTTCCTCCGCCGGTTCCCCTCGCCGCTCAGCGCCCGCCTCCTTCCCTCGGCCGTCCTCCCCGCCCAGTCGCGCCTCCGACAACCCCCTGGCCTCTCCGCGCGACCCCGCTCGCCGCCGGTCCCCCCCGCCCCCTCGAGCTTCCCCTTCCTCGAGCCCGCGGTCACCGCCTCGCCCTCCCGCCTCTGCTCCTTCTCCCCTGCCGTCCCGTCGCCTCCGGCGAGCCGCCGACGACCCCCGCCGGCCCGCCTAGCCCTCCCCGACCGCGAGCTCCTCGCCGGACCCTGCCCGCGTCCCCTCCGCCGCCAGGCGCCCGCGGCCTCCTCTGCCTCCGCCGCCCGTGCTCTCCTCGCCCCCGAGCGCCGCCGCGTCCGGCGCAGCGGCCGCCGCCCGCCGTCCGCTGCCGGTACGCCCCGCCAGCACCCCCGTCCCCAACCCCCGTCTCGCGCTGCCTCTCCTCTGCGCCAACCGCCGCCGAGCTCGCCAGCGGGCCTGCGTGTTCCGACCGCCCCGCGCCGGCCTGTCGTCCGCCGCCCCGCCCGACAGCGTCGCCTCGCCGTCCCGCCCCCTCGACCTCGCCGCCTTCCCTCCTGCAAGCCCTGCTGGACGGCCCTCCCGAGCACGCGCCATCGTCGGCATCGCCATCACTTGCGTGTGTCTCTGTCATGTGCGCGCGAGTGTGCCGTGTGCTGCTTGTTTTGCTAAGTGCAGCGGTACACCGGGTTGATCCTGCTACTTGCCAAGTTCTCCACGACCTCGCGCTCTAGCAGAAGTGTGGCTGTTTGTTGCCCCGGGAATGTGATGAATTGTAGCGGTGATGCCGGTCAAGTGAAGTTGGTGCCTGGTTATGGTACTTTGGCGTTGGTTTCGGAAGTTTGAGGCGTTGATCTAGGCCAAACCTTCAAGTGGACGAGTACAATCGGTGGGACTATGACCACCGCCAAGATCTTCTACCTCGGGCCATCGACCAGATCTCCGTTCGCCGCGTGAACCACATGACATCAAGATCTTCTATTCTACAAGACCGTACAGGCGTCTTGTCTGCAGATCTTCTTGGAAATCAAGACCCCGATCCTGAAGACCGATACCGCCGACCCGAGGCGCCAGGACCTCCTTCCCGGACGCCATGACCATCGATCACGGACCCCGAAGGCCGAACCCGACACGCCAAGTTCACCAAGAACCGTTCCCGGAGTCCGGTTGTCGAGCCGAACCCATGGAACCCCGAACCTCCCCAAGATCTACGCTACGGAACGACAAGATCGCCTCACGGACGCCATGACCTCTTTCCAGGATCCGATGGCCGAGACCCTGAAGACCGATCTAGAGCGCCAAGGCCTTCGCAAGGAGTCGGCAAGATCATCCGGTAACACCAAGAACAGCTGCGCGGCCCCGACAAGTTCGACACCGTCCAGGGTGAGACCGATGCGCCCCGACGCCACGCGAAGTTCATCTACCCGAACGCCAAGAACTACTTCCGACCATCGAAGACCGATCCCGTCGAACCCCAGATCCGAACCCGTCGCACCCTGGGCCCTGAGACCGAACCCCGACCCCCGGAACCAAGATCGTCGAACCCTAATGTGTGACCCCTTTTTCCCGAGCCCTATTTTATAAATGCTAAATATAAAACCTGTTGCATATTAATCATTCATCTTGCATGCATGCTTGTCATGTGGTTTTGGGGGCCTTATGCCGATTCACCTTATAATTAAATATGGGGCCCATATGCGGGCAAATCTAGCCTTATATTGGCCTCATTTAAACTTGTGTAGCGAACCGGTGCCATCTTTTGTCTTGCTAATGCAACATTTAAATTGCGGGAGGTTCTAAATAACTTGAACCGTCTAATTAATTGTCGGGACCCCGGTTCCGCTGAATATTGCCTATTTGCATTGCACCTTTGCCATGTCATGCATTATACATGCATCATGCCCGATCTTCTGCCGTAATCTTAAATAGTGCATCCGGTGTTTCTTCTAGTGTTTTGGTTCTTCGCGGATAAGGCCGTTGAGTGATGTGAGCTTCGCCCCGATCTTCGGTTGAACCTTCGGCAATGTTTTCAGGCGAGCATCTCCCCCTTTCTACCTATCTTACTTTTATAGTATTTATTCCCTCCTGATGATCTATTGCTATCTGTGTTGCGGTGCTCTAGTTTCCGTACCCGTGATATCCCTTGCATCCCTATATTGCCTTGGACACATCCTATTACCTGTTGTTTGGTAGACAGTTGGACTTGCGTGTCGTAGTCGCTTGCTCAAGTGCTGTTGCGTGTCGCCATGTACCACAGTTGTTGATGTATTGCCGCATGTTGATGTTGGATATGATCATAGTTTTACTTGTCGTTCACTTTAATTCCTGTTTAACAACTAAAATTGAAGTAAGCAGAGGCATCGGTGGGTGATAGAAAATATTTGGTTTCCGAACACCCACTTGTGTCCCGTAGGACCCCGAGTACTTGATACCTGTTCCTTGATTTATCGCGCTATCCACATCCGGGAGGTATATGGGACCCCCCTGAGCCAGAGCTTGATTCAGTCTTATTTCTTGGGGCCACAAACTAGTTTGAGGTTTTATTTACGATCCTGTACTTATGTCATGCTACTGCTTTATTTACGATTGTGCGAGGAGCACACTGTACTGTTTAGGAATTGTGACCCGTTTTCGCGGTATCGACAAGCCCAGTCACACTTTCGGGTTCCCAGTCGTTTACAGTCGGCCCCACAAACCTTGAGGCCGTCTCGAAGTCAGCTAACTTCGTTGCGGGTCTACTTTAAGGGGTGGCCCCCTGAAATATTTCTGAATCTTGTGATTGCTTTGTCGTGAAGGCCTCGTTGGGTTTTGATTTGGTTTTTCCGAGGTTGATCGAGTGTGTGTTGCTATTGGTGCACCCCGGCCGGGTAAAACTTTCTGAAAGCCGTGTCCGCGGTTATGGACGACTTGGAGCACAGTATCTCGACCATAGACAAGCATAACTAAAGTTTATTGCTATAAATTTGACTTTATAATGACTAGTAATCAGCTTCACTATAATGGAATGGCTAAATAATACTGCCCACAATTGCTTGTTTTGAGTGTCGCTTGCGACCATTGTACCTGACTAGTAATTATCGCAACTACAACGGAATGGCTGAATAAAAGTACCAACAACCGCTGGGTTTTGGGGTTATCTCATGTTATTTGTATCTGACTAGTAAGTGTCGCAACCTCAACGGAATGGTTAACTAAAAGTTCCCACTGCTTATTTTACCAGGATGAATATCTTTACCTGACTAGTAATTACTGCAACGATAACTGAATAAATAAAACTGCCAACTGTGTGAGTTCCTCGGTTGACTTCCTCGTATGGTCTCGAGGGGGAAACACCAGGATGGGTTTGTTTGGTGTTAGCTTCAGGTTGGGTCCGGATAGGTCATTCTTATCCCTCTCTGATAACCGCCAGTTGTATCGAGTCTCTATAGGTTGTTTAGTGCATGTTGTCGCTGCCGCTCAGTCCACCATACCTATGTAGGCGAGGACCGCCGAATTCTAGTCTCGCCGTGTACTGGCCTCAGTACTGACGCTCCTCTTTTTCCTTTGCCCTTTGTCGGCACCCCTTTTTGTTTAAGCAGGTTTTGAGATCGACGTCGTTAGCAGGGTTACCCTTCCGGCTTGGCCTGGGCAGGGTTATGGATGTCATTGGTTATTCTTCAGGGCTCTTAGCCCATTTGCATCTTGTCCGTAGTCGGACGCTCTATCGTTTACAAGGTGATTTGGATCTTTGTACCGTATATCTGTACTCTTGACCCATGGAGTCGTGTTGTATATATATATCTGTTCTGTGGGTCCCATCGAGGACTGTTGTGTAATGTTATTACTTCGTTTTCCACCCGCACGAAAGTGCCTGGTGGGCACCTTTGAATCGTTTCTATGCGGGTTTGGCGGGAATCGCTATAACTTGCATAGGTCCGATTCTGAGGGTGTTACACTAATCCCGACGGCAAGTGGAGAGGCAGCGTTCCGACGGCGATCACATCAACGCTTGATCCATTGCCGACACGCATCTTGACCTCACCCCTTGCTAGCGGTCGCTTGTTCCGCAGCCCCTGATTCGAGTTACAAATATTAGCAACTGAACCGGTATCAAATACCCAGGTGCTACTGCGAGCACTAGTCAAGTACACATCAATAACATGTATATCATATATACCTTTGTTTGCCTTGCCGGCCTTCTTGTCTGCCAGATACTTGGGGCAGTTGCGCTTCCAGTGGCCAGTCCCCTTACAATAGTAGCACTCGGAATCAGACTTAGGTCCAACTCGGGGTTTCTTTTTAGGCGCGGCAACAGGCTTGCCGCCCTTACTTCCCTTCCGTTTTCCCTTCTTGTCTTTCTTGAAACCAGTGTTCCTATTGATCATCAACACTTGATGTTCCTTTTTGATCTCCACTTCTGCAGTTTTAAGCATTGACAGAAGCTCGGGGAGAGACTTCTTCATGCCTTGCATATTATAGTTCATCACGAAGCTCTTATAGCTAGGTGGCAGAGACTGCAGAACACGACGGATGCCTAAGTCAATGGGAATCGATATTCCCAAGGACACAAGCTTATCGGCGTAACCCGACATCTTGAGTACATGCTCACTAACGGAGCTGTGCTCTTCCATCATGCAGCTAAAGAACTTTTCTAAAGCGTTGTAGCTCTCTACAGCAGCATGTGTGTCGAAAATCATTTTCAACTCACCCATTGTATCAAATGCATTGCTGTTTTCGAAACGCTTTCGAAGTTCCGGCTCTAGCCCATACAATATGCCGCAATGAACTAAGTTGTGGTCCTCCTGACGAGTCTGATAGACATTCTTCTCCTTGTCAGGGGCATCATCAAAAGGTGGGGGGCCTAACGGCGCTTCTAGCACATATTGCTTTTGTGCAGCAGAGAGGAGAATCCTCAAATTCATGGCCCATTCGGTAAAGTTGCTACCGTTCGTTGCTAGTTTCTCTTTCTCCATGAACACATTGAAATTAAAAGCAGGTGGTGCCATCTACAACAGAATTTGTAAAGTTTAGACTAAGTGTATGATAGATTGAGTTCAACTAATCTATATTACGAATGAACTCCCACTCAAAAACGACATCCCTCGTGCCTTTTTGGTGATTACATGAACCAAATCCACTACACCAAGTCCGATCATCACGTGAGTCGGTATAGCTTCAAAGGCGAGCATCAAATGGGCATCATATCAACTATATGACTCATGCTTAACCTTTCGGTCCGTGTTCCGAGGCCATGTCTGTACATGCTAGGCTCGCCAAGTTAGAACCTTAGTATTCGCGTGTGTAACTGTTTTACACCCAAAATATGGTCGTGGATCCAAGAACACCCGATCATCACGTGATGTCTTGGAGCGACGAAAACATAATCGGTGCATACTAAAGGAAGAACACATTCTTATCTTGATATTTAAATGAGGGATCATCTTATTATGCTAACAAAGCGCTAAACAAGCAATATAAGATGCTATTAAACATCATATGTTTATTAGTGAAATGATATGGTTCCCGCAGATGATCTCTATCATGTGCATCGTGGTATGATCACTATCATACCTATATGTGTAAATCCAAGGTCTATGGATTTTACACGCTATGTGTGTTGTAAGAGTATCATCTCATACTTCTACTTACAACACTACCATATCATAACACTAGCCCAGCAACAATCTAAACTAGACGCCTCTAACTTATCCATTGCAAGTTTTACGTGGCTTAGGGCTTTCGAGATAGAACCGTTCTTACCTACGAACATGAACCACAACGAGGATAATCAAATTGTTGACAACTCGCTTACAAAATAGATATTGATTATAGTAGGAGAGACAGACACCCGCTAGCCACTTATGCAAACTAGTTGCATGTCAAGCGTGGAACGGGTCTCATGTGCGAGGACATGTAAAGTTTGTCCGGGCCGCTTCATCCCACTATGCCACCAATATCCAAAATTACAACAAAGGAGCAACAACATGATCATCATCGCCCACATACTCATATGTGTACTACCCGTGTAAAGTATCTACGCATAGATCCGGCTCTGATACCACTGTAGGGTTCGCAGCATAGAAAACAAAATTTTTCCTACGATGTGAACTATATACCAAGATCTATCTACTAGATACAAACAACGGGCGGATGTATATCCGTAGAGAACATACCCTTGAAGACCGACAAAGCTTAACGAGTTCAACTCGTGGTTGATGTAGACGATCTCTTGCCGATCTCAAGATCGAGAGGAAGTCCTAGCGCCGCAAATCAGCAGCGCATCCGTGCTCGCACACACGTTCGAGGCACCGAGCAACCTCCGCCTCCTCGCTCCAGCGATGCAGCGGAAGCACAACTCTTTCTTGCCAAATAGCCACCGGGAACATGTATCTCGCTAGTCCGAGACCATGGGGGATAAATTCTAGAGGGGGAGAGAGATCCTTCACGAGGAGGTGTAAGAGACAAGTGAGGAGGGGGGCTCCTTTTATAGGAGGAGGGGGAACCCCAAGGGGGTGGCCGGCGCATGGGGGCTGCCCCCTTGCCCTCCCCTCTTCATGTGGGTGGACACTCCACTCACAAATCTCCTTTAAATTCCCACCACTCAAAAGTCCACTCAAATTCCCATTAAATTTCCACCAAATTTAATGCAAACTCTCATTAAATAAAACTCTTTTATTTTATTCAGAATTTTGTCAATTACTTTAATGACAAACATTCACAAATAACCCCTTGCTAGAATTCTATTTCACATGCATAACCACTTTATGCAATTTCACCCGAAAACCTGTTTCGGTATCTAGTGAAATAAATTCCTGCGCTTGTTCATTCTTTCGGCATGAAACATTTGCTCCAATTGGATGTCGGTGTCTCTTAAGTGTGTCACCCTACGGTTCGTGAATAATGCGGACATGATCGAGACCCCTCTCAAATCAATAATCAGAAGCGGGATCTGGAGACCCATACTGACTCCCACACATTCAACGATGACTTTCTTGTGATCGTCGGAACCTTTTACGCTAGTATCTTAATCCCTTTGTTTCATGATATATTACATGTCCGAGATTCGATCATCGGTATCTCCATACCTAGTTTGATCTCGTTACCGACATGCACTCTTTTCTCGTTCCTGTGATATAACATTCTAGTGATCAAATCACTTGCTTGCAAGCTAATCAATGTGATATCACTGAGAGGGCCCAGAGTATATCTATCCGTCATCGGGATGAACAAATTCCACTTTCGATCCATGAGCCTCAACATAACACTTTATTAGTTCTGAATCCATCTTTATAATCACCCTGTTACGGTGTGACGTTTGATGTTATCAAGAAACTCTTCCGGTGTTAGTGATTGACATGATCTCATGGTCTAAGGATTAGGATCACTTCGTAAGTTGTTATAGCAATATAAACTCAATGACTTTGATCGTAATGCTATACTTCGGATGAATGTTCATCACACCATTACACTAATGTTGTGATCCCATTATTAACAACATCCAATGTCCATGATCAGGAAACCTTGATCATCTTGTTAATCAACGAGCTAGTTTATGAGAGAGGCATAACTAGGAACTTTCTGTTTGTTTATTAAACACACATGTATTAACGTTTCCGTATTAATACAATTATAGCATGCAAAATAAACATCTATCATATACTTGGAATACACATAATAAACACTTTATTATTGCCTCTCAGGGCATATTCCCTTCAAGAGGAACATGAGCAGCACCTAAGAACCATCCTTGAAACCCTTAGAGAGCATAAGTTGTATGCCAAGTTTAGCAAATGTGAGTCTGGTTAAAGGAAGTAGGATTCCTAGGACATATCTTGTCGGCATGAGGAGTTGCCGTCGACCCCTCCAAGATTAAGGATGTTGAAGAATGGAAATCCCCAACAACTCAAACCAAATTCCGCGCATTTCTTGGATTAGAGGGATATTACCGCAAGTTCGTTGAAGGATTTTCAAGCATCGCAAGGCCGATGACCCAACTGTTGAAGAAAGACAAGAAGTTTGAATGGATGGACAAATTTGAAGCAAGTTTTCAAGAGCTCAATAAGAGACTGATTTCAGCCCCAATTTTGATCATGCCAGATATCACGAAGACTTTTGACGTATATTGTGATGCATTCAAGATTGGTCTCGGATGTGTGTTGGTGTAGGAAGGCAAAGTAATATCATATTTGTCCAGCAACTGAAGCAACACGAGCAGAATTATACCACCCATGACTTAGAATTGGCAGCCGTAGTTTTAGCCTTGAAGACATGGCGTCATTACCTCATGGGTAACCGCTGTGAGATTTATTCAGATCACAAGAGTTTGAAGTACATTTTCACCTATAAGGAGCTGAATATGAGACCAAGGAGATGGATAGAGTTAATCAAGGATTATGACCTTGACATTCACTACCAACCCGACAAGGCCAATGTGGTAGCGGATGCTCTTAGTAGACTGCCGTGTAGATTAAACACCATGATTAAGGAAGAACGGCCGAGTTTGCATGAGGAGTTGGAAAATTTTAGAATGGAGCTAGTTAGTGAAGGATTTATAGCCAGTATCGAACTTCAACCCACTTTGATTAGTCAAATAAAGGAAGCTCGGAAAGGAAATGCCAGTATCGACGGAATTAAGCATCGTATCGGTACAGGGAAGGTACCCGGATTCACAGAAGGAGTTTTGTGGTATAAGCGACGCATCTGTGTGCCAGCAGATTCAGAGTTGAAGCAAGTCATTTTGCAAGAATACCGTGATACTCTTTATTCTATTCATCCGGGAGGAACAAAGATGTATCAGGATTTGAAGGAGCAATTTTGGTGACACCGAATGAAGAGAGAAGTCGGAAGCTATATGTAACATCCCTAAAATTCATATTTCAGAGCTCATTCATATCATCCTTGCATCCATCATCATTTAGGGTTTTCTCAAAACATTTCAGAAAATAGAAACTTATGGTGTCATGATTTTATGTGGACAGACCTGTTTTAAATGGCCAACACCACTTGTAAGTTTGATGGTTGTAAACCAGGAAGGTTGCCTTCTATGAGCATAGAATTTAAGTGTAGAATTAAGCCAAAATTTTCAAATAGAAATGGGTTTCAAAAACCATCTTTTAAAATTTTTTAAAACCAAGTGCCTAGCCTCTGATATTTTGATCCCCAAGCTTGACCAATCCTTTACAAAGCTACCCCATGGATTTATGACCATTTTTGAGACTATTGCTCACTACAAGAATCCCAGAAAAATTTGAATTCAAATTGAACTTGATTTCATTTGAAAATCTACCCAGAAAATCAAAATAGAAAAGGAAAAAGAATTAAACAAAGGAAAAGGGCCACGCGCCAGGTTTTAGGCCCAGCATCGAATCGAGCCCAACTAGCCCACCCGGGGGTTTCCTTTTCTTTTCTCACGCGCGAGCACACGCAACCTGTCGCTGACAGACGAACCCCACACTCACTTCGCGCACATCGCTGACGAGCGGGCCCTGCCCACGCTGTCATCGTCTTCCCCAAACCGCGCCCGCGACCACGTCGCAGCTGCAGTCACGGCCGGTAATGGCGCGGCATAAATGGGCATTAATCCGCGAGCGTTTCCTGTCGAGGCACCGGCTATAAGATCCCCACCTCCTAGCGACCATTTTCCCCCAGTCGATTCTACCTTCACGCCACCAGGCTGCCCACGACTCACCCAACACCGCCGCAGACAGAGCTTGCTCCGGCGAACGATTCCAGTGAAACCCGTACGCCCCTTCCTTTCTGATTCATTCGAGCCACTTCGCAATATCCTTGCGCACATCCTGACCCCACCAGTTCATCCTGTATTGCCCCAGGTCGCCGTTTCTGCTCGACGCCGCAAGCATCTGACGACCACCTCAACTCCGGCGACCAAAATCCGTAAGTCCCGTGCGCCCCTTCACTTCTGACTCACACTAGATTGTTCGCCACGGTCTTGCGCATCTTCTAAACCCCCTGGATTGTGTTAGGGCGACGCGGAACCTCGGCAACTACTCCGACAACAACCACCCGACGCCGTCCGTAACTCCGACGAGCAATCCTCGCCGTGACAGCACGCCCCTCCGCAAACCAGTACCACGTCGAGCTTCAGCACGCCTTGGCGGATCTGGTAAGCACCTTCCTTCTTCCTGGAGCGATGTAGAACGCCGGCGCCGCCGTAGTCGGACGCGCCGCCGCCAGTTAACGCCGCTAGCGCCGCCAGATTGTGGCTTGATGGTTTGGTCCGTTGGATCTGCATCGTAGGGCTAGGATAGATCTTGATCGAAGAGGTACGCGCGCGTCTGAGCCGCCAGATCTAAGTTAGATCCTACGGCCTGCGACTGCCGATCCGCGCGAAGCGGTACGCGCCAGTGAGGCTGCGACACGTGGCTAGGGATAATTCAAAAACAGAAATTTGAATCAGATTTAGATCCAAACTTTAAACTGCTATAACTTTTGAATGCCACGTTAGAATTTTGCAAACTTTATATCGTTGGATTCAGTGAAACAAGACCTTTCTGAATATCCAATTTGTTTAACAAATAGTAATAGTTAAAATGACTTTATTTGTAGAAACATGTTTAAGACTATTTTAAGTATAGATTTATTTTGGTAAATTGTATTGGTGCCAAATAAGTTTAGTTGGCAAACTTGTGACTTGTTAAGTTTCTGTAAACATGTGCATGCTTAGTAGAATTTTCAAAATCACCACTTGGTAAACTCTTGCATGCATGCATTCATATTATTTTTGATTGAATATAATTGTGTGTAATTGTATGTTATAATTTTTGTGTAGATCTTGCTAGTGATTGTGATTGTGAAGAGTGCTACTCTCCCCACTACCAAGGCAAGTGATATTTTCATGAATATTTCTATCCTATGTTTTGTACTAGCATTAGATATTTTGCTAAGTCTTGCATGCTATTTTTGCCTAATGCTAAGTTGGGAAATCCTAAGTAGTGTAGAATTGTAGAATTGCTAGGTAATTTTCCTAAGTTAAGTTATCTTACCATGCTTAGCCTAGCTATTTAGCAAACAAGGGTTGGTGAAAAATCTATACTTACTATGATGAAAATATTTCTAAGTCATGAGACTTATGCTTTCCTAATAAAACAACTAAGTCAAATGAACCTCCTGGGTGGAATGGAAGGATTGGGTTATGTTGAGTGGTTACACAAGGCCATGGACTTGGGTTGTGTATCTCACTTGTGGTATGCCACCCAGGCACAAAGGGATTTGGAGGCCAAGTGTTGAGAAAGCTTACAGTGCAACCACTTGGCAATATGGGCTCTGCCTTGATCATATAGGTTGCTAGAACTTAGTCATTTGTACAGTTGGTGGTAGTTGGGATGATAGGTTGGAACGCGTCCATTTGACTAAGGAAAGGCTTCTGAAAGGTCCTGTCTTGGGAAACCAAGTCTGGTGGGGAAAGTGCACAACCTCTGCAGATGGAAAAACCTAAGTACTTAGCCTAGTCCAAGGAAATGGACAACTTGAGCATCAAGACATGGAAGCTACAAGAATCTCATCACTCCAACTTCTAAGAAAAATTTGTGGGAGAACAAGGGTGAAGGACCCCAATGTCTATTGGTGGTTTCTTGGGAAGTTTTTGATAAAGAAAAACTTAGTGATTTAAACTAATAGGTAAAACCTATTTTCAAGCAAAGCAAGCCAAGCTACTCTTAGCCAAATGCATATAGTAATATAGTCCACTTAAAATATACTAAGGTATCACTTGCCAATACTATTCCAAAGTATTGACCCTCTGTGGCTGTAACTTATGATGTTGCAGGTTACTCCGATGATGAGTAGGAGTCATGAGTCTACACTCAACATGCTTGCCTGTGGCACATGAAGATGAAGACTTATGTTTATTTACTTATTCCTTAAACTCTTGTATTAGGCCTCTGGCCCAGAGTTGTAAAAGACTATGTTATATCTCTGGAATGAATGTAATAAACGACCTTTGTATCTGTGTACTTCATCTTAAACTGTGGATGCTAGCATTGATCCAGGGACTAGCATTGCAATCACAGGGATCCTTTCCTTTATAAAGGAGGGGTCTAACACTATATCGCCAAGTGTGATATCTGTCAGAGATTCAAAGCAGAACACCAGCGACCCATAGGACTATTGCAGCCATTGCAAATTCTGAAATGGAAATGGGATTTAGTTGGAATGGATTTCATCACGGTTTTGCCTACATCTAGTAGAGGAAATGATTCTATTTGGGTCTTAGTAGATAGACTATCCTAAGTAGCTCATTTCATACCCTCCAAGACCATTTATCAAAGCTTGAAGTTGGCAGAGTTGCATATTGCTAGAATAGTCAGTCTGCACGGAACCCCCAAGACAATTGTGTCAGATCGAGGAACCTAGTTTACCTCAAGGTTTTGGAAGAAAGTACAAGAAGGATTAGGAACCAAGCTGAACTTCAGCATGCTTATCACCCACAGACCGACGGACAAACGAAAAGAGTAAACCAGATACTAGAAGATATGCTGAGAGCCTGTGTACTGGAATATGGATCTAAATGGGAAGACTGTCTGCCTTCCGCAGAATTCTCATACAACAATAGTTATCAGGCCAGTTTGCAAATGGCCCCATTTGTTTTTGTATGGAAGGAAGTGCCGTACCCCCCTGAATTGGTCGCAAGTAGGAGAGAGTCAGATATTTGGACCAGACATCCTACGAGAAGCCGAAGAGAAGGTTCACAAGATCTGTGAGCACCTCAAGAATATGCAATCTAGATAGAAGACTTATGCTGACAAGAGACGTCGAGACTTGACCTTCAATATCGGAGACTTTGTTTATCTCAAAGTATCGCCCTTGAAAGGAATGTAGCGTTTTCAACTCAAAGGGAAGCTTGCACCCAGATATATCGGACTTTTCAAGATTTTAAGTCACCGAGGAGAAGTATCCTATCAGATAGAACAGTCTGAAGAGATATCATCCGTACATAATGTGTTTCATATCTTGTTACTTCGAAAATGCTTAGAAGTTCCGGAGAAGACAGAAGTTTTCAAGAACATCGATTATAGAGCCGTGGATATCAACAAGGATTTAACCTATCGTGAAGTACCCATTCGTATTTTGGAAAAAGCCTTTAGAACCACCCAGACCAGGAGTATCAAGTTTCTCAAAATCAAGTGGAGCAACCATATAGAAGAAGTCACCTAGGAGCGAGAAGATTATATTAGGACTGAGTTTCCAAATTTCATTAGTTCCTAGTTTTTCCTGAATCTCATGACGAGATTCTTTTTAAGGGGGGAAGGTTTGTAACATCTCAAAAATATTATAATGAGAATATAAATTTCCAATCAACCAAAATTTAGGGTTAGCAAAAGCTTTTAATTTTAAACACTATATGAATGCATGTGTGTTTATGAATGATGTATGAATGCTTGTTATGCCATGAGTTGTTTGTTGTAAATGATGAGGTTTGGTTTAAAAATCAAAGCAATATCATCTAGGTCAAATCAAACACAAAACAAAGAAAAATAAAATCAATATATAAAGCATATGACCTAATGGTCATTTTTACCAAAGTTAACACTTATCCCATTTTGGGCATATCTATTAAATGATTTCAAACAGAAACAATTCTCTTTCTTTTCTTACCTTGCTAGACCAAGTGACACTGAACACAAGTGATCTTTCCAAACTTACAAAATAAATTCAAATTCTTTTGAGGGACTTTTAAAAATTGAATCTATCTTAGGCATCAGGATAGCCATTTTTGGAAAACCACCAAAACTTCCTCTACTTGGCAAATCCTTGCACCCAGAGACTCCCAAGCACATGACCAACAACCACCCCAAACAAAATTTGAAAATTCAAATGTTTAGTTCATGCGGCCATTTAATCAAACACTTAGCAGGCATAGTACAAAACTACCTACTCTACACTTGTTAGATGATTCTTGTGACCATCTTAGTACCTCACCGAGCCTCCACTACTCGCCCACACTCACCCCAGTACCAGCCCGTGCTGTTGAGCCTCTCTCACTCGACCATTTGACTAGTGCAAACTTGCACCCAAGCTTGCCCATGCCACCCCGACATGGACTCACTGCTACACGCCTCGCCGCCCTCGCCCATGATGTCTAGAAGGTAGCCGTGACCTCACCGAAACTGCCTATGTACGCCTCGACCAACACTAGCCCATGGAAATGTCAGTGGAGCCACGCCCATTTATCTCTGCCATGCCGAGCACCGCGCCAGAGCATCGAGCCTCCCCATGCAACCACGTCGCGCCTCGCTCTCCCCTTGCGTCAATGCGTTCGCCAGACGTAGCTGGAGCCCTAGTAAGCCCCCGACGATCCCTGCCATAGAGCTAGGGTTGAATCCCGCGTGCACCGTGCGATGGAGACAATGACGCGGAGCCATCGATCGTATTGTAATCATGCGGCTAGGATTAGCGCATACCGTTTTGGAGTAGCTCAGCCGCTAACGCGTGGACCAGCACAAGTGAAGCCCGCTGCGCATGCGCCGCGTAGTTGAGCTAGTCCAGTAGCTTTCCCCGGCGAGCCCACTCATTCAAATGTAGGTTTTCCCTTTTAATTCAAACCCCTATTCTGTAGGCGAATTTGAAATTGAATTCAAGAAGATTCACTGCACCAAATTGCTTGATTCCAATTTTGTTAGGAAGGAAATGAAAATATCTAAAAGAAAAGGTATTACAATTGATGACAGCACCTGTGTGTGCTCTTTGTCATTAATATTAAAAGTTACTTGTCCTTGATTACACTTGATGACAGCACCCGCAGTATTAAGAAAAGGTCTCCTAAGAATAATAGACATATTATCATCTTCAGGCATCTCAAGCACAACAAAATCAGTTAAAACCAAGCAATTATGAGCCACTTGAACTAGACCATCCTCACATATACCAACAGGAATAGTAGTTGACTTATCAGCCATTTGCAAAGATATATCAGTTGGTATCAATTTCTCTAGTTGAAGTCTCTTGTAGAGAGAAAAAGGCATAACACTAACTCCAGCTCCCAAATCACATAAAGCACTTCTAACATAATTATTTTTAATGGATCAAGGAATAGTTGGAATACCTGGATCACCAAGTTTCTTTGGAACCTTACCATTGAAGGAATAATTAGCAAGCAAAGTAGAAATTTCCTCATTAGGGATCTTCCTTTTATTAGAGACAATATCCTTCATATACTTTGAATAAGGAGGCAACTTAATAGCATCAGTCAAAAGAATTTTCAAAAATAAAGGTTTCATCCACTCACAAAACTTGTTATAGTGTTCTTCCTCCTTTGACTTGTGTTTCTTATTAGGAAAAGGCATTGGTTTTTGCACCCAAGGCTCTCTTTCACTACCATGTTTATTAGCAATAAAATCTTCCTTAGTGTACTTAGTGTGCTTCTCAGGTTCTTCAATTTCTTCCTTATTAGGAGCATCATTTTTATCATTACCACTTTTAGTTTCAGCATCAGAGACAGATATACTATTAGGATCTACAACAAGTTCGGAAGGTTCCTCAACTGTTTTATGTTTATTTTTATTTCTCTTAGAAGGACTACCACTATTCTCAGCTTGTTGAGAATCCTGCTCAATTCTTTTAGGATGTCCCTCAGGATATAAGGGATCCTGAGTGGTAGCACCACTCCTAGTTCTAATTCCATAAGCATGTTTATCTCCAGAAGCATTGACTAGCATATCTTTTTGTACTTTAGCAAGTTGATCAATTTGGGATTGAACCATTTGGAAGTGTTCAACAAGCATTTTAACACCATTAGCAGTTCTTTCCACAATATCTTTCAACTCATTAATAGCTCTACAGTTTTCCAATAAATGATTCTGAACTTTTTTATTAAAATTACCTTGTTTAACAATAAAAATATCAAGTTCCTCTAAGCATTGATCAAGAGATTTACCATAAGGAATATCACCTTCATCATAGTGTTGGAGAGAGTGTACCTCAATAGTGGATGAGTGGGAAATTTCCTTACATAATTCTTTTATAGGAGGTAAATTCTTCACATCTTCAGATCTAATACCTTTCTGCTTAAGACATTTCTTAGCTTCTTTCATCACTTCATCATTTAATTCAATCACTCCCCTCTTCTTTGGTGTTGGTGTTAGAGTTGGTTCAGGCACAATTGGTTCAGGTGTAATGGCCTCAGGTGTAATTGGCTCAGTTAAAGTCCAATCATCATAATTCTTGCTTATTTTAGCCATTAATTCTTCAGCTTCTGGAGGAGTTCTTTTCCTGAAAACACAATCAGCAAAACTATACAGGTATGTTCGAGATTCATCAGTTAGTCCATTATAATATATATCAAGAAGCTCATTTTCAGGTAATGGACATCCAGGGTGTGCATGAATCAAGGAACGGAACCTTTTCCATGACTCGGGCAATTTCTCCTCTTCTCCCTGTTTAAAATCAAAAAGTTTCTGCAAAGCAGCATGTCTAGCACTAAGAGGGAAATATTTCTAAAAGAAAGTAGCAATCAAGCAATCAGGGCTATCAATGGATCCATGAGGTAAACTATTAAGCAAGGTTTAGCTTATCCTTTTAGTGAAAAAGGGAAGATTTTAGCAACAAAGTAGGTGCGCATCTTAACATCATCAGAAAATAAGGCACTCATAGTGGAAAGTTCATTCATATGTGCCATAGCCCTTTCATTCTCAGTCCCACAAAAGGTTCTTTCTCAACAATGTTTATATAGGATAAATCAAGAGAGAAATCATAATCCTTATCTTTAATGTTTATGGGAGAAGTGGCAAACTTAGCATCAGGAGACAGTTTAGGTATAATAGTACGTTTCTCAAGGAGACTCCTAATAGCACTAACACCACGTGTGTTTCGATATTCTTCAATAAATTCATCAGTCATTTCAATGTAACCATAATTAATATCATTACTCTCTAGACTTAGGTGAGCTAACAGGTGTAATCGTGTCTTCACTAGGAGTTTCAGTGTTTCCCTATAGTTCTATCAATTGTAGCATCTAGGGAAGGACCTAATGAACCACTCTCATCAAGCACAGTAGAAGTAACATCATGAGAATCAGAAGCAATTTCAGATTCAGCAGTAGTAGCAGTGTGTGTAGCATGTGTATGTGGTGGTGGTGTAACAAGCTTACTTATAACAGACGGTTAATCAAGAGCAGGAGAGGTATTTAGAACTATACCTCTTCTTGTAGTGGAGGGTAAAATAGGAAACTTTCCATCATGAGACTTTTCCATGATGAAAGGAATAACAACGAACAATAATAGATCCAAGTGAACTTACAAATAAAGCTATGCTCCCCGGCAACAGCGCCAGAAAATAGTCTTGATGACCCACAAGTATAGGGGATCGCAATAGTTTTCGAGGGTAGTATTACCTAATTTATTGATTCGACACAAGGGGAGCCAAAGAATACTTATAAGCCCTAACAACTGAGTTGTAAATTCAGCTACACCTGGAAATAATCTTGCTCACAGTAATTTATCAGTAGCAACAGTTTTGTAGTAGAAATAGCAAAGTAACAGCAGCAGTAAAACAAAGGCAGTAGTAACAATAGTAGAAAACAGTAGGATTTGAGTGCAGTAGGCATAGGGATGGATGGACGGGCATTGCATGGACGAGACTATTCATGTAACTTCAAGATCTAACGCATTTGCAGATAAATAAGATAAAGCATCCAAGTACTAAACAATCATAGGCATGTGTTCCATGTATAGTCATACGTGCTCGCAATGAGAACTTGCACAACATCTTTTGTCCTGCCAGCCCGTTGTAGCGGGGCCTCAAGGGAATCTACTAGCAATTAAGGTACTCCTTTAATAGAGTACCAAAGCAAAGCATTAACACTCTGTGAACACATGTGATCCTCATATCATAGCCATCCCCTCCGGCTATCCCAATTTCTGTCACTTCGGGGCATTTGGTTCCGAACAATGATATGTGTACACAACTTGCAGATAAGATCACAAACAATACTATCATCATGAACCAATAACATGTTCAGATCTGAGATCATGGCACTCGGGCCCTAGTGACAAGCATTAAGCATAACACGTTGCAACAATGTCAAATAGCACTAATAAAGATACTAGGCACCATGCCCTAACAATCTTATTCAATTACATGATAGATCTCATCCAATACCTACCATCCCCATAGCCTACAGCGGGGGATTACTCACTCATGGATGGGGGAAACATGGATGGTGGATGGAGAGGCATCGGTGATGATGATGGCGATGATCTCCTCCAATTCCTCGTCCCGGCAGGGTGCCAGAACGGAGTTTCTGGTTTCAAATCATGGATTCTGATGGTGACGGCGCAGTGGAACTCTATCTGTAAAAACATCGAACCCCCCTCTATTTTTAGGTCAGAAGGCTTTATGTAGTTGAAGAGGGAGGCAGAGGAGGTGCCCGAGGTGGCCACACCTCCCCCAAGCGCGGCCTGGCCTGGCCCGCGCAGCCATGGGGTGTGGGCCCCTCGTGTCCCTCCTCCGTCTCATCTTCTGGCTCCGTGAGTCTTCTGGTAAAATAGGAGTTTTACGATATTTTCTGGGATTTTTCCTGAAAGTTGATTTTCTATACAAAAACTAGACACCAAAGAAATTCTGCTAAAAATAGCGTCAGTCCGTGTTAGTTGTATCCAAATCACACAAATTAGGGGAGAAACAATATCAAAAGTGTTCGGGAAAGTTGATACGTTTTGGACGTATCATGGGGCGAATGAGGGCAAAGGGATGTGTTGGGGTGGCCTCGGGCTCTTCATTTAGAGTGGAGATGGTTCATGATGAACTATGTCCACTAGGATAAGGGGTGGAGGAGCTGGCCAGGGATTGGGCAAGGGGACAGTGGAGAGGGGTGGTGTGGGACATGAACACGACCAGAGAGTGGAGGGGAGGGGTGGTGTCTGCTATTGGCTTTAACTCATAAGATATTTGTGCCCCTCTCTCCTTTTTAAGCAATTAGGGTTAAGGGGGAGGGTGCTACTTTACATTTCTATTGTGCAAATCAACCAGGGAGGGGTTGGTTTGCTGTGGTGGAGTCCTTGACAAGATTTGATGGGGTTTGGAATTGGTTTGATTCAAGGTTGGATTAGTTTTGCAAATTTGATCAAATTGGTGCTTGAGAAGGAAGTTGAAAGATTTGCATATGGCAAGGTGGGGAAATGGTTTTGGTAGATGGATATGATCAAGATATAAACTAGGGATTTATTTTTAATTTTTCTAAAGATTTTTGGTACACTTAAAACCATTTATTCAAATAGTTCTAAAATGATTTCTAGAAGCTCATTTGATAATTTTACATTGGGCAAGTTGATTTTTTGGTGTGAAATGGTTCTAAAAACCATGTCACACATTGGGTAATTTTATTTGGATTTATTGCGAAGGAAAAGTATTTTTAATGAAATATTTATTATTTCTGCCATTTAAGAAAAAGGGCAAAAATAAATAATAAAGAATCTCAAAAATATTTATTTTAAAGATGGAAAGGTGGGGTATGATGTACAGAACTCAAATGTGCATTGAGTTGGCAAAGTGATTTGGAGAAAAACCAACTTGTCTTTAAAGATAAGGTTTGGAGGATTTTGCCTAAAATGGAAATTAAATAGTCTGAGGATCCAAATAATTATGGGAATTATTTGGGGAAGTATCATAACCAAGGTAGATGATGTAAACTTGATTTATACATCATGGCCAACTTGAGTTTTGAAGAAATATGGTGAAATTGGAGGAGACTAGATTTTTAGGGGATCTAGGGTTTTAATATTTTTATGGCACCTAAACATGGCTCAGAGCTCACCTTGGTAAAAGGGATAGAGGGATATCTAGACCAAGTTATATAGATGATCATGGATGCAATATTTGGTTTTGGATGTATTTGAGGTGGTCTAAAATATATGGCAAACTTTGTTGAAAATAAGGCTGCCATAGCAGGATTGTCATGATGCCTTATAAACTAGGTGGGTTTAAGATGCACAAGGTTCCAATGGAAACAAGTGAACTAGGGTTTGATATACCATGGTTAGTAGGTCAAAAATATGCAAAGAGTTGTTCAAGGAGTGGTATCATATGTATGTGAGCTTCTATCAAAGTAGGCAAGATGATAAGATTTGCAGAAAATATTATTATCTTGACTACAAAACCATCATGGATGAGTGGGAACCAGAAGGGTTTATCCAAAGGCAAGAGTGGTCTTTGGTATTACTAGTGATGTACTACAAGATGTTTCAAGTACATTCTCAAGAATGCACACAGGTTAGAGTAGGTGAAGTTCCAAAAATTGAAACCAGATAAGAATTCCAGACTTAGTCATTTTTGGCAAATTTAGGGTTTTAGACTAGATTACAAGTGTAGATGACTTTGGATGTGATGCTAGGCTCCAACATAATGATCAAGTATAATATGTTTATTGGTTGTTTGAGTAGAGAGTATCCATTCTTATAATTGGTCTTCATGGAGTTTGGATACTACCAAAAGGGATTATCCCTGGATTAATCTGATTGGGAGATGAGATGGTCACTTTAGTGGCTTAGGATAGATCCAGATTTGGATACTTGGTTTGGGATTTATGATCACAAACATAGATTGGGTACTAATAGATGAGCTACTATATTATCTCACTCTAGTTCCTAAGCAAACAAGGCAATCGGCAGATCAAGGCAATTCATCTTATCAATTTATCCAACTACTACTAAGGTTACCATCAAGCCTAGCTTGAGGTAAGGATGGGTGTTTTGAAGGGATTGTGATTTTGAAGTAAGACAAGGACCTCTTGGTATTTCTACCTAGATTTGAGTGAAAAGGTTTTAGGAAAGGTTTTGGAAAAACCTAGAGGTAAGAGTAGTTGAAGGTTCTGTCTTGAAAACATAAGGGATAATATATAGGTCCCCATGGTTTTGTTGCTAGAACTAGTAAAATAATTTGTTGTATCAAAATCATCTTGCCTCAAGTTTGAATTGCCAGAATATTTGAGAATATGAAAGATGAGCCATGACATCTCTTTTGTAAAATAGCTTTTTTCAACTAGTGTTGAGATAAGTAGTATATCACCTAATTCAGTTGCATGAACACACACAAACAAATAAGCCAACATTGCAACACTAATAAGGAATTTTTTTGTTCCGCCTAATTTTTGCCTTTTTGATAAAATATCAGGGTTGCTGAAATTGGGATGTTACAGGTCCATTTGACTCCAATAGTTAGAAGAATGATGTGATGGACACACTCCTATAGTTAGCATAGCATAAGATCAAGTCATTTAGAGTTTGTTTGCTACAATATTTCAAATACATAGTAACCTAATCCTTCGACCATGAGATCATGTTAATCACCATCACCGGATGGATGCTTTGATGACATTAAACGCCACTTCCGTAACTGGGTGGTTATAAAGGTGGCATTAGGTATTCTGAAAGTATGTGTTGAAGCGCATGGATCAAGAGTAGTATTTGTCCATCCAAATGACGGATTGATATACTTTGGGCCCTCTCGGTGGAGTGTCATAAAGTTGGCTTTCAAGCATGAGACTAGTTCATAAGGGATGTCACATCACAGTACGAGTAAAGAATACTTATCGGTAACGAGGTTGAACTAGGTATAGAGATACCGACGATCAAACCTCAGATAAGTAAAGGATCGCACAATAAAGGGAATCGGTATCATATGTAAATGGTTCATTCGATCATGAATTCATCGTAGAAATATGTGGGAGCCATATGGATTTCCAGATCTCTCTATTGGTTATTGATCGGAGAGGTGTCTCGATCATATCTGCATAGTTCACGAACCATAGGGAGACACACATAAGGATTCAATGTTGTTTAAGCAGATATGGAATATGAGTTGGAGACTGAATTTTTTTTGGAGTCTCAGATTTTAACCAGGACATCACGAGGAGATCCGGAATGGTCTGGAGAATAAGATAAATATAAGGAAAGTGGTTTTCCGGGGTTCGAAAAAGTTTTGGTGTTTTGACCGGATACTTCTACAATGTTCTAGAGGAACTACCGGTGGTTCCACCACCCCGAGAGGGGGTCACTTGGACAGTGGCATGCCCTAGGGTCCATCCGCACCAAACCCTAAAGGGACAATTCGGCCAAGACTAGTAAAAGGGTCAAACCCTAGTTTGAATAGTCAAATCCTAGTTTGAATAGTCAAACTCTAGTTTTTGGTAAGAAGGAAGACTTGGCGGAAAAGGTTTCAAGCTCTTCCCTTGGTGGTCGAGTTATGGGGACACGGCCTGGGCTGGCAACCCTTGGTCGGTCGCCCCCCACCTATATAATGAGGGGTGGGGGCGCACTCCCCACACCCCTTGTCCCTTGGCACCTAACCCTAGCTGCCGCGTCTCTTCTCTCTCGTCCATCGTCCTGTCCCGGCTTAGGCGAAGCCCTATAGAAATCTATCCTCCTCCTCCACCACCACACTGTCGTGCCGTTGGGATTCCGAGGAGATCTACAACCTCGATTGCCCTGCTGGAACAAGGGAGAGGAAGATCTTCATCGACTATATTACGTGTGACCGATTGCGGAAGCGCTGCCAGAACGCGGCGCCGGAAGGATCGTCTACACGATCTTGAGATCAGCAAGTGATCTACTACATCAACCAAGAGAATCCAATATCGTTAAACACTTTGGATCTACGGGGGTTAGTTCTCTACAATCTCATTGCACCGATCTCGTAGATTAAATATTGGCTTGTCCATAGATTAGATATTGGTTTTGTGTGTTCGTGCGGTAGATTTTTTTGTTTCACATGCAACGAACCCTGCAATGGTATCAGAGCCAACTCTATGCATAGATATGTTGCATGAGTAGAACACAATGGTTTTGTGGATGTTGATGCTTTTGTTTTCACTTGCTTTTCGTGTACTTTGCATCTTGCGGTATAGTGGGATGAAGCGGCCCGGGCTAACCTTACATGTCGTCGTACATGAGACTTGCTCCACGCTCAACGTGCAACTTGCATTGCACAAGTGGCTTTGCGGGTGTCTGTCTCTCCCACCATAGTTAAGATTCAATTTACAATGGGCACTTGACAACACTTGTATCAGCATTGTGGTTCTTGTTCGTAGGTAAGAACGGTTCTTATTCGAAAGCCCCAAGCCACATAAAACATGAAAAGAAAATTAGAGGCATCTAACTTGTTTTTGCAGAGCATGTCATGTGATGTGATATGGCCATGATATGATTGTGATTATATTTTATGTATGCAATGATCCTTATTGTAAGTTGGCAACCGACAGGAGCCTTATGGTTGTCTTTAAATTCGTTAAGACATGCGTGTCTATTCATCATGTAATCGCTTTATTCCAAGTATTTGTAATAGTTGCTATTGGTGATGGATAACCATGAAGCGACGACATTGACCTTGACGCCACGCTGGTGATGATGGAGATCATGTTCATGCTTTGGAGATGGAGATCAGAGGCACAAGAAGAAAGGCCATATCATATCACATATTATGAATTACATGTGATGTTAATCCTTTGTATGCATCTTGTATTGCTTAGATCGTGACGGTAGCATTATAAGATGATCCCTCTCACTAAATACCATGTAATAAAAGTGTTCGTCCTTAGTAAGCATTGTTTCTAAGACTCGTTGTTTTGAAGCATCATGTGATGATTGGGTGTGATAGATTCTATGTGTGCATACAATGGGTGCAAGCCAGATTTGCACATGCGGATACTAATGTTAACCTTGACGAGCCTAGCATGTACAGACATGGCCTCAAAACACGGAATACCTAAAGGTAAAGCATGAGTCATATGGATAATATGATGAACATGTTGATTGTTCTCCTTTGAAGCTACATCATCTCTCATGATGATCGGACTTGGTGTAGTGGATTTGGTTCGTGTATTCACTAAGACAACATGAGGGATGTTGTTTTGAGTGGGTGTTCAAATAGTAATATAATTAAAATTAAACTCAGTTTATCATAAATTAAATCAAAGTGCATTTTCATAATTGTTGTAGTAATTGGCATCCGTTGACCACCTTATGCTTAGTTATAATTGAGATAATAGAACTATAGAATTCTGGATAGTTACTTTATGAGATGGTATCCTATTGTTTTGAGTGTCAATCTAAATTTTAAAGGTCACATTGCAATTTCAGCAAACTCCATTTACTCCATGAATTTTAATAAGTAATATTAAATCAAGAGTAACAATTCCAATGTTAGTATCTAAGTATCAGGTTTGTCTCCATGATTCTTGATATTCAAAATATTGTTTTAATATCAAGGTTATCTAGGAGCTGAAAGAATTGTTTCAGAAACCATTATGTGTGGGAGATATTGCGATATCTGAAACGATGTTTTGGTTACAACATGATAGAGTATAATTTAGCAAAACATATGTTCTCATATTTGATGAGAATTTGCGAAGGTTGGAGATGCTAGATGTCCAAATCCTCCAAAAGGTTTTGGAGAGCAACATTATACTCGCAAATCGCCTTTACAAGCTATAGTAGCTAGATCATGAAATTTTTCATGATAAGGATTTATAGAAGATGTAGGTAAAATGTTTACTACACTAAAAGATTACTAAATAATGGATTTTGAAAGAACACCAAACATTTGATGATGGTGATCTATTTCAAAGTGCAAGTCCAAAGATATTAATATTTGACTATACATGCTTTGGACTATGTGTCATGTGTATGGCGCCACTGTTGATGTTGATAGATTATTTTAAAATAGAAATAAAATGTTGAAAGAGAATCTCAGAAATATTTGGCAGAAAAATAAAAGATTAGAATTGTCTAGCTTAGGTATATAGATGATATACATGTTATGGATGTATTCTTTGCTTGTTAAACAATGTGGTTCTTGGGTATTGTGTACCGAATTTGTTGGTGTGCATTGTCATACAGAACAACACAATCCATGAACTACAATGTCCTAAGTAACCAGCAAGATAATATGTGATGATGTTCATCGAAAAAAACAAGGTGTTGTTGAGTTTCTCGTTGACATCAAAGCTTACCTTCAAGATTTGTTTCAATAATTGTTATTATGATCAGGTATTATAAGGACAAAAGGTTGTTCAAATAATTACCATATTCCATATAAGATGGATGATTTACAAATTTAGTTGAAGAAATCACGTCCATAAAACTAATCCTAAAAATGTCAAAAGACAAATGATTGAAAGATCACTTAAGAAGTAACATCGTCATTTAAATTATATTGGAAAGAAAACATGAAGAAACTCCATGTTGATGGAATTTTGGAGTCTTTTGATTTTGATCAAATGACGCTTGTGACACTTTCCTGGAGATAATTGAAAGTTCGTTCAAAGGAAAAGAAGAACAAATGACTAACTTACTGGAATTTGTACATATTGATGTATGTAGACCATTATGTATAGTCATGAGTGATGGATTTCAACTTCATATGCTTTCTCCAGAAATTTGGGTGAATATATGTGTGTATTTACTTAATGAGGAATAAGTGTGAAATATTTGAGAAGTGTTCAAAGATTTTCAAGATGAAGTGGAAAATCATTGTAACAAGAAAATAAAGAGTTTATGATTGGATCATAAAGGAATATATTTGAGTTACAAGTTTAGCATAACACCTAAGATTTGAGGAATCGTTCCATGGATTTGTATTTTCCAAAACACCATGGGAGGATGGAGTATTCGAGATATGTAATGAAACCTTGTTTGACACTAAAAAGGTGTCAGTTATAAAACTGCCATTGTATTTTAAACTTTAAAGATTTAATGGCTATCACTTTTACACTGAAAAGAGCTCCAACGTGATCCGTTGAAATGACACCATATAACTTATGGTTTGGGATAAAACCCAAGTTGTCCTTTCTTAAAAATTGGTATGCTAGGCATAAGTAAAATGTTTACAACATAAGTCGGATGAGCATGTCTTTGTATGTTATTTAGAATAACTGTTGGGTATTCCTCCATAACACCGAAGACAAAAGTGTTTGTCACTTAGAACATCAAGCTTCTTGAGAAGGAATTTTTTGTGAAAAGTTAAGTGGGAGGACAATAGAACTTTGATAAGGTTATCAAAGCTTAGCTGATATGTGCTAAGTTGCGCAGCATTGAAAAGTATCCCGGAGACAGCAACAATGCTCATGGCTCACGTACCTCAAAGGTTGTGGTTACGGAGGTCTAAGTTCCTATTGAACCAAGTAGGTCGGGTAAGAAATCAAATATTAGGATTTAAGAGTAAATTATTCTTGTTTGACAATGATGAACCGACTATATGCAAAGAAGCGATGATGGGTCCTCACTCTGTCAAATGGCTTTAAGCCATAAAATCCGTGATAGTTTTATACAGGAGAAATCAAGCTTTGAACTTGGAGGACCCTCTAGAAAGGTGTAAGACCTTACAGTCGTATTTGGATCTATAAAGTAATAGACATGGATGTTTCATATCTATGAAATAGTCGACATATCGGGAAAGAATTTACAACAATGTTCAAGGAATTGACTATGACAAGATTTGATCTTTCATAGTGATATTTAGTCTAGACGGATTGATGTAGCAACCACTACATATAATTTTGGTATATGGTATTTAAATAAACAAAACAAATTTATTATAATAGAATAGTTACCTAGGACGTGTACATGACACGATCCAATGGGTTTTGTTAATTCAAAGGATGCTAAAAGCGCATGCAAACTTCAATGGTTGAAGTAAGCATCGCGGAGTTGGAATCTTCACCATGATGAAACTTTTAAAAGGTTTAATTTCATCAGAGACGATGAAGATGCTTGCATTTGCAAGAAATTAAGTGGGATCACTGAAACATATTTCTAACACATTATGTGAAAGACATATTGTTGATTGGAGATGATGCATATTTTATTAACACAGGTTAAGAATTTCATCTCGATGAAAGACTTAGGAAAAACCCGAATATTTGGCATCAATGTCTATATGGATAGATTGAGACGCTAATATGGTTGTGACAAATGTACATATATGAGATATTGAATAAAGTTCAATATGGAAATGACAAGAAAGGTTCTTGCCCCACAGAAAGGATTGAATTAAGATTCAAGTGTATTGACACTTGGTAAGTGAGATGAGATCCAAGTGTTTCTGACACTTGGTGAATGAAATCACAAAGAATATTTTGATTAATCATACCGTGATATGTACACATCCAGATATGTCCTATGCTCTAAATATTATGAGCAGATGCTAGAATGATTCATAAGATGATCATTGGATGATAGTAAGGATATTCTTATGATCTTTGGAAGAACTAATAATATGTTATTTAAGTTGAGGTGACAAATAGATAGATAGTTCATCATAAAGTGTTACATTGATACTAGTTTTGTCATAGGACACAAAATATGTTTATCTCAATTTAAACTATGGGTGGCACAATGTAATAGAAAGGAAGTTCCATAATGGATTTGGATCAATACTACAACAAAAGGCTAAGTATATTACTTCCATTGTAGCAGCAAAAGAGGGCATTTGTTCCAAGTAGTTTGTTATCAAAATAGGTGTGGTTCACAGCGGGCTAGTACTATGAAGATATATTTTACAACAATTGTATCGACATGTTTTAACCCCAAGGAACTAAAGGTCTCACCAAAGGACCAAATTTATACAATGTCATCTCATTAGAGAATGAGTGATGCATAGATATGAAAAGACATGCAAATACACACGGACCTGGAAGTGTCAGATCCGAAGATTAAGTTTACCACTAGAAATCGTGTATATACAACACCAGAAAGCCATAGGTGTTGAATGCACAAGTTTTTCCAAACTAGATTATTGACTCTAGTGCAAGGGGAAACTGTTGGAGATATGCCCAAGAGGCAATAATAAAGTAGTTATTATTATATCTTTGTGTTTATGATAAATGTTTACATCCCATGCTATAATTGTATTAATCGGAAACATTAATTCTTGTGTGTTTTGTAAACATAAAAGAGTCGCTAGTAAGACTCTTTTTAAGCTAGCTTGTTGATTAATAGATGATCACGGTTTCCTGATCATGGACATTAGATGTTATTAATAACAAGATCATATCATTAGGAGAATGATGTGATGGACACACTCCTATAGTTATCATAGCATAATATCAAGTCATTTAGAGTTTGTTCGCTACAAGATTTCAAATACATAGTAACCTAATCCTTTGACCATGAGATCATGTTAATCACCATCACCGGATGGATTCTTTGATGACATCAAATGCCACTTCCTTAACTGGGTGGTTATAAAGGTGGCATTAGGTATTCTGAAAGTATGTGTTGAAGCGCATGGATCAAGAGTGGGATTTGTCCATCCATATGACGGATAGATATACTCCGGGCCCTGTCGGTGGAGTGTCATCCAATTGTCTTGCAAACATGTGACTAGGTCACAAGGGATGTCACATCAAAGTATGAGTAAAGAGTACTTCTCGATAACGAGGTTGAACTAGGTATAGAGATACCGACGATCAAACCTAGGATAAGTAAAGTATCGCGCGACAAAGGGAATCGGTGTCGTATGTGAATGGTTCATTTGATCACGAAGTCATCGTAGAAATATGTGGGAGCCATATGGATTTCCAAATCCCTCTATTGGTTATTGATCGGAGAGGTGTCTCGGTCATGTATGCATAGTTCACGAACCGTAGGGAGACACACTTAAAGATTTGATGTTGTTTAAGTAGATATGGAATATAGGTTGGAGACCAAATGTTGTTCGGAGTTCCAGATTGGATCTAGGATATCACGAGGAGATCCAGAATGGTCTGGAGAATAACATTCATATAAGTAAAGTGGTTTTCTGGGTGCGGAAAAGTTTTGGTGTTTTGACCGGATACTTCTAGAATGTTCTAGAGGAACTACCAGTGATTCCGTCGCCCAGGGAGGGGGTCACTTGGACAGTGGCATGCCCTAGGGGCCAGCCGCACCGAACCCTAAAGGGACATTTCGGCCAAGACTAGTAAAAGGGTCAAACCCTAGTTTGAATAGTCAAATCCTAGTTTGAAAAGTCAAATTCTAGTTTTTGGTAAGAAGGAAGACTTGGTGGAAAAGGTTTCAAGCTCTTCCCTTGGTGGCCGGGTTGGGGAGACACATGGCCTTGGCTGGGAACCCTTGGCTGGCCGCCCCCCACCTATATAATGAGGGGTGGGGGCGCACCCCCCCCACACACACACCCCTTGTCCCTTGGCGCCTAACCCTAGCTTCCGCCTCTCTTCTCGATCGTCCACTGTCCTGCTCCGGCTTAGGTGAAGCCCTGCAGAAATCTCTCCTCCTCCTCCACCACCACCACCAGCACACCGTCGTGCTGTTGGGATTCTGAAGAGATCTGCAACCTCCGCTGCTCTGTTGGAACAAGGGAGAGGAAGGTCTTCATCGACCACTGTATGTGTGACCGACTGCGGAAGCGCTGCCGGAATGCTGCGCCGGAAGGATCGTCTACACGATCTTGAGATTGGCAAGTGATCGACTACATCAACCAAGAAAATCCGTTCTCGTTAAATGCTTTGGATCTACGAGGGTCAGTTTTTTACAATCTCGTTGCACCGATCTTGTAGATTAGAACTTGGCTTGTCCATAGATTAGATCTTGGTTTTGTGTGTTCTTGCGGTATAATTTTTTGTTTTACATGCAATGAACCCTACAAAAATATGGATATAACATTATATATGATGTAAATATGTGAGTAAACATGTCAACAAACTACAAAGTTCATGTATGCATTTTACATGCATCAGCAGTTTCCTTGGATGTCAATATGAAGTTTTTTCACTTCACTAACAAAATAATTTTCCTCATGCATATATTATGTCTTGATCATTAGTAATTGTACCTAAATTATATATGGTGACATCTTAATAGATTTTAATAGTTATATCTTAATAATATATGGCAACATATTAATTATTATCTAGGCATTAACTCATGCTTTGTTAGCTCTAAACTAGTGCATTATCCATGTTGTATATATAATTCAGTTTTTAATCATACACTGATATAACATCAAACAAAAACTACATGTTAGGTTGCAATGTGATGTTAGTTCTATGGATCAATACATATTGCACATGCAAAAAGTACATATGTTACAACTATGATTTTAAAATATTCAAGTCATCATTGCCCACAAATTAAAGTTGGTAAAGAATAGGTTTTCCATAAACATTTTTTATTTACAATGAAAAACATTTGTGTTTGTAGGACCATATGGCATAATATAAGTACACATGAATAATATGTATATTATCCTAGGAATTTACACGTTCTGCCCTCACATTTGCGATGGCCGTGTTGCTACTTATATATTAAAAGCAGTATAATGGTCTTTTTCGAGACACCAGGTTGATCCACGTTATTAAAATTATTTAGACAGACTTAATGGCTAGGATTTTTTAAGTTACATACAAGGTTATCATGTATGTGCAGACTTTTATTAGGTATTTAGTTATCTACGGACATGTTAAGTATCTTTTAAGCAACAGACATATCAAGCTAATCAAGACATATCAAACTATCTATAGTTTCTCTAGAAGATAAAATGCGTTCAGGACAATTTGTGACTAATACGGATATGGCAACGTTGCTCTTTTATCTCGTGATTAGTTTTGAATAATCAACAATGCTGCATTCTGGAGATATGAAAAGGAAGAACATGTTCTATCTAGAGACCATTTTTCTTACACACATAATCAGAGATCTGTCTTGGTTTTTTTAAAGGAGAGTGATGCATCGTAAGTTCGTTACATAGTATTATGAGCAGAACACCAACTATATGATCAACTTTATTTTTTGGCATACCATGTAGGTACGTCAATCTGATATAGGAGCCCAGTTTTTTCTATCCACGGGAAGAGTCTGACACCCTGTTCCACAATTGGGACATACACTTGCAAAGTGTTTTTTGGAAGACCCACCTTGATAAAATATGGGAGTCCACGGTCATGTAAAGAATTGATCTTTAGATCTTTTTTGAAGCATCATGTTAATCCAATTCTTGGCATAGTTGTTGTATGGAGATAAAAAAAACCTAAAGTTAACTTGATCGGTAGTTTTTCGTGATCTGGACGGTGACATGCATGTTAATATTTCTTAAGTGATGATATGGAAGACGCATGCTGCGCATAAAGCATGGTTCCTAGAAAATATATTAAAAATAACCATGTCACTAGTATAAAATATATATACAATCTTATAACAATTCTATTACCAAAAGCTTTCTCTCATACCTGTCATCGATTTGTCGACAAGTATGCCATAGGGGGTCTTAGTGGCATTGGAAAGATGGGGTGTGAGACATCGGATGTTCCAGGAGCGGTGAGCACAAGTTTACCCAGGTTCAAATCCGACTGCGGTGATCGGATCCTACTCCTGCTAGCAACCCAGTAATATATCAGCGTAAGACGGATGTTACATCGGATTACAAGAGAGGTTCGGCTGTGCGAGTTGTGATTGTAGTAGTAACAGGTTGTGCCCTAAAGGCTCCCATAGGGATGGTTTATATAGATACTAGGGCCTAGGGTTACAGGAGAGACCTATCTGGCTATATTACAGAGTCGATAACTAGATACATCTTGGACTATAAGTAATACTACAGGCCTAAGTCGGTAACTTTTCTGGGCCTTGTCATAGCCGGAACTGGCTCATCCTCTTTCTCTGACCGGGCCGCCCGTGAAGCAAAGCTCTAACCCGTTGGTGGGCCACCCTGGTCAGCGAGTCCTGTGGGTATACCCGGAAAGTATATCCCCAACAGTAGCCCCCGGAAGTCTCCAAGATCCAAAGTCGGATAAATCGTCTAGCTTGATGGTTTCTTCGTCTTGAGAATGTTGAAGGGTTCCCGAAAACTTCATTTATTAGTGTAGGATTCCGAGTCAATTGAGTCGGATATGTTTTGTTCTGACTTTAACCTTATCCTTGCTATGTTTGAAACATGAGCCGGATTTTACAGTGGCGTGCGGGCTGACAAATTTTCAGACCAGGTCTTGTCACTGACAAGAGTCCCATCGACACGACCGTTGGTGGGTCCACTCCCTAGGGAACAGAGCACTGTTTTAATGCTCATGCGAGAATCGAGGGGGGCAGAGGAGTCACGAGGAAGTTACCCACCTCTCACCTATACGCGTGGCATAAATCGCGCGACCAACGCACGAATCTTGGCGTAGAGGCAAATAAAAGAGAGGAGAAAACTCTTATCTCGGATTTATCTCTCCACCGCTTCATTCATTGTCTCCTCGTACTCCTCGAGCACTCCGCAGCCATTCCCATCTGCACACCACGAGAAAAAATCTCTCTCCCCCACCAATCCTTCTTCTCCAAGAGCGATGGCATCTCCATCTGACTCAGGAGCGGCGGCGGGTACGTCGGAGACGTATGAGAAGAAGATGCGGGGCCTCTGGGTCCCCAGCATCATGGACGACGCTGAAATCCAGGTCATGGAGGATGATGGATTCATCGTCGCCGGCGCGTGGCGGAGCGCCTCAGGGCACGCCGTTCCTGCCCCGCGCGATGGCGAGCGGGTCTTTTTCAACACACTCATCGACCGCGGCCTCAGCCTGCCACCGTCGGACTTCTTCATCGAGGTCCTCAAATATTATGGTGTGCAGCTCCATAACTTCCCTCCCAACTCTCTACTTGAGCTTATCACTCACGCAGCTCTGTGTGAGGGGTTTCTTGGCATTAGGCCAAGTCTCACCCTTTTCCGGTACTACTATGGTACCTGGAAGAACTCTATTAGTGTCGGTGTACCTTACACCACTGGCACTCTTAGCTTAGTCCTTAGGAGAAACCGAGTTTATCCTAGGATTAACGCTAGCAAATCTGTCAAACGATGGGCCGGAACCTTATTTTATCATAAGGACATTCCGGCTCCTGGAAAGCCGGAAGGTATTCCAGCATTCGCCGACAGTGCCGCTTCCCACCAAAATTTATGGGACGCAGAGGTGCCGGAGCTATCGGATATCTTGATCCTCGCCAAAAGGCGGATTGAGTTTCTGATGAAGCACATGGGGATCCATGGATCCGACTTGATCCACTGTTGGCTGGAGCGCCGGATTCAGCCTCTGCAGCACCATGGAGACCGCCTCATGTACCAGATCACCGGCGACAAGAAGGAAAAGATGCGGGTCAGCCCAAACCGGATTCCGGTGAAGGATTACAAGACCCTTATGCAGTATTTGATCAAGGAAAGAGTGGAACGAAAAGTTCCATATGTTTCCATGAATATGTTCACGTCCAACCGTCCTCTAACTCCGGTAAATATTTTGACTCTGCTTTAGCGTTTTGTCGGTCTTTTCTGTTCTTTCTCCGACTCTATTTTTATCGATGCTTTTTGACTTTGTCAGCTCGAGAAACTCCAAGAGTCTGAGCTAGCTCCACTAGAGGGCTATCTCTCAGACGATCCGGAGGTGACGGAGGATGATGAGGTGCAAGAAGTTTCCGCCTCCATGAAGCGCAAGGCAAAGGAAGTTGTTATCACTGTTGGTAGCCAAGTGCTATCAGTAGTTAAAAAGTAAGCACCCTATCTTTTTGTTTTCAGTACCTTGTACCTTTATTTCTTTCCAAAGCATACCTAACATTTCGATTTGCATGCTTCAGAGCTAAAGTTGTTTTGAAGAGTAATACGAAGCCAGACAGCAAACCAGGCAAGCATCCGCTGCATCAGCATAAGCTTGTTATTTCTCCTGCCATGCCGCCACCGACTCCCTTTAGTACTCCATCAGCACCAGAGCTTCCGCCTCTCATGGTACTGGCAATATCTCGAAAGCCTTGGTCACCTTTGGTGGCCAAGCAACTAACAAGGGTGAACCCGTTAAGGGTAATGATCCCATGGTAATATCTACAGGAGCATTGGATAAAGTGGTCGGCTCTACTGTCTCTGGACTGAAGAAGAAGGAAGAGATACTCAGGCTGGATCAGTCCAGCCTTGAGAAGCAAACCCTTACCGCAGAGGAAGCAAGCCAGGAGCAGGAGGACGTCAAGTTGGTTAGCCTCCTGGACCAAATTTTGGTCCGGGGTGCTAAGATAGAGTCTAGCGCACCCCCAGCGACGGATGTTCCCTCCCTCTCCCTTGCCAAGAAAGTGTTTCACAACACAAAACTCGGATTTGAGAAGTTGCATTTGGAACACATTGTAAGTTTCTGATTCTTATTTGCATTTATTTTATTATCATATCCTCTAGCCCCAAGCATAAAGTCGGGTAAACATTGTTGAATCCGAGTTGATGCTTCTAGGTTGCAAAATAACGATGTAGTGTAGCCCCCAAGGCTCGTGCTGTAATTTTACTTAGTTAAATTTTCAACCCGAGTCTTAGTAGCCGTCTAACGGTATTACATCTCTAAACTTATAGAAAATTGCATCTTCCAACCAGGACTTGCTCAAGAACATATGTAATAAACGCAAGGAGATCAAAGCCCTACGCCTTGAGAATTCAAAGTTAAAAGTTGAAAAAGATGAAGCAGAAGGTAAACTTTTCCGACTTCCTCTTTGTCAGGTAGCTATTGTCATAGTCAAACATGTTCTGTACGACTGATATTTTTCCCTTTGCAGAACTGTTGTGTGAGTCTAGCAAGATTGTGGAGCAATCCGAGAACTTCAAGGTCTTGGAACTGGAGAATGCTGAGCTCCGGGACAAGCTTGAGAAGCTAACTATTGAATCGGAGAAATCCGTAGCTGATGTCCTGGAGTCAAGAAACCATGAGACCGTGAGGCTCGAGAAGCTGTTGGCCCTCCGAGACAAAAAATTGGATGGTCTTCGGAAGGATTTTGATAGCCAGAAGGATCTAGCCCAGGCCATAGAGAGTGAGCTGAACAGCCTCCGTGAGGAGTGTGCCCTGTGGAATCATTCTGTGCTAGGTAAGATTTCCGACCTACTTTATTCGATTGATTTTTCGATTCAAATTTTGACTTTTGGTTCTTTCCAGCCCCCCTAAATCTTTCCGACTCTCCTTCCTCCGAACCTCGCCTCGAGCGCATCAAGCTCGTCGGAGATGTGTTGTTCGACTTTCGCCAGACTCTTGAAGAGGCTGGCGAGTCGGTCAAACTTTCCGACTTGCATAAGATGTCAGTGCAAGAGGTGAGGGAGAAGGCCAAGGAGATTCTGAAGCTTATCGAGGGCTGGAAGATCTCCTACGCTCGGCCTGCTACCCAGACTGCTCTTACCATGGTGATGAGCCACCACAGCGAGATGGAAATCTGGCATGTCACCAAGGGTATTTCCGAGGAGGACGATGAGGGTAACCCGCAGGACATCAAGGCAATTCAAGATTTCTGTGCAGGTACGCTTGCTGTGTGGCGGAGATGACCAAGTACACGACGCCATTCTTCGAATCCGTCATTGTGCCTCCCTCGCCTCAAGATCCAAAAGATAACCTCGCTGAAGCAGCTTCCGAGTCTAAGGTCCAGGGCGACAACATTGTCGACTCCAGCGCTCCACCTTCTTCATCACCACCACCTAAATTTGCAGCATAAATAGTTTTTATGCATTATTCTGAACTTTGGGAAATGTAATGATGGAAACAATTTTTATTTGTGCTGGTCTGTATGAACTAATGCTTTTACTATCATAGCACTTTTACTTGTATATATTTTATGTGCGTGCTTTGAAAATTTCTGAAGCACTTTTGGTTTATGCCTATACTTGTCGTTTTATGTGGCTCTCTGCCTCGTCCCTTTCATGAGCCGGACAACCTTTAGCATGGAAACTTTGCCGAGCAACGAAGCTCAATTGCTAAACTAGTTTAAAATCAGAAACAAAGCTGGCTTTCAGTACCAATAATTCATTACTCGAAAAATACCCGCGTCTAAGCAATCAGATAAAAAACCAAAGTATAAACAATAAATTGAATTTTTTACCCTAAGGTAACATTTTTTAGATATTCAAAAATCTTAACCAGAACGAACATGAGCATAAAGTACTTCCAATCATTCTGGGATTTTTGAAAATGACATGCTCTTTTGGAAATAAGATGGCAAAAAACTTCTCAAGAATAATATATGAGGAAACCAATACTTTATTTCACTTTGAACATGTACATATATGATTACGAGGAAATATAACTGAGAATAGAAGGGACGTAGATGTGCAATATTCCATGGACGGTCTATCTCATCCGGGTTTATACTACCGCCAGCTCTCGTTCTTTTCTGAGTATCTAGTCTTTCCTTGACTGATCTCATATCGGTTAAATAATATGATCCATTATGCAGAACTATACTAATCATAAAAGGTCCTTCCCAAATTGGGGAAAGTTTGTGCTTTCTTTTTTGCACAAGTCGGAGAACCAAATCGCCTTTCCTAAAATAACGGTTTTGCACTCTCTGATTATGATACTTGCGTAACTTCTACTGGTAGGCTGTAGATCTCAGATCAACAACGACGTGTACTTCTTCGATTATATCGAGATCATTTTGTCGAGAAACTTCTACATATTATTTGATATATGCTTTGACTCATGGAGACTGATGAATTAGATCACTTGGAAGAACTGCTTCTGCACTATAGACCAAGAAGAAAGGAGTGTATCTGGTTGATCTGTTAGGAGTTGTACGCAAGCTCCATATCACAGGCGGTAGTTCTTCCGCCCAAGCCCCCACGGCCCGACGAAGCGGCTCCTCGAGACAAGGTCGGGGTCCTTGTAAAATAAGACTGTTAGTTCTTTTGACTTGTCCATTAGTTATGGATGCACGACTGATGCAATATCGAGTCGGATTCCTTGTTCTTCACAGAATTCGGCAAGTTCTCCCTTGGAAAAATTGCTCCCGTTGTCAGTAATTATACTATGCGGATATCCGAATCGGATGATCGCGTCCTCAACGAACTTTCTGGTAGTGGCTCCATCGCAACTTGTTACGGGTTTAGCCTTAATCCACTTTGTAAATTTATCCACCATCACTAGTAGGTGAGTAAATCCACATTTTTCCGTACGAAACGTCCCTACCATATCAAGCCTCCAGACCGCAAATGGACATGTAATAGGGATTGTTCGCAGTTGTTCAGCCAGAACGTTTGCTTGATGGGCGTACTTTTGGCAGCCTTTACACATTTTGACCAATTTGTCGACATTCGCCTTAGTTGTAAGCCAAAATAATCCTTGTCGGAAAGCTTTTGCCACTAAGGATCTGGCTTCAGCATGGTGACCACACTTGCCTTCGTGGATTTCCCGTAAGATTTCCACTCCTTCTTCCGAAGAAATATATCTCTGAATGATGACCCAAAAGTATAGGGGTGTATCGTAGTACTTTTGATAAATAGGAGTGTCGATCCCAATGAGGAGCAGAAGGTGTTGACTAGTGGTATGGAGCAGGAAATCTCTGTAAATACTTAGCAAACGGATTTTTAGGGGTTTTTGATAAAGCAAGGAAATAAATTGCAAGTAAATAAAGACAACAAATAATTGCAGCAAGTGGCCCAATCCTTTCTTAGCAAAGGACAAGACGGTAGGAATACTTATGAGGACCAAACGTTCTCGAGTACACATGGGAATATTGTCAAGTGCTTTCGTTTCATATAGCTGATTAATCTTCTTTGGTTTGATAAGTGTTGTGTGGATGAACCTGTGCTAATGTACCGACCTTACTTGGAATAATACATACTTGTGATTAAACCCCTTGCAAGCATCCGCAACTACAATAAAGTAATTATGATAAAAACCTAACCACAGCTTTAAACTCTGAGATCCTACACTCCCTTGTGCAAAGGTTTCCTAACATGGGTTCAGGTTTCTGTCACTCCGGCAACCCCACAATTAGTAGCCAAATACACAATGCATTCCCCTAGGTCCATAAATGGTAAGTATCATGTAGTCGACGTTCACATGACACCACTAGAATAATAGCACCACAACTTAAATATTAAACCATCGAATAATACCTCAACACAATTCCACTACTAACAACATGGCTTCTCCCATGTCCTCAAGAACTAAACGAACTACTCACGAGATATCATATGGATCAAGATCAAAGATGATATAATGATGGATAACAATCTGAACATAAACAATAATTCAATGGTTCCACTCACAAGCATCAACTACAATAGTAATCAACACCGGGAAAGTTTCCCGTAAGAACTCTGCAAGATTCAACACAATTGTTATAGCGGGATGGAGTGGTGATGATGGTGCTGGTGGATATGATGGTGTGTATGATGATGATGATGATCCCGATGAAGTCTAACTTGATGATGGTGTTGATGGCGACAATCTCCCCTCTCCGGGAAGGAATTTCCCTGGCAGAAATCTGTCTACCGGAGAGCTCTTTCCCTCTCAGTGTTTTCCGCCCCACAGAGGCGGCGAAATCTTTCTGTGGTTGCTCTCCTTGACTTTAGGGTTTCAAGGATAAGATATAGGCGAGAGGGCGGAGCCAGAGATGGGCCAGGGTGGCCACACCCCCTGTAGGCGCGGCTCAGGGTGGCCCGCTCCTGGGGCTTGTGGGCCCCTGTGGCCCAACTCCGCCTCCCCTTATGGCATCCTTCGTCTTCTGGGAAAATATAGTTGTGGCGCCCCGCAAAACCGCTACTAGAAAATCGTGTTGTTTTTGTGCATTGCATCGTCATCATCATGCATTGTTTGTCTGAAACTATTTCGAAACGCCTAGTTTTGTTTTCTAAATAACCCCCGTCTTTATTTCAAATTAAAACATCGGTCTGTTCAGATCTTTTATTTGTCTAAAAAGTATTTACAAAAATGTTTTACAAATAAAATAAATAATCAAATGTTTTGTCCGGGGAGGCAGTCCGATCAGTCAGGCCAGAGGCCCAACCTGACCAGACTACCTACCACCCGGCCCATCTAAAGAAAACCCTAAACCCTTTTCTACCTAAACCTAGTCTACCCAGCCCCCTCCACCTCACCCCGACCAACCACAGCTTGCCACCTCACCGTTCCCTCCACCTATTCACTCCACACATCCACCTCACCAATCCCAGCCGGCCCTGCCTCTCTCCCTGGGCCACACCCCAACCCCACACACTCAACACCACTGCCGCACCCCACCTCCTTCCCCCGCCTGACCCCACTCCCTCCTCGTCCACCAACCGCCACCCCGACCCCACTCCCCGTCGCTCGACCCCACTCTACCTCTCTTCCCCCCCCCGACCCATCTTCCTCCCTCCACGCGTCACGGAGCCGCCGCCGGCGATCCTACCTGCTGCGTCTGCCCCGACGCCTCAGCCGCCTCCGCTCAGACCTCCTGGCGCCCCCTTCTCCGCCTCCTCTCCGGTCCGGTAGAGCCCGGCCCCGCACCCCCGTCCTCACCTCCGTCCGCTGCCCCGGCCCCCAAGCTCGCCCTCCCCGCTCGCCCGTCTCCCTCTTTGCTCGTCGGCCGCGCCGCCGCGGGCTCCCCACCAGCGGCCCGCCTCGCCTCCTCCTCCCGCCGCTCGGGCTCGCCCCGTCGTACGCCACCGCTGCCCCGAGTTCACCCACCTCTCCTCCCCTGGTGCCTCCCTCCTCCTGGCCCCGCGTGGGTCCGCCCCTGCGACGACCTCCTCGCGGGCCGCCCTCCATTTGGCCCAAGCACGCCGCCGAGCTTGCTTGCCGCCGCCTTCCTTGATCCCCTGTTGTCGCGCAGCGTCTGTCGCTCCTCCTCTTGCACGCCCCGCCGTCGACCCCACCCCGCCCCAGCACCACATCGCCACTGCCCTGCGAGCGTCGGCCCTGCCTACCGGTGCTCCTCCACGTGGCCTTGTTCATGCCCCTGCTGCTGGCCGCCCACGTCTCGGGCTTCGTGGTTTACGTCCTGGTGTGCCGCGCGGGCACATCATCTGCTCTGTGACTCTGTTGCCGGCCTTCCTTGGAGTGGTGCTATGTTGGTGGACGTGAAGAGGTGTCTTCATTGTGTCTGTACGTCTGTATTAGTGCTGTGGCCGTGAGAAGTCGCCAAGAACGACTAAAGCGAGAGTGTCCGACGTCGAGAACCCGGGCATGCCAAATTCTTCGACCTGAAGGACACCGATGCGACAAGTACTTCTTCCCGGATCTGATGCCCGAGAACCCGGACGCCAAGGTCGTCGACACGGATTCGCCAAGTACTCCTCGCGGACGCCAAGTTCTGCATCCCGGACGCCAAGACCGACCCGATACACGGACCCGACAAGATCTTCGCGACGGCAAGATCGTCCGCTTGGAAACAAGTTCTCCATCTTGAACCGTACCCTGCCTTCCCGTCGAACCCTGAGACCGAACCCCGAACCCCGGAACCCCAAGATCTGCCGAACCCAGATGTGTGATGCTTTTCCAAGCCCCGTATTTTTATAATATAGGATATAAAATTGTTGCATTAAATCATTCATCTCGCATGCATATTTGTGTGTGGTTTGGGGGCCTTATGATGATTCACCATATAACTAAATATGGGGCCCATATGCGAACAAATCTAGTCTTATATTGGCCTCATTTAAATTGGTATAGTGAACCGGTGCTATCTTTTGCCATGTTAAGACAACATTTAGATTGCAGGGTATCTAAATAACATGAACCTATTAATTAATTGCCGGGACCCCGGTTCCGCTTAATATGGCCTAATTGCATCGCACCTTGCCATGCCATACATCATACATGCATCATGCTCGATCTTTTGCCGTAGTATTAAATAGTGCATCCGGTGTTTATTCTAGTGTTTTGCTTCTTCGCGGATAAGGCCGTTGAGTTGATGTGAGCTTCGCCCCGATCTTCGGATGAACCCTCGGCAATGTTTTCAGGCGAGCAATCTCCCCCTTTCTACCTATCTTACTTTTATAGTATTTATTCCCTCCTGTTGATCTATTGCTATCTGTGATGCGTTGCTTTAGTTTTCGTACCCGTGATATCCCTTGCAGCCTTATATTACCTTGGACACATCCTATTACCTGTTGATTGGTAGATAGTTGGACTTGCGCGTCGTAGTCGCTTGCTCAAGTGCTGTTGCGTGTCGTCCAGTACCACAGTTGTTGGAGTATTGCCGCATGTTTAATGTTGGAGATGATCATAACTTTAATTATTGTTTAATAACTAAAATTGAAGTAGGTAAACGCAGAGGCACAGGTGGGCAATAGATGTTATTTGGTTTTTAACCGTCCACTTGTGTCCCGTAGGACCCCGAGTACTTGATACCTGTTCCTTGAATATTCGCGCTATCCACATCCGGGAGGATTATGGGACCCCCCTGAGCCAGAGCTTGATTCATTCTTATTTCTTGGGGCCACAAACTAGTTTGAGGTTTTATTTACTATCCTGTACTTATGCCATGCTTTACTGCTTTATTTACTATTGTGCGAGGAGCACCTGTACTGTTTAGGATCGTGACCCGTTTTCGCGGTATCGACAAGCCCAGTCACATTTTCGGGTTCCCAGTCGTTTACAGCCGGCCCCACAAACCTTGAGTCCGTCTCGGAGTCAGCTAACTTCGTTGCGGGTGTACTCAATGGGGTGGCCCCCTGAAATATTTCTGAATCTTGTGATTGCTTTGTCGTGAAGGCCTCGTTGGGTTTTGATTTGGTTTTTCCGAGGTTGATCGAGTGTGTGTTGCTATTTGTGCACCCCTGCAGGGTAAAACTTTCTGAAAGTCGTGTCCGCGGTTATGGAGGACTTGGAGCACAGTATCTCGATCATAGACAACTATAACTAAAGTAGTGCTATAAATTTGACTTTATAATGACTAGTAATCAGCTTCACTATAATGGAATGGCTCAATAAAACTGCCAACAATTGCTTGTTTGGGTTGTCGCTTGCGACCATTGTATCTGACTAGTAAGTATTGCAACTACAACGGAATGGCTAAATAAAAGTACCAACAACTGCTGGGTTTGGGATATCTCATGCTAATTGTATTTGACTAGTAAGTGTCGCAACTACAACGGAATGGTTAACTAAAATTGCCCACTGCTTATTATATCAGGATGATTATCTATACCTGACTAGTAATTGCTGCAACGATAACTGAATAAATAAAACTGCCAACTGTGTGAGTTCCTCGGTTGACTTCCTCGTTTGGTCTCGAGGGGGAAATACCAGGATGGGTATGTTTGGTGGTAGTATCAGATTGGTACCGAATAGGTCTTTCTTATCCCTCTCTGATAGCCGACAGTTATATCGAGTCTCTATAGGTTGTTTAGTGCATGCTGCGCTGCCGCTCAGTCCACCATACCTATGTAGGCCGCTCTCTCTTTTTCCTTTGCCCTTTGTCGGCACCCCTTTTGTTTAAGCAGGTTTTGAGATCGATGTCGTTAGCAGGGTTACCCTTCCGGCTTGGCCTGGGAAGGGTTATGGACGCCATTGGTTATTCTTCAGGGCTCTTAGCTCAATTTGCATCTTGTCCGTACTCGGACGCTATATCGTTTTAAAGGTGATTTGGATCTTTGTATTGTATATCTGTATCCTTGACTCTTTGAGTCGCCGTTGTATATATCTGTTCTGTGGGTCCCATCGAGGACTGTTGTGTAATGTTATTACTTCGTTTTCCACCCGCACGCAGGTGCCTGGTGGGCACCTTTGAATCGTTTCTATGCGGGTTTTGGCGGGAAGCGCTGAAACTTGCATAGGGCCGATTCTGAGGGTGTTACAATAGTTTTCTGTAGTTTTTCCGGTATTTTTTTATCTTCACAAAATTGCATCAAAACACCGCTTTTTCCATCAGAATCCCGACTCCAGCAGTTCATCCTCCAAGAATCATCCAACATGCAAAAACAGATGAAATAACATAAGTATCACCTCTTAATATGAAATATAACAATGAATAGAAGCAATTTATGATATAGAATGGTGATGCAAAATGGACGTATCAACTCCCCCCAAGCTTAGACCTCGCTTGTCCCCAAGCGAAAACTGCGCTTAGTAAACATGTCCACAGGTTTATGGAGTGAAGTGTCAATAAAAAGAATACGGACAAGAAGGATCACACTTACCAATACACAACTCATAGTAGAAAGCAACTCACCATTATATAACTTAGCTTGCAACAAGTATGGGAGTCATAATAAAGATGCATAAATATAAATCATAATTGGGATTGGAAAACTTTGTTCTTGGTCAGAGAACAGTTGGCAAACAGTTTTCAAGAAGAGCTTTTGTAAAGAAGTTTATAATAGGAGTACTCTTTCCTCATACATAAAAGGCTTTTCATAATGATGGCTTCCAAAGTAATACTCATTTAGATAAGAGTCTTGTGCAAACAAGGAAGATAATGAACATGATTGAATAAATCATATGAATGCTTGAAACACAACAACTCAAATGCTTGCTGGAGATAGAGAGGAATAGGTTTACTGACTCAACTTAGAAGTAGAAGAAAGGCCCTTCATAGAGGGAAGCAGGCATTTAAGGTTTATAAAGAGCTTTAAAAAGATTATGGTACTTACTAGCTTTGAGCTCTCATTGCCCCTGTCATAAGCATCTTGAGGTGATTAAGGTTAAAGTGAACAAAGATGGATTATATTCTTGACGAAATATAAGTTGGCAATCTCATGTCCCTTGAGTACGAGGGCCGCTCCTCATGCTACTCAACTTTAGTCACCGGTAAGTTCTTGTCATAGTAAGTGCATGCGTATCATAAAGAAGGGCCAACGGAGTACCATTTGCACATGATACATGAGCTATCCCATATCAAAATGACAAGGCAAGTAGACAGTGAGCATCTCAGCAATCTCTTATTTACCATGGGAAAATGGTGCTTTTTTCTCTCTTTCCTATTTTCAATATGTCTCTCTTTTTTTATAAGAAGAAAGCTTCATAGATTGCTCACTATGGTGATGCTGCAAGTTTCCACCATGATTAGGCATGGCTTAGGCTAGCGGCCCAGGCATTTCTCTAACACACATACATAACTCCATGGACTTACAAGCTCCCCTTTTATTTCACACCAACGACATCCGCAAACAAAAGAGCATGGTATCAACTGGGTAGATATTTACAAGTGTTGAAAGCGTTCCTCGTGATAGCACGGTTCTGCTAATCCCAACGTATAGGTGTAAGCATATAAAACTTCGATGACATAATGGTTCAAGTTTATTAGGGGCAAGAAAATAAGGTGTGCCATCAAGTTCATGAGAGCTTTACTAACTAGTTTTCACATAACAAAATAATTTTTAATTTGAAAGATAGATGAAGCTTGAGAATTTACTTGGAATAGCAATTATGCTAATAGGTAGATATGGTGGACACAAATGGGACATGTTTTGGTTTAAAGGATTGGATGCACAGGAAGTATTCCCTCTCTGTACAGGTTTTTGGCTAGCAAGGCTGGGTAGCAAGCAAAAGAGTTAAAGGAAACAAGCAAACATACAAGTGATAAAGCCAATCATGTAATCTTCCTTGGAGACACAAAAGATCTTAAATAAAGAATACTAAGCTTATGAGCCAATCAAGAAAAAAAGAAAACGATATAAAATACTTGTAAGTTCTTCTCTCTTTTCCTTTAAATCCTCAAAAAGTGTTGCTACTGACCAGATCTCGGTTTGCCAAAACCAATTTAGATATACTTGATGCTCCCAAAGTGATACCAATGCTAATCAACAAGATCAATCATATAATAGAGATTGCCAACTAAAATAAGAAGTGCAAAAAGTAAAAGATGAAAATTCTCATTAATATTCCATAAAGGCACTCACACCAAGGGATACATAGATAACCAACTAAAGGAGAGATACTTCCACAATGCAAACCATCCCGTATGATAACTTCTCTATCCAAGATAAGAATCTACTAAAAGGTAAAAAGATAAAAGATAATGTTGTGATGCCGTGGCACTCCCCCAATCTTGGAACAAGCCAAGGGGATGCCAAAACCTGATGATGAATTACTCCTTCGGTGGTGGTGGTGTTCCCTTGTTCAGGGTCAGAAAACCCTCCAGCATCTTACAAAGCCTACTATTCTCCTCCTGAAGTATATCCACATTCCTCCTTAGAGCTCGATACTTATCACAAAACTCATCATTGGTTCGAAGGGCTTCTACTGCCTCAGGGCAGGAACTGAAGTTTGAAACGGAGGTCACCATCCCCTGCATATTACGAGAAAAAGCACGTCCAGTGTTACTTGCTCCTACAAAAGTAGGTTTCCTTGCCCTTGTCATTGGCGGAGACCATGTGTAACATCCCAAAAATACTAAGCTTGGATCATCAAACTCTAATCATCAAATTTAGGGTTAACAAAAACTTTTCTAAATAAAATTATGAATGCATGCATATGTGTATGCATTGATTTTGAATTCTTTTAAAACCACCTTGTTTGTTTGTTTCTTTGCTTGTAAAATGTTTCTTAGGTGAAATAGACATCATCTAAAACATTTCCCACACTTTTCCTAAAGACAAGTAAATCAAAACACATATATTAAATGAATGGTCACTTTGACCAATTTAACTCTCATGCCTACTTTGGCTGTCTCAAACTTTCAAAATCTAACAGAAACCTTTCTGGATCTTTGCACCCCTTGAATGTACTCATAACAAAGTATCAAGGCCCACTTTGTGATCATCCAGAAACTTTCAAATACATAGTTTAAATGACAATTCAAAATTGAATCTTTATCATATGGGAAGATCCCACTTTTTCAAAAACTACTCAAACAAGCTCAACTATTGTGAGCAGTGATTCTTGCCTAAATGGTTCCCCATTTAGCTCACAACCAGCTCAGTAGATCATCTAGCAAGATTAACCAAACACTAGCACCACTGTGAGCTTGCCATTGCCATCAATGGTGAACAGCCGAGCACACCCTTGCCACCCCATAGTCGACAGCAAGCTAGGAGCAGCAGCAAGCCTAGCCAGCATGTCTGGGAGGCAGCCTACCGTCCACCGCCACTAACTATCCCAGCCGCAAGCGTTGCCAAGCCTTGGACCACGCGCACGAACCGCGCCCAGACCGCCAGAGACCATGCCGAGCGTGCGCCAGAGCACCACCCTCGACCGAAGCCCACAGACCGCGCGCCGCCCTCGCCGCGTGCATACACAATCCCCACCGACCCAGGAGACCGCCAGACATCCCCGTTCGCCGCCCCGTGACGCATAGCCACCACTCGCCGTCGAAGACGCCGCCTCTGCCGCGCAGAGCATCGCCCGTTCCAGACCAAGCCGCACCGCCCCATGCCTCGAAAACATGTCGTTGAGCATCGCCAGGAGACACCACACTGTCCCCTACCATTGTCCATGCCAATAGCCGCCTGTAACATCGCCCCCGACAAGCTCACCGTGCGCCCCGACGGTCCCCTCGCTCGACTATAAATAGAGGCCACCCCCGCTCGATTTATTCACACCAGCTCACTCCCCTCTCCTCACTGATCGTGCCACACCGTTCTCAGAGCAAGGCGAGCACCACCCCGCCGGAATTACACCGGAGCCCGCCGCCTCTGGAGAAGAAGGGAGGCATCGATTTCGTCCATCCCAGGAGCTGCCGCGACCACCCCTGAGTTCGCCGTCGTCGACTTTGTCGTTTGCCCGCCTCGCCGACCCTCGCCCGTACCCCGGTGAGCCCCCAGCACCCCCCACTGGCCGCGCTAGGTTTCGTTCTCACCGGCGTTGTCTCGCGTCGACGATGACTCCCAGCCGTTAGATTAGAATCAGATCGAACGACCCACGTTGCCCCATACCGCTTCGCCCAGCCCCGTGTCACTGACGTGTGGGGAAACCCACTTAGGCAGCCCGCGGGAGCACTGCGCTTAGCAGGCCGGCCCGTTAACTTTTCCCGCGCAGCCCAGTGATTTGAATTAAATCTTTTCTATTTTAATTCAAACACACTTCTGTACCCCTGTGACGCATAGCCACCACTCGTCGTCGAAGACGCCGCCTCTGCCGCGCAGAGCATCGCCCGTTCCAGACCAAGCCGCACCACCCCATGCCTCGAAAACATGTCATTGAGCATCGCCAGGAGACACCACACCGTCCCCTACCCTTGCCCATGCCAATAGCCGCCTGTAACATCGCCCCCGACGAGCTCACCGTGCGCCCCGACGGTCCTTTCGATCGACTATAAATAGAGGCCACCCCCGCTCGATTTCTTCACACCAGCTCACTCCCCTCTCCTCACTGATCGTGCCACACCGTTCTCAGAGCAAGGAGAGCACCACCCCGCCGGAATTTCACCGGAGCTCGACGCCTCTGGAGAAGAAGGGAGCAATCGATTTCGTCCACCCCAGGAGCTGTCGCGACCACCCCTGAGTTCGCCGTCGTCGACTTCGTCGTTCGCCCACCTCGTCGACCCTCGTCCGTACCCTAGTGAGCCCCCAGCACCCTCCACTGGCCGCGCTAGGTTTCGTTCTCGCCGGCGTTGTCTCGCGTCGACGATGACTCCCAGCCGTTAGATTAGAATCAGATCGAACGACCCACGTTGCCCCATACCGCTTCGCCCAGCCCCGCGTCACTGACGAGTGGGGAAACCCACTTAAGCAGCCCACGGGAGCACTGCTCTTAGCAGGCCGGCCCGTTAACTTTTCCTGCGCAGCCCAGTGATTTGAATTAAATCTTTTCTATTTTAATTCAAACACACTTCTGTACCCTTTTCAAAAATCAATCCAGGTCGATTTAGAGCACCAATTTGAATGAAACCAATTTTGTTGGAAAGGTCTGTGAATGCTGAATCCAAGCCCGTTGGATTCAATTCATTTGGATCTGTAGATCATCCTTAGTAAAAATAACAAGGCAGAAGCTTTTCTGCATTCAAACATTTTTCAAATTTAAACCATAATAGCTTTTGAGTTGATTCCAACTCTCAAAAATCACATTTAACCATACCTTTCAGAATATATAAAAATATATATGTTTACTTGCAGAAATAATGTTCAAGTAATAAAAGAATGCTACATAGGCATTTCTAGCCACTTTAATTAATTAGAATCAAAGGGTAAAACCTTATTAAATTGTGACACCACTTTAAATCACATTCCCATGGACTACAATATGTGGTGATGACATGTGTCAACATGATCCCATGTTTGGTTTGGAGAATATTAAATCTTAAGTAGTTTTTCAATGAGTAGAAATTACTTTTCTAAAAATAAATGGAATTAAATCAAGCCTTAACCTTGTAATGTTAGAGATGATGCTAGATCATCTATAGGACCCTTGTGTGTGATGATTGCAAGGAGTTAAGTATTGTTTGGTGATTGTGTACCTCGTATTTATTCATAGACGCTAGTACCGACCAAGGATACGAGGAGGAAGGAGGATACTACGAAGAAGAAGCCGAGGAGAACTTCAACCACTGCTCTGCACAAGGCAAGCCATACTAATCAAGTTGACCTATGCAAGCTAACACTTGCAATTTAGCAAGCTTATACTGATATTGTGCAAGCAAATACTTGCTTGTTACTATGCCTACTATATGACTTAAGCATATGTGATCACACCCACTTGATAAACCAATCCTAGTTTTATCTGCAAGCTTCTTACTTTATTTCTTTATCAAAGCTTACTTAGAGTTTACTTAAGTGAATTATAGATACTAGAAAGATATTTGAAGGTTGCATAAAGAGCATAAAATTTGGCCTAAGCTAAATAACCTTGATATCCTCCCAAGGTATAAGATTGAACTTAGTTAGCACCTACTAGTTACCATCCCTCATCAGTGCTTACCCCCACTTGTAGATGCTAGTGCTAAGCATAAAACTTGATCAACTTTAGATGGGAATACTTGGTGGAAAAATGGTTATGAAAACCTTGGAATGATGGATCATTCTATTGAAATATTATGGACATGTGTTTCCAAACACCTAATGATTTTGGTGATGAAAATGTTGAGGCATGAGCCTTAGCCCTTTATAAAAACTGATGGTTGCCTGGATGCGATACCATTCCAATTTTATCGTACAACCACAATACCCGAATATTGGGTAGGGCTTGACTGGAAACTTATATACCTTAGTATTAGTTCCCTCACGGCCAAGGTCTGAGCTGAGGCTACCTTGTGAAGATTGTCCACCTGTGTAGTACCCAAGATGATAGTTGGTCATGGTTGGGAGGCCAAACTCATAGGAGAGGTGTTTATACTAGGGCGTGTAATTGAAAGGTTAGGATTGCTTATCCGCATACTGAGTATGGTGAATTCAGGATTTGTTCCTGACGGATGTATCGAATGTTGTGGTGAAAGTGTACAATCTCTGCAGAGTGTCAAACTATTCGAATAGTCGTGTCCGTGGTTATGGAAAGTTGGAGTGGCCATACTGTTCCCCCGTCAGACTTTTCAAAATGACTTGTGAAATGAATTGAAACTTTGACTTGACCACAACAGAGTTGTGACATGAGTTACAAGATCCCACTTAGGAGTTATAAAATTGTGACTAGCTTTAGAACTTAGTAGAGATAAATCTGGCTTCTGCAAAACAACCCTAGAGCCTAGTGTCCTATTATCCAAAAACCCCTTTACCTGTTAGTTTTAGCTTGCGAGTACTTAAAGAGTACTCATGGCTTTGTCCCTGGCTATTCCCATGGCCAGACTATGAAGAGGAGTACCTGGAGGATGGACCCTAGGGAGGTTACGACAACTAGGATCATCTCCCATCGTCAGCATTGCATGTGACCCCGAAGATGGAGCTTCGCCTACGCTACCGTTATTATTACGAATTCCGCTGCTTGAAGTTGTATTAAGAACTGGATCATGAGATCCCTATTTGTGTAAGAACTTATGTATCGTTTGTAATGGATGATGTACTATGGTATCCCATTCTCTTATGTCTCGCAAAAATGGTAATCCTGGGATTGCGATGTATGGCATAACAGGCATCTGGGATTAAAAATCCGGGTGTTAACAAGTTGGTATCAGAGCCATCCTGACCATAGGAGACCCTAGTTAGACTGGACGTTTGAACCAAAAACTTAGTTTCAAAACCAAAGAAAACAAATATTTACAAAAACTTATTCTAATTCTTATCCCTTTTATTCTTTCATAAAAATTCATGTTCCTCAAAAACTCTTGCAAAATACATAAAATTTTGACACACTTGATCACCCTGCTAATCTACTCATCCTCTATTCTTATAGATGGACGTGAAGTACAGCAAGTTTTACCAACTTGGGAATGGAGGAGACCTTATCTTTGAGAGGGATTTGGACCAGCTTTCTGAACTTCTGGAGCGTCTGCACCCCGAGTTCTTCGGAGCTCAGCTCAATGATCAAGGAGGAGAAGATTTGCAGTGGCTAATTGTTGCAAGTCTCCGAGGAAAGATTGAACCTCCCACTGCGGAGGGAATTCAGTTTACCTTGAGGGAAAACAACTGGCTCGATGGACTTGCCAGAGCAATGCAGGAAGCTCTTTCCCGTCTGTGTGGGCAGAGCATCAATCAGATCAAGGGTACTCGCTTTGAGTTTTGCCCAAGGCGTGATGCAAATGGACAACCACTGGAAGCCCCATACCACCCCGAGATGAAGACTCAATTGGACCACCTTAGCTTCATGATGTATGATCGTCAGCAGGAGTTGGACAACTGCTGTGACTACTGCAACCACAAGTCCGCCATCATCAAGACGAAGGATCAGACCATCGCCATGCTAGCCAAGGATCGCAAGTCTCGCCGCCGTCAGCTCGACAAGAAGGAGCGCATTATTGCCCGTCTTCGCCACCGCATCTCATCTTTGGAGGAGACCATCCACGAGAGAGACATGCAGTTGGAGGAAAGGGAGAATGCAGGAGAGGATCTTCGTGGAGACCCTTAATCCTATCTCAGCGATGACGATGATTTTCTGGAGGATCAGGCCATGGACTTCTTCACCGATGAGGATGATTTCGCCTTCATCGATGATGATGAAGATGATGAAGCCACAGACTCCGAGGAGTAGTAGCACTTGAGCACTAGCGTAGTGAGTAGTATTCGGTCCCACTGTATCGTAGTTCTCATAATGGTTCTTAAAACCATCTGTTTTTCTTTGTTGTGATGTGTGTTGTACTGTGTGCTATGAATGAATGAATGAAAAAGCAAGTTGCTAGAAAAATCTGAGTCAAACCTTTAAAACTTTTCAAAGTCCCCGAAACCTTAGAAATTTCCCTCTTTTCTCATGATCTATCTAAATCTTCAGATGCCACGTGGAGTAAGTGGTTCAGCCCCGGACCCGATGTTGCAGATCCTGCAAATGTTGACTTCTGACCACGAAGCTGAAAGAGGGGAACGTCAAGCTAACCTAGCCACTCTGCAACAGATAGCCCAGCTAGCCCACAACAACCAAGGCCACGGAAATCAGGACAACCATGGATCTAAGCTCAAGAATTTCCAGAATACCAACCCACATGTTTTCACTAAGTCAGAAGAACCCCTAGATGCCGATGATTGGCTGCAAACCATGGAAAAATAACTTAGAAGTCGCTGGAGTAGAAGCCAACGAGAAAGTTCTGTTTGCCACCCATTATCTAGCCGGAGATGCCAGGGCATGGTGGAACAGTGTTCGTGCAATGACCGGAGGCCAGATGATGACCTGGGAGGAATTCAAGGTCAAGTTCAGCAGAACCCATGTGCCACCGGGTTTGATCAAGAGAATGAGAGACGAGTTCAGAGAGCTGAAGCAAGGAAGGATGACTGTAGTGGAATACCGTGACAAATTTTTGTCATTAGCTAGGTATGCCCCGGACGAAATAGACACTAAAGCCAAGAAGAAAGAAATATTCCTGAATGGTCTGCATGATGAGATGCAGACGGTGTTAGTCAATATCCCCTTTGCGGATATTGAAGCCCTTGTCGACTCTGCCATCCAGATGGAAGGAAAGATCAACCAAGCCAATGAGAACCGCAAGCGTCGCATGATGCACCAACCAGGAACCCATCCGAACCCAAAGTATCGCCCCAACCCATCTCCAGGATTTGCCCCAAGAACCAACAGACCCCCGATGAACCGTCCGACCTATCCCAACCGTGGAAACCCTAGACCCGGAGGAAATCACAACAACCCCGGCAACTCTAGCAATTTCACCCGTGCCCACCCAAGTTCAACACCAACAATGCTACCGCCAACACCAACACTGCCCCGAGGACTGGAAGCAATGTTGTGCCCGTCGCAGCCAAGGACAAGTCGCAAGTGACCTGTTATGACTGTGGAAATAAAGGCCACTATTCCAATGAGTGCCCCAACAAGAAGAATGCTACAGCCCCCAATGCCAATGCCCCAGCTCAGCAACAGCATCGTGTTCAGCCAGCGAGAAGATTTGCCCCAGGGAATTCACTCAACCGCAATGGTCGTCTTTTTCTCATGCATGCTGAAGAAGCTCAGGAAGCGCCAGACGTCGTGCTGGGTATGTTTTCTGTTAATTCGGTACTTGCAAGAGTGTTGTTTGATTCTGGTGCATCGCATTCATTTGTCACCGAAGAATTTGCATGCACTAGTAAAATTCAACCAACCAAACTGAAGCATGTTATGATTGTTCAAATTCCCGGATCAACCACCAACGCTAGACAAATTTGCAAAGTCGTCCCTATCCGAATCCATGGCATAGATTTTTATGCTAATATGATAGTATTCGGAACTAAAGGTTTGGAAGTAGTACTAGGAATGGATTGGATGTCCAAACATAAAGGATTGATTGACTGTGCCAAGAAAGCCATCACCATGACCAGTACAGCCGGAATATCAGTCGAACATATATCTGAAACCTTACCTCGCCAATTCAAATGCAACAAGAGTATAGCCCAACCTACCATTGACCAAGTCCGGATAGTCTGTGAATACCCCGATGTATTTCCAGATGTTTTGCCCGGTATGCCCCCAGATCAGGATATCGAGTTTATCATCGAACTAATCCCCGGAACCGGACCCATAGCTCAGAGACCATATAGTATGAACCCGTCGGAGTTAGCAAAACTGAAGAAGCAACTGGATTCCATGCTGGAAATCGGATTGATTCAACCAAGTGCGTCACCATGGAGATTACCTGTCTTGTTTGTGGACAAGAAGGATGGAGGTAACCGTTTGTGTACGGATTATCGGAAGTTGAATGATGTCACCATCAAAAACAAGTATCCCTTGCCCAAGATGGAAGATTTGTTTGATCAGTTGACCGGTGCCAAAGTATTTTCTAAGATTGATCTTAGAACTGGCTATCATCAACTCAAAATTCGTGCAGAGGATATTCCAAAGACTGCGTTTACCACCAGATGATGGGGATATGCCAACCGGGGTATACCCAGCAGGACATTTCCGACTGGCCCAGGAACTGGCGAGTGGGCCTGCAAGACGGCGACTAGATCAAGGCCCGGTGTGGATCCAAGCGACTGGAAGCTGAAGGCCCAGGCGAGTAGATAGGCCCAGTCGAGTTAGGTTAAACGATTACCGAAGCCTTAACTGATTCGGTTGAGATATGTAAACCCTAGGGGAGGTGAGTCTATATAAACCTCCCTACAGGGCATGTAGGGATACGTTCCATCATACACCCAAGCGACTCGCCGCCTAGCCGCCGAGCTCATCCATTGTACCACCATCATAATACAATCTAGCAGGAGTAGGTCTTTACCCTCCGGGGGGCTGAACCTGGGTAAAACCTTGTGTCTCCGCCCTCATCTCGCACCGCAGATGGATGGCCGCCCTTGCCCCTCGTTCTACTACTCGCTGCCGATTGCAGCATCTGCCGTGACCATTCCCACGACACCAGATACGGATTGTACGAGTATACAGTCATGTCTTTAGGATTAACCAATGCCCCCGCTTATTTCATGAACCTCATGAATAAGATTTTTTATGGACTTCCTGGATAAGTTTGTCATTGTTTTCATCGATGACATTCTGATTTATTCCAAATCAGAAGAAGAACATGAGCTACACCTAAGGACCATTCTTGGAACCCTTAGAGAGCATCAGTTGTATGCAAAGTTTAGCAAATGTGAATTCTGGTTACAGGAGGTAGGATTCCTCGGTCACATTGTATCAGCCGGAGGAATTGCCGTTGACCCTGCCAAAGTGAAAGATGTAGAAGATTGGCAAGCCACAGCCACTCAAACCCAAGTTCGTGCATTTCTTGGATTGGTGGGATATTACCGCAAATTCGTAGAAGGATTCTATAGTATCGCCAGACCCATGACCCAATTGCTAAAGAAGGACAAGAAGTTTGAATGGACCGACAAATGTGAAGCGAGTTTTCAAGAACTCAAGAGGAGATTGATTTCAGCCCCAATCTTGATCATGCCGGATATCACGAAGTCCTTCGATGTGTATTGTGACGCATCCAAGATTGGTCTCGGATGTGTGCTAATGCAAGAAGGCAAAGTTATATCTTATCTATCTCGACAATTGAAGCAACATGAGCAAAATTACCCAACCGATGACCTCGAACTCGCAGACGTAGTTCTAGCCCTGAAGACATGGAGACATTACCTGATGGGAAACCGTTGTGAGATTTATTCGGATCACAAGAGCCTAAAGTATATATTCACTCAGAAGGAGCTGAATATGAGGCAGAGAAGATGGATTGAGCTAATCAAGGATTACGACCTGGACATTCACTATCACCCTGGTAAAGCCAACGTGGTAGCCAATTCCCTTAGCAGATTGCCGTGCCGCTTGAACTCCATGATTTTGAAGGAGCAACCAAGTTTGCAAAAGGAGATGGAAGATTTTCGAATGGAATTAGTAAGTGAAGGATTTTTGGCTAGCATAGAACTCTAGCCCACTTTGATCAGTCAGATTAAGGAGGCGTAGAAGGAAAATGCTAGTATCGACGGAATCAAACGTCGTATCGGTACAGGCAAAGTACCCGGATTCACCGAGGACGAAGAAGGAGTGTTGTGGTACAAAGGACGCCTTTGTGTACCAGCAGATTCTGAATTGAAAGAAGTTATTTTGAAGGAGGCTCATGATACTCTTTACTCTATCCATCCCGGAGGAACTAAGATGTATCAAGATTTAAAAGAGCAATTTTGGTGGCATAAGATGAAGAGAGAAATCGGAAGCTATATCGCCAAGTGTGATATATGTCAGCGAGTCAAGGCAGGACATCAAAGACCCGCTGGATTGTTGCAACCTTTGCAGATTCCGGAATGGAAATGGGATTCTGTAGGAATGGACTTTATCACTGGACTGCCTACTTCTAGTAGGGGAAATGACTCTATCTGGGTCATAGTGGGCAGATTGTCCAAAGTCGCCCATTTCTTGCCCGTCAAAACCACATATCAGAGTTCGAAACTAGCGGAGTTGTACATCGCTAGAATCGTCAGTTTGCACGGAGTCCCTAAGAATTTAGTATCGGATCGAGGAACTCAGTTTACCTCGAGATTCTGGAAGAAAGTTCCAGAAGGTTTAGAAACCCGCCTAGATTTCAGTACCGCATATCACCCTCATACCGATGGACAAACGGAGCAAGTAAATCAAATACTCGAAGATATGCTGAGAGCCTGTGTGTTAGAATATGGATCCAAGTGGGAAGACTGTCTGCCGTTTGCAGAATTTTCCTACAACAACAGTTACCAAGCCAGTTTGCAAATGGCCGCATTTGAATTCATGTACGGAAGAAAGTGTCGCACCCCTTTGAACTGGTCGAAAGTAGGAGAGAGTCAGATTTTTAGACCCGACATCCTACGAGAAGCAAAAGAGAAGGTTCACAAGATTCGTGAGCACCTCAAGACCGCCCAATCCCGACAGAAGAGTTACACCGACAAGAGACGTCGAGACCTCGCCTTCAATATAGGAGATTTTGTTTATCTGAAAGTGTCGCCATTGAAGGGAATGCAGCGTTTCCAACTCAAAGGAAAGTTAGCCCCCAGATATATCGGACCTTTCCAGATTATGAACTGTCGAGGAGAAGTATCGTACCAATTGGAGCTACCTGAAGAGATGTCAGCCGTTCACAATGTGTTCCATATCTCGTTACTTCGCAAGTGTCTCGGAGTCCCCGAGAAGACCGAAGTGTTCAAGAATATCGACCATCGGACCATAGAGATCAACAATGACCTGACCTATCCCGAAGTACCCATCCGCATTTTGGAAAAAGCTTTTCGAACTACCCGAACCTGAAGCATCAAGTTTTTCAAGATTCAGTGGAGCAACCACACAGAAGAGGAAGCTACCTGGGAGCGCGAAGATCACATCAGGACGGAGTTTCCCGATCTCTTCAAATCCTAGGTAATCTTTTCGTACTTTTTCAAATCTCGGGACTAGATTTTGTTTAAGGGGGAAGGTTTGTAACATCCCAAAAATACTAAGCTTGGATCATCAAACTCTAATCATCAAATTTAGGGTTAACAAAAACTTTTCTAAATAAAATTATGAATGCATTCATATGTGTATGCATTGATTTTGAATTCTTTTAAAACCACCTTGTTTGTTTGTTTCTTTGCTTGTAAAATGTTTCTTAGGTGAAATAAACATCATCTAAAACATTTCCCACACTTTTCCTAAAGACAAGTAAATCAAAACACATATATTAAATGAATGGTCACTTTGACCAATTTAACTCTCATGCCTACTTTGGCTGTCTCAAACTTTCAAAATCTAACAGAAACCTTTCTGGATCTTTGCACCCCTTGAATGTACTCATAACAAAGTATCAAGGCCCACTTTGTGATCATCCAGAAACTTTCAAATACATAGTTTAAATGACAATTCAAAATTGAATCTTTATCATATGGGAAGATCCCACTTTTTCAAAAACCACTCAAACAAGCTCAACTTTCAAAACCCAAGCATCTGCAGACTCACCAGCACCAATCTAGCAAACCCACCAAAAATCTTTTCAAAATTCAAAAATTGATTTCATGCGGCCATTTCATCAAACAGGTTGCAGACACAAATCAAACAAACATCAAACACTATTGTGAGCAGTGATTCTTGCCTAACTGGTTCCCCATTTAGCTCACAACCAGCTCAGTAGATCATCTAGCAAGATTAACCAAACACTAGCACCACTGTGAGCTTGCCATTGCCATCAATGGTGAACAGCCGAGCACACCCTTGCCACCCCATAGTCGACAGCAAGCTAGGAATAGCAGCAAGCCTAGCCAGCATGTCTGGGAAGCAGCCCACCGTCCACCGCCACTCACTGTCCCAGCCGCGAGCGTTGCCAAGCCCTGGACCACGCGCACGAACCGCGCCAAGACCGCCAGAGACCATGCTGAGCGTGCGCCAGAGCACCACTATCGACCGAAGCCCACAGACCGCGCGCCGCCCTCGCCGCGTGCATACACAATCCCCACCGACCCAGGAGACCGCCAGACATCCCCGTTCGCCGCCCTGTGACGCATAGCCACCACTCGTCGTCGAAGACGCCGCCTCTGTCGCGCAGAGCATCGCCCGTTCCAGACCAAGCCGCACCACCCCATGCCTCGAAAACATGTCATTGAGCATCGCCAGGAGACACCACACCGTCCCCTACCCTTGCCCATGCCAATAGCCGCCTGTAACATCGCCCCCGACGAGCTCACCGTGCGCCCCGACGGTCCCCTCGATCGACTATAAATAGAGGCCACCCCCGCTCGATTTCTTCACACCAGCTCACTCCCCTCTCCTCACTGATCGTGCCACACCGTTCTCAGAGCAAGGAGAGCACCACCCCGCCGGAATTTCACCGGAGATCGACGCCTCTGGAGAAGAAGGGAGCAATCGATTTCGTCCACCCCAGGAGCTGTCGCGACCACCCCTGAGTTCGCCGTCGTCGACTTCGTCGTTCGCCCACCTCGTCGACCCTCGTCTGTACCCCAGTGAGCCCCCAGCACCCTCCACTGGCCGCGCTAGGTTTCGTTCTCGCCGGCGTTGTCTCGCGTCGACGATGACTCCCAGCCGTTAGATTAGAATCAGATCGAACGACCCACGTTGCCCCATACCGCTTCGCCCAGCCCCGTGTCACTGACGAGTGGGGAAACCCACTTAAGCAGCCCACGGGAGCACTGCTCTTAGCAGGCCGGCCCGTTAACTTTTCCTGCGCAGCCCAGTGATTTGAATTAAATCTTTTCTATTTTAATTCAAACACACTTCTGTACCCTTTTCAAAAATCAATCCAGGTCGATTTAGAGCACCAATTTGAATGAAACCAATTTTGTTGGAAAGGTCTGTGAATGCTGAATCCAAGCCCGTTGGATTCAATTCATTTGGATCTGTAGATCATCCTTAGTAAAAATAACAAGGCAGAAGCTTTTCTGCATTCAAACATTTTTCAAATTTAAACCATAATAGCTTTTGAGTTGATTCCAACTCTCAAAAATCACATTTAACCATACCTTTCAGAATATATAAAAATATATATGTTTACTTGCAGAAATAATGTTCAAGTAATAAAAGAATGCTACATAGGCATTTCTAGCCACTTTAATTAATTAGAATCAAAGGGTAAAACCTTATTAAATTGTGACACCACTTTAAATCACATTCCCATGGACTACAATATGTGGTGATGACATGTGTCAACATGATCCCATGTTTGGTTTGGAGAATATTAAATCTTAAGTAGTTTTTCAATGAGTAGAAATTACTTTTCTAAAAATAAATGGAATTAAATCAAGCCTTAACCTTGTAATGTTAGAGATGATGCTAGATCATCTATAGGACCCTTGTGTGTGATGATTGCAAGGAGTTAAGTATTGTTTGGTGATTGTGTACCTCGTATTTATTCATAGACGCTAGTACCGACCAAGGATACGAGGAGGAAGGAGGATACTACGAAGAAGAAGCCGAGGAGAACTTCAACCACTGCTCTGCACAAGGCAAGCCATACTAATCAAGTTGACCTATGCAAGCTAACACTTGCAATTTAGCAAGCTTATACTGATATTGTGCAAGCAAATACTTGCTTGTTACTATGCCTACTATATGACTTAAGCATATGTGATCACACCCACTTGATAAACCAATCCTAGTTTTATCTGCAAGCTTCTTACTTTATTTCTTTATCAAAGCTTACTTAGAGTTTACTTAAGTGAATTATAGATACTAGAAAGATATTTGAAGGTTGCATAAAGAGCATAAAATTTGGCCTAAGCTAAATAACCTTGATATCCTCCCAAGGTATAAGATTGAACTTAGTTAGCACCTACTAGTTACCATCCCTCATTAGTGCTTACCCCCACTTGTAGATGCTAGTGCTAAGCATAAAACTTGATCAACTTTAGATGGGAATACTTGGTGGAAAAATGGTTATGAAAACCTTGGAATGATGGATCATTCTATTGAAATATTATGGACATGTGTTTCCAAACACCTAATGATTTTGGTGATGAAAATGTTGAGGCATGAGCCTTAGCCCTTTATAAAAACTGATGGTTGCCTGGATGCGATACCATTCCAATTTTATCGTACAACCACAATACCCGAATATTGGGTAGGGCTTGACTGGAAACTTATATACCTTAGTATTAGTTCCCTCACGGCCAAGGTCTGAGCTGAGGCTACCTTGTGAAGATTGTCCACCTGTGTAGTACCCAAGATGATAGTTGGTCATGGTTGGGAGGCCAAACTCATATGAGAGGTGTTTGTACTAGGGCGTGTAATTGAAAGGTTAGGATTGCTTATCCGCATACTGAGTATGGTGAATTCAGGATTTGTTCCTGACGGATGTATCGAATGTTGTGGTGAAAGTGTACAATCTCTGCAGAGTGTCAAACTATTCGAATAGTCGTGTCCGTGGTTATGGAAAGTTGGAGTGGCCATACTGTTCCCCCGTCAGACTTTTCAAAATGACTTGTGAAATGAATTGAAACTTTGACTTGACCACAACAGAGTTGTGACATGAGTTACAAGATCCCACTTAGGAGTTATAAAATTGTGACTAGCTTTAGAACTTAGTAGAGATAAATCTGGCTTCTGCAAAACAACCCTAGAGCCTAGTGTCCTATTATCCAAAAACCCCTTTACCTGTTAGTTTTAGCTTGCGAGTACTTAAAGAGTACTCATGGCTTTGTCCCTGGCTATTCCCATGGCCAGACTATGAAGAGGAGTACCTGGAGGATGGACCCTAGGGAGGTTACGACAACTAGGATCATCTCCCATCGTCAGCATTGCATGTGACCCCGAAGATGGAGCTTCGCCTACGCTACCGTTATTATTACGAATTCCGCTGCTTGAAGTTGTATTAAGAACTGGATCATGAGATCCCTATTTGTGTAAGAACTTATGTATCGTTTGTAATGGATGATGTACTATGGTATCCCATTCTCTTATGTCTCGCAAAAATGGTAATCCTGGGATTGCGATGTATGGCATAACAGGCATCTGGGATTAAAAATCCGGGTGTTGACACCATGGTGCCTCTAAACTTGAGAATATTTCCTCATGGAAACAGATTGAAACGAAAACATGACGAGAAAACGATATACGAACCTCGGGGGATCCGGGGGGGTTATATATTATGAAGTTTTACTGCATAAGGAAGGTACTATGCAAAAACGGGGCGGATACGGACAGCGGGGTGGTCTCACCACCTGGTGGCGCGGCCAGCTGGGGCCCGCGCCACTGGTGGGTGTGGCCCACACGGGCTCCGTTTCCTCCTATTTTTCGTCTCGTAACTTTCCATATGAAATAAAAACATCAAAAATATAAATAAAAAGGTTTTTCGTGGACCTTCTATTTTCACCACTTTTACCTATTCGGAAACGGACTCTGCAGATTCCTTCTCTCTAACACTTGAAAGTTCCTAACATACAAGGCCTCACACAAACTTCATTAGCAGCATTAGTGTATGCAAAAACCATTAACCTTTGGGTTAAAACCTTAACTGAAATCCAACAAGACAAAAGCTACTGAAACAACTCCTTTCAAAAGCCTAGAAGAATCTGAAAGGATATCGATTTAAGAGGCAAATGCAAATGATGGCAAAAAAATCTATCAAAATAGACCAGCAGGTAAAGATTGATTTTTTAGAAAATCTTCTGTTGCTCAAATCAAAAAGTGCAAAACTAATGAAAGTTGGACAACAACTGGGGGCACAAGCATAAAAAATTACAGCTCCATCCGAAATTTGAGCTCCTTCACGAATTTTTACAATGCAGCACAAAAATCTGTCTCAGGACAGCAACTTTTCACAACTCCTTTACTTCTCAAAAGTGGTTGATCTTGACACAAAAACCAAAAAAAAGGGTAAGGAGCGGTTATTACAGAGGTAATAACTTCCAAGACTCAAAGAAACAAAAACCCAAAGCAAACTAAAATGGGTTGTCTCCCAAAAGCTCTTTCTTTATAGCCATTAAGATGGGCATGATAATTCCAATGATGCTCACATAGGAGATATGGATTTGAAGTGAAAGAGAGCATCAAGAATCAAATATCCAACACATTTGAGTCTAGACCACTTCCTATGCAAATGAGTTTCATAAGAAAACGAATTATTGAAACAAAAGGCAACTAGCATAGGAAAAAAAACAAGTGCAACTCCAAAGCTTTATACATAAAGCGGGGAAACTTAATATTATTGAGATGCATAAAACCATGTTTCCCTCTCTCATAATAACTTTCAGTAGCACTTCGAATAAATTTGACAATATAACTATCACAAGAAACAACTTTATCATTAGAATGAGCATACTTACAATCAAAAAGAGGTCTAAGGTCATAAACTGGATTAATAGAAGCAAGTTGTTCCACCCTAAAATCTTCATTAGGCAAATTATTGTCATAACGAGCTTTAGAAAATTTGGAAAAGTTAAACTCATAAGAATCTCCATCAAACTTAGTTAAAACTTTCTCCTTCTTACAATCTATAATAGCTCCACAAGTGTTCAGAAAGGGTCTACAAAAATGACAGGAAAAGTTTTACTAGCAGCTAAACCAAGCACGAGAAAAACTGCAGGATATTTAATCTTACCACAAAGAACCTCCACATCTCTTACAATGCCAATTGGACATACTGTCTCTCTATTAGCAAGGTGAATAACCATATCAATATCCTCAAGTTCACAAGGACCAATTCCATGCATAATTTCTCTGTAAGCTCATAAGGAATAGCACTAGAACTAGCACCAATATCAGATAAACCATAATAGCAATGATCGCCAATTCTAACAGAAAGCACAGGGACACTAGTTTTCCTAGCTTTACTAGGATGAGAGACAATATTAGAAGCGTCTTCACATAAGACAATGTGCTCATCTTCTATATTTTTAGTGACAAGATTGTTGGGGATATGCTATACGGGTATCCTCATAGCATGTCTCTTATCCGGATAACCCGGGTGGCCCACAGTTGGAAGCATGGACCATGGCCTGCTGGGCGGCCTAGTTAGATGGATCCAGAAGGGATGCCCATGACGGATAAAGGAAGGCTATGGTTGGAGTCACCGACATACCCGGAGCCTTGGAGTGCAAGATACACAAGACTAGTAATAGACGGTGTAGGACTTTGTAACCTGTCCGGCTAGGACTTTTCCCTGTAACCCTAGGACCTGGCGACTATATAAGTCGAGACTATGGGAGCCTTTAGGGCACGATAACTTAGACTTTCTAGTCACCTCGCACAGCGAACCAATCCCTGTAACTTGGCATATTGCCCTTATAGTGATTTATAGCAGGAGTAGGATTCCGCCACCGTTGTGGGATATGAACCTGGGTAAGCTGTGTTACCTCGTACTCGTCAACCGTCCGCCTTCCCCCACGTCTCTAAACACGCACTGTGAGTACCCCTCCATGGCGTACTCGTCGGCAATACCACGACAGTTGGCGCCCATCGTGGGGCAAGAGGCGCTTCAGGCTCTTCAGCGGGCGAGGACCAAGATCTTCACGGTAATCGGCAAAACTGTGGCTATCGGTCACGCTCTCTTCTCTGGCAACGTTCTGATTGTCCCTCCCGATGAGTTCTGGATCCCGGCGAAGACGAACCCTACGCGGTGCTCGATCGTTCCTATCGGAGACATCCACCTCTTCATTGGCGAAACCGACTCGGGCACTAGTTCCCTGGGAGTCGGAGGAGCATCAAGGCCTGCACGGACCGTCTACGGGCATGATACGTTCGCGGAAGGATCGATGTCGGATCTCTCTTCGGAGTTTGCCGGCAAAGATCGGAAAATTTCAAGGCCCACCCAAACCGCCCCTGTGCAGGATATAAAGGTGGAAGATCGCTACAAGTCCGCCGGCTTCGCCCGTGCGTCTGGGCAGCAGAGATCCAAGTTCGTCGTCATGGTTACCATCTTTGATCTGGCGTGTTGTGTTGAGAGAGAGGGCGAAAACCCCCGCGATTACCTAGCCAGGTGGCTCCGCATACAAGCCGATCTGGCCCACTACCACAATGATGATGCTATGTATCACTTTGTGGAAGGACTGGACCATGGCACGCTTCTCCGACATTCTCTAAGACGGCAGCAGGCGTCAGGACGCCTTACCTTCGAAGGCATGGTGTACACCGTCAACAACTACGCGGAGGCCGAAGCGGCAGCTCAGACAGCACTTGCGCTCATTGACGGAGCCCCTCCGATTCAGCCACTGCCACCACCGCCTCCGGCCGCCATCGTCGCAGCTGCGCCGCCACCTCCAGTCATCGGCGCTGCTGTTGCACCTCCACCGCCCATCATCGAGGAAGTCCTAGCACCCTCTGACTCTATTATTGACGCGCTTTATGCTGACTTCAGTGCAGATTCGGAGGAGATATATTTCAGTCCAGAGGAACTAGACTCTGCCATGCAGGAGATGGAGGAAGAGTACACGCGCGACGAGCAAGCCAACAACGCCGTCACGTCTCAAGACGTGTTCGTAACCATTGGGACGGCGATGGACGAAGATCAACCCGGACGAGTTCATGCCTCCTCCGCCTATTGCTGCTGACGATGATCGCGCCAGCAGCTGCTGACGATGATCGCGCAAAGGTCATGCCTCCTCCGCCTAACCCAGTGCAGCAGCCGCAGGAACTCGGCATCGGCCCGAGCAACAACACCGCAAACTTGCCACCTCCAGCATCTATGTCTTCTGCTGCCCAAGTTACTCCAGCTGATAGAGTGATGTACGGTAATCTCCTCATTGAGCCACTGACCGTATCTCATATCCGGAACGTGACTCAGCTTGGCGAGAAGCGCCAGCAGCTGCTGGAGGAAGCGCAGGCCATCGCGGAGCAAGGTGCTAAGCTAGATCGAGATCTGGTCAACGCGCAGAAGTCCATAGAGAAAGCTAGAGCAATGGAGGCCGAGTACAAGACTCTGCTGTAGCAGCAGAAGGCCAAGAAAGCTCCGGGTCGCGTCATCAACGATCCTAGTGTACGGCGAAACCTAGGATGGGCTCCCTCGAAGCCGGCACAGGCCAAGCCGTACATTGACAGTGAGGGCAAACAGGTGATGCCCACCCCACTCCTTAACCTCGCCGTAACCAAGACCCTCCGCATCCGACAAGCAACCATGAAAGCCGTGAGGCGTCGCAGGAGGGTAACAGCAAGAAGGCTAACCCACCACCGCCTCTGCCTCCGTCACCACCAAGCAGTCACCATGGCGGAGGAGGCACATGTCGTTCACGCAGCCCATCCCCTGTTGACAAGAAGAAGAAGAACCCGGAGCCATACGATGCACGTTTGCAGATCGATAAGATCCACGAGGCCCGGGAAGGACATACCTGGGACCACGTTGTTTTGGACCTGCAATACGGTCCGCAACTTACCCCAAAGGTTTTCGGATTGAAAAGACCATCAAGCCCTATGACGGCACCGCCAAGCCAAGCACATGGTTGTAGGACTACGACAACGCGGTGGAGATTGCCGGAGGCAACCCCAACGTCACCGTCAAGTACCTCCCATTAATGTTGGTGGGCAGGTCCCGTCAATGGATCGACGACTTGCCGGATATATCCATCTGCAATTGGTTGGACATGCAAGAAGCGTTCACCAAGATCTTTGAGGGTACATACAAGCGTCCCTGCACTGTTGGCGATCTACAACGGTGCGTGCAAGAGAAATACAAGACATCTCGCGCCTACCTCTCCCGCTGGATGGACATGAAGAATTCCTACGCAGGAGTGCACGCTCAGACCGCCATGGCCGCCTTCATCTATGGGTTGGAAAGGGGCACGTTGCTCCGACATAAGTTGAAGAGCTTGCAGGACAATGACCAGCTTGACTTGAACCAGATGATTCAGTTGTCTAGTGAGTTTGCAGCTGCCGATGACGATGCTCGCGGCTCTCTGCCGGCAACGGCCGTTCCAAATCAAGCTCGGAGGAACAGCGGCACAAAGCGAAAAACCGCTCCAGAAGAAAAACAATCTACCGACATGGTCGCTATGGCTTTTGCAGGATGAGGTGATGCGGACAACGTGGCCGAGGAAGGGGAGCTGGTCGTGGGCAGCAACGAGGAAGTGAAACTACCTCGGCGCCGCTCCGCGTTCCCCAAATGTACGAGGAGTACCGCGATATGTCGTGCCTCGTACACCTCGATGTCAACGGCAAGACCACCCATACCAATCGACACTGCAAGTTCGTCAACGACCTCAAGGAAGACCCGGAGTCCGGCTATAAGCAAAGTCGGAAGAACAGGCCGCGAGGCAAGGGCAAGGGGAAGAAGAAGGAGGAGGAGTCCAAGGATTCAAGTGACATGGACGAGGACATTGACCCCAAGCACTCCGCCAAGAGTGACGACAAGGGCAATAACCCCTTCGCAAAGAAGGCCCCAGTCTACCACACTTTCCTTGGCACCCCCACCGTCCGACAACAGAACACCTCTCTAAGGATCCTGATGGCTACTCTCCCCTCAGTTCCCCAATACCTGCGCTGGTCAGAGGTTCCAATTACTTGGGACAGGACGGACCACCCAGACCTTGTTCCTACGGAGAACCAATATTCCATGGTCATCAAACCCTTGATTAAAGGCGTGGAGTTCACCAAGTGTATGGTGGATAGTGGAAGCAGCATCAACATCATGTACCTGGATACACTGCAGAAGATGAACTTGACGGAGGCAAACCTAAGGCGGACCAACACCATCTTCCACGGCGTAGTTCCTAGACGGGAGGCTCGGTCCCTTGGGTGCATTACACTTCAGGTTGCCTTTGGCGATGTTAATAATTAACTCCAAGAGCACATGACCTTTGAGGTGGTCCCCTTCAAGAGCGTGTACCACGTCATATTCGGATGCGACATATTCCACACGTTCATGGCCAAGCCATGCTTCGTCTACAACAAACTCAAGATACCCGGACCAAACGGTGTCATCATCGTATCCGGAAGCTTTACCAAGGCAAGGGACTGCGAGATTAACGAAGCAGCCTTCGCGGAAGCTGTCCTCTATAGCAAAGAATTCAAAGAGATCCAGAGCAAGGTCGATGACTCAGAGATGCCCGCGTCGAAGAAGCAGATCTCTGACTCTGCTCCTACGTTCATGGCTGCCATCGAGACCAAGCCGGTGGAACTTGGGGTAGGCGATGCCTCCAAGGTCACCGCCATTGGGACGAACCTGGATCCCAAATAGGAAAGCGCGCTCGTCGAGTTCCTCCGTGAGAATAGGTACATCTTAGCCTGGCAACCTGCTGACATGAAAGGTGTACCTAGGGAACTTGCCGAGCACAGCTTAAACATTGATCCAAAATGCAAACGAGTGAAACAACCTCTACGACGCTTTGGAGATGAGAAGAGACGTGCCATTGGCAAAGAGATAGCTAGGTTACTTGAGGCTATATTTATCCGAGAAGTCCTTCACACCCAATGGGTGGCCAATCATGTACTTGTCCTCAAAAGGGGAACCAATGAATTAAGAATGTGTGTTGATTACAACGGCTTGAACAAAGCATGTCCTAAAGATCCGTTTTCTTTGCCTCGCATTGACCAAGTCATTCACTTGACGGCTGGCTCGGAACTTTTGTGTTTTCTTGATGCGTACTCAGGATACCACCAGAACAAGATGAGGAAGTAGGACCAATTGGCCACTTCGTTCACTACCCCATATGGCACGTTTTGCTATGTTACGATGCCCTTTGGGCTGAAAAATGCAGGTGCTACGTACCAGCGGACAAAGCAACGTTGCCTGCACGACCAAATTGGTCGGAACGTTCACGCCTACGTGGACGATATCGAGGTGATGTCTAAAAAGTCAAATGACTTAATCTCCGACTTGAAAGAAACCTTTGATAATCTCCGAAATACAACATGATGCTTAACCCTAAGAAGTGCGTCTTCGGGGTTCCAGCCGGCAAATTGTTGGGTTTCATCGTTTCCCAGCGTGGAATCGAGGTCAACCCGGAGAAAAACAAGGCCATCTTAAACATAACCATTCAACATGCCTAAAGGACATTCAACGACTAACAGTTTGTGTTACAGCAGTTAGTCGGTTCGTCAGCCGACTTGGAGGGAAGGCTCTGCCGCTGTACAAGTTGCTGAAGAAGGCGGACAAATTCACGTGGACAGACGAAGCAGATGCAACATTGATACAGCTCAAGGAGATTCTTTCCTCAGCGCCCATCCTTGTAGCGCCCGAGCCTGGCGAGCCCCTGTTAATCTACATGGCGGCAACCAACCGGGTAATCAGCATCGTCGTCGTGGTAGAGCGGAAGGAACCAGGCTATAAGCACGGAGTTCAAAGACCAGTTTACTATGTGAGCGAGGTCTTGACGGAGTCCAAGCAGCGTTACCCGCACTACCAGAAGATAGATTATGGAGTATTCCTTGCTTCTCGGAAGTTGAGGCACTACTTTCAGGAGCACCCAATCACAGTGGTGAGCAAGACCCCACTGTCCGACATTATCAACAACAGCGATGCTACGGGAAGGGTCGCGAAGTGGGGCATTGAACTTGCCGCCTTCGAGATCACTTACAAAAGACGCGACACTATCAAGTCACAAGCCTTGGCGGATTTTGTTACATATTGGACGGAGATGCCAGATGCTACTCCGTTGCCGAAACCAGAGTACTAGGTGATGCACTTTGACGGATCAAAGCTGCTCAACGGCTCGGGGGCTGGTGTATTGCTACTTTCACCAATAGGAGACAAGCTACACTACGTTCTGCAGATCCACTTCGAGGCTACAAACAACATGGTGGAGTATGAAGCACTCATTCCCGGACTACGTGTAGCCAAGGATATTGGCATCAAGCGCATAGTTTGCTGTGGAGATTCCGACTTGGTTGCCCAGCAGGTGGCTGGCACCTGGAATGCGCGAAACCCTATGATGGTGGCATATCGAGACGAAGTGGACGAGATAGCCAAGAGCTTCTTGGGTTACGAAGTCAAGTATGTACCTAGGAGCAAAACGAGGCGCCTGATCTACTATCTAAGCTTGGATCAGGGCGCAAACGAATTCCGCCAGGAGTTTTCCTAGAGCATCTGCGTACACCATCTGTGAAGGGAGCCGACATCGACAACCCAGATAGAGCTGACTTTTTCGTCAACATGGTGACAAAGGTCCCTCCGGCTTGGACAAAACCATTCATGGAATATCTCGAACACGGAACTTTGCCCAACGACGAAGTCGAAAGACAGAAAATAGTACGACGAGCAAAGGGTTATACCATAATCAATGGACAACTCTACAAAAGAAGCACTACTGGTGTATACCTAAAGTGTGTTTCCCAGCTAGAAGGTATGGAAATCCTACGCGAAATCCATCTCAGAGATTGCGGGCATCATGCGGCTCCCCGATCGTTGGTCGTGAAAGCCTTCCGGCAAGGATTCTACTGGCTGACTGCGAAGGCGGACGCCGACAAGTTGGTTGAGACATGCATGGGATGCCAATATTATGCCCGACAACCACATGTTCCTGCTGAAGAATTCCGAACAATACCAATAACTTGGCCGTTTGCAGTCTGGGGGCTAGACATGGTGGGACCGTTACAGACGGCACCATGTGGGTTTACGCATCTGCTAGTAGCAGTTGATAAATTCACTAAATGGATAGAAGCTAAACCCATTAGAAAGCTTGATGGGGCAACTGCCCTCAGGTTTGTCCGGGATCTAGTGGTGAGATTTGGTCTCCCACATAGCATTATCACCGACAATGGCAGCAACTTATCACTCGGAGAAGTGGAGGATTATTGTTGGGAGAAAGGCATCTGACTTGACCATGCATCTATGGCACATCCACAATCCAACGGTCAGGTTGAGCGAGCCAATGGATTAATTCTGCAGGGAATCAAGCCACGTCTTGAGACACCGCTACATAGAGCAGCTGGAGCCTGGGCGGAAGAATTGCCATCTGTGATGTGGAGTTTATGAACTACACCCAACAGATCCACCGGCTACACCCCTTACTTCATGGTATATGGAGCAGAAGCCATCCTACCTTCCGACATACTTCACGATGCACTAAGAGTTGCCGCCTATGACGAAGATGACGCTGAAGAATCCAGACGCCTAGATGTGGACCTTCTCGAGGAGGAGCGTGTTTTGGCATGCCAAAGATCCTCCATCTACCAGCAGAACTACGCAGCTACCATAGTCGCCGCGTTCGGCATCGCTCGTTTAAAGAGGGGGATTTGGTGCTCCGACTTAAGCAGAAGAAGTCACACAAATTATCCCCGCCATGGGAAGGACCATTCATCATAAGCAAGGTGCTACTCAATGGGTCTTACTACCTCGTTGACAATCGTGAACTGAAGGATAGACCCAACGAGGATCATAAGCGTAAGCGACGTGACCCGGATGATGACTACCCGGAGCTTGATCGGCCATGGAACATAGCACAGTTACGTCCTTTTTACACTTAGCATTTTTTATATAATTGTGTACCTCTTATATGATCAATGAAATAAAGCTCTCTGGTTCACTCATATTTCTGAGTCTTTTACCTCCTTTAGTGTTCATTTTTGGATCATGTAAAACCTTTATGCACAAGTTTTGCGATTGCACTTGTGAAAATTCCGCCTACGGGCGTTAGCTTAAGTTTTCTGGTCTACACGTTCTTTGTTGTTTTTATGTGGATTCTGGAGTAGTGACTTTCGGCACTTATTGTCGGCGATTTTGTGCTCAGGTTATTGACGGTGCCATTGGGCATCATCACCTGAGCACATGGTTTCGACAACGAGTCTTTCGAGTCACGAAAAGTCAAGCATAAGAACCAAAGTAATGGATAAGCCAGCACTTCCTTAAAAAATATATACATGCTGGAAAATGGTTCTTAAGTAGCAGGACATACAACATTGTTTTCTGCCTTAAGATAAATACATAGTTTTTTCCGCATACGCATCAAAGGTGAAACAAATATTACAAGTTGTTTTTTCATTCCTTTGGTGCAGACGACTTGGAAGCAGCGTCATCAGCAGCAGGAGAGCCACCCTCGAAGTCGGCGGTGTGAAGAGACTCGGAGGAGCTTTGGTTGCCGCCATCGATGGTGTTCATCGGCACGAAGACGTTGATGTCAACCAACTCGGCAACTATAGTGTCATAACCTGCGAGTGATGACAAGATATATTCATGGTTAATCTCTTTGCCATCGTCATACACGTCGGGTATGCCAGAGGTTACTGTGTCGATGTCGGCATATTCATAGTGTGCCTTGACCATGGACAGCGCCATCCTTGCACCAGACCGTAAACATGAAGCTTTCCAGCTTGTGATGCGCTCGGGGGCTCGACGCAGAATCTCCGAGTACTTCGCCATAGAGTCCGACGCCTTGATATTAATTTGGAGGGGCTTGGCGATCTCTTTGGCTTGCGTGATGGCAGTGTTGATGAAGTTGCTGGCAAGAACCATGCATTCCTTGGCTGGAGGAGGTGACCGGGTTAAACCCATAGGAGATGCAAGTTCCGACAAGGAGCACATGAGTTCAAACATTCAGAGTATCTAGACTACAGAAATCCAAGACTTAGAAAACTTACTAAAGATGCTGGCCTCAGCTTGCCAGAGGGTGTCCGCCAGGGATTCTTTCTCTTGTTGGAGGACCTTGTACGCCTCATGATGGCGTTGATTCTGCTCATCGGCAGCTTTCTTCTGATCTCTTAAGATCGAGAGCTACTCCTTCAAGCAATTGATTTCTTCGATGGCGGAGTCCTGCAGGACCTTCATTGACTCCTCGTGCATTTTCAGCATGTCCTTCCTCTCCTGCTTAAGAATCTTGTTCTCGCTATCCAGCTCTTGAATGTGCTTGGATTGCTCGACAATATTCTTGGCATTGGCAATTGTTTCTGCAAGTCGGAGAAAGCAAAGTACAGAGTGAGTACTCGGAGAATATGGTCACAAAACTAAGTCAGAATGCGAAAAAGAAAACAGACGCTTGCTCTTGTTGATCTGTTCCTTCAAGAAGGCAGTTTTACCCTTTTCAGCTTCCAAGTCTGCGCGCATCTTCTGATACTTGTCGTTGGCCATGCCCCTCCGAGCTGTCTTGTTTTGTGGAAAAAAGGAAAAAGTTAAAACGTTGTTTGTTCTGCTTGGAGCATCTAGCCGGAAAATTTCCACCTAGACGCTCGAGGGCTACAGCGAGAGTTTTTGACTTAGCAATATGTTTAGCTTTTCTTTAAGCATCTAGTCGGAACTCATTCAGTTTTCGATTAGAAGCTTGGGGCTACAATATAAAGTTTTTAACTCGGATATATGCTTAGATTTTCTTTAAACATCTAGTCAGAACTAATTCAGTTACAACTAGAAGCTTGGGGGGCTACAGTATTGAAATTTATAAACACAACGTATGCTACTCTTAAAGCATCTAGTCGGAATAATTCATTCCACCTATATGCTTGGGGGCTACAGTGAGAAGTTTTCTAGCTTAGTCACTCTTAGAGCATCTAGACGCAAACACCTATGGTTTTTCGTCTACATCCTCGGGGGCTACAGTGGGATACTCATATGAAATGCAAAAGGCAAATAAAACTTACAAGTGCAATGATCTTGAGGTTGGTGGTACTCTTGGCCAGCAGCTTGCCAAACGATGAGCTATTTCCTTGCAAGATCTCTGCTTGTCGGAGGATCTCCTCTAGACCGCACGTCAGAAATGTCGGCGCTGCACCAGGGACCAGAGCAGTGCTACCCGGTGTAAGTACCGGATAGACTATCTTTGGATAAGCTATGGTTTTCTTTGGTGCAGGGGCGCCGCCTACGGCAGAAGTACCAGCTTCCACCACCGCCTTACCTCCACCGATGGCATCCTTAGCCGGAGCTTCAGCCATTTGGTGGGAAGCACTCTCCTGCGTTGCCTGCTCGCCGACAACAGCGACCTCGGTAGAAGCACCTGAGTCCACTTCCATGGCGGAAGGGTCAGATGCCTCCTTAGCTTGTGAGCTTGTCGGGGCAGATGAAGGCTTAAAGGAGGGAGTGGCAGGGGCGATGGCGGGAGATGCGTCGCGATGCAGCATGTCCTTAATGGTTCTAGAAGCCCCCAATGATTTGGAAGTCTTCTTCAAGCTGGTCGTGGCTTTCTTCCTGAAATGTGCAAAATGCGTAAGTACAGGAACAAGACAGATGAATAGACAATGTCGGAGAGAAAGAAGCTTACACAAGTGGGGGTGCTTTGCCAAAGGGGATCCCAGTAACTTTTCTCTTCTCCGCCTCCAGGGCGGCGGTAGTCTTCTTGGAGGCTCCACCCTCCGTCTTCTTCTTGCCTCCGTCGGCAGCGTCAGAGGTGGAGCTCTTCTGCTTTTGCGCCAATGGATCATCGTCGTCGGACACGACTGTGACTTCCTTCATCTTTGGATCGTAGATTTGGGCAGCCATGTTGTCCTCCTATAGATCGCTAAGTTGTTAAGTGAGAAGTCACCGTGTTAGATGAGATGACATTTGCTAGATGGAAGAACTGGAGTATATGTCATACACGGAAAATAAATAACTACCTTTGGGCACTTGCCGTCTACGAACATGTCGTAGGTGATGGTGAAGCCACATCTTTTTTCCTTCACCTTGACGATGTCCTTAAGGTGGATCTTGACGGAGTCACTCGAGAAATTGTCCACGGAGATGCGGAGGCTATCCCTTCTATCGCTGGTATACTCGTGCATGAGCTTTGCGCGCTGCTGTAGAGGTTGGATTTGCCTGATGAACCAGCACATGGCTAGGTCCAAGCCGGTCAAACCCGTCTCTACGAACCATTCTATACGCCTTATGGCGCGGGAAGCAACGAGGTCGGAGGGAAGGGAGGCCTGGGATCTCCATGACGAGGCTTCAGCGGCAGCTCCGTATACGAAGTCCGGGTACGTTACTTCTCGGCCAACCAGAGGGATATCTGGGCCATAGAAGTAAGTACGCTGCCAGTTTTTGCAGGACTCGTGACCGACGATGTCGGGGAACCGCCGGCCAGGACGGATCTTGAAGCTTATGGTGCCGCAATTTCTAAGTTCCTCCTTACTAGCTCCGGCTTCACGCTTGACGGTGAAGAAGTACACGAAGAGATCTAGCCTACGCTTAATCCCTAGGTAACCCTCGCAGAGCGCCGCGTAATTGCTAAGCGCTAAGATGCTATTGGGAGAAAGGTTCTGGGGTTGGACTCTATAATGGTTTAGGACGGAGAGGAAGAAGTTGGAGATGGGCAGGGAGACGCCGCGTACCAGTTGGGCTTTGAGGTACACTTTTCTCTGGCTTGGGGAGAAGGTGTCACCTCGCTGGCCGGCGCTGCCCGCCAGGCGAGCCCCTCGTCGCAGGGAGGTAGCCCTCGGCGATCAGCTCCTTGATGTCGCGGTCCGTGATATCCGAACCGCGCCAATCTCCCTTGTGAGAGTCAAGCTCCTCCTCCAGTGGCTCCAGCGCTGCTGGATTATGGTCGCCGCCGGTGGACTCAACCACCGCCGAGACGGGGATGACCAAACCTTCTGGAGGCACGATGACAGAGCTCGCCGGCTTCGCCACGGCTTCGCTCGACGCCACCATGGAAGGGGTAGTGCTGCTGCTATCCATGGAGTGAGTTTGGAGGTGACTGGCAAGAATTGGGGCTAGGGTTTTTCACGAGTTTGCGCGGAGAGCTTGAGGAGGCACGCGCTGGAGGAAGAAGACGATGCGAGGAGAGAATGAGGTGAAAAGTAAAAAAATCCCACCGCAGTTACTATTTATCATCTCCAGCATCAAGATTCATGCAGCTTAATCGGACGGTTGCCGTGAAGACGACGTGTTTGTGAATGTGCGCGGAAATTTCGCCATGTCCCCAACCGTCGCCGCCAACGGTTCGTATCGCTCGCGCGGGAAAATCGGACATGATTGCGTTCTATGCATGTGTGAGTTACGAGGCGTCGCTGACCTATGCCTATGTTGCCCTAGCTGACATAGGCAGATGAGCCGTCCCATCGGAAGATTCCGGCATGGACGGATCCAGTCCGACTACGGAAGAGTACGATGGAAGATTCAGCATTTCTCTGACTTACAAGTTGAAGACGGAGAAAACCTTACAGGGTTCTTTGGGAGGACTACAAGATATTGCTTGACGATTTTCCGACATCCATCTAGACGGAGCATTCCACATGAAGAGGCAAGACGGCGCAAGATCTCGGAGTTCTCCGGGGGCTACTGTTGGGGATATGCTATACAGGTATCCTCATAGCATGTCTCTTATCCGGATAACCCGGGTGGCCCATAGTTGGTAGCATGGCCCATGGCCTGTTGGGCGGCCTAGTTAGATGGATCCAGAAGGGAGGCCCATGCCGGATAAAGGAAGGCTACGGTTGGAGTCACCGACGTACCCGGAGCCTTGGAGTGCAAGATACACAAGACTAGTAATAGACGGTCTAGGACTTTGTAACCTGTCCGGCTAGGACTTTTCCCTGTAACCCTAGGACCTGGCAACTATATAAGTCGGGCCTATGGGAGCCTTTAGGGCACGATAACTTAGACTTTCTAGTCACCTCGCACAGCGAACCAATCCCTGTAACTCGGCGTATTGCCCTTATAGTGATTTATAGCAGGAGTAGGATTCTGCCACCGTTGTGGGATCTGAACCTAGGTAAGCTGTGTTACCTCGTACCTGTCAACCGTCCGCCTTCCCCCACGTCTCTAAACACGCACTATGAGGACCCCTCCATGGCGTACTCGTTGGCAATACCACGACAAAGATCTTTCACAATAGCTACTACAGGTTCAATATTTATTTGCTCATCAGGTTCAACAGCTTTCTTTGTACTTTTTGTAACCAAATTAGCCATAGTAGAATGTTCCTTTACCTTGACAGGGAAAGGCATTTTATCAATATAAGGTCCAGGAAAAATAGGATCAACGGTACAAACTTCAGTGTTTCTAACAGGAACACGATTAACAATATCTTTATAAGGCGCATGGTACTTGTCCTACTTCTTTTTAGGAATCTCTATATAAGAGGCAAAGGCCTTAAAACAATTGGCTATACTTTGAGAATCAAGTACTACTCAGTACTAATATCACGGAAGTCATCAGTTTCCATAAAAGATTTAATGCATTCATAATCATAATTTATACCTGACTTTCTTCCTTTGTCATTCTCTCATGCTTCAGTGTTCTCTTGAATACGGTCAAGAAGATCACATTTAGCTTCTTCGTTCGTATGTGTGAATGATCCATCACAAGAAGCATCTAATAAATCTTTATCATGAAGAGAAAGCCTTGCATAAAAGTTATTATTAATAATATTATTAAGGAGTTCATGAATAGGACATTTAAGCATTAGTAACTTCAATCTCCCCCAAAGCTTGGGCTATACTTTCTCCATCACGAGGCCAAAAGTTATATATTTGATTCCTGTCCTTATGAATCTCACTAGGAGGATAGAATTTAGAATAAAAGAGATGTACTATTTCCTCCCATTCCATGAATTGTCCATTCTTCAGCAGCTTATACCATTCTTCAGCTCTTCCTTTCAATGATATAAAGAGTAACTTCTTCTTCACCTGTTCAGTTGTGATACCTTCACACTTAAACAACCCGCATAATTCATGGATAAAAAGCAAATGATCACCAGGATGGATAGTTCCATCCCCAAGATAATAATTATCCATAACACGATCAACAATTCTTGTAGGTACCTTAAAAGTATCTATCTCAACAGGTGGTGGTTCATCTACTACCCTATCAGTGGTAGTATCTTTGCCAAATAGGAAACCAAGTGGGTTATCCATATTGGAAACAAAGTAACAAACATAAATAAAAAGAAATACTCACAATAGAAGTTTCCTTTACCAGTTCCACTCTTCAATAGGTCTTCACTCCCCGGCAACGGTGCCAGAAAATAGTATTGATGACTCACAAGTATAGGGGATGTATCGTAGTACTTTCGATAAATAGGAGTGTCAGTCCCAATGAGGAGCAGAAGGTGTTGACTAGTGGTATGGAGCAGGAAATCTCTGTAAATACTTAGCAAACAGATTTTTAGGGTTTTTTGATAAAGCAAGGAAATAAAGTGCAAGTAAATAAAGACAGCAAAAATTGCAGCAAGTGGCCCAATCCTTTATTAGCAAAGGACAAGCCGGTAGGAATACTTATGAGGACCAAACGTTCTCGAGGACACGTGGGAATACTATCAAGTGCTTTCGTTTCATATAGCTGATTAATCTTCTTTGGTTTGATAAGTGTTGTGTGGGTGAACCTGTGCTAATGTACCGACCTTACTTGGACTAATACATACTTGTGATTAAACCCCTTGCAAGCATTCGCAACTACAAGAAAGTAATTAAGATAAAAACCTAACCATAGCTTTAAACTCTGATATCCTACACTCCCTTGTGCAAAGGTTTCCTAACGGGGGTTTAGGTTTCTGTCACTCCGGCAACCCCAAAATTAGTAGCCAAATACACAATGCATTCCCCTAGGCCCATAAATGGTGAAGTATCATATAGTCGACGTTCACATGACACCACTAGAAGAATAGCACCACAACTTAAATATTAAACCATTGAATAATACCTCAACACAATTCCACTACTAACAACATGAATTCTCACATGTCCTCAAGAACTAAATGAACTACTCACAAGACATCATATGGGTCAATATCATAGATGATATAATGATGGATAATAATCTGAACATAAACAATAATTCAATGGTTCCACTCACAAGTATCAACTACAATAGTAATCAACACCGAGAAAGTTTCCCCTAAGAACTATGCAAGGTTCAACACAATTGTTACATCGGGATGGAGTGGTGATGATGGTGCTGGTGGATGATGATGATCTCGATGAAGTCTAGCTTGATGATGGTGTTGATGGCGACAATATCCCCTCTCCGAGAAAGAATTTCCCCGGCAGAAATCTGTCTGCCGGAGAGCTCTTTCTCTCTCTATAGTTTCCACCCCGCAGAGGCGGCGAAATCTTTTTGTGGTCGCTCTCCCTGACTTAAGGGTTTAGAGAAGAAGATATAGGCGAGAGGGCGAAGCCAGAGGTGGGCCAGGGTGGCCACACCCCCTGTAGGCGCGGCCCAGGGTGGCCCGCACCTGGGGGTGTGGGCCCCCTGTGGCCTAACTCCGCCTCCCCTTCTGGCATCCTTCGTCATCAGGGAAAATATAATTTTCTGTAGTTTTCTGGTATTTTTCTGATCTTCATGAAATTGCATGAAAACACCGCTTTTCCATCAGAATCCTAACTCTGGCAGTTCATCCTCCAAGAATCATCTAACATGCAAAAACAGATGAAATAACATAAGTATCACCTCTTAATATGAAATATATCAATGAATAGAAGCAATTTATGATAATGAATGGTGATGCAAAATGGACGTATCACTGAAAAATGCCAGAAACACTTTGCTTATAGAGCTCACTATTTATTATAGTGTAGGCTTTTGCTCGTCGGATGATCTATCGGCTCAAGACTTCGTCTTCGGGTAAATTTCTGTCTATCAGGAAATCCAGATAGGGTTTTGTCTAGCTGGAAATTACAGCTATAACTGCTATTAAAGGTGAGTCGGATTTCTTCGGATAGTCCTCATCAACTCCAACTATGGAGCGGACCCTTAAATGCTCTAAAAAAAGCGCCATCTGGTACATGTTTCCGCGCAGAGCCTATCCTTGATAGAGAATATGCTTCCTCATTTTCTGCTCGAGGGATGTGTTGTACTTCAAAACCCTCGAACAATTTAGATAATTCATCCACAACAGCTTTGTATGCTGCCATGTGCTTGTTTGCGTTGCAGATATCGGATACTTGTTGAGCAACTAAATCCGAGTCTCCGTAACACATAAGTCTTGTTATGCCAATGTTTTTGGCCATGCGTATTCCATGTAGCAATGCTTCATACTCGCCAATATTGTTTGTTGCCGTAAAGTGTATTTGCAACACATAGAATAGCTTATCTCCTTGGGATGATTTGAGCACCACGCTAGCCCCCGATCCTCCTCGTGCTTTTGATCCGTCAAAGTGAAGAGTCCAAAATTCCGAGTCTAGAGGACTTGTGTTTTCTGCCGTCTCTGTCCAATCAACAACAAAGTCGGCTAGTATTTGGGACTTGATTGTTGTACGTGACTTGCACTCAATGTCAAAAGCTGCAAGATCTATTCTCCACTTTGCGACACGTCCTATGGCGTCGAGGTTGTTGATTATATCTCGCAAGGGAGCGGTGCTCACCACTGTGATCTTATGCTCTTGAAAATAGTGGAGTAGCTTTCTGGATGCAAAGAACACTCCATAGGCTAGATTTTGATGGTGTGGATACCGTTGTTTAGACTCTATCAGAACCTCACTCAGGTAATAAGTTGGACGCTGCACCTTATGCTCGTGGCCTTCTTCCACGCGCTCCACTACTGTTACCATAGTTATGACCTTGTTGGTCGATGCAATGTAGAGTAACATAGGCTCCTGAGGTTCTGGCGCTGCGAGAACTAGTGGGTTTAAAAGTAGGTCTTTCAAACTTTGTAGGGCAGTCTCAGCTTCCTAGGTCCAGACAAACTTGTCGGTTTTCTTCAAGAGTTTATATAAAGGTGCGGCTCTTTCGCCGAGCCGGCTGACGAACCAACTCACTGCTGGAATGCAACCAGTGAGATGTTGCACGTCCTTCAGGCGAGTCAGCCTGGTAATGTTGAGTATAGCCTTGATTTTGTCCCGGCTCACCTCTATGCCTTGCTCTAAGACGATAAAACCTAACAATTTTCCAGCTGGAATTCCAAATAAACACTCTTAGGATTTAGCATCATGATGAATTTTCGTAGACTAGCAAATGTTTCCTCTAAGCCGGAAATTAAAGTTCCCTTCTTTTTGTACATAACTGCTATGTCATCTACGTATACATGGACGTTGCGTCCGATTTGATCGTTGAGACAACGTTGCATAGTATGTTGATATGTTGCTCCCGTGTTCTTTAAGCCAAAAGGCATAGTTTTGTAGCAGAAGATTCCGAAAGGAGTGACGAAAGACGTCTTTATTTGATCCAACTCTTTCATCGGTATTTGGTGATATCCGGAGTATGCATCGAGAAAATAGAGTAATTCAAACCCTGTCGTTGAGTCGATAACTTGATCGATTCTTGGCAAAGGGAACGGGTCTTTTGGGCATGCCTTGTTCAAAGCGGTATAATCAACACACATCCTTAAATCAATAGTATCCTTTTTAGGGACGAGTACAGGATTTGCCACCCAATCTGTGTGGATTACCTTTGTTATGAATCCAGCTAATTCTAGTCGGGCTAATTCCTTGGCTTTCACTTTGCACTTTTCGTCACTAAACCGTCGTAAATACTGTTTGACGGGTTTAGTGTCAGGGTACACATTAAGAGAGAGCTCGGCAAGTTCCCTAGGTACTCCAGTCATGTCAGAAGGCTGTCATGCGAAGATATCACTATTAGATTTGAGGAACTTGACGAGCGCGCTTTCGTATGCGAGATCTAAGCCTACCCCTATGTTCGTCGTCTTGGAGGGATCATCTTCCTTCAGCGACGTTTTCTTCGTCTCTTCCGATGCCTTGAACTGCAAAGTTGGCTTCAGCACCTCGTTCTTCATAGCGGGCATATCGAACGGGTTGATGGTCATCTTGATCTCCTGGTACTCTTAGGCATGCAGCACGGCTTTGGCGAAGACAACAGATCCTTCATCGCACTCTCGTGCCTTCCTCGGATTTCCCCGGATGGTGATTACGCCCTTTGGACCTGGAAGTTTAATCATATTGTAGATGTAATAGGGACGAGCCATGAACGCCCAGTAAGCCGGACGTCCGAAGATGGCGTGGTAAGCACTTTTGAACGGTACCACCTCGAAAGAGAGTGGCTCGGTCCGGTAATTGTCTTGGGTTCCGAATATCACGGCCAGAGTAATCTCACCCAGAGAATCCGCCTGACTCTCTGGTACAATGCCATGGAAAGTTACACTGTTGTAACTCAAATGGCTCTCGTGTAGCTTCATGCGGTGGAGAGTTTTGATGTAGATGATGTTAATGTTGCTTCCACCATCCATGAGTGTTTTAGAGAACTCATAGCCATCAATAAAAGGAATGACAACCAGAGGGTACTTTCCCGGAAGATGTGTTTTCCTCGGGTGATCTGAGCGATCAAAGGTGATGGTTATATCCGACCAACCCAGAAATTGTGGAATAGCCAGAACCGTGACGTTTAGCTCACGGAGAACCGCCTTGTTGTCTTTAGCCGGATGAGATCCAAGGAAGCAGACGTATGTGTCTTTCTTAGTCGGAAATTCCTTCTTTACATCCGACTTGGGTTGTGCGGCATCCGCTTCTTCCATGTCAGAATCTTCCTTGGGCTCCTTGCCTTTCTTGGAATTTTTCTTTCCATTTTTTCACTTGGCTCGATAGCCAGCGGATTCCTCTTTCTTGATGTCGTCATTGAAACGACACTCGGCATTTGTATGGGTAGATACTCCGTTACTATCCAAGTGGTGGACACATGGATTATTAGCAATGTCTGCCCAGGTATAGGTTCTTCCTGGTTGTTGTTCTCCTCTGCCCTAGATTCGGGAAGTTCCACGGCCTCTACCCCGGCCGCCTCCGCGCCCTCCTCGTCCGCCAGATCCAAACGTTGCGTTGACAGCTGCGTTCTCCAGAGCCAGTTTTTCGTCCGAGGTGTTCTTACGATTATGAGCTTGTTGTTTTGGCTGTTTGGCCGCATTGGGATTGACCAGAATTTTTAGCAGCCCTTCTGAATCATCATCGGCATCAGCATATTTGCTAGCCGTCTCTATCATTTCTCCCAAATCTATGACATGGTCGCGCTTTAGTCTGTGATGCAAAAGTCCAAATGGAAGTCCTGCGATGAAAGCTTCTATCGTAGTTTGCTTGTTTACTCCTTCACGGGAGTTCTTTGTGTCAATCCAGCATCCGAGGTAATCCTGGCAGGTTTCTCCGGGTCTTTGTGTGCAACGTTGCAAGTCTCTGACTGTGCAGAGCCTCCTGTATGTTCCCTCGAAGTTTGAAAAGAACACACTTTGCATATCATACCAGTTGTGAATTGAATTCTTTGGCAGTTCATTGAGCCATGATCGAGCCGTCTTCCTCAGCATAAGCGGGAGATATCGGACCGCGACCAGGCTGTTTTCTCCTTTGGCGATGCAGCAGGCCTGGAAAAAGTCCTGAAGCCAGGTATCTGGCCGAGCCACGCCGTCGTAGGGCTGGATGTGTTTGGCAATACCAAAGCCAACCGGAAATTTAGTTCGACGTATGCATGGGCCAAAGCACTTGGGTCCCACGTACACATATTCTTCCTCGTACTGCCACGCCTCTATGTTTGATTCAATGCGATGGCGAGCGTCGTTTGGCGAGAGAGATCTGCGCCTCGGACGCTCACGGCTTCTGCAAAGCGGAGTCAGATTTCCGCTTCTCCTCTTACCATTGCCGCCTCCACCCCTGCGGCTTCCATGGCTAAATCGGGATCCTTCATGGTCGCTGCCTGGGGGCGAGGGTGGCCCTGGTGGATTATTTCTGGCTAGGTTACGCGGTGGTGGTGGAGCCTCATTATGCTGACTCCGATGCTGGTTTCTTTGGGCCTCGTCCCTACTTGATTCAGGACGGTCCGGGCCATCTCTTCGTCCGGCGTTACCAGCCGGACGGCTCGGTGGTAGCATCCTTAGCTGATCTTGCTCTCACCGGCGGCGCACTTCCGGGTCTTCTCTATGGTGGTTGTTCTACCGATGATGGTCCTGATGAGGAACCATTGCCCTGATGGCATCTTAGGACGCAACCAGAATAACTCTTGCCTAGTCACGTGTCAGCCTGCGAGAGTGGCCGTTTGAGCCGGTTCTTGAATTATCTTCTTCTCCGCGAGGACGATAATGCTGATCTATATCCCTGCGGAGCCTTCCGTCAGCGCTTTGGTCGGTGCCAGTGTGGCAAAATTCCGACTTTGAAGTCAGCTTGCCACTGAATGACGTGGTTGTTTTCTGCTGCTTTAATCCTTTGTCCAGCAACACAACGCACTGTTGGACCTGCTGTGGAGATGGATTGTTGTCGAGGATGGCTCGAGATGCAGCAGCATTTTCCAACGGCGTGCTGTAGACTCGGATATTCTCTCTGGTTTTTCTGTCAAATAGGTCTCTATGGATATTCGTGTTCTTGTTGGCAAGAAACGGACCTCCTCTTGTTTTGTTTGGATGTCGCTTGAAATCTGACTGATATTTGGTAGGATCACTGTCTAACTGTTGGTTAAACTCGACGATGTGCGCGGCCTCTTCTAGCAGAAACAGACGATGCTTTTCCAGGTCCTCAGCCCTTTTCTCAAGCGCCTCCAGAGTAAGATCCAAAGCCGTTTGGATTGGAATCATGAGAGCGTCTCCGTAAATTTCACGTGCATCCTTGGTGATGACGTGTCCATCCACAGGAGGGTCGATCGGCATGGTATTAATCGGATCTCTATCCTGATTCTCCATCTCGATCTCTTCATCAACTTTTTCTTTGTTGGTTTCCTCGATGTCCAGCTCTGCCGATGTCGGATTCTTCTTCTTCTTATTTTTCTTTGACCGCCCAGTAGCCTTAACGTGTCGTACTGGTGGCAAAGACGGATTTTGGTCCAGTACCGGGGGATAAGCTTCCGTCGGTACTTTCCATAGTGGTTGGTTTGTGGGCATCGGACGAATCGCCGATGTCCATATCATCCTGCGAGATGTAGCTTTCATCCATGCTATCGTATGGACTAGGAGAATTTTTCGACTCACCTTGCATTGGCTTGGAGGTGTGTTCTTGTTTGTACTCCTCCATCTCCTTGTTGAAGTCTCGAAGTTCCTGCGATGTTATTGACTCCTGAGGTGAGCCAGGTAAGTCGGTGTTTTCTTCGATTGCATCGAGGACTGAATCGCTGCCGGATCTAGCATCGACAGAGTCGGATCCAGAGCTTATGTGGTGCAAGCAGTGCCTCTTCTTGTTCATGTTCTTGAGGTAGTGACACAGCTGGGTTTCCGCCTCCTTCATCTCAAAGCTTTCCTTGATATCAGTGATTGCTTCGTAATCGATGTAGGGGCATCTCGTCATCTTCTTTATCTTGCTTCTCAAGAGTAGTTTTTCGTTACGACATCGGCAGGGCCAGATCCGTAGCGGATGTAGTCTTCGTCTGTGTATCCGATCTCATCAGGGAGATCAGATCCGGATTTTTCTTCCACCTTTTCTTCCACTACAGGAGTGGGCTGGGTGGGTTCGATTTTCTTCGGTATCTTGAACTCTTCCGCCTATGCGGACAAAGTAGATCCAGATTTTTCTTCCGCCATGGTCACAAGGGTGGGTTGGGCGGGTTCAGCAAAGCCGAGGTAAATATCGATCTTGCCGATAGATATGATCGTGTAGGTCATCACGAGTTTGCTAGCTGGAATCCAGGTCTCGTCGAGAAGAACAAGAGGGACATCACTGGCGTAGACCACGCGACCCATGGCGATAGTTTCGCCGATACCTACACACGCAGATTCCGCCTGGAACAAAGCTCCAAAGGTCACCTGCCCCATGGTGGGCGCCAACTGTCGTCGGATTGTCGACAAGTACACCATAGGGGGTCCTAGTGGCATTGGAAAGATGGGGTGTGAGACATCGGATGTTCCAGGAGTGGTGAACACAAGTTTACCCAGGTTCAGATCCGACTGCGGTGATCGGATACTACTCCTGCTAGCAACCCAGTAATATATCGGCGTAAACCGGATGTTATATCGGATTACAAGAGAGGTTCGCCTGTGCGAGTTGTGATTGTGGTAGTAAAATTGGTTGTGCTCAAAAGGCTCCCATAGGGAGGGTTTATATAGATACCAGGCCCTAGGGTTACATGATAGACCTATCTGGCTACGTTACAGAGTTGGTAACTAGATACAGCTTGGACTACAAGTAATACTACAGGTCTAAGTCGGTAACTCTTCTGGGCCTTGTCGTAGCCGGAACTGGCTCATCCTCTTTCTCTGACTGGGCCACCCGTGAAGCAAAGGTCTAACCCGTTGGTGGACTACCCTGGTTAGCGAGTCCTGTGGGTATACCCGGAAAGTATATCCCAATAATACCTATATATCTTATTCTAGCAGGAGAAAAACCTTAAATTTGTAAATCTACGCACGATAATCATAATCTCTAAAAATAACAATGTATCCGGAAATAGTCATAATTATTTATAATCATAATCTCTAAAAATAACAATGTATCCAAAAATAGTCATAATTATTTCTTTAGATTAAATATTACGTACTTATAAAACAAGAGAAATGTGTATAAAAATATCACAAAAATGTGAATTTGTGTATCATAAGTGCATGAAGTTTGGATTGATGTGCTATTGTTAGCTTAACATAGAAAGTGAGCTTAGCTCGTTTGGTTAGATAAGTTGATATACAACCTAGCTACCCACGCGAGGATGCAGACTCGGGATCTTATATATTATATATTAAAAGTAATATGTTTCGCGCTAGTACACGAGTCTCTGGAGTCCCTGGCAGGCGCCGCCACCTACCTGGCCCTATCTTGGCCGGCCTCGATGTCGTCGGCCAGCCGGACGGCTTTCTGTCCTTCCCGTCCATGCATGTTAGGGACTGAGATCAGGTGGGGCATGTTACGCCGTAACATGCACCTACATCTACCATCCAAACTCCATTCGACGAACAAAATTAAACCGAAGCACAAAAAAACATCTCACACTTGTTTCTACTAGTTCTTAGACTACATAATTTTAATTAGAATATATATTCGACAAAAGTATGAAAATTATTTTATGCAAAATCGGTAAAATTATATGCCTGTATTTCTTTTGAATAAATCTATACCTAATCTATACCTAATAATAAAGGACGAAGTGTTTCTTCCGGTCCAACACTTTTTTGGACAGGTTTACCCTCCCACTAAACCACGTATTGCCTAATATGCCACCCGTAAGTGAAATACCGAGCTTTTTTTTGGTCAAGGACGAACGTGAATCTCTATCTCTATCCGTGACAAACGCTGGGCTTTTTCATCGATTGATTGAATGGGCCACCTCCCTCATAACTACAACTCTGCATCGATTGATCGATTGGATTATTTAATAGTCCCACATCGCTACTTTACGTTGAATTCCACCGGTTTATATAGATTCTCAATGCGGCTTCGATCAGCAAGCTAATCAGTAATCAAATAAACAGCACCACCGAGAGGACAAACTGCCCAGACGGATGGGGAGAGGACGGAGGGGGCAACTGGTCTTGGTGGCGGCAGGACGGAAAGAGGAGAGGGAAGGCCGAGGCCAACCCTCGATGGCACTGGCTTCGGCGGGTGAGGAGAAAGCGGGGCGGGAGGAACCAAGGAGCCGACGGCGGCCAGGACCGATGATGTTCCTCCGGGCGGGGGAAGGCGACGCACTTGCTGGAAGGAAACAAGGAGAGGCGGACGCGTGCTTTGGCGTGGCATCGAGGGCCTAGCAGATCAAGCCTGGGCGAGCTCGGCCTATCCCCATGGAGAGAGCGGTTCTGAAAATCAAGTCAACCCAGGAGCCAGCTCAACCGGGTATTCTCTGCATATTCAATTTGGAAGAAGGGGAGATGGGATTTAGAAATTCAGCACTGAGGTCTTCGAATTAAATGCACCAATTTTACAATCACGAGGATGGATTTTGGGGAAGAATCACAACGTATTTGGGCAATGGGTGTCATTTTTTTAATCAGTTCGGTAGTTCTTCTTTGTCTTTCTGCTTCAGGATTACCCTGTATGCTCTGCTCTTAGGCTTCAACATATTGCCATGGCAGCCAGGGGCTCAACTTGTCAAGAAGACAAAACTCACAGATCCTGTTGGTCCGTACGGGTGCCGAATCTGCAAGACATAGCACCGATTTTGGAAAAGAGAATTCGAATTTGAGCAAACAATTTGATTTGGATGAGGAGATGTATGGTGTGCTCAAGAAGAACATGAGAGGCATAGACAGGAAAGGTTCAACATGATACTCGACACTCCACAATGATCGAATTTCCATATAGAAAAAAGATAGAGGTGGGCACATGGAACAGTGTCACGCGGAAATTTGCAGTTTGCTGCGTTTTGTGGTGACACAAATCATTTAACAATCCCTTTGACCCAGTATTTTGGCAATCTAAATTCCCATGTAATTTAACGAGTCGTTTTCTGCATGGTGATTTCATACTTCTGAATACCTATGATACATCTCTATCTCTACTATTTAAAAAGAATTTTGGTGTTCCGTTTTCTGCCTCTCCCCCACTACGTCGCTCTTTTCGTCGAGTTCCGTGACTTCCGTCATCGCTCCTTCGTCGCGTGGATGTCCCCCACCCGGAACCGAACCAGTGTCTATCGCCTCCCTCCTCCCTCCACTCTCTCCTCCCCATCCAGTCGCCTCTGCTGCTACGACACCTTGACGATGCCTCCCCCGCATCCGGCGCCCCTCATACCTCCGCCTCTAGCACCTCCTCGCACTGGCCGCCGAATCTGGCCTTCACCGCCTCCCACCTCGTCTGTCGGTGTCCGCCACCGCACGTCTTAGGGGCATGGAGGCCCGACACCCTCCCCAGTAGCACGGAGGTGCGGCTGGAGGCATGGAGGTCTGGATTTGGGAGTATGTGCCCGAGATCTGGACATGGTAGCCTAGATCGGACCTCTGCCGCACCCCGTCCATCCACGCGCGTTCTCCCCCGCCCTCACCCCGTTCCTCCGATTCCGTCCAAATCAGCCCTATATCGTGTCCGAATGCAGGACCCCCAAGATTCATGAAGCTGCCAGCTACCTATCTATCATTCGTGAAGCTGCGAGCTAGCTAACTTCTCCCCCTGCACTAACTGAATTTTTGTTTTCGATCTTGCCGAATCCAACAGGACATAGTCCCATTCTCGCGAAACGATTGAAGAAGAGTGACGCCCGCGAAATTGAGTGTTTCTATCAAGAATATTATTTCCGTGGCCTCGACAAAGGGAAACAAGCCGATAGGTAATTTCCATTCAATAACATATACTGTAATATCCTCTATGATTCCAATTCTCGCCCTCAATTTCCATTCAATAACATATACTGTAATATCCTCTATAATTCCAATTCTCGCCCTCACAAATCGAGTTTCATGCCAATGTCCCACATCTTGGGAAGACCTACCAGCTAGCCGAACTTCGAGATGCTCCGTGCGATCAACAAGAAGGTTGAAGAATATCTTGAGGTTTGCTCCCTAATTGTCATTGTTCTCTAATACAACTGTGTTTCTCTAAATTTTATCTGTAAGATCATATGTTTGCAGAATCATGTAGAAGAACAGAAAGACTCTACGTGTCCCATTTCATCATCATGCAGCTGGAGGAGGTATGTACGATTCATAGCATGAAAGTAACTGGCATGGTCGTCGAATGCAATCTTATCAGAAGAAAACATCAGTCAAAGTGTTTCGGAATACACGGGGCTTGACTTGGCCTTCTGCATTCAAGCCAATAGCTTCTTGATATTCTTCTTTCTGTTAGAAAAATTAATTGTGTGTGTGATCGGATACAAGTACACTATACTGATCTTTTATCTAGAAAAAATAATTACCAACTATATTAACCGTAGCACGGTAGGATCTACAATGAAAGAACCGAAGGAGCATAGGACCATATGTCTCTGAGTTCTCTCACTCTATATTCTGACATTAGGGGTTGCTATAGAAACAAACTTCTTTTTCTTTACCACGGTATTTTGTTTTGGCATATTATATACTAGCATCAATGATATTTAGACGCGAATTTAGAGGGTTTATTGCCATGCAATTTTTCCAGTATTGCTTTTTTCTATTTCTTATTTGCATCTCAACATCTGTTGTACTTTATAGTTGAACTCTCCTTCTACTAATGATATTTTGTAATACATGATGGCCGATAGACTTAATAATTATGTACATAAAATTAATCTTAGGCTACCAGTGCCCTCTATCTTATGGAGACATCGTAGCAATGGTGGGGTTTGATGCATTAAAACCTGGAGAAAACAAAGTCGGCATGTACTTGTTAAACTCAGATTTTTAGGTTTGTTGCACAGTGTAAATTAACATGTTAGTTATCACTTCTGTTATTGAAGAATTATTCTTACTTTGTTTTTTCTCTAGGCAGTAAATCAGTCGTGGATTCATTTTGAATTATTCTTTGACAGCAGCAATGAATTATTCCTCATTTTCTGATTTTAGGTGATTTTCCTCATCCGTGAAGCTGGCAGCTAGCTATCTTCTCTCCCCTGCACTAGCCAAATTTTTGCTTTCGATCTTGCCGAATCCAACAGGACATAGTCCCATTCTCGCGAACCGATTGAAGAAGAGCGACACCCGTGAAATTGAGTGTTTCTATCAAGAATACTATTTTCGTGTCCTCGGCAAAAGGGGAACAAGACGATGGCTTAGGCTACCAGTGTCCTCTATCTTATGGAGACATCGTAGCAATGGTGATGTTTGATGCATTAAAACCTGGAGAAAACAAAGTCGGCATGTACTTGTTAAACTCAGACTCTTAGGTTTGTTGCATAGTATAAATTACCAGTTTCAGTTGTCACTTCTGTTATTAAAGAATTATTCTTACTCTATTTTTTTCTCCAGGTAGTAAATCAGTTGCGGAGTTATTTTGACTTATTCTTCGAGAGTGGCAATAGAGCAGCGTCAATAACAAGCCGTGAGTTCTCGTGCTTCTTTCTTCTGCTAGCTTTGTTGGTTGTACGCCTGCACGCGGTGAACTGAGCTGGATGTTGGGAATCAGTGTGCGCCGCCGAGGTTGAGGCCATGGGGTGCACTCCCACGCAGCAGCTAGCAGCGGCCGGACGGCGCGAGGCTGCAACTTGCACTCGAAAGGCATGCTAGAGCAGGTGAATGCCAGTTCATTAGGGAGGAGCATGCGGAGCGGCTATTCCATTTCATTAATCTACGTGGTAGCCAAATGTGATTTTTTTGGCTTGGATTTCAATTTTGCCAAATAAAATGAGGAAAGGGATTTTATTTTGTCCCCCTTTACCCATTGTTCTGCTCGACTGGAGATTGCTACACGAGGTATGTGCTGGAAAATTTGTGATGGCCATAAGTTGAATCTACATGCTGCCCTGAGGCTTCTGATGTGCACTTTTGGTCAAATTTTAGAAACCACCTCCAGTACAGTGAACATATCTTGGTTAAGCTTTCACTCATCATCATACTAAATAGAAACATACATTAGAGAAACATGTAGTAGAGATTTCCAATTAACTGTCATTAGCAGTATAAAATCAATATTATCTTTCAATTCTTCTGTAGAGCTGTCGTTTTATGAATAAATACAACTTATCTAGCAATAAACATATTTAACACCTTTGTGTAGCCATCAATTGCAATTTGCAATGGCAGGGATAATATTTAGTTTCATATTACCACCAAGCAACATGTTTTATATTTTGTCTAATAAATTGTGTTCATGAAGATAGGAAAATCATCATAACCGGCATTAACAAGCTATCCCATGTAGGTCGCAAACATACACGCTTATCCTATTTTCTCTTCAGAATGGCATGGATTCTTAGCTCATACGATATTCCACTTTTTATTATGTTGTATATCTAATTGTCATTTGCTGTTTATATTAGATATTATCCTTTTGCTAAGTTTTGTTCAAACCTTCAGGTCATGCCCTGTTGCTCAATGGTTCATGGTATCTGCTGGCTATGTTGATGTTTACCAGTATAACACATTCTAAATTTAGCGCTTCATCAATTGTAATGGTAAAATTAGCAGTGCATGTAAATTTCATATGATTCCATTTGCAATTTACATTTTTTCAGCGGACTAACTTAAGACTACCTCTTGATTTTATGACTGGTTATTGTATTTTGGCATGTACCACCAAGCGCTTACATTTTTTACTCTTCCTTTTAAAACTGCATATGAATTATTTGATGCGTGCAGGTTGTCGAAAGGCAAGCTAATTCTCAGATTGGTAATGATGATAAAGTGCCATTCTAAGGAGGAAAGCGAGTGTGCTTTATTGTTGGCTAGGGATATTCTTTGGAGAGGAGACCCACCAGCTTCTCTATTGTTGATATATAAGGTATTCCCCTGTTTTGGGGACGGTCGTCTATATTATGGGTGCCTGATTAGTTAGCTTATCTCCTTTCAATGTTTGTAAGATGACGACGTGCAAAATATGGGCTTACTTTCTAAGATGAAAAATCAGTGCGAATAGCCATGTCGTCTTCCTTCCTTTCAGATAGTTGCATCTCCGTTAAATTACTCATTCAATTTACATCAGTTTGGATGTCTTCTAAATTGTATTACTCCATTTGATTAGTTGCTATAGATTGAGATTGGATTCCTTTTGAATTGCTTGCTCTAAGAAGAAATAGGTGTTTGAAGTACCTATTTTCTTTCAATGTACCTATTTTATTGTATGCCATATAGATTGGTACTGATAATTGATCTACCTTAATTAATAGTTAACATGTGTTATTACTTCCTTGTGTGCTTCTAACTAGAGAGTAGAGAGTGTGCGGTAAGTTCCTTCGGCGGAACAATAAAATAACTCTTGCAACTGAATTGGTGATTTCTTATATCAAACATTTTATTGAACGCAATAGAGATCAGTATCCATAATTGGTCTACCTAAATCAACAGGTGGCATGTGTGTTGGTTTTTCCTTTTTTTTTTGAGAAGTTTCCGCGCATCCATTCATAGTAGCAACAGGTTACAAGTTACAACGAGGAAACAACGCGAACACTCCAGAACACCGGCTGTTCCAACACTTTGCACTAAATACCTTGGTAAAATAAAAAATACAAAAAGGCCCTGGAGATCTTTGTGCAAACCGCCCACGAACACCTCCTGCAACCACCGCGTCAAAGACACCGATGGGGAAGGAGATGCAGCCAACACACCAAGACTCGGAGAAGCACCCTCGCAGTCACCGCTGCTTTGTGGACCTCTAATCGCACCTGCTGTGCACGGCCAGGTTGCCTTCTTTGGGGAACATTGGCCAGGGAGAGCCCCAAGTTCGTCTGAGTCGCCACGCTGCCAGGTCCAAACGACGAAGTCGATGGAGAACAGCAGCGTCGCCCACCAGCTCCCACGAATCCCGCGTCGGCCAAACTAGCGCCTAGAGTGTGCCAGCACCAGATGCCGACACCACTCCTGTACAACTCCTCCCAAGCTTCGTGGCGTTGTCGGAGTGCACGCAGCCACGACGGCGAAGCCGGAGGACAAAATCCATAAGGGCGTTGGCGCCGTCGCCACGTCGACCCTCCTAGGAACCCTAATCTCGCAGATCCGCCAGAACCACGGGCACACACGGCCTCCAGCTCTCCGACGCCGCAAAGGGGAGCGTCGTCGCGATGGGGAATGAGCTGAGGCTCCTTTATTCCGCCCGGCATCGCCTCCGCCACCACAGCGCCACCGGTAGACACACAAACCCTACTATCTACATTCCGGACACGCAGATCTGCGGTTCCTCCACTCTCCCGCCGCCGAAGCAGCCGGCGGAGAGGGGGGGGGAACTGACGGTCTGGATGGCGGTGAGACAAGGGAAAGCTGGCTCTTTCTTTTCGCCTCTCACGGGCACTATAGCAGAGTGAGGAGAAAGGAAAGGGCAAAACTATCGGTCTTTCCTTGTGTGCTTCTAACTGGATAGTGTACTGAAAGCTCCTTCAGTGGAACACTAAAATAACTCTTAGAAGTGTGCAGAAATATGTTATTGGTAACACAATGAACTATCCTCTCGCTATATGTTGTGTCCCTTCTTGGCTTTGGTAGTATGAACAGAAGCAGAATTGGTAGGCATGAACTCATATGATGATTACAAAATACAAACAGTAGTATGTCATCACAATTCAGCGGTGCCATTTAAAAAATGGGTTTGGTGCAGAGTTGTTAGTCACGCACTGATATTTGTGGCAATACTAGAGCATTTCCTACAAAATCACATCCTTTGTCTCAAACAGAAAAATAGTGCCTGAATATTTTTGGACCGATTCATTCATCACATCTCATCTCAGTTTCTACAATCTTGCCACAGTTTCCTTGCACTACAGTTGCTTAATCATTTTCTGGGTGAGTGTGCATGCCAAGATGTTGGCACTAACACGTAGGTTGTACGTCTTGGTTACTGTTTTTGTTCAGTTTTAGTAATCAGAACTGGTAGGCAATGCGTAATACACATTGCGATTTCTGTGTCATAAAATCTACTTAAGTTCTTGACATGTTGTTCCATCCATAACTGATTTTGGTGTTAGGATCACTCAAACGCTTTTGAGTAATAAACTCTGTGAAACCTTTTGCAGATTGTTTTGAAGAGCCCGATCCATGTTTTTTCTGCAAGTCTTTCAAGATGAGCTGGCTAAGTCTTTACTATATATGATTGGCTTTTGCTGCGTCTTAACAAGGATAAACACTGTGCTCTTAAGAATAACATTAGCATCTACTTTTTGCAGATAGTTTTTACCGATTCTCTCGGTTGATAGGAAGGAATCGGATATGATTTAGATAGTACTACATTCTTGTGCTATTCTCACATTTCCATGTTTTTATATTTTTAACATATACACTCCCTTTTGACATTAAAGGAAGACTCATTTTGTGAGTATCTGGTTTAATCTTATGTTAATATGTTAAAAAATCAATAAGTAGTTTATGTAGAATGCATGTGCTTAAATTATTATGGTGAAAAAATTTAAATGTTTTATCGAAGCCATCCTATGAAGCATCTGTCTACCTACAAAACGAGCAGATACTCTACAAGCAAAGAAGAAGGATGACATATGCATCCTTGTCATTCCTTTGTGCGTGCCAAGGAGCTTGTTATACTGAGTGTAGATCTTTTCCATCAAGTTAAACCGGGAGGCTTTGACCGAATTCTCTGTGTTTTGTTACCTATACAAATTGTTACTATATGCACGAACTGTCATTAGGGAGCAAAGTCAATGTTAAATAGAAGTGTGTTGTGAAACATACCAAGAGTATGACCTGCCAGATTTTTTAACACAAATTGCATGCTCCCCCCTTGGCAAAAGTGGTTTTTATATTGGAGTGATGATTACTAAGATATCTATATTGATGCATCACACATCACTGAAACGTTATGTACATTATGTTAACCTCGGCAGCAAGAAAAGCATGATTGCTCTGTTTCCATCCGCTTGCTTATTAGTGATGCCGTTGCCGCAGCTCCGTCGATGATATGATATTTGCATTTTAACCATTTTATTGGTTTATTAAACTGTATTGTTGGCCGTGGCAACGCACGGGCATTTTACTAGTACAAATAAAAATGTGAAGTAACTAGCGAGTTGTTTTTTACTTCTATGCGGGTGTTACTATAACGCGACATGTAAGAGGAATAAAATTTGGGTTAAACCAAATATGTTTTCAACTGAGCCGGTGCAACGCACTGTAGCTGCTAGATAGCTTTGTTTTAACTAACAATTTGTTTCAATTAAAATTAAACCGTAGTAACGCACGGACATTTGTAAGTAAGAACGCGTTCGGTGCGCCCTCTCTCTCTCTCTAATCTCTTGCCAGGAACTAACGACGGGAATCCTGCCATCGTACGTTCCCGTTTTTATTCTCCCTCCGACCGAACAGATTGTTCCGTTCCTGGGCTAGATTGTTTCGTTGCTGGGCTTTTTTTTTAGACGAGCTGAGTTTTGTTCTAGGGCTGCGAGCAACTTATTATTATATTACCCGTAATATAAGAGACGAGACATTCTTTTTACTGAATATAGTCCCACCTTGCTCGGTACCACCGAGTTCCACCGATTTATATAGGATTGCAAATTGCTAGGAATCAGCCGCCTCTAAAATCAAGATGTAGCATCGCCGTGAATTGAAATCTAACGATTGGCAGAAGAAAGGGAGAGAGGGCGGAGAAATTGAGCTAAGCGAGCTTGAAGGAACGAGGCGACCAGGTACCTGTCGTGGTGAAGCAGTGGAGGGCCGACCGGCCGAACTGAGAAGGAGAAATGGTGGTGCGGTGGGCTCGTCCTAGAATGGGGGAAACGAGAGGGTCGAGGGAGGACAAGTGCGGCGAGTGACATGCTTACAGTATAAGGAGCTTGGGGCGCAGGGTGAGGCGGCGAACGAGGCGCAACGAAGCTTGTTCGCGGAGGTGTGGCGCTCCGCAGGAAGGAGAGCCACGAGGGGTGGGGGTCTTGGCGGGAGACTGGCGGCGGGCGCGGCTCGGGGTTGGAGCTCCGGGCCACGGCCGGCTCAGTGATTTGGTGTGGGGGAGCGGTTCACGCGGGGAGACGCTCAGGGCCTGGACGAGGCGGAGTTGGAGGGAGGACCGCGGATGGAGGCCGAGCATGTCACTCGGCCGGCGGCAAGGGAAATTCGGGAGGTCGGCGGCGCCCGGGGAGCGGAGGAGGAGGAGGGCAACACGGGCTTGCTCTCCATCTGAGCAGAAGGCGACGGGGAAGGGAGGCTTCTGTGCAGGTCGAGCGGCGGGGGCACAGGAGGAAGAAGAGGATTGTAACGAGAGAGTTGTGAGCGGGTCTGGTTGGTGGAGATGCCACTGTGCAGTTACGTGGCCCCGGGGTCGTGTCCACCAGACGTGTGTAGTGTGTGTGTTGTGACCGGGTGTATGCGTGGCCGTGTCGTGTGCGACAGAGAAAGCTCTCACTTCCTTGGTTCGCCGCTGTCTCCTCTTGCCCTCTTCCTCTGCCTGCGTTCAAACCATGTGACGAAGGACGGTGCCTGGGAATAAATAAAGCTCATGTAGTTTGATGACGGCAAACGCCATGTTGAAGAACTGATGGCCTTATTAGATGTGATATAATAAAAATGCTTAGCAACCATTTCAGATATCTCATCAAATTGTTGTCAATATTCATTTTCACTATCTGATATGTTCACTCATGAAATTCTCGAGATATAGAAATGCCTCATGTACCAAATTGGTGGGTAAAGTTGGATTCTTTTTAAAATCGACCATTCTATTCTAAACTCACACCTACATAGGTTGAAATTGATGGAAATTCTTTGGTAAAGGGCTCGGCATCGTCGATGTTGCAGGGAGAAGATGATCGAATGGGCACCTCATTGGACTCCCTAGCTCCAAGGACGACGATGACCTTCATGGAGGAGGGTGAGTTGGCAATTGCCGGCGCAGAATAATTTGTATCAGTTGGCCTGGTTGAAGCGACATATAGAGTAGGCGGCGGTGTCCGCCGACATGTATCGTCATGTGGATGCATTGAAGTTGGCTGGTTTCTGCGACAATGTACCAATGAGGACGTACAATGTGCGGCTTTACGATGTAGATATTTAAACTTACTATGTGTTTGTTCGCAACATAGTTTTTTCTCCGGTGCAACGCACGGGCTTTTTTCTATAGGAGAAAAACGCACCCGTCGCTCCCTATTCTTTTCTTCCTGGATCAGTTTAGTCATAATCTATATCTATCTCTATACCTAATAATAAAGGACGGGGTGTTTCTTCCGGTCCAAGTCTTTTTAGACGTTTTTACCCTTCCACTAAATTATATATTACAACCAATGACACTGGTAAATAAAACAAGGCTTAAGGATCCCGTCTCTTTTGTTTTGGTCGATCCATCGCAGCATCTTTGTTTCACCTAATCGCAGCCCACGCTGATGGGCTATTTTATGGGCCGTGAGCATGTACATGTTTTCCTTTTGCTGGTAAAACAAGACAGATGGATATTTTGTACTACTCCTATTACTAAATATAGTCCCACATTGCTTCCATGCAAGGAGTTCCACCAATTTATATACGTTCGTAAATTCATAAGAATCAGCCGCCTCGGAGATCAACAAGCACTAGCACTGTGATTTGAAATCTAATGAATCGATGCAGTGGGAGATGGGATGGGAAGAGAGGGCGTCGTATGCTGGAAACTTTGGTCGAAATCTAATGAATCGATGCCAGTGGGAGATGGGAGGAGAGAAGCACGGGCGGGATGCCGCTAGGCAGAAAAAAATTGGCGGCTAATGGGAGGCAAGGTCTCAGCGGAGCCTCGTCGGGAGGTTGAGCTAGGCGGAGGCGAGCTCAAGGACAGCGGAGGTCGAGGGCCGAGCGGGGCTGGCCTTGCCTGTGTTGTGAGGTTGGAGCGCGAAGAGTTCAACACGGCCACGATTCCCCCGAGGTTGTCGTCTGGGGACGGCCATGGCGCCCCCGTCCGCCTCACGCCGCAGCTGGAGCTAGGACGGTGGGGGAGGACACGTCCTTGGTCACTGGGGCTGCCAGCAATGGTGGAATTAGAGGTGTTTCTTCGTATTTGGATGGAAGGAGGAGCATGCGCCGCTGCAATTGGGGAAGATAAGGTACGCCCGGTGGTTTCCTTTTTTCGAGAGGCACTCGGGTGGTGGTAGGCATTTGTTGGAAATAAGTTATGTGTCATTTTCTTTATTTTCTTTTAACATTTTTACATGTGCCATATTGAGCTGAAAAACGATGATGTGATACAAGAAGAATTGTTTTGGAGAAACCGTTCGGCAAGTTTTCTGTGTGCTTGGCATGTACTAATTTGAAATTTGAGTATGGTGAGCTAATTTGTTTCTTTTTATGCCCAAGCATTAAAAATGAAGTAGCATTCCTAGAAGAGGAAATAAGTACTCTATTCAAATTAATTAACTTGGATTTGTCTAGATTCTGATGCATCTAGCACTAAAATATGTTGAGATATATCCAAATCTAGACAAATCCGAATCAACTAATTTGGATCGAAGAAAGTACTTTCTTTTCAAGCAATGACAAAACAATGTCATTGTTGCCTACTATGTTTACTGTTAGATTATTAAAAAATGTGTGCCATTAGATCGGACCGATTGGATGAATATGACAACAAATTTTAGTATTTCAGTTTATATGGTATATTTAGTTAGTGAGTAGCGGAACCTAAATTTAAGCCAGCAATCTCGCAAGAGAAAAATAGGAACCAAACCCCAATCAAAACGAGAAAATATAATTACTCTAGCAATTTTGTCAATTCGGGTCCATTCGGAAAATAGAATTACCCTAACAATTTAGTCAATTCAGGATCGATTCGGTTAATCCGCATTTTAACCACTCCCCCAAAATTTATATACCTTCCCATGCTTCCTCTACTCCACAAACACGAGAAAGGATAAGACCTTTAAAAAGTAGGGTGAGCAGGCGCGCTAAATCTGTTGTTTTGTGTGACACGATTAAGGTTGTACTAACATGAACAAATTTTGTGCACCTATATGACATAGATTTTTTCCCATTGCAACGCATGAGCATTTTTGCTAGTAATAATAAAGGACGAAGTGTTTCTTCCGGTTCAACTTTTTTTAGACCTTCTTACCCTTTCACCAAAAACCATATTACACCAAGGCCAACCTTTTTTTCCGTTTTTTCTTTTATTCTCCTCTAATGAAAAATTTGTTCGGTGCCCACGTACCCCTTCATCCGAAGTGTTTCATGCTTATTGTGCTGCTGGGCCTTTTTTTCTTTTATGGGCTGCAAGCCACACTGATACGGCAGCAGGACAGGAAAGTTGACATTCTACCGGAATTTCTCTCCATATGCAAACAATTTTTTTTTGAAACAAATTATATTAAGCTAGCAAGCCGTCTCATTAAAAACCTTTCAGTCTCCTTAGGTACTCTGGTAAGAAAAAGAGTGCGTCTGAAACTTGCTGCTACAATCAAAGTACGGTTACATCGTTCAGGAGTTAATCTAGAATAAAGCTAGGGGGTTCATCGACCCAGTTACAATCATAACTATTTAAGAAACTAAACCTACCAAGACTATGCACCACCTTGTTTGCCTCTATCAAGCAATGAGAAAAATTAACGGTACCAATAGTCATTGCCACATCAAAACAGTCGGCGTAGGTGGCAGCTGAGTCATTCCACCAAGCTTCTTCTCCAGAACAAGGCTCAACAACATCGAAAGAATCTGACTCAACTATGACATTGTTACAACCCAGGAGGACTGCCAATTTAAGACCTTCCTTCATCGCTAATGCTTCAGTTGCGGGTGCAGAGAGAGCATGTGGTATGAACTTTGTTGATGCAGCAATGAATTTACCCTCATAATCTCGAATAACCGTGCCAACTGCTCCTGAACCAACATCTGCATGATAAGAGGCATCAACATTTAGTTTTACCTGGCGAGGGAGCGGTCGCTACCATCTTGTAGTTGAATCCACTTGCAAGTTTTTGTTTTCCAAAGCAGAGTTTTCCACCATCGCTAGGATAGAAAATTTGCATTTGTGAAGGGGAGGTATATCTTCATTGTGGGTTCTCCTGCGGCGCAACCACCATAGATACCAACAAGTCACCATGATTACCTCTTTAAGCTGTACCGACTGCAAACCCGACATTGTGGTGCTCGGCAATCTCAAAATGTGTTCTAGCACCGCCGATCCAGATCTATCCGCTTGGGTTGCATCAACAATGAAATCAGATAAATCGAGTTATGCCCACATATCCTTTGCCACTTGACAGGTGAAGAGTAAATGTTGGACATCCTCAGCATCTTGAGCACATATGGGACACTCTGCACTCTCTCCAATATGCCGATTTGCCAAGATACACTTCAGTGGAAGAATACCATGAAGAGCTCTCCATGAGAAAAATTTCACCTTGCCCGGAATTTTTAGCTTCCAAAGAGATTTCCAAACAGGATTAGTCGATGAAGTTCCAGGGAGAGCCAATTGGTTTGCTCTTGCGCCAAATTGGTGTTTCCATTGCAAATAGTAGCCAGACTTCACCGTATACCTCCCATGATTTGTGTGTCCCCAAGCCACAAAGTCCTCAAAGCCATGATTATGAAGGGGTATTTGGAGGATCCGATTTACATCAGCTGGATTAAATAGTTCGCCAAGTAGTGTCTCATCCCAAGTACCTATATAAGGGTTAATCAGATCATTCACCTTAGTGAGTACCGCACCCCTTCGCGGAGAAATGACTTTAAAATCAGCACTAGTGGGCACCCAGGGATCGGTCCAGATATTGATCTTCTCCCCATTGCCTACTCTCCAGATAATGCCTCTCTTAAAAGTTACCAATCCTGCTAGTATGCTCTACCACGTGAAGGAACTTCCCGTCTTAGGTCCAGCTCTAAAAATATCACCATCTGGGTAGTATTTGGCTCTAAGAACCTTTGCACATAGAGAATCTGGTTCCTTAACCAAGCGCCAAACTTGTTTTGCAAGCATTGCTAAATTAAATGAATGGAAATCTCGGAATCCCATACCTCCTTCACTCTTTGGATAGCACAGTTTCCACCAAGCATACCAATGCATTTTATTGCTCTCCTCATCATCTCCCCACCAAAAAGATGCAATAGCATCCATCATCCGCTTGCACACCCCAATTGGAATTTGGAAAACCGACATGGCATACACGGGAATTGCTTGAGCCACTGCCTTTAACAAGATTTTCTTCCCTTAATAGACAATTGTTTCTCTTTCCACCCATTTATCCTTTGTATAATTCGTTCTACGAAATGAATAAAGCAATCGGTTCTATTTGCTCCCACTAAAGCTGGGAGACCAAGATATTTATCTAATAGTGCTTCTATATCAGTATGCAAGGTCTCGCAAATCTCCGCTCTCACTAGCACATTAGTATTAGGAGAGAAGAAAATACTTGACTTTGATAAGCTCACCATTTGCCCCGAATTTGCATAATAAGTATCCAGAACTTGTTGCAAGGAAGTTGCATTAGTCGTATCCGCTTTCATGAGAATAAGAGAATCATCAGCAAATAAAAGGTGTGATACTGATGGTGCATTTCTGCACACTCTTACCCCAGTTATGCCACCAACTTATTCTTCATGCAAAAAAAGACTAGAAAGACCTTCTGCACACAACAGGAACAAATAAGGAGAAAGAGGGTCTCCCTGCCGTAGACCCCTAGTAGGAATAAAGCTCTCAGTTTCTTCAGAGTTGAACCGTACTTGATACCGAACTGATCTAACACAAGCCATCATCAGAGCAATCCATCTGTCAGCAAAGCCCATCCTTCGCATAATGTTTTCCAAAAAAAACCATTCCACTCTGTCATAAGCTTTATGCATATCCAGTTTCACTGCACACGTCCCATTAGTCTCAGATCTCTTATTTTTGATAGCATGGATGCTTTCGTAGGCCACCAGAACATTATCAGTAATCAATCTCCCAGTAACAAAGGCACTCTGCATTGGAGATATCACATCTGGTAGGATCCCTTTCAACCGTAGAGTAAGCATTTTGGAAATAATTTTGTAGATGGCATTACAAAGACTAATTGGTCGAAATTGGGAAATAAGTTCTGGGTCATCAATCTTGGGAATAAGAACTACTGTAGTATCGTTCCAGCCATCTGGAATAACTCATGTGTGCAAAGCCACCAGAATCTCGTTAGTAATATCCTCACCACAGATTGACCAAAATTTCTTATAGAAAATAGCATGTAAGCCATCTGGTCCAGGAGATTTGTAATCCCCAATGCTAAATGCCGCCTTTTTGACATCCTCCTGTAATACCCCAAAATTTTAATACTAGCTATATTATGCTCGTTTAATCTTACACACACAAAATTAGAAACTTGATGATATCAATATAATTTGGGAATAGTATGTCGGAAATTAAAATACAAAAGAATGGAACGAATGTAATTGCTAGCACTTGACAACTTGATATGTTGGAGATAATAGGTAGCTGTCAGTTTGCTCTGCCTAGCCCTAGCATTTGCATTTCTAGCATGGTACGAGACTAGAATCGATCAGACTACAATGTGGTAAGCAGGATAAACATGAGGGTAAACAAAAGAAGCGTGTTGGGCTGGGCTTTGTACTTCAGCCATACCTTGTGCAAATGCATTGCCGGACTAGAGTAATAAAAGGAGGCCAACGCCAACACCCTGCCCTAAGAACGCCCAACTAACGCTAGAGACCCCTGTGGTCGCGGCCGTCGCCCCGTCCTCCTGATATGCTATGCCACCGCCGCTGGGCCATTGCCACCACTGGGATGCCGCGAGGTTGCGACTTGCGAGGCCGCGGCGCTTCTCTCCATGGCCGTCTCCATGAAATCGTTATGTCGACCCTGTTTCCGGCCAGGTACCCAAATCTCTTTTGGTTAGCTCCTTGTTATTTTGCAACGTATGGTGTCAGAGCAATTTAGCTCTTTAGTGCGCGTGCCTGATGATGCAAAGGAATAGGATGATCCAACCTTCACTAGTCTGCTATTAATTTGGATTAAGTTTTTGACACCACGACCTTGTGTTATTAGTAAGGCACGGAAGTTTGTAGTCATAGGAGAAATTCAGAATTTCAGGAAATTGATATGCTTTATAAGATCGGTGCTATTTTTGGATGCACTCTTACAAGTTGCTAAGTTAGTTAGAAAAAGAGTACAACAGTAGACCATCTACTTTCTTTTGGTTGCCAACAACTTCTGGAGTTACGATTAAACTGAACTCTCAGTGTGATTTAATTGCTACTTTCATTAGTATCTCCTGAACGGTTTGATTTCTAGTATACATCAGTGGCTGGGAGCACTCTGGACAGGGATTGGATACTGCTCCAAGATTTTGCACATGCGACTTGATATTAATCTACTGCTCGGCATAATGTTTAATTGGGATATAAGACTGGTATAAATAATATGACTACAAGTGATCATGTTCAGTTTCAAGACACTAGATGAGAGTAGAACCTTTGGGTCGTTTGTATAAAGGAAATTAATGTCTCAATTTTGGTTATAACCAGTAGCAACTTCTAGCATTTTATTTTATGTTAGAGCTCGTTTTACACATGCTAAATATAGCCATTAAGGGATGAGCCGTTGAATGATCTATATTTGTGAAAGTTGGTGTCAGCTTGCGCATAGGAGCGCCGCTATATTTTGTTTATTTGATTTTGAAGTGTTGGTGGGTTATTAAGTGTGATAAATGTTTCAATAAACAGGTGTTGACATGTTCAGTTCAGAAACCTATTATTCGGAGTTTGTGACCATCGGTTGAGGCAAGTTCATAACGGAATAATACTAGCATGATTTCCCTCACTCAACTTTTACTTTCTAGCACTTGTTATTTATTCAGTTGCTATATATTGGTTATTTGTATGGAGATGAAGTGATACGTCAAAGGTTACAGTTGCGCTTGCATTTTTGCATAGCATGTTAGAGATAAATCACAGTGTTGTGACCTACTGAGGTAGTCACATTGAGACCGTCGATGTTGGGACGAGTCCCACATTGTCGGCAACCTCCACGGGTTGGAGTGAGTGGATGCCGACGGGTGTTCACTCAAGCGATACCGGTATACGCAAAAGAAAAGAAAAATAAAGGCACAGAGCATGTAGGCATACAAGTTCATCACCGCGAAATGACTAGTGTTACAAGATATTTGTTTGTGTCATGTTTTATGCAATGCGTATTATTTCTTTATGTACTTGTTGAGTACTTTATACTCACCCTTGTGGCTTCTATGTTTTTAGGTACTATTTGAGGACGGTATGCATGGGATGGGAGTAGCACCTCTACCTTTTATTTCACACACTACATATCAAAATACTTTATAGTTAGATTAGTTTAACCACGCTCAAGATTTCTCTTGATTCATTCTTTACTATACGATTTGGTTTATATTGTGACTATCGAATTAGTGGTTACGTTACATCACTACAGGACGCGCGCGCTACGCCGAGGGCAAAAAGCCGTCGGCGTAGTCTAAAATGCCCTCGGCGTATGCTACGCCGACGGCTGCCCTCGTAGCCTCCTCGGCAAAGGGCTCCCTCGGCGGAGCACATAGATTGTTTGACTCGTTAATCTCTCACTTTGAACATTTTTAACACTAATTACACTTAATATTTAATTAAATTGCAGTCTTGGTCGAACTTCCCGGAAGGTCACCCATCCTAATACTACTCCAGCTCCAGCACGCTTAACTTCCTCGTTCCTTCAGAATCTGTTTCCGCAAAGTAATTCATACATTGTTGTCAATACTATGATATCAATCCTATTAACCCTTATATCAACATGTCACATGTTTGTATTTTTTGAAATTACAAACAATTATTTAAATAAACATTAATGAATAAGTAAAAATATTATTGAATTCAAATAAAAATATAATAATTTTACTTTTTTGTATTTTTCTATTTAATATGGAATAATTAATATCTTTAAATCTATAAATCGGAATTTAACAAATAATATGTCTAAATTGATCAGAAAAATGAGAGGAATCCAAATATGATATCCATATCAACTAATCACAAACCCTCCGTTTTTGAATTATCTATTTGGTGGTTGCTTTAGAAAATTCCCTTTTTGCGCTCGGATAATGAAAAATGGCTTTTTGGTGCGATGAAAAGGAAAACTTGCATTGAATCTTTGATAAAATAGCATATTGTGAACCTAAAAATGATTTTTGTAAAAAAACATGAGCATCGTATCATGTACATGTAGTTCATATCTGACCCACTTCGGCAGGAATTTGTCTTTTTCACCAAAGGTGGATGGAAAGGTTGCGGAACCCCTGTTGGGACATTGTCCATATAAGGTGGTATATTATTTTAGTAAAATATGGTGGTAGCATTTTGAATTAGCCATTTGGTGGTTGCTTCACAAAATCGTCCGTTTTTTATGCTCGGAAAATGGGAAATGGCTTTTTGGTACGACGAAAAGGAAAACTTCCTCCTGCAACATTGTTCGCCATCCCATGATGCATGTGTATGCACAATATGGGAACATTATAACAAACTATGCCTTAATTCTAGCCATAACATTGGTCATTTGACCCGAAAGCCAAGAAACCTCGAATGAGATAGGTCATTTTGTGAAGGTTTTTTTGAGACATAATCAATATATCAAGTTTAATATTTTTACTTATAACTATGTCACATAATATGACACCACGCGAACGTTTCGCATTGTTTCGATCGTTTTTGAATTTTTTATGCCCGTTTTAAACTATCGTCAAACTTTGTCGAACGGCGGGCATGAAGATTCTTAGCTCGGGGCCGAGCCTCGCTAAACTTGCATTGGATCTTTGATAAAATAGCATATTGTGAACCTAAAAATGATTTTTGTAAAAAAACATGAGCATCGGATCATGTACCTGTAGTTCATATCTGACCCACTTCCTACCGATTCGGCAGGAATTTGTCTTTTTTATCAGAGGTGGACGGAAAGGTTTCGGATTCCCCTGTTGGGACATTGTCTATATAAGTTGGTATAGTATTTTTGTAAAATGTGGTGGTACCATTTTGAATTAGTCATTTGGTGGTTGCTTCACAAAATCGTCCGTTTTTTGTGCTCAGAAAATGGGAAATGGCTTTTTGGTGCGACGAAAAGGAAAACTTTCTCCTGCAACATTGTTCGCCATCCCATGATGCATGTGTATGCGCAATATGGACACATTATCACAAACTATGCCTTGATTCTATCCATAACATTGGTCATTTAACCCGAAAGCCAAGAAACCTCGAATGAGATAGGTCATTTTGTGAAGGTTTTTTTGAGACATAATCAATATATCAAGTTTAATATTTTTACTTATAACTATGTCACATAATATGACACCACGCGAAGGTTTCGCATTGTTTCGATCGTTTTTGAATTTTTTATGCCCGTTTTAAACTATCGTCAAACTTTATCGAACGGCGGGCATGAAGATTCTTAGCTCGGGGCCGAGCCTCGCTAAACTTGCATTGGATCTTTGATAAAATAGCATATTGTGAACCTAAAAATGATTTTTGTAAAAAAACATGAGCATCGGATCATGTACCTGTAGTTCATATCTGACCCACTTTCTACCGATTCGGCAGGAATTTGTCTTTTTCACCAGAGGTGGACGGAAAGGTTTCGGATTCCCCTATTTGGACATTGTCTATATAAGGTGGTATAGTATTTTTGTAAAATGTGGTGGTACCATTTTGAATTAGCCATTTTGTGGTTGCTTTACAAAATCGTCCGTTTTTTGTGCTCAGAAAATGGGAAATGGCTTTTTGGTGCGACGAAAAGGAAAACTTTCTCATGCAACATTGTTCGCCATCCCATGATGCATGTGTATGCACAATATGGGCACATTATCACAAACTATGCCTTGATTCTAGCCATAACATTGGTCATTTGACCCGAAAGCCAAGAAACCTCGAATGAGATAGGTCATTTTGTGAAGGTTTCTTTGAGACATAATCAATATACCAAGTTTGATATTTTTTCTTCTAACTATGTCACATAATATAACACCACGCGAAGGTTTCGCATTGTTTCGATCATTTTTTAATTTTTTATGCCCGTTTTAAACTATATATAATGTCTTATGTTTTACTTAATTTTTATTTATAAATGTGTAATATTTGAGTGTAGATAGATAGGTCTTATTTTTCTGCAAATTTTGATATATTATTTGTATTTTTCGAATTAGAATGATTTAGTTATGATTTTTCAAAGTTTAATGAGATAAAATAAAAAATAGCTACGCCGAGGGCAGCCGTCGGCGTAGCATAGGATATGCCGAGGGCAATTCTACGCCGACGGCTGTTTGGCGGAGCTGGCCTAGACGATGGCTACGCCGACGGCCCCGATGTTTGGCCGTCGGCGTAGCGACTGGCCGTCGGCGTAGCTTCCCGCTCCTGCAGTGCATCCTGGTTATGGAGCTTATCTTTGTCTTGTTGAACCATGTGGCTATTTGTAAGAATGAAATTGGATGAGTATTATTATTTGTTGTCATGGATGTCCTCATAAACAAAGGAGACTCTGCTGAAATTTATAGTTTCGTCATCGTCTTGGAAGGTATTTGATACAGGTGTAACATTGTCAGATAGGGTGGATAGATAGGGTGGATATCTGGGGTGTTATAGCTTCTCATTCATATCAGGAGTAATTCTAGGAGCAATTTTCTCAAGGACCGCTTGATCTGTTACGTGCACTTCAGAGCTAAATAAGTTAGAGAAATAATCCAAGACCAACGGTTTTAATGAGTCCGTACATTCAACCCAATTACCGTCATTATCCTTGAGTTTCTTGATAAAAAAATTCTTACGGCGAGCTGATGCGAAATTGTGGAAAAAAGTCGTGTTCCGGTCGCCAAGTTGTAACCAATTCGCCCGAGACCTCTGCGACCAATAAACTTCCTCTTGTTCTAAGAGCAGCTCAACAAGGTTTGCGAGTTCCTTAGCTTTCCTGTCATTTTCAGCCGACAGGGGGGCGTTCAAAGCTTGTTCTAATTGTTTTTGTGCCTTCCGCAGCCGGCCCTTGGACTTCCGAACAACCTGCATGTCCCATGCATGGAGCGCAGTGTGCATGCGGTTTAATCTAGGGAGGACACCGACTGAACCCGGGTCAGCAGCGGCATCCCATGCTCTCTGAACTTCTTGGCGGAAACCTTTCACGAAGCCACTTTGCCTCAAAGCGTTTTGGCCCTGGACGAGGGTTCCCTACAGGGAGCTGGTAATCTGTATCAAGAAGTATAGGCCGGTGATCAGATCTTGTAAACTCTAGATGTTGTAGAGTTGCTCCTGGATGCATGATCATCCAATCACCATTAGCTACCGCTCTGTCAAGCCGTTCACGAATCATGCCCCTTCTCCATGTGAACGGCTTCCCAGAAAAACCGAAATCCTCCAAAACACACTCGGAAAGAGCATCACGAAAACTTTGCATATAGGGTTGAGGGCGCTGATTCCCTCCCTCCTTTTCATGCGAAAAAAGAATTTCATTAAAATCGCCAATTACAACCCATGGAAGCTCATAAGAATTATTTAGATCTCTCAAGGTATCCCACGTTTTGTATTTATCTTCTCATCTTGGTTCACCATAGATTCCTGTAAGCCTCCATATTTTCCCCGGATTCTCCACAATACGCACGTCAATATATTTTGGGGCTGAACATAACAATTCAATTTTGATATCCTTCTTCCAGAATAAGATAACACCTCCACTTCTACCATTGCTTGGATTAACTATTTTACTGTCCATCTTTAATCTCCTCCTCAGATAATCAGCCGGATAGTCGTCAAGGTGGGTCTCCATATGCAAACAATTAATAATCCCACCTCGCTCCCTTAAACAAAGTTGCACAGGTTTATATCAAACTACCAGGAAATCAACAAGCACAAAGAAAATCGGACTGACACGGTTGCAATTACACTGGATTGTTGGCTTTGAGACTCACATTAATTAATGAGGAGCACTGGAGCATGCTCCCGAGCAAAATAGACACGGGGGCAGCCAACAACAGGGGCCAGCATGGAGACACGGGGCCTTGAGCGAGCAGAGACAGGAGTACATGCATGCCACACAGCCAAGAGACACGGGAGCAGCCAAGTGATTGCGTTCGGCCGGTCTTGGCGGAGAGAGGTCCTCCATGCGGACAGCGGCGGGGAGGTCCTCCTGGCCAGGACGCGGGAGCGGGGGAGTAGAGAGAGACGGGCGGGCACGGTGCCATGGCTAGAGGGAGGTCCTTGAGAGAGGAGAGAAGGCCGGTGAGGCGAATTGTGTGAGAAGGTGTATCACATTTCAAAATTGCGCGAGACTCTAAAAACAACTAATGTAAGCACCATGATAGTCATTTTGACTCAGAAAAAAGATTTGCATGTGTAGGGACATATTACTATAGCAAGTTTTTGGTGCGTGCATGATAAAATTTGAACCATTTTGCCTAATTAAGTGTCCTAAAGTCATCTCCAATTTCATCTGATTCGTCAATTTGCAAGTGAGCGACTCCGGTTACAAGTTTTTAGTTCTACACTATTGCAACGCTCAATAAAACATAAAGAGCCGTAGCAACGCACGGGCAATTTTCCTAGTGTGTGTGTGTGTGTATATATATTCAAACTATTAAATGACAGACAAATTGTTATTATTGTCTAGTGTCTAAAAAAATATACAAAGTTGAAAACTGGGGCATAAGTGTGAGATGTTTTTTTATGTTCTTTTGGATCACTTTTGTCCACCAGATTAAGATTGGATGGCAGATACAAGGTTCATGTTACGGTGTGACATGCCATGGGCATGTCACCTGATCTCAGTCCGCATGTTAGCAGGAGAAGTTACAATCTCAATCTTACTTCAAACTTTCAGCCCTACAAGATTAATCCAAATTTTGTCTCCTGCCCATATGATTGTATTTTTCTTTTCGGATCTCTTGATTCCTATACGATACACCATGTAATCTGAATAGGAAGATGGGCTATATTTGTTTCAGTGGCTTTCAATATTTACCAACACATGAACGCAGAAATACGGTTGCCAATACAAGTCCTGAGTCTTTTCGTCGGTGATCCATCAGATACTTATCTATAAAACGTCCATATTTGTCGAATTCATCTATTTCCAGCATACTTAACACCTGACGTGCTAACAACACAGGTTGCACGGACCTTTTAGTCTCTGGTAGTTAAAGATGATAGATTATTAATGCTATGGATCCAATTTGTTTGCAGCGTTCATGTATGGCGATCATCCGGTCAAACGACTCCGCAGATTGATTAAGTATTTTATCTTCCCAGAAAGATAGAAGAGCTTCGTTCTCCCTCATAGGAAAACATCAAAGGTAAATTCATTGATTTCTCCATAAGCCGTTGAGTAGTATAATATGCAATCCTAAATTTTAAATTACAAACATTCTATCATCGTTTAGACTTGAGCCAGAATGTTGCTCGATCAGTACGTTCTAGATATCCCAAAAGAGTCTAATTCCTTTGGATATTAATTTCTTGGCAGAATTATGGATAGAAAATATCAACCGTCATGTACAAGGTCGCCTGGAAGGAATGAAAAATAATGCAGCTCGGAATTTCCTAGAAATATTTTCTCATCGTTTTCAGTGTTCTTTAGCAATCAAATTTAGAGATATATATAAGTTACTATTGCAATGTGCCCAAAAAATTTAGTAAAATAATTTATATGTGAGTCAGAGATGAACTTTGTCACGCATTGATATGCGAAAAGTATATTTACTTTTTACCCTTGATAAAATATTAAAACATTGACATAGATAAAGAGTAATATATATTGGGTAAACCCACTCAAGCGACATTTCATTATGCCATTGCAAATCTCTTTTATTTAATCTACAATATGAAAGGCCAGTCCGACTGCATATATGTATTTTTTATATAAAAGATGGTCTGATTGTAAACACTAAAAACAAATCTTAGCTCAAGTATATTCCACTTTCTTATTGGGACTAGTTGAATGTCCGTGCGTTGCTACGGGTTTTCAAAGTTTCTTTGCTCTCCACAATGTATATAAAAACATTACGCGTGAAAACACCTGTTCTAATACAAAAAAGTGCAAAAAAATACACATACGCTACCACAAAGCAACCAAAAGTGTACATAGAGTTGTCACCGATGTAGACAAGTAAGAACCCACAACCCTGCGGACCACCCTCTAGGTTCATTCATTCCTTCAGAGGACGAATGCTGCTTAGGTCCCAAAAAACGTATTTCGTGTACAAACTTCGCATTTTCACTTTAGAAATTGATGGCAGCCTTTATCAATATCCTAATGGGTAGAAGGGGCCATTCTCTAATCAAAAAATTAATGAAGTTAAACTGCGCAAGATCAAAATCTTAAACCTTTTGTGTATAAAAACTTAGCACATAACAACTTGAACCAACCATCTCCACACCATGGCCAACAACACTGTGATTACAATCTCACGTTTGTTTCAATAAATAAACAATATCATGTCTACATGAATCTCGCATTCACTTGGCTAAATCTAAATGTATATATGGGTAAGCAGAGGAGGTTTAAGGAGGTAGCGATGGCTCGGGATTATGGTAGCGACAGTTAGAGATTAGGTATAGGGTGATTGCACCATAACTTGGCAGGAGGAAACGAGGAAAGATCTTCGACTTTGTATGTTATAATACTTGGACTCATTGGCCTTCAAAGCCTCCCATGGAGGCCTTAGACCCCGGACCTGCGCGCGCTCCAGAAAGCATCTCCCTATGGTGTGGCGCTGTGGTGCCCCGCTCCCCCATCTTGATTAATCCCACCCCAGTGAGGATCATCATGAGTATTATAGCAAGAACAAATGTGTGCATCTTGAAGATGAAATTCAGTAGACATTGAGAAAAAACACGACAGACATGCAAGCTCATTCATAAAGATATTGCAACACACAAATATTGGGAAAATAATTAAAAAAAGGAGGGGATGTACATCGTAACAAAGGAAAAAAATATGTTGTATCCATCGAACACTCCACAAATGTAACAACTCATGTTTTGCATATCAGAGCAATGGATTATTAAGAAAAAGAAACAAATAGACATCTAACCATTTCAAGCATGCATGTTACTAACACACTATATATGTACATTCCCTGATGCGACACTTGAACAGACTACCAAGCAGAGTAAAGTAATAGTAAACTTGAAAAGAATTGGCAAGGCCATAGACTACCATTTGATGCCATATAGGAAAACCGCAATATGAAAATTATTCAGCATGGTATGCTACAATAATCAGCAAGTAAATAACATAAAAGATTTAGTAAAAGTCTGTTACGTGAGTGCATCCTCCTAACTGTCCAATAGTAAGTAGAAAAAAGAAGATGAAGTTTGGGGAAAAAAGAAGATGAAGTTTGGGGAAAAAGAAGGAAAGTGGTGGGGCATAGGTGGGCCCTACAGAATACAGTTTTCCGTTTACAATTTCCCTTTTATAGTATCCAATCTGCACAGGTCGATTTCGCACCGTAAAGACGGTTTTCCGGCGTTTTACAGTTTGCGCATTTACAGTGTCCGTTAGAGATGCTCTAACCCACTCCTAGCAAGATATCGAGACCACAACCTATTATTAAAACCACAAAGGATCCCACTTTCACATTAACCTCAATAATCCTTTCCATTGCCATTCACGGCTCGTCAAGATCAACCACTCAATGCGTGAGATCATTATCCCATGAAAAACCAAACTTCCAAGATGCATCTCACTCGGAACCTTTAGAATATAGCGGATAACAACAGAGTTGAGCTATCAAGTTGATATGTATTCAAATCTTAGGAGCTGATAATCACTGGCATGCTTATACCAGTGACGTTATTGTTATCAAATAATAGTGCCCAAAATGCCCCTTCAAAATAACAACCTCAAAAATAAAATAATTGACCATTCAACATGTTTTAATTTACAAGTGTTCTAACAAAGTCACACACGATGCATTAAATTTCATTAGTCAAGCAGCTAGAACAATATATAAGAACACATTGAATAGCCTTTTGGCTAGAATACTTTGCTCAATTTACCTTGTACTATGTTAAGAACATCAATGGCTACCATGATCTAACATAGATAGTAAATGCTTACTCAGTTCACCCCGGAGAATCTTAGCAAAGTGAAATAGGAGACAAAAGAAACAATGTGCCGTTGTACCCAATTCTTCCTCATATGCAGCAGCCCACCAATTCATCATCTCTAAGTTTTCCAGTGCCTAGCTACATCCTCCTTCGTTAATCTTTATAACTTCTATGACCTTTGGCGGCACCAGGTCAGGGTGCCACACCACTCCATGATAATGTGTCCTATAAAGCTTTCACGATGTTCATACCTAACTCCAACCTGCGAGAAGCATGAACATTTCAAGTATGCATCGAAGTAAGAGGAATCAAATCGTGCAATTGCTCTTATAAAGGCATGACTTACGATTTGATTCCCACATAAGCTTTGCATACTTTACAAAGTTCATAATACAATATGTACATATATTCCATGATTCCTTTTCTGTGGTGATTTTTCTAAATAAGAGGCATCTACCAAATTATGAATAAGAAATATGCACAAATTAATATATTTAGCTCCTAAACTGTGCCAACAAATCTTAATGATTAGGACACCGGCAGTACCCATTTAGGATCGTGTCAAATAAATATATCAGCGAGGATCCGTATTGTGAATGCCGAAAGTAAACCGCTGATCTATCGGTTTAGCAATTGGAAGGTTTATACATATAATCACAATCCATTGGTGAAGTGTTGCAAAAATCAAACTGAAGCATTAAAGATTCCTTATCAGACCGTGTAAGTTTCTGCAAAATAGAAGGCTTGTATGCTAGCCAATATAAATTACTATGTAGTAGCTATTACAAATATTACGTCAATGAATTTAACATAATGTATTTCAGTGTCACGAGAATAGTGCAGTGAACCGAAATTGTAGTTAGGGAATATACCAAAATTTCAGACGCAATTATCTGGTTGCATTTGAAAATTACAGGCTATCACCTCACAAAGATGTATGTAATTTTTAGCACAGAAGAAAACAATACATCTGAACAAAAACTGTTTCCACTTTTCATCATAGATGTATCAGATAAAATGAAATGAATTGTTAATCACATCTGATTGCATTGAAGAGAAAGCACAAAAACAGAGATTAGCTGAGAAGGGGCACTGGACAAATTAAATGCAAGCAATCTTAGAACAACATCCTGGGAAAATAAACTTACAAGCAATATTGGTGGAACATCAATTCAAACAAATTTCTAAAGCCAAACCTAATTATTGTAGAGAGACCCTGACTTTTCTAAGACTTGGACTGGCATTTCTTCTATCACTTTTTTACTTCTGTAGACTACAGCAGGGTACTATTCCTTAATATATCTATAGGGTATTTACTTGTTAAATTCCTCACAAAAAATGTATATTTAGTATTTCAGTAATTTTCCACTAAATCGGTCTATGCTCATAAATTTGTGCCGCATCCCGCATAGAGCCTTTGTGGCTTCATCGAAGTGCACGTGGACAAAAGGTTAGAAAAATCTTATGGAATAAATGACAAGAGTGAGCTACATGCCATGACAAATAAAGAACACGATTCTTGACGGACCTCATGAGGTGATCAAGAGTCCGCTCGACTCTGTATCGTCCCTCTTTTCTTCTACATGATGATGCTGCGACACTATACTCTGATACTCCTCTGGTACTGCTCCTATACTCATCGCCGGTCCTGCTCCTAACTGACACACCTGCATCATGCAGCCAAAAATCAGAGAGATAACACATCAGAGAAGATGGAGGGAGAGCGGAGAGGATCCGTGGTTCAGCCACCGCCGGTTGGCGATCCCAGGCTATGGGCAATTACGTGCTTTATCACCGCGCCTCAGGTTGGGATGCCTCTGTTTCCTTCAGAATCAACGCGCACAGGGAATCAGAAACACCAACTTCTTTTTAATAGTCAGAGTGTAGAAAAAAATCTATATGATTGCCAAAGCATTAGACACAAGTACTTATATGCTTCTGGTGTGAATCGTGGATGCGGACCAAGCGGTTGGATACCAGCTCTAGGCTGGGTACGCCTCACCAAAGATCTCCAAATCGCACCGCCGTCCTCAAAAAGGGATGTCTCTAGGGCAGCGGAACCACACGTGCTAGAGAATCCATGGAAGCTATAGGAGACCGCAGCGGCGTCCTTGTCGCCCACCTCTCATCGGCTGCAGATCGAGGATGACCTCGGCACGACCGCGACGACCTCCGAAGTCCGAAGAACTCCAGCAGGAAAACTCGATTACGTCCTTGAAATAGGGTCCGTGAGCAGTGCGTCAGGCAGGGCGGCGGCGGTGCCAGGGCATGGGGAAGGGCGGCGGTGTAGACAGGGATTGAGGGGAGCGGTGGTGGAGACGAGGACTGAGGGGGTGGCGGCGGTGGAGACGGGGATTGAGGGGCGTGGCGGCGGTGACAGGGGTATTGTGGGGGTGGGTGGGTGTGGTGGGTGGGGGGCGGTGGGGCGGTGGGGGAGCTGGGTGATTGAGGAGCGGTCGCGGTCGCTCTGCCTTCAGATACAGAGTGGACGGGCCAGATTCTTTAAATGTTTGATGTCAAAGTGGATGTTTGATATCAAAGTGGACGTACCAACACCAACTTAATTTTAATAGTAAAGATATATAAGCATATAGATCTGACTGTTCTCTATAAGGGCATGTTTAATGGCGAGCGTTTATATGGACGTTTAGAGAGAGAAAAAAAGAAAATTTATCCTAGCGTCTAGGCAAAAGAGTCCATCGCCCAACGGAAATTGCTATCTGAGGCGCTTGTTGAGATTTGTTTCCTGCCCTACTACGACTTAAAAAATATCGGTTTGGATAGAGAAAAGACGGAGCGACCGACGCTACATCTTGTAGCGACGCTAACAAAAATCCCGGCCTTCGCTAGGAATCAGCGGTAACGGACAGGAATCTCAGCCTAGCGCCTGCTCTAAGCGGCCGCGTTGTACGTGCCCTAAGGATGCACAAAACAACATGGAGAAAAGGGGTCCAAATCTATCTATATCTATACTACTATTAAACAAGCGAACAATTTCTTTTTTAAGAACACCCGGTACGTACACTCAGGTTGATTCGTACTCTTAGATTGTCCCAAGGGCGGACCCAGCCAAAAAATTTAGTGGGGACAATTTAGGTGAGTAGGGGCATTCCTAATATAATTTTAATTTTTTTAGAACCATTTTCCTTTGAATATGAATGAATTACACAAGAATTCAAAAAATTGACTGGGGCCACTGCCCCCACTCGGCTCTACATGGGTCCGCCCCTGGATTGTCCGGCTCAACCAGATCTAACCACTTAGATTAACTAATCAAATAACCTGGGTGCACTTAGCGATTAACTTTGACGGACTGTGCTCCGACGGGCAGAGAAAATCTTCCGCAGTCAGCCCCCAAGGAAACAACGGAAAATAACTCCCTCCCACGATCGCTCCCCTGCCAATTTCCCTTCGCCTGCTAATCACGCTAGATGCCGCTAAAAATCTCCGAGAAAATCGTCTCAAACTACTCCCTCCTACCTCCGCAATCTTTTCCCACAAAACGCGACGCACACTACGCCCGGGCTAGCACCCACACGCCGCCTCTATTCTTCCGTGTGCCAGGGAGCTCCGTCGTGGTTCCCCGCGTGCCGGGATGCAGGACCCAACACCGCCGTCATTTGCTCGCACGGCTGAGGACGCGCCGCCGAGTCGCCTGCATCGTTCCTCTATCCGGCTAGAGATGGAGACTCGACAGCTGTTTCTTTGCACAGCCAAGGGGCAGCGTCGTTGTCTCCGCTGTTTATCCAAGGATCTGGAGACGGAGACGCTGCAGCTGCAGCTTTTTGTCCGCACGGTTAGGGCCGATGAAGACGCTGACGTCCTTCGATCGTGCAGGCGCCAGGCGGTGCAGCCAGGGATGATGCAGACACTGGCGTTTTTCCTCTAAGCCAACAAGGATAAACGTCTCCCTGGGACCATCGGTCTGAACCTCTGTGGGTTGCGAAAATGCCGCATGCTATCTTCCTACATATGCTAGAGGTGAGGAACAATCCCAATAGATAACCTGGTTGTCTGAAAATTGCAAGGTATTCTACATTTTACTATCGACATATGTGGTAATCTATACCAAATTCCATTTTTGAAGCATTTTGACTTCTCAGTTTTATAGAGTTAGTTTAGTGTGCAATCTGCTATCTCTAGGGAGTAGCCTTACAAAAACTAAAATGACAAATTTGGAGCAGTCGGACATGAAGTTCTTTTGTGTAGGATATCCTATCTAATTTGTATAGTAGTATAGTATAGGACAATGTGCTATTCCAAAATACCGGACGGTATCCTCTCTTCTTAAAAGTGTTCTGTAGAAAATTATAGTTGCAAGCTCTAATTTCTCAGATAATAGATGTTCGTATCTTGTCCTCTCCTATAACTCTATTTATCTGGTACATTAAAAGTAGATTAGTTTTCTTCAATTTTATTGAATGGAGTTTGATTTCACAGGGTGCAAAGGAGAAGCATTTTCTTTACGACAATGTCAATGGCATAGATGTTGACAAATAAAAGTCTTCTCTATATTATAGTTCTACATTCATTTGTAGACCCACCCTTATCTCTACAGTAGTCTGGAGGTTGTAAAAGGCAGAGTAAATATGCAGGTTTGGTTGCATTGACCACTACTACAGAAGTGTAGAACATGTGGTTGTGGGAGCATTTTGTATCCGTACTGAGACAATTAGGTTGAGGAGGAGAAGATGCTTGACAAGTAGGAAGGAATTGGGGCGACAAAAGAGCATGAGTGCCGCCTTCTTCCTTGGCAGACGATGATCATATAAGTAAGAGATGACGTGTAAAAGTGTATTGATGCTCTTATGTTGTTTTCCCATCATAATAAAATCCAATTTTTGATGCCTTCCCTTTTAATATTTCCGTCTCATTGGTGATTGACTTATGGCTATTCTTGATCTGGTGTATTTCTTTGAAACTGTTGTTTTTGTGTAGGTGTCATGATTTACTAGAAGTAGAAATATGAATAACAGTTCTTCAAGCGGAGCAACTAGCTATTGGCCACGGTATGACTATCAACCCTCCAAGTGTTTGAGGTTATACTTGAATCTTTTCAATTTAAACTTTATATTCCCCACCATCTACTCTTATTAGACTGAACTATACTATTTTAAGATCTTTTTAATTTAATATTTATTTCCCAACCTCCACTCTTATTAGCATGAATTACTTTAAAAGATTTTGCATTTATATATAGTACAGAAAGCTTTATTTTGCAAACATTCTGGGTGAATAAGCAATTATCAACTAATGATCTGGAAATAAAAGGTTGTCCTATTTACCCTATTCTTGTTAAGATATTACTTCCAGGTTTACTTTTATTTTCTTTATAATAACATTCTCAACTGAACTTGTGATTACAGTTGGCAGTACTTCCTAAGTAATATATGTGACACCATTGAGTTGGGAACATGACCTTCTTTTAGAAGCTTTTATTTAGGTTACGGCCTCCTATCTGCATTCTGCGTAAACATTTATCCTAAATGTATACATCTTGTTCTTGATTTTGTTGTCTTCTCTTGCACTCACTCAAGTCTAGACAGTTAATATTTATTTTGCTTTATTGTTTCAACTTGTCGATGCATATTAGCACCTACTAGGCAAACGAAACGGGATATGAGATAGTTGATGAAGAAATTGAGCTAATTCTAATGACCCTTACACGCAAGTAATGAAGACTACTGTAGCCCCATTTACCAGGAGCTATAAAAACAATGAATTAATCAGGAATATTGGTTTCTTTTCCAATATGAACAACTGATATAAAGATCTTTGTTACTGATATTTCTCTTGTCATGAAAATTAGCATTCATATGTAGATGCATACAATGTATTTTAAATTTAGTTTCATAACTTCAAGGTTTTGTGTTTTATAATAAAACGTGCGTTGCACGGGCATGCTTACTAGTAGTATAAAGAACACAATGATGATCTAATTGTGCTTCCACATTGGTGCTTAGTTTTGTTGGTCACAACACCACACCCAAGTATATAAATAGACAATGAGAAAACAAAAATAAATATTATTGAGAGAATCCCTTATTTGACACTACTCTAAAATGTAGTTCCCTATTTGACCCTAAAAACGTTTTTCTTCCCTATCTGATACTTGGTAAAAAAAATCTTTCCTAATATGACACTCTAGTTCATTTTGAGTACCAATGGTGTTAAACAGATATGTGAAAAGACACGTTTGCCCTTGGTGCATTATCTAACCAATATTTTGTAGAAGATAGATATTCAGTTTGGGTCTATATCTGAACCGTGGTAGCTTTCATGAACAGTGCTTTGGCACACATGCGTGCATGAATAATTGGCTCTTTTGCCGTTGGGCTATCAGATGGTACAAACCTGAATCGAGTTTTATGTTCGTCGAAGTAAAACGTGGACCGGATGGCACAAACGTGAATCAAGGTTTACTAGCCTAACTTACAAATGATTTTCGATACTGGTATAAGAGCATCTCCACTCGTCTACCCAGGACGCCGATCCGGAAGCCGAATTTTGGTCCGGACGCCGAAAATCGGCCCAGTTGCATACCCAAGGAGTTGTTTTCGTCCGGATTTCAGCGTGTTTTGGTCCGGCCTATCCAGGCCGAACCCAGGTTCCCGGATACGCCCTGGGGACGCCGGACGCCACAAAAAAGGGTGTGGGCCAGCTCTGTCGGCGAGACAGTCCCATTTTCACCCACTCCACTCGCCCAGACTGCCGCAAGAGCTCTGTCGCCATGGCTTCGCCGGCGGAGCTCCCCCGCGCCGAGACATGCCCACGCCTCTAGCTACGCTCGCTGTCGCTGCCGCCTAGCTCCACGCCTCCGCCGCCGCCTCTTTCGCCGACCTATCCTTGCCGTAGCTGTGCTTCGGCTCGGTGCGCCCACCACCACGCCCGCCAGGTGTTCGACATTTGGCCGGATTCGGCCATGGACTCCGACGGCGACGACATGCTGTCCACTGACTCTGACGAGGGCGAGATACTCGCCATGGATTCCGACGACGAGGAGTTGCTCGCCGAACTGCTGGAGGAAGAGAGCGTTGAGATCGCCGAAAGTGAAGAGCACTTGCAGATTCTCGCATCGCTCGCCCAGCTGTACATGCAGATGGCGAAGCTGAAGCGCAGTGGTTCGGCGCCAGGTCGCATGAAGTGCAAGGCGAGACAGAGGATAGAGGGCTATTGCATGTTGTACGCCGACTACTTCGCCGACCAGCCACTCCATGGAGAGAACGTGTTCCGCCGCCGTTTCAGGATGAGCCGGAAGATCTTCCTCAGGATCGTGCATGTCATCCGAGAGTTTGACCCATATTTCCTTTGCAAGAAGGACTGCACCGGCTTGGTTGGGTTTTCCTCGCTTTAGAAGTGCACCGTGGCAATGAGGTTGCTTGCATATGGAGCGCCGGCTAACAGTGTCGATGACTATCTCCGCATCGCCGAGTCCACCGCCCTTGATTGCTTGTACAGATTCTGCAGAGCAGTGATTGCAGTGTTCGGGGAAGAGTACTTGAGATCACCCAATGCTGAAGACACTGCTCGGATCCTCGCAGTCAATGAAAGTAGAGGATTTTCTGGAATGCTTGGAAGCATAGATTGCATGCATTGGGAGTGGAAGAACTGTCCATTTGAATGGCAAGGAATGTACAAAGGCCACAAAGGAGGATGCACTGTGATACTTGAGGCAGTTGCTACACATGATCTTTGGATCTGGCACTCCTTCTTTGACATGGCAGGATCGAACAACGACATCAACATTCTCAACTCCTCAACTGTCTTTTCCAAGCTTGTTGAGGGTCATGCTCCCCCTGTGGAATTTGAGATCAACGGGCATCACTACAACAAGGGATACTATCTAGCAGATGGCATCTATCCAAGATGACCAACATTTGTGAAGACTATCTCAGGCCCAATGCTCCCCAAGCATTCTCACTTTGCCAAGCAACAGGAAGCTTGCAGGAAGGACGTGGAGCGGGCATTTAGTGTGTTCCAGCAGAGGTTTGCAGTTGTCCGGTTCCTGCTATGACCTGGTCGAAAGATCAGATGTGGGAAGTGATGAACTGTTGTGTGACCTTGCACAACATGATCATTGAGGATGAGAAGAAGGATCCAATGAGTTTGCTCGAGGAGGACGAGTCATACCATCTACAAGGTCCTCTTGCCGAGCCTGATCATCAGGTGCCTCCAACATGGGTTGCATTCATCGCAATGCGTCAGGAGATCCGAGATCCGGCGATGCATCAACAGCTGCAGGATGATCTTGTCGAGCATCTATGGACACGCAGGGGCAACACGACGTAGATGCTGAGCATGAACTGGCCAAACTTGGCCGAAATATGTTGTAATTTTATTGCAGGTCGAACTATGTTTACAGCGCCGAAATCTGTTTAAAATTTCGTCGAACTTTGATCTCAAAGTGTTCTGTAATCATCGTATAACGAACCATGCCGAAATTTGGGCAAATTTTAGCCGAATTTGAGCCGAATTCTAGAGGGAACGGGCGACCCTGGAACTCGTCCTGGGTACGCGAGTGGGCGCGAGTGGGAAACTGGGCGTACCCAGGCCGAAAACGTGCGCCGTCCGGATGAAATTTGGTCCGGATTTCGGCATGAGTTCGTCCAACGAGTGGAGATGCTCTAAAGCTTACGTACTGTACATCTCCCAGCCACCGCCTCCCAATCTCCCAAAATTGCTAAGACCAGACCGATTCTCCGCACCAAGTACATCCCTGATAGTAACGGTGGATGGGAACATGGGACACGGTTGGAGCAGCCGCTGCCGCGCGCGAAGCCGTCGCCCATGAGGACGGGCAGGCAGGCACATGCAGCCCGCTGTTGTGGCGTTGAAGGGAGTGGCGACGATGGCGCTGCCCCTCGGGATGTTCCACCCCACCTTAATCCCTCTCGGCAATCCTCCCAGCGACAACGAGGACGACCGGTTCTTGACTTGTGTAGAGACAGCCGGAGAAGCTCCGGTAACCAAAGTCATCAACTACGGCGAGTTCGTCAGCGGGCTTCCACACGCGGCACCTTGACCGCCCTTCCGCCACCGGGCCTAGGTAGTCGTACTGCTCCTCAAACCGGACTTGGCCGTCCTCCCTAGCCCCACCCACCACAGCCACTTCCTGGTCTCCCATAGCTCTCGCTGCCATCGCTAGAGCTCTGTATCGTGCTGGGGACAGGGACGAGACTGATTTTCATTATCTGGACATGGACGATACGATTGGGCTACGTCTCTTCTTCCAGCGTTCAGCCTTGTGTACAGACTAACACAGGGGTAGTTTGGTCCATATAAAAAACTATTGATGGAAGAGTGTAACGGAATGAACGGCGATGTCATATTAGGCAAAAAAATCACTGATGGTTAAATAGGGAAGAAAAACATTTTCAGTGTCAAATAGGGAACCATATTTTAGAGTAGTGTCAAATAAGGAATTTTCTCAATATTATTAGATGTTTCCAAAATATTTTTAAGGCATTTATTACCAACATAATCATATATGAAACTAAATGTCAAAGTTGAACCTCACAAAATGCTTCCATGTCAAGATGCCATGTATGATACAATGAATAGTGTGTTAAACTAAGGACTATGCCATCATAATAAGAGTAAATATTATGCCCTCGCATTTGCGAGGGCCACTGTGCTAGTTATTTTAAAAAACATATTTGCTATAAAGGCTTCCCCTACCGCATTCCTTTCAAAAAATATTGTTAGCTTAATATGTGCATTTAAAATTAGCAGTGCAAGTGCAAGACAAGAAAATCTTAAGTCCAAAAATCAAGTAAAGAATTTAAGGGTTGCCAGATAATAATCAGTGCCTATATGTAATTCCGAAGATACTCTGACAACTTACATATATGAACTTATGAAACATCCTAACATCTATTAATTGTGATGTGTTTAGGTTCAATCATGCTAATCCATGATGTAATCAGTTTTGGTACAATTTATGTTGTTTTCTACATATATAAAAAGAGGGTTTGCCAGATTGGTTTGGATGCTTCCCCTTTTAATGAGATTTTCAAAAAATATATCTTTCTTCATAAGGACAAGATGCTAAACCTATAAGGATAATTAAGAGATATATTTAGACCATATTATCTTTTCTAGAAATTATAATTATAGTATTTCATTAATATGCAAGTTTCGCGCTTTCTCCCATGAAAATAAGACCTACAAACATGATATCAAGACTTTGTTGCATTGAGAAAACCCCATAGTTACACTCGTACCCTCACGGAGATGGCCTTTTTGGTACGATGCAAATAATGAATCTTCCTAATAAGAATGAACCTAAGCTACAAACAAGAGGTTGATCCATGGTTACCCTTCCTTCTAACACCTTATTGGTCTATCGTATCACGGTGATGGGGGTTGGCTAACATTGAAACAATGGAATATTGACTGGGTGTAGGTCTTACTTTTATGAGCTAAAGGGTTTAAATGTTCCACACCCAAGTAAGAAGGATAAATCTTTACAATTTTAATCTTAGTAAAAGCAAACATTGTATGTCAATTTAAATTAGATTAAGAGTTGATTCCAAACAGACACATGCTTAACACATTTGCAAATTCTCATAGAAATTATCAAAAAATTACGAGACAATCTACCAAAACCATGAAGTTCTCACATCTATGTATGTGGACTATGGAGCTAAATAATTCGCATGAATTGATTCTAGGGTTGCTTTCAAAAAGTTAAAGATAAAACCCTCGCATTTGCGAGGGCCACCCTACTAGTTATAGAGTTATTTTACTTGCCAAACAATTTCCTAAGAGTTTCTTTAGGGGCCATTTGCCTTTAGATTTTTTTTCATTGGATTCGGATTCTACACAAATTTAAAATTGTAGTTGGTTCATAACTTCCGTATCAATTATTTTTTAGATCCATAGATATAGGCAATTTGCATTATCCCTATCCAATACACGTCTATTTTGTTTGGCCATTTATTTCTTAGTTCAATGCTCCGATCAATCAACTCAGCAGACCCTAACAATCTAAACAATTGCTTTTTCCATTGGGAGGGTTTTATCTTACATAGATAGTCTGAGCCAACTCGTGGTTTGCTACTCCGAGAAGGAGTGGCTAGTTTTCTTGCGGAGATAGAGTACACTACAAGGAATCTGTTGATACATGATCCTCTATTTTCGTCACTAAATTATCATTATCTACAATATATGACGATCTTATGATGAAAAACATATCGTCAAAAAATGAGCGTCAGTAATTGCATACAACGATATTTTTTGCAAAATCGTCATAATCATCTATGACGATATTAGATCGTCATAACCTCTATGACGATCCAATATCGTCACTGGCAGTCTAGCCTAGCCATGTCAGATCCTACGTGGCCAATCCGGCGTGGCAAAACTATGACGAAATGAGAACGTCGTAATGCAGATTCAGCCTAGTCCATTTTGGTCTCTTATTTGGGCTGAGCCCAACAATTTGGCCTTTCTTCTTTTCAAGTCTTTGGCTTTTACGATCCATTCTCTTTGGCCCAGTTTATTCCACAATCTATTTTAATAATGGGCCTCGGTTCTTTTCACGGTCCATTTTAATAATGGGCCTTAGCCTTTTGCTTGTAATATATATTGTTCATTCACAATTTTTGGGCTGTACTACTCCAGGCCATGGCCTTCCACTGCAGTCCAGATTACTTTGGGCCACATCCTCTTCAGGGTCCTATTTCAATAAGCCCATACTCAACACAGAAGGTAAATATACACAGGAATCAACATTTGAAATAAGTATCAATTCAACAAAACATATACATCAGCAGAACTTCAAATTTACAGTAATTCCAACATTATGAGCAATTAAGCTGACAAGCAGCACCTAGTTCAGATCCACCAAGTAAACAATAGGTGACAGCCACCAAGTAGACAATAAGATCACACGGCCACCAAGTACACAATAGATGGCAGCAACCAAGTACACAATAAGATCACACAGCCACTAAGTACCATCCCGCAGCCACTAGGTTGAGCTTCATCTTGTCCTCGAATTCTCTAGCTTCATGCGTGAACATCTTGGTCTTGCTTCATGTCAAATGGTGAATCAAAGGTAGTACTTATTCCAAAAAAGAATCAAATGTAAAGGTGTATTTGAATCCATCTTGGTTATTTCATTCACTGACTGAAGCCTGTCGAGTGTGAATTGTGTGATCCCGAGCTTCGGTGAGGAATGTGCACAGACAAGAACCCAAGCGGCAGAACCTACACATAACAAACAAAAAAGACACTATTATTAGCATGTTTAGTTATTACCGGGGCTATCATCAGTTGCATAAAAATTGTTTCTCATAGAGCAAAAGGAAACAAAAAATACAAAGCAGAAGAACATAAAAATAAATGAATGCTCCGATTACTAAAATGTTCATCACAGGAACAGATGGAAACTTGACAAATGAAAAGTGGAAAATAGAAGGATTCATGACTACTAATTAGCATCTACACATATTGAGCAAACAATAGTTGGTAAAAAATTAGCTAGTATGCAAAAATCTAACAATGGTTAAGAACTATGCTTGTACCAAATCAAGCAACAACATGATAAAAAAAAGTAATGATCATATATGAGATGTTATAGGAACAGGAACAACTAGTAATGCTAATAAATATAAAAGAATAGTTCAAAGATTATCAAAAATTCTTGGCCATATCTTTTTTGGTGTGAAATCAAGGTAAATGAAGCAATAGATATATCAATGCTAGTAATTGCAAGTTTTAGTTACAGGTGAACATAACATGGTACAGTCATGATCTCAAAAAGCACTATAAGTTTCTATCTACTGCAGCTTTCTTGTAATCTCTTGATAAAGCTACTGAATAGGACATGCCATTAAACTAGAACAGATAGTGTGATCATCCATGTATCCCAGTTTGATATTAAAAACATACTAGTATCATATACATGCCATGCACAGACAGATGTACTAAATTTGTGATTACGACAGTAGACAGAAACCATAGAGGAGTAGAGTCAAACTGTGCGGAACCTCTACATCTAGATGCTTCTCGTCCTTCTTTAAACCCGCAAAGCTCTTATCACTGTGCGAAATATCAAGACCACCATCAAAAGCTCCCTGCAGCAGCAAAGAATTATACACATGCTATGCAAATAAACATAAGCCAAAACAGTGGATCAGTTGCACATCAACAAGAAACCAATGAGATCCATGCATTGGTAAATTCAAATGTGATATCAGGAGGCTACCATACCAACTATGTTAAGAAAATGTTATTTTATAGATATATTGCTAACACATGTTTATAGACAGTTAAGATGGACAAAGGTAAGAAATTTAAATGTGATTACAGAACTTCCAGTGTATGCACGCCAACAATTCAAACAATTTAGACTCTGATTTTCTACCACACCTATCTAAATTTGACCAAACTAAAGGAAAAAAACTGTAGAATTCAGAAGCAACTCCTATATCCAAATTATAATATTTTCTAACACAAGGTAGCTCCATTATGTAGATGTTTAGAAAAATGAACCTGCAAAGGCTTCTACACCAGAATCTATATTTCTAGTTTGCGTTAGGTGATTGACCTGTAGATTCCCGGGATACACCCTCCATATTAACCTCTTCAAATCATGGTTCCCGATCTGGTATATGAGTAAGAAAAGGTATAGATCCTATTTCTTTGTCCTTGTCCCTAGGTATGCATTTGAATTCCCACATCCATAAGCCATCGGCTGGAATTAAATAAGAGTAAAATCTCAGGTAGCTCTACACATTCACATGTACTCCAGCTACCACATCTACTAGTACTAGATTTGGATCGAGAACACACCCTCTAGTACATGGGTAGCTTACGGTGGATGATTGACAATCCCCTTTTGCGAATCAGGATGGCATCGTGTTTGCTACAACGGGAAATACTGCATACCTAAGAACTGAAATCCCTTGACAGCAGCAGCAGCAGATGCAGGAGAGCGACCAGGCACGAACGAATTGAATCAACAACTAGTAGCTATCCCGGCGATAACGATAGCAGAAGACTCGAACCCTGGGATCTGGATGCAGACGATGATTCCGCCACTGGCGCGCCTACTGCACCACGCCACCCGAACACGGCCATCGTCGTCATCCCACACCTGTTGCTCGAGGGTCGCCAGGAGGAGGCGGGGAATCACGACGGCCGGCCGAAGACCCATGGTAGCCGCAGACTCGTATTTGCGGGCCGTGGGCAACGCGGTGGAGGAAGGCGTCGAGCTCCGTGCTGCCAGCCGCCTCGGGAGGACAGGCCCTCTAGGGTTACAGATGTACTGGAGAAGTCTTTCGTGCGGGGGAAGAGGCCCTCTAGGGTTGCGAGAGAAGGGATAGGGCAGTCCGTCGACACGGGGAAGGGAGGGATCTGGAGCAGTGGGGGAGGGAGGGATCTCGGTGAGGTACTAGGGTTTGCGGTTGCGGCACGCGGTGAGGGATCTGGAGCAGTGGGAGAGGAGACAAGGTGGGGAGAGGAGTGGAGGCGACGTGGGTGGGTCTACGCGATGGGGTGGACGGCTGGGTAGGGTACTAGGGTTTGCGGTTGCGGCACGCGGCAAAATTGAACCTCTCCAGCGCCAAGGACCAAATTTTCGGTGGGTGAGGGACTGAGGATGAGTTCCACAACGTTGGATCGAGCGCTCGTGGACGGTTAGGATCCTATTCAGTGGGTACCCTCTTTTAGCATTCTGATTGGCTGGAGAAGTGTCCATGGTATGAAATCGGCATAATAACTAGATAAAAAATATAGGGAAAATCTTTGAATGTGTCATTTTATATGACCTTGTATCCATGTAAAATAAAAAACTTGCAATATTTCAAATATTTTAAAAAAGTGCTTTCAAAATTAGCTACCGAGTATGAAATTTCATGTCTTACAACTCAAACGACCAGTGTTATGGCTAGAATTGTGGCATAGTTTGTGATAATGTGCCCGTATTGTGCATGCGTGTGCATATTGGGATGGAGAACAATGTAGCAGGAGGAAGTTTTCCTTTTCGTCACATGGAGAATCCATTTTCCATTTTCCGAGCGCAAAAAACGGGTCGTTTTGTGAAGCAACCACCAAACGACAGTTTTAGAATGGTACCATCACATTTTTTAAAAATATTAGACCACCTTACATGGACAATGTCCCAACCGGGGTATCTCAAACCTTTTTGTTCGTCCCTGGCGAAAAAGACAAATTCCTGCTGAATCGGTAGGAAGTGGGTCTGATTTGAACTGCAGGTACATGATCCGATGCTCATGATTTTTGGCAAAAATCATTTTTAGACTCATAATATGATGTTTTATCAGAGATCCAATGCGAGTTTAGAGAGACTCATCCCCTAGCTAAGAGCCTTCTTGTCCGCCGTTTTTACCATAGTTTGAAACGGGCATAAAAAATTCAAAAACGGTCCGATCAATGCAAATCCTTCGCGTGGTGTCTTATTATGTGACATAATTGCAAGGAAAAATACCAAATTTGGTATATTGCAAGTGTCTCGAAAAAACCTTCTCAGAAATGACCTATCATGTATGAGATTTCATGTCTTTTGGGCCAAACGACCAGTGTTATGGCTAGAATCGTGGCATAGTTTGTGATAATGTGCCCGTATTGTGCATCCGTGTGCATATTGGGATGGAGAACAATGTTGCAGGAGGAAGTTTTCCTTTTTGTCACATGGAGAATCCATTTTCCATTTTCCGAGCGCAAAAAACGGGAGTTTTGTGAAGCAACCACCAAACGACAGTTTTAGAATGGTACCATCACATTTTTAAAAAATATTAGACCATCTTACATAGACAATGTCCCAACCGGGGTATCTCAAACCTTTCTGTTCGCCCCCGGAGAAAAAAACAAATTCCTGCTGAATCCGCAGGAAGTGGGTCCGATTTGAACTGCAGGTACATGATCCGATGCTCATGATTTTTGGCAAAAATCATTTTTAGACTCACAATATGATGTTTCATCAGAGATCAAATGCGAGTTTAGAGAGACTCATCCCCTAGCTAAGAGCCTTCTTGTCCGGCGTTTTTACCATAGTTTGAAACGGGCATAAAAATTCAAAAATGGTCCGATCAATGCAAATCCTTCGCGTGGTGTCTTATTATGTGACATAATTGCAAGGAAAAATACCAAAATTGGTATATTGCAAGTGTCTCGAAAAAACCTTCTCATAAATGACCTATCATGTATGAGGTTTCATCTCTTTCGGGTCAAACGACCAGTGTTATGGCTAGAATCGTGTCATAGTTTGTGATAATGTGCCCATATTGTGCATGCGTGTGCATATTGGGATGGAGAACAATGTTGCAGGAGGAAGTTTTCCTTTTCGTCACATGGAGAATCCATTTTCCATTTTTCGAGCGCAAAAACGGGCCGTTTTGTGAAGCAACCACCAAACGACAGTTTTAGAATGGTACCATCACATTTTTTAAAAATATTAGACCACCTTACATGGACAATGTCCCAACCGGGGTATCTCAAACCTTTTTGTTCGTCTCTGGTGAAAAAGACAAATTCCTGCTGAATCGGTAGGAAGTGGGTCCGATTTGAACTGCAGGTACATGATCCGATGCTCATGATTTTTGGAAAAAATCATTTTTAGACTCATAATATGATGTTTTATCAGAGATCCAATGCGAGTTTAGAGAGACTCATCCCCTAGCTAAGAGTCTTCTTGTCCGCCGTTTTTACCATAGTTTGAAACGAGCATAAAAAATTCAAAAACGGTCTGATCAATGCAAATCCTTCACGTGATGTCTTATTATGTGACATAATTGCAAGGAAAAATACCAAACTTGGTATATTGCAAGTGTCTCGAAAAAACCTTCTCATAAATGACCTATCATGTATGAGCTTTCATGTCTTTCGGGCCAAACGACCAGTGTTATGGCTAGAATCGTGGCATAGTTTGTGATAATGTGTCTGTATTGTGCATGCGTGTGCATATTGGGATGGAGAACAATGTTGCATGAGGAAGTTTTCCTTTTCGTCACATGGAGAATCCATTTTCTATTTTCTGAGCGCAAAAAACGGGTCGTTTTGTGAAGCAACCACCAAACGACAGTTTTAGAATGGTACCGTCACATTTTTAAAAAATATTAGACCACCTTAAATGGACAATGTCCCAACCGGGGTATCTCAAATCTTTTTGTTTGCCCCTGGCGAAAAAGACAAATTCTTGCTGAATCGGTAGGAAGTGGGTCCGATTTGAACTGCAGGTACATGATACGATGCTCATGATTTTTGGAAAAAATCATTTTTAGACTCATAATATGATGTTTCATCAGAGATCCAATGCGATTTTAGAGAGACTCATCCCCTAGCTCATCCAAAATGTTGAATTCGAAGCTCTAGTTTCAAAATCATATTTTAAAATATGATATTATCCCTACTATGGACTAATATGTGATTAGTAAATACACTATTTTAAAATAGTCAAAGTATTTTTAATTAACATCTTAAGATGATGTACAGAATTTTATAAAAAAAATAGAGACAAAAATCAATTCTTTTGGAATAGTTATGAAAAAGATATAAAAGAATTAAGAAAATGAAAAAACAAAAGAAGAAAAAAACTACCTAACTATACCAGCCGAGATAGCCTAGTGCGTGCAAGGCCTAGTCCCTCCCACCGCGGCCCATATCGCTTCCGACCAAGGCCCTTTCTAGTGATATATTGAGTCAGCCCAACAGATGAACAAAGGATATAAGGCCGTGACTTGTATGTATAACATGAGCCGGTGCATGGACTAGTGGTAACGGTCCCCCGCATGCCCCATTTCTGCACCTTTTATTGGTTATAAATCTTCACCCCAACTTATTTTTGCATGTTATTACATGCATGCAACGCTTGGTGCGCTGACACGTGGAAAAAAGAAAACATTGACACATAGACGTGACACGTAGGCGGAATTGCTGATGTGGTCTTCTATTCATTTAAATGCATTTTGATCCAGACATTACGACGATTTAAATTCGTCATAATCTGCTATAAATAAGTCTCCCAGCTGTGTCATGTAAATTATGACATTTTCGTATGAAAAAATTACGATGATTTTGCACAAATCATCGTAATTTTTTAGGGTTTTGACCTCTCCAAACAATCTACGACCATCTTGTGCGAAATCATCATAGATCTATGACGATTTCATTCCCCGTCACTATGAGAAGGTCACAAGTAAACACATTTCTTGTAGTGGTATTTAGCAGTGTTTTTATTCTGGTGCTCACGCCTGGGTTACTTATGGTTAATTTGCTGCTTCGAGAAAAAGTGTCTATCTCTTTTCATTGTAACTAGCTAGTTTATATCCTTTTAACATGCATTAACAATATTTTTTAGGATTTTTTGTAAATAATATTAACACTTTATTCATATTGTCACTCTGATGTATCTTCTAAATTTTTTAATGATAATCTTAATGATAGAAAATATTATTTACTATTGGATAAAATTGACGCATCATGCATGGATATACGTTACTCCAATATTAGTATTCTGATCTCGCGGATATCTAAAAAAATGAGTTGCAGTGGTGTTTCCTTAATCTGATCGGCTTAATCTTGGTGGGGATCCAATAAAAAAGGAAGATTTGAAGACCGATGACTAGAAAATCAAATGATAATTGAATCTCTAAGAAAACAAATATGACCATCGACATACCTAAGCATTGTCCTCCTTTTCTAGCGGTCATGTCTAAACTTCCTTTTCCTTGGTAGCATACTGCCTGGAACTAGTAACCAAGAAAAAGAGGATAATACTTTGGGGTAATTTTAGTTTCTTGCTGACTATGAATTTTTATATTCAAATTTAAAGTTGATAAAAACATATAATCTAACTCTCATTGACCTGTGATTTCTGGGTGCATCCCCAACAAGGGTGCTAATATCAGGCGATAGGATAGGGATCCCAGTCGTTATACTCGATTGTTGTCCAATACCAGGAAATATTATAGCCAGCGTCCCGGTGTTTTCTATATATAAATTTATTTTGATGAGTTTATGGCGCTATCCTAGACGAGAAAAAAGGCCGCAAAAAATCCAATAGAGCATACCAGGGTGCAACAAACTCATATGTGATTAGCGTCTATTTTTTCTTGTGTTGGAGAGACGAGCGCTAGTTCCTTTCACAACCTGCATTTAGCTTCTATGATTAGCGCCCAACATTGAGGAGCGGACACTTAGAAAAAATACAGTTACGGGTTTTTCCCACAAGATATGTAAGCATCTAGCCTGGAGATGCCCTAAGAGTCTATTAGATCATTCACAATTGTAGCATCCATTGTATATCATCCCTCATATTTGAGTGAAAATAGTATTTTGGAGTGTAAACAATAGAAGAATATACTATATTTTAAAGTAAATAACCTATGGTATACCGGTTGTTATGCCAATAGCAGCGCGGGACAGCTAAGTTGGGATGGAAGAACCGATGCGACGCCGGAAATCCTTCTCTATACAAGTTCTCGTACGATGTTTTTGAACAGAACTTCGATAGGCGAGAGGTGTAAGCACTGCGATGTGTGAAGCGATCTCGTACTAAACGAATTGTAAGAAATGTATATTTTTGGTTTATTCATATCATATAGTCTTTAGGGTTTCATAAGTTCAAATGTTTGATGGTTGACTGGATAACATATTCTCATTACTTTCATTTAAGGGTTCTGGGTTAATACTATATTTAATAAAAATTTAAGTGAATTACTAAACCATAATTCACATGAAAATGGTTTGTTCGCAGTGAAGCTAGCAGGACACATTGAGCTAAAAATGTGGAAGCACATGTGAAGAAGTGTGAATGTACATTACCCAAAGGTGGCGGTATATTGTTGTTGTTCCTTCTATTTGGCTATCTTGTTAGTGCATTTGATCGTCGGACATGATGTTTGTTTGTGCTGTTCAACCACTTTTTGGTGCATTTACTATATATATATACATCTCCGTGGAAAAAGTTACATCCATGATGTTTGTACTCCATACCCAAGCAAGACAATCTTTATAGTATATATTTTCACGACTTCTTTGCTCAGCACGATGGACATATATAACGGGCACATGATTTTTCAGCGAGGAGTCAAGGATAAAGGAGTGAGCCTTACTCGCTTGGATAGGAAACTGTATGTGCAAGATGCAAATTTGGGTTCTTGTTAAAAAATGATGTAAGGGCTTCCCCTGTCGTATTTTTTCAAAAAAGTACCAAGGATATAGCAGAGTAATTAATTATTTGTTACATGGGAACTATCTAACCAACATAGAATGTCCTAAGAAGCTAGGGAATCAATTCTACCAACGCATGATCTCAATCGTATTGAGCATTTGATCACTTGACAACCTTCAAGTTATCAAGATTCAGCCCCTTTTAAGAGGTAGTATGGCCATTATCTTAGCAATATCTTACCCTCCATCTCCAAGAACACCAAAATCCAGTTAAGTACCCTCAACTTCATTTGACCTTTATGTTAGTTTCCATCACCATGGTTTCATCATGATTTGAAATGAAGTTGCAGGACTATTGTGTTTCATATATACTCATAAAAAGGGGACTCGCAAAATATTCATTGATGTCATTAGCAATCTTTTGAATTAGATGTCTCTACCTTGGTATGAAAAAGGGGGTTGGATGCCACTAGCAATCTAATGTGCGCTAGTCTTGTTTAGTGAAATGGAATATTCTAGGTATGTTAATTTTCAAGGTGAGCGTCGGAGGTGAAATCCTCCAAAGACTATTGTCACGCATTATCTACTAATAAACATGAGCTCACAAGCTGGTCTGGCAGGTGTAGCACCCCAAATAAACCCTAGTTATAATATGACCATTTGATTTACTTTCATTGCATCATCATGGCATTATGCATCTTTGTCTCTCAAAATATTTTAACTAAAAACTATTTTGTTTCCTACAATACCCTTCTCTTATTCAAAACAAAATCCTATATTTGTCTGCTAAACTATTTGCTTAAAAATTATTTACCAAAAAGATTTTTAAACAAAAGAAAAGAGAATATTTTATAAAAATAATAAACCTAAACCGGCCAGGCCCAGCCGGCTAGACCCAGTCCAAACCTTAGCCTACCCTAGAAACCCTAACCCTAAATCCCACCTACCTATTCCCACACCTTCCCCGCCGCCAGCCACACCTGGCCACATCGCACACGACACACTACAAGTTTCCACCCCACCCAGCACGCTCCTCCTCACCTGGCCCACGTCCCCACCCGCGTGGACCCACCACCTCGCTAGCATCCCGCTCCCCACCTGCCGCGATCCCCTCCTGTGAGCCCCGCGTCCGCTCCCTCGTCCCTCAATTCCCCGCCGCCGGTCGCCCTCCACTGCGCGACCCCGGCCGGCCATGGCCCTCCCTCCCTCGACGATCCCTGGCCGTCTCGAGGCTGAGCCGCCTCCCCATCAAGCGGCATCGCTGCCAGCGCCTGGGCGTCCTCGTCGGCCTCCACCCTCTCCCGCGGCCCCGTCCCGTGCGCCTCCGTCGTCCTTCCCACGACCACCTCCCTTTGTAGTCGCGCACGCATCAGGGCCCCGTCGCCGGTTCCTTTTCCTCCGCGTGGTGCCGTCCCGGCCGCCGTCACCGTGGTACGTGCTCCCCGACCGCACCGTGAGCCTCTGCCTGCTGCTTCTCTCCGTCGACCGCCCAGCGCCACCCTCTGTGCTGGCCCTGCGCCTCCCGCGAGCTCTGCGGCCGCCCGCCTCCATCCTGTTATCGTCCCCGCCTCCGGCAGCGCCCCGCCTCCTCCACCGGCCCTACCTCTACCTCGCTGTCATGTGTCGTGCGCCTCCCGCCGTCCCCATGGCGCCGTCCACTGCCCTCCTCGTCGCGACCGCGAGCGCCGCACCCTCCCTATCGCCGACCTTCGCTGTTGTCTCTCCTCCTCCCTGTAGAGTGTGTTCGGCCAGCTCGCCTCCTGTCCCTGATGTTTGGAGGCCACACAAACGAGTTCTTTGGTCTTCTGGTTGCTGCCCACAAGGCGTTCGGGCCTCTGTCCAAATGAACAAGATTGGTACATGGCCAGTTTGCTGGCAAGCCTTGAACACCGGTGTTCTCCTTGATTGTTTTGCCCTTGTCCGGTGGCGGTGTTCGAGTGTTTGCGTCACTGCCGCGAGGGACTCACCAAGATCTTCAGAAGCTTCATCTACACGCCAAGCGTTGTCTCCGGATCCGTCCTTGTCAAGACCCGACATCGGTCCAAGATCAGCAACATCGTTCAAAGCGGAATTTCAAGAACTCCATCCATCTCAGAACTCCAGGAACTACCTCACGGATCCGAAGTCTGAAGACCGATCCCGGCGAGACCAAACCTCGAACCCCCCAAGATCGCCGAGTTCCCCATGTGTGACCCTTTTCTTGAAACCTTTATTTTTATAATATATAATATATACTTGTTGCATATAAAATGTTCATGTTGCATACATGCTTGTGGTTTGGGGGCATATGCCGATTCACCTCATAATTAAATATAGGATCCATATGCGGGCAATTCTAGCCTTATATTGGCCCCATTTAAATTTGTATAGCGAACCTGTGTTATATTTTGCCTTGTTAAGACAACATTTAAATTGCGGGGTATCTAAACAACTTGAACCTATTAAATAATTGTCGGGACCCCGGTTCCTCTTAATATGGCCAAATTGCATCGCACCTTTGACATGTCATACATCATACATGCATTATGCCCGATCTTCTGTCGTAGTATTAAATAGTGCATCCGGTGTTTCTGCTAGTGCTTTGCTTCTTCACGGATTAGGCTGATGAGTTGATGCGAGTGTCGACCCGATCTTTGGATGAACCTCCAGCAATGTTTCCAGGCGAGCATCCTCCTCCTTTCTACCTATTTTACCTTGCTAGTCTTTATTTCCTCATGTTGATCTATTGTTATCTGTGTTGCGATGCTCTAGTTTTCGTACCTGTGATATCCCTTGCAGCCTTATATTGCCTTGGACACATCCTATTTACCTGTTGCTTGGTAGATAGTTAGACTTGCGTGTCGTAGTCGCTTGCTCAAGTGCTATTGCGTGTCGTCAAGTACCACAGTTGTTGGAAGAATGCCATATGCTTTATGTTGGAGATGATCATGGCTTTAATTATCGTTTAATAACTAAAAATTGAAGTAGGTAAATAATGCAGAGGCACAGGTGGGCAATAGATGTTATTTGGCTTTTAACCGTTCACTTGTGTCCCGTAGGACCCCGAGTACTTGATACATGTTCTTTGAATATTCGCACTATCCGTATGTGGGACCATGAATCCCCCTAGCCAGAGCTTGAGTCATATTTATTTCTTGGGGCCACAAAGTAGTTTGGGGCTTTATTACTATCATGTACTTATGCCATGCCTTACTGCTTTATTTACGATTGCGCGTGGAGCGCCTATACTGTTTATGTTGGAGATATGCCCAAGAGGCAATAATAAAGTGGTTATTATCATATCTTCACACTTATGATAAATGTTTACATATCATGCTATAATTGTATTAACCGGAAACATTAATACTTGTGTGATTTGTAAACTAAAATAAGAGTCCCTAGTAAAGCCTCTTGTTAAACTAGCTTGTTGGTTAATATATGATCATGGTTTCCTGATCATGAACATAGAGATGTTATTAACAACAGGATCATATCATTAGGAGAATGATGTGATGGACATACTCCTATAGATAAGCGTAGCATAAAGATCAAGTCATTTCAATAGTTCAATTGCTATATGCTTTCTGATACATAGTAACCTAATTCCTTCGACCATGAGATCATGCATATCACCTTTACCGGATGGATGCTTTGATGTCATCAAACACCACACCGTAACAGGGTGGCTATAAAGGTGACATTGAGTGTTCAGAAAGTATTGGTTGAAACACATGGATCAAGAGTGGGATTTGTCCATCCATATGACGGATAGATATACTCTGGGCCCTCTCGGTGAAATGTCATCCAATTAGCTTGCAAGCATGTGACTGGCTCACAAGGGATCACATATCACGGGAACGAGAAAAGAGTACTTATCAGTAACGAGGTTGAACTAGGTATGCAGAGATACCGACGATCATAACCTCGGATAAGTAAACTATCGTGAGACAAAGGGAAATTGGTATCGTATGTAAGTGGTTCATTCGATCGCAAAGTAATCGTAGAAATATGTGGGAGCCATATGAATTTCTAGATTCCTCTATTGGTTATTGTTCGGAGAAGTGTCTCGATCATGTCCGCATAATTCACGAACCGTAGGGAGACACACTTAAGGATTCGACGTTGTTTGAGTAGTTATGGTATTATGAGAAAGAGACCGAATGTTGTTCGGAGTCTCGGATGGGATCCGGGATATCACGAGGTGATCCGGAATGGTCCGGAGAATAAGATTCATATAACGAAAGTCCCGTTTCGGAGTTCGGGAATGATTCCGGTGTTTTCATCGGGAATGTTCTAAAAGGTTTCGGATTGTCCGGCACTCCGGGGGGGAGGGTACATGAATGTGTCATTGAATGATTGCATCATGTACTAAGTGTTCTTGCTGTTCCAAAAACATGAAAGTCAAATTGCCAATTTGAAAGTCAAACGGCTAAAACAGGAAACTGTGGGAAACAGGAAACTGTGGGAAACAAGCAAGAGGAGGTTGAAACCAACTTGGAGGAGGAGTTCCTCTCCTCCAAGCCGGCGCCCAGCCCTAGGCCGAGTTGGGGAGGGACTCCCTCCTTCCCTGGCGCGCCTAGCCCCTCCACCTATAAAAGGAGGGGCAGGGCTCCTCCTTGAGACACACAAGTTCCTACCTCTAATCTCCGGTTTAGAGCTTCTAATTGCTTTAGCCTGCGGTTTAGAGCCTTCTAATTGGTGTGTCTAATCTATAGACCACTAATAGCCCTCTCTCATAATCCACCATACTCGCTTCGGCTTAAGGCGAAGCCCTGCGGGATCTCCCCTCTACTTCCGGTACCACGCCGTTGTGCTGCCGGAATCACGAGGAGAGTGCTACAACCTTCGCCGCCTGCTGGAACAAGGGAGAGGAAGGTCTTCGTCGAGTACCGAACGTGTGACCGACTGCGGGAGCGCTGCCGGAACGTGGCGCCGGAAGGATCGTCTACGCGATCTTGAGATCGGAAAGAGTACGACTACATCACCCACGAGAATCTGCTCTCGTTAACCGCTTTGGAATCTTCGAGGGTAAGTTATTCCATCGACTCGTTGCTACAATCTAGTAGATAGATCTTGGCTTGTTTGTTTGTATGCGATAGAAAATTTTTGTTTTCCATGCTACGAACCCCTACAGTGGTATCAGAGCCGTGTCTATATGTAGCTTTGTTGCACGAGTAGAACACAATGGTCATTGTGGGCGTTGATTCTTTTATTGTTGATTGCTTCTTGTGTACTTTGCATCTTGCGGTATGTTGGGATGAAGCGGCCCGGGCTAACCTTACATGACATCGTTCATGAGACTTGCTCCACGCTCGACATGCAACTTGTATTGCATAAGTGGCTTTGCGGGTGCCTGTTTCTCCTAGCATAGTTAAGATCCAATTTACAACAGGTGATTAACAATACTAGTATCAATGTTGTGGTTCATGTTCGTAAGTTAGAACGACACTTATTAACAGCCCCAAACCACGTAAAACATGCAAAGAAAGTAGAGGCGTCTAACTTTGTTTTGCAGGGGTGTGCAGTGATGTGATATGGCCATGATTGTGATTATATATGATGTATGCAATGTTCCTTATTGTAAGTCGGCAACCGGCAGGAGCCATATGGTTGTCTTTAATTTCTGTTAAGACCCGCGTGTCTATTCAAAGTAGTTGTAATAGTTGAAGCCGGTGGACGACAACCATGGAGAGGCGTCATTGACCTTGATGCAATGCCGGTGATGATGAAGATCATGTTCGTGCTGGAAGATGGAGATCGGAAGCACAAAGAAGAAAGGCCATATCATATCACATATTATGAATTGCATGTGATGTTAATCCTTTATGCATCTTGTATTGCTTAGTAGACGACGGTAGCATTATAAGATGATCCCTCATGCACATGAATTTCAAGTCATAAAGTGTTCACCCTTAGTTAGCACCGTTGCTAAAGCTTGTTGTTTCGAAGCACCACGTGATGATCGGGTGTGTTAGATTCTGCAAGTGTATACAACGTGAGCAAGCCAGATTTGCTCATGCGGAAACTAAGGTTTGATCTTGACGAGCCTAGCATGTACAGACATGGCCTCAGGAACACGGATTACCGAAAGGTAGAGCATGAGTCATATAGTAGATATGATGAACATGTTGATTGTTCGCCATTGAAGCTATATCAACTCTCGTGATGATCGGTTTTGATGTGGTGGATTTGGTTCGTGTGATCACTAAAACAATGTGAGGGATATTGTTTTGAGTGGGAGTTCACCTAGATTAATTTAATTATTAATTAGAACTCAATTTATCATAAACTAAATCAAAGTGAATTTGCATAGTTGTTGTAGTCATTGGCATCCGTTTACCACCTTGCGCTTAGTTATAATTGAGATGATAGAACTATAGAATTCTGGTTAGTTACTTTACGAACTGGTATCGTATTGTTTTGAAGTGTTAATCTAAAGTTTAAAAGTCCTATTGCAAACTTTCAGTAAGTTCCGGTTACTCCATGAAGTTTAATAATTAGTATTAAATCAAGAGTAACAATTCCAAGTGTTAGTATATAAGTATCATGTTTGTCTCCATGATTCTTGATATTCAAAGGATTCTCTTAATATCAAGGTTATCTAGGATCTGAAAGAGTTGTTTCAGAAACCGTGATGTGTGGAAGATATTGTGATATCTGAAACGAAGTTTTGGTTGCAACATGATAGAGTATAATATGGCAAAGTTCATGTTCTCATATTTTGATGAGAATTTGCAAAGGGTTGTAGACACTTGTTGTCATAATCCTCCAAAAGGTTTTGGATAGCAACATTATACTCGTAATTCATCGTTATAAGCTAAAGGTAGTTTGATCATGGACGATTCCATGATAAGGATGAATATTTGATGTAGGTAAAATGCTTACTACACCAAGAGATTACTAAATAAAGGAATTTGAAAGAACACCAAACATTTGATGATGGTGATCTACTTCAAAGTGCAAGTCCAAAGACATTGGTATTTAATTATACACGCTTTGGATTATGTGTCATATGTATGACTCCACTATTGATGTTGATAGATTCTTTCAAACAGAAAAGGAAATACTGAAAGAGAATCTCATAAGTATATGGCAGAAAAGAAAAGACTAGAATTGTTCAGTTTAAGTATATAGATGATATACATGTTATGGCTATATTGTTTGCTTATTAAACAATGTGGTTCTTAAGTATTTGATACTGAATTTGTTGGTGTGAATCGTCATACGAAACAACACAATTCATGAACTACAATGGCCTAAGTAACTAGCAAAAGAATATGTGATGATGTTCATCGAGAACAAATAAAGGGTTATTGTGTTGCTCGTTAAACATCAAAGCTTGCCTTCAAAGATTTGTTTTATCAGGTATTATGAGAACAAAAGGATTGTTCAAATAATTGTCATAATCCATAAAAGATGGATGATTCACAAATCTTGTTGGAGAAATCACATCCATAAAACTAGTGCTAAAAATGTCGAAAGACAAATTGATTGAAAGATCACTTCGGAAGTGACATCGTCATTTAAATTATATTTGAAAGAAAACATGAAGAAAATCCATATGGATGGAATTTTGGAGTCTTTTGATTTTTGATCAAATGACGCTTGTGAAACTTTCCTAGAGATAATTAAAACTTCGTTCATAGGCCAAAAGGGAACGAATGACTAGCTTATTGGAACTTGTACATATTGTTGTACGAAGTCCATTATGTGTAGTCAAAAGCGATGGATTTCAACTTCATATGCTTTCTCCGAAAATTTGAGTGAATATATGAATATTTACTTAATAAGGATAAAGTATGAAACACTTGAAAAGTTCAAAGACTTTCAAGATGAAGTGCAAAATCATTGTAACAAGAATATGAATAGTTTATGATAAGATCATAAAGGAAGATATTTGAGTTACAAGTTTAGCATAATACCTAAGATTTAAGGAATCGTTCCGTGGATTTGCATTTTCCCGAAACATCATAAGAGTATGGAACGTTCGAGATATGTAATTAAACCTTGTTTGACATGGTAAGATCAAAGGTATAATTCATAAAAAATGCCATTATATTTTAAAGATTAAAAGCTTTAGAGATTACCGTTTTTCCACTGAAAAGAGCTCCATTATAATCCGTTGAAATGACACCATATAAGGTTATGGTTTGGGATAAAACCCAAGTTGTCCTTTCTTAAACATTGGTATGCTATGCATAAGAAAGATGTGTGCAACCAAAGTCGGATGAACCTGTCTTTGTATAAACTGTTAAGTATTCCTCCATAAACACCGGAGACAAAAGTGTTTGTTGCTTAGAACGTCAAGTTTCTTTGAGAAGGAATTTTTCGTGAAAAGTTAAGTGGGAGGACAATAGAATTTTGATAAGGTTAAAAGAACCTTAGCTATATGTGCAGAGTTGCGCAGCACCGAAAAGTGTTCCGGAGGCAGCAACAAAGCTCATGGCTCACGTACCTCAAAGGTTGTGGTCACGGAGATCTAAGTTCCTATTGAAACAAGTAGGTCGAGTAAACAATCAAATACCAAGATTTGAGGGTTGAATCATTATTTGAGAATAATGAACGGACTACATGCAAAGAAGCGATGATGGGCCCTGACTCCGTAAAATGGCTTGAAGCCATAAAATCCGTGATAGTTCCATACACGAGAAATCAAGTTTTGAACTTGAAGGACCCTCGAGAAAGGTGTAAGACCTTACAGTTGTGTTTGGATCTATAAATAAATAGACATGGATGTTGCACATCTATGAAATAGTTGACATGTTGGGAAAGAGTTCACAAAATGTTCAAAGGTTGACTATGACAAGATTTGATCTTTCATAAGTGATATTTAGTCTAGACGGATTAATGTAGCAACCACTACATATAATTTGTTATATGGTAGTTGAATAAACAAAACAAGTTCTTCTAATAGAATCGTTACCTAGGACATGTGCATAACACGGTCCATAGGGTTTTGTTAATTCAAAGGATGCTAAAAGCATATGCAAACTTCAATGGTTAAAGTAAGCATAGCGGAGTTGGAATCTTCACTATGATGAAACTGTTAAAAGAGTTTAATTTCATCAGAGACAATGAAGATGCTTGCATTTGCAAGAAATTAAGTGGGAGCGCTAAGACATGTTTCTAATACATTATGTGGAAGACATATTGTTGATTGGAAATAATGTATCTTTTATTAACACATATTAAGAATTTCATCCCGATGAAAGACTTAGGCAAAACCCAAATATTTGGCATCAATAGACGCTAATATGGTTGTGCCAGAAGTACATAGACAAGATATTGAATGAGTTCAATATAGAAACTACAAGAGAGGTTCTTGTCGCACAGAAAGGATTGAATGAGTTCAATGTTGATGATATATTCAAGTGTATTGACATTTGGTAAAGTGAAACAAATAATCAAGTATAGATTGATACTTGATGTATGAAATCACAAAGAGTATTTATATCAATCATAGTGTGATATGTACAAATCCAGATATGTCCTATGCTCTAAATATTGTGAGCATATACCAGAATGATTCGTAAGATGATCATTGGACAATAGTAAGGATATTCTTATGATCTTTTGGAAGAACTAAGAGTATAATATTTGTAGAAGTGACAAATAGATGGTTAGTTCATTGTAAAAGTACTACATTGATACTAGCTTGGTCACAAAGTACAAATTAAGTTTATCTCAATCTAAACTAAGGGTGGCACAATATAATGGAAAGTGAGTTCCATAAAGGATTTGGATGAGTTCCAAAGTTAAGACATTGTGACAGATACTACAACAAAAGGCTAAGTATATGACTGCTATTTTAGCAGCAAAAGAGGGCATTTGTGTTAAGTAGTTTGTTATCAAACTAGGTATAGTTCACAGTGGGATAATACTATGAAGATATATTGTGCGACAATATTATCAACATGTTTTAACTCCAAAGAGCTAAAGGTCACACCGAAAGACCAAATTTATACAAAGCCATCTCATTAGAGAATGAGTGATGCGTAGAGACGCAAAGACATGCAATTACACACGGACCTGGAAGTGTCAGATCCGGAGATCAGTTGACCACTAGCAATCGTGTACATACAACACCGGAAAGCCATAGGTGTTGAATACACAAAGGTTTGAAACTAGATTATTGACTCTAGTGCAAGTGGGAGACTGTTGGAGATATGCCCAAGAGGCAATAATAAAGTGGTTATTATCATATCTTCACACTTATGATAAATGTTTACATACCATGCTATAATTGTATTAACCGGAAACATTAATACTTGTGTGATTTGTAAACTAAAATAAGAGTCCCTAGTAAAGCCTCTTGTTAAACTAGCTTGTTGGTTAATATATGATCATGGTTTCCTGATCATGAACATAGAGATGTTATTAACAACAGGATCATATCATTAGGAGAATGATGTGATGGACATACTCCTATAGATAAGCGTAGCATAAAGATCAAGTCATTTCAATAGTTCAATTGCTATATGCTTTCTGATACATAGTAACCTAATTCCTTCGACCATGAGATCATGCATATCACCTTTACCGGATGGATGCTTTGATGTCATCAAACACGACACCGTAACAGGGTGGCTATAAAGGTGACATTGAGTGTTCAGAAAGTATTGGTTGAAACACATGGATCAAGAGTGGGATTTGTCCATCCATATGACGGATAGATATACTCTGGGCCCTCTCGGTGAAATGTCATCCAATTATCTTGCAAGCATGTGACTGGCTCACAAGGGATCACATATCACGGGAACGAGAAAAGAGTACTTATCAGTAACGAGGTTGAACTAGGTATGCAGAGATACCGACGATCATAACCTCGGATAAGTAAACTATCGTGAGACAAAGGGAAATTGGTATCGTATGTAAGTGGTTCATTCGATCGCAAAGTAATCGTAGAAATATGTGGGAGCCATATGAATTTCCAGATTCCTCTATTGGTTATTGTTCGGAGAAGTGTCTCGATCATGTCCGCATAATTCACGAACCGTAGGGAGACACACTTAAGGATTCGACGTTGTTTGAGTAGTTATGGTATTATGAGAAAGAGACCGAATGTTGTTCGGAGTCTCGGATGGGATCCGGGATATCACGAGGTGATCCGGAATGGTCCGGAGAATAAGATTCATATAACGAAAGTCCCGTTTCGGAGTTCGGGAATGATTCCGGTGTTTTCATCGGGAATGTTCTAGAAGGTTCCGGATTGTCCGGCACTCCGGGGGGGGGGAGGGTACATGAATGTTTCATTGAATGATTGCATCATGTACTAAGTGTTCTTGCTGTTCCAAAAACATGAAAGTCAAATTGCCAATTTGAAAGTCAAACGGCTAAAACAGGAAACTGTGGAAAACAGGAAACTGTGGGAAACAAGCAAGAGGAGGTTGAAACCAACTTGGAGGAGGAGTTCCTCTCCTCCAAGCCGGCGCCCAGCCCTAGGCCGAGTTGGGGAGGGACTCCCTCCTTCCCTGGCGCGCCTAGCCCCTCCACCTATAAAAGGAGGGGCAGGGCTCCTCCTTGAGACACACAAGTTCCTACCATCTCCGGTTTAGAGCCGTTTTGGTTTAGAGCTTCTAATTGCTTTAGCCTGCGGTTTAGAGCCTTCTAATTGGTGTGTCTAATCTCTAGACCACTAATAGCCCTCTCTCATAATCCACCATACTCGCTCCGGCTTAAGGCGAAGCCCTGCGGGATCTCCCCTCTACTTCCGGTACCACGCCGTTGTGCTGCCGGAATCACGAGGAGAGTGCTACAACCTCCGCTGCCTGCTGGAACAAGGGAGAGGAAGGTCTTCGTCGAGTACCGAACGTGTGACCGACTGCGGGAGCGCTGCCGGAACGTGGCGCCGGAAGGATCGTCTACGCGATCTTGAGATCGGAAAGAGTACGACTACATCACCCACGAGAATCTGCTCTCGTTAACCGCTTTGGAATCTTCGAGGGTAAGTTATTCCATCGACTCGTTGCTACAATCTAGTAGATAGATCTTGGCTTGTTTGTTTGTATGCGATAGAAATTTTTTTTTTCCATGCTACGAACCCCTACAGTTTAGGTAAGTGGAATGTTTCCGCGGTATCGACAAGCCCAGTCACACTTTCGGGTTCCTAGTCATTTACAGCCATTGACACAAACCTCTGGGTCCATCTCGGAGCTGGCCAACTTCGTAGCGGGTAGCTTGGTGGGGTGGCCCCCTGAAATTTATATGAATCTTGCAATTGCTCTATCGTGATGCCTCGTTGGGTTTCATTTGGTTTTTCTCGAGGTTGATCGTGTGTGTGTTGCTATTTGTGCCCCCCTGCAGGGTAAAACTTTCTGAAAGCCGTGTCCGCGGTTATGGACGACTTAGAGCACAGTATCTCGATCATAGACAACTATAACTAAAGTAGTGCTATAAATTTGACTTTATAATGACTAGTAATTAGCTTCACTATAATGGAATGGCTAAATAAAAGTGCCAACAATTGTTGTTTTGGATTGTCACCTGTTACCATTGTATCTGACTAGTAAGTATTGCAACTACAACGGAATGGCTAAATAAAAGTACCAACAACTGTTGGGTTTTGGGATGCCTCATGCTATATGTAACTGATTAGTAAGTACTACAACTATAATGGAATGGTTAACTAAAACTGCCCACTGCTTATTATATCAGGATGACCCATGCTATCTATATCTGACTAGGAATTGTCACAACTATAAAAAAATGAATAAAACTGCCAACTGTGTGAGTTCCTCGGTTGAATTCCTCGGTTGGTATCGAGGGGGAATACCAGGATGGGTATGTTTGGTGTTAGAATTAGGTTGGATCCGAATAGGTCTTTCTTATCCCTATCTAATAGCCGCCAGTTGTATTGAGTCTCTATAGGTTGTTTAGTGCATGATGCGCTGCCGCTTCAGTACACCATACCTATGTAGGCGAGGACCGCCGAATTCTAGTCTCGCCGTGTACTGGCCTCAGTACTGACCGCTCTCTTTTTCCTTTGCCCTCTGTCGGCATCCCTTTTGTTTAAGCAGGTTTTGAGATCGACGTCGTTAGCAGGGTTACCCTTCCGGCTTGGCCTGGGCAGGGTTATGGACGCCATTGGTTATTCTTCAGGGCTCTTAGCCCCATTTGCATCTTGTCCGTAGTCGGACGTTGTATCGTTTTCAAGGTGATTTGGGATCTTTGTATTGTAAATCTGTATTCTTGACTCATGGAGTCGTTGTTGTATATATATGTTCTGTGGGTTTCATCGTGGACTATTGTGTAATAATATTACTTCGTTTTCCACCCGCACGCAAGTGCCTGGTGGGCACCTTTGAATCGTTTCTATGCGGGTTTGGCAGGAATTGCTAAAACTTGCATAGGGTCGATTCTGAGGGTGTTACAGCAGGCATATGTCTCGATAACTCAACATGATCTCGCCATATGAGCGAACACCATACAACCTAAGGAAGGAATTGCAAACTATTTAAAGATTCAACATCAAGGTTAGTATACACACTAAGTGTAGGAATGAGATGGGGAGAAGCATTATAAGCTTGGAAAATTTATGTTATGTTATATGTTTTCGAACACGTTGTGTATTAACAATTACCCTATTGAAAGCTTGAGGAAAATTAATGAATTACATAAACGATTTTTCTTTGAATAGCCCATGAATGCTATACTTGCATTGTAAGAGCAAGGTATTTGAGGAGTATGCATGGTATTTGCAGATTATTGACGTGCTTACTTTTGCTATAATCAATTCAACGAAAAATGATGGGCTTTAAATACCCACTCTTGGAGCATGAATTCAACTAAGTTCTAATTATTGTGGTATTTCCTTGGCAGGTAGTACCTTTTGTATGAGACACGTGGCCAAAGCAGACGATGTCGTATTCCGTTGCATCACTGTGATGCAGGAAATTTGGAACTTTATTTTAATTATATTTTTTTGTATCATGTCCATACTTTTAGGAGATTCGCCACAAAGTCTCAAAAGAATAATTTTATATTTATTAATATTAAATTTAATCAATGTTGATTCCTATAAATGAACTTGCAGGTCGGTATGAAGCCAAATTCGATGGGTTCACACACAAAAACTGAAGGATATGTGTAGGTTCGGGTCTCACATGAACGCCAAAAAACCCTACTTCCTAAGTTTCATGTGTGTTGTTTGATATGCAAATGGGGTGGAAGATCTCAATCGGGTGCTTCCGTAGGAGCTCCTTACGAGGTGGATGATGTCAATATGTCCTTCTAGGAAGGGATACTATACTTATTAAGTGATGCTCCATCGACCTAAATATGGCGTGGCGAAGCTATAGTATGAAGACATCTACAAGCTAGTGACCGGAGATAATTAGTGTCATTTTTTAGAATGTCATGATGGCATCTGCCTTGCAGGGTGCCTTGTCCTGATGGTGTTGGCATCATCATGATGGCATTGTCGTCATGCCGACCAATGCAGGGAGCCGCGCCCTTGATTGAGCGGGACATGAGCGACTTCACATAAAGCCCTAATGTCAATATACATCGCCCAAGGAGAGATTGAGTCTCGTCATGTCTCCTCGTCTTGACTTTTGTGCCTACCATGGGTGTGCTGCACTAGGTAGGTTGGATTTTGCGTGTCACACCTACGTCACACCGCGACGCCTCCCTAAACGAGGAGCCCCTTCATAGTTGTGACCCATCTTATTGTCAATCGAATTATGCTTCCGACTCACCTGACCTAAGCTCGTGCAGCAACTATGACAAGACAGGGGAATCACGTATAAGTAACTCTCTTTCACGCACACACTTTTATGTATTTTGTTCTTTCTATAATTTTAACATTATAAAAAATTCAAATTATTAAGTTGAAATTCTGAAATCTTTGAACTTCTGAAAGTTTGATAAAAACAGTATACTTTACACAAGTTTGATTTTACTTTAAATTTGAATTTCTAGAAGCTTCACACTTTCTAAAAGATAAAGTATTGTGAAGTATGAAATTTATGAACGTTTTATATTTTTGTAAAAAATATGAAATTTGAAAGTGTTTCAAACGTTTTGAATTGAAAGTTCAAATTTTGTGTACTGTTTGCAATTCTTCAAAAAAAGAAGTTACAAATTCTAAGAGTGTGTGTTGATTTATTAAATGTAGTGCTCAAATTTTCACAATTGAATAGTCAAATACAAATCCGCTCCTAAGAATGGGTTATTGTATAGACACCTCCGTGTGTCTAGCTACCAAGATCATGTTGTATTTGACTAGCGTGTCACCTTTGCTCCCTCTTTAAAAATAAAGTGTATAAATTTGTCCAAAGTCAAATAATGCAAAGTCTTACCAAGTTTGGAGAAAAAGTTGTATAGGTATGATATGTCATGGTTTATCTAGTGGCATTGAGATTTTTTTTACGGAGTAGTTGTTAATGGTCTTAGGAAAACTTTGTCGAACTTTATATTGTTTGACTTTAAAAATATTTTTAGGAATAATGAGGGATTAACTAGCTAGACTTTTAAAAAAAAATTACTCCCTCCATCCCAAAATAGATGTCTTAGATTTGTCAAAATTTGGATGAACCTATATACTAAATAATGTCTAGATTCGTCCAAATTTTGACAAATCTGAAACATCTATTTTGGGACGGAGGGAGTACACTAGACTTCGAATGTTACATATATAACTGGAGTCGTTTTACACCACGTTCAATCATCCTGAGTTCACAAAATGACACGATTTCACAACATTCGCTATCTTATCTCGCTTCCTGATTACAGTTCGAGAACGTACTCCCTCATTTAGAAATATAAGATGTTTTAGATTTATGAAGGAGATGTATTTAGACATCTTTTAGTATATAGGTTCAAATGAATCTAGACACTAAATATATCTAGATACATCTTATTCACAAACATAAAACATTTTATATTTCTAAACGGAGGGAGTACATGTGTTTCTTTCCATCATTTTTATAACATCGTTTATTTCCATACTTGGTACATTAATGTACATAGATATATACAACTAATGGACGCTTATCCTGACGCAATATATAGATAGCAATCTTTAATGTATATTATTAATTAACGACGTACGTATATGGTAATGTATACCCATAAGATATGTGTGTACATATGAACTTTTTGAGGTTCACACACGTGTTTTTGTGGTTTATTTTTATTTGAAAAAATATTTTAATGAATACATACTAAAAAAATGGCAGATTTTCTGTGTTTCCAATATAAATACACGAGGACTTGGCCTCGTTGCCACCACTGTTCTTGCCTTCAGATCAACCAGAATCCAACATAGATAGCTCTGTCAGTTGGAAACTCCAGCGACCGGCGACCACCATACAGAGAAATTCCGCGGCTAACTAGCTTGTCGATCCCCTCACCCTGGTAAAAAGCTATAAGCCTAAAGCCTAGCTAGGTAGATACACGATCTACTTCTGTGCTTGTGATTGGGATTTAGGAGTCGTTTGTGCTGGAACTTATGTGCTTGTGATTTTATTTTGAAGCTAGATAATTTGAAAGAGTTGTGTGATTTTGTTTTGAAGTATGAAGGATCAATTAACCTTGGTTCAAGCTTTTCTTATAAAAAAAAATCTTGCAATCAGCATCATGTGTTGTTCAATATCTGGTTCAACCATGAATTTGACAGCTTTAAACTAAGATCATGTAAACTCATGCTGATTGATGGTAGATCTTCTCTTCTAAATGTATCATGCATGGAATTGTATTGCACAAAATTCTGAAAAGTTTATGAGTGGCAGCTTTGTTTTCAGGTCTTTTTCGAAAAGAGTTATTTTAGATCTAGATCTGCTGTCTTGGTGTCCCAAGTATTTCTTCTGATTCCTTCTTTTTTTCTCTTCTCGCGCTTTATTTTAGATCTTGATCTTTTTCCAACATGTAATTTTGTTTTCTCGAAATAGAAAACAAAGTCACGGTGCATCTAATATTAAGGTGTACGTAAGCATTTCTTGGCTTGCCTAGATCTCAGTGAACCAACAAGCTAGATCTCTCATTTGTATGAGGGAAATCTAGAAGAGATCTATGAGTGTATCTGTTATATATATTAGAAAATAAGGGAGATTTAGGAGTATTCATTCTATTCTATTTCTTAAACCAAATAGCTAGGATCAGATCATATCCAGGTCTCTCGGTAAAAACCCAAAAACATATTCGAACTATTTTATATTCTTGTGTTCGTGTATGACTTTATTAGAACTTTTTTTTTTTGTGTCGACGTCTACAACATCTCACTTGTAGTACTATCTAGACAAGACCATATTCGTCACCTATGCATTTATTCTAGATTATCGAATTCTTTCAGATGTTTAGCGTGCTGTTTGTTTGCACACTAATGCACTTGTACAGCTAGCCGTCGATATGCATTTAATTTCTTGTTTGTGTATTACCACATGCATTAGATCCGTGTGTCGGAATACCCATGGCTTGCCTGATCATGGATGTTGTTTTCTTGCGCAGGTGCTGATCGATAAATGGAGTGCAAGGGCATGAACGGGCAGGTCACCAAGCCCAAGGTTGTGTTCGTGCTGGGCGCCACGGCCACCGGTAAGTCGAAGCTCGCAATCGCCCTCGCCCAGCGCTTCGATGGCGAGGTGATCAACTCGGACAAGATCCAGGTGTACGACGGCATGCCGATAATCACCAACAAGGTCACCGAGGAAGAGTGTGCCGGCGTGCCTCACCACCTCGTGGGCGGCGTGCACCCGGACGCCGACTTCACCGCTGAGGACTTCCGCCGCGAGGCGTACGCGGCCATCGGACGCGTCCTCTCGGCGGGCCGCCTCCCCGTGGTCGCGGGCGGGTCCAACACCTACATCGAGGCGCTGGTGGAAGGCGACGGCGCAGCGTTCCGCGCCGCCCACGACTGCCTGTTCCTGTGGTTGGACGCCACGCCGGAGATACTGGAGTGGTACACTGCGCTGCGCGTGGACGACATGGTGCAGCGCGGGCTGGTGAACGAGGCGCGCGCCGTGTTCGACGCCGGGAACGCGGACTACAGCCGCGGCGTGCGCCGCGCCATCGGGCTCCCCGAGATGCACGACTACCTGCTGCTGCTGGACCAGGCTGAGCGGGAGGGCGAGGTGGAGGCGGTGGACCTCGCCGATATGTTCGACGGCGCGGTGCGCAAGATCAAGGCCAACACCTTCGGGCTGGTGCTGGCGCAGCAGGCCAAGATCCGGCGCCTGAGCGCGATGGAAGGCTGGGACGTGCGCCACATCGACGGCACCTTCGTGTTCACGTGCATGGTTCTGGGCCTGGGAAGGGAGGCCTGGGAGACGGTGGTCTGGGAGCGGTGCGAGGAGATGGTGAGAAGCTTCCTGGAGACCCCGGCTTTCTTCTCCGATGAAGCTGACAACCTGCCAAGTGATCTGGAGCTGGAGGAGGAGATGTCCAGGCTTTTCCTCGGGGTCTCTAGTGTTAGATAATCACGTGTCCTACACGTATTGGAATTGCAGTCCGAGTAGATGTAGGTGTCCAGGTACTATACGTATATGTATTAGACTAGGTTTAGCTACCGTCAGTTGTCTAGTCTTGGCATATATATATGCGTGTATCCTGACCTGTAAATAACACTTCGTGAGAATCAATACGAAAGTAACTATGATGTGCGATATGCACCTGTGGCCATCAAAGCTTATTGTTTTCACGTGAGTGAGTTGTGTTGGTACTAGCTTGATCAATCAATCAAAGCTAGCCAGTTTGGCTGTGTGTACTTGCGCGTCTTGACGGAGTTGATCGAGTGATCTTGCCGCTATCGCACCGTCTGTTGTCGGAAAGTACTCGACGAAAGGCGTCGCATATCGGGCCAATTTCCAACAATTGGTATCAGAGCCAAGGTCGTCGCCTGTGATCTTCTGAAAGTACTAGGAGGTCATGGCGATGGTGAAGTTTGGCGAGAGCTCGGCATCGGCACCGGTGACAGAGACGGTGGGGGCGGCTTTGTATCCGCGCCTCGATTGCAAGGACTACGGGCTATGGGCACTCAACATGGAGGTGGCCATGGAGGCTCAGGAGGTTTGGGAGGCCGTCGATCCAGGAGGCGACGAGTACGTCAAGGGAGGCGCGAAGTACCGAAAGGATCGCCAAGCGTTAACGGCGCTCTATTCCGTCGTGCCGAAGGACGTGATGCAGCACCTCGTCGGAAAGAAATCGGCGAAGGATGCATGGGAGACGATCAAGATCTTGCACCAAGGTCATGCCCGCGTGAAGGAAGCGCATCTTCAAACTTTGACCAAAAGCTATGAAGATCTGAAGATGGAGAAGAGCGAGACGGTTGATCAGTTTGCCGCCCGTTTCGTTACCCTTGTCAACGCAATCAGGGGATATGGCGAGAAATTGGATGAGATCAAGAACGTCAGAAGGTTCCTGCGTGCGGCGCCGGCGCGCTACATGCAGATCGTTACATCGATCGAACAATGTCTCGACCTGAATACATTGACGGTTGAGGATCTCGTCGGAAGATTCAAGGCACACGATGAGAGAATCCAGATCAGCTTCGGTGATCCAGAACAGGTTGAGCACCTGATGCTCACAAAGCAGCAGTGGATAACTCTTTCAAAAGAAAAGCAAGGAGGCTCCACGAGCAGCAAGGAGATGATGGACCGATGATGCTGATGCTCGAAGTAACTGAGTTAAAGGATGAGGAGGATCCTCCATCACCGGCTATGGAGATTGTGGCGCAAGTGGATCACGATCTACCGTGTGTGCATCATGAGGAACAAAGTGCCCCGTTCCCATGTGAAGCCACGTTTGAGGCAAGTGAAGCCTCGGAACTTGTTCATGGCGATCTATGCGTTGGAATCTCACCCGCAACTCCGTCTGGCAATAAGTTCTTCATGCTTGTGGTGGATGATCATAGTAAATACATGTGGATTGTGTTGCTGGAAAGTAAGGATCAAGCTCAACAAGCATTCGAGAAGATCAAGGAAGCCGAAGAGTTCAAGGTGGAGGCAAAGATAAGAGCCCTACGCATTGATGAGGGGGGTGAGCTGCATCAAACTGTGTTGACCATGGCACGGAGCATGATGAAGAGTAAAGGCTTGCCAGGAAAATTCTGGGGTGAGGCAGTCAATACGGCTGTGTATTTGCTGAACATGGAGCCAATTGAGAGTGGCGTTGGTATAACACCGTACGAAGCATGGTATGGATGGAAACCCTCGGTTGATCATCTTCGCACTTTTGGATGCGTGGCGCATGTCAAGACGGAGTCCGACCATAAGAGTAAATTGGCGGAGCAGAGGACTCCAATGATCATGACGGGCTATAAAAGCTCAAAGGAATACCGCTTGTGCAATCCTTATACCAATAAGGTGGTTGTCAGGGGCGACGTAATCTTTGAGGAAGGCAAGTCATGGAATTGGGGCTACAACGAACCGGAATATTCAACTTTTCACGTCACGTGGGATCTTGAGTATGAAGAAAATATGGATCAATCGAGCTTATCCTTGTCAGCAAGTTCGGGCCCAGAAGATATTGAAGGCCTAGGGGCAGCTCCAAGCGTGGACACCAGGCCAGAAGCACTAGGGATTCTCCCAGAAGACAAAGAGTTTGAAGAAAAGGCTAGTCTGTGGCCAGAAGATACGGAACTGGAAGGGTGTACAGATGCATGTGCAGCGATACCTACACTTGTTTGCCCAAAAATTAGAGGAGGAGGGGGAGCTGAAGTGAGCCCAGCAAACAGGCCAGCAAGGCCAGAAGGCGATGGTCCAAGAGTGTGGACTGGTGGCCAGATAGATGGAGGAGACCCAACAATAGGGGGTGCAGATCCATCAAAAGGCTTTTCATGTGGTATAGAGAAGCTAGAAGAAAACAAATTTGAGTTACCTCCTACTTATTTGTTCTATTGCATCCAAGAGCACCGACAAGTAGTAGATCAAATATGCGAGGCATCGATGAGAAAGTACTTCATTGAACCAAGTATAATGTCTCAAGGCGCGAATAAAAAGGACAGTCGGCGTGAAGGCATGGAGAAGGGCGCGGACAAAAAGGGTTGTCGGCGTGAAGCCATGGAGAAGTCGACAAAAGCAAAGTAGGTGACATGGGTACTGAGTAAGGGTGCGGCGAAAGCAATGCCGTGGATGACGCCTGCGAGAAGCAGCTGGCGCATTTGAGACCCAGGTCGATGTAAAGAAGCACATCGTGATTAGAGGGTGATTGTTAGATAATCACATGTCCTACACGTATTGGAATTGCAGTCCGAGTAGGTGTAGGTGTCCAGGTACTATACGTATATGTATTAGACTAGGTTTAGCTACCGTCAGTTGTCTAGTCTTGGCATATATATATGCGTGTATCCTGACCTGTAAATAACACCTCGTGAGAATCAATACGAAAGTAACTATGAGGTGCGATATGCACCTGTGGCCATCAAAGCTTATTGTTTTCACGTGAGTGAGTTGTGTTGGTACTAGCTTGATCAATCAATCAAAGCTAGCCAGTTTGGCTGTGTGTACTTGCGCGTCTTGACGGAGTTGATCGAGTGATCTTGCCGCTATCGCACCGTCTGTTATCGGAAAGTACTCGACGAAAGGCGTCGCATATCGGGCCAATTTCCAACATCTAGTGCCCCCGTTGCCATTTTGGCCCTGCCAGCAGTGCGCAGGAACAAGGAGGTCGAAAAAGGAGCTGCCGCCGGCGCTGTCAAAGGAGGCAATGGCGGGGTCGCTGAGGCTGCAGCAGGTCCAGATGCAGCGGTCTAAGCGACGACGTGCATGCATGCATGGCTTTGGCTTTCGGTGTTGCCTGCTGATCCGCTGCTGCTTAGAGATGGGACGGTGATACAAGTGTCAGGAGCTTAAGCCGGCATGCATTACTGTTTACTTTACTGTTGTTTCTGAATAATCATGAAAAAACTCATATGGGTTTAAAGGCACTTGGGCCATTAAATATGTCAGTTGTTGTTTTTTACATCATCTATCTGTGGATGTCTCTTCCCTTAAGTTATTTTATGGATTTAAATACGGTAATCCTAGACGTACGGACTCGTTGGTTTACAAAAACTCTACGGACTGACGTGGATGGAGTTTGTTGGTTGGACTTTTATCCCATGCTTAAAAACAGGAAACGGTTTGTATCTCCCACCCCCATGTGTTACGCCACGTCTGATTCCGTAAGCTGTTTTTGTAAAAAAATTGTAGCATTACTCATTTAAATATTGCGCTCTCAGTTGAATATTACTTTGATGGTACTGTCCATTTCTGTCTACGATCATGAGCGCCTACTCTACTCTTGAAGCTGAACTGGTAGAAAGGTATGAGCAGAACATGATCAAATTAACAAAAAGGAGGAGAAGGAACACAATAGTCTCGGTAACAGATAAAATTAAAATGAGATACTTCAATTCATGCTTAAAAAAATTGGCAATACTTTTGTGAATTACTTTGCTTCTCCAAATCCTAACCATGGAAGGGCATACTTGAATACTCAAATGCCAATGTCAAACCAAGACTACACGTACACAATCCCATACAAACGACTATGTGAGACGCTAAAAGAAATGAAATGGAACGCTTCACCAGGACCAGATGGCTTCAACTTGGAGTTCTAGATAGCAACATGGAGCTGGATCAGAGACAACATCCACATGCTGGTAAGATCTTTCTATGAATCTGGAATCCTTCCTTCGCATATTAATGTTACACATATTACCATAATCCCCCCTCCCCCAAAACAAAGTGTCCCACTTGTTCCTGTTGACTACAGACCCATTAGTCTTTGCAATATCATCTACAAACTAATTACTAAAACTTTGGCTAATAGACTCAAACCTCATTTGCTCGACTACATCCACCCTGCCCAACAAGCTTTCATAGAGGGCCGGCGCATCAGCAACAATATTATCATTGCTCAGGAAATCACACACTCTTTTGCCCTCTCCTCCCGGAAAGAAAAGGCTTTTATGCTTAAAATTGACCTTTCCAAAGCCTTTGATAAAGTAGAATGGAATTTTATCATTCGCGCTCTCACACGTAAAGGTCTGCATGGTCATTTCATCAATTTAATCCATGCATGCATATCCTCGCTGACATTCTCAGTAGTCATTAATGGCAAACCTTTTGCGACCTTTTGCAAAGTTTTGAAACGACAAAGGTATACAACAAAGTTTTCCTCTTTCCCCATACCTTTTTCCTAACAATTAATGAATTATCTATTGAGCTACATGAGTCCATGATAAATTCATCTCGCTATGGCATTGTTCTTGAACCAAGTTGTCCTCCTATTCACTCACTCCTCTTTTCGGATGATCTTCTTATTTGTGGCAAACCATACACCAATGAAGCCTCCACCATGAAGAAAATATTAGATTCATTTTGTGCTCTTTCTGGTCAAACCCCAAGTTGGCCCAAATCAGGAAAAAATTCAGTAAGCATGTTGACCAAGGGATTGTTGATGCCATTAGACAAATCTTTCTAATCACTCTAATGGATTCCTCCTTCATAAATCTTGTACATCATGTAATTCTTCCTAGTAAAGATATGACATGCTTATGATTTTTTCATACACAAGTTCAAAGCAATACTTGCAACTTACAAAGCTGATCAATTGTCTCATATGTAATAATGCAATTGTTCGAGTCTTTTGGTGGATAGGGTTTATGCAGGACAAAACTAGCAAAGCTTTGCCTACAAGAATGGAAGGATATTTGTACACCAAAGAAATAAAGGAGGCCTAGGAATCAGAAACTTTTAAGCTATTAACCATGGCCTAATACTTATGGCAGCTTGGCGTATAGCCAAAAACCCATCTAACTTCCTTCACATGGTTCTAAAATCTAATTACTTCCATGACTCTTCCATTTGGCATCCAAATTCAAATGTTCTAAGTTAACCTTTTGGGCATCTTTCCTAAAGATTTTATCGATCGTCGAAGCCCATTCCTACTAACAAATTACCCGAGGTAACATCTCTCTTTGGAGTACCCCCTTGTGTCAAGATTAGACAAATATGTATTACCATCTAATAATCCAGCAGCCAAACTATAAATATCCAGCAAAAGTAAATGAACTTTGGTACCAACTAAAAAGGTCTACAATAATCAACTGATTGAATCCCTTTTCTAGCAACCCACGTCTGATTGTATTAAACAAACCCCTATTATCCTCTCCCATGACCATTACTTGATATGTTGGAAGCTCACTCACACAGGTAAGTATAATTCCAAAAGTGCATACTATGATTGCTTACAATATCTACAAGAGCAGGGTGAACCACGTCCTAGGAAAATCCCAATAACAATAATCAGCATTCTAAAATAAGTCTAGAAATCGAAGGAGATTCTGCCGAGGATACAGGTTTTTGCATGGAGGATACTTCGGCTATCTATACCCACTAGTGCTTGCATAGGAAAGTATTCTAAACATATCAGTAATTTTTACTGCAGGTGTGGACTAGAAGAAGATGGCATTCGCCTCTTATTTACCTACCACTTTGTTAAGGTAGCTTGGTTCAGCTCGCCATGGTACATTAGAACGGAGATCTTAACACAGCACAATCACTCATTGACAGAAATCATACTAAATCCCCTCAATATGAATCATCTGTATGCATACCTATATAATCTACTAAACTTTTTGTGGTGCATTTGGAAATCCAGGATTGGCTGTCTTTTTAACAGGAAAAGCGGGAGCCATAGCAGATCAACATTAACTCACAAGAAATCCTCAAATCAATGAATCTCCTTGAACTTCCTAATACTTCTTTGTAGGTACAAAGCAAGACAACATAGAAATACAATGAGAAAAAGAGACACTATAGTGCATACAGAAGGTGGTGGAGAGGCAACAATCTTCTCGGATGCAGTCTAGAAAAAAGATGAAACTCCGGGATCCATAGGTTCAAAATTCACAGGGATCAGAGTATTCATACAGATACAAAGGGCAATGTAGGTCAAGCAAATATAAATATACAGGCCTCCACAACCTCGACCATCTCAGTTCTACAAGTAGAACCAAAGGCTATGCTACTTACAACATAAAATTGTAGAAAAACTAATAATCCATAAGCTAACTCTCTCAACAGATAACAAGCTACTAGCAATGGCAATTGCAAGTAGAAAGGTGGACTATGAATTTATTCACTTGAGTACAAGGGACACTCTGGCCAGGATTTTAAATTCAACAAGAAATATACGGGCAAGAGTGTCTCATGTACCAAGAGACACAAACCATGTTGCTCATAGTTGTGCTCATAAGGTGCATAGGAATTCCCTACTATTCAAAATTTTGAATGGTAGGGATTGCAATTCAAAATATACATTGTTGTTGAGAAGATGAGATGAATTTGGCGCCTAGTGTTGTTCAAAAAACCTGTCGAATAAGCCCTTAACACACCACCGTCATTGGACCTAGTCAATGACTAGACCACCACACATTGCCTTGATCTGCCACCACCCTAGTTTATTATGGACATAACAACTCCTAAGATCTACATAGATAGCGGATTGTTGGCTACAAAAGATTTACCACTAATATGAGGTGGATGTCGATGAAAGGAATCAAACCAAGAAGAGTCGACCGCCATAGGACATGCCCTATGTGCATGTGTAAAATTAGCATGTTGCCACCACCCACTGAAGTTTCCAAACTATCACGATCTCCATAGATCACCACGTGATCCTTACCGATCGTCTACCCAATGATCTAGATGTGGCATGGTGTCTCAGATCAGTTGCAAAACACCCAAGCCACCACTCTTATAAGCATACATCGATAGCCAACAAGGGCGGCTAGGCGTAAGGAGACTCCCCGCCTTCACCAAGGGAAGCATAAGGCCGCCCTTAATGAAGGCAAGGATATTGGACATTGGGGGCTGCTTAGGAGGAAACCTAATCGTCCTAGGGTTGCACATGGGTGTTCAGAAAGTAAAACATTTTTCTTGGCCCATGTTTGATGCGTTCTTTGGTATTGATATTGTTCTTGGGTCCTTTTAGGTTTTGTTGCATAACTTGAAGTAGATGGTATATACAAGTATAATCTCATAAAATTTGTTTTTCGCAACTGAAATCATAGGGTGAACCATGCTAAAGATATCAATGTATCACACTATATTTTCCAATAAAAACTCTAGGAAATATTAACATGTTAAACAAGATTTTGGTAATGATTTTCACATATAGCTAGTGCAATTTCGTAATAATTTGGTTCAACCAATCATTGGTAGAAAATACACGATCAATGCTCTTTCCCAACATTTCCATCCATAGGAACAGTAACCTTATTGTATATTTCTTCATAAGTGGGTAAGTTGGACAAGATTTCTAGATGAAGCGGTGCTCACTAAGTCATGACCGGAAGATGGAAATACCACTACTAGGTATCACTATTGGAGATTGTCCTAGAAGGGTATCTCGCGAAGTAGGAAGAATCGAACGCAGGGGGAAACACGATCTCTCCAAGCCCTCTCGATGACCTTGGAGATGAACAGTGGAATCATGGCAAGACAGTCACAAGGATTTTACCTAGGTTCAGGCCATCGTGCGGTGTAAAACCCTACTCCTGCTTTGCTTGTATCGCTTGGCGAGGTTACAAGTACAAGAGGATAATCGCGTGATCAGTAGAGATCCTGGGAGGAGAAGACTAGGGTTTTCGAGGTGGAAGAAGATGATCCCCTTCCTATGGTGCCTTACCCCTATTTTTATAGGCGCCCCGGTTCTCTTCCCGCCAAAAGGGTTTACACACGGAGACAAGAGAGGGAGTGGTTGAGTCAAAGATGTCGCTTTCGTCACGCCCTTCATGTCTCTATTGAGAGAGGGGAGTGGTCCCCCATGTTGAGGCCTTGTCGGCCACTCCTGGGTTGGAGAAGGGGAAAGCCCACTTTGCTTGGAGGTGAAGTTGGTGGCCTCTCGCTGAGGGAGTAGCTCATATTCTTACCTTGGAGCGCAAGTGTCCTTGCGCGGCTTTGGTGCCCCAAGTGTTGGGAGCGAGTGTTCCCTATGTTGGGCACTCGCTGATGTGCTTATGGTCTTGTGGAGTCACCCTTGGAGCAGTACATGCTTTGGGGTCCTTATGGAGGCCTATTCTTGACGCTCAGTGAGGGATCCTCTCTGAGGCTTGATGGATGTCTTGTCGTGGAGGCCTAGCAGCAGAGGGGCCAGGGTACCCCTGGTTACCAGTTGCCCGACAATCACAGACTTGTAGTGTTTTGTACATGCTCTCTTTCTATATTGGCACTCTTTGATCCATTTAATGGGAAAATCGAGAAACCCTTATGTAAACAACAGAGCATCCATGTGATGCTTCGAACATGCCACTTTTCCGTACAGAGCACCAAAATTATTATGGATAATGGACACAAGACATACTTCTCTTAAGCCTTTTTTATGGAAAGGGCTCTATTTTACATTGCTCTCTAAACGTATACATGATTACCTTATGAAAGACATACACTTCCAAAAACGAAGAAGTGAGAAAAACTGGATAGGGCAATTACCAAAATTATCTTGTGGCCTACCTTTCCAGAAACTTTGATTTTCGTGGTCATTGTTCATAACCCTACAAGTGATTTAGAGCATTAAAGTAGGCTAGGTCTGGATCCTAGGCCTGTGAAATCCTTAATTCTAGGGTTATTTTTCAAGTTTGGTCCATCAAATATATGGTAGATTGGTGCATATATCAAATGCATATTTTCTCTTTGTTTATGTGGTGTGTATAGTTACTACATTTGACTTAAGGCCTCCTAATCTCCTCTACTGCTCTACCACTCTGCATCAAGGCCTAGAGATGACAACCATGTATACATGAAAAGAATGCTCACTTAAACATGAAAACTTATATTGTTGTGTTGAGCCTCTCTAATAGCCAAAGATGGCCAAGTATGTTCACATGAGATATGCATCTTCTATTTAATGTTGGTTCTCTTTTCATATGTGGTATGCTAAATGATTTTGTCCCTTTCACTTCTAGTTGGCCATGATACTTTAACTATGGGTCCAGTTCTCACAAATTCACTCATATATGTTGCTAAATAAGGGACCCTAATGATAGATAACATTACATTGATACTAGATTTATTATTTACTTTAGGGAATCTGATTCTTGTATGGGTTTTTCATAGGACTATTTTGTAGATCCAAGTTCTATAGGACTAAAGCACTAGATTAATGATTAGCTCAGACGCAACAAATTTGGGGTAGGTGCCCCACCCAAGAGTTTGTGGACAATTTCCATTCATATTAGGGGTGTGTTATGGAATCTATTCCATGTTTGATTATGCTATCTCCTCGGAAATTAAGATTGAGTGCAACGTGCGAGTCTTCATGATTTCAGAACCATGGATGTATCATTGTGACCAAGATCAAGATAGTGTGAGTGCACTAGACCCTAATGGAGACGATGCAATTATGTTGTATCATGCTACAAGAACGAGTGATGTGCATTTGGAAACATCCATTAGACATGAGATACCATGATAACTTTGAACATTTTACTATTGAATGTGATGATACCAGATTTTTTTTATTCGATCTCAAAAGATTAAAACACGAGGTCCACTAATAACTCTTTGATGGTTGCATGTGGATAGGTATTACAAATATAGGGTGATGCAATAGGATTAGGGTTCGTGGGGGTTTTGTGCTTCAATGTTTTAATTAATGGTTTGGGCGTGGGAAAACACAATATCATATGTCATGCTAGCTATAAATAAAGGAGGCTAAAAAGTTGAGTCATAATTATAATTTTTTTCATAAATATCTACATTTGGTTTACAAGGTTGGCCAATTATGGGTCTTAACTATATTTCTATCGGACGAAACAACACTAGTCCGGTATACGATAACCAAAAGGCGATATCCAATTAGGCTAACTAATTAGTGTCTGACAAGGTGGAATGGCCCCATTATAAATTCAAAATGGTTGTAAAGTGCTAAATTGTTCATACTTATACACTAAGCAAGTATTAAAAGAGATTTGCAACCTGATGTCTATAAATTTATTAAAAGAGTGGCAGGGTGGAGAGGTAAACTCAATTCTTATGAAGGGAGACTTATCATATTGAAACCTTATATTGTTAGTATTCAATGTATCTCATGTCTATTCTCAAGTTACCTAAATGATCTACTAGTACTATTAATACTCAAATGGGCGTACTTATTTGAGATTTCATTTTTTTTAATAAAGAAAGAATACCGTGATCTTCACAAATTCACTCATGTATGATTGCCAAACAAGGGGTCCTAACGACAGGTGAAATTCCATTGGTACTAGATTCACTATTTATTTTAGGGACTCTTCTTCTTACGTAGATTGCGCATAGAACTATCTCGTAGATTCAAGTTCTACTGGATTAGGGCACCGGATAAAGATTTGCTCAGTCACAACATCTTTGGGGTATGTTCCCCCACCGAAGCTTTTGTGGACTAGTGGCATTCATATTAGGGGGTGCTTTATGAAAGCTATGCCTTCTTTAATGATGCTCGTCTCCTCATAAATCGAGATTGAGTGCAACTCATGCGGGTCTTCGTAACATCACAACTATGCTTGTGACCAAGATCAAGACAGTGCAAGAGCATTGGGGGAAAATGGAGGCGATGCAATTATGTTGTATCAAGGTAGGAGATCAAGTGATATGTATTTGGTGGTATTCATTAGATATGACATGCCATGATAACTTTGAACGTTTTGATATTTAATGACATGGGACAAACCTTTTGCTTCAGTCTTGAAAAGATAAAAACATGAGATCCACTACTTATTTGGTGGTTGAATGTTAATAGATATTAGAGAGTTAGGGTGGGCAAGAGGATTATGATTTATGAGGGTTTGTAGTTTAATGTATGGGTATTTATTGTTATTTTTGCACAGATATCTACATTTAGTTTAATATTAGACAAATTTATTGGTTCTTTACTATATTTTTGTCGGATAGAATAATAGTAGTGTGGTTTATAAAAGACAAAAGAGCATATTACAACCCTAAACTTACCCTGGAGTTTAAATTACAACCTTGAATTTCAAAACCGGTTAAAAGACACCCCTAGAGTATGCAAACCAGCTAAGTTATCCCCTGGCTCAGTCCGACGCTGGTTTTGACCAAGTTACCGTCCTAGTTAGTGCCACGTCAGCACATATTGAGTGTATCTCTTATTTCTTTTATTCCTCATTCCTGAACCCTTGCTGGTTATCCATTGCAGTGGATCAAGAGCTGTGAGAGGAAGGTGATGGGGACGAACAACGGCAGCGGGTCTGGCTCTTGGCGCCACGGGTCGGGCTGTCTGTATCTCCCACCTAAAGGAAATATGCCCTAGAGGCAATCATAGAGATGATTATATTTCATATGTATTCATGAGTTATTGTAATGTTCCTTGAATATACATATCAGGCAACTTGTATTGATTGACAATTATGTGAATTGTTTGTGAAACTCTTTACTTGTATGGTTATTTAATAGTTGTCCCTAGTCGGAGTTCATGTGAGGACACACGTGAATACTAGACTAGCACATCGATTGGTTGATGACTATGTTTCGCAAGTCATAGATATGGAGATGTCAAACCAATGATCTGGACACATATTATGAACATGGGGTTGGACTGACCTGACTTGAGACTGGAAATTAGACTTGCAGCTCTCTCTATACATCGTGTACGTTTTGTCCTTAGACCTGAGATTGTCGCATGTACTTGAGATGTGGATTAACCTACTTTGGGGCTATCAACCACTACTTCGTAACTGGGTAGTCATAAAGGTAGCTTTTGGGTTTGTCCTAAAGCATGCTGCAAGGCATTGGTCAATTAAGATGGGATTTGCCCCTCTCTACTTGAGAGAGATATCTCTGGGCCCCTCGAGTGATCGGATCCAGAAATGTATGGCCGTTCTACATAAGGTTAAGAGTTAACCTAGTAAAGGTATTCCAAATCATAGTATCGAGAAAGAGAGGTCAGCTTGGAGCTAGACCAAATATCATGAGGCAAAGGGAAAGACATGTACTAAACCTTGTGATGGTTCATCCGAATAATCTGTGTATGCCTTTAGGAGTTGGCACGTCTTGCTAGAGGCCGCTACCAACTATTGACAGAATAAGTGTATTCATGTCATGTCTATCGTATATGAACATATAGGGTCACTCACTTAATAGGATGGAAGCCTAATGAGGATTGGATCCAAATTAGACCAGGCTTAGGCTACTAATGAGCTACTAATGTAGAATCCCAAGACGCCTATATAAGAGAGGGTGGGGCGAGATGACTAGGGTTGAGCATTCCACCCAACCGCCACTTGTCAACACCCGGTTTTTTAATCCCAGATGCATGTTATGCCATACATCACAATCCCAGAATTACCATTTTTGCGAGACATAACAGAATTGGATACCAAAGTACATCATCCATTATAAACCATACATAAGGTCTTACACAAATAAGGATCTCATGATCCAGTTCTTAGTACAACTCAAGAAGCGGAAATACGTAATAATAAAGATAGCGTAGGTGAAGCTCCGTCTTCGGGGTCACAGGAAATGCTCACGATGGAAGATGATCCTAGTTGTCGTAACCCTCCTGGTAGGGTGTCAAGTGGGATCCCACCAAAATCCCACTTCTAGTTCATTTGTCAAAATCTAGTGTAAATTTTTTCTCAAAATTTGAACTAGATTTTGGCAAATGAACTAAAGGGGGGACTTTGGTGGGATCCCACTTGACACCCTACCTCCTGGGGTCCATCATCCTGGTACTCCTCTTCATAGTCTGGCCACGAGAATAGCTAGGGACAAAGCCATGAGTACTCTTTAAGTACTCTCAAACTAATACTAACAAGTGAAGGCAGTTTTTGTAGTAGGACACTAAGCTCTAGGGTTGTTTTGCAAAAAGCCAGACTTACCTCTACTAAGTTCAGAAGCAAGAGAAAGCTAGTTGAATTTTATAACACCTAAGTGGGAACTTGTATCTCATGTCACAACTTTGTTGTGGTCAAGTCAAGTTCTCAATCATTTCACGAGTCATTTTGAAAACATCTGACGGGGGAACATTATGGCCACTCCAACTGTCCATAACCGCGGACGCGGATATTCGAATAGTTTGACACTCTACAGAGATTGTACACTTTCACCACAACATTTGATACATCCGTCAGGAACAAATCCTGAATTCACCATACTCAGTATGGGGATAATCAATCCTAACCTTTCAATTACACGCCCTAGTATAAGCACCTCTCCTGTGAGTTTGGCCTCCCAACCATGACCAACTGTCATCTTGGGTACTACACAGGTGGACAATCTTCACAAGGTAGCCTCAGCTCAGACCTTGGCCGTGAGGGAACCCATACTAAGGTATATAAGTTTCCAGTCAAGCTCTACCCAAATTTCGGGTATTGTGGTTGTACGGTAAAATTGGAATGGTATCGCATCTAGACAACCATCAGTTTTATAAATGGCTAAGGCTCATGCCTCAACATTTTTATCACCAAAATCATCTGGTGTTCGGAAACACATGTCAAAACATCTCAGTAGAATGACTCATCATTCTAAGGTTTTCATAACCATTTTCCACCAAGTAATCCCATCTAAAGTTGATCAAGTTTTATGCTTAGCACTAGCATCTACAAGTGGGGTGAGTACTAATGAGGGGTGGTAAACAAATGGAGTTTTAACTAAGTTCAATCTCATGCCTTAGGGTGACATCAAGATTATCTAGCTTAGGCCAAATTTAATGCTCTTTATGCAACCTTCAATTATCTTCCTAGAATCTACAAGTCACTTAAATAAACTCTAAGGAATAGCTTTGATAAAGAAATAAAGTAGAAAGCTTGCAAGTAAAACTAGGATTGGGTATCATTAAATGTGTCCAACCAAGCATGCTTAGTGCATTGCATAGGTTATCTACTTTCATAATTGCAAGTGTTAGCTTGCAAGTATTAGTATAAGATTGCTAAGTTAATAGCTTGCAAGTATTGTCTTGCCTTGAGCAGAGCAGTGGTTGAAGTTCTCCTCGGCTTCTTCTTCGTAGTATCCTCCTTCCTCCTCGTATCCTTGGTCGGTACTAGCGTCTATAAATAAATACGAGGTACACAATCACCAAACAATACTTAACTACTTGCAATCATCACACAAAAGGGTTCTATAGATGATCTAGCATCATCACTAACATTACAAGATTAAAGCATTTGTCTTATTTATTTATTTTTAGAAAAGTAATTTCTACTCATTGAAAAACTACTTAAGATTTAATATTCTCCAACTCAAACATGGGATCATGTTGACACATGTCATCACAACATATTTCAGTACATGAGAATGTGATTTAAAGTGGTGTCACAATTCAATAATGTTTAACCCTTTTATTTTAATTAAATAAAGTGACTAGAAATGCCTATGTGGCATTCTTTTATTACTTGGACATTATTTTTGTAAGTAAACCCATATATTTTATATATTCTGAAATTTATGATCAAATGTGATTTTTGAGAGTTGGAATCAACTCAAAAGCTATTATGGTTTAAATTTGAAAAAATATTTGAATGCAGAAAAGCTTCTGCCTTGTTATTTTTACCAAGGTTGATCTATAGATCCAAATGATTTGAATCCAACGGTCTTGGATTAAGCATTTCAATATCTTTCTAACAAAATTGGTTTCATTCAATTTGGTTCACTGAATCGAGCTGGGTGGATTTTTAAAACTAGGTACAGAACTGAGTTTGAAAGAAAATAGAAAAAGCTAAATTCAAACGAGTGGGCTGCGCGGGAAGGTTTAATGGGCTGGCCTAGTGTCACTCCGCAGTGCGGGGCGCAACTGATAGTGGGGTCTACTAGTCAGTGGCTCATTAAACGCGAAGCGGTACGGGGCGATATGGTGCGTTGGATTAGAGTGAAGATCGACGGTTGAGGGTCGTCGTCGACGATGAACAGGTCACCGGCGAGCTCGAACCCTAGCGGCTCGGTGGGGGTGCATAGGGGGCATGCCGGGGCTACAGTGACGACGGCGAGGCGAGCAAACGACGAAGTCGACGACGGCGAACTCAGGGGTGGTCACGGCATCTTCGGGGGTGGACGAAATCAACGGCTCCCTTCTTCTCCAGAGGCGGCCTGCTCCGGCGCAATTCCGGCGATGCGCTTCTTGCCTTGCTCCGGCTAAGGGGTGGAACGATCAGTGAGGTGAGGGGAGTGAGATGGTGTGAATAAATCGAGCGGGGGTCGTCTCCTTTTATAGGCTCAACGGCGAGACCGAGAGGGATGGGCAGGCGACGATGGCGACACGGCTACGGGCATCTAGAGGCATGGCCGAGGTTGGCGATCGACGGTCGGTCTCCTAGCGATGCTCTAGAGCTTTAATGCACGTGTAGGGGCGGTGGCAAACGGTCGGGAACGTGCGGTGCTCTGCGCGGCAGAGGCGGCGTCTTCGACGGCGAGCAGTGGCTGTGAGGCATGGGGCAGTGAACGGGGGTGTCTGCGGGGTTGCTGGGGCGGTGGTGATCATGCGTGCACGCGGCGAGGGCGGCGCGCGGTCTGTGGGCGTGTGTCGAGGGTGGCGCTATGGCGCGCTCTCGGCATGCTCGCAGAGAAGCTTCGCATGGCTTGAGCGTGTGGTCCAGTGGCTGGCAGGGTTCGAGCGCTGGACAGGGGTGGCGGTGGACGGTGGCTTGTGTCCTAGACATGTTGTTTAGGCTTGGTGCTTGCTATGGCTAGCTAGCCATGGTCGGCTGGCAAGGGTTCCTTCGGGTTGGCATGGCATGGTGCAAAGGGTAGGGGCTAGGGGTGGTCAAGGCACTGGTTGGTACTGGGGGAGACAAGGGTGATCAATGGTGAACAATGCTTAGCCAAATTACTGCTCAAAACAGTGAAGTTTGGCCAGTTTGATTTGTTGTCTCCAAGTGTTTGATGAAATGGCCGTAAGAACTTGAGTTTTGAACTTTGAAAATATTTTTGGTGGGTGTGCTAGGCATGTGTTGAGGATTCTGTGGATTCTTGGGTTTTGAAAATTGAGCTTGTTTGAGTGGTTTTTGAAATAGTGGGATCTTCCCATATGAAATAGATTCAATTTTAAACTGTCATTTAAACTATGCATTCAAATGTTTTTGGATGATCACAAGGTGGGCATTGGTACCTTGTTATGAGTGCTATCAAGGGGTGCAAAGATCCATACAAGTTTCTGTTAAGTTCTGAAAGTTAGAGATAGCCAAAGTAGGCATGGGAGTTAATTTGGCCAAAGTGACCATTCACTTAAATTGTTTGTTTTGATTTGTTTGTCTTTGGGAAAAGTTTGGGGATTGTTTATATGATGTTTATTTCACCTAAGAATCATTTTACAAGAAAAGAAATACAGAACCAAGGCAATTCAAAAGAATCCAAATTGTAATGCATACACATATGAATGCTTTCATATTTTTAATTGGAAAAGTTTTTGTTAACCCTAATTTTGATTATTAGAGTTTGATGATCTAAGTTCAATATTTTTGGGATGTTACACCACTCCTCATGCTTGTGTTGCGCGCGCGGACCTAGCAGTCCGGCGTCTGACGCTTCCACCCCGCACGTGTGGATACCTCAGAGGTGCTACATCTGTGGTACTTGGACGAGCCGCGCAAGGGGAGCTGCTCGTGGGACGAGGAAGAGGAGGAGACGTAGAACATCTATATTGTCTCGACGCGCTTCGTCAAGTTCCGCAACTGCGTGTCTAGTGGTAATCCCGAGATCTATGACAACAGTAATCCTGATTTACGCGGTAGAATTTTTTTGATTTGCGCTAGTGTAGCCTACTCGTATCCCTACACCTTAAAAGCAGTATACCCTTATTTTTCCGGTGGCTATACGGATTGGGCAGTGTTTTTGGGCCAGAACATACACGCTAAAACTATCCTAGACTTTAAAATTCTGGCACGAGAAGGGGCGCACCTCTGCCGCCGCCGAAGAGAGAGAGGAGGAGGGCGCTCCCGCTTGACGGCTACGACCCTGCGGGCTACCGAGGGAAAGCTCTAGGAGAAGAAACAGGCACAACGCCGAGAGGCCGAGCTACAAACCTGCTATGTAAGTCGACCTCACCTCTTCCGGCGTACGGCGGCGGATTCCGGCAAGTTTCAGGCAGATTTCGGCGTGTTCCACGATGATGCGTCCGCTCCGAAGATGTTTAACCGGTTTACGGGATCCTGGTAAAAGCCTCCGAAGTGGCACATATACTGTTCTCACGGGAGGATTCTCAGTGCCCTATAAAAAAATTTAAGGGGCGATCTTTTTTTAACCAAAACTGTGACCGCCTCTTTTTTATAGATTGATCGCTTTATTAGATATGTTAGTTTTTTTTGCGAAATTCCACCGATCTATTAATAATCATCAATAGCGGTACAAAGAGTCCTAAAAGTAATAAAAATTGCAAGTAGCTCATTGGACCACCTAGCGATGACTACAAACACTAGCACGAGCCAAAGGCGCGCTGCCGTCCTCGCCCCTCCATCACCGGAGCCGGGCAAAACTTGTCGTAGTAGAGCTTGTTGTAATAGACGGACGAGAAGTTGTTATGCTAAGGACCAAAAGGACCAACGCACCAGAGCAGCAACTCGCGCGCGGCGGAGACTCCCTCCAAGGCTCCAATGCAAGAAGGATGCACACAAATGCGATGTTATATGCTACATGCATGCAGATGCTCACTAGTGTATTACTACGACATGTGGGACTTGCCACTTTTTTAATCAGATCATGCTTATACTAGGACAAAGAACTCCCTCTCTCTCTCCATATGCCACGTCACATCAATACCATTCACAAGGTTGTAAAGTAAACGGTTTTAGGAGTTTGAGGTTGTGTTTTAACAAGTTTTTGAATTGAGGGTTGCAATTAAACTATGGCATAAGTTCAGGGTTGAAATATGCACTTCTCTCTTTATAAAACCAAAATTCCATATCCACAATTAGGCTTGCTGCAAGCTAATTAGTGTCATCCAATGTGGCATAGCCCCATTATAAATTCAGAATGGTTATAAATTGTCAACTTGTTCATACTTATGCACTAAGCAAGGTTTAAAAGATATTTGCAACCTAATGTCTATAAAGTTATTAAAAGAGTGGTAGAGTTGAGAGGTAAACTAAATTCTTATGGAGGGAGAGATATCCAGTTTTCAATGTATCTCATGTCTATTCTCAAGTTTCCAAAGGGGCTATTATTACTATTAATACTCAAATGACCTACTTATTTTTTTATAATAATGTTGATTTCCATAATAACATTTGATTAATTGAGATTTTTTCCAGAATTAAGAAACAATATGGGGCTTGGAATTAAAAACTTTAGAAGATTTAAATATAGGATTGCCTTCTTTTTGAATAATATATTATCACATAGATAATAATAAAATTATTGAGAATGGTTGTGGATCCTAAATGTGATACATCCCCTACTACTTTTTGGGACAAAATGTTCTCATTGCTCCCCTTTAGGAAGGGATTATGTGGCGATTTGAAGTTTCTTTTAGATGGAACTTGTAACAGGTTGAAGATTATGTTTTGCGAAGATATTTGACTAGTTCACTATTTTTTAGCGACATTATACTAGGATTTGTATATGATTGTTAATGAACAACATAGTACAATGGTCGTGGCATGAACTGGTACAACAATCTATGATTTAGGCTTAGAAGGATTGTGGACATGGCTTTATTTGAAGGGTGGTTTTAATTGGTCGCCTTAATCCAAACGACAACGAACCTTTGCCATGTCTGGCTTTTCCATCCTTCTGGAGTTTATTTTGTGAAATCTTCCTATGGAGTTGTGAATCATGGGGAAGTAACTCCTATTCATACACATGCAACTTGGAAATTACACATATATCCTAGGATTAACTTTTCCTTTGGTTGCCATAATAAGCCTTTAACAAGGAACAACTTGAGTAAATGTAGAGATGATGATGATCTAACTTGCCTACTTTGCAGTGAACAAGAATCCATTAGTCGTTTGTTATTCTTGTTTTTGCAAAGAGTACCTAGGAAGTTTGTGTTATATCTTTAATGCAACTATTGGTTCTGACTTTGAATCGGTGGCAAGACGGTGGATTAGTGAACAAAAAATGATGTGCTTAATATGTTCTCTTTTTTTATTTGGTGCATCTGTTCACTAAGGGATGATATTTTTCTTCGCGTAAGATGGCCATGTTTCATGGACATGCTAAGAAGAATATATTCAATTACCATACAAAACTCAAAGGTATTATGTCAGGGCAAACAATCGAGCTTTCTCGATGGGAACTTGTTGTTTCTCGGTCACAAGAGAGAGAAACTATGAATAATATATGAATGTGTTCATCAATTAGGACTGAATTTTGAGCCAAGCTGGCTAGGCTCGGCTCGTTAGTACGACGAGGTCAAATTTAAAACTCGGCATGGTAAACTCACAATTAGCTTGTGAGTAACTCATTTAGCTCATTATAAGTTGTAAACAGGAGCACATATAAGAAAAATTAGTAATTCTCCTACTAATTTAGAACTACTCCCTCCGATTCATATTACTTGTCACTAAAATGGATGTATCTAGACATGTTTTAGTGCTAGATACATTCATTTCAATGACAAGTAATATGGATCGGAGGGAGTAGAACAATAGTATTTTCATAATTTCACAAAGACGAGATCATTGAAAAATATAGTAGCTATATACACCATTATATGTGCAAAAAACATTAGCAGTTTGGCACTCATCTATGAAAATTTCAAACTTTGTATGTGAACGAGTACGGCTCGCGAGTAGCTCGTTTAACTTGGATGAACGAACAAGCTCAAATCTAATACTCGTTTTAGCTAATTAGACATCGAGCTACTCGTTTAGCTCGTGAGTTTTGTGTTATAACTCAGCGCCCTAGCATCAACCCATACAGAGGTCAGGGTATCCTCCATTTCAAGAGAGAGAAAAAAAAGAAATGGTGAGGATTGCATGTATGTGAAGCTGCTGCTGATGGGTTTTGTTCCGGTTGAAATTCTCACTGGGAAGCCGCCTCTGAGATTAGCTCTAAAGAATGCTTGTGTGACGCTCTAAAGAGTGGTAGAGATTAGCTCTCATGTTGTGTTCTTTTTTTGTTGCTGCCCCCTCCTATACCCCCTGACGGGATAATTGCGATTCGGGGCGCATTGGCAAATATATACACTTGGAAAAAATACAGAGATACTATTGAACTCTTTTGTGAAGACAAAATGTATTATTCATCAATTAGTCTATCCAAAGGGAAACACACACCGAAAAACATCGAGGACATACTGGAAAAATTACACCCGATCGATCCTTACGTGCCTACCTAATCATAATCAATCATCTACGTGGAGGGGACTGAAGAAGAACAAAACATGCATCATGTAATCATAGATCAGAAGAGGACACAGGGACACCGGACACGAGTGCAGTTAACCAACAAAGTAATAAAAGCAGCTAGACGCCGCCGCAGCGGTAGACGATCTTGCACGTCCGTCCTACCCGGACGACGTACTTGTGCTGCGGCTTGACGAGGAACGGCGGCAGCCGCAGGAGAGCCTCGCAGACGCAGTCCTTCTGCACCTCCTGCAGCCACCGGCAGCAGTCGCGGTACGCCCGGAGCTCCTCGTCGTGGTGGTGCTCGTGGTCGTGGTCGTGGTCGTCGTCGTCATCGTCGTCGTCCTCATCCTCGTCCTCGTCCTCGTCCTCGTCGTCGTCGTCATGGTCGTCGTCGTGGTCGTCGTCATGGTCGGGGTCCTCGTCGTGGTCGTCGTCATGGTCGGGGTCCTCGTCGCCGTCGCGTAGACGCCCACGCCGGCTGCGCCCACCGCGCCCGCGGAGACGCCCTCTTCCGCGTCCGCGACCGCGGCGGGTGTGGTTGCCGCCGTGGTGGCCGGTGCCGTTTCTGACGACGTGGCCGCCGGTGCCGTTCGTGGCGACGTGGCCGCTGTCGTTGTTGGCCAGCAGGCCGAAGGAGGCGATGTTGATCACCGCCGCGTGTGGATGGCGGTGACGGAGACGGCGGTCACCATCTCCGTCGTCGTCATCATCATCGTCGTCGTCGTCGTCGTCGTGGTGCTCGTGGTCGTCCTCCGGTGGGCTGGGCGGCAGGATGGAGCAGGCCTGGCTGGCGATGGCGAACTGGCTGATGCAGAAGGCCCTGGCCTTGGCCTGTTGAGCGGCGATGGGAGCGAGGAGGGAGGGGAGGACGAGGAGGACGGCGGCCAACGCCGCGACGTGGGCCGCCGATGCCGCCATATCTGACTACCGAGCGGTGGCAATGTGGAGTGCCACACTGCCACTATCACTTCTTATAAAGATGTGTAACCAAGTCAGTGATGTGCATTACAGAGGTTATTAAGTAGTTGGGGTACGTCAAGGGGCCGGCCGGGTAGGGTAGGGTAGGGGGGAGGAGTGACCAGATCGACATGGAGAGATGCATGGTGCATGGTTGTAATTAGTTAGGTGCTTCACAGCGATGGCGTGCATCCTCGATTGTTCAGCCATGTCCATCTTGCTTACATGGGTGCATGCATTGTTGATGAGAGACTAGTTGCGATTTGGTTGTACACAAAATAAGTTGTAGATTACTATATGTTCGTCAATCTATGTACAAATTTGTATACATAATTTCAAATGTTAAGACCTAGAAATTCGATTGACCAAGACTATTGTTGTATTGTCCTCACTCTACCAGACCACCACTAATAGAAAAGGCACACATGCATGCTTCTGGTGCACAAAGTTACTCAGTAGTAGTGACCACCAAGAGTCGCAAAATTATCTGAACTGTCTTCCTGGCCCTTTTTTGCCGTGTCATAACATATTGAAACCAGGTTCAAGCTATAACCCAAGAAAGAAAACAAATTATGTTATGGATGTTACTATATCCATTCTCACATCCTAGTTCAAATTCACATAAATAAATCATGCTACTTGTCAAGCCGAATTTTAGATTTGGTTGGTGAAATGTTACATTTTACACCATGACACGGCAGAAGAATATAGTATCTAAATCCTCATTTATTTTCAAATCTGTCCACGAACTTCAAACGAGTACGTGTTTTCAGTCCTTGGGACGCACGAGAGCATGTGCTCATCCCAATTCGAAATAGCATAGATCAAAGATCATAGTAGCCTTTTCTTTTTGTCTGGCCGAATTTTAAATTTTGTGAAATAGTACAGTTTTTACACCATATAACACGGTCTGCACATAGTATTTCCAGATTTGAGCGCAAGAGAGCCTGTCCACCGGTATAATTCTCTTTTACCATCGATAGTTGCATACTATTTTCTTTTTTGAAGACTTGTATATAATACAATTTGATTGTGTTTATTTAGTCCTCGTGATGTGCTATGGCAGTTGCCGTAATAGCAACACATTCAAAATGGAAGGATTTCGTAACTTTAAGCAACAGCGTTAAGAGTACTTTTCCACGACTATATAGTCCAAAGCAACAGCGTTCGCAAGAGTACTTTTCCACAACTATATAGTCCAAAGCAACAGCGCAGGGTAAACTCCAGGCATTTTCTTATTGATCACGTGTACAAAAAATGAAATTATCAAGATCAAGTAGAGCTCCACTTATGATGTATAGGGAAATTTTGAAAAATCTATGCAAATAAATCTGATACAATAGTATAAATTCTTGTAGAAGGAAGAGATATTTACTGCAGAAACTAATTTTCTCAAAATATTTACATGAACACAATAATAGACAATGGCAATTTCTGCAGTTCAATAGCATACGATGCAAGAACTGCAGTAAAATGATATTATTTGTTTTTTTGCTTATGTACTAATAGTACAGTTGCAGCAAGTCATCTGAAAGTAGCTGTTATCAGTAAGGACAGAAGGGGTTATGGGATGGACATACAAAACAATGAAGACTCGACGAATGGCACTCAATACTGCTAGGCTAACAGTACAATGTTTGGTTAAGATTGACACATGACAGCCTATCCCTGCAAATATAGCCCTCCACCTCCCGCTTCTGCGCGCTACAAGGTATGACCCTACCATATGTACAGGGTGGCAGGTGTTGGAGCAACGGAACAAATAGCTTACCCTCCAAACATAGTAAAATGTTATCTTGGCCTCCCTTCAAACATAGTGAAGTGTTATCTTGGCCTCCAGCTACCATGTGCTGCATAAAAGAGATACATTTAATATAGTCAACTTCATAATAACCTGAGGAGATGTGTGGAACTGCTCATTTCGTACTTCCACATCTTACACGGTATTTCTAAGCAAACCACATCTTGTTAAAGCAAACATTTTATGTAGTGCAAAACAAAAAAATAAATGGGAGGAAGTGTGATCAGGCCCATCATAGATGTTTTCACAAGCAAGGAAAATGGAAGTGCAAATTATGGTCCCAGATCAAACAGATCTTCCCTCGGCTAATATTTCACTGAAGAATTAAAATTGTTTTACTGGCCAGGCCCAGCACACAGATGTTTACAAAAACATAATGGTCACAGGATAAACAACATAATTTCTCTTTCGTGGCTTCCCTCAGCTAATATTTCACTAAAGAAATAAAATTGCTTTTCTAGCAAAAATAGAGGCGCATGAACTGTAGTAGTAGAGACTTGTAGTAGGGTATAATTTCTCTTTCGTGGCTTCCCTCAGCTAATATTTCAATATGATTTTCTAGTCAATATGACTTGTAGTAGTAGAGACAATAGAACAGAGAGATGCAACTCAGAATTGAAAAAAGAAAAATGGCGCATGAACTGTAACGTACCTCCTCCTACATGAGGAACTGGAGGCTCCCTAGACCACCCAGAGCAAGGACCCGGTGGAGGATCTGATGGTCGCCCATAGTGCATTGGGGCTGCTGATGCTTGGTCTGGACCAGGTGGTCCTAGATAACAATCAAGCACAAATGAAATCAACTTGATACTGGGTGATAATAGAACAGTTCATTAGGTGAAAAAAGTACCAGTAACTAGTTTTCCCGATGGAACTGCATATCTCGAAATTATTTTTGAAAATGCTAGTAAGAAAAGGCTCATGATTTGATCGTTTATGTATTTATTTTATTTATTTACATGAGGGGAATAAGACTTAATCCAACCACACTTAGAAATTAAGAAAGAAGACTAAGACCTGGGTTGGTGAGTTAGCATCTTTGTGCGCTCACCATTGCATCCCAGGAGTGTTCCATGAAGTGATGATATGAGCATGCCAAATAAGAAAAGTACCTGGTGGAAAAGGAGGAAATCTTCCTCTGTCAGCATCATGGTGCATCGCCCCCCTAATAGCTCTCTCATCAAAGTGGTGACCTCTGTCATCGTGGCGATATCTTCTATCACTGAAGTGGGGTCTTCTATCATGCCCGTGATGCATGCTATCGTGTCTCTGATGATCTCGATCATGCCCATTATACTGATAGCTCCATTGCTGTGGTCTTTGATGGGGTTTTGATGGCATATGAGGGAATTGATTTGGAGGAGGTGGAGGGGGTGGTCGTTGCAAATGATATCCCCCATTAGGCGTTGATGCAGTTGGGTGTTGATGATAGTTATTTCCGTGGTATGGTGCTGGTGGTGTAGAGAAATTGCTATGGGGTCCAGGAGGATTGAGTGGTGCAATCTGGTTTTGATGCACAGCATGTGCAGAATTACAGAACTGAGGCTGCAATGGAGCTACAGAAGAATTCATGCTGCGTGGGTGCTCCACAATAGGATGCGGCTGCTGACTTTGAACATTCTGCAAAAATAAAGGGGAGATTAATTTCACAACATAACAAGGCTAATGTCTGCACTGGGAGAAACTTAGCATACATTGGTAGCTACTGGAGGATGTGGCCCAACTGGATCAGATGCCATTTGTAAAGTTGTTTGCAACTGCGTACTCTGAGCTATGGGAACAGGTGGAGGAGAACGCGGCAATGGAGGGGGCAATGGAGGCACATCATTCGGGAGGGGAGGACCGGTATCTGAAGGATGGTGATAAGATGTTGCGCAGTTGGTATCACTTCGGTCTGGTTGGCGTAAGGTACTAGCTTCAGCTTCAGATGGTGGAGATACATCCTCCATCTCAAGCTCACCATCAACTTCTTCAAGGATGAGCCGATGCTTCTCCACAGGCATTTGAGATTCTTCCTTCTCATCACCACCTGGAGCATCCTGTTCAGGTGTGACAGCCTCAAAACTCCTGTCCTCGGAGGAGCTTCCTTCTTCGTCCTCGAGTACTTTCGTGCAAATTAAGTTTGGTATGTGAAAACCAGCATTGCTGAGGAAAATAATGAAACGTATAAACATTGGAAACTAGAGGGAACAATTCCATCAAACAAAAGATGCTGCTGCATAGTTGAATACGTGTAATTGTAATTTTCTATACTAATGTAATGAGAATTAAAATAAAGGCTCTCTTAGCACCAAATCACGAAATAAGCCACATATGATGCCAGTGCCACACTGCAATTTTGCACTGCATGCAGTATGCATGGTCATACATATCACGTGCATCACACATATTTATGTATCAATAGATTTATGCCACACATATTATTAAGGGTGTGCATTAAAAATTGTTCAACATGAAGCAACTTTACAGAGTCCTCTCCCTAATAATCCAGTGATAATTCTTCGCATTTTCTAGCAAATGTGCTAGCATAGCGAAAAAGACGGGAGTTCAATTGAATGTTTGTGGGTTTTATCAAAATACTTGCTAGCTGGATGCCAGTATTGTTAATCCATCATAGCTCGCTGCTAAACAGATCAGCCAAGGCCCAATGCTTACAAAATACTGGCTGCAATTTTACCTGGTTCCGATGTTTAGACCATGGCTCTCAAAACAAAGATAGCTCTTTCATGCATGACAACAAAGACATGACCATATAGGCATAAAGCATACGCTAACCTCCTACACTGACCTGGCCTACCAAGAGCTTTTTTGATGATCCATTTTATTTTTGGACTATCTCATCTAGTCATCATCTTAATTGTGCAAGCACATAAACATATGAACAACAGAAACATGTCCCACTATTACAGTTCACTCAAGTTAAAACCATTATCCGATGCAATAAAAAAACAGGTCTGCTTGGGGAATTTTTCAGTTTGACAAGCATACCTCCCATACTCATCAACAAGCATCCCTTCATTGTCACGCAAAGGGTCATTTAAAGCTCTTTCTGTCCTTGAAGGGCGCCGAGAGCTTCCAAATGATGCCTCGTTAATAACCTCAAGTTCTCTAATATGATGACGAATGACATATTCTGGAAGTGTTTTCCTCTCAAGCCAAAGTTTCAAAACCTAGAGATCAAATCACAAACTTGTAAGGGATGGGAAAGGAACACTGCACATGGCATCTATTCTACCAGACTAATGAAGGCACTTGCCTTGAGACATTGCCTTCGATTTTCCCATGCTGAATTTCCAGGTGGTGCAACAGCATAAAGTAATCGAGGCAAAATTGCTTGAATAAGAGAGGGGTATAGATCTCCAGGACCACCTGCAAAATTTCCTACAGTATTGACGATTAAGACTCATACAAAGACAACAAGAAAATTATGAGAAGGGCATATAGTTACCTTTCTGATTACGAGAGCATTGAGTTATTGAATCAACAAGAAAGAAAAGGTCCACCCTCTTATATAAATTCGTTTCCTTCTCCATGTGTTCAACAATAATATCAATCGCCTAAACAATGGAGGAAAAACAGTGTTAAAATGCTTGATTGGTTTCATGGACGACCATGTTTGTCTTTTTCTCGGCAAGCTGAAGACAGCATGATGTTGTTAAAAATAAGATATGTTATCCAACTTAGAATTGGTAAATAATGCTACGACTGCACACATTATCACTAGTTATTCTTAAGAAGGTGGGATCGAACCCGGGTTGCTTGGTAGCACAACTATGTGCCATCACTGATCTACCCAGTCATACCCCACGGCACATATATAGAACAGCTTGTGATTGGCATGAAGAACATAAACCAGGATAAGTGAACCAAGCACCAAATAATTGCCAAACAAGAAAAATGATGATAACCCTTAAAAAGAGCATATAGCAAAGATCTAGATGTCGCAACAAAAGATATGCATGGTCTAACCTCTCCAGCAATGCCATGTTTAGCGCAATCAATAGCAAGACGCGTTGCACGAGCTATGTTTTCTTTTGTTCTTGTCAGAGTACCAAGAAAAGCTCCAAAAGCCTTTCGTGCTGCACTAGCCTCACAGCTCCCTGCTATTATTTTCACGTCGTTATGTTGCAGGCTATCAGAAAGAGTCTTGGAATGAATGATGTCATTTGTAGAGGTGCGCCTGATTATCCGATTCGAAGGTGACAGCTGTCCCTGTCCTTCTTTAAGAGGTGTGTTGACTGAAGTCTTTGCAATATACTTGCCGATCAACAAATTATCTGAAAAGGAAGTTGATCGAGAGAACCTTCTAGCTTGGGCAACAGCAATGAGTTCTTTCATAGGCATTGAATCTGGAGACGTGCACCTATCCTTCAGGTTTCTGTGGTTCAGTTCTTTTAATGCCAAAGCTGAGGTGTGCCTGAAGACAAAGTAAGTATCATCATGCCTTTCCAGACTGCATTAATACAAGCACCAACTAGAAGCTAGAATAAAGAAAAATCAGACACAGCAAAGATAACTGTGCATTTTTGGACCATATCCAAGATATATTCAACTCAAATTACTGGAGTTGCATCTAGAATGTACAGAGTATTATATTAGTTAGAGTCACAGTTTCCTTTAAGTGAAAGAGTTCAATCATCACTTCGACTGGCTAATTACAAGGAGAATATTAAGTTTTTTGTAGGATCAGGGGAACCAGTATGTGCTTCAGAAAATCCAACTCATAAAGCATCAAATCTGCACAGGAAATTTGGAGAATCCAACTCATAGAATCAAATTTACATAGGAATACAGAATTAATATGCTTCTCATCAGCAACTGCATCCGAAATGCCAGTGATATTACTCATCCAAACTATTTCATAACTAGAAGCAGTGCATTACGAACATCATACTGAAAGCAGCATTAGTGATAATTGATGCTCCTTCCAACAAATTTCCTCAGTTTCGAGCAGGGCATGGATCTTATATTAAATCAGTATGACCTGTAATACGTGCATTGGTGATTGGTGTATGACAGTTTAAAACTAATAAGCCTTTCCTTTTTAGGTATACTGTAAGCTTTAACTCCATAATAAATCGGAATACAAACTGAGACTATGGCGCCAGAGGGCCACATCACTACAGCTTCTTCATGTGTATGAATACAATCAAACTACATATAATGCTCAGACTCATGGAAAATCATATGTCTCGGCCTTAATAATTACTACATATTCAATATTTCCAAGGAATAGGAATACTAGACCTCTTGGCAAGTGCCAACCTCTTCTCTTTCGATCTCTATCACAAACCCAAACGACAACTTGTTTCAATATGATTTGCAAAATGGCATTTCCTTCCACCATCAATAATAACCTAAAGCAAACCCATTTGGGTGCAATCATGCAAACTTTCAACGTTAGCCACTGGATAGATTGAGTCACATGGATGAGGCAAATTTTTAAACCCCCGCAGATATTGTGAATAATGTGTACAACGGATCCCATCTCCATAATAAGCTACTGAAGCACAATTCATCTGAGCCTGAGCGAAGGGCCCACACTAGGGTCTTGCATTGTTGGACCTCTTGTTAAGATGGCCCACCCTGGGAGAGTGCATTACTGTACCTCGAGTTAGAGATAAACACAAAAAATATAAAATACGATTTATGCCTATCTTTTTATATTATTATAGATATGCCTAATACGGTAATTGCATATTTCAAGCCCCACCATCTTTTTTTATCTAGTTTATATAATCATTGTCTATCTAAGCATGCAGCTTCAAAGGTAGACTTCGGGGTAAATAACTATCCGTAACATGGTAGCATCGCTACAAAGAAGGAAAAGTGATAGTAACACATAACTTAACAGAAACATGATCATAACAGAAATAACAGGTGTCGTATAATGTTTCCAGAAAGATGATACACGACGATACGGAACATATCGAAGTGAACAAAAAAATTGTGCATACACAAGCAAAGATTTACTTTGGCATGAAAGACAGAGCTTACACTTCAGATGTTCGGGTATCTGCATCAGACTGTATACTAGAAGATTTGGTAGCCAATGAAGAGTTACTTGTTGTATCGCCCAAATTAGTTGCTGATGCTAAAACAGTTTCACCATGTGGTACTGAATCACTGCTCACATTATTATCAGAGAGAAGCTTTGGTGGGTCAACTGGCTCACCACATATCTCAGAACTTCTGCTGACCTCAAAAGTAGGGCAGCCAAGTGGTTTTGTATTACTACTGCAGCTAGTTAGCTTGGAGACAGCATTACATGGTTTCCCCGAAGATGAAGATAACAGATCAGGCAAAGTTATGGTCTGTGTCACTGTCACATCAAGAGCAGGCTCACTCAATTTCATGGAAACAACTACACTATTATTCTGCAAAATTGATCCTGAGGTGTGTGTTTTGCCTGCTGAGCTATGCATGAATTGCATGCCTGATGATCCAAGGCCTTCAATTATTCCAGATCTGTTGGGGGTTGTGATCACTGCATCAGACGATTTATTGGAATGGCTGTTTTCTGAAGACACACAGCCACTTAGGGTCAATTGCTTTGATCCTGTCTCTTTAGGCAGGCTACTAATAGTTTCCGCAACATTAGCAGACATAGCTTCTAAAGCACGATGGAGCCGTTTTGATGGAGGCAAAGCAGCTTCCACATCCAATGTTAAAACCCTTGGTTGGTATTCTTTATTCTTCCAAACAGAGTGACCTTCCCCTGATGGGAGAGGCATGTCCAATATGGATGAAAGATTTGGAACACTATTTACCACTGATGACTGATCAGCTGAAAAGACATTACTAATATGCATAACACTGTGGTCTGCAGGTGCAGCAAGCCCTGATCTATTATTAGGAACATCAACCTGTTCAACTGTCCCTGGTGAAGCCTCCAGCTGAGGCCTTCCCATTCGAACCCTTGCCCTTTTGACCAATGGCAAGTGTTCATCTCCGTCTGACTTATTTAATTCATTCTTTGAATTTGGAGAATCCCCAAGGTTTCCACTCAACTCATCCTGCAATTCTTCATCCTTATTTGGTGTTATACAATCTGCAGTATCGGAAACCCAGTTTCTATCTGGCTTCCTTTTCCTCTTGAAAATTATCGCTGACTTCATGGGAAGACTTGATGCACCATTAGAATTAAACTCTGTCGTTGAAGCTCCATTTTGAGATGCTTCACTGTCACAGGTATTATCTACCTTAGGAGTAGAAGACAAATTTTTATTACTGTCACTGGCACCAGGAGTTCCAGGTTGATTGAAGGTGCCTCCGCTTGAATGATAGCAAAGATCATCAAGCATAGAAGGGGAATCTGAGTTTGCTTTGTCATTCAGTGCGTATTTATGAAGATTGGGATCTTCCTTGTTGTCATCAGGAACCAAATCAACAGAAGCCAAACTGGTTTCACCCGAATGCTTGCAAGAATCCTGAGCCTTTCTGATTCCAACAACTAATGAACTTCTTGACCTCCGCAAAGCCGGAGCCCTACTCCGTGTGTAGCAATTCTGAGGGTGTGCATCCCTTGGCTTCTTCGAAAATGAAGTAGCAGACAAAGGGATATTCCTCATTTCGTCAAGCATCGATATATTTTCAGTAAGCCCGTCAGGAGCAGAATTTACAACGCATCGTGCACTCCTTGTTGGCTCATTAGCATTGACTAAGTTGCGATCTGCTACAATGACTGCATGGTCTTCTAACTTTTTATCACTATCAATATTTGAGCTCTTAACTAGACCTTGAGTATCCAGCATGCCATTATTATCACCAGGATTTTCTTCACCTGGCTTTGCTTCATTGGCAGTAAGATCAAGCTTCTCGTTATTATCTTCTTTCAAAGAATCGTAAACATCAATTATCTCATCAACTGCTCTCACAAAATCTGCCCCTTTGCCATGTCGCTTAGCAAACAGAGACCTCCTTTTCTCTTCAGTGAACGCCTCCAGTTCTGCATAGTTGCAGAAAGCACTGGAGTAAAAAGAACCAGCAGTCAGATATGAAAAAAAAACAGATTACTTGTCTTAGTTAAGGTAACTCAGTTCCATAAGACATTCTCTGTAGTATGTACAGCTAACCCTGCCGAGTTAAAACTCGCTACTCACAACACTCAGTATTGTCATGTAAAGTTCTAAGTAATTGGTAGTCCACATTTTTTGTTATTGATACTGTCCCCAGTATTTCCAATTTCCATAACTATGCTGCAATTCTCTCAGCGTATTGGGTCAAATGTAGTAGACAGGCTATAACACTCTGAAAGCTGCATGATTCCTTCTCATCTCATCTAGTGGCATTTAGTACATTCTAACACGCAAAAGGTGGCTCCGGTACAACATGAGTACAAAGTTATTATGAACCGTCGTTCTCTGACATATTTTATTATAGTTATGAGAAATCAACACTCCATTGGACTCCTTTTAACTAGAGATAATATCCTAGTTTTTTAAACAAAATATTGTTACTTTTGATGAAAATATAATATTATTTCTAATCAACACCAACACAATATGGTGTTTCTACGTAGATGCTTTCTGGTAGATACAAAAGCATCATATGAATTCCAAAAAGTAGAACTCTTTAGTCTATAAATAGAACTTACATCTGTTTAGTTCCATAGAAGTAGACCAGCCGCTTATTTTTAACAGAAGCCAAACCCCACTGCTCTGGTTCACTTATCTGCAAAGAATGCAAATTCAGAATGAGATAAACTCTGTACTACTAATTGTATGTTCATCCGTACATTATCTCATGTGCAAGCCCGATTTAAATGAGGCGATATGTAAGCCAAACATTAAAATGAGGGGAAAATAGAATAGAAGGAGCCTACAAAGCAGTTTCAGAGCTATCCCACCAAATTATCCCTCAAGAAAATAGAGCTATCCCAAGTTCCCAACTGAAGCTACAAGCAAGCACCAAACAATCGTGAGGGGGAGGGGGGGGGGGGGGTCATATAATGTGAAACTTACTCTCTCCCAGAAATAGTCTAAAGTCAGCAAAGGAGCGGACTAGCACAATCCGAACTTGACACAATCCGCACGAGTACATATATGTAAACCAGCAGGTCGTAAGAGCAAAACAGTAAGAATGAAATTCACACCTGTAACTAATAAACTTGCAAGAGCAAATTACATAGAATAAAAACACATACATGTAACTAGAAAACCTCTAAGCGCATATATGTTATCTATGCCCAGAGACATATCCAGAGCCCAGGCGAATCTAATACATATCACCCAAATCCTACCTGATTCCCAAGATCCTGTACACTATTAATTAGCAGCAACGGCAAATCTGGGAAATAAATCAACAGCTAACCAAAAAAAATAGCAGTAAATGAAACTGGCTAGGTCAAATTAACAGCTAAACCAACCAAATCGGGCAATAGACCATCAAACAACCTACTGATTTAGCCAAAATGGCGACGCAGCTGCCCCACAAGCTGGGATTTCCACCCTGGAACGAAACCCTAAGCAAGCTAACTCCAGAGTCCCCCAAGCCAGAGGGTAACCCGAGCAACTACGAGGCTACAGATCAGAAAGAAGCCCCAACTCACCATGGCCGGCCAGGCCGGGAAGCCCTTCATCTTGGCGAGCACGAGGTCGCCGAGCTTCCACTGCGCGGCGGCCGCCGCGGCCGCGGCAGCCGCGGACATGCCGCGCTTCCTCCTCGCCGGCGCCATCGCCCTGCCGGCCACCAGCCAACCGCCGCCGCTGCCGCTGCCGCCGCCACGGCCACCAGCTCCAGCACCACCCCAAGCAGCGACCAAGGCTCAAAAGCCGCCTCTCGGGCGGCGGCTAGCGCCTGAGGCCGTGTGGCGGCAGCACGCCGCGGCTCGTGCCGGAGGCGGCGGGTCGCCCGGTGGTCGTCCTCCCCCTCCTCCTCCTCCTCTTCCCCTTCGGCGGTGGCGACGGCGACGGCGACGGCGGCAGCTGCTATGGAGAAATTAATTGTTTATCTATTCGCTTCTCCTCTGCTGTGTTGTTGATTTTATTGTTTTCTGTTGCGTTTTGAGTTGAGGAAGAAGAGTATGCAACACTGTCTAGGTGTGTGCTGTGCTGGTGGGTGGGGGTGGTTCGGTGGGAGGAGGGAGGAGGGAGAGGGAGAGCGTGGGAGGGGTGGAGTGGGAGTGGCGGTGCGCGTGAGACACGGAGAGAGCGGGGGAGGGTTATGTGGACGGAAAGGCTTTTGCTGCCGCATATACCCATCTCTCCATATCCTCACTGCACTAGGTTTTACACAGCTCTATAATTCCCAATGTTTAGAAAATCGGTAATAGTTAGCTGCTCGGTTGGCTTGGGAGTAGCGATTAATCGGAATTCGGACGATTAACTAATTTAATCGGTCGACTATTAATCGGTGCAGCCTACAAAAATTAGCACCTAAAACACATATGAATTCTCGTCCTTAAGCTTCCGGATGAGATCCTTAAGACGCTCGAGCTCTTGCATCTGAGGTCTGGTCGGCAACTATGAGGAACTGGTAAACAACGACAATGAACTAGTTGGTGATGGCTGAAATCAAGCTCTTGGAGGCAGGAATCGAATGGGAGCTTCACAAAACCTACTTTATTGGGGTGGGCTAGCGGATGGATGGACGATATGTGTTGATAATTTTGCAACTCCTAGTAATCGAAGTGTCAGACCTATTAATCGGGCTAAATGATTAACACGAAGGATTAATGGTAATCGACACTGTCAGGTTCCTATTAGCGATTAATCGGCCTATTAATCGTTGATTCGGCCTATTTTTTGAATAGTGATAGTTCCTGTCTTGAACATGTTTTTAATACTACACTCAAAGGAAATTTAAAAAAATATATAAAAGGAATTAAAACTTGTGCAAGGCGTCCTCGTACTACATGCCATTGAAAATTGTACCGTAAAAAACTTCTGAAATAACGAAACTAGTCCTCGCTATAGTACCGCATGTGCAATGTTTTGAGTGGTCTTAATCTTTCAATTGTTAATTAGACGTCTCCTTTAGCAAGTTAGAATACTATAGCTCAGTGACTTGCCTTTAGCGAGTTAGACAATCCACGGATTTTCTAACTTGGGTTTTTAGAACTTCAGCGGTTTCTCTCATCCGTCCTCTTGATCCTCTTCGGCCTCGTTTATCGACACCTGTCTTTACTCTTTATGAATTTTCAAGTTTTTAGTTAATTTTGTCCACTTAATTAAATAGATTTATATCGATTTACCAAAATTAGATCAATTTTAAACTACAAATAAGTGATAGATTGCTCTTAATTTTTTTAAATACGATTTAAGATAACCAAGTAGTCAATGTATCGAAACAACCAAGAATTTTGAAAGATTTAATTTCTTACTCATTAGTTTGCATGCCGATAAATTTGACTAAGATTTGAAAAAATCATAGTCTTGGGTTTCAAGTTAAGTAACGAAGGCCATAGCCATCTCTACGTCACAGTTCATGATAATATATCCACATATGCATAGGCGGACCTAGCCGTCCCTAAGCCCGGGCAGCCGCTCAGGCTTCCGGCTGGCCGACAAGCCTAATTTTACAGCAATTTGATCAAAAAACAGTGTCATTAGACTTAAATTACACTGTTTGCCCAGGCTTTGAATAATTCTTGGGTCCGCCACTGCACATATGTTTCGTTTCAAAAATAGTGGGTTGCCCATGGTAGTCGTAGTGCATGGGGTATCCATCGCCGGATCGGATTAATAGAGCACACGACATTGAGGGAGCAAACGACAGCGCTGCACAAAGACTCTAACGAGGTTTTGTCAGAGAGCACGACGGCGGTAGAAGACATGCATGCAGCACGGATACCCGATGACGGCAAAACACAATGCAACACGGTTATCCGATAGCGACAAAACACACGCATACCGCACTAGCACGATGACGGCAAACACACATGCATGCCGCACGGTGGAGATTCTCCTTATTTTTATCATACAAGCCGTTGGCTAGCAGCAAACTTGTTTTAAGCATGATTTTGTTGATTTCCCACGGTTGCGGATAGGTTCCGATTTTGGTTCTGAACGTACGTGAATAACGGGGGCAATTATCTCTCTTTGCAAAGACCACGTACCTACATGCATTTTAGTCCTGAACTGTCTGCATGACTGTTTATTTGTGTCTTTAAGACTATAATGAGGAGAAATGCTAAACCTAACGCGCGCATAAAAATAAATATTTTCTTTCACGAATGCACGATTACGGTATATTTGGTGTATTTAGTAATAAAATCCGAGTAATAAAAGTAAAACATTTATTTTTAGCTTCCGAAAAGGATACATGCTAGTTTGCTTGACAACCACCACGACACATACGTACTCTACTATCAATGTCTACTATATGAAAAAAGATAATAGTTTGCTAGAGTGAAACAGCTACTATAACTACTTAGCAACATATGTTGACTCACTAGTGGAGAACGGGCACTAGTCCCGGTTTTAGAGGGCCTCTAGTCCCGGATTGCCAGCCGGGACTACGGAAACAGGACTAGAGGTCCCAGCCTCTAGTCCCGGTCCAGTTACGGGCCGGGACTAAAGGTAGTGCACGTGGCAGCGTAGCAGTACGAGGGGGGTGGTATTTAGTCTCGGTCCGTATTACGGGCCGGGACTAGTTCCTTTTTGCCGCGGCAGCATTTTACCAATTCGGCTGACGCGGCAGTCGATGGGGGTTTCTGCCGTGGCAGAGTTTTGGGGTCATTTCTGCCCGGCAGCCGATGGGGGTTTCCGCCGTGGCAGAGTTTTGGGGCGTTTTCTGCCGCGGCAACCGATGCGTGTTTTTGTCGCGGCAGAATTTTGGGGCCAATTTCTGCGGCGGTAGCCAAATGCGGGGTTCTACCGCGGCAGGAGGATAGATAGAGGAGGGTTGCGTTTCGCGTAAAGTGACATGCAACGAAGAAACACATTACACACAACATCGTCATAATTATATAGATATAATTCTACATTACATAAATATATACATAAATGGAGATCACAACCCGTCTATTCGGTTACAAGTTCATTAAATCACGGGTAGCCGAAGATATGGTATTTTCTTTTGGGGTTTATGACATGGTCAACAAGAAATCCCGCCAATTCCTCTTGAATTGCTACCAGACGCTTCTTGGATCGAGATTCTCCCGCAATCTTTCCAACTATATATAAAAGAAGGAGGTCAATATGAATATCGATAGTCATAACAAATATTATGAATGACACTCAACAAAAATTATGCATATATTGCTCACGTACTTCTAATAATGTCTCTCCGTCCCGCTCACTGACCTCGGAGCGAATGTACTCGCACAGGAAGTATCCACATAGATTAGTACCTGGTGGCTGCCTCTCGCACTTTACGACAAAAGGTTTTAATCAAATAATAATTAAGCATGACATGATGGTATGGAAACTAGAATTGAAGAGATGCGCGGATCTAGCTCGTATTACTTACATTGATCTGATGAAAACTAAGCTCGTCTTTAAATTCACCAACCGTAGCATTGGTGAAAGTTTTCCAAACCCTGCCCGGCAAAAAAAATGTGTTATTAGTTACTTGATATCTCAGGATATATATATGAACGAAAGAGACCGATATAGTGCGATAATGACTGAAATTACCTCTGGAGCGCATCTTTAATGAATGCGTACTCTGATTCGTCTCTCATTAGCGAGTACTTGATTTCAACTCTTCCAGCGTCAACAATAATGGTTAGCAGAATCCAGTGATAGCTGCGCACGTTTATATACGTCAGTAACTCATCAATTACACTTAGCAGAATCAAGTGATCTGTACAAGACAGTAACACTCTTACCTGTAGTTGTAGGGAAACAATTTTTTGTTTGTAATGTTGCCTCAATAAGACCCTTAGCAAGTTATGCTTCGTGTCCTTGGGGTATTCCATTAGCAATCTTTGATTAAACCGGTGTGGGTCGATGAACCCAGCGTCAAAGATTTTCTTCCGGTCACATTCATCGCTCTTCATTCTGCATAATAGCATATAGTGAAGATAATTACATGCAATAAAAGAGCTGGGTTAGAGACTTTATCATAGAAATAAATGAACCACTTACAGACAATAGGTAGCGAGGAGACTCAAGTCAAGGGCATCTTGTTTGAATAACATATAGAATTCCTCAAAATAAATTTGCAATTGTCTTCACCATTAAAATGCTTACTTGTAATTTTCACAAGCAGCGCTGACAATTGATCTTCTTCACCGCATGTAGAGACTTTCTCGTACCACTCATGTTGTCTTCGTATTTGAGTTGGTAGAAATTTGACCTCATCAGGTCTGACCAGAGTCTTCCCGTATTCATATCTCCATGAAAATTCCCCTTGTATGGGGATATGCCCGCCTAGCGCCTGATCAACTGTAATATTAGCACCTTTGGCAAATTCCATTGCTATAATATTCTGATGATCAGTATTGGATAACACCTTGAGCGGGGCGATCGATTTGTTTGCATGCATTCCGAGTTGCGCAACCCCTCTTTTCTCGTTGCTTGCAGTAGTATTTCTTGGAGTATTACCGCTGCTTGCAGTAGTATTTCCTGAATCCTTCCTACCAATTCTCAGTAGACAGCGTTTGTAGTCATCAGCCTTATTTATCTCATATTGCGATGGTTGCTCAAGAAACCCCTTAGCCCACTTTTTGGCTTTCGGATCAAATATTTGTTTTGGCTCGGGAGCTTTGGGTGCAAAGAAGGCTTTAACTTGGGCATCACTGATTGCTTTGGTTTCCTCATCAGTCATCTCGTAAGGTAACTTGGGAGGAGGCGGCATGATTTTCTTCGCCTTTTTACCTTTGGCTTTCTTCTAACTAGTATTTATACTAGTTGACTGAGAGACCGCCTTCTTTGTCTGACACGGCGGCGGCGGAGTGGGCTAACACGGCGGGGGAGGAGTGTGCTGATGCGGCGGGGGACTCGCGCTATGGTGGTCGTCCCACTCCTCATGTGGACTTGCTGGAGGCGGAAGACTCAGCTGACGCGGAGGAGACGGTGGTGGCTTGGGTGAGCCTGGAAACACAATGTATTTCTTGCGCCATAGAATGATAGAGCCCCTGACTTCTCCTAGCGTGCTCTCATCTTCAGGTCCAGGGATGTCAAGTTATAGTGATTCATATTGAGGTAGAATCTCATCCACCCCGACATGAGCATAGCCATCTGGAATCTCTTTGCAATGTCAGCGTGCTTCAGGTTCACAAGATAAAGCATAGCCGAGAGCCTCCTTGAAGGATAAGTTCATCACTCCCACATGCAGCTCGCAGCTTGTCTTCTCAGTGATATTGTCCACGGGATAGCGATCTATCGGATCGGCCGCCGTGGAAGTGACACTGCTTCTCCGCTGAGATGGGACACCAGCACTTTCTTCTAGCCGCTGATGAGTTGGGCCTTGCTGGCGCATTTCGTCCAGCTGCTTCTGTTGCTCCTTTAGCATGACATATATTTCCTCGTTCTTTCTTTCCACGCTACGCAACTGGGATGCCTCCTCTATCTCCTTCCGCTTCATTGCCCTCGCCCGGCTTCTATAGGATCCAGTGTCATGAGGAAACCCAGTCTTCCACGACACAGAAGGTCCAAAGCCTCGTGTTCGTCCTGGTTTTTCAGGATTCCCGAGGGCCTTTGTTAGCTCGTCGTTCTCTCTGTCGGGTTTGAAGTCACCCTTTTTAACCTCCTCAGTTGTTTTAACAATTTCTCCATGGGGGGTAGCAACATTGGACTTTTCATCGAATATTAACTCCCCTGTTTCCATGGTTTTGGATGAAGAGTAATCCTTCTCATTCCGACAGACACGACACGGACAACACATAAAGCCATTCCGCTTGTTTGCCTCAGCCAACTCGAGGAAATAATGCACGCCTTTAATGAACGCGTCAGACATTCGGGGAGCGTCATACATCCATTCTCGGCTCATCTGCAGTATAATTAAAATTTTCTATCATATAAAAAGTTTGGATCATTTTTACTACAATTACTTTTATATGCAATAATTTTTGAATTAAGATTTTCTATCATATTAAAAATTTATATGCACTAAATTTTGAATTGGACAAAACTGTTAACATAAAAATGTTGACTATTTAATTATTGCTCTAGCAGTGAAAACCTTATTCAATTCTAAGATCCGAAACTCTTCAAATGCACATCTCAACTTTCAGTAGCTTTTTGTATAATCAAACTATGCTTAAAACTACACATCTAAAATTCCCTCTACACTTCTAAGCATGAAATTCCTCATTCTAGTTCTAGAGCATTGAGCTAAACTATAACAATACGAGGTGAATGATTGAAGTTGCTAACCATTTTAAAAGCTTGGATTGATAGATGATGCCACCAAATTTTGGATTGAAAGTTGCCACCAAATTGGACAAAAAATGAGGATGAACTTGAGCTGTTACTTGAAGGAAATGGCCATGCTTTTGGGCTGGGTCGAAGAGGCATATATAGTGGTAACAAGTTGTCCTGGGTGGTAAAATAAATCCAGACTAAAGGTTGACCTCTAGTCCTGGCTTGTAACAAGAACCCAGACTAAATATAGCCATGGGTACCACAAGAGCTCTAGTCCCGGCCTGTGTTACCAGCCGGGACTAGAGGTTGCCCATGGACCGGGACTAGTGATATGGGGCCATGTAGCCGTTGCAGAATTCACAGACCGGGACTAGTGTTAGCACTAGTCCCGGTTTCAAAGAAGGCCGGGACTAGAGTCTGGAGCTACAAAAAACGAAAGGTCGTTTTTCTACTAGTGACTTCCTACCCCGCATGTTGAACGGTTATGGCCAACTTGGTATCCATGCATCGTGCGTGTGAGACTATACATTTCATGGGCTCTACATGTTCACTCACAGTCGTCAATATTGCATGCACCATGGCCCGTGAGTCACGTGTAGAAATACAAACCGGTACAGGTTGTCCATGGTGAACGGCCGGCGCATGCTGATAACCATGGATAACGGACGAGGCAACTCCGTTAATCACACATCATAGCCGTGATCAGTATATAACATCACAATCCGACGATATGCAGGGTATGCACCGCAACCACCACCTGCAAGAAATCTGTGTTGATGTTTCGTTATGGTAATATACCATATTGTCTCTCCATCCACCAATAAGTGAACTTCTAGATTTTTTTCAAAATTTTAAAGCTTTGACCAAATTTGTAGACAGACCTAGCAATATAGATGACAACAAACATATATATTATGAAACTATATTTCAAAACATATCTAGTAGTACAAATTTAGTGTCATAAAAGTTGCTACCTTTTACAATAAAGTTACTCAAACTTTATTAAATTTGACTTAAAACAAAGGCTAGATGTACACTTATTTGGGGGGTATGGTAGATGGGTTCATCTTGGCGATAATTTCACCCACTTAAGTTACTTTATATTGATTTACTGAAATTATATCAAATTTGACATATAAGTAACTTATAGATTGTTCTGAAATACAAGCGTCCGAACACGCCCCAGTGTGGTCTGCGATAACAATGCCAACACTATAGATGGCAATGGGTATCCGAACCCCGCAAACCCGACGGGCACCCACATTAAATCAGGAGGGTTTGGTAAATAAAAAATCTATGGGTTGCTTAGCGGTAAAAAGTTAGACCCGTCGAGTCTAACGGGGGTGGGTTGGAGATAGCAAAATCGTACCCATAGACCCATAGTCCCGACAAACCCCACTAATCCTAACCCAAAGTCCCTAACCCCACATCCTTTATCCCCACGTCCTACACATGTGCATATGGCCCACGCAGCAACACCCCATCCCCACATCGCCACACGCTTGCAGGGACGCACCCCTCCCCATCACCACACGTTGACACGCAAATCGCCACCAACCTCGTCCCAATCGCCTCTCTCCTCTATGGCTCCACTCCTCTCCTGCCTCACTTCTCTCCCATGAGTCCCCCATCCACACAGCACAGTCGACGATCGTGCTCCCTTCCTCACGCCACCGTTGCATGCCCATCTCACGTTGTCGCCTCTCATTTGGCACCTTTGTGCTCCCTATGGCCCTCTACAGACTCCGACGATGGCCAACGACGTGGGTACCCGTCGCGTCCACAAACCTGACCGGGTCGTGGGTCCGGTGGGAAATTATACCTAACGGCAGGTATGGGACGGTTCGCGGGGGCAGGGCAGGGATAAGGGTCACGTGCGGGTATGGGGTGCCAAACCTAGCGGGTGCCATCTGAAGCCAATGCACATTCTCCTTGAGGAGGAGAAGATCGTCGCATCCACATTGACGAGCATTGTACCTTCTAGCGGCAGAGACCATTTGAGGTTTGATGTTGCGTTTCACGCCCGTGGTTAGTTGCAGGTTTATATAGACGCTCAACAATCATCTCAATGTAAGTCTTTACCTTGGCAACAATAGAACGAGGATGCATCATGTTTTCTCCCTCTCGGACCCTGTTGCGGGCATCCCAGATATGGCACATAGCTGTCATGGCCATGGTGATTTGAAGATTAGAAACTCACTCAAAAAACAAGAGCCCATGCTTGAGGAGAAGTGATAATTGCATGTCATTATGTCGTTCACCGCAACTTATGAGTCACGAGACGTCTCTTGCATTTCAGGACATATAATTGCTTTCATATATATATATATATATATATATATATATATATATATATATATATATATATATATATATATATATATATATATATATATATATATATATATATATATATATATTTGTTAACGTGACCTGGTTAGTTTATATTTGCTAAAATTCTAAGCCATAGACATATTGTTTGATAGCTCGTTTCATGGTAGACACACTTGTTTAATGTTTGTTTAATATGTTGGTCAATAATTGAACCGAGGACCAGTAGTGAACTCCAGTTCATAGATCCTATCATATCAATCAAATGAGTTTTCAAATTCTTTGATAATGAAGATGGTTGTTGATGACCTACAGGAGCATAGTTTTTTAGAGCACGATTTTACAGAAGTATTGTTTCTAGTTTTAACATCGACCCAACAAGGATCTTAGAAAAGTGTTTATCTGTGGTGCTTCTACCACACCCAGGGTGTCACTAGTCCTGAGTGAATTTACTGCAAGAGTTGAGGAGTAAAAAGGGGTGAGTGTGAATGAAAGAGTTTGTATATTAAACGGTGCTTAAATTAAAGAACATAAATAGTACGAAGATTTCTCGGGTTTCTGCAGACGAGAGATTAGGCGCTGAGAGATTCGGTTCATAGTGATAGTGAATGTGCCAAATGGAGTAAGCAGAATAAGTGATTATAATACTTCTTATAAGTATATGATTGGACAAGCAACCCGTATAAAAGTCAAGACTTCTCTTGATAGATTCACTAGTAGGAAAAGACCTAGTGGCGATGTTTAGAAAAGGGGGTTAGTGGTGCTCAAACCGCACGCCACTAACCTCACGCCACTGGTAGGACGTAGTGGTGTTGTCCTGAGTGAACGCCACCATTACCGCTCGAACTGGTGGCGTTCGGTTTGAACGCCATGACTAGGGGACACAGTGGTGGCATTTTACGCAAACGTCAGTACTATATGTACAATTTGTGGCAGCAAATATATTTTCAAAAATTAAAAAAAGGTGTTGCATATTGTTGATTGAAGGTTGCAATATAATAGCGATGTAACATCACGAAATGCATATTCAGATAAGCAGAAAAATAACGATTTATTTCACCACAAATTATTAACAAGCGGTTTAAAACATCACAAACGGTTGAAGACAAGCTAGTTACATCTAGGCTCAGGAGCTCCCATTGCAAAAAATAGCGGGAATTTGGTTTTGGGAAATGAATCTTATACATAAAAAACCTATAAGGCGAGTCATTGCTTGCTCTTTATCGCATGTCAACAACATATATTCGCCCAAGAGCTTGGAACTCCACGCTTTCTCGTGTTATTCTATTGAAGTGCCTCCTTAAATTGCATGGGATAGTCTAAACATAAAAAAACTAAATAAATAAATAATAATAGTATGAAAAGAAAATTCAATAAATTTAAATATAAAAAATTATGCGTACCAAAGAACGCTCAAATCGACCCTACATGAGACAGACTTGGAATAGTGAGCCTGACATAGTATCATTGCTACAATTTGTGAAACAAACTTGACACAACTTCATGTTCTCTATAAGGAAAATGTAATTATTTTATACATGCATGTCTCACACATCGCCATATCTAATATAAAGCAGTTGGTAATTAACCAACTACACACATGCATGTCTCGCATTCTAAGATCAAATATGGCCTCATATTTGCATTGGACACAAAATAATTTTAGAGATGGAGTGAGTGAGCCAAGTAGATATCACAAGGCTCGCCCACACCACCCCCGACATTGCATCCTTACATTTTAATCATCGGCCATATGAAAGTAGAAAACAAAAATCAATTAAAAGCATATTCATATGAAAATCAACCTAAAAGTAGGGCCTCATACTCGCATTGGACACAAAATAATTATAGGGATGGCGTAAGCGAGCCAAGTAGAATGCACAAATTATTTAATTGTGTATCTCACAAGGCTCGCTCACACCCCCTAAGATCGCATCCTACCATTTTTAATCATCGGCCATATGAAAGTAGACAAAATCATATAGTTTTGTACCCCTACAATTATCTAAATTTGCTATACATCTAAAATCATCTAGGTTTTGTACCCGAAAATTATCTTAATTTGTTATACATCTAAAATCCCTAAAATCACTACACTACACAAAAATCACCTAAAATCACTAAATTAAATACACTAATTAAGAGAGGGGCGGGGGAGTCTACCTATGGCGGCGTGAGGTCGGTGGAGGCATGACGGAAAGGGCGGAGAGGACGAGGTCGGAGAGGTGCGACGACGAGGGTCGGGGGAGGCATGGCAGCACGAGGTCAGAGAGGCACGGGTGAGGGCAGATAGGACATGCCTAGGTCGGAGAGGCGTAGGCGAGGGTCGGGGGAGGCACGAGTCAGAGAGGCACGGGTCAGAGAGGGTTGGACCAGGACGGGGCGGCACGGGCGATGATTTGGGGGGGGGAGGGCGAGCAGGACGGGAGTGGTGCAGATGAAGAAAGAGGCGTAATGGTGAGCGACGCTTTTAGTGAAATTTTGGATGGCAAAGTGGTGAAGTCTCCAATTTATGGGACGCCACCATTACTCTGTAGTTGCGCCATTCAAAAATATCGAACACTTGGGCTATATTGGTCTTAGCTCGCCTCATGCTCCCCACTTAGTGACGGCGTTCCTTGTTTCCCGGACGCCATGGCTAAGTCATAGTGGCGGCATTCGCCTTTTTCCGAACGCTGCTACTATTTTGTCTTGCAGTAGTGGCGCTCATTTTACTTTAGACGACACTAGAATGATGACTTATATAATCCTTTTCCTACTAGTGATTTTGTCTGACTCCAATGATTCATTTGCATGTTACCAAAACCATGGTCGACACATCAATGAATACACCAACAAGACTAGTGATGTTACCTTCTTCTTCTTGCCCTTGCTCATATTCATCAAACTCTTCAATCGTTGGTCTATGATGAAATTTGGAGAAATGGGAATTCATTTTATACTCACCAAACTTGAGAGATATTGTTTCTTTCTTGCAAACAATGTTTGCCCCTGTGGTGTTAAGGTATTCTAGAGGAATGGTTGAGGCGTATGATCGAGGTCGGGACTTTCCTATCCGAGTGACGGATAGATACGCTGGTCCCACTCAGTGAGACCATGTCAATGAGATTGCAAGCATGTGACTAGATCATGAGGATGTGATATCACGAGAACGAATAAACGTGTTTATCGGTAACAAGATTGAACTGTATATTGATAAGTGAGATCAGGTCTAGGACAAATCAGGTATCATTATGCAAAGGTAATAAGACTCGATGTTTGATATGTCCAAAACGTATCTACTTTCCCGAACACTTTTGCTATTGTTTTTCCTCTAAATTTGTGTGATTTGGATACAACTAACACGGACTGACGTTGTTTTCTGCAGAATTACATTGGTGTCTAGTTTTTGTGCAGAAAATTAACTATCGGGAAAAATCCCGGAAAATATGCCAAAAATTATATTTCGCTAGAAGATCCACGGAGCCAGAAGACGAAACGAAGTGGAGTCCTGGGGACCCACACCCCTGCCAGGCGCGGGTGGGACCTGCCTGTTTCTAGGGGGTGCGGCCACCCTAGGCACCCCCTCGGGCTCCCTCTTCGCCTCTAAGTTACCCCTTGACCTAAAAACCGAGGGGGGTTCGACGTTTTCCAGAAAAGAGTTCCGCTGCGCCGCCACCATCAAAAGCCGCGGTTCGGATCCAGAAACTCCGTTCTGGCACCGTGTCGGGACGGGGAATTTGGGGAGGATCATCGTCATCGTCATCACCAACGCCTCTCCATCAACCATCAATGTTTCCCTCATCCATGAGTGAGTAATCCCCCGCTGTAGGCTATGGGGATGGTAGGGATTAGATGAGTTATATCTTGTAATCGAATAAGATTGTTAGGGCATAGTGCCTAGTATCTCTATTAGTGCTAGTTTACTTTGTTGCAACTTGTTGTGCTTAATGCTTGTCACTAGGGCCCGAGTGCCATGATCTTAGATCTGAACTTATTATTGAATCATTATGATAGTATTATTTTTTATCCTATCTGCAAGTTGTGTACACATATCATTGTCCGGATCCAAAGGCCCCGAAGTGATAGAAATTGGGACAACCGGAGGGGATGGCTGTGGTGTGAGGATCACATGTGTTCACGGAGTGTTAATGCTTTGCTCCGGTGCTCTACTAAAAGAAGCACCTTAATTGCCAGTAGTTCCCTAGAGGCCCCGCTGCCACGGGCTAGCTGGACAGAAGATGTTGTGCAAGTTCTCATTGCGAGCATGCATGACTATATATGGAGAACATTCCTATGATTGTTTAGTACTTGGATGCTTGTTCTTATTTATCTGCAATGTCCTAGATCTTGAAGTTACATGTTTAGACTCATCCATGCAACGCCCATCCATCCATCCCTATGCCTACCGCGCTCATATCCTACTATTTGCTGCTACTATTACTATTGCTCTTGTTTCACTGTTGTTGTTGCTTTGTTGTTGCTACTACAAACTGTTGCTACTGATAAACTTCTGTGAGCAAGAACTATTTCCAGGTGCAGCTGAATTGACAACTCAGTTGTTAAGGCTTGCAAGTATTCTTTGGCTCCCCTTGTGTCGAATCAATAAATTGGGTAATACTACCCGCAAAGACTGTTGCGATCCCCTATACTTGTGGGTCATCAAGACTATTTTCTGGCGCCGTTGTCGGGGAACATAGCTTTATTTGTAAGTTCACTTGGATCTATTATTGTTCACTAGTACTCCTTTCATCATGGGGAAGTCTCGTGATGGAAAGTTTCCTATTTTACCATCCACTACAAGAAGAGGTACAGTCTTAAACACCTCTGTTTCTCTTGATTTACTGTCTGTTATAAGTAAGCTTGTTACACCACCACCACATACACATGCTACACACACTGCTACTACTGCTGAATCTGAAACTGCTTTTGATGCTCATGATGTTACTTCTACTGTGCTTGATGCGAGTTGTTCATTAGGTCCTTTCCTAGATGCTACTATGGCTAGTCTAGGACATACTGAAACTCCTAGTAAAGACACTATTACACCTGTTAGCTCACCTGAGTCTAGAGAGAGTTATGATATTAATGATGGTTACATTGAGTTCACTGATGAATTTGTTGAAGAGTGCCGAAACAGACATGGTACTAGTGCTATTAAGAGTCTCCTTGCAAGACGTACCATTATTCCTAAACTGTCCTCTGATCCTAAGTTTTCCACCTCTCCCATAGATATTAAAGATAAATATGATGATTTCTCTCTTGATTTATCCTATTTAGACATTTTTGAGAAAGAACCTTTTTGTGGGACTGAAAATGAGAGTGATGTGGCTCATATGAATGAGCTTTCTACTATGAGTTCTTTATTCTCTGATAATTTTAAGATGCGCAAGTACTTTGTTACTAAGATCTTCCCTTTTTCACTGAAAGGAGAAGCTAGGGCTTGGTTTAATAGATTACCTCCTGGTTCCATTGATAGCCCTGATTGTTTGATTGCTTCTTTCTTTCAAAAATATTTTCCTCCCAGTGCTAGACATGCTGCTTTGCAGAGACTTTTTGATTTTAAGCAAGGAGAAGAAGAGAAATTGCCTGAGTCATGGACAAGGTTTTGTGCCTTGATGCATGCACATCCTGGATGTCCATTACCTAAAAATGAGCTTCTTGATATTTATTATAATGGACCAACTAATGATTCTAGGACATACCTAGATAGCTTTGCTGATTGTGTTTTCAGGAAAATAACTCCTACAGATGCTGAAGAATTAATGGCTAAGATAAGCAAGAATTATGATGATTGGACTTCAACTGAGCTAAAATGCACCTGATCCTATTACTCCTAAACCAGATCCAATACCAACACCAAAGAAGAGGGGAGTTATTGCATTAAATGATGAAGTGATGAAAGAAGCTAAGAAATGTCTAAACGAGAAAGGTATTAGAGCTGAAGATGTGAATAATCTACCTCCTATACAAGAATTATGTAAGCCAATTCCCCACTCATCCACTATTGAGGTACATTCTCTCCAACACTTTGATGAAGGTGATATTCCCTATGGTAAGCCTCCTAATCAATGCTTATAGGAACTTGACACATTTATTGTTAAACAAGGTAATTTTAATAAACAAGTTCAGAATCATTTATTGGAAAACTCTAGAGCTATTAAAGAGTTGAAAGATATTGTGGAAAGAACTTCTAATGATATTAAAATTATTTGTAAACACTTCCAATGGTTCAAACCCAACTTGATCAACTTGCTAAGGTACAAAAGGATATGCTAGTTAATGCCTCAGGAGATAAACATGCTTATGGAATTAGAACTAGGAGCGGTATAGCTACTCAAGATCTTTTATATCCTGAAGGACACCCTAAGAGAATTGAGCAGGATTCTCAACAAGGTGAAAGTAGTGGTAGTCCTCGTAAGAGAAACAAAAAGAAACATAAGGTAGTTGAGGAACCACTTGAACCTGCTGTATCCTAATAGTATATATGTCTCTGATGCTGAAACTAAGAGTGGTAATGATAAAAATGATGCTCCTCATAAGGAGGAAGGTGAGGAAGAACCTGAGAAGCACATTAACAACACTAGGTACACTAAGGAAGATTTTATTGCTAAGAAACATGGTAGTGAGAGAGAACCTTGGGTGCAGAAACCTATGCCTTTTCCAGGTAAGAAACACAAGTCAAAGGAGGAAGAACATTACAACAAGTTTTGTGAGTGGATGAAACCTTTATTTTTGCAAATTCCTTTGACTGATGCTATTAAATTGCCTCCTTATTCAAAGTATATGAAAGATATTGTCTCTAATAAAAGGAAGATTCCTAATGAAGAGATTTCTACTTTGCTTGATAATTATACCTTCAATGGTAAGGTTCCAAAGAAACTTGGTGATCCAGGTATACCAACTGTTGCTTGATCTATTAAGAATAATCATGTTAGAACTGCTTTATGTGATTTGGGAGATGGAGTTAGTGTTATGCCTTTTTCTCTCTACAAGAGACTCCAGCTAGAAAAGTTGATACCAACTGATATATCTTTGCAAATGGCTGATCAGTCAACTACTATTCCTGTTGGTATATGTGAGGATGTTCTTGTTCAAGTGGCTCATAATTTCTTGTTCTTAACTGATTTTGTTGTGCTTGAGATGCCTGAAGATGATAATATGTCTATTATTCTTGGGAGACCTTTTCTTAATACTGCAGGTGCTGTCATTAATTGCAAAAGTAACATTTAATATTAATGACAAAGATCATACTATTTATTTCCCCAAGAAGGTTGCTAAAAGCTATTGCCTGAATTCCATTGAAAATATTGAGAGCCATCAAGGTTGGAGAAATATATTGTCCCATTCCACAAGAAAATTTTGAAACTATTATGACTGGGACCATTGCTATCAAGTATGAGGTAACATAATCATCTTGTGGAATGCAAAGTTTTGTTTCATATAAGATTGTTTTGGTAACAAGACTTGATCAACCTTGTTAAAAAAGGATTTTAATGGACAAAATAATGTTTTCACTATGGTTATACTTGCTTTCTTTTACTTTTCTCCTTCTAGTCTTTGCCTTTTCTTTTGCTAGCTTTGGTTTTGCTAGTTGTTTGCGTGTTAGAGTGTCTTAGAACTTCTGTAGTTTGGTTTTTGGTTTGCTTTTTCTTCTTCTAAAAAAACTGTTTCTGCGAGAAAATCAATCTTCATACCCTGAAAATTGGCCAAAGATATAGTTTTCCAAAAAATTCCAGAAAATTCAAAATAGTTTTTTCCTCGAAAAAAGGGGTAGAGGGATACCTGGAGTGACCTAGGGGGCCACCCCAGGCACCCACACCCCTAGTGGGCGCGGCCCCCCTACATGTGGCACCTGGGTGGGGTGTGGCCCACCTGGGCCCCTCCAAAGTGTCTCCTCCCAGCCATCTTCTTTCTCTCTCTCGAAAAACACCGGAAAACTTGCTCAAGCTCGAGTTCCTGCTGTTCTTGCTCGCGATTTTTGATCTCCTTGCTCAGCCCATCTTTGCTGTTGATTTTTGGAGGGATCGCTCCTTGGTATGTGCCTCCTCCACTTGTCCAATTAGATTTGTGATTGATAGATTGTATCTTGAGTATTTTTATGCTATAGGTGACTGGTTGTGTGAGCTTGCATGCTTGTTCTATGCTTAGAGATTTCATTTTGATGCATGTGTAGCCCTCTAACAAGTTCCTATAGTTGTTTCTTATCATTTATCAATTTGGAAATCACTTGGTTTGATGTTTGTCTAAAAATTTCAGAAAAGAGTGGTCATGGACAACCACACATTTGGAGAGATATTTGAGGGTGATGCACCTAGGAGGGCAAGGCCTTCAAGATCATCCTCCCGAGCCAGGCCCTCATATAATAAGGATCTCATTACTCCGCGATTCGGCGACGAGGGAGGTGAGGGGGATGCTCACCCTTCCACCTTTCCTTGCCCAAACTTTTTGCAGGCTGCTGGCATTCTTGATGATTTTACAACCTTGGTTCGGAGAGATGGACTAACAAACCTTATGCAGGATGAGAGCGTGCAATAATCTACGCTCACTAAAACATTTGTGGAGAGCTTCTCCTTTACTAACAGCATGTTCAAGCCAGATGTTTCTTTCAAAATTTATGGCATGTCTTATAACATGACATTGAAGAAATTTTGTGAGGCCCTGGGACTTGGTACAACTGGGCCAGCAAAGAAGATTCCAGCTCAACCCGCTGATTTGTTGGAGCTCTACCGTGGGATAACCAATCATGATGACCGTAGAGCTCAACGGGGAAAGATAAGAAATATTCAACTCCCAGCCATTAGGTACTTTGCTTACTATCTTGCCACTAGTGTTCTTGGTAGGGAGAACACTAGTAATATTTCCAACTATCATTTGGCATTCTTAGCTGCAACGCTCAACAATGAAACTAAGTACAATCTTGGTTCTCTCATTGCTTGTCGCTTAACTGCTAAGGGACCCATTTATGGGGGAATTATTGTTGCACGTGTTGCTACTGCCTTGGACCTTGCTGTTGATCCAAATGATACAGTTTTTGCCCCTCAGAGGCTTGATCTTGCTGCCATGAAGGCACATCACTTTGTCACCACTAGCTCTACCGTTGAGAACTTGGTTTATAGAATGTTGTTTATTGACGGGGAAGAGAGAGATCTCTCTCCCCCAAACCACTTTGTTCAGTATTTCCCAGGGACCTTTTTCACGCTCCAAGGAGGAGATGGATGAAAAGTTGCGTGTTCTTGGTTTCCATGGACACTATCAGGGGGACGCACCCTCATACGACCCCTCTGTATACTACACAGGGGAGTCCTCAAGCTCGTACCAGGACGAGGGAGCCTCCTCGTCGTACTACGGAGGTGCACCTACTTGGGAACCATGGGATTGAGCCCCACTTAGGCCAAAATCCTAAGCTTGGGGGAGCTATACCGACATCACACTCATCTATATATCATGTTCATCGGTTCTTTGTATATCCATTGTTCGCTTTCTTTTTGGTTTTTGTTTTTGCTTTCTCAAAACACAAAAAAATTACCAAAAATGTTTTTGTTGTTTCTCTTGGTTTGTTTCTTTGCTTTGGTTTGCCTTAAAATAAAAATCCAAAAAGATTTTGCTTTGTTTGTTTTGTTTTTTCTTTGTTTGTTTTTGCTTGTTGGCTTGTTTGAAAAAATCGAAAACACCAAAAATATTTGTTGTTCTTCTTTGGTTTTGTGAGTTCTTTGCAGGGTTCAGCCGTCCTTAGTGGATTTTGGTTTCATGTTATTTTCAAGTCACACAAGTGAAGGGCAATAATGAAGATTAAGATAACTTGAGGTGTGGTAAGAGGCTGGTAACAAACTCTATTTGTTTTCATTTTTGTACATATACTCATCATTGTGAGCATGCTTAGTCTGTTCTTGCTTGTCTATGATTAGCTCCAGCTTTCTAATAGTTTGTAGCATGTCATATGAATGTTTGCCTGCATTGTTTTATTCATATTTTGGTATGATATTGTGGTATCCTCCTCTGAAAGTTTCATGTGAATCAACCTGGCACATGCTCACGCATGCATATGACTAAACAATAGTCAGTAAGCCTCGATGATTTATTTTGCGTTAGAGTTCTTGTATCACTTTCATGCCATGATTGGTCCTGTTTTGATGCAAGCATGATCATGACAATTATTGCTCTCTCGTTTGTCGCTCTCTCTCTATTGCTAGCCTTCACTTGCACTGATTATGAGCTCTACTTGTGCTTCCAACTCCCCAAAACCATTATTGCCAACAGTGTCCACCATACCTGCCTATTAGCATCACTTTGCTATTTCTGTGCATATTCTATATGCCTTGTTTTCTTCCAAATAAAATGTTTGTCTGTTTTGAGAAAGTTAGTTAGTAAAGATCTCACGAACTTGATGGCACACTTTATTCCTTGTACTTAATAATCCTGAACCATTGTGACATGTCCATGAAAGTTATATGCTTACAAATTATAGGTTGGGAGTTAGCAGAACCGTGCTGTCACGGGGAACGCTTTCAACACTTATGGATACCTATCCAGTTGATACCTTGCTCTTTTGTTTGCGGATGTCAACGGTGTGAAATAAAAGGGGAGCTTGTGAGTTTATGGAGTATATATATATGTGTTAGAGAAACACCTGGGCCGCTAGCCTAAGCCATGCCTAATCATGGTGGAAACTTGCAGCATCACCATAATGAGCATTCTGTGAAGCATCCTCAATAAAAAGCTATGCACATAGTAAATAAAAAGATCGCTGAGATGCTCATTGTCTGCTTGCTTTGTCATTTTGATCACGGGATAGCTCCTGTATCATGTGCAAGGGGTACCCCGTTGGCGGTTCTATATGATATGCATGTATGTACAATGATAAGAACTTGCAGGTAACCAAAGTTGAGTAGCATGTGGAGCGGCCCTCGTACTCAAGGGACTTGGGATTTCTAGTTTATGGTTTGTCAAGCATATAACTCAGATTGGACCTCACTTTCACCTTAACCATATAAAGATGCCTATGATAGGGGCAATGGGAGCTCAAAGCTAATGAGTACCTTCCTTTCAACATTTGGAAGCCTTTCAAACTTTTCAAAACCTTTTCACTTCCTTATTGAGTCCCCACTTATTCTATGAGCACCTTCTTGAGAGCATAGTTGTCATTCTTGTGTTTGTCTCAAAACTTGGTTAATTATGTCATGACTTTGATGCTTGTATCTCTGATATCTTTACTTCTAGTCTTCATGTGAACTTCAGGGGTGCCTTGGCATTTATATTGTGCTCTACAAACAAAGGCAAGTGAGATACCACTCTATTATACCTTACTATGAGCATTGCAATGTTTCTTATGTTTATGTTCCATGCTATTTATTATTATTGAGTTGGTTTCTCTTTATATCTTGCAATGACTATTGAGTAGACTTGGCTGCATACTTCTTATTATGAATGGTTTAAGTATCTACTCCTGTGATGAGAATATATACATCATATGAAGCAAATGTGTTCGTGAAAGTTCTTTTATCGCACTCAGTTTTCAACTGAATTGCTTAAGGACAAGCAATAAGCTAAGCTTGGGGAGAGTTGATACGTCCAAAATGTATCTACTTTCCCGAACACTTTTTATATTCTTTTTCCTCTAAACTTGTGTGATTTGGATACAACTAACACGGACTGACGTTGTTTTCAGCAGAATTACCTTGGTATCTAGTTTTTGTGTAGAAAATCAACTATCAGGAAAAATCCCAGAAAATATGCCAAAAATTATATTTCGCTAGAAGATCCACGGAGCCAGAAGACGAAACGGAGTGGAGGCCTGGGCGGCCCACACCCCTGCCAGGCGCGGGTAGGCCCTGCCTGCGCCTAGGGAGGGTGCGGCCACCCCAGGCACCCCCTCGGGCTCCCTCTTTGCCTATAAGTTACCCCTTGATCTAAAAACCGAGGGGGATTCGACGTTTTCAAGAAAAGAGTTCCGTTGCGCCGCCACCATCAGAAGCCGCGATTCGGATCCAGAAACTCCGTTCTGGCACCCTGCCAGGACGGGGAATTTGGGGAGGGTCATCACCATCGTCATCACCAATGCCTCTCCATCAACCATCAATGTTTCCTCCATCCATGAGTGAGTAATCCACCGCTGTAGGCTATAAGGATGGTAGGGATTGGATGAGTTCTATCTTGTAATCGAATAAGATTGTTAGGGCATAGTGCCTAGTATCTCTATTAGTGCTATTTGACTTTGTTGCAACTGGTTGTGCTTAATTCTTGTCACTAGGGCCTTAGTGCCATGATCTCAGATCTGAACTTATTATTGAATCATTATGATAGTATTGTTTTTGATCTTATCTGCAAGTTGTGTACACATATCATTGTCCGTATCCAAAGGCCCCGAAGTGAAAGAAATTGGGACAACCGGAGGGGATGGCTGTTGTGTGAGGATCACATGTGTTCATGGAGTGTTAATTCTTTGCTCCGGTGCTCTATTAAAAGGAGCACCTTAATTTCCAGTAGTTCCCTAGAGTCCCCACTGCCACGGGCTGGCTGGACAGAAGATGTTGTGCAAGTTCTCATTGTGAGCACTCATGACTATATATGGAGAACATGCCTATGATTGTTTAGTACTTGGATGCTTGTTCTTATTTATCTACAATGCCCTAGATCTTGAAGTTACATGTTTAGACTCGTCCATGCAACGTCCGTCCATCCATCCCTATGCCTACCGCGCTCATATCCTACTATTTGCTGCTACTGTTACTATTGCTCCTGTTTCACTATTGTTGTTGCTTTGTTGTTGCTACTACAAACTATTTCTACTGATAAACTTCTGTGAGCAAGAACTATTTCCAGGTGCAGCTGAATTGACAACTCAGTTGTTAAGGCTTGCAAGTATTCTTTGGCTCCCCTTGTGTCGAATCAATAAATTGGGTAATACTACCCGCGAAGACTGTTGCGATCCCCTATACTTGTGGGTCATCAATGTTTAGAAGGTTTAAGCGAATAATCCTATTCGTGGAATGTGAAGGGATCTACATGTGTTTCCAGATAACGCTGATGATCAATTGATTGGGCAAATGGCCCCTTCATACCTAAACATTCCTGAACTGTAAGGGTGTCACGCTTAAGGGTAAACGACGTTGCGGGTCGATCTACTACCGATAGAGAAATAGGAAGAGAGAACCGGAAACATTCTGGAGAGAAACCGAAGTGTTCAGAAGTTATTCAAAAGGAGTTTTGAATGAGAGGAATTAAATAATATGTATTTAATATTTAATTAATTAATATTAAATATAAAAGAAAAAGGGAAAGTTCACACATGGGCTTTCTCTAGGAGGGAAGACGGTCCAAGAGGGAAGGGCCAAGGGCCCCTAGGGCCATGTGGCTAGGGTGGGAGGGCTCCCACCCTGCCAACCACCCCTAGGCAGGATTGGGCTGGTGGGTGGGGCCCATCCTCCTTCCAGCAAGCTCCCTCCTCCCACCTCCTTTTGTTTAGTCCCACCCCGGGACTTGGGAGGTTGGGAGTGCCAGTTTTATTTTATATATAGGGGTGCCCTCCACCCCAATTTCTCATTCCACAATTGGCATTAGCCATTCTCTCTCCCCCTCCGTCTCTCTCCCTCCCTACGTGTTCCCAAGTAAGGAACATGCTACGAGGAAGAGAGTTCTCTATCCAGCGCACGCCGTCGTGTTGCTGGAATCGGTCCGGATCTTCTTCTTTTGCTGCCTTGCTGGACCGGGGCCCGGGAGATGTCTTTTACACCGTACGCATGTAAAACTCAACGAGGCACTACCACTAGTGGTGTTGTACGCTTGAATCCTTCTAGACCTTGAGGTCTGCCACACTGGGCTTCATCAGCAACGTTTGTGCGGGAACGTAATCCCGCGACCTATCTTCAAAGGTATGAATACTGTATCATGCTCATTATTTTACTTCTCCATAGATAGATCTTGGGTTGGTGCATTCTCGTAGTAGGATTTTTTTTCTGCCACGGAACTCCTTTAGCGGTATCAGAGCGATACATGTGTAGATGTACCAGTACGAGTAGAACATGTGGAATGTATGGGCGTTGATTTCTAATTGCTACCCTCCTACGTATACCTGCTAATATCGCGGTAATACCGGATGAAGCATCCCGGACCAACCTTACGTGTAACCTTACTTGAGACCGGTTCCACGACTAACATACAATTGTGCCATATAAGTGGCTGATGGGTGTCTATCTCTCCAATTTTAGTTGATATGACACTTACAAAGGACGACCCTGAAAACAAATTAAAAGCAACAACTAGTTATCCACGTTGTGGTTGGATTCATAGGTAAGAATCGGTTCTTGTGCGAAAGCCCATACAACCACATAAATTTTCCAAGATAAAGTAGAGTCGTCTAACTTTATTTTCCACGAGGGCAAGTGATATATGTGGTTTAGGTAAGTCTTTATAGGATGAAAAACTAAAGGCAAGGTGGTGTTGTGAACCTGGTGCAAATGTCGGGATCCTCGATGGAGATCAAGACGCGACAAACCGCCACATATCACACATACATAACTGTTTTTGTTAGATGATTAGTTGTTGTGTTATATCTTGTTGTGGTAGTATTAGACTTATGATGGTAGCATAATAAGATAATTCCTCGTACTATAATTCCAATATTGTGTTCTCCCATACATGTGCACCACCAAGAAAGTTTGTAATTATGAAGAAGGTTGCGATGATCGAGTATTAGACATCTTCACGTTCGCATACAATAAGTGCAAGCCATGTATACACTGCAATACACTGTGGTTGGAATTGGCGAGCCTAGCATGTACAAAACATAGCCTTGGAACATAGATGACCGAAAGGTTTAGCATGTGTCACATGAAGATATGATCGATCTGGTGTTATCTACCCTGGAAGCTGCATCAAAGGCCATGATGATCGGGGATGATGTGGTATAAAAGGATCATGTAGTCACCAAATGAATGTTGCGGGATGTTCGTTTGAGTGGGAGTTTGGTATTTTAGTTTGACTAAACAAGAACCCATATTATGAACATTAAGATTAGAAACACATTTGTTCTTGTACAAGTGCTTTGAGATCCGGAAAAGTCAGCTGCCATGGACTGTTTTATATTCAATTTCTGCAATTTAGTAAAAGAGAGGGATTCTTGGAAAAGCTGTGCAAAGAGCTTGTCGCGTACAAGATTCCAGTGCGTAGTGCTACTACTCGTGGCGACGGCCATCCATGCTACCCGTTGTGGGGGATCAATGTTCTGTTGCATCCTCTCGGCCGTCGTGAGCTGTGGTAGTTCCTCTCGGCGTCATAGCGGGGGCTCCATGTTCTGCTGCATCCTCTCGGCAATCGCCAGCGGCTGCGTCGAGACGTCGAGACCTTGTCACCAATCACCATGGCACATTCCTTTTGGTACACTGCGTTCAGGACGACGCATGGAGGGTCCGCGACAAGGGCCACACCACCTCGTGTTGCCGCGACTGGTACTGGTACGGCCATTGCACGCATGTGCTGCACACCCTAACTTCGCAAGCGCCGTTGATAAGAACACAACCGTACGCCCCACCTACGCAGTGCCACGTCTGAGTGCCGCATCCGCCTCTTCTACTCTGGGGACAAGGTCGGCTGCGCCATGCTCATCAACTTCAACAGCGGCAGGACTGGTGAGACGTCGTCCCGCTACTACCGGAGCTGCCCCTCCGAGGTCATCTACTTGGTCGGGCCCTACTACGCCACCATGCCGTGGTGCGAGAGGGAGGAAGGGAGAGACTAGTGGTTTCTCCACCCATGGGCCTGGACCATGGACACTATCGACAGAACTCGAGATGCATCATGGAGAACCGTTGTTAGTGAGCGGTGGGCTCGGAGGGCACGACGCGACAGCTCGACTGTGCCACCTACATGTGACGTCGCGCTGGTCACGCATGGTGGTGGACAGGCCATGCGCTAGTGCTTGCCTTATTTTCTTGTGTGGAGGGGTGGGAGGGAGAGAGAGGGACCATTGAATACCTACGGGGTCAAAGGGTATGGGAAGCTGCAAGATAGCAGCGACCCACGGTGTAATGCCAAGAGAAAACCAGTCTGGATGTGACGGGAAAAATCGGTATGGAAATTCACAAAATGTCTAGGTGCTCAATGGGCACGGATCTTGGAGGCTGCATGGACGGACGTGATAGGTCTTATACCCGACTGTACAAGTATAAAATTCATTCTCCATTAAGATTAACCACTATACAAATACTATTGTAGATTCCTCGTCCTACCTTCAACCTTGGACCCTTCCTTTAGAAAGAAAAGCTGAAAACTGACAGGACGAACTTCACCGCCTGGTCCCACAATCTAAGGATTCTTCTCGTTCCCCAGAAGCTCTCCTACATACTTGAGGCCGCTATAGGTGACCAAACCGCTACTACCGCCTCTCAGGCTGATAAAAATGTTTATCAACAGAAGGCAGATGATAACGCCTGTGTCGAGATGAGAACAAGAGAGCGTTCGAGATCATCTCCCATCTCAAGGCCACCTTTGCGCCCAGGCCCGGTCTGAGAGGTATGAGGTTTCAAACCTCTTCTTCTCGAGCACATCATTTTGAGAGAGCACGTGATCAAAATGTCTAGATTTCAATGCCTAAACGACCTTGATTGCAAAATCAATGACGAGTTGGCGATTGATAGGGTGTTGTCGTCTTTTCCCCTAGCTACAAGAGCTTCATGTTGAACTACAACATGCAGGGTATAAACAAAAACCTGTCTAAGTTTTTCTCCGTGCTTAAGCATGTTGAGGTGGAAATCAAGGAGCACACTGTCTTGATGGTCAACAAGATCGTTGACTTCAATAAATCCGCCAAGAAGGGCTAGGACAAGAAGACCGAACCCAAGAGGTACGACAAACCCGTTGACTCTACCTCAAAGACACCCAAAGTAAAGCCTGGTGCCACGTGCTTCTACTACAAGGGTGAGGGTCACTTGAAGCGCAACTACCCCTACCTAGATGATAAGAAGGCTGGCAAGATCGCTGCCAAAGAGAAAGGTATATAAGATATGCATGTTATTGATGTTTTCCTCACTAGTGACAGGAGCAACACCTAGGTATTTGATATTGGTTATGTTGCTCACATATGTAACTCTCAACAGGAGTTGTATAATAAGAGGCGTCTGGTGAAGGACGAGGTGACGATGCACGTCGGCAATGGCAATAGAGTTGAAGTCATGGCTGTCGGCACCCTCCCTATATGTCTCCCTTCAGGATTAGTTTTAAATTTGAATAATTGTTACTATGTATCGGCTTTGAGCATGAATATTGTCAGTGGGTCTTGCTTGTTGCAAGACTGTTATTAGTTTAAATCAGATACAAATGGTTGTTTTATTTATATGGATAATGTGTTTTATGATCATGCGTGACAAATTAAAGGTTTATTCTTATTGAATATTGATTGTTAGGACACTCCCATCCATATCATAGATTCCAGGCGATGCAGGCATGATAGCGATAATTCCATGTACATGTAGCATTGCCGTCTAGGTCGCATTGGTGTAAAACCCACGAAGCATCTCCATTCTGATGGACTTCTGTAATTGTTGGATTTCGAATCCCTCGATAGATGCGAACCATGCCTCATGGGCAAGATGACCAGGACGCCATTCAATGGTACGATTGCGGTGACCTAGCATACCACTGCATGTGTAGTATACTATAGTCGTGGACATAACATCCACAGAACACCATTCTGTAAATAGCACGTCCCTCAGAGTGGTACAACAGAAACATTGCGGGTCCATATTACAAACATTCACACATTATTATTATTACAATACTAGAAGTTCAAGACTTCAAAAGGATTCAACTTATAAACCAAAATATAAAGTGTTTTCAGCGGAATTTAAAAATAGCAACTCCCACTAGGAGTTGAGCTCAGCAGCTTATTTTATAGAGTTCATGGTGCTCGGCTCTATCGGTTACTACTAACTAGGATACTTAGTTGGACTCGTTGTCATCGACACCATAGCGGATTTCGTAATCCACTCCTTCAACACCTCCTGACAGGTCAGGCTCCTTGTAGAACATATCTTCTTGACATTCGGCTACATACATTGGCATGTCTTCGGGATCCTCAGAGTCTAAGCAAGGGATCAAAGGAAAGGATGAGTAACAGCATTACCCAACAAGTTCATTATATGCAAGGTGGGAAGTTTAATGCTCTAACTACCACCTCGGATTATAAATCCTTGGCACTATGCAGTTTTTGTAAATCTTTCTTCAAAGATTGATGTTATTATAAAAATCTATGACCATCAGCCTTCACAGGTTGACCAGAACTTCCATGGAGTTCCTTTCCTGCCGCGTTCGTAGCTCCTTTCCGGAACAGGGAGTAACAAGTTACAGTTCTTGCACTCTGCAGAGGTGCGTTACTTTACCCATGAGAGATAAACTCCTTGTTGCACAACCGGGCGTACTTTCCCGTCCACAATTCCATGATGTGGGGCCCAGTAGTTGGTCCAAGCCAATCACTACCCCCTTCACGACCTAGCATGCCTTCTTGGTGTACACCATGCCCACATATTGAATTACGGCAATGGTTTGTACAAATCGTTAGATGCCAGAACTATCGTGGGACGATGAGGGTTCCCACCCATATGTTGCATATCCTCTACGAATTACCAATTAATATGCACGCTACAAGGATAACAGCCACGACCTGCACATCCGGCTACATGCGAGAGGAAGAAGATACAGCTGACTTCTCTGTCCCATTCCAAATCTCATGGCTAACGCGTAATATACGGCGCTAGAATCACTGATGTCAGGGGTTATTAAGTCCCAAATTGATCATCATTGTTGCAAATAGAATCCTAAGTTCTATTGCTCCATTATATCATCACTTAGTACGATATCTATGATTTATTTATTTGTGAAAATAGTATTTTATTTCTTGGGAGTATAGATGATAACACACAATTTGCAAATACTTTGATAAAGACTCTTCAAAGGATATGAGCAAGTGATGAACTTGCCTTGTGATTGCAAGGTAGTGAAGTCTGATGCTTGCACTGGACCTTGAGCTTCTATGTCTAAAAAAACATCATTATTGCCCGGTAAGGACAATATTTAAAGAAGCAAAATGATTATGCAAAGTAATGTAATGCATTACTTAATTTTATGTGTATTCTTCCCCATTATTTAATTTATAAGAATTCTTTTTAATAATAAAGAATTTATAAATATTATTTTTTTAATATTTATTGAATATTGTATATTTCTATTTAATTTACTTTTATTTGAATTTTATTAATTTAATAATTCCTTTAAGAATTATCATTTAAGTACCAAAAATTGTTACTCCCTCCGATCCTAAATAAGTGTCACGGTTTTGAACTAACGCTAGTTCAAAATGGCGACACTTATTTAGGATCAGAGGTAGTATTAAGTATTTGTTTAGCATTTTTCTAAAATACTACAATATTAATCTATAATGAAAGTGATTTTTATTTATTTTTATCAACTTTCAATAATTTTGTAAAATTCAGTAAGGAATATTTATTTTATAAAATTCTTAATAAAATTTATATGTCTAAAATTTTATTTCTTAATTTATTTGGATAGTTTGGATTATTGTGAATCCAAAAATATTTTATTTATAATTTTTGAATTTTTTTCTAGAATTTATTTAAATTCAGGGGCATTTTGGTCTTTTTCCTATTTATTAAGAAATAGCTTTTAGGTAAATGGGCTACCTGTTTGGTTTATTGGGCCCTTGTGGCCCAATAGGACAGAACCAAAACCACACCCCAAAGGGGTTTTGGCCCAGTCCAGCCCACTCCCTCTGTCACTCGCTCGATCTCACCTCTATCCTCTCCTCCTCGACCCCGTGGTCGATGGCGCCGCCGCCGTGCTTGGTTCGGCGCCGTGGTCCTCCCTGGCCACTGCCATGATGCAGGGCGAGGTTGTTGACCACGCGCTACCCTCCTGTCCAATTCGATTTGGCTTAGGAGCTTTCCCGTGGCCAGTCTAGCCTCATCCCTAACCCTAGGGTTTGGGGTGATGCGGGTAATGTCGCTGTCGTTGCTGTCGTGTGCTGTGGTGGTGCTCCTCGCCTTCAGGAGAGACTATGGTCTCCGCTGTGGTGTTATGTGGGTCGCAGCGCCCCCTTGGGGGTGCTCCCCATGCCGCCGTGTTCGTCGACGACCCTCTGCTTCCTCTTCTAATCTTCAGCGAGGACCACAGGTGAGTTGATCTTTGGATTTTTTTACCATGCCTCTACCTCCTCTGAGTTCATATGTGTAAACTAGTGACCATCCCTCATTAGGGTTCATCTCTGTTCTAGGGTTCTTCCCTGGTTCTAGGATTCATCCCTGCTTGTGCTTGTAAGATGATGGTTTGATTTGGTAGTGATGACTAGTGAAGATTGTGCTCACTACACTTCAGTGCTTTCTGTCAGGATTTGATTATCTGATGATATTCTTGATCTGTTGCTGGTGATTTAGTAGTTTTGCCTAAAACTGGCGACAAAGCTTGGTTAAGCTGATGATTTAACTGGGAAACCTAGTTAATTAAGTTGAGGCTTAGTGAGTTTCTCTACTGTTAGTACTCCAGTACTGATAGTAGCACTGTCAGTGGAGATGTGCGGATGGAAGTTACTTAGTTTCTTACAGTAATAATTTGCACACATGTAAACCTGATCCTGATTCCTGGTTGTTCTTTCCAGGGAAATGATAGTGATTAATTTATTGGTTTATTTATGAAAGCTCAATGATTGTTGGCTTGTTTTAGAATTGGTTCTTATGACGCCATCCTAGGATGGCACAAAAGTAGTGATTCTACAGCTGGGCTTTTACTTAGCAGTGCTTAAGATTGGATGTATGTTAAAATAAATTATAAGCTTCCTTCTTTAAAAGATCAATGCCTATGATGTTGGTCTGAGGCTTAGGAATCAAATTCCTATCCTATTGTCCCTTATAGATATGCTTAAGTATCAAGGTGGGCTAAAATGATTGGTTTGCTTGTAGCTTAATGTTGGTGCATATAGTTTATAAAATCTGAGGTGCTACTCTATCATGAGATGTGCCCAAATTTTATATGTTATTTGAGAAAAATTTGGAATATATAAGTTGTTTATGATTACCAGGACCTATGATGCTGGTCTGAGGTCCTGGTGGATTTGGTAGGGCTTACTACTGGCCTTTATATTTCAAACTTCCTCTATGATAGGTTCACCCCACTTGGGTGATCACTGAGAGGTTTAATTTGTAAAACATCACAAGCTTTTCTGTTGAACTAAGATGAACAGAATATATGGGTGTTTTATGATACTCACCACACTTGGGTGTTGTTGGGGTTGCAAGTGGTGAATCTTATGGCTAGCTTGATCTGGTGCTCCTCCTGGTATTTCCAGTTCTTGGACTTGTCCTTGTTCTAGCTCTCCACCTCCTGGTCCTGGTGGCTTGATCTTGTCCTTGTTATCCCCCTGATCTACCCCCTCCTTATGTTACCATTTTTGGTGATGTGATCCAGGGTTTTGATTGGTGTGATCTTGCTTGGATTTGATTTGGTTTAACTGGGCTGCTGTTCTTGGTGTGTATGAACAAGGAAATGGTGTGGGGTTGCCTCCCACGGCTGTGTTGATAGTTTTGTGTGTGTGGAGTTGTTGCTATGGTGCTGACAACACACACCATGCAGTTTGGTGTGTGTGTTGCCTGTGTGCCTGCTGCACACCTTGTGGATATGCTCTGATTATGAAGTTACCTTTATCTAGTTACATTTTACTTGGCTGGTGAAACTTGCCCATTAAAATATTTACTCAATGATGAACCTTGAACAGTGCAACCCACTGTCAAGTCTGAGACTAAAATAATTTTAATCCTTAACTTTCTTTCTTTTTAGTTTATGTTTATTTTGCAGGTACCAGACTTGAAGATCAAGGCTTTAGTAATCACTTGTAATATTTCTTTCATTCTTTTGTAATTTTATTTTTATTCTTTTGTAATCAAGATTGTACTATTATTCAATAAATAAAGATTCTTCTTTTGTCTCATGTACTATTGTAAAGACTCCAATAAGTTACATTTTGTAACTCGTTTATTGAATAAGTTAATATTCATTTTATTGATTATTTTATTTCATTTAAAGTTTGAGTTATTATTTGTTAACTCTTGATTAAATCAAATCACTCAGATTTATTCTAAATTCTTCTATATTATAAATCCAACATTCAAATTCAAATTTCATTTCCCAAAACATACTAATCCACAAAGATCATATCAAAGTCTATCACAATCATTCTCCAAGACTATTCCTAAACTTAAAGAGTGAAAGAAACCTTGATCACTTTAGGTTTTTTATTTGGCGGAAAATTTACCCATATTTTTACAGATGAATGCATGCTATTTCACAGATTCCTAAATCTACCCTTCACTGGTTCCTAAATGCTGGGATGTTACAATGATCAAACGGGATGCATACCTATTGGTAATCATACATTCTGATGCATGCAGACCAATGAGCGTCTCCACGCGCAATGGGTATCATTATTTTTTCACCTTAACTAGCGATTTAAGTAGATACAGGTATATCTACTTAATGAAGCACAAGTAAAAAACGTTTGAAAAGTTCAAATAATTTAGAGTAAAGTTGAGAATCAACTCGAGAAGAAAATCAAGCACCTTCGTACTGATTAAGGGGGCGAGTATGTGAGTTACGAGTTTGGCACACATCTAAAGGCTTGTCGTATAGTACCTCGACCTACCCCGGCGAGAACACCACAGCAAAATGGTGTATTCGAGCGATGGAAATTGACACTATTGGATAGCATACGATCTATGATATCTCTTATCAAATTATCTGTATATTTCTGGGGATATGCACTTGAGACTGTTGCATTCATTTTAAATAGAGCGCTATCCAAGTAAGTGAAGACAACGCCGTATGAGATATGACATGGTACTAAGCCAAAGTTGTCTTTTCTAAAGGTTTGCCGATGTGAGGCCTACATTAAGAAACTACAACCTGACAAACTCGAACCGAAGGCGGAGAAATGCATCTTTGTAGGATATCCAAAGGAGATTATTGGATATACCTTCTACAACCAAGCTGAGGGCAAAACATTTGTCGCGAAGAATGGTACCTTTATCAAGAAAGATTTTCTTGCAAAAGGTGTGAGTGTAAGGAAGATAGAACTAGATGAGATTATCAACCCTGACCTTAAAATACCGAGTGTCGCAATGGAAGTTGTTTCGGAGCCACCCTTATCAATTGAAGTGGGAGCAAATAATGATGATAATGAATCTCCTAAACAGATAGCTATCGAACCCCACATATCGACAAGAACACGTGTTGCCCCTGAATGGTATAGTTATCTTGTGAACATGGTCATGACTATAGAACATGACGAACCCAAACCTATATAGAAGCGATGGAAGGCCCTGAACCCGAGAAATGGCGAATAGCCATGGAATCCGAGATGAAGTCCATGTATAACAAATAGGTATGGACCTTGGTGGATATTCCTAAAGGCCGAAAGGCCGTACATAATAAGTGGATCTTCAAGAAAAACATGGACTGTGACGGAAACATCACTGTCTACAAAGATCGACTTGTCGCAAAGGGTTTCCGACAAATTCAAGGAGTTGACTACGATAAGACATTCTCTCCCGTAGAAAAGCTGAAGTATATTCAGATTCTACTAGCAGTTGCTACGTATTTCGACTACAAAATATTACAAATGTACGTAAAAAGCGCCTACCTGAATGAAAACATTAAGAAAGATTTGTATATGATACAACCGAAAGGTTTTGTCAGTCCAGGGGATGTTGATAAAGTATGCAATCTTCAGAGGTATACTTATGGACTAAAGCAAGCATCTCAAATCTAGAATCTTCGATTTGATGAAGTCATCAAAAGTTTTGTACTTTTCCAAAATGAAGAAGAGGCCTACATATACAAGAAAGTGAATGGGAAGTCTGTGGCATTCCTAGTACTATATGTGGATGACATATTGTTGATAGGGAATGACGTGAATATTTTAGATAGCATGAAAGCGTATTTAAATAGTTAAGCTGCCTATATATTAGGCATTAAGATCTATGGAAATAGATCGAAGCGTCTGCTGGCTCATCATCAAAGCACCTACATAGAAAAGATTATGAAGTGTTTCAGATTGGAATTGTCAAATAAAGGTTCTTTGCCAATTATAAAAGGTGAGAAGTTGAGTGTGGATCAATGCGTAGAAACGGAACATGACAAGGAAGCAATAAGAAGCGTTCCCTAAGCCTCGGCCACTGGCTCCATCATGTGTGCCATGCTGAGCACTAGACCAGAGCCTTGGCTCTTAGCTTGACGAGTTGTTTCCAAAGCAACCTAGGTACGGTTCATTGGAGTGCAGTTAAGAATATCCTCAAATACTTTAGAAGAACTAAGAATGTGGTTCTAGTCTTTGGAGGACATGAAGAAGAGCTTATTGTAGGATGCAAGCTTCTCTACTAATCCAGATGACTCTAAGTCTCAAACATGGTACCTTTTCATGGTTAATGGTGGTGCAATGAGCTGGAGGAGCGGAAAACAAGGCTTCGTGGCTCAATCTACAATGGAGTTGGAATATATGGCTACCGGTAGTACATCAAATGAAGCCGTCTGGATGAAGAAGTTCGTCACAGAACTTGGAGTGTTCCCAAACGCGCAAGGACCAAAGGTTCCACTCCACATCCAAGCACATACTCTGACATTACCTTGTAATATGAGATGACGTTGCTGAATGCAACATTAGAATTTGTAAATTACGTACATATGTGAATGTAGTTGATCCATTCACTAAGCCTATTCCACAAGCAAAGCATAATCAACACAGGGATGCTATTGGTGTTAGATTATTGCCTGTTGTAAACTTGTGTAATTGTACTCTAGTGCAAGTGGGAGACTGAAGGAGATACGCCATAGAGGCCAATAAATAAAATGTTTTATTATTATATCTCTAATATTCATAATAAGTTATGTATCATGCAAAAACTTTATTAAGCGGAGACATTAATATAGGTGTGGTACTTAAACAACTAGGTCCCTAGTATACTCTAGTACTAATTCGTTGGGCAGATGATGATCAAGGTTTCCCGATCATCACTACAAGAAATGTTTCCTTCCACAACGACTTGGCCCGATGGTCATCGTAGGAGAGTCTTCCGTGATAAAATTCTAGGCTCGACCGTGGCCGATGGGAAACTTTTTTCTGTTTCATGCCCCTCTACTACGACGAAACCGCTAAAAATATGGACGAAGCTCGATGGGCACGTGGCAGAAGCAAGATTTCCGGTTCCTCGCACGATGTTGACTGGCCGGATTATTTTTAGCCATGTGGGTCCCAGACGTCAATGACTCTAGCGAACCATACTTTTCAGTCATGCCTCCCTGATTTGAACTCGATAACATTGTTCGATGCCTCTTCCGTTTAGTCAGGTTGTTGGGTCCCACATGTGAAAGGGCATGTATTCCCCCATGTGTGGTTTTAGTAATTAATGACAATCCCCATGGACTAATGTGTAAATTCAGTTTCACTTGTAGGTTTGTCCATTGGCATCGCTTGGTCCATGTGTTGGTCTCAAGGTTGAAATAAGAAGAATATCAAGTGTGTCTTGAAGAAGAATATGGAGTTCCTCATGTGCATCTTCAAGACACCATCATTATGGGGATAGAAGAAATGAAGTGCAAGCTCAAGATGCGCAATCTCTAGAAGATCTCATGATCGAAGCTTGCCATCCTCATCATTCATGGAGTGATGAAGACAAGTTCAAAAAAGAGGTTTCCCCATGGAGTATGGGGGAGCAATTTGCAACTCTTCATCAAGCAAGAGCGAGCAAGATCAATAAAGAAGGGTGTTCCATCTTGAGAAGGACAAGACAGTCTACATCAAGCTCAAGTGGAATGCTCAAGGCAAAGGTATGATCTTGATAGGTTTTCTATTTTACCGGTCTCTTGTAGTGTTGGGAGACCGGGTTTAGGATAGATAGTCGTACTATCAAGAGGGGCTCTCGAGTGAGTGATTCGATCGCATATTTCAGAGAGAGCTCAAACCTTTGCATACATAGCATAATCTTTCTTGGTTGTTATTTGGATCTTGTGCATGATAGGATCTATAACTTGTGGTCATCATCATAACAAGCTCTAGTTCATCAAATAAGGTTTTCCCTTCCATACCTTATTGCGGTTCTTGATCATGCGGATTTTTCTAGCTCCACACCTTGGGACATATATCACATATATATACTTGATATTTTCTCCCTTGGTGGTATCCAATATTTCACATTTTTTTGGGTTCTACTTGGTTTTATATTTCCAACAAAATTGGTTTCATCCCAATCGGAGTTTCCAAGCTCAACTTCTTGTATTTTGGGTTTTGGAGGTTTTACCAGTTCATCGCTTCTAGAGAGGTCATACCTTTATCCATTTTGTTTTATACTTCCATGTTTTACTATGATGTTTCTTTGCATAATCTTGTCGTTCTCTTTAAAACGAGCCCAAGATCATCAAAAACGCAGTCCGAAATCAAAAGTTATTAAAGTTTTTGTGCAATGTTGTCCTGCATTTTTGCTTGAGCGGAAATTCCGGCCCAAGTTCCGACCCAAGTTCCGGTCAGGTTCAGTAACTTGTGTTTTGATTTACCGGAAGTTCCAGTGGTTCACCAGAAGTTCCGGTGGTGCGCGGATCTGGTCCAAACGGTGAGTTTTCCTTGTCCTATTTAGGGGGTTTCTTCCCCAATGGTTCCCCATATTTTGTGCTCGTTTTTGCCCACCATTGTTGACCTATTTGAGTTTTCTTACTCCCTCTCCTTCCCATGATTCTTTCATATTTTTGAGGGAAAAGTGAGAGGAGATCTAGATCTACAATCCCACCAAACCAAATCCCTTCTTTGTGAAGAAATCCTTGGGATCTAGATCTTGGAGAGTTTTGTGTTCTCCTCTTGTGTTTTTCCTCCCTTATTACCCCAATAGGTTTTGTAGATTTGTTTTAATTTGGGAGTCAAGGACTTGCCCTTGCATTTGTTTCATAGGTTTGTGTTCTCATCGGAGATTCAACGAGTACAAGCTTGTGGGCTTGTTACTCTTGGGTTCTTGGAACCCTAGACGGCCATGTGGTTGGATTGTTGACCTTTTGTGGTCTTGTTGACCTTTTGTGGTCTTGTAGCCTTTTGTGGCTTTGTTGGCCTTTTGTGGCGTTGTAGCCTTTTGTGGATTTATTGTTGGGAGCCTCCAATTGAGTTCTGGAGATATCCCCAATCTTGTACGGGTTCGGTGACCGCCCTCAAGTGTCCCATAGTGGAGCGAGTGACCACTTTTTGTGGTGCGCACTCGGGAGAATAGGGTGAGCCTTTTGTGGCGTCAGTGAGTTGCGTGCTTCCACATCCGGGGTGAGGACTTGTGTGGCGTTGGGTGTGCATCGAGCCACCACAACTCGAGGTGAGCCATTTGTGGCGTTCGGAGAGCATTGTGCCATCGCACCTCTCCAACAGAGACGTAGCTTCTTTGGAAGTGAACTTCGGGATAAAAATCTTCGTCTCCGTGTCCATTGGTTATCTCTCAACCAAGCCCTTTACTTACGCACTTTACATTGTGATAGCCATCGTGCTTGAAGTATTTATATCTTGCTATCACCTTGTTGCTTGTATTTCTTAGCATACGTTGTGAACCTAGTGGCTAGGTTTTATGCTCAATAAATTAAATGTTAGTTTTATTCCGCATTTACTTGAGCCTAAACCGTAATAATTTTAAAATTCTATTCACGCCCCTCTAGGCAACGTCCATTGCACTTTCAATTGGTATCAGAGCGAGGTCTGTCGCTTTTAGGCTTCACCGTCTCGAGAGTAAAGATGTCTCCTAGGGGTTTAGTGCACTCTCACACATTTACATTTGATGGCACAAATTATGATGTTTAGCGTATTCGCATGCTTAGTCATTTCCGGGTTATTGGCCCAAATATTGAGCGGATTCTAGATATGGGCTTGTATCCTCCTAAGGATCCCCAAAATCTATCTTTGGAGGAGGAGACAAACTCTTATCTCGAAGCTCAAGCATATAAGTTTCTTGTTAATGTTGTGAGCTTTGTAGTTCTTTCTTCAATCATGACTTTCCGGAATGCTCATGATATTTGGAACAAACTTCAAGCAAAATATGATGTGTCCAAGACTAATGAGGATGATTGTGTTCCCTCCACCTCCGTCTGTGATGAGTTCTTATATTCTTCCACTTCACCAACATATGAGTTGTCTAAAGGTAATGAAATGGTGAGTGGTGATAAAACTTGCAATGTAGATAGTGAGATTTCCATTCATGATCCTTTGTCTCTATCTCATTGCAATGTTGTATCTTTGGGCATGAACACTAGTAGGACCATATGTGATTTACATCCTAGTGTTGATTGCCCTTGCGTATCATGTAGAAATGCCCTGAATATGTGTCATGATGGTATGCTTGCTTTGCCTTGTTGCCATGATAAATGTGCTTCTATTTCCTCTAGTACTTGTGTTGCTAACCATTTAGAGGAAATTTAAGAATGTGTGGGCCAAGGCAAGGTTGCGATTGGAGCTTCATGTGTTCCCCCATCATCACCTTCTCCCAATGTTCACTTGTGCCTTATGGCTAAGGGTTCAAAGGTAACCTCTCCTTTGGATGCAAATATACCTCATGATGATGTGAATGTTGATCATGTGGAAGTAGATGATGATGTTGCTTCTTTAAAAGATAAGGGGGGCTAGTCCTTCGTGCTCTTCATACTAATAAAAATTCTTGCTCTACTTTCATTGAAATCTTGACTTGTTCTATTGAAAGTAAGCAACTAATATATGAGCATGAGGACACAATAGATGAAATAATTAGTCTTGAGCGTGAGTATGCTAATGAAATTGCCAATCTAAATGAAGTTATTGAAGAGGAACAAACACTAAGGAATCTATTGAGGAGACCTTTGCTCTAGAGCTATCTAGAGTAAAGAAATCTCATGATAGAGAGTTTGAGGTGGCAAGTGCCCTTCAAATTAAAAATGATGAACTTGAAGTTGCTTATGCTAAACTCCTTGAGGATTTTTGAGCTCCTCAACAATGTATCTAGGGTCATCAAGGGTGAGCTCATCAAACTCACCGAGTCACATGAGAAACTTAAAGCTTCATATTATGAAGAGATTTCCAAGTTGCCCTCACCTCTTGCCTTAAATGATGATGCTTGTGCTACTAACTCTATTTCTTGTGGAGCATCTATCTTGAAGGAGAATGTTGAGCTAAAGGCTCAACTTGCTTTGCTAACTAGCAACTATGGGAAATTAGAAGAAAGCCATGCCAAGCTCTCAAGCTCGCATGAGGATCTTCTAGTCTCCCATGGTAGGCTAAGGTTAGCTCATGAGGCCATTGTGTCAAAGGTAACATCTAGTGGGACACATGTGGACATTAGCACTACCCCTACTCCAAATGTTATATTGCCATGTGCTAGTCCTTGTAATTCATCCACTCACAACCATGCTATATCTTGTGATGAATTGAATTTTTTGCCTTGTTGCTCTAACATTGAAGCATCTACTTCATCTAGTATTGTTGTTGATACTAACCATGTAGAGGAAATCAAAGAGCTCAAGGCTCAAGTCACTTCTTTGAAGAATGACTTTTAAAGGTGTCATGAAGGGAAGACAACACTCAAGAACATGTTGAGTGTGCGATGTCCCCCAAGTGACAAGAGTGGGCATGGATTCAACTCCAACATCAAGAACAAGCCCACTAACGTGTTGAAGCACAAGGGAAACAAGAATAAGGGCCAAGGACAAGTGAAGAATCCGGACAACATTGTGTGCTTCAAGTGCAAGGAAGATGAGCATCATGTGAGGGATTGCCCATTTAAGAATAAGCCTCTTAGTGAGAAGCACCGAGGGAAACAACCTCAAGCTCCGCCACGATCTCAAGATGGGCCACTTCCCAAGAAGCCTCAAGCTCTTCTTCATGGTGTGGCTCCTACCCATAAGAAAGGTGACAAGAGAAGAACTTACTACATATTCCATGAGAAGGGGCACCTTTCTTCCTCATGCACCATGAGTAACTCCTCATCCCATCCTATGTTGATTGATGATGCTTATTCACTTCATAAGGATGAGGGTGGCAATGTGTTTGCCAAATTTGTTGGTGCCCAAATTGGTGTCAAGAAAAGAACCATTTGGGTGGCCAAGCCTATTGTGACTAACTTATTAGGACCCAACTCGATTGGGGACCAACAAGATAATACTTGATCAATAGGTGTTTGTGGAGGGCATTGGATACTTGGATACCTTATGAAGAATTTAGGGATCTTCATCATTTTCTTGTTATCAAAGTCAAGTCATTGGTTATCATGCTTCTATTCCTTATCCAATGTTCCTTCTTCTGGTAACTTGTGCTAAACTACTTTACATTATAGTTACTTGCTCCCTTGTGCATGTGTTCGTTTTGTTCCTTGCATGTGTTTGTACATGTTGTGCTTCCCACTTACTTATATTGACCTATGAATTATATTTGTGTATGTTGGTTGGCACACCATGTATTTGTGTTTCTTGGTTGGGAGCCTTTATTGATTCTAGTTGGTATCCTTTTTGGCTCTTATGAGGGATTAATGGACTATTCCGTTTTGGGGGAGTGTCATGCTTGGGGATTCCACAACCCTAAAATGTGTGTACATGAGGAGAACCACTTAGTAGTTATATTATTTGTTTATCTAGTCTCTATGTGGTATATCTTTCTCATGATAAACTCATATTCCATAATGTCCATTAATACCTCTATTTTGATTCTCTTGCCTCTTGTTGAGATTTCTTGGTTTATCACATTATGGGGGAGTCATATGCTTTATGCATATTACAAACCTAGAAAATGTGGACATTTGAGGTAGTGCCACTTAGAATTGATATTGATAATTATCTAGCACCTTTGTGGCACATTTGCTCTTACAAGTTCCAATTTGATTTAATGTTTTTATTGCTCATCTTTTGGATCTTGTTTGTGAGAGTGATTCTTGGTATGTGTTTCCTCATATTTGGATATATATACTCATGGGAACCATTTGCTTCAAGTCACTCTAATCACTAGTGATTGTGTGACTATTTGAAGCTATCAAGAATCTCTTTCGAAGCATCAAGCTTAATTCCTATATCTTGTTATATGCTTCTTTGTGTGAATATGATCTTGTATATCCTTGCAAACTACCTCGGGAAAATTATCCCTATTACTTCTTGTACTTGGACAATTAGTACTTGATATATGGTAGAATTCATTGATCATATTCGTTTTGGCCTTTTCTTATTTGCCTTATCTTTGGCCAAGAATGTTTTTTCATTTTTGCTCCCAAGCTTTCCTTGCCTCTTGTGGATCTTTTTTGGTATCCCCTTGTGTTTTATTTAGTGGAGGTAGTAGTGATGATCTCATTTTTGGGCATTTTGCATTCAAAGGCAAAATTATATATAATGCTCTACTTATGGGGGAGCTCTCCTATACTATCTAGAACATTTTTTTTGCTTCTTGATTTGATCCATGTTTTTTTTGCTTGGAAGCTCGATCCTTTTGTGTTGGTACTTTGTGTGCCATCATGAAAAGTTTGAAGAGTTTGTTTTGGTTGTTGGAACCTTGCTCTCTTTGGGAGTTGGTTTTATCTCATTCTTTGTCACTTGTTTTGATCTTTTAGGATGATATAAACCCTTGAGCATTGGTATTTTTGTCTATTTTGTTTGCTCTTTGGCCTTTTCCTAATTAATTTATTGATATTTTGTTCCTTCATGTGTTGATTTGGTTCCTTGATACAATTTGTACACCTTGAGTCAAGTCACATATTTGTGTTGCCATGTTGGTTTCTTGGTGCTTTTGTTCAAATTGTATCTCCTTTGGTTCTTGAAAGTATTATGCATGCATATTTACTATATGTATATATTATGGCATGCTTGATTTCTTTGATCTAATATATAGGGGAAACTCCACAAAATCCTAATGGGATAATATGTGCATGAAATTCAATTTCATATCAATATGCATATATTTGTGTGGAGGCTCTCCTTGTATTGTAGTTGCACTAACTACTTTGGACCCAATTTGTTTGGGGACCATAGTGTACTTAATTGTGTTTTAGGTACATTGGGGATATATATTGGGTGCTTGTATCTTGAACAAGGAAGAAGTGGCGTCTACATGTCAATTGGATGCAAGCTAGGATGATCAATGTATTCATATATTCTTCATCCTACCAATTATATCTCGGTAACAAGTATCTCTCTCTCATGTATACATATCTTGTTCCCAACCTTTTGTAGGTTGCTTGTTGGCATGAATTTGTGTACTTGCATATGTTGGATTTATTGCTTTGGCTTTGAAGAGTTCTCTCTATTGTAAATGTGTGTATGTTGAGATGAGTGCATATAATGGGGACTATACTAAATCATGCTCATGATTCACCAATCCCAAATATGTCAATCTAGCAATTTTGTTGCATATCGTTTCCTCAATATCTCTCATGTGCAATAGTGAGTATTTTTACAAAGTTGATTTCTATTTTTTGTGATACTTGTTGCCTTTCTCCATATATTCCTTTTATCCCCTTCTTCCCTTGGTAATAATTGTAATGTCTGGAGTATGTTGGTGTTTGAAGCTCATCGATGTACAATAAAATGTATTTGAGCCCTTGGGCATGCTTTCAATCAAAACATCTTATTGGTATATTCTATGACTTCCTTTTTGCCTTTCATGTGCTTTCTTGAGTGTCTATTTTGTTTGTGCATATTTATTTGTGGGAATTTTTCTTTGTGACATTTTCCACCTAGAAATTTATACACACAAGAGAAGATCATTCTTTGGTTATTTTAGCATTTCTTGGGAACCACCTCTTATTTATTTTTGATTCTTTGGTGGCTTCCAAATTTATTGTCTTTTGTCTGCATTATTAAATGAGTTTGGAGGAGTGAGGATTCCATGGTTGTGCATGTTGTTTCCAAATACAATTACTATAATTGGTGCATAATCTTTGGGGAGCTTCTCTAATTCATTTAAGAATGCACACTTGCCTTCTTTCTCATATTCTTGTTGTTTAAATGCTTATGGGGGGAGCGAGGATTCCACATTTGTGCATTTTGTATTAAAATACAATTATTCTAAGTTGTGCACAAATCTTGGGGAGCATCCCTATTTTCATTCAAACATTTTTTTGTTGCTTTCTTTTGGTATCGTTTGTTGTTTTTTCATTTGGTTCTTTTGGACCTTTTTGATTGCTTGCTTCACTTGTTGAAGCTTATTCTCTTTCTTTTCTTTTTGCAATCTTGGGTCCTCAATATAGTTTTACTTCCTTCCAAGTATTGGAGGAATTCTCACTATATTGGTCGTCTAAAACTTTTCATCCATTTTGGCAATCGATGCCAATGGGGGAGAAGTTTTGGAGGGTTTAAGGGAAGTTGGCCTTTGCTTTGAGTGTGTTCTTGAGCATTTGCCTCTCATGCGCTTGCATCTTTGTGGTCGCTTTGCATGTTGAATATATAGAGGAAACTTAACCAACGCTAATGGTTGGCAATCTATGCAATGAAATTCAAGTTCATCACACATGCATAGATTGTGGGGGACTTTGCTCTATATATTGTGGTTGTACTAACATCACATACTCGTGTAGTATTTGATTTTGGGGCAACCGCTTTGGTCTTTAATTGTCATATTTAAACCCTCGCTAAGGGATTGTCATCAATTACCAAAATGGGGGAGATTGAAAGGGCATGTATGCCCCATGTGTGTTTTTGGTAATTAATGATAATCCGTATGGACTAATGTGTAAATTCAGTTTCACTTGTAGGTTTGTCCATTGGCATCGCTTGGGCCATGTGTTGGTCTCAAGGTTGAAAGAAGAAGAAGATCAAGTGTGTCTTGAAGAATAAGATGGAGTTCCTCATGTGCATCTTCAAGACACCATCATTATGGGGATAGAAGAAATGAAGTGCAAGCTCAAGATGCGCAATCTCTAGAAGATCTCATGATTGAAGCTTGCCATCCTCGTCATTCATGGAGTGATGAAGACAAGTTCAAAAAAGAGGTTTCCCCATGGAGTATGGGGGAGCAATTTGCAACTCTTCATCAAGCAAGAGCAAGCAAGAGCAATCAAGAAGGGTGTTCCATCTTGAGAAGGACAAGACGGTCTACATCAAGCTCAAGTGAAATGCTCAAGGCAAAGGTATGATCTTGATAGGTTTTCTATTTTACCGGTCTCTTATAGTGTTGGGAGACCGGGTTTAGGATAGATAGCCGTACTATCAAGAGGGGCTCTCAAGTGAGTGATTCGATCGCATCTTTCAGAGAGAGCTCAAACCTTTGCATACATATCATAATCTTTCTTGGTTGTTATTTGGATCTTGTGCATTATAGGATATAGAACTTGTGGTCATCATCATAACAAGCTCTAGTTCATCAAATAAGGTTTTCCCTTACATACCTTATTACGGTTCTTGATCATGCAGATTTTTCTGGCTCCACACCTTAGGACATATCTCACATATATATACTTGATATTTTATCCCTTGGTGTTATCCAATATTTCACATTTTGTTGGTTTCTACTTGGTTTTATATTTCCAACAAAATTGGTTTCATCCCAATCAGAGTTTCCAAGCTCAACTTCTTGTATTTTGGGTTTTGGAGGTTTTACTAGTTCATCGCTTCTAGAGAGGTCATACCTTTCTCATTTTGTTTTATACTTCCATGTTTTACTATGATATTTCTTTGCATAATTTTGTGAAGCTTGTCGTTCTCTTCAAAACGAGCCCAAGATCATCAAAAATGGAGTCTGAAATCAAAAGTTATTGAAGTTTTTGTGCAATGTTGTCCCGCGTTTTTGCTTGAGCGGAAGTTCCGGCCCAAGTTCCGGTCAGGTTTAGTAACTTGTGTTTTGGTTCACCGGAAGTTTCGGTGGTGCGCGGATCTGACCCAAACGGTCAGTTTTTCCTTGTCCTATTTAAGGGGGGCTTCTTCCCCAATGGTTCCCCATCTTTTGAGCTCGTTTTTGCCCACCATTGTTGACCTATTTGAGCTTTCTTACTACCTCTCCCTCCCATGATTATTGCATCTTTTTGAGGGAAAAGTGAGAGGTATCTGATGTACAATCCCACCAAACCAAATCCCTGCTTTGTGAAGAAATCCTTGGGATCTAGATATTGGAGAGTTTTGTGTTCTCCTCTTGTGTTTTTCCTCCCTTATTCCCCCAATAGCTTTTGTAGCTTTGTTGGAATTTGGGAGTGAAGGACTTTCCTTTGCATTTATTACATAGCTTTGAGTTCTCATCAGAGATTCGACGAGTACAAGCTTGTGGGCTTGTTACTCTTGGGTTCTTGGAACCCTAGACGGTTGTCTGGTTGGGTTGTTGACCTTTTGTGGTCTTGTAGCCTTTTGTGGATTTGTTGGCCTTTTGTGGTGTTGTAGCCTTTTGTGGCTTTGTTGTTGGGAGCCTCCAATTGAGTTGTGGAGACAACCCCAATCTTGTACGGGTTCGGTGACCGCCCTCAAGTGTCCCATAGTGGAGCGAGTGCTCGCCTTTTGTGGTGCGCACTCGAGAGAATAGGGTGAGCCTTTTGTGGCGTCGTTGCGTTGCATGCTTCCGCATCCGGGCTAAGGCCTTGTGTGGCATTGGGTGTGCATCGAGCCACCACACCTCGAGGTGATCCATTTGTGGTGTTCATAGATCATTGCTCCATCGCACCTCTCCAACGGAGACATAGCTTCTTTGAAAGTGAACTTCGGGATAAAAATCTTCGTCTTCGCATCCATCGGTTATCTCTCAACCGAGCCCTTTACTTATGCACTTTACATTGTGATAGCCATTGTGCTTGAAGTATTTATATCTTGCTATCACCTTGTTGCTTGTATTGCTTAGTATAAGTTGTTGGTTCACTTAGGTGGACCTAGTGGCTAGGTTTTGTGCTCAATAAATTAAACGTTAGTTTTATTTCGCATTTACTTGAGCCTAAACCGTAAAAATTTTAAAAGCCTATTCACCCCCTCTAGGTGACGTTCATTGCACTTTCAACATGTCTGCCTCTTATTACCAGAATTATGTGTATGATGGAACTTTTTTCCTTCCCTGTTCCAAACTTGATAGCGTTGCTCGATGCATCTGCCGGTTAATCAGGTTGCTAAGTCCCACATGTCATCCTCACACTAGACGAAGCGTGTGCATGATGGATTTTTTACTTGGCTCGTGCCTTCCCGATTTGAACTCGATAACATTGCTCGATCTATATGCTATTAATCACGATGTTAGGTCTCACATGTCGGCCTCTCATTAGAAGAATCGTGTGTATGATGGATTTTTTTCCTTCGCTCCCACTACCCTATTCCAAACTTGATAGCTCTTCTAGATGCATCTACCATTTAATCGGGCTTCTAGGTCCCACATGCCATCCTCACATTAGAAGAAACGTATGCATGATGGAATTTTTCCTTGGCTTGTGCCTCCTTGATTTGAACTCGATAACTTTGCTTGATCTATCTGCCGTTTAGTCACGCTACTGGGTCCCTCATGCCAGCCTCTCATTATATGAATCGTGTGTATGATGGAATTTTTTTCCTTCGCTCGCGCTACCCTGTTCCAAACTTGATAGTGCTGCTAGATGCATCTACCGTTTACTCACGTAGCTGGGACCCACATGTCATCCTCTCATCAAAATAAATGTGTGTATGATGGAATTTTTTACTTCGGTTGCGCCTTCTTGTTAACTTGATAGTGTTACCCGCTGCATCAGCCATTTATTCAGGCCGGTGGGTCCCACATATCAGCCTCACATTAGAATAATTGTGTCTATATGATTGAGTTTTTTCTTCTCTAGCGCTACCTTGTTCCGAACTAGATAGCGTTGCTCGACGAATCAGCCGTTTGGTCACGCTGCTGGGTCCCACATGTCAGCATCTCATCAACTGGCCAAGCTGCTAAAGTAGCTAAAGTAGTGATAAATCTTGTCAATAAAATAGATCCTACTGAAAGTCCATCGATTCCCAATCTCCAGTGAAAATCGAGGATATCTATCCATTTATAATCCTCCTTTAGTTGGATTAAGGGATCCTCCAGTTGGAAATGATAACAGAATGCATAAGACATTAGAAGACTGTAACATCCCTAAAATCATGTTTCAAAACTCATGCATATCATCCATGCATCCATGATCATTTAAGGTTCCTTTTCAAAACCATTTCAAAATCAGGAGCATTTGTTGCTCATTATTTTATGTAAGTATGATCTAGCCTTAGTGCTACCTTTTAATGAGAAAAGTATTATTTCATTCAGTAAAGTTTTGAGTTCAAACTTAAGTGCTTTCAAAAGCTTGGGCAAAGTTTTCAAAACAAAGTATGAAAATAAGACCAATTTTATGCTTATTATTTATATCCCATAAGGCTTGGTTTTATTTTATTTTCTCAAGTGTTCAAAGTGTGTTTGAGTAAACAGAAGTGTTTAACACACATTTGAGTACAAAGTTCCCTGTACAAAAATCCAGAGAAGTTTTGAAATCAAACTTGTTTGAATTAGAGTTTGAAAACCATTTCTAGAAAATCAAACAGAAAAAGAAAAGTGAAAGGAGGAAAAAAATAAATCAATCAGCCAATCTGGCCCAACCCAGCCCAGTCGACCCATCTAGCCCAGCAACTCCCTCCCGCGAAGCGTTTTCCTTTACCCGCAAACACACCCACAGAGTCTCTAACATAGGGACCCCACCTTCCCTTCTTTCCTCTCGCTGACAACCGCGGCCCACACGAGAGTCATCGTCTTCACCCGGCGACGAGTTCTTCCCCAAATCACTCGGCCGTTTCCTGTTTAATTCCGCAGCTTCAATTCCGTTGAATGCTCGAGTAATTCACGCCCACGTCCTCGCCTACTTAAGCACCATGCCGCCCTCCTCCTTTTCCCCCAAACCACACCCCACCGGAGCCACCAGGCTGCTTAGATTTCTCTCTGGACGCCCCTCTGCTCCGACGAGTTTGTCGTCGAATTCCGGTAAGACCCGCAGTCCCCTCTACCTGTGGTTCAGACTAGATGATTCTGCATCCTCATGCGCACCTACTGACACCCTCCGTTTGCTCGCGCATACTCTGTAGCCTCGGCAGCGTCATCGACTGAAATCCGCCACCGTCTTTTCGAACTCCGGCGACCATTCCGCGTAAGACCCAGCTTCCCCTCTCCCTCTGTTTGATACGCATGTGATCCCCAGTGTCCTACGCATCTAACGGCACCCTTATCTCGTCTTAGCGTGGCCCAGAGTGTCGCCTTCGTCACCAACCGAGAGCATCGTCGCTAGGGACTTCTCCGACGAGCAATCCACGACGACCCCGAGCGCCCCTTCGCCAACCGAGCACACGTCAAGCATCTCCTCGTCACGGCAATTCTAGTGAGCATCCTCACACCTCCCCGCGCGACCTAGTTCGCCGGCTCCACCGCTGACTGAGCACGCCGCCGCCTGTCGTCGCCCATTTGGGGTTAGTAGTTTTAGGCCGTTCGATTTAGATCCAGTGGATGCGATATATCCACTTAAACGAAGAGGTACGATTAGATCTGAGCCATTAGATGTTAAGTTGATCTGACGGTGCAGGAGCGCGATCCAGCGCGAAGCGGTACCAGCCAACCAGAGACTGCCGCGTGTCACGAGTTTTGTTTTAAAAAGTTTGAATTAGATCTATTAGATGTTAAACTTGTTTAATTCATAACTTTTGAATGCCATGTCCAAATTTGACAAATTTTATATCAATGGAATCAGGAGAGAAAATCCTTTCCATCTGTGCAATGTGTTTAATGTTTTGCCTTTGTGAAAATGGTTGTTTTGCAGAAACATTTGTAGGCATAATTTGAGTATAGAAATTAATTGGAAAATGTTCTAGTATTCAAATAAAGATATTTTGGCAAGTTTTTGTCTTGTTTATGTTTCAGTACTGTGCACTTGTCTTGTTTGGTGTAGAGAATCATCACATGGCATTATGCATGCATCCGTATATTTTTGCTTGTATTTATTATGTATGTGATTTTGGTGCTATTATTTTATGTGTAGATTTTGGTGCAAATAGCGATTGTGATTGTGAGGATTGTAGCTACTCTCCAAACTACCAAGGCAAGTGGTGCTTCATGATTTATTCCTATGTTTTTCAACTATGCATTAGAAATATTTTGCTAGACTTGCATGACTTGCATGGATATTTTAATCTATATGCTATGCTTGGGAAATCCTAGTAGTTGTAGAATTGATAGAAATATTTCTAAGTCTTATCAATGCCATGCTTAGCCTAGCTAGTAGCAACCAAGGGTGGTTATATATTGATACAATGAGAAAATATTTCTAAGTGTTTGGACTTGAGTTTTGTTTAATAAAACAACTAAGTGAATGAAACACCTGGGTGGAATGGAAGGAATGGTTTATGTCGAGTGGTTACACAAGGCCCATTTCTATGGTTTACCTTGTGTATCTCACTTGTGGAAAGCCACCCAGCAACAAAAGGATTTGAGATGCCATATGTTAAGAAGCTTCTAGTGCAGCCACTTGGTAATATGGGCTCTGCCTGGATCATAACTTAGCCATTTGGACAGTTGGTGGTAGTGGGATGATAGGTTGGAACGCGTCCATTTGGTCTAAGGGAAGGCTTCTGAAAGGTCCTGTCTTGGTGAAAATCAAGTCTTGTGGGGAAAGTGCACAACCTCTGCAGATGGAAGAATCTAAGTACTTAGCCATGTCCCTGGTATTGGACAACTTGAGCATCAAGACATGGAAGCTATCAAGAATCTCCTCATCCCAATTTCTAAGTAAAAACTTGTGGTTGAACAAGGGTGAAGGTTCCCCAATGTCTATTGGTGGTTCCTTGGGAAAAGTTTTGACAAAAAAAACTTAGTGTTTTCAACTAATAGGTAAAACCTATTTTGAGCAAAGCAAGCCTAAGCTACACTTAGCCAAAATGCATATAGTATCTAGTCCACCAATATTCTACTAAGGTATCACTTGCCAATACTATTCCAATGTATTGACCCACTGTGGCTGTAACTTGTGATGTTGCAGGTTATTCTGATGATGATTAGGAGTCATGAGTCTACACGCAACATGCTTGCCTGTGGCACATGAAGATGAAGACTTATTTATCTTATTATATATTTGAACTCTTGTACTAGGCCTATGGCCATGGAGTTTGTAAAAGACTATGTTTGTCTCTGGAATGACTTGTAATAATGACCTTTGTTTCTGTGTACTTCATCTTAAACTGTGGATGCTAGCATTGATCCAGGGACTAGCATTGCAATCACAGGGATCCTTTCCTTTACAAAGGAGGGATCTTACAAAGACGGAGGGGAGGAAAGGCCAGAGGGGCCCACACCACCCCCAGGCGCGGGCCAGGTCTGGCCGCGCCTGGGCATGGTGTGGCTGCCTCGGACTCCGCCTCGACCTCCCCTTTCGCATACACATACCCTCTGACCTAAAAACATTGGGGGGGTTCGACAATTTCCGGAGAAGAGTTCCGTTGCGCCTCCAGCACCAGAAACTGCGATTTGGAACCAGAAACTCTGTTATGGCACCCTGCCGGGACGGGGAATTGGAGGAGATCATCGCCATCATATGTTGGAGATATGCCCAAGAGGCAATAATAAAGTGGTTATTATCATATCTTCACACTTATGATAAATGTTTACATTCATGCTATAATAGTATTAACAAGGAAACCATTAATACTTGTGTGATTTGTAAACTTAATTTGAAGTCCCTAGTATAGCCTCTATACTTCACTAGCTTGTTGGTTGATTGATGATTGTGGTTTCCCTATCATGAACATTGAGATGTTATCAACAACAAGATCATATCATTAGGAGAATGATGTGATGGACATACTCCTATAGATAAGCGTAGCATAAAGATCAAGTCATTTCAATAGTTCAATTGCTATATGCTTTCTGATACATAGTAACCTAATTCCTTCGACCATGAGATCATGCATATCACCTTTACTGGATGGATGCTTTGATGTCATCAAACACCACACCGTAACAGGGTGGCTATAAAGGTGGCATTGAGTGTTCGGAAAGTATTGGTTGAAACACATGGATCAAGAGTGGGATTTGTCCATCCACATGACGGATAGATATTCTCTGGGCCCTCTCGGTGAAATGTCATCCAATTAGCTTGCAAGCATGTGACTGGCTCACAAGGGATCACATATCACGGGAACGAGAAAAGAGTACTTATCAGTAACGAGGTTGAACTAGGTATGCAGAGATACCGACGATCATAACCTCGGATAAGTAACATATCGTGAGACAAAGGGAAATTGGTATCGTATGTAAGTGGTTCATTCGATCGCAAAGTAATCGTAGAAATATGTGGGAGCCATATGAATTTCCAGATTCCTCTATTGGTTATTGTTCGGGGAAGTGTCTCGATCATGTCCGCATAATTCACGAACCGTAGGGAGACACACTTAAGGATTCGACGTTGTTTGAGTAGTTATGGTATTATGAGAAAGAGACCGAATGTTGTTCGAAGTCTCGGATGGGATCCGGGATATCACGAGGTGATCCGGAATGGTCCGGAGAATAAGATTCATATAAGGAAAGTCCCATTTCGGAGTTGGGGAATGGTTCCGGTGTTTTCATCGGGAACATTCTAGAAGGTCCCGGAATGTCCGGAACTCCGGAAGGGGAAGGGTACATGAATGTGTCATTGTAAGTTGGAATGATTGCATCATGTACTAAGTGTTCTCGGTGTCCAAAATAAAGGGTTTATTTAAATCCTAAATTGAAAAGTCAAACGGCTAGTTTGAAAGTCAAACGGCAAGTTTTGGAAAGTGGAAAGAGGAGGAGAAGAGGGAAACCGAGTTGGAGAGGGAGACCTCCTCCAACCGGCGGCCAACTCCAATGCCGAGTTGGGGAGGGACTCCACTCCCTCCCCTTGGCGCGCCAGCCCCCTCCCACCTATATAAGGAGGGGCAGGGCTCCCCTCCTTACACACACAAGTTCCTATCCTCTAAACTAAACCCTAGATCTAAACCCCGGTTTAGAGCTATTTCGGTTTAGAGCTTTCTAATTGGTTTAGAGCCTTCTAATTGGTGTGTCTAATTACTAGACCACTAATAGCCTCTCTCATAAGCTCCACCATACTCGCACCGGCTTAAGGCGAAGCCCTGCGGGATCTCCCCTCTACTTCCGGTACCACGCCGTTGTGCTGCCGGAATCGCGAGGAGAGTGCTACAACCTCCGCTGCCTGCTAGAACAAGGGAGAGGAAGGTCTTCGTCGAGTACCGAACGTGTGACCGACTGCGGGAGCGCTGCTGGAACGTGGCGCCGGAAGGATCGTCTACGCGATCTTGAGATCGGAAAGAGTACGACTACATCACCCACGAGAATCTGCTCTCGTTAACCGCTTTGGAATCTTCGAGGGTGAGTTCCACTATCGACTCGTTGCTACAATCTAGTAGATAGATCTTGGCTTGTTTGTTTGTATGCGATAGAAAAATTTTGTTTTCCATGCTACGAACCCCAACAGTGGTATCAGAGCCGTGTCTATATGTAGATCTGTTGCACGAGTAGAACACAATGGTCATTGTGGGCGTTGATGCTTTTATTGTAGATTGCTTTTTGTGTACTTTGCATCTTGCGGTATGTTGGGATGAAGCGGCCCGGGCTAACCTTACATGACATCGTTCATGAGACTTGCTCCACGCTTGACATGCAACTTGTATTGCATAAGTGGCTTTGCGGGTGCCTGTTTCTCCTAGCATAGTTAAGATCCAATTTACAACGGGTGATCAACAATGCTAGTATCAATGTTGTGGTTCTTGTTCGTAAGTTAGAACGACACTTATTGAAAGCCCCAAACCACGTAAAATATGCAAAGAAAGTAGAGGCGTCTAACTTTGTTTTGCAGGGGTGTGCAGTGATGTGATATGGCCATGATTGTGATTATATTTGATGTATGCAATGTTCCTTATTGTAAGTTGGCAACCGGCAGGAGCCATATGGTTGTCTTTAATTTATGTTAAGACCCGCGTGTCTATTCAAAGTAGTTGTAATAGTTGAAGCCGGTGGACGACAACCATGGTGAAGCGTCATTGACCTTGATACAATGCCGGTGATGATGGAGATCATGTTCGTGTTTGAAGATGGAGATCGGAAGCACAAAGAAGAAAGGCCATATCATATCACATATTATGAATTGCATGTGATGTTAATCCTTTATGCATCTTGTATTGCTTAGTAGACGACGGTAGCATTATAAGATGATCCCTTATACACATAAATTTCAAGTTCTAAAGTGTTCACCCTTAGTATGCACCGTTGCCAAAGCTTGCTGCTTCGAAGCACCACGTGATGATCGGGTGTCTTTGATTCCGCGGGTGAATACAACGTAAGCAAGCCAGATTTGCTTATGCGGTAGCTAAGGTTTGATCTTGACGAGCCTAGCATGTACAGACATGGCCTCAGGAACACGGATCACCGAAAGGTAAAGCATGAATCATATAGCAGATATGATGAACATGTCGATTGTTCGCCATTGAAACTATATCAACTCTCGTGATGATCGGTTTTGATGTGGTGGATTTGGTTCGTGTGATCACTAAAACAATGTGAGGGATATTGTTTTGAGTGGGAGTTCACCTAGATTAATTTAATTATTAATTAGAACTCAATTTATCATAAACTAAATCAAAGTGAATTTGCATAGTTGTTGTAGTCATTGGCATCCGTTTACCACCTTGCGCTTAGTTGAGATGATAGAACTATAGAATTCTGGTTAGTTACTTTACGAACTGGTATCGTATTGTTTTGAAGTGTTAATCTAAAGTTTAAAAGTCCTATTGCAAACTTTCAGTAAGTTCCGGTTACTCCATGAAGTTTAATAATTAGTATTAAATCAAGAGTAACAATTCCAAGTGTTAGTATATAGGTATCATGTTTGTATCCATGATTCTTGATATTCAAAGGATTCTCTTAATATCAAGGTTATCTAGGATCTGAAAGAGTTGTTTCAGAAACCATGATGTGTGGAAGATATTGTGATATCTGAAACGAAGTTTTGGTTGCAACATGATAGAGTATAATATGGCAAAAGTCATGTTCTCATATTTGATGAGAATTTGCAAAAAGGTTGGAGACACTTGTTGTCCTAATCCTCCAAAAGGTTTTGGATAGCAACATTATACTCATAATTCATCGTTATAAGCTAAAAGTAGCTTGATCATGGACGATTCCATGATAAGGGTGAATATTTGATGTAGGTAAAATGTTTACTACACCAAGAGATTACTAAAGAAAGGAATTTGAAAGAACACCAAATATTTGATGATGGTGATCTACTTCAAAGTGCAAGTCCAAAGACATTGGTATTTAATTATACACGCTTTGGACTATATGTCATATGTATGACTCCACTATTGATATTGATAGATTCTTTCAAATAGAAAAGGAAATATTGAAAGAGAATCTCATAAATATATGGCAGAAAAGAAAAGACTAGAATCGTTCAGTTTAAGTATATAGATGATATACATGTTATGGCTATATTCTTTGCTTGTTAAACAATGTGGTTCTTAAGTATTTGATACTGAATTTGTTGGTATGAATCGTCATACGAAACAACACAATTCATGAACTACAATGGCCTAAGTAACTAGCAAAAGAATATGTGATGATGTTCATCGAAAACAAGTAAATGGTTATTATGTTGCTCGTTAAAACATCAAAGCTTGCCTTCAGGATTTGTTTTATCAGGTGTTATGAGAACAAAAGGGTTGTTCAAATAATTGCCGTAATCCATAAAAGATGGATGATTCACAAATCTCGTTGGAGAAATCACATCCATAAAACTAGTGCTAAAATGTCGAAAGACAAATTGATTGAAAGATCACTTAGGAAGTGACATCGCTGTTTGAATTATATTGGAAAGATAACATGAGGAAACTCCATGTGGATGGAATTTTGGAGTCTTCTGATTTTTGATCAAATGACGCTTGTGAAACTTTCCTAGAGATAATTAAAACTTCGTTCATAGGCCAAAAGGGAACGAATGACTAGCTTATTGGAACTTGTACATATTGTTGTACGAAGTCCGTTATGTGTAGTCAAGAGCGATGGATTTCAACTTCATATGCTTTCTCCAAAAATTTGAGTGAATATATGAATATTTACTTAATAAGGATAAAGTATGAAACACTTGAAAAGTTCAAAGACTTTCAAGATGAAGTGCAAAATCATTGTAACAAGAATATAAACAGTTTATGATAAAGATCATAAAGGAAGATATTTGAGTTACAAGTTTAGCATAATACCTAAGATTTAAGGAATCGTTCCGTGGATTTGCATTTCCCGAAACACCATAAGAGTATGGAGCGTTCGAGATATGTAATTAAACCTTGTTTGACATGGTAAGATCGAAAGGTGTAATTCATAAAACTGCCATTATATTTTAAAGATTAAAAGCTTTAGAGATTACCGTTTTTCCACTGAAAAGAGCTCCATCATAATCCGTTGAAATGACACCATATAAGGTTATGGTTTGGGATAAAACCCAAGTTGTCCTTTCTTAAACATTGGTATGCTATGCATAAGAAAGATGTTTGCAACCAAAGTCGGATGAACCTGTCTTTGTATGTTATTTCGAATAACTGTTAAGTACTCCTCCATAACATCGGAGACAAAAGTGTTTGTCACTTAAAACGTCAAGTTTCTTTGAGAAGGAATTTTTCGTGAAAAGTTAAGTGGGAGGACAATAGAAACTTTGATAAGGTTAAAAGAACCTTAGCTATATGTGCAGAGTTGCGCAGCGCCGAAAAGTGTTTCGGAGGCAGCAACAATGCTCATGGTTCACGTACCTCAAAGGTTATGGTCACGGAGATCCAAGTTCCTATTGAAACAAGTAGATCGGATGAACAATCAAATACCAAGATTTGAGGGTTGAATCATTATTTGAGAATAATGAACCGACTACATGCAGAGAAGCGATGATGGGCCCTGACTCCGTCAAATGGCTTGAAGCCATATAATCCGTGATAGTTCCATACACGAGAAATCAAGTTTTGAACTTGAAGGACCCTCGGAAAAGGTGTAAGACCTTGCAGTTGTGTTTGGATCTATAAAGAAGTAGACATGGATGTTTCACATCTATGAAATAGTCGACATGTTGGGAAAGAGTTCACAACAATGTTCAAAGGTTGACTATGACAAGATTTTGATCTTTCATAGTGATATTTAGTCTAGACGGATTAATGTAGCAACCACTACATATAATTTTGTTATATGGTAGTTGAATAAACAAAACAAGTTCTTCTAATAGAATCGTTACCTAGGCCATGTGCATAACACGGTCCATAGGGTTTTGTTAATTCAAAGGATGCTAAAAAGCATATGCAAAACTTCAATGGTTGAAGTAAGCATAGCGGAGTTGGAATCTTCACTGTGATGAAACTGTTAAAGGATTTTAAAAGTTCATCAGAGACGATGGAGATGCTTGCATTTGCAAGAAATTAAGTGGGAGCGCTAAGACATGTTTCTAATACATTATGTGGAAGACATATTGTTGATTGGAAATAATGTATCTTTTATTAACACATATTAAAGAATTTCATCCCGATGAAAGACTTAGGCAAAACCCAAATATTTGGCATCAATAGACGCTAATATGGTTGTGCCAGAAGTACATAGACAAGATATTGAATGAGTTCAATATAGAAACTACAAGAGAGGTTCTTGTCACACAGAAAGGATTGAATAAGTTCAATGTTGATGATATATTCAAGTGTATTGACATTTGGTAAAGTGAAACAAATAATCAAGTATAGATTGATACTTGGTGTATGAAATCACAAAAAGTATTTATATCAATCATACTGTGATATGTACAAAATCCAGATATGTCCTATGCTCTAAATGTTGTGAGCATATACCAGAGTGATTCGTAAGATGATCATTGGACAATAGTAAGGATATTCTTATGATCTTTTGGAAGAACTAAGAGTATATTATTTGTAGAAGTGACAAATAGATGGTTAGTTCATTGTAAAAGTACTACATTGATACTAGTTTTGTCACAAAGTACAAATTAAGTTTATCTCAATCTAAACTAAGGGTGGCACAATATAATGGAAAGTGAGTTCCATAATGGATTTGGATGAGTTCCAAAGTTAAGACATTGTGACAGATACTACAACAAAAGGCTAAGTATATGACTGCTATTATAGCAGCAAAAGAGGGCATTTGTGTCAAGTAGTTTGTTATCAAACTAGGTGTAGTTCACAGCGGGATAATAATATGAAGATATATTGTGCGACAATATTATCAACATGTTTTAACCCCAAAGAACTAAAGGTCACACCGAAAGACCAAATTTATGCAAAGCCATCTCATTAGAGAATGAGTGATGCGTAGAGACGCAAAGACATGCAATTACACACGGACCTGGGAGTGTCAGATCCGGAGATCAGTTGACCACTAGCAATCGTGTACATACAACACCGGAAAGCCATAGGTGTTGAATACACAAAGGTTTGAAACTAGATTATTGACTCTAGTGCAAGTGGGAGACTGTTGGAGATATGCCCAAGAGGCAATAATAAAGTGGTTATTATCATATCTTCACACTTATGATAAATGTTTACATTCATGCTATAATAGTATTAACAAGGAAACCATTAATACTTGTGTGATTTGTAAACTTAATTTGAAGTCCCTAGTATAGCCTCTATACTTCACTAGCTTGTTGGTTGATTGATGATTGTGGTTTCCCTATCATGAACATTGAGATGTTATCAACAACAAGATCATATCATTAGGAGAATGATGTGATGGACATACTCCTATAGATAAGCGTAGCATAAAGATCAAGTCATTTCAATAGTTCAATTGCTATATGCTTTCTGATACATAGTAACCTAATTCCTTCGACCATGAGATCATGCATATCACCTTTACTGGATGGATGCTTTGATGTCATCAAACACCACACCGTAACAGGGTGGCTATAAAGGTGGCATTGAGTGTTCGGAAAGTATTGGTTGAAACACATGGATCAAGAGTGGGATTTGTCCATCCACATGACGGATAGATATTCTCTGGGCCCTCTCGGTGAAATGTCATCCAATTAGCTTGCAAGCATGTGACTGGCTCACAAGGGATCACATATCACGGGAACGAGAAAAGAGTACTTATCAGTAACGAGGTTGAACTAGGTATGCAGAGATACCGACGATCATAACCTCGGATAAGTAACATATCGTGAGACAAAGGGAAATTGGTATCGTATGTAAGTGGTTCATTCGATCGCAAAGTAATCGTAGAAATATGTGGGAGCCATATGAATTTCCAGATTCCTCTATTGGTTATTGTTCGGGGAAGTGTCTCGATCATGTCCGCATAATTCACGAACCGTAGGGAGACACACTTAAGGATTCGACGTTGTTTGAGTAGTTATGGTATTATGAGAAAGAGACCGAATGTTGTTCGAAGTCTCGGATGGGATCCGGGATATCACGAGGTGATCCGGAATGGTCCGGAGAATAAGATTCATATAAGGAAAGTCCCATTTCGGAGTTGGGGAATGGTTCCGGTGTTTTCATCGGGAACATTCTAGAAGGTCCCGGAATGTCCGGAACTCCGGAAGGGGAAGGGTACATGAATGTGTCATTGTAAGTTGGAATGATTGCATCATGTACTAAGTGTTCTCGCTGTCCAAAATAAAGGGTTTATTTAAATCCTAAATTGAAAAGTCAAACGGCTAGTTTGAAAGTCAAACGGCAAGTTTTGGAAAGTGGAAAGAGGAGGAGAAGAGGGAAACCGAGTTGGAGAGGGAGACCTCCTCCAACCGGCGGCCAACTCCAATGCCGAGTTGGGGAGGGACTCCACTCCCTCCCCTTGGCGCGCCAGCCCCCTCCCACCTATATAAGGAGGGGCAGGGCTCCCCTCCTTACACACACAAGTTCCTATCCTCTAAACTAAACCCTAGATCTAAACCCCGGTTTAGAGCTATTTCGGTTTAGAGCTTTCTAATTGGTTTAGAGCCTTCTAATTGGTGTGTCTAATTACTAGACCACTAATAGCCTCTCTCATAAGCTCCACCATACTCGCACCGGCTTAAGGCGAAGCCCTGCGGGATCTCCCCTCTACTTCCGGTACCACGCCGTTGTGCTGCCGGAATCGCGAGGAGAGTGCTACAACCTCCGCTGCCTGCTGGAACAAGGGAGAGGAAGGTCTTCGTCGAGTACCGAACGTGTGACCGACTGCGGGAGCGCTGCTGGAACGTGGCGCCGGAAGGATCGTCTACGCGATCTTGAGATCGGAAAGAGTACGACTACATCACCCACGAGAATCTGCTCTCGTTAACCGCTTTGGAATCTTCGAGGGTGAGTTCCACTATCGACTCGTTGCTACAATCTAGTAGATAGATCTTGGCTTGTTTGTTTGTATGCGATAGAAAAATTTTGTTTTCCATGCTACGAACCCCAACATCATAATCACCGACGCCTCTCCATCAACCATCCATGATTCCCCATCCATGTGTGAGTAATTCCCCGATATAGGCTATGGGGATGGTAGGGATTGGATGAGATCTATCATGTAATTGCATAAGATTGTTAGGGCATGGTGCCTGGTATCTATTGTTAGTGCTTTTGACATTGTTGCAACTTGTTGTGCTTAATGCTTGTCACTAGGGCCCGAGTGCCATGATCTCAAATCTGAACATGTTATTGATTCATGATGATATTATTGTTTGTGATCTTACCAGCAAGTTGTATACACATATTGTTGTCCAAAACCCGAGACCCCAAAGTGACAGAAATTGGGATAACTGGAGGGGATGGATGTGATGTGAGGATCTTGTGTGTTAATGGAGTGTTAATTTTTGCTTCGGTGCTCTATTAAAAGGAGCACCTTAATTGCCAGTAGATTCCCTTGTGGTCCCACTGCAAACGGGCTGGCAGGACAAAAGATGTTGTGCAAGTTCTCATTGCAAGCACGTATGACTATATACGGAACACATGCCTATGGTTATTTAGTACTTGGATGCTTTATCTTCATTATCTTCAAATGCCCATGTCTTGATCATTACATGAATTATCTTGTCCATGCAACGCTCATCCATCCATCCCTATGCCCATCGCACTTTAATCCTTCTGTTTATTACAATTGTTACTATTGTCTTTATTTTACTACTATTGTTATTTTGCTACCGCTACTACAAAATTGTTACTACTGATAAACCATTGCGAGCAAGACTGTTTCCAGGTGTAGCTGAATTGACAACTCATCTGTTAAGGCTTATAAATATTCTTTGGCTCCCCTTGTGTTGAATCAATAAATTTGGGCTTTACTTCCCTCGAATACTGTTGCGATCCCCTATACTTGTGGGTCATCAAGACTATTTTCTGGTGCCGTTGTTAGGGAGCATAGCTTTATTTATAAGTTTCACTTGGAATTATTATTGTTCGCTGCTATCCATTCATTATGGGTAAATCTCGTGATGGAAAAGATCCTATTTTGCCATCCACTACAAGAAGAGGTACAATTCTGAACACCTCTGTTGCTCTTGATTCACCATCTGTGATGAGTAAGATTCTTACACCACCACATACACATGCTACATATACTTCTACTGAATCTGAAAATGCTTCTGATACTTATGATGCTACTTCTACTGTGCTTGATGAGAGTGGTTCATTAGGTCCTTTCCTAGATGCTACAATTGCTAGAACTATAATGGGAAACACTGAAACTCCTAATGAAGATATTTCTACACCTGTTAGTTCACCTGAGTCTAGAAAGTGTCCTAGCTATGATCTTGATGACAGTTATATTTAAATGACTCATGAATTTATTAAGGAATGTCAAAACACTCATGGTGCAAGTGCTATTAAGAGTCTTCTTGAGAGACATACTGTTAGACATAAATTATCTCCTGATGCTAAGTTTGCCACATCTCCCATACACATTAAAGATAAGGATTATGATTTCCCTCTTGATTTATCTTATATAACCATTGTTGATAAAGAACCTTTTTGTGGGACTGAAAATGTAAGTGTTGTGGCACACATGCAAGAGCTCTCTATTTTGAGTGGCTTATTTTCTGATAATATTAAGAAACACACCTACTTTGTTGCTAAAATTTTCCCTTTTTCATTAAAAGGTGAAGCTAAAGCTTGGTTTAATAATTTATCTCCTGGATCTATTGATAGTCCTGTTGGCGTGGTTAATACTTTCTTTCAAAAATATTTCCCTCCTAGTGCTCAACATGCTATTTTGTAGCAACTATTTGATTTTAAGCAGGGAGAAGAAGAGAAATTGCCTGAATTGTGGGCAAGGTTCCATGCTTTAATTAAAGCACAGCCTGGATATCCAGTAACTAAAAATGAACTTCTTGATATATATTATAATGGACTAACTGAAGAATCTAGGACATACCTGGATAGTTGTGCTGGTTGTGTTTTCAGGAAAAGAACTCCTGATGAAGCTGAGGAATTAATGGCTAAAATAAGCAAGAATTATGATAATTGGACTACACCTAAGCCAACACCAACACCAAAGAAGAGGGGAATGATTGAATTAAATGATGAAGTGATGAAGGAAGCTAAGAAATGTCTTAAGGAGAAGGGTATTAAATCTGAAGATGTAAAGAATTTACCTCCTATAGAAGAACTATGTAATCCAATCTCTCACTCATCCACTATTGAGGTACACTCTCTCCAACATTTTTATGATGGTGATATTCCTTACTCTAAACCTCCCGATCAATGCTTAGAAGAATTTGATATTTATGTTGTTAAGCAAGATAATTTTAATATGAGAGTGCAGAATCATTTAATGGAAAACTCTAGAGCTATTAATAAGTTGTAAGATATTATGGCGAGAACCTCCAATGATGTTAAAATGCTTGTTAAACATTTCCAAATGGTTCAAACTCAAATTGATCAGCTTAGTAAGGTGTAAACGGATTTGCTAGTTAATGATTCTAGAGAAAAACATGCTTATGAAATTAGAACTAGAAGTGGTGCTTCTACTCAGGATCCTCTATATCCTGAGGGACATCCTAAAAGAATTGAGCAAGATTCTCAACAAGCTAAAAATAGTGGTACTTCTTCTAAGAAAAAGAAAAATAGACATAAAACAGTTGTAGAATCTTCTGAACCTGCTAAATATCCTAATAGTATATCTGTCTCAGATGCTGAAACTGAAAGTGGTAATGATAAAAATGATGCTCCTGATAAAGAAGAAATTGAAGAAGAATCTGAAAGGCACACTAAGAATACTAAGTACACTAAAGAATATTTTGTTGCTAATAAACATGGTAGTGAAAGAGAGACTTGGGTGCAAAAACCAATGTCTTTTCCTGATAAGAAACACAAGTCAAAGGAATAAGAACACTATAACAAGTTTTGTGAGTGGATGAGACCTTTGTTTTTGCAAATTCCTTTGACTGATGCTATTAAATTGCCTCCTTTTTCAAGGTATATGAAAGATATTGTCTCAAATAAAAGGAAGATTCCTAATGAGAAAATTTCCACTTTGCTTGCTAATTATTATTTCAATGGTAAGGTTCCAAAGAAACTTGGAGATCCAGGTATTCCAACTATTCCTTGCTCTATCAAAAATAATTATGTTAGAACTGCTTTGTGTGATTCGGGAGCAGGAGTTAGTGTTATGCATTTTTTCCCGTACAAGATACTTAACCTGGAAAAATTGATACCAACTGATATATCTTTGCAAATGGATGATAAGTCTACTACTATTCCTGTGGGTATATGTGAGGATGTTCCTGTTCAAGTGGCTCATAATTGTTTGATATTAACTGATTTTGTTGTGCTTGAAATGCCTGAAGATGATAATATGTCCATTATTCTTGGGAGACATTTTCTTAATACTGCAGGTGCTGTCATTGATTGTAATCAATGAAAAGTAACTTTTAATGTTAATGACAAGGAGCACACTGTTTATTTTCCCAAGAAGATTGATAATAAATATGGCCTAAATTCAATTGAGAATATTGAGAGCATCAAATTTGGAGCAATATATTGTCCCATACCACAAGAAGATTATGAAAGTATTATGATTGGGACTACTGCTATCAAGGTTGAGGTAACATAATCATTTAGTGAAATGCAAAGTTTTGGTTCATATAAAATTGTTTTGGTAACAAGACCTGATCAACCTTGTTAACAAAGGGATTTTGATGAACAAAACAATGTTTTCACCATGATTATCTTCGTTTACTCTTATTTTCTTTATTCCAATTTTTGATTTCACCTTGCTCATCTTTGTATTACTAGTTGTTTGCATATTAAAGTGTTTTAGAACTTCTGTAGTTTTGGTTTTGATTTTTTTCCATCGTTCCAAAATCATTTTTTCTGCGAGAAAATCATTTATCAAGTCCTAAAAATTGCTCAAAAATAAAGTTTCTCGAAAAATTCCAGAAAATTCATATTAAATTTTTATGTTAAAAGAGGGAAAAATAGGCACCTAGAGTGACCCAGGGGGGACCACCAGGCAGGCACACCACCTGGTGGCGCGGACACCCCAGGGGCACGCCTGGCCATGGTGTGGGCCACCCCTGGCCCTCCACTTACCCAGCCACCTACCACTACATTCTCTCTCCCGAGAAAACACCAGAAAATTTCACAAACTTGCGTTCTTGTTGTTCTTCACCGTGATATTTTGATATCCTTGCTCAGCCACTCTTTGCTGCTGATTTTTGGAGAATTTGTTCTCCGGTATGTGACTCCTCCGCTTGTCTAAGTAGATTTTTAATTAGTGAATTATATCTTGAGTATTTTGCTACTGTAGGTGTCAGGTTATGTGAGCTTGCATGCTTGTTCTATGCTGAGAGAAATTATTTTGATGCATGTTTAGCCCTCTCTCAAGTCTCTATAGTAGTTCCCTTCATTTAGTAGCTTTGAAATTATTTTTTGTGATGTTTTTCTAAAAATTTCAGAACAGAGAAAGATGGACAACCATACTTTTGGAGAAGTGTTTGAGAGAGACACACCAAAGGTGGCAAGGCCTTCGAGATCAACTTCTCGATTTAGGCCATCATATAATGAAGATTTTATTGCGCCGCGCTTTGGTAATGAGGGAGATGATGGAGATGCACATCCATCTACTTTCCCTTGTTTTGACCTTTTGAGAGCTGCAAGGATCCTCGATGATTTCTTGCTCCTTGTTTAAAGGGTTGGTCTAACCGCTTACATGCAGGATGAGAGTGAGAAATATGCTTTGCTCACCAAAACTTTTGTTGAGAGCTTCACTTTTACTAACACTTCTTATAGGCCAACTATTTCGTTCAAAATCTATGATATGCCTATTACCATGAACTTGGAAATATTTTGCAGCATTATAGGTATTGGCATGGCTGGGACGACAAAGAAGATCCAAAGTCGACCCACTAATTTGCTGGAACTTTACCAAGGTGTAACAAATAATGATGACCGCAGAGCCCAGCGCGTCAAGATAAGAAACATTCAGCTCCCAGCTCTTAGATACTTTGCTTACTATCTTGATACTAGCATCCTTGGTAGGGAGAACACTAGTAACATTTCTAATTATATTTAGCTTTTCTTGCTGCTACACTTAATAATGAAACCAATTATAATCTCGGTTCTCTCATTGCTCGCCTCCTAGCTGCTAGAGGACCCATTTATGGGGGTATTATTGCTGCACACATGGTTGCTGCTTTGGGCTTTCTGTTGATCCTAAGGATACAGTGTTGGCCCCATAAAGAATTGATCTTGCGACTATGAAAGCCCATCACTTTGTTAATGCTAACTCTCATGCAGAGAGTTTAGTTTATAGGATGTTGTTTACTGAAGGAGATGAGAGGGAAATTCCCTTTCCACGGCCTACTTTGTTCAATATTTGTAGGAGACCGTGGTCGCGCTCCAAGGAGGAGCTAGAGGAGCAGATCCACTTGCTTGGTTTCCATAGGCAACACCAGGAGGGGGATGCGCCCTCTTATGACTATGTTGTGCACTATGCCGAGGCGTCCTTGAGTTCGTATCAGGACAAAGGTACTTCTTCGTCATAACATGGAGGCGCCACTTCTTGGCCAGCTTGGGATTGATATCCACTTAATCCAAAAGCCTAAGCTTGGGGGGAGGTATACCGACATCACACTCACCTACATATCATATTCTGTCGGTATTTTGTATATCCATGTTTCGCGTTCTTTCTTTTTTGTTTTTGTTCTTGTTTTGTTTATGCTTTCCAAAACACAAAAAGACCAAACATATTTTTGTTGTTTTTCTTTGTTTGCTTCTTTAGCTTTTATCTTTAGTTTGCTTCACCCTTTTTAGCTTCAGTTAGTTATTCAACAAACTCAAAAATATTTGTTCTTCTTATCTGGTTTTGTAAAGTTTGTTGCAAGGTTTAGCAGTCCTCAGTGACTCCTTTGGAGTTTGGTTTTCATATTATTATTCAAGCCACACAAGTGAAAGGCAATAATGATGATTCATGACAATTCAAGGTGTGGTAAGAGGCTGGTATGAACTCTATTTGTTTTCATTTTTGTACATATACTCATCATTGTGGGAATGCTTAGTATGTTCATGTAAGGTGTATGTTATTTAATTGATGCTTAGTAGTTCTTACTCTCTTATGATTAGTTCCAACTTGCTAATAGTTTGTAGCATGCCATATAAATATTTGCTTGCATTGTTTTATTCATAAAGTGGTATGACATTGTGGTATCCTCCTCTGAATGATTTATTTGAATCGACTTGGCACATGCTCACGCATGCATATGACTAAACAAAAAGTCAGTTAAGCCTCGATGATATATTTTTCCTCAGAGTTCTTGTGTCACTTTTATGCCACAATTAATTTTGTTTTGTCGCAAGCATGATTATGACAGTTACTGCTCTCTCGATTGTCGCTCCCTTCTATTGCTAGCCTTCACTTGTACTGGGTATGAGCCCTACTCGTGCATCCAACTCCCCAAAACCAAAGTTGTCAAAAAGTGTCCACCATATCTACCTATTAGCATCGCTGCTATTCCTTTCATACTTATTATGCGTTGTTTTCTTCCAAATAAAAATGTTTGCTTGTTATGTGAAAATTAGTTAGTAAAGCTCTCACGAACTTGATGGCACATTTTATTTCTTGCACTTAATAAACCTGAACCATTGTGACTGTCTATGTAGTTATATGATTGCAAATTATAAGTTGGGAATTAGCAGAACCATGTTATCATGGGGAACGTTTCAACATTGCACTTATTCTATTTAGTTGATATCATGTTCTTTTGTTTATGGATGCCGGCGGTGTGAAATAAAAAGGGATCTTGCAAGTTCATGGAGTTTGTATATGTGTTAGAGAAATGCCTGGGCGGCTAGCCTAAGCCATGCCTAATCATGGTGGAAACTTACATCGAAACCATAGTGGCACTCTATGAAGCCTCTTTAATAAAAACCTATGCAAATATCAAATAAAAAGATCGCTGAGATGCTCACTGTCTGTTGCCTTGTCATTTTGATATGGGATAGCTCCTGTGTCATGGGTAAAGGGGTACTCTGTTGGCGGTTCTATATGATACACATATACTTACAATGATAAGAACTTACCCGAGACCAAAGTTTAGTAGCATGAGGTTTCGGTACTCGTACTCAAGGGGCATGAGATTTTCAACTTATGATTTATCAAGCATATAACTTATATTTGACCTCACTTTCACCTTAACCATTTAAAGATGCTTATGATAGGGGAAATGAGAGCTCAAAGCTAATGAGTACCATACTTTCAACATTTGAAAGTCTTTCAAACTTTTTATTCTTTTCTTTCACTTTTATATCGAGTCACCATTTATTCTATCAGCACCTTCCTGAGAGCATAGCTGTCATTCTTAGTGTAACGTGCTTGTCCCAGAACACGGTTAATTGTGACATAACTTTGACGCTTGTATCTTTGATATTTTTACTTCTAGTCTTGACTTGAACTTCAGAGGTGCCTTGGCATTTATGTTTTGCTCCAAAAAGAAAGGCAAGTGAGATACCACTTTATCATATCTTCTTATGAGCATTACAATCTTGCATATGCTTATGTTTCATGTTGCTTATTATTATTATGTTGGAATCTCTTCATAGCTTGCATGACTATTGGGTAGACTTATTTGCATACTCCTTATTATGAATTGTCTAACTATTTGCTCATATGCTGAGAATATATACATCTTATGAAGCAAATGTGTTCATGAAAGTTTCTTTTGTCGCACCCAGTTTTCAACTGAATTGCTTGAGGACAAGCAATAAGCTAAGTTTGGGGGAGTTGATACGTCCAAAACGTATCTACTTTTCCGAACACTTTTGCTATTGTTTCTCCTCTAACTTGTGTGATTTGGATAAAACTAACACGGACTAACGCTGTTTTCAGCAGAATTGCTTTGGTGTCTCGTTTTTATGCAGAAAATCAACTTGCAGGAAAAATCCCAAAAAATATGCCGAAAATCCTATTTTCCTAGAAGACTCACGGAGCCAGAAGACGGAGGGGAGGAAAGGCCATAGGGGCCCACACTATCGTGGTATTTCCGACGAGTACGCCATGGAGGGGTCCTCACAGTGCGTGTTTAGAGACATGGGGTAAGACAGAAGGTTGACAGGTACGAGGTAACACAGCTTACCCAGGTTCAGATCCCACGATGGTGGTGGAATCGTACTCCTGCTATAAATCACTATAATGGCAATACGCCGAGTTACAAGGATCGATTCGCTATGTGAGGTATGAGTTGAATCATGCCCTAAAGGCTCCCATAGGTCCGGCTTATATAGTGGCCAGATCCTAGGGTTATAGGCAAAGTCCTTGCCGGACAGGTTACAGAGTCCTACACAGTATACAATCAGTCTAATGTGTCTTGCACTCAAGGCTCCGGGTACATCAGTGACTCCTCTATAGCCTTCCTTTATCCGGCATGGGCCTCCCTTCTGGATCCATCTAAATAGGCCACCCAGCAGGCCATAGGCCGTGCTATCAACTGTGGGCCACCCGGGTTATCCGGATAAGAGACATGCTATGAGGATACCCATATAGCATATCCCCAACAGTAGCCCCCGGAGAACTCCGAGATCTTGCGCCGTCTTGCCTCTTCAGGTTGAATGCTCCGTCTAGATGGATGTCGGCAAATCGTCAAACAATATCTTGTAGTCCTCCCAAGAACCCTGCAATGCTCTCTGTCTTCAACTTGTAAGTCGGAGAAATGCTGAATCTTCCATCATACTCTTCTCATAGCCGGACTGGATCTGTCCATGCCGAAATCTTCCGATGGGATGGTTCACCTACCCGTGTCATCTAGAGCGACGTAGACATAGGTCAGTGTCGCCTCGTAACTCACGCATGCAGAGAAAACAATCATGTCCGTTTTTCCCGCGCGAAGGATACGAACCGTTGGCGGAGGCGGTTGAGAATGTGACGAAATTTCCGCGCACGCGCACACACACGTTGTCCACACGACAACCATTCGATCGCTTGCATGAATCTTGATGCTGGGGGTTATAAATTACAACTGCGGTGGATTTTTACTTTTTCACCTCATTCTTCCCCTGCGCCTTCGTCTTCCTCCTGCGAGCACCTCCTTGAGCTCTCCGCGCGCACGCGAAAAACCCTAACCTCTTCCAATCTCCCAGTCACCTCTCTCCTCTCCCAATGGTGAGCAGTAGCTCCACTCCGTCCATGGCGGCGAAGAACGAGGCCGCGACTAAGCTGGCGGGCTCCGTCCACGTGCCCCCACAGGGTGTGGTGCTGCCTCGGTCCGCGGTGGTGGAAGCCACCGGCGACGACCATATCCTAGTGGGGATGGAGCCACTCGAGGAGGAAAGCAATTCCCATAAGGGGATAGGCGCGGTTCTGATATCACCGATGGTGATATCAAGGGACTGCTCACCGAAGGATACCTCCCGACGACGGAGGGGCTCATCTGGCGGGCGGCACCGGCCGGCGAGGTCACTCCTCCCCAAGCCAGAGAGAAGGTGTACCTAAAAGCACAACTAGTAAGAGGCGTCTCCCTTCCGATCTCCGACTTCTTCCTTGTTGTCCTCAAACATTACTGGGTTCAACCTCGGAATGTTGGGGAGGTGACCCCGGATAGGGTCAAGACAGGGGAAGATAAAAGGAGTTTCCCCTGCCATCTGCCGAATTACTGTTTATATCGGCCGAGTCCTGTAAAAGTCGGCCGATATAAGCACGAGCATGATACCTACGAAGAGAGCGATTCCTGATCCGGCCAACATACGAGTTAAGTCGGCCGAATATGTATGTACAACTTGAATGCAAGTAAAGGTCGAGCCGAGTAATCCAAGACAAGGCCGGGTAACACAAAGCTTGCGGGAGAAGGAGGAGCCTAAAGTCAAACCCTAGCTGCTATAGGAGGAATCTAGTCAGAGCCAAGCGCTAAGGACAAAGAGCAGAGATGCAGAGGGGCAGACAGGCATCACGGAGGTGACAGTGAGGAAGCCCGAGGCGTACATGTGAGGCCCTCTGGAACCTTGCCGCTGATAGAAGGGAGACACGGAAAGGAGCTCGCCGAGTTACCACTTTGGGACAAGCATATTCCAAGGATATGCTTGCCACGTCAGCCCTATAAGGAGCCAAGGAGCCCCTTTATAAGGAGAGGTATGGACTCCTGAGAGGGGTATCGATTCATTCAAGGCCGTAAGACTTGTGTAGCTTTTCTCTTCTTCCTGCAAACAGCTCGAGGAGCACTTGTAGTCCAGAGAGGAGAAATAAAGATTTGCATGTTAGTCATTTGTGTGTAGAAGTAACTGCATCTTCCCTCCCCGGATCCCTCTAGCATCCATTGGCCCCAAACATTAGCCTACCCATGGCATCTGCCGTGCCACCACCACGACAGTTGGCGCCCACCGTGGGGCCAGCAACGGTGCTAGCTGGAGTCAAGATCCGAATGGGAAACTTCATCCTCACCGGTGAGCGCGCGTTGTCTCTAGCTTGGTCCAGAGATTTAATCTTTGTGACTATGTCAGTGATAACGCAGGCATCTTCAGGAGAAAAGCTCCTCCGCGCAACGACGTCTTCATCAACTTGGGCACGCACCAGATCTACATCGGCGTCGACACCTCCTGCGTTTATCCTCACCAGGTTGTTATTGCAGGAGATCCCCCCTCAGCGCTGCAAATGGTCCGCGTGGAGAACTCCCCGCCAGCAGCGTCGAGGTGATGATCGCAGCCGGGGTATAGGCAGCAGCAGGAGGCGCCAGATCAAGCAAGGACCCGACGACGAGAGGATAGGTGACCACAAAGCAAACAGCTCCGCAGCCCACCGAGGTAGATCCTTCAGCAGCCAAGCCAGCCGAGGTGCAGGAGACAACCCCGAAGGCACCAAGGGTAAGATGGCCACCTCTGGAAAGACCAAAAAATATTCTCCAGGCGACTATAGATAACCTGACCATGCCTGTAGCACCGATACTTGATCCGGCTAATGCTCAGGCAGAGTTAGAAGAGACCAGGCAAAAAGTACTGGTAGAGGCAAAAAAGGTGTCGGCCTTGCGGGAGTCCCTGAACATGACTCTGTGAGAATATGCCAAGGCAAATAAGCTAGATATTGCCCCAGAGCGGGTAGATGAGTTAAGATTGAGAGGAAAAAATCTCATGGATGATATCAACAAAGAACATGAGACTCGCAAGGCAGACTCAGTAGACCTAGGCTTGCTGAGGTATAGCACCCCGGCAAAGAACCTAAGGGCGGCTAATGCCGCTGCATTAGAATTGGAAGGACTAACCGGCGAAGCCCGACAAAAGCAACAAGAAAGAGTGAATGAGCTGGTACGCATCGCGAACCAGCAAAATGAAGAAATGCTTAGGGCTGACCGGCGAGACCGGGAGCCTCGCGCATGGTTCATTCGGCTGGAGCAGCACCTGCCTTGTCAATGACAGCAGCGTCCTCACCTGGAAACAACGGGCGAAAAGATAGAGCAGTAACTTCAGGAAAAAGGAATAAGCAAATTGTACCGTATGATCCGGCGGTAGCTGAAAAGGTCAATGAGAACAGAGGCAATGGAAGCCGAGGTAACAGTGGCGAAAGAAACCCTGGCCGTGCCAATAAAGGCAACGGAAGCCGAGGTAATGGAGACCTCGGAAGAAGAAATCATGAGAATGAAATCCCGGCGGAAGAAAGAAGGGACCCACCGCCCAATCCTCAGCCGAGGTATGAACCTCGGCAAGAACGAGAAGTGAGACCAACTCACCATAATCACGCAAGTGAGAGATACAACGATGGTTACTCAGATATGGAGTATGCAGGGCATGGTGGAAATAACCATTATGGAATGCAAGAGAGAATCATGTACAGAGACTTACCGTCAAATGATACAATATTAAAACTGGACAGGTTGTATCGGTCCGAGTTGTTAGAAGAGCAGGGTCCGGCGTGTTTTGGACCTCGGATCATGGGCGAACCACCAGTGCCGAACTTTCAGCTCGCAAGGGGCACGAAAACATACAATGGGAGCACCAAGCCACAGGATTGGTTGATTGACTATGCTACTGCGGTAAAGATAGCTAGTGGGAACTTGCGATGGGCAGTGAGATATGTCCCGCAAATGCTAGAAGGACCAGCCAGAGTATGGCTGAATAATCTGCTAGCGGGAAGTATCAACTGCTGGCTAGATTTTGAATAGATGTTTGTCAGCAACTTCACCAGTACTTACAAGAGACCAAACAGGCCACAACAACTTGCAATGTGCAAGCAGAGGCCGAATGAGACAGACAGAGAATTCTTAACTCGGTGGTGTAACCTTAGGAACTCATGCGAGGGAGTTATAGAATCTCAAGCGATAGCTTGGTTTGCTCAAGGATGCCGATATGCCAGTGTCTTGTGGCAGACACTGCAAAGAGATATGCCAACCACTTTGGCAGAAACCATCAGGATAGCGGATTCGTATGCATTGGGTGATCCAACGCAACCAGAACTGATGTCGGCAGAGCATCGGGAGCATCAAGATCAGTATGCAAGAGATACGGCCAGATCATCGAGGTGCAACAAGTTCAGAGGTAGAAGAAGAGAGGAAAGACCGGATTACAGATATGCCTCCAATCAGGTGGCAGCGGTAGTGCAAGATCAGCCGAGTCACGGAAACAGTCAGCGGCAGAAGAATGGTCCTCAACAATGGACACCAAGGAATGAAGGAAAGAGACAGTGGGCGCCAGAACAGAAGAAGCAGTGGCATGAAAGGCCGAAGTACACATTTGAATCCATGTTGGATCAACCGTGTAAGTTTCACACTCCAAAACCGGCCAAGCCGGCTAATCATACAACTCGGCAATGCGCCTGGATGAAAAATGCAATGGGGAACCCAGCGGGCATGCAAGCACCTTCTCATCAGGCACATCAGCAGCAGCAGCCGCAATTGACTGGGGCAAATGCACAACAGTTAATGTTACCCCCTCCTCCCCCGAGGTATGATAACTCGGACCGGAGAGATGCAGTGCATCAAGTGATAAATCAGGGTCAGGATGGAAGGACAAACCCCAGAAATAATGGACACAACGATTACAGGGAACATCATCAATCATATTGCGTGTTCACAACAGAACAGCAAGACAGGCAAAGTGTATAGCGCCGGCATATGGAAGTGAATGCAGTTATGCCGGTAGTACCAAGATATGTACCTTGGTCAGATCAAGAGGTAACTTGGAGCACAAAGGATCACCCCAAAATAATGCCGAATCCAGGGTCGTACGCACTCTTACTAGATCCGACTTTTGTCGGGCCCAGCATTAACATGAAATTTTCAAAAGTACTCATTGACAATGGGAGCAGTATCAATATCATGTACAAAGATACAATGCATAAACTCGGAATATCGCAGAATATGCTAAATCCACGAGAACCACTTTCCATGGAATAGTGCCGGGACTTTCATGTGAACCCATTGGGAAGGTTCGAGTGGACGTATTATTCGGCACAAGGGATAACTGCAGAGCGGAAAATTTGGAGTTTGAAGTGGTGGATCTAGAAAGTTGCTATCATGCTTTACTCGCGCGGCCGACATTGGCAAAATTCATGAGCAGCTGCCACATCACTTACTTAAAAATGAAGTTACCCGGACCGCAAGGGGTGATAACAGTAGCAGGAGATTACAGGAAATCAATGGAGTGTGCTTCGGCCAGATCAAACCTGGCCGAATCATTGGTGATCGCAAAAGAAAAAAGAAGGATTCAAGAAGTAGCAGCTCTCGCTCAATCGGCACAACTGAATATGCCAGCATTAGCCAACCCACATGGAAGTGTTTCCTTCCAGTCGACTAAAGAGACAAAAAAGGTCCAGATAGATGAGCAGTTCCCAGAGCGCACCATCATGATTGGCGCTGGCCTGGATGCCAAATAGGAAGGCGAGCTCACCAACTTCCTCCACGAGAATCGGGATATCTTTGCTTGGTCAACCCAAGACCTGCAAGGTGTGCCGAGGGAGTTGGCTGAGCACTCTTTGCATGTAAGGCCAGGAGCAAGGCCGGTGAAGCAACCTCTCCGCCGCTTCGCCGAAGACAGGAGAAAAATAATAGGGGATGAGATAGCTCGGCTCCTGGCGGCCGGGTTCATCATGGAAGTACTTCATCCGGATTGGCTGTCGAATTCGGTGTTGGTAGAAAAGAAAAAAGATGACCCAAATGTAGCCGTCGTATGGCGAATGTGTATTGATTACACGAACCTAAAAAGGCGTGTCCCAAAGATCCTTTTCCTTTACCTAGGATAGACCAAGTCATTGATTCGACCACTGGTTGTGAGCTATTGTCATTTGTAGATGCGTATTCTGGTTTCCACCAGATACCGTTAAATCCGGCCGGTCAAATAAAGACTGCGTTTATTACCCCGTATGGGGCTTATTGCTATTGTACCATGCCATTCGGCCTGCGCAACACAGGAGCAACATACCAGAGATGCATGCAAAAGTGTCTACATGACCAGATAGGGAAAAATGTGCAAGTATATGTGGATGATGTGGTTATAATAACCAAAGAAAGTAAAACACTCCTGGATGATATTCGGCAGACATTCGCAAACCTGAGAAGATTCCGAATGAAGCTTAACCCAGAAAAATGTACCTTTGGTGTACCGGCTGGGAAATTACTTGGTTTTCTCGTATCCAGCCGAGGTATAGAGGCAAATCCAACTAAAATACGAGCAGTTGAAAGAATGGAATTGCTGAAGTGTCTAAATGATGTACAAAAATTCACGGGTTGCCTAGCCTCGCTTAGTCGGTTTGTATGTCAGCTGGGGGAAAAGGCATTACCTCTATATCAACTGATGAAAAAATTTGATAAGTTCATTTGGACACTGCAAGCAGATAATGCATTTCATGAATTAAAAAAGATGTTGGTCACAGCACCAATTCTGGCCTCTCCATTATCAAAGGAGCCTATGTTACTTTATGTAGCTGCCAGTAACAGAGTGGTAAGCGCGGTGGTCGTCGTGGAACGGAATGAAGATGATAAGTCGGTACAAAGGCCAGTATATTACCTAAGCGAGGTATTATCAGCCTCAAAACAGAACTACCCGCACTACCAAAAGATGGCTTATGGAGTATACATGTCGGCGAAAAAACTTAAATATTACTTCAAGGAACATCCGATAAAAGTGATTTGTGAAGCACCCATAGGCAAGATATTGAGCAATAAAGATGCCAGAGGCCGAATAGCAAAATGGGCAATCGAGTTATCACCTTATGCCCTGCGATTTGATAGGCGAGATGCAATCAAATCTCAGGCGGTGGAAGATTTCTTCGTGGATTGGGCCGAGGTACAATATGAGCCGCCATTACCAGATCCGATTATTGGATAATGCACTTTGACGGATCCAAGCTAAGGAATGGCTTGGGGGCAGGAATAGTGTTAACCTCGCCAAAAAGAGTTCAGCTGAAATATGTACCGCAAATACATTTCGCCGCGTCAAATAATGTAGCCGAGTACGAAGCACTCGTCCATGGGTTAAAGGTGGCAAAAGAGATTGGCATACGTCGGATCCTATGTTACGGGGATTCGCACTTAGTAGTACGGCAAGTATCAGGCAATTGGGACGCGCTAGATGCAAATATGGCCCTATATAGATTTCATGTGCAGAAAATCAGTGGATACTTCGATGGATGTGAGTTTCATCATATACCTCGGGCAGAAAATGACGTCGCAGACACGCTGTCAAAACTCGGATCAACTAGGCAATCAATTCCCCCGGGGCCCTAGAACACCTGAGAAAACCATCAATAACACCATCACCAGAGTCCGAATCCATCTGTATCTCGGCAGAATCAAGAGAAGTTAATCTGCCAATGGAAGTTGACAGAGACTATAACTCGGAAGTTCCAAAAGTGAACCCAGCCATCGCACCAATGGATATGGAAAAATCCGAGGTTGTTATGTCAGCAGAAAATATGGAAATAGATAGTGAAATTATCCCAGAAAAATTATTCCGACATGGGCCCAACCCATATTTTCTTTCCTTAAAGATGCAATTTTGCCGAATAACGAGGTACAGGCTCGACAGACAGTAAGAAGAGCAAAGGCTTATACAATCATAAACAATGAGCTGCATAAAATAAGTGTCACAAGGGTGCTGCAGAGATGTGTTGACTCGACAGAAGGCCAAGAAATCCTCCTAGATATACATCAAGGAGAATGCGGGCACCTCATCTAGAGCCTTAGTGGCCAAAGCATTCAGGCATGGATTTTATTGGCCGACAGCGTTGAAAGAGGCCAAAGAATTGGTAGAAAAATGCAATGGTTGCCAAAGATATGCCAGCAAGATACATATGCCATCGTCCGAGTTAAAGACAATACCAATTACCTGGCCATTTTCTGTATGGTGCTTGGATATGGTGGGACCATTCAAGCCAGCTCGGGGCGGAATGAATCACATTTTAGTCATGGTGGATAAGTTCACAAAGTGGATTGAAGTAAAACCAATAAAAAAGTGTGATGGACCAACATCGGTAAAATTCCTCAAAGATATTATCTTGAGATATGGTTACCCTCATAGTGTTATTACAGACAATGGCACAAACTTTGCTGAAGGAGCTTTTGCCAGATTCTGCGAAGAAAAACACATAAGACTAGATGTCGCCTCGGTGGCTCATCCAGCATCAAATGGCCAGGTAGAAAGATCTAATGGACTAGTATTGTCCGGAATAAAACCCCGACTCATCGAACCTCTGCAAAGGTCGGCAGGATGCTGGATCGAGGAACTACCAGCAGTGCTATGGAGCCTCAGAACTACACCAAACAGGTCAACAGGGTATACCCCATTTTTTCTGGTATATGGGGCAGAAGCCGTGCTTCCAGCCGACATAATACATGATTCGCCAAGAGTAACCCAGTATACAACTGCTGAGGTAAATGAGGTAGCTCGGCAAGATGATGTCGATTTACTAGAAGAGGCCAGGGAGTTAGCACTATCAAGGTCAGCTATTTATCAGCAAGACCTACGATGATATCACAGCAAGAAAGTCAATCCAAGAGTGTTCAAAGAAGGAGATTTGGTTCTTCGGCTAGTGCAACGCACAGCTGGCATGCACAAACTATCACCCCCATGGGAGGGGCCATTCATCGTGAGTAAAGCATTGCACAATGATGCATATTACCTAATCGATGCTCAGTCACCAGGAAAGAACAAGGCAGATAAAGCCGACGAAGAATCGAAAAGGCCATGGAACATAGCTTTACTTCATCCATTTTACTCGTAGAAGCCATCTATGATACGTTGTAATATGACGCTTCAAATCAAAGTATCAACTATGTATTAAACCTCGGCACCTCGAGAAGTGACTTGGGGACTGCCTTATGCTATTTCTTATCTGAGTTATGTATAAACCTCGGCACCTTCGAGCAGTGACTCGGGGACTGCCCTATGTTATTTCTTATCTGGGTTATGTATTAAACCTCGACGCCCTAAGAAGTGACTCGGGGATTGCCCTATGTTATTTCTTATCTGAGTTATGTATTAAACCTCGACACCTTTGAGCAGCGACTCGGGGACTGCCCTATGTTATTTCTTATTTTGAGTCATGCATTCAACCCCGGCGCCTTGAGCAATGACTCAGGGGTTACCCCGTAAATTTCTCTGCATTAACCCATGAAATATATTTCGGCAACTAGGTTTGCAACTCGGAGACGACCACATGGTCCAAGGTAATTCTTTGAGCACACGCAAGAACTAGATAGCCCAAGTGATAACTCGGGGACTGGTGAGTTTAATGGATTATTTGTCGATAAACACATAAAACTTCCATAGCTCAGCAAACAAAGATCTCTAGGAATGATGCAAAAGAGTAACACTCCTAGCAAAACGAAATATGATAAGGGGTGCAACTTATTGTCTCACTTTGCCATATACGGGCTTCGGGCTTTATATCTCGGATAGAGGTCAAGAACACAATGGCCAAGCCCTCAAATTTATAAAGGCCAGGCAATATAAGCGCCGAACTAAGGTCAACCACATGAAAACATACTATCTGAACCTATGAGATTGAAGGTCGCCAAAGCAAAGATATAGAGCTACAAGATCTGTTTAGACAAACTAATAATGATCACCGTCAACCATGCCTCAACGACAACAAGCAAAAAGGGTCCATACCACACAGAAAGTCGGACAATTGTTTCACACACATCATACGCCCTGCATACCAGGGACTAGAAATAATTTAAGAAGTTTTTTGAACCTAAGAGGCAGCGGCAGGATCAGGCACTGGGTGCTCCGAGGTAGACGGCGCCTCGGCCGAAGTTACTTCACCTTCCACAGAAGCAATGGTAACTTCGGGGGAAGTCCTGGGCTGCTGAGAAACATTAGTTTGAGCTTGAGAGTGCCCAGTCCCTTTGGAAGATGATCGCGCGTCGCCGTCCCCATCCGAGCTTGCGCTGGAATCACCGGAGCTGTCCGAATCGCCCTCACCCTCATCCTGGTCGGCCGAATTATTATCAGAGGCATCTTCGATTTCGACGTCGTCCGCTGGATTGGGAAGAAAACTCGGCCCTTCAATCCAGTTATGCACATCAGCATACTCAACAAGCTGGAAGGCACGAGCTTGGCGGCGAGCGACGAATTCTGGATCCTCAACCCAACGGGAGCCAGTGCGCAAGTTTATCAAGGTGTCGAGCGAAATGTCCTCGTACCAAGACATAATGACTGTGAGCGCCATATCAGCACCAGCCCGTCCAGCGGATTCCCTCCAGAGATTTAACTGGCTTTGGGATGCCATTAATCTTTCCACCAGTATCTTGATGTCCTCAATATCAGGAGTTCCAGAAGTATTCGACCAGAGAACATGGTAGGCCCGAATGGCTGCCTGCACCAAATCCCTGCTCATAATCTTCATCGGACCAATTGCAGCGCCAACGGCAACCAAGAAGTCTTCCATTGAATATTCTGGGCTCGCATCTGCGGGGACACCTCGGCGCTGGCGAGCAGTAATGACCGCTCTAGAGCTCACGGGCCTAGCTTCCGGAAAATGATCTACGCAAAATAAAAGTATATCGGTTAAAAGTAAGAAAGAGAAGAAGATAACTCGGCCACGGTCTGAGACTTACGATGAATATAGCTCAACATTTTCTAGAGATCCTGAGTCCAGTCAACCTTAGTCTTCTCGAAGCGAGTGATTTCCTCGCTCATCGTCTAATTCTTAAGTTCGGCAGCCTCGAGGAGTTATTTATCTTTCTGAAGTTGCAGACTTAGACGGTTCTTTTCTTCGGAGAACTCCTGATCAACTTTCTCTAACTCGGATTTTTGAGAAAGCTTGAGGGACTCCACCTCGGCACGCAACCGGGTTATCTCGTCATCTTTCTCTTTCAATTGCGCCGAATGAGTGGCGACTTGCTCTAAAAAATGTAGCATCATATCAGGCATGGGTATGCATTCTTGATGTGACGCTGCAAGAGTTTGAAACTCGGCTATACCAAAGCCAGAAGGCTATAAGAAACCCAGGATAAGTATCAAACGAAAATCAATAGTGGAAAATAATAAATAACCTTCCAAAGCTTTGACTTTCTTCTCAAGACGGATATTAAGATTATTGATATTACCTGTTTACCAGCAAATTGGGTTAGCACCTCAAGTCGAAAATACTAAGAACTTATGGGACAATACAAAGATTTGTTAACTTACCAGCTTTCTTCACCATGGGAAGAACTTTCTCATACTTCTCTTGCAATTTCTTGTGTGCGAAAAGCAGCCTTTGGAATTCGGCTGTCCGCCGATCATGGGCAACTTAAGCGACAAAATAAATTACAGTCAGAGATTCAAAGCTAAGACAGATCCGAATCAAGCAGAGCCTAGCTCGGATCTAGGTGGCTGGATATTCGAAGCTAAGGCAGATCCGAATCAAGCAAAGCTTAACTCGGATCTAGGTGGCTGGATATTTGAAGCTAAGACAGATCTGAATCAAGCAAAGCTTAACTCGGATCTAGGTGGCTGGATATTCAAAGCTAAGACAGATCTGAATCAAGCAAAGCTTAACTCGGATCTAGGTGGCTGGATATTCGAAGCTAAGACAGATCCGAATCAAGCAAAGCTTAACTCGGATCTAGGTGGCTGGATATTCGAAGCTAAGACACATCCGAATCAAGCAAAGCTTAACTCGGACCTAGGTGGCTAGATATTCAAAGCTAAGATAGATACGCGTCAAGCAAAATTTATTTCAGACCTAAATAGCTGGGTAATCAAAGCTGAAACGGATCCAGATTCAACAAACACTTAATATGGAATACAAATGAACCACGAGGAGTCAAAGTCATACAGGAAATTCACTTGGCAAATAACGCACTTTAGGCCTAGCAAAGCTTCCAAACGAATAACAAGTTATTCGGTTGCAAGCTTCGGGGACTAGAGTATATATATTATCATTTGAATAACTAACCAAAGGTCAAAAAAGCAATTACCTCGTTCATCTTATCGTTGTCAAGCACGATCTTAGCAGCCATATGCAAGCGACTGCTGATGTCAGAGAGTTGAAATGGCTGATTGCTCGGATTGCCCTCAAGCTGATCAGCAGCATTCCAATTATTGGCATACTCAACCAAGGAGCCGAGGCTGTTCCCACTCTCGGTACGAGTCAGCACTTTACCTCGGACACGTTGTGTAACCACCACCGCCGCGGGACTCTTGTGAAGAGTAAGCTGAGTATCGGCGGCCGGGGTGACAACAGTCTTAGCAGAGGAAACCCCCTTGCGGAACGCATCAACAATGTTGGGTTGAGAGGAGATACCCGGCCCCTTTTGAAATGATGAAGGTCTGGTAACAACAACCTTCTTAGCCTTAGAAGAGATGTCGGCAGGGGCCGCAACCTCGGCACTTGGAGTGGCATCTTTGGGGGCCGGAGGAATTATGGTTTTCGAGGGCGCCCAGGTGATGATATCCTCGGCTGGAGTTGGAGTTGCGGTTGGAATTGTGGGGATCAAAGGAATCTCGGGAGAAACTTCGGCGTTCACAACGGAGGCAACAGGTTCGGTAAGAGAATCTACTGGCGGAGTTATGTCGGCATCAGCAATGGAGACCACGGGTACATCTTGCCAAGGTGATGTCTGAGTCGGAGCAGGAGGAGAGTCAACGCGAGCGGGACTAGGAGCTCTGGTATCTTCAGGAGGCGGAGGAGAAGGCAACCGAGTTGTATGACTCGTCATACTCGGGCCACTTGGCTTAACAGAAAGAGGAGCGTTGCAAAAGCACGGAAAGTCAAATAAAAAGACAGAAAGAGAGAAACAAGAAATACAAATGAAAATGAACTCACCCAGTAACACCGGGCATGGTTTTACGCTTCGGAAGGTGCTGGGCTGACTTCTTTGTTCGCTTCTTGGGAGCAGCTTCGAAGGCACCTGCTGGAGCGGTACGCTTCCTCGAGGGAGCAGGAGGTTGGGAGGCGAGAGGCTCGGCGTCGTGCACCTGACCGGCCTGATTAGCTGGGGAAGTAGAAGCCAGAAATGCATAAGAGATAGGCATTGTGGCGACTACCTCAAGAATTTGGATGTCGTCCGAATCACCTTCCTCCCTGTGGGCCGAGGTCTTGCCATGGGCGCGAGCCGGAGCGAGGTCTGACTTGGGAACAAACTCCTCCGAGTCAGGCTCCCCACTGTCCGGGGTGTTCCGATTTGCGGTCCACGGGCAGAACCTCGGCATCTTCGATCTTTTGCTGCGCAAATCTCTACAAGAAAAGATACAAAGAAGAATTAGAAAAAGGAGTCACAAACGCAATAAGAAAGCAAGGCACAAATGCATGAACTTACCTCGGGAGGAGGATTCCCGCGGGTGAACGGCTTTAGCCCCCAGGTCCAGTCTTCCGGCATATCAGTCTTGAAGATAGCTCGGACACGCTTGTAAATAAGATAATCCTCGAGCTCAACCGATGAGACTCGGTTGGGATCGAGGGGGCTGCTCATGTAACAGAGTTTGTGCATACAACGCTGTAAAGGGCAGATTCGGCTGCTGACGAAGGTGGTCATCAGATCCTCGCCGCGTAGCCCGGCGCGGATCAACTCCTTCAGCCGAATCTCGAAGGCCTCGGCCAAAGCATGGCTCTTCCTGGGGTTATAGGTCTAGTTCTTCTTAGAAGGGGCGCCGATGGAGAAGGAAGGGAGCCGGATCTTGTCTTCCTTTCCAGTGTTCTTGACATAGAAAAACGATCTATGCCACTTCTTGCAAGACTCGAGACCAGCAACACGAGGGAACTCGAATTTTCTCTGAGGTGTGATGGACGCGGCCCCACACTGAGTAAGCAATTTCTCAGAAGGCTGAAGGGATTTGTCAGGGATGACGTTAGATCGGATCTGTAAGAATTTGGACCATACATGCATAGACGGCCAGAGGCCGAAATATCCTTTTGAGGCCGAGATAAAAGCGGATAGGGAGGCGATGGCGTTAGCCGGAAGGTGATGCGGCTGGAGGCCGAAGAATTCGAGGAAGTCCTTAGCGAAATCGCTAAGGGGAAGACCGAACCCACGAGCAAAGTGGGACATAAAGACGACATACTCGCCGTCGTTTAGTACATGAGAGGATTCATTGCCGGGTAAGCGACAACTTACCTCGGCAGGAATCCGGCGAGTCCTAATTAGCCACTCGATCTCGCGACGAGTGACGGAGGAACCCTGCCAGGAACCCCGCTCTGGACCAGACGCTACATCATCGTCTTCGACGAGCGCGCCACTAATTGAACTCGACATAGGGTCGCCGGAGGAATCAACGGAAGAAGAACTAACGGCGGAGCTAGGCTTAGAGGCGCAGGGCCCCGTCGTGGTTCTAAGCGAAGACGGCGGCGGAGCAGAAAAGAACCGCACGGGAAATCTGGAGAACGGCAGATGCGCCTAGGGAGAGAACCTAGCAGCGGGACCGTAGAAAAACTCACCGGCAACGGCGCCGGAGAAGGCGCACGGTGAAGGGGACGACGGAGCAGAGGAACTATGGCCTCGCCGTCGAAGATGTCGATGATGGCGTAGCCGCGGGAGCACGAACAGAAGCGCGGGCGCAAGGAGGAAGAAGAGCAATGGTAAGCGAGGGGGGAAAGTGAACCCTCTAGCCCCGTGCCCCACTTTATAACCGCGCGGCCCTAGCAGTAGTGGGATCGTGCGTGCGAGCGTTAACCGTGTAGTTTGTGCGTGCGGCAGAACCGCTCGCGGCTGAGTGGAGCCACACCAAAGACCACACGACGCAGGAGAGGATCAGGCCTCCTGACCGATGCGGTGCGCGAGGCATCGCAACGCCGACGCGACAGGCGCAGTAATCACTGTAGCGTGTCAGTGGGAACTGTAGAGGAAAAAAAACTAGAGAAATAATGATAAGTGTTAAACATAGTACGAGGCGTGCACGAGAAGCGGCGTGGGTACCTCGAACAGAAAAAAGTAACTCAGAGATGACGGGAAATGAATATAGGGAAACTGATGTGGCCCGGCCGAGGTTACGGGCAGGACCACACCAGCTTCGGGGACTAATGTTGGGGAGGTGACCCCGGATAGGGTCAAGACAGGGGAAGATAAAAGGAGTTTCCCCTGCCATCCATCTGCCGAATTACTGTTTATATCGGCCGAGTCCTGTAAAAGTCGGCCGAGATAAGCACGGCCATGATACCTACGAAGGGAGCGATTCCTGATCCGGCCGACATACGAGTTAAGTCGGCCGAATATGTATGTACAACTTGAATGCAGGTAAAGGTCGAGCCGAGTAATCCAAGACAAGGCCGAGTAACACAAAGCTTGCAGGAGAAGGAGGAGCCTAAAGTCAAACCCTAGCTGCTATAGGAGGAATCTAGTCAGAGCCAAGCGCTAAGGACAAAGAGCAGAGATGCAGAGGGGCAGACAGGCGTCACAGAGGTGATAGTGAGGAAGCCCGAGGCGTACATGTGAGGCCCTCTGGAACCTTGCCGCCGATAGAAGGGAGACACGGAAAGGAGCTCACCGAGTTACCACTTTGGGACAAGCATATTCCAAGGATATGCTTGCCACGTCAGCCCTAGAAGGAGCCAAGGAGCCCCTTTATAAGGAGAGGTATGGACTCCTGAGAGGGGTATCGATTTATTCAAGGCCGTAAGACTCGTGTAGCTTTTCTTTTCTTCCTGCAAACAGCTCGAGGAGCACTTGTAGTCCAGAGAGGAGAAATAAAGATTTGCATGTTAGTCATTTGTGTGTAGAAGTAACTGCATCTTCCCTCCCCGGATCCCCCTAGCATCCATTGGCCCCAAACATTAGCCTACCCATGGCATCTGCCGTGGCACCACCACGACACAGAACCTATCCCCAACAACATCTTAGCACTTAGCAACTACGCAGCGCTTTGCGAGGGTTACCTGGGGATTAGTCCTAGGTTTGATCTGTTCATATACTTCTTCACCGTCAAGAGGGAAGCCCGAAGCGATCAAGGACGAGCTCAGGAATTGCAGAACGATTAGTTTTAATATCCGGCCTGGCCGGCGGTTCACCGACATCGTCGGCCATGAGTCTTGCAAGAACTAGCAGCGGGCGTACTTCTACAGCCCATATATCCCTATGGCTGGCCGAGAATAAACATACCCGGACTTCGTCGATGGGTCCGCCGCTGAAGCCCTGACATGGAGATCCTAGGCCACCCTTCCATCCGACAACGACACTTCCTGCGCCATAAGGCAGATAGAGTGGTTCGTAGATACGGGTCTGACCAGGTTGGGCCTAGCCATGTGCTAGTTTGTCAGGTGGATCCAGCCTCTACAGCACCGCTTGAAGTTGATGCATGAATATATCGAGGATAGGAAGTATAGCCTTCGCATCTCCATGGACAACTTCTCTAGTGACTCCGTCAAGCTCTGCCTCAAGGACATCGTCAAGGTGAAGGATATGAAGCGTGGCTTCACCATCACCTACGACATGTTCGAGGAGGGCAAGTGTCTAGAGGTACCTATTTATTTTCTGTGTATGACATGTACTCCAGTTCTTCTGTCTAGCCATTATCATCTCATCTAACACTTTGGGATTTCCCTTAACAACTCAAAATTCTAGAGGAGGATAGCATGGCTGCCCAAATCTATGACCCTAAGACGAAGGAATTCACCGTCGTGTCCAACGACGATGTGCCATTGGTGCGTAAGCGGAAGAGCTCCACCTCTGACGCTGCCGATGAAGGCAAGAAGAAGAAGAAGAAGGGTGGAGCCTCCAAGAAGACTACCGCCGCCCTGGAGGCGAATAAAAGAAGAATTACCGGCATCCCTTTCACCAAAGCACCCACTGTTGTGTAAGCCTCTTATCCTCCGACATTGTCCATTGCTTGTCTTATTCCTGTACTTATACTTTTGCATGTTTCAGGAAGAAGGCCAGTATCAGTTTGAAGAAGACCTCCAAAACATCGGGGGCTTCTAAAAACATTAGAGATATGTTGCACCAATATGTGTTGCACCAAGCCTCTCCCTCCATCGCCCCTACCACTCCCAGCGCCCAGCCTGCCGCCGCTCCGACAAGCTCTCCGGCTAAGGATGCATCTAGCCCTTCCGCCATGGAAGTGGACCCAGTTGTCTCTGTGGAGCTCGTCATTGCAGGCGAACAGGTGACACAAGAAAGCACCACAACCAAAATGGTTGAAGCTCCGGCTAAGGATGCCATCGGTAGCGGTAAGGTGATGGTGGTAGGCGGAACGTCTATCGAAGGCGGCGTCTCTACACCCAGGATATCCAAAGAGCTTCCGAAGATAGTCTACCCGGTGCTTACGCCGAGTAGCTCAACTCTAGCTCCTGGTGCGGCTCCAACTTCTCCGACTTGCGACCTTGAGGAGCTTCTCAAGCAAGCGGATATCCTGCAAGGAAACAGTCTTTCCTTCAACAAGATATTAGCCGAGAGCGCCACCAACCTCAAGATCATCGCACTTGTAAGTTTGCTTTTCATAAGTAGTATCCCACTATAGCCCCCGAGGATTTAGACGGAAAACCAATAGGTCTTTGCATATGAATGATCTAAGAGTGACTAAGCTAGGAAACTTCTCATTGTAGCCCCCAAGTATTTAGTTTGAATGAATTATTCCAACTAGATACTTTTAGAGTAGCATACACAGTGTTTGTAAATTTCAATACTGTAGCCCCCAAGCCTCTAGTTAAAACTGAATTAGTTCCGACTAGATGCTTAAAGAAAGACTAAGCTTTTGCCGAGTTAAAAAATCTTACTGTAGCCCCTAAGCCTCTAGGTGGAAATTGAATTAGTTCCGACTAGATGCTTAAAGAAAGACTAAGCATATTACCGAGTTAAAACTCTTACTGTAGCCCCAAGCCTCTAGGTGGATATTTATCCGGCTAGATGCTCCAAGAGACTAAGTGATTTTGATATTATTTCCACAGAACGAGAATGCTCGAAGAGGCGTCGTCAACGAGAAGTTCCACAAGATGCGCGCAAAGCTGGAAGCCGAAAAGGGTAAAACTGCCTTCTTGAAGGAACAAATCACCAAGAGAAAGAGTCTGTTTTTCCTTTCGTTTTCGTACTCAAACTTAGTCTTGTGCCATCACTTTTCCGACTACTCATTCTGTGTTGTCTTTTCTCCGACTTGCAGAAGCTATTGCCAAGGCTAAGGACATTGTCGAGCAATCCAAGCACATTGAGTTGCTGGATAGCGAGAACAAGATCCTCAAGCAGGAGAGAGCTGATTCCCTGAAGATGCATGAGGAATCCATGAAGGCCTTGTAGGAGTCCGCCAATACGGAGATGAACCGCTTGAAGGAGGAGATTGCGATGCTCAAGGAGCAGAAGAAAGCTGTCGATGAGCAAAATCAGCACAATCTTGAAGCATACAAGATCCTCCGACAAGAACGGACTCCATGGTGGAGACACTCCAGCAAGCCGAGGCAAGCATCTTTGGTAAGCGATTCTCCATCTTGTACTTCTGTAAACCAGGTACTCTGAACTTTTGTGTTTATTAAACTCACATGATCCTTTGTCGAAAATGCAGCTCCTATTGGTTTAACCAAGTCGCCTCCTCCGCCAAAGGAATGCATGGTCCTCACTAGCAACTTCATCAGCACCACCGTCAAGCAAGCCAAGGAGATCGCCAAGCCCCTCAACATCAATATTAAGGTGACGGACTCCGTGATGAAGTACTCGGAGATCTTGCGCCAAGCCCTCGAGCGTATCGTAAGATGGAAATCTTCATGTACCCGGGCTCGCGCAAGGATGTCGCTGGCAATGGTCAAGGCCCACTATGAGAATGCCGACATCGCCACGGTAACCTCAGGTCTTCCCGATGTAGACAATGAAGGCTAGAAGATTGACCATAAGGCTATCTAGGCATCGCTCGCGGGTTTTGACACCAGGGTTTCCGAGTTGGTTGATCACAACGTCTTCGTGCCTCTTGAGATTATTGATGGCGACAACCCAAGCTCCTGTGAGTCCCTCAAGACCACCGACTTCAAAGAGGATGCCTCTCCTGCTGCCGACGATGCTGCATCAAAGTCTCCTACGCCAGAGGAATAAAAAAACACTTTGTAATATTTGTTTCCTCTGTTTTGGTGTATGCGGAAAAAATACTATGTTAACTTAAGGCGGAAAAACAATAGTTGTAATTTCCTGCTACTCAAGTACTGGTTCCAGCAGGTAAATATTTTTTTAAGCAAGTGCTGGCTTATCCATTACTCTGGTTTTTATGCTTGACCTTTCGTGAGTCGGAAGACTCGTAGTCGAAACCATGCGCTCAGGTGATGATGCCCAATGGCACCGTCAAAAACATAAGCACAAAATCGCCGACTCCAAGTGCCAAAAGTTACTACTCCAGAATCCACATAAAAACAACAAAGAACGTGTAGACCAGAAAACTTAAGCTAACGCCCGTAGGCGGAATTTTCACAAGTGCAAATGCAAAGCTTGCGCATAAAGGTTTTATACGATCCAAAAATAAACACTAAAGGAGGTAAAAGACTCATAAATATGAGTGAACCAGAGAGCTTTATTTCATTGATCATATAAGAGGTACACAGTAGATAAAAAATATGCTAAGTGTAAAAAGGACGTAGCTGTGCTATGTTCCATGGACGATCAAGCTCCGGGTAGTCATCATCCGGGTCATGTCTCTTACGCTTATGATCATCACTGGGTCTATCCTCAAGTTCACGATTGTCAACGAGGTAGTAAGACCCATTGAGCAGCCCCTTGCTTATGATGAACGGTCCTTCCCATGGCGGGGATAATTTGTGTGACTTCTTCTGCTTAAGCCAGAGCACCATATCCCCCTCTTTAAACGAGCGATGCCGAACGCGGCGACTATGGTAGCTGCGTAGCTTCTGCTGGTAGATGACGGATCTTTGGCATGCCAAAACACACTCTTCCTCAAGAAGGTCCACATCTAGGTGTCTGGATTCTTCAGCGTCATCTTCGTCGTAGGCGGCAACTCTTGGTGAATCGTGAAGGATGTCGGAATGCAGGATGGCTTATGCTCCATATACCATGAAGTAAGGGGTGTAGCCGGTGGATCTATTGGGTGTAGTTCGTAAACTCCACAACACAGATGGTAATTCCTCCGCCCAGGCTCCAGCTTCTCTATGTAGGGTGCCTCAAGACGTGGCGTGATTCCCTGCAGAATTAATCCATTGGCTCGCTCAACTTGGCCATTGGACTATGGGTGCACCACAGATGCTAGGTCAAGTCGGATGCCCTTATCCCAACAATAAGCTTCCACTTCTCCGAGTGAAAAGTTGCTGCCGTTGTCGGTGATAATGCTATGTGGGAGACCAAATCTCACCACTAGATCCCGGACAAACCTAAGGGCAGTTGCCCCATCAAGCTTTCTAATGGGTTTAGCTTCTATCCGTTTGGTGAATTTATCAACTGCTACTAGCAGATGCGTATCAACTGCTACTAGCAGATGCGTAAACCCACATGGTGCCGTCTATAATGGACCAACCATGTCTAGCCCCTAGACTGCAAATGGCCAAGTTATTGGTATTGTTCGCAATTCTTCAGCTGGAACATGGGGTTATTGGGCATAATACTGGCATCCCATGCATGTCTCAACCAGCTTGTCGGCATCCGCCTTTGCGGTCAGCCAGTAGAATCCTTGTCGAAAGGCTTTGGAGACCAACGATCGAGGAGCAGTGTGATGCCCGCAATCTCCGAGATGGATCTCATGAAGGATTTCAATACGTTCCTGCTAGGAAACACGCTTTAGATATACACCAGTAGTGCTTCTTTTGTAGAGCTGTCCATTGATTGGTATATCCCTTTGATCGACATACTATTTGCCGACTTTCGACCTCGTCGATGGGTAAAGTTTCGTGTACGAGATACTCCATGAACGGTTTTGTCCAAGCCAGAGGGACTTTTGTCACTGCATGAACAAAAGATTCAACTCTGTCCGGATTCTCAGTGTCCGCTCCCTTCACGGATGGTGTCCGTAGATGCTCCAGGAAAATGCCAGGAGGAATTCGTTTGCGCCCTGATCCAAGTTTAGACAGTAGATCAGCCGCCTCGTTTTGCTCCCTAGGTACATACTTGACCTCGTAGCCCAAGAAGCTCTTGGCTATCTCGTCCACTTCGTCTCGATATGCCGCCATCATAGGGTTCCGCACGTTCCAGGTGCCAGCCACCTGCTAGGCAACCAAGTCAGAATCTCCACACCTTGGTTACACGTAGTCCGTGAATGAGTGCTTCATACTCCGCCATGTTGTTCGTAGCCTCGAAGTGGATCTACAAAACATAGTGTAGCTTTTCCCTGGTTGGTGACTGTAGCAGCACACCAGCCCCCAAGCCGTTGAGTAGCTTTGATCCGTCAAAGTGCATCACCCATTATTCCGGCTCCGGCATTGGGGTAGCATCTGGCATCTCCGTCCAATCTGCGATGAAATCCGCCAAGGCTTGTGACTTGATAGCGTCGCGTCTCTTGTAGGTGATCTCGAAGGCGGCAAGCTCAATGCCCCACTTTGCGACCCTTCATGTAGCGTCGCTGTTTTTGATGATGTCGGACAGTGGAGCTTTGCTCACAACTGTGATAGGGTGCTCCTGGAAGTAGTGCCTTAGCTTCCTAGAAGCAAGGAACACTCCATAAGCTATCTTTTGGTAATGCGGGTAACGCTGCTTGGACTCCGTCAAGACCTCGCTTACATAGTAAACTGGTCATTGAACTCTGTACTCATGCCCTGGTTCTTTCCACTCTACCACGACAACGATGCTGATTACCCGGTTGGTGGCCGCCATGTAAATTAACATGGGCTCCCCAGGCTCGGGTGCTGCAAGGATAGGCGCTGAGGATAGTATCTCCTTGAGATGCTTCAATGCTGCATCTACCTCGTCTGTCCACGTGAATTTGTCCGCCTTCTTCATCAACTTGTACAGCGGCACAGCTTTCTCTCCAAGTCGGCTGACGAACCGACTAGCTGCTGCAACACAACCTGTTAGTCATTGTATGTCCTTTAGGCATGTCAGACGGTTTATGTTTAGGATGGCCTTGATTTTCTCCGGGTTGACCTCGACTCCACGCTGGGAAACGATGAAGCCCATCAGTTTGTTGGCTGGAACCCCGAAGACGCACTTCTTAGGGTTAAGCATCATGTTGTATTTCTGGAGATTATCAAAGGTTTCTTTTAAGTGAGAGATTAAGTTGTTTGACTTTTTAGACATCACCGCTATATCATCCACATAGGCGTGAACGTTCCGACCAATTTTATCATGTAGGCAACGCTGTATTGTCCACTGGTACGTAGCACCTGCATTTTTTAGCCCAAAGGGCATCGTGACATAGCAAAGTGTGCCGTAAGGTGTGGTGAACGAAGTGGCCAATTGGTCCGACTTCCTCAGCTTAATCTGGTGCTATCCTAAGTATGCATCGAGAAAACACAAAAGCTCCGAGCCAGCCGTCGAGTCAATGACTTGGTCAATGAGAGGCAAAGCAAACATATCTTTGGGACACGCTTTGTTCAAGCCGGTGTAATCAACGCACATTCTTAATTTTTTGGTTCCCTTTTTGGGGACAAGTACAGGATTGGACACCAATCGGGTGTGAAGGACTTCTCGGATAAAACTATCCTTAAGTAACCTAGGTATCTCTTTGCCTATAGCGCGTCTCTTCTCGTCTCTGAAGCGTCATAGAGGTTGTTTCACCGGTTTGCATTTTGGATCAATATTCAAGCTGTGCTCGGCAAGTTCACTAGGTACACCTTTCATGTCGACAGGTTGCCAGGCAAAGATGTCCCTATTCTCATGGAGGAACTCGACGAGCGCGCTTTCCTATTTGGGATCTAGGTTTGTCCCAATGGCGGTGGTCTTGGAGGCATCGCCTACCACAAGTTCCACCGGCTTGGTTTCGATGGCGGCCTTGCAGGCTGGGGCGGAGTCAGAAATCTGCTTCTTTGACTCCGACATCTCCGACGCATCGACCTTGCTCTGGATCTCCTTGAATTCTTCGCTGTAGAGGACAGTTTCTGCAAAGGCTGCTTCTCCAATCTCGTGGTCCCTTGCCTTGGTAAAGCTTCCGGATACAGTGATGACACCGTTTGGTCTGGGTATCTTGAGCTTGTTGTAGACGAATATGGCTTGGCCATGAAGGCGTGGAAGATGTCGCGTCCGAATATGACGCTGTACACGCTCTTGAAGGGGACCACCTCGAAGGTCATGCGTTCTTGGCGGTAATTGTTGACATCACTAAAAGCGACCTGGAGTGTGATGCACCCAAGGGACCTAGCCTCCCGGCCAGGAACTACGCCATGGAACACGGTGCTGGTCCGCCTTAGGTTGGCCTCCGTCAAGTTCATCTTGTGCAGTGTATCCAGGTACATGATGTTGATGCTGCTTCCACTATCCACCATACATTTGGTGAACTCGTTGCCGTCAATCAGGGGGTTGATGACGATGGCGTACTGGTTCTCTGTAGGGATGAGGTCTGGGTCATCCTTCCTGTCCCAAGTAATTGGAATCTCCGACCAGCGCAGGTACCGGGGGCAGAGTAGCCATCAGTATCCTCATAGAGGTTTTCTGTTGTCGGATAGTGGGGGTGCCAAGGAAAGTGTGGAAAACGGCTGCCTTCTTGTCGAAGGGGTTCTTTCCCTTGTCATCGCCCTTGGCGGCATGCTTGGGGTCGACGTCCTCGTCCATGTCACTTGAATCCTTGGACTCCTCGTCCTTATTCTTCCCCTTGCCCTTGCCTCACGGTCTGTTCTTCTGACTTCGCTTGTAGCCGGACTCCGGGTCCTCCTTGAGATTGTTGACGAACTTGCAATGGCGATTGGTGTGTGTGGATTTGCCATTGGTGTCGAGGTGTACAAGTCACGGCATATCATGGTGCTCATCGTACGTTTGGGGAACGCAAAGCACTGTCGAGGTAGTTTCACTACCTTGTTGTTGCCCACGACTAGCCCCTCGTCCTCGTCAATGCTGTCCGCCATCACATCGTCCTGCAAATGTCATGGCGACCATGTCGGAGGTTTGCTTTTATTCTGGCAGGATATTCCGCTTGGTGCTGCTGTTCCTCCTAGCTTGAGTTGGAATGGCCGTTGCCGGCAGGGAGCCACGAGCATCGTCATTGGCAACTGCGAACTCACTAGCCAGCTGGACCATTTGGTTGAGATCTAGCCGGTGATTGTCCTGCAAGCGCTTCAATTTATGTCGGAGCAACATACCTTTCTCCAACCCATCGATGAAGGCGGCCATGGAGGTCTGGGCGTGCACTCCTGCATAGGAATTTTCTTCATATCCAGCCAGCAAGAGAGGTAGGCGTGAGATGACTCGTCTTTCTCCTGCACGCACCGCTGTAGATCGCCAACAGTGCAGGGACGCTTATACGTACCCTCGAAGTTCTTGGTGAACGCTTCTTGCATGTCCAACCAATTGCAGATGGACTTCTCTGGCAAGTCATCGATCCATTGTCGGGCCGTGCCCGCCAGCATCAATGGGAGGTACTTGACAGCGACGTTGGGGTTACCCCCGGCGATCTCCACCGTGTTGCTGTAATCCTGCAACCACGTAGTTGGTTTGGCAGTGCTGTCATAGGGCTTGATGGTCTTGTCAATTCGGAAACCCTTGGGATAAGTTGCAGTCCGTATTACAGGTCCAAAGCAACGTGGTCCCAAGTATTGTCCTTCCCGGGCCTCGTGAATCTTGTCCAAGCATGAACGTGCGTCGTATGGCTCCGGGCTTGCTCTTTTATTTTTGCCACCAGGGGATGGGCTGTTTGAACGATGCGGGGCTACTCCACCATGGTGGTTGCTAGGGGGCGATGGAGGCGGAGGTGGCGGTGGGTTAGCTTTCTTGCTGTTACCCTTCTGCGATGCCTCACGCTTGTCGTGGTTGCTTGTCGGACGCGGAGGGTCATGACGCGACCTGCTCTTGTGTCCTTGTTTGCACTCTCCGTCATGATGGGTCTGCTCCGTGTTGTCGCGGATGACGATGCCGCTTTGCCTTGGCGGAGGCATGTCCGTACGACGGTGAGCCTTGGGGTCTTCGTGATGTCGGGGAGACCGGGGTGGTGGAGATGTGCGACGAGGATGAGCCTTGCCTCCGTGGTCGGAGGATATGGGGATAGCGTCCTTCCCGTTGCGTGCATCCCTCCGTCTTTGTTCTAACGAACCCGTTGGGACCCGACATCATGAGGAGATCGGTCCCTTGGCGGCTTAGGCTGACTAGACTGGCAAAACGCTGGGTCAGACTCAAGCCTCTGAGAGGTGGCCTTTTCCTGCTGTTTCACCGCCTTGGCCACAAGGTCATAGACCTGTTCCACAACTACGGGTGATCTATCCTGCTCTAGAAGGGTCTTGGCAACGACGAGGTTGAGAAGAGGAGTGGGCATCACCTGCCTGCCTTCGCTGTCAATTTATGGCTTTGCTTGTGGTGGCTTAGAGGGAGCCCGTCCTAGGTTTCGCCGTACACCAGGATCGTTGATGACGCGAGCCAGAGCTTTATTAGCCTTCTGCTGCTGGAGCAGAGTCTTGTACTCAGCCTCCATGGCTCTAGCTTTCTCTATTGACTTCTGCGCGTTGGCCAGATCTCGATCCAGCTTTGCGCCTTGCTCCGCGATGGCCTGCGCTTCCTCTAGCAGCTGTTGGCGCTGCTCGTCAAGCTGGAGTACATTCCGTATATGGGCCACGGTCACAGGCTCAACGAGTAGGTTGTCGTACATCACTCTATCAGCTGGAGTGATTTGGGCAGCAGCAAACGTAGATGCCGGAGGCGGCGGATTTGCGGTGTTGTTGTTACTCGGACCAGTGCCAAGTTCCTGCGGCTGCTGCACTGGTTTAGGCGGAGGGGGCATGGCCTTTGCGCGATCATTGTCGGCAGCAATATTTGGTCCCTTCCCCTTGTCCAGCGCGTTAGGCGGATCTTGTCCGGGTTGGTCTTCATCCATCACGGTCCCAATGGCGACAAACACCTCTCGGGACGTGACGGCATTGGCCTGCTCGTCGCGTTTGTAATCCTCCTCCATCTCCTGCATAGCAGAGTCTAGCTCCTCCGGGCTAAAGTCTATCTCCTCTGAGTCAGTGTTGATGTCGGTGTAGAGCGCGTCAAGCACGGAGTCGGAGGGTACCGGGCTTCCTCGATGATGCGCGGTGGTGGTGCGACAGCAGCGACGATGACTGGAGGTGGCGGTGAAGCTGCAGCGACGACGACCGGAGGCGGCGGTGGCGGTGGCTGAGGCGGAGGGGCGCCGTCTAAGAGCACGAGCGCTGTCTGGGCTGCCTCCTTAGCTTCCGCGTAGTTGTTGACGGTGTTCACCATGCTTTTGAAAGTGAGGCGTCCTGAAGCCTGCTGCCACCTTAGCGTATGTCGGAGAAGCGTACCTTGGTCCAGTCCTTCCACAAAGTGATACATGGCATCATCATTGGGGTAATGCGCCAGGTCGGCCCGTATACGGAGCCACCTGGCAAGGTAATCGCGGGGGTTTTCACCCTCTCTCTGCATGCAACGCGCCAGATCGAAGATGGTCATCACGCCGACAAACTTGGATCTCTGTTGTCCAGACGCACGGGCGAAGCCGGCGGACTTACAGCGATCTTCCACCATTATATCCTGCACAGGGGCGGTTTGGGTGGGCCTTGAATTTTTCCGATCTTTGCCAGCAAACTCCAAAGAGAGATACGGCATCGATCCTTCCGCGAACGTATCCTGCCCGTAGGCGTCCGTACGGGTCTTGACGTTCCTCCGATTTCCAAGGAACTAGCGCCCGAGTCAGTTTCGCCGATGAAGAGGTGGATGTCTCCGATGGGGACGATCGAGCACCGCGTAGGGTTCGTCTTCGCCGGGATCTAGAACTCATCGGGAGGGACGATCGGAACATTGCCGGAGAAGAGAACTCGACCGATGGCTACGGTTTCTCCGATTCCCGCGAAGACCTCGGTCCTCGCCCGCTGAAGAGCCTGAATCGCCTCTTGCCCCACGGTGGGCGCCAACTGTCGTGGTATTGCCGACGAGTACGCCATGGAGGGGTCCTCACAGTGTGTGTTTAGAGACGTGGGGGAAGGCGGACGGTTGACGGGTACGAGGTAACATAGCTTACCCAGGTTCAGATCCCACAACGGTGGCGGAATCCTACCCCTGCTATAAATCACTATAATGGCAATACGCCGAGTTACAGAGATAGGTTCGCTGTGCGAGGTATGAGTTGAATCGTGCCCTAAAGGCTCCCATAGGTCCGGCTTATATAGTCACCAGATCCTAGGGTTACAGGCAAGGTCCTTGCCGGACAGGTTATAGAGTCCTATAGAGTATACAATTAGTTTAACGTGTCTTGCACTCCAAGGCTCCGGGTACGTCGGTGACTCCTCCGTAGCCTTCCTTTATCCGGCATGGGCCTCCCTTCTTGATCCATCTAACTAGGCCACCCAGCAGGCCATAGGCCTTGCTACCAACTGTGGGCCACCCGGGTTATCCGGATAAGAGACATGCTATAAGGATACCCATATAGCATATCCCCAACACACACCACCCCTAGGCACGGGCCAGGCCTGGCCGCGCCTGGGCATGGTGTGGCCGCCTCGGACTCCGCCTCGACCTCTCCTTTCGTCTACATATACCCTCTGACCTAAAAACACTAGGGGGTTTGGCAATTTTCATAGAAGAGTTCCGCTGCGTCGCCACCACCAGAAACCGCGATTCGGAACCAGAAACTCCGTTTTGGCACCCTGCCGGGACGGGGAATTAGAGGATATCATCGCCATCATCAACACCGACGCCTCTCCATCAACCATCCATGATTCCCCCATCCATGTGTGAGTAATTCCCTGCTGTAGGCTATGGGGATGGTAGGGATTGGATGAGATCTATCATGTAATTGCATAAGATTGTTAGGGCAGGGTGCCTAGTATCTATTGTTAGTGCTTTTGACATTGTTGCAACTTGTTGTGCTTAATGCTTGTCACTAGGGCTCGAGTGCCATGATCTCAGATCTGAGCATGTTATTGATTCATGATGATATTATTGTTTGTGATCTTACCTGCAAGTTGTATACACATATCATTGTCCGGAACCCGAGGCCCCAAAGTGATAGAAATTGGGATAACCTGAGGGAATGGATGTGATGTGAGGATCACGTGTGTTCATGGAGTGTTAATGCTTTGCTCCGGTGCTCTATTAAAAGGAGCCCCTCAATTGCTAGTAGATTCCCTTGAGGCCCCGCTGTAAACGGGCTGGCAGGACAAAAGATGTTGTGCAAGTTCTTATTGCGAGCACGTATGACTATATACGGAACACATGCCAATGGTTATTTATTACTTGGATGCTTTATCTTTATTATCTGCAAATGCCCATGTCTTGATCATTACATGAATTATCTTTTCCATGCAACGCCTGTCCATCCATCCCTATGTCTACCGCACTTTAATCCTGCTGTTTATTACAATTGTTATTACTGTCTTTATTTTACTACTGTTGTTATTTTTCTACTGATAAACCATTACAAGCAAGACTGTTTTCAGGTGCAGCTGAATTGACAACTCATCTGTTAAGGTTTATAAATATTCTTTGGCTCCCCTTGTGTCGAATCAATAAATTTGTTGCTTCCCTCGAAGACTATTGCGATCCCGTATACTTGTGGGTCATCAATGGGTTCCTGACACAAGGCACTCCTGCCGCCTTACGGTGTATACTTTACTAGTAGTAGTAGATTTTAGGACCTATGCACAAAAATATGTTTTCTCTCTCCTTTGCTGCCTCTCATCTCTCCCCACCCGTCTCCCCTCGCGCACCAGCCCGGCTGATCTCTTCCTCGTTCACAGCATGGAGTTGCACACGTGTGCCTTGGTACGGTGGCTCTGTTTCTTTTTTTAGGGGGCACGGCTCTGTTTTTCTGGTGTGTTCGGCAGCCGCATTGGTGAGCAAAATTTTACACTAGATTTTGGCAAATGAACTAGAAGTGGAATTTTGGTGGGATCCCACTTGACACCCTAGGAGGAGTACATAGGAAGGAAACCACTTTGGTCCTTGACGGCAAAAAGATTCAAACTTTTCAGTTTTCAAAATTTTCACTTGCTTTCCAAACATCAGGAGGAAAAGGTTATTCAATAAGACCGATCAAACTTACGGACGACTTGGATGAAATGGACTGTCCGAGAAAGGAGGGAGGGATTTGAAGAGATCGTTGAGTGTTATCTTTTGGCCGATCGGATCATTTCAGATTGATGGGAGCATTTGGGGCTCCCTTGGAGACGATTCTCTAAGGAAGGAAGACATCTGAAGAGCGAGGAGTTCCTATCAAAAAGGAATTCCGAGGGATGAGAGGCCTATTGTTTTCTAACATAGCTCAAAAGAGGGACATAGTGAGAATTCCAGCTCTGGTGAGAAGAAAGCTCGTATTTACATGCTTGATGCTCCTCTTGGAGAGGGATCGTCTGATTTTGTAGATGATTGGGCACTTTGAGGGAGCTTTCTCTTGGCCAGTCTTTGGCCAGTCATTGTAGTATTTTTTACCAAATATGTCCAAATCTAAAAACTTCAACGGAATCTGACCTTTTTCGAAACTAATTCGGAATTTGACCCCTGGGATCGACGTCATTTTAAATGGAGCCGAAGTTGTACATGTCGACGCGCACATATCAGAAAACCGAATCAAATGAGGTCGACTCCGTTTCGGCGCCAATCTCCCTAGGTTGTCCCCATTTGTCACGTGTTGGCGTCGACCTGTATAACTTCAACTCAGTTTAAAATAACGTCGATCTTAGGGTCAGATTCCGAATTAGTTTAGGGAAGGATTAGATTCGGTTAAAGTTTCTCGAAAAAATCAAATTTGACAAAAAAATAAATAAATACGTCATTGTACATAGCCGTATAATTTCGATCTCAAAATAAAAAGGGCCGAGGAGTCTGAACGGTAACCTACCCAAAATTCATTTTTTTTCTGTTTTTGCCGTCCCATAAATGCTGTTGAGGACCCACGTGACGAAAAGGTCATTCACATTTGCTTGCCGGACTTGTCGGACACTTCGATGGAGACAGCCGGACAGCCTGTGCCGCTGCTGCACGGGTCCCACCGCCAGCATCAATTTATGATCCCGGCACACCGCCGCTATAATAGTTGGCGCATCAAACATACACACATACAAAATCCCCCCTCTCTCTCTCCTCTCGCTCCCTCTAAATAAACGCAATAAAAATCGACGAAGAATTCGGGAGGACTTCCGCCGTCCGGGAGGAGAAGAGATGGGGGCGGCCGAATCCGTGCCGGAGACCTCGTTACACGAATTCACCGTCAAGGTACGAAGGATCTCCCTCGGGGAATCGCAACGCCTCCCTTCTTCCCGCATGATTTTTCCTTCTTCTCCAATTTATTTGGGGGGAATTTTTTGGGAGCAGGATTGCAACGGCAAGGAGGTGTGCCTGGAGACGTACAAGGGGAAGGTCCTCGTCGTCGTCAACGTCGCCTCCAAATGGTTGGTATCCTTCTCGTCTCCGTGGCAGTTTCACACGAATTTTCTGCTGCTTCTTGGTTGGCGCGTCGAGTACTGAAAACTCTTCTTTCCTGATGCCATCAGCGGGTTCACGGAGACCAATTACACGCAGCTGACGGAGCTTTATCAGAAGTACAGGGAGAAAGGTCAGCTTTCCCTTCTTGGCTTATTTTGCGTATCGTCTAGATTAATGCCCAAACAACTAGAGGAAGATGAGTGCCCATGTTTGTCGATATCATAGGATGCAGTTTTTTCTGGAAGAAGTGGAGTCGGATTTCGTTGATGCTATGGAGGAACAACCGGCTTCTTTTGTTTCCCATCTGTGACAAGTGTGATTTTAGATTTAGCCTTGGTGTCACACTAACTGCATAGGAAGTGCATGGCTCAAGTAATTATTTACAAGTTCATCTTGGTACTGATATGTGTCTTTTTTTAATGTGGAGTACCGATAATCACATAAATATTCTGCATCTAGTGGTATGTTGCAAACTGAAACATCCATTTGTTCCAATTTCCCCCAGGTGAATATAGTTTGGCAGTTTAACTGAATCTATCAGAACACTTTCTAATGGAAATTTTTGATAAATCAGGATAGTTCTAATTTGGTAGGCATTTCTTGAGAACTAAGCCAAAGGGTTTGGAAAATCTCAAGGGGAAATTCATTTTCTGTATGTTGAACTACTCGATTACTTCCACCTAATATACCCTAGTGGTTTGCTTTCTTGAGGGGCTTTCCCCTGAAAAAGCACAAAAACTTTGCATCTCGTTGCGTTGGTAGAAAGGAGTTATAAGTACACACATAGAAGAAGGATAGCATCCTCTTGAGGATTAAAAAGCCAAAATCAAGTCAGTTAAATTAATTTGAGGTCTTTGGTCCCTGCTAGACCCATGAGCGAGCTCTGCCTTGATCCTGTCAACAAGTAGGCGAATAACCGCCTGGGTATCTTAGAAGATGCAGGCGCTCCACTACTTCCATGTACACCATGTTGTAAGCCGCGTCAAAGAAGATTCAGCCTTCCACTGCTCAGTGGGCATTCTGCCAAACCATGTCTGACCACCAATCAGTGAAGTCTTTACCGGCAATCAAGTGGCTTCCCCCAAATGTCCTGAATGAGGCCTAAGTTAGTTACCGGCCACATGATAGATAATTTCTGGTCAACGACCATATTTTTTTTATATGGAACTGCTTATTGTCAAGGCCTTCTTGACTTTTGATCTTTGATAAATTGGTGCCACTGCCATTGCATTCGCTTCATTCTTCAATGATTTTAGCATGCCAAACATTTGTTGTGAGGTTTAAGTATGTATACTAGAATGTTGCTATTGTTATTAAGAATAAATATTTTAGAACTATAAATGGACTCTGCATTACAGTGAAAATTATAATGACTGATTTTTGCACTATCATCAAATTACTCTGTCTGAGTTCAGTATATAGGTAACACCGCGGATTTTCTACATACGGGGATAGCTACGCATACACTTAGAACCGTTCGATATGGTTCCGCGTTCCATGGTGCCGTTAACATCCGTTAGACTCTGTCAACAAAAATAGTCATGCCCGTTTCCTATCCAAAAAACCTGCAAAAAAGAACTCCCGCCGCAACGGGGAGCCGTGCCCGTTCCTCAACAATCCCACACCAGTTCCCGGCCTGATCCGCCGGAAGGACGCCCTTGAAGGGAAGGAACAACACGCTTGCCGGCCAATGTAGAACCGTGGTGGAGGTTCCATGCAGGCGGGGAACACACGGCAGAAGGGAGGCAAGGCGCCATTGACAGGGTGCTATGGGACAGCGGCGTGGTGCCCTGCCCAGGCCAGACTTCCTAGCCGGCGTTGCTGTCCCCCACGCGCTACCGGACTGGGGCCCCGCTGCCGTGCACAGTCACCCGCGTGCCGCTGGAGCGGCCTCACCGCCCCCATGCTCACCCTCGCACCGCCACGCGCGCCTCCGCTTCTCCTAGCCATGGTGACCGGTCTCCTGCTCCCAGACTCCTCTCAGCTCTTCATCTCTCCACCCCATTGCCATTCAAGTTGGAGAGGACAAACGGCAGTCGCTTTCCCACAATTGCTGCCTCCGCCCCATGGACAGGAGCTCTGCTTGCTTCTGCTACATGAGGACAATCTGATGCAGTAGTGTTGGTGCTCGGCTCCGATTTCATTCAGTCGAACAAGCTGCCTCAGTTCCTCCACTTTGAATTTGAGTGTGGTAGGAAGAGAAGAAAAAACAAATGGAGAGAGAGCATGTGTGCATACGCGATAGCGATTGGATAAGAAACACCGTGTGGTGAAAAAAAATCAGCTGAGATGCGGTGCATTTGGGCGGCGTACCCTTCTAGCACGGGCTCGATTTTTTTTTGCTTGAAGAAATCAGCCGGACTGCCAGGGCTCCAGGCTGGGGAGAAAAGATGGCAACACCATGTGGGTGAAAAATGGACTCAGTCGGTTAACGGTGTTAGTTTAGATGTAGGTCAAAAGCTGGCGCAAAGGGGCTGAGAGCCTTGATACCCACAGCGTAGATCTAGAGGTCGAGTGGGTTGAGTTGTACGGGGTGTTCGCTTGTCATGAGTGTATAAATATTTGTACAGAACTCTCGTTTTCTATCAATGAATCGAAAAGCAAGCTTTGCGTTTTCGCGAAAAAAAGATGTAGGTCAAAAATACACTATAGGCTGATTCAATGGTTGTACGGGGGTGCACAAGTATCACCGTGGATAGCCTACTATTTTGCATATAGGTAACAGGCGAATTATCTCTTACAATGGTAAATAAGATAATTTGGTTTGATTTGGATGTTACAATCTCTCTTGAACTTAAACTATTGAATACTTTATTGATCTTTTTAAATATTCTGAAAACTAATCTTGCTTCCGAAATGCCCAGACTTCGAGATCTTAGCATTCCCCTGCAACCAGTTCTTGCGACAAGAGCCCGGCAGTGACCAGCAGATAAAAGACTTTGCTTGCACAAGATTCAAAGCTGAATATCCAGTTTTTCAGAAGGTAAGAACCATGCCTGACCTGCTTGATTGTCAAGAAACTTCTCATATTTTCCCACTAATGAGGTTTACTTAGTAGTTAAAACATATAGCATGGAGGAAAAGGTCACGCCTTAACAAAAAAAAAGGAAAGGTCATGCTTTATGGTTTAAGAGATATATTAAGTTTGGGTACGAGTTCATGCGGTAGAATCAAAAAGTAACATGGGTGTACATTGTTTTGTGCTTCCCCTAAGAATAATTAATTGTACGACTGTTGTTTATTATTTGGAAAAGGGTCAATACTTCATTTTAATTTTGCAGGTGCGTGTAAATGGCCCAGACGCTGCGCCGCTTTACAAGTTTCTGAAAGCTAGCAAACCTGGTTTGTTTGGTTCAAGAATCAAGTGGAACTTTACCAAGTTTCTTGTTGATAAGAATGGAAAAGTCATAAACAGATATGGAACTGCGACTGCTCCATTTTCACTTGAGGTATTTCTCCACCTCCCTCTCTCCCTTCCATATTATTTTCTTACACATTGGTCTCAAATTTGCAGAAAGACATCCTGAAGGCACTTGAGGAGGAACATATTCCCCCCCTCTCCAACCCGCAGGAGGCGGTTGAGGAGGAACAGAAGGAGGAAGAGAAGTAGGCGCGTGCAAAACTATCCTCGTTGTAATATCTAGACCTCTCCCTGGCAGTAAACTAATGTGATATTTGTGTTTTTTTTTTGAGATAAGTGTGATATTTGTGTTGGTGTGAACTTTGTGCTTACTGTATTTGTGATTTTCGTTTATGTATATGTTAGAAGTTTTGTAGACACCACTTTATTTGTACCGCTATCCGGTGACTTGTCCATACTGCTATCCTGCGACTTGTTCTTGTTTTGAGAACTTGCAATTCTCTCTTCAGAAATCTGGTAGGGCATGCATATTGCATGGTCATATAGTGCATATGAATATGAATCTCTCAACACCCATGATCAGGTCCAGAAACTATGTCAAGACGTTTTTAGGTCGGATATCATAACAACACATAAACAAAGAGCAACTTTTGGCATAGTTCAGGTCAGATGGCACATGGCATGGAATAACTTGACAGGTACTAAAGGTTAGGGGAGGGAGTATTCGACAGAACTGTTAGCTGTTTTGCAACAATTGGCTCTATTAACTTCTCTCAAGCACCCCAAAAGGGCATAGCAAGTAAACAACCAAACACTGCTAAATGCTTCTGGGCACCAGTGTAGCTTCTTCAGTCAGGGAAGATATAGCATCACGCCAGCTGAACTTTTTCACTACACTACGGTCTAGTACAAGATAACTAATGATCCAGTAGAAAACAATTGCAAGATAGGGCTGGCTACACAGTTAACCAACCCATAGAAGAATTTCCAGGCTAAAGCCTCGCCAACCACGGATACAAGGGCTGCTTCAGACTTTACCAGCTGCATCCTCTTGCGGGAGCGTGCACTCAGAGCTCTTGACCGCCGCCAGCTTTTCCGCCAACCTTTGCTCCAGTGCCCTCTGACCTCTTTCTCTGCAGTGAACCCCAATAGCAGTCAAACTCCTAGTCGGACAGGATTAGGCATTGCAACCATGATGGCGACTTGCAAACACAAAACAGCTAGTAGAACATAGCAGGCAACATACAATAGTGCACACCATTTATAACTAGGGTCGTTCATAACTTTGTGGTGCCGTATGCGGAAGATAACACTGCAGGTTTTATGGTCATGTCAATTTTCATACCCTCTGTAAGAGTATAAAACCTGCGCTCACTATTGAGTAGTTTCAAAGTTTGTATGCATGTAATTCAATAAGAGAAATTGTGTGTGACCACAATTATCGATCGTTGCACAAGAAAAGGAAATTCGCACCTCCGCCGGTTTGCCATAATGGATTCTGAGCTGGGCAATAGTCCATCCAATGCTTGCTCTTTGGCTTCAGATCGTCCACAAACAAGTTTATACAATATGGAAGCTATTGGGTCCGAAATTGGCCTGCAAGTTTTAATACACCAGCAAGTATGTCAAGCTCTGGGTTCCAGAAATTCTTGTAAGAAACGAAATCACATAAAGTATCTTGTCAACTCATGAAAAACCCCCAAATATAGATCGCCAGATGCGTTTCTTGGGGTAATTTCTTGCCCTGTACATATAGCTGGTTAAAAATGTTGAGTAGAATTTATAGAAAATCCATGTAGAAATTCCTCAGAATTCTTTGCATATCCCCTAGAATCTTTTGTTGAGGAACTGATTTCTGTTAGATGGCTGTGTGGATTACTGGAGCTAAGAGTCTCCCTTAGCTGGCAGAGTGGCAGGGTAAGGCACCACTTTCCTCTAGAACCTTTTAGAAACTTCTGTTAATAAAAATCTAAACTACAGTGAAATGCAATGCTATGTTTAATCTACGAGGTATTCTAAAACGTTTTGGAAACATTGTGCAATCGATTCACAAGTCATATGATATACATAAAATATACAGTTTCCAAGATAAGTTGGGAAAAGTTAGTACCTCAAAAGTTCAGGGAAGAAGCTTGAGAATGAGAATTCATCACTTGGGTCCCCTTTTAGGCCTGCTTCCAGCCTCTTTTGGAAGTAGCGCAGGTAAATCCAACTCGTATAGATGCCAAACAGTGTGATTGGAAGGTAAGACATTGATTCCTTCAGGAAGAGGCTTACAGAAACCGAGATAAATGCAACAAGAGACGGAATCCACTGAGTAGAAAGAAGAAATTAGGCCTGAGGAAACCCGTCAGAATGAGAACTGAATACGTTTTGGATGATTTTCTCTTTGATTATATATGTGGACAAATACCTTTGCCTTTATTGTAAGCACAAAAATATTAAGCTCCTGATCAGGTATAATTTGCTTGATGCCCACCAGGAATCCTGAAAGAACTCCATAGAATCCAGAAAGAGGCGTGTAACTGCAGAAAAACAGATGCAGTGTGAAGATTCATTAGTAAAGAACAATCAAGTACGAGAAGTAAATCATTAATGAAATAACATGAAGATCCACTATTAAAAGGTCATATTGCTGCATATCTGCAAAACATTACTCCCAAGCAAGGTAGATTACCCAGGTTCCTGCATAGAGTATCAGTTATGATACTATCATGACGATAATTCAAGCTGTCAAGTCAGCCAGCTAGGTAACACTTCTCTAAGAATTGAAGCATGGATGAGCAGAGGAGTCAAACATTTATTGATCCCATCCGCACTGCCTGATAGGTGTCCAACATTACTTTTATCCATGCACTCATGAAACATGGCATATTACAAAACAGTTTCAAGATGCTCCACTGTTGTTTCCCAAAAAGAACATCAACTAATATCAGAAAGTATTTTACTGGTGAGCTGTTATAGGGCACTTACAGGTAGATCTCCTGCTGCGTTATGTAGTACAAAACAACAGCAGTTACAAAGACACAGAATGAAGTCGATATGTTGACAATGAAAATGAACTTCAACAACTCCTTGGCACCCCATAGAGGCTCTAATAACTTCCCAAATAAAAGAAGGCCAACTATGCTCACAATCACCTGGAGTGGCGTCATCCTTGTCAGATAAGTTTGCAGTTGCACTGATGCATTGGATAAATATTATTCATGACATGACATAGTGGTGTGATAACATAACTGGGAGATTGGGGATTTCCTTAATAGAGAGGTGTCAACACATGACATGTTTTCTGAAGGGTAAATATTTTTCCTTACAAATTAAGCTAACAGATAATTCTACACCAAAGTTTCTTCTATTACCATCTTACATTTCCATTTCTCATTTTTTTCTGGAGGTTTAGTTCTATAGAGACAAGATTTATACAACACGGATACATGGAAGGGGATTACTATAATTTTGACAAGTAAAACATGCTCAACAGATATTTCACTCCAAAATTTCTTCTGACTAGTATTTTCTTACATTTCAATTTCTTATTTCTTCTAAAAGGTTTAGTTCCATAGAGACAGATTTAGACAGAGCGGGCACACGAAAGGGAAATGTAAACAAAACATGGTTACAGAATAACATATCAGAATACATGTGAAGAGCAAAACCTACCCCTGGAATTGTCTGTTCAATATAACCAGCTGTAATGAGGTTCCAACCAAATGGGACTGTCCTGTAAAGAAATACAGATTCAATCAATCACTAGGAAACGATCGTCCTGATTATCCATTTCCCGTTTCATGAAATTGCGACAATTGACCTCACCAAATGAACATCTAAATTGCCATCAAGGAGCCAATTAAATCGCTGCAACTACGTAAGCACTGACTATTGCCTTAGGCGTCCAAATTGGACAGAGCATGTGGTAGCAACCCAATAGAGTAAAATTAATGTGGTGGGTAGGATTCTGTGGGCACCTGGCGGGGATGAGGGTGAGATACGTGGAAGCTGAAGGGAAGAGCTGGACAGCAATGTGGCCGAGGAAGAGGATGACGGCGAGGCCCTTGCATAGCTTGCTGAACCCGGTGAAGAAGCTTTCCTTCTGCATTAGCGAAATCATGTCTGACACTAATTATAGCTGCAATCTAGTACTAGCTGTCACACCAAGGGAATACCACCACGGCCCACTCATATCATCCGAGCGATCGAGGTGCAAGGTAGACACGGGAAAAGAGGGATGGAGATGTGGCGTGCCTCCATACCGCTGCGGGGAGCGAGTCGGAGGCGCTCATCGTCGCGGCGGCGATCTTCGCTCCCCGACACACCCGACGCCGACGGTCGCCGACTGCGGCTCGGGAGGAGAACCAGCCGGCGGGCCACGGATCTAAGCGGGGGAAGGCGCTTCCCCGCTGGTGGTAGCGACGGTCTCTCTAGGCGCGATCGGCGGCAACGATCTCTCTGCCGGAGAAGGTGGAGAGAAGGAGGAGCCCAGCTCCCACCCTGGGTTTTATGGGATCGGTTCACGCTGACTAAAACTAGTACTACTACTAGTACTGCTCGTCGTGCGACGTGCGAGTCACACAAAGTGGTTCAGTGGAGCAAGATTTGAGTTGACGGTCCGTCGGGATTTGGTTCGGTCCAAACCCAATGCTCCATCTCACCTGCGGCGTGGAATGGATGACCCTGGTACCGGTGATGGTGGAGAACCGCCCGCCGCGACTCCGACTCCGACTCCGAGTCACGCACACTAGGGACCGAAATTGGGCACAGTTCGTTCGTTTTAGGCTGTGAGCATCACAGAGACACCAGGGTTCGGGACTTTAGTCGAACCTGAAGATCACGGCTCACGAATGCTGCGGACGGCAATATAACCTCTCGTGTCTTTGTTTAGTTTACTGCATTTTCGTTTCTCTTTTTTTTTTTTGGTTTGGGAAGCAATGTTCCAATTATTTGCTTGCCTGTTTTCTTGGTTTTTGACAATTTAGAGTTCGTTTGGCTAGTCGCATTCTCTTTGATATCCTTATTTTCTTACTCGTGTGTGGTGAGTTTACCCATGACAAGAATACATCACACCATAAAGTTCAAACAATTGTAATTCAAAGAACACCTAGATTAAGACTGAATTCACATATAATCAAGCATCATTATCATCACGGCTACTAGCACCTCCTCGAACAACACAGCCCGCTGCTCAGAGGTAGTGCTTGTTTAGAAAGGTCATAAACCAGCTCATCCTGCGATCAGGGGTCATAGCAAGATACCTTCTCGTCTGTCCACTGTGCTCCATCAGGTGACTAAGAGCACGGTGTATCGCAGTCGGAGTAACGCACGGAGCAGGAATACGAGCACCGAAGATCATCTTCATCTATCATAGTTCTCAATGGGCTTGTTAATCAACTCGGTGTCCTTTGGATGAGCCTGCATGAGAATCACAGTTAATTCAAGACCTGCAGTTCATATGTGAGCTTTACAACTAGTCAAGGTACTGATGCAAGTGCAAATATCTGCTAGTCACCAAAAGTTTATCGGGTCATATTATTTGACTCATAGGGATAGTTGATATGCGTGCTACGGATGGGGATCAGTTGATCAGTTAATTGCCTTCGGGCAAAACAACGCTATCTACCCAAACTCGAGTTTCCGGACTCGAATTCGTAAAGTTGCTGGCGTAATTCGACTCAAGCGATGGAGGTCTTACAGAGTCGAATTCCAGTGTTTCGAGTATATACCCAATGCGTTCGTCGGGATTTTTCATCGCACCTGTAGGCACGACATGTATCTAGTAGGGCACAATAGGTGCGTTGTCTCCATCAGACTGTATCTGTAGGTATTATCTTGCATCATAGACACAAAATCCAAATGTTTATCACCGTAGAGACAATTCGGGTGGCTAAGGAGACGTTGTCTCTTTTGCTTGGCATTAAGGTTGGTGGGCAAAGTCGTCATAATGTTCAATTGACGTTTTTTTGCTCTGTCGACGCAGGGATCCAAAGGATAATAGCAGCGATCATCATATGGTGCGTGATCAGTGCTCCCTATAAGAGTAGTCCCGGGTGTCTGTTCGAGTTGTATACTCAAGCAAGGACTTAGTCATGTCGACTTCTTGTAGTCAGAAAACTTGCGGATACTGTTACCGACCGCATTTTATCGAATGCATAGCCAGCACTCCCATACCCCCGAGTCCGTATTCGAGATATGCAATCTTAGAATTTTTATGTGTTAGGATAACACTGGACCCGGAAGTACTTAGGGTGCGTGACCAGTGCTCTTGTGGTCCAGTCGTAGACTCGAGCAAAAGCTTAGTGAGTCGAATAAAATAGTTGTTGCTTGCTCCACCTTCTGTTGTAGGTGTGAACACCGATGACGTTAGTGGTGACAATGGGTGAGCTCATCCGCCAGTGAGAGCAGTGTCGATGGGACCGGATGATCGTGGGACCCAAAGTCTGACCAGGATTTGACCAGCCACTCATAAGTCGTAAACTGGGGTATTTTAACTACGTCTCCTTGATTTCTGCGTGTAGTAGAGAGTGGCAGCGATGGTTCGTGCAGCTTCTGCCACGTGGTCACCGTGATATGTGCCACGCATAGCGTGTATTCCATCGATAAATATGTCGGGGCAGCGGTAATTTTTTCCCTTCTTCTTAGTGTCTCCTTTGCCTCCAATTATTCTTGTGCGCCGCCCCTTATTCCATAGTTCCACATCACACTGGACGTTCTCCGAACCTTCCCTAGCTCCATCCTCCGCGCACAGCGTAAGAGGCGCTCTGTCAATATGGTGAAGGACAAGAGATCCATAGGTGCTAGACCGAGCAGGGCTGCTGCCACCAATAAGAAGGTCGCCGGAGGCCGCGTCACCAAAGGCAGGTGGCGGCGGTCTACCCTAAAGGTCACCAAGCTGCGGCATATCCGCTAGGCCAGGCTGATCCCGAAAGAGGAGGATGACTGCCGGATCCCCGGCCCCGAGGTATTTCCCGATCCTCCTATCAGATTCCGTGTCATGTTCTTGGCTTTCATCCTTCGAGGAATTTCTCTTCCTATCCATGATTTCGTTCGTGGTCTCCTTTTTCTCTATGGGTTATAGCTGCACCAACTGTCTCCCAACTCCATCTTTCATCTTTCCTGCTTCATCACTCTTTACGAGTGCTGGCTCAGAATCGAGCCACACTTCGGCCTCTTCAAAAAATTATATGGTGTGAAGAGGCAGTCGGGTGTTGGCGATGCAGTCTCCGAGGTTGGCGGATGCGGCATCTTCATCTGCCCCAATCAATAGTACATCAACTTCAACCTCGTCGAATCAGCAGAAGGGTGGAGGGACAAGTGGTTCTACATCCGCGATTAGAAGCAGACGAGATATATTTATGGTCTGGTACTTTTTGACGCAAGTGCGGAAACCAAGAGGAAGCGAGCCTAAAAGAATGAAGTTCTTTTGGGTGAAACTGATGAGGTTGAAGTGTTGTACGAGCAGGTGAAGGATCTGCAGCTGAGGCGCGGTTAACAGGTCACTGGCCTCGACATCATACACGTCTTCCTACAACGTCGGGTGCATCCACTGCAAGGTAGGGCGTACCCAATGTTCTTATATGCTGGTGCCACTGACCCAACTCGGACTTCTGCTGAAGACTTGTCGTCGACAAAGATGGAAAGGAAAATCAAGTCATTAACAAGCCTGACAGCCGAAGAGGCTCTTCCGACGGAAACATCAATTGCGCCCTTTAGCGCAATCAACCCTGTCCTAGAGGTAATATCATTGCTGTATGTTTCCTTTATGTTTCTATGATTTGAGATGTGTGATCTTTACTGTTTCCTTATACGTGTAGGACCTGAAACTTGAGGGCATGATGCCCCTGATGACCCACAAGTATAGGGGATCGCAACAGTCTTCGAGGGTAGTATTACCCAATTTATTGATTTGACACAAGGGGAGACAAAGAATACTTGCAAGCCTTAATAACTGAGTTGTCAATTCAGCTGCACCTGTAAATAGTTCTTGCTCATAGAAGTTTACCAGTACCAATAGTTTATAGTAGCAACAACAAAGCAACAGCAGCAAAACAAGATCAATAGTAATAGTAGTAGCAAACATTAGGATATGAGCACGGTAGGCATTGGGATGGATGGACGGGAGTTACATGGACGAGTCTAAACATGTAACTTCAAGACCTAGGGAAATTGCAGATAAATGAGATAAAGCATCCAAGTACTAAACAATCCTAGGCATGTGCTCCATATATAGTCATGCGTGCTCGCAATGAGAACTTGCACAACATCTTTTGTTCTGCCAGCCCATGGCGGCGGGGCCTCTAGGGAACTACTGGCAACTAAGGTGCTCCTTTTAATAGAGCACCAGAGCAAAGCATTAATACTCTGTGAACACATGTGATCCTCACACCACAGCCATCCCCTCCGGTTGACCCAATTTCTGTCACTTCGAGGCCTTTGGATCCGGACAATGATATGTGTACACAACTTGCAGATAAGATCACAAACAATACTATCATAATGATTTAATAATAAGTTCAGATCTGAGATCATGGCACTCGGGCCCTAGTGACAAGCATTACGCACAACAAGTTGCAACAAAGTCAAATAGCACTAATAGAGATACTAGGCACCATGCCCTAAAAATCTTATTCGATTACATGATAGAACTCATCCAATCCCTACCATCCCCATAGCCTACAGCAGGGGATTACTCACTCATTGATGAGGGAAACATTGATGGTTGATGGAGAGGCTTTGGTGGTGACGATGGCGATGATCCTCCCCAAATTCCTCGTCCCGGTAGGGTGCCAGAACGGAGTTTCTGGTTCCGAATCGCGGCTTCTAGTGGTGGCGGCGTAGAGGAACTCTTTTTGGAAAAACGACCCCCCCCCCGGTTTTTAGGTCAAGAGGATCCTTATAGGAGAAGAGGGAGGCCGAGGGGGTGCCTGGGGTGGCCGCATCACCCCCTAGGCGCGGCCAGGCTTGGCCCGCGCCTAGCAGGGGTGTGGGCCCTCAGGCCTCCACTCCGTCTCGTACTCTGGCTCCGTGGATCTTCTGGTGAAATAGGATTTTTGGCATATTTTCCGGGATTTTTCCTGATAGTTGATTTTCTGCACAAAAACTAGACACCAAAGTAATTCTGCTGAAAACAGCGTCAGTCCGTGTTAGTTGTATCCAAATCACACAAGTTTAGAGGAGAAACAATAGCAAAAGTGTTCGGGAAAGTAGATACGTTTTGGACGTATCAACTCCCCCAAGCTTTGCTTATTGCTTGTCCTCAAGCAATTCAGTTGAAAACTGAGTGCGATAAAAGAACTTTCACGAACATATTTGCTTCATATGATGTATATATTCTCAGCGCAAGAGTAGATACTTAAACCATTCATAATAAGAAGTATGCAACTAAGTCTACTCAATAGTCATTGCAAGCTATGAAGAGGAACCAACTCAATAATAATAAGTAGCATGAAACATAAACATAAGCAACATTGCAAGGCTCATAATAAAGTATGATAGAGTGGTTTCTCGCTTGCCTTTGTTTGTAGAGCACAATATAAATGCCAAGGCACCTCTGAAGTTCACATGAAGACTAGAAGTAAAGATATCAGAGATACAAGCATCAAAGTCATGACATAATTAACCAAGTTTTGAGACAAACACAAGAATGACAACTATGCTCTCAAGAAGGTGCTCATACAATAAGTGGTGATTCAACAAGGAAGTGAAAAAGGTTTTGAAAAGTTTGAAAGGCTTCCAAATGCTGAAAGTAAGGTACTCACTAGCTTTGAGCTCTCATTGCCCCTATCATAGGCATCTTTATGTGGTTAAGGTGAAAGTGAGGTCCAATATGAGTTATATGCTTGACAGACCATAAAATGGAAATCCCATGTCCCTTGAGTACGAGGGCTACTCCGCATGCTACTCAACTTTAGTTACCTGTAAGTTCTTGTCATTGTAAATTCATGAATATCATAGAGAACCGCCAACGGGGTACCCCTTGCACATGATACAGGAGCTATCCCGTGATCAAAATGACAAGGCAAGTAGACAATGAGCATCTCGGCGATCTTTTTATTTACTATTTGCATAGATTTTTATTGAGGATGCTTCACAGATGCTCATTATGGTAATGTTGCAAGTTTCCACCATGATTAGGCATGGCTTATGCTAGCGGCCCAGGCGTTTCTCTAACACATATATATACTCCATGAACTCACAAGCTCCCCTTTTATTTCACAACGACGACATCCGCAAACAAAAGAGCAAGGTATCAACTGGATATGTATCCATAAGTGTTGAAAGCGTTCCCCGTGACAGCACGGTTCTGCTAACTCCCAGCCTATAATTTGCAAGCATATAACTTTCATGGATATGTCACAATGGTTCAGGATTATGAAGTGCAAGGAATAAAGTGTGCCTTCAAGTTTGTGAGAGATTTACTAACTAACTTTCTCAAAATAGACAAACATTTTATTTGGAAGAAAACAAGGCATACAGAATATGCACTGAAATAGCAAATGATGCTAATAGGTAGGTATGGTGGACACTGTTGGCAATATTGGTTTTGAGGAGTTGGATGCACAAGTAGAGATCATACTCAGTGCAAGTGAAGGCCAGCAAAAGAGAGGGAGCGACAAATGAGAGAGCAATAATTGTTATAATCATGCTTGCAACAAAACAGGACTAACTATGGCATGAAGGTGATACAAGAACTCCGAGGAAAAATAAATCATCGAGGCTTACTAACTATTGTTTAGTCATATGCATGCGTGAGCATGTGCCAAGTCGATTCACATGAAAATTTCAGAGCAGGATACCACAATATCATACCAAGTTATGAATAAAACAATTCAAGCAAACATTCATATGACATGCTACAAACTATTAGCAAGCTGGAGCTAATCACAAGAAAGCAAGAACTACTAAGCATCCATCAGTAACATACACCTTACATGAACAGTCTAAGCATGCTCACAATGATGAGTATATGTACAAAAATGACAACAAATAGAGTTTGTTACCAGCCTCTTACCACACCTCAAGTTGTCTTAATCTTCATTATTGCCCTTCACTTGTGTGACTTGAATAATAACATGAAACCAAAATCCACTGAGGACGGCTGAACCCTGCAAAGAACTCACAAAACCAAAGAAGAATAACAAATATTTGTGGTGTTTTCAATTTTTTAAAACAAGCAAACAAAGCAAAATCTTTTTGGATTTTTCTTTAAGGCAAACCAAAGCTAAAAAGCAAAGAAACAAACCAAGAGAAACAATGAAAATATTTTTGGTATTTTTGTGTTTTGAGAAAGCAGAAATAAAAACCAAAAAGAAAGTGAAACAATGGATAAAAAAAGAACCGACGAACATGATATATAGATGAGTGTGATGTCGATATACCTCCCCCCAAGCTTAGGCTTTTGGCCTAAGTGGGGCTCAAATCCATGGTGACCAAGAAGGTGCACCTCCGTAGTACGACGAGGAGGCCCCTTCGTCCTGGTACGAGCTCGAGGACTCCCCTGTGTAGTGTACAGAGGGGTTGTATGAGGGCACGTTCCCCTGATAGTGTCCATGGAAACCAAGAATGTGCATCTTGTCATCCATCTCCTCCTTGGATCATGACAAAGGTCCCTAGGAAATACTGAACAAAGTGGTTTGGGGGAGAGGGATCTCTCTCTCTCTCTTCCCCGTCAATAAACAACATTCTATAAACCAAGCTCTCAAGGGTAGAGCCAGCCGTGACAAAGTGATGTGCTTTCATAGCAGCAAGATCAAGCCTCCGAGGAGCCAAAACTGTATCATTTGGATCAACAGCAAGGTCCAAGGCAGCAATAACATGTGCAACAATAATTCCCCATAAATGGGTCCCTTAGCAGCTAAACGACGAGCAATGAGAGAACCAAGATTGTACTTAGTTTCATTGTTGAGCGCAACAGCTATGAAGGCCAAATGATAGTTGAAAATATTACTGGTGTTCTCCCTACCAAGAACACTAGTGGCAAGATAATAAGCAAAGTACCTGATGGCTGGGAGTTGAATATTTATTATCTTTCCTCGTTGGGCTCTACGGTCATCATCATTAGTTATCCCGCGGTAGAGCTCCAACAAATCAGCAGGTTGAGCTGGAATCTTCTTCGCCGACCCAGCTGTACCAAGTCCTAGGGCCTCACAAAATTTCTTCAATGTCATGGTGTAAGGCCTACCATAAATTTTGAAAGACACATCTGGCTTGAACAAGCTATTAGTAAAGGAGAAGCTCTCCACAAAAGTTTTAGTGAGCGTTGCATATTGCATGCTCTCATCCTGCATATAGCTTGTTAGTCCAACCATCCGAACCAAGGTTAGAAAATCATCATGAATCCCAGCAGTCCGCAAAAAAGGTTGGGGAAGGAAAGGTGGAAGGGTGAGCATCCCCCTCATCTCCCTCGTCGCCAAATCGCGGTATAATGAGATCCTCATTGTATGAGGGCCTAGCTCGGGAGGATGATCTTGAAGGCCTTGCCCTTCTAGGTGCATCACTCTCAAATATTTCACCAAACGTGTGGTTGTCCATGACCTCTTTTTTCTAAAAAAATTATACAAACATCAAACCAAGTGATTTCCAAGTTGATAAATGATGAGAAACTACTATAGGAACTTGCTAGAGGGCTACACGTGCATCAAAATGTAATCTCTAAGAATAGAACAAGCATGAAAGCTCACACCACCTGTCACCTATAGTAGCAAAATACTCAAGATACAATCTACCAATCACAAATCTAATTGGACAAGCGGAGGAGGCACATACCAAGGAGCAATCCCTCCAAAAATCAGCAACAAAGATGGGCTGAGCAAGGAGATCGAAAATCACGAGCAAGAACAGCAGGAACTCGAGCTTGAGAAAGTTTTCCGGTGTTTTTCGTGAGAGAGAAAGAAGATGGCTGGGAGGAGGCACCTTGGAGGGGCCCAGGTGGGCCACGCCCCAGCCAGGCGCCACCTGGGGGCTGGCCGCGCCCACCAGGGGTGTGCTGGCCTGGGGTGCACCCCTGGGTCACTCCAGGTGTCCCTCTTCCCCTTTTTTCAAGGAAACAATTATTTTGAATTTTCTAGGATTTTCAGGAAACTTTATTTTTGGCCAATTTTCAGGGTATGAAAATTGATTTTCTCGCAGAAACAATTTTTTAGAAGAAGCAAAAGCAAACCAGAAACCAAACTACAGAGCTTTAAGACACTCTAACAAGCAAACAACTAACAAAACCACAGCTTGCAAAAGAAAAGGCAAGGACTAGGAAGGAGAAAAGTAAAAGAAAGCAAGTATAACCACAGTAAAAACATTATTTTGTTCATTAAAATCCCTTTGTTAACAAGGTTGATCAAGTCTTGTTACCAAAACAATCTTATATGAAACAAAACTTTGCATTCCACAAGGTGATTATGTTACCTCAAACTTGATAGCAATGGTCCCAATCATAATAGTTTCAAAATTTTCTTGTGGAATGGGACAATATATTTCTCCAACCTTGATGCTCTCAATATTTTCAATGGAATTCAGGCAATAGCTTTTAGCAACCTTCTTGGGGAAATAGATAGTATGCTCTTTGTCATTAATATTGAATGTTACTTTTCCTTGATTGCAATTGATGACAGCACCTGCAGTATTAAGAAAAGGTCTCCCAAGAATAATAGACATATTATCATCTTCAGGCATTTCAAGCACCACAAAATCAGTTAAAACCAAGCAATTATGAGCCACTTGAACAGGAACATCCTCACATATACCAACAGGAATAGTAGTTGACTTATGAGACATTTGCAAAGATATATCATTCGGTATCAACTTTTCTAACCGAAGTCTCTTGTAGAGAGAAAATGCATAACACTAACTCCAACTCCCAAATCACATAAAGCAGTTCTAACATAATTATTCTTAACAGAGCAAGGAATAGTTGGTATACCTGGATCACCAAGTTTCTTTGGAACCTTACCATTGAAAGAATAATTAGCAAGCAAAGTAGAAATCTCCTCATTAGGAATCTTCCTTTTATTAGAGACAATATCCTTCATATACTTTGAATAAGGAGGCAACTTAATAGCATCAGTCAAAGGAATTTACAAAAATAAAGGTTTCAGCCACTCACAAAACTTTTTGTAGTGTTATTCCTCCTTTGACTTGTGTTTCTTACCTGGAAAAGGCATAGGTTTCTGCACCCAAGGTTCTCTCTCACTACCATGTTTCTTAGCAATAAAATCTTCCCTAGTGTACCTAGCGTACCTAGTGTTCCTAGTGTGCTTCTCAGGTTCTTACTCAACTTCCTCCTTATCAGGAGCATCATTTTTATCATTACCACTCTCAGTTTCAGCATCCGAGACAGATATACTATTAGGATCTACAACAGGTTCAAGTGGTTCCTCAACTATCTTATGTTTCTTTTTCTTTCTCTTACGAGGACTACCACTACTCTCACCTTGTTGAGAATCCTGCTCAATTCTTTTAGGGTGTCCTTGAGGATATAAAGGATCTTGAGTAGCTATACCACTCCTAGTTCTAATTCCATAAGCATGTTTATCTCCTGAGGCATTAACTAACATATCCTTTTGTACCTTAGCAAGTTGATCAAGTTGGGTTTGAACCATTTGAAAGTGTTTACAAAGAATTTTAATATCATTTGAAGTTCTTTCCACAATATCCAGCTCTAGAGTTTTCCAATAAATGATTCTGAACTTGTTTATTAAAATTATCTTGTTTAACAATAAATGTGTCAAGTTCCTCTAAGCATTGATCAGGAGGATTACCATAGGGAATATCACCTTCATCAAAGTGGAGAGAGTGTACTTCAATAGTAGATGAGTGGGGAATTAGCTTACATAATTCTTCTATAGGAGGTATATTATTCACATCTTCAGCTCTAATACCTTTCTCCTTAAGACATTTCTTAGCTTCTTTCATCACTTCATAATTTAATGCAATAACGCCCCTCTTCTTTGGTGTTGGTGTTGGAACTGGTTCAGGCACAACTGGTTTAGGAGTAATAGGCTCAGGTGTATTTAGCTCAGTTGAAGTCCAATCATCATAATTCTTGCTTATTTTAGCCATTAATTCTTCAGCATCTGTAGGAGTTCTTTTCCTGAAAACACAATCAGCAAAGCTATCTAGGTATGTCCTAGAATCATCAGTTAGTACATTATAATAAATGTCAAGAAGCTCATTCTTAGGCAATGGACATCTAGGATGTGCATGAATCAAGGCACAGAACCTTGTCCATGACTCAGGTAATTTCTCTTCTTCTCCCTGTTTAAAATCAAAAAGTCTATGCAAAGCAACATGTCTAGCACTGGGAGGAAAATATTTCTGGAAGAAAGAAGCAATCAAGCAATCAGGGCTATCAATGGAACCAGGAGGCAATCTATTAAACCAAGCCTTAGCTTCTCCTTTTAGTGAAAAAGGGAAGATCTTTGTAACAAAATACTTGCGCATCTTAAAATCATCAGATAATAAAGCACTCATAGCGGAAAGCTCATTCACATGAGCCACATCACTCTCATTTTCAGTCCCACAAAAAGGTTCTTTCTTAACAATGTCTAAATAGGATAAATCAAGAGAGAAATCATAATCTTTATCTTTGATATCTATGGGAGAGGTGGCAAACTTATGATTAGAGGATAGTTAGGAATAATGGTATGCCTTGCAAGGAGACTCTTAATAGCACTAGAACCATGTGTGTTTTGGCACTCTTCAACAAATTCATCAGTAAACTCAATCTAGCCATCATTAATGTCATAACTCTCTCTAGACTCAGGTGAGCTAACAGGTGTAACAGTGTCTTCACTAGGAGTTTCAGTATTTCCTAGACCAGCCATAGTAGCATCTAGGAAAGGACCTAATGAACCACTCGCATCAAGCACATTAGAAGTAACAACATGAGTATCAAAAGTAGTTTCAGATTCAGCAGTAGTAGCAGTATGTGTAGCATGTGTATGTGGTGGTGGTGTAACAAGCTTACTTATAACAGACGGTGAATCAAGAGCAACATAGGTGTTTAGGACTGTACCTCTTCTTGTAGTGGATGGTAAAATAGGAAACTTTCCATCACGAGACTTCCCCATGATGAAAGGAGTAGCAGTGAACAATAATAGATCCAAGTGAACTTACAAATAAAGATATGCTCCCCGGCAACAGCGCCAGAAAATAGTCTTGATGACCCACAAGTATAGGGGATCGCAATAGTCTTCGAGGGTAGTATTAGCCAATTTATTGTTTCGACACAAGGGGAGACAAAGAATACTTGCAAGCCTTAACAACTGAGTTGTCAATTCAGCTGCGCATGGAAATAGTTCTTGCTCACAAAAGTTTATCAGTAGCAACAGCAACAGCAAAACAAGAGCAATAGTAACAGTAGTAGCAAACAGTAGGATATGAGCGCGGTAGGCTTAGGGATGGATGGACGGGAGTTGCATGGACGAGTCTAAACATGTAACTTAAAGATCTAGGGCAATTGCAGATAAATGATATAAAGCATCCAAGTACAAAACAATCCTAGGCATGTGCTCCATATATAGTCATGTGTGCTCGCAATGAGAACTTGCACAACATCTTTTGTCCTGCCAGCCCGTGGCAGCGGGGCCTCTAGGGAACTACTGGAAATTAAGGTCCTCCTTTTAATAGAGCACCAGAGCAAAGCATTAACACTCCGTGAACACATGTGATCCTCACACCACAGCCATCCCCTCCGGTTGTCCCAATTTTTGTCACTTCGGGGCCTTTGGATCCGGACAATGATATGTGTACACAACTTGCAGATAAGATCACAAACAATACTATCATAATGATTCAATAATAAGTTCAGATCTGAGAGCATGGCACTCAGGCCGTAGTGACAAGCATTAAGCACAACAAGTTGCAACAAAGTCAAATAGCACTAATAGAGATACTAGGCACCATGCCCTAACAATCTTATTCGATTACATGATAGAACTCATCCAATCTCTACCATCCCCATAGCCTACAGCGGGGGATTACTCACTCATGGACGAGGGAAACATTGATGGTTAATGGAGAGGCCTTGGTGGTGACTATGGCGATGATCCTCCCCAAATTCCTCGTCCCGGCAGGGTGCCAGAACGGAGTTTCTGGTTCCGAATCACGGCTTCTGGTGGTGGCGGCACAACGGAACTATTTTTGGAAAAACGATGAACCCTCCCCCGGTTTTTAGGTCAAGAGGCTCATTATAGGCGAAGAGGGAGGCCGAGGGGGTGCCTGTGGTGGCCGCACCCCCCTAGGCGTGGCCAGGCCTGGCCCGCGCCTGGCAGGGGTGTGGGCTCCCCAGGCCTCCACTCCGTCTCGTACTCTGGCTCCGTGGATCTTCTAGTGCAATAGGATTTTTGGCATATTTTTCGGGATTTTTCCTGATAGTTGATTTTCTACACAAAAACTAGACACCAAAGTAATTCTGCTGAAAACAGCGTCCGTCCGTGTTAGTTGTATCCAAATCACACAAGTTTAGAGGAGAAACAATAGCAAAAGTGTTTGGGAAAGTAGATACGTTTTGGACGTATCACCCCCATTGCCCGAAAAATTTGAAGATGCCCCTGACGGCGGGGACATGGATGAGTCAGGATCGACTGTCCCTACTTCTCAGTCACTAGAACATGAATCCCTCGATTCCAGTGATGGCGATACTCACAAGAGAGTTCGAAGCGAGGGATTGGATGCCTCAAGTCCTACGTCTCTAAAGGGGCCTGCTCCAGACCAGGGTGTTGCTTCACCAATCCCAGCAGTGCCTATCCGAGCCGTGGCTCCCTAGCTACAGTCCAAGAAGCAGAAGCGGGACGAGGTTTTCGACCTTGATGACTTCAACACATGAGTGTCTTGTATCCTATATATTCGAGTATGTTTCTTAGTTTTCTCTTTGATGAATGTTCTTTGCTATTTGTACTAATAGGGAGTCTACTTTGGAGGAAGTTTTCAAGGATGAGGGTGACGACGGAGTCATGGACTCTAAGGCCACGAGTGCCGAGGCAGCTACGCCCTCCCCGAAGACGGTGGCCACCTCTGATGATAGTTCTCCGAGCTCATCAAAACTGGGGTGCCGCAGGATTATCAGTTGAATGACCACTCTAGGACCTTCGGAGTCTTAGGGTGACCATGTAAGTACTTCTAAATCCATCTAAACAGCCCCCGAGTCCTCTTTATCTAACTTGAAGTATTCCTTCGGCCTTTTGTAGAATATGACGTGCTTGGGCCATCAGTATGTGTGACTAGAGGCGGACTTCAAGCAGCTCTAGGGTGAGTCGTGTTGCTCTTTTTTGCTTGTATTATCGTAACACATGTGACTGACTTGTGAAGGCTCTTTTGCTTTGGTTCTAGAGGACAACAATCAAGATCTTCGTCGGCCAGAGTCTCTTGAGAAGAGTCGCAGCACGGCGGAGACCAAGGATAAGAATGCCTTGGAGGCCCTCGAGCGCTTCAGGACGGAATCGAAGCAGCGCGAGGAGAACCTGGCGGTAGCTATGGCTGAGCGAGAGAAAAGCTTTGATGATCAGCTCATGGCGGCTGCCCAGGCTCTTTACGATAAAATTTCTAGCGCAAGCATTGTGTTCTGTCTTCTTTTGACTTTTTCTTTTGACTGGGTTTTGGATGTTGCACATCTACAGATGCGACTAGGCTCGTTTTGATCGTTTTGATGCTGGCTCCATGGCCGCGATGAAAGACCGCTGCACCTCCACCCGGGATGCTCTACTCAAGGCCAAGGAGGTGCTCATTCTCTTCCACCGGGAGATGTTCCCGAAGGATGCGACTATGGAAGACCTCGGTAGTCTGGCTGATGCGCTTGCTGGGGACGCACCCGCAGAATATAAGCAGATGCAGAAGGGCGCGGGTGCATCACTTGGACTAGTCTGGCCGAAGGGCGTGGGTGCATCGCTTAGACTAGCGATGTCTCAAGCTTACAGTGTTGGCCTGGACCTCGGCAAGATCACGTCCAAGATGCACGTGACAACAGAGAGCGAAGAGGTAGCCTTCTCCTCCTTTTCCAAGCACTGCAAGAAGTATAACCCACATCTAATAGAATTGCTCGTGAAGTATTCTGTGGAGTAAAAACGGTTGGCTACGGCAAAATCCATGGCATCGGAGGTTGCCACGAAGCCCTCTGATGCTTCTGCATAGTTAGTGTTGTGCTATCACTAGCTGCTTCCTTTTGTTGTAGGTCTGAACTTGTAGTTATTTTGTTGAACTTGCAATTGGTCACTTTCTGTGCATGACTTTGTTGGAACTGCTACACAATAGCTTGCTTGTAAATACATGTTATGTTTCCATATGTATACATTGAGATCCTTATCTCTCGCTGCTTGTATAGGGCTATTCGTGTGCTGTGCCAACTATTCCATCCTCGTCTGCTCCTTCAGCTTCCTTGCGACTGAGAGCCGATGATTTGTTGCAACTTAATTTATTGCGTGACCGGGTGAAAGACTTATAGAATACCATGTGATATTAGTGGCAATGCCGATGTGTGGAAGTCGAAGGCAGAGAGGGTCTTCGAGTGGGATAAATATCTGCTTGGAGAGGTGGATCAGATTGGCGAGCAGCTGTAATGTGAGCATCTTCTGGCTGACTCATGTTCTTCGGGTCATGTCTAGATGTCGACTGACTTTTTGGTGTGTTGCAGTTGTGAATCTTATTATTTAGGAGGATAAAGAGCGCGTCGATATTCGACTGAACTACCTTCCACAAGCTGAACTAGAGGCTGGAGGGTTCTTCTGCACTGACAGGAACCGGGCGACTATGATGGCAACGGTGTAGGACCGCGTCTCCCATGTTCTAGATGTACTGAAAAGCGCATGGTTGGCACTCGCGACGGTGTACAGCGCAATGTTCCTGCTGGACGTGGCATCCACCAGCGTGGCCGGGCTACTGCGGAAGTTTTGCGATGTGAATGTTGTGAAGGAATGTGTTCGCCAGCAACTGGTTGTGGGTGCCAAGGTTGAGCTAGCCCTTGTTCACATGCAGCACCCAGATGTGGACTTGGAGGCCATTGCGGTAGGACCTCCAGTGCCTCCGGATGGGATGGCGTGGAAGCGTCCTCATTATCGGGCGATTGCCCAGCCTGCAGAAGACATTGTTCCACTGTTCGATGAGCGCACCAATTTCATTCTCCATCGGCAGCGGTGATGTTTTTCCTGAAGATGATGGATTCGAAGAACTTGACAACAGTGGTGTCGGTTTGGTTGGTGAAGGGCGTAGCCTCGATCCACTTGGTGAATTTGTCAAATGGAACGGAATGTAGACGTAGCCTCCGGGTGACGTCTTCTGGAGCTTGCCAAGCATGTCGAGCCCCCATTGCACAAAGGTCCAGACCAGGGGTATTGGCCATAGCTCGGCGCCTAGCGCGTGCGGTTTGTCTGTGAATCTCTGGCATGCATTGCACTTATTGATGATGCTTTTGGCATCGCACATCGCAGTTGGCCAGTAGAAACTAGACTAGAGTGCCTTGGCAACGAGGGCGCTATTGCCGGCGTGGTGTCCACAGGTGCCTTGGTGGATGTCGAGGAGAATGCTTCTACCATCGCCGTTGCTGATGCACCATTGTAGAACGCTGGTGATTACTCGCTTGTAGAGATCGCCGTTGATGATGGTGAAGGCCTTGGAGCGATGGTGATGTGTCGGGCGTCCGTTTGGTCGTCTGGCATCTTCTTGCTCAGCAGGTATGTGATATACGACTGAGTCTAGGAGGCTTTGATGAGCATGACCTCCATGGGGACTTCGGATGAAGGGGCTGGCTCTACTTCAGCGGGTGCTCCAGAATCTTTGGGTGTCATAGATTCTGAGTGCATAGCTGCTTCTGGTGGGTCCTTGGACGGCTTAAGCTTGATGGAGCATTCGCATATTTGCTCCAAGAACACGCCTAGTGGCACTGTGGCATAGGTGGAGCCAATGTTTGCGAGTTTTCAGCCTCTTCGTTACTTTCACGGCCAAGGTGCCGGAGTTCATAGCCATCAAAGTCGCCTTCGAGTGTGTTGTAGAGGTCGCGGTATGCGATCATGTTGTCATTGATGGCTTTGCACTTGTTCATCGTCTGCTGTACGACGAGGTTGGAGTCTCCATAGATTACGAGTATGGTGGCTCCGCAAGCTTTGGCCATCCGCATCTCGTGGAGCAGGGCTTCGTACTCCGCTTCATTGTTGGTGATATGTCGTGAACATATCTATAATTTTTGATGTTCCATGCTTGTTTAGTATCCACTTTGCTATGTTTTGTCTACACTTTGAGGTATTTTTATACACTTTCTGGAACTAACCTATTGACAAGATGCTGTCGTGGTATTGCCGACGAGTACGCCATGGAGGGGTCCTCATAGTGCGTGTTTAGAGACGTGGGGGAAGGCGGACGGTTAACGGGTACGAGGTAACACAACTTACCTAGGTTCAGATCCCACGACGGTGGCGGAATCCTACTCCTGCTATAAAACACTATAGTGGCAATACGCCGAGTTACAGAGATAGGTTCGTTGTGCGAGGTATGAGTTAATTGGTGCCCTAAAGGCTCCCATAGGCCCGACTTATATAGTCGCCAGGTCCTAGGGTTACAGGGAAACGTCCTAGCCGGACAGGTTACAGAGTCCTACACTGTCTATTACTAGTCTAGCGTGTCTTGTACTCCAAGGCTCCGGGTACGCTGGTGACTCCATCGTAGCCTTCCTTTATCTGGCATGGGCCTCCCTTCTGGATCCATCTAACTGGGCCGCCCAGCAGGCCATGGGCCATGCTACCAACTGTGGGCCACCCGGGTTATCCGGATAAGAGACATGTTATGAGGATACCCATATAGCATATCCCCAAGAGTAGCCCCCGGAGAACTCCGAGATCTTGCGCCGTCTTGCCTCTTCACGTTGAATGCTCCGTCTAGATGGATGTCGGCAAATCGTCAAGCAACATCTTGTAGTCCTCCCAAAGAACTCTGCAAGGTTTTCTCCGCCTTCAAATTGTAAGTCGGAGAATTGCTAAATCTTCCATCGTACTCTTCCATAGCCGGAATGGATCCATCCATGTCGGAATCTTCTGATGTGATGGTTCATATGTCGGTGACAGCTAGGGCGACGTAGACATAGGTCAGCAAGCCTCGTAACTCACACATGCGGAGAATGCAACCATGTCCACTTTTCCCGTGCAAGCGATACGAACCATTGGCGGCGACGATTGGTACGTGGCGAAATTTCCGCGCACGTCTCCGCACACGTCATCTACGCGACAACCATTCGATCAAGTTGCATGAATCTTGATGCTGGAGATCATAAATAGTAACTGCGATGGAAAATTTACTTTTTCACCTCATTCTCCCCTGCATCTTCTTCTTCCTCAGGCAAGCGTCTACTCGAGCTCTCCGCGCCTCGCACGAAAAACCCTAACTCCCAATCTCACTAGTCACCTCCGAATGCACCCAATGGCTAGTAACAGCTCCTCCCCTTCGATGGTGCGTCGGGCGAAGCCGCGGCGAAGCCGGTGAGCTCCGTCGTCGTGCCCCCAGAGGGCCTGGTCATCCCCAGGTCTGCGGTGGTCGAGGCCACCGACGACGACCATAATCCAGCGGCGCTGGAGCTGCTAGAGGAGGAGTACGACTCCCACAAAGGTGACTGGCGTGGTTCGGACATCACGGACCGCTACATCAAAGAGCTGATCATCGAAGGTTACCTCCCTGCGACGGAGGGGCTTGCCTGGCGGGCGGCGCCGACCGGCGAGGTCACACCTTCTCCCCAAGCCGGAGAAAAGGTGTACCTCAAAGCAAGTTGGTACGCGGCGTCTCCCTGCCCATCTTTAATTTCTTCCTTGTTGTCCTAAATCATTACCGAGTACAGCCACAGAACCTTTCTCCCAATAGTATCCTAGAGCTTAGCAATTATGCGGCGCTTTGCGAGGGTTACTTAGGGATTAAGCCTAGGCTAGATCTCTTCATATATTTCTTCACCGTCAAACACGAAGCCGGAGCCAGTAAGGATGAACTTAGAAATTGTGGCACCATTAGCTTCAAGATCCGGCCTGGCCGGCGCTTCCCCGACATCGTCGGCCACGAGTCCTGCAAGAACTGGCAGCGTACTTACTTCTATGGCCCAGATATCCCTCTTGCCGGCCGAGAAGTAATGTACCCGGACTTTGTCGATGGAGCAGCCGTCGAAGCCCCGACATGGATATCCCATGCCTCCCTTCCCTCTGACATCGATGCTTCCTGCGCTATAAGGCGGATAGAGGTTCGTAGAGACGGGTTTGACCGGATTGGACCTAGCCATGTGCTGGTTCATCAGGCGGATCTAGCCTTTGCAACACCGCTCGAAGCTGATGCACGAGTATTCCAACGATAGAAGGGATAGCCTCCACATCTCCCTGGACAACTTCTCGAGCAATTCCGTCAAGCTTCGCCTCAAGTACATCGTCAAGGTGAAGGACAAGAAGCGTGGCTTAGCCATCACCTACGACATGTTCGTAGAGAGCAAGTGCCCAAAGGTAACTGTTTATTTTCCGTGTATGACATATACTCCAGTTCTTCCGTCTAGCCATTACCATCTCATCTAACATGGTGGTTCTTTACCTTAACAACTTAGCGACATAGATGAGGACAACATGGCTCCTCAAATCTATGATCCAAAGATGAAGGAAGTCACCGTCGTGTCCGACGACGATGCTCCGTTGGCGCGAAAGCGGAAGAGATCCACCTCTGACGCTGCCGACGGAGGCAAGAAGAAGAAGACGGAGGGTGGAGCCTCCAAAAAGACTACCGCCGCCCTAGAGGCGGAGAAAAGAAAGATTACCGGCATCCCCTATTGTGTAAGCTTCTTTGCCTCCGACATTGTCCATTTGTCTGTTTTATTCCTGTACTTATGCATTTTGCACGTTTCAAAAAGAAAGCCACGACCAGCTTAAAGAAGACCTCCAAAACTTTGGGGGCTTCTAGAACCATCAAGGCTATGCTGCATCGCGATGCATCTCCCGCCATCACCCCTGTCACTCACATCGTCCAGCCTTCGTCCGCCCCGACAAGCTCACAAGCTAGAGAAGCATCTGGCCCTTCCGCCACGGAAGTGGACTCAGGCGCCTCCACAGAGCTCGCTGTTGTCGGTGAACATGCGACACAGGAGAGTGCCGCACACCAAATGGCTGAAGCTCTGGCTAAGTATGCCATGGATAGCGTAAGGTGGTGATGGTAGGTGGTACCTCTGCCGAAGGCGGCGCCCCCGCACCCAAGAAAACCATATAGTTTCCGAAGATAGTCTATCTGGTACTTAGGCCGGGTAGCACTTCTCTGGTTCCTGGTGCGGCGCCGACATCTCCAACGTGCGGTCTCTAGGAGCTTCTCCGGCAAGCAGAAATCTTGCAAGGAAATAGTGCATCCTTCGGCAAGTTGCTAGCCGAGAGTGCTACCAACCTCAAGATCATTGCACTTGTAAGTTATATTTGCCTTTTTGCATTTCATATGAGTATCCCACTGTAGACCCCAAGGATTTAGACGAAAAACCATAGGTCTTTGCGTCTAGATGCTCTAAGAGTGACTAAGCTAGAAAACTTCTCACTGTAGCCCCCAAGCATATAGGTGGAATGAATTATTCCGACTAGATGCTTTAAGAGTGGCATATGCAGTGTTTATAAATTTCGATACTGTAGCCCCCAAGCTTCTAGTTGTAACTGAATTAGTTCCGACTAGATGCTTAAAGAGAAACTAAGCATACGTCCGAGTTAAAAACTTTATACTGTAGCCCCCAAGCTTATAATCGAAAACTGAATTAGTTTCTACTAGATGCTTAAAGAAAGAATAAGCATATTGCTAAGTTAAAAAATCTCGCTGTAGCCCCCGAGTGTCTAGGTGGAAATTTTCCACCTAGATCCTCCAAGTAGACCAAACAACGTTTAACTTTCTTCTCTCCATAGAATGAGAATGCTCGGAGGGGAATGGCCAACGACAAGTACCAGAAGATGCGCGCGGACTTGGAAGCTGAAAAGGGTAAAACTGTCTTCTTGAAGGAACAGATCATCAAGAGCAAGTGTCTGTTTTTCCTTTATTTTTTGTATTCCGACTTGACCTTGTGTATTCTCCGAGTACTCACTGTGTACTTTGCTTTCTCCGACTTGTAGAAACCATTGCCAAGGCTAAGGACATTGTCGAGCAATCCAAGCATATTCAGGAGCTAGATAGCGAGAACAAGATACTTAAGAAGGAGAGGGAGGAGATGTTGAAGATGCATGAAGAATCAATGAAAGCCCCATAGGAATCCGCCACCGAGGAGATGAACCGCTTGAAGGAGGAGGTCGCGATCTTAAAAGATCAGAAGAAAGCTGCCGATGAGCAGAATCAACGCCATCATGAAGCGTACAAGCTCCTCCAACAAGAACGGGACTCCTTGGAGGATACTCTCTGGCAAGCTGAGGCTAGCATCTTCAGTACGTGATTCTCCGACTTGGATTTCTGTAGTCTGGATACTTTGATTTTTTGAACTCATGCGCTCCTTTGTCGGCAATTCGCAGCTCCTATGGGTTTAACCCGGTCGCCTCCTCCGCCAAAGGAATGCATGGTCCTTGCCGGCAACTTCATCAACACCGCCATCGCGCAGACCAAAGAGATTGCCAAATCCCTCCAGATTAACATCAAGTCATCGGACTCTGTAGCGAAGTTCTCGGAGTTCCTGCGCCGAGCCCCCGAGCGTATTTCAAGCTGGAAAGCTTCATGTGCACGGGCCGGCACCAGGATGGCATTGTCAATGGTGAAGGCACACTACGAGAATGCCGACATCGACATGGTAACCTCTGGTATCCCCAACGTAGACGACAAAGGCCAAAAGATAAATCATGAATCTATCTTGGCGTCGCTCGCAGGTTATGACACCAGAGTCGCCGAGTTGGTCGACGTTAACGTCTTTGTGCACATAAACACCATTGAAGACAAAGGCCAAAGCTCCTCCGAGTCCCTCAATACTGCCGACTTCGAGGGAGGTGACTCTCCTGCTGCTGGTGATGTTGCTTCCAAGTCGCCTGCGCCAGAGGAATAAAAACAATTTGTAATATTTGTTTCCTCTGTAACATGTTTATGCGTAAAAACTATGTGTTAACTTAAGGCGGAAAACAATGGTGTATGTCCTGCTACTTAAGAACTATTTCCAGCATGTATATATTTTTTAAGCAAGTGTTGGATTATCCATTACTTTGGTTTTTATGCTTGACTTTTATTGATTCGGAAGACTCGTTGTCAGAACTATGCGCTCAGGTGATGATGCCCAATGGTACCGTCAATAACCTATGCACAAAATCGCCGACAATAAGTGCCAAAAGTCACTACTCTAGAATCCACATAAAAACGAAAAAATAACGTGTAGACCAGAAAACTTAAGCTAACGCCCGTAGGCGGAATTTTCACAAGTGCAATCGCAAAGCTTATGCATAAAGGTTTTATATGATCCAAAAATGAACACTAAAGGAGGTAAAAGACTCAGAAATATGAGTGAACCAAAGAGCTTTATTTCATTGATCATATAAGAGGTACACAATTAGATAAAAAATGCTAAGTGTAGAAAGTACGTAGTTGTGCTATGTTCCATGGCCGATCAAGCTCCGGGTAGTCATCATCCGGGTCACGTCGCTTACGCTTATGATCCTTATTGGGTCTATCCTTCAGTTCACGATTGTCAACGAGGTAGTAAGACCCATTGAGTAGCGCCTTACTTATGATGAACGGTCCTTCCCATGATGGGGATAATTTGTGTGACTTCTTCTGCTTAAGTCGGGGCACCAAATCCCCCTCTTTAAACGAGTGATGCCGAATGCGGCGACTATGGTAGCTCGTAGCTTCTGATGGTAGATGGCAGATCTTTGGCATGCCAAAACACGCTCCTCCTCGAGAAGGTCCACATCTAGGCGTCTGGATTCTTCAGCGTCATCTTCGTCATAGGCGGCAACCCTTGGTGCATCGTGAAGTATGTCGGAAGGTAGGATGGCTTCTGCTCCATATACCATGAAGTAAGGGGTGTAGCCGGTGGATCTGTTGGGTGTAGTTCGTAAACTCCACAACACAGATGGCAATTCTTCCGCCCAGGCTCCAGCTGCTCTATGTAGCGGTGCCTCAAGACGTGGCTTTATTCCCTGCGGAATTAATCCACTGGCTCGCTCGACCTGACCATTGGATTGTGGATGTGCCACAGATGCAAGTTCAAGTCGGATGCCTTTCTCCCAACAATATGCCTCCACTTCTCCGAGTGACAAGTTGCTGCCGTTGTCGGTGATAATGCTATGTGGGAGACCAAATCTCACCGCTAGATCCCGGAAAAACCAGAGGGCAGTTTCCCCATCAAGCTTTCTAATGGGTTAGCTTCTATCCATTTAGTGAATTTATCAACTGCTAATAGCAGATGCGTAAACCCACATGGTGCCGTTTGTAACGGTCCCACCTGTAGGGTTCGCAGCATAGAAAAGAAAAATTTTCCTATGATGTGAACTATATACCAAGATCTATCTACTAGATACAAACAACGGGCGGATGTATATCCGTAGAGAACATACCCTTGAAGACCGACAAAGCTTAACGAGTTCAACTCGTGGTTGATGTAGACGATCTCTTGCTGATCTCAAGATCGAGAGGAAGTCCTAGCGCCGCAAATCAGCAGCGCATCCATGCTCGCACACACGTTCGAGGCACCGAGCAACCTCCGCCTCCTCGCTCCAGCGATGCAGCGGAAGCACAACTCTTTCTTGCCGAATAGCCACCGGGAACATGTATCTCGCTAGTCCGAGACCATGGGGGATAAATTCTAGAGGGGGAGAGAGATCCTTCACGAAGAGGTGTGAGAGACAAGTGAGGAGGGGGGCTCCTTTTATAGGAGGAGGGGGGGAACCCCAAGGGGGTGGCCGGCGCATGGGGGCTGCCCCCTTGCCCTCCCCTCTTCATGTGGGTGGACACTCCACTCACAAATCTCCTTTAAATTCCCTCCACTCAAAAGTCCACTCAAATTCCCATTAAATTTCCACCAAATTTAATGCAAACTCTCATTAAATAAAACTCTTTTATTTTATTCAGAATTTTGTCAATTACTTTAATGACAAACATTCACAAATAACCCCTTGCTAGAATTCTATTTTACATGCATAACCACTTTATGCAATTTCACCCGAAAACCTGTTTCGGTATCTAGTGAAATAAATTCCTGCGCTTGTTCATTCTTTCGGCATGAAACATTTGCTCCAATTGGATGTCGGTGTCTCTTAAGTGTGTCACCCTACGGTTCGTGAATAATGCGGACATGATCGAGACCCCTCTCGGATCAATAATCAGAAGCAGGATCTGGAGACCCATACTGACTCCCACACATTCAACGATGACTTTCTTGTGATCGTCGGAACCTTTTACGCTAGTATCTTAATCCCTTTGTTTCACGATATATTACATGTCCGAGATTCGATCATCGGTATCTGCATACCTAGTTTGATCTCGTTACCGACATGCACTTTTTTCTCGTTCCTGTGATATAACATTCTAGTGATCAAATCACTTGCTTGCAAGCTAATCAATGTGATATCACCGAGAGGGCCCAGAGTATATCTATCCGTCATCGGGATGAACAAATTCCACTCTCGATCCATGAGCCTCAACATAAAACTTTATTAGTTCTGAATACATCTTTATAATCACCCTGTTACGGTGTGACGTTTGATGTTATCAAGAAACTCTTCCGGTGTTAGTGATTGACATGATCTCATGGTCTAAGGATTAGGATCACTTCGTAAGTTGTTATAGCAATATAAACTCAATGACTTTGATCGTAATGCTATACTTCGGATGAATGTTCATCACACCATTAAACTAATGTTGTGATCCCGTTATTAACAACATCCAATGTCCATGATCAGGAAACCTTGATCATCTTGTTAATCAACGAGCTAGTTTATGAGAGAGGCATAACTAGGAACTTTCTGTTTGTTTATTAAACACACATGTATTAACGTTTCCGTATTAATACAATTATAGCATGCAAAATAAACATCTATCATATACTTGGAATACACATAATAAACACTTTATTATTGCCTCTCAGGGCATATTCCCTTCCGTCTCCCACTTGCACTAGAGACAATAATCTAGTTACCTAGTGATAAATCTAACACCCATTGAGTTCTGGTGTTGATCATGTTTTGCTCTAGGGAGAGTTTTAGTCAACGGATCTGCTACATTGGAGATCCGTATGTACTTTACAAATCTTTATATCTCCATCCTTGACATGCTCGCGGATGGAGTGAAACCGGCGCTTAATATGCTTGGAATGCTTGTGAGACCTTGGCTCTTTGGCATTGGCAATGGCACCATTGTTGTCACAATAGATCACCATTGGGTCCAACGCATTTTCCACCACTCCTAGTTCGGATATGAACTCCTTCATCCAAACTGCTTCCTGAGCCGCTTTTGAAGCAGCAACATATTCGGCCTCCGTTGTTGATCCCGCTACCACAGGTTGTTTGGAGCTCCTCCAACTAACCGCTCCGCCATTCATGAGAAATATGTATCCGGATTGAGACTTAGAGTCATACGGATCGGTGTCAAAGCTAGCGTCGACATAACACTTAGCGACGAGCTCTTCTTCACCTCCGTATACAAGAAACATATCCTTAGTTCTTCGTAAGTACTTAAGGATATTCTTGACCGCTATCCAGTGTTCCGAACCTGGATCCAATTGGTACCTACTAGTCAAACTAATAGCATGTGCCACATCCGGTCTTGTACATAGCATGGCGTACATTATAGAGCCTATGGCTGAAGCATAGGGGACTTTGTCCATTATCTCTCTTTCTTCCGCCGAAGCTGGACTTTGAGTCTTACTCAATGTCTTGCCTTGCAACATAGGTAAGAACCCCTTCTTACTTCCGTCCATTTTAAACTTCTTTAAAATCTTATCAAGGTATGTACTTTGCGATAGCCCTTTTAGGCGCCTAGATCTATCTCTATAGATCTTTATGCCTAATATGTATGACGCTTCACCTAGGTCCTTCATTGAAAATTTGCTGTTTAGATAACTTTTAACACTGTTTAAAAGATCTATATCATTTCCGATCAATAATATGTCATCCACATATAATATCAGAAATGCCACATTGCTCCCACTCACTTTCTTGTAAATACAAGCTTCTCCATAAGTTTGGACAAATCCAAACTCTTTGATCACCTCATCAAAGCGGAGATTCCAACTTCGTGATGCTTGCTTCAATCCATAGATGGATCGCTGAAGCTTGCACACCTTGTTAGCATCCTTAGGATCGACAAAACCCTTTGGTTGTATCATATACAACTCTTCTTCAATATTACCATTGAGAAATGCGGTTTTGACATCCATCTGTCATATCTCATAATCGAAATATGCAGCAATTGCTAACATAATCCTAACTGACTTTAGCATCGCTACGGGAGAGAAAGTCTCATCGTAGTCAACTCCTTGAATTTGTCGAAACCCCTTTGCGACAAGTCGAGCTTTATAGACGGTCACATTACCATCAGCATCAGTTTCCTTTTGAAAATCCATTTGTTCTCCACGGCCTTTCGGTCGTGAGGTAATTCCACCAAGTTCCAAACTTGATTTTCATACATGGATTCCATCTCGGATTTCATGGCTTCTAACCATTTGTTGGAATCCGGGCTCATCATCGCTTCTTCATACATCGCAGGGTCATCATTTTCATCAACCATGAAATTTTCCGTACAGCTCGGGAGCTGCACGCGTCCTGTTTGACCTGCGAGGTTCGGTAGTACTCTCTTTCGGAGTTTCATGATCATTATCATTAGTTCCCTCTTCAACAGGTGGAGCCAACTCCGGAACAACTTCCGGCGCTGTGCTACTCGCCATACTTTGAAGAGAAGGTTCCACAACCTCTTCGAGTTCTACCTTCCGACTACTCACACCTTTCGCGAGAAACTCTTTCTCTAGAAAGGATCCATTCTTGGCAACAAAAACCTTGCCCTCGGATCTGTGATAGAAGGAATACCCAATAGTTTCTTTAGGGTATCCTATGAAGATGCATTTTTCCGCTTTGGGTTCGAGTTTATCCGGTTGAAGTTTCTTCACATAAACATCGCATCCCCAAACTTTAAGAAATGACACCTTAGGTTTGTTTCCAAACCACAATTCATACGGTGTCTTTTCAATGTATTTAGATGGTGCCCGATTTAAAGTGAATGCAGCAGTTTCTAGTGCATAACCCCAAAATGACAACGGCAAGTCCGTCAGAGACATCATAGATCGAACCATATCTAATAAAGTACGATTACGACGTTCCGACACACCATTTCGCTGTGGTGTTCCGGCAGGTGTGAGTTGTGAAACAATTCCACACTCTTTCATGTGAGTGCTAAACTCGTAACTTAGATACTCACCTCCACGGTCGGACCGTAGAAATTTGATCTTTCTATTACGACGATTTTCCACTTCATTCTGAAATTCCTTGAACTTTTCAAAGGTTTCAGACTTGTGTTTCATCAAGTAGATATAACCGTATCTACTCAAATCATCCGTGAAAGTAACAAAATAATGATATCCACCTCGCGCCGACACACTCATTGGACCACATACATCAGAATGTATGATTTCCAATAAATCTGTCGCCCGTTCCATTGAACCGGAAAACGGCGTTCTAGTCATCTTGCCCATAAGGCATGGCTCACATGTATCAAATGATTCATAATGAAGTGATTCCAAAAGTCCATACGAATGGAGCTTCTTCATGCGTTTAACGCCAATATGACCTAGACGGCAGTGCCACATATATGCGGATATATCATCATTAAGTTTAATCCTTTTAGCATCAACATTATGAATATGTGTAACATTATCACCGAGATCTAGTAGAAATAAACCATTCATCATCAGTGCATGACCATAAAAGATTTCATTCATATAAATGAACAACCATTGTTCTCGGATTTAAATGAATAACCACTTCGCATCAAACATGATCCAGATACAATGTTCATGCTCAGTGCAGGCACCAGATAACATTTATTCAAGTTTATAACTAATCCCGACGGCAAGTGGAGAGGCAGCGTTCCGACGGCGATCACATCAACGCTTGATCCATTGCCGACACGCATCTTGACCTCACCCCTTGCTAGTGGTCGCTTGTTCCGCAGCCCCTCATTAGAGTTACAAATATTAGCAACTGAACCGGTATCAAATACCCAGGTGCTACTGCGAGCACTAGTCAAGTACACATCAATAACATGTATATCATATATACCTTTGTTTGCCTTGCCGGCCTTCTTGTCTGCCAGATACTTGGGGCAGTTGCGCTTCCAGTGGCCAGTCCCCTTACAATAGTAGCACTCGGAATCAGACTTAGGTCCAACTCGGGGTTTCTTTTCAGGCGCGGCAACCGGCTTGCCGCCCTTACTTCCCTTCCGTTTTCCCTTCTTGTCTTTCTTGAAACCAGTGTTCCTATTGATCATCAACACTTGATGTTCCTTTTTGATCTCCACTTCTGCAGTTTTAAGCATTGACAGAAGCTCGGGGAGAGACTTCTTCATGCCTTGCATATTATAGTTCATCACGAAGCTCTTATAGCTAGGTGGCAGAGACTGCAGAACACGATGGATTCCTAAGTCAATGGGAATCGATATTCCCAAGGACACAAGCTTATCGGCGTAACCCGACATCTTGAGTACATGCTCACTAACGGAGTTGTGCTCTTCCATCATGCAGCTAAAGAACTTTTCTGAAGCGTTGTAGCTCTCTACAGCAGCATGTGTGTCGAAAATCATTTTCAACTCACCCATTGTATCAAATGCATTGCCGTTTTCGAAACGCTTTCGAAGTTCCGGCTCTAGCCCATACAATATGCCGCAATGAACTAAGTTGTGGTCCTCCTGACGAGTCTGATAGACATTCTTCTCCTCGTCAGGGGCATCATCAAAAGGTGGGGGGCCTAACGACGCTTCTAGCACATATTGCTTTTGTGCAGCAGAGAGGAGAATCCTCAAATTCATGGCCCATTCGGTAAAGTTGCTACCGTTCGTTGCTAGTTTCTCTTTCTCCATGAACACATTGAAATTAAAAGCAGGTGGTGCCATCTACAACAGAATTTGTAAAGTTTAGACTAAGTGTATGATAGATTGAGTTCAACTAATTTATATTACGAATGAACTCCCACTCAAAAACGACATCCCTCGTGCCTTTTTGGTGATTACATGAACCAAATCCACTACACCAAGTCCGATCATCACGTGAGTCGGTATAGCTTCAAAGGCGAGCATCAAATGGGCATCATATCAACTATATGACTCATGCTTAACCTTTCGGTCCGTGTTCCGAGGCCATGTCTATACATGCTAGGCTCGCCAAGTTAGAACCTTAGTATTCGCGTGTGTAACTGTTTTACACCCAAAATATGGTCGTGGATCCAAGAACACCCGATCATCACGTGATGTCTTGGAGCGACGAAAACATAATCGGTGCATACTAAAGGAAGAACACATTCTTATCTTGATATTTAAATGAGGGATCATCTTATTATGCTAACAAAGCACTAAACAAGCAATATAAGATGCTATCAAACATCATATGTTTATTAGTGAAATGATATGGTTCCCGCAGATGATCTCTATCATGTGCATCGTGGTATGATCACTATCATACCTATATGTGTAAATCCAAGGTCTATGGATTTTACACGCTATGTGTGCTGTAAGAGTATCATCTCATACTTCTACTTACAACACTACCATATCATAACACTAGCCCAGCAACAATCTAAACTACACGCCTCTAATTTATCCATTGCAAGTTTTACGTGGCTTCGGGCTTTCGAGATAGAACCGTTCTTACCTACGAACATGAACCACAACGAGGATAATCAAATTGTTGACAACTCGCTTGCAAAATAGATATTGACTATAGTAGGAGAGACAGACACCCGCTAGCCACTTATGCAAACTAGTTGCATGTCAAGCGTGGAACAGGTCTCATGTGCGAGGACATGTAAAGTTTGTCCGGGCCGCTTCATCCCACTATGCCACCAATATCCAAAATTACAACAAAGGAGCAACAACATGATCATCATCGCCCACATACTCATATGTGTACTACCCGTGTAAAGTATCTACGCATAGATCCGGCTCTGATACCACTGTAGGGTTCGCAGCATAGAAAACAAAAAATTTCCTACGATGTGAACTATATACCAAGATCTATCTACTAGATACAAACAACGGGCGGATGTATATCCATAGAGAACATACCCTTGAAGACCGACAAAGCTTAACGAGTTCAACTCGTGGTTGATGTAGACGATCTCTTGCCGATCTCAAGATCGAGAGGAAGTCCTAGCGCCGCAAATCAGCAGCGCATCCGTGCTCGCACACACGTTCGAGGCACCGAGCAACCTCCACCTCCTCGCTCCAGCGATGCAGCGGAAGCACAACTCTTTCTTGCCGAATAGCCACCGGGAACATGTATCTCGCTAGTCCGAGACCATGGGGGATAAATTCTAGAGGGGGAGAGATATCCTTCACGAGGAGGTGTGAGAGACAAGTGAGGAGGGGGGCTCCTTTTATAGGAGGAGAGGGGGAACCCCAAGGGGGTGGCCGGCGCATGGGGGCTGCCCCCTTGCCCTCCCCTCTTCATGTGGGTGGACACTCCACTCACAAATCTCCTTTAAATTCCCTCCACTCAAAAGTCCACTCAAATTCCCATTAAATTTCCACCAAATTTAATGCAAACTCTCATTAAATAAAACTCTTTTATTTTATTCAGAATTTTGTCAATTACTTTAATGACAAACATTCACAAATAACCCCTTGCTAGAATTCTATTTCACATGCATAACCACTTTATGCAATTTCACCCGAAAACATGTTTCGGTATCTAGTGAAATAAATTCCTGCGCTTGTTCATTCTTTCGGCATGAAACATTTGCTCCAATTGGATGTCGGTGTCTCTTAAGTGTGTCACCCTACGGTTCGTGAATAATGCGGACATGATCGAGACCCCTCTCGGATCAATAATCAGAAGCGGGATCTGGAGACCCATACTGACTCCCACACATTCAACGATGACTTTCTTGTGATCGTCGGAACCTTTTACGCTAGTATCTTAATCCCTTTGTTTCACGATATATTACATGTCCGAGATTCGATCATCGGTATCTCCATACCTAGTTTGATCTCGTTACCGACATGCACTCTTTTCTCGTTCCTGTGATATAACATTCTAGTGATCAAATCACTTGCTTGCAAGCTAATCAATGTGATATCACCGAGAGGGCCCAGAGTATATCTATCCGTCATCGGGATGAACAAATTCCACTCTCGATCCATGAGCCTCAACATAACACTTTATTAGTTCTGAATCCATCTTTATAATCACCCTGTTACGGTGTGACGTTTGATGTTATCAAGAAACTCTTCCGGTGTTAGTGATTGACATGATCTCATGGTCTAAGGATTAGGATCACTTCGTAAGTTGTTATAGCAATATAAACTCAATGACTTTGATCGTAATGCTATACTTCGGATGAATGTTCATCACACCATTACAATAATGTTGTGATCCCATTATTAACAACATCCAATGTCCATGATCAGGAAACCTTGATCATCTTGTTAATCAACGAGCTAGTTTATGAGAGAGGCATAACTAGGAACTTTCTGTTCGTTTATTATACACACATGTATTAACGTTTCCGTATTAATACAATTATAGCATGCAAAATAAACATCTATCATATACTTGGAATACACATAATAAACACTTTATTATTGCCTCTCAGGGCATATTCCCTTCAGTCTCCCACTTGCACTAGAGACAATAATCTAGTGGAGCTTGTCCCTAGTTGGTGACTGTAGCAGTACACCAGCCCCCGAGCTGTTGAGCAGCTTTGATCTATCAAAGTGCGTCACCCAGTATTCTGGTACCGACAACGGAGTAGCATCTGGCATTTCCGTCCAATCTGCAATAAAATCCGCCAAGGCTTGTGACTTGATAGAGTCGCGTCTCTTGTAGGTTATCTCGAAGCCGGCAAGTTCAATGCCCCACTTCGCGACCCTTTCCGTAGCGTCGTTGTTGTTGTTGATAATGTCGGACAGTGGAGTCTTGTTCACCACTGTGATTGGGTGCTCCTGAAAGTAATGCCCCAGCTTCTGAGAAGCAAGGAATACTCCATAAGCTATCTTCTGGTAGTGCGGGTAACGCTGCTTGGACTCCGTCAAGACCTCGCTTACATAGTAAACTGGTCATTGAACTCCGTGATCATAGCCTGGTTCCTTCTGCTCTACCACGATGACGATATTGATTACCCGGTTGGTGGCCGCCATGTAAATTAACATGGGCTCTCCAGGCTCGGGTGCTGCAAGGATGAGCGCTGAGGAAAGAATCTCCTTGAGCTGCTTCAATGCTGCATCTGCTTTGTCTGTCCACGTGAATTTGTCCGCCTTCTTCAGCAACTTGTACAACGGTAGGGCCTTCTCTCCAAGTCGCCTGATGAATCGACTAACTGCTACAACACAACCTGTTAGTCATTGAATGTCCTTTAGGCATGTCGGACGGTTTATGTTTAAGATGGCCTTGATCCAGGTTGACCTCGATTCCACGCTAGGAAACGATGAAGCCCAACAATTTGCCGGTTGGACCCTAAAGACGCACTTCTTGGGGTTAAGCATCATGTTGTATTTCCGGAGATTATCAAAGGTTTATTTTAAGTCGGATATTAAGTCATTTGACTTTTTAGACATCACCGCTATATCATCCACATATGCGTGAACGTTCCGACCAATTTGATCGTGTAGGCAATGTTGCATTGTCCGCTGGTATGTAGCCCGTGCATTTTTCAGCCCAAAGGGCATCGTAACATAGCAAAATGTGCCGTATGGAGTAGTGAACGAAGTGGACAATTGGTCCGACTTCCTCATCTTGATCTGGTGGTATCTTGAGTATGCATCGAGAAAACACAAAAGTTCTGAGCCAGCCGTTGAGTCAATGACTTGGTCAATGCGAGGCAAAGAAAACGGATCTTTGGGGCATGCTTTGTTCAAGCTGGTGTAATCAATGCACATTCTTAATTCTTTGGTTCCCTTTTTGGGGAAAAGTACAGGATTGGCCACCCATTGGGTGTGAAGGACTTCTTGGATAAAACTAGCCTTAAGTAATCTAGCTATCTCTTTTCCTATGGCGCGTCTCTTCTCATCTCCAAAGCGTCGTAGAGGTTGCTTCACTGGTTTGCATTTTGGATCAATGTTTAAGTTGTGCTCGACAAGTTCCCTAGGTACACCTTTCATGTCGGTAGGTTGCCAGGCAAAGTTGTCCCTGTTCTCATGGAGGAACTCGACGAGCGCGCTTTCCTATTGGGGATCCAGGTTCGTCCCAATGGTGGTAGTCTTGGAGGCATAGCCTACCAAAAGTTCCACCGGCTTGGTCTCGATGGCGGCCTTGAATGCTGGAGTGGAGTCGAAGATCTGTTTCTTCGACGCGGGCATCTCTGAGTCATCGACCTTGCTCTGGATTTCTTTGAATTCTTCGCTATAGAGGACAGCTTCCGCGTAGGCTGCTTCATTAATCTTGCAGTCCCTAGCTTTGGTAAAGCTTCCGGATACGGTGATGACAGCGTTTGGTCCGGATATCTTCAGTTTGTTGTATACGAAGAATGGCTTGGCCATGAAGGTGTGGAATATGTTGCGGCCGAATATGACGTGGTGCACGCTCTTGAAGGGGACCACCTCAAAGGTCATGCGCTCTTGGTGGTAATTATTAACATCACCAAAGGCAACCTGAAGTGTGATGCACCCAAGGGACCGAGCCTCTCGACCAGGAACTACACCGTGGAAGATGGTGTTGGTCCGCCTTAGGTTTGCCTCAGTCAAGTTCATCTTCTACAGTGTATCCAAGTACATGATGTTGATGCTGCTTCCACTATCCACCATACATTTTGTGAACTCAATGCCGTCAATCAAGGGGTTGATGACCATGGCGTATTGGTTCTCCGTAGGGATAAGGTCTGGGTGATCCTTCATGTCCCAAGTAATTGGAACCTCCGACCAGCGCAGGTACTGGGGAACTGGGGGTAGAGTGGCCATTAGTATCCTCATAGAGGTCTTCTGTTGTCGGACGGTGGGAGTGCCAAGGAAAGTGTGGTAAATTGCCGCCTTCTTCTCGAAGGGGTTCTTGACTTTGCCGTTGCTCTTGGTGGCGTGCTAGGGGCCAACATCCTCGTCCATGTAACCTGAATCCTTGGACTCCTCCTCTTTCTTTTTCCCCTTGCCCTTGCCTCGCGGTCTATTCTTCCGACTTTGCTTGTAGCCGGACTACGGGTCTTCCTTGAGGTCGTTGACGAACTTGCAGTGTCAATTGGTATGGGTGGATTTGCCATTGACATCAAGGTGTACGAGGCACGGCATATCGTGATACTCTTCGTAGGTTTGGGGAACGCGGAGCGCTGCCGAGGTAGTTTCACTTCCTCGCTGCTGCCCACGACCAGCTCCCCATCCTCGGCCACGTTGTCCGCCATCACCTCGTCCTACGAAGGTCATAGCGACCATGTCGGGAGTTTGCTTTTCTTCTAGAGCGGTTTTCTGCTTTGTGCTGTTGTTCCTCCGAGCTTGAGTTGGAACGGCCGTTGCCGGCAGAGAGCCGCGGGCATCGTTGTCGCGGCTGCGAACTCGCTAGCCAACTGAATCATCTGGTTAAAGTCAATCTGGTGATTGTCCTGCAAGCGCTTCAGCTTATGTCGGAGCAACGTGCCCCTTTCCAACCCATCGATGAAGGCAACCATGGCGGTCTGAGCGTGCACTCCTGTGCAGGAATTTTTAATATCTTGCCAGCGGGAGAGGTAGGCGCGAGATGTCTCGTCTTTCTCTTGCACGCACCGCTGTAGATCGCCAACAGTGCAGGGACGTTTGTACGTACCCTCGAAGTTCTTGGTGAATGCTTCTTGCATGTCCAACCAATTGCAGATGGATTTCTCCGGCAAGTCATCAATCCATTGACGGGCTGTGCTCGCCAACATCAATGCGAGGTACTTGACGGCGATGTTGGGGTTACCCCCGGCAATCTCTACCGCATTGTCGTAATCCTGCAACCATGTAGCTGGCTTAGCGGTGCCATCATAGGGCTTGATGGTCTTGTCAATCCGGAAACCTTTAGGGTAAGTTGCGGACCGTATCGCAGGTCCAAAGAAACGTGGTCCCACGTATGGTCCTTCCCGGGCCTCATGGATCTTATCGATCCGCGAACGTGCATCGTATGGCTCCGGGTTTCTTTTCTTCTTGTTAATAGGGGATGGGCTGCGTGAACGACGTGGGCCTCCTCCACCATGGTGACTGCTAGGTGGCGATAGAGGCGAAGGTGGCGGTGGGTTAGCCTTCTTGCTATTACCCTCCTATGATGCCTCACGCTATCGCGATTGCTTGCTGGACGCGGAGGGTCATGGCGCGACCTGCTCTTGTGTCCCTGGTTGCGCTCTCCGTCATGATGGGTCTGCTCCGCGTTGTCGCAGATGACGATGCCGCCCTGCCTTGGCGGGGACATATCCGTATGATGGTGAGCTTTGGGGTCTTCGCGATGTCGGGGGGAGCAGGGCGGTGGCGATGGGCGACGAGGTTGGGCCCTTTCTCCATGGTCGGAGGATATGGGGATAGCATCCTTCCTGTTGTGCGCATCCCTCCGTCTTTGTTCTGGTGAACCCGTCTGAGACCCGACATCAAGAGGAGATCTGTCCCTTGGCGGCTTATGCTGGCTAGACTGGCAAAACGCTGGGTCAGACTCAAGCCTCTGAGAGATGGCCTTTTCCTACTGCTTCACCGCCTTGGCCACGAGATCATAGACCTAGTCCACCGCCTCGGGCGATCTATCCTGCTCCAGAAGGGTCTTGGCGACGGCAAGGTTGAGGAGAGGAGTGGGCATCACCTGCCTTCCTTCACTGTCAATGTATGGCTTGGCTTGTGCCGGCTTCGAGGGAGCCCATCCTAGGTTTTGCCGTACACCAGGATCGTTGATGATGCGAGCTGGAGCTTTCTTGGTCTTTTGCTACTGCAGCAGAGTCTTGTACTCGGCCTCCATTTCTCTAGCTTTCTCTATGGATTTCTGCGCATTGACCAGATCTTGATCTAGCTTAGCGCCTTGCTCCGCGATGGCCTGCGCTTCCTCCAGCAGCTGTTGGCGCTTCTCGTCAAGCTGAGTCACGTTCCGGATATGAGCTACGGTCAGTGGCTCGACGAGGAGATTGCCATACATTACTCTATCAGCTAGAGTAACTTGGGCAGCAGCAGACGTAGATGCTGGAGGCGGCAAGTTTGCGGTGCTGTTGTTGCTCAGGCCGGTGCCGAGTTCCTGCGGCTGTTGCAATGGGTTAGGCGAGGGGGCATGACCTTTGCGCGATCAATGTCGGCAGCAACAGGTGGTCCCTTCCCTTTGTCCAGAGCTGTAGGTGGAGCTCGTCCGGGTTGATCTTCATCCATCGCCGTCCCAATGGTGACAAACACCTCTCGAGATGTGACGATGTTGTTGGCTTGCTCGTCGCGCGTGTACTCCTCCTCCATCTCCTGCATGGCGGAGTCTAGATATGCCACAGTGCCAGTTGCATGTTTTCTGCTGTTTTTGGTTTCAGAAAACTAAAAATGAATATTTCTCGGAATTGGACGGGACAAAAGCCAAAGTTCATATTTTCCCTGAACGATGCGGAAAATTGAAGACGAGACGGAGGAGGAAACCAGGGTGGCCACACCCTATGTGGGCGCAGGCCCACCCTGGCCGCACCCATAGGGGGTATGGGCCCCCTGGACCTCCGTCGACCTTGCCTCCTTCGCCTATAAAAATCTCCCGACTCAGAAAGCCTAAATAATCTAGCGAAAATCCATGAAAACCTCCACAACTTCGCCGCCACCGAAGGGGAGATTCCGGGGATAGAAAGTCTCTGTTCCAGCACCCTACCGGGATGGGGAAGTGCCCCCGGAGCCATCTCCATCGATATCCATCGCCATCTTTATCACCGTTGTTGATTCCCATGATGAGGAGGGAGTAGTTCTTCATCGAGGCTAAGGGATCTACCCGTAGCTGTGTGTTCATCTCTCTCTCTCTATGCATGATCATGTTGTGGTCATGAGCTTTGTAATCAAGTAGATCTACTTTGATACTCAAGTGCTTTAATAGATCTCTAGTTCTCCCCACGTGTGCGAAAGTGACAGCGTGCATATACCGTGGTGGCGCTTAGGCTAGGTTTACATAAATACTCAAGTGCTTCAATAGATATCTGCTCTCCCCACGTGTGTGAAAGTGACAGCGTGCAAGCCGTGGTGGCACTTAGGATAGAGTTCATAAATATTTATCATGAGTATATTTTGAGTTGGTTATCTTTATGAAATTGTGGTATTTGTTGGAACCATCTAGCGCTCAAGGTGACAGTGTGGGGTTATCTAGATGGGGAAGGTGGACTTTGAGGTGTGGTATTATAGCCCTACCATGGATTAGAGTGTCCAATTAGAGAGTAGTTCAGGGTAGTATCATGAAGAGAATATATTTATTGAGAGTGTTCACTAGTGAAAGTATGATCCCTAGGCCTTGTTTCTAAACATTGACACCGTTTGCATCTAGATATGTTGCATGTTTGCTTGCTTCCATCTTTATTTCAGTTTTCCTTTAGTCTCTCCCATGTCAACAACAGGTCAGAAGCTCTTTTCTGGCACCATTACCACTTGTATTTCACTATCTCTTCGCCGAACTAGTGCACCTATACACCTGACAAGTGTATTGGGTGTGTTGGGGACACAAGAGACTTCTTGTATCTTGATTGCAGGGTTGCTTGAGAGGGATAACTTTGACCACTTCCTCCCCGAGTTCGATAAACCTTGGGTAATCCACTTAAGGGAAACTTGCTTCTGTTCTACAAACCTCTACACTTAGAGGCCCAACAACTGTCTACAAGAATAGAAGTGCGTAGATATTAAGCTATTTTCTGGCGCCGTTGCCGGGGAGGTAAGGTAAAAGGTACTCACATCCTCCGTTGTGAGTGCTCGAAGTTATTTCCTTTAGATTATGCAGTTTTATCTTTTTGTTTCTTGTTTTCACTAGTTAGGCTTAATGGAAAAAAACAACAAAAATTAGAGAGATTTATAGTATTTATCTTGAGTTAGGACATGAAGTGTTTGAAGAGAAAATTAAAAAACCTATGGAACTTTATTTGCATGCTAATAGCAATGTTATTAGTATGAATTCTTTGAACACCATCATTGTTAATGCTATGGAAACGTCTAAGCTTGGGGAGGCTAGTTTTTATGAGCATGATATTCTTAGTCCCCCAAGCATGGAGGAGAAAATTTACTTTGATGATACTTTACCTCCAATATATGATGATTACAATGATGAATATGATATTTTCAGTCCACCTACTATTGAGGAGAAAATTAATTGTGATTGCAATATGCCTCCTATATTTGATGATTATGGTGATGAGAATAATAATGATAGCTATTTTGTTGAATTTGCTCGCACTACAATTAACTATGCTTATGTGGAGAGTAATAATCATTTTATGCATCATGATAAGAATGTTTTATGTGATAGTCATATTGTTAATTTTATTTATGCTGCTACTGAAAGTTATTATGAGAGAGGGAAACATGGTTTTATGCATCTCAAAAATATTAAGTTTCCCCTCTTTATGTTGAAAATTTTGAAGTTGCACTTGTTTTGCTTTCCTATGCTTGTTTCTTTGTGCTTTCATGACTTGTTTTATTACAAGATTCCTATGAATAGGAAGTGGGTTAGACTTAAATGTGTTTTGAATTTTCTTCTTGATGCTCTCTTTTAGTTTGATTCATATTTCTTATGTGAGCATCTTCTCAAACTATCAAGCTTAACTTAAAGGCGTTAAAGAAAAACACTTATTGGGAGATAACCCAAAATTTTTCTTGAGTCTTGGAAGTTATTACTTCAGTAATGACCTCTCCTTATCCCTTTTTGTTTGCTTTTTGTGCCAAGAATAACCTCTAATGAGAGGGAAGTAAGATTTGGGGAGTTGCTGTCCCGAAACAGATTTTTGTGCTCCACCGTAAAAATTCGTGTAAAATCTCTGTTAGTCGTATTGAGCTGTAATTTTCTGAAACAATCCCCCAGGTTGTTATCTAACTTTCGTTACTTCAACACTTTTTGATTGTGAGCAACAGAAGGTCTGCAAAAAAATCGGTTTATACCTGCTGGTCTGTTTTGACAGATTTCTGCCATTATTTGCATTTGCTTCTTATTTATTCCTTTTTGGGAAATTGAGCTTTTTTAGGGAATTACTACAGTAGCTTGTGTTTTTAGTGAAAGTTTTGCTGTTTTGAAACTAAACCCAAAGGTCTATTATCTTTTGAATACGTTAATGTTGCTAATGAAGATTGTGTGAAGTTTTGTATGAAGGAAAATTTTCAGGTGTAAAGGAAGAATGATGTAATGAGATGAAGAATGGAAAAAAGCTCAAGCTTGGGGATGCCACCCCGTGTCACCCCAAGAAATATTCAAGAGGTACAAGCATAAAAGCTTGGGGATGCCCAAGGCATTCCCTTCTTCATCAATAAAAATCTCAGGTCTTTCTAGACACTTCGTTTTTATTGTTTCATGCACTATTGTGTTGTTCTTGGAGCGTCTTAGTTTTTTTTTGGTTTTTGTTTGCTTAGTTTGCATGAATAAAGTTAGTTGGATCCCAACACATTTATTTTGGAGAGAGACACGCTCTGTTTTTATTGCCTAGACCACTCTAGTTTTCATTCTTATTGTTTTGTGAGTGTTCTCTTTTGCTACCACTGTGTTTAGCCTTAGTTTTCTTATGCTTTCATCTTAGAACTTTTTAGTTCTTCTTTGTGGATTTGTGAGACAATCTCATTGATCTTTATTGATTATTATCTTTGTGAGTTGTTTCAAATAAGTCGATTGGTGTTGGAAAAGAGGAGGAAGCTTCATGCTTATAGTGGTACAAAAGGGAGCTTGGTTTAACTGTGACTTAGACTTTAGCATGCCATGCTAGGTGTTGTTTTGACATTATGCTTAGTTATTATTGCTGTAGCAAGACTTCTTCCAAATAATTGGGATTGCTTAGTGTGCCTTGAAGGAATCATGCGTTGTTTTAGCATACAAAAGCATAGTATTGTGGTATTCTCCTTTGATGCTTTGTTTTGGTTGACTTGGCACATGATCACACCATGTTATGACTATGAACAAGTCACCATAGCCTCTATGATCATTTAGTTTTTGACTTGTAGTACCACTTTATGCTTTAATTAATAATGTTTTGTCGCTCTGCATGATTATGGCCATTATTGCTCTCTTAGTTGGTCGCTCCCAGTCTTTTGCTAGCCTACACTTGTATGAGTAAGCTCTACTCATGCATCCAACTCCCAAGAAACCAAGTTATTCCAAAGTGTCCACTATAAATTACTATGCATGGTGTGTTACACCATTCCAAGTATATTCTTGTTTGCATCCAACTTCCAATAAAAAAGTTATTTTGTTATGTGAAAACTTAGTGATTAAAGCACTCACAAACTTGATGGCACACTTTATTTTTATTGCCCCTAATAAACTTGAACCATTGTGTCATCTATGTTTTATATGCTTGCACTTATACGTCGGTATTAGCACAACTGTGTTGTCACAGGGAACGCTTTCAACATTGCACTTGTACATTGTACACAGTTGATATCATGCTCTTTTGTTTATGGATGTCGTCGGTGTGAAATGAAAGGGGAGCTTGTAAGTCCATGGAGTTATGTATGTGTGTTAGAGAAACACCTGGGCCGCTAGCCAAGCCATGCCTAATCATGGTGGAAACTTGCAGCATCACCATAGCGAGCAATCTATGAAGCATTCTTCTTATGAAAAAAAGAGATAGAAAAAAGAGATTGAGAAAAAGAAAAAAATATGAGAAAAGAGGAAAGAGAGAAAAAAGCACCATATTCCCATGGTAAATAAGAAGATTGATGAGATGCTCATTGTCTGCTTGCCTTGTCATTTTTATTATGGGATAGCTCCTGTATCATGTGCAAGGGGTACCCCATTGGCGGTTCTCTATGATACACATGTACTTACTATGACAATAACTTGCAAGTAACTAAACTTGAGTAGCATTAGGAGCGGCCCTCGTATTCAAGGGACATGAGATTGCCAACTTATACTTTGTCAAACATATACTCCATAGTTTGTTCACTTTAACCTTAATCACTTCAAGATGCTTATGATAGGGGCAATGAGGGCTGAAAGCTAATAAGTACCATAATTTTGGGTAGCTCTTTTGAGACTTGAAATCCCTGCTTCTCTTTATGAAGGGCCTTTCTTCCACTATTATATTGAGTCTCCACCTTCTATCCTTAGGCACCAATTAAGAGAGCATAGTTGCCATTCTTAGTTTTATGTGCATTGTCCCAAAACTTATTGATTGATTCATAATGTTGATATTGCTTGTTCTTGAACTATTTGTATCTAGTCACCCTTATGAACTTTGAAGGTGTCCTATGCATTTATGTTTTGCTACTCCTTGAGGGACAAGCTGAATGCAACTATGCTATGTTTTCTATATGTGAAACAAACAAATTTCTTTCAATGCATTGTTATTCATGATCTTTGTTTGTATTCATTCATGTTGCAACATAGTTACTTTGTCTTATTGTTAGAACTTCTCCTTTCATGCTCATGTTTAGAGTACTTTGATCCAAGCTTTCAATGCTTGCAAATGGTTTGATCAAGATTGTGATGATGCATGTCACCTCAAAAATTATTCTTTTTACCACTTACCTACTCGAGGATGAGCAGGAGTTAAGCTTGGGGATGCTTGATACGTCGTAAATGTATCTATAATTTTTTATGTTCCATGTTTGTTTAGTATCCACTTTGCTATGTTTTGTCTACACTTTGAGGTATTTTTATACACTTTCTGGAACTAATCTATTGACAATATGCCATAGTGCTAGTTGCCTGTTTTCTGCTGTTTTTGGTTTCAGAAAGCTAAAAAATGAATATTCTCAGAATTGGACAGGACAAAAGCCAAAGTTCATATTTTTCCCTGAACGATACGGCAAATCGAAGACGAGACGGAGGAGGACACCAGGGTGGCCACACCCTAGGTGGGAGTGGGCCCACCCTGGCCACGCCCACAGGGGGTGTGGGCCCCCTGGCCCTCCATCGACCTTGCCTCCTTCGCCTATAAAAAGCTCCCGACTCAGAAACCCTAAATAATCTGGCGGAAATCCATGAAAACCTCCACAGCGCCGCCGCCACCGAAGGGGAGATTCGAGGGACAGAAAGTCTCTGTTCTGGCACCCTGTCGGGATGGGGAAGTGCCCCCGGATCCATTTCCATCGATCTCCATTGCCGTTGCTGATTCCCATGATGAGGAGGGAGTAGTTCTTCCTCGAGGCTAAGGGCTCTACCGGTAGCTATGTGTTCAGCTCTCTGTCTCTCTATGCATGATCATGTTGTGGTCATGAGCTTTGTAATCAAGTAGATATACTTTGATACTCCAGTGCTTTAATAGATCTCTAGCTCTCCCCACGTGTGTGAAAGTGACAGCGTGCATACCGTGGTGGCACTTAGGCTAGAGTTTACGTAAATACTCAAGTGCTTCAATAGATCTCTGCTCTCCCCACGTGTGTGGAAGTGACAGCGTGCACGCCGTGGTGGCACTTAGGCTAGAGTTCATAAATATTTATCATGAGTATATTTTGAGTTGGTTGTCTCTATGAAATTGTGGTGTTTGTTGGAACCATCTAGATCTCATGGTGACAGTGTGGGGTTATCTAGATGGGGAAGGCGGACTTTGAGGTGTGCTTGTATAGCCCTACCATGGATTAGAGTGTCCAACCGGAGATTAATTCATGGTAGTATCATGAAGAGAATATATTTATTGAGAGTGTTCACTAGTGAAAGTATGATACCTAGGCCTTGTTTATAAACATTGAAACACCGTTTGCATCTAGATCTGTTGCATATTTGCTTGCTTCCATCTTTATTTCAGTTTGCCTTTAGTCTCTCCCACGTCAACAACAAGTCAGAAGCTCTTTTCTGGTACCGTTACCACTTGTATTTCACTATCTCTTCGCCGAGCTAGTGCACCTATACACCTGACAAGTGTATTGGGTGTGTTGGGGACACAAGGGACTTCTTATATCTTGATTGCAGGGTTGCTTGAGAGGGATACCTTTGACCACTTCCTCCTTGAGTTCAATAAACCTTGGGTAATCCATATAAGGGAAACTTGTTGCTGTTCTACAAACCTCTGCACTTGGACAGGGGCGGAGCCAGGATTTTACATTGAGGGGGGCGAAGATACTGATGATCATATATAATTTTTTTTCTCATGAAGACAAAAATTAGCTATCATTTTGTGTTGGAAGAACTGTTTGGATAAAAATCATAACAGTATATCAAAGTATCTACATATAACTAATATTAATATGTATCACTAAATCTTAGACAATAGAAAACAAAAGATTAGTTTATATTGGATCAACTTTATCTCTACGAGTATAAAGCCTGATAATTCCATTGCAGGCGACCTTCCTATTATTATTTCCCAATTATTTTGCAATAAGTTATCGTCATCACCGAGCAAACATCAAACAAAAGACGTATATTTTTTTTGTAAATTAATCAATTAGACTATAGATTATACAATCTATCGACAAAATACTAACAATTTGGTACCTTCAATCAGAGTTGATTCCTACACTCGATGGCACAACATGCTTGTTGGCGTTGCGGCATGATTAACAAAGGTGGAAACTGGCAAACAACATGGTTGGCTAGCATGGTGCCGCGGCCATGGCATCGCGTGGCGTATGGCTACTGAGTAGGAGCGAGCGATGGTGGCAGACATCGAGTCAGTTGATCTGAACAATTGCATATAGTGCTAGCTATTAGGTCTAGTTACACAAATGAAGAATGTTGGGAAATGTTACTACGGTTGACTAATAAAACGAATTCATAGGCTATATTTGGCTTTAGGTATAGAGAAGCACGACAAATCAATTAAATTAGGATTAGTGTTAATTAAGCCTATGAGGCCATTAGTTTAGTACTAAAATCTGCACCTATCTATTAAGGGGGGCTGATGGTTAGGGGGGTCTAGCCCCTGCTAGCCCCCCTTGGCTCCGCCCCTGCACTTGGAGGCCCAACAACTGTCTATAAGAATAGAAGTGCGTAGACATCAATTGGATGCGCGGAACTTCATCCGTAGAACGTACTGCATCTTACCGCCTTGTGGAGATGTCAGGATGACATAAGCGCCCGCTCCTTGTTGACGCTTGGACCCGTCGAACTGCATCGACCAGACACTCAACATGTCTGGTGTGTCAGGTAGCTAGATCTCCATATAGTGTACTAGGAAGTTCAGGAGTACCTGTGACTTGATCGCAGTGCACCGCTCGCAGCTGATGTCCCATGGGGATAGTTCGATGCCCTAGAGGGCAACTCGCCCCATTTCTTTGGGGTTGTTAAGGATGTGAGACAGTGGCACGTCGTTGGCCACGACAATCAGGTGCTCATGGATGTAGTGGCGTAGTCGACGCGCGGTCATGAATATGCCATATGCCAGCTTCTGGTAGTGGGGGTACCATTGCTTGGTTGGTGTGATAACCTCGCTGAGGTAGTACACTGGTCATTGCATCCCGTGGATCTTGCCTTCTTTGGCTCGCTTGACCACGATAATGGTGCTGACCACCTGGTGAGTTGCAGCTATATACAGCAACATAGGCTCCTTCTCCTTAGGGGTCACTAGGACGGGCAAGGTTGATAGCAGACGTTTGAGGTTGTCAAATTGCTCTTGTGCTTCGATCGTCCACTCGAACAGCTCCATTTTGTGAAGGAGTTGATAGAAGGTAAGGCCTTTTTGCCCATTCGACAGATGAATCGACTGAGCACCGTGATTCGCCCAGCTAGCTGCTGGACGTCCTTGATGTTCTTTGGCTTCTCCATGGACAATATAACCTCGATCTTCTTTGATTCCCCTTATGGAGATAAGGTACCCGAGTAATTGGCCAGAGGGGACGTTCAATGCGCACTTTTCCTGGTTCAACTTGATATTGTAGCGGTCGAGGTTGTCGAATATCTCGCGGAGATCATTGAACAATGTCATGCTTTGTTTTGTCTTGACCACTATGTCGTCAACATAGACATTGATGTTGCGTCCAAGCTAACTCTTCAGGAAAGCCTACATGCACCTTTGATAAGTTGTGCATGCGTTCTTCATCCTGAAGAGCATCGTGTTGTAGCAGTAGACTTTGAATGGTGTGATGAAGGCCATTTTTTCTGGTCCTCCACCTTCATCCGGATCTGATGGAAGCTTGATTAGGCATCGAGAAAGGAGAGGCGCTCGCACCCCGCGGTGGAATCGATGATTTGATCGATCCACGGTAGTGGGAAGTGGTCCTTCGGGCAGTGCTTGTTGAGGGATGTGAAGTCCACACACACATCCGCAGTATATCCGTGTCCTTCTTTGGCACTAGCACAGGGCTAGCTACCGGTATATCCGTGTGCTTCTTTGGTACCGCGTCGTCATTCCCATCCACATCCACATCCACATCCACACTCCACTTCCCCACTACCAGTCCCCGCTTGGGAAAAACCCAAAAACCCTAGCCGCTCCCTCCCCGCCGACAAGCCCCTCTATTGCCGTCCGCGATGACGAAAGGGAGCTGGAAGGAATGGTTCTGACGAGGTCGAAACGACCACGAGGACAGATCCTCTGCTAGCGGTGGTCGTGGTTGCCATCCGTGTCTAGGTCGCCACCAAGGTGCAGCTCCTCCTCCTTCTTTCGCATCCCACCGGTGCCGGCCTCTGCGCCCGCGCTTCGAGCAACGTGTGCACATGAGCCTCGATGCCCCACGTGCGCTCGTCGAGGAAGGCATGCCATGCCCATGGTCGGACGTGCACCTGTCAGCGGGGTGGAACCTCAACGACGCCTGTGTGCCGGTGCCAGCCATCCTAGCCTTGGGCATGCGCGCCATCGTGAGATCTGTCGACGTCGGGCCTTCCTCTCGCCAGATCTGGCCTATGCCATCGACTCCCCGGTCTGGGACAGGTTGTTCGAGGTGGAGCACGCGGCACGACGCGAGGCCATCGAGATCCACCTCGGGAAACTCGATGACGACGATGAAGACTACTGGGAGGGGTACAACAAGGACTCTTGTTGGGGGGTGACCCTGGATAGGGTCAAGATAGGGGACAGAAGAAAGGAATCTCCTTTACCTTAAGCCGAATTACTAACTGTGTCGGCCGAATCAAGCAAGATCCGGCCGAGATAAGTTGAGCCTGGGCAAATATAAAATGAGTAACGCCTTACTCGGCCAACGTATGAGCTATGTCGGCCGAATAAGGATGATCGACTTATATGCAGGTGAACGCCGAGCCGAGTTATGCGAGATGAGGCCGGGTAACGTGAGACTTGCAGGAGAAGGAGGAGCCTATAGTCAACTCTAGTTGCTGGCTAGGGGGATCTAGACAGAGCCAAGCGCTAAGGACAAAGAGCAGAGCTGCAGAGGGGCAGACAAGCGTCACGGAGGTGATAGTGAGGAAGCCCGAGGCACACATGTGAGGGCCTCTAGAACCTTGCCACCGATAGAAGGGGGACACGGAAAGGAGCCCGCCGAGTTACCACTTTGGGACAAGCATATTCCAAGAATATGCTTGCCCCGTCAGCCCTAGAAGGAGTGAAGGAACCCCGTTATAAGGGGGGAACGGGCTCCAGAGATTGGGATCGATTCATTCCAGGCCAAAGGGCTCGCGTTGTAGTTCTCTTCTTCCCTTTGATACAGCTCGAGGAGCATTTGTAGTCTTTGAGAGGAGGAATAAAGATCTACTTGTTAGTCATTTGAGTGTAGCAATCACTACATCTTCCCTCCCCGGATCCCTCTAGCATCCATTGGCCCCATACTTTAGCCTACCCATGGCATCTGCCGTGCCACCACCACGACAGTTGGCACCCACCGTGGGGTCAGCAGCGGTGCTAGCTGGAGTCAAGATCCGGACGGGAAACTTCATCCACATCGGCGAGCGGGTTGTTTCTGGCTTAGTCCATAGATTTGATATCTGGGACTATGTCAGCGATAACGCTGGCAGCTTTAAGAGGAAAGCACCCCCGCTCAATGGTGTCTTCATCAACCTGGGCGCTCACAAGATCTACGTCGGCGTTGACACTTCCTGTGTTTATCTGCGTCGAGTCATCGAGGCGGGAGAACCTCCCCTCTGTGCTGCTAGCGGTCCGCATGGAGTACGCCCCACAGGCAACGTCGAGGTGATGATGACGGCCCCGGCACCAGCAGCAAGAGCAGGCGCTGGACCAAGCAAGGACCCGGCAACAGGAGGACAAGTAGTCACGAAGCAGGCAGCTCCAAAACCCACCGAGGTAGATCCACCAGCAACTAGGGTAGGATGTGACTCCAAAGGCGGCAAGGGTAAGATGGCCACCTCTAGAGAGACTAGAGAATATCCTTTAGGCAACTATAGATAACCTAACTACGCCTGTAGCGCCGATACTTGACCCGACAAACGCACAGGCGGATTTAGAAGAAACTAGACACAAAGTGCTAGTAGAGGCAAAAAAGGTGTCGGCTTTGTGGGAATCCTTAAACAGGACCCTGCGAGAGTATGCTAGGGTAAACAAACTAGATGTGGCCCCTGACCGAGTAGATGAGTTGAGATTAAGAGGAAAGAACCTCATGAATGATATCAACAAGGAGCACGAGGCTCGTCCAGATGATTCAGTCGACCCAGGCTTGCCGAGGTATAGTACCCCGACAAAGAACCTCATGGCGGCGAATGCCGCAGCCCTGGAGTTGGAAGGGTTAAGTGGGAAAGCCCGGTAAAAACAACAAGAAAGAGTAAATGAGCTGGTACGCATTGCGAACCAGCAGAATGAGGAAATGCTTAGGGCTGACCCGGCGAAGCCAGGAGCTTCTCGCATGGTTCATTCGGCAGGAGCTTCCCCCGCACTATCTGCGGCAGCAACATCCTCACCCGGAAACAATGCGCAAAAAGACATAGCAGTGACTTCTGGAAAAAGAAATAAGCAATTGTCCCGTATGACCCGGTGGTGGCCGGGAAGGCCAATGAGAATAGAGGCAATATGAGCCAAGGTAATACCCCGACCGTGCAAACAGAGAGCCCGGAAACCCCGGAAGGGGAAACCATGAGAATAACAACCCGGCGGAAGGGAGGAGGTGCCCTCCGCAGGAACCCCAGCCGAGGTATGAGCCTCGGGTAGAGCGAGAAGCGAGACCAGCTCCGCAAAATCAGGCGAATGATAGATACAATGATGGTTACTCGGACATGGATTATGCAGAGCAGGGTGGACAAAATCACTATGGAGTACAAGAAAGGGTTATCTATAGAAACTTGTCGTCGTGTGATGCAAGATTGAAGCTGGACAAATTGTATCGGTCCAAGCTATTGGAAGAACGGGGTCCACCTGGTCCAGCGTGCTTCGGACCTCGGATCATGAGCGAACCACCCGTACCGAACTTCCAGTTGGCAAGGGGCACGAAAACATACAATGGGAATACGAAGCCACAAGATTGGTTAATTGACTATGCCACGGCAGTGAAAATAGCTGGCGGAAACTTACGATGGGCGGTAAGATACGTCCCACAGATGTTAGAAGGACCAGCCAGAGTATGGATGAACAATTTACCAACAGGAAGTATCAACTGTTGGTTGGATTTTGAAGAAATGTTTGTCAGTAATTTCACCAGTACTTATAAGAGGCCAAGCAGGCCACAACATCTCACAATGTGCAAATAGAAGCCCAATGAAACAGATCGAGAATTCTTGACTCGGTGGTGCAATCTCGGAAACTCATGCGAAGGGGTCATAGAATCTCAAGCAATAGCCTGGTTTTCTCAGGGCTGCAGATATGCAACCGTGTTATGGCAGAGGTTGCAGAGAGATATGCCAACCACATTGGCGGAAACCATCAGGATAGCAGATTCATACGCCTTAGGGGATCCGACTCAACCAGAGTTAATGTCAGCAGAACATCGGGAGCAGCAGGATCAAAATGCTAGAGATGGAGCTGGATCATCACGGCACAATGAATACCGAGGGAGAAGAAGGGACGAGAGGCCGGATTACAGATAAGCTCCCAGTCAGGTGGCGACAGTTGTGCAGGATCAGCCGAGTCATGGGAACAATCAGCAACAGAAGAATGGTCCTCAGCAGTGGACTCCAAGGAATGAAGGGAAGAGGCAGTGGACGCCAGAACAGAAGAAGCAATGGCAGGAAAGGCCAAAGTACACATTTGAATCCATGTTGGATCAACCGTGTAAGTTCCACATGCCTAACCCGGCCAAACCAGCCAATCACACTACTCACCAGTGTGCTTGGATGAAAAATGCAATGGGAAACCTGGCGGGGATACAAGCACCTCCTCATCAAGTACATCAACAACAACAGCCACAGCTAAACGGGGCAAATGCGCAGCAGCTAATGTTACCACCACCCCCTCCGAGGTACGATAACTCGGACCAGAGGGATGTAGTACACCAAGTAGTAAATCAAAATCAAGACGGAAGAGGAAACCTCGGGAACAGTAGACGTAGTGATTACAGGGAACATCACCAATCCTATTGTGTGTTCACAACAGAACAGCAAGATAGACAGAGCGTACAGCTGCGGCATATGGAAGTGAATGCAGTTATGCCGGCAGTACCAAGGTACGTGTCATGGTCTGATCAAGAGATAACCTGGAGCATAAAAGATCACGCGAGGATAATGCCGAACCCAGGATCGTATGCATTGGTACTGGATCCGATGTTTGTCGGGCCTAGCATCAATGTGAAGTTCTCAAAGGTACTCATTGATAATGGAAGTAGTATCAACATTATGTACAAGGATACAATGCATAAGCTCGGAATAACACAGAATATGCTGCATCCCACAAGGACAACATTCCATGGGATAGTGCTGGGGCTCTCCTGCGAACCCATTGGGAAGGTGCGAGTAGATGTGTTATTCAGCACAAGAGAGAATTGCAGAGCTGAGAATCTGGAGTTTGAGGTGGTAGACCTAGAAAGTTGCTACATGCTTTACTCGGACGGCCAGCATTGGCTAAGTTTATGAGCAGCTGCCACATTACCTACTTGAAAATGAAGATGCCAGGGCCTCAGGGGGTAATAACAGTGGCGGGGGATTACAGAAAATCGATGGAATGTGCTTCGACCGGGTCAAACCTGGCCGGATCATTAGTAATTGCAAGAGAGAAAAGGAGGATTCAGGAAGTAGCAGCTCTGGCTCAGTCGGCACAGCTTAATATGCCGGCATTAGCCAATCCACATGGGAGTGTGTCTTTCCAGCCGACTAAGGAGACGAAGAAGATCCAGATTGATGATCAGTTCCCAGAGCGTACCATCACGATTGGTGCTGACCTAGATGCCAAATAGGAAAGAGAGCTCACCAACTTCCTCCGTGAGAATCGGGATATCTTTGCATGGTCAACTCAGGACCTGCAAGGTGTTCCGAGGAAGTTGGCTGAGCACTCTTTGCATGTAAGGCCATGAGCAAGGACACCGGTTTTGGCACGGCAGATGCCATGGGTAGGCTGAAGTATGGGGCCAATGGATGCTAGTGGGATCTGGGGAGGGAAGATGCAACTGTGTCTACACTCAAGCTGCCAAAGTGATGATATTTATTTCTCTCTTGATGGGTTACAAATGCTCCTTGAGCTGTATACAGGGGGACAAGATGAATCTCCCCAGCCTAACGGTGCTCCAAGAGTCGATCCTCCCCTCAGGGTCCAAGCCTTCCCTTATAAAGGAGTCCCTTGGGTGCCCTTAGGGCTGACGAGGCAAGCATATTCGTGGAATATGCTTGTCCCCAAAATAGTAGTTCGGCGGCCTCCTTTCCCTGTCGCCCTTCTAACGACGGCAAGGCTCCAGTGGCCCCCTCCTGCGTGCCTCGGGCTCCAGGACTGTCACCTTCGTGACCTCCTTCTGCCCCTCTGACGACGTGCATCCTTGTCTCTTGTGCTTGGCTCTGCTCTGATTCCTTCTAGCCTGCAGCTATAGTTTGACCTTGGGCTTCTCCTTCTCCTGCAAGCTTCGTATCACTCGGCCTTACCTTGTGTTACTCGGCTCGTTCTTCACCTGCATCAAGATCACTTGGGTAACCCGGCCGATTCTCTCAATAACTCGGCCGGGTAACTACTTGATACATATACGTGGGCTTCTTGCCTACGTTCATCGGCCGACATAGATATAATTCGGCCGACTTGGACTGTAACTCGGAAACTAGACGGGGATAGTACCTCTGTCTTTCCCCGTCTTTGACCTACCCGAGGTTAACCCCCCGACATTAGTCCCCGAAGCTGGTGTGGCCCTGTCAATAGCTTTGGCCGGGTTATATCAGCTTCATTATATTCTTTAGTCTTGTTTCCGAGTTATGTCCTCGTCCGAGGTCTCCTTGTTCCTTCCTTGGTACGCCATGTCCTACGTGTCATCCCATCATTGTTCTAGTTTTTAGGTCCCTCTACAGTGCTTACTGACAAGTCTACAGTGAATTCTGCACCTGCTGCGCCGTCGATGCGACGCCTCGGGTGCTGTTCCCCTTGGGGATTGTAACGACCCCTCTTCCTGTGTGGTCGTTGGTGTGGCTCCGCTCACCGTCGTGCGTTCGTGCTGCACCCACGATCTACACGGATAACTGCCACACCCACGATCCCACTTCCCTGTTCATGGCTTGACTATAAAGAGGGGAACCGCGTTTGCGGGATTCACCTTTCCCCTTATCGCTCGCCTCCGTTCTCCTTCTTCCTTTCGCCGGCGCGTTTCCTTGCGGTTCCGCCGCCGCTCGCCAGCCAGAGCCTCCGTCGGCGGAGATTCCGCCACGCCGTTCTACTCTTCTTGCCCGCGCTCCGCGGCTTTGACTCCGTCGCCGGTGAGTCCTCTCTGGCCGTCTTGCCCTGTTCTTTCCCTAGATTCATCTGCTCCGTTTTCGTGCTCGGGCGACGGTTCCTCCGTTCCTTCGCCATTGTTTTCGCGCAAAGTTCCGATGGGGCCTTGCAGCTCTAAACTCCCCTCCGCCGCCAGTCTTTCCTCCGACGATCTTTCCGGCGCACGTATGTCTAGTTCGTTTAGCGGCGCTCTTGTCAAGGACGACGACGCTGGCTCCGGGCCCGAGCGAGGCTCGTGGCAGGGCTCTTCAGTCACGCGCCGTGAGATTGAATGGCTCATCCGGACTCGAAGGATCCCCGCCGAGGTTTCTTGCCGTTTACCCAGCAGCGAATCCTCTCCAGATGTCAGAGAGGGCGAGTATGTGGTTTTCATGTCTCACTTCGCCCGCGGCTTCGGTCTCCCTCTTAGCGATTTCGCTAGAGAATTCCTCGATTACTTCGGCCTTCAGCCGCATCATCTTCCTGCGAACGCCATAGCTTCTCTTTCTGCTTTCATCTCCGCTTCGGAGGGTTACTTCGGCCTGTGGCCGTCAGTACATGTCTGGTCGAAGTTCTTCCAGATCCGCTCAAACATTGTCCCTGACAAATCTCTGCACCCTTCCGAGAAGTTTCTCACCCAATGTGGGGCGGCGTCTATAACACCTCGGAGGAAATCCGTGTTCCCTCGTGTCACTGGGTTGGAGTCGTGCAAGAAGTGGCACAAGTCATTTTTCTACGTCAAGAACAGAGGGGCGGAAGACAAGATTCGGCTCCCTCCATTCTCAATTGGCCCACCTTCTAAAGTGAACTGGCTCTATAATCCGAGGAAAACTCATGCCTTGGCCGAGGCCTTCGAGATTCGGCTTAAAGAGTTGATTCGGGCCGGGTTATGCGGCGAAGACCTGATGGCAACTTTCATTAGTAGCCGGATCTGCCCCTTCCAGCAGCGGACCCACAAACTGTGCTACATGAGCGGTCCCCTTGACCCTAACCGAGTCTCGACCGTGGAGCTGGATAACTACCTCATTTATAAGCGCATCCGAGCTATCTTCAAGACCGAGATGCCTGAGGATTGGTCCTGGGGATTAAAACCATTCACTCGCGATCGTCCGCCTCCCGAGGTAAGCTTAATCAGCATTGCTCTGTTATTCCACTATTTTTAGAAACTGGTTTATTTAGTTCTCTTTCTCCTCGTCTTGCAGAGGTTCGCAGAGCAGAAAAACGAGGACGCCGAAGTTCTGCAGCTCCCTTGGCCCGCGGACAGGAGTACCCCGGATACTGGTGAGCCGGATTCTGAGGAGTTCGTCCCTAAGTCAGATCCTGCTCCGGCTCGAGCTCACGGCAAAACTTCAGCGCATGAGGAGGAAGGTGATTCGGACGAGGTCCAAATTCTTGAGGTAGTTGCCGCCATGCCTATTTCTTATGCATTTCCGGCTTCTACCTTCCCAGCTAATCCGGCCGGTCAGGTCCACGACGCCGAGCCTATTGCTTCCCGGCCTCCCGTTACCTCGGTGAAACGCGGGGCTCCTGCTAGTGCCTCGGAGGCGGTTCCTAAGAAGCGAACAAAGACATCCGCTCCGAACCCTCCCAGGCGCAGGACTATGCCTGGGGTCGCCGGGTAAGTTCTTTTGCCTATATTTCTTGTTTCTCTCTTTCTGTTTCTCATACTAACGAATCTTCTTTCTTATTTTTGCAGTGCTCCTCTTTCTGTTAAACCCGGCGGTCCTAGTATGACTAGCCGTCCGATTCGGCCGCCATCTCCTCCTCCCGCTGATGATACCAGGGTTCCTAGTCCTATTCGTCCTGCTTCTCCTCTAGCTCCGAATACTTCGCCTGTCCGTCACGATGTCCCTGAGACCCCTTCCATTGCCCTGGATTCGAACCGGCCCTCCGAAGTTTTCATCGAGCCCGCCGCCCCTTCTATGGGCCCCAGCGCCGCTACTGAGCCTCCATCTACTTCGGCAGTTTCTACGGCCATCCCGACCTCGGCCGAAAAGGTTGTTATCCCGGCGCCCTCTGCGACCTTATCCTCCGCTGTTCCTAAGGACTCCGTCCCTACTTCCGAGGCGCCACTTCCTGCTGATGCCTCTTCTCAGGCGGAAAAAGCTATTGCCGTCAAGACTTCTTCTTCTCAGAAAGGTCTTGCTGGCTCTTCTCAACCGAGTATCGCTGACGTGCTGCGTAAGGGAGCTGCGCCTAAAGTCCTTGTTACCTCGGCCTCCGGCAGCCAGCTTGCTCTTCATAAGAGCCCTGCGACTGCCGTGGTCGGACCGCCTGCCCGGGGTAAAGTTTTAACTCGGACAGCAAGTGGGAACAGCCTTGGAGCGCTGGTTGAATACGCCAACAACTGGAATGCTGCTGATCAGTTTGAGGGTAATCCAACCAATCAGCCCTTTCAGCTTTCTGACATCAGCGGCCGTTTTGACCATGCTGCCCAGTTCATCATTGATACCAATAAGATGAATGAGGTAATTATTTTTTCTCTGAGTCTTAAATTATTCTTCAGATGTTATCATATGCTCTAGTCCCCGAAACTTGCAAGGAAATAACTTGTTGTATACTTGGAAGTTTGACTTAACTTTATTTCTAAGGTTCGTTAATCCGGCCGTTTAGATCCGAGTTTAGTTGTGTTTTATTCGAACCTAGTTTAGCTTTGAATATCCAGCCATCTAGATCCGAGTTTAGTCCTGCTTGACCCGGATCTGGTTTAGCTTTGAATATCCGGCCACCTAGAGCCGAATTAAGCTTCGCTTGATTCGGATCTAATTTAGCTTCGAATATCCAGCCACTTAGATCTGAGTTAAGTCCTGCTTGACTCGGATCTGGTTCAGCTTCGAATATCCAGCCACCTAGATCTGAGTTAAGTCCTGCTTGACTCGGATCTGGTTTAGCTTTGAATATCCAACCACCTAGATCTGAGTTAAGTCCTGCTTGAGTCGGATCTGGTTTAGCTTTGAATATCCAGCCATCTAGAGCCGAATTAAGCTTTGCTTGATTTGGATCTAATTTAGCTTTGAATATCCAGCCACCTAGATCTGAGTTAAGTTCTGCTTGACTCGGATCTGGTTTAACTTTTACTCGTTGATTTAACATTGTGCCTCATTACTTAGGTTGCACATGACCGGCGAACTGCCGAGTTCCAGAGGTTGCTTTTTTCGCACCGCAAACTGGAAGAGAAGTACGAGAAAGTTCTGCCCGTGGCGAAGAAGGCTGGTATGTCGATAGTTCCTTTTCCTTATTCCCAACTCTCATGTATTCGTCCACAGAATGCCGGCTTACTTCTTGTTGAACAGGTAATATTAATAACCTCAATATTCGCCTTCAAAAGAAGATCAAGAACCTGGAAGGTTAGTTTCCTTTCTATTTTACTCCTTCTCCTTCTTAACATATATGCTAAGGTTCCTTATCGCGCTCGGCTGTGGTGAAGCCGAGTTGCAAGACTTTGCAGTGTCACATCAAGATAGCGTGCCCATGCCTGACGTGATGCTGCATTTTTTAGAACAAAATGCAGTTCATTCGGCGCAACTACAAGAAAAAGACGATGAGATAGCTCGCCTGCGATCCGAGGTGGATACCCTTAAGCTCTCTCAGAAATCCGAGCTAGAGAAGGTCGACCAAGAATTTTCCGAGGAAAAGAATCGGCTGACTCTGGATCTGCAGAAGAATAAAGAACTCCTTGAAGCTGCCGAACTTAAAACCCGGGGTTTGAGCGAGGAAATTGCTCGTTTTGAGAAAAGCAAGGCTGATTGGGCCAAAGATCTTCAAATAATGATGAGCTACATTCATCGTAAGCTACTTGGCATGGCCGAATTATATTTTTCTTTTTTGTCCGTGCTACCCTTTGACACGTTCATACTTTGCGCAGATCATTTCCCCGAGGCCAAGCCCGTAAGTTCTAAAGCGGTTCTTGCAGCTCGTGCGCGCCGAGGTGATCCTGTTACTGTTGAGTCAGAATATTCAATGGAGGATTACTTGGTTGCCGTTGGTGTCGCAGTTGGTCCGATGAAAATTATGGGCCGGGACTTGGTGCAGGCCGCTATCCGAGCTTACCATGCACTCTGGCCAAATACCTCGGGGACTCCTGATATCAACGAAGTCCAGTTATTGGTGACAAGGCTGATGGCATCTGAGAGGCAGTTGAGTCTTTGGAGAGAATCGGCTGGTCGTGCTGGTGCCGACATGGCCCTTACTGTTATCATGTCATGGTATGAAGACATCTCTCTGGACATCCTGAGAAACTTGCGCACTGGCTCCCGCTGGGTTGAGGATCCCACTTTTGTTGCTCTTCGGCAAGCTCGGGCGTTCCAACTCGTCGAGTACGCCGACGTGCATACTTGGAATGAAGGGCCGAGTTTTCTCCCAGACCCGGATCAAGAGGTTGTGGCTGAGGGTCTCTCGGATGATGATTCAGCTGAGCAGGGGGGAGGTGAAAATGATTCGGCCGCGTCTGATAGCTCTAGCTCAAGCTCGGACAGTAACGGTGATGCGCGGTCCTCTTCCAAAGGTACCGGGCATTCTACTGCACGGACTGACGCTCCCGAACAACCCCGGACCTCTGAAGTTGAACCTGGGTCAGCGGAGGGCGAGGCGACCTCAGTCGAGGTTCCTCCTACCTCGGGGCGCCCCGCATCTGAGCAAGTAGCTACCTCTCCAACGAACAATGCCTAAGTTATTTTCGATCCCCGGTATGCCGGGCGTATGATGTAGGCGCAAACTTTGTCACCTCTCCGTATGATTTGAATTCCTTTTGCCATGTACTGTTGTGACATTTGGTTAAGTGGATGCTCGTCCGAATTCGCGTTTCGCTGGCCCTTAATTTCTTGACCTTTTAGGGCTTAATTTTGCCGTTATTTTTTATGGTCTTGTCCGGGCATGAGCGCTGAACACCTATGATATTGATCTGTTCTGATTATAAGTTAACTACTTCGTTGTGGAAGTATGTAGCAATCGCTGGATCGTTGTTTATTGTCCGAAACTTCCCCATGAAAATCAAATTTCAGAGGTAGTATAAAACTGATATGAGTGCGCTCAGCATAAGTTGGAGGTAGCATACGGTAGTCCCCGAGTCGCTGCTTTAGATGCCGAGGTTTAGGTATCAATACGAAATTGATATATCATATGATAGTCCCCGAGTCACTGATCTGGGCGTCGAGGTTTATATTCGTAACATGAAAAAAGAATACAACATATGACAGTCCCCGAGTCACTGCTCTGGGTGCCAAGGTTCAAGCACATAACGCGAAAGAAATGAATCTAACAAATGGCAGTCCCCGAGTAACTGCTCTGGGTGCCGAGGTTTAAACACATAACACGAAATAATATAACATATGGCAGTCTCCGAGTAACTGCTCTGGGTGCCGAGGTTTAAACACGAAATAATATAACATATGGCAGTTTCCGAGTAACTGCTCTGGGTGCCGAGGTTCGAATACATAATATGAAATAGATATAACCTAAGGCAGTCCCCGAGTTACTGCTCTGGGTGCCGAGGTTCAAATACATCATTGGATTTTGACTTTGAGATATAATGCTACGAGTAGAATGGCCGAAGTAAAGCCACATTCCAGGGGCGCTTCGTTTCTTCACCAGTTTTGTCTGCCTTGTTCTCTTCAGTGGACTGAGCGTCGATTAGATAATATGCATCGTTGTGCAATGCTTTGCTTACAATAAACGGTCCTTCCCATGGGGGTGACAATTTATGCATGCCGGCCGTGCGTTGCACTAGTCGGAGGACTAAATCTCCTTCTTTGAATACTCTTGGATTCACTTTCTTGCTATGATACCGCCGCAAATTCTGTTGATAAATAGCCGATCGTGATAATGTCAACTCTCTGGCTTCTTCCAACAGGTCTACGGCATCTTGCCGAGCTACCTCATTTGTCTCTGTGGTTGTGTACTGAGCGACTCTTGGCGAGTCATATATTATGTCGGCCGGGAGTACGGCCTCTGCCCCGTACACCAGAAAGAATGGAGTGTATCCTGTTGATCTATTTGGAGTAGTCCGAAGACTCCATAACACGGCTGGGATTTCTTCGATCCAACACCCTGCCGACCTCTGCAAAGGTTCAACAAGTCGTGGTTTTATTCCTGATAGCACCAGTCCATTAGACCTTTCCACTTGTCCATTGGATGCTGGGTGAGCCACGGAGGCAATATCTAGCCTTATGTGCTTCTCTCGGCAAAATCTAGCGAAAGCTCCTTCTGCAAAGTTTGTGCCATTATCCGTAATAATACTATGCGGGTACCCGTATCTCAAGATGATATCCTTGAGAAATTTCACTGTTGTGTGCCCATCACACTTTTTAATGGGTTTTACTTCAATCCATTTTGTGAACTTGTCTACCATAACCAATATGTGGGTCATTCCTCCTCGCGCCGGCTTGAATGGTCCCACCATATCTAAACCCCATACAGAAAATGGCCAAGTGATGGGTATTGTTTTTAACTCGGCCGACGGCATATGTATTCTGGTAGCGTATCTCTGACATCCATTGCATTTCTTAACCAATTCTTTTGCCTCTTTTAACGTTGTTGGCCAGTAAAATCCATGCCTAAATGCCTTGGCTACTAAAGCGCGAGATGAGGCATGGTGCCCACATTCTCCTTGGTGTATGTCTAGAAGGATCTCCTGACCTTCTGTGGAACTTACGCACTTCTGCAATACGTTTGTGACGCTTCTCTTATATAACTCATTGTTTATGATTGTATAGGCTTTTGCTCTTCTTATGGTTTGTCTAGCTAATACCTCATTACTCGGCAGCATGGCGTCTTTTAGGTAAGAAAATATGGGTTGCGCCCATATCGGTGTTACTCTTTCTGAAGTGATCTCACTGTCTATCTCCATGTTTTCTGCCGACGTATATACCCCGGCTCTCTCCATGATTGTGATTACCTCGGCTGTCCCCTTCTTTAGGGGTTCCGAGTCTTTCTGCTGATCTACCTCCATTGGCGTGTGATTTTCTACAGAACTTGCTGGGACAAAGATTGATTCGGATTCTGGTGATGGGATTATTGATGGTTTCCTGAGGTGCTCCAAGGCAATACCTGGCGGAATTGACTGCCGGGTCGATCCTAATTTCGACAATGTGTCGGCAGCGTCATTTTCTGCTCGTGGTATGTGGTGGAATTCACATCCTTCAAAGTATCCACTGATTTTTTGCACATGGAATCTGTATAAAGCCATATTAGCATCTAATGCGTCCCAACTGCCCGATACTTGCTGTACTACTAGATCCGAGTCACCGTAGCATAGGATTCGGCGTATACCGATTTCTTTTGCTACTTTTAATCCATGGACTAGCGCTTCATATTCATCTACATTGTTGGACGCAGCAAAATGTATTTGCAGTACATATTTCAATTGATCTTTTTTAGGCGAGGTTAGCACTATTCCTGCTCCCAAACCATTCCTTAGTTTGGAACCATCAAAATGCATTGTCCAGTAATTTGGATCTTGCAATGGTGGCTCATACTGCACCTCGGCCCAATCTACGAGAAAGTCGGCAACAGCCTGAGATTTGATTGCATCTCTTCTATCAAATTGTGGAGCATACGGTGATAACTCGATCGCCCATTTTGCTATTCGGCCACTTGCATCTTTGTTGTTCAATATGTCGGCTATGGGCGCCTCACAAATTACTTTGACGGGGTGCTCTTCAAAGTAATGCTTAAGCTTTTTTGCCGACATATATATTCCATAAGCCATCTTCTGATAGTGCGGATAATTCTGCTTTGAGGCGGATAATACTTCACTCAGATAATACACCGGCCTCTGAATTGACTTACCATCTTCAAGTCGTTCCACTACGACCACAGTACTAACTACTCGATTGGTAGCCGCCACATAGAGTAGCATAGGTTCTCTCGGTAATGGAGAAGCTAAAATGGGTGCCGTAACTAGCATCTTTTTCAACTCATGAAATGCAAGGTCCGCCTGCGGAGTCCAGCTGAATTTGTCCGACTTTCTCATCAGCTGATAGAGTGGCAATGCCTTCTCTCCTAGCCGACATACAAATCGACTAAGCGAGGCCAAGCAGCCCGTGAATTTTTGTACATCGTTCAAACATCTGGGCAATTCCATTCTTTCTACTGCTCTTATCTTTGTTGGATTAGCCTCGATACCTCGGCTGGACACCAGGAAACCGAGTAGTTTTCCTGCCGGCACGCCAAATGTGCATTTCTCTGGATTAAGCTTCATTCGGAACCTTCTCAGGTTCGCGAAAGTTTGCCGTATATCTTCTAGCAAGGTTTTGCTCTCCTTAGTTTTGATGACTACGTCATCCACATACACTTGTACATTTTTCCCTATCTGATCATGTAGGCATTTTTGCATGCATCTTTGGTATGTTGCTCCTGCATTTCGCAGGCCGAATGGCATTGTGCGATAACAATAAGCCCCGTACGGGGTAATAAATGCCGTCTTTATTTGATCGGCCGGATTTAACGGTATCTGGTGGAAACCAGAATACGCGTCTACAAATGATAACAGCTCACAGCCAGCGGTCGAGTCAATGACTTGGTCTATTCTAGGCAATGGAAAAGGATCTTTCGGACACGCCTTGTTCAGGTTGGTGTAGTCGATACACATTCGCCACACAATGGCTACATTGGGGTCATCTTTTTTCTTTTCTACTAGCACCGGATTTGACAACCAATCCGGATATAGCACCTCCATGATGAACCCGGCCGCGAGGAGCCGAGCTATTTCATCCCCTATTACTTTTCTCCTGTCTTCGGCGAAGCGGCGGAGAGGTTGCTTCACCGGCCTTGCTCCTGGCCTGACGTTTAAAGAGTGCTCAGCCAACTCCCTCGGAACACCTTGCAGATCTTGAGTTGACCATGCAAATATGTCCCGATTCTCACGGAGGAAGTTGGTGAGCTCGCCTTCCTATTTAGCGTCAAGGCCCGCACCGATTGTAACAGTGTGCTTTGGGAATTGCTCATCAATCTGAAATTTCTTCGTCTCTTTAGTTGGCTGAAAAGAAACACTGCCATGAGGGTTGGCCAGTGCCGGCATGTTCAACTGTGCTGATTGAGCGAGGGCTGCTACCTCCTGAATCCTTTTCTTTTCTCTTGCTATAACCAATGACTCGGCCAAATTTGACCCGGCTGAAGCACACTCCATTGACTTCTTGTAATCCCCTGCAACCGTTATCACCCCTTGTGGTCTGGGTAATTTCATCTTTAGATAACCTACATGACAGCTGCTCATGAATTTGGCCAGTGCGGGCCGTCCGAGTAAAGCATGATAACAACTTTCCAGATCCACCACTTCAAACTCTAAGTTTTCTGCTCTGCAGTTATCTCTTGTACCGAATAACACGTCCACTCGGACTTTACCGATGGGCTCACATGAAAGCCCTGGCACTATCCCATGGAAAGTTGTCCTCGTGGACTGCAGCATATTCTGCGATATTCCGAGTTTATGCATGGTATCTTTGTACATGATGTTGATACTGCTCCCATTGTCGATGAGTACTTTTGAAAACTTTACATTGATGCTTGGTCCAACAAACGTCGGATCTAACACAAGTGCATATGATCCTGGACTCGGCATTACTCTGGGGTGGTCCTTCATGCTCCAGGTCACCTCTTGATCAGACCACGGCTGGTATCTTGGAACTGCCGGCACAACTGCATTCACTTCCATATGCCGGCGCTGCACACTTTGCTTGTCCTGCTGTTCTGTTGTGAACACACAATAAGACTGGTGATGTTCCCTGTAATCATTACGTTCGGTATTTGCCGGATTCATCCTTCCGTCCTGGCCCTGGTTCATTACTTGATGTACTGCATCCCTCCGATCCGAGTTATCGTACCTAGGGGGAGGGGGCGGTAACATCAATTGCTGTGTATTTGCTCCAGTTAATTGCGGCTGATGCTGCCGTTGCACCTGATGGGGAGCCTGAACTCCTGCTGGGTTCCCCATCGCATTTTTCATCCAGGCACATTGGCGGGTTGTATGATTGGCTGGTCTGGATGGGTTTGATGTGTGAAATTTGCACGGCTGATCTAACATGGATTCGAACGTGTACTTTGGCCTTTCTTGCCATTGCTTCTTTTGCTCTGGGGTCCATTGCCTTTTTCCCTCATTTCTTGATGTCCACTGTTGAGGTCCATTTTTCTGTCGTTGAGCCGCTCCGTGACTCGGCTGATCTTGTGCTACAGCCGCCACCTGGGCCGAATTATATCTATAATCCGGCCTCTCCTCTCTTCTTCTTCCTCTGAAATCACGCCTGGATGACCCGGCCAATTCTCTCGCGTACTGGTCCTGTTGCTCACGATGATCTGCCGACATTAATTCCGGTTGGGTTGGGTCGCCCAATGCATAGGAGTCTGCTATTCTGATAGTTTCTGCCAGTGTGGTTGGCATATCTCTTTGCAGGCGTTGCCACAAAACGCTGGCATAGCGGCAGCCTTGTGCGAACCAAGCGATTTCTTGCGATTCGATAACTCCCTCACATGAGTTTCTCAGGTTGCACCATCGAGTTAAAAACTCTCTATCCGTTTCATTCGGCCTCTGTTTGCACATGGCCAGCTGTTGTGGTCTATTCGGTCTCTTGTATGTGCTGGTAAAGTTGCTGACGAACATTTCTTCGAAATCTAACCAGCAATTGATACTGCCAGCTGGTTGATTATTCAACCATACCCTGGCTGGGCCTTCCAACATCTGTGGGACATACCGCACTGCCCATCTTAGGTTGCCACCCGCTATCTTCACAGCGGTGGCATAATCAATCAACCAGTCTTGTGGCTTGGTACTTCCGTTGTACGTTTTTGTGCCTCTTGCTAACTGAAAATTCGGCACTGGTGGTTCGCCCATGATCCGTGGTCCAAAACATGTCGGACCTGGTGGACCTTGCTCTTCCAATAACTCGGATCGGTATAGCCGATCCAACTTTACTCTCGCATCACTCGCTGGCAAATCTCTGTACAGAATTCTATCCTGTATCCCATAATGATTGTTTCCACCCTGGTTTGCGTATTCCACCTCGGAATATCCATCATTGTACCTTTCATTCATCTGATTGTGGCGAGCTGGCCTCACTTCTCTTTCCTGCCGAAGCTCATGTCTTGGTTGTGGGTTGGGCAGCACTTCTCTCCTTACTTCGGCCGGGGTCTGGTTTTCATGATTATCTCTTGCGGGTTCTCTCCTGCCGAGATCCCCATTGCCTCGGCCGCCGCCGTCCTTTTCCACATGGCCGTGGTTTCTCTCCCCACTGTTACCTCGGCTTGCATTGCCTCTGTTCTCATTTGCCTTTCCAGCTATTGCCGGGTCATATGGAACAATTTGCTTGTTCCTCTTCCCATAGGTTATTGCTTTCTCTTTTCGAGCGTTGTTTCCGGGTGAATATGCCGCTGCCGCGGATAAAGCAGGTGCTGCCCCTGCCGAATGTACCATCCGTGAAGCCCCTGGTCTTGCGGGGTTAGTTCTGAGTATTTCCTCATTTTGCTGATTTGCGATGCGCACCAGCTCATTCACTCTTTCTTGTTGTTTTTGCCGAGCTTCCCCGGTTAACCCCTCTAACTCCAATGCTGCGGCATTTGCCGCTCTCAGGTTTTTCGCCGGGGTGCTGTACCTCGGCAAACCCAAATCACCTGATTCTGCTCTGTGAGCTTCATGCTCTTTGTTAATGTCATTCATGAGGTTCTTCCCTCTTAATCTTAGTTCGCCCACCCGCTCGGGTGCGATATCAAGCTTATTAGCTTTTGCATATTCCCTTAGGGTCCTGTTCAAGGATTCCCGCAGGGCTGATACTTTTTTGGCTTCTACCAGCACCTTTTGCCTGGTCTCTTCTAACTCTGCCTGAGCATTTGCCAGATCAAGTATCGGCGCTACAGGTGTGGTTAAGTTTTCTATAGTCGCTTGAAGAATGTTCTCTGGTCTTTCCAGAGGTGGCCCTCTCACTCTTGGTGCCTTTGGGGTGGTGTCATGTAGCTCGGTTGGGTTTGTCACTGGCGGAATTACCTCAGTGGTTTGCAGTGTGGTCTGCTTGGGTGCGCCTTGTGCGCCTGCGGCGGGTTCTTTGCTTAACCCGGCTACTGCTGCTCCCGCTTGAGCTCCTGCTGCGACCATCACCTCGACGCTGCCTGCATGATGCTCTCCCGAGGGACGGTTCGCCGCGCTTCGAGGTGGCTCTCCTGCAACAACGACCTGGTGAGGATAAATGCCGGTGATGTCGACGCCGACGTAGACCCTGTGCTCGCCCAGGCCGATGAAGACCCCATTGTGCGGGGGAGTTTTTCCCCTGAAGCTTCCTGCATTGTCTCTGACATAGTCACAGAGACCAAGTCTCTGGACCAAGCCAGAAACAACGCGCTCGCCGGTGTTGATGAAGTTTCCCGTCCGGATCACAACTCCAGCTAGCACCGCTGCTTGCCCCACGGTGGGCGCCAACTGTCGTGGTTTTGGCACGGCAGATGCCATGGGTAGGCTGAAGTATGGGGCCAATGGATGCTAGTGGGATCTGGGGAGGGAAGATGCAACTGTGTCTACACTCAAGCTGCCAAAGTGATGATATTTATTTCTCTCTTGATGGGTTACAAATGCTCCTTGAGCTGTATACAGGGGGACAAGATGAATCTCCCCAGCCTAACGGTGCTCCAAGAGTCGATCCTCCCCTCAGGGTCCAAGCCTTCCCTTATAAAGGAGTCCCTTGGGTGCCCTTAGGGCTGACGAGGCAAGCATATTCGTGGAATATGCTTGTCCCCAAAATAGTAGTTCGGCGGCCTCCTTTCCCTGTCGCCCTTCTAACGACGGCAAGGCTCCAGTGGCCCCCTCCTGCGTGCCTCGGGCTCCAGGACTGTCACCTTCGTGACCTCCTTCTGCCCCTCTGACGACGTGCATCCTTGTCTCTTGTGCTTGGCTCTGCTCTGTTTCCTTCTAGCCTGCAGCTATAGTTTGACCTTGGGCTTCTCCTTCTCCTGCAAGCTTCGTATCACTCGGCCTTACCTTGTGTTACTCGGCTCGTTCTTCACCTGCATCAAGATCACTTGGGTAACCCGGCCGATTCTCTCAATAACTCGGCCGGGTAACTACTTGATACATATACGTGGGCTTCTTGCCTACGTTCATCGGCCGACATAGATATAATTCGGCCGACTTGGACTGTAACTCGGAAACTAGACGGGGATAGTACCTCTGTCTTTCCCCGTCTTTGACCTACCCGAGGTTAACCCCCCGACAGCCGGTGAAGCAACCTCTCCGCCGCTTCGCCGAAGACAGGAGAAAGATAATAGAGGATGCGATAGCTCGGCTCCTTGCAGCCGGGTTTATCATGGAAGTGCTTCACCCGGATTGGCTATCAAATCCGATGTTGGTAGAAAAATAAAAAGGATGACCCAATGTGGCCGTCGTATGGCGAATGTGCATCGATTACACGAACCTCAATAAGGCGGGCCCCAAAGATCCATTTCCTTTACCTAGGATAGACCAAGTCATTGATTCAACCGCAGGCTGTGAGCTGTTATCTTTTGTAGACGCGTATTCTGGTTTCCACCAGATACCGTTAAACCCGGCTGATCAAATAAAGACTGTGTTTATTACCCCGTATGGGGCTTATTGCTATCGCACCATGCCATTCGGCCTGCTAATGCAGGAGCGACATACCAGAGATGCATGCAAAAGTGTCTACATGACCAGATAGGAAAAAAATGTGCAAGTGTAGGTAGACGATGTGGTTATAAAAACCAAAGAGAGCAAAACGCTCCTTGAAGATATTCGACAGACATTCACAAACCTAAGAAGGTTCCGAATGAAACTTAACCCAGAAAAATGTACCTTTGGTGTGCCGGCTAGAAAATTACTCGGTTTCCTCGTATCCAGCCGAGGTATAGAGGCAAATCCAACTAAAATCCGAGCAGTTGAAAGAATGGAACTGCCGGGGTGTCTGAATGATGTACAAAAATTTACAGGATGTCTGGCTTCTCCGAGTCATTTCGTATGTCGGCTAGGGGAAAAATCATTACCTCTATACCAACTGATGAAAAAATCCGACAAGTTCATCTGGACACCACAAGCCGATAATGCATTTCATGAGTTAAAAAAGATGCTGGTCACGGCACCGGTTTTGGCTTCTCCATTGTCAAAAGAGCCTATGCTACTCTATGTAGCAGCTACTAACAGAGTAGTAAGTGCAGTAGTTGTCATGGAACGTAATGAAGAGGATAAATCAGTACAAAGGCCAGTATATTACCTAAGTGAAGTATTATCGGCCTCAAAGCAGAACTACCCGCACTACCAGAAGATGGCTTATGGAGTATACATGTCGGCGAAAAAAATCAAACACTACTTCGAAGAACATCCGATAAAAGTGATTTGTGAAGCACCCATAGCCGAGATATTAAGCAACAAAGATGCAAGTGGCCGAATAGCAAAATGGGCAATTGAGTTATCACCTTATGCTCCACAATTTGATAGGCGAGATGCAATCAAGTCTCAGGTAGTGGCCGACTTGTTTGTGGATTGAGCCGAAGTACAGTATGAACCCCCATTACCAGATCCGAACTATTGGACAATGCATTTTGACAGGTCCAAGCTAAGAAATGGGCTAGGAGCAAGAATAGTACTGACTTCACAGAAGAAAGATCAGCTGAAATACGTGCTGCAGATACATTTCGCTGCATCAAATAATGTTGCCGAGTATGAAGCACCGGTCCATGTCCTGAAGATGGCAAAAGAGATTGGCATACGTCGGATTCTATGTTACGGAGATTCAGACCTCGTAGTATAGCAAGTATCAGGAAATTGGGACGCACTAGATTCGAATATGGCCATGTATAGGTTTCATGTGCAAAAGATCAGTGGTTATTTTGACGGGTGTGAGTTTCATCACGTACCTCGGGCGGAAAATGACGCTGCAGATACACTATCAAAACTCGGATCGACTAGGCAGTCAATTCCCCCAGGCATAGCTCTGGAGCACCTGAGAAAACCATCAATTACACCTTCAACAGAATCCGAGTCAATTCGTATCTCGGCAGAACAGATAGAAGAAAATGTCCCAATGGAAATTGACAAAGAATATGACCCGAATTATTTAAGGGTTAATTTGGCCGACCCACGGGTGAACAGGGAAAAGCCCAAAGATGTTATGTCGGCGGAAATTATGGAAATTGACAACATAGTTTTCCCGGAGAAAATTACGCCGACATGGGCACAACCCATATTCTCATTCCTTAAAGAGGAAATCTTGCCGAGTGATGAGGTCCTGGCTAGACAGATAGTGAGAAGATCAAAAGTGTTGGGGATATGTTATATGGGTATCCTCATAGCATGTCTCTTATCCGACTAACCCGGGTGGCCCATAGTCGGTAGCATGGCCTGTGGCCTGCTGGGCGGCCCAGTTAGGTGGATCCAGAAGGGAGGCCCATGCCGGATAAAGGAAGGCTACGGTGGAGTCACCAGCGTACCCGGAGCCTTGGAGTGAAAGATACACAATACTAGTGATAGACGGTGTAGGAATCTGTAATCTGTCCGGCTAGGACTTCCCTTGTAACCCTAGGATCTGGCGACTATATAAGTCGGGCCTATGGGAGCCTTTAGGGCACAATCTCATACACAACCTCGCACAGCGAACCTATCTCTGTAACTCGGCATATTTCCCTTATAGTGATTTGTAGCAGGAGTAGGATTCCGCCACCGTCGTGGGATCTGAACCTGGGTAAGCTGTGTTACCTCGTACCCGTCAACCTGGGTAAGCTGCCCTACGTCTGTAAACACGCACTGTGAGGACCCCTCATGGCGTACTCGTCGGCAATACCACGATAGTTGGCGCCCACCATGGGGCAAGAGGCGCTTCAGGCTATTCAGCGGGCGAGGACCAAGATCTTCGCAGGAATCGGCGAAACCGTAGCCATCGGCCGTGTTCTCTTCTCCGGCAACATTCCGATCGTCCCCCCTGACTAGTTCTGTATCCCGGCGAAGACGAACCCTACGCGGTGTTCGATTGTTCCTATCGGAGACATCCACCTCTTCATCGGCGAAACCGACTCGGGCACTAATTCCCTAGGAGTCGAAGAAGCATCAAGACCCGCACGGACCGCCTACGGGCAGGATACGTTCGCGGAAGGATCGATGTCGGATCTCTCCTCGGAGTTTGCCGGCAAAGATCGGAAAGCATCAAGACCCGCATGGACCGCCTACAGGCAGGATAAGTTCGTGGAAGGATCGATGTCGGATCTCTCCCCGGAGTTTGCCGGCAAAGATCGGAAAAATTCAAGACCCACCCAAACCGCCCCTGTGCAGGATATAAAGGTGGAAGATCACTGCAAATCCGTCGGCTTTATCCGCGCGTCTGGACAGCTGAGATCCAAGTTCGTCGGCGTGGTTACCATCTTCGATCTGGCGCGCTGCGTTTAGAGAGAGGGCGAAAGCCCCCACGACTACCTCGCTAGGTGGATCCATATATGGACCGACCTAGCCAATTACCCCGATGATAACGCTTTGTATCACTTCGTGGAAGGACTGGACCGCGGCACACTTCTCCGACATTCTTTACGTCGGCAGCAGGCAACAGGACGCCTTACCCTCGAAGAGATGGTGAGCACCGTCAACAGCTACGCGGCAGCTGACGCGGCAGCCCAGATGGAGCTTGCGCTCAGAGACGGAGAACCTCCGGTTCCGCAGCTGCCGCCACCGCCTTCGGCCACAATCGTCGTAGCAGCACCACCACCTCCAGTCATTGTCGAGGTCGTTGCACCTCCACCGCCCGTCATCGAGGAAGTCTTGGCATCCTCCGACTCTGTCATTGACGCGCTTTATGCTTATTTCAGTGCAGATTCAGAGGAGGTAGACTTCAGTCTAGAAGAGCTAGACTCCGCTATGCAGGAGATGGAGGAGGAGTACTCGCGCGACAAACAAGCTAACAACACCATCATGTCTCGAGGGGTGTTCGTCACCATTGGGACAGCGATGGATGAAGATCAACCCGGGCAAGCTCCGCCTACGGCGCTGGAAAAGGGGAAGGGGCCACTAATTGCTGCCGACGATGATCGCGCAAAGGTCATGCCTCCTCCGCCTAACCTAGTGCAGCAGCCGCAGGAACTCGGCACCGGTCCGAGCAACAACAACACCGCAAACTTGCCGCCTCCAGCATCCATGTCGGCAGCAGCCCATGTTACTCCAGCTGATAGAGTGATGTACGGCAATCTCCTTGTCGAGCCACTAACCGTTGATCATATCCGAAACGTGACTCAGCTTGACGAGAAGTGCCATCAGCTGCTGGAGGAGGCACAAGCCATCGCGGAGCAAGGCGCTAAGCTAGATCGAGATCTGGTCAATGCGCAGAAGTCCATTGAGAAAGCTAGAGCAATGGAGGCCGAGTACAAGACTCTGCTGCAGCAGCAGAAGGCTAAGAAGGCTCCAGCTCGCGTCATCAATGATCCTGGTGTACGGCTCAACCTAGGATGGGCTCCCTCGAAGCCGGCACAGGCCAAGCCATACATTGATAGTGAAGGCAAGCAGGTGATGCCCACCCCACTCCTTAACCTTGCCGTCGCCAAGACCCTTCTGGAGCAGGATAGATCGCCCGAGGCAGTAGAACAGGTCTATGACCTAGTGGCCAAGGCGGTAAAGAAGCAGGAAAAGGCCACCTCTCAGAGGCCTGAGTCTGACCCAGCGCTCTGCCGATATAGCCAGTACAAACCGCTAAGGGACAGATCTCCTCAGGATGTCGGATCATAGACGGTTTCATCAGAACAAAGACGGAGGGATGCACGCAACAGGAAGGATGCTATCCCCATATCCTCCGACCATAGACAAAAAGCCCGACCTCGCCGCCCATCGCCACCGCCCCGATCCCCCCGACGTCAGGAAGACTACAAGGCTCACCATCGCACGGATATGCCCCCTCCAAAGCAGTGTGGCATCGTCATCCGCGACAACACGACGCAGACCCGTCATGATGAAGAGCGCCACCAAGGTCACAAGAGCAGGTCACACCACGACCCTCCGCGTCCGACAAGCAACCATGACAGGCGCGAGGCGTCACAGAAGGGTAACAACAAGAAGGCTAACCCACCGCCACCTCCGCCTCCGTCGCCGCCAAGAAGTCACCATGGCAGAAGAGGTCCGCGTCATTCACACAGCCCATCCCCTGTTGACAACAAGAAGAAGAACCTGGAGCCGTACGATGCACGTTCGCGGATCAATAAGATCCACGAGGCCCGGGAAGTACCATACCTGGGACCACGTTGCTTTGGACCTGCAATACGGTCCGCAACTTACCCCAAAGGTTTCCGGATTGACAAGACCATCAAGCCCTATGACGACACCGCCAAGCCCACCACATGGTTGCAGGACTACGGCAACACGGTGGAGATTGCCGGAGGCAACCCCAACGTCGCCGTTAAGTACCTCCCGTTAATGTTGGCGGGTACGGCCCGTCAATGGATCGACGACTTGCCGGAGAAATCTATCTACAACTGGCTGGATATGCAAGAAGCATTCACCAAGAACTTTGAGGGTACATACAAGCGTCCCTGCACTGAGGGCGATCTACAGCGGTGCGTGCAAGAGAAAGACGAGACGTCTCGCGCCTACCTCTCCCACTGGCTGGATATGAAAAATTCCTGCGCAGGAGTGCACGTTCAGACCACCATGGCCGCCTTCATCGATGGGTTGGAAAGGGGTACGTTGCTCCGACATAAGCTAAAGCGCTTGCAGGACAATCATCGGCTTGACTTGAATCAGATGATTCAGTTAGCTAGTGAGTTCGCAGCTGCCGACGACGATGCTCGTGGCTCTTTGCCGGCAACGGCCGTTCCAACCCAAGCTCGTAGGAACAGCAGTACAAAGCGGAAAACCGCTCTAGAAGAAAAGCAATCTACCGACATGGTCGCTATGACTTTTGCAGGACGAGTAGAAGGTGGACAATGTGGCCGAGGAAGGGGAGCGGGCCGAGGGCAGCAGCGAGGAAGTTAAACCACCTCGGCGCCGCTCCGCATTACCCAAACCTACGAGGAGTACCGCGATATGCCGTGCCTCATACACCTCGACGCCAACGGCAAGGCCACCCATACCAATCGACACTGCAAGTTCGTCAACGACCTCAAGGAAGACCCGGAGTCCGGCTACAAGCGAAGTCGAAAGAACAGACCGCGAGGCAAGGGCAAGGGGAAGAAGAAGGAGGAGGAGTCCAAGGATTCAAGTGACATGTTCGAGGACGTTGACTCCAAGCACGCCGCCAAGAGCGACAACAAGGGCAAGAACCCCTTCGCAAAGAAGGCCCCAGTCTACCACACTTTCCTTGGCACCCCCACCGTTCGACAACAGAAGATCTCTCTAAGGATCCTGATGGCCACTCTCCCCCAGTTCCCCAATACCTGCGCTGGTCGGAAGTTCCAATAACTTGGGACAGGACGGACCACCCAGACCTTGTGCCCATGGAGAACCAATGCGCCATGGTCATCAACCCATTGATTGACGGCGTGGAGTTCACCAAGTGCATGGTGGATAGTGGAAGCAGCATCAACATCATGTATCTGGATACACTGCAGAAGATGAACTTGACGGAGGCAAACCTAAGGCGGACCAATACCGTGTTCCATGGCGTAGTTCCTGGTTGGGAGGCTCGGTCCCTTGGGTGCATTACGCTTCAGGTAGCCTTTGGCGACGTTAATAATTACCGCCAAGAGCGCATGACCTTTGAGGTGGTCCCCTTCAAGAGCGTGTACCACGTCATATTCGGCCATGACATATTCCACATGTTCATGGCCAAGCCATGCTTCGTCTACAACAAACTCAAGATACCCGGACCAAACGGTGTCATCACCGTATCCGGAAGCTTTACCAAGGCAAGGGACTGCGAGATCAATGAAGAAGCCGTTGCAGAAGCTGTCCTCTATAGCGAAGAATTCAAGGAGATCCAGAGCAAGGTCAATGACTCAGAGATGCCCGCGTCGGAGAAGCAGATCTCCGACTCCGCTCCCGCGTTCAAGGCCGCCATCGAGACCAAGCCGGTGGAACTTGTGGTAGGTGATGCCTCCAAGACCGTCGCCATTGGGACGAACCTGGATCCCAAATAGGAAAGCGCACTCGTCGAGTTCCTCCGTGAGAATAGGGACATCTTTGACTGGCAACCTGCCGACATGAAAGGTGTACCTAGCAAACTTGCCGAGCACAACTTAAACATAGATCCAAAATGTAAACCAGTGAAACAACCTATACGACGCTTCGGAGACGAGAAGAGACGCGCCATTGGCAAAGAGATAGCTAGGTTACTTAAGGTTGGGTTTATCCGAGAAGTCCTTCACACCCGATGGGTGGCCAATCCTGTACTTGTCACCAAAAAGGGAACCAATGAATTAAGAATGTGTGTTGATTACACCGGCTTGAACAAAGCATGTCCCAAAGATCCGTTTGCTTTGCCTCGCATTGACCAAGTCATTGAATCGACGGCTGGCTCGGAACTTTTGTGTTTTCTCGATGCATACTCAGGATACCACCAGATCAATATAAGGAAGTCGGACCAATTGGCCACTTCGTTCACTACTCCATACGGCATGTTTTGCTATGTCACGATGCCCTTTGGGCTGAAAAACGCAGGTGCTACCTACCAGCGGACAATGCAACGTTGCCTCACGACCAAATTGGTCGGAACGTTCACGCCTATGTGGACGATATCGCGGTGATGTCGAAAAAGTCAAACGACTTAATCTCCGACTTAAAAGAAACCTTTGATAATCTCCGGAAATACAACATGATGCTCAACCCTAAGAAGTGCGTCTTCGGGGTTCCAGCCGGCAAATTGTTGGGCTTCATCGTTTCCCAGCGCGGAATCAAGGTCAACCCGGAGAAAATCAAGGCCATCTTAAACATAAACCATCTGACATGCCTAAAGGACATTCAATGACTAATAGGTTGTGTTGCAGTAGTTAGTCGGTTCGTCAGCCGGCTTGGAGAGAAGGCTTTGCCGCTGTACAAGTTGCTGAAGAAGGCAGACAAATTCACATGGACAGACGAAGCAGATGCAGCATTGAAGCAGCTCAAGGAGATTCTTTCCTCAGCGTCCATCCTTACAGCACCCGAGCCTGGAGAGCCCCTGTTAATTTACATGGCGGCAACCAACCGGGTTATTAGCATCGTCGTCGTGGTAGAGCGGAAGGAACCAGGCTACGAGCACGGAGTTCAACGACCAGTTTACTATGTGAGCAAGGTCTTGACGGAGTCCAAGCAGCGTTACCCGCACTACCAAAAGATAGCTTATGGAGTATTCCTCGCTTCGCGGAAGCTGAGGCATTACTTTCAGGAGCACCCAATCACAGTAGTGAGCAAGACTCCACTGTCCGACATTATCAACAACAGTGACGCTACAGGAAGGGTCGCGAAGTGGGGTATTGAACTTGCCGCCTTCGAGATCACCTACAAGAGACACGACGCTATAAAGTCATAAGCTTTGGCGGATTTTATTGCAGATTGGACGGAGATCCCAGATGCTACTCCGTTGCCAGAACCAGAATACTGGGTGATGCACTTTGACGGATCAAAGTTGCTCAACGGCTCGGGGGCTGGTGTATTGCTACAGTCACCAAAAGGAGACAAGCTACACTACATTCTGCAGATCCACTTCGAGGCTACAAACAACATGGCGGAGTATGAAGCACTCATTCACGGACTACGTGTAGCCAAGGATATTGGCATCAAGCGCATAGTTTGCTGTGGAGATTCCGACTTGGTTGCCCAGCAGGTGGCTGGCACCTGGAATGCGCGGAACCCTATGATGGCGGCATATCGAGACGAAGTGGACGAGATAGCCAGGAGCTTCTTGGGCTACGAAGTCAAGTATGTACCTAGGGAACAAAACGAGGTGGCTAATCTGTTGTCTAAACTTGGATCAGGGCGCAAGCGGATTCCGCCAGGAGTTTTCCTAGAGCATCTACGCACACCATCCGTGAAGGGCGCCGACATCGACAACCCGGATAGAGCTGACTCTTTCGTCAACATGGTGACAAAGATCCCTCCGGCTTGGACAAAACCCGTTCATGGAGTATCTCAAGCACGGAACTTTGCCCGACGACGAAGTCGAAAGACGGCAAATAGTATGACAAGAAAAGGGTTATACCATAATCAATAGGCAACTCTACAAGAGGAGCACTACTGGTGTATACCTAAAGTGCGTTTCCCAGCTAAAAGGTATGGAAATCCTACGCGAAATCCATCTCGGAGATTGCGGGCATCACGCCGCTCCTCGATCATTGGTCGCGAAAGCCTTCCGGCAAGGATTCTATTGGCTGACCGCGAAGGCGGACGCCGACAAGCTGGTTGAGACATGCACAGGATGCCAGTATTATGCCGGCCAACCACATGTTCCTGCTGAAGAATTGCGAACAATACCAATAACTTGGCTGTTTGCAGTCTAGGGGCTAGACATGGTGGGGCCGTTACAGATGGCACCGTGTGGATTTACGCATCTGCTTGTAGCAGTTGACAAATTCACCAAATGGATAGAAGCTAAACCCATTAGAAAGCTTGATGGGGCAACTGCCCTCAGGTTTGTCCGGGATCTAGTGGTGAGATTTGGTCTCCCACATAGCATCATCACCGACAACGGAAGCAACTTGTCACTCGGAGAAGTGGAGGCCTATTGCTGGAACAAAGGCATCCGACTTGACCTTGCATCTGTGGCAAGCCCACAATCCAATGGTCAGGTTGAGCAAGCCAATGTATTAATTCTGCAGGGAATCAAGCCACGTCTTGAGGCACCGCTACACAGAGCAGCTGGAGCCTGGGCGGAAGAATTGCCATCTGTGCTGTGGAGTTTACGAATCACACCCAACAGATCCACCGGCTACACCCCTTGCTTCATGGTATATGGAGCAGAAGCCATCCTACCCTCCGACATCCTCCACGACGCACCAAGAGTTGCCGCCTACGACGAAGATGACGCTGAAGAATCCAGACACCTAGATCTAGACCTTCTCGAGGAGGAGCGCGTTTTGGCATGCCAAAGATCCGCCATCTACCAGTAGAAGCTACGCAGCTACCATAGTCGCCACGTTCGGCATCGCTCGTTTAAAGAGGGGGATTTAGTACTCCGACTTAAGCAGACGAAGTCACACAAATTATCCCCGCCATGGGAAGGACCGTTCATCATAAGCAAGGCGCTGCTCAATGGGTCTTACTACGTTGTCGACAATCGTGAACTCAAGGATAGACCCAACGAGGATCATAAGCGTAAGCGACGTGACCCGGATGATGACTACCCGGAGCTTGATCGGCCATGGAACATAGCACAGCTACATCCTTTCTACACTTAGCATCTTTTATCTAATTGTGTACCTCTTATATGATCAATGAAATAAAGCTCTTTGGTTCACTCATATTGCTGAGTCTTTTACCTCCTTTAGTGTTCATTTTTGGATCATATAAAACCTTTATGCACAAGTCTTGCGATTGCACTTGTGAAAATTCTGCCTACGGGCGTTAGCTTAAGTTTTCTGGTCTACATATTCTTTGTCGTTTTTATGTGGATTCTGGAGTAGTGACTTTCAGCACTTATTGTCGGCGATTTTGTGCTTAGGTTATCGACGGTGCCATTGGGCATCATCACCTAAGTGCATGGTTCCGACAACGAGTCTACCGACTCACGAAAATTCAAGCATAAGAACCAGAATAATGGATAAGCCAACACTTGCTTAAAAATATATACATACTGGGACTTAATTCTTAAGTAGCAGGATACGACAATCATTGTTTTCCGCCTTAAGATTACATCAACAAGTTTTTCCCGTGCACACACCAAAGGTGAAACAGAAATTACAAAGTATTTTTCATTCTTTGGGCGCAGGAGACTAGGAGGCCACATCATCACCAGCCGGAGAATCACCCTCGACGTCGGCGCTGTGATAAGACTCGGAGGAATCTTGGTTGACGTTGTCGATGAGGTTCCTGGGCATGAAGACGTCAACGTCCACCAACTCGGCAACCCTGGTGTCATAACCCGTGAGTGATGATAGGATGGCTTCGTGATCGATCTCCTTGCCGTCATCATCCACGTCGGGGATACCAGAGGTCACCGTGTCGATGTCGGTATCTTCATAGTGTGCCTTCACCATAGACAGCGCCATCCTTGCGCCAGCCCGTGCGCATGAAGCCTTCCAGTTCACGACACGCTCAGGGGCTCGGCGCAGGATCTCCGAGTACTTCTTCACGGACTCCGATGCATTCATATATATTTGGAGGGGCTTGGCAATCTCCTTGGCTTGGGCGATGGCGGTGTTGATGAAGTTGCCGGCAAGAACCATGCATTCCTTGTCTGAAGGAGGCGAGCGGGTTAAACCCATAGGCGCTGAAAATTCCGACAAGGATCGCATGAGTTCAATAAACTCTAAGTATCCAGACTACAGAAATACAAGGCGGAGGACACTTACTGAAGATGCTGGCCTTAGCCTGCCAGACGGTGTCCGCCAAGGATTCCTTCTCTTGTTGGAGGAGCTTAAACGCCTCGCTATGGCGAAGGTTTTGCTCATCAGCAGCTTGCTTTTGATCCTTTAGGATCGCAAGCTCCTCCTTCAAGCGATTGATCTCCGCGGAGGCGGAATCCTGCAGGGCTTTCATGGAATCCTCGTGCATCTTTAGCATCTCCTTCCTCTCCTCCTTCAGGATCTTGTTCTCACTGTCCAGCTGCTGGATATGCTTGGACTGCTCGACAATGTCCTTGGCCTTGGCAACATGTTCTGCAAGTCGGAGAAAACAAAGTACATAGTGAGTACTCGGAGATTATGGGCACAAAAGTAAGACGGAAATGCGCAAAAAGAAAACAAACTCTTGTTTTTGATGATCTGTTCCTTCAAGATGGCAGTTTTACCCTTTTCGGCTTCAAGATCTGCGCGCATCTTCTGATACTTGTCGTTGGCCATGCCCCTCCGAGCATTCTCATTCTGTGGAAACAAATACAAAGTTAAGTCGTTGTTTGGTCTGCTTGGAGCCCCTAGTCGGAGATTTTCCACCTAGATGCTCGGGGGCTACAGCGAGAGTTTTTAACTTATCAATATGCTTAGCTTTTTCTTTAAGCATCTAGTCGGAACTAATTCAGTTACAACTAGAGGCTTGGGGGCTACAGCATTGAAAATTATGAACACTGTGTATGCTACTCTTAAAGCATCTAGTCGGAGTAATTCATTCCATCTAAATGCTTAGGGGCTACAGTGAGAGTTTTTTCTAACTTAGTCACTCTTAGAGCATATAGATGCAAAACCTATGGTTTTCCGTCTACATCCTCGGGGGCTACAGTGGAATACTCGTATGAAATGCAAAAGGTAAAGTAAAACTTACAAGTGCAATAATCTTGAGGTTTGTAGCACTCTCAGCCAGCAGCTTGCCAAAGGAAATGCTATTTCCCCGCAAGATATCTGCTTGTCGGAGCAGTTCCTCAAGACCGCACATCGGAGATGACGGCACTCCTCCAGGAACCATAGTTGTGTTACTCAACAGGAGCGCCGGGTAAACTATCTTCAGGAACTCGAAGGGTTTCTGGGGAGTAGGGGCGCCGCCTTCGGCAGAGGTACCAGCTCCCACCACCGCCTGCCGCTACCGATGGCATCCTTAGCCGGAGCTTCAGCCATTTGAAGAGCAGCGCTCTCCTGCGTCGCCTGCTCGCCGGCAACAGCGAGTTCGGTAGAGGCGGCAGAATCCACTTCCATGACGGAAGGGCTTGGTGCCTCCTGGACTTGAGAGCTTGTCGGAGCAGAGGAGGGCTTGACGGCTGTAGTAGCAGGGGCGATGGCGGGGGAGGAGTCGCAATGCAGCATATCTTTGATATTTCTAGAAGCCCCAAGAGTCTTGGAGGACTTCTTGAGGCTGGTTGTGGCTTTCTTCCTGAAACGTGCAAAATGCATAAGTACAGGAATAAGACAGATAAATAAGACAATGTCGGAGAATGAGAGGCTTACACTAGGGGGGGCGCTTTGGCAAAAATCCTGGTGGCTTTTCTCTTTTCCGCCTCCAGGGCGGCAGTACTCTTTTTGGAGGCTCCACCCTCCGTCTTCTTCTTCTTGCCTCCGTCGGCAGCGTCAGAGGTGGAGCTCTTCCGCTTTCGCGCCAACGGGACATCATCGTCGGACACGACCGTGACTTCCTTCATCTTTGGATCGTAGATTTGGGCAGTCAGGTTGTCCTCATCTAGATCGCGAAGCTGTTAAGTGAGAAATCACCGTGTTAGATAAGATGGCACTGGCAAGACGGAGAAACTAGAGCAATGTCATACACGGAAAATAAATACCTACCTTTGGGCACTTGCCGTCTACGTACATGTCGCAGGTGATGGTGAAGCCGCGCTTCTTATCCTTTACCTTGACGATGTCCTTCAGAAGGAGCTTGACGGAGTCGCTCGAGAAGTTATCCACGGAGATCCGAAGGGTATCCCTTCGATCACTGGTGTACTCGTGCATGAACTTCATGCGGTACTGCAGAGGTTGGATTCGCCTGATGAACCAGCACATGGCTAGGTTCAAGCCGGTGAAACCCGTGTCCACGAACCACTCGATCCGCCTTATTGCGCGTGAAGCGTCGAGGTCGGAGGGAAGAGAGGCATGGGATCTCCATGTGGAAACTTCAACAGCGGCTCCATCCACGAAGTCCGGATACGTCACTTCTCGGCCCGCCAAAGGAATGTCGGGGCCGTAGAAGTACGTCCGCTGCCAGTTTTTGCACGACTCGTGGCCGATGATGTCGGGGAACCGCCGGCCAGGTCGGATCTTGAAGCTTATGGTACTACAGTTCCTAAGCTCCTCCCTACTATGTCCGGCTTCATGTTTGACGGTGAAGAAGTACACAAACAAGTCTAACCTAGGCCTAATCCCTAGGTAACCCTCACAAAGTGTCGTGAAGTTGCTAAGCACTAAGATACTATTGGGGGAGAGGTTATGGGGTTGAACCTTGAAGTGGTTCAAGACGGACAGAAAGAAGTGGGAGATGGGCAGAGAAACGCCGCGTACCAGCTGAGCCTTGAGGTACACTTTTTCTCCGGCTTGGGGAGAAGGTGTCACCTCGCCGGTCGGTGCCGCCCGCCAGGCGAGCCCCTCCGTCGCGGGGAGGTAGCCTTCGGCGACCATCTCTTGGATGTCGCGGCCGGTGATGTCCAAGCCGCGCCAGTCGCCCTTGTGCGAGTCTGGCTCTTCTTCCAGAGGCTCTAGCGCCACTAGATTGTGCCCACCGCCGGTGGTTTCAATCACCGCCGACCCGGGGATGACCAGGCCCTCTGGGGGCACGACGATGGAGCTCGTCGGCTTCGCCGTGGCTTCGCTCGACGCCGCCATCGACGGGGAGGAGCTGCTACTGGCCATGGAGGACTGGGAGGATGCAACTGATGCAAAGAGAGGCTAGGGTTTCTTCGAGGTTTTCCGCGGAGAGCTCGAGGAGGCGTGCGGCTAGAGGAAGAAGATGATGACGCGAGAGAATGGGGTAAAAAAGTGGCAAGTGTCCCACGGTTACTATTTATCTTACTCTGCGTCAAGATTCGTGCAGCTAATTGGACGATTGTCGCGTAGACGACGTGTTCGTGGACGTGCGCGGTAATTTCGCCACGTCTCCAACCGCCGCCGCCAACGGTTTGTGTCCCTCGCGCAATAAAATCGGATATGATTAAGTTCTCTGCATGTGTGAGTTATGAGGCGTCGCTGACCTAAGCCTACGTCGTCATAACTAACATGGTAGATGATCCGTCGCATCGAAGATTCCGGCATGGACGGATTTAATCCAACTACGGAAGAGTACGATGGAAGATTCAGCATTTCTTCGACTTACTCATAGAAGACGGAGAAACCTTTGCATGGTTCTTTGGGAGGACTACAAGATATTGGTTGACTATTTGCCGACATCCATCTAGACGGAGCATTCCATGGGAAGAGGCAAGACGGCGCAAGATCTCGGAGTTCTCCGGGGGCTACTGTTGGGGATATGCTATATGGGTATCCTCATAGCATGTCTCTTATCCGACTAACCCGGGTGGCCCATAGTCGGTAGCATGGCCCGTGGCCTGCTAGGCGGCCCAGTTAGGTGGATCCAGAAGGGAGGCCCATGCCGGATAAAGGAAGGCTACGGTGGAGTCACCAGCGTACCCGGAGCCTTGGAGTGCAAGATACACAAGACTAGTGATAGACGGTGTAGGACTCTGTAGCCTGTCCGTCTAGGACTTTCCCTGTAACCCTAGGATCTGGCGACTATATAAGTCGGGCCTATGGGAGCCTTTAGGGCACAATCTCATACACAACCTCGCACAGCGAACCTATCTCTGTAACTCGGCGTATTGCCCTTATAGTGATTTGTAGCAGGAGTAGGATTCCGCCATCGTCGTGGGATCTGAACCTGGGTAAGCTGTGTTACCTCATAGCCGTCAACCGTCTGCCTTACCCCACGTCTCTAAACACGCACTATGAGGACCCCTCCATGGCGTACTCGTCGGCAATACCACGACAAAAAGCCTACACGGTCATAAACAATGAGCTGTATAAGAGAAGTGTCATGAACATACTGCAACGATGCGTTGACTCTGCAGAAGGGCAGGAAATACTTTTGGATATACATCAGGGAGAATGTGGGCATCACGCCTCATTCAGAGCCCTAGTGGCCAAAGCATTTAGGCATGGATTTTATTGGCCAACTGCGCTGAAGGAAGCAAAAGAATTGTCAGAGAGGTGTAATGGTTGCCAGAGATACGCCAGCAAGATACATCTACCTTCGTCCGAGTTAAAAACAATACCAATCACTTGGCCCTTTTTTGTATGGTGTTTGGATATGGTAGGTCCATTTAAGCCTGCCCGAGGTGGAATGACTCACATTCTGGTCATGGTGGAAAAATTCACAAAGTGGATAGAAGTTAAACCAATAAGAAAATGTGATGGACCCACAGCGGTGAAATTCCTCAAAGATATTAACTTGAGATATGGATACCCACACAGTATTATCACGGATAATGGCACAAACTTCGCTGAAGGAGATTTTGCTAGATTCTGCCAAGAGAAACACATAAGACTAGATGTTGCCTCGGTGGCTCACCCGGCATCAAATGGGCAAGTGGAAAGATCAAATGTACTGGTATTGTCAGGAATAAAACCTCGGCTAATTGAACCACTTCAAAGGTTGGCAGGGTGCTGGATTGAGGAGCTTCCAGCAGTACTGTGGAGCCTCAAGACCACCCCAAATAGATCGACGGGGTATACCCCATTTTTTCTAGTATATGGGGCAGAAGTTGTACTTCCAACCGACATAATGCATGACTCGCCAAGAGTGGTCCAGTACACAAGTGCCGAGATAAACGAAATATCGCGGCAAGACGATGTGGATTTGCTGGAGGAAGCAAGGGAATTGGCATTATCAAGATCAGCTATTTATCAGCAAGAGCTCAGACAATATCATAGCAAAAAGGTCAGTGCAAGAGTTTTTAAATAAGGAGATTTAGTTCTTCGGCTAGTGCAACGCACAGCCGGCATGCACAAGCTCTCACCCCCATGGGAAGGACCATTTATCGTGAGTAAAGCATTGCACAATGATGCATACTACCTGATCGACGCTCAGCCACCAGAGAAGAACAAGGAAAACAAGGCCGGAGATGAATCAAAAAGACCATGGAACATAGCCTTACTTCGCCCGTTCTACACCTAGAAGCCCTATATTGCATATTGTGACGTGATGCACCAAATCAGAATATCAAGCATGTATCAAACTTCGGCACCCCGAGCAGTGACTCGGGGACTGCCCCATATTATTTCTCATTTTGAACTATGTATCAAATTTCGGCACCCCGAGCAGTGACTCGGGGACTGCCCCATATTATTTCTCATTTTGAACTATGTATCAAATTTTGGCACCCCAAGCAGTGACTCGGGGACTGTCCCATGTTATTTATTATTTTGAACTATGTATTAAACTTCGGCACCTCGAGCAGTGACTCGGGGACTGCCCCATGATGTTCTTTGTGTTGCATTATGTATTACATTTCGACAACCCAAATAATAACTTGGGATAGCTTCATGTTGTTTGATATTTTTTGAGCATGTGTGAAACTTCAGCAACCCGAGCATTAACTCGGGGGCTGACTCATATTGCCCGCTGATTTTTGGCATACACATAAGAGTTCGGTAACTCAAGCAAAAACTCGGGGACTTCCCCGACTTATTAATCATAAATCGCAAGATGCGATATAAGCTTGCCTCGGCCATCGGAGGAATAACAAGGAGGAAACAACTAACGATTTCTAAAATCATAGTAACAAGAATGACAACGTCAGCAAGTCGAGGTATAAGGAGGGAAGTACCCTATATATATCATTTTACCAATGAATACCTTGGGAAGGGTGATAAGAAAATCTATGGGCTTAAAGCATAGTACTTCAAGGAGAAGTCGCGAAAACAACAACTCTACAACCAAGTTCACATAAGAAACACAAGATGGATGCCGAATGAAAATTAGTCATATGAGAAAATATGATCCGGATCTACGAAGTTAAAATTTGGCAAAGAAAAGATACGATTCACATAGACTCAATTAGATAGAATAACAACAATTACCATTACTAGTGCCTCAGAGGACAAAGGAAAAAGGGTTCACATTATACCAAAAGGCGGACAATTGTTTCAAAGACAGCATACACCCGGCATACAGGGGACTTAAACGACTAATGGTACTCGATAAGCTGGAAGACACGGGCTTTATGGCGAGCAACGAACTCCGGATTTTCAACCCAAGGAGAGCCAGTTGGAAGATTCATCAGAATATCGAGGGAGATATCCTCGTACCAAGACAAAACAGCTATAAGTGCCATATCAGCACCATCCGTTCCAGAAGATTCCCTCCAGAGGTTGAGTTGAGTCTGAGATGCCATTAGCCTCGCCACAAGCACTTCAACTTCATCAATATCCGGCGAATTCGGCCAGAGAACATGGTAGGCTCGAATAGCTGCATGCACCAGATCTCTTCCCATAATCTTCATTGGTCCAATAGCAGCGCCAACGGCAATCAGGAAATCTTCCATGGAGTACTCTTGACTCGAAGCAGCAGAAACACCTCGGTGCTCGCGAGCAGAAATCACAGCCTTGGAGCTCACAGGTTTAGCTTCTGGAAAATGATCTGCACGAAAGAACGTCATATGAGTTAAAATAAGAAAAGAGAAAGAATAACTCGACGAGAGACAGAAACTCATGATGAATGTAACTCAGCATTTTATGGAGATCCCGGGACCAGTCGGTCCAACTTTTCTCAAAGCGAATAATTTCCTCGCTCAGTGCCCGGTTCTTTAATTCGGCAGCATTGAGAAGTTCCTTGTCTTTTTGTAGCTGCAGACTTAGTCGGTTCTTTTCTTCAGAGAACTCTTGATCAACTTTCTCTAACTCAGACTTCTGTGAAAGCTTAAGAGATTCAACCTCGGCGCGCAACCGGGTTATCTCGTCACCTTTTTCCTTGAGTTGCGCCGAATGAGCGGCAGCTTGTTCTAAAAAATGCAGCATCGTATCAGGCATAGATATGCATTCTTGATGCGATGCTGCAAGTGTTCGTAACTCGGCTATACCAAAGCCGGAAGGTTGTAAGAAACCCAAGATTTACCTCAAACAAAAATTCGACAAATTAAAAGGCAAAAGGAGTAAATAACCTGTAAGAACGCCAACTTTCTTGGTAAGGCGAGCATTCAAGTTTTTGATACCAGCCATGCACCAGCAAAATACTAGTTAGCACGAAAAAACTAAATCTCTTACAAAAGGTAAGAAAAACAACATGGACTAGTTATTTTACCAGTTTTCTTCACAACAGGGACAATATGCTCATATTTATCTTGAAGTTTCTTGTGTGCAAAGAGCAACCTTTGAAATTCAGCTGTCCGCCGATCATGGGCAACCTGAAAATGGCAACAAGTTACACAAAGAATAGACAGATCCAAATCAAGTAAAACTTGACTCAGATCTAGATGGCTGGATATTCAAAAGTAAGACATATCCGAATCAAGTAAAACTTGACTCGGATATAGATGGCTGGAGATTCAAAAGCAAGACAGATCCCAATCAAGTAAAACTTGACTCGGATCTAGATGGCTGGATATTCAAAAGTAAGATAGATCCAGATCAAGTAAATCATGTAATGCATTTAAAGCAGGATGAATCTTCCAAACGAACAATAAATTATCCGGTTGCAATCTTCGGGGACTAGTGTATATACAGTATCATCTGAATAATAGACAAAATACCAACGAAGGCGCTTACCTCATTCATCTTATCACTTTCAAGAACAATCTTAGCAGCCACATGCAAAGGACTGCTGATGTCGGAAAGCTGAAATGGTTGGCTACTTGGATTGCCCTCAAGTTGATCGGCGGCATTCCAGTTGTTCGCATATTCCACCAGTGAGCCGAGGCTATGCACGCTCTCAGTACGGGTCATCACTTTACCTCAAGCCTGCTGAGTAACTGCAGCCGCCGCCGGACTCTTCTGAAGAATAAGCTGAGTGTCGGTGGCAAGGGTGACACCGGGTTTAGTGGTAGAAGCTCCTTTGCGAAGTGCATCAGCAATGCTGGGCTGAGAAGAGGTTGTTGGCCCCTTCTGAGATTCCGAGGGTTTAGTAACAACAACTTTCTTGCTCTTAGTAGAGACTTCGGCGGGGGCAACAACTTCAGCACTGGGAACCACGTCCTTGGCGGCAGGAGAAACTATAGTTTCCAAAGGGGCCGAGGTGGTGGTATCCTCAGTAGGAATTGGAGTAGGAGCCGGAACTGCGGTGATCAAAGGATCATTGTGGGAAACCTCGGGGGTCTTAAGAGGGACAACAGGCTCAGCCGGGTGATCCGGCGTAGGGGTTACGTCGGCAACAACGGTGGGAGCAATGGGCTCATCTTGTTGAGGCGATACATTAGTCGGCGCAGGAGGAGAATCAACACGAGAGGGACTGGGAACCCGAGTATCTTCCGGAGGTGGGGGAGAAGACGGCCGAGTGGTATGGGTTGTCATACTCGGACCGCTTGGCTTTGCGGAAAGAGGAGCTCTACAAGGGAGTAAAAGCTGAGTCAGAAACAGAAAGAGAGAAACAAGAAATACAAATAAAAATAAACTCACCCAGTAACCCCAGGCATGGTCTTACGCCTCGGGATATGCTGAACAGATTTCTTGACTCGCTTCTTGGGGGAAGCACCAGATGTAGGGGTTCGTAGCATGGAAAACAAAAAATTTCTATCGCATACAAACAAACAAGCCAAGATCTATCTACTAGATTGTAGCAACGAGTCGATGGAATAACTCACCCTCGAAGATTCCAAAGTGTTTAACGAGAGCAGATTCTCGTGGGTGATGTAGTCGTACTCTTTCCGATCTCAAGATCGCGTAGACGATCCTTCCGGCGCCGCGTTCCCGCAGCGCTCCCGCGGTCGGTCACACGTTCGGTACTCGACGAAGACCTTCCTCTCCCTTGTTCCAGCAGGCAGCGGAGGTTGTAGCACTCTCCTCGCGATTCCGGCAGCACAACGGCGTGGTACCGAAGGTAGAGGGGAAATCCCGCAGGGCTTCGCCTTAAGCCGGTGCGAGTATGGTGGAGCTTATGAGAGAGGCTATTAGTGGTCTAGTAATTAGACACACCAATTAGAAGGCTCTAAACCAATTAGAAGGCTCTAAACCAATTAGAAGGCTCTAAACCGAATAGCTCTAAACCGGGGTCTAGATCTAGGGTTTAGTTTAGAGGATAGGAAACTTGTGTGTCTAGGAGGGGAGGCCCTGCCCCTCCCTTTATAGGTGGGAGGGCCGGCGGCCAAGGGGAGGAGTCCCTCCCCAAGTCGGCCTTGGGAGGCGCGCCGGCCAAGGGGACTCCTCCCCCAAGTCGGTCTCCACCTCCTCCTCTTTTCCCACTTCCCAAAACTGCCGTTTGACTTTCAAACTAGCCGTTTGACTTTTCAATTTAGGATTTAAATAAATCCTTTATTTGGGACAGCAAGAACACTTAGTACATGATGCAATCATTCCAATATGCAATGACACACTCATGTACCCTTCCCCCTCCGGAGTGCCGGACATTCCGGGACCTTCTAGAATGTTCCCGATGAAAACACCGGAACCATTCCCCAACTCCAAAACGGGACTTTCCTTATATGAATCTTATTCTCCGGACCATTCCGGATCACCTCGTGATATCCCGGATCCCATCCGAGACTCCGAACAACATTCGGTCTCTTTCTCATAATACCATAACTACTCAAACAACGTCGAATCCTTAAGTGTGTCTCCCTACGGTTCGTGAATTATGCGGACATGATCGAGACACTTCTCCGAACAATAACCAATAGAGGAATCTGGAAATTCATATGGCTCCCACATATTTCTACGATTACTTTGCGATCGAATGAACCACTTACATACGATACCAATTTCCCTTTGTCTCACGATATGTTACTTATCCGAGGTTATGATCGTCGGTATCTCTGCATACCTAGTTCATCCTCGTTACTGATAAGTACTCTTTTCTCGTTCCCGTGATATGTGATCCCTTGTGACCAAGTCACATGCTTGCAAGCTAATTGGATGACATTTCACCGAGAGGGCCCAGAGAATATCTATCCGTCATGTGGATGGACAAATCCCACTCTTGATCCATGTGTTTCAACCAATACTTTCCGAACACTCAATGCCACCTTTATAGCCACCCTGTTACGGTGTGGTGTTTGATGACATCAAAGCATCCATCCAACAAAGGTGATATGCATGATCTCATGGTCGAAGGAATTAGGTTACTATGTATCAGAAAGCATATAGCAATTGAACTATTGAAATGACTTGATCTTTATGCTACGCTTGTCTATAGGAGTATGTCCACCATATCATTCTCCTAACGATATGATCTTGTTGTTGATAACATCTCAATGTTCATGACAAAGAAACCACATCATCAATCAACCAACAAGCTAGTGAAGTATAGAGGCTATACTAGGGACTTCAAATTAAGTTTACAAATCACACAAGTATTAATGGTTTCCTTGTTAATACTATTATAGCATGAATGCAAACATTTATCATAAACACAAAGATATATAATAATAACTATATTTATTATTGCCTCTAGGGCATATCTCCAACAGTCTCCCACTTGCACTAGAGTCATCTAATCTAGATTACATGGTAATATACCGAACACCCATGGCAGTTTGGTGTTGGTCATGTTTTGCCCTCGGGAGAGGTTTAGTCAACGGATCCGCCACATTCAGATCTGTGTGTACTTTGCAAATCTTTATATCCCCATCCTGGATATGTTCTCGAATAGCGTGAAAACGCAGCTTGATATGCTTCAGCTTCTTGTGTGACCTTGGTTCTTGCGCATTGGCTATGGCGCCCATGTTATCACAGTAGATAGACATTGGGTCCAGCGCACTTGGAACCACACCCAGCTCTGTAATGAACTCTTTCATCCATATCGCTTCTTGTGAAGCCTCCGAAGCAGCCATGTATTCCGATTCAGTTGAAGATCTCGCCACAACGCTTTGCTTTGCACTCCTCCAGCTAACTGCTGCACCATTCAAAATAAATACGTATCCAGATTGTGATTTAGAATCATCCGGATCGGTGTTCCAACTAGCATCGGTGTAACCATTAACAACGAGCTGTTCATCACCTCCATAAGAAAGAACCATATCCTTAGTTCTTCTCAAGTACTTAAGGATGTTTTTGACCGCTGTCCAATGATCCACTCCTGGATCACTTTGATATCTGCTAGTTAAACTAACAGCATATGCAATGTCGGGTCTAGTACATAGCATGGCATACATTAGAGATCCTATGGCTGAGGCATAGGGAGTCTTACTCATTCTTTCTCTATCTTCTGCCGATGTCGGACTTTGAGTTTTACTCAAGGTCGTATTGGGCAACATGGGCAAGAACCCTTTCTTGCTATCTTCCATTCCAAACCTCTTTAGAACTTTGTCCAAATATGTACTTTGTGACAATGATATTTGGCGTTTCGATCTATCTCTATAAATCTTTATGCCTAATATGTAAGCTGCTTCGCCAAGATCCTTCATTGAAAAACTATTATTCAAATACTCTTTGACACTATTAAGAAGGTCTACATCATTCCCAATCAACAATATGTCATCCACATACAGTATTAAGAATGCTACAGAGCTCCCACTCACTTTCTTGTAAATACAAGCTTCTCCATAAGTTTGTATAAAACCAAAACTTTTGATTACCTTATCAAAACGTTGATTCCAACTTCGGGATGCTTGCTTCAATCCATAGATGGACCGTTGAAGCTTGCATACCTTGTTAGCATCTTTAGGATCGACAAAACCTTTGGGTTGTATCATATACAACTCTTCATCAATGTCTCCATTGAGGAATGCTGTTTTGACATCCATCTGCCATATCTCATAATCATAATATGCAGCGATTGCTAACATAATCCTCACAGACTTTAGCTTCGCTACCGGTGAGAAAGTCTCATCGTAGTCAACTCCTTGAATTTGTCGAAACCCTTTTGCGACAAGTCGAGCTTTATAGACAGTAACATTACCATCAGCATCTGTTTTCTTCTTGAAAATCCATTTGTTCTCGACAGCCTTCCGGCCATCCGGTAAGTCCACCAAAGTCCATACTTGGTTTTCGTACATGGATCCAATCTTGGATTTCATGGCTTCTTGCCATTTATTGGAATCTGGGCTCATCATCGCTTCCTCATATGTCTCGGGGTCATCGGTGTTGTCCACCAACATGACATTCATAACGGAATCATACCAATCTGGAGTGGTACGAGTTCTCGTTGACCTCCGAGGCTCTGTAGCAACTTCAACCGAAGTTTCATGATCACTATCATTAGCTTCCTCTCTTATTGGTGCAGGCACCACAGGAACTTCTTCCGGTGCTGCGCTACTCGCAATTTCGAGAGAAGGTTCGACAACCTCGTCAAGTTCTACTTTCCTTCCAGTCACTTCTTTAGAGAGAAATTCCTTCTCTAGAAAGGATCCATTCTTGGCAACGAAGATTTTGCCTTCGGATCTATGATAGAAGGTATACCCAATAGTTTCCTTCGGGTATCCTATGAAGACGCATTTTTCCGCTTTGGGTTCAAGCTTGTCCGGCTGTAACTTCTTTACATAGGCTTCGCATCCCCAAACTTTAAGGAACGACAATTTAGGTTTCTTCCCAAACCATAATTCATACGGTGTCGTTTCAACGGATTTAGACGGTGCCCTATTTAAAGTGAATGCGGCTGTTTCTAATGCATAACCCCAAAATGATAGTGGTAAATCTGTAAGTGACATCATAGAACGAACCATATCTAAGAGAGTTCGATTACGACGTTCAGACACACCATTACGCTGTGGTGTTCCCGGCGGTGTCAACTGCGAAAGTATTCCACATTTCCTTAAATGCTCGCCAAACTCGTAACTTAGATATTCACCTCCACGATCAGAACGTAGAAATTTAATCTTCTTGTTACGTTGATTCTCTACCTCACTTTGAAACTCCTTAAACTTCTCGAAAGTTTCGGACTTATGTTTCATGAAATAGATATACCCATATCTACTCAAGTCATCCGTGAAGGTAAGAACATAACGATAACCACTGCGCGATGCTACACTCATTGGACCACACACATCGGTATGTATGATTTCCAATAAGTCTGTAGCTCGCTCCATCATACCAGAAAATGGAGTCTTAGTCATTTTACCCATCAGACATGCCTCGCATCTTTCAAGTGATTCAAAATCAAGTGATTCAAGAAGTCCATCGGAATGGAGTTTCTTCATACGCTTCACTCCAATGTGACCAAGACGACAGTGCCACATATAGGTCAAATTATCGCTTGATTTCAAACGTTTAGCCTCAATGTTATTAATATGTGTATTTCTACTATCGAGATTCAATATGAATAGACCATCTATCAAAGGTGCATGTGCATAAAACACATTACTCATATAAATCGAACAACCATTATTCTCGGATTTAAACAAGTAACTGTCTCGCAATAAACAAGATCCTGATATAATGTTCATGCTTAATGCAGGCACCAAATAACAATTATTTAAGTATAAAACTAATCCCGATGGTAGATGAAGAGGTAGCGTGCCGACCGCGATCACATCAACCTTTGATCCGTTTCCTACGCGCATCGTCACCTCGTTCTTCACTAGCTTCCGTTTATTCTGCAGCTCCTGTTTCGAGTTACAAATATGAGCAACCGAACCAGTATCAAATACCCAGGCACTACTACGAGTACTAGTGAGATACACATCAATAACATGTATATCAGATATACCTTTCTTCTTGATGTTGCCGTTCTTCAAATCCGCCAAGTACCTTGGGCAATTCCGCTTCCAGTGACCTTCTCCCTTGCAGTAAAAGCACTCAGTTTCAGGTTTAGGTCCAGCCTTGGTCTTCTTCGTCGGCGTGGTAACTTTCTTACCACCCTTCTTGAAGTGTCCCTTTTGCTTAGACTTGCCTTTCTTGAATTTGGTGGTCTTATTGACCATCAACACTTGGTGCTCTTTCTTGATCTCCACTTCTGCAGATTTTAACATAGCAAATAGTTCTGGCAACTCTTTGTTCATGTTCTGCATGTTGTAGTTCATCACAAATTTCTTGTAACTTGGTGGTAGTGATTGGAGGATGCGGTAAACTCCCAAAGTATTAGGAATCACTATACCCAAACTTTGAAGTTTATTTGCGTGCCCAGACATCTTAAGCACATGCTCACTGACGGAGCTACCCTCTTCCATCTTGCAGTTAAAGAACTTTTCAGAAGCTTCATAACTTTCAATTGCCGCATGAGTCTCAAAGATTAATTTGAGATCCTCGACAATATCATATGGATCTGACTCTTCAAACCTTTTCTGAAGCTCCGATTCTAAACCATACAAGATAGCACACTGAACTATGGAGTACTGATTCTTCCGAGCAAGGTAAACATTCTTTACTTCATCGGTAGCATCAGCTGCAGGTGGGTCACCTAGCGGTGCATCCAGCACATAGGTCAAATTACCAGCTGTGAGGACAATCCTCAAATTGCGGAACCAATCCGCGAAGTTGCTTCCATTGTTTTTCAACTTTTCTTTCTCTAGGAACGCATTAAAATTGATGGTAGGGGCTGCCATTGATCTACAACATATTTGCAATAGTTTAGACTAAGTTTATGACAAATTGAGTTCAAATTAATTAATGAAATTAAACTAGGTGAACTCCCACTCAAAACAACATCCCTCACATTGTTTTAGTGATCACACGAACCAAATCCACTACATCAACACCGATCATCACGAGAGCTGATATAGTTTTAATGGCGAACAATCATCATGTTCATCATATCTACTATATGATTCATGCTTTGCCTTTCGGCGATCCGTGTTCCTGAGGCCATGTCTGTACATGCTAGGCTCGTCAAGATCAAACCTTAGCTACCGCATAAGCAAATCTGGCTTGCTTACGTTGTATTCACCCGCGGAATCAAAGACACCCGATCATCACGTGGTGCTTCGAAGCAGCAAGCTTTGGCAACGGTGCATACTAAGGGTGAACACTTTAGAATTTGAAATTTATGTGCATGAGGGATCATCTTATAATGCTACCGTCGTCTACTAAGCAATACAAGATGCATAAAGGATTAACATCACATGCAATTCATAATATGTGATATGATATGGCCTTTCTTCTTTGTGCTTCCGATCTCCATCTTCAAGCACGAATATGATCTCCATCATCACCGGCATAGCATCAAGGTCAATGACGCTTCTCCATGGTTGTCGTCCACCAGCTTCAACTATTACAACTATTTTGAATAGACACGCAGGTCTTAACAGAAATTAAAGACAACCATATGGCTCCTGCCGGTTGCCAACTTACAATAAGGAACATTGCATACATCAAATATAATCACAATCATGGCCATATCACATCACTGCACACCCCTGCAAAACAAAGTTAGACGCTTCTACTTTCTTTGCATATTTTACGTGGTTTGGGGCTTTCCATAAGTGTCGTTCTAACTTACGAACAATAACCACAACATTGATACTAGCATTGTTGATCACCCGTTGTAAATTGGATCTTTACTATGCTAGGAGAAACAGGCACCCGCAAAGCCACTTATGCAAAACGAGTTGCATGTCAAGCGTGGAGCAAGTCTCATGAACGATGTCATGTAAGGTTAGCCCGGGCCGCTTCATCCCAACATACCGCAAGATGCAAAGTACACAAAAGGCAATCTACAATAAAAGCATCAATGCCCACAATGACCATTGTGTTCTACTCGTGCAACAGATCTACATATAGACACGGCTCTGATACCACTGTAGGGGTTCGTAGCATGGAAAACAAAAATTTTCTATCGCATACAAACAAACAAGCCAAGATCTATCTACTAGATTGTAGCAACGAGTCGATGGAATAACTCACCCTCGAAGATTCCAAAGTGTTTAACGAGAGCAGATTCTCGTGGGTGATGTAGTCGTACTCTTTCCGATCTCAAGATCGCGTAGACGATCCTTCCGGCGCCGCGTTCCCGCAGCGCTCCCGCAGTCGGTCACACGTTCGGTACTCGACGAAGACCTTCCTCTCCCTTGTTCCAGCAGGCAGCGGAGGTTGTAGCACTCTCCTCGCGATTCCGGCAGCACAACGGCGTGGTACCGAAGGTAGAGGGGAAATCCCGCAGGGCTTCGCCTTAAGCCGGTGCGAGTATGGTGGAGCTTATGAGAGAGGCTATTAGTGGTCTAGTAATTAGACACACCAATTAGAAGGCTCTAAACCAATTAGAAGGCTCTAAACCAATTAGAAGGCTCTAAACCGAATAGCTCTAAACCGGGGTCTAGATCTAGGGTTTAGTTTAGAGGATAGGAAACTTGTGTGTCTAGGAGGGGAGGCCCTGCCCCTCCCTTTATAGGTGGGAGGGCCGGCGGCCAAGGGGAGGAGTCCCTCCCCAAGTCGGCCTTGGGAGGCGCGCCGGCCAAGGGGACTCCTCCCCCAAGTCGGTCTCCACCTCCTCCTCTTTTCCCACTTCCCAAAACTGCCGTTTGACTTTCAAACTAGCCGTTTGACTTTTCAATTTAGGATTTAAATAAATCCTTTATTTGGGACAGCAAGAACACTTAGTACATGATGCAATCATTCCAATATGCAATGACACACTCATGTACCCTTCCCCCTCCGGAGTGCCGGACATTCCGGGACCTTCTAGAATGTTCCCGATGAAAACACCGGAACCATTCCCCAACTCCAAAACGGGACTTTCCTTATATGAATCTTATTCTCCGGACCATTCCGGATCACCTCGTGATATCCCGGATCCCATCCGAGACTCCGAACAACATTCGGTCTCTTTCTCATAATACCATAACTACTCAAACAACGTCGAATCCTTAAGTGTGTCTCCCTACGGTTCGTGAATTATGCGGACATGATCGAGACACTTCTCCGAACAATAACCAATAGAGGAATCTGGAAATTCATATGGCTCCCACATATTTCTACGATTACTTTGCGATCGAATGAACCACTTACATACGATACCAATTTCCCTTTGTCTCACGATATGTTACTTATCCGAGGTTATGATCGTCGGTATCTCTGCATACCTAGTTCATCCTCGTTACTGATAAGTACTCTTTTCTCGTTCCCGTGATATGTGATCCCTTGTGACCAAGTCACATGCTTGCAAGCTAATTGGATGACATTTCACCGAGAGGGCCCAGAGAATATCTATCCGTCATGTGGATGGACAAATCCCACTCTTGATCCATGTGTTTCAACCAATACTTTCCGAACACTCAATGCCACCTTTATAGCCACCCTGTTACGGTGTGGTGTTTGATGACATCAAAGCATCCATCCAACAAAGGTGATATGCATGATCTCATGGTCGAAGGAATTAGGTTACTATGTATCAGAAAGCATATAGCAATTGAACTATTGAAATGACTTGATCTTTATGCTACGCTTGTCTATAGGAGTATGTCCACCATATCATTCTCCTAACGATATGATCTTGTTGTTGATAACATCTCAATGTTCATGACAAAGAAACCACATCATCAATCAACCAACAAGCTAGTGAAGTATAGAGGCTATACTAGGGACTTCAAATTAAGTTTACAAATCACACAAGTATTAATGGTTTCCTTGTTAATACTATTATAGCATGAATGCAAACATTTATCATAAACACAAAGATATATAATAATAACTATATTTATTATTGCCTCTAGGGCATATCTCCAACACCAGAAGGATCCGTCGAAGCGGTGCGCTTCTTCGAAGCAACAGGAGCCTCGGAAGCAAGAGGTTTGGCGTCGTGAACCTGACCAGCTTGGTTAGCTGGGAAAGAACGAGCTGGAAATGCGTAAGAGATAGGCACCGCGAAAACTACCTCAAGAATTTGGACGTCGTCCGAGTCACCTTCATCCGCACGGGCCGAGGTCTTGCTCCGGGGACGAACAGGAGCAGCATCCGACTTAGGGATAAACTCCTCCGGGCCAGGTTCCCCATTGTCCGAGGTATTGCGGTCAGCAGTCCAGGGAAGAGCCAAAACCTCGGCATCTTCTATCTTCTGCTCCGTAAACCTCTGCGAGAGAAGTAAATAAGAGTTAGCAAAAGAACAATTGAAAAACAACTCGGAAGAAAACGCCAGTGTTCAACTTACCTGAGGAGGAGGATTCCCGCGAGAAAATGGCTTCAGTCCCCATTTCCATTCCTCGGGCATCTCAGTCTTAAAAATATCCCAGACATGCTTATAGATCTGATAATCATCAATCTCAACCGTAGAAACTCGGTTGGGATCCAGAAGACCACTCATATAACAGAACTTATGAGAGCGAAGCTGGAAGGGGCAGATTCGGCAGCTGACGAACGCAGTCATCAAATCTTCACCTCGAAGCCCAGCACGAGTCAGTTCTTTAAGCCGGATCTCAAATGCCTCGGCAAGAGCATGGCTTTTCCTCGGATTGTAGATCCAGTTCTTCTTAGAGGGAGGACCGGTAGAGAAAGCAGGGAGCCAAATCTTATCTTCTTTCCCAGTATTTTTTACATAGAAAAATTATCTATGCCACTTCTTACAAGATTCGAGGCCAGCGAACTGGGGGAACACAGAGTTCTTCCGAGGTGTAATGGATGCAGCCCCACATTGGGTGAGAGATTTCTCAGAAGGATGAAGAGATTTATCCGGCACTACGTTAGCTCGAATCTGAAAGAATTTGGACCAAACGTCTACAGAAGGCCAGAGGCCGAAATACCCCTCCGAAGCCGAGATAAAGGCCGACAGAGAGGCTACGACGTTAGCCGGCAGGTGATGCGGCTGGAGGCCAAAATAATCTAGGAAGCTCCTAGCAAAGTCACTAAGAGGGAGGCCAAATCCACGAGCGAAGTGGGACATAAAAACTACGTACTCGCCCTCATTGAGTACAGGGAAGGATTCTTTGCCGGGTAAGCGACAACTTACCTCGGCAGGAATTCAGCGTGTTTTGATTAGCCATTCTATCTCCCGGCGAGTGACCACGGAACCCTGTCAGGAACCACGCTCTGGGCCGGCTGCAAGGTCATCTTCCCCAACGAGAGCGCCGCTAGCAGAGCTAGACATGGGCTCATCGGAGGAATTTACCTAAGAAAAACTGGCGGCGGGGAGAGGCCTAGAGGTGCAGGGCCCCGTCGCGACGGTGACAAGCACAGCGGCGGAGCAGAGAAAACACCGCCGCGGGGAATCTTGGAATACTAGAAAAATGCCTAACGCTGGGACCTAGCGGCAGCGCTGTAGGAAAACTCACCGGCGAGAACGCCAAAGCGGAGGCGCTGCGGCGAGGTCACGGGAGCCGGAGAACCACAGTGTATCCGTCGAAGGGGAACGGCAGTGGCGCGGCCACTGGAACGCGAACGGAGGCGGCGGCACAAGGAAGAAGACGAAGGGAATAGAAAGGAGGAAGTGAATCATCCTACCCGCTCCCCTCTTTATAACCGCGTAGGGGAAACCGTAGTGGGATCATGGCTATGCCACGCTAACCGCATAATCGCGTGTATCGCTTAACCGCTCGCAGGTAGTGGAGCCACAACGAAGGCCACACGGCGCAGGAGGGGATCGGGCCTCCTGACTACTGCGGCACTTGAGGCGTCACTGCGCCGACGCGACGGGCGCAGTAATCACTATAGCGTGTCAGTGAACACTGTAGAGGAACAAAAACCTAGAGAACAATGATGACTGGTACACGTAGGACGAGGCTTACCCAGGAAGCCAAGCAAATACCTCGAACGAAAGGAGATAACTCGGAGCATAGCCCACAGCGGGAAAAGGATGAAATGAAGAAGAGGATAACAGAAAAAGAACATCGGCTAAGAAATACCTCGGAAAGAAAGAAGATAAATGTCTGGAAACTGGTGTGGCCCGGCCGAGGTTTCCGGCAGGACCACACCAACTTCGGGGACTAATGTTAGGAGGGGGGTGACCCCGAATAGGGTCAAGATAGGGGAAAGAAGAAAGGAATCTCCTTTACCTTAAGCCGAATTACTAACTGTGTCGGCCGAATCAAGCAAGATACGGCCGAGATAAGTTGAGCCTGGGAAAATATAAAATGAGGAACGCCTTACTCGGCCAACGTATGAGCTATGTCGGCCGAATAAGGCTGATCGACTTATATGCAGGTGAACGCCGAGCCGAGTTATGCGAGATGAGGCCGGGTAACGTGAGACTTGCAGGAGAAGGAGGAGCCTATAGTCAAACTCTAGTTGCTGGCTAGGGGGATCTAGACAGAGCCAAGCGCTAAGGACAAAGAGCAGAGCTGCAGAGGGGCAGACAAGCGTCACGGAGGTGATAGTGAGGAAGCCCGAGGCGCACATGTGAGGGCCTCTGGAACCTTGCCACCGATAGAAGGGGGACACGGAAAGGAGGCCGCCGAGTTACCACTTTGGGACAAGCATATTCCAAGAATATGCTTGCCCCGTCAGCCCTAGAAGGAGTCAAGGAACCCCTTTATAAGGGGGAACGGGCTCCAGAGAGGGGGAATGATTCATTCCAGGCCAAAGGGCTCGCGTTGTAGTTCTCTTCTTCCCTTTGATACAGCTCGAGGAGCATTTGTAGTCTTTGAGAGGAGGAATAAAGATCTACTTGTTAGTCATTTGAGTGTAGAAATCACTACATCTTCCCTCCCCGGATCCCTCTAGCATCCATTGGCCCCATACTTTAGCCTACCCATGGCATGTGTCGTGCCACCACCACGACAACTCTGGCATGGAGGACGATGATGACGTCGGTGGACTCTACTTCCCACCGCTGTAGCGTGATGTCCTCGACTGGTCGCGCTACCGGGGCGCCGACACCGTTGACTCCGAGGTGTGGCCTTGGCCGATGACGGAGGAGGACCCGAAGCCGCAGCCCCGACTGGTAGCAGTAAAGCAAGAGGGGCCGGAGCCATAGCCCCTGCTGATGACGGGGGATGAGGAGCTCCAGGCCGCCATCCTCGCGTCACAGCTGGAGGAGGAGAAACGGTGGGGCGGCACCGCCTAGGCCCTGCGCGAGTCCTGGGTGGCCGCGCAGGCCCAGATTCCCCCCGCGCTCCTGGCACCGCCTCCCGCTCCGGCCTAGGGCGGTGCATGGCCCCCGCCGCAGGTCTTCATCGACCTCGCCGCCGACGACGAGGAGGAGAAGGCGGTGCCCAGCCGCAGGACCAGGGCGCCGGCCGACCAGCAGCAACACCTGCCGGTTCCCTTCCACGCCAAGGCACCCCATAATATTGGGCCTTTTTCTTTTTTTGTGTATATTTTGTGACCGGGGGACCCAGGACAAGGGCCCATTTTTATGTAATATGTTTAATTATTTTTGGCCTCTTCTTTTTTTCCTGCACTTTTTTTTGCAGGGAGTGGCCGTTGGGGACACGGGCCACCACAACCGGGCTGAGCCCGGACGACTGTCCTCCACCCGCAAACATACCGATTTAGATGAAACCGATATCCAAAATGCAGGGACCCACTGGAGTTGGCCTTATACCTTCACCGAGAGACCCAGATGCTCATATCTAACCTATAAGTGGAGGGGGTAGTACGACGCTGCACAAAATCCGAATTGATGGGCCATTCGATCGGAAAACAACGGTCCAGATTTTCCCTGCCAACCCGCCTCTACGTGATGGACCGGCCGTGTCCTACCCGCCTGGTAGTGCGCCTCGCTGCTCTTGGGCCACGCGTTGCGGTCGGCCCACCTCTCAGTCATAAACGGGTAAGCAAGAGGGGGTGCGAGACGCGTTCCTGGGGCATGCGAGTTGCGCGCCTGTGCGTGGTGGTCGTTCATATAAAAAAGGCAGCCAAGCGTGAGTCAAACCCTAGCCGCCGCCCCCAATCCCCTCGCGTTGTCCTCCCCGGTCCCCAGGCACTCGCCCATCGCCAATCCCCTCCTACCGGTCCTCTCTCTCCCTCTCCAGGCCGATTTCGCGCCGTGGACACGGACCCATTGATGGCGGCTCTTGCTGCTGATGCAGCGCCGGTGCAGCAGCAGGCCGCCTCAAACATGGACACCTCGTCATCCAGACACGCCGGCGACCGATGACGGGGACGGGGGCTCGTCGTGCGATTCGGACGACGGCGGGAGCGGGAGGGCGGGCGGCAAGTTCCGCCAGATGGTTGTGGCCATGGCGGCAGAAGGCGCGGGGGAGACGCGGTGCTGGCGGCGCTCACGGAGCTCTGCGAGCCACTCTCCTTCTGCACCGAGGACGCTGGGGGATACTTCCTCACCGAAGACGCGGCCAAGGCGCTGGTGAGCAGGTAACCCCGATAGACCCAGCAGCTCTCAAACCCCAATCCAACAATCGTATTCACCTGATCATGCTTTTCTTCCTTTGTCCGAGCAGTGCCTACAAGCCTTTGAGAGGATATAACGGACGCAAACGAGACCGTCCTTGCAGGCGGGCATGATAACCGATGTGCTGGCGTACATTGACTTCTTCACTGCAAGTATTCAGGTTAGCATAGCAAAAAAATCCATCTTCTTTCTTTTGCTGACAATGTGTATTGCATTCGCTAACACCATGTGTGCCTGAACGTTTCAGAGGGTTGTTGTCTCAACTGTTGCAAATGTCTGCAAAAAGATCCCTGCAGAGTGCTACTAGTTTGTGATTGATTTCGTGTCGACGTTGTGTAATCTGCTGCAGTCTGAGGACAAGATGGTATTCTCCGTCAACAGTTGAACTAGACCTGCCTGTGACATTAGAAGGTTTTGGCTGTTTGTGTTTGTATGTCTCAAAGATTTTCCTTGTAGCTTAATATGGTTGTTTACTACTGTCCGCCAAAACCTGCTATCTTTCGAGAAGATGGTTGGTGATTTTTTTAGGAAAAAGAAGCCTGGTAATGCAAGCACCACTATCCAACACCGCAATAAAAAACTAGCTGGCCTCTTGTTTGTTTGGCGTTAGATTGTAGACTTGATCGGCAGCAGCCTAAGATTTAATAGTGCCTAACAACGATTTAATTGATAGCACGTCATTAGGATGTGTGCAGAAGTCTGTTGAGAATTGGGCCGTTATCGATACTGGAATAGTGACTCGGTGTACTTTTTAATTTACATTGCTGGAACAAGTTTGTCATTAGCGTAAAGTTTTTTCACTCTTATGCACCACCTAAAAGTGTTGTGTGGCGGTCTCTTCCTGAGTGCTTACCATTTGTAACCAGGTTTTGTTCATGTTTCTTTTACTTGGTTCTCCTATGTGACTACTGTGAGCTTTTCTGTTTCAGGTTGTCTATTGGTGCTGTTTTTTGTTGGCTATTTCTTCATTTGTTTTCCTGTCAGGTGGTTCAGTCTGTTCATGCTTCGTTACTGTATATGTAGCTATGTTGCATACGGTATTTGCCGGTTTACCTCTGTATCTATCAGGTACATCATTGATAGATACTTATTCTTTGGCGTGATTCAATAAATGGAGCAATGACATGTGTGAACAACAAAATAAGTCATTCCAACTATCAAACGCCTCTGTTATTTTCTCTGACTCTTGGAGATTCGAAATGGTATGGCATGGGATTTTCTAGGTAGCACGAGGAGATACTATTTTTCAGAAAAAACCCGATAAGATAGACTATTCTACTAGTCATGTAACCCTCTTGGCCTTGCTTTTGGCAGTGTATCACCGAGGCTGCAAAAATGATGCAGCAAGCCGTCGCCATCGTGCTTGGAGCCAAGGATGAAGTGCTCTGACCAGTGGCCTCCTCTCCCTATTTCTTGCTCCTTGGTGAAGGACGCCAAGCCGAGGAGAGGCAGTGCCTCTGGAGCCGAGGTGGACCAGGCGTCCTTGGTTCCATCGTCGCCGTCCTCACGTCGAGGCAACAAGGACACTCCATTTGATGAAGCTAGGTCCTCTCTCTCTGCAAGTTCTGCGTAAGTAAGTCCACCTATAGGTCCATGCCTCTCTGTCTCATCCCCCAGATCCTCATCTTTGTTTGTGCAGGTTTAGTTTTATTTATGCCTACAAGGTGTTTCACAAAAATCTTGAAGGTGCAGATTAATGTATTTCTTATATTTTCTATGTTGTTTACTCAATAATTCCGCTTTTCTTGAAATTCCTACAAGTTGTTGATGGTCAAGAAGCCTGTGGAGGCTGCAGGCTGAAACAATCCTCCAAGAAGAAATACCCGAAGTTCATCGCCAGGTGGGTAACTCATCTCTCCGGCATAGAGTTTATACGGAAACTTTCCAACAACAGATTTGCATTAATTACGATTCAACATTCAGAATTTTGTAATTATTGATTATGCTAAATAATCACTATTTCACTTCTTCCTTCAATTAGGTTAGTGTTGGAAGGTTGGGCCAAAAGCTAGATGTAGTATATAGTTTCTTAAAACTTCTGCGTGGATGTGATAGAAATATGTTTGAGATGTTCATAGATACATAAAGCAGCTCATTTTTAGCCCTTTATGCACATGCATGGGTCCGAGTAGAGATTTGTTTCTCGTTTTCATGGAATGTTTAGCTGTTACTGTGTACTTATAACATGTCGAGTGTTTTCCTTTTTTACATTTGCGTTCCATGATAGGACTTCTTGATAGCATCCTGGATTTCCTAGCATAAGATAACTTAACTTCTAGAACTACCTAGAATGGATATAAAGAAACATGTATGTTTTTTGTGCTATTACCTCTCGTGTCAAGTTTTATTAGATTCATCTATTGATCAGTATTCAGAAATGATTACTTGCATGTTAGGTATGTGAGCTCATGCCTTTTCACTATGTCTGCTCATTTCTGATGCTTTGCTTAACTTGTGCACAACTTCGGTGCTATGTCGTTTACCACGGTTTTAATAAGTCAGTTTTAGTTATACGTTATGTTCATCTGACTTTATATTTAATTAGTCTAACTAATCATTCCAATGCTGTTGTTGGTAGCTAGAATCCTTCTTCTAGATGCTTTTTCCATGGTGTTTGTAACCTTCATGTGCAAGCAAGAACATAATTTTTGTTGGCCGTGTGATCATGCAAGGATCACTTCATGTAGAGAAGGATAAAATGAGCCTCTCCAAAGACCTAGAAGATGTTATATTGTATCAAGCCTTTTCTTTTAGAACAAAAATGAAGAGTAGGAGATTTTGAGTATTTGTGCATTTCCTATTTTTCGTATATCTAATATATTTACAACACTATCGGAGCTAGGATTTCACATTTTTTCTGTCATGCCCATGCGATTGGATGAATTGTTTAGACTGTTGTACCGAGCTGGAGAATATTGTAAGTACAATTCATTTTGGTGTTTCTTTTTTCTTAGTGCAAGGTTAAAGCTAATTCGAGCTCCTGGATTTTGGATAAACTATTGCCTAAAAGATTGTGTTGTTACTTTGTATAGGTATGTCGGCTAATATTAGGATAGTTCTGAATAGAGTAGAGGCTTCTCCATAATTCTGTATACAGAAGTTATCAATGGGCATTTTGGAAATCTAAACCTGACAATATGAAGTAATATATGTATAAATTGTATTGATCCAAAAATGTATTTGTCTGAATTAGTTGATAGGTTGCAGATGATCTCCCTGGATGGCTGGGTGGTGCTGAGAACAGATCATTTGGCCTTTTTATTTGATAAAGGGGGAGCTCTTACCTCATAATTACTTGTACTTTTCTACCTTGGGAATTAATAACTGAGTAAAGTGAGGAAGGTAATACTTTTCCCTACATCTATGTTTTTTTTCACTTTCTGATGTGGTACTTCTGTTGGCTAGATGTCAGACCTGTTGTTAACTGCCTTATCGTGGTGAGCTTGTATTGCCGTGGCTTTGATCCGTTCCGTTCCAAGCCTGGGATAACGAATGTGTTTGGCACCATTTTCTTCCATTCCATCGGTTAGCTAGGCACTTTAAATTATAAACTCCGTAGCTCACTTCATATTATAAATTATGGCACTATTGTATATAATTGGTATACTACACAGTTATGAGATGATTTATCATTTGATTTATGATGATGCGTGGCACACAGTAATACACAAATATTGTTTTATGCATTTTCTACTTTTCTTACGAAACGCTTAATTTTATCCATGGTTTTTTGTAGTGTAGGTTGTTGCAGGATGACGGCCTGGTATTAGAAGAGTAGTGCAAATCTTTCAGTATAGATAATCTGGTCTATACAACAGCCATGCATGGTGCATTCTTGCTGCTGGCTGTCGGATTGAGCCTCGCAGCAAATTGACTTAGACAGCTTAGACTGTTTGGTTGGTGTTGACACTGCAGGTTGGTGCAGGCTGACTGTCTGGTAGTAGAGCTAGAGCATGCTACATTATTTATCTAACTCCACTATAAAAAAGATCGTCGCGCATGCTCGTTGTTAGTGTATATGTGAAGAACCCTTTCGGTTTCTGTATCTAATATTGAGATTGCGCATGTATGTGTTTTCTTCTTGCATAGAAAGCATGGGAAAACGTTTGTAATAGAGCTAAAAGGACCCAATGGACCAATGACTAGCTTTTTTCTGTGGGATGAGAGAAATTCTCCTCTATCTCTTTCTTATTTTACTGACTTGATAATCTTTTCTTTCCTGTTAACATTGCACATACATTACCAGAAACTAAATATTTTTTCTTATGACCGCGGAACATCAGTGATGAAAAGAAAAAAATACTTAAGATGCATATCACTCTTGGAAGTATGTAGCCATATTGCAGTTTCTTTTGCCTCTGTTTTTGCAATAGCTAGCTCTTTGATCAATAGGAACTGCGGTTCCCTTTTGATGTCTCTACGGCCCACTAAAATAGATAATTCCATTGACTATTCCTCTGAGTAAGATCATTGCATATGCTATCAGTTTTGAGACGTTTATCTATGGGTGTGTCTAGCTCTCATCTGAGAGAACTAACTCGGTCAGGTGATGTCGGGCACATATTTTGACTACTTAAACAAAAAATTGTGCTACATGAACATTTTTCTATACTAACCGAATATTTTTTATATGGTATAAACATTTTTTTGCCACTTGCGTGAATTTTTTTAATCAGTTGCAACCCACTGTAACTAAAAAAACTCACTTGCAATCTAGTTGTAACTGAAAAAACTCAGTTACAACCAACTTGCAACTCATAAGAACACACGAATCACGATGATGATCTGAGGGCTAGAGAGGTGACCGAGCACTAACTAGTTCTCGGTCAGGTGAGAGCTAGCAAAACCGTTTATCTATTGTTGGTTCAAAACTACTTATGTGTAATATACTCTCCTATTTTTCGTACTCTATTTGCGTAGTATGATGATGCAAGGAATATATGCACTTATCTTTTCAAGTGATTCCTCTTTACATAATATATTGCTACATCTGATATCTAACCAAATATGTATTAATGGTTCAACAGACAGTTTGAGCCTTGCAACAAATCTTACTAAAACTTTCTACATGAAGTAAAATATCTCGACCACATTAATAATAAAAACTTACATAGCAAAGTCTAAGAGCTCCATAACTAAATGCTAAATAGCTGCGAAATCTACGGGTCCATGCGCCGAGGCGCACTCCTAAATCTAGAATGGATAAAGTATGTGATAGCCGTTCCGTATGAACTAGGCGCTCTCATCGCGAGGACCTGCATGCGTCCACGGCCTTGAGACGCCAGTTCTAACCTCACCGGGACCCACCATCCGGCGGGTGCGAAACTGTCCCGTGCTTCCTCACCAAGAGCAATACTACCTGCGGTCAATGACGCTGGGCTTAGGGCGCGGGCAAGGTCCACCATACAGCGAACCTACAGCAAGACACATCCATGTGCGAGGAGTCGTGGCGGTAATCTGGCGCCCAACCCCGTGCTTGGCCCATCCCTTCTTAAATGAGCCAACAGTTTTGACAACTCTTATTTACTCAGATGAATATCATAAAATTGAATAGATGTGTTAAAAAATTTGCAAAACCACAATACAAACTATCAAATACGTTCTGGTAGCATACAATTCTTAGAAATATTCTCGAGAAATTGGCAAAAGTAAATCAGTAATATTTAACACAAGTTTTCGGACATGAATAGAAATCACAAAAAGATATATTTCAAACGGTTATGCAAATTCAGTATTTTAGGGCTTGTTTGGATTGCAACCAAAAACAACCCTACCAAAATATTGGCTTGCCCTGGAATTTTAGTAGTCGTTTGGATCGTTGCCAAAGAATTGGCTCACCCAGTCCGCCAATCCCCGGCCCATGTAGTTCTCGCCAACAGCGGGCGATTCCAGGGCGCTCAAAAGCTACGCCAAAAAATTGGCTGGGCGAGTTGCCCTCTGATCTGGTGGGTCCCATATACGTTTTCTTTTAATACTTCTATATCTAACGCATACAAGCTGGTGTTTTGATTCCTTAAGATTGTAATTAATCGATGGCACCACACAATTAGCTACCACATGTACTAGGATATCCGCGCATATGGCAACTTCCAGCACGTCTTTCTTTCCCCTCTTCTTTTTGCGGGTACATCTTTGACAGCATTTTAATATCGATCTACTCAAATTCTAAAATTTAGATTGTCATAGGAAACAAATATTTTTATCAAATCAGTTGGTGGCAAACAAAATTTTTGGACGTGCCATGGTTACAATCCAAACAAAGACAGCTAGCCAAAATTTTGATCATGCCAAAATTTTGGTGAGGCTAGTTGGGGCTCAAACCAAACACACCCTTAAACGTTTTCAGTTTCATAAAACCTTGATTGCAGGGGAATTTTATGCTTTGAATAGCTAGGCAGCTATAGTAATAATGCACACATATTATATGGCATGGTTTGTTTGCATCTCTTTAATGTCCAAAACACCGGATCTTGGTGAATTGGTCTGTCACGGGAAAATGAAACCATGTTGGCGTAGTTTAAAAGTATCAATTTGTCGGGAGCACATAGTAGCCCACATGCAGGGGAGAAAAGAAAGGGAGAGCCTGACTCCGAGTAGTAAATAAGATTGCATGGCACATGAATCCGGCATGGCTTCACATAAAAAAATTGATCGATTGCAACACTGTGCAGTGGGTAGATGGCCACATGGTCCATGTCACCTCCACCGGTTCCGCCCAAGCAGCCAGCCAAGCCAATGCAGAGACAGAGGATGCAGACAAAGAAGGAACCACCACCATCTCACATGGTCAAACAAGCGTTTGTCTCTCGTCCCTGAGGCACATGTGTCACTGTCACTCGGCCGCATCTTGTGTACTTGCGCCCACCCCGAAACACTTCACCAGATCACGGATGTTGGTGTGGGACGAACCCCCCTCGCTCACGGCCGCCCTCGCTTTCACCGCCAGCTCGCGCGCCCGGCGCCGCCTCTCCTGGCCATCTTCCCCACCGTCCATGGCGCCCCTCACAGCGGCCTCAACCGCACTCCTCCCCACCACGATCTCCTTCTTGTCCACCTGGTACATCACCGGCTCCTTCACCCCGATGCTGACGCCGATCCCCAGCACCTCCACCGCCAGCTTCTCGTTCAGGAACTGGTCCGTGAAGTGCGGCCACGTCACCACCGGCAGCCCCGCCGCCACCGCCTCTAGCGTCGAGTTCCAGCCGCAGTGTGTGACGAACGCGCCCGCCGCGTGGTGCGACAGGATCAGCGCCTGTGGCGCCCAGCCCCACACCAGCAGGCCGCGCCCCGCGACGCGCTCCTCGAGCCCGCGAAGGAACGCGAGCGCCGCCTCGTTGTGGCGCTCGGCACCCTTGACCACCCACACGAACGGGTAGCCTGAGGCCTCCAGCCCGAGGCCCAGCTCCATGATCTGCTTCGGGTCAGCATGCACGATGCTCCCGAAGCTGACGTACACCACGGACCCGGGATCCTTGCCGTCGAGCCACCGGACGCAGTCGTCGGTGTCGATGGACGCGGTGTCCCCTCTTGCAGCCAGCGTCGTGGCGTGCTGGTGGTAGAGAGACACCAGTCCCACGGTCCATACCTTCATCCCTCTGGCGGCAGCGTACCCAGCCACGTACTCTGGCTCCATCTCCTCGAAGGTGTTCATGACGACGCCGTCGGCGTCCACCCGCGCGCGCTCCACGTCGTCCGCGAACTTCTCCCACCCGGGCCAGCCCCGGAAGAAGCCGGGTGCCTGCGCCATCGTCACCTCGAACCTCTTCTCCAGCCCCGACACCACGACCGGCTGGTTGGGGTCGAGCACGCCGTCGTAGGCGTTGAACCTCTCGACGTTGTGCTGGCAGAGAACGCAGAAGGCGCACATGCTGAAGAAGCTGAGACGCGGGACACCGAGGCTGGCCGCGAGCTTCGTGGTCCACGGGTGGCAGAAGTCTGACACGACGCACGTCGGTGGCCGCGGCGCGTGCGCGCGGAGGTAGGTCTCGATGGGCCCGCAGAGGAGCGTGATGGCGGAGTAGTAGGCCAGCATGTACTCCGGGGGGACGTTGTCCATGTTGTCCGCCCCTCCCGGCACCCCGTCGGGCAGGCCGACCGCGGCGTAGTCGAGCGGGAAGTCCACGAGGCTGACCTCAAGGCCGGACCGCCGGGCAGAGTCGATGGTGGGGCGCACCCGCGCCGCGGTGGACGGCGTGGCGACGACGGTGCAGAGCGCGCCGTGGGTGGCGAGCAGCAGCGCGGTGTCCACGGCGGGGATGATGTGGCCCTGGGCCATGAGCGGGACGAACACGAAGTGCGGCGCCTCATCAGCCTTCGCTTCGTCGCCTGCTGCTTGCGCTTGGGTTTGGTTGGCCATCCCGCAGGCTGCTCGGATCCGAGGCTGTGGGCTGTGGCTGGCTAGTAAGGTAAGCAATCACCGGCTCACCGCGTGTTTTAAAGAAGGCGAACGTGCCTTCTTGTAGCCGGCGTCCCTCCCTGTGTTTTCTGTTGGCAGAATGGACAAAAATAACCCAAATTCGAAAGGATTTTACGAAATGACCCATCTGAAAAACTATTTCACTGGACTAACCCTTTTTGTAGCGCCTAACAGCAAGGCGCTACACTCTACAGTGTAGCGCCTTTCAGCTAGGCGCTATGCCCCCTGCCAGCGTGGCACCTCCTGGCCCCTCCCTGGCCCCACCCCGCCGTGTGACGCCCAGGCGCTATGCCTCAGGTGTAGCGCCTATCAGATAGGCGCGACATACTCAGCAGCCCGCAGCCCCCCTCCCACCCCTACCCATTCACTCTCTCAGGCGCAGGAAGAACACACAGAGGGCACCCGACGGTTCCTCCTCCTCTCTCTCTCAAATCCCCACCTCAAATCCAACAGATCTGAGGGATTTCACCGTGGATTTGCTTCCCCATCCCTCCCTCAAGGTATTCCCCTCCTTTTCCCTCTCTTTCATCCAATCAATCTTGCACATTATCCTCAAACCCTAGGTTTAGTTGGATTCATAATATGGCATGTTTGTGCATGTTTTTGGTTACTTGTAGTTATATATTAGTTGTATTTTATGGTGAATGGAAGTGTGTTGTATGGATGGTTGTATATGGATTTGTATGGATGTTTGAATAATATGATGGTTGTATATGGATTTGTATGGATGTTTGAATAATATGATGGTTGTATATGGATTTGTATGGATGTTTGAATAATATGCTACCATATATGGATTGTACATACCACACACATTTTATTGATGTTTGGAATATATATGTAGGATGGTGTGGCTACTTGAGGATTACTATGATCATCAACACCGGGCATACTTGATGGCGGAGAAGCATATGGTAATAAAACCATGGTTGAACTTCTTTGCTTTTATTTTTCTATTGATTCAATTGTGTTGGAAAAAGCATAATGTTCGATCTTGTATGTATGCAGAGGCTTTGTCCCCTCAAGATTCGGTCTCATGGCGCGTCTTCGAATGACATGCCGTACGACGAGCGGTACACCGAGTATATCAAGCGGCTAGGCCTCCTCCCTTTCATCACGCTTGTGAGCCGGTCGACGCCGAACCTCAACGCGGCTGCTATCACCGCACTTGTCGACCGGTGGAGGCCGGAGATGCACACTTTCCACCTCCGGACCGACGAGATCACTCCTACTCTTCAGGATGTTTCCATGATCTTTGGACTTCCTATCGCGGGGGAGCCTCTCTGTATGAGCACAGATTCCGATGGGTGGCGCAATGCGATGCATCTACTTATTGGCATGGCTCCTGAAGAACTTGAAGATAAGAGCAAAGATAGAGTCCCAGCAGGCGCGACATATGCGTGGATCGTGGAGAACTTTAGGGAATGCCCGAACCCCGTCGAGGTTGAGGTGATCGAGACACATGCTCGTGTGTACGTGTGGTATGTCCTTTCTAGGACTCTGTTTGCTGACAGCGAAGGTAGGACCGCTCAGTGGATGTGGCTCAAGGCACTAGCAAACTGGGATAGCAATATCAGCTGGGGTTCGGCGGCTCTTGCCTACTTGTACCGGCAGGTAATCACATGTGCACTCTACATTCATTTGTATATGTCGAGTCCACACATATGCTATACTGACCTCGTTTTTGTTCACTTGTAGTTGGACGATGCCTGTCGTAGGGCAGGCGAATCTGCCGGAATAGGTGGTGCTATGGTTCTTCTCTCGATATGGAGCTGGGAACGCTTACCAGTTGGTCGTCCCAAAGAGGTGGGCCACCATCCTTGGCCATCTTATAATAGAAACCCTCTACGCCAGCCGACTTGGGCTTACAAGTGGGACGTGGTATCGGAGATGACAAGCGATGTTGATGCCATGTACCTCAAGTACACGAACGAGTTTGATGCGATTACGCCCGAGCAGGTAGATGTTTATCTATACGTCACTATCCATAATATTTACTTCACGAGTCAAAATCGATACCAAACATGTTCTTGTGATATGTTGCAGGTGGAGTGGGAGCCTTATGGTTGTGGGGACGAGTTTGGTATTGCTCCCGAGTTTGATATTAACCCGAAGTGCTTGGAGGAACAATCTCTCTGGCTCATGTGCTGCCCATTGATTTGCAATTGGGCGGTTGAGTTTCATATGCCACAACGGGTGATGAGGCAGTTCGGTTTGTTTCAGTGCAACCCTCCCGTGTGGAAGGACACCGACAAGGAGCTTCATCGGTTAGTTAGCATGAGAACTTGTGCTCAATTGCTTTGGATGGTACTAACATGGTTCTTTGTTGTTGTTTAGGTTGGACAGAAAGAGGCAGAGGAAGATCAAGAATTGGGATCACCATCATAGGAGGCACGTCATGGAGTTCCTCATTTGTGTGGAGAATGCTCGACGAACGGAATGGAATAATGGAAGAGCACATTGCCCAGTTGCATTTAACAACTATATCCATTGGTTTCTTGGTAGTACCCGTGTCTCCATTTGCCCGCCGTCCTACGAGGAAGAAATATTGGAGGAGCCAGTCCAGTTCGATGAACTTGCCTACACTCAGTACAACCGGCAGGTCAGGAAGGGGACCGACATCCCGCTTTCTTCCTCACTCAACTTTGCGGTAAAGTTATCGTTGCCTTCGCATTACTTTCCTTGCACTCTCATCTCTTTCTTGCCTAACATGTTCTTGTTCTTGACTCTGTAGAGAACGGAGGTAAAGAAATATGCCGATGATGCCGAGGCGATTCTTTTTGCTGCCCCTAAGGGGAAAAAGGGAGAAGGCATGATACGAGACTTCCTTAAGGTATGGATGCGAGACTTCCTCAAGATAGGCATGTTCTTGTTTTGACTTATGTTGTTATTTGTTACAGCGCTCGGCCCAAAAGATGTGTCGCTTATCTAACGTGCTAGGTTGCCGCGATCCCGAGTACACAACCCCGTCCGGTTCTAGGTCCAAGTCGACTACTGATCCGTCGGCCCATCTCCAGGATGATGTTGAGGATGACACCACTTCGGCGATTCGTTCGGAAGATGAGGTATGGGACAACCTTACATGCATTTAGTGCTTTCTGTTTCCCATGCATTTCTCATAGCCATACAATCTTACATGTAGCTGCCTCATATGGAGAATGAGACTGAGGAGGAGTACCGGATTCGTTCTGCATACCAGCTGAAGCCAAGGAAACAGTTTAATCGCTGGACGCCGGACGACTTCCGTAACAAGGGAAAGGCCAATGTTGTCGAGGACGAGCTGCCACGGAGGTCCAGAGCGACTAGGAGGACGAGAGGCCTACAGTATGATGATGAAGATGAGTCGCAAGAAGAGGAGGTGACAAAGAAGATACCTCCAAGGAGGGGCCGAGGCCCAAGGACGCGTGGACGGAAGTAGGTCATGTATGGCACGATGATGATGCACTAGGTTGGAGACTATGTATGGGTTGATGTATGGCACTATGTTGATGTTGTTTAAGACTATGTTCATGTATTGGCACTACGCTGATGTTGTTTGAGACTATGTTGATGTATGACAATTTGTTGATGTTGTTTGAGATTATGTATATGTATATGTTGTTTGAAACTAGTATAACAAGTGTTGTTTGAGTATATGTTGTTTGAAACTGGGTAGTTCAGTGTATAGCGCATGTCTGATAGGCGCTATGCTCTGAGGTATAGCGCCTATCAGACAGGCGCTACACACTGACTTAGACTTTTCCCCGAGCCAACTCTCGGTTTGCTCTCTGTATGCTCCTGTTAATTTTGGAGCAGACGAAATCTGCTAGCATAGAGCCTAGCAGAACGGCGCTATGCTGGTGTAGCGCCTGTCTGCTAGGCGCTATGCTAGCAGATTTCGTCTGCTCCAAAATTAACAGGAGCATACAGAGAGCAAACCGAGAGTTGGCTCGGGGGAAAAGTCTAAGTCAGTGTGTAGCGCCTGTCTGATAGGCGCTATGAGCATAGCGCCTATCAGACAGGCGCTACACACTGACTTAGAGTTTTCCCCCGAGCCAACTCTCGGTTTGCTCTCTGTTAGTTTGGGGGGCAGACGAAATCTGCTAGCATAGCGCCTAGCAGACAGGCGCTATGCTTGTGTATCGCCGTTCTGCTAGGCGCTATGCCTTGAAACTGTGTTCAGACCAAACATTTCCCTGTTCTGAGACTTTAACATGACAAACATTACACAAGGCAAATAAAAGACGAGGGATAGCAGTTCATGACATACTCAAATAGAAGCATCTCAAACATGGTGTTCTTGCCCTTAAGGGGCTTTACATACTAATAGTTTGACATCACACTAATAGTTCTTGCCCTTAAGCATCTCAAACAACATCAAACATGGTGTTCTAAAGCATAGGTCCTTTGCCCTTCCTCTTCTTCTCTTCCTCTTCCTCCATGGAACGCCACGCCTCTTGACGAAGCCTTTCCCTCTCCGTAGCACGAGCCTCCTTAGCTTTGCGCTCCTCTTCCTCCTCTTTCCTGCGGATCTCGTCATTACGTTCCTTGCGCTTCCTCGCCATGTCCTCGTCACGCAACCGTTCTTCGTAGCGACTTCTTCTTATGGCAAAATCGATCTCTTGGATAGCCTTGTTGGATTGAGGTTGCTCAAGGTCTATCCAAGTGTAGTACCTGCATACCGGAGGGGGAGACTACAAGAAAATAGTGCATGTTAGAGGATATGCTATGGAATAGTTTGGGACACATGAAGAACTAAAAAGCTTTGAGCATACCCGTGGCTTGTCGTATGGGTTGCGGCTACGCTCGGGAGAGCGGTTGTAGTTGGCACACATGAAGAACTTCTTTCCCCAACTATCGGATAAGTAGTCTTGGGATTCCATAACAGTTCAATCGGTTCCACACCAACAAATAGGAACCTCTTTCCCATGGGCCTCGTCAGTACAAAACGCCTTTCGTGGCCTTTCCTCTTGGTCGGCGCAAGGTGGCCTAGCATTGGCCCTCATCTTCCTCTCTTCCTCTTCCTTATCCTTTTGCCTCTTCCTCTCTTCCTCTTCCTTCTCCTTTTGCCTCTTCCTCTCTTCCTCTTCCTTCTCCCTTTTCTTCTTCCTCTCTTCCTCTTCCTTTTTCTTCTTTCTCTCGTCCTCTTCGTCCTTCTTCTTCGCCAAGTCTCGAGCAAGTTGAACTACCTCTTCAAATGCCTTCCTCTTCTTCTCTTCTTCTTCCTCCTTCCTCTTCTTCTTTCTCCTTCCTCTTCCTCTCTTCCACCACCTTCATAGCATTCGCCCAGATAGCCGAGTAGTTCACACCGTCCCCATCATTGCCCTTGTTGGGACGAGTCGCCATACCTATTATAAGAACAAAAGCTACAAGTTAGTAAAGGATGCAATGAATGTGAACAATAATTGATTCAATGAAATAAGCATAGTAGGTAGTAACATAAGGGTGCAAGTATGAATATTCAATCCGTACCTATTAACATAAGGATTTGGTCCTGCCAAGTAACCTAACATACTAGACGGGTTAAAACCGCCACGCCCTCTTCCTCTTCTAAGCCCAAGTGATCGACCTCTTTGTTGTCTAGGAGCTTGTTGTCTAGGAGCTTGTTGGCTAGTTCTTGGTTGGCTTGGGACTTGTTGGCTAGTTCTTGGTTGGCTTGGAGCTTGTTGGCTAGTTCTTGGTTGGCTTGGGACTTGTTGGCTAGTTCTTGGTTGGCTTGGAGCTTGTTGGCTAGTTCTTGGTTGGCTTGGGACTTGTTGGCTACCACTTGGTTGGCTAGTGCTTGCTTCATTTCCTTTTGCTCTTTTCCTTTGAGAACACTTTCTTGCATTGTGCCCTTCACCATTGCATGTTCCACACCGGGCTCTCTCACGAGGCTCTTGGAATTGGTCATTGTCCGTTTCTCGAGCACCACCACGGCCCCATCCATCCATGTTGCTCCTAAAGCGTTTTGTCTTGCGTCTTCCACGTTTGATCACTTTCCATTTCGGATCGGGCCATAGTTGAATCCCATGGTACTCCGGCCATTTTGATTGGTCCAAATATGGATGAAATCTAGGAGCCCATGTCTTCTTAGTAGTCTCAATGGAGAACTCAGCCTCTCTCACCGTGAGCGGATTATTGTAATCCAAATGTCGTCGGCGAGACGCGACGAGCAGGAAAGATGAAGCAATGATGGCCTTCCGCATGTGCACTCACAAGTCTTGAGTGAGACCTTGAAAGCTCGGCCTCCGTGTTGGACACCATCAGCCGTTGTACCTCCAGGCTCCGTAACTTGGTAAATTAGCTCGTCGTTGTCATACTCCGTGACAACTTGGCATCCGCTTTCTTTGTCTGAAATTGCATCCAATCATCAACCTTAGGTGGGTACTTGTATTTGTGCTTGTTCTTGTAGTCCCCCGCAATCTGCCGGTCCGTTTCCTCTGAGTATTTAAGAAAATACCCATTCATCATGTCGAATGTATAACGGACTATTGCCGTGACGGGCAATGCACGGACACCTTTGAGCAACTTGTTGAAGGCCTCTGCCATGTTGCTTGTCATTTGACCGTACCTCCGACCACCGTCATCGAATGCCCGTGCCCACTTTGTTCTTTCTCCAATGCTCCTATCGAGAAACTCTCGACCACCCGCATCGAGCTCTTTGTTGAAGAGCAATTTGTTGTACAAGTTTGAGAAACGATGTTCCGTGAAAGCGAGGCAACAATCTTGTAGATCATCGGCCAAATCCTTGCTCTTGCATGCCCTATAGAAGTTTGAACAAAAGTGTCTCATGCACCAACGATGGTGCAACGGAGCATGCCCGGGAATATGTTGGTCCACCTCTTTAAGAATTCCTTGATGACGGTCCGAGATGACACATATTTCCCTATGAGGGGTTAATATCTTGGTTCTTAAAAGATGGAAGAACCACTCCCAATTATCATTGTTTTCCACCTCTACCAAAGCAAAGGCCAAAGGAATCAACCGGTTGTTGGCATCATTGGCTATTGCAATCAAGATAGTGCCCTTGAATTGACCGGTCAAAAAGGTGCCATCAACGGAGATGACCGGCCTACAATGTTCAAATGCCTGAACACATTGCTCGAAAGCCCAAAATGCATGGCCAAAAACTCGAACGGTTCTTCCGTTTACAATCCTTGTCTTGTTCCCCAAAGGTTCAACCACATGAACCATGCCCGAGTTAGCATCGGCCATCGCTCCCAACAACCTTGGGATTCGGTTATAAGATTCCTCCCAATCACCGTACAACATCTTGAATGCGGCTTTCTTAGCCTTCCATGCCTTCCCGTACTTCACCTCATAGTTAAAGAGGGCTTTCACAAACTCCATGACCTGCTTGATGCTCATTATTGGAAACGACGCGATGTCATTGGAAAGCCTATAAGCGAGGAACTCGGAGGTGAGTTGTCGGTGCTCATGCTTTGCATCCTTGCCATCCACCATCGGGCCTCGGCACATGTGAGTTGATACACAACTAGATATGTGCCAATCAGGACCTCCCTTGAATGGTCTAGCACGCACAATCCAAGGACATCCTTCCGCCTCGCACTTCACCGTGTAACGCTTCTTGATATCCGAGTGCACGACCGTGTAAGGACGATGATGCTTCACCGAGAAGTCCTTTATCCATTGCTTAAATTCCAACAAGGTCTTAAACCTTGATCCTTTGCAAAAGCCATTATTCACTTCATTGCCATCCCGGTAAGAACTTGTCCTTGGTCCAAGCACTATGCCTTTGCCACCATCAACCGTGGCTTCATCCGTGAGACTAAGATCACGAAACAAAGGCACCCGATGGTCCCGCCCCAATACGATATGGTGTATTTCGGCCTCTCTAGCTGTGAACCCCTCCTCGTCAACTTCTTCTTCAGGACCATCATCATCCGAGTCCGAAGCATAGCCTCGAGAATACGGGAGTTCACGGTCCATGTCATGTTGAGTGATATATTTCTCCAAATCACCAACATTGTTTTCATGGAGTTCAACATCATCATCATCTTCACCCTCACAATCATCATTGTCCTCTTCCAACACTTCGTCTTGGTGTCTTGAAATCGGGCTCAATGTTTGGCTCAAAGGAGGTTCAATCCATAGCTCTTGCTCCACGGGTGGAGGACTCCTACTATCCAATGGGGAAGCACGACGGTTCAAGTCCAAAGGCAATGAACTATCAACCTTCTTGGTGGCAAATAGCTCAAGAGCCTTGTCTAGTGATTCGGCCACCACCTCCTTGTATGCAAGCCAACGAGCCTCGGAGAAGATACGCATGGTCTTCCAACGGATATGCATTCCAAAACCCACATTATGTCTTCCTTCCAACTCAACAACATCACATGGGTCCATCCATTTCAATTCAATCCTCACTTGCTCCAAGACCTCGGCATAGGTGGGACTACGCTCAAACACAATATCTAGCTCATCCGGGTCCGGTTCTATGTTGCCTTTCAAAAAGGCATCCTTGTCCACATGATGAACATGAACAATTCTTGCCATCCCTAACACATAGGAGAATATGTTCATTAACTAACCATGACAAGATAAACAAAACTATACTAGACACATTACCAAACCATAAAGCTAACAAGAACACCCTCTCTTACATAAGCAAACCCTAACCCTAACCCTAGCCCTAGCCATAACATTCCAATAAACCAAACAATGTCATTTCAACAACCCTAAACCTAACTAAATGCTTCATACACATCTTTATAACCAACATTGGCCAATGAATCTAACAAATTTCCAAACATTTCTCTCCAAATCAAATTTCTAGGGTTTCAAGCCAAGTCCAACCAAAATGAAAGATTTCCAAAGGTCAAAACGAAGGGGAATGAGGGAGGGTACCTCTAGCAGCTAGGAGAGGCACAAATCCACCAAATAAAGCTTCCAATGTGAGAGATTTGAGGGGGGGGAGAGAAGGGGGCGCCTCCTTGCTGTTCTCCTTCCTTGGGTCGAGCTGGGAGTGAATGGGGAGGGGGCTGTCGCACGACAGGTTAAGTCTCAAAGTGTAGCGCCTATCTGCTAGGCGCTACACTTTAAAGCATAGCGCCTATCAGATAGGCGCTACACCTGAGGCATAGCGCCTCAGCGTTACTCTCCCCAGGCGTAGCTCCTGGGCGTCACACGGCGGGGTGGGGCCAGGGAGGGGCCAGGCGGTGCCACGCTGGCAGGGGGCATAGCGCCTAGCTGAAAGGCGCTACACTGTAGAGTGTAGCGCCTTGCTGTTAGGCGCTACAAAAAGGGTTAGTGCCAGTGAAATAGTTTTCCAGATGGGTCATTTTGTGAAATCCTTTCGAATTTGGGTTATTTTTGTCCATTCTGCCTTTTCTGTTAGATTGGTGGCGTCGACATGCCAGCCGGCCAAGGCCCACCAGCGTCATCGGTGCATGGCGTTAGAATTGACGCACTGTGAGACTGCGAAGCCAACTCAATTGATAAGAACCTCCAACGTTTACCAACTCTGTTGGCTGCAAGACAAATGGAGGCATGGCAATTTTCCCAAAATTTTGGTAGTAGTTACAGTGAGTATTATACGTACTACCCACATTTGGTTGGACTAGTTGGGACAACGGGACTCAAACCAAACACATATTAATATGCAAAAAAAGAGGCTTCTCCGATACAACTCCTCTCCCCAAACTCGTAGAATCCCCGTCCATGCCCATATCCAAAAGATGGTATACCCACCTATGCATCGGAGGTATGTGTTCTCGGATCTCCATTGGGAGGCTGCCTCTAGATATAGTTGGTTGGTGTCGTTGTGATTTTAGGGCAGAAGGTCACCATGACATGAGCACCCAATTGTCGAGCTTGTAGGTGTGGATAGATGTCGCTAGAGATATACCTATTGAATTCAAGAGGTCATCAATGAGCGCTAGATTAGTTTCGATGAGTGTTCACCACCCTCGGGCCTCTACTCACTTTCTTTCTCCCTCTAGTGGCCAGGATCCGCGCCATTCCGAACTCGCCTTCTAGACCAATGTCTCCTCCTAAAAGAAATTAGCTCGCTGAGGCATCGCGCCACCCCTCGAACCGAGTCTGAGAACAAGAGGAGGAGAGATCTATCTGGGTCATTGGATCGACAAGATCGTCTGAGAACACCCTGGCTCCTGGGCCAACTCAGATGTGGTGCATAACTTGGCTATGGGGCGACACCGTCCTGATGCCCGTGGATAAGACACGAGGGTTGAAATTTCTTTTTCTACTCTGTTTTTAATAAAGGGAATATATCAATATCGCGAAGATAACAACTACACCCAACCTCTGCACCAACAAGATGTCCAAAGGCATCAATTATGCACATAGCCAAGAAAAATAAAAATAACAAAGAAATAGAAAAAACAAAGAACCAATCGTGGTGATGAACACTCACATAGCAGCACTCTAACCACTACCAAAGACAGCACTTGGACTATAAAAGAGATTCTCCATAAGCAACACCTCCAAAAAGGAAACAATGAACAAGCGTTATCGTCACCTAAGAAGATCTTGGGTTTTCACCCTGGAAAATTACGATTTCACAAAACAATGCCTTTAGCAAGGCCACTGCTAGATACAACCAATGAAGATCATACAGTGGGCTTTCACCCTAAAAATCATGACTTGGTACTCGAGGAGCACCAGCAAAAATGCAGTCCAGCTATGCTGCCACCCCCTCTTGCCGAGGCCGCCTGCTGCAAGACACCAAACACCTGACACATAGGAAGAACCTATGCAAAAAATTCTTCATCACAACCAATACACCTCTCTGCCAATGCAATCCTCCAATCTCAGCCACCGTGACTTTCTCTACCACTATTAATATCATGAAAATCTATTTTTAGACATGTCTCATCGCACCGACAAGAGAGCGAAGCTTCACGCCACACCCTCATGAAGCCACACTGGATGAAGATAAGGACGCGCATGACCGGATCAATTCTGATTTAGATATCCAGTGGTGACATGCACCAAATAGCGGAAATCTCCGAGAGGAAGACCGGGGTAGGTCAGTGTCCAGGTCGAGGAGGCCGACATGAAACAAATTGGTGACTTGGCGCTCGAATATCAACAGAGCTAGACCATCTTGAAATGGATCATATAGACACCTAGAGGGGGTATAAATAGGTGCAACTCCAAATTTTAATTCTTTTTCAGATTTAGGCTTGACACAAAGGTAAATTCTCTAGATATGCAACAATTAAGAATTTATTATATGCAAACCTATCTACTAAGTGAGTAAAGGAAGTGAGAGGAACGAGGTAACCGTAGTGGAGCACACGGAGACACAGGATTTGTTTTACCGCAGTTCCTTCCTTGTTAAGGGAAGTACGTCTACATTGAAGGGGTGGGCGGTACTAAGACCACCACGCCATAATAGGCCTCACCCTGTTCTCCGATGGATATCGCCACCGAAGTCCTTATCCACATTTCCACTATTTGGACACATCCACAACTGAATTGGAGGCTCCTGTGATGACAATAAGCTGCCACAAGAACAATTTAATCAATAACCGAAATTGAGATTTAGCTATTTGCAAGAAAAACTAGATGAAGAATCCCCCAAGTGAATGGAGGGGAAATGAAGATCTTGATTGGTGTCGATGAAGATCAAGGCCTCCTCCTTCGATTCCCCAAAGATCGGAGCCTTCAGGTGGTTGAAAGTAGAGATCTCGCGAGGATTGGAATGAAAAGCACTAAACTTTTTCGTTGGATCCAGAAGCACTGAAATGGGGATCAATTGGGGTATTTATACCTCTTGCCAAAAGCCAACCGTTGGAAGAATCTGGGGCCGGATAATCCGGCCTAAGTGGGGGCCGGATAGTTGAGCCGGGACAAATATCTGGCCTGGAAACGGAAAATCTGTGCCAAATGTCTGCCCCATACCGTGTGACGCGCCTTGCCTGCCTTTGACAAAATTCCTGGGGGCGGATTATCCGGCCTAGGCAAAAACTCCGGCCCTGGCCGGAAAATCCGAGGAAAACTCCACCCCCATACCGCTTGACGTGCATTGGCCCCCTTTGTCGATCGAGTCAGTGGAGGATAATACGACCCTTGATAGGGGCGGGTAATCCGCCCCAAAACTCTTTTTAGATGCATTTGAGGTAAAAATGATCTGCAGCACTAAACATACAATTAAATAATCCTTGGCATTTTTATCTAACACACAAAACACTAGAGATCGTGAAATGTTTTTTCAATTTCCCCCTTTTTAGTGTTAGATGAAAATACTAGGATGTGCAATAGAGCCCTACTAACAACATCACTCCAAGGACAAAAAGACTTACTGCGAGGACCGGAACTTAACTTCTAGACCCCCCTGTGTTTATTCGTCAATCCCAAGATCAACGTTGACGGCACAACGAAATGTATATCATTGCAGACAAAGTATGAATAATAACATAGTGAAATGTCTAGTGACATTTATTACTTCCAAAAACACAACGGAAATATAAAACGTGTAGCGACTCAATCTCAGCCATAGGCGGTCGCTGTAGTCCACGAGGCCTCACTCATCAGCGTCATCATAGTAGTCATAGTCATCTCCTTCTCCATAGTACTCTAAAGTATCAAAAAAAGTATTGTCATGAGTACATGACGTACTCAACATACCCCTTATGTAAAACCTATAATATCTACATGTGGCTTCAAGGGAAGTTGTATGGTTCTTTTGCATAAAGCCAAATTTATTTGCAATATGGTAATAGTTTTGATGAAAGCAGTTTTTGACGAAAACATGTTTATCATCAATGTGGTAATTCTCAATAGTGTGATTGTCCACGATAACTCACACAGTTCACAGATTCCGGGATAAGGATAGGGGCAAAGAGAGAAGTAGCAAGACAGGTTCCCGTATGTCAAGAAAGATTCATGTGTCGTCCATGACTGTGGACACGACTATTCGAATAGTTTAAACTCTGCAGAGGTTGTACACTTTTCCCACAGGACACAATCCCGTCTTGACGCCCACCAGTCGTCGCTGGTTTAATACACACCAATTGGTGTACCGGCAGATGGATTGTGACAAGGTCTTTTAGTTAGATCCCCCAAAGATATGACATGCCCACCGGGTATGGCGCACGGAACTCGGAGTATGTCCCCAAACCGGTCCCCCCATCTATGCCAAAGGTTCTCCTGCAGGCAGACACCTTATCAGCGGTACAGTGACATCAACACCTAAGACTGACTAACTTACTTGACCAAGCCAGTGCCCATATAGCATGTAGTTGTACGGTTGGTCACAATCTTCAAATCCAAGACTTATTAGGACCTCATGCGGCACGGACGACGGATTGCCCCTCCAACTAGTGAAGGGAAGCCAATCGCTCCTTCCTTTGATCCAGCTATCGCCCGCGCCAGTGTTTAGACGGTAAGTTTCACCCAGAGTAGAATAGAGTAGAGGAAGCAACAACGGCTAGCTCAGCGAGCTCATCAAGTTTCAAAAGGGTATATGTGACCCGAGGGTCATCCAATTCCTCTGAAGAGGGGAGATCAAGGATCCTACTTATTATTGAGCATGACTAAGCAATTCTACTCTAATAAGACCACTATATAGTATCTACTCAGGGTATTGTATGGCAACATGTGTATCAAGGTATGTGTGTAACCAAAATAGCACATATTTGTAAAACAATAAAATATAATGCACTTTATAAATCTGGGATAAGACATGGTAAGGGGCATGCCTTCGTTGTCGTGAAAGTGGTCTTCCCTAAAATCTTGATCCTGCTCGAACCTGTCACTCCCTACGCGTCATAACGATGAACCACCGATAAATACACATTTCAAATAACCACAAATAAGATCCAAATATAAAGATCCAATAAAAAGACCCAAATAGGCTTGCGAGGTTTGGACGGTTCGGTATAATAAGGGTCGGTCTACCGTTCTTGATTAATAAAATAAGTTAGGAAAAATAATATGTTTCTTTGAAATATGCACGTTGCATAAATAAAATATGTCAGGCACATACTACAAACTAACTAGTCATACACAGTGCATATGAATCAAGCGACATGCTACTGTAACTTCATATGCAATAATAAACACAATAGCTAAGATAGAATTATGGGTATAGCAACATGACCCCAATGAACATCTAGCAAAACTAACATATCCAAAGCAACAATATACTAGCACAAATCTAGCAAAACAAGCTACCGTGCAATAACAAGGTAAGCAATATATTTACTCCACTTATAAGCACGATCGGCAAGGCAAGGATAAATAAAGTATAATAACCATATGAGAGACTCTTCTAGCAATAGTCAACTAATTTTAACAGTAGCAACACTAATACATATTAAATTAGTCTATCTATAAAATCTAAGCTAACCATGTATAGTCAATCGTATGTACCATGATTACTAGTCATATCTGGATACTACTAACTAGCAATCTACCAACTAACTCCAAGTATAGTTCCAAGTGACGCACATAAACTAGACTAAGCAAAATTCAAAGACCTAAATAACTAACAGTAGAACGAGCAAAACTAGACTAGTCAAATTTCTAAGCTAGCAGTAGAACGAGTAGTGCAAAATTTCTATGCAATCCAATTTCTAGATGCAAGACACAGACATGAATAAGTATCAAAATAATTTGACTAACCGTACGTAGTATTCTCAATCTAAAGCCTTGGTTGGGTTCCTAGACGCATTTGTTATATTTTCTAAGTTGGAACCAAGATCAACCGACGTGTACGTGATGGTCTAATTCGCTCATGCCATCGGACGGCATTCGGTTCACCGGCACCGCCGTAAACTACAAAACTACGCCGGGAAAACATGTCTAGGAGGTAGGCATATGTGTCGATAGGAGGTGGGTGCAAGGATTTGTGCCGAAACTCACCGAGTGCGACACGATCGTCCGACGAAGATGATGAACTAAGATGAACGTAGACGAAGTGCTCTCCGACGATCAGCGACTTGTCCTTCTAGTCCGACGAATCTGCCCTTCTCCTCCTCTCAGTCGCGGTGCAGCAGCTCGTCCCACTCTCGCCCTCTCCTTGCCGGAGCTGCCGAAAGTGTGGTCGGCGTCCAGTGCGGCGACCAGCGAGCTCTCCAAAAAGAACTAGGATAGGAGCGAAGCTCCGGTGATGGTGTGGAATGGCAGGAGAGGACGCCAGTAGATGTATGTGGCTTAATATTTGGTCGTGTGAGAAATGACATCAGTTTCTGGTGAGTTATGGTGATTAACGCTGGCGTTTCTTGTCTGACTGATTAATTGCCCGTGTGTGCGTTCGAGGAAAGAAAGCAGAGAGACGTTTTAGCAACGGCATGCAAGGATTTGATACCTCGTATGGTCCAGCCTAATATGTAGTTATATAGTTTTGCATGTGCGTGCACGGAGACAAAGGTGAAGCAAAGTTTCAGCTGATTGAAGTACTGGCGCGGATAGTTCACTCAATCACTGGATCAATCTAGTATAGTGTGTAACTTGCTAGTGTAGTACGGGCATACGGCTGATTTATTTAGAGGATGTAAGAAAAAGAAGAAAAAAAACGAGAAGATGAGTACGATCAGGTGTAAATACAGGAAAGAGCAAGCCAAAAAATGGCATGCACGTCATGTGCATGTCATTACATGCAGATGTGCATTGCTATAGAAAAATTCAAAAAGATTTTTGTGAAAAACCAATAAAAATCAAATTGGTAAATTAAAAGTAACTCCAAATAACAATACTACAAGTAACTTTGAGAATTTAACCTCCTTCCTTTATACGCAAGATTAATTTCAAAACATTTGGAATTAATTTTCAACAACTCTAAATAAAATATTTATTTTTATTTGACCGTATTGAAACATCCTTTGATAAAAAAAATCAACCATAAAAATTAGGATGTTACAGTTCTACCCACCTTATAAGGAATCTCGACCCCGAGATTCGTCCTAAGAGAAAAGATTTGGAAACTCCGTGCGAAGGCCATCCTCTCGTTCCCAGGTCGATTCCTCCTCGCTATGGTTACTCCATTGCACCTTGCAGAATTTGATCACGTTTCTTCTAGTGGTCCTTAACTGTTCATCGAGAATTTTAACTGGATATTCCTCATAAGTCAAATTATCTTGAACTTCTATGGCATCCAAAGAAGTTTTCCGAGCCTCTTCCTCTGGCTTATCAAAGCATTTCTTTAGTTGAGACACGTGAAACACGTTGTGTACCTTGGACAATTTCTCAGGTAACGCCAACTCATAAGCAACCTATCCACGCCTCGCGGTGATTGTAAAGGGTCCAATATATCGGGGTGCCAACTTCCCTTTCAATCCAAAACGTCGCATCCCGCAAAATAGGGATACCTTCAGGTACACATCATCCCCCTTCTTAAATGCTAAATCATGACGCCGTCTATCGGCATAGACTTTTTGTCTAGATTGGGCGGCTCGCAACCTTTCCTGAATCATCTTTACTTGCTTATCTGCCTCCTTAAGAGTGTCGGGTCCAAAAACTTGATTTTCTCCCACTTCATGCCAATTTAGTGGGGTACGACACTTTCGTCCATACAAGAATTCAAATGGAGACATTCGTAAGCTTGCCTGAAAGCTATTGTTATAAGAGAACTCTGCATATGGCAGACTCTTGTCCCAAGTGCGCTTGCATGTCAAAGCACATGCCCGAAGCATGTCTTCCAATATTTGGTTCACTCGCTCGGTCTGTCCATCAGTCTGCGGATGGTAAGCGGTACTAAAATTCAATTATGTGCCTAATACTTCATGGATCTTCTTCGAGAACCTTGACGTGAATTGAGTACCTCGATCAGAGACAATGTTCTTTGGAACTCCATGTAGGCAAACAATTCTAGCCATATATAACTCAGACAATTTCTCCCCATTATAAGAAGTCTTCACTGGAATAAAGTGATCTGACTTGGTCAATCGATCTACTATAACCCAAATAGAGTCATATCCTGATGATGTCCTCGGAAGCCCTGTGATGAAATCCATCCCGATTTCTTTCCATTTCCACTCAGGAACTTTAAGTGGTTGAAGTAGTCCTGCAGGCTTCTGGTGCTCGGCCTTGACTCTTCGACATACATCACATCGAGATACATAATCTGCAATTTCATGTTTCATGCTAGACCACCAGAAACTGTCCCCAATATCATGATACATCTTCGTACTTCCCGGGTGTATGGAGTATGATGACTCATGTGCCTCCTTCATGATTAAATCCTTGAGTTCTTTCTGGTCTGGAACCAATAAACGATCTTGGAACCAAATATTTCCCTTTTCATCCTCCTTATAGTCAGGTGCTTCTCCTAACTTGATCTTTGATCGAATCTGTTCGATTCCCTTGTCATTCTTCTGAGCTTCTCTTACTTGATCCTCTAGAGTAAACTTGACTTCTAACATATCTTCCTTCTCAGCAAGACTCATGTTCAAGTTTAATTTTCTAAATTCCTCATGTAGTTCTGGTTTACCTTCCTGAATCATAAGATTATTGCAGTAAACTTTTCTCCTCAACGCATCAGCTACGACATTGGCTTTACCAGGGTGAAAATTTACGCCAATGTTGTAGTCCTTAATTAATTCCAGCCATCTTCTCTGTCTAAGATTCAAATCTGGTTGGGTGAAAATATACTTCAGGCTCTTATGATCTGTATATATCTTACATCGATTACCAATAAGGTAGTGTCTCCAGATCTTCAAAGAATGTACTACGACAGCCAATTCCAAATCATGTGTGGGATAGTTCACTTCATGTACTACGGCAGCCAATTCCAAAGAATGTACTACGGCCCTTGTTTGGAAGCATCACAATAAACTTCAAAATCCTTCCGAATATCTGGCAAAGTTAACACTGGAGGAGAAGTTAGTCTCCTCTTGAGTTCTTGGAAACTAGTCTCACACGCTGGTGTCCACTCAAATTTGTTCTCCTTCTTGATCAACTGTGTCATTGGTCTTGCGATTCTTGAGAAATCTTCTATAAAGCGGCGGTAATATCCCGCAAGTCTAAGGAAGCTGTGTATCTCTGACACATTCTTCGGTTGCTTCCAGCTAAGTACCGCTTCCACTTTAGCTGGATCCACTGCTACTCCTTCGGCTGAAATAACATGACCAAGAAAATCCACTTGCTTCAACCAAAACTCGCACTTGTTAAACTTGGCATAGAGTTGATGTTCTCTAAGCCTTTCTAGAACAATCTGTAGGTGTTTCTTGTGCTCTTCCTCATTATGGGAGTAGATCAGCACATCATCAATGAATACCACTACGAATGTATCCAAGCAATCCATGAAAACTTTATTCATGAGATTCATGAAGTAAGCTGGTGCATTCGTGAGTCCAAATGACATCACTAGAAACTCATACAGGCCATAACGAGTGACAAAGGCTGTTTTGGGTATATCTTCCGGTCGAATCTTTAACTGATGGTATCCTCACCTGAGATCTATTTTTGAGAAAACAGAAGCTCCTTTCAACTGATCAAACAAATCATCGATCCTCGACAAAGGGTATTTGTTTTTTATGGTTACTTCATTCAGAGCACGGTAGTCCACACACATACGCATGTAACCATCCTTCTTCTTTACAAACAACACCGGTGCTCCCCAAGGCAAGGTGCTCGGTCTAATGTATCCATTCTCGATAAGTTCCTGGATTTGCTTCTTCATCTCAGCTAGCTCATTTGCTGGCATTCTATATGGTCTCTTTGCAATAGGGGCAGTGCCTAGCACTAACTCAATGGCAAACTCTATCTCACGATCTGTTGGAAGACCTGGCAATTCCTCTGGGAAAACATCTGGGTATTCCTTAACCACCCTAACATCTGACACAACCATCTCCTTCAAGCTATTCAACAAACTGGTTACTGCAGTTTCAGATGTTATCTCGGGCTTGTATTCACCACAATTCCTTCAGTACTGGTTAATGATACGGCTCTAAGTCCATAATCTATCATAGCTTTGTGTTTCCCTAACCAGTTCATGCCAAGAATGACATCTAACCCTTTAGAATCTAACACAATGAGGTTTGCTAGAAACTCTACTCCCTCGATCGTTATGACCACTTTAGGGCATTTTAAACCTGACATAAGAATTCCCCTAGGTGATTGTACTTCCATTGACTGACCCATATCCCCAGTTTTCAAATGGTGTTTTTTAGCAAATTGCTTGGAAACAAATGAATGAGAAGCTCCAGAATCAAAAAGTACTGAACCATAACATGAGTTGATTGGGAACATACCAAGAACAACATCTGAGGCTTCATTAGCTTGTTCGGCTGTGACATGGTTGACTTGACCACGACTCGGCTATCCTGAGGCATTAGATGCGCCTCCTGGTGTAGGCAGTATGCCTTGCCCACGTCCCACTGTTGGTGTCTTGGCAGCAGACCCCAAATTGAACTTCATTGGTGTCGGCCTTGTGTTCTTCTTGTTCGGGCATGCAGCAGAAAAGTGTCCCTCTATGCTACAGTTGTAGCACGCCTTTACAGCAGTGTTGGCATGGTTTCCTCCAACTTCAGCTCTCGGAGTACGGTAGGAATTGTGCTGAAAGTTATGACTAGGCTTTGCTGACTTGGCAGCTGCTCCACGATAACCAAAGTGGTTATTATTCTTCTGGCGTGAGCTTCCAGCTCCATGCTGACCCTGTGGTGCTTTGCCCTTTCGGTGTTCCTCTAACTCTCTCTTTGAGTTCTCTTGCAGGATAGACTTGTTTACCAGGCTCTGGAAATTTGGAAAATCATGGGATACCAATCTATCCTTCAGACCTGGGTACAAACCCCTCAGGAATCTAGCAGTCTTGTCTGCCTCAGTAGGAATATCTGCTTTCCCATAGCGTGATAACTGAGTAAAACGGTCCCAATACTCAGAGACTGACATCTTTCCTTGGATAAGAGCTCGAAATTCATCCCTCTTCAGCTCCATGAGACCAGCAGGAATGTGTGTAGTGCGAAAAGATTCTGAAAATTCATTCCAGGTGATTGCCTCAACATCATCATGTGCATCATAAAAACTCTCCCACCAATCTGCAGCTACACCCAAGGACAAAAAGACTTACTGTGAGGACCGAAACTTAACTTCCACGTTGATGGCACAGCGAAATGTATATCATTGCAGACGTACAAAATAGTAATTTATTACAAAGTCTGAATAACAACATAGTGAAATGTCTAGTGACATTTATTACATCCAGAAACACAGCGGAAATATAAAACGCGTAGCGACTCCATCTCAGCCACAGGCAGTCGATGTAGTCCACGAGGCCTCACTCATCAGCGTCATCATAGTAGTCATAGTCATCTCCTTCTCCATACTACTCTGAAGTATCAACAAAAGTATTGTCATGAGTACATGACGTACTCAACATACCCCTTATGCAAAACCTATAATATCTACATGTGGCTTCAAGGAAAGTTGTATGGTTCTTTTGCATAAAGCCAAATTTATTTGCAATATGGTAATAGTTTTGATGAAAGCAGTTTTTGACGAAAACATGTTTATCATCAATATGGTAATTCTCAATAGTGTGATTGTCCACGACAACTCACACAGTTCACAGATTCCGGGATAAGGATAGGGGCAAAGAGGGAAGTAGCAAGACAGGTTCCGTATGTCAAGAAAGATTCATGTGTCGTCCATGACCGTGGACACGGCTATTCGAATAGTTTAAACTCTACAGAGGTTGTACACTTTCCCACATGACAATCCCGTCTTGACGCCCACCAGCCGTCGCTGGTTTAATACACACCAATTGGTGTACCGGCAGATGGATTGTGACAAGGTCTTTTAGTTAGATCCCCCAAAGATATGACATGCCCACCGGATATGGCGCACGGAACTGAGAGTATGTCCCCAAACCGGTCCCCCCATCTGTGCCGAAGGTTCTCCCGCAGGCAGACACCTCATCAGCGGTACGGCGACATCAACACCTAAGGCTGACTAACTTACTTGACCAAGCTAGTGCCCATATAGCATGTGGTTATACGGTTGGTCACAATCTTCAAATCCAAGACTTATTAGGACCTCATGCGGCACAGACGACAGATTGCCCCCTCCAACTAGTGAAGGGCAGCCAATCGCTCCTTCCTTTGATCCAGCTATCGCCCGCGCCAGTGTTTAGACGGTAAGTTTCATCCAGAGTAGAATAGAGTAGAGGAAGCAACAACGGCTAGCTCAGCGAGCTCATCAAGTTTCAAAAGGGTATATGTGACCTGAGGGTCATCCAATTCCTCCGAAGAGGGGAGATCAAGAATCCTACTTATTATTGAGCATGGCTAAGCAATTCTACTCTAATAAGACTACTATATAGTATCTACTCAGGGTATTGTATGGCGACAGGTGTATCAAGGTATGTGTTTAACCAAAATAGCACATATTTGTAAAACAATAAAATATAATGCACTTTATAAAGCTGGGATAAGACATGATAAGGGGCATGCCTTCGTTGTCGTGAAAGTGTTCTTCCCCAAAATCTTGATCCTTCTCGAACCCGTCACTCCCTATGTTGTAGGGGTTCGTAGCATGGAAAACAAAAATTTTCTATCGCATACAAACAAACAAGCCAAGATCTATCTACTAGATTGCAGCAACGAGTCGATGGAATAACTCACCCTCGAAGATTCCAAAGCGGTTAACGAGAGCAGATTCTCGTGGGTGATGTAGTCGTACTCTTTCCGATCTCAAGATCGCGTAGACGATCCTTCCGGCGCTGCGTTCCGGCAGCGCTTCCGCAGTCGGTCACATGTTCGGTACTCGACGAAGACCTTCCTCTCCCTTGTTCCAGCAGGCAGCGGAGGTTGTAGCACTCTCCTCGCGATTCCGGCAGCACAACGGCGTGGTACCGGAAGTAGAGGGAAGATCCCGCAGGGCTTCGCCTTAAGCCGGAGCGAGTATGGTGGATTATGAGAGAGGGCTATTAGTGGTCTAGAGATTAGACACACCAATTAGAAGGCTCTAAACCGCAGGCTAAAGCAATTAGAAGCTCTAAACCAAAACGGCTCTAAACCGGAGATTAGAGGTAGAAACTTGTGTGTCTCAAGGAGGAGCCCTGCCCCTCCTTTTATAGGTGGAGGGGCTAGGCGCGCCAGGGAGGGAGGGAGTCCCTCCCCAACTCGGCCTAGGGCTGGGCGCCGGCTTGGAGGAGAGGAACTCCTCCTCCAAGTTGGTTTCAACCTCCTCTTGCTTGTTTCCCACAGTTTCCTGTTTCCCACAGTTTCCTGTTTTCCACAGTTTCCTGTTTTAGCCGTTTGACTTTCAAACTGGCAATTTGACTTTCATGTTTTTGGAACAGCAAGAACACTTAGTACATGATGCAATCATTCAATGACACATTCATGTACCCTCCCCCCGGAGTGCCGGACAATCCGGAACCTTCTAGAACATTCCCGATGAAAACACCGGAATCATTCCCGAACTCCGAAACGGGACTTTCCTTATATGAATCTTATTCTCCGGACCATTTCGGATCACCTCGTGATATCCCGGATCCCATTCGAGACTCCGAACAACATTCGGTCTCTTTCTCATAATACCATAACTACTCAAACAACGTCGAATCCTTAAGTGTGTCTCCCTACGGTTCGTGAATTATGCGGACATGATCGAGACACTTCTCCGAACAATAACCAATAGAGGAATCTGGAAATTCATATGGCTCCCACATATTTCTACGATTACTTTGCGATCGAATGAACCACTTACATACGATACCAATTTCCCTTTGTCTCATGATAGTTTACTTATCCGAGGTTATGATCGTCGGTATCTCTGCATACCTAGTTCAACCTCGTTACCGATAAGTACTCTTTTCTCGTTCCCGTGATATGTGATCCCTTGTGAGCCAGTCACATGCTTGCAAGCCAATTGGATGACATTCCACCGAGAGGGCCCAGAGTATATCTATCCGTCATATGGATGGACAAATCCCACTCTTGATCCATGTGTTTCAACCAATACTTTCCGAACACTCAATGCCACCTTTATAGCCACCCAGTTACGGTGTGGTGTTTGATGTCATCAAAGCATCCATCCGGTAAAGGTGATATGCATGATCTCATGGTCGAAGGAATTAGGTTACTATGTATCAGAAAGCATATAGCAATTGAACTATTTAAATGACTTGATCTTTATGCTACGCTTATCTATAGGAGTATGTCCATCACATCATTCTCCTAATGATACGATCCTGTTGTTAATAACATCTCTATGTTCATGATCAGGAAACCATGATCATATATTAACCAACAAGCTAGTTTAACAAGAGGCTTTACTAGGGACTCTTATTTTAGTTTACAAATCACACAAGTATTAATGTTTCCGGTTAATACAATTATAGCATGGTATGTAAACATTTATCATAAGTGTGAAGATATGATAATAACCACTTTATTATTGCCTCTTGGGCATATCTCCAACAGTCTCCCACTTGCACTAGAGTCAATAATCTAGTTTCAAATCTTTGTGTATTCAACACCTATGGCTTTCCGGTGTTGTATGTACACGATTGCTAGTGGTCAACTGATCTCCGGATCTGACACTTCCAGGTCCGTGTGTAATTGCATGTCTTTGCGTCTCTACGCATCACTCATTATCTAATGAGATGGCTTCGTACAAATTTGGTCCTTTGGTGTGACCTTTAGTTCTTTTGGGGTTAAAACATGTTGATAATATTGTCGTACAATATATCTTCATAGTATTATCCCGCTGTGAACTACACCTACTTTGATAACAAACTACTTGACACAAATGCCCTCTTTAGCTGCTATTATAGCAGTCATATACTTAGCCTTTTGCTGTAGTATCTGTCACAATGTCTTAACTTTGGAACTCATCCAAATCCATTATGGAACTCACTTTCCATTATATTGTGCCACCCTTAGTTTAGATTGAGATAAACTTAATTTGTACTTTGTGACAAAACTAGTATCAATGTAGTACTTTTACAATGAACTAACCATCTATTTGTCACTTCTACAAATATTATACTCTTAGTTCTTCCAAAAGATCATAATAATATCCTTACTATTGTCCAATGATCATCTTACGAATCATTCTGGTATATGCTCACAACATTTAGAGCATAGGACATATCTGGATTTGTACATATCACAGTATGATTGATATAAATATTCTTTGTGATTTCATACATCAAGTATCAATCTATACTTGATTATTTGTTTCACTTTACCAAATGTCAATACACTTGAATATATCATCAACATTGAACTCATTCAATCCTTTCTGTGCGACAAGAAACTCTCTTGTAGTTTCTATATTGAACTCATTCAATATCTTGTCTATGTACTTCTGGCACAACCATATTAGCGTCTATTGATGCCAAATATTTGGGTTTTGCCTAAGTCTTTCATCAAGATGAAATTCTTAATATGTGTTAATAAAAGATACATCATTTCCAATCAACAATATGTCTTCCACATAATGTATTAGAAACATGTCTTAGTGCTCCCACTTAATTTCTTGCAAAGGCAAGCATCTTCATTATCTCTGATGAATTTAAACTCTTTTAACAGTTTCATCATAGTGAAGATTCCAACTCCGCTATGCTTACTTCAACCATTGAAGTTTGCATATGTTTTTAGCATCCCTTGAATTTTAACAAAACCCTTTGGACAGTGTCATGCACACGTCCTAGGTAACCCTTCTAATAGAAGAACTTGTTTTGTTTATTCAACTACCATATAATAAAATTATATGTAGTGGTTGCTACACTAATCCGTCTAGACTAAATATTGCTATGAAAGATCAGATCTTGTCATAGTCAACCTTTGAACATTGTTGTGAACTCTTTCCCAACATGTCGACTATTTCATAGATGTGAAACATCCATGTCTATTTCTTTATAGATCCAAATACGACTGTAAGGTCTTGAACCTTCCCAGAGGGTCTTTCAAGTTCAAATCTTGATCTCTCTTATATGGAACTATCACGGATTTTATGGCTTCAAGCCATTTTACGGAGTCAGGGCCCATCATCGCTTCTTTGCATGTAGTCGGTTCATTATTCTCAAATAATGATTCAACCCTCAAATCTTGGTATTTGATTGTTCATCCGACCTACTTGTTTCAATAGGAACTTGGATCTCCGTGACCACAACCTTTGAGGTACGTGAGCCATGAGCTTTGTTGCTGCCTCCGGAACACTTTTCGGCACTGCGCAACTCTGCACATACAGCTAAGGTTCTTTTAACCTTATCAAAGTTCTATTGTCCTCCCACTTAACTTTTCACGAAAAATTCCTTCTCAAAGAAACTTGACGTTTTAAGTGACAAACATTTTTGTCTCCGATGTTATGGAGGATTACTTAACAGTTATTCGAAATAACATACAAAGACAGGTTCATCCGACTTTGGTTGCAAACATTTTTCTTATGCATAGCATACCAATGTTTAAGAAAGGACAACTTGGGTTTTATCCCAAACCATAACTTTATATGGTGTCATTTCAACGGATTATGATGGATCTCTTTTCAGTGGAAAAACGGTAATCACTAAAGCTTTTAATCTTTAAAATATAATGGCAGTTTTATGAATTATACCTTTTATCTTACCATGTCAAACAAGGTTTAATTACATATCTCGAACGCTCCATACCTTTATGGTGTTTTGGTAAATGCAAATCCACGGAACGATTCCTTAAATCTTAGGTATTATGCTAAACTCTGTAACTCAAATATCTTCCTTTATGATCTTATCATAAACTATTTATATTCTTGTTACAATGATTTTGCACTTCATCTTGAAAGTCTTTGAACTTTTTCAAATATTTCACACTTCATCCTTATTAAGTAAATATTCATATATTCACTCAAATTTTTGGAGAAAGCATATGAAGTTGAAATCCATCGCTCTTGACTATACATAATGGACTTCATACAACAATATGTACAAGTTCCAATAAGTTAGTCTATCGTTCCCTTTTGGCCTATGAACGAAGTTTTAATTATCTCTAGGAAAGTTTCACAAGCATCATTTGATCAAAATCAAATAGACTCCAAAATTCCATCCATATGGATTTTCTTCATGTTTTCTTTCCAATATAATTTAAACGGCGATGTCACTTCGTAATTGATCTTTCAATCAATTTGTCCTTCGACATTTTTAGCACTAGTTTTATGGATGTGATATCTCCAACGAGATTTGCAAATCATCCATCTTTTATAGATCACGGCAATTATTTGAACAACCCTTTTGTTCTCATAATACCTGATAAAACAAATCTTGAAGGCAAGCTTTGATGTTTAACGAGCAACACAATAACCCTTTATTTTGTTCTCGATGAACATCATCACATATTCTTTTGCTAGTTACTTAGGCCATTGTAGTTCATGAATTGTGTTGTTTCGTATGACGATTCACACCAACAAATTCAGTATCAAATACTTAAGAACCACATTGTTTAATAAGCAAAGAATATAGCCATAACATGTATATCATCTATATACTTAAACTGGACAATTCTAGTCTTTTCTTTTCTGCCATATATTTATGAGATTCTCTTTCAATATTTCCTTTTCTGTTTGAAAGAATCTATCAACATCAATAGTGGAGTCATACATATGACACATAGTCCAAAGCGTGTATAGTTAAATACCAATGTCTTTGGACTTGCACTTTGAAGTAGATCACCATCATCAAATGTTTGGTGTTCTTTCAAATTCCTTTTTTTAGTAATCTCTTGGTGTAGTAAACATTTTACCTACATCAAATATTCACCCTTATCATGGAATTATCCATGATCAAGCTACTTTAAGCTTATAACGGTGAAACATGAGTATAATGTTGCTCTCCAAATCCTTTTGGAGGATTAGGACAACTAGTGTCTCCAACCTTTTGCAAATTCTCATCAAATATGAGAACATGACTTTTGCCATATTATACTCTATCATGTTGTAACCAATACTTCGTTTCAGATATCACAATATCTTCCACACATCATGGTTTCTGAAACAACTCTTTCAGATCCTAGATAACCTTGATATTAAGAGAATCCTTTGAATATCAAGAATCATGGATACAAACATGATACTTATATACTAACACTTGGAATTGTTACTCTTGATTTAATACTAATTATTAAACTTCATGGAGTAACCGGAACTTACTGAAAGTTTGCAATAGGACTTTTAAACTTTAGATTAACACTTCAAAACAATACGATACCAGTTCGTAAAGTAACTAACCAGAATTCTATAGTTCTATCATCTCAATTATAACTAAGCGCAAGGTGGTAAACGGATGCCAATGACTACAACAACTATGCAAATTCACTTTGATTTAGTTTATGATAAATTGAGTTCTAATTAATAATTAAATTAATCTAGGTGAACTTCCACTCAAAACAATATCCCTCACATTGTTTTAAAGATCACACGAACCAAATCCACCACATCAAAACCGATCATCACGAGAGTTGATATAGCTTCAATGGCGAACAATCAACATGTTCATCATATCTACTATATGACTCATGCTCTACCTTTCGGTAATCCGTGTTCCTGAGGCCATGTCTGTACATGCTAGGCTCGTCAAGATCAAACCTTAGTTTCCGCATGAGCAAATCTGGCTTGCTCACGTTGTATACACTTGTAGAATCTAACACACCCGATCATCACGTGGTGCTTCGAAACAACAAGCTTTAGCAACGGTGCTAACTAAGGGTGAACACTTTATGACTTGAAATTCATGTGCATGAGGGATCATCTTATAATGCTACCGTCGTCTACTAAGCAATACAAGATGCATAAAGGATTAACATCACATGCAATTCATAATATGTGATATGATATGGCCTTTCTTCTTTGTGCTTCCGATCTCCATCTTCTAGCACGAACATGATCTCCATCATCACCGGCATTGCATCAAGGTCAATGACGCCTCTCCATGGTTGTCGTCCACCGGCTTCAACTATTACAACTACTTTGAATAGACACGCGGGTCTTAACAGAAATTAAAGACAACCATATGGCTCCTGCCGGTTGCCAACTTACAATAAGTAACATTGCATACATCATATATAATCACAATCATGGCCATATCACATCACTGCACACCCCTGCAAAACAAAGTTAGACGCCTCTACTTTCTTTGCATATTTTACGTGGTTTGGGGCTTTCAATAAGTGTCGTTCTAACTTACGAATAAGAACCACAACATTGATACTAGTATTGTTAATCACCCGTTGTAAATTGGATCTTAACTATGCTAGGAGAAACAGGCACCCGCAAAGCCACTTATGCAATACAAGTTGCATGTCAAGCGTGGAGCAAGTCTCATGAACGATGTCATGTAAGGTTAGCCCGGGCCGCTTCATCCCAACATACCGCAAGATGCAAAGTACACAAAAAGCAATCGACAATAAAAGCATCAACGCCCACAATGACCATTGTGTTCTACTCGTGCAACAGATCTACATATAGACACGGCTCTGATACCACTGTAGGGGTTCGTAGCATGGAAAACAAAAATTTTCTATCGCATACAAACAAACAAGCCAAGATCTATCTACTAGATTGCAGCAACGAGTCGATGGAATAACTCACCCTCGAAGATTCCAAAGCGGTTAACGAGAGCAGATTCTCGTGGGTGATGTAGTCGTACTCTTTCCGATCTCAAGATCGCGTAGACGATCCTTCCGGCGCTGCGTTCCGGCAGCGCTTCCGCAGTCGGTCACACGTTCGGTACTCGACGAAGACCTTCCTCTCCCTTGTTCCAGCAGGCAGCGGAGGTTGTAGCACTCTCCTCGCGATTCCGGCAGCACAACGGCGTGGTACCGGAAGTAGAGGGAAGATCCCGCAGGGCTTCGCCTTAAGCCGGAGCGAGTATGGTGGATTATGAGAGAGGGATATTAGTGGTCTAGAGATTAGACACACCAATTAGAAGGCTCTAAACCGCAGGCTAAAGCAATTAGAAGCTCTAAACCAAAACGGCTCTAAACCGGAGATTAGAGGTAGAAACTTGTGTGTCTCAAGGAGGAGCCCTGCCCCTCCTTTTATAGGTGGAGGGGCTAGGCGCGCCAGGGAGGGAGGGAGTCCCTCCCCAACTCGGCCTAGGGCTGGGCGCCGGCTTGGAGGAGAGGAACTCCTCCTCCAAGTTGGTTTCAACCTCCTCTTGCTTGTTTCCCACAGTTTCCTGTTTCCCACAGTTTCCTGTTTCCCACAGTTTCCTGTTTTAGCCGTTTGACTTTCAAACTGGCAATTTGACTTTCATGTTTTTGGAACAGCAAGAACACTTAGTACATGATGCAATCATTCAATGACACATTCATGTACCCTCCCCCCCCGGAGTGCCGGACAATCCGGAACCTTCTAGAACATTCCCGATGAAAACACCGGAATCATTCCCGAACTCCGAAACGGGACTTTCCTTATATGAATCTTATTCTCCGGACCATTCCGGATCACCTCGTGATATCCCGGATCCCATCCGAGACTCCAAACAACATTCGGTCTCTTTCTCATAATACCATAACTACTCAAACAACGTCGAATCCTTAAGTGTGTCTCCCTACGGTTCGTGAATTATGCGGACATGATCGAGACACTTCTCCGAACAATAACCAATAGAGGAATCTGGAAATTCATATGGCTCCCACATATTTCTACGATTACTTTGCGATCGAATGAACCACTTACATACGATACCAATTTCCCTTTGTCTCACGATAGTTTACTTATCCGAGGTTATGATCGTCGGTATCTCTGCATACCTAGTTCAACCTCGTTACCGATAAGTACTCTTTTCTCGTTCCCGTGATATGTGATCCCTTGTGAGCCAGTCACATGCTTGCAAGCCAATTGGATGACATCCCACCGAGAGGGCCAGAGTATATCTATCCGTCATATGGATGGACAAATCCCACTCTTGATCCATGTGTTTCAACCAATACTTTCCGAACACTCAATGCCACCTTTATAGCCACCCAGTTATGGTGTGGTGTTTGATGTCATCAAAGCATCCATCCGGTAAAGGTGATATGCATGATCTCATGGTCGAAGGAATTAGGTTACTATGTATCAGAAAGCATATAGCAATTGAACTATTTAAATGACTTGATCTTTATGCTACGCTTATCTATAGGAGTATGTCCATCACATCATTCTCCTAATGATATGATCCTGTTGTTAATAACATCTCTATGTTCATGATCAGGAAACCATGATCATATATTAACCAACAAGCTAGTTTAACAAGAGGCTTTACTAGGGACTCTTATTTTAGTTTACAAATCACACAAGTATTAATGTTTCCGGTTAATACAATTATAGCATGGTATGTAAACATTTATCATAAGTGTGAAGATATGATAATAACCACTTTATTATTGCCTCTTGGGGATATCTCCAACATATGCGTCATAACGATGAACCACCGATAAATACACATTTCAAATAACCACAAATAAGATCCAAATATAAAGATCCAATAAAAAGACCCAAATAGGCTTGCGAGGTTTGGACGGTTCGATATAATAATGGCCGGTCTACCTTTCTTGATTAATAAAATAAGTTAGGAAAAATAATATGTTTATATGCACGTCGCATAAATAAAATATGTCAGGTACATACTACAAATTAACTAGTCATACACAGTGCATATGAATCAAGCGACATGCTACTGTAACTTCATATAGCTAAGATAGAATTATGGGTATAGCAACATGACCCCAATAAACATCTAGCAAAACTACCGTATCCAAAGCAACAATATACTAGCACAAATCTAGCAAAACAAGCTACCGTGCAATAACAAGGTAAGCAATATACTTACTCCACTTATAAGCACGATCAACAAGGCAAGGATAAATAAAGTATAATAACCATATGAGAGACTCTTCTAGCAATAGTCAACTAGTTTCAACAGTAGCAACACTAATACATGTTAAATTAGTCTATCCATAAAATCTAAGCTAACCATGTATAGTCAATCGTATTTACCATAATTACTAGTCATATCTGGATACTACTAACTAGCAGCAGTACACTAGCAATTAACCAACTAACTCCAAGTATAGTTCCAAGTGACGCACATAAACTAGACTAAGCAAAATTCAAAGACCTAAATAACTAACAGTGGTACAAACAGTACACAATTTCTAAGCTAGAACTAGAACGAGAGAGTGCACAATTACTATGCAATCCAATTTCTAGATGCAAGACACGGATATGAATAAGTATTAAAATAATTTGACTAACCATACGTAGTATTCTCAATCTAAAGCCTTGGTTGGGTTCCTAGACGCATTTGTCACATTTTCTAAGTTGGAACCAAGATCAACCGACGTGTACGTGATGGTCTAATCCGCTCATGCCATTGGACGGCATTCGGTTCACCGGCAGTAAACTACAAAACTACGGCGGGAAAACATGTCTAGGAGGTAGGCATATGTGCCGATAGGAGGTGGGTGCAAGGATTTGTGCCGAAGCTCACCGAGTGCGACACGATCGGCCGACGAAGATAATGAACTGAGATGAACGTAGGCGAAATGCGTCTCCGGCGATCAGCGACTTGTCCTTCTAGTCCGACGAATCTGCCCTGCTCCTCTCAGTCACGGTGCAGCATCTCGTCCCACTCTCGCCCTCTCCTTGCCGGAGCTGCCGGAAGTGTGGCCGGTGTCCAGTGCGGCGACCAGCGAGCTCTCCAAAAAGAACTAGGATAGGAGCCAAGCTTCGGTGATGGTGTGAAATGGCAGGAGAGGACGCCATGAGATGTACATGGCTTAATATTTGGTCGTGTGAGAAATGGCATCAGTTTCTGGTGAGTTATGGTGATTAACGCTGAAGTTTCTTGTCTGGCTGATTAATTGTCCATGTGTGTATTCGAGGAAAGAAAGCAGAGAGACGTTTTAGCAACGACATGTAAGGATTTAATACCTCGTATGGTCCAGCCCACTATGTAGTTATATGGCTTTGCATGTGCGTGCACGGAGACAAAGGTAAAGCAAAGTTTCAGCTGATTGAAGTAATGGCGCGGACAGTTCACTTAATCACTCTATCAATCTAGTATAGTGTGTAACTTGCTAGTGTAGTACGGACATACGGCTAATTTATTTAGAGGATGTAAGAAAAAGAAGACAAAAACGAAAAGAGGAGTACGATCAGGTGTAAATACAGGAAAGAGCAAGCCAAAGAAATGGCATGCAGGTCATGAGCATGTCATTGCATGCAGATGTGCATTGCTATAGAAAAAATTCAAAAAGATTTTTGTGAAGAACCAATAAAAATCAAATTGGTAAATTAAAAGTAACTCCAAATAACAATACTACAAGTAACTTTGAGAATTTAATCTCCTTCCTTTATACGCAAGATTAATTTCAAAACATTTGGAATTAATTTTCAACAACTCTAAATAAAATATTTATTTTTATTTAACCGTATTGGAACATCCTTTGATAAAAAAATCAACCATAAAAATTAGGATGTTACGCTTATCCTAAATGTGTGCATATAATAAGTTTGCATTTGTATACAAATGCACACATATAGGTTCAAGACTTTTCATAAATTGGAAACAAATATCAAATGATGAGTTAGAGAAATAGATGTATCATACCACCTGTAATGAATTCCTTAATAATATAATGATAGACACATTTTAGAAACCCCATGTTGAGACATCCGAGAATAATGTCATTATGATACATCCATATTGATAATTCTAGAATTCCATAGATAACCGTTGATAGATCCATAGAGATAAATCCATAGTCTCACGACTCATGACATAGTTTCACACAAACAAACAAAACAAATAGAAAATAAGAGTTCAACACTAAAATGGGCACAAGCATGTATAAAAGAAACGACAAATGGAAAATGTTGCTTGTGCCCAACCCATGCAAATCCCCTCGGCAACCTAATAGAACTACCTATCCTCCTTTGGCATCAAAAAACCAAAAAGAGAAAAAAGCAATGCTAACGAACCAAGAGATCATTCCTCGTTGTAGGCTTCCTCCTCATCATCATACTCCTCATCCTCATCATCATCAGCCGTCGGAGTAGGTTCCCTCGTCGGGGCAAGGAACAAGATATGCTCTATCTCACCATAGTTGATGCTTGACGTGTTCCACTAAGCATACAAAGTAGGAGCAGACTGTGAAGGAGGGTGACCCGAAGCCCCAGAGACATGGTGAAGGATAAGCTGCTGAGTGTGAGCCATATTGTGGCGCTGCCGTTAAGCCTCGTACTACCCCTTGTGAGTATGAACCCCCATCCAGAGAATGTTGCGCTCGAACTAGTTAGGTTGCTTCACTTCTCGGGCAATAGATGGAACTGGGCGCCTCCTCCCATGAGAGGTACCACTAGCCCGAGCATATCCCATGAAGGAATCAGTCGCTGTAGATGGTTGGGAGGTCTTCCTTGACTTGTTATAGAGCTTCTTAACTTTCTGCTCCCCATCGAGTTGCCCACTGAAATCCTCATTAGGAAACATGGCCTTGATGAGCAGCATGAAGAAAGGAGCATATGGAATGGAGAGCCTTTTGTATAGAGCATTATTCATCTCCTGAAAAATGAAATCCATCACATCCAAGTTGTAACTCAAAGCTGGGTCTTCAGAGGCGGAACACTCATATGCAAAGCCAAGGAGTTGAACTATATGACCATGGATACTGCCGGTGTTCCCTCCAATCGGAATAATGCAACCACGAAACATGAGGACCAACCGAGCATAGAGCAGAGAAAGACCAGCAACCTTACCAACCACACCGTTGGGTCCATAACATGGTGAAAGTAAAGTGTCCTTGTTGGGATTCATGGGGGTGATGATGCGGTGCCCACAAGGATGATCTCGACCATTAAAATGATATCCAAGAACCTCAGCAAAAGTATAAAAGTCATCTTGGAGTAGGTGGGTATCGTACATCCACTTCATAGTGCGGCGATTATCTCCACATAACACAAAAGTGGACAAAAACTGCTTCACCAAAGAAGTATCATAAGAACACTGAATATCCATGAGATGGTGCAGCCCCATTCTTTTAGTCATAGTGAGAGCATCAACAAATTGAGGCTTATTCCTTATCTCGTTCAGATCCAACGGACGCATGGGGCGAATCTTTAAGCTGGAGTAGAGGTCGTCAAAGATAAACTTCTGATGAGCACACCAAAAATTGGGATCCCCAAGCTCCTCATCAAGCTCAGCCGCCAAAAATAGGTCACGCTGCCGAATGGAAGAGTACTCAATGAGGTCCGTGTTTTTGTAATTGACCCTGGATTGCTTGCCCTTTTTCTTGGAACCAGACCTTGACCGCTTTTCTTTCTTTGCCTTTTCAGCCATCCTTTCAGCCTCTCTTTTCTACCTCCTCAATTCGTCCTCGTCAACCAGAACAACTTCGTCATTGGGCCTGAAATACCGAGCACGAGGATGGCGCTTATACGTATGAGGAACACCACGAGAACAACATGTGAAACGAATGAGGTAGGTTGCAAAAGATAAGCACACACAAGTCTAGGAAGGATAGCTAAGAACAATACAAAATCAAACACAAAGCCATTTACCAGCACACATCAATTTGAGCTTAAATGCAGCAGGTCTGAACCTTCTAGGCCGGATAAGTCGGCCTAGCCAGGGGCGGATAATCCGGCCCTCGCAAAATTTTTGCAGAATAGCTCAGATTGACTGTGGGCACATATATCGGGCTAAAGGGTTGATAGTATGTAGTTCCTAACACACACAAGGAGCAATGGGCAACCTTTAAACCGAGTTTCAACAACAAACAAACAACTCCCTGATGACCCACAAGTATAGGGGGTGTATCGTAGTACTTTCGATAAATAGGAGTGTCGATCCCAACGAGGAGCAGAAGGTGCTGAACAGTGGTATGGAGCAGGAAATCCCTGTGAATACTGAGCAACCGGATTTTTAGTGGTTTTCTGATAAGGCAACAAAACAAAGTGCAAGTAATAAAGAACAAACGGAGCAAGTGGCCCAATCCTTTCTTAGCAAAGGACAAGCCGATGGAAATACTTATAAGGACCAAACGTTCTCGAGGACACATGGGAATTTTGTCAAGTGCTTTCGCTTCAAATAACTGAGTACTCTTCTTTGGTGTTGTAAGTGTTATGTGGGTGAACCTGTGCTAATGTACCGACCGTACTTGGACTAATACATACTTGTGATTAAACCCCCTACAAACATCCGTAACTACATGAAAGTAATTAAGATATAAATCTAACCACAACCTTAAACTCTGAGATCCTACACTCCCTTGTGCAAAGGTGTCCTAACGGGGGTTCAGATTTCTATCACTCCGGCAACCCCACAATTAGTAGCCAAATACACAATGCATTCCCCTAGGCCCATAAATGGTGAAGTATCATGTAGTCGATGTTCACATGACACCACTAGAAGAATATCACCACAACTTAAATGTTAAACCATTGAATAATAACTCATCACAGATTCACTACTAACAACATGACTTCTCCCATCTCCTCAAGAACTAAACGAACTACTCACGAGACATCATATGGATCAAGATCAAAGATGATATGATAATGGATAACAATCTGAACATAAACAATAATCCAATGGTTCCACTCACAAGCATCAACTACAATAGTAATTAACACCGGAAAAGTTCCCCCTAAGAACTAAAGCAATATCCAACACAATTGTTACAGCGGGACGGAGTGGTGATGATGGTGCTGGTGGAGATGATGGTGTGGATGATGATGATGAACCCGATGAAGCCTAGCTTGATGATGGTGTTGATGGCGACGATCTCCCCTCTCCAGGAAGGAATTCCCCCGACAAAAATCTGTCTGCCGGAGAGATCTTTCTCTCTCGGTGTTTTCTGCCCCTAGAGGCGACGGAAATCTATATGTGGTTGCTCCCCCAAGCTTAGGGTTCCATAGGGAAGATATAGGCGAAGGGGCGGAGTCGGGAGCCGGGCAGGTGGGCCACACCTGCCCTAGGCGCGGGGTCAGGTGGGCCCACGCCTAGGGGGTGTGGGCCCCTTGCGGCCCCTCTTCAATCCTCCTTCTGGCTTCCTTCGTCTTCTAGAAAAAAAAATATGTTTCCATATTTTTCTGGTATTTTTCTGATCTTCGCGAAATTGCATCGAAACACCCTATTTTCCATCATAATCCAGACTCCGGCAGTCCATCCTCCAAGAATCATCCAACATGCCTAAACAGATGAAAAGCCATAAGTAATACCTCATAATAAGACAAATATCAATGAATAGAGGTAAATTATGATATAGAAAGGTGATGCAAATTGGGCGTATCAACTCCCCCAAGCTTAGACTTCGCTTGTCCCCAAGCGAAAACTGAGCTCAGTAAACATGTCCACAGGTTTATGGAGTGAAGTGTCGATAAAAGAATACGAACAAGAAGCATCACACTTACCATTGCACAACTCATAGAAGAAAGCAACTCACCATTATATAACTTAGCTTGCAACCAAGTACAACAGTCACAATAGAGATGCATAAAGATAAATCATAATTGGAATTGGCAAACTTGTTCTTGGTCAGAGAACACCTGGCGAACAGTTTTTACAAAAAGCTTTTTGTAGAAATTTTAAAACAAGAGCACTCTTTGCTCAAAAAGGTCTTTCACAAGTGAAGGCTTTCAAAGTAATACTCAATAGATAAGAGTTTTGCGCAAACAAGGAAGATAAAGAACATGATTTAATAAATCACCATATGAATGCTTGAAACATAACAACTCAAATGCTTGCTGGAGATAGAGAGGAAGTAAGTTTACTGACTCAACTTGGAAGTGGGAGAAAGGTCCCTTCTTAGAGGGAAGCAAGGATTACAAGTCATAAAGAGCTTCCAAAAGATTATGGTACTTACTAGCTTTGAGCCCTCATTGCCACTATCATAGGCATCTTGAGATGATTAAGGTTAAAGTGCACAAAGATGGAGTATATGCTTGACGAAATATAAGTTGGCAATCTCATGTGCCTTGAATATGAGGGCCACTCCTCATGCTACTCAACTTTGGTCACTGGTAAGTCCTTGTCATTGTAAGTATTTGCATATCATTGAGAACCTCCAACGGGGTACCCCTTGCACATGGTATAGGAGCTTTCCCATAACCAAAATGACAAGACAAGCAAACAATGAGCATCTCAGCGATCTTTTTATTTACTATGTGCATAGATTTTTATTGAGGATGCTTCATAGATAGCTCACTATGGTGATGCTGCAAGTTTCCACCATGATTAGGCATGGATTAGGCTAGCGGCCTAGGCGTTTCTCTAACACAAAATACAAACTCCATGGACTTACAAGTTCCCTCTTTATTTCACACCGTTGACATCCATAGACAAAAGATCATGATATCAACTGAGTACAAAGTACAGGTGCAATGTTGAAAACGTCCTCGTGATAGCACGGTTCTTCTAATTCCAACGTATAGATGCAAGCATATACAACTTTGATGGCACAATGGTTCAAGTCTATTTGGGGCAAGAAAATAAGGTGTGCCATCAAGTTCGTGAGAGATTTACTAACTAGTTTTCACATAACAAAATACTTTTTAATTCAAAAAGTAGATGAAGCTTGAGAATTTGCTTGGAATAGCAAAAATGCTACTAGGTAGATATGGTGGACACAAATGGCATAGGTTTGGTTCAAAGGATTTGGAAACAGGAGAAGTATGCCTTCTCAAAACAGGTTTTTGGCTAACAAGGCTGGGTAGCAAGCAAGAGAGTTGAAAGAAGCAAGCAAACATACAAGTAATAAAGCCAAACATGCAATCTTCCTTGAAAACACAAAAGATCTTAAATAAAGAATACTAAGCTTATGAGCCAACCAAGAAAGAAAACAAATGATACAAAATACCTGTAAGCTTTTTCTCTTTTCCTTTCAAACTTCAAAAGGCATACTGACCAGAACTTGGTTTGCCAAAACCAATTTAGATCCACTTGATGCTCCCAAAGTGGTGCCAATACTGATCAACAAGATCCATCATATAATAGATATTGCAAACTAAAATAAGAAGTGCAAAAAGTAAAAGGTGAGACTTCTCATTAATATTCCAATAAAGGCACTCACGCCAAGGGATACATAGATAATAAACTAAAGGAGAGATACTTCCACATGCAAACCAACCTATAAGATAACCTCTCTACCAAAGATATGAATCCACTAAAAAGGTAAAAGGTAAAAGATAATGGTGGTGATACCACGACACTCCCCCAAGCTTGGAACAAGCCAAGGGGATGCCAAACCTGATGATGAATTACTCCTTTGGTGGTGGTGGTGGTGTTCTCTTGTCATCATAAAACTTCCAAGGCAATGGTTCCCCATCCAAAAATGATGTACTTGTATCTGCAATCCTAAAAATAACAACAGAGCTTATGCGATCAAACCTAGCCTCATACTCATGGTTTTGATTTTGTATGTCATAGAGCTGTGCTTGTAATAGTTGGTGGTCTGACGGAGCGAGAAGATTTCTTCTCGGAGCTCAGCCACCTCTTCCTCGTGCTTGGTGATGAGTTCTGAACTTATCTTGTGAATAACATCCACTTCGCGTTTCGCCATCTTCTTGTACCTGAAAACCTCCTGCTCCAATGCTTCCATCCTGTCTTCTAGACTTCCCTCTCCCTTGGGGGCTTGAACTTATTTCATCTATACCTTCCCATCTTTGAGAATCAGCTCCTTGGGATGGATCTTCAACTCATACATGTATGGGTTGAGGACATCCGCAGAGGAATCCTCCATGGGTGATCCAGAGGAAGACATTGTAGCTCCAAAACTGAGAAATTTGCCTGACAAAAACAGATTGAAACAAAAATACGATGAGAACTCGATGCAATAACCTCGGGGAATCCGGGGGGTTATATATTACGAAGTTTCAATACATAAGGAAGGTTTTGACATGGAAACGAAGCAGAGACGGAGTTCGAGGGTGGCACACCCCCTCTAGGCGCGGCCAGGCTGGGCTCACGCCCGAGGTGGGTTTGTCCACCCCGGACTCTGTTTCCTCTTCAGTTTCGTCTTGTAGTCTTCCTTATGTATTAAAGACATCAAAAATATAAAAAGATTGGAATTTCACGAACCTTCTATTTTCACCACTTTTACCTATTCAAAGACGAACTCTGCAGATTTGTTTTCTCTTTCTCCTGAGAATTTCCTTCATACAAAACCCTTGCACAAACTCAATGACAACATTAGTTTAAGAAAAAACAAAAAACCTTTAGGTACACACTTCAACTGAAAACCCATCAAAACAAAAGCTTCCGTAAGAGGCAAATGCAAATGATGGCAGAAATCTGTCAAAACAGACCAGCAGGTAAAGATTGATTTTTTCGAAAACCTTATGTTACTTAAATCAAAAAGTGCAGAACTGATGAAAGTTGGGTAACAACGTGTAGAACAAGCACAGAAAAATGCAGCTCCATCATAAGTACTGAGCTCCCTCACGAATTTTTACAATACAGCACAAAAAACCTGTCCCAGGACAGCCACTTTTCACAACTCCTCTACTTCACAAAAGTAGTTGAACTTGACCCAAAAACCAAAACAAAAAGGATAAGGAGCGGTTATTACAGAGGTAATAACTTCCAAGACTCTAAAAAACTCTTGGGTTATCTCCCAACAAGTACTTTTCTTTAATGCCTTTAAGTTAGGCTTGGAACTTTCAAAGATGCTCACATAGGGAATATATATATGGAGTGAAAAAGAGCATCAAGAAGCAAATAACCAACACACTTGAGTCTAACCCACTTCCTATGCATGGGGGTATCTGAGAAAACAAATTGTTGAAACAAAAAGCCACAAGCATAGGAAGACAAAACAGATGCAACTTCAAAGCTTTCAACATAAAACGGGGAAACTTAACATCATTGAGATGCATAAAACCATGTTTCCCTCTCTCAAAATAACTTTCAGTAGCACTTTGAATAAGTTTGACAATATAACTTTCATTAGAAACAACTTTATCATTAGAATAAGCATACTTATAGTCATGAAAAAGTGGTCCAAGGTCATAGACTGGATCAATAGAAGTAAGTTGTTCCTTCCTGAAATCTTTATTAGGAAAGCTATTTTCACAAGGAGCTTTAGCAAATTTGGAAAAGTTAAACTCATAAGAATATCCATCAAACTTAGTTAAAACTTTTTCCTTCTTGCAATCAATAATAGCTTCACAAGTGTTCAAGAAAGGTCTACCAAAAATGATAGGACAAGTTTTGCTAGCTGCTGAATTAAGCACTAGAAAATCAGCAGGATATTTAATCTTACCACAAAGAACCTCCACATATCTTACAATGCCAATGGCGCAAATGGTTTCCTTATTATCAAGGTGAATAACCACATCAATGTCCTCAAGCTCACAAGGACCAATCTCATTCATAATTTCCCTGTAATGCTCATAAGGAATAGCACTAGAACTAGCACCAATATCACATAAACCATAGTAGCAATGATCACAAATTTTAACAGAAAGCACAAGAACACTAGCTTTTCTAGCCTTACTAGGATGAGAGATAATATTAGAAGCATCTTCACATAAGACAATATGCTCATCCTCTATATTTCTAGTGACATTGTGTTTCACAATAGCTACCATAGGTTCATCACTCAAATGCTTACCAGGCTCCACAGTTTTCTTTGTACCTTTGTTATTTGCACTAAAAATCATAGAATACTCCTTTACCTTAGATAGGAAAGAAATTTTCTCAACATGAGGTTCAGGCACAATATGATTAGTAGTACAAACTTGAGTACTTCTAACAGGAGCATGATTAACAACATCTTTATACGGAGCATGGTACTTATTCCACTTCTTCTTGGGAATTTCTATGTAAGAGGAAAAGGCCTTAAAACAGTTGGCAATACTTTGGGAATCAAGAACAAACTCATTCCTAATATCACGGAAGTCATCAGTTCCCATAAAAGATTTAATGCATTCATAATCATAGTTTATACCTGACTTTCTTCCTTTGTCATTCTCCCAAGCTTCGGTGTTTTCTTGAATACGGTCCAGTAGATCCCATTTAGCTTCTTCCTTCATACGTGTAAATGATCCAGCACAAGAATCATCTAGTAAATCTTTATCATGAAGAGAAAGCCTAGCATAAAAGTTATTGAGAATAATATTGTTAGGGAGTTCATGAATAGGACATTTAAGCATTAGTAACTTCAATATCCCCCAAGCTTGAGCTGTACTCTCTCCATCAAGAGGCCAAAAGTTATATATAAGATTTCTATACTTATAAATTTCACTGGGAGGATAAAATTTAGATTAAAAGAGAGATGTCATCTCCTCCCATTCCATGGATTGTCCATTCTTCAGCAGCTTATACCATTCTTCAGCTCTCCCTTTCAAGGATATGGAGAGTAACTTATTCTTCACCTGTTTAGTTGTGATACTTGCACACTTAAACAACCCGCATAATTCATGTATAAAAAGCAAATGATCACCAGGGTGGACAGTTCCATCCCCAAAATAATAATTATCCATAACTCGATTAACAATACTATGTGCCATCGCTATTATTTTGGGAATGAACCAAATATCGAAAGATTATCTTGACCGCCATCAAGTTGATTTCTTGAGGAGTCGCTTGATACCTTTCACACACTCCTACACTTAACACAATATCGGGTCTAGATGCGCAAAGGTAAAGGAGAGTGCCGATCATAGACTAGTATACCTTTTGATCCACATCTTTACCATTGGGTTTCAACTCAAGATGACATTTAGTTTTCATTGGTGTAGCAACACCATTAAGATCCATCATCTTGAACCTATTAATCATGTCTTGGATGTATTTTGCTTGATGAATGAAGGTCCCTTCTCTTAGTTGCTTGACCTCGGATCCAAGAAAGAACCTTAACTCTCCCATCATAGACATCTCAAACCTGCCAGTCATAAGCTGTGAAAATTCTTAGTTAAAAGCTTGGTTAGTAGAGCCAAAAATAATGTCATCTACATACAATTGGCGCACCAAAAGTTCCCCCTTAACCTTCTTAGTACAAAGAGTGGGATCAATTTGCCCAACCTCGAAGCCACGGTCTAACAAAAGCTCTTTAAGGTGCTCATACCACGCCTTATCAAGTTTGTAGACATGGTGGGTAAGTTGGGGTCCTCGAAACCTCGGGGTTGGTTAACATACACCAACTCATGTAGAGGGCCATTAAGAAAGGCACTCTTAAAATCCATTTGTTATAACTTAAAATTATGATGCACGTCATATGCAAGAAGGATACGGATAGACTCAAGGCGAGCAACTGGAGCATAAGTTTCCCCAAAGTTAATGCCTTCCACTTGAGAGAAACCTTGTTCTACCAATCTTGCCTTGTTTATTACAATAATTCCATTCTCATCTTGCTTGTTCTTGAAAATCCACTTTGTGCCGATAACATTGCGGCAATATTTGGGCTTATCTACTAACTTCCAAACCTTGTCGTGCTAGAAATTGTTGAGTTCTTCATGCATAGCAACAACCCAATCTGGATCTTCAAGTGCTTCAAAAACCTTTTTAGGTTCCACCCTAGAGATATGAGCTTCATGGTCACTAAAACTTGCCAACTCTCTTCTTGTGGACACTCCTCTTCTTAGATCACCCACTACTTTATCAAGTGTATGACCTCTGAGTTCAAGATTTTTTTAGCTCGAGCTTTGCAACGAGTTTCAATTTCCTTGTTGTTTCTTGGAGGAATTTCTTCATCATTTGGGTTCTCGTCTTGACCATTATCTTGACCTGATCAACAGTTTGTTCAGCACTAACAGTTGATGGAGAGTCTTGCCCTTGATCTTGGTCTACAACCATATCAGGAGGTTGTAGTTCTGGACTTGTAGGGCTGGATAATCTGGCCGAGGGAGGGGCCAGATAATCCGGCCTTGGAGTTTTAGCTTCATCCTGATCATTTCTGGTGCGGGATGGAGATAGAGTAGTAGGGCCGGATAATCCGGCGGATTATCCGGCCTGGTACTTCTAGCTTGATCAGTTGGTGGATGATATTCAGAGGTTTGTTATGTAGGTGCAGTAGTTTCTTAAACATGTGCAGCTTGTTGATCTTGTGTAGATGAGGGCTCTACTTGGCTACAACATTATCGTCCCCGATCCTCCACAAGGGGTTCCTCAACGGGGCGGAAGAATCCCACACCCATTCTTCTTATGGCATCTTGGGGTATTTTAACATCTGTATCACAAACATTAAATTGCCCCACATGGGAGCCATAATTTTCCTCGAAGACCTCACTACAAGATTCTACAACAATTTCGAAGGTCTTATTGTAGATTCTATAAGTGTGGGATTCGGCACCGTAACAAAAGAAAAACCTTCTAAAGCCTTAGACTCAAATTCAGACAAATGAACTCCTTTAATGAGAAAGAAACACTTACAACCGAATACCCCAGAAGTATGAAATATTGGGCTTGTTTTCGGTAAGTATTTCATACGGGGTCTTGTCCAAGATTTTGCGGAGGTAAAGCTGGTTTGACGAATGACATGTAGTGGATATAGCTTCAGCCTAGAAATTATATGGTGACTTGAGTTCAACCAAGATAGACCTTTACATATCCATTAAAGTCTGGGTTTCCTCTCGGCTACACCATTTTGTTGAGGGGTGTACGCAGCGGAATATTGATGTCTTATCCCCTCTTCACTTATAAATTCATTCAGGGTGTAGTTCTTCAACTCGGAGCCGTTGTCACTTCTTATTGCTAAAATAGGGACATTGTGTTGTTGAACCTCATTGGCAAAGTCGATGACAGTTTGTTGAGTCTCATTTTTCTGCTTGAAGAAGTAAACCCATGTATACCTTGAGTAGTCATCAACAATGACAAGACAATACTTCTTCTCACCGATACTTGCATGAGATGGAGGACCACAAAGATCCACATGAAGGAGATCCAAGATCCTCTTTGATGAAATAATCGTCTTCCTTCGATCGGGAGAGTCATGCATCTTTCCTTCAACACAAGCCCACACACGATCTTTGGCAAAGGAAACATTTTCTTTTAGTCAAACAATGTTGCCACCCTTGTGAAGACTTTGCAAAGTTCTCATGTTAACGTGGGCTATAAGGTGATGCCATAACTAGGCCGCGTTGGCCTTTCCAAATAAGCACATCAGACCTGTAGTGGTTTTTCCCGAAAAGTCCACCACATACAAATCATTTTCGACATACCCAATGAAAGCGACCTTTAGATACTTGCTCCACAAGAGTACCACTATATCATCATCAATGAAAATTGCAAAGCCCATCTTACCAATGGAACGAACAGAAAGAAAATTATACCCAAGGGTAACACCAATCATGACGTCCACAAGAGAGATGTCATGAGCAAACACAACCTTGCCAAGACCCAATACATTTGAATTTGACTTATCACCATAGGAGATGGTTATTTGATCATGATTAGGCCTCATCTCCATGATTTCTCCTTGCTTCTGGTCATGTGACTTGTGCATCCACTATCAAGCACCCATTTAGACCCACCGGAAGCATAGCCCTATAAGAGAATTACTTCTTGGTTTTAGGTACCCATTTTTAAATGGGTCCTCTCATGTTAGTAACAAGGGTATTTGGAACCCAAATATACCAAGCAATGTAATTATCATAAGGACCAACATAACTATCATAAACATCACCATAATAATCATCAAATAACTCATAGTGAGGATTATTAGACCCTGCAAAACCATCATAATTAGTTTTGTCCTTCGTGATGTTATTTTCAGTGGTGCTTGTGTTTGCTTGAGCATTCTTGGCCTTATTATTATTGTTTTTGGGAACATAGTCAAGTCACTCCTTTCCATTGTTTGTCCTTTCCTTGCTTAGGACCTCATCAAGTACTTCCTTACCTTTGGGAAGAGATGACTTGGCAAGTTCATCTTTCAATCTAGCATTTTCTTCAAGAATCTCTTCATGAGCACACATGGAAGTATAAGTGCTAGGAACATCATACTTGGTTAATTGAGTTTGGAGCTGATCATGAGACTCATTGGGAATAGAGTTTTCACTCTCCAATGCCTTGTGAGCAATGTCAAGTTTTTCTAGTTTCTCAGAAAGTCTAGCAAGAGCAGCCCCAAATTCAACCTTCTCCCTTTTTAGCTTCTTTGCCTTTGCAATTGCATGATCACGTTCCTTTATAATTTTGTCCACAAGTTCATCATGTGACACCTCAATAGACTCAAGCCTCTCCTCAAGAGAAGCCTGGATCTCTTCTTCTTCTTCTTCTTCTTCTAGAGCATTTTTCAAGGATGCTATCTTCATTGCATCCTCTCTTTCAATTATGCCTTTTTCTTTATGAAGCTCTTCCGAGTGAACAATTTGGCCCATGAGAGCCTCGAAGTGCATCTTGTGATCACCTTGCAAGTTAGTAATAAAATGGTCCAAAGGAATAACTTCTTCCTTAACCTTAAGACTAGTGGAATCATCCATAGTAGCATTCATATTACTTTTAGGAAAGGAAGTGGTGGAAGGTGATACCTTGGAACCTCTTGCCATAAGACAAGTGACGTTCTTGTTGACAAAGTTCTCATTTGGAGAGTTGAAGAGCAAAGCGGTAGGTGTAGATGCGGTGGCTATGGCAGCCACCTCCCACGACCCATCATCTTCTTCTTCGTCTTCACTTGCGGATGAGTACTCCTCTTGAGCTACCAACACTATCTTTGGTTGCTTCTTGTAAGGAACATTTTTCTTGACAAATGGCTTCTTACGAGGTGCCTTTGACTTCTCCTTGAGGACTAGCCTACCCCCATGATCTTCTCAACTTTGATAGGGGAACTCAGCTAAGAAATGCAAACGGTCTCCGCAATTGTAGCAAGATCTCAGTTTTGGACAATTTTCCTTCCTTCCATTTGACCCGTTCTTGCATTCAAGTTCAGATTTTTCTTTGGTGGGGGTCCTTCCAAAAGTTTCTTGCATATAAAGCCATGTACTCACCATGTGCCCGTTTGACCTCCTCAGGGCAGCTCATGGCAACAATGTCATCTTTTTCTTGCTCGAGCACATTAGCCTTCAAGGCAACATTTACACCCTTTTGCATTCCAATGGCTCCTGAATGAGCATCTTCAGCGTTCTTGGTGGCAACTTTGAATGCAGCCATTTCTGGCATGACTTCGTTGGAATTCATTTGATGATAATTGTGTCTTCCTTGTAGGATCTTCAAATCTATGGGCTCAAATGGCATAAGAGCACTTACATGTTTTCTCTTGATCCAAGCATCATCAACATGTGTAGCACCATGGTTTCTAAATGTTGTGGCAATGGACTTTAGTCTTCTATACATATCTTTGTGATCTTCACCATCCATCATGTAGAACCCTTCAGCTTGGTTGCTTAGAGCATCATATCTATTTCTTCTCGTGATCTCATTTCCAATGAATAACTCGGTGAGGGCATCCCAAGCTTCCTTAGCGGTGTTGAGATGTTCAATGTGTGGCATGTCCCTGGGACCCAGACCAAGCTAAATCATGTGCAAGGATGTTGCATTGAGTTGAATATCGACAACTTATCTTCTTGTCAAATTGGTTGGATCCCCAATATGAAGACCTCTCTCGATGATCTTCCACAACTCAATAGACAAACTACACACGAGACTTCATCAAAAATTGCCATTGATTAAATGTAGATGCAGTGAGATTGGGTGGATCACCCCTGTTATTTATATGAGGGTGAGGGATTGGTGGATCAGGTGAGCATAAGTGAGAAACCTCACTATAGTACTCCTTACCACTACCCCTTTTTGAAGAGGAACTTTTATTTTTATCGTCACCCTCTAACTCTTCTTCCTTGGAATTAGCCATAGCTTTATCCTTCGAAATAGGAGTTGCAGCCTTAGAGGAAGATGGAGGAGGGGCTATGGTTGGAGAGAGATGCACTATCATTTGACGCATCTCTTGCATTTGTGTCTCCATGGTTTTAATCAAGGTTGTTTCCAATGTCTTGAGATCATCCATGGTGACCTTATCCACAACCTCACTAGCATCTCCCCTAGTACCCATACCAATTGAAATGGATCGTATAGGCACCTAGAGGGGGTGAATAGGTGCTACTCCAAATTTTAATTCTTTTTTCAGATTTAGGCTTGACACAATGGTAAATTCTCTAGATATGTAATTATTAAGAATTTCCCTATATGCAAAACTATCTACTAAGCGAGTAAAGACAGTGAGAGAAACATGGTAACCGTAGTGGAGCATGCAGAGACACATGATTTGTTTTACCACGGTTACTTCCTTGTTAAGGGAAGTACGTATGTATTGGACTGGTTGGCGGTACTAAGACCACCACGCCACAATAGGCCTCACCCTGTTCTCCGATGGATCTCGCTATCAAAGGCCTTATCCACCTTTCCACTATTTAGTAACCTTCAAGGCGGGAACCGGTGTCTTTACAACACTAGCGGGGCACACATCCACAACTAAATTGGAGGCTCCCGTGATGATGACAAGCTATTGCAAGAACACGTTAATCAATAACTGAAATTGAGATCTAGATATTTGCAAGAAATAATAGATCAAGAATCCCCCAAGTGAATAGAGGGGAAATGAAGATCCTGATTGGTGCCGATGAAGATCGAGGCCTCCTCCTTCGATTCCCAAAAGATCCCAGCCTTCAGGTGGTTGAAAGTAGAGATCTTGCGAGGATTGGAATGAACAACACTGGACTTTTTCATCGGATCTAGAAGCACTGAAATGGGAATCAACTGGGGTATTTATAACCCCTGCCAAAAGCCAGCCATTGGAAGAATCTGGGGCCAGATAATCCGGTCGGGACAAACATCCGACCCGGAAATGGAAAATTCGGGCCAAATGTACGCCCCATACCCCATGACGCGCCTTGGCTGCCTTTAACAAAATTCCTGGGGGTGGATTATCCGGGCCCCTGGTGGAGCGGATTATCCGGCCCAGGCAAAAACTCTGGCTTTGGCCGAACAATCCGAGGAAAACTCTGCCCCCATACCGCTTGATGCGCCTTGGCCCCCTTTGTCGATCGAATCAGGGGCGGATAATCCGGCCCTTGACAGGGCAGATAATCCGCCCCCAAAACTCTTGTTTAGCTGCATTTGGTGTAAAATGATCTACAACACTAAACATACAAATAAATAATCCTTGACATTGTTATCTAACACACAAAACATTAGGGATCATGAAATGTTCTTTCACATCTTTATTCAGACACAGCAGGCCCCCATGTCGCCAGAGAGGCCGGAACGTCCGCCACCCTAGCACCAACCGCAACCACGCATAGGTGCCGAGACGCCATGAGGCCGCCGAGAACCATGCAAGCACACAGCAGCACATCCGCCGGGAGCCGTGCATGCACACAACAGCACCTCCGCCCGCTTGGGCCATGGCCCGGTTGGGCCCAGATCAGGCCCGCCGCCCTGCTGGGCGTGGACACCACCATAACGGCCACCCCGCCGCCACCGTCGCCGGTCGTGCATCGCAGCCTTGAAACCCTACCTGCCTTGCTGGGCAAGTAGAGAATCATGGCCACCAGCCGCAAGATCTGACCGGGGTTTGCTCGACGGATGGTTTTGACGGCAGAAGGTAGGAGGGTGTGGGCGAGAGGGGAGAGGTCGGTGCCGGGAAGATCCGCCCAAGCTGCCCGTGGGGGTGGGGGCGACGCGGGGGCGTGATGAGTTTTTTTACGGAAAATATACATCTTTATTCATTTATCACCAAGGTTACATCACTCACTAAAAGAGGCACAATAAATCTGGGGGTTCGTCTAACCAAACATGTTCATCATGTCTCCTAGCTAGTCTAGCTAGTTCGTGGGCGACCTGATCTTCCCGGAAATTGTGCTCAAATTGGATCTTCAAGAACTCAGAAGCCAAGTGATAACAGTCATCAAGAGTCACAACATCTACTCCATTTGAGTATCCTCCCTCTTTCATTGCTTGGATGATATTCAAATTATTAGAACAACAAATCACTCGATTGCATCCAACAGACTGTGCCAAGAGAAGACCTTGTTTCAGGGCATGAATCTCAGCAGATAAAACTTCATGGACATGCTCAATCTTACAGCTACTAGCAGCAATGAACACTCCTTGACTGTCCCGAATAATCGCCCATGTAGCCCCTTGAAGTTCATCTGCATCAAAAGAAGCATCCACATTGAGCTTTACGTGATCCTGAATTGGTTTAACCCATCAAAACTTTCTCATCTTCAGTTTGGCAGAATTGGCGGCAACAAAGTTTGAGTACAGGGCTCCAATAGCAAGAGCAGATCTCGCCGGGTCCTTGACATTTTCTCCATGAGCAGCTTGTCTACGTTCCCACCATAGGTCCCAACAAGTGATCGCGACAAGTTTCTTCTCCTTTTCCGACAGTTGCAGTTCATGATTTAATTCATCTGATCCTAGTTTCAAAAAAAAAAAAAAAAAAAAAAATCATGTTCTGTGTGTGCATCAGAGGAGCTCTTTCACACACTTGCCTGACAGTTGAAAGTAGATGAGGAAACTGAGAAATTCAGATCAACTTCATAATCATAGCGGCCTAGAGTAGCCACATTAAGGTTACAAAAAAACAGCGCACAGGTTACATCACTGCATGCTAATTACAACGAGTTCCTTGTAGCACAAAACAAAGCCATGACTGATAAGCCTGGGTACTACAAGCAAACCAGGCATACATCACAGATAGTGCCTCGAACAAACATACGAACACTTCACCAATAGCAAAAGTGGGAACGATCGGCAGAAGATATCGACCAGCCTAGCACTAGCAGATTTCATTTTTTTCGAACGATATGAACAATCATGGTGTACTGCTTCTTCTTGAGTAGCTCGAAGAGACAGAAATCTCCCACCTTCAAACTATTGTCACGAGCAAACTGTTTCCATCCTTTGGTAAATTTTCTACGTTTATACGAGGCAGCGCGGCACCGCACTTCCCAATTCTTGCCATGTCGTTCCAGGATGACCATTCCATTGTCAAACGGGAGGTATATCTCGGCATATTTCCGAGATAAGTACTGATTACAAAGGAAAATGTGATCTTTAATGCCAATTCGAATAAAAGAAAATAATGTCTAGTTCAAAACACTTAATGTTCCAGACAAATAGTGTGTTTAATTTCTGGACAAAAATAATGCAGACAAGGTATTTGTAGTTAGTGATAGGTATGCATGACACAAATAGAAACAATGGTTTTTTTTGCCGGGCATGCCAAAAGAATAGAATGCAAGCTTTTGACTCACCAAATTAGGAGGTTTTGCATAAATACTGCTCTTGGTCATGATACACCCGTAGATGGGGGTTTTGGATTGAATAGCTTGGACCCTTTTATCCAGTTTCTTTGTCTGCACATCAGTAAGAAGGATGCCACTAGGGAGGATGTACGGCGGTACAAAATCACAATGTGCTTCCAAGTCATATTCTGATTGTGAAAAATAACCTACAAGCGCACAAATGAATCATACTATATCACAGAAAGAAGTCATAATTTGCATAGTTTGGCTTGGCAGTAATTTATAAACCTGATGCCTCGGGTGGAGACCTTGATGAACTGATATTCACAATCTTGTTCACCTGGTTTGATCTTTCACTTTGTGGTGAATTTATAGGGACATCGTAAAAACTGCTTGAGATGTCAATTGGTTCTTGACCAGTATTATTGATGACGAGACATGATTGTACTTTCTCGCAGCCACTCGGATCGAAGATTAGAACCTCCAGTTGAGAGATCCCATTGTACTTGAATAGCAGAAAGTCCCCCACTTTCAAGTCATGAGCACTAGCAAATGCATTCCATCCCGATTGGATGACTAGTTTGTTGTAATTATTGGTAATTTGGGCGTCAAAGGTGCGACCATTTCGCGATTCCAGCTTAATACTTCTTGCTAACTTCCCCACAAAATGTTTCACAAATGCATCTGGTATGGTCTGCAGCACCAAGATAAATACAAAGAACAGCCCTCATGCTTTTGTTATATATCAATACTAGTATGGTTGATACTGTATGTTTTGAAAGTTCATCATCTTGCAAGAAGTATCATGAACTGATCATTTATTTGAGAACCAATTAAGAAACATTATCCCATTCTTTTGTAAATGACGAACCGGCTATTCAAGGCCGCAGAGATAGAACTTCGACTGTTAGGTCCAGTTTAAGGAACATGGTACTGACAGAACTATGATAGTACAATTTTCTTGATTAAAAACAAATCTAGTGATATAGTTTGGGGATCGGTTATACACATCAAGGATTCAAACCTAGAAAAAGAAAACATGGACCTACTAACAAGTTCTCCACTTGAGAGGATGTGCAGGAGGAAGAAAAAAAAAGTAACAAGAACATAATGCAGCTGGAAAAAAGAAACTTACGATTCTTTCGCGAAAATCACCAATCATAACTTTGAAGAAATAGTTGTCTTGCTCCTCTACATGGTCGTAGCAATAATCAGCATTCTTCTTCTTTGATCTCTCACAAAGACTGTCCATCTCATAACCAGATCTGCGTCCAGAAACTTAGCCTAGTAGAAGTTGCATAAGGTACTGTATAATATTGCTGAAAAAAGGTAAGAAGAAAAACAAAAACTTCGGTGTGGCAAATCCTTTTACACTTAGTTCGGTGGAATCAAACTCCACTAGCTATATAGGAAATAAAATGCGCATATTCACATGGAATCGACCAATGATTCATGAAAAGGAGAAGTAAAGGAAGGGATTAAATCAAGTATCTTGAAGAGTCTCGAAACTAGTCACCGAGAAATTAAGCAAGACAAAAGATTGAGAGAGCTTACGGCTAGATGCCTAGATTTCTGTCGACAAGACGGCAGCAATGGTTTGTGCGGTAGAACAAGGAACTGGATCCTCTAACGTGTAGGAGCAAAGTCAGGAAGCTACAGTAGCAGTTATGTGTAAAATCATGAAGAAAAGTCAGGATACTGTAGCATGTACTGTACGCCAGGTACTGTAGTTATTTGCTGCAGGTGATTACTATAGCATAAAAGTGTCTAAATAAAAAAATATTTACACCATAATTTTGTTTATATGTAATTACTGCAGATGTATATTGTAGATTTATATTTTGCAAATTAATCTAAGTCATTTTAGCCTTAATCATATGGTTTGGAAGAAGCAAAGTTAGACTACTGTAGCTTCTCTAACTTTGCTTCTCCAAGTTAGAGGATCCAGTTCCGTAGAACAAGTGAGCCTCCAGTTTCTAAACAGTACAGAGACGAGGGATGGGGAAAGACGAGGAAGCCGAGGATCTTAACTGTAGTGCCATAAATGCCTATTCTCTCTCCCTCCCCTGACGCTGTGAATTATTGTCTGGTCGCAGGGAAGCCCGACTCACGGGTAAGGACAAACCTGGCCAACTGGCCGGTCCGGCCCGGCGCCAGCCAAGCAAACATGCCGACACGCGTGCCCAGCTTTAAGGCCCGAGCCTGGTACCTACGTTAAATGGGTCGGTCCGTGGCACGTCAAATACACCGGGCCGAGGCCTTTTTTTACAGTCCCGTCAAAATATGCCTTCAAAAACGTCCTAACCCGGTGGTAGAGAGCAGCGCGGGAGACCAGTAGGTCCAGGTTCCACGGCACCCGCGTGCCATGGGCCGGGCACGGCCCGTTAAGCCACGTGCCAGGCCGTGCTCGGGCCGGGCTTTTTTTTGCGTGCCGCGGGCCAGCCCGCCCAGGCACGGCCCGATGGCCAGGTTTGGGTAAGGGCCGATCTAAACAGACGATGTAAATGGTTCACTTTTGTTTGTTTGGATCGGATAGTGAGAAACTTAGGTTATATTTCGGTCTATTCGGTTAACCGCATCTAGAGGTACGATCCATTCGTTCGCGCGTGGCTAATAGGACTTTATCGATACTGGCATTGATGAATTTTTAGTGTGTTCTCGTCGTCTTCTGACCCACCGCTTTTGGACGGTTCGCGTCTCATCCAGTGCAACCACAAAAGAGGAGGTTAGCCAAGATAGCTCCAACCAGAAATCCCCCCTCCCCACCACCACCACAAACCACCATGTCTAGCCATCCGTGTCATCGCATTGGCCTCTGTGGCAACCACGACATCCGTAGAGAAGAGCCCTAGCACCTTTTGCCATCCAATTCCGGGGCGGTCGCAGATATTCAGTATGTTCCGCAACCACCGGCCACGGCGTACTTACTTCGACCGCAACAGGACGACCGACGAGCTTTTCACGCATGAGGTCACAGACCCACACGCCGGTATTGAAACCGGCCTCCCGTATGAAAGGATCGTATGGGCACCTAGAGGGGGGGGGGGGGTGAATATGTGCTACTTCAAATTTTCTTCTTTTTCAAATTAGGGTTTGACAAGAAAGGTAAATTCTCTAGATTATGCAACTACGGTGAATTTACCTATATGTCAACCATGCACAAACTAACACAACACTAAGCAAGAACAAGTAAGTAAAGCGCGGTAAAGGATAGAAGTAACCAAAGGAGTGGATGCGGAGACACAAGGATTTGTTTCCCGTAGTTCCTTCCTTTTGAGGGGAAGTACGTCTACGTTTGGAGAGGGGGTGGTTTCAAACCACCAACACCACGAGAGGCCTCCCTTGTTCTCCGATGAATCTCACCCCAACGGGCTCGATCCACCTTCCACTATATCGGCAACCTTCGAGGTGGAAGCCGGCACCTTTACAACAAGTTCGGGGCACACATCCACAACTTAATTGGAGGCTCCCAAATACAAACAAGCTATCAAGACAAATCAAAGACAAGCTTGTAAGAACCAAATCAAAGTTAGGTTTTCCAATGAAACACTAGAGCTTGGGGGCCCTCAAGTGAATGAGGGGGAAATGAAGATCTCTCTTGGTGAAGATGTAGATCAAGGCCTCCTCCTTCGATTCTCCAAAGATCAATGACTTTGGATGGTTGGATGGAGAGACCTTGTAGATTTGGTGGCTCTAATGGAGTTGGTGTTCTTGAGCAGCTCGAGCAACTGGAGGAAGAAGATAAGGGTCCCTTTTTATAGGTAGCCCCCTCCACGAACCGTTTTCTGACCGTTGTAGAAAAGTCAGACCGGAGACTTCGGTCTACACCGGAGAATCCGGCCAATCTCCGGACCAGCCTCCGGACCGCCCATCTGAATGACCCGGACCAATTATGACCCAGCTACACCGGAGACTCCGGTCTTCCAACACCGGAGACTCCGGACTGAGCAAGAACCGGAGACTCCAGAGTATCCTCCGGTGCAGGCTCCAGACCCCTAGTGAGAATGTCCCAACCCAGATCCTGAAGACACCACCGGAGACAGATTCGGAAACTCCGGACCACACGGAGACTCCGGCCTTGGCAGACCGGAGACTCTGGTCTGGAGTTTCCAGATATGTGTCAAATGAGTGTGGACTTTTCCCAAGTGTGAGGGTGCTTTTCACTTATCATAATATCAACCTGTGGACAGTGACAAACTGTAAAATGATCTACTTGTTGTTACCGAACACCAAAAGTGATTATGACAATAAATGCCCTTTCAATCTCCCCCTTTTTGGTGTTCGATGACAACAAGTGATTTGCATGGAATAAAATATATATGGGACTCCCCCTGACTATGTGCAACAAGATAATTAAGTAAATCATGCAAGGTAGATAGTATCAACGGTAGCACACATAAATCTCACATGAGTTACAATAGATGGTGCACACAAACACATAGTCATAGTCACACACATGAACAGCAAATAACACACATAAAGTTCAAGTTCGAATATGGCAAATAAAAGCAGATAGTCGCAAATCCAAAGTCCCAAGCCCATGCAAACCGATGAGAATGTCTTCTCCCCCTTTGGCATCGAAACGCCAAAAAAGGGAAAAGACCTAAACTAGCGCCCCAACAGCTCAGTAGTCATCGTCATCCTTGGCATCCTCATCCTCCTCCTGGTCATCACCACCCTCGTCATAGTCATCATCATCGTCTTCAGGGACAACAGGCCCTTTTCCGTGAGGGCGAGAAGAGGAAGTACCCTGGTACCCGAAACCGGAGGTGACATCAGCAAAAGTTTTCCAATCCACCAGACTATCCTGTTGGGCATTCCATGCCCCAAATGAGAGTGTGTGATCGGACTCTGTGGACTGCTGAGCCCCATGCTCATCATTGTATTCATCTTCACCTTCCTCATTATCCTCAGCACCCTGTTCCTTGATCTCCTTGAGGAGCTTCTCAATGCGACGGTTGCTTTGGTAGGAATAGGATGCATGTTGTTGCTTACAGATGTCGACGTTCATGCAACAAAGGGTCCTCTCCCAAAAGCTGGCCTTCTTGACCCGCTCATGCACATAGTCTCGAGTCATAGTAGGCATAGGGGCATTGGAGGCATTCTTCCTCCAAACTCTAGGTGGAGAGGGAGCCCTCTCAGTCTCAATCTCCTCATCATCATCCCCATAGCGACGCCTTGGAGCAGGCCCCATATGCCCCTTCTGCTGCAGTGTGACCAGAGTGTGCTCAGTGAGGTGTGGTGGTATGCCAAATGGAGAATCATGCTCCTGGGAGTTGATGAGCCTCATAACCAAGGGTGCATATGGAGGAGATTTCTTGTAAAGAATGGCATGGAACATCTCCTCGAAAATAAAGTCCATCACATCAATAGGTGCGGCATCTGCCTCTGGTCCAGCATTGTAGGTCTGGTGAGTGTGGTACAGAAGATTGGCAAGCCCACCCCTAATTGCATCATCATTTCCAGCACTTGGTGCAATGGTATGACGAAAAATCCTCAACATAAGGTTGTAGAGGTTCTTGAGTCCCTTGGACACCACCCCCACAACACCATCATCATACAGAGGTGTCAGCTTCAACTTGTTCTCACCCAGAGCAACAGAGTGCATACGCAGCCCAACCGGAGTGGATACTCCATGAAAGGTCTCAAAAATGCCGTTGGCGTAGTCATGGAAGGTAGCTGTGCAGCGAGTGGTACCAGACATCCAAACCATAGTCCTGTCTAGATCAGACCCAAACACAACAGTGGCATAGAACTGTTGTACAAGGTGGACATTGTAGTCTTCACGCAGCTCCATCAAGTTATACAGTCCTAGCTTCTCACAGATCCATAAAGCATCATTGAAGTAGGGGCTGAGGCGCATTTGCTCAACACTCATGAACTTATGAGGGCAGACAGGTGATCTGGTGAGCACACCATACACATCCTTCATGAACACAGCCTGTTCTTTCCTCCAGTAATGAGGGTCCTCACTGGTACGAGGCAACGCATCGAAATTTGTCTTTCTCAGCTCACGGTACTCCTGTTTTGACATTTTGGATAAGGACTGAAGGTTGTCATATTTGGCCTTCTTGGCACGGTCCTCTCGTTCAGCCCTCTCCTGATCCCTCTTCAAGTAAGCTGCATCACATGCCTGATGTTTCCGGTTGGACGGAGGCACGATAAATTGGCCCCGAGCTTCATCATAGCGAGGATTGCCCCTTTGGGACTTGGCCTTGGTACGACGAGGACGACTAGAACCATCACCTGTGAACAGCAGTGAGGAAGATAGCATGGAGATGAGTATATATGTCCCAATAATGCAGTACAAGAGCTTTGATACATTTCTGGACTATTTTGATTCACCCAACACCGGAGTCTCCGCACCTCGTACCGGAGTCTCCGGCTCAGACCGGAGTCTCCGGTCCTGGGGACCGGAGTCTCCGGCCTGGACCGAAGTCTCCGGACCTAAGTCCGGAATCTCCGGTCGGGAGGCTCGGGCATAAGATGGGAAGATGCTGGTGAGGGTGAATCTAGTAGATCGGGCAATGCAACAAGGCTAAAGTACTAGAGAGCACACAAACAAGTGATTCCAATGGACAAATCAGCATTAATCCTCAAAAACACATCTAGAGATGAACCCTAGGAGAAAACGTAGAGGAGAGGTACCAGATCTGCCCATGGGATCAATTCCTCCGGTGGTAATGGCCCAATGGAGGAGAGGGGAAGGTTGGCCGACGACACGGCGGATCCCGGGGGCTTCTTAACCTCCGGGGAGGAGTTTTGGAAGAGGAGGCGACGGGTTTGGAGGTAGGGGACGTATATGAGAGATAGACAGTTTTTAATATAGGGATAGGGCTTGGGTTGAGACATAAAACTGTGAAGAACCAACAAGAGCCATAGGAATTCACAAAAACATTCAGAAAAGCTCCAAGAGACTAGAATCAAGCAAATGACAAACATGAGTAAGTACCAACCTCTCGAATGAAAGAGGGCGGTGGCCTAGGCCACCATATTTGAGTATACTCGGCTTGGCACCACGAAGATATATCTTGGGTCCATTACCAAAACTCATCATTAAGCTCACATATCACTAAATGATATTAAGAGGAATGATTTTGATTGCTTTGGGCATAATGGGGGAGGGATGGTCCAATCAATTAGGACCGCACTCCCCCCTATATCCATGCCTACACCTAAACCAAATATGAGTTGAAACATAGGTGAGAATGCAAGAAAATCAAGTCAATCTCCTTGAATCTACGACATTTAGTTCATTCCTCAAGTAGCAAAACCTTGCTTCATCAAGTGGCTTCGTGAAGATATCGACAAGTTGATCTTTGGTTGACACATATGATAGATCAATATCACCTCGAGCAACTTGATCTCTAATGAAGTGATGGCGAATCTTAATATGCTTTGTCCTTGTGTGATCCACCGGGTTGTAGGCAATCTTGATGGCACTTTCATTGTCACATATAAGAGGCACTTTGTCACAATGGACACTGTATTCCTTTAAAGTTTGCCTCATCCATAGCAATTGGGTGCAAGCACTAACAGCTGCCACATACTCGGCTTCAACGGTGGAGAGAGATATACAATTTTGCTTCTTGGAAGACCAACATACCAAGGACATACCAAGGAATTGGCAAGCTGAAAGGATCGTATGGGCACCTAGAGGGGGGGGGGTGAATAGGTGCTACTTCAAATTTTCTTCTTTTTCAAATTAAGGTTTGACAATAAGGTAAATTCTCTAGATAATGCAACTACGGTGAATTTACCTATATGACAAAATGCAAGAGCTACCACAACACAAAGAAGAAACAAGTAAGTAAGGTGCGGTAAAGGATAGAGGTAACCGAAAAATGGACACGGAGACACAAGGATTTGTTTCCCGTAGTTCCTTCCTTTTGAGGGGAAGTGCGTCTACGTTTGGAGAGGGGGTGATTACAAACCACCAACGCCACAAGAGGCCTCCCTTGTTCTCCGATGAATCTCACCCCAATGGGATCGATTCACCTTCCACTATATCGGCAACCTTCAAGGTGGAAGCCGGCACCGTTACAAGTTTGGGGCACACATCCACAACTTAATCGGAGGCTCCCAAATACAAGCAAGCTGTCAAAGCAAACAAAGACAAGCTTGTAAGAACAAAAACTTGAGCTAGGGTTTCCAACAAACACTAGAGCAAAGGGGGCCTCAATGAAATGAGGGGGAAATGAAGATCTTATTTGGTGAAGTAGTAGATCGGGGACTCCTCCTTCGAATCCCAAAAGATCAAGGACTTTGGATGGTTGGATGATGAGATCTTGTGAATATAAGTGGCTCCAATGGACTCCAATGGTGGGCAATGACTTTAATGAGCTGAGCACCTTGTCCCAAGGTAGGTGGAGGAGTATTTATACCCCTCCACGAAACAGGTGGCCGTTGGAGCAGTAAATGACCGGTAGTACCGGTACTCAAGCGGTAGTACCGCTTGCAAGCGGTACTACCGGTCCAGTACCGGACCAAGTACCGGTGGAGACCTTGCCCTTGTGTGAAACCTTCAGTCTTGGGCGGTACCCCCTTGCGGTACTACCCCCAAGCGGTAGTACCGGACACTGTCAGCGGTACTACCGGTTCGAGCGGTAGTACCGGTCCCAAGTACCGCTTGGTACTGACCAAAGTGGAGAGGGGAGGGTGCTAGTCAGTATGCAGCGGTACCAATGAGCGGTACGACCGCCTCAAGCGGTAGTACCGCTTGTACCAAGCGGTACTACCGGTTGGACCGGTAGTGCCGCTCCGTGGTACCGGTGTGTACTGACTAGTACTCACCCTTCTCTCATTTGATCTGTGCCAACCGGTACTAGAACCGGTAGTACCGGTGTCAAGCGGTAGTACCGGTTGCAGGTCCGGTACTACCGGTTGACACAGAAGTTTTGCAAGGGGAAAACTGCCATGCCATGACTTGTGCCTTCTTTTGTCAATCCTGTGATAAACTTAGTACACGGTTAAATCGATAAATGTATTGTTATCAAACATCAAAATCAGAGGGATTAGAAAAATGCTCTTTCAATCTCCCCCTTTTTGGTGTTTGATGACAATACACTTTTGCAGGATGATTTTAACAATGGGCAACTGAGATTTGTAAACTAGAGAAGATACTCCCGCTAGATGTGTAGAGACAAATCTGCCCCTCTAGTTTACAAACCCAACATGGGTGCACAGGTATGGAAACTAGCAATTGAAGACATACCTTTGCCCAAAACATGTGATGAGTAATAAATAGACAATAGGTGTTGCAACACATCACAAGATGGATCCACAGACATAAAACACATAGTCGCATAAGATGGATCCAAACACAAAGTTTCACAAGCAATAAAAAAGGTCAAGAGAAGAGCGAGCTTGTGACTTCCCATGCAACACCCGTGCCTAAAGTGCAACTTCTCCCCCTTTGGCATCAAGACGCCAAAAAGGGACAAGTGCAGAGCTAACGCCCCAAAGATCAAACATCATACTCCTCGTCCTCCTCTTCCTCCTCATCCTCAAGATCCTCCTCATCTTCATATGTAGGTGGGGCGCGGTGCGAGGAAGAGACATCATCGTCCCAACGGCTGTGCTGAGAAATCCACTGGTCCTCTGGAGTGATATTGTTCTCGGATCCCTCAGAGATGGTCAACCCTTGAGCAGACATGAGCTCCTTCTGACGAGCACAGGCTTTCTTTGCAGACACGTGCGCCTCATACATACGCTTCTGGTTGTCAACCTGGAAGCAGAAGATCTTCTTGAGCTTGACCTCCATCCTTTTGGCCCAAGAGGGCTGAGCGTGCTTGCGGCTAGAGATCTCAAAGTCATCGTCATGACCACTGTCAGCATGCTCAGAGTCATCCTCATCCTCATCCTCCTCACCTGGTGCAGCTCGGGGTTTGGCATGAACCTTGATCTTGAGGGCCTTGGGCTTGTGCACAACAAGAGAGCGAGTGGAGAGCGTCCGAGCAACGACAGGGCACTTGGACACAATAAGGGCCATAATGTAAGGCGCAAAAGGTGGAACCCTCCGAGTGTGTGCAGCCGCAACCATCTCATTCCAAATGTAGTCTGTCACATCAAGAGGTTGACCGGTTTCTCTGTTGAGGAAGGTGTTGAACAGCAGGTCAACGGAGAAGCCATGTATCTCGTCCTTGTTGCCCGCACGAGGAGCCACAGTCTCACGGAAAATGCGATGGAGAATGTCATAAGTGGGGAGGAGGTCCTTGATTTTACCAGCAATCCCACGGCCTCGAATATACAATGGTCGGAGAACATCCTTTTTGGAGGGATTCTCCCGCATGTGGCAGCGGAAACCACAAGGAACGTCCCGACCGCGATCCTCATACCCCAAAATGGCAGCAAACTCCGCAAGCGTAGCCTCCTTGACAGCACCTTGAGTCATCCATGTAATCTTCCGAGTGCGGCCAGTGTGGAAGTGAGCAGTGGCATAAAACTGACAGATGAGCAGGGGATCATAGTCATGCTGAAACTGCATAATGGGGAGCATACCAAGGTTTGAGCAGATTTCCTTAGCTTCACCAAAATAGTCAGAGTTCTTGTTAATGTGGCCCAAGTCAATCCACTGCTGAGGCACCACCAGCTGGGTATTGGTCATAAGAACCTCATGGTACACACGCTCTTGGAAGTCATCATAGAAAAGACTGTCCGCCCTTAACGCGCTCCTGCTGTGAGAGTATGCATAGTCCAGACGGAGAGCCCTAAACTCGGCCTCAGAGATGTCAGAGAGTGTCTTTGGCCCAGATGGCCCAGAGCTGAGACTCTTGGTACGTCCAGTGGAAGGGGGCGAGGGGGAGGGGCTCTGCCACGCCCAGCTGAGCGCTTGGTAGCCCCTTCGCGACCCCCACGACCACCTCGAGTGGTAGGCAACTTGGAACGGCGTCTGGGCTGAGGCATAACTTCTTCCTCAGACTCAGTCTCTTCCTCAACAAACTCACGGTCAGACTTGGAGCGCTTCCGTGCACCCCGAGAACCACCTGCATCGGGATCCATGGCGGTGGAAGGGAGTTGGAGCTTGCCCGGAGGCCGAATCCAAAGGGAATCCGGAGGGAGGAGGGCGCGGCAGAGCTCCGGGGCCTTCAAGATCTCCGGTGGCGGCGCAGGTAAGACAGGGGGAAGTGGGAAATAATGAGGCACTGAGGGGTGCCTCTCCCCACGCGCCCCTTATATACCTGGAACCGTCAACCGGTAGTACCGGTTGTTGGAGCGGTACTACCGCTTGGAAGCGGTAGTACCGGTTCTACGACCGGTAGTACCGGTTACCGGTAGGGCCGGACACGCGGGCGGTAGTACCGTTCCTGGAGAAGTTTGCCAGGACATGACCTGGGAACTTCCCAGGTGCGGTAGTACCGCTCTCACATCCAGTAGTACCGGTTCCATCTGAGACCAAAGCCAGGGAACAAGGATGATTCTTGTGCGGGAAGAGAGAGGGTTTTCATGAGGGAGTACGGAGGCTTGGGTTAGGACACGAGAGCTGAGAAACACATGCACCCTAAAACCAAATGGAGGAAACAACTAAAAACCAAACTAGAGTGCACGAGACTAAGAGGGAAGAAGACACTCCAAATAGATGGCAAATAAGAGTGAAGACCAAAACAACCAAGTGACAAACATGAGTAAGCACATCCAACCTCTCGATTGAGAGGGGGCGGTGGCCTAGGCCACCATATTTGAGTATACTCGGCTTGGCACCACGAAGATATATCTTGGGTCCATTACCGAAACTCATCATTGAGCTCACATATCACAAAATGATATTAAGAGGAATGATTTTTGTTTAATTTGCGCATAATGGGGGGAGGGATAGTCCAATCACTTAGGACCGCACTCCCCCTATTTCCATGCCTACACCTAAACCAAACATGGGTCGAGAATTAGGTGAGAGTGCAAGATAATCAAGTCAAACTCCTAGAATCTACGATATTTAGTTCATTCCTCAAGTAGTAGAACCTTGCTTCATCAAGAGGTTTCGTGAATATATCGGCAAGTTGATCTTTGGTTGATACATAGGATAGAACAATATAACCTCTAGCAACATGATGTCTAATAAAGTGATGTCGAATCTCAATATGCTTTGTCCTTGTGTGATCCACCGGGTTGTATGCAATCTTGATGGCACTTTCATTGTCACATAGAAGAGGCACTTTGTCACAATGGACACCGTATTCCTTTAAAGTTTGCCTCATCCATAGCAATTGGGTGCACGCACTAGCAGCAGCAACATACTCGGCTTCGGCGGTGGAGAGAGAAATACAATTTTGCTTCTTAGAAGACCAACATACCAAGGACCTACCAAGGAATTGGCAAGCCCCGGATGTTGATTTTCTATCATCCTTGTCTCCCGCCCAATCCGAGTCCGTGTATCCACAAAGAGCGAATGTTGAGCCTTGAGGGTACCAAAGACCATAAAATGGGGTATGAACAAAATATCGAAAGATTCTCTTGACCGCCATTAAATGGCTTTCCTTAGGAGCCGCTTGATATCTTGCACACACACCTACACTCAACACAATATCGGGTCTAGATGCACAAAGGTAAAGCAAAGAACCAATCATAGACCGGTATACCTTTTGATCCACATCTTTACCATTTGGATTTTGTTCTAGATGAGTCTTTGTTGCCATGGGAGTTGGGGCTCCATTCAAATCTTGCATTTTGAATCTCTTGAGCATATCTTGGGTATACTTGGCTTGATTGAAGAAGGTTCCTCCTCTAACTTGCTTTATCTCAAACCCAAGGAATAATTTCAACTCCCCCATCAAGGACATCCGGAACCTACTAGTCATAAGCTTTGAGAGTTCATCATTAAAAGCTTTGTTAGAAGAGCCAAAGATAATATCATCAACATAGATTTGGCATACGAAAAGCTCCCCATTGACTCTCTTAGTAAAAAGAGTGGGATCGATTTTCCCAACCTCAAAGCCACGGTCAAACAATAACTCTCTAAGGTGCTCATACCACGTGCGTGGGGCTTGCTTGAGCCCATAGAGCGCCTTATCAAGTTTGTAGACATGGTTTGGGAAGTTGGGGTCCTCAAATCCCGGGGGTTGCTTGACATATACCAATTCATTCAAGGGACCATAAAGGAATGCACTTTCTACATCCATTTGTTGTAACTTAAAGTTATGATGTGCCGCATAAGCAAGAAGGATACGTATGGACTCAAGACGAGCCATGGGTGCATAAGTCTCTCCATAATCAATGCCTTCAATTTGGGAATAACCTTGTGCAACCAATCTAGCCTTGTTCCTTACAATAATCCCATGCTCATCTTGCTTGTTCTTGAATATCCACTTTGTTCCAATAACATTGCGGCAATATTTTGGCTTCTCAACTAACTTCCACACTTTGTTTCTCTCAAAATTGTTGAGCTCTTTGTGCATAGCTTCTAACCAATCCGAATCTTCAAGAGCTTCCCACACTTTCTTAGGTTCAATCATGGAAATATGAGCTTGATGTTCACTGAACCTCTTCAATTGTGCTCGTGTGGAAATACCTTTCCTTAAATCTCCAACAACATTTTGGAGGGAGTGGTCTCTTATTTCCAACATTCTTTCCTTTCTAGCTTCGCGACGAGCGTGGATCTCCTTGTTGTTTCTTGGAGGACCCTCTTCATTATTTTGATCCTCGTCTTGACCATCAACTTGACCTTGATCATTATTGGATTCATCCTCTATATTGGGAGGCACGGATTGACCTTGGTCTCGATCAAGTGTTCTTCTAGTCTCAACTTGAGCATCCCTCAAAGCAGCTTGGATGGATCTTCCTTGGCAAATTGACTTGACTCCACTTGACACCCCATCAGATGAATCATGTTCCCTTTGACTAGAGTTCACACATTGATCACTATGTTGAGGGTCCACATCTTGTCTTTGGCTTGAGTCAACGTCCTCCTCGGTAGATGGAGCTTGTTGAGGTTGTGAAGATGAGGGCTCCACTTGAGTGGAGCATAGTTCTTCTCGATCCGCCATAAGGGGTTCCTCAATGGGGCGGATATAACCCACACCCATTCTTCCTATGGCATCCTGAGGCATTTCAACATCTGCATCACAAGCATCAACACGCCCCCCTTGGGGACCATCATATTCTTCGAAGGTCACACTACAAGATTCTATGACGGCTCCGGAGAGCTTGTCATAGATTCTATAAGTGTGAGATTCGAGACCATAGCCAACAAAAATACCCTCTAATGCTTTTGATTCGAATTTGGACAAACGAACACCTTTGATGAGATAGAAACACTTACAACCGAACACCCGGAAATAAGATATGTTGGGCTTGTTACCGGTAAGTATCTCATATGGAGTCTTGTTGATTTTCTTGCGGAGGTAGAGCCGGTTTGAAGCATGGCAAGCGGTGGAGACGGCTTCGGCCCAGAAGTTGTATGGAGATTTAAACTCCGCCAACATGGTCCTAGCCATCTCAATAAGAGTCCGGTTCTTCCTTTCGGCCACACCATTTTGTTGAGGGGTGTATGCGGCGGAATATTGATGCTTAATCCCCTCATCACTAAGAAAGTCATTCAAGGTGTAGTTTTTGAACTCGGTGCCGTTGTCACTTCTTATAATCAACACGGGAACATTGTGTTGCCGTTGAACCAAGTTGATGAAGTCAATAAAAGTCCTTTGAGTTTCACTCTTCAACTTGAAGAAATAAACCCAAGAGTATCTTGAAAAGTCGTCAACAATCACCAAACAATATTTCTTCCCACCAAGGCTTGCATGAGATGGAGGACCAAATAGGTCCACATGAAGAAGTTCCAAGATCTTGGTAGACTTGATTTGGTTTGTGGGCTTATGAGGAGCGTCATGCATCTTCCCTAGAACACATGCCCTGCAAACACGATCTTTGGCAAAGGAAACATTTTCTTTTAGTCCAACAATATGGCCCTCTTTATGGAGACTTTGCAAAGTTCTCATATTGACATGGGCTAGTCTGCGGTGCCATAGCCAGCCCACATCGGCCTTTCCGTATAAGCACATCGGACCTGCAGTGGCTTGCCCCGAAAATTCCACCACATACAAGTCATTTTCGACGTACCCAACGAAAGCGACCTTGAGAGACTTGCTCCATAAGAGGACCACAATATCATTATCAATAAAGACGGCAAAGCCCGTCTTTCCAAGAGCACGGACAGAAAGTAAATTGTAACCAAGGGTTTCGACAAGCATGACGTTCACGAGTGTAATGTCGTGAGCCACCACTACCTTGCCGAAACCCATTACCGTAGATTTTGACTTGTCGGCATATGTGACGGTGATTTGATCTTCATTCGACACCAAGTCCTTGACAATAGACGAGCTCCTGGTCATATGACAAGTGCAGCCACTATCAAGCACCCATTTTGAACCTCCGGAAGCATAGGTCTACAAAAGATCAAGCTAGTTTTTAGGTACCCATTTTTCAATGGGTCCTCTTTTGTTAGCAACAAGGGTCTTGGGAACCCAAATAGACCAAGCAATATAACCATCATACGGACCAACATATTGTGCATACACATCACCATAGTAATCACGCATTAGAACATAGTGAGGGTTAGCACTTCTCGCAAAATCGTCATGAGACATAGTTTTGCCAATTGTGGTCTTACTTCCCACAATGGTCTTGTTGGTCTCTTGTGCGGGCTTGTCCTTCTTCTTCTTTGTTTTGGAGACAAAACCAATGCCACCTTTATCTCCACTACGCCTTTGCTTGCTCAAAAGATCATCAATGGACTTGTTACCTTGTGGAAATGTGGTCTTTGCAAGCTCCCCATTCAACCTAGCATTCTCTTTTTTCCCATTTGGATTGCTTCTCCGTTGCATTTCCATCTTGGCCTTGGCGGGATTCTTCCAAAAGTTCTTTGCATAGAAAGCCATATATTGACTATGAGCAATCTTGACATCATCAGGATGGTCCAAGGAGAGGCCTTCATCACTATCATCTTCATCTTCAAAGTTCACAACTTTGGCCTTTAAAGCCACATTGACCACATTGCTCATACCGAGGGCACGAGCACGGGCATCTTTGGCGTTCTTGGCGGCTACCTTGAAAGCGGCCATCTCTTGCATAACTTCGTTTGAGGTCATGAGATGGTAGTTGTGTCTTCCTTGTAGGCTCTTCAAGTCCGTGGGCTCAAAAGGCATGAGTGCACTCACATATTTCCTTTTTATCCATGCATCATCCACATGAGAGGCACCCACATTCCTAAAAGCGGTGGCGGTGGTCTTGAGCCTTCGATACATGTCTTCGTGATCTTCACCTTCTTTCATGTAGAAACCTTCGGCTTCATTGCTTAGAGCATCATATCTGTTCCTCCTCATACTCTCATTTCCAACAAACAACACAGTGAGAGCATCCCAGGCTTCCTTGGCAATGCTAAAGTGCTCAATGTGTGGATAATCCTTTGTTCCCAATCCTTGTTGAATCATATGCAAAGCAGTGGCATTGAGTTGACTGTTGACAACCTCTCTTCTTGTCAAGTTGTTTGGATCCCCAATAAAGAGTCCATGCTCGATGATGTTCCATAGTTCAATGCAAGAGCTGCGCATATGAGTTCTCATTAGTGATTGCCATTGAGCAAAAGTAGCAGACTCTTCAAGCTTAGGTGGGTCACCTCTATTGTACACATGAGGGTGAGGGATGGGGGATCGGGAGAGTACCAAGTGTCACGGTGCTCGCCCTTCCCTCCATCAGGTCGTGTGGAGGAAATAGTAGTGTCTAGTTTATCCCCTACCACCATACCTTCGGGGGATACTGGAGTATTCCCTTTAGGGGCGGATGGTAGATCCTCTTGAGGGGAAGGGGGGGATGAGCCATCTTTGTCTTTAAGAAGTTGCTCAAGCATCTTCTTGACCTCGTTGACCAAGGAAGAGCTTAATCTTGTTTCCAAGTTTCTGAGATCTTCCATGGTCACCGGTGTTGACTCACTACCACCTTCCCCTTCTTGGATACCCATATTCTCTTAGGCGGTAAAGCCCGAATAAAGAGCCGAGGCTCTGATACCAATTGAAAGGATCGTATGGGCACCTAGAGGGGGGGTGAATAGGTGCTACTTCAAATTTTCTTCTTTTTCAAATTAAGGTTTGACAATAAGGTAAATTCTCTAGATAATGCAACTACGGTGAATTTACCTATATGAAAAAATGCAAGAGCTACCACAACACAAAGAAGAAACAAGTAAGTAAGGTGCGGTAAAGGATAGAGGTAACCGAAAAATGGACACGGAGACACAAGGATTTGTTTCCCGTAGTTCCTTCCTTTTGAGGGGAAGTACGTCTACGTTTGGAGAGGGGGTGATTACAAACCACCAACGCCACAAGAGGCCTCCCTTGTTCTCCGATGAATCTCACCCCAATGGGATCGATTCACCTTCCACTATATCGGCAACCTTCAAGGTGGAAGCCGACACCGTTACAAGTTTGGGGCACACATCCACAACTTAATCGGAGGCTCCCAAATACAAGCAAGCTGTCAAAGCAAACAAAGACAAGCTTGTAAGAACAAAAACTTGAGCTAGGGTTTCCAACAAACACTAGAGCAAAGGGGGCCTTAATGAAATGAGGGGGAAATGAAGATCTTGTTTGGTGAAGTAGTAGATCGGGGACTCCTCCTTCGAACCCAAAAGATCAAGGACTTTGGATGGTTGGATGATGAGATCTTGCGAATATAAGTGGCTCCAATGGACTCCAATGGTGGGCAATGACTTTAATGAGCTGAGCACCTTGTCCCAAGGTAGGTGGAGGAGTATTTATACCCCTCCATGAATCAGGTGGCCGTTGGAGCAGTAAATGACCGGTAGTACCGGTACTCAAGCGGTAGTACCGCTTGCAAGCGGTACTACCGGTCCAGTACCGGACCAAGTACCGGTGGAGACCTTGCCCTTGTGTGAAACCTTCAGTCTTGGGCGGTACCCCCTTGCGGTACTACCCCCAAGCGGTAGTACCGGACACTGTCAGCGGTAGTACCGGTTCGAGCGGTAGTACCGGTCCCAAGTACCGCTTGGTACTGACCAAAGTGGAGAGGGGAGGGTGCTAGTCAGTATGCAGCGGTACCAATGAGCGGTACGACCGCCTCAAGCGGTAGTACCGCTTGTACCAAGCGGTACTACCGGTTGGACAGGTAGTGCCGCTCCGTGGTACCGGTGTGTACTGACTAGTACTCACCCTTCTCTCATTTGATCTGTGCCAACCGGTACTAGAACCGGTAGTACCGGTGTCAAGCGGTAGTACCGGTTGCAGGTCCGGTACTACCGGTTGACACAGAAGTTTTGCAAGGGGAAAACTGCCATGCCATGACTTGTGCCTTCTTTTGTCAATCCTGTGATAAACTTAGTACACGGTTAAAATGATAAATGTATTGTTATCAAACATCAAAATCAGAGGGATTAGAAAAATGCTCTTTCACAAGCCCCGGATGTTGATTTTCTATCATCCTTGTCCCCCGCCCAATCCGAATCCGTGTATCCATAAAGAGCAAATGTTGAGCCTCGAGGATACCAAAGACCATAAAATGGGGTATGAACTAAATATCGAAAGATTCTCTTGACCGCCATTAAATGGATTTCCTTAGGAACCGCTTGATATCTTGCACACACACCTACACTCAACACAATATCGAGTCTATATGCACAAAGGTAAACCAATCATAGACCGGTATACCTTTTGATCCACATCTTTACCATTTGGATTTTGTTCTAGATGAGTCTTTGTAGCCATGGGAGTAGGAGCTCCATTTAAATCTTGCATATTGAATCTCTTGAGCATATCTTGAGTATACTTGGCTTGATTGAATAATGTCCCTCCTCTAACTTGCCTAATCTCAAAACCAAGAAATACTCTCAACTCCCCCATCAAAGACATCCGGAACCTACTAGTCATAAGCTTTGAGAATTCATCATTAAAAGCTTTGTTAGATGAGCCAAAGATGATATCATCAACATATATTTGGCATACAAAAAGCTCCCCATTGACTTTCTTAGTAAAAAGAGTGGGATCGATTTTCCCAACCTCAAATCCACGGTCAAACAATAACTCTCTAAGGTGCTCATACCACGTGCGTGGGGCTTGCTTGAGCCCATAGAGCGTCTTATCAAGTTTGTAGACATGGTTTGGGAAGTTAGGGTCCTCAAATCCCGGGGGTTGCTTAACATATACCAATTCGTTTAGTGGGCCATAATGAAATGCACTTTCTACATCCATTTGTTGCAACTTGAAGTTATGATGTGCCGCATAAGCAAGAAGGATACGGATGGACTCAAGGCGAGCCACGGGTGCATAAGTCTCTCCATAGTCAATACCTTCAATTTGAGAGAACCCTTGTGCAACCAATCTAGACTTGTTTCTTACTATGATTCCATGCTCATCTTGCTTGTTCTTGAATATCCACTTTGTTCGAATAACATTGCGGCAATCCTTTGGCTTCTCTACTAACTTCCATACTTTGTTTCTCTCAAAGTTGTTGAGTTCTTTGTGCATAGCTTCTAACCAATCTGAATCTTCAAGAGCTTCCCACACTTTCTTTGGTTCAATCATGGAGATGTGTTCTTGGTGTTCACCGAACCTCTTCAATTGTGCTCTTGTGGAAATACCTTTCCTTAGATCACCAACTACATTCTATAGAGAGTGGTCTATTAATTCCAACATTCTTTCCTTTCTAGCTTCGCGACGAGCGTGGATCTCCGTGTTGTTTCTTGGGGTACCCTCTTCATCATTTTGATCCTCGTCTTGACCATTAACTTGACCTTGATCATCATTGGAATCATTCTCTTCATCTAGAGGCAAAGATTGACCTTGGTCATGATCAAGTGCTCTTCTATCATCAATTTGAGCTTGTTTCAAAACAGTTTGTATGGATCTTCCTTGAGCAATTGCCTTGGCACCACTTGACACCCGAGCGAATGAATCAAGCTCCCCTTGACTAGAGTTGTCACTATGATCATCGTGTTGAGGGTCTACATCTTGTCTTTGGCTTGAGTCATTGTCCTCCTCGGTGGATGGAGCTTGTTGATGTTGTGAAGATGAGGGCTCCACTTGAGTGGAGAATAGTTCTTCTTGATCCGCCATAAGGGGTTCCTCAGTGGGGCGGATATACCCTACACCCATTCTTCCTATGGCATCCTGAGGCATTTCATCATCTGCATCACAAGCATCAACGCGCCCCCCTTGGGGACCATCATATTCTTCGAATGTCACACTACAAGATTCTATGACCGCTCCGGAGAGCTTATCATAGATTCTATAAGTGTGAGATTCGAGACCGTAGCCAACAAAAGTACCCTCTAATGATTTAGACTCTAATTTGGACAAACGAACACCTTTTATGAGATAGAAACACTTACAACCGAACACCCTAAAGTAAGATATGTTGGGCTTGTTACCGGTAAGTATTTCATATGGAGTATTGTTGATTTCTTTGCGGAGGTAGAGCCGGTTTGAAGCATGACAGGCGGTGGAGATGGCTTCGGCCCAAAAGTTATATGGAGATTTAAACTCCGCCAACATGGTCCTATCCATCTCAATAAGAGTCCGGTTCTTCCTTTCGGCCACACTATTTTGTTGAGGGGGTGTATGCAGCGGAATATTGATGTTTAATCCCCTCATCACTAAGAAAATCATTCAAGGTGTAGTTCTTGAACTCGGTGCCGTTGTCACTTCTTATGATCAATACGGGAAGATTGTATTGACGTTGGACCATGTTGATGAAGTCGATGAATGTCTTCAACTTTAAGAAATATACCCATGAGTATCTTGAAAATTCATAACGATCACCAAGCAATATTTCTTCCCACCAAGACTTGCATGAGATGGAGGACCAAAGAGGTCCACATGGAGGAGCTCCAAGATCTTGGTGGACTTGATGCGGTTCTTAGGCTTGTGAGGAGCATCATGCATCTTCCCTAGAACACATGCCCTACAAACACGATCTTTGGCAAAGGAAACATTTTATTTTAGTCCAACAATATGGCCCTCCTTGTGGAGACTTTGCAAAGTTCTCATATTGACATGGGCTAGTCGGCGATGCCATAACCAACCCACATCGGCCTTTCCGAATAAGCACATCGCACTTGTAGTGGCTTGCCCGAAAAGTCCACCACACACAAGTCATGTTCGACGTACAAAACGAAAGCGACCTTGAGAGACTTGCTCCACATGAGGACCACAATATCATCATCAACAAAGATGGAAAAACCCATCTTTCCAAGATCACGGACTGAAAGTAAATTGTATCCAAGGGTCTCAACAAGAATGACGTTCACGAGTGTAATGTCGTGAGCAACCACAACCTTGCCGAAGCCCATTACCTTAGACTTTGACTTGTCGGCATATGTCATGGTGATTTGATCATCATTTGGCTTTAACTCCTTGATAATAGACAAGCTTCCGGTCATATGACTTGTGCAACCACTATCAAGCACCCACTTTGACCCTCCGGAAGCATATGTCTACAAAAGATCAAGCTAATTTTTAGGTACCCATTTTTCAATGGGTCCTTTTTTGTTAGCAACAAGGGTCTTGGGAACCCAAATGGACCAAGCAATATAACCATCATATGGGCCAACATATTGTGCATACACATCACCATAATAATCACGCATTAGAACATAGTGAGGGTTATCACTTCCCGCAAAGTCATCATGGGACATAGTTTAACCACTTGTGGTCTTACTATCCACAATGGCCTTGTTAGTTTCTTGTGTGGGCTTGGCCTTCTTCTTCTTGTTCTTCTTGTTCTTCTTCTTCTTCTTCTTCTTCTTCTTCTTCTTCTTCTTCTTCTTCTTAATATTGGAGACAAAACCAATGCCCCCTTTATCACCACTAGGCCTTTTCTTATTCAAAAGATCATCAATGGACTTGTTGCCTTGTGGAAATGTGGCCTTAGCAAGCTCCCCCTTCAACCTAGCATTCTCTTCAAGAATAGTTGTACTACTAGATGGAATGAAGTTACTAGGTGAAGGAATATTGGACAATTGAGTTTGAAGCGTTTCATGGGGCTTTGTGAGTGACAAGAGTTCACTTTTCAAAGCCTTGTGAGCCTTGTTAAGCAAACTAAAGTCCTCGGCAAGTTTTTCATGAACCACACCAAACTCAACCTTGTCCTTTTTAGCCCTTTTGTATTTAGCAATATCATGATCATGCTCTTTGATGAGTTTGTTAACAATAATATTGTTTGCCTCATCAAGACCTTCAAGTTTTAATTCAAGAGACAACCTAGTCTCTTGTTCTTCTTCTAGAGCATTGTTTAAAGCCTCTATCTCAATCATGTGTTCATGCCCAAGTTTACATATTACATCTAGGAGATCTTGTGTGTGGGAAAGTTGATCTAGGATGTTACCAAAATGTATCTTAGCATCCCCTTGTAGTTTATTCATGAACTCATCAAAAGCAATTAATTCCCTTTTAACATCAAGAGACATCTCATCATCGGTTTCATCATTAGCTAACGGAGTGGAGTGAGATGATGATGATACCTCTATTCCCCTTGCCATAAGGCAAGTGACGTTCTTGATGGGAGAATTCTCATTTGGAGAATCGAAGAGAGAGAATATCGGAGTAGAGGTAGTAGCTAGAGCCGCCACACCATTAGACGTTTCCTCTTCCTCTTCTTCATCATCTTCATTGTCGGAGGAGTATTCTTCATGAGTGATCAAGACAATTTCTCCTGACTTCTTGTTGATGGGATTCTTCTTGATGAAGGGTTTCTTGTAAGGTGCTTTGCGAGTCTTTTTCAACACAAGCTTACCCCCATGATCTTCTCTCTTCTCATAGGGACAACTTGCCACAAAGTGATAGCGGTCACCACAATTGAAGCAAGTTCTCAATCTAGTTGTATTTTCTCTTTTCCCATTTGGGTTGCTTCTTCTTTGCATTTCCATATTGGCCTTGGCGGGGTTCTTCCAAAAGTTCTTTGCATAGAAGGCCATGTATTGACTATGAGCAATCTTGACTTCATCGGGTGGTCCATGGAGATCCCTTCATCACTATCATCTTCATCCCCATGGTCCACAACTTTGGCCTTCAAAGCAACATTGACAACGTTGCTCATACCAAGGGCACGAGCACGAGCATCTTTGGCATTCTTGGCGGCAACTTTGAAGGTGGCCTTCTCTTGCATAACTTCATTTGAGGTCATGAGATGGTAGTTGTGTCTTCCTTGTAGGCTCTTCAAGTCGGTGGGATCAAAAGGCATGAGTGCACTCACATATTTCCTTTTTATCCATGCATCATCCACATGTGAGGCACCCACATTTCTAAAAGCGGTGGCGGTGGTCTTGAGCCTTCGGTACATGTCTTCGTGATCTTCACCTTGCTTCATGTAGAAGCCTTCGGCTTCATTTCTTAGAGCATCATACCGGTTCCTCCTCATACTCTCATTTCCAACAAACAATACAATGAGGGCATCCCAAGCTTCCTTGGCAATGCTAAAGTGCTCAATGTGTGGATAATCCTTTGTACCTAAACCTTGTTGAATCATATGCAGGGCAGTGGCATTGAGTTGACTATTGACAACCTCTCTTATTGTCAAGTTGTCTCGATCCCCAATAAAGAGTCCATGCTTGATGATGTTCCATAGTTCAATGCAAGAGCTGCGCATATGAGTTCTCATTAGTGATTGCCATTGAGAAAAAGTAGCATATTCTTCAAGCTTAGGTGGGTCACCTCTATTGTATACATGAGGGTGAGGGATTGGAGGGTCGGGAGAGTACCATGAATCACGGTGCTCACCCTTCCCACCATCATTTTGTGTGGAGGAATTAGTGTTGTCTTGTTTACCCCTTACCATCATATCCTCGGGAGATACCGGAGTACTCCCTTGTAGAGGTCCCAACCTTTAATAAGGTAGAGATCTCTGTGTTTACAATGCTAGTCCCTGGATCAATAGCTAGCATCCATGGTTAAGATGTAATATCAAAAAACAAAGGTCATAATACAACTTTATAACCAGGAATAAAATAATTCATTACATCTTACATAGCTCATTTGGCTATCTCATTATAATGCAGCAGAAATAACTATAGCATGGGGTCCTTCATCTTCAAAGTCCACAAGCAGTCATGTTGGTTGTAGACTTGTAATCCTAATCAACATACTTCACTAACATCAAACAAACCTGCAACATAATAAGTTACAGCCACAAGTGTCAATACAATTGAATTGTATTGGCAAGTGATACTTTGGTAGTATAGTGGAGTCTATCATCTATATGCATTTAGCTAAGTGGAGATTAGGCTTGCTTTGCTCAAAATAGTTTTTCCTTATCATTTGAAAACACTAAGCTTTTACTTGTCAAAATCACCCAAGGAACCACCAATAGAAATTGGTGAACCTTCACCCTTGTTAAACCACAAGTTTTTAACTTAGAAATTGGGATGAGGAGATTCTTGATAGCTTCCATGTCTTGATTCTCAAATTGTACTTTTCCAGAGACATGTCTAAGTACTTAGATTTTACACTCTGCAGAGGTGGTGCACTTTCCCCACAAGACTTGGTTTCACCAAGACAAGATCTTTCAGAAGCCTTCCCTTAGACCAGAATGGACGCGTTCCAACCTATCATCCCCTACCACCAACTGTCCATTTGGCTAAGTTATTGCAACCTATATGATCCAGGCAGAGCCCATAATGCCAAGTGGCTGCACTTGAAGCTTCTCAACATTTGACATCTCAAATCTCTTTGTTCCTGGGTGGCATTACACAAGTGAGATACCAAGTTTTCCCCAGTATACTGGACTTAGTGATTCCCAAGTTTTCCCCAGTATACTCCTTGATCTTTGCAATAGTCACACTCTTCAAATGTCACTACAATTCAATCAAGCAAGGCACAATTTCAATCTACCATTCAAGCAATCATCACATAGAAAAATAAAACAAAGTAATGCATGCAAGCATGCCGAAGATTGTTTTTATTTGGAAAAGTGGTTTCTAATATGTTATAAATATTTTTAAAACACATATTGGTCACTTATAAAAGTGGCAAAACCATTTGATATTAAGTTAGTGAAAAAGGCCATCTAAATCATTTTTGTTTTGCTAGAAATGATTTAAATCAAAGGAAGATTTTCTAGTGTTTGCGAAATATAATTTCAACACAAATGTTAGTGTTTTAAAGCCAAGTGTTTAATATTGAAACCATTTGTAAAAGGTTTTACCTATAAACCATTTTTATACCAAATCAATATTTTATGTTGTTGAAAATGCTTTTTAGCAAAGTAATAATTTATTGGGTTCATCAAATATATTTTTAAATCCTAAAACTTGGTGTTTAGGGTCAGAGAGTTTAATTCAAATCATTTCCAAAAGTTTTTTCTCCAAAAAGCATTTTTAACACATAAACCATATTTTCATTTAACTAGAAATGCTTTAATTCAAAGATTTATTCTTTAACTTCACAAAATATGTTTTTGAATCCACAAGTTGGTTTTTATGGTCAGTAGGTTCAAAACAATCCAATTGACAAAGATTTTACCTTAAAAATATTTCTAGAATAATTTTTATATCCAAATTATGCCTACACAAGTTTCTGCAAAAACAACCAATTTAACATAAGCAATTTACTAAACAAAGTACATGGTTGGAAAGTGTTTGTTTTGCTGATTCCATTTATATAAAATTTGCAAAATTTGGACGTGTAGAATAAAAGTTATGAATTTTACAAAATTTAATCGCTAGTAGATGAAATTTCTGTTTTAAAACCAGAGTCTGGCTACGTGTCACGTTTTTATTGGACCATACCGGTTTGTGTGGATCGTGCAACGTGGGGCGTTGGATTTTAAACAGATCGAGCGGCACATGATCACTCGTACCCCTTCGTTTAAGTTTTTATTGCATCCTTACGATCTTGATCCGACGGTCCTCAGTGCATCGACCAATAACTAGCGGCGCTGGTACGACGGCGAGCGGCGGCGCGCTCGGGCTACGGCGTAACGGTGAGAACATGAAGCGAGAGGAGGAGGAAAGAAGCTTACCAGAACCGCAGAAGCTTGCTGATGCTCAACGTGGTCGTCGGAAGGCAGGGGGCGCTCGAGGTCGACGGTAATTCCTCGCCGGAGTCGCCTCTGTCGATGGGCGAGCTTGGCAACGTCCTTGGCGAGGCTGTGGTGCGCGCTAAGACAAGTCAGCGGTGCAGTTAGATGCGCGCGAGAGAGTAGATTGCAGGGGTTTCAACCAGAGATGAGGGGATGGTCGGTCTCACCGGTAATGCTCGTCGGAGAGGAGGCAGACGACGCCGAAGCTCAAACGAAGACGGAGTCGACGATACAGGGCACGCGCGGCTGAATGGGCGGCACTAGGGGATGCGCCAGAGGCCAGGGAGTAGGCTTGTATGTGCCAGGGAGCAAGGGGGCGTGGGGTGGCCGGAATCGCCACAGATGCTCGTCGGAGGCAGCGGTGGTCTAAGCGGAAATCGGGGCAGCCTGGGGGCTCACGAGGTGTGGCGTCTGGGGGAAAATGGCGAGGAGAGAGGGGGGATTAGTAGGGCGTGATTACTGGGTGGATTAACTGTGGCATTGACACGGATTTAACACGCGAATCAATCGGCAGAAACGTGAGAGAGAGGGAGGAAGAAGGGGTCCGCGAGGTTGAAGACGGTGACGTGGCTGTGGGGTAGCGTCGTCAGTTAGTGAGAGAGGGGGAAGGTGGGGTCCAGACGTCAGGGACTGTGCGGGTTGATTTGCGCGTGAGAAAACGTTTCGCCAGAGAGTGGGAGGTGGGCTCGCTGGGCTGGTCTGGTCCTGGGGTTAGATGGGCTGGGTCCAACTCATTTTTTTGTTCTGATTCTTTTCCTTTTTCCTATTCTATTATTCTGTTTTGATTTTTATTCAAATATTTCAAACACTAATTGAATTCAAACCTTTGCCAAACTTTGTGTATATTCTAATACCGTTTATTAACATATTCTAAAGTCAAATTTAGAATATCTTTTTTATTCTTTTAGGATATATTAATTATTTAAAATAGGCCCTTGTCTTAATTCAAATAAGATTTATTAATGTTTTCAAACTCTATTTGAAATCTAAATTTTACCAAAACTTTTTAGTAGGTTTTATTTAAAAAATAAATCTCTTTGAATTATTATTTAAAATACTTTATTATGTTTTTAATGTTCATTTAAAATGGGAAATATCTTTACTTAAATGAATTTGGATAATAATAAATCCTTATGATTTTATTTAAATAATCCTTTACTCTTTTTACTAACAAAAATCTTTCATTTCATTTGTTTGGCCAAGGCTAATTTGGCTTTTTAAAATAGTCCTTGTTTATTAATTTATTTCTTCCTTTGCTTATAAAATCCATATCTTTTTATTTAAAGATCCAAACTTGGTGATTCCAATTTGTAAAATCTTATTTAATATTTGTTTATCCTTTTATATATCTTTTAGGATTATTTGCTCACCTTTTGTTATGGATTTTAGATAGGAGCTTTATTAGCTTTGGAAATTCAATTTCCTTATCTTACTAAATTCATAAGATTTTATCTATGGTTCCAAATTGAATGAAATCAATTTCTATGGTTTTATAATATTTCTATTTATCATTCTTGATCATTTTAAAATGTTTGTTTGACCAATTTTTATGTGGATCAAATCCCTTAGGCTTAGAGTAATCTTGGAAATGATTTTCTTCCTTTAGGGTTTTAGAATTTTTGGTTTATTTTCTAAGTGTTTAAATTTCAAGATGCATTTATGAAGAATGCATTACACTTGATTTGAATTTTTGTTGGATTCAAATCTTATTCAAAGTTTGTTCAAGATGGGTTTTGATGTTTCCAATTGGAATCAAAAAGTTTCTTTTCACCCTAAATTTCAACAATTATTTATTTTGTTTATTTATTTTTCACATTACAAAATTTGGAAAATTTTGGGATGTGACAGGCTACCACCCTTAAAAGAAATCTCGTCCCGAGATTTGGGAAGGCTAGAGTTTACAAGTTTTCTCAAAACAATTAGGGTACTACCATCCTTAAAATTTCCAACTAGATTACATCTTGGCTTGCTTGGGATCCCGATGAAACCTCTCTGGGCAGACATCTGCATAGTGTCCTTTGTTTCCACACTTGAAACATGTGACAAGGCTGAGATCGTTCGTAGGCTTGTTTGTCTTGTACTTCATCTTTTCTGGACAATTGCTTGCATAATGTCCTTGGCTACCACAATTGTAACATGTGACAAGGTTGAGTTCTTCACGTATCTTCTATGGACAAGTTGATACATAATGGCCTAGCTCTTTGCAGTTGTTGCACCACACTTGGCTAATTTCCTTATACTTCTTCTTCTTCTTTTCTAGACATTCATTGGCACAGTGTCCCATCTCTTTGCATGTGTAACATTGTTCTTGGGTAATATCCTTCTTGCTAGGGTTGGGGATTTTCTTCTTCTTCTTGGGTCTCTCCAAAGCTAGAAGTTCTTCTAGTTCATGCTCTTCATATCTCACCTCAAAGGTGGGAAAGTCTCCTGGTTTCCTTAATCGTTTCCTTGGATAATACATATGTTACCTCTTTTGTCCATCAAGGTGAGTCATATTGCATGGAGGTGCAAGCTGAGATTTTCCTTTGTCTTCATCCTTCTTGGTAGAAGTGGTTTCCTCCTGGGGGTTTACAAACTCTTGATGCACTCCACCTTGTTTCCTTTGTTGAACTATGGAATAGATGGGTCATTGGATAGGGACATGATTATTTCCTTCACATATGAAATAAGTAGCTTGAGATGTGGGGATTCATTAGTTGGATGTTTCTCTTCACAATTAGGGCATTGATCTTCATGCTCTTTGGAAGTGTGATCCATGTCTCCACAAATATTGCAAGCTTGAGTTCCTTCTATAATATCATCCTTGACACCATTGTTGTCACAAACTCCTTGGGAAGGGTTGTTGTTGGATATATGCCTAAGGGGCAATAATAAATTGGTTATTATCATATCTTCATACTTATGATAAATGTTTACATACCATGCTATAATTGTATTAACCGGAAACATTAATACTTGTGTGATTTGTAAACATAAAAGAGTCCCTAGTAAAGCCTCTTGTTAAACTAGCTTTTTGGTTAATATATGATCATGGTTTCCTGATCATGAACATAGAGATGTTATTAACAACAGGTTCATATCATTAGGAGAATGATGTGATGGACATACTCCTATAGATAAGGCGTAGCATAAAGATCAAGTCATTTAATATAGTTCATTTGCTATAAGCTTTCTGATACATAGTAACCTAATTCCTTCAACCATGAGATCATGTTAATCACCATCACTAGAAGGATCCTTTGATGACATCAAACACCACATCGTAACTGGGTAGCTATAAAGGTGGCATCAAGTGTTTGGAAAGTATGGGTTGAGGCACATGGATCAAGAGTGGGATTTGTCCATCCATATGACGGATAGATATACTCAAGGCCCTATCGGTGGAATGTCATCAAATTGGCTTGCAAGCATGTGACTGGTTCACAAGGGATGACATACCGTGGGAACGAGAAAAGAGTACTTATCAGTAACGAGGTTGAACTAGGTATGCAGAGATACCGACGATCAAAACCTCGGATAAGTAAACTATCGTGAGACAAAGGGAAATTGGTATCGTATGTAAGTGGTTCATTTGATCGCAAAGTAATCGTAGAAAAATTTGGGAGCCATATGAATTTCTAGATTCCTCTATTGGTTATTGATCGGTGAAGTGTCTCGGTCATGTCCGCATAATTCACGAACCGTAGGGAGACACACTTAAGGATTCGATGTTGTTGAGTAGTTATGGAATGATGAGTAAGAGACCGAATGTTGTTCGGAGTCTCGGATGGGATCCGGGATATCACGAGGATATCCGGAATGGTCCGGAGAATAAGATTCATATAAGGAAAGTCCTGTTTCGGAGTTCGGGAATGATTCCGGTGTTTTCACCAGGAATGTTCTAGAAGGGTCTGGAAGGTCCGGCACTCCGGAGGGGAAGGGTACATGGATGTGTCATGACAATGTGGAATGATTGCATCATGTACTAGGTCACTTGGCTGGGCAAAATAAAGAGAAGAAATCAAATCGAAGTTTGAAAGTCAAACGCCAATTTGAAAAAGTCAAATCTCAAGTTTGCTTGGTGGAGGGAGAGTAGGAAACCTACTTGGGGAGGAAGTCCCACTCCCTCCCACCCGCCGTCCATGAGGAGGATTTGGAGGAGGACTCCCTCCTCCTAAACCGCCCCTCCCACCTATATAAGGAGGGGTAGGGCACCCCTCTACCCCTCACACCCAAAACCCTAGCTCCTAGGCGCCACCACCCTCCAAGTGCTGCCGCCACCTAGGGCTCCTCCAAGTCGTCGACTTGGGATTCCCCAAGCCCTAGCTGCCGCCACACCACCCCCCCTTGGTGCTTATAAATCCGTAGATCCCCAAGGCCCTCTCTTACTCCACCATACTCGCTTCGGCTTAAGGCGAAGCCCTGCGAGATCTCCCCTCTACTTCCGACACCATGCTGTCGTGCTGCCGGAATCACGAGGAGAGTGCTAAAACCTCTGCTGCCTGCTGGAACAAGGGAGCAAAAGGTCTTCATCGAGTACCGAATGTGTGACCGACTGCCGTCTACGCGATCTTGAGATCGGAAGTGTATGACTACATCATCCACGAGAATCTGCTCTCGTTAACCGCTTTGGATCTTCGAAGGTTAGTACTCTATCGACTCATCTAGTAGATAGATCTTGGCTTGTGTGTGTTCATGCAATAGAATTTTTTTGTTTTCCATGCTACGAACCCCTACAGTGGTATCAGAGCCGTGTCCTATATGTAGATCTGTTGCACGAGTAGAACACAATGGTCATTGTGGGCGGTGGTGCTTTTATTATCAATTGCTTTTTGTGTACTTTGCATCTTGCGGTATTGTAAGATCCCTCCCTTTATAAAGGTAAGGATCCCTGTGATTGCAATGCTAGTGCCTGGATCAATGCTAGCATCCACAGTTTAAGATGAAGTACACAGAAACAAAGGTCATTATTACATATCATTCCAGAGACAAACATAGTCTTTTATAACTCCATGGCCACAGGCCTAATACAAGAGTTCATTATATGATAAGATAAATAATTCTTCATCTTCATGTGCCACATACAAGCATGTTGAGTGTAGACTCATAACCCCTAGTCATCATCAGAATAACCTGCAACATCACAAGTTACAGCCACAGTGGGTCAATACATTGGAATAGTATTAGCAAGTGATACCTTAGTAGAATATTAGTAGTCTAGATACTATATGCATTTTGGCTAAGTGTAGCTTAGGCTTGCTTTGGTCAAAATAGGTTTTACCTATTAGTTGAAAACTCTAAGTTTTTCTTTGACAAAACTTTTACCAAGGAAACACCAATAGAAATTGGTGAACCTTCACCCTTGTTCACCCACAAGTTTTAACTTAGAAATTGGGATGAGGAGATTCTTGATAGCTTCCATGTTTTGATGCTCAAGTTGGGACATGGCTAAGTACTTAGATTCGTCCATCTGCAGAGGTTGTGCACTTTTCCCACAAGACTTGATTTTCACCAAGACAGGACCTTTCAGAAGCCTTCCCTTAGACCAAATGGACGCGTTCCAACCTATCATCCCACTACCACCAACTGTCCAAATGGCTAACTTATTGCAACCTATGTGATCCAGGCTGAGCCCATATTGCCATGTGGCTGCACTAGAAGCTTCTTAACATATGCATCTCAAATCCCTTTGTTCCTGGGTGGCTTTCCACAAGTGAGATACACAAGGTAAACCATAAACATGGGCCTTGTATAACCACTCAACACAAACCATTCTTTCCATTACACCCAGGTGTTTCATTCACTTAGTTGTTTTATTAAACAAAAACACAAGTCCAGAGACTTAGAAATATTTACTCATAGCATGAATATATAACCACCCTTGGTTTCTACTAGCTAGGATAAGCATGGCATTGATAAGCATCTTAACTTAGGAATTTCTAGCAATTCTACAACTACTTAGGATTTCTCAAGCATAGTATATAGTTCAAAATATTCATGCAAGTCTAGCAAAATATTTCTAGTGCATAGTTGAAAAACATAGGAATAAAATCATGAAGCACCACTTTCCTTGGTAGTTTGTTGAGTAGAAACAATCCTCACAATCACAATCACTATTTGCACCAAAATCTACACATAAAATAATAGCACCAAAATCACATACAAAATATATACAAGCAAAAATATATGGATGCATGCAAAATGACATGTGATGATTTTATACACCAAACAAGATAAGTGCAGAGTACTGGATCTTTAAACAAGTTCAAAACTTGCCAAATAAACTTTATTTGAACAATAAAACATTTTTCAAATAATTACTATTCCCAAATTATGCCTACAAATGTTTCTACGAAAACAATCATTTTAACAGAAGCAAATCATTAAACACATTGCATAAATGGAAAGGATTTTCTCTCATGATTCCAATGATATAAAATTTGTCAAATTTGGACATGGGGATCAAAAGTTATGAATTATTCAAGTTTAAACATCTAATAGATCTAAATTCTGATTTTAAATCTAACTCATAGACACGCGGCATGCTATGATTTGTCGATACCGATTCGCACGGATCGTCTAATGTGGACCGCCAGATCTAACTAAAACGCACGGTCAGATCTGATCCATACCCCTTCATTAAGTGATCTATCCTACACGTTAGATCTAGATCCAACGGTGGCCGATCAAACTACCAAAGTCTGGCGGCGCGCGGCGACGGTGAGCGGCGGCGCGCTCTGTCTACAGTGGCGCGGTGGCTACAGAGGGGGTTTGGGTCGTCGGGGAGGCTTACCAGACTCGCAGAGGTGTGCTGGAGCTCAACGTGGCAGTGGCTTGTCAAGGGGCGCGTAGACACGATGAGGATTCCTCGTCGGAGTAGAGGCAGACGTCGGGCAAGCTTTGGCGTCGTCGGGGGCGAGGTTCTGGTGCGTGCTAAGACAACCCAGAGATGATGTTAGATGCGCACAAGCCTGGCGAACAAGTGGGTATCAAAAAGGGAGGAAGGAGTGGTCGGGAACTACCAGGAGGGGTTTCCGGAGTTGCGTCCAGCTTCGGTTGCTTCCAGTGATGGACGGTGACGACGTTCTAGGATGATACAGAGGAAATGGAAGGCATGAGAAGATGCGCAAGAACACGTAGAACACGCTCGCATGAAGCAGAGACAGGGGGTGGACGATGCTCACCGGAATTGGTCGCCGGAGGTCGTCGGTACTGCGGCGGTGTGGGCAAGATTATGGGCAGCCTGGTGGCGTGGTGACTGCGCTGAGCGAGGAGAAATGAGCGGAGAGATAAGGGGATCTTATAGCCGGAGCAGGGGCGGAGATTACGCACGCATTCATTGCCAATTAAGCAGATTGAATTCGCGGCAGTGAAGGGGAAATAAACGGGAGGCGACGGCATCTGCGCGCGGAGTTTGGGGAAGAAGGTGCTGACGTGGAGAGGGTCCACCGATCAGTGACTGCGGGGTAAGCCTGTGCTGCGTGAGAGAGAGAGGGAAAAATCCTGGGTGGGCTTGTTGGGCTGCGTTTGCTGATGGGCTAAAAGTCTGGCGCCGGCCCTTTCCTAATTCTTATCTCTTTTTCTTTTTTGTAAGATCCCTCCTTTGTAAAGGAAAAGGATCCCTGTGATTGCAATGCTAGTCCCTGGATCAATGCTAGCATCCACAGTTTAAGATGAAGTACACGGAAACAAAGGTCATTATTACAGTCATTCGAGAGACAAACATAGTCTTTACAACTCCATGGCCACAGGCCTAGTACAAGAGTTTAAATAAGTAAATAGATAAAAGTCTTCATCTTCATGTGCCACAGGCAAACATGTTGAGTGTAGACTCATGACTCCTAATCCTCATCAGAATAACCTGCAACATCACAAATTACAGCCACAGTGGGTCAATACATTGGAATAGTATTGGCAAGTAATACCTTAGTATAATTTTGGTGGACTAGATACTATATGCAATTTGGCCAAGTGTATCTTAGGCTTGCTTTGCTCAAAATAGGTTTTGCCTAATAGTTGAAATCATTAAGTTTTTCTTTGTCAAAACTTTTCCCAAGGAACCACCAATAGACATTGGGGTCCTTCACCCTTGTTCAACCACAAGTTTTACTTAGAAATTGGGATGAGGATATTCTTGATAGCTTCCATGTCTTGATGCTCAAGTTGTCCTTTTCCAGGGACATGGCTAAGTACTTAGATTCTTCCATCTGTAGAGGTTGTGCACTTTCCCCCACAAGCCTTGATTTTCACCAACACAGGACCTTTCAGAAGCCTTCCCTTATACCAAATGGACGCGCTCCAACCTATCATCCCACTACCACCAACTTTCCAAATGGCTAAGTTATTGCAACCTATATGATCCAGGCAGAGCCCATATTGCCAAGTGGCTGCACTAGAAGCTTCTTAACATTTGGCCTCTCAAATCCCTTTGTTCCTGGGTGGCTTTCCACAAGTGAGATACACAAGGTAAACCATAGAAATGGTCCTTGTGTAACCACTCAACATAAACCATTCCTTCCATTCCACCCAGGTGTTTCATCCACTTAGTTGTTTTATTAAGCAAAAACAAAAGTCCAAAGACTTAGAAATATTTTATCATAGCATGAATATTTCACCACCCTTGGTTGCTACTAGCTAGGCTAAGCATGGCATAGATAAGCATCTTAACTTAGAAATTTCTAGCAATTCTACCACTACTAGGATTTCCCAAGCATAGCATATAAGCAAAATATAACCATGCAAGACTAGCAAAATATTTCTAATGCATAGTAGAAAACATAGGGATACAAATATCATGAAGCACCACTTGCCTTGGTAGTTTGGAGAGTAGCTACACTCCTCACAATCACAATCACTATTGGCACCAAAATCTACACATAAAATCATAGCAACAAATCACATACAAAATAAATACAAGCAAAAATATATATGGATGCATGCAATATGATATGTGATGATTTTCTAAACTCAACAAGACAAGTGCACAGTACTGGTTCATAAACAAGTTCAAAACTCACCAAACAAACTTTATTTGAACACTAAAACAATTTTCAAATGATTTATATACACAAAATAGGCCTACACATGTTTATATAAATAAAACCATTTTAATAGAAACAAAACATTAAACACATTACATATTTGGAAAGAGCTTTCTCTCCTGATTCTATTGATATAAAATTCATCAAATTTGGACGTGGGGATCAAAAGTTTTGATTAAAACAAGTTTAAACATTCAATAGATTCAACTCAGAAATTTTAAATAAACTAACAAACACGCGGCGCAATCCTATTGGTTGATACCGCTTCGCGCTGGATCGCGTCTGTGAGCCGTCAGATCTAACTTAAACGTGCGGTCCAGATCTAATCTTACTGCTTCGCCTAGGATCTATCGTATCCATTGGATCTAGATCTAACGATCCTAAGCAACCTGACCATCCAGTGGCGGCATCTCTGTCAGAGCTGCTACCGGCGTTCTAGGTCGCGCGGGAGAGGGGGAAGGGGCTTACCGAGCTCGCCGTGTGTTGCTGATGCTCAAGGTGGTGGTGGTTTGGCAAGGGGCGCACGGAGATGGTCGCGGGAGCTCGTCGGAGTTGCGGGCGGCGTCAGATGCTTGCTGTCGAAGACAAAGGCGACGCTCTGGGACGCGAGGATCCAAACGAAGAGTGTCAGCAGATGCGCTAGATGCAGGCGAACATGTTCGTGTGATTCAGAGACGGAGGGGAACACGAGGCTCACCGAATTTTGTCGCCGGAGTTGGAGACGTCGTCGGGAACTTGCAGTGCTTGATGAAATCGACGACCTGGGGCAGTATAGGATGAACCAAAGATATCAGGAGAAGCGCAAGCATGAACCAGAGAGGAAGGGGCGCACGGAATTTACCAGGATTGGTCGCCGAAGAGGGTTCTGCCTGCGGTGGTGCAAGGGCGAAATGCTCGCGGTGAGGGGAAATGCTCGCGGTGCAGAGGGGTTTAAGTAGGCGGGAGGGGGGCGGCGATTACGCGCAGAATCAATGACAATTAAGCTTGCAGTGACTACGATGAGGTAACGGCGGAGCGAGCGCCTCGGCCGCGCGTGATTGACAACGACGACGACGTGGTCGCAGGGTCCACTTGCCAGCGAGTGAAACAGAGAGGAGGTGGGGTCCTTGCGTCAGCGACTCTGTGGGTTTGTCTGCGAGTGAGAGAGGGAGAAGGGGGAACCCGGGTGGGCTTAGTGGGCTGATTCTGTTGTTGGGCTAGAAAGGTGGCGCCAGCCCTTTTCTATTTCTTTTCTCATTTTCTTTTTCTGTTTGCAATTTCAGGAATCAAATTCAAATGATTTCAAAAGATGTTTGAATTCAAATCTTTTCAGGATTTTTGTAGAGTGCAACACTCACAAATATGGGCACAAAACTAAGTGGTCACTTTGAATTGGCCTGGTCACTTGGAAAAATAAAATAAGCAGTGACATAGCACTAGTTTTTAAATAGGTTTAGAAATTGGTTTTCAAATCATATTTGTTTTGAAACTTTGGTTTAAACCCTAGCAATCTAGCAACACAATCTGAGAGCAATAAGACAACAAGGTTTGGTTCAATGAACAACAATCTCTCATTGGAGAGTAGCATTTATTTTTTAAATGCCGATCACATAAAATAATGAGCTCATATGCTCCTGATCACTCTTTCTGCAGTCTCAAGAACCTTGATAGGTTTCTCCTCATAAGTGAGATCACTCTCCAATTGAACCTCTTCCAAAGGTATAGTATCCTTCAAAGAAGTTTCTTCCATTTCTGGATGACATTTCTTAAGCTGACTCACATGAAACACATTATGAACAGCTGACAAAGACTCTGGCAATTCAATCTCATAGGCTACTTCTCCTTTGCGACTTAGAATCTTGAATGGCCCAACATATCTTGGGGCCAATTTACCTTTGACACCAAATCTCTTCACTCCACGAAGTGGTGACACTCTAAGATAAGCTCTATCACCAACTTCATAGGTGACTTCTCTACGCTTAGGATCTGCGTAGCTTTTCTGTCGGGACTGTGCTATCTTTAATCTGTCCTTAACCAGCTTGACTTTCTCTTCAGCTTCTTTGATAAGTTCGGGTCCGAACAAACTTCTTTCTCCCACACCATTCCATAGCAATGGGGTGGTACATTTTCTCCCATAGAGAAACTCAAATGGTTCCATCTCAATACTGGCTTGATAGTTGTTATTGTAAGAGAATTCTGCGTAAGGCAGACTTTCATCCCAACTGGCTCCATAGTCTAGATCACATGCCCTCAACATATCTTCAAGAATCTGATTAGTCCTTTTTGTCTGTCCATCAGTCTGAGGATGAAAAGCGGTGCTGAATTCCAACCTCGTTCCCAATGACTCATGGAATTGCCTCCAAAAATGAGAAGTGAATTGGGTTCCTCTATCTGACACAATACTCTTGGGTACTCCATGTAGACATACTATTCTACTCATATAGATCTTGGCTAACTTAGCACTTGTATAAGTTGTCTTCACGGGTATGAAATGAGCCACTTTTGTTAGGCGATCCACTACTACCCAAATAGAATCATATCCTGACCGGGTTCTTGGCAATCTGGTAATGAAATCCATACCAATCTTGTCCCACTTCCAATCAGGAATAGGTAGTGGTTGAAGCAATCCTGCTGGTTTCTGGTGTTCCGCCTTCACTCTACTACATACATCACACAAAGCAATATGTTCGGCGATGTCCTTCTTGAGATTATTCCACCAAAATTTGTCCTTCATATCCATGTACATTTTGGTGTTACCCGGATGAATGGAATACGGTGAGTTGTGTGCTTCTTGTAAAATCAGTTTCCGAAGCTCCGGATCTTGTGGAACACAGATACGTTTTCCATGCCATAAAGTACCATGTTCGTCTTCATAGAACCCTTTGGCTTTTCCTTTGCCAATCTTTTTCTTAATCTCTTCAATTTCCTTATCAGTCTTCTGGGCTTCTTTGATCTTGTCCATCAAAGTGGGTTGAACATCCAAAGACATGAGATGTCGTTCAGGCACAATCTCCAATCTAAGATCTCTAAATTGAGCACACAAATCATCTGGCAATTCTCCCTTAGTAAGGCCATTCACAAAAACCTTACGGCTTAGAGCATCTGCTACAACATTTGCTTTACAGGGGTGGTATTATAAACTCAAGTCATAATCCTTGATGAGTTCTAGCCATCTTCTTTGTCTCATGTTAATTTCTTTCTGTGTGAAGATATACTTCAAACTCTTGTGATCTGTGAACACTTCACATCGTTTTCCCAAAAGATAATGTCTCCATGTTTTGAGTGCATGGACAACAGAGGCTAACTCTAAATCATGAGTAGGATAGTTCACTTCATGAGTTTTGAGTTGTCTCGAGGCATACGCCACAACTTTTCCTTCTTGCATAAGTACTGCACCCAATCCATGATGAGATGCATCACAATACACCTGGAAATCCTTCTCCAAATCAGGCAAACACAAGACTGATGCTGTCACAAGTCTCTTCTTCAACTCTTGAAAGCTGAGTTCACAACCTTCAGACCAAGCAAATTTCTTGTCTTTCTTTAGCAATTATGTCATAGGCTTAGCTATCTTGGAGAAATTCTCAATGAACCTTCTGTAGTAACCTGCTAAGCCAAGGAAACCACGAACTTCTTTTACTGACTTGGGAGATTCCCATTCAGTCACAGCTGAAACTTTAGCAGGATCAACTGCTACTCCATCTCCTGACACAACGTGTCCAAGAAATCCAACTTCATTCAACCAGAATTCACACTTGCTGAATTTGGCATACAGTTTATGCTATCTAAGCTTCTCAAGTATCAAACGCAAATGTCCTTCATGTTCTTCTTTGCTCTTGGAGTAGATCAAAATGTCATCGATGAAAACGACAACAAATTTATCAAGAAATTCCATGAACACCTTGTTCATCATATTCATGAAGTATGCTGGTGCATTGGTCAAACCAAATGGCATCACGGTATACTCATACAATCCATACCTTGTGGTAAAAGTTGTCTTAGGTATGTCTTGTTCTCTTATCTTGAGCTGGAAATAACCTAACCGGAGATCAATCTTTGAGAACACACAAGCTCCTTCTAGCTGATCAAATAAGTCATTTATTCAAGGCAAAGGGTATTTGTTTTTGATAGTCAGTTCATTGAGTGAACGGTAATCTATGCATAACCTTTGACTTCTATCTTTCTTCTCCACAAACAAAACTGGTGCTCCCCAAGATGAAGAACTTGGTTGAATAAATCCTTTTTGTAACTGTTCTCCAAGTTGTTTCTTGAGTTCTTTCAGTTCATCAACTGACATCTTGTACGGTCTCTTTGCTATTGGTCCAGATCCTGGTAGCAAATCAATAAGAAACTCCACATCTCTATCAGGTGGCATTCCCGACAATTCTTCCGGAAACACATCCGGATATTCACTCACAATAGGCACACTGTCTATGCTAACCCCCTTAAGAGAATTTAGCTTACTCCCTTTTGATTCAAAGTTAGAGTTGAATCTAATTCGTTTCTTTTTTGGGGTTGTGAGTGCAACAGTACGATTAGCACAATCTAGTACTCCTTCATACTTAGTCATCCAATCCATTCCCAATATCACATCCAGTCCTTGAGAGTCTAGGATTATCAGACTCACTGTAAACTTATGCTTTCCAAACTCTATCACTAGATCCCGGCATCCAAGACTTACTATCATATCTCCACCTGGAGAACTAACTTTTATTGGACACCCAATGTTTTCAGTTGGAAACCCATTTCTATCAACAAATGCTTTTGATATGAATGAATGAGATGCTCCAGTATCAAAAAGAACGAGTGCTGGAATAGAATTGAGTTTGAACTTACCAGCAACAACATCAGGTCCTCATAGATTTCCTCCACATTGATGTGGTTCACTTGTCCCTTCTGAAAAGGGTTGGGCCTGTTGGGTCCTTCAACTTTCTTTTCTGGGCATTCATTTGCATAATGCCCCATCTTCTTGCACTTGAAGCACTCAACCTGACTAATATCCTTCTTGACAGGCTGGCTTCCACTTCCACTTCCACTACCACTGTGGTGGCTCTTATATCCACCCTTATGATTCTTGTACTTGTCATTGTCATGACTACGGTGATGCTTGTTGTCATGATGACGGTTGTGGTTGTGGTGCTTGTTGAATTTCCCATGCTTGTGGGATCCTGAGCTTCCACTATCATCATAATGGGAACGTTTGTGAGACGATACCGAGCTGTGCTTGTCAGAGTGCTTTCTCTTCCTACTCTCAACTTGCTTCATCTTGTTCTCCAAAATAGCAGCCTTATCACAAAGAGACTGATAAGTGGGAACATAGGCCACTGATAGCTACAGGTTTAGTTCATCATTCAACCCTTCAAGGAACTTTTCCTTCCTCTTAGCATCAGTGTCAACTTCATCCGGTGCATAACGCGCCAGGTTGTTCACTACAAGAAATGTGTTATTCTATGACCTTCTAATAGTGACCGTGAACAAAATCGTCATAGAGTTATGACGATTTTGCATGAGATGGTCGTAAGAAGTTCAAGAGGGACTATACCCTAGAAAATTACGACGATTTTGCTAAAAATCGTCATAGTTACTTTAGATGAAATCGTCATAATCTGGTGGAAGCAGCCAATGGTGTTACTTGTAGCTCACTATGACGATTTTAAATTGTCATATTGTCCAACCCTCACTCATGGAAACCCTCCTCCAGCCAATCAGATACAAGAAATGTACTATCCATGGATCACCCTGCCCAAGCGAATCTCAGCCATCAATACAGCTTGATCCAACGCTCCAGAAATCACCTCTCCTGCCCCACACGAAAATGTGGCGCCGAATTCTTTCGATTTTGGCCGCGTAAGACTAAAATTTGGCCCCAAAAATTGATCTAGGTCAGTCAACATCCGATCCAAGCCGACCCATCCATCGCTCAGTCTCCTCCACTCGTCTCCTCTCGCCTACCCTCGAGCGCCGCCTCCACCCAAACATGATATCCCCTCCCACGATCCAGATCGCCGACTACCCGTCCGCACCACCTCCGGCGCCCCTCCTCCCGTCCACACCACCTTCGTCAACACACCCTCCTCGCCGCCCCTCTCCATTCGAACCCGGTCTTCAAGCGCCTCCACGTTCTCCCCTCCCCTCCCAGGCTCCAGATCTCCCCTCCCAGGCTCCAGATCTCCCCTCCCAGGCTCCAGATCGACGGCCAGTCGCCGGCACCAACTCCAGTGCCCCTCCTCCCATCCCCCACACCCTCCCCTCTCTATTCAAGCCCGGTCCAGAGCCATCACTACACCTCTGCCCATCCTACCGCGATCTAGATCCCCAGACAGCGCCGCGCGTGAACCCTAGCAGGGCTCCTACATGTTTCCATCAAGGGAGAAGGGCTTCTCGCGTTCCCCCGACCTCCCACTATGCGGCATGGCATCCGGGAGAAGGGCGGCCAGTTCTTCCAGATGCGCCTGAACGCTGACGACAGTGTGGTAGCGGTGGTGCTCGCAGGGAGAAGCCGTGCCTTCTGCTCCAAGACGAACCTGCAGGCATCATAGGAGATCTTCAAGGGCGACATCAACGACCTCGTCAAGCAGATGGAGCGCTACAGCAATCCCATCATCATCGCCGTCGTCGGGTTTTCCATCCCCTCGGGGTTCAAGGTCTCCCTCACCTACTACATAATCGTTACTGGAAGCTCCGCCAGGTTCCTCGACATCCATGCCAAGTGAGCTCTCCCCACACATTTCTGCATCATATACTACAACGTCCATTGTGGATTGTGTACTGATACAATGCTTCTTTCCTTCCAAGGTCGTGGGAGCCATGCCAATCAAATGCCATTTAGATTGAACTGTCTAGTTTATTGGAAACATGAGGGTACATGTTTTCTATTACTATTGTGCTTAGTTCTTGTCCAGGTGTCTCTAGCACCAGTTTTTGTTCAATATTTTATAATTTATATGCAGTCATGCTTCGACTCCTTTTTCAGTTATTTCCTATTAGCTTCATAGTATTTGTTCCTGTGTTGGTTGGTTCACGATGTGAAGAGTCTGTCTTGCAAGTCGTGCTTTTGGTTGGTCTTGCTATTGGTTGCTATTAGTATGTATTTCGTTCTTGCCTGTTGTAGCTTACTCATTCAAAATAAGCTACCGCCCAAGTTAGATGAACCAGCCAACTTCTGTATTCCGCTCAGGAAAAAAGATATTTTAACTATATATTAACTTAGTTTTATCGATGGTTGATAAGCTACTACTCTTCTAAAGTTGAACCTGCTTCCAGTTTTGTTGACATATATCCAGGAACATGTGCTTAGTTACTGCATCCTATTAGACATCTTAGTTCACATGTCTTATTGTTTGTATTCTTAGGTACAAAAAGTATATAAAGAATAATATCAACATTGCTAAATTATACTCTCATTGACCGTTAACCCCAACCAATAGAGTTATTTCTGCTTGTCGTTTACTATATACCATCCGTTTGCCATTTACTATAAACTTTCTATTGTGCTATTGGTGCTTATTCACTGACTTGTTTACTATATACCATCTGTTTGGAATTGAGCAGGATATCGAGTTGTCTGGTGGAAAGTTTTAGAGCTGCCTGAGGGAGATCAGGAAGCGGGCTCGAGGATGATAAAAAGGGGATCAAGATCAAGAAATAGGACTGGGAGAAGTTGCATGTGCACATAGCATCATACAATAACCTCCCATCCGCTGCTGGTTTGGCCTCTTCAGCTGCTGGATTTGCTTCTCTTGGTAAGTATCCTAGCCGATATCATGGCTATAATAAGTCAGTAAAACTAGATGTATTATTCTACTAGCTCTTATATCATGGTTATAAGTCAATAATAAGAGCCGATGTATAATTAGTGAATATTTTCTGTGTTAAACTTGTATTTCCTTTTATTTTGTATAAAGCACAGAGCCAAATTTCCTTTTATTAGTGAATATTTACTGTACCGTTACAATGTCTGGCCCATGCATGTCCAGCTTACCGTTTCAAAACAAAACCATATTGCACCGTTACAATGTCATTACTGGATTCAAGTGTCAAAACACTGGATCTGTTACAATGTCATTACTGGCCTATGCATGTCCAGCTTACCGTTTCAAAACACTATCTGGTATTCAAGTGTTTAGGGGTAGTGTATATATATACTGACACAAGAAAAGAAAAGGATCGCACCTGGCTACTGTTGGTTCTTGTAGTTAAAACAATTTGAGGTAGAATACCTATGGTCTGTAGACTGGTCACAGTTATTAGACCTTGATGATTAACAATTACATACTGATGCGGTCAAGTTTGATTTAGGAGTGTGTTGATCTTATAAGAATTTGTGTTCTGTGATAATTAAGGCGAGTTTTCCATAGGTTTTGGAGCTACAGGTGCCGGAAGCAGTTCTGTTAGTTAAACGTTTTCTACTGTTTGAACATATTTCTAACAAAATTAAGTTTGAGCTAAATGTGATGTGTGAACCTAGTGACAAGAAACTTAAGTTCCATTCTAGTCAGGTTTGAGAAAAAGGTTACTTTCAGATACAAACCTTATTTAGGCTTGTAGCCATCAAAGACAACTATCAATTTCACTTATTCTTTCTCATGTTGTAGCTTGAAGACGGGAACATAGTCTGTTTCCTGAAGCCATCGACTTGAAGACCTTGAAGATGGTGATACTCAAGTGCTCTATCCATATGTTCCTTCTTTCTGTACAACTATGTTTCTTGCTATATATACAACATTTCTTACTGTACAACTATCCATGTTTTTCTATATTGTCAAAACAGAGACATTTCTTGCTGTATATACACCATTTTCTGTCCAGATGTGCAACTATTACACTGATATTATTTTTGTTAATGTTGACATGCATCGTGGCATAGTAATAAAATAGTGGCTCATAATTCATATAGGTGGCGTCAAGGCCTTATTTGACTTTGGCTTTTCTTTTGTATATGCATCAGGCTCTGTAGTGTGTACTACTGTCTAGTTTCTACTGTATTAGGATGTGTAACAATCCTAGTCTAATATTCTAAACTTTCTAGTTTATTTTGTAAACCCATTCTTCAGGCTTCAGTCTTTGTAGTGTGTACTGATGCATGTTAATGTATTGCTCTTCCTCAATTTGTAGCTAGTTTCTCATGTGCCCTTTATTTGCTACTTTGTAGTGTGTACACAGATGTTTTTATTTGCAGTGTGTACACAGATGTTTTTATTTGCAAGTATAATGTTTTTATTTTGTTGGAACTGTTGCATATACCCTATTGTTTACAGGAGCTACGGGCTGATCTGGAAGCATGCATAAGTTCGAGAGGATCAAATTGTAGCTAGTTTTTACACTTGCTCAGAGCTTTAGTTGTTGATTTGTAGGTACCAGGTCATCGAAGATTTGATTTCTAAACTAGTATTTTGAATGAGTGGAATTTCATGTGTTCCATCTATTCTGACCAGAATATTGTAATAAACTCATCTTTGCTGTGATGTGTATTTTCTACTTATTGGTACATTTTTGCTATTAATCTGGTGTGGTTTGTTATTAATGTGACCCCCTGTCCAAAATAATCTTATTACTGGGACCCACTGTCTATCAGTTCTGACAATTTGGACCCGCATTTTCTAAACGGATCAGTCCAAAATAAAATGGATAGTATAATGGCTATTTACTGGTGTGACCAGCCCAAAATAAGAAGGCCCAAAGTAAGAATCTGTCCATATAAAAGACCAATGCAAAGAAAAACAATCCAGAATAGTTGGGCTGAGCCCATGTGGAACCTAGAAATGGGCTGGGCTGATTTTGATTTAACACGATTTAATTTCGTCACAATTTTGCCACGTAGGATCGGCCACGTAGGATCTGACTTGGCCAGGCTAGATGGCCCATGACGATATTGGATCGTCATAGACATTATGACGATCTAATATCGTCATAAACGATTATGACGATTTTACCAAAAACGTCGTTATAGTTCATTTGCGACGCCCAGCTTTCGACGATCTCAAAATCGTCATAGAATCGTCATAAATGGACTACTATGACGATTTTGTGACGAAAATGGAGGGTCATATATAGCCAGATTTCTTGTAGTGGTTGAACTCCTCAATATATTCACCCACGCTGCGGTGGCGCTGCTTCAGATTATGGAACTCTTTCTTCTTCAAACTCATCACTCCGGATGAGATGTGAGCAGTACGGAAACCATCTTCGAAGATAGCCCATGTCACATCCGCAATGGGAGTGGTGATCTGGAAGTTATCCCACCAAGTAGCTGCTGGTCCTTCCAACAAGTGAGCTGCAAATCTGACTTTCTTCATCAGTACAGCCAACTGTTACCAAGTCCTGTGTTCACAGAGCGTAGCCAATCATTTGCCACCATAGGATCAGTTGTTCCTGAGAACTTTGCTGGCCTCAATCTCAAGAACCTGGTAAGCATGTCAAAACCCGGTGGGTTGTTGTTGTTGTTGTTATTGTTGTTGTTCTGATTCTGGATGAACGTAGTCATCATTTGCATCAGCTAAGTCTGAGCTGTCATCATTTGCTGCATCTCAGGGGTGATGTTGTTGTTGTTGGGGTTGGGATTGGCACGATGGGGAGGCATCTATGGTTTGTTCAATAGAGATAAGAATGAGATACCCATAGATGCTAACATGCACATTACATCACATAAACAATCACCAAACATGCATCACAATAATAAAGGTTCAACAACAAGATAGCAAGTTTGCAAAGTAAACACACCAATAGCAAGCCATCCACATGTTGGATGGTCATTGCGACTCAAATAAAGCATGGTAAATAAATGATAAATGAGTAGTCAACACTACTCCTCGGCATCAACCTCCTCCTCAACAAATGTAAGACCTGCATTCTCCATAGCGGTCTTGTATTCCTCGACATTGGTGGTCAAGGTCTCTACTTTGACTTTGAGAGCCCTCTTCTGAGAACGAAGTCTCTCAATCACAGTCTGCTGATGCTCGAGCTCGAAGTCCTTGGCCTCCAGTTCTGTAGTCATGTCTCGAATCCTCTTGTTCCTGTCTTGGACTCGCTTCTCTTGACTCTTGAACTTTCTGTCTTGACTCTCGAACTTTGCCTCCATCTCCTTGACTATCTCATCTTGCTCCGCGAAGAGCTTGTCCTTCTCACGAAGCTGCACGTGGAGTTCGTCATTGTTGAGCATGACGTTGGTCCTATCAGTGTCCACGTGCCTAAGAAGAACCTCTAAGTCCTGGAGGTATAGACGGATCGGTTCTGCTATCTCCCTCGAAGTGTCCTCGAAGTCGATGGCCTCTCCATCCTCATCACGTCTACCGAAGGCGTGGAAGTGAGTACCTCTAACCTGTCGAGAGTGTCTCCCTAACAGACGTCCAATCAAGTCCTGCATGACTACCTCTAGGCCTCTCTCCTTGTCATCGTGCATGAGCTTTAAGATGATAGCCTCCGTGGTAGGCTCAGTCTGGCGTCTGGGCTGATTGACCTTGAAGCCCCAAAGGTATTTCCTCTCAAACTTGGTGAGGGGAAGCACCATGATGGTAGGAAGAGGGAGATTGAGCAAAGTAGTGAGCTCAATGATACGAGGGCCAAAACGAGTTCCTTGGAACTCATCAACAGTGCTGATGGTAACATTAGGCATCTATTTAATAAGATAGAAAAAGTTAGAATCAACACAACTTTAAGACAAGTCACAAGACAAGGCATCACATGCATAACTTTGGAAATCAAACACACAAGTCATGGCATACATGGATCCATTACAACAACCAAGGTTCAACTTATTTTAAATAACTTTTAGAAAATAGAATGATAAGTGTGGTGGTCCAATTAACAAAGTACGCTTACAATCCTATCTCACTTGCCAAGTTGGCTAACGTAATATTTCTAGAAGCAATCGGCCTATCTTGAGCACATGAATCCATTACTAAGTCTATAATGTCTCCTCTTAAAGTTTGGTTGGTAGCCTCCAACTCTTGGGTATGTTTCTTTTCTTCCTTTAGGTCATTCTGGATGTTGAGCATCCTGCACTTGACTCTATCACCAAGTTCTTTGATGGTCTTCCAAGCTACATCCCTTGCTGAATCAAAGAATGTAGTGTGCACCACTGAATTGGTGAACATGCAGAATCCTGATTCTTTGTGGTTGTCTTCCTTGTTTTTATACAAGTGAAGTTGCACCCACCAGTACTCAACTCCTTCATCCATCACAGGAAAACCTTTGTACACAGCTGCACCATGTATTCCCATTGCAACCATGAGGTCCTTGAGAGCCTTGGGGAATTTTGCCTCACATTCCAAAGTCATTGCCATGAGTGGTCCTTTCCTTACGGCTTCGTTGATGGAGTTCATCTACAAATAGAGATGAGAAAGAAGATTAGAAAAGTTTACGAGAAGAATAGACAAGTGTGGAAGTTGTTAAATTTTTTTCCTTAGTGGTTTCCAATCCTAGGGTCATAATCCTACAGGCAACACAATGCTCTGATACCATCTGTAAGATCCCTCCTTTGTAATGGAAAAGGATCCCTGTGATTGCAATGCTAGTCCCTGGATCAATGCTAGCATCCACAGTTTAAGATGAAGTGCACAGAAAAAAGGTCATTATTACAGTCATTCGAGAGACAAACATAGTCTTTACAACTCCATGGCCACAGGCCTAGTACAAGAGTTTAAATAAGTAAATAGATAAAAGTCTTCATCTTCATGTGCCACAGGCAAACATGTCGAGTATAGACTCATGACTCCTAATCCTCATAAGAATAACCTGCAACATCACAAGTTACATCCACAGTGGGTCAATACATTGGAATAGTATTGGCAAGTGATACCTTAGTATAATTTTGGTGGACTAGATACTATATGCAATTTGGCCAAGTGTAGCTTAGGCTTGCTTTGCTCAAAATAGGTTTTGCATATTAGTTGAAATCATTAAGTTTTTCTTTGTCAAAACTTTTCCTAAGGAACCACCAATAGACATTGGGGTCCTTCACCCTTGTTAAACCACAAGTTTTACTTAGAAATTGGGATGAGGAGATTCTTGATAGCTTCCATGTCTTGATGCTCAAGTTGTCCTTTTCCAGGGACATGGCTAAGTACTTAGATTCTTCCATCTGCAGAGGTTGTGCACTTTCCCCACAAGCCTTGATTTTCACCAAGACAGGACCTTTCAGAAGCCTTCCCTTAGACCAAATGGACGCGCTCCAACCTATCATCCCACTACCACCAACTGTCCAAATGGCTAAGTTATTGCAACCTATATGATCCAGGCAGAGCCCATATTTCCAAGTGGCTGCACTACAAGCTTCTTAACATTTGGCCTCTCAAATCCCTTTGTTCCTGGGTGGCTTTACACAAGTGAGATACACAAGGTAAACCATATAAATGGGCCTTGTGTAACCACTCAACATAAACCATTCCTTCCATTGCACCCAGGTGTTTCATTCACTTAGTTGTTTTATTAAGCAAAAACAAAAGTCCAAAGACTTAGAAATATTTTATCATAGCACGAATATTTCACCACCCTTGGTTTCTACTAGCTAGGCTAAGCATGGCATAGATAAGCATCTTAACTTAGAAATTTCTAGCAATTCTACCACTACTAGGATTTCCCAAGCATAGCATATAAGCAAAATATAACCATGCAAGACTAGCAAAATATTTCTAATGCATAGTAGAAAACATAGGGATAAAAATATCATGAAGCACCACTTGCCTTGGTAGTTTGGAGAGTAGCTACACTCCTCACAATCACAATCACTATTGGCACCAAAATCTACACATAAAATCATAGCAACAAATCACATACAAAATAAATACAAGCAAAAATATATATGGATGCATGCAATATGATATGTGATGATTTTCTAAACTCAACAAGACAAGTGCACAGTACTGGTTCATAAACAAGTTCAAAACTCACCAAACAACTTTATTTGAACACTAAAACAATGTTCAAATGATTTATATACACAAAATAGGCCTACACATGTTTATGTAAATAAAACCATTTTAATAGAAACAAAACATTAAACACATTACATATTTAGAAAGAGCTTTCTCTCCTGATTCTATTGATATAAAATTCATCAAATTTGGACGTGGGGATCAAAAGTTATGATTAAAACAAGTTTAAACATTCAATAGATTCAACTCAGAAATTTTAAATAAACTAACAGACACGCGGCGCAATCCTATTGGTTGATACCGCTTCGCGCTGGATCGCGTCTGTGATCCGTCAGATCTAACTTAAACGTGCGGTCCAGATCTAATCTTACCGCTTCGCCTAGGATCTATCGTATCCACTGGATCTAGATCTAACGATCCTAAGCAACCTGACCATCCAGTGGCGGCGCTAGCGGCGGCGACTGGCGGCGGCGTCTCTGTCAGAGCTGCTACCGGCGTTCTAGGTCGCGCGGAAAAGGGGGAAGGGGCTTACCGTGCTCGCCGTGTGTTGCTGATGCTCAAGGTGGTGGTGGTCTGGCAAGGGGCGCACAGAGATGGTCGCGGGAGCTCGTCGGAGTTGCGGGCGGCGTCAGATGCTTGCTGTCGAAGACAAAGGCGACGCTCTGGGATGCGAGGATCCAAATGAAGAGTGTCAGTAGATGCGCTAGATGCAGGCGAACATGTTCGTGTGATTCAGAGACGGAGGGGAACACGAGGCTCACCGAATTTTGTCGCCGGAGTTGGAGACGTCGTCGGGAACTTGCAGTGCTTGATGAAATCGACGACCTAGGGCAGTATAGGATGAACCAAAGATATCAAGAGAAGCGCAAGGATGTTGCGAAGCGGTCTGCATGAACCATAGAGGAAGGGGCGCACGGAATTTACCAGGATTGGTCGCCGGAGAGGGTTCTGCCTGCGGCGGTGCAAGGGCGAATACGGGCAGCCTGGTGGCAGAGTGGTGGCGCTAGGTGAGGGGAAATGCTCGCGGTGCAGAGGGGTTTAAGTAGGCGGGAGGGGGGCGGCGATTACGCGCAGAATCAATGACAATTAAGCTCGCAGTGACTACGACGAGGTAATGGCGGAGCGAGCGCCTCGGCCGCGCGTGATTGACGATGACGACGACGTGGTCGCAGGGTCCACTTGCCAGCGAGTGAAACAGAGAGGAGGTGGGGTCCTTGCTTCAGCGACTCTGTGGGTTTGTCTGCGAGTGAGAGCGGGAGAAGGGGGAACCCGGGTGGGCTTAGTGGGATGATTTTGTTGTTGGGCTAGAAAGGTTGCGCCGGCCCTTTTCTATTTCTTTTCTCCTTTTCTTTTTCTGTTTGCAATTTCAGGAATCAAATTCAAATGATTTCAAAAGATGTTTGAATTCAAATCTTTTCAGGATTTTTGTAGAGTGCAACACTCACAAATATGGGCACAAAACCAAGTGGTCACTTTGAATTGGCCTGGTCACTTGGAAAAATAAAATAAGCAGTGACATAGCACTAGTTTTTAAATAGGTTTAGAAATTGGTTTTCAAATCATATTTGTTTTGAAACTTTGGTTTAAATCCTAGCAATCTAGCAACACAATCTGAGAGCAATAAGACAACAAGGTTTGGTTCAATGAACAACAATCTCTCATTGGAGAGTAGCATTTATTTTTTAAATGCTGATCACATAAAATAATGAGCTCATATGCTCCTAATTTTGAATTGATTTGTTTGAAATGAAATCCTAAATGATCATGGATGCATGGATGATATGCATGAGTTTGAAACATGATTTTAGGGATGTTACATTTTTCTAAAATGAATTTCAGGAATCAATTTCAATCAAATTCAAAAGCAGTTGAATTTGAATCTTTTCTGGATTTTTGTAAAGTGAAACTTGTATAATTTTGAGTATAGAATCATACTGTCTTGTTGTACTAGCATGGTCCTTGAATATTTTTTAAAAATAACAGTGCCTTAGCACATGGTTTGATGAAGATTTAAAAATGGTTTTTAAAACCATATTTGTTTTGAAATTTTTTGTCCAAGCTTGGAACTCATCCAACCAATCCAATGAATTCAAACAATGGTTTTTAAAACAATTATTCTCTCTCTTGAGAGTGGCATTTGATTAGTGTTTGCTCACATAAAATAATAGCACTTAAGTGCTTCTGTTATCTTGAAATGAGTTTGGAAAATGATCCCTAAATGATATGCTTGCATGAATGATATGCAATCTTTGAAAACATGATTTTAGGGATGTTACAAATCTAACCCCCTTAAGGTGAATCTCTCCCTCGAGATTCGGGTTGGCTAGCAAATAGGTGAGGGTGGTCTTTCCGAAGATCATCTTCTCTTTCCCATGTTGCTTCTTCTTCGGAATGATGGTTCCATTGAACTTTGCAGAATTTGATGGTCTTAGTCCGAGTAACTCTTTCTACAGTCTCAAGAATCTTGATAGGTTTTTCCTCATAAGTGAGATCACTTTCCAATTGGACTTCCTCCAATGGTATAATATCTTTCAAAGGAGTCTCTTCCATCTCTGGATGGCATTTCTTAAGCTGACTCACATGAAACACATTGTGAACGCCATACAAAGATTCTGGCAGTTCAATCTCATAAGCTACCTCTCCTTTACGACTCAGAATCTTGAATGGTCCAACATATCTTGGGGCCAATTTTCCTTCGACTCCAAATATCTTCACTCCACGAAGTGGTGACACTCTAAGATAAGCTCTATCACCCACCTCATAGACGACTTCTCTACGCTTAGGATCTGCGTAGCTCTTTTGTCGGGACTGCGCTATCTTCAATCTGTCCTTAACTAGCTTGACTTTCTCTTCAGCCTCTTTGATTAGTTCTGGTCCGAACAAACTTCTTTCTCCCACACCATTCCATAGCAATGGGGTGGTACACTTTCTCCCATAGAGAAACTCAAATGGTGCCATCTCAATACTGGCTTGATAGCTATTATTGTAAGAGAATTCTACGTAAGGCAGACTTTCATCCCAACTGGCTCCATAGTCTAGGGCACATGCCCTCAACATATATTCAAGAATCTGGTTGGTCCTTTCTGTTTGTCCATCAGTCCGAGGATGAAAAGCAGTGCTGAATTCCAACCTCGTTCCCAATGACTCATGTAGTTGTCTCCAAAAATGAGAAGTGAATTGAGTTCCCCTATCGGACACAATACTCTTGGGTACTCCATGTAGACATACAACTCTACTCATATAGATCTTGGCTAACTTAGCACTTGTGTAGGTTGTCTTCACGGGTATGAAATGAGCCACTTTAGTTAAGCGATCCACTACTACCCAAATAGAATCATATCCTGACCGGGTCCTTGGCAATCGGGTGACGAAATCCATGCCAATCCTGTCCCACTTCCAATCAGGAATAGGTAGTGGTTGTAGTAATCCTGCTGGTTTCTGATGTTCCGCTTTCACTCTACTACACACATCACACAAAGCAATATGTTCGGCGATATTCTTCTTGAGATTATTCCACCAAAATCTTCCTTTCATATCCATGTACATTTTGGTGTTACCCGGATGAATGGAATACGGTAAGTTGTGTGCTTCGTGTAAAATCAGTTTCCGAAGTTCCGGATCTTGCGGAACGCATATACGTTTTCCATACCATAAAGTACCCTGTTCGTCTTCATGGAATCCCTTGGCTTTTCCTTTGCCAATCTTTTCCTTAATCTCTTCAATTTCCTTATCTGTCCTTTGGGCTTTTTTGATTTTGTCCAACAAAGTGGGTTGAACATCCAATGACATGAGATGTCCTTCAGGCACAATCTCCAATCTGAGATCTCTAAATTGGGCACACAGATCATCTGGCAATTCTCCCTTAGTAAGGCCATTCACAAAAACCTTACGACTTAGAGAGTCCGCTACAACATTTGCTTTACCGGGGTGGTATTGCAAACTCAAGTCATAGTCCTTGATGAGCTCTAGCCATCTTCTTTGTCTCATGTTGATTTCTTTCTGGGTGAAGATATACTTCAAACTTTTGTGATCTGTGAACACTTCACATCGTTTTCCCAAAAGATAATGTCTCCATGTTTTGAGTGCATGGACAACAGAGGCTAACTCTAAATCATGAGTTGGGTAGTTTACCTCATGAGTTTTGAGTTGTCTCGAGGCATAAGCCACAACTTTCCCTTCTTGCATAAGTACTGCACCTAATCCATGATGAGATGCATCACAATACACTTGGAAATCCTTCTCCAAATCTGGCAGATATAAGACTGGTGCTGTCACTAGTCTCTTCTTCAACTCTTGGAAACTGAGTTCACATCCTTCAGACCAAGCAAATTTCTTGTCTTTCTTTAGCAATTCCGTCATTGGCTTGGCTATCTTGGAAAAATTCTCAATGAACCTTCTTTAGTATCCTGCCAAGCCAAGGAAACTACGAACCTCTTTCACTGACTTAGGAGATTCCCATTCAGTTACAGCTGAAACTTTAGCAGGATCCACTGCTACACCATCTCCCGACACAACGTGTCCAAGAAATCCAACTTCATTCAACCAAAACTCACACTTGCTGAATTTGGCATACAACTTATGCTCTCTAAGCTTCTCAAGTATCAAACGCAAATGTCCTTCATTCTCTTCTTTGCTCTTGGAGTAGATTAAAATGTCATCGATGAATACGACAACAAACTTGTCAAGGAACTCCATGAACACCTTGTTCATCATATTCATAAAGTATGCTGGTACATTGGTCAAACCAAATGGCATCACGGTGTACTCATACAATCCATACCTAGTGGTGAAAGTTGTCTTAGGTATGTCTTGTTCTCTTATTTTGAGCTAAAAATACCCTGATCAGAGATCAATCTCTGAGAACACACAGGCTCCTTCCAACTGATCAAACAAGTCATTGATTCTAGGCAAAGGATACTTGTTCTTGATAGTCACCTCATTGAGTGAACGGTAATCTATGCATAACCTTTGGCTTCTATCCTTCTTTTCCACAAACAAAACTGGTGCTCCCCAAGATGAAGAACTTGGTTGAATAATTCCTTTCTGCAACTATTCTCCAAGTTGTTTCTTGAGTTCTTTCAACTCATCAACCGACATCTTGTACGGTCTTTTTGCTATTGGTCCAGATCCTGGTAGCAAGTCAATCAGAAACTCCACATCTCTATCTGGTGGCATTCCCGACAATTCTTTCGGAAACACATCAGGATATTCACTCACGATAGGTACACTGTCTATGCTAACCCCCTTAAGAGAATTTAGCTTACTCCTTTTCGATTCAAAGTTGGTCTTGAATCTGATCCTTTTGTTTTCTAGAGTTGTGAGTGAGACAGTATGGTTGGCACAATATAGCACTCCCTTGTGCTTAGTCATCCAGCCCATTCCCAAAATGACATCCAATCCTTGGGAGTTTAGGATTATCAGATTAACGGGAAACTTATACTTCCCAAACTCTATGACTAGATCATGACATCCTGAGTTCACTATCATTTCTCTGCCAGGAGAACTTACTTTTATAGGACACCCAATAGTTTCTACCGGTAGTTCATTTCTTTCAACAAATGCTCTTGATATGAATGAATGAGATGCATCAGTATCAAAGAGAACAAATGCTGGAACAGAATTGAGTTTGAACTTACCAGCAACAGCATCAGGTTCCTCATAGATTTCCTCCACATTGATGTGGTTCACTTGCCCCTTCTGGAAAGGGTTGGGCTCGTTGGATCCTTCAACTTTCTTTTCTGGGCATTCATTTGCATAATGACCCATCTTCTTGCACTTGAAACATTCAACCTGACTAAGATCCTTCTTGACAGGTTGGCTTCCACTACCACTTCCACTTCCATTGTGGTGGCTCTTATATCCACTCTTGTGATTCTTGTACTTGTCATTGTCATGACTACGATGGTGCTTCTTGTCATGATGACGGTTGTGGTTGTGGTGCTTGTTGTACTTTCCATGCTTGTGGGATCCAGAATTCCCACTATCATCATAATGGGAACGCTTGTGAGACGATCCCAAGCCATGCTTGTTAGAGTGCTTTCTCTTCCTGCTTTCAACTTGTTTCATCTTGCTCTCCAAGATGGCGACCTTGTCACAAAGTGACTAATAAGTGGGGACATAGGCCACAGCTAATTGCAGGTTCAATTCATCATTCAATCCTTCGAGGAACTTTTGTTTCCTCTTAGCATCAGTGTCAACCTCATCCGGTGCATAACACGCCAGATTTTTGAACTCTTCAATATACTCTGCCACGCTGCGGTGGCGCTGCTTCAAGTTATGAAATTCCTTCTTATTCAAACTCATCACTCCGGATGAGATGTGAGAAGTACGGAAACCATCTTCAAAGATAGCCCATGTCACATCCGCAATGGGAGTGGTGATCTGGAAGTTATCCCACCAAGTGGCTGCTGGTCCTTCCAACAAGTGTGCTGCAAATCTGACTTTCTCTTCATCAGTACAGCCAACAGTTACCAAGTCCTTGTTTACAGAGAGTAGCCAATCATTGGCCACCATAGGATGAGTAGTTCCTGAGAACTTTGCTGGCCTCAGTCTTAAGAATCTGGTAAGCATGTCAAAACCCGGTGGGTTATTCTGATTGTTGTTGTTGTTGTTGTTGTTGTTGTTGTTGTTGTTATTGTTGTTGTTGTTGTTGTTGTTGTCGTTGTTGTTGTTGTTGTTGTTGTTGTTGTTGTTGTTGTTGTTGTTGTTGTTGTTGTTGTTGTTGTTGTTGTTGTTGTTGTTGTTGTTGTTGTTGTTGTTGTTGTTGTTGTTGTTGTTGTTGTTGTTGTTGTTGTTGTTGTTGTTGTTGTTGTTCTGATTCTGTATGAACGTGGTCATCATCTGCATTAGCTGCGTCTGAGCTGTCATCATCTGCTGCATCTCGGGGGTGATATTGTTGTTGTTGTTGTTAGGGTTGGGATTGGCATGTCGGGGAGGCATCTGTGGTTGTTCAATAGAGATAAGAATGAGATACCCATAGATGCTAACATGCACAATACATCACATAAGCAATCACCAAACATGCATCATAATAGTAAAAGTTCAACATCATAGACAACAAGTTCTGAAAAGTAAACACACCAATAGCAAGCCATCCACATGTTGGATGGTTATTGCAACTCAATAATCAAAAACATGGTAAATAACGGTAAATGAGTAGTCATCACTACTCCTCTGCATCAACCTCCTCATCAACAAGTGTAAGACCTGCATTCTCCATAGCGGTCTTGTACTCCTCGACATTGGTGGTCAAGGTCTCTATTTTGGTTTTGAGAGCCCTCTTATGTGAACGAAGTCTCTCAATCACACCTTGCTGATGCTCGAGCTCGAAGTCCTTGGCCTCTAGTTCTGCAGTCATGTCTCGAATCCTTTTGTTCTATCTTGGACTCTCTTCTCTTGACTCTTGAACTTTCTATCCTGACTCTCAAACTTGGCCTCCATTTCTTTGACTATCTCATCTTGCTCTGCGAAGAGCTTGTACTTCTCACGAAGCTGCACCTGGAGTTCGTCATTGCTAAGCATGACGTTGGTCCTATCAGTATCTAGGTGCCTAAGAAGAACCTCTAAGTCCTGGAGGTAAAGATGAATCGGCTCTGCCGTCTCTCTAGCAGTATCCTCGAAGTCAATGGCCTCACCATCCTCATCACGTCTACCGAAGGCGTGGAAGTGAGTACCTCTAATCTCCCGAGAGTGTCTCCCTAACAAGCGTCCAAGCAAATCCTGCATGACTACCTCTAGGCCTCTCTCCTTGTCATCATGCATGAGCTTGAAGGTGATGGCCTCCGTGGCTGGCTCAGTCCGGCGTCCTGGCTAAGTAACCTTGAATCCCCAAAGGTCCTTCCTCTCGAACTTGGTGAGGGGAAGCATCATGATGGTAGGAAGTGGGAGATTGAGCAAACTAGTGAGCTCAATAATACGAGTGCCAAAACGAGTTCCCTTGAACTCTTCAGCCGTGCTGATAGTAACATTAGGCATCTATTTTATAAGATAGAAAAAGTTAGGATCAACACAATTAAAGTTAAATCACCAGACAAGGCATCACATGCATATCATTGGCAAGCAATACACAAATCATGACATACATAATACAAGCAACCTAGATTCAATGTAACTTAGTCAAAATTTTGGAAATATAATGATGAGTGTGGTGGTCCAACTAACAAGGCTCAATTCATCTTTCACTTTCTAGTCTAAAGGCTAATAATGCATCCTTCTATCAAAATAGATGAGAAAAGAAGATTAGAAAAGTTTACTAGAAGAATAAGACAAGTGTGAAAGTTGTTGAAAAACCTTTCCTTAGTGGTTTCCAATCCTAGGGTCATAATCCTACAGGCAACACAGTTCTCTGATACCATCAGTAAGATCCCTCCCTTTATAAAGGTAAGGATCCCTGTGATTGCAATTCTAGTCCCTGGATCAATGCTAGCATCCACATTTTAAGATCAAGTACACAGAAACAAAGGTCATTATTACATATCATTCCAGAGACAAACATAGTCTTTTACAACTCCATGGCCACATGCCTAATACAAGAGTTCATTATATGATAAGATAAATAAGTCTTCATCTTCATGTGCCACAGGCAATCATGTTGAGTGTATATCATAACCCCTAATCATCATCAGAATAACCTGCAACATCACAAGTTACAGCCACAGTGGGTCAATACATTGCAATAGTGTTGGCAAGTGATACCTTAGTAGAATATTAGTAGTCTAGATACTATATGCATTTTGGCTAAGTGTATCTTAGGCTTGCTTTGATCAAAATAGGTTTTACCTATTAGTTGAAAACTCTAAGTTTTTCTTTGACAAAACTTTTACCAAGGAAACACCAATAGAAATTGGTGAACCTTCACCCTTGTTCACCCACAAGTTTTAACTTAGAAATTGGGATGAGGAGATTCTTGATAGCTTCCATGTCTTGATGCTCAAGTTGTCCAATACTAGGGACATGGCTAGGTACTTAGATTCTTCCATCTGCAGAGGTTGTGCACTTTCCCCACAAGACTTGATTTTCACCAAGACAGGACCTTTCAGAAGCCTTCCCTTAGACCAAATGGACGCGTTCAAACCTATCATCCCATGTAAGATCCCTCCTTTTTAAAGGAAAGGATCCCTGTGATTGCAATGCTAGTCCCTGGATCAATGCTAGCATCAATAGTTTAAGATGAAGTACACAGAAACAAAGGTCATTATTACAGTCATTCTAGAGACAACATAGTCGTTTACAACTCCATGGCCACAGGCCTAGTACAAGAGATTAAACAAGTAAATAGATAAATAAGTCTTCATCTTCATGTGCCACAGGCAATCATGTTGAGTGTAGACTCATGACTCCTAATCATCATCAGTATATCCTCCAACATCACAAGTTACAGCCACAGTGGGTCAATACATTGGAATTGTATTGGCAAGTGATACCTTAGTATAATATTGGTGGACTAAATACTATATGCATTTTGGCTAAGTGTAGCTTAGGCTTGCTTTGCTCAAAAATAGATTTTGCCTATTAGTTGAAAACACTAAGTTTTTCTTTGTCAAAAACTTTACCCAAGGAACCACCAATAGACATTGGGGTCCTTCACCCTTGTTCAACCACAAGTTTTAATTAGAAATTGGGATGAGGAGATTCTTGATAGATTCCATTTCTTGATGCTCAAGTTGTCCTTTTCCAGGGACATGGCTAAGTACTTAGATTCTTCCATCTGTAGAGGTTGTGCACTTTCCCCACAAGACTTGATTTTCACCAAGACAGGACCTTTCATAAGCCTTACCTTAGACCAAATGGACGCGTTCCAACCTATCATCCCACTACCACCAACTGTCCAAATGGCTAAGTTATTGCAACCTATGTGATCCAGGCAGAGCCCATATTGCCAAGTGGTTGCACTAGAAGCTTCTTAACATTTGGCCTCTCAAATCCCTTTGTTCCTGGGTGGCTTTCCACAAGTGATATACACAAGGTAAACCAGAGAAATGGGCCTTGTGTATCCACTCAACATAACCCATTCACAACCATTCCACCCAGGTGATTCATTCACTTAGTTGTTTTATTAAGAAAAACATAGTCCAAAGACTTAGATATATTTATTCATAGCATGAACATATAGCCACCCTTGGTTGCTACTAGCTAGGCTAAGCATGGCATAGATAAACATCTTAACTTAGAAATTTCTAGCAATTCTACAACTACTAGGATTTCCCAAGCATAGCATATAAGCAAAATATAACCATGCAAGACTAGCAAAATATTTGTAATGCATAGTTGAAAAACATAGGGAAAAAATCATGAAGCACCACTTGCCTTGGTAGTTTGGAGAGTAGCTACAATCCTCACAATCACAATCACTAGTTGCACCAAAATCTACACATAAAATCATAGCACCAAATCACATACAAAATAAATACAAGCAAAATATATAAGGATGCATGCAATATGATATGTGATGATTTTCTAAACTCAACAAGACAAGTGCATAGTACTGGTTCATAAACAAGTTCAAAACTTGCCAAACAAACTTTATTTGGACATTAAAACATTTCCTAAATATTTGTTATATACAAAATAGGCCTACACATGTTTCTGTAAATAAAACCATTTTAATAGAAGCAAAACATTAAACACATTGCATATATGGAAAGGGCTTTCTCTCCTGATTCCATTGATATAAAATTCATCAAATTTGGACGTGGGAATCAAAAGTTATGATTAAAACAAAATCAAACATCTAATAGATTCAAAATCTGATTTTAAATCTAACTCTCTGACATGCTGCGGCATCTAATTGGCTGGTACCGCTTAGCACTGGATCGCGCCTGTGAGCCGCCAGATCTAACTTAAACGCGCGGCCCAGATCTAATCTTACTGTTTCGCCTAGGATCTATCGTATCCACTGGATCTAGATCTAACGATCCTAAGCAACCTGACCATCCAGTGGTGGCGCTAGCGGCGGCGACAGGCGGTGGTGGCTCTGTCTACGGCGGTGCGGTGGCTACAGGGGGTTTTGGGGTCGTCGGAGATGCTTACCAGACTCGCGGCGATGTACTGAAGCTCAACGTGGCGGTGGCTTGACAAGGGGCGCGCTACAGTGGCCGTGGGAGCTCATCGGAGTAGAGGACAGCGTCGGGCTCGGGTGGACGGCGACGTTGGCGACGTTCTGATCCGCCCTAACACAAACGAAGGGCATCAGCGGGTGCGCATCGATCAGGCAAACAGGTTTGTGTCAAAGGGAAGGCACGGGGCGGTCGTGTTTTACCTGGATTGCACGTCGGAGTTGAGCGACGGCTCAGGTGCTCGCGGGCGTGAACGAAGACGTCGTCCTGGGTCACAAGAAAGCAAACAGAAGGCATTAGTGAACGCGCAAGGACACGCTAGTCACGTTGGTTTGAACCAGAGACAGGGGGGCGGTCGGAGCTCACCGATATTGGTCGTCGGAGTAGGTTCTGTCTGCGGCGAGGCAATGGCAATTACTGGCAGCCTGGAGGCGCTTCAGGCTGGCTTTGTTGGGGGAAATGGCCGCGAGGGGGAGAGGTTTAAGTAGCCAGGAGGGGCGAGGGAATTATGCTGCAGATCAATGCCAATTAAGCGCGGAATCAACACGGCGGTTCTAGAGGAAACGGCGGTGGCGACGGGGTCTGCGCGCGCGGGGGGAGAAGAAGGAGCTGACGTGGCTCGGGCCCAGTGGCAGTGTCTGCGGGGTAGTGCGGGTGTGGGTGAGAGAGAGAGAGAAGAGGGAAACGACCCGGGTGGGCGTAGTGGGCTGTTTTCTCAGTTGGGCCAAATAACTGGTGCTGGCCCTTTTTCTTTTCTCTATTCATTTTTCTATTTCTGTTTTGTTTTTCTGAATCTATTTTCAAACAAATTCAAATGCTATTTGAATTCAAATTGTTCTGGGTTTTTGCAAAGTGCAACCTTCTTATAATTGTGCACAAAACCAAGTGGTCACTTTGCACTTGCCTGGTCACTTGGAATAAAATAAAATAAACAGTGACATAGCACTAGTTTTAAATAGGTTTTGAAAATGGTTTTCAAATAAAATTTGTTTTGTAGTTTTTGTTTAAGTATTAGCAATCAAGCAAAAACAATCTGAGAGTAAAAAGGTTTGAATCATGAACAATAATCTCTCATTGGAGAGTAGCATTTGATTTAATGCTGATCACATAAAATAATGAGCTCATATGCTCCTGTTTTTGAATTGATTTTTGAAATGAAACCCTACATGATCATGGATGCATGGATGATATGCATGAGTTTTGAAACATGATTTTAGGGATGTTACAAATCTAACCCCCTTAAGGTGAATCTCGTCCTCGAGATTCAGATTGGCTAGCAAATAGGTGAGGGTTGTCTTTCCGAAGATCATCTTCTCTTTCCCATGTTGCTTCTTCTTCGGAATGATGGTTCCACTACACTTTGCAGAACTTGATAGTCTTAGTCCGTGTGACTCTTTCTGCAGTCTCAAGAACCTTGATAGGTTTCTCCTCATAAGTGAGATCACTCTCCAATTGAACCTCTTCCAAAGGTATAGTATCCTTCAAAGAAGTTTCTTCCATTTCTGGATGACATTTCTTAAGCTGACTCACATGAAACACATTATGAATAGCTGACAAAGACTCTGGCAATTCAATCTCATAGGCTACTTCTCCTTTGCGACTTAGAATCTTGAATGGCCCAACATATCTTGGGGCCAATTTACCTTTGACACAAAATCTCTTCACTCCACGAAGTGGTGACACTCTAAGATAAGCTCTATCACCTACTTCATAGGTGACTTCTCTACGCTTAGGATCTGCGTAGCTTTTCTGTCGGGACTGTGCTATCTTCAATCTGTCCTTAACCAGTTTGACTTTCTCTTCAGCCTCTCTGATGAGTTCCGATCCGAACAAACTTCTTTCTCCCACACCATTCCATAGCAATGGGGTGGTACACTTTCTCCCATAGAGAAACTCAAATGGTGCCATCTCGATACTGGCTTGATAGCTGTTGTTGTAAGAAAATTCTGCGTAAGGCAGACTTTCATCCCAACTGGCTCCATAGTCTAGAGCACATGCTCTCAACATATCTTCAAGAATCTAATTAGTCCTTTCTGTTTGTCCATCAGTTTTAGGATGAAAAGCATTGCTGAATTCCAACCTCGTTCCCAATGACTCATGTAGCTGTCTCCAAAAATGAGAAGTAAATTGTGTTCCCCTATGAGACACAATACTTTTGGGTACTCCAAGTAGACATACAATTCTGCTCATATAGATCTTGGCTAACTTAGCACTTGTATAAGTTGTCTTTACGGGTATGAAATGAGCCACTTTAGTTAGGCGATCCACTACTACCCAAATAGAATCATATACTGACCTGGTCCTTGGCAACCCAGTAATGAAATCCATACCAATCTTGTCCCACTTCCAATCAGGAATAGGTAGTGGTTGAAGCAATCCTGGTGGTTTCTAGTGTTCCGCCTTCACTCTACTACATACATCACACAAAGCAATATATTCGGCGATGTCCTTCTTGAGATTATTCCACCAAAATCTTTCCTTCATATCGATGTACATTTTGGTGTTACCCGGATGAATGGAATACAGTGAGTTGTGGGCTTCTTGTAGAATCAGTTTCCGAAGCTCCGGATCTTGTGGAACACAGATACGTTTACCATGCCATAAAGTACCCTATTCGTCTTCATGGAATCCTTTGGCTTTTCCCTTGCCAATCTTTTCCTTAATCTCTTCGATTTCCTTATCAGTCTTCTGAGCTTCTTTGATCTTGTCCAACAAAGTAGGTTGAACATCCAAAGACATGAGATGTCCTTCAGGCACAATCTCCAATCTGAGATCTCTAAATTGGGCACACAGATCATCTGGCAATTCTCCTTTAGTAAGGCCATTCACAAAAACTTTACGGCTTAGAGCATCCGCTACAACATTTGCTTTACCGGGGTGGTATTGCAAACTCAAGTCATAGTCCTTGATGAGATCTAGCCATCTTCTTTGTCTCATGTTAATTTCTTTCTGGGTGAAGATATACTTCAAACTCTTGTGATCTGTGAACACTTCACATCGCTTTCACAAAAGATAATGTCTCCATGTTTTGAGTGCATGGACCATAGAGGCTAACTCTAAATCATGAGTAGGGTAGTTTATTTCATGAGTTTTGAGTTGTCTTGAGGCATATGCCACAACTTTTCCTTCTTGCATAAGTACTGCACCTAATCCATGATGAGATGCATCACAATACACTTGGAAATCCTTCTCCAAATCTGGCAAACACAAGACTGGTGCTGTCTAGTCTCTTCTTCAATTCTTGAAAGCTGAGTTCACAACCTTCAAACCAAGCAAATTTCTTGTCTTTCTTTAGCAATTCTGTCATAGGCTTAGCTACCTTGGAGAAATTCTCAATGAACCTTCTGTAGTAACCTGCTAAGCCAAGGAAACTACAAACTTCTTTCACTGACTTGGGGGATTCCCATTCAGTTACAGCTGAAACTTTAGCAGGATCAACAGCTACACCATCTCCTGACACAACGTGTCCAAGAAATCCAACTTCATTTAACCAAAATTCACACTTGCTGAATTTGGCATATAGCTTATGCTCTCTAAGCTTCTCTAGTATCAATCGTAAATGTTCTTCATGCTCTTCCTTGCTCTTGGCGTAGATTAGAATGTCATCGATGAATACGACGACAAACTTGTCAAGAAACTCCATGAACACTTTGTTCATCATATTCATGAAGTATGCTGGTGCATTGGTCAGACCAAATGGAATCATGGTATATTCATACAATCCATACCTTGTGGTGAAGGCTGTCTTGGGTATGTCTTGTTCCCTTATCTTAAGTTGGAAATAACCTGACCGGAGATCAATATTTGAGAACACACAAGCTCCTTCTAGCTGATCAAACAAGTCATTGATTCTAGGCAAAGTGTATTTGTTCTTGATAGTCACTTCATTGAGTGAACGGTAATCTATGCATAACCTTTGACTTCTATCTTTCTTTTCCACAAACAAAACTGGTGCTCCACAAGATGAGGAACTTGGTTGGATAAAACCTTTCTGCAACTGTTCTCCAAGTTGCTTCTTGAGTTCTTTCAACTCATCAACAGACATCTTGTATGGTCTTATTGCTAATGGTCCAGATCCTGGTAGCAAATCAATAAGAAATTCCACATCTCTATCAGGTGGCATTCCCGGTAATTCTTTCGGAAACACATCCGGATATTCACTCACAATTGGCACACTGTCCAGGCTAACCCCCTTAAGAGAATTTAGCTTACTCCTTTTTGCCTCAAAGTTGGTCTTGAATCTGATCCTTTTATTTTCTGGAGTTGTGAGTGAGACAGTATGGTTGGCACAATCTATCACTCCCTTGTGCTTAGTCATCCAGTCCAGTCCCAAGATGACATCCAATCCTTGGGAGTTTAGGATTATCAAGTTAACGGGAAACTTATACTTCCCAAACTCTATGACTAGATCATGACATCCTGAATTCACTATCATTTCTCCACCAGGAGAACTTACTTTTATAGGACACCCAATAGTTTCTACCGGTAGTTCATTTCTTTCAACAAATGCTCTTGATATGAATGAATGAGATGCACCAGTATCAAAGAGAACAAATGCTGGAACAGAATTGAGTTTGAACTTACCAGCAACAACATCAGGCTCCTCATAAATTTCCTCCACATTGATGTGGTTCACTTGTCCCTTTTGAAAAGGGTTGGGCTTGTTGGGTCCTTCAACTTTCTTTTCTGGGCATTCATTAGCATAATGCCCCATCTTCTTGCACTTGAAACATTCAACCTGACTAAGATCCTTCTTGACAGGCTGGCTTCCACTGCCACTTCCACTACCACTGTGGTGGCTCTTATATCCACCCTTGTGATTCTTGTACTTGTCATTGTCATGACTACGGTGACTCTTGTTGTCATGATGACGGTTGTGGTTGTGGTGCTTGTTGAATTTCCCATGCTTGTGGGATCCTGAACTCCCACTATCATCATAATGGGAACGCTTGTGAGACGATCCCGAGCTGTGCTTGTCAGAGTGCTTTCTCTTCCTACTTTTAACTTGCTTCATCTTGTTCTCCAAAATACCAGCCTTGTCATAAAGAGACTGGTATGTGGGAACATATTCCACAACTAACTACAGGTTCAGTTCATCATTCAACCCTTCAAGGAATTTTTCCTTCCTCTTAGCATCAGTGTCAACTTCATCCGGTGCATATCGCGCCCGATTGTTGAACTCTTCAATATATTCAGCCACGCTGCGGTGGCGCTGCTTCAAGTTATGGAACTCTTTCTTCTTCAAACTCATCACTCCGAATGAGATGTGAGCAGTACGGAAACCATCTTCAAAGATAGCCCATGTCACATCCTCAATGGGGGTGGTGATTTGGAAGTTATCCCACCAAGTGGCTGCTGGTCCTTCCAACAAGTGTGCTGCAAATCCGACTTTCTCTTCATCAGTACAGCCAACTGTTACCAAGTCCTTGTTCACAGAGCGTAGCCAATCATTGGCCACCATAGGATCAGTTGTTCCTCAGAACTTTGCTGGCCTCAATCTCAAGAACCTGGTAAGCATGTCAAAACCCGGTGGGTTGTTGTTGTTGTTGTTGTTGTTGTTGTTGTTGTTGTTGTTGTTGTTGTTGTTTTTGTTGTTGTTGTTGTTGTTGTTGTTGTTGTTGTTGTTGTTGTTGTTGTTGTTGTTGTTGTTGTTGTTGTTGTTGTTGTTGTTGTTGTTGTTGTTGTTGTTGGTGTTGTTGCTGTTGTTGTTGTTGGTGTTGTTGTTGTTGTTGTTGTTGTTGTTCTGATTCTGGATGAACGTAGTCATCATTTGCATCAGCTGAGTTTGAGCTGTCATCATTTGCTGCATCTCAGGGGTGATGTTGTTGTTGTTGGGATTGGGATTGGCACGACGGGGAGGCATCTGTGGTTTGTTCAATTGAGATAAGAATGTGATACCCATAGATGCTAACATGCACAATACATCACATAAACAATCACCAAACATGCATCACAATAGTAAAAGTTCAACAACAAAGACAACAAGTTTGCAAAGTAAACACACCAATAGCAAGCCATCCACATGTTGGATGGTCATTGCAACTCAATAAAAAAACATGATAAATAAATGATAAATGAGTAGTTATCACTAATCCTCGGCATCAACCTCCTCCTCAACAAATGTAAGACCTGCATTCTCCATAGTGGTCTTGTATTCCTCGACATTGGTGGTCAAGGTCTCGACTTTGGCTTTGAGAGCCCTCTTCTAAGAACGAAGCCTCTCAATCACAGTCTACTGATGCTCGAGCTCGAAGTCCTTGGCCTCCAGTTCTACAGTCATGTCTCGAGTCCTCTTGTTCCTATCTTGGACTCGCTTCTCTTGACTCTTGAACTTCCTGTCCTGACTCTCGAACTTGGCCTCCATCTCTTTGACTATCTCATCTTGCTCTGCGAAGAGCTTGTCCTTCTCACGAAGCTGCACCTGGAGTTCGTCATTGCTAAGCATGACGTTGGTCCTATCAGTGTCCACGTGCCTAAGGAGAACCTTTAAGTCCTGGAGGTATAGACGAATCGGCTCTGCTGTCTCCCTCGAAGTGTCCTCGAAGTCGATGGCCTCTCCATCCTCATCACGTCTACCGAAGGCGTGGAAGTGAGTACCTCTAACCTGTCGAGAGTGTCTCCCTAACAAACAGCCAAACAAGTCTTGCATGACTACCTCTAGGCCTCTCTCCTTATCATCGTGCATGATCTTGAAGATGATTTCCTCTGTGGTAGGCTCAGTCTGGCGTCCGGGCTGGTTGACCTTGAAGCCCCAAAGGTCTTTCCTCTCAAACTTGGTGAGGGGAAGTACCATGATGGTAGGAAGAGGGAGATTTAGCAAACTAGTGAGCTCAATAATACGAGGGCCAAAACGAGTTCCCTGGAACTCTTCAACAGTGCTGATGGTAACATTAGGCATCTATTTAATAAGATAGAAAAAGTTAGAATCAACACAATTTTAAGACAAATCACAAGACATGGCATCACATGCATAACATTGACAAACACACAAGTCATAGCATACATAAAATCCATTACAAACATCCAAGGTTCAACTTATTAGACAATATTTTTGGAAAATAAAATGATAAGTGTGGTGGTCCAACTAACGAAGTATGATTACAATCCCATCTCACTTGCCAAGTTGGCTAACAAGGCATCTCTAGAGGCAATCTGTTTATCTTGATCACATGACTCCATTTCTAAGTCTATGATGTCTTTCCTTAAACTTTGATTGGTAGCCTCTAGCTCTTGGGTATGTTTCTTTTCTTCCCTAAGGTCATTCTGGGTGTTAAGCATTCTGCACTTGATTCTATCACCAAGTTCTTTGATGGCTCTCCAAGCTGCATCCCTTGCTGAATCAAAGAATGTGGTGTGCATCATTGTGTTGGTGACCATGCAAAATCCTGAGTCTTGTGGTTGTCTTCCTTGTTTTTATACAAGTGAAGTTGCACCCACCAGTACTCAACTCCTTCATCCATCACAGTAAAACCTTTGTACACAGCTGCACCATGTATTCCCATTGCAACCATGAGGTCCTTGAGAGCCTTGGGGAACTCTGTCTCACATTCCAAAGTCATTGTCATGAGTGGTCCCTTCTTCACGGCTTCGTTGATGGAGTTCATCTACAAATAGAGATGAGAAAGAAGATTACAAAAGTGTACGAGAAGAAAAGACAAGTGTGGAAGTTGTTGAATTTTTTTTCCTTAGTGGTTTCCAATCCTAGGGTCATAATCCTACAGGCAACAACCTGGCTCTAATACCATCTGTAAGATCCCTCCTTTTTAAAGGAAAGGATCCCTGTGATTGCAATGCTAGTCCCTGGATCAATGCTAGCATCCACAGTTTAAGATGAAGTACACAGAAACAAAGGTCATTATTACAGTCATTTCAGAGACAACATAGTCGTTTACAACTCCATGGCCACAGGCCTAGTACAAGAGATTAAACAAGTAAATAGATAAATAAGTCTTCATCTTCATGTGCCACAGGCAAGCCTGTTGAGTGTAGATTCATGACTCCTAATCATCATCAGAATATCCTGCAACATCACAAGTTACAGCCACAGTGGGTCAATACATTGGAATTGTATTGGCAAGTGATACCTTAGTATAATATTGGTGGACTAAATACTATATGCATTTTGGCTAAGTGTATCTTAGGCTTGCTTTGCTCAAAAATAGATTTTGCCTATTAGTTGAAAACACTAAGTTTTTCTTTGTCAAAAACTTTACCCAAGGAACCACCAATAGACATTGGGGTACTTCACCCTTGTTCAACCACAAGTTTTAATTAGAAATTGGGATGAGGAGATTCTTGATAGCTTCCATGTCTTGATGCTCAAGTTGTCCTTTTCCAGGGACATGGCTAAGTACTTAGATTCTTCCATCTGCAGAGGTTATGCACTTTCCCCACAAAACTTGATTTTCACCAAGACATGACCTTTCAGAAGCCTTCCCTTAGACCAAATGGACGCGTTCCAACCTATCATCCCACTACCACCAACTGTCCAAATGGCTAAGTTATTGCAACCTATGTGATCCAGGCAGAGCCCATATTGCCAAGTGGCTGCTCTAGAAGCTTCTTAACATTTGGCCTCTCAAATCCCTTTGTTCCTGGGTGGCTTTCCACAAGTGAGATAAACAAGGTAAACCATAGAAATGGGCCTTGTGTAACCACTCAACATAACCCATTCACAACCATTCCACCCATGTGATTCATTCACTTAATTGTTTTATTAAGCAAAAACATAGTCCAAAGACTTAGATATATTTATTCATAGCATGAACATATAGCCACCCTTGGTTGCTACTAGCTAGGCTAAGCATGGCATAGATAAACATCTTAACTTAGAAATTTCTAGCAATTCTACAACTACTAGGATTTCCCAAGCATAGCATATAAGCAAAATATAACCATGCAAGACTAGCAAAATATTTCTAATGCATAGTTGAAAAGCATAGGGAAAAAATCATGAAGCACCACTTGCCTTAGTAGTTTGGAGATTAGCTACAATCCTCACAATCACAATCACTATTTGCACCAAAATCTACACGTAAAATCATAGCACCAAATCACATACAAAATAAATACAAGCAAAATATATAAGGATGCATGCAATATGATATGTGATGATTTTCTAAACTCAACAAGACAAGTGAACAGTACTGGTTCATAAACAAGTTCAAAACTTGCCAAACAAACTTTATTTGGACATTAAAACATTTCCTAAATATTTGTTATATACAAAATAGGCCTACACATGTTTCTGTAAATAAAACCATTTTAATAGAAGCAAAACATTAAAAACATTGCATATATGGAAAGGGCTTTCTCTCCTGATTCCATTGATATAAAATTCATCAAATTTGGACGTGGGAATCAAAAGTTATGATTAAAATAAAATCAAACATCTAATAGATTCAAAATCTGATTTTAAATCTAACTCTCTGACACGCGGCGGCATCTAATTGGCTGGTACCGCTTCACGCTGGATCGCGTCTGTGAGCCGTCAGATCTAACTTAAACGCGCGGCCCAGATCTAATCTTACCATTTCGCCTAGGATCTATCGTATCCACTAGATCTAGATCTAACGATCCTAAGCAACTTGACCAACCAGTGGCGGCGCTAGCGGCGGCGGCTCTATCTACGGCGGTGTGGTGGCTACATGGGGTTTTGGGGTTGTCAGAGATGCTTACCAGACTCGCGGCGATGTACTGAAGCTCAACATGGCGGTGGCTTGACAAGGGGTGCGCTGCAGTGGCCGTGGGAGCTCGTCGGAGTAGAGGATAGCGTCGGGCTCGAGTGGACGGCGACGTTGGCGACGTTCTGGTCTGCCCTAACACAAACGAAGGGCATCAGCGGGTGCGCATCGATCAGACTAACAGGTTTGTGTCAAAGGGAAGGCACGGGGCGGTCGTGTTTTACCTGGATTGCACGTCGGAGTTGAGCGGCGGCTCAGGTGCTCGCGGGCGTGAACGAAGACGTCGTCCTGGGTCACGAGAAAGCAAACAGAAGGCATCAGTGAACGCGCAAGGACACGCTGGTCACGTTGGTTTGAACCAGAGACAGGGGGCGGTCGGAGCTCACCGAGATTGGTCGTCGGAGTAGGTTCTGTCTGCGGCGAGGCAATGGCAATTACTGGCAGCCTGGAGGCGCTTCGGGCTGGCTTTGTTGGGGGAAATGGCCGCGAGGGGGAGAGGTTTAAGTAGCCAGGAGGGGCGAGGGAATTACGCTGCAGATCAATGCCAATTAAGCGTGGAATCAACGCAGCGGTTCTGGAGGAAACAGCGGTGGCGACGGGGTCTGCGCGGGGGGGGGGGGGGAGAAGAAGGAGCTGACGTGGCTCGGGCCCAGTGGCAGTGTCTGCGGGGTAGTGCGGGTGTGGGTGAGAGAGAGAGAAGAGGGAAACGACCCGGGTGGGATTAGTGGGCTGTTTTCTAAGTTGGGCCAAATAACTGGCGCTGGCCCTTTTTCTTTTCTCTATTCATTTTTCTATTTCTGTTTTGATTTTCTGAATCTATTTTCAAACAAATTCAAATGCTATTTGAATTCAAATTGTTCTGGGTTTTTGCAGAGTGCAACCTTCTTATAATTGTGCACAAAACCAAGTGGTCACTTTGCACTTGCCTGGTCACTTTGAATAAAACAAAATAAACAGTGACATAGCACTAGTTTTAAATAGGTTTTGAAAATGGTTTTCAAATCAAATTTGTTTTGTAGTTTTTGTTTAAGTATTAGCAATCAAGCAAAAACAATCTGAGAGTAACAAGGTTTGACTCATGAACAACAATCTCTCTTTGGAGAGTAGCATTTGATTTAATGATGATCACATAAAATAATGAGCTCACATGCTCCTGTTTTTGAATTGATTTTTGAAATGAAACCCTACACGATCATGGATGCATGGATGATATGCATGAGTTTTGAAACATGATTTTAGGGATGTTACATCCCACTACCACCAACTGTCATAATGGCTAAGTTATTGCAACCTATGTGATCCAGGCAGAGCCCATATTGCCATGTGGCTGCACTAGAAGCTTCTTAACATATGGCATCTCAAATCCCTTTGTTCCTGGGTGGCTTTCCACAAGTGAGATACACAAGGTAAACCATAGAGATGGGCCTTGTGTAACCACTCAACACAAACCATTCTTTCCATTCCACCCAGGTGTTTCATTCACTTAGTTGTTTTATTAAACAAAAACACAAGTCCAAAGACTTAGAAATATTTACTCATAGCATGACTATATAACCACCCTTGGTTGCTACTAGCTAGGCTAAGCATGGCAATTATAAGCATCTTAACTTAGGAATTTCTAGTAATTCTACAACTACTTAGGATTTCCCAAGCATAGTATATAGTTCAAAATATTCATGCAAGTCTAGCAAAATATTTCTAGTGCATAGTTGAAAAACATAGGAATAAAATCGTGAAGCACCACTTGCCTTGGTAGTTTGGGGAGTAGAAACAATCCTCACAATCACAATCACTATTTGCACCAAAATATACAAATAAAATAATAGCACCAAAATCTCATACAAAATATATACAAGCAAAAATATATGGATGCATGCAAAATGCCATGTGATGATTTTGTACACCAAACAAGATAAGTGCACAGTACTGAATCTTTAAACAAGTTCAAAACTTGCCAAATAAACTTTATTTGAACAATAAAACATTTTTCAAATAATTACTATTCCCAAATTATGCCTACAAATGTTTCTATGAAAACAATCATTTTAACAGAAGAAAATCATTAAACACATTGCATAAATGGAAAGGACTTTCTCTCCTGATTCCAATGATATAAAATTTGTCAAATTTGGACGTGGGGATCAAAAGTTATGAATTATTCAAGTTTAAACATCTAATAGATCTAAATTCTGATTTTAAATCTAACTCATAGACACGCGGCGTGCTCTGATTAGTCGATACCGATTCGCACAGATCGGCTAACGTGGACCGCCAGATCTAACTAAAACGCACGGCTAGATCTGATCCATACCCCTTCGTTAAGTGATCTATCCTACACGTTAGATCTAGATCCAACGGTGGCCGATCAAACTACCAAAGTCTGGCGGCGCGCGGCGACGGTGAGCGGCGGCGCGCTCTGTCTATGGTGGCGCGGTGGCTATAGAGGGGGTTTGGGTCATCGGGGAGGCTTACCAGACTCGCAAAGGTGTACTGGAGCTCAACGTGGCAGTGGCTTGTCAAGGGGCGCGTGGACACGATGAGGATTCCTCGTCGGAGTAGAGGCAGACGTCGGGCAAGATTTGGCGTCGTCGGGGGCGAGGTTCTGGTGCGCTAAGACAACCCAGAGATGCTGTTAGATGCGCACAATCCTGGCAAACAAGTGAGTATCGAAAAAGGAGGAAGGGGTGGTCGGGAACTACCAGGAGGGGTAGCCGGAGTTGCGCCGAGCTTCGGTTGCTTCCAGTGGTGGACGGTGACGACGTTCTAGGATGATACAAGGAAATGGAAGGCATGAGAAGATGCGCAAGAACATGTAGAACACGCTCGCATGAAGCAAAGATAGGGGGTGGACGATGCTCACCGGAATTGATCTCCGGAGGTCGTCGGAACTGCGGCGGTGTGGGCAAGATTATGGGCAACCTGGTGGCGTGGTGACTGTGCTGAGCGAGGGGAAATGAGCAGAGAGAGAAGGGGATCTTATAGCCGGAGCAGGGGCGGAGATTACGCACGCATTCATTGCCAATTAAGCAGATTGAATTCGCGGCAGTGAAGGGGGAAGAAACGGGCGGCGACGGTATCTGCGCGCGGAGTTTGGGGAAGAAGGTGCTGACGTGGAGAGGGTCCACCGATCAGTGACTGCGGGGTAAGCCTGTGCTGCGTGAGAGAGAGAGGGAAAAATCCCGGGTGGGCTTGTTGGGCTGCGTTTGCTGATGGGCTAAAAGTCTGGCGCCGGCCCTTTCCTAATTCTTATTTCTTTTTCTTTTTCTAAAATGAATTTCAGGAATCAATTTCAATCAAATTCAAAAGCAATTGATTTGAATCTTTTCTGGATTTTTGTAAAGTGAAACTTGTATAATTTTGAGTATAGAATCATACAATCTTGTTGGACTAGCATGGTCCTTGAAGATTTTTTAAAAATAACAGTGCCTTAGCACATGGTTTGACGAAGATTTAAAAATGGTTTTTAAAACCATATTTGTTTTGAAATTTTTTGTCCAAGCTTGGAAATCATCCAACCAATCCTATGAATTCAAACAATGATTTTTAAAACAATTATTCTCTCTCTTGAGAGTGGCATTTGATTAGTGTTTGCTCACATAAAATAATAGCACTTAAGTGCTTCTGTTTTCTTGAAATAAGTTTGGAAAATGATCCCTAAATGATATGCATGCATGAATGATATGCAATCTTTGAAAACATGATTTTAGGGATGTTACAGGTATGATGGGATGAAGCGGCCCGGGCTAACCTTACATGACATCGTTCATGAGACTTGCTCCACGCTCAACATGCAACTTGTATTGCATAAGTGGCTTTGCGGGTGTCTGTATCTCCCATCATAGTATAGATTCAATTTACAATAGGCACTTGATAGTTCAAGCATCATCGTTGTGGTTCTTGTTCGTAAGTTAGAACGACACTTATTGAAATCCCCAAACCATGTAAAACATGCAAAGAAAATTAGAGACGTCTAACTTTGTTTTGTAGGGGTGTGATGTGATGTGATATGGCCATGATTGTGTTTATATATGATGTATGCAATGTCCCTTATTGTAAGTTGGCAACCGGCAGGAGCCATATGGTTGGCTTTAAATTCCGTTAAGACCTGCATGTCTATTCAAAGTAGTTGTAATAGTTGAAGCTGGTGGACGACAACCATGAAACGACGCCATTGACCTTGACGCCATACCGGTGATGATGGAGATCATGTTCGTGCTTGAAGATGGAGATCAGAAGCACAAGAACAAAGGACATATCATATCACATATTATGAATTGAATGTGATGTTAATCCTTTATGCATCTTATATTTCTTAGTTTGCGACGGTAGCATTGTAAGATGATCCCTTAGGCACACAAATTTCAAGTTTTAAAGTGTTCATCCTTATTAAGCACCGTTGCTACAGCTCGTTGTTTTGGAGCACCACGTGATGATCAGGTGTGTTAGATTCTGCGAGTGTATACAACGTGAGCAAGCCAGATTTGCTCATGCGGATGCTAAGGTTTGATCTTGACGAGCCTAGCATGTACAGATATGGTCTCGGAACACGGATCACCGAAAGGTAAAGCATGAGTCATATAGATGATATGATGAACATGATGATTGTTCTCCATTGAAACTATATCATGTCACGTGATGATCGGACTTCGTGTAGTGAATTTGGTTCGTGTGATCACTAAAACAATGTGAGGGATATTGTTTTGAGTGGGAGTTCAACGGCAATATGATTAAAAGTTGAACACAATTTATCAAAAATTAAATCGAAGTGAATTTGCATAGTTGTTGTAGTCATTGGCATCCGTTTACCACCTTGCGCTTAGTTATAATTGAGATGATAGAACTATAGAATTCTGGTTAGTTACTTTACGAACTGGTATCGTATTGTTTTGAAGTGTTAATCTAAAGTTTAAAAGTCCCATTGCAAACTTTCAGTAAGTTTCGATTACTCTGTGAAGTTTAATAGTTGGTATTAAATCAAGAGTAACAATTCCAGTGTTAGTATATGAGTATCATGTTTATCTCCATGATTCTTGATATTCGAAAGATAGTTTCAATATCAATGTAATCTAGGAGTTGAAAGAGTTGTTTCAAAAACCATCATGTATGGAAGATATTGCGATATCTGAAATGATGTTTTGGTTACAACATGATAGAGTATAATATGGCAAAGTTTATGTTCTCATATTTGATGAGAATTTACAAAATGTTGGAGACACTAGTTGTCCTAATCCTCCAAAAGGTTTTGGAGAGCAACATTATACTCGCGATTCACCGTTATAAGATAAAAGTAGCTTGATCATGGATAATTCCATGATAAGGGTGAATATTTGATGTAGGTAAAATGTTTACTACACCAAGTGATTACTAAAGAAAGGAATTTGAAAGAACACCAAACATTTGATGATGGTGATCTACTTCAAAGTGCAAGTCCAAATACATTGGTATTTAATTATACATGCTTTGGGCTATGTGTCATTGATGTTGATAGATTCTTTCAAACAGAAAAAGAAATACTGAAAGAGAATCTCATATATATATGTCAGAAAAGAAAAGACTAGAATTATTCATCTTAGGTATATAGTGGATATACGTGTTATGGATGTATTCTTTGCTTGTTAAATAATGTGGTTCTTAAGTATTGGATACTAAATTTGTTGGTATGAATCGTCATACGAAACAACAGAATTCATGAACTACAAAGGCCTAAGTAACTAGCAAAAGAATATGTGATGATGTTCATCGAGAAAAAATAAAGAGTTATTGTGCTGCTCATTAAACATCAAAGCTTGACTTCAAGATTTGTTTTATCAGGTATTATGAGAACAAAAGGGTTGTTCAAATAATTGCCGTAATCCATAAAAGATGGATAATTTACAAATCTCGTTGGAGAAATCACATCCATAAAACTAGTGCTAAAAATGTCGAAAGACAAATTGATTGGAAGATCACTTAGGAAGTGACATCGTCGTTTAAATTATATTGGAAAGAAAACATGAAGGAACTCCATGTGGATGGAATTTTGGAGTCTTTTGATTTTTGATCAAATGATGCTTGTGAAACTTTCCTAGAGATAATTAAAACTTCGTTCAAAGGCCAAAAGGGAACGAATGACTAGCTTTTTGGAGCTTGTACATATTGTTGTATGAAGTCCATTATGTGTAGTCAAGAGCGTTGGATTTCAACTTCATATGCTTTATCCAAAAATTTAAGTGAATATATGAATATTTACTTAATAAGGATGAAGTATGAAACATTTGAAAAGTTCAAAGACTTTCAAGATGAAGTGCAAAATCATTGTAACAAGAATATAAATAGTTTATGATAAGATCATAAAGGAAGATATTTGAGTTACAAGTTTAGCATAATACCTAAGATTTAAGGAATCGTTCCGTGGATTTGCATTTCCTGAAATACCATAAGAGTATGGAGCGTTCGAGATATGTAATTAAACCTTGTTTGACATGGTAATATCAAAGATGTAATTCATAAAACTGCCATTATATTTTAAAGATTAAAAGCTTTAGAGACTACCGTTTTCCACTAAAAAGAGATCCATCATAATCCGTTGAAATGACACCATATAAAGTTATGGTTTGGGATAAAACCCAAGTTGTCCTTTCTTAAACATTGGTATGCTATGCATAAGAAAGATGTTTGCAACCAAAGTCGGATGAACCTATCTTTGTATGTTATTTCGAAAAACTGTTAAGTATTCCTCCATAACATCGGAGACAAAAGTGTTTGTCGCTTAGAACGTCAAGTTTCTTTGAGAAGGAATTTTCCGTGAAAAGATAAGTGGGAGGACAATAGAAATTTTATAAGGTTAAAAGAACCTTAGTTGTATGTGCAAAGTTGCGCAGCGCCGAAAAGTGTTCCGGAGGCAGCAACAATGCTCATGGCTCACATGCCTAAAAGGTTGTGGTTACGAAGGTCAAAGTTTCTATTGAACCAAGTAGGTCGGGTAAACAATCAAATACCAAGATTTGAGGGTTGAATCATTATTTGAGAATAATGAACGGACTACATGCAAAGAAGCAATGATGGGCCCTAACTCCGTAAAATGGCTTGAAGCCATAGAATCCGTGATAGTTCCATACACGAGAAATCAAGCTTTGAACTTGAAGGACCCTCGAGAAAGATGTAAGACCTTATAGTCGTGTTTGGATCTATAAAGAAATAGACATGGATGTTTCACATATATGAAATAGTCGATATGTTGGGAAAGAGTTCACAACAATGTTCAAAGGTTGACTATGACAAGATTTGTTCTTTCATAGCGATATTTAGTCTAGACGGATTAGTGTAGAAACCACTACACATAATTTTGTTATGTGATAGTTGAATAAACAAAACAAGTTCTTCTAATAGAATTGTTACCTAGGACGTGTGCGTAACACGGTCCAAAGGGTTTTGTTAATTCAAAGGATGCTAAAAACATATGAAAACTACAATGGTTGAAGTAAGCATCGCGGAGTTGGAATCTTCACTATGATGAAACTGTTAAAAGAGTTTAATTTCATCGGAGACAATGAAGATGCTTGAATTTGCAAGAAATTAAGTGGGAGCGCTAAGACATGTTTCTAATACATTATGTGGAAGACATATTGTTGATTGGAAATGATGTATCTTTTATTAACACATATTAAGAATTTCATCCCGATGAAAGACTTAGGCAAAACCCAAATATTTGGCATCAATAGACGCTAATATGGTTGTGCCGAAAGTACATAGATGATGTATTGAATGAGTTCAATATAGAAACTACAAGAAAGGTTCTTGTCGCACAGAAAGGGTTGAATGAGTTCAATATTGATGATATATTCAAGTGTATTGACACTTGGTAAGTGAAACAAAGATTCAAGTATAGATTGATACTTGATGTATGAAATCACAAAGAGTATTTATATCAATCATACTGTGATATGTACAAATCCAGATATGTCCTATGCTCTAAATGTTATGAGCATATACCAGAATGATTCATAAGATAATCATTGGACATAGTAAAGATATTCTTATGATCTTGTAAAAGAACTAAGAATATATTATTTTGTAGAAGTGACAAATAGATGGTTAGTTCATTGTAAATGAATTACATTGATACTAGTTTTGTCACGAAGTACAAATTAAGTTTATCTCAATCTAAACTAAGGGTGGCACAATATGATGGAATGTGAGTTCCATAATAAATTTGGATGAGTTCCAAAGTTAAGACATTGTGACAGATACTACAACAAAAGGCTAAGTATATAACTGCTATTATAGCAGCAAAAGAGGGCATTTGTGTCAAGTAGTTTGTTATCAAACTAGGTGTAGTTCATAGCAGGGATAATACTATGAAGATATATTGTACGACAATATTATCAACATGTTTTAACCCCAAAGAACTAAAGGTCACACCAAAGGACAAAATTTGTCCAAAGCCATCTCATTAAAGAATGAGTGATGCGTAGAGACGCAAAGACATGCAATTACACACGGACCTGGAAGTGTCAGATCCTGAGATCAGTTGACCACTAGCAATCGTGTACATACGACACCAGAAAGCCATAGGTGTTGAATACACAAAGGTTTGAAACTAGATTATTGACTCTAGTGCAAGTGGGAGACTGTTGGAGATATGCCCAAGAGGCAATAATAAAGTGGTTATTATCATATCTTCATACTTATGATAAATGTTTACATACCATGCTATAATTGTATTAACCGGAAACATTAATACTTGTGTGATTTGTAAACCTAAAAGAGTCCCTAGTAAAGCCTCTTGTTAAACTAGCTTGTTGGTTAATATATGATCATGGTTTCCTGATCATGAACATAGAGATGTTATTAACAACAGGGTCATATCATTATGAGAATGATGTGATGGACATACTCCTATAGATAAGCGTAGCATAAAGATCAAGTCATTTAATATAGTTCATTTGCTATAAGCTTTCTGATACATAGTAACCTAATTCCTTCTACCATGAGATCATGTTAATCACCATCACCGGAAGGATGCTTTGATGACATCAAACACCACACCGTAACTGGGTGGCTATAAAGGTGGCATTGAGTGTTCGGAAAGTATGGGTTGAGGTACATGGATCAAGAGTGGTATTTTTCCATCCATATGACAGATAGATATACTCTGGGCCCTCTCGGTGGAATGTCATCCAATTGTCTTGCAAGCATGTGACTGGTTCACAAGGGATCACATACCACGGGAACGATAAAAGAGTACTTATCAGTAACGAGGTTGAACTAGGTATGCAGAGATACCGACGATCAAAACCTCGGATAGGTAAACTATCGTGAGACAAAGGGAAATTGGTATCGTATGTAAGTGGTTCATTCGATCGCAAAGTAATCGTAGAAAAATGTGGGAGCCATATGAATTTCCAGATTCCTCTATTGTTTATTGATCGGAGAAGTGTCTCGGTCATGTACACATAATTCACGAACCGTAGGGAGACACACTTAAGGATTCGATGTTGTTGAGTAGTTATGGAATGATGAGTAAGAGACCGAATGTTGTTCGGAGTCTCGGATGGGATCCGGGATATCACGAGGAGATACGGAATGGTCCGGAGAATAAGATTCATATAAGGAAAGTCCTGTTTTGGAGTTCGGAAATGATTTCGATGTTTTCACCACGAATGTTCTAGAAGGGTTTGGAAGGTCCGGCACTCCAGAGGGGAAGGGTACATGGATGTGTCATGACAATGTGGAATGGTTGCATAATGTACTAGGTCACTTGGCTGGGCAAAATAAAGAGAAGAAATCAAATCGAAGTTTGAAAGTCAAACGCCAATTTGAAAACGTCAAATCTCAAGTTTGCTTGGTGGAGGGAGAGTAGGAAACCTAATTGGGGAGGAAGTCCCACTCCCTCCCACCCGCCGGCCATGAGGAGGAGTTGGAGGAGGACTCCTTCCTCCCAAACCGCCCCCTCCCACCTATATAAGGAGGGTAGGGCTCCCCTCTACCCCTCACACCCAAAACCCTAGCTCCTAGGCGCCACCACCCTCCAAGTGCTGCCGCCACCTAGGGCTCCTCCAAGTCGCCGACTTGGGCTTCCCCAAGTCCTAGCTGCCGGCCACACCACCCCCCCTTGGTGCTTCTAAATCCGTAGATCCCAAGGCCCTCTCTTACTCCACCATACTCGCTCCGGCTTAAGGCGAAGCCCTGCGAGATCTCCCCTGTACTTCCGACACAACACCGTCGAGCTGCCGAAATCACGAGGAGAGTGCTACAACCTCCACTGCCTGCTGGAACAAGGGAGAGGAAGGTCTTCATCGAGTACCGAACGTGTGACCGACTACGGAAGCGCTGTCGGAACGCAGCGCCGGAAGGATCATCTACGCGATCTTGAGATCGGAAGTGTACGACTACATCATCCACGAGAATCTGCTCACGTTAACCGCTTTGGATCTTCAAGGGTTAGTACTCTATCGACTCGTTGCTGCAATCTAGTATATAGATCTTGGCTTGTGTGTGTTCATGCGATAGAATTTTTTTGTTTTCCATGCTACGAACCCCTACAGTTGTCTCCCATGTTGATCATTTGATTTGTCATCCTTTGCAACAATTGGGTTTGGGTTTCCATAAAACTTTGCATGGTTGGGTCTAACTCATTGTTGTTGGCCCAAAATTGACTGGTCAATTGGTTCAACTGGGTTTGGGTTACTATGAGTTCTCTCATGTGCATCTCTTGGTTTTTGTTTTTGTTGTTGTTGTTGTTGTTGTTGTTGTTGTTGTTGTTGTTGTTGTTGTTGTTGTCACCATTCTTGATGTTGGAGTTTCTTGGAGTAGTCATCTGTTTGGGTTGGATTGGGATTAGAATAGGCAAAAGATTTCTAAGGAAGAAGTCTAATCACACACATCACAATTCACACAAGCAATGTGCAAGCAATCACAAACAAATATTCCACTCAAACAACAAGTTTCAAGCACATTTTAGGCAACACAATATTTTTGTTACACCACATAGGTTGGTGTGTTTGATTTAAACTAAACATGGTGGTCCAACTATATGGTTCACTTGAGATCATTCCATGCTTCTTAGGTGTTTCTTCTTGAATTAGATCATTGTGTCCTTGGAAAAATTCTTGTGTCTTGGTCACAAAACTTCATAGGTGATGATGATTCCTTCTAAGTTGTGTTTCCTTATTCTTCAAGTCTTGAGTAATATTTATTGTCTCACTTGTAGTCCTTAGTGATGTCCAAGTTGAAGTCCTTGTTGAAACTAAAGTTGAAGTCATTAGTGATGTTGAAGTCTTTGCTCAAGTTGAAGTCTTTGCTTATGGTGAAGTCTTTATTCATATTGAGGTTTTGTCCATCTAGTGTGAAAGGGATAAGATGTAGAAGCCAAACCCAAAAAGTTGGGAGTTTACAAGATTGTTTGTAAATAAGTTTTGGAACAAATACAACTCTTATTTTTCTAAGGTGTTTTGTCCAATCCTAGGGTTACAATCCTACAGGCAACACAGTGCTCTGATAACATCTGTAGAGGTCCCAACCTTTAATAAGGTAGATATCCATGTGTTTACAATGCTAGTCCCTGGATCAATAGCTAGCATCCACAGTTAAGATGTAATATCAAAAAACAAAGGTCATAATACAACTTTATAACCAGGAATAAAATAATTCATTACATCTTACATAGCTCATTTGGCTATCTCATTACAATGCAGCAGAAATAACTATAGCATGGGGTCCTTCATCTTCAAAGTGCCACAAGCAGTCATGTTGGTTGTAGACTTGTAATCCTAATCAACATACTTCACTAACATCAAACAAACCTGTAACATAATAAGTTATAGCCACAAGGGTCAATACATTTGAATTGTATTGGCAAGTGATACTTTGGTAGTATAGTGGAGTCTATCATCTATATGCATTTAGCTAAGTGGAGATTAGGCTTTCTTTGCTCAATATAGTTTTTCCTTATCATTTGAAAACACTAAGCTTTTACTTGTCAAAATCACCCAAGGAACCACCAATAGAAATTGGTGAACCTTCACCCTTGTTCAACCACAAGTTTTTAACTTAGAAATTGGGATGAGGAGATTCTTGATAGCTTCCATGTCTTGATGCTCAAATTGTCCTTTGCCATGGACATGGCTAAGTACTTTGATTTTACACTCTGCAGAGGTGTTGCACTTTCCCCACAAGACTTGGTTTCACCAAGACAAGATCTTTCAGAAGCCTTCCCTTAGACTAGAATGGACGCGTTCCAACCTATCATCCCCTACCACCAACTGTCCATTTGGCTAAGTTATTGCAACCTATATGATCCAGGAAGAGCCCATAATGCCAAGTGGCTGCACTTGAAGCTTCTCAACATTTGACATCTCAAATCTCTTCGTTCCTGGGTGGCATTCCACAAGTGAGATACCAAGTTTTCCCTAGTATACTGGACTTGGTGATGCCCAAGTTTTCCCCAGTATACTAGACTTGCGTAACCACTCAACACAAACCTTTCTTTCCATTCCACCCAGGTGATTCATTCACTTAGTTGTTTTATTAAACAAAACACAAGTCCTTGACTTAGAAATATTCCATAGCATGAATATAATCCACCCTTGTTTTCTACTAGCTAGGCTAAGCATGATAGTAGTAGGAATCTTAACTAAGGAAAATTCTACTAATGTTTCATCTACTAGGATTTCCCATGGCATAGTTTATACTTAGCAAAATTTCATGCAAGTCCTACTTAGAAATATCTCTAATGCATAATGAAAATAGTGGGAAATAAGTATGAAGCATCACTTGCCTTTTTGTAGAGATTATAAGTTCACTCCTTGATCTTTGCAATAGTCACACTCTTCAAATGTCACTACAATTCAATCAAGCAAGGCACAATTTCAATCTACCATTCAAGCAATCATCACATAGAAAAATAAAACAAAGTAATGCATGCAAGCATGCCAAAGATTGTTTTTATTTGGAAAAGTGGTTTCTAATATGTTATAAACAGTTTTTAAACACATATTGGCCACTTATAAAAGTGGCAAAACCATTTGCTATTAAGTTAGTGAAAAAGGCCATCTAAATCATTTTTGTTTTGCTAGAAATGATTTAAATCAAAGGAAGATTTTCTAGTGTTTGCCAAATATATTTTCAACACAAATGTTAGTGTTTTAAAGTCAAGTGTTTAATATTGAAACCATTTGTAAAAGGTTTTACCTATAAACCATTTTTATACCAAATCAATATTTTATGTTGTTGAAAATGCTTTTTAGCAAAGTAATAATTTATAGGGTTCATCAAATATATTTTTAAATCCTAAAACTTGGTGTTCAGGGTCAGAGAGTTTAATTCAAATCATTTCCCAAAGGTTTTTCTCCAAAAAGCATTTTTAACACATAAACCATATTTTCATTTAACTAGAAATGCTTTAATTCAAAGATTTATTCTTTAACTTCACAAAATATGTTTTTGAATCCACAAGTTGGTGTCTATGGTCAGTAGGTTCAAAACAATCCAAATTCCAAAGATTTTACCTTAAAAATATTTCTAGAATAATTTTTATATCCAAATTATGCCTACACAAGTTTCTGCAAAAACAACTAATTTAACATAAGCAATTTACTAAACAAAGTACATGGTTGGAAAGTGTTATTTTTCTGATTCCATTGATATAAAATTTGCAAAATTTGGACGTGTATAATAAAAGTTATGAATTTTACAAAATTTAATCACCAGTAGATCAAATTTCTGTTTTAAAACCAGAGTCTGGCTACGTGTCATGTTTTTATTGGACCATACCGGTTTGTGTGGATCGTGCAACGTGGGGCGTTGGATTTTAAAACAGACCGAGCGGCACAGGATCACTCGTACCCCTTCGTTTAAGTTTCTATTGCATCCTTACGATCTTGATCCGACGGTCCTCAGTGCATCGACCAATAACTGCGGCGCTGGTGCGATGGTGAGCGGCGGCGCGCTCGGGCTACGGCTTAACAGCGAGAACAGGAAGCGAGAGGAGGAGGAAAGAAGCTTACCAGAACTGCTGAAGCTTGTTGATGCTCAACGTGGTCGTCGGAAGGCAGGGGCGCTCGAGGTCGACGATAATTCCTCGCCGGAGTCGTCTCTGTCGATGGGCGAGCTTGGCGACGTCCTTGGCGAGGCTGTGGTGCACGCTAAGACAAGTCAGTGGTGTAGTTAGATGCGCGAGAGAGAGTAGATCATAGGGGTTTCAACCAGAGAGGAGGGGATGGTCGGTCTCACCGGTAATGCTCGTTGGAGCGGAGGCAGACGGCGGCGAAGCTTAGACGGAGACGGAGTCAACGATACAGGGCACGGGCGGCTGAATGGGCGGCACTGGGAGATGCACCAGAGGCTAGGGAGTAGGCTTGTATGCGCCAGGGAGCAAGGGGGGCGTGGGGTGGCCGGAATCGCCGCGGATGCTCGTCGGAGGCAGCGGTGGTCTGAGCGAAAATCGGGCAGTCTGGGGGCTCACGAGGTGTGGCGTCTGGGGGAAAATGGTGAGGAGAGAGGGGCGATTAGTAGGGCATGATTACTGGGTGGATTAACTGTGGCATTTACACAAATTTAACACGTGAATCAATCGGCAGAAACGGGAGAGAGAGGGAGGAAGAAGGGGTCCGCGGGGTTGAAGACGGTGACGTGGTTGTGAGGTAGCGTCGTTAGTGAGTGAGAGAGGGGGAAGGTGGGGTCCAGATGTCAGGAACTATGCGGGTTGATTTGCGCGTGAGAAAACGTTTCGCCAGAGAGTGGGAGGTGGGCTCGCTAGGCCGGTCTGGGCCTGGGGTTAGATGGGCTGGGTCCAACTCATTTTTTTTGTTCTGATTCTTTTCCTTTTTCCTATTCTATTATACTGTTTTGATTTTTATTCAAATATTTCAAACACTAATTGAATTCAAACCTTTGCCAAACTTTGTGTATATCCTAATATTGTTTATTAACATATTTTAAAGTCAAATTTAGAATATTTTTTTATTCTTAAGATATAATTAATTATTTAAAATAGGCCCTTGTCTTAATTCAAATAAGATTTATTAATGTTTTCAAACTCTATTTTAAATCTAAATTTTACCAAATATTTTCAGTAGTTTTTATTTAAAAAATAAATCTCTATGAATTATTATTTAAAATACTTTATTATGTTTTTAATGTTCATTAAAAATGGGAAATATCTTTACTTAAATGAATTTGGAGAATAATAAATCCTTATGATTTTATTTAAATAATCCTTTACTCTTTTTACTAACAAAAATCTTTCATTTCATTTGTTTGGCCAAGGCTAATTTGGCTTTTTAAAATAGTCCTTGTTTATTAATTTATTTCTTCCTTTGCTTATAAAATCCATATCTTTTTATTTAAAGATCCAAACTTGGTGATTCCAGTTTGTAAAATCTTATTTAATATTTGTTTATCCTTTTATATCTCTTTTAGGATTATTTGCTCACCATTTGGTATGGATTTTATATAGGAGCTTTATTAGCTTTGGAAATTCAATACCCTTATCTTACTAAATTCATAAGATTTTATCTATGGTTCCAAATTGAATGAAATCAACTTCTATGGTTTTATAATATTTCTATTAATCATTCTTGATCATTTTAAAATGTTTGTTTAACCAATTTTTATGTGGATCAAATCCCTTAGGCTTAGAGTAATCTTGGAAATGATTTTCTTCCTTTAGGGTTTTAGAATTTTTGGTTTATTTTCCAAGTGTTTAAATTTCAAGATGCATTTATGAAGAATGCATTCCACTTGATTTGAATTTTTGTTGGATTCAAATCTTATTCAAAGTTTGTTCAAGATGGGTTTTGATGTTTCCAATTGGAATAAAAAAGTTTCTTTTCACCCTAAATTTCAACAATTATTTATTTTGTTTATTTATTTTTCACATTACAAAATTTGGAAAATTTTGGGATGTGACATCCCTTTAGGTAAGACGGATGGAGGATCTTCTTTAGGAGAGGGGGATGATGAGCCATATTTGTGTTTAAAAGTTGCTCAAGCATCTTCTTGACTTCGTTGACCAAGGAAGAGCTCAATCTTGTTTCCATGTTTTTGAGATCTTCCATGGTCACCGTGGTGAACTTACCATCACCATCCCATTCGTGGCTACCCATATTCTCTTAGGCGGTAAAGCCAAAATAAAGAGCCGAGGCTCTGATACCAATTGAAAGGATCGTATGGGCACCTAGAGGGGGGGTGAATATGTGTTACTTCAAATTTTCTTCTTTTTCAAATTAGGGTTTGACAAGAAAGGTAAATTCTCTAGATTATGCAACTACGGTGAATTTACCTATATGTCAACCATGCACAAACTAACACAACACTAAGAAATAACAAGTAAGTGAAGTGCGGTAAAGGATAGAAGTAACCAAAGGAGTGGACGCGGAGACACAAGGATTTGTTTCCCGTAGTTCCTTCCTTTTGAGGGGAAGTACGTCTATGTTTGGAGAGGGGGTGGTTTCAAACCACCAACGCCACGACAGGCCTCCCTTGTTCTCCGATGAATCTCACTCCAACGGGCTCGATCCACCTTCCACTATATCGGCAACCTTCGAGGTGGAAGCCGGCACCTTTACAACAAGTTCGGGGCACACATCCACAACTTAATTGGAGGCTCCCAAATACAAGCAAGCTGTCAAGACAAATCAAAGACAAGCTTGTAAGAACCAAATCAAAGTTAGGGTTTCCAATGAAACACTAGAGCTTGGGGGCCCTCAAGTGAATGAGGGGGAAATGAAGATCTCTCTTGGTGAAGATGTAGATCAAGGCCTCCTCCTTCAGTTCTCCAAAGATCAATGACTTTGGATGGTTGGATGGAGAGATCTTGTAGATTTGGTGGCTCTAATGGAGTTGGTGTTCTTGAGCAGCTCGAGCGACTGGAGGAAGACGACAAGGGTCCCTTTTTATAGGCAGCCCCCTCCACGAACCGTTTTCTGACCGTTGTAGAAAATTCAGACCGGAGACTTCGGTCTACACCAGAGAATCCGGCCAATCTCCGGACCAGCCTCCGGACCACCCATCTGAATGACCCGGACCAATCATGACCTAGCTACACCGGAGACTCCGGTCTTCCAACAATGGAGACTCCGGACTGAGCAAGAAACGGAGACTCCGGAGTATCCTCCGGTGCAGGCTCCGGACCCCTAGTCAGAATGTCCCAGCCCATATCCTGAAGACACCACCGGAGACAGATCCGGAAACTCCGGACCACACCGGAGACTCCGGTCTGGAGTTTCCAGACATGTGTCAAATGAGTGTGGACTTTACCCAAGTGTGAGGGTGCTTTTCACTTATCATAATATCAACCTGTGGACAGTGACAAATTGTAAAATGATATACTTGTTGTTACCGAACACCAAAAGTGATTATGACAATAAATGCCCTTTCACCGCATCATGACCTTTTGGGGCTCTGCGTCGTCGACCAACGATGCGAATTTGCGGGGAAGGAGCATCCTGTCCCGTATCAGGCCTGATTGGATGGTCACGGCAAACTTGAAGCCAGCGAGGTTGATGTCGATTGGCTCAAGGTCGGGGGACGATGATATTGAGGGAGAGCATGGCGACATGCTACTTTGGCCGCGTCCCCCACACCTTCCACGACGGCCATGGCTAGGCCCTGGTGGTGCGGGTGACCGTGGCGGCGTGTTGCTCTGGTCGTGTCCTTTGTGTCGGCCTCGATGGCCACGGCCAGGACCCAGTGGTCATCCTAGGTGCCCTTCCCTCGATCCAATGCCTCCGGCCATGGCTTGATACCAGTAGTGGAGGATGGGAGGGAGGAGAGTGTGGTGTGGAAGAAGATGGTTGTGGATGACCTATTAAAAAGGTCTGCAATTGGATGCCGGCACGGACGCCGAAGCGATGGCATTGATGTGTGGCGGCAGGAGCGCAGGCGCCGGGCGGCGTCAGCAGCAACGCAGCCAGCCATCCTCTCTCTGTTGATGTCTAGTAGAAGAAGGCTATTTGGTCGCTAGAAAGCGGGCCCTCGGACCCCACGGGAGGACACAGGAGGACATGTGCGCTATCCGGGTCGACGTAACTGTTGCCCAAATTTGGTGCGTAGATGGATCGAGCCGGGCGCGTTGGTCCGGATGGGTCATGCCGCTGGAGAGGCCGTGCACATCTCGCACGTCTGCACGGATGCGTTCGGACGGGTTGGGTCATGTCAGTGGAGATGCCGTAAAGGCACCTCTAACGGCCCCACTCAACTAGACCGCGCGGCATGGTCCACAACCCAATGATACCCCGCAAATGGAGAAAACAGCCCTGACATGGCCGTTTGGTGCAAAGCGCGTCTAAAATGAGCTGGGTTTATGAGGGAGGACAATCCACGCGTCCGAGTCTGTCCTCTACTAGGCCCGCGCGTTATACACAGAAATCTTGATAAAGATTTGTTTTTATTGGAAATATAAATACTTAAGGGGTGCAGTTGGGATTATCCCTAAACTGATCTACTAGCTAAAGCACATCCTCCACGTCCTAGCCGGAGGCCGCCCTCGCTGTCGGGCCGCCTCCTTCGCCTTTGCTACCTGCCTCCTGCGGTGGCGCGCCGATATGTCCCAAACATACCTACTTTCCGGAATGCTTTTGCTCTTGTTTATCCTCTAATTTGTGTGATTTGGAGACAACTAACACAGACTGACGTTGTTTTCAGCAGAATTGTTTTGCTGTCTAGTTTTTGTGCAGGAAATCAACTTTCAGGAAAAAACCCGAAAAATATCACAAAACTCCTATTTTACCAGAAGACTCGTGGAGCCAGAAGACGGTACGGAGAAGGGCCACGAGGGGCCCACACCCCCTGGCCGCGCGGGCTAGGCCAGGCCGCGCATGGGGGTGGTGTGGCCACCTCGGGCACCCCCTCGGTCTCCCCCTTCGCCTACATAAGCCCTCTGACCTAAAAGCAGAGGGAGTTTTGACGTCTTTCTAGATAGAGTTCCGCTGCGCCGCCACCACCAGAAATCGCGATTCGTAACCAGAAACTCTGTCATGGCACCCTGCCGGGACGGGGAATTGGAGGAGATCATCGCCATCATCATCACCGACGCCTCTCCATCAACCATCCATGTTTCCCCCATCCATGAGTGAGTAATATCCCACTGTAGGCTATGGGGATGGTAGGGATTGGATGAGATCTATCATGTAATCGAATAAGATTTTTAGGGCATGGTGCCTAGTATCTTTGTTAGTGCGTTTTGACATTGTTGCAACTTGTTGTTCTTAATGTTTGTCACCAGGGACCGAGTGTCATGATCTCAGATCTGAACATGTTATTGATTCATGATGATAGTATTGTTTGTGATCTTATCTGCAAGTTGTTTACACATATCATTGTCCGGAACCAAAGGCCCTGAAGTGACAGAAATTGGGATAACCAGAGGGGATGGCTGTGATATGAGGGTCACATGTGTTCACGGAGTGTTAATGCTTTGCTCCGTTACTTTATTAAAAGGAGTACCTAATTGCCAGTAGATTCCCTTGAGGCCCCGCTGCAACGGGCTGGCAGGACAAAAGATGTTGTGCAAGTTCTCATTGCAAGTACGTATGACTATATATGGAACACATGCCTATGATTATTTAGTACTTGGATGCTTTATCTTATTTATCTAAAAATACCCTAGATCTTGATATTACATGAATAGTCTTGTCCATGCAACACCCTTCCATCCATATGCCTACCGCACTCAAATCCTGCTGTTTGCCAATATTGTTACTACTGCCTTTATTTTACTACTGCTGTTACTTTGCTATTGCTACTACAAAACTGTTGCTATTGATAAACTACCGTAAGCAAGACTATTTCTAGGTGCATCTGAATTCACAACTCAGTTGTTAAGGCTTATAAGTATTCTTTGGCTCCCCTTGTGTCGAATCAATAAATTGGGTTATACTACCCTCGAAGACTGTTGTGATCCCCTATACTTGTGGGTCATCAAGACTATTTTCTGGCACCGTTGTCGGGGAGCATAACTTTATTTGTAAGTTCACTTGGATCTATTATTGTCCGCTGCTATACTTTTCATCATGGGGAAAACTCGTGATGGAAAATTTCCTATATTACCATCCACTACAAAAAGAGGTACAGTTCTAAACACCTATGTTGCTTTTGATTCACCATCTGTTATAAGTAAGCTTGTTACAACACCACCACATACACCCACTACACACACTGCTAAAACTGCTGAATCTGAAATTGCTCATGATGTTACTTCAACTGTGCTTGATGAGATTGGTTCATTAGGTCCTTTCCTAGATGCTACAATTGCTAGAACTATATTGGGAAACACTAAAACTCCTAGTGAAGACACTATTACGCATGTTAGCTCACATGAGTCTAGAGAGAGTTATGATATTAATGATGGTTAAATTAAAATGACTGATAAATTTATTGAAGAATACCGAACCACACATGGTGCTAGTGCTATTAAGAGTCTTCTTGAGAAACGTACTATTATACGAAAACTATCTCCTGATGCTAAGTTTGCCACATCTCCCATAGACATTAAAGATAAAGATTATGATTTCTCTCTTGATTTATCCTATATAAACATTATCGAGAAAGAACCTTTTTGTGGGACTGAGAATGAAAGGGCTATGGCACATATGACTGAGCTTTCCACTATGTGTGTCTTACTTTCTGATGATGTTAAGATGTGCACCTACTTTTTGCTAAAAATTTCCCTTTTTCACTAAAAGGAGAAGCTAAAGCTTGGTTTAATAATTTACCTCCTGGATCCATTGATAGACTTGATTGCTTGAATGCTACTTTCTTTCAGAAATATTTCCCACCTAGTGCTAGACATGCTGTTTTGCAGAAACTTTTTGATTTTAAACAGGGAGAAGAGGAGAAATTTCCTGAGTCATGGACAAGGTTCTGTGCCTTGATTCATGCATATCCTGGATTTCCATTACCTAAAAATGAGCTTCTTGATATATACTATAATGGACTAACTGATGAATATTGGACATATTTGGATAGTTTTGCTGATTGTGTTTTCAGGAAAATAACTCATGCAGAACCTGAAGAATTAATGGCTAAAATAAGCAAGAATTATGATGATTAGACTACAACTGAGCCAATTACACCTGAACCAACTGTGCCTGAGCTAACTCCAACACCAACACCAAAGAAGAGGGGAGTGATTGAACTAAATGATGAAGTGATGAAAGAAGCTAAGAAATGTCTTAAGGAGAAGGGTATTAAATTTTAAGATGTGAAGAATTTACCTCCTATAGAAGAATTATGTAAGCCAATCTCCCACTCATCCACTATTGAGGTACACTCTCTCCAATATTTTGATGAAGGTGATATTCCTTATGGTAAACCTCCTGATCAATGCTTAGAGGAACTTAATACTTTTATTGTTAAGCAAGGTAATTTTAATAAACAAGTTCAGAATTATTTATTGGAAAACTCTAGAGCTATTAATGTGTTGAAAGATATTGTGGAAAGAACATCTAATGATGTTAAAATGCTTGTTAAACATTTCCAAATGGTTCAAACTAAAATTGACCAACTTGCTAAAGTACAAAAAGTTATGCTAGTTAATGCTTCTGGAGATAAACATGCTTATGAAATTAGGACTAGGAGTGGTGCTACCACTCAGGATCCCTTATATCCTGAGGGACATCCTAAAAGAATAGAACAAGATTCTCAACAAGCTGAAAATAGTGGTACTTCTTCTAAGAGAAAGAAAAAGAAACATAAAACAGTTGTAGAATCTCCTGAACCTGCTATAGATCCTAATAGTATATCTGTCTCTGATGCTGAAACTAAAAGTGGTAATAATAACAATGATGCTCCTGATAAGGAGGAAGTTGAAGAAGAACCTAAGAGGCACACTAAGAACACTAAGTACACTAAGGAAGATTTTGTTGCTAATAAACATGGTAGTGAAAGAGAACCTTGGGTGCAGAAACCAATGCCTTTTCCTAATAAGAAACACAAGTCAAAGGAGGAAGAACACTATAAAAAGTTTTGTGAGTGGATGGAACCTTTATTTTTGCAAATTCCTTTGACTGATGCTATTAAGTTGCCTCCTTATTCAAAGTATATGAAGGATATTGTCTCTAATAAAAGGAAGATTCCTAATGAGGAAATTTCCACTTTGCTTGCTAATTATTCCTTCAATGGTAAGGTTCTAAAGAAACTTGGGGATCTAGGTATTCCAACTATTCCTTGCTCTATTAAAAATAATTATGTTAGAACTGATTTGTGTGATTTGGGAGATGGAGTTAGTGTTATGCCTTTTTCTCTCTGCAAGATACTTCAACTTGAAAAATTGATACCAACTGATATATCTTTGAAAATGGCTGATAAGTCTACTACTATTCCTGTTGGTATATGTGAGGATGTTCATCTTAAAGTGGCTCATAATTGCTTGATATTAACTAATTTTGTTGTGCTTGAGATGCCTGAAGATGATAATATGTCTATTATTCTTGGGAGACCTTTTCTTAATACTGCATGTGCTATCATCAATTGTAATCAAGGAAAAGTAACTTTTAGTATTAATGATAAAGAGCATACTATCTATTTCCCTAGAAGATTGATAAGAGTTATGGCCTAAATTCAATTGAAAATATTAACGGCATCAAAGTTGGAGAAATATATTGTCCCATTCCACAAGAAAATTTTGAAACTATTATGATTGGGACTATTGCTATCAAGATTGAGGTAACATAATCATTTTGTGAAATGCAAAGTTTTTGTTTCATATAAAATTCTTTTGGTAGCAAGACTTGATCAACTTTGTTAACAAAGGGATTTGAATGGACAAAACAATGCTTTCACAATGATTATCCTTGCTCACTTTTATTTTTCTCCATTCCAATCTTTGCTCTTCGTCTCGTTCGTCTTTATTTTGTTAGTTGCTTGCTTTTTAGAGTGTCTTAGAACTTCTGTAGTTTTAGTTCTTGTTTTCTTTTGTGGCTTTCAAAAATATTTTCTTGTGAGAAAATCAATTTTCATAACCTGAAAATTGGCCAAAAATAAAGTTTCCCGAAAATTCATATTAATTTTTCTCTCAAAAAAAGGGGCAGAGTGGCACCTGGAGTGACCCAGGGGGACCCACAAGGCAGGCACACCCCTGGTGGCGCGGCCAGCCCAGGGGCGCGCCTGGCCCAGGTGTGGGCCACCCTAGCCCTCCACTTAGCCTCCTTCCAGCCAGTTCTTTCTCTCTCCCAAAAAACACTGGAAAACTTTGCAAAGATCGAGTTTCTGTTGTTCTTGCTCCCAATATTCGATCTCCTTGCTCAGCCCATATCTGCTGCTGATTTTTGGAGGTATTGCTCTCTGTATGTGCCTCCTCTGCTTGTCCAATTAGATTTGTGATTAGTGGATTATATCTTGAGTATTTTTATACTATAGGTGACAGGTTGTGTGAGATTGCATGCTTGTTCTATGCTTAGAGATTCCATTTTGATGCATGTTTAGCCCTCTAGCAAGTTCCTATAGTAGTTCCCCTACATTTATTAACTTGGAAATCACTTGGTTTGATGTTTATCTAAAAATTTCGGAAAAAGGGACATGGACAACGATACCTTTGGATAAGTGTTTGAAAGAGATGCACCTAGGAGGAAAAGGCCTTCGCGATCATCCTCTCAAGATAGTCCATCGTACAATGAAGATCTTATTACGCTGTGCTTTGGTAATGAGGGAGATATGGGGATGCACACCCATCTACCTTACCTTGTTTTGCCTTTTTGCAAGCTGCAGGGATCCTCGATGATTTCTTAACTCTTGTTTAGAGGGTTGGTCTAACCGATTACATGCAGGATGAGAGTGATCAATATGTTTTTCTCACCAAGACTTTTGTGGAGAGTTTCACTTTCACTAACACCCCTTTTAGGACAGATGTTTCATTCAAAATCTATGATAGGCCTATCACCATAGCATTGAAAATATTTTGTAGCATTATAGGTATTGACATGGCTGGGATGGTGAAGAAGATTCAAGGTCCACCTGCTAATTTGTTGGAGCTCTAATGTGGGGTAACAAACGATGATGATCGCACAGTCCAGCGCGGGAAGATAAGAAATATTCAACTCCCAGCTCTCAGATATTTTGCTTATTATCTTGCGACTAGCATTCTTGGTAGGGAGAACACTAGCAATATTTCCAACTATCATTTGGCTTTTCTCGCTGCTACACTTGACAATGAAACCAGGTATAATCTTGGTTCTCTCATTGCTCGCCGCCTAGCCGCTAGAGGACCCATTTATAGGGGTATTATTGTTGCACGTGTAGTTGCTGCCTTAGACCTTTTTGTTGATCCAAATGATACAGTGCTGGCACCACAGAGGCTTGATCTAGATGCCATGAAAGCGCATCACTTTGTTACTGGTGGCTCTAGACTTAAGAGCTTAGTTTACAGGATGATGTTTACTGACGGGGATGAGAGGTAAATTCCTTTGCCACAATCTACTTTGTTCAGTATTTGCAGGGGGCCTTGGTCACGCTCCAAGGAGGATATGTACGATGTAAGATCACTCCCTTTATAAAGGTAAGGATCCCTGTGATTGCAATGCTAGTCCCTGGATCAATGCTAGCATCCACAGTTTAAGATGAAGTACACAGATACAAAGGTCATTATTACATATCATTCCAGAGACAAAATAGTCTTTTACAACTCCATGGCCACAGGCCTAATACAAGAGTTCAATTATAAATAAGATAAATAAGTCTTCATCTTCATGTGCCACAGTCAAGCATGTTGAGTGTAGACTCATAACCCCTAATCATCATCAGAATAACCTGCAACATCACAAGTTACAACCACAGTGGGTCAATACATTGGAATAGTATTGGCAAGTTATACCTTAGTAGAATATTAGCAGCTAGATACTACATGCATTTGGCTAAGTGTAGCTTAGGCTTGCTTTGCTCAAAATAGGTTTTTCCTATTAGTTGAAAACACTAAGTTTTTCTTTGACAAAACTTTCCCAAGGAACACCAATAGACATTGGTGAACCTTCACCCTTATTCAACCACAAGTTTTAACTTAGAAATTGGGATGAGGAGATTCTTGATAGCTTCCATGTCTTGATGCTCATGTTGTCCATTACCAGGAACATGGCTAAGTACTTAGATTCTTCCATCTGCAGAGTTTGTGCACTTTCCCCACAAGACTTGATTTTCACCAAGACAGGACCTTTCATAAGCCTTCCCTTAGACCAAATGGACGCGTTCCAACCTATCATCCCACTACCACCAACTGTCCAAATTGCTAAGTTATTGCAACCTATGTGATCTAGGCAGAGCCCATGTTGCCATGTGGCTGCACTAGAAGCTTCTTAACATTTGGAATCTCAAATCCCTTTGTTCCTGGGTGGCTTTCCACAAGTGAGATACACAAGGTAAGCCATAGAAATGGGCCTTGTGTAACCACTCAACACAAACCATTCTTTCCATTCCACCCAGATGTTTCATTCACTTAGTTGTTTTATTAAGCAAAAACACAAGTCAACAGACTTAGAAATATTTCATATAACATGAATATATAACCACCCTTGGTTGCTACTAGCTAGGCTAAGCATGACAATGGTAAGCATCTTAACTTAGAGAAATTTCTAACCATTCTATAAATACTAGGATTTCCCAAGCATAGCATATAGATACTTATCAAAATATTCATGCAAGTCCTATACAAAATATTTCTAGTGCATAGGTGAAATATATAGGAATAAAATCATGAAGCACCACTTGCCTTGGTAGTTTGGGGAGTAGCAACAATCTTCACAATCACAATCACTATTTGCACCAAAATCTACACATAAAATAATGGCACCAAAATCACATATCAAATATACAAACAAAAATATATGAATGCATGTAAATGCCATGTGATGATTTTTCTACGCCAAACAAGACAAGTAAACAGTACTAAAACATAAACAAGTCCAAGATACTCAAAATAGATTTTATTTGATTTTTAAAAATATTTTCAAATCATTTCTATATCCAAAATAAGCCTACACAAGTTTCTGCAAAAACAACCAATTTTACAGAGGCAAAACATTAAACACATTGCATAAACAGATAGGATTTTCTCTCCTGATTCCAATGATATAAAATTTGCAAAATTTGAACATGGGGATCAAAAGTTATGAATTTTACAAGTTTGAATCACTAATAGATCTAAATTTTGTTTTTAAATCTAAACCCTAGCCACGCGGCGTGTTCTGATTGGCTGATACCGATTCGCACGGATCGATCGATGCGGGTCATAGGATTTAAGTGACGCTGTGCGGCTCAGATCTAAAGAAAACGTTTCGTTAAGTGATCTATCGTACGCGTTGGATCTGGATCTAATGGCTGTGGACCAAGCGACCAAAGTCTGGCGGCGCTAGCGGCGGCGAGTTTAGGCGACGGCTCTATCAGAGACGTTTCCAGCGATTTAGGTCAAGCGGGGAGGAGTGGAGGTGCTTACCGTGTTCGCAGGACTGCAGTGAAGCTCAAGGTGGTCGAGGGAGGGACAGGGGCGCACTATGGAGGTCGTTGGGGCTCGTCGGAGTTGTGAGTGGCGTCGGGTGCTTGCAGTCATGGACGTTGCTGAAGATTTGAACCGCCCTAGCATGAAACAGATGCATTAGGAGGTGCGCAAGGTCACTGCGAGCACAGTCATAAGAACAAGGGGTCAAGGGGCGGTCTGGATTTACCGTGATTGTTCGCCGGAGTTGGACGACGCTCCGGTCATTCGCGGGCTTTGACGGAGACGACGACCTGGGGCGTTATAGAGCAAACCAAAGGTGTGAGAATATGCGCACGGGCATGACAAGCAAGCTCGTATGAATGAGAGGTGAAGGGGAGCACGGGGTTCACCGGAATAGGTCGCCGGAGTGCGTTGGGCAGCGGTGTTGCAGCTCGAATTGCCGGCAGCCTGGTGGCGGAGTGGGGGTGCTGAGTGAGGGGAAAGACTCGCGGTGCGGAGGGGTTTAAGTAGGCAGAGGCTCGGCAGGAAACTCCTGCTGAATCAATGGCAATTACGCCGCGCTATCAACGGCAGCAACGGCAGCGGCGACGTGTTCTTGCGCGAGATTTGGGGAAGACGATGGTGACGTGGACGGGGCCCATCGGTCAGCGGCTGGGGGGTAGGTTCTGCGCGGGTGGAGAAAGGCAGAGAGAGGAGTGGCCCGGGTGGGCTTCTTTGTCTGTTGGGCCGAAAACGTGGCGCCAGGACCAGTTCTATTTTCTATTCTCTTTTCTTTTTCTAAATCGATTTTCGGGAATCCTTTTCAAACAAATTCAAAAGCATTTGAATTCCAAACTTTTCTGGATTTTTGTAAAGTGTAAACTTCATATTTTTGGGCATAAAACCTTGCTGTCTCATTAGACTTGCTTGGTCCTTTTGAAAATTCAAAATAAACAGTGCCTCAGCATATGATTTGATAAAGATTTGAAAATGGTTTTAATACCAAAATTTGTTTTGGATTTTTTTTTCCAAGCTTGGAACACATCAAACAAAACTTTGAACATACAACAATAGTTTTTAAAACAAATATTCTCTCACTAGAGAGTAGCATTGAATCAATGCTTGTTTACATAAAATAACAAGCACCCAAATGCTTCTGTTTTTGTAATGACTTTGAAATTGAACCCTAAATGATCATGAATGCATGGATGATATGCAAAGCTTTGAAAACATGATTTTAGGGATGTTACAAATCCAACCCCCTTAAGGTGAATCTCGCCCTCGAGATTCGGATTGGATAGCAAATAGGTGAGGGTGGTCTTTCCAAAGATCATCTTCTCTTTCCCATGTTGCTTCTTCTTTAGAATGATGATTCCATTGAACCTTGCAAAATTTTATAGTCTTAGTCCGAGTAACTCTTTATGCAGTTTCAAGAATCTTGATAGATTTTTCCTCATAAGTGAGGTCACTTTACAACTGAACCTCCTCCAAAGGTATAGTATCCTTCAAAGAAGTCTCTTCCATCTCTGGATGGCATTTCTTAAGTTGACTCACATGAAACACATTGTGAACGGCAGACAATGATTCTGGCAATTCAATCTCATAAGCTACTTCTCCTTTATGACTCAGAATCTTGAATGGTCCAACATATCTTGGAGTCAAATTACCTTTGACACCAAATCTCTTCACTCCACGAAGTGGTGACACTCTAAGATAAGCTCTATCACCCACTTCATAGGTGACTTCTCTACGCTTAGGATCTGCGTAGCTTTTATGTCGAGACTATGCTATCTTCAATCTGTCCTTAACTAGTTTGACTTTCTCTTCAGCCTCTTTGATTGGTTCTAGTCCGAACAAATTTCTTTCTCCCACACCATTCCATAACAATGGGGTGGTACACTTTCTCCCATAGAGAAATTCAAATGGCGCCATCTCAATACTGGCTTGATAGCTGTTATTGTAAGAGAATTCTGCGTAAGGCAGACTTTCATCCCAACTGGCTCCATAGTCTAGGGCACATGCCCTCAACATATCTTCAAGTATTTGATTGGTCCTTTCTGTTTGTCCATCAGTCTGAGGATGAAAAGCTGTGCTAAATTCCAACCTCGTTCCCAATGACTCATGTAGTTGCCTCCAAAAATGAGAAGTGAATTGAGTTTCTCTATCAGACACAATACTCTCGGGTACTCCATGCAGACATACAATCCTACTCATATAGATCTTGGCTAACTTAGCACTTGTATGGGTTGTCTTCACGGGTATGAAATGAGCCACTTTAGTTTGGCGACCCAATACTACCGAAATAGAATCATATCCTGACCTGGTCCTTGGCAATCCAGTGATGAAATCCATGCCAATCTTGTCCCACTTCCAATCAGGAATAGGTAGTGGTTGTAGCAGTCCTGCTGGTTTCTGATGTTCCGCTTTCACTCTACTGCATACATCACACAAAGCAATATGTTCAACAATGTCCTTCTTGAGATTGTTCCACCAAAACCTTTCTTTCATATCCATGTACATCTTGGTGTTACCCGGATGAATGGAATATGGTGAGTTATGTGCTTCTTGTAAAATCAGTTTCCGAAGCTCCAGATCTTGTGGAACACAGATACGTTTTCTATACCATAAAGTACCCTGTTCGTCTTCATGGAATCCTTTGGCTTTCCCTTTGCCAATCTTTTCCTTAATCTCTTCAATTTCCTTATCTGTCTTTTGGGCTTATTTAATTTTGTCCAACAAAGTGGGTTGAACATCCAATGACATGAGATGTCCTTCAGGCACAATCTCCAATCTGAGATCTCTAAATTGGGCACACAGATCATCTGGCAACTCTCCCTTAGTAAGGCCATTCACAAATACCTTACGGCTTAGGGCATCTGCTACAACATTTGCTTTACCGGGGTGGTATTGCAAACTCAAGTCATAGTCCTTGATGAGTTCTAGCCATCTTCTTTGTCTCATGTTGATTTCTTTCTGGGTGAAGATATACTTCAGACTTTTGTGGTCTATGAACACTTCACATCATTTTCCCAAAAGATAATGTCTCCATGTTTTGAGCGCATGGACAACAGAGGCTAACTCTAAATCATGAGTTGGGTAATTTACCTCATGAGTTTTGAGTTGTCTCGAGGAATAAGCCACAACTTTCCCTTCTTGCATTAGCACTGCACCTAGCCCATGATGAGATGCATCACAATATACTTGGAAATCTTTCTCCAAATCTGGCAGACATAAGACTGGTGCTGTCACTAGCCTCTTCTTCAATTCTTGGAAACTGAGTTCACATCCTTCAGACCAAGCGAATTTCTTGTCTTTCTTTAGCAACTCTGTCATTGGTTTAGATACCTTGGATAAATCCTCAATAAATCTTCTGTAGTATCCTTCCAATCCAAGGAAACTACGAACCTCTTTTACTGACTTAGGAGATCCCCATTCAGTTACAGCTGACACTTTAGCAGGATCAACTGCTACACCATCTCCTGACACAATGTGTCCAAGAAATCCAACTTCATTCAACCAAAATTCACACTTGCTGAATTTGGCATACAGCTTATGCTCTCTAAGCTTCTCGAGTATCAAACGCAAATGTCCTTCATGCTCTTCTTTGCTCTTGGAGTAGATCAAAATGTCATCGATGAAAACGACAACAAACTTGTCAAGGAACTCCATGAACACCTTGTTCATCATATTCATAAAGTATGTTGGTGCATTGGTCAAACCAAATGGCATCACGGTATACTCATACAATCCATACCTAGTGGTGAAAGCTGTTTTAGGTATGTCTTGTTCTCTTATCTTAAGCTGAAAATATCCTGATCGGAGATCAATCTTTGAGAACACACAAGCTCCCTCTAACTGATCAAACAAGTCATTGATTCTAGGAAAAGGGTATTTGTTCTTGATAGTCACCTCATTGAGTGAATGGTAATCTATGCATAGCCTTTGACTTCTATCCTTCTTTTCCACAAACAAAATTAGTGCTCCCCAGGATGAAGAACTTGGTTGAATAAATCCTTTCTGCAACTGTTCTCCAATTTGTTTCTTGAGTACTTTCATCTCATCAACTGACATCTTGTAAGGTCTCTTTGCTATTGGTACCGATCCTGGTATCAAATCAATCAGAAACTCCACATCTCTATCTGGTGGCATTCCTGGTAATTCTTCCAGAAACACATCCGGATATTCACTCACAATAGGCACACTATCTATGCTAACCCATTTAGCTTACTCCCTTTCAGTTCAAAGTTAGTCTTGAATCTAATCCTTTTGTTTTATGGAGTTGTGAGTGTGACAATATGGTTGGCACAATCTAGTACTCCTTTGTGCTTGGTCATCCAGTCCATTCCCAATATGACATCCAATCCTTAGGAATTTAGGATTATCAAATTAACGGGAAACTTATACTTCCCAAACTCTATGACTAGATCATGACATCCTGAGTTCACTATCATTTCTCCGTCAGGAGAACTTACTTTTATAGGACACCCAATATTTTCTATTGGTAATTCATTTCTTTCAACAAATGCTCTTGATATGAATGAATGAGATGCACCAGTATCAAAGAGAACAAATGCTGGAACAGAATTGAGTTTGAACTTACCAGCAACAGCATCAGGTTCCTCATAGATTTCCTCCAATTTAATGTGGTTCACTTGTCCCTTTTGGAAAGGGTTGGGCTTGTTGGATCCTTCAACTTTCTTTTCTGGGCATTCATTTGCATAATGCCCCATCTTCTTGCACTTGAAACATTCAACCTGACTAAGATCCTTCTTGACAGGTTGGCTTCCACTACCACTTCCACTTCCATTGTGGTGGCTCTTATATCCACCCTTGTGATTCTTGTACTTGTCATTGTCATGACTACGGTGATGCTTGTTGTCATGATGACGGTTGTGGTTGTGGTGGTTGTTGTACTTTCCATACTTGTGGGATCCAGAACTATCACTATCATCATAATGGGAACGCTTGTGAGACAATCCCGAGTTGTGCTTGTCAGAGTGTTTCCTCTTCCTGCTTTCAACCTATTTCATCTTGCTCTCCAAGATGGCAGCCTTGTCACAAAGAGATTGGTAGGTGGGGACATAGGTCACAGATAGCTGCAGGTTCAGTTCATCGTTCAGTCCTTCGAGGAACTTCTCTTTCCTCTTAGCATCAGTGTCAACTTCATCCGGTGCATAGTGCACCAGATTGTTGAACTCCTCAATATATTCAGCCACGCTGCGGTGGCGCTGCTTCAAGTTATGAAATTCCTTCGTCTTCAAACTCATCACTCTAGATGAGATGTGAGCAGTACAGAAACCATCTTCAAAGATAGCCCATGTCACATCCTCAATGGGAGTGGTGATCTGGAAGTTATCCCACCAAGTAGCTGTTGGTCCTTCCAACAAATGCGCTGCAAACCTGACTTTCTCCTCATCAGTACAGCCAACAGTTACCAAATCCTTGTTCACCGAGCATATACAATCATTGCCCACCATGGGATCAGTAGTTCCTGAGAACTTTGCTGGCCTCAGTCTTAGGAATCTGGTGAGCATGTCAAAACCTGGTGGATTGTTGTTGTTGTTATTGTTGTTGTTCTGATTCTGCATAAAGGTGGTCATCATCTGCATCAGCTGTGTCTGAGCTGTCATCAGCTGCTGCATCTCTGGGGTGACATTGTTGTTGTTCGGGTTGGGATTGGCACGTCGAGGAGGCATCTGTGGTTTTCATAAGGATAAGTATGAGATACCCATAGATGCTTAACATGCACAATACATCACATAGACAAACACAAACAAGCATCAGAATAAAAAAAGTTCAACAACATAGACAAAAGTTTTGAAAAGCAAACACACCAATGGCAAGCCATCCACATGTTGGATGGTCACTATGACTCAATAATCAAAAGCATGGTAAATAATAAGTAAACGAGTAGTCATCACTACTCCTCTGCATCAACCTCCTCATCGACAAGTGTAAGACCTGCATTCTCCATAGCGGTCTTGTACTCCTCGACATTGGTAGTGAAGGCCTCTACCTTGGCTTTGAGAGCCCTCTTCTGTGAACGAAGTCACTCAATCACAACATGCTGATGCTCGAGCTCGAAGTCCTTGGCCTCTAGTTCTGCAGTCATCTCTCGAATCCTCTTGTTCCTATCTTGGACTCTTTTCTCTTGACTCTTGAACTTTCTATCCTGACTCTCAAACTTGGCCTCCATTTCATTGACTATCTCATCTTGCTCCGCGAAGAGCTTGTCCTTCTCATGAAGCTGCACCTGGAGTTCTCCATTGCTAAGCATGACGTTGGTCCTATCAGTATCTAGGTGCCTAAGAAGAACCTATAAGTCCTAGAGGTATAGACGAATCGGCTCTGCCGTCTCTCTAGGAGTATCCTCAAAGTCAATGGCCTCACCATCCTCGTCACGTCTACCGAAGGCGTGGAAGTGAGTACCTCTAATATCCCGAGAGTGTCTCCCTAGCAAACGCCCAAGTAAGTCCTGCATAACTACCTCTAGGCCTCTCTCCTTGTCATCATGCATGAGCTTGAAGGTAATAGCCTCCGTGGCTAGCTCAGTCTGGCGTCCTGGCTGAGTAACCCTTGAAGCCCCAAAGGTCCTTCCTCTCGAACTTGGTGAGGGGAAGCATCATGATGCTAGGAAGCGGAAGATTGAGCACACTAGTGAGCTCAATAAGACGAGTGCCAAAACGAGTTCCCTTGAACTCTTCAGCTGTGCTGATAGTAACAGTAGGCATCTATTTTATAAGATAGAAAAAGTTAGAATCAACATAGATAGAGAAAATCCTAAGTCAAGGCATCACAAGCATATTTTTGGAAATCAAACACACAAGTCATGGAATACATAAAACCATTACAAGCATCCAAGGTTCAACATTACTTAGAATTTTTTTTGGAAAGGAAATGATAAGTGTGGTGGTCCAACTAACGAAGTACGTTACAATCCCATCTCACTTGCCAAGTTGGCTAACAGGGCATCCCTAGAGGCAATCTATCGATCTTGATCACATGACTCCATTGCTAAGTCTATGATGTCCTCTCTTAAACGTTGGTTGGTAGCCTCTAACTCTTGGGCATGCTTATTTTCTTCCTTGAGATCATTCTGGGTGTTAAGCATTCTACACTTGACTCTATCACCAAGCTCTTTGATGGCCTTCCAAGCTGCATCCCTTGCAGAATCAAAGAATGTGGTGTGCATCACTGAGTTGGTGACTATGCAGAATCCTGATTCTTTGTGGTTATCTTCCTTGTTTTTGTACAAGTGAAGTTGCACCCACCAGTACTCTACTCCTTCATCCATCTCGGGGAATCCTTTGTACACAGCTGCACCATGTATTCCCATGGCAACCATGAGGTCCTTGAGAGCCTTGGGGAATTCTGTCTCACACTCCAAAGTCATAGCCATGAGTGGTACCTTCCTCACGGCTTCGTTGATGGAGTTCATCTACAAATAGAGATGAGAAGGAAGATTAGAAAAGCTTACGAGAAGAAAAAAACACAAGTGTGGAAGTTGTTGAATTTTTTTCCTTAGTGGTTTCTAATCCAATCCTAGGGTCAGAATCCTACAGGCAACACAGTTCTCTGATACAATCTGTAAGATCCCTCCCTTTATAAAGGTAAGGATCCCTGTGATTGTAATGCTAGTCCCTGGATCAATGCTAGCATCCACAGTTTAAGATGAAGTACACATATACAAAGGTCATTATTACATATCATTCTAGAGACAAAATAGTCTTTTACAACTCCATGGCCACAGGCCTAATACAAGAGTTCAATTATGAATAAGATAAATAAGTCTTCATCTTCATGTGCCACAGGCAAGCATGTTGAGTGTAGACTCATAACCCCTAATCATCATCAGAATAACCTGCAACATCACAAGTTACAGCCACAGTGGGTCAATACATTGTAATAGTATTGGCAAGTGATACCTTAGTAGAATATTAGCATCTAGATACTACATGCATTTGGCTAAGTGTAGCTTAGGCTTGCTTTGCTCAAAATAGGTTTTTCCTATTAGTTGAAAACACTAAGTTTTTCTTTGACAAAACTTTCCCAAGGAACACCAATAGACATTGGTGAACCTTCACCCTTGTTCAACCACAAGTTTTAACTTAGAAATTGGGATGAGGATATTCTTGATAGCTTCCATGTCTTGATGCTCATGTTGTCCATTACCAGGGACATGGCTAAGTACTTAGATTCTTCCGTCTGCAGAGCTTGTGCACTTTCCCCACAAGACTTGATTTTCACCAAGACATGACCTTTCAGAAGCCTTCCCTTAGACCAAATGGACGCGTTCCAACCTATCATCCCACTACCACCAACTGTCCAAATGGCTAAGTTATTGCAACCTATGTGATCCAGGCAGAGCCCACATTGCCATGTGGCTGCACTAGAAGCTTCTTAACATTTGGCATCTCAAATCCCTTTGTTCCTGGGTGGCTTTCCACAAGTAAGATACACAAGGTAAACCATAGAAATGGGCCTTGTGTAACCACTCAACACAAACCATTCTTTCCATTCCACCCAGGCGTTTCATTCACTTAGTTGTTTTATTAAGCAAAAACACAAGTCAACAGACTTGGAAATATTTCATATAACATGAATATATAACCACCCTTGGTTGCTACTAGCTAGGCTAAGCATGGCAATGGTAAGCATCTTAACTTAGAGAAATTTCTAACAATTCTATAACTACTAGGATTTCCCAAGCATAGCATATATATACTTATCAAAATATTCATGCAAGTCCTATACAAAATATTTCTAGTGCATAGGTGAAATATATAGGAATAAAATCATGAAGCACCACTTTACTTGGTATTTTGGGAAGTAGCAACAATCTTCACAATCATAATCACTATTTGCACCAAAATCTACACATAAAATAATGGCACCAAAATCACATATCAAAATATACAAACAAAAATATATGAATGCATGTAAATGCCATGTGATGATTTTTCTACACCAAACAAGACAAGTAAACAGTACTAAAACATAAACAAGTCCAAGATACTCAAAATATATTCTATTTGATTTTTAAAAATATTTTTAAAATCATTTCTATATCCAAAATAAGCCTACACAAGTTTCTGCAAAAACAACCATTTTTACAGAGGCAAAACATTAAACACATTGCATAAACAGATAGGATTTTCTCTCCTGATTCCAATGATATAAAATTTGCAAAATTTGAACGTGGGGATCAAAAGTTATGAATTTTACAAGTTTGAATCACTAATAGATCTAAATTATGTTTTTAAATCTAAACCCTAGCCACGCGGCGTGTTCTGATTGGCTGATACCGATTCGCACGGATCGATCGATGCGGGCTGTAGGATTTAAGTGATGCTTTGCGGCTCGGATCTAAAGAAAATGTTTCGTTAAGTGATCTATCGTACGTGTTGGATCTGGATCTAACGGCTGTGGACCAAGCGACCAAAGTCTGGCGGCGCCAGCGGCGGCGAGTGGCGGCGACGGCTCTGTCCGGCGATTTAGGTCGCGCGGGGAGGAGTGGAGGTGCTTACCGTGTTCGCGGGACTGCAGTGAAGCTCAAGGTGGTCGAGGGAGGGACAGCGGCGCACTGTGGAGGTCGCTAGGGCTCGTCGGAGTTGTGCGCGGTTTTTGGTGCTTGCAGTTGTGGACGTTGCCGAAGATTTGAACCGCCCTAGCATGAACCAGATGCATTAGGATGTGCGCAAGGTCACTGCGAGCACAATCGTAAGAACTAGGGGTCAAGGGGCGGTCTGGATTTACCGTGATTGTTCGCCGGAGTTGGACGGCGCTTCGGTCGTTCGCGGGCTTCGACGGAATCGACGACCTGGGTGTTATAGATCAAACCAAAGGTGTGAGAAGATGCGCATGGGAATGACAAGCAAGCTCGTATCAATGAGAGGTGAAGGGGAGCACGGGGTTCACCGTAATAGGTCGCCGGAGTGCGTCGGGCAGCAGCGTTGCAGCTCGAATTGCCGGCAGCCTGGTGGCGGAGTGGGGGTGCTGAGTGAGGGGAAAGACTCGCGGTGCGGAGGGGTTTAAGTAGGCAGAGGCTCGGCAGGAAACGCCTGCTGAATCAATGGCAATTACGCCGCGCTATCAACGGCAGCAACGACAGCGGCGACGTGTTCTTGCGCAAGATTTGGGGAAGACGACGGTGATGTGGACGAGGCCCATCGGTCAGCGGCTGGGGGGTAGGTTCTGCGCGGGTGGAGAAAGGCAGAGAGAGGAGTGGCCCGGGTGGGCTGCTTTGTCTGTTGGGCCAAAAACATGGCGCCAGACCCAGTTCTATTTTCTATTCTCTTTTCTTTTTCTAAATTGATTTTCAGGAATCCTTTTCAAACAAATTCAAAAGTATTTGAATTCCAAACTTTTTTGGATTTTTGTAAAGTGTAAACTTCATATTTTTGGGCATAAAACCTTGCTGTCTCATTAGACTTGCTTGGTCCTTTTGAAAATTCAAAATAAACAGTGCCTCAGCATATGATTTGATAAAGATTTGAAAATGGTTTTAATACCAAAATGTTTTTTGGAAATTTTTTTCCAAGCTTTGAACTCATCAAACAAACCTTTGAACATACAACAATGGTTTTTGAAACAAATATTCTCTCACTAGAGAGTAGCATTGAATCAATTCTTGTTTACATAAAATAACAAGCACCCAAATGCTTATGTTTTTTTAATGACTTTGAAATTGAACCCTCAATGATCATGAATGCATGGATGATATGCAAAGCTTTGAAAACATGATTTTAGGGATGTTACATACGATCATCTCTGTGTGCTTGGTTTCCACGGACACTACCAGGGGGATGCACATTCTGATGACTACTCTGCGCACTACTCTGGGGCTTCCTCGAGCACTGATACGTCCAATTTGCATCACTATTATATATCATAATTTACTGTTATTCATTGATATATTTCATATTAAGAGGTTATACTTATGTTATTTCATCTATTTTTGCATGTTGGATGATTCTTGGAGGATGAACTGCCGGAGTCAGGATTCTGATGGAAAAAGAGGTGTCTAGATGCAATTTTTGTGAAGATCAGAAAAATACCAGAAAATAAATGGAAAATCATAATTTGCTAGAAGATGAAGGAATCCAGAAGGGGAGGCGGAGTTGGGCCACAGGAGGCCCATACCCCCTAGGCACGGGCCACCCTAGGTCATGCCACCAGGGTGTGTGGCCACCCTGGCCTACCTCCTGCTCCGCCCCTTCGTCTATATCTTCCTCCCGAAACCCTAAAGTTCAGGGAGCAACCACATAAAGATTCAGCCGCCTCTGCGGGGTGGAAACTACAGAGAGAGAAAGAGCTCACCGACAGACAAATTTATGTCGGGGAAATTCCTTCCCGGAGAGGGGAGATCGTCGCCATCAACACCGTCATCAAGAAAGAATTCATCGGGATCATCATCATCCACACCACCATCTCCACTAGCACCATCGTCACCACTCCATCCCGCTGTAACAATTGTGTTGAATCTTGCATAGTTCTTGGGGGAAACTTTCCCGGTGTTGATTACTTTTGTAGTTGATGCTTGTGAGTGGAACCATTGAATTATTGTTTATGTTCAGATTGTTATTCATCAACATATCATCTTTGATCTTGATCCATATGATGACTCGTGAGTAGTTCGTTTAGTTATTGAGGACATGGGAGAAGTCATTTTGTTAGTAGTGGAATTGTGTTGAGGTATTATTCAATGGTTAATATTTAAGTTGTGGTGCTATTCTTCTAGTGGTGTCATGTGAATATCGACTACATGATACTTCACCATTTATGGGCCTAGGAGAATGCATTGTGTATTTGGCTACTAATTGTGGGGTTGCCGGAGTGCAGAAACCTGAACCCCCGTTAGAAAACCTTTGCACAATGGAGTATAGGATCTCAGAGTTTAAGGCTGTGGTTAGGTTTTTATCTTAATTACTTTCTTGTAGTTGTGGATGCTTGCAAGGGGTTTGATCACAAGTATGTATTAGTCCTAGTAAGGTCAGGTTCGCCCACATAACACTTACCCAACCAAAGAAGATTAATCAACTATATGAAATGAAAGCACTTGACGGTATTCCCTTGTGTCCTCGAGAACGTTTGGTCCTCATAAGTATTACCTCCCTAGCCTCCGCCTGTCACATCCCAAAATTTTCCAAATTTTGAAATGTGAAAAACAAATAAACAAAATAAATAATTGTTGAAATTTAGGGTGAGAAGAAACTTTTTGATTCCAATTGGAAACATCAAAACCTATTTTGATCAAATAAAATCCTAAAGGGATTTAAAAAGATAAACAAATAATAAATAAAGTTATAATAGTTGGAATCACTATTTTTGGTTCTTTAAATAAAAAGATATGGTTTTATAAAGCAAAGTAGAAATAATAAATAAGGATTATTTTAAAGAGCCAAATTAAATCTTGGCCAAGCAAATGAAATAAAATATTTTGTTTGATAAAAATATTAAAGGATTATTTAAATAAAATAATAAGGATTTATTAATATCCAATTTTATTTAAGTAAAAGCTTTTTCCATTTTAAATAAACACTAAAACTTGTTAAAGTATTTTAAACAAAATTCCAAGTGTTTTATATTTTCAAATAAAACCTACTGAAAAGATTTTTGTGGAAATTTAGAAAGTCAAATAGAGTTTTAAACATATTTGAACCCTATTTGAAATAAAGACTAAAGCCTATTTATTTATTTCTAATAAATAATAAACCCTAAAAATAATTGTTCTATTTTGGACTTTGGAATGTATTGTTAAACAGAATTAAAATATACCCAAAGTTTGGTGGTGGTTTGAATTGATTTGGAGTTTGAATTGTTTGAATGAAAATCATATCAGGAAATTCAAAACAGAAAAGGAAAAACATTTTGTATAAAAAAATGAAACGAAGCAGCCCACTGCCAAGGCCCAGTCCAGCCCAGGAACGCAGCCCACCTGCTCACCCCGCAGTGAACCGTTTTTCACTTAGTATCACACCCGCACAGCAACTGATGACTGGACCCCACTCCCTCTCTCTCTCTCACTGTCAGCCGGACCCCACTGGCCACCTCATCGTCATCAACCCCGCGCCGGCCGTTTCCCCTTGCTCAACGTCATTCTGCTGCGAATCAATTCGCGTAAATACGCGTTGATGGCTGATTTAATCCTTGTCGTGACCACGGATACATAAACACCTCTCCCTCCTCTCTCTTTGCCCCCAAACGCCAGCCCCTCTCTGCCACCGGGCTGCTCCAATTTCGAGCTCGAGCACCACTGCTCCGACGAGCTTCCCCAACCGATTCCGGCCACACCTCGCCACGCCTCGCCTTCCACTGCACGCGAGCCTTTTCCCCATCGCCTGGCGCATCTCCCAGTGCCAACTTCTTGGCCGCGCCCGCTCCAGAACATCGGCAACCTCGACACCAAGCACCACCGCCGTCTGCCATTTCCTCCGGCGAGTTTCCCCGGTGAGTACCGACCTCGCCACTCCCTCTCGATGATGCTCCCGTGAACGCCACACTCGCCCGCATCTAATGAACCCTCTGCCTCACCTTTTTGTGCCCTGTAGTGTCGACAACATCGACACCTGAGCGAGCCCGACACCGACGCCGTCTCCGACGAGCAATCACCGCCGTTCCCGTGCGCCCCCTGCCCAACAACGAGCACCTTGAGCATCAGAGTGTCACTGCGATCACTGTAAGCACCTTCACTACCTCCCTCGCTTCCAGAATCGTCGCCAACGCCACCGCCAGAGCCGCGCCGCCGCCAGCCACCGTCGAGCGCCGCCAGTTCCTGGTCGAGCTACTGTGCACCGTAGGATCTAGATCTAAGCGTCACGATAGATTCATAACCGAAGGGGTATGTATCCATCTGAGCCGTGCGTTTTAAATAAGATCCAACGACTCACATAGAGCGATCCGCGCGAAACGGTATCAGCCAGTTAGGTTCAGCCACGTGGCCAGTCTGTTTGAATAAAAACCAGAAATGATCTATTAGATGCTAGATTTTGTAAAATTCATAACTTTCAAACCACACGTCCAAATTTTTCAAATTTTATATCAATGGAATCAGAAGAACAAGTACTTTGCAACCATGCACTTTGTTTAATGTTTTGCTTCTGGAAAATTGGTTGAATTTGCAGAAACATGTGTAGGCATAATTTGAATATAGAAATTGTTCTAGATATATTTTTAAGGTGAAATCTTTGCAAATTGGATTGTTGTGAACCTACTGACCATAGGAACCAACTTATGGATTTAAAAATGTATTTTGGGAGGTTAAGGGATAAATATTTGAATTAGCACATTTCTAGTCAAATAAAAATATTGTTTATGGTATAGAAATGATTTTCTGAGTAATGCCTTTGGGAAATGTTTTGATTCAAACCTTCTGACCCTAAACACTAAGTTTTGAGATTTAAAAACATATTTGGTGAACCCTTTAAAGATTATTGCTTTGCTAAAAGCATTTTCAACCACATAAAACATTGATTTGATTTAAATTTGGTTTATAGGTAAAACCTTTTGCAAATGGTTTTACCACTTTAGTAAATGACCACTTTGAACCTTAAAATGTTTAGATCCTAGTAGAAACCACTTTTCCAAATAAAACTATCTTTTGCATGCTTGCATGCATGACCTTGTTTTTGTTATTTTATGTGTGTGAAATGGTTTGAATGTTAGTTGAATTTGTGTTTGCTTGATTGAATTGTAGTGAAGTTAGAAGAGTGTGATATTTGCAAGACCAAGAAGTGAACCAACATTCTCTACTAAAAAGGCAAATGACACTATCATCCATGTCCTACTATTTTCATTACACTTAGTGGATTTTTTAACATGCATGAATAGGGATTACTATATTTTATGCTATGCTAAATCCTAATAGGATACCCTTATATCTTCCTTAGTGAAAACATTGTAGTTGTAGCAAGCTTAGCCCTGCTATATATTTGGCATGGGATACATGATATGATTATATGAAGTATTGGAAAGATATATGTTTTATATAATAAAACAAGTACTCAATGAACCACCTGGGTGGAAAAGGATACTCAAGGTTGGACAAGGTGGCAACAAAAGGAACCATGTTTATATGGCTATCTTTTTGTGTGTGCACTAGAAGAAAACCACCTAGGGACTTAGAGATTGAACATGTTTCTCGTACAGTGGCTTCCATGTACAACCACATGCTAAATGGGCTCTGGCTTAGTCAACTACATAGTGAAATACCCATGCATTGGCATCTTCAGGTTAATTAGAATTGTGTAAGGGAAATTTATCCCTACATTGGTGCCTGGTTGACAAGCTAGCATTGTGTATTGGGAGGACTTCTATGGAAAGACTTTGTCACATTCTCGATCTGCCAGTACTCCATTTTGGTGAGTACTTATCCAGCGGACACTGGTGGCATCAAGACGAGATTGTGTCATGTGGGTAAAGTGTACAACTTCTGTAGAAGATCAAATTCTAAGTACTTAGTCTTGTCCCCGGTTATGGACAACTCTGAGCAACTAAGGCCTGAAGCTATGGAAGATCTCGATATTCCAATTACTCAAAGTAAAACTTGATGGTGACAACAAGCAATTAGAAGCACTTGGAGTTTTCCAAGGAGTTCAGAAAGATTTGACAAAAGATCAAAACTATTTTGAAAAGATAGGAAAAAACTATATTGCTTTCTGCAAATGAGCCTAAACCCTACTTAGCCAATTATGCATGTATTGATAGGATCCACTTATTTCTACATAGCAGTGAAACTTGCCAATACAATTCAAATGTATTGACCCTTGTGGCTGCAACTTATTATGTTGCAGGTTTGTTTGATGTTAGTGAAGTGTGTTGAATAGGATTACAAGTCTACAACCAACATGATTGCATGTGGCACTTTGAAGATGAAGGACTCCATGCTATATAGATATTCTGCTGCATTGTAATGTGATAGCCAAATGAGCTATGTAAGATGTAATGAATTATTTTATTCCTGGTTATAAAGTTGTATTATGACCTTTGTTTCTTGATATTACATCTTAACTGTGGATGCTAGCTATTGATCCAGGGACTAGCATTGTAAACACAGGGATCTCTACCTTATTAAAGGTTGGGAACCTTACAGATGGTATCAGAGCACTGTGTTGCCTGTAGGATTGTAACCCTAGGATTGGACAAAACCCCATAGAAAAATAGGAGTTGTGTTTGTTCCAAAAACTTATTTACAAAGAATCTTGTAAACTCTTTCCTCAACCTTTTGGTTTTGAATTCTACACCTCTTCCTTTTCAACTTGTTGGACAAAGCCTTCACCATGACCAATGACTTCAACTTTAAGTTTCACCAAGGACTTCAACTTAGACATCACTAAGGACTACAAGTGAAAACCCAAGAGACATTAGATTGCCTACCAAAGACATTAATATCAAGTTAGAGTATGGATCATATTGACCTATGAGGTATGACTATACTAGGTTGATTATTTCAAGAAAACTTGTTGTATCCTTCAACTCATGAGTTAAACTCATAAGTTGTTAAGTGGATAATTGCTTATTGATTGATTGATTGTTTGATTGAACTTGGTTGTTTTGAGTTGTGTGTTAGAACTTCCTTAGGTCTATCTGTCATTACTTATCCCTATCAAACCAACAGATGCCTTCCCGTCGTGCCAACCCCAACCAAAATAACAACATCACTCCTGAGATGCAGCAGATGATGACAAATCAGACGCAACTGATGCAGATGATAACCACGTTCATACAGAATCAGAACAATAACAACAACAACAACAACAACAACAACAACAACAACAACAACAACAACAACAACAACAACAACAACAACAACAACAACAACAACAACAACAACAACAACAACAACAACAACAATAACAACAACAACAACAAATAACAACAACAATAACAACAACAACAACAACAACAACAACAACAACAACAACAACAACAACAACAACAACAACAACAACAACAACAATAACAACAACAACAACAACAAATAACAACAACAATAACAACAACAACAACAACAACAATCAGAATAATCCTCCAGCACATGATATGCTCATCAGGTTTCTGAAACTTAGGCCTGCAAGATTCTCTGGAATAACTGACCCAATGTTAGCCAATGATTGGTTACGTTTGGTGAATAAGGACTTAGTGACTGTTGGCTGCACCGACAAAGAAAAAGTTAGGTTTGCAGCATTTCTGCTTGAAGGACCAGCAGCAACATGGTGGGACAACTTTTAGATCACCACTCCCCTTGAAGATGTGACTTGGGCTATTTTTGAGGATGGTTTCCGTACAGCTCACATCTCACCTGGAGTGATGCACTTGAAGAAAAAGGAATTCCACAATCTGAAACAACGTCACCTCAGTGTGGCTGAGTATATTGAAGAATTCAACAATCTGGCACGCTATGCACCGGATGAAGTTGATACAGATGCTAAGAGAAAGGAGAAATTTCTTGAAGGACTTAATGATGAGTTGAACCTGCAGCTAGCTGTTGCCTATGTCCCAACTTATCAATCACTCTGTGACAAAGCCACCATTTTGGAAAACAAGATGAATCAAGTTGAGAATAGAAAGAGGAAGCATAAACTCAAGTCTCACTCAGGATCATCACAAAAGAAGCGTTCATTAAAAAAGAACCATGAGGATTCTGAACCACATCAGTATCACCACAACAACAATGGAAGTGGTAATAATGGAAATGATACTGACAATGGAGATGACCTTGGTCAGAACCAACATGACACTTTCAGGAAGAAAGACATTAGCCAGTTGCAATGCTATAATTGCAAGGAACTTGGACACTATGCATCAGACTGTCCTGAGAAGAAAAAGAAAAAGGATGCTAGAAGAGCCAATGGAAATGACTCCAAAGTGACCCAGAAAGGACATGTGAACCACATTGACATGGATGGGAACTTTGAAGAGATAGAAGAAGTGGATGTCAGGAATTAGATAACTCAGTTGAGTCAAATAAGGATTCCTTGTTTGGATATTAAGTGTTAAACCCATAGTCAAGTGAACCATCAATCTAACCCTATGAGACTTTTTTTAAAGGGTGGTAGTACCCTAGTTGCCTTGAAGCCAACTTGTAACCCTAGCCTTCCCAAATCTCGGGACGAGATTTATTTTAAGGGTGGTAGCCTGTCACATCCCAAAATTTTCCAAATTTTGAAATGTGAAAAACAAATAAACAAAATAAATAATTGTTAAAATTTAGGGTGAGAAGAAACTTTTTGATTCCAATTGGAAACATCAAAACCTATTTTGATCAAATAAAATCCTAAAGGGATTTAAAAAGATAAACAAATAATAAATAAAGTTATAATAGTTGGAATCACTATTTTTGGTTCTTTAAATAAAAAGATATGGTTTTATAAAGCAAAGTAGAAATAATAAATAAGGATTATTTTAAAGAGCCAAATTAAATCTTGGCCAAGCAAATGAAATAAAATATTTTGTTTGATAAAAATAGTAAAGGATTATTTAAATAAAATAATAAGGATTTATTAATATCCAATTTTATTTAAGTAAAGGTTTTTTCCATTTTAAATAAACACTAAAACTTGTTAAAGTATTTTAAATAAAATTCCAAGTGTTTTATATTTTCAAATAAAACCTACTGAAAAGATTTTTGTGGAAATTTAGAAAGTCAAATAGAGTTTTAAACATATTTGAACCCTATTTGAAATAAAGACTAAAGCCTATTTATTTATTTCTAATAAATAATAAACCCTAAAAATAATTGTTCTATTTTAGACTTTGGAATGTATTGTTAAACAGAATTTAAATATACCAAAAGTTTGGTGGTGGTTTGAATTCTTCAAATGAGCCTAAACCCTACTTAGCCAAATATGCATGTATTGATAGGATCCACTTATTTCTACATAGCAGTGAAACTTGCCAATACAATTCAAATGTATTGACCCTTGTGGCTGCAACTTATTATGTTGCAGGTTTGTTTGATGTTAGTGAAGTGTGTTGAATAGGATTACAAGTCTACAACCAACATGATTGCCTGTGGCACTTTGAAGATGAAGGACTCCATGCTATATAGATATTCTGCTGCATTGTAATGTGATAGCCAAATGAGCCATGTAAGATGTAATGAATTATTTTATTCCTGGTTATAAAGTTGTATTATGACCTTTGTTTCTTGATATTACATCTTAACTGTGGATGCTAGCTATTGATCCAGGGACTAGCATTGTAAACACAGGGATCTCTACCTTATTAAAGGTTGGGAACCGTACACCGCCGCTGCGGGAGCTCGTTGGAGACGAAGCTCCGGTGACCATTTAGGGGCGGCTCTACCACCAATCACCTCCCCATCGTCGCCTCGTTCCAATGCCCCCAGCCATGCAACCCCGCGAGCCCCCTAGCGCCAGCCCCACTCTCTTGGCCATTGCTGACGTCATGCTGGCGTCAGCATGATGCAGTAATACCCTTTTCCTTTTATTTAATTGTTTTCAGTAATTAATTTCTGTAAATAAGAAATCCCTGACATGTGGGTCCTACCTGTAATATGTTTAATCTTTTCCATAAATGTTTTCTGAAATTGTTAAATATATGACATGTGGGCCCAAGTTGGAAAATATTTTAAATATTCCAAAAAATATTTAAAATGAATTAAAAATGGAGAAATTCATAACTAATTCATTTTAAATTATAAAAATACAAATAATATATAAAAATGTTCAGAAAAATGAGTTCTATCATTTAAAAATGTAAGCATCCACATTCATATAACTTTGAAACATAACTTATTTAGAGGAACACTGATACCCCCTAAGTACCATGGGTTCGATGGTTTGCCTAGCTAGGGCATTCCGGAATTCATTTAAACCGATGATGCATTTGGGGATACTCTATTACATGTAATAACTCATATCATCCATATTGTATGAGCATTGCACATGCCATGTGTTGAATGTTGATTTTCCTTTTCCGGTGATTGGTTCTTTGCGAATAGGAACCGAACCCGAGGCTGGAGTCAATGCCACCGAAGAGCAGAACCAGTCCAACAATGGACAAGGCAAGCAAAACCCCACTCATACATATGAATCCTATGTTTACCAAGTATTTCATTCTCGCCATATGCATACGGCTCAACAGTCTTTTATTAGTAGATAAAGTAATCCTATTCGATGCATGTTCCCCTTTGTGAACTATAATACTTGATCCACTGCTCCTAGCATAACTAGGGTTTGGATTATGAGCATCGCTAGTGCCATAATTCAGGTGAGCTTAGCCATGCGTAGTGGTCCAGTATCGATCATTTGGATGATGCACTGGAGATGTGAATGAACCTAGTATGCTAGGATATTGTGATATGATCAAAGATGGATAATAAACATGCTAAGGCTTGTATGGGAGGCCACGTGGGTTGTGGTTTTTGCAGTCCCATACTTGCCACCCTTAGGACCCGATGTTCTTGCCTCGTGAACCAAGACGAGCGTACAACCACACGGGGCCCTGGAAACCCCCTCGACTCACTAACTTGCCTAGTAGATTCCATGAGTCACATAGTTCGGGTGTTCCATTCGACATACGAATTCTGGTTCTTCTCGTAGGAGGTGAAGGAGGTGCATTCATACATGTAGGTAAGCGTGGCAGGGAATGGGAGTGGCCCGGTCTCCGTAATCTCAAACCCTGTTCACATTACTAGGGACCGGCTTCGGGACTCGACCCGTTACGGCTCTCCTTAGTGTGTGAATCATGGTCTCAGCGAAAGCAAGGTAAAGGTCGTGGTCAACCACTCTCTGCCAGCCTTCCAAGGAAGAGGGCTAATAATTTGGCATTAAGAATCGATTGGTACGTGTGGGTAAAGTTGTGCACCCCTGCAGGGTTATAATCTTTTCGTAAAGCCATGTCCATGATTACGGACAACTTGGGAACGGACGTAATGATCATAGAGAACTATAACCGAATGATAAAACTTGGCCAACTAATGAGTGATCTGAATACATCCTCGGGGTTGTTTGAGGGGTAGTCCGAGAAGAGAGGTTTAGCTGATGATGGTTCTTGATGGATATCAAAGATGATTCTAAGAGATAGAGTTGTAGTCTTCTTATCCCCTTTGAAAATGATCTAACTAGATGAGCTTCTATTCCTTCTTGTTTTGAAAACAAAAGATGGATTTATGCAAAATAACTCCACTAGCCATAGGTCTTGCGGAGTACACCCTGTACTCAGCCTTGCCTCATCCATGTTTTTATACATATGAAGCTACTCAAACTGAAGGTGGTTTCTACGTCGAAGTCGATGAGTAGTCGGGGTTCCCGGGCAGCAGCCTAGGATCTATGGAAGGGACACTACTTCTGTTTAAGGCCTCTTAGGCCCTTTGCTGAGTTTTTTGTGTAGAACAACTTGTTTGCTTCCGTTGTTTGTTGTAATGATGGGTCTGTGACCCCTGGTTTGTATGACTGGTTTGTACCTCTCTTAAGAGTTTACCATATTAATGTATGGTTTGTATGTTCTATAATGTTACCGATCATTCCATGTGCGCTTCGGAATTTAGGCTAGGCTTATGTCAGATGAAGATCTGGTATTTTTCTAGCCCTGATCCCGGGTCGTGATAGTTTGTACTGTTGATACTATTTTTCCTAAACCTTATTGCGGTAACCCAGCATACCACTGCATGATGTAGTACACTATAGTCGTTGACATAACACCAATGAAACACCGTTCACTAGTATTACATCCCTCAGAGTGGTACAACAGAAACACATCAGGTCCAAGACATGACTATAGGTTACAACTCAACTCTTTACACAAGATCCAGGGAACACTCTAGGTTAAAGAGAGAGAAAGAAACTTCTTACAAAGAAGAATCAGAAACAAACATCTCAAAAACTATCATACTAATAAGACTAGTATTTTAACTAATGGTCTGGCATTGCTGCTATTGCAATACGCTACAGAAATAGGTTCTATGGGTAGAGATTATATTCCTATCTAATCAGTAACCTCATCTTCACTTGAGTTGATGTATATGTTAACTTTCTTGACTTCATTGAAGAGCTTTAGCTTTTTATGATGATTCCTGGAGAATAACTTAATGTAGACGTCGTCTGTACTGGCTTCAGAATCTAGCAAGGGTTAAGAAGATACGTTGAGTACGAGCGTACTCAGTAAGTTCACTAGAAATGATTGTTTTATGCACTATATCTACAGCCATAGACCATAGGTCGTAGGCAATGCAAGTTTTCGTAAACATTTTTTCAAAGGTTGCTTTTATTCTGAAAATCTATGTCCGCCAGCCTTCACGGGTTTACCAGAACTTTCATGGAGTTCCTTTCCCGCTGCGTTCGCAGCTCATTCCCGGAACAGGGAGTAACAAGTTACATGTCACATCCCAAAATTCTCCTAATTTTGGAATGTGAAATAAATAAATAAGTTTGATTGATTGTTTCACTATGTTGAAAATTCTCAAAGAGAAGAAACTTTTTGAATAGAAAATCCTCTCAACCTTGAATTCAAAATCTTATATTCTTTTGTTATGACCTAAGTAGCCATATAGGCAAAAGGGCATGGATTGATTATGGATTGTAGAATTGGTGTGCAAGATTTCAAAATGAAAATCATGAAGCATTCATAAGCATTTCATTACATCCATGCAAAGTTCTCACAAACTAAATCCAAATCCTGGTATCTAAATCCTATAGTTGATTTGCCCAAATGTTCCTAAAGGTAATTAAATTGACTTTATAAAACCCACTATTGCTAAGGCAGAGATTATTGCTAAATTATAGCCTAAAGAGATCCAATTAATATTACAAAATTTTAGAAACAAAATTGAGCTCATTTGGAGCTATTATGAAAAAGTTATGGAATAAATACAAACAAATAAAGATATAAATAAAATGGAATATACAAGGATTTATAAATCCACTACTTCCAAACTAGTAAAAAGATTACAAATTTGATCCTATAATGATCTATTCGATTTTAGAAAAATTTAGAAACAAGAATCATGTCATTTGGAGTTCGTATGCAAATGATATGAGGGAAACAAGTAAATAGAAGAAAAAAACTAAACGGGCCGGCCCACTCGGACCGACCGGAGCAGCTACACGCGCGCACGAATGTGACCAGATTTGCTTTAAAAAGCGTGCAAAACGAGTTTTGTCAAACCTATCTCTATTCAAACTGCTATAACTTTTTATCTACAACTCTGAATCGACTTACGTTTGTTTCTACTTGTTCCCTACTCCAATACCTATCTCTACAACATCCTAAATCTCCATATAAACTCGTGGAGCCACAGCTGTATGAGTTTCTCTCCTCGAAATCCCGAATCTACACATGCACGAATCTTATTTCGCTTTTTAACCCATCTAGACTTTGTTGTTTGCCTTCGGTCAAAAAACAAAAGTTGTAGAACGCGTCGAAATCTTTCAATCCCGATAAACCTAACCTCTTTTCATCCACCACAGCCGGAGAATTTCGCATCGCAATATTTCAGATCTAACTATATAAATCCAAGATGTACTCGCGCTCGTTTCTTCAAATCCAAATTCCTTTGGTGAGAAGGTAGGAATAATGATTCCCCACAACTTTCGTGTTCTAAGTTTTGCAATTTGACCTACGGATTTGTCTCTCTAACACAGATCTGTTTCTTGTCTATTCTGAGCCAAAATCGGGTCAATCTCTTCTTCTAGCCACCGGATCCTATCCAGACGGTCGAGATCCAATCAAACCGGTGCATGCCATGTCGTCATCCCGGTCAGCTTCCTCATCAATGCCACGTCAACGTCAGGTCAACATCTAGTCCCAGTCAGCATGCAAAGTCAACCTGTCCAGTCAGCGGAATATTCCCTGGAATATTCCGTTCGAATTTAAAATTGCATATTATAGATCTAACTTGTAAAATTCATTAGAAATTCATAACATGTCCAAAAATTGTGTATAATATATCAAATTGAAGATAATTTTACGTAGAATCATCTTATCAGAATAGATCCAAATTTTACTGTACGTGGTTACTGCAGTAATTTAATTAGTTTTAGTGGTCTTTTAGGTTAATAAATTCATCAGAAATTATCTGTAACTCCGAAAAATATGAATAATATATCAAATTGAAGCTACTGTAATGTACTTTAATAATATCTGGTTGGATCTAGCCTTTGCGGATTATTTAACCCGTAGCAATTTAATTAGTTTTAATGGATTTATAAATCATTAAATTTATAGTAAATTAATTGCTTATCACAAAAATATAAATGATATACCGATGGAAAGCTGGTTCCATGTAGATCACGAATATGCAATTATTTCAGCATTTTACTGTAAGGGTTTGCCGTGAAGATTTAAATGGTTTAATGGCCTATTTAGAGTAATAAATTCATAAGAAAATAAATACTATTCAGAAAATTACAAATAATATGTCCCTGAAATCACAATTCCGTGGAGATTACAGATATAATTTTAGTTTGATTTTTAGACGAGAGAAACTATATGAATCATTTAAAACCATTAAACACTATTTAAATTATACAAAAAGATCTATAACTCCGATTAGGGTGAATCCAAGTGCTAAGGTTTTGTATTGACAATATCTATACAGAGAAACTGCATGACAAATTATTTGGTACTGTTAAAACAGAAATTCATACAGAAATATTTAAACCCATTGAAAATAGTGTTTTAATCATAAGAAAATATCTATAACTCCTTTTTAGGTGATTCAAATTGCCACTGTCTCTAAATTGCATTACCTCTATCCAATAGCATCTAGTTCACAACTTAATACGACATAAACATATTTAGTTCAATTAAAGTGGTATACACCATATTAAATCGATACAACTTTAGTAATAAAAGCTTTAGTGCATTAAATGACTTTCCACATGCATCATGTAATCTAACTATGTTCAGAACTAAAGTAACAACCATTGTGACTTATTAAATTGTCGTGCATGCATTTGTTGTATTTGTTTGATCTCTATGTGCTATTGTTTATGTTGTATGCATTTGTTTCCTCGATAGATTGTGAGGAGTGCAACGTGTGTGATTGCAAGTATTGTGGTTATGACGAGAGCAACCATTATATCTATGAGAATTGTGAGGATTATCTAATCGACTACATCTACAACAAAGGCAACTGGTGCTATCTTGGTCATAAATGTCCTATTGTTTTCCTATGCATTATAGATGCTTTTGTAGAATTGCATCTGTAGGAATTGATATGCATACGCTATGCTATGTCCTATTATGTGGTAGGGTTTTCCTGTAGATGAACCACCTTTGGTAGATGTGCTTAGCCATGCTATGATGAACGAGGGCTGGGTTACATCACTGAAGTTGTTCTAAATGTGTTGGTTTGTGAAAACTAAAAAAACTTAATCAATGAATCTCCTGGGTGTGATGGGATTGATAATTTTTGGTGGTATCATTGCGGAAAGGCACCCAGGACACTGAGAAATGATTGGTTTCTTTGTTTGGAAGCTTTCGTGTGCAACCATGTGCCAATAATGAAATGGGCGGTTGGTTGAACTCAGTAGGTTGTGGTAACTCGAACCCGCGTATCCAGAGATGTAGATAGTGTAGGTTGGACCGGTGCGCGTCGGGATTGGGGAGCTACTTCCCGAACGGTTCCTTCTTGGACTTCTCCCTATCATCACCCAATATGAGAGTGGTGGTACGAGCTGGGCCGGCCAAGTCACATGGGTAAAGTGTACTAACCCCTACAGGGTGTATAAACTAAGTGCTTAGCCATGTCCCCGGTTATGGACAATTTGAGCGACCTGATACTGATGCTATGATATTTCTCACTCATCCTTATTTCTTAATTACTTAAAACTTGTTGGGTGAACATAATTGGGTAGGAGCACCTGGGAGTGAACCAGAGTGTCCTATTTATCGTATTGGAAAACTACTTTGTTACAAATATTAGGATAAAACTGTTGCTTTATGCAAATGAGCCTGAACTCCACTTGGCCAAATAAGCATGTAGTTGATAGATATGTTGTTAACCACTTTAGCCTACTTGCCATACATTCAGTGTATTGACCATTCGTGGCTGCAACGTTTCATGTTGCAGGTTATATCGTATCTGAGTGATCGTTCATAGGTCGTGAGACTCCACTCAACAATTGTTCGCCTGTGGCACATTTGGAGGATGGAGATCTACCTTGTGTTCGTTTTCCGCTGTGTACTTGAATAAATAATGTAAATTCTGGATCATATTCGTTGTATTTATGATGCAAGTTATATTTGGTATCATTTTATACTGTGTGTTCCAGTGTACCGATCCAGGGATTGGCACTATACACATGAACTCAGCCTTATCAGGCGAGGGTGTTACACTACAGTTCTTACACTCTTCATAGGTGCGTTGCTTTACCCATGAGAGATCAAATCCTTGTTGCACAACCGGCGATCTTTCCCGTCCACACTTCCTATGGTGTGGGGCCCAATAGATGATCCAAGCCAATCACTGCCCCCTTTGCGACCTCGCATGCCTCCTTGGTGTACACCATGCCCACACATTGAATTACGATAATGGTTTGTACAGACCGTTAGATGCCAGAACTATCGTGGAACGTTGAGGGTTCCCACCCATATGCTGCATATCCTCTACGAATTACCAATTAATATGGACGCTACGAGTGATAACAACCATGACCTGCACATCCGGCTACATGCGAGAGGAAGAAGATACAACTGACTTCTCCATCCCATTCCAAATCTCATGGTTAACGCGTGATATACGGCGCAAGAATCACTGGCGACATGGTAAATAACCTATAGTCATATTATTATGAAAATAGTGTTTTCTGACCTTTTTTCAAATGCAGGTGATGACAACACTGGATTTGCAAAATACTTTACAAAAAATAATCAAAGGACATGAGCAAGTGTGAACTTTCCTTTTGTGATTGCAAGATTATGCACTCATGGTCTTCGAGACAATATAAGATCCAATATCTGAAAACAACATCATTGGCCCGATAAGGACTAATGTTTAAAGAAGCAATATGCAGTTATGCATAAGTAATGCTATGCATTTTGTAAAACTCCCAAACTGAACCCCCAATACTTTGAGTGAAGTGAATTCAAGTGATTCTTTTAAGAGTTGGTTTATCTTCAAATTTTACTTTATAAGTAATGACCTTTATACGGAACTTAATTGTTAACAATCCAAAATATGCAAGTAAAGTATAAAATAATGTGATTATGGTTAATTGTCATTTGGTGATTATGATAATAGTCCTTTGGATTGAGTTGTTAAGAGTTGAAGAACTTATTATAAGATTGTTATTTGAAGTGGCAAAAAGAATAACATTTGAAGAAAAGATGTCCTCTATAATGTTTAAATACTCTTTATTGTTAATAGAACGTGATCAATGCCTTTTGGTGTTTGATTGATTAGTTTGGACTTGAGATGCTTTATGTCTTAATTGAAATAGACCAAAGTTAACTATAAAAACATAAGTAGTGTATTAGACATGATGTTTATAAGCCTTGAGACTACAGTTAACTTTAAAAAGGTAAGTAAACTTAAGATGTAATATGTTTTAATTATTCCCAAGTTTTAGATTTATGATAGGTATAACTAAGGTGTGGAATTATTCACTTTATATTAAAGTGAATGATTAGATTAAATTTGTTTTGCTACTCTGAAAAGAATATGTATTTATTTAATGGAAGCATAATTAGACGATCTTTGTAATTTGTTAGAATTTGAAGTTATGTTAATTCACCATATTATATATATGAGTGATACCCAATGTTTATTTAAAAGGGTTTTAAATAAGATTTTTAAAGTTAAAAGTTATACTTAAGTTTGATTATGAATTCAACTTATGGGTTTGGAATTAGTACTAAGACACTAATTGCTCAAGGTTTTATAAGAATTGTGATTATTTCTTACTTAAGAATTGTTTTTAAAGAATTCACAAAATAAGTATTAGATAAGAATTTATTATTTAAAATATTAATGACTTTTCTAATAATATATTTAATATTTTTCTAGTGTAATATATTTATTCAAGACCTTAAAAATGATTTTTATTTATTTTTAAGTATTATTTTTATGTTTATAAAATCCCATAAAGGATTAAATGTATTTAAATATTTACTTCAAATTTTATTTATAGAAGAGTTGAGTTAGTATTTTTATAAAATAGTGGATTTATTTTTTATACACAAAAATGATTTTTATTTATTTTTAGGATTTTTCCTTATTTTATGATATTTCACTTAGGATTTAATGGTGTTAAGATTTATTTGCTTTATATTTTTCTTTAATAGTAATTTTTTATTTTTATTAAGTAACTCTTATTTTGGTGATGATTTTAATATATTATATATGGATACCATATATATTTTTATGTGGTAGCCCTATTTTTAGAAAATTCCTTAAAGTGTTTCTTACATTAAACTATTTAATTTAAGTTTTATTATGCTAAAAAAATATTAATATTTTTCTTGGATAATTTATGATTTATTTTTATTTTTATTAACCATTTGATCTCTTTTAGGATTTTATATGAATTTATAAGCATTATTCTCAATTGGTAATATTTTTATAAAGTTATTTGATGGCAAAATTATTTGGTGGTGGACAAGTAGTTGGGATGTGGCCTAATTGGGTGAAATGGATCTGGTCCAACCGAACCTAATCGGTTTGGCCCAATGGGCCGACACAATTCGAGTTGGATTCAGCCCCCACCCAGACCCTTCTCCCCTTTCTCTTGACGCACACCGCATACACATCTCGCCTCTCTCGCTCCCCTCTTGGCCACAACAATGTCAGCGTCGCCCGCCAAATTCTGGCGGTGTAGACCGTCCTGTCTATCGCCACCGGTCGCCGGAGCTCCGCCTCCTTCTATACTACCTGGTCCTCCAGTCCGATTTACCTCTAAGGATATAACGGCTCGCCCCCATCTTCTTTCTGGTGCTAGGTTTCCGTTGTGTGCTTGCGGTGGTGCTCTACCGCCAAACTCGTGGTTTCCTGAAGCTTGATAGTGTGCTCAGGGACACTGATGGACTACAGGTTGCGGCTTGGTGAAGGTCGAGTGCCACCGTGCTCCCTGTGCTGCCGTGCTATATCAGCCACCGATGACCCCTTCTGCTTCCTCTTCAATTTCTAAGCGAGGACCACGGGTAAGTGGGTATTCTCCTTTTCTTTTCTCCACTTGATTCCTCTCTGGAGTTCTCTCTGTGATGATAGGATTATCCTAAGTAACACAGATGCTCTGTCCTAGTGTTTGTGTGATAAGGATCCGATTTCCTTTGAACTGCTTAGTGGAGGAAATTATGTTGATGAAAAATATTGGATGGCTTGTGAAATTTATTCTTAGAAGAGAGGTTTGTGATTACTGTTACCCTCTGGTCCAAAGTGTGGCACATGTATCTTGATTCACAGTACCAGTACTTGGTAGTTGTTACTTGTACAACTACTTTTGGCTATTAGTTTGATCTCTGGTATTTATGCTAGAGATCTGATTTGGTATTCCATTGTTGCTTGCAGATAGAATGGTGTATCACATACTTCCTCCGGCCCATATTAATTGACTCAAATTTGTCTAGTTTTGAATGAATCTAGACACTATTTAGTATATAGGTTCATCCAATTTTTGACAAATCAAAGTCAATTAATATGGAACGGAGGAAGTATAAGTTTCTTATATGGTAGTAAAGTGTTCAGATGATCCTTTGAATTATAGCCTAAGGAAATGATTTAAAATGAACTGCTTAATGAAAATGTTGATTAGCCAGTATGAAAGATTGTTCTATTGGCTCCTGATGTTCTGGCTGTTGTTGTGGTGCCTCCAATGCTGGAGTGTGCACAGTGATGAATCAGATAGCTTGATCTGCAGCTATGCATTATTTCTTGGCTTCTTTTCTGACTAAATCTTTATTCCAATGCTAAGGATGCAAAACACTGAAGCTTGGATTCCCCTTAAGGATAATACTGTGGTTGCCTTATTCCATCTCTAGGATGAAATTAGCATAGCAACTCTATGCTCACTGAGAGCTTGCTTTTCAAATGATTTGCTTGCTTAGAATGATGAGAACCAATACCAATATGGATCTATTGGTTAATATGCTGCTAGTAGTGTGGGTAAATGAGTTGGTATTGTGACTGGTGTGAATTGATTGGATGAGAATTTATGACTTGAATACCAATGATGCATGGTCTGAGGATAATTAACTCTGGGATGAATTTTACATGGTTAAGGATCACTAGCCCTTTATTTTGGGTTGTGTGCAATATGTTCCAGTCTAGGATGCAAAGGCTGAGACACTAGATCTTAATAAAAACAGATACTTACTTATTTGCCTTCTACTCTCTATGATTAATTTGCATAGCACTTCTATGCAATTCTGATAGATAAACTATTCTCCTACTCTCCTAGACAGATGCTAGTTGTAGAGTAGTTGATTAGATATTGATTTTCAATAAATCCCTTTATTCACTTGTTTATGATGGTGAAATAGAACAAGAACAGATACTATGCATGATTAGCGGTATAACAAACTTTTGTAGTTGCTGATTTTGTACTGTGATTTGTGGTTCCTAGTGGATCTTGTTCCTGGATGCTTCTTGATCTGATCCTCCTTACTTCTCACTTGGCTTGCTCCTTCTAATACTGCTGTCTTGTTGTTGATCAGCCTACACATGTGAATCTTATGCTCCTGAACCTTGTCCTTCTGGATCCTATAGGACTGGCTTCTTGTGATTACTTATTCTCCTGTGATATGCCTCCTTTCCCCCTCCTTTTACTACTTGATCTATTGGATTTGCTATGGTTTTTCTTCTGGTATACTTTCCCCTCCTAGCTCTTGGATGGCTCCAGGGAGCAACAAGAGTTAAAGATGTGGTGAGATGGTGGAATAATCTATGTGGTTATTATCCAGTGGGTGGCTCTGATGATAGATAAGTATGTGTTCTTGGTATGCTCAGAGAAGTGTTCTTGATATACCTTACTATAGGGAGAGAAATGTGTAGTTTTGGCTGGAATGGGTTGATATGTGAGGACAGTCCCTAGAAGTTCCCTTCTACTACTTTTGTACTGTTATACTACTTACTGTGGTAGTGACAACACATGCCATGCATATGTTGTGTGAGCTACTTGCCTGCTTCATCCATCATGTGGATCAGATCAAGTACACTAGATCTTTTGCTGGTATTACTGCTTTTCCTTTTACCTGTTACTTGATTGGTGAAACTTGCCCCATGCCTGTGATGCACTAGTCTGAGGCTACACATCTGATGAGAGCAGATACTATAGATATGGTGAAATTTGCCCCTTCTGATTTAATCTCAATGATGAGTTAGACATAGCAATTCTATGTCAAATCTGAGAGCAAAATTTTAACCACTAACCCCTTTCATATTTGTCTTTCTACTGGTTTTATTTCTGTTTGTTTGCAGGTATAAGTTCAGGAATATAAAGAGAGGATTTAGAAGATGAAGAAAATGAACATGAATTTACTTTTAAGTTTTTCTTTATTCTTTTGTAATCCACTTTTTATTTTGTGAAATATAAAGCATTGTAATAAAGGAATTCTTTTTATTTATTCATTCTTCTTTTGTAAAGAAATATTGTATTGTTTATTTTATTCAATAAAGTGTACTAGTTTTCTTTTTCTTTCATAATGCATTTGCAAAGACAATGTAATATTTATATCTGCTTGTAATAAAAACCTTTTTAGTTATTTTTTTATGTAATTCATTTTTATATTTATTTGTTTTATAGTAGTGTACTTTTATTCTTTTATTGTAACAACAATGAAACATTGTATTCTATAATAATGTTCTCCATTATTCTTGGAACTAATTAAATATTTCTAAGTTATACTTATAAATAAGAATTCCATCCTTATTTATTATTATAACTTATTTCTTTCACTTTTATTTATTAATTGAGGTTTGTAAACATTGTATCTTTTCATAAATAAGAGTTCATCTCTTATTTCTTATTATAATTCAATTTCCAATTATTATTCAATTTCAAATTCTTTTTGTATCCAAATTTATTAATTAAATATTCAAATTTGAATTGTCTTCCCCTCAAACACCAAAGTACAGTAGAGGTCATGTCGAAATCCATCGCACCTATCCTAATGTTTCCATCAGAACAAGAGAGATCCTGATCCCTCTATAGCTTCTTTAGTTTTGCGCGAAAATTCCCCGGATTTTCGGATGCATGAATGCAATGCACACACCTGCGTCCTCTATAATTATAGGTGCTAATCCTGGGATGTTACACACTCTCCCCATTAAAATAAACTTCATCCCCGAAGTTCGTATACTCTCACGTTTCGGAATGAGGAATTGTATTGGTGATGACATTTCTCAACTTCATGGTAACCTCAAATGGAAATAATTGTAATATTCCCTATCCAGATCCTTAAATTGGGTCTCTTATTTAGTTCATTACCCTGATTAGGTATCCTAATACAACTCCTTTACTTGATTATCGAGCTTCCTTTCTATACTATGTAAGGTCTAGGAAGTCTCACTAAAACAGGGTTTTAAATTCTAAGTCAATGATTGAGGCCAAAAGACTAATTTTTTTGGTTTGTCATTGTATGGTTTATACTAGTAGTCCTTCCAAAGCTTGGATTTGAACACATTTAGTCCATACCCATTGGAATTTCTTGCTTCTCTACACATGTCCAATTGGATATGCTTTATTACTTCTTAAGGATCACTTAGGATTTACTTCTTCTAGAATTAGTTTGTTAGAACTAGTCTATTTTATCACCTTCAAACTTTTACCTTAGCAAGTTTTTAGAAATTCTCTTGTTATTACCTTAATTACTTCTTCAACTTCCACTTATTAGTTACCTCAAGGCTTGAGTACTACTACCTTGAAATAAACTTTGATCTTTCATCCAGACATACTTCAGAGAGTAATTTTCTAATGATTTTCTTTTAACCTTATGAAAATAAGGCTTGTTGTTGTTGTAGGTTAGTCCTTCTTCTCCAACCTTTATTCGGAAAGTCAGATAATGATACTTTCATTTCTAATGTTTACTCCACCCCTTAGGGTTTACTAATAGTCTTCAAACTGTCTATATAGTATTTATTGGCTTTATAACTAGAATCCTGGTCTCTATCCAGCTTATACTCTACCTAGTTAGGGTCTTATGAAAGATTGTATGGTGTATCCACACAATTGTGGATCTCCGAAGTGAATCTTTCAGCATTATTTGTCTTACTTACTATTTGTACATTTTCGCTTTGATAGGTCTGACTTTGCAAAGCGCCTCGAAAGACGGTAGCTTTAATGTTTCTTCTCATTTATGTCTTCTCTAACTTAGGCCAGGTTTTATGCTCTTTATGCAACAACCAAGATAATCTGGTTAACTATGTTAACCAAATATCAGCTGCGAACAATTACCAACTACGGACCATCTTAGGGTGTATGGATTACCCTACGGTTCCCGACATACTACTAGCATTCTCTCTGAATTGTCAGAGCTTGAATACCATTTTTGTTCCAAAGCTTCTTCCTTGTACTTATTCATGATACTCCCATGAACTTGGGACAACTACTCCATTAACTTCTTAGCAACATTACCTATTTTGAGTGACATTAATTTCATCATTTCCTATTAATTTATACGTCTTCTACATTAATCTACCTTCTTATTGCTAAATAATAATGATCTAAACTTGATCCATCCTTCCAATTGGATTGATACCCCTCATACTTGGCTTTACTGAAAGAACATTTCTTAATCCTTAGTGTTTTGCGTGTTAGATAACAATATCAAGGATTATTTAATGTGTGTTGAAGTGTTGCAGCTCTCCGGGAAATGTTTCTTCCTTTGGGGGCCGGATAATCCGCCCCTCCCTCTTCCCAAGAGTGCGCGAGCCCTAGAGAGGGGGCGGAATTTGTGGCCGGATTTTCCGGCCCCTGCCGGATAGTCCGCCCCTTGGGGGCGGACAGTCCGCCCCCTCGAGGATTTCCTTCAAGCCAAGGCATGCGTCGCTCTCTGTATGGGGGGCGGCGTTTCCCTCGGACTATCCGGTCCTTGGGCGGACTTTCTCCCAAGGGCGGATAGTCCGCCCCTGGGAGGGGCGGATAATCCGCCCCCCCCCCTGGAATTTTCTTCAAGTCAAGGCTACGTCACTCTCTGTATGGGGGGCGGAGTTTTCCCGGAGTTTTCGTCCTAGGGGACGGATTTTCTCCCCAGGGCGGACAGTCCGCCCCAAAGAGGGGCGGATAATCCGCCCCCAAACTTCTCCAATGGCTTGTTCTGGGCAGGGGGTATTTAAGCCTGTCTTCCCCCTCTATCCAGAACTCTGGATTCACTGGAAAAAGAACAGACCTGACTGCAAGCTTCATCCGAGAGAAGTCCACCTAGATACACTCAAAGGCTCCGTCCATTGGGGAATCAAAGGAGGAGGACTCGATCTTCATCAACTACAATCAAGCGCTTCATCTTCTCCCCATTCCTTTGGGGAACCACCGATCTAGTATTTCTTGCAAATACCTAGATCCTTGTTTCTGTTTATATTGATAAACCTTCTCCTTGTGGCAGCTTGCTGTCATCTCGGGAGCCCCCAATTCGGTTGTGGGTGTGTGCCCCGATAGAGTTGTAAAAGGCACCAGTTCCCGCTTCGAAGGGATCCAATAGTGGAGAAGGTGGATCAGGCCTCTCGTGGCGAGATCCATCGGAGAATAGGGTGAGGCCTATTGTGGCGTGGTGGTCTTAGAACCGCCCACCCCTCCAACGCAGATGTACTTCCCTTAACAAGGAAGGAACTGCGGTAAAACAAATCCCTGTGTCTCCGCGTGCTCCACTATGGTTCCTTTGTTCCTCTCTTTACGTGCTTAGTAGTTAGGGTTGCATATAGGGAAATTCTCGTAGTTGCATATCTAGAGAATTTACTTTGTGTCAAGCCTAAAATTGAAAAATTATTAAAAATTGGTTAGCACCTATTCACCCCCCCCCCTCTAGGTGCCCATACGATCCATTTCAATTGGTATCAGAGCCCCGGTTCTTATTTCGGGCTTAACTGCCTAAGAGAAGTATGGGTTCCAAGGTAGATGGGAGTGATGCTCCGGAGGTAGTCACCATGAACGATCTCAAGACGTTGGAAACAACCTTGGTGAGTTCAATGGAGGCTAAGATGGAAGAGATGCGTCAATTGATAATGCATCTCTCCACATCCGCAGCATCACCTCCATATAACTCTGAGGATACCACTCCACAATCCAAGGAAACGGGTAAAACTGTTTCCAAAGAGAACGAAGTGGTTGGTGATGACACTAGCAAGAGCTCCTCCTCGAAAAAGGATAGTGGTAAGGATGGATACAATGAGGTTTCTCATGTGTATTCTCCTGATCCACCTATCCCTCACCCACATATACATAATAGGGGTGATCCACCCAAACTTTCTGCATCTACTTTTTCTCAATGGCAATTTTTGATGAAGTCTCATGTGTGCAGTTCCTCCATTGAGTTGTGGAAAATCATAGAAAATGGTCTTCATGTTGGAAACCCCAACAATCTCACAAGAAGATAAATTGTTGATAGCCAACTCAACGCTACAGCTCTACACATGATACAGCTTGGTGTGGGTGACAAAGACATGCCACACATTCAGCATCTTAGCACAGCTAAGGAAGCTTGGGATGCCCTCACCGAGCTCTTCATCGGAAATGAAGGTATGAGAAGGAATAGGTATGATGCTTTGAGCAACGAAGCTGAAGGATTCTATATGTTGGATGGAGAAGACCACGAGGACATGTATAGGAGGCTGAAGGCAATAGCCACAACCTTCAGAAACCACGGTGCAGCTCATGTTGATGATGCTTGGATCAAGCGCAAGTATGTCAGTGCTCTTATGCCATTTGAGCCCACATATTTGAAAAGTCTCCAAGGTAGGCATAACTATCACCTCATGTCATCCAATGAGGTAATGCAAGAAATGGTCGCTTTCAAAGTGGCTGCCAAGAATGCCGAAGATACTCGTGCTCGAGCTATGGGGATGAAAAAGGGGGTCAACATGGCCTTGAAGACTAGTGTGATTGATCATGATGAATATGCCGTAGAAGGTCTGGACTGTCCCGAGGATATAAAAAGGATCCATGGACAATACTTGGCTCTTTATGCTAGAAACTTTTGGAAAGATCCAGCCAAGGCTAAAGCTGAACTAGAACGCAAGAGTGGAGCCTATGGAAGAAAAGAAAATGGTCCCAAGCTGAGAACATGTTTCAACTGTGGTGATCGGCTGCACTTTGTAGCTGAGTGTCCATATCAAAGTAGGGAAGATAATGGAGGAAGACTTATTTTCAAGGACAAGTCAAAGGCTCCACGCAAGAAAAATTTTGTAAAGAAGAATGCTCCCTTCAAGAAGCAACCAAAGATTGTTCTAGTAGCGCAAGAAGAATATTCATCAAGAAGTGAAGGTGAGGACGAAGACGATAGCTCTCAAGAGGTGGCTGCTATAGCCACTACGTCTCCTTCAACATCTCTCTTCGACTCTCCGAATGAAAACATCATCAACAAGAATGCTACTTGTCTCATGGCAAGACTCTCCGAGGTAACGACTTCTAACTCTTCTTTTTCTAAGGCTATGATTGACATGGATGATCCTACTGTCTTAAGGTTAAAGAAGAGATTATTGCTTTGGATTACTTCTACACTAACTTGAAAGGTGAGCACAAAGTTCGTTTTGAAGCTCTTATGGATCATCTTGCCCAAAACGAAGCTCTTCTCGAAGAAAAGGGCAGAATTGAAAGGGAGGATGCAATGGAAATTGCATCCTTAAAAATTCCCTTGAGGAAGAAGAAGAAGCTCGGGTCTCTCTTGAAGAGAGGCTTGATTCCATTGAAGAGTCACATGAAGAAATTGTGGCTAAACTTGTTAAGGAACGTGACAATGCAGTCACCAAAGCAAAGAAGTTAAAGAAGGAAAATATTGACTTTGGGGCTGCTCATGATAGACTCTCCGAGGAATTGGAGAAACTTGACAATGCTCACAAGGCATTGAAAAATGATTTCTCCATTCTCAATGAGTCACATGATCAGCTTCAAAGTCGATTGGTCAAATATGATGTTCCTAGCTCATCCAACTCAACATATAGTCACAAGGAAAATGCTAGTGTGGAAAAAGAATTGGTCAAGAATATCACTCCCAAGGATAAGGGTGTGCTTGATGAAGTTCTTGGCAAGCAAAGGTCAAATCATGGTAAAGAGGGACTTGGATATGTCACCAAGTCCAAGAAAAATAAAAACAAGAAGAACAAGACCAAGAATGTGCAATCAAAGACAAGCATTGTTGAGAAGAATGTCACAAAAGACAAGACTAACAATATTGGTTTTGCAGGGTCTCACAATCCAAATTATGAACTCTTTTGTGATGATTATGGCGATGTTTATGCTTATTATGTCAGTCCCTTTGATGAATATATTGCTTGGTCTATTTGGGTCCCAAAGACCCTTGTTACTAACATGAAAGGGCCCATTGAAAAATGGGTACCTAAAACCAAGAAGTAATTCTCTTGCAGGTCTATGCTTCCGGTGGGTCGAAATGGGTGCTGGATAGTGGATGCACTAGTCATATGACCGGAAGCAAGGAGATCATCATGGATATGCGTCCAAATCATGATAATATCATAGTCTCCTATGGTGATAAGTCTAAATCTCAGGTATTGGGTCTTGTCAAGGTTGTGGTTGCCCACGATATCTCTCTCGTGGACGTCATGCTTGTTGAGACCCTCGGTTACAACCTTCTTTCTGTTCGTACCCTTGGCAAGATGGGATTTGCTGTTTTTATCGATGATGATTTGGTGTACTCTTGTGGAGCAAGTCTCTAAAGGTTGCTTTCGTTGGATACGTCGAAAATGACCTGTATGTGGTGGACTTTTCGGGGAAAACCACTTCGGGTCCGATGTGTCTATTCGGAAAGGCCGACGTGGGATGGCTATGGCATCGGCGTTTAGCCCATGTCAACATGAGAACTTTGCAAAGTCTCCACAAGGGTGGCCACATCCTTGGACTAAAAGACAATGTCTCCTTTGCCAAAGATCGTGTTTGCAGGGCTTGTGTTGAAGGCAAAATGCACGACTCTCCCCACAAGAGGAAGACTATTGTGTCTTCAAAGAGGATCTTGGAATTACTTCATGTGGATTTATTTGGTCCTCCTTCTCATGCAAGTCTTGGTGGGAAGAAATATTGCTTGGTCATTGTTGATGATTACTCAAGATATACATGGGTCTATTTCTTCAAACTAAAGAGTGAGACTCAACAAACTGTCATTGACTTTGCCAATGAAGTTCAACGTCAACACAATGTTCCTATCTTGGCAATAAGGAGTGAAAACGGCTCTGAATTCAAAAACTACACCTTGAATGAGTTTCTAAGCGAAGAGGGGATTAGACATCAATATTACGCTGCGTACACCCCTCAACAAAATGGTGTAGCCGAGAGGAAGAACCGAACTTTGATGGATATGGCAAGATCAATGTTGGCTGAATTCAAGTCTCCTTATAATTTTTGGGCTGAAGCCATATCCACTGCTTGTCACTCATCGAACCGGCTCTACCTCCGAAAGATTTTAGACAAGACTCCATATGAAATACTTGTCGGTAACAAGCCCAACATCTCGTACTTCAGGGTATTCGGGTGTAAGTGTTTCTTTCTTATTAAAGGTGTCCATTTGTCAAAATTTGAGTCCAAGGCTTTAGAAGGTATTTTTGTTGGTTACGGTGCTGAATCCCACACTTATAGAGTCTACAACAAGCTCACTGGGATTTTTGTAGAATCTTGTAGTGTGGAGTTCGATGAAAATAATGGCTCCTTTGTAGGGCAAGTGTATGTTTGTGATGCAGATGTTGAAATACCCCAAGATGCCATAAGAAGAATGGGCGTGGGATTTTTCCGCCCCATTGAGGAACCCCTTGTGGCGGATCGGGAAGGACAATGCTCCACTCAAGTGGAGCCCTCATCTACACAAGATCAACAAGCTCCTACTGTTGGAGAAAACTCTGCACCAACACCGCAACCTGCTGAAGATCATCTGTCTCCTGGACAAGTTGGTAGTCCCAGGCCGGACTATCCGCCCCCTCCAAGGGGAGGACAATCCGCCCTTGGCACTCCAACTCGTTCCAGGGGATCCGAAGGAGAACACAACAGCCAAGAAACTCCCAGGCCGGATTCTCCTGCCCCCGAGGGCGGATTATCCGGCTCTGTTTCTCCAAGTCCTGTCAGGCATGCTCTCGAAGAAGTCACTGGTGTTTCATCTTCCAGGCCGGATAGTCCGGCCCCTCCAAGGGGCAGATTTTCCGCCCCTGAAGAAAAAGCTCTGTAGCAACCTCCTGGTGTTATCTCTGACCAAGATCAAGGGCAAGGCAGTAGTCAAGACAAGGATACAAATACTGAATCAACTCCTTCTAGAAACAATAAGGACATTGAGGCTCGTCGCAAGGCTCGTACTGATCAGAACCTTGAACTAAGGGGTCACACTCTTGACAAGGTTGTTGGTGATCTACGACGAAGGGTATCTACTAGAAGAGAACTTGCAAGCTTATGTGATCATCAAGCTCACATTTCCATGGTTGAACCAAAGAAGGTCTTCGATGCTCTTGAAGACCCCCGATTGGGTTGTTGCAATGCATGAAGAATTAAAAAACTTCGAACGCAACAAAGTTTGGAAGCTCGTAGAGAAACCAAAGGATTGCCGCAACGTTATCGGCACCAAGTGGATCATCAAGAACAAACAAGATGAAAATGGCATTGTTGTGAGGAATAAAGCAAGACTCGTGGCTCAAGGATTCTCTCAAGTGGAAGGAATTGATTTTGGCGAGACTTATGCTCCTGTGGCTCGTCTTGAGTCCATCCATATCCTTCTTGCCTATGCAGCCCATCATAACTTTAAATTACAGCAAATGGATGTTAAGAGTGCGTTTCTTAATGGTCCTCTACATGAGTTAGTATACGTCAAGCAGCCCCCGGGTTTTGAGGACCCCAAATTTCCGAACCATGTCTACAAACTCGATAAGGCGCTCTATGGCCTTAAACAAGCCCCACGTGCGTGGTATGAGCACCTTAAAGAGCTTTTGCTAGACCGTGGATTCGAAGTTGGGCAAATCGATCCCACTCTTTTTACTAAGATGGTTAATGGGGAACTTTTTGTATGCCAACTTTATGTAGATGACATTATTTTTGGCTCTACTAACCAAGCTTTTAACGATGAATTTTCAAAGCTATGACTGACAGGTTTGAGATGTCCATGATGGGTGAGCTGAGGTTCTTTCTTGGATTTGAGATCAAACAACTTAGAGAGGGAACCTTTATTTATCAAGCTAAGTACATCCAAGACATGCTCAAAAGGTTTAATATGACGGATCTCAATGGTGTGGCTACTCCAATGCAAACAAAGTGTCATCTTGAGCTCAATCCCAAGGGTAAAGACGTGGACCAAAAGGTATACCGATCCATGATCGGCTCTCTCCTTTACCTTTGCGCATCTAGGCCCGATATCGTGTTAAGTGTAGGAGTGTGTGCAAGGTACCAAGCCGCTCCTAAAGAAAGCCACTTAGTGGTGGTCAAACGAATCTTCAGATATTTGGTTCATTCCCCAAATTTTGGGTTATGGTATCCCAAGGGTTCAAGTTTCTCTCTATGTGGTTACACTGATTCAGATTGGGCTGGTGAAAAAGATGATAGGAAATCAACCTCTGGTGCGTGTCAATTCTTGGGCAGGTCTCTAGTGTGTTGGTCTTCAAAGAAACAGAATTGTATTTCATTCTCAACAACCGAAGCTGAATATGTTGCTGCAGCAAGTGCTTGTGCACAATTGTTATGGATGAGGCAAACTTTAAAGGAATATGGTGTCAATTGTGACAAAGTGCCTCTATTATGTGACAATGAAAGTGCTATCAAGATTTCCTATAACCCCGTGCAGCATACAAGAACTAAACATATAGAGATTCGCAACCACTTCATTCGGGATCATGTTGCTCGTGGTGATATTGCCCTATCCTTTGTGAGCACGAAGAACCAACTTGCTGATATTTTCACAAAGCCCCTTGACGAAGCAAGATTTTGTTATTTGAGGAATGAGCTAAATATCATAGATTCAAGGAGCTTGGCTTGACTATCCTTGCACAGTCACTTACTCTTATTCATGTATTTGGTTTAGATGCGGGCATAGACATAGGGGGGGTGTGGTCCTAATTGATTGGGCCAACCCTCCCCCATAATGCCAAAAGCAAGTAAATTCATTTCCCTTAATATCATTTTGTGATATGTGGGTCATCGATGAGCATTGGTTTTGAACTCAAGATACATCTTCGCGGTGTCATGCCATGCGCTCCAACATGGTGGCTTCGGCCACCGCCCTCTTCCTAGTGAAGAGTTGGTTTCTAATGGTTCTCTTTGGATTTTCTTGCTCATCTTTTGTTCTTATGGAAAACACACTCAATTTTGGCTTTTGTTTGGTTTGATTCTTGCAAATTTGGGTGTGTAGTACCATCTCAGTTTCGTGATCTTCTGGGGCGTTAGCATCGCTATCCTTCCTTTTTGGAGTTTCGATGCCAAAGGGGGAGAAGTAGTTCTATTAGGTCTCGTGGATTTGCAAGGGTCGGGCACAAGAAATTTCCTTTTCGTTGTTTTTTATTTGCTTGCTTGTGCTCCTTTTAGCGTGAACTTATTTGCTATTTGTTCTTGGATTATGTAAGACTATGTCGTGCTCCACTATGTTTGGTACTCATGAAAGTTTGGATTTATCTATTGTGGATCTCATGGAATTCTGGATTTATCTATGGAGCATTTTGATGGCATATGGAATCATGGGATTATCTAATGCATGCTTCAATATTGTTGGGATGTGCTTGGAGGCTATCTAGCTAATTATTTTCTTTGGCTATAATCACATCCCGGTGGTATGACCTTGTTTCCCAATCCACCTTATGTCAATTATGTTTGCTATGAAAGTTGTGTTCTCTCTAGTGTGTGTATTTGTATTCAAATGCAAAAAATAAATATGCACACATCTAGGGGAGCGTCTTTCAATTTTAATGTGGAATTAGCCGGTCTCATTGCAAATCCTAGTATTGTCATCTAACACCAAAAAAGGGGGAGATTGAAAGAACATTTCTTAATCCCTAGTGTTTTGCGTGTTAGATAACAATATCAAGGATTATTTAATGTGTGTTGAAGTGTTGCAGCTCTCCGGGAAATGTTTCTGCCTTTGGGGGCGGATAATCCTCCCCCACAAGGGGCGGATAATCCACCCCTCCCTCTTCCCAAGAGTGTGCGAGCCCTAGAGATGGGGCGGAGTTTGTGGCCGGATTTTTCAGCCCCTGCCGGATAGTCCGCCCCTTGGGGGCGGAAAGTCCGCCTCCTCGAGGATTTCCTTCAAGACAAGTCATGCGTCGCTCTCTGTATGGGGGCGGAGTTTCCCTCGGACTGTCCGGTCCTTGGGCGGACTTTCTCCCAAGGGCGGATAGTCCGCCCCTGGGAGGGGCAGATAATCCCCCCCCTGGAATGTTCTTCAAGTCAAGGCTACGTCACTCTTTGTATGGGGGCGGAGTTTTCCCCGAAGTTTCCGTCCTGGGGGGCGGATTTTCTCCCCAGGGCGGACAGTCAGCCCCAAAGGGGGGCGGATAATCCGCCCCCAAACTTCTCCAACGGCTTGTTCTGGGCAGGGGGTATTTAAGCATGTCTTCCCCCTCTGTCCAGAACTCTTGATTCACTCAAAAAGAACAGACCTGATCTGCAAGCTTCATTCGAGAGAACTCCACCTAGATACACTCAAAGGCTCCGTCCATTGGGGAATCAAAGGAGGAGGACTCGATCTTCATCAACTACAATCAAGCGCTTCATCTTCTCCCCATTCCTTCGGGGAACCACCGATATAGTATTTCTTGCAAATACCTAGATCCTTGTTTCTGTTTATATTGATAAACCTTGTTCTTGTGGCAGCTTGTTGTCATCTTGGGAGCCCCCAATTCGGTTGTGGGTGTGTGCCCCGATAGAGTTGTAAAAGGCACCGGTTCCCGCTTCTAAGGGATCAAAGAGTGGAGAAGGTGGATCAGGCCTCTCGTGGCGAGATCCATCGGAGAATAGGGTGAGGCCTGTTGTGGCGTGGTGGTCTTAGAACCGCCCACCCCTCCAACGCAGACGTACTTCCCTTAACAAGGAAGGAACTGCGGTAAAACAAATCCCTATGTCTCCGCGTGCTCCACTATGGTTCCTTCGTTCCTCTCTTTACGTGCTTAGTAGTTAGGGTTGCATATAGGGAAATTCTCGTAGTTGCATATCTAGAGAATTTACTTTGTGTCAAGCCTAAAATTGAAAAAGTATTGAAAATTGGTTAGCACCTATTCACCCCCCCCCCCCCTCTAGGTGCCCATGCGATCCATTTCATTTACCCTTCATGTAGGTCTTCATTTTGGTCTTTGGAACTCGTCACTCCCTTACACGAATTCCCATTCCTATCTAGGTCTATATCATCAAGTAGGAACTGGATGTTGCAACATGCATTTGCACACCAAGTCAAACTTCATGTATACATCTAGTCAATCAAGAAGATCCAAGAAAAAAATCCAAATGTGGTACATATAACACACAATATTCTAAGCCCGGAATATAGTAGTTGAGTATAATATCTATAGAATTCAGGCTTAGTTGTGTAGTATATGACACCTCCTCATATAGGTTTACATTGTGATACTTAGCACATAGGGTCAAACTATTCTTTGCCTCAATATTTACCCAATTTGCTCAATTGCAACAGGATAATTCTAAACAAAATGATCTCAATTTGATTTTGACTAACCTATTGTCTCACTTTTGAAATGGCTAATATACCCAACCTATCTTTATTGGTAAACTAACCTCATATGATCTCTCAAAAAGACTAAATTGTTTCTATTGAGCACCTAGAATTGAATTTTATTAGGAATTATGACACATATGACTTCTATCATAGTTCTACCATGCTATTTTCTTACTCTACTTCATGATAATTTACTAATTACTTGTCATATTTATACTCTCATCATGGTTTCAGATCTAATCTCACCATGATCTCATTATGTTTTACCTATACATCATGATTTAGGAGTTAATCTCACCATGATGACTTTGTTTCTCATTGTACTATCATTGAGTCTTAACATAATTTCACTTCGTCACGTAGAATTCTCAAGTGAATCCCACATGATTACTACTCATTACATCAATGATATTCATCATGTCATCTTTGGTTATCAACTAACAATATGATTCCACTGTCTTACATGAATTTTAGTATTAGGCTACACTATTAAGAATACTTCAATTGATGTCTTAAACTTTATCCTAATCTACTTTGACCAACTGGCTTTCCTAAAGTATCTTGGTGGGTTATGTCTCCTTTGGAAGACACTAAATAGCACTTCATTGGGAGAAGATAGATAACTACCCCTAAGAAAAATGACTTAAGCATCCAACTTAAGTGTGACAAGGTTATCCTCAAGTGGATACTCATCACAAGTCATAAGAATATTTGGTTTAGATAAGATGGCTCCTATAGTCACTATCCAACCTACAGATCTTCCTAAAAGGGTTCTAATCCTAAGGTCAAAGCATATGCTCCGATACCAACTACGGTGACCCAGCATACCACTGCATGATGTAGTACACTATAGTCGTTGACATAACACCAATGAAACACCGTTCACTAGTATTACATCCCTCAGAGTGGTACAACAAAAACACAGCAGGTCCAAGACATGACTATAGGTTACAACTCAACTCTTTACATAAGATCCAGGGAACAATCTAGGTTAAAGAGAGAGACAGAAACTTCTTACAAAGAAGAATTAGAAACAAACATCTCAAAACTATCATATTAATAAGACTAGTATTTTAACTAATGGTCTGGCATTGCTGCTATTGCAATATGCTATAGAAATAGGTTCTATGGCTAGAGATTATATTCCTATCTAATCAGTAACTTCATCTTCACTTGAGTTGATGTATATGTTAAGTTTCTTGACTTCATTGAAGAGCTTTAGCTTTTGATGATGATTCCTAGAGCATAACTTAATGTAGACGTCGTTTGTACTGGCTTTAGAATCTAGCAAGGGTTAAGAAGATACGTTGAGTATGAGCGTACTCAGCAAGTTCACTAGAAAGGATTGTTTGATGCACTATATCTATAGCCACAGACCATAGGTCATAGGCAATGCAAGTTTTCGTAAACATTTCTTCAAAGGTTGCTTTTATTCTGAAAAGTTATGTCCGTCAGCTTTCACGGGTTTACCAGAACTTTCATGGAGTTCCTTTCCCGCTACGTTTGCAGCTCCTTCCCGGAACAGGGAGTAACAAGTTACAGTTCTTACATTCTGCAGAGGCGCGCTACTTTACCCATGAGAGATCAAATCCTTGTTGCACAACCGGCCGATCTTTCCTGTCCACACTTCCTATGGTGTGGGGCCCAGTAGATGATCCAAGCCAATCATTGCCCCCTTCGCAACCTCGCATGCCTTCTTGGTGTACACCATGCCCACACATTGAGTTACGGCAATGGTTTGTACAGACCATTAGATGCCAGAACTATCGTGGGATGTTGAGGGTTCCCACCCATATGCTGCATATCCTCTACGAATTACCAATTAATATGCACACTACGAGTGATAACAGCCATGACCTGCACATCTGGCTACATGCGAGAGGAAGAAGATATAGCTGACTTCTCCATCCCATTCCAAATCTCATGGTTAACGCGTGACGGCGCAAGAATCACTGGCGACATTGGTTGTTAAGTCCTACATAATATGTTCCTTTACCACCAGAACTTTCATAGTAGGTTATTACCTCATGGTAAATAACATATAGTCATATTATTACGAAAATAGTGTTTTCCGACCTTTTTCAAATGCAGGTGATGACAACACTGGATTTGCAAAATACTTTACAGAAAATAATCAAAGTACATGAGCAAGTGTGAACTTGCCTTTTGTGATTGCAAGATTATGCAATCACGGTCTTCGAGACAATATAAGATCCAATAGATGAAAACAACATCATTGGTCCGGTAAGGACTAATGTTTAAAGAAGCAATATGCAGTTATGCATAAGTAATGCTATGCATTTTGTAAAACTCCCAAATTGAACCCCCAATACTTTGAGTGAAGTGAATTCAAGTGATTCTTTTAAGAGTTGGTTTATCTTCAAATTTTATTTTATAAGTAATGACCTTTATAAGGAGCTTAAGTGTTAACAATCCAAAATATGCAAGTAAAGCATAAAATAATGTGATTATAGTTAATTTTCATTTGGTGACTAGGATAAAAGTCATTGGGATTGAGTTGTTAAGAGTTGAAGAACTTATTATAAGATTGTTATTTGAAGTGGCAAAAAGAATAACATTTGAAGAAAAGATTTCCTTTATAATGTTTAAGCAATTTTTATTGTTAATAGAACGTGATCAATGCCTTTCGGTGTTTGATTGATTAGTTTGGACTTGAGATGCTTTATGTCTTAATTGAAATAGACCAAAGTTAACTATAAAAACATAAGTAGTGTATTATACATGATGTTTATAAGCCTTGAGACTAAAGTTAACTTTAAAAAGGTAAGTAAACTTAAGATGTAATATGTTTTAATTATTCCTAAGTTTTTAGATTTATGATAGGTATAACTAAGGTGTGGAATTATTCACTTTATATTTAAGTGAATGATTAGATTAAATTTGTTTTGCTATTATGAAAAGAATATGTATTTATTTAATGGAAGCATAATTAGATGATCTTAGTAATTTGTTAGAATTTGAAGTTATGTTAATTCACCATATTATATATATGAGTGATACCCAATGTTTATTTAAAAGGGTTTTTAATAAGATTTTTAAAAGAATATTTTAAAGTTAAAAGTTATACTTAAGTTTTATTATGAATTCAAGTTATGGGTTTGGAATTAGCACTAAGACACTAATTGCTCAAGGTTTTATAAGAATTGCGATTATTTCTTACTTAAGAATTGTTTTTAAAGAATTCACAAAATAACTATTAGATAAGGATTTATTATTTAAATTATTAAAGACTTTTATAATAATATATTTAATATTTTTCTAGTGTAATATATTTATTCAAGACCTTAAAAATGATTTTTATTTATTTTTAAGTATTATTTTTATGTTTATAAAATCCCATAAATGATTAAATGTATTTAAATATTTACTTCAAATTTTATTTATAGAAGAGTTTGGTTAGTATTTTTATAAAATAGTGGATTTATTTTTTATACACAAAAATGATTTTTATTTATTTTTAGGATCTTTCCTTATTTTATGAGATTTCACTTAGGATTTAATGGTGTTAATATTTATTTGCTTTATATTTTTATTTAATAGTAAATTTATATTTTTATTAATTAAATCTTATTTTGGTGATGATTTTAATATATTATATATGGATACCATATATATTTTTATGTGGTAGCCCTATTTTTAGAAAATTCGTTAAAGTGTTTCTTACATTAAACTATTTAATTTAAGTTTTATTATGCTAAAAAATATTAATATTTTTCCTGGATAATTTATGATTTATTTTTATTTTTATTAACCATTTGATCTCTTTTAGGATTTTATATGAATTTATAAGCATTATTCTCAATTGGTAATAAGTTATTTGATGGCAAAATTGTTTGGTGGTAGACAAGTAGTTGGGCTGTGGCCTAATTGGGTGAAATGGATCTGGTCCAACCGAACCTAATCGGTCTGGCCCAATGGGCCGACCCAATTCGAGTTGCATTCAGCCCCCACTAAGAACCCTCTCCCATTTCTCTCGATGCACACCGCATACACATCTCACCTCTCTCGCTCCCCTCTTGGCCGCGACAATGTCAGCGTCGCCCGCCAGATTCCGGCGGTGTAGACCGTCCTGGCTATCACCACCGATCGCCGGAGCTCTGCGTCCTTCTATACTACCTGGTCCTCTAGTCCGATTTACCTCTAAGGATATAACGGCTCGCCCCCATCTTATTTCTGGTGCTATGTTTCTGTTGTGTGCTTGCGGTGGTGCTCTGCCGCCAAACTCTTGGTTTCCTGAAGCTTGACAACGTGCTCCGGGACACTAATGGACTACAGGTTGCGGCTTGGTGCAGGTCAAGTGCCACCGCGCTCCCTGTATCGCCATGCCATATCAGCCACCGACGACCCCTTCTGCTTCCTCTTCAATTTCTAAGCGATGACCACGGGTAAGTGGGGATTCTCCTTTTCTTTTCTCCACTTGATTCCTCTCTGGAGTTCTCTCTGTGATGATAGGATTATCCTAAGTAACACAGATGCTCTGTCCTAGTGTTTGTGTGATAAGGATCTGATTTCCTTTCAACTACTAAGTGGAGGAAACTATGTTGATGAAAAATATTGGATGGCTAGTGAAATTTATTTTTAAAAGAGAGTTTTGTTATTATTGTTACCCTCTGGTCCAAAGTGTGGCACATGTATCTTGATTCGCAGTACCATTACTTGGTAGTTGTTACTTGTACAGCTACCTTTGGCTGTTATTTTGATCTCTGGTATTTATGCTAGAGATCTGATTTGGTATTCCATTGCTGCTTGCAGGTAGAATGGTGTATCACATATAAGTTTCTTATATGGTAGTGAAGTGTTCAGATGATCCTTTGAATTATAGCCTAAGGAAATGATTTAAACTGAACTGCTTAATGTAAATGTTGATTAGCCAGTATGAAAGATTGTTCTAATGGCTCTTAATGTTCTGGCTGTTGTTGTGGTGCCTCTAATGTTGGAGTGTGCACAGTGATGAATCATATAGCTTGATCTGCAACTATGCATTATTGCCTGTCTTCTTTTCTGACTAAATCTTTAGTCCAATGCTAAGGATGCAAAAGACCGAAGCTTGGATTCCCCTTAAGGATAATACTGTGGTTGCCTTATTCTAGCTCTAGGATGAAATTAGCATAGCAACACTATGCTCACTGAGAGCTTGCTTTTCAAATGATTTGCTTGCTTAGAATGATGAGAAACAGTACCAATATGGATCTATTGGTTAATATGTTGCTAGTAGTGTGGGTAAATGAGTTGGTATTGTGACTAGCGTGAATTGATTGGATGAGAATTTATGACTTGAATGCCAATGATGCATGGTCTAAGGCTAATTAACTCTAGGATGAATTTTACATGGTTAAGGATCACTAGCCCTTGATTTTTGGTTGTGTGCAATGTAACATACCACCTTTTGTGTAATATAAATAAAGACCTGTTTGAGCATTGCATGCATGCATTACACTTGCACTTTGATTTAACCAAATAAGAACAAGAAAAACCCTAATTTCTTACCCTCTCAAAACCATTCAAATGGGTTTTAGATTTTGAAAATTATCAAAACAAATGGAGCCCAAATGGTTTTGAGGGCCCCTTAGTGTTTTTAGATATTATATAAAAGTTTCTGTAATTTGAAAATATTCAAAACAGATTTGAATTCAAAATATAAAAGGAAATTAGAAAAACAGAAATAGAAAAACAATCTGCAAATAAAAAAATAGTTTACGTAGCTCTTTGGGCCGAGCCCATCTCTCTTCCTCTTTCTCTCTACCGCACAGGGCTGCCACCTTGGCCCAGCAGCTGGCCCAACCGACCCGATACCCCTTCGGCCTCCTCCCCTGTCGTCTTCCTCCTTGCCGGCAAGCAGCTGCCTGGCAGCGCGCGCTCCGTCGATCTCCCTCGCGCCGCGATGCTCGCCGCCACCTCCGGTGCTAAGAATAAGAACGCCAATGTCATGCTCTCTCTTCCCATACCCGTCTCTCCTCCTTTCGTGCTCTCTGCCATTTTTCCCCAACTCACAGGAACCCTAGCCCGTCGGTCGTCGTTGCCCCCGTCGACTCCGGCCACCCCATGCCTCGCTGAGGGCACCGTCGAAAGCGCCTCGCCGCCCTTGTTCTCCTCCTCGAAGCACGCGAGCCAGGACGACCTCCTCTGGCCGGAATCGAGCAAGAAGCGCCGTCGACCGCCGCCGTTGTCACCATTGATTCATCGCCGTCCGACCTCGCCTTGCCTCCCCGTCACCACCGACGCGTTCGTGGTGAGCTTGCGGTCCTCCTAGACCTCCCAATCGTCTCCCTCCCTCTCTGTTTCGAGATGCCGCCATGCATCTACAGCCATCGTTGTTGTTTGCCATCGCCGGCCACGCTCTGGTGGTCAATCCACAGCGGCGCCACCACTTTTTGGCTCCCCGCACTCGTTCGCTTCCAGCGCGCTACTCCCCGTCGCCCCGCGAGCTCTGGATCAGTCGATCGATCGATGATCTGCAAGGTTGCCATGGATGACGTCAGCATGACGTCATGCCTGTGCAATATTCTTTTGTTTTTATCAATTGTATAAATGAATTCTGTAATTATTTATGTAAATGGAAAATCTATGACACGTGGGCCCTTCCTGTCAAGATTTTAATATTTTTTGTAAATGTTTTCTAAAATTAATAAAAGTCTGACATGTGGGCCCAAGTTGGAAATTATTTTTAAATATTCCAAAAATGATTTAAAATGAATTAAAATTTGAGAAATTCATAACTAATTCATTTTAAATCAGAAAAATACAAATAATATACCAAAATATTCAGAAAAATGAAACCTATCTAACTAAGCTATAATCATACATGGTTAATCAACTTTGATGGCAAGTTTAATTAGAAGAACAAATTGAACCCCATAGGTGATTCCGATGATCCCCCTATTCTAGGGTTTGGACCTTTCGGGCCCTGTTTAAAATGACCAAGCATGTTCTAGGGTTCATTTCAACACTATTTAACTTGTCATATCATCCATATTGTATGAGCATTACACATGCAATGTGTTGAGTGTTGCTTTCTCTTTTCCGGTGATTGGTTCCTCACGAATAGGAATCGAACCCGAAGCGGAAGTCAACGCCACCAAAGAGCAGTATCAGTCCAACAACGGACAAGGCAAGCGAAGCCCCACTCATTCATATGAATCCTATGTTTACAAAGTATTTAATTCTTGTCATATGCATTCGGTTCAATAGTTTTTTATCAGTAGATATAGTAATCCTATCTGATGCATGTTTTCCTTTGTGAACTATACTACCCGATCCACTACTCCTAGCATAACTAGGTTTTGGATTATGAGCATCGCTAGTGCCACAGTTCAGTCAAGCTTAGCCATGCTTAGTGGTCTGATGCTGATCATTCAGATGATGCACCCGAGATGTGAATGAATCTAGTATGGTAGGATGTGGTGATGTGATCAGAGATGGATGATAAACATGCTAAGGCTTGTATGGGAGGCCACATGGGTTGTGGTTTTTGTAGTCCCATACTTTCCACCCCTAGGATCCGATGTTCTTGCCTCTTGAACCAAGACGAGCGTACAACCACACGGGGGCCTAGAAACCCCCTCGACCAACTAACTTGCCTAGTAGATTCCATGAGTCACATAGTTCGGGATTTCCATTCGACATACACATCTTGGTTGTTCTTGAATGGAGGTGAAGGAGGTGCATTCATACAGGTAGGTAAGCTTGGCAGGGAATGGGAGATGCCCGGCATCCGTAATCTCAAACCCTGTTCACATCACTAGGGACTGAATTCGGGACTCGACCTGTTACGATGGCATCTCCTTAGTGCGTGACTCATGGTCTCGGCAAAAGCAAAGTAAAGGTCGTGGTCAACCACTCTATGTCGGCCTTCCAAGGAAGAGGGCTAATAATTTGGCATTAAGAATCGGTTGGTACGTGTGGGTAAAGTTGTGCACCCCTGCAGGGTTATTAATCTTTTCGAAAAGCCGTGTCCACGGTTATGGACGACTTGGGAACAGACGTGAAGATCATAGAGAACTATAACTGAATGATAAAACTTGCCAACTAATGTGAGATCCGGAGTACTTACTCGGGGTTGTTTGAGGGGGTAGTCCGGGAAGAGAGGTTCAGTTGATGATGGTTCTTGGTGGATATCGAAGATGACTTCGAAGAGCTAGAGTTGTAGTCTTCTTATCCCCTTTTGAAAATGATCTAACTAGACGAGTTTCTTCTCCTCCTTGTTTTGAAAACAAAAGATGGATTTATGCAAAATAACTCCACTAGCCATAAGTCTTGCGGAGTACACCCTGTACTCAGCCTTCCTTCGTTTATGTTTTCTACAGATGAAGCTATTCCAACTGAAGGTGGTTTCTACGTCGAAGTCGACGAGTAGTCGAGGTTCCCGGGCAGCAGCCTAGGATCTATGGAAGGGTCGCTACTTCTGTTTAAGGACTCTTAGGCCCTTTGCTAAGTTTGTTGTTTAGAATAACTTGTTTTCTTCCGTTGTTTGTTGTAATGATGGGTCTGTGACCCCTGGCTTGTATGACTGGTTTGTAACTCTGTTAGGAGTTTACCTTATTAATGTATGGTTTGTATGTTCTGTAATGTTACCGATCTTTCCCTACGCGTTTCGGAATTTAGGTTAGGCTTATGTCAGATGAGGATCTGGTATTTGTCTAGCCCTGATCCTGGGTCGTGACAGATTTTGGTATCAGAGCAGGACTGCCCATAGGAAACCCTTCTAGCTGGTCGATGTTGAGTCTAGAGTTTGAGAAAACTATTTGAAAGCTAAAAACTATTTGCAAAACTCTGAAAAGGACTCTTTTTACTCCTTATCCAAGGTTTTTTTATTGCTGAGTTATCTTATCTCATTTGCTTTGCAAGGTTTTCACTTATCGTCTATCATTTCAAACTCTTAGGATATACGAGTTTGGGTTGTTTTCCCTAGTACTCCATACCTGGTTGCAAGGCTCAAAGTTTTCAAGATAAATCCGTGCAACTGAAGCATTGTTTTTCAACTTTGCTAAGGATGCCCCTAATTCCGCTCTCTATTCTTTTGTGATCTGTTGGTATCATATCATGCTTTCATTCCATTGTTATGGTTTGTATCTAAGTTGGTAGGGTCTCCTATGGTCAGGATGGCTCTGATACCAACTTGTCAACACCCGGATTTTTCAATCCTAGATGCCTGTTATGCCATACATCGCAATCCCAGGATTACCATTTTTGCGAGACATAACAGAATTGGATACCATAGTACATCATCCATTACAAACGATACATAAGTTCTTACACAAATAGGGATCTCATGATCCAGTTCTTAATACAACTTCAAGCAGCGGAATACGTAATAATAACGGTAGCGTAGGCGAAGCTCCATCTTCAGGGTCACAGGCAATGCTGACGATGGGAGATGATCCTAGTTGTCGTAACCTTCCTGGGGTCCATCTTCCAGGTACTCCTCTTCATAGTCTGGCCATGGGAATAGCCAGGGACAAAGCCATGAGTACTCTTTAAGTACTCGCAAACTAATACTAACAGGTAAGGGGTTTTTGGATAATAGGACACTAGGCTCTAGGGTTGTTTTGCAAAAAGCCAGGTTTATCTCTACTCAGTTCCAAAGCTAGTCACAATTTTATAACTCCTAAGTCGGATCTTATAATTCAGGTCACAACTCTGTTATGGTCAAGTCAAAGTCTCAATTCATTTCACAAAGTCATTTTGAAAAGTCTGATGGGGGAACAGTATGGCCACTCCAACTGTCCATAACCGCGGACGCGGCTATTCGAATAGTTTGACACTCTGTAGAGATTGTACACTTTCACCACAACATTCGATACATCCGTGAGGAACAAATCCTGAATTCGCCATACTCAGTATGCGGATAATCAATCATAACCTTTCGATTACACGCCCTAGTATAAGCACCTCTCCTGTGAGTTTGGCCTCCCAACCATGACCAGTTGTCATCTTGGGTAATGCACAGGTGGACAATCTTCACAAGGTAGCCTCAGCTCAGACCTTGGCCGTGAGGGAACTGATATTAAGGAATATAAGTTTCCAGTCAAGCCCTACCCAATCTTCGGGTATTGTGGTTGTACGATAAAATTGGAATGGTATCGCATCCAGACAACCATCAGTTTTATAAAGGGCTAAGGCTCATGCCTCAACATTTTCATCACCAAAATCATCAAGTGTTTGGAAACACATGTCCAAAACATTTCAATAGAATGATCCATCATTCCAAGGTTTTCATAACCATTTTTCCACCAAGTACTCCCATCTAAAGTTGATCAAGTTTTATGCTTAGCACTAGCATCTACAGGTGGGGGTAATAATGATGAGGGGTGGTAAACTAGTGGGGTTTTAACTAAGTTCAAACTCATGCCTTAGGATGACATCAAGGTTATCTAGCTTAGGCCAAATTTTATGCTCTTTATGCAACCTTCAGCACAACTGTCTAGTATCTACCAAACTCTTAGGTAGACTCTAAGTAAGCCTTGATAAAGAAATAAAGTAAGAAGCTTGCACATAAAACTAGGATTTGGTTTATCAAGTGGGTATGCTCACATATGCTTAAGGAATATAGTAGTCATATCACAAGTATGGGTTTGTGGCATCAGTAGGGTATCTTGCAAGGGTTATCTTGCATCAATATCAGTATAAGCTTGCATAGTTACTAGCTTGCCTTGTCCAGAGCAGTGGTTGAAGTTCTCCTCGGCTTCCTCTTCGTAGTATCCTCCTTCCTCCTCGTATCCTTGGTCGGCACTAGCATCTATGAATAAATACGAGGTACACAATCACCAAACAATACTTAACTACTTGAAATCATCACACACAAGGGTCCTATAGATGATCTAGCATCATCTCTAACATTACAAGGTTAAGGCTTGGTTTAAATCTTTTTATTTTTAGAAAAGTAATTTCTACTCATTGAAAAACTACTTAAGATTTAATATTCTCCAAACTAAACATGGGATCATGTTGACACATGTCATCACCACATATTGTAGTCGATGGGAATGTGATTTAAAGTGGTGTCACAATTTAATAAGGTTTTACCCTTTTATTTTAATTAATTAAAGTGGCTAGAAATGCTTATGGAGCATTCTTTTATTACTTGAACAATATTTCTGCAAGTAAACCTATATATTTTTATATATTCTGAAAGGTATGGTTAAATGTGATTTTTGAGAGTTGGAATCAACTCAAAAGCTAATATGGTTTAAATTTGAAAAATGTTTGAATGCGGAAAAGCTTCTGCCTTGTTATTTTTACCAGGGGTGATCTATAGATCCAAATGACTTGAATCCAATGGGCTTGGATTCATCATTCATAGACCTTTCCAACAAAATTGGTTTCATTCAAATTGGTGCACTGAATCGATCTGGGTTGATTTTTGAAGTTGAGTACAGAAGTGTGTTTGAATTGAAATAGAAAAAGATTTAATTTTAATAACTGGGCTGCGCGGGAAATTCTAACGGGCCGGCCTGCTAAGCGCAGTGCTCCCGCGGGCTGCTTAAGTGGGTGTCCCCACTTGTCAGTGACACGGGGCTGGCGAAGCGGTATGGGGCAACGTGGATCGTTCGATCTAGTTCTAATCTAACGGCTGGGGGTCATCGTCGACGCGAGACAACTCCGGCGAGAATGAAACCTAGCGCGGCCAATGAGGGTCGCTGGGGGCTCACCGGGGTACTGGCGTGGGTCGGCGAGGCGGGCGAACGACGAAGTCGACGACGGCGAACTCAGGGGTGGTCGCGGCAGCTCCTGGGGCGGCTCCAATCGCTGGCTCCTTTCTTCTCCGGCAGCGGCAGGCTCCAGTGAAATTCCGGCGAGGTGGTGCTCGCCTTGCTCTGAGAATGGTGTGGCACGATTAGTGAGGAGAGGGGAGTGAGATGGTGTGAAGAATTCGAGCGGGGGTGGCCTCTATTTATAGTCGAGCGAGGGGTCCGTCGGGGCGCACAGTGAGCTCGTCGGGGCGACGTTACAGGCGGCTATTGGCATGGGCAAGGGTAGGGGACGGTGTTGTGTCTCCTGGTGATGCTCAATGACATGGTCGCGAGGCATGGGGCGGTGTGGTTTGGTCTGGAACGGCCGGTGCTCTGCGCGGCAGAGGCGGCGTCTTCGACGGTGAACGGTGGATGTGCGGCACGGGGCGGCTAATGGGGATGTCTGGCGGTCTCCTGGGTTGATGGCGATCGTGTATGCACGCGGCGAGGGCGGCGCGCGGTCTGTGGATGCTGGTCGAGGGTGGCGCTCTGGCGCATGCTCGGCATGGTCTGGGCGCGGCTTGTGCACGTGGTCCAGGGCTTGGCAACGCTTGCGGCTGGGACAGTGAGTGGCGGTGGACGGTGGGCTGCCTCCTAGACAAGGTTGGCACGGCTAGTTCTTCCTCTAGCTTGTTGTCCACAATGGGGTGACATTGGGGTGCTCGGCTGTTCACCATTAATGGCAATGGCAAGCTCACAGGGGTGCTAGTGTTGGGATAATCTTTCTAGATGATCTACTGAGCTGTGTGTGAGCTAACTAGGGAACAAGTTAGGCAAGAATCACTGCACACTATAGTGTTTGATGTTTTGTTTGATTTGTGTCTGCAACCTGTTTGATGAAATGGCCGCATGAAATCAAGTTTTGAATTTTGAAATGATTTTTGGTGGGTTTGCTAGATTGGTACTGGTGAGTCTGCAGATGCTTGGGTTTTGAAAGTTGAGCTTGTTTGAGTGGGTTTTGAAAAAGTGGGATCTTCCCATATGAAGAAGATTCAATTTTGAATTGTCATTTAAACTATGCATTTGAAAGTTTCTGGATGATCACAAAGTGGGCCTTGATACTCTGTTATGAGTACATTCAAGGGGTGCAAAGATCCAGAAAAGTTTCTGTTAGGTTCTGAAAGTTTGAGACAGCCAAAGTAGGCATGGGAGTTAAATTGGCCAAAATGACCATTCACTTAATAGATTTGTTTTGATTTACTTGTCTTTAAGGAAAGTGTGGGAAATGTTTTAGATGATGTTCATTTCACCTAAGAAACATTTTACAAGCAATGTATCACACAAACAAGGTGGTTTTTAAAGAAATTCAAAATCCATGCATACACATATACATGTATTTATGAGTTTATTTAGAAAAGTTTTTGTTAACCCTAATCTTGATGATTAGTGTTTGATGATCTAAGTTTGGTATTTTTGGGATGTTACAAACCTTCCCCCCTTAAACAAAATCTCGTCCCGAGATTTGAAAAAGGACGAAAAGATTACCTAGGATTTGAAGAGATCAGGAAACTCCGTCCTGATGTGATCTTCGCGCTCCCAGGTAGCTTCCTCTTCTGTGTGGTTGCTCCACTGAATCTTGAGAAACTTGATGCTACGTGTTTGGGTAGTTCGAAAAGCTTCTTCCAAAATGCGGATGGGCACTTCGGGATAGGTCAGGTCATCGTTGATCTCTATGGTCTGATGATCGATATTCTTGAACACTTCGGTCTTCTCGGGGACTTCGAGACATTTGCGAAGTAACGAGATATGGAACACATTGTGCACAGCTGACATCTATTCAGGTAGTTCCAATTGATAAGATACTTCTCCTCGACGGTTCAAAATTTTGAAAGGTACGATATATCTGGGGGCTAACTTTCCTTTGAGTTGGAAACGCTGCATTCCCTTCAATGGCGACACTTTCAGATAAAAAAAATCTCCGATGTTGAAGGCGAGGTCTCGACGTCTCTTGTCGGCATAACTCTTCTGTCAGGATTGGGCGGTCTTGAGGTGCTCACGAATGTTGTGAACCTTCTCTTCTGCTTCTCGTAGGATGTCGGGTCCGAAGATCTGACTCTCTCCTACTTCCGACCAGTTAAAAGGGGTGCGACACTTTCTTCTGTACATGAATTCAAATGGGGCCATTTGCAAACTGGCTTGGTAACTATTGTTGTAAGAAAATTCTGCAAATGGCAGACAGTCTTCCCACTTGGATCCATATTCTAGCACACATGCTCTAAGCATATCTTCGAGTATTTGGTTTACTCGCTCCGTTTGTCCATCGGTCTGAGGGTGATACACGGTACTGAAATCTAGGCGGGTTCCTAAACCTTCTTGGACTTTCTTCCAAAATCTCGAGGTAAACTGAGTTCCTCGATCCGATACTATGTTCTTGGGGACTCCGTGCAAACTAACTATTCTAGCGATGTACAACTCCGCTAGCTTCGAACTCTGATAGGAGGTTTTGACGGGCAAGAAATGGGCGACTTTGGACAATCTGTCCACTATGACCCAGATAGAGTCATTTCCCCTACTAGAAGTAGGTAGTCCAGTGATAAAGTCCATTCCTACAGAATCCCATTTCCATTCCGGAATTTGCAAAGGTTGCAACAATCCAGCGGGTCTTTGATGTCCTGCCTTGACTCGCTGGCATATATCACATTTAGCGATATAGCTTTCGATTTCTCTCTTCATCTTATGCCACCAAAATTGCTCTTTCAAATCTTGATACATCTTTGTTCCTCCGGGATGGATAGAATAAAGAGTATCATGAGCCTCCTTCAAGATAACTTCTTTCAACTCCGAATCTGCTAGTACACAAAGGCGTCCTTTGTACCACAGAATTCCTTCTTCGTCCTCGGTGAATCTGGGTACTTTGCCTGTACCGATACGACGCTTGATTCCATCGATACTAGCATTTCCCTTCTGCGCCTCTTTAATCTGACTGATCAAAGTGGGCTGAAGTTCTATGCTAGCCAAAAATCCTTCACTTACTAATTCTATTCGAAAATCTTCCATCTCCTTGTGCAGACTTGGTTGCTCCTCTAAAATCATGGAGTTCAAGCGGCACGGCAATCTGCTAAGGGCATCGGCTACCACATTGGCTTTACCAGGGTGATAGTGAATGTCCAGGTCGTAATCCTTGATTAGCTCAATCCATCTTCTCTGCCTCATATTCAACTCTTTCTGAGTGAATATATACTTTAGGCTCTTGTGATCCTAGTAAATCTCACAATGATTTCCCATCAGGTAATGTCTCCATGTCTTCAGGGCTAGAACTACGGCTGCGAGTTCGAGGTCATGGGTTGGGTAGTTTTGCTCATGTTGCTTCAATTGTCGAGACAGATAATATATAACTTTGCCTTCTTGCATTAGCACACATCCGAGACCAATCTTGAATGCGTCACAATACACATCGAAGGGCTTCGTGATATCCGGCATGATCAAGATTGGGGCTGAGATCAATCTCCTCTTGAGTTCTTGAAAACTCGCTTCACACTTGTCTGTCCATTCAAACTTCTTATCCTTCTTTAGCAATTGGGTCATGGGTCTGGCGATACTCGAGAATCCTTCTACGAATTTGCGCTAATATCCCACCAATCCGAGAAAAGCACGAACTTGGGTTTGAGTGGTTGGGGCTTGCCAATCTTCTACATCTTTCACTTTGGCAGGGTCAACGGCAATTCCTCCTGCGGATACAATGTGACCGAGGAATCCTACCTCCTGTAACCAGAATTCACATTTGCTAAATTTTGCATACAACTGATGCTCTCTAAGGGTTCCAAGAATGGTCCTTAGGTGTAGCTCATGTTCTTCTTCTGATTTGGAATAATTTAGAATGTCATCGATGAAAACAACGACAAACTTATCCAGGAAGTCCATAAAAATCTTATTCATGAGATTCATGAAATAAGCGGGGGCATTGGTTAATCCAAAAGACATGAATGTATACTCGTACAATCCATATCTGGTGGTAAAGGCAGTCTTTGGAATATCCTCTGCACGAATCTTGAGTTGATGATAGCCAGTTCTAAGATCAATCTTAGAAAACACCTGGGCACCGGTCAACTGATCAAACAAATCCTCTATCTTGGGCAAGGGGTACTTGTTCTTGATGGTGACATCATTCAACTTTCGATAATCCGTACATAAACGGTTACCTCCATCTTTCTTGTCCACAAATAAGACAGGTGATCTCCATGGTGACGCACTTGGTTGAATTAGTCCAATTTCTAGCATGGAATCCAGTTGCTTCTTCAGTTCTTCTAACTCCGATGGGTTCATACTATACGGTCTCTGGGCTATGGGTCCTGTTCTGGGGATTAGTTCAATGATAAACTCGATATCCCGATCTGGGGGCATACCGGGCAAAACATCTGGAAATACATCGGGGTATTCACAGACTATCCGGACTTGGTCAATGGTAGGTTGGGTTAGACTCTTGTTACACTTGAATTGGCGAGGTAAGGTTTCAGATATATGCTCGACTGATATTCCGGCGGTATTGTTCATGGTGATGGCTTTCTTGGCACAGTCAATCAATCCCTTATGTTTGGACATCCAATCCATTCCTAGTACTACTTCCAAACCTTTAGTTCCGAGTACTATTAGATTAGCATAAAAATCTATGCCATGGATTCGGATAGGGACGGCTTTGCAAATTTGCCCAGCCTTGGTGGTTGATCCGGGGATTTGCACAATCATAACATGCTTCAGTTTGGTTGGTTGAATTTTACTAGTGCAGGCAAATTCTTCGGTGACAAATGAATGCGATACACCAGAATCAAACAACACTCTTGCAAGTACTGAATTAACAGAAAACATACCCAGCACGACGTCTGGCGCTTCCTGAGCTTCTTCAGCATGCATGAGAAAAAGACGGCCATTGCGGTTGAGTGAATTTCCTGGGGCAAATCTCCTTCCTGGCTGAACACGACGCTGTTGCTGAGCTGGGGTATTGGCATTAGGGGTTGTAGCATTCTTCTTGTTGGGGCACTCGTTGGAATAGTGGCATTTATTTCCATAGTCATAACAGGTCACTTGTGACTTGTCCTTGGCTGCGATAGGCACAGCATTGCTTCCAGTCCTCGGGGCAGTGTTGGGATTGGCGGTAGCATTGTTGGTGTTGAACTTGGGTGGGGCACGGGTGAAATTGCTAGAGTTGCCGGGGTTGTTGTGATTTCCTCCGGTTCTAGGGTTTCCACGGTTGGGATAGGTTGGACGGGTCATAGGGGGTCTGTTGGTTCTTGGGGCAAATCCTGGAGATGGGTTGGGGCGATACTTTGGGGTCTGATGGGTTCCTAGTTGATGCATCATACAACGCTTGCGGTTCTCATTGGCTTGGTTGATCTTTCCTTCCATCTGGATGGCTGAATCGACAAGGGCTTCAATATCAGCAAAGGGGATATTGACTAACACCGTCTGCATCTCGTCATGCAGACCATTCAGGAATCTTTCTTTATTCTTGACTTCGGTGTCTATCTCGTCCGGGGCATACCTAGCTAATGACAAAAATTTGTCACGGTATTCCACTACAGTCATCCTCCCTTGCTTCAGCTCTCTGAACTCATCTCTCATTCTCTTGATCAAACCTTGTGGCACATGGGTTCTGCTAAACTTGACCTTGAATTCCTCCCAGGTCATCATCTGTCCTCCGGTCATTGCACGAACACTGTTCCACCATGCCCTGGCATCTCCGGCTAGATAGTGGGTGGCAAATAGAACTTTCTCGTTGGCTTCGACTCCTGCTACTTCTACGTTATTTTCCATGGTTTGCAGCCAATCATCGGCGTCTAGGGGTTCTTCTGACTTGGTGAAAACAGGTGGGTTGGTATTCTGAAAATTCTTGAGCTTAGATACATGGTTGTCCTGATTTCCATGGCCTTGGTTGTTGTGGGATAGCTGGGCTATCTGTTGCAGAGTGGCTAGGTTGGCTTGACGTTCCGCTCTTTCAGCTTCGCGGTCAGAGGTCAACATTTGCAGAATCTGCAACATCGGATCCGGGGCTGAACCACTTCCTCCACATGGCATCTGAAGATTTAGATAAATCATGAGAAAAGAGGGAAATTTTCTAAGGTTTGGGGTCTTTGAAAAGTTTTTTAAAGGTTTGACTCAGATTTTTCTAGCAACTTGCTTTTTCATTCATTCATTCATAGCACACTGTACAACACACACCACAACAAGGAAAAACAGATGGTTTTAAGAACCATTCTGAAATCTACGATACAGTGGGACCGACTACTACTCACTACGCTAGTGCTCAGTGCTACTACTCCTCGGAGTCTGTGGCTTCATCATCTTCATTATCATCGATGAAGGCGAAATCATCCTCATCGGTGAAGAAGTCCATGGCCTGATCCTCCAAAAAATCATCGTCATCACTGAGATAAGAGTAAGGGTCTCCACGAAGATCCTCTCCGTCATTCTCCCTTTCCTCCAACTGCATGTCCCTCTCATGGATGGTCTCTTCCAGAGATGAGATGCGGTGGCGAAGACGGGCAATAATGCGCTCCTTGTCGAGTTGACGGCGACGAGACTTGCGATCCTTTGCTAGCATGGCTATGGTCTGATCCTTCATCTTGATGATGGCAGACTTGTGGTTGCAATAGTCACGGCAGTTGTCCAACTCCTGCTGACGATCATACATCATGAAACTAAGGTGGTCCAATTGAGTCTTCAGCTCTGGGTGGTATGGGGCTTCTAGTGGTTGTCCATTTGCATCACGCCTTGGGAAAAACTCAAAGCGGGTTCCCTTGATCTGATTGATGTTCTGCCCACATAGACGGGAGAGAGATTCCTGCATTGCTCTGGCAAGTCCATCGAGCCAGTTGTTCTCTCTTAAGGTAAACTGAATTCCTTCCGTAGTGGGAGGTTCAATCTTTCCTCGGAGACTTGCAACAATTAACCACTGTAGATCTTCTCCTCCTTAATCATTGAGCTGATCTCCGAAGAACTCGGGGTGTGGACGCTCCAGAAGTTCCGAAAGCTGATCCAGATCCCTCTCAAAGATAAGGTCTCCTCCATTCCCCAACTGATAAAACTTGCTGTACTTCACGTCCATCTATAAAAATAGAGGATGAGTAGATTAGCAGAGTGATCAAGTGTGTCAAAATTTTAGGTATTTTGCAAGAGTTTTTGAGGAACATGAATTTTTATGAAAGAATCAAAGAGATAAGAATGAGAATATATTTTTGTAAATATTTGTTTTTCTTTGGTTTTGAAACTAAGTTTTTGGTTCAACGTCCAGTCTAACTAGGGTCTCCTATGGTCAGGATGGCTCTGATACCAACTTGTCAACACCCGGATTTTTCAATCCTAGATGCATGTTATGCCATACATCGCAATCCTAGGATTACCATTTTTGCGAGACATAACAGAATTGGATACCATAGTACATCATCCATTACAAACGATACATAATTTCTTACACAAATAGGGATCTCATGATCCAGTTCTTAATACAACTTCAAGCAGCGGGATACGTAATAATAACGGTAGCGTAGGTGAAGCTCCATCTTCAGGGTCACAGGCAATGCTGACGATGGGAGATGATCCTAGTTGTCGTAACCTTCCTGGGGTCCATCTTCCAGGTACTCCTCTTCATAGTCTGGCCATGGGAATAGCCAGGGACAAAGCCATGAGTACTCTTTAAGTACTCGCAAACTAATACTAACAGGTAAGGAGTTTTTGGATAATAGGACACTAGGCTCTAGGGTTGTTTTGCAAAAAGCCAGGTTCATCTCTACTCAGTTCCAAAGCTAGTCACAATTTTCACAAGGTAGCCTCAGCTCAGACCTTGGCCATGAGGGAACTAATACTAAGGAATATAAGTTTTCAGTCAAGCCCTACCCAATCTTCGGGTATTGTGGTTGTACGATAAAATTGGAATGGTATCGCATCCAGACAACCATCAGTTTTATAAAGGGCTAAGGCTCATGCCTCAACATTTTCATCACCAAAATCATCAAGTGTTTGGAAACACATGTCCAAAACATTTCAATAGAATGATCCATCATTCCAAGGTTTTCATAACCATTTTTCCACCAAGTACTCCCATCTAAAGTTGATCAAGTTTTATGCTTAGCACTAGCATCTACAGGTGGGGGTAATAATGATGAGGGGTGGTAAACTAGTGGGGTTTTAACTAAGTTCAAACTCATGCCTTAGGATGACATCAAGGTTATCTAGCTTAGGCCAAATTTTATGCTCTTTATGCAACCTTCAGCACAACTGTCTAGTATCTACCAAACTCTTAGGTAGACTCTAAGTAAGCCTTGATAAAGAAATAAAGTAAGAAGCTTGCACATAAAACTAGGATTTGGTTTATCAAGTGGGTATGCTCACATATGCTTAAGGCATATAGTAGTCATATCACAAGTATGGGTTTGTGGCATCAGTAGGGTATCTTGCAAGGGTTAGCTTGCATCAATATCAGTATAAGCTTGCATAGTTACTAGCTTGCCTTGTCCAGAGCAGTGGTTGAAGTTCTCCTCGGCTTCCTCTTCGTAGTATCCTCCTTCCTCCTCGTATCCTTGGTCGGTACTAGCGTCTATGAATAAATACGAGGTACACAATCACCAAACAATACTTAACTACTTGCAATCATCACACACAAGGGTCCTATAGATGATCTAGCATCATCTCTAACATTACAAGGTTAAGGCTTGGTTTAAATCTTTTTATTTTTAGAAAAGTAATTTCTACTCATTGAAAAACTACTTAAGATTTAATATTCTCCAAACTAAACATGGGATCATGTTGACACATGTCATCACCACATATTGTAGTCGATGGGAATGTGATTTAAAGTGGTGTCACAATTTAATAAGGTTTTACCCTTTTATTTTAATTAATTAAAGTGGCTAGAAATGCTTATGGAGCATTCTTTTATTACTTGAACAATATTTCTGCAAGTAAACCTATATATTTTTATATATTCTGAAAGGTATGGTTAAATGTGATTTTTGAGAGTTGGAATCAACTCAAAAGCTAATATGAAAAATGTTTGAATGCGGAAAAGCTTCTGCCTTGTTATTTTTACCAGGGGTGATCTATAGATCCAAATGACTTGAATCCAACGGCCTTGGATTCAGCATTCACAGACCTTTCCAACAAAATTGGTTTCATTCAAATTGGTGCACTGAATCGATCTGGGTTGTTTTTTGAAGTTGAGTACAGAAGTGTGTTTGAATTGAAATAGAAAAAGATTTAATTTGAATAACTGGGCTGCGCGGGATTTTCTAACGGGCCAGCCTGCTAAGTGCAGTGCTCCAGCGGGCTGCTTAAGTGGGTGTCCCCACTTGTCAGTGACACGGGGCTGGGCGAAGCGGTATGGGGCAACGTGGATTGTTTGATCTAGTTCTAATCTAACGGCTGGGGGTCATCGTCGACGCGAGACAACTCCGGCGAGAACAAAACCTAGCGCGGCCAGTGAGGGTCGCTGGGGGCTCACCGGGGTACTGGCGAGGGTCGGCGAGGCAGGCGAACGACGAAGTCGACGACGGCGAACTCAGGGGTGGTCGCGGCAGCTCCTGGGGCGGCTCCAATCGCTGGCTCCTTTCTTCTCTGGCAGCGGCAGGCTCCAGTGAAATTCCGGAGAGGTGGTGCTCGCCTTGCTCTGAGAATGGTGTGGCACGATCAGTGAGGAGAGGGGAGTGAGATGGTGTGAAGAATTCGAGCGGGGGTGGCCTCTATTTATAGTCGAGCGAGGGGTCCGTCGGGGCGCACGGTGAGCTCGTCGGGGGCGACGTTACAGGCGGCTATTGGCATGGGCAAGGGTAGGGGACGGTGCTGTGTCTCCTGGCGATGCTCAACGACATGGTCGCGAGGCATGGGGCAGTGTGGTTTGGTCTGGAACGGTCGGTGCTCTGCGCGGCAGAGGCGGTGTCTTCGACGGCGGACGGTGGATGTGCAGCACGGGGCGGCAAATGGGGATGTCTGGCGGTCTCCTGGGTTGATGGCGATCGTGTATGGACGCGGCGAGGGCGGCGCGTGGTCTGTGGATGCTGGTCGAGGGTGGCGCTCTGGCGCACGCTCGGCATGGTCTGGGAGCGGCTTGTGCGCGTGGTCCAGGGCTTGGCAACGCTTGCGGCTGGGACAGTGAGTGGCGGTGGACGGTGGGCTGCCTCCTAGACAAGGTTGGCACTGCTAGTTCTTCCTCTAGCTTGCTGTCCACAATGGGGTGACATTGGGGTGCTCGGCTGTTCACCATTAATGGCAATGGCAAGCTCACAGGGGTGCCAGTGTCGGGCTAATCTTTCTAGATGATCTACGGAGCTGTGTGTGAGCTAACTAGGGAACAAGTTAGGCAAGAATCACTGCACACTATAGTGTTTGATGTTTTGTTTGATTTGTGTCTGCAACCTGTTTGATGAAATGGCCGCATGAAATCAAGTTTTGAATTTTGAAATGATTTTTGGTGGGTTTGCTAGATTGGTGCTGGTGAGTCTGCAGATGCTTGGGTTTTGAAAGTTGAGCTTGTTTGAGTGGGTTTTGAAAAGGTGGGATCTTCCCATATGAAGAAGATTCAATTTTGAATTGTCATTTAAACTATGCATTTGAAAGTTTTTGGATGATCACAAAGTGGGCCTTGATACTCTATTATGAGTACATTCAAGGGGTGCAAAGATCCAGAAAAGTTTCTATTAGGTTCTGAAAGTTTGAGACAGCCAAAGTAGGCATGGGAGTTAAATTGGCCAAAATGACCATTCACTTAATAGATTTGTTTTGATTTACTTGTCTTTAAGGAAAGTGTGGGAAATGTTTTAGATGATGTTCATTTCACCTACGAAACATTTTACAAGCAATGGATCACACAAACAAGGTGGTTTTTAAAGAAATTCAAAATCCATGCATACACATATACATGCATTTATGAGTTTGTTTAGAAAAGTTTTTGTTAACCCTAATCTTGATGATTAGTGTTTGATGATCTAAGTTTGGTATTTTTGGGATGTTACAGTAGGACTGCTGTGGAGCTAGGGTTTCCAACACATGGAATGACCTAACCGAACAACGATTAACCTTTCTGGGTTACGGTGCTCCACTATATACAGGGAGTGAACGTGGGCTCTGCTCGCGCGACCCATTCACTAAAGCCCATATAACACTAGTCACCGTGAGTCCAACTCACTAACTTAGCCCTAATCCGGTTTAGGTCCAACCCAACCAGATTACAGGTTCAGATCCAATCCGAACTTGCTCCCGCTCTTAAGTGTGTGACCCCGCAGGCTCATGGCTACTTGGACACGATTGGAGTCCGCTCTCAATCGATCAGTCGGTAGCGGCTCCTAGCAAAACGTGCCGACTCCCAAGTACCAAAGAATCATGACGACTTGCCTTTCCAATGCGACTTACGTGCGAGTCCCTTTTGCCTCACGATATACCTTGTCAGACTATAGGCGAATAATTGTCATCCCTTAAATAGTCTGACTCTCTTCTTGATCCGAGATAAGTGATTCACCCGACTAACTCTTAGTCTATCGCCTCGGTTAACACTTAACCGAGTCGTGCATGGACATGCTTTCCGAATCATATCTCACAAGAGGGCCCAGATAATATCTCTCCAAGTGGAGGGGCAAAATCCCATCTTGGTTATTCACATCACACAGCTTGATTCTCAGTCGACCCGAACTCTGCCTTTATAACTGCCCAGTTACGGATCAGCGTTTGATAGAACCTAAGTCGGTGATCCTCAACTCGGACTATGCAATAACCTCAGGTCTAAGGATTACATTGATTGAGATATACAAATGACAACTTGTTCGTTGTACCTCAATATGGGTCAATCCGACTCGCTAAACTCTTTAGCCGAGTCTGTCTAAGTTGGAATAGCATCTCCATGCCCATGACAAGTGGAACCGAGTCATCAAGCCAACTTTCACATTGGTCTAAGTTGTGTGTCCAGCACAACCTCAATGACCAAGGATATTTAGTACAAACAACATGAATGCATAGTTCCACAACCGAATAACATATTCAATGATACACATCAGATGTTTATACAAGGGCTACTTAATATCTTTATGAATACAATGGAAAATCTCATCATACATGATTGCCTCTAGGGCATATTCCCAACATAAACTATCATCCTCCTGCTGGTTCTCACACTGGAGTTACCTGCTACTCCTGTGGTCATCCTAGTCACTACTCAAGGGAGTGTTCCCAAAGGGCTGTCGGACGCAATGATCAGCAGGCAAAGAAGAATGATAAATCTCAAGGTGCTGGACGTGGTCGTCTGACCCATGTCACTATTGAGGAAGCTCAGGAAGATCCACGCGTCATTCTGGGTACGCTCCGTGTCAATTCAATTCTCGCAACAGTCTTGTTTGATTCTGGAGCATCGCATACATTCATGTCAAATTTGTTTGCTCAAGAACAACACAACTTGTGCATGAAACAATAAAAACGAAGTGTCAAGACAGACCTGAGCTTTTTATTGATGAAGAAGGGGATGCCTTGGGCATACCCAAGCTTTGACGCTTGTAACTCTTGGATATTTCTTGGGGTGAAACTGGGGTGGCATCCCCAAGCTTGAGCTTTTGTCCATTCTTCATCTCATTACATCATTTTCTCTCTACACCTAAAATTTTTCCTTCATACAAAACTTCACACAATCTTCATTAGCAACATTAGTGTATTCAAAAGATAATAGACCTTTAGGAAAAGCTTTGGAACAGCAAGACTTTTCACTAAAAACACAAGATACTGTAGCAACTTCTTAAAAAATCTCAATTCCCCAAAAGAGAACTCAAAAAGGAATCAATAAGAAGCAAATGCAAATAATGGCAGAAATCTGTCAAAACAGACCAGCAGGTAGAAACTGATTTTTTAGAAAATCTTCCGTTGATCAAATCAAAAAGTGTTAAACTAACTAAAGTTATCTAACACACTGCGGGATTTATTCATAAATTTTCAGCTTAATCCGAGTAACACAGACTCCTCACGAATTTTTATGGTGGAGGACAAAAATCTGTTTCGGGACAGCAACTCCCCAAATCGTACTTCCCTCTCATTAGAGGTCATTCTTGGCACAAAAAGTAAACAAAAAGGATAAGGAGAGGTCATTACAGAATTAATAACTTCCAAGACTCAAGGAAACTCTTGGGTTATCTCCCAACAAGTACTTTTCTTTAACGCCTTTAAGTTAGGAACAAGAAGCAAGATAAATCAAGTATTTTCAAATGAAGGAGCATTAACATCAAACCTTGCTTTCAAAGGAGGAGCAAAAAGCAACTTCTCTCTCCTAATAGGGAAGTGTTCAATACCTTTGTTGAATGGAAATTGATAATTAATGGTGCCTTCTTTCATATCTATGATGTCACCAACAGTTCTAAGAAAAGGTCTTCCCAAAGTAATGGGACAAGAAGCATTGTATTCAACATCCAAAACATAGAAATCCACAGGGACATAAGCATTGTTAACCATAATGAGAACATCATTAATACTCCCCATGAGTTTCTTTTTAGCATTATCATTGAGTGGGACATCCAAATAGCAATCTTCCAAAGGTGGCAAATCAAGCATTTCATAAATCTTCCTAGGCATAATAGAGACACTAGAACCAAGATAACTTGAAGCTTTGAGATCAAAGTCATTCACTTGCATATTAATAATGGGTTCCCAACTATCTTCTACTTTCCTGGGAATAGAAGACTTCTGTTTTAACTTCTCTTCCTTAATCTTAACAAAAGCATCTTTAATATGTTTAGTTAAAGCAACATGCATATCACTAGCATCAGGACTTCTAGCAAGCTTTTGCAGGAACATAATCACTTCAGAAATATTGCAACCATCTATATCAAAATAGAACTTAGCATTACTAGTAGTAGACTCAATAGGCTTAGGCACTATAGGAGGAGGAATAGGGATTTCTTGTGGTTTAGTGGTGATGGTGCACACACTATTGTTTCTATCAATTTCAGCTTCCCTTTCCGACTTAGCATGAACTTGAGCTAACAGTCTAACATTTTCATCAATAGTAACTTGTATGGAATGAGTGGCAGCAAAGGTACTTTCCATGGTTTCAGGTTTAGCGGCCATTTTATTAATCAAGGAGGACTGTGCTTCAGACAAAGAGGAAATATTTTTCTCAACAGTTAAAAGTTTTTCCTCCACAATCTTGTTGAAAGCATTTTGTTTACTAATAAATTCTTTGAGCATGACTTCAAGTTCATAGGGAGCACTTGTAGCATTGTTGTAGGAGTTTCCATAGGAATTGCCAGTATTAGGAGGATAAGGCCTATAATTGTTGTTGCTACCAAAATTATTCCTATAGGCATTGTTGTTGAAATTGTTGTTTCTAACGAAGTTCACATCAACTTGCTCTTCTTGAGCAACCAAAGAGGCTAAGGGAACACTATTAGGATCTAGAGGATCTTTCCCATTAACAAGCATAGCCATAATAACATCAATCTTATCACTCAAAGAGGACGTTTCTTCAACATAATTTACCTTCTTACCATGTGGAGCTCTCTCAGTGTGCCATTCAGAGTAGTTAATCATTATATTGTCAAGGAGATTTGTTGCAGCACCCAAAGTGAGGCCCATAAAAGTACCTCTAGCAGCTGAATCCAATAGGTTTCTTGAAGAGAAGTTCAAACATGCATAAAAAAGTCTGGATAATCATCCAAGCAGTGAGTCCATGAGTGGGACAATTCTTAACCAAGGATTTCATTCTTTCCCAAGCTTGAGAAACATGTTCATTATCAAGTTGTTTAAATTTCATAATATCACTTCTCATAGATATAATCTTAGCAGGAGGATAGTACTTTCCAATAAAAGCATCTTTGCATTTAGTCCAAGAATCAATACTATTTCTAGGCAAGGATAGCAACCATTCTTTAGCTTTTCCTCTCAAGGAAAAAGGAAAAAGCTTGATCTTAATAATATCTCCATCTACATCCTTATACTTTTGCATCTCACAAAGTTCAACAAAGTTATTGAGATGGGCAGCAGCATCATCAGAACTAGCACCAGAAAATTGCTCTCTCATCACAAGGTTCAACAAAGCAGGCTTAATTTCATAAAAGGTAGAATTAGGAGCAGGTGGAGCAATAGGAGTGCTAAGGAATCATTGTTGTTTGTGCTAGTAAATTCACACAACTTGGTGTTCTCAGCGGAGTTCATTTTGGCAAAGAGGAGCAAGCGAAAAATAGCAGCAGCAGCTACAGCAGGAACTAATTTTTTTGTGTTTTTGAATAAAGAAAGCAAACCAAACTAGACTAATTTTTTGGAGTTTTTGAAAAGAGGCAAACAAAACCAAGAAAAAGAAACTAAGCAAACTAAAAACAAAGTAAATAGAAAGGAAGTGGAGGACTCCCCTTGTGAATACGTCCTTAGCCTACCCGGCAACGGCACCAGAAAGACTTCATGGTTGTACACGTGGTTGACGTGAAGCCTGTTGGGAACCCCAAGAGCAAGGTGTGAAGCAGCACAGCAGCAAGTTTTCCCTCAGTAAGAAACCGAGGTTATCGAACCAGTAGGAGGAAGGAAACGTCACACAGGTGTTGTAGGCAACGCGGAGACCTGCACAAAACAAACTCAAGACTTTGCCCCAACGAATCAGTGAGGTTGTCAAGCTCACCGGTTTGCTGTAACGAAGGATTAAACGTATGGTGTGGAATGTAATGGTTTGCAGCAAGTAAACAGGTAACAGTGGAAGATGTATCAATGGTAAAGATTAGACCGGCAGTTCAAAAAAAAGATTGGACCGGGGTCCATAGTTCACTAGAGGTGCTCTCCTTAGATAAACAACACGACATGAAGGGTAAAGAAATTACAGCAGGGCAATTGACAGTAACTGAGCAAGGGATAACAATGCAATACCATACAAAAAGATCCTATGATATTCGATTGGGCAAAACAACAATATACATAGACCGCCATCCAACTACATCTATGACTAGAAGTCCACCTTAAGGTAATCATACGAATCCCCCTCCAGTATTAAGTTGCAAGCAACCGACAACTGCTTTAAGCAAAGTGTGTAAGGTAAACAATCCACTTGTTCCATGAACAAGAGACCGTTGTTTTATCCCTAGTAGCAATATCACATCTATAACCGAAGAGATTTCTGTCACTTCCCTTAGAAACTAGAGGCATGAACCCCACTATCGAGCATAAATACCCCCTCTTGGGGTCACTAGAAACTACTTGTCCAAAATAGCTACTAACAACGGAGAGCATGCAAGATCACAAGCAACACAGACATGATAGTATCAAATAGACAAAACCATTAATCAATCTGACATAGTAATCTCAATATCCATCGGATCCCCGCAAACACGACATTCATGATTACAAATAGAGAAGAAATTGATCATGAACGGAGCTCACAAGATCTATACATGAAAGAACAAGGAGGAGATACAACCATCTATCTACTACATGGACCCATAGTCCAAGGTGGAACTACTCACGCATCATACCGGAGAAGAAGGCCTCCGGGAAGATTTCCCCTCCGACAGGGTGCCGGGAAGAACTTCAGATCCCCCGATCTAGGGACGACGGTGGCGGCGGCTACAGAAGGTTTCGTGGAGTTTTGATCGGGTGCCTAGGGTTTCTGCATCGGCTGGGAGGCGGCCAAGGGGCCAAGGGCCCACACCCTACCCAGGCGTGGGTGGGCCCACCCGCGCCTAGGGAGGTGTGGCGGCCCTGGTTCGCCTCTCCATCTCCCCTCTGGACTTCGTGTCGCCCACGGTAAAATATTTACTTTGGCTTTTGTCCCGTCCAATTCCGAGAATATTGATTTTCTGCCTTTCTGGAACCAAAAATAGAAGAAAACAGGCAACTGGCACTGTGGCAACTTGTTAATAGGTAGTACCAGAAAACATATAAAAACACCTCAAAGTGTAGACAAAGCAAAGCAAAGTAGATACTAAAAAAGCATGGAGCATCAAAAATTATAGATACGTTTCCGACGTATCAGGTTCTAGGACAACAACAATCGCAATGAAGATGGTGACAAGGGGGCCAACATGGCCTCCTATGGCGTGGATACCAACTGGTATCCAGACACTGGTGCTACAAACCACCTGACTATCGAGGTACACAAGCTCTCCATGCACAACAAGTACATAGGACGCGACCGTGTCCACACAGTCGATGGCAATGGTATGCAAATAGAACGTATTGGTCATTCAATATTGCGCACTCCTCATAGCTCCTTAACACTCAAAAATATCCTTCATGTTCCCAGTGCCACCAAAAACTTGCTTTCTGTTCATAAGCTTACACTTGACAATGATGTTTTTCTTGAGTTTCACCCAAAAAAATTCTTGATTAAGGATCAGGCCACAAGGAGAACTCTGTTTGAGGGCGCGTGTCATGATGGTCTCTACCCGCTAGTGCCTATCTCTACCGGGTCTTCCAAGCAATCATTCATCACAATAAATCCGTCTTCCTCGACATGGCATCGCCTCTTAGGACATCCTTCTTATTTTGTGGTTCAACAAGTTCTTAGGAAAAACAATATTTCTTATACCCCTAAAATAAATCCATACATTTCTGATCCCTGTCAACTAGCTAAGAGTCATTAATTACCATATCATGACTCTACTAGTGTTTCCACTGTTCCTTTAGAACAAGTTTTCTCTGATGTATGGGGTCCAGCAACCGTTTCTGTTGGAAAACATCTATATTATGTAAGCTTCATTGATGATTTTAGTAAATTTACATGGATTTACTTACTCAAGAAACGTTTTGATGTCTATCAAGTTCTTTTGAACTTCCAACAACTTGTTGAACGCAAATTTGATAGAAAAATCATCACTATGCAAACTGATTGGGGTGGAGAATATGAAAAACTCAATGTTTTTTTCAAAAAGTTGGTATTACTCACCAAGTTTCTTATCCTCATGCTCACCAACAAAATGGCTCTGCTGAACGCAAACACCGTCATATTGTTGAGGTTGGACTTGCTCTTATTGCTCATGCATCTATGCCTCTCAAGTTTTGGGATGAAGCTTTTCTCACAATCACTTTTCTCATAAATTTACTTCCTAGTAAAGTCATAGATTTTGAGACACCTGCTAAACGTCTCCTTCACACTACACCCAACTATGAATGTATAACTTCCTTAGGAGGTTTACATTCCACGGCCTCTTGACGTCGAGTTGTCTGTCGCCTCGGACGTCGGTGAGGTAGTAGGCGTCGTTGCCCAGGACTCGCCCTATGGTGAATGGTGCCTCCCATGGGGGAGAGAGCTTGTGCATGCCCTTCTTGTCCTTGATCAGTCACAGAACCAAGTCGCCTTCCTGGAAGGTGCGAGTTCAGACTCGGTGGCTGTGGTAGCGACGGAGTCCCTTCTGGTAGATGGCGGTGCGGGAGCGATCTAGGTCGCGTGCTTCATCAAGATGGTCAACTCCGTCTTGGCGTGTGAGCTCGTTGTCAGCCTTTGCATAGTTGACGACCCGAGGCGAGTCGTGCTCGAGGTTAGTCGGCATGATGGCTTCAGCATCGTACACCATGAAAAAGGGGATGAACCTAGTCGACCTGTTGATGGAGGTGCGGATGCCCCATATGACGGAGGGGAGCTCCTCGACCCAGCACCCAGGAGTTCGCTCGAGGGGAACTTGCAGTTGCGGCTTCAGGCCATGGAGGATGCTCTGGTTAGCGCGTTCCGCCTGGCCGTTATACTCCGGGTGGGCGACTGAAGCGAGGTCGAGCCGTATGTTGTGCTCCTCGCAGAATTTGTCCATGGATCCCTTGGCAAAGTTGGTGTCGTTATCCGTGATGATGCTGTGCGGGAACCCGTAGCGGTAGATGAGCTCGCGTAGGAACTTGGTGGCGGTCTTCCCGTCGCACTTGCGGACTGGCTTAGCCTCCACCCACTTTGTGAATTTGTCGACTGCAACCAGGAGGTGGGTGTAGCCGGAAGGGGCCTTCTTGAAGGGGCACACCATGTCCATGCCCCATACGGCGAATGTCCAGGTGATGTGGATGGTCTTGAGCATCGAGCTTGGTACCTGCGTCTGATTGGCGTACTTCTAACACCCTACGCAACGTTGGATGATGTCGACTGCGTCGATGTGTGCGGTGAGCCAGTAGAAGCCATGTCGCATGGCCTTGGCGACCAGGGACCGTGCGCTAGCGAGGTGGCAGCAGTCGCCGGCGTGGATGTCTTAGAGGATTTTGCGACCTTCCACGGGTTTTACGCAATGTTGGAACACGCCGGTCACGCTGCGCTTGTAGAGCTCGTCGTTGATAATGACGAAGGACTTGCAGCGGCGCACGATCATGCGGGCCTCCGTCTCGTCTGCGGGTAGGGTCCCTCCCTCAAGGTAGGCGATGTATGGCATGGTCCAGTCGCTTGGCTCCGCGATCATGGCGACCAGGGCTGGTTATGGTTGCAGCGGTATCCCGATGTCAATCTCCCTCAGGGGAGATACATATGGCTTTGTGATGGTGTCAAGGAAGACACCGGGGGGTGGCGTGTGGCGAGCCGACCCGATGCGAGAGAGGGCGTCGGCCTCTTTGTTCTTGCATCGGTCAATCCACTCGACGGAGTAGCCGACGTAGTGGCCCCCCAGCTGGTCCACTGCTTGGCGGTATGCCGCCATTGTGGGGGAGACGGCGTCGCAGGTGCCGACGACTTGTGCGGCGACGAAGTCGGAGTCTCCATAGCAGCACAGGCGGTTGATGCTCATCTCCTTGGCGGATCACATGTCGTGAAGGAGGGCCTCGTACTCGGCCATGTTGTTGGTGTAGGGGGTGAACTTGAGGTACAGTATGTTGCGCAGCTTGTCGCCCTTGGGGGACGTGAGGACGATCCCTTCCCCTGCGCCATCTGCGTTCTTGGAGCCGTCGAAGTGGAGCGACCAGTAATGGAGGTACGGCAGCTTCTTCGGCTGCTGCGCCTCCTCCTAGTCAGCGAGGAAGTCAGCCAGGGCCTGCGACTTGATTGCCTTGCGCGGCTCGTGCTGATGTTGTGGACGCCGATCTTGACGGCCCACTTGGCGACTCGTCCAGTTGCTTCGCGGTTGTGGATGATGTCCTGCAACGGTGTTGAGGAGACGATCGTGATTGGGTGCTCCAGGAAGTAGTGTGGCAGTCGCTGCTAGGCTCGGAAGACCACATATACCAACTTCTGGTACTGCGGGTAGCGCTGTCACGACTCGGTGAGGACTTCGTGGATGTAGTAGACGGGTCGCTGCACCGGGCGCTCTTTGCCCTCTTCTGGTCGTTCGACGACCATGACGGCACTGACGACTCGCTCGGATGTCGTGACGTAGATGAGCATGGGCTCCTTGTTGGTGGGGGTGGCGAGCAGCAGGGCCGCGAGTAACACTTCTTTGAGAGCATGGAGTGCGTCGTCCGCCTCCTTATCCCACTAGAACGTGGGGTTCTTGCGCATTAGGCAGTAGAGATGCATTGCCTTCTCGCCTAGCCGGGGATGATGCGACTGAGAGCCGCGACTCGCCCGGCCAACTTCTGGACGTCGTGCAGGCACTCGGGTTTGTCGAGTCAGGCGATCGTGTTGATCTTGGTGGGGTTCGCTTCCATGCCTCGCTTGGAGACTACACACCCCAGCAGTTGTCCAGTAGGTACACCGAAGGTGCACTTTCCTGGGTTAAGTTTGATCTTGTACCTCGGTAGGTTTGCGAAGGTTTCGGCCAAGTCGGCGAGTAGATCGCCCTGGCGATTGGACGTCACCACCACGTCGTCGATGTAGAAATGGATGTTGCGGCCAATTTGGCTCGCCAGGCACTCCTGCATGCACCTCTGGTAGGTCATTCTGGCGTTCTTGAGGCCGAATGTCATGGCGGTGTAGCAGAAGGCCCCGAATGGCATGATGAACGTCGTCTTCTCCTCGTCCTTGACTGCCATTTTTATCTAGTTGTAACCAAAGTAGACGTCAAGGAAACACAGTGACTCCAAGCCCGTGGTCGAGTCGATGATTTGATCGATTCGCAGGAGGATGAACTGCTCCTTTGGGCAGGCGTTGTTGAGGTTTGTGTAATCGATACACATTCTCCAGGTCCCATTCTTCTTTTCGACTGGGTTTGCCAGCCACTTGGAGTATTTGATTGGCCGTATGAATCCTGCAGCGAGTAGACGCTTCACCTCCTCGGTGATTGCTCGGCGGCGCTCTTCATTGAAGGGCCGCAGCGACTGCTTTATAGGTCGCGCTTTGGGTTCGGCGTTGAGTTTGTGCTCAGCAAGTTCCCTCGGGACACCAGGCATATCGGATGGATTCCATGCGAAGATGTCGTGATTCTCACGTAGGAACTCGATGAGCGTGCTTTCCTATGCGGGGCTCATGCCTGTCTCGATCGTCACCGTCTGGCTGGAGTCGCCTGGGACCAGCTCGACGAAGCGTGTGTGCGTGGTGGCTTCGAACGCGGTCGAGCCGCCATTCTCTGAGTTGGGCTTCTTGAGTATTGTGGGGTCATCATTGTCGACCCCGCTCGTGTATTTGGTGACCTCCTCCGCATGGTTGGTTTCCGCGGCGATGACGGCGTCGGCGAGCTCGGCGCCCTTTGCCTCACATTCCGCGGCCATGTCGGGGTCGCCGTGGACGGTGATGATGCCGCACGGCCCTGGGAGCTTCATCGCGGTGTACGCGTAGTGTGGCGTCGCCACGAACTTGGAGAACGCTTGCCACCCCAAGACGCAATGGTAGGGGCTGTTGAAGGGCACCAGCTCGATGACGATCCGCTCGGTGCGGAAATTCGCTGGTGTGCCGAAGGTGACTCACAGCATCACCTTGCCGATCAGGTACGCCTTTCAACCGGGGACGATGCCGTGGAAGGTGGTGTAGGTCGTCTCGATCATCGACCATGGGAGACGCAGTCGCCTGAACGTGTCCAGGTAGAGTATGTTGATGGAGCTTTCGCCGTCCATCAACGTCTTGGGGAGCCAGTAGTCGCCCACTTTGGGCTTGACCACCAGGGCGACTCACCCCGGATATTCAATCCGTGGCGAGTGGTCCTCGTGGCTCCAGGTGATCCGTTGTTCGGACCAGTTGAGGTATCAAGGGACGTCAACTTGGGACATCACGTTGACGGCGACGGCGCGGGCGATGACCTTCTTCTCGTGCTTGGTGCTGAACCCGGTGAAAGTGTGGAGCGATCTGACGTCGTTGCTGAATGCCCTGCCGTTTGGCGGGTGGTTATTGGGGTTATCCCGTGCACGCCGTGCCTTCTCGGTCTCCTTCAGGGAGTGGCAGTCGGCGGTTGTGTGCGTGGCGGGCTTCCCCTCCCTGTTGTGGAACACACAAGGCTGGTTAAGGAGAGCCGCGGCGTCGAATTTCGGCCTCGCCTTGTAGTTTCTGCTGTCGCGGTGTTGGCCTCCGTCGCGGTGGAAGCTCTTGGGGTCGCGTGGCGCATAACCAACTTTGGCAACAAAGTCGACTCGCCCGTCACCGTGGCGCTTGCCGGTGAGGCGAGTGTTGTTGTATCGTAGCTCGGGTCATCTCCCGTTGTCGTGGACGCTTGGGCAGCGACTTCCACCAGACTCGTCGACGGTTTATTGGTCCGGGTCCTCCTCCGCGTACCGCTTGGCGATCTCGAGGAGGTCTGGGATGTTGTCAAGTGTTTTGTACACCCGCTTGATTATGGCGACAAGTGGTTCGTAGCGGCATGATGTCTTGAAGCAATGGATCGCCGTCTTCGGGTAGATACCGGCCGCGTTGAACCACAGGTCTTGCCACCTTTGGAGTCAGTTGTGAGTCTACTCACGAGTCCCCTGGACGCATCGCTCCAGGTCCTCGATGCTGGTGGCGCGGGTGGAAGAACCCTCGAAGTGCCTGACGAAGGCGTCGCACATGTCCTCCTAGGAGTCGATGCTATCTGCTGGGAGGGTGTTGATCCATTGCCGAGTCGCTCCCTCCATCATCAGGGAGAGGTAGCGAGCGGCGAGCAGGTCGTGTGGCCGGCGATTCCCATCGCCATGAGGTACGTGTCTAGCCACACGGACGGGTCATACGGGGGGTCATACTTTTCGATCTCCTTTGGCGCTTTGAAGTTCGCCGGTATTTTTCGCCTCGGATCATTGGTCTGAAGCACTGGAGGCCGACTCGACTAAGCGAGCCCCTTGGCTCGCCATCGTGGCGGTTGGTGAGGGTGTGCCTCAGGCCGTCGGGCTAGCGTGCACGCTAGCTTTGGTTGTTGATGATGTGGGTCGCGCATCAACTGGCTGCCCATTGGCAGAGACCATGTTGTTCGTCGGTCATGGATCGTTGGTGGAGAGTGTCGCGTGCGCGGGTCGTGGTTGGAGCTGCAGGGGCTCAGGTGGTGGGCAATTGAGAGTGTTTGCCATTGTTAGGCGGCCGCTCGAGGCCGCCCTGTTTCCTGAGGAGCGGGAGTACATGTGCCCCCGCGAGTCGGCTTCTGCGGTTTGCTTCTCGACGGCTTTGGCGAGTAGGGCCTTGCCGTACTGGATCTTCAGCGCGCCTTCCCCCGTCACGTTGAGGTTGGTGACCGCGGCTCGACTCGCAATGACGTTGTCCATCAGAGTGGAGAATAGTGGGAGGCTGTTCGCGTCCCACTCTTGCGGGGAGATCATGATCCTTGGCTGGTCTGGAGGGGGCGTGCGACCAGGCGGTGGTGGGGGAGCGTCGTTCGCCATTGCGCCTGGTGGTGGTCGGGCACTTCCTCCTGGTGGCGCGTTCTTGCAGACCACGCGGTCGGCCATGCGGGCTGGGCCATTTTCATCGTCGAAGTTCAGGGCACGGCCCTGAACGGTGGGGTTCAGGCGCGACCTGATGCGGTGTTGATGGTAGAGCGAGAGCTTCTGCGTCGTCGCTTGCTCAAGGCAAAAAAAATCGTGCTTGGCTTGTTCCTTGCGAACCGCCTCCTCCAGTCACAGGCGAAGTTCCTTGACCTCCGTCGCCGTCGCGGTCGGCGGGATTGACGTAGAGAAGGGGTCTGGCGGGGCGCTCGTTCCCTCGCCATGTAGGTCACGATGAAGCGACCAGGTCCCGCATGGAGGTCGCCGGAGTTCTCCGACCTAGAGTCGGAGTCGAAGATCCCGAGGATGGAAGGATCCTCGAAGTCCCCTACGTTGGAGACTTGGGTGATGGAGCCCGCGGGTGAAGCGACGACAATGGATCCGGCGATTGACGCCGGGGTCGCCGAGTCGGCATCATCGTTGAGGGCCGCGTCATCCGCGGCCACGCTGGTCTCGGCCATGTTGCTGTTGGCCGAGCCGTACTCGGAGGCAAGGCGATGGATGGTGTGGACCTAACTCTCAGAGAGCCGATCGCGTGGCGGCGACTCGCGGATGCGAGCCGAGTCCTCCGAGACGATGACATCGGTGAAGCCGACGAAGAGGCTGATCATGCCGACTAGCATGATCACGTTGTGCATGACCGGGAACGCCGCCGGGACGTAGCTGCTCGGCAAGATCTGGAGGATCTCGCCGATGGCGATCATGCGGCCAGTGGCGATCTTCTGGTTGATTGGAAAGTAGGGTCTCACCGCAGAACACAGGCCTGACCGGCCAGGCCCCACGGTGGGCGCCGCTATCGTGGGAATGGCCACGGCAGATGCTGCAATCGGCAGCGAGTAGTAGAACAAGGGGCAAGGGTGGCAGCCATGTGCAGTGTGATATGAGGGCAAAGACACAGGGTTTAACCCAGGTTCGGCCCCCCGGAGGGTAAATACCTACTCCTGCTAGATTGTATTGAAAAGAGAGTACAAAGGGCGAGGTCGACTGCTAGGTGGCGAGTCGAGGGGTGTATGACGGAACGTAAGTTAAAAGCGTGCCCTAGGGAGGTTTATATAGAGTCACCTCGCTAGGGTTTACAAATCTACAACCGAGTTGGATAAGGACTTGGAGGGTGCTTAACCTAATCCGACTGGGCCTAGCTACGCTTCTAGGCCTCCAGCTTCCAGTCGCCTGGATTCTTCTTGGGTCGTGATCCAGTCGCCATCCTGAAGGCCCACTCGCTGGCAGTATGGGCCAGTAGGAAACGTCCTGCTGGGTATACCCCACTCGGCATATCCCCATCAGCATCACAATTCTATATCATAATTTACTATTATTCATTGATATATTTCATATAAAAAGGTGATACTTATGTTATTTCATCTATTTTTGCATGTTGGATGATTCTTGGAGGATGAACTGCCGGAGTCAGGATTCTGATAGAAAAAACGGTGTCTAGATGAAATTTTCGTGAAGATCAGAAAAATACCATAAAATATATGGAAAATCATATTTTTCCCAAAAGACGAAGGAAGCTAGAAGGGGAGGCAGAGTTGGGCCATAGGGAGGCCACACCCCCCAGGCGCGGGCCACCCTGGGTCGTGCCACCAGGGGGTGTGGCCACCCTGGCCCACCTCCTTCTCTGCCCCTTCACCTATATCTTCCTCCCGAAACCCTAAAGTTCAGGGAGCGGCCACAGAAATATTTCGCCGCCTCTACAGGGCGGAAACTACAGAGAGAGAAAGAGCTCTCCGGCAGACAGATTTCTGCCGGGGAAATTCCTTCCCGGAGAAGGGAGATCGTCGCCATCAACACCGTCATCAAGCTAGACTTCATCGGGATCATCATCATCATCCACACCACCATCTCCACTAGCACTGTGATGGTGTGTGGAAGCTTTGTTGGGAGACCCCAAGAGGAAGGTGTGATGATCACAACAGCAAGTTTTCCCTCAGTAAGAAACCAAGGTTATCGAACTAGTAGGAGGAAGGAAACGACTCAAAGGTGTTGCCGGTAACTTGGAAACCTGCACAACACAAACTCAAGACTTTGCCCCAACGAACAGTGAGGTTGTCAATCTCACCGGTTTACTGAAAACAAAGGGTTAACTGTATGGTGTGGAAGGTAATAGTGATTTGCAGAAAGTAAACAGTATCGGTGGAAGATGTATCAATGGTAAAGATTGGACCTGGGTCCATAGTTCACTAGAGGTGTTCTCCTTAAGATAAACAAACATGGAATGCTGGGTAAACAAATTACAGCAGGGCAATTGACAGGACTGAGCAAGGCATAACAATGCAATACTAGACATTCATGATCCTATGAGATTCGATTGGGCAATACAACAAGATACATAGACCGCCCTCCAATTGCATCTATGACTAGTAATCCACCTTCAGGTTATCATCCGAACCCCCTCTAGTATTAAGTTGCAAGCAACGGATAACTGCTTTAAGCAAAGTGTGTAAGGTAAACAATCCACTTGTTCCATGAACAAGAGACCGTTGTTTTCTCCCTAGTGGCAACAAGACATCTACAACCTTAGAGATTTATGTCACTTCCCTTAGATTAAATAGAGGCATGAACCCACTATCGACCATAAATACCCCCTCTTGGAGTCACTAGCATCTACTTGGCCAAGATAGCTACTAGAAACAGAGAGCATGCAAGATCTCAAACAACATAGACATGATAGAATCAATAAGACAAAACCATTAATCAATCTGACATAGTAATCTCAATATCCATCAGATCCCCGCAAACACAACATGCATGATTACAAATACATGATCTTGATCATGAATGGAGCTCACAAGATCTAAACATGGTAGCAAAAAGGAGGAGATACGACCATCTAGCTACTACATGGACCCGTAGTCCAAGGTGGAACTACTCACACTTCATACCGGAGGCTAGCATGATGAAGAATAAGGCCTTCGGGATGATATACCCTCTGGCGGGGTGCCGGGAAGAGCTTCAGATCCTCCCGATCTAGGGACGATGGTGGCGGCGGCTATAGACGGTTTTGTGGAATATTGATCGGGTATTTAGGGTTTTGGCATCGGGGGTCTTTATAGGCGAAGAGGCAAGGCAGGGGGCAGCCAGGGCGGCCGCACCCCCTAGGCATGGGCTGGGCCCAGCCGCTCGACCAGGGGGTGTGGCCCCCTGGTGGCTCCCCTCCATCTTGTACTCTGGCTCTGTGTTCCCCGCTGTAAAATGTTGACTTTGGCTTTTGTCCCGTCCAATTCCGAGAATATTGATTTTCTGCCTTTTCTGGAACCAAAAACAGAATAAAACAGGCAACTGGCACTGTGGCATCTTGTTAATAGGTTAGTCTATAAAAACATATAAAAACACCTCAAAGTGTAGACAAATCAAAGCAAAGTAGATACTAAACAAGCATGAAACATCAAAAATTATTGATACGTTTCCGACGTATCACACCATCATCACCAATCCATCCCGGTGTAACAATTGTGTTGAATCTTGCATAGTTATTAGGGGAAACTTTCCCGGTGTTGATTACTTTTTTGTTAGTGCTTGTGAGTGGAACCATTGAATTATTGTTTATGTTCATATTGTTATTCATCATCATATCATCTCTGATCTTGATCCATATGATGTCTCGTGAGTAGTTCTTTTAGTTCTTGAGGACATGGGAGAAGTCATGTTGTTAGTAGTGGAGTTGTGTTGAGGTATTATTCAATGGTTAATATTTAAGTTGTGGTGATATTATTCTAGTGGTGTCATGTGAACATCGACTACATGATACTTCACCATTTATGGGCCTAGGGGAATGCATTCTATATTTGGCTACTAATTGCAGGGTTACCGGAGTGACAAAAACCTGAACCCCCATTAGGAAACCTTTGCACAAGGGAGTGTAGGATCTCAGAGTTTAAGGCTGTGGTTAGATTTTATCTTAATTACTTTCTTGTAGTTGCGGATGCTTGCAAGGGGTTTAATCACAAGTATGTATTAGTCCTAGTAAGGTCAGTACATTAGCACAGGTTCGCCCACACAACACTTATCAAACCAAAGAAGATTAATCAACTATGTGAAACGAAAGCACTTGACGGTATTCCCATGTGTCCTCGAGAATGTTTGGTCCTCATAAGTATTACCACCGGCTTGTCCTTTTCTAAGAAAGGATTGGTCCACTTGTTGTCTTTATTTATTTGCACTTTATTTCCTTGCTTTATAAAAAATCCCTAAAAATCCGTTTGTTAAGTATTTTCAGAGATTTCCTGCTCCAAACCACTAGTCAACACCTTTTGCTCCTCGTTGGGATCGACACTCATATTTATCGAAAGTACTATGATACACCCCCTATACTTGTGGGTCATCAAGCACATACCAGGACAAAGGCGCCTCTTCGTCACATTACGGAGGCACTCCTTCTTGGCCAGGATAGGATTGATCTCCACTTAGGCCAAAAGCCTAAGCTTGGGGGGAGGTATACCGACACCACACTCATCTACATATCATGTTTCGTCGGTACTTTGTATATCCATGTTTCGCTTTATTTTTAGTTTTTGTTTCTGCTTTCCAAAACACAAAAAGACCAAAAATATTTTTGTTGTTTCTCTCTGTTGGTTTGCTTTTCTTTCTTTTGGCTTTGATTTGATATAAGAAAATTCCAAAAAGATTTTGCTTTGTTTGCTTTTTCTTTAAGTGCTTGCTTTTAAAAATCGAAAACCCAAAAATATTTGTTGTTCTTCTCTGGTCTTGTGAAGTTTGTTGTAGGGTTCAACGGTCCTCAGTGACTCCTTTGGAGTTTGTTTTATCTTATTATTCAAGTCACACAAGTGAAAGGCAATAATGATGATTTATGAAAACTCGAGGTGTGGTAAGAGGCTGGTAATGAACTCTATTTGTCTTCATTTTTGTACAGATACTCATCACTGTGGGCATGCTTAGTTTGTTCATGTAAGGTGTATGTTATTTAATGGATGCTTAGTAGTTCTTGATCTCTTATGATTAGCTCAAGCTTGCTAATAGTTTGTAGCATGTCACATGAATGTTTGCTTGTATTGTTCTATTCATAACTTGGTATGACATTGTGGTATCCTCCTCTGAATGTTTCATTTGAATCGACTTGGCACATGCTCATGCATGCATATGACTGAACAAAAGTCAGTTAAGCCTCGATGATTTATTTTGCCTCAGAGTTCTTGCATCACTTTTATGCCATAATTAATTTTGTCTTGTTGCAAGCATGATTATGACAGTTACTGCTCTCTCGTTTGTCGCTCCCTTTCTATTGCTAGCCTTCACTTGCACTGGGTATGAGCTATACTCGTGCATCCAACTTTCCAAAACCAATATTGTCAAAAAGTGTCCACCATAACTACCTATTAGCATCATTGATATTCTGTGCATATTCATTATGCCTCATTTTCTTCCAAATAAAATGTTTTCTTGTTATGAGAAAGTTAGTTAGTAAAGCTCTCACGAACTTGATGCCACACTTTATTTTCTTGCACTTAATAAACATGAACCATTGTGACTTTCCATGAAAGTTATATGCTTGCAAATTATAGGCTGGGAGTTAGTAGAACCGTGCTGTCACGAGGAACGTGTAACACCCTCAGAATCGGCAATATGCAAGTTTCAGCGCTTCCCGCCAAACCCGCATAGAAACGATTCAAAGGTGCCCACCAGGCACTTGCGTGCGGGTGGAAAACGAAGTAATAACATTACACAACAGTCCTTGATGGGACCCACAGAACAGATATATATACAACACGACTCCGTGAGTCAAGAATATAGATATACAGAACAAAGATCCAAATCACCTTGAAAACGATAGAGCGTCCAGCTACGGACAAGATGCAAATGGGGCTAAGAGCCCTGAAGAATAACCAATGGCGTCCATAACCCTGCCCAGGCCAAGCCGGAAGGGTAACCCTGCTAACGACGTCGATCTCAAAACCTGCTTAAAAAAAGGGGTGCCGACAAAGGGCAAAGGAAAAAGAGAGAGCGGTCAGTACTGAGGCCAGTACACGGCGAGACTAGAATTCGGCGGTCCTCGCCTACATAGGTATGGTGGACTGAAGCGGCAGCGCAGCATGCACTAAACAACCTATAGAGACTCGAGATAACTGTCGGCTATCAGAGAGGGATAAGAAAGGCCTATTCGGAACCAACCTGATGCTACCATCAATCAAACCCATCCTGGTGTTTCCCCCTCGAGACCAAACGAGGAAGTCAACCGAGGAACTCACACAGTTGGCAGTTTTATTTATTCAGTTATTGTTGCAGCAATTACTAATCAAGTATAGATAGTCATCCTGATAATATAAGCAGTGGGCACTTTTAGTTAACCATTCCGTTGTAGTTGCAGCACTTACTAGTCAGTTACAAATAGCATGAGATATCCCAAACCCAGCAGTTGTTGCTACTTTTATTTATCCATTCCGTTGTAGTGGCAATACTTACTAGTCAGGTACAATGGTCGCAAGCGACAACCCAAACAAGCAATTGTTGGCAGTTTTATTTAGCCATTCCATTAAAGTGAAGCTGATTACTAGTCATTATAAAGTCAAATTTATAACACTACTTTAGTTATAGTTGTCTATGATCGAGATACTGTGCTCCAAGTCGTCCATAACCGCGGACACGGCTTTCAGAAAGTTTTACCCTGCAGGGGTGCACAAATAGCAACACACACTCGATCAACCTCGGAAAAACCAAATCAAAACCCAACGAGGCCTTCACGACAAAGCAATCACAAGATTCAGAAATATTTCAGGGGGCCACCCCATTAAGTATACCCGCAACAAAGTTAGCTGACTTCGAGACGGACTCAAGGTTTGTGGGGCCGGCTGTAAACGACTGGGAACCCAAAACTGGGCTTGTCGATACCGCGAAAACGGGTCACGATCCTAAATAGTACAGGTGCTCCTCGCACAATCGTAATAAAGTAGTAAAGCATGGCATAAGTACAGGATAGTAAATAAAACCTCAAACTAGTTTGTGGCCCCAAGAAATAAGAATGAATCAAGCTCTGGCTCAGGGGGGTCCCATAATCCTCCCGGATGTGGATAGCGCGAATATTCAAGGAACAGGTATCAAGTACTCGGGGTCCTACGGGACACAAGTGGACGGTTAACAACCAAATAACATCTATTGCCCACCTGTGCCTCTGCATTTACCTACTTCAATTTTAGTTGTTAAACAGTAATTAAAGTTATGATCAACTCCAACATAAAGCATATGGCAGTCTTCCAACAACTGAGGTACTTGACGACACGCAACAGCACTTGAGCAAGCGACTACGACGCGCAAGTCCAACTATCTACCAAACAACAGGTAATAGGATGTGTCCAAGGCAATATAAGGCTGCACGGGATATCACGGGTACGGAAACTAGAGCATCGCAACACAGATAGCAATAGATCAACAGGAGGAAATAAATACTATAAAAGTAAGATAGGTAGAAAGGGGGAGATGCTCGCCTGAAAACATTGTCGAAGTTTCATAAACGAAGAACTTGTCGAAGCTCACCACATCTCATCGTCCTATCCGGGAAGAAGCAAAACACTAAAAGGAACAAGCGATGCAGCAATTACAACTAATGCGGAAGAATCGGCATGATCATGATATGATGCATGACATGGCAAAGATGCGATGCGATTAGGCAATATTAAGCGGAATCGGGGGTCCCGACAATTAATTAATAGGTTCATGTTGTTTAGGTACCCTGCAATTTAAAGGTTGTCTTAACAAGGCAAATTATATCACCGGTTCGCTACACAAATTTAAATGGGACCAATATACGACTAGATTTGCCCGCATATGGATCCCATATTTAATTAGATGGTGAATCGACATAACGTCCCCAAACACCCACAAATATGTATGCAAACATGAACAAGTTGATATGCAACAATTCATATAGGTATTAATTTATAAAAATAGGGCTCGGGAGAAAGGGTCACACATTAGGGTTCGGCGAACTTGGGCTCCGAGGGGTTCGGGGTCGGGTCTCGACGGGATCGGTCTTCGGGATCGGGGTCTCGACGCCTTTGAATCCGGAAACTTGGCGTATCCGAGGTTCTCGGCGATCTTGGGTGTTACGAGGTTCGACGGGGATCGGTCTTCGGGGTCTCGGACACAAGAGGAGAACTTGGTTTCCAACGGTCGATCTTGCCGCTGACGACGAACTTGAGAGGATCGGGTACCGGGGGTCTTGGGATCCGTGGAGTAGATCTTGTCGCACGGTGCCCGCGAAGTAGTTCTTGTCGTAATGTGTCGGCGATCTTATCGTCGATGGTAAACATGGTTCCCGACTCGAGGGTCTTGTCCATCGAGAGGGTTCGAAGAGCTTGCTGGAGTCTTGTTGACCTTCAAATCGCTTCGCAGACGCATGATAGCATCTCCACAACTCTAGCAGGTAACACCATCTGGCAACATCGAAGCCAAAACGTCTTGATGAAAAGGAGCAGAACACGCACATGCAAAACAGATACATGGTTGACACGCGGTACACAGAGAGGCACACACGCGTAACACGACAAGGAAGAAGCAGGGTCGGCGGGTGGGTGGTGGTGAGCTCGACGCCGGTGAGGGCCACCTCGGCGGCGCGCGACCGCGGGGACTGCTGCTGGAGGCGGGAAGAAGGGTCGCAGCCCCGGCGGTCGGAGAGCAGGGGCCCACGGTAGGCGGCGCACGCGACCGACGCCGCTGGGAGGAGGCTCGGCGACGGGCGGAGGTGTGGCGGCCAGGCGACGAGGTCGCTGCCGGCGGAAGACGGGGCGCCGGAGACGAGGAAGGTGGTCGGCGCCGGAGGTCGACGGGGCGGAGGCGGTCGTGGACGGACCCGACGAGGCAAGGCGGGACCGGCGGTGCCATGGGGAGCCTGTCGTCCGGTCGGAGAGGAGGACCCGAGGTGGCGCGGACTGCAGATGGAGGGCGGGGCCGACGAGGAGCGGAGGGCGGCGGCGGGTGAGGATGGCATCAGGGGCGGCCTCGGGGAGGGCTCCGGGGTGTAGGCGACGGGGAGGAGGGCGCCAGGGCGAGGGGGTTCTGGAGCTCTCCGAACGGCAGCGGCCTCGACAGCAGAGGGCGGCGCCAGGGACGCCGACGGCCATGCAAGGAACGAGGTGGAAAGGGAGAGGATCGGGGCGAGGGTGGGGAGGCGCTGTGCGGGGGGAGGTGGGATCGGGCCAGGGCGGCAGGTGGTGCTGGGTGGGTCCCAGGCGTAAATCCCGAGGGGGAGTTTGGCGCGGGGTGGGGTGTCTGTGTTGCGTGACGGCAGGGGTGGTTGGTTCAAGTGTGTGTGCGTGTGTGTGGTTGAATGGGGGTGGCGGCGGCAGGGAGTTGGGGTGGATTAGGTTTAGGTGGGGTAGTTTAGGTTTAGGGTTTGTAGTGGGGTGGTAGGTGGCTGCCGGTTGGGCCTTTTGGGCCTGGCGGGTGGCTGCCTCCCCCACTAAAATTTATTTACATTTTATTTTAAAAGGCTTCTGTAAATTGTTTTTATACAAATAGAGATATCCGGAAACACCAGTGTTTGATTTGAATTAAAAGGGAGGGGATTAATATAGAAAACAAAATAGGGTTTCTAGCAAAATAGTTTTAAACATATAGATGCATGCTGATGACATGATGCTGCACAGCACAAAACAACGCGATTTTCTAGTAGTGGTTTTGCGGGGTGCCACAGAACGCTTTCAGCACCTGTAAATATTATCTCGTTGATATCATGCTCTTTTGTTTATGAATGTCGGTGGTGTGAAATAAAAGAGGAGCTTGTAAGTCAATAGAGTTATGTATATATGTTAGAGAAACGCCTGGGCGGCTAGCCTAAGCCATGCCTAATCATGGTGAAAACTTGCAGCATAACCATAGTGATCAATCTATGAAGCATCCTTAGAAAAAATATAGAAAAAAAAAGACAAAAAATATGCACCATGCTCATGGTAAATAAAAGGATCGCTGAGATGCTCACTGTCTATTGCCTTGTCATTTTGACATGAGATAGCTCATGTGTCATGGGGCAAGGGGTACCCCGTTGGCGGTTCTCTATGATACACATGTATTTACAATGACAAAAACTCAAGGAACTAAAGTTGAGTAGCATGAGGAATGACCCTCGTACTCAAGGGACATGAGATTTCTAGTTTATGATCTGTCAAGCATATAACTGACCTCAATTTAAACTTAACCATCTAAAGATGCTTATGATAGGGGCAATGAGAGCTCAAAGCTAATGAGTACCATACTTTCAGCATTTGGAAGCCTTTCAAACTTTTCAAAACCTTTCACTTCTTTGTTGAGTCATCACTTATTCTATGAGCACTTTTTTAGAGCATAGTTGTCATTCTTAGTGTAATGTGCTTGTCTCAAAATATGGTTAATTTTGGCATAAATTTGATGCTTGTATCTTTGATATTTTTTATCTCTAGTATTCACTTGAACTTCAGAGGTGCCTTGGCATTTATGTTTTGCTCCACAATCAAAGGCAAGCGAGATACCACTTTATCATACCTTCTTATGAGCATTGCAATGTTGCTTATTCTTATGTCTCATGCTACTTATTATTATTGTGTTGGAATCTCTTCATAGCTTGCATGACTATTGAGTAAACTTAGTTGCATACCCCTTATTATGAATTTTCTAAGTATTGATCATATGCTAAGAATATATACATCATATGAAGCAAATGTGTTCGTGAAAGTTTCTTTTATCGAACTCAGTTTTCAACTGAATTTCTTGAGGACAAGTAATAAGCTAAGCTTGGGGGGAGTTGATACGTCCAAAACGTATCTACTTTCGCAAACACTTTTTCTATTATTTCTCCTCTAATTTGTGTGATTTCGATACAACTAACACGGGCTGGCGCTATTTTCAGCAGAATTGCTTTGGTGTCTAGTTTTTGTGCAGGAAATCAACTTTCAGGAAAATTCCCGGAAAAGATCGCAAAACTCCTATTTTACTAGATGGGACAAATAAGGGCCACGAGGGGCCCACACCCCCTGGCCGCGCAGGCCAGGCCGTGCCTGGGGGTGGTGTGGCCACCTTGGGCACCCCCTCAGTCTCCCCATTCGCCTACATAAGCCCTCTAACCTAAAAATAGAGGGGGTTTCGATGTTTTTCCAGATAGAGTTCCGCTGCACCGCCACCACCAGAAACCGCGATTCGGAACCAGAAACTCGTTCTGGCACCCTGCCGGGACGGGGAATTGCAGGATATCATCACCATAATCATCACCGACACCTCTCCATCAACCGTCCATGTTTCCCCCATCCATGAGTGAGTAATCCCCCACTATAGGCTATAGGGATGGTAGGGATTGGATGAGATCTATCATGTAATCGAATAAGATTGTTAGGGCATGGTGCCTAGTATCTTTGTTAGTGCTTTTTGAATTGTTGCAACTTGTTATGCTTAATGCTTGTCACTAGGGCCCGAGTGCCATGATCTCAAATCTGAACATGTTATTGATTCATGATGATAGTATTGTTTGTGATCTTATCTGCAAGTTGTTTACACATATCATTGTCCAGAACCAAAGGCCCCGAAGTGATAGAAACTGGGATAACCGGAGGGGATGGCTTTGATATGAGGATCACATGTGTTCATGGAGTGTTAATGCTTTGCTCCGGTACTCTATTAAAAGGAGTACCTTATTGCCAGTAGATTCCCTTAAGGCCCACCGCTGCAACGGGCTGGCAGGACAAAAGATGTTGTGCAAGTTATCATTGCGAGCACATATGACAATATATGGAACACATGCCTATGATTATTTAGTACTTGTATGCTTTATCTTATTTATCTAGAAATGCCCTAGATCTCGATATTACATGAATAATCTCGTCCATGCAACGCCCGTCCATCCATCCCTATGCCTACCGCACTCAAATCATGATGTTTGCTACTATTGTTACTACTGCCTTTATTTTACTACTTCTGTTACTTTGCTATTGCTACTACAAAACTGTTGCTACTGCTAAACTACTGTGAGCAAGACTATTTCCAGGCGCACTGAATTGATAACTCAGTTGTTAAGGCTTATAAGTATTCTTTGGCTCCCCTTGTGTCGAATCAATAAATTGGGTTATACTACCCTCGAAGACTGTTGCGATCCCCTATACTTGTGGGTCATCACGCCCTAGGGTCTCCACCTCCCTTGTCCTCGCTGCTATTGCATTTGCATGGTTGCATGCCGCCCTCACCTCCCATCGGGCAGCGTTCACCATCGCCGCACGAAAGGCCACCACCTCGACCTGCCTGTCGGTGAACAAAGTGAGGGCGACCTCCCTTCCTAGGTACCGGCATGACAAGAGGTGGTCCAAGGTAGCAGCCTCCTCCTTCACATGTGCATCCTGCCGCTGCCACCCCTCCTCCACGGAAGTCTTAGCGGTGACCCGGGCGGTCTGCTCGGCTTCAATCGCCACAAGCGCGTCCCACTCGGAATGCTCCTCGAGTGTGCTTCCACCTCCCTGGACACGGCCACAACCTCCTGTTGTAGCCGCTCGCCGGGTTCCCAACCGCCGGCCTCCCTCACCGCCAACTCCCGAGAAAGCTCAAGGACGTGCATCTCGATGCCGTAGTGGATGGTCGCATCCTGGGGGCCCGTTCCACTGTCACCTTCGACATGCATGGTGTCCTACCACCCCTCATGTCCTCCTCCTTCTCATCGGCCTCCCATTCCTCCACCACATCCTCATCCTTGTCATTGGCCTCCTCGTCCTCCCCCTAAAAGGGGCCTTCTCACCGGCACCAGGAAGGGAAGGGGGGTAAGCAGCGAGGGCGCACTTGTTGAGGTCTTCCCATGTCATAGGGAGGCGTCTATTTAGTATGGAGAAGGGGTTGGTGCTCCATATCCCACAGTTGTCCCTTTTTTAATCGCGGTGTCCTCGATGGGAACAAATGCGGACAGGAAAGGCCACGGCATGGCAGGAAAGGTCGTGGCCAGCGGGTGGGAACAAAAGCTCTCGTGGGATAATCACGCGGGGATGGAGGCCGCTGTTGACTGTGATTGGCAATCATCTCAAAGCTTGATGACTGCTCGCGGACAAGGGGCCGCAAATGGGGTGGGCCGTTGGGGGCACAGGCCACCGCAAACGGGATCACTCAGATGGCTTGTCCTCCACCACCCGCAAACAGACAGAATTGGACCGATTCGGTATCCAAAATGTAGTGGGCCATTGGAGATGACCTAAGGGTGCCACTGGTCTATTTGAAACATGTGAAACACACAGACGGACCGAGACTACACATGTCTGGGCCGAACCATTTCTTCGGGCTGGAATGTGTCGGGCCGGACAAGCCATGGTTGTGTGCATGTCCTCTCGTGGTCTCCCTCGTCCGCATTGGGCCCTCCCGTCAGCGACCCAACAACCACTATTGTCTACCCCTAGCATAGCCATCAATGGAAGGCTGACTCTTGCACTAGCTGCGTCGTCTGACGCCTGTGCTGGTCGCTGGACTTCAATGTTGGCATCTCGGCCTCCGTGCTAGAATCTAATGCTATGGTTGACTTGCCTTTATAAGCACGCCACCCATGGCCATCTCCCCACACCACAACATCGCCAGTCATGGTCGGAGGCACGGGATCAAGAGGAGAGCGCTTAGGATGGCCCCAAGCCCCGGCCGTGGCCGAGATGAGGTCGACGAGGAGGCAGGGTACGAGGTTGGCATGAAACACCATCACCATCCACATCCCAGTCTCCACCAGCGTCGTCTGAGCCCTTCGCCGTGGACTTTCCTGGCTTCGAGTTCGGCGTCACCATCCTCCTAGGTGGGTCGTGGGAGAGGTTGCCTCACAAGTTCGTGTAGGTGCTCGATGGGTAGGAGCCAGTGCACGTCAAGGTGCGGGAGTACAGTCCAACGCGGCGGGATCTATTCGCCCTCACGCACTTCCTGGAGGTCGGGTACCTCCTCTTCTTCAACTTCGACGGCTAGGGAATGCTCACCTTCAAGGTCTTCAATGGGATCATGTGTTTCCGCCAGTACCACTCCGATGGCGATGACGATGACTAGGCAACAGTGAGAGGAAGATGCTAGGGTAACCTAGTTTATCTACTATGCATTTCCAAATTCTCTACTATGTATTTTTTTTATGCATTTCATCTTCTAAAAAAATATGTAAGCTATTATATGAATGAGAAAAATAGGTCCACGTGCTGGCCACACCCCCGACCCAGATACACCAAACCGGAAAACCTTTCAACAGACCAATTTGTACGCACACTTTGTGTCCGAAATAGGTAAACCCCGAACCCCATAGGCCTTGTTTGGTAATAGTGTTTTAGTAGAGATTAAAGGGGATAATTGTCGAGGGCATTGGGTGAAACCCCACCTATACCAAACATCTCTAATCCCCACTAATCCACTGGATAGGGATAGTGTATTGGATATGGAGAAAAGTACACTAGAACTTGAGAATTAGTGGGGATAAGGGGAATTGAATCAGACAAATACTCTAGAACTAAACATATTATTTGAAGTAAGTGGAGATTTAGGGTTTGACGAGAATTATACCCTCTAATCTCCACAAATACTCTAGTACCAAAAAGTCTTTAGACGAAGTGCTGGCTCTGTGTATGAGTAAGCTACATCCCACATATCCAATTCGTGCAGTCAAGCCATAAATTTTGTAGGAGGCTTGCTTCACCTCGACACAATTCTCTAAACTAATGCACTCAGATTTATCTAGATTTAGATATATCTAACACTAAAATTTAAATATATATATTTAAGAGCTAATTACACTCATTATCCTACAACTATCCTTCTAGGTGCAAATTAGTCCTACATCTATCAGCGCGTGAGACCGTCGTCCTAGAACTTGTGAGTCAGGGTGATCTCTGGTCCTACCTACTCTCGACGGGACACGAGGAAGCCACGTTGGCGTGTATGTTTTGCTGAAAACACCCTCGTTATAATCTCTCTCTTTGTCACGGCTCTGGGCATTCTCTAGTAGGGGAAAAAGCAAAATCTCTACACTATCCAATACACAGAGCGGCGGCGGCCGTGAACGGCGACGGGGCGCGGTCGAGCTGATGCCTTCGGTTCGGAGGGGGCCGAGGACACATGTTGCGGCGGCAGCGGAAGCAGCAGAGAGTCACTTGGGATGCGAACATCCTCGAGGATGGGGACGAGCTCGTCGACGAGGACGGCGACAAGGGCTCTCAAGGAGATCTTGGCTGATAAACTCAGCTTTCTACATGGCTTCTGCTTGGCTGCCGAGATTCTCGATGGAGGCGATGGATGCATATCTGAAACTCTGATTTTTGCTTTTTAATTTATGGTTGATGCTGCACATTAGGGAGTGAATTATCTGCTACTTCATAGTCTAATGATTATTTTTAGATGAATATCATGTATAAATGTTCTGCTAATTTGATATACTCCCTCCGACTCATATTAGTTGACATGTCTAGATACATCCAAAGTGAAGTCAACTAATATGGGTCGGAGGGAGTAGCAGAATTGGAGTATGACTAGATTAGAATAGTAGCAAAAATTAAAGCGGTGCATTTGCTATAATGTTGTTAGAAGCAGAGCATACCGAATAAGCTTGTTTTCATCATGAATCAAATAGCAGCTTACATGAGTTTGTTTGTTCTCTACGTGCAGGTGGGAGATAAGGAAACTAAGCCCAGATTACGAAAGGTTCAGAGAGAGATACAAATTGTTTTTGCAAGTGTGACATCTTAATAGAAGGCATATCTCTGAATGTATGACATGATTTGGAATGCATGTACAACATGTCTCTGAACTTTTTGTAGGAATTTCAGTGCAAAATGTACTACTCTACAATGTTCCGTTTTTGTAGGAATCCGAGAGATTTAGAAGAAGAAAACTTCAAGCTTTTGATGAAGATCAACCAATTGGAGATGGATATAAACAAAAGGAAGATAGAGAAGAAAGGAATGCAGAAAGCAAGAAAGGAAGAGATTAGAAGTAGAGATAGGAAAGAGAGATCATTTTTATGAAAATAATAGCTTGTTGTTTGGTCATGTACTTTTTTGTGCTGATTAGAGTGAGAGAGAAAGAGAGATTGCTATTTGTGTACTATCTTGTGTAAGTGCTATGTGTGTACAATTGAGAAACAAAATTGTGCCAATGAGAAATAAAATTGTGTATGTGCTGAACCTTGCCTTAATTTTGACTGAAATCTAACTGATTGCAGTAAACAATATAATTACATAGAATTTAGCCTCTAATTTAATTCAAAGAATGTAAACAGAAGTTAACAATTCTCTCTAGCTAAAAACAAGTTACCGTAGCTTCACATAATATATTAAACTGACTAATTGCTTGAGGGCTAACAAGTTACAACAGCTAGAATTCATCAACATTAGGAGCATTTTGGCTAAGAGGCAACTCATGTGCATTCAAATCTGATGGCACTTCAGCATTCAAATCTGGGATTTGATCTCTTTGATGTTGTTCATCACCAACCATCATGTAATAGATACTTCCAGGGCCTGTATCGTAGGATCATCCTCTTCCCCTGCCTCTTCCAGTAATCTTTAGGTTCTTGTGCAGTTCCACTAGTACTAGTTATTGTTGCAGTTCTTTCTTTTTTTGCGTTTTCCCCTGCCACCACTTCCACTTGCTCTTCCCCTTCCTATGCCTGCTTGTGGTGCACTTGTCCTTCCCCTTCCACCACTTCCAGTAGATCTTACCCTTCCTCTAGATGTTGCCGTTGTGACCCTTCTACTAGCATGTGGAATTGTATGTCTAGCAGCAACCACAAATGCACTATCTGGTAAAGGCCCAAGATCCCTATCCATTCAAAAGATTAGAACAATTGAAAACATTAGAACTGCAATGAAAGAGGGGAAAATCAAAATTATTACAAGCTAAGCATGGCAGCAAAATCCCCAAATATCTTTCATTCTAGTTAACAATATATATTTACTGAAATAGAACCTCTGATATTCTATACTATTCTAAACTGATGAAAATACATAAAAGAAAATACACAGAATTGATGTTCTATTTTGAATGCTACACAAAATTCAGACTTTACTCCTGCTGCATAAAATCCAGAGTGCTGCACCCAAAAAATTCAGACTTCACTACTCACAAAATTCAGACATTAGCGGTGCAAAAAAAACATGACATTGCTTCAGTACTTTTTGCAGTTGACTGAAACTAATCAATTCCCCTACTTTACTTCACTACTTCACAATCAATTCCACTACTGTAGTTGGCTTGCATTGCAACAAACAGAGCCTCCCCATGCTATCATTGATAGGTCAAAACAGGGCATCAACGAGATTCACCAATTCAACAACAAACAGGTGCCGCGGTGCTACCATCTAACAAGTGCATTAGTACCACTCGATTCAACTCGAAAAAGCAAAGTAATTTTCTTCCGATCATAACCTCCCGATCATTTGACCCTAAGTAAACCCATCTACACCGATGAAAAGCATCACCAAGGGATAGATTTTTGGACGTGCCGTAGTCAGGCGGATCTTCATTCCACATCCGGTAGTGCAGCTCTGGCGGCATGGCGACGGAGCTCGACGGAAAAGGCCTCTAGGCGGCGCCGGCGACGAGCAGCTCCAATAAAAGGCAATTCCAAGTTCCAACTGCTCACCACCGCGACGGGGGACAATCTGATTTCACATGATTTGTGGTTTATTTACGTCATTAATGTGTGGTGCTACATCAGACTGGAATTCCTGAAGTTTCGAAGGACTGCAATGCAAAAATATGGATCCAACCTAGTCAAATTTTGAGTCGTGTGTGGCAGATTTTTTCAGACTAAAGGACCAATGCGTCCAAAACTCACAAGTTCCAGGACGGCGGTCTCACACGCTGATAGATATATAGTACTAATCTGCATCTAAAAGGATAGTTGTAGGATGCCTGGTGTAATTAGATTTACATTTAAATTTAGACAAATTTGAGTCTATTAGTTTGGACTAGGAAGAGTATAATTTTGTACTATGCACAAGAGACATCATCCATTGCGCACCTAGGCACTAGGCAGGACCCTAGACGGTCCATCGTGTTGTCGCACGCAAATCGGAAGGGAATCGTAGTAAGTAGTCAAAGTAATTTCAAATCCGTAACTTACATGCACAGTGTATGTATTGTTGTTTATTTATACATATGATCATATATACGCATATTTAAGTTTCAAATTTTGTACACACATAGTCACATCCATTATTATTACCTATATATGTAAATATTTTTCGGAATTTTCTGAACTCTAAAAATAGAATTGTCTGTACACCAAAAAAAATATTTTTACTACAGGCCCCGCCATGCGCACCTTACTATTAGCCCACGAGTTTTACTTTGAGAGCAATCACGTATTTTATTAATTAAAAATTATCACGCGGAAACTAAAAGACAGACCAGAATAAAGTGGTAATCCTGAATTTGCAAATAAAATCCTAAAAGATCGAGAAATACAAAATGAACCTAGATTTTTTGCAACCACCGAAGCCAGCGGTTGTCCCTACTGCAGAGAGGGTCGCCGGAAGATATGTCGAGCCTCCACCACTGCAAAATCCAAAAACCATCATCGCCAACGAGGCTTTATGAGTCGATGAACAGGTCGGTTGCATGCAGCAAGGCACACGTCGTTGTTTCACATCGACCAGGAAACGTCCCCGTGCTATCTTGGACCAAGATTCGCCGCCTCCTATAGATGAAATCAGAGAAGAACGGCAGGTCCACCACCTCCGGACCAACATCCTCGCTCTAGAGAAACCAAGTCACTCTGGCCGCCAGCGTCGTCGTAGGTAACAACAAACACCATTGACACACCGAGAAACTAATCTCACCAGATTTGAACGAACGGCGAGAAGACCAAACTGTCGATTTGAAGGACCGATCAGCACACATTGCCATCAACTTTGAGGCATCGCCGTGAATATCGCCAGTGTAAGAGTAGAGTTGAGACGAATTTATTTGCCTGGACGTCACTTTCACCACCCAATGGCGTACTATAGCAGACAAATTCTAACCCTAACTAATAGGCCAGAACAGGGGAACTGGTCCTCTCTCTCTCATGTTGCTATGGTGACAGCGACAAGCAGAGGGAGAGGGGACGAGTGCCCTGGTTGGTGGAGATCGAGAGGAGGATGTTTGAGATTGGGAGAAAGTTTGGGTCACCGCCGCCTCGTGCGAGAGGAGAGGCGAATTAGCCCGTGAGTTGGTTTCAGCAGTCGCTGGTTCCAAATTTGTACTCTGCCCTGGCGCCCACTTCTCATTTCTGATCTCCAAAATCCATTAAGACAAAATAAAATAAAAATCCTACGGAGTTGTATGTCCTCTTGTCTCGGTAGGCGTTATGTTTGTCTTGAATACTTCATTTCACCTGCTACGGAAGCCATGGTTATTCCAAAAAAGCAGATATAAAAGATGAAGTTCGATGTGTACTTTTCTTTTAGGAATTCGAATACGAAAGCACTCTCACCACCACACATTGCCCATTGCTTCCCACTGAAAACAGCATCAAGGCCCGTGGATTTGTATATTTCGTGCAAATGCAGTAGTTCTCATCGTCTGACCAGATTGCAGATAGAGTCGTCTATAAGCTGGATGCATTTCCTTTAAACAAATGCACAAGAAATGAGAAATAAAGTGATTTGTTCTCCACAAATGCAAGAAAGAAAGTGATTTCCCTGAGTTGCGTAAACAGCATATTTCCAGGAAACCTGAATCTACCAATTCACAAGCCAAAGTGTTGACATGATACAGAATCAAGGGACAACTACCTTTCCTAGTTCTATATATACACCAACACGCTAAAACCAATTGTACAGTATTTTGCTTTCGCTTTTTTCATTTTACAAGTAAACCAATCAAGCTGGGCGTGATACCCTACCTACGGCAATTCTATGGACTATATTAACACACAAAACGTGTATCGTCAACGGTCACTTCACATTATAAATTGCTTGGCTCAGTCATTGTTCTTGAAGAAGGAACCCCATTTTTGTGACAATCCATCGATCAGGCTGCCAGTCCGGCTCTTCTGGACTACAAGGGTTGCTCTTGTGCCATCCTGTCCACTGGAGTTCTGCGTGGGTTTGTGGGATTCTGCCGAGACTGGTTTGCCATTGACAGCCTGAGTGGTGCCTTTGGATTCCGATGTGCCAGTAGCATTTACAGGAACAGCAGCATCGCTTGCAGCGCTGTGGTCTGCAATTTGCACATCAGCTTTCTTTGCTACACTGTTGCAGGCTGCTACATCCTTATCAAGAACATCAGTGGCACTGACATAGGTGGAGGATGCATCTGAGTCCAATACTACTACATCAGTTATATGATTGCAATCTTTTGCTACGTTATTTTCTTTGGACGCAGCATCAGATGCAACTGACTCGGTGTTCTTTGTGTTCGACTTATCCAGATCCTTCAGGGACTCAAGAATAGCTTGCATCAGCATCTGCGTTTCAGCACAAAAGAAAGAGATTAACCACTGATAAGTCGAACACCAATTGGCACCAATAAAATCCTTGCTAACTGTATTTTCATTGCTTAAACAATGATTAGTAGTTGAATACTCCCTCCGTCCCAAAATAAGTGACTTGGGTATGTCTAGATTCATATGTATCTACACACTAAAACGCGTCTAGGTGCATACGTATCTAGACAAATCTAAGTCACTTATTTTGGGACGGAGGGAGTATTAAAAGGTTAGGTTCAGCTACAGAAATACCCAATCTTATATTAAGTCATGAATCTCCTAATCACAACCAAATCTCCCAACACTATCCAAACAGAGTTCTCACAGAAAAACACCACCCCAAAGCTGACAACCCTGCCCTCTACCTCTACCTGAGAGCCAGGCACCTAGCTCCTGCCCTCTTCATAGACATATTTTGGAACGCTTTCAAGTGTTGCTAAAGGTCTTAAAAACTAAAAATTCTATGAAGTTATAACGACAACTCCAGAGAACGTAAAGGCATAACTTACTCTATCTTCGTCTTCCTCGGTGTAAGGCATGTCTGATACGCTATCAAATGAGTACTCCACATACTCGCCATCATCAGAGGTTGGAGTCAGCATCCTTCCGTTGCGGCCATTTGGAGGAGTTGCGGTAGATGCACTAGATGAGGATGGACCGAGATCACTATCCAATACCTGCCCAAACAGCAATGAGAATATAATCTGAGTGGTGATGCTTGATGCATGTAATCTTCTGCAAGCTTGCTAAAAGATCAATACTGACACATACTATCAGAGCATTCCCTCCAAATTTCAGCAGTGATACATATACCACCGGAAGAGGACTATTTTGTTACTGTAATGTATCTGCACACAACACTCTTGAGTCCATGCTACGACCACCAGTTGTAGTGAACATACACACCATACTAATGACTAAAGTGCAAACAGACTGAGTGTATCTCCAATACCACCAAGGGGGTTGTTGTATTGCTAATCCTCACAGGTTTTACTTAACCAGAAGTATTCGGTATGCCCGTTCTCCTCCATGTCCAATGGGCACTTAACCCCCTTATGATTACACTAATGATTCTGAATCAGAAGATACCTAAAATCGTATATAATATCACTCCGTCCCATAATATAAGATGTTATGACAGCCAATATATTGCACATCAAGCTACTAACACCTATATGGTGCAAGAAAACATGGATAGTCTAAATACACAAAATATTCGTATAAAAACCTTTTTCGGTGCTGTAACAATGTCAAATAAACTTGAAGCTGTTCTATGCCATAGACCAGATAGGTTTTGGGAGTCTGAGCTATAGTATGATAGTTATTGGTGGCAACAGGTCATATGCTTCTATATTTGAAGCTGCGGTACTACATGGAAAAATCAGTCAAGCAGATGATAAGGTAGAAGAATTCAGTGTTACGAAAGACATAAAATCTAATCCTTGTACTTGGAAATAGCGTAAATGAACACCTCAGGTCTGTCAGCCCTGCCTTCTGTGGTCGCACCAGATGGGACCTACAAACAATCAAAAGAAAACAAGAATTAGCTTGCTGCTCCAGAAGAGGTGGCTCAACACTGTAAATTTCTATATGACTTTTGAATCACCAATGAGATAATTACTCTAGCTAATTATGCCATCAGAGAACGAGAACCAAAAAATTAGAATATCAATATGGCTCAATGACACATCAGTATTGCAGGATTGTTCAGAATATCAACCAACCGAAACACCTACCTCCATTCTACTCATGAGCCTTCTAGAACGCAACTGTGCAATGGCATCTTCTGTCGTAGATGCAGGGGCTGTCCCAGGATAAATCACACAGAAGTTAGTCGCCACGATGGTGTTCCAAACAGTAGTGCGGATGAAGGTTTGCAAATGATACCTGTTGGTGATTGAGCAATCCTATACTCAATATCTTGTTCTGTATCCCAATGGCCCTGTCGACAGAAGCTAAGTAAGTCAACACGTTTCAAGACTGAAGGAATACCAATTTTTACTACCTGACCAAGGTTGCCATGTGGTGTCATGAAATAATGTTCATCCGGGACATCAGGAGGGTTTAGCACATTATGGAAAAATATTGTGATCGAGTCAAAGTAAAATTGTGGACGGGGTGAATTGTGGTCCCCGTCAAATTTTATAATGTTTTTATCTCCCTGCAGGTACATTTGAATAAACCATATATTACTATCTTGACAGACAATAAATTCATACATCTTCCGTATTGGGTGGAAAAGTAGAAACTTACAACATATGATTCACAGATTTTGTCCGAATGATGGGGCAGTATAAAGTCGTCTTCAGTTCCATGTCCAAACAAAGCAGGAACAAAACATCGCTTTGCTACCTGCAGGATTACATTCAAAAACTAATTATGTAGTGGGATGCTCACAAAGCAGAATGACATATAAGTTCTCAAAAGATGTGTGACATCATTATTCAATAATCTTGCACTGTGCAGTTGGCAACTGAAGTGCGGACTCCCATTTACTTCCTAAAGAGACAATTGTCATATAGTTCCCCCAATTTCTTATCCAGCCTTTTGTCTTGTTTAGGACCGAACTGTGTGAAAATCAACCTAGTGGTCTGAGCTGTAACATTATTTATAATAGCAACAAAAAAAGGATTGCAAAATTTCCTAGCAGCTAATAGCAACTAAAAACATGTGCATAAAACAAACAATCTTAGTATTTTAAATACTCCCTCCAACCCATATTAGTTGACTTAGATTTATCCAGATACGAATGTATCTAGTCAAGTTTTAGTGCTAGATACATCCAAATCTAGACAAATTTGAGTCAATTAATATGGGTCGGAGGGAGTAACTAAAAATCAGTGTGGTAATAAACCTGAATGGTATCAAGATCCATGATGTCAAAACTGGCTTTTCTCTTGACAATCTTCCGCATGTGCTGTATTGCAATTTTGACCTAAACAAACAAACACAAACTCCATAATAAATAAAATGGAATCTACCATATGCAAGTATACAGCAAAGCTATGCATGTGAGCATATCTAGAACAAATAAATTTAATAGAAGTCAACAGCAATTCATGTACAACTGTAATTACAAAAACACGTTTCACAAACTCTGCATCTATGCAGACACCAATGCAAAGAAACTCATGATTCATGGACACTGGAACTAATTGTAGCAACTCATGCTCATGTATCATCTGAACAACTGTAGTCATACACAGCAGGCAAAATAGTCTTCCAGATTACTAGGATCATGCATGGCTCCATTAGGATCTTTAAGCAGTCATGTTCACTCATAGAAATGGTGCTATAGGGTGGGTTATGCATGAAACGAATTGCAAAACAAAAAATGCAAAAGCTCAAGTCGCATTAACTACACTACCCCCTGGGACAACAGCCGCATATTTCGCGTTGTTAGTAACAACTGAACGTCCTTGTCGTCAAATGATCTTACCGTGAATTTTGGCAGCGGGTATTTGTAGGTATCAACTAGTTCCATCATCAAGTCAACCAGGTTAGAGAATGGACTATCAAGAACCATCCCAGCAATTGATGGATCCTCTGCTCCATACATTAAACTGAAAGAAAAAAAAACAAAAGCTTCTGAATAAAGCAAATTTAGAGTATTTAGGCATGAACATTCACGAACCCACCCCCACATACACAGAAGCAACAATGTTACACGTGGATGTTATAAACCCTAGAAGCACATGAAGCTCGCTATTACTTCGGTTCAACAAAAGGTGAATATAACACAAGAATTTCATAAGCTATACAAGCATATTAAGTCGAATGACATGGTATCTGACCACTACGGGAGAAAATGAGGATTCATTACAAATTAAAAACATACCTTGTGACAGCCCCCATTGAGCGGCCCCACAAGCCAATGCAAGATATGTTCCCATCGGTCCGTAAATAATTAACAACAGCTTTCAAATCTTCTTTCTGTCAAAAGAAAAGAAATATCAGCAATGTGCCTTCGAAGAAATAAAAACTATTTTGAATCAGGTGTATTATGAAAAACTAAAGTGTTGATGTCCCAGAGCAAAAGAGACAAAGGGAGGGAGAGAAGGTTCAATTGGCAGAAAGGAACATTTACAATCAGTCAAAAATGATGAAGATTTGTCTTGCCATAAATGGTAAATGTGATTAATCTTCTACACAAGGTTTAAGATGTCAACCATCCATTTGACAGTCATGATAATTTTTCAGATCATGCATTTCCCGACAAAGACATAACATAGAAACCAAATAGGTATTTGTTATTTATTTCTCAATTTACATAAAATCAGTGGAACTATCCATGCACAATCTATACACACAAACACAAGGTTTCAGAAAAAATGTGTGCCCCTTATTAATCTTCTATGTGCACAAGGTGAACTCACTTCATTCCATCCCAAGGTGACATGCTCTCCTTCAGAGAGTCCAGACCCTGAAAAGTCCAGCGTAAAGACTGTAATATTTGATGGTAGAAGAATAATAGCGGCTTCACTAGCATCAGCTCTGCATCCACTGGAAAATAAATAATGCATATCAATTAAATTGGCAAAAACAATATAACAGAATATCTTAGCAAATACTATAGTAAGGATCAGTATTACTCCCTCCATCCCAAGGATTAAGGCGTAAAAGTTTTTTCAAATTTTCACCAGGGCTTAAGGCGTACTGTGTACTTTGCCTTGTTTCTTCCAGAACTACCCCTCATTGCCGTTTACATTGACCAAAAATCGGAAGAGTAGCAGCGCTGGTATTGGCTATACATGGCGCATGCGAGGCAATGAGCAGAAAACCAGGAGAGAAATTAATGCGAGCAGTTATCGCCATTGGTTGTGCATGTGAGAGAGATAAAAGGCATGCATGCCTTGGAGAGAAACGAGGAGGTAATTAACGGCGCCGGAGAGAAATTAAGGGAGCAGAGGCGTGCATGCAGGGGCAAGACCGGAAAGATGCCAATTTTTTCTCTCCATCGATGGCTGCCTAAATAACTGTGCTGAGATTTTTACGCCTTAAGCCTTGGGATAGAGGGAGTATGTATTATTAGTAACTTAATAGGTGGAAAAGCATTTTGGCAAAACTGAAAGTCAACCTATATTAAGTAAAAGGATATTGTCTTATACCCTTACCTGTTTCCATGACAGTATATAACACAAGGAAGTGCTGTTCCTTCAGGCATCACAGCAGGTATGTAGTGGCTACACTGCAATTTCTTGCCCTGCCCATTTATGACCTGAAAAAAGAGACTGCATATCAGTTACATAGCAAGGCGGCATGCCACAGAAGAAAGCCAAGCCTACAAGCCTGAAGCCCTTTTTCATTATGAGTAATATATGCCGTCCGATAAATTACTAAAATATTTGCAAATCAATTTCCATGTAACTATTTTCTACAGTGATCCAGGAGAAAAATATATGCAACAATAGATATGGCAATACAAATACATAAAGATGGAAGTATCTGAGTGATATGATATACTCCTAACTCACAAATAGAATAGACTATCATTTAAAATTCTTAATTATCATAACATATATCTAATATTAAATTGGCAAGTTTTAAATCTGTCACGGAATCTAAGCACATAGCCCAATAAGAGACAAGTTCTAGCCAATTTACAGATTACACAGAATTTTATCATCAAAGGAACTGAAAGATTCAAGAACAGCATGGCGGTAGGGAGGTCATTATTAACATATCAGCAAGAAAATCAAACCGAACCTATATGTATGTCTCTACATAAACTATATAGTATAACTCATTATCTCTCCTAGACTCCCTCTCAAACTTGTATACACGTAGGGCGACCCATCTAGTGGACCAGATCTGGCATTGGTCTAACAGATTTTGGCGTGTTTATCCCCTGCATCCAACCTATGTTATTCTCCTGCTTCACTAGTTCAACGATTTCGACTGCGTTTGTTTAAACGATGTATATGCTACTAAGTTTTTGTTAATTTTTTAGCAGAAGACAGGGCCAACAGGTTCATATTAAGTTTTTGTAGCAATGAAGGTGACAGTAGTAGGTTTTCATAATGTGTATGTTGCATACAAAAACAATAAAAGCATGGAAGCAGAAAGAAGAGGTTCTCATGTTGACTTCATCTTCTATCACCGAATAGCAGAAATATAAAACATATAACCTCCAGGTCCTTCCTCTGAAACCATCTTCCCTTGAGCATAAACTCCTGCTCCAGTAGATCATCGTTTGGACTGTAGTCAGCTCTGAAATGCAACAAAGCATTGAATAGGTTAACAGAGTGAGGACCATAGAGTTACCCGAAGAAGCATAGCTGGTTATGTTCGTCTACCAAATGTATATATTGTACTGATGTCAGCTTGTCTACTCTAGGTAAAAGGAACTCCACGGATTTTGGAAAATAGTAGCTTGCTGAGGTGGAATGGAAGTACTATTTAAGAAAGTATAGTTGCGGTGACGATAGAGTGCAAATGCCACAGGGATAATTTTGTGAGCACGGTGCCACAGCATTTGCAGGCAGGCCGGCATTCAGGTTCTTCATTTCTAACCTAAGATTTGCCATGAGAAACAAGAACCTACGAGGTCAGTTCACTGGCAATAAAGTCAGCCTCACACACGTTTGCTCTCTATGGCAAGTATATATGAAAAAAATGCGATAGAGCTGAACTAACTGACCGACAAGTCAGCAAGCACAATTCAGGAACTCCAGCCGTAAAAAAATGACAACCAGACCATTTTAACAGTTGAGAACACAAGAGCATTAGTACGTCTGTACATGATCTTCGATCAGAAGAAAGAGAAACCGCCCAGCTCAGCGAATCATTCCTAAGCTGAACCCAAGCCCAATGGACATCTGATCTGAGCATTCAAAATCAAGACGCACAGAACAGCCCCAATCACCAAACTCCAGGCACACTAACGAACCGAAGTGCAAGTCACGTCTACATCACCAGCATAATCCAAACGCCAGCCACGAACGAATCTACGGGAATTACGCTGCCGCGTGAAGCAACCGTAACTAGCACGATCGAACAGGAGGGAATCGGATGCGAGACGAAGAGGGTCTTCCCCGGAGTCCGGCGACCGGCTCAGATCCGAACCTGCACCAACCGAATCGAGACGGCTGGGGGAGCTCACCTGGGAGGGCGGATGATGAAATTCACCAGCTGGTCCATCGGGCGAGAAGGAGAGGGGGAGACGGAGAAGAATCTCCGCCGCGAGGGAGAGGGAGATTGGGGATTGGTTGCACGAAGCGAAGCAGGGAGCTGCTCGCTGGCCTTCTCCCTCCCTCTCTCTCTCTCCTCTGATCGCTTCTGATTTCTCCCACCTTCGCCTCTCCCCTCCGCCCCGTCTCTTTTTAATTGATGACGATGGTAAATTAGTTGGGGTGCCTTGCGCAGTTGCCTTCCCCTAATTCCGGCCGAGGCTCGGCAGACGACAACGAGGCCGAGGGAACGAATGGCGGTTTTTACAGTTTCGACCCTCTGTTTTTCTATTTTATAGTGTCCGCTCGTTGGGGAGACGGCTCTACCCGAAATAAATCTTCTCTGCCCGTGTAGTCCCGATGTAGACTCTCTACCTACACGATCGACCTGTGCATAATCAAACGATCTTTTTCAAGGTGAACTGTAACGAGCCAACACGACCACCCGATTGACCTTTAGGTTAGTCCGGCCTTTGGCTTGAATTAAATTTCATGAGACGGCGGTAGATGAAAATGGTTTCGCTTATTTGCCAACAAATCCGAGTTATCTTGAAAAATAGAAGGGCAAATCAAATTTCAATGGTCATTGGCCACGGTTCGATTCGACCTTGAATAATCAAAGTCCCATAGAGTTTTGGGAATAAGTTATTGTCCCATACAATGAGCAAGGACATACTCTATATGTAAACAAGAGTATTAGAAAATAAATTTTATCTACGGGAAAAGCCAACCGCCACGAATAGAAATATTCGGCTTTTTCCCGTATGTGGCCAACCGCGCTGCCGCCGCACTCTGGTCACCGCCATGACAATCGAGGGCCTCACCAACCTCTTTATAATGGATGGGACAACATAAGCGATGACACTGGTGGAGGACGGAAAAAATCTAAGATAGGGCAAAGCTCCAAAAAAAGTAAATACCAATTTGATATTGATGATCTTTGCCATCAAGAAAGCCCTTTCAACTCGCTACCAGTAGAAGCAATGTCAACTCAATAAAGACGATAAACGATATGAAGCATGATGTAGCATTCAAATATTAAGATAATCTCTGAAGTGTTTAATTCTCCATATATGAATATCGAATATCTCAAGGTTATTATTTTATATAGGCTCATGCTCATAATAAGATAAATCTTTATAAGCCGAGTAATCTTATTCACATTGAACCTATAAAATGAGTCACTTGAGTTTGAGTTAAGGCAAGAAGTTCTGAAGCAACTCTAACAACAACTCATCAAAATAGAAGGTGAACACACTCCAAAATAATCAATAGTGACCTAGTTTCTTTTCACTCATTTTGTTACCATTTTGTCCGTACCAAGGATTGTGATATCATTTTTTTTGCACGAATACACATCTTTAAGGAGGGCTCTAAACCATCATTTCTTCAATTGAGCAAGCATGCCCAATTAGAATTTTAGATCTATAGTACTATATACAAGCCAAAGTAGAAACATAAAACATGAACTAGCCACATAATTAGAGTTGGTTTTGACCACATCCCATAAGGTGGCCAAAATACTACCGGGCCCTCCTTAGATACTCCATCAAGGACATTGAATTTTATTAGATGAACATTAGCTATTAGAAACAGAAAGAGTCAATTTAAAACTAGACTGTATATAGTCTTTATTTTATTTGGAAATTAGTTTTGCGCAGTGTTCACTAAAACAAACATAATTTTTTCGTATGAAATCCGTTTTCAACATATGAGATCACTCAAATTGTTCAGAAAAAACATGCGCATCTATTTTTTATTTTTTTGCAAAAAGTCAAGGTAGAATGGTTGCCCGCACCTGAGCGATGATCATGTACAAAACAATAGTTGGGTCATGCACTGCCAAACTAATTGACTTTGTACTCCTAATCGGAGCACTTGTGTACATCTCGTTAGGGCGATACGAATATGATGGTATCCCGAGCGGTAAACCTCAGGAAACATAAAACAACCATGCATGCATGTATATTAAAATAGTACGGGTGGTATATTTTGAGCTTAGCAGCTAAGCCTAGCCGCACATATAAAAAGGCATCGTCGCGAAGCGAAGTCATGGTGCTCCTTTTCTCTGAGAAGTTGACAGACCTTTTTCAGCCATCCCATCATTCTCCTCCACTGCACGTAAACGCAACAGCAAAATCTTTCTTTAGTACCCTGCTCCATCCGTTTGACAACGACAGTACTCCACTACAGGTATGCCGATTGCACAGTTGCTCGAAACGGCTCAACAGTAGTATCCCAGAACTGGAGCTACTATTTCAGATTTTCAGAGGATCTCAGGGGGGCATGTGAGAAAAATGGGAGGTGGAGCCAGGAGCCTGGGCCAGCACGACTGTGCCAGTGGGGCACGTGCGGGGACATGATTGCCTCGTTGGTGTCGGGGCTAAAGCTATCGTGCGAGGGCCATGAGCGTACGGTGGGTCCCAGGGGCAGCGACAGAGAAACCCCCTGGGCGGCGGGGAAGAAAGGGGGCTCGCGCGAGCCTCGGCGCAAGACGACGAGGCAGACGAGGCCGGGTCGCGCTTCGGCTCGGTGGCCCAGAATCCAGATGGCGGGCCCGGCGGGACAGAGAGAGAGGGGCCCTGATTGGACTGGGGAGGCGCTAGCTTTGTCTGCGCTTTGACCGGCTGCACGGCTGGCACTGACATGGCTTCTGCGCTTTGACCGAGACGATTGACTCCTCGTTATCTGGATCTTCTTTTTCGGGGCCCGGTGCCTGGACCCTTCATCGTACGGCGGTCTCTACTCTCCAGTGCCCACTCAAAGGCCACGAGCATCGGTGAAAAGGAAAATCCTACACGGAGTACTCTACGAAGAGTTTCTTGTCCACCCAAACATAAACCTTGAGGTCACGTAATTCTTACAAATCCATATAATCACCAATTTTTAATACTTTCAGTAAGCCTGGACATAGTACATGCTAGTATTATGCATATAATATCAATATATAATACTACACCTATAATTATGATTATCTTCTAGTATCATAATAACTTTATAATCCTTTTGTCTGGAATTTCTAGTCCGGAGAGCCAATTTGGTAATACCAAGACGAGGGCAATACCAAAACGTGGTCATACAAAAGAGGAATTTACCTCAGGGACGATTTAGATTCCTATTAACTGCACCTAAAATCTCTCCACATAATCAGGCGTTTTAGATTTCTATTAATTATGCTAATTCATTGTGAGAAAAAAGTATGCATTGGGCAGTTTCGTTTGCCATAATCAAGGAGAATTAATTAGGGAGACGAAGAGCAGGGCAAACGGGCTCTCTCGCCTCGCACGGAAATTAACTAGCACATGATTAAAGCATAATTAATTACCCTGCCTATAATCTTGAAATATTTAAAATCTCTCTTCAGATTAGAAATCCCAAACATAGGGGGTATTTAATTATTTATTTATAAAATCTCAAAGCAATTGTGTGTATGAGATATATCTATCATTAAATTATCTAGTTTCATGTGTTATGATACGATATCATATTATGCTACTAATAACACTTCTTTCTATTAATTATAGTGTCACATCAGATTTTTACCAAGGTGGCATGCATGACTTCTTAGTCTGGTCCTAGTGGGGGTATCATAGCTAGTATCATGCATGCCATGTTGGCAAAAAACTGATGTGGCATAACAATTAATAAAGAAAAAGATAGTTAAAATATCATAAGTAGATACCGTATCATAACACGTAAAACTAAAAAAACTCATACAAATAAATCTTGTACACAATTTTGTATTGAGATTCTACAAATCATTAAATATAATACTAGTATGATACTACCATATGATGACATGCAATATGGAGATAGTATCATACACTAGTATCATATGCATGATACTATTGGTATGATACTACCACTATGACCAGTCTTATGATACTAGCACTATCGCCTAAATACTTCTTGACACCACCAAGTTGACAGCTGGTACTTTTGTGGTGCAATGCATTATAGCTCCATTTGCAATCTTAACATTCATAGGACAATGATGTTGATAGCTACATCTTATCCGCCATTTCACCGTGAATAAAGCTATGGGAGTTGTCTGAGTCTCAGGAACAACATCACTTGATTGGTCATCAAAGTTCTCAATTGAATTGTATGATGATAGGCTATGCCCGATAGATCATGGATCGACATGAACATATTATCTGACACAAATCCTTGCTCCAATTCAATAATAGCATCGAGCACAACTCTATATAACACTTGAAAATATCGATTTATGACATTGCTTGCAACTGAGCAGGTGTGGCTAGAACACACTTATGACTAGGAATGAATGTGTATCCTCATTAAATAAATCCTATTAGCGCATATGTACTCATTCAATTATTGAGCCTTCCATAACCTTTCTAGAAGTAACATGAAACTTTCATTCCCTCTTAATCTTGCCGCAAACTCTAGACAAGCAGCAATGTCTTTAGCTGTCAGTTTTTCTACCTTTTAAGCATCACTTCATGAATTGAGGCATAAGTTATTTCCAGAGACACTCTAGATGGCTAATGAGTGGCAATATGTACACCTTTAAGCATGTAGAATGTGCAAAAAAACCACTTATATCATGCTCCATCTAGTTATTATTATGTCTTATATGCATGATTACAAGATTTATTCATTTGTATATGAGTGTTGCATAACTACTAGTTTTTATTAGGATTTTACTATTTTCCTTGTCTTTGACATTAGTATAGGTGTTATGGATAAAAGAAGGCAAAAGAATCGAAGAGAGGACGATATGAAAGAGCTGTAGACACCAGACTTAACTATACGAGGGATCAAAAAAATAGTTTTTTCAATCAACTCAAAATGAAGATCCAATATCATGGTGTTGTAGCTCACGTCCATATGAATCAATTGAGCTAAAGAACATCTAAATCGAAGTTCGTGTGAAAAAATGACATCCAATATGCCAAAATAATTAGATGCTTTAGCGAGCATCTTGGTGTGAACAGTGTAAAATATCATGACAAAAAACCTTGTATTCTAACCTCAGCAAAAGAGAGAAAAATACAGATCTGTGTTTGCACGGTGTAAATTTGAATATGCTTTTGTATTTCTAAAATTTGTCATATTTGTCTTTTTGTTGTGCTTGAAATGCATAGTATTTTCCATTTAAATTTGTAAACTTTTACTATTTCATATTGTTGGCTACACGTAGATATTTTTTCAGAATTTTTTTTATGCTTTTTGGAAATTTTAAAAAGGGGTTCCATGAAGGACGGGCTCCATGTCCATTTTCCGAGTTGGTACTTATTATGCTAGTCCAAACATACGAGCTCGTTCTTCGTGTGTTGGAATTTGAAAAGGAGATCCAAATGGACTATAAATTTCCTGTATTTTTCTCTAAAACTGAGATCAAAGAAAAAAAATATGCGTTTTTTCTTTTCTCAATTCTTCTGAACCAAATGGATGAATAGTGCCACTTAGGAAACTTTTCTGTTCCTTTGTTATTCTTTCTTTAAATAAAACAAGCCCTAGAAATAGGGTTGTAGCTCAAAAGAAGAGAACGCTTGTGATCTAGTTTCTCAACGATTTGTTTCATACGCAATATTGCAAGTGAACTTGTCGAGATGATAAGATGCTCCATGGTCATGACTACGGAATGCGGCCGGTTCCAACTATATATGTGAAAAATGTTTTGTTTGTAATTAAATGATAAAAAAAAGTGTAACAAGTTTTGCCTACTAGCAATTGGTTCGCGCGAGAAAAAAATGATAAAATGCAAAAAAGAAAGAGATAAAATGCCGGATTTTATATTTTGGAAAAGGTTAAAAATCTGCCAAAGCGATCTAATCGGCCGGGTCGTCACGTACGTGACCCTCTCTGCGTACGTTTCTCTCCCTTTCACTTTTCCCCACGCGTTGAGTAGCCCTCTTCCTATGAACTATCTTTGTCTCTGTTATACAAAGCTCCCGCTCGAGACGAACCAAACCAAAAAACATCGAAGTGGGGCTTTCTTTTTCTCCCGTACGTGGCCTATCTGACCTAGCCGCCTCCTCCTCCATAGATCGGTTCCTCCTCCTCCGGCCGGCCTAGCCGGTAGGAGGGGTGGGGAACCCGATCTATGGGTGGAGTTTTCAATAAAACTAGTGTTTTCTGAAGATTTGATTAGGGTTTGGTAGTCATCTTTTTGTTGACATCTATGTCAATGGAGATGGCATCGTTCATAATAAGAGATCTTCGGCCCTTCCTGCGACGACGAGATATTTTTCCCGGCGTTAATGATGGTGCCATAAGATTTAAGTTTTATAGGTACGGTCTTTGAGATCTTGCTTCGTCGGATCGGTTTTGAAGTTTTTCTCAAGGTTGTCGCGAGGATGATTATCCTCGCAATATTTGTCCCGGCTGCTACGTCTTCGACAATGGTGATTCGTACTCTCGGCTCCCCGGCAACGTCGACCAGGTTGTTCGGTTTATTTTCCCTGGAATACTCGTGTTGGTACTCTTGCCGATATTGGTTGATTACTTTAATGGTTGCGTGCGTGCACGCAACCTTGGCACTGCTGCTCAAATTAAAATTATGGAAGAACCATCATTGGTATTTATAGGTCTGTTCATGTTTCTTCGGCTACCTTCAGGAAAGTACAAGATCGTGTCATGGAAGAAGAAGAATTTGAAGACCTCGAAGAGTTGCTTATTTTCTTTTAGACTTTATTTTGTAGACGCTGAAGTGTGTATCTCTACCATGTACTATTTGTCAGTATAAATATATATGGTATTGATTGTCAAAAAAAAAAGCTTCCGCTCGAGACCATCATGGATGGGTGTTGACATGAATATGCCCTATGGGTATCTGATGTTGACTTACTCGGTCAAGCCTGGCGGAAGGCCATGCAATTATCCACTCCTAATGAATGAAGCCTAAGAAGGATTTAGGTGACCCAGGCCCATAAAGGATGCGACTCTTTGAGAAACACGACTAGCTTTAGATAAAAATTCAAAGGGTAAAATCCTAATTTCTAACCGACTCGTGATGTCTACGCACTTCTATTATTGTAAACAGTTGTTGAGCCTCCAAGTGTAGAGGTTTGTAGAACAGCAGCAAGTTTCTCTTAAGTGGATTACCCAAAGTTTATCAAACTCATGGAGGAAGTGGCCAAAGGTATCCCTCTCAAGCAATCCTGCAATCAAGATACAAGAAGTCTCTTGTGTCCCCAACACACTCAATACACTTGTCAGGTGTATAGGTGCACTAGTTCGGCAAAGAGACAGTGAAATACAAGTGGTAAGGATGATTATAAGACAACTGTGCCAGAAAAGAGCTTGATGGGGTGGAAGAGACTGGAAGCAAGCAAACATGCAACAGATCTAGTTGTAAACGGTATTTCAATGTTTAAAAACAAGGCCTAGGGATCATACTTTCACTAGTGAACACTCTCTGATATAAATATATTCTCTTCATGATTCTACCATGAACTACTCTCCGGTTGAACACTCTAATCCATTATAGGGCTATAACAGCACTCATCAAAGTCTACCTTCCCCATCTAGATAACCCCACACTGTCACCTTGAGCGCTAGACGGTTCCAATAAAACACAACAATTTCATAGAGACATCCAACTCCAAATATAACTCATGATAAGTATTTGTAAACTCTAGACTAAGTGCCACCACGGCGTGCACGCTATCACTTTCACATACGTGGAGAGAGCCGGAGATCTATTAAAGCACTTGAGTATTTATGTAGACTCTAGCCTAAGTGCCACCACGGCGTGCACGCTGTCACTTTCACACACGTGGGGAGAGCCGAGATCTATTGAAGAACTTGAGTAGCAGAGCAGATCTACTTGATTACAAAGCTCATGACCACAATATGATCATGCATAGAGAGAGATGAACACATAGCTACCGGTAGAGCCCTTAGCCTCGAGGAAGAACTACTCCCTCCTCATCATGGGAATCAGCAACGGTGATGAAGATGGCGATGGAGATGGTAGTGGAGATCGAAGGAGATGGCTCCGGGGCACTTCCCCGTCCCGGCAGGGTGCCGGAACAGAGACTTCTGTCCCCCGAATCTCCCCTTCGGTGGTTGCGGCGCTGCGGAACTTTTCGTGGATGTATGATGGATCATTTAGGGTTTTCTCATTGGAGGCTTTTTATAGGCAAAGAGGGCAAGATCGATGAAGGGCCAGGGGCCCACACCCCCTGGTGGCGCCACCAGGGCTGGCCCGCGCCACCCTAGGGTGTGGCCACCCTCGTGTCCTCCTCCATCTCTGCTTCGTGGTTCCGTGTCGTGTCGGGTAAAATAATGACTTTGGCTTTTGTTCCGTCTAATTCCGAGAATATTCATTTTTTAGCTTTTCTGAAACCAAAAACAGCAGATAACAGGCAACTGGCATGGCATCTTGTCAATAGGTTAGTTCCAGAAAGTGTATAAAAATACCTCAAAGTGTAGACAAAACATAAGACAAATGATATAAAACAAGCATGGAGCATAAAAAATTATAGATACGTTTACAACGTATCAAGCATCTCCAAGCTTAACTCCTGCTTGTCCTTGAGTAGGTAAGTGATAAAAAGAATAATTTTTGAGGTGACATGCACCATCACAATCTTGATCAAACCATTTTCAAGCATTGAAAGCTGGGATCAAAGTACTCTAAACATGAGCATGAAAGAAGAAGTTCTAACAGTAAGACAAAGTAACTATGCTGCAAAATGAAAGGATACAAACAAAGAATCATGAATAACAATGCATTGAAAGACGTTTGTTTGTTTCACATATAGAAAACATAGCATAGTGACATTCTTCTTGTCCCTCATGGAGTAGCAAAACATAAATGCATAGGACACCTTCAAAGTTCATAAGGGTGACTAGATACAAATAGTTCAAGAACAAGCAATATCAACATTATAAATCAATCAATAAGTTTTGGGACAATGCACATAGAACTAAGAATGACAACTATGCTCTCTTAATTGGTGCATAAATAGAAGGTGGAGACTCAATATAATAGTGGAACAAAGGCCCTTCAAAGGGAAGCAGGGATTTCAAGTTTCATAAAGAGCTTTCAAAAATTATGGTACTTGTTATCTTTCAGCTCTCGTTGCCCCTATCATAAGCATCTTGAAGTGATTAAAGTTAAAGTGAACAAAATATGGAGTATATGCTTGACAAAGTATAAGTTGGCAATCTCATGTCCCTTGAGTACGAGGGCTGCTCCTCATGCTACTCAACTTTAGTCACCGGTAAGTTCTTGTCATAGTAAGTACATGTGTATCACAGAGAACAGCCAACGGGGTACCCCTTGCCCCATGACACAGGAGCTATCCCATATCAAAATGACAAGGCAAGCAGACAATGAGCATCTCAGCAATCTTCTTATTTACCATGGGAAAATGGTGCTTTGTTCTCTCTTTCTTCTTTTCTCATCTTTTTTTTATTTTTCTCAATCTCCTTTTCTATCTCTCTTTTTTATAAGAAGAATGCTTCATAGATTGCTCACTATGGTGATGCTGCAAGTTTCCACCATGATTAGGCATGGCTTAGGCTAGCGGCCTAGGCGTTTCTCTAACACACATATATAACTCCATGGACTTACAAGATCCCCTTTTATTTCACACCGATGACATCCGCAAACAAAAGATCATGATATCTACTAGGTACAATGTACAAGTGCAATGTGGAAAGCGTTCCCCATGACAGCATGGTTCTGCTAATTTCCAACTTATAAGTGCAAGCATATACAACATAGATGGCACAATGGTTCAAGTTTATTAGGGCAAGAAAAATAAAGTGTGCCATCAAGTTTGTGAGAGCTTTAATCACTATTTTTCATATAACAAGTTTAATTTGGAAGATAGATAAAACAAGAATATACTTGGGATGGTGTAACACACCATGCATAGGAATTTATAGTGGACACTTTGGAATAACTTGGTTTCTTGGGAGTTGGATGCATGAGTAGAGCTTACTCATTACAAGTGGAGGCTAGCAAAAGACTGGGCACGACCAATTAAGAGAGCAGTAATGGCCATAATCATGCAAAGCGACAAAACATTATCAATCAAAGCATAAAGTGGTATCACAAGTCAAAAACTAAATGATCATAGAGGATAAGGTGACTGGTTCATAGTATTAACATGGTGTGAGCATGTGCCAAGTCAACCCAAACAAAGCATCAAAGGAGAATACCACAATACTATGTTTTGTATGCTAAAACAACGCATGATTCTTTCAAGGCACATTAAGCAATCTCAGTTGTTTGGAACAAGTCATGCTACAACAATAATCACTAAGCATAAGATCAAAACAACATCTAGCATGACATGATAAAGTCTAGGCCACAGTCAAAGCAAGCTTCCTTTTGAACCACTTAAGCATGAAGCTTCCTACTCTTTTCCAGCACCAATCGACTTATTTGAAACAACCCACAAAGATAATAATCAATAAATATCAGTGATATTGTCTCACAAATCCACAAAAAAGAACTAAAAAGTTCTAAGCTGAAAGCACAAGAAAACTAAGGCTAAACACAGTGCTAGCAAAAGAGAACACTCATAAAACAATAAGAATGAAAACTAGAGTGTTCTAGGCAATGAAAACAGAGTGTCTCTCTCTCCAAAATAAGTATGTTGGGAATCCAACCAACTTATTGCAGCCAACCAAGCAAAAGAAAACTAAAAAAACTAAGATGCTCCAAGAATAACACAACTATGCATGAAACAATAAAAACAAAGTGTCTAGAAAGACCTGAGATTTTTATTGATGAAGAAGGGGATGCCTTGGACATCCCCAAGCTTTGACACTTGTACCTATTGAATATTTCCTTGGGGTGACATGGGGTGGCATACCCAAGCTTGAGCTTTTGTCCATTCTTCATCTCATTACATCATTCTTTCCTTACACCTAAATTTTATCCTTCACACAATCTTCATTAGCAACATTAGTGCATTCAAAAGATAATAAACCCTTGGGGTTTAGTTTTAAAACAAAAAAACTTTCATTAAAAACACAAGCTACTGTAGCAATTCCCTCAAAAAGCTCAATTTCCCAAAGAGAAGCCAAAAAGGAAACAATAAAGAGGCAAATGCAAATAATGGCAGAAATCTGTCAAAATAGACCAACAGGTGAAAACCGATTTTTTTGAAGACCTTCTATTGCTCAAATCAAAAAGTGTTGAACCAGCAAAAGTTATCTAACAACCTGGGGATTTATTCACAAATTTATAGCTCAATCCGACTTACAGAGATTTTTCACGAATTTTTTACAGTGAAGCACAAAAATCTGTTTCAGGATAGCACTTCCCCAAATCTTACTTCTCTCTCATTAAAGGTTATTCTTGGCACAAAAATAAATCAAAAGGATAAGAAGGGGTTATTACAGAAGTAATAACTTCCAAAACTCAATAAAACTATTGGGTTATCTCCCAAGAAGTACTTTTCTTTAACACCTTTAAGTTAGGCATGATAGTTTGAGAAGATGCTCACATAAGAAATATGAATTGAAGTAAAAGAGAGCATCAAGAAGCAAATTCAAAACACATTTAAGTCTAACCCACTTCCTATGCATAGGAATCTTGTAAAGGAATAAGTCATGAAAGCACAAAGCAACAAGCATAGGAAAGCAAAACAAGTGCAACTTCAAGATTTTCAACATAAAGAGGGGAAACTTAATATTATTGAGATACATAAAACCATGTTTCCCTCTCTCATAATAACTGCCAGTAGCAACATGAATAAAATTAACAATATAACTATCCCATAAAACATTCTTATCATGATCCACATGCATAAAATGATTATTACTCTCCACATAAGCATAGTCATTCTTATTAATTGTAGTGGGAGCAAATTCAACAAAATAGCTATCATTAATATTCTCATCACCATGATCATCAAATATAGGAGGCATATTGTAATCACCATTAACTTTCTCCTCGATAGTAGGTGGACTAAAAATATCATATTCATCATATATCAGAGGTTTGGTATCATCATAAGCAATATAATAGTTATCTTCCAAAGCCGGGGAACTAAAAAGATCATTTTCATAAAAACTATGTTCCCCAAGCTTAGATGTTTCCATAGCATTAGAAATAATGGTGTTCAAAGAATTCATACTAACAACATTGCTATTAGCATGCAAATAAAGCTCCATAGGGTTTTTAATTTTCTCTTCAACACTTCATGTCTTAACTCAAGATAAATACTATAAAGCTCTCTAATTTTGTTGTTATTTTCCATTAAGCCTAACTAGTTAAAACAAGAAACAAAAAGTCACAATTGCAGAATATAAAGGAAATAACTTCGGGCACTCACACTGGAGGATGTGAGTACCTTTTACCTTACCTCCCCGACAACGGCACGAGAAAAGAGCTTGATGTCTACGCACTTCTATTCCTGTAGACATTTATTGGGACTCCAAGTGCAGAGGTTTTTAGAATAGCAGCAAGTTTCCCTTAAGTGGATTACCCAAGGTTTATCGAACTCAGGGAGGAAGTGGTCAAAGGTATCCCTCTCAAGCAACCCTGCAATCAAGATACAAGAAGTCTCTTGTGTCCCCAACACACCCAATACACTTGTCAGGTGTATAGGTGCACTAGTTCGGAGAAGAGATAGTGAAATACAAGTGGTAAGGATGATTATAAGACAACTGTGCCAGAAAAGCGCTTGACAGGGTGGAAGAGACTGGAAGCAAGCAAACATGCAACCGATCTAGTTGTAAATGGTGTTTCAATGTTTAGAAACAGGGCCTAGGGATCATACTTTCACTAGTGAACACTAATGACCCACAAGTATAGGGGGTGTATCATAGTATTTTCGATAAATAGGAGTGTCTATCCCAACAAGGAGCAGAAGGTGTTGACTAGTGGTATGGAGCAGGAACTCTCTGCAAATACTTAGCAAACGAATTTTTAGGGGTTTTCTGATAAAGCAACAAAACAAAGTGCATGTAACAAAGAACAAACGCAGCAAGTGGCTCAATACTTTCTTAGCAAAGGACAAGCTGGTGGAAATACTTATAAAGACCAAACGTTCTCGAGGACACATGGGGATTCTATCAAGTGCTTTCGCTTCAAATAGCTGAGTACTCTTCTTTGGTGTTGTAAGTGTTGTGTGGGTGAACCTATGCTAATGTACCGACCTTACTTGGACTAATACATACTTGTGATTACCCCCCCTACAAACATCTGTAACTACAAAAAAGTAATTAAGATATAAATCTAACCACAGCCTTAAACTCTGAGATCCTACACTCCCTTGTGCAAAGGTGTCCTAACGGGGGTTCAGGTTTCTGTCACTCCGGCAACCCCACAATTAGTAGCCAAATACACAATGCATTCCCCTAGGCCCATAAATGGTGAAGTATCATGTAGTCGACATTCACATGACACCACTGGAAGAATAGTACCACAACTTAAATACTAAACCATTGAATAATAACTCAACACAAATCCACTACTAACAACATGACTTCTCCCATGTCCTCAAGAACTAAACGAACTACTCACAAGACATCATATGGATCAAGATAAAAGATGATATGATAATGGATAACAATCTGAATATAAACAATAATCCAATGGTTCCACTCACAAGCATCAACTACAATAGTAATTAACACCAGGAAAGTTTCCCCTAAGAACTAAAGCAATATCCAACATAATTGTTACAGCGGGACGGAGTGGTGATAATGGTGCTGGTGGATATGATGGTGTGGATGATGGTGTGGATGATGATGATGATCCCGATAAAGCCTAGCTTGATGACGGTGTTAATGGCGATGATCTCCCCTCTCCGGGAAGGAATTCCCCCGGCAGAAATATGTCTGCCGGAGAGATCTTTCTCTCTCGGTGTTTTCCGCCCCACAGAGGCGGCGAAAATCTATCTGTGGTCGCTCCCCTAGCCTTAGGGTTCCGTAGGGAAGATATAGGTGAAGGGGCGGAGTCGGGAGCCGGGTAGGTGGGCCACACCTTCCCTAGGCGCGGCCCGGGGTTAGCCCGCGCCTAGGGGGTGTGGGACCCTTGCGGCCCTTCTTCGTTCCTCCTTCTGGCTTCCTCAATCTTCTGGAAAAATAATATTTTCCCATATTTTTCTGGTATTTTTCTGATCTTCGCGAATTTGCATCAAAATGCCTTATTTTCCATTAGAATCCAGACTCCGGCCGTCCATCCTCCAAGAATCATCCAACATGCAAAAACAGTGGAAAAGACATAAGTAATACCTCATAATAAGACAAATATCAATGAATGGAGGTAGATTATGATATAAAATGGTGATGCAAATTGGGTGTATCAACTCCCCCAAGCTTAGACCTTCGCTTGTCCCCAAGCGAAAACTGAGCTCAGTAAACATGTCCATAGGTTTATGGAGTGAAGTGTCGATAAAAGAATATGAACAAGAAGCATCACACTTACCATTACACAACTTATGGAAGAAAGCAACTCACCATTATATAACTTAGCTTGCAACCAAGTACATCAGTCACAATAGAGATGCATAAAGATAAATCATAATTGGAATTGGCAAACTTGTTCTTGGTCAGAGAACACCTGGCAAACAGTTTCACAAAAAGATTTTTGTAGAAGTTTTACAACAGTAGCACTATTTGCTCAAAAAGGTTTTTAAAAAGTGAAGGCTTAAAAGGTAATACTCAATAGATAAGAGTTTTGTGCAAATAAGGAAGATAAAGAACATGATTGAATAAATCACCATATGAATGCTTGAAACACAACAACTCAAATGCTTGCTGGAGATAGAGAGGGAGTAGGTTTACTGACTCAACTTGGTAAATAGGAGAAAGGTCCCTTCATAGAGGGTAGCGGGGATTACAAGTCATAAAGAGCTTCCAAAAGATTATGATACTTACTAGCTTTGAGCCCTCATTGCCCCTATCATAGGCATCTTGAGATGATTAAGGTTAAAGTGCACAAAGATGGAGTATATGCTTGACGAAATATAAGTTGGCAATCTCATGTCCCTTGAATATGAGGGCCACTCCTCATGCTACTCAACTTTGGTCACCGGTAAATTCTTGTCATTGTAAGTACATGCGTATCATAGAGAACCGCCAACGGGGTACCCCTTGCACATGGTATAGGAGCTATCCCATAACCAAAATGACAAGGCAAGCAGATAATGAGCATCTCAACGATATTTTTATTTACCATATACATAGATTTTTATTGAGGATGCTTCATAGATAGCTCACTATGGTGATGCTGCAAGTTTCCACCCTGATTAGGCATGGCTTAGGCTAGCGGCCTAGGCGTTTCTCTAACACAAAATACAGACTCCATGGACTTACAAGATCCCTCTTTATTTCACACCGTTGACATCCATAGACAAAAGAGCTTGATATCAACTGAGTACAGAGTATAGGTGCAATGTTGAAAACGTTCCCCGTGACAGCACGGTTCTGCTAATTCCAACGTATAGATGCAAGAATATACAACTTCGATGACACAATGGTTCAAGTCTATTAGGGGCAAAGAATATAAGGTGTGCCATCAAGTTCGTGAGAGCTTTACTAACTAGTTTTCACATAACAAAATACTTTTTAATTCGAAAGGTAGATGAAGCTTGAGAATTTGCTTGGAATAGCAAAAGCTACTAGGTAGATATGGTGGACACAAGTGGCAAAGGTTTTGGTTCAAAGGGATTGGAAACATGAGAAGTATGCCTTCTCAAAACAGGTTTTTGGCTAGCAAGGCTAGGTAGCAAGCAAGAGAGTTGGAAGAAACAAGCAAACATACAAGTAATAAAGGCAACCATGCAATATTCCTTGAAAACACAAAAGATCTTAAATAGCGAATACTAAGCTTATGAGCCAACAAGAAAGAAAAATAAATGACAAAATACATGTAAGCTTTTTCTCTTTTTCTTTCAAACTTCAAAAAGTATTGCTATTGACCAGAACTCGGTTTGCCAAAACCAATTTAGATCCACTTGATGATCCCAAAGTGATGCCAATACTGATCAACAAGATCCATCATATAATAGAGATTGCAAACTAAAATAAGAAGTGCAAAAAGTAAAAGATTAAACTTCTCATTAATATTCCATAAAGTCACTCACACCAAGGGATACATAGATAATCAACTAAAGGAGAGATACTTCCACATGCAAACCAAACTATAAGATAACCTCTCTACCAAAGATATGAATCCACTAAAAAGGTAAAAGATAATGGTGGTGATACCGCAACACTCCCCCAATCTTGGAACAAGCCAAGGGGATGCCAAACCTGATGACGAATTACTCCTTCGGTGGTTGTGGTGTTTTCTTGATAAGCTCCTCAATTAGATTCCTCAAATCCTCAATATCTAAGCTCAGAGTACGAATCAAATCCGAATTATGCTCAATGCAGCTCATGATCAATTCGGACTAAGGATCCCAGTCCTTGTTATTATTTCTCCACTCTTGCTTCTTAGAGTGTTCCTTCCCTGCATGGTTAGAATGAGTGGTAAGAGGAGGAGATGACCGTGGAGAGAGGATATGATGCGGAGGTTTCCCTCCTGTAGACATCCATGCTGTCCTCTTAAGCTTGGTAGGTTTTGACACCAATCCAATGCTCGCGACGGTAGTGCGGGTGTTCGATTGTTTGACCTCCTACATGTATCCTTCATAACCTACCAAAATCTCCTCCTCCTTGGGTCTGTGAGGATCATCTTCCTCGGGCTTCTTGATTTTGTCGTTGGCGGAGACCATGGTGCTCTAAACTTGAGAAGATTTCTTGACAGAAACAGATTGAGACGAAAACACGACGAGAACACGATGCACGATCCTCGGGGGATACGGGAGGTTATATATTACGAATTTCAATGCATAAGGAAGGTTTTGACACGAAAATGAGGCGGAGTCGGAACTCGGGGGTGGCACACCCCCTCCAGGCGCGGTCAGGCAGGGGCTCGCGCCTGGGGTGGGTTTGTCCACCCCGGACTCCATTTCCTCTTCTGTTCCGTCTTGTAACTTCCCTTATGTATTAAAACATCAAAAATATAAAAAGATTGGGGTTTTACGAACCTTCTGTTTTCACCACTTTTACCTATTCAAAGACGAACTCTACAGACTCCTTTTCTCCTTCTCCTAGAATTTTCCTTTCCTCACAAGGCAATACACAAACTTCAATGGCAACATTAGTGTAAGCAAAACAACAAAACTTTAGGTTCACACTTCAACTGAAATCTATCAAAACAAAGGCTTCTAAAGAGGCAAATGCAAATGATAACAGAAATCTGTTAAAACAGACCAGCAGGTAAAGATTGATTTTTTTCAAAAACCTTCTGTTGCTCAAATCAAAAAGTGCAAAACTAATGGAAGTTGGGTAACAACTTGGAGAACAATCTCTGAAAAATATAGCTCCATCCGACGTACTGATCTCCCTCGCGAATTTTTTTCGGTGCAGCACAAAACATCTGTCCCTGGACATCCACTTTTCACAACTCCTCTACTTCACAAAAGTAGTTGAACTAGACACAAAAACCAAACCAAAAAGGATAAGGAGCGGTTATTACTGAAGTAATAACTTCCAATACTCAGCCAAACTCTTGGGTTATCTCCCAAGAAGTACTTTTCTTTAATGCCTTTAAGTTAGGCTTGAAACTTTCAAAGATGCTCACAAAGGAGATATAAATCTGGAGTGAAAAAGAGCATCAAGAAGCAAATAACCCACACATTTGAGTCTAACCCACTTCCTATGCATGGGGGTATCATGAGAAAACGAATTGTTGAAACAAAAAGCCGCCAACATGGGAAGACAAAACAAATGCAACTTCAGAGCTTTCAACATAAAATGGGGAAACTTAACATTATTGAGATGCATGAAACCATGTTTCCCTCTCTCATAATAACTTTCAGTAGCACTTTTAATAAAGTTGACAATATAATTGTCACTGGCAACAACTTTATCATCAGAATGAGCATACTTACAGTCACCAAAAAGAGGTCCAAGGTCATAGACTGGATCAATAGAAGAAAGTTGTTCCATCCTGAAATCTTTATTAGGCAAGCTATTTTCACAAGGAGCTTTAGCAAATTTGGAAAATTTAAACTCATAAGAATCTCCATCAAACTTAGTTAAAACTTTCTCCTTGTTACAATCTATAATAGCTCCACAAGTGTTCAAGAAAGGTCTACCAAAAATGATAGGACAAGTTTTGCTAGCTGCAGAATTAAGCACTAGAAAATCAGCAGGATACTTAATCTTACCACAAAGAACCTCCACATCTCTTACAATATCAATAGGGCAAATGGTTTCCTTATTTGCAAGGTGAATAACCACATCAATGTCCTCAAGCTCACAAGGACCAATTTCATGCATAATTTCCCTATAAAGCTCATAAGGAATAGCACTAGAACTAGCACCAATATCACATAAACCATAATAGCTATGATTACCAATTCTAACACAAAGCACAGGTACACTAGCTTCTATAGCCTTTTTAGGATGAGAAACAATATTAGTAGCGTCTTCATAGAAAACAATATGCTCATCCTCTATATTTCTAGTGACAAGATCTTTCACAATAGCTACCACAAGCTCAATATCAATGAGCTCATCAGGCTCCACAGTTTTATTTGCACTTTTGCTAACCACATTAGCTATAATGGAATGTTCCTTTACCTTAGCAGGAAAAGGGATTTTCTCCACATAAGGTTCGGGCAAAATAGGATCAATAGTACAAACCTCTATGCTAGCAGGAACATGGGTGACAATGTCTTTATAAGGAGCATGGTACCTGTCCCACTCTTTCTTTCGAATTTCAATATAAGAGGCAAAGGCATTAAAACATTTTATAAGGATCAAGACCAAACTCATTGCTAATATCACGGAAGTCATCAGTTCCCATAAATATTTAATGCATTCATAATCATAGTTTATACCTGACTTTCTTCCTTTGTCATTCTCCCAAGCTTCAGTGTTTTCTTGAATACGGTCTAGTAGATCCCATTTAGCTTCTTCCTTCATACGTGTGAATGATCCAGCACAAGAAGCATATAGTAAATCTTTATCATGAAGAGAAAACCTAGCATAAAAGTTATTGATAATAATATTGTTAGGGAGTTCATGAATAGGATATTTAAGCATTAGTAACTTCAATCTCCCCCAAGCTTGAGATGTACTCTCTCCATCACGAGGCCAAAAGTTATATATCAGATTTCTATCCTTATGAATCTCACTAGGAGGATAAAATTTAGAATAAAAGAGAGATGCCATTTCCTCCCATTCCATGGATTGTCCATTCTTCAGCAGCTTATACCATTCTTCAGTTCTCCCTTTCAAGGATATGGAGAGTAACTTCTTCTTCACCTATTCAGTTGTGGTACCTGCACACTTAAACAACCCGCATAATTCATGGATAAAAAGCAAGTGATCACCAGTATGGACAGTTCCATCCCCAAAATAATTATTATCCATAACACGGTCAACAATACTTGTAGGTATCTTAAAAGGATCTATTTCAATAGGTGGTGGTTCATCTACTACCCTAGTAGTGGTAGTAGTTTTTCCAAACAGAAAACCAAGTGGGTCATCCATATTGGAAACAAAGTAATAAGCAGTAACAAAAAAAATACTCATAGTAGAAGTTTCCTTTACCAGTTCCACTCTTCAATAGCGCTTCACTCCCCGGCAACGGCGCCAGAAATAGTCTTGATGACCCATAAGTATAGGGGGTGTATCATAGTACTTTCGATAAATAGGAGTGTCGATCCCAACGAGGAGCAGAAGGTGTTGACTAGTGGTATGGAGCAAGAACTCTCTGCAAATACTTAGCAAACGGATTTTTAGGGGTTTTCTGATAAAGCAACAAAACAAAGTGCAAGTAACAAAGAACAAACGCAGCAAGTGTCCCAATCCTTTCTTAGCAAAGGACAAGCCGGTGGAAATACTTATAAGGACCAAACGTTCTCGAGGACACATGGGAATTCTGTCAAGTGCTTTCGCTTCAAATAGCTGAGTACTCTTCTTTGGTGTTGTAAGTGTTGTGTGGGTGAACCTGTGCTAATGTACTGACCTTACTTGGACCAATACATACTTGTGATTAAACCCCCTACAAACATCTGTAAATACAAAAAAGTAATTAAGATATAAATCTAACCACAACCTTAAACTCTAAGATCCTACACTCCCTTGTGCAAAGGTGTCCTAACGGGGGTTCAGGTTTCTGTCACTCCGGCAACCCCACAATTAGTAGACAAATACACAATGCATTCTCCTAGTCCCATAAATGGTGAAGTATCATGTAGCCGACGTTCACATGACACCACTAGAAGAATAGCACCACAACTTAAATACTAAACCATTGAATAATAACTCATCACAGATTCACTACTAACAACATGACTTCTCCCATGTCCTCAAGAACTAAATGAACTACTCACGAGACATCATATGGATCAATATCAGAGATGATATGGTAATGGATAACAATCTAAACATAAATAATAATCCAATGGTTCCACTCGCAAGCATCAACTACAATAGTAATCAACACCGGGAAAGTTTCCCCTAATGAACTAAGCAATATCCAACACAATTGTTACAGCGGGACGAAGTGGTGATGATGGTGCTGGTGGAGATGATGGTGTGGATGATGATGATGACCCCGATGAAGCCTAGCTTGATGACGGTGTTAATGGCGATGATCTCCCATCTCCGAGAAGGAATTCCCCCGACAGAAATCTGTTTGCCTGAGAGATCTTTCTCTCTCGGTGTTTTCCGCCCCACAGAGGCGGTGGAAATCTATTCGTGGTCGCTCCCCTAGCCTTAGGGTTCCGTAGGAAAGATATAGGTGAAGGGGCGGAGTCGGGAGCCGGGCAGGTGGGCCACACCTTCCCTAGGCGCGGCCCAGGGTAGGCCCGCACCTAGGGGGTGTGGGGCCCCTGCGGCCCTTCTTTGTCCCTCCTTCTCGCTCTCTCAATCTTCTAGAAAAATATTATTTTCCCATATTTTTCTGGTATTTTTCTGATCTTCGCGAAATTGCATCAAAACGCCTTCTTTTCCATCAGAATCCACACTCCGGCAGTCCATCCTCCAAGAATCATCCAACATGCAAAAACAGTGGAAAATACATAAGTAATACCTCATAATAAGACAAATATCAATGAATAGAGGTAGATTATGATATAGAATGGTGATGCAAGTTGGGCGTATCAAACACTCTCTGATATAAATATATTCTCTTCATGATTATATCCTGAACTACTCTCCGGTTGAAAACTCTAATCCATGGTAGGACTATAACAACACTCCTCAAAGTCCGCCTTCCGCATCTAGATAACCCCACACTGTCACCTTTAGCGCTAGACGGTTCCAATAAACACCACAATTTCATAGAAACATCCAACTCCAAATATAACTCATGATAAGTATTTGTAAACTCTAGCCTAAGTGCCACCATGGCGTGCACGCTATCACTTTCTCACATGTGGGGAGAGCCGGAGATCTATTAAAGCACTTGAGTATTTATGTAGACTCTAGCCTAAGTGCCACCACGGCGTGCACACTATCACTTTCACGCACGTGAGGAGAGCCGAGATCTATTGAAGCACTTGAGTAGCAGAGCAGATCTACTTGATTACAAAGCTCATTACCACAATATGATCATGCATAGAGAGAGATGAACACATAGCTACCAGTAGAGCCCTTAGCCTCAAGGAAGAACTACTCCCTACTTATCATGGGAATCAACAACGGTGATGAAGATGGCGATGGAGATCGATGGAGATGGTGGTGGAGATCGAAGGAGATGGCTTCGGGGGCACTTCCCCGTCCCGGTAGGGTGTGATGCACTCAGAACAATGTAAATCTTCATTGGGAGACCCCAAGAGGAAGGTATGATGAGCACAGCAGCAAGTCTTCCCTCAGAAATAAACCAAGGTTATCGAATCAGTAGGAGGAAGGAAATGACCCAAAGGTGTTGTTAGCAACTTGGAAACCTGCACAACACAAACTCAAGACTTTCCCCAACGAACAGTGAGATTGTCAATCTCACCATTTTGCTGAAAACAAAGAATTAACTGTATGGTGTGGAAGGTAATGGTGGTTTGAAGAAAGTAAACAGGAACAGTGGAAGATGTATCAATAGTAAAGATTGGATCGGGGTCCATAGTTCACTAGAGGTGCTCTCCTTAAGATAAACAAACATGGCATGCTGGGTAAACAAATTACAGCGGGGCAATTGACAGGACAGAGCAAGGCATAACAATGCAATGCTAGACATTCATGATCCTATGAGATTTGATTGGGCAATACAACAAGATACATAGACCGCCATCCAACCTCATCTATGACTAGTAATCCACCTTCAGGTTATCATCCGAACCCCCTCCTGTATTAAGTTGCAAGCGACAGATAACTGCTTTAGGCCCTTATTGGAAACAGAGGGGGAAAATTAAATGGGTTAAGCTGGGGGATGAAAACACAAAATTCTTTCACTCCAGAGCTACCATAAGCTTTAGGCATAACTACATTTCCATGCTAAAGGATATTTCTGATCTTGAGGTTTATGATCATGATGGCAAAGCAAATCTCCTTTGGAATTCCTTTAAAAATAGAATGGGTACTTCTGATAAGCCTGAAATGCATTTCAATCTTAATGACTTGGCTGGGGAATGTTTAAGACAAGAAGAAAGGGATGTTTTGGAAAAACCTTTCTCTGATGAGGAGATTGATGAAGTCATTAAAGACCTGCCAAATGATAAATCCCCTGGCCTTGATGGTTTTAATAATGAATTCATGAAACATTGTTGGCCTATTATTAAGGATGATGTGAAACAACTCCTTGTGGATTTCTATGAGGGGCAAACTTCCTTGGAAAGCATTAATGCCTCTTTTATCACCCTCATTCCAAAAATTGCAGCTCCTTTGACTCCTGCTGATTTTAGGCCTATTTCTTTGCTAAATAGTGTCTTTAAGATTATCACCAAAATTCTGGCTAATAGACTGCAGAAAGTCATCCTTAAACTTGTTCACAAGAATCAATATGGTTTCCTCAAACAAAGATCTATCCAAGACTGTTTAGGTTGGGCATTTGAATTCCTTGATCAATGTCACAAGTCAAAGGAAGAAATTTTAATTCTTAAGCTTGACTTTGAAAAGGCATTTGACAGAATTGAGCACTCTGCAATTATCAATATCCTTAAAGCCAAAGGTTTTGGTGATAAATGGATTTCTTGGATCCAGTTGATCTTTGGTTCAGCTTCTTCCTCTGTGCTTTTAAATGGAGTGCCTGGGAAAAAAATTACCGCAGAAGGGGTGTTAGACAGGGGGATCCTTTATCTCCTTTACTGTTTGTCTTGGCTGCTGATCTCCTTCAAAGTATCCTTAATAAGGCAATGAACCTTGGTCTGCTTTCTCTTCCCACTGAAGATGTGTTCTGTCCTGATTTCCCTATGGTTCAGTATGCAGATGACACTTTATTAATTCTTAAAGCTGATTCTGAGCAACTTTTGTGCCTTAAGGCCATTCTTCATACTTTTGCTCTCTCCACTGGACTCAAAGTTAATTACTCTAAATCCAGTATGATGCCAATTAACATGGACTCTGAGAGGCTTGGACACTTTGATAATACTCTTTCTTGCCTCACTGGCACTTTGCCTTTCACCTACCTTGGTTTGCCTCTAAGTTTGAATAAACCTGCAGTGGAACATTTCCTGCCTATTGTTCAGAGAGTTGAGAGAAGGTTGAGTGGGATAGCTGACTTTCTTAATTATGGGGGGAAACTGCAACTAGTTAAATCTGTTTTGTCTTCCCTTCCCATATATTACATGAGTTGTTTTGATCTTCCTGTCACTATCAAGGAACAATTGATTAAATATATGAGGCAATGTCTGTGGAGAAAGAAAACATCTGATGTTCAAGCTAGAGGTAATGCTCTTGTAGCATGGAAAAAAGTTTGTAGACCCAAGAACCAGGGGGATTGGGAGTTCTAGACCTTAATATCCAAAACTCTGCACTTCTTTTGAAGAATTTGGATAAATTTTATAATCGCAAGGATATCCCTTGGGTTCACCTTATATGGAACACTTATTGCTGTAATGGTAAGCTCCCTGGAAGAAGTCTTGAGGGATCCTTTTGGTGGAAAGCTCATCTGAAATTGATTGGCATTTTTAAAGGACTTGCAAAATGCTTGGTGGGAGATGGAAAATCCACACTTCTCTGGTCTTATATGTGGAATGATAGTTGTCTTCAACATAAGCTTCCTCATCTCCTCTCCTATGCAAAAAAAAAACCACACATCTCTGTCAGTGAGTTCCTGCAAACTGAAAATACTCAGGATCTTTTTTACCTCCCTCTGTCACAGCAAGCTTACCAGGAATATCAAAGTCTTGAGCAAATTCTTAATACTGGCAGGCAAGGGGAAACTGATAACTGGAGTTACATTTGGGGCAATAATTTTTCGGTCAAAAAGGCTTATTGTTCCGTATCTAGTTGCCAACCTGTACAACCACATTTCTCTTGGTTGTGGAAATCTTCGCGTCAGCAAAAGCACAAATTCTTCTTCTGGCTCTTACTGCTTGATAGGCTAAACACAAGAAACCTTCTGAAAAGGAAATGTTTTTCTCTGGCATCTTATGAATGTGTGTTCCATGGCTGCATCAGTGAAGAAACCATTCTACATTTATTTTGGGACTGCCCTTTTGCAAGAGCTTGTTGGGCTGAAATCTCGCATGTCCAAGTGGCTGATCAAAATCTTTTTGAAGCTTTAGCCAGTATTAAAAAAGATCTTAATGTCCCTTTTGCAATGGAAATTCTTATACTTGGAGCTTGGGGCCTTTGGATTTGCAGAAACAATGAAATCTTCAACAACAAGCATGCTTCGCTTGAGGAATGGAAAGCTATTGTAGCCCAGGAATTAAGATGGGTCCTGTATAGAATTAAGAAGAAGTATTATCAGGGCCTCAAATATTGGATTGAAATTAATTTAGAAAGGAGGTAGTTGCTTAGAATGTTATCCCTCTATTTTGAGGTGGATTGAGAATTGTAAATATTCTTTTTGTATCTCTCTATGATATATAAAAATTGCAGTGGGGTATTTTGCCCTACTGTTTTACCCTCAAAAAACGGATAACTGCTTTAAGCAAAGTGTGTAAGGTAAACAATCCACTTGTTCCATGAACAAGAGACCGTTGTTTTCCCCTAGTAGCAACAAAACATATACAACCTTAGAGATTTCTGTCACTTCCCCAGATTAAATATAGGCATGAACCCAGTATCGAGCATAAATACTCCCTCTTGGAGTCACTAGCATCTACTTGGCCAAGACAGCTACTAGAAACGGAGAGCATGCAAGATCACAAACAACACAGACATGATAGAATCAATAAGATAGAACTATTAATCAATCTGACATAGTAATCTCAATATCCATCGGATCCCCGCAAACACAACATGCATGATTACAAATAGATTATCTTGATCGTGAACGAAGCTCACAAGATCTAAACATGGCAGCACAAAGGAGGAGAGACAACCATCTAGCCACTACATGGACCCGTAGTCCAAGGTGGAACTACTCACGCTTCATACCGGAGGCTGGCATGATGATGAAGAAGGCCTCCGGGATGATCTCCCCTCTGGCAGGGTGCCTAGAAGTACTTCATATCCCCCTGATCTAGGGATGATGGTGGTGGCAGCTACAGACTGTTTCGTGGAAGATTGAACGTGTACTTAGGGTTTTGGTATAGGGGGCTTCTTATAGGCGAGGAGCCGAGGCAGGGGGCACCCAGGGTGGCCGCAACCCCCCCCCCCAAGGCGCGGGCCAGGCCAGGCCGCGTGGCCAGGGTGTGTGGCTCCCTGGTGGCTCTTCTCCGTCTCGTCTTCTGGCTCCGTGTTCCCCATGGTAAAATATTGACTTTGGCTTTTGTCCCGTCCAAGTCCGAGAATATTGATTTTTGGACTTTTCTGGAACCAAAAACAGAAGAAAACAAGCAACTGGCACTATGGCATCTTGTTAATAGGTAAGTCCAGAAAACATATAAAAACACCTCAAAGTGTATACAAAGCAAAGCAAAGTAGATACAAAACAAGCATGGAATATCAAAAATTATAGATATGTTTCCGACGTATCAGGGTGCCGGAATAGAGACTTCTGTCCCCCGAATCTCCCTTGGGTGGTGGCGGCGCTATGGAACTTTTCGTGGATGTATGATGGACCATTTAGGGTTTTCTCATCGGAGGCTTCTTATAGGCGAAGAGGGCAAGGTTGGTGGAGGGCCAGAGGGCCCACACCCCTGGTGGCGCCACCAGGGCTAGCCGGCGCCACCCTAGGGTGTGGCCACCCTGGTGTCCTCCTGATGGCTCAGTTGATGTGGAGCCAGTTGGGAACCCCAAGAGCAAGGTGTGAAGTAGCACAGCAGCAAGTCTTCCCTCAGTAAGAAACCGAGGTTATCGAACCAGTAGGAGGAAGGAAACGTCACACAGGTGTAAGCAACATGGAGACCCGCACAACACAAACTCAAGACTTTGCCCCAACTAACAGTGAGGTTGTCAATCTCACCGTTGCTGTAACAAAATATTAAACAAATGGTGTGGAAGGTAATGGTGGTTTGCAGCAAGTAAACAAGTAACAGTGGAAGATGTATCAATGGTGAATATTGGACCGGTATCCATAGTTCACTAGAGGTGCTCTCCTTAGATAAACAACATGGCATGCATGGTAAACAAATTACAGCGGGGCAATTGACAGGAACTGAGCAAGGCATAACAATGCAATACTAGTCAGAAATATCCTATGAGATTCGATTGGGCAATACAACAATATACATAGACCGCCATCCAACTACATCTATGACTAGATGTCCACCTTCAGGTTATCATCCGAACCCCCTCCAGTATTAAGTTGCAAGCAACAGACAACTGCTTTAAGCAAAGTGTGTAAGGTAAACAGTCCACATGTTCCATGAACAAGAGACCGTTGTTTTCTCCCTAGTAGCAACAACACATATACAACCAAAGATATTTCTGTCACTTCCCTTGGAAACTAGAGGCATGAACCCACTATCGAGCATAAATAACCCCTCTTGGAGTCACTAGCAACTACTTGGCCAAGATAGCTACTAACAACGGAGAGCATGCAAGTTCACAAACAACACAGACATGATAGAATCATAAAGACAAAACCATTAATCAAACCAACATAATAATCTCAATATCCATCGGATCCCCGCAAACACAACATGCATGATTACAAATAGATTAGATCTTGATCATGAATGGAGCTCACAAGATCTATACATGAAAGCACAAGGAGGAGATACAACCATCTAGCTACTACATGGACCCGTAGTCCAAGGTGGAACTACTGACGCATCATACCGGAGAGAAGGCCTCCGGGATGATCTCCCCTCCGGCAGGGTGCTGGGAAGAACTTTAGATCCTCCACAATCTAGGGACAAAGGTGGCGGCGACTATAGAAGCATCTCGTGGAATATTGATCGGGGTGCTTAGGGTTTCTGCATCAGGGGATTCTTATAGGCGAAGGGGGAGGCCGAGGAGGTGGCCAGGGGCCCCACACCCTGCCTAGGCGCGGGGCAGGGCCCACCCGCACCTAGGGGGGTGTGGCTGCCCTGGCACGCCTCTCCGTCTCCCCTTTGGACTTCTTGTTCCCCATGGAAAGTTATTGACTTTAACGTTTGTCCCGTCCAATTCCTAGAATATTTCCTTACTAGCATTTCTGGAACCAAAAACAGCAAAAAACAGGCAATTGGCACTGTGGCAACTTGTTAATAGGTTAGTACCAGAAAACATGTAAAAAGCACCTCAAAGTTTAGACAAAGCAAAGCGAAGTAGATACTAAACAAGCATGGAGTATCAAAAATTATAGATACGTTTCCGACATATCAAGAATCCCCAAGCTTAAATCCTGCTCTTCCTCGAGTAGGTAAGTGATAAAAATAATAATTTTTGAGATGATATGCACCCTGGCAATAAAGATCTAACCATATGCAAACATTGAAAGCTGGGATCAAAGAACTCTAAACATGTGCATGAAAGATGGAGTTCTAACAATAGGACATAGTAATTATGCATGCAACATGACAAGCTACAAACAAAGAACATGAATAACATGCATTGAAAAACGTTTGTTTGTTTCACATACAGAAAACATAGCATAGTTGCATTCATCTTGTCCCTCATAGAGTAGCAAATAGATGCATATGACACCTTCAAAGTTCACAAGGGTGACTAGAAACAAGTAGCACAAGAACAAGTAATATCACCATATGCATCAATCAATAAGCTTTGGAACACTGCACACAGAATGACAACTATGCTCTCTTAATGGTGCCTAAAGGTAGAAGGTGGAGACTCAACATAATGGTGGAAGAAAGGCCTTTTATAAAGGAAGCAGGGATTTCAAGTTTCAAAAAAGAGCTTCCAAAAATTATGGTACTTGTTAGCTTTCAGCCCTCATTGCCCCTATCATAGCATCTTGAAGTGATTAAGGTTAAAGTGAATAAACTATGGAGTATATGCTTGCCGAAGTATAAGTTGGCAATCTCAAGTCCCTTAAATACGAGGGCCACACCTCATGCTACTCAACTTTAGTCACCTATAAGTTCTTGTCATTGTAAGTATTTGCATATCATTGAGAACCGCCAAAGGGGTACCCCTTGCACATGGTACAGGAGCTTTCCCATAACCAAAATGACAAGGCAAGTAGACAATGAGCATCTCAGCAATCTTTTTATTTACCATATGCATAGCTTTTTATTGAGGATGCTTCATATATAGCTCACTATGGTGATGCTGCAAGTTTCCACCATGATTAGGCATGGCTTAGGCTAGCGGCCCAGGCGTTTCTCTAACACAGAATACAAACTCCATGGACTTACAAGTTCCCTCTTTATTTCACACTGGTGACATCCATAGACAAAAGAGCATGATATCATATGAGTACAAAGTACAAGTGCAATGTTGAAAACGTTCCCCGTGACAGCACGATTCTGCTAATTCTAACGTATAAGTGCAAGCATATACAACATAGATGACACAATGGTTCAAGTTTATTAGGGGCAAAGAATATAAAGTGTTCCATTAAGTTTGTGAGGGCTTTAATCACTAAGTTTTCACATAACAAAATAGTTTTTAATTGGAAGATAGCTGAAAACAACAAGAATATACTTGGAATGGTGTAGCATACCATGCATAGGAGTTTATAGTGGACACTTTGGAATAAGTTTCTTGGGAGTTGGAAGCATGAGTAGAGCTTACTCATACAAGTGGAGGCTAGCAAAAGACTGGAAGCAACCAACTAAGAGAGCAATAATGGCCATAATCATGTAGAGCAACAAAGCATTACTAATCAAAGCATAGAGTGGTACTATAAGTTAAGGACTAAATGATCATAGAGGATAATGGTGACTTGTGAGAGTCATAACATGGTGTGAGAATGTCCCAAGTCAACCCAAACAAAGCATCGAAGGAGAATACCACAATACTATTATTTTTGCATGCTAAAACAACGCATAATTTCTTCAAGGCACACCAAGCAATCCCAACAACTTGGAACAAGACATGGTACATCAATAATCACTAAGCATAATTTCAAAACAACACCTAGCATGTCATGCTAAAGTCTAAGTCAAAGTCAATGCAAGCTCCTCTTGCACTTTCAAGCAAGAACTTACTACTCCTTTCCAACATCAAGCAACTTATTTGTAACACAACACAACGAGAATGGGGGTCCAAACTACTTAAGCAAACTAAACAACTAACCAAACCAAACTAAAACTAAGACTCTCTAAGAACAACACAATAATGCATGAAACAATAAAAACGAAGTGTCTAGACAGACCTGAGCTTTTTATTGGTGAAGAAGGGGATGCCTTGGGCATCCCCAAGCTTTGACGCTTGTACCTCTTGGATATTTCTTGGGGTGACACCATGGTGGCATACCCAAGCTTGAGCTTTTGTCCATTCTTCATCTCATTGCATCATTCTCTCTCTACACCTGAAATTTTTCCTTCATACAAAACTTCACACAATCTTCGTTAGCAACATTAGTTTATTCAAAAGATATTAGACCTCTGACAAAGCTTTGGAACAACAAGGCTTTTCACTAAAAACACAAGATACTATAGTAACTCCTTAAAAAAGGTCAATTCACCTGAAAAGAACTCAAAAAGGAATCAATAAGAAGCAAATGCAAATAATGGCAGAAATCTGTCAAAACAGACCAGCAGGTAGAAACCCTTTTTTTTGAAAATCTTCTGTTGCTCAAATGAAAGAGTGTTGAACTAACGAAAGTTAGCTAACATACTGGAGAATTTATTCGTAAAGTTTGAGCTCAATCCGAGGTACAGAGACTCCTCACGAATGTTTATGGTGGAGGACAGAAATCTGTTTTGGGACAGCAACTCCCAAAATCTTACTTCCCTCTCATTAGAGGTCATTCTTGGCACAAAAAGTAAACAAAAAGGATAAGGAGAGGTAATTACTGAAGTAATAACTTCCAAGACTCAAGGAAACTCTTGGGTTATCTCCCAACAAGTACTTTTCTTTAACGCCTTTAAGTTAGGCACGGAAAGTTTGAGAAGATGCTCACATAAGAACTATGAGTTGAAGTAAAAGAGAGCATCAAGAAGCAAATGCAAAACACATTTAAGTCTAACCCTCTTCCTATGCATAGGAATCTTGTAAGAAAATAAATTCACAAAGAACAAAGTGACATGCATAGGAAGATAAAACAAGAGTAACTTCAAAACTTTCAGCACATAGAGAGGTGTTTCAGTACCATGAAAACTTCTATAACCATATTTTCCTCTCTCGTAATAATTTTCAGTAGCCTCATGAATAAACTCAACAATATAACTATCACATAAAGCAGGCCTTTCATGAGCTACAAACACATGATTTCTATCAAGCTAAAAAATAGTGGGATTAAAACCTCCACAGGTTTTATCCAAAGTAGATATTTCAAAAGGATCCACAGGAACATAACATTCATCCTCCTTTGGTAAGCATGGGGGACAATCAAATAATATAAGGGGTAAAGAGTTACTCTCATTATAAGGTAGGCATGGGTAGATCCATTCTTTCTCCTTTTGTTCATCACTCTCTTCCTCTTTTTCATCTAATGAGCTTCCAGTTTCAACAATTTCTTTTTTCATAGGCTCCTGCAAGGCATTAGTCTATTCCAAATGTGGAAATCACCTATTAAAATATTCAAGAATATAGAAATTTTCTTCCTTGTAATTATCAAAGAAAAATTTAAGTATCTCAAAAACCTCATGTTTATAAGGTGCATCATCAGTATTTTCAAGCAAACTGGCAAGTTCAAATGCACCCTTGAAGGAATTAATTCTTCAATTTGTTCCATATCATCAAAATCATAATTTCCTTTAACATAAGAAGATATGGAAACATTATAATTATACTCACATTTAAAGGGTAGGTGTTTATACCTCCTGCAGTAACAAGCTTTATCAAAGCAATAAGTAACATTATAAGTAGATCACACGTCTCTAGCAATAGTATTCAACCTATCAATTTGTTCCCATAAGTGTTTCCTTTTTTGTGACAAACGGTGTTCCTTATAATAATACTTTTGTTCTTCCATGAACCCACCTTGCCAATAAGAACTAGTTTCAAAGAAACCATCCATTGATAGAAAGCATGATCAAGGAGGGCAATAACAGACCAGCAACTAGAGTAGGAACTAATTTCTTTGTGTTTTTGAATAAAGAAAGCAAACCAAACTAGACTAATTTTTGTTTTTTTTAAAAGAGGCAAACAAAACCAAGCAAAAGAAACAAAGCAAACTAAAAACAAAGTAAAGAGAAAGAAAGTGGAGTACTCCCCTTGTGAAGATGTCCTTAGCCTCCCCGGCAACGGCGGCAGAAAACTTGTTGATGACTCAGTTGATGTGGAGCCTGTTAAGAACCCCAAGAGCAAGGTGTGAAGCAGCACAACAACAGGTCTTCCCTTAGTAAGAAACCGAGGTTATCAAACCAATAGGAGGAAGGAAATGTCACACAGGTGTTGGAAGCAACGTGGATACCCGCACAACACAAACTCAAGACTTTGCCCCAACTAACAGTGAGGTTATCAATCTCACTGGTTGCTGCAACAAAGGTTTAAACGTATGGTATGGAAGGTAATGGTGGTTTGCAGCAACTAAACAAGTAACAGTGGAAGATGTATCAATGGTAAAGATTGGACTGGGGTCCATAGTTCACTAGAGGTGCTCTCCTTAGATAAACAACATGGCATGAAGGGTAAACAAATTACAGCGAGGCAATTTACAGGAACTGAGCAAGGCATAACAATGCAATACTAGTCAGAAAGATCCTATGATATTCGATTGGGAAATACAACAATATACATAGACCGCCATCCAAGTACATCTATGACTAGAAGTCCACCTTAAGGTTATCATCCGAACCCCCTCCAGTATTAAGTTGCAAGCAACAGACAACTGCTTTAAGCAAAGTGTGTAAGGTAAACAGTCCACATGTTCCATGAACAAGAGACCGTTGTTTTCTCCCTAGTAGCAACAACACATCTACAACCGAAGAGATTTCTATCACTTCCCTTGGAAACTAGAGGCATGAACCCACTATCGAGCATAAATACCCACTCTTGGAGTCACTAGCAACTACTTGGCCAAGATATCTACTAACAAAAGAGAGCATGCATGATCACAAACAACACATACATGATAGAATCATAAAGACAAAACCATTAATCAAACCAACATAATAATCTCAATATCCATCAGATCCCCGCAAACACAACATGCATGATTACAAATAGATTACATCTTGATCATGCATGGAGCTCACAAGATCTATATATGAAAAGGCCTCTGGGATGATCTCCCCTCTGGCAGGGTGCCAGGAAGAACTTCAGATCCCCCCGATCTAGGGACGACAGTGGCGGCGGTTATAGAAGGTTTTGTGGAATATTGATCGAGGTGCTTAGGGTTTCTGCATCGGGGGCTTATTATAGGCGAAGGGGGAGGCTGAGGCGGTGGCCAGGGGCCCCACACCCTGCCTAGGCGCGGGGCAGGGCCCACCCGCGCCTAGGGGGTGTGTGGCTCCCCTGGCACGCCTCTCCATCTCCCCGTTCCCCACGGAAAGTTATTGACTTTGATGTTTTTCCCGTCCAGTTCTGAGAATATTTCCTTACTAGCTTTTCTGGAACCAAAAATAGCAGAAAATAGGCAACTGGCACTATGGCAACTTGTTAATAGGTTAGTACTAGAAAACATATAAAAAGAACCTCAAAGTGTATACAAAGCAAAGTAAAGTAGATACTAAACAAGCATGGAGCATAAAAAATTATAGATATGTTTCCGACGTATCACCTCCTCCATCTCTGCTTCGTGGTTCCGTGTTGCTCCGGGAAGAATAGGAAGATTGGATTTTGTCCCGTCCAATTCCGAGAATATTGATTTTCTGCCTTTTCTGGAACCAAAAACAGAAGAAAACAGGCAACTGGCACTGTGGCATCTTGTTAATAGGTTAGTCCAGAAAACATATAAAAACGCCTCAAAGTGTAGACAAAGCAAATCAAAGTAGATACTAAAAAAACATGGAATATCAAAAATTATAGATACGTTTTCGACATATTAGGGTGCCGGAACAGAGACTTTTGTCCCTCGAATCTCTCCTTCGGTGGTGGCGGCGCTGCGGAACTTTTCGTGGATGTATGATGGATCATTTAGGGTTTTCTCATCGGAGGCTTCTTATAGGCGAAAAGGGCAAGGTCGGTGGAGGGCCAGGGGGCCCACACCCCCTGGTGGCGCCACCAGGGCTGGCCGGCGCCACCCTAGGTTGTGGCCACCCTGGTGTCCTCCTCCATCTCAACTTCATGGTTTTGTGTCGTGTCGGGTAAAAAAACGACTTTGGCTTTTGTCCCGTCCAATTCCGAGAATATTCATTTTTTAGCTTTTCTGAAACCAAAAACAACAGATAACAGGCAACTGGCACGATGGCATCTTGTCAATAGGTTAGTTCCATAAAGTGTATAAAAATACCTCAAAGTGTAGACAAAACATAAGACAAATGATATAAAACAAGCATGGAGCATCAAAAATTATAGATACATTTACTATGTATCAACTCGACCTACCCCGAGACCTAGCCTCCCCATATAAAGACCAGGAGGGCATGGTGAGAAGGACCTCACCTCATAACCTAGCACACACCTCGCCAGATCCAACCTGCGCACCCCTATAACCTTCGGTATCACCATTAACAAAGAGCATACCAGCATGAGTAGGGTTTTCCCTTCGGGGGCCGAAACCTGGGTAAACCTCATGTCCCCGTGTTGCTTGTATTTTAGCCATTCCGTGATTTCCAGTGCCCCTTCTTCTCTAAACCCCAAGTTCATAACAATGGGCATTGATGAGTCGAACCATCATCAGGTGTCCTCCTCCATCTCCATCCACAATTGAAAACCTTGGGTTGGTGAGTAAACCGGATAGGTTGCTATTTTGGATTCATGGTCCGACAATTGGTTCACTAGTATAAAAAAGGGCTTTAGTTCGCATCCAATTCTTGCTCTATTCTCGGGTGTGTCTTGGGTCGGGACTAGTGTGAGCACTAGTCCCGGTTCGTCCCGTTTTCAGCGGCTAGAAGGTTGGGGAAGCTCTAGCCTTGAGTTGTTCCGGACCTTTTGTCCCGATTTGTCATACGACCTTGGACTAAAGTGTAGGCGTTCGTAGCATGGAAAAAAAATTCTACCGCATGAACACAAACAAGACAAGATATATCTACTAGATTGTAGCAATAAGTCGATTAGAATACTCACCCTCGAAGATTCCAAACCGGTTAACGAGGGCAGATTCTCGTGGGTGATGTAGTCGTACACTTGCCAATATCAAGATCGCGTAGACGATCCTTCCGACGCTGCGTTCCGGCAGCGCTTCCGCAGTCGGTCACACGTTCGGTACTCGATGAATACCTTCCTCTCCCTTGTTCCAGCGGGCATCGTAGGTTGTAGTTCTCCCCTCGCGATTCCGGCAGCATGACAGCATGGTGTCGGAAGTAGAGGGAACATCCTGCAGGGCTTCTCCTAAGCCGGAGCAGGTTATGGTGGAGAATTAGGGTTTCCGGTGATCTAGGGTTTAGAGGGCCGGAGAGGAGCAGGCGTGGCCAACGGCGGATAGGGAGGCAACGGCGAGCCGGTGGTGGTGCAACGGCGGCGGCGGTGGCAGCGGCGGCGACAGCTTGGAGGCGGGATGGTGGTGTTGTGTTTAGAGGGGCAGCCCCTCCCCTCTATTTATGAGAGGGAGGGCATCTTGGGAGAGGGGATTTTGAATCCTTCCCCAACTCCCTCTCATAGTTGGCTTGTGGTGGAGGGAAAGAAGGATTCTTTCCTTCCTCCACCAGGATACATTGTCCCAGTTTGACTTTTCAAACTTGCCTTTTGACTTTCAATTTCAGAGTTTGATTTCACTCTCTATTTGCATATACCTTTAACCTAGGACATGATGCAACCATTCCACTTAGTCATGAAACATTCATGCACCCTTACCATTCCAATCTGGTGAACCTTCTAGACCCTTCTAGATCATTCCGGTGAAAACACCGGAATCATTCCCGAACTCGGGAATTGGACTTTCCTTATATAAATCTTATTCTCCGGACCATTCCGGATCTCCTCGTGATATCCTGGATCCCATTCGAGACTCCGAACAACATTCGGTATCCCTACTTTCATTCCATATCTACTAAACAACATCGAATCCTTAAATGTGTCTCCCTACGGTTCGTGAATTATGCGGACATGACCGAGACTCTTCTCCGATCAATAACCAATAGAGGAATCTGGAAATTCATATGTCTCCCACATATTTCTATGATTACTTTGCGATTGAATGAACCACTTACATACGATACGAATTTCCCTTTGTCTCGTGATAGTTTACTTATCCGAGGTCTGATCGTCGGTATCTCTGCATACCTAGTTCAACCTTGTTACCGATAATTAATCTTTTCTCGATCCCGTGATATGTGATCCCTTGGGCGCCAGTCACATGCTTTCAAGCTAATTGGATGACATTCCATCGAGAGGCCCCGGAATATATATATCCGTCATATGGATGGATAAATCCCACTCTTGATCCATGTGCCTCAACCCATACTTTCCGAACACTCAATGCCACCTTTATAGACACCTAGTTACGGTGTGGTGTTTGATGTCATCAAAGCATCCTTCCGGTGATGGTGATTAGCATGATCTCATGGTCGAAGGAATTAGGTTACTATGTATCAGAAAGCTTATAGCAAACGAACTATTGTAATGACTTGATCTTTATGCTACGCTTATCTATAGGAGTATGTCCATCATACCATTCTCCTAATGATATGATCTTGTTGTTAATAACATCTCAATGTTCATGATCGAGAAACCACGATCATCTATTAACCAACAAGATAGTATTATAAAGAGGCTTTACTAGGGACTCTAATTTAGTTTACAAATCACACAAGTATTAATGTTTCCGGTTAATACTATTATAGCATGAATGTCAACATTTATCATAAACACAAATATATAATAATAACCACTGCCTCTAGGGCATATCTCCAATAGTCTCCCACTTGCACTAGAGGCAACTAATCTAGATTACATGGTAATATAACGAACACCCATGGCGGTTTGGTGCTGGTCATGTTTTGCCCTCGGGAGAGGTTTAGTCAACGGATCCGCCACATTCAGATCTGTATGTACTTTGCAAATATTTATGTCACCATCTTGGACATGCTCTCGAATAGCGTGAAAACATAGCTTGATGTGCTTCAGCTTCTTGTGTGACCTTGGTTCTTGCGCATTGGCTATGGCGCCCATGTTATCATAGTAGATAGACATTGGGTCCAGCGCACTAGGAACCATACCGAGCTCTATAATGAACTCCTTCATCCATATCGCCTCTTGTGAAGCCTCCGAAGCAGCTATGTATTCCGATTTAGTTGAAGATCTCGCAACAACGCTTTGCTTTGCACTCCTCCAGCTTATTGTTGCACTATTCAAAGTAAATATGTATCCAGATTGTTTAGAATCATCCGGATCAGTGTTCCAACTAGCATCGGTGTAACCATTAACAACGAGATGTTCATCACCCCCATAAGAAAGAACCATATCCTTAGTTCTTCTCAAGTACTTAAGGATGTTTTTGACCGCTGTCCAATGATCCACTCTTGGATCCTTTTGATATCTGCTAGTTAAACTAACAACATATGCAATGTCGGGTCTAGTACATAGCATAGCATACATGATAGATCCTATGGCTGAGGCATAGGGAGTCTTACTCATCCTTACTCTATCTTCTGTTGTAGCTGGACTTTGAGTTTTACTCAAGGTCGTATTGGGCAACATGGGCAAGAACCCTTTCTTGTTATCTTCCATTCCAAACCTCTTTAGAACTTTGTCCAAATATGTACTCTGTGACAATGATATTAGGCGTCTCGATCTATCTCTATAAATCTTTATGCCTAATATGTAAGCTGCTTCACCAAGATCTTTCATTGAAAAACTATTATTCAAATAATCCTTGACACTATTAAGAAGGTCTACATCATTCCCAATCAACAATATGTCGTCTAGATATAGTACTAGGAATGCTACAGAGCTCCCACTCACTTTCTTGTAAATACAAGCTTCTCCATAAGTTTGTATAAAACCAAAACTTTTGATTACCTTATCAAAACGTTGATTCCAACTTCGGGATGCTTGCTTCAATCCATAAATAGATCGTTGAAGTTTGCATACCTTGTTAGCAACTTTAGGATCGACAAAACCTTTGGGTTGTACCATATACAACTCTTCATCAATATCTCCATTGAGGAACGCTGTTTTGACATCCATATGCCATATGTCATAATCATAATATGCAGCGATTTCTAACAAAATCCTCATAGACTTTAGCTTCGCTACCGGTGATAAAGTCTCATCGTAGTCAACCCTTGAATTTGTCGAAACCCTTTTGCGACAAGTCGAGCTTATAGACAATAACATTACCATCAACATCTGTTTTCTTCTTAAAAATCCATTTGTTCTCGACAGCCTTCCGGCCATCCGGTAAGTCCACCAAAGTCCATACTTGGTTTTCATACATGTATCCAATCTCAGATTTCATGGCTTCTTGCCATTTATTGTAATCTGGACTCATCATCGCTTCTTCATATGTCGCAGGGTCGTCGGTGTTGTCCACTAACATTACACTCATAACGGGATCATACCAATCAGGAGTGGTACGAGTTCTCGTTGACCTGCGAGGTTCCGTAGTAACTTCAACCGAAGTTTCATGATCAACATCATTACCTTCCTCTCTTATTGGTGTAGGCGCCACAGGAACTACTTCTGGTGCTGCGCTACTCTCAAATCCGAGAAAAGGTTCGACAACCTCGTTGAGTTCTACTTTTCTTCCAGATACTTCTTTTGAGAGAAACTCCTTCTCTAGAGTATCCATTCTTGGCAACGAAGATTTTGCCCTCGGATCTATGATATAAGGTATACCAATAGTTTCCTTCGGGTATTCTATGAAGACGCATTTTTCCGCTTTGGGTTCAATATTGTCGGCCTGTAACTTCTTTACATAAGCTTCGCAACCCCAAACTTTAAGGAACGACAATTTAGGTTTCTTCCCAAACCATAATTCATACAGTGTCGTTTCGACGGATTTAGACGGTGCCCTATTTAAAGTGAATGCGGCTGTTTCTAATGCATAACCCCAAAATGACAGCGGTAAATCTTTAAGTGACATCATAGAACGAACCATATCTAAGAGAGTTCGATTACGACGTTCGAACACACCATTATGTTGTGGTGTTCCTGGCGGTGTCAATTGTGAAAGTATTCCGCATTTCTCTAAATGCTCGCCAAATTCGTAACTTAGATATTCACCTCCACGATCAGATCATAGAAACTTAATCTTCTTGTTACATTGATTCTCTACTTCACTTTGAAATTCCTTAAACTTCTCGAAAGTTTCGGACTTATGTTTCATGAAATAGATATACCCATATCTACTCAAGTCATCTGTGAAAGTAAGAACATAACGATAACCACCGCGCGATGCTACACTCATTGGTCCACACACATCGGTCTGTACCTCGCTCCATCATACCAGATAATGGAGTCTTAGTCATTTTTCCCATCAGACATGCTTCACATCTTTCAAGTGATTCGAAATCAAGTGATTCAAGAAGTCCATTGGAATGGAGTTTCTTCATACGCTTCACTCCAATGTGACCAAGACGATAATGCCACATATAGGTCAAGCTATTTCTCAATTTCAAATGTTTAGCTTCAATGTTATTAATATGTGTATTACTACAATCAAGATTCAACAAGAATAGACCATCTATCAAAGGTGCATGTGCATAAAACATATTACTCATATAAATTGAACAACCATTATTCTCGGACTTAAACAAGTAACCGTCTCGCAATAAACATGATCTGGATATAATGTTCATGCTCAACGCAGGCACCAAATAACAATTATTTAAGTATAAAACTAATCCCGATGGTAGATGAAGAGGGAGCGCGCCGACTGTGACCACATCAACCTTTGATCCGTTTCCAACACGCATCGTCACCTCGTCTTTCACTAGTTTCCGTCTATTCTGCAGCACCTGTTTCGAGTTACAAATATGAGCAACCGAACCAGTATCAAATACCCAGGAACTATTATGACTACTAGTGAGATACACATCAATAACATGTATATCGGATATACCTTTCTTCTTGATGTTGCAGTTCTTCAAATCCGCCAAGTACTTAGGGCAATTCCTCTTCCAGTGACCTTCTCCCTTGCAGTAAAAGCACTCAGTATCACGCTTATGCCTAGCCTTGGTCTTCTTCGCTGGCGCTGTAACTTTCTTACCGCCCTTCTTGAAGTTTCCCTTTTACTTAGACTTGCTTTGCTTCTTGAATTTGGTGGTCTTATTGACCATCAACACTTGGTGCTCTTTTTGATCTCCACTTCGGCAGACTTTAACATGGAGAAGAGTTCAGTCAACGACTTGTCCATGTTTTTCATATTGTAGTTCATCACAAAGTTCTTATAACTTGGTGGTAGTGATTGAAGGACACAGTGAATCCCCAAAGCATTAGGAATCACTATAACCAAGCGTTGGAGCTTACTTGCGAGCACAGACATCTTAAGCACATGCTCACTGACGAAGATGCCCTCTTCCATCTTGCAGTTAAAGAAATTTTCAGAAGCCTCATAATTCTCAACTGCCGCGTGAGACTCAAATATCATTTTGAGTTCACGAACAATATCATGCGGGTCATGGTTCTCAAACCTTTTCTGAAGCTTCGATTCCAAACCATACAAGATAGCACACTGAACTGTGGAGTACTGATTCTTCTAAGCCAGGAAAACATTCTTCACCTCATCGGTACCATCAGTTGCAGGTGGGTCACCCAGCGGTGCATCCATCACATAAGTCAAATTACCAGCATTGAGGATAATCCTCAAGTTGCGGAACCAATCCGCGAAGTTTCTTCCATAGTTTTCAACTTTTCTTTCTCTAGGAACGCATTAAAATTGATGGTAGGGGCCGCCATTGATCTACAACATATTTGCAATAGTTTAGACTAAGTTTATGAAAAATTGAGTTCTAATTAATAGTTGAATTAATCTAGGTGAACTCCCATACAAAACAATATCCCTCGCATTGTTTTAGTGATCACACGAACCAAATCCACCACATCAAAACCGATCATCACGAGAGATGATGTATCTTCAAAGGCGAACAATCAACATGTTCATCATATCTACTATATGACTCATGCTTTACCTTTCGGTGATCCGTGTTTCGAGACCATGTTTGTACATGATAGGCTCATCAAGATCAAACCTTAGCTTCCACATGATCAAATCTGGCTTGCTCCCGTTGTATACACTCGCATAATCTAACACACCCGATCATCACGTGGTGCTTCGAAACAACGAGCTTTAGGGTTCCTACTAAGGATGGACACTTTATAACTTGATATTTTGTGAGAGGGATCATCTTATAATGCTACCTTCGCGAACTAAGCAATACAAGATGCATAAAGGGATTAACATCACATGCAATTAAAAATATGTGATATGATATGGCCTTTCTTCTTATGCTTCCGATCTCCATCTTCAAGCACGAACATGATCTCCATCATCACCGGCGTGGCGCCAAGGTCAATGGCACCACTCCATGGTTGTCGTCCACCAGCATCAACTATTACAACTACTTTGAATAATAGACACGCATGTCTTAACGAAATCAAAAGACAACCATAAGGCTCCTGCCGGTTGCCGACTTACAATAAGGAACATTACATACATCATATATAATCACAATCATGGCCATATCACATCATAGCACACCCCTGCAAAACAAAGTTAGATGCCTCTATTTTTTTACATATTTTACGTGGTTTGGGGATTTCAATAAGTATCGTTCCAACTTACGAACAAGAACCACAACGTTGATACTAGTAATGTCAATCACCCGTTGTAAATTGAATCTTCACTATGTTGGGAGAAACAAGCACCCCGCAAATCCACTTATGCAATACAAGTTGCATGTCAAGCGTGGATCAAGTCTCATGAATGATGCCCTGTAAGGTTAGCCTGGGCCGCTTCATCCCACCATCCCACAAGATGCAAAGTACACAAGAAGCAACCGACAACAAAAGCATCAACGCCCATAATGACCATTGTGTTCTACTCGTGCAACAAATCTACATATAGACACTATTTCTACCGCATGAACACAAACAAGCCAAGATCTATCTACTAGATTTTAGCAACGAGTCGATTAGAGTACTCACCCTCGAAGATTCCAAAGCGGTTAACAAAAGCAGATTCTCGTGGGTGATGTAGTCGTACACTTGCCGATCTCAAGATCGTGTAGACGATCCTTCTGTCGCTGCATTTCGGCAGCGCTTCCGCGGTCGGTCACATGTTCGGTACTCGATGAAGACATTCCTCTCCCTTGTTCCAGCAGGCAGCGGAGGTTGTAGTTCCCCCCCTCGCGATTCCGGCAGCACGACGGCGTGGTGTTGGAAGTAGAGGGAAGATCCTGCAGGGCTTCGCCTAAGCCGGAGCAGGTTATGGTGGAGAATTATGGTTTCCACCGATCTAGGGTTTAGAGGGACGGAGAGGAGGAGGCGTGGCCGGCGGCGGCTAGGGCAGCGACGCGGCAGCGGCTGGCGGCGGCGACGCTTCGAGGCGGGATAGTGGTGTTGTGTTTAGAGGGGCAACCCCTCCCCTCTATTTATGAGAGGGAGGGCAGCTTGGGAGAGGGGAGTTTGAATCCTTCCCCAACTCCCTCTCCCAGTTGGCTTGTGGTAGAGGGAAATAAGGATTCTTTCCTTCCTCCACCATGATACATTGTCTCAGTTTGACTTTTCAAACTTGCCTTTTGACTTTCAATTTCGGAGTTTGATTTTACTCTCTATTTGCATACACCTTTAACCTAGGAATGCAACCATTCCACTTAGTCATGACACATTCATGCACCCTTACCATTCCTGTCTGGTGAACCTTATAGACCCTTCTAGATCATTCCGGTGAAAACACCGGAATCATTCCCGAACTCCAGAATTGGACTTTTCTTATATGAATCTTATTCCCCGGACCATTTCAGATCTCCTCGTGATATCCTAGATCCCATCTGAGACTCCGAACAACATTCGGTATCCCTACTTTCATTCCATACCTACTAAACAACATCGAATCCTTAAGTCTGTCTCCCTACGGTTCATAAATTATGCATACATGACCGGGACTCTTCTCCGATCATTAACCAATAGAGGAATCTGGAAATTCATATGGCTCCCACATATTTCTACGATTACTTTGCGATCGAATGAACCACTTACATATGATACCAATTTCCCTTTGTCTCGTGATAGTTTACTTAACCGAGGTCTGATCATCGGTATCTCTACATACCTATTTCAACCTCGTTACCGATAAGTACTCTTTTCTCGGTCCCGTGATATGTGATCCCTTGTAAGCCAGTCACATGCTTGCAAGCTAATTGGATGACATTCCACCGAGAGGGCCCGGAATATATATCTATCCGTCATATGGATGAACAAATCCGACTCTTGATCCATGTGCCTCAATCCATACTTTCCGAACACACAATGCCACCTTTATAGCCACCCAATTACGGTCTGGTGTTTGATGTCATCAAAGAATCCTTCCGGTGGTGGTGATTAGCATGATCTCATGGTCGAAGGAATTAGGTTACTATGTATCAGAAAGCTTATAGCAAACGAACTATTGTAATGACTTGATCTTTATGCTACGCTTATCTATATGAGCATGTCCATCATACCATTCTCCTAATGATATGATCTTGTTGTTAATAACATCTCAATATTCATAATCGGGAAACCACGATCATCTATCAACCAACAAGCTAGTATTATAAAGAGGCTTTACTAGGGATTCTAATTAGTTTACAAATCACACAAGTATTAATGTTTTCGGTTAATACTATTATAGCATAAACGTAAACATTTATCATAAACACAAATATATAATAATAGTTATTTTTATTATTGTCTCTAGGCATATCTCCAACATAAAGGGATACGGGTGCAGGCAACACACTTCAAATAGCTATAACTTTTGCGTACGATGTCAAAAAGAAACGTACAACCTATCAAAATGTATGGAAAAAAATTCGAGTTCGATTTCAATCGCCTTAGGCCGTTTTGGATTCTCTTAGATTTTTAAGATTCGAAAAGGAAAAAAAGTTAGTTAAAAATTATTTTTTTAGCAATTTTTATGCCATATTTGGATTCCTCACATTTTTCTGATAATAATGGATAGATTATTTGTCAAATTTAGATTTATATATTTAAAGATATTATTTATGCCATATTAAATGAATAAATAGCAAAAATGAATAAAATATTATTTTAATTAGTTTTTTATTTTCATTGGAATAAAATATTTATTATTTATTGTTGTTTAGAGTTTCGAAAAACAAAGACGTGTGACATATTGATATGAGCTAATATGGTTAATATGGTAGGTTTCACAACAATATACAATATCCATCGCGGAAGGATATCCTGATGGAATAAAAAAGTTAAGCGTGCTGGGGATAGAGTAATGCTAGGATGGGTGACCGACCAAGAAGTTTGACCACGAATGTAATTTGACCAAAATTAAGTATAATTAGTGTTAAAAAATATTCCAAGTGAGAGAATTAACGAGTTAAACAATTCAAAAGTTCAAAAAATTTCAAAAAAAGTGGAAAAAAGTTGAAAAAAATCTCTAGTCCCGGGTCGTATTAATACGACCCAGGACAAAAGGTCCTCTGTCATCCTGGTTCGAAAAGCGACCACGTGGTGGCCTCTAGTCCCAATTCGTAGCAAACCAAGACTAGAGATACATGCCTTTAATCTCGAATTCGTAGTTCTGGATGTGAAACTGGGACTAAAGCTCCTTATGAACCGGGACTAAAAATGCCCATTTTCTACTAGTGGTTCACTCGATGTGATCGCCGACTCAACAGCTACAGAAAATAGTATTTATGTATTAATACAATATAGGTAGAATTAGTCAAATACTTTCTCCGTTTTAAAATATAAGATATTTTAGGTTTATGAGAAAATATATCTAGACTTTTTTTAGTTTGTAGATTCACTTCAAACATACTAAAATAAATCTAGATACATTTATTTTACAAAGTTAAAACATTTTATATTTAAAACGGAGTGAGTAGTATGCTTCCGTCATAATTGACAACCACACAGCGATGGTTATTACGCCACGCTTGTGGATTTTGCCCTCCAACATACAACTATCATACCGAGAAAAATTTATCAAACCGGACGGTATTTGCATAAACAAAGGAATAAATTCGGGAATTGAACCAGCCGATGGGAAATACTTTCGTTGGGTGATATAAATGGTGTGGAAAGAAGATATTGACTAAGACTAACCCTAATAAGGTATCATGTATCATGTATTACATGCATACAAAATGTTTATGTGTCACTGAAATTAATGTTGAAAGAGATTGTGTTAGAGCAATTCCAATAGTACAACCGGCAAACCGGCTATAAGGTTATTTGTAGTCAACTTATAGTCAAGTAGTATAATAGTTATCTTTAAAGATTTAATACTTTATATGTCAATGACTCACTCACATACTCACATAGTGCCTAGAAGCACGCGCAATAGCTGACTATTGCATGAGATCCCACCTCTTTTCTCTCATCCAACTAAGCAAAGCAATACTAGTTTAATCCTTATAGTCAGCTGACTAGAACTTATTGTACTTGCTCTTAGTATCTAGGTAGATACAACACCCTAGCACGTAACTAGAAAAATGATCTTAAATAAATCTTGTATACACAATTTTACATTGAGAATCTAAAAAAAAAAAATACAATAAACTATGATACTAGTAATGCTATGCATTGTGGAGAACTGGAGATAGTATCATATGCATAATACTATTATATAATACTCCATATTATGACTAAACGAGGGGAATGGGTCAAGGGCCATTGAATCCTATCAGGCTACAATGAGACGAATTTACTGCCAGCAAGCCTACGACGGCAAGGTCGGCGGTCCAGATTGAGATTACTATTTCAACGATTTATGTTACAATGGCAAATTGTGTTGTTTTGCTAGGTACACACGTCTGCGACGATTCTTTGCATCAGCTGCTTCAATGCTTCAAATGTTTTTGGGGACGTTGCATAGCCTCCAATGTTGGTGGCGACATTTTTCCGGAATTTGTTGCATAGCTATCTCCTTGTTGAATTGATGTTTTCAAAATGTTGTGATGTTTTTACTTCCTTCGATCCAAATTAATGGATTCAGAGTCTATTAATCTGAGTCCATTTATCGTTTTGAACCTTGACGGGAAGAAAATGCTATGTCAATATTGCAATCCTAAAAAAACGGTTGCTGCATGGCGGGTCGTGGATCGTGGGATATGATACGACAGACTGTTCAGATTTCAAGTTTTATGAATTTCTTTTTCGAGTTTTATGAATTTTCTGATGCTGAAGGAAGAGGCAGATTTTCGCCCCGACTCCACTCAACCGAAAGAAAAAAACGATATGGTGGATGAGATGGATTTTCGCCCCCGCTCCGCTCGGCCGACGGTTAGCACTCCCCTGTTCTGTTTTGGCGGTCAATAAATAAGGTTACACAACTCACAGGTTCAGGTCCAATACTGCTAGGTTTACAAAGCGCAAGCGGCGAGTGGAGAGGAGCGCGAAAAGGCGCCCCGCATCGCTTCGTTGCCGCCTCTCCGTCTCTCTGCCTCCGCCTGCGCCTCCCCCTCCAAATCGAGGTAACATCATTTCTTCATCGCCAAATCCATCCATGGTGGTCGTAGTTCTTCACCTGTAATATTTACCACGGAATCTGAATGTATAGATCGTGAGTTTCTCAATGCGCCCCAAATCCATCCAGTATTTCTAGGTTTTATTCAGTACAAAATTTTACTAGGGCATGCGCGTTCGTTCTTCTAGCACCCTATCCATACTGATGAAGCGGGTCAAAGAAAGGGGACTTATTTACCGCTAGAAGTTACAGCAGGAGACGATTCTTCTAGGGTTTAGGTTACGTTAGTGGCAAATGTGCAATTTTCAAGTAGTTGCCATGTTATCGCAAAAAATAAGTATGAGCCGTGTACCTATATAATTGTGTGTAGATTATTGTTCTAATATAATCTGTGTAGATTAACTGACAACAGTAAGGTGCAGATTAAAGTCTCCTACTACTTGTTTTCATTAAAAAATCTGATGGGGATTTCCTTCGGATTAATACTAGTTCTGTCTGATATCAGGGCATCATGGTCTCAAAACAGTATTGGGGTCTTCCCTCTGACGACTCTTCAGACACAGATGATAGTGATGTCGAGATGGAGGAGGTTCCACAGGTTCAGTCTGCTAAGCTGCTCGACGTCGACACGGCAATTGATTTCATGAGGTTTGTCTTCAAGGAAGGGCTGGCTTTTCTGGACAATGGGTCAGGGAGATGTCTGGCCGACAGGATGTTTGTGGACTTGGGAGGCTTCATGGTGGACAAGATGCTCGAGCAACCCCAACGTGATGGTCCTTGTCGGATGAGGATGCTGAAGCCTACTTTCGAGAACGATCTTGCGCAAGCGTTTGCCAAAGAGGCAAGGAAGGGTATTGCCAAGGAGCTCCAGGGAGATTTCTTCGGGGTATTTGTTGATATGTGCTCCCCACGTGATACCTATAAATACTACATGGTTCTGTTTGCACGCTATGTCAACTGCAAGGGAGAGGTTGAGGAGAGGCTTCTTGGGATTGTGCCGGATTCTGATACCTATGACTCTGCTCCATATCTTAAAGCAGCAGCCCTTTCGATGCTCTCTGAAGCTGGGCTGAGCTTGCAAAGTGTTCGTGGCCAAGGCTATGGCATGCCAGGGTATTCTGATAAATTTTTGAACGAGCTAACATCGATGCTCGATGGTGCACATGCTTCTGCATACTATGTTCATCCTCACGTCTGCCCACTACATGTACATCTTGTAACTGCTTGTTATGATCAAAGTGAACTTTTCCAGCTTATCCAAACTCTTGATGTGCTGTCCAATCTAGTTCAGAAGTCACCCCAGTTCACTGAAAAGCTATGCGCCCTAATTCTGGAGAGTGGGGTGAATCTGGATAATGATCTTCGGAAGCCCGGTGAAACAAGCTGGGGTTCATACTACGAGGCGATTGTGAAATTTGCTGCTTATATCACTCGGATCTGCGATGCGCTTGAATTCATGGATGAAGTCTCAAGAGACGATGTGAAATTCATGGTATACAAGATAAATCAGGGACTGACCTATGATTTCTTCTTTGGGTTGCTGTTGATGCAAGATGTCCTGGGTGTCACGAATGAGTTGTCACTGGCCTTGGACAGGAAAGGCTGGGATGCTGAGAATTTTGCGGCTCTTCTCCAGGATGCTAAGAAGCAGCTGCAGGTTATGAGGGACTCGGGATGGACACCTTTCCTCAACAGGGTGGGCATGTTATGCAACGACAATGATATTCCCATGGCCACTATGGGAGAGAAATACGTTCCACGGAGAAGATCAAAGGATGCCGAAGCTACAACGAAGACTTACCTGGATTATTACCATGTTGATTTCTTCCAGAAGGTTATCAACAAACAACTCGAGGTGCTTGACAGGCGTTTTACCAAGGAGAGCTCAGAGCTAGTTCTCCTTGCATCATGCCTGAATCCACGCAATTCCTTCCACTCTTTTGACAAGGACAAGCTCGTGAAATTTGCTCGGTATTATCCATCCGAGTTCTCCGATTCCGCCACCGCCACACTCGAGCTGCAACTTGAAGCCTTCATAAGGGATGTGCGCTCCGACACCAGGTTTCTTGGGATGGACGCTCTGAGCAGTCTCTCTGCGAGAATGGTGGAGACGGGCAAGAACATCGCCTACCCGCTGGTTTACTTGCTCCTGAAACTCGCGCTGATCCTTCCCGGGACGCCTGCCACTGTTAAGCCAGCCTCTGCTGCAATGAAGCTGATAGAAAGTGCGATTACTAGAGAACCATGCAACCAGTGGATCAGTGACTGCTTGCTGCTGTTCCTGGAGCCTCACATATTTGAAAGCATCACTAATGACGCGGTGATTCCATATCTTGAGGCTGCTGGGCATAGTGAACCCGCCGCCTAGCGTTTTTGTCGCAGTAGTTGGGTCTCTCTGTCGTCTACTTGAATTTTATGGTGATAATAACTAGTAGTAAGCTCTTCAGGTCATATCATCTTTGCATTGCTAGTTGTGTATGCATCTTTGGTTTGTTGGTCTGAATGCTTTAATCATGTGATGCATGGACAGAGCAGTTGCAGATTTCCCCTATCGGGATCTTAGTCAGCTTGCACGCATCTTTAACTGGATGAATTAATCTCATGCTGGGCAAACTTGTGTAACAATGTCTTGTTCCATACCTGGAACGAAGATGCATAACGTTGTTTTAGCGGTATTTTTTTTTGAAGGCGGCAGAGGCCCAAGAATTTGTACGGCACTCTGGTGCCGCCCCAGCAGCTAGCACACATAGGGGTCGGGCATATGGTGTAGGCAACGCAAGCCACGTTGGATTGGCTACACGGAGTATTGTTACCGTTGGTCATGGTTATGCATTGATCTTTTAGAATCTATAAACACGACAATTTTTTGTCTATCTACCATAACAAACTTTACTGCGACAAGCTTTAGGCTCTATTTGGCAGCTTAGTATTTCTAAAACCAAAGTATTCAGAAAACACGGTATTGCAGCGCCTGGCTCTTGGATACTTCGGTTTTCATGATACCACAGTTTTTAGAAAAAGAGGTCTAGACCTCTTTCTATTTTAGTGTGAAAATAACTCGGTTTTTGGAATACTATGGTTTCAAAACTTTGGTATTTTATGGTAGCCAAACAGCTCAAAGTATTGCAAACTGTAGTATTTTAAAATACTGTGGTATCTTCGAGATACTGAGAAAAAACTGTGTTGCCAAACAGACCCTTAGCCAGCTCCATTGATAGAGGAGCGAGGAAGACGGTGCACAATCGATTCACACTAGTGTGTATATTCCTCGTTAGGTGGTTCAAAGATCTTTCTATATTTTTATTACTATTGATGCTTTTTGTATTATTGTTGATGATTACTAATAAATCCGTGGAAATTTCTCAAAAGAAAAACTATATCAATTTTGTACTAGGTACCCCATTGATGAGATAGCGTTTCCTTTTTACCACAGATACATCTTGGCTTTGTTTGGTTGTCTACGAAGCCTTTTCTCGGCTCCAGTAAGCCAAAATTTGGGCATTTGGTTGCCTATGCTGTATTGATTTTCTGCATGGCATGGTTCTTAAAGAAACCCAACTCTTGACCTGCCCCGTATGATCAAATCGGCACTTAGTCGGTCCTAACGGACACAACATACCTCCTCTTCTCGCGTTGGTAAGCGCAGGAGGCGGGACATTTCAGCATAATTCCCCCTCCACTCCACTCATCACCCGGAAATCCTAGTGTCTCACCTCTTTCGGTGTTGCCCTCCATGGCAGGTGTTGCTCCACCTCCCCGCACGCCGCATCTCCCCATCGACCGATAGTCCGGTCATGAATGGTGGTTGCCGACGCCTCATATGGATATTTGGAGAAGGTGATGAAGGCTCCTTCCCCCCATTTGCTCGTGGCCTGCAGCAACTAGGGCGGTGACGACCAGGACCTCAACTGATGCTGCATGGAAGGCCATTATGGTCGAGGGGACGAACCTCTTTGACTTAGTAGGGCCCGCGACCACCAACACGTCGGCTAAAAATCTAGTGTCGATGTCTAGGACCTCAATCACGGCGACAGGGAAGGGGCATGTGGTTGACAACCCATCTAGGGCCTGAATCACGGCAAGGATTTCGATTCCCGGCGCGTAGGCGCATCCCTTGTGTCAGAAGCTTCACATTTCACTCTGAGGCCTTCTTCTGCATCGATGGACAATGCACCCACTATAAGTAGATGATTTCCCCGCAGTTTTTATTGTGGCCGATTAGTTTAGCGGTTAGGGTTAGCTCTGGTGGTTTAGCGATGATTCATTGTAGATCCATGTGCATTGATCAATTCATATTCTTAGTTCATTGGGCAATGTTTAGATTTCTTGTTAGTTCGTTGTGCACAGTGTGCTTCTTATATCATTGTGTACATTGTGCTTGTTAGATCAAGTCGCATTGTTCTTACCAGTGTTTATTTTTTATTCAACATTGCACAAATGCACTAGTGTATTGTACAAGTGCAATTTCGGTTTCTGCAGTAGGTGTCATCCGTATCCGACCAGGAGCCTCGCGCTGCGGAACGATATGTTGCCAAACAGCTTATCAACTATGTAGCCTGACATGTGTCAACACCCTGATTTTTAATCCCAAATGCCTGTTATGCCATACATCGCAATTCCAGGATTACCATTTTTACGAGACATAACAGATTGAATATCACAGTATATCATCCATTACAAACCATACATAAGGTCTTACAACAAATAAAGGATCTCATGATCCAGTCTTAGTACAATTCAAGCAGCAGAATAACGTAATAATAACGGTAGCGTGCGCGAAGCTCCATCTTTATAGTCACAGGCAATGCTGACGATGGGAGATGATCCTAGTTGTCGTAACCTTCCCGTGGTCCATCCTCCTGATAGTCCTCTTCATAGTCTGGCCACGAGAATAGCCAGGGACAAAGCCATGAGTACTCTTTAAGTACTCGCAAACTAATACTAACAAGTGAAGTGGTTTTTGAGTAGGAAATACTAGGCTCTAGGTTGTTCAAAAAGCCAGATTTACCTTACTGAGTTCAGAAGCAAAGAAAGCGGGTTGAAGGTTTTATAACACCTAAGCGGAAACTTGAATTTTTATATCACAACCCTTTTGTGGTCAAGTCAAGTCATGGATCATTTCATAAGTCATTTTCAAAACATCTAACGACGGAACAGTATGGCCACTCCAACTGTCCATAATCGCGGACACGGCTATTCGAATAGTTTGACACTCTACAGAGGTGGTACACTTTCACCACAACATTCGATGCATCCGTTAGAAACAATCCTGATTTCACCATATTCAGTATGCGGATAATCAATCTTAACCTTTCAATTACACGCCCTAGTATAGGCACCTCTCCTATGAGTTTGGCCTCCCAACCATGACCAACTGTCATGTTGGGAACTGCACAGGTGGACAATTTTCACAAGGTAGCCTCAGCTCAAACCTTGGCCGCAAGGGAACCCATACTAAGGTATATAAATTTTCAGTCAAGCCCTACCCAAATTTCGGGTATTATGGTTGTACGATAAAATTGGAATGGTATCGCATCCAGAAAACCATTAGTTTTATAAAGGGCTAAGGCTCATGCCTCCACATTTTCATCATCAAAATCATCTGGTGTTCAAGAACACATGTCAAAACATTTCAGTAGAATGACTCATCATTCTAAGGTTTTCATAACCATTTTCACCAAGTATCCCCATTTAAAGTGATCAAGTTTTATGCTTAGCAGTAGCATCTACAGGTGGGGGTGAACACTAATGAGGGGTGGTAAACAAGGTTGACTGATCTAAGTTCAATCTCATGCCTCAGGATGACATCAAGATTATCTAACTTAGGCCAAGTTTTATGCTCTTTATGCTACCTTCAGATATCTTTCTAAAATCTACAAGTCACTAAGTAAACTCCAATAGAAAGCTTTGACAAAGAAATAAAATAACTAAGCTTGCAAATAAAACTAGGATTGGGTATAATCAAATTTATATAACCAAGCATGCTTAATGCATTGCATAGGTTATCTAACTTTCACAGTTACAAGTGTTAGCTTGCCTTGTGCAGAGCAATGGTTGAAGTTATCCTTGGATTCTTCCTCGTAGTATTTTTCTTCCTCCTCGTATCCTTGGTCGGTACTATCGTCTATAAATAAAAACGAGGTACACAATCACCAAATAATTCTTAACTACTTTTATTTATCACACCAAGGTTTTCACTAGATGATCTAGCATCATCACAAACATGGCAATCATTCAAGCACTTGTCTTATTTATTTTATTTTGGAAAAGTAATTTCTACTCGTTGAAAAACTACTTAAGATTTATATTCTCCAACTAAAATATGGGATCATGTTGACACATGTCATCACCACACATTTCAGTACATGGGAATATGATTTAAAGTGGTGTCACAATTTAATAAGGTTTAACCTTTTTATTTTAATTAATTAAAGTGACTAGAAATGCCTATGAGGCATTATTTTATTGCTTGACCATTATTTCTGCAACTAAACCTAGATATTCTTATATAATCAGAAAGGTCTTGTTAAATGTGATTTTTGAGAGTTGGAATCAACTCAAAAGCTTTTATGGTTGAATTTTAAAAAATGTTTGAATGCAGAAAAGCTTTTGCCTTGTTACTTTTACTATAGGTGATCTACAAATCTAAATGGTTTGAATCCAACGGGCATGGATTAAGAATTTCAGTACCTTTCTAACAAAATTAGTTTCATGCAGTTTGGTTTAGTGAATCGACCTAGGTTGATTTTTGAATCTAGGTACAAAACTAAGTTTGAAACTAATTGGAAAATCTAAATTCAAACTAACTGGGTTGCGCGGGAGGTTAACTGGGTCGGCCCGCGGCGCACAGCGCGCGCGGGGGGGGGGGGGGGGGGGTGAGTTTAAGTGGATGTTCCCACCAGTCAGCGAGACAGGGGGTGTGAAGCGGTACGGGGAAATCTAAACCACACGATCAACTTCTAATCGAACGGCTGTGACTTATCGTCTCCGTCGGGCAACGCCGGCGAGACTAAACCCTAGCGCGGCTAGTAGGGGTCTACGGGGGCTCACCGGGGCTCAGGCGAGGGTCGGCGATAGGGGCGAACGACGAAGTCGACGACGGCGAACATCCTGGTACCGGTGGCTTCTCCTAGGGCGGCTCCAATCGCAGGCTCCTCTTCTCCTCCTCCACAGTAGACTCCGGCAAAATTCCGGCGACCTGCTGCTCGCCTTGCTCCGGGGATGAGGTGGGGTGGTTCTGAGAGAGAGGGGAGTGTGTTGTTGTGAATAAATCAAACGGAGGTGGCCTCTATTTATAGTGCGACGAGGGGACCGAAGGGCGCGGGTGGAGCTCGTCGTGGTCGTCGTCACAATGGGCTAATGGCATGGGCGACGGTAGGGGCGGTGCTGTGCTCCCTGGTGAAGCTCAACGGCATGGTCGCGAGGCGTGGGGCGGTGCGAGACAGTCGGAATGCTGCGGCGCTCTAGGCGGGTCCGACGGGAAGTTTAATGGCGCACGGGCTCTCCTGATCGCGCGGCGATGAACGGGCATGTCCTGGCGGTTCCTGGGGCGGTGGTGATCACGCACGCAAGCGGCAGGGCGGCACGCAGTTTGTGGTCGCGTGTCGGTTCCTGGGGCGGTGGTGATCACGCACGCAAGCTCTGGCGCGCTCTCGGCATGGCACAGAGGCATAGGGCGTGGCGGTTCTAGAGTGGTCCAAGGGTTGGCTGAGCGTTGGCGTTGGACCGAGGGTGGCGGTGGACGGTGGTCAATGTCCCAGACAAGGTTGGTGAGACTAGAGCTTCTCCTAGCTTGATGTCGACAATAGGGTGGCAAGATGAGGCTCGGCATGCTCACCGTTGATGGCAATGGCAAGCTCTCAGTGAGCTAAAGCTTGTTAACTAAGCTAGATGATCTACTAATATCATGTTGTGGGCTAGAGAGAGAACAAGTTAGGCCAAAACACTGCTCACTATAGTGTTTTTTGTTTGTTTGATTTCTGTTTGCAAGGTGTTTGATGAAATGGCCGAAAGAGATTTGAATTTGAATTTTTGCTTCAAACTTTGTGGGTGTACTAGTTATATACTAGGTAGTCTCTGGTTAGTTGGAAAGGTCAAGGTGAATTGGTTTGGTTGGTTTTTGAGAATTGGTGATCTTCACATATGTTAAAGATTCAATTTTGAATTGTCATTTGAATCAAGTTGCCAATTGTTTCTGTGAGTTTGAAAGGTGGGCTTGGGTTCACTTTTACTTGGTCTAGCAAGGGGTGAAAACAAAGGGAATTGTTTCTGTTTGAAATCTTGGACTAGAAACACTCAAAGTGGTCTAGTGAGCAAGATTGGCAAAAATGACCATTTGCTTAATTTGTTTGTTTTTGAATTTCTCTTGATTTGTTTATGTTTGGATTTGATTTAGATGATGTTGTTTTAATATTTAAACCATTCCTTGCTAATCACAACAATCAAACAAGTCCATTCATGCATTCATACAATTATCAATACACACATGCATTCATATGAAGTTGATTAACAAAAGTTTTTGTTAACCCTAATTTTGGTGATTGGAATTTGATAATCATTGTTCAATATTTTTGGGATGTTTCAAACCTTCCCTCCTTAAACAAAATCTCGTCCCGAGATTTGAGAAAGAATAAAAAGAAAACTAGGATTTAAAGAGATCGAGAAACTCAGTCTTGATGTAATCTTCTTGCTCCTAGGTAGCTTCTTCTTCAGTGTGGTTGCTCCACTGAATCTTGAGAAACTTGATACTCAGGGTCCTGGTGGTTCTGAAAGCTTCCTCCAAGATACGGATGGGTACTTCGGGATATGTCAAGTCATCGTTGATCTCTATGGTTTGGTGATCAATGTTCTTGAACACTTCAGTCTTCTCCGGGACTTCTAGGCATTTGCAAAGTAGCGATATATGGAACACATTATGCACTACTGACATCTCCTCTGGCAGTTCGAGTTGATACGATACTTCTCCTCGATGATTCAGAATCTTGAAGGGCCCAATATATCTGGGGGCCAACTTTCCTTTGAGTTGGAAACATTGCATTCATTTCAAAGGCGACACTTTGAGATACACAAAATCTCCGACATTGAAAGCGAGGCCTCGACGTCTCCTATCGGCATAACTCTTCTGTCTGGATTGGGCGGTCTTGAGGTGCTCACGAATCTTGTGAACTTTCTCTTCTGCTTCTCGTAGGATGTCGGGTCCGAAGATCTGACTCTCTCCTACTTCCGACCAATTCAAAGGGGTACGACACTTCCTTCCATACATGAATTCAAATGGGGCCATTTGCAAACTGGCTTGGTAACTGTTGTTGTAAGAAAATTCTGCGAAAGGTAGACAGTCTTCCCATTTAGATCCATACTCTAGCACACAGGCTCTCAACATATCTTCGAGTATTTGATTTACTCGCTCCGTTTGTCCATCTGTCTGAGGGTGATAAGTTGTGCTGAAATCCAATCTTGTTCCCAATCCTTCTTGGACTCTCTTCCAAATCTCGAGGTAAATTGAGTTCCTCAATCCGACACAATGTTCTTGGGGACTCCATGAAAACTGACGATTCTAGCGATGTACAACTCCGCTAGCTTCGAACTCTGGTAGGTGGTATTGACTGGTAATGGGCGACTTTGGACAATCTATCAACTATGACCCAAATAGAGTCATTTCCCCTACTAGAAGTAGGCAATCCGGTGATAAAGTCCATTCCAACCGAATCCCATTTCCATTCTAGAATCTGTAATGGTTGCAACAGTCCTGCGGGTCTCTGATGTCCCGTCTTAACTCTCTTAAAGATATCACACTTGGCGATATAGCTTCCGATTTCTCTCTTCATCTTATGCCACCAAAGTTGCCCCTTTAAATCTTGATACATCTTCATTCCTCCGGGGTGGATAGAATAAAGAGTATCATGGGTTTCTTTCAAAATAGCTCGGTTCAACTCTGAATCTGCTGGTACACAGATGCGTCCTTTGTACCACCGAACTCCTTCTTCATCCTTGGTGAATCTGGGTACTTTGCCTATACCGATGCGACGTTTGATTCCGTTGATACTAGCATTTCCTTTCTGCGCCTACTTGATCTAACTGATCAAAGTGGGCTGAAGTTCTATGCTAACCAAAAATCCTTCACTTACTAATTCCATTCTAAAATCTTCCATCTCCTTATGCAAACTTGGTTGCTCCTTCAGAATCATGGAATTCAAGCGACACGGCAATCTGCTAAGGGCAACTGCTACCACATTGGCTTTATCGGGGTGATAGTGGATGTCCAGATCATAGTCCTTGATTAGCTCTATCCATCTCCTCTGCCTCATGTTCAGCTCCTTCTGAGTGAAAATATATTTTAGGCTCTTGTGATCCGAATAAATCTCACAATGGTTACCCATGAGGTAATACCTCCATGTCTTCAGGGCTAGAACTACTGCTGCTAGTTCAAGGTCATGAGTAGGATAATTCTGCTCATGCTGCTTCAGTTGTCGGGATAGATAAGATATAACTTTGCCTTCTTGCATTAGCACACATCCGAGACCGATCTTGGATGCGTCACAATACACATCAAACGGCTTCGTGATATCCGGCATGATCAAGATTGGGGCTGAAATCAATCTCCGCTTGAGTTCTTGAAAACTCGCTTCACATTTGTCCGTCCATTCAAACTTTTTATCCTTCTTCAGCAATTGGGTCATGGGTCTTGTGATACTCGAGAATCCCTCTACGAACTTGCGGTAATATCCCGCCAATTCGAGAAATGCACGAACTTGGGTTTGAGTGGTTGGGGCTTGCCATTATTCAACATCCTTCACCTTTGCAGGGTCAACGGAAATTCCTCCGACTGATACAATATGTCTGAGGAATCCTACCTCCTGTAACCAAAATTCACATTTGCTAAACTTCGCATACAACTGATGCTCCCTAAGGGTTCCAAGGATGGTCCTTAGGTGTAGCTTATGTTCTTCTTCTGATTTGGAATAGATCAGAATGTCATCGATGAAAACAATGACAAACTTATCCAGGAAGTCCATAAAAATCTTATTCATGAGATTCATGAAATAAGCGGGGGCATTGGTTAATCCAAAAGACATGACAGTGTACTCGTATAATCCATATCTGGTGGTAAAGGCAGTCTTTGGAATATCCTCTGCACGAATCTTGAGTAGATGATAGCCAGTTTTAAGATCAATCTTAGAAAACACTTTGGCACCAGTCAACTAGTCAAACAGGTCTTCTATCTTTGGTAGTGGGTACTTGTTCTTGATGGTTACATCATTCAACTTCCGATAATCTGTACACAAACGGTTACCTCCATCTTTCTTGTCCACAAACAGGACAGGTGATCTCCAGGGCGACGCACTTGGTTGGATCAATCCCATCTCCAGCATAGCATCCAGTTGCTTCTTCAGCTCCACTAGTTTAGATGGGTTCATACTATATGGTCTCTGGGCTATGGGTCCAGTTCTAGAGATTAGTTCAATGATAAACTCGATATCACAATTTGGGAGCATACCGGGCAAAACATCTGGAAATACATCGGGGTATTCACAGACTATTCTGACTTGGTCAATGGTTGGTTGGGCTAGACTCTTGTTGCACTTGAATTGACGGGGCAAGGTTTCAGATACATGCTCTACTGATATTCTGGGTGTACTGTTCATGGTTATGGCTTTCTTGGCATGGTCGATTAATCCTTTATGTTTCAACATCCAATCCATTCCTAGTACTACTTCCAAACCTTTAGTTCCAAGTACTATTAGATTAGCATAAAAATCTATGTCATGGATTCAGATAGGAACGGCCTTGCAAATTTGTCTAGCTTTGGTGGTTGAACCAGGTATTTGAACTATCATAACATGCTTCAATTTTATTGGTTGAATCTTACTAGCGAATGCAAATTCTTCTGTCACAAACGAGTGCGATGCTCCAGAATCAAACAACACTCTTGAAATTACTGAGTTAACAGAAAACATACCCAGCACGACATCTGGCGCTTCTTGGGCTTCTTCAGCATGCATGAGAAAGAGACGGCCGTTGCGGTTGAGCGAATTTCCTGGGGCAAACCTTCTTCCAGGCTGAACACGACGCTGCTGCTGAGCTGGGGCATTTGCATTGGGGGATGCGGCAATATTCTTGGTGCACTCATTGGAATAGTGACCCTTGGAGTCACCTGAGACTTGTCCTTTGTCGCAACAGGCACAGCATAACTTCTAGTTCTTGGGGGCAGTGTTGGTGTTGGTGGCGACATTGTTGTTGTTGAACTTGGGCGGGGCACGATTGAAATTGCTAGGGTTGCCGGGGTTGTTGTGATTTCCTTCGGGCCTTGGGTTTCCTCCTACACGGTTGGGATAGGTCGGATGGTTCATCGGGGGTCTATTTTTTCTTGGGGCAAATACTGGGGATGGGTTGGGGTGATACTTTGGGGTATGATTGTGTTGATGGGTTTCGCAGCATAGTAAATCAAACAATTTCTACGGATGCGAACGGGAAAGCCAAGATCTAATCTAGGAGATGCAATTAACGAGAGGGATAGATGAGATCTTCATACCCTTGAAGAAATCGCACAGCGGAAACGTTCAACAGAACATGGGTGATGTGGTCGAACTAGCCTTCTCCTCCTCGCGATCCGAACCGATCCAACGCCGCAAGTGGCGACACCTCCGAGAGATGCACACGTATGGCACCGCGACGTCTCCTCCTTCCTCTGTCCAGCAAGTGGGGTGGAGAGAGAGATTGGATCTACAGCACGACGGCGTGGTGCAATGGTGGAGAGTTTCTGCGGCAGGGCTTCGCCTACACGCAGTCGGGAGAGAGAGAGAGAGAGAGAGAGAGAGAGAGAGAGAGAGAGAGAGAGAGAGAGAGAGAGGTAGGGCAGCAGCTGGCGGCTAGGGTTTGGGGTGAGGAGAGGGTGCGCCCCCTGCCCAACTTATATAGGGGGCTGGCCGGCCCCCTTGACCCATCCTCCAAGCCCTAGGGCAGCGGCCCCAAGGGTAGAGTGGGGGGGCAAGTCTTCCCCCCCTTCTAGAAGGTCCCCTAGGGTTTCCCCTAGGGTTTTGGCCGGCTGGGCCTATGGGGCCTTGTGCCCCTGTCCCAATGCAGCCAGGGAACTCCCTCGTAGGCCCACGCACCCCTCCGACAAGTGGGGCCACGTTGGTCCCACTCCGGAAGCTTCTAGAACCTTTCGGTACAATACCGAACATTCCGAAACAATTCCGAAATCCAAAAACTGCTTTCCTTTATATGAATCTTATTCTCCGAACCATTCTGGAACCTCTCTTGATGTCCTGGATCTCATCCAAGACTCCGAACAAAAACTCATAAACCAATTATCCATTCTATCCTAGCGTCGAGACACGTTAAGTGTGTGACCCTACGGGTTCGAGAATATGCAGACATGATCTTCTATCAATAATCAACAGCGGGATCTGGAAACCCATATTGACTCCCACATGTTCATCGATGATCATATCGGATGAACCACGATGCCAGGATTCAATTAATCCCATATATATATTCCCTTCGTCATGCGATATTTTACTTTCCCGAGATTCGATCGTTGGTATCGGCATACCTAGTTCAATCTCATTCACAGCAAGTACTTTACTCGTTCCGTAATCCGATATCACTTTGTGATTAACTCCTTAACCACATGCTTGCAAGCGGTGTTGATATCGATTACCGAGTGGGCCCGAAGTATATCTCTCCGACTCGGGAGGGACAAATCCCATCTCGATACATACAACCCAACAAGTACTTTCCGATCACCTGAGAGACACCTTTATGATCACCCTCTCATAGGATGACGTTTGATGACCTCAAAGCTTTCTTCCGATACCAGGGAGTTGCATTATCTCATGGTCTAAGGAATACAATATTTGACATAAGAAAAAGCTTCGCAAAGATGAACACGATGACACGATCTAATTGCTCTGCTTGATTTGGGTTTGTCCATCATATCATTCTCCTAATGACATGATCTCATTATTAATCGACAACTCATGTCTATGGTTAGGAAACCTTAACCATCATTAATCAATGAGCTAGTCCATAGAGGCATACTAGGGACAAAGTGTTGTTCATAAACCACACAAGTATCAAAGTTTTCGCTTAATACAATTCTAGCATGGAATATAAACTTTATCATGAACAAGAATTATAATAATAACATCTTTATTATTGCCTCTAGGGCATAATTCCAACAGTCTCCCACTTGCACTAGAGTCAATAATCTAGTTTCATTTGGCAACAATCTAACACCCATGGCACTAAGGTGCTGGTCATGTTTTGCTCGTGGAAGAGGTTTAGTCAATGGATCTGCGACGTTCAGATCCATATGTACTTTGCTAATCTTCAGATCTCCATCTGTTATATAATCTCGAATTATATGAAACTTGCGGTTGATGTGCTTGGTCTTTGGATGATATATTGGTTCCTTAGCCAGTGCTATGGCGCTAGTGTTGTCACACAATATCTCCAGTGGGTCCAAGGCACTTGGAACCGCACCAAGCTCAGTGATGAAGTTCCTGATCCAAACTCCTTCACTTGACGCTTCTGCAGCAGCCATGTATTCCACTTCTACTGTAGATCCCGCGATCACGCTTTGCTTGCAGCTTCTCCAGCTCACAGCTCCTCCATTCAAAATATAAACGTATCCTATCTAAGACTTAGAATCATCCTTGTCGGTGTCGAAACTAGCGTCGACATAACCTTTTACGACGAGCTGCTCATCACCTCCATAGACCAAGAACATTTCTTTAGTCCTATTTAAATACTTTAGGATGTTCTTTACGACTGTCCAGTGTTCCACTCCTGGATCACGTTGGTATCTGCTCGTCAAACTAAGAGCATTGGACACATCCGGTCTAGTACACAGCATGGCATACATGATAGAACCTATGGCCGAGGCATATGGCACTTTGCTCATAGTTTCTCTATCGTTTACCATAGCTAGACACCTAGCCTTGCTCAATATCTTACCTGACAACATGGGCACTGAACCTTTCTTTTACTTATCCATTCTGAACCTTTTCAGAACTTTGTCTAGGTATGTACTTTGGCTTAAAGCTATTAGGCGTCTTTGTCCATCTCTATAGATTTTGATGCCTAATATATAAGAAGCTTCTCCTAGGTCTTTCATTGAAAAACATTTGTTCAAATAACTCTTCACATTGTTAAGCATATCAATGTCATTTCCAATAATCAATATGTCATCCACATATAGTACCAAAAATGTCACTAAGCTCCCACTCACTTTCTTGTAGATACAAGCTTCATAGCAATTTGGAACAAATCCAAAGCTCTTGATCACTTGATCAAAATGAAGGTTCCAACTCCGAGATGCTTGCTTCAGTACATAAATGGAACGCTGAAGTTTGCACACCTTATCAGCATCCTTAGGATCGAAAAAACCTTCGGGCTGCATCATATACAACTCTTCATCAATGTTGCCATTGAGGAACGCAGTCTTGACATCCATCTGCCATATTTCATAATCATGAAACGCAGCAATTGCTAATAAAATCCGAATGGACTTGAACATCGCTACAGGAGAGAAAGTCTCATTGTAGTCAACACCTTGAACTTGTCGAAAACCTTTCGCGACAAGTCGAGCTTTATAGACAATAACATTACCATCTGCGTCTGTTTTCTTCTTGAAAATCCATTTGCACTCAACGGCCTTTCAGTCGCTAGGAGGGTCCACCAAAGTCCATACTTAGTTTTCGCTCATGGATCCCAATTCAGATTTCATGGCCTCTAGCCATTTCTCAGTGTCTGGGCTCATCATTGCTTCCTCATAGTTCGCAGGTTCACTGTTGTCTACCAGCAAGACAGTTAAGACAGGGTTGCTGTACCACTCAGGAGGGGCACGTGACCTTGTCGACCTGCGACGTTCAGCAGTAGCATCGTCCGAAGTTTCATGATCCTCATCATTAGCTTCCTCTCTTGTTGGTGCAGGCGACACTGGAACAATTTCAGGTGCTGCGCTACTCTCCAATTCGAGAGAAGGTTCAATAACCTCGTCTAGCTCTACCTTCCTCCCACTCACTTCTTTCGAGAGAAACTCCTTCTCAAGAAAGTATCCGTTCTTTGCAACAAACACTTTGCCTTCGCATATGTGGTAGAAGGTATACCCAATCGTTTCCTTAGGGTATCCTATGAAGACGCATTTCTCCGCTTCGGGTTCGAGCTTGTCCGACATCAACTTCTTGACGTAAGCTTCGCATCCCCAAACTTTAAGAAATGACAACTTAGGTTTAGCACCAAACCATAGTTCATACGGTGTCGTCTCAACGGATTTAGATGGGGCCCTATTTAAAGTGAATGCAGTGGTTTCTAATGCATAACCCCAAAATGATAACGACAAATCTGTAAGAGACATCATTGATCACACCATATCTAATAGAGTTCGATTCCGGCGTTTAGACACACCATTGCGCTGTAGTGTTTCGGGTGGCGTGAGTTGCGAAACGATTCCGCTTGCTTTAAGATGCGTGAGAAAATCATAACTCAAATATTCACCTCCATGATCGGATCGTAGAAATTTAATTTTCCTGTTACGATGGTTTTCCACTTCGTTCTGGAATTCTTTGAACTTTTCAAACGTTTCAGATTTATGTTTCATTAAATAGATATACCCATATCTACTTAAGTCATCAGTAAAAGTGAGAAAATAGCGATATCCACCGCGCGTCGAAACACTCATTGGTCTGCATACATCGGTATGTATGATTTCCAACAAGTCCATTGCTCGATCCATCATTCCGGAGAATGGGGTTTTGATCATCTTGCCAATGAGGCACGGCTCGCACGTGTCAAATGATTCAAAATCAAGAGAATCCAAAAGTCCATCAGAATGGAGTTTCTTCATGCGTTTTACACCAATATGACCTAGACGGCAGTGCCACAAATAAGTTGAATTATCACTATCTACTTTGCCTCTCTTAGCCTCAATGTTATGGATGTGTGTTTCATTGCTTTCGAGATTCACAAAAAATTAACCATTCACAGCAGGTGCATGACCATAAAAGGTGTTATTCATATAAATAGAACAACCATTATTCTCTGATTTAAATGAATAACCGTCTTGCAATAAACACGATCCAGATATAATGTTCATGCTCAACGCAGGCACATAATAACATTTATTAAGGTTTAAAACTAATCCTGAAGGTAAAACTAAGGAGAGCGTGCCGACGGCCATCACATCAACTCTTGATCCGTTGCCAACGCGCATCATCACCTCATCCCTTGCTAGCCGCCATCTATTCCGTAGCTACTGTTTCAAGTTACAAATAATAGCAACTGAACCAGTATCAAATACCCAGGCACTACAACGAGCGCTAGTAAGGTAAACATCAATAACATGTATATCAAATATACCTTTAATGGTGCCAGCCTTCTTGTCCGCTAAGTACTTCAGACAGTTGCGCTTCCAGTGACCCTTGTCCTTGCAATAGAAGCACTCAGTGTTCGGCTTAGGTCCAGACTTGAGCTTCTTCTCAGAAGGGGCAACGCGCTTGCCGCTGCCTTTCTTGAAGGACTTCTTTGCACCCTTACCTTTCTTAAAGCTAGGGGGCTTGTTGACCATCAACACATGATTATCTTTATTGATATCCACCTTCGTAGCTTTCAGCTTAGCGAAGAGCTCAGTGATCGTATCAGTGGAACCAATCTGATTGTGAGTAACTACAAAACCTTTGTAGCTAGGAGGGAGCAATTGCATAACTCTGTCAATCTTGAGCTCTTCTGGAATCTTGCAGTCCAGTTGCTCAAGACGTTGAGTGTAGCCCGACATCTTAATGGCGTGCTCACTAACGGAACTCCCTTCCTCCATCTTACAGTTAAAGAATTTCTCAGAGATCTCATATCTCTTAGAACGGGCCTGAGTTTGAAACATGGTTTTCAGTTCCTCAAGAATCTCAAAGGGCCCGGCGAACTCCTCAAAACGATTTTGAAGGTCCGATTCCATAGCAAACAACATGGTGCTCTTAATCACACCATAATCATCTTTGCGTGACTGATAAACAGCTTTTTCATCAGCCGACGCATCTATAGCAGGGGCGTCACCTAGCGCTTTCTCAAGGACATAGTCCTTTTGTCCGCCAGCGAGAATGATTCTCAGATTGCGGAACTAGTTGGTGAAGTTAGACCCATTGTTCTTAAGCTTTTCTTTCTCAGCAAAAACGTTGAAGTTGAAGTTGGACTTAGCCATTTGATCTACAAAATTTGCAAGTACAATTTAGACTATGTTCATGATAACTAGTTCAACTTAATCAAATTACTAGATGAACTCCCACTAAATTCAACATCCCTCAAGTTGTTTAGTGAACATGATCCAAATTCACCACACCGAATCCGATCTTCACGAGAAGAGATGTGGTTTCAATGGTGGACAACAAAGTGTCGATCATATCATTCATATGACTCATGCTTAACCTTTCGGTTCATGTGTTCCGAGACCATGTCTGTACATGCTAGGCTCGTCAAGTCAAACCCAAGTATTTCCACGTGTGCAAAAACTGGCTTTCACCCGTTGTATGTGAACGTAGAGTTTATAGCACCCGATCATCACGAGGTGCTTGAACACGACGAACTTTTGCAATGGTTCATACATGGGGAGAACACAATTTTATCTTGATCTTTAAGTGAGGAATCATCTTATAATGCTACCGTCGCGATCTAAGCATAATAAGATACATAAAAGGATAAACATCACATGCATATAAGTTTATGTGACATGGTATAGCCAATCTCCGCGCAATGATCTCCATCTTGTGTGTGCCAGTATGATCTCCATCACTCCACCATGATTGCCTCCACCACGAATAGCAACTACAACTATTACTAACTACTTAGCGATAAAGTAAAGCTATTACATGGCGTATAAGAAGTTGACACACAGGTCATACACAATTATAAAGATAACCATATGGCTCCTGCCGGTTGTGTACTCATCGACATGCAAGTTGTGAAATATTACAAAACATGATCATTGCATACAACATACACATCATATCTTGGGCCATACCATATCATAGAAACACTCCCTGCAAAAACAAGTTAGACGCCTCTACTTTGTTGTTGCATGTTTTACGTGGCTTATGAGAGTAACAAGCTAAGAACGATTCTTACCTATGGAAAGCCACAACGGTGATATTATGGTTGCCAACATCCGGTGTAAATCCCATGACAACTATAGTGAGAGAAACTGGCATCCACCAGCCGCATGTGTGGAACAAGCCACACGTCAAGTGCGGAGCCGGTCTCGCGAACGAGGTCGCGTAAAGTTGGCTTGGACCGCTTCGATCTCACTATCCCGCGTCATAAGAAGTACACAACAAGAGGCTTGCAAGAGAAAACATCAACGCCCGCAACAAGCATGTTGTGTTCTACTCGTGAAACACATCTACGCATAGATCTAGCTCTGATACCACTAATGGGTTTCGCAGCATAGTAAATCAAAAAAATTCTACAGATGCGAACGGGAAAGCCAAGATCTAATCTAGGAGATGCAATCAACGAGAGGGATAGATGAGATCTTCATACCCTTGAAGAAATCGCACAACGGAAACGTTCAACAGAACGTGGGTGATGTAGTCGAACTAGCCTTCTCCTCCTCGCGATCCGAACCGATCCAACGCCGCAAGTGGCGACGCCTCCGAGAGATGCACACGTACGGAACCGCGACGTCTCCTCCTTCCTCGGTCCAGCAAGTGGGGTGGAGAGATATATTGGATCTACAGCATGACGGCATGGTGCAATGGTGGAGAGTTTCTGCGGCAGGGCTTCGCCTACACGCAGTCGGGAGAGAGAGAGAGAGAGGTAGGGCAGAAGCTGGCGGCTAGGGTTTGGGGTGAGGGAAGGGTGCGCCCCCTGCCCACCTTATATAGGGGGCTGGCCGGCCCCCTTGCCCCCTCCTCCAAGCCCTAGGGCGGCGGCCCCAAGGGTGGAGTGGGGGGCAAGTCTTTCCCCCTTCTAGAAGGTCCCCTAGGGTTTTGGCCGGCTGGGCCTATGGGGCCTTGTGCCCCTGGCACAATGCGGCCAGAGCACTCCCTCGTAGGCCCACGCACCCCTCCGACAAGTGGGGCCATGTTGGTCCCACTCCGGAAGCTTCTAGAACCTTCCGGTACAATACCGAACATTCCGAAACAATTCCGAAATCCAAAAACTGCTTTCCTTTATATGAATCTTATTCTCCGGACCATTCCGGAACCTCTCGTGATGTCCTGGATCTCATCCGAGACTCCGAACAAAAACTCATAAACCAATTATCCATTATATCCTAGCGTCGAGACACGTTAAGTGTGTGACCCTACGGGTTCGAGAATATGCAGACATGATCTTCTATCAATAATCAACAACGGGATCTGGAAACCCATATTGACTCCCACATATTCATCGATGATCATATCGAATGAACCATGATGCCAGGATTCAATTAATCCCATATATATATTCCCTTTGTCACGCGATATTTTACTTGCCCGAGATTCGATCGTTGGTATCGACATACCTAGTTCAATCTCGTTCACAGCAAGTAATTTACTCGTTCCGTAATCCGATATCACTTTGTGATTAACTCCTTAACCACGTGCTTGCAAGCGGTGTTGATATCGATTACCAAGTGGGCCCGAAGTATATCTCGCCGACTCGGGAGGGACAAATCCCATCTCGATACATACAACCCAACAAGTACTTTCCGATCACCTAAGAGACACCTTTATGATCACCCTCTCATAGGATGACGTTTGATGACCTCAAAACTTTCTTCTGATACCAGGGAGTTGCATTATCTCATGGTCTAAGGAATACAATATTTGACATAAGAAAAAGCTTCGCAAAGATGAACACGATGACACGATCTAATTGCTCTGCTTGATTTGGGTATGTCCATCATATCATTCTCCTAATGACATGATCTCATTATTAATCGACAACTCATGTCTATGGTTAGGAAACCTTAACCATCATTAATCAATGAGCTAGTCCATAGAGGCATACTAGAGACACGGCGTTGTTCATAAACCACACAAGTGTCAAAGTTTCCGCTTAATACAATTCTAGCATGGAATATAAACTTTATCATGAACATGAATTATAATAATATCATCTTTATTATTGCCTCTAGGGCATAATTCCAATAGGTGTAGGGTTCGCAACATAGAAAACAAAAAAATTTCTACGATGGGAACAACTATGTACCAAGATCTATCTACTAGATACAAGCAACGAGCGGATGTATATCCGTAGAGAACATACCCTTGAAGACCGACAAAGCTTAACGAGTTCAAATTCGTTGTTGATGTAGATGATCTCTTGACGATCTCAAGATCGAGAGGAAGTCCTAGCGCCGCAAAATAGCGGCGCATCCATGCTCTTACACACGTATGAGGCACCGAGCAACCTCCGCCTCCTCGATCTAGTGATGCAACGGAAGCACAACCCTTTCTTGCTGAATATCCATCGGGAACATGTATCTCGCTAGTCCGAAACCGTGGGGGATAAATACTAGAGGGGGAGAGAGATCCTTCACGAGGAGGTGTTAGTGAGAGAGAGAGGGAGGGGGCTCCTTTTATAGGGAGAGGGGGGCACCCAAGGGGCCATGCGCCCATCCATGGGGCTGCCCTGTAGCATCCCAGTTGTCTAACACCGGTAATGCTACTTGATCTAGTAATAAAAGGGCCACTTCCTACATATAATTGTTGCATCATCATCATGTCATGTTCATGTCATCATGCCACCTTGCATTTGAGCACCATACAAAAACCCTTTTGTTTTGGTTCTTATCTCATATGCATTAATATTTGTATTTGCCTCTTGATATTGTATTTGGTTCTTGATATATTGTTAAATGCCCAAGTTGAGTTGGGGGCATATCTCTTATTGACTCCACCACCTTTTCTTCACCACCTTATAATTCCACCATCCAACTAATATGAGCTTGGCATTTTAATTGAGTTTTACCTCTAGCTCATGTGGGTTGGGATGGATCAATTTCTAGCTCCAAATGCTCCCATGTATGCACCATGTTGTTTTCATAGTATTGGTATATGAGAGCCACATGGCCACCTTTGCATGCCTTGTGAGTGTGACCCTAATTCTAGCTCCCATATGTGTTGTTTTTGGGGTTATCATCATGTTGGGATATTTTGTGGGCTTAATAAATATCTAGTGGCATATACACACTAGCAAGTACCATTGTATCTCAGAGATGGTCATCTCCATCTATTCCACATGGGGCATCCTTTTTAACTCTTTTGCTTGGGCCTTACTCCACACTTTGGAATGCATAAGAAAATGCCATGTAAATAATCTTGTTTTCACAAAGATAAACATGGTATTAATTAATTATGCATGGCCCATGCAAGTACCCCTTTGACTTGACATTTGTTTTTATTTGTTTTATAAAATGGATCATCTCTTTCTGCTCCTTAGGCTTGGTCTTGTATGATCATGCCTAAACCTCATCACCATACCCACCCTTACCCTCATCACCTTCTTCCCCTTTCTTCTAGTCTTGGTCTTGTTGGGGTTTTGGTTGGTGCTTGGTTTGATCTTAATAAAAGAACACCCTAGCATCTAACTTTCCCCCCTCTCTAAGCCTAAACCCTAAGCCACCCCCTCTCTCCTTTAAACCCACCATAACCAAACCCTAGCTAACATGTCCCCCTCTCTCTCGGCCGTCCCTCCCTCTCTCACCTAGCTAGCCCCACCGGCCACCCTCTCTCCCTGGCCACCTCTCCCTGCCCTAGCTACCAACCCCCAAACCCTAACCTAGCTCCAAACCCAGCTCTACCCGAGCCTATCTCTAACCACCCGAGGCTACCCCTCTCTCTCCAGCTCCCTCCCTCTCTGCCTTGGGGCCCTAGCCCGAGCCTGCCCCTGCCTCCCAGACCACCCTACCCCACCTGCGCAGCACCGCCCGTCTGCCGCGCCTCCCCAACCTCAGCCGCCTCCTCCCGCCGCGGCTCCGCGCGACCCCCTCCGGCCCAAGCTCGCCGTCTCCCGTTGCCGACGCAAGCCTCCCCGCCACGCCCATCCTCCTCTGCGGCCGCGCCTCCGCCCAGGCCGCGACCGCCTCGCCCCTCTCGCCCTTGACCCGCTGCTCGAGCCGCCCACCTCCGCCCCATCCCCCTGGCAGCACAAAGATGTACATGGACTTGAAAACACAATATTGGTGGCCTGGGTTGAAACGGTATTGTGCCAAGTATGTCTCGGAGTGTGATGTCTGCCGCAGAGTGAAAGCTGTCCATCAGAAACCTTTCGGTCTTCTACAGCCATTGAAAACCCCAGAAACTGTGAAGACAATTGTTGAATGGCTTCCTCCTGTTAATGTCAAAGAAGTGCGGAGTTTTCTTGGTTTGGCTAGTTATTGCCGTCGCTTCGTTCAGAACTTCTCGAAGATAGCGAAGCCTCTTACCGATCTCCTCAAGAAAGGCAAGAAATACCTTTGGACTCCTGCATGTCAAGAAAGCTTTGAGACACTCAAAGAGAAGCTCACTTCCACACCAGTCTTGGTTCCTCCGGATACATCCAAGCCTTTCCAGATATTCTGTGACGCCTCTTTGCAAAGATGGGGTGCGTCCTGGGCTCAGATCCCTGCTCCGACGCTCTGCTACTCCTCTCTTTTGTTCTCGGGGACCAACAAGCGACGAACCACCGACAAGATCTCCGTCCTGGACCCCAAGGACTCCCTCACGGACATCGAGTGCCAAGATCGCCTCACGGATTCCGAAGCTGTTCCCGGACCCAAAGACGTCGAGACCCCCGACCCGAAGATGCCCAGAACACAAGTTCGCCTTCTCGGACGCCAGGACCTCCGTCATGGAACCGATTGAAGCAAACCCGAAGACGGCAGATGCGACAAGTACTTCTCCCCAGATCCGATGCCCGGGGACCCGGATGCCAAGGTCGCCGATGCGAATACGACAAGTGCTTCATCCCGAACGCCATGACCGTCGACATGACCCGAAGACCACGGATGCGACAAGACCTACCTCCGCTATCCGAGAACGTTCCGTCGAACCCTGGACCCTGTCGAACCCCGAACCCGGAACCCCAAGTTCGTCGAGACCCCCTAATGTGTGAACCTTTTCCCGAGCCCCTATTTTATAAATGCTAATTATAAAACCTGTTGCATATTAAATTGTCATACTCGCATGCATATTTGTGTGGTTTGGGGGGCCTTATGCCGATTCACCGTATAATTAAACATGGGGCCCATATGCGGGCATATCTAGTCTCATATCGGCCTCATTTAAACTTGTGCATCGAACCGGTACCATATCTTGCCTTGCTAAAACAACATTTAATTGCGGGATATCTAAATAACATGAACCACCTAACTAATTGTCGGGACCCCCGGTTCCGCTTAATATGACCTAATCGCATCGCATCTTTGCCATGTCATACATCAACCATGCATCATGCCGATCTTCTGCCGTTGTATTAAATATTGCATCCGGTGTTTATTCTAGTGTTTTGCTTCTTCGCGGATAAGGCCGTTGAGTTGATGCGAGTGTCGACCCGATCTTCGGTTGAACCTTCGACAATGTTTTCAGGCGAGCATCTCCCCCTTTCTACCTATCTTACTTTTATAGTATTTATTTCCTCCTGTTGATCTATTGCTATCTGTGTTGCGATGCTCTAGTTTCCGTACCCGTGATATCCCCTGCAGCCTTATATTGCCTTGGACACATCCTATTACCGATTGATTGGTAGATAGTTGGACTTGCGTGTCGTAGTCGCTCGCTCAAGTGCTGTTGCGTGTCGTCAAGTACCACAGTTGTTGGAGTATTGCCGCAAGTTAATTGTTGGAGATGATCATGGTTTTACTTTTCGTTCACTTTAGTTCCTGTTTAACAACTAAAATTGAAGTAAGTAAGCAGAGGCATCGGTGGGTGATAGATAACATTTGGTTGCCGACCGCCCACTTGTGTCCCGTAGGACCCCGAGTACTTGATACCTGTTCCTTGATTTATCGCGCTATCCACATACGGGGAATTATGGGCCCCCCTTAGCCAGAGCTTGATTCAGTCTTATTTCTTGGGGCCACAAACTAGTTTGAGGTTTTATTTACGATCCTGTACTTATGCCATGCTACTGCTTTATTTACGATTGTGCGATGGATAGCACACTGTACTGTTTAGGATCGGGACACGTTTTCGCGGTGTCGACAAGCCCAGTTTTGGGTTCCCAGTCGTTCACAGCCGTCCAACCAAACCTCGGGGTCCGTCTCGGAGCTAGCTTACTTTGTTGCGGGTGTACTCCAAGGGGTGGCCCCCTGAAATATTTCTGAATCCTGTGATTGCTTTGTCGTGAAAGCCTCGTTGGGTTTTGATTTGGTTTTTCCGAGGTTGATCGTGTGTGTGTTGCTATTTGTGCACCCCGGCCGGGTTAAAACTTTCTGAAAGCCGTGTCCGCGGTTATGGACGACTTGGAGCACAGTATCTCGATCATAGACAACTATAACTAAAGTAGTGCTATAAACTTGACTTTATAATGACTAGTAATCAGCTTCACTATAACGGAATGGCTAAATAAAACTGCCCACAATTGCTTGTTTGGGTTGTCGCTTGCGACCATTGTACCTGACTAGTAAGTACTGCAACTACAACGGAATGGCTAAATAAAAGTACCAACAACTGCTGGATTTTGGGATATCTCATGCTATTTGTATCTGACTAGTAAGTGCCGCAACTACAATGGAATGGTTAAATAAAAGTGCCCACTGCTTATTTTATCAGGATGACTATCTATATTTGACTAGTAATAGTCGCAACTATAACGAAGGAATAAAACTGCCAACTGTGTGAGTTCCTCGGTTGACTTCCTCGTTTGGTCTCGAGGGGGAAACACCAGGATGGGTTTGTCTGATGGTAGCATCAGGTTGGTTCCGAATAGGTCTTTCTTGCCCCTCTCTGATAGCCGCCAGTTGTATCGAGTCTCTATAGGTTGTTTAGTGCATGCCACGCTGCCGCTGCAGTCCACCATACCTAAGTAGGCGAGGACCGCCGAATTCTAGTCTCGCCGTGTACTGGCCTCAGTACTGACCGCTCTCTCTTTTTCCTTTGCCCTTTGTCGGCACCCCTTTTGTTTAAGCAGGTTTTGAGATTGACGTCGTTAGCAGGGTTACCCTTCCGGCTTGGCCTGGGCAGGGTTATGGACGACATTGGTTATTCTTCAGGGCTCTTAGCCCCATTTGCATCTTGTCCGTAGCTGGACGCTGTGTCGTTTTCCAGGTGATTTGGATCTTGTACATTATATCTGTATTCTTGACTCCTTGAGTCGCTGTTATATATATCTGTTCTGTGGGTCCCATCGAGGACTATTGTGTAATGTTATTACTTCGTTTTCCACACGCACGAAAGTGCCTGGTGGGCACCTTTGAATCGTTTCTATGCGGGTTTGGCGGGTTTCACTAAAACTTGCATAGGGCCGATTCTGAGGGTGTTACAGAGTGGTATCAGAGCTCAGCAGTTCCGATACCCCACAAGTCCAGCCTGTAGGATAACCTAGCTAACGGCCGAAGTAGAGTGTCAAAACTATTTTTGCAAAATCGGTTGGATAGTTCTGATTAGGTCTGATTTTACTCCTTACCCCTCTGCTGTTCTCCTCTTACCTCAACGTGTTTTGAATCCGCTCTCTTCTTTTTCTTCGAGTCCAGGAATTCTCGTGGTTGGGTTTCCGTCGTACCTTCAGGGTCTCAGCCAAACGATCGTTCGGTGTAGAGATTCCGGGAACGGGGATCCGCGAGATCTGTGGGCGGGATGTGCTTATTTCTATGGCATCTTATGCCGATTTGCTTCTTATCCGTACTCGGACCTTGTTTTGCCGCTTCCGCTTGATACTCTGATGTGTGATGTATGAGGAATTATCCTAAAATATTATGTCTATCTAGGTCATTTGAATCTTGCCGTATGGCGTTGCTATATTTCCTTTCTTTCTAGATGGTATGGCTCTGATGTACTCTTGTATGGTGGCTTGCATACATACTCATTTGTGTATGTAGTTGATCCCTTCGCCTGCCGATTACGCCGCCCGTACAGGTCCCGATGAGTTGGAAGTGGTTGGGACGGCCGAGAGGTCTACCCGTGAGTGGCTTTTGGGGCCCCACCGTACTATTTCAACCACTACCGCTCATCCAGGCTTGTATCTAGGAGCGTAATTCACCGAGGTAGTTACATGCCCCCTCCCCTCCTTTCATTCATGTGGGTGGACACTCCACTCACACAAAAGCCTTTCAATTTCCTCCACTAAAAAACCCACTCAAATTCCCATTAAATTTTCACCAAATTTAATGCAAACTCTCATTAAATAAAACTCCTTTTATTTATTCAGAATTTTGTTAATTACTTTAATGACAAACATTCTCATATAACCCCTTGCTAGTATTTCATTTCACATGCAAAAACACTTTCTGCAATTTCACCCGAAAACTCGTTTCGGTATCTAGTGAAATAAATTCCTGCGCTTGTTATTCTTTCCGGAATAAAACTTTTGCTTCAATTGGATGTCGGTGTCTCTTAAGTGTGCCACCCTACAGTTCGTGAATAATGCGGACATGATCGAGACCCTTCTCCAATCAATAATCAGAAGCGATATCTAGAGACCCATACTGACTCCCACACATTCAACAATGACTTTCTTGTGATTGTCGGAACATTTTACGCTAGTATCTTAATCCTTTTGTTTCGCGATATATTACATGTCCGAGATGCACTCTTTTCACGTTACTGACATGCACTCTTTTCTCGTTACTGACATGCACTCTTTTCTCGTTCCCGTGATATAACATTCTAGTGATCAAATCACATGCTTGCAAGCTAACCAATGTGATATCACCGAGAGGGACTAGAGAATATCTATCCGTCATTGGGATGAACAAATTCCACTCTTGATCCATGGGCCTCAACATAACACTTTAGTAGTTCTGAACCCATCTTTATAATCACCCAGTTACGGTGTGACGTTTGATGTTATCAAGAAACTCTTCCGGTGTTAGTGATTTACATGATCTCATGGTCTAAGGATTAGGATCAATTCATAAGTTGTTATAGCAATATAAACTCAATGACTTTGATCGTAATGCTATACTTAGGATGAATGTTCATCACACCATTACACTAATGTTGTGACCTCGTTATTAACAACATCCAATGTCCATGATCAGGAAACCTTGATCATCTTGTTAATCGACGAGCTAGTTTATGAGAGAGGCATAACTAGGAACTTTTTGTTTGTTTATTAAACACACATGTATTAACATTTCCGTATTAATACAATTGTAGCATGTAAAATAAACATTTATCATAAATAATGAATACGATAATAACCACTTTATTATTGCCTCTCGGGCATATTCCCTTTAGATGGGTTCCTGGTTGATGCATCATTCTACGCTTGCGGTTCTCATTGGCTTGGTTGATCTTGCCTTCCATCTGAATGGCAGAGTCCACTAAGGCTTCAATTTCAGCAAAAGGAATGTTGACTACGACTGTCTGCATCTCATCATGCAGACCATTCTGGAATATCTCCTTCTTCTTGGCTTCAGTGTCAATCTCATCCGGTGCATATCTAGCCAATGACAAAAATTTGTCACGGTACTCAACTACTGTCATCCTCCCTTGCTTCAGTTCTCTGAATTCATCTCTCATCCTCTTGATCAAACCCGATGGCACATGGGTTCTGCTAAACTTGACCTTGAATTCTTCCCAAGTCATCATCTGTCCTCCATTCATGGAGCGAACGCTATTCCACCATGCTCTTGCATCTCCGGCCAGATAGTGGGTGGCAAACAGTACCTTCTTGTTGGCTTCCACTCCGATGACTTGTAAGTTGTTCTCCATGGTTTGCAGCCAATCGTGTGCATCTAGGGGCTCTTCTAACTTAGTAAAGATGGGTGGGTTGGTGTTCTAAAAGTTCTTGAGCTTTGATCCATGCTTGTCCTAGTTTCCATGGCCTTGGTTGTTGTTGTTGGCCATTTGAGCTATGTGCTGAAGGGTGGCTAGGTTGGCTTGACGTTCGGCTCTTTCAGCTTCATGGTCAGAAACCAACATTTGCAACATCGGGTCCGGGGATGAGCTGCTTCCTCTGCGAGGCATCTGAAGATTGAGATAGATCATGAGAAAAGGGGGAAATTTCTAAGGTTCAGGGGTTTTGAAAAGTTTTCAAGGTTTGACTCAGATTTTTCTAGCAACTTGGTTTTCATTCATTCATAGCACACAATACAAAGACACACCACAACAAGGAAAAACAGATGGTCTTAAGAACCAATCCGGGAAACTACGATACATTGGGACCGAATACAACTCACTAACGCTAGTTCTCAAGTGCTACTACTCCTCGGAGTCGGTGTCCTTGTCATCATCAATGAAGGCGAAGTCATCCTCATCGGTGAAGAAGTCCATGGCCCGATCCTCCAAAAAGTCATCATTGTCACTAAGATAGGAGTAGGGGTATCCACGGATATCCTCCCCTACATTATCCCTCTCCTCGAGCTGCATATCCCTCTCGTGGATGGTCTCCTCTAAGTCTGTGATCCTGTGGCAGAGACGGGCAATGATACGCTCCTTCTTGTCGAGCTGACGGCGATGAGACTAGCGATCCTTCACTAGCATGGCAATGGTCTGATCCTTCTTGACTATGATGGCGTGCTTGTGGTTGGCGTAGGCACAGGAATTGTCCAACTCCTTCTGACGGTCATACATCATGAAGCTGAGGTGGTCCAATTAGGTCTTCAGCTCATGGTGATATGGTGCCTCCAGTGGCTGTCCCATAACATCACACCTTGGATAGAACTCAAAGAGGGCACCCTTGATCTGATTGATACTTTGCCCACACAGACGGGCAAGAGCTTCTTGCATGGCCCTAGAAAGTCCATCTAGCCAGTTGTTCTCTCTTATGGTGAACTGAATTCCCTCTGAGGTGGGGGCTTCAATCTTCCCTCGGAGACTTGCAACAATCAGCCATTGCAATTCTTCTCCTTCCTGATCGTCGAGTTGAGCTCCAAAGAACTCAGGGTGAGAGCGCTCTAGAAGTTCCGAAAGCTGGTCCAAGTCACGCTCAAAGATAAGGTCTCCTCCATTCCCCAACTGATAGAACTTGCTATACTTCACGTCCATCTATAAGAATATAGGATAAGTAAGTTAGTAGAGTGATCAAGTGTGTCAAATTTTATGTAAGTTTGTAAGAATTTTTGAGGAACATGAATTTTTATGAAAGAGTCTAAGTGATAAGAATGAGAATAAGTTTTCATAAATACTCACTTCCTTGGTTTCGAAACCAAGTTTTTGATTCAAACGTCCATTCTAAACTAGGGTCTCCTATGGTCAGGATGGCTCTGATACCAACTTGTCAACACCCGGATTTTTAATCCTAGATGCCTGTTATGCCATATGTCGCAATCCGAGGATTACCATTTTTGCGAGACATAACAGATTGGATATCACAGTACATCATCCATTACGAACCATAAATAAGGTCTTACAACAAATAAAGGATCTCATGATCTAGTCTTAGTACAATTCAAGCAGCGGAATAACGTGATAATAACGGTAGAGTGGGCGAAGCTCCATCTTCATAGTCATAGGCAATGCTGATGATGGGAGATGATCCTAGTTTTTGTAACCTTCCTGCGGTCCATCCTCCTAATAGTCCTCTTCATAGTCTGGCCACGGGAATAGCCAGGGACAAAGCCATGAGTACTTTTTAAGTACTCGCAAACTAATACGAACAAGTGAAGTAGTTTTTTGAGTAGGAAATACTAGGCTCTAGGTTGTTTTGCAAAAATCCAGATTTACCTTACTGAGTTCAAAAGCAAAGAAAGCGGGTTGAAAGTTTTATAACACCTAAGTGGAAACTTGAATTTTCATATCACAACCCTGTTGTGGTCAAGTAAAGTCATGGATCATTTCATAAGTCATTTTGAAAACATTTGACGACGGAACAGTATGTCCACTCCAACTATCCATAACCGCGGACGCGGCTATTCGAATAGTTTGACACTCTATAGAGGTGGTACACTTTCACCACAACATTCGATACATCCGTCAGGAACAATCCTGAATTCACCATACTCAGTATGCGGATAATCAATCTTAACCTTTCAATTACACGCCCTAGTATAGGCACCTCTCCTGTGAGTTTGGCCTCCCAACCATGACCAACTGTCATCTTGGTAACTGCACAGGTGGACAATATTCACAAGGTAGCCTCAGATCAAACCTTGGCCGCAATGGAACCGATACTAAGGTATATAAATTTCCAGTCAAGCCCTACCCAAATTTCGGGTATTGTGGTTATACGGTAAAATTGGAATGGTATCGCATCCAGACAACCATCAGTTTTATAAAGGGATAAGGCTCATGCCTCCACATTTTCATCATCAAAATCATCTGGTGTTCAAGAACACATGTCAAAACATTTCAGTAGAATGACTCATCATTCTAAGGTTTTCATAACCATTTTCACCAAGTATCCCCATCTAAAGTGATCAAGTTTTAAGCTTAGCACTAGCATCTATAGGTGGTGGTGAACACTAATGAGGGGTGGTAAACAAGGTTGACTGATCTAAGTTCAATCTCATGCCTCAGGATGACATCAAGATTATCTAACTTAAGCCAAGTTTTATGCTCTTTATGCTACCTACAGATATCTTTCTAAAATCTACAAGTCACTAAGTAAACTCCAATAGAAATCTTTGGTAAAGAAATAAAATAGCTAAACTTGCAAATAAAACTAGGATTGGCTATAATCAAATTTATCTAACCAAGCATGCTTAATGCATTGCATTGGTTATCTAACTTTCACAGTTACAAGTGTTAGCTTGCCTTGTGCAGAGCAGTGGTTGAAGTTCTCCTTGGCTTCTTTCTCGTAGTATTCTCCTTCCTCCTCGTATCCTTAGTCGGTACTAGCGTCTATAAATAAATATGAGGTATACAATCACCAAACAATGCTTAACTAATTTTATTTATCATACCAAGGTTTTTACTAGATGATCTACCATCATCACAAACATGACAATCATTCAAGCACTTGTCTTATTTATTTTATTTTGGAAAAGTAATTTCTACTCATTGAAAAACTACTTAAGATTTAATATTCTCCAACTAAAATATGGGATCATGTTGACACATGTCATCACCACACATTTCAGTACATGGGAATGTGATTTAAAGTGGTGTCATAATTTAATAAGGTTTAACCTTTTTATTTTAATTAATTAAAGTGACTAGAAATGCCTATGAGGCATTATTTTATTGCTTGACCATTATTTCCGCAAGTAAAGCTAGATATTTTTATATATTCAGAAAGGTCTTGTTAAATGTGATTTTTGAGAGTTGGAATCAACTCAAAAGATTTTATGGTTGAATTTGAAAAATGTTTGACTGCAGAAAATATTCTGCCTTGTTATTTTTACTATAGGTGATCTACAAATCTAAATGGTTTGAATCCAACAGGATTGGATTAAGAATTTCAGTACCTTTCTAACAAAATTAGTTTCATGCAGTTTGGTTTAGTGAATCGACCTAGGTTGATTTTTGAATCTAGGTACAAAACTAAGTTTGAAACTAATTGGAAAATCTAAATTCAAGCTAACTGGGTTGCGCGGGAGGTTAACTGGGTTGGCCCGCGACGCACAGCGCGCGGGGGGTGAGTTTAAGTGGATGTCCCCACCAGTCAGCGAGACAGGGGGTGCGAAGCGATACAGGGCAATCTAAACCACACGATCAACTTCTAATCGAATGGCTGTGACTTATCATCTCCGTTGGGAAAAGCCAAAGAGACTAAACCCTAGCGCGGCCCGTGGGGGTCTATGGGGGATCACCGGGGCTCAAGCAAGGGTCGGCGATGGCGGCGAATGATGAAGTCGATGACGGTGAACCTCCTGGTACCAGTGGCTTCTCCTAGGGCCGCTCCAATCGCTGGCTCCTCTTCTCCTCCTCCGTGGCAGACTCCGGCAAAATTCTGGCGACCTGCTACTCGCCTTGCTCCGGGGATGAGGTGGGGTGGTTCTGAGAGAGAGGGGAGTGTGTTGGTGTGAAGAAATCGAACGGGGGTGGCCTCTATTTATAGTGCGACGAGGGGACCGAAGGGCGCGGGTGGAGCTCGTCGTGGTCGTCGTCATAGTGGGCTAATGGCATGGGCGACGGTAGGGGCGGTGTTGTGCTCCCTGGCGAAGCTCAACGACATTGTCACGAGGCGTGGGACGGTGCGAGACGGTCGGAACGCTGCGGTGATCTGGGCGGGTCTGATGGGAAGTTTAATGGCGCACGGGCTCTCTTGGTCGCGCAGCGATGAACGGGCGTGTCCTGGCGGTTCCTGGGACGGTGGTGATCACGCACGCAAGCGGCGAGGGAAGCGCGCGGTCTGTGGTCGCGTGTTGAGTGCGGCACTCTAGCGCGCTCTCGGCATGGCACAAAGGCATATGGCGTGACAGTTCTAGAGTGGTCCAGGGGTTGGCTGAGCATTGGCGTTGGACCGGGGGTGGCGGTGGACGGTGGTCAATGTCCCAGACAAGGTTGGCGAGGCTAGAGCTTCTCCTAGCTTGCTATTGACAATGGGGTGGCAAGGTGTGGCTAGGCATGCCAAGCTCACATTGAGCTAAAGCTTGTTAACTAAGCTAGATGATCTACTAATAGCATGCTATGTGCTAGAGAGGGAACAAGTTAGGCCAAAAACACTGCTCACTATAGTGTTTGTTGTTTGTTTGATTTCTGTTTGCAAGGTGTTTGATGAAATGGCCAAAAGAGATTTGAATTTGAATTTTTGGTTCAAACTTGGTGGGTGTACTAGTTATATACTATGTAGTCTCTGGTTAGTTGGAAAGGTCAAGGTGAATTGGTTTGGTTGGTTTTTGAGAATTGGTGATCTTCACATATGTTAAAGATTCAATTTTGAATTGTCATTTGAATCAAGTTGCCAATTGTTTCTGTGAGTTTGAAAGGTGGGCTTGGGTTCACTTTTACTTGGTCTAGCAAGGGGTGAAAAGAAAGGGAATTGTTTATGTTTGAAATCTTGGACTAGAAACACTCAAAGTGGTCTAGTGAGCAATATTGGCAAAAATGACCATTTGCTTAATTTGTTTGTTTTTTAATTTCTCTTGATTTGTTTCTGTTTGGATTTGATTTAGATGATGTTGTTTTCATCTTTAAACCATTCCTTGCTAATCACAACAATCAAACAAGTCCATTCATGCATTCATACAATTATCACATACACACATGCATTCATATGATGTCGATTAACAAAAGTTTTTATTAACCCTAAATTTGGTGATTGGAATTTGATAATCATTGTTCAATATTTTTGGGATGTTACAACATGCCCACGAGTATCCTCTCCAGCAAACATCTCCCTAATCCATTATCTAGTGCATTGTAGATTGCACTTGTACAATGTTCATTTTGCGTTCATTTCTAATTTATTGACAAGGTCATTAAACTAGATTGCGACACAATGGGGAGGGGCTGGCATCCCCCACCTGGCTTTCTAGATGTGCTCCCTGTGACCTCTAGGCACATAGGCCCATGGTGGCGGAGAGGGTTGAGGAGGTGGCAATGCCACTACACACTCACAATCGTTAGCCTAAGCTGGGAAACCTTCTTAGAGACCCGGTGGCTTGCCGCTTCTACGTCCAGCTAGACGGGAGTGGCCTTATCACTGCATGCAAGTTCTAGAAGGTTCTGAAGGACCGGATGAAGATCCCTCTCCCCTGTTGCAAGTCGGTGTCAGCCTGTCGCTGGTGCAACGAATGGGTGCATGTGGACTTCTTCGGGGGGCACATGGTGCTCAAGATGCAAACTTTTGGCTTCAAGATGACGATCTAAACATGCAGCTCCTCCAATGCCAGAGAGGACACTACCCTAACCATGGCTAAGTGAGCTCCAAGTAGTCTACAAGTGTAAGTATGAAAATAATTGTCTAGCAGTTTTCTGAACCATGTCTACGTGATATGATGAATTGTTATGTCTTTTGATAAGTATAATTCATCCAAATTATGTAAATTTTGATCAGGATGTAATCACCTAATGTTAGTGTGCAAAGCAGATGACCATGTTGATGCAGATGTAGTAGGAAACTGCTTAAGTTGTATGTGAGGCTATACAATGTACTAATCAACTAATATGTGTTCTTAATCATATTATGTGTGTTGTTTAGTTCTACGAGGTACACACCACCACTGTGGTGGTAAGATTGCCATATTTGAAACCCCACCAAACACTTGTGTTCTGCATTAGAGTATATCTAGCAGATACCGCATCATGTCCCGAGTCGTAAAATAATTGCCAGTTTACGGTACGAAACGAAAAAAGTGGCCTTTCTAGATGCTGCATATTGTACTGCTTCTGATTTTTTTTGGCTTCCCGCATATCAACCTTCGCATCCCGCATATTTTTGGTTTCTCCTCTCACTTTTGTCGTTCCCGGCAAATGCTGTCCATTGGAGGCACGCTAAAGATTCATGACCCTGTATGGGAATCCTCCTCTACCGCTTTCCCCACCTCCATCGCTTTCCCCACCGCCATCGACCCGTATAAATCACCCTGTTCCTAGCAATTGCGGGCGACGCCGCCCAGCGCTGCCACCCGCTGCATGTCGCCATCGCTCTGAAGTGCTCGCCGCATCATCAGTCGCCGTCTTCGCGCTCCCGCATAGTGCCACCACCGTTGGCGCCATCGTAGCTCGATCTACGACGGAATTGGTGCGTAGCCTCTGTCTCTCCCTACCAATCTGCCGCTTGTGCGCAAGATCTGCTACGACGCCTGTTCGATGTCGTCTTCCATGCCGGTAACTCTCTTTCTCCTATTTTGTTTTGGCTAAAAATTCAAAATTTCATAGATTTAGGATCCAATGAGTTTGTCGTGGAGTGAGTCCTGGTGTTCTACGACGAGTTCTTCCATTCGGTTTTTGATGGACAACTCCTCGTTTGATGAGTCCGACTAGGAATACAATATCATCTATGATGATGATGCAGAGGACATCCTCTTGCTTGCTGTAGTCGACGAACTCGAGGTGGACGAGAATAGCCGAAAGAGGAGGAGGGGATCAACTGTTGGCCGATTGTGCATCCCACGCAACTGCGTTTTAAGGCACGAGATGCTCATGCGAGATTATTTTGTCGAGGTACCCATCTATCATGATTGTCTGTTTTGCCGCTGGTACCGAATGAGACAGCCCCTGTTCAAGAAGATTGTGAAAGCTTGCGAGGCCAACTATGAGTACTTCACACAACGTAGGAATTGTGTTGGGTTGCTTAGTTTCAGTTCGTGTTGGGTTTCTTAGTTTCGGTTCGTACTAGAAAATCTCTGGCGCCATGAGGGTGATCGTCTATGTAGTGTTATCTGACTACATCGATGAATATCTTTGTATTGGCGAAGACACGACCATGAAATGCGTGCGTACATTCGTGAAGACATTGATTAAGGTCTTTGGTGCAACCTACCTGTGAGCACCAAACGAGGAGGACACGAAGAGGCTGATGGCAGAGAATGAGAAAAGAGGTTGGTCTGGGATGCTCGAAAGCCTCGATTGCATGCATTGGAGGTGGAAGAACTGCCCAAAAGCATGATACATACAGTACATTGGCCATCACCGAGATGCAACAATCGTTCTCGAAGCAGTGGCGTCGCAGGACTTGTGGATATGGCATTGCTTCTTTGGTCTACCTGGTTCTCTGAATGACATCAACGTTTTGCAGAGATGTCACTTGTTTTCGAAGCTAGCAAGTGGAGAACAATCGGCCTGCAACTATAAGATCAATGGACGTGAGTACAACATGGGGTATTATCTTACAGATGGCATTTATCCACAATGGGAAACATTTGTGAAAACAATAAGTAAATCCCAAAAACCTCAAGAAACTCATTTTGCCACATTGAAAGAGCTTTTGGTGTGCTTCAAGCTAGGTTTGTAATTGTTTGAGGGCCTGTTTGTTATTGGCAAAAGAAACACCTGAACAACATCATGACAACATGTGTCATTCTTCATAACAGGATTGTTGAGGATGAGAGGGACAATAAGTTTTCCTTGGAGTATGACAATATTGGTTGCCGTGTCAAACCTAGAAGAAAACCTGACAAGATAGAAGCATTTCTTAAAACCTACCAGCAGATTGAAAACACTTGGGAAAAGTTTCCTTTGAGTTTTTTTCCCTATTTGTATTCTATAGAGAACCGTCATTCATTTGTACTCTTGAATTCTTCATTCTTGAAATGTTGTTGTAAACTATGGAATATTGTTTATTTATAATTATACAACATTGATCAATTTGATGATTTAAATATGTATGCATTGCTTAATTTGATCTATAAATACATTTGTGAGGTTCTCTATAGAATACAAATCTGATGCCCGGATGACTCTGTTCAGACAGAAAGCAGACACTGGTCTGTAGCAGACTGACCCAGCTACGCAATGGACCTTCTTCTCTCTCCTCTCTTGTGGGCTGGTCTGTCCGTTTGGGTCGCGTTGTTGGTGTGACTGGCCGGACAGAACGGATCATGACCCAAAATCGCCGTGACTAGCCTCCAAGAGACTCAAACGGATCGTTTGGATGGCTCATTTGGGTCTCCTCGGTAAAAATGCCCTTGTAGTGTACACATAAACCACAAGTGCATGGAAGTTCAAGCTACTAGCAAGAATGGGCTAAACTTAATGCGGAGAACCAAACAAAATGCATATTACGGCCCAGTCCAAGTTTACTCTAGGCTCTACCAGGCCAGAAAAAAAGGCTCGGGCAACAAAACAGGCCTTAGGAAGCGCTTGTGCGTTGTTCGTGGCACCGAGACTCGGTGGGATGTACTGTACAAGTTGTTGGTTCTGGCGGCGCGTTAGAGGGTGCAGAAGTTCGGAAGTCCTCTCCTCCCCGCTGCCGCCTCTCCGCGTTCCCCTCCCCGATCGAGGTAACAAAATTTTCATCGCCAAATCCATCCATGGTGGTCCTACTCACCTCTAAAAATTACACTAGCACTAGGAATCCGGACAGGTCGTGCGTTCCTCAAATGCGCCCAAAATCCGTCTCGTATTTCTATGTCTTTTTGTTGTGGTGGAATCTTATTATGGCATTAGGAGGGTGGGGAATCTTTTACCGCTAGAATTTACCTGCAGACTCTGAACTTCTGCGAGCTGACAGAGTAGGAGATGGTTCTTTGTAGGGTACCAAAAGGGGTAAAAAAAATATGCATGCTCAAGTATTCCTCTATGTATCCATATTCTTATTCTTCCACTCCTTGTTCTCAGACTAGTGTTATTAAAGTATTATACTTCACATTGTCATATTTTTTCTTCGCGAGGGAGGATATCAGGCAACGCGCCCGGGCTTTTGTGGCCTTCGGACCTGCCATTCCTGCGGAGCCTGATTAGGCGTTTTTCGTTTTTGTTTTTGCGGTGTTTTTTGGCATGTTTTCATCTTAACCAAAACATGCCCCATGTACTATGTGTTTCGCTTTCCCTCCATCTATTTGAAAAGGCAGAGCTCCTCCCGGTTGCTCCAAAAAAAAAAATTTCTTCGCATGTGGATCTTTTTTGTGTGCGAGAGAGAAGCTTGGAATTGATACTAGTACTTTTTCATGATGTCAGGGTATGAAGGAGTCATCAGATTGCCAGTCTAGTATCCAAGGTTTTTGCCTCCACTCTGACGAATCTAAAGGCACGTATAGGGATGATATCAAAATGGGGAAGGACCCGGAGAATCCTTCTTGTCTCGTCGACATCAACCGCTGTATTGACCTCCTGAGGTTTGTCTTCAAACAAGGGATGGCATTTCTAGATAATGGATCTGGGAGATGTCTGCTGGAGAGGATGCTCGTGGGCACGCCAGGCTACGTAGCCGATAAGCTGTTTGCGCAACCTGCCGTTCCGCAGCGCGATGCTCCTCCTGGTCGGATGCGGATGATGACGCCTACTCTCGAAACCGAAATCGCGCACGCGTTCGCAGAAGAAACAAGAAAGGGCATCGGCAAGGTTATGTCTTGGGGCAGTATGATGGTGAAGTTTTAACCGAGCTGAGATCATCGTTGCGTTAGCGCAAATGCATCTGCACACTATGTCCATCCTCACCTCTGCCCGCTGCATTCGCTTCTTATAACCGCTTCTTATGGCCAGTTTGATGTGTACGAGCTTTTCAAGGCTGTTGATGTGCTGTCCAATCTAATTCAAGAGTCCCCTCAGTTCACTGAAAAGCTATGCACCCTGATCATCCAAGAGAGAGGGGTGGGCCTGGATAATGCTCTTCGGAAGCCCGGTGAAACAAGCTGGGTTCATACTATGTGGCGATCGTGAAATTTGCTGCTTATTTCAGTCCTATTTGTGATGCACTCGACTTTGTGGGAGAAGTCTCAACAAGTAGAGATGTAAGATTCATGGTGCACGAGATATGTAGAAGATTGTCTTATGACCTTGTCTTTGCCTTGCTCCTGATGCGAGATGTGCTGGGCGTCACAGATGGGTTGTCACTGGCCTTGGACAGGAAAGAGGACTTGGATGCTGAAAACTGTGTGTCTCTTCTGCAGGAGTCCAAGAAACAGCTTCAGGTCACCAGGGACGAGGGATGGACACCTTTCCTTGACAAAGTCGGCATGTTCTGCAATGAGAATGATCTCGAGGTGGTCGCCATGGGAGAGAAATTCAAGCAGAGAGCATGGAGAGTCGATGAACCTACAGCGGTGACGAACATGGATTATTACCGTGTGGATTTCTTCGAGAAGGTGATCAACAGCCAGCTCGAGGAGATGCTGACGCCGCCGCGCTTGCTCTGGAGCTTCAAGCCTTCATAACGGAGGTCCGCTCCGACGCCAGGTTTGCTGGAATGAACATGCTGCTGAGTGATCTCTCTGTCCTGATGGTGGAGACAGGCACGGACGTCGCATATCCGCTGGTCTATCTGCTTGTGAAGATGGCGCTCATCCTTCCTGGGACGCCTGCTACCGTTAAGGCAGCCTCTACAGCACTCAAGTTCATAGATGATACGATTAGGGAAGATCCATGCAACCAGTGGATCAGCGACTGCCTACTGCTGTACCTGGAGCCTGACATATTGGACACCATCACCAACGATGCTGTGATTGCATCTCTCTGAGGGTATTGAGATTATTATTAGGGCCTACAGAAACTGAGATTATTATCAAGTAATGTTCCGAAACTCGGACACCAGGTAGTGATACGGGATGAAAATCTTTGTGTTTTCCAGTATTCCATTCCAGCTTTACCCGGAAGGCTGGGATAAGCATTGCATTAGTTATGTTGGTAGAATGCATGTGCACTTACTATGCAACAACCATCACCATTACAGTGGATTAGTAGACGACCAGAAGGAAACCAACCAGTAAATAAACCACCTCTATTAGCTTCCGTTTTCTGTTCTCCCAATCCCAGGAAAGTTGCCGGGATGGTAATAGCTTTCCAAGAACAAGAGCAGGTTCAATGCGCAAAGGCACATGCCAAATTATTGAATCCATAACCCCAACCATTACCACCAATACTAAGTTTCATGTTCACTATACCAGTTTCACTAGGTGCATCTCTGAAAACTAGCGATCACGCGACGACTATTTATTGTTACTCTAAACCGGTACAATCAGACTCCCTGGAAATTACTCCACAATATGAAAAATGCCTTTAAAAAAGAATGTCTTCACCAAAATTATGACTCAGCATTCCTGGGTATTGGCACTCCCAATCCTTCTGTCAGGACTTTGTATGCGTTCTGGATTTGTCTTGTGACCGGACCGATTTTCCCATCACCAATCTCACGCCCATCAATCATCACGACCTGTTGTAAATCAGAATAGGTCAGCAATAGTGTATCATCTGTAGGATGTTGCAACACTACCGACAGGTACTTAGTTGGAGTACGATTGCTGTATCTGGATATGGAAAAAATGGAGAAATCTAGCTCAAAAAAATAATGTGAGAAGATATGGCCTTCTAACTAGAAACACATTGCAGGGAACTCCTGATGATTTGGTCTGAAGCTGGCAAACCCATCACAGGGAAATGTAGAACATCGCACATGCAAAAATTGGGCACACGTGATTATATTTTGTAGAAAAAAAGATAAGATTGCACACGACTTCTGTATTGTAAACCCATTAATTTGCCGTTTAAGTACAACAAATACAAGCATACTTTGCGCATGCAGACACACTAACATGTCTACATCTATCAACACTTCTGTCAAGTGTCAACATTTTGCAGTGCACAAACTAAAATGAACTCATATGAGCTGTTCATAAAATTTGCATGAAACGTCACCCAAACAGCACTCAATTATTCAAAATTAAGTAAACCAGCAGGAGAAGTACAAAAATAGCTAGAAAAAACATGACCATATATAGTGCAACTCACCGGTGTAAGTTCGCCCATCGTTCCGGTTGTCCACACCTGCATGTGGAAACCCACATTACTAGGGTACAACTTTCAAATATAATTGACCATATCAATGGAATAGTGCATTATAACTTACTTTAGTAGTTGAGAATATTCAAACTGTCTTATTAGAGTAGTTCGTCAACATGGAGATATATTAAGTTAAAGGTTCTTCTAAAACAAGATCAAATTTGCACGATTTTCTGAAAAATAACACATGCATATAGCTGACTCTTATAACTACAGCATCATTATAACTATACAATCATGAGGAAACTAAAACCTGCACAGAAAGGAAAAATAATACTTTCAAAATCTTAAATTCTTAGCAACTAAAAGCATACACCTGTAATTTCATTTTGTTTAGTTCAGTAGACAAATGCAAATTTCAGTACAAAGGAAAATATACAGTTCCAAAGCAAAAAAAAAAAAAAAACTCAGTAGAAGGACAAGATGAAGCTATTTTTTTTTAAATAATACATTTTTTTATTGAATTGCACAAATAATACACAAAACGGACAAATTGCAAATCTGTTGGTCGGTCGGCCGTTCGACAGACGACAGACTGCCTTCGCCCGTTCAACGGACGACACACTGCCTTCGCCCGTTCAACGGACGACACACCCTGCAAACCCCTAGCGTTGCCTGCAGGGTGATTCGTCCGTTGAACGGACGAAGGCAGTGTGTCGTCTGTTCAACGGCGGACCGACCAACAGATTTGCAATTTGCCCGTTTTGTGTATTATTTGTGAAATTCAATAAAAAAATGTATTATTTAAAAAATTTTAGCCAAGATGAACATGTCCATGAAATAAAATATCTAACCTCATCTGCAGCATGAAATTCAGATAGACTAATTCGCCGTTCATGTAGTACCAGGTTTTCTTTCACAACAAGATCCATGACCTGGTATTTCATATAATATGAAAAGTATGAACTTCAATAAAGACGAATATTGGGTTTTTCTGGGAAACCATGTATATTCACCCTAGAAATGGCAGAATGATTCGTTATTGAGCTAACAAATTTCCTCTTCCATGAATGTAGCTAACGGTAACATATTTCTGCAAGACATAATGTAGCAATACATATTCATAATATATTGTACACAACATAACGATAGCCAAACATTTTCTAGCATACGCTGTCATGTAGAACGGGAAAAAAAGGAACACAAACCATTATCCAAATAAGGAAACTCGGCAGAATCTGTAGAATACAAAGGAAGATACTAAGGCTACAAAAAATTTGATGACTTCGCACTTTTGCATTTCGAATATTTTACATTTTGATTCAAAGACAGTTTAGAGCATGCCCATAATTGAAGAACCTCAGTGTCTCCATGAAGAAATTGGGCCTTCCCAAAATTGTATTGGGATCTCTTTATCAAAATGAGAAGAATCATTCATCTGATTGCCATAATTCATAAGAGTACATTTTACCCATAAGATGTTTTACCATGAGCAGTTTGTATCCACTGGGAAAATAGTCTGTTTATCAAGATTTGCTTTTGTTTAATTTTTTATTTATATAGTAATTCAACCTATTGCTCCAGATTACCATTTACTAGAGCGATAAGAATTAAAAGGATTTGAGTATGTACTCGTTACTTAGATGCGAATCTTCTACTCCCTCCTCTCGAAATAGATGTGGAAGATTTGTCTAGATTTGCATGTATCTAGACGTGTTTTAGTGTATAGGTACATATGAATCTAGACAAATCTCCGCCATCTATTTCGAGACGGAGGGATAGTACATATCTAACTGTACAAAGTACTGGTCCGTGATCTGAGTTGGGTACTGGTCAACTACTGCTAAACAGCTTGGGGCCTTGAAATAAAAATTGGCAAACAACACGATAGGACAGAAATCTCAAGAAGTTTTTTCTGATTCCATTTCAAATTGGAGGGAACCACTTTTTTACAATTATTTCCTGGAAGATGATTAGACTTACAGTTGCACGCGTAATTCCTGGAAGGCAGTAGTCAGCATGAGGTGTCAACACAATGCCCTTCTTAACCATAAACTGCAGTCAATACACAGGCCTTTTTACAATAACCATATGGCGAACATTGAGCTATTCCAACTGATGCTAATAGTACGTACTATGTACACTTACAATGTTTGTTGCATTTGTTTCTGATACAAAACCATCTTGATCTAGCATGATAGCATCCTGAGCCTGTGCAAGATTACCCTCTATCTGCATAAATGCAAAATTGTTTGAGACCCAGTGTAATCCCAGTTCCTTAAATTTAGATAAAATTCAAGGAGCTTGTCAGATTAGAGCTTCAAATTTGAAGATAAATGACCTTTGCCAGAATGTTGTTAATAAGATTGTTGTGATGAATCTTTGAATCGACGCTCTGAAACAAGTTAAGAGAACAGCCAAGGTCAATGTTTGTTGAATGAAGAAATAATAAAATTAGACTGTTCATACAAAAAAATATAACAGGTGAGAAACCAAAACACGAATTGTTTGGATTCTGTAAATGGATCATACATTTGGAGAATTACGACGTGTGGTGGCAGTTACCAACTTTATCCCATGTGAGTTATCATAAACTGGTGGTTTCCACTCTGCAAGTACTGCAAAAGGCAAAACGTAAAGTCTTATCGTTATTGCATCGACTTAGTCTCCAATGACAATTGAATGGTCCAAAAAAAGCCACGACAGCAAGCATCATTTCCCACAATAAAGTACAGAAAATATGAGACAGTGATAACACAACCAGGTATCACCACTCCACCTGTCATTATATTTTGGATTGAGATCAGTGAATTGACTGGTATGGTCTTACATATGAGCACTGGTTGCTAGCCACAAGAAGTTATTACAGACTATCAGACAGCTACCCACTTGCTGAAATCTTTACCTCATGCTATAGTCTATCCTTGTTCTATGGGATACCATAGTTTAGGGCAGAAAGCAGAAAATAACAAACATGGTGTACATATTTAAGCACAGAAAACACATGCAAGAAGAAAAAGTGGGAGAAGAATTTGAATACCAATTAAGACACACCCATACAGATTGAAAGCTGGACTCATTCCAGATGTCACCTACAGTTTAGACAGACAGTGAACAAAATGAGAAAGTTCGTGGAAAGAAGATTGCAAATACACACTGTAGAATTGGCAATACTGATGAATCTTATGTATAGTTTACCTTCTTCCCACGGGTGAGAGTGAGCCTTATATGTGCATTGTTGAACATTCCATTTGCATTAAGAGTCTTAAATATTGCATCCTTAATCTGCAATATAACATGTACACAGCGAATGCTTAGTTCAGTAGTTCAAACTTCGAAGTGAGCCTTCAGCAATTCTCTTAAATCAAAATTTGGGAAGTATGTTAGCACTTCAAATCTCAATAGAAGGATGCCTACCAAACAAGCAGCGATATGGTTCTTTCTTGTAATACTATAAATGAAATAGTGAGAAGCAGGTAAAAATAGTTACCCAATCACGACTGGGCACATTGCTGAAGGCCATAGCTTTTGTAGAATCAAACAATCTAGAAAAAAATGATATAAAGAGGGTTACTGCATAGATCATAAGCAGAAAAGATATTGGCAAGATGATAAGTATACAGAACAATCACTACACCTATCCAAGTGTTCTTCAAGTTTGAATACTTTCCCATCATATACACGTAATCCTTCCCACACAGCATCCCCTCCTTGTACAACTGAATCGAACACTGAAACCTTTACAACACAGATGGTTAGAAATAAGAATGGGGAGAACTGATCAAATCTGACCAGTTTAATGTTGTGATGATTATTGCATAGCAGAAGTTACCAGTACATACCCTGGCACTATCACGTGGCAAAAGCTCATCTCCAACCCAAACAAGAATTTTTTTATTTTCTGGGACAGGAAGAGGAGGATCAGACTGTGGTGGTTGCAGGGACCCTGCTGTTCTCCTTACTTGGCGCTTCAGCATATTGTAAAAGGGCAAGCTTTGCTCAAGCAGGTCATAAAACGCAAATGGGAAAGTCTGCAATTAAATAAGGTATGTTTTAATTGACACAATACAGAAAGCAAGATGAAGTCAATTGCATCTTGGTAACTTGTTAGAGAGAACTTCTTTTAGTAGAAGAAATGAAATTCATTAAAAGAGTTAAATGCATACCTAACTTTCTCAAAATACTCAAGCTGCTCTGTATACCAGAACGAATTATGAGAAATCTTTGCCACCAGAGGTAATACTTCTAGTATTAATGTTTATCACTGTGCCCTTACCAGTACAACTATGACTGACTAACTATGCAAAGCTAACTAGTATTTAAGTACTGGAAATCAAGAAAGAAGTTTGATGCAGGCTTACCATAGGGTAACGGCGGGATTTAGAAAAGCCCGTAGATTTGTGCACACTTTCATACCACCAGGGGGCCCATACACCATCAAAGTCCCTGGGCCCAGCTTCCCATCTAAGAGTTAAAAACAATTCCAAATGGTCTCAGAAAGCACATCACCTACTTACTAAGTGTGTTCTAAGGTACATACTTGAGGACAGTGGAACTGCTTTAATTACTAGGACAACACACATACTTTAGCATTTGTGGCTGGAAAGGAATTCCCAGGTCCTCACAAAGTCCACTCAAGACGGCCTGCATTTTACATGCAAATAGACTGCACTGAATTGGATTGCAACTTGCAAGATGCAGTTGTTACAAAGGTACTGAAACGATGTTATACCATTAAAACGGCTTCATGCACTAAAATGTTTAAATGAAGTAAAAATGGAAAACCACTGCAGACACCATAATTGCAAACCATAAAAACTGAGGTGGATTCAGATTTATCAGTTCGGTGTTTAGTAATCCTAATAGCATGAGGCTCTGCATTGCCAGGTCCTCCAAGGCACCCCTACTACACACAATGACACATGATTTCTGTAAATTCAAATCTATAAATTTGGGATAGCCCAGCTTGAGGACTGCAACGCAATGCTCTTTGAAACAGCCTACTAAACAGAAATAGCAGCAGAAAATGCTATTGGAGCCCTTTATTTTAAAAATTAGAAAATGATATTCTGAAACAAATATGTACATAAAGGTAAGCATGCAATATCTCAATCTAAAACACATTGTATTTTGGGCTACACAAAAAACAATTCTGACAAGGTTTGAAGGTGCACTGTTGAAACAGCCAGATCTATAATATTGTGTTTTTTGTGTAGCACAGGATACACCATATTTCGGATTGAGACTTGGCACACTTGAAGTATACAACATTTCCTATATGTAGATAGTTTTTCAGATTTTTTTTAAAACTCTGAAAAATACATTTTTGAATGTTCAAAAGAAAAGGTGCTCGAATGAGCCAGGGAGTCAAATTGATGCGTAATAGCAGATCCTATGACACATTTGTATTATTATTAGGTTCAACAGATAATGCTCATAAAGATAAAACTATTTGGGTAACCAGTAATAGATTTACCTCAGGATCCCTTTGCAGATCATCTGCATCTATCACTGGTGGAGGGCTCCCAAGATCACACAACTCGGTGTATATTGCGACAAGTTCTGCTATACCAAGCTCCATGAAGGACGGTCGGACAACTTTACCAAATGATGGCTGAGGTATATGGAATGCTATTAGCTGGAGGTTGATATGTTCACGATATAACATGCAAAGTGTCGGCGAGAAAGTAACTTGTACTGAATTAGCAAATAGATCAAATAAACAGAACAAATCAGCAGCATGCGTGAGTGTTACTGAACCAATTTGGAGGCAAATACCAGGATATTTAGAGGGTTACGTATCATTATGAAATGTTTCCCCTTCTTCATCAGGTTTCCTGTGAGGTTAGGGAGCCGCTGCTTTGCAATGTGCTACATATAAAAAGGAGAAAGGAGATCCATGAACAACAGTGTGGTAACTCATCTACAGAGCTATGCGCTCACACTTTGAGAATTGCAACCACACCTTGCAGTAACGATATTTTTCCTCTCCTGGCCCAAAAATTACTTCTTTGACAACTTTATTGCCATCAGGATCCTGCACTGGAAAGGCTCAAATATCTGAACTATACATAAGGCAGCATTCACATTGTAAAAAACCATACAAAGAAGAGATGGAAATATCTGATTCTGGCTCAAATTGAGTTCTGAGATGGATTTAAAAGTTCAACATTATTTAGACACTGACATGAATTATGAGGTCACCGCGGCAATGGGCAAATACCAGCAGAGAATCATCTAGGCAGACGGGCTATATAAGTTAGGGACGACTCAGGAAGGCATCGTTGAAGTGTTACCATTTTCGAAAGAAGCTCCTCGCGGTAGGGCCTGTCGACGCCAGTGACACGCAGGAAGTTGGCGTAGAGAGGCTCGTCAAGCACATCCATGTCATCCCTCTAGAGCAAGCCAAAAGAGAAAGTTGATCAGTTCAGAACCCGGCTGTGGGGTACCCAAAATCGACGATCAAATTCACTCGGGGCGGGCATGTTATGATGGTTAGCTGCAATCAGTTAATGAAGCTTCAGTTCCAGTCCTATTAATTCAACGCGAAACGGCGCGCAAGAGCAGAGCAGCATAAGCAACAGTTGACCGAGCACGCACGGGGCATTGGGTTTGTGTGCCCCTCGTCTCTCGTATTCTCCCGTGATCTCAGAGTTCGCGGGCGGAGACAATCAGGAAGCGGCGTGCGACGGGTGGATTCACCGGACGCGAGCACTACGGGGGCGCAGGCGGATGGGGATTGGGATTGGGGACGGAGGTGAGGGGAGGGGAGTCTCTCAGTCACCTGGGAGAAGGAGTACATGAGGCTGGTGCTGAGGGAGCGAGGCGCCGACCACGCGTGGATCACCATCGGCTCCGGCGACGACGCCATTCACTCGGAGTCGGAGCTCTCACTTGTGCGCCTCGGACGGGAGGGAGGAGGAGATCTTTCCTTCTTCTTATGTGGATTCGGTAAGATTATTTCTGATAGAACGATGAGGGCAGGTGCGCACAAGCCAAGACAACAGTTGGCAGTGGCGAGACGGTGTGAGGGACCTGCTGCTCGGGTGGATCACACGGATTGGACCTTTTCTTTTGAGTAGTACCTGAACTTGCTTAGGAAACCCAGTATGGTCATTGTACTCAGAAAATACGAAGTTACGGTCACTGAACTCGCAGGAGAGCGTCACGCGTGGTCACTGGGCGATACGTAGCGTTGTATAGAGTGACGTGAAGGTAAGTGGGACCCGATTTTAGTGTCACCAGTGCATTGATGGAGCATTTATTTGCCCATAGGCCCCTGGACCAACAGCTAAGTTTGGACAGGCCCTCCCACCCCCAATGACCACCATGAACTAGTTCTTCTCCGCGGAGCTGCCGAGGTGAAGGGGAAGAGAGGGAGCGGGAAAGGCACAACGCGGAGCGGTCGAGGTAGAGGTGGTGAACTCCGGAACTCCATAGCTATCGAGGACGGAGGCAGTGGAGGTTCGTCGGAGTCTTCATCGACGACGGCGGTGGAGGCGGTGACGCGATGTCGCGGCTAGGAGCCGCGGCCATTTTCCCAGTGAGGCGGCCGGAAGGTGCTCCTCCTCCTGTCTACGGTAAGAGCTCAGAACCCGTCGCAGTTCAGGGGAAGTCAAGTTGTTTTGGGGGAATTTCTGTTCTGGAGTTGCAAATCTGATGTGCTCTCATGCCTGTGAGTTCTCTGTCAGAGTTTAGTTTTTTGGTTTTGTTAGGGGTTTGGCCGATGATTTTTGGTGTGGTAAGGGCTTAGGGTTTTAGAAAATGATCATCATGACTAGGATGATGAAAGCATGTGTATATTTAGGTCATATCGATATTGGTTGCAGAAAATGAGGTGCTTTTTTCAGTGTACTATACAAATCTTGTGTAGAGTGGTCACATAATTCTGTTAATTTGCAGATAGGGGAAGTACATGCTTTACATTGGAGATAAACCATGGTGGATATTTTCTGGGCACAGGCAACAATAGAAGCTATGTTGGTGGTCATATTATCTATTATGATCAGGTTGACTCTGTGTCATGGTCTGCAGCAATGCTAGAGCACATAGTTGAGGAAATTGGTTATGAAATGGCTGGTAGAATTAAGGCTCATTACTGCATTCCTATTCTAACCATTGCAAAAAATGGTTTAAGAGAGTTAAAAGATGACCATGCCTTCATGTTTATGGTTACTATGGTGGAGACAGGGAATCATTTCATCAGTCTTTATCTTGATCATGATGACAGCTATAGTTTCATAGGTTTGGATGATGTTGTAAATTTCCCAGTAGCATCTTTGCCTCCTGTCATTAGCCCTAGCAAGCCAAGTACCACAAACAAACCTGAAGATGCAGCTAGAGATGATCCTCCTATACCACTTCAAATTGTGTATCCAGAAAGCACTATTCAAGATTCAGTGGAGCGAGAAAAGGAAGTTTCTGTTGCTGGTAGAGTGAGGAGAAGGAAGAGGGGCAGAATCAACATTGATGAGATCATGAGTAATCTAGAAGAAGCTGCTCAATTAACTGAAGAAGAAGAAGAAGACAGTGAAAGTGATGATGGTGACAGTGTACATTCAGCAGATTCAGAGTTTGAGCTGGCAGATTCAGATTATGCTATCAGTGATGGTGATGATGACCTATATGTGGACAAAGTGAAAGGCAAGAGTGGAGCTGTGAAGAAGAGGAGTGTATCTGTGCAAGAAAAGGTTGGAGCTGAGAAGAAGAAAAAGGAGAGAAGATACACTGGTCAAAATGACAGTGGCAAAGTGAAGCCTGTAATCAAGGAGGATGAGTCAGAGACTGATGATTTGTGGGGTCCTGAGTCTGATGAGGATGCAGCCCAGATAAGGTTCAAAACATTCAGAGATGATGATCTACATGATCCCAAGTTTGCAGTTGGTCAAGTATTTGCTAATGTGGAGTTGCTTAGGAAAGCCATCAGAACATATAGTTGTATTCATAGAAAACCAATTAAGCTGCCAATTAATGACAAGATGAGAGTGAGGGCAGTATGTGGAGGCAAGTGCCCTTGGTACCTTTGGGCATCATGTGATTCTAGGACAGGAGCATTTCAGATAAAGAGGTATACAAGTGAGCACATTTGCAGTGGCAAATGGAAAATTGCTGCATTCACTGCTCAATTCATTGCAGAACAGTATGTAGAAAGCTTTAGAGCTGATCAAGGAATGAGTATGAAAAATTTCTCAAGGGTGGTGCAAAAGGATTGGAATATGACACCTTCTAGGAGCAAATTGCAGAGGGCAAAAAGGACTGCAATGAAAGTCATATATGGAGATGAGGAGGAGCAGTACAAGATGCTATGGGACTTTGGAAATGAGATAAAGAGGAGTAATCCAGGCAGCACATTCTGGCTTTCACTAGATGCTAATTCAAGATTCCAACAATGTTACATGTGTCTTGAAGCATGCAAAAGGGGGTTCTTACAAGGGTGCAGACCAGTTATCTTTATTGATGGCTGTTTCCTAAAAACAAGGTACAGAGGACAGTTGCTCACAGCTGTTGGGATGGATCCTAATGATTGCATCTTCCCAATTGCTGTGGCTGCTGTAGAAGTGGAAGATACAGCTTCCTGGACATGGTTCTTAGAGACCTTGAAGGCTGATTTAGGAATAATGAACACTAGCCCTTGGACAATCATGTCAGACAAACAAAAGGTACAAGAAGTACTTCATTTATTACTTGTTAATTATAAAAGCTATCATCTTACTGAACTGTACTTGCTATCATCCAACTAAGTATCACTTGCTGTGAATTCCAGGGACTTATAAATGCTGTCAGAGCTGTGTTCCCAGATGCAGAACACAGATTTTGTGTGAGACACATGTGGCACAACTTTCAACAACTATTCAAGGGTGATGTACTAAAGAACCAACTGTGGAAGATAGCTAGGAGCAACACAGTTACTCTCTATGAGAAGCACATGGATGAAATGAAATTACTTAATTCAAATGCTCACTCATGGTTGGAGAATTTGGATCCAAAGACATGGGTAAGAGCTTTTCAGAGTGACCTGCCCAAATGTGACATCCTACTTAACAACAATTGTGAAGTTTTCAACAAGTAAGCTACCATCTATACCTTGCTTTATATTCTATCACTCTTAGACAAGCATTATTGTAGTTCATGTTAATTAATGCATTTATTCTATGACATTAGATACATCTTGGATGCTAGAGAACTACCTATGCTTGCAATGCTTGCAACAATCAAGTCACAATTACAGTCTAGGATGTACAACAAAAATAAAGAGAGAATGAATTGGGCTGGTCCTATTTGCCCAAAGATCAGAAAGAAACTAGATAGGCACATTCAACTAGCAAACAATGTTTTTGCAGATGGAGCTGGAGATGGTTTATTTGCAGTAGGTGAACTTGTTGCAGCTAAACCTGTTGACTATGTAGTAGACTTAAAACATAAGACATGTAGTTGCATGAGGTGGCAGAAAACAGGGATACCTTGCCCACATGTAATAGCATGCTTAAGGATTGAAGATGCAGATCCAGTCACACTGGTTGACAAATGCTATTCAGTGGAAATGCATGATAAGGCCTATGGAAACATAGTGTACCCTTCTAAGGACAAGACAGAGTGGCTAAAGATGAATGGAACTCCAATATTGCCACCTTTATACAGAAAACATGTTGGGAGGCCTACTAAAAGCAGAAGGAAAGCCCCTTATGAGGTAGATACTAGAGGAGGAGGAAAGAAGATGACTAGACATGGTGTAATAATGCATTGCAAGTACTGTGGCTTCCCTGATCATAACATTTCTGGTTGCAAATGGTTGAAAGCTGGCCTTCCTCCACCTACAAGTGCTGATCAACATTTCCCTACTCAATCATCTACTCAACCAACTACAAGTGATGATCAGCATTTCCCTACTCAATCATCTACTCAACTAGCTACAAGTCCTGATCAGCATTTCCCTCCTCATAGTGATCCTGTAATTACACAGGTACCTACGTTGTTTTAGTGCCTACATTGAATTTACTTACATTGAATTTACCTACATGTATCAGCATTGAATTTACCTACATGTAACAGCAACAAAACCCTGATGTCAACATTCCAGTTGTGAACACACATGAAGATCTACTTGTGAACAATTTGATTGAGCAGGTAACTTAGCTAATATTACTATTTTATATTCTGTGATTGTGATCAACCAAATGTAACTTGACATTTATGCATGTTCAGAGGTCTTTGGATAGGCAAGTGGAAGCAAGAGCAATTCCTGAGTCTACCTTCATCACAGCAGCACAAAGATTGTTGCAAGAATCTACTTCTAGTCAATCAAGTGGTGCTACCTGCATCAGGCAGGGTGAACTAACTCAGAAACTGTTACAAATGCAGCTAGAGAAGAATAGGACAAATGAAGAAAGGAAATTAGCTTTACTTGAGGCAAAGTATCAAGCTGATGTGAAAAAAGCAGAGGAAAGATCAAGGAAGAAGCTAGAGCAAGAAAAGATGAAGGCTGAACTAGCAGAAACCAAAGCAAGGATTGTTGCTGAGAAGAGAGAGAAGAGAAAGGAAGAAGCTGAGCTAAAGAAGAAAGCTAAGCAAGAGACCTCTAGAATCATTGCAGAGGTTAGAAAAGAGGTAAATGAGAAGAAAAGGAAGGCAGCTGCAGAAAAGAAAGCAATTGCCAAGGTGGTAGCTGCTGAAAAAAAGAGAAAATCAAAGAGAGATGCTCAAATTGCAGCATAAACTGCAGAGAGGGAAACTGTTGAAGCTGAAGTGATTGTAAACAATGCTATGATGGCAGCCAATGCAGCAGCTACACATGGTGAAATGGAAGATCATCATGTACCTGTTGTTCCTCATCTGTCAAGGACTGAAACCATCCCCATGTCAGAGGTTGTAACAGAGGAAGTGCCAACATCTAGGAGGATGGAGTGGTACTTAGGTGTGAAAGTACCTGGACATGTAGTATCCCCAGAAAATTAGGTGTCAAAGTAGTTTAAGGTGTCCATCTAAAACTCTTGCATGAGTTTCTTTTGCAAACCAGGCAGCACCACTTCAAGCATAGACTTGATTATTTTGTCATGTGATTTCCAATCTAGTATCACTGTGAATCTTATGACTTATGGAAATGTTGGTTATGAAAATTATGCAGAATGTTCTTTACTTATGAGTGTGACAATTACATAACAGTGTTTGAAATTAGGCCAGAAACTCACATATCAGCACAAGACTGTATATATCACTGCATTAGTTCATGTTCACATAGATAAGGCCAAAAGGCATCACATACATCAGGTTCACAGACTTGAAATACACCATAACCACATGCCCAGTACACCATTAACTTAAACTACACAATAACCAGAGTCATACACACAACCCTTTCATAGCACACAACACACACAGCTGCAAATATGACCCTCAGACCTCACTTCTTCAACACTACAATAGCAACCATAGCAGACAGCACACATGCAATACCCACTGCAATCTTCAAAAGAACTTTCATTTCCCTGAGTTCCCCTAAAATCATCAGCAGTTGCTCCTCCTGGCCTTGCACATGAGTCACTTTAGCCTCCTTCTTCCTCAGCTCTAGTTCTTCTCTCCTATCTTCTGCCCACCCTACAGCATCACACGCAACATCCCCTTGCAGGTAATTGTGCTCAATCAGATAGCCAACGTAATCCAGCTCCCACCACCAAAAGTTGCAGCCAAACTGTGAAAAATCATAACTAAATCAGTACTCCAAACTAGCCAAATCGAGCTCCAACCTACCCAAATCGAGCTAAATCCTAAGAGTAGATAGACTTAATCCATGGTTTTTACACTTGTAGTAGATCCATCCTGGGTGGTCCGTCGTCCCCGAGCGGGCCTGCTTCACCGTGCGGCCGCAATCGGGGCAACTGATGAGGGGAATCGGAGGACCCGCACGGCGGAGCGCACAGCGTGTCGAGCTTGCGCTGGACATGGCGGAGCAGCTCGCTAGCTAGGTCGTCGTTGGTCCCTCCTGCGGCGGCCACTCTCCTGCGGCGGCGATAACTGTATCGTGGCGGCGCCGCCGATTTATGGTCAGGGCAAACGGAGGGGAATGACCCGGTTCCGGTCGGACCACGAGGGTTAGTACCAAGTGGGGGAATTTGCAAAAGGAACCCTCCAAACATCCTTCTTTTCAAAACTTACATGTTTCGTCATCTGACAGTGGGACCTGAGTCACTCTATACAACGCTACGTATTGCCTAGTGACCACGCGTGACGCTCTCCTGCGAGTTCAGTGACCGTAACTTCGTATTTTCTGAGTACAATGACCGTACTGGGTTTCCTAAGCAAGTTCAGGTACTAACCATGTATTTAACTCTTTTATTTTCTCATTCTGACGAGAGAGAGAAGAGAATGGACAAGAGTAGAAAATGGGCAAATTGTCAACTTTTGCATAGGAACTGTTAATCCTCCGTCATCGCTACTTAGCCTAACTGACAAGACATGTTCTCCACTAGGCAGTCCATGCTGGTGGACAAAGAAGTGTTATTAGACTACTCCCATGTATCTCAAAAAAGATGCGTCTAGATTTAAACATATTTATACACTATAACGTATACATGTATATATATATATATATTTAAATAATTATGAGATATCGTTTTCAAGACGGAGGGATTATAAAGCTTAGGGATGGATAAAACTTTCCCGCATTTGCTTCGTTATACAGAAAAAGGTTCGGTAAAAACAAGAAAAGGCCAAGTCCTTCTAGACCTCTTAGAAAAAAATTGTGTTATTGTAGCATAATTTTAGCCACCTTTCTGCAAATGGGTTAAAAATGTCCATAAAATCATTGCAGCATTTCAAAAACATCTATGTAGCAAAAAAAGAAATGAGGGTGTAACAAATAAACGAGTGTGCAGAAAAATCAGCCCAGGCTCCACTCCATGGTGGCATTGGCGTTCTCCCATGGTAGCATCGTCATCTGCCCATGGTAACAACGTCGCCCATCGTCTATAGCATCCTCGGTAGCATCACCGGCTACCCCTTGCAGCAATGAAATGATAGAGATGGTAACCTAGAGGGGGTTGGATAGTGTTGGAGTCTGAATTAATATAGCAGTACTGTTCTAGGAGAGTCTAGAGTATTCTAGTGTATAAGTTAAGATGTAAGGCTAAGTTGAGCTATATATAAGAGGGTGTGGAGTTCCAAGGGACCAACTCATCTAGAAATTTTCTCCCAAAACCTACATGGTATCATAGCTTGCTGCTAGGAGAATAGGAGAATGAAATGGATCTTTAGAGAGAGGAAGAGGCCGCCATGACCGAGGCAAAGATGGTTGAGGCAAGATGGCGCTAGAGGGTTGATGGAGAGGAGGTAGAGGTCAAGGTTGTGACCTTGTTGGAGAGGTGTAAGTCATGTGGAGGTCAGGAGAGTGTGGAACTATGGATAGTTGCCCGGTGAGGTGATGCGGTTGTGGCTTTGTATGGGCTATTGTTGAGGTGAGGCAGCCATGGTTCTGCGGAAACCGAAGTTGATGAAGAGGCAATGACAATCTCAAATTGATGATGGAACCGGGTGTGGTGCCACCGTTGTAGGCACCGGTGTAAGAAGGCGCATGGTTTGAGAGGCAATGTAAGAAGGATAGGAGGTGGCTAGCTTGATGCAAAAATTGTGCATGGTGATGGTGTTGTTGAGGTTACATGTGCCATAGCTTGAATGGTTAGTGTCGAATGTGTGCTTGACTGCAGATGGTCAAAGACCGATGGAGCAAGAGCCAGAGTAAAATTCGCTCATGTATCTTTGCATGCTTGTAAGCTAGAAGTGTAGTGGTCGTAGTGTCATGGATGGTCATGGCGAATGAGTCATGCCCATCTTGAGGGGGAGTGCTGGAGTCTGAATTAGTATAATAGTAGTGTCCTAGGAGAGTCTGAAATATTCCAGTGAGTGTTGGAGTTTATGTTAGTGTCCTAGCATAGTCTAGAGTATTCTAGTATACAAGCTAATATGTAAGGCTACATTGAGCAATAACAAGTTTACTTTTCTTTTCACAAGATTTAAGTTATGCGGATAAATAATATGAGCCTAACAACTAATTGAAACAACCTATATGATGCAATAAGACACTTCAAGCACAAATGCTATCACAAAAGTAAATGAAAGAGTTTGAAGGGAATATGTCTGACTGGCAATAATAAAGTGGTTATTATCTTATTCCTTGTTTATGATAAATTTTTATTTTGCATGCTATAACTGTATTAATCAGAAACATAAATACATGTGTGTTTAATAAATAAATAAAGTGTTCCTAGTTATGCCTCTCATATAAACTAGCTCATTGATTAACAAGATGATCAAGGTTTCTTGATCATGGGGATTGGATGTTGTTAATAACGAGATCACAACATTGGTGGAATGATATAATGAACATGTTGGAGATATGCCCTAAAGGCAATAATAAAAGTGGTTATTATTATATCTTTGTGTTTATGATAAATGTTTACATTCATGCTATAATAGTATTAACCGGAAACATTAATACTTGTGTGATTTGTAAACTAAATTAGAGTCCCTGGTAAAGCCTCTTTATAATACTAGCTTGTTGGTTAATAGATGATCGTGGTTTCTCGATCATGAACATTGAGATGTTATTAACAACAAGATCATATCATTAGGAGAATGGTATGATGGACATACTCCTATAGATAAGCGTAGCATTAAGATCAAGTCATTTCAATAGTTCATTTGCTATAAGCTTTCTGATACATAGTAACCTAATTCCTTCGACCATGAGATAATGCTAATCACCATCACCGGAAGGATGCTTTGATGATATCAAACACCACACCGTAACTGGGTGGCTATAAAGGTGGCATTGAGTGTTCGAAAAGTATGTGTTGAGGCACATGGATCAAGAGTGGGATTTGTCCATCCATATGACGGATAGATATACTCTGGGCCCTCTCGGTGGAATATCATCCAATTGTCTTGCAAGCATGTGACTGGCTCACAAGGGATAACATATCACGGGAACGAGAAAAGAGTACTTATCGGTAACGAGGTTGAACTAGGTATGCAGAGATACCGACGATCAAACCTCGGATAAGTAAACTATCGCGATACAAAGGGAAATTGGTATCGTATGTAAGTGGTTCATTTCGATCGAAAAGTAATCGTAGAAATATGTGGGAGCCATATGAATTTCCAGATTCCTCTATTGGTTATTGATCGGAGAAGTGTCTCGGTCATGTCCGCATAATTCACGAACCGTAGGGAGACACACTTAAGGATTCGATGTTGTTTAGTAGATATGGAATGTTAGTAGGGATACCGAATGTTGTTAGGAGTCTCGGATGGGATCCGGGATATCACGAGGAGATCCGGAATGGTCCGGAGAATAAGATTCATATAAAGAAAGTCCGATTCCAGAGTTCGGGAATGATTTTGATGTTTTCATCGAAGAGGTTCTAGAAGGGTCTAGAAGGTTCACCGGACCGGAAGGGGAATGGTCCATGAATGTGTCATGGGTAAGTGGAATGATTGGATCATATCCTAGGTCACTTGGTTTGGGCATTTGCAAGAGAGAATTAAAGCTCTAAATTGAAAGTCAAACGGGAGGTTTGAAAAGTCAAACTGGAACAATGGTTTCCTAGTGGAAGAAGAAAAGAGTCCTTCTTTCAATCCAACTTGGGTTTGTGTTTGGATTCAAACCCTCCCCTCCCAAGGCTGCCCCCTCTCATAAATAGAGGGGGAGGGCTGCACCAAACACACAAGAGCAAGCCCGCCACCCGTGTTGCGCCGTCGCCAGCCGCCGCCGCCTTGTCGCCGCCGCCCTAGCTGCCGCCGAAACCTCCTCCTCCTCCCGGCCTTCTAAACCCTAGATCATCGGGAAACCCTAAATCCACCATAACTCGCACCGGCTTAGGCGAAGCCCTGCAGGATCTTCCCTCTACTTCCGACACCACGCCGTCGTGCTGCCGGAATCGCGAGGTGAGAACTACAACCTCCGTTGCCTGCTGGAACAAGGGAGAGGAAGGTCTTCATCGAGTACCGAATATTTGACCGACTGCGGAAGCGCTGCCGGAACGCAACGCCGGAGGGATCGTCTACGCGATCTTGAGATCGGCAAGTGTACGACTACATCACCCACGAGAATCTGCTCTCGTTAACCGCTTTGGAATCTTCGAGGGTGAGTACTCTAATCGACTCGTTGCTACAATCTAGTAGATATATCTTGGCTTGTTTGTTTGCATGCGGCAGAATTTTTTTCCATGCTACGAACCCCTTAAGTGGTATCAGAGCCGTGTCTACATGTAGATCTGTTGCACGAGTAGAACACAATGGTCATTATGGGCGGTGGTGCTTTTATTATCAATTGCTTTTCGTGTACTTTGCATCTTGCGGTATGATGGGATGAAGTGGCCCGGGCTAACCTTACATGACATCGTTCAGGAGATTTGCTCCACGCTTAACATGCAACTTGTATTGCATAAGTGGCTTTGCGGGTGTTTGTCTCTCCCATCATAGTATAGATTCAATTTAAACGGGCACTTGATAGTTCAAGCATCAACGTTGTGGTTCTTGTTCGTAAGTTAGAATGACACTTATTGAAAGCCCCAAACCACGTAAAATGTAACATCCCAAAAATCATGATTTATAAAGTTTGCATATCATTCATGCATTCATAAGCATTTAGGATCATTTTCAAATAATATTTCAAAACAGAAGCAAATGGTTGCCCATTATTTTATGTAGGAAAGGCAATGACTTTATTTTTCACTCTCTAATATGAGAATACTTTGTTTCAACCAGAAAAGTTTGAATATAGGTTTGAATGTTGATTCCAAAGCTTGTTCAAAATTTCAAAACCAAAATCTAAATTCAAAACCATGCATATGCCTATTTATAAATAAATGATTAAGGCATGGTTTTATTTTAAACTTCAATGGGCCAATGTATTTTTGAGTGAACAACAATGTTTTGTATTCAAATATGTGCATGGTTCACTTAAAAAAATCCAGAGAAAGTTTGAATTCAAACTCATTTGAAAAACATTTGAAAATGAAACTAGAAAATCAAAACATAATTGGAAAAGGAATAAAGAAAATAAAAAGGATCGGCGCCACCTATTCGGCCTAGTAACAGAACCAGCCCACCCGGGTTTTCCCCTCTCCCTCTGTTTCTCACCCACGCGAGCACACCCCTCTCGCTGATGCCTCGGACCCACCTGCCCCGTCAGCGTCGTCCCCAAACCTCGCCCACGATCGAGCCCTCCACCGTTACCTCCCCCGCGTCACTGCCGTTGATTGCGCGCTTAAATGTCGTTGATTCGCCGAGTAATTCCTCGCCCAGCTCCGGCTACTTAAACCCCACAGCCCTCGCTCCATTTTCCCCCAGCCAATTCCTTCGGAACGCCGCCTTTCTCTCCACACCGCCGCTATCCCGACGCACTCCGGCGACGGATTGTGGTAAGCCTCGTGCGCGCCTTGCTCTCTAGTTCATGTAGGCTTGTCCGCTATTTCCTTGCGCATCTCCTGACGTTCGCCATTTACTTTATTTCGCACCAGATCATCGCCTTCGACGACGACCGTGAGCACCCGACGATAGGCCCCACTCCAGCGAGCGATTCCGTCCGTGTCTATGCACCCCACCCTCGTCAACGACCACGTCGAGCTTCGCCTCGACTCTGCGACCTCGGTAACGCATTACATCCCTCCCTTTACCCCCTAGCATCGCCAGTTCGTCGTCGGTAGAGCCGCCACCACCTCTGCTCGCCATTTGCGCCGCCAGTTCTTGGCAGAAGGATTTGATCCGCTGGATCTAGATCCAGCGGTCTAGATTAGAATCAGACGCGAAGAGGTACGAGTAGATCTGGGCCTTAGGATTAGATCTAGCGGTCCAGGTTTGATCTGACGCGAAAGGGTAAGTTCTGATCTGGAGCGTTGGATTTAGTTAGATCCAACGGTGCGGGTGCGTGATCTAGTGCGAACCAGTACGGGCCAATCATATTGTGCCGCGTGTCAGGTTTTCTGTTTTAAAATTTAGATTTGAATCTATTAGATATTTAAACTTGTAAATTCAATAACTTTTGTTCTGTTTATCCAAAAATACAAATAATATACCATTGGAATCACAAAAAGAAATCCTGCACATCTATGGGCTTAGTTTTGTATTTTGTTTCTTTTAAAATAGAATTTTATGCAGAGACATTTTTAGGCATATTTTGTGTATAAAAATTATTTGGAAAATGTTTTAAAGGCCAAAGTAAGTTTATTTGGTGTATAATTGTTTTGTTTATTGTTCCGTATTGTTTTACTTGTCTTGTTTGGTTTATAGAAATCATCACATGGCATTTGCATGCATTCATGTATTTTTGCTTGATTATTTGAAATGTGAATTTGGTGCTATCATTTTATGTGTAGATTTTGGTGCTAGTGGTGATTGTGACTGTGAGGATTGTTGCTACTCCCCCAACTATCAAGGCAAGTGGTGCTTCATACTTTTGTCCCAATATTTTGACTATGCATTAGAAATATTTTGTATAGGGCTTGCATGATAATTTTTGCTAAGTATCTATATGTTATGCTTGGGAAATCCTAGTAGTTGTAGAATTGTTAGATTTTCTCTAAGTTAAGATACTTTCTATTGCCATGCTTATCCTAGATAGTAGCAACCAAGGGTGGATTATATACATGCCATGGAAAAATATTTCTAAGTCTTTGACTTATGTTTTTGCTTAATAAAACAACTAAGTGAATGAAACACCTGGGTGGAATGGTAATTGCTTGGATGGTTTTTTGTTGAGTGGTTACCAGGGCCCATTTTTTTAATGGTTTACCCTGTGTATCTCACTTGTGGAATGCCACCCGGGAACAAAGGGATTTGAGATGCCATATGTTAAGAAGCTTCTAGTGCAGCCACATGGCATTATGGGCTCTGCCTGGATCATATAGGTTGCAATAACTTAGCCAAATTGACAGTTGGTGGTAGGGGTGATGGTTTGGAACGCGTCCATTTTGGTCTAAGGGAAGGCTTCTGAAAGGTCCTGTCTCGATGCATGTCGAGTCTTGTGGGGAAAGTGCACCACCTCTGCAGAAGGAAGAATCTAAGTACTTATCCGTGTCCCCGGCAATAGACAATTTGATCATCAAGACATGGAAGCTATCAAGAATCTCCTCATCCCAATTTCTAAGTTAAAACTTGTGGGTGAACAAGGGTAAAGGTTCACCAATGTTTATTGGTGGTTCCTTGGGAGTTTTTGGCAAACAAAAACTTAGTATTTTCAACTGATAGGTAAAACCTATTTTGAGCAAAGCAAGCCTAAGATACACTTAGCCAAATTCATGTAGGAGCTAGATACTATTATTCTACTAAGGTATCACTTGCCAATACTATTCCAATGTATTGATCCACTGTGGCTGTAACTTGTGATGTTGCAGGTTACTCTGATGAGGATTAGGGTTATGAGTCTACACTCAACATGCTTGCCTGTGGCACATGAAGATGAAGACTTTTATTTATATTGTTAAGTTAAACTCTTGTACTAGCCCATGGCTATGGAGTTGTAAAAGACTATGTTATCTCTAGAATGACGATGTAATAATGACCTTTGTTTCTGTGTACTTCATCTTAAACTGTGGATGCTAGCAATTGATCCAGGGACTAGCATTGCAATCACAGGGACCTTTACCTTTATAAAGGTGGGGTCTTATATAAAACATGCAAAGAAAATTAGAGGCGTCTAACTTTGTTTTGCAGGGGTGTGCTGTGATGTGATATGGCCATGATTGTGATTATATATGATGTATGCAATGTTCCTTATTGTAAGTCGGCAACCGGAAGGAGCCATATGGTTGTCTTTTAATTCCGTTAAGACCTGCGTGTCTATTATTCAAAGTAGTTGTAATAGTTGATGCTAGTGGACGACAACCATGAAGCGGCGCCATTGACCTTGACGCCATACCGGTGATGATGGAGATCATGTTCATGCTTGAAGATGGAGATCGGAAGCACAAGAAGAAAGGCCATATAATATCACATATTATGAATTGCATGTGATGTTAATCCTTTTATGCATCTTGTACTGCTTAGTTCGCGACGGTAGCATTATAAGATGATCCCTCAAGCACAAAAATTTCAAGTTATAAAGTGTTCATCCTTAGTAAGGACTGTTGCTAAAGCTCGTTGTTTCGAAGCACCACGTGATGATCGGGTGTGTTAGATTCTGCGAGTGTATACAACGTGAGCAAGCCAGATTTTCTCATGCGGAAGCTAAGGTTTGATCTTGACGAGCCTAGCATGTACAAACATGGTCTCGGAACACGGATCACCAAAAGGTAAAGCATGAGTCATATAGTAGATATGATGAACATGTTGATTGTTCGCCATTGAAGCTACATCAACTCTCGTGATGATCGGTTTTGATGTGGTGGATTTGGTTCGTGTGATCACTAAAAAATGTGAGGGATATTGTTTTGAGTGGGAGTTCACCTAGATTAATTTAACTATTAATTAGAACTCAATTTGTCATAAACTTAGTCTAAACTATTGCAAATATGTTGTAGATAAATGGCGGCCCCTACCATCAATTTTAATGCGTTCCTAGAGAAACAAAAGTTGAAAAACAATGGAAGCAACTTCGCGGATTGGTTCCGCAATTTGAGGATCGTCCTCAATGCTGGTAATTTGACCTATGTGATGGATGCACCACTGGGTGACCCACCTGCAGCTAATGCTACCGATGAGGTAAAGAATGTTTTCCGAGCTCGGAAGAATCAGTACTCCACAGTTCAGTGTGCTATCTTGTATGGTTTGGAATTGGAGCTTCAGAAAAGGTTTGAGAACCATGACCCACATGATATTGTCCTTGAACTCAAAATGATATTTGAGGCTCACGCGGCAGTTGAGAGTTATGAGGCTTCTGAAAAGTTCTTTAACTGCAAGATGGAAGAGGGCAGCTCCGTCAGTGAGCACGTGCTTAAGATGTTTGGGCACGCAAGAAAGCTTCAAAGCTTGGGTATAGTGATTCCTAATTCTTTGGGGATTCATCGTGTCCTCCAATCACTACCACCAAGTTATAAGAACTTTGTGATGAACTACAATATGCAAAACATGGAAAAGTCGTTTCCTGAACTCTTCTCCATGTTAAAGTCTACGGAAGTGGAGATCAAGAAAGAGCACCAAGTGTTGTTGGTCAATAAGACCACCAAATTCAAGAAGCAAAGAAAGTCTAAGAAAAAGGGAAACTTCAATAAGGGCGGTAAAAAGGTTACCGCGTCGGCGAAGAAGACCAAGGCTGGGCCTAAGCCTGATACTGAGTGCTTTTACTGCAAGGGAGAAGGCCACTGGAAGAGAAATTGCCCTAAGTACTTGGCGGATTTGAAGAACAGCAACATCAAGAAGAAAGGTATATCTGATATACATGTTATTGATGTGTATCTCACTAGTACTCGTAGTAGTGCCTGGGTATTTTATACTGGTTCGATTGCTCACATTTGTAACTCGAAACAGGTGCTGTAGAATAGACGGAAACTAGCGAAGAATGAGGTGACGATGCGCATTGGAAATGGATCAAAGGTTGATGTGATCGCGATCGGCACGCTACCTCTTCATCTACCATCGGGATTAGTTTTATACTTAAATAATTGTTATTTGGTGCCTGCGTTGAGCATGAACATTATATCGGGATCATGTTTATTGCGAGACGGTTACTTGTTTCAGTCCGAGAATAATGGTTGTTCGATTTATATGAGTAATATGTTTTATGCACATGCACCTTTGATAGATGGTCTATTCTTATTGAATCTCGATTGTGGAAATACACACATTAATAACATTGAAGCTAAACGTTTGAAATTGAGCGATAACTCGACCTATATGTGGCACTGTCGTATTGGTCATATTGGAGTGAAGCGTATGAAGAAACTCCATTCTGATGGACTTCTGGAATCACTTGATTTTGAATCACTTGAAAGATGCGAAGCATGTCTGATGGGTAAAATGACTAAGACTCCATTTTATGGTATGATGGAGCGAGCTACGGACTTATTGGAAAACATATATACCGATGTGTGTGGCCCAATGAGTATAGCATCGCGTGGTGGTTATCGTTATGTTCTTACCTTCACGGATGACTTGAGTAGATATGGGTATATCTATTTCATGAAACATAAGTCTGAAACTTTCGAGAAGTTTAAGGATTTTCAAAGTGAGGTAGAGAATCAACATAACAAGAAGATTAAATTTCTACGATCTAATCGTGGAGGTGAATATCTAAGTTACGAGTTTGGAGAGCATTTAAAGAAATGCGGAATACTTTCACAATTGACACCGTTGGGAACACCACAACATAATGGTGTGTCTAAACGTCGTAATCGAACTCTTTTAGATATGGTTCGTTCTATGATGTCACTTACAGATTTACCGCTATCGTTTTGGGGTTATGCATTAGAAACAACCGCATTCACTTTAAATAGGGCACCATCTAAATCCGTTGAAACGACACCGTATGAATTATGGTTTGGGAAGAAACCTAAATTGTCGTTCCTTAAATTTTGGGGTTGCGAAGCTTATGTAAAGAAGTTACAGCCCGACAAGCTTGAACCCAAAGTGAAAAAATGCGTCTTCATAGGATACCCGAAGGAAACTATTGGGTATACCTTCTATCATAGATCCGAGGGCAAAATCTTCGTTGCCAAGAATGGATCCTTTCTAGAGAAGGAGTTTCTCTCGAAAGAAGTGACTAGAAGGAAGGTAGAACTCGACGAGGTTGTTGAACCTTCTCTCGAACTTGCGAGTAGCGCAGCACCGGAAGTAGTTCCGGTGGCGCCTACACCAATAAGAGAGGAAGCTAATGATGTTTATCATGAAACTTCGGTTGAAGTTACTACGGAACCTCGCAGGTCAACGAGAACTCGTACCACTCCTGATTGGTATGATCCCGTTATGAGTGTCATGTTCGTGGAGAACACCGATGACCCTGCGACATATGAGGAAGCGATGATGAGTCCAGATTCCAATAAATGGCAAGAAGCCATGAAATCCGAGATTGGATCCATGTACGAAAACCAAGTATGGACTTTGGTGGACTTACCGGATGGCCGGAAGGCTGTCGAGAACAAATGGATCTTCAAGAAGAAAACATATGCTGATGGTAATGTTACTGTCTATAAAGCTCGACTTGTCGCAAAAGGGTTTCGACAAATTCAAGGGGTTGACTACGATGAGACTTTCTCACCGGTAGTGAAGCTAAAGTCTGTGAGGATTTTGTTAGCAATCACTGCATATTATGATTATGAGATATGGCAGATGGATGTCAAAACAGCATTCCTCAATGGAGACATTGATGAAGAGTTGTATATGATGCAACCCAAAGGTTTTGTCAATCCTAAAAATGCTAATAAGGTGTGCAAACTTCAACGGTCCATTTATGGATTGAAGCAAGCATCCCGAAGTTGGAATCAATGTTTTGATAAGGTAATCAAAAGCTTTGGATTTATACAAACTTATGGAGAAGCTTGTATTTACAAGAAAGTGAGTGGGATCTCTGTAGCATTCTTAATACTATATGTAGATGACATATTGTTGATTGGGAATGATGTAGACCTTCTTAATAGTGTCAAGGATTATTTGAATAATAGTTTTTCAATGAAAGATCTTGGCGAAGCAGCTTATATATTATGCATAAAGATTTATAGAGATAGACAGAGTACATATTTGGACAAAGTTCTAAAGAGGTTTGGAATGGAAGATAGCAAGAAAGGGTTCTTGCCCATGTTGCCCAATACAACCTTGAGTAAAATTCAAAGTCCTGCAACACCAGAAGACAGAGAGAGGATGAGTAAGACTCCCTATGCCTCAGCCATAGGATCTCTTATGTATTCCATGCTATATACTAGACCCGACATTGCATATGCTGTTAGTTTGACTAGTAGATATCAAAGTGATCCAGGAGTGGATCATTGTACAGCGGTCAAAAACATCCTTAAGTACTTGAGAAGAACTAAGGATATGGTTCTTTCTTATGGAGGTGATGAACAACTCGTTGTTAATGGTTACACCGATGCTAGTTGGAACACCGATCCGGATGATTCTAAATCTCAATCTGGATACGTATTTACTTTGAATGGTGCAGCAGTTAGCTCGAGGAGTGCAAAGAAAAGCGTTGTGGCAAGATCTTCAACTGAATCAGAATACATAGCTGCTTCAGAGGCTTCACAAGAGGCGATATGGATGAAGGAGTTCATTACAGAGCTCGGTGTGGTTCCAAGTGCGCTGGACCCAATGTGTGGCATCCCGCAAAAACCACTACTAGAAAATCGCTTGTCTTTATCCTTGTGCATTATCATGACATCATCATGCATATTATTTTGCTTGAAACTATGTTGCAAAAGACTATGTTGTTTTCTAAACTAGCTCTCCTTCTATTTTAAATTAAACCCTCGGTCCGATCGAATCTTTTATCTGTCTAAAAACAATTTATAAAAATGTTTTGAAGTAAAAATAAATAAATGTTTTTTTTGTGAGGAGGCAGCTAGATGACCAGGCCCAAGGCCCAGTCAAAGGCTACCTACAACCCACCTACAATACCTGTAGGGTTTCGTAGCATGGAAAACAAAAATTTTCTATCGCATACAAACAAACAAGCCAAGATCTATCTACTAGATTGTAGCAACGAGTCGATGGAATAACTTACCCTCGAAGATTCCAAAGCGTTTAACGAGAGCGGATTCTCGTGGGTGATGTAGTCGTACTCTTCTCGATCTCAATATCGTGTAGACGATCCTTCCGGCGCTGCGTTCCGGCAGCGCTCCCGTAGTCGGTCACACGTTCGGTACTCGACGAAGACCTTCCTCTCCCTTGTTCCAGCAGGCAGCGGAGGTTGTAGCACTCTCCTCGCGATTCCGGCAGCACAACGGCGTGGTACCGGAAGTAGAGGGGAGATCCCGCAGGGCTTCGCCTTAAGCCGGAGCGAGTATGGTGGAGTATGAGAGAGAACTATTAGTGGTCTAGGGTTTAGACACACCAATTAGAAGGCTCTAAACCGAAGGCTAGGGCAATTAGAAGCTCTAAACCAAAACGGCTCTAAACCGGAGATTAGAGGATAGGAACTTGTGTGTCTAGAGGAGGAGGCCCTGCCCCTCCTCTTATAGGTGGGAGGTGCGGCCAAGGGGAGGGGAGTACCTCCCCAAGTCGGCCCTGGGTGGCGCGCCGGCTTGGAGAGGAGACTCCTCCCCCCAAGTCGGTTTCAACCACCTCTTGCTTGTTTCCCACAGTTTCCTGTTTTAGCCGTTTGACTTTCAAACTGGCCATTTGACTTTTCTGTTTTAGGATTCAATTTAATCCTTTATTTGGAACAGCAAGAACACTTAGTACATGATGCAATCATTCCAATATGTAATGACACATTCATGTACCCCTCCCCTTTCCCGGAGTGCCGGACATTCCGGAACCTTCTAGAACATTCCCGATGAAAACACCGGAATCATTTCCGAACTCCGAAATGGGACTTTCCTTATATGAATCTTATTCTCCGGACCATTCCGGATCACCTCGTGATATCCCGGATCCCATCCGAGACTCCGAACAACATTCGGTCTCTTTCTCATAATACCATAACTACTCAAAACAACGTCGAATCCTTAAGTGTGTCTCCCTATGGTTCGTGAATTATGCGGACATGATCGAGACACTTCTCCGAACAATAACCAATAGAGGAATCTGTAAATTCATATGGCTCCCACATATTTCTACGATTACTTTGCGATCGAATGAACCACTTACATACGATACCAATTTCCCTTTGTCTCACGATAGTTTACTTATCCGAGGTTATGATCGTCGGTATCTCTGCATACCTAGTTCAACCTCGTTACTGATAAGTACTCTTTTCTCGTTCCCGTGATATGTGATCCCTTGTGAGCCAGTCACATGCTTGCAAGCTAATTGGATGACATTTCACCGAGAGGGCCCAGAGAATATCTATCCGTCATATGGATGGACAAATCCCACTCTTGATCCATGTGTCTCAACCAATACTTTCTAAATACTCAATGCCACCTTTATAGCCACCCAGTTACGGTGTGGTGTTTGATGTCATCAAAGCATCCATCCGGTAATGGTGATAGGCATGATCTCATGGTCGAAGGAATTAGGTTACTATGTATCAGAAAGCATATAGCAATTGAACTATTGAAATGACTTGATCTTTATGCTACGCTTATCTATAGGAGTATGTCCACCATATCATTCTCCTAACGATATGATCTTGTTGTTGATAACATCTCAATGTTCATGATTGGGAAACCACAATCATTAATCAACCAACAAGCTAGTGAAGTATAGAGGCTATACTAGGGACTTCAAATTAAGTTTACAAATCACACAAGTATCAATGTTTCCTTGTTAATACTATTATAGCATGAATGTAAACATTTATCATAAACACAAAGATATAATAATAACTACATTTATTATTGCCTCTAGGGCATATCTCCAACAATCCCTAACCCTAATCCCATCTACCCCTCAACCCTAACCCTCTCTCACCTAACCTAGTTCCACCCAGCCGCTGTCGCACCCTTGGCATCGCACACACTCACCCGCTACCGACCCAGACCCACCTAGCTATCTCACATGCACGCCACACACGCGCGGTACATCCCACCCCGTCACGTTCCCCGTGACCCTGGCCCACCTCGCTTCACGCCACCAACCCCGCGACGCCTCCCCTGTCCCACTCCCACCTCGCGCCCGCCCGCGCCCTTGACCCGTTCCACGCACGAGAATCCCCATCGCGCTCGACCCCCGCTTGCCTCCTCCTCCCGCAGAGAACCGCCGCCGCCGCCGCCTGGGGCTCAAGCAAGCTCGATTGCCCCCTCCACCACTCGTCCCTCCTTCCCCCGCCCCTGGCAGCAGGCCTGCGGCCGCGCGCCGTGGAGCCCCTTGCCGCTTGTCCGCCTCGGCTCACCCTCATCTGTCCGTCCTCCTGCGGCCGCTCTCCTCTCTGTTTGCGACAGCAAGGCGGCGCCCCTTTCCCGTGGGCTTCCTCTCGATCCATGCCGCAGCTAGCGGGTTGTCGTCCTCCTCGGCTTCCGTCGCCTCCCCGCCGCCTGCAGGGGTTGCCCGCCTGCGCCTCTGCTTCTCCTCCCCAAGCCTCGCCGACCTTGAGCCTCCCCCGCTGCGCTGTCCTCTGCTTCCCTAGCGTCACCTCTTTCCCCTCCTCGCGTCTGCCTCCTCCGTCCGGTGCCGCACGTGTCCTGGGCACTGCCGGCTGTCAACGCCCCTGGCCCCGATCGTCCTTTGCCTCTCCTCGTGTTTCCCCGGCCGCCACGCCCTCGAGCGCCTCCTTCGCCCACGCGAGCACAGCAAGGACGGCCACCACCGTGTCCCGTCGGTCCACTCCTTCCCGGCCGTTGTCGCCCTTGACTTGCGCCTCCCCTGCAGAAGGGCTTCTCGTGACTTCGACCTGGCCCTGGACGCCCGATGTTTTTGCTGCGAGCTCATCCGGCGTCCTCCTGCAGCGATTGTCGCGTCCCCGAAGCTCTGTCCACCCTTTGCTCCATGCACGCATGCGTCGCCATGGACACATGTCCCCGTTCCAGTCGTCGCCATGGCCTTTGGTTGCTCGGTTGCTGCTACATGTTCGAGTACATGACGAGATGGCCCACGCCTCCTGTGTAGTGTATTTTGTAAGATCCAGCTCATGCCAACCTCTACAAGATCTACATCAAGGGTGTGTGTGCGAGGTGAATACAAGATCTTCTTGTTGATCCAGAACATTGCAAAGAAAACACGGTATCACGAGAGACCGCACCGAGGTTGAACCAAGTCTGCCTTCGACAATCGAAGCCGAGAAACTCACAAGGTCGCCTACTCGGAACATCAAGTTCTACTTCACTGCACTAAGAACACCAGAACGCCAAGTTCTACTTCACGGAACCCGGAGTTCAAAGAACCTTTGTAACCAAGATCTTCGCAACCCTATGTGTGACTCCCTTTCCGAGCCCTATTTTACAAATTATAATATAAACTCGTGCATCTTAATTGCCATGCTTGCATACATATTGTCATGTGGTTTGGGGGCGTTATGCCGATTCACCTAAATTAAATATGGAGTCTATATGCGGGATATCTTTGTCTTATTCCGGACTCCATTTAAATTGGTGTAGCGAACCGGTGCTATCTTTTGCCATGTTAAGACAACATTCAAATTGCAGGGTATCTAAATAACATGAACCTACTAATTAGTTGTCGGGACCCCGGTTCCGCTTGATATTGCCTAATTGCATTGCATCTTGCCATGTCATACATCATACATGCATCATGCCCGATCTTCTGCCGTAGTATTAAATAGTGCATCCGGTGTTTATTCTAGTGTTTTGCTTCTTCGCGGATAAGGCCGCTGAGTTGATGTGAGCTTCGCCCCGACCTTTGGATGAACCTTCGGCAATGTTTTCAGGCGAGCACCTCCCCCTTTCTACCTATCTTACTTTTATAGTCTTTATTCCCTCCTGTTGATCTATTGCTATCTGTGTTGCGATGCTCTAGTTTTCGTGCCCGTGATATCCCTTGCAGCCTTATATTGCCTTGGACACATCCTATTACCTGTTGTTTGGTAGATAGTTGGACTTGCGCGTCGTAGTCGCTTGCTCAAGTGCTGTTGCGTGTCGTCCAGTACCACAGTTGTTGGAGTATTGCCGCATGTTTAATGTTGGAGATGATCATGGCTTTAAATACTGTTTAATAACTAAAATTGAAGTAGGTAAATGCAGAGGCACATGTGGGCAATAGATGTTATTTGGTTGTTAACCGTCCACTTGTGTCCCGTAGGACCCCGAGTTCTTGACACCTGTTCCGAGATCGAGCGCGCTAACCACAGGTGGGGTGTATGGGCACCCCCATCGATTTAGTACCTGATTCCAAGTACTGTACTGGGGGACACAAGTAGTTTGGGGCTTTATTACTATTCTGTACTTATGCCATGCTTTACTGCTTTATTTAAAATTGTGCGAAGTACTGCACCTGTACTGTTTTGGAAGCGGAGTGTTTTCGCGGTATCGACAAGCCTAGTCACATTTTCGGGTTCCCAGTCGTTTACAGCCACTGACGCAAACCCTGAGTCCATCTCGGAGACCGGCCGACTTCGTTGCGGGTAGCTTAGTGGGGTGGCCCCCCGTGCTTGCTTTGGGTCTGGGAAACGTCGTGTCCGAAACCCCGTCGACATACCGTTGGGTGTATGTTTTGTGATCTTGTACCTACCTGATCCGACAACAAAGGTGTAGGTGCGTGTGGAAACTTTGGTGCACCCCTGCAGGGTTAAATCTTTTCGAGAAGCCGTGTCCGCGGTTATGGACGACTTGGAGCACAGGTCTCGATCATAGACAACTATAACTAAAGTTTACTGTTATAATTTGACTTGTATCCGATATGACTAGTAATCAGCTTCACTGCAACGGAATGGCTAAATAAAAGTACCAACAACTGCTGGGTTTGGGATATCTCATGCTTATTGTATCTGACTAGTAAGTTGCAACTACAACGGAATGGTTAACTAAAACTGCCCACTGCTTATTATATCAGGATGACTATCTATACCTGACTAGTAATTGCTGCAACGATAACTGAATAAATAAAACTGCCAACGGTGTGAGTTCCTCGGTTGACTTCCTCGTTTGGTCTCGAGGGGGAAATACCAGGATGGGTATGTTTGGTGGTAGTATCAGGATGGTTCTGAATAGGTCTTTCCTATCCCTCTCTGATAGCCGACAGTTATCTCGAGTCTCTATAGGTTGTTTAGTGCATGCTGCACTGCCGCTTCAGTCCACCATACCTATGTAGGCGAGGACCGCCGAATTCTAGCCTCGCCGTGTACTGGCCTCAGTACTGACCGCTCTCTCTTTTTCCTTTGCCCTTTGTCGGCACCCCTTTTGTTTAAGAAGGTTTTGAGATCGACGTCGTTAGCAGGGTTACCCTTCCGGCTTGGCCTGGGCAGGTTTATGGACGCCATTGGTTATTCTTCAGGGCTCTTAGCTCAATTTGCATCTTGTCCGTACTCGGACGCTATATCGTTTTAAAGGTGATTTGGATCTTTGTATTGTATATCTGTATTCTTGACTCGTTGAGTCACTGTTGTATATATATGTTTGTGGGTTCCATCGAGGACTATTGTGTAATGATATTACTTCGTTTTCCACCCGCACGCAAGTTCCTGGTGGGCACCTTTGAATCGTTTCTATGCGGGTTTGGCGGGAAGCGCTGAAACTTGCATAGGGCCGATTCTGAGGGTGTTACACAATGTCTATATACTGTGATAACATGGGCGCCATAGCCAATGCGCAAGAACCAAGGTCACACAAGAAGCTGAAGCACATCAAGCTACGTTTTCACGCTATTCGAGAGCATGTCCAAGATGGTGACATAAATATTTGCAAAGTACATACAGATCTGAATGTGGCGGATCCATTGACTAAACCTCTCCCGAGGGCAAAACATGACCAGCACCAAACCGCCATGGGTGTTCGGTATATTACCATGTAATCTAGATTAGTTGACTCTAGTGCAAGTGGGATACTGTTGGAGATATGCCCTAGAGGCAATAATAAAAGTAGTTATTATTATATCTTTGTGTTTATGATAAATGTTTACATTCATGCTATAATAGTATTAACCGGAAACATTAATACTTGTGTGATTTGTAAACTAAATTAGAGTCCCTGGTAAAGCCTCTTTATAATACTATCTTGTTGGTTAATAGATGATCGTGGTTTCTCGATCATGAACATTGAGATGTTATTAACAACAAGATCATATCACTAGGAGAATGGTATGATGGACATACTCCTATAGATAAGCGTAGCATTAAGATCAAGTCATTTCAATAGTTCATTTGCTATAAGCTTTCTGATACATAGTAACCTAATTCCTTCGACCATGAGATAATGCTAATCACCATCACCGGAAGGATGCTTTGATGATATCAAACACCACACCGTAACTGGGTGGCTATAAAGGTGGCATTGAGTGTTCGTAAAGTATGTGTTGAGGCACATGGATCAAGAGTGGGATTTGTCCATCCATATGATGGATAGATATACTCTGGGCCCTCTCGGTGGAATGCCATCAAATTGGCTTGCAAGCATGTGGCTGGCTCACAAGGGATCACATATCACGGGAACGAGAAAAGAGTACTTATCGGTAACGAGGTTGAACTAGGTATGCAGAGATACCGACGATCAAACCTCGGATAAGTAAACTATCGCGAGACAAAGGGAAATTAGTATCGTATGTAAGTGGTTCATTCGATCAAAGTAATCGTAGAAATATATGGGTGCCATATGAATTTCCAGATTCCTCTATTGGTTATTGATCGGAGAAGTTTCTCGGTCATGTCTGCATAATTCATGAACCGTAGGGAGACACACTTAAGGATTCGATGTTGTTTAGTAGATATGGAATGTTAGTAGGGATATTGAATGTTGTTCGGAGTCTCGTATGGGATCCAGGATATCACTAGGAGATCCGGAATGGTCCGGAGAATAAGATTCATATAAGGAAAGTCCGATTCCGAAGTTCGGGAATGATTTTGATGTTTTCATCGGAGAGGTTCTAGAAGGGTCTAGAAGGTTCACCAGACCGGAAGGGGAATGGTCCATGAATGTGTCATGGGTAAGTGGAATGATTGGATCATATCCTTGGTCACTTGGTTTGGGAATTTGCAAGAGAGAATTAAAGCTCTAAATTGAAAGTCAAACAGGAGGTTTGAAAAGTCAATCTGGAACAATGGTTTCCTAGTGGAAGAAGGAAAGAGTCCTTTCAATCCAACTTGGGTTTGGGTTAGGATTCAAACCCTCCCCTCCCAAGGCTGCCCCCCTCTCATAAATAGAGGGGAGGGCTGCCCCAAACACACAAGAGCCATCCCTCCACCCGAGCCGCGCCGCCGCCGCCGCACGCCGCCACCGCGCCGCCGTCACCTCACGCCGTCACCGCCTCATCGCCCCCGCCCTAGCCGCCGCCGACACCTCCTCCTCTTCCCGACCTTCTAAACCCTAGATCGTCGGGAAACCCTAGATCCACCATAACTCACGCCGGCTTAGGCGAAGCCCTACGGGATCTTCCCTCTACTTCCGACACCACGCCGTCGTGCTGCCGGAATCACGAAGGGAGAACTACAACCTCCGCTGCCTGCTGGAACAAGGGAGAGGAAGGTCTTCATCGAGTACCGAACGTGTGACCGACTACGGAAGCGCTGCCGGAACGCAGCGCCGGAGGGATCGTCTACGCTATCTTGAGATCGGCAAGTGTACGACTACATCACCTACGAGAATCTGCTCTTGTTAACCGCTTTGGAATCTTCGAGGGTGAGTACTCTAATCGACTCGTTGCTACAATCTAGTAGATAGATCTTGGCTTGTTTGTTTGCATGCGGTAGAATTTTTTTGTTTTCCATGCTACGAACCCGTTTAGAACATTCATCCGAAGTATAGTAATATGATCAAAGTCATTATGTTTAAATTGCTATAATATCATTACAATTAATTTTAGTCCTTAGACCATGAGATCATGTCAATCACTAACACAAGAAGAGTAGCTTGATAACATCAAACGTCACACTGTAATAAGATGACTATAAAGGTGGGTTCAGATACTCCGATAATGTTATTTAGAGGCTCATGGATCAAGAATGATATTTTTCGATCCAAATGACAGAGAGATATAGTCTGGTCCCTCTTGGTGATATCACATTGATATAGCTTGCAAGTAAGTGATGGGGATCACTAGAATGTTATATAACGGGAACGAGAAAAGAGTACATCTCGATTACGAGATCAAACTAGGTATGAGGATACCAATGATTGAATCTCGGACATGTAAAATATCGCGATACAAAGGGATTTAGTTACAATGTTAAAGGTTCACACGATCACAAGAAGTCATCGTTGAATGTGTGGGAGTCAGTACAGATCTCCAGGTCTCGCTGCTGATTATTGATCGGAGAGGGGTATCGATCATGTCTACATTATTTGCGAACCGTAGGGTGACACACTTAAGGGATACCGACACCATTTGGAGCAAATAAGATGCTATATAAAGAAAATGAAAGCGCTAAAATTATTTCAATGGACACCGGAATTATTTCGGGTGAAATTGGTTTTGCATGTGATATTGAAATGTTGCAAGGGGTTTTATGTGAATGTTTGTTAATTAATGTAATTAACAAAATTCAATAAATAAAAGAGTTTTATTAAATAAGAGATTGCATTAAATTTGTTGGAAATTTAATGGAGGTGAGTGGAATTTTGAGTGGAGGCATGTTTATGTGAGTGGAAGCTTTTTATACGAGTGGAAGCTTCACCCATATGAATGAGGAAGAGGTGGGGGCATCCACCATGGCCACCATGCCATGGCCCTTGGCTGCCTCCCCTCTCCCTATAAAAGGGACCCTCTCCTCCTCTCATCTCACACCTCCTCGCGAAGGATCTCTCTCCCCTCTAGAATATTTCCCATGGCCTCAGACTAACAGGTACATGTTCCCGGTGGCTTTTTCTGGAAGGATTTGCTGCTTTCACTGCTTCGCTGGAGCGAGGACTCAGAGGTTGTCGGGGTACCGAGCATGTGTGCGATCACGGATGCATCACTGCTTTGCGGTGCTAGACTTACTGGTGCTGGACCTGATGGACTTCATCATGATCTTGAGATCGACAAGTGAACGACTATATCATCTACGAGAACCAATCGCGTAACGCTTTGTCAGTCTTCAAGGATAAGTTCTCTATGGATGTATATCCACTCGTTGCTTGTACCTATATAGATAGATCTTGGTGCTCAGTTGTTCATATCGTAGGAATTTTTTGTTTTCTATGATGTGAACCCAACAGTGGTATCAGAGCCGGATCTATGCATAGATACTTTGCACAGGTAGTACACATATGGTTATGTGGGAGTTGATGGTCATGTTATTGCTTCTTATGTGTATTTTTTATATTGGTGACATAGTGGGATGAAGCGGCCCGAACAAACTTTACACGTTCTCGCACATGAGACTTGTTCCACGCTTAACATGCAACTAGTTTTGCATAAATGGCTTGCGGGTCTCTGTCTCTTCTACTATAGTCAATATATGATTTACAACGAGTTGCCAATAATTTGATTAACATCGTTGTGGTTCCATGTTCATAGCTATGAATGGTTCTATCTCCAAAAGCCCTCGGCCACGTAAAAATATGAAAAAGATAAATTAGAGGCTTCTAGTTTTTTTGTTTTTCCAGGCAAGTACTATGATATGGTAGTACTATAATTTGTAGTATGAATTGATACTATTGGAAATTATAATATGCCAAAGTGTAAGTTTCATAGACCTTGGCCTTACACATATAGGAATGATATAGATCATACCACGATGCACAAGATAGTGATCAAGTGCAAGAACCATATCATATCACTTTTAGCATATGCTGTTTGTTTGCATCTTATATTGCTTGCTTGGCGCTTTAGTAGCATTATAAGACGGTCCCTCATTTTAAATATCAAGACAAAATATGTTCTTTATTTAGTATGCACCGTTAAGAAAGTTCATCTTTTCGAGACACCACGTGATGATCAGGTGTGATAGACTCTACATTTGCATACAACAAGTGTAAGCCAGTTTTACACACGCGGGTACTAAGGTTCTTACTTGGCGAGCCTAGCATGTACAGACATGGCCTTGGAACACGAACTGAAAGGTAAAGCATGAGTCACATAGTTGATATGATGCACATATTGATGCTCGCCTTTGAATATGCACCAATTCACGTGATGATCGGTCTTGGTGTAGTGGATATGGTTCATGTAAGCACCAAAACAACTCGAGGGATGTTGGTTTTGAGTGGGAGTTCAAATAGTAATATGATTAAAGTTGAACTCAATTTATCATAAATTAATCAAAGTGAATTTTAATAATTTGTTGTACTCATTGGCATCCGTTCACTACCTTATGCTTAGTTATAATTGAGATAATAGAACTATAAAATTCTGGATATTTACTTTACAGACTAGTATCGTATTATTTTGAGTGCCAATCTAAAGTTTAAAGTCCTATTGCAAACTTTCAGCAAACTCCATTTAGTCCATGAAATTTAATAAGTAGTATTAAATCGAGAGTAAGAATTACAGTGTTAGTGTCTAAGTATCATGTTTGCCTCCATGATCCTTGATATTCAAAAGTTTATTTAGTATCAAGGTTATCTAGGAGTTGAAAGGATTGTTTCAGAAACCGTCATGTGTGGAATATATTGAAATATCTAAAACAATTTTTTGATTGCAATGTGATAGAGTATAATAATTGTTCTCATATTGTATGAGAATTTGCGTAGGTTAGAGACGCTAGGTGTCCTAATAGTCCAAAAAGGTTTTGGGAACTAATATTATACTCATGATTCACCTTTATAAGATATAGTAGCTTGATCATGAAAGTTGTCATTATAAGTATGAATAAAAGATGTAGGTAAAATGTTTAATATACTAAAAGATTACTAAATAATGTTTTTTTTGAAAGAGCGCCAAACATTTGATGATGGTGATCTACTTCAAAGTGCAAGTCCAAAGGTATTAGTATTAGACTATACACACTTTGGACTATGTGTCATATGTATGGCGCCACTATTGATGTTGATATATTCTTTTAAAAGGGAAAGGAAATGCGGAAATAGAATCTCGGAAATATTTGGCAGAAAAAGAAAAGACTAGAAATATCCATCTTAGGTATATAGATGATATACATGTTATGGTTGTATTCTTTGCTTGTTAAACAATGTGGTTCTTGGGTATTGGATACCGAATTGGTTGGTGTGAAGTGTCATATAGGACAACACAATTCATGAACTACAATTTCCTAAGTAACACAAGAGAATATATGATGATGTTCATCGAAAACAAACAAAGTGTTGTTGTGTTTCTCGTTGCCATCAAAGCTTACCTTCAAGATTTGTTTTAATAATTGTTATTTTGTTCAGGTATTATGAGAACAAAGGTTGTTCAAATAATTACCGTATTCCATAGAAGATGGATGATTTACAAGTCTAGTTGGAGAAATCATGTCCATAAAAACTAATGCTAAAAATGTCGCAAGACAAATGATTGAAATATCACTTACGAAGTGACATTGTCGTTTAAATTATAATGGAAATAAGAACATCAAGAAACTCCATCTTGATGGAATTTTGGAGTATTTTGATTTTGATCAAATGACACTTGTGAGACTTTTATAGAGATAATTGAAACTTTGTTCAAAGGCCAAAGAAATGACTAACTTATTGGATTTTGTACATGTTGACATATGTAGTCCATTATGTGTAGTCGTGAGTGATGGATTTCAACTTCATATACTTTCTTCGGAAATTTGAGTGAATATATGTGTATATTTACTTAATAAGGAAGAAGTGTGAAATATTTGAAAATGTTCAAATACTTTAAAGATGAAGTGGAAAATCATTGTAACAATAAAATAAATGATTTATGATTAGATTATAAAGGAAGGTTTGAGGAATTTATGAGTTACAAGTTTAGCAAAGCACCTAAGATTTGAGGAATCGTTCCATGGATTTGCATTTCCCAAAACACCATAGGAGTATGGAATGTTAGAGATATGTAAGGAAACCTTGTTTGACATAGTAAGATCAAAGGTGTCATTTATATAACTACCATTATATTTTAAAGATGAAATCTTTATAGGCAACTACTTTTACACTGAAAAGAGTGCCATTGATACGCCCAATTTGCATCACCTTTCTATATCATAATTTACCTCTAATCATTGATATTTGTCTTATTATGAGGTATTACTTATGAATTTTCATTTGTTTATGCATGTTGGATGATTCTTGGAGGATGGACTGCCGGAGTCTGGATTCTGATGGAAAAGAAGGCATTTTGGTGCAATTTCGCAAAGATCAGAAAAATACCAGAAAATATGGTAACATATTATTTTACCAGAAGACGAAGGAAGCCAGAAGGAGGAGCGAAGAGGAGCCGAGGGGGACCACACCCCCTAGGCGCGGGCCCACCTGACCCCTCGCCTAGGGTAGGTGTGGCCCACCTGCCCGGCCTCCGACTCCGCCCCTTCGCCTATATCTTCCCTATGGAACCCTAAGCCTCGGGGAGCAATCACAGATAGATTTCCACCACCTCTAGGGGCGGAAAACACCTAGAGAGAAAGATCTCTCTGGTAGACAGATTTCTGCTGAGGAAATTCCTTCCCGGAGAGGGGAGACCGTCGCCATCAACACCGTCATCAAGCTAGGATTCATCGGGATCATCATCATCCACACCATCATCTCCACAAGCACCATCATCACCACTTCGTCCCACTGTAACAATTGTGTTGGATATTGCTTTAGTTCATTAGGGGAAACTTTTCCGGTGTTTATTACTATTGTAGTTGATGCTTGTGAGTGGAACCATTGGATTATTGTTTATGTTCAGATTGTTATCCATTATCATATCATCTTTGATCTTGATCCATATGATGTCTTGTGAGTAGTTCGTTTAGTTCTTGAGGACATGGGAGAAGTCATGCTGTTAGTAGTGAATCTGTGATGAGTTATTATTCAATGGTTTAGTATTTAAGTTGTGGTGCTATTCTTCTAGTGGTGTCATGTGAACATCTACTACATGATACTTCACCATTTGTGGGCCTAGGAGGATGCATTGTGTATTTGGATACTAATTGTGGGGTTGCCAGAGTGACAGAAACCTGAACCCTCGTTAGGACACCTTTGCACAAGGGAGCGTAGGATCTCAGAGTTTAAGGCCGTGGTTAGATTTATATCTTAATTACTTTCATGTAGTTACAGATGTTTGCAGGGGGTTTAATCACAAGTATGTATTAGTCCAAGTAAGGTCGGTACATTAGCACAGGTTCACCCACACAACACTTACAATACCAGAGAAGAGTACTCAGCTATTTGAAGCGAAAGCACTTAACAGAATTCCCATGTGTCCTCGAGAACGTTTGGTCCTTATAAGTATTTCCACTGGCTTGTCCTTTGCTAAGAAAGGATTGGGCCACTTGCTCCGTTTGTTCGTTACCTTTGTTACTTGCTCCTTGTTTTGTTACCTTGTCAAAAACCACTAAAAATCCGTTTGCTAAGTATTCACAGGGATTTTTGTCTCCATACCACTGTTCAGCACCTTCTGCTCCTCGTTGGGATCGACACTCCTATTTGTCAAAAGTACTATGATAAACCCCCTATACTTGTGGGTCATCAAGACTATTTTCTGGCGCCGTTGCCGGGGAGTGAAGCGCTATTGAAGAGTGGAACTGATAAAGGAAACTTCTACTATGAGTATTTCTTTTGTTACTGATTGTTACTTTGTTTCCAACATGGATAACCCACTTGGTTTTCTATTTGGGAAAACTACTACCACTGCTAGGGTAGTAGATGAACCAACTCCTGTTGAGATAGATCCTTTTAAGATACCTACAAGTATTGTTAATCGTGTTGTGGATAATTATTATTTTTGGGGATGGAACTGTCCATCCTGGTGATCACTTGCTTTTTATCCATGAATTATGCGGGTTATTTAAGTGTGCAGGTATCACAACTGAACAGGTGAAGAAGAAGTTACTCTCCATATCCTTGAAAGGGAGAGCTGAAGAATGGTATAAGCTGCTGAAGAATGGAAAATCCATGGAATGGGAGGAAATGACATCTCTCTTTTACTCTAAATTTTATCGTCCTAGTGAGATTCATAAGGATAGAAATCTTATATATAACTTTTGGCCTCTTGATGGATAAAGTACAGCTCAATCTTGGGGGAGATTGAAGTTACTAATGCTTAAATGTCCTATTCATGAACTCCCTAACAATATTATTCTCAATAACTTTTATGCTAGGCTTCCTCTTCATGATAAATATTTACTAGATGCTTCTTGTGTTGGATCATTCACACGTATGAAGGAAGAATCTAAATGGGATCTCCTAAACCGTATTCAAGATAACACTGAGGCTTGGGAGAATGACAAAGGAAGAAAGTCAGGTATAAACTATGATTATGAATGCATTAAATCTTTTATGGGAACTGATAACTTCCGTGATATTAGTAATGAGTTTGGTCTTGATTCCCAAAGTATTGCCAACTAATTTAAGGCTTTTGCCTCTTACATAGAAATTCCCCAAAACAAGTGGAATAAGTACCATGCTCCTTATAAAGATGTTGTTAATCATGTTCCAGTTAGAAGTACTCAAGTTTGCACTACTAATCATATTGTGCCTGAACCTCATGTTGATAAAATGCCTTTCCCAGCTAAGGTAAAGGAGTATTCTATGATTATTAGTGCAAATAACAAAGGTACAATGAAAACTGTGGAGCCTGGTAAGCATTTGAGTGATGAACCTGAGGTAGCTATTGTGAAAGACACTGTCACTATAAATTTAGAGGATGAGAACATTGTCTTCTGTGAAGACGCTTCTAATATTATCTCTCATCCTAGTAAGGCTAGAAAATCTAGTGTTCATGTGCTTTCTGTTAAAATTGGTGATCATTGCTACTATGGTTTATGTGATATTGGTGCTAGTTCTAGTGCTATTCCTTATGAGCTTTACAGGGAAATTATGCATGATATTGGTCCTTGTGAGCTTGAGGACATTAATGTGGTTATTCACCTTGCTAATAAGTAAACCATTTGCCCCATTGGAATTGTAAGAAATGTGGAGGTTCTCTGTGGTAAGATTAAATATCCTGCTGATTTTCTAGTGCTTAATTCAGCAGCCAGCAAAATTTGTCCTATCATTTTTGGTAGACCTTTCTTGAACACTTGTGGAGCTATTATTGATTGTAAGTAGGAAGAAGTTTTAAATAAGTTTGATGGAGATTCTTATGAGTTTAACTTTTCCAAATTTGCTAAAGCCCCTTGTGAAAATAGCTTGCCTAATAAAGATTTAAGGATGGAACAACTTGCTTCTATTGATCTGGTTTATGAGCTTGGACCTCTTTTTGGTGACTATTAGTATGCTTATTATGATGATAAAGTTGTTCCCGGTGACAGTTATATTGTCAACTTTATTCAAAGTGCTATTGAAAGTTATTTTGAGAGAGGGAAACATGGTTTTATGCATCTCAATGATGTTAAGTTTCCCCGTTTTATGCTGAAAGCTTTGAAGTTGCATTTGTTTTGTCTTCCTATGCTTGTGGCTTTTTGTTTCAACAATTCATTTTCTCATGCTACTCCCATGCATAGGAAGTGGGTTAGACTCAAGTGTGTTGGTTATTTGCTTCTTGATGCTCTCTTTCATTTCAAATATATATCTCCTTTGTGAGCATCTCTGGAAGTTCCAAGCCTAACTTAAAGGCATTAAAAAAGTACTTGTTGGGAGATAACCCAAGAGTTTTGTCGAGTCTTGGAAGTTATTACCTCCGTAATAACCGCTCCTTATCCTTTTTGTTTTGGTTTTTGTGTCAAGTTCAACTACTTTTGTGAAGTAGAGGAGTTGTGAAAAGTGGTTGTCCTGGGACAGATTTTTGTGCTGCATTGTAAAAATTCATGAGGAAGCTCAATACTTCGTATGGAGCTGCATTTTTTTGTGTTTGGTCTCCAAGTTGTTACCCAACTTTCATCAGTTCTGCACTTTTTGATTTGAGCAACAGAGGGTCTTCGAAAAAATCAATCTTTACCTGCTGGTCTGTTTTGACAGATTTCTGCCATCATTTGCATTTGCCTCTTATAGAAGCTTCTATTTTGATGGGTTTTCAGTTGAAGTGTGTACAAAAGGTTTATTGTTTTTGCTTATACTAATGTTGTCATTGAGTTTGTGCAAGGGTTTTGTAAGAAGGAAATTTTCAGGAGAAAGAGAAAAGGAATCCGCAGAGTTCGTCTTTGAATAAGTAAAAGTGGTGAAAACAGAAGGTTCGTGAAACCCCAATCTTTTTATATTTTTGATGTTTTTCATACATAAGGGAAGTTGCGAGACGAAACTGAAGAGAAAACGGAGCCCGTGGTGGACAAACCCACCCCAGGCGCGGGCCCAGCCTGGCCACGCTTGAGGGGGGTGTTCCCCCCTCGAACTCCGTCTCCGCCTCGTTTCTGTGTCAAAACCTTCCTTATGCATTAAAACTTCGTAATATATAACCTCCCGGATCCCCCAAGGTTCGTGCATCGTGTTCTCGCCGTGTTTTCGTTTCAATCTATTTCTATCAGGACATCTTCTCAAGTTTAGAGCACCATGGCCTCCACCAATGACAAAGGCAAGAAGTCCGAGAAGAAGAACCTCAAGTCCCCAAGGAGGAGGATATTTTAGTAGGGTATGAAGGTGACATGGAGGAGGACAAGCATCCGGACACCCGCGCTACCGTCGCAAGCATTGGTTTGGTGGCACGACCTACCAAGCTTAAGAGGACAACACGGATGTCTACAGGAGGGAAATCTCGACGTCATACTCCCTCTCCACGATCATCTCCTCCACGTGACAAGAGACCCTTCCATACACTTATACATGAATATCAATATCAACATGTGCCCAAAGAGAATTTGCCCTCGGTTTGGGATATGCCTCGTTCTAACAATGTAGGGAAGGATCATGCTAAGGATGAAGAGTGGGGAAAGAATAACAAGAACTGGGATTCTCGGACTGACATGATCATGAACCGTATAGAGCAAAACTTGTAGCTAATCCGTACTCTTACTTTTGAGTTCGAGGATTTGAAGGAACTTATTGAAGAGCTTATTAAGAGAACACCACCACCACCAAAGGAGTAATTCATCATCAGGTTTGGCATCCCCTTGGCTTGTTCCAAGCTTGGGGGAGTGCCGCGGTATCACCACCATTATCTTTTATCTTTTACCTTTTTAGTGGATTCATATCTTTGGTAGAGAGTTATCTTATAGTTTGGTTTGCATGTGGAAGTATCTCTCCTTTAGTTTATTATCTTTGTATCCCTTGGTGTGAGTGCCTTTATTGGAATATTGATGAGAAGTCTCATCTTTTACTTTTTGCACTTCTTATTTTAGTTTGCAATCTCTATTATGTGATGGATCTTGTTGATCAGTATTGGCACCACTTTGGGATCATCAAGTGGATCTAAATTGGTTTTGGCAAACCGATTTCTGGTCAATAGCAATACTTTTTGAGGTTTGAAAGAGAAAGAGAAAAAGCTTACAGGTATTTTGTATCATTTGTTTTATTTCTTGTTGGCTCATAAGCTTAGTATTCTTTATTTAAGATTCTTTTGTGTCTTTAAGGAAGATTGCATGTTTGGCTTTATTACTTGTATGTTTGCTTGTTTCTTTCAACTCTCTTGCTTGCTACCCAGCCTTGCTAGCCAAAAACCTGTTTTGAGAAGACATACTTCTCATGTTTCCAAAATCCTTTGAACCAAAACTTTTGACACTTGTGTCCACCATATCTACCTAGTAGCTTTTGCTAATCCAAGCAAATTATCAAGCTTCATCTACCTTTCAAATTAAAAAATATTTTGTTATGTGAAAACTAGTTAGTAAAGCTCTCACAAACTTGATGGCACACCTTATTTACTTGCCCCTAATAGACTTGAACCATTGTGAACATCGAAGTTGTATATGGATGGCAATGGGTACCCGTCACCCGCTAACCCGGTGGGTACCCGCATCAAATGGATGAGGGTTTGGTTGAAAAGAAAACCCATGGGTCTGCTTAGTGGTAAATATCTAGACCCAGTGGGTCTAGCGGGTGCGGGTCTGGAGGTGGTAAATCCATACCCTTTAACCCGTAGACCCGTCAACTACAAGTGGGCCCCACGTGTAAGTGTCTACTAGAAACCCTAAGTGCCTAACCCTGGTTGAGTCCAACCCCGTGTTCTCTCCTCACTCTCTCAGTTTTCCCACCCCGCGCCGCCCCTTCCCTATTCCCCTCGCTGCCACCTATGCGCTCTCTCGCCTCTGTCCTACCTTACTTCCTATCGCCATCGCCAAGGCTCGAGTTGGAGGACGCAGCGACACCGGCGATGGCCCATGCCAGCAAGCAGACGCGCAACCAATGAACCTCACTCTGTTGCGCTCCACTACGCCAACAACAAAATGGCGAGGAGTTGCTGGATATCCTGTCCTAGGGGAGTGGGCCTTGGCTTGGCTTCCTCCTCGGCGTGCGGATCTCGACATAGAATAGCAGGGGAAGGCAAGGAGACGGACAACAGAGAGTCCGTTTGCCGCCGGTGGCTGAGAGCAGCCGGGAGCGGGGACGTACCTTCGCGGGTACCCATCGGGTCGCGGGTACCCGCCGGGTCGCGGGTCTGGTGGAAACTTGGACCCGCCGACGGGTATGGAGGCGGCTGGTGGTGACAGGGAGAGGTGGTGGAGGAGGTTATGGAGGTGCCATACCCGCCTCCATACCCGGCGGGTGCCATCCATAAAGTTGTATATGCTTGCATATATACGTTGGAATTAGCAGAACCGTGCTGTTATGGGGAACGTTTTCAACATTGCACTTGTACTCTGTACACAGTTGATATCGTGCTCTTTTGTCTATGGATGTCAACGGTGTGAAATAAAGAGGGAACTTGTAAGTCCATGAAGTATGTATCCTGTGTTAGAGAAACGCCTGGGCCACTAGCCTAAGTCATGCTTAATCATGGTGGAAACTTGCAACATCACCATAGTGAGTCATCTATGAAGCATCCTCAATAAAAAGCTATGCACATAGTAAATAAAAAGATCGCTGAGAAGCTCATTGTCTGCTTGCCTTGTCATTTTGGTTATGGGAAAGCTCCTGTACCATGTGCAAGGGGTACCCCGTTGGCGGTTCTCAATGATATGCAAATACTTACAATGACAAGAACTTACCTATGACCAAAGTTGAGTAGCATGAGGAGTGGCCCTCATATTCAAGGGACATGAGATTGCCAACTTATATTTCGTCAAGCATATACTCCATCTTTGTTCACTTTAACCTTAATCATCTCAAGATGCTTATGATAGGGGCAATGAGGGAGTAAGTACCATAATATTTTGGAAGCTCTTTATGACTTGTAATCCCTGCTTCCCTCTATAAAGGGACCTTTCTCCCACTTCCAAAGTTGAGTCAGTAAACCTACTTCCTCTCTATCTCCAACAAGCAGTTGAGTTGTTGTGTTTCAAGCATTCATATGGTGATTTATTCAATCATGTTCTTTATATTCCTTGTTTGCAAAAAACTCTTATCTATTGAGTATTACTTTGAAAGCCTTCACTTGTGAAAAACCTTTTTGAGCAAAGAGTGCTCCTAGTTTGAAACTTCTGCAAAAAGCTTTTGGGAAACTGTTTGCCCGGTGTTCACTGACCAAGAACAAGTTTGCCAATTCCAATTATGATTTATCTTTATGCATCTCTATTATTACTGTTGTACTTGGTTGCAAGCTAAGTTATATAATGGTGAGTTGCTTTCTTCTATGAGTTGTGTAATGGTAAGTGTGATGCTTCTTGTTCGTATTCCTTTATCGACACTTCACTCCATAAACCTATGGACATGTTTACTAAGCTCAGTTTTCGCTTGGGGACAAGCGAAGTCTAAGCTTGGGGGAGTTGATACGCCTAATTTGCATCACCTTTCTATATCATAATTTACCTCTATTCATTGATATTTGTCTTATTATGAGGTATTACTTATGGCTTTTCATCTGTTTATGCATGTTGGATGATTCTTGGAGGATGGACTGCCGGAGTCTGGATTCTGATGGAAAAGAAGGCGTTTCGATGCAATTTCGCAAAGATCAAAAAAATACCAGAAAAATATGGAAACATATTATTTTACCAGAAGACGAAGGAAGCTAGAAGGAGGAGCGAAGAGGGGCCGCAGGGGGCCCACACCCCCTAGGCGCGGGCCCACCTGACCCCGCGCCTAGGGCAGGTGTGGCCCACCAGCCTAGCCTCCGACTCTGCCCCTTTGCCTATATATTCCCTACGGAACCCTAAGACTCGGGGAGCGACCATAGATACATTTCCGCTGCCTCTGGGGGTGGATAACACCGAGAGAGAAAGATCTCTCAGGCAGACAGATTTCTGCCGGGGGAATTCCTTCCCGGAGAGGGGAGACCGTCGCCATCAACACCATCGTCAAGCTAGGCTTCATCGGGATCATCATCATCATCCACACCATCATCTCCACCAGCACCATTATCACCACTCCGTCCTGCTGTAACAATTGTCTTGGATATTGCTTTAGTTCTTAGGGGAAACTTTTCCGGTGTTGATTACTATTGTAGTTGATGCTTGTGAGTGGAACCATTGGATTGTTGTTTATGTTCAGACTGTTATCCATTATCATATCATCTTTGATCTTGATCCATATGATGTCTTGTGAGTAGTTCGTTTAGTTCTTGAGGACATGGAAGAAGTCATGTTGTTAGTAGTGAAACTGTGATGAGTTATTATTCAATGGTTTTAGCATTTAATTTGTGGTGCTATTCTTCTAGTGGTATCATGTGAACGTCGACTACATGATACTTCATCATTTATGGGCCTAGGGGGATGCATTGTGTATTTGGCTACTAATTGTGGGGTTGCCGGAGTGATAGAAACCTGAACCCCCGTTAGGACACCTTTGCACAAGGGAGCGTAGGATCTCAGAGTTTAAGGCTATGGTTAGATTTATATCTTAATTACTTTCCTGTAGTTACGGATGTTTGCAGGGGGTTTAATCAGAAGTATGTATTAGTCCAAGTAAGGTTGGTACATTAGCACAGGTTCACCCACACAACACTTACAACACCAGAAAGGAGTACTCAACTATTTGAAGTGAAAGCACTTGACAGAATTCCCATGTGTCCTTGAGAACGTTTGGTCCTTATAAGTACTTCCACCGGCTTGTCCTTTGCTAAGAAAGGATTGGTCCACTTTCTCCGTTTGTTCGTTACCTTTGTTACTTTCTCCTTGTTTTGTTGCCTTGTCAAAAAACCACTAAAAATCCATTTGCTAAGTATTCACAGGGATTTCCTGCTCCATACCACTGTCAACACCTTCTGCTCCTCGTTGGGATCGACACTCCTATTTATCGAAAGTACTATGATACACCCCCTATACTTGTGGGTCATCATCCATCATGATCTATTGAAATGACACCATATGAGTTATAGTTTGGGATAAAAACCCGCTTTGTCCTTTCTGAAATTTTAATATGCTAGAAATAAGTAAAATGTTTACAACCAAAGTTTGATAAGCACATATTTGTAGGTTATCCCAAAGGATTTGTTGGGTATTCATCCATAATACCGAGGACAAAAGAGTTTGTCGCTTGGAACGTTAAGTTTCTTAAGAAGGAATTTTTCGCAAAAGTTAAGTGGGATGACAATAGAACTTTGATTAGGTTGATGAACCTAAGCAACATGTGCTAAGTAGCGCAGCGCTAGAAAGTGTCCCAGAGGCGGCCCCAATGCTCATGGTTCTCTTGGATACAAAGGTTGTAATCTCGAAGATTTGTGTTTCTATTGAACCAATTAGTTCGGGTGACAATCAAATAGTAAGATTTGAAGAACAATTCGTTATTGTTTTGACAATGATGAACAGACTACATGCAAAGAAGAGATGATGGGCCCTGACTCCATCAAATGACTAGAAATCATAAAGAATCCGTGATAGTTTCCATAAACGAGAAATCAAGTTTTTGAAATTAGAAGACCCTCCAGAAAGGCATGAAGCCTATCGATCGTATTTGGATCTATGACAGACATGGATGTTTAACATCTATAAAATAGTCAACATGTCAGGAAGAAGTTTATGACAATGTTCAAGGAGTTTACTATGACAAGATTTAATCTTCCGTAGCGATATTTAGTCTGGACGGATTATTGTAGCAACCACTACATATAATTTTGGTACATGGTAGTTAAACAAACAAAACAAAGTTCTTCTAATAGAATGGTTACCTAGTACGTGTACATGACACGGTCCAAAGGATTTTGTTAATTCAAAGGATGCTAAAAAATGGCATGCAAACTTCAATGGTTGAAGTAAGCATAGCGGAGTTGGAATCTTCACTGTGATGAAACTGTTAAAAGAGTTTAATTTTATCGGAGACGATGAAGATGCTTGCATTTGCAAAAAATTAAGTGGGAGCGCTGAGATATATTTCTAATACATTATGTGAAATACATATTGTTGATTGGAAATGATGTATCTTTTATTAACAAAGGTTAAGAGTTTCATTCAAATTTGATTTTGATGAATGACTTAGGCATAACCCAAATATTAGGCGTCAATGTCTATATGGATAGATTGAGGCGCTAATATGGTTGTGCCAGAAGTACATAGATGAGATATTGAAAGAGTTCAATATGTAAACGACAGGAAAGGTTCTTGTCGCATGGAAAGGATTGAATCAAGATTCAAGTGTATTGACACTTGGTAAGTGAAACGAGATTCAAGTGTTTTGACACTTGGTGAGTGAAATCACACGAATATTTTGATCAATCATACCATGATATGTCCTATGATCTAAATGTTATGAGCATATACCAGAATGACTCATAAGATGATCATTGGACAATAGTAAGAATATTCTTATGATCTTTGGAAGAACTAAGAATATATTTATATAGAGGTGACAAATAATTAAAAATAGTTCATTGTAAAGTGTTACATTGATACTAGTTTTGTCACAAGATACAAAATAAGTTTATCTCAATTTAAACTATGGGTGGCACAATGCAATGAAAGGAGATTCCATGATTGCTTGGATGAGTTCCAAAGTTAAGATATTGTGACGGATACTACAATAAAATGCTAAGTAGATGACTGTTATTGTAGCAGCAAAAGAGGGCATTTGTGTCAAGTAGTTTGTTATCAAACTAGGTGTGGTTCACAGTGGGCTAACACTATGAAGATATATTGTACGACAATAGTATCTACATGATTTAACCCGAAGGAACTAAAGGTCTCACCAAAGGACCAAATTTATACAATGCCATCTCATTAGAGAATGAGTGATGCATAGAGACATAAAGACATGCAAATACACACGGACCTAAAAGTGTCAAATCCAGCAATTATGTTTACCACTAGCAAACACGTATATACAACACCAGAAAGCCATAGGTGTTGATTGCGCAAGTTTTTTCAAACTAGATTATTGACTCTAGTGCAAGTGAGAAACTGAAGAGAATATGCCCGAGAGTCAATAATAAAGTGGTTATTATCTTATTCCTTGTCAATGATAAATGTTTATTTTGCATGCTATAATTGTATTGATCAGAAACATTAATACATGTATGTTTAATAAACAAATAAAGTGTTCCTAGTTATGCCTCTAATATAAACTAGCTCGTTGATTAACAAGATGATCAAGGTTTCCTGATCATGGACATTGGATGTTGTTAATAACGAGGTCATAACATTGGTGGAATAATGTGATGAACATTCATTCGAAGTATAGTAATACGATCAAAGTCATTATGTTTAAATTGCTATAACATTGTTACAAGTAACTTTAATACTTAGACCATGAGATCATGTCAATCACTAACACAAGAAGAGTAGCTTGATAACATCAAATGTCACACCATAACAGGGTGACTATAAAGGTGGGTTCAGATACTCCGATAGTGTTATATAGAGGCTCATGGATCAAGAGTGGTATTTGTCCATCCAAATGACAGAGAGATATACTCTGAGCCCTCTCGGTGATATCACATTGATATATCTTGCAAGCAAGTGATGGGGATCACTAGAATGTTATATCACGGGAACAAGAAAATAGTACATGTCGGTAACAAGATCAAACTAGGTATGGGGATACCGATGATCGAATATCGGACATGTAAAATATCACGAGACAAAGGGATTTAGTTACAATGTTAAAGGTTCACACGATCACAAGAAGTCATCGTTGAATGTGTGGGAGTTAGTACGGATCTCCAGGTCTCACTGCTGATTATTGATGGAGAGGGGTCTCGATCATGTCTACATTATTCGCGAACTGTAGGGTGACACACTTAAGGGATACTGACACCATTTGGAGCAAATAATATGCCAGAGAAAGAATATGAAAGTGTGGGAATTATTCCAATGGACATCGGAATTGTTTCGGGTGAAATTGCTAAAATTGGTTCTTCGTGTGATACTGAAATGTTGCAAGGGGTTTTATGTGAATGTTTGTTAATTATTGTAATTAACAAAATTCTTAATAAAATAAATAAAATAGTTTTATTAAATGAGAGATTGCATTAAATTTGGTGGAAATTTAATGGAGGTGAGTGGAATTTTGAGTGGAGGCATGTTTATGTGAGTGGAAGCTTTTTATATGAGTGGGAGTTCCACCCACATGAATGAGGAAGAGGTGGGGGCAAACATCATGGCCACCAATCCATGGCCCTTGGCTGCCCCCTCTCCCTATAAAAGACCCCCCTCTCCTCCTCTCATCTCACACCTCCTCACGAAGGATCTCTCTCCCCCTCTAGAATATTCTCCATGGACTCGGACTAGCGAGGTACATGTTCACGGTGGATTTTTTTGGAAGGATTTGCTACTTCCGCTGCTTCGCTGGAGCAAGGAATCAGAGGTTGTCGGGGTACCAGACATGTATGCGATCACGGATGCATCACTTCTTTGTGGTGCTGGACCTGATGGAATTCATCACGATCTTGAGATCGTCAAGTGAACGACTACATCATCCACGAGAACCAATCTCGTAACGCTTTGTTAGTCTTCGAGGGTAAGTTCTCTATGGATGTATATCTACCCGTTTCTTGTATCTATATAGATAGATCTTGGTGCTCAGTTATTCATATCATAGGAATTTTTTTGTTTTCATGCTACAAACCCAATAGAGATCATATAGAAATAACCAAGGCATGCAGAGACAAAGATGTAACCTGGTGTTGTATCCCTTGGGGGAACTACGTCACTGATGGAGAGGTGTGGGTTACCACGAAGGACTCCCAGGATGTCATGAAGGCTCACCTTCTTCTCCTTGAGCCTCTTCCACGAAGAAAGAGCTCAATCACTAGTGGTAGACATTGAGGTGGACTCCAAACCCTAACAAGCTTTTCATGGGGAGAATCACAAGATGAATGCCTCAAAACGACCCTAGCCACATAGGGTTTTCCAAAAATCTAAGAGTAATAAGCTAACTCGATAAACTCAAGGAAGAATGTAATATGGCTTGGTGAGATTTTAGATCGAGGCCTCCTATTCATTTCCTACTAAAGGGATTGGAATTTGGTTGTGTAGAATGGGAGATCCTCAAGTTTTGGTATTTCAACAATCGTGAGAGAGAGAGCTCAAAGGTAAGCAATGTGGATGGTTGACCTGGCCCCCTCAAGGAGGAAGAAATGAAATTTCTATTCCAATTAGGAAACTAGCCGTTTGAGTTAAATTATAGGAGCCATCTAGTCCTAACCGGCCATCTGTTGGTCGCCATCCCCACATGCCTTCTAGCTGGCGTAGTGCTAGTAGGCTTTGGATCATGGGCACATGACAAAGAAAAGGACATGTTTGGTCAATTGAAAACCCGGAGGCGATGGCAACTAGTTCGAGCTCCATTAGGGTCTTCTTCGAGCATGTGGTGGACACATCGTCGGATGACAAATCGGATAGTGATACAGAGCTGCTGATGGTTGCAACCAACCTCATCCACGACCATGTCGATAGCATGCAACCCATCCGTCGGGGCTCAATGAAAGGGCACAAGTCCAACTTGAACTGTGATCGAGAAGGTGTCCATGGACGGTTGTACAAGGACTACTTTCATCCTATGGACCTCCTATACCCGGAGTACACATTTTGTCTTTGCTTTTGGATGTCAAGGAGTTTGTTCTTCACAATTCTCGATGGTGTGAGAGACTAGGATTCTTACTTCGAATGCAAAAATGATTGCACTAGTAAAATTGGCTTCACTTCTTACTAGAAATGTTCCGTAGCTATTCGCAAGCTTGCCTATGGAGTGCAGTGACCCAGTATACCACTGCATGATGTAGTATATGATGACCCACAAGTATAGGGGGTGTATCATAGTACTTTCGATAAATAGGAGTGTCGATCCCAACGAGGAGCAGAAGGTGTTGAATAGTGGTATGAAGCAGGAAATCCCTGTGAATACTTAGCAAACGGATTTTTAGTGGTTTTCTGACAAGGCAACAAAACAAGGAGCAAGTAACAAATGTAACGAACAAACGGAGCAAGTGGCCCAATCCTTTCTTAGCAAAGGACAAGCCGGTGGAAATACTTATAAGGACCAAACATTCTCGAGGACACATGGGAATTCTGTCAAGTGCTTTCGTTTCAAATAGCTGAGTACTCTTCTCTGGTGTTGTAAGTGTTGTGTGGGTGAACTTGTGCTAACATACCGACCTTACTTGGACTAATACATACTTGTGATTAAACCCCCTGCAAACATCCGTAACTACAGGAAAGTAATTAAGATATAAATCTAACCACAACCTTAAACTCTGATATCCTACGCTCCCTTGTGCAAAGGTGTCCTAACGGGGGTTCAGGTTTCTGTCACTCCGGCAACCCCACAATTAGTAGCCAAATACACAATGCATCCCCCTAGGCCCATAAATGGTGAAGTATCATGTAGTCGATGTTCACATGACACCACTAGAAGAATAGCACCACAACTTAAATACTAAACCATTGAATAATAACTCATCACAGATTCACTACTAACAACCTGACTTCTCCCATGCATATCCTCAAGAACTAAACGAACTACTCACAAGACATCATATGGATCAAGATCAAAGATGATATGATAATGGATAACAATCTGAACATAAACAATAATCCAATGGTTCCACTCACAAGCATCAACTACAATAGTAATCAACATCGGGAAAGTTTCTCCTAAGAACTAAAGCAATATCCAACACAATTGTTACAGTGGGACGGAGTGGTGATGATGGTGCTGGTGGAGATGATGGTGTGGATGATGATGATGATCCCGATGAAGCCTAGCTTGACGATGGTGTTGATGGCGACGGTCTCCCCTCTCCGGGAAGGAATTCCCTCGGCAGAAATCTGTCTGCCGGAGAGATCTTTCTCTCTCGGTGTTATCCGCCCCCCAGAGGTAGCGGAAATGTATTTGTGGTCGCTCCCCGAGTCTTAGGGTTCCGTAGGGAAGATATAGGCGAAGGAGCAGAGTCGGAGGCCGGGCAGGTGGGCCACACCTGCCCTAGGTGCGGGGTCAGGTGGGCCCGTGCCTAGGGGGTGTGGGCCCCCTGTGGCCCCTCTTCGCTCCTCCTTCTGGCTTCCTTTGTCTTCTGGTAAAATAATATGTTTCCATATTTTTCTGGTATTTTTCTGATCTTTGCGAAATTGCACCGAAACGCCTTCTTTTCCATCAGAATCCAGACTCCGGCAGTCCATCCTCCAAGAATCATCCAACATGCATAAAAAGATGAAAAGCCATAAGTAATACCTCATAATAAGACAAATATCAATGAATAGAGGTAAATTATGATATAGAAAGGTGATGCAAATTAGGCGTATCATTATACTATAGTCGTTGACATAACACCAATGAAACAACGTTCAGAGTGGTACAATAGAAACACAGCAGGTCCAAGACATGACTATAGGTTACAACTTGGATCTTTACAAGAGATCTACAGAACACTCTAGGTTAAATAGAGAGAAATGAACTTATTACAAAGAAGAACCTGAAATAACAAACTCATAACTATCATACTAATAGACTAGCATTTAAACTATTGGGCTTGCATTGCTCTATAGAAGTAGGTTCTATGGCTAGAGATTATATTCCTATCTAATCAGCAACTTCATCTTCACTTTAGTTGATGTATATGTTGACCTCATTGAATTAATTGAAGAACTTGAGCCGTTGATGACTATTCCCTTGAGTACCAATTGATGTAGACACCGTCTATATTGGCTTCAGAATCTAGCAAGGGTTAAGAAGATACGTTGAGTACGGGCGTACTCAGAAAGTTCACTAAAAAGGAGTGTTTGATGCACTATCTACAGCCACAGACCATAGGTCATAGGCGATGAAGGTTTTTGTAAACATTTCTTCAAAGGTTACTTTTATTCTAAAAAGCTATGTCCGTCAGCGTTCACAGGTTTACCAGAACTTTCATGGAGTTCCTTTCCTGCCACATTCGTAGTTCCATGCCGGAACAAGGAGTAACAAGTTATAGTTCTTACACTCTGCAGAGGTGCGTTACTTTGTCCATCAGAGACCTTAGCTTTGTTGCACATCTAGGCCGCGAACCTGTTCACACTTCCTTGGTATGAGGCCCATACTAAGATCCAAGCCAATCACTGCTCTTCTCCATGACCCCATATGTCTGCACGATTTTTAGGGGCTGACTACATCTCCGTTAAGCCCCCTTTCAAGCATGCTACAACCCTGATGAGTTCCTGGAGACTCTATGAGCCGATGGTGCCCCTGGCAAGCTCCATATAGGTCCGACTATACCTTTGGCAGCCGTTCACAGATAATCTAGACACCAAAATCATGGGGCCTAAGGGTGCCCACCCATATGCTGGATCCTCGCAAGGAATCACAGTGTCACGTTAATGTCGTCCTGCCTACATATGAAAGGAAGAAGATCTAGCTGACTTTTCTGTCCCATTCCAAATCTCATGGTTAACGCGTGATATACAGTACAAGAATCATGAGCGACATTGGTTGTAAAGTCCTAGATATTATGTTCCTTTACCACCGGAACAATAATAGTAGGTTCTTACCATATGATAAATAACCTATAATCATATTATTATGAAAATAGTGTTTTCCGGCCTTTTTGAAATGCGGGTGATGACAATACTGTATTTGCAAAAATAAGTAATGTAATGCATTCTGTTAAACTCCCAAAATGTATTGTTGATAGTCTAAGTGAGTTAACCTTAGGTGATTTTCTTTTGAGTTGGTTTATCTTCAGTTCTTACTTTAAAAAGAGATGTGTTTATAATGAACTTGAGTTTTAACATCAAAGGTATAACAATAGAGTATGAAGCAATGTAGTATTGGTGTTGATTGCTATCTGATGGTTATGATAGAAATCCAAATGTGGATTTAAGGATTTGGAAGAAATTATTATATAGTCATTGTTTGAAGTGGCAAAATGAATAACTTTTGAAGAACAGATTTCTTTAATAAGGTTTAAATAATTTTTATGGTTAATAGAATGTGATCTATTTCATTTGCGTTTTCTCGGATAGTTTGGACTTGAGATACCTAATGTCTTAATTAAAAAAAACCAAAGTTAACTATATAAATAGTTTTTTAGATATGATGATTATAAACTTTGGGACTAAACTTAACTTTAAAATAATGAATAAACTTAAGAGGTAATATGTTTTAACTATTACCAAGTTTTAGGGTGATGATAGGTATGCTTAAGGTTGTGTAATCATTCACTTTATATTTGTAGAGGTCCCAACCTTTAATAAGGTAGAGATCCCTGTGTTTACAATGCTAGTCCCTGGATCAATAGCTAGCATCCACAGTTAAGATGTAATATCAAGAAACAAAGGTCATAGTACAACTTTATAACCAGGAATAAAATATTTCATTACATCTTACATAGATCATTTGGTCATCACATTACAATGTAGCAGAATATCTATATATCATGGAGTCCTTCATCTTCAAAGTGCCACAGGCAATCATGTTGGTTGTAGACTTGTAATCCTAATCAACACACTTCACTAATATCAAAAAAACCTGCAACGTAATAAGTTACAGCCACAAGGGTCAATACATTTGAATTGTATTGGCAAGTGATACTATGGTGGTATAGTGTAGTCTATCATCTATATGCATTTGGCTAAGTGGAGCTTAGGCTTGCTTTGCTCAAAATAGTTTTTCCTTATCATTTGAAAACACTAAGTTTTTATTTGTCAAAATCACCCAAGGCATCTACCAATCATTGATTGAAGATCCTTTAACCCTTGTTCGACCACAAGCTTTTAACTTAGAAATTGGGATGAGGATATTCTTGATAGCTTCCATGTCTTGATGCTCAAATTGTCCATTTCCGGGGACACGGCTAAGTACTTAGATTTTACTCTCTCGAGAGGTGGTGCACTTTCCCCACAAGACTTGATATGCATCGATACAAGATCTTTCAGAAGCCTTCCCTTAGACCAAAATAGACGCGCTCCAAACCTATCATCCCCTACCACCAACTGTCCATTTGGATAAGTTATTGCAACCTATATGATCCAGGCAGAGCCCATAATGCCATGTGGCTGCACTTAAAGCTTCTCAACATTTGACATCTCAAATATCTTTGTTCCTGGGTGGCTTTCCACAAGTGAGATACACTAGGGTAGTCCATAAATATGGGCCCTGTGCAACCACTCAACATAACCCATTCACAACCATTCCACCCAGGTGATTCATTCACATAGTTGTTTTATTAAACAAAACACAAGTCCTTGACTTAGAAATATTTCATAGCATGAATATAGTCCACCCTTGTTTTCTACTAGATAGGCTAATCATGATAGTAGTAGGAATCTTAACTTAAGTAAAATTCTACTAAGGTTTCATCTACTAGGATTTCCCATGGCATAGTTAACACATAGAAAATTTCCATGCAAGTCCTACTTTGAAATATCACTAATGCATAGTGAAAATAATGGGACAAAAGTATGAAGCACCACTTTCCTTGTTGGTAGAGAATATAAGTTCACTCCTTGATCTTGCAATAGTCACACTCTTCAAATTTCACTACAATTCAATCAAGGCACAAATTCAATCTAGCATTCAAATAATTCAACACATAGAATAATAAAAACAAAGCAATACATGCAAGCATGCCAAAGATTGTTTTATTTGGGAAAGTGGTTTCTAATAGGTTATAAACATTTTAACACACCTATTGGTCATTTATCAAAGTGGCAAAACCATTTGATAACAAGTTAGTGAAAATGGCCACCTTAAATACCTTTTGTTTTGCTAGAATTGATTTTATTCAAAGAATAATTTCTAGTGTTAGTCAAAATGTTTTAAAACACCAATATTAATGTTTATGGTCATAATGTTTTAAAACAATTCCATTTGCAAAAGGGTTTCATTCAAAATCCATTTTTAAATCAAAGTAACATTTTATTTTGTTGGAAATGCCTTTAAACAAAGTAATAATTTTCTAGGGTTCACCAAATATATTTTTAAATCCCAAAACTTGGTGTTTAGGGTCAGAGAGTTTAATTCTAACCATTTTCAAAAGTTTTTACTCAAAAAGAATTTTTAAAACATAAACAATATTTTTATTTAACTACAACTGCTTTTATTCAAAGATTTATTCCTTAGCCTCACAAAATACACTTTTAAATCTACAAGTTGATTTTTATGGTCAGTAGGTTCAAAACAATCCATTTACAAAAGATTTTACCCTAAAAACATTTTTAGAATAAATTTTATACACAAAATATGCGTACACATGTTTCCACAAAAACAACTAATTTTCTAACAGCAATTAACTAAACAAAGGGCATGGTTGCATATAATTCTTTTTGCTGAATCCATTGATATAAAATTTGTAAAATTTGGACGTATAGATTTAAAGTTATGAATTTTACAAAATCAAACATATAATAGATTCATTTCTGTTTTAAAAACAACAGCTAGGCCACGTGTCTGAATCTTATTCGTCGGAACCGTTTCGTTTGGATCGAGCGCTACTAGCTGTCAGATCTAAATCACATCACACGGTATAGAAACAAACTTACCTCTTTGATTAGTGAATCTATCGTAGCCGACAGATCTGTATCCTACGGTTCCTAGCAACTTGAACATGGATGGGCGGCGCCGCGACGGTGGCTAGTAGTGGCGCGCTCAGACGATGATGGTTTCGGCGATACATGAAGCAAGAGAGCGAGGGGAGAAGCTCACCGAGTTCGCCGTGGAGTGCTGCTGCTCAACGTGTCCTTGGTTGGTGAAGGGGCGCTCGAGGACGACGGGGATTGCTCGCCGTAGTTACTCACTGGCTCGGGCACGCACGACCATGGTTGAAGACGGTTGCCTGGGATGCAAGCGAGCAAGGGAAAGTGTCAGGAGGATGCGCATGGTCTCGAGGGTTGCGAAAAAGCTCACTAGATTGCAAGGGGTGCACGGAGTCAGCGATAGTAGCTCGTCGGAGATGATGCAGACGGAGGAGGAGCTCTGTTCGTAGAGGTTACCGATGATGTGGAGCGCGTGCGGGTGAAGGGAGACTACTAGCAGATGCATAGGGAGATGGGGATCACGCTCATGGGATCTGGAAGGCAAGGGGGCGAGGAGTGGCCGGAATTTGCTGGAGATGCTCGTCGGAGCAGTGGTGGCAAAATCTAAATTCAGGGCATCCCTGTGGCTGAGAAGGAGGGGTGAGCAAGGGGAAAGAGAGAGAAGGCGTGCACAATTAAGATGGCGTCATTGCAGCGAGCAATGGTTACGGCATTTAGGCAAATTGAATCGGCGAAATCAAAGCAGAAACATCCACGGTGAATGGGGAAGAACGGGTCCGCGGGTGAGAACGACGACTGACAGGTGGGGTTGCGTTTGTCAGCGAGGAGGAGAGGTTCGGTGGGGTCCAGGCATCAGTGAGGGCCCAGGTAAGTGCTGCGGTGCGAAATGTTTTTCTGCAGGAGAGAAGAAATGGGCTAGCTGGGCAAGATGGGCCAGGTTGGGCTGGGCTGTTTCTATTTCATTTTTTTCTTTCATGTTTCTTTTTCTTTTTCTGTTTTCATTTTCTGTTTTGAATTTGTTCAAACAATTCAAACAAACATTTGAATTCAGAACCTTCCAAACTTTTCAGTAGGTTTTTAATTCTTTCATTTATGTAATTAAACAATCCATTTTAGAATATTTATTTTATTCTCTTTATGGTTTGTTATTTATTTAAAATAGATATTGTGTCTCTATTCAAATAAGATTTTAAATACATTTTCAAACTTCTATTTGAATTCCAATTTTTATCAAACCTTTTTCAGTAGGTTTTATTTAGTGCAAATAATTCACTTTGAATTATTTTAAAAATATTTTAATATGTTTTATTAATCATTTAAATTGAGCATTTTTCTTTATTCAAATAAAATCAAATATGGTTTTAATTTCATTTAAATTTATTCAATTAATTCTTTGATTCCATTTAAGTTAATTAAATAACTTTTATTCCACTTGGGCAAATTCTAATTTATTATTTTCTTATGATCTAATTAATCATTTCTATTAGGGATTTTGTCTTCATTCAAATGTAATAGAATTTGGTTAATGCCATATTATTTGATATTGAATATTCTTTATCCCTTTATTTTATTTGGATTATCTTTATTTCATTTGCTTATGGATTTAACTCAAGATTTAAATTATCTTCCAAATAATTTTCTTGGGATTTATTATTTAGGCAAATTGTCTTTATTTAAATAAAATTGGATATTGTTCAATCCTTATGATTTTATTTAAATGATCCTTTTCCCCTTCTTATTATTCAATAACTTTTGTTTGTTTATGGATTTGGCCAAGATTTAATTTGGCTTTTAAATATTCCTTATTTATTTCTTCTTATAAAATCCATATATTTTTATTTAAAGATCCAAAATTGGTGATTCCAATTTGTATATTTTTATTTAATATTTGTTTATCCTTTTATATCTCTTTAGGATTATTTTGCTCACAATTTGGTATGAATTTTAGATAGGAGCTTTATTTGCTTTAGAAATTTAATTTCTTTATCTTATGAAATTCATAAGATTTTATCCATGGCTCCAAATTAAGTGAAACCTATTTCTATGGTTTTATAATATTTTTGTTTATCATTTTGATCATTTATAAATGTTTGTTGCTGAATTTTTATATGGATCAAATCCATAGTCTTAGAGAGATCTTTGAAATGATTTTCTTCCATTAGGGTTTTGGTTTAACTTTTCCAAGTTTTTAAATTTCAAGATGCATTTATTGGTGAATGCATTTCAATTGTTTGAAATTTGTTGGATTCTATTTTATTCAAATTTGTTCTAGGAGGGTTTTGATGTTTCCATTTGGAATCGAAAAGTTTCTTTTCACCCTAAATTTCAACAGTTATTTATTTTGTTTATTTATTTTTCACATTTCAAAATTTGGAAAATTTTGGGATGTGACATGCTACCACCCTTAAAAGAAATCTCGTCCTGAGATTTGGGAAGGCTAGAGATTACAAGTTGGCTTCAAGACAACTAGGGTACTACCACCCTTAAAAAGGTTTTCAACTAGATTACATCTTGGCTTACTTGAGATCTTGATGAAACTTTTCTGGACAATTGCTTGCATAATGTCCTTTGTCACCACACTTGTAACATGTGACAAGGTTGAGTTATTCACGTATCTTCTCTGGACAAATTGATATATAATGGCCTGGCTTTTTGCAGTTGTTGCATCACACTTGGCTAATATCCTTCCTCATCTTGGGTTTCTCCAAAGCTAGGAGTTCTTCTAGTTCATGCTCTTCATACCTCACCTCAAATGTGGGAAAGCTTCCTCGGTTGCTTGAACGATTCCTTGGATAATACCTATGTTTCCTCTTTTGTCCATCAAGGTGATTCCTAATGTATGGAGGTGCAATCTGAGGTTTGCCTTTGTCTTCATCCTTCTTGATAGAAGTTGTTTCCTCATGGGGGTTACCAAACTTTTGATGCATTCCACCTGGTTTCATTTGTTGAACTATAGGATAGATGGCGCATTGGATAGGGACATGATAATTTCCTTCACATAGGAAACAAGTCACTTGAGATGTGGGGCATTGTTTAGTTGGATGTTTCTCTTCACAATTAGGGCATTGATCCTTATGCTCTTTAGAAGTGTGTTCCATGTCTCCACAAATATTGCAAGCTTGAGTTCCTTCTATAATATCATCCTTGACATCATTGTTGTCACAATCTCCTTGGGGAGAGTTGCTTATCATGTTGACCATTTGATTGGTTATCCTTTGCAACAATTGGGATTGGGTTTCCAAAAACTTTTGCATGGTTGGGTCTAACTCATTGTTGTTAGCTAAAAACTGAGTTGTCACTTGATTCAACTGGGCTTGGGTTGCTAGAAGTTGTTCTCTCATGTGCATCTCTTGGTTGTTGTTGTTGTTGTTGTTGTTGTCACCATTCTTGATGTTGGAGTCTCTTGGAAAAGTCATATGTTTGGGTTGGATTGGGATTAGAATAGGCAAAAGATTTCTAGGGAATAAGTCTAATCACACATAAAAATTCACACAAGCATTGTGCAAGAAATCACAAACAAACATTCCACTCAAACAACAAGTCTTAAACACATTTTTAGGCAACAAAATATTTTTGCTACACCACATAAGTTGGTGTGTTTGATCTAAACTAAACACTAGTATGGTGGTCCAACTATATGGTTTTCTTGAGATCATTCCATTCTTCTTAGTTGTTTCTTCTTGAATGAGATCATGGTTTTCTTGGAAATTTTCTTGCATCTTGGTAACAAAGCTTCAAAGGTGATGATGATTCCTTCTAAGTTGTGTTTATTTAGTCTTCAAGTCTTGAGTAATATTTCATGTCTCACTTGTAGTCCTTGGTGATGTCCAAGTTGAAGTCCTTGGTGAAACTAAATTTGAAGTCATTGGTGATGTTGAAGTTGAAGTCATTTGAGTTGGTGAAGTCCTTTGCTCAAGTTGATGTCTTTGTTCTTGTTGAAGTCTTTGATCATGTTGAGGCTTTGTCCATCAACTTGGAAAAAGGAGAGATGCAGAATCAAAACCAAAAAGGTTGAGGAAAGAGTTTACAAGATTGTTTGTAAATAAGTTTTGGAACAAAAACAACTCCTATTTTTCTAAGGGGTTTTGTCCAATCCTAGGGTTACAATCCTACAGGCAACACAATGCTCTGATACCATCTGTAGAGGTCCCAACCTTTAATAAGGTAGAGATCCCTGTGTTTGCAATGCTAGTCCCTGGATCAATAGCTAGCATCCACAGTTAAGATGTAATATCAAGAAACAAAGGTCATAGTACAATTTTATAACCAGGAATAAAATATTTCATTACATCTTACATAGCTCATTTGGTCAGCACATTACAATGTAGCGGAATATCTATATAGCATGGAGTCCTTCATCTTCAAAGTGCCACAGGCAATCATGTTGGTTGTAGACTTGTAATCCTAATCAACACACTTCACTAATATCAAAAAAACCTGCAACGTAATAAGTTACAGCCACAAGGGTCAATACATTTGAATTGTATTGGCAAGTGATACTATGGTGGTATAGTGTAGTCTATCATCTATATGCATTTGGCTAAGTGGAGCTTAGGCTTGCTTTGCTCAAAATAGTTTTTCCTTATCATTTGAAAACACTAAGTTTTTATTTGTCAAAATCACCCAAGGCATCTACCAATCATTGATTGAAGATCCTTTAACCCTTGTTCGACCACAAGCTTTTAACTTAGAAATTGGGATGAGGATATTCTTGATAGCTTCCATGTCTTGATGCTCAAATTGTCCATTTCCGGGGACACGGCTAAGTACTTAGATTTTACTCTCTCGAGAGGTGGTGCACTTTCCCCACAAGACTTGACATGCATCGAGACAAGATCTTTCAGAAGCCTTCCCTTAGACCAAAATGGACGCGCTCCAAACCTATCATCCCCTACCACCAACTGTCCATTTGGATAAGTTATTGCAACCTATATGATCCAGGCAGAGCCCATAATGCCATGTGGCTGCACTTAAAGCTTCTCCACATTTGACATCTCAAATCTCTTTGTTCCTGGGTGGCTTTCCACAAGTGAGATACACTAGGGTAGTCCATAAATATGGGCCCTGTGCAACCACTCAACATAACCCATTCACAACCATTCCACCCAGGTGATTCATTCACATAGTTGTTTTATTAAACAAAACACAAGTCCTTGACTTAGAAATATTTCATAGCATGAATATAGTCCACCCTTGTTTTCTACTAGATAGGCTAATCATGATAGTAGTAGGAATCTTAACTTAAGTAAAATTCTACTAAGGTTTCATATATTAGGATTTCCCATGGCATAGTTAACACATAGAAAATTTCCATGCAAGTCCTACTTTGAAATATCACTAATGCATAGTGAAAATAATGGGACAAAAGTATGAAGCACCACTTTCCTTTTTGGTAGAGAATATAAGTTCACTCATTGATCTTGCAATAGTCACACTCTTCAAATTTCACTACAATTCAATCAAGGCACAAATTCAATCTAGCATTCAAACAATTCAACACATAGAATAATAAAAACAAAGGAATGCATGCAAGCATGCGAAAGATTGTTTTATTTGGAAAAGTGGTTTCTAATAGGTTATAAACATTTTAACACACATATTGGTCATTTATCAAAGTGGCAAAACCATTTGATAACAAGTTAGTGAAAATGGCCACCTTAAATACCTTTTGTTTTGCTAGAATTGATTTTATTCAAAGAATAATTTCTAGTGTTAGCCAAAATGTTTTAAAACACCAATATTAATGTTTATGGTCATAATGTTTTAAAACAATTCCATTTGCAAAAGGGTTTCATTCAAAATCCATTTTTAAATCAAAGTAACATTTTATTTTGTTGGAAATGCCTTTAAACAAAGTAATAATTTTCTAGGGTTCACCAAATATATTTTTAAATCCCAAAACTTGGTGTTTAGGGCCAGAGAGTTTAATTCCAACCATTTTCAAAAGTTTTTACTGAAAAAGCATTTTTAAAACATAAACAATATTTTTATTTAACTAGAAATGCTTTTATTCAAAGATTTATTCCTTAGCCTCACAAAATACACTTTTAAATCTACAAGTTGATTTTTATGGTAATTAGGTTCAAATCAATCCATTTACAAAAGATTTTACCCTAAAAACATTTTTAGAATAAATTTTATACACAAAATATGCCTACACATGTTTCTGCAAAAACAACCAATTTTCCAGAATCAATTCACTAAACAAAGGGTATGGTCGGATAGAATTTATTTTGCTGATTCCATTGATATAAAATTTCTAAAATTTGGACGTGTGGATTTAAAGTTATGAATCTTACAAAATCAAACATCTAATAGATTCATTTCTATTTTAAAAACAACAGCTAGGCCACGTGTCTAAATCTTATTCGTCGGTACCGTTTAATTTGGATCGAGTGCTACTAGCCATCAGATCTAAATTGCATCGCACGGTACAGAAACAAACTTACCTCTTCGATTAGTGAATCTAACGTAGCCGACAGATCTGTATCCTATGGTTCCTAGCAACTTGACCATGGATGGGCGGCGCTGCGACGGTGGCTAGCGGTGGCGCGCTCAGACGATGACGGTGCCGGCGACACAGGAAGCGAGAGAGCAAGGGATTAAGCTCACCGAGTTCCCGTGGAGTGCTGATGCTCAACGTGTCCTTGGTTGGCGAAGGGGCGCTCGAGGACGACAGGGATTGCTCGCCGTAGTTACTCACTGGCTCGAGCACGCACGACCGTGGTCGAAGACGGTTGCCTGGGATCCAAGCGAGCAAGGGAAAGTGTCAGGAGGATACGCACGGTCTCGAGGGTTGCGAAAAAGCTCACTAGATTGCAAGGGGTGCACGGAGTCAGCGATAGTAGCTCGCCGGAGATGATGCAGACGGAGGAGGAGCTCTGTTCGTAGAGGTTACCGATGATGTGGAGCGCGTGCGGGTGAAGGGAGACTACTAGCAGATGCGTAGGGAGATGGGGATCACGCTCGTGGGATCTGGAAGGCAAGGGGGGCGAGGAGTGGCCGGAATTTGCTGGAGATGCTCGTCGGAGCAGTGGTGGCACAATCTAAATTCAGGGCATCCCTGTGGCTGAGAGGGAGGGGTGAGCAAGGGGAAAGAGAGAGAAGGCATGCACGATTAAGATGGCGTCGTTGCAGCGAGCAATGGTTACAGCATTTAGGCGAATTGAATCGGCGATCAAAGCAAAAACATCCACGGTGAATGGGGAAGAACGGGTCCGCGGGTGAGAACGACGACTGACAGGTGGGGTTGCGTTTGTCAGCGAGGAGGAGAGGTTCGGTGGGGTCCAGGCATCAGTGAGGGCCCGGGTAAGTGCTGCGGTGCGAAATGTTTTTCTGCAGGAGAGAAGAAATGGGCTAGCTGGGCAAGATGGGCCAGGTTGGGATGGGCTGTTTCTATTTCATTTTTTCTTTCATGTTTCTTTTTCTTTTTCTGTTTTCATTTTCTGTTTTGAATTTGTTCAAACAATTCAAACAAACATTTGAATTCAGAACCTTCCAAACTTTTCAGTAGGTTTTTAATTCTTTCATTTATGTAATTAAACAATCCATTTTAGAATATTTATTTTATTCTCTTTATGGTTTGTTATTTATTTAAAATAGATATTGTGTCTCTATTCAAATAAGATTTTAAATACATTTTCAAACTTCTATTTGAATTCCAATTTTTATCAAACCTTTTTCAGTAGGTTTTATTTAGTGCAAATAATTCACTTTGAATTATTTTAAAAATATTTTAATATGTTTTATTAATCATTTAAATTGAGCATTTTTCTTTATTCAAATAAAATCAAATATGGTTTTAATTTCATTTAAATTTATTCAATTAATTCTTTGATTCCATTTAAGTTAATTAAATAACTTTTATTCCACTTGGGCAAATTCTAATTTATTATTTTCTTATGATCTAATTAATCATTTCTATTAGGGATTTTGTCTTCATTCAAATGTAATAGAATTTGGTTAATGCCATATTATTTTATATTGAATATTCTTTCTCCCTTTATTTTATTTGGATTATCTTTATTTCATTTGCTTATGGATTTAACTCAAGATTTAAATTATCTTCCAAATAATTTTCTTGGGATTTATTATTTAGGCAAATTGTCTTTATTTAAATAAAATTGGATATTGTTCAATCCTTATGATTTTATTTAAATGATCCTTTTCCCCTTTTTATTATTCAATAACTTTTGTTTGTTTATGGATTTGGCCAAGATTTAATTTGGCTTTTAAATACTCCTTATTTATTTCTTTCTTATAAAATCCATATCTTTTTATTTAAAGATCCAAAATTGGTGATTCCAATTTGTATATTTTTATTTAATATTTGTTTATCCTTTTATATCTCTTTAGGATTATTTTGCTCACAATTTGGTATGGATTTTAGATAGGAGCTTTATTAGCTTTAGAAATTTAATTTCTTTATCTTATTAAATTCATAAGATTTTATCCATTGCTCCAAATTAAGTGAAACCTATTTCTATGGTTTTATAATATTTTTGTTTATCATTTTGATAATTTATAAATGTTTGTTGCTGAATTTTTATATGGATCAAATCCATAGTCTTAGAGAGATCTTTGAAATGATTTTCTTCCATTAGGGTTTTGGTTTAACTTTTCCAAGTGTTTAAATTTCAAGATGCATTTATTGGTGAATGCATTTCAATTGTTTGAAATTTGTTGGATTCTATTTTATTCAAATTTGTTCTAGGAGGGTTTTGATGTTTTCATTTGGAATCAAAAAGTTTATTTTCACCCTAAATTTCAACAGTTATTTATTCTGTTTATTTATTTTTCACATTTCAAAATTTGGAAAATTTTGGGATGTGACAATATTTAAGTGAATGATTAGTTTACATTTTTTATTGCTATTATGAAATTAATATGCTACTTATTTAAGGGAAGAACCATTTATATGATCTTATTAATCTGGTGGGGTTTGAATTCATGTTAAGTATGATTAAGAGTTAAGGATCATTCACCTATATAAGTGAATGATGCATAAGATTAGTTTCAGGGTCGTTAGTTTAACTTTGATTTAAGGTTTTAGAAGAGTTCTATAAATTCATAATTAACATTTAAATTTCCTTATGAATCCTAATTATGATTTTGGATTTTAGGACTTAGATTTAAAGGATTCTTTTTAAGATAGTAATATTGCTATGAAGATATATTATTATTTGTTATTCTAAGAAATGAATCTAAAGAATTTTCAAAGGAGGTATTTTTATTAAAATTAATTACTTTGAAATCTTGAAATCTTTTGGAATAATATTAATATTTTTCTAGTAAGGTATATTTACTTAAAAATGTATTTTATTTATTTTTAAGTATTATCTTTATTTTTATAAAATTCCTCGTACCACTAAATGTCTTCAAATATTTATTTTAAATTTCCTTTTCAGAAAAATTAAGTTAGCATTTTAACAAAATTAGTAGATTTTTAATGCAAAAATAGTTTTTATTTATTTTTAAAACTTATCATTAATTTGTTAAATTTCATTTAGGATTTTTGTAACTTCAATATTTTGTTTTATTTTATTTGACTTAAACATTAATATTATATCTTTCTTAGGTAAAAATTGTTTTTGTTATCATTTTGATATATCATATATATTTTTAGGATTTTTCTTCATTTTTTATAGGGCTAAAATAATTATAGGATTATTTTGGTAATATAATTATATTTCTTATTTCCTATTAAACTAAATCTGGCCCGCTTGCCAATTTAACCCAACTCGGCCCAACTGGGCTTGGTCAACGCCACCCCGGCCTGACTCTCTCTCTCTCTCAACCCGAAGGCACATACATGTCCTGTTTTTCTCGTTCCCCTTCTCCATGCTCTACGTGTCGCCGCCTACTACTCTAGCCATCGCCGCCCGCGCCTGTCGCAGTCGATTGATGACCCACAAGTATAGGGGATCGCAACAGTCTTCGAGGATAGTATTACCCAATTTATTGATTTGACACAAGGGGAGCCAAAGAATAATTGCAAGCCTTAACAACTAAGTTGTCAATTCAGCTGCACCTGGAAATAGTTCTTGCTCACAGTAGTTTATCAGTAGCAATAATTTTGTAGTAGCAACATCAAAGCAACAACAGCAGTAAAACAAGAGCAATAGTAATAGTAGTAGCAAACAGTAGGATATGAGTGCGGTAGGCATAGAGATGGATGGACGGGCGTTGAATGGACAAGTCTAAATATGTAACTTCAAGATCTAGGGAAATTGCAGATAAATAAGACAAGCATCCAAGTACTAAACAATCATAGGCATGTGCTCCATATATAGTCATGCATGCTCGCAATGAGAACTTGCACAACATCTTTTGTCCTGCCAGCCCATTGCAGCGAGGCCTCAAGGGAACTACTGACAATTAAAGCAAAGCATTAACACTCCATGAACACACGTGATCCTCACATCACAGCCATCCCCTCAGGTTGTCCCAATTTCTATCACTTCGGGGCCTTTGGATCCGGACAATGATATGTGTACACAACTTGCAGATAAGATCACAAACAATACTATCATAATGAATCAGTAATAAGTTCAGATCTAAGATCATGGCACTCGGGCCCTAATGACAAGCATTAAGCACAACAAGTTGCAACAAAGTCAAATAGCACTAATAGAGATACTAGGCACCATGCCCTAACAATTTTATTCGATTACATGATAGAACTCATCCAATCTCTACCATCCCCATATCCTAGAGCAGGGGATTACTCACTCATGGATGAGGGAAACATAGATGGTTGATGGAGAGGCGTTGTTGATGATGAGGGCGATGATCCTCTCCAAATTCCCCGTCCCGGCAGGGTACCAGAACAGAGTTTCTGGTTCCGAATCGCGGTTTCAGGTGGTGGCGGCGCAACGGAACTCTTTCTGGAAAAATGTCAAACCCCCCTCGATTTTTAGGTCAAGAGGCATCTTATAGGCGAAGAGGGAGGCCGAGGGGGTTCCTGGGGTGGCCACACCCCGTCTAGGCACGGCCAGGCCTGGCCCGCGCGGCTGGGGTGTGTGGGTCCCTAGGGCCCCACTCCGTCTCGTCTTCTGGCTCCGTGAGTCTTCTGGTGAAATAGGATTTTTGGCATATTTTCCGGGATTTTTCCTGATAGTTGATTTTCTGGACAAAAACTAGACACCAAGGTAATTCTGCTAAAAACAGCGTCAGTCCGTGTTAGTTTTATCCAAATCACACAAGTTTAGGGGAGAAACAATACCAAGGTGTTCCGGAAAGTAGATACATTTTGGATGTATCATCGATGGCTGCCGCCGACTTGCCTAGGCCTCCTCCCTTAGTACCTTGTCACTGCCCCGCTCTATACGAGCTCTGCCCCGGCTAACCCTATCTATGACTCATCTCGGTCACTAGCTCTGAGGATGGACCTGACATTCCCTGGTCCTTGCCACCACCAACGTGTGCCTCTAGATCGAGGCCCGCCTCCTGCTGCTCCCTCACGGCGACCTCAACCCTGACGCCGGCGGGACGGCAGCTTGGCTGCAACCCTGACATCACCGATTATCCACCTCATGGGCTGCTCTCCTGGTGTGGTGATGTTGTACGGGTGGTGTTGCTACTGCGGCGACGACGATGTGGTGTCGTACATCACCATCTCGACTATGGTGGAACGGCACTGTGGCACAACCCTGGCATCGGCTGCGACAACCGTTACTATGCCATGCCTCCGCTCTAGGTGCTCGACACCCCCGGTGAGCTTTGATTCTTCATGACTAGCCTTCGTGTTGATGGCTTTGATCCATAGTTGTGTTGTGATTATCTACTGCTAGTGGTGGTAATATAACTCTTATTGTTCCATGTTCCTCATGTGATGTGACATTGGTTATGCTATTGATGATACCTAGCTAGAGGTTATACCTCAACTAGGATGATTGAATCATCCATGGCCCTTGTACTGAATTTATATAATGAAGTTGCAATGTTCAGAATCAAATGATACTGAAATCATGTGTTAATGATGACCAATGTATTAGCAGTTCAATTGCTAGAGTTTGCATGATTTCTAGTTGTTTAACTAAAAGATGTTTTTAAATGGTTACCCATTCTTTCATGATGTCCACACATCAGTGAGATATTTGAATGATTCCTGGATAATGTTATCTAGGAAGATGATTATTTAAACTGTGACTAAATGAAAATGTGACATAGTTAGATTGATACTACTATGAAGCCTCCATTTGGATGGTACACAGTGGTAAGAACTATCATGTGTTATTTTATCAGAGGATGGTTAGGAAGATGAGGATAGCTTATGATGTTGTTGACATGCTGAATAATGCTATGGTCTACTGCACTTGCGACTACACTCGGCAGGATTTTTATTTGTGTTCCTGAGGGTGAAATAAAGATGCATACTAGATCTATTTAATATGATAATCTTGGCAATATTCTCTATCCAACTGATATATGCATTTTGAATAAGAATAGTCATATCCAATGCTTGAGCTTATGGTTTGGATTACCCTTTTGGGTGGGAGCATTTGCTACAAAGATGATCTAGAATTATTTTTAATTCTTGGCAGCAAAATAAAATATATGTTTGACCAAGTGGATAGTTATTTGAGTGTAACTGAAGGTATTTTACACCTTGTTTCTTATCTTGCCTGGAATGCAGAGACTAAGGCATGGACCTGTTCTTTTCAGTTTTAACATTTGAGCTTAAATTACTGAGTTGGTAATGGATATCTTTTGGATAGGTTATGTCCACTATGACAGATAACCAAACACACAGAAACTTATTCCTGGTCTGACTTAGCTAGGAAAATGATTTGGAATGATTATAGTGGCTTACTAATAAGATTGTGTTATGTGGATTCTGCCCTGATGCTGCTTCTATAATTAAATGCTTTTACTGCTGTGTTATTTATTGTGGTGCCTCTTTTAAGAGTATGCACAAAGGGAACAATATATTGTTGGCTTTGACAGCTTGATTAGCTAAAAAGAAAAACTCATGTATGGCTTCCAATGATGCATGGTCTGAGGCTTAATTATTTTTGTATATAAGAACAGATGCTTGAATGGTTTTCCTAGCTCAATGATGATACTGGTGTAGACTTTCTACACTAGTCTGAGAGCCCTCTATTTCCCCCATTTAAACCATGCTCTAAACAAATAAGCGAGCAAAGTAGATGCTATTACTGTTATAAGCTGCCAATCTGATATGCAGAGTAGTAGTTGATGTTGCTTGAGTGGATCTTGATGGCTTGCTGGGTTTACTTGAGTTACTATAACTTCTCTGCTACTAACAGCCATTATGAAATTTGACTAGCATCTCTAAAATCAATACATATTTACTGCTTATACATACTTTGAACCTAGTATTACAAAGCAGTGAACCCAATCAAAAAATGTTCTAACTTCGCCTCTGCTAACAGCCTGCTTCTCTTCAAGTTGCTATTAGTCTTGATTTTCCCCCTTGTCCTAGCTCTTGGATGGTTTTCTAGCAACCAGATGCTGGTGATGTGGTGATATGGAATTGTGGAAGAACTAGTGATGAACTGGATGAACTAATGATGTGGTTTTCTTGGTTATGAAGTGAAATGGATACCTCTGGTGGTAGTGTTGTGCTGCGGCTGTTCCTTGGTCTTTTATGTGTTATGCTGACAGCACATCACTTGCATGAGTGATAGAGCTGCTTGCATGGACCCAGCAGTGAGCAAGTTTTAAAGTTTGTCCTGGCTGGAACTTCAGATCATATGAAGTACATCCTTGATATTTCCTAGTTGCTTTTACTTCTTATCAATTTACTATGTTTAACCAAGGTGAAACTTGCCCCACATGCCTGTGATGCACAAGTCTGAGGCACATCTACTGATAAGAACAATACTATTGATTTGGTGAAATTTTCCCTTCTCATATAAGATCAATGATGTCTTCAAACAGTGCATTTCACTGTCACACTGAGAGCAAAAGTTTAACCACTAACCCCTTTCTTATTTCTTATTTTTGTTTGTTTTATTTCAGTTAGTTTGCATGCATAAGATTGGAAATATAAAGAAAAGATTTAGAAGATGGAGAAAGTGAAGATGAATTTAGTTTTAGGTTTTACTTTATTCTTTTGTAATTTTTTTCTTCTGTGAAGTGTAAAGCATTATATACTTATAATAAAGGAATTCTTTTTATTTATTCATTATTGTTTTGTAAAGAAATGTTGTATTGTTTGTTTTTAAATAATAAAGTTAATGTTTTCTTTTAATTGCAATTTGTACATTCCTTTATTATAAAAGACAATGTAATGCACATATTCCTCTTATATTTAAGACTTCTCTTTTATTTCATTATTGTAATTATTTATTTTTATAGAATCGTTTAAATTTACTCAGTTGTAATGATGATTATATTATCATATTATATTATAGAATAATTCAATTCTTTTCTTTTGTATTTTATACTTGTGATTATTTATATCTTAATCATAAATAATATCTCAAATATGTACTCCCTCCTTTTCGGTTTATAAGTCCTGCACGTAGTTCTATGTCGTCAAATTGAGCAACTTAGTATGCTGTATATATTACAAAAAATATATCACCGGAAACTTTAGACTTTGTATTTTCCAATGATATAATTTTTATATTATATAATTTAAATTATATAGGTCAAATTGATAACCTAGATGTACGCGTAGGACTTATAAACCGAAACGGAGGGAGTATTCATAATTGTAACACCATTTCCAGTTATAATTCTAGTTTAAATTCTTTTATAATTCAAATATATCTTTTGAATATTCAAATTTGAATTGCTTTCCCCTCAATCACAAAAATACAGTAGATGTCATGTCGAAATCCATGGCACCTGCCCTAATGTTTCCATCAGAACAAGAGAAATCTTGATCCCTCTATAGCTTATTTAGTTTTGCGCGAAAATTTCCCGCATTTTATTATGCATGAATGCAATGCACAAATATGTTTCCTGTCTATTTTGAGGTGCTAATCTTGGGATGTTACATGGAGTCTCCAGCGATCTTGTGGATGAGTACATGCACATGAGTGAGAGCACTTTCCTTGAGTTGATATACAAGTTCTGCAAAGCGGTGATTTTTTTCTACCTGATGGCATATATCCTGATTGGGCCACACTTGTGAAGACAATCCGCAAGCCTACTAATGAGAAATGTGTGTGATATTCCAAGAAACAAGAGGCTCGTAGGAAGGATGTGGAGCATTGGTGTGCTCTATGTTCTTTGGCATCCTGCTAGAACATGGAGCAATAAGACTATGGGGAAGGTGACGACCGCTTGTGTGATCATGCACAATATGATCGTTGAGGATGATCATGATTGATGTGCTCTATGACCAAGGGTGGGGATTTAAAGGTCAACTAGTGCAGCCAACACTAGGACCATCTTCGTTCAGCAAGTTCCTCCATGTGCACCATGAGATCTTTGATCGCAACACTCACAATCGACTTCAAGCGAATTTGATCGAACACATGTGGGCTCACATAGGAAGCCGCTAGGCATCGCCTCCTAAATTTATTAGTTGTATTTGCTCGTGAACTATGTTTGCTTGTAAACTATGTTGTTTATCTACTTTCAAACTATTTAGGTTATTTTCTTTTAAAATTTATTCTATTCAGTTGAATTGAACAAATTGTTGCCAAGACTGACCAGGTGGGACGTGTCTGGCCAAAATAGATCGAACCGCTAGGACACCCTCCACAGAAACCTGTCCAAGACCAGACAACGGCCAAAAAACGGTATGCGGGATGATCCAAATGGACCATCTCGAACCCGTTTGCTATCCGTAATGGGTCGGCATGTGGAAACGCCCTTAGCGATGTTTATGCAAATCTTGCAACCCCTGGTTATGAGAGTCTGGTCTAAAGACGAACCCTGGCGAGCGAGGCTCATGAACAAGGGAAGCAAGACGGTCCTGATCAACTCATGTCTTTCGAGCCTTCCCATCTACCAGATGGGGTTGTACCTACTCCCGGAGGGAACCCATGCAGACTTCGCCAAGGAGCTTGATACGTCGGAAACGTATCTATAATTTTTGATGCTCCATGCTTGTTTAGTATCTAGTTTTCTTTACTTTGTCTACACTTTGAGGTGTTTTTATATCTTTTCTGGAACTAACCTATTAACAAGTTGCCATAGTGCCAGTTGCCTGTTTTCTTCTGTTTTAGGTTCCAGAAAGGCATAAAATCAATATTCTCGGAATTGGACGGGACAAAGCCGAAGTCAATATTTTACCGTGGGGGACACGAAGCCAGAAGAAGAGATGGAGAAGCGAACTAGGGAGGCCGGACCCCCTAGGCGCGGGTGGGCCCACCCCGCGCCTGGGTAGGGTGTAGGGCCCCAGGCCGCCTCCCAACCTCGCCTCTTCTCCTATAAGGAGCCCCCGATGCAGAAACCCTAGGCACGCGATCAAAACTCCACGAAACCTTCTGTAGACGCCGCCACCGTTGTCCCTAGATCGGGGGGATCTGAAGTTCTTCCCGGCACCCTGCCGTAGGGGAAATCATCCTGGAGGCCTTCTCTCCGGTATGAAGCGTGAGTAGTTCCACCTTGGACTATGGGTCCATGTAGTAGCTAGATGGTTGTATCTCCTCCTTGTGCTTTCATGTATAGATCTTGTGAGCTCCATTCATGATCAAGATCTAATCTATTTGTAATCATGCATGTTGTGTTTGCGGGGATCCGATGGATATTGAGATTACTATGTCAGATTGATTAATGGTTTTGTCTTTATGATTCTATCATGTTTGTGTTGTTTGTGATCTTGCATGCTCTCCTTTGTTAGTAGATATCTTGGCCAAGTAGTTGCTAGTGACTCCAAGAGGGGGTATTTATGCTCGATAGTGGGTTCATGCCTCTAGTTTCCAAGGGAAGTGACAGAAATCTCTTCAGTTGTAGATGTGTTGTTGCCACTAGGGAGAAAACAATGGTCTCTTGTTCATAGAACAAGTGGATTGTTTACCTTACACAGTTTGCTTAAAGAAGTTGTCTGTTGCTTGCAACTTAATACTGGAGGGGGTTCGGATGATAACTTGAAGGTGGACTTCTAGTCATAGATGGAGTTGGATGGCGGTCTATGTATATTGTTGCATTGCCCAATCGAATCTCATAGGATCTTTTTGTCTCGTATTGCATTGTTATGCTTTGCTCAGTTCCTGTCAATTGCCCTGCTGTAATTTGTTTACCCTTCATGCCATGTTGTTTATCTAAGGAGAGCACCTCTAGTGAACTATGGACCCTGGTCCAATCTTTACCATTGATACATCTTCCACTGTTACTTGTTTACTTGCTGCAAACCATTATCTTCCACACCATACGTTTAATCCTTTGTTACAACAACCGGTGAGATTGACAACCTCACTGTTAGTTGGGGCAAAGTCTTGAGTTTGTGTTGTACAGGTCTCCGCGTTGCTTGCAACACCTGTGTGACGTTTCCTTCCTCCTACTGGTTCGATAACCTCGGTTTCTTACTGAGGGAAGACTTGATGTTGTGTTGCTTCACACCTTGCTTTTGGGGTTCCCAACATGCTCCACATCAACTGAGCCATCAACAAGTTTTCTAGCGCCGTTGCCAGGGACTTAAAGAATAAGAAGCTCCCACAACAACACGCCATCAAGTTTTCTGGCGCCGTTGCCGGGGAGGCTAAGGACGTCTTCACAAGGGGAGTCCTTCACTTCCTTTATCTTTACTTTGTTTTTAGTTTGCTTTGTTTCTTTTTCTTGGTTTTGTTTGCCTCTTTTCAAAAACTCAAAAAAATAAATTAGTCTAGTTTGGTTTGCTTCCTTTATTCAAAAACACAAGAAATTAGTTCCTCCTCTAGCTGCTGTTTTTGGCTTGCCCACCTTTGCCAAAATGGACTCTACTAATAACACCTTGTTGCTCCCCATGTTCACCATGAAAAACCTTTCAATAGGTAATGGCTCCATAATTGGGAAAGATAATATTGAAGAATTCTTTAATTATGTTAGCAAGCATGAGGATATTGAGGATAAATCTATAGCAGAGCTTGCTCCTAATTGTGAGAATGCTTCTGCTTCTTTAGTTCATATGCTGGAGGCTAGGTTTGTTATCCTTAACCCCATGATGCAAATTTTGTTCCTAAAGCTAAAGAAAGAAAAGAATGCTGAAAAGATAGAATTTATTCTTGAAACTTTACTCAAAGAGTTCCATGATGTTGCTAGGGGAGCCAAAAAGGTCTTTGAGCGTTTTAATATGCTAGGCTCATGTGTAGATGTTGTGGGTACTTCAGATAAAACCAAGCCTATAGAGGAATTTAAGATACCCATACCCTTTAAGCTTGTTGGAATGCATGAGGCCTTTGAAAAGAATTTTGGTTGGATTGTTCCAAAAAAATCATTTCGATAAAAGTAGTAAACCAAAAAGAAATGAGAAGGGATCCTCCAAGACTCATTTGGATGACATACCTCTTATAGTTGAAGACTTTGCAAGTATTGATCTAAATGCTTCATTTGAAAATACTTGATTCTTCTTGCTTCTTATGCCTAACTTAAAGGCGTTAAAGAAAAGTACTTGCTGGGAGATAACCAAAGAGTTTCCTTGAGTCTTGGAAGTTATTACTTCTGTAATGACCTCTCCTAATCCTTTTTGTTTGCTTTTTATGCCAAGAATAACCTCTAATGAGAGGGAAGTAAGATTTGGGGAGTTGCTGTCCTGAAACAGATTTCTGTCCTCCACCAAAAAATTCCTGAGGAGTCTCTGTAACTCGGATTGAGCTAAAACTTTACGAATAAATCCTCCGGTATGCTAGCTAACTTTCGTTAGTTCAACACTTTTTGATTTGGGCAACAGAAGATGTTCGAAAAATTGGTTTCTACCTTCTGGTCTGTTTTGACAGATTTCTGCCATTATTTGCATTTGCTTCTTATTGATTCTTTTTTGAGTTCTATTTTGGAGAATTGAGCTTTTTGGAGGAGTTACTACAGTAGCTTGTGTTTTTAGTGAAAAGTCTTGTTGTTCCAAAGCTTTGCCTAAAGGTCTATTATCTTTTGAATACACTAATGTTGCTAATGAAGATTGTGTGAAGTTTTGTATGAAGGAAAAATTTCAGGTGTAGAGAGAGAATGATGTAATGAGATGAAGAATGGACAAAATCTCAAGCTTGGGGATGCCACCCCGGTGTCACCCCAAGAAATATCCAAGAGGTACAAGCGTCAAAGCTTGGGGATGCCCAAGGCATCCCCTTCTTCATCAATAAAAAGCTCAGGTCTGTCTAGACACTTCGTTTTTATTGTTTCATGCATGGTTGTGTTGTTCTTGGATCATCTTAGTTTTTGTTTGGTTTGATTTGTTTGTTTAGTTTGCTTGAATAAAGAAGTTTGGATCCCCGTTCTCGTTGTGTTGTTTTGCAAATAAGTTGCTTGGTGTTGGAAAGGAGTAGTAAGTTCTTGCTTGAAGGTGCAAGAGGAGCTTGCATTGATTGTGACTTAGACTTTAGCATGACATGCTAGGTGTTGTTTTGACCTTATTCTTAGTGATTATTGTTGTAGCATGTATTGTTCCAAACAATTGGGATTGCTTAGTGTGCCTTGAAAAAATTATGCGTTGTTTTAGCATGCAAAAGCATAGTATTGTGGTATTCTCCTTTGATGGTTTGTTTGGGTTGACTTGGCACATGCTCACACCATGTTATGACTATGAACAAGTCACCATAGCCTCTATGATCACCTAGTCCTTGACTTGTAGTACCACTATATGCCTTGATTAGTAATGCTTTGTTGCTCTTGCATGATTATGGCCATTATTGCTCTCTTAGTTGGTTGCTCCCAGTCTTTTGCTAGCCTCCACTTGTATGAGTAAGCTCTACTCATGCTTCCAACTCCCAAGAAACCAAGTTATTCCAAAGTGTCCACTATAAACTCCTATGCATGGTGTGTTACACCATTCCAAGTATATTCTTGTTTTCAGCTATCTTCCAATTAAAAAGTATTTTGTTATGTGAAAACTTAGTGATTAAAGCCCTCACAAACTTGATGGCACATTTTATATTTCTTTGCCCCTAATAAAATTGAACCATTGTGTCATGTATGTTGTATATGCTTGCACTTATACATTGAAATTAGCAGAACTGTGCTGTCACGGGGAATGTTTTCAACATTGCACTTGTACTTTGTACTCAGTTGATATCATGCTCTTTTTTCTATGGATGTCACCGGTGTGAAATAAAGAGGGAACTTGTAAGTCCATGAAGTTTGTATTTTGTGTTGGAGAAATGCCTGGGCCGCTAGCTGTGGCATCCCGCAAAACCACTACTAGAAAATCGCGTTGTTTTTGTGCATTGCATCATCATGACGCATGCTCATGTCATCATGCCACATTGCATTTGAGCATCGACATCATCTTGCATTTGCTTGCATAAAACTATTTGCGGAAAAACCTGTTTGTGTTTTCTAAACGCCCCGTCTTTATTCAAACGCAAAACCCGGGTCTCCGGATTATTTTGTTTTGTCTGCTATCGGTTTGCAGAAGCTTTGTTTTAATCAAATAAAATATTAAATTATTTTAGTGGGGGCAGCCGAACGGGCCGATTCGACCCGAACGACCACCCCCGAAATAAAAATCGGTCCACTAAAATCCTAAGGCTACCCAACCTAATCTACCCAGCCCCTCTCCACCTCACCCCGGCCAATCCCCACCCGACACGTCACCCTGACCCAAACCCTTACCCACTCACATGCTGCCATCTCACCCCCAAACAGCCACCTCACCCACTCCCTCTCTTTCCCCCTCTTTTTCCCACCACAGCCCCAGCTAACCACCCACTCACCCTCCCACCGACACCCTGGCCCCACCCCTCTCTCAGCTCACACATCCGACCACCCAAGACCCGCACCACCTGTCCCCACCCGCGGGACCCGCCCCCCACCGACCCTCCTCTCTCCCTCGGCAGGCCCACCCACGCGTCCCCCACCCCGACCCCAACCTTCCCCACGCGCTCCTCTTCCCACGCCCCGACAACCACCCCTCCGTCGCGTCTCCTCCTTCCTCCGGCCACCTGCCTCCCGCCGCCATCAGCCCGTCCGCCAGCGCCGCCCCCTTCTTCCCTACCCCCGCGAGCCTCCCTCGCCGCCTCGCTGGCCCGGCCTCTCCCCAACCTCCCGCCAGCGACCCCCCCTCCGCCATGCTCCTTCCCTCCTTCCTCTCCCCCAGTCCCGGCGCCTCCACCGCTCTCTCCCTCTCGCCGGCGTCCTCTCCTCGCCCGCGAGCCCCGCTCCGCCCTCTGCTCCGGCCGCGTCCTCGCCTCCCCGGGCCGTCCTCTAGCGCCGCTCGCCCGCCGGTCGCCCCGTCTCCCCTTTCCCGTCCGCCCCGCCTCCGGCCTTCATCTCCATCGCCGTCGCCCTCCGCTGCAGCGGGCCGCCGCGGTGCCCCGGCGCCCCCGTCGACCTCCTCCACCGGCCCATCCTCCGTCCGTCCCGCGTCTCCTCCTCGTCGTCCGTCGCCGACCCCGCTCCAACCGCCTCTGCCCGCCCCGTCGCCGCGGCCGCCGGAGCCGAGCCGGCCGTGCTCCGTCGCCGCCCTCTGCCCGGCCGCTCGCCCCTCCTTCCCCCGCCTCTGGCAGCAAGCCTGCGGCCGCGCGCCGTGGGGCCCCTTGCCGTCGGAGCCTCGCCCGCGTCCCCTCCCCGGCCGCTCGTCCCCGGCCTCCGGTGCGCTTGCTTTCCTCAAGTGCTCCGGCCTCGGTTTCTCTAGAGGATGTCCATGTGAGGTGCAGATGATGTGAAGTGGCTCGACACAAGTTTTGTTTGTGTGGTGTGGTGGTACCATGAAGTCAAACCCGAGAAGATGGTGTGGTATCCTTGATGCGATGTGGGTGCCGCCCTCCAAAGACAAGGTCGACACCGACACGACAATCGAAGCCGCGAGAGACCTCAAGTTCCCCTACATGGACAAGAAGATCGCCTACCCGGACCCAAGGTCGACAAGCTCGTCTGCACGGAACACCGAGAACTTCCCCCTGAATGCCAAGGTCGTCGACACGGTTACGACATGAACTTCCGCTCGGCAACGCCAAGTGCTCCTTCCCGGACCCGAAGACCATCGGTCAAGTTCACCACCGACAAAAGACGGAATACAAGTTCTACTTCACGGATCCCAAGCGACAAGATCTACTACCCCGACCCGAAGACCCTAACCCCGGAGTCCGAGAACGATCCCGTCGAGACCGATCCCGTCGAACCCCGAACCCCAGATCCGGACCCTGAGACCGAACCCCGAACCCCGGAACCCCAAGTTCGTCGAGACCCCCTAATGTGTGAACCCCTTCCCGAAACCCTATTTCATAATATAATACAACTTGTCGCATCTTAATTGTTCATGCATGCATCCTTGTTTGTGGTTTGGGGGCCTTATGCCGACTCACCTTATAATTAAATATGGGGCCCATATGCGGGCAAATCTAGTCTCATATTGGCCTCATTTAAATTTGTGTAGCGAACCGGTGTCATCGTTTTGCCGTGTTAAACAACATTTAATTGCGGGGGTTCTAAATAACTTGAACCATTTAATTAATTGTCGGGACCCCGGTTCCGCTTAATATGACCTAATTGCATCGCACCTTTGCCATGTCATACATCATACATGCATCATGCCCGATCTTCTGCCGTAATCTTAAATATTGCATCCGGTGTTTATTCTAGTGTTTTGCTTCTTCGCGGATAAGACTGTTGAGTTGATGCGAGTGTCGCCCCGACCTTCGGATGATCCTTCGGCAATGCTTTCAGGCGAGCATCTCCCCCTTTCTACCTATCTTACTTTTATATTATTTATTCCCTCCTGTTGATCTATTGCTATCTGTGTTGCGATGCTCCAGTTTTCGTACCCGTGATATCCCCTTGCGGCCCTATATTGCCTTGGACACATCCTATTACCTGTTGATTCGTAGATAGTTGGACTTGCGCGTCGTAGTCGCTTGCTCATATGTTGTTGCGTGTCGTCCAGTACCACAGTTGTTGGAGTATGGCCGCATGTTTAATGTTGGAGGTGATCATGGCTTTACTTATCGTTCACTTTAATTCCTGTTTAACAACTAAAATTGAGTAAGCAGAGGCATCGGTGGGTGATAGATAATATTTGGTTTCCGACCGCCCACTTGTGTCCCGTAGGACCCCGAGTACTTGATACCTGTTCCTTGATTTATCGCGCTATCCACATCCGGGAGGCTTATGGGACCCCCCTGAGCCAGAGCTTGATTCAGTCTTATTTCTTGGGGCCACAAACTAGTTTGAGGTTTTATTTACGATCCTGTACTTATGCCATGCTACTGCTTTATTTACGATTGTGCGAGGAGCACACTGTACTGTTTAGGATCGTGGCACGATTCCGCGGTGTCGACAAGCCCAGTTTTGGGTTCCCAGTCGTTCACAGCCGTCCCCACAACCTTGAGTCCGTCTCGGAGCCGGCCGGCTTTGTTGCGGGTCTACTTTAAGGGGTGGCCCCCTGAAATATTTCTGAATCCTGTGATTGCTTTGTCGTGAAAGCCTCGTTGGGTTTTGATTTCGTTTTTCCGAGGTTGATCGAGTGTGTGTTGCTATTTGTGCACCCCGGCCGGGTTAAAACTTTCTGAAAGCCGTGTCCGCGGTTATGGACGACTTGGAGCACAGTATCTCGATCATAGACAACTATAACTAAAGTAGTGCTATAAATTTGACTTTATAATGACTAGTAATCAGCTTCACTATAATGGAATGGCTAAATAATCCTGCCAACAATTGCTTGTTGAGTTGTCGCTTGCGACCCTTGTACCTGACTAGTAAGTATTGCAACTACAACGGAATGGCTTAATAAAAGTACCAACAACTGCTGGGCTTTGGGTTATCTCATGCTAATTGTATCTGACTAGTAAGTGTCGCAACTACAACGGAATGGTTAACTAAAACGGCCCACTGCTTATTTTATCAGGATGATTATCTATACCTGACTAGTAAGTGCTGCAACGATAACTGAATAAATAAAACTGCCAACTGTGTGAGTTCCTCGGTTGACTTCCTCGTTTGGTCTCGAGGGGGAAACACCAGGATGGGTTTGTTTGGTGTTAGCTTCAGGTTGGATCCGGATAGGTCATTCTTATCCCTCTCTGATAACCGCCAGTGGTATCGCGTCTCTATAGGTTGTTTAGTGCATGCTGCCGCTGCCGCTCAGTCCACCATACCTATGTAGGCGAGGACCGCCGAATTCTAGTCTCACCGTGTACTGGCCTCAGTACTGACGCTCCTCTTTTTCCTTTGCCCGTTGTCGGCACCCCTTTTGTTAAAGCAGGTTTTGAGATCGACGTCGTTAGCAGGGTTACCCCTCCGGCTTGGCCTGGGCAGGGTTATGGACGCCATTGGTTATTCTTCAGGGCTCTTAGCCCCATTTGCATCTTGTCCGTAGTCGGACGCTCTATCATTTTCAAGGTGATTTGAATCTTTGTACATTATATCTGTATTCTTGACTCTTTTGAGTCGCTGTTATATATATATCTGTTCTGTGGGTCCCATCGAGGACTGTTGTGTAATGTTACTACTTCGTTTACCACCCGCACGAAAGTGCCTGGTGGGCACCTTTGAATCGTTTCTATGCGGGTTTGGCGGGTTTCGCTAAAACTTGCATAGGTTCGATTCTGAGGGTGTTATAGAGTGGTATCAGAGCTCAGCAGTTGCGATACCCCACAAGTCCAGCCTGTAGGATAACCTAGCTAACGGCCGCAGTAGAGTGTCAAACTATTTTTGCAAACTCGGTTGGATAGTTCTGATTAGGTCTGATTTTACTCCTTACCCCTCTGCTATTCTCCTCTTATCTCCACGTGTTTTGAATCCGCTCTCGTCTCTTTCTTCGAGTCCAGGTATTCTCGTGGTTGGGTTCCATCGTACCTTCAGGGTTTCGCTTCCTCCTTTGGTAACGGTGTTGCTACATCTGTTCTTCATGCTATCCGAGGAATCCTTCGTTTGGTGGACTTCTCTTTGATCCTTCTCGTGCATTCCGGTGTTTTCCGACGCGACGACATCATCTACGCCAGATCCGATGCAGAGTCTGCATCACTCCTTTGCTTCCGAACCTCGCTTGTCGAGATCTTCAGTCTGATTCCGAGAATGGTTGCACTCCCTTCTACTGATTGTGCGGAGTAATAGTTTGGGTGCGTGATGGATTGGCCCCCATGCCGACTACCCCTTCTATTCGCTTGCGTACATTGAAGTGGATGAGAATGCATCGGTTCCCTCTTTCCATCGAAGCTAGAGGTGGCTTTATTTGTTGATACCTCTACCTTCGACCTTTTGTTTCCGGAGTGTTCTCTCGACGATCACGGACAACGACCTCTTGTTAGTGCTGTCGCGAGGATCTACACGAAGCGAGAAGATTCAGATCGCCGACCCTCCTCCCGGTACCATGAGGCGGATCTCGAGGGCGAGATCCATTGTTAGGGGTGTCGAATTGTGGCATCCCGCAAAACCACTACTAGAAAATCGCGTTGTTTTTGTGCATTGCATCATCATGACGCATGCTCATGTCATCATGCCACATTGCATTTGAGCATCGACATCATCTTGCATTTGCTTGCATAAAACTATTTGCGGAAAAACCTGTTTGTGTTTTCTAAACGCCCCGTCTTTATTCAAACGCAAAACCCGGGTCTCCGGATTATTTTGTTTTGTCTGCTATCGGTTTGCAGAAGCTTTGTTTTAATCAAATAAAATATTAAATTATTTTAGTGGGGGCAGCCGAACGGGCCGATTCGACCCGAACGACCACCCCCGAAATAAAAATCGGTCCACTAAAATCCTAAGGCTACCCAACCTAATCTACCCAGCCCCTCTCCACCTCACCCCGGCCAATCCCCACCCGACACGTCACCCTGACCCAAACCCTTACCCACTCACATGCTGCCATCTCACCCCCAAACAGCCACCTCACCCACTCCCTCTCTTTCCCCCTCTTTTTCCCACCACAGCCCCAGCTAACCACCCACTCACCCTCCCACCGACACCCTGGCCCCACCCCTCTCTCAGCTCACACATCCGACCACCCAAGACCCGCACCACCAGTCCCCACCCCGGGACCCGCCCCCACCGACCCTCCTCTCTCCCTCGGCAGGCCCACCCACGCGTCCCCCACCCCGACCCCAGCCTTCCCCACGCGCTCCTCTTCCCACGCCCCGACAACCACCCCTCCGTCGCGTCTCCTCCTTCCTCCGGCCACCTGCCTCCCGCCGCCATCAGCCCGTCCGCCAGCGCCGCCCCCTTCTTCCCTACCCCCGCGAGCCTCCCTCGCCGCCTCGCTGGCCCGGCCTCTCCCCAACCTCCCGCCAGCGACCCCCCCTCCGCCATGCTCCTTCCCTCCTTCCTCTCCCCCAGTCCCGGCGCCTCCACCGCTCTCTCCCTCTCGTCGGCGTCCTCTCCTTGCCCGCGAGCCCCGCTCCGCCCTCTGCTCCGGCCGCGTCCTCGCCTCCCCGGGCCGTCCTCTAGCGCCGCTCGCCCGCCGGTCGCCCCGTCTCCCCTTTCCCGTCCGCCCCGCCTCCGGCCTTCATCTCCATCGCCGTCGCCCTCCGCTGCAGCGGGCCGCCGCGGTGCCCCGGCGCCCCCGTCGACCTCCTCCACCGGCCCATCCTCCGTCCGTCCCGCGTCTCCTCCTCGTCGTCCGTCGCCGACCCCGCTCCAACCGCCTCTGCCCGCCCCGTCGCCGCGGCCGCCGGAGCCGAGCCGGCCGTGCCCCGTCGCCGCCCTCTGCCCGGCCGCTCGCCCCTCCTTCCCCCGCCTCTGGCAGCAAGCCTGCGGCCGCGCGCCGTGGGGCCCCTTGCCGTCGGAGCCTCGCCCGCGTCCCCTCCCCGGCCGCTCGTCCCCGGCCTCCGGTGCGCTTGCTTTCCTCAAGTGCTCCGGCCTCAGTTTCTCTAGAGGATGTCCATGTGAGGTGCAGATGATGTGAAGTGGCTCGACACAAGTTTTGTTTGTGTGGTGTGGTGGTACCATGAAGTCAAACCCGAGAAGATGGTGTGGTAGCCTTGATGCGATGTGGGTGCCGCCCTCCAAAGACAAGGTCGACACCGACACGACAATCGAAGCCGCGAGAGACCTCAAGTTCCCCTACATGGACAAGAAGATCGCCTACCCGGACCCAAGGTCGACAAGCTCGTCTGCACGGAACACCGAGAACTTCCCCCAGAACGCCAAGGTCGTCGACACGGTTACGACATGAACTTCCGCTCGGCAACGCCAAGTGCTCCTTCCCGGACCCGAAGACCATCGGTCAAGTTCACCACCGACAAAAGACGGAATACAAGTTCTACTTCATGGATCCCAAGCGACAAGATCTACTACCCCGACCCGAAGACCCTAACCCCGGAGTCCGAGAACGATCCCGTCGAGACCGATCCCGTCGAACCCCGAACCCCAGATCCGGACCCTGAGACCGAACCCCGAACCCCGGAACCCCAAGTTCGTCGAGACCCCCTAATGTGTGAACCCCTTCCCGAAACCCTATTTCATAATATAATACAACTTGTCGCATCTTAATTGTTCATGCATGCATCCTTGTTTGTGGTTTGGGGGCCTTATGCCGACTCACCTTATAATTAAATATGGGGCCCATATGCGGGCAAATCTAGTCTCATATTGGCCTCATTTAAATTTGTGTAGCGAACCGGTGTCATCGTTTTGCCGTGTTAAACAACATTTAATTGCGGGGGTTCTAAATAACTTGAACCATTTAATTAATTGTCGGGACCCCGGTTCTGCTTAATATGACCTAATTGCATCGCACCTTTGCCATGTCATACATCATACATGCATCATGCCCGATCTTCTGCCGTAATCTTAAATATTGCATCCGGTGTTTATTCTAGTGTTTTGCTTCTTCGCGGATAAGACTGTTGAGTTAATGCGAGTGTCGCCCCGACCTTCGGATGATCCTTCGGCAATGCTTTCAGGCGAGCATCTCCCCCTTTCTACCTATCTTACTTTTATAGTATTTATTCCCTCCTGTTGATCTATTGATATCTGTGTTGCGATGCTCCAGTTTTCGTACCCGTGATATCCCCTTGCGGCCCTATATTGCCTTGGACACATCCTATTACCTGTTGATTGGTAGATAGTTGGACTTGCGCGTCGTAGTCGCTTGCTCATATGTTGTTGCGTGTCGTCCAGTACCACAGTTGTTGGAGTATGGCCGCATGTTTAATGTTGGAGGTGATCATGGCTTTACTTATCGTTCACTTTAATTCCTGTTTAACAACTAAAATTGAAGTAAGTAAGCAGAGGCATCGGTGGGTGATAGATAATATTTGGTTTCCGACCGCCCACTTGTGTCCCGTAGGACCCCGAGTACTTGATACCTGTTCCTTGATTTATCGCGCTATCCACATCCGGGAGGCTTATGGGACCCCCCTGAGCCAGAGCTTGATTCAGTCTTATTTCTTGGGGCCACAAACTAGTTTGAGGTTTTATTTACGATCCTGTACTTATGCCATGCTACTGCTTTATTTACGATTGTGCGAGGAGCACACTGTACTGTTTAGGATCGTGGCATGATTCCGCGGTGTCGACAAGCCCAGTTTTGGGTTCCCAGTCGTTCACAGCCGTCCCCACAACCTTGAGTCCGTCTCGGAGCCGGCCGGCTTCGTTGCGGGTCTACTTTAAGGGGTGGCCCCCTGAAATATTTCTGAATCCTGTGATTGCTTTATCGTGAAAGCCTCGTTGGGTTTTGATTTGGTTTTTCCGAGGTTGATCGAGTGTGTGTTGCTATTTGTGCACCCCGGCCGGGTTAAAACTTTCTGAAAGCCGTGTCCGCGGTTATGGACGACTTGGAGCACAGTATCTCGATCATAGACAACTATAACTAAAGTAGTGCTATAAATTTGACTTTATAATGACTAGTAATCATCTTCACTATAATGGAATGGCTAAATAATCTTGCCAACAATTGCTTGTTGAGTTGTCGCTTGCGACCCTTGTACCTGACTAGTAAGTATTGCAACTACAACGGAATGGCTTAATAAAAGTACCAACAACTGCTGGGTTTTGGGTTATCTCATGCTAATTGTATCTGACTAGTAAGTGTCGCAACTACAACGGAATGGTTAACTAAAACGGCCCACTGCTTATTTTATCAGGATGATTATCTATACCTGACTAGTAAGTGCTGCAACGATAACTGAATAAATAAAACTGCCAACTGTGTGAGTTCCTCGGTTGACTTCCTCGTTTGGTCTCGAGGGGGAAACACCAGGATGGGTTTGTTTGGTGTTAGCTTTAGGTTGGATCCGGATAGGTCATTCTTATCCCTCTCTGATAACCGCCAGTGGTATCGCGTCTCTATAGGTTGTTTAGTGCATGCTGCCGCTGCCGCTCAGTCCACCATACCTATGTAGGCGAGGACCGCCGAATTCTAGTCTCGCCGTGTACTGGCCTCAGTACTGACGCTCCTCTTTTTTCTTTGCCCGTTGTCGGCACCCCTTTTGTTAAAGCAGGTTTTGAGATCGACGTCGTTAGCAGGGTTACCCCTCCGTCTTGGCCTGGGCAGGGTTATGGACGCCATTGGTTATTCTTCAGGGCTCTTAGCCCCATTTGCATCTTGTCCGTAGTCGGACGCTCTATCATTTTCAAGGTGATTTGAATCTTTGTACATTATATCTGTATTCTTGACTCTTTTGAGTCGCTGTTATATATATCTGTTCTGTGGGTCCCATCGAGGACTGTTGTGTAATGTTATTACTTCGTTTACCACCCGCACGAAAGTGCCTGGTGGGCACCTTTGAATCGTTTCTATGCGGGTTTGGCGGGTTTCGCTAAAACTTGCATAGGTTCGATTCTGAGGGTGTTATACTAGCCTAAGCCATGCCTAATCATGGTGTAAACTTGCAGCATCCCTCAATAAAAAGCTATGCATATAGTAAATAAAAAGATCGCTGAGATGCTCATTGTCTGCTTGCCTTGTCATTTTGGTTATGGGATAGCTCATGTACCATGTGCAAGGGGTACCCCGTTGGCGGTTCTCTATGATATGCATGTACTTACAATAACAAGAACTTATAGGTGACTCAGTTTGAGTAGGATAAGGTGTGGCCCTCGTATTCAAGGGACTTGAGATTGCCAACTTATACTTCGTCAAGCATATACTCCATCTTTGCCACTTTAACCTTAATCACTTCAAGATGCTTATGATAGGGGCAATGAGGGCTGAAAGCTAACAAGTACCATAATTTTTGGAAGCTCTTTTTGACACTTTAAATCACTGCTTCCCTTTATGAAGGGCATTTCTTCCACCATTATTTGAGTCTCCACCTTCTACCTTTAGGCACCATTAAGAGAGCATAGTTTTCATTTTGTGTGTAGTGTCCCAAAACTTATTGATTGATGCATATTGTGATATTACTTGTTCTTGTGCTACTTGTTTCTAGTCACCCTTGTGAACTTTTAAGGTGTTCTATGCATCTATTTGCTACTCTATGAGGGACAAGCTGAATGCCACGATGCCATGTTTTCTGTATGTGAAACAAACAAATGTTTTTCAATGCATGTTATTCATGATCTTTGTTTGTAGCTTTTCATATTGCATGCATAGTTACTATGTCCTATTGTTAGAACTCCATCTTACATGCACATGTTTAGAGTTCTTTGATCTCAGCTTTCAATGCTTGCAAATGGTTTGATCTTGGTTTTGACGGTGCATGTCACCTCAAAAATTATTATTTTATCACTTACCTACTCGAGGACGAGCATAAGTTAAGCTTGGGGATGCTTGATACATCGGAAACGTATCTATAAGTTTTGATGCTCTATGCTTGTTTAGTATCTACTTTGGTTTGCTTTGTCTACACTTTGAGGTGCTTTTTACATGTTTTCTGGTACTAACCTATTAACAAGTTGCCACAGTGCCAATTACCTGTTTTCTGCTGTTTTTTGGTTTCAGAAAAGTTAATAAAGAAATATTCTCGGAATTGGACGGGACAAACGTCAAAGTCAATAACTTTCCGTGGGGAACAAGAAGTCTAGAGGGGAGACAGAGAAGCGGGCCAGGGCAGCCAGACCCCCCCTAGGCGCGGCTAGGGGTAGGCCCGCGCCTGGGAGGGGTGTGGCCCCTATGGCCGCCTCCTCGGCCTCCCCCTTCGCCTATAAGAAGCCCCTAATGCAGAAACCCTAAGCACCCAATCAAATCTCCATGAAACCTTCTGTAGCCGCCGCCACCATCGTCCCTAGATCGGGGGATCTGGAGTTCTTCTCGGCACCCTGCCGAAGGGGAAATCATCCCGGAGGCCTTCTCTCCGGTATGAAGCGTGAGTAGTTCCACCTTGGACTATGGGTCCATGTAGTAGCTAGATGGTTGTATCTCCTCCTTGTGCTTTCATGTATAGATCTTGTGAGCTCCGTTCATGATCAAGATCTAATCTATTTGTAATCATGCATGTTTTGTTTGCGGGGATCCGATGGATATTGAGATTACTATGTCAGATTGATTAATGGTTTTGTCTTTATGATTCTATCATGTCTATGTTGTTTGTGATCTTGCATGCTCTCCGTTGTTAGTAGGTATCTTGGCCAAGTAGTTTCTAGTGACTCCAAGAGGGGGTATTTATGCTCGATAGTGGGTTCATGCCTCTAGTTTCCAAGGGAAGTGACAAAAATCTCTTCGGTTGTAGATGTGATGTTGCCACTAGGGAGAAAACAACGGTCTCTTGTTCATAGAACAAGTGGATTGTTTACCTTACACACTTTGCTTAAAGCAGTTGTCTGTTGCTTGCAATTTAATACTGGAGGGGGTTCGGATGATAAACTGAAGATGGACTTCTAGTCATAGATGGAGTTGGATGGCGGTCTATGTATATTATTGTATTGCCCAATCGAATCTCATAGGATCTTTTTGTCTGGTATTGCATTGTTATGCCTTGCTCAGTTCCTGTCAATTGCCCTGCTGTAATTTGTTTACCCTGCATGCCATGTTGTTTATCTAAGGAGAGCACCTCTAGTGAACTATGGACCCCGGTCCAATCTTTACCATTGATACATCTTTCACTATTACTTGTTTACTTGCTGCAAACCATTATCTTCCACACCATACGTTTAATCCTTTGTTATAGCAACCGGTGAGATTGAAAACCTCACTGTTAGTTGGGGCAAAGTCTTGAGTTTGTGTTGTGCAGGTCTCCGCGTTGCTTGCAACACCTGTGTGACGTTTCCTTCCTCCTACTGGTTCGATAACCTCGGTTTCTTCCCCAGTGAAGACTTGATGTTGTGCTGCTTCACACCTTGCTCTTGGGGTTCCCAACAGGCTCCACATCAACTGAGCCATCAGAGTTGTCTAGGTTTTTCTGGGCAGCTAGGGATGGCCACCAGAGGTATCATATGGTGAAATGGCAGACTTATGTGCCCCCAAATGTCTTGGGGCATAGGTATTCTTGACTCGCGCAACTTTAATGTGGCCCTAATGTTAAAATGGGTCTGGCTCATCCTTAGGATGATGAAGGTCTCTGGCTTCAACTCATCAAAGCCAAGTACCTCCGCGGCCATCCCCTTTTAACTTGCGTACATCGGAAGGGATCTCAGTTCTGGCGGGCCATTCAGGATATTAAGCATTATATCGGGCAGGGCATCTCTTTTGCTATTGGGGACGGGCAAAAGGTGCGGCTATGGCTTCATCCATGGCTATTGACGTCCCTGCTGTACGAGTAGTTCCCCGCTCTATATGCCATATCCTCCTTCCCGATGATCCTTGTTGCCGAGGCCTTTCGAGAGGGGAGATGGAACATCTTGTTCCGGCGAACCTTTAGTGTTGCCGAGGCGGAGGAGTATCAGCGCCTGTTGGTTTCCCTCCCTGCTTCCTTGTCTGAGGAACAGGACTCGGCATCCTGGCAGTGGAGCTGCGGTGAGCTCGACTTATCAGGTCCTCTTCCAGGGCCCGGAGCTGCGGTGGCCCTCGCCCCTTTGGAAGGCACCCCTCCCTCTTAGTATTCTCATTTTTGTCTGGCAGCTTCTACAGGATCGCCTGCCATCAGGGGTGGAGGTGGCTAAGCGTAATGGCCCGGGCAATGGTCGGTGTCCCCTATGTGGGACCCCGGAGACATGTGCCCATATTGTGTCCTCGTGCACGACGGCTCAGTTTCTTTGGAGATTTGTTAGGGAGGCGATGGGGCCATCTTGGCAGGCTCGGGATCTAGGGGAGTTCCTGCAGTCCGAGGCGAACCTCGCCGGAAAGGGACGCCGCCTCTTCTGGATGGTTTTCGCGGCCCTAGCTTGGACCTTATGGAATGTGCGAAACAAGATGTGATTGAGCGTATTTACCCCACTCGTGTCTTTGATTCAATTTTTTCTCTTATCGCCTTCCTTATGCAGTGGTCCCAGTTGGTGCGGCAGCGTGAACGGGAGGCCCTCGACGACACTCTTCGGGCCTTGAGGACGGTGACGTCCCCCTTCTCGGCGCCGGCTCGCTCATGATGTTGCCCTCCCTGGGCGGTGGCTAGGGTGTTTTCTCTTTTTCTTTGGCCCCGGCAAGTGGTTGTGGTTGGATGCTTGTATGAACCTGGTTGTTGCTTTATTTATAAAGCGGAGAGAAAGGCTGATTTGAGAGAGATGTTTATGCAAAAATATCTACTTGTTTATGCAAAAATATCTACTCTGGCCACGCGCTTAGCGCGCATAAACCACGACATGACCGGAGCCACGCAGTGCATGACCGCAGATCGAATAGGTCCTTGAAAGATGAACAGGTGACGCAACGGCGTCGATGCCTGGCCTTGGCGGAGGGACGCGACGATCGAGGGAATGTGACACAGAGACGGGTAATGCGTGAGCTTCGGCAGCGACGGCCGTACGGAACGGCATTCAGAACTTGCCTCTCTTCATTCATACGCAGACAGCCATGGTACCAGGCCACTGGATGACACACAAAATACTTCTGGTTTACCACTTTACCTACTTCGTACGCAGTGATTCAGAGTTAGCAACTGAGAAATAAGAGACGGTTTGAACAAGCTGGATCCAAAAGATTCAGAACCCCGTTCTCGGTTTCCTTCATCGTCTGAACAAGTAGTGACGCAGGTTTGGCCTTGTCAAGCATTGCACACCTAAAGGCAGTCTTCAGACATCCGGGAGGGGGACGCTTCTGCTTCCGCCGTGACACCACCGGCTTGGCACCGGGTGTTGCCTCCATTGCGGATAGTTCTCGTCTCAGATCACCAAAACCCTTCATGACGAGCTCGTAGGACCGGTCATCTTTACGAGCCGCACCAAATCTAAACTCGTGCAGTACATCTCAGACTGCCTGCATCGGCCGCAAGTGTCTGTCCGTGGATGGCCGCGATGCATCCAACAGCTCAGCGGCTCGACTGTCCAGCGTGGCACGATATGGGACCTTGGTATCTCATGCATGCCCAGGTGGATCATCACCTGAAATCCAAACAGTATGCATTACATGGCAGGAGCAAAGGCAACACCGCAGTAGCAGCGGGATGGAAGATAAAGAAGACAGAGAATTGTCACCTTAATGGCATGGCAGCAGAGCATCCCCGTGTGCTCGAATTCCTTGCACACACACATAAACTCTTCACCGTCTTCGCTGACATTGACCTCATATTCCACCCTAGACCATTTCTCCCTAGTTTCACTGTTGGTATGCCGTGCTACGTACTTCAAATTAGGGATCACTGCCTCCACTACGTAAGGTTCAGATTCGTATATGGTTTGTACAAACACTTCATACACCGGTCTTGTGTACACCTCACTGGCATGCTTCTCTATTGGTAGATTTGTCCTCAGAATAACCTCATGCTGCACACACACACAAAAAAAAAATCATCCTTAGTCTTAGCTCACCTTGAAAGCCCACATAGAAGATATTAATTTCCTGAAGTTAAGCTTACTATACTAGTTCTCTTCTCCTCGAAAAAATCCTCTTCTGGGTGTCGATCAGACAACAATTTCTCGTACTGATTGACGAAAAGATCCATTGAGCAATACCGTGGAACATATTCTTTTAGCAGGTGCTTCACGCTCTCACTCTTTTGTGTGCTAGTCTGTTTAGCGCAGAATGTGTCACTGAAGTATGACTTAACCCACTTGTGCCGCACCTTATAGATTTGCATCAGAAATGGGTTATTCTCCAGCCCATACTTCCCTAGCACCATTGCCCATGCTCTCTCAAACTCATCAGTCGTCAACATGCCATTCAAAATCCTGTGGAACTCTGCTCAGAACATACTTGTTTTTGTGTAATGAGAACCAAGGAACTCCTTTGCCTGGCCAAGGACCTGCCACTTGCACCATCTGTGTGTGGTAGATGGCAGTACCTCCAGTATGGCGTCCTCCATTGCTCCACATCGATCTACAAGATTTTAAATTAAAGTTAGATGACTGTGCTGCAGAAAAATATTGGTACAGAAAAGTATGTATGGAAGTAATCTTACCAGTTAGTATAGTTTGAGGGTGTTCCCCATCCATTAATTGGAAAAAGTTACTGAACACCCATTTGAAGTTCTCTACATTCTCATCTCTCATCAGTACCCCGCCAAGCAATATGGTCTCAAAGTTGTTGTTGACTCCAAGAAAAAGGCCAAATGGTATTTCATACATGTCCGATCGGTAGGTGGTGTCGAAGGTAATCACATCGCCAAAGGAGGTGTAGTGAATGCTGCTCTGGGCACTAGTCCAGAGTAGTGCTGTTACTCTTAAGTCGCTATCAATCTGATAAGTATAATTAAACAGTGGATTCTTTGCTTTGATCCTAGCAAAGGTTTCCATGGTCCTCCCAAGATCACCAGACTGTGGATTCTTTGATCCAATTTCAGCAATGTGCGGCACATTGTTTTCCCTTAGTTGGCAAATCAAGTCCCTCGTGTTCTTGTTGATACTAGCATGAGAGCGCCAGGATAACTTCTCTTTGCATGTCCTGGAAAGTGCATGATTATGCCCTACTTGATGTTCCCACACATACCATCCACCGTCTCCAGATCTCAGCAAACGAATAGATGCTGTGCATTCACAGCTGAGGGGTGAATTGTTATACTTGGTTGGTTTCCCCTGTAGAATATAATGTTTTCAGAGCGTTGGTACAGAGTTGAGATCAACAACAGAAAATCAAAAGTACTACCTTACAGGGGGTAAATGCCATACCTCACACACGCAAACAAATTGCTGCACGCACTTAGTTCCTTGAGCATCCAGACTACTCTCTCCATACCTAGTTCCAAACCCACATTCCCAGGAATAAATGTTGTAGAACTCATAGGCCTCGTCAAGAGAAACAAAGCTAGTCCCCAACTTTGGATTGACTACGACATCAGTTTCCCTCTTGGCGAACCCTGCAATCGCGTTATCCAGTGCGCTAACACGATTTGCAGCAGCAGATCGATGTTCATCTCCTGGCCGCTCCCTAAAAGATTTATTATCAGCAACTAGTTAGATATACAGAGACCACTATTAAGTTGATCAGTGGGGGTACAATGTCCTTAATTTGCACCAGTCGGTACAGAACAGAACAAATCTAGTACTAGTATATGGATAGATGTATTTAGTTTCCACAGAAACACATTCCTTCATACTGATTTACCATGAACTGGCAAGCAGAGTCTGATTCATTTTGTTGGGCACACATAATCTAAAGCCCTAACCCCAAATCCTTGGGCTACTTGTGAGGAGGAATTAAGGAGTCCTGCATTCACGGATTAATTGACTAACTAATCTGCATTCCCTGTTCCCTGGAAGTAGGTCACAATCACCCAGGTCGAATCAACATCCGGTCCCCAAGCGAAAACAATCCAGGAAGAAAATTAAGGAGCGGATAGCGCCTGGCGCGATTGCTTTGGAGCTTGACGCGACGTACGTACCTAGGAGGATGGACGGCGGCGCCGGTGGTGGATGCGTCTTGCGAATGCGGCTCCGAGTCCTTCTCCTTCATCCTGATCCTGAACCGACGGAATGAACCAAAACGAGCCGCTCGCGTTAGTTACTTCGCCGGACCGGAGTGGCAGAGTTAAACAAGAAGGTTGGTTGAAGAATGGCGGGGCTGGCTGACCTCGGCTAGGACGCTCCTTCGGTCCTACCCCGGCGGCAAGGAATCCGCTGCCGTCTCTGTCGTCGGCGGCGGTTGGGAGCCTCCTTAGCCTTGGAAGAGGACGGCGTAGGAAGAAGAATTTATTTTCAGTAAATTACGCCTTTTTAGAGAGTATAAAATAAAATTACGCTTTGCGCATGTAGACCAAGGTTGTCAGTATAATGTATCTAGATGTCTTTTAGTATATAGGTTCATAGAGATTCGGAGTGGACCTATACACTAAAAGAGGACTAGATACATTTATTTCACAAAACTAAAATGTCTTATATTTCTGAACAGAGGGAGTAGCATATACGCATATACGGTTTTGGATAGTACCGTTGTCAATAGATACATAGTCATGCAGGGTGCTACGGCTGGAGTTCGACAACGTGTTTGGGATGTTGGTTCGGTCTGGTTTATTCAATAGCAATGGTTTTAACTTGGTGTGCCACCTTAAAACTCCGTAAATGTGTATATTTGCGATGGAGTCGCTTTGAGCTTGGGTAAAGAGGTGATTTGTCATTCTTTACTTTAGTGGCTGTTGTGGTGGTGGATGAGACAAGTGACGGGCGTTGGCGTCAAGCACGAAGGTTTTTTGTCTAGATTATTTTCTTTCTTGTCTAGTGGTTCTTTGTACTAAGTTTTGCGTTTTATTGTCTTTTCAGTTTTATCAGATCGATATGTACGTGACTTATACTATGGTCTTTATGATATATAAATGAGACATGTTACCATAAAAAAATACATATCACAATACAGGTATCTTAATCCGGTACACAGTATCTTACTCATATCGTGATACATATCCGGGTATCTATAGTCTCCCGATACAAAGTCAATACCATGCGATCTCACGCTTGTGTTGAAAAATAAGGACAAAATGGTGTGTCAAGCTGAGGAGTAAGATCTGTGGTGAGTCGCAAGGTGAACTAGCTTTCATTAGTTTGAGTAAGATGGATATAAGAGAAGAGTTTGCACCTGAAAGAACGCGGCGTGTATATGGACATAGTCTTTCGTTTTATGGCTTTCTAATTAGTTATTTTCATATCATACATTGAATCTGGGCCTATATATATTTAATACATAAATACATATTTACATGTTCAACCTCTATGAAAGATTATGCTCAAAATTCAAAATTTATAATTTAATTTAAATGCATCGGAGGTATATTTTCAATATAAACATAAATTTTGTTTATAAACAAAATCTTATAGAGTCGTGATACTACGATGTGATTTGATGATACAATACTGATGACAAGAAAACGATATCACATAGTATCTCAATACTGAAAACCTCAATGTAAATTGTCACTCATTTCACTTTACCTAGGCTTGTAAGTTTTTTTTGACCATTAAAATATACTACTTATACTAAATCAGCGACACTTATTATAGATCAGAGAAAGTAGTACATTCGGTTTTAGTAATAATAATGTAATATCAATAACTAGTAGGAAGATACAAGGACATAGACAATTAAAAAAACAAATTAAAAAGTGTTTCACAGCAGCAACAAATATCCACTACTAGCAACACGTAGACTCAAAAGAGGTTCTCCACCATCGGCGCCTCCAAATAAGGAAGCAGTGCACAAGTATTATCGTAGACCAATCTCACCACAATTCTACAAAGACATATTATGAGCTTTTACCCTCGAAAAAACCCAAACTTTTCAGATAATGCCTTCAATATGGAGACGACTAGCGGTTGCAAGTCAAACTAATAAAATCCAGATCTAAGGTTTGGAACCTAAAAATGAAGACTCGTTAAAAAAGCACCACAAAAATAGAAATCACCTAGAGGATACTGCAGCAACGCACCGATCACCATGCCCACGACACACATGGTTTTAAAAGTGTTCAAGTCATTCACCGCATGTCCTATAATTATATTTTGCACAAAAGTCCCTGAATAATTGTTTCTATATTTATCTGTCCTCCTCTTATGCTTGAGCAATCTACTGGGAAGCACACCGGTACCATAGGAGGTCCAGGTTCTGGCAGAGGCAGTCGTCGGAGAAACGTTATTTATTTGCTTTGATTCATTCTCTGCTTTTCAGAAGGGCTCTCGGGATAGTGGCGATGGTGATGTCGGCTTGGGAGTTCGAGAGGAGCGAACCAAGATTGTGGTGGTCCGAATAAGCATTTCGCGAGAGAAAGGGACACAAAATTGAAAGACAAAACTTTTTGAAGTGTTTTGTACAAAATTTTATCTACATGACCGTGGTCAAGGACAAGCCAAAGATTATCGAGATAGCATCATACCTGTGGAGAACGACATGGATTCTTTTAGGATCTGGATATGCAGTTTGAAAGAATTATACAAACTTGACACCACCAAAAAGATTTATGACCCCCGCTGTATTTTTACTCTAAAAAAGTCTAAAGATTCTTTCACACCACATTTGGAAAGAAATTTTCAATTTACTCAAATGTATTGGAAGTAGAGATGTAAATGGAGTGGAAAGTTTTCGACTTTTTTATAGGAAAACAGAAACGGAATAAAAATACTGAATAGGAAATGGAATTTTGTAAAACCGGAATGGAGAGAGAGATTTTTTTAGTGGAAATGAAAACAAAATGGAAAAATGTTTTCCGAAACTAACACGGAAACGGAATTTTTTTTTTTGACTAATATAGAATTTTCGTTTTAGGTTGATATGCATGTCCAAATCCAACCGGCCTATTACGTGACCTTGTTAAGCAAAACTTTAAAAGGCACTCATCCAAAAAAAAATACAACCACGTAATCCCTTCATGTATTCAAGAAGGCTTTCATGATTTGACCTTTCCTTTTTCCCCTTGTAAACCGAGTACTGTTCTAGAATTAGGAATCAGTTTTGTTAGTTTGCTTGAATGTTTTAGATATCTTGCGTGATTCAAGGGTTATCTTGGTTCCGGGTAATATTTGCACCACTTCGCGTCTGTTCCGTATTTGGTATGTATCTGTTTCCAATAATATCTGATTTCATTTTTGTTTCCGGCGTTTTTTATTCATTTCTGCTTCCACAAAAAAATATGAAAACAAATGACACCACTCACTTCCGACAGTTTTCTCTCCATTTTCATCCCTAATTGGAAGTATTCATTTGTTTACCATAAACTGTGGGAATTCAATCCCTAGTTGGGGGTTTCTTACATACTCATCCTTTCTCATGCAAACGCTAGTGGCCCATGGTCTTCTCGTCTAAAGAATGTAATGTTAGATCGACGTTGTATAGTTTTAGCAGGAGAGATAATATTAGTCCATTCCTCCTATGAATTAATAGTGCCTTTAGGCAAAGCTATCAGCCAATCGTTTGTCTTTCCTCTAATTTAGAGAAAGGGAATAAACATAATGTGACTGTACCGAGGTCAACATTCTTTACACGCATCGTGTTGCATATCTCAGTAAAGGTATTTCAAGTGCATACTTGCATCCTCAACAGTTGATCCTTTAAATTAGTTCTATCGAACCAAACTTAAAAAAGTTAGGTTTAATTTTATAGTTCTCTATTGTGATAGCGTGCTGAGTAATAGGTGCATATAAGTAATCATCATTGAGAGTAGCATACTCCCCAAACTTCCTTTGTGCCATGGTTCTGATATTTTTGGGATTTTAGGTAACGATAAATAACAAGACAAGTAGCAAAAACATGAACTAATATTTTTGTGTTTTCAATTAATATTAGAAGGTAAACTAATAAAAATAAATAAACTAAACCAAAAATAAAAAACAATAAACAAGGTATCTAATAACCTCACCAGGGTAGAGGGAATTGCTTTCCCAGCAACCAGCGCCAGAAAACACATTGATACCTTTGATCCGGATTATGGATGTAATATAGCTTGTCTTTTTCCCTAAAAGATTTAGGTTTATAGAACCTTGGGAAGAAACCGCTATGATGTAAGATTATGTTGAACAAGGCTCTGAGAACTTCGTAATATCTTTGTTTATCATACCAAACGTTACTTTTGTGGTTTTTATATCAATGGATGGAGATAGACCCAGGCTAAGGATTCACCTGCAGTTGTGCAGAACAAATGAGATAAAAGATAATATTAAGAACAAGATGTATTATGATCTAGTACACATAGATATATGTGGATGATGCATCCATAAACACTATAGTCTTTGCAACTACAAATACTATAGATATTTTGTCCAACCACAACCGTCTCATGGGGACTAATAAGTTATTAAGTAAAAAAGACAAATACCTGAAGATATGTGATGTCACTGTAATTCTAAAATGGATCTCAAAAAACTACTATACTACTCTTACTGTCACTAGGGTTTGCGACGTAGTTGCAGATCACCACTCCTATCACCTCAATACCTTTATCGATCCTCGGGGACTTGGGTACCTCACAAGTCCTTAGATCGAGGCAAGAGACAAAGAGATAAATACAAATCTATACTCAATCAAGAACACAATAATCCCATACAAAAGATGCACATATTGTTGTGAGGCTATACCCCAGCCCTCTGCTCATGAGGACTACTCACACATGATAAGATCGACAATCATAAACATTGTATAGAAATTCTTAAGAAAAATCCAAATAGTCATACAATGTCGTCAATCGCGATAAGATCAAGGTTACAGGTATGGAACTATGGCTATGATGGGGAATGGTCTTGGAGATGGAGGTGTGGCTATGGAGATGGCGACGACTCTTTGGTAGATTCTCCTCTTTGGTGTGAATGGCATATATGTTATGTTGTGTTGTGTCAACTCCCTGGGGCGGATCTATTGCGAATCTGATATAGGCCTCTAAACGAAAGTCGTGCGATTTTACTCGGCGAAGGTGGTGGCGCATGGTATGGTGGCGTCCGCCCGTAGCAGTGGTCGTTCAGTCTTATAGGTCTTTCCTTTGTGGCCTCTTTGACCTGGAATATTTACAACTCGCAGATCTTCATTAATTAACCCAGTTTCCATCATAAAAGTGTCCACTTCTACAAGAAGAAAATTCGAAGACAGGATTTGCTCATCTATGTGATAATTAGTGATTAGTGGCAGATCTACAGAGATATCTCATCAAATTCTTGACCAATATCTGATTCAAACTCGGATAAAAATGGTTGTATTTTATAATGTTAAAGATATCGCTTATCGGTAATTTATCGGTCAGCTGAAATTTGGCGATTTTTCAGTGTATCGGCCGTTTTATCGGGCGATAAATCAGAAAATCAGACGATAAATCAAAAAATCAGCATATCGGCCACCCTTGAGTTGCGATAAATCGGACGATTATTCGGCATATCAGACGATTTTTTGAACAGTGGTATTTTACTACCATCACGCCGGCATTTCGACGAACAAGTTGCGGTGATTAGGGACGGAGTTGGGTGCCAAACACCACGGGGTCTTCCTTTGCACGACTCCTGGCAATACGGTCATTGGAGTGGTGTTTAGGTCGATATTAGGACCTACCAGCACGGTCGGGAAAGACTCGCTGACCTCCCACAACGTGTCCCTCGAGTCCGATCATCGGGACCAGCGTCGTTGTGTGCCTTTGAGCATGAGCAGAGCGTGGGGGCTTTGTTCATGGATGAGCCAGAGCTCGTCGCACCTGCCAGTGCATTGGTCAGCGTCTGCTCCTTGAGAATGAGCACGGTGTGGGCGACGTCTTAGGAGGCGGTGTCCTTGGCGTGGGCGCGGGTCTGAATGGAGGGAGCGTGTTCCAAGGAATTTGCCCTTTCTTGGGCCACAACGGCAGGGCCAGATGGTTCTTGACGTTGTCTTTGCAGCCGGCTCCCTTTGCTTCGGTGTGCTCTCCTTTTTTGGCTTGACCACAACATCGGTTACTATGACCTTTCTTGGGCGGCCACGGGTGACGGGAGCCGCGAGCACAACATCGAGCACAACATCGGGCACGTTAGGGGTGGCGTGGCCTCCATGGATTGCACTTGGACTCAGCGATGGCATGTGGTGGTTGGGTGAGAGTGGAGGGAGAGAGTGTATGCTCTGGGTGGCTGGAGGACCCGGGCCGGACAAAAGGATGCTCGGTCCGAACGTGCGGGCTGTCCACTGGACTGCGAAGCCAACCTAAATTTATGCTGCATCGAGATGTCCATTTGCGGGGCTTTGTTTGGCCTTGCAACCTATTTGGTTGGACATAATCGAAGGGTCTTTGTCGGTTTACAGGGCGTTGGAGTTGCCCTTAACGTACTCTCGGCACAATAAATACTTGCAATATGATGCGGTCTAGTCGTGGGAAATGCAACTCTAGCGTGGATTGGATCTAGTGCGTATGTGAGAGACGTCCATTAGCCTTATTTGCTTTGAGATTTGTGTAGGGGTTCGTAGCATGGAAAACAAAAAATTTCTACCGCATACAAACAAACAAGCCAAGATCTATCTATTAGATTGTAGCAACGAGTCGATAGAGGAACTCACCCTCGAAGATTCCAAAGCGGTTAACGAGAGCAGGTTCTCGTGGGTGATGTAGTCGTACACTTGCCGATCTCAAGATCGCGTAGACGATCCTTCCGGCGCTGCGTTCCGGCAGCGCTTCCGCAGTCGGTCACACGTTCGGTACTCGACAAAGACCTTCCTCTCCCTTGTTCCAGCAGGCAGCGAAGGTTGTAGCACTCTCCTCGCGATTCCGGCAGCACGACGGCGTGGTACCGGAAGTAGAGGGGAGATCTCGCAGGGCTTCGCCTTAAGCCGGAGCGAGTATGGTGGACTATGAGAGAGCCTTGGTGATCTAGGGTTTAGACACACCAATTAGAAGGGGCTAAACCAGCGGCTAGGGCAATTAGAAGCTCTAACTCGGCGGCTTGGGAGAAATCCCTAGGTTGTGGCTAGGGTTTAGGTTTAGAGGGAGGCAACTTGTGTGCTAGGAGGGGCAGCCCTGCCCCTCCCTTTATAGGTGGGAGGTGCGGCCAAGGGGAGGGGAGTCCCTCCCCAACTCGGCTTGGAGGTGGGCCGCCGGTTGGAGGAGGGAACTCCTCCCCAACTCGGTTTCCACCTCTCCTCCTCTTTCCAAAAACTGCCGTTTGACTTTTCAAACTAGCCGTTTGACTTTTCAAACTAGGATTTGAATAAACCCTTTATTTTGGACAGCGATGACACCTAGTACATGATGCAATCATTCCAACTTGTAATGACACATACATGTACCCCTTCCCCTCCGGAGTGCCGGACATTCCGGAACCTTCTAGAACATTTCCGATGAAAACACCGGAATCATTCCCCAACTCCGAAACATGACTTTCCTTATATGAATCTTATTCTCCGGACCATTCCGGATCTCCTCGTGATATCCCGGATCCCATCCGAGACCCCGAACAACATTCGGTCTCTTACTCATCATTCCATAACTACTCAAACAACGTCGAATCCTTAAGTGTGTCTCCCTACGGTTCGTGAATTATGCGGACATGATCGAGACACTTCTCCGATCAATAACCAATAGAGGAATCTGGAAATTCATATGGCTCCCACATATTTCTACGATTACTTTGCGATCGAATGAACCACTTACATACGATACCAATTTCCCTTTGTCTCACGATAGTTTACTTATCCGAGGTTTTGATCGTCGGTATCTCTGCATACCTAGTTCAACCTCGTTACCGATAAGTACTCTTTTCTCGTTCCCGTGGTATGTGATCCCTTGTGAGCCAGTCACATGCTTGCAAGCTAATTGGATGACATTCCACCGAGAGGGCCCAGAGTATATCTATCCGTCATATGGATGGACAAATCCCACTCTTGATCCATGTGCCTCAACACATACTTTCCGAACACTCAATGCCACCTTTATAGCCACCCAGTTACGGTGTGGTGTTTGATGTCATCAAAGCATCCTTCCGGTGATGGTGATTAGCATGATCTCATGGTCGAAGGAATTAGGTTACTATGTATCAGAAAGCTTATAGCAAATGAACTATATTAAATGACTTGATCTTTATGCTACGCTTAACTATAGGAGTATGTCCATCACATCATTCTCCTAATGATATGACCCTGTTGTTAATAACATCTCTATGTTCATGATCAGGAAACCATGATCATATATTAACCAACAAGCTAGTTTAACAAGAGGCTTTACTAGGGACTCTTTTATGTTTACAAATCACACAAGTATTAATGTTTCCGGTTAATACAATTATAGCATGGTATGTAAACATTTATCATAAGTATGAAGATATGATAATAACCACTTTATTATTGCCTCTTGGGCATATCTCCAACAGTCTCCCACTTGCACTAGAGTCAATAATCTAGTTTCAAACTTTTGTGTATTCAACACCTATGGCTTTCCGGTGTTGTATGTACACGATTGCTAGTGGTCAACTGATCTCCGGATCTGACACTTCCAGGTCCGTGTGTAATTGCATGTCTTTGCGTCTCTACGCATCACTCATTCTCTAATGAGATGGCTTCGTACAAATTTGGTCCTTTGGTGTGACCTTTAGTTCTTTGGGGTTAAAAACATGTTGATAATATTGTCGTACAATATATTTTCATAGTATTATCCCACTGTGAACTACACCTAGTTTGATAACAAACTACTTGACACAAATGCCCTCTTTTGCTGCTAAAATAGCAGTCATACACTTACCCTTTTGTTGTAGTATCTGTCACAATGTCTTCAACTTTGGAACTCATCCAAATCCATTATGGAACTCACTTTCCATTATATTGTGCCACCCTTGGTTTAGATTGAGATAAACTTAATTTGTACTTTGTGATAAAACTAGTATCAATGTAGTACTTTTACAATGAACTAACCATCTATTTGTCACTTCTACAAATAATATACTCTTAGTTCTTCCAAAAGATCATAAGAATATTCTTACTATTGTCCAATGATCATCTTATGAATCATTCTGGTATATGCTCACAACATTTAGAGCATAGGACATATCTGGATTTATACATATCACAGTATAATTGATATAAATACTCTTTGTGATCAAGTATCAATCTATACTTGAATCTTGTTTCATTTACCAAATGTCAGTACATTTGAATATATCATCAATATTGAACTCATTCAATCCTTTCTGTGTGACAAGAAACTTTCTTGTAGTTTCTATATTGAACTCATTCAGTATCTCGTCTATGTACTTCTGGCACAACCATATTAGCATCTATTCATGCCAAATATTTGGGTTTTGCCTAAGTCTTTCATCGAGATGAAATTCTTATCCTGTGTTAATAAAAGATACATTATTTCCAATCAACAATATGTCTTCCACATAATGTATTAGAAACATGTCTTAGCGCTCCCACTTAATTTCTTGCAAATGCAAGCATCTTCATTGTCTCTGATGAAATTAAACTCTTTAACAGTTTCATCATAGTGAAGATTCCAACTCCGCTATGCTTACTTCAACCATTGAAGTTTGCATACGCTTTTAGCATCCTTTGAATTAACAAAAAACCCTATGGACCATGTTATTCACATGTCCTAGGTAACAATTCTATTAGAAGAACTTGTTTTGTTTATTCAACTACCATATAACAAAATTATATGTAGTGGTTGCTACACTAATCCGTCTTGACTAAATATCACTATGAAAGATCAAATCTTATCATAGTCAACCTTTGAACATTGTTGTGAACTTTTTCCCAACATGTCGACTATTTCATAGATGTAAAACATCCATGTTTATTTCTTTATAGATCCAAACACGACTGTAAGGTCTTACACCTTTCTCGAGGGTCCTTCAAGTTCAAAACTTGATTTCTCATGTATGGAACTATCACGGATTTTATGGCTTCAAGCCATTTGACGGAGTCAGGGCTCATCATCGCTTCTTTGCATGTAGTCGGATCATTATTGTCAAATAATGATTTAACTCTCAAATCTTGGTATTTGATTGTTCATCCGACCTACTTGTTTCAATAGGAACTTGGATATTCGTGACCACAACCTTTGAGGTACGTGAGCCATGAGCATTGTTGCTACCTCCGGAACACTTTTCGGCGCTGCGCAACTTTGCACATATAGCTAAGGTTCTTTTAACCTTATCAAAGTTCTATTGTCCTCCCACTTAACTTTTCACGAAAAAATTCCTTCTCAAAGAAACTTGACGTTCTAAGCAACAAACACTTTTGTCTCCGGTGTTTATGGAGGAATACTTAACAGTTATACAAAGACAGGTTCATCCGACTTTGGTTGCACACATCTTTCTTATGCATAGCATACCAATGTTTTAAGAAATGACTACTTGGGTTTTATCCCAAGCCACAACTTTATATGGTGTCATTTCAACGGATTATGATGAAGCTCTTTTCAGTGGAAAAAAGGTAGTCTCTAAAGCTTTTAATCTTTAAAATATAATGGCAGTTTTATGAATTATACCTTTGATCTTACCATGTCAAACAAGGTTTAATTACATATCTCGAATGCTCCATACTCTTATGGTGTTTCGGGAAATGCAAATCCACGGAACGATTCCATAACTCTTAGGTATTATGCTAAACTTTGTAACTCAAATATCTTCCTTTATGATCTTTATCATAAACTGTTTATATTCTTGTTACAATGATTTTGCACTTCATCTTGAAAGTCTTTGAACTTTTCAAATGTTTCATACTTCATCCTTATTAAGTAAATATTCATATATTCACTCAAATTTTCGGAGAAAGCATATGAAGTTGAAATCCATCGCTCTCGACTACACATAATGAATTTCGTACAACAATATGTACAAGTTCCAATAAGCTAGTCATTCGTTCCCTTTTGGCCTATGAACGAAGTTTTAATTATTTCTAGGAAAGTTTCACAAGCGTCATTTGATCAAAAATCAAAAGACTCTAAAATTCCATCCACATGGAGTTTCTTCATGTTTTCTTTCAATATAATTTAAACGGCGATGTCACTTCCTAAGTGATCTTTCAATCAATTTGTCTTTCGACATCTTTAGCACTAGTTTTATGGATGTGATTTCTTCAACGAGATTTGCGAATCCATATTTTATGGATTACGGCAATTATTTGAACAACCCTTTTGTTCTCATAATACCTGATAAAAAAATCTTTGAAGGCAAGCTTTGATGTTTAACGAGCAACACAATAACCCTTTATTTGTTCTCGATGAACATCATCACATATTCTTTTGCTATTTACTTAGGCCACTGTAGTTCATGAATTCTGTTGTTTCGTATGACGATTCACACCAACAAATTCAGTATCAAATACTTAAGAACCGCTTTGTTTAATAAGCAAAGAATATAGCCATAACATGTATATCATCTATATACTTAAGCTGAATAATTCTAGTCTTTTCTTTTCTGCCATATACTTATGAGATTCTCTTTCAGTATTTCCTTTTCTATTTGAAAGAATCTATCAACATCAATAGTGGAGTCATACATATGACACATAGTCCAAAGCGTGTATAGTTAAATACCAATGTATTTGGACTTGCACTTTGAAGTAGATCACCATTATCAAATGTTTGGTGTTCTTTCAAATTCCTTTCTTTAGTAATCTCTTGGTGTAGTAAACATTTTATCTACATCAAATATTCACCCTCATCATGGATTTATCCATGATCAAGCTACTTTTAGCTTGTAACGGTGAAACGCGAGTATAATGTTGCTCTCCAAAACCTTTTGGAGGATTAGGACAACTAGTGTCTCCAACCTTTTGCAAATTCTCATCAAATATGAGAACATGACTTTAGCCATATTATACTCTATCATGTTGCAACCAAAACTTCGTTTCAGATATCACAATATCTTCCACACATCATGGTTTCTGAAACAACTCTTTCAGATCCTAGATAACCTTGATATTAAGACAATCCTTTGAATATCAAGAATCATGGAGACAAACATGATACTTATATACTAACATTGGAATTGTTACTCTTGATTTAATACCAACTATTAAACTTCATGGAGTAATCAAAACTTACTGAAAGTTTGCAATGGGACTTTTAAACTTAGATTAACACTTCAAAACAATACGATACCAGTTCGTAAAGTAACTAACCAGAATTCTATAGTTCTATCATCTCAATTATAACTAAGCGCAAGGTGGTAAACGGATGCCAATGACTACAACAACTATGCAAATTCACTTTGATTTAATTTATGATAAATAGTGTTCAACTTTTAATCATATTGCTGTTGAACTCCGCACTCAAAACAATATTCCTCACATTGTTTTAGTGATCACACGAACCAAATCCACCATATCAAAACCGATCATCACGAGAGTTGATATAGCTTCAATGGCGAACAATCAACATGTTCATCATATCTATTATATGACTCATGCTTTACCTTTCGGTGATCCGTGTTCCTGAGACCATGTCTGTACATGCTAGGCTCGTCAAGATCAAACCTTAGCTTCCGCATGAGCAATGGCTTGCCCACGTTGTATACACTTGCGGAATCTAACACACCCGATCATCACGTGGTGCTTCGAAACAACAAGCTTTAGCAACGGTGCTAACTAAGGGTGAACACTTTATGACTTGAAATTCATGTGCATGAGGGATCATCTTATAATGTTACCGTCGTCTACTAAGCAATACAAGATGCATAAAGGATTAACATCACATGCAATTCATAATTTGTGATATGATATGGCCTTTCTTCTTTGTGCTTCCGATCTCCATCTTCTAGCACGAACATGATCTCCATCATCACCGACATTGCATCAAGGTCAATGATGCTTCTCCATGGTTGTCGTCCACCGGCTTCAACTATTACAACTACTTTGAATAGACACGCGGGTCTTAACAGAAATTAAAGACAACCATATGGCTCCTTCCGGTTGCCGACTTACAATAAGGAACATTGCATACATCATATATAATCACAATCATGGCCATATCACATCACTGCACACCCCTGCAAAACAAAGTTAGACGCCTCTACTTTCTTTGCATATTTTACGTGGTTTGGGGCTTTCAATAAGTGTCGTTCTAACTTACGAACAAGAACCACAACATTGATACTAGTATTGTTAATCACCCGTTGTAAATTGGATCTTAACTATGCTAGGAGAAACAGGCACCCGCAAAGCCACTTATGCAATACAAGTTGCATGTCAAGCGTGGAGCAAGTCTCATGAACGATGTCATGTAAGGTTAGCCCGGGCCGCTTCATCCCAACATACTGCAAGATGCAAAGTACACAAGAAGCAATCGACAATAAAAGCATCAACGCCCATAATGACCATTGTGTTCTACTCGTGCAAACAGATCTACATATAGACACGGCTCTGATACCACTGTAGGGGTTCGTAGCATGGAAAACAAAAATTTTCTACCGCATACAAACAAACAAGCCAAGATCTATCTACTAGATTGTAGCAACGAGTCGATAGAGGAACTCACCCTCGAAGATTCCAAAGCGGTTAACGAGAGCAGGTTCTCGTGGGTGATGTAGTCGTACACTTGCCGATCTCAAGATCGCGTAGACGATCCTTCCGGCGCCGCGTTCCGGCAGCGCTTCCGCAGTCGGTCACACGTTCGGTACTCGACAAAGACCTTCCTCTCCCTTGTTCCAGCAGGCAGCGGAGGTTGTAGCACTCTCCTCGCGATTCCGGCAGCACGACGGCGTGGTACCGGAAGTAGAGGGGAGATCTCGCAGGGCTTCGCCTTAAGCCGGAGCGAGTATGGTGGACTATGAGAGAGCCTTGGTGATCTAGGGTTTAGACACACCAATTAGAAGGGGCTAAACCAGCGGCTAGGGCAATTAGAAGCTCTAACTCGGCGGCTTGGGAGAAATCCCTAGGTTGTGGCTAGGGTTTAGGTTTAGAGGGAGGCAACTTGTGTGCTAGGAGGGGCAGCCCTGCCCCTCCCTTTATATGTGGGAGGTGCGGCCAAGGGGAGGGGAGTCCCTCCCCAACTCGGCTTGGAGGTGGGCCGCCGGTTGGAGGAGGGAACTCCTCCCCAACTCGGTTTCCACCTCTCCTCCTCTTTCCAAAAACTGCCGTTTGACTTTTCAAACTAGCCGTTTGACTTTTCAAACTAGGATTTGAATAAACCTTTTATTTTGGACAGCGATGACACCTAGTACATGATGCAATCATTCCAACTTGTAATGACACATTCATGTACCCCTTCCCCTCCGGAGTGCCGGACATTCCGGAACCTTCTAGAACATTTCCGATGAAAACACCAGAATCATTCCCCAACTCCGAAACAGGACTTTCCTTATATGAATCTTATTCTCCGGACCATTCCGGATCTCCTCGTGATATCCCGGATCCCATCCGAGACTCCGAACAACATTCGGTCTCTTACTCATCATTCCATAACTACTCAAACAACATCGAATCCTTAAGTGTGTCTCCCTACGGTTCGTGAATTATGCGGACATGATCGAGACACTTCTCCGATCAATAACCAATAGAGGAATCTGGAAATTCATATGGCTCCCACATCTTTCTACGATTACTTTGCGATCGAATGAACCACTTACATACGATACCAATTTCCCTTTGTCTCACGATAGTTTACTTATCCGAGGTTTTGATCGTCGGTATCTCTGCATACCTAGTTCAACCTCGTTACCGATAAGTACTCTTTTCTCGTTCCCGTGGTATGTGATCCCTTGCGAGCCAGTCACATGCTTGCAAGCTAATTGGATGACATTCCACCGAGAGGGCCCAGAGTATATCTATCCGTCATATGGATGGACAAATCCCACTCTTGATCCATGTGCCTCAACACATACTTTCCGAACACTCAATGCCACCTTTATAGCCACTCAGTTACGGTGTGGTGTTTGATGTCATCAAAGCATCCTTCCGGTGATGGTGATTAGCATGATCTCATGGTCGAAGGAATTAGGTTACTATGTATCAGAAAGCTTATAGCAAATGAACTATATTAAATGACTTGATCTTTATGCTACGCTTAACTATAGGAGTATGTCCATCACATCATTCTCCTAATGATATGACCCTGTTGTTAATAACATCTCTATGTTCATGATCAGGAAACCATGATCATATATTAACCAACAAGCTAGTTTAACAAGAGGCTTTACTAGGGACTCTTTTATGTTTACAAATCACACAAGTATTAATGTTTCCGGTTAATACAATTATAGCATGGTATGTAAACATTTATCATAAGTATGAAGATATGATAATAACCACTTTATTATTGCCTCTTGGGCATATCTCCAACAATTTGCACAAAAAAAAATCTTTGCATGCACATAGTACAAGAGCCGACTACTCCATGACACTCTTTCCTACTCATTTAACTCTCAATCCAAGATTTAAAACAGTCATAAAATTTGAAATAATTATCAAATTAAAAATCTTTTTGAACCTGTGTATTTATGCCGATTAAATCTTTTAAACAAGCCTAAAATTAATAAAACTGAAAAATTAAATTTCAAAACACAATAAAATGTCATGACTCCCAATAAAACAGACTGTTTTATTTTTTTTTCTCTTAATATTTTTTTTTGTTTGAACTCGAAGAAATTTGGCAATTATTTTCTAACTATGATGGATGAACTTTGAAACACAAAAAAACAGACCGTTTAACAATAAAAAACCACCATGTTTCATACTATAATTTTTCATTGTTTCGTCAAGTTTTAGAAGTCGATTTACAAATATTATCAGAATATATTTAATATTAGTCTTGTTTTGAAGCTCTCTTTATTAGGAACTCAGAAGTACGAACAGTTCTTAAATTAGACTTTGTGGTTTAAAATCTATAAGTGTTTTAAATTATACAACAATATGGAAGAGAAGAGATTAGTCTGACACAAAATTTCATAAAACAGAGGAGAGAGAGGATGGGACTTATATGCCGTGCATGCCAGAATCGTTGTTTCTGGTCTAGCTGTTCGCTTGTTCTCTAGCAAATACTGCCGACGAATATGATGCCATTTCTCGTCGGCTCGTATCCTTCTTCTTTAGTTTGTGCGCGGAGCATCTGATCTGCCGAAAAGTGTACACAGCGAAATGCGTTGCACTTGCACCTCCCATGTCGTTCACTTCACCAGGAAGCTACACCATTTGCCTATATATATGAGCACAGTTCTTTCTCCACTTCCTACTTGTACACAGGATGCAGACGGACAACAGGGGGCCTGCCGCTGGCGCTGCTGCCGGCCAGGGCAATTCGGAGACCATCTGCAGCAGGCTCCACAGAGCGTTCCAGGCCCGGCCGGCGTTCCGGCCTCTCCTCCGCCTCACGGGCCGCCCCCAGGACGCCGGAGCTGCCACCACTGGGGGGGCGCCTGCCCCGACGTCGACGGACGGTGGTTCACCGACTCCAATTGTGCTGCCGGCACACGCGTCGGCGTCATCTCATGCAGGCAAAGCTCCTAAACCTATGGCACCGGTGACGCACGGTGGCGCACCGGCTCCGATTGTGCTGCCGGCACATGCCCCGGCGGTGTCTCCGGCAGGAAAAGCTCCTAAGCCCACGGCACCGACGCTGCCCGCGGCGCCGGGGAAACCGGCTGCTGGCAACGCTCCTACTACCGTCAGCGCTACAGCAAACAAGGTCGCCGAGAAGGTGGCAGGGTGGATGCCGACGCCGGCCAAGGGAGCTGACAAGCCTGCTGGCAAGGTCCCCGCGACGAGCACTCCTACAACCCTCAGCACATCCGCAAACAAGGTTGCCGAGAAGGTGGCAGGGTGGATGCCGGTGCCGGCGCCGCCAGCGGCTGTCACGGCAGGAAGGCCGCCTGCGGATGCCAAGACCGAGGAGGCGCAGCAGACCAAGGGAAAGACCAGGGTGAGCTCCAGGGTCCGGAAAGCCTTGGCCTCGTCCAAATAGAGATGATGATCACCTGAATAACCAGGCTGAATCTGGAGAGCCGTTATCTGGCTACTGTCCTTTGTATTCTGTCATGGCTGATTTGTGCTACGATGTGCGCTCTGCTGCAACTTCAGATTTTCTTTCTTGACGATGAACTATATCACTTGGGACATCATCAGGAATCAAAGTCACGGAAACTGAGCCAGATAGTGTCGGCAATAATAGTCACGGCTGTTATTTGTTGATGCATGCTACACATCACATAACAAAAAAAATAACAGTTCACCTGCCCCCAAAACTAAAAATTCACCGCGCTATAGTTAGAACGTATGTTGCATCTATTTGTTCTAACTATATTTTGATTTTACGATACTATCCTTCGACCGACCGCAAAATCCTCCAGAAAGACGCAGCTCTCGGAGGCTTACAGTGATATATATAGGAGGGTGTTGGTTCTGATATGTTGGTTCACAGGTAGTAAAATTCACGCAAAAGTGCACACTTGTTCGATGGGTTCGAATGGTTATCGCGGATCAGCATTACAGCTTCTCAATTGCCTGAATGATTAGGTCTCGCTCCTCGCCAAGTTCATCTTCGCCTGTAAAATGGAGCAAAATCAGTAATGCTAAAATACTGCAGGTCATTTTTTCCCCTTCACATTGAATCGGTCATTCATGCGATGGTATGACACAAGATTGTGGTCCTTACTTCTTTTTCATTTGAACCTGGCCATAAATGGAATCTAAGGTGGAAACTATGGAAGATTCAGGCACATCACTACCTTTACTTGCAGGAAGATTGTGGAGTAGTTTCAACAATTCTCTGCGATTGTCTCGCAAAGCTTCAACAATACTGCGAGGCTTGTTTGGATTGGCAACAAATACCTGTTTGGCACAGGAAATGGACCCAAGAAAATGGTTAAGAGGAATTAATTATGACAGGGCATATACATGTACGAGAACTTAAAGATGGTACCTTAAAAACGTGGAACGCACATATTCTGATATTTTTGCTTGAATCCTATAGAAGATGCCGGTTAGTAGTGACAACTGACACACCTATTAAAAGATCGGATGGCTACACACATGATATTTTATACTCCCTCCGATCCTAAATATGTGTCGCAGTTTTGAACCACATATTTAGGATCGGAGGTAGTACTATTTGCATAGAAATGGAAAACCTACTCAAAAAAGGAAATAATTATTTAATCGACTTAACAAAATTTACAAGAAGGTACTTCTAAGAAATCAAGCATCTCAAATGTATATTCATGTCTGAACTTGAAGACAACTGCTGGAACCCTCAGAGATAAGACTTCTGTATTAAAAAGGTTAACATAATGCTTCGATTATCACAATGTTGCACATTCACTTTCAACAAGTGTGCAACTACTGTTGTCATTCATACAGAAATTAATGAAGCAGTTAACTCTCTGTATTGTAACTTAGGTATCCACCAAAAAAAGTGTACAGACATCCCTATTGTCATACGGTCAAAATCTTATACAGATACATAGGCTTATACAGATGCCAATACCAGCTAATGGAATCATAGTTCAACAAGCATGCAAGACTACTGAAATGTGACAAGTGCACTGCAGGAAAATGGACTCTCCATGAAAAAATTCACAACAAAACAGCTTCTACATGCCCAACTTAAATGACATAATGCTCTTGAAACTATTGAATGGAATCAAAATCATATTACAGTTTTAGCATAATATCCATAACATATCACAAAAGGGGGGTTTTAGATATGAACATGACAAGAAATATAGCAATGAATAACCACTCGAGTAATTCCTAAATCAACAATAAGGTACTGATACCTTCAGTAGACCAATCATAATATTTAGGAAACAAACTTCCATAATAAATCGCTTCATTATTTTAGAGTTTGAAGCCTCCAACAGAAATTCTGAAAGGAACTGAAAATACAGACAACATTATTACTTTTTTTTTCAAATTGAATGAGATAATTAACTAGAGCATCTGAACATAGTCTAACCTTCACTGACTGCCGCCTCGTTACATAATTATTTGATGTTAAAATCCTTGTGTAGAGTTCAAAGAACTGATCAAGATGTTGGACTGTTAGTGACAAGAGGAATGGAATTATCCAATATGTTAGACTGTTAGTGATCTGGTTCAGCTTTAGATGAGCAGTTCAATTTTCACCCGATTGCAAAATAGTTTTTATATAGGCATTAGGCAAGCAAACAATGAAATTTGAATTATTAGGCATATCAATAGTAGCATGGCCGAGTCAAAGAGGTAATAATCCAACAATGATGGCTGTCAATATATAAACTCAACAAAACTTCATTCCATAAAGAATTGTCATTTCATCTATCACATGAATACATAATATCTTCAGAACAAGAGAATGACCTTCTGGTAATGGGAGCCCAAGAATTCAGAGACAACGGTTTCATGTTTGGTAAGCAAATCCTGCAAACATCTTGTCATGAAAAAGCATTAAATTTACAAAAAGATAAACATGCAAATATGGATTTACCTTGAAAGTGCTTAGAGCATCAGAAGCAATATCAAAGTTCGGCAGCTCAACATACTCGAAAAATAGCTCAAAGCTATTGGATTCCAATATATATCTGAAAGAGGGCTACAAAATTAAATTGTATGCAAAATGAATTAATTAACTTGATTAGTTTTCTGTTTCATAAAAAATGTTGTGCTAGTATGGATATAACTACAGTCATGAGAGATGAACAAAATCATTCACTGATGATACTTTGTGTTAAAGTAAATATGAGGTTACAAATCTGTTTAGAAGGTGGCTAGGTGGCTAACAGGCAAGGTTATTAATAGTGCTGAAGAAAGGACATTCTGGTAGATAATGCACTGAGAAATAAACAGTAAATTTATTATTTTTCATATAATTGGAGACAATGCATCTAACTCTCAGTATACATACAGGCAAACAACTATGTGGCCATTAAACTTTCTTTTTCAGAGTAAACATTACCAAGGCATGGTAAGAAATTTTCATGCACGTTATCACGTAGACAAAGATTCCTAGGGAAGGTCAAACACATCAACATCTTCTTCACTCATATTCTTTTGTAAAGGGTGTGCCTTGTGCTACATTTAGTTCGGCACAGATTTATCTAGAAAAAGTTAGATGGGGATGTCAAAACAGTGTCAAACCAAAGGCTGTCCCAACTGGAAGAAAAAGTTGAAGGCTTACTTTGCAAGGGTTGGATATTTTATGCATTCTCTCAGCATACTCCCACAGTTTAGTGCAACGTCCAAGTTCTTGTAGCTGTTGCAAGAGTTAATCAAACAAACTTACAAAGATATAGTGTTCAAAAATTGTAACAAGCAAGTCCTATAAAAAATTAAAAATGCCGCCACAAAAGATATAATCATGGTCAGCAAGGCTCGAAAGTGCAGGGCTCTTTGGCAACACGCTACTAGTTAAACGCCTAATTGACAGTTATAGAAGTACATAATGATAAGGAAAACCAATGAGAGCAAATAATGATAAGGAAGAGAAACTAGCCATACAGGCAACTAGACAACAGTTTGTTAAATATCTCTGTAATCATGCTTTTACCATTAATGTTCATTGTTCCAATATATATAGCTGGGCAATTGGATGGCTTACCAACCAACTAGGAAATCTAAGAGCTCCATATGATCTTCAATATACTTCACACAGCAATAATTTTCATCATCCTTCTGACTAAGCAAAATGCACCAGCAATTAGCCAGATCCTTTCTTACCTGCAATTCAGAGCTAGTGAGTTCAGTTATAGTTAATAAAAAACGGATAAACGTGTCTAATCGATAAATGACATACTTCCCAACCCAGCGAAGGCAGATTCTGAACAAAGAGGGAAAGCACGTCCTCCTTGCAAATTTCAAGGGCTATTTGCAGGACTTGCTCTTGATTTGGTTCTGCTTCTCCATCACCAGAGAGCAATTGCCGCAAGGATGAGATGTTTTTCCCAACCTCTTCGAGAGCCTAAAAAGATAAATAAACAGGAATCTTATCTGCATCACAACTGTGCACAAGTAATATTTGCAGAATTAAATGAATACAAACTAAATAAAAGTGACTTGTCTCACTATAGTATGGCATGAATTAAACTTGCAAACCTCATCATACAACACTATGATATAAAAAGCTTACTGCTTTCCAGAGCAGTGAGTAATAACAAACTGAGATAAGAATTAATATGGTCACACTAATAAAACTCGCTTAAACAAGATTTTCCCACAAATTCTATACTAAATAGTACACTATTTTTTTATTCAAACCTTTTTTTTAGAAAGTTCCAATCATGCAGCTTACAGCTTTCCATAGAATTGAAGAATAACAAACTGAAATAAGAAATAATTTGACCACGGATGCAAAGCCAAACAAACCACTATTTTTCTTTCAGCTCTGCCATTCGATCACACAAGAGAAAAAATATTTACAAGATGGCCTCCGGAGAGGGAAAGAAAACTAATAAAAGGCTGCAGCCAAGGAAAACTACAGTGCCTGGTCTCTGGGATCATCAGGAAGGTGTAAGCCCTATGCTCTATCTCATCGCGGATAAGCCCCACAACATCAAGCAAAGTTAGCACCTCGTTCCTGAAAACCCTCCTATTTATACTAATGAAACTAATGACAAAACCACTCATGAAACTAGCTTAAGCTCACAATGTTTTCTTAAGAGTAATAAAGCGCCCTTTATCGGAAAAAAATCAACAAAATTTACACTAATTAGTACACTGTATTTTTCTTTTATGTAAACCTTCTTTTAAGAAAGTTCCAATCATGATGTATTAGGGAACATTGTCCCAGTTAAATCTAGCAAACGCTCCAACATAATTTCACCATGAAACGCTACTTCTCAGTTACAAAGAAATGAAATAAACGATCCCCAGGCAATAGACCACCGTGATCTTTCCATAAGATTACCCAAACTGCAGAGCAATCAAGATTGCAACTCTTTTACTCCCAATTGCGTGATCCTGCAATAATCTGGAGGGCACGCACGAATGCTCCCTCCAACTTGTAGCATACATGGAAGGGGGCTAGATTAGAGTAGGCATCGGAGACGGGAGAAGAGATTAACCCTGGCGCCGGTATTGGTGGAGAGAGCGATGAAGGAGACCTTGATGGAGCGGACCACCTCCTCTTGCGTCGACGGCCGCATCCGCGACGCCATCCGGAATAAGAATGACATCTGTCGTCGCCTCTCGCCGGCACCGGAACGGAATGGTGCTGCTGTTCTGTTGCCGGGTCGGGCGGTTCCGGTGGCCCTTTTCTTTCTCGCCAGCCCGTAACTTTTTGCTTTTTAACCCCTCCTCTTTCTTTGTTACACTTCTTATGCTTCTTTTTAGGGGTGAAACTAGAGCCGGAGCGCTCAAAATATTTGTTCTGATATCTCTATCATGTTTTCTCGTTCCGAAGACCCGCAAAACCCGACAATTTTAGATACTAGGCTTATTTGTCAACGACATTTTGGGAGATTTTAGGCAATGAGACAATAATCCTCATGGTCACTCAAATTTATATTCAGTGTCAAGATTGGCTTATAGAATGGCAACAAAAGCCATACCGTAGCCACGACAAGCATAGACGGGGAGTCCCTACATGACAACATGCTACTCTTACATCTAGCACAACCACCTAAATATCAGTAGAACAAAATGTCTAGGACAAATTAATTATAGTCATGATTACTTTTGTATTTCCACCTTAAATTGATGGATATGTTAGGATTATACTGTTCTTATTCTTGATTCTACTTTATATTTGCGATACATTGTGAGTAAAGTAGATTCTTTTGTCAATTTTTTTGTAGCCTCACCTTAAAGCCACCTATAGCATTTGCACAGAATTGCAAATGCCTAGCGCATACATTACATGGTTCATGGTTCATGGTGAGCCATGAGCTGGCTAAGTTAGGAAAAGTCTATTGCCGAACTGATGTATGGCTGAGGCATGCTCCCCCAAAGATTGCCGAAGCCATGGCACATGATTGTAACCCTGCTGCTATTTAATAGATCCTTGATTTCCGCAAAAAAAAAATCTTGACAGCCAACTTGTCTAGGGATCTGGTTCACCAATTTTCTATACTAAAATCAAACAACGGAATATAAGCTTAATATAAAGGAAAGATGGGCCAACAGTGTAGAATTTATGAGACACGCTTATTAACAATGACACCTCTCTAACAATTTTATGAGGCTCATTTACTATTGATTGTGATAATGTGGTCTATCCACCTCCAAAAATATAATGAATTATAACTAATTTTTTGTTTTGGAAAAGGTACTATGTTTCAAATTTGTCAAATATGATCAAAAACTAAATCTGATTTCATAATTTTAAATTACATCAAAAGGTGGGTATGAAATATCCATAGTTGGTGCATTGGATGGACGCCAAGTGACTGATACTATACCCCTCGGGCATGAGCTTCTTGTTTCAGCGGGGCAATCCATCAAGCTTGATCAACTATTAACAAGCAATCTTAATGTGGGAGGTTATGGTCATAGGAATGTGGAAATAGTGCTTCACAATCCATTGCGCATCCAAGGCCTTTTGTTCTTCTTCCCATCTGTTATTTTGGCATAAGTATTTTTGGTTCCCAACAATAAACAGTTGAAAAGGTTCAGTTGTACGAAATGAATTTCTAGGTCCCGGGATTTCTTACCATCGTGTTGGTAAAAAGCCTCAATTTATTGGCAATTGCTAGAATTGTCTATGATCTATTTGTAAATTCCTTTTTGTTTAGACTTTTTTGTTTACGAAATGTCTGGAATTCCTCATTTCTATCTCATGCAAAAGAAGAGAATCGAATCCAAGGCAAATGCGAGAACAATAAAAGGATTTCTTCCTTTTTAGAGGGATTTCGAGTCTTTATAATCCTCTATTTGACATAAGAAAAGGGAATTTTGCCTTTTCCTTGTGCTGATTCTTCTTCTATCAAAACAATAATCTTTTTTTTCTTAATTTATCAAAGATTAATGTTGTGTTTTTATTTATTCGGGTGTGCCTCTTCGATATCTTCTTCTTTTGCTTAGGTTCAGGTGAGGCAGTGGACATATTTCTTGTGATTGTGAGCAAATAGAATTTCTTAACTTGTTCAATTAAGTTCAACTTCAAACTTATAGATTTTAAAACTCTTCTTTTTAAGGGTAGTTTTTATTTTTATGCTAGTTTAGTAGTGGATGCAAAAATATTGAATATTCCATGTTTATAGAATGTGAATTTAAAAAAAACAAAGTGAAATTATAGAAATATTGGAAAATGGAAATACACTTGACATGGTTATACCCTACGGGTACACGACATTAGCATACCTGGTCCATCCCAAGGAAGGCCCACAAGAATACACGCGGCCCATGGAGATTTTTGGGTGGCCCAAGCTCATGACATCTTTGGATCCTTGGAGAGTAAGACTAGAACAGATAGAATATTCAAAGAGGCAAACCCTAAATCTGTAACCTGGGTAAATCTCGTATCCTCTGGTTGCTTGTCTGTTAACCGTTCCGCGATCTCCAACACCCCCATCTTCTCTAAAACCCAAGCTCATAACAATGGGCATTGACGAAACCAAACCTCGTCAATTGGTGCCGTCTATGGGAATAGGGGGCGCTGATTGTGCGATCGTGACGGTCCCGACCAAAGCGATCTACAACTCCTCGGCGACGGAGAGCCATCTCCTCTTCGACGCTTTCGACTTCACCGCCCACTCGCCAGCCACCCTGAAGGACTTCGAGCCCGTAGGCGACGGGCTCGAGATCCTGTTCGGAAGCTTCTGCTTCCAGGTGGGATAGACTGGAACTCTCCGTCTCCTAGAGCGGGTGCCTCTGCCATCGATCAGGCCAGCCTCGTGGGCCCCGCATCCCAGCGTGCTACGCACGTCAACATCGAGAGATGAGTCATACGACAGCAGCAGCTGCAACTCAGATCTGTGTGATCCCCCGTCGGATGAAGGGACCTATGGTTCCAGATCCGAAAGTTGCGGCAGCAGCGATCCAATCCGCGGACTCTACCAATGCGCCGTGGTCATTCAAAGTGAAAATGAGCAACAACCGCCAGGTTCGGGTGCCCATATACCGCCACCCAACCCACAGGGTAGAAACGGCAAAAACAAGAGGCAACCATCCCTCCCGCCCAACGAGGACGACCCCGATGCTAGTCGAGTAATCCACCTCAGCGAGGAAGGATGGAACCAGGCACGCGAAGCCGTGGCGGGCAACAAGATCCTGCCTGTGGGTGCCTCACGGGACCTACTGATGGCATACCACGTGCTCCTCATCGAAGAGCACAAAAAGCAGGTGAAGATGCAAGATATACTCGACAAACACAAGCAAGCAGCCTCGGAGTCTAGCGCGCGGCGAGCTGTGCTCTCTGCCGTTGGCGGCTCCAGCTCGCACGGCAATCAAGCCAACAAGCATCGCTCTCGCACGGATAACATGGATCCCGCTACACGTCGCGAGGTGACTCGAACCCTCAACACGTCCTTCATGGAGATGGACGCCAACGGCAACGTCATCCCGAAGACGCCACAAGTTGCGATCATGGCAGCCACCACATATCTCGCATCCCACATACCTCCGGTGGGGGACCCGAAGAGAGCCATGCACAAGCCCGCACTAGCCGGGCTCGGACTCGTTGGACCTGCGCTCCACGAGGAGGCTCCTGCGGAGCCGAAAAAGAAGGCCGCGATCAGATTCAATCGCAGCCCCACACCCTCATCCGAAGAGGACGAACACGACCTACCTCGACGACGCAAGAGCCCACGACGTCGCAGCCGCGACTACGGCGCTCGAAACGACCTTGCTCAGTGCAAGGTCGACAAGGCACGTGCGCGTGTGCTCATCCGAATCCGAAGAGGATGGCGACGAAGGAGAACTCTACGGGGCTCGATGCTTTAGCAGATCTGTTCGGCGAACATGGATGCCGAGAAACTTCAAGCTTCCTTCGGACACTCCGAAGTTTGACGGCACGCGGGACCCTAAGGCGTGGCTCAACGACCACCTATCGTCTGTCAAGCTGCACGGTGGAAACAAAAACACCGCTCTACAGTGCCTCCAGCTGTAGCTGACAGGCGCATCCCGGATCTGGCTCAGCAGCCTGTCCTCGGGATCCATCCGAAGCTGGGAGGAACTGGCGTACAGTTTCATCCGAAACTTTAAGGGTACCAGCAAGAGGCCAGTCTCGATCGAAGAGTTGCGGGCCTTCACTCAACGAACGGGCGAATCCATTCGCTCGTACATACTACGCTGGTCCAACATCAAAAACTCTGCGGCACACATCTTCGAGGAGAGAACGATCGACGCCTTCAAAGATGGCGTCAAGCGCCAGGACTTCAAGGAAGAACTTGGGCGCGTCAAGCCCAAGACACTTGACCACCTCATGGACATCGCCAACAGGTGGGCGGATGGCGAGGACTCCGTCCACCGAGCACACTCGGATGAGGAAGATGACTACGGCTGCTCGACGCGAGCGCCGCAGCAAACGAAGATCGCGCGTCTACGACGATCGCGACGGACCCGACATGGTCGTGGCTGGCTACGCCGATCGCCGCAATGAAAGCAACCGCATCAACGACGGATACCGTGGAAACAACTCCACGATGGAGGACGCCCAACGCAAACGTGGCAACGCCGCGGCCGCGACGATGAGCCCTCGGCATACGACAAGTTGTCGGGCCCATGCACCATCCACTTCTACATCGATAAGCAAGATGGCAAAAATAAGGCTAGTCATATGCTCAAGGACTGCCGCGAGTTCCAGAAACTCAGCGAGAGATTGTCCCAGATGAGAAAGCAGATCCCAAACCCTGGGTTCGGACACGCACCTCTACCAGGTGACATCGCTCACGGAGCTCCTCCACCACCACCCGTGGGACCTTCGAATCACGCGGTCGCAATGATGCAGAACAACGGCGTAAATGGGTACCCCGCGCCGAAAGGGTCACTGATGATCCAAAAGGGGCGCCCAACAAACAGAGTGCAAAAGAAGATCACCCGCCAGGTCAGCTTGGCCGTGACCGCTCCACCCGCCATCCCTGAGTACCTCAGCAGTTCGGAGTCCTGCATCACATTCAGTAGTTCGGATCACCCCTGCCAGATCCCTCGCCCAGGTCATGCTGCCCTGGTACTCGAGGCGCAGATCGGAGGATTCGAGATGAGCCGCGTCTTCATGGACGGCGGCAGCGGCACCAATCTGATGTTCGCTAGCACCTTAGCAGCAATGCGGATCCCGCTGTGTAGCCTGGAACAATCTGACACAATGTTCCACGACATCATCCCAGGGAAGGGCATATTTCCCCTAGGAAATATATGGCTCGACGTCATCTTCGGCAAGCCCGACAACTTTTGGTGTGAGTGGCTCGAGTTCGAGGTGATGGACTGGCCATCACAATACCACGCCATCCTCGGGCGCGTGGCATTCGCAAGATTCTTGGCAGTACCACACTACGCGTACCTGCTACTCAAGATGCCATGACCTAGGGGCGTCATCACGGTCCACGGGAGCTTCACCCGGTCCGACCACTGCAACAGGGACTTCAACAGAATATCCCAGTCATTCGGCATGTAGGAGGAGCTCACAAGGCTCCGAGAGGTGACAGACAACGGGGCACCCCGGTCTCAAGGCAAAACACACCTGACATGTCGTTTGACTCAACAGTGAACACGAAGAAGGTGCAGGTCCACCCGACGGACGTCTCCAAGACGGCACTGATCGCCAATGACCTCAGCCCTGCATAGGAAAGCACGCTCGTCGAATTCCTCCATGAGCGCTGGGAAATCTTCGCCTGGTGTCCTGCGGACATGCCAGGAGTTCCCAGGGAATTCGCCGAGCACACACTCAATGTGTTCCCAGATGCCAAGCCCGTCAAATAGTCCATCCGACGATTGTCCGAGCCACGGGCCGAAGCCATCGGAGTCGAAGTCAACAGACTGCTCGACGCTGATTTCATCAGGGAGATCAAGGAAAGCGAGTGGCTGGCCAACACTATGATGGTCCCTAAAAAGGACACGGACATCCTGCGGATGTGTGTGGACTTCACATCGTTGAACAAGCACTTCCCGAAGGATCACTTCCCTCTCCCTCGGATCGATCAGATCATCGATTCGACTGCAGGATGCGAGAAACTCTCCTTCCTTAACGCCTACTCAGGCTACAATCAGATTCGACTTAAGGTCGAAGACCAGGAAAAAACTGCGTTCGTCACGCCGTTCGGAGTATTCTGGTACAACACAATGCCCTTCGAGCTAAAGAATGCAGGTGCCACGTACCAACGGTGCATGCAGGCATGCCTGAAGAGCCAGATCGGCCGCAATATACAAGTATATGTCGACGACATAGTAGTCAAGACAAGGAAGGCCAAGACGTTGATCGACGATCTCCGCAAGACGTTTGACAACCTTGATCACTACAAGATCAAGATGAACCCAGAAAAGTGCGCCTTCAGCATCCCATCTGGCCAACTGCTTGGCTACTTCATCTCCCAGCGAGGAATTGAGGCAAACCCGAAGAAAATCCAGGCCATACTGGCCATGGAGAAACCGAAGAACCTCAAAGGTGTCCAACAACTCGCTGGGCGCATCGCGGCGCTGAGCAGATTCATTAGTCGCATGGGTGAGAAGGCCCTGCCTTTCTATCAGCTGCTACGCAAAGCATACAAATTCGAGTGGACACCTGAAGCGGACAACGCATTCGAAGATCTAAAGCGGCTGCTCTCCACCTCGCCCGTCCTGGTCACACCAAAGGAACGCGAGCCTCTATTGCTATACATAGCAGCCACACATCAGGTGGTAAGCACTGTACTCGTGGTCGAACGACCCGAAGATGGCAAGACCCATGGGGTCCAACGCCCTATCTACTACCTCAGCGAGGTATTGACGCCAACAAAATAGAGGTACCCCCACTACCAGAAACTCGCCTACGGCGTGTTCATGATGGCTCGTCGGCTGAGCCACTACTTCCAGGAGCATCAGGTGATGGTCGTTAACGAGGCACCACTGAACAGCACCCTGAACAACCCGGAAGCCACAGGACGCGTGGCCCTGTGGGGAATCGAACTGTCCCCTCTAGACATAGTCTATGAGAAGCACCATGCGATCAAGTCTCAGGTCCTACCGGACTTCCTCGTCCACTGGATGGAGCTACAACTTCCGGACACCTCGGATATGACACAGTCATGGACGATGCACTTTGATGGCTTGAAGCGCGAGGATGGAGCAGGAGCCGGGGTCATACTGACATCCCCACAGGGCGACAAGATGAAGTACGTCCTTCGGATGAAATTTCAAGCTTCCAACAACGAAGCCGAATACGAAGCCCTCATCCACGGCATGAGGATGGCCAAGATATGCGGCGCAACATGCCTCGTCATCTAAGGTGACTCGAACCTTGTCGTCCAGCAGACGATAAACGAGTGCGACGCACACACCGCCAACATGATCGCGTATCGCGCGCTCTACAACTCACTCGAAGGAGACTTTGACGGCTGCGAGCTTCGGCACGTTGGAAGAGAAAGCAACAAAGAGGCTGATAGACTCGCCAACATCGGCTCCACCTGCACGCGGGTGCCACCAGGTGTGTTCCTCGAGCAAATCTGCGTGCCATCCATCAAAAGGAAATTCCCCAAGGGATCACCCGAAGAAGCAGAGCACTCGGGGGCTGCGCTACCCGAAGGACAGGAAGGACCCAAAAAACTCGACACGAGGTCGCGTTGGTCAACCTGATGCAGGTCATGGCCATCGAGGAAACATGGACGCGACCGTACCTTCGGTACCTGATAAACAGGGAACTTCCTAATGACCCGACAGATGCCCAGCGCATATCTCGCCGGTCCAAGGCCTTCACCATCATCAATGGCGAGTTCTACAAGCGCAGCATTTCGGGTGTACTCCAAAGGTGCGTCACCATCGGTGATGGAAAAACCATCCTCCAAGACATCCACGAGGGCATCTGCGGCCATCACGCGGGCAGCCGCGCCCTCGTCGCCAAAGCCCTACGAGCTGGGTTCTACTGGCCAACGGCCATGAATGATGCCAAGGACATCGTCCGAAGGTGCAACGGCTGCCAGAGGTTCGCAGATAAACCGCACGCACCAGGATCGGAACTTAGGCCCATACCCATGGCCTGGCCCTTCGCCTAATGGGGCCTCGACATGATCGACAAATTTCCCAAGTCCTCAAAAGGAGGCCACGTCTACCTCCTGGTCGCATTCGACAAGTTCACCAAGTGGATTGAAGCCATGCCCGTTACCAACCAAAAGGGCAAAACGGCCGTGAAGTTTTTCGAATCCATAGTGTACAGGTTTGGCGTGCCGCACAGCATCATCATGGACAGCGGGTCGAACTTCATTTCCAAAGAATTCCAGGACTTCTGCGAAGTCCTCGGGATCAACATATCATATGCCTCCGTGGCACATCCGCAAACCAACGGGCAGGTCGAAAAGGCCAATGGCCTCGTAGGCAGCGGCATCAAGAAACTCCTACTGAGCCCACTCGAGCGGCTTGCGGGGGCATGGGCAGAAGAGCTACCCTCCGTCCTCTGGAGCTTGCGCACAACGCCAAACAGCTCAACGGGCTACACGCCTTTCTTCATGGTGCACGGAGCCGAAGCCGTGTTGCCCGCGGAAGTATGCCATAAGGCCCCACGGGTCGTCGCCTACAGCGAAGCCGAATCGACGGCCGCACTTGAAGACGCCGTCGACACACTCGACGAGGCACGCGACATCGCCGCGGCTCACTCGGTGGTCTACCAGCAGAGCCTCCGCAGCTACCACAGTCGTCGGCTGCGCCCAAGGTCCTTCGTCGAAGGAGACCTCGTCCTACGACTCAAGCAAGAGCGGCCGAAAAAGCTCGAGTCACCCTGGGAAGGACCATACGTCGTCACCGAAGTCATCCCAGGTGGCGCCTACCGCCTCAAGCACGTGGAGTCTGGAGTCGCATACTCCAATCCATGGAACATCGCACAATTGCGACGCTTCTACCCCTAGCTACCCCCCTTTACTTTCAATAAGGCTACTCAACCGAACAACGTACTTCCTCATTACGATATGAATAAAGCTAAGTGTCTCGCCCGAAAATTTATCTTTTCCGCGCATTTCTTTATGCTACAACACACTCAGGGTCTCCCCCTCACCTCACGACTTCATCGACTGCGGATAACGCATGTACACCTGAGTAGCTGATCACGTCAGGATAACGAAAAGGGCATGCATACAACCAAGCACCACGTGCTAATACAATGAACCTTTACAACAAAGGGCACAACACGCCTAGTCGAAATACATACAAGTTTTACATCTATCTTTTTTACAGGAGCTACCTATTCTGAAGGATCACCTGTGCATGATGCTCAAAGAGATCTACAACTTATTTGGCATATTGCCTAACAGCCGCATAGTGCGGGCGCATGTCCCATAGGCGACTATCTGGCCGATTAGGCAGTCCAGCCGCCACAGCCGCAAGGTTAACATTAGGGCGATGCAACCGCACAAGGGAAAGGGCGACCTTTACCCCCGCAACCAACTGGTGCCGCACTAACTCCCTCACGTGACGCACTTCTCGAAACTTCGCCAACAAGCCCCAAAGAGTTGCAGGCGCTTAATAAAGGGGAAACATGACATGCAGAATCGATGCCAGAGAATTCTTCACCTGCCTTAGCACCCGCGACACCTGGTGAGCGCGGTCTTGCACAGTCGCAAGGACCATGGCACGGTCGCGATCCATCCAGAAAAAGCCTCCGGCTTCCATATCCTGCTGGGTCAAGCAGTTGATCTGAACTGCAACACGCTCCTTCTCCTCCCTTGGAACAAGGTTGGCACCTGCATCAACTACAAAGTAAGATGACCCGCAAAACCAGGCGCATCCGAAAATGAGCAGCAGCTTGAAAAACTTACACTGCAGCTGCTCGGCCAACTGCCACAGCTTCCCCATCAGATATTCCTCTCTGGCGGTACCTCGCTCCGCCTTCGACTTCCAAATGTCCGCATGGCCTCGGAAGCCAAGTATCTCCTTCTCAAGACTGCGGACGCAATCATGAAGAAAAACAAGCTACGACGCATCATCCTAGGATGGTCGCGGCTGCAGAGCAGACGAAGCATCAACGGGGTCCTCACCCGAAGGTCCCTAAAGGAAAACAGACAAGGATATGAACAACACACGACTGAACAACAGCTCGAAGGCTCATTTATATACAACAAAAAGCCACTGCGTGGCACAGGAAATTGTTCATCAATATATTACAATAAAAGTAGAAGACAACTATCCTACAACTACAACGACAAAGCCTAAGCAGCCGCATCCTGAGTGGCCTTGGAGCCAGAGTGCCTGCTCTTGACCTCGTCCTGTTGCTTCGCCGCATGCTCCGCTAGAAGGTCAATAAGCTTCAGCCCATAGCGCTTACAGTGAGCAGCGTAGAGAGCGAAGGCTACCTCGGAACCGTCAGGAGCCGTTGGCATCTGGGAGGTGACCTGGTGAAGATCCAGCTCCGCCCCGGACGCCATGGCCATGGCCAGGCCCATGGAAGCGCTGATGCCCTTATGCTTGTGCTTGTAGGCCGCAGGTGCATCCGCGGACAATGCATCTGCTAAAGAATCGACATCCTCAAGGGCAGCACCCTTGGGAACGAGATCCTTGTAGAAGCGCCCGAGGACCTCCTTGGCCTTGGCAAGGGAGCCAACCGCAGTATTGCAGCGGTCTTTGACCGCCGCAGCGGCATCATCCTGAGCACTACCGTGCTCCAGGACACCGCGATCTAACTCAATGCCCACGGCATCTGAAGCAAAAAATAAAAAGTACAGTAAGAACCGCATAAGGCATGGAGATGCAGCAGCCGAATAAACCAAAGAAAGGCAAAGCACTCACCAGAGACGGCCTTGGCAGCAGCCATCAGTTTTTCGGCCACCTCCTTCTCGCTCGCAGCCGCAACGGTGGCGAGCTACTCCTCGTGATCCGAAGCCTCACGCTGCAGGCGCTCTTTAGCCGTTGTGGCATCAGCCAGCTCCTGTTGCAGGCGCTCTTTTGCCCCAATGGCATCCTAGGCCTTCTTCTCCGCTCGCCCAAGGATCTTTTTGAGAGCATCAAGCTCGCGGAGGGCAGTATTATTATCATCTGCAAAAACAACAAGAAAGCAATGAGCTACACAAGCCAACAAGCAGAGGAAAAAGAATGGGATCAATTCAACATGTACCTTGAAGCTGCCGCATGCTGGCCTCCAGCGCCAGGTGCTGCTGCACAAGCATGTTCGCACCATGCACAAAGGGTTGCGAGACGAACCAAAATATCACAAAAGGGCTCGGGGGCTGCGCCCAAGAAACGAGCAAAGACATCTAGCACATGAATAATACTCGGGGGCTCCCCCTGAGACACGTAGAAAAGAGGAAAAATCAGCAGATCATCCAAAAATAAGGCTCGGGGGCTCCCCCTACAGCAAAAGAGGAAACAACTTACATGCTCAGACGGAGACTCCGAAGGTCCGGCTATAGTCTTCTGGGAGATGATTACTCGAGCCTCCTGCGGAGAAGGCTTTGAAGCATCACCCCCAGAGGTGGCCATCGTTTGAGAGGGAGGAGGCGTCATCTTCGACTCCCCTACTGCCTCCTAAGTGGCATCACTAAAAGAGCCCTCAGAGGAGTGGCTGCAAGGAAAAGCACCAATCAAAAGTATGAAGACAAAACAAAAAGTAGCAAAAGGCATCCGAAGATACTTACGAGTCCATGTCGCTCAAGTCAAAAACGGGCAGCGTCCTCTTCCCTTTCTTGTCTTCCTTCTTCCTCTTGGTCGGCGGCTGCGGCGCTACAGCCCGCACAGGAACGGCTAGGATGGGAGAGGAAGAAGCACCGTCACCTCCACTGTGGCAGACAAGGAACGACGGGTCCCTAGGCGTCGGCGGAGTCGAGGCATCCAAATATTCGCTCGAGCTCCATGCCCGCTTTCGGGTCTGCCCCTCGCTCGCCTCGGGGGCTTCCTTAGTTGGCGATTGCGCCGACAGAAGCTCGGACTCGGAGTCCACAACCTCGTTGTTCGGCGCATCCGGAAACCGTTCAGGTAGCGGAGGCACCATGCCAGGTACCATGAGCTCCTGCACAACAAAGACAAACTTTTAGAATATATAATTACAAGGAAAAGCACTCAAAAAAAGCGTTATGCGCACGTCACAGATCTACACCTGCGGAACCGGTCGAGAAGCACTGAATGGGGGGGCTCCGCGATTTCCCCGGAATGTCCTCGTCGGACTTGTACTTCAGCAACGGCTGAAGAACTCTGTCGAGGTCCCCCTTGGAGAGCTCCTCAGCCGCAACTCTTGTCGGGTCATGGCGGCCAGAATAAAGAAACATCGGATGCTCCCTAGCCTGAAGTGGCTACACATGACGTTTGAGGAAGGTGCGGATGATATCCACACCATTCACCTCCTTCTCCGGAACCACCTGGAGGGCCTCCACCCAACGGTAGAGATCCTCTATCTCCTCCACCTCGCCCTCCAGGATGTGATTTTTCCAGGATCTCTTCTTCAAGATCTCCTGGGTGGAGTCGAAAGGGGCAAGGCCGAAGTTTTGCCCGTCCACTGTGGAGTCACGGATATAAAACCACTTCCTCCGCCAGTATTGGACGACTCAGACATAGAAAAAGAGAAGAAAAGAAAAGTGGATCAAAGAGAAATGATGCAGCCACCGATCGGATAAACTCCGTCGAAGCCGGAGTGCCTCTTCACGGAATAGAGCTTCCGGAAGAGGCCAAAGTGTGGCTCGATACCGAGCCAGCACTCACAAAAAGTGATGAAGCAGGCGATGTGGAGAAGAGAATTGGGCGAAAGATGGTGAAGTCGGATGCCATAGAAAAACAACAGTCCACGGAGAAAATCGTGGACTGGGAGCGACAAGCCGCGAAGAACAAAAGCAACAAATATCACCCGAAACCCTGTGGGTGAACGGGGAATTACCTCATCGCCGGGGACCCTGACGGCGTCCCTGTCCCGCGGGATCAAACCTGCCTCACGCAACTTGCGCAGGTCGCCCTTGCACGTCTCTGAGCGCCGCCATCCACCATCGGTGACACGAGTGGCGGCGGTGCCCTTCTTGCCACCGGCAGCAACACTGGTGCCCGCTACGGTGGAGGCCTTCTTCGATTTCCCCATCACTTCGCGTCGACGGTGGCGGTGCAAGCGCAAAAACAAGGAAGGTAATGATCGGAGAACGTCCAGCACGCGACGGGAAAAGCTCAAGAAAATGGAAGCAGTAGAAAGCAAATGGCTAGGGTGAAAACAAAACTGCAAGTTTTCCCCACAGTTATAAGGACGAAGACGATGAACATGGATCGTTCATCTGGAAGCCCTAACGCTAGAATCAGATCCAACCGTACACGTGTCAACGCAGCAGCGAACCGTCGCTCGCACTCTGTCCACTATGCACGGAAACTGAGGAGACGCCGTAATTCTCGCCACGTCGCGCATGACCAGTCAACTCCAAGTCAGAAAGTGGCACCCACGTCCGTCCAATCACGTCATCTCTGGCGCCGCAGATGGTTGAGGTCACCGATCGTCAGCACTGATGTCATCAAAACCACACTAGCAACAGTAACAAATCTTCGGCTGACAGCTAAAAGTACTCACTCGAATCTACGATCCGAGCAACTACTCGGGGGCTACTCCTATCAGGAACGTTGGCCGTGCACCCGAGGCATGAATAAGGTACTACACCAATGATCTATTCTTCGAGTCCTACGTCGAGTCTACGACTCCACTACGGACTCGGGGGATACTCCCATAGGGAGGATTGATTCAAGCATCCGAAAAATGTGTCCTACAGACCAGAAGCCCAAAACGGCTGAATTAAAGTCTCTGCTCGAGTCTACGACTCAAACAGACACTCGGGGGCTACTCCCATAGGGAGCGCTGGTCGCGCACCCTATGAATTCTTCGACTGCGATCCTTCGAATCAGAATGCAAAAACTTTTTGGCAACTTTGCCCCAACAAACGCTAAGTGAGTAACATCCTCCTTGGCCACCTGAAACACCTCCGTGGTGGTAAAATTTCGGATGCTGTGTCTGCGACACAAAGATAAGACCTACAGATATCATCTGATGGCCTGGTAACGCACCCGACTGCGCTCTGCTAGTAAAAATCCGTGCCAACAAGCGCGATGAAAATCCCAACGGACGCGTTGAGTACATCATTCGAAAACTACTAGGATTCAACTCCTGTAAGACCTCAACGTCCTGAGTCGAATTACGCCAGCATCTATTCTGGGTTCGAATCTAGGGACTCGAATCTAAAGAAGATCGTGTTGTTTTTATAGGGTTTCGTAGCATGGAAAACAAAAAATTTCTACCGCATACAAACAAACAAGCCAAGATCTATCTACTAGATTGTAGCAACGAGTCGATGGAATAACTCACCCTCAAAGATTCCAAAGTGTTTAACGAGAGCGGATTCTCGTGGGTGATGTAGTCGTACTCTTCCCGATCTCAAGATCGCATAGACGATCCTTCCGGCGCTGCGTTCCGGCAGCGCTCCCGCAGTCGGTCACACGTTCGGTACTCGACGAAGACCTTCCTCTCCCTTGTTCCAGCAGGCAGCAGAGGTGGTAGCACTCTCCTCATGATTCCGGCAGCACAACGGCGTGGTACCGGAAGTAGAGGGGAGATCTCGCAGGGCTTCGCCTTAAGCCGGAGCGAGTATGGTGGAGTATGAGAGAGTCCTCGGTGTTCTAGGGTTTAGACACACCAAGGAGGGGGCTAGGCCGGCGGCTAGGGTTTCACCTAGGCGGCAGCGGCGAGTGCCCTAGGGCCGGCGGCGGCTATGGAGGCAGCAGCGGCTTGGGGCTAGGGTTTAGAGGTGTAGGAACTTGTGTCTAGGAGGGGAGCCCTGCCCCTCCTTTTATAGGTGGAGGGGGCCGGCCAAGGGGAGGGGAGTCCCTCCCCAACTCGGCTTGGTGGTGCGCCGACGGTGGGAGGAGGAACTCCTCCCCCAAGTCGGTTTCCACCTCCCTCTCCACTTCCCAAAAATAGCCGTTTGACTTTCAAACTTGGCGTTTGACTTTTCAAACTAGGATTTGAATAAACCCTCTATTTTGTTCAGCGATGACACCGAGTACATGATGCAATCATACCAACTTGATATAACACATTCATGTACCCTTCCCCTCCGGAGTGCCGGACATTCCAGAACCTTCTAGAACATTCCCGATGAAAACACCGGAACCATTCTCCAACTCTGAAACGGGACTTTCCTTATATTAATCTTATTCTCCGGACCATTCCGGATCTCCTCGTGATATCCCGAATCCCATTCGAGACTCCAAACAACATTCGGACTCTTTCTCATCATTCCATAACTACTCAAACAACGTCGAATCCTTAAGTGTGTCTCCCTACGGTTCGTGAATTATGCGGACATGATCGAGACACTTCTCCGAACAATAACCAATAGAGGAATTTGGAAATTCATATGGCTCCCACATATTTCTACGATTACTTTGCGATCGAATGAACCACTTACATACCATACCAATTTCCCTTTGTCTCACGATAGTTTACTTATCTGAGGTTATGATCGTCGGTATCTCTGCATACCTAGTTCAACCTCGTTACCGATAAGTACTCTTTTCTCGTTCCCGTGATATGTGATCCCTTGTGAGCCAGTCACATGCTTGCAAGCTAATTGGATGACATTTCACCGAGAGGGCCCAGAGTATATCTATCCGTCATATGGATGGACAAATCCCACTCTTGATCCATGTGTTTCAACCAATACTTTCCGAACACTCAATGCCACCTTTATAGCTACCCAGTTACGGTGTGGTGTTTGATGTCATCAAAGCATCCATCCGATAAAGGTGATATGCATGATCTCATGGTCGAAGGAATTAGGTTACTATGTATCAGAAAGCATATAGCAATTGAACTATTAAAATGACTTGATCTTTATGCTAAGCTTATCTATAGGAGTATGTCCATCATATCATTCTCCTAACGATATGATCTTGTTGTTAATAACATCTCAATGTTCATGATAGGGAAACCACAATCATTCATTAACCAACAAGCTAGTGATGTATAGAGGCTTTACTAGGGACTTCAAATTAAGTTTACAAATCAGACAAGTATTAATGTTTCCTTGTTAATACTATTATAGCATGAATGTAAACATTTATCATAAACACAAAGATATAATAATAACTATATTTATTATTGCCTCTAGGGCATATCTCCAACAGTCTCCCACTTGCACTAGAGTCATCTAATCTAGATTACATGGTAATATACCGAACACCCATGGCAGTTTGGTGTTGGTCATGTTTTGCCCTCGGGAGAGGTTTAGTCAACGGATCCGCCACATTCAGATCTGTGTGTACTTTGCAAATCTTTATATCCCCATCTTGGATATGTTCTCGAATAGCGTGAAAACGTAGCTTGATGTGCTTCAGCTTCTTGTGTGACCTTGGTTCTTGCGCATTGGCTATGGCGCCCATGTTATCACAGTAGATAGACATTGGGTCCAACGCACTAGGAACCACACCCAGCTCTGTAATGAACTCTTTCATCCATATCGCTTCTTGTGAAGCCTCCGAAGCAGCCATGTATTCTGATTCAGTTGAAGATCTCGCCACAACGCTTTGCTTTGCACTCCTCCAGCTAACTGCTGCACCATTCAAAATAAATACGTATCCAGATTGTGATTTAGAATCATCCGGATCGGTGTTCCAACTAGCATCGGTGTAACCATTAACAACGAGCTGTTCATCACCTCCATAAGAAAGAACCATATCCTTAGTTCTTCTCAAGTACTTAAGGATGTTTTTGACCGCTGTCCAATGATCCACTCCTGGATCACTTTGATATCTGCTAGTTAAACTAACAACATATGCAATGTCGGGTCTAGTACATAGCATGGCATACATTAGAGATCCTATGGCTGAGGCATAGGGAGTCTTACTCATCCTTTCTCTATCTTTTGCCGATGTCGGACTTTGAGTTTTACTCAAGGTCGTATTGGGAAACATGGGCAAGAACCCTTTCTTGCTATCTTCCATTCCAAAACTCTTTAGAACTTTGTCCAAATATGTACTTTGTGACAATGATATTTGGCGTCTCGATCTATCTCTATAAATCTTTATGCCTAATATGTAAGCTGCTTCGCCAAGATCCTTCATTGAAAAACTATTATTCAAATATTCCTTGACACTATTAAGAAGGTCTACATCATTCCCAATCAACAATATGTCATCTACATATAGTATTAAGAATGCTACAGAGCTCCCACTCACTTTCTTGTAAATACAAGCTTCTCCATAAGTTTGTATAAAACCAAAACTTTTGATCACCTTATCAAAACGTTGATTCCAACTTCGGGATGCTTGCTTCAATCCATAGATGGACCGTTGAAGTTTGCATACCTTGTTAGCATCTTTAGGATCGACAAAACCTTTGGGTTGCATCATATACAACTCTTCATCAATGTCTCCATTGAGGAATGCTGTTTTGACATCCATCTGCCATATCTCATAATCATAATAAGCAGCGATTGCTAACATAATCCTCATAGACTTTAGCTTCGCTACTGGTGAGAAAGTCTCATCGTAGTCAACTCCTTGAATTTGTCGAAACCCCTTTGCGACAAGTCGAGCTTTATAGACAGTAACATTACCATCAACATCTGTTTTCTTCTTGAAAATCCATTTGTTCTCGACAGCCTTCCGGCCATCCGGTAAGTCCACCAAAGTCCATACTTGGTTTTCGTACATGGATCCTATCTCGGATTTCATGGCTTCTTGCCATTTATTGGAATCTGGGCTCATCATTGCTTCCTCATATGTCTCAGGGTCATCGGTGTTGTCCACCAACATGACACTCATAACGGGATCATACCAATCTGGAGCGGTACGAGTTCTCGTTGACCTGCGAGGCTCTGTAGCAACTTCAACTGAAGTTTCATGATCATCATCATTAGCTTCCTCTCTAACTGGTGGAGGCACCACAGGAACTTCTTCCGGTGCTGCGCTACTCGCAATTTCGAGAGAAGGTTCGACAACCTCGTCGAGTTCTACTTTCCTTCCAGTCACTTCTTTCGAGAGAAATTCCTTCTCTAGAAAGGATCCATTCTTGGCAACGAAGATTTTGCCTTCGGATCTATGATAGAAGGTATACCCAATAGTTTCCTTCGGGTATCCTATGAAGACGCATTTTTCCGCTTTGGGTTCAAGCTTGTCCGGCTGTAACTTCTTTACATAGGCTTAGCAAACCCAAACTTTAAGGAACGACAATCTAGGTTTCTTCCCAAACCATAATTCATACGGTGTCGTTTCAACGGATTTAGATGGTGCCCTATTTAAAGTGAATGCGGCTGTTTCTAATGCATAACCCCAAAATGATAGCGGTAAATCTGTAAGTGACATCATAGAACGAACCATATCTAAGAGAGTTCGATTACGACGTTCGGACACACCATTACGCTGTGGTGTTCCCGGCGGTGTCAATTGTGAAAGTATTCCGCATTTCTTCAAATTCTCGCCAAACTCGTAACTTAGATATTCACCTCCACGATCAGAACGTAGAAATTTAATCTTCTTGTTACGTTGATTCTCTACCTCACTTTGAAATTCCTTAAACTTCTCGAAAGTTTCGGACTTATGTTTCATGAAATAGATATACCCATATCTACTCAAGTCATCGTGAAGGTAAGAACATAATGATAACCACCGCGCGATGCTACACTCATTGGACCACACACATCGGTATGTATGATTTCCAATAAGTCCGTAGCTCGCTCCATCATACCAGAAAATGGAGTCTTAGTCATTTTACCCATCAGACATGCTTCGCATCTTTCAAGTGATTCGAAATCAAGTGATTCAAGAAGTCCATCGGAATGGAGTTTCTTCATACGCTTCACTCCAATGTGACCAAGACGACAGTGCCACATATAGGTCGAGTTATCGCTCGATTTCAAACGTTTAGCCTCAATGTTATTAATATGTGTATTTCCACTATCGAGATTCAACAGGAATAGACCATCTATCAAAGGTGCATGTGCATAAAACATATTACTCATATAAATCGAACAACCATTATTCTCGGACTTAAACAAGTAACCGTCTCGCAATAAACAAGATCCCGATATAATGTTCATGCTTAACGCAGGCACCAAATAACAATTATTTAAGTATAAAACTAATCCCGATGGTAGATGAAGGGGTAGCGTGCCGACCGCGATCACATCAACCTTTGATCCGTTTCCCACGCGCATCGTCACCTCGTTCTTCTCTAGCTTCCGTTTATTCTGCAGCACCTGTTTCGAGTTACAAATATGAGCAACCGAACCAGTATCAAATACCCAGGCACTACTACGAGTACTAGTGAGATACACATCAATAACATGTATATCGGATATACCTTTCTTCTTGATGTTGCCGTTCTTCAAATCCGCCAAGTACTTTGGGCAATTCCGCTTCCAGTGACCTTCTCCCTTGCAGTAAAAGCACTCAGTATCAGGCTTAGGTCCAGCCTTGGTCTTCTTTGTCGGCGTGGTAACTTTCTTACCACCCTTCTTGAAGTGTCCCTTCTGCTTAGACTTGCCTTTCTTGAATTTGGTGGTCTTATTGACCAACAACATTTGGTGCTCTTTCTTGATCTCCACTTCTGCAGATTTCAACATGGCAAAGAGTTCTGGCAACGTCTTGTTCATGTTTTGCATGTTGTAGTTCATCACAAAGTTCTTGTAACTTGGTGGTAGTGATTGGAGGACGCGGTAAATCCCCAAAGCATTAGGAATCACTATACCTAAGCTTTGAAGTTTGTTTGCGTGCCCAGACATCATAAGCACATGCTCACTGACGGAGCTGCCCTCTTCCATCTTGCAGTTAAAGAACTTTTCAGAAGCCTCATAGCTTTCAATTGCCGCATGAGTCTCAAAGATCAATTTGAGATCCTCGACAATATCATATGGGTCTGAATTCTCAAACCTTTTCTGAAGCTCCGATTCTAAACCATACAAGATAGCACACTGGACTGTGGAGTACTGAGTCTTCCGAGTGAGGTAAACATTCTTTACTTCATCGGCAGCATCAGCTGCAGGTGGGTCACCCAGCGGTGCATCCAGCACATAGGTCAAATTACCAGCTGTGAGGACAATCCTCAAATTGCGGAACCAATCCGCGAAGTTGCTTCCATTGTTTTTCAACTTTTCTTTCTCTAGGAACGCATTAAAATTGATGGTAGGGGCTGCCATTGATCTACAACATATTTGTAATAGTTTAGACTAAGCTTATGACAAATTGAGTTCAAATTAATAATAAAATTAATCTAGGTGAACTCCCACTCAAAACAATATCCCTCACATTGTTTTAGTGATCACACGAACCAAATCCACCACATCAACACCGATCATCACGAGAGTTGATATAGTTTCAATGGCGAACAATCGACATGTTCATCATATCTGCTATATGATTCATGCTTTACCTTTCGGTGATCCGTGTTCCGAGACCATGTCTGTACATGCTAGGCTCGTCAAGATCAAACCTTAGTTTCCGCATGAGCAAATCTGGCTTGCTCACGTTGTATATGCTTGCGGAATCTAAAACACCCGATCATCACGTGGTGCTTCGAAACAACAAGTTTTAGCAACGGTGCTAACTAAGGGTGAACACTCTATGACTTGAAATTCATGTGCATGAGGGATCATCTTATAATGCTACCGTAGTCTACTAAGCAATACAAGATGCATAAAGGATTAACATCACATGCAATTCATAATATGTGATATGATATGGCCTTTCTTCTTTGTGCTTCCGATCTTCATCTTCAAGCACGAACATGATCTCCATCATCACTGGCATTGCATCAAGGTCAATGACGCTTCTCCATGGTTGTCGTCCACCGGCTTCAACTATTACAACTACTTTGAATAGACACGCGGGTCTTAACATAAATTAAAGACAACCATATGGCTCCTGCCGGTTGCGAACTTACAATAAGGAACATTGCATACATCAAATATAATCACAATCATGGCCATATCACATCACTGCACACCCCTGCAAAACAAAGTTAGACGTCTCTACTTTCTTTGCATATTTTACGTGGTTTGGGGCTTTCAATAAGTGTCGTTCTAACTTACGAACAAGAACCACAACATTGATACTAGCATTGTTAATCACTCGTTGTAAATTGAATCTTAACTATGCTAGGAGAAACAGGCACCCGCAAAGCCACTTATGCAATACAAGTTGCATGTCAAGCGTGGAGCAAGTCTCATGAACGATGGCATGTAAGGTTAGCCCGGGCCGCTTCATCCCAACATCCCGCAAGATGCAAAGTACACAAGAAGCAATCGACAATAAAAGCATCAACGCCCACAATGACCATTGTGTTCTACTCATGCAACAGATCTACATATAGACACGACTCTGATACCACTGTAGGGTTTCGTAGCATGGAAAACAAAAAATTTCTACCGCATACAAACAAACAAGCCAAGATCTATCTACTAGATTGTAGGAACGAGTCGATGGAATAACTCACCCTCGAAGATTCCAAAGTGTTTAACGAGAGCGGATTCTCGTGGGTGATGTAGTCGTATTCTTCCCGATCTCAAGATCGCGTAGACGATCCTTCCGGCGCTGCGTTCCGGCAGCGCTCCCGCAGTTGGTCACACGTTCGGTACTCGACGAAGACCTTCCTCTCCCTTGTTCCAGCAGGCAGCGGAGGTGGTAGCACTCTCCTCGCGATTCCGGCAGCACAACAGCGTGGTACCGGAAGTAGAGGGGAGATCTCGCAGGGCTTCGCCTTAAGCCGGAGCGAGTATGGTGGAGTATGAGAGAGTCCTCGGTGTTCTAGGGTTTAGACACACCAAGGAGGGGGCTAGGCCGGCGGCTAGGGTTTCACCTAGGCGGCGGCGAGTGCCCTAGGGCCGGCGGCGGCTATGGAGGCGGTGGCGGCTTGGGGCTAGGGTTTAGAGGTGTAGGAACTTGTGTCTAGGAGGGGAGCCCTGCCCCTCCTTTTATAGGTGGAGGGGGCCGGCCAAGGGGAGGGGAGTCCCTCCCCAACTCGGCTTGGTGGTGCGCCGGCGGTGGGAGGAGGAACTCCTCCCCCAAGTCGGTTTCCACCTCCCTCTCCACTTCCCAAAAATAGCCGTTTGACTTTCAAACTTGGCGTTTGACTTTTCAAACTAGGATTTGAATAAACCCTCTATTTTGTTCAGCGATGACACCGAGTACATGATGCAATCATACCAACTTGATATAACACATTCATGTACCCTTCCCCTCCGGAGTGCCGGACACTCCGGAACCTTCTAGAACATTCCCGATGAAAACACTGGAACCATTCTCTAACTCTGAAACGGGACTTCCTTATATGAATCTTATTCTCCGGACCATTCCGGATCTCCTCGTGATATCCCGAATCCCATTCGAGACTCCGAACAACATTCGGACTCTTTCTCATCATTCCATAACTACTCAAACAACGTCGAATCCTTAAGTGTGTCTTCCTACGGTTCGTGAATTATGCGGACATGATCGAGACACTTCTCCGAACAATAACCAATAGAGGAATCTGGAAATTCATATGGCTCCCACATATTTCTACGATTACTTTGCGATCGAATAAACCACTTACATACGATACCAATTTCCCTTTGTCTCACGATAGTTTACTTATCCGAGGTTATGATCGTCGGTATCTCTGCATACCTAGTTCAACCTCGTTACCGATAAGTACTCTTTTCTCGTTCCCGTGATATGTGATCCCTTGTGAGCCAGTCACATGCTTGCAAGCTAATTGGATGACATTTCACCGAGAGGGCCCAGAGTATATCTATCCGTCATATGGATGGACAAATCCCACTCTTGATCCATGTGTTTCAACCAATACTTTCCGAACACTCAATGCCACCTTTATAGCCACCCAGTTACAGTGTGGTGTTTGATGTCATCAAAGCATCCATCCGGTAAAGGTGATATGCATGATCTCATGGTCGAAGGAATTAGGTTACTATGTATCAGAAAGCATATAGCAATTGAACTATTAAAATGACTTGATCTTTATGCTAAGCTTATCTATAGGAGTATGTCCATCATATCATTCTCCTAACGATATGATCTTGTTGTTAATAACATCTCAATGTTCATGATAGGGAAACCACAATCATTCATTAACCAACAAACTAGTGATGTATAGAGGCTTTACTAGGGACTTCAAATTAAGTTTACAAATCACACAAGTATTAATGTTTCCTTGTTAATACTATTATAGCATGAATGTAAACATTTATCATAAACACAAAGATATAATAATAACTATATTTATTATTGCCTCTAGGGCATATCTCCAACAGTTTTGTCCTAAGATAGTTAACTGACCCTGATCCTTCAGGAGAGTCAAGCACACGCATCAACAATCCCTACACACTAAAATCATTCTTTTCTGAACAGAAACAACGGCACCCAAAAGATTGAAGAGTCCTTAGCCGAATATACGATTCGACTGAACACTCGGGGGGCTACTGACATGGTTATACACTACCGGTACATGACATTAGCATACCTGGTCCAACCCAAGGAAGACCCACAAGAATACACGCGGCCCATGGAGATTTTCGGGTGGCCCAAGCCCATGACATCTTTGGATCCTTGGAGAGCAAGACTAGAACAGATAGAATATTCAAAGGGGCAAACCCTAAACCTGTAACCGACTCGATCTGTGCCCGAGACCTGCCTAAACTCTATATAAAGGCCAGGAGGGCACGGAGAGGAGGACCAATCCTTTTCATCGCATACACACCACCACGCCAGATTGCGTCTGCGCACCCCTGTACCTTTTGGTTCCGCCGTAATCAAGAGAAGACAAACAGGAGTAGGGTTTTACCTCCGGGGGTCTGAACCTGGGTAAATCTCGTGTCCCCTGGTTGCTTGTCTGTTAACCGTTCTGCGATCTCCAGCACCCCCATCTTCTACAAAACCCAAGCTCATAACAATGGGCATTGACGAGATCAAACCTCGTCAACACTAAAGTATCAGGAACCTTCTTCTCAATTGACTAATAATTTAAAGTTACTAAGCATACCATAAAGTTATTTTTAGTGTCATCTGTGATTAATAGATCATCTTAGCCTTAATACTTAACATTAAATGGTTGTCTCTTGTTGTATAACAACAAATGTCATCGCGAGTTTGAATTTTAGTGGTTGTAGTGAACCATTTATATACAAGAAGTTATGAGGCCTATTTAATATTTATTATTCTGATTTGTATTTTAAATGACAATATTTTATTATTGTTCAAAATTGTGAAATATGAACATAAATAAGTTTGTTTTTATAAAAATGCAAATATATGAAAAAATAGAATGTTTTTGTGTAGATGAAATTGTTGATTCGAAAGAATGGATGCAAAGGTTTGAATATGGCATGCTTTTAGGTTATGAAGTCTGAAAAAACATTTTCCAATTGAGGAAATACTGAAATATTTTCAATACCAGTACATTTTAGTGTGTGAAATTTAAGTATTATAAATTGATTAAATACTGAAATTGCTTTTAGTTGTACTTGATGCATTTTCCGGTAAATTCACATATATATATATAATATATATATATAATATATATATATATATATATATATATAGTGTGTGTGTATCATTCTTTATTTTCATAAATTCAAATATGTCTAAATATGATCCAACTACAACTGACGATGGGTTAGCCTCTGTCATCATGTGTGGGCACCGATGTATTTCTCATTATTATATGAATCATTTTATTGTTGACTGTAGATGACGTAGATGGCTAAAAAAAACTACTGCATTTCATAATGGCGCAAGTGCAAGCGGTAATCATGTAAAGAATTATGAAAAATCCATAGAAATAGGTGTATCTGACTACAACTTCGATTTGACTACACAAGGTTGAACTCCTGGCTACTACGCCACTCCAACAATGGCCTTGGTGATTCTCAAAAAAAAAAAAAAAAAAGGCCTTGGTGAGAGCAAATCATTCCATCGAACATTTGCTGTTTGCTTTTGTGCGATCTGTCCTTGTATAAACATAAACTGATATATACACGGTAGTATACATGAGCATGAATTTCCCTCACCTCCCACCATGCACACTAATCTTTACAAATTACAGTATGACCTATAAGAAACGATGAAGAGCAGAACAAAATAAGAACCACCGAAAGGAGAGATAACCAAGGAGGAGGAAGCAAAAGCAATTTCTGCATGCCCCCTCCTCATGAGTTTAACCTCCCAAATCAAGATTCAAGACCCCAAGAAACAGCACCAAATAACCAACATTCTCTTCTTCTACCACCCCTACTTCAAAACCTTGCTGCGAGCACATTCCAATCCTCTTAGCGATATAGGAAGAGATGCATTTGGAGCACATGCATGCCATGCATGGACATCCGTGGCTCTTTTTTTCCTTTTTTTTTTCTCTTTGCATGCATGCATGCACTAACTGATTAGTACGCTCTTCTTCTGGTTTAAATGGCTGAGGTGCTGCTCACTCCTCGAGCACCGGCGAAGATGGCCGGTAGAGGTCGTAGGGCGCCCAGAGGTAGTCGACGGAGCACGGCCGCCGAGCGTCGAGCCGGTGCCACGGCTTTCCCTTGCCGCTCCAGTGCAGCAGGCTGATGGGCCCCGGATGCAGGCCCCGGCACCGGCCCTTGACGTTGTCGCCGCCGAGCCCGTGCTGGTTCCACCGGTGGTCCACGGCCTGGATGTCCCCGGCCAGCACCAGCAGGAAGGGAGGCAGCGAGCCGAGGTGGTAGATCCTCCTCTGCTTCTGTACGGCCATCCACCCTTCCACCCGCCTCGTGTACCCGCCGGTGCGCCACCGCTCCACGTCCATCACCATGACGCCGGTGTTGAAGTAGCAGGGGCGCCGCCCGTGGAACGTCCCGCTGAGCTCCGGGTCGTTCCAGAAAGCGTCCGTGAAGTAGGTGGTGAAGTTGGCGTGGCAGTACTCGGGCGCGCCCACCACGTGGTCGGCGAGGTCCACGGAGAAGAGCGTGCGGATGTCGTCCACGACTATCACGTCGGAGTCGAGGTAGATGACCCGCCGCACGTCGGGAGGCAGCGTGTCGGCGAGGTAGATGCGCGCGTAGTTGAGCGGCTGGTCGAGCGCGTGGCGGATGGAGCGGGAGATGCGGCCGCGGACGCGCGACGGGTCGAAGCGGTACACGCGGAGCTCGAGGTAAGGGAAGGTGGCGCGCAGCATGGCGATGAGTTCACCGTCCATCCGGGCGGCGAGGAAGTGGAACACGACGTTCTCGGGGCACGCCGTGTGCTGCAGGATGGAGAGCACGCCGGCCATGGTGCCACGGAGGTAGTTGGCGTCCAGCGTCATGGCGACGTTCACCTTGTCGCCCCCTGCACACTCGGCGCCATTGCGGAAGGCGGGAGCCTCGCGGAACGTAGGGACAGAGTCCGACGGCTGCCGGATCATCATGGCGGCTGCGTCGACGCGGATGCCGGCCACCGTGGTGGCCACGTCTCCGAGCAGGACGAGCAGCCCAATTACGACGACGCAGCCGGCTGGAGGCATGGTGCGTGTCCGGCCGGCGGCAGAGCGCGCGGGCGAGACAATTTTAGGACCGTGCGTAGGGTGCTGGCCCAGTGGTTGTCGCCGGCAAGGCAAGCCAATGGCGACAACGGCGCGGCGGCACGGAACAGGCCAAGGGGAAGGTGGCCACCCTGGTCCCTGGCAATGGTAGGGACGGGTTTAGGAAGGGAGGGGGCCACCATCAAAACGGTGGGCAAAGGAGAGTGTAAGGTGAATAGGAGAAGGGACAAACATGGTGGTAATGCAAGGGGCCTGCTGGGCGGCTAAGAGGGAAGGTAGGACGGACAAGAAGGTGGTGACAACAAAAAGATGGCTCTGCTGCCTAAAATTGGATTGTTTGCATGCATTTCTTGTTGACATGGAAGCTAATATGGATTGGCTTTCAGTTGACTCCAAATTAATGCTTTGCCATACCTACTGTTTACCGTCTGATTATATAGAAGAAAATGGGCCAGAATTAGTATCGAATCTCAGTTTTTGTACTGTGTACACTGCCAGGGAGGTGAAGCAGCTTTCTAAGCTTGTCCGAAAATCAGCAAACAATCGAGCATATTAACAAAACCAGTTCATCTTCTACATTTGATGGGAGAGTTAGCAACAACTTCTCTATTAATTGAAACATACAAGGTAAGCAAAAGGGGTCAACAAAAACATAAGCAAGCTATCTTTAGCTAAGCCTGTGATTTGTCTATCAATATCATACGAATTTGGTACACCGTACACGTGAAGCAAAACCACATAAAAAGTTGGTCCCTTCAGCAGGCTATAAAATCAGCCAACAATCACACGAAGGAACAGCTAAGAGCATCTCTAACAGATACCATGTATCAGCCTCACCCGTAAAATTTTGGCTGATATATGATTTTGGTGCAAAAGCAACCAAGATATGGCAAAATCGGTTTATGCAATTTCCCACAAAACTACCCCCTCGACCTCCATATCTGCAGGTTGGGAGGGGCGATTTGCGGAAAACTGCATCCAAAATTCCCCTTTCTCCCCTCGTAGAAAACCGTAGTCGGCAGCTCCGCCTCGTTGCAAGTCGCCTGATTCTGGTCACCCCTTCCACATCGTCGCCACAAATCGCCCCTCCCTCTGATATCCCTATGGCCAGTCAGTTTGCCACCTCTATATCTACGGGTTGAAGGAGCGATTTGCGGAAACCGCATTCACAGTTCCTCTTTCTCCCTCCCACGTAGAAAACCCTAGCCGTTCCAGCCACCCCTCCCGCTCCCCGGTATCCCTATGGCTGGTCAATCACCGATAAATTTTGGCATAGGGATGCCATTTCCTCCTGCCGTGCAGCAGCCGCTCGTTGTGCCCTCCTCGCCGGAGTGTCGCACACGCATTTTCTGAGACCACGCGTCAGCATGGGGCACTCTCTCGACGCCACACATCTTCTCCGACGTGGGCTAGGATGGTCCTCGCCTGGCACGATGGCGAGGCCGACAACTCGCACGCGGCCACGCCTTCTCCACGTCACCAGAGGCATAGACCATAGCGGAGGCGCGGCCTATTCTGTATAGGGTCGAGCTCGCGGACAATAGCAACGACGAGCTCTCCGATGGGGACGATCCCCTCTTCCTCGAGATGTTGCATCGTCACCGACATCTAGGACAAGGCGAAGTGCCGCTGCATCGCCCGCAAGCAAGTGTGGCCGAGGCAATTCGCCGCTCCCCGCATGGAGCACCTCAACTTCGTTATCGTCAACTAAGCCGATGACAGTGACTATGAGTATCTCGCCGATAACGCGGCAGCCATAGAAGCCCTAGTAAAATAGATTCCTAGGAGCGCCAATAGGGTTAGGTAGATCTAGGGTTCGCAAAAAATGTTGATATCATCTAGACATTTGATTTTGGTTGTAAATGGTTGATGATCCCCCTATGTATGAACTACTTGTTGAAATTCTAGCAATGGTTTTTGTAAGTTGTAGTTTCATTTGCCTTTTCTAATCCGCCGACGTGAGTTCTAACCTATTGTTGGAGACTGCATCCCGTGAAGGAACAAGGGGTCTGACAAAACCCTGAGTTCGAGAGGAGTCTGAACACGTGTTCAGATCTTCTTGCAACGAAGGCAACGACGGAGCTCGCACACGACAGAGAGTGGACACGGTGATTTTTTAGCCAGATTTAGGACCCTCGTGAGGAGGTAAAATCACTATTGCTGCTTTGTTGTATTGATCACGGTGCTTCACGAGGGTACAAATGGTGGATGAATGTCTAGGGTTTTGATCGCAATGATCCCCTTCTAAGGTGGGATGGCCTCCCTTTTATAGTGGCACTCAGGCTTCTTCCCCCAATCTTTGGGTGAAAAGGGCTACCACATTGCCATCCAAGGGAGAGCGGGTCTGCCCGCCTACTTTATGCAGACCGGGTCTAGATTCATCATGGAGCTCCGGTCCAAGACTACGGTCGTCGATGATGTCCCCTATGTGGTGTTGCGTCATCCTTTGCCTCCTTGCACCGAAGCAGTATGTCTAGCTCTCCAGGACGTCACCTTGGCCCGCAGATAGCATCTTGCCTTCACCAGAGAGGGCAGCATCAAAAGAGACACAACCGGGAAACCCACAAGGTTATCGTCTTGCCTGACAGGTGGATTTATGATTAGGCCCTTACGGTGCCATGGTGAGGAGTTCCTTCCTCTCAGGGCCGTCTATTATTACAGGGTTGTGGCCCATTGGAGCAGGCCTCCCAAGGGGTCGCTTGTCCCACCTTTGACCCTCGTGCCGCCATAAGCAGCTGCCTCACGAGGCTGTCATTGCTTCGCTCGCGGGCCTAGCGGCCGGTGGGTCATGGTACCCTAGTTACCAGAGACCCGACACCTACATATGCTACCAGTGACCCGACATCTACATAGCAACCGCATTTTGCTGTACCACCGAATGCAGAATCTGCTAGAAATGCTCTAAACTCAAGTAACAAACATAGCCATCTCAAGCCTCACAGCTAGTAATCGAGCATATTAACAAAACCAAGTTCATCCTCTACATTTGATGGGAGAGTTAACAACAACTTCTCTATTGAAACATACAAGTTAAGCAAAAGGGATCAAGAAAAAATAAGCAGGCTATCTTTAGCTAAGCATGTGATTTGTCCAGCAATATCATGGGAATTTGGTACACGTGAGGCAAAACCACATAAAAAGTTGTCCCTTCGGCAGGGTAAAATTTTGCTTCATACAAATATCATCTTCCAAGGCGTAAAACTTCAGGGTTTTACCAATTGAGATCGTAAAGGGCTTCAGATCAAGGGGATCCCTCCACCAGCATATTCAACCTCCTGCAGTGAGGAAAACATTCTATCAGTTTAAGCAATCCATATATATGCTGATGCACATGCATGTATTCATAAAAACTACTCCCTCCATTCCAAAATACTTACAACTTGACGTGATTTTAGTTCAAATTTGACCTAAAACCACATCAAGTATTTTGGAACGGAGTGAGTGTATCATAAATATTTGGGAACAGACATGTTATTAGACGTTCATGTTTTGATAGGGCAGGCTGTTGCGCCCACAGGCAAAAGGGTGTAGGATTTTGCAGAAATGGATTAAATTTGGCTCGCCTTGGAATCGGTCTTAACAAGTTACAGCAGTAAATGGGTGCATTTCAATATTCATTGCTGGAATGTTCATGTCGGGTAACTCTAGTTGATAGGTTGGGACAATTATAGTGCATATACCATTATCCAAATAATACATTAAATGTTCTGATACATTTGAGGCAAACTGTGCTGGGTGAAAGGAACTAGTGTTTATCTTGCACATATACTAGTTAAGAGAAAGCCACAGGCAGGTCTTCAGTTTGTTGTCAGTAAACCAAACCCAAAACCAAACTTTTTCTACCCGGTTGGAAAATCCAAACCATGCCCATTTCAAACCAGCCGATTAGCAGGCCTAGTAATGTCGTAAACAGAAAATCTAGGACTGGTTTAAACGAGTTCTAAGATTAGCAAAGATGGATGTTTTGAAGCCAGTTCACAAGTCTCATAGCAAGGTGCAGCACCCTGAACAGATGAAACAATATTCCATCTGGCTATTATACACAACTGAAATCAGTACAAGCAACTATAGTTATACAAAAACTAGTAGCACCAACCAAGTGGCGACAAAGAAGTACTACGTCCATTCCAAAATGTAAGGCACGCTATTTTTTTTCTGGTCTTTCATACACGACTTTGACCTCTACTACCATACTACTCTCCGCCCCGAATTAGATGTCGCAGATTTGTCTAGATTCGCATGTATCTATACACTAAAACACGTCTAGAACTCAAGATACATGCGGATCTAGAAAAACCTGGTGCAAAAAATTCGGAACAGAGGGGTAAATTGTATGGATTGGCAATGTATAAATGGTATTGTTGGATTCATCTTGATAAATTATTTCATTTCATATATTTTTTATACTAATTTTGCGGACATATTATAAGTACAAATCATAGTCAAAGTTGTAAGTCATTGATCAGCGAAAATCAAAGGCACCTTATATTTTGGGATGGAGGGAGTATGATTTAGTCAGAACGAACGTAATGGCATTGAGAGGGAGAAGCAACAAAAAAAATTAGGTGGTATCAACAACATACCCGAGCAGGAGATAGTGAAGATACCCAATCCGATGCATTTGTTGGAAGAAGACCCAACGTATTGAGCTGTAGAAGAGGATAATCAAGTATTAGAAGTTTTTGTGCAAATACATGCAGATTTTGGCTTAACAAATTATTACAACTAACCTTCCATACACCCAAACCCATAGCAGCTAAGTTGAGAGCAATGAAGAGCAACTTAGGCGCAAGCGTATCCACCCTGGGGTCCTTGAATGGTTCAAAAACTGCAAAAGGTACAGAATTAACATATAGAAAGAAAGTACTCCTTAAAACAACCCTGAATTGCATGGACAGTAATATATTCATATCTTCTTCATGATGACCAAAAATCTAATTAGCACACCTCAGGTAATAGACAATATAAGCATACATTTCTTGCATCCAAGAGAATCAGACAGGATGGAGCCATGCGGCTTTACAAAACTACAACTATTCTTTCCCATTAACTGTATCAAGAGAAACCAGGATGTTTATCGAGTTCCAGTGATATTCTAGTAATTTATGGTCAATTTTTCATGTAACACACCATGGTTTTAAAGGCGTCAAGGAATCCTTTGAAAGTATGCATGCACTGTCACCAGCTGCCGCCACATCTAGCCATAGGTATATGTCGCTGCGATAGCCACTTGTCATAGCCACCGCTGCTCACACATCAAGAGCAAGAGGAATAATCTTCCCTCTTCCTTTTTCCTCCGCTCGACCCTATCCACCTGGATTGCTGACATGGTGCCACCCGGCAGTAAACCTAGATCAAGGGACGAGTGACCCAGGTCGTGATTGACAACATCAACCCAATCCTGGTATCTATGACATGTGTACAGGTAGCCTTTATGTTAAATTTTTAATGCGGTCACAGTGACATTAGTTACAATTTACAACCCTTTGTTACAGAAATCAACAGCATTGACAGTCAGCATGTTGGAGTTAAGTTGACTCAAGAAGTACATGCATGTGTGCATAGCACTGCGGGCATCTAGGTTCCCTTGAGAAGTGTAGCAGTTGCCCATTATTAAGTTTAATTGTTTAGTTGCTTGCAAGCAATTATATATTGTGCATCAAGGAATCCTTTGAAAGTATGCATGCACTTGGTTAATTTCAGGGGTTAATGGAAGTAGTGAGTGAAAAGAGGTTGTGTGTGTACTCTAAAAAAATCCATCCTTATGACCAGTTGTTTTTAGAGGGGATAAAAAGAACAAGAAAAGTTGACCCAAAAGCATTTTGGTTGTGTCTTGAGAGTTTTTCTTCTTCACAAGCAAAACCATGTACATGAGTAGGGTGTAAGATACACCTCTAGGGGAGTGGGATGGTGCAAGATGATGGAGATCAGAGGTATATGGAGAAACTCCAACCAGAACAGCGCCCTATCTCTGGTATTCATCATCTTGACCCAGTTCGTTGTAATAATTCAAGATATAAAGTAACAACTGCACCACAAGGTAGCATCTGTCGTACGAGGAGTAGAACTTACTAACCTAGAAAAATATCTAGTAACTTACTAACCTAGAAAAATATCTAGTAACTTACTAACCTAGAAAAATATTTGGTCCTCTTCCATAATTATGACATGCCTAAACTAAATGTTACTCGCACATAAAGAATATATTCAGACAACCAGTGATCAACAGTTTGGACTAAACTTTTGATCAAACACTTATCAGGGAGCGAATGAATTATTTATCAGAACATGAAAATCCAAAAAAGTATCCAGCCAGACTTTATTTTACCCAAAATATGAAGCCGGATTAGGTAATTCTGTTCACTAAACGCAAGCATACATTATAGTCTTCTAAGCTTTAACCAGCTCAAGCATTGTAACCTCCAATACCAAGGCAAGGAACATACGTCAGGAGTGTGGGGCCTAGAGTAGCAAGGAAGTCCCTTCAGCTGAGCTAGCAATGCATACTGAATATCCGGTTGCCACGAGGTAGTACCTTTGCCGACAGATCGGAGTGCGTTGAATGGCTGCCACAGAGCAGAGAAGACGATACCGATGCTGAAGAGGTGGACGGTGCTCCCAGCCATCCACATCATGAAACCCATCATCATCAGGTTCTTGAAGGGCGCCTGGGCCACTTCCCACGCTTTCTGCTCACACCAAGACCACAGAAACCTCAGTTAACACTCCCCAAAGCCTAGAGATTAGCATGCAAGTGAGCTTGGGAGGATCGCCTAGGACACGAAGCATCAAGATCCAGTTCCTCCTCAGTTGTTTATATAAGCTAGACTTAGACAACTCATAAATTCACACTGAACTGGTACAGTTCAGGACTCCAAACCCTGGATCTATCTCCCTAGGAGGCTAATACGAGATGTTCATCGGGAAATCGAGCGAACCTGCCCCTTCCAGGTGGCCTCGGCCTCCTTGCGCTGCCGAGCGGTGGCGGCGTCGTCCTGCGAGCCAAGAAAAACAGCACGTGAATTCCACGATCCGATCGAGCGAAAGAGCAAATTGCAGAAGAGAGGGAAGAAGTGGAGGAGGATTGTACCACTTCGGGGGCGGATCTGGTGAAGCCGGGTGGGTCGGGGAAGGCGGACGAGGAGGGGGAGGAGGATGCGTCGTGGAGCTCCACTGCCCAGCGGCGCGCGAGGCCCTTGCCCTTCTCCATCGCCGGCGGCCGCTGCTGCTGAGGGATCTCCCGGCTCTGCTTTGGTTCTGAGTTTTGGACTATCGGCGTTGATGGGGAGACGGCAGCCTCCACCTCCCAACTTGCAACGACACGAGTGGTGGAGCAGTCAATTTTTCAGGTACGTCCTTCCTACAGTCCTGTATTCACGTATTGCTCCTGCGTTGGGCGAAGACTTTTTTTATTTGGGCCTGGGTAAATTTGGACTTCACTTGATTTTGGGCCCTAAACAAGATCCAGCCGGACTGGCCCATCCATGGTGCTTTTCGATTTTTGATTTCACTGGCAAAGACGGAGTGAAACTGAAGTCGTGGCTCTGGCGCTCTGCAGGGCAGCTCCCTTCGTCCCCAGTACCTTGGCGCGTCTCCTTCTCTCCAGCGCCGAAAAATCCCGGGAGATCACACCTGGCCCAATCATCCTTCCCCATTCCGTCCCCTATCCTCCTCCCAGAGCTCCCGCCTTGGCCCACCCACCCCTTATCCTCCTCCCCGGCACCATCCGCCAAATCCATCTCTCTCTCGTCTAGTGTTCACAACGCTCACCCAAGTTGCTCTGAAGCTCATCACTTCCAAGAACCCAACGCAACGGCTCGGCCATGGAGGAGCTCCTGCTGCGCCAGGCCAGCCACGGACGCCTCTCGCGGCCAGCAGCAACCCGCCGGCTCTGCGTCGTCGCCGTCGCTCTCAGGTCCAGGCCAAGCAGCAGCCTCGCCGTCCCGGGGTTCCCGCCCGCGACGGCGCCGGCACCGGCGCCTGCCCTGGAGCACGTGCTACCGTCGCCGCCCGTGGCCGCGGACGCCGCGGCTGTCCTGCTGGAGGTGGGCGTGCCACAAGAAGATCTCCGGCGCGCGGCCGGGATGTGTCCGGAGCTCATGTCCGTGCCCGTCGACACAATCACCGCCGCGCTGCGGTTCCTGACCGACGAGGCCGGGGTTCCCGCCGAGGAGCTGCCGCGCGTGCTGCGTCGGCGCCCGCGCCTGCTCGTGTCCCCCGTCGCCGCGCGGCTCCGGCCGACGCTCTACTTCCTCCGGGCGCTCGGCGTGCCGGACATCCACCGCCGCGCCGACCTGCTCTCCTTCTCCGTGGAGGACAAGCTGCTCCCGCGGATCGAGTTCCTCGAGTCGCTCGGCCTACCCTCCCGCGCCGCGCGCTCCATGGCGCGCCGCTTCCCTGCGCTCTTCTACTACGGCATCGACGGCAACATGCGGCCCAAGGCCGAGTACCTCCTGGGCGTCATGGGCCGGGACGCCGACGAGCTCTTCGACTTCCCGGAGTACTTCTCCTACGCGCTAGACACGCGCATCGCGGCGCGCCACCAGGCCTGCGCCGCGCGTGGCGTCAGGATGCCGCTGCCGGCCATGCTCCGGCCCGGGGCGCCCAAGTTCGAGGCATGCCTCGCGGGCTGCGTTGGTTCCGCGCCGCCACGACGGCGGTCGCCCCTCTGGCACGCCTACTGGGTGGACGGCGATGGCGCCGGTGTGGACGAGGTGGTAGAGAAGGCCCGGCGTGACGACGCGAGCGCGGCATCGTGCCGCCATGTGCATTTGTAGTTCCAAGTAGTGTACGATCTTGGCTGTGTAAGCTGTGCATAAACTACATGTGATCTGTAAGTATGATACCGTCCGGGTGGACTCTCTTGTTAATCAATTAATCATCAAGGGAAGATCTATAGTTCGTACTTGTAGGTTGTAGTGCGTCCCCTTTGATCGACTTTAGGATAGTACTCCCTCCGTTTTCATGAACAAGGCGCGCTTGTTTTGTGTGTGTTTTTTAACCAAGAAATACTTAAAATATATAAAAGCTCCTCCCTCCGTTTTAAAATATAACATGTTTTAGCTTTGTGAAATGTATTTACACTATTTTTAATATGTAGGTTCACTCATATTTAGAATGAATCTATACACTAAAATAAGTCTAGATACATTTTCTTTACAAACCTAAAACATCTTATATTTTAAAACGAAAGGAGTATTATTATAAAATTAGCATCGTTAGAAAGTGTATTTAATAGGAACCAATGATATTAATTGTGTGCAATATAATACAGATTTTGTTGCTTAATTTTTTGTGTCAAAATTTGTCTTAGAATACGCGTGTATTTTATTCATTGAAACAGAGGAAGTAGTCAGTACACCATGAAATTAACAAACCTAACTGAATCCTAAAATTAAATTAGTAACCCCATCCCAAAATATAGGATGGAGGGAAAACATTCTTCTAGAATTGCATTACTACCACAATCATCGAGTGAATATTTGATGCACCTGACAACGGTGATCACGGTTTAAAAAACGAAGATCATATTTTTTGAGTTTCAAAATATTTTGAAAAATATCCAGGATATAGCTAATAATATATTCCACAAACGTGCAAAATAACAATTACAAATAATTTATATTATGAGGTATAAAAATGATAAAATTATGGATCTGAGCATACATGATTTTACATTTCCAAACTTATCATATTTTGTCATTTTGGTGTAGCCCATAATATCAAGAACTTGGGTTGAGATTTTTCATGTTTATAGGATACAATATTGACTATGCCCATAATTTGTTTTCATATTTTTTTAAACATATAAATCAAAGGCAGCACTTGACCTCGGGAGCCAAAGACACTTTCTGCTCAATCTTCCTATCAAGTTGATATAGGGGCAGCGAGTTCAAACATCCGGTCTTTGTATAACAAGTTGCACACATCCTAACAAGTATGGAATTAAAATAAAACATGTCCAGCATTTATCTTATAGTCCGCTTACTTTACACCTTTGTCAATGTGAAGAAGAGACATGAAAAAAGAGAGGGAAGTGGGTTCTCATGCAAGTTACCTCCAACACATGCTCCTAAGAGCATCTCTAGAAAACCCCTTAAAACCGGTTAAACCCTTAGAATTTAGGGTTTTAAGGTTTTGATCAAAAAACCTCCAGAACAGACACTGTAAAAATGGTCAAACCCGTAAATTTTTAAGGGGCATCGAATAGCCACGACTAAGAAAATTATATCTACGATTTGTGGAACAAATTTTAACGTGCCCTGTAAACCGGTCAACACTTCGCGAGAGGTGGACTTTAGCCCAACTATCGTCGGAATGGCTCCGGACTCGCCGAATCCGGCGAAATCCCGCAGCCGAGTTCCAATTTTGATCATTTTTTACCAATTTTCGGCAAATCAGCTTGATTCCAACCAATTCTGCACAAACGACGGAGCTAGGGGTGTGGCTGGGGCGAGGCTCGAAGTGGTTCGCAGCAGAAAACAAATATTTTACTAGCTATAGCAACATTGGATGTCAGGATCTATCTATTAGCACATGCAGCAACGAGGATGGTGTTTCAGAGACATATCCTTGTAGACCGAAAGTGGTACGCCCCGTGAGGAACGTTGGTAATATAGTTGGTAATATAGTCATACACGTAGCTGACCTCAAAGTCATGTAGCTCCTCGCACGTCACCTCCTGGTCCTTGCACGACAGTCTGGCGCCACTAGTGGTAGCACCGCAGAGGTATCGCACACGTACGGAAAATGCCTTAAAAATCTTTTATTATTTTATTATGTATTTTCCCTTCACTATAGGACTTGTTATATTATATAGGATAAAGGGGAGGACCCCTTCCTCTATAAAGTCCCCACGTGGGACTATACAAAAAAAAGGAAAGGAGTAGCCGGCGGCAACCAGCGATGGCCGGGTGGCCCGTTTGTGCACACCAGCTCGCGGCCTGCCGAGGAGAGGCGATGGCCTAGGTGGGCCAGGCCCCGCGCGTGCACGCGCTAGCCCAGCACCAGGAAGGTGGTGTACAGCGGCGTCAGCCTGCCAGCGCGCCAGCTCGCTCGCTCGTGCCTGCGTGGGCTGTGGCCAAGGCCCGCTGGCGACGGCTAGCTGATGCGTGCACCCAGTGTTGATGTGAGACACTTCGGTGTGATGAGCACAACATCAAGTTTTCCTCAGTAGATACCGAGGTTATCGAACCTAAAGGAGGAAGAAAACGTCTCAAAGGTGTTGCAAGCAACGTAGAAACCTGCACAATACAAACTCAAGACTTTGTCCCAACGAATCAGTGAGGTTGTCAAGTTCACCGATTTGCTGTAACAAAGGATTAAACGTATGATGTGGAAGGTAATGATTTACAGCAAGTAAACAAATAACAGTGGAAGATGTATCAATGGTAAAGATTGGACCGGGGTCCATAGTTCACTAGAGGTGCTCTCCTTAGATAAACAACATGGCATGAAGGCTAAAAAAAATTACAGTAGGGCAATTGACAGGAACTGAGCAAGGCATAACAATTCAATTACTAGTCAGAAAGATCCTATGAGATTCGATTGGACAATACAACAAGATACATAGACCGCCGAGCCCCCGAGCGTATCACAAACTAGAAAGCTTCATGTGCACGGGCCGGTGCAAGTATGGTGCTATCCATGGTAAAGGCACACTACGAGGATGCCGACATCGACACGGTAACCTCTAGCATTCCCGACGTAGATGACGAAGGCAAAGAGATAAATCACGAATCTATCTTGTCATCACTCGCGGGTTATGACACCAGAGTTGCCGAGGTAGTCGACGTAAACGTCTTCGTGCCGATGAATACCATCGATGGCGGTAACCAAAGCTCATCCGAGTCCCTTCACACTGCCGACTTCGAGGGTGACTCTCCTGCTGCCGATGACGTTGCTTCCAAGTCGCCTGCGCCAGAGGAATAAAAAACAATTTGTAATATTTGTTTCCTCTATGATGTGTATGCGGAAAAAACTATCTATTAACTTAAGGCGGAAAACAATGATGTATGTCCTGCTACTTAAGAACTAGTTCCAGCATGTATATATTTTTTAGTGCTGGCTTATCCATTACTTTGGTTCTTATGCTTGACTTTTCGTGAGTCGGAAGACTCGTTGTCAGAACCATGCGCTCAGGCGATGATGCCCAATGGCACCGTTAATAACCTAAGCACAAAATCGCCGACAATAAGTACCAAAAGTCACTACTCCAGAATCCACATAAAAACGACAAAGAACGTGTAGACCAGAAAACTTAAGCTAACGCCCGTAGGCGGAATTTTCACAAGTGCAATCGCAAAGCTTGTGCATAAAGGTTTTATATGATCCAAAAATGAACACTAAAGAAGGTAAAAGACTCAAAAATATGAGTGAACCAAAGAGCATTATTTCATTGATCATATAAGAGGTACGCAATTAGATAAAAAATGCTAAGTGTAGAAAGGATGTAGCTGTGCTATGTTCCATGGCCGATCAAGCTCCGGGTAGTCATCATCCGGGTCACGTCGCCTACGCTTATGGTCCTCGTTGGGTCTATCCTTCAGTTCATGATTGTCAACGAGATAGTAAGACCCATTGAGTAGCGCCTTGCTTATGATGAACGGTCCTTCCCATGGCGAGGATAATTTGTGTGACTAATTCTGCTTAAGTCGGAGCACCAAATCCCCCTCTTTTAAACGAGCGATGCCGAACGCGGTGACTATGGTAGCTGCGTAGCTTCTGCTGGTAGATGGCGGATATTTGGCATGCCAAAACGCGCTCCTCCTCGAGAAGGTCCACATCTAGGCGTCTGGATTCTTCAGCGTCATCTTCGTCGTAGGCGGCAACCCTTGGTGCATCGTGAAGTATGTCGAAAGGTAGGATGGATTCTGCTCCATATACCATGAATTAAGGGGTGTAGCCAGTGGATCTGTTGGGTGTAGTTCGTAAACTCCACAGCACAGATGGAAATTCTTCCGCCCAGGATCCAGCTGCTCTATGTATCGGTGCCTCAAGACGTGGCTTTATTCCCTGCAGGATTAATCCATTGGCTTGCTCAACCTGACCATTGGATTGTGGATGTGCCACAGATGCAAGGTCAAGTCGGATGCCCTTCTCCCAACAATAAGCCTCCACTTCTCCGAGAGATAAGTTGCTACCGTTGTCGGTGATAATGCTATGTGGGAGACCAAATCTCACCACCAGATCCCGGACAAACCTAAGGGCAGTTGCCCCATCAAGCTTTCTAATGGTTTTAGCTTCTATCCATTTAGTGAATTTATCAACTACTACTAGCAGATGTGTAAACCCACGTGGTGCCGTCTGTAACGGTCCCACCATGTCTAGCCCCAGACTGCCAAGTTATTGGTATTTTTCGCAATTCTTCAGCAGGAACATGTGGTTATCGGGCATAATACTGGCATCCCATGCACGTCTCAACCAGCTTGTCGGCGTCCGCCTTCGTGGTCAGCCAGTAGAATCCTTGCCGGAAGGCTTTCGCGACCAACGATCGAGGAGCGGCATGATGCCCGCAATCTCCGAGATGGATTTCGCGTAGGATTTCAATACCTTGTAGCTGGGAAACACACTTTAGGTATACACCAGTAGTGCTCCTTTTGTAGAGCTGTCCATTGATTATGGTATAGCCCTTTGCTCGTCGCACTATTTGCCGTCTTTCGACTTTGTCGTCGGGCAAAGTTCCGTGTTCGAGATATTCCATGAACGGTTTTGTCCAAGCCGGAAGGACCTTTGCCACCATGTGAACGAAAGAGTCAACTCTATCCGGGTTGTCGATGTCGGCTCCCTTCACGGATGGTGTCCACAGATGCTCTAGGAAAACTCCTGGCGGAATTCGTTTGCGCCCTGATCCAAGCTTAGACAGCAGATCAGCCGCCTCGTTTTGCTCCCTAGGTACATACTTGACTTCGTAGCCCAAGAAGCACTTGGCTATCTCGTCCACTTCGTCGCGATATGCCGCCATCATAGGGTTCCGCGCATTCCAGGTGCCAGCCACCTGCTGGGCAACCAAGTCGGAATCTCCACAACAAACTATGCACTTGATGCCAATATCCTTGGCTATGCGTAATCCGTGAATGAGTGCTTCATACTCCGCCATGTTGTTCGTAGCCTCGAAGTGGATCTGCAGAACGTAGTGTAGCTTGTCGCCAGTTGGTGACTGTAGCAATACACCAGCCCCCGAGCCGTTGAGCAACTTTGATCCGTCAAAGTGCATCACCCAGTACTCTGGTTCCGGCAACGGAGTAGCATCTGGCATCTCCGTCCAATCTGCGATAAAATCTGCCAAGGCTTGTGATTTGATAGCGTCGCGTCTTTTGTAGGTGATCTCGAAGGCGGCAAGTTCAATGCCCCACTTCGCAACCCTTCCCGTAGCATCGCTGTTGTTGATAATGTCGGACAGTGGAGTCTTGCTCAGCACTGTGATAGGGTGCTCTTGAAAGTAATGCCTCAGCTTCCGAGAAGCAAGGAATACTCCATAAGCTATCTTCTGATAGTGCGGGTAACGCTGCTTGGACTCCGTCAAGACCTCGCTTACATAGTAAACTGGTTGTTGAACTCCGTGCTCATAGCCTGGTTCCTTCCGCTCTACCATGACGACAATGCTGATTACCCGGTTGGTTGCCGCCATGTATATCAACATGGGCTCTCTAGGCTCAGGTGCTGCAAGGATGGGCGCTGAGGAAAGGATCTCCTTGAGCTGCTTCAATGCTGCATCTGCTTTGTCCGTCCACGTAAATTTGTCCGCCTTCTTCAGCAACTTGTATAGCGGTAGGGCCTTCTCTCCAAGTCGGCTGATGAACCGACTAACTGCTGCAACACAACCTGTTAGTCGTTGAATGTCCTTTAGGCATGTCGGACGGTTTATGTTTAAGATGGCCTTGATTTTCTCCGGGTTGACCTCGATTCCACGCTGGGAAACGATGAAGCCAAACAATTTGCCGGCTAGAACCCCGAAGACGCACTTCTTAGGGTTAAGCATCATGTTATATTTCCAGAGATTGTCAAAGGTTTCTTTTAAGTCGGAGATTAAGTCATTTGAATTTTTAGACATCACCGCTATATTTCCCACATAGGCATGAACGTTCCGACCAATTTGGTCATGAAGGCAACGTTGGATTGTCCGCTGGTACGTAGCACCTGCGTTTTTCAGCCCAAAGGGCATCGTAACATAGCAAAATGTGCCGTATGGGGTAGTGAACGAAGTGGCCAATTGGTCTGACTTCCTCATCTTGATCTGGTGGTATCCTGAGTATGCGTCAAGAAAACACAAAAGTTCTGAGCCAGCCGTCGAGTCAATGACTTGGTCAATGCGAGGCAAAGCAAACGGATCTTTGGGACATGTCTTGTTCAAGCCGGTGTAATCAACGCACATTCTTAATTCTTTGGTTCCCTTTTTGGGGACAAGTACAGGATTGGCCACCCATTGTATGTGAAGGACTTCTCGGATAAAACTAGCCTTAAGTAACCTAGCTATCTCTTTGCCTATGGCGCGTATCTTCTCATCTCCAAAGCGTCGTAGAGGTTGCTTCACTGGTTTGCATTTTGGATCAATGTTTAAGCTGTGCTCGGAAAGTTCCCTAGGTACACCTTTCATGTCAGCAGGTTGCCAGGCGAAGATGTCCCTATTCTCACGGAGGATCTTGACGAGCGCGCTTTCCTATTTGGGGTCCAGGTTCGTCCCAATGGCGGTGGTTTTGGAGGCATCGCCTACCACAAGTTCCACTGGCTTGGTCTCGATGGCGGCCTTGAATGCTGGAGCGGAGTCGGAGATTTGTTTCTTCGATGCGGGCATCTCTGAGTCATCGACCTTGCTCTGGATCTCTTTAAATTCTTCGCTGTAGAGGATAGCTTCCGCGAAGGGTGCTTCATTAATCTTGCAGTCCCTTGCTTTGGTAAAGTTTCCGGATACGGTGATGGCACCGTTTGGTCCGGGTATCTTGAGTTTGTTGTAGACGAAGCATGGATTGGCCATGAAGGTGTGGAATATGTCGCGGCCGAATATGACATGGTACACGCTCTTGAAGGGGACCACCTCAAAGGTCATGCGCTCTTGGCGGTAATTATTAACATCGCCAAAGGCAACCTGAAGTGTGATGCACCCAAGGGACCGAGCCTCCCGACCAGGAACTACGCCGTGGAAGATGGTGTTGGTCCGCCTTAGGTTTGCCTCCGTCAAGTTCATCTTCTAAAGTTTATCCAGGTACATGATGTTGATGATGCTTCCACTATCCACCATACACTTGGTGAACTCCACGCCGTCAATCAAGGGGTTGATGGCCATGGCGTATTGGTTCTCCGTAGGGATGAGGTCTGGGTGATCCTTCCTATCCCAAGTAATTGGAACCTTCGACCAGCGCAGGTACTGGGGAACTGGGGGTAGAGTGGCCATCAGTATCCTCATAGAGGTCTTCTGTTGTCGGACGGTGGGGGTGCCAAGGAAAGTGTGGTAGACTGGCGCCTTCTTCACAAAGGGGTTCTTGCCTTTGTCGTCGCTCTTGGCGGCGTGCTTGGGGTCAACATCCTCGTCCATGTCACTTGAATCCTTGGACTCCTCCTCCTTCTCCCCCTTGCCGTTGCCTCGCGGTCTGTTCTTCCGACTTTGCTTGTATCCGGACTTCGGGTCCTCCTTGAGGTCATTGACAAACTTGCAGTGTCGATTGGTATGGGTGGCCTTGCCGTTGACATCGAGGTGTACGAGGCACGACATATCACGGTACTCTTCGTAGGTTTGGGGAACGCAGAGCGCTGTCGAGGTAGTTTCACTTCCTCGCTGCTGCCCACGACCAATTCCCCGTCCTCGGCCACGTTGTCTGCCATCACCTCGTCCTACAAAGGTCATGACAACCATGTCGGGAGTTTTCTTTTCTTATAGGGCGGTTTTCCGCTTTGTGCTGTTGTTCCTCCGAACTTGAGTTGAAACGGCCGTTGCCGGCAGAGAGCCGCGAGCATCATCGTTGGCAGCTGCGAACTCACTGCCAACTGAATCATCTGGTTCAAGTCAAGCTGGTGATTGTCCTGCAAGCGCTTCAGCTTATGTCGGAGCAACGTGCCCCTTTCCAACCCATCGATGAAGGCGGCCATGGAGGTCTGAGCGTGCACTCATGCGCAGGATTTTTTCATATCCAACCAGCGGGAGAGGTAGGTGCGAGATGTCTCGTCTTTCTCTTGCACGCACCATTGTAGATCGCCAACAGTGAAGGGACGTTTGTACGTACCCTCGAAGTTCTTGGTGAACGCTTCTTGCATGTCCAACCAATTGCAGATGGATTTCTCCGGCAAGTCATCAATCCATTGACGGGCTGTGCCCGCCAACATCAATGGGAGGTACTTGACGGAAATTTTGGGGGTACCCCCGGAAATCTCTACCGCGTTGTCGTAATCCTACAACCATGTAGCTGGCTTAGCGGTGCTGTCATAAGGCTTGATGGTTTTGTCAATCCGGAAACCTTTGGGGTAAGTTGCGAACCGTATCGCAGGTCCAAAGCAACATGGTCCCAGGTATGGTCCTTCCCGGGCCTCGTGGATCTTATCGATCCGCGAACGTGCATCGTATGGCTCCGGGTTTTTCTTCTTCTTGTCAACAGGGGATGGGCTGCGTGAACGACGTGGGCCTCCTCCGCCATGGTGACTGCTAGGTGGCGACGAAGGCGGGGGTGGTGGTGGGTTATCCTTCTTGCTATTACCCTCATGCGACGCCTCACGTTTGTTGCGATTGCTTGCCGGACGCGGAGGGTCATGGCGCGACCTGCTCTTGTGTCCTTGGTTGCACTCTCCGTCATGACGGGTCTGCTCTGTGTTGTCGTGGATGACGATGCCGCTCTGCCTTGGCGGGGGCATATCCGTACGATGGTGATTCTTGGGGTCTTCGCGATGTCGGGGGGAGCGGGGTGGTGGCGATGGGCAACGAGGTCGGGCCTTTTCTCCGTGGTCGGAGGATATGGGTATAGCATCATTCATGTTGCGCGCATCCCTCCGTCTTCGTTCTGATGAACCCGTCTGGGACCCGACATCAAGAGGAGATCTGTCCCTTGGCGGCTTATGCTGGCTAGACTGGCAAAACGCTGGGTCGGACTCGAGCCTCTGAGAGGTGGCCTTTTCCTGCTGTTTCACCGCCTTGGCCACTAGGTCATAGACCTGGTCTACCGCCTCGGGTGATCTATCCTGCTCCACAAGGGTCATGGCGATGGCGAGGTTGAGGAGAGGAGTGGGCATCACCTTCCTGCCTTCACTGTCAATGTATGGCTTGGCCTGTGCCGACTTCGGGGGAGCCCATCCTAGGTTTCCCCGTACACCAAGATCGTTGATGACGCGAGCTGGAGCTTTCTTGGCCTTCTGCTTCTGCAGCAGAGTCTTGTACTCGGCCTCCATTGCTCTAGCTTTCTCTATGGATGTCTGCGTGTTGACCAGATCTCGATCTAGCTTAGCGCCTTGCTCCGCGATGGCCTGCGCTTCCTCCAGTAGCTGCTGGCGCTTCTCGTCAAGCTGGGCCATGTTCCGAATATGAGCTACGGTCAGTGGCTCGACGAGGAGATTGTCATACATCACTCTATCAGCTCGAGTTACTTGGGCAGCAGCAGACGTAGATGCCGGAGGCGGCAAGTTTGTAGTGTTGTTGTTGCTCAGGTCGGTGCCGAGTTCCTTCGGCTATTGCACTGGATTAGGCGGAGGAGGCATGACCTTTGCGCGATCAATGTCGTCATCAACAAGTGGTCCCTTCCCTTTGTCCAGAGCTGTAGGCGGAGCTCGTCCGGGTTGATCTTCATCCATCGCCGTCCCAATGGTGACAAACACCTCTCGAGACGTGACGGCGTTGTTGTCTTTCTCGTCACGCGTGTACTCCTCCTCCATCTCCTACATGGCGGAGTCTAGTTCTTCTGGACTGAAATCTATCTCTTCTGAATTTGCACTGAAGTCGGCGTATAACGCGTCAATCACAGAGTCGGAGGGTGCCAGGACTTCCTCGATGACGGGGGTGGAGGTGCAACAGCGGCGACGATGACTGGAAGTGGCGGCGCAGCTGCGGCGATGGCGGCCGGAGGCGGTGCTGGCTGAATCGGAGGGGCTCCGTCAATGAGCACAAGCGCTGTCTGAGCTGCCGCTTCAGCCTCCGTGTAGTTGTTGACGGTGTTCACCATGCCTTCGAAGGTAAGGCGTCCCGACGCCTGCTGCCGTCTTAGAGAATGCCGGAGAAGCGTGCCATGGTCTAGTCCTTCCACAAAGTGATACATGGCATCATCATTGGGGTAGTGGGCCAGATCGGCTCGTATACGGAGCCACCTGGCAAGGTAATCGTGGTGGGGGGGGGGGGGGGGTTAGCCCTCTCTCTGAATGCAACGCGCCAGATCTAAGATGGTAACCATGCCGACGAACTTGGATCTCTGCTGTCTAGACGCACGGGCAAAGCCGGCGGACTTGCAGCGATCTTCCACCATTATATCCTGCACAAGGGCGGTTTGGGTGGGCCTTGAATTTTTCCGATCTTTGCCGGCAAACTCTGAAGAGAGATCCGACATCGATCCTTCCGCGAACGTATCCTGCCCGTAGGCGGTCCGTGCGGGTCTTGATGCTCCTCCGACTCCCAGGGAACTAGTGCCCGAGTTGGTTTCGCCAATGAAGAGGTGGATGTCTCTGATAGGAGCGATCGAACACCGCGTAGGGTTCGTCTTCGCCGGGATCCAGAACTCGTCGGGAGGGACGATCGGAACGTTGTCGGAGAAGATAACGCTACCGATGGCTACAGTTTTGCCGATTCCCGCGAAGATCTTGGTCCTCGCCCGCTGAAGAGCCTGAAGCGCCTCTTGCCCCACGGTGGGCACCAACTGTCGTGTTATTGCCGACAAGTACGCCATGGAGGGATCCTCACAGTGCGTGTTTAGAGACATGGGGTAAGGCGACGGTTGACGGGTACGAGGTAACACAGCTTACCCAGGTTCAGATCCCACGACGGTGGCGGAATCCTACTCCTGCTATAAATCACTATAAGGGCAATACGCCGAGTTATAGAGATAGGTTTGCTGTGCGAGGTGTGTGCTAATCACTACTTGGTCGTCTGAAGTTGTGCCCTAAAGGCCCCCTTAGGCCTGACTTATATAGTCGCCAGGTCCTAGGGTTATAGGGAAAAGTCCTAGCCGGACAGGTTACAGAGTCCTACACCGTCTATTACTAGTCTTATGTGTCTTGTACTCCAAGGCTCCGAGTACGCTGGTGACTCCACTATAGCCTTCCTTTATCCGGCATGGGCCTCCCTTCTAGATCGATCTAACTGGGCCGCCCAGCAGGCCATGGGCCATGCTACCAACTGTGGGCCACCCGGGTTATTCGGATAGGAGACATGCTATGAGGATACCCATATAGCACATCCCCAACAGCAACTCCCCAAATCTTACTTCCCTCGAGGTCATTCTTGACACAAAAAGCAAACAAAAAGGATAAGGAGAGGTCATTACTGAAGTAATAACTTCCAAGACTCAAGGAAACTCTTGGGTTATCTCCCAGCAAGTACTTTTCTTTAACGCCTTTAATTTAGGCACAAGAAGCAAGAAGAATCAAGTATTTTCAAATGACGAAGCATTACCCCTCTTGTTCTTTCCTTTCTTACCTTTCTTATTCTCTTTAGGGAAGATATGATTGCTTACCGGAGGAGCAAAATGCATGATGCCTTTTCCCACATCTATTACTGCCCCAAGGTGTTTCAGTAGGGATCTTCCAAGTTTAATTTGTCCCTTGCCTACACATTCAATAACAAGATAATCAGTAGACACCATTTTCCCTGAGATTTTTGTAAACACACCCTCAACTATTCCAATGGGTAATATAGTGGCATTGTTGGTAAGAGAGATTTCCTCTCCTCCTTCAGTAAGCCCCCAAAGACTCAAGGAATCATAAATATCTTTAGGCATGAGACAAAATTCAGACATGATATCACAGCGAGCATCAAAAAGTGTAGTGTTTATTGAGACTTTGATTGTGGGAAACCACTTTGAAGGCTCAAAATTTATGGGAACATAATCATGGTAAGCCCTAAGCGTGTGATAGCAACTATTCATGGCAGCAATACTAGTCTCAAGAGTGTTCAACCTGGCAAAAATATTTGTGAAAGAGGAATCAGACTTGCCAGGTGTATTATAAATTGCAATCAACTTTTTTATGGCATCAAAATCTTCATCCTCAGTACATAGCAAAATATCTTTCTCAGCCACAACATCCAAAGCATATCTATAACGAAGAGCAATACCGCAGTAGAAACTATCAATAACCAAGCTAAGACTCATCTCAACCTTAGTTTCCCTTTGTAAAGCGGAAATTATAGACCAAGCTTCTTTAAAACTCTCTTCAACTTTTTGCTTAAAAGTGGAGATATCTTCCATTGGTGTAATAAAGATTGGTCCAAAACCAGACATGGTGGCAACTAGAGCAGGAACTAATTTTTTGTGTTTTTGAATAAAGCAAGCAAACCAAACTAGACTAATTTTTTTGGGTTTTTTGAAAAGAGGCAAACAAAACCAAGCAAAAGAAGCAAAGCAAACTAAAAACAAAGTAAATAGAAAGGAAGTGAAGGAATCCACTAGTGAAGATGTCCTTGGCCTCCCTGGCAATAGCGCCAGAAATCTGAGCAAGGTCTGATGAGCACAACAACAAGTTTCCCTCAGTAGAGACCGAGGTTATCGAACCTGAAGGAGGAAGGAAATGTCTCAAAGGTGTTACAAGCAACGTGGAAACCTACATAACACAAACTCAAGACTTTTTCCCAACGAATCAGTGAGGTTGTCAAGCTCAGCGGTTTGTCGTAACAAAGGATTAAACGTATTGTGTGGAAGGTAATGGTTTGCAGCAAGTAAACAAGTAAGAGTGGAAGATGTATCAATGGTAAAGATTGGACCGGGGTCCATAGTTCACTAGAGGTGCTCTCCTTAGATAAACAACATGGCATGAAGGGTAAACAAATTACAGTAGGGCAATTGACAGGAACTGAGCAAGGCATAACAATGCAATTACTAGTCAGAAAGATCCTATGAGATTCGATTGGGCAATACAACAAGATACATAGACCGCCATCCAACTACATCTATGATTAGAAGTCCACCTTTAGGTTATCATCCGAACCCCCTCCAGTATTAAGTTGCAAGCAACAAACAACTTCTTTAAGCAAAGTGTGTAAGGTAAACAGTCCACATGTTCCATGAACAAGAGACTGTTGTTTTCTCCCTAGTAGCAACAGCACATCTACAACCGAAGAGATTATTGTCACTTCCCTTGGAAACTAGAGGCATGAGCCCACTATCGAGCATAAATGCCCCCTCTTGAAGTCACTAGCAACTACTTGACCAAGATAGCTACTAACAATGGAGAGCATGCAAGATCACAAACAACACAAACATGATAGAATCATAAAGACAAAACCATTAATCAAACCAACATAATAATCTCAATATCCATCGGATCCCTGCAAACACAACATGCATGATTACAAATAGATTAGATCTTAATCATGAGCGGAGCTCACAAGATCTATACATGAAAGCATAAAAGAGGAGATACAACCATCTAGCTACTACATGGACCCATAGTCCAAGGTAGAACTACTCACGCATCATACTGGAGAGAAGGCCTCTGGGATGATGTCCCCTTCAGTAGGGTGCCGGGAAGAACTTCAGATCTCCCCGATCTAGGGACGATGGTGGCGGCGTATACAGACGGTTTAAAGGAGATTTGATCGGGTGCTTAGGGTTTCTGCATCGGGGCTTCTTATAGGCGAAGGGGAAGGCCGAGGCGGTGACCAGGGGCCCCACACCCCTCCCAGGCGCGGGGCAGGGCCCACCCGCTCCTAGGGGGTCTGGGCGCCCTGGCCCGCCTCTCCAGCTCCCCTATGGACTTCTTGTTCCCCACGGAAAGTAATTGACTATGCCTTTTGTCTTGTCCAATTCCGAGAATATTTCTTTACTAACTTTTATGAAACCAAAAACAGCAGAATACAGGCAACTGGCACTGTGGCAACTTATTAATAGGTTAGTACCAGAAAACATGTAAAAAGCACCTCAAAGTGTAGACAAAGCAAAGCAAAGTAGATACTAACAAGCATGGAACATAAAAAATTATAGATACGTTTCCGACGTATCACTAGCGCGCGCTCGTGCACCCGTGTGCGCTTGCCCGATCGTGTGGGCCCCATGTGGGCCTAGCTCGGCTAGCTGCTATGGGTGTTTGCTGCATATTTGGGGTGGCTTCCTCTAGGCCGATTTTCTCTAGGGTTTTGGCCCTATAGAGAAAGTTGTCGTTATTAATATTAATGTATATCTATTTAATATATATTAGTTCACAATTAACATACATAAATGCATATTTAAATCTCTATTAACCCAAAACCTTTTTGGATTATTCCTTCTTCCAAACATATTCGGATCCTCTTCGGAACTATTCCAACAATACCCTTTTCTTCAGAACAATTCATATTCTCTCTTTATTATCGGTGATCCATTTGCTTCCATAATGATCTTAGAACGTTATCAGACCCTTAATTGTGTCACCTAAGATTCGGTAATGTCATAGACATGATCTTATCAATAATCAATAGCGGGACCGGGATGCCCATAATGACCCCATGCATTCCATGAAACTTTGTCGTTTGAACCGCGAACTCAGTACCCAATTCCCTTTGTCACTTCGATACATGACTTGTCCAAGATCTAATATAGTATCGAATACTAATCGCGTTACTGATAAGTCTACTTATGTCATTATTATGATTGATGGGGATATGCCCACCGGGGTGTACCCAGCAGGACATTTCCGACTGGCCCAGGAACTGGCGAGTGGGCCTGCAAGACGGCGACTGGATCAAGGCCCGGTGTGGATCCAAGCGACTGGAAGCTGAAGGCCCAGGCGAGTAGATAGGCCCGGTCGAGTTAGGTTAAACGATTACCGAAGCCTTAACTGATTCGATTGAGATATGTAAACCCTAGGGGGGGTGAGTCTATATAAACCTCTCTACAGTGCGTGTAGAGAGACGTTCCATCAAACACACGAGCGACTCGCCGCCTAGCCGCCGAGCTCGCCCATTGTACCACCATCATAATACAATCTAGCAGGAGTAGGTCTTTACCCTCCGGGGGGCCGAACCTGGGTAAAACCTTGTGTCTCCGCCCTCATCTCGCACCGCAGATGGCTGGCCGCCCTTGCCCCTCGTTCTACTACTCGCTGCCGATTGCAGCATCTGCCGTGACCATTCCCACGACAGTGGCGCCTACCGTGGGGCCTGGCCGATCTGGCCGGTGTTCTGCGGCGAGATCCAATCTGCCCATCAACGAGACGGTCGCCACCGGCCGCATGATAGCGATCGGCGAGATGCTCCAGATCTTGCCGAGCAGCTACGTCCCGGCGGCGCGACCCGTCACGCACAGCGTGATCCTGCCGGTCGGCACGATCAGCCTCTTCGTCGGCCTCACCGACGTCATCGTCTCGGAGGACTCGGCTCGCATCCGCGAGTCGCCGCCACGCGATCGACTCTCCGAGAGCCAGATCCGCACGATCCATCGCCTCGCCTCCGAGTACAACTCGGCCCACAGTAACGTGGCCGAAAACTCAGCGGCCGCGGGAGACGCGGCCCTCAACGACGACGCCGACTCGGCGACCCCGCCGTCACTCGCCGGATCCATCACCGCAGCTTCACCCGCGGGCTCCATCACCCAGGTCTCCAACGTGGGAGACTTCGAGGATCCCTCCATCCTTGGGATCTTCGACTTCGACTCCGGGTCGGAGAATTCCGCCGACCTCCGTGACGGGACCGGTCGCCATGCCGCGACCTACATGGCGACCGGCACCGATCCGCCGGAGGATCCCTTCTCCACCCCGATCCCTCCTAACGCCACGGCAACGGAGGTCGAGGAACTCCGCCTGAAGCTGGCGGAGGCAGTGCGCAAGGAGCAAGCCGAGCGCGAAAAATTTCGCCTCGAGCAGGTGACGGCGCAGGAGCTATCGCGCTACCACCAGCAGCGAATCAGGTCGCGCCTGAATCCTACCGTCCAGGGGCGCGCCCTGAACTTCGACGACGAAAACGACCCGACCCGCGTGGCCGAGCGCGCGATCTGCGAGAACGCGCCACCAGGAGGAAGCGCCCGGCCCCCGCCAGGGTCGACGGCGATGGGCGCCCCGCCTCCACCCAACCGCACACCCCCCAGGGATCAGCCGCAGATAGTAGTCTCCTCACGGGAGCGGGACGCGAACGGCCTCCCACTGTTCTCCACCCCGATGGACAACCTCGTGGCGGGCCGAGCAGCAGCCGACAACATCACGGCCACCGGCGACGGCGCCCTACAGATCCAGTACGCCAGGGCCCTGCTCGCAAAGGCCGTCGAGCAGCAAAATGCAGGCGCCGACTCGCAGGGTCGAGTGTACTCGCGTTCTTTGGGAAGCAGAGCGGCCCCAAGCGGCTGCCCAATGGCGGCAAACACCCTCAACTGCCCGCCACCAGAGCCATTACATCTCCAACACCGACCCGCGAACGCGGCACTCTCCACCAACGACCCCAGGCCAGCGACCAACTTTGTCGCCGCTAACGGTCAACCCATCGATGCCCGCACCCAGATCATCAACAACAAAAGTTGGCGCGCCCGCCAGCCCGACGACCTGCGACACACCCTCACCAATCGTCGCGACGGCGAGCCAATGGGGTCGCTAAGTCGACTCGGCCCCAAGTGCTTCGGACCGATGATCTGAGGCGAGAAGTACACGCCGAACTTCAAGGCGCCGAAGGAGATAGAAAAGTACGACCCTTCGTACGACCCCGCCGTCTGGCTCGATACATACCTCATGGCGATGGGGATCGCAGGCCACACCGACCTGCTAGCCGCCCGTTACCTCCCCCTGATGATGGAGGGGACGTGCAGGCAGTGGATCAACACCCTCCCCCAGGATAGTATCGACTCCTGGGAGGAGATGCGCGACGCCTTCGTCAGGCACTTCGAGTGCTCCTACACCCGTGCCACCACCATCGAGGACCTGGAGCGATGCGTCCAGGTACCCCGCGAGTCGACCCGCAACTGGGTCCAGCGGTGGCAAGAACTCTGGTACAACGCGGTCGGCATCCACCCGGACACTGCGATCCATTGCTTCAAGACCTCGTGCCGCTATGAGCCCTTGGTCGCTAAGCTCAAGCGACACTCCCGCACACTCGACAACATACCGGACCTCCTCGAGATCGCCAAACGGTACGCGGAGGAAGATCCAAACCAGGAAACCGAAGACGAGTCGGGAGGCCAACGCCGCACGAGCGGCAACGACAACGGACGACGGTCCGACCTACGCTACAGCAATACTCGCCTCACCGGCAAGCGCTGCAGTGACGGGCGAGTCAACTTCGTCGCCAACGCCGGGCACGCACAACGCGGGCCCAAAAGCTTCCGCCGCGACGGAGGACAACGGCGCGACGGCGGCAACTACAAGGCCAAGCCAAGGTTTGACCCCGCGGCCCTCCTTAACCAACCTTGTGCGTTTCATAGCAGGGAAGGGAAGCCCGCAACGCACACAACCGCCGACTGCCACACCCTCAGGGAGATCGAGAAGGCACGGCGAGCACGGGAGGACCCCGACAACGACCCGCCAAACGGCGGAAAATTCGGAAGAGTGGCCGGCTCGCTCCATACCTTCACAGGCTTCAACACGAAGCGCGAGAAGAAGGTCATCACCCACGCCGTCGCCGTCAACGCGGTGGCTCAGGTGGACGTTCCCCAGTTCCTCAACTGGTCGGAGCAGCCCATCACCTGGAGCCGCCAAGACCACTCGTGACGCATCGAGTACCCAGGCCGAGTCGCCCTGGTGGTCAAGACTAAGGTCGGCGACTACTGGCTCCCCAAGAAATTGATGGACGGCGGCAGCTCCATCAACATCCTGTACCTGGACACCTTCAGGCGGCTGCGACTCCCGCAGTCGATGATCGAGACAACCCACACCACGTTCCATGGCATCGTCCCCGGTCGGAAGGCGTACCCGATCGGCAAGGTCACGCTGCCTGTCACCTTCGGCACACCAGCAAACTTCCGCACCGAGCGGATCGTCTTCGAGCTGGTACCCTTCGACAGCCCCTACCACTGCGTCCTGGGGCGCCAGGCGTTTGCCAAGTTCATGGCAGCGCCCCACTACGCGTACAACGCGATGAAGCTCCCCGGGCCGTGTGGCGTCATAACCATCAACGGCGACCCCGACATGGCCACCGAGTGCGAGGCCAAAGGAGCAGAACTCGCCGACGCCGTCATCGCGGCAGAAACCAACCACGCCGATGAGCTCGCCAAGTACGCGAGCGGGGTCAACAACGACGACCCCACCATACTCAAGAAGCCCAACTCGGAGGGCGCAAACACCTCAACCTTCGAGACAACGACGCACACCCGCACCATCGAGCTGGTCCCAGGCGACTCTAGCCAGACGGTGACGATCGGGACGGGCATGAGCCCAGCCTAGGAAGGCGCGCTCATCGAGTTCCTCCGTGAGAACAGGGACATCTTCGCATGGAAGCCCTCTGACATTCCTGGTGTCCCGAGGGAGCTCTCTGAGCACAAACTAAACGGCGACCCCAAAGTGCGACCCGTCAAACAGTCGCTGCGGCCCTTCAATGAAGAGCGCCGCCGAGCCATCGCCGAGAAAGTGCAGCGTCTACTCACTGCAGGCTTCATCCGGCCAATCAAGTACTCCAAGTGGCTGGCAAACCCAGTCCTGGTCGAGAAGAAGAACGGGACCTGGAGGATGTGTATCGACTACACAAACTTGAACAGCGCCTGCCCGAAGGAGCAGTTCGTCCTCCCGCGGATCGACCAAATAATCGACTCCACCGCGGGCTCGGAGTCGCTATGTTTCCTCGACGCCTACTCTGGATACAAACAGATCAAAATGGCCGTCGAGTACGAGGAGAAGACGGTGTTCATCACGCCATTCGGAGCCTTCTGCTACACCGCCATGACCTTCGGCCTCAAGAACGCCGGGGCGATCTACCAGCGGTGCATGCAAGAGTGCCTCGCGAGCCAAATTGGCCGCAACATCCACGTCTACATCGATGACGTGGTCGTGAAATCCACTCGCCAGGGCGATCTACTCGCCGACCTAGCGGAAACATTCGCCAACCTGCGAAAATACAAGATAAAGCTTAACCCAGGAAAATGCACCTTCGGTGTACCAGCAGGACAACTACTGGGGTACGTCGTCTCCAAGCGAGGTATTGGGGCGAACCCCACCAAGATCGACACAATCGCTAGACTCGGCAAACCCGAGTGCCTGCGCGACGTCCAGAAGCTGGCCGGGTGAGTAGCGGCTCTTAGTCGCTTCATCCCCCGCCTAGGCGAAAAGGCGATGCCCCTATACCGCCTGATGTGCAAGAACCCCACCTTCCAGTGGGACAAGGAGGCAGACGACACGCTCCGCGACCTCAAGAAGGTGCTACTCGCCGCACCACTACTCGCCGCCCCCGCCGACAAAGAACCCATGCTGGTCTATGTCGCGGCGTCCGAGTGCGTCGTCAGCGCCATTATGGTCGTCGAACGGCCGGAGGAAGGAAAGGAGCGCCCAGTACAGCGACCGGTGTACTACATCAGCGAGGTCCTCACCGAGTCGCGCCAGCGATACCCGCAGTACCAGAAACTGGTATATGCGGTCTTCAGAGCACAGCGGCGCCTGCCACACTACTTCTAGGAACACCCAATCACGGTCGTCTCCTCAGCACCGTTGCAGGACATCATCCACAACCGCGAGGCGACCGGACGGGTCGCCAAGTGGGCCGTCGAGATCGGCGTCCACAACATCAAATACGAGCCACGAAAAGCGATCAAGTCGCAGGCTCTAGCGGACTTCATCGCTGACTGGGAAGAGGCCCAGCAGCCAGAGAAGCTGCCATACCTCCATTACTGGAGCCTGCACTTCGACGGCTCCAAGAACGCGGACGACGCAGGAGCAGGGATCGTGCTAACCTCACCGAAGGGCGACAAGCTCCGCTACGTCCTCTTCCTCGACTTCACCCCCTACACCAACAACATGGCCGAGTACGAGGCCTTACTCCACGGCATGCGAGCGGCCAGGGAGATGAACGTCAACCGCCTACGCTGCTACGGAGACTCCGACCTCGTCGCTGGACAAGTCGCTGGCACCTGCGACGCCGTCTCCCCCACCATGGCGGCATACCGCCAAGCAGTGGACAAGTTGGGCGGACACTTCGCAGGCTACTCCGTCGAGTGGATTGACAGGCGGAAGAACGAGGAGGCCGACGCACTCTCTCGCATTGGGTCGGCTCGACTCGCACCACCCGCCGGCGTCTTCCTCGACACGATCACCAAGCCATCAGTCTCTCCCCCAAGGGAGATCGACATCGGAGTCCCGTTGCAGCCGGAGGCGGCCCTGGTCGCACTCGTCACCGAGCCAGACGACTGGACCAAGCCCTACGTCGCCTACCTGGAGGCCGGCACCTTGCCGGCAGACGAGACAGACGCTCGGATGATCGCACGCCGATGCAAGTCCTACACCATCATCGACGGCGAGCTCCACAAGCGCAGCGTCACCGGCGTGTTCCAACGCTGCGTCCAACCCGCCGAAGGACGCAAGATCCTCCACGACATCCACTCCGGCGACTGCGGCCACCACGTCGGCGCCCGCTCTCTGGTCGCCAAGGCTATGCGGCATGGCTTTTGCTGGCCCACCGCACACGCCGATGCCGTCGACATTGTCCAGCGGTGCGCCGGGTGCCAGAAGTACGCCAACCAGACGCACGTGCCGAGCTCAGCGCTCAAGACAATCCCCATCACCTGGCCATTCGCTGTGTGGGGCATGGACATGGTAGGCCCCTTCAAAAAGGCTCCCTCCGGCTACACCCACCTCCTGGTCGCGGTCGACAAATTCACAAAGTGGGTGGAGGCCAAACCAGTCCGGAAGTGCGACGGAAGACCGCCACAAAATTCCTACGCGAGCTCATATATCGCTACGGGTTCCCAAACAGCATCTCGCGGACAACGGCACCAACTTTGCCAAAGGAGCCATGGCCGAGTTTTGCGAAGAACACCACATCCGGCTCGATCTCACGTCAGTCGCCCACCCGGAATCCAACGGCCAGGCGGAACGGGCCAATCAAAGCATCCTCCACGGCCTGAAGCCGCGACTCCAAGTACCACTCGAGCGCACCGCCGGGTGCTGGGTCGAGGAGCTACCCTCCGTCATCTGGGGCATCCGCACCTCGGTCAATAGGTCGACAGGATTCACCCCCTTCTTCATGGTGTACGGCGCCGAGGCAGTCATGCCCACCGACCTCGAGCACGACTCGCCGCGGGTCGTCCACTACACGGAGGTTGCAAACGAACTCGCACGCCAGGACGGAGTCGATCAACTCGACGAGGCACGTGACCTCGCTCGTTCACGCACCGCCATCTACCAGCAGGGACTACGCCGCTACCACAGCCGGCGGGTGAAAACTCGCACCTTCCAGGAAGGCGACCTGGTGCTGCGCCTCATCCAGGACAAGAAGGGCATGCACAAGCTTTCCCCTCCGTGGGAGGGACCATTCGCCATCGGGCGCGTACTCGGCAACGATGCCTACTACCTCATCGACGTCCGCGGGGATGGCAAACTCGACGTCAAGCGACCATGGAATGTAAACCTCCTACGGAAGTTCTATTCCTAGAACTCCACATATGTACCCTCCAGTCGCTATGAAATAAAAAGAATTGGTTACCGCAAATTGCGCCTACTCTCCGTGTCTTGTGCCACTCGCACTCGTAATAACAGCGTCAAGCTAACCGTAGAAGTCAACCTTTGGTACAGCGATCAGCACGGCCAAGTAGTGCGATGCAAGAGCACTGGGTCACCTCAGGTTTTGCATTGTCCACGAAAAATGCCTACCCGGAGCCCCATTGGAGTCGCCTAGCCCGACTGGCTCTACGAGCCAAGACAACTGCCTTCGCTTCTCACAGCGACCATGATCCTCCGCATCCTCGACATAGCGACTCGAACGGCCACGTACCACGCTCGGGGACTGACGACCAGTTCAGCACGAGCGGCTCGGGAAAACGCCAAGTATGAGAGCATGCCCAGGACTCGCCATGCGACTGACCCAACGGGCCAGGCAGGAGTGATGCGCTCAAACTAACGCGCCAAGTCCTCACCCACCCTCGAGTCGCGCCTAGAACAACCAAGTACCACGCTCGGGGACTCGGCCACCCGACCTCGTTCGCGCAAGGGAAAACGGTGAAGTACAAAGCGCTCAAGGGAGTCGCCTTGCGACTGGCTCTCCGAGTCCGGGCGAGTCGACCACAATAACAAAACATTCAAAAACCACAAACACATCACACACGAGGTAAACCCCACAAAAAGGGCGGACGCGCTCGGGGACTCGTTCAACCCTCAATCAGAAAACACATGACAAGTCACAAAACAAACACGATATCTCATTAATAGCATGTTGCAATCATCTCAGAATGCAAAATATGCCCAAACGGCATATCTGCTAGTAATGCCCCAGGGCAAACTATTCTATTCCGCAGGCTTCGACGTCGACTCGCCAGCACCCTTGCGATTGCGGATGAACGGCGTGTACGGGTTTGACGGGTACGTCGTCAGTTCACCAGCCATCGCCGCGCGGAAGGGTTGCTCGATCTTGAAGTCCCGATGCTGCGGCTCGGGGTCGTTAGGTGCGACGACCGTCTCCTGGTAAGGAAGGAGGTCGCCCATCGCCCAGACGCGCTCGGAGTACACCGCGGCACGATCCGTCAACTTGAGCACTTCAGAGATCTCCACCGAGCCAGTCGACGACGGGTAGCCACTCGTCACGTCGTCTAGATCAAAGTCCTCCGGGAAATGGGCGAGCCCAAGGCTAAGCGTCGTCGCCGCCCCACGCCGGAAGGCCGATCACGTCATAAACTCAACGACCGGCGGTGCCTTCTCCAAGTACCGCCACACCTCGACGAGGTCGCTGGGAATTACTTCCGTGGGCGACATCTCCTGGAGGTAGGCTCGGATGCATGTCGCCGAGTCGACGAGCGTGGCCACACATTGCCGCGCGTCGAACGAGTTCGCCTCTTCCGTGCTATCAAGGATGCGACCTGCGGATAGAAGATAACAGTGAGAACAACGTATATTACAAAAAGGCACGTGCAATAGGCAGGGGCAGACACACTCACCAATCAAGGGACGGGAGAGGTCCGTGATGAAGCTCTAAAGAGAAGTATAATCATCCTGAAGCCCAGCAACAAGGGCGTCAGAAACTTTACGCTCTTCTGTGGCGGCCGTAACGGAGGCCTTGGCTCGACCATCCGTCGAACTCGCTTCCTCTTTCGCCTCCCTCAGATCGCGTTCGAGATCGGCGATCCGCTTCTCAGCCGAACTCAACGCCGATTGAGCTGCTGCCAACTCCCTCGCTGGGACAAGTCCCTGGCGGGCCTCCTCTGCCTTCGCGGCAACTGCCTGAAGCCCCTTATTCGCCTCTTGGACGGTGGCCAGTTCCTTCTGCGCGCGGTGTTTCGCAGCAAGTCGATCAGCTGACTCACGTTGCAGACCCTGTACACAATTCAAACAGTTAGCCAAAGCGAAATCCTAAGTGCCCACCCGCTGAAATTCAGCGAATGCGCACTCGGGGACTGGCAAAAAAAAATCCTAAGTGCCCACCTGCTGAAATTCAGCGAGCGCGCACTCGGGGACTGGCAACCAAAAAATCCTAAGTGCCCACCCGCTGAAATTCAGCGAGCGCGCACTCGGGGACTGGCAACCAAAAAATCCTAAGTGCCCACCCGCTGAAATTCAGCGAGCACACACTCGGGGACTGGACGCGAAAAGTAAAAGCACAACACTAAAAGAATCAGACCGCTGCAACACACCGACCTGATCCTCGGGGACTGGACATACCTGGATGGCTGCGCCAAGCATGCCATGAAGTTGTACCGCATCCACGGACGCGAGGAGAGCCGGCGTGTGCCCAAGACGCTGATCGACCTCCGTATCGGCGACCCCAGGTGCATAGCTCGAGGGCGAGGTACCACTCGCTGTAGCCGCCCTGGTGATGAAGCGCGGGAACGTTGCGATGGAGGCACCGACACCAAAGGATGCCGGCTCGGCCACCCCAGGCGAGGGAGCACCCTCCTTCGTGGGTACGGCCGCCTCCGTTGTGGGTTCATTCGGCGCGACCGCCGTGTCGTCGGAGATTGTGACGACATCGTCGCCCTTAGCTTTCTTGGCTCCATCCGTGGGGACGACGACTTCGTCCGCCTTCCTCTTCCGGGAGGGATCCTCTTCGCTGACAACGGGCGGCACCTTAGCCACGGTTGGATGGCCTATTTTCTTCGCTCCGGTCCTACAAGTTGATTGCGTGAGCAAGATAATTCAAGTACAATGAAAGACGAAAGAAGGTGAGCAAACTCACTTAGCGACTGGAATGAAGCATAGCCCGGTGCGGATGTCGGCCGGCTTCTCCAGTTCGGGGCCCAGTCGGCGACTGAGGCCCATTTCCAAGACGTCGTGCGCCCAAGACACGGATGGTTTTTTCGTCGTCGAGGCTGCGACGGGAGCCTCTGAGACATCTTCAGCGGGAGCTTCCTTGCGAGGTGAAGTCGCCGCGACCGGAGCGGCCCTAGTCCAGAGACTGGGGCGAATGGCGGAGGTATCGAAGCCAGCGGCACCTCGCTCAGGACAGCGGCCGTGTCCAGTGCGGTTACCATCGGCGGCGCCTCGTCCTTGGCCAGACTGGTGGCGTCGGAGCTGCTCGCCGAGTGCGGCGGGGAGGCCGGTCTTACCGGCTTCGTCTTCTTCTTCGGAGGGGCCTTCACCTCCTTCTCTACCTTCTTCTTCTTCGACGGAGTAGCCTGGCGGCGCGAGGTGGTCTCCGGAAGTTTGTCATCATCATCATGACGCTCGAGGCTTTTACTTGCCTCGTGCTCACGTTGACGCTGCCCGCGGGTCTTGCGAACCAACGGGGCGACCTCCTCCTCGGAGTCATCGTCGTCATTATCGTCGCTCTCGGCGTCGCCCTTGGCGGGAGGCGATTCGCCCAGGTCCTGGACGGACGAGCTCGAGTTCTCGTCGTCGGAAGGCGGGAGCTATCCTTCCACCACTTGGAATAGCTGCAATGAGCACAAGATGAAATTAGAATGACCGCGACTGCATAAACTGCGACTATGAATGATGCGAGGTGACTTACCGTTTGGGCTGGATGCTTTGCGGTGTAGGGGGCGACCCCAGCCTTTGCGTCCAGGTACACTGCCTGGGTGATCTTCTTCAGTGCTGGGGTGTAGTCCTCGAGCTTCCACTCGGCGAGGCAGGACTTCGTCGAGTCCTCCCGGCCCGTGTATTGATACATGTAGTGGTCGCGCCAAGCCAGAGGGACGAGCCGCCGCCCGAGCTAGAAGTTGTATAAGTTAATTGTCTGGAGGCCTTTCTTCTTCAGACTGCGGATGGTTTGAAGCATTTCGTCCACGACCATCCGCTGGTCGGTGGGGAGCTTGCCGACTTGGAGTCGGTGCGGTTCGGACCGGTTGGCAGAGTATCGTGGGATCGCCGCCTCGCCCTCCGGGGTCGCCTCGGCAACGTAGAACCAAGACTCCTTCCAGTCGCTCGCCGCCTTGGCAGGCAGCATCAAGTCAAAGAACGAGGCCTTTGACTTCAGCTGGAATGTCAGGCCACCCGCGGCGAGCATTGGGCCGCCCGCTTCCTCGCGACTGATCCGTCCGTGAAATAGATCTTGCCATAGAGGGAAGTAGGGCCGACAGCCCAGGTAGCACTCGCAGAACGCCACGAAGATGGCGAGCTGCTCGATGCTGTGCAGACCCAGGTCCGACGGTTGGATCCCGTAGTAGGCGCAGAAGCGCCGGAAGAACAGGGACGTAGGGAATTCCAGCCCCCGTTCTAGGTGGCTGGTGAAGCAGATGAATTCTCCCTCGCGCGGGTTCGGGGTCACCTCTCCGGCCGCGGGGATGCGCCAACAGCCGGCGCGCAAGATCCCGGCCTCCTCGAAGGATGCCAGTTGCGCCCTCGTACACTTAGATCTACCCCAGGGCTCGGTGGAGGGGGCCATGGCGAAAGGATTGGTGGGGGGTCGGATGATTTTGGGTCGGTTGGATCGCGATGCGAAGGAAGGCGAAAGTGCGCGCAATCGGAGGAAATGACGAGAAGGTGGTTCTCCGATCGCCTGCCATTCCCTTTATATAGCGGTTGTTACCCGCCAAATCAGGGAGCCGTTACTACGCGGTGATTACGCCAAAAGTTACCGTTGGATTACCCCAACGGCTAGTTTGACCACATTAACGGTCCAACTTCAGCCACTCGGCTCGCCGACCCGGTCACTACGACAGTGATTAAATATTTTCGCCGACTCGACTCGCCAAAGCTGCGATCAGAATGACTAGTCTATTCCTTTATTCAGGAGCCCGCCAACGATTCGACTGGGTGTCTGCTTTGAAGCCGTGTACTCCGACTGCCAGCAACCACCTACGCCCAATCGACGACGGCCTCGGGGACCACTGATGGGGATATGCCCACTGGGGTGTACCCAGCAGGACGTTTCCGACTGGCCCAGGAACTGGCGAGTGGGCCTGCAAGACGACGACTGGATCAAGGCCCGGTGTGGATCCGAGCGACTGGAAGCTGAAGGCCCAGGCGAGTAGATAGGCCCGGTCGAGTTAGGTTAAACGATTACCGAAGCCTTAACTAATTCGGTTGAGATATGTAAACCCTAGGGGGGTGAGTCTATATAAACCTCCCTACAGGGCGTGTAGAGAGACGTTCCATCAGACACCCGAGCGACTCGCCGCCTAGCCGCCGAGCTCGCCCATTGTACCACCATCATAATACAATCTAGCAGGAGTAGGTCTTTACCCTCCGGGGGCCGAACCTGGGTAAAACCTTGTGTCTCCGCCCTCATCTCGCATCGCAGATGGCTGGCCGCCCTTGCCCCTCGTTCTACTACTCGCTGCCGATTGCAGCATCTGCCGTGACCATTCCCACGACAATGATCTTGTATCCCCATGACCTAGTCATATGCTGTAACTTATTGGATACAATCTCACCTAGTGGGCCTAGTGTATCTTCCCGTCACGCGGATGGACAAATCTCAATATTAATACATAGGTCTCAACCTGTTCTTCTCGAAACCCAATACACATATTTATTGTCACTCAGTTACGGCATGACGTTTGATGATATCAAAGCTTCCTCAAGAGATAGTGATTAATATGATCTCATGGTCTAAGGAGAAGGTTACTTCATTTCTAATTATTACAATGATAAACCATGTGACTGACACGTTGTAATTCTTATAAGGTTAATGTCCATCAAGTTATTATTAGTGACATGAATCCGTTGTCAACTGGCATAAATGCACCATGATCAGAAAACCTTGATCATCGGTTGCCTAACGAACTAGTTGAATAGAGGCTACTAGGTATCTGGTTTGTTTGCATACCACATATGTATCAGTGTTTCCTCTTGATATAGTTATAGCACAGTATGAAACTATTATAAACTACTTTGAGATATGATAATAAACCCTTTTATTATTTTCCTCTAAGGCTTATCTCCTTCAACGCTCTTTTGATACGGTGGCGAGCGAGGGACTGCGGGTCAGCAACAGGATGAGGGCGTGCGGGGTGGCAGCAGGGCGGCACACCGGTAGCAGCAGCGTGGGGGACGAGCGACAACATCACGCAGGCAACGGCAGCAACAACACACAGATCGAGCATCCAACGACGGGGCTAAGCTAGCAGCAATCTTAAGCAGCAACGCACGCGGGCGGACGAGCGGCTAGGTGATGGCTCAGATATGTAGAGCTTGTTGGGAACCCCAAGAGGAAGGTATGAGGAGCACAGTAGCAAGTTTCCCTCAGTTACGAAACCAAGGCTATCGAACCAGTAGGAGTAAGAAAACAACTCCAAGGTGTTGCTAACAACTTGGAACCTGCACAACACAACCACATAACTTTGCCCCAACTTACAGTGAGGTTGTCAATCTCACCGGTTTACTGAAAACAAAGGATTAAACATATAGTGTGGAATATAGTGATTTGCTTGTAGAAAGTAAACAGTAGATGGTATATCAATGATAAAGGAATGGACCGGGGTCCATGGTTCACTAGAGGTGCTCTCCTTAAGATAGATAGCATGTTGGGTGAACAAATTACAGCGGGGCAATTGACAGATTGAGAAAGCATAATAATGCATATACTAGACATCTTGATTCGTACGAGATTTGTTTGGGAATTACAACATAATAAATAGACCATAATCCAACTGCATCTATGAGTAATAATCCACCTTCAGGTTATCATCCGAACCCCTTCCAGTATTAAGTTGCAAGCAACAGATAATTGCATTAAGCAAAGTGTATCAAGTAAACAATACAATTGCCCTTGTACAAAGGATTGTTCTTTTCTCCCTAGTAGCAACAACTTATCTACAACCTTAGATATTTCTGTCACTTCCCCAGATTACTAGAGGCATGAACCTACTATCGAGCATAAATACTCCCTCTTGGAGTTATAAGCATCTAATTGGCCAAGATAGCTACTAGCAAAGGAGAGCATGCAAGATCACAAATAACATAGACACGATAGAATCCATAATCAGTGTGACATAGTATCTCAATATCAATTGGATCCCCGCAAACACAACATGTATGGTTACAAATAGATGATCTTGATCATGAACGGAGCTCACAAGATCAAAACATGATATCACAAAGGAGGAGAAACAACCATCTAGCTACTTTATTGACCCATGGTCCAAGGGTGAACTACTCACGCATCACTCCGGAGGCTGGCATGGTGATGAAGAAGGCCTCTGGGATGATCTCTCCCCTCCGGAAGGGTGTCGAGAAGAGCTTCGGATCCCGTCGATCTAGGTATGGAGATGGCAGCGACTACCGACTGTTTCCTGGAGATTTGATCGGGTACTTAGGGTTTCTACATCAGGGTGCTTTTATAGGCGAAGGGGCAAGGTCGATGGGCGCCCGAGGGGACCACACCTAGGGGTAGCGCGCCCTCGTGGCCGCGCCGCCATAGGGTGTGGCCGCCTCGTGGCCCCACTTCGGCTTCCCTTTGGACTCCGTGTTCTTTTCTGGTAAAATATTGACTTTGGCTTTTGTCCCGTCCAATTTCAAGAATATTTTTTTACTAGATTTTCTGAAACCAAAAATAGCAGAAAACAGGCAACTGGCACTACGGCATATTGTCAATAGGTTAGTTTTAGAAAATGTATAAAAATATCTCAAAGTGTAGCCAAAACATAAGAAAGTTGATGGAGCATAAAAAATTATAGATACGTTATGACGTATCAAGCATCCCCAAGCTTAACTCCTGCTCGTCCTCGAGTAGGTAAGTGATAAAAGAATAATTTTTGAGGTGACATGCTATCACAATTTTGATCAAAATATTTGTCAAGCATTGATAGCTGAGATCAAAGTACTCTAAACATGAGCATGAAAGATGTAGTTCTAACAATAAGACATAGCAACTATGTTGTAACATGAAAAGGTACAAACAAAAGATCATGAATAACAATGCATTGAAAGATGTTTGTTTGTTTCACATATTGAAAACATAGCAAGAGTGGTATTCAGCTTGTCCTTCATGGTGTAGCAAAACATAAAAGCATAGGACACCTTCAAAGTTCATAAGGGTGACTAGATGCAAATAATTTAAGAACAATTAATATCAACATTATGAATCAATCAATAAGTTTTGGGACAATGCACATTAAACTAAGAATGATAACTATGCTCTATTAATTGGTGCATAAAGATAGAAGGTGGAGACTCAACATAAAAGTAAAAGAAAGGCCCTTCATAGAGGGAAGTAGGGATTTCGAGTTTCATAAAGAGCTTCCAAAAATTATGATACTTATTAGCTTTCAGATCTCATTTCCCCTATCATAGGCATCTTGAAGTGGTTAAGGTTAAAGTGAAACAAATATGAAGTATATGCTTGATAGATCATAAGTTGGCAATCTCATGTCCCTTGAGTACGAGGGTCGTTCCTCATGCTACTTAGCTTTAGTCACAAGCAAGTTCTTGTCATTGTAAGTATATGTGTATCATAGAGAACCGCCAACGGGGTTCCCTTTGCCCCATGACACATGAGCTATCCCATATCAAAATGACAAGGCAACAGACAATGAGCATCTCAGCGATCTTTTTATTTACCATGAGCATGGTGCTTTTTTTTATTTTTTTCTTTTTTTTTTGAAGATGCTTCATAGATTGATCACTATGGTTATGCTGCAAGTTTCCACCATGATTAGGCATGGATTAGGCTAGTCGCCCAGGCGTTTCTCTAACACATATATAATACTCCATGAACTTACAAGCTCCCCTTTTATTTCATACCGCCGACATCCATAAACAAAAGATCATGATATCAATTGGATAATATGTACATGTGTTGAAAGCATTCCCCATGACAACATGGTTCTGCTAATTCTCAACTTATAAGTGCAAGCATATAAACAACATAGATGACACAATGATTCAAGTTTATTAGGTGCAAGAAATTAAAGTGTGCCATCAAGTTTGTGAGAGCTTTAATCACTAATTTCACATAACAAGTTTAATTTGGAAGATAATTAATCACATGAATATACTTGGAATGGTGTAACACACCATGCATAGGAGTTTATAGTGGACTCTTTGGAATAACTTGGTTTCTTGGGAGTTGGATGCACGAGTAGAGCTCATACTCAGTACAAGTGGAGGCTAGGAAAAGACTGGGAGCGACCAACTAAGAGAGAAATAATGGCCATAATCATCCAACGCGACAAAACATTATTAATTAAAGCATAAAGTGATATCACAAGTCAAAAACTAAATGATCATAGAGACTAGGGTGACTGGTTCATAGCCATAACATGGTGTAAGCATGTGCCAAGTCAACCCAAATAAAGCATCAAAGGAGAATACCATAATATTATGCTTTTGTATGCTAAAACAACACATGATTCTTGCAAGGCACATTAAGTAATCTCAATTCTTTGGAACAAGTCATGCTATAGCAATAATGACTAAGCATGAAGTCAAAGCAACATCTAACATGACATGATAAAGTCTAAGCCACATCCAAAACAAGCTTCTTCTTGTACCACTTAAGCATGGACTTCCTACTCTCTTCCAACACCAATCGACTTATTTGAAATAACTCACAAGGATAATACTTAATAAAGATCAGTGAGCTTGTCTCACAAATCTACAAGGAAGAACTAAAATGTTCTAAGAAAAAAGCACAAGAAAACTATAGCTAAGCGCAGAGCTAGCAAAAGAGAACACTCACAAAACAATAAGAATGAAAACTAGAGTGTTCTAGACAATGAAGAACTAGGTATGACTTCTACAAAATAGGAGTTTTGGGGTACGAACAACTTATTGCACTAAAAAAATCAAAAGAAAACTAAAATAAAAAACAAAGACGCTTCAAGAACAACACATAGTGCATGAAGCAATAAAAATGAAGTGTCTAGAAAGAGACCTGGGATTTTTATTGATGAAGAAGGGGATGCCCAAGCTTTGAAGCTTGTACTTCTTGAATATTTCTTGGGTGACATGGGTGGCATCCCCAGCTTGAGATTTTGTCCATTCTTCCTCTCATCACATCATTCTTCCTCTACACTTGAAAATTTCCTTCATACAAAACTTCACACAATATTCATTAGCAACATTAGTGTATTAAAGATAATAAGCCTTTGGGTTTAGTTTCAACACAAGTAAAACTTTCATTAAAACACAAGCTACTATAGCAATTCCTTTTAAAGCTCAAGTGATCAAAGAGAACTCAAAAAGAAACCGATAAGAGGTAAATGAAAATAATTTTGCAAGCGGATCTGGGTATGGACAAGGGCGTCACCCTGTAGATCGCAGAATGTTGGAGGAGAATCCCAGGGAGAGTGAGTGGATCCGAGAACAGGATCGTCGCCGTGATGAAGCGTGGCGGTGGGATGTGAGGCGCATAGATGATGTGATGCGGCAGGCGGAGAACGAGGCCAGATTGGAAGATCAATGTCGGGAAGCCATGGCACGGGACAGGGCCCTGGCAGAGGCGCACCGTCGTGAGGCAGATCAGGCCCGCAATCGTGGCCGATGGAGTCATCACCCTGAGATGCAGCTGGGTTCAGGATCTGATGCTACGGCCTCATCGTTTCCGGGCAGATCAGGTAACTTTGATGCAAACCCTAGAAGAGGAGAGCCAGTTTTTGCTCGTACTGTGGAGCAGGTTACCATTCCTAGGCCTGTGGTGAATCCTACTGTTCCTGTGAGTCGTCATGTGTCTGGGTTGAACACATCTGCATCCACTTCTGTCAATGTGCCTATTGGGGGTAGTCGCCCTGTGAGTGTTTCACCGGTTATGATAGTTAACCAGTCTGATGCTGTGGCCACTACTCTGGTGGGGTCCTCTGTACCACCACCAGTAGTAAGTGTGCAGAGGAATGTGAATGTTGTTGGTGATCCAGGTGATTTGCAGTTACTTGATGTTGTGCAGGAAGAGCAGGTTTGTGAGAATTGTGGCAAAGATCATAGTATTTTGGTCTATCAAGAGAAGAAGCCTGGGAGTATGTTCCTTTATTTTTTGGCAGTGCTGATTTTGAGCAGGGTTTTCATTCTATTCCTGTTGTGGAGTCTACTGTTCAGTCCATGGAATAGTTGCATTATGCTCATATAAGTGTGGTCAGGGGTGATGTCACAGGGAAGGACCTTGAAAAAGAATTCCAGATATGGGCTGATGCTTTGGGTTCTGGTTGGAGATTCAATGCTAGACCTATCAATGATGTGGAGTTCCTAATGAGATTTCCTCCAGCTAGATCCATTGATGACTTCCACTTTGGGAAAGTGTTTATGAAGACAATTCCAGAGGTTGTTATTCAGTTGTCTAAGTGGAATGGGGATCTGGAACCTGTGGAGTGGTTGGAAGAAGCCTGGTTTAGGATTGTTGGTATCCCTATGAAGTATAGGGAGAAATCAACTGTTTTCTATGTTGCCTCTCTGGTGGGCAAGCCTTTGGCTCTGGACAGAAACAACTTGAGGAATCTAGCTTATGCGAGGGTGAAGATTGCTTGTTTGGATGTTACTTTGGTTCCTAATACCAGAAGGGGGAGATGCAGGGGGGATTTATGAATTCAAGTATACTAGGGAGATTTTTGCTCCTGATGCAGTACCAACTATTCCTATATCAGTGGGTGTTGATGGGCAAGATGATGTCAATGTGCTTGATGGGAGGAATGAAGAAGAGACTAGGAAAAATAGGCCTGGTGGTGGTGATGGGCAAGGATCTGGGGCTGGTGAGGGTGCAGGTGGGGTAAGTGGTGGTCGCCAACATGCTTGTGGTAGCACTGGTGGGGCTGGTTTGGAGAAAGGTAAAGGGGTGCTGGTGGAACAATAAGATTCTGGTGAAATGTCATTTGGAACTAGAATGGCTAATATTTGGGCCAGTTCTAGAAGTGGTATAAACACAAGAGGGATTATCATCAGGGAAAATGTGAGGGTGGTAACACTGATCATGACAATGTTAAGAACAAGGAGGTTGCTGTGGGACCACAAGATGCTGTTCAGGGAGGTGATGTGGGTGGTGTTGGGTTAGGTGATGTTCACATGGAGGTCATCCAGAATTTGGCTCCTCCCTTTGTTGATGAGATCATTCCTCCTGTTGCTACTAGGCCTCAGAACTTTGAAGATTTTATTAGAGGTTTGTTAAGGGACAGGAGCAGTGATAAGTACTATGAACTCAAAAAACAGTATGGTCATTTGCTGGTTGATGAGGGAGAACAAGGTGATGCTGATCAACAAGGGGGTGATGATGTTTCTGCTGAAGAGTCTTTTGGCTCATCTACTGATAGTGGCAAAAAAGGTAATGAGGAAGGTGCTGTGAGGGGTGATGTACATGCTATAGGGGTGGAGAGCCAAGAGCAGGAGGTGGTAGCTGTTGGGTTATCTCAACCTGATATTGTCTCTACTGAAGAAAGTTTGGGTTCTCAATCTGAGAATGTGGCTAGTGAGGATGAGCAATTGGTAAGGATGAGTTCAAGGGTGGCTGCCTAAGGTGGGGCTGGAAGCATGGAGGAAAGGCACCTGGCTCAACAATCTGCTAGAGACTATTAAGAAATATTATTCTACTGACTTTTTAGGAGAATTGATCCTATGAGTTAATTCTCCTGGAGTTGGTTGCCTTCTGTGGGGAGATCTGGGGGCATTTTGGGGGGCCTACGTTCATCCAAGCTGACCCAGATGGATGTGTCTGTGGGCAGGTTCCATGTTAAGATGAAGGTGTTTGATATCAAGAAACAGGTTCAGTGGCATTTGGTTGAGGTATATGGGGCTGCTCAAGAGGAAAATAAGGAGGAGTTTTTGATAGAATTAGCTGATGTTTGTCAGGACCAGTCGATTCCTTTACTGGTGGGTGGTGATTTTAATGTGATTAGGTTTGTTTCTGAAAAAAACAAAGGTCAGTCTTTGAATAAGTGGGGGCACATTAATTCTATCATTAATGCTTATGGTTTGAGGGAAATTCAAATGTCTGGGGGGCAGTTCACTTGGTCCAACAATCAGAAAATTCCTACTTTGGAGAAACTTGATAGGATACTAGTTTGCAAGGAATGGGAGAAGTTGTTTCCTCTTACTACAATGCATAAGCTGACTAGGGAGGTTTCTGACCATAGTCCTTTGATTCTGGACACTATGGAAGGGCAGGAGGGTGGCCGTAAAGAGTTCAGGTTTGAGAAAAGTTGGTTGCAGAGTGATGAATTTTTACCGCGAGTGGAGAATATATGGAAAAAACCTGTCAGTGGTAAAAACAGTCTTGATAGTTTACAGAAAAATTTAAAGAATGTCAGAAATGATCTGAAAGGGTGGGGTGCTCATATTAGGGGGATGGAGAAAAAGAAGAAGAAAGAATTAGTGGAAGAGCTTCAGGAACTGGAAAGTATAGAGGAGTTGATTTTGCTTAGTGCAGAATAGTTGAAACGAAAAGCATCAATTCAGAAAGAACTATTGGAAGTGTATGAGAATGAAGAGAGATTCTGGCAGCAAAGGTCGAGAGATAACTGGCTGTTGAAAGGTGATAATAACACTGAATACTTTCACAGGATTGCTAATGGGGCGAGGAGAAAGAAAATGTTTTTTCTATGAAAGATGGGGATAATGAGATTCAAGGAACTCATGATCTCTTGCTGCATGCTACTAATTATTATAAGGCCTTGTTTGGTCCTCCTGGAGGTTTCTCTGTTAGACTTTCTGATGATAATTGACAGGCTTGGGAAAAACTTAATGATGAAGATAGGGAAAACATGGGTGTTCCTTTTACCGAGAAAGAGGTGAAGGAGGTTATTGATCAGATGAAAAAAAACAAAGCAGCTGGTCCTGATGGGATTCCTATTGAATTCTATCAGCACTGCTGGTTGGTTATAAGAGAGGATGTTATGGCTGTGTTTTGTGATTTTTATGCACATAAGATTGATTTGAGGAGTATTAACTATGGGGTAATTACTCTTTTGCCCAAAGGTGATGATGCTGATAGAATTCAAAAGTATAGGCCCATTTGTTTGCTTCAGGTGCTGTTCAAATATTTTACTAAGACATTGACAGTTAGAACACAACCTGTGATGGGGAAATTGATAGATACATGCCAAACTTATTTTATCAAAGGGATATTTATTGCTTATGGGGTTACTTTGTTGCATGAAATACTGAAAGAATCAAAAGTTCGGAAGCAGCAGGGTGTGATCCTGAAGATTGATTTTGAAAATGCCTATGATAAGGTCAATTGGGATTTTCTGTTTTATTGCTGTAAACAGAAAGGTTTTAGTGAAGATTGGCTGATTTGGTTGAAGAGTGCTGTGACTCAGGGTACTCTCAGTGTTAAGGTGAATGGGGAAGTTGGTCCTTATTTTGGCAGCTTTAAAGGGGTTAGACAAGGGGATCCTTTTTCTCCCTTTTTGTTTAATCTGGCAGGGGAATGTTTGGCTAAGATGGTTCTTAATGCCCAAGCTAGTGGTTTGTTTACAGGGTTGGTTGATAATCTGTTTGATCAAGAGATTGCTATTTTGCAATATGCTGATGATACTATCCTTTTCATTAAGGATGATATTGAGGGGGCTAGAAATTTGAAGTTGTTGTTATATTTGTTTGAATCCATGTCTGGTCTTAAAATTAACTTTGAGAAAAGCGAGGTGATGATGGTGTTGGATGATGAGGATAAGCTGTCGAATTATGCTGAAATGTTTAATTGTCAGAGGGGTAGCTGGCATATTAAATATTTGGGGTTGTCGGTTTGCAGTAGAAGATGCACAGTGGTTGAGATGGGCTTTATTGGGGATAGGATGATAAAGAAGTTAGATGGCTGGATGGGTGGTGCTTTATCTCTGGGAGGTAGGCATGTTAAAATTACTGCTTGTGTATCCAGTGTTGCTGTTTACCCCATGTCTATGTTCCTTTTACACAAAACAAATGTGGAGGAGGTGGAGAAACAGACCAGAGCCTTTTTCTGGTATGGCAGGGTTGGTAAAAGGAAGTATCATTTGGTGAAATGGAAATTTGTTTGTAGACCCAGGAAAAAAGGAGGCTTGGGGATCAAGAATATCAGGTTGTTTAACATCATCTTGCTTTGCAAATGGTGGTGGAGGCTTGAGGCTGAGGAGGGTCCTTGGCAAGTTTTTGTGAGGAAAAAATATATGAAACAAGGAGGGGTCAGTGCTGTGAAACACATACAGAGTGATTCCCCTTGTTGGGCTGATCTGCTTAAAATTAGGGACCTCTATTTGGCTGGTAGAATAATGAAAGTTGGGAATGGAGAGATGACTGATTTTTGGCATGATGCTTGGTGTCTAGATATTCCTTTGAAAAGTAAGTTCCCTAATCTGTTTGATGTTTGTCAGAATCAAATGATTACTGTTGCTGATATGGCTAAGAGAGGGTGGAGATGTTCTTTTAGAAGATGGTTAAATGCTGATGGGATGAACCAACATGATCAATTGAGGTGCTTGGTGAATGGGATGATTTTGAATCAGGAGAAAGATAGACCTATGTGGTTGTGGAATAAATCTGGCAGGTTTTCTATCAAATCTATGTATTCTCATCTTTCAAATGTTGGGATTGACAGGAGTTCTAAATATCTGTGGAAAGCAAAAATCCCTCTAAAGATTAAGATCTGGCTGTGGTTGATTTGGCACAATGCTATTCTCACTAAGGATAATATGAAAAAGAGAAGATGGGAAGGGGATTCTACTTGCAGATTTTGTCGAGAGGAAGAAACCATTGGGCACTTGTTTTTCACCTGTGTGGCTTATAAGTATGTGTGGGGTGTGGTTGCTAAATCTATTGGTGCTAGGACTAGAACTGGGTCCTTTTCTCAGTATTTCTGGTGGGCTCCTCAGTTTTTGGGAGTTAGCAGAAATGTGCAGATTACGGTGCTGGCGACGATCTTTTGGGCTATCTGAAAGCTTAGGAACAGAGCATGCTTTGAAAATAAACTTATTAATTCCCCTGTTGATTTGGTTATATATGCATGTGTTTTCATTCGTTATTTGGCAGGTCTACATGGGGAGGAAGAACGGGAGATGTTGCATGCTGGGGCTGATGTCTTATAGCAGAATGCGCTGTCTGATGCTGCGACAATGGATGTGGCTCCTGTTCCCTTCTTTGGACTGCCGGCGATTCCTGAAGATCGTGCCCATGAGGCACCTGAACTTGAGAGGGGACAGGAGAAAAGGAGGAGGATATGATGCTGCTTAAAGGAGAAGAAAAAATCTTTGAGTCTTTCCTGTCATATTTGGTGTTAGTTTTGCTTCGTGCCTGGACAACTATCGCTAGCCTGCAGGCGATGTTCTTGCGTCTCCAACTTTCCCTTTACTTCTCCTTTTCCGTTTGTGTGTGTTGGTTTGTAATATGGTGATATACTCTGCTTGATCCTCTAGATGGATCAAAACTGTGTGACAACTTGTGTGGTTTGTTGTTCCATTATCTGTTGATAATGGAACCCGATCCCTCTTTCTGGGGATTGTATGGAAAAAATAATAATGGCAGAAATCTGTCAAAATAGACGAGCAGGTAAAAACCATTTTTTTCTAAGACCTTTTGTTGCTCAAATCAAAAAGTTTTGAACAAAGGAAAGTTATATATTAACCTGGAGCATATGCTTAGAAAATTACAGCTCAATCTGATGTACTGGGATTTTTCACGAAATTTTACAGTGAAGCACAAAAATCTGTTTCGGGACAACAACTTCCCAAAATCTTACTTCTCTCTCATTAGAGGTTATTCTTGGCACAAAAACCACAAAAAAATGATAAGGAGAGGTTATTACAAAGGTAATAACTTCCAAGACTCAACAAAAGAAAAACTTACTGAAAAGAAAAATTGGGTTATCTCCCAAGAGTACTTTTCTTTAACACCTTTTAGCTAGGCTTGATAGTTTGAGAAGATGCTCACATAAGAAATATGAATTGAAGTAAAAGAGAGCGTCAAGAAGCAAATTCAAAACACATTTAAGTATAACCCACTTCCTATGCATAGGAATATTTTACGCAAATAAATTCACAAAGGACAAAGTGACAGGCATAGGAAGATAAAACAAGAGTAACTTCAAAACTTTCAGCACATAGAGAGGTGTTTCAGTACCATGAAAACTTATACAACCATATTTTCCTCTCTAATAATAATTTTCAATAGCCTCATGAATAAACTCAACAATATAACTATCACATAAAGTATGCTTTTCATGATCTACAAACACATAATTTTTATCAAGCTCAAAAATAGTGGGATTAAAACCTTCAAACTCACTTTTAACAATTTTATAACAAGATGAATGGTCATTCTCAAGAGGTATGGGGTTCCGAGATAAAGTCAAGACCTCTCCAATATCATTTTCAATAGTAGTACTATCAATATTATCAACCAATATAGGACCATCATCTAGAGCTTTATCATAAACATTTTCTAAGCAAAACTCTTTAGTACCATGCATTTCGAAATTAGACGCAAATAAAGGATTATCATAGATAACAGGAGCACAATTATTATCACGGGTTTTACCCAAAGTAGATATTTCAAAAGGATCCACAGGAACATAACATTCATCCTCCTTTGGTAAGCATGGGGGACAATCAAACAATGTAAGGGATAAAGAGTTACTCTCATTAGAAGGTAGGCATGGGTAGATCCATTCTTCCTCCTTTTGTTCATCACTATCCTCCTCTTTTTCATCTAATGAGCTTCATGTTTCAGCAATTTCTTCTTCCATAAGCTCCTGCAAGGTATTAGTCTCTTCCGTTTGTGGAAAGCATCCATTAATATATTCAAGAATATAGCCATTTTCTTCCTTGTAATTATCAAAGAAAAATTTAAGTATATCATAAAGATCATATTTATAAGGTGAATCATCAGTATTTTCAAGCAAACTAGCAAGTTCAAATGCACCGTTCCAAGCAATAAATTCTTCAATTTGTTCCACATCATAAAAGTCATAATTTCCTTTAACATAAGAAGATATGGTAACATTATCATTATACTCACATTGAAAAGGGAGGTGTTTATACCTCCTACAACAACAAGATTTATCAAAGCAATAAGTAACATTATAAGTAGAGCACACATTTCTAGCAATGGTATGCAATTTATTAATTTGTTCCCATAAGTGTTTCCCTTTTTGTGACAAGCGGTGTTCCTCATAATAATATTTTTGTTCTTCCGTGAACCAACCTTGCAAATAAGATCTAGTTTAAAATAAACCAACCATTGATAGAAAGCATGATAAAGCAAGACAATAACAGACCAACAAAAATAACAACTATAGTAGGAACTAATATTTTTATATTTTTGATAAAAAGAAGCAAACAAAACAAAACTAGAGAAACAAAGCAAAACAAAAACAAAGTAAAGATATTGGTTGTGAGATACTCCCCTTGCGAGAATCTTCTTTCTCCCAGAAAAGTGATTGATGAGGAGGAAGAGATTGAAGCTGTCCTTAACTACTCAGCAACGGTGTTGGGGATATGCTAAATGGGTATCACCATAGCATGTCTCTAATCCGGATAACCCGGGTGGCCCACAGTTGGTAGCGAGGCCCATGGCCTGCTGGGTGGCCTAGTTAGATGGATCTAGAAGGGAGGCCCATGCCGGATAAAGGAAGGCTACGGAGGAGTCGCCGACGTACCCGGAGCCTTGGAGTGCAAGACACGTTAGACTAGTTGTCTACCATGTAGGACTCTGTAACCTGTCCGGCTAGGACTTTGCCTGTAACCCTAGGATCTGGCGACTATATAAGCCGAACCTATGGGAGCCTTTAGGGCACCAATCGACTCATATCGTGCACAGCAAACCGATCCCTGCACCTCGGCGTATTGCCATTATAGTGATTTATAGCAGGAGTAGGATCCCGCCACCGTCGTGGGATCTGAACCTGGGTAAGTTGTGTTACCTCGTACCCGCCAAGCTTCCGCCTTACCCCATGTCTCTAAACACGCTCTGTGAGGACCACTCCATGGCGTACTCATCGGCAATACCACGACAGTTGGTGCCCACCATGGGGCAAGAGGCGCTTCAGGCTCTACAACGGGCGAGGTCCAAGCTCTTCGCAAGAATCAGCGAAACCGTAGCCATCGACCATGTTCTCTTCTTCTACAATGTTCCGATCGTCCGTCCCAACGATTTCTAGATCCCGGCGAAGACAAACCCCACCCGCTGCTCGATCGTCCCAATCAGGGACATCCACCTCTTCATCGGTGAAACCGATTCGGGCACTAGTTCCCTGGAAGTCGGAGGAACGTTAAGGCCTGCACGGACCGCCTACGGGTAGGACACGTTCGCGGAAGGATCGAAGTCGAATCTCTCTTCGGAGTTTGCCAGCATAGATCAGAAAAATTCAAGGCCCACCCAAACCGCCCCTATGCAGGATATAATGGTGGAAGATCGCTACAAGTCCTTCGGCTTCGCCCGTGCGTATGGACAACAGAGATCCAAGTTCGTCGGCGTGGTGACTATCTTCGATCTGGCACGTTGCGTTCAAAGGGAGGGTGAAAACCCCCCGCGATTACCTAGCCAGTGGCTCCATATACAGGCCGACCTAGAGCATTACCCCAATGATGATGCCTCTATCACTTTGTGGAAGGACTGGACCGCTGTACACTTCTCCGGCATACGCTAAGACGGCAGCAGGCCGTGGGTCTCCTCACTTTCGAGGGCATGGTTCACACCATCAACAACTACGCGAAAGCTAAAGCAGAAGCTCAGGCAGCATCGCAGTTCTACCCGGCGCCCCTCCGCCTCAGCCACCACCACCGATGTTGGGCCACACAGAGATAAAACAAAACTTTTTCCTCTAACATGGTGATCCCAAGATCTAGCTAAAGTAGAAGGCCACGAGGTTTACCACTAGACGCGCAGTTGCGGATTACTGATGAAGCGCGTCAGTTGATGCAGTGCATTCCTTTGCGATCCGATTGTCCTGGTGCTGATCGTACAACACCTCTACTGGTATCCACACGTACAAGGAGGAGCACCGGCGACGAACTGCTAGGTTCATATCGACGGCAAGACTGTTGTGGATCTAGGGTTTCCAACACATGGAATGACCTAACCAAACAACGATTAACCTTTCTGGGTTACGGATCTCCACTATATATAGGGAGTGAACGTGGGATCTGCTCACGCGTCCCATTCACTAAAACCCATATAATATTAGTCCCTGTGAGTCTGACTCACCGACTCAGTCCAAATCAGGCTCGGGGTCCAACCCAACAAGATTTCTAGTTCAGATCCAATCCGAACTTGCTCCCACTCTTAAGTGTGTGACCTCGCAGGCTCATGGCTACTTGGACACGATTAGAGTACGACTCTCAATCGATCAGTCGATAGCGGTTCCTAGCAGAACGTGCCGACTCCCAAGTACCAAAGAGTCATGACGACTTGCCTTTCCAATGCGACTTGCGTCCGAGTCCCTTTTGCCTCACGATATACCTTGTCAGACTATAGGCGAATAATTGTCATCCCTTAAATAGTCCGACTCTCTTCTCGATCCGAGATAAGTGATTCACCCGACTAACTCTTAGTCGATCGCCTCGGTTAACACTTAACCGAGTCGTGCATGGCCATGCTTTCTGAATCATATCTCACGAGAGGGCCCAGAAAATATCTCTCCGAGTGGAGGGGAAAAATCCCATCTTGGTTATTCACATCACGCAGCTTGATTCTCAGTCGACCCGAACCCTGCCTTTATAACTGCCCAGTTACGGATCAGCGTTTGACAGAACCTAAGTCGGTGATCCTCAACTCGGACTATGCAACAACCTCAGGTCTAAGGATTACATTGATTGAGATATACAAATGACTACTTGTTCGTTGTACCTTAATATGGGTCAATCCGACTCGCTAAACTCTTTAGCCAAGTCTGTGTAAGTTGGAATAGCATCTCCATGCCCATGACAAGTGGAACCGAGTCATCAAGCCAACTTTCACATTGGTCTAAGTTGTATGTCCAGCACAACCTCAATGACCAAGGATATTTAGTACAAACAACATGAATGTATAGTTCCACAACCGAATCACATATTCAATGATACACATCAGATGTTTATACAAGGACAACTTAATATCTTTATGAATACAATGGGAAATGTCATCATACATGATTGCCTCTAGGGCATATTCCCAACAGTCTCCCACTTGCACTAGAGTCAATCTTCCGACATCACATGTCTAAGCATCTAATGCCCATGGCTCTCAGGTGCGCCTCATGCTTTGGCTGCGGTAATGGCTTTGTCAACGAATCCACAATATTTGCATCCGTGTGTGCCTTGCATAACTTGATATCACCCTGCTCCACGAACTGGCGAATCAGATGGTACCGCATGAGTATGTGCTTGTTCTTCTGGTATTGTCTAGGTTCCTTGGCTTGTGCAATAGCACCATTGTTGTCACAATACACGTCTAACAAAATGAGAATCATCAGAGTTGGTAAGATAACTCGCATACGTGTAACCCTTTACACTAAGTTCATCTTCACCACCATAAACCAAAACCATATCCTTAGTCCTTCTCAAGTACTTTAGGTATTTTTAGCCGCTGTCCAGTGGATTTCTCCAGGATCAGCCTGGTATCTGCTCACAACACTTAGATCATATGAAACATCGGGCCTAGTACAAATCATGGCATACATGATGGATCCGACTGTAGAAGCATACGGAATTGCACTCATTTGACTTCGCTCATCAGTTGTCGAAGGACACTGAGTCTTGCTAAGTTTTACACCATGGGACATTGGTAAGAACCCCTTCTTAGATGATTCCATGTTGAACTTCTTCAACACTTTGTCCAAATAAGTACTCTGATTCAATCTAATGAGCCTCCTTGATCTATCTCTATCGATCCGGATTCTGAGGATGTATGTTGCCTCACCCAAGTCTTTCATCGAGAAACTCCTTTCCAATGATTCCTTGGTTTCTTGCAACATCTGGACATCATTTCCAATCAGTAATATGTCATCCACATATAAGATTAGAAAGTTTACTTTGTTCCCACTAAACTTCTTGTATAAACAAGAATCATGATCACTCTTAATGAAGCCAAACGATTTGACTACCTCATCAAAGCGAATATTCCAACTCCGAGATGCTTGCTTCAACCCATAAATGGATTTCTGAAGTTTACATACCTTGTCAGCATTAGACGGATCGATAAAACCCTCGGGCTGTATCATATACACGTCCTCGGTTAAATTTCCGTTAAGGAAAGCCGTTTTGACATCCATCTGTCATATCTCATAGTCGAAATAGGCTGCTATAGCTAACATGATATGAACTGATTTAAGCATCGCTACGGGCGAGAAAGTCTCGTCGTAATCAACTCCTTGAACATGTCGGAACCCCTTCGCGACAAGACGTGCTTTATAGACGGAAACATTTCCATCCATATCAGTTTTCTTCTTAAAGACCCATTTGCACTCGACGGGTCTTGCACCGTCTGGCAGATCAACCAAGTTCCAAACTTGATTTTCATCCATGGACTTTAACTCGGATCTCATGGCTCCAAGCCATGACTCGGAATCAGATCCCACCATCGCTTCCGAATAATTTGCCGGCTCATCACTGTCTAACAATAACACATCACGAACACATCGTAATCTCGCCGATCTTCGTAGTACAGGTGCTTCTGCTGGCTCAGCTACCACGACCGGCTCAACCTCCAAGGTTTTTGCCGACTTGCTACTAGCCGGTTCCTCTCGAATTTCTTTGAGCTGCACCGTGCTCCCACTTACTCCCCGACTGAGAAACTCTTTCTCGAGGAAGACATCGTTCCGAGCGACAAACACTTTGCCCTCTTCTTGGTTGTAGAAGTAGTAACCCAAGGTTTCCCTCGGATACCCCACGAAAATACACTTATCCGACTTGGCCGTAAGCTTGTCCGACTGAAGTCGCTTGACAAATGCTTCACAACCCGAAATTTTAAGAAAAGACAAACTCGGCTTTTTGCCTGTCCACATCTCATGCGGTGTCTTCTCTACTGACTTTGATGGTACTCTGTTTAGTGTGAACATCGTTGTTTCTAGACAATAACCCCAAAATGATAAAGGCAGATCTGTCTAACTCATCATTGATCGTACCATGTCCAACAAGGTCCGATTCCGCCTTTCCGAAACACCGTTCCTTTGCGGCGTTCCTGGCGGAGTAAGTTGAGGAACTATTCCACAACTTTTCAGATGGTCATCAAACTCATGGCTCATGTACTCGCCTCCTCGGTCCGACCGAAGAAACTTTATTTTCTTGCCGAGTTGATTCTGTGCTTCATTCTGGAATTCTTTGAACTTTTCAAAGGCTTTCGACTTATGTTTCATCAAGTAGATATATCCATACCTACTCAAATCATCAGTGAAGGTAATGAAGTACTCATAACCACCTCTGGCTGTCGTGCTCATTGGTCCACATACATCACTATGTACTAGTCCTAACAAGTCGGACGCCCTTTCGCAACTCTTTGCAAAAGGTGTCTTGGTCATTTTGCTGAGTAGGCAAGATTCGCATGTCTCGAACGACTACAAGTCAAACAAAGTTAGGAGTCCATCATCATGGAGCTTCTTCATGCGTTTCCAACTTATATGACCAAGCCGATATTGCCAAAAGTAAGTCATATTCAGATCATTTGGTTTCAACCTTTTAACATTTATGTTATAAACCGACTCACCATCAAGATTCAAAATAAATAACCCGTCCTGGACAGGTGCAAAGCCGTGAAACATATCATTCAAATATAAAGAACAACCATTATTCTTGATATTCGACTCATAGCCTTGCCTCATCAAACATGAAGCAGAAATAATGTTTCGATTAAGCATTGGAACATAATAACAATTATTCAGTTCCATAATGAATCCGGAAGGTAAATGAAGCTGCATTGTGCCGACTTCCAACGCAGCAACTCTTGCTTTGTTGCCGACTCGAATATCAACCTCGCCTCTTGCTACGCTCCTAGTTCTTACCAGTCCCTGCAACGAGTTGCAGGTGTGAATAACTGATCTGGCATCATATACCCAAGAACTATTAGGTGCATCAGCAAGATATATGTCTATAACATTGCAAACAAGTGTACCTGAGTCGGAAGTCATACCTCCACTCTTGGCTTTGTCGACCAAATACTTGCTGCAGTTCCTCTTCCAGTGGCCATCCGCCTTGCAATAGAAGCAAGTGGATCCGGCTGAAGGAGATGGCTTAGTCCCTGAGGAAGCGTTTGGGACCGGGTCCTGAGCCTGCTTTCCTCCTGACTTAGCCTTCTTCTTAGTCCAAGAACTCTTCTTGAACTTAGCCTTATTCTGCACCATCAACACTTGACTGGCACCCTTCTTGAGATCCGCCTCTGCCTGCTTGAGCATCCCATGCAATTCAGTGAGCTTCTTATCCATACCATGCATGTGGTAGTTCGAAATGAACTGCCCATATACACTAGGAAGATAGTTCAGAATTATATCTGTAGCGAACTCTTCGCTAATGGGGTAGCCAAGCCTCTCCAGAGACTGCACATAACCAACCATTTTGATCACATGCGGACTCAGTGGATCACCATCCTTAATCTTGCAACTCAGCAAAGCCTAAGAGACTTGATACCTCTCAGTCTTCGCCTGAGCCTTGAACATACTTTTGAGGCTTTCGATCATATCGTAGGCCTCAACATTCTCGAACTGCTTTTGCAAGTCCGGTTCCATGTGAGCAAACATAAGATAGCTAATATCCGTGTACTCATCCTTAGCCCGACGGTAGGCATTAGTGGCAGCGACAGTCGCATTCTCATTCGGCTCATCTGGAAGTGGGTTGTCTAGGACATGGTCCTTCTTTTCTTGTTTGAGAACAATTCTCAGATTTCGGTACCAGTTGGTAAAATTAGTGTCGTTTAGTTTATCTTTCTCAAGGATAGTTCTCAACGCAAAACTGGATATCTGAGAGTGAGTGCTACTTGGTGCCATGATCTACAACAGAAAATATGCAAAACACTTAAGACATGTATTCATAAAAGATCAATCATATTAAATACTTTAATATTTTATGCTCCCACTAGAACCATGTTAGACCCCTCCTTTATAAAGGAAAGGATCCCTGTGATTGCAATGCTAGTCCCTGGATCAATGCTAGCATCCACAGTTTAAGATGAAGTACACAGATACAAAGGTCGTTTATTACATTCATTCCAGAGATAAAATATAGTCTTTTACAACTCATGGCCATAGGCCTAATACAAGAGTTTTAAGGAACAAGTAAATAAACATAAGTCTTCATCTTCATGTGCCATAGGCAAGCATGTTGAGTGTAGACTCATGACTCCTATTCATCATCGGAGTAACCTACAACATCACAAGTTACAGCCACAGAGGGTCAATACTTTGGAATAGTATTGTCAAGTGATACCTTATTATATTTTAAATGGACTATATTACTATATGCATTTTGGCTAAGTGTAGCTTGGCTTGCTTTGCTTGAAGATAGGTTTTACCTATTAGTTGAAATCACTAAGTTTTTCTTTGTCAAAAACATTCCCAAGGAACCACCAATAGACATTGAGGTCCTTCACCCTTGTTCACCCATCAATTTTTATTTAGAAATTGGAGTGTTGAGATTCTTGTAGCTTCCATGTCTTGATGCTCAAAGTGTCCATTTCCTTGGACAAGGCTAAGTACTTAGGTTTTCCATCTGCAGAGGTTGTGCACTTTCCCCACCAGACTTGGTTTCCCAAGACAGGACCTTTCAGAAGCCTTTCCTTAGTCAAATGGACGCGCTCCAACCTATCAACCCATCTACCACCAACTGTCCAAGTGACTAAGTTCTAGCAACCTATATGATCATGGCAGAGCCCATATTGCCAAGTGGTTGCACTGTAAGCTTTCTCAACACTTGGCCTCCAAATCCCTTTGTGCCTGGGTGGCTTACCACAAGTGAGATACACAACCCAAGTCCATGGCCTTGTGTAACCACTCAACATAACCCATACTTTCCATTCCACCCAGGAGGTTCATTTGACTTAGTGGTTTTATTAGAAAAGTATAAGTCTCTTGACTTAGAATATTTTATTTATAGTATGAGTAGTTTTTCACCAACCCTTGTTTTGCTATAAGCTAGGCTAAGCAAAGTATGGCAACATATCTTAGGGATGATTCCTTAGCAATTCTACTAGACTACATAGGATTTCCCCATCTCATATTAGACAAAAATAGCATGCAACACTATAACAAAATATCTAATGCTAGTTCAAAATATATAGGAAAAATTTATTCATGTAAATATCACTTGCCTTGGTAGTGGGGAGAGTAGAACTCTTCACAATCACAATCACTAGCAAAATCTACACAGGAAATAATAGCATACAATTACACACAAATATATACAACCAAAAATAATATGAATGCATGCATGCAAGAATTTACTAAGTGGTGATTTTTGAAAATTATACCAAGTATGTTCATGAGTACAGAAACTTAACATGTCACAAGTTTGCCAACTAAACTTATTTGGCCCCAAAATAATATACAAGAATAAAACTATATCTAAAATAGCCCTAAACTTGTTCTACAAATAAAATCATTTTTAACTGTTACTATATGCTAAATAAAGTGGATATTCAGAAAGGTCTTGTTTCACTGAATCCAACGGTATAAAATTCACAAAAATCCAACGTGGCATTCAAAAGTTATAAGCATTTGAAGTTTGAATCTAAATCTGGTTTTAAATTCTGTTTTTAGTTTAAACCTTGCCACGCGTCGCGTTATTACTGGCGCGTACCGGTTCGCACCGGATCACCCTTCTGTGCCGTTGGATCTAACTAACGCTGCACGGCTCAGATCGTGTACCTCTTCGGTTTAAGTGAATCTATCCTAGCGCTGCGATGCAGATCCAATGGTCCACATCATCAAGCCAGAAACGGGCGGCGCTGGCGGTGCTAACTGGCGGCGGCGCGTCTGACTACGGCGGCGCCGGCGTTCTACATCGTCCGCGAGAGGGAGAGGGGTATTACCAGGTTCGCCGGAGGCTGCTGAAGCTCGTCGTGGTGCTGGCTTGCGGAGGGGCGCTCGGAGATGGGCTCTAGATCTCGTCGGAGTTGCGTCTGGCGTCGGGTGGGTGTTGTCGGAGTCGTTGCCGAAGTCCTGCGTCGCCTGAGCGCGAACCAATGGGTTTAGAAGATGCGCAGGACAACTGCGAACACGCTCAGGTGAATAAGAAAGCAAGGGGCGCTCGAAACTTACTGAGATTGCTCACCGGAGTTGGGGTGGTCGTCGGGTGCCTACGGCGTCAAGCGAACACGTCGACCTGGGGCAATACAGGATGCTCTGTTGTGGTTAGAAGGTGCGCGGGAGGTTTACTAAGCGTCTCGAACAAACCAGAGGGAAAGGGGCGCTCGAGGCTCACCTGAATCGGTCGCCGGAGTTGCTCTGTCTGCGGTGGTTTTGAGCGAGTCGGGGGCAGCCTGGGGGCGTGAGTGTGCGATTGACTGGGGGAAAATGATCGTGGGGAGGTGGGGATCTTATAGCCGGTGCCTCGACAGGAAACGCCTGCGTTTAATTGCCCAATTAAGCCGCACCATCACCGGCAGTCACTGCAGCTGCGACGTGGTCGCGGGCGAGTTTTGGGGAAGACGATGACAGCGTGTCCAGGGTCCACTCGTCAGCGATGTGCGCGAAGTGAGTGTGGGGTCTGGCTGTCAGCGGCTCAGTGTGTGCGCTCGCGCGTGAGAGGAGAAAAAGAAATCCTCGGGTGGGCTTGCTGGGCTCGATTGGTTGCTGGGCCAGATACCTAGCGCCTGGCCCTTTTCTTTTGTTTGTTTCTTTTCTTTTTCTATTTCTATTTTCTGGAATGATTTTTGATATGAATTCAAATCCTTTTGAATCCAAACTGTTCTGGGAATTTTTGCAGGGTTTTGTGGATTCAAAAACAGTCATTTTAACTAAGTGTTTACCATGCAAGGCTTGGTCAAGCTTGGTTTTCAAAGTAAACAGAGATTTGCTCTAGTTTGTAAATATTTGAAAAAGATTTTGAAACCATTTCCAAATTTGAAAACTTGGGTAAAAGCTTCACCTAAACTTTCCATCAATGGAGTCAAGTGAACCAGTATTTAAACTTTCACATTTCAAAGGGTGATGGTCATTTTGGAATAAAAATGCCCACATGAAATCATAGCCCCAACTTCTGTTTCTAAGTGATTTTTGAGAAAACCCTAAATGGATGAATGATGCAAAGATGATATGAATGAGTTTTGAAACTATGATTTTTGGGATGTTACAAATCTAACCCCCTTAAGATGAATCTCGCCCTCGAGATTCGGTTTGGCTAGCAAATAGGTGAGGGTGGTCTTTCCGAAGATCATCTTCTCTTTCCCATGTTGCTTCCTCTTCGGAGTGATGGTTCCATTGCACTTTACAAAACTTGATAGTCTTGGTCCTGGTGACTCTTTCTGCTGTCTCTAGAATCTTGACAGGCTTTTCCTCATAAGTGAGATCACTTTCTAGCTGAACTTCTTCCAAAGGTATGGTATCCTTCAAAGAAGACTCTTCCATTTCTGGGTGACATTTCTTAAGCTGACTCACATGAAATACGTTATGGACTGCTGATAGAGATTCTGGCAATTCAACTTCATATGCAACTTCTCCCTTGCGACTTAGAATCTTGAATGGCCCAACATATCTTGGTGCCAACTTTCCTTTGACTCCAAATCTTTTCACTCCACGAAGTGGTGATACCTTGAGATAAGCTCTATCCCCAACTTCGTAGGTGACTTCTCTACGCTTAGAATCCGCGTAGCTTTTCTGTCGGGACTGTGCTATTTTCAATCTGTCCTTAACCAATTTGACTTTCTCTTCGGCGTCCTTGATAAGATCAGGTCCAAATAAGCTTCTTTCTCCCACACCATTCCATAATAATGGGGTGGTACATTTCCTTCCGTAGAGTAACTCAAACGGTGCCATTCCAATACTAGATTGATGGCTATTATTGTAAGAGAACTCCGTGTAGGGCAAACTTTCATCCCAACTTGCTCCATAATCTAGAGCACAGGCCCTCAACATGTCCTCAAGAATTTGGTTGGTCCTTTCTGTTTGTCCATCTGTTTGAGGATGAAAAGCAGTGCTAAACTCCAATCTCGTTCCTAAGGATTCATGAAGTTGTCTCCAAAAGTGAGATGTGAACTGGGTTCCTCTATCTGACACAATACTCTTTGGCACACCGTGAAGGCATACAATCCTGCTCATATAAATTTTTGCTAACTTGGCACTTGTATAAGTTGTCTTCACTGGTATAAAATGAGCCACTTTAGTTAGGCGATCCACTACCACCCATATGGAATCATATCCTGACCTGGTCCTTGGTAATCCGGTAATGAAATCCATACCAATATTTTCCCACTTCCATTCAGGAATAGGCAGTGGTTGAAGTAAACCTGCTGGTTTCTGGTGCTCCGCTTTGACTCTGCTACACACGTCACACAAAGCAATGTGTTCGGCGATGTCCCTTTTGAGATTGTTCCACCAAAACCTTTCCTTCATGTCCATGTACATCTTGGTATTTCCCGGGTGAATAGAATACGGAGAGTTGTGACCTTCTTGTAAGATCAGTTTCCGCAATTCTGGGTCTTGTGGAACACATATACGTTTCCCGTGCCATAAAGTACCATGTTCGTCAACATGAAAACTCTTAGCTTTCCCTAGACCAATATTTACCTTAATCTTTTCAATTTCCTCATCAGTCTTCTGGACTTCTCGGATCTTGTCCAATAGAGTGGGTTGAACATCTAAGGACATGAGATGTCCTTCTGGCACAATCTCCAATCTGAGTTCTTTGAATTGCTTACACAAGTCATCTGGCAATTCCCCTTTGGTAAGGCCATTTACAAATGTCTTACGACTTAGAGCATCCGCTACTACATTTGCTTTACCGGGATGGTATTGCAAACTTAAGTCGTAATCCTTGATAAGTTCTAGCCATCTTCTTTGTCTCATGTTGATTTCCTTCTGGGTGAAGATATACTTCAAACTCTTATGATCGGTGAACACTTCACAACGCTTTCCCAAAAGGTAATGTCTCCATGTTTTGAGTGCATGGACGACAGAGGCTAACTCCAAATCATGAGTAGGATAGTTTACTTCATGAGTTTTGAGTTGTCTCGAAGCATAGGCTACGACTTTACCATCTTGCATAAGTACGACACCCAAACCTTGATGAGAAGCATCACAATACACTTGGAAATCCTTTTCCAAATCTGGCAGACATAGAACTGGTGCTGTTACAAGTCTCTTCTTCAATTCTTGAAAACTGACTTCGCAACCTTCAGACCAGGCAAACTTCTTGTCCTTCTTTAGCAATTCTGTCATAGGCTTAGCAACTTTCGAGAAATTTTCAATGAACCTTCTGTAGTAACCTGCTAAGCCGAGGAAACTACGAACTTCTTTCACATTCTTAGGTGATTCCCATTCTGTCACAGCTGAAACCTTAGCAGGATCAACTGCCACACCATCTTTTGTCATCACATGACCAAGAAAACCAACTTCCTCTAACCAGAACTCACACTTGCTGAATTTGGCATATAGTTTATGTTCCCTTAGTTTCTCAAGTATCAAGCGTAAGTGTCTCTCATGCTCTTCCTTGCTCTTGGAGTAGACCAAGATGTCATCGATGAAAACGACAACGAACTTGTCAAGGAATTCCATGAACACCTTGTTCATCATATTCATGAAGTATGCCGGAGCGTTGGTTAATCCAAAAGGCATCACAGTATACTCATACAATCCATACCTTGTGGTGAATGCTGTTTTTGGTATGTCTTGCTCTCGTATCTTGAGTTGAAAATAACCTGACCGAAGATCAATCTTCGAGAATACACATGCTCCTTCTAGCTGATCAAATAAGTCGTTGATTCTTGGTAAAGGATACTTGTTCTTGATGGTAACTTCGTTGAGAGAACGGTAGTCAATACATAATCTTTGGGTCCTATCCTTCTTCTCCACGAACAACACTGGGCCTCCCCAAGATGAAGAACTTGGTTGAATAAACCCTTTCTGTAACTGTTCACCTAGTTGTTTCTTGAGCTCTTTCAATTCATCCACAGACATTTTGTACGGTCTCTTAGCTATTGGTCCTGATCCTGGCACCAAATCTATCAGAAACTCCACATCTCTATCCGGTGGCATTCCTGGTAACTCTTCCGGGAATACATCCGGATACTCACATACTATTGGTACACTGTCCATGCTAACCCCCTTAAGAGAATTTAGCTTACTTCCTTTGGATTCAAAGTTTGACTTAAATTTTATTCTTTTTCCTTCTGGGGTTGTGAGTGTAACTGTACGATTTGCACAATCTAATACTCCTTCATACTTAGCCATCCAATCCATTCCCAATATTACATCTAGTCCTTGGGAATCTAGGATTATCAGGCTTACTGGAAACTTATGTTTACCAAACTCTATGATGAGATCCCGACATCCAAGGCTTACTATCATGTCTCCCCCCGGAGAACTAACCTTTATTGGACACCCAATGTTTTCTGATGCAAACCCATTTCTATCCACAAATGCCTTTTATATGAATGAATGAGATGCACCGGTATCAAAGAGTACAAATGCTGAAATTGAATTGAGTCTGAACTTACCAGCCACGGCATCAGGTTCCTCATAGACCTCCTCCACATTGATGTGGTTAACCTGTCCTTTCTGGAAAGGATTCGGCTTGTTAGGTCCTTCCACCTTCTTTTCGGGGCACTCATTTGCATAGTGTCCCATCTTCTTGCATTTGAAGCATTCAACCTGACTGATGTCCTTTTTAGGAGGTTGGCCTCCACTTCCACTATAGTGGCTCTTATGTCCACCCTTGTGGTTCTTGTACTTGTCCTTGTCATGACTGCGATGATGTTTGTTGTCATGACGGTTGTGGTTGTGCTTGCTGAATTTCCCATTTTTATGGGATCCTGAGTTGCCACTGTCATCATAGTGAGATTGTTTGTGAGACGATCCCGAGCTGTGCTTGTCGGAGTGTTTCCTCTTTCTACTCTCGACTTGCTTCATTTTACTTTCCAAAATAGCAGCCTTGTCACACAACGACTGATAAGTTGGAACATATGCCACAGACAACTGTAGGTTCAGCTCATCATTCAAACCCTCCAAGAACTTTTCCTTTCTCTTGGCATCTGTATCAACCTCATCCGGTGCATAGCGCGCCAGATTGTTGAACTCTTCTATGTATTCTGCCACGCTGCGGTGGCGCTGTTTCAGGTTGTGAAACTCTTTCTTTTTCAGACTCATTATCCCTGATGAGATATGAGCCGTGCGAAAACCATCTTCAAAGATAGCCCAAGTCACCTCATCAATAGGAGTGGTGATTTGAAAGTTGTCCCACCATGTGGCGGTGGGTCCTTCCAACAGATGTGCTGCAAACCTGACCTTTTCAGCATCCGTGCAGCCCACGGTCACTAAGTCTTTGTTCACAAAACGTAACCAGTCATTGGCTACCATGGGATCAGTTGTTCCCGAAAACTTTGCTGGCCTCAGACGCAGAAATCTGGTGAGCATATCAAAACCCGGAGGGTTGTTGTTGTTGTTGTTGTTGTTGTTGTTGTTGTTGTTGTTGTTGGGGTCGTTGTTGTTGTTGTTGTTATTATTCTGGTTTTGGATGAATGTTGTCATCATTTGCATAAGCTGCGTTTGTGCATTCATCATTTGTTGCATTTCCGGGGTGATGTTGTTGGGGTTGGGGTTTGCGCGACGGGGAGGCATCTGTGGTTTGTTCAAATAGATAAGAATGAGATACCCATAGATGTTTCATGCACAATACAACATAAGCAAACACATAACAAGCAACATAAGAACAAAGGTTCAACAACCACATAATAAGCTCATGAAGTAGAACACACAAGTGGCAAGCCATCCACATGTCGGATGGCCCAATAATAAGTTCACAATAACGAGTATGAATATGAAAGGTAAACAAGTAGTCAAGTCTACTCATCAGCGTCAATCTCCTCCTCGATGAAGGTAAGACCTGCGTTCTCCATCGCGGTCTTGTTCTCCTCAATAGTAGTGGTCAAGGAATCGACCTTGGCCTTGAGAGCCCTCTTCTGGGAGCGAAGCCTCTCAATGACCATCTGCTGCTGCTCAAGCTCGAAGTCCTTGGACTTCAGTTCCTCGGTCATGTCCCGGATTTTCTTGTTCCTGTCCTGGACGCGTTTCTCCTGACTCTTGAACTTGCGATCCTGAGCCTCGAACTTCGTCTCCATTTCCTTGATCATCTCATCCTGCTGTGCGAAAAGCTTGTCCTTCTCGCGTAGCTGCACCTGAAGCTCGTCATTGCCAAGCATGACGTTCGTCCTATCCGTATCTACGTGCCTGAGAAGAGTCTCTAAGTCCTGAAGATAGAGGCGTATCGGCTCTGCAGTGCTCCTTGAGTCGTCCTCAAAGTCGATGGAATCTCCATCTACATCACGCCTTCCGAAGGCGTGGAAGTGAGTGCCCCTAACCTGTTGGGAGTGACGGCCTAACAGTCGTCCTATCAGGTCCTGCATGACTACCTCCATGCCTCTCTCCCTGTCGTCGTGCATCAGCTTGAAGACGATGGCCTCCGTAGTAGGCTCAGTCCGGCGTCCGGGCTGGTTCACCTTGAAGCCCCAGAGGTCCTTCCTCTCGAACTTGGTGAGTGGGTACACCATGATGGTAGGAAGAGGGAGATCGAGCAAAGTGGTAAGCTCAACGATACGGGGCCCGAAACGAGTAACCTGGAACTCCTCAACAGTGCTGACGGCAATAGGCATCTATTTATAAAATTGAAAAGTTAGAACAACACTTATAAACACAAAACAATCATCTCATACATAACCATGGAACACAATTTCACACAAGTCATGCTTACATAAATCCATTACATCAAACAAGGTCCAACTTATTTAAGGTATCATTTTGGAAAATAAGGTGATAAGTGGTGGTCCAACTAACGAAGTGTTCTTACAATCCAATCTCACGGGACCTATTATTAAACACTATGTTCCTAGAGGCAATCCACCAATCTTGCTCTCTTGACTCTATCACTAAGTCTATAACATCTCCCCTTATTTCTTGGTTGGTGTCTTCCAACTCTTGAGTAAGCTCCTTCTCTTTCTCTAAGTCCTTTTGGAGGTTGAGCATTCTGCACTTGACTCTAGCACTTAGTTCTTTGATAGTCCTCCAAGCTGCATCCCTGGCTGACTCAAAGAATGTGGTGTGCATTATAGTGTTGGTGTACATGCAGAATCCCCTTTCTTTGTGGTTGTCTTCCTTGTTTTTGTACAAGTGAAGTTGCACCCACCAATATTCCACTCCTTCATCCATTACTGGAAAGCCCTTGTACACAGCTTCACCATGTGCATCCATTGCCTCCATGAGATCCTTGAGAACATTGGGAAACTCAGTTTCACACTCCAAGGTCATGGTCATGAGTGGTCCCTGCTTCACGGCTTCGTTGATGGGGTTCATCTACAAAGGAAGTTGAAAGAGATTAGAAAAGTTTTACGAGGAGAATAGACAAGTGTAGAAGTATTTGAAAAACTTTTTCCTTAGCGGTTTTCCAATCCTAGGGTCATAATCCTACAGGCAACACAGTGCTCTGATACCATCTGTTAGACCCCTCCTTTATAAAGGAAAGGATCCCTGTGATTGCAATGCTAGTCCCTGGATCAATGCTAGCATCCACAGTTTAAGATGAAGTACACAGATACAAAGGTCGTTTATTACATTCATTCCAGAGATAAAATATAGTCTTTTACAACTCATGTCCATAGGCCTAATACAAGAGTTTTAAGGAACAAGTAAATAAACATAAGTCTTCATCTTCATGTGCCACAGGCAAGCATGTTGAGTGTAGACTCATGACTCCTATTCATCATCGGAGTAACCTGCAACATCACAAGTTACAGCCACAGAGGGTCAATACTTTGGAATAGTATTGGCAAGTGATACCTTATTATATTTTAAATGGACTATATTACTATATGCATTTTGGCTAAGTGTAGCTTGGCTTGCTTTGCTTGAAGATAGGTTTTACCTATTAGTTGAAATCACTAAGTTTTTCTTTGTCAAAAACATTCCCAAGGAACCACCAATAGACATTGAGGTCCTTCACCCTTGTTCACCCATCAATTTTTATTTAGAAATTGGAGTGTTGAGATTCTTGTAGCTTCCATGTCTTGATGCTCAAAGTGTCCATTTCCTTGGACAAGGCTAAGTACTTAGGTTTTCCATCTGCAGAGGTTGTGCACTTTCCCCACCAGACTTGGTTTCCCAAGACAGGACCTTTCAGAAGCCTTTCCTTAGTCAAATGGACGCGCTCCAACCTATCAACCCATCTACCACCAACTGTCCAAGTGACTAAGTTCTAGCAACCTATATGATCATGGCAGAGCCCATATTGCCAAGTGGTTGCACTATAAGCTTTCTCAACACTTGGCCTCCAAATCCCTTTGTGCCTGGGTGGCTTACCACAAGTGAGATACACAACCCAAGTCCATGGCCTTGTGTAACCACTCAACATAACCCATACTTTCCATTCCACCCAGGAGGTTCATTTGACTTAGTGGTTTTATTAGAAAAGTATAAGTCTCTTGACTTAGAATATTTTCTTTATAGTATGAGTAGTTTTTCACCAACCCTTGTTTTGCTATAAGCTAGGCTAAGCAAAGTATGGCAACATATCTTAGGGATGATTCCTTAGCAATTCTACTAGACTACATAGGATTTCCCCATCTCTTATATTAGACAAAAATAGCATGCAACACTATAACAAAATATCTAATGCTAGTTCAAAATATATAGGACAAATTTATTCATGTAAATATCACTTGCCTTGGTAGTGGGGAGAGTAGCACTCTTCACAATCACAATCACTAGCAAAATCTACACAGGAAATAATAGCATACAATTACACACAAATATATACAACCAAAAATAATATGAATGCATGCATGCAAGAATTTACTAAGTGGTGATTTTTGAAAATTATACCAAGTATGTTCATGAGTACAGAAACTTAACATGTCACAAGTTTGCCAACTAAACTTGTTTGGCCCCAAAATAATATACAAGAATAAAACTATATCTAAAATAGCCCTAAACTTGTTCTACAAATAAAATCATTTTTAACTGTTACTATATGCTAAATAAAGTGGATATTCAGAAAGGTCTTGTTTCACTGAATCCAACGGTATAAAATTCACAAAAATCCAACGTGGCATTCAAAAGTTATAAGCATTTGAAGTTTGAATCTAAATCTGGTTTTAAATTCTGTTTTTAGTTTAAACCTTGCCACGCGTCGCGTTATTACTGGCGCGTACCGGTTCGCACCGGATCATCCTTCTGTGCCGTTGGATCTAACTAACGCTGCACGGCTCAGATCGCGTACCTCTTCGGTTTAAGTGAATCTATCCTAGCGCTGCGATGCAGATCCAACGGTCCACATCATCAAGCCAGAAACGGGCGGCGCTGGCGGTGCTAACTGGCGGCGGCGCGTCTGACTACGGCGGCGCCGGCGTTCTACATCGTCCGCGAGAGGGAGAGGGGTATTACCAGGTTCGCCGGAGGCTGCTGAAGCTCGTCATGGTGCTGGCTTGCGGAGGGGCGCTCGGAGATGGGCTCTAGATCTCGTCGGAGTTGCGTCTGGCGTCGGGTGGGTGTTGTCGGAGTCGTTGCCGAAGTCCTGCGTCGCCTGAGCGCGAACCAATGGGTTTAGAAGATGCGCAGGACAACTGCGAACACGCTCGGGTGAATAAGAAAGCAAGGGGCGCTCGAAACTTACTGAGATTGCTCACCGGAGTTGGGGTGGTCGTTGGGTGCCTACGGCGTCAAGCGAACACGTCGACCTGGGGCAATACAGGATGCTCTGTTGTGGTTAGAAGGTGCGCGGGAGGTTTACTAAGCGTCTCGAACAAACCAGAGGGAAAGGGGCGCTCGAGGCTCACCTGAATCGGTCGCCGGAGTTGCTCTGTCTGCGGTGGTTTTGAGCGAGTCGGGGGCAGCCTGGGGGCGTGAGTGTGCGATTGACTGGGGGAAAATGATCGTGGGGAGGTGGGGATCTTATAGCCGGTGCCTCGACAGGAAACGCCTGCGTTTAATTGCCCAATTAAGCCGCGCCATCACCGGCAGTCACTGCAGCTGCGACGTGGTCGCGGGCGAGTTTTGGGGAAGACGATGACAGCGTGTCCAGGGTCCACTCGTCAGCAATGTGCGCGAAGTGAGTGTGGGGTCTGGCTGTCAGCGGCTCAGTGTGTGCGCTCGCGCGTGAGAGGAGAAAAAGAAATCCCCGGGTGGGCTTGCTGGGCTCGATTGGTTGCTGGGCCAGATACCTAGCGCCTGGCCCTTTTCTTTTGTTTGTTTCTTTTCTTTTTCTATTTCTATTTTCTGGAATGATTTTTGATATGAATTCAAATCCTTTTGAATCCAAACTGTTCTGGGAATTTTTGCAGGGTTTTGTGGATTCAAAAACAGTCATTTTAACTAAGTGTTTACCATGCAAGGCTTGGTCAAGCTTGGTTTTGAAAGTAAACAGAGATTTGCTCTAGTTTGTAAATATTTGAAAAAGATTTTGAAACCATTTCCAAATTTGAAAACTTGGGTAAAAGCTTCACCTAAACTTTCCATCAATGGAGTCAAGTGAACCAGTATTTAAACTTTCACATTTCAAAGGGTGATGGTCATTTTGGAATAAAAATGCCCACATGAAATCATAGCCCCAACTTCTGTTTCTAAGTGATTTTTGAGAAAACCCTAAATGGATGAATGATGCAAAGATGATATGAATGAGTTTTGAAACTATGATTTTTGGGATGTTACAAACCAACACCCCTCCGATGGTTGCTTAGTGATTCAGGACCCTAAATAAACAAGTCGGCTAGTGAGCTTTAGCATCACCGCTAGCCGCCAAGTGATCTAGGTAGACAACTCCTTGTCAATCGTATCTCATATGACTCCTGTTGGACGGGTGGCATCACATGCCCCATCTCCCATCCGACTTTTCCCCGAGCCCCACAACCGTTGTGATAGACCCGTCTAGCTTACCGAGTGTTTCCGCAGTAAGAGTCCGACTCGAACCCACCTAGTCAGAAAGAATTGGCAGCACCTCAATTTTATGAGCCCACTACCAAAAATGTCCGACTTGTGATGGTGCAAACACTGACGGGAAAACCGACTAGACCTTCTTTGAGGGATTAAATTTTACCTACTATCTAATAGAGGTAAAACAGAGACATAACAATACCACAAAATAAAGCATTTATAATGTGAAATGGTATGGCTCCCTTCATGGCGATCTCCATCTCCATAAAGCCTGTAATGCGACTCGTGCCAACTCTTGTCACCTGCCGTCTTACTCCATGTCGCGGAAATGTACATCGCCTTGCATGTCATCCAGATTCTCCAAACAGCTACACTAGCTTAGTAAAGTAAATTACAAGGAGAATCCGACACGCAGATCGTTATACAATAAAAATGACAACACCTAGGCTCCTGCCGGCTGACAAAAACCATGATTCGTAGATCACGTATAGATTACACACATACATCACATGCACATGAACCATACCATTCACAACTTCCTGCAAAAAACAAGTTATGCATAGATACGATATCTATCGGCGTTGTGAAACTCGCAACAACATCTAAGGCGCTACGACAGGGCGAAGCCGGCGGCCCTGCTAGCTAGATAGCGGGCGGGGATCGAAGGGGCAGCGCCTCTTGCGGGTGCGGGCAATGCCCGACGATTTTTCCGAAAACGTAGATCTCATCTACGATCCGGACATGGATTCCGACCATTGTTCCGATTCAATCAAACTTTTTTATCTTTTGATCACCGCCTCTGGATTTGCGTGTCACAGTTTACCCCGATGGCGGAAGCCGACCGGTAGGGGTATGCCATTCCACGACCTCAGCAGTATGATCACGGAAGTCAGATCTACCATTCCCCGAGTATAGTTGATCCAATCAACATCGTACAAAACCGATCTATCTCATAGCTCGACCACCAAAACAACTTATAGATCTCATCTATAGCCTACCGCATATCACATATGCGAGATCTCGAGCCTAAAACCAGAAGCTATAGCTCTGATACCACTGTTGGGCCACGTAGAGATAAAACAAAACTTTTTCCTCTAACGTGGTGATCCCAAGATCTAGCCGAGGTAGAAGGACACGAGGTTTACCACTAGACGCGCAGTTGCGGATTACTGATGAAGCGCGTCAGTTGATGCAATGCAGTCCTTTGCGATCCGATCGTCCTGGTGCTGATCGTACAACACCTCTACTGGTATCCACACGTACAAGGAGGAGCACCGATAGCGAACTGCTAGGTTCGTATCGACGGCAGGACTGCTGTGGAGCTAGGGTTTCCAACACATGGAATGACCTAACCGAACAATGATTAACCTTTCTGGGTTACGGTGCTCCACTATATATAGGGAGGGAACGTGGGCTCTTCTTGCGCGGCTCATTCACTAAAGCCCATATAATATTAGTCCCTGTGAGTCTGACTCACTGACTCAGTCCAAATCAGGCTCGGGTCCAACCCAACCAGATTTCCAGTTCAGATCCAATCCGAACTTGCTCCCGCTCTTAAGTGTGTGACCCCGCAGGCTCATGGCTACTTGGACACGATTAGAGTACGATTCTCAATCGATCAGCCGGTAGCGGCTCCTAGCAGAACGTGCCGACTCCCAAGTACCAAAGAGTCATGACGACTTGCCTTTCCAATGCGACTTGCATCCGAGTCCCTTTTGCCTCACGATATACCTTGTCAGACTATAGGCGAATAATTGTCATCTCTTAAATAGTCTGACTCTCTTCTCGATCCGAGATAAGTGATTCACCTGACTAACTCTTAGTTGATCGCCTCGGTTAACACTTAATCGAGTCGTGCATGGCCATGCTTTCCGAATCATATCTCACGAGAGGGCCCAGAGAATATCTCTCCGAGTGGAGGGGCAAAATCCCATCTTGGTTATTCACATCACGCATCTTGATTCCCAGTCGACCTGAACCCTGCCTTTATAACTGCCCAGTTACGGATCAACGTTTGACAGAACCTAAGTCGGTGATCCTCAACTCAGACTATGCAACAACCTCAGGTCTAAGGATTACATTGATTGAGATATACAAATGACTACTTGTTCGTTGTACCTCAATATGGGTCAATCCGACTCGCTAAACTCTTTAGCCGAGTCTGTGTAAGTTGGAATAGCATCTCCATGCCCATGACAAGTGGAACCGAGTCATCAAGCCAACTATCACATTGGTCTAAGTTGTGTGTCCAGCACAACCTCAATGACCAAGGATATTTAGTACAAACAACATGAATGTATAGTTCCACAACCGAATCACATATTCAATGATACACATCAGATGTTTATACAAAGACAACTTAATATCTTTATGAATACAATGGGAAATGTCATCATACATGATTGCCTCTAGGGCATATTCCCAACTACCACCGCCTCCCGTCGTCATCGATGTGGCCACACCACCGCCTCCAGTCATCATCGCTATTGTCGCACCACCACCACCCATCATAGAGGAAGACCCGGCACCCTTCGACTCCGTCCTGGACGCGCTCTACGCTGACATAATCATTGACTCAGAGGAGATAGACTTCAGCCCGGAGGAGCTCGACTCTGCTATGCAGGAGATGGAGGAGGATATCAGACGCGACGAGCAGGCCGACAATGCCATCACATCCCAAGAGGTGTTTATCGCTATTGGAACCGTGATGGAAGAAGATCAACCCGGACAAGCTCCGCCTAAAGCGCTGGACAAGGGGAAGGGACCACCTGTTGCTGCCAACAATGATCGCGCAAAGGCCATGCCCCCTCCGCCTAACCTAGTGCAGCAGCCGTAGGAACTCAACGTCGGTCCGAGTAACAACAACACCGCAAACCCGCCGCCTTCAGCATCTACATCTGCGGCTGCCCATATCACTCCAGCTGATAGAGTGATGTACGACAACCTGCTCGTCGAGACCATGACTGTGCCTCATATACGGAACATAGTCCATCTTGACGAGAAGTGCCAACAACTGCTGGAGGAAGCGCAGGCCATCGCGGAGCAAGGCGCAAAGCTGGATCAAGATCTGGCCAAGGCACAAAAGTCCATAGAGAAAGCTAGAGCCATGGAGGCAGAGTACAAGACTCTACTCAAGCAGCAGAAGGCTAAGAAAGCTCCGGCTCACATCATCCATGATCCTGGTGTATGGCGAAACCTAGGATGGGCTCCCCCGAAGCCGCCACAAGCCAAGCCATACATTGATAGCGAAGGCAGGCAGATCATGGCCACTCCTATTCTCAATCTGTCCATCGCCAATACCCTTCTAGAGCAAGATAGATCACCCGCAGCTGTGGAACAGGTCTATGACCTTGTGGCAAAGGCGGTGAAACAGCAGGAAAAGGCCACCTCTCAGAGGCTCGAGTCTGACCCAGCGTATTGCTAGTCTAGCAATCCTAAGCCTCCAAGGGACCGATCTCCTCAGGATGTCGGGTGTCAGACGGGTTCATCAAAACGAAGACGGAGGGATGCACACAACAGGAAGGATGCTATCCCCATATCCTCCGACCATGGAGGCAAGGCTCATCCTCGTCGCCCATCTCCATCGCCCCGATCCCCCTGACATCGTGAAGACCCCAAGGCTCACCATCATACAGACATGCCTCTGCCAAGGCAGAGTGGCATCATCATTCGCGACAATGTGGAGTAGCCCCGTCATGATGGAGAGCGCAACCAAGGACACAAGAGCAGGTCGCGTCATGACCCTCCACGTCCGACAAGCAACTGCGACAAGCGTGAGGCGTCGTAGGAGGGTAACAACAAGAAGGCTAAACCACCACCACCTCCGCCTCCGTCGCCCCCTAGTAGCCACCATGGCAAAGGAGGCCCGCGTCATTCACGCAGCCCATCCCCTGGAGGCAAGAAGAAAAGAACAAGCCTGGATCCATACGACGCACGTTCATGCCTGGACAAGATTCACGAGGCCCGGGAAGGACAATACCTGGGACCACGTTGTTTTGGACTTTTAATACAGATTGCAACTTACCCCAAGGGTTTCCGGATTGATAAGACCATCGAGCCCTATGACGGCACTGCCAAACCAGCTACGTGGTTGCAGGATTACGGCAACGCGATGGAGATCGCCGGGGGTAACCCCAACGTTGCCGTCAAGTACCTCCCACTGATGCTGGCGGGCACGGCCCGCCAATGGATTGGTGACTTGCCGGAGAAGTCCATCTGCAACTGGTTGGACATGCAAGAAGCGTTCACCAAGAACTTCGAGGGTACGTATAAGCATCCCTGCACTGTTGGCGATCTACAGCGGTGCGTGCAATAGAAAGACGAGTCATCTTGCGCCTACCTCTCTCGCTGGCTAGATATGAAGAATTCCTGCGCAGGAGTGCACACTCAGTCCGCTATGGCTGCTTTCATCGATGGATTGGAGAAAGGTACGTTGCTCTGACATAAGTTGAAGCGCCTGCAGGACAATCACATGCTCGATCTCAACCAGATGATCCAGCTGGCCAGTGAGTTCGCGACTGCCAATGACGATGCTCGCGGCTCCCTGCCGGCAACGGCCGTTCCAACTCAAGCTAGGAGGAACAACACCACCAAGCGGAAGAACCCGCCAGAAGAAAATCAAACCTCCGACATGGTCGCCATGACATTTGCAGGACAAGGTGATGGCGGACAGCATGGCCGAGGACGGGGGGCTGGTCGTGGGCAGTAGCGAGGTAGTGAATCTACCCCGGCAGCGCTCCGCGTTCCCCAAACATACGAGGAATACCATGACATGCCATGCCTCGTACACCTCGACTCCAATGGCAAGGCCACGCACACCAATCACCATTGCAAGTTCGTCAACGACCTGAAGGAGGACCCGAAGTCTGGTTACAAGCAAAGTCGGAAGAACAGACCGCGCGGCAAGGGCAAGGGGAAGAAGAAGGAAGAGGAGTCCAAGGATTCAAGTGACATGGACGAGGATGTTGATCCCAAGCACGCCGTCTACCACACTTTCCTTGGCACCCCTACTGTCCGACAACAAAAAACCTCTATGAGGATACAAATGGCCACCCTACCCCTAGTTCCCCAGTACCCGCGTTTGTTAGAGATTCCAATCACTTGGGACAGGAAGGATCACCCTGACCTCATCTCTATGGAGAACCAGTACGCCATGGTCATCAACCCCCTGATTGACGACAACGAGTTCACCAAATGCATGGTGGGTAGTGGAAGCAGCATCAACATCATGTACCTGGATATGCTATACAAGATGAACTTGATGGAGGCTAACCTAAGGCAGACCAACACCGTGTTCCATGGCGTAGTTCCTGGACGGGAGGCTCGGTCCCTTGGGTGCATTACGCTTCAAGTCGCTTTTGGCGATGTTAACAATTACCGCCAAGAACGCATGACCTTTGAGGTGGTCCCCTTTAAGAGCATGTACCATGTCATCTTCGTACGCGACATCTTCCACGCCTTCATTGCCAAGCCATGCTTCGTCTACAACAAGATCAAGATACCCGGACCAAACGACATCATCACCGTATCCGGAAGCTTTACCAAGGCAAGGTACTGCGAGATTGGAGAAGCAGCCTTTGCAGAAGCTGTCCTCTACAGTGAAGAATTCAAGGAGATACAGAGCAAGGTCGATGCCATGGAGATGCTGGCGTCGAAGAAGCAGATTTCTGACTCCGCCCCCGCCTTCAAGGCTGCCATCGAAACCAAGCCGGTGGAACTTGTGGTAGTCGATGCCTCCAAGACCACCGCCATTGGGACGAACCTGGACCCTAAATAGGAAAGCATGCTCGTCGAGTTCCTCCGTGAGAATAGGGACATCTTTGCCTGGCAACATGTCGACATGCAAGGTGTACCTGAAGGAAATATGCCCTAGAGGCAATCATAGAGATGATTATATTTCATATGTATCCATATGTTATTGTAATGTTCCTTGAATATCCATATCAGGCAACTTGTATTGATTGGAAATTATGTGAATTGTTTGTGAAACTCTATACTTGTATGGTTATTTAATAGTTGTCCCTAGTCAGAGTTCATGTGAGGACACAGTGAATATTAGAATAGCACATCGATTGGTTGATGACTATGTTTCGCAAGTCATAGACATGGAGATGTCAAACCAATGATGTGGACACATGTTATGAACATGGGGTTGGACTGACCCAACTTGAGACTGGCAATTAGTTGCAGTTCTCTCTCTACACATCGTGTACGTTTTGTCCTTAGACCTGAGATTGTCGAATGTACTTGAGATGTGGATCGACCTACTTTGGGGCTATCAGACGCTATCCGTAACTAGGTAGTTATAAAGGTAGCTTTCGGGTTTGTCCTGAAGCATGCTGCAAGGCATGGTCAATCAAGATGGGATTTGCCCCTCTCTACTTGAGAGAGATATCTCTGGGCCCCTCGAGTGATCGGATCCAGAAATGCATGGCCATGCTACATAAGGTTAAGAGTTAGCCTAGTAAAGGGATTCCGAGTTACGGTATCGAGAAAGAGAGGTCAGCTTGGAGCTAGACCAAATATCGTGAGGCAAAGGGAAATACATGTACTAAACCTTGTGATGGTTCGTCCGATATGATCTTTGTATGCGTTTAGGAGCTGGCACGTCTTGCTAGAGGCCACTACCAACTATTGACAGAATAAGTGTATTCGTGTCATGTCTATACGTATATGAACCTATAGGTTCACACACTTAAGGGGCTGGAAGCCTAATGAGGATTGGATCCAAATTAGACCAGGATTAGGCTACTAATGGGCTGCTAATGTAGAAGCCCACTAGGGACGCCTATATAAGGGAGGGTGGGGCGAGCTGACCAGGGTTAGACCATTCCACCCAGCCGCCACTCCTCATGCCTGTGTTGCACGTACGGACCTAGCAGTCCGGCGTCAGACGCTTCCACCTCGCAAGTGTGGATACCTCAGAGGTGTTGCATCTGTGGCACTTGGACGAGCCGCGCAAGGGGAGCTTCTCGTGGGACGAGGACAAGGAGGAGACGTGGAACGTCTGTACTGCCTCGACGCGCTTCATCAATTCCGCAACTGCGCGTCTAGTGGTAATCCCGTGATCTATGACAACACGCGGTAGAAAATTTTGATTTGCGCTAGTGTAGCCTACCCGTATCCCTTCAGTACCTAGGGAACTTGCCGAGCACAGCTTGAATATTGATCCAAAATGCAAACCGGTGAAACAACCTCTACGACGCTTCGAAGACGAGAAGAGACGCACCATAGGCAAAGAGATAGCTAGGTTACTTAAGGCTAGTTTTATCCCATAAGTCCTTCACACCCGATGGGTGGCCAATCCTGTAGTTTTCCCCAAAAAGGGAACCAAAGAATTAAGAATGTGCGTTGATTACACCGGCTTGAACAAAGCGTGTCCCAAAGATCTGTTTGCTTTGCCTCGCATTGACCAAGTCATTGACTCGACGGCTGGCTCAGAACTTTTGTGTTTTCTTGATGCATACTCAGGATACCACTAGATAAAGATGAGGAAGTCGGAACAATTGGCCACTTCGTTCACCACACCTTACGGCACGTTTTGCTATGTCACGATGCCCTTTGGGCTGAAAAACACAGGTGCTACATACCAGCGGACTATGCAGCGTTACTGACAACTGTCTACGCACAGCCTGTTGGGAACCCCAAGAGCAAGGTGTGAAGCAGCAAGCAGCAAGTTTTCCCTCAGTTGAGACCGAGGTTATCGAACCAGAAGGAGGAAGAAAACGTCACACAGGTGTTGCAAGGAACGCGGAGACCTGCACAACACAAACTCAAGACTTTGCCCCAACGAATCAGTGAGGTTGTCAAGCTCACCGATTTACTGTAACAAAGGATTAAACGTATGGTGTGGAAGGTAATGGTTTGCAGCAAGTAAACAAGTAACAGTGGCATATGTATCAATGGTAAAGATTGGACCGGGATCCATAGTTCACTAGAGCTGCTCTCCTTAGATAAACAACATGGCATGAAGGGTAAACAAATTACAGCAGGGCAATTGACAGGAACTGAGCAAGGCATAACAATGTAATTACTAGTCAGAAAGATCCTATAAGGTTGACTGGGCAATACAACAAGATACATAGACCGCCATCCAACTGCATCTATGACTAGAAGTCCACCTTTAGGTTATCATCTGAACCCCCTCCGGTATTAAGTTGCAAGCAACAGACAACTTCTTTAAGCAAAGTGTGTAAGGTAAACAGTCCACATGTTCCATGAGAAAGAGACCATTGTTTTCTCCCTAGTAGCAACAGCACATCTACAACCAAAGAGATTATTGTCACTTCCCTTGGAAACTAGAGGCATGAACCCACGATCGAGCATAAATACCCCCTCTTGGAGTCACTAGCAACTACTTGACCAAGATATCTACTAACAACTGAGAGCATGCAAGATCACAAACAACACAGACATGATAGAATCATAAAGACAAAACCATTAATCAAACCAACATAATAATCTCAATATCCATCGGATCCCCACAAACACAACATGCATGATTACAAATAGATTAGATCTTGATCATAAACGGAGCTCACAAGATCTATACATGAAAGCTGATACGCCCAATTTGCATCACCATTCTATATCATAATTTACCTCTGTTTATTGATATTTGTATTATTATGAGGTATTACTTATGTCTTTTCATATGTTTATGCATGTTGGATGATTCTTGGAGGATGGACTGCCGGAGTCTAGATTCTGATGGAAAAGAAGGCATTTTGGTGCAATTTTGCGAAGATCGGAAAAATACCATAAAAATATGGAAATATATTATTTTACCAGAAGAAGAAGGAAGCCAGAAGGAGGGACGAAGTGGGGCCTCAGGGGGCCCACACACCCCTAGGCGTGGGCCCACCTGTCCCCGCGCCTAGGGCAGGTGTGGCCCACCTGCCCGGCCTCCGACTCTGCCCCTTCGCCTATATCTTCCCTTCAAAACCCTAAGGCTCGGGGAGCGACCACAGATAGATTTCCGCTGCCTCTGGGGGGCGGAAAACACCGAGAGAGAAAGATCTCTCTGACAGACAGATTTCTGCGGGGAATTCCTTGCCGAAGAGGGGAGAAAGTCGCCATCAACACCGTCATCAAGATAGGCTTCATCAGGATCATCATCATCATCCACACCATCTTCTCCACTCCGTCCCGCTGTAACAATTGTGTTGGATGTTGCTTTAGTTCGTTAGGGGAAACTTTCCCGGTGTTAATTACTATTGTAGTTGATGCTTGTGAGTGGAACCATTGAATTATTGTTTATGTTCAGATTGTTATCCATTATCATATCATCTTTGATCTTGATCCATATGATGTCTTGTGAGTAGTTCGTTTAGTTATTGAGGACATGGGAGAAGTCATGTTGTTAGTAGTGAATCTGTGATGAGTTATTATTCAATGGTTTAGTATTTAAGTTGTGGTGTTATTCTTCTAGTGGTGTCATGTGAACATCGACTACATGACACTTCACCATTTATGGGCCTAGGGGAATGCATTGTGTATTTGTCTACTAATCGTGGGGTTGCCGGAGTGATAGAAACCTGAACCCCCGTTAGGACACTTTTGCACAAGGGAGTGTAGGATCTCAGAGTTTAAGGTTATGGTTAGATTTATATCTTAATTACTTTCCTGTAGTTACGGATGTTTGCAGGGGGTTTAATCACAAGTATGTATTAGTCCTAGGAAGGGCGGCATGTTAGCACAGGTTCACCCACACAACACTTACAAACACCAAATAAGAGTACTCAGCTATTTGAAGCTAAAGCACTTGACAGAATTCCCATGTGTCCTTGAGAACATTTGGTCCTTATAAGAATTTCCACCGGCTTGTCCTTGCTAAGAAAGGATTGGGCCACTTTCTCTGTTTGTTCGTTACTCTTGTTACTTGCTCCTTGTTTTGTTGCCTTGTCAGAAAACCACTAAAAATCCGTTTGCGAAGTATCCATAGGGATTTCCTGCTCCATACCATTGTTCAGCACCTTCTACTCCTCGTTGGGATCGACACTCCTATTTATCGGAAGTACTACGATACACCCCCTATACTTGTGGGTCATCAAGACTACTATTTTCTGATGTCGTTGCCGGGGAGTGAAGCTCTATTGAAGAGTGGAACTGGTAAGGGAAACTTTTACTATGAGTATTGCTTTTGTTACTGCTTGTTACTTTTGTTTCCAATATGGATAACCCACTTGGTTTTATATTTGGGAAAACTACTACTGCTGGTAGGGTAGTAGATGAATCACCTCCTGTTGAAATAGATCCTTTTAAGATACCTACGAGTATTGTTAATCGTGTTATGGATAATTATTATTTTGGGGATGGAACTGTCCATCCTGGTGATCACTTGCTTTTTATCCATGAATTATGCGGGTTGTTTAAGTGTGCAGGTATCACAACTGAACAGGTGAAGATGAAGTTACTCTCCATATCCTTGAAAGGGAGAGCAGAAGCATGGTATAAGCTGCTGAAGAATGGACAATCCATGGAATGGGAGGAGATGGCATCTCTCTTTTACTCTAAATTTTATCCTCCCAGTGAAATCCATAAGGATAGATGTCTTATATATAACTTTTGGCCTCTTGATGGAGAGAGTACAACTCAAGCTTGCGGGAGATTGAAGTTACCAATGCTTAAATGTCCTATTCATGAACTCCCTAACAATATTATTCTCAATAACTTTTATGCTAGGCTTTATCTTCATGATAAAAATTTACTAGATGCTTCTTGTGCTGGATCATTCACACATATGAAGGAAGAAGCTAAATTGGATCTCTTAGACTGTATTCAAGAGAATACTGAGGCTTGGGAGAATGACAAATGAAGAAAGTCAGGTATAAACTATGATTATGAAGGCATTAAATCTTTTATGGGAACTGATAACTTCCGTGATATTTGCAATAAGTTTGGCATTTATCCCCAAGTTCTTGCAAAGTGTTTTAATGCCTTTGCTTCTTATATTGAACTTCCCAAGAAATAGTGGGACAAGCACCATGATCCTTATAAAGACACTATCACCCATGTTCTTGCTAGTATAGAGGTTATTACTGTTGATCCTATTTTGCCTGAACCTTATATTGAGAAAACTCCTTTTCCTTCCAAGGTGAGGGAGCATTCTATTATGGCTATTGTAGTTAGCAAAAGTACAAAGAAAATTGTAGGGTCCGATGAGCTTATTTATATTGAGCCTATGGTAGCTATTGTGAAAGATCTTGTCACTATAAATATAGAGGATGAGCATATTGTCTTCTGTGAAGACGCTACTAACATTGTTTCTCATCTTAAGGAAGTTAGAAAAGCTAGTGTTCCTGTGCTTTTTGTTAAAATTGGTAGCCATAGCTACTATGGTTTATGTGATATTGGTGCTAGTTCGAGTGCTATTACTTATGAGCTTTATAGGGAAATTATGCATGAGATTGGTCCTTGTGAGCTTGAGGATATTGATGTGGTTATTCACCTTGCTAACAAGGAGACCATTTTCCCCATTGGCATTGTAAGAGATTTGGAGGTTCTCTGTGGTAAGATTAAGTATCCTACTGATTTTCTAGTGCTTAATTCAGCATCTAGCAAAGCTTGTCCTATCATTTTTGGTAGACCATTCTTGAACACTTGTGGAGCTATTATCGATTGTAAGAAGGAAAAAGTTTTAACTAAGTTTGATGGAGATTCTTATGAGTTTAACTTTTCCAAATTTTCTAAAGCTCCTTGTGAAAATAGCTTGCCTAATAAAGATTCCAGGATGGAACAACTTGCTTCTATTGATCCAGTCTATGATCTTGGACCTCTTTTTGGTGACTGTAAGTATGCTTATTCTGATGATAAAGTTGTTTCTAGTGACAGTTATATTGTCAAATTTATTCAAAGTGCTACTGAAAGTTATTTTGTGAGAGGGAAACATGGTTTTATGCATCTCAATGATGTTAAGTTTCCCCGTTTTATGTTGAAAGCTTTAAAGTTGCATCTGTTTTGTCTTCCTATGCTTGTGGCCTTTTGTTTCAACAATTCGTTTTCTCATTATACCCCCATGCATAGGAAGTGGGTTAGACTCAAGTGTGTTGGTTATTTGCTTCTTGATGCTCTCTTTCATTTCAGATATATATCTCCTTTGTGAGCATCTTTGGAAGTTTCAAGCCTAACTTAAAGGAATTAAAGAAAAGTACTTGTTGGGAGATAACCCAAGAGTTTGGTCGAGTCTTGGAAGTTATTACCTCAGTAATAACCGCTCCTTATCCTTTTTGTTTTGGTTTTTGTGTCAAGTTCAACTACTTTTGTGAAGTACAGGAGTTGTGAAAAGTGGCTATCCTAGGACAGATTTTTGTGCTGCATTGTAAAAATTCGTGAGGAAACTTAGTACGTTGGATGGAGATGAATTTTTCTGAGCTTGTTCTCCAAGTTGTTACCCAACTTTCATCAGTTCTGCACTTTTTTATTTGAGCAATAGAAGGTCTTCGGAAAAAAAAATATTTACCTGCTGGTCTGTTTTGACAGATTTCTGCCATCATTTGCATTTGCCTCTTACAGAAGCTTTTGTTTTGATGGATTTTCAGTTGAAGTGTTTACCAAAGGTTTATAGTTTTTGCTTACACTAATGTTGTCATTGAGTTTGTGCAAAAGTTTTGTATGAAGGAAATCCTTAGGAGAAAGAGGAAAGGAATCTATAGAGTTCGTCTTTGAATAGGTAAAAGTGGTGAAAAGAGAAGGTTCATGAAACTCCAATCTTTTAATATTTTTGATGTTTTTAATACATAAGGGAAGTTACGAGATGAAACTGAAGAGGAAACGGAGCCCGGGGTGGACAAAACCACCCCAGGAGCGGGCCCAGCCTGGCCATGCCTGAGGGGGGTGTCCCCCCCTCAAACTTCGTCTTCGCCTCGTTTCCGTGTCAAAACCTTCCTTATGCATTGAAACTTCATAATATATAACCCCCCCCCGGATCCCCCGAGGTTCGTGCATCGTGTTCTTGTCGTGTTTTTTGTTTCGATTTGTTTCTGTCAGGAAATCTTCTCAAGTTTAGAGCACCATGGCCTCCGCCAACGACAAAGACAAGAAGCCCGTGGAGATAGAGTTGGAAGAACAAACCGCCGCAGGGACAAGGGGAAGGAAACCTACTTTTGTAGGAGCAATTAACACTGCGGATACTTTTTCTCGTCACATGCAGGGAATCATAGCCTTCGGTCCAGAACTCATATACTGCCCTGAGGCAGCGAAATCCCTTCGAACCACCAACGAGTTTTGTGATAAGTACCGTGCTTTGAGGATAAAGGTGGATATGCTTCAAGAGGAAAATAACAGGCTTCATAAGATGCTGGAAGATTTCCTGACCCATGACAAGAGAACACCACCACCACCGAAGGAGTAATTCGTCATCAGGTTTGGCATCCCCTTGGCTTGTTCCAAGCTTGGGGGATTGCCGCAGTATCACAACCATTATCTTTATATTTTATCTTTTTAGTGGATTCATATCTATGGTAGAGAGGTTATCTTATAGTTTAGTTTGCATGTGGAAGTATCTCTCCTTTAGTTGATTATCTATGTATCCCTTGGTGTGAGTGCCTTAATTGGAATATTAATGAGAAGTCTCATCTTTTACTTTTTGCACTTCTTATTTTTAGTTTGCAATATCTATTATATGATGGATCTTGTTGATCAGTATTGGCACCACTTTGGGATCATCAAGTGGATCTAAATTGGTTTTGGCAAACAAAGTTCTGGTCAGTGGCTTTAGTTTGAAAGAAAAAGAAATAAATAAAAAGCTTATAGGTATTTGGTATCATTTGTTTTCTTTCTTATTGGCTCATAAGCTTAGTATTCTTTATTTAAGATTCTTTTTGTGTCTTCAAGGAATATTGCATGTTTGGCTTTATTACTTGTATGTTTGCTTGTTTCTTTCAACTCTCTTGCTTGCTACCCAGCCTTGCTAGCCAAAAACCTGTTTTGAGAAGGCATACTTCTCATGTTTCCAAAATCCTTTGAACCCAAAACTTTTGCCACTTGTGTCCACCATATCTACCTAGTAGATTTTGCTATTCCAAGCAAATTCTCAAGCTTCATCTACCTTTAAAATTAAAAAGTATTTTGTTATGTGAAAACTAGTTAGTAAATCTCTCATAAACTTGATGGCACACCTTATTTACTTGCCCTAATAGACTTGAACCATTGTGAACATCGAAGTTGTATATGCTTGCATCTATACGTTGGAATTAGCAGAACAGTGCTGTCACGGGGAACGTTTTCAACATTGCACTTGTACTCTGTACACAGTTGATATCGTGCTCTTTTGTCTATGGATGTCAATGGTGTGAAATAAAGAGAAAACTTGTAAGTCCATGGAGTTTGTATCCTGTGTTAGAGAAACGCCTGGGCCGCTAGCCTAAGCCATGCTTAATCATGGTGGAAACTTGAAGCATCACCATAGTGAGTCATCTATGAAGCATCCTCAATAAAAAGTTATACACATAGTAAATAAAAAGATCGCTGAGATGCTCATTGTCTGCTTGCCTTGTCATTTTGGTTATGGGAAAGATCATGTACCATGTGCAAGGGGTACCCCGTTGGCGGTTCTCAATGATATGCAAATACTTACAATGACAAGAACTTACCTGGGCCCAAAGTTGAGTATGCATGAGGAGTGGCCCTCATATTCAAGGGACATGAGATTGCCAAATTATATTTCGCCAAGCATATACTCCATATTTGTTCATTTTAACCTTAATCATCTCAAGATGTGTTGGGGAGGTGATCCCGGATAGGGTCAAGACAGGGGAAAGACAAAATGAATCTCCCTTGTCGTGAGCCGAATCACTGATTGTGTCGACCGAATCATGTAAGAGCCGGCCGAGATAAGCAGGGCCATGACAAATGTAGAATGAGTAACGCCTTAGCCGGCCGACATATGAGTTAAGTCGGCTGAATGACTCTGACTAATACAAATACAGGTGAAGGCCAAGCCGATTTATGCGAGACAAGGCCGAATAACACGAAGCTTGCAGGAGAAGGAGGTTCCTATAGTCAAACCCTAGTCACTGGCTAGGAGGAATCTAGACAGAGCCAAGCGCAAAGGACAAGGAGTAGAGCAGCAGAAGGGCAGAGGAACGTTACGGAGGTGACAATGAGGGAGCCTGAGGCGCGCATGTGAAGCTTTCTGAAACATTGCCGCCGATAGAAGGGGGGCACAGAAAGGAGGCCACCGAGTTACAATATTGGGACAAGCATATTCCAAGAATATGCTTGCCACGTCAGCCCTAGAAGGAACCAAGGCACCCCTTTATAAGGGGAGACGCGGGCTCCTGAGGGGGATGGATTCATTCTACGCCGTTAGGCTCGTGTATTAGTTTTCTTCCTCTCTATGATCCAGCTCTAGGAGCACTTGTATTACTTGAGAAGAGGAATAGGGATTTACTTACAAGGCACTTGAGTGTAGAAATCACTACATCTTCCCTCCCGGGATCCCTCTAGCATCCATTGGCCCCATACTTTAGCCTACCCATGGCATCTGCCGTGCCACCACCACGATAGTTGGCGCCCACCGTGGGGCCAGCAGCGGTGCTAGCTGGAGTCAAGATCCGGACGGGAAACTTCATCCACACCGGCGAGCGGGTTGTCTCTGGCTTAGTCCAGAGATTTGATCTCTGGGACTATGTCAGCGATAACGCGGGTAGCTTCAGGAGGAAAGCGCCTCCGCGCAACGGCGTCTTCATCAACCTGGGCACGCACAAGGTCTACATCGGCGTTGACACCTCCTGCGTCTATCCTCACCGAGTCATTGAAGCAGGAGAACCTCCCCTCAGTGCTACTAACGGTCCGCGTGGAGCACGCTCCGTCAGTAGCGTCGAGGTGATGGTGACAGCCGCATCACAGGCGGCAGGAGCAGGCGCCGGACCAAGCAAGGACCCGACGGCAGGAGGACAGGTGACCACGAAGCAAGCAGCTCCACAGCCCACCGAGGTAGATCCGCCAGCAACCAAGTCAGCCGAGGTGCAGGAGACGACCCCAAAGGTGGCAAGGGTAAGATGGCCGCCTCTGGAAAGACCAGAGAATATTCTCTAGGCAACTATAGATAATCTAACCACGCCTGTGGCGCCGATACTTGATCCGGCTAACGCCCAGGCGGAGTTAGAAGAAACTAGACAAAAAGTACTGGTAGAGGCAAAAAAAGGTGTCGGCCTTGCGGGAGTCCTTGAACAGGACCCTGCGAGAATATGCTAAGGAAAACAAACTGGATGTGGCCCCCGAGAGGGTAGACGAATTGAGATTGAGAGGAAAGAACCTCATGAATGATATCAACAAAGATCATGAAGCTCGTGAAGGTGATTCAGTTGATATAGGATTGCCGAGGTATAGTACCCCGGCATAGAACCTAAGGGCGGCAAATGCCGCTGCTTTAGAGCTAGAAGGATTAAGCGGCGAAGCCCGGCAGAAACAGCAAGAAAGAGTGAATGAGCTAGTGCGCATTGCGAACCAGCAGAATGAGATAATGCTTAGGGCTGACCCGGCGAGACCGGGAGCCTCGCATATGGTTCATTCGGCTGGAGCAGCACCTGCACTATCTGCGGCGGCGGCATCCTCACCCAGAAACAACGCGCGAAAAGATAGAGCGGTGACCTCGGGAAAAAGAAATAAGCAGATTGTTTCATATGATCCGGCAGTAGCCGGAAAGGTCAATGACAACAGAGGCAATGTCAGCCGAGGTAACAGTGGAGATAGAAACCCCGTCCGTGCAAACAAGGGGCACGGGGACCTCAGAAGGGGAAATCATGAGAACAATAACCCGACGGAGGGAAGGAGAAACCCTCCACCAGATCCTCAGCCGAGATATGAGCCTCGACAAGAGCGAGAAGTGAGACCAGCTCACCATAATCCGGCGAATGATAGGTACAATGATGGTTACTCGGATATGGAGCATGCAAAACATGGTGGGAATAACCATTATGGAATACAAGAAAGGATTGTTTACAGAAACTTGCCGTCAAGTGACGCAAGACTAAAACTGGACAGATTATATCAGTCCGAGTTATTGGAAGAACAAGGTCCGCCAGGTCCGGCATGTTTCAGACCTCGGATCATGGGCGAACGACCAGTGCCGAATTTCCGATTGGCAAGGGGAACAAAAACATATAACTGGAGTACAAAACCACAGGATTGGTTGATTGACTATGCCACTGCGGTGAAAATAGCTGGTGGAAACCTACGATGGGCGGTGAGATACGTCCCACAGATGCTGCAAGGACCAGCTAGATTATGGCTGAACAATCTACCGACAGGTAGTATCAACTGTTGGCTAGATTTTGAAGAAATGTTCGTCGGCAATTTCACCAGTACTTATAAGAGGCCAAACAGGCCTCAACAGCTCGCTATGTGCAAGCAGAAGCCGAATGAGACAGATAGGGAATTCTTGACTCAGTGGTGTAACCTCAGAAACTCATGCGAAGGGGTCATAGAGTCTCAAGCGATAGCTTGGTTTGCTCAAGGCTGCCGATATGGGAGTGTATTATGGCAGAGGCTGCAAAGAGATATGCCGACCACGTTGGCAGAGACCATCAGGATAGCAGATTCGTATGCTTTAGGGGATCCGACGCAACCAGAATTAATGTCGGCAGAGCATCGGGAGCATCAAGATCAATATGCAAGAGATGCAGCTGGATCATCGAGGCGCAACGAATTCTGAGGTAGAAGAAGGGAGGAAAGACCGGATTACAGATATGCTTCCAATCAGGTGGCAGCGGTAGTACAAGACCAGCCGAGTCATGGAAACAGTCAATGACAGAAGAACGGTCCTCAGCAGTGGACGCCGAGGAATGAAGGGAAAAGGCAGTGGACACCAGAACAGAAGAAGCAATGGCAGGAGAGGCCGAAGTACACGTTTGAATCCATGCTAGATCAACCGTGTAAATTCCACACTCCAAACCCGGCCAATCCGGCTAATCATACAACTCGTCAATGTTCCTAGATGAAAAATGCAATGGGGAACACGGCGGGCATGCAAGCACCTCCTCATCAGGTACATCAACAGCAACAGCCACAGCTAATAGGAGAAAATGCGCAGCAGTTAATGTTACCACCACCTCCTCCGAGGTATGATAACTCGGACCGGAGGGATGCAGTGAATCAAGTGATAAACCAAGGTCAATATGGAAGGGCAAACCCTGGGAACAACAGACGTAATGATTACAGGGAGCATCATCAATCATATGTGTGTTCACAACAGAACAGCAAGATAGGCAGAGTGTACAACGCCGACATATGGAAGTAAATGTTGTTATGCCGGCAGTACCAAGATACGTGCCTTGGTCCGATCAAGAAATAACCTGGAGCATAAAAGATCACCCGAAGATAATGCCGAATCCAGGGTCGTATGCACTCGTACTAGATCCGACATTTGTCGGGCCCAGCATTAATGTGAAATTCTCAAAGGTACTCATTGACAATGGGAGTAGTATCAACATTATGTACAAAGACACAATGCACAAACTCGGAATAGCACAAAATATGCTGCAATCCACAAGAACCACGTTCCATGGAATAGTGTCGGGACTTTCGTGTGAACCCATTGGGAAAGTCCGAGTAGATGTGTTACTTGACACAAGGGAGAATTGCATAGCGGAAAATTTGGAATTTGAAGTGGTGGACCTAGAAAGTTGCTATCATGCTTTACTCGGACGGCCAGCATTGGCTAAGTTCATGAGCAGCTGCCACATTACTTATTTGAAAATGAAGTTACCCGGGCCACAGGGGGTAATAACGGTAGCTGTAGATTACAGAAAATCAATGGAGTGTGCTTCAGCTGGATCAAACCTGGCCGAGTCATTGGTAATTGCAAGGGGAAAAAGAAGGATTCAGGAGGTAGCGGCTCTGGATCAGTCGGCACAGCTGAATATGCCGACATTAGCCAACCCCCATGGAAGTGTTTCCTTCCAGCCGACTAAAGAGACGAAAAAGATCCAGATAGATGAGCAGTTCCCAGAGCGCACCATCACGATTGGTTCTGGCCTAGATGCCAAATAGGAAAGCGAGCTCACCAACTTCCTCCGTGAGAATCGTGATATCTTTGCATGGTCGACTCAAGACCTGCAGGGTGTACCGAGGGAGTTGTCTGAGCACTCTTTGCATGTAAGGCCAGGAGCAAGGCCGGTGAAGCAACCTCTCCGCCGCTTCCCCAAAGACAGGAGAAAAATAATTGGGGATGAGATAGCTCGGCTCCTAGCGGCCGGGTTCATCATGGAAGTGCTTCATCCGGATTGGCTACCAAATCCGGTGTTAGTAGAAAAGAAAAAGGATGACCCGAATGTAGCCGTCGTATGGCGAATGTGTATCGATTACACGAACCTAAACAAGGCATGTCCCAAAGATCCTTTTCCTTTACCTAGGATAGACCAAGTCATTGATTCGACCGCTGGTTGTGAACTGTTGTCATTTGTAGACGCGTATTGTGGTTTCCACCAGATACCGTTAAATCCGGCCGATCAAATAAAGACTGCGTTTATTACCCCGTACGGGGATTATTGCTATCGCACCATGCCATTCGGCATGCGTAATGCAGGAGCAACATACCAAAGATGCATGCAAAAGTGTCTACATGACAAGATAGGAAAAAATGTACAAGTATATGTAGACGATGTGGTTATAAAAACCAAAGAGAGAAAAACGCTCCTTGATGATATTCGGCAGACATTCGCAAACTTGAGAAGATTCCGGATGAAGCTTAACCCGGAAAAATGTACCTTCGGTGTGCCGACTGGAAAATTACTCGGTTTCCTCGTGTCTAGCCGAGGTATAGAGGCAAATCCAACTAAAATCCGAGCAGTTGAAAGGATGGAACTGCCGAGATGTCTGAACGATGTACAAAAGTTCACAGGATGCCTGGCTTCGCTGAGTAGATTCGTATGTAGGCTAGGGGAAAAGGCATTACCTCTATATCAACTGATGAAAAAATCTGATAAATTCATCTGGACACCACAGGCTGATAATGCATTTCATGAGTTAAAAAGATGTTGGTCACAACACCGATCTTGGCTTCTCCATTGTCGAAAGAACCAATGTTACTTTATGTAGTCGCCACTAACAGAGTAGTAAGTGCGGTGGTTGTCGTAGAGCGGAATGAAGGTGATAAGTCAATACAAAGGCTGGTATATTACCTAAGCGAGGTATTATCGGCCTCAAAGCAGAACTACCCGCACTACCAGAAGATGGCTTACGGAGTATACATGTCGACGGAAAAACTCAAACATTACTTCGAAGAGCATCCGATAAAAGTGATTTGTGAAGCGCCCATAGCCGAGATATTGAGCAACAAAGATGCAAGTGGCCGAATAGCAAAATGGGCAATCGAGTTATCACCTTATGCTCCGCAATTCGATAGGCGAGATGCAATCAAATCTCAGGCAGTGGCCGACTTCTTTGTGGATTGGGCCGAGGTACAATATGAACCACCATTACCAGATCCAAATTATTGGACAATGCATTTTGATGGATCCAAGCTGAGAAATGTCTTGGGGGCAGGGATAGTATTAACTTCGCCGAAAAAAGATCAGCTGAAGTATGTGCTGCAGATACATTTCGCCGCGTCAAACAATGTAGCCGAGTATGAAGCACTCGTCCATGGGTTAAAAATGGCAAAAGAGATTGCTATACGTCGGATCCTATGCTATGGGGACTCAGATCTGGTTGTACAGCAAGTATCAGGCAATTGGGACGCACTAGATGCGAATATGGCCCTATATAGATTTCATGTGCAAAAAATCAGTGGTTACTTTGATGGATGCGAGTTTCATCATATACCTCGGGCGGAAAATGATGCTGCAGACACACTGTCAAAACTCAGATCAACTAGGCAGTCAATTCCCCCAGGTATTGCCCTAGAGCACTTGAGAAAACCATCGATTACACCATCACCAGAATCCGAGTCAATTCGTATCTCGGCAGAACTGATCGAAGGAAGTGTGCCAATGGAAATCGACAAAGAATGTGACCCGGGTTTTCTAAAGGTGAACCCGACCATCGCACGAGCGAACACAGAAAAATCCGAAGCTGTTATGTCGGCGGAAAATATGGAAATCGACAGTGAAATTATCCCAGAAAAATCACGCCGATATGGGCGCAACCCATATTCTCATTCCTTAAGGAGGCAATCTTGCCGAGTAATGAAGTACTGGCTAGACAAATAGTAAGAAGATCAAAAGCTTACACAATCATAAACAATGAGCTGTATAAGAGAAGCGTCACGAACGTACTACAAAGATGTGTTGAGTCGGCAGAAGGGCAGGAAATACTCCTGGATATACATCAGGGAGAATGCGGGCATCACGCCTCATCTAGAGCTTTAGTGGCCAAAGCATTTAGGCATGGATTTTATTGGCCGACGACATTAAAGGAGGCAAAAGAATTAGTGGAAAAATGTAATGGTTGCCAGAGATACGCCAGCAAGGTACATCTGCCCTCGTCCGAGTTAAAAACGATACCAATCACTTGGCCTTTTTATGTATGGTGCTTGGATATGGTAGGTCCGTTCAAACCAGCCCGAGGCGGAATGACTCACATTCTAGTCATGGTGGACAAATTCACAAAGTGGATCGAGGTGAAACCAATAAGAAAATGTGATGGACCAACAACGGTAAAATTTCTAAAAGATATTATATTGAGGTATGGATATCCACACAGTGTTATCACGGATAATGGCACAAATTTTGCTGAAGGAGCGTTTGCTAGATTCTGTCAATAAAAACACATAAGACTAGATGTTGCCTCGGTGGCTCACCCAGCATCAAACGGGCAAGTACAAAGATCAAATGGACTGGTATTGTCAGGAATAAAACCCCGGCTTATTGAACCACTGCAAAGGTCGGCAGGATGCTGGATTGAGGAGCTTCTAGCAGTACTGTGGAGCCTCAGGACCACTCCAAACAGGTCGACATGGTATACCCCGTTGTTTCTAGTATATGGGGCAGAAGCTGTGCTTCCAGCCGACATAATGCATGACTCGCCAAGAGTAATCCAATACACAACGTCCGAAGTAAACGAAGTATCACGACAAGACGATGTGGATCTGCTAGAGGAAGCAAGGGAATTGGGATTATCAAGATCAGCTGTTTATCAGCAAAACCTCAGACGATACCATAGCAAAAAAGTAAATCCAAGAGTTTTTAAAGAAGGAGACTTGGTTCTTCGGCTAGTGCAACGCACAACCGGCATGCACAAACTCTCACCCCCATGGGAAGGACCATTCATCATGAGTAAAGCATTGCACAATGATGCATATTACCTGATCGACGCCCAGCCACCTGAGAAGAATAAGGCAAATAAGGCCGGAGACGAATCATAAATACCATGGAACATAGCCTTACTTCGTCCGTTCTACACTTAGAAGCCGCATGTTGTACATCATGATACGACGCATCAAGTTGAAATATCAAGCATGTATTAAACCTCGGCACCTCGAGCAGTGACTCGGGGACTGCACCATGTTATTTCCTATTTTGGATTATGTATTAAATTTCGGCACCTCGAGCAGTGACTCGGGGACTACACCGTGTTATCTTTTATTTACGATTATGCATTAAACCTCGGTACCTCGAGCAGCGACTCGGGGACTGCCCCATGATTGTTTCTTGTTTTGAACTATGTATTAAACCTCGGCGCCTCGAGTAGTGACTCGGGGACTGCCCCGTAGTATTCTCTGCATTGAGCTATGAATTATATTTCGGCAACCCAGTTTATAACTTGGGGACTGTTTCGTGTTATTCGATGTTATCTGAACAGATTTAAACCTTCAGCGACCCAAGGGATAACTAGGGGATGAATTACGCCACCCATTAATTTCTTCCATTCATATAAGAGCTCGATAGCTTCAGCAGAAACTCGAGGACTACCCCAATTTGCTGCCCATAACTCATAAGATGCAACATAAGCTTTCCTCGATCGACAAAGGAATAACAAGGCGAAAACAATTAATGATTTCTAGAGGTAACAACCTCAGCAAGTCGAAGTATAATAAGGGATACAAGCCGATCTATGAGGTTAGAGCATTGTACTTCAAGTAGAAATCGCAAAAACAACAGCTATACAACCAAGTTTACAAAGGGCAAGCAAGTTAAATGCCAGACGAAGGTCAACCACATGGGAGAATACGATCCAGCCTTACGAAATTAAAGTTGGGCAAGGCAAAGATATGAAACAAATAGCTTAACTTAGACGAAATGACAATAGTTACCATCACCAATGCCTCAGCGGTGCAAAGCAAAAGGTTCACACCACAACAAAAGATGGACAATTGTTTCACAAACATCATACGCCTGACATGCCGGGGACTTAAAGCAAATTGAAGTTTCTCAAGCCTAAACTCCAGAAGAGGCCAAACAACCCTTAATGGGAAGTAGCATTGTCAGGAGCATCATGCATGGGTATCTCAGACGCTGGAGGAGGGACCTCGGTCTCCTTCAGGAGGGTATCTTCAGGAACTGGGTGCTCCGAGGTAGCTGGCGCCTCAGTCGATGTTACCTCGGCTTCAACAGAAGCCATAGTAACCTCGGGGGCAAGCCCCGGCTACTGAGAGACATCAGTTTGAGCTCAAGAGTTTCCAGTCCCTTTAGAGGATGATCGCGCGTTGCCATCCTCGCCCGAGCTGTCGTTTGAATCATCGGAATTATCCGAATCGCCCTTCGATTCATCCTGATCGGCTGAGTCATCACCTGATGCATCTTCAGCTTCGACATCATCCGCCGGATTGGGAAGAAAACTCGGCCCTTCGATCCAATTATGCACGCCAGCATACTCGATAAGCTGGAAGGCACGAGCTTGGCGGCGAGCGATGAACTCCGGATTCTCAACCCAACGAGATCCAGTGCGCAAATTCATCAGAGTATCGAGTGAGATATCCTTGTACCAAGACAAAACGGCTGTAAGTGCCATATCAGCACCAGCCCTCCCAGCAGATTCCCTCCACAGATTTAATTGGGTCTGAGATGCCATTAGCCTTGCCACAAGCACTTCAAATTCATCAATATCAGGCATTCCAGAGGTGTTCGGCCAAAGAACATGGTAGGCCCAGATAGCTGCTTGCACCAGATCTCTTCCCATAATCTTCATTGGTCCAATAGCACCACCGACAGGAATCAGGAAGTCTTCCATCGAGTATTCTTGACTCGAGTCAACGGGGACACCTCGGCGCCGACGAGCAGAAATCACTGCCTTAGATCTCACTGGTTTCGCTTCCAGAAAATGATCTACACGAAAGGAAATCATATCAGTTAAAAATAAGAAAGAGAAGAAAATAACTCGGCCACGGGCGGAAACTTACGATGAATGTAACTCAACATTTTCTGGAGATCCAGGGACCAATCGGCCCTACTCTTCTTGAAACGAGTGATTTCCTCGCTCATCGCCCGGTTCTTTAGCTTGGCAGCGTCAAGAAGTTCCTTATCTTTCTGCAACTGCAGGCTTAGTCGATTCTTTTCTTCAGAAAATTCCTGATCAACCTTTTCCAACTCAGACTTCTAGGAAAGCTTGAGAGACTCAACCTCGGCGCGTAACCGAGTTATCTCATCGTCCTTTTCTTGGAGTTGCGCCGAATGAGTGGCAGCTTGTTCTAAAAAATGCAGCATCATATCAGGCATAGGTATGCATTCTTCATGCGATGCTGCAAGTGTTTGTAGCTCGGCTATACCAAAGCCGGAAGGTTGTAAGAAACCCAATATTTATCTCGGACAAGAATTAACAAGTTAAAAACCAAAAAAGAGGAACCAACCTTCAAGAGCAGCAATCTTCTTGGTAAGGCGGGTATTCAGATTGTTGATACTAGCTGCACGCCAGCGAGGTGTGAATTTGCACAACAAGCCAAAAGTATTACGAACTTAAGGAACAGTACACAGATTAGTTAAATTACCAGTCTTCTTCACCACAGGAACAACCTTCTTATATTTTTCTTGCAGTTTCTTGTGGGCGAAGAGCAACCTTTGAAATTCGGCTGTCGGCCGATCATGGGCAACCTAGATATAATGGAAGGTTAAAAGACTGGATATTCAAAGCTAAAATAGATCCAAATCAAGTAAAAATTGACTTGGATCTAGGTGGCTAGATATTTAAAGGAAAAACAGATCCAAATCAAGTAGAACTTGACTCGGATCTAGGTGGCTGGATATTCAAAGCTAAAATATATCCGAATCAAGCAAAACTTGACTTGGATCTAGGTGGCTGGATATTCAAAGCTAAAATAGATCCGAATCAAACAAAACTTGACTCGGATCTAGGTGGCTGGATATTCAAAGTTAAAGCAGATTTGAATCAAGTAAAACTTGCCTCGGATCTAGGTGGCTGGATATTCAAAGCTAAAATAGATCCGAATCAAACAAAACTTGACTTGGATCTAGGTGGCTGGATATTCAAAGTTAAAGCAGATTCGAATCAAGTAAAACTTGACTCGGATCTAGCTGGCTGGATATCCAAAGGAAAAAACAGATCCAAATCAAGTAGAACTTGACTCGGATCTAGGTGGCTGGATATTCAAATCTAAAATATATCCGAATCAAGTAAAACTTGACTCAGATCTAGGTGGCTGGATACTCAAAGTTCAGGCAGATCCGAATTAAATAAAACTTGACTCGGATATGCATGGACCACGGCTATCGCGAAGAGGGTTAAGTTAGCAAGAAATGCATTTGAAGCTTGACAAAGCTTCCAAACGAACAACAAGTTATCCGGTTGCAAGCTTCGGGGACTAGTGTGTATATAATACCATGTGAATGATAGACAAAGTATCAACGAAAGCACTTACCTCATTCATCTTGTCACTATCAAAGGACAATCTTAGCAGCCATGTGCAAGCGACTGCTGATGTTAGAGCTGAAATGGTTGGCTACTCGGATTGCATTCAAGTTGATCGGCGGCGTTCCAGTTATTGGCATACTCCACCAAAGAGCCGAGGCTGCTTCCGCTCTCAGTGCGGGTCAACACTTTACCTCGGGCCCGTTGTGTGACCACCGCCGTCGCCGGAGTCTTGTGAAGAGTAAGTTGAGTGTCGGCAACCGGGTGACACCAGGCTTAGCAGAGGAAGCCCCCTTGCGAAGTGCATCAGCTATGTTGGGCTGAGAAGAGCTAGCCGGCCCTTTCTGAGATGCTGAAGGTTTGGTAACAACAATCTTCCTACCTTTAGTAGAGGCCTCGGCAGGGGCAGCAACCTCAGCACTAGGAATCACGTCCTGAGGGGCAGGAGGAACTAAAATTTCCAAGGGGGCCGAGGTGGTGATATCCTCGTTTGGAGTTGGAGTAGCAGCTGGGATTGTGGTGATCAAAGGATCATGGGGGGAAACCTCGGTGGTCTTGACAGGGGCAACAGGCTCAACCGGGTGATCCGGTGTGGGGGTTATGTTGGCAATAATGATGGGGGCAATAGGCACATCCCGTCGAGGCGACATATGGGTCGGCGCAGGAGGAGAATCAACACGAGAGGGACTGGGAACCCGGATATCTTCTGGAGGAGGAGGAGAGGTCTGCCGAGTAGTATGGCTCGTCATACTCGGACCGCCCGGCTTTGCGGAGAGAGGAGCTCTGCGAAAGACAAGAAAGTTGAGTCAAGAGACAGAAAGAGAAAAACAAGAAATACAAATGAAAGTAAACTCACCCAGTAACAGCAGGCATGGTCTTACGCCTCGGGATATGCTGTGAAGACTTTTTCACTCGCTTCTTGGGGGCAACACCAGAGGGATCTGCCAAAGCGGTGCGCTTCTTCGAAGCAGCAGGGGCTTGAGAAGCAACAGGATCGGCGTCGTGCACCTGACCAGCCGGATTAGCTGGGAAAGAAGGAGTCGGAAATGCGTAAGAGATAGGCACCACGGCAACTACCTCTAGAATTTGGACGTCGTCCGAGTCACCTTCATCCGCGTGGGCCGAGGTTTTGCCACGAACGCGAGCAGGAGCAACATACGACTTAGGGACAAACTCCTCCGAGTCAGGCTCCCCAGTATCCGGAGTGTTACGGTTAGCGGTCCAAGGAAGAGCCAAAACCTCGGCATCTTCCGTCTTCTGCTCTGTAAATCTCTGCGAGAAAAGTAGGTTCGAATAAGTAAAAGAACACTCAAGAAAGTGGCATGGAAGAGTAACTTTAATGTTTAAATTCACCTGAGGAGGGGGATTCTCGCGAGTAAAGGGCTTTAATCCCCATTGCCATTCCTACGGCATATCGGTCTTGAAGATAGCCCGGACGCGTTTGTATATGAGATAATTATCAAGCTCGACTGTGGATACACGGTTGGGATCCAGAGGTCCACTCATGTAGCAGAGTTTGTGAGAGTGGAGCTGGAAGGGGCATATTCGGCTGCTGATGAAAGCAGTCATCAGATCCTCACCACGAAGCCCGGCCCGAATTAGTGCCTTGAGCTGGATCTCGAATGCCTCGGCAAGGGCGTTGCTCTTCCTTGGATTATTGTTCCAATTCTTCTTAGAAGGGGGACCGATAGAAAAAGCTGGGAGCCGAATCTTGTCCTCCTTCCCAGTATTTTTGACATAGAAAAAAGATCTATGCCACTTCTTGCAAGATTCGAGGCTAGCGACACGGGGAAACTCAGAGTTTCTCCGGGGTGTTATGGACGCGGCCCCACATTGAGTGAGAGATTTCTCAGAAGGATGAAGGGATTTGTTCGGCACTACATTAGTTCGGATCTAGAAAAACTTGGACCAGACATGTAAGGAAGGCCAGAGGCCGAAGTACCCCTCTGAGGCCGAGATGAAAGCCGACAGAGAGGCTACGACATTAGCCGGCAAATGATGCAGCTGAAGGCCAAAGTAATCAAGGAAATCCTTGGCGAAGTCGCTGAGAGGGAGGTCGAATCCCCGAGCAAAGTGAGACATAAAAACCACGTACTCACCCTCGTTGAGTACGGGCGAGGATTCTTGGCCGGGTAGGCGACAACTTACCTCGGCAGGAATTCGGCGCGTCCTAATTAACCATTCTACTTCACGACGGGAGACGAAGGAACCTTGCCAGGAACCGCGCTCTGGGCCAGACGCAAAGTCATCTTCCCCGACGACGGCGCCACTAGCGGAACTGGACATGGGCTTGTCGGAGGAGTCGACGGAGGAGAAAATAGCGGCGGAGAAGGGCCTAGAGGAACAGGTCCCCGTCGTGGTGCTAACAAGCACGGCGACGGCAGAAGAAGAACCGCCGCAAGGAAACTAGAAACAGAGGAATTCCTAGCATGGTGACCTAGCGGCGATACATTGGAGAACTCACCGGAGAGAGTACCAAAACGAGAACACGCGGTGAGGGTCGTGGTAGACGGAGAACGGCAGCATGACCGTCGAGGAGGACAACGAAGGAGAGAGCACCGGAACGTGTAGAACAGCGGCGGCGCGAGGAAGAAGATGAGGGAGAGCGGAAGGGGAAAAGTGAACTGACCAAACCCTTCTCCCCTCTTTATAACCGTGCCACGGTAACCGTGGTGGGATCGTGGCTACGCCACGATATCCAACTAATCACGTGTATCGCGAAACCGTGCCCAGCTAGTGGAGCCACACCACGGGCCACACGGCACAGGAGAGGATCGGGCCAACTGACCGATGCGGTACTCGAGGCGTCACTGCGCCGACACGACGGGCGCAGTAATCACTGTAGCTTGTCAGTGGACACTGTAGCGGAACAAAAAACTAGAAGAGCAATGATGAGTAGTACACGTAGGAAGAGGCGTACTCAGGAAGCTGCACGGATACCTCGAACGGAGAGAAATATCTCGATAAGAAAGAGAGAAGAATGTTGGGAAACTGATGTGGCCCGGCCGAGGTTTATGGCAGGACCACACCAGCTTCGGGGGCTAATGTTGGGGAGGTGACCCCGGATAGGGTCAAGACAGGGGAAAGACGAAATGAATCTCCCTTGTCGTGAGCCGAATCACTGATTGTGTCAGCCGAATCATGTAAGAGTCGGCCGTGATAAGCAGGGCCATGACAAATGTAGAATGAGTAACGCCTTAGCCGGCCGACATATGAGTTAAGTTGGCCGAATGACTCTGACTAATACAAATACAGGTGAAGGCCAAGCCGAGTTATGCGAGACAAGGCCGAATAACGCGAAGCTTGCAGGATAAGGAGGTGCCTATAGTCAAACTCTAGTTACTGGCTAGGAGGAATCTAGACAGAGCCAAGCGCAAAGGACAAGGAGTAGAGCAGCAGAAGGGCAGAGGAACGTCACAGAGGTGACAGTGAGGGAGCCCGAGGCGTGCATGTGAAGCTTTCTGGAACATTGCCGTCGATAGAAGGGGGACACAGAAAGGAGGCCGCTGAGTTACCATATTGGGACAAGCATATTCCAAGAATATGCTTGCCACGTCAGCCCTAGAAGGAACCAAGGCACCCATTTATAAGGGGAGACGCGGGCTCCTGAGGGGGGATGGATTCATTCTACGCCGTTAGGCTCGTGTATTAGTTTTCTTCCTCTCTATGATCCAGCTCTAGGAGCACTTGTATTACTTGAGAAGAGGAATAGGGATTTACTTACAAGGCACTTGAGTGTAGAAATCACTACATCTTCCCTCCCCGGATCCCTCTAGCATCCATTGGCCCCATACTTTAGCCTACCCATGGCATCTGCCGTGCCACCACCACGACAAGATGCCTATGATAGGGGCAATGAGGGCTAAAAGCTAGTAAGTACCATAATCTTTTGGAAGCTCTTTATGACTTGCAATCCATGCTACCCTCTAAGAAGGTACCTTTCTCCCACTTCCAAGTTGAGTCAGTGAACCTACTTCCTCTCTATCTCCAGCAAGCTTTTGAGTTGTTGTGTTTCAAGCATTCATATGGCGATTTATTCAATCATGTTCTTTATCTTCCTTGTCTGCACAAAACTCTTATCTATTGAGTATTACTTGAAAGCCTTCACTTGTGGAAAACCTTTTTGAGCAAAGAGTGTTCCTGTTTTGAAACTTCTACAAAAAGCTTTTGTAAAACTATTGCCAGGTGTTCTCTGACCAAGAACAAGTTTGCCAATTCCAATTATGATTTATCTTTATGCAACTCTATTGTGACTGTTGTACTTGGTTACAAGCTAAGTTATATAATGGTGAGTTTCTTTCTTCTATGAGTTGTGCAATGGTAAGTGTGATGCTTCTTGTTCGTATTCTTTTATCGACACTTCACTCCATACACCTGTGGACATGTTTACTGAGCTCAGTATTCGCTTGGGGACAAGCAAACTCTAAGCTTGGGGGAGTTGATACGCCCAATTTGCATCACCTTTATATATCATAATTTATCTCTATTCATTGATATTTGTCTTATTATGAGGTATTAATTATTGCTTTTCATCTATTTATGCATGTTGGATGATTCCTGGAGGATGGACCGCCGGAGTCTGGATTCTGATGGAAAAGAAGGCGTTTCGGTGCAATTTCACGAAGATCAGAAAAATACCAGAAAAATATGGAAACATATTATTTTACCAGAAGACGAAGGAAGCCAGCAAGAGGGGTGAAGTGGGGCCTCAAGGGGCCCACACCCCCTAGGCGCGGGCCCACATGACCCCGCGCCTAGGGCAGGTATGGCCCACCTGCATGGCCTCCGACTCCGCCCCTTCGCCTATATCTTCCCTTCGAAACCCTAAGGCTCGGGGAGCGACCAGAGATAGATTTCTGCTGCCTCTGGGGGCGGAAAACATCGAGAGAGAAAGATCTCTCCGGCAGACGGATTTCTGCCGGGGGAATTCCTTCCTGGAGAGGGGAGACCATCGGCATCAACACCGTCATAAAGCTAGGCTTCATCGGGATCATCATCATCATCCACACCATCATCTCCACCAGCACCATCACCACCACTCCGCCCCACTGTAACAATTGTGTTGGATATTGCTTTAGTTCTTAGGGGAAACTTTCCCAGTGTTGATTACTATTGTAGTTGATGCTTGTGAATGGAACCATTGGATTATTGTTTATGTTCAGATTGTTATCCATTACCATATCATCTTTGATCTTGATCCATATGATGTCTTGTGAGTAGTTCGTTTAGTTCTTGAGGACATGGGAGAAGTCATGTTGTTAGTAGTGAATCTGTGATGAGTTATTATTCAATGGTTTAGTATTTAAGTTATGGTGCTATTCTACTAGTGGTGTCATGTGAACATCGACTATATGATACTTCACCATTTATGGGCCTAGGGGGATGCATTGTGTATTTGGCTACTAATTGTGGGGTTGCCGGAGTGACAGAAACCTGAACCCCCGTTAGGACACCTTTGCACAAGGGAGCGTAGGATCTCAGAGTTTAAGGCTATGGTTAGATTTATATCTTAATTACTTTCCTGTAGTTACGGATGTTTGTAGGGGGTTTAATCATAAGTATGTATTAGTCCTAGGAAGGGCGGTATGTTAGCACAGGTTCACCCACACAACACTTACAAACACCAGAGAAGATTACTCAGCTATTTGAAGCGAAAGCACTTGACAGAATTCCCATGTGTCCTCGAGAACGTTTGGTCCTTATAAGTATTTCCACCGGCTTGTCCTTTGCTAATAAAGGATTGGGCCACTTGCTCTGTTTTTTCGTTACTACTGCTACTTTCTCTTTGTTTTGTTGCCTTGTCAGATAACCACTAAAAATCCGTTTGCTAAGCATTCACAGAGATTTCCTGCTCCATACCACTGTTCGGCACCTTCTGCTCCTCGCCGGGATCGACACTCCTATTTATCGGAAGTACTATGATACACCCCTATACTTGTGTGTCATCAATGTCTAAAAAGTCAAACGACTTAATCTCTAACTTAAAAGAAACCTTTGATAATCTCCAGAAATACAACATGATGCTTAACCTAAAGAAGTGTGTCTTCGTGGTTCCATCCGGCAAATTGTTGGGCTTCATGGTTTCCCAGCGCGGAATCGAGGTCAACCCGGAGAAGATCAAGTCCATCCTAAACATAAACCGTCCGACATGCCTGAAGGACATACAACGCCTAACAGGCTGTGTTGCAGCAGTAAGCCGGTTCGTCAGCTGACTTGGAGAGAAGGCTCTGCCGCTGTACAAGTTGCTGAAGAAGGCGGACAAATTTACATGGACGAACAAGGCAGATGCAACACTAAAGAAGCTAAAGGAGATACTCTCTTCGGCACCTATACTTGCAGCACCCGAGCCCATGGAGCCTATGTTAATCTACATGGCGGCCACCAATCGGGTAATCAGCATCGTCATCGTGGTAGAGCGGCAAGAACCAGGGCATGAGTACGGAGTTCAACGACCAGTTTACTATGTAAGCGAGGTCTTCACGGAGTCCAAGCAGCGTTACCCGCATTACCAGAAGCTAGCTTATGGAGTGTTCCTTGCTTCTCGGAAGCTAAGGCACTACTTCCAGGAGCACCCTATCATAGTTGTGAGCAAAGCTCCACTGTCCTACATCATCAACAACAGCGACGCTACATGAAGGGTTGTGAAGTGGGGCATTAAGCTTGCCGCCTTCGAGATCACCTATAAGAGACGCGACACTATGAAATCACAGGCCTTGGCGGATTTCATCACAGATTGGACAGAGATACCAGATGCTACCCCTATACCAGAGCCAGAACATTGGGTGATGCACTTTGATGGATCAAAGCTACTCAACGGCTCGGGGGCTGGCGTACTGTTACAGACACCAATAGGGGAAAGCTACTGTACGTTCTGTAGATCCACTTCGAGGCTACAAACAACATGGCGGAGTATGAAGCACTCATTCACGGACTACGCGTAGCCAAGGATATTGGCATCAAGCACATAGTTTTCTATGGAGATTCCGACTTGGTTGCCCAATAGGTGGCTGGTACCTGGAATGCGCGGAACCCTATGATGGTGTCATATCGAGACGAAGTGGACAAGATAGCCAAGAGCTTCTTGGGCTACGACGTCAAGTATGTCCCGAGGGAGGAAAATGAGGTGGCTGATCTACTGTCAAAGCTTGGATCAGGGCGCAAACAAATTTTGCTTGGCGTTTTTCTGGAGCATCTACAGACACCATCCGTAAAGGGAGCGGACCCCAAGAACCCAGATAGAGTTGACTCTTTTGTTCACACAGTGACAAAGGTCTCTCTAGCTTAGACAAAACCATTCATGGAATATCTCGTACACAGAACTTTGCCCATCGACGAGGTCGAAAGTCGGCAAATAGTACGTCGAGCAAAGGGCTATACCGTGATCAATGGACAGCTCTATAAAAGAAGCACCACTGGTGTATACCTCAAGTGTGTTTCCCAGCAAGAAGGTATTGAAATCCTTCGTGAGATCCATCTCGGAGATTGCGGGCATCACGCTGCTCCTCGACCGTTGGTCTCCAAAGCCTTCTGGCAATGATTCTACTGGTTGACCATGAAGGCGGACGCTGATAAGCTGGTTGAGACGTGCATGGGATGCCAGTACTATGCCCGACAACCACATGTTCCAGCTGAAGAATTGCGAATAATACCAATAACTTGGCCATTTGCAGTCTGTGGGCTAGACATGGTTGGTACATTACAGACGACACCATGTGGGTTTACGCATCTGCTAGTAGCAGTTGATAAATTCACCAAATGGATAGAAGGTAAACCCATTAGAAAGCTTGATGGGGCAACTGCCCTTATGTTTGTCCGGGATCTAGTGGTGAGATTTGGCCTCCCACATAGCATTATCACCGATAATGGCAGCAACTTAACACTCAGAGAAGTGGAAGCTTATTGTTGGGAGAAGGGCATCCGACTTGACCTAGCATCTGTGGCACATCCATAGTCCAACAGTCAGGTTGAGCGAGCCAATGGATTAATTCTGCAGGGAATCAAGCCACGTCTTGAGCCACCGCTGCATAGAGCAGCTGGAGCCTGGGCGGAGGAGTTACCATCTGTTCTGAGGAGTTTACGAACTACACCCAACAGATCTACCGGGTACACCCCTTATTTCATGGTATATGGAGCATAAGCTGTCCTGCCTTCCGACATCCTTCACGGTTCACCAAGAGTTGCCGCCTACGACGCAGATGACGCTAAAGAATCCAGGCTCCTAGATGTGTACCTTCTCGAGGAAGAGCGTGTATTGGCATGCCAAAGATCCACCATCTACTAGCAGAATCTACGCAGCTACCATAGTCGCCGCGTCCGGCATCGCTCATTTAAAGAGGGGGATCTGGTGCTCCGACTTAAGTAGAAGAAGTCACACAAATTATCCCCACCATGGGAAGGACCATTCATCATAAGCAAGGCGCTACTCAATGGGTCTTACTACCTCGTTGACAACCGTGAACTTGAGGATAGACCCAGCGATGATCATAAGCGTAAGCGACGTGACCCGGATGATGACTACCCAGAGCTTGATCGGCCATGGAACATAGCATAGCTACGTCCTTTCTACACTTAGCATATTTTTTATCTGCTGTGTACCTCTTATATGATCAATGAAATAAAGCTCTCTGGTTCACTCATATTCTTGAGTATTTTACCTCCTTTAGTTTTTCATTTTTGGATCGTATAAAACCTTTATGCGCAAGCTCTGCATTTGCACTTGTGAAAATTCCGCCTATGGGCATTAGCTTAAGTTTTCTGGTCTACACGTTCTTTGTTGTTTTTATGTGGATTCTGGAGTAGTGACTTTTGGCACTTGAAGTCGGCGATTTTGTGCTTAGGTTTTAACGGTGACATTGGGCATCATCACTTGAGCGCATGGTTCCGACTACGAGTCTTCCGACTCATGAAAAGTCAAGCATAAAAACCAAAGTAATGGATAAGCCAGCACTTGCTTAAAAAATATTTACATGCTGGAACTAGTACTTGAGTAGCAGGAAACATACAACTATTGTTTTCCGCCTTAAGATTAAACACAATAGTTTTTTTCGCATAAATAAATCCAGAGGAAACAAATATTACAAAGTGTTTTTTATTCCTTTGGCGCAAGAGACTTTGAGGTAGCATCGTCGGCAGCAGGAGAGCCATCCTGATCATCTTCAAAGTCGCTGGTCTTGAGGGACTCGGAGGAGCTGTGATGGTCGCCATCAATGATATCAAGAGGCACAAAGGCGTTGAGATCGACCAACTCAGCAACCTTGGTGTCGAAGCCGGCGAGCGATGCCCAGATAGCTTTGTGATCAATATTATGGTCATCATCATCTACGTCGGGCAGACCCGAGGTCACCGTGTCGATGTCGGCATTCTCATAGTAGGCCTTGACCATCGCCAGCGACATTCTAGCACCAGCCCAGGTACATGAAGCTTTCCAGCTTACGATACGCTCGGGGGCTTGGCGCAGAATTTCTGAGTACTTCATGACGGAATCCACCGCCTTGATGTTGATGTTCAGGGGCTTGGTGATCTCTTTGGATTGCTTGACGGCGGTACTGATGAAGTTGCTGGAGAGAACCATGCATTCCTTTGGCAGAGGAGGCATATTGGTTAAACCAATAGGAGCTGCATTTCTGGCAAGCAAAGGAGTACATGAGTTCAATAACACAATTTTTTTAGAGTACCTGGCTTACAGAAGTACAAGACAGAGATCGCTTACCAAAGATGCTCGCCTCCGCTTGTTGGAGTGTCTTCGCCATGGAGTCTTGTTCTTGTCGGAGAACCTTGTAAGCCTCAAGGTTGCGCTGATTTTGCTCCTCGGCAGCTTTCTTCTCCTCTTTGAGGATCACAATTTCCTCCTTCAGTCGGTTCATCTCTGTGTTGGCAGACTCCTACAAGGCCTTCATGGACTCTTCGTGCATCTTAAAAGTGTCTGCCCTCTCCTGCCTGAGGATATTGTTCTCGCTATCCAGCAGTTCAATATGCTTGGATTGCTCGACAATATCCTTCACCTTGGCAATAGCTTCTGCATGTCGGAGAAATGATAGCACATAAGGAGTAGTTGGAGAGAGACCACGTTTGAGTGCAAAATTGAAAGGAAAAAAACAGACTCTTGCTCTTGGTGATTTGATCCTTCAAGAAGGCAGTTTTACCCTTTTCAGCTTCCAGTTCAGCGCGCATCTTGTGGAACTTCTCGTTGGCGACGCCTCTCCGAGAATTTTCATTCCGTGGGAAAGAAATTCAAAGTTACTTAGTCTACTTGGAGCATCTAGCCGGATAAATATCCACCTAGAGGCTTGGGGGCTACAGTTAGAGTTTTTAATTCGGCAATATGCTTAGTTTTTATTTAAGCATCTAGTCGAAACTATTCCTATTTCAACTAGAGGCTTGGGGGCTACAGTATTGAAATTTACAAACACTACGTATGCTACTCTAAAAGTATCTAGTCGGAATAATTCATTCAAACTAAATACTTGGGGGCTACAGTGTGAAGTTTTCTAGCTTAGTCACTGTTAGAGCATTCAGATGCAAATACCTATGGTTTTCCTTCTAAATCCTCGGGGGCTACAGTGGGAGACTACATATTAAATGCAAAAGGCAAACAAAACATACAAGTGCGATGATCTTGAGGTTGGTGGCACTCTCGGCAAATATATTGCTGAAGGAAATACTATTTCCGCGCAAGATATCCGCCTGCCTGAGCAGCTCCTCAAGACCACATGTAGGAGAATTTGGCAATACACTAGGAGCTAGAGCTGAGCTACTTGGCGTAAGCGTCGGGTAGACAATCTTTGGGAGCTCTGTTGGCATCTTGGGTGCAGTGGCGCCGCCTTCGGCAGACGTTCCGCCTTCCACCATCGCCTTACCGCTACCAGTGGCATCCTTAGCCAGAGCTTCAACCACTTTGGACGTGGTGCTTTCTTGTGTCTCCTGCTCGCCGACAACAGCAAGATCCGCGGTGACACCTGTGTCCACTTCCATGGCAGAAAGGCCAGATGCTACCTTAGCTGGAGAGCTTGTCGGTGCGGCAGCAGGCTGGATGCTAGGAGTGGTAGGGGCGATGGAGGGGGACGCTTGGTGCAACATATCTTTAATGTTTTTAGAAGCCCCCGATGTTTTGGAGGTCTTCTTCAGACTCAAACTAGCCTTCTTCGTGAAACATGCAAAAGTATAAGTACGGGAATAAGACGAGCAAGAGACAATGTCAGATGATAAGAAGCTTACACAACGGTTGGTGCCTTGGTAAAAGGGATGCCGGCAATTCTTTTGTTCTCCGCCTCCAGGGCGGTGGTGGACTTCTTGGAGGCTCCACCCTCCGTCTTCTTCTTCTTCTTGCCTCCATCGATAGCGTCTGAGGTGGAGCTCTTTAGCTTATGCGCCAATGGGACATCGTCGTCGGACACGACAGTGACTTCCTTCATCTTGGGGTCATAGATTTGGACAGCCATGCTATCCGCCTCTAGAATTTTTAGCTGTTAAGTGAAATCCTGAAGTGTTAGATAAATGGTAATGGCTAGACGGAAGAACTAGAGTATATGTCATACACGGAAAATAAATATGTACCTCTGGGCACATGCCACCCTCGAACATATGTAGGTGATGGTGAAGCCACGCTTTCTATCCTTCACCTTGACGATGTCTTTGAGGAGGAGCTTGATGGAGTCACTCGAGAAGTTATCCTTGGAGATGCGGAGGCTATCCTTCCTATCCTTGGTATACTGGTGCATCAGCTTCGTGTGGTGCTGCAGAGGCCGGATCCGCCTGACGAACCAGCACATGGCTAGGTCCAATCCAGTCAAACTCGTCTCTATGAACCACTCGATCCGCCTTATAGCATGGGAGGCTTCATTGTCGGAGGGAAGGATGGCTTGGGATCTCCATGTCGGGGCTTCAGCGGCGGCCCCATCGACAAAGTCCGGGTACGTAGCTTCTCGGCCGGCCAGAGGGATATCTGGGCCATAGAAGTACGTCCTCTACCAGTTTTTGCAGGACTCATGGCCTACAATGTCGGGGAACCACCGGCCAGGACGGATCTTGAAGCTAATGGTTCCACAGTTTCTGAGCTCGTCCTTGCTCGCTCTGGCTTCCCTCTTAACGGTGAAGAAGTATATGAACAAATCTATCCTAGGCCTAATTCCTAGATATCCCTCACAAAGAGCCGCGTAGTTGCTAAGCACGAGGATGCTATTCGGAATAGGTTCTGAGGTTGAACCTGGTAATGGCTAAGGACAGCTAAGAAGAAGTCGGAGATTGGGAGGGAGACGCCGCATACCATTTGCGCTTTGAGGTACACCTTCTCTTTGGCTTGGGGAGAAGGTATAACCTCTCCGGCCGGCACCGCTCGCCAAACCAGCTCCTCCGTCGGGGGGAGGTACCCCTCGGCGAGCAACTCCTTGAGATCGCCATCGGCGATATCGGAGCCACGCCACTCTCCTTTGTGAGAGTTGTTCTCCTCCTCTAGCGGTTCCAGCCCCGCTGGAATATGGTCACCGCCGGTGGTTTCCACCACCGCGGAGGGCGGCACAACCACGCCCTCTGGAGGCACGTGGACAGAGCCTGCCAGCTTGGCCGTGGCTTCGTTCGTCCCCGCCATGGATTAGGTGGAGCTGCGGCTTGCCATTGGAGTAGGGAGAGAGGTGACTGGGAGATTGGGGAAGAACTAGGGTTTTTCTCGTGCGCGCGGAGATCTCGAGGAGATATTCGTAGGAGGAAGAAGATGACACGAGGGAGAATACGGTGAAAGAATAAAATTTACCACGGTTGTAATTTCTAACCCTCGGCGTCAAGTTTCGTGCAAGTTGATCGAATAGTTGTTGCCTGGACAACACATGCGCAGAAATTTCGCCACGTTCCCACCACCGCCGCCAACGTTTCGTATCCTTCGAGCGGGAAAAACGGCTATGATTGCGTTCTCTACATGTGTGAGTTATGAGGCGTCGCTGACCTATGGTCTATGTTGCTCTAGCTGACATGGGCAAGTGAACCATCCCATCTGAAGATTCCGGCATGGACGGATCCAGTCCGGCTACGAGAAGAGTACGATGGAAGATTCAGCAGTTCTCCGACTTACAAGTTGAAGGCGGAGGGCATTGCAGGGTTCTTGGGAGGACTATAAGATATTGCTTGAAGATTTGCCGAAATTCATCTAGACGGAGCACTCATCCTGAAGAGGCAAGATGGCGCAAGATCTCGGAGTTCTCCAAGGGCTACTGTTGGGGATATGCTAAATGGGTATCACCATAGCATGTCTCTAATTCGGATAACCCGGGTGGCCAACAGTTGGTAGCGAGGCCCGTGGCCTGCTGGGCGGCCCAGTTTGATGGATCTAGAAGGGAGGCCCATGCCGGATAAAGTAAGGCTACGGAGGAGTCACCGACGTACCCGGAGCCTTGGAGTGCAAGACACGTTATACTAGTTGTGTACCGTGTAGGAATCTATAACCTGTCTGGCTAGGACTTTGCCTGTAAGCCTAGGATCTGGCGACTATATAAGCCGGACCTATGGGAGCCTTTAGGGCACCAATCAACTCATAACGCGCACACTCTCTGTGAGTACCCCTCCATGGCATACTCGTCGGCAATACCATGACAAACGGCGCCAGAAAAGTTCTTGATGGGTCAGATATGTAGAGCTCGTTGGGAACCCCCAAGAGGAAGGTATGATGAGCACAGCAGCAAGTTTCCCTCAGTTATGAAACCAAGGTTATCGAACCAGTAGGAGTAAGGAAACAACTCCAAGGTGTTTCTAATAACTTGGAACCTGCACAACACAACCACAAAACTTTGATCCAACTTACAGTGAGGTTGTCAAACTCACCGGTTTGCTGAAAACAAAGGATTAAACATATAGTGTGGAAGATAGTGATTTTCTTGTAGAAAGTAAACAGTAGATGGTATATCAATGATAAAGGAATGGACCGGGGTCTACAGTTCACTAGAGGTGTTCTCCTTAAGATAGATAGCATGTTGGGTGAACAAATTACAGCGGGGCAATTGACAGATTGAGAAAGCATAACAATGCATATACTAGACATCTTGATTCCTACGAGATTTGTTTGGGCATTACAACATAATACATAGACCGTAATCCAACTTCATCTATGACTAATAATCCACCTTCAGGTTATCATCCGAACCCCTTCTAGTATTAAGTTGCAAGCAACAGATAATTGCATTAAGCAAAGTGTGTAAAGTAAACAATACAATTGCCCTTGGACAAAGGATTGTTATTTTCTCCCTAGTAGCAACAACCATCTACAACCTTAGAGATTTCTGTCACTTCCCCAGATTACTAGAGGCATGAACCTACTATCGAGTATAAATACTCCCTCTTGGAGTTACAAGCATCTACTTGGCAAAGATAGCTACTAGCAACGGAGAGCATGCAAGATCACACATAACATAGACATGATATAATCAATAATCAATCTGACATAGTATCTCAATGTCCATCGGATCCCCGCAAACACAACATGTATGATTACAAATAGATAATCTTGATCATGAACGGAGCTCACAAGATCTAAACATGATAGCACAAAGGAGGAGAAACAACCATCTAGCTACTGTATGGACCCATAGTCCAAGGGTGAACTAATCACGCATCACTGCGGAGGCTGGCATGGTGATGAAGAAGGCCTCTGTGATGATCTCTCCCCTCCGGAAGGGTGCCAGGAAGAGCTTCAGATCCTCCCTGATCTAGGGATGGAGATGGCGGTGGCTACAGACTGTTTCATGGAGATTTGATCGGGTACTTAGGGTTTCTACATCGGGGTGCTTTTATAGGCAAAGGGGCAAGGTTGGTGGGCGCCTGAGGGGCCACACCTAGGGCTGGCGCACCCCCTGGCCGCGCCGACACAGGGTGTGGCCACCTTGTGGCCCCACTTCGGATGCCCATCAGACTCCATGTTCCTTCTGGTAAAATATTGACTTTGGCTTTTGTCCCATCCAATTTCGAGAATATTTCCTTACTAGCTTTTCTGAAACCAAAAACAGCAGAAAACGGGCAATTGGCACTGCGACGTCTTTTCAATAGGTTAGTTTAAAAAATCTATAAAAATAGCTCAAAGTGTAGACAAACCATAAAAAAGTTGATATAAAACAAGCTTGGAGCATCAAAAATTATAGAAGCATTTACGACGTATCACTAGGTCGGGCACGCCGGTAGCGAGCGGGTAAGAAGATGAAGAGAAGGAAAACATATTTTAGGAATATACTATGGATTTTGTTTTTATAGTATGAATTTGATGTTTCTATTTCACCCGAACCCAAATGACACCATAAAACAGGTTTTTTGCGGTCCTTATATACGTTTTAAAGACCGTGTTTTTAAGTGATCTGATAGAGATGCTCCAAGAATTTTGTGCAAGTGAATATTAGATCATGTATTAAGAAAATAGTACTCTATTCAATCTATATTAATTATCATTAAATAAAATATATCTAGCATTAAAATATGTTTAGATCCAATTTAATAACAATTAATATAGGTCCTAAGAGAATACAACTTAGTGTTAACTAGTAATTAACTTATTTACTATAGAGCTGATTATAAATAATATGATAACACTTTATGGCGAGTAGATGACTATGCTGCTCTTTCCGTTCTAATGAGTAATACTTTTTTTCAAAAGTCAAGCTAAATAAAGTTTGATTAGTCTTTTAGAAAAAACTATTAAGAACTATGATACTTTCTTCGTCCCAAAATAAGTGATTTGGATTATACTAAATTCGCATGTACCTAGACATGTTTTAGTGGGGGGACAAAAAAAGACCACTGCTATCTCGTCCCCGACGTGGGGAGCAGGAGCTCCCATCAGCGCCAACTCCCTCTCCCCCACCGCCGCCACCGGCGTGAGCCACCGGGTGTGGCCCGAGCGGTGCCGGAGGTGGCACCCCTGCCTCTACCCCCTTGTGCTAAGGGCACGTGCAGGCGTCTTTTCCTTGAGCAGTGTTGCTCGGGTGGATTAGGCGTGGTTCCGGCCGAGGAGCGAACACACGGCAGCGCTGGCTTCCACGGGGCGGTGTTGGGAGTAGAGGGGCGACGTTCAGAGAAGCAGTATGATGCTCAGCGGTTGGGTGGCAGCCGGTCGCCTCAGATATGCGGCCCTATGGGGTCCATCTGTGCTAGCGGCAGGCCATCCTGCTGGTGATGGTGCGACTTACTGGATGGCAGCGACGGTAGCACGATGATGGGGACGGTGGCGACAGCGGCTAGCTTGTTGCAGCGTGGTGATGGCGGCTTAGTTCAATGTAGAGCTTCGTTGGGAGACCCCAAGAGGAAGCTATGATGATCACAGCAGCAAGTTCTTCCTTAGTAAGAAACCAAGGTTATCGAACCAGTAGGAGAAAGAAAACGACTCAAAAGTGTTGCTAGCAACTTGTAAACCTGCACAACACAAACTCAAGACTTTGTTCCAACGAACAATGAGGTTGTCAATCTCACCGGTTTTCTGAAAACAAAGGGTTAACCGTATGGTGTGGAAGGTAATAGTGGTTTGCAGAAAGTAAATAGTAATAGTGGAAGATGTATCAATGGTAAAGATTGGACCGGGGTCCATAGTTCACTAGAGGTGTTCTCCTTAAGATAAACAAAACATGGCATGCTGGGTAAACAAATTACAGCAGGATAATTGATAGGACTGAGCAAGGCATAACAATGCAATACTAGACATTCATGATCCTATGAGATTCGATTGGGCAATACAACAAGATACATAGACAACCATCCAACTGAATCTATGACAAGTAATCCACCTTCAGGTTATCATTCGAACCCCCTCCAGTATTAAGTTGCAAGCAATGAATAACTGCTTTAAGCAAAGTGTGTAAGGTAAACAATCGGCTTGTTCCATGAACAAGAGACTGTTGTTTTCTCCCTAGTAGCAACAACACATCTACAACCTTAGAGATTTCTGTCACTTCCCTTAGATTAAATAGAGGCATGAACCCACTATCGAGCATAAATACCACCTCTTGGAGTCACTAGCATGTACTTGGCCAAGATAGATACTAGAAATGGAGAGCATGCAAGATCACAAACAACACAAACATGATAGAATCAATAAGACAAAACCATTAATCCATCTGACATAGTAATCTCAATATCCATCGGATCCCCGCAAACACAACATGCATGATTACAAGTATATGATCTTGATCGTGAACGGAGCTCACATGATCTAAACATGGTAGCACAAAGGAGGAGATACAACCATCTAGCTACTACATGGACCCGTAGTCCAAGGTGGAACTACTCACGCTTCATACCGGAGGCTGGCATGATGAAGAAGAAGGCCTCCAGGATGATCCCCCTTCGGCAGGGTGCCGGGAAGAGCTTCATATCCCCCGATCTAGGGATGATGGTGGCGGCGGCTACATACTGTTTCGTGGAAGATTGATCGGATACTTAGGGTTTTGGTATAGGGGGTCTTTATACGCGAAGAGGCAAGGCAGGGGCAGCCAGAGCGGCCGCACCCCCCAGGCGCGGGCTAGGGCTAGTCGCGCGGCCAGGGGTGTGGCCCCCTGGTGGCTCCCCTCCGTCTCGTATTCTAGCTCTGTGTTCCCCACGGTAAAATATTGACTTTGGCTTTTGTCTCGTCCAATTCCGAGAATATTGATTTTCTGCCTTTTCTGTAACCGAAAACAGAAGAAAACAGGCAACTGGCACTGTGGCATCTTGTTAATAGGTTAGTCCAGAAAAACATATAAAAACACCTCAAAGTGTAGACAAAGCAAAGCAAAGTAGATACTAAACAAGCATGGAACATCAAAAATTATAGATACGTTTTCAACATATCAAGCATCCCCAAGCTTAACTCCTGCTCGTCCTCGAGAAGGTAAGTGATAATAATAATAATTTGTTAGGCGACATGCACCATCAAAATCAAGATCAAACCATTTGCAAGCATTGAAATCTAGGATCAAAGAACTCTAAACATGAGCATGAAAGATGGAGTTCTAACAGTAAGACAAAGTAACTATGCATGCAACATGAAAGGTTATAAACAAATATTTATGAATAACATGCATTGAAAGACATTTGTTTGTTTCACATATAGAAAACATGGCATAGTGACATTCATCTTGTCCCTCATGGAGTAGCAAATAGATGCATATGACACCTTCAAAGTTCATAAGAGTGACTAGATACAAATAGTTCAAGAACAAGCAATATCAACAATATGAATCAATCAATAAGTTTTGGGACAATGCACATAGAACTAAGAATGACAATTATGCTCTCTTAATTGGTGCCTAAGGATAGAAGGTGGAGACTCAATATAATAGTGGGAGAACGGCCCTTCATAAAGGGAAGCAGGGATTTCAAGTTTCAAAAAGAGCTTTCAAAAATTATGGTACTTGTTAGCTTTCAGCTCTCATTGTCACTATCATAAGCATATTGAAGTGATTAGGGTTAAAGTGAATAAATTATAGTATATGCTTGACAAAGTATAAGTTGGCAATCTCATGTCCCTTGAATACGAGGGTCGCTCCTCATGCTACTCAAGTTTAGTTACTTGCAAGTTCTTGTCATAGTAACTACATGTGTATCGTAGAGAACCGCCAATGGGGTACCCCTTGCACATGATACAAGAGCTATCCCATATTCAAAATGACAAGGCAAGCAGACAATGAGCATCTCAGCAATCTTCTTATTTACCATGGGAATATGGTGCTTTTTTCTCTATTTCCTCTTTTCTCATATTTTTTTATTTTTGTCAATATCTTTTTCTATATCTTTTTTTATAAGAAGAATGCTTCATAGATTGCTCACTATGGTGATGCTGCAAGTTTCCACCATGATTATGCATGGCTTAGACTAGCGGCCTAGGCGTTTCTATAACACACATGCATAACTCCATGGACTTACAAGCTCCTCTTTCATTTCACACCGATGACATCCATAACCAAAAGAACATGATATCAACTAGGTAGATATTTATAGGTGTTGAAAGCGTTCCCCATGACAACATGGTTCTGCTAATCCCAACGAATAAGTGCAAGCATATACAACATAGATGACACAATGGTTCAAGCTTATTAGGTGCAAGAAAGTAAAGTGTGCCATCAAATTTTGAGAGCTTTAATCACTAAGTTTTCACATAACAAAATACTTTTTAATTGGAAGATAGATGCAAAAAAGAATATACTTGGAATGGTGTAACACACCATGCATAGGAATTTATAGTGGACTCTTTGGAATAACTCAGTTTAATGGGAGTTGGATGCATGAGTAGAGCTTACTCATACAAGTGGAGTCTAGCAAAAGACTAGGAGCGACCAACTAAGAGAGCAATAATGGCCATAATCATGAAGAGCGACAAAACATTACTAATCAAAGCATAAAGTGGTACTAAAAGTCAAGGACTAAATGATCATAGAGGCTATGGTGACTTGTTCATAACATGGTGTGAGCATGTGCCAAGTCAACCCAAATAAAGCATCAAAGGAGAATACCACAATACTATGCTTTTGTATGCTAAAACAACGCAGGATTCCTTCAAGGCACATTAAGCAATCCTAATTGTTTGGAACAAGTCATTCTACAGCAATAATCACTAAGCATAAGATCAAAACAACATATAGCATGGCATGATAAAGTCTAAGTCACAGTCAAAGCAAGTTCCTCTTGTACTATTCAAGCAAGAACTTTCTACTCCTCTCCAACACCAATCAACTTATTTGAAACAACACAGCGAGAACGGGGGTCCAAACTACATTATTCAAGCAAACTAAGAAAACAAAAACCAAAAACGAAAACTAAGACGCTCCAAGAACAACACAACAGTGCATGAAACAATAAAAACAAAGTGTCTAGAAAGACCTGAGATTTTTATTGATTAAGAAGGGGATGCCTTGGGAATCCCCAAGCTTTGACGCTTATACCTCTTGAATATTTCTTGGGGTGACATGGGGTGGCATCCCCAAGCTTGAGCTTTTGTACATTATTCATATCATTACATCATTCTTACTCTACACCTGCAGATTTTCCTTCATACAAAACTTCACACAATCTTCATTAGCAACATTAGTATATTCAAAAGATAATAGACCTTGGAGTTTTAGTTTTAGAACAGAAAAACTTTAACTAAAAACACAAGATACTTTAGAAATTCCCTCAAAAATCTCAATTTCCCAAAAAGGAATCGATAAGAAGAAAATGCAAATAATGGCAGAAATCTGTCAAAACAGACCAAAAGGTAGAAACCGATTTTTTCGAAGACCTTTTGTTGCTCAAATCAAAACGTGTTGATCTAACGAAAGTTAGATGACATACTGGGGGATTTATTCAGAAAATTACAGATCAATCCAACTTACAGAGATTTTACACGAATTTTTACGGTGGAGCACAAAAATCTGTTTCGGGACAACAACTCCCTAAATCTTACTTCCCTCTCATTACGGGTTATTCTTGGCACAAAAAAGCAAATAAAAAGGATAAGGAGAGGTCATTATTGAGGTAATAACTTCCAAGACTCAAGAAAACTTTTGGGTTATCTCCCAATAAGTACTTTTCTTTAACGCCTTTAAGTTAGGCACAAGAAGCAAGAATCAAGTATTTTCAAATGAAGACACATTAACATCAAACCTTGCTTTCAAAGGAGGAGAAAAAAAATCAACTTGTCTCTCCTCCTAGGCAAGTGTTCAATACCTTTCTTGAATGGAAATTGATATTTAATGGTGCCTTCTTTCATATCAGTGATGGCACCAACAGTTCTAAGAAAAGGTCTTCCCAAAGTAATAGGCCAAGAATCATTGTATTCAACATCAAAAACATAGAAATCAACAGGAACATAAGCATTGTTAACCATAATAAGAACATCACTAACACACCCCATGAGTTTCTTTTTAGCATTATCATTAAGTGGGACATCCAAATAACAAACTTCCAAAGGTGGCAAATCAAGCATTTCATAAATCTTTCTAGGCATAATAGAGACACTAGAACAAGGGTCACATGAAGCTTTGAGATCAAAGTCATTCACTTGCATATTAATAATGGGTTCCCAACTATCTTCTACTTTCCTAGGAATATAGGCTTTGTGTTTCAACTTTTCTTCCTTAATTTTAATAAGAGCATATGTAATGTGTTTGGTGAAAGCTACATTCATATCACTAGCATCAGGACTTCTAGCAAGCTTTTGTAGGAACATAATCACTCCAGATATATTGTAACCATCAAGATAAAAATCAAACTTAGCATCACTAGTAGTAGACTCACTGTGTTTAGGCATTGTGGTAGGAGGAATAGTGACTTCTTGTGGTTTAGTGGCATCCATATTGGTGGTAGTAATAGTGCACACACTATTTTTTCTAGCAATTTCAGCTTCTCTTTCCCACTTAGCATGTAGTTGGGATAATAGTCTAACATTTTCATCAATAGTAACTTGTATGGCATGAGTAGCAGCAAAGGTACTTTCTAAAGTTTTAGGTTTAGTAGCCATTTTATTAATCAAAGAGGACTGTGCTTCAGACAAAGAGGAAATATTTTTCTCAACATTCAAAAGCTTTTCCTCCACAGTCTTGTTGAAAGTGGTTTGTTTACTAATAAAGTCTTTGAGCATGACTTCAAGTTAAGAGGGAGCACTTCTATTATTGTTGTAGGAGTTTCCATAGGTATTGCCATTATTAGGAGGATAAGGCCTATAATTGTTGTTACTACCAAAATTATTCCTATAGGCATTATTATTGAAATTGTTGTTTCTAATAAAGTTCACATCAACTTGCTCTTCTTGAGCAACCAAAGAGGATAAGGTAACGTTATTAGGATCAATAGGAGATTTTCCATTAACAAGCATAGCCATGATAACATCAATCTTATCACTCAAAGAGGAGGTTTCTTCAAAAGAATTTACCTTCTTACCATGTGGAGCTCTCTCAATGTGCCATTCAGAGTAGTTGACCATCATATTATCAAGGAGTTTTGTTGCAGCACCCAAGGTAATGGTCATAAAGGTACCTCCAGCAGCTGAATCCAACAGGTTTCTTGAGGATAAGTTCAAAGCTGCATAAAAAGTCTGGATAATCATCCAAGAAGTAAGTCCATGAGTGGGACAATTCTTAACCAAAGATTTCATTCTTTCCCAAGATTGAGCAACATGTTCATGATCAAGTTGTTTAAATTTCATTATTTCACTTCTCATAGATATAATCTTAGCAGGAGGATAGTATTTTCCAATAAAAGCATCTTTGCACTTAATCCAAGAATCAATACTATTTCTAGGCAAGGATAGCAACCATTCTTTAGCTTTTCCTATCAAGGAGAAAGGAAACAACTTGAGCTTAATAATATCTCCATCTACATCCTTATATTTTTGTATCTCACCAAGTTCAACAAAGTTATTGAGGTGGGCTGCAGCATCATCAGAACTAGCACCAGAAAATTGCTCTCTCATCACAAGATTCAACAAAGTAGGCTTAATTTCATAAAAGGTAGCATCAGGAGCAGGTGGAGCAATAGGAGTACTTAGTAAATCATTGTTGTTTGTGCTAGTGAAGTCACACAACTTGGTGTTCTCAGCATAGTTCATTTTGGCAAAAGTGGAGCAAGCCAACAGCAGCAGCAACTAGAGCAGGAACTAATTTTTTGTGTGTTTTTGATAGGAGAAAGCAAACCAAACTAAACTAAATTTTTTTGGAGTTTTTGATAAAAAGAGGCAAACAAAACCAAGAAAAATAAACTAAGAAAAACAAAAACAAAGCAAATAGAAAGGTTGTGAAGGACTCCCCTTGTGAAGACGTCCTTGGCCTCCCCAGCAACGGCGCCAGAAAAAGCTTGATGGCGGCTCAGTTCAATGTAGAGCTTCGTTGGGAGACCCCAAGAGGAAGGTATGATGAGCACATCAACAAGTTCTTCCCTCAGTAAGAAACCAAGGTTATTGAACCAGTAGAAGGAAGGAAACAACTCAAAGGTGTTGCTAGCAACTTGGAAACCTGCACAACACTGATGACTCCTTGTTGATGTGGAGCACTTCGTCGGGAAACCCCAAGAGCAAGGTGTGAAGCAGCACATCAGCAAGTCTTCCCTCAGTAAGAAACCAAGGATATCAAACTAGTAGGAGCAAGGAAACATCTCAAAGGTGTTGCAAGCAACGTGGAAACCTGTACAACACAAACTCAAGACTTTGCCCCAATGAACAGTGAGGTTGTCAATCTCACCGGTTGCTGTAATAAAGGATTAACTGTATGGTGTGGAAGGTGATGATGGTTTGTAGCAAGTAAACAGGTAACAGTGGAAGATGTATCAATTGTAAAGATTGGACCGGGGTCCATAGTTCACTAGAGGTGCTCTCCTTAGATAAACAAACATGGCATGCTGGGTAAACAAATTATAGCAGGGAAATTGACAAGACTGAGCAAGGCATAACAATGCAATACTAGACAAAAAGATCCTATGAGATTCGATTGGTCAATACAACAATATACATAGATCGCCATCCAACTGCATCTATGACTAGAAGTACACCTTAAGGTTATCATCCGAACCCCCTCCAGTATTAAGTTGCAAGCAACAGACAACTGCTTTAGCAAAGTGTGTAAGGTAAACAATCCACTTGTTCCATGAACAAGAGACCGTTGTTTTCTCCCTAGTGGAAACAACACATCTACAACCGAAGAGATTCCTGTCACTTCCCTTGGAAGCTAGAGGCATGAACCCACTATCGAGCATAAATACCCCCTATTGGAGTCACTAGCAACTACTTGGACAAGATAACTACTAACAACGGAGAGCATGTAAGATCAAAAACAACATAGACATGATAGAATCAAATAGACAAAACCATTAATCAATCTGACATAGTAATCTCAATATCCATCGGATCCCCGCAAACACAACATGCATGATTACAAGTAGATTAGATCTTGATCATGAACGAAGCTCACAAGATCTATACATGAAAGCATAAGGAGGAGATACAACCATCTAGCTACTACATGGACCCGTAGTCCAAGGTGGAACTACTCACGCTTCATACCGGAGGCTGGCATGATGAAGAAGAAGGCCTCCAGGATGATCTCCCCTTCGACAGGGTGCGGGGAAGATCTTTAGACCCCCCCCCCCGATCTAGGGACGATGGTGGCGGTGGCTACAGACGGTTTCGTGGAGTTTTGATTGGGTGTCTACGGTTTTGGCATCGGGGGGACTTTATAGGCGAAGAGGCGAGGCAGGAGGGCCACCAGGTCGGCTGCACCCCCCAGGCGCAGGGTGGGCCCACCCACGTGGCCAGGGGGTTTGGCCCCCTGGTGAGCCTCCTCCGTCTCGTATTCTGGCTTCGTGTTGCCCACGGTAAAATATTGACTTTGGCTTTTGTCCCGTCCAATTCCGAGAATATTGATTTTCTTCGTTTCTGGAACCAAAAACAGAAGAAAACAGGCAACTGGCACTGTGGCAACTTGTTAATAGGTTAGTTCCAGAAAACATATAAAAACACCTCAAAGTGTGGACAAAGCAAAGCAAAGTAGATACTAAACAAGCATGAAACATCAAAAATTATAGATACGTTTCCAACGTATCAAACACAAACTCCAGACTTCGCCCCAACAAACAGTGAGGTTATCAATCTCACCGTTTTGCTGAAAACAATGGGTTAACCGTATGGTGTGGAAGGTAATAGTGGTTTGCAGAAAGTGAACAGTAACAGTGGAATATGTATCAATGGTAAAGATTGGACCGGGGTCCATAGTTTCTCCTTAAGATAAACAAAACATGGCATGCTGGGTAAACAAATTACAGCAGGGAAATTGATAGTACTGAGCAAGGCATAACAATGAAATACTAGACATTCATGATCCTATGAGATTCGATTGGGCAATACAACAAGATACATAGACCTCCATCCAACTGCATCTATGACTAGAAGTCCACCTTCAGGTTATCATCTGAACTCCCTCCAGTATTAAGTTGCAAGCAACGGATAACTGCTTTAAGCAAAGTGTGTAAGGTAAAGAATCCACTTGTTCCATGAACAAGAGACCGTTGTTTTCTCCCTATTAGCAACAACACATCTACAACCTTAGAGATTTCTGTCACTTCCCTTAGATTAAATAGAGGCATGGACGCACTATCGAGCATAAATACCCACTCTTGGAGTCACTAGGATCTACTTGGCCAAGATAGCTACTACAAATGGATATCATGCAAGATCACAAACAACAAAGACATGATAGAATAAATAAGACAAAACCATTAATCAGTATGACATAGTAATATCAATATCCATCGGATCCCCGCAAACACAACATGCATGATTACAAATAGATGATCTTGATCATGAACGAGGCTCACAAGATCTAAACATGGTAGCACAAAGGAGGAGATACAACCATCTAGCTACTACATGGACCAGTAGTCCAAGGTGGAACTACTCACACTTCATACCGGAGGCTGGCATGATGAAGAAGAAGGCCTCCGGGATGATCTCCCCTTTGGCAGGGTGCCGGGAAGAGCTTCAGATCCCCCTCGATCTAGGGACGATGGTGGCGGCGGCTACAGACTGTTTCGTGGAAGATTGATCTGGTACTTAGGGTTTTGGTATCGGGGGGTATTTATAGGCGAAGAGGCGAGGCAGGGGGCAGCCAGGGCGACCGCACCCCCAGGTGCGGGCTAGGGTTAGCCGCGCGGCCAGGGGTGTGACCCCCTGGTGGCTCCCCTCCGTCTCGTATTCTGGCTGCGTGTTCCCCACAGTAAAATATTGACTTTGGCTTTTGTCCCGTCCAATTTCGAGAATATTGTTTTTCTGCCTTTTCTAGAACCAAAAACGGAAGAAAACATGCAACTAGCACTGTGGCATCTTGTTAATAGGTTAGTACAGAAAAACATATAAAAACACCTCAAAGTGTAGACAAAGCAAAGAAAAGTAGATACTAAACAAGGATGGAACATCATAAATTATAGATACGTTTTCAACGTATCACGTGATGGTAGACTTTATGCACCCAAGCAGGGCTCGGCCAGCTGAAAGGGTAATTTCCCCTATGTGTGGTTTTGGTGATTAATGACAATCCCTATGGTCTAATGTTTTCACTGAGTTTTATATGAAGGAATATTCCATAGGTCATGCTTGTATTCCATGTGTTGGATTCAAGTATGGATGCCATGAAGATAAAAATATACCTTGAGTATTGGCATCAAAATCATCAAGTTGAAGAGAAGACTATGATATGATCAAGATCTTGAGAGTGTGATCTCAACAGAAGAATTCAAGATATGGCTCTAAGTCGGTATCATGATAGCCTCATTAATTGAGCTACAGTTGACTAAGATTTAGAGCATGTAATCAAATGAAGAGTTCTTTATGTACCTCAAGATATTGAGATGGAGCACGAGAAGATACTTGGTTAACCAATACAAAGAGTGAAGAGTGATTTCAAGTTGGTCAACACATGAAGCATAAAGAATGTACCACATGGTCTTATGGTATGGTAAGCCTTGTCAATTATGCATCATGAAATAACCCATTATATATGTGCCTTTGCATTTTCTATATGGGATAGGTATCTTTCCATGGGCATGCTTTTAAAAGTGAAGATCTTATATATCCCATGAGAGGATGACATCAAGTGGAGATCGTCATCAAGGTTGAGAAGGGCAAGTTCAAGATAAGCATCTCGAGAAGATCATTTGCTTGAAGCTTGCCGTCCATATTGGTGATAATGGACATGTGAAGACATGTATTAATTAAGGTATCCCATAGTGGTGTATGAGGGAGCAAATTAGGAGTCTTCACGAAGCAACAATGATCAAGTGTTACATTCCGTCTTTGGTGGAGCTTGAAGCGTTGTCGTCAAGATCAAGCGGGATGCGCAAGTCAAAGGTATGGACTTGATATGTTTTCCTTTTACCGGTCTCAAGGTGGTTGTTGGGAGACAGGGTTATAGGATAGATAGCCGCACTATCAAGAGGGGCTTTTGGCTGGGTAACTTGATCACATTATCATAGGGAGATCAATCCTTTGCATACTTTGCATCTTTCTATTGTGTTGCTTCTTGGTTTTTCTCCATGTGAGGTTCTTGAGCTTGTTGCTATCTCTTCAACAAGCACAAGTTCATCGAAAACAGAATTCGTATGCATCTTCTATGGCGTTTTCGAGTTTGAAGGTTTTATCGGTTCTTCTTTGGGGAGGCTTCTTACCTTTCTTCATTTGTTTCTATCCTCCTTTGTTGGTCTATGATGTTTCTTTGCACAATCTTGTAGATCTTGTTTTCCTCGTCAAAACAAGCCCAAGATCATCGAAATCGGAGTCCAGAGGCAAAATTTATTGCGTTTTTCGTGAAGCATGTTTCATCCTCGTTGTGGATCCGGTTCAACCTGGTGGTCCGGTGCCAGCACCGAAAAATCGGATCTTAAACCGGGATTTTCGGTTTTGCTATACCGAGTCTATCCGAGACCGCGGACAGTACCTAATCCTGATTTTATGTTCGGTTTTTCGGTCCAGGAACCGGACCGTCCGGTTTGAGCGCCGGTCCAACCGAACTTTCAACCGAGTTCGCACAGATTTCTCCCAACGGTCATATTTGCTTTCCCTATAAAAGGGGGTTCTTCCCCCATGCGTTTTAAGTGTTCTTGACCACGAAATTGACCTCCATTATTGAACCTCTTGAGCTTGCTTCCTCCCTCTTCCGTCCTATGATTCTTGCATCTTTTTGAGGGCTTTGGAAGAGGAGATCTAGATCTACAATCCCCACCAATCAATTCCTCCTCTAAGTGAGGGGAACCCATTGGATCTAGATCTTGGAGTCATTTGTTGATTTCCACCATTGTTCTTCCTCTCTAATTCCTCCCTAGCACTTGTTGCTTTGGTGGGATTTGAGAGTGAAGGATTTGAGCACCCTTGGTGTTCTTGCTTTGCATTCTTGCATAAGTGTTGAGCTCTCCATTACTATTTGTTCGAGTGAGAGATCGTGAACTTGTTACTCTTGGAGAGTGACCTCCTAGTTGGCTTGGCGGTTGGTGCCGCGGTGTCCTCTTCGTGGAAGATTTTGAAGAGACCCGGACTTCTCCTTCGTGGAGCTTGTGACGTGGTTGTGGAGCTTGCCATCTCCGGAGTGGAGGAAAAGCTAGCCATAAGGAAAGGGCATATTCCTTCGTGGGATAGACTCGGAGAAGAAGGTGGGCCTTCGTGCCGTTGGGAAATCCTTCGTGGAATCCCACACCTCTCCAACGTGACGTACCTTTCTTGTAAGGGAACATGGAATACATCTTTGTCTCCGCGTGCCTCGGTTATCTCTATACCCAAGTTACTTTCCTTGTGATAGCCATCGAGCTTGAAATACTTATATCTTGATTATCACTTATGGTATATTTATTTTGTGCTATCTTGCTCTAAGGTTCCCAACCTTAAATAAGGTAGAGTCCCCTGTGTTTACAATGCTAGTCCCTGGATCAATAGCTAGCATCCACAGTTAAGGTGTAATATCAAGAAACAAAGGTCATAATACAACTTTATAACCAGGAATAAAATAATTTATTACATCTTTCATAGCTCATTTGGCTATTACATTACATTGCAGCAGAATATCTATAAGCATGGGGTCCTTCATCTTCAAAGTGCCACAGGCTGACATGTTGGTTGTAGTCTTTGTAATCCTAATCAACACACTTCACTAAATCAATCAAACCTGCAACATAACAAGTTATAGCCACAAGGGTCAATACATTTGAATTGTATTGGAAAGTGATACTATGGTAGTATAGTGGAGTCTATCATCTATATGCTTTTGGCTAAGTGGAGTTGAGGCTTGCATTGCTCAAAAATAGATTTTACCTTATCATTTGAAAACACTAAGTTTTTGCTTGACAAAAATCACCCAAGGCATCTACCAATCAAAGATTGAAGATCCTTTAACCCTTGTTCAACCACAAGTTTTTAACTTAGAAATTTGGATGATGAGATTCTTGATAGCTTCCATGTCTTGATGCTCAAATTGTCCTTTACCAGGGACATGGCTAAGTACTTAGATTTTACACTCTGCAGAGGTGGTGCACTTTCCCTACAAGACTTGGTTTCACCAAGACAAGATCTTTCAGAAGCCTTCCCTTAGACCAAAATGGACGCGCTCCAACCTATCAAACCCCTACCACTAACTGTCCATTTGGCTAAGTTATTGCAACCTATATGATCCAGGCAGAGCCCATAATGCCAAGTGGCTGCACTTGAAGCTTCTCAACATTTGACATCTCAAATCTCTTTGTTCCTGGGTGGCCATCCACAAGTGAGATACACAAGGTTCACCAGTCCCCTGGCCTTGTGTAACCACTAAACATAAACCATTCCTTCCATTCCACCCAGGTGATTCATTCACTTAGTTGTTTTATTAAACAAAACACAAGTCCTCAGACTTAGAAATTTTCCATAGCATGAATATATATTCCACCCTTGTTTTCTACTAGATAAGCTAAGCATGATAGTAGTAGGAATCTTAACTTAGAAAAATTCTACTAAGGTTTCATCTACTAGGTTTTCCCATAGCATGGTTTATACTTAGCAAAATTCCATGCAAGTCTTACTTAGAAATATCACTAATGCATAGTGAAAATAATAGGACAAAAGTATGAAGCATCACTTGCCTTTTTGGTAGAGTATAGGTCCACTTCTTGATCTTTGCAATGTTCACACACTTCAAGTCACTACAATTCAATCAAGCAAACAATATTTCAATCTACCATTCAAGCAAAACATCACATAAAATGATAAAATCAAAGTAATGCATGCAAGCATGCAATAGGTTGTTTTATTTGTAAAAGTGGTCTCTAGTAGGTTGTAAACGTTTGGAAATAACTATTGGTCATTTTATAAAGTGGAAAAGTCATTTGCAATAAGTTTCACTTTATAAACCATTTTTTTAAAACAAGGTATCATTTTATGTGGTGTAGAAATGTTTTTAATAAGGCATTAATCTATAGGGTTCACAAAATATATTTTCAAACCATAAAATCTTGTGTTTAGGGTCAGAGAGTTTATTTCCAAAACATTTCTCAAAGGTTTTCTTCTAAAACCATTTTTAGTAAATAAACCATATTTTTATTTGACTAGAATTGGTTTAAATCAAAGATTCATTATTTTGTTTCTCCAAATACATTTTTGAATCCATAAAGTGTTTCCTATGGTCAGTAGGTTCAAAACACACCATTTGCAAAAGATTTTATCCCCAAAATCAATTTCGAATAATTTTTATAACCTAAACAAGCATACATAAGTTTCTGCAAAAACAAACATTTTACCAGAAGCTTTTTACTAAACAAAGTGCATGGTTGGCTAGGGCTTGTCTTGCTGATTCCATTGATATAAAATTTGCAAAATTTGGACGTGTGGTTTGAAAGTTATGGATTTTACAAAATTGAACATCTAATAGAAAAGTTTCTGTTTTTAAAACGAAGCCTAAGCCACGTGGCGTGATTCTATTGGGCAAAAACGGTTCACGTGGATCAACAGATATAGGCCGTTGGATTAAAAGAGATCTGTGCGGCTCTGATCATCGCATACCCCTTCGTTAAGTGAAACTATCCTATCGCTCCGATCTGGATCTAACGGCTCCCAGTGCCTCAACCAGAAACTGGCGGCGCTCAATGGTGGCATGCGGCGGCGCGGCTCTGACGGTGACGCTGCCGGCGAACTAGGACGCGCGTGGAAGAGTGAGGATGCTTACCAGAGTCGCCGTGAAGCACTGATTCTCGTTGATGCTTTGGTTGGCCAAGGGGAGCACAGAGGCGTTGACGATTGCTCGCCGGAGACGGTGTCGGCGTCGGGTACGCTCAGATGTCGTCGAAGGTGAAGATAGAGGACGCGCTAAGACAAGTAGATTGCACCGTTAGGTTCGCAAGAGGGAGGCGAGTATGTGTGCATCACATAGAGGTGAAAAGGAAGTCTGGTCTCACCAGTAGATGCCGCCAGAGTTGGAGAAGGAGGTGGTGGCGTGCTGGTGTCATCGGGGGCGACGTCCTGGGGCGTGCGCGAGCGAGCTACCGCCACTGGGAGGTATGCCTGGTGCTGGCGAGCACGCTCGTGTGCTCCAGGGGCGGTGGGGTTGTCTGGCTTCGTCGGAATTCGAGCAGAACCTTGTCGGAGTTGGTGAGGTTGCAGCGACCAATTAGAGTAGCCCTGGGGCGGAGAGGAGCTGGAAACAGAGGGGAAATGGAGAGGAGGGAGAGGCGAGTTAACGAGAGTAATTGCGGGTGTAATTGCTCCAGCGTTTATGACGAATTTACTCGGCGAAATTTCGGGCAGAAACAGCAAGGGGAGGAACTGGTCTGCGGGGGGGGGTGAAGGAGACGATGATGTGGCGTGGGGTCGGAACGTCAGCGAGAGAGGGAGAGGGAGAGTGGGGCCTGCTCGTCAGTGGGTTTGCGTGTTCGTCTGTGAGTGACAGAAAACGCTTCGGGGAGAGATGAGAGGTGGGCTGCTGGGCCTTAGTGGGCTGCCAGATTGGGTTGGGTCTGTTTTATATTTTTCTTCTCCTGTTTATTTTTCTTTTTCCTATTCTTTTATTCTATTTTGATTTTGTTTAATCAATTCAAACAACTTTAGAATTTCAAAACTTTGCCAAAATTTGTGAGGATTTAAATACTGATTAGTATTGTATTCTGATGTCAATTTTTTGAATAAAACCTTATTTATTTTGGGGTCCTTTATTTATTCAAAATAGGCTTAGTTTTAAATTAGATAGGATTTAATAATAACTTTAACCTCCATTTAAATTCTTTAAACTTCCCAATTTCTTTTCAGTAGGTTTTTATTTGTTTAGTTGGTTCAAATAATTCATCTTGAATTATTTTGTAAAGTATTCTAATATGATTTATTAATCATTTAAGATTGGGTATTTGTTTTAATTCCAATAGGATTTGGTTTATGCCATTTGATTTTTATTTTGGAAATTCTTTATCCAATATTTTATTTGGATTTGGATTTTAACTAATCCATTTGCTCAATAGATTTGGCCAAGATTTGGTTTGGTCTTTAAATATTCTTTATTTAATATTTCTTTCTTTATCTTATAAAATCCATATCTTTTTATTTAGAGATCCAAACTTGGTGATTCCAATTTGTGAAATCTTGTTTGATATTTCTTTATCCTTTTAAAAATCTTTAGGATTATTTTCTCAACATTTGGTATGGGTTTCTAGATAGGTTCTTCACTATCTTTGGGAATTCAATTCCTTATCTTATTAAATTCATAAGATTTTATTTATGGTTCCAAATTGAGTGAAACCAATTTCTATGGTTTTATAATATTTCTATTTGTCTTTCTTGATCATTTGTGAATGTTTGTTGATCAATTTTCATATGGATCAAATCCATAGGCCTGGGGATAACTTGGAAATGGTTTTTATTCCATTAGGGTTTAGGGTTTGGATTTATTTTCCAAGTGTTTAAATTTCCAGATACATTCATTGAGGAATGCATTTCCCTTGATTTGGATTTTGTTGAATTCAAACTTTATCCAAAGTTTGTTCAAGATGGGATTTTAAGTTTCCTTTTAGAAACAAAAGTTTCTTTTCACCCTGATTTTCAACAAAAAATTATTTTGTTTATTTTATTTTTCACATTACAAGATTTGGAAAATCTTGGGATGTGACACTTGCTTAGCTTAACTTGTTGTTGGTGCACTTAGTTGAGCCTAGAGTATTTAGGTTTTGTTCTTATAAAATAAACATTAGTTTAATTCTGCATTCTATCAAGCCAAAACCGTATTAGTTTTGAAATTGCCTATTCACCCCCCCTCTAGGTGACATCTCTATCCTTTCATCATCCCCTATTAAGACTGGTGTGCCCTTGCGGGCTTTACGGGTTCTTGGACCCGACTGGACCTAACTAGGACTGATGTGTCCTGCTGCCGCGTCCGGTCGACTACCGCCTCTAGCGGTGGAGGCAGTTCCCTCCTGCACGGCCGCAGTGTTGCCGACCCCGGTTCTGGCTACCATTCACCTCCGTTTGGCCACGGGTTGATAGCTTCAGTGATATGATGATGATGGCGACTTTGGGACCGTAGTGGCCCATGCTTGTGGGCGGCGAGTTTGGTGGCAGAGGCTTCGACCTTGCAGGGCTCTAGAGCTACAGATCGTTCAGGGTAGTGGATAGAGTTTTTTAGGAGAAATCCTTGTCGGCTCGCTCGACATCGACGTGATGCCGCCTACGTGTGGCACCATTCCTTTCTGGAGGGCGTCATGGCTACTCTTCCTCCACTTTTTCCTGTGTACTGGGGGAAACCCTAGGACCAGTCCGCTGGCCCGTGCAGCAGCGTCGTAGCTTCCTTCTTAAAGGTGTTGCTTGGTATTTGATGATCTTGTGCTAGAAGCATGGTGGAACATCTTCGGGGGGCGCAAAGGTGGGGTCTCTTTCGCTTAGTCGATCCGCCTTTATCTCTCTTGTTTCTTTTTCTTTTCCTTTGGCTTGTGTTTGCTCCTACTTTAACACTCGTTTGTTTTAAGACTCGTTGTATCATATGGTTGCTATATTAATATAGCGGGTGAAAGCCTATTTCGATACACATGTTTCAGTATGTAGATCTATTTTAGTACGTAGATCTAGACAAGGACGAAGAAAGTACTATATAGAGTACTATATATACTCCCTTTATTTAAAAAGTATATAATATTTTAGACTTTTTCTAAAACATATGTATCTAGATAACTTTTAGTGTGTAAATTCACTTATTTTGCTCTGAAACTATACACTGATTTTAGAAAATGATAACGGAGGGAGTAGATACAGTATGAAAATATGCTTGATGATGTATACTATGTTGATTTTGGATTGTGATATTAATATTTTTTTTAGAACTTAGTCAAACTGTAGCTGGAGAACGGATACCATAGTGAGACATGCTGTCAGCCGAGAACTCGTCCAAGTTCAACGCACTCGCACTGCGTACTGGTATTTTGTGACGCAAATTACCCGTGCTACCGTGAGAACTGAATCGAGTGACAAATGGACGTCGTGCTTCCCTCCACATATGACATATCCATCGGCTCCGTGGGCTTGAAAAACGTGGCCGGTCGCCACCACCGCACAACAACTAACTGCAGTAATATAGTACCAAACAACAACTCTGTCATATCCTCTCCTCTCGTCTGCTCTCGATCTTGCCTCTCGGCGCCCCGCCTGCTTCCTGCGTTGACCGCCACCGCAGCAGCGCGCGCGATCGATGGCGTCGGAGGGCAACAAGCCCAGGAGCGAGGAGGAGTGGCGAGCCGTCCTCTCCCCCGAGCAGTTCCGCGTCCTCCGTCAGAAGGGCACCGAGTCAGTAAACTACCATCATCTCTCGCTTCGTCCTATTAATACTGAGTTATTTCAATCTTTGGTTGCCTTGCTTGCCGTTTACATCATGTATGTTTTGCACGCCATGTTTAGGGGCAGAGTCGTATTATGCTGTGCGTGATGTTCTTAGTTATCCCCCTTCTTTTCCTTGGAGGCGTGGGGATGCTCGTGTGGTTCTTTTTCTTGCAGCAAACTAGTTCTCCTTTCAAATGCCCATGGTGTGTGCGGTGCCTGAGATGCTTCAGACATGGTCATCGATTGGTAGGAGGATGCTTGGAGTTTCGAACCTGTCCTAGAGTCACAGACGACCGATTCTGCCTGTTGACTTTGCGTGCCAGTACCTGTTCCTCTGTTCTTCTTCATTGATCATGTCAGTCCCAATTGAACAATTGGATCCTCTCATTTTCTAAAGAAGTTATGTTTACTTACTGTAACCGGCTAGCTAAGTTGACTTCTGATAAGAAGGAATATGTAGAATTTAGAGTAGAAAAACGGTCGTGTGCCAACTTGTTAATCCTATCCACGATATGCATATAAATTTACTTCTTTTTTAACCTGACATCGTTCCGATTCCAATTAATTATTGGAACCTCATTTAGCACTATTCCAACAAGTTGAGTTTTACTACTGTAAACCAACCTGTCTAGGCTGGCAACTGACAATAAGGTATTTTGAACTATGGACACCAACAAGGATATCTATTATTAACTTAATTATTCCATTCACGACTTGCATCCAAGTTTATAGTTTTATCACTGACACGTCCAGTTTTTTATCATGTATGATAGTTGTTAAAAAACTACGAGTTGTATACTCCCTCTGTTCCAAAATATAAGATGTTTTAGCCATTTTCTAAAACACATGTATCTAGACGCATTTGTGTAGGTTCATTCATTTTACTCTGAACTTACACACTAAAAGGCGTCTAGATACATGCTTTTCAAAAAGACTAAAACATCTTATATTTTGAAACGGAGGGAATAGAATGGAAGAATTTAAATTGGAAAATCTCTGAAGTAGATCATATGGTAACTTCAAGAAAGCAAATTGTGATGTTTCTATCCCTAAAATATGTTATTTATGGAGCTAGTCTAGGTCATAGGTTTTTTGCTTCCGTTTTATTCAGATTAGAGATATTCTTCACTAGTTGGTTATATACATGCCGAGCATGTGGCGCCAAAAGGAGTTGCCTGCCTTTTCATGGAACTTCAGTTTGGAGGAAGTTAAGACTCCAGTTGGACGCCATATTTTTTTCCTGTTCCTTTGGGGAGCGAACTGATTCATGGGAAGTTCGTGCATTACATATAGCCATATAGGTGCAAAAAAGGGTAAAACTGCTTCCAGCGTTCCTCCCAAAGTTGGTTTGACTTATACACTTAAAATCTCAATTCATGTGTGTGTACCTTAATGCACTACAAGTACCAAGCACCCCTAGCAGCACTGTAGCATGTTCATGTCAGTCCTGTTAGAGTATGATTTTCTGGGAAGTAGAAATAAAGACAATAATTTCCGTTGTGCAATGGGTTTACTTATAGACATATTCCATGACTCCATGTATTAGAGATAAATTTTGTTATATTATATGGGAGATAAGTTCCATCAGATATCAAGATTGTTTCTCAGTGTCAGAGAAGTTCGTCTTTATAAACATGAATAGGATATGCATGAATGCATTCATTTTCGATGAAGCAACAAATAATTAAAATCTCCCATGTAAAGTTCATCATCCAATCTTTTGTATCTCCTTCCTACTAAAGCCCCTTCATTCAGCCATGCCATTTGGGCATGTTCAGCATTGTAATTCCCTGATGTGAATCAAGGATCACATCAATCTGCCATTGTTAACTGGAATAATTCTTGTCCCTGAAATCATAGGACGAATTTTGACCTGTATACCTAGCAGTACCACCATTCTATGTTCAGCATTCAGATTAGCAAAAAATTGAAATCTCAAGCTGCTTTACCACCTGTATAAGAAGTCATGGGAGTAATAAAGTGCATGTGAATTACTGGCGCAAATACATACCCAGGTATTCAACTTGATTGATTTGTTAGGAGCCTGATCAAACTGGTCAGCATTGTGTCATAGTTTTGCTAAATGGTTCAGCATTGTGTCATAATGTTAACTTCCGGTAGCATATCATCTATTAGCCTGGCTCTGAAGTTTCAACATCTTCTCTAACTAGCATCATTCTGAAGAAGAGTGCTAAGAAAGCGTGAAGTGTACAAACGACCGACAGACCGAACAACCAGAAAAGCTGCAAAACCTATATAAACTGAAAAGTTTTGCTTAATTAAAGGGAGCTAAGCTCTGAAGACTCAACATGAAAACCTTGTTTGTCACCTGTTGCGTAAAATTATTTCTGAAAACGGTTCCAGCATGCCCGTAGCATAAGCCTTCAAACTAATCTTACATTGCTATCCAGGTTGCCTGGAACAGGTGAGTATAACAAGTTCTACGGGGGTGGCGTGTACAACTGTGCTGGCTGTGGAACGCCCCTGTACAAGTCCACCACTAAATTTGACTCCGGTTGTGGCTGGCCAGCCTTCTTCGAAGGACTTCCTGGAGCTATAACCCGGACGGTATGCTTCCGCACTCAAGAGCCATTCACATGTACAGTACAGTATTTGAATGAGATATTGAATATCACGTTCCCTTGTGTTCAGGCTGATCCTGATGGTAGAAGGGTTGAGATCACATGCACTGCTTGCGGCGGGCATTTGGGCCATGTCTTCAAGGGAGAAGGCTTCAAGACACCCACTGACGAGCGCCACTGCGTGAACAGCGTTTCGATCAAGTTTACTCCTGCCTCCTGAACCTTATTTCTGAAGTCATTTGGATGTACTCCCAAGGTCTTAAGCTGTCGGAACAAAAACACAATAATAATGATTATGGTCCTAGAATCCCCTTTTCATGAACTTCCTTAATCAGAAACTCTGGAAATCGGATACGCAATATTGATAGGGTCCTGCGAAAACATCTGCGTGACTGTAAGTTACATCGCCGACGTGTGCACGTGCATGTTCGGACTGTAAGTTATGACTGAAAGCGTTCTGCATTTCATATGAAATGCTTTACTGGTTTATGTATCTGCAAATGGCGTCTTAGCTACTTCTGCAATGATATTTTGCTGGCTTTCGATTAATCCTGCTGCGCTAGCACGCACCTTCATCGCCTCTGAGGCTGTGCTTAGCGTTCTTGTATGCCAGGTAGAGCATGACAGTCCTCAGTCCATGTGTTCCTGGGTCCTGCGCCTCTCACAACAGTTGCACACTGATCTGTAGACCTTCTTGGCAAAGGGGAAATCTTTGTCAAAGTGGGTGATCTCCTGAGCCTCGAGGGAGGGGCCGGCAAAGGCAGCCACGAGGCCGGTCACGCGCAGCCAGCCAGTTGAGCGTTTGATTGCTTGCACAGATCCAACCATACCGACCAGATGCAGGTTCTGTGCACCCGCGAGATGCAAACAACAGTTTGTTTGGTTGTCTTGCAGAAGTGCTCCGGACCAGGCTAGCACAGAGCAGCGTGAACCTCAAAGCACACATATTTAGATTATCTCTACCGGCGCGCCTGAAAGTGTGTCAGCAGCAGTGCCGCACATGCTTTGGGAGCGCGAGATGAGGCTATTTTTTTAAATAACACGATTTTTCAATTAAATTTCTCGAATAATACACAGCATTGACAAATTCCAAATCAAGCGGGGTCTTAAACACCGACCAACACCCGTAAGTAGTTGAACCACTAACAGGCACTCGTCGGTGTTTGAACCACCGACAAGCACTCGATATGCACCACCATGCGTCTGCCTCTGACCAACTGGTCAGGAGTTAAATTCCCGAAAGGTCCTTGTCAGGAGTTCAAACCCCGAGGCCATTCTAGATTTGGAATTTGTCAAAATAATGCATTATTCATGGAATTTAATAAAAGAAATTATATCATTTAAAAAATAGCCGAGATGAGCATACCTGTATTTTGAGGGGGGCTTGCCACACCAGTAGAAGTCGAACCCCAAAACATCTCTAATTTAATAAAAAATGATAGCAAATTAAAAGTAACACTACAAGTTAGCACAAATTAAAGTGATCTAGTGAATCACATATCTCGATTATGGACAATCTTGTTCTTCTTGCTCTACTAGTTCTACTAACCTAACCCTAGATTGGTGGCACTATTCATCATCATTGGAGTGCAGACTCTCAGATGCCGAGGTAGCGAAAGGAAGCGCTATCGTCGCCGGAGCGCAAGCCCTCAGATGTTGAGGGAGCGGAAGATAGCCTCGTTAAGTGGATGTTGCGATCGAGTGAGGCCCCGCTTGTCGAGCTCCTCCTGAGCTTCTTCGAGGAGGATGCTGGCAGCCATCTCGTCGGGGTTCGCACCCACCTCGCAAAGGCACTCCAAGTGAGCCTCGTCGAGGGCTCGCAAGCGACTCGATTCATCTCCGAAAGGAAGAAAGACTTTCATGAGGAAGTCCCAACCGAAGGAGCGGCCGATGGTCCGGGAAACGGGTCCTCGCTCCTGTGTCGGGACGGAGCCCCCGACCTCCACGTCATGGGAGGGACCGTCATAGCCACATATCGCGTCCATGGATCTAGGTTTCGGCGGCTGCGGGTGGCAGCTGGGTGACAGTGGATGGAGAGAGTGGGTGCGCCGGTCATTAACTATGCTGGCTCACTGTCATGCCGCTGACTCGGGAGGGGGTCGTCAGATCCGACGTGGCATCGATTGCGATGCCCCTGGTTCACGCCTATGGGTAGGGGCTGACACGTGGGTGCTAGACAAAGAATTGGGCCTTGGGTGGTGCCGATACCCATTGGGGGCTACTGGTACGGGCCATTTTTCCCTGGCACCCCCAAAGCATGTTTGGGGCGGTTTGGGTGCCTCGTTGGAGATGCTCTTAGGTCTGAGGGAACGCTTAGGGGCATGTGTGATAGGATGCATGAATTCTGGGTATCCCGGGAGCAAGGCCCTAGGGGCATTACCCCGTCGAAAACGAGAATTGCGTCATGTTCAACACTTTGTTTGGTTTTCACTTGGCTACATGGGATGGGAAACTGCCCACCCCCCCTTTGTTTGGTAGGCTGCACACAATCCTTTTTCGCTGGGATGATGCAAACCAATGGTGTTTGGTTGCCCACATGAGGTTGCATATGGTTACCATGGTCCACATATGACGAGTTTACCATGTCATTGCATAATACATCCGATCATAGAGAGGAATCAGAAAAATAGGAGCTTGATGATAACCAGAAGCACGTCAAAAATGTTGAAATCTCTCAGCCTACTATCTTAGACCTGGTCAGCCATTGCCACAACTTCAACAATCATAGCTTGAACAATCATTTTGCTCATCAGCCCCAACATCATCAGTCAAGAAACTATGGTACTCCGCCTCTGCCTACTCTCTAGTTTGATACCCTTTATAGTTTTTATTGGAGAAATCATTGACTTGATCTGGGCACATCCTCCATGAATTTTAGACTCATGAATGCCTCCCTTTATACACCACATAACACTAACATCTTACAAATATAACTAGTTCGTTCCAAGGTGTTGCTAACAACTTGGAACATGCACAACACAAACTCAAAACTTTGCCCCAACGTACAGTGAGGTTGTCAATCTCACCGTTTGCTGAAAACAAAGGATTAAACGTATAGTGCGGAATATAGTAGTTGCTTGTAGAAAGTAAACGGTAACAGTAGATCATGTATCAATGATAAAGATTGGACCGGGGTCCACAGTTCACTAGAGGTTTTCTCCTTAAGATAGATAACATGCTGGGTAAAAAAATTACAGCGAGGCAATTGACAGATTGAGAAAGCATAATGATACATATACTAGACATCATGACTCCTATGAGATTTGACTGGGTATTACAACAATATACATAGACCGTAATCCAACTGTATCTATGAATAATAATCCACCTTCAGGTTATCATCCAAACCCCTTCCAGTATTAAGTTGCAAGCAACAGATAATTACATTAAGCAATGTGTGTAAAGTAAACAATACAATTGTTCCATGAACAAAAGATTATTGTTTTCTCCCTAGTAGCAACAACACATCTACAACCTTAGAGATTTCTATCACTTCCCCAGATTACTAGAGGCATGAACCTACTATCGAGCATGAATACTCCCTCTAGGAGTCATAAGCATCTACTTGGCAAAGATAGCTACTAGCAACGGAGAGCATGCAAGATCACAAATAACACAGACATGATAGAATCAATAATCAATCTGACATAATATCTCAATATCCATCGGTTCCCCACAAATACAACATGTATGATTACAAATAGATGATCTTGATCCTGAACGGAGCTCACAAGATCTAAACATGATAGCACAAAGGAGGAGAAACAACCATCTAGATACTGTATGGACCCATAGTCCAAAGGTGAACTACTCATGCATCATACCGGAGGCTGGCATGGTGATGAAGAAGGCCTTCGAGATGATCTCTCCCCTCCGGCAGGGTGCCGGGAAGAGCTTCAGATCCCCCTGATCTAGGGATGATGGTGGCGGCGGCTATGGACTATTTCATGGAGATTTGATCGGGTGCTTAGGGTTTCTACATCGGGGTGACTTTATAGGCGAAGGGGCAAGGTCGGTGGGCGCCCGAGGGGCCCACACCTAGTGGCACCGCGCCCCTGGGCCGCGAGGCCCTAGGGTGTGGCCACCTTGTGGCCCCCCTTCGGCTGCCCTTCGGACTATGTGTTATTTCCGGTAAAATATTGACTTTGGCTTTTGTCTCGTCTAATTCCGAGAATATTTCCTTACTAGCTTTTCTGAAACCAAAAACAACAGAAAAAAGGCAACTGACACTGTGGCATCTGATACGTCCAAAACGTATCTACTTTCCCGAACACTTTTGCTATTGTTTCTCCTCTAAACTTGTGTGATTTGGATACAACTAACACGGACTGGCGCTGCTTTCAGCAGAATTACCTTGGTGTCTAGTTTTTGTGCAGAAAATGAACTATCAGGAAAAATCCCGGAAAATATGCCAAAAATTATATTTCACCAGAAGGTCCACGGAGCCAGAAGACGAGACGGAGAAGGGTCTTGGGGTCCCACACCCCTGCCAGGCGCGGGCCCACCTCTGGCCGCGCCTAGGGGGTGCAGCCACCCCAGGCACCCCCTCAGCCTCCCTCTGCACCTATAAGTTGCCTCTCGACCTAAAAACTGAGGGGGGTTCGATAGTTTTCCACAAAGAGTTCTGCCACGCCGCCGCCACGAGAAACCAAGATTCGGATCCAGAAACTCCGTTCTGGCACCCTGCCGGGATGGGGAATTTGGAGAGGATCATCGCCATCGTCATCACCAACGCATCTCCATCAACCATCCATGTTTCCCTCATCCATGAGTGAGTAATCCCCCGTTGTAGGCTTGGGGATGGTAGGGATTGGATGAGTTCTATCATGTAATCGAATAAGATTGTTAGGGCATAGTTCCTAGTATCTCTATTAGTGCTATTTGACTTTGTTGCAACTTGTTGTGCTTAATGCTTGTCACTAGGGCCCGAGTACCATGATGTCAGATCTGAACTTATTATCGAATCATTATGATAGTATTGTTTGTGATCTTATCTACAAGTTGTGTACACATATCATTGTCCGGATCCAAAGGCCCCAAAGTGACAATAATTGGGACAGCCGGAGGGGATGGCTGTGGTGTGAGGATCACATGTGTTCATGGAGTGTTAATGCTTTGCTCCGGTGCTCTATTAAAAGGAGCACCTTAATTTCCAGTAGTTCCCTAGAGGCCCCACTGCCACGGGCTGGCTGGACAGAAGATGTTGTGCAAGTTCTCATTGCGAGCACGTATGACTATATTTGGAGCACATGCCTAGGATTGTTTAGTACTTGGATGCTTGTTATTATTTATCTGCAATGCCCTAGATCTTGAAGTTACATGTTTGGACTCGTCCATGCAACGCCCGTCCATCCATCCCTATTCCTACCGCACTCGAATCCCACTGTTTACTGTTACTGTTACTATTGCTCCTGTTTCACTGTTGCTGTTGCTACTACAAACTGTTGCTACTGATAAAACTTCTGTGATAAAGAACTATTTACAGGTACAGCTGAACTGACAACTCAGTTGTTAAGGCTTGCAAGTATTCTTTGGCTCCCCTTGTGTCGAATCAATAAATTGGGTAATAGTACCCCCGAAGACTGTTGCGACCCCTTATACTTGTGGGTCATCAAGACTATTTTCTGGCGCCATTGTCGGGGAGCATAGCTTTATTTGTAAGTTCACTTGGATCTATTATTGTTCACTGCTACTCCTTTCATCATGGGGAAGTCTCGTGATGGAAATTTCCCTATTTTACCATCCACTACAAGAAGAGGTATAGTCCTAAACAACTCTGCTGCTCTTGATTCACCGTCTGTTATAAGTAAGCTTTTTACACCACCACCACATACACATGCTACACACACTGCTACTATTGCTGAGTGTGAAACTGCTTTTGATACTCATGATGTTACTTCTACTGTGCTTGGTGCGAGTGGTTCATTATGTCCTTTCCTAGATGCTACTACGGCTAGTCTAGGAAATACTGAAACTCCTAGTGAAGACACTGTTACACCTGTTAGCTCACCTGAGTCTAGTGAGAGTTATGATATTAATGATGTCTACAATGAGTTTACTGATGATTTTGTTGAAGAGTGCCGAAACACCCATGGTACTAGTGCTATTAAGAGTCTCCTTGCTAGACGCACCATTATTCCTAAGTTGTCCTCTGATCCTAAGTTTTCCACCTCTCCCATAGATATCAAAGATAAAGATTATGATTTCTCTCTTGATTTATCTTATTTAGATATTGTTGAGAAAGAACCTTTTTGTGGGATTGAAAATGAGAGTGTTGTGGCTCATATGAATGAGCTTTCTACTATGAGTGCTTTATTCTCTGATGATTTTAAGATGCGCAAGTACTTTGTTACTAAGATCTTCCCTTTTTCACTAAAAGGAGAAGCTAGGGCTTGGTTTAATAGATTACCTCCTGGTTCCATAGATATCCCTGATTGTTTGATTGCTTATTTTTTCTAGAAATATTTTCCTCCCAATGCTAGACATGCTGCTTTGCAGAGACTTTTTGATTTTAAACAGGGAAAAGAAGAGAAATTGCCTGAGTCATGGACAAGGTTCTGTTCCTTGATTCATGCACATCCTGGATGTCAATTGCCTAAAAATGAGCTTCTTGATATTATTATAATGGACTAACTGATGATTCTAGGACATACCTAGATAGCTTTGCTGATTTTGTTTTCAGAAAAAGAACTCCTACAGATGCTGAAGAATTAATGGCTAAAATAAGCAAGAATTATGATGATTGGACTTCAACTGAGCTAAATATACCTGAGCCTATTACTCCTGAACCAGTTGTGCCTGAACCAGTTCCATAACAAACACCAAAGAAGAGGGGATTTATTGCATTAAATGATGAAGTGATGAAGGAAGCTAAGAAATGTCTAAAGGAGAAATGTATTTGTAACATCCTAGCATTAGAGCTTAGAAATAAGCTGAATAATTTTCACGCTTTTGAATAAAACTTGTCAAAGTGATTGAAGCTTCTCTCAACTTGATGGAACTGAAGTAGATCATCAAGTTGATTGCGATAAGTTTCACTATGACCTTTGATAAAACCTTATTTTTGTGTAAAGGAGATTTGATCTAAGGGTAGATCAAATTTAATGAAAGTTAAACCCTAATACATTATTTAGTGATTTATATTTGATCCTTAAGTAGTCATGATACGTCCAAAACATATCTTCTTTCTCGAACACTTTGCTATTGTTTTTTCTCTAAACTTGTGTGATTTGGATACAATTAACACAGACTGACGCTGTTTTCAGCAGAATTACCTTGGTGTCTTGTTTTTGTGCAGAAATAGAACTATCGGGAAAAATCCCGGAAAATATGCCAAAAATTATATTTCACCAGAAGATCCACGAATCCATAAGAAGAGACGAAGGGTAGGCCTGGGGGACCAGACCCACCCCAGGCGTGGGCCCACCTGACCCCGCGCCTGGTGGGGGTGTGGCCACCCCAGGTAGCTCCTCGGCCTCCCTCTGCGCCTATAAGTTGCCTTTCAACCTAAAAACCGAGGGGGGTTCAATAGTTTTCCAGAAAGAGTTCCGCTCCGCCGCCGCCACCAGAAACCAAGATTCGGATCCAGAAACTCCATTTTGGCACCCTACCGGGATGGGGAATTTGGAGAGGATCATCGCCATCGTTATCACCAACGCATCTCCATCAACCACCGATGTTTCCCTCATGCATGAGTGAGTAATCCCCCGTTCTAGGCTTGGGGATGGTAGGGATTGGATGAGTTCTATCATGTAATCAAATAAGATTGTTAGGGCATAGTGCCTAGTATCTCTTGTGCTATTTGACTTTGTTGCAACTTGTCGTGCTTAATGCTTGTCACTAGGGCCCGAGTGCCATGATCTCAGATCTGAACTTATTATTGAATCATTATGATAGTATTGTTTGTGATCTTATCTGCAAGTTGTGTACACATATCATTGTCCGGATCCAAAGGCCCCAAAGTGACAATAATTGGGACAACCGGAGGGGATGATTGTGGTGTGAGGATCACATGTGTTCACGGAGTGTTAATGCTTTGCTCCGGTGCTCTATTAAAAGGAGCACCTTAATTGCTAGTAGTTCCCTAGAGGGCCCGCTGCCACGGGCTGGCTGGACAGAAGATGTTGTGCAAGTTCTCATTGCGAGCACGTATGACTATATTTGGAGCACATGCCTAGGATTGTTTAGTACTTGGATGCTTGTTATTATTTATCTGCAATGCCCTAGATCTTGAAGTTACATGTTTAGACTCGTCAATGCAACACCCGTCCATCCATCCCTATGCCTACCGCACTCGAATCCTACTGTTATCATTACTATTACTATTGCTCATGTTTCACTATTGCTGTTGCTGTTGCTACTATAAACTGTTGCTACTGATAAACTTCTGTGAGCAAGAACTATTTACAGGTGCAGCTGAACTGACAACTCAGTTGTTAAGGCTTGCAAGTATTCTTTGGCTCCCCTTGTGTCGAATCAATAAATTGGGTAATACTACCCGCGAAGACTGTTGCGATCCCCTATACTTGTGGGTCATCAAGACTATTTTTTGGCGCCATTGCCGGGGAGCATAGCTTTATTTATAAGTTCACTTGGATCTATTATTGTTCACTGCTACTCCTTTCATCATGGGGAAGTCTCGTGATGGAAATTTCCCTATTTTACCATCCACTACAAGAAGAGGTACAGTCCTAAACACCTCTGCTGCTCTTGATTCACCATCTGTTATAAGTAAGCTTGTTACACCACCACCACATACTCATGCTACACACGCTGCTACTACTGTTGAGTCTGAAACTGCTTTTGATGCTCATGATGTTACTTCTAATGTGCTTCATGTGAGTGGTTCATTAGGTACTTTTCTAAATCCTACTATGGCTAGTCTAGGAAATACCGAAACTCCTAGTGAAGACACTTCTACACCTGTTAGCTCACCTGAGCCTAGTGTGAGTTATGATATTAATGATGGTTACATTGAGTTCACTGATGATTTTAAGATGCGCAAGTACTTTGTTACTAAGATCTTCCCTTTTTCACTAAAAGGAGAAGCCAGGTCTTGGTTTAATAGATTACCTCCTGGTTCCATTGATAGCCCTGATTGCTTGATTGCTTCTTTCTTCCAGAAATATTTTCCTCCCAGTGCTAGACATGCTGCTTTGCAGATAATTTTTGATTTTAAACAGGGAGAAGAAGAGAAATTGCCTGAGTCATGGACAAGGTTCTATGCCTTGATTCATGCACATCCTGGATGTCCATTACCTAAGAATGAGCTTCTTGATATTTATTATAATGGACTAACTGATGATTCTAGGACCTACCTAGATAGCTTTGCTAATTGTGTTATCAAGAAAAGGACTCCTAGAGATGCTGAAGAATTAATGACCAAAATAAGAAAGAATTATGATGATTGGACTTCAACTGAGCTAAATACACCCGAGCCTATTACTCCTGAACCAGTTGTTCCTGAACCAGTTCCAACACCCACACTAAAGAAGAGGGGAGTTATTGCATTAAATGATGAAGTGATGAAGGAAGCTAAGAAGTGTCTAAAGGAGAAATGTATTAGAGCTGAAGATGTGAAGAATCTACCTCCTATAGAAGAATTATGTAAGCCAATTCCCCACTCATCCACTATTGAGGTACACTCTCTCCAACACTTTGATGAAGGTGATATTCCTTATGGTAAGCCTCCTGATCAATGCTTATAGGAACTTGACATTTCTATTGTTAAACAAGGTCATTTTAATAAAAAAGTTCAGGATCATTTATTGGAAACTCTAGAGCTATCCATGAGTTGAAAGATATTGTGGAAAGAACTTCTAATGACATTAAAGTTCTTTGTAAACACTTTCAAATGGTTCAAACTCAACTTGATCAACTTGCTAAGGTGAAAAAGGATATGCTAGTTAATGCTTCAGGAGATAAACATGCTTATGGAATTAGAACTAGGAGTGGTATATCTACTCAAGATCCTTTATATCCTGAAGGAAACCCTAAAAGAATAGAACAGGATTCTCAACAAGGTGAGGATTGTGGTAGTCCTCGCAAGAGGAAGAAAAAGAAACATAAGATAGTTGAGGAACCACTTGAACCTGCTGTAGATCCTAATAGTATATCTATCTCTGATGCTGAAACTGAGAGTGGTAATGATAAAAATGAGTCTCCTAATAAGGAGGAAGGTGAGGAAGAACTTGAGAAGCACACTAAGAACACTAGGTACACAAAGGAAGATTTTATTGCTAATAAACATGGTAAAGAGAGAGAACCTTGGGTGAAGAAACCTATGCCTTTTCCAGGTAAGAAACACAAGTCAAAGGAGGAAGAACACTACAACAAGTTTTGTGAGTGGATGAAGCCTTTATTCTTGCAAATTCCTTTGACTGATGCTATTAAGTTGCCTCCTTATTCAAAGTATATGAAGGATATTGTCTCTAATAAAAGGAAGATTCCTAATGAGGAGATTTCTACTTTGCTTGCTAATTATTCCTTCAATGGTAAGGTTACAAAGAAACTTGGTGATCCAGGTATACCAACTATTCCTTGCTCCATTAAGAATAATTATGTTAGAACTTCTTTATGTGATTTGGGAGATCGAGTTAGTATTATGCCCTTTTCCCTCTATAAGAGACTCCAGCTAGAAAAGTTGATACCAACTGATATATCTTTGAAAATGGCTGATAATTCAACTACTATTCATGTTGGTATATGTGAGGATGTTCCTGTTCAAATGGCTCATAATTGCATGGTTCTAACTGATTTTGTCGTGCTTGAAATGCCTAAAGATGATAATATGTCTATTATTCTTGGGAGACCTTTTCTTAATACTGCAGGTGCTGTCATCAATTGTAATCAAGGGAAAGTAACATTTAATATTAATGACAAAGAGCACACTGTCTATTTCCCGAAGAAGGTTGCTAAGAGCTATTGCCTGAACTCCATTGAAAATATTGGGAGCATCAAGGTTGGAGAAATGTATTGTCCCATTCCACAAGAATTTTTTGAAACTATTATGATTGGGACCATTGCTATCAAGTATAAGGTAACATAATCACCTTGTGGAATGCAAAGTTTTGTTTCATATAAGATTGTTTTGGTAACAAGACTTGATCAAACTTGTTAACAAAAGGATTTTAATGAACAAAATAATGATTTCACTATGGTTATCCTTGCTTTATTTTTCCTTTCTCCTTCCTAGTCTTTGCTTTAGCTTTATTTTTGCTAGTTGTTTGCTTGTTTGAGTTGCTTAGAGCTCCTGTAGTTTGGATTTTGGTTTGCTTTTGCTTCTTTTGAAAAAACTGTTTCTGCGAGAAAATCAATTTTCATACCCTAAAAATTGGCCAAAAATAAAGTTTCCCAAAAAATCCCAGAAAATTCAAAATAAATTTTTCCTCGAAAAAAAGAGGCAGAGTTGCACCTAAGATGACCCAGGGGGCCACCCCAGGCCACCAGACCACTGGTAGGCGCGGCCTACCAGTTGGTGGCGCCTGGGGGAGGTCTGGCCCACCTGGGCCCCTCCAGGCTGCCTCCTCAAGGCCAACTTATTTCTCTCTCCCGAAAAACACCGGAAAACTTGCTCAAGCTTGAGTTCTTGCTGTTCTTGCTCGCGATTTTCGATCTCCTTGTTCAGCCCATCTCAAGTGCTGATTTTTGGAGGGATTGTTCCTTAGTATGTGCCTCCTCCACTTGTCCAATTAGATTTGTGATTGGTAGATTGTATCTTGAGTATTTTGCTGCTATATGTGACAGGTTGTTTGAGCTTGCATGCTTGTTCTATGCTTAGAAACTTTGTTTTGATGCATGTGTAGTCCTCTAGCAAGTTCCTATAGTAGTTGCTCATCATTTATCAACTTAGAAATCACTTGGTTTGATGGTTGTCTAAAAATTTCAGCAAGGAAGATGAGTGCTTATCCACTGAATCAATATGACTTGATGGTGCATGAGCCAATGAAGGTTCATCGTGAAGAGGCAGTTTTTCCTTCCATATATCCATGCCATGAATTTTTGAGAGCTGCGGGGATCCTCCAAGATTTCCAAACCATGGTTACAAATGCAGGGTTGGAACACTTTGTTGAAGGTGAACCAATCCAATATGTCAAGCTAACCATGGCTTTTGTGCAGGACTTCCAGTTCACTTGGTTTACTTCTAATCCCATGGTCCATTACAAAATATATAATATACCTATCGACCTGCCTTTTGCTGATTTCTGTGCAGTAATTAGAGTACCTCAGTGGGGATCTTGTGAGAAGATCAAAGAGAGGCCCAAGTAAATTATTGACTTATACACCGAGATTTGCCAAGGTTTCGACTTCTCAAAGGAAAGTGGTAAAATTCGGAACATTCAACTCCCAACTATTAGATACTTTGCCTATTTCATTACCAAGTGTGTTCTTGCTAGAAAGACTGCTAGAAAGTTGTCTTATTTTGATCTAGCTTTTATTGCAGCTGCTCTAAATAGGAATAGTTCTTATAGTTTGGGTTCTTTGATAGCTCACCGTCTCACCACCAACCGTGAGAAGGGTGGAATTTGTGGAGGTCTCATTGCTTCTAGGTTGGTAGCTTTCCATGGTTTAGAGCCCCACTTTTCAGATTTTCAGTTCCCCATAGAGAGGCTTGATATTGAATCTATGATTCAGCAAGGTTTTGTTTCCTTGGGGGCTAATGTGAGAAGTTTACCATACGAATTGTTGTTTGCCCAGCAAGGTAGGAGAAAGGGTAGGATTGAGAAAATAGTTTATTTGCCTGCACCTGTTTTTTTTAACTTTGATAACAGGCAAGGATGGTCGCTTACGGAGGAGGAGGTTGACACTTATGTGGGGGAACTCTCCCAGCAAGAGGAGAATGTTGAAGAGGATGCCAAAGAAAATTCGGTCCAGCCCTCCAACTTCGGAGAGTATTCATACCAACAACCCTCATTTGATTGGGGGCGTCTTATTCTTCATCGCAGGTGCCTGACTATGATCATTCCTATGATGACCCACCAGCATGGGGGTACTATCCGCGTTATTGATCCCCACTTAGGCCAAAATCCTAAGCTTGGGGGGAGGTATACCGACATCACACACATCTATATCATGTTCAGTCGGTTCTTTGTATATCCATTGTTTCGCTTTCTTTTTGGTTTTTGTTGCTTCTTTCTAAAAACCCAAAAATACCAAAAATATTTTTGTGGTTTCTCTTGGTTTGTTTCTTTGCTTTGGTTTGCCTTAAAAGAAAAATCCAAAAATATTTTGCTTTGTTTGGTTTGGTTTGTTTTTGTTTGGTTTTTCTTTGTTTGCTTGTTTCTAAAAAAGCGAAAACACCAAAAATATTTGTTGTTCTTCTTTGGTTTTGTGAGTTCTTTGCAGGGTTCAGCCGTCCTCAGTGGATTTTGGTTTCATGTTAATTATTCAAGTAACACAAGTGAAGGGCAATAATGAAGATTAAGACAACTCGAGGTGTGGTAAGAGGCTGGTAACGAACTCTATTTGTTTCATTTTTGTACATATACTCATTATTGTGAGAATGCTTAGCCTGTTTATGTAAGGTGTATGTCATTATGAATGCTTAGTAGTTCTTGATTGTCTATGATTAGCTCCAGCTTGCTAATAGTTTGTAGCATGTCATATGAATGTTTGCTTGCATTGTTTTATTCATACTTTGGTATGATATTGTGGTATCCTCCTCTGACTTTTCTTGTGAATCGACTTGGCACATGCTCACACATGAATATGACTAATCAATAGTCAGTAAGCCTCAATGATTTATTTTGCCTCAGAGTTCTTGTATCACTTTCATGCCATAGTTAGTCCTGTTTTGTTGCAAGCATGATTATGATAGCTATTGCTCTCTTGTTTGTCGCTCCCTCTCTATTGCTAACCTTCACTTGCACTGAGTATGTGCTCTACCTGTGCTTCCAACTCCCCAAAACCAATATTGCCAGCTATGTCCACCATACCTACCTATTAGCATCATTTGCTACTTTAGTGCATATTTTATATATGCCGTGTTTTCTTCCAAAATAAAATGTTTGTTTGTTTTGAGAAAGTTAGTTAGTAAAGCTCTCACGAACTTGATGGAACACTTTATTCCTTGCGCTTAATAATCCTGAACCATTGTGACTAGTCCATGAAAGTTATATGCTTGCTAATTATATGCTAGGAGTCAGCAGAACCGTGCTGTCACGGGGAACACTTTCAACACTTTTTGGATATCTCATCCAGTTGATTCCTTGCTCTTTTGGTTACGAATGTCGATGATGTGAAATGAAAGGGGAAGTTGTTAGTTCATGGAGTTTATACATTGTGTTAGAGAAACGCCTGGGCCGCTAGCCTAAGACATGCCTAATCATGGTGGAAACTTGCAGCATCACCATAATGAGCATCTATGAAGCTTCGTCAATAAAAAGCTATACATATGGTAAATAAAAAGATTATTGAGATGTCCATTGTCTGTTTGCCTTGTCATTTTGGTTATGGGAAAGCTCCTGTACCATGTGCAAGGGGTACCCCGTTGGAGGTTCTCGATGATATGCATGTATTTACAATGACAAGAACTTTCAGGTGACCAAAGTTGAGTACCATGCAGAGCGACCCTCGTACTCAAGGGACTTGGGATTTCCAGTTTATGGTCTGTCAAGCATATGATTCAGAGTGGACCTCACTTTCACCTTAACCACATGAAGATGCCTATGATAGGGGCAATGAGAGCTCAAAGCTAATGAGTACCTTCCTTTCAGCATTTGGAAGCCTTTCAAACCTTCACAAAATCATTTTCACAACTTTGTTGAGTCACCACTTATTCTATGAGCACCTTCTTGAGAGCATAGTTGTCATTTTTGTGTTTGCTCCAAAACTTGGTTAATTATGTCATGACTTTGATGCTTGTATCTCTGATATCTTTATCTCTAGTCTCCATGTGAACTTCAGAGGTGCCTTGGCATTTATATTGTGCTCTTCAAACAAAGGCAAGCGAGATACCACTCTATCATGCCTTATTATGAGCATTTCAATGTCGCTTATGTTCATGTTTCATGCTACTTATTATTATTGAGTCGGTTTCTCTTCATAGCTTGCAATGACTATTGAGTAGACTTAGTTGCATACTCATTATTATGAATTGTCTAAGCATCTACTCCTGTGCTAAGAATATTTACATCATATGAAACAAAGTGTTCGTGAAAGTTCTTTTATCGCACTCAGTTTTCAACTGAATTGCTTGAGGACAAGCAATAAGCTAAGCTTGGGGGGAGTTGATACTTCCAAAATGTATCTACTTTCTCGAACACTTTGCTATTGTTTCTTCTCTAAACTTTTATGATTTGGATACAACTAACACGGACTGACGCTGTTTTCAGCAGAATTACCTTGGTGTCTTGTTTTTGTGCAGAAAATGAACTATTAGGAAAAATCCTGGAAAATATGCCAAAAATTATATTTCACCAGAATATCCACGGAGCCAGAAGAAGAGACGGAGGGGAGGCCTAGGGGGCCCAGACCCACCCCAGGCGCGGGCCCACCCGACCCCGCGCCTGGTGGGGGTGTGGCCACCCCAGGCATCTCCTCGGCCTCCCTCTGCGCCTATAAGTTGCCTTTCGACCTAAAAACAGAGGGTTGTTCGATAGTTTTCTAGAAAGAGTTCCGCTCCGCTGCCGCCACCAGAAACCAAGATTCGGATCAAGAAACTCTGTTCTGGCACCCTGTCGGGATGGGGAATTTGGAGAGGATCATCGCCATTGTCATCGCCAACGCATCTCCATCAACCACCGATGTTTCCCTCATGCATGAGTGAGTAATCCCCTGCTGTGGGCTTGGGGATGGTAGGGATTGGATGAGTTCTATCATGTAATCGAATAAGATTGTTAGGGCATAGTGCCTAGTATCTCTTGTGGTATTTGACTTTGTTGCAACTTGTTGTGCTTAATGCTTGTCACTAGGGCTTGAGTTCCATGATCTCAGATCTAAACTTATTATTGAATCATTATGATAGTATTGTTTGTGATCTTATGTGCAAGTTGTGTACACATATCATTGCCCGGATCCAAAGGCCCCAAAGTGACAATAATTGGGACAACCGGAGGGGATGGCCGTGGTGTAAGGATCACATGTGTTCACGGAGTGTTAATGCTTTGCTCCGGTGCTATATTAAAAACAACACCTTAATTGCCAGTAGCTCCCTAGAGGCCTCGTTGCCACGTGCTGGCTGGACAGAAGATGTTGTGCAAGTTCTCATTGCGAGCACGTATGACTATATTTGGAGCACATGCCTAGGATTGTTTAGTACTTGGATGCTTGTTATTATTTATCTGCAATGCCCTAGATCTTGAAGTTACATGTTTAGTCTCGTCCATGCAACGCCCGTCCATCCATCCCTCTGCCTACCGCACTCGAATCCTACTGTTGCCGTAACTGTTACCATTGCTCCTATTTCACTGTTGCTGCTGCTACTACAAACCGTTGCTACTGATAAACTTATGTGAGCAAGAACTATTTCCAGGTGCAGCTGAACTAACAACTCAGTTGTTAAGGCTTGCAAGTATTCTTTGGCTCCCCTTGTGTCGAATCAATAAATTGGGTAATACTACCCGCGAAGACTGTTGCGATCCCCTATACTTGTGGGTCATCAAGTCATATCCCAATATTCATTACACAACGCATGAATACCAAGTTATAAATATAACTAAGTAATATGAATGTAACAACTAAATCTTGATCTATCTTAATCTCATCTACTTATACCATGAGTATCATGGTAATACCTAACCTTAACTCTTTAGTGAGATTGAGTAGGAAGGAAACCAAGTCAAGATCATTCACCATATATCTTTCTTCCCATATCAATTCTTATCATCTCTATTGAATCTTATTCTAATATCTGTTGTTCATCAATGTTGAGTAATCAACTATTGATTCACCAATTCTTAACCTGTCAATTCTTGACCTAGCAACTCTTGTCCTTATCATAGCATTCACTTAAGTCCTTTAGTGAAAGAAGTAAGAATAGGTAGGTGGTAATGCTAGATTTAAATATCATCTATAGGATGGGAGTGTTGGAAGAGAATAAGATCAAAGTGATAATTGATGGAGTTAACTCACTCCTGGAATGATAGAAGAGTTATTTGGAATATATAATTATATGGTGATAAAGAAGATTACAAGGATGAATCCTGAAGAAAGTTACCAGGAGTAATCCTATTGGATCAAGTAGGTATAGTCAATGAATAATATCTCTTAGTCCAATAGAGATAAACAAAAAATAATTATAATACAACTGTAATGTTGTATGGATGAAAGCCTTGATTAGCCCACTTGAAACTTAAACCATAAAGGATCAAAGGATTATAATGATCATGCTTTAGTCACCAAGATTGAATGCTTATATCATGTATAAGTGACATTAGTGGATAAAACATGATTGGACCCTAGTATAGATATGTTATTCTAGGTTAGCCATGACAAGTCACCATGATATGATGTAAAGTTTGTATATAAGATACTAGAGTTAAGTAGATATAAGACAGTATGATTAAGCTGAGGCTAGAGTAGCATGGAGTTATTGAAGTAGTGTTATTCCTCTTAAAGAATAGTAAACTTTTGAGGAAAGTAGTTTGATATATACATCTACTAGAGTAATATTAATGGTGGATGATTAAGGAGGAGTATGAATGGAGTTAGAAATAACTACTTGTTGGATTGAAGGTTATCAGTAGTAGAGTACTTGATGTAACCCAATTATAGATGTGAGCAGACTATGAAAAGCTTTAGTAATAAACTCATTGGATCTATAAATGGACTTAGAAGAATAAAAGGTGGATAAGAATATTTTTGTGAAGTAAAGCTCATCATGTTAACACATGATGGTGGATAGGCAGAAGTAGTATATCTAGGAAAGGAATTCCTTAATTAGAAGTCCAGAATTATTGAAGTATGGAAGATAGGAATTCTGGATAAAATCTAAACCCTAAATCTTTAACCAAACATAATATCCATTTCATCTGATTGATCTATCATCTTATTTCCACAAAACTTTATAGGAATATTTTCCTATAGCAAATCACTTAAGCACATCTTTGTCATTTCCAATTAACATAACCATATGTGCTTAGGAGTTATCTTTATCAATTCTTTTCCATAATACATTCTAGAAAATAACTTTCTATTTTAAAGGGTGATATCATTAAAGATCACAAAAATGAGGACAATATGACTTAACCATTAATCTTTACCCATGCTTATAAAATAAATATGGGAATATTAAATCTCTTAAAAACCTTATGGTAAACATTTACAATTCAAACCCTAACTCCTATGTTAGTTAAAATAAAATATATACATTGCTATTTCCTAGATTTATGAGAATAATAGTAACCATGTTAATTTCCTAGAACCTTATGTATCCAATAATAAGAAAAGGATCACCATATATATTTCCTTCCAAACTATAAGTTAACTAGAATTAAGTTCTATCATTAAATAAAGTAATATCATATAATAAATCCATGGTTTATTATATAAAGAAAATTAATAACAAAGGCCCTTACAAAACATTACAAAGGAAGTATATAAAGAAAATAAAGAAATACTCCCTCCATTTTAAAATATAAGATGTTTTAGCTTTGTGGAGAAAATGTATCTAGACTACTTTTAGTATATAGGTTCATTCATGTTTGAAATGAATCTACATACTAAAACAAGTCTAGATACATTCTCTTCACAAACCTAAAACATCTTATATTTTTAAACGGAGGGAGTATAACATTATTTAGTAAAAGCTCAAAAAATGATACTAAAATACGTTTTAGTATTACTACAATTATCCAGCAAATAAATTCTATGAAGAACATTCAAATCAAATGTTAAAATAAAAATCTAGAAAATAAAACAGAAAACAGAACAGAGAAAAGGAAAAGAGAAAAACAAGCAGTGCGAGCCCACAACCCATTTCCTCTTCGCCCTATTTGTCGCTCGCGAGCCACATACAACTCTCTCCGCTCGCTCCACAATGTCCAAGCTCCAGCCCAGGCCCAAATACCGCTTCGTCGTTGTCTTCCTCGACGTCAGAATCAGCTCTTTGGAACGAGCGCCGTTGCCCGATGCTAGTCACCGTCGTCGGCAGAAATTGGACCGCCGGGATGCTCGCCGCTGCCCCGGACCTTGTTGATAAGATCGACCGCGACCTCCTCTATCCATCCATACCGATATTATCCTCTCTCTCGCCCTCTAGAACAAATCCCCTTTCCCAACCGAGAACCCTAGATCGGAGGTGAGCCGATGCCGTCGAATCCGTGCTCGCCTCGGCCACCTCAGACCACGGTGGAGACCGCCGTGCTCCTCCCGTTCTTTTGCCTCAACTCGCACTAGCTGGAGAGGCGTGGCTCAACCCAATTGCACCCTCGGTTCCTGCGTTGTTTGTCGACCTCACCGTCGTCTCCGACCTCGCCTCACTTCACCGGCCACACCATCGCGTTCCTGGTGAGTTGCTGAACACGCCAGTGCCGTCCTTTTTCTGGATTGCTTCCGAAATCACCACCGTAGTGGCCATCTTCCAGTGCCGCCGCGACACCTCGTCGCCGATCATCCTTCGGTGACCATATACTAGCGGAGCCACCGCTATTAGCCTCCCCGTAGTGCACTACTTCGAACCGTAGTCGTCACATTCGCTAGAAGCCACCAGATCAACGCCGTCGTTCTGAAGGGAATATGCCCGAGAGGCAATAATAAAGTGGTTATTATCGTATTCCTTATTTATGATAAATGTTTATTTTACATGCTATAATTGTATTAATACGGAAACGTTAATACATGTGTGTTTAATAAACAAAAAGGAAGTTCCTAGTTATGCCTCTCTCATAAACTAGCTCGTTGATTAACAAGATGATCAAGATTTCCTGATCATGGACATTGGATGTTGTTAATAACGGGGTCACAACATTAGTGTAATGGTGTGATCAACATTCATCCGAAGTATAGCATTACGATCAAAGTCATTGAGTTTATATTGCTATAACAACTTACGAAGTGATCCTAATCCTTAGACCATGAGATCATGTCAATCACTAACACCGGAAGAGTTTCTTGATAACATCAAACGTCACACCATAACAGGGTGATTATAAAGATGGATTCAGAACTAATAAAGTGTTATGTTGAGGCCCATGGATCGAGAGTGGAATTTGTTCATCCTTATGACAGATAGATATACTCTGGGCCCTCTCGGTGATATCACATTGGTTAGCTTGCAAGCAAGTGATTTGATCACTAGAATGTTATATCACGGGAACGAGAAAAGAGTGCATGTCAGTAATGAGATCAAACTAGGTATGGAGATACCGATGATCGAATCTCGGACATGTAATATATTGCGAAACAAAAGGATTAAGATACTAGCGTAAAAGGTTCCGACGATCACAAGAAAGTCATCGTTGAATGTGTGGGAGTCAGTATGGGTCTCCAGATCCCGCTTCTGATTATTGATCCGAGAGGGGTCTCGATCATGTACGCATTATTCGCGAACCGTAGTGTGACACACTTAAGAGACACCGACATCCATTTGGAGCAAAAGTTTCATGCCGAAAAGAATAACAAGCGCAAGAATTTATTTCACTAGATACCGAAACAGGTTTTCGGGTGAAATTGCATAAAGTGGTTATGCATGTGAAAGAGAATTCTAGCAAGGGGTTATTTGTGAATGTTTGTCATTAAAGTAATTGAAACAAATTATGAATAAAATAAAAGAGTTTTATTTAATGAGAGTTTGCATTAAATTTGGTGGAAATTTAATGGGAATTTGAGTGGGTTTTTGAGTGGAGGGAATTGAAAGGTATTTGAGTGAGTGGAGTGTCCACCCACATGAATGTGGAAGAGGTGGGGGCAGCCCCATGGCTGGGCGCATGGCCCCTTGGCTGCCCCCTCTCCCTATAAAAGGAGCCCCCTCCCTCTCTCTCACTCACACCTCCTCGTGATGGATCTCTCTCCCCCTCTAGTATTTATCCCCCATGGTCTCGGACTAGCGAGATACATGTTCCCGGTGGCTTTTCGGCAAGAAAGAGTTGGGCTTCCGCTGCATCGCTGGAGCAAGGAGGCGGAGGTTTCTCGGTGCCTCGAACGTGTGTGCGAGCACGGATGCGCTGCTGTTTTGCGGCGCTAGGACTTCCTCTCGATCTTGAGATCGGCAAGAGATCGTCTACATCAACCACGAGTTTGGACTCAAGCTTTGTCGGTCTTCAAGGGTATGTTCTCTACGGATATACATCCGCCCGTTGTTTGTATCTAGTAGATAGATCTTGGTACATAGTTGTTCCCATCGTAGGAATTTTTTTGTTTTCTATGCTGCGAACCCTATAGTGGTATCAGAGCCGGTACTTTGCACGGGTAGTACACATATGAGTATGTGGGCGATGATGATCATTTTATTGCTTCTTAGTTGTAGTTTGGATATTGGTGGCATAGTGGGATGAAGCGGCCCGGGCAAACTTTACATGTCCTCGCACATGAGACCTGTTCCACGCTTGACATGCTACTAGTTTTGCATAAGTGGATAGCGGGTGTCTGTCTCTCCTACTATAGTCAATATCTAATTTGTAACGAGTTGTCAACAATTTGGTTATCCTTGTTGTGGTTCATGTTCGTAGGTAAGAACGGTTATATCTTCGAAAGCCCTAAGCCACGTAAAACTTGCAATGGATAAATTAGAGGCGTCTAGTTTAGATTGTTGCTGGCTAGTGTTATGATATGGTGATGTTGTAAGTAGAAGTATGAGATGATACTCTTACAACACACATAGCGTGTAAGTTCCATAGAACTTGGCCTTACACATAAAGGTATGATAGATATCATACCACGGTGCACATGATGGAGATCATATGCGGGAACCATATCATTTCACTTATAAACATGTGATATTTGATTGCATCTTATATTGCTTGTTTGGCGTTTTATTAGCATAATAAGATGATCCCTCATTTATATATCAAGATAAGAATGTGTTCTTCCTTAAGTATGCACCGACAATGTTTCGTCACTTCAAGACATCACGTGATGATCGGGTGTACTTGAATCCACGAGCATATCTCGGGTGTAAGACAGTTACACACGCGAATATTAAGGTTCTTACTTGGCGAGCCTAGCATGTACAGACATGGCCTCGGAACACGGACCAAAAGGTTAAGCATGAGTCATATGTTTTGATATGATGACCATATGGATGCTCGCCTTTGAAGCTACACCGACTCACGTGATGATCGGACTTGGTGTAGTGGATTTGGTTCATGTAATCACCAAAAAGACACGAGGGATGTCGTTTTTGAGTGGGAGTTCATTTCTAATTAGGATTAGTAGAACTCAATTTATCATAAATTAAATCAAAGTGAATTTGTATAATTTGTTGTAGTCATTGGCATTCGTTCACCACCTTATGCATAGTTGTAATTGAGATAATAGAACTATAGAATTCTGGATATATACTTTACGAAATGGTATCGTATTGTGTTGAGTGTCAATCTAAAGTTTAAATTCCTATTGCAAACTTTCAGCAAACTCTATTTACTCGGTGAAATTTAATAGTTGGTATTAAATCGAGAGTAACAATTCCAGTGTTAGTATCTTAAGTATCATGTTTGCCTCCATGATTCTTGATTGTTTTAATATCAAGTTTATCTAGGAGCTGAAAGAATTATTTTAGAAACCATCATGTGTGGCAGATATAACGATATCTAAAACAATGTTTTGGTTGCAATATGATAGAGTATAATATATGTTCTCATATTGGATGAGAATTTACGAAGGTTGGAGATGCTAGACATCCTAATCATCCAAAAGGGTTTTGGAAAGTAATGTTATACTCACGATTCACCTTTATAAGCTAAAGTAGCTTGATCGTGAAAGTCGTCATGATAAGGATGAATAGAAGATGTATGTAAAGTGTTTACTGCACTAAAAGATTACTAAAGAATGGATTTTGAAGAATACCGATCATTTTGATGATGGTGATCTACTTCAAAGTGCAAGTCCAAAGGTATTATTATTTGAATATACACGCTTTGGACTATGTGTCATGTATATGGTGCCACTTTTTATGTTGATAGATTCTTTTAAAAAGGAAAAGGAAATGCTGAAAGAGAATCTATAAAATATATTTGGCAGAAAAGAAAAGATTGGAAATATCCAATTTAGGTATATGGATGATATACATGTTATGGTTGTATTCTTTGCTTGTTAAACAATGTGGTTCTTAGGTATTGGATACCGAATTGGTTGGTATGAAATTTCATACGGAACAACGCAATTCATGAACCACAATGGCCTAAGTAACTAGCAAGAGAATATGTGATGATGTTCATCAAAAACAAACAAACCGTTGTTTGTATTTCTTATTGACATCAAAGCTTGACTTCAAGATTTGTTTTAATAATTGTTATTTAAATCAGGTATTATGAGAACAAAGGTTGTTCAAACAATTACCGTATTCCATATAAGATGGATGATTTAAAAATCTAGTTGGAGAAATCACATCCATAAAACCTAATGCTAAAATGTCGCAAGACAAATGATTGAAAGATCACTTACGAAGTGACATCACCGTTTAAATTATATTGGAAAGAAAACATGAAGAAACTCCATATGCATGGATTTTTGGAGTCTTTGATTTGATCAAGTGACGCTTGTGATACTTTCCTCGGGATAATTAATACTTCGTTCAAAGGCCAAAGAAGAACGAACGACTAAATTATTGGAATTTATACATATCGATGTATGTATACCATTATGTGTAGTCGTAAGCGATGGGTTTCAACTTCATATGCTTTCTCCAGAAATTTGAGTGAATATTCACTTAATGAGAAAGAAGTATGAAATATTTGAAAAACGTTTCAAAGACTTTCAAGATGAAGTGGAAAATCATTGTAACAAGAAAATAAATGGTTTATGATTTTATCATAAGGGATTTGTTTGAGTTACAAGTGTAACAAAAAAATGAATTATGATTTTATCATAAAGGGATTTATTTGAGTTGCAAGTTTAGCAAAATACCTAGATTTACATCTCCCGAAACACCATAGGAATATGGAATGTTTGAGATTTGTAATGAAACCTTGTTTGACATGGTTGGATCAAAGGTGTTATTTATAAAACTGCCATTATGTTTTAAAAGATTAATGCTTTAGAGACTTTCGCTTTTACACTGAAAAGAGCTCCATCTTGATCCGTTGAAATGACACCATGGAAGTTATGGTTTGGGGTAAAACCCAAGTTGTCATTTCTTAAATTTTGGTATGCTAAACATAAGTAAGATGTTTACAACCAAAGTCGGATGGGCATGTCTTTGTAGGTTATTTCGAATAACAATTGGTTATTCCTCCATAACACCAAGGACAAAAGGGTTTGTCGCTTGAAACATGAAGTTTCTTGAAGAAGGAATTTTTCATAAATGTTAAGTGGGAGGACAATAGAACTTTGATAAGGTTAACGAACCTTAGCTAAATGTGCTGAGTTGCGCAGCGCCGGAAATCATTCCGAAGGCTGCCATAATGCTCATAGCTTATGTGCCTCAAAGGTTGTGGTCATGGAGATCTAAGTTCTTATTGAACCAAGTCGGTCGGATAAATAATCAAATACTAAGATTTGAGAGTAAATCATTATTGTTTGACAATGATGAACCGACTATATGCAAAGAAGCGATGATGGGCCCTGACTCCGTCAAATGGCTTGAAGCCATAAAATCCGTGATAGTTCCATACACGAGAAATCAAGTTTTGAACTTGGAAGACCCTCCAGAAAGGTGTAAAAACCTATCGGTCGTATTTGGATCTATAAAGAAACAGACATGGATGTTTCACATCTATGAAATAGTCGACATGTCGTAAAGTATTTTACGACAATGTTCAAGGAGTTGACTATGACAAGATTTGATCTTTCATAGCGATATTTAGTCTGGACGGATTAAAGTAGCAACCACTACATATAATTTGGTATATGGTAGATGAATAAACAAAAAAAAATTATTCTAATAGAATGGTTACCTAGGACGTGTACATGACACGGTCCAAAGGGTTTTGTTAAAATTCAAAGGATGCTAAAAGGGCATGCAAACTTCAATGGTTGAAGTAAGCATCGCGGAGTTGGAATCTTCACCATGATGAAAAAGGAGTTTTTCATCAGGAGACGATGAAGATGCTTGCATTTGCAAGAAATTAAGTGGGAGCGCTAAGACATATTTCTAATACATTATGTGGAGGACATCTTGTTGATTAGAAATGATGTATCTTTTATTGACAAAGGTTAAGAATTTCATATTGATGAAATACTTAAGCAAAACCCGAATATTTAGCATGAATGTCTATAGTGGATAGACTGTGAGCTAATATGGTTGTGCCAAACGTACATATATGAGATACTGAAGGAGTTCAATATAGAAACTACAAGAAACGGTTCTTGTCGCATGGAAAGGAATTGAATCAAGATTCAAGTGTATTGACACTTGATAAGTGAAACAAGATTCAAGTGCTTTGACACTTGATGAGTGAAATCACAAGAATGTTTTGATCAATCATACCATGATATGTACACATCCAGATATGTCCTATGCTCTAAGTGTTATGAGCATATACCAGCATGAATCATAAAATGATCATTGGACGATAGTGAGGATATTCTTATGATCTTTTGGAAGAACTAAGAATATATTTGTGTAGAGGTGACAAACAATTACAAATAGTTCATTGTAAAGCGTTACATTGATACTAGTTTTGTCACAAGATACAAATTAAAGTTATCTCAATTTAAACTATGGGTGGCACAATGAAATGGAAAGAAAGTTTCCATGATGGATTTTGAAGAGTTCCAAAGTTAAGACATTGTGACGAATACTACAACAAAAAGGCTAAGTATATGACTGCTATAGTAGCAGCAAAGGAGGGAATTTGTGTCAAGAAGTTTCTTATCAAACTAAGGTGTGGTTCGCAACGGGCTAACACTAAAGATATATTGTATGACAATATTATCGACATGATTTAACCCCAAGGAACTAAAGGTCTCACCGAAAGACCAAATTTATACAATGCCATCTCATTGGAGAATGAGTGATGCGTGAAGACGCAAAGACATGCAAATACACACGGACCTGAAGCGTCAGATCCGTAGATTATGTTAACCACTTGCAATTGCGTATATGGAACACCAGAAAGCCATAGGTGTTCAATACGCAAAGTTTTCAAACTAGATTATTGTCTCTAGTGCAAGTGGGAGGCTGAAGGGAATATGCCCGAGAGGCAATAATAAAGTGGTTATTATCGTACTCCTTATTTATGATAAATGCTTATTTTACATGCTATAATTGTATTAATACGAAAACGTTAATACATGTGTGTTTAATAAACAAAAAGGAAGTTCCTAGTTATGCCTCTCTCATAAACTAGCTCGTTGATAAACAAGATGATCAAGGTTTCCTGATCATGGACATTGGATTTTGTTAATAACGGGGTCACAACATTAGTGTAATGGTGTGATGAACATTCATCCGAAGTATAGCATTACGATCAAAGTCACTGAGTTTATATTGCTATAACAACTTACGAAGTGATCCTAATCCTTAGACCATGAGATCATGTCAATCACTAACACCGGAAGAGTTTCTTGATAACATCAAATGTCACAACGTAACAGGGTGATTATAAAGATGGATTCAGAACTAATAAAGTGTTATGTTGAGGCCCATGGATCGAGAGTGGAATTTGTTCATCCTGATGACGGATAGATATACTCTAGGCCCTCTCGGTGATATCACATTGGTTAGCTTGCAAGCAAGTGATTTGATCACTAGAATGTTATATCACGGGAACGAGAAAAGAGTGCATGTCAGTAACGAGATCAAACTAGGTATGGAGATACCGATGATCGAATCTCGAACATGTAATATATTGCGAAACAAAAGGATTAAGATACTGTAAGGGTTCCCAACCTTTAATAAGGTAGAGTCCCCTGTGTTTACAATGCTAGTCCCTGGATCAATAGCTAGCATCCACAGTTAAGATGTAATATCAAGAAACAAAGGTCATAATACAACTTTATAACCAGGAATAACATAATTTTATTACATCTTACATAGCTCATTTGGCTATTACAATACATTGCAGCAGAAGATCTATAAGCATGGGGTCCTTCATCTTCAAAGTGCCACAGGCAAACATGTTGGTTGTAGACTTGTAATCCTAATCAATCAACTTCACTAATATCAATCAAACCTGCAACATTACAAGTTACAGCCACAAGGGTCAATACATTTGAATTGTATTGGCAAGTTCCACTACTATGTTGAATATAAGTGGATCCTATCATTACATGCATTTTTGGCTAAGTAGGGTTTTAGGCTCATTTGCAGAAAGCAATAATTTATCCTATCTTTTCAAAATAGTTTTGGTCTTTTGTCAAATCTTTCTGAACTCCTTGGTAAATCCCCAAGTACTTCAAGTTTTATCAAAAACCTCTTGAGCTCCTTGGTAAATCCCCAAGTGCATCAAGTTTTATCAAAATCTCTTGAGCTCCTTGGTAATCCCCAAGTGCATCAAGTTTTATCAAAATCTCTTGAGCTCCTTGGTAAATCCCCAAGTGCATCAAGTCTTTTGTTGTCACTTAAAAGTTTTCTTTTAGAAATTGGAATGTCGAGATTTCCCATAGCTTCAAGCCTTTAGTTGCTCAGTATTGTCCATAACCGGGGACACGACTAAGTACTTAGAATTTTTATCTTCTGCAGAAGTTGTACACTTTACCCACATGACACACTCTCATCTTGTTGCCACCAGTGGCCGCTGGATAAGTACTCACCAAGATGGAGTACTGGCAGATTGAGAATGTGACGAAGTCTTTCCATAGGGTCCTCCCATACACCATTGCTAGCTTGTCTTCAGGCACCCATGTAGGGTTCCGAGTTCCCTCATTTTCAGTTAACCTGAAGACCAATGTATGGGTCTTCCCAATGTACTTGACTAAGCCAGAGCCATAATAGCATGTGGCTGTACACGGAAGCCACTGTTGGAGAAACATGTTCAATCTCTAAGTCCCTGGGTGGTTTTCATCTGGTGCACAACAAAAGGAGATTGCCATATAAACATGGTTCCTCTTGTTGCCACCTTGTCCAAAACTTGAGTAACCTTGTCCACCCAGGTGGTTCATTGATTACTTGTTTTATTATATAAAACACAAGTCTTTTCTCATCTTTATAAAATCTCAACATGTATCTCTTCTCAAAATATGTCGCATGGCTAAGCATTTTACAACTACATTGTTTTCACTAAGGAATATATAAGGTATCCTATTAGGTTTTAGCATAGCTTAGAGTATATAAATCCTTTTCATGCATGTTTCAAAAATCCACTAAGTATAATGAAAATAGTAGGACTTTGGATGATAGTGTAACTTTCCTTTTTGGTAGGGAATGTTGGTTCACTTCTTGATCTTGCTAATCTCACACTCTTCTAATCTTCACTACAAGTCAATCAAGCAAACACAAATTCAACTAGCATTCCAAACAATAATCAAACAATCTAACACACATAAAATAATAGAAACTAAGTCATGCATGCAAGCATGCAAAAGATAGTTTTATTTGCAAAAGTGGTTTATACTAGGCTCTACACATTGTAAGGCTCAAAGTGGTCATTTTCCAAAGTGGCAAAGTCATTTGCAAAAGAGTTTTATCCATAGATCATTTTTAAATCAAATCATTATTTCATGCGGTTGAAATTGTTTTTAGCAAAGCAAAAATTTTATGTTATTCACCAAATAAGTTGTTAGTTCAGAAAACTTGGTGTTTAGGGTCAGTAGCTTTGAATCAAAACATTTTCCAAAGGTTTTTGTTCAAAAATCATTTCCATAACAAAACCAATATTTTTATTTGACTAGAAATGGGCCAATTCAAGTTTTCATTCCTAAACTTCACAAAATTCATTTTTAAATCCATAGGTTGGTTCCTAGGGTCAGTAGGTTCACAACAAACCAATTTGCAAAGATTTCATCCTTAAAATCATTTTGGAATAACTTTTCTAACCTAAATAAGCATACAAAAGTTTCTGCAAAAACAAACAATCTAACAGAAACTTCTTACTAAACAAATTGCATGGTTGGCTAGGGCTTGTTCCACTGATTCCATTGATATAAAGTTTGCAAATTTTGGACGTGTGGATCAAAAGTTACAAGGTTTTCAAATTTGCAAATCAATCTGATTTCAAACTCTGTTTTAAATCGAAAGCTGGCCACGCGACACGTTTCTACCGGTCGATACCGGTTCGGGTGGATCGGCCTCTGTGAGGCGTTGGATCTAAACAGATCGCATGGCTCAAGTGTGCTCTTACCCTTTCGCTCAGGTTCTATTCCAAGCCTCAGGATCAAGATCTAATGGTGTAAATCGCATTGACCATACTCGAGCGGCGCTGACGGCGGTGAGCGACGGCGCACGGTCGGACGAGGTGCTAGCGGCAGTTACAGGAAGCAAGGAAGAGGTTGGCGAGGCTTACCAGACTCGTAGAGGCTTGCTGAAGCTCGAGGTGGTACTGGTTGGCGAAGGGGCGCACTGGAGTAGGATTAATCGCTCGCCGGAGCTTGAAGCGGCGTCAGGTTCGTCTGGTGGTCGTCGAGGGCGGCGCTGCGGTTCATCCCGAGGCAAGGCAGGGGCACAGTTAGACGCGGTTTGATCTACTGATGAAGTGAGCATCAAAAGGAAGTGTCGGGGCGGTCGGGACTTACCAGGGAAGGTCGCCGGAGAAAGTAGCAGACACGGCGACACTCAGTCGAAGTGGTTGCCGACGTTCTGGGGCGCCCGCGAGTGAATGGACAGTACAGGGAGAAGCGCCAGAGGCTAGGGAGTGTGTGAGCTTGGTCTAGGAGGTGAGGGGCGGTGTCTTCTGGCCGGAATTCGCTGGAGAGGCTTGCCGGAGCAGCGGCGGTGCAAATTCGATTCAGGGCAGCCTGGTGGCTCTCGTGCGGCGGTGTTTGAGGGGAAAGGAGGAGGAGACCGAGGTGATTAAAAGGACGTGGTCGCGGGGTGTAGTAATGAGGTCTTTAACGCGAATTGATCGCCGACGTTACTGACTGCAACGGCAGGGCGTCGTCTGCGCGAGGAAGAAGAGAGTGAGCTGGCGGTGGGGCATGCTTGTCAGCGAGAAAGGAGGAGAGGGAAGAGGGTCTACTCGTCGGTGTCTGCGCGGGTATGAGTTTAAGTGGAAAACGATTCACGAGAGAGAGTGGGGTGGGCTTGCTGTTGGGCTTGTTGGGCTGGCCGGCTGGGCTGGGTCAGGTCTAGTTCTATTTTTTTCTGTCTATTTGTTTTTCCTTTTTCTGTTTGAATTTCCTGTTTTGAATTTCAAACAACAACCAACATTCAAATCAAATCAAACATTCACCACACTTGTATTGAGATTTTGGTTCTGTTTAACAACATAAACCAAAGTCTAAAACAAAATAATATTTTTTTATTTTTGGGTCCATTAATAATTAAATAAAATGGACCTTAGTTATTAAATCAAATAGGATTTGATTTATTATTTAAAACCTGCATTTGAAATCCAAATAATATCAAAACAAAACACTTCAGTAGTTTTATTTGAGACTATTAAATACTTGGAAAGCTTATTTAAAATAAATTAATAAGTTTTGATGTTTAATTAAAATAGTAAAACCTTTATTTTTAATAAAATTGGATATTAAATCCTTATTATTTTATTTAAATAAACCTTTACTATTTTTATCAAAATAGAAATATTTTATTGCAAATTCTTGGCCAAGGTTTAATTTGGCTCTAAAATAATCCTTATTTAAATTTCTACCTTTTCATTTAAAAACCAAATCTTTTTATTAAAAGATCCAAAATAGTAATTCCAAATAATTTATCTTTATTGTTTACTTATCTTTTTAAATCCCTTTAGAATTTTATTTGATCCAAATAGGTTTTGAAAGTTTCCAAATGGATTCAAAAAGTTTCTTCTCACCCTGAAAATCAATAAAGTTTTATTTTATTCATTTGTTTTTCACATTACAAGATTTGGAAAATCTTGGGATGTGACAGATGCATGTGAAATAGAATTCTAGCAAGGGGTTATTTGTGAATGTTTGTCATTAAAGTAATTGACAAAATTCTGAATAAAATAAAAGAGTTTTATTTAATGAGAGTTTGCATTAAATTTGGTGGAAATTTAATGGGAATTTGAGTGGGTTTTTGAGTGGAGGGAATTGAAAGGCATTTGAGTGAGTGGAGTGTCCACCCACATGAATGTGGAAGAGGTGGGGGAAGCCCCATGGCTGGGTGCATGGCCCCTTGGGTGCCCCCCTCTCCCTATAAAAGGAGCCCCCCTCCCTCTCTCTCACTCACACCTCCTCGTGAAGGATCTCTCTCCCCCTCTAGTTTTATCCCCCATGGTCTCGGACTAGCGATATACATGTTCCCGGTGGCTTTTCGGCAAGAAAGAGTTGTGCTTCCGCTGCATCGCTGGAGCGAGGAGGCGGAGGTTGCTCGGTGCCTCGAACGTGTGTGCGAGCATGGATGCGCTACTGTTTTGCGGCGCTAGGACTTCCTCTCGATCTTGAGATCGGCAAGAGATCGTCTACATCAACCACGAGTTTGGACTCGTTAAGCTTTGTCGGTCTTCAAGGGTATGTTCTCTACGGATATACATCCGCCCATTGTTTGTATCTAGTCGATAGATCTTGGTACATAGTTGTTCCCATCGTAGGAAATTTTTTGTTTTCTATGCTGTGAACCCTACACGTTCGCCGTCTGAGCGTCACCGGTGAGGTGACGTCATCATGACGTCGGGCTCACGTCGAGTCAAACAGTCAACAACTTTGACCTAATCTTGCCCATGTGGCATGTGACATGGCCTAGGGCCCATCTGTCAATGACTGTGAGTAGAAGCAGAGCTAGTAACAAATGCATTCGCTAACATGAGTATGTGATGTGGCCACTGGCCCACTAGTCAGTGACTAGGGTAGATATAGCTTCGGTATAAAAAGTATTTATGTTTAGGAAATAGATAAAACATTATAAGATCAAATATAAATATTTCCTGAAATGTAATAAAATGATTAAAACTTGTAAATTTAATAACTTTTGTTTTATAATTCAAAAAAATATGTTTAATATATGAAAATGTTTAGAAAAATAAAATCTAAAACTTAAAACTATTATCAAATATTATTGTGTTAATTATTTAAATAAATATTGTTTAATAAAGAATTTATAAGTATTAGTACTTTGGTAATTCATATTTTAATATTGATAAATGTTAAAAATATAAATAAAATACCTTTTTTTAGAAAAATAAGAACTATAATTTAAAACTATAATCATGCATTATTATTTCACTTAATTAAATATTTATTATTTATTAATTATTTATAAAGTAATAAATCTTATAAAAATCATTTCTTATTATTTATAAATCACAAAAATAAATGTAATATACCATAATGATCACAAAAATAGTACCTACATGTTAAAAATATAATATTCCACTTTTTACTTAAATTAAAATTTAAATACTTTAGTAACTTGAATTTAAACCTATTTCCTGAGTTGTTAATTTATATAAGGGTAAATAAAATTTGTTAATATTTCTAAAATTGCAAATTTAGGTCTAATAACTAATACTAGTCTTAAATATTTATAATATAAAGTCAAATTGGTCCAACACATTTTAAATACAATTTTATAGAATTACCCTTCAACCATATGTGTAGTTTATTTTCTAAAAAGATCTTTAACAATTATAAAATCTTCAAGAATGATATTTTAAATCAAATAAAATCTTTTACCATTGTTTCACTCACAACTTTATAATGGACTAAATCCAAAGATAATTCATCAGTAGTAAATAATATTGTTTACTTATTCATAAGCCATAACCATACCCTTATAAGGAGATAAATCCTTTTATACATTTATAAGGTTAGGAAAACACTATTCAAATAGAAGTGTTACCACTCTTAAATTATCCTTAGGAAAACATTATGAAGTGAACATGATACAAATATCATAAGCATTACACTCTATGTCCATCTATGTTTTTAAAGTTAACTTTAGTCTACAAGACTTTAAGTATAATGCTAAAGACCTTATTATGTGTTTTATATTTAACTTTGGTCTATTTTAATTAAGACCTAAAGCATCTCAAGTCCAGACTATTCAAGCAAGAACAAACAACATCGACCACATTTGATTAACCACAAAGATTGTTTAGACCGTAGAAAAGAAATCTTTTCTTCAAATGTTATTCTTTTTGCCACTTCAATCAACAAGATGACAACTAATCACAATCACATTACTTTATACTTTACTTGTATATTAATATTGTTAAGACTTAAATTCCTTATAAATGCCAATACTTGTAAAGTAAGATTTGAAGATAAGGCAATTCTTATATAAGTAATCTTTGAATAGCATTCCACAATTTTGTAACTTATTGTTGTATGATGTTATAATTACATATTGTTTCACACATATTCACAAGCCCTAATAAGAAGCACAAGTGTGAAACTTATCTAAAAGGACAACACATTCTAAAGAAATAAATTCTAGTTTCCAAACCCTAGATTAATGTTATCCCCGGAATTCGACTTTACGAAATGGCATTACATTACTTATGCATAATAGCATCTTGCTTCTTTAAACATTAGTCCTTACCGGACCAATGATGTTGATTTCAGATATTGGATCTTATATTTTCTTGAAGACCGTGAGTTCATAATCTTGCAATCACAAAAGGCAACTTCACACTTGCTCATGTCCTTTGATTATTTTATGTAAATATTTTGCAAATCCAGTGTTTTCATCACCCGCATTTAAAAAAAGTCAGTAAACACTATTTTTGATAATAATGTGAACTATTGGTTACTGATCCAGGGTGATCAGCTAATCTATTAAGTCTGGCAGTTGGAATACCACTGCACATGACTATATCACCTAGGACTTAACAACCAATGTCGCCAGTTATTCTTGCGCCGTATATTACACGTTGACCATGAGATTTGGAATGGGACGGAGAAGTCAGCTGTATCTTTTCCCTCTCGTATGGATCCGGATGTGCGGGTCGTGGCTGTTATCACTCGTAGCATGCATATTAATTGGTTATTCGTAGAGGATATGCAGCATATGGGTGGGAACCCTCAACGTCCCACGATAGTTTCGACATCTGAATGGTCTGTACTGCCAATTGCCGTAATTCAATAGGTGGGTTGGCGTACACCAAGGAGACATGCGGGGTCGCGGAGAAGGCAATGATTGGCTTGGATTTTAGTCTGGGCCTCACATCAAGGAAGTGTGAACGAGCCTATAACTCGGATGTGCAACAAAGCTAAGATCTCTCATGGGTAAAGTGACGCACCTCTGCAGAGTGTAAGAACTGTAACTTGTTACTCCCTGTTCCGGGAAGGAGCTACGAACGCGGCGGGAAAGGAACTCCATGAATGTTCTGGTAAACCCGTGAAGGCTGACGGATATAGCTTTTCAAAATAAAAGCACCCTTGGAAGAAATGTTTACGAAAACTTGCATTGCCTACGACCTATGGTATGTGGCTATAGATATAGTGCATCAAACACTCCTTTTCTAGTGAACTTGTTGAGTATGCTCGTGCTCAACATATCTTCTTAACCCTTGCTAGATTCTGAAGCCATTAAGACGTCGTCTACATCAAGTTATGCTCCAGGAATCCTCATCAACAGCTCAAGTCTTCAATGAAGTCAAGAAAGTCAACATATACATCAACTCAAGTGAAGAAGAAGTTACTGATTAGTTAGGAATATAATCTCTAGCCATTGAACCTATTTCTGTAGTGTATTGCAATAGCAGCAATACCAAGCCAATAGTTTAGATACTAGTCTTATTAGTCTGATAGTTTTTGAGTTGTTTATTTCTGATTCTTCTTTGTAAGAAGTTTCTTTCTCTCTCTTTAACCTAGAGTGTTCTCTGGATCTTGTGTAAAGAGTTGAGTTGTAACCTATAGTCATATCTTGGACCTGCCGTGTTTCTGTTGTACCACTCTGAGGCATGTAATACTAGTGAACGGTGTTTCATTGGTGTTATGTAAACGACTATATTGTACTACATAATGCAGTGGTATGCTAGGTCACCGCATTCAGGGGCGGAGCTGGAGCTCGAGTCACCCTGATGCACCACTTACTATGGCACAAAATTTTGAAGCAACAATTTACTATATAAAAGTATGATTGATATTTTATTAACATAGATATATGACATAATAAGAGACAACGTACACATATAAAAGAGAAACTGATAAAAATCAAAATGACTACTATATTGATGAAATAGAGGGCAACGTTACTTGAAAAATATGTCTTGCATATTCAAATTCCAAATATACCATCAAACACCAAGAAACAATAACCTGCAAAATAAGAAGTAGATTTAGTTTTCAAGTGGAATATATTAGAATGACCAAAATTGTAGTAAGCAAGTAGCTTAAGTTTTCACATTACCTTTTACTGTTTTATTAGTACATTCGATTCTTCAAAGCCATGAAATACTTAACGACTTGATCATTGGTGACTTTCTTCATTTCCTCTTTCTCCACATAACAAATAACATCATCACTCAAGCTATCATCATTGAGGTGATTGCGCAAAAATGTTTTCACTAGTTTCATAGATGAAAAACACCTCTCAACTGTAGCAGTGGCAACAGGCAACACAATCACTAGTTTCAAAAACCGATAGAACAAAGGATACATGATATGCCTCCGTGTCTCCACCATTTTGCTAGAAAGCTCAGTGATTGTTGCTATGTCTGAAAAGCTATCATCTGTACGGACATCGGCAATATAGAGGCGTAGATATTTATCAAGATCCCTTAGTTCTCCAGAATCAAAATCTTGAGGATATAGTTTAGCCAAGTTTATCAAACTCTCCAAATTAAAATCATGAAATGAGTCTCTTGGACTCAAAGCCGCTGACCAAACAAGCAAGTTGGAGGATGTCTCACTGAACCGACCATCAAGCTCTTGAACTAGCCAATCAAAAACATCATTAAAGCAATCAACTTGAAAATGATGTTTGTTGGTAATTCCAGTATCCTGTCTTCTCTTTTTTGGATTACCATAGGCTTCTTCCATGTCTAACTCCTCAATATCATATTTCTCACAGAAACCATGAAATTCAACTAGAAGAGATTCCCATCCATGTTCTCTAAGCTCATTCAAAACAGTTCTAGTTGACTTCACACATTTCATGGCATTTACTATGTCTTGATCCTTCCGCTGCAATGCTAATGACAATGTGTTTGTAGTTGTAAGAATTGTCAACATGATATGTAAATAGAAGACAAAATCAAAAGACTAGAAGTACACTAGAAGACCATTTGCTTGGTCTCTATTTGTTCTGTCAGTGTCTTCTTCTCCCACAAATTCTAAAACTTTAATAACTGCACAAAAAAAGGCAACCAAACTTTTTAGTGTTTTTGCGTGAGAAGCCCAACGAGTGTCGCCGGGTCTTTGAAGGCATTGCTCTTGATTTAGTCCTGTACCCATTGTAAGATGCCCACACCCTAAAGCTTTGCTCATTTCTTCAAGATTGATATATCTAATCATGTCCCTTCTCTTCGCAGATCCACCCACCACATTTAACAAGGTAGTAATCATACTAAATAAGTTACTAACTTATTTATGCTTTCTTACCACAACCACAACAACTAACTGCAGTTGGTGAGAAAAACAATGGACATAATAAGATGTGCTATTTTCTCTCATTATTAGTGATTTGAGGCCATTGAACTGGCCTCGCATATTGCTAGCACCATCATATCCTTGTCCTCTTACTTGATTGTAACTTAGCTTGTATTTTGCAAATAGAGAATCAATTGCAGACTTGAGGTACGAAGAAGTTGTTTCTTTCACATGAACAAGACCAACAAAACTTTCTTTAGAATCTCCAGAACTATCAACATACCGTAAGGCCACTGCCATCTATTCTTTGCAAGAAACATCCCTAGATTCATCCACAAGCAAACAAAACACATTATTTCCAACTTCTTTGAGAATAGATTGGACTATCACATGCGCAAAACCTTCAGCAATATCTTTCTGGACCTCCGGAGCCCCCATCATAGCATTCTTTGCAGCATCTTTTCCCATTACCTTTATTGTGGGAGTTCTTTGACTCATCATGACCTTGAAAAGGCAATCCTTGCTTGAGAAGCAATCTAGCTGTGTCAATTGATGCATTTAGTCGAGTAAAATAAGCTTTCTTGGCTGCTTCACTTTGAATGTTAATAGCAACATCAATGTGTTGATCTCTCTTTAGCAAATCAACACATTTTTTCATTGCTTGATTATGAACACTTTCCACATCACCAACATGATATTTTAGCCTCACCTTCATGTGCCAGCTGTCCCAACCATTCACAACAAATGCCTCATACCCAGCTTCCTTCTTACTGCAACGGTCCCTAAACAAGAAACAACAAAAACAATATGCTTTGTCCTTCTGTTCACTATATTCAAGCCAACTTCCAAATTCATCAAACCAATCAGGATTGAACCTTCTCTTTTTTTTTCTCCAAATGATGAATATGGAAAAGCTATTTCACTTGGCTGGCAAGGTCCATTAACCAAGTACTTTATTCTTACCACTTATTTCAAATTGGGATGATAATGTTCTATCAATTTTCTCTTGCCGGGATCATATTGAATCTCCTCTTTCCAATTCATTTATTCCGGGACATCTTGTGATGAGTGTTTTCTTTTAATAACAAACCTGTCCATTACGTACCTATGTTTGATAAACGAATATTTCCAGATCAGACATGAGAATTTAGCAAATTACTCGTGCGTATACCCTACATCAATTCTAACCACAAGGATATAACTTTTTGAAATTCATCTACTAGTCAAAATACTCTGAAAAGATGACTATAATAAGGAGGGTTTCAGAGGAATTACCAATGGAAATAGACTAACGAATACTGATCAGAAGACTATAGGCTGCACACCTGATTGGATGAACGAAGGGAGGAGCCACGGGGCTAGCACTTGCCGGTGGCCGGCCGGCCGGGATTGCCTAATCTTCCTAAGCTGCGCGCCTGCGTCGGCGCGTTGGGCTGGCATCGCCGCCGTCGCCTATTCGGCTGATCGCATCACGTCTCGGTCTCGCAATCAGGGGCGACGATTCGTTCTTTGCCTTATTTTTTTCTCTTTTGATCAATCGAGCAAACCACTAGATAGTACGCACATGCACACATATTGACCTATCGTATACGCACAAGAGAAGACATCGTGGCTGTGCAAGACGCAGGCCTGGGCATGCGTGGACCTTGCGGCCTGCCTAAATGAAGTCGTCTTGGGCCAACCTGATGCACATATCCTGGCCGAACCTGGTGCACTGGTCTATTTTAGAGGGCACGTACTAGTAAAAAAAATTGGGCTCGTATTCCTGTGCATCAGGGTGGGCCTATTGGGCTCCGCCCCTGACCACAGTATTAGAGCTGAAGATGTGAAGAATCTACCGCCTATAGAAGAATTATGTAAGCCAATTCCCCACTCATCTACTATTGAGGTACACTCTCTCCAACACTTCGATGAAGGTGATATTCCTTATGGTAAGCCTCCTGATCAATGCTTAGAGGAACTTGACATTTTTATTGTTAAGCAAGGTAATTTTAATAAACAAGTTCAGAATCATTTATTGGAAAACTCTAGAGCTATTAAAGAGTTGAAAGATATTGTGAAAAGAACTTCTAATGATATTAAAATGCTTTGTAAACACTTTCAAATGGTTCAAACTCAACTTGATCAACTTGCTAAGGTACAAAAGGATATGCTAGTTAATGCTTCAGGAGATAAACATGCTTATGGAATTAGAACTAGGAGTGGTATAGCTACTCAAGATCCTTTATATCCTGAAGGACACCCTAAAAGAATTGAGCAGGATTCTCAACAAGCTGAGAGTAGCGGTAGTCCTCGTAAGAGAAAGAAAAGGAAACATAGAATAGTTGAGTAGCCACTTGAACCTGCTGTAGATCCTAATAGTATATATGTCTCTGATGCTGAAACTGAGAGTGGTAATAATAAAAATGATGCTCCTGATAAGGAGGAGGTTGAGGAAGAACCTGAGAAGCACACTAAGAACACTAGGTACACAAAGGAAGATTTTATTGCTAATAAACATGGTAAAGAGAGAGAACCTTGGGTGCAGAAACCTATGCCTTTTCCAGGTAAGAAACACAAGTCAAAGGAGTAAGAACACTACAACAAGTTTTGTGAGTGGATGAAACCTTTATTTTTGCAAATTCCTTTGACCGATGCTATTAAGTTTCCTCCTTATTCAAAGTATATGAATGATATTATCTCTAATAAAAGGAAGATTCCTAATGAGGAGATTTCTACTTTGCTTACTAATTATTCCTTCAATGGTAAGGTTCCAAAGAAACTTGTTGATCCAGGTATACCAACTATTCCTTGCTCTATTAAGAATAATTATGTTAGAACTACTTTATGTGACTTGGGAGCTAGAGTTAGTGTTATGCCTTTTTCTCTCTACAAGAGACTCCAGCTATAAAAGTTGATACCAACTGATATATCTTTGCAAATGGCTGATAAGTCAACTACTATTCCTGTTGGTATATGTGAGGATGTTCATGTTCAAGTGGCTCATAATTGCTTGGTTCTAACTGATTTTGTTGTGCTTGAAATGCCTGAAGATGATAATATGTCTATTATTCTTGGGAGACCTTTTTTTAATACTGCAGGTGCTGTCATCAATTGTAATCAAGGAAAAGTAACATTCAATATTAATGACAAAGAGCATACTGTCTATTTCCCCAAGAAAGTTGCTAAGAGCCATTGCTTGAATTCCATTGAAAATATTGAGAGCATCAAGGTTGGAGAAATATATTGTCCCATTCCACAAGAAAATTTTGAAACTATTATGATTGGGACCATTGCTATCAAGTATGAGGTAACATAATCACCTTGTGGATTGCAAAGTTTTGTTTCATATAAGATTGTTTTGGTAACAAGACTTGATCAACCTTGTTAACAAAAGGATTTTAATGAACAAAATAATGTTTTCACTGTGGTTATTCTTGCTTTCTTTTACTTTTCTCCTTCCTAGTCCTTGCCTTTTCTTTTGCTAGCTTTGGTTTTGTTAGTTGTTTGATTGTTAGAGTGTCTTAGAACTTATGTAGTTTGGATCTTGTTTGCTTTTGCTTCTTCTGAAAAAACTATTTCTGCGAGAAAATCAATTTTCATACCCTGAAAATTGGCCAAAAATAAAGTTTCCCGAAAAATCCCAGAAAATTCAAAATAATTTTTTCCTCGAAAAAAGGGGGCAGAGGGACACCTAGAGTGACCCAGGGGGCCACCCCAGGCCACCACACCCATGGTAGGCGCGGCCTACCTGTGGGTGGTGCCTGGGGGGGTGGCCCACCCGGGCCCCTCCAAGGTGCCCCCTCACATCCATCTTCTTTCTCTCTCCCAAAAAACACTAGAAAACTTTCTCAAGCTCGAGTTCTTGCTGTTCTTGCTCGCGATTTTCGATCTCCTTGCTCAGCCCATCTTTGCTGCTGATTTTTGGAGGGATTGCTCCTTGGTATGTGCCTCCTCCACTTGTCCAATTAGATTTGTGATTGGTAGATTGTATCTTGAGTATTTTGCTGCTATAGGTGTCAGGTTGTGTGAACTTGCATGCTTGTTCTATGCTTAGAAATTTCATTTTGATGCATGTGTAGCCCTCTAGCAAGTTCCTATAGTAGTTGCTCATCATTTATCAACTTGGAAATCACTTGGTTTGATGTTTGTCTAATTTTTTTAGAAATAAAGAGGTCATGGACAACCACGCATTTGGTGAATTATTTGAGAGTGATGCACCTAGGAGGGCAAGGCCTTCGAGATCATCCTCCCATGCTAGGCCTTCATACAATGAGGATCTCATCACTCCACGATTTGGTGTCGAGGGAGATGAGGGGGATGCGCATCCCTCCACCTTTCCTTGCCAAACCTTCTTGCAGGCTGCTGGGATTCTTGATGATTTTATGACCTTGGTTCGGAGGGCTGGACTAACAAGCCTTATGCAGGATGAGAGCGCGCTGTATGCTACGCTCACTAAAAAAATTGTGGAGAGCTTCTCCTTTACTAACAGCATGTTCAATCCAGATGTTCCTTTCAAAGTTTATGGCAGGTCTTACCATATGTCATTGAAGAAATTTTGTGGGGCTCTGGGACTTGGTACAGCTGGGTCAGGAAAGAAGATTCAGCTCAACCCGCTGATTTGTTGGAGCTCTATCACGGAATAACCAACGATGATAATCGTAGAGCTCAACGGAGAAAGATAAGAAACATTCAGCTTCCAGCCATCAGGTACTTCGCTTACTATCTTGCCACTGGTGTTCTTGGTAGGGAGAACACTAGTAATATTTCCAGCTATCATTTGGCTTTCTTAGCTGCTGCGCTCAATAATGAAACCAAGTAAAATCTTGGTCATTGCTCGTCGCTTAACTGCTAAGGGACCCATTTATGGGGGAATTATTGCTACGCGTGTTGCTGCTGCCTTGGATATTGTTGTTGATCCAAATGATATAGTGTTGGCCCCTAAGACGCTTGATCTTGATTCCATGAAGGCGCATCACTTTGTCACCACTAGCTCTACCCTTGAGAACTTGGTTTATAGAATGCTGTTTATTGACGGGGAAGAGAGAGAGATCCCTCTCCCCCAAACCACTTTGTTTAGTATTTCTCAGGGACCTTTGTCACGCTCCAAGGAGGAGATGGATGACAAGCTACGCTCTCTTAACTTCCATGAGCACTATCAGGAGGAAGCGCCCTCATATGACCCCATTGTACACTACACAAGGGAGTCCTCGATCTCGTACTAGGACGAGGGAGCCTCCTCGTCATACTACGTAGGTGCACCTACCTGGGCACCATGGGATTGAGCCCCACTTAGGCCAAAATCCTAAGATTGGGGGGAGGTTTACCGACATCACACTCATCTATATATCATGTTTAGTCGGTTCTTTGTATATCCATTGTTTCGCTTTCTTTTTGGTTCTTGTTGCTTCTTTCTCAACAACACAAAAATACCAAATTTATTTTTGTTGTTTATCTTGGTTCGTTTCTTTGCTTTTTGGTTTTGGTTTGCCTTAAAATAAAAATCCAAAAATATTTTGCTTTGTTTGGTTTGCTTTTTCTTTGTTTGGTTTTGCTTTGTTTTCTTTCTTTAAAAAATCGAAAACACCAAAAATATTTGTTATTCGTCTTTGGTTTTGTGAGTTCTTTGCAGCGTTCAGCCGTCCTGAGTGGAGTTTGGTTTCATGTTATTATTCAAGTCACACAAGTGAGGGGCAATAATGAAGATTAAGACAACTTGAGGTGTGGTAAGAGGCTGGTAACGAACTCTACTTGTTTTCATTTTTGTACATATACTCATCATTGTGAGCATGCTTAGCTTATTCGTGTAATGTGTATGTCATTATGGATGCTTAGTAGTTCTTGCTTGCTTGTGATTAGCTCCATCTTGCTAATAGTTTGTAGCATGCCATATGAATGTTTGCTTGCATTGTTTTATTCATACTTTGGTATGATACAGTGGTATCCTCCTCTAAAATTTTCATGTGAATCGACTTGGCACATCCTCACGCATGCATATGACTAATCAATAGTCAGTAAGCCTCGACGATTTATTTTGCCTTAGAGTTCTTGTATCACTTTCATGCCATAATTAGTCCTGTTTTGTTACAAGCATGATTATGATAGTTATTGCTCTCTCGTTTGTCGCTCCCTCTTAATTGCTAGCCTTCACTTGCACTGAGTATGAGCTCTACATGTGCTTCCAACTCCCCAAAACAAATATTGCCAACTGTGTCCACCATACCTACCTACTAGCATTCATTTGCTACTTTAGTGCATATCCTATATGCCGTGATTTCTTCCAAATAAAATGTTTGTCTGTTTTGAGAAAGTTAGTTAGTAAAGCTCTCACGAACTTGATGGCGCACTTTATTCCTTGCGCTTAATAATCTTGAACCATTGTGACTAGTCCATGAAAGTTATATGCTTGCTAATTATATGCTGGGAGTCAGCAGAACCGTGCTGTCACGGGGAACGCTTTCAACACTTTATGGATATCTTCTCTAGTTGATACCTAGCTCTTTTGTTTGCGGCTGTCGACGGTGTGAAATAAAAGGGGAGCTTGTGAGTTCATGGAGTCTATACATTGTGTTAGAAAAACGCCTGGGCCGCTAGGCTAAGCCATGCCTAATCATGGTGGAAACTTGCAGCATCACCATAATGAGCATTTATGAAGCATCCTCAATAAAAAGCAATACACATAGTAAATAAAAAGATCGCTGAGATGCTCATTGTCTTCTTGCCTTGTCATTTTGATCACGGGATCGCTCCTGTATCATGTGCAAGGGGTACCCTTTGGCGGTTCTCTATGATATGCATGTATTTACAATGACAATAACTTTTAGGTAACCAAAGTTGAGTAGCATGCGGAGCGACCCTCGTACTCAAGGGACTTGGGATTTCCAGTATATGGTCTGTCAAGCAGATGATTCAGAGTGGACCTCACTTTAACCTTAACCACATGAAGATGCCTATGATAGGGGCAATGAGAGCTCAAAGCTAATGAGTACCTTCCTTTCAACATTTGGAAGCCCTTCAAACTTTACAAAACCGTTTTCACCACCTTGTTGAGTCACCACTTATTCTATGAGCACCTTCTTTAGAGCGTAGTTGTCATTGTTGTGTTTGTTCCAAAACTTGGTTAATTATGTCATGACTTTGATGCTTGTATCTCTGATATCTTTATCTCTAGTCTTCACTTGAACTTCAGAGGTTCCTTGGCATTTATATTGTGCTCTTCAAACAAAGGTAAGCGAGATACCACTCTATCATACCTTATTATGAGCATTGCAATGTTGCTTATGTTTATGTTTCTTGCTACTTATTATTATTGAGTTGGTTTCTCTTCATAGCTTACAATTACTATTGAATAGACTTAGTTGCATACTCTTTGTTATGAATTGTTTAAGCATCTACTCCTGTGCTGAGAATATTTACATCATATGAAGCAAATGTGTTCGTGAAAGTTCTTTTATCGCACTTAGTTTTCAACTGAATTGCTTGAGGACAAGCAATAAGATAAGCTTGGGGGGAGTTGATACGTCCAAAACGTATCTACTTTCCTGAACACTTTTGCTATTGTTTCTCCTCTAAACTTGTGTGATTTGGATACAACTAACACGGACTGACGCTGTTTTCAGCAGAATTACCTTGGTGTCTAGTTTTTGTGCAGAAAATGAACTATCAAGAAACATCCCGGAAAATATGCCAAAAATTATATTTTACCAGAAGATCCACGGAGCCAGAATACGAGACGGAGAAGGGGCCCCGGGGGGCCCACACCCCTGCCAGGCGCGGGCCCACATCTGGTCGCGCCTCGGACTCCCTTTGCACCTATAAGTTGCCTCTCGACCTAAAAACCGAGGGGGGGGGGGGGGTTCGATAGTTTTCCAGAAAGAGTTCCTCTACGCCGCCGCCACCAGAAACCAAGATTCGGATCCATAAACTCCATTCTGGCACCCTGCCGGGACGGGGAATTTGGAGAGGATCATCGTCATCGTCATCACCAACGCATCTCCATCAACCACCGATGTTTCCCTCATCCATGAGTGAGTAATCCCCCGCTGTAGGCTTGGGGATGGTAGGGATTAGATGAGTTGTATCATGTAATCGAATAAGATTGTTAGGGCATAGTTCCTAGTATCTCTATTAGTGCTATTTGACTTTGTTGCAATTTGTTGTGCTTAATGCTTGTCACTTGGGCCCGAGTGCCATGATCTCAGATCTGAACTTATTATTGAATCATTATGATAGTATTGTTTGTGATCTTATCTGCAAGTTGTGTACACATATCATTGTCCAGATCCAAAGGCCCCAAAGTGACAATAATTGGGACAACCGGAGGGTATGGCTATGGTGTGAGGATCACATGTGTTCATGGAGTGTTAATGCTTTGCTCCGGTGCTCTATTAAAAGGAGCACCTTAATTGCCAGAAGTTCCCTAGGGGCCCCGCTGCCACGGGCTGGCTGGACAGAAGATGTTTTGCAAGTTCTCAATGCGAGCACGTATGACTATATTTGGAGCACTTGGATGCTTGGATGCTTGTTATTATTTATCTGCAATGCCCTAGATCTTGAAGTTACATGTTTAGACTCGTCCATGCAACGACCGTCCATCCATCCCTATGCCTACCGCACTCGAATCCCACTGTTTACTGTTACTGTTACTGTTGCTCCTGTTTCTCTATTGCTGTTGCTTTGCTGTTGCTACTACCAAACTGTTGCTACTGATAAAATTCTGTGAGCAAGAACTATTTCCAGGTGCAGCTGAACTGACAACTCAGTTATTAAGGCTTGCAAGTATTCTTTGGCTCCCCTTGTGTCGAATCAATAAATTGGGTAATACTACCTGTGAAGACTGTTGCGATCCCCTATACTTGTGGTTCATCAGCATCTTGTTAATAGGTTAGTCCCAAAAAATGTATAAAAATACCTCAAAGCGTAGACAAAACATAACAAATTTGATACTAAACAAGCATGGAACATCAAAAATTATAGATACGTTTATGACGTATCAAGCATCCCCAAGCTTAACTCCTGCTCGTCCTCGTGTAGGTAAGTGATAAAAAGAATAATTTTTGAGGTGTCATGCACCATCATTGATCAAAACATTTGTAAAGCATTGATAGCAGGGATCAAAGTACTCTAAACATGAGCATGAAAGATGTAGTTCTAACAATAAGACATAGCAACTATGTTGTAACATGAAAATGTATAAACAAAGATCATGAATAACAATGCATTGAAAGACGTTTGTTTGTTTCACATGTAGAAAACATAGCATGTGTGGTATTCAACTTGTCCCTCATGGAGTAGCAAAGCATAAATGCATATGACACCTTCAAAGTTCATAAGGGTGACTAGATACAAATAGTTCAAGAACAAGCAATATCAACATTAGGAATCAATCAATAAGTTTTGGGACAATGCACATAAAACTAAGGAGGACAACTATGCTCTCTTAATTGGTGCATAAAGATAGAAGGTGGAGACTCGATATAAAAGTAGGAAGAAAGGCCCTTCATAAAGGGAAGCAGGGATTTCAATTTTCATCAAGAGCTTCCAAAAATTATGGTACTTATTAGCTTTCAGCTCTCATTGCCCCTATCATAAGCATCTTGAAGTGATTAAGGTTAAAGTGAAACAAATGTGGAGTATATGCTTGACAAATCATAAGTTGTCAATCTCATGTCCCTTGAGTACGAGGGTCGTTTCTCATGCTACTCAACTTTAGTCACAAGCAAGTTCTTTTCATTGTAAGTATATGTGTATCATAGAGAACCGCCAACGGGGTACCCCTTGCCCCATGACACAGGAGATATCCCATATCAAAATTACAAGTCAATAGACAATGAGCATCTCAGCAATCCTTTTATTTACCATGAGCATGGTGCATATTTTTTCTCTTCTCTTTTTTTCTATATATTTTTTCTAAGGATGCGTCATAGATTTCTCACTATGGTGATGCTGCAAGTTTCTACCATGATTAGGCATGGCTTAGGCTAGCCGCCCAGGCGTTTCTCTAACACATATACAATACTCCATGGACTTACAAGCTCCCATTTTATTTCACACTATCGACATCCATAAACAAAAGATCATGATATCAACTAGGGAATATGTACAGGTGTTGAAAGCGTTCCCCATGACATCATGGTTCTGCTAATTCTCAACTTATAAGTGCAAGTATATACAACATAGAGGACACAATGGTTCAAGCTTATTAGGTGCAATAAAGTAAAGTGTGCCATCAAGTTTGTGAGAGCTTTAATCACTAATTTTCTCATAACAAGTTTAATTTGGAAGATAGATAAAACATGAATATACTTGGAATGGTGTAACACACCATGCATAGGAATTTATAGTGGACTATTTGGAATAACTTGGTTTCTTGGGAGTTGGATGCATGAGTAGAACTTACTCAATACAAGTGGAGGCTAACAAAAGACTGGGAGCGACCAACTAAGAGAGCAATAATGGCCATAATCATGCAGAGCGACAAAACATTATCAATCAAAGCATAAGGTGGTATCACAAGTCAAAAACTAAATGATCATAGAGGCTAAGGTGACCGGTTCATAGTCATAACATGGTGTGAGCATGTGCCAAGTCAACCCAAACAAAACATCAAAGGAGAATACCGCAATATTATGCTTTTGTATGCTAAAACAATGCATTATTCTTTCAAGGCACATTAAGCAATCTCAATTGTTTGGAAAAATTCATGCTACAGAAATAATCACTAAGCATAAGGTCAAAGCAACATCTAGCATGACATGATAAAGTCTAAGCCACAGTCAAAACAAGCTCCCTTTTGTAACACTATAAGAATGAAACTCTGTAACACCCCATCCACTGGTCCCAGGGGGTGTCACTCCTGGTAGCTTAATAGGATATCTAGACTGGCCCCACGGACCAACACTAGTCTTTTCTATGCACTTTGTCCTCACTCATGCGCACCCGGTTACCCACTTCCCGGTCGGTCACCCATCCTAGAATCGCTCTAGGCCAAGCACGCTTAACCTTAGAGTTCTTTTCGAATGAGCTTCCGGAAAAGAAGTTGCAACTTGTTGGTATGAGTATCCTATCAATCCTATTAAACCATGTGCTGGATCTCACATACACCCACCCTTTAGAAGATCGATGCCCTCATCGATCAAGCACACTCCAGGAACGTTCCCTCTTGGCACGCGTATGTGCGTCCAGTGCCGGCACATGTGCCATGCCGTGTCCACTCTGGGCCACACGCGCCATGCTCCACATGTCCCGCCACTGACCCGCATACACCCGCACGCGTATGTGCATCTAGTGCCGGCACATGTGCCATGCGTGTTCACTCTAGGCCACACGCGCCATGCTCCACATGTCCCGCCACTGACCAGCACACACCCGTTTTTAACCGTGAGGATCGGCTCTGATACCACTTTGTAACACCCCGTCCACTGGGCCCGGGGGGTGTCACTCCTGGTATCTTAATAGGATATCTAGACTGGCCCCACAGACCAACACTAGTCTTTTCTATGCACTTTGTCCTCACTCATGCGCACCCGGTTACCCACTTTCCGGTCGGTCACCCATCCTAGAATTGCTCTAGGCCAAGCACGCTTAACCTTAGAGTTCTTTTCGAATGAGCTTCCGGAAAAGAAGTTGCAACTTGTTGGTATGAGTATCCTATCAATCCTATTAAACCATGTGCTGGATCTCACAAACTCTCTACTCTTTTCCAAAACCAATCAACTTATTTGAAACAAAAGAGCGAATGCGGGGGTCCAACTAATTTATTCAAGCAAACTAAACAAACAAAAAGCAAAAAACGAAAACTAAGACGCTCCAAGAACAACACAACAGTGCATGAAACAATAAAAACGAAGTGTCTAGAAAGAGACCTGAGATTTTTATTGATGAAGAAGGGGATGCCTTGGACATCCCCAAGATTTGACGCTTATACCTCTTGAATATATCTTGGGGTGACACGGGGTGGCATCCTCAAGCTTGAGCTTTTGTCCATTCTTCATCTCATCACATCATTTTCCACTACACTTGAAAATTTCCTTCTTACAAAACTTCACACAATCTTCATTAGCAACATTAGTGTATACAAGATAGAAGGCCTTTGGTTTTAGTTTCAACACAAGTAAAACTTTCATTATAACACAAGCTAATGTATCAATTCCTTTTAAAATCTCAAGTGATCAAGAAGAACTCAAAAAGAAACTGATTAAGAGGCAAATGCAAATAATGGCAGAAATCTATCAAAACAGACCGGCAGGTAAAAACCAATTTCTTCGAAGATCTTCTGTTTATCAAATAGAAAAGTGTTGTACTAACGGAAGTTAGATAACAACCTAGGGCATAATCTTAGAAAATTACAGCTCAATCCGACATACATGGATTTTTCACAAATTTTTATAGTGAAGCACAAAAATCTGTTTCGGGGTAGCAACTTTCCCAAATATTACTTCTCTCTCAATAGAGGTTATTCTTGGCACAAAAACCACACAAAAAGGATAAGGAGAGGTTATTACAGAAATAATAACTTCCAAGACTCAACTAAAACTATTGGGTTATCTCCCAAGAATTACTTTTCTTTAACACCTTTAAGTTAGGCATAAGAAGCAAGAATCAAGTATTTTTTCAAATGAAGAAGCATTAACGTCAATACTCGAAATTTCCTCAACCAGGAAAGGTATCTCATCCAAATGAGTTCTAGAGGATCCTCTCTCAACACTCTTGGGTTCACTGCTTTCATCAAATGGATTTTCAGGAACAATCCAATCAAAATTCTTTTCTAAGGCTTCATGCATTCCTACAAGTTTAAAAGGTATGGGTACTTTAATTTCCTCTCCATTGGGTTGGGTTTTGTCCAATTTTTCTAATGTGCCCATAACATCTACACATGAGCCTAGCATATTAAAACGATCAAAGACCTTTTTAGCTTCTTTAGCAACATCTTGAACTCCTTTAGCAAAGTTTTCAGAATAAAATCTCTCTTTTCAGTATCCTCAATATCTTTAAGTTTAAGAAATATTATTTGCATCATGGCGTTAAGGTTAACAAACCTAGCCTCCAACATGTGAACTAAATAAGCTGCATCAATTTCATAATTTGGAGCAAGTTCTACTAAGGATCTATCCTCAATATCCTCATGCTTGCTAACATGATTAAAGAATTCTTCAATATTTTCTTTCCCAATTATAGAGCCACTAACTATTGAAAGGTCTCTCAGGGTGAACTTAGGGATCAACATGGTGAGCTAGAACAGGGTGACGACTATAGGAAGAACAAAAAAATTGTGTGTTTTTTATAAGAAAAAGACAAACCAAACGAAACTATTTTTTTGTATTTTTTTAGAAAGAAATAAATAAGCAAAACTAAGCAAAAGAAAAACAAAGGAAAGAGAATGGTTGTGAGAGACTTCCCTTGCGAGAATCTTCTTTCTCCCTGAAAGGTGAATGACGAGGAGGAAGAGATTGAAGCTGTCCTTAACTCCCCAACAACGGTGCCAGAAAACGTCTTGGTGCGGCTCAGTTCACTGTAGAGCTTCGTTGGGATACCCCGAGAGGAAGGTGTGAAGAGCACAACAGTAAGTTTTCCCTTTGTTATGAAACCAAGGTTATCGAACTAGTAGGAGGAAGGAAACAACTCCAAGGTGTTGCTAAAAACTTGGAACCTGCACAACACAAACTCAAAACTTTGCCCCAACGTACAATGAGGTTGTCAATCTCACCGGTTTGCTAAAAACAAAGGATTAAACGTATAGTGTGGAAGATAGTAGTTGCTTGTAGAAAGTAAATGGTAATAGTAGATGATATATCAATGATAAAGATTGGACCGGGGTTCACAGTTCACTAAAGGTGTTATCCTTAAGATAGATAACATGTTGGGTGAACAAATTACAGTGGGGCAATTGACAGATTGAGAAAGCATAATAATGCATATACTAGACATCATGACTCCTATGAGATTTGATTGGGCATTACAACAATATACATAAACCATAATACAACTGCATCTATGACTAATAATCCACCTTCAAGTTATCATCCGAACCCCTTCCAGTATTAAGTTTCAAGCAACAGATAATTGCATTAAGAAAATGTGTGTAAAGTAAACAATACAATTGTTCCATGAACAAAAGATTGTTGGTTTAGCCCTAGTAGCAACAACACATCTACAACCTTAGAGATTTCTGTCACTTCCCCAGATTACTAGAGGCATGAACCTACTATCGAGCATAAATACTCCTTCTTTGAGTCACAAGCATCTACTTGGCCAAGATAGCTACTAGCAACGGAGAGCATGCAAGATCACAAATAACACAAACATGATAGAATCAATTATCAATCTGACACAGTATCTCAATATCCATCAGATCCTCGCAAACAAAACATGTATGACTACAAATATATGATCTTGATCATGAACGGAGCTCACAAGATCTAAACATGATAGCACAAAGGAGGAGAAACAACCATATAGCTACTGTATGGACCCATAGTCCAAGGGTGAATGATGGTGCGTGGAAGCTTTGTTGGGAGACTCCAAGAGGAAGGTGTGATGAGCATATCAGCAAATTTCCCCTCAGTAAGAAACCAAGGTTATCGAACCAGTAGGAGGAAGGAAACGACTCAAAGGTGTTTCTAGCAACTTGGAAACCTGCACAACACAAACTCAAGACTTTTCCCCAACGAACAGTGAGGTTGTCAATATCACCGGTTTGCTGAAAACAAAGGGTTAACTGTATGTTGTGGAAGGAGTGGTTTGCAGATAGTAAACAGTAACAGTGGAAGATGTATCAATGGTAAAGATTGGACCGGGGTCCATAGTTCACTAGAGGTGTTCTCCTTAGATAAACAAACATGGCATGCTGGGTAAACAAATTACAATAGGGCAATTGACAGGACTAAGCAAGGCATAATAATCCAATACTAGACATTCATGATCCTATGAGATTCGACTGGGCAATACAACAACATACATAAACCGCCATCCAACTACATCTATGACTAGTAATCCACCTTCAGGTTATCATCCGAACACCCTCCAGTATTAAGTTGCAAGCAACAGATAACTGCTTTAAGCAAAGTGTGTAAGGTAAACAATCCACTTGTTTCATGAACAAGAGACCGTTGTTTTCTCCCTAGTGGCAACAACACATCTACAACCTTAGAGATTTCTGTCATTCCCTTAGATTAAATATAGGCATGAACCCACTATCGAGCATAAATACCCCCTCTTGGAGTCACTAGCATCTACTTGGCCAAGATAGCTACTAGAAACGAAGAGCATGCAAGATCTCAAACAACACAGACATGATAGAATCAATAAGACAAAACCATTAATCATTCTGACATTGTAATCTCAATATCCATCGGATCCCCGCAAACACAACATGCATGATTACAAATAGATGATCTTGATCATGAACGAAGCACACAAGATCTAAACATGGTAGCACAAAGGAGGAGATACAACCATCTAGCTACTACATGGACCCGTGGTCCAAGGTGGAACTACTCACACTTCATACCGGAGGCTGGCATGATGAAGAAGAAGGCCTCCAGGATGATTTCCCCTCCGGCAGGGTGCCGGGAAGAGCTTCAGATCCCCCGGATCTAGGGATGATGGTGGCGGCGGCTACAGACGATTTCGTGGAATATTGATCGGGTACTTAGGGTTTTGGCATCGGGAGGTCTTTATAGGCGAAGAGGCGAGGCAGGGGGCAGCAAGGGCGGCTGCACCCCCCCAGGCGCGGGCTGGGCCCAGCCGCACGACCAGAGGGTGTGGCCCCCTGGTGGCTCCCCTCCGTCTCATATTCAGGCTCCGTGTTCCTCACAGTAAAATATTGACTTTGTATTTTGTCCTGTCCAATTCCGAGAATATTGATTTTCTGCCTTTTCTGGAACCAAAAACAGAAGAAAACAAGCAACTGGTACTGTGGCATCTTTTTAAATGGTTAGTTGATGACCGACAAGTATAGGGGATCGCAACAGTCTTCGTGGGTAGTATTACCCAATTTATTGATTCGACACAAGGGGAGCCAAAGAATACTTGCAAGCCTTAACACCTGAGTTGTCAATTCAGCTACACCTGGAAATAGTTCTTGCTCACAGAAGTTTATTAGTAGCAATAGTTCGTAGTAGCAACAGTAGAACAAGAGCAATAGTAACAGTAACAGTAAACAGTGGGATTCAAGTGCGGTAGGCATAGGGATGGATGGATGGGCGTTGCATGGACGAGTCTAAACATGTAACTTCAAGATCTAGGGCATTGCAGATAAATAATAACAAGCATCCAAGTACTAAACAATCCTAGGCATGTGCTCCAAATATAGTCATACGTGCTCGCAATGAGAACTTGCACAACATCTTCTGTCCAACCAGCCCGTGGCAGCGGGGCCTCTAGGGAACTACTGGCAATTAAGGTGCTCCTTTTAATAGAGCACCAGAGCAAAGCATTAACACTCCGTGAACACATGTGATCCTCACACCATAGACATCCCCTCCAGTTGTCCCGATTATTGTCACTTTGGGGCTTTTGGATCCGGACAATGATATGTGTACACAACTTGCAGATAAGATCACAAACAATACTATCATAATGATCAATAATAAGTTCAGATCTGAGATCATGGCACTCGGGCCCTAGTGACAAGCATTAAGCACAACAAGTTGCAACAAAGTCAAATAGCACTAATAGAGATACTAGGCACTATGCCCTAACAATCTTATTCGATTACATGATAGAACTCATCCAATCCCTACCACCCCAAGCCTACAACGGGGGATTACTCACTCATGGATGAGGGGAACATTCATGGTCGATGGAGATGTGTTGGTGATGATGATGGTGATGATCCTCTCCAAATTCCCCGTCCCGGCAGGGTGCCAGAACGGAGTTTCTAGATCTGAATCTTGGTTTCTGGTGGCAGCGGCGGAGTGAAACTCTTTCTGGAAAACTATCGACCCCCCCCTCGGTTTTTAGGTCGAGAGGCAACTTATAGGCACATAGGGGGGCTAAGGGGGTTCCTGGGGTGGCTACTGAAATGGTTATACCCCGCGGGTACACGATATCAGCATACCTGGTCGAGCCCAAGGAAGGCCCACGACAAATATACGCCAGCCCATGAAGACTTTCGGGTGGCCAAGGCCCATGACGCCTTCTGATCCTTGGAGAGCAAGACTAGAGTAGATAGAAAATTCAAAGGGGTAAACCCTAAAACCTGTAACTGACTCAGTTTGTGCCTGGGACCTGCCTAACTCTATATAAAGGCTAGGAGGGCACGACCTAGAGCTCTCACCTCATACTTTCGCATAGACACCTTCACGCCAGATTGCATCTGCGCATCCCTGTAATCTTCGGTTCCGCCGTAATCAAGAGCAGACAAGCAGGAGTAGGGTTTTCCCTCTGGGGGCCTGAACCTGGGTAAACCTCGTGTCCCGTGTTGCTTGTTTGCTAACCGTTCTGCGATCTCCAGCATCCCCATATTCTCCAAAACCCAAGTCCATAACAATGGGAATTGACGAGATTAAACCTCATCAATTGGCGCCGTTTGTGGGAACTGGGGACGCTGATTGTGCGATCGTGATGGTCCCAACCCGAGCGATCTACAACTCCGCGGCGACGGAGAGTCATCTCCTCTTCGGCGCCTTTGACTTCATCGCCCACTCACCGGCCACCATGAAGGACTTCGAGCCCGTTGGCGACGGACTCGAGATCCTATTCGGGAGCTTCTGCTTCCAGGTGGGGCAAACCGGCACCCTCCGCCTCCCAGAGCGGGTGCCCCTGCCATCAATCAGGCCCGCTTCATGGGACCCACATCCTATGCTACGCACATCGTCATCAACAGATGAGTCCTATGACAGCAGCAACTGCAACTCAGATCTGTGCAATCCACCATCAGAGGAAGGAATCTACGGTTCCGGATCCGAAAGCTGCGGCAGCTGCGATCCGATCTACGAGCGCTATGAATGCGCCGTAGTCATCCAGAGTGACGTGAATCAGCGAGCGCCCAACCCGCCACCTAACCCGCCATCTAACCCGCAGAACAAAAACGGCGGGAACAGAAGAAGCCAGTCCCCCCACTCGACGGGGACGACGCCGGTCAGGTCATCTGACTCAGCAAAGAAGGATGGGCCCAAGCACGTGACGCCGTGGCGGGTACCACGATTCTGCCCGCAGACGCCTCACGGGACCTGCTGATGGCATACCACTTGCTCCTGATCGAGGAGCACAAGAAGCAGGTGAAGATGCAAGAGGTTCTTGACAAACGCAAGCAAGCACCCTCAGAGTCCAGTGCGCGACGAGCTGCGCTCTCCGCCATGGGCATCGGATCCAGCTCGAATGGCAACCACGGCAACAAGCACCGTTCCCGGATGGAGAACATGGACCCCAAGGAGCGCCGTGAGGCGACCTGGGCCCTCAACGCATCCTTCATGGAGATGGATGCCGATGGCAACATCATCCCGAAAATGCCGTAAGCTGCGATCATGGCAGCCACCGCGTACCTCGCGTCCCGCCCACCTCCGGAGGGGGACCCGAAAAGAGCCATGCACAAGTCCGCACTTACCGGACTCGGACTCGTCGGAGCAGTGCTCCACGAAGAAGCTCCTACAGAGCCGAAGAGAAAGCTACGGTCAAGTTCGACCGCAGCCCCACACCTTCATCTGAAGATGAGGACCATGACCTTCCTCGAAGGCACAAGAGCTCGTGCCATCGCAGCCGCGATTACGACGCCAGAAACGCGCTTACACAGCGCAAAATCGACAAAGCGCGAGCCAAGCGCGCATGCTCGTCTGAATCCAAGATGGACGAAGATGAAAGAGAACTCTGCGGAGCCCGATGCTTCAGCAGATCTGTTCGACGGACACGGATGCCGCGAAGTTTCAAGCTTCCTTCGGATACTCCGAAGTTCGACGGCACACAAGACCCAAAGGCGTGGCTCAGCGACCACTTGTCGTCCGTCAAGCTGCACGGTGGAAACAAGGAAACCGCCATGCAATGCCTTCAGCTGCAACTGACAGGCGCAGCTCGGATCTGACTTAGCAGCCTATCTTCAGGATCCATCCGAAGCTGGGTGGAGCTGGCTTACAGTTTCTTCCGAAACTTCAAAGGCACCAGCAAAAGGCCTGCCTCGATCGAGGAGTTGCGAGCCTGCACTCAACGAACGGGCGAATCCATTCGCTCGTACATACTGCGCTGGTCCAACACCAAGAACTCCACGGCGCACATCTCCGAAGAAAGGGCCATCGACGTCTTCAAGGACGGCGTCAAGCGCCAGGACTTCAAGGAAGAACTTTGGCGCGTCAAGCCCAAAACACTCGACCACCTCATGGACATCGCCAACAGGTGGGCCGACAGCGAGGACTCCGTCCACCGAGCGCACTCGGAGGAAGAGGACGACTACGGCCGACGACGAGAACGCCGTAGCAAGAGGATATCGCGTGTCTACGATGATCGCGATGGACCCGACATGGTCGCGGCTGGCTACGCCGACCGCCGCAACGACGCCAACCGCAATAGCGGTGGATACCGCGGAGGAAATTTCCGCGATGGCGGATGCCCAGCACAGTCATGGCAGCGCCGCGGTCGCGACGATGAACCCTCAGCATACGAAAAACTATCGGGTCCATGCACCATCCACTTATACATGGACAAGAAGGATGGTAAGAAGAAGGCAAGTCACATGCTCAAGGACTACCGCGAGTTCCAGAAACTCAGCGAAAGCATGGCTCAGATGAGGCAACAAGCCCCAAACCCTAGATTTGGGAACGCACCCACACGAGGCGAGATAGCGCATGGAGCTCCTCCACCGCCACCTATAGGAGGCCCGAACCACCCAGTCGCACCAGCACAGAATAATGGTGGGCACGGGTACCCCCGCCGAAAGGAGCACTGATGATCCAGAAGGGGCGCCCAATGAATAGGGTGCAGAAGAAAATCACCCATCAGATCAACCTGGCCATAACAGCTCCACCCGCCATCCCTGAGTACTTCAGCGGATCGAAATCCTGCATCAAGTTCAGTCGTTCGGATCACCCTTGCCAGGTCCCTCGCCCAGGTCATGTTGCCCTGGTGCTTGAGGCGCAGATCGGAGGTTTCGAGATGAGCCGCGTCTTCATGAACGGTGGCAGCGGCATCAACCTAATGTTCGCAAGCACACTAGCAGCAATGCGGATCCCGCTGTGCAGCCTAGAACAGTCAGACACAATGTTCCATGGCATCGTTCCATGGAAGGGCATATTCCCCCTGGGAAAGATATGGCTCGACGTCATCTTCGGCAGATCGGACAACTTCCGATGCGAGCGGCTCGAGTTAGAAGTGGTGGACTGGCCATCACAATACCACGCCATCCTCGGGCGTGTACCATTCGCAAGGTTCCAGGCAGTACCACACTACGCATACCTGCTACTCAAGATGCCAGGACCCAGGGGCGTCATCATGGTCCACGGGAGCTTCACCCGATCGGACCACTGTGACAGGGACTTCAACAGAATCTCCCAGTCATTCGGCATGCAAGAGGAGCTCATAAGGCTCCGCGAGGTGACGGACAATGGGGCACCCCCAGTCGCACGACAAAACGCACCTGATATGTCTTTCGACTCCACCGTCAACACAAAGAAGGTGCAGGTCCACCCGACGGATGCCTCCAAGACGGCGCTGATCGCCAACGATCTCAGCCCCGCATAGGAAAGTGCGCTCGTCGAATTCCTCCCTGAGCGCTGGGAAATCTTCGCCTGGTGTCCTGCGGACATGCCAGGAGTTCCCAGGGAATTCGCCGAGCATGCACTCAATGTCTTCCAGACACCAAGCCTGTCAAACATTCCATCCGGAGACTGTCCGAGCCCCGGTCCGAAGCCATAGGGATTGAAATCAACAGACTACTCGCTGCAAACTTCATCAGGGAGATTAAATAAAGCGAGTGGCTCGCCAATACAGTGATGGTCCCCAAAAAGGACACGGACATCCTGCGGATGTACGTAGACTTCACGTCGCTGAACAAGCACTGCCCAAAGGATCACTTCCCTCTACCTCGGATCGATCAGATCATCGATTCGACCACAGGATGCGAGAAACTCTCCTTCCTCGACGCCTACTCAGGCTACAACCAGATTCGACTCAAGGTCGAAGATCAAGAGAAAACGGCGTTCATCACGCCGTTCGGAGTGTTCTGCTACAACACAATGCCCTTCGGGCTAAAGAACGCAGGTGCCACGTACCAGCGGTGCATGCAGGCATGCCTGAAGGACCAGATCGGTCGCAATGTCCAAGTCTATGTCGACGACATAGTCATCAAAACCAGGGAGGCGAGAACGCTCATCGACGATCTCCACGAGACGTTCGATAATCTCGACCGCTATAGGATCAAGCTTAACCCCGAAAAGTGCGCCTTAGACGTCCTATCAAGTCAGCTTCTTGGTTACTTCATCTCCCAGCGAGGGATCGAGGCGAACCCGAAGAAAATCCGGGCCATAATGGCCATGAAAAAGCCGAAAAACCTCAAGGGTGTCCAGCAGCTTGCAGGACAAATAGCAGCATTAAGCAGGTTCATCAGTCGCATGGGCGAGAAAGCACTGCCATTCTACCAGCTGCTACGCAAGGCAGATAAATTCGAGTGGACGCCTGAGCCGGATGACGCATTTGAAGATCTAAAGCGGCTGCTCTCTACCTCGCCTGTCTTGGTCACGCCAAAGGAGCGCGAGCCCCTACTGCTGTACATAGCAGCTACACACCAGGTGGTAAGCACCGTACTGGTGGTCGAGCGACCCAAAGAGGGCAAGACCCATGGGGTCCAACGCCCAATCTACTACCTCAGCGAGGTATTGACGCCAACAAAGCAGAGGTACCCTCACTACCAAAAACTCGCCTACGACGTGTTCATGACGGCTCGTCGGTTGAGCCGCTACTTCTAGGAGCACCAGGTGATGGTCGTCAACGAGGCACCCCTGAACAGCATCCTAAACAACCCAGAGGCCACAGGATATGTGGCCCTGTGGGGCATCGAGTTGTCACCTCTAGATATCATCTACGAGAAACACCACGCGATCAAGTCTCAAATCCTCCCGGACTTCCTTGTACACTGGATGGAGCTGCAGCTGCCAGACACCCCGGACATGACGTAGTCATGGACGATGCACTTCGACGACTCCAAGCGTAAAGCCGGAGCAGGAGCCGGGGTCATACTGACCTCCCCGCAGGGCGATAAGATGAAGTACGTCCTCGGGATCAAGTTTCAAGCTTCCAACAACGAAGCAGAATACGAGGCCCTCATCCACGGCATGAGGATGTCAAAGATCTGCGACGCAACGCGCCTAGTCATCTACGGTGACTCCAACCTCGTCGTCCAGTAGACGATGAACGAGTGTGATGCGCACGCCGCCAACATGATTGCGTATCGCGCACTATACAATGCACTCGAAGGAGACTTTGACGGCTGCGAGCTTCGGCACGTTGGAAGAGAAAGCAACAAGGAGGCCGATAGACTCGCCAACATCGGCTCCACATGCGCACGGATGCTGCCAGGTGTGTTCCTTGAACAGATCTGCATGCCATCCATTAAGCGGAAATTCCCCAAGGGATCACCCGAAGAAGCAGAACACTCGGGGGCCGTGCTACCCGACGGTCAGGAAGGACCCGAAAAACTGGACAGATAGGTCGCTGTGGTCAACCTGATGCAGGTCATGGAGTCGAAGAAACTTGGACCCGATCGTACCTCCAGTACTTGATAGACGGAGAACCGCCTGATAGCCCGACGGATGCCTGGCGTATATCTCGTCGGTCCAAAGCCTTCACCATCATCAATGGCGAGCTATACAAGCGCAGCATTTCGGGTGTACTACAAAGGTGCGTCACCATCAGCAACGTAAAGACAATCCTCCAAGACATCCACGAGGGCATTTGCGGCCATCATGCAGGCAGCCGCTCCCTTGTCGCCAAAGCTCTACGAGCTGGATTCTACTGGCCAACGGCCATGAACGATGCCAAGGACATCGTCCGAAGATGCAACGGGTGCCAACGGTTCGCCGACAAACCACACGCACATGGGTCAGAGCTCAGTCCCATACCTTTAGCCTGGCCTTTCACCCAATGGGGCCTCGACATGATCGGCAAACTGCCAAGGTCCTCGAAAGGAGGACACGTCTACCTCTTGTTCGTAGTTGACAAATTCACCAAGTGGATTGAGGCCATGCCGATCACTAACCAAAAGGGCAAAACTGCCGTCAAGTTCTTGGAATCCATTGTCTATAGGTTCGGCGTGCCACATAGCATCATCACCGACAATGGATCGAACTTCATCTCCAAAGAATTCCAGGACTTCTGCGAAGGCCTCGGAATCAATATCACATACGCCTCAGTGGCGCACCCGCAAACAAACGGGCAGGTGGAGAAGGCCAACGGCCTAATCGGCGATGGCATCAAGAAGCGCCTCATGAGCCCACTCGAGCGACTCGCCGGAGCCTGGAAGAAAGAGCTACCCTTCGTCCTATGGAGCCTGCGTACCATGCCAAACAGCTCAACCGGCTACACGCTGTTCTTCATGGTGCATGGAGCCGAAGCCGTGCTACCAGCCGAAGTACGCCACCAGCCCCCACGGGTCATCGCTTATAGCGAAGCCGAATCCACGGCTGCACTCGAAGACGCCGTCGACACACTCGATGAAGTGCGAGACATAGCAGCAGCTCGATCAGTGGTGTACCAGCAGAGTCTCCGCAACTACCACAGTCGACGGCTGCGCCCAAGGTCCTTCGTTGAAGGAGACCTAGTCTTGCGACTCAAGCAAGAGCGACCGAAGAAATTTGAGTCGCCATGGGAAGGACCCTACATCGTCACCGAAGTCATCCCAGGTGGCGCCTATCGCCTCAAGCACGTGGAGTCTGGAGTCGCATACTCGAACACATGGAACGTCGCACAACTACGACGGTTCTACCCCTAGCTACCTCCCTCTTTACTTTCAATAAGGCTATTCAGCCAAGGCTACTCAGCCGAACAATGTACCTCCTCCATTACGATATGAATAAAGTTAAGTGTCTCGCCCCAAAATTTTGTTTCCTAATCGCACTTTTACTCCATGCTACAAACGCACTCGGGGGCTCCCCCCACCTCACGACTTCATCGACTGAGGATAACACGTGTACACCTGAGTAGCTGACCACGTCAGGCTAACGAAAAGGGCACGGATACGAACAAAGCACTACGTGCTAAAACAACAACTAAACCTTTATAACAAAAGGGCAGCACACGCCCAGTAAAATATATACAAATTTTACATCTATCTTTCTTACAAGTACTACCTATTCTGAACAATAACCTGAGCACACTGCTCAAACAGATCTACGATCTGTTCGGCATACTGCCTTACAGCCGCATAATGCGGATGCATATCCCACTCGCCACCATCTGGCCAAAGAGGCGGCCTAGCTGCCACAACAGATAGATCTAAATCAGGGCGATGTAGCCTCACAAGGGAAAGCGCAGCCTTCACCCCTACGATGAGCTGATGCCGCACCAATTCCTTGACATGATGCGCGTTCCGAAACTTCGACAGCAGACTAGAGAGAGTTGACGGTGCATCATCCAGCGGAAACATCACATGCAGAACCGACGCGAGTGAAGCCTTCACTAACGAAGCACCCGCGATACTTGGTGAACGCGATCTTGCACCGTCGCAAGGACCATGGCACGGTCACGGTCCATCCAGAAGAACCCGCCGGCTTCCATGTCCTGCTGAGTTAAGCAGTTGATCCGAACAGCAACACGCTGCTTCTCCTCCCTTGGAGCAATGTTAGCACCTGCAGTACTTGCAAAAGAGTAAGATGAAATGCCAACAGGCGCATCCGAAGAAACGAGCAACAGCTCGAAAAACTCACACTGAAGCTGTTCGGACAAGCGAAGCAACTCCGCCATCAAGTACCCCTCTCTGGTAGCCCCTCGATCCGCCTTGGATTTCCAAACATCAGCGTGGCCACGCACCCCAAGCAGCTCTTTCTCGAGGCTACGGATACGGTCTCAAAGAAATGCAAGCTGCGACGCATCATCCAGGGACGGCCGCAGCTGCGCTGCAGACGAAGTGTCAATGGGATCATCACACGAAGGACCCTAGATTAACAGAAAGACAAATAAATGAACAAGCAGTTGAAGGAGCACGAAACTCAGCAAATTCATTAAGTGCAGCAAAAGCCACTACGTGGCACAAGAATTGTTCATCAAAACATTTACAACAAAAGAAGCTTCAACTATCCTACAGCTACAACGCCTACGAAGCGGCACCCTGAGTCGCCTCGGAGCCGGACTGCCTCGCCTTGGCTTCCCCCTGCTGCCTCAGCGCGTACTCGGCCAGCAGATCAATTAGCTTCGGCCCGTAATGCTTACAACGAGCATCATAGGTGGCGAAGGCTACCTCAGATCCATCAGCAGTCGTCGGCATCCGGGAAGTGACCTGAGGAAGGTCCAGCTCCGCTCCAGCCGCCAAAGCCATCGCCAGGCCGACGGATGTGCTGATGCCTTTCTGCTTGCGCTTGTACGCCGCAGGTGCTTCGGCTGACAGCGCCTCCGCCAGGGCATCAACATCTTCAAGGGCCACGCCCTTGGGGATAAGCTCCCTGTAGAAGCGCCCAAGGACCTCCTTGGCCTTGGCAAGCGAGTTGACGACGGTGCTGCAGCGGTCTTCGACCGCTGCAATAGCATCATCTAGAGAGCTCCCGTGCTCCAGAGCACCACGATCAAACTCGATGCCCGCGGCATCTAAGAAGGAAGCAGAATGAACAAAAGCATTGCAAAAGAAAGACAAGGAAATCAAAAAGATGAAGGTGGAGATACTCACCCGAAATAGCCTTGGCAGCCGCCATAAGCTTGCCGGCCACCTCTCTCTCGCGCGAAGCCATGGCGGTGGCGAGCTGCTCCTCGTGGTCCGTAGCCTCCTGCTACAGGCGCTCTTTAGCCTCGGCCGCGTTGGCCAACTCCAGCTCGAGGCACTCCCTTGCACCAATGGCGACCTCGGCCTTCTTCTCCGCTTGACCGAGGCTCTTTTTGAGAGCATCAATCTCACGAAGGGAGGTGTTGTGATCCTCTGCAGTAAGCAATACAAATGTCGGATAGAAGGATAAGAATGTAAGAAAGACCAAGACATAAAAATACCTTGAAGTTGTTTGAGGCTGGCCTCCAGCGCCAGGTGCTGCTGCACCAGTTGGTTGGCACCTTGCACAAAAGGCTGCGAAAAAGAACTAATAGTCAAAAGAAGGGCTCGGGGGCTACGCCCAAAAGAACGAGCAGAAGTAAGTGACACATACGAAAAATGCTCGGGGGCTCCCCCCGAGACTCGAAGGAAAATAACCTACGGATGCTCGGGGGCTCCCCTCGATGTGGGAAGAAAAGAAAAAAATCAATAGATCATCCAAAAAGGCTCGGGGCTCCCCCCGTGGCAGAAAGCAGAATTACTTACATGATTTGACGGCGACTCCGAAGGTCCGCTCGCAGCCTTCTGAGGCGCAACCACCCGAATCTCCTGCGGAGAAGGGTCTGGAGCAGCACCTTCAAAGGTGGCCACCGTCTGAGGAGGAGGAAGCATGACCTTCGACTCCCCCATCATCTCCCGAGCACCATCACTGGAGGAGTCGTTAGAGGAGTGGCTACACAATGACAAATTAGCTAAGCGCAAGGTAAATACACAAGAAAAGGCAATACAGGGCTAAGGAAACTTACGAGTCAAGCTCGCTCAAGTCAAATACGGGAGGGGTCTTCCGGAACTTCTTCTCCTCTTTCTTCTCTTCCTTCTTTTCTTCCTTCTTCCACTTCGCCGGTGGGTGCGGTGCCATAGCCCGCACAGGAACGGCAGGAATCGGAGAGGAAGAGCCCCCATGCCCATCACTGTGGCGATCAAGGCATAGTGGGTTCCTAGGTGTCGGCGGAGTCGAGGCATCTGAAGACGCGCTGGAGCTCCTTGTTCGCTTGCGCGTGTGGTCCTCGCTCGACTCGTTGGCCTCTTTAGCCGGAGATCGCGCTGATGGCAGCTCGGACATGGAGTCCACCACTTCATTGTCCGGTGCAGCCAGAAACAATTCGGGAAGCGGTGGCGACATGCCCGACACCTTGAACTCCTACACAAAAAGAAGCAAAATTTGTCAGCGGACAAATAAATACAAGTAAAATGCAGTCGAAAATAGCGCCATGCGCACGTCCCAGATCTACACCTGCGGAACCGGACGAGAAGCGGAGAATGGAGAAGTCAGCGACTTCCCCGGGATATCCTCTCCAGCCTTGAACTTCAGCAGCGGGCGAAGGACTCCGTCGAGATCTCCCTTGGAGAATTCTTCAGCCGAAACCCTAGTCGGGTCACGACGACCAGCATAAAGGAACATCGGGTGCACCCTAGCCTGGAGCGGCTGCACCTGACGTTTGAGAAAAGTGCGGATGATATCCACACCGTTCACCTCCTTCTCCAGAATCAACTGGAGATCCTCCACCCGACGATAGAGAGTCTCTATCTCTGCTACCTCGCCATCCAAGATCCGGTTCTTCCAGGACCTCTTCGGCTCGATCTTTTGGGAGGGGTCGAAACGAGCAAGACCAAAATCTTGCCCAGCCACCGTGGAGTCGCGGATGTAAAACCATCGCCTCCGCCAGTACTGGACAGATTCGGACATGGAAAAAGAAAAGAAAAGAAGATTGGGTTTGAGGGAGATGATGCAACCCCCAATGGGATAAACACCATCAGAACCAGATTGCCTCTTCACGGAATAGAGTTTCCGGAAGAGGCCAAAGTGCGGCTCGATAGCGAGCCAAGACTCGCAGAAAGTGATGAAACAGGCGACATGAAGAAGAGAATTGGGGGAAAGATGATGCAGCTGGATGCCGTAAAGAAAAAGCAGTCCACGAAGGAAGTTGTGGACTGGGAAGGAAAAGCCCCGAAGAACAAAAGCGAGGAACATAACCCGAAACCCAGCAGGGGGACGGGGAATTACCTCGTTGACAGGGAGTTTGACGGCCTCCCTATCCTGCGGGATTAGGCCCCGCTCACGAAGCTTGCGGAGATAACTCTCCCGCGTCTCCGATTGCCGCCAGCCACCGTCGGTGACACGGGTAGCGGTAGAACTTTTATTTCCACCAGCAGCACTGGTGCCAACCGCAGAAGAAGACTTCTTAGGCTTCCCCATTGCGGCGCGGCGGCATCGGCGACGAGAACGAAGAATCGAAGAAGGAAATGTTTGAGGATATTCCAGCGCGCAGCAAGAACGCTCAGAGAAGATTGGAGCAGTGAAACAAGAATGGATGCGGTGAAAACAGACTAAATTTTTCCCCAATGATTATAAGGATGAAGACGATGCACGATAACCTTCCATCAAGAAGACCTAACGCCAACACAAGATCTGACCATACACGTGTCAGCATCGCAACGAACCGTCGCTCACACGCCCTCCACTACGCGCGGAAATCGAGGCGACGCCGTAATTATATCCACGCCGCGCGTGACCGGTCAATTCAAGGTCAGAAGGTGGGACCCATGTTCGTCCAGTCACGTCATCTCTGGCACAGCAGACGCTTGAGGTCACTGATCGTCAGCACTGACGTCATCAACATCTATACTAGCAAAAGTCACAATTCTTCGGCTTCAAAGCTAAGAGTACTCACTCGAATCTATGATTCGACTAACTACTCGGGGGTTACTCCTATCAGGAGCGCTGGCCGCGCACTCGAAAAATGAACAAAAAACTACAACACTGAACTATTTCTTCGAGTCCTACGTCGAGTCTTCGACTCCACTACGGACTCGGGGGCTACTCCCATAGGGAGGATGGATTCAAGCATCCGAAAAATTTGTGTCCTACGGACCTGAAGCCGAACAACGGCTGAATTAAAGTCTCTGCTCGAGTCTACGAATCGAAAAGACACTCGGGGGCTACTCCCATAGGGAGCGCTGGTCGCGCACCCTATGAATTCTTTGACTGCGATCCTTCGAATCAGCATGCAACATTTTTTCGGCAACTTTGCCCCAATTAACGCTAAGTGAGCAACATTCTCCTTGGCCACCCGAAACACCTCCGCGGTGATAAACATTCGAATTTTGTGTTTGCAACGCAAAGATAAGACCTACAGATATCATCTGATGGCCTGGTAACGCACATGACTGCGCTCTGCTAGTGTGAATCCGTGCCAATAGGCGCGATGAAAAATCCCGACGGACGCATTGGGTACATCATTTAAATTCACTGGAATTCCACTCCTATAAGTCCTCCGCGGCCTGAGTCGAATTATGCCAGCATATGTTCCGGGTTCGAGTCGAGGGACTCGAACCTGAAGAAGATCGTGTTGTTTTGTCCTAAGACAGTTAACTGACCCTGATCCATTGGGAGAGTCAGGCACACGCATCAACAATCCCTACACATTCTCTTGAAAGACAGAGTTGCACCCGAAGGATTAAAGAGTCCTCAGCCGAATCTACGATTCAACTGAACACTCTGGGGCTACTGACATGGTTATACCCCGCGGGTACACGATATCAGCATACCTGGTCCAGCCCAAGGAAGGCCCACGGCAAATATACGCCGGCACATGAAGACTTTCGGGTGGCCAAGGCCCATGACGCCTTCGGATCCTTGGAGAGCAAGACTAGAGTAGATAGAAAATTCAAAGGGGGTAAACCCTAAAACCTGTAACCGACTCGGTCTGTGCCTGGGACCTGCCTAACTCTATATAAAGGCTAGGAGGGCACGACCTAGAGCTCTCACCTCATACTTTCGCATAGACACCTTCACTCCAGATTGCATCTGCGCACCCCTGTAATCTTCGGTTCCGCCGTAATCAAGAGCAGACAAGGGGGAGTAGGGTTTTCCCTCTGGGGTCCTGAACCTGGGTAAACCTCGTGTCCCGTGTTGCTTGTTTGCTAACCGTTCCGCGATCTCCAGCATCCCCATCTTCTCCAAAACCCAAGTCCATAACAATGGGCATTGACGAGATTGAACCTCGTCAGCTACACCCCCCTAGGCGCGACCAGTGGTGCGCCCGCGCCTAGCAGGGATGTGGCCCCCCCAGGCTCCTTCTCCGTCTCGTCTTCTGGCTCCGTGGATCTTCTGGTGAAATATAATTTTTGGCATATTTTCCAGGATTTTTCCCGATAGTTGTTTTTCTGCACAAAAACAAGAAACCAAGGTAATTCTGCTGAAAACAGCGTCTGTCCGTGTTAGTTGTATCCAAATCACACAAGTTTAGAGGAGAAACAATAGCAAAAGTGTTCGGGAAAGTAGATACATTTTGGACTTATCAACTCCCCCCAAGCTTAGCTTATTGCTTGTCCTCAAGCAATTCAGTTGAAAACTGAGTGCGGTAAAAGAACTTTGACGAACACATTTGCTCCACATGATGTATATATTCTCAGCACAGGAGTAGATACTTAGACAATTCGTAATAAAGAGTATGCAACTAAGTCTACTCAATAGTCATTGCAAGCTATGAAGAGAAACCAACTCAATACTAATAAGTAGCAAGAAACATAAACATAAGCAACATTGCAATGCTCATAATAAGGTATGATAGAGTGGTATCTCGCTTGCCTTTGTTTGAAGAGCACAATATAAATGCCAAGGCACCTTTGAAGTTTAAGTGAAGACTAGAGATAAAGATATCAGAGATACAAGCATCAAAGTCATGACATAATTAACCAAGTTTTGGAACAAACACAAGAATGACAACTACGCTCTCAAGAAGGTGCTCATAGAATAAGTGGTGACTCAACAAGGTGGTGAAAACGGTTTTGTAAAGTTTTAAGGGCTTCCAAATGCTGAAAGGAAGGTACTCATTAGCTTTGAGCTCTCATTGTCCCTATCATAGGCATCTTCATGTGGTTAAGGTTAAAGTGAGGTCCACTCTGAATCATATGCTTGACATACCATATACTGGAAATCCCAAGTCCCTTGAGTATGAGGGTCGCTCCACATGCTACTCAACTTTGGTTACCTAAAAGTTCTTGTCATTGTAAATACATGCATATCATAGAGAACCGCCAATGTGGTACCCCTTGCACATGATACAGGAGCGATCCCGTGATCAAAATGATAAGGCAAGCAGACAATGAGCATCTCAGCGATCTTTTTATTTACTAGTGTATAGCTTTTTATTGAGGATGCTTCATAACTTCTCATTATGGTGATGCTGCAAGTTTCCACCATGATTAGGCATGGCTTAGGCTAGCGGCCTAGGCGTTTCTCTAACACAATATATAGACTCCATGAACTCACAAGATCCCCTTTCATTTCACATCGTCGACATCCGCAAACAAAAGAGCAAGGTATCAACTGGATGAGATATCCAAAAAGTGTTGAAAGCGTTCCCCGTGACAGCACGGTTCTGCTGACTCCCAGCATATAATTTGCAAGCATATAACTTTCATGGACAAGTCACAATGGTTCAAGATTATTAAGCGCAAGGAATAAAGTATGCCATCAAGTTCGTGAGAGCTTTACTAACTAACTTTCTCAAAACAGACAAACATTTTATTTTGGAAGAAAACACGACATATAGAATATACACTGAAGTAGCAAATGATGCTAATAGGTAGGTATGGTGGACACAGTTTCCAATATTGGTTTTGGGGAGTTGGAAGCACAGGTAGAGCTCATACTTAGTGCAAGTGAAGGCTAGCAATAGAGAGGGAGCGACAAACGAGAGAGCAATAACTATCATAATCATGCTTGCAACAAAACATGACTAATTATGGCATGAAAATGATATAAGAACTCTGAGGCAAAATAAATCATCGAGGCTTACTGACTATTGTTTTGTCATATGCATGCGTGAGCATGTGACAAGTCGATTCACATGAACAGTCAGAGGAGGATACCACAATATCATACCAAAATATGAATAAAACAATGCAAGCAAACATTCATATAACATGCTACAAACTATTAGCAAGCTGGAGCAAATCACAAGCAAGAAAGAACTACTAAGCATCCATAATGACATACACCTTACACAAACAGGCTAAGCATGCTCACAATGATGAGTATATGTACAAAAATGAAACAAATAGAGTTCGTTACCAGCCTCTTACCACACCTCAACTTGTCTTAATATTCATTATTGCCCTTCACTTGTGTGACTTGAATAATAACATGAAACCAAAATCCACTGAGGACGGCTGAACCCTGCAAAGAACTCACAAAACCAAAGAAGAACAACAAATATTTTTGGTGTTTTCGATTTTTTAAAGAAAGCAAACAAGGCAAAACCAAACAAAGAAAAGGCAAACCAAGAGAAACAACGAAAATATTTTTGGTATTTTTGTGTTTTTGAGAAAGAAGCAACAAGAACCAAAAAGAAAGCAAAACAATGGATATACAAAGAACAGCCAAATATGATATATATATATATATATATGAGTTGATGTCGGTATACCTCCCCCCAAGCTTAGGCTTTTGGCCTAAGTGGGGCTCAGTAGCGCGGGTAGTAACTCCAAGCTGGTGGGTCATCATAGAATGTTCATAGTCAGGTGCTTGCGAAGAAGAAGAAGACGCGCCACAATCAAATGAGGGCTGCTGGTATGAAGACTCTCCCAAGTTGGAGGGCTGAACCGAATCATCGGCATCCTCTTCAACATTCTCCTCTTGCTGGGGGAGCTCCGCCACATAAGTGTCAAACTCTTCCTCCGTGAGCGACCATCCTTGCCTGTTATCAAAATTAAACAAAGTAGGTGCAGGCAAATAAACTATTTTCTTAGTCCTACCCGTTCTCCGACCTTGCTGGGCAAAAGATAATTCATACAGTAAACTTCTTACATTAGCCCCCAAGGAAACAAAACCATGCTGAATCATGGATTCAATATCAAGCCTCTGTATGGGGAACTTATAATCTGAATAGTGAGGCTCTAAACCATGAAAAGCTAACAACCTAGAAGCAATGAGACCTCCACAAATTCCACCCTTCTCGCGGTTGGTGGTGAGATGGTGAGCTATCAAAGCACCCAGGCTATAAGTTCTATTCCTATTCAAAGAAGCTGTGATAAAAGCTAGATCAAAAGAAGATAACTTTCTAGTAATCTTTTTAGCAAGAACACACTTGGTAATGAAATAGGCAAAATATCTAATGGCTGGGAACTGAATATTCCGAATTTTACCACTTTCCTTTGAGAAGTCGAAACCTTGGCAAATCTCAGCATACAAATACATAAGTGACTTGGGCCTCTCCTTGATCTTCTCGCAAGATACCCACTGAGGTACTCTAATTGCTGCACAGAAATCAGCAAAACGCAAGTCGATAGATATATTATATATTTTGTAATGGACCATGGGGTTAGACGTAGACCAAGTGAACTGAAAGTCCTGCACAAAATCCATGGTTAGCTTAACATATTGGAATGGTTCACCTTCAACAAAGTGTTCCAACCCTGCATTTGTGACCATAGTTTGGAAATCTTGGAGGATCCCCGCAGTTCTCATAAATTCCTGGCATGGATATATGGAAGGAAAAACTGCCTCCTCATGATGAACCTTCATTGGCTTAGGCACCATCAAGTCATATTGATTAAGTGGATAAGTACTCATCTTCCTTGCTGAAATTTTAGACAACCATCAAACCAAGTGATTTCTAAGTTCATAAATGATGAGCAACTACTATAGGAACTTGCTAGAGGACTACACATGCATCAAAATAAAGATTCTGAGCATAGAACAATCATGCAAGCTCAAACAACCTGACACCTATAGCAGCAAAATACTCAAGATACAATCTATCAATCACAAATCTAATTGGACATGTGGAGGAGGTACATACCAGGAGCAATCCCTCCAAAAATCAGCACTTGAGATGGGATGAACAAGGAGATCGCAAATTGCGAGCAAGAACATCAAGAACTCGAGCTTGAGAAAGTTTTTCGGTGTTTTTCGGGAGAGAGAAAGAAGGTGGCTTTGAGGAGGCAGCCTGGAGGGGCCCAGGTGTGCCAAACCCCCCTAGGCACCACCCCTAGGTAGGTCGCGCCTACCATGGGTGTGGTGGCCTGGGGTGTCCCCCTGGGTCACTTTAGGTGTCTCTCTGCCCCTTTTTTCGAGGAAAAAATTATTTTGAATTTCTAGGGATTTTCGGGAAACTTTATTTTTGGCCAATTTTCAGGGTATGAAAATTGATTTTCTCGCAGAAACAGTTTTTTTTCAGAAGAAGCAAAAGCAAACAAAAAGCCAAACTACAGAAGCTCTAAGAAACTCTAACAAGAAAACAACTAACAAAACCAAAACTAGCAAAAGAAAGGCAAAGACTAGGAAGGAGAAAAGTAAAATAAAGCAAGTATAACCACTGTGAAAACATTATTTTGTTCATTAATATCCTTTTATTAACAAGGTTGATCAAGTCTTGTTACCAAAAAAATCTTATATGAAACAAAACTTTGCATTCCACAAGGTGATTATGTTACCTCATACTTGATAGCAATGGTCCCAATCATAATAGTTTCAAAATTTTCTTGTGGAATGGGACAATATATTTCTCCAACCTTGATACTCTCAATATTTTCAATGGAATTCAGGCAATAGCTTTTAGCAACCTTCTTGGGGAATAGACAGTATGCTCTTTGTCATTATATTGAATGTTACTTTCCCTTGATTACAATTGATGACAACAACTGTAGTATTAAGAAAAGGTCTTCCAAGAATAATATACATATTATCATCTTCAGGCATTTCAAGCACAACAAAATCAGTTAAAACCATGCAATTATGAGCTACTTGAACAGGAACATCCTCACATATACCAACAGGAATAGTAGTTGACTATCATCCATTTGCAAAGATATATCAGTTGGTATCAACTTTTCTAGCTGGAGTCTCTTATATAGAGAAAACGGCATAACACTAACTCCAGCTCCCAAATCACATAAAGCAGTTCTAACATAATTATTCTTAATGGAGCAAGGAATAGTTGGTATACCTAGATCACCAAGTTTCTTTGGAACCTTACCATTGAAGGAGTAATTAGCAAGCAAAGTAGAAATCTCCTCATTAGGAATCTTCCTTTTATTAGAGACAATATCCTTCATATACTTTGAATAAGGAGGCAACTTAATAGCATCAGTCAAAGGAATTTGCAAAAATAAAGGCTTCATCCACTCACAGAACTTGCTGTAGTGTTCTTCCACCTTTGACTTGTGTGTTCTTACCTGGAAAAGGCATAGGTTTCTGCAGCCAAGGTTCTCTATCTTTACCATGTATATTAGCAATAAAATCTTCCTTAGTGTACCTAGTGTTCTTAGTGTGCTTCTCAGGTTCTTCCCCAACTCCCTCCTTATCAGGATTCTCATTTTTATCATTACCAATCTCAGTTTCAGCATCAGAGACATATATAATATTAGGATCTACAGCAGGTTCAAGTGGTTCCTCAACTATTCTATGTTTCTTTTTCTTTCTCTTACGAGGACTTCCACTACTCTCACCTTGTTGAGAATCCTGCTCAATTCTTTTCGGGTGTCCTTCAGGATATTAAGGATCTTGAGTAGCTATACCACTCCTAGTTCTAATTCCATAAGCATGTTTATCTCCTGAAGCATTAGCTAGCATGTCCTTTTGTACCTTAGCAAGTTGATGAAGTTGGGTGTGAACCATTTGGAAGTGTTTACAATGCATTTTAATATCATTAGAAGTTCTTTCCACAATATCTTTCAACTCATTGATAGCTCTAGAGTTTTGCAATAAATGATTCTGAACTTGTTTATTAAAATGACCTTGTTTAACAATAAAAATGTCAAGTTCCTCTAAACATTGATCAAGAGGCTTACCATAAGGAATATCACCATCATCAAAGTGTTGGAGAGAGTGTACCTCAATAGTGGATGAGTGGGGAATTGGCTTACATAACTCTTCTATAGGAGGTAGATTCTTCACATCTTCAGCTCTAATACCTTTCTCCTTTAGACACTTCTTAGCTTCCTTCATCACTTCATCATTTAATGCAATTACTCCCCTCTTCTTTGGTGTTGGTGTTGGAATTAGTTTAGGAACATCTGGTTCAGGAGCAATAGGCTTAGGTGTATTTAGCTCAGTTGAAGTCCAATCATCATAATTCTTGCTTATCTTGGTCATTAATTCTTCAGCATCTGTAGGAGTCCTTTTCTTGAAACACAATCAGCAAAGCTATCTAGGTAAGTCCTAGAATCATCAGTTAGTCCATTATAATAAATATCAATAAGCTCATTTTTAGGTAATGGACATCCAGGATGTGCATGAATCAAGGCACAAAACCTTGTCCATGACTCAGGAAATTTCTCTTCTTCTCCCTGTTTAAAATCAAAAAGTCTCCGCAAAGCAGCATGTCTAGCACTGGGAGGAAACTATTTCTGGAAGAAAGAAGCAATCAAGCAATCAGGGCTATCAATGGAACCAGGAGGTAATCTATTAAACCAAGCCCTAGCTTCTCCTTTTAGTGAAAAAGAGAAGATCTTAGTAACAAAGTACTTGCGCATCTTAAAATCATCAGAGAATAAAGCACTCATAGTAGAAAGCTCATTCATATGAGCCACACCACTCTCATTTTTAGTCCCACATAAAGGTTCTTTCTCAACAATATATAAATAGGAAAAATCAAGAGAGAAATCATAGTCTTCATCTTGAATATCTATGGGAGAAGTGGCAAACTTAGGATCAGAGGACAGTTTAGGCATAATAGTACGTCTTGCAAGGAGACTCTTAATAGCACTAGTACCATGTGTGTTTTGGCACTCTTCAACAAAATCATCAGTGAACTCAATGTAACCATCATTAATATCATAACTCTCACTAGACTCAGGTGAGCTAACAGGTGTAACAGTATCTTCACTAGGAGTTTTGGTATTTTCTAGACTAGCCATAGTAGCATCTAGAAGAGGACCTAATGAACCACTCGCAGCAAGCATAGTAGAAGTAACATCATGAGTATCAAAAGCAGTTTCAGACTCAGCAGTAGTAGCAGTGTGTGTAGCATGTGTATGTGGTGGTGGTGTGACAAGCTTACTTATAACAGACGGTGAATCAAGAGCAGTAGAGGTGTTTAGGACTGTACCTCTTCTTGTAGTGGATGGTAAAATAGGGAACTTTCCATCATGAGACTTCCCCATGATGAAAGGAGTAGCAGTGAATAATAATAGATCCAAGTGAACTTACAAATAAAGCTACGCTCCCCGGAAATGGCGCTAGAAAATAGTCTTGATGACCCACAAGTATAGGGGATCGCAACAGTCTTCGCGGGTAGTATTACCCAATTTATTGATTTGACACATGGGGAGCCAAAGAATACTTGCAAGCCTTAACAACTGAGTTTTTAATTCAGCTACACCTAGAAATAGTTCTTGCTCACAGAAGTTTATCAGTAGCAATAGCAAAGTAGAAGCAACATTAGAACAAGAGAAATAGTAACAGTAACAGTAACCAGTGGGATTCGAGTGCAGTAGGCATAGGGATGGATGGACGGGTATTGCATGGACGAGTCTAAACATGTAACTTCATGTCACATCCCAAGATTTTCCAAATCTTGTAATGTGAAAAATAAATGAATAAAATAAAACTTTGTTTGATTTTCAGAGCTAGAAGAAAACTTTTTGAATTCAATTGGAACTGCAAACCAATTTGGATCAAATAAATCCTAAAGGGATTTATAAAGATAAACATTTAATAAAAGAAAATAAAATGTTATGGAACTACTATTTTGGATCTTTTAAATAAAAGGATTTGGTTTACAAAAGGAATAGAAATTCATAAATAAAGATTATTTTAATAGTCAAATTAAACCTTGGCCAAGCTTTTGAAATAAAACATTTTGTTTTGATAAAAATAATAAAGGTTTATTTAAAATAAATTAATAAGGATTTAATATCCAAGTTTTATTAATAAAGGTCTTACTATTTCCAAAATAGCAAAACTTATTTATTTATTTAAAAATAAGTTTTCCAAGTATTTTATATTCCCAAATAAAACCTACTGATTTGGTTTTGAAAAATAATTAGATTTCAAAATAGATTTTTAAAATAAACATCAAAATTCTATTTTGATTAATAACAATGGTCTATTTATTTAATTAATAATGGACCCTAAAAGTAAAAATTATTATTTTGGTTTTGGAATTTGGTTTATGTTACTGAACAGAACCAAATTCATAGTGAAAGGTTTGATGATTGTTGATTTGATTTGGACATTGTTTGGTTGTTTGAAATTTCAAAACAGAATTGGAAAATAGAAAAAGAAAAAGCCAGCAGACAGAAAAAAATAGAGTTTGAACCAGCCCAGTCGACAGAGCCCAATAAGCCCAGGAACCAGCCCAGCTCCCCTCCCCGAAGGAAAACGGTTCGCACCAACTTGTCAACCCACAGAGAAGCTGACCAGTGGACCCTTCGCTCACTCCTTTTTCTTACTGACGACTGGACCCCACTCTCCTGTTCATCCTCCACACCCGCGTGACCCCTTCTCCCCCAAACAGCGCTGCCGTTCTCTGTCATTCAACCGCGCGTAAATTCACGAGTAATGGCCGCGTTAATCTTGCCCCGACCATGCGTACATAAGCACCTCTCCTCCCTCTGTCTTTTCCCTCAAACGCCAACGCCACATCGCCACCAGGCTGCCTCGAATTGGCCCTGCACCGCCGCTATTCCGGCGAGCTCCTCCGGTGAAATCCGACAAACCACAGCCACCTCCTGCCTCCCTGAGCACACTAGGAGATTCCCCACCTCCTGACGCATCTGTCCGTGCACCTCGTTTGACCGCGGGCGCCCCAGGGAGCCGTCTTCGACAAAGCTCTGAACGACGCCGCCGTCCGCTCCAACTCCGACGAGCCCCACAGGTAGTTTCCGGCCGCCCCTCTTATTTTCGTTCACGCACATAGCATCTCCGTGATCCCCTGCGTCTAACCATGCTTCTAGTTTGCCTTCTCGTGACCCATAGCATCGTCTTCGACCTCGACCAGAGCCAACCGTCGCCAGAACGAACTCCGGCGAGGAATTCCTCCTGCCCTCGTGCGCCCCTTGCCCCCATCGACCACGCGTCAAGCACCACCTCATCCTCGCGAACGCGGTGAGCTTACTCCCTCCCTGTTTCGCTTCCTGCCTCGCCAGCGCCGCCACTATCTGGCCGCTCCGCCGCTCGCCGTTGTCCCAGCGCCGCCAGCTTTTGGCAAGTCAGTAGGAGTCGTTCGATCTAGATCGGGCGAGCAAGATTAGATCACTAAACCGCGAAGGGGTATGCTTTCTGGACCGCACAATTTGACTAGATCCAACGCACTGCAGCGCGTGATCCACCCGAACCGGTACCGTCCAATTAGACAGTGCCGCGTGTCCCCTGTTCTGTTTAAAAACAGATTTGAAAACAGATTTGTTTGTGAATTTCAAACCCTCGTAACTTTCGATCCACACGTCCAAAATTTACAAATTTGATACCATTGGAATCAGTGGAACAAACCCTAGCCAACCATGGAATTTGTTTAGCAAATAGTATCTGTTAGATTGGTTGATTTTGCAGAAACATTTGTATGCTTGTATAGAATAGAAAAATGATTCAAAAATATTTTTGAGTTTGAAACCTTGGCAAAATAGTTTATGGAGAACTTACTGACCCTAGGAACCAACCCTTGGTGTTGAAAAGGATTTTGGTAAAGTTTAGGTTGGATTATTTGACTTAGCCATTTTCTAGCCAAATAAAATTGTTGATTTTATTATGAAAATGTTTTTGCAAAGAAAACTTTGGGAAAATGTTTTGGACCAAACCTACTAACCCAAAACACCAAGTTTTGCAATGGCAACTCATTTGGTGAAAAACTTAAAAGTTTTGTTTTGATAAAAACATTTTTCACCACATAAAATGATGAATGGATTTTAAAATGGTTTTGGGATAAAAACCTTTTGCAATTGACTTTGCCACTTAGAAAAATGACCACTTTGGACCTTACAAAATTTAGAAGCCTAGTGGAGACCACCCTTGCAAATAGAACCACCTCTTGCATGCTCACATGCATGACTTAGATCTTAGATCCCATTGTTTTATGTGTGTGAAATGTTTGATTGATTATTTGGAATGCTAGTTGATTTGGTGTTTGCTTGATTGATTGTAGTGAAATTAGCAAAGTGTGAGACTAGCAAGATCGAGGAGTGAACCACCATTCCCTACCAAAAAGGCAAGTTACACTATCATCTAAAGTCCTACTATTTTCATTTTACTTAGTGGATTTTGAAACATGCATGAAAACAATTTTATACTTATGCTATGCTAAATCCTAATAGGATTCCCTATACACTCCTTAGTGAAAATATTGTAGTTGTTACATGCTTAGCCATGCTTTATTTTGAAAAGAGATACATGTTGAGATTTATGAAGTTGAGAAAAGGACTTGTGATTTTATATAATAAAACAAGGACTCAATGAACCACCTGGGTGGCCAAGGATACTTTGAGTTTTGGAGAAGTTGGCAACAGAAGGAACCATGTCTATGGCAATCACTTTGTGTTGTGCTCCAAACAAAACCACCCAGGAAACTTAGAGATTGAACATGTTTCTCCAATTGTGGCTTTCGTGTGCAACCACATGCTATTATGGCTCTGGCTTAGTCAACTACATTGGGAAGACCCATACATTGTCTTCAGTTTACTGGACATGGGGATCTGGAATGCTTCATGGGTGCTGAAGACAAGCTAGCAAGGGTGTATGGGAGGACCCTTTGTAAAGACTTCGTCACATTCTCAATCTGCCAGTACTCCATCTTGGTGAGTGCTAATCCAGTGGCCACTGGTGGCAACAAGATGGGATTGTGACATGTGGGTAAAGTGTACTCCTTCTGCAGAAGATAATAAAAATCTAAGTACTTAGCCGTGTCCCCGGTTATGGACAATACTGAGCAACTAAAGTTTGAAGCTATGGGAGATCTCGACATTCTAATTTCTAAAAGAGAACTTTTAAGGACTTGTTGCACTTGGGGTTACCAAGGAGCTCAAGAGACTTTGACAAAACTTGATGTACTTGGGGTTACCAAGGAACTCAAGAGATTTTGTTGAAAACATGAACACTTGGGGTTACCAAGGAACTCATGAGATTTTGATAAAACTTGTTGCACTTGGGGTTACCAAGTAGCTCAAGGGATTTTTGACAAGGACTTGAACACTTGAGTTTCTACCAAGGAGTTCAAGGAACTTGGAAAAGGAGATTTGACAAAGGACCAAAACCATTTTGAAAAGATAGGATAAATTTTGCTTTATGCAAATGAGCCCTAAACTTTACTTAGCCAAATATGCATGTATGGATAGGATCCACTCATATTATACATAGTAGTGAAGCTTGCCAATACAATTCAAATGTATTGACCCTTGTGGATGTAACTTGTAATGTTGCAGGTTTGATTGTTTTAGTGAAGATTGATTGATTAGGATTACAAAGTCTACAACCAACATCTACCTGTGGCACTTTGAAGATGAAGGACCCCATGATTATAGTTATTCCGCTGCAATGTAATGTAATAGCCAAATGAGCTATGTATGATGTAATAAAATTATGTTATTCCTGGTTATAAATTTATGTTATGACCTTTGTTTCTTGATATTACATCTTAACTGTGGATGCTAGCTATTGATCCAGGGACTAGCATTGTAAACACAGGGGATACCACCTTATATTGTTTAAAGGTTTAGGACACTCCCTCTACACTTCAAGATCTAGGGCATTGCAGATAAATAATAACAAGCATCCAAGTACTAAACAATCCTAGGCATGTGCTCCAAATATAGTCATACATGCTCGCAATGAGAACTTGCACAACATCTTCTGTCTAGCCAGCCCGTGGCAGCGGGGCCTCTAGGGAACTACTGGCAATTAAGGTGCTCCTTTTAATAGAGCACCGAAGCAAAGCATTAACACTCCATGAACACATGTGATCCTCACACCACAGCCATACCCTCCGGTTGTCCCAATTATTGTCACTTTGGGGAGTTTGGATCCAGACAATGATATGTGTACACAGCTTGCAGATAAGATCACAAACAATACTATCATAATGATTCAATAATAAGTTCAGATCTGAGATCATGGCACTCACGCCCTAGTGATAAGCATTAAGCACAACAAGTTGCAACAAAGTCAAATAGCACTATTAGAGATACTAGGCACTATGCCCTAACAATCTTATTCGATTACATGATAGAACTCATCCAATCCCTACCATCCCCAAGCCTACATCGGGGGATTACTCACTCATGGATGAGGGAAACATTGATGGTCGATGGATATGCGTTGGTGATGACGATGGCGATGATACTCTCCAAATTCCATGTCCCGTTTGGGTGCCAGAACGGAGTTTCTGGATCCGAATCTTGGTTTCTGGTGGTGGCACCGGAGCGGAACTCTTTCTGGAAAACTATCAAACCCCCCCTCGGTTTTTAGGTCGAGAGGCAACATATAGGCGCAGAGGGAGGCCGAGGGGGTGCCTAGGGTGGCTGCACTCCCCCTAGGCGCGGCCAATGGTGGGCCCGCACCTGGAAGGGTTGTGGGCCCGCCAGGCACCTTCTCCGTCTCGTCTTCTGGCTCTGTGGATCTTCTGGTGAAATATAATTTTTGGCATATTTTCCGGGATTTTCCTGATAGTTGATTTTCTGCACAAAAACAAGACACCAAGGTAATTGTGCTGAAAACAGCGTCAGTCCGTGTTAGTTGTATCCAAATCACACAAGTTTAGAGGAGAAACAATAGCAAAAGTGTTCGGGAAAGTAGATACGTTTTGGACGTATCATTAGTCCATAAAAACATATAAAAACACCTCAAAGTGCAGACAAAGCAAAACAAAGTAGATACTAAACAAGCATGGAACATCAAAAATTATAGATACGTTTCCGACGTATCAAGCATCTCCAAGCTTAACTCCTGCTCGTCCTCGAGTAGGTAAGTTATAAAAAGAATAATTTTTGAGGTGACATGCACCATCAAAATCAAGATCAAACCATTTGCAAGCATTGAAAGCTGAGATCAAAGAACTCTAAACATGAGAATGAAAGATAGAGTTCTAACAATAAGACAAAGTAACTATGCATGCAACATGAAAGGTTACAAACAAATACCATGAATAACATGCATTGAAAAACATTTGTTTGTTTCACATACAGAAAACATAGCATAGTGGCATTCAGCTTGTCCCTCATGGAGTAGCAAATAGATGCATAGGACACCTTCAAAGTTCATAAGAGTGACTAGATACAATTAGCACAAGAACAAGTAATATCAACAATATGCATCAATCAATAAGTTTTGGGACAATGCATATAGAACTAAGAATGGCAACTATGCTCTCTTAATTGGTGCCTAAGGATAGAAGGTAAAGACTCAATATAATAGTGGAAGAAATGCCATTCATAAAGGGAAGCAGGGATTTCAAGTTTCAAAAAGAGCTTCCAAAAATTATGGTACTTGTTAGCTTTCAGCTCTCATTTCCCCTATCATAAGCATATTGAAGTGATTAAGGTTAAAGTGAACAAACTATGGAGTATATGCTTGACAAAATATAAGTTGGCAATATCATGTCCCTTGAATACGAGGGCCGCTCCTCATGCTACTCAAGTTTAGTTACTTGCAAGTTCTTGTCATAGTAAGTACATGTGTATCATAGAGAACCGCCAACGGGGTACCCCTTGCACATGATACATGAGCTATACCATAATCAAAATGACAAGGCAAGCAGACAATGAGCATCTCAGCAATCTTCTTATTTACCATGGGAATATGGTGCTTTTTCTCTATTTCCTCTTTTCTCATATATTTTTTCCTTTTTTTCTCATTATCTTTTTCTATCTCTTTTTTATAAGAAGAATGCTTCATAGATGTCACTATGGTGATGCTGCAAGTTTCCACAATGATTAGGCATGGCTTAGGCTAGCGGCTCAGGCGTTTCTCTAACACACATACATAACTCCATGGACTTACAAGCTCCTCTTTCATTTCACACCGATGACATCCATAGACAAAAGAGGATGATATCAACTAGGTACAATGTACAAGTGCAATGTTGAAAGAGTTCACCATGAAAGCATGGTTCTGCTAATCCCAATGTATAAGTGCAAGCATATACAACATAGATGACACAATGGTTCAAGTTTATTAGGGCAAGAAAAATAAAGTGTGCCATCAAGTTTGTGAGAGCTTTAATCACTAAGTTTTCACATAACAAAGAGACTTTTTAATTGGAAGATAGATGAAAACAAGAATATACTTGGAATGGTGTAACACACCATGCATAGGAATTTATAGTGGACACTTTGGAATAACTTGGTTTCTTGAGAGTTGGATGCATGAGTAGAGCTTACTCATACACGTGGAGGCTAGCAAAAGACTGGCCATAATCATGTAGAGCGTCAAAACATTACTAATCAAAGCATAAAGTGGTACTACAAATCAAGTAATAAATGATCATAGAGTCTAAGGTGACTTGTTCATAGTCATAACATGGTGTGAGCATGTGCCAATTCAACCCAAACAAAACATCAAAGGAGAGTACCACAATACTATGCTTTTGTATGCTAAAACAACACATGATTCCTTCAAGGCACACTAAGAAATCCTAATTGTTTGGAAGAAGTCATGCTACAACAATAATCACTAAGCATAAGGTCAAAACAACATCTAGCATGACATGCTAAAGTCTAAGTCATAGTAAAAGCAAGCTCCTCTTGTACTATTTAAGCAAGAACTTTCCACTCCTCTCCAACACCAATCAACTTATTTGAAACAACACAACGAGAATGGGGGTCCAAACTACGTTATTCAAGCAAACTAAGCAAACTAAACGAAAACCAAGACGCTCCAAGAACAACACAACAGTGCATGAAACAAATAAAAAACAAAGTGTCTAGAAAGACCTGAGATTTTTATTGATGAAGAAGGGGATGCCTTGGGCATCCCCAAGCTTTGACGCTTGTACCTCTTGAATATTTCTTGGGGTGACACGGGGTGGCATCCCCAAGCTTGAGCTTTTGTCCATTCTTCATCTCATTACATCATTCTTTCTCTACACCTGAAAATTTTCCTTCATACAAAACTTCACACAATTTTCATTAGCAACATTAGTGTATTCAAAAGATAATAGACCTCTGGGTTTAGCTTTAGAACAGCAAAAATTTCACTAAAGACACAAGATACTGTAGAAATTCCCTCAAAAAGCTAAATTTCCCAAAAAGAACCCAAAAAGGAATTAATAAGAAGCAAATGCAAATAATGGCAGAAATCTATCAAAACAGACCAGCAGGTAGAAACCGATTTTTTCAAAGACCTTATGTTGCTCAAATAAAAAAGTGTTTAACTAACAAAAGTTATTTAACATACTGGGGGATTTATTTAGAAAAATATCAGCTCAATCCGACTTACAGAAATTTTACACGAATTTTTACGGTGGAGCACAAAAATCTGTTTCGGGACAGCAACTCCCCAAATCTTACTTCCCTCTCGTTAGAGGTTATTCTTGTCACAAAAAGCAAATAAAAAACGATAAGGAGAGGTCATTACTGAAGTAATAACTTCCAAGACTCAAGAAAACTTTTGGGTTATCTCTCAATAAGTACTTTTCTTTAACGCCTTTAAGTTAGGCACAAGAAGCAAGAATCAAGTATTTTCAAATGAAGAAGCATTAACATCAAACCTTGCTTTCAAAGGAGGAGCAAAAAGCAACTTCTCTCTCCTCATAGGGAAGTGTTCATTACCTTTATTGAATGGAAAGTGATATTTAATGGTGCCTTCTTTCATATCAATGATGGCACCAACAGTTCTAAGAAAAGGTCTTCCCAAAGTAATAGGACAAGAAGCATTGTATTCAACATCCAAAACATATAAATCAATAGGTACATAAGCATTGTTAAACATAGTAAGAACATCATTAACACTCCTCATGAGTTTATTTTTAGCATTATCATTAAGTGGGACATCCAAATAACAATCTTCCAAAGGTTGCAAATCAAGCATTTCATAAATCTTTCTAGGCATGATAGAGAAACTAGAACCAAGGTCACATGAAGCTTTGAGATCAAAGTCATTCACTTGCATATTAATGATGGGTTACCAACTATCTTCTACTTTCCTAGGAATAGAGGCTCTGTGTTTCAACTTTTCTTCCTTAATTTTAATAAGAGCATCTGTAATGTGTTTGGTGAAAGCCACATTCATATCACTGGCATCAGGACTTCTAGCAAGTTTTGTAGGAACATAATCACTACAGAAATATTGCAACCATAAAGATCAAAATCAAATTTAGCATCACTAGTAGTAGTCTCATTGGGTTTAGGCATTGTGGTTGGAGGAATAGGGACTTCTTGTGGTTTAGTGGCATCCATATTGGTGGTGGTGATAGTGCACACACTATTGTTTCTAGCAATTTCAGCTTCTCTTTCCCACTTAGCATGAAGTTGGGCTAACGGTCTAACATTTTCATCAATAGTAAATTGTATGGCATGAGTAGCAGCAAAGGTACTTTCCAAAGTTTCAGGTTTAGCAGCCATTTTATTAATCAAAGAGGACTATGCTTCAGACAAAGAGGAAATATTTTTATCAACATTCAAAAGCTTTTCCTCCACAGTCTTGTTGAAAGTGGTTTGTTTACTAATAAAGTCTTTGAGCATGACTTCAAGTTCAGAGGGGGCACTTCTAGTATTGTTGTAGGAGTTTCCATATGTATTGCCATTATTAGGAGGATAAGGCCTATAATTGTTGTTACTACCAAAATTATTCCTATAGGCATTGTTGTTGAAATTGTTGTTTCTAATGAAGTTCACATCAACTTGCTCTTATTGAGCAACCAAGGAGGCTAAGGGAACATTATTAGGATCTATAGGAGCTTTTCCATTAACAAGCATATCCATGATAACATCAATCTTATCACTCAAAGAGGAGGTTTCTTCAACAGAATTTACCTTCTTACCATGTGGAGCTCTCTCAGTGTGCCATTCAGAATAATTAACCATCATATTATCAAGGAGCTTTGTTGCAGCACCCAAGGTAATGGTCATAAAGGTACCTCCAGCAGCTGAATCCAAAAGGTTTCTTGAAGAGAAGTTCAAACATGCATAAAAATTCTGGATAATCATCCAAGTAGTAAGTCCATGAGTGGGACAATTCTTAACCAAAGATTTCATTCTTTCCCAAGATTGAGCAACGTGTTCATTATCAAGTTGTTTAAATTTCATAATATCACTTCTCATAGATAAAATCTTAGCAGTAGGGTAGTACTTTCCAATAAAAGCATCTTTGCACTTAATCCAAGAATCAATACTATTTCTAGGCAAGGATAGCAACCATTATTTAGCTTTTCCTCTCAAGGAGAAAGGAAATAACTTGAGCTTAATAATATCTCTATCTACATACTTATATTTTTGCATCTCACAAAGTTCAACAAAGTTATTGAGGTGGGCAGCAGCGTCATCAGAACTAGCACCCGAAAATTGCTCTCTCATCACAAGATTCAACAAAGCAGGCTTAATTTCATAAAAGGTAGCATCGGGAGCAGGTGGAGCAATAGGAGTACTTAGGAAATCATTGTTGTTTGTGCTAGTGAAGTCACACAACTTGGTGTTCTCAGCAGAGTTCATTTTGGCAAAAGTGAAGCAAGCCAACAGCTGCAGCAACCAGAGCATGAACTATTTTTTTGTGTTTTTGATAAGAGAAACCAAACCAAACTAAACTATTTTTTGGAGTTTTTGATAAAAAGAGGCAAAAAAAACCAAGAAAAAGAAACTAAGCAAAACAAAAACAAAGTAAAGAGAAAGGTTGTGAAGGACTCCCCTTGTGAAGACGTCCTTAGCCTCCCCCGCAATGACGCCAGAAAATCTTGATGGTGCGTGGAAGCTTCGTTGGGAGACCACAAGAGGAAGGTGTGATGAGCACAACAGCAAGTTTTCCCTCAGTAAGAACCAAGGTTATCGAACCAGTAGGAGGAAGGAAATGACTCGAAGGTGTTGCTAGCAACTTGGAAACCTGCACAACAAAAACTCAAGACTTTGCCCCAACGAATAGTGAGGTTGTCAATCTCACCAGTTTGCTGAAAACAAAGGGTTAACTGTATGGTGTGGAAGGCAATAGTGGTTTGCAGAAAGTAAACAGTAACAGTGGAAGATGTATGATGACCCACAAGTATAGGGGATCGCAACAGTCTTCGCGGGTAGTATTATCCAATTTATTGATTCGACACAAGGGGAGCCAAAGAATACTTGCAAGCCTTAACAACTGAGTTGTCAATTCAGCTGCACCTCGAAATAGTTCTTGCTTACAGAAGTTTATCAGTAGCAACAGTTTGGTAGTAGCAACAACAAAGCAACAGCAACAGTGACAGCAACAGTGAAACAACAGCAATAGTAACAGTAACGGTAACAGTAGGATTCGAGTGCGATAGGCATAGGGATGGATGGACGGGCGTTGCATGGACGAGTCTAAACATGTAACTTCAAGATCCAAGGCATTGCAGATAAATGATAACAAGCATCCAAGTACTATATAATCCTAGGCATGTGCTCCAAATATAGTCATACGTGCTCGCAATGAGAACTTGCACAACATCTTCTGTCCAGCCAGCCCGTGGTAGTGGGGCCTCTAGGGAACTACTATCAATTAAGGTGCTCCTTTTAATAGAGCACCAGAGCAAAGCATTAACACTCCATGAACACATGTTATCCTCACACCACAGCCATCCCCTCCGGTTGTCCCAATTATTGTCACTTTGGGGCCTTTGGATCCGGACAATGATATGTGTACACAACTTGCAGATAAGATCACAAACAATACTATCATAATGATTCAATAATAAGTTCAGATCTGAGATCATGGCACTCGGGCCCTAGTGAAAAGCATTAAGCACAACAAGTTGCAACAAAGTCAAATAGCACAAAAGATACTAGGCACTATGCCCTAACAATCTAATTTGCTTACATGATAGAACTCATCAAATATCTACCATCCCCAATCCTGAAGCGGGGGATTACTCACTCATGGATGAGGGAAACATCGGTGGTTGAGGGAGATGCGTTGGTGATGATGATGATGACGATGATCCTCTCCAAATTCCTTGTCCCGGCTGGTGCCAGAACGGAGTTTATGGATCCGAATCTTGGTTTTTGGTGGCGGTGGTGGAGCGGAACTCTTTCTGGAAAACTATCAAACCCCCCTCGGTTTTTAGGTCGAAAGGCAACTTATAGGCACAGAGGGAGGCCAAGGAGGTGCCTGGGGAGGCTGCACCCCCTCCAGGCACGACCCGTGGTGGGCCCGTGCCTAGGGTGGGTCTGGCCCCCCAGGCCTCCTCTCCATTTCTCCTTATGGCTCCGTGGATCTTCTGGTGAAATATAATTTTTGGCATATTTTCCGGGATTTTTCCTGATAGTTCATTTTCTGCACAAAAACAAGACACCAAGGTAATTCTGCTGAAAACAGTGTCAGTCCGTGTTTGTTGTATCCAAATCACACAAGTTTAGAGAAGAAACAATAACAAAGTGTTCGAGAAAGTAGATACGTTTTGGACGTATCAACTCCCCCAAGCTTAGCTTATTGCTTGTCCTCAAGCAATTCAGTTGAAAACTAAGTGCGATAAAAGAACTTTCACGAACACATTGCTTCATATGATGTAAATATTCTCAGGACAGGAGTAGATGCTTAGACAATTCATAATAAAGAGTATGCAACTAAGTCTACTTTATAGTCATTGTAAGCTATGAAGAGAAACCAACCCAATAATAATAAGTAGCATGAAACATAAACATAAGCAACATTGCAATGCTCATAATAAAGTATGATAGAGTGGTATCTCGCTTCCTTTGTTTGAAGAGCACAATATAAATGTCAAGGCACCTCTGAAGTTCACATCAAGACTAGAAATAAAGATATTAGAGATACAAGCATCAAAATCATGACATAATTAACCAAGTTTTGGAACAAACACAAAAATGACAACTATGCTCTCAAGAAGGTGCTCATAGAATAAGTGGTGACTCAACAAAGTTGTGAAAGCGGTTTTGGAAAGGTTTGAAAGGCTTCCAAATGCTGAAAGGAAGGTACTCATTAGCTTTGAGATCTCATTGCCCCTATCATAGGCATCTTCATGTCGTTAAGGTGAAAGTGAGGTCCACTCTGAATTATATGCTTGACAGACCATAGACTGGAAATCCCAAGTCCCTTGAGTACGAGGGTCGCTCCTCATGCTACTCAACTTTGGTCACCTGAAAGTTCTTGTCATTGTAAATACATGCATATCATCGAGAACCGCCAATGGGGTACCCCTTACACATGGTACAGGAGCTTTCCCATAACCAAAATGACAAGGCAAGCAGACAATAAGCATCTTAGCGATCTTTTTATTTACTATGTGTATAGATTTTTATTGAGCATGCTTCATAGATGCTCATTATGGTGATGCTGCAAGTTTCCACCATGATTGGGCATGGCTTAGGCTAGCGGCCCAGGCGTTTCTCTAACACAATGTATAAACTCCACGAACCAACAACTTCCCCCTTTATTTCACATCGTCGACATCCGTAAATAAAAGAACAAGGTATCAACTGGATGAGATATCCAAAAAGTGTTGAAAGCGTTCCCTGTGACAGCACGGTTCTGCTGACTCCCAGCATATAATTAGCAATCATATAAATTTCATGGACAGGTCACAATGGTTCAGGATTATTAAGCGCAAGGAATAAAGTGTGCCATCAAGTTCGTGAGAGCTTTACTAACTAACTTTCTCAAAATAGACAAACATTTTGTTTTGGAAGAAAACACGACATAAAGAATATGCGCTGAAGTAGCAAATAATGCTAATAGGTAGGTATGGTGGACACAGTTGGAAGCACAGGTAGAGCACATACTCAGTGCAAGTGAAGGCTAGCAATATACAGGGAGCGACAAATTAGAGAGCAATAGCTGTCATAATCATGCTTGCAACAAAACAGGACTAACCATGGCATGAAAGTGATACAAGAACTCTGAGGCAAAATAAATCATCGAGGCTTACTGACTATTGATTAGTCATATGCATGCGTGAGCATGTGCCAGGTCGATTCACATGAACAGTCAGAGGAGTATACCACAATATCATGCCAAAGTATGAATAAAACAATGCAAGCAAACATTCATATGACATGCTACAAACTATTAGCAAGCTGGAGCTAATCATAGATAAGCAAGAACTACTAAGCAAAATCTTTTTGGATTTTTCTCTTTTAAGGCAAACCAAAACAAAGAAACAAACCAAGAGAAACAACGAAAATATTTTTGGTGTTTTTGGTTTTTTAGAAAGAAGCAACAAGAACCAAAAAGAAAGCGAAAACAATGGATATACAAAGAACCGACCGAACATGATATATATATATGAGTGTGATGTCGGTATACCTCCTCCCAAGCTTAGGCTTTTGGCCTAAGTGGGGCTCAATCCCATGGTGTCCAAGAGGATGAACCTCCGTAATATGCCGAGGAAGATCCCTCGTCCTGGTATGAGCTTGAGGCCTCCCCTGTGTAATACGCAGGGGGGTCATATGATGGTGCTTCCTCCTGATAGTGCCCATGGAAGTTGAGAGAACGCAGGTTGTCATCCATCTCCGCCTTCGAGCGTGACCAAGGTCCCTGAGAAATACTGAACAAAGTGGTTTGGGGTAGAGGGATCTCTCTCTCTTCCCCATCAGTAAAGAGCATTCTATAAACCAAGTTCTCAAGAGTAGAGCTAGTGGTGACAAAGTGGTGCGCCTTCATGGCAACAAGATCAAGACTCTGAGGAGCCAAAACTGTATCATGTGGATCAACAGCAATGTTCAAGGTAGCAACAACACGAGTATCAATAATTCCCCCATAAATGGGTCCCTTAGCAGCTAGACGACGAGCAATGAGAGAACCAAGATTATACTTATCCTCATTGTTGAGCGCAGCAACTAAGAAGGCCAATTGATAGATGGAAATATTACTAGTGTTCTCCCTACCAAGAACACTGGTGGCAAGATAGTAGGAAAAATACTTGATGGCTGGAAGTTGAATGTTTTTTATCTTCCCTCACTTAGCTCTACGATCATCATCATTGGTTATTCCTCGGTAAAGATCTAACAAATCAGCGGATAGAGCCTGAATCTTCTTTGATGATCTAGTTGTACCAAGTCCAAGGGCCTTGCAAAATTGCTTTAAAGTCAAAGAATGAGCCCTGCCATAAATTTTGAAAGACACAGAAAGCTTGAACACACTATTAGTAAAGGAGAAACTCTCCACAAATGTCTTAGTAAGCAAAGCATATTGTGCACTCTCATCCTGCATGTAACTTGTTAGACCAGCTCTCTGTACCAAAGTCATAAAATCATTAAGAATCCCGACAGCTCGCAAAAAAGTTTGGCAAGGAAAGTGGAGGGGTGTGCATCCCCTTCATCTCCCTCGTCACCAAATCGTGGAGTGATGAGATCCTCATTGTATGAGGGTATAGTACTAGTAGATGACCTTGGAAGCCTTGCCCTTCTAGGTGCATCACTCTCAAATATGTCACCAAAAGTGTGGTGGTGCATGACTTCCCTATTCTGAAATTTTAAACAACCATCAAACCAAGTGATTTCTAAGTTGATAAATGATGAGGAACTACTATAGGAACTTGCTAGAGGACTACACATGTATCAAAACAAAGTTTCTAAGCAAAGAACAAGCATGCAAGCTCAAACAACCTGTCACCTATAGCAGAAAACACTCAAGATACAATCTACCAATCACAAATCTAATTGGACAAGTGGAGGAGGCACATACCAAGGAACAATCCCTCCAAAAATCAGCACTTGAGATGGGCTGAACAAGGAGATCGAAAATCGCGAGCAAGAACAACAAGAAATCGAGCTTGAGCAAGTTTTCCGGTGTTTTTTGGGAGAGATAAAGAAGGTGTCTTTGAGGAGGCAGCTTGGAGGGGCCCAGGTGGGCCACCCCCCCTAGGCGCCACCCCCTGGTAGGCCGCGCCTACCATGGGTGTGGTGGCCTGGGGTGGCCCCTTGGGTCACTTTAGGTGCCTCTCTGCCACTTTTTTCGAGGAAAAATTTATTTTGAATTTTCTAAGATTTGTTGGGAAACTTTATTTTTGGCCAATTTTCAGGGTATGAAAATTGATTTTCTCGCAGAAATAGTTTTTTCAGAAGAAGCAAAAGCAAACCAAAAGCCAAACTACAGGAGCTCTAAGAAACTCAAACAAGCAAACAACTAGCAAAACTAAAGCTAAAGCAAAGAGTAGGAAGGAGGATAAAAGTAAAAGAAAGCAAATATAACCATAGTGGAAACATTATTTTGTTCATTAAAATCCTTTTGTTAACAAGGTTGATCAAGTCTTGTTACCAAAATAATCTTATATGAAACAAAACTTTGCATTCCACAAGGTGATTATGTTACCTCATATTTGATATCAATGGTCCCAATCATAATAGTTTCAAAATTTTCTTGTGGAATGGGACAATATATTTCTCCAACCTTGATGCTCTCAATATTTTCAATGGAATTCAGGCAATAGATCCTAGCAACATTATTGGGGAAATAGACAGTGTGCTCTTTGTTATTAATATTGAATGTTACTTTTCCGTGATTGCAATTGATGACAGCACCTGCAGTATTAAGAAAAGGTCTCCCAAGAATAATAGGCATATTATCATCTTCAGGCATTTCAAGCACAACAAAATCAGTTAAAACAATGCAATTATGAGCTACTTGAACAGGAACATCCTCACATATACCAACAGGAATAGTAGTTGAATTATCAGCCATTTGCAAAGATATATCAGTTGGTAACAACTTTTCTAGCTGGAGTCTCTTATAGAAAGAAAAAGGCATAACACTAACTCCAGCTCCCAAGTCACATAAAGCAGTTCTAACAAAATTATTCTTAATGGAGCAAGGAATAGTTGGTATACCTAGATCACCAAGTTTCTTTGGAACCTTACCATTGAAGGAATAATTAGCAAGTAGAGTAGAAATATCCTCATTAGGAATCTTCCTTTTATTAGAGACAATATCCTTCATATACTTTGAATAAGGAGGCAACTTAATAGCATCAGTCAAAGGAATTTGCAAGAATAAAGGTTTCATCCACTCACAAAACTTGTTGTAGTGTTCTTCCTCCTTTGACTTGTGTTTCTTACCTGGAAAAGGCATAGGTTTCTGCACCCAAGGTTCTCTCTCTTTACCATGTTTTTTAGTAATAAAATCTTCCTTTGTGTACCTGGTGTTCTTAGTGTGGTTCTCAGGTTCTTCCTCACGTTCCTCCTTATCAGGAGACTCATTTTTACCATTACCACTCTCAGTTTCAGCATCAGAGACAAATATACTATTAGGATCTATAGCAGGTTCAAGGGGTTCCTCAACTATTTTGTGTTTCTTTTTCTTTCTCTTACGAGGACTAACACTACTCTCATCTTGTTGAGAATCCTGCTCAATTCTTTTAGGGTGTCCTTCAGGATATAAAGTATCTTGAGTAGCTATACCACTCCTAGTTCTAATTCCATAAGCATGTTTATTTCCTGAAGCATTAACTAGCATATCCTTTTGTACCTTAGCAAGTTGATCAAGTTGGGTTTGAACCATTTGAAAGTGTTTACAAAGCATTTTAATGTCATTAGAAGTTCTTTCCATAATATCTTTCAACTCATGGATAGCTCTACAGTTTTCCAATAAATTATCCTCAACTTATTTATTAAAATGACCTTGTTTAATAATAAAAATGTCAAGTTCATCTAAGCATTGATCAGGAGGATTACCATAAGGAATATCACCTTCATCAATGTATTGTAGAGAGTGTACCTCAATAGTAGATGAATGGGGAATTGGCTTACATAATTCTTCTATAGGAGGTATATTCTTCACATCTTCAGCTATAATACCTTTCTCCTTTAGACACTTCTTAGCTTCCTTCATCACTTCATCATTTAATGCAATAACTCCCCTCTTCTTTGGTGTTGGTGTTGGAATTAGTTTAGGAACATCTGGTTCAGGAGCAATAGGCTCAGGTGTATTCAACTCAGTTGAAGTCCAATCATTATAACTCTTGCTTATCTTGGTCATTAATTCTTCAGCATCTGTAGGAGTCCTTTTCCTGAAAACACAATCAGCAAAGCTATCTAGGTAGGTCCTAGAATCATCAGTTAGTCCATTATAATAAATATCAAGAAGCTCATTCTTAGGTAATGGACATCCAGGATGTGCATGAATCAAGGCACAAAACCTTGTCCATGACTCAGGCAATTTCTCTTCTTCTCCCTGTTTAAAATCAAAAAGTTTCTGCAAAGTAGCATGTCAAGCACTGGGAGGAAAATATTTCTGGAAGAAAGAAGCAATCAAGCAATTGGGGCTATCAATGGAACCAGGAGGTAATCTATTAAACCAAGCCCTAGCTTCACCTTTTAGTGAAAAAAGGAAGATCTTTGTAACAAAGTACTTGCGCATCTTAAAATCATCAGAGAATAAAGCACTCATAGTAGAAAGCTCATTCATATGAGCCACAACACTCTCATTTTCAGTCCCACAAAAAGGTTCTTTCTCAACAATATCCAAGTTAGATAAATCAAGAGAGAAATCATAATCTTCGTCTTTAATATCTATTTGAGAGGTGGCAAACTTAGGATTAGAGGACAACTTAGGCATAATAGTATGTCTATGAAGGAGACTCTTAATAGCACTAGTACCATGTGTGTTTCGTCACTCTTCAAAAAATCATCAGTGAACTCAATGTAACCATCATTAATATCATAACTCTCACTAGGCTCAGGTGAGCTAACAGGTGTAACAGTGTCTTCACTAGGAGTTTCGGTATTTCCTAGACTAGCCATAGTAGCATCTAGAAAAGGACCTAATGAACCACTCGCATCAAGCATAGTAGAAGTAACATCATGAGTATCAAAAGAAGTTTCAGACTCAACAGTAGTAGTAGTGTGTGTAGCATGTGTATGTGGTGGTGGTGTAACAAGCTTACTTATAACAGACGGTGAATCAAGAGCAGCATAGGCGTTTACGATTGTACCTCTTCTTGTAGTGGATGGTAAAATAGGGATCTTTCCATCACGAGACTTCCCCATGATGAAAGGAGTAGCAGTGAACAATAATAGATCCAAGTGAACTTACAAATAAAGCTATGCGTTGGTGATGACAATGGCGATGATCCTCTCCAAATTCCTCGTCCCGGCAGGGTGCCAGAACAGAGTTTCTTGATCCGAATCTTGGTTTCTGGTGGCGGCGGCAGAGCGGAACTCTTTCTGGAAAACTATCGAACCCCCCCCTCAGTTTTTAGGTCGAAAGGCAACTTATAGGCACAGAGGGGGCCGAGGAGGTGCCTGGGAGGCTGCACCCCCTCTAGGCGCGGCCAGTGGTGGGCCCGCGCCTGGGGTGGGTTTGGCCCCCAGGCCTCCTCTCCATTTCTCCTTCTGGCTCCGTGGATCTTCTGGTGAAATATAATTTTTGGCATATTTTCCGGGATTTTTCCTGATAGTTCATTTTCTGCACAAAAACAAGACACCAAGGTAATTCTGCTGAAAACAGTGCCAGTCCGTGTTAGTTGTATCCAAATCACACAAGTTTAGAGAAGAAACAATAACAAAGTGTTTGAGAAAGTAGATATGTTTTGGACGTATCAATGTATCAATGGTAAAGATTGGACCGGGGTCCATAGTTCACTAGAGGTGTTCTCCATAGATAAACAAACATGGCATGCTGGGTAAACAAATTACAGCAGGGCAATTGACAGGACTAAGCAAGGCATAACAATGCAATACTAGACATTCATGATCCTATGAGATTCGATTGGGCAATACAACAAGATACATAGACCGCCATCCAACTGCATCTATGACTAGTAATCGACCTTCAGGTTGTCATCCGACCCCCCTCTAGTATTAAGTTGCAAGCAATGGATAACTGCTTTAAGAAAAGTGTGTAAGGTAAACAATCCACCTGTTCCATGAACAAGAGACTGTTGTTTTCTCCCTAGTGGCAACTACACATCTACAACCTTAGAGATTTCTGTCACTTCCCTTAGAGGTGTTCTCCTTAGATAAACAAACATGGCATGCTGGGTAAACAAATTATAGCAGGGCAATTGACAGGACTAAGCAAGGCATAACAATGCAATACTAGACATTCATGATCCTATGAGATTCGATTGGGCAATACAACAAGATACATAGACCACCATCCAACTGCATCTATGACTAGTAATCGACCTTCAGGTTATCATCCGACCCCCCCTCCAGTATTAAGTTGCAAGCAACGGATAACTGCTTTAAGAAAAGTGTGTAAGGTAAACAATCCACCTATTCCATGAACAAGAGACTGTTGTTTTCTCCCTAGTGGCAATAGCACATCTACAACCTTAGAGATTTCTGTCACTTCCCTTAGATTAAATAGAGGCATGAACCCACTATTGAGCATAAATACCCCTCTTGGAGTCACTAGCATCTACTTGGCCAAGATAGATACTAGAAACAGAGAGCATGCAAGATCTCAAACAACACAGACATGATAGAATCAATAAGACAAAACCATTAATCAATCTGGCATAGTAATCTCAATATCCATCGGATCCCCGCAAACACAACATGCATGATTACAAATAGATGATCTTGATCATGAACGGAGCTCACAAGATCTAAACATGGTAGCACAAAGGAGGATATACAACCATCTAGCTACTACATGGACCTGTATTCCAAGGTGGAACTACTCACACTTCATACCGAAGGCTGGCATGATGAAGAAGAAGGCCTCTGGGATGATCTCCCCTCTGGCAGGGTGCCGGGAAGAGCTTCAGATCCCCTCGATCTAGGGACGATGGTGGTGGCGGCTACAGACGGTTTGATCGAATATTGATTGGGTACTTAGGGTTTTGGCATCGAGGGGTGTTTATAGGCGAGGAGGCGAGGCAGGGGGGTAGCCAGGGCGGCCGCACCCCTAGGCGCGGGTTGGGTCCGGCCGCGCGACCAGGGGGTGTGGCCCCCTGGTGGCTCCCCTCCGTCTCGTATTCAGGCTCCGTGTTCCCCACGGTAAAATATTTACTTTGGCTTTTGTCCCGTCCAATTCCGAGAATATTGATTTTCTGCCTTTTCTGGAACCAAAAACAGAAAAAAACAGGCAACTAGCACTATGGCATCTTGTTAATAGGTTAGTCCAAAAAAACATATAAAAACACCTCAAAGTGTAGACAAAGCAAATCAAAGTAGATACTAAACAAGCATGGAACACCAAAATTTATAGATACGTTTCTGACGTATCAGTGAAGTACTCACGCATCATATCGGAGGCTGGCATGGTGATGAAGAAGGCCTCCTGGACGATCTCTCCCCTCCGGCAGGGTGCCGGGAAGAGCTTCAGATCCCCCCGATCTAAGGACAATGTTGGCGGCGGCTACAGACTGTTTCGTGGAGATTTGATCGGGTGCTTAGGGTTTCTGCATCGGGGTGACTTCATAGGCAAAGGGAAAAGGTCAGTGGGCGCCCGAGGGTCCCACACCTGGTGGTGGAGCGCCCCCTAGGCCACGCGGCCCTAGGGTGTGGCCACCTCGTGGACCCCCTTCGGCTGCCCTTCGGACTCTGTGTTCTCTCTGATAAAATATTGACTTTGGCTTTTGTCTCGTCCAATTCAGAGAATATTTCCTTACTAGCTTTTCTAAAACCAAAAATAGCAGAAAACATGCAACTGGCACTGCGGCATCTTGTTAATAGGTTAGTCCCAGAAAATGTATAAAAATACCTCAAAGTGTAGACAAAACATAACAAAGTTGATACTAAACAAGCATGTAACATCAAAAATTATAGATACGTTTACGACGTATCTGAAAGAGCATTTGCTATCCCTAGTGATTTTGGTGTTTTATAACAACACACATATCGGACTAATGATTTGCCAAGTGTGTCCCAGGTGCATTGAAAATGATTTGCAATGTTCAAAAACTGTCTGCCTAGCGCGGTACCAAAAGGCGGTAGTACCGCTTTCTACTACCGGATGCGACAGAAGGTTTTGACTAACTGTCAAAAAGCCTCTGCCGGGCTAGGTACTAAAAAGCAGTAGTACCGCATTTTAGTACCTAGTGCAACAGTAGCTTTTTGACCACTTGTCAAAATCTTCTGCCTTCTCCGGTACTACCGCATTTTAGTACCACACGGGGCAGAGACTTTTGTACGTTGGCAAAAAGCTTCTGTCTTCCTAGGTAGTAAAATGCGGTAGTACCGCATTTTACTGTTGGAGATATGCCCAAGAGGCAATAATAAAGTGGTTATTATCATATCTTCATACTTATGATAAATGTTTACATACCATGCTATAATTGTATTAACCGGAAACATTAATACTTGTGTGATTTGTAAACAGAAAAGAGTCCCTAGTAAAGCCTCTTGTTAAACTAGCTTGTTGGTTAATATATGATCATGTTTTCCTGATCATGAACATAGAGATGTTATTAACAACAGGGTCATATCATTAGGAGAATGATGTGATGGACATACTCCTATAGTTAAGCGTAGCATAAAGATTAAGTCATTTAATATAGTTCATTTGCTATAAGCTTTCTGATACATAGTAACCTAATTCCTTCGACCATGAGATCATGCTAATCACTATCACCGGAAGGATGCTTTGATGACATCAAACATCACACCGTAACTGGGTGGCTATAAAGGTGGCATTGAGTGTTCGGAAAGTATGTGTTGAGGCACATGGATCAAGAGTGGGATTTGTCCATCCATATGACGGATAGATATACTCTGGGCCCTCTCGGTGGAATGTCATCCAATTAGCTTGCAAGCATGTGACTGGCTCACAAGGGATCACATACCACGGGAACGAGAAAAGAGTACTTATCGGTAACGAGGTTGAACTAGGTATGCAGAGATACCGACGATCAAAACCTCGGATAAGTAAACTATCGTGAGACAAAGGGAAATTGGTATCGTATGTAAGTGGTTCATTCGATCGCAAAGTAATCGTAGAAATATGTGGGAGCCGTATGAATTTCCAGATTCCTCTATTGGTTATTGATCGGAGAAGTGTCTCGATCATGTCCGCATAATTCACGAACCGTAGGGAGACACACTTAAGGATTCGATGTTGTTGAGTAGTTATGGAATGATGAGTAAGAGACCGAATGTTGTTCGAAGTCTCAGATGGGATCCCGGATATCACGAGGATATCCAGAATGGTCCGGAGAATAAGATTCATATAAGGAAAGTCCTGTTTCGGAGTTGGGGAATGATTCCGGTGTTTTCATCGGGAATGTTCTAGAAGGTTCCGGAATGTCCGGCACTCCGGAGGGGAAAGGGTACATGAATGTGTTATATCAAGTTGATATGATTGCATCATGTACTAGGTGTCATCGCTGTACCAAAATAGAGGGTTTATTCAAATCCTAGTTTGAAAAGTCAAACGGCTAGTTTGAAAGTCAAACGGCTAGTTTTGGGAAAGAGGAGAAGGAGGTTTGAAACCGACTTGGGGGAGGAGTTCCTCCTCCCACCGCCGGCCCACCTTGGGTCCGAGTTGGGGAGGGACTCCCCTCCCCAGGCGCGCCTCCCTCCACCTATAAGAGGAGGGGCAGGGCTCCCCTCCTAGACACACAAGTTGCCTCCCTCTAAACCTAAACCCTAGCCACAGCCTAGGGATTTCTCCCAAGCCGTCGAGTTAGAGCTTCTAATTGCCCTAGCCGCTGGTTTAGCCCCTTCTAATTGGTGTGTATAAACCCTAGATCACCAAGGCTCTCTCATAGTCCACCATACTCGCTCCGTCTTAAGGCGAAGCCCTGCGAGATCTCCCCTCTACTTCCGGTACCACGCCGTCGTGCTGCCGGAATCGCGAGGAGAGTGCTACAACCTCCGCTGCCTGCTGGAACAAGGGAGAGGAAGGTATTCATCGAGTACCGAACGTGTGACCGACTGCGGAAGCGCTGCCGGAACGCAGCGCCGGAAGGATCGTCTGCGCGATCTTGAGATCGGGAGTGTACGACTACATCATCCACGAGAATCTGCTCTTGTTAACCGCTTTGGAATCTTCGAGGGTGAGTTCCTCTATCGACTCGTTGCTACAATCTAGTAGATAGATCTTGGCTTGATCATAGATTAGATCTTGATTGTGTGTTCATGCGGTAGAAAATTTTTGTTTTCCATACTACGAACCCCTACATTTACTACCTGGCGTGACAAAGAGTTTTTTTCGACTAAACTGCAGATTCCACTTCACGTATGGTAGTACCGGTTGCCATTTGCGGTACTACCGCTTTACGGTAGCATCAATGGTAGTACCGCTGTGGCTAGGGCTTATGAAGTTTGAATGATGGTCGTCCGGTACCAGGTCCGGTAGTACCGGAGTTCTCCGGTAGTACTGCTTGAACTTGCGGTACTACCGCTGCATTAAAGGCTCCAATGGCCAGATTTCTTGGAGGAGTATAAATACCCCTCCACCTACGTTGGGACAAATTGCTCAGCCACATTAAAGTCAAGACCACCATTGGAGCCACCCAATCTTCAAGATCTCCTCATTCCACCACCCAAAGTCTTTGATCTTTGGGGAATCGAAGGAGGAGGCCCCGATCTACTACTTCACCAAAATAGATCTACATTTCCCCCTCATTTCATTGAGGGCCCCTTTGTTCTAGTGTTTTCTTGGAAACCCTAGTTCTTGTTTTGGTTCTTACAAGCTTGTCTTTGATTGCTTTGATAGCTTTCTTGTATTTGGGAGCCTCCGATTAAGTTGTGGATGTGTGCCCCAAACTTGTAAAGGTGTCGGCTTCCACCTTGAAGGTTGCCGATATAGTGGAAGGTGAATCGATCCCGTTGGGGTGAGATTCATCAGAGAACAAGGGAGGCTTTTCGTGGTGTTGGTGGTTTGAAACCACCCCCTCTCCAAACGTAGACGTGCTTCCCCTCAAAAGGAAGGAACTACGGGAAACAAATCCTTGTGTCTCCGTGTCCACCACTTGGATACTTCTATCCTTTACCGCACTTTACTTACTTGTTCCTACTTTGTGTTGTGGTAGCTCTTGCATAATTGTCATATAGGTAAATTCACCTTAGTTGCATTATCTAGAGAATTTACCTTATTGTCAAACCTTAATTTGAAAAAATAAGAAAATTTGAAGTAGCACCTATTCACCCCCCCCCCTCTAGGTGCCCATACGATCCTTTCAATTGGTATCAGAGCCTCGGCTCTTTATTCGAGCTTTACCGCCTAAGAGAATATGGGTAGCGACGAAGGGGATGGTGGTAGCGAGCTAACTCCGGTGACCATGGAACATCTCAAAAACTTGGAAACAAGATTGAGCTCTTCCTTGGTCAACAAAGTCAAGAAGATGCTCGAGCAACTTCTTAAAGACAAAGAAGGCTCATCACCCCCATCTCCTCAAGAGGATCAACCATCCATTTTACCCAAAGGGAATACGTCGGTATCCCCCGAGGGTATGATGGTGGGGGGTAAACAAGACCACGCTAATTCCTCCACACAACTTGATGGGGGGAAGGGTGAGCACCGTGATTCTTGGTACTCTCCCGATCCTCCCATCCCTCACCCTCATGTGTACAATAGAGGTGACCCACCTAAGCTTGAAGAGTCGGCTACTTTTGCTCAATGGCAATCACTAATGAGAACTCATGTGTGCAGCTCTTGCATTGAACTATGGAACATCATCGAGCATGGACTCTTTATTGGGGATCCAAACAACTTGACAAGAAGAGAGGTTGTCAATAGTCAACTCAATGCCACGGCTTTGCATATGATTCAACAAGGTTTGGGGACAAAGGATTATCCACACATTGAGCACTTTAGCATTGCCAAGGAAGCTTGGGATGCTCTCACTGTGTTGTTTGTTGGAAATGAGAGTATGAGGAGGAACCGATATGATGCTCTAAGCAATGAAGCCGAAGGCTTCTACATAAAAGAAGGTGAAGATCACGAAGACATGTATCGAAGGCTCAAGACCACCGCCACCGTTTTTAGAAATGTGGGTGCCTCACATGTGGATGATGCATGGATAAAAAGGAAATATGTGAGTGCACTCATGCCTTTTGAGCCCACAGACTTGAAGAGCCTACAAGGAAGACATAACTACCATCTCATGACCTCAAATGAAGTTATGTAAGAGATGGCCGCTTTCAAGGTTGCCGCCAAGAATGCCAAAGATGCCCGTGCTCGTGCCCTTGGTATGAGCAATGTTGTCAATGTTGCTTTGAAGGCCAAAGTTGTGGACCTTGGGGATGAAGATGATAGTGATGAAGGGCTTTCCATGGACCACCCCGATGAAGTCAAGATTGCTCATGGTCAATATATGGCTTTCAATGCAAAGAACTTTTGGAAGAACCCCGCCAAGGCCAAGATGGAAATGCAACGAAGAAGCAATCCAAATGGGAAGAGAGAGAATACCACTAGGTTGAGAACTTGCTTCAATTGTGGTGACCGATATCACTTTGTGGCAAGCAGCCCCTATGAGAAGAGAGAAGATCATGGTGGTAAGCTTGTGTTGAAGAAGACTCTCAAGGCACCTTACAAGAAACCTTTCATCAACAAGAATCCCGTCAACAAGAAGTCGAGAGAAATTGTCTTGATCACTCATGAAGAATACTCCTCCGACAATGAAGATGATGAAGATGAGGAAGAAGAAACTTCTCATGGTGTGGCTGCTCTAGCTGTTGGGGATATGCTATATGGGTATCCTCATAACATGCTATAACGGGTGGCCCATAGTCGGTAGCATGGCCTGTGGCCTGCTGGGCGGCCCAGTTAGGTGGATCCAGAAGGGAGGCCCATGCCGGATAAAGGAAGGCTACGGTGGAGTCACCAGCGTACCCGGAGCCTTGGAGTGCAAGATACACAATACTAGTAATAGACGGTGTAGAACTCTGTAACCTGTCCGGCTAGGACTTTTCCCTATAACCCTAGGACCTGGCGACTATATAAGTCGGGCCTATGGGAGACTTTAGGGCATCGTTTTACACACACCTCGCACAGCGAACCTAATCTCTGTAACTCGGCGTATTGCCATTATAGTGATTTATAGCAGGAGTAGGATTCCGCCACCGTTGTGGGATCTGAACCTGGGTAAGCTGTGTTACCTCATACCCGTCAACCGTCTGCCTTACCCCACGTCTCTAAACACGCACTGTGACGACCCCTCCATGGCGTACTCGTCGGCAATACCACGATAGTTGGCGCCCACCATGGGGCAAGAGGCGCTTCAGGCTCTTCAGCGGGCGAGGACCAAGATCTTCGCGGGAATCAGCGAAACCGTAGCCATCGGTCGCGTTCTCTTCTCCGGCAACGTTCCGATCGTCCCTCCCGACGAGTTCTATATCCCGGCGAAGACGAACCCTACGCGATGTTCGATCGTTCCTATCGGAGACATCCACCTCTTCATCGGCGAAACCGACTCGGGCACTAGTTCCCCGGGAGTCGGAGGAGCGTCAAGACCCGCACGGACCGCCTACGGGCAGGATACGTTCGCGGAAGGATCGATGTCGGATCTCTCTTCGGAGATTGCCGGCAAAGATCGGAAAAATTCAAGACCCACCCAAACCGCCCCTGTGCAGGATATAAAGGTGGAAGATCACTGCAAATCCGCCGGCTTCGCCCGCGCGTCTGGACAGCAGAGATCCAAGTTCGTCGGCGTGGTTACCATCTTCGATCTGGCGCGCTGTGTTTAGAGAGAGGGCGAAAACCCCCGCGATTACCTCGCCAGGTGGCTCCGTATACGGGCCGACCTGGCCAATTACCCCAATGATGATGCCATCTATCATTTTGTGGAAGGACTGGACCATGGCACGCTTCTCCGACACTCTCTAAGACGGCAACAGGCGTCAAGATGCCTCACCTTCGAAGGCATGGTGAACACCATCAACAACTATGCGGAGGCTGAAGCGGCAACTCAGACAGCGCTTACGCTCATTGAAGGAGCACCTCCGATTCAGCCGCCACCACCGCCTCCAGCCGCCATCGTCACAGTAGCGCCACCACCTCCAGTCATCGTCGAGGCCGTTGCACCTCCACCGCCCGTCATCGAGCAAGTCCTGGCACCCTCCGACTCTGTCATTGATGCTCTTTATGCTGATTTCAGTGCAGATTCAGAGGAAATAGACTTTAGTCCAGAAGAGCTAGACTCCGCTATGCAGGAGATGGAAGAGGAGTACTCGCGCGACGAACAAGCTAATAACACCGTCATGTCTCGAGGGGTGTTCGTCACCATTGGGACAGCGATGGATGAAGACCAGCCCGGGCAAGCTCCGCCTACGGCACTGGATAAGGGGAAAGGGCCACTTATTGCTGCTGACGATGATCGCGCAAGAGTCATGCCTCCTCTGCCTAATCCAGTGCAGCAGCCGCAAGAACTCGACACCGGTCCGAGCAACAACAACACCGCAAACTTGCCGCCTCCAGCATCCACGTCGACAGCAGCCCAAGTTATTCCAGCTGATAGAGTGATGTACGGCAACCTCCTCGTTGGGCCACTAACTGTTGATCATATCCGGAACGTGACTCAGCTCGACGAGAAGCGCCAGCAGCTGCTGGAGGAAGCGCAAGCCATCGCGGAGCAAGGCGCTAAACTAGATCGAGATCTGGTCAACGTGCAGAAGTCCATAGAAAAAGCTAGAGCAATGGAGGCCGAGTACAAGACTCTGCTCCAGCAGCAGAAGGCTAAGAAGGCTCCGGCTCGCGTCATCAACGATCCTGGTGTACGGCGCAAACTAGGATGGGCTCCCTCGAAGCCGGCACAAGCCAAGCCATACATTGACAGTGAAGGCAAGCAGGTGATGCCCACCCCACTCCTTAACCTCGCCGTCGCCAAGACCCTTCTGGAGCAGGATAGATCGCCTGAGGCAGTGGAACAAGTCTATGACCTAGTGGCCAAGGCGGTAAAGCAGCAGGAAAAGGCCACCTCTTAGAGGCTTGAGTCTGACCCAGCGCTCTGCCGATCTAGCCAGTACAAACCACCAAGGGACAGATCTCCTCAGGATGTCGGATCGCGGACGGGTTCATCAGAACGAAGACGGAGGGATGCGCGCAACAGGAAGGATGCTATCCCCATATCCTCCAACCATGGAGAAAGAGCCCAACCTCGCCGCCCATCACCACCGCCCCATTCCCCCCGACGTCAGGAAGACTACAACGCTCACCATCGCACAGATATGCCCCCACCAAAGCAGTGTGGCATTGTCATCCGCGACAATGCGGAGCAGACCCGTCATGACGGAAAGCACAACGAAGGACATAAGAGCAGGTCGCGCCATGACCCTCCGCGTCCGACAAGCAACCATGACAGGCGTGAAGCGTCGCAGGAGGGTAACAGCAAGAAATCTAACCCACCGCCACCTCCGCCTCCGTCGCCGCCAAGCAGCCACCATGGCGGAGGAGGCCCGCGTCGTTCGCGCAGCCCATCCCCTGTTGACAAAAAGAAGAAGAACCCGGAGCCGTACAATGCACGTTTGCGGATCGATAAGATTCACGAGGCCCGGGAAGGATCCTACCTGGGACCACGTTGCTTTGGACCTGTAATATGGTCCGCAACTTACCCCAAAGGTTTCCGGATTGACAAGACCATCAAGCCCTATGACGGCACCGCCAAGCCTGCCACATGGTTGCAGTACTACGGCAACGCGGTGGAGATTGCCGGAGGCAACCCCAACGTCGCCGTCAAGTACCTCCCGCTAATGTTGGCGGGCACGGCCCGTCAATGGATCGATGACTTGCCGGAGAAATCTATCTACAACTGGCTGGACATGCAAGAAGCATTCACCAAGAACTTTGAGGGTACATACAAGCGTCCCTGCACGGTGGGCGATCTACAGCGGTGCGTGCAAGAGAAAGACGAGACATCTCGCGCCTACCTCTCCCGCTGGCTGGATATGAAGAATTCCTGCGCAGGAGTGCATGCCCAAACCGCCATGGTCGCCTTCATCGATGGGTTGGAAAGGGACACGTTGCTCCGACATAAGCTGAAGCACTTGCAGGACAATCATCAGCTTGACTTGAATCAGATGATTCAGTTAGCTAGTGAGTTCGCAGCTGCCGACGACGATGCTTGTGGCTCTTTGCTGGCAACAGCCATTCCAACTCAAGCTCGGAGGAACAGCAGTACAAAGCGGAAAACCGCTCCAGAAGAAAAGCAATCTACCGACATGGTCGCCATGACTTTTGCAGGACGAGGCGAAGGTGGACAACGTGGCCGAGGAAGGGGAGCAGGCCGTGGGCAGCAGCGAGGAAGTTAAACCAACTCGGCGCCGCTCCGCGTTCCCCAAACCTACGAAGAGTACCGTGATATGCCGTGCCTCGTACACCTCGACGCCAACGGCAAGGCCACCCATACCAATCGACACTGCAAGTTCGTCAACGACCTCAAGGAAGACCCGGAGTCCGGCTACAAGAGAAGTCGGAAGAACAGACCACGAGGCAAGGGCAAGGGGAAGAAGAAGGAGGAGGAGTCCAAGGATTCAAGTGACATGGACGAGGACGTTGACCCCAAGCATGCCACCAAGAGCGACGACAAGGGCAAGAACCCCTTCGCAAAGAAGTCCCCAGTCTACCACACTTTCCTTGGCACCCCCACCGTCCGACAACAGAAGACCTCTTTAAGGATCCTGATGGCTACTCACCCCCCAGTTCCCCAATACCTGCGCTGGTCGGAGGTTCCAATCACTTGGGACAGGACGGACCACCCAGACCTTGTGCCCACGGAGAACCAATACGCCATGGTAATCAACCCATTAATTGACGGCGTGGAGTTCACCAAGTGCATGGTGGATAGTGGAAGCAGCATCAACATCATGTACCTGGATACACTGCAGAAGATGAATTTGACGGAGGCAAATCTAAGGCGGACCAACACCGTGTTCCATGGCGTAGTTCCTGGTTGGGAGGCTCGGTCCCTTGGGTGCATCACGCTTCAGGTAGCCTTTGGCGACGTTAATAATTACTGCCAAGAGCGCATGACCTTTGAGGTGGTCCCCTTCAAGAGCGTGTATCACGTCATATTCGGCCGTGACATATTCCACGTGTTCATGGCCAAGCCATGCTTCGTCTACAAAAAGCTCAAGATACCCGTACCAAACGGTGTCATCATCGTCTCCGGAAGCTTTACCAAGGCAAGGGACTGCGAGATCAATGAAGCAACCGTTGCAGAAGCTGTCCTCTACAGCGAAGAATTCAAGGAGATCCAGAGCAAGGTCAATGACTCAGAGATGCCCGTGTCGAAGAAGCAGATCTCCGACTCCGCTCCTGCGTTCAAGGCCGCCATCAAGACCAAGCCGGTGGAACTTGTGGTAGGCGATGCCTCCAAGACCGTCGCCATTGGGACGAACCTGGATCCCAAATAGGAAAGCGCGCTCGTCGAGTTCCTCTGTGAGAATAGGGACATCTTTGCCTGGCAACCTGCCGACATGAAAGGTGTACCTAGGGAACTTGCCGAGCACATCTTAAACATAGATACAAAATGTAAACTAGTGAAACAACCTCTACGACGCTTCGGAGATGAGAAGAGACGCGCCATTGGCAAAGAGATAGCTAGGTTACTTAAGGCTGGTTTTATCCGAGAAGTCCTTCACACCCGATGGGTGGCCAATCCTGTACTTGTCCCCAAAAAGGGAACTACTGAATTAATAATGTGCGTTGATTACACCGGCTTGAACAAAGCATGTTCCAAAGATCCGTTCGCTTTGCCTCGCATTGACCAAGTCATTGACTCGACGGCTGGCTCGGAACTTTTGTGTTTTATCGATGCATACTCAGGATACCACCAAATCAAAATGAGGAAGTCGGACCAATTGGCCACTTCATTCACTACCCCTTACGTCACGTTTTTCTATGTCACGATGCCCTTTGGGCTGAAAAACGCAAGTGCTACCTACCAGCGGACAATGCAACATTGCCTTCACGACCAAATTGGTCGGAACGTTCACGCCTATGTGGACGATATCGCGGTGATGTCTAAAAAGTCAAATTACTTAATCTCCGACTTAAAAGAAACCTTTGATAATCTCCGGAAATACAACATGATGCTCAACCCTAAGAAGTGCGTCTTCGGGGTTCCAGCCGGCAAATTGTTGGGCTTCATCGTTTCCCAGCGCAGAATCGAGGTCAACCCAGAGAAAATCAAGGCCATCTTAAACATAAACCGTCCGACATGCCTAAAGGACATCCAACGACTAACAGGTTGTGTTGCAGCAGTTAGCCGGTTCGTCAGCCGACTTGGAGAGAAGGCTCTGCCGCTGTACAAGTTGCTGAAGAAGGCGGACAAATTCACATGGACGGACGAAGCAGATGCAGCATTGAAGCAGCTCAAGGAGATTCTTTCCTCAGCTCCCATCCTTGCAGCACCCGAGCCTGGCGAGCCCCTGTTAATTTACATGGCGGCAGCCAACCGGGTTATCAGCATCGTCGTCGTGGTAGAGCGGAAGGAACCAGGCTATGAGCACGGAGTGCAACGACCAGTTTACTATGTAAGCGAAGTCTTGATGGAGTCCAAGCAGCGTTACCCGCACTACCAAAAGATAGCTTATGGAGTATTCCTCGCTTCGCGGAAGCTGAGGCATTACTTTTAGGAGCACCCAATCACAGTAGTGAGCAAGACTCCACTGTTCGACATTATCAATAACAGCGACGCTACAGGAAGGGTCGCGAAGTGGGGCATTGAACTTGCCGCCTTCGAGATCACCTACAAAAGACGCGATGCTATCAAGTCACAGGGCTTGGCGGATTTTATCGCAGATTGGACGGAGATGCCAGATGCCACTCCGTTGCTAGAACCAGAGTAGTGGGTGATGCACTTTGACGGATCAAAGTTGCTCAACGGCTCGGGGGTTGGTGTATTGCTACAGTCACCAAAAGGAGACAAGCTACACTATGTTCTGCAGATCCACTTCGAGGCTACAAATAACATGTCGGAGTATGAAGCACTCATTCACGGACTACGTGTAGCCAAGGATATTGGCATCAAGCGCATAGTTTGCTGTGGAGATTCTGACTTGGTTGCCCAGCAGGTGGCTGGCACCTGGAATGCGCGGAACCCTATGATGGCGGCATATCGCGACGAAGTAGACGAGATAGCCAAGAGCTTCTTGGGCTACGAAGTCAAGTATGTGCCTAGGGAGCAAAACGAGGCGGCTGATTAATTGTCTAAACTTGGATCAGGGCGCAAGCAAATTCTGCCAGGAGTTTTCCTAGAGCATCTACGCACACCATCCGTGAAGGGCGCCGACATCGACAACCCGGATAGAGATGACTCTTTCGTCAACATGATGACAAAGATCCCTCCGGCTTGGACAAAACCGTTCATGGAATATCTCGAACACGGAACTTTGCCCGGCAACGAGGTCGAAAGACGGCAAATAGTACGACGAGCAAAGGGTTATACCATAATCAATGGGCAACTCTATAAAAGGAGAACTACTGGTGTATACCTAAAGTGCATCTCCCAGCTAGAAGGTATGGAAATCCTACGCGAGATCCATCTCGGAGATTGCGGGCATCATTCCGCTCCTCGATCGTTGGTCGCGAAAGCCTTCCGGCAAGGATTCTACTGGCTGACCGCGAAGGCGGACGCCGACAAGCTGGTTGAGACATGCACAAGATGCCAGTATTATGCCCGACAACCACATGTTCCTGCTGAAGAATTGCGAACAATACCTATAACTTGGCCGTTTGCAGCCTGGGGGCTAGACATGGTGGGGCCGTTACAAACGACACCGTGTGGGTTTACGCATCTGCTTGTAGCAGTTGACAAATTCACCAAATGGATAGAAGCTAAACCCATTAGAAAGCTTGATGGGGCAACTGCCCTCAGGTTTGTCCGGGATCTAGTGGTGAGATTTGGTCTCCCACATAGCATCATCACCGACAACGGCAACAACTTGTCACTCGGAGAAGTGGAGGCCTATTGCTGGGACAAAGGCATCCGACTTGACCTTGCATCTGTGGCACACCCACAATCCAATGGTCAAGTTGAGCGAGCCAATGGATTAATTCTGCAGGGAATCAAGTCACATCTTGAGGCACCGCTACATAGAGCAGCTGGAGCCTGGGCGGACGAATTGCCATCTGTGCTGTGGAGTTTACGAACTACACCTAGCAGATCCACAGGCTACACCCCCATTTCATGGTATATGGAGCAGAAGCCATCCTACCTTTCGACATCCTCCACGATGCACCCAGAGTTGCCGCCTATGACGAAGATGACGCTGAAGAATCCAGACACCTAGATGTGGACCTTCTCGAGGAGGAGCGCATTTTGGCATGCCAAAGATCCGCCATCTACCAGTAGAAGCTACGCAGCTACCATAGTCGCCGTGTCCGGCATCGCTCGTTTAAAGAGGGGGATTTGGTGCTCCGACTTAAGCAGAAGAAGTCACACAAAGTATCCCCGCCATGGGAAGGACCGTTCATCATAAGCAAGGCGCTCCTCAATGGGTCTTACTACCTTGTAGACAATCGTGAACTCAAGGATAGGACCAATGAAGATCATAAGCGTAAGCGACGTGACCCGGATGATGACTACCCGGAGCTTGATCGGCCATGGAACATAGCACAGCTACGTCCTTTCTACACTTAGCATTTTTTATCTAATCGTGTACCTCTTATATGATCAATGAAATAAAGCTCTTTGGTTCACTCATATTGCTGAGTCTTTTACCTCCTTTAGTGTTCATTTTTGGATCATATAAACCTTTATGAACAAGCTTTGCGATTGCACATGTGAAAATTCCGCCTACGGGCGTTAGCTTAAGTTTTCTGGTCTACACGTACTTTGTTGTTTTTATGTGGATTCTGGAGTAGTGACTTTCGGCACTTATTGTCGGCGATTTTGTGCTCAGGTTATTGACGGTGCCATTGGGCATCATCACCTAAGCGCATGGTTCCGACAACGAGTCTTCCGACTCACGAAAAGTCAAGCATAAAAACCAAAGTAATGGATAAGCCAGCACTTGCTTAAAAAATATATACATACTGGGCATTAATTCTTAAGTAGCAGGATACGACAACCACTGTTTTCCGCCTTAAGATTACATCACCAAGTTTTTTCAATGCACACTCCAGAGGTGAAACAAGAATTACAAAGTGTTTTTCACTCCTTGGGTGCAGGGGACTTGGAGGCCGCATCATCACTTGCCGGAGATTCACCCTCAACGTCGCCACTGTGAGGAGACTCGGAGGATTCAGGGTTGGCGTTGTCAAGAAAGTTCCTGGGCACGAAGACGTCGACATCCACCAACTCGGAAACCCTGGTGTCATAACCCGCGAGTGATGACAGGATGGCCTCGTGATCAATCTCCTTGCCGTCATCATCCACGTCGGGGATGCCAGATGTCACTGTGTCGATGTCGGCACCTTCATAGTGTGCCTTCACCATGGACAACGCCATCCTTGCGCCAGCCCGTGCGCAAGAAGCTTTCCAGCTCGCGACACGCTCGGGGGCTCGACGCAGAATCTCTGAGTACTTCACCATGGAATCCGAGGCCTTGATGCAAATCTGCAGGGGCTTGGCGATCTCCTTGGCCTGGGTGATGGCGGTGTTGATGAAGTTGCCGGCAAGAATCATGCATTCTTTGTCCGAAGGAGGCGATCGGGTTAAACCCATGTGCGCTGAAAATTCCGACAACAAGTGCATGAGTTCAAAAGTTCTAAGTATCCAGACTACAGAACTACAAGGTGGAGCACACTTACTGAAGATGCTGGCCTTAGCCTGCCAGACGACGTCCGCCAAGGATTCCTTCTCTTTTTGGAGGAGCTTAAACGCCTCGCTATGGCGAAGGTGTTGCTCATCGGCAGCTTGCTTCTGATCCTTTAGGATCGCAAGCTCCTCCTTTAAGCGATTGATCTCAGCGGAGGCGGAGTCTTGCAGGGCCTTCATGGAATCCTCATGCATCTTCAGCATTTCTTCCCTCTCCTTATTAAGGATCTTGTTCTCGCTGTCCAGCTGCTGAATGTGCTTGGACTTCTCGACAATATCCTTGGCCTTGGCGACATGCGCTAAAAGTCGGAGAAACAAAAGTACACATTGAGTACTCGGATATTATAGGCACAAAAGTAAGATGGAAATGCGCAAAAAGAAAACAGACTCTTGTTTTTGATGATCTGTTCCTTCAAGATGGCGGTTTTACCCTTTTCAGCCTCAAGGTCCGCGCGCATCTTCTGGTACTTATCATTGGCCATGCCCCTCTGAGCATTCTCGTTATGTGGAAACAAATACAAAGTTAAGTCGTTGTTTAGTCTACTTGTAGCCCCTAGTCGGAGATTCTCCATCTAGATGCTCGGGGGCTACAGCGAAAGATTCTAACTTAGCAATATGCTTAGCTTTTCTTTAAAGCATCTAGTCGGAGCTAATCCAGTTCTCAACTAGAAGCTTGGGGGCTACAGTACAAAAGTTTTAACTCGGAAAATGCTTAGCTTTTCTTTAAGCATCTAGTCGGAACTAATTCAGTTACAACTAGAGGCTTGGGGGGCTACGGCACTTAAAATTATGAACACTGTGTATGCTACTCTTAAAGCATCTAGTCGAAATAATTCATTCCATCTAAATGCTTGGGGGCTACAGTGAGAGTTTTTCTAACTTAGTCACTCTTAGAGCATATAGATGCAAAACCTATGGTTTTCCGTCTACATCCTCGGGGGCTACAGTGGGATACTCATATGAAATGCAAAAGGTAAAGTAAAACTTACAAGTGCGATGATCTTGAGGTTTGTAGCGCTTTAGGCCAGCAGCTTGCCAAAGGCAACGCTGTTTCCATGCAAGATGTCTGCTTGCCGGAGTAGCTCCTCAAGACCGCACGTCGGAGATGACGGCACTCCTCCAGGAACCATAGTTGTGCTACCCGGCGTAAGCATAGGGTACATAATCTTCGGCAATTCGAAGGGTTTCTGGGGAGCAGAGGTGCCGCCTTCGGCAGAGGTACCAGCTCCCATCACCGCCTTGCCGCTACCGATGGCATCCTTAGCCGGAGCTTCAGCCATTTGAAGAGCAGCGCTCTCCTGTGTCGCCTGCTCGCCGACAACTGCGAGTTTGGTAGAGGCGCCAGAATCCACTTCCATAGCGGAAGGGCCTGGTGCCTCCTGGGCTTGGGAGCTTGTAGAAGCAGAGGAGGGATTGACGGCAGGAGTGGCAGGGGCGATGGCGGGAGAGGAGTCGCGATGCAGCATATCTTTAATATTTCTAGAAGCCCCAAGAGTCTTGGAGGACTTCTTGAGGCTGATTGTGGCTTTCTTCCTGAAACGTGCAAAATGCATAAGTACAGGAATAAGACAGATAAATAAGACAATGTCGAAGAATAAGAAGCATACACTAGGGGAGGCGCTTTGGCAAACATCCCGGTGGCTTTCTTCTTTTCCTCCTCCAGGGCGGCAGTACTCTTTTTGGAGGCTCCACCCTCCGTTTTCTTCTTCTTGCCTCCGTCGGCAGCGTCAGAGGTGGAGCTCTTCCGCTTTCGCGCCAACGGGGCATCATCGTCGGACACGACCGTGACTTCCTTCATCTTGGGATCGTAGATTTGGGTGGCCAGGTTGCCCTCCTCTAGATCGCTAAGCTGTTAAGTGAGAAATCATCGTGTTAAACAAGATGATATTGGCAAGACAGAAAAACTGGAGCAATGTCATACACGAAAAATAAATATCTACCTTTGGGCACTTTCCGTCTACGAACATGTCGTAGGTGAGGGTGAAGCCACGCTTCTTGTCCTTCACCTTGACGATGTCCTTAAGGCGGAACTTGACGGAGTCGCTCGAGAAGTTGTCCTCGGAGATCCGAAGGGTATCCCTTCGGTCGCCGGTGTACTCGTGCATAAGCTTCATACGGTGCTGCAGAGGTTGGATCCGCCTGATGAACCAGCACATGGCTAGGTCCAAGCCGGTTAGACCCGTCTCTACAAACCACTCTATCCGCCTTATTGCGCGAGAAGCGTTGAGGTCGGAGGGAAGGGAGGCATGGGACCGCCATGTGGGGACTTCGGCGGCGGCTCTGTCCATAAAGTCCGGGCACGTTACTTCTCGGCCCGCCAAAGGAATGTCGGGGCCGTAGAAGTACGTCCGCTACCAATTTTTGCATGACTCGTGGCCGACGATGTCAGGGAACCGCCGGCCAGGACGAATCTTGAAGCTTATGGTGCCGCAGTTTCTAAGCTCCTCCTTACTGTGTCCGGCTTCACGTTTAACGGTGAAAAAGTACACAAACAAATCTAACCTAGGCCTAATCCCAAGGTAACCCTCACAAAGTGCCGCGAAGTTGCTAAGCACTAAGATACTATTAGGGGAGAGGTTGTGGGGTTGGACCTTGAAGTGATTCAAGACAGACAGGAAGAAGTGGGAGATGGGCAGGGAAACGCCGAATACCAATTGTGCCTTGAGGTATACTTTCTCTCCGGCTTAGGAGAGGGGGTCACCTCGCCGGCCGGTGCCACCCGCCAGGCGAGCCCCTCCGTCGCAGGGAGGTAACCCTCAACGACCATCTCTTGGATGTCGCGGCCGGTGATGTCCGAGCCGCTCCAGTCGCCTTTGTACGAGTCTGGCTCCTCTTCCAGGGGCTCCAGCGCCGCCAGGTTATGGTCGCCGCCGGTGGTTTCTATCACCGCTGATGCGGAAATAACCAGGCCCTCTGGGGGCACGACGACGGAGCTCGCCGGCTTCGCCGCGGCTTCGCTCGACGCCGCCATTGATGGGGATGAGTTGCTGCTAGCCATGGAGGAGGGAGAGGACGTGATTGGTGCAGAGAGAGAGGCTAGGGTTTCTAGAGGTTTTCCGCGGAGAGCTCGAGGAGGCGTGCGGCTGGAGGAAGAAGACGATGATGCGAGAGAATGAGGTGAAAAAGTGGCAAGTGTCCCGTGGTCGCTATTTATCTTACTCTGCGTCAAGATTCGTGCAGCTAATCGGACGGTTGCCGTGTAGACGACGTGTTCGTGAACGTGCGCGGTAATTTTGCCACGTCTCCAACCGTCGCCGCCAACGGTTCGTATCGCTCGCGAGGGAAAATCGGATATGATTACGTTCTCTGCATGTGTGAGTTACGAGGCGTCGCTGACCTACAGCCTACGTCGCCTTAGCTGACATGGTAGATGAGCCGTCCCATCGAAGATTCTGGCATGGACGGATTTAATCCGACAACGGGAGCGTACGATGGAAGATTCAGCATTTCTCCGACTTACTCATAGAAGACGGAGAAAACCTTGCAGGGTTCTTTGGGAGGACTACAAGATATTGCTTGACGATTTGCCGACATCCATCTAGACGGAGCATTTCACGAAAAGAGGCAAGACGGCGCAAGATCTCGGAGTTCTCCGGGGGCAACTGTTGGGGATATGCTATATGGGTATCCTCATAGCATGTCTCTTATCCGACTAACCCGGGTGGCCCATAGTCGGTAGAATGGCCTGTGGCTTGCTGGGCGGCCCAGTTAGGTGGATCCAAAAGGGAGGCCCATGCCGGATAAAGGAAGGCTATAGTGGAGTCACTAGCGTACCCGGAGCCTTGGAGTGCAAGATACACAAGACTAGTAATAGACGGTGTAGAACTCTGTAACCTGTCCGACTAGGACTTTTCCCTGTAACCCTAGGACCTAGCGACTATATAAGTCGGGCCTATGGGAGCCTTTAGGGCATCGTTTTACACACACCTCGCACATCGAACCTAATCTCTGTAACTCGGCGTATTGCCATTATAGTGATTTATAGCAGGAGTAGGATTCCGCCACCGTTGTGGGATCTGAACCTGGGTAAGCTGTGTTACCTCGTACCCGTCAACCGTCCGCCTTACCCCACGTCTCTAAACACGCACTGTGAGGACCCCTCCATGGCGTACTCATCGTCAATACCACGACACTAGCCACCACCTCTACTCCTACATTCTCACTCTTCGATTCTCCAAATGAGAATTCTTCCACCAAGAACGTCACTTGCCTTATGGCAAGAGGAACGGAGGTATCCTCATCATCCCGCTCTACTCACTTAGATAATGATGAAATTGATGACGAAATGTCTCTTGATGTTAAAAAGGAATTAATTGCCTTTGATGAGTTTATGACTAACCTAGAAGGTGATGCTAAGCTACATTTTGGGAACATCTTAGATCAACTCTCACATACTCAAGAGCTTCTAGATGTAAGATGTAAACTTGGGCATGAACATATGATTGAGCTAGAGGATTTAAACAATGCTCTAGAAGAAGAACAAGAAACTAGGTTGTCACTTGAATTAAAACTTGAAGGGCTTGATGAGGCCAATGAAATTATTGTTAACAAACTCATCAAAGAGCGTGATCAAAGAGCGTGATCATGCTATTGCTAAATACAAAAGGGCTAAAAAGGACAAGATTGAGTTTGCTGTGGTTCATGAAAAACTTGCCAAGGACTTTAGTTTTCTTAACAAGGCTCACAAGGCCTTGGAGAGTGAACTCTTGTCACTCACAAAGTCCCATGAAACACTTCAAACTCAATTGGCCAATATTCCTTCACCTAGTAACTTCATTCCATCTAGTAGCACAACTATTCTTGAAGAGAATTCTAGGTTGAAGGGGGAGCTTGCTAAGGCCACATTTCCACAAGGCAACAAGTCCATTGATGAACTATTGAGCAAGCAAAGGCGTAGTGGTGATAAAGGGGGCATTGGTTTTGTTTCCAAAACCAAGAAGAACAATAAGAAGAAGAAGGCCAAGCCCTCACAAGAGACCAACAAGACCATTGTGGAGAGTAAGACCACAAGTGGTAAAACTATGTCTCATGATGACTTTGCGGGAAGTGCTAACCCTCACTATGTTCTAATGCGTGATTATTATGGTGATGTGTATGCACAATATGTTGGCCCTAATCATGGTTATATTGCTTGGTCTATTTGGGTTCCCAAGACCCTTGTTGCTAACAAAAGAGGACCCATTGAAAAAATGGGTACCTAAAAATTAGCTTGATCTTTTGTAGACTTATGCTTCCGGAGGGTCAAAGTGGGTGCTTGATAGTGGTTGCACATGTCATATGACCGGAAGCTCGTCTATTGTCAAGGATTTAAAGCCAAATGATGATCAAATCACCGTGACATATGCCGACAAATCAAAGTCTAAGGTAATGGGTTTCGGCAAGGTTGTGTTTGCTCACGACATTACACTCGTGAACGTCATGCTTGTTGAGACCCTTGGATACAATTTACTTTCTGTCCTTGCTCTTGGTAAGATGGGTTTTGCCGTCTTTATTGATGTTGATATTGTGGTCCTCTTGTGGAGCAAGTCCCTCAAGGTCGCTTTCCTTGGGTATGTCGAACATGACTTGTATGTGGTGGACTTTTCGGAGCAAACCACTACAGGTCCGATGTGCCTATTCGGAAAGGCCGATGTGGGTTGGCTATGGCATCACCGACTAGCCCATGTCAATATGAGAACTTTTCAAAGTCTCCATAAAGAGGGCCATATAGTTGGACTAAAAGAAAATGTTTCCTTTGCCAAAGATCGTGTTTGCAGGGCATGTGTTCTAGGGAAGATGCATGATGCTCCTCACAAGCCTAAGAACCGAATCAAGTCTACCAAGATCTTGGAACTCCTCCATGTGGACCTATTTGGTCCTCCATCTCATGCAAGTCTTGGTGGGAAGAAATATTGTTTGGTGATTGTTGATGACTTTTCAAGACACTCTTGGGTTTATTTCTTCAAGTTGAAGAGTGAGACTCAAAAGAATTTTATCGACTTCATCAACTTGGTTCAACGGCAATACAATGTTCCCGTGTTGATTATAAGAAGTGAGAACGGCACCGAGTTCAAGAACTACACCTTGAATGATTTTCTTAGTGATGAGGGGATTAAACATCAATATTCTGCTGCATACACCCCTCAACAAAATGGTGTGGCCGAAAGGAAGAACCGGACTCTTATTGAGATGGCTAGGACCATGTTGGCGGAGTTTAAATCTCCATACAACTTTTGGGCCGAAGCCATCTCCACCGCTTGCCATGCTTCAAACCGGCTCTACCTCCGCAAAGAAATCAACAAGACTCCATATGAAATACTTACCGGTAACAAGCCCAACATATCTTACTTCCGGGTGTTCGGTTGTAAGTGTTTCTATCTCATAAAAGGTGTTTGTTTGTCTAAATTCAAGTCTAAAGCATTAGAGGGTATTTTTGTTGGCTATGGTCTCGAATCTCACACTTATAGAATTTATGATAAGCTCTCCGGAGTCGTCATAGAATCTTGTAGTGTGACCTTTGAAGAATATGATGGTCCCCAAGGGGGGCGTGTTGATGCTTGTGATGCAGATGATGAAATGCCTCAGGATGCCATAGGAAGAATGGGTGTGGGATATATCCGCCCCGTTGAGGAACCCCTTATGGCAGATCGAGAAGAACTATGCCCCACTCAAGTGGAGCCCTCATCTTCACAACCTCAACATGCCCCATCCACCGAAGAGGACATTGACCCAAGCCAAGGACAAGATGTGGACCCTCAACATGATGATCAAGGTGTCAACTCTAGTCAAGGGGAGCTTGGTCCATTCGACGGGTTGTCGAGTGGTGCCAAGTCAATTTGTCAAGGAAGATCCATACAAACTGTTTTGAGACAAGCTCGAATTGACGCTAGAAGAGCACTTGATCAAGACCAAGGTCAATCTTTGCCTCCAATTATAGAGGATGATTCCAATGATGATCAAGGTCAATATGATGGTCAAGACAAGGATCAAAATGATGAAGAAGGTCCTTCAAGAAACAATATGGAGATCCACGCTCGTCGCGAAGCTAGAAAGGAAAGAATGTTGGAGTTAAGAGACCATTCCCTCCAAAATGTAGTTGGTGATATAAGGAAAGGTATCTCCACAAGAGCACAATTGAAGAGGTTCAGTGAACACCAAGCACACATCTCCATGATTGAACCAAAGAAAGTGTGGGAAGCTCTTGAAGATTCGGATTGCTTAGAAGCTATGCACAAAGAACTCAACTTTGAGAGAAACAAAGTATGGAAGTTAGTTGAGAAGCCAAAGGATTGCCGCAATGTTATTGGAACAAAGTGGATATTCAAGAACAAGCAAGATGAGCATGGAATTATAGTAAGGAACAAGGCTAGATTGGTTGCACAAGGGTATTCTCAAATTGAAGGCATTGATTATGGAGAGACTTATGCACCCGTGGCTCGCCTTGAGTCCATCTGTATTCTTCTTGCTTATGCGGCACATCATAACTTTAAGTTGCAACAAATGGATGTAGAAAGTGCATTTCTTTATGGTCCCTTAAATGAATTGGTCTATGTTAAGCAACCCCCGGGATTTGAGGACCCCAACTTCCCAAACCACGTCTACAAACTTGATAAGGCGCTCTATGGGCTCAAGAAAGCCCCACGCACGTGGTATGAGCACCTTAGAGAGTTATTGTTTGACCGTGGCTTTGAGGTTGGGAAAATTGATCCCACTATTTTTACTAAGAGGGTCAATGGGGAGCTTTTTTTATGCCAAATATATGTTGATGATATTATCTTTGGCTCATCTAACAAAGCTTTTAATGATGAATTCTCAAAGCTTATGACTAGTAGTTCCGGATGTCTTTGATGGGAGAGTTGAGAGTATTTCTTGGCTTTGAGATCAAGCAAGTTAGAGGAGGTACATTCTTCAATCAAGCCAAGTATACTCAAGATATGCTCAAGAGATTCAAAATGCAAGATTTGAATGGAGCTCCTACTCCCATGGCTACAAATACTCATCTAGAACAAAATCCAAATGGTAAAGATGTGGATCAAAAGGTATACTGGTCCATGATTGGTTCTTTGCTTTACCTTTGTGCATCTAGACCCGATATTGTGTTGAGTGTAGGTGTGTGTGCAAGATATCAAGCGGCTCCTAAGGAAAGCCATTTAATGGCGGTCAAGAGAATCTTTCGATATTTAGTTCATACCCCATTTTATGGTCTTTGGTATCCTCGAGGCTCAACATTTGCTCTTTGTGGATACACGGATTCGGATTGGGCGGGGGACAAGGATGATTGAAAATCAACATCCGGGGCTTGCCAATTCCTTGGTAGGTCCTTGGTGTGTTGGTCTTCTAAGAAGCAAAATTATATATCTCTCTCCACCACCGAAGCCGAGTATGTGGCAGCTGCTAGTGCTTGCACCCAATTGCTATGGATGAGGCAAACTTTAAAGGAATACGGTGTCCATTGTGACAAAGTGCCTCTTCTATGTGATAATGAAAGTGCCATCAAGATTGCTTACAACCCGGTGGATCACACAAGGACAAAGCATATTGAGATTCTACATCACTTCATTAGAGATCATGTTGCTCGAGGTGATATTGATCTATCATATGTATCAACCAAAGATCAACTTGCCGACATCTTCACGAAGCCACTTGATGAAGCAAGATTTTGCTACTTGAGGAATGAACTAAATATCGTAGATTCAAGGAGCTTGACTTGATTATCTTGCACTCTCGCCTAATACTCGACCCATATTTGGTTTAGGTGTAGGCATGGACATAGGGGGAGTGCGATCCTAATTGATTGGACCATCCCTCCCCCCGTTATGTGCAAAGTAAAACAAAATCATTCCTCTTAATATCATTTTGTGATATGTGAGCTTAATGATGAGTGTCGGTAATGGACCCAAGATATATCTTCATGGTGCCAAGCCGAGTATACTCAAACATGGTGGCCTAGGCCACCACCCCCTCTCAATAGAGAGGTTGATGTGCTTACTCGTGTTTGTCACTTTTGAATTGGTTCTTACTCATGTTTGTCACCCTCTTGTTGGTTTTGTTCTTTCGGTCGTGCACTCACATTTGGCTCTCCATATGTTTTTTAGTAATTTTTTAGTGCATTGGCCCATATCAGTGTAACTCTCTAAAACCATACCCTTCTTATTCCCCAACAAAACTTATCTACTCTGCACAAGAACCTTCCATCTTATGTATCTTGGCACTCTGTCCTGATGGTTACGGTACTTCCGGGTCTCATAAGCGGTACTACCGGCAATTGCTAGCGGTACTACTGCGTCTGGTTCAGTTTTCAGGGTCCTGTCTGGAAACTTCCCAGGTGCGGTACTACCGGTTGGTATTTTCGGTACTACCGCATAGTGGTACTACTGCCCTTGGCTCCGGTACTACCGCTTGTGCGTGTCGGTTAAGATTGGAGACGTGGGAGAGGCACCCCTCAGTGCCTCATTCATCCCTCATCTCCACTCCTCACCACCGCCACCGCAGGAGCAAGAGGACGCCGCAGGAGCCCCGCCCTTCTCTCCTTCTCCCGGATCCACACCGGATCCGGCCTCCCCGCGTGCTCCTCCTTCTTCTCCACCGCCATGGACACCGGTACTACCGCCCTCCTCATCTTCTCACTTGTTTTCTCCATTGAATATAGGGTAACTTTGATTCTTGGTTAAAACACGTATTCTTGAGGTTGTATCGTGTGCTATTTACCAGATCTACCACTTTGTCCGATGGAAATCGTGTTTTACAACAAATTTACTACACGTACATGGATTTCTAGTTCAGATCTGCACTGTGGTCGCGGGCCGGTAGTACCGGGAATCTTTTTTCGGTACTACCGCTTGGCGGTACTACCTCCAGTGCAGATCCGGTACTACCGCCCTGTACTGGCAGCAATTTTTTTTTAAAACACCAAGAGTTCCATCCTCTGTTTGTCTCAGGTTCTTGTGCCCTTACCCCTATGCTATCTCCCTCGTTCTTTCATAGGTGCAGGGGGTTCCCGGGGATCGCGCAAACGCTCCAAAGCTCACTATGAGATCGAGGACTATGAGTCAGAATCAGAGACTGAGTCAGAAGAGGAGGTCATGCCTCAACCTAGTGCCTATCTGAAATTGCAAACAACACATGGTCGTCAGGGTGGGGGGGTCAAGCAAAGTGCTGGTCGTAGTAGAGCTCCCCCACCTCCTCCTCCCTCCGGTCCTTGCAAGAGCCACAGTTCCGGGCCATCTGGGCCAAAGCTACTGTCTGATTTGTCTGAGACAGAATTTGATGACCTGCGGGTTGTCAGTCCATATGGGACATCTCGCTCTCATACTCGGGAAGGTAGCCTCTTCTTTATGGATTTCCAGGAGCGGGTGTTCCATGAGATCCTCATGAAAGATGACAAAATTGTGGTTCCTCAAAAATGGATCGAGATGAATCATGTGAGGAAGAACCTGAACTACTTTGGTGAGGCCCTTGACATTTGCACCAACATTGGCTTGCTTCCCATTATGGAGTTCCGGTGCAACTATGATCCAATTCTCATTGCTCAGTTCTATGCAACCGTTCACTTTGCCAAGAATCAGACTCGGACTCTCACCTGGATGACCGAGGGTGTTGTAAAGCAAGCAACGTTGGCTGAGTTTGGGGCTATTCTCGGTTACGAAGACCGTGGCAAAGACACTCCCGTTGGCTTTCGGTGCCACGAGAATGATCGTCCCATGAAGAAGGATGTTCTTGCACCGCTGTACATCTGGGGGCGCGGCATCCCTGGAAATATCAAAGGGCTCCTCCCTACATACGACATCTTGCATTGCATCTTTCGTGAGACCGTCGCCCCTCGTGCTGGGAATGTTGATGAGATACATGCCTTCATGGTAGATATTATGATGGCCACCTATCACCACCGTGACTCTGGCCTACCTATGGATGTGATGGATGTCATTTGGAATGAAATGGTCTGTGCCACTTTTCAAAGGAGGGTGCCTCCTTTTACTCCGTACATCATGGCTCTCATTATTCGCAAGTGCCCTGTGATTGCCCGTGACTTGCCTTCTCTTCGTCTTGCCACCCACCGCCACAAGAATTTGTTGATCAAGACCCATCTCAAACCACGCAATGCCGATGGTCAGATTGTTGATGATGATGTGGAGGAATCCAGTGATGCTGCTGATGCCCAGCAGGATGCTGCCTTTGTGGTCTCACATCGCCAGTCGGCTCAGCCATCTTGGGCCAAGAGGTTTGAGGCCAAACTCAAGAAGATATTCTGCTTCCAAGTGGACAATCAGAAACGCATGTACAAGGCCCATGTCTATGCCAAGAAGTCATGTGATCGTCAGAAGTAAATGATGGAGGCTCAAGGCTTGACCGTCTCCAAGGGCTCCGAGAACAACATTACCCCAGAAGACCAATGGATCTCCAAGCACAGCCACTGGGAAGATGATGCCACCTCCTCCTTCCGTGCCCGCCACCTCATGATGATGCATGGGAAGACTGGGTTGATGATGATGACGAGTGATCTCCGGGACGTTAGTGTTGCTCTTGTCCCTTTTTTGGCGTCTTGATGCCAAAGGGGGAGAAGTTGCACATTAGGTATGCGGGATTTGCGAGGGAAAAGTCACAAGCTCATTCTTGCCATTGATTTTTATTCGCTTGTGAACTTTATTTGCTTGCCTCTTATTATGTGTGACTTACTATGTGTGAACTAACTATTTGTGCTATGTATGGTGAGACTATGTGGTTATCGTATGGATCCATCTTGTGTGTAATATGGATATTCTCATTTGGATCCACTCTATGTGACGACCTTCCCCATTTCTAATCAATATTGGTCATCACATGTTATTTAGCAAAGGTATGTGCTCTATGTGCGACTTCTACTCCCAGGTAGCTTGTTAGAGAGTATGGGGCTTGTTTCTACATATCTAGGGGGAGCCCCATCTATATCTTGTCATCACTAGATTTCCCTGCAAAATGTGTGTTGTCATCAAACACCAAAAAGGGGGAGATTGAAAGAGCATTTGCTATCCCTAGTGATTTTGGTGTTTTATAACAACACACATATCGGACTAATGATTTGCCAAGTGTGTCGCAGGTGCATTGAAAATGATTTGCAATGTTCAAAAACTGTCTGCCTGGCGCGGTACCAAAAAGCGGTAGTACCGCTTTTTGCTACCGGATGCAACAGAAGGTTTTGACTAACTGTCAAAAAGCCTCTGCCGGGCTAGGTACTAAAAAGCGGTAGTAGCGCATTTTAGTACCTAGCGCGACAGTAGCTTTTTGACCACTTGTCAAAAGCTTCTGCCTGCTCCGGTACTAAAATGCGGTAGTACCGCATTTTAGTACCGCACGGGGCAGAGACTTTTGTACGTTGGCAAAAAGCTTTTGTCTGCCTAGGTAGTAAAATGCGGTAGGTAGTACCGCATTTTACTACCTGGCGTGACAGAGAGTTTTTTTCCGACTAAACTGTTGATTCCACTTCACGTCCGGTAGTACCGGTTGCCATTTGCGGTACTACCGCTTTACGGTAGCATCAATGGTAGTACCGCTGTGGCTAGGGCTTATGAAGTTTGAATGATGGTCGTCCGGTACCAGGTCCGGTACTAGGTCCGGTAGTACCGGAGTTCTCCGGTAGTACCGCTTGAACTTGCGGTACTACCGCTGCATTAAAGGCTCCAACGGCCAGATTTCTTGGAGGTGTATAAATACCCTCCACCTACCTTGGGACAAATTGCTCAGCCACATTAAAGTCAAGACCACCATTGGAGCCACCCAATCTTCAAGATCTCCTCATTCCACCACCCAAAGTCTTTGATCTTTGGGGAATCGAAGGAGGAGGCCCCGATCTACTACTTCACCAAAAGAGATCTTCATTTCCCCCTCATTTCATTGAGGGACCCTTTGTTCTAGTGTTTTCTTGGAAACCCTAGTTCTTGTTTTGGTTCTTACAATCTTGTCTTTGATTGCTTTGACAGCTTGCTTGTATTTGGGAGCCTCCGATTAAGTTGTGGATGTGTGCCCCAAACTTGTAAAGGTGCCGGCTTCCACCTTGAAGGTTGCCGATATAGTGGAAGGTGAATCGATCCCGTTGGGGTGAGATTCATCGGAGAACAAGGGAGGCCTTTCGTGGCGTTGGTGGTTTGAAACCACCCCCTCTCCAAACGTAGACGTACTTCCCCTCAAAAGGAAGGAACTACGGGAAACAAATCCTTGTGTCTCCGCGTCCACCACTTTGGATACTTCTATCCTTTACCACACTTTACTTACTTGTTCCTACTTTGTGTTGTGGTAGCTCTTGCATAATTGTCATATAGGTAAATTCACCTTAGTTGCATTATCTAGAGAATTTACCTTATTGTCAAACCTTAATTTGAAAAAAGAATAAAATTTGAAGTAGCACCTATTCACCCCCCCCCCCTCTAGGTTCCCATACGATCCTTTCAGTATCATACACCAATACAAGCATGAATAAAATCATAAAAAGCATGAAAAGTTCACACCAGATCATGCAAATGAAGCTGGTACTCTAGGCCTTGTTGTCAATGAGGTGGTTGAGATCCTCCATGAGAGACTCCTCGGTGAATCCAACACTGTCCATAATGGCCTTGTAGAAGTCATGGTGCATGTTAGTAGGCCTGTTGTCCTTGATGGCATGTGCAACGTCCTCGGCGGCGGTGGTGATGGTGGAGAAGTACATGATATCGTTCTTAGAAAGGGAGCCACTCTTCCTCTTCCTTGTAGAAGACTTGTTAAGGCCGTCAGTTGGCTTGTTAGGATGATCAATGATCACCATCTTCGATTCCTAGGTTTCTGTATCCTCAACTGAAGATGCAAGTGCATATGTACCGAGGGGCTCACTTGAGACTATGTCGAACTTCTTGGTGGCCAGACCAAACGAGAAGATGGTCTGCATCTCAGTGTAGTTGGGAATAGGCACATTTAGGAAGTCGGCGTCCTTCGAATGATCCTAAGGTTGGAAGAGTGTGTTAGTTGTGCATGATACTAATCGATGATGATGTGCACCAAAGGTGGAAGACAATGTGCTAACCGTGACGTGCCCAACATAGTGCTCACCCTCCAAGATGATGGTTTTCTTGTCTTGTCACCATTGAGCACCTCTTAGGTCTCTGATCCTGCTAATGGTGAGCCACCTCACCCTCCACTTCGTCGGGTGATTTTACACCTACACGCCACAATTCTCAAACAGAGGCTTTTCAACGACATTCAGATGGACCTCCTTGAAGCCCTCGTCAGTTTGGGCATTGGTCTTGATGAGCTCACAAATCTTCTCAAGTACAAAGGTCGACATGAAGTGCATCCATTTCATGCCCCCCTTTGATGTAGCCTTCTCAACCCTGTCAGCCTTGTGCACCTTCCCAGCCTTCTTGTCCTTGGAAATCTTTATCTCCACATGTGCAGAAACCTTCTTCACCAGGCTCTACACAGGGTCGTGGCACATGGTTGCAATGATTTTTGACACCAACACTTCATTATCAGGTTCAAGCTAAGAATCGTCCACATAGGAAGGGATTTTTGAGTTACCGAAGGGGACCAAGGCCTGGGTAAAGTCGTCACACATCGATTCCTACATTCAACACATATGACCGCACAATATAAAAACATGTAGATCTGGTATGACACAAGATGTATGGCCAATACACAAGATATGAATCTACATAAGCTACACATGATCTAACATGTCAGTGATAGATTTACCCTAGAAGCTACATGATCTAACATGGAAGAAGGTACATATGATCTAACACATGATCTAGATCTACATAACCATACCAAGATCACAAATGAACTCAATGAGGTGAAGGTGTGATTACTTATAGTCATCGGTGAAGGTGTAGAACAACTCCACGAAGAAGAGGTAGTAGTCTTGCGTCCGCCGTGAACTGTTGATGGGTGTGCCGCTTAACTGCTAAAAGGGCATGTATGCCCGCATGTGTGGTTTTGGTAATGAATGACAATCTCTATGGACTAGTGTTTAAATTGAGTTTCACTTGTAGGTTTGTCCATCGGCATTGCTTGGGCCATGTGTTGGTCTCAAGGTTGAAAGATGAAGGAATGTCCAAGGGATTTGTGCTCATTGGAATCATGAAGAAATAAGGATCTTGAAGGCTGATCAAGACAAGTGCAAAGAGTTGCATCAAGATGGATCAAACTCAAGAAGGAATGAAGAAGGGAAAGCTCAAGCCCTCTCTTGAAGATCCCATGCTTGATGCTTGCCATCCTCGTGATCATGGAGTGATGAAGACAAGCTCAAATAAGAGGTTTCCCCATGGAGTATGGGGGAGAAATTTGCAAGTCTCCATCAAACAAGGGAGAGCATGGGCAATCAAGAAAGATGTTCCATCTTGAGAAGGTCAAGACGGTCTACATCAAGCTCAAGTGGTTTTCTCATGGCAAAGGTATGATCTTGATAGGGCTTCTCTTTTGTCGGTATCGTGTTGTTAGTTGGGAGACCGGGTTTAGGATAAATAGCCGTTCTATTAAGAGGGGCTCTCAAGCGGGTGTCTCGATCGCATTGTTCAGAGATAGCTCAAATCTTTGCATTCATAGCATCATATTTCTTGGTTGTTAGTTGGTTCTTGTCCATGAGAGGATCTAGATCTTGTGGTTATCATCATAACAAGCTCTAGTTCATCAAATAAGGATTTCCCTTGCATATCTTATTGTCGTTGTTGATCTTGCGAGTTTTCTGGCTCCACACCTTGGGAGATACATCACATATATATTCATGGTATTTTATCCCTTGGTGATACCTAATATTTCAACATGTTATTATCTTTCCAACAAAATTGGTTTCATCACGGTTGGAGTTTGGATGCGAAAGTTATTGCAGTTTTGGTTTTTGGAGTTTCCCTGACTGGAAGTTCCGGCTAGCCACTGATAGTACCGCTAGGGCATTTTGCCGCCGGTAGTACCGTGTGTTCCGGCTCCACTTCCACTCACGTACTGTAACCTCTTTGTTTTATGTGCTCTGTTTGTCGAAACTTTGGTCAGAACTTATGGCGGTAGTACCGTTCTCATCGGAAGTTTCGGTGGACCGGCGGAAGTTCCGGCCAGGGTCATTTTTCTGTCTTTCACATCGTTGTTTTCTGACCGTTGGCTGAGTTCCATCGGAAATTCCGGCCTCCCACCGAAAGTTCCGACCAGGGTCGTGAATGCCCATAACGGGCAGATCTAAGAGCCCTTTAAAAGGGGCTCATCTTCCCCTTCATGGGTTACAGCTCTTGGTTCTTGGATTTCTCTCTCTTATCCATTGTTGACCTTGAAGAGCTTTTACTCTCCCCTTCCCCCTCCTATGATTCTTTTATATTTTTGAGGGATTTTTAAAGAGGAGATCTAGATCTATAATCCCCCAAGCCAAATCCCTTCTTTGTGAAGGAATCATTGGGATCTAGATCCTGAAGAGTTTTGTGTTCTCCTCTTGTGTTCTTCCTCCCTTATCCCCCCAATATATTTTGTAGCTTTGTTGGAATTTGGGAGTGAAGGACTTGCCCTTGCATTTGTTGCATAGGTTTGAGTTCTCCACGGAGATTCGGCGAGTACTAGCTTGTGGGCTTGTTACTCTTGGGTTCTTGGAACCCTAGACGGTTGTGTGGTTGAAGTGTTGACCTCTTGTGGTCTTTGTTGCCTGTTGTGGCTTTGATGACTTTTGTGGCATTGTAGCCTTTTGTGACTTTGTTGTTGGGAGCCTCCAATTGAGTTGTGGAGATAGCCCCAAACTTGTACGGGTTTTGGTGACCGCCCTCAAGTGTCCCTTAGTGGATCGTGAGTAGGCCTTTGTGGTGAGCTCACGGGAGAATATGGTGATCCTTTTGTGGTGCCGGTGAGTTGCGTGCCTTCGCATCCGGAGTGAGGCCTTGTGTAGCGTTGGGTGAGCATCGAGACACCACACCCCAAGGTGAGCCATTTATGGCGTTCAGAGAGCATTGCTCCATCGCACCTCTCCAATGGAGACGTAGCTTCTTTGGAAGTGAACTTCGGGATAAAAATCTTCGTCTATGCGTCCATCAGTTATCTCTCAATCGAGCCCTTTACTTATGCACTTTACATTGTGATATCCTTCGTGCTTGAAGTATTATATCTTTATTTCACCTTGTTGCTTATATTGCTTAGCATAGGTTGTTGGTGCACTTAGGTGAACCTAGTGGTTAGGTTTTGTGCTGAATAAATTAAAAGTTAGTTTTATTCTGTATTTATTTGAGCCTAAACCATAATAATTTTAAAAGCCTATTCACCCCCCCTCTAGGCGACATCCATTGCACTTTAAACTGCTCTCCGACCCTACAATGCATCTCGAAGGGGGAGGGGGAATGACGGATTTAGTGAGAGGTGGGAGTAGAAATAAAGGTAGGGTTTCGGCAAGAGGTGACTGAATCCTTCTCGGCCCATTTTCGTTGTAGCGCGCATGCTCCCCCATCTCTTGTGTGGCTGAGCTATGCAGAAAATATCTTCTTTTGCATCTAGGAGTGCACGACGAGGGTGACTTGCTGAAAATGTCTGAATCGGTAGTTTCCAACAAGCCTGGCCTGGGGGTGCTTTAATATTCGTGTGTGCCACAACGTTATGGCTGGCTAGGCATCCAATCGGTCCAACTTCTTCTCTCTGAGTTCTGGATGGGCCCCATGCAGCCTACCAGACATGCTCTAGATTGATTGATTCCCTAGAGCATGACCAAGGGTGCTCTGAGTTCGTGCTCATCTCTCAAGCTCCTTTGTTTACCTTACTTACCTCATCCTCATATTTCTCTCTCCCGGTCTTTACAATAATGTGATATCTACATTGAAATGTTGTTGTCGATTAACTGATATCCTACCCATAATCGACTAAAAAGTTCTTTAACCATAGCTCTCTAATTTTATATTCCCGTTTGGAGTTTGTCGATATCATTTTTGTCAAAATCATCATCCATAGTCTCTTTAAAATTCTTTTGAGCAATACTTTTATCTCATTGTCCCGCGTAACTTTCTTTGAAACTTCTTTATCTCGAGAATCATACATTAGGTGATCACTGGTTATGAGTTCCTTATGAACTACATGGACTGGACTATGTTTCTTGTTTGTATCTTTGTATCTTTGTGACCTACTCTTGACCTACTCTCTCGATCCTCTTCTGTTTGCACCAATATTCCAGTTCATGATAGTCTAGGATGACAAGGTGATTCCATTTCCATGACCAATTTCAAATTTCTTCAACTGTAGCCATAGGAATTACTGTTTTTTGTTATTTACCAGTATATATTTTGTTGAAGTCATTACACATAGTTCCTCTTTTCTAATTCCCTTTGACAAGTAGCTTTGTCTTGCCATTCCGGACAAACTCCATTTATGAATTTTTCTGTTTTAGAACCATAGATAAGGTGGTTATGCGTTATTTATGGTGTACAATATATATGGGGTAACTTCACCAATCCTTCCACAAGGTAAAAGTACACAATTTCATGTGAACTCCAAGAATACATAGCGTTATTGGTACCCACAAACATCCTTAAAAGGTCCGCTGGATGCAATAATATGCTGATTGGATGTGTGCACTACATCTTTGCCGTCACCAGGGTGCTATGAAAAGAATTCCAAGCTAGACACACTTGGAACTGTCGAATCGACAGTTCCGAGAGCAAGGCCTATGTGAGGCGAAAAGCGACGATGATGTGCGCAGGGAAGCAAGGCGCGATATGGAAAGAGATGAAATATTTCTGGCTTGGTTTGGCGGTAAAGCTAGTCTCACCTCCTCTATTCACTCACCTCCCAGCATTGGCGCGTAGCAAAAATCCCCAATACTGTCTTTTGACATCGGTGGCGTCGGGGTCGCATATCTTCGGCACTGGTTGTTCCCTTCTACTGTGGCATCGGATCTCCCTCGTCTCCTAGAGCAACCCATCTCCTTCGTCACTGGTGAGGGATCTGCAACATTGTCTCCAGCAAAGACATGGGCTCTTATCCTTCTCTGACCTCGAATCTTCTCACTCGTCTCACACGGTAGAGATAAATCACCCCTACCATACTCTCTGTTTGTACCGTTAGTGGATAACGTGTATGGTTGATTTAGCCAATACTTAAGGTAGATCGATTTTATTAGATCAGGCAGATGAATCTTATCAATTAGGCAACGACCATATAGAGAACTTGTCGTCGGCTAGTTGGTAGAATCCCACGGTCATCCTTGCGTGCTTACATGAGTTCACGGGTTTGGGCCCTAAGCTCCACGGAATTAGCGCTTAGAGCTCCTCCTATCTTACTATATATCCACAGGGGGATCTTCACTCTGCTTGTCTCTTTTTGTAGTTCTCTGCAAGGAACTATCCATAAGAATGCCAAGGAATTGTTTCATCTGATACACTCTAGCCCTAGAGTTACAGTTGAGAGGACATTTACTATATTGAAGAATAGATTAAGCATCCTTGACCAGAATCCTTTCCACCTTTACGACCCCAAGTTAAGCTAGATATTTCATGTTGCATTCTTCACAACTGCATTTCAGGGTTTGGTCTTTGATGAGCATGTGCTAATGAGGAACATTTAATAATTGATGACATTGCCTCTAGTGATGGTGTCAAACAATTGGATAGTGAAGCTTCGAAGACCAATAAGATGGAGTGTAAAGGTACACCAGGATCTAGAAGAAGAAGAAAATGTCTTTCGTAAGACGATGAACTTTTTAGACGGTAGGCTCTAGACGAGCCCGACTTTGAATTAACAAAGCCATCAACCGGCCAGGGATTACACGAGGCCACCACACAATAGAAGAACGATACAAGAGCACACTCCAAACATCATACAACTCAACACTAAAAACAAGTACTAAAGAAAAATAAAAGAGAACACAACTTGCTAAAGCAAGGACCACCACTCATCGACACCAAGAACACCAACTAGTAGAGGCACGACGAGGCACTGCCATGGAGAAGACTGAAAGTATTGGACGAGGACAACATCTAAGACTGGAGGCACCAGAACACCTTCCCGATCCCATGCCGAAGGTGTCAAACCATCAAACATGGGAGAAGGTGACCCGAGAGCTGGAAAGGTGCTAGGATCGAGACCTAGAGCAGTCACAAAGCACGATCACCTTCATAAGGAGAGCACAACACTCTTGCCACACTGTCGTATCCTTGGACATCAGAGAGCAGAAGAAAGCCACTAGGAGCAACTACAGAGGAAGGGGTAGAAGGTCAACGAGCCACAACCGCTCGAAAAACAAAGCCACCCAAAGATCACACCTTTGACTTCCCCACCGGAACCCCAACCTCCCCAAGCGGCGCCTCCAAGGAGGACTTGGCGCACAACGCGTTGACATAGTCCAATATGCGAGATTTTGGACTTTCGTTCGGGAGATGATTCGGGGGTGAAAAGGAGGAACCACGGCCACACCTCCAAGGAGGAAGAACGGTGCAGCTACCCACCAGTCACCGCCAAGTTACAGAGCGGGCAACATAGCCGCATCTGCAGGAACCGCGGGAGAGAGAACGCCTCATGAGAGGAAAGCTCCGGCTCGCAGCCGCCTCCACCGCACCTCCAGTGAGATCGAGGACAACGGCTAGAGATACCCTCAACAACGCCTGCTAAAGGGACTATGTTGGCAAGCTCGAAGGGCCGCCACCAAGACCCCGGAGTCCTTCGCCACTAGACATAGTGTCGGGAGCCTCGCCACCACCATCACTGGTGTCTGCCGGTGCAAGGCCGGCATCTTCCTCAGGTGGCGATGGGGGAGGAAGGAGGTGAGAAGGGGGACGACACGCTGGAACCCTAGTCGTCGCCCGAGCAGACAACACATGGGTCCGGTGTGATGAGGAACTCTCACCTTGATCATCTACGGTGATGAACCCAAAATTACCATCTTACAATAATGATAAATTTCTATTTATTTCGTAGTTAGGATTGATGATGTACAAACAGGAGACAAAGACAAAAATTGCAATGATTAGGAGGGGACACTATGGACCTGACACATAGAAGCAAATGTAAAGAAGGTCGGTTCCATCCGATAGCGCCAAGAAAAATAATGATGAGAAACAAATTACTGATAATCCCCTATTCGCAGTAGCTACGAGTGGATGTAATTCCATACACGTAATAGTTGTGGTTAAACTGATGAACTGTCAGCATTTTGTCTGCTTGTCGCTGTGCGTGCGTGCGTGCGTGTGCGTGTGCGTGTGTGTGTGTGTGATGTTGTTGTGAAACGTTAAGATCACCACTACGCTCGCCCCCTTTGCCTGGTCCAGTTTCTTGAGCGCCAACCAACCATCGTTGCTTCTGCCTGCTGGCGGCAGGTCGTGACCACACGCGTGCCTTAATCCAATCCATGCTTCCGTGGCCACGGCTCTGCAGAAATATGCCAATTTGGCTCGCTGTCGCTCATGCCACGCCCATCAAATCGTGAGGAGCTTCTCGATCGACCTTTTTTTCTCATCAATGATCGCCCGGTCTTGTATCTTCAATATTCTACTCCCCCCAATTTTCCATGTTTCTTTCTCTGCGAACCCAGTTTTCCATGTTGAATTCTACTACCCTATGAACGACTGCTGCATCTACGTAAATAAATATTCTCTAACTAGCTTCCGGCGCGTGCGCGTATCCGCATCACAGGGCTCATGCAGCTAATTTTTTTTAAATAATACATTTTTTATTGAATTGCACAAAAAATACACAAAACGGAAAAATGCAAATCTGTTGGTCGGTCAGCCTTCGACAGACGACAGACTCGTTTCGTCCGTTCAACACTGCCTTCGTCCGTTCAATGGACGACACGCTGCCTTCTTCCGTTCAACGGACGACACACCCTGCTGTCGGCTGTTTGGTGAAGGAGGGGTTTGCAAGGTGTGTCGTCCGTTGAACGGACGAAGGCGGTGTTTCGTCCGTTGAACGGACGAAGGCAGTGTTTCGTCTGTTGACCGACCAACAGATTTGCAATTTATCCGTTTTAAGTATTATTTGTGAAATTGAATAAAAAAAGTATTATTTAAAAAATTTAGCCTCATGCCAGTTGCTAAGGAGGATCTTGATTGAGTCGGCGCGCGGCGGCGGCGGCCGTGGCGATGTAGCGTCTTTCCACGTCTCGCACGGTGTGGATAAGAGAGGGGCGGCCGGCGCTGGATCGAAGCTGCCGACGTACACCTACTACTAGTACTCCCTCCGTCCCAGTTTAAAGGACACAATTTGCAAATCATGCAATCCCAAAATACTTAGACACAAAAGCATTTAATCTCTGTAATTACTCCAGTGTGAAAAGAACAAACTGCTTGCATGCACATGTGTGAACAAATGTGAACGCTTTACTAACTCTTTTTCTCCTCATGCATGTTCTACTTCATGCTATTAAATGGACCAATTAGATAACACCTAGGGCCCAGAGAATTGCAAATTGTGTCCTTTAAACCGGGATGAAGGAAGTAGTAAATAACGTGCTAAAGACCGGAAGAAATCGGTTTCTTTTTAGCTCCCTGCATCACCAATTGGAACGGACCAAATCTGGCCGACACACCATTGGCCTCTTGCTTGCTTGCACGACAACGCCAGTAAGCTGGCGGGGCACATGACACGTGCTTCATCGGCAGCCATGGCATCTTCCAACGCATCTTCCCTGCTCCGATGGCTAACAAAATCTTATTTTTTTAAAATATTTCTGAGTTATAAAAAGATTCTAAAACAAAATATAGTACTCCCCGACCAATATTAGTTGACTCAACTTGGATAAATCTACACACTATTTAGGATATAGTTTCATCCAAATTTTAACAAATACAAGTCAAGTAATATGGGTTGGAGGGAGTACTTCTTATCGAGCGCAGATTTCACACTTATTATAGATCGGAGATAGTACTTCTTATCGAGCGTCAGATTTCACAGCCCAAGCTACATGTAGCTTGTTTTATTTTGAAAAAATTAAAATGACATTTCAAATTTCCCAAAAAATCTGGATTTTTTTTATAAATGCAGGCAATGATGTATTCTATCAACATGCAATATCTCAACTCAAAATTCCTTATATTCTACATTATGTAAAATGAAAAGGTTGAGATCTAAAAACAACGCAAATTTTGAAACCTCCAAAACTTACAAATTTTTCATCTTTATGTGGGGCAAAATACAAGATGTTTCCAGTTAAGATTTTTGCACGTTCGGTAGAGCACAACATTATTTTTTTAGATCGAAAGGGACTCTGTCCCCTGTTCCATTACAAGATAATGAAACAACCAGTTCCAACGTAACAGGAAATATAAAAACGACAGCAAGAGCTTAGCGCTTAAAAACTAAAAACTAGAGAAGTCTCGGCTCAGCACAACTGCTCTATAACTCCCAGGGAGCGCAGTCTAAAGAAACATGGAGCAGACCAAAAGACAAACTAAAACACCACATGAACATTCTCCTCCTCATCAGGGTGATCTTGGAGATATTTCAGCGATGCCCTTCCCCCATAGCTCGATGATGCAGTAGTCTTCCATGTGGAGATCCACTCGAAGCTAGCGCAGATCATCTTGCCGTGAGCGTCAGAGGTTTTTTCAGTCTGTCGATCATCTTCTCCATGAAGAGGGCGATCTTCCCCACCTCCAGGTCCTTGAATGGTTTCTGCCACATCTTTAGGAAGAAAAGGACCAGACGCCAGACCTGTTTCATATTAATCCAAGATGTCTTATTAAAGACAATGTTATTTCTATTATTCCAAATGCTCCAAAGAACAGCAGAAGAAACAACATTCAAATGAAGATGTTTCTTATTAGCAAGCCATTTGGAATCAAGAGATTCATAATCTACAATACTAACACCAAAGACATCCTGAAACATCTTTCCAGAGTAAACTAGAGACTAAGCATTCAAAAAATAAATGATGAACAGATTCTATTTCTTTGCAGAGATTACACTCCAAGGGTTTTGGAATCCTCTGGCTCTAAGATTATCTCTAGTCAGAATCTTATTTTGAGAAAATAACCAAAGGAAAATCTAGACCCTGTGTGGAATAAGTAGTTTCCATACAGCAGGGAGATAAACCTGGGTGATACCTCAAAAATTAACCAGAGAGTACATAGAACTTGAAGAATATCTACCCTTAGATTCATTATGCCAAATTAACTGATCATCCTCCTCAGAGAATCTAATTGATTGAACAATACCTAAAAGCTCATGCCATTGCAGCATTATTCCTCAGTAAAAGTTCTCCTAAAGTCACATCTAAGATGTGTACCATCCCATAGCTCAGCTATCGTCTTAGTCTGTTGGTTAGAAATCAAATAAATTTCCCAGAATTGGGTAGCTAAAGTAGAGTTGCCAAAACAGATATCTTCCCAAAATCTAATGGATTTACCATTCCCTACATGCCATTTATATCCAATCTCAACCGCCCTAGAGGCCCACATGATCCCTTTCCAAAAAGTAGATGGATGAACAACGTGACAGCAGAGGATATTAGGCGAGTTAGTCTTATATTTAGCATCTATCACCTTTTTCCATAAAGCCCCCCCTCCTTGAATATATCTTTTCACCTAGGAGCCAAGAAGGCATAAATTCAAATCATGTAGGTTTGGGATACCCAAGCCTCCAAAATCTTTCTTCATGCAAACTGAAGACCAATTAGCTAGATGCAATTTATGATTACCTTCTTCATCATTCCAGAAGAAGTTAGCTAAATGGGAATCTAGAAGTTTCAAAGCCCACTTGGGAAACTTAAAGAAAGATAGCAAATAGATAGGGATACTAGAAAGGCAGGCTTGAATAAGCACCTTCTTAGCAGCATAAGACAGAAGTTTACCCCTCCAACCTGTAATTCTATTCAACAGGTTTTCTATCAGAGGCTGCAAGTCTTCTCTCTTCAGCTTCTCAAAGTGAAGTGGAATCCCTAGGTATTTAACAGGGAATTTACCCATGATGCATTCAAAAATATCTAGGAAAGGTCTAGTATCTGTCCTAGTCATGTTAATGGGAATAAGCTCACTCTTATGATAGTTAATGCGCATCCCAGAAATCTGCTCAAAACAGGTGAGAATCCATTTTAGATTAACAGCTATTGATTCATTAGATTCTAAGAAGAGAAGTGTGTCATTTGCATATTGCAAACAAACAATCCCTCCTGGAATGAAATTAGGACAGAGACCTCTAATGGCTCCACAGATAGTCCCCTTAATTAACATCCTAGAAAAAACATCAACCATAAGATTGAATAAGAGGGGGGAAATGGGATCCCCCTGTCTAATACCTTTACCAGTCAAGAAAAAATCACTCTCAAAATCATTGATTTTAACCCCTACAAAACCTCCCAAAGTAATCTGCTTAATAAATCTAATAAAGATAGGACAAAAACCTCTATTTTCTAAAATCTCAAACAGAAAGTCTAAGTTAACTCTATCATAGGCTTTCTCATAGTCTATTTGGAGAACTAACCCTGCTTCTTACTCCTATGTACCTCATGCACAATCTCATGGGCAGTGACCACACTCTCCAGAATAAATCTACCCCTAATAAATGTAGACTGATTAGGAGAAATTAATCTACCAATAACAGTAGCAAGCCTGTTAGTCAGAACCTTAGTAAAGACTTTAAATGAACAATTTAAAAGACTAATTGGCCTAAACCTTTTCATTGTCCTGGCATCATTTTCTTTAGGGATCAGAGTGATCATAGCAAAATTAAGCCTGAAAATATTTAACTGATCTTCATGTCAAGACTGGAACATAGCAACAAGATCATGTTTAATGATATCCCAGAAAGATTGATAAAACATAAAAGAGAGACCATCAGAACCAGGGGCCCCATCAGCATAAGAAGTAAAAACAGCTACTCTAATTTCTTCTTCAGAAAAAATTGCACCTAGATTCAAATTTTCAGCCTCACTCACCTTTTCCTCCTCAGAGAAAAAATCTTGCTTCAACTGAATATTGGGCCTAGGTTCCCAAGCAAAAAGTTCTCTATAATAATCAGTTGCCACCTTAAGCATATCTTTAATATCAGTAACAGGACCATCAGGACCATCAGAGCACAACATTATCAACATCTAAGTTCTTTCAGATTTTTGAAACTTCAAAATGTTGTTCTCAAAACTTATTATATATAAAAAAGCTACCCTTGCAGTTTCCGATTTCTTGTCGTCATCCATGGGAGTACAAAGCTACACGTTAAATCGACGTGCAATTTATTTCAGGCCTGATTGTTGTTTCTCCTTGTGGGATAATATTATCCCCGAGATCTCCTTTTATCTACACAACAAGATTCCCCATCTTTTTGTGTTGTTCATATGGATGCATACAAGTCTGAGATATTGTTTCTTGCTTGCACCAACAACACAGCTTTCTTCTAGTCTAGGAATAACATGCCAATCATGTCGCCGTCATCGCCACCACGTCGAACACCATATCACCAATCACGAGCGAAACGTCCTGCTAGTACGATCTCATCCCGCGCGGGCGTGCCTTGACCGTTGACGCCGCGAATGTTTCAGTGTCGTCCTGTAGGAATGTTCTCCAGGCCGCTTAAAACCCAGCAATATTTCCAGGCTTCCCCGTAACTTTTCTTTTCTTGGAATCGATCGTTGATACTTCAGTTGCGCCATGAAGAAGGGCGGCGCCGGCGCCGGCGAGTCCAGCGAGAACGGCGGCGGGGTGATAAAAACCCGCAGCGCGCCGCCGAGCATCGAGATCGTCGAGCACCGTGGCGTAGGCAGCCTAGGCAGCGGAGGCGGCGGGTCGATATCCTTCTCCGAGCCGTGGCGGGAGATGACTCCGGGAAGCGGCAGCGGCCACGGCAGCTCGGACAGGAGAAGCGGCCGAGATCCGCCGGAGAAGCGGCTGACGCTGTTCGCGCTCCGGCTGGCCGTCCTCGAGAAGGCCGCGAGCGGGCTCGGGAAGCTGGACTTCGCGTGGGCCACCGTCGTGCTCCTCGGCGGCTTCGCCAGCGACCTCAAGATCACCGACTTCTGGTGCATCACCGTCATCCTCGTCGGCGAGGGCGCGCGCGTCTTCAGCCGCAGCCACGAGCTGGAGTGGCAGCACCACGCCACGCTCACCTCCACGGCCGGCAACGCGCTGCGCTCCAGCTCCCGCTTCATCCGCCACGTCGCCCAGGCCATCGTCAAGCCCCGGACGACAGCGGCGTCGCTGGCGCGCGTCAGGGCGATGCAGTTCCAGCGCCAGATCGTAGACCTGATGAAGCAGCGCACCTGGCACGCGCCAGACGTGCCGCTGCTCCCTTACACCGGCTGGGTCTTCGTCTCCAAGAAGATCAGCAGGCTGCTCAACTGGCTGCAGATGCTCTCCGCGCTCGCCTGCGTCGCGCTCTCCGTGATGCGCCTCTGGATGCAAGACTTCGAGGATAAAGGCAAAGACAACATGCGGCCGGCTCTCCTGCTCTTCTACACCTTGGCCCTGCTCGAGGCGTCCCTCTTCCTGCTGGAGAAGGTGTACTGGTGGTGGAAGATGTCCGTCCGCAAGCTGCTCGACCAGGTGAGCGGCGAGTGCGAGCTCGGCCCGTACGGCCTCGTCTCGCTCAAGCGCTTCTTCTACGACGCCTACTCGCAGTGCATCCAGGGAAGCATCTTCGACGGCATCAAGATGGACCTCGTCACTTTCGCAGAGGAGCTCATCCTGTCGGACTTCCTCGACGAGCAGCTCATCGGCGTGCGCATCCTGCAGCAGCTGGCCACCAGCAAGGGCTCCGCGCGCGACACGCTGCGCAAGCTCGGCACCAACCCGCGCTCCATCGAGCGGGTCGTCGAGATGCTCAACTGGAAGCGCCCCGGCGAGGAGGAGGTGCGCCAGTGCGCCGCCGAGGTCGTGTCCAAGCTCGCCGGCAAGCGGCAGAACGCGCTCCGGGTGTCGGGCATCCCGGGCGCCATCGAGTCCATCATGTCCCTGCTCTACACGGGCCGCGGCGCGCCCACGTCGTCCGCAATCACAAAGAAGGGGGCCGCCGAGCAGGACCGGATCTATGACTACCTGCAGTTCAACCTCCTGGGCTTACGCATACTGAAGAAGCTTGCGAGGGACCACGACAACTGCGGCAAGATCGGCAACGCGCGCGGCCTGCTCGCCAAGATCGTCGAGTTCTCGCACGCCTCGCCGGCTCTGCTCCTGAACCCGACCGCGGCGGACTCTCAGGTACGCGCCGTGAAGCGCGCGCTCCAGGTGATCAAGATGCTGGTGTACACGACGGGGGGCACGGGCAAGGTGCTCCGGCGGGACGTCGCGGAGAACGTGTTCACGGTGAGCAACCTCCGGGCCATCCTGCAGCACGGCCACCAGCACATGGAGCTGCAGAAGCTGGCCATGGACATCCTCACGGGGATGGCCATGGACCAGAGGGCCAACGAGACGATCGCGGGCACGGGAGGGGTGGTCAAGCTGCTGCTGTCGATATTCTTCAACGCCCAGGAGCTGGAGCTCGGGCGCGAGGCCGGCGAGGCGCTGGCGATGCTGGCCTTGGAGAGCGAGGCGAGCTGCGCGGCCATCCTCAAGGCTAGGTCCGACGTTATCGATCCGCTCGTGTCCGCGTTGGAGAGACACGACGCTCGATGCCTGAACGCGATGAGGCTGCTGCGCAACCTGTGCGCTTACTCGGGACAGGAGCATCGGCCGCGCCTGAGCGCGGTGACCAAGGCCATGCCGGCGGTATGAAAGACATCTTTTACTTGGTCTTTTTAAATTTCTACCTAATCTTTGTCGCCATGGCGGACACGATCTTGAAAAGTTCTGCTGGTGCCAGATCAGTAAAAAAATCTCACAAAAAAATATCAGTACCTACTTAGACATGACATGTGAACTATCTTGACATTCAGGTACTTGGAGCCACCATAATGGGCCGCGACAAGATCCTGGAAGTGTCCGTCGGCCTGACGACGCAGATCTGCAACTTCATGGACGGCGAGCAGTTCGCCGACGAGCTTCGCGGCGCCGGCCTGGACGAGCGCGCCTACGTGCAGCGGCTGGCCGGCATCCTGCGGCAGTACAAGTACCCGGTGGTCAACGTGCCCCGGATGCGGCGGTTCGTGGTGCAGCAGGTCGTCTGGCTCATGACCAGCCCAGGCTGCCGCCGCTTCGCGGAACTGCTCCGGGAACGGGAGCTTGGGATGGAGCGGCTGCTTGAGGCCATCGCCGACACGACATCGGAGGTGGAGTGCTACCACGTCTTCTCCGGCAGCGTCCCTATCAGCAGGCACCGGGAGAACTTCTCCGCCATCGTGGAGACCGCGCTACACCTGCTCGCAGCTGGTAGTAGAGGAGGATCGGAGGGGAGCTTCGGCTGAGTCAAACAAAAATATATTGCAATGACGCTCTGATATGGGAGGATGATCGGATCCGTACAATGCGATTACTTAATGGAGTTGAGCTTTCTTTTTTCGCTTGCACGGCAGAAATATGTTCTTTTTTTTAGAGAGAGTTGTCCGATTACCGTCAATATGATGGCGTGTGAGAAATACTTTAAAACGAGGGATTACAGAGTTCAATTTGTGTAGTTTCAGAAAAAAAAAAGTATAGTTCCAGAATGGTATAGGATACTGCCATAGTTATATGTCTTACGTGTATAACTACATATATGAAAGTCTAGCACTTCAGCGATCAATGAAGGAAGCCAAATCAGCGGTTGTACTGTAGATAGCGCATCTACAGTAACCGGACTTCTACGGTGCGATTCTTTTTAGGCATATATCCTCTCGATGGTTCTGTTTAAGCGGTGGACAAGGCTATTCCTAATTTTTTTTCTCTGCTGATCCCCTCGACCAATTCCTTCGTCTCCGTCGCCCTCCCTCTGGCCGAGCTCCTCTTCCTGCCCAGCCGCAGTCGCCCTCCCTCTGGCCAAGATCCACCTCCTGCCCAGCCGCCGTCGCCCTCCCTCTGGCCTAGCCCCACACTTGCGCATCTAGGGATTTAAGCGACGGATCACCGGCGGTGGACAACGATGGTATCGAGAGGATTGGGTCCTCATCCAGATCGCCACCGTGCTCTGCCTCTCCGCCGCTGTTCTTCATGGATGCACTTCATGGATGTAGTGGGGGAGACAACGGCTGGTTGGTTAGGAGCGGCGGACGGCGGCAAGAACGACCAAATTGCGCCGCAGGTTAGTGCTCTCTTTCTATCTCCTCCCTATGTTTACTCTATCTCCAACCTAATTTCAGCATGCATATCAAGCACTCTTTCCTCGCACCGTGCATCATCACCCCATGGCTGTCATAATTTCTAGCTTGATGAATTGTTATTTTCATTGCATGTCAGTTGTTTGATGAATTGATTCTTGGGCACCTTGAGGCAGTTGTATGGCCTTTCCGATTGGGCAGGCATGACAGTCTAGGTCATGCTATCTTCTACTACTTGATCCTAATATGAAGAATAGACGGTACGAGTGTGAAAAACCGATTGCCACATTTGCCTCACGTTCTAGAAGAATCAAGGCCTAACTGTCCTCCTCCCCAATTCCCCGGTGAGTTCTCCACAGCCATGGCTCCATTGTTTTCTCTCCTAGATGAGCCCTGCCTCCTACTGCCTACCTCATACTATTCCCATCCAAGGTGTAGCATCCCAATTGTCTAACAATTGCAATGCTACTAGCCTAGTATATATATATGCTACTTCCTACATATAATTGTTGCATCATAATTATATCATGCTCATGTCATCATGCCACCTTGCATTTGAGCATCATATAAAACCCTTTTGTTTTGGTTATTCTCTCATATGCATTGTAAATTGTATTTTCCTCTTGATATTGTATTTGGTTCTTGATATATTGTTTAGATGCCCAAGTTGAGTTGGGGGCATATCTTTTATTCAACTCCATCACCTTTCTCTGCCACCACCTTATAATTCCACCATCCAACTAAATATGAGCTTTGCACTTTATTTGGTTTTACCTCTAGCTCATGTGGGTTGGGATGGATCCATCTCTATCTCCACATGCTCTCATATAGGCACCATAGTGTTTCCACATTATTGGTTTATGAGAGCCACATGGCCACCTTTGCATGCCTTGTGAGTGGAACCTTTTACCTAGCTTCCATATGGGTTGTTTTGGGGTTATTATCATGTTGGGATATTTTTGATACCTAGTGGCACCTACACATTAGCATGTCCCATTTGTATTCAAATATGATCATCTCCATCTACTCCACTTGGAACTTTCATGTAAATCCTTAGCTTGGCCCTTACCCCATATTTTGGAATGCATATGTATAAATGCCATGATTAATTATTTTGTTTTCACAAGATTAAGACATGGCATTTAATGCACTTGCATGGGCCATGCAACCATCTCCATATTTTTTGCCCCCTTTGTTTTTATTTGGTCTTTTTGAGTGGATCTTCCCCATATCTCCCTCTACCCCTCTTATGCTTGATCTTGCTTGAAGCATGCAAGCATCCAAAAACCTATAACCATCTCCATCTTACCTCACCACCTTTTATCTCACCCTCTCCTTTTCTTGTCTAGATCTTGTTTGAGCTTGGCATGTTCTTGCTTGATCTTGACAAAAGAAAACCCCTCCACCTAATCCCTCTCTTTAAACCCTAGGTCCCCTCCCTCATCTCTCTCTCACCTCACCTCTCCTCTCTAACCCGAGCCACCACCCCATGATCTACCCTAGTTCCTCTCAAACCATAACCCGAGCCCCCTCTAGCTAACCCTAGTTCCCACCCTCTCTCTCTCGGCCTTCCTCCTCTCTCTGCCCTGCAGGCCCCACCTGACCACCCTGGACCCACCTAGCTGCCTCTCTCCAAGCCCTAACCCGAGCCATACCCCCTCTCTCCAAACCCTAGCCCTACCTAACCCGAAGCCTCCTCCTTCTCTTTTTGCATAAAGGTGACCCCCCCATGTGCCTTCCCTGCTCGTTCTTATCTACCCCTCCTCTGCCTAGCAACCACAGCACTCCCCAGGCACCATCCTCCCTTCTTCTTCCTCCCCCACCATCCTTGCCATGGCCATGCTTCCTCTAAACCCTAGCTCCGGCCTGCCTTGCTAGCCGACGATCCCGAGCGCGCCAAGCTGTACAAGGAGCACGAGGGGCTGCGTCTGCTTCCTCTACCTCACCCTGCACCGGCCAAGCCTCGCCGGAGTCCTCTGGAGCTCCCTGGACACGCCGCGGCCACCGGATCAGAAGCTCGCGGGACCCCAGCCTCTGCTCCGATCCGATCCACCTCTAGCTCCATCAACGTCACCGACGCACTCCTGGTGAGCCCCTGCATCTCCTCGACATGGACCCCTGCCCTCTCTTGCACCGTAGCGCCGCCGCGCTCCGTCGAGCAGCCTTCGTGCACCGCCGCGCGTCGCGCTCGGGCAGACAGCAGCAGCCACAGCATCCGTCCGCCTCTGTTCCTCACCCTGCCCCGCGCGCTGTAGACCTCCTCCGCGCTAGATCCCTGAACGAAAGTTGTAGCCCGTGGATCCATCTTCGTTTTTCGTTTTTGGGTCGTCGCGTTTCGTCCAGCGTACGCGTCACCATCGTCCCCGGAAGACGGCCAGACTTTCGCCGCCGGCAGCACCGCGTCCGTCAGCAGACAGCAGCAGCAGCCGCCGTCGTTTTGCAAAGAAACCCCTGGCCTTTTTGCCGCCTCAACCCGCGGTCCGCCGAGCCCACCAACCAGTCGCTGTGGAAACTTTGCGAATAGCACCCCGCAGATCTGAACTCCTCAACCCGCACTCCTCCGGATCCACCACGTGTCAGCGCCCGATAGCCGTGCGCGTGCGTGGCCCCTGCTCTGCCCCTGGCCCGCCTGTCATCCTCCTTGGGTAGAAATCCAGCGAGTAACAAAAGTCCAGAGAACCTTTTCTGAATTCAAATTCAATTTGTTTATATTCTGTTTAAATATAAACTAATTCATAACTTTCAAATGATTAGAAATTTGAATTCAAACTCTATATGAAATATGTTTTGTTTTTGAATGTTAATTCAAATCTTTAGGCAAATATTTGCAGAATTGATTTAAAATAGTCAAACCTTTGACTTTGACCCCTTTTTAATAATTTTGACTTTAAAATAAATTTAAATTCATAATTCCAAATAATGCAAATAATATATGTTTTGAAATCAGAAAAATGTGAGGAATTCAAATATGGCCTTAAAAATATATTTTGAACACTTTAATTTTCGAGTTGATTAAAATTACAATAAAATGCCCTTTTGCCTTAATTAATTAATAACTTTTGTTTTATAACTCCAAATTTGACAAATGATATGTCTAAAATGATTAGCTCGACGAGACCTTTCTGTTTACGCATTCCATGTTCTGAATTGCAGCATGCATCATATAAATATAAAGTATACAGCAACTAATATGAGGTTAAAATGTGACCAAAACTCAATAAAATGCTTATTTCTTGTATTCCACACCTCACCCATGCCATGCTACTTTATTGCCATGCAAATTGTGCATCATTCATCATGGCATGAGTGTTTGCTTGTCGCATTTTATTCATATGCTTGTGCACTTTATTTATGTTGGCCCTTGTTTGTTTGGTTCTTCTTCGAATAGACGCTGAGCAGGGAATATATCAAGAAACCCAGGAGCACTACCCAGATCCTTCTCTCGCTTCAACTGAGCTGCCAGGCAAGCACTACCACATGCTTGCATACATACAATACCTATTGCCTCTATCTTATTCTTGCATCATCGAGTCGCGATTGCATTAAACTGAATCCCAAGTACTGCATAGCCTTTACTTTTAAACCCCACCGAAGCTTGTTCCTCCATCCCATGAGCCATTACTACAGGAGTTGTTTGAGCCATGCGAGTCGTAGAACAGCATGTGTAGGGTATGTGAGTGTCTGATGGATAACGAGGTACCTAAACAACTTAACCTGAGTAGTATGGGATAACTAATGAAAGTGGCACCGGTGCGCAATATCTGCTATTTGGTTTTTCATGCTCACTTGTGTCCCGTAGGACCCCGAGTACTTGATTCCTGTTCCTTGAATATTCGCGCTATCCACATCCGGGAGGATTATGGGACCCCCCTGAGCCAGAGCTTGATTCATTCTTATTTCTTGGGGCCACAAAGTAGTTTGGGGCTTTATTACTATTCTGTACTTATGCCATGCTTTACTGCTTAATTTAAATTGTGCGAGGTACTGCACCTGTACTCATGGAATGGATAATAAAACTGCCAACGGATGGGGGGGTGTTCGTCCGCTTCCTCGTTGGTAAGCGAGGAGGAGGATGGATCTGTTAATATTACTGTTATAACTGTTGTTCTTAATTCACGGACATCCGTCTATCTTTGGTTAGGCGGATGGTTAGCGAGTATCTATAGAACTGTTAGGTATTATCTTTTGCTGCAATTGCGTCACCCCAGGTTGTGTCCCCTTTAGAGGCATAAAGACTTACTGAGTACCCCTAGGGTCTCACACGATAAATTGTTTGATTCAGATGAACAGGTACACTCACGAGATGGATACTGGGTGGAGGAGACGGACGATGTGGGCAACGATCATTCGGTGTAGAGATTCTGGGAACGGGGATCCGTGAGATCTGTGGGCGGGATGTGTTTATTTATGGGCATCTTATGCCGATTTGCTTCTTATCCGTACTCGGATCTTGATTGCCGCTTCCGCCTGATACTCTGATGTTTGATGTATGAGGAGATATCCTAAACTATTATATCTATCTAGGACATTTGGATCTTGCCGCATGGAGTTGCAATATTTCTATTTCTTTTAGATGGAATGGCTCTGAGGACTGTTGTATGGTGGCTTGCATACATACTCATTTGTGTATGTAGTTGATCCCTTCGCCTTCCGATTACGCCGCCCGTTCTTGTCCCGATGTTTGGAAATGGTTAGGACGGCCGAAAGGTCTACCTGTGAGTGGCATTAGGGCCCCACCGTACTATTTTAACCATTTCCGCTCATCCAGGCTTGTAACTAGGAGCGTAATTCACCGAGGTAGTTACAATTGGTATCAGAGCCATCCCGCCCTTCAGGGTCTCAGCCAAATGGTCGTTGTCAGTCTAGAAAATATTTTGGTAGCTATGTATACTAGGGAAAAACAAAACGCGAGAGTAGGACTGCTTCCACTTTTCTTCTTATCCACCCACCCACCCTTTTCTGGTAAGGAAGTGTAACGTTTTCTATCCTCCTCTTAAATTCAAACTAGGATTCACGTGTTCTGGGTTTCCGTAGTACCATAGGTTGAGTGTGTGTGTGTGTGTGTGTGTGTGTGTGTAATTCCTTGTCCATCTGTTGCATCCAACATGTTATCTTTATCTGCCTTTGGGTTATCAACTGTTGGTACATTCCATACTGACAGGCTTTTGAATACCGGCGCGATCTATCTGACTCCTTGTTAACCGGTGCCATCTTCTTAAGGGTGTCCTTCCTTCTAGCAACTCCACATTCTGTGAAACCATCAGTTGCTAATCGCTACCTGATAAGTGTTTTTGCGCATCTATTGGTATTTTAATGCCGAAAAATGCGGAAAAAATTTCTTTGATACATTTGTGCTTCCACACTCCTTTTCAGTCGTGTGTGAAACATTATCTATCTCCCTTTTATCAGCATGTCCATGCTAACTCATTCTTTTGTCACCGGCGCTTAATCCTAGAGTTTCTTTTCATCTCCAATTCTCTTGGGCTAATTACATAACATGTGTCGATCCGATGCTGGTGATTGTAGTTTGGTTCTCGGCATAGCTATATGACACTTATCATGAGTGGAATATGGAAAATGCAATCACCACTATCCTCCAAATGGTGACGGTTATCTCCTGTGATTTTGAGTACACCGTGATCATATCTATGCATATTCAAGCATCTTTGGCAATCCGGAGTTTCTCCAAGCACTACGGCGGTCTATCATCTGTCCATCATGCTGCACATCCTTTTGAACCCCATATCTGCACAATTCTCCTGGATACGAGGAAATTGCATCTTTTCGTCTCTGATAGCTTTGCTTAAGGTATGAGCTATCATCGGTTCTTATCCAAGATCTCTTTATCTTTGTAACCGGTGATCCGATCGACAATGTGAACCAGGTGACATCTCTTTTTCTTCGGAAGGACCAGATAATATATTCTTCCAGTGCATCTTCTTCAACACGAACCCGTGCTCTTAATATTGATCTTTCTAAGAGCGTTGAGCTCAGAAAGTGTTTCGAGCATTTGTTCGTTCTCCCGCCTCTTGAACTTGGTATTCTGGGAATATCCTGCTAATCCACGGTGGTATATGTTGATAATATGCTTGCCTATTCGATATCTATGGAAGGACATGGAAGATCATCTGTGTCTTTTCTCTCAAGCTTCGTGAGCACTGCCTGCGTGCAAAGTCTCAAAGTGAGAATTCTGACTTTTTGAAGTCACATATCTCGACCACGTCCTTCTGCTAAATACATTACTTCAACTCTGGAATCAGCAAGTCCATTGTTAATTCCATCCTCCATCTTCAACCAATCCGGAGTTGTTCCTTGTTGGCAAGTTATCATCGTCGTTCCGCTGAAGATTTCCTCAAGGCTGCTAAATCTCTCTCAATCATTTCAAGAAGAACATGGAGTTCTTTCACCTCAATCTCGTTAAGTAATCTCTTGAAACCCTCTCGCTCTATCGTCTATGCTCAATCCACCGGAGGCCATGAAGACCTTCCAGATCTTGTATTCCTTCTGTTCAAGTGGTGCTATCTTTTTCTATATCTGTGAAATTTTGCAGTTGTCTCCGTGATCTTCCTTTATATCTTTCCGGTGGCTTGGTACTTCCGATATGACGACAACATCATCATCTTTATCTATCTATGAATCCGGCGAATCGTTTGCATCTATCCTTGTTTTCTAACGGAGTTCTATGAGTTTTTGCCAACACCTTCAGTCTGTTTCGGTAGTTGGGTTGCATGATTTTCTTATTCATGTGCGGAGTAATGCTTTGAGTGCGGGATGGAGTAGCTACCATACCACTACTCTTATCATTCGCTCTTGTACATTGAATTGGTGAATTAATGTGATTTCACTCATTCCACGGAAGTTAGAAGTGGCCTTTATCCCTTGATACTTTTACTTCCGTCCTTGTTTTCCGGAGTGCTCTCTCGAAGAAAGTAATCAATAATCTCTTGTTGGTGATCTCACCCTTTCTACACGGAGCAAAATCTTCAATTATCTGGTGGAAACAGACGCAAACTCCTTTCTGTCCTCGTCATTCTACCGATGCTCGACATCCCCAAACAAGATGAAAGGAAACTATCTCTCTCTTTGTTTCATCAATTCTTTTTCTGTAGTACAGCCAGTTATGGTTGATGCCATCAGCCGCAAATCTATTGCGTTAGCCTCAAGGCTAAAGGAAGCAATAAGTATCTCTACAATAAACTCCAGATCCTCCATATTCTTTGCTTCTCGGGATTCCACCATGATCTGGCTTCACATCCATCTCTGGAAGTATATCCGCGCACCTAAATTGCGTGATCCTTGGTTCTTACTGGCGCAACAAGAATCTAATCCGACGATGTCTAACTAAATCTTTTTGTTGTTATCAAGGGACTCTATTGTTTGAAGGCAATATTGTTTCCGTACTTCATTTCTCAAATCCGAGAGAAGATACGATGCTATTGTCATAGTGATTCAAAACTCTCCAATCTAGCTCCTTTCTCCCGGCGAGACAAAGATTCATCCTCTCTCGTATCGGTAAATCTTTAATCTTAACGGTGTGTCTTTCTTTATCCATGATGCATCATCTTGTCCTTTCTTTCACCAGTGGATCTTTTTCTTTTATCATGTTTCTTGAGAAAACCGGAGCTATGTCCATCCTATCCTTCTTGTCTCACGACAATCCTTCAACTCTTCTAACCCGTTGTTTCTCAAGCAAAACGCAAGACTCGCAACAAGTCTAGCAAGTTTTGCAAGGTGTAGTGGTCGCACCATTCCGCTGTTCATCAACTTGGGAACGTGAGGGTCACCTTCGTTCGAACACCCGCCTCTCCTTGTGTTGTTTTCTTTTTCCTAGGAATCTCAGGGCGAGATTCTTGTTTAGTGGGGGAGAGTTATGGCATCCCAATTGTCTAACAATTGCAATGCTACTAGCCTAGTCTATATAAATGCTACTTCCTACATATAATTGTTGCATCATAATTATATCATGCTCATGTCATCATGCCACCTTGCATTTGAGCATCATATAAAACCCTTTTGTTTTGGTTCTTCTCTCATATGCATTGTAAATTGTATTTGCCTCTTGATATTGTATTTGGTTCTTGATATATTGTTTAGATGCCCAAGTTGAGTTGGGGGCATATCTTTTACTAACTCCACCACCTTTCTTGTCATCACCCCATCATTACACCATTCCACCATATATGAGCATTGCAACTTATTTGGTTTTACCTCTAGCTCATGTGGATTGGAATGGATCCAATTCTATCTCCACATGCTCTCATATAGGCACCATATTGTTTCCACATTATTGGTTTATGAGGGCCACATGGCCACCTTTGCATGCCTTGTGAGTGGAACCCTTTTCTAGCTTCCATATGGATTATTATGGATTCATGCTCATGTGGGGATGTTTTTGGGACTAGCAAGCATCTAGTGGAATATACACACTAGCAAGTCCCAATTATAATCAAATATGATCATCTCCATCTACTCCACTTGGAACTTTCATTTAAAATTTCTTTGCTTGGGCTATACTCCACATTTTGGGTAATGCATAGGAATAATGCCATGTTTATTATTTTGTTTTCACAAGGATGATACATGGCATTTATTATCTTGCATGGGCCATGCAACCATCACCAACTTTTGTCCTCCTTTGGCTTTATTTGTTTTTGAGTGGATCCTTTCTTTGTGAGCTTCCTTCTCTCTTATTCTAAACCCCCCTCATCTTGATCTTGTGTTTGGATCATGTTAAACCTCACACCAACCTACCTCATCTCTCTCTCTCTCTCTCTCCTCTCTCTTTACCTTTCTCTCTAAACCACACCCCCATCTAACCCTAACCCGAGCCCCCTCTAGCTAACCCTAGTTTCCACCCTCTCTCTCTCGGCCTTCCTCCTCTCTCTGCCCTGCAGGCCCCACCTGACCACCCTGGACCCACCTAGCTGCCTCCACACCAAGCACTAACCCGAGCCACACACCCCCTCTCTCCAAACCCTAGCCCTACCTAACCCGAGCTACCCCTTCTCACCTTTTACAAAAGAGACCACCCCATGTGCTCTCCCCTCCTCCCTCATCTACCACCACCTCAGATCCTTTCCAGGAGGCTCCCAGCTCCTCCTCTCCCTCCCTTCTTCCTCCCCCAGGCTTGCAAGCTCACCACCATGCCCCTAAACCCTAGCCAAGGCCACATCTTCCTCTAGACGATCTGGAGCGCGCCAAGCTGAACCAGGAGCACGAGGAGCTTCGTCTGCTTCCTCTACATCGTCTAGAACCGCCGGGAGCTGCAGGACCTCGCCGGAGCAGCCTAACGCCACCGTGCACCGCCGCAGGCCGAGCCCAACGTCCCCGAGCCCGCCGCCAGATCCCCTCCACCTCAGCGCCATCGACCACGCCGGCGACACCGCGGTGAGCCCCTGCATCTCCTAGACATGGACCCCTGCCCTCTCTTGTATCGTAGCGCCGCCGCGCTCCGTTGAGCAGCCGTCGTGCACCGCCGCGCGTCGCGCTCGGGCAGACAGCAGCAGCCGCAGCATCCGTCCGCCTCTGTTCCTCACCCTGCCCCGCGCGCTGTAGACCTCCTCCGTGCTAGATCCCTGAACGAAAGTTGTACCCGTGGATCCATCTTCGTTTTTCGTTTTTGGGTCGTCGCGTTTCGTCCAGCGTACGCGTCGCCATCGTCCCCGGAAGACGGCCAGACTTTCGCCGCCGGCAGCACCGCCTCCGTCAGCAGACAGCAGCAGCCGCCGTTGTTTTGCAAAGAAACCCCTGGCCTTTTTCCCGCCTCAACCCGCGGTCCGCCGAGCCCACCAACCAGTCGCTGTGGAAACTTTGCGAATAGCACCCCGCAGATCTGAACTCCTCAACCCGCACTCCTCCGGATCCACCACGTGTCAGCGCCCGATAGCCGTGCGCGTGCATGGCCCCTGCTCTGCCCCTGGCCCGCCTGTCATCCTCCTTGGGTAGAAATCCAGCGAGTAACAAAATTCCAGAGAGCCTTTTCTAAATTCAAATTCAATTTGTTTATATTCTGTTTAAATATAAACTAATTCATAACTTTCAAATGTTTTGGAATTTGAATTCAAACTCTATATGAAATATGTTTTGTTTTTGAATGTTAATTCAAATCTTTAGTCAAATATTTTCAGAACTAATTCAAACTAGTCAAACCTTTGACTTTGACTCCATTTGACTCAATTTGACTTTAACATAAATTTAAATTCATAATTCCAAATAATACAAATGATATATGTTTTGAGATCATAAAAATGTGAGGAGTTCAAATATGCTATCCAAAATATATTTTGAACACTTAAAATTTCAAGTTGATTTAAATTACAATAAAATGCCCTTTTTCCTTAATTAATTAATAACTTTTGTTTTATAACTCCAAATTTGACAAATGATATGTCTAAAATGATCAGCTCGACGAGACCTTTCTGTTTACGCATTCCATGTTCTGAATTGCAGCATGCATCATATAAATATAAAGTATACAGCAACTAATATGAGGTTAAAATGTGACCAAAACTCAATAAAATGCTTATTTCTTGTATTCCACACCTCACCCATGCCATGCTACTTTATTGCCATGCAAATTGTGCATCATTCATCATGGCATGAGTGTTTGCTTGTCGCATTTTATTCATATGCTTGTGCACTTTATTTATGTTGGCCCTTGTTTGTTTGGTTCTTCTTCGAATAGACGCTGAGCAGGGAATATATCAAGAAACCCAGGAGCACTACCCAGATCCTTCTCTCGCTTCAACTGAGCTGCCAGGCAAGCACTACCACATGTTTGCATACATATAGTACCTATTGCCTCTATCTTATTCTTGCATCATTGCGTCGCGATCGCATTAAACTGAATCCCAAGTACTGCATAGCCTTTACTTTTAAACCCCACCGAAGCTTGTTCCTCCATCCCATGAGCCATTACTACAGGAGTTGTTTGAGCCATGCGAGTCGTAGAATAGCATGTGTAGGTTACGTGAGTGTCTGATGGATAACGAGGTACCTAAACAACTTAACCTGAGTAGTATGGGATAACTAATGAAAGTGGCACCGGTGAGCAATATCTGCTATTTGGTTTTTCATGCTCACTTGTGTCCCGTAGGACCCCAAGTACTTGATTCCTGTTCCTTGAATATTCGCGCTATCCACATCCGGGAGGCTTATGGGACCCCCCTGAGCCAGAGCTTGATTCATTCTTATTTCTTGGGTCCACAAACTAGTTTGAGGTTTTATTTACTATCCTGTACTTATGCCATGCTTTACTGCTTTATTTTAAATTGTGCGAGGTACTGCACCTGTACTGTTTTGGAAGCGGAGTGTTTTCGCGGTATCGACAAGCCCAGTCACATTTTTGGGTTCCCAGTCATTTACAGCCACTGACGCAAACCTTGAGTCCGTCTCGGAGTCGGCTAACTTCGTTGCGGGTAGCTTAATGGGGTGGCCCCCTGAAATATTTCTGAATCTTGTGATTGCTTTGTCGTGAATGCCTCGTTGGGTTTTGATTTGGTTTTTCCGAGGTTGATCGAGTGTGTGTTGCTATATGTGCACCCCTGCAGGGTAAAACTTTCTGAAAGCCGTGTCCGCGGTTATGGACGACTTGGAGCACAGTTTCTCGATCATAGATAAGCATAACTAAAGTACCGCTTTTAATTTGACTAAGTAACTGACTAGTAAATAGTGCAACACTCATGGAATGGATAATAGAACTGCCAACGGATGGGGGTGTTCGTCCGCTTCCTCGTTGGTAAGCGAGGAGGAGGATGGATCTGTTGATATTACTGTTATAACTGTTGTCATTAATTCACGGACATCCGTCTATCTTTGGTTAGGCGGATGGTTAGCGAGTATCTATATAATTGCTAGGTATTATCTTTTGCTGCAATTGCGTCACCCCAGGTTGTGTCCCCTTTAGAGGCATAAAGACTTGCTGAGTACCCCTAGGGTCTCACACGATAAATTGTTTGATTCAGATGAACAGGTACACTCACGAGATGGATACTGGGTGGAGGAGACGGACGATGTGGGCAACGATCATTCGGTGTAGAGATTCCGGGAACGGGGATCCGTGGGATCTGTGGGCGGGATGTGTTTATTTTATGGGGCATCTTATGCCAATTTGCTTCTTATCCGTACTCGGATCTTGTTTTCCGCTTCCGCCTGATACTCTGATGTTTGATGTATGAGGAGATATCCTAAACTATTATATCTATCTAGGACATTTGGATCTTGCCGTATGGCGTTGTGATATTTCTATTTCTTTTAGATGGAATGGCTCTGATGTACTGTTGTATGGTGGCTTGCATACATACCTATTTGTGTATGTAGTTGATCCCTTCGCCTGCCGATTACGCCGCCCATTCTTGTCCCGATGTTTGGAAATGGTTGGGACGGCCGAAAGGTCTACCTGTGAGTGGCATTTGGGCCCCACCGTACTATTTCAACCATTTCCGCTCATCCAGGCTTGTAACTAGGAGCGTAATTCACCGAGGTAGTTACAATTGGAAACCACCCCGCAAAACCACTACTAAAAACCACATCAAATAACAATTACCCATAAACCACAATTGATATATGTGTTACCGAGGTAGTTGCAATTGGTAACACCCTCGGAATCGGCCCTATGCAAGTTCCAGTGCTTCCCGCCAAACCCGCATAGAAACGATTCAAAGGTGCCCACCAGGCACTTGCGTGCGGGTGGAAAACGAAGTAATATCATTACACAATAGTCCTCGATGGAACCCACAAAACATATATATACAACAGCGACTCAAAGAGTCAAGAATACAGATATACAATACAAAGACACAAATCACCTTTAAAACGATATAGCATCCGAGTACGGACAAGATGCAAATTGAGCTAAGGGCCCTGAAGATTAACCAATGGCGTCCATAACCCTGCCCAGGCCAAGCCGGAAGGGTAACCCTGCTAACGACGTCGATCTCAAAACCTTCTTAAACAAAAGGGGTGCCGACAAAGGGCCAAGGAAAAAGAGAGAACGGTCAGTACTGAGGCCAGTACACGGCGAGACTAGAATTCGGCGGTCCTCGCCTACATAGGTATGGTGGACTCAGCGGCAGCGCGACATGCACTAAACAACCTATAGAGACTCGATACAACTGTCGGCTATCGGAGAGGGGTAAGAAAGACCTATTCGGAACCATCTTGATACTACCACCAAACATACCCATCCTGGTATTTCCCCCTCGAGACCAAACGAGGAAGTCGACCAAGGAACTCACACAGTTGGCAGTTTTATTCATTCCGTTATAGTGGCGGCAATTACTAGTCAAATATAGATAGCATGAGTCATCCTGATATATTAAGCAGTGGGCACTTTTAGTTAACCATTCCATTGTAGTTGCATCACTTACTAGTCAGATACAATTAGCATGAGATATCCCAAACCCAGCAGTTGTTGGTACTTTTATTTAGCCATTCCGTTGCAGTGAAGCTGATTACTAGTCATATCGGATACAAGTCAAATTATAACAGTAAACTTTAGTTATAGTTGTCTTTGATCGAGACCTGTGCTCCAAGTCGTCCATAACCGCGGACACGGCTTCTTGAAAAGATTTAACCCTGCAGGGGTGCACCAAAGTTTCCACACGCACCTACACCCTTGTTGTCAGATCAGGTAGGTACAAGATCACAAAACATACACCCAACGGTATGTCGACGGGGTTTCGGACACGACGTTTCCCAGACCCAAGCAAGCACGGGGGGCCACCCCACTAAGCTACCCGCAACGAAGTCGGCCGGTCTCCGAGACGGACTCAGGGTTTGCGTCAGTGGCTGTAAACGACCGGGAACACTCCGCTTCCAAAACAGTACAGGTGCATTCCTCGCACAATCTTAAATTAAGCAGTAAAGCATGGCATAAGTACAGGATAGTAATAAAGCCCCAAACTAATTGTGGCCCCCAGTACAGTACTTGGAATCAGGTACTAAATCGATGGGGGTGCCCATACACCCCACCTGTGGTTAGCGCGCTCGATCTCGGAACAGGTGTCAAGAACTCGGGGTCCTACGGGACACCAGTGAGCGGTTAAAATCCAAATATTGTCTATTACCCACCGGTGCCTCTGCATTTACCTACTTCAATTTTAGTTATTAAACAGTAATTAAAGCCATGATCATCTCCTACATTAAACATGCGGCAATACTCCAACAACTGTGGTACTTGACGACACGCAACAGCACTTGAGCAAGCGACTACGACACGCAAGTCCAACTATCTACCAAACAACAGGTAATAGGATGTGTCCAAGGCAATATAAGGCTGCAAGGGATGTTCCAGGTATGAAAACTAGAGCATCGCAACACAGATAGCAATAGATCAACAGGAGGGAATAAATACTATAAAAGTAAGATAGGTAGAAAGGGGGAGATGCTCGCCTGAAAACATTGCCGAAGCTTCATCCGAAGATCGGGTCGACACTCGCATCAACTCATCGGCCTAATCCGCGAAGAAGCAAAACACTAGAAGAAACACCGGATGCACTATTTAATACTACGGAAAAAGATCGGGCATGATGCATGTATGATGTATGACATGGCAAGGTGCGATGCAATTAGGCAATATTAAGCGGAACCGGGGGTCCCGACAATTATTATTAGGTTCGAGTTATTTAACTACCCCGCAATTTAAATGTTGTAATAACAGGGCGAAGCATGGCATCGGTTCGCTACACCAATTTAAATGGAGTCCGGAATAAGACAAAGTTATTCCGCATATCGACTCCATATTCAGTTATGAGATGAATTGGCATAATGCCCCCAAACCACAGACAAGTATGCATGCATGATCAATTAATATGCATCAGTTGATAATGTCATATTATAAAAATGATGGGGTCTCGGATAGGAAATCACATTAGGGTTCGGCGAACTTGGGCTCCGAGGGGTTCGGGGTTGGGTCTCAGGGTCCGGATCTGGGGTTCGGTCTCGGCGGGATCGTTCTCAGATAACGGAGTAGATCTTGGCGTTCCGGAAGAAGGACTTGGTTCGGCGTCAGGGGCGCATCGGATCCGCCCTGGTCGGTGCCGATCTTGTCGGGTCGTCGTATCGGGTCGGTCTTGGCGTTCGGGAAGAAGAACTTGGCGTGCGACGTCGTCGGCATCGGTGCGGGAAGGAGGTCTTGCCGTTCCGTGTCGGTGACCTTGGCATCCGGGTTCTCGCCGAGCTCGGCGTCCGGGAAGGAGTACTTGTCGCACCGGGGTCTCGGTGTCCTCGGATCCGATGGAAGATCTTGGCGTTCAGCGGGATCGGTCTTCGGGTTCTTTGGGTTCTCCATGTGGCGGTCTTGACGTCCGGGCATCGGATCTACCCGGTCGATGTCGATCTTGGAGGTTACTATGCTCTTGACAGAACTCCTGGAACGGGCAGCCTGCAGTTAGACTAGGGCCAACCCAAAACCTCTGCACACAACAAGGTCCACACCTGCACGACCATAAGCGAACACAAGTTCGCGAGCTGCGGCGCCGAGATGAGCAGGAGGGGAGCCGGCGAGCGTCAGGGGCGGCCAGAGGATCTTGTTGTGGCAGGGGGGAGCTCGAGAGAGCGCGGGCAGAGAGAGGTCGGGCCGTAGTGGCGGGGCCCTGGGAGGCGCTGCGGACGGTCATGGCGGCGGGGTGACGGGGAATGCGTGCAGAGGCGGCCGGGCGACAGGGGCGAGGCCAGCAGCGGCGCAGGCAGCGGAGGAGGTTGCGGCCGGCTCCAGGACGGACGGGCTCGACGGCGAGCTCCAGGGAGGGTGCGGAGGCCCTGCTCGCGGGCGGAGGCGACGGCAAGATGCGGCCGCGGGCAGGTGTCTGGGGAGGAGAGCACCGGGCGGGGAGACGGCCAGGGACGACGAGGTCCACGTCGTGGCAGCGCGTGCTTGGAGGTTGAGGGAGGAGGCGACAGGCGCCGGCCGAGCCACACAGCGGCGACGGCGGTTGCTACGGAAGCAGAGGAAGGTGAGACCGGGTGGCTCCTTGGCACAGGGGAAGGCTAGCGCATGTCTCTGCAAGGCAGGGCGACGGCGGGGGAGAAGGCTAGAAGAGGCGGCGGCGACCAGGTGGTTCCTGGCGGCGATAGCTTGCTGTAGAGGGAGGAGCGAGAGGCAGGGCGGCGTGGTCGATCGAGGCCGAGGGGAGCGGGGTAGGTGGGGACAGGGGTGGGGCCTGGTTCACGAGTGGGGTGGGGATCTGGTTGGGTGCGGCAGGGGAGGGTTTTTTCCTTGGCGTGGCGTCGTGTGGCCTGTGTGTGTGGAGTGGATCAGGTCAGGGGGGTGGCGGGCAGGGCCAGGGGTGAGGTGGCGCGTGGTGGTTGGCTGGAGGAGGAAGGAGAGATGAGGTGGCGAACCGTGAGTGGTGGGAGTGAGGTGGAGGGGGCTGGGTAGATTAGGTTTGGGTAGATTAGGGATTAGACAGGCTGGTTTTTGTACTGGGGGTGGTCGACTGGGTCGGATCGGGCCGGTACGGCTGTCCCTAAAAATAAAATAAATAATTTTAATATTTAAAACGGGGCTTTTAAAATACATTGTTAGACGAAACAAAATAATCCGGAGACCCGGGTTTTGGATTTGAAATAAAGGCGGGGTATTTAGAAAACAAAATATGCTTTTCGAAAATAGTTTCAGACAAACAAATGCATGATGATGACGATGCTCAAATGCAATGTGGCATGATGACATGAGCATGGGGTCATGATGATGCAATGCACATAAACAACGCGATTTTCTGGTAGTGGTTTTTGCGGGGCGCCACAATTCGACACCACTAACAATGGATCTCGCCCTCGAGATCCGCCTCATGGTACCGGGAAGAAGGGCGGCGATCTGAATCTTCTCGCTTCGTGTAGATCCTCGCGACACCACTAACAAGAGGTCGTTGTCCGTGATCGTCAAGAGAACACTCCGGGAACAAAGGGCGAAGGTAGAGGTATCCACAAATAAAGCCACCTCTAACTTCGATAGAAGGAGAGAAAAGATGCGGCCTATCCCACTTCAATGTACAAGAGCGAATAGAAAGGGTAGTCGGCATGGGGGCCAATACATCACGCACCCAAACTATTACTCCGCACAATCAGTGGAAAAGCGTGCAACCATTCTCGGAATCAGACTGAAGATCTCGACAATCGAGGTTCAGAAACAAAGGAGTGATGCAGACTCTGCATCGGATCTGGCATAGATGATGTCGTCGCGTCGGAAAACACCGGAAGGCACGAGAAGGAACAAAGAGAAGTCCACCAGACGAAGGATTCCTCGGATAGCATGAAGACCAGATGTAGCAACACCGTTACCAAAGGAGGAAGCGAAACCCTGAAGGTACGATGGAACCCAACCACGAGAAATCCTGGACTCGAAGAGAGCGGATTCAAAACACGCAGAGGTGAGAGGAGAGCAGCAGAGGGGTAAGGAGTAAAATCAGACCTAATCAGAACTATCCAACCGATTTTTCAAAAATAGTTTTGACACTCTACTTCGGCCGTTAGCTAGGTTATCCTAAAGGCTGGACTTGTGGGGTATCACAACTGCTGAGCTCTGATACCACTCTGTAACACCCTCGGAATCGGCCCTATGCAAGTTCCAGCGCTTCCCGCCAAACCCGCATAGAAACGATTCAAAGGTGCCCACCAGGCACTTGCGTGCGGGTGGAAAACGAAGTAATATCATTACACAATAGTCCTTGATGGAACCCACAAAACATATATATACAACAGCGACTCAAAGAGTCAAGAATACAGATATACAATACAAAGAACCAAATCACCTTTAAAACGATATAGCGTCCGAGTACGGACAAGATGCAAATTGAGCTAAGAGCCCTGAAGATTAACCAATGGCGTCCATAACCCTGCCCAGGCCAAGCCGGAAGGGTAACCCTGCTAACGACGTCGATCTCAAAACCTGCTTAAACAAAAGGGGTGCCGACAAAGGGCCAAGGAAAAAGAGAGAACGGTCAGTACTGAGGCCAGTACACGGAGAGACTAGAATTCGGCGGTCCTCGCCTACATAGGTATGGTGGACTCAGCGGCAGCGCGGCATGCACTAAACAACCTATAGAGACTCGATACAACTGTCGGCTATCGGAGAGGGGTAAGAAAGACCTATTCGGAACCATCTTGATACTACCACCAAACATACCCATCCTGGTATTTCCCCCTCGAGACCAAACGAGGAAGTCGACCAAGGAACTCACACAGTTGGCAGTTTTATTCATTCCGTTATAGTGGAGGCAATTACTAGTCAAATATAGATAGCATGAGTCATCCTGATATAATAAGCAGTGGGCACTTTTAGTTAACCATTCCATTGTAGTTGCATCACTTACTAGTCAGATACAATTAGCATGAGATATCCCAAACCCAGCAGTTGTTGGTACTTTTATTTAGCCATTCCGTTGCAGTGAAGCTGATTACTAGTCATATCGAATACAAGTCAAATTATAACAGTAAACTTTAGTTATAGTTGTCTATGATCGAGACCTGTGCTCCAAGTCGTCCATAACCGCGGACACGGCTTCTCGAAAAGATTTAACCCTGCAGGGGTGCACCAAAGTTTCCACACGCACCTACACCCTTGTTGTCAGATCAGGTAGGTACAAGATCACAAAACATACACCCAACGGTATGTCGACGGGGTTTCGGACACGACGTTTCCCAGACCCAAGCAAGCACGGGGGGCCACCCCACTAAGCTACCCGCAACGAAGTCGGCCGGTCTCCGAGACGGACTCAGGGTTTGCGTCAGTGGCTGTAAACGACCGGGAACCCGAAAATGTGACTGGGCTTGTCGATACCGCGAAAACACTCCGCTTCCAAAACAGTACAGGTGCATTCCTCGCACAATCTTAAATTAAGCAGTAAAGCATGGCATAAGTACAGGATAGTAATAAAGCCCCAAACTAATTGTGGCCCCCAGTACAGTACTTGGAATCAGGTACTAAATCGATGGGGGTGCCCATACACCCCACCTGTGGTTAGCACGCTCGATCTCGGAACAGGTGTCAAGAACTCGGGGTCCTACGGGACACCAGTGAGCGGTTAAAATCCAAATATTGGCTATTACCCACCGGTGCCTCTGCATTTACCTACTTCAATTTTAGTTATTAAACAGTAATTAAAGCCATGATCATCTCCTACATTAAACATGCGACAATACTCCAACAACTGTGGTACTTGACGACACGCAATAGCACTTGAGCAAGCGACTACGATGCGCAAGTCCAACTATCTACCAAACAACAGGTAATAGGATGTGTCCAAGGCAATATAAGGCTGCAAGGGATGTTCCGGGTATGAAAACTAGAGCATCGCAACACAGATAGCAATAGATCAACAGGAGGGAATAAATACTATAAAAGTAAGATAGGTAGAAAGGGGGAGATGCTCGCCTGAAAACATTGCCGAAGGTTCATCCGAAGATCGGGTCGACACTCGCATCAACTCGTCGGCCTAATCCGCGAAGAAGCAAAACACTAGAAGAAACACCGGATGCACTATTTAATACTACGGCAAAAGATCAGGCATGATGCATGTATGATGTATGACATGGAAAGGTGCGATGCAATTAGGCAATATTAAGCGGAACCGGGGGTCCCGACAATTATTATTAGGTTCGAGTTATTTAACTACCCCGCAATTTAAATGTTGTAATAACAGGGCGAAGCATGGCATCGGTTCGCTACACCAATTTAAATGGAGTCCGGAATAAGACAAAGTTATTCCGCATATCGACTCCATATTCAATTATGAGATGAATTGGCATAATGCCCCCAAACCACAGACAAGTATGCATGCATGATCAATTAATATGCATCAGTTGATAATGTCATATTATAAAAATGATGGGGTCTCGGATAGGAAATCACATTAGGGTTCGGCAAACTTGGGCTCCGAGGGGTTCGGGGTTGGGTCTCAGGGTCCGGATCTGGGGTTCGGTCTCGGCGGGATCGTTCTCAGATAACGGAGTAGATCTTGGCGCTCCGGAAGAAGGACATGGTTCGGCGTCAGGGGCGCATCGGATCCGCCCTGGTCGGTGCCGATCTTGTCGGGTCGTCGTATCGGGTCGGTCTTGGCGTTCGGGAAGAATAACTTGGCGTGCGACGTCATCGGCATCGGTGCGGGAAGGAGGTCTTGCCGTTCCGTGTCGGTGACCTTGGCATCCGGGTTCTCGGCGAGCTCGGCGTCCGGGAAGGAGTACTTGTCGCACCGGGGTCTCGGTGTCCTCGGATCCGATGGAAGATCTTGGCGTTCGGCGGGATCGGTCTTCGGGTTCTTTGGGTTCTCCATGTGGAGGTCTTGACGTCCGGGCATCGGATCTACCCGGTCGATGTCGATCTTGGAGGTTACTATGCTCTTGACAGAACTCATGGAACGGGCAGACTGCAGTTAGACTAGGGCCAACCCAAAACCTCTGCACACAACAAGGTCCACACCTGCACGACCATAAGCGAACACAAGTTCGCGAGCTGCGGCGCCGAGATGAGCAGGAGGGGAGCCGACGAGCGTCAGGGGCGGCCAGAGGATCTTGTTGCGGCAGGGGGGAGCTCGAGAGAGCGCGGGCAGAGAGAGGTCGGGCCGCGGTGGCGGGGCCCTGGGAGGCGCTGCGGACGGTCATGGCGGCGGGGTGACGGGGAATGCGTGCAGAGGCGGCCGGGCGACAGGGGCGAGGCCAGCAGCGGCGCAGGCAGCGGAGGAGGTTGCGGCCGGCTCCAGGACGGACGGGCTCGATGGCGCGCTCCAGGGAGGGTGCGGCGGCCTTGCTCGCGGGCGGAGGCGACGGCAAGATGCGGCCACGGGCAGGTGTCTGGGGAGGAGAGCACCGGGCGGGGAGACGGCCAGGGACGACGAGGTCCACGTCGTGGCAGCGCGTGCTTGGAGGTTGAGGGAGGAGGCGACAGGCGCCGGCCGAGCCACACAGCGGCGACGACGGTTGCTACGGAAGCAGAGGAAGGTGAGACCGGGTGGCTCCCTGGCATAGGGGTAGGCTAGCGCATGTCTCTGCAAGGCAGGGGGACGGCGGGGGAGAAGGCTAGAAGAGGCGGCGGCGACCAGGTGGTTCCTGGCGGCGACAGCTTGCTGCAGAGGGAGGAGCGAGAGGCAGGGCGGCGTGGTCGATCGAGGCCGAGGGGAGCGGGGTAGGTGGGGACAGGGGTGGGGCCTGGTTCACGAGTGGGGTGGGGATCTGGTTGGGTGCGGCAGGGGAGGGTTTTTTCCTTGGCATGGCGTCGTGTGGCCTGTGTGTGTGTGGAGTGGATCAGGTCAGGGGGGTGGCGGGCAGGGCCAGGGGTGAGGTGGCGCGTGGTGGTTGGCTGGAGGAGGAAGGAGAGATGAGGTGGCGAACCGTGAGTGGTGGGAGTGAGGTGGAGGGGGCTGGGTAGATTAGGTTTGGGTAGATTGGATATTAGACAGGCTGGTTTTTGTACTGGGGGTGGTCGACTGGGTCGGATCGGCCCGGTACGGCTGCCCATAAAAATAAAATAAATTATTTTAATATTTAAAACGGGGCTTTTGAAATCCATTGGTAGACGAAACAAAATAATCCGGAGACCCGGGTTTTGGATTTGAAATAAAGGCGTGGTATTTAGAAAACAAAATATGCTTTTCGAAAATAGTTTCAGACAAACAAATGCATGATGATGACGATGCTCAAATGCAATGTGGCATGATGACATGAGCATGGGGTCATGATGATGCAATGCACAGAAACAACGCGATTTTCTGGTAGTGGTTTTTGGTGGCTGTAAACAACTAGGAACCCGAAAATGTGACTGGGCTTGTCGATACCGCGAAAACACTCCGCTTACCTAAACAGTACAGGTACAGTACCTCGCACAATTTAAATTAAGCAGTAAAGCATGGCATAAGTACAGAATAGTAATAAATCCCCAAACTACTTTGTGGCCCCAAGAAATAAGAATGAATCAAGCTCTGGCTCAGGGGGGTCCCATAATCCTCCCGGATGTGGATAGCGCGAATATTCAAGGAACAGGAATCAAGTACTCGGGGTCCTACGGGACACAAGTGAGCATGAAAAACCAAATAGCAGATATTGCTCACCGGTGCCACTTTCATTAGTTATCCCATACTACTCAGGTTAAGTTGTTTAGGTACCTCGTTATCCATCAGACACTCACATACCCTACACATGCTGTTCTACGACTCGCATGGCTCAAACAACTCCTGTAGTAATGGCTCATGGGATAGAGGAACAAGCTTCAGTGGGGTTTAAAAGTAAAGGCTATGCAGTACTTGGGATTCAGTTTAATGCAATCGCGACTCGATGTTGCAGGAATAAGATAGAGGCAATAGGTACTGTATGTATGCAAGCATGTGGTAGTGCTTGCCTGGCAGCTCAGTTGAAGCGAGAGAAGGATTTGGGTAGTGCTCCTGGGTTTCTTGATATATTCCCTGCTCAGCGTCTATTCGAAGAAGAACCAAACAAACAAGGGCCAACATAAATAAAGTGCACAAGCATATGAATAAAATGCGACAAGCAAACACTCATGCCATGATGAATGATGCACAATTTGCATGGCAATAAAGTAGCATGGCATGGGTGAGGTGTGGAATACAAGAAATAAGCATTTTATTGAGTTTTGGTCACATTTTAACCTCATATTAGTTGCTGTATACTTTATATTTATATGATGCATGCTGCAATTCAGAACATGGAATGCGTAAACAGAAAGGTCTCGTCGAGCTAATCATTTTAGACATATCATTTGTCAAATTTGGAGTTATAAAACAAAAGTTATTAATTAATTAAGGCAAAAGGGCATTTTATTGTAATTTTAATCAACTCGAAAATTAAAGTGTTCAAAATATATTTTTAAGGCCATATTTGAATTCCTCACATTTTTCTGATTTCAAAACATATATTATTTGCATTATTTGGAATTATGAATTTAAATTTATTTTAAAGTCAAAATTATTAAAAAGGGGTCAAAGTCAAAGGTTTGACTATTTTAAATCAATTCTGCAAATATTTGCCTAAAGATTTGAATTAACATTCAAAAACAAAACATATTTCATATAGAGTTTGAATTCAAATTTCTAATCATTTGAAAGTTATGAATTAGTTTATATTTAAACAGAATATAAACAAATTGAATTTGAATTCAGAAAAGGTTCTCTGGACTTTTGTTACTCGCTGGATTTCTACCCAAGGAGGATGACAGGCGGGCCAGGGGCAGAGCAGGGGCCACGCACGCGCACGGCTATCGGGCGCTGACACGTGGTGGATCCGGAGGAGTGCGGGTTGAGGAGTTCAGATCTGCGGGGTGCTATTCGCAAAGTTTCCACAGCGACTGGTTGGTGGGCTCGGCGGACCGCGGGTTGAGGCGGGAAAAAGGCCAGGGGTTTCTTTGCAAAATGACGACGACTGCTGCTGTCTGCTGACGGACGCGGTGCTGCCGGCGGCGAAAGTCTGGCCGTCTTCCGGCGACGCGTACGCTGGACGAAACGCGACGACCCAAAAACGAAAAACGAAGATGGATCCACGGGCTACAACTTTCGTTCAGGGATCTAGCACGGAGGAGGTCTACAGCGCGCGGGGCAGGGTGAGGAACAGAGGCGGACGGATGCTGCGGCTGCTGCTGTCTGCCCGAGCGCGACGCGCGGCGGTGCACGAAGGCTGCTCGACGGAGCGCGGCGGCGCTACGGTGCAAGAGAGGGCAGGGGTCCATGTCTAGGAGATGCAGGGGCTCACCAGGAGTGCGTCGGTGACGTTGATGGAGCTAGAGGTGGATCGGATCGGAGCAGAGGCTGGGGTCCCGCGAGCTTCTGATCCGGTGGCCGCGGCGTGTCCAGGGAGCTCCAGAGGACTCCGGCAAGGCTTGGCCGGTGCAGGGTGAGGTAGAGGAAGCAGGCGAAGCCCCTCGTGCTCCTTGTACAGCTTGGCGCGCTCGGGATCGTCGGCTAGCAAGGCAGGCCGGAGCTAGGGTTTAGAGGAAGCATGGCCATGGCAAGGATGGTGGGGGAGGAAGAAGAAGGGAGGATGGTGCCTGGGGAGTGCTGTGGTTGCTAGGCAGAGGAGGGGTAGATAAGAACGAGCAGGGAAGGCACATGGGGGGGTCACCTTTATGCAAAAAGAGAAGGAGGAGGCTTCGGGTTAGGTAGGGCCAGGGTTTGGAGAGAGGGGGTATGGCTCGGGTTAGGGCTTGGAGAGAGGCAGCTAGGTGGGTCCAGGGTGGTCAGGTGGGGCCTGCAGGGCAGAGAGAGGAGGAAGGCCGAGAGAGAGAGGGTGGGAACTAGGGTTAGCTAGAGGGGGCTCGGGTTATGGTTTGAGAGGAACTAGGGTAGATCATGGGGTGGTGGCTCGGGTTAGAGAGGAGAGGTGAGGTGAGAGAGAGATGAGGGAGGGGACCTAGGGTTTAAAGAGAGGTATTAGGTGGAGGGGTTTTCTTTTGTCAAGATCAAGCAAGAACATGCCAAGCTCAAACAAGATCTAGACAAGAAAAGGAGAGGGTGAGATAAAAGGTGGTGAGGTAAGATGGAGATGGTTATAGGTTTTTGGATGCTTGCATGCTTCAAGCAAGATCAAGCATAAGAGGGGTAGAGGGAGATATGGGGAAGATCCACTCAAAAAGACCAAATAAAAACAAAGGGGGCAAAAAATATGGAGATGGTTGCATGGCCCATGCAAGTGCATTGCCATGTCTTAATCTTGTGAAAACAAAATAATTAATCATGGCATTTATACATATGCATTCCAAAATATGGGGTAAGGGCCAAGCTAAGGATTTACATGAAAGTTCCAAGTGGAGTAGATGGAGATGATCATATTTGAATACAAATGGGACATGCTAGTGTGTAGGTGCCACTAGGTATTTAGTAAGCCCAAAAATATCCCAACATGATAATAACCCCAAAACAACCCATATGGAAGCTAGGTAAAAGGTTCCACTCACAAGGCATGCAAAGGTGGCCATGTGGCTCTCATAAACCAATAATGTGGAAACACTATGGTGCCTATATGAGAGCATGTGGAGATAGAGATGGATCCATCCCAACCCACATGAGCTAGAGGTAAAACCAAATAAGTGCAAAGCTCATATTTAGTTGGATGGTGGAATTATAAGGTGGTGGCAGAGAAAGGTGATGGAGTTGAATAAAAGATATGCCCCCAACTCAACTTGGGCATCTAAACAATATATCAAGAACCAAATACAATATCAAGAGGCAAATACAATTTACAATGCATATGAGAGAATAACCAAAACAAAAGGGTTTTATATGATGCTCAAATGCAAGGTGGCATGATGACATGAGCATGATATAATTATGATGCAACAATTATATGTAGGAAGTAGCATATATATAGACTAGGCTAGTAGCATTGCAATTGTTAGACAATTGGGATGCTACACAAGGTCTCTGCTGCCATGATCTCCCCCTGGCCGAGCTCCTCCGTGAACGGCGGTAGTGGCCTGGGTCAGGTTGACATCCAACGTTTTGGTTGTGGTTGTCGCCGAGTCCGCCGCCCACGACGAAGACTATAGGGCAGGCCACGCTTTGATCCACCTGACGACAGCGCCGTCTACGGCAGGCAACTCTTCGCTCCACCGGACGCCGTCGCTGCTCTGTCCTGGTGCGACCACGCTACCGCCAAGGAAGGCCAGACGGCAGACCACCCTTTACTCTGCCTGACGTCGGCGCCGCTCCATCTCCGTGTAACCATGGTTCCCTTGCTTGCTTCATGTGTATTCATGGGCCTAGATGATTTGATCAGTGTCATACCATAAATAAATGTTAGTTCTTCTTCTCAGGTTTTTGATGAATCTGTAGTTTTTTGTACTTGAAACAGTATGCTTGAACTATCATAAAAGAAAAAGGCTACGGTGTGATGTATGCATTTGCTTCAATATTGGATCTTGGCATGTTAAGAAGGTTAGCCGCTCTATTTGCATCTTGCATGTACTGAACATTTTATCATAGAAGCTGCACATACCGAACATTATTCTTCATACCATGGTACGAATCGAAGTACTAAATTTCCGGTTTTCCATACAGTGATAAACTTCTATGGATGAGAGTGGGCTTCATTGTACATTACTTTGCATATAGTCTTCTGATAGAAGATTGCTCATGAGGTTCAGTAAAAATTGATCGTCGCAAAGCTTATGTATTCTGCTGTTTGGATAATCATGTTTAAATCTCTCTTGAGATTTGTGTTTCAGACATCATACCTGCTAATGAATTGTTATGAAAACAAATTGGTGGTGGTTCGGTCAGTACATCAGATATTTTGATAGCTACTTGCTTCTTTACATAGCTGATATAATTGAATTTATCTTAGTTCTAACAAACAGTTGACTGAATTGAGTTGCAAATTAACTTATAGGTTTCCATCAATTTATTTGGTTCTAATATAAAATATATAGGCTTCCATCAATTTATTTGGTCCTAATATAAATGTTCTTTAGGTGACATTTAAGGTAAGAATCAGCCTTAACCTGGTGATGCTCAGTGCTACCGGGGCATTGGCTAGACAGCTATGGACAATTGAGGTAACGTGTGCATAATCTACTATGTATTGTAAATTGTTGTTCATATATGAAGTCTTGGGTGCAGACGACGCTTCGTCCTATGATCTTGACACTGTGTTTCCTATGATGGATGCAAGGATGTACAAGCTGCGAGTCTAAAGGCTCAAGTGGACATAAATCGAATTTTAGTAGTAGCATGGTCTGTCCATCATTTGCAAAAAAGGTCTGTCCATTAGCTTGCGTTCTTTGACCAGTAGATTACTAGGAAAAATGTAAATGAGTGATCAAAAACACTTGCTCTGCAAATGATAAGTTGATTAAATCGGCAAGCAACTTTGTATATTGATTTTTATTGTTTCTTACCAAGGTAATCAAAAGTTCTGATCAAACGTGGGTAGCGCAATAGCAGTCTGCAACAAATGCTAGATTAGTAACGCTCTGAATTTAATGTCTCATGTTTGCAGGTTCATTTTTTTTCTATTTTGATGTGACTCATACTTGGGTAACTTACCTGACTCGCACATAAAACAGTCCTCTACACGCGTCCCAATTTCCCTTGGTGTTAGATATATACGAGGGATATCCAATTTAGATCCTACATTGCATATAGATCTACTGTTGGTGTAGTTTATTTTCTCTGATTTTTTTCTACCTTATCCAAGAAATGCATGTTGTCCTATTTTAATTTCCATGAAGTGAATTTGGTGTCCTAACTTTTGTGCACCTTAGGTTCTTCATGTCTAAATGTCTAATCCTGAGCTAAGCATGTTCGAGAAAAATACAATAGTCAAATGAGAATGCACCTGCCTAGATGTTTGAAAGAACAGTGTGTGCTTCCAAGTGTTTTAGACTAGCAACAAATTGAAGAATACAGTCTATATGTGTATTACCACTATTTTTTTACTCTAAAATAACTTACCTTTTGAACTGAATGTACATCATGTCTCTGATTTCAACTCTTTCATCCGCACTGTCAAAAAAAAACTATTTCATCCGCTTGAGGTGACTCGATGATAGGTTCCGATACAAGGAATAAATCATCTCCCAAGACTTGGTTGTCTAATTGTGGAACAGCTATCAGAGACATTGAATAGGTCAGTAGTTGGTTTGTTTTAAAAAAATCTGTTGTATGTTTCCTCTCCATCTTCCTACAAGAATCGACAAGTTCTCTATAGTTCCTTATGCTTAGAGGACAAAGGAATTGGAAAATTACTGCCATCTATGTTATTTGTCCCATTAGTGCGGATGGTGCTCCTGAAGATCATTTTGACATTTCCTTCTTTGCTTAACTACAAAGTAACAATTTGGTTTCAGGAACGTCATGTCAAAGCATTCATTTAACTTGGATTTATTTGTGTGTATTTTTGGAGTGATCACAACTTAGTTTATGACTTGGTTTGAACATATCATCATGTACAAATCTACTATTGATTCATAATCCTTCACTTTCGATGGATGAAAGGACTGAATTGGATATGTTTGCATACTGGGTTTTGAGTGTAGGAGATAGATCAGTGCCTATGCATGCATGGTAGGGAGAAGCAAATCCTTCATGCCTTTCATTGACGGCTGAAATAGCATTGCTGCCTGGTTCTAACTATGTTTCTCCTATTGTTAATACAATATATGACTCATTTTCCGAGAGATATTTTGATGTATCTTATTTGGCTCTGTATTCTGTCCTACAAACAAGGTTCAGACCCATTTTACTGCTTGAGTTCTCATTGGTCCATGAGAAGCAACCCTCACTGATGGCACACCTTGAAAATAAAATTAGAATAATCAGTATGTGCGGTTGTACACCTGACAGGCAATGGTCATGGCAAGAGATGTTTAGGAAGGAATCTGTACGTGAGTGACGTGCTAACACAAAAAGCTTAGGACATCAGTTGGTTTAATATTATATACTAATTCCAGTTATAGTTCCTATCGAACTTGAAATTTGAGATGCACTTCTATGTATGTTAGACCTAATTGTATACATATAAAAATATTTGCCACGGGCGCGGCATGTTGCGCCACCTTTCCTAGTACATCTATCAAGTACTAACTTTGTGGATGGTAAGATACCTTTTTTCGTGCCTGTTATATAGCAAGGAACAACATCTGGCGTGGCTTGTACAATATGATATCATATCATATACATATCTAAAGCCCCTTAATATAGATCTATAAAAGGTTTAGATTACGCTTAAACTTATCTAATTTTTTATTATATAAAGTTTTGGTGAAGCCATCAGCCATCTGATCCATGCTTGAGATGAACCTTATTTTCTGGAGTGCCAGAAAACAACATGCTATGTCTCGCTCTAGCACAGAGGCTGAATACAAAGCACTTGCTGAGCTTATTTGGGTTGAAGCTCTTGTTCGAAAATTTGGTGTGACACTCAAGAAAAAATCATGTCTATGATATAATCTTGGTGCTACCTACTTATTTGCTAACCCAGTCTTCCATGTCCGCACCAAACACATTGAGATTAATTTCTATTGTGTTTGTAAACAAGTTGCTAGCAAACAACTTGATGTTAGGTTGAAACAAAAAATATAGCAAAGCCACTAGTAGAAGTCTGTCATCTAAAAAACCTACCTAGTTTGCGTCTGAATATGCACTAAGAAGGGTAGAGGAGGATTTTGAAAAGTAAAACCAGTCATTCTTGTGCCATGAATGTACTTGAGAATTCTTTTGACGGCAGTCTAATATGAAGTTGTGGAAGCATGGACGGACCTTATTAACTAAAAAAAATCAAGGAGGGTAATATCCTCAGAGCCAAGAGTAAAGCCATCTATCAAAGTCATGGTGTTTATAGTGGAGAGTGGCGTGGGACATGATGTGCAGGGGCTCAAACCAACTCGGGTAACTCGGGTTAATAAATCTGTAGCATATGTATCCCAATTTAAGAGCAAGCCATTGGACTGTTTGTGAACCTCAAGTCCTAAGAAAAAATAAAGATCTCCAAGATTCTTAAGAGAAAAATCTGAACTTAAGTTATGAAGAAGAGCTGAAATGGCTATTTTTGAAGAACTTGTCACTATGATGTCATCAACATACATAAGTATAAACATAGTGATAGCTTACTTGTCATATAGAAAGAGAGAGGTGACATCCTTGGAAGGAACAAAACCGAGTGCGTGCAACTTGGAGCTGAGGCGCAAGTACCATGCACGAGGAGCCTGTTTTAGATCATATAAAGCTTTATCAAGTTTGCAAATGTAGTTTGGAGTAGTGGAAGACTCGAAACTAGGTGGTTGCTTTATGTAAACCTCCTCTTTAAGAACGTCATGTAAAAACGAATTCTTTATATCTTGCTGCCTGAGGCTCCAACCTCGAGAGACTGGGATGGATAGAACAAGTCTGATGGTGGCATCCTTGACAACATGACTAAAGGTATATTTATAATCTATGCCATACTGTTATTTGAAACCTTTAGCAACAAGACATTCTTTATACCTGTTAATAGTGCCATCAACATTTTTATTGGTGCGGTAAACCCATTTATAATCAATGATATTCTTGTTGGAGCTTGGAGGCACACGATGTCAGGTGTTGTTAGCAATAAGTGCATCATACTCATCCTGCATTGTATGCTTCCAATTTAAATCTGTGAGGGCCTTAGAAAGATTCTCTGGTTCTCATGTAGATGTGAGTAAGACATATTTAACAGTAACATTAGTATATTTCTTTCGGGTGTCGAATACCTTTTTGCAGGAGAGCGTAGGAGGTGGTGTAGTAATAGGATGCACAAAAGATCCAGAACTAGGCACACGCTACAGATTCGATTCAGACGAATCAGTAGAGCCGACAGGGCTGTTATCACCCGTCGAACTATCGGGATCCGGAAATGATGGCGACAAAGACAAGCAACGTGATAGGGCAGGCGACGCGGTATCCTATAGCAACATGGCGTCTGCGGGTTAGCACGCGGCGGGGGACGCAGGCGGCCACACATGTGAGGCGGGGTTCTCTAGAGATGTGGCGTCAACAAGTTGGTGCGCGGTAGGCGACGAGGGAGAAACTGTGTCAGGCACTAACAAGAGGCGATCCAAGGGAGATTTCGGCCTAGAATCAACCTTGGGATCGTTGCTATCGCCTTCTATCCTTTTCTCCTAGTGTGAGGCATCATTTGATGTACCGTTTTCTGCAGTTTCTTTAGAATTTTGACTAGTTCCTTGATATGAGTTTATAGAGGTCTCTTAGACAACAACAACCCTTGGAGGATCAACAAGAGGAAGAAGATGTAAATAGTGATCATTAGTGTTCACATCCCTATCGTGAGATGCCGAAGATGAGTTATTTTGTGGAAGGAGAATTTTTTCACATACACGACAATCAGTGTTGGGATGGAGTGAAGCAAACAATTTTTTTCAACAAACACAACATCACGACAGACATAGACACCGCCAATGGTCACATCAAGACATTTTACTCCTTTCTGATGAGGACTATAACCAAGAAAAACACAAAGTTTGGAGCGGAAGGAGAGTTTGTGTTTGTTATATGGACAGAGATTGAGTCAACAAGCACAACCAAAAACTCATAGAGGCTCATAGTTGGGTTTGATTTGAAGGAGTTTTTCTATGGGAGTTTAAAAATTTATAACCTTTGGAGGAATTAAATTTATGAGACAGGTAGCTGTAATGAAATCATCATCCCAAAAATTTAGAAGAATGGATGCATTGGCAAGTAAAGCAAGACCAACTTCAAAAATGTGACAGTGTTTGTGCTTAGCAGAGCCATTGTTCATGGGCATGGGACATGAAACATGATGAGAAATGCCTAGTCTTTGAAACAACCCATTCAATTTCTCATATTCACCACCCCAATTAGTTTTGCATGGTGAGAATTTTTCTACCAAATTGGCGTTCAACATATTGTTGAAAATCAAGAAAAACTTAATACACATCAAAAAAAATTCTTAAGCAAATAAATCGAAGAAAATTTGCTAAAAGCATCAATGAAGCTTACATAATATGTATGTTTGGCTACAGAGAGAGGAGCTGGACCCCATACATCATAAAATATTTGTTCCAAAGAACTATAGGTACACTAGTGGAGACATGATAGGGTAGAGGATGACTCTTGGCCTATTGGCATGGATCACATATGTAAGGATTTATTTCTATGGAATATGAAAGCTTATTCTTCCTAAATATTTGTTGAACAACAAAATATGATGGATGCCCTAGACGACGATGCCACATGGAAGATGAATGCTTGATGGTGACAAGTGCATGCTTGTAAGGCTCCGAAGAAACTAGAACTAGAGGATATAAGCCACCATCATGACAAGGACCTCTAAACATGATTTGATTCATGGATGAATCCTTAATCAAGAAAAATAATGGGTGAATTTCAATAAAGGAATTATTATTGAGGGCATTTTTGTGAGCAAAAAGTAAACTCATGGAAGCATCAGGAACATGTAAAATATTATGAAGTTGTAAAAAACTATATGGGGTGTGCAAAAAAGAATGACCAATATGTGTAATATCCATGCCTTATCCACTAGCATTGTCAACTTGATCACGTCCTTGATATGGTGCATGAACGCTTAGCTTGTTGAATTGATGAGTGACATGATCTGTGGTGCCAGGTTCTAGGTACCAGTTGGTGTCGACACCATAGGCACCTTTGGTATCCTTCGGTGTGTCATCATCACCATACAGCCACCAACATTCACTAGCGGGGTGGCCTTCTTTTTTGCAAATTTGACAATAGACTCCTTCCTGCCATGGTGAAGCAACACGTCCATGATCCTTGTGCCCCCTTTTAGACGGCAATCCTGGTTGGGTGCCCGCTACTGCTTGGGCTGCCGAGGAGGGTGTGAAGGATGTTGCTGCTACTAGGGCACCATAAAGGGTGTCATGTAGGGTGGCGGAGAAAACTACTATTATTGATATATATAGGCATCTGTGGTGGTGGTGGCATGTAGGGAACCAGTGGATGATATGGAGGAGGAGCCAACGGGTACTGCGTGCCCATTGGTATGACTGAGATGGCAGAGGGGGCATGTACGGGTGAGCTGAGGCGGCATGGGCAGACCTCCCCATAAGGTGGGTCTGGATTCCGAGTGGCGGCATTGGCCGACCACATAAAGGACTCCTGTTGTTGGCCAGTGGAGACAAGCATATTATCATGATTCTCATAAGACAGCAGCTGCGAACACATGTCGTTGAGGGTGGTGGAGGGGACAATGTTGATAGTAGCAACAAGACCATTGTGGGTGTTTTCAAGACCGTTCATGATGTAGTCCTTGAGATCATCATCATCTGTAGTTTTGTCGGCAGCAGCAAGTTCAAAGGCATAGCCCTTCATCTTCGAGAGATACTGTTGGACATTCATATCAAGCTTATTTGTGTTGGTGAGGGCGCCGCGGATATTGGAGACCCGCAACTTGGACCGAGAGGAGTAAACCTCGTGGAGAGCACGCCAGACTTCAGCGGCATGGGTAAGGCAATAAACGGTGGAGAGAAAATCCTCGGAGAGGTAATTCACGAGGTATCTCACCACCTGCTAATCCCATGTGATCCACGTGTCGTAGGCAGGGTTGGGGACCTAAATATTCTTATTGTACTCGTCTTCAGCGGCCAGAATCTTGGGAAGAGCCAGATCGGATCCCTCAAGGAGACCCATGGCCATTGCCCTGCGAAGTGTAGGCGGCACTTGGACTTGCCAAGCGAGGAATTTCTCACGAGTAAATTTCATGGCAGGAGGCGCACCGATGGTGGCTGCAGAGGTGGGAGTTGAAGACGTCGCCATGAGACCTTGTAGAATCAATCTAGGGTTGTAGGTGAAAGGATCGTATGGGCACCTAGAGCGGAGGGTGAATAGGTGCTACTTCAAATTTTACTCTTTTTCAAGTTAGGGTTTAACACAAAAGGTAAATTATCTAGATTATGCAACTATGGTGAATTTACCTATATGTCAACCTAGCACAAATACTAAGAAAGTGGAGCACGCGGAGACACACTCCTTCCTTTTGAGGGGAATACGTCTGCGTTTGGAGAGGGGCTGGTTTCAAACCACCAACGCCACGAGAGGCCTCCCTTGTTCTTTGATGGGCCTCACCCTAAAGGGTTCGATTCACCTCTTCCACTATATCAGCAACCTTCGAGGTGGAAGCTGACACCTTTACAACAAGTTTGAGGCACACATCCACAACTAAATTGGAGGCTCCCGAATACAAGCAAGCTATCACACAATCAAAGACAAGCTTGTAAGAACCAAATCAAGAGCTAGGGTTTCCAAAGAACACTAGAGCAAGGGGACCTCAAGTGAATGAGGGGGAATGAAGATCTCTCTTGGTGAAGCTATAGATCAAGGCCTACTCCTTCGATTCTCCAAAGATCAATGACTTTGGATGGTTGGATGAAGAGATCTTGGTGATTTTGTGGCTCAAATGGTGGGAGAGTTCTTGATTGGAACGAGCTGCCGGAGGAAGGGGATGAGGTCCCTATGTATAGGACCACTGAGCTGAACCGTTTTCTGACTGTTGGACCAACTCCCACACCAGAGACTCTGGACTGCAGACCGGAGACTCCGGTCTACACTGGAAACTACGACCCATCTCCATCCAGTCTCCAGACCACCATACAGAGTGTCCCAGCTGGCTTGGAGAAACCTCCTCCGGATATTCTTCAAAGACTCCGGACCGTAGTACACCGGAGACTCCGGTGCTTCCACACTGGATGCACTAGAGATTCCGGTCTGGCTCCGGTGCATCTCCGGACCCCCATACAGAATGTCCCATCTATGTTTATGGAGGCCCCTCCGGGGACTTTGGGGGAAACTCCAGACCACACCGGAGACTCTGGTGTTTTCACACCGGAGACTCTGGTCTGGAATTCCCTGAAACTTGTAGTTTCTTGCAGGGAAAATTCCACAGGGCAAAGTCCTTTTCATTTTTCAGCATACATCCTGTAGACATTAACACACTGTAAAATGATCTTACAAGTTATTAACGAACACCAAAACTGATTAAGACAATAAATGTCCTTCCAATCTCCCCCTTTTGGTGTTCGATGACAACAAGTCATTTTGCATGGAAATATTTGAAATGAGATATAACAATGCTCCCCCTAATGATGTGCAGGAAGATAAATGAGTAAAGAATGCACGGCAGGTAATAGATACTAAACATAGTTCTCACACATATTACAATAGCATAGGGGCATAACATAAACGTGTCCTCACACAAATAGTATCTTGCAAACCAACGAAGCAAATCAAGCAAATGTTCGAATTTTCAATAAGCATAAAAATCCAAATTCCTAGCCCATACAAATCCTGATGACAATGTCTTCTCCCCCTTTGGCATCAAAAAGCCAAAAAGGGAAAAGACCTAAGCTAGCGCCCCAAAGGATCACCCGTAGTCATCATTGTCATCATCCTCATCCAAGACCTCATCCTCGTCATCACCATCCTCATAGTCATCATCACTACCAGGAGCAGCAGGCCTTTGCCATGAGGGCAAGAAGATGACGTGCCCTGAGAAGCAAAACTAGAAGTGACCTTAGAGAAAGTCTTCCAGTCCACTAGGTTGTCTTGCTGGGCATTCCAGGCCCCAAATGAGAGTGTATAATCAAACTCGGTGGATAGTTGAGCGCCATGCTCATCTGTGTACTCATCACCTCCTTAATGTTCATCATGTTCTCCTTGAGCCTTAATATCCTTCAAAAGTTTCTCCATGCAACGGTTTCTCTTGTAGGAGGCATGATGTTGCTTGCGAATGTCCACGTTCATGCAACACAGGGTCCTCTCCCAAAAGGAGGTCTCCTTGACCTTGTCCAGAACATACTCGCGGGTCATGGGTGGCATGGTGCATTGGATGCATTCTTCCTCCGAGCCCTAGGAGGAGTCGGAGCCCGCTCGGTTTCTGAAATCAGCATATGAGCGTCTAGGGGCTGGCCCCATGTGTCTTTTCTTCTAGAGACACAAGTGCATGCTCCATAAGATTGGGAGGCATAGCAAGAGGTGAACCGTGAGGCTGGGTGTTGATGAGCCTCATGACAAGTGGTGCATATGGAGGAGACTTCCTGTAGAGTATGGCCTGATGCATCTCCTCAAAGATGAAATCCATGATGTCTATAGCAATGCCCTCTGCCTCTAGGCCAGTACAGTAAACCTTGTGAGTGTGATACAGTAAGTTGACCAATCCACATCTAATGGCATCATCATTTCCAACACTGGGGGAAATGGTCTGGCGGAAAATCCTCAACATTAGATTGTATAGGGGCTTGAGGCCCTTGAACTCTCCCACAACTCCCTTGCTGCCATACAGTGGTGCCAGCTTGTTCTTGTTCCCACCTAGAGACGCAGAATGCATGCGGTGCCCAATATGGGTGGACACACCCTGAAAATTCTCATGGATGACATTGGCAAAGTCAAAGAAAGTAGCAGTGCAATGGTGACCTGTAGGGTTCGTAGCATGGAAAAACAAAAAAATTCTATCGCATGAACACACAAAACCAAGATCCAATCTATGGCAAAGCCAAGATCTAATCTACGAGATCGGTGCAACAAGATTGTAGAGAACTAACCCTCGTAGATCCAAAGCGTGTAACGAGATCAGATTCTCGTGGCTGATGTAGTCGGTCACTTGCCGATCTCAAGATCATGTGGACGATCCTTCCGGAGCCACGTTCCGGCAGCGCTTTCGTAGTCGGTCACACGTACGCTAGTCGATGAAGACATTCCTCTCCCTTGTTCCAGCAGGGCAATAGAGGTTGTAGATCTCCACGGAATCCCAACAACATGACAGTGTGGTGGTGGTGGTGGAGAAGAGATTACTGTAGGGCATTGCCTAAGCCGGAGCAGCTGTATGGAGGAGAGAGGGAGGTGCCGACGGCTAGGGTTTGGGGTGAGGGAGTAGGGGGCGCCCCACCCCTCCTTATATGGGTGGAGGGGTGGTCGCCAGGGTTCCCAGCCCTGGCCGAGTCCATCCCCAACTCCCCTTGGCTGGCGGCAATGGAGAGGGAAAGGGAAACCTTTTCCCTCAAGGTTTCATTTCCTTCCTCCACTAGGACTTTGACTTTCAAACTAGGATTTAACTTTTCAAACTAGGATTTGACTATTCAAACTAGAGTTTGATTTCTCTCTTCCTTTTCCTTGGCCAACTTGACCTAGGGAACCATGAGCCTAGCCCATTAGGGTATGGTGCACTCCAAGTACCCCCTCCAGGGTGGTGGACCTTCCAGAACATTCTAGAAGCTTCCGGTCAAAAAACTGAAAACATTTCCGAACCTCGGAAATTGACTTTCCTTATATGAATCTTATTCTTAGGACCATTCCGGATCTCCTCGTGATATCCTAGATCCAATCCGAGACTCCAAACAACATTCGGTCTCCAACTCATATTCCATATCTACTAAACTTGAATCCTTAAGTGTGTCTCCCTACGGTTCGTGAAATATGCGGACATGATCGAGACATCTCTCCGATCAATAACCATTAGAGGAATATGGAAATCCATTATGGTTCCTACATATTTTTACGATGACTTCGTGATCGAATGAAACCATTTACATATGATACCAATTTCCCTTTGTCTCGTGATACTTTACTTATCCGAGGTTTGATCGTAGGTATCTCTATACCTAGTTCAACCTCGTTACGATAAGTACTCTTTAATTGTTCAGTGATATGACATACCTTGTGACCTAGTCACATGCTTGCAAGCAATTGGATGAAATTCCACCGAGAGGGCCCAGAGTATATCTATCCGTCATATGGATGGTCAAATCCCACTCTTGATCCATGTGCTCCAACACATACTTTCAGAATACTCAATGCCACCTTTATAACCACCCAGTTTTGAAGCGATGTTTGATGTCATCAAAGTATTCATCCGGTGATGGTGATTAACATGATATCATGGTCGAAGGATTAGGTTACTATGTATTTAAAAGCTTATAGCAAACAAACTTTAAATGACTTGATCTTATGCTATGCTTAACTATAGGAGTGTGTCCATCACATCATTCTCCTCATGATATGACCTTGTTGTTAATAACATCCAATGTCCATGATCATGAAACCATGATCGTCTATTAATCAACAACCTAGTTTAATAAGAGGCTTATTAGAGACTTCTTTTATGTTTACAAAACACACAAGTATTAATGTTTCCTATTAATACAATTATAGCATGGGATGTAAACATTTATCATAAACATAAGGATATGATATAACCATTTTATTATTGACTCTTGGGCATATCTCCAACATGATCTCGTGTCATCCAAGTCATTGTCCTTGCTTGGTCAGTCCTAAACACCAGTGTGGCATAGAATTGCTGCGTGAGAGTGATGTTGTAGTACTCATGGAGTTCCATCAGTCTGTGCATCCCAAGCTTCTCAGAAATCCAAATGGCATCAGTGAAGTAAGAGATGGCCCGCATCTGCTCAATATTCATGTACTTCTAAGGAAAAACTAGGGACTTGGTGAGCTTGTGGTATATGTCTTGCATGAATACTAGCTGCTCCTTCCTCCAATAACATGGGTTATCGCTGGTCCGAGGCAAGTCATAAAACTACATCTTGCGCAGCTCACATAACTACTTCTTCGACATGCGGGCCAAGGATTGCATATTATCATACTTAGCCCTCTTTGATTGACTCTCTTCCTCAATACGATCATGCTCCTGCCTCATGAATGTTGCATCTCTGGCCTACTGCCTCTAGTTGGACGGGGGCACAACGTACCGACCTTCGACCTCATCATATTGCAGACCAACCCTCCTTGACTTGGACTTGGTGCGAGGGGCACGACGAGAACTAGAGCCACCTGTGAAAATAGGAGGAGGGGGATAGCATGGAGGTAAGCATATATGTCCTAGAGATGACAAGAATACCCTCAAAGATTTGCTAGTGTGATAGAGACAATCCACACTGGAGTCTCCGCTGTGCATACCGGAATTATAGCCTGGACCGGAGTCTTCGGCCTAAGGGACCAGAGTCTTCGGCCTGGAGGACCGGAATCTCCGGTTAGGAGATTCGGGTATGCACAAGGAGGCTGCGAGAGGCATTGTATCTAACAGATCGGGCAAGGATTCGAGACTAATGTGATAGTGTGCACGCAAACAAGTGATTCCAGTGGGCAAAATCAGTACAAAAGTCCAAAATACACAAAGGGGATTGATACGTCTTCTGGCAAAATCAGTACAAAAGTCCAAAATTTGCATCACCATTCTATACGTCCAATTCATTGATATATTTCATATTAAGAGGTGTTACTTATGTATTTTCATCTGTTTTTGCATGTTGGATGATTCTTGGAGGATGAACTGCCGGAGTCAGGATTCTGATGAAAAAAGCGACGTTTTGATGCAATTTTGCGAAGATCGGAAAAATACCAGAAAAACTACGAAAAATCCTATTTTCCCAGAAGACGAAGAATGCCAGAAGGGGAGGCGGAGATGGGCCACAGGGGGCCCACACCCCCCAGGCGGGGGCCACCCCTAGGACGCGCCTACATGGGATGTGGCCCACCTAGCCCACCTCTGGCTCCGCCCTCTCGCCTATATCTTCTCATCGAAACCCTAAAACGTGGGGAGCAACCACAGAAAGATTCTGCCACCTCTGCGAGGTGGAAAACACCGAGAGAAAGAGCTCTCCGACAGACAGATTTCTGCCGGGGAAATTCCTTCCCGGAGACGGGAGATCATCACCATCAACACCGTCATCAAGCTAGACTTCATCGGGATCATCATCATCCACACCATCATCTCCACCATCACCATCATCACCACTCCATCCCGCTATAACAATCGTGTTGAATACTTGCATAGTTCTTAGGGGAAACTTTCCCGGTGTTGATTAATATTGTAGTTGATGCTTGTGAGTGGAACCATTGGATTATTGTTTATGTTCAGATTGTTATCCATCACCATATAATCTTTGATCTTGATCCATATGATGTCTCATGAGTAGTTCGTTTAGTTCTTGAGAACATGGGAGAAGTCATGTTGTTAGTAGTGGATTTGTGTTGAGATATTATTTCAATGGTTTAGTATTTAAGTTGTGGTGCTATTCTTCTAGTGGTGTCATGTGAACGTCGACTACATGATACTTCACCATTTATGGGCCTAGGGGAATGCATTGTGTATTTGGCTACTAATTGTGGGGTTGCCGGAGTGACAGAAACCTGAACCCCCGTTAGGACACCATTGCACAAGGGAGTGTAGGATCTCAGAGTTTAAGGTTGTGGTTAGGTTTATACCTTAATTGCTTTCTTGTAGTTGTGGATACTTGCAAGGGGTTTAATCACAAGTATGTATTAGTCCAAGTAAGGTCGGTACATTAGCACAGGTTCACCCACACAACACTTACAAAACCAAAGAAGGGTACTCAGCTATTTGAAGCGAAAGCACTTGACAAAATTCCCATGTGTCCTCAAGAACGTTTGGTCTTCATAAGTATTTCCATCGGCTTGTCCTTTGCTAAGAAAGGATTGGGCCACTTGCTGCATTTGTTCGTTGTCTTTATTACTTGCACTTTATTTCTTTGCTTTATCAGAAAACCCCTAAAAATCTGTTTGCTAAGTATTTACAGAGATTTCTTGCTCCATACCACTAGTCAACACCTTCTGCTCCTCGTTGGGATCGACACTCCTATTTATCGAAAATACTACGATACACCCCCTATACTTGTGGGTCATCAAGACTATTTTCTGGCGTCGTTGTCGGGGAGTGAAGCGCTATTGAAGAGTGGAACTGGTAAAGGAAACTTATACTATGAGTATTTCTTTTTTATTTCTGTTATTACTTTGTTTCCAATATGGATAACCCACTTGGTTTTGTGTTTGGGAAAACTACTACCACCGTTAGGGTAGTAGATGAACCACCACCTGTTGAGATAGATCTTTTTAACATACCTACAAGTATTGTTGATCGTGTTATGGATAATTATTATTTAGGGGATGGAACTGTCCATCCTAGTGATCACTTGCTTTTTATCCATGAATTATGCGGGTTATTTAAGTGTGCAGGTATCACAACTGAACTTGTGAATAAGAAGTTACTATCTATATCATTGGAAGGAAGAGCTGAAAAATGGTATAAGCTGCTGAAGAATGGACAATCCATGGAATGGGAGGAAATAGTGCCTCTCTTTTTTTGTAAATTCTATCCTCCCAGTGAGATTCATAAAGATAGGAATCTGATATATAACTTTTGGCCTCGTGATGGAGAGAGTACATCTCAAGCTTGGGGGAGATTGAAGTTACTAATGCTTAAATGTCCTATTCTTGAACTCCCTAACAATATTATTATCAATAACTTTTATGCAAGGCTTTATCTTCATGAAAAAGATTTGCTAGATGCTTATTGTGATGGATCATTCACACGTATGAAGGAAGAAGCTAAATGGGATCTCCTAGACCGTATTCAAGAGAACACTGAAGCATGGGAGAATGACAAAGGAAGAATGTCAGGTATAAACTATGATTATGAATGCATTAAATCCTTTATGGGAACTGATGACTTTCATGATATTAGTATTGAGTATGATCTTGATTCCCAAAGTATTGCTAATTGTTTTAAGGATTTTTCCTCCTAGATAGAAATTCCTAAAAAGAAGTGGAATAAGTACCGTGCACCTTATAAAGATGTTGTTAGTCATGTTCCGGTTAGAAATACCGAAGATTGTACTATTGATCATATTGTGCTTGAACCTTATATTGAGAAAACACCTTTACCAGCTAAGGTAAAGTAGTACTCTATGATAATTAATGCGCATAACAAAGGTACAAAGAAAACTATGGAACCTGATGAGCAAATAAACATTGAACCTATGGTAGCTATAGTGAAAGATCTTGTCACTAGAAAAATAGAGGATGAGCACATTGTCTTCTATGAAGACTCTTCTAATATTATCTCCCATCCTAGTAAAGCTAGAAAAGCTAGTGTCCTTGTGCTTTCTGTTAAAATTGGTGATCATTGCTATTATGGTTTATGTGATATTGGTGCTAGTTCTAGTGCTATTCCTTATGAGCTTTACAGGGAAATTATGCATGCAATTGGTCCTTGTGAGCTTGAGGACATTGATGTGGTTATTCACATTGCTAATAAGGAAACCATTTGCCCTATTGGTATTGTCAGAGATGTGGAAGTTCTTTGCGGTAAGATTAAGTATCCTGCTGATTTTCTAGTGCTTAATTCTTTTTTTCTAGTGCTTAATTCAGCAGCTAGCAAAACTTGTCCTATCATTTTTGGTACAACTTTCTTGAACACTTGTGGAGCTATTATAGATTGTAAAAAGGAGAAAGTTTTAACTAACTTTGATGGAGATTCTTATGAGTTTAACTTTTCCAAATTGCTAAAGCTCCTTGTGAAAATAGCTTGCCTAATGAATATTTCAGGATAGAACAACTTGCTTCTATTGATCCAGTTTATGACCTTGGACCTCTTTTTGATAATTGTAAGTATTCTCATTCTGATGATAAAGTTGTTTCCTGTGACAGTTATATTGTTAACTTTATTCAAAGTGCCACTGGAAGTTATTATGAGAGAGGGAAACACGTTTTTATGCATCTCAATAATATTAAGTTTCCCCATTTTATGTTGAAAGCTTTGAAGTTGCATTTGTTTTGTCCTCCTATGCTAGTGGCCTTTTGTTCCAATAATTTGTTTTCTCATGAGACCCCCTTGAATAGGAAGTAGGTTAGACTCAAATGTGTTGGATATTTGCTTCTTGATGCTCTCTTTCACTTTAAATATATATCTCCTATGTGAGCATCTTTGAAATTACCAAGCCTAACTTAAAGGCATTAAAGAAAAGTACTTCTTGGGAGATAACCCAATAGTTTTTTGTCGAGTCTTGGAAGTTATTACCTTAGTAATAACCGCTCCTTATCCTTTTTGTTTTGGTTTTTGTGTCAAGATCAACTACTTTTGAGAAGTAGAGGAGTTGAGAAAAGTGGCTATCCTGGGACATATTTTTGTGTTGCATTGTAAAAATTCATGAAGGAGCTCAGTACAATGAAGGGAGCTGTATTTTTTTGTGCTTGTTCTCCAAGCCTTTATCCAACTTTCATTAGTTTTGCACTTTTTGATTTGAGCAACAGAAGTTTTTCGAAAAAATCAATCTTTACCTATTGGTCTATTTTGACAGATTTCTTCCATCATTTGCATTTGCTTTTTATATTGATTCCCTTTCAGATTCTTTTTGGGCTTTTGGAAAGGAGTTGCTACAGTAGCTTTTGTTTTGATGGATTTCAGTTGAAGTTTGAACCTAAAGGTTTATTGTTTTTGCATACACTAATGTTGCCATTGAGGTTTGTGTAAAGTCTTGTATGAAAGGAATTTGCAGGAGAAGGAGAGGAGGAATCTGCAGGGTCCATCTTTGAGTAGGTAAAAATGGTGAAAACTGAAGGTTCGTGAAAGCCTAATATTTTTATATTTTTGATGTTTTTATTACATATGGACGGTTACGAGACGAAACAGAGGAGGAAATGGAGGCCAGGGTGGCCACACCCACCCTAGGTGCGGGCCCCCAGCTGGCCGCGCCTAGAGAGGGTGTGAGCCCCCTGAACTCCGTCTCTGCCTCGTTTTCGCACAGTACCTTCATTATGCATTGAAACTTTGTAATATATAACCCCATGTATCCCCCGAGGTTCTTATATCGTGTTCTCATCGTGTTTTCGTTTCGATATGTTTCTGTTAGGAAATCTTCTCAAGGGTCTCTGCCAACAACAAAGGCAAGAAGCCCGAGGAAGATGATCCTCAAAACCCCAAGGAGGAGGAGATCTTGGTTGGGGATGAGGAAGACATGAAGGAGGAAGAGCATCTGGACACCCGTTCTACCATCGCAAGCATTGGAGTGGTGGGAAACCCTATCAAGCTTAGGAGGACAGCACAGATGTCTACGGGAGGGAGAACTCTGCGCCATTGCCTCTCTCCACGGTCACCTCCTTCACGCACCAAGAACCCCTTCCATACTCTCTTAATTGAGCGACAATACCAACAGGTGCCCAAAGGGAACTTGCCCTCTGTTTGGGATCTGCCTCGTTCTAACCATGCAGGGAAGGAACACACTAAGAAGGAAGAGTGGGGAAAGAATAACAAGGACTGGAATTCTTGGTCCGACATGATCATGAACCGCATCGAGCATAATTCGGAGTTGATTCGTACTCTAACCTTCGAGATTGGGGATTTGAGGAAACTGATTGAAGAGCTTGTCAAGAGAACACCACCATCGAAGGAGTAATTCGTCATCAGGTTTGGCATCCCCTTGGCTTGTTCCAAGCTTGGGGGAGTGTCGCGGTATCACATCATTATCTTTTATCTTTTGTAGAGAAGTTATCTTATAGGTTGGTTTCATTGTGGAAGTATCTCTCCTTTAGTTGGTCATCTATGTATCCCTTGGTGTGAGTGCCTATATGGAATATTAATGAGAAGTCTCATCTTTTACTTTTTGCACCTCTTATTTTAGTTTGCAATCTCTATTATATGATTGATCTTGTTGATCAGTATTGGCATCACTTTGGGAGCATCAAGTAGATTTAAATTGGTTTTGGCAAACCGAGTTTTGGTCAGTAGCAACACTTTTTGAGGTTTGAAAGGAAAAGAGAAAAAAGCTTATAGGTATTTTGTATCATTTATTTTCCTTCTTGATTGGCTCATAAGCTTAGTATTATTTATTTAAGATCTTTTGTGTCTTCAAGGAAGTTTGAATGTTTGGCTTTATCACTTGTAGGTTTGCTTGTTTCTTTCAACTCTTTTGCTTGCTACTCAGCCTTGCTAGCCAAAAACCTGTTTTGAGAAGGCATACTTCTCATGCTTACAACCTCTTTGAACCAAAACATATTCCATTTGTGTCCAACATATCTACCTATTAACATTATTTATATTCCAAGTAAATTCTCAAGCTTCATCTATCTTTCGAATTAAAAATTATTTTGTTATATGAAAACTAGTTAGTAAATCTCTCACGAACTTGATGGCACACCTTATTTTCCTGCCCCTAATAGACTTGAACCATTGTGTCACTGAAGTTGTATATGTTTGCATCTATACGTTGGGATTAGAAGAACCGTGCTATCACGGGGAACTCTTTCAACACTTATGGATACATATCCAGTTGATATCATGCTCTTTTGTTTGTGGATGTCATCGGTGTGAAATAAAAGGGGAGCTTCTAAGTCCATGGAGTTATGTGTGTTAGAGAAACGTCTGGGCCTCTAGACTAAGCCATGCTTACTCATGGTGGAAACTTGCAACATAACCTGTAACACCGCGGTTCTAAAAAGACCGTGGCTTCTATGTGACATGCCAATCCCTGGATCGGTTCATTGGCCCACAATAGAATGAGATGAATAACATAGCATAATATCCGTGTATCATAAATAACAAAGATCCAGAGTACCATTATTACAATAAAAGCTTAGCCCAAAGCTAGCTTAAATTACTCAGGTAGCAACATAAATAAAGCAAATCCTCCATTCTTCAAATTGCCCACAAGTGAACAAGTGCCGAGTGGAGTACCGTGGCCTATATCGATTACTCAGAATCGAAATAACCTGCAACATCAAACATAGCAGCCCCGAAGGGTCAATACATGGAATGTATGGCAAGTAGAGCTAGTAAAGGAGACAATAGTACTAACATCTACATGCATATTTGGCAAGTGGAGCTGTGTCTGGCTTGCATTTGCAAATACCTTTGTCCTACTTTTGTAAACAGTTTTTGATTTTCTTTGAAAAGATCCCAATTAAGTTAACCCAACAATATTAAAACAATTATGAAATTGGAATGAGCGAGAAACATGTCATGGAATCAATATCAAGCAACTCAGATGTCCATAACCGGGGACACGGCTAATTGATTAGATTATACACCCTGCAGGGGTTAGTACACTTTACCCATGTGACTTGGACAGCCCAGCTCGTACCATCACTCTCATTTTGAGTGATGATAGGGAGAAGTCCAAGAAGAGACTGTTTGGGAAGTAGCTCCTCAATCCCGATGCGCACCGGCCCAACCTACCAAAATTCTACATCTCTGGATACGCGGGTCCGAGTTACCACAACCTACTAAGTCCAACCAACCGCCCATCCCATTATTGGCACATGGCTGTACACGTAAGCTACACAATAAAGAAGCCAATCATTCTCTCTTGATACCTGGGTGCCTTTCCGCAATGAAACCACCAAAAATTATCAATACCATCACACCAGGAGATTCATTGATTAAGTTGTTTTAGTTTTCACAAACTAATACTTTTAGAAACAAGTCTCAATGATGTAACCCAGCCCTCGTTCAACATAGCATGGCTAAGCACATCTACCAACGGTGGTTCATCTACAAGGAAAGCCCTACCACATAATAGGTCATAGCATAGCGATAGTATCATCCTACACATGCATCTACAAAATACACGACAATGCAATGAAAATAGTAGGACGATATCATGAACAAAGTAGCATCTACTTGCCTTGGATGTAGCGGTCGGAAGAACAATCCACACACGAGCAAGCGTTGCACTCGTCACAATCTACACGATACAATTGCAATCATAAACAAGCAATCCACATACATATGCAACAAAGATGATGTATGAATGCATGCATGACAAGTGGATTGGTGCTACAGCTGCACCACATAATCCTATTCAATAATACTACTGATTGCATGCATGGAAAATAGTTTTAGCGCAAGGAAAACTATTATGCAAAAAGTAATGCTCAGAACTAGAGCTAGAACTCAAATAATTTACTACCGGTAGTATACTGTTTGTAAAATCTTGGAATAATTCTACAGTATTGGCATTGCTATTTAGGAACAGTACCAACTGGAATTACTCAAAAAGGAATTATAAAACTCCTGGAGTAATTAAAACACTGCAGAAAGCCACTAGACAGTTTCTGCAGAAGTTTTTACTGTAAGCCTATCTTTTTAATTCACGATGAGATTCCCCTCGTTCCACTTAATCCAGGGACATATCATACGCGAATTTTGGAGCTACGGATCTTTTTCTACGAATTAATTACTCCGAAAAGGCCATTAACTCAAATGATTAAACTGTACTAAATCTTGCTGCAAAAGTCTGAACCAAAGGTGCAGCAAGATTCTACACGACTCACTGAATCTACACATATTTTATTTGCAATTTTTGGCCCAGCGGTTTAATTTCTACGCAATTTACAAGTTTCTACCGAAATCTGTCAACTAAAACGATTAACGAAAATAACCAGTCAACTGTGTCTGTTGACTGGTCAACGCGTCTGCTGACTGGGCGCTGACTGGGCGTCTGACTAGTCCACGCCTGAGTCTGACCGGTCAACGGCTGACCTGAACCACTGATCTGAAATCTAAAGGTGGCTGCAGGCTTACCGGAGACAAACGGCGAAACGAACTCCGGACGGTGCGGCGATCGGTTCCGGACGGCGGTGTTTTGCCTGCGCGGAAAGAAACGGTCAGCACACAGGTCAAGGTTGTCAACGCGACGGCGCGGAGGCGACGTGCGGCACGCAGCACGAGGCGGCGGCGTAAGACGGCGCGCGGCGCGCGGCTGCAGCAGCAGCGAGCGGCGCGCGCGGGCAGCAGCGGCTCGGTGCGGGCGGTCGCGCAGGCGGCGCTGCGGGTGCCGTTGGCGGCGGGGTCGCTAGGAGGGGGAGGCGAGGTGGCGTGGCGGTGGCGTGTACCTGGGCGGCGGCGGGGAAAGGCGACGTCGGCGAGGCCCAGGGGCGGCGGCGGTCGCGGAGCCCTGGCGGCGGCGGGCACGCGGCTCGAGGAGGCGGCGATCGGCTCGAGGAGGCGGCGATCGGCCCTGGCGGCGGCGGGCACGCGGCTCGAGGAGGCGGCGATCGGCTCGAGAACTCGTTGAAAATATTTCAGAAATCGGCCCGAAAATCGGACCGTTTTTCTATCCTTTAATAAAACGGCCACAACTTTTCCGTATGAGCTCCGAATCGAGCGATTCTTGCTCCTACGGTTTTGTAAAATCGAGGGGAACAATCTAGGGTCAAGGGTTGAGCGAAACCACTATGCTACAAGGGTGGCAACACTAGTTCTTCTAAAGCCTCCCGCAGGAGCCTCGTAGCAAAATAGAATAGGGTTTTCAAAAATAGCGTTTCGCCGATTCCTTTCAATCGATGGTTTTGCATGGAAAAGTATGATGCAATGATATGAATGATATGCAGAACCAAATCTAAAATTTGGGATGTGACAAGACTAACCCCCTTAAGATGAATCTCGTCCTCGAGATTCGGCGCGGCTAGCAAATATGTGTGGGTAGTCCTCTCAGATGTCATCCTCACGCTCCCAAGTGGCTTCCTCTTCGGTGTGGTGGCTCCACTATACCTTGCAAAACCTGATCGTCTTGGTACGGGTAATCCTTTCCGCTGTCTCCAGAATCTTGACCGGCTTCTCCTCATAGGTCAAGTCGTTCTCAAGATGAACTTCCTCTAGCGGTACAGTGTCTCTCAACGGTGTATCTGCCATCTCCGGATGGCACTTCTTTAGCTGGGATACGTGGAACACATTGTGAACAGCAGACAGAGTCTCTGGCAACTCCAACTGATAAGCAACTTCTCCTTTGCGTGCTAAGACCCGATACGGTCCAATAAACCGAGGTGCCAGCTTACCCTTAATTCCAAATCTCTTGATTCCTCGAAGTGGCGACACTCTGAGGTATGCTCTATCACCTATCTCATACACCACTTCCTTGCGATTGGCGTTCGCGTAGCTCTATCACCTCTCTCATAACCAGTCAACTGTGTCTGTTGACTGGTCAACGCGTCTGCTGACTGGGCGTCTGACTAGTCCACGCCTGAGTCTGACCGGTCAACGGCTGATCTGAACCACTGATCTAAAATCTAACGGTGGCTGCAGGCTTACCGGAGACAAACGGCGAAACGAACTCCGGACGGTGCGGCGATCGGTTCCGGACGGCGGTGTTTTGCCTGCGCGGAAAGAAACGGTCAGCGCACGGGTCAAGGTTGTCAACGCGACGGCGCGGCGGCGACGTGCGGCACGCAGCACGAGGCGGCGGCGTAAGACAGCGCACGGCGCGCGACTGCAGCAGCAGCGAGCGGCGCGCGCGGGCAGCAGCAACTGTGGCGCGCGCAGCGGCGCAGCGCGAGCACGCGGGGGCGGCTCGGAGGCGGCGCTGGCGGGGCAGGGTGGCGAGGCGAGGCGCGAGGCGAGGCGGGAGCGGCTCGGCGTGGGCGGTCGCGCAGCAGCGCGCAGGCGGCGCTGCGGGTGGCGTTGGCGGCGGGGTCGCTGCAAGGGGGAGGCGAGGTGGCGAGGTGGCGCGGCGGTGGCGTGTACCTGGGCGGCGGCGGGGAAAGGCGACGGCGGCGAGGCCCAGGGGCGGCGGCGGTCGCGGAGCCCTGGTGGCGGCGCACACGCGGCTCGAGGAGGCGGCGATCGCGGGTGGAAGGCGGCGCGCGGGGGAGGCGATCGAGGTGGGGTGCGGTTCCCGAGGCAGCCGGCTGCCTCTTATGTGGGGCCCCCCTCGTGGGGTCCTACGCGAAATCGGCGTGCAATTGGAAAAGGACTCGGAAATCGGCCCGAAAATCGGACCGTTTTTCTATCCTTTAATAAAACGACCACAACTTTTCCGTATGAGCTCCGAATCGAGCGATTCTTGATCCTACGGTTTTGTAAAATCGAGGGGAACAATCTAGGGTCAAGGGTTGAGAGAAACCACTATGCTACAAGGGTGGCAACACTAGTTCTTCTAAATCCTCCCGCAGGAGCCTCGTAGCAAAATAGAATAGGGTTTTCGAAAATAGCGTTTCGCCGATTCCTTTCAATCGATGGTTTTGCATGGAAAAGTATGATGCAATGATATGAATGATATGCAGAACCAAATCTAAAATTTGGGATGTGACATAACCATAGTGAGCAATCTGTGAAGCATCCTCAATAAAAACCTATGCAAATAGGAAATAAAAATATCGCTGAGATGCTCACTGTCTGCTTGCCTTGTCATTTTGATTATGGGATAGCTCCTGTATCATGTGCAAGGGGTACCTCGTTGGCGGTTCTTTATGATACAGATGTACTTACGATGACAAGAACTTACCGGTAACTAAAGTTGAGTAGCATGAGGAGCGGCCCTCGTACTCAAGGGACATGAGATTGCCAACTTATATTTCGTCAAGCATATACTCCAACTTTGTTCACTTCAACCTTAATCACCTCAAGATGCTTATGATAGGGGAAATGAGAGCTCAAAGCTAATAAGTACCATAATCTTTTGGAAGCTCTTTATGAACTTGAAATCCCTGTTTCCCTCTATGAATGTCCTTTCTCCTACTTCTAAGTTGAGTTAGTAAACCTATTCCTCTCTATCTCCAGCAAGCATTTGAGTTGTTATGTTTCAAGCATTCATATGGTGATTTATTCAATAATGTTCTTTATCTTCCTTGTTTGCACAAGACTCTTTTCTATTGAGTATTACTTTGAAAGCCTTCAGTGTGAAAAACCTTTTATGTTTGAGCAAAGAGTACTCTTGTTGTGAAACTTCTTTACAAAAGCTTTACTAGTGAAACTGTTTGCCAGCTATTCTCTGACCAAAAACAAAGTTTGCCAATTCCAATTATGATTTATCTTTATGCATCTCTATTATGACTCCTATACTTGTTGCAAGCTAAGTTATATAATGGTGAGTTGCTTTCTTCTATGAGTTGTGTAATGGTAAGTGTGATGCTTCTTGTCCGTATTCTTTTATCGACACTTCACTCCATAAACCTATGGACATGTTTACTAAGCTCAGTTTTCGCTTGGGGACAAGCGAAGGTCTAAGCTTGGGGGAGTTGATACGTCCAATTTTCATCACCATTCTATATCATAATTTGCCTCTATTCATTGATATATTTCATATTAAAATGTGTTACTTATGTCTTTTCATCTGTTTTTACATGTTGGATGATTCTTGGAGGATGAACTGCCAGAGTCAGGATTCCGATGGAAAAAGTGGTGTTTTGATGCAATTTCACGAAGATCAGAAAAATACCAAATAAACTACAGAAAATCCTATTTTCCCAGAAGACGAAGACTGTCAGAAGGGGAGGCGGAGCTGGGCCACAGGAGGCCTAGACCCCCCAGGCGCGGGCCACCCCTAGGCCGCGCCTACAGGGGGTGTGGCCCACCTGGCCCACCTCTGGCTCCGCCCTCTCGCCTATATCTTCTCCTAGAAACCCTAAAACATGGGGAGCGACCACGGAAATATTCCGACGCCTCTGCGGGGCGGAAAACACCGAGAGAGAAAGAGCTCTTTGGCAGACAGATTTCTGCCGGGGAAATTCCTTCCCGGAGAGGGGAGATCGTCGCCATCAACACCGTCATCAAGATAGACTTTGTAGAGTCCCAACCTTTAATAAGGTAGAGATCCCTGTGTTTACAATGCTAGTCCCTGGATCAATAGCTAGCATCCACAGTTAAGATGTAATATCAAGAAACAAAGGTCATAATACAACTTTATAACCAGGAAAAAAATAATACATTACATCTTACATAGCTCATTTGGCTATCTCATTACAATGCAGCAGAAATAACTATATAGCATGGAGTCCTTCATCTTCAAAGTGCCACAGGCATTCATGTTGGTTGTAGAGTTGTAATCCTATTTAACACACTTCACTAACATCAAACAAACCTGCAACATAATAAGTTACAGCCACAAGGGTCAATACATTTGAATTGTATTGGCAATTTTCACTACTATGTAGAAATAAGTGGATCCTATCATTACATGCATATTTGGCTACGTAGGGTTTAGGCTCATTTGCAGAAAGCAATATAGTTTTGTCCTATCTTTTCAAAATAGTTTTGCTCTTTTGAAAATATTTCTGAACTCCTTGGAAAAACTCCAAGTGCTTCAAACCCCTTGTTGTCACCATCAAGTTTTACTTTGAGAAATTGGAATGTTGAGATTTCCCATAGCTTCAGGCCTTAGTTGCTCAGTATTGTCCATAACCGGGGACACGGCTAAGTACTTAGATTTTATCTTCTGCAGAAGTTGTACACTTTACCCACATGACACATTCTCACCTTGATGCCACCAGTGGCCGCTGGATAAGTACTCACCAAGATGGAGTAATGGCAGATTGAGAATGTGACGAAGTCTTTCCATAGGAGTCCTCCCAATACACAATGCTAGCTTATCTATCAGGCACCAATGTAGGATTTCAAGTTCCCTCATTCTAGTAACCTGAAGAGGCCAATGTATGGGTCTTCCACTATGTAGTTGACTAAGCCAGTGGCCATTTAGCATGTGGCTGTACACGGAAGCCACTGTACGAGAAACATGTTCAATCTCTAAGTCCATGGGTGGTTTTCTTCTAGTGCACAACAAAAAGAGATTGCCATATAAACATGGTTCCTCTTGTTGCCACCTTGTCCAAAACTTGAGTATCCTTGTCCACCCAGGTGGTTCATTGAGTACTTGTTTTATTATATAAAACACAAGTCTTTTCAATACTTCTCATAATCTCAACATGTATCCCTTCTCAATATATAAAGCAGGGCTAAGCATATTACAACTACATTGTTTTCACTAAGGAATATATAGGGGTATCCTATTAGGATTTAGAATAGCAAAATATAGTAGACCTCATCATGCATGTTTCAAAATCCACTAAGTGTAATGAAAATAGTAGGACTGGGATGATAGTGTCACTTGCCTTTTTGGTAGAGGATGTTGGTTCACTTCTTGATCTTGCTAATATCACAATCTTCTAACTTCACTACAAATCAATCAAGCAAACATAGATTCAACTAGCATTCCAACCAATATTCAATCAATTTAGCACACATAAAATAATAGAAACAAGGTCATGCATGCAAGCATGCAAAAGATAGTTTTATTTGCAAAGGAGGTTTCTACTAGGCTCTATACATTGTAAGGTTCAAAGTGGTCATTTTCTAAAGTGGCAAAGTCATTTGCAAAAGGGTTTTATCTATAAACCATTTTTAAATCAATCATTATTTCATGTGGTGGAAAATGGTTTTAGCAAGGCAAAAAAATTATATTGTTCACCAAATAAGTTGTTAATTCACAAAACTTGGTGTTTAGGGTCAGTAGGTTTGAATCAACACATTTTCCAAAGGTTTTTCTCAAAAATCATTTCCATATCAAAACCAATATTTTTATTTGACTAGAAATGACCTAATTCAATTATTCAATCCTAATCTTCACAAAATACATTTTTAAATCCATATGTTGGTTCCTAGGGTCAGCAGGTTCACAACAAATCTTTTTGCAAAGATTTCACCCCCAAAATCATTTTGGAATAAATTTTATATCCTAAACAAGCATACACAAGTTTCTGCAAAAACAAACATTTTACCAGAAGCTTTTTACTAAACAAAGTGCATGGTTGGATAGGGCTTAATTTTCTGAATCCATTGATATAAAGTTTGCAAAATTTGGACGTGTAGAACTAAAGTTATGGATTTTTCAAATTTGCATACCAATCATATTCTAATTCTGTTTTAAACAGATCCAATGCCACGCGGCGTGATACTATTGGTCGGTACCGCTTCGTGCGGATCGGCCTCTGCGGGGCGTTGGATTTAAACAGATCGCGCGGATCAGATGCGCTCATACCCTTTCGCTCAGGTTCTAATCTTAGCCACAGGATCAAGATCCAATGGGCTCAGCTGCCTTGACCAAGGACTGGCGGCGCTGCGCGGCGGCTGGCGGCGGCGACGCTCAGACGGTGGTGTCGCGGCGATTCTAGGAAGCAAGGGGAGAAGCGGAGGTGCTCACCATGCTCGCAAGGTCGAGGTGAAGCTCAAGGTGGTGCTGGTCTGGCGAGGGGCGCTCGGTGCTGCGGCCAATTCCTCGTCGGAGTAGCTGCGAGCGGCAGGTGGTTCTGTTTGATGACGGGGGCGACATTGTGGTTCACCCCAAGGCAAAGCAAAGGCATGGTCAGATGCATACAGTCCTGGGGATCTTAGGAGTATTAATAGGAAGGCTCGGGGTGGTCGGCTCTTACCAGGAAAGCTCGTCGGAGGCGGGACAGACGGTGGCGGCGAGTTGAGCTTGTCCTTGCCGACACTCTAGGGAGAGCGCGGGCGAACGGGAGGCACTGACAGGTGCGCGCTGGTCTGAGGAGCAAGCTTGCATGCTCGAAAAGGCGAGGCGAGGCGAGGCTGTACGGCGCCGGAATTCACTAGAGAAGCTCGTCGGAGCAGCGGCGGTGTGGGGGCGAATTGGGGCAGCCTAGAGGCAGAGGGGAGGAACTATCTGGGGGAAAAGATAGAGCGGAGAGGGGCGTTTATGCACGCGTGGTCGCCGGGGAAGTTAACGCAGGCAATTAAGCGTATTGACGCCGGCAGTAACGCGGCAGCAACGGCAGGGCGTGGTTTGGGGGTTGAAGACGACGGTGAGGTGGCAGTGGGACATGCCTGTCAGCAAGGAAGAGAGAGAGGGAGAGGGGGCCACCTGTCTGTGACTTTGCGGGTGGGTTTGCGCGTAGAAAACGTTTCTGAGGGGCGAGCTGGTGGGCTGCGTTGCTGGGCTGTTGGGCCAGGTGGGTTGGGCTGTTTGTTTCATTTTTTTTGTACTGAATGTCTTTTTCTTTTTCTAATTGATTTTCTGTTTTGAAATTCAATCAAACAATTCAAACATTCAAATTAAATCAAACTTCCACCAAACTTTGAACAATTTTTTTTGTTCTGTTTAACAACACAAACCAAAGTCCAATATAAAAATAATACTTTTATTCTTTTAGGATCTATTTAATAATTAAATAAAATAAACCTTAATCATTAATCCAAATAGGATTTGTTTTATTTAAAATCTCCATTTGAAATCTAAACAATAACAAACCAAAACAGTAGGTTTTATTTGATAATATAAAATACTTGGAAAACTTGTTTAAAATAATTTAACAAGTTTTAATGTTTAATTAAAAAGGTAAAACCTTTATTTTAATAAAATTGGTTTATTAATAAACTCTCACTATTTTATTTAAATAAACCTTTACTCTTTTAATCAAAACAAAATATTTTATTTCAAAAGCTTGGCCAAGGTTTGATTTGGCTCTATAAAAATAGTCCTTATTTATACTTCTACCTTTTCATTAACCAAATATTTTTATTAAAAGATCCAAAAATAGTATTTCTACTTATTTAAAATTTTCTCTATTAATTGTTTATTCTTTTCAAATCCCTTTAGGATTTGTTTGATCAAAAATAGGTTTGAAGGTTTCCAATTGGAATCAAAAAGTTTCTTCTCACCCTGAAAATCAACAAAGTTTTATTTTATTCATTTATTTTTCACATAACAAGATTTGGGAAATCTTGGGATGTGACAGACTTCATGGGTATCATCATCCACACCATCATCTCCACCAGCACCATCATCACCACTCCATCCCGCTGTAACAATCGTGTTGAATACTTGCATAGTTCTTAAGGGAAACTTTCCCGGTGTCGATTACTATTGTAGTTGATGCTTGTGAGTGGAACCATTGGATTATTGTTTATGTTCAGATTGTTATCCATCACCATATCATCTTTGATCTTGATCCATATGATGTCTCATGAGTAGTTCATTTAGTTCTTGAGGACATGGGAGAAGTCATGTTGTTAGTAGTGGATTTGTGTTGAGATATTATTCAATGGTTTAGTATTTAAGTTGTGGTGCTATTCTTCTAGTGGTGTCATGTGAACGTCGACTACATGATACTTCACCATTTATGGGCCTAGGGTAATGCATTGTGTATTTGGCTACTAATTGTGGGGTTGCCGGAGTGATAGAAACCTAAATCCCCGTTAGGACACCATTGCACAAGGGAGTGTAGGATCTCAGAGTTTAAGGCTGTGGTTAGGTTTATACCTTAATTGCTTTCTTGTAGTTGCGGATGCTTGCAAGGGGTTTACTCACAAGTATGTATTATTACAAGTAAGGTCGGTACATTAGCACAGGTTCACCCACACAACACTTACAAAACCAAAGAAGGGTACTCAGCTATTTGAAGCGAAAGCACTTGACAGAATTCCCATGTGTCCTCGAGAACGTTTGGTCTTCATAAGTATTTCCACCGGCTTGTACTTTGCTAAGAAAGGATTGGGACAGTTGCTGCATTTGTTCGTTGTCTTTATTACTTGTACTTTATTTCTTTGCTTTATCAGAAAACACCTAAAAATCTGTTTGCTAAGTATTTACAGATATTTCCTGCTCCATACCACTAGTCAACACCTTCTGCTCCTCGTTGGGATCGACACTCCTATTTATCAAAAGTACTACGATACACCCCCTATACTTGTGGGTCATCAGGGATGAACCCTAAGTTCAAGAGGAGAGAAGAGGTACCAGATCTGTCCATTGGATCGATTCCACCGGTGGGAAGGGCCCAAGGGTGGATAGGAAGGAGTTGGCCAGCGGCACGGCGGATCCCGGGGGCTTCGTGACCTCTGGGGCAGCGATTTGGAGTAGGACGTGATGGGTGAGAGAGGAGAGGTCTAGGGTGGAAGAAGGAAACTATTTGTTTCACTTCACCCCGGCCTCTCTTAAGCCAGGACCCGAAAACCGTCCAGACCAGAGACTCTGGTGTGGGTACACCGAAGACTCTGGTCCTCTTCAACCAAAATGCCAGGTATGAGTGTATGGGAACATATATGATAGATAGAGGGTTTATAGCAAAGGAAATGCTTGGGTTAAGATGCCAAACTGTGAAGAATCAAGAAAAACCATAGAAATCCAAGAAGATGTTAAATAGAGCTCCAATTAAAACGAGCCAAGAACCAACTCTTCAATTAAGAAGAGGGCGGTGTCCGAGGCCACCATGTAAGAGTTTGTGGCATGACACCGCGAAGAATTATCCTTGGGTTCATAGACACTACTCATAAATGAAGCTCACATATCACAAAATGATATTAAGAGAATTGATTTTCTTGATGTCAGCATTATGGGGGCAGGGATAGCCCAATATATTAGGACCGCACTCCCTCTATCTCCATGCCTGCACCTAAACCAAAGAAGAGTCGATACATAGGTGAGTATGCAAGGTGATCAAGTCAAGCTCCTTGAATCTATGATATTTAGTTCATTCCTCAAATAAAAAACCTTGCTTCATCAAGTGGCTTCGTGAATATGTCGGCAAGTTGGTCTTTGGTTGAAACAAAGGATATCTCAATATCATCTCGAGCAACATGATATCTTATGAAGTGATGACAAATCTCAATATGCTTTGTCCTTGTATGATCCACCGGGTTGTAGGCAATCTTGATAGCACTTTCATTGTCACATAGAAGAGGCACTTTGTCACAATGGACACCGTATTCCTTTAGAGTTTGCCTCATCCTAGCAATTGAGTGCAAGCACTAGCATCTGCCACATATTAGGCTTCAACGGTGGAGAGAGATATACAATTTTGTTTCTTAGAAGACCAACATATCAAGGACCTACCAAGGAATTGGCAAGACCCAGAGGTTGATTTCTTATCATCCTTATCACCAGCACAATCTGAGTCTGTGTACCCACAAAGGGAGAATGTTGATCCCCTTGGATATCAAATACCATAGTTTGGGGTATGAACCAAATATCGAAAGATTATTTTGACCGTAATTAAGTGGATTTCTTTAGGAGCCACTTGATATCTTGCACACACTCCCACACTTAACACAATATCGGGTCTAGATGCACAAAAGGAAAGAGCCAATCATAGATCGGTATACTTTTTGATCCACATCTTTACCATTTGGATTTAGTTCAAGATGAGTCTTAGTTGCCATGGGAGTAGGAGCTCCATTTATATCTTTCATATCAAACCTCTTGAGAATGTATTGAGTATACTTGGATTGATTGAAGAATGTTCCACCTCTCACTTGTTTGATCTCAAAACCAAGAAATACCCTCAATTCTCCCATCATAGACATCCTGAACCTATTAGTCATAAGCTTTGAGAATTCATCATTAAAAGCCTTGTTAGATTAGCCAAAGATAATATCATCAACATATATTTGGCATACAAAATGCTCCCCATTAACCTTCTTAGTAAAAAGAGTGGGATCAATTTTCCCAACCTAAAACCCACGGTCTATCAACAACTCTCTAAGGTGCTCATACCACGTGTGTGGGGCTTGTTTAAGCCCATAGAGTGCCTTATCAAGCTTGTAGACATGGTTCGGGAAGTTGGGATCCTCAAACCTCGGGGGTTCCTTAACATATACCAACTAATTCAATGGACCATTTAGGAATGCACTTTCTACATCCATTTGTTGTAATTTAAAGTTATGATGTGTCGCATAAGCAATAAGGATACGTATGGACTCAAGGTGAACCACGAGAGCATATGTATCTCCAGAATCAATGCCTTCAATTTTAGAGTACCCTTGAGCTACCAATATTTCCTTGTTCCTTACAAAAAATACCATGATCATCTTGCTTGTTCTTGAATATCCACTTAGTGCCAATAACATTGTGGCAATCTTTTGGATTTTTAACTAACTTCCACACTTTGTTTCTCTCAAAGTTGTTGATCTCTTTATGCATTGCTTCTAGCCAATCTGAAATTTCAAGAGCTTCCCATACTTTCTTTGGTTCCACCATGGATATATGTGCTTGATGCTCACCAAAATTCTTCAATTGAGCTCGAGTGGACATTCCTCTCCTTAGATCACCAAGTACATTCTCAAGAGTGTGGTCTCTTATTTCCAACATCCTATCCACTCTAGATTTATATGATTTTTGATCTCCTTGTTATCTCTTGTGGGGATCCGTTCATCATTTTTGCCCCCGTCTTGACCATTATCTTGACCTAGATCTTCACTATTATCATTCTCATCATCATGAGGCATAGATTGACCTTTGTATTGATCAGGCATACTTCTAGACAGGCGTTGAGATGATATTCTGGTCGACTCTATAAATCTGCCTCAAACAATAGACTAAGCAGTGCTGGACAATCCGGTAAGTGGAGAATCATGTTCCTATTGGCTAGAAATTTTTGCTTGATCAACTTGTTGAGGGTTCTTAGCTTGTCTTTGGCTTGGGTCATTATTTTCCTCAAAAGTAGGTGCTTGTTGATGTTGTGAAGATGAGGACTCCACTTTTTTTTTGAGGGTAAAACAGTAGGGCAAAAAACCCCACTGCAATTTTTATATATCAAGTAGAGTTACAAAAGAATATTTACAAACATATTCCACCTCAAAAAGAGGGATAACATTCTAATCAGCTATCTCCTGTCTAAATTGGTTTCAATCCAATCCTTAAGGCCCTGATAATACTTCTTCTTAATTCTAAAAAGGACCCATCTTAATTCCTGGGCTATAATAGCCTTCCAGGTCTCCACCGACGCATGCTGATTGTTGAAAATTTCATTGTTTCTGCAAATCCAGATGCTCCAAGTTCCAAGTATCAGAATTTCCATTGCAAAAGGGACCTTGAGGTCATTTTTAATACTGGCTAGAACTTCAAAGATGCTTTGATCAGCCATATTGACCTGTGAAATTTCAGCCCAGCGGGCTCTTGCAAATGGGCATTCCCAAAACAAATGTAAACTAGTTTCTTCACTATGGCAGCCCTGGAAGACACAGTCATAAGATGACAGAGAAAAACATTTCCTTTTCAGAAGATTTCTTGTGTTGAGTCTATCAAGCAGAAGGAGCCAGAAGAAGAATTTGTGCTTTTGTTGACAAGAAGATTTCCAAATCCAAGAGAAATGTGGCTGAACCGGTTGGTAACCGACTAACGAGCAGTAAGCCTTTTTACCGAAAAATTACTGCCCCAAATGTAAGACCAACAATCAGATTCTCCTTCCCTGCCAGAATTGAGAATTTGATCAAGACTTTGATATTCCTGATATTGGGACAAAGGAAGATAAAAGAGATCCTGAGTATTTGCAGTATGCAGGAACTCACTGACAGAAATGTGAGGGTTTTTTGCATAAGAAAGTAGGTGAGGAAGTTTATGTTGGAGACAACTATCATTCCACATATCAGTCCAGAATAGAGTAGATTTCCCATTTCCAACCAAGCACTTTGCAAGTCCTTTAAAAATGTCAATCAGTTTTAGAGGAGCTTTCCACCAAAAGGATCCCTCAACACTTCTTCCAGGTAGCTTATCATTACAATAGTAAGTATTCCATACCAAGTGAACCCAAGGAATATCCTTATGATTATAAAACTTATCCAAATTCTTCAAAAGAAGAGCAGAATTTTGAACATTAAGATCAAGAACTCCCAAAACTCCCTGGTTTTTGGGTCTACAAACTTTCTTCCATGCGACAAGAGCAGTACCTCTAGCTTGAACATCCGAAGTTTTCTTTCTCCACAAGCATTGCCTCATATATTTAATCAACTGCTCCTTGATGGTGACAGGGAGATCAAAACAACTCATGTAATATATGGGAAGGGAAGATAACACAGATTTAACTAACTGCAATTTCCCCCCATAATTCAGAAAGTCAACTATGCCACACAACCTTCTTTCAATTCTCTGAACAATAGGAAAGAAGTGTTCCACAGCAGGTTTATTCAAGCTCAGGGGCAGACCAAGATAGGTAAAAGGCAAGGAACCAGTGAGGCAAGAAAGGGTATTAGCAAAATGCCCAAGCCTCTCAGAATCCATATTAATTGGCATCAAGCTGGACTTGGAATAGTTGACTTTGAGTCCAGTGGAGAGAGCAAAAGTATGCAGGATTGCTTTAAGACACAAGAGTTGCTCTGAATCAGCCTTAAGGATTACTAAAGTGTCATCTGCATACTGAACCACAGGGAAGTCAGGACAGAATACATTCTCAGTGGGCAAAGAAAGGAGACCCAGGTTCATTGCCTTATTGAGTATACTTTGAAGGAGATCAGCAGCCAGCACAAACAACAGAGGAGACAAAGGATCTCCTTGCCTGACACCCCTTCTACAGTAAAAAAAATTCCCAGGCACACCATTTAAAAGCACAGAGGAAGAAGCAGACCCAAAGATCATCTGAATCCAAGAAATCCATTTAACTCCAAAACCTTTGGCTTTAAGGATATTGATGATTGCAGAATGCTCAATTCTGTCAAAAGCCTTCTCAAAATCCAACTTGAGAATTAAAATTTCCTCCTTGGACTTGTGGCACTGATCAAGAAATTCAAATGCCCAACCTAAACAGTCTTGAATGGATCTTTGCTTGAGGAAACCATATTGATTCTTGTGAACAAGTTTAAGAATGACTTTTTGCAGTCTATTGGCCAGAATCTTGGTGATAATCTTAAGGACACTATTTAGCAAGGAAATAGGCCTAAAATCAGCAGGAGTCAAAGGAGCAGCAATTTTTGGAATGAGGGTGATGAAATAAGAATTAATGCTTTCCAAAGAGACATTCCCTTCATAGAACTCAATAAGTAAATGCTTCACATCATCCTTGATAATAGGCCAGCAAAGCTTCATGAATTCATTATTAAAACCATCAGGGCCAGGAGACTTATCATTAGGCAAATTTTTGATGACTTCATCAATCTCCTCATCAGAGAAAGGCTTTTCCAAAGCTTCCTTTTCCTCCTGGCTTAAGCAATCACCAGCCAAGTCATTAAGATTGAAATGCATTTCAGGCTTATCAGAAGTGCCCATTCTATCTTTAAAGGAATTCCAAAGAAGATTTGCTTTTCCATCATGATCATATATCTCAAGATCAGAATCATCTTTGAGCATGGAAATGTAGTTATGTCTAAAACTGATGGTAGCTCTGGAGTGAAAGAATTTGGTGTTCTCATCCCCCAGTTTAACCCATTTGATTTTTCCTCTCTGTTTCCAATAAGTATTCTGGTTTTGTAAAAGAGAAATAATAAGATCCTTTAGGATATCCCTAAGATTCCACTCATGAACAGTAAGAGTTCTCATTTCCTCCATGAAATCAAGCAAGTCAATGGTGGCATTAACATTACAGATTTGTGCCTTTAGACAAGGTAGCTGTTTGGCCCAAAGCTTCAGCCCTCTTCTCACATTTTTGAATTTAGCATTTTTTTTTGCAGAATCCAGAAAACCCACAGGAATGTTCCAGGCATTTTGAACAATAGCTTTAAACTCCTTATGATGTAACCAATGGTTTTCAAATCTGAACACCTGAGCTTTTGGAATCATTGTGCCAATGGTAATGACACAGGGAAGGTGATCAGAAGTAGGCTTAGCAAGAGGAGCAACAAAAGTGGAGGGAAAACTCTGAGTCCAAACAGCAGAAGTAAAAAACCAATCCAATCTTTCCAATAGAGGATCCTTCTGCATGTTACTCCAAGTGAACTTTCTACCCTTAAGTGGTAATTCAATGAGACCCAAATTATTAATGGCTTCATTAAAGAGAAGCATACCATTCACATCCCCTCCCAATTTATTTCTATCAGAAGGCTGCCTACAGAAGTTAAAATCTCCCACAATAAGCCAATCCACATCATCAGGCATATCAATGCTGCCAAACCAGTCTAAAAATTCAGACTTTTTTTCAGGTAAACATGGCCCATAAATGTTGGAGAGGATCCATGATTTATTGGACAAGAGAGATGTCAAGGTAATGGAGATAGAGAACTCATTGAGGAAAGAAAGTTGTCCAGAGAACAGTGAGCCATTCCAAATGATGATCAAACCTCCAGATGCACCTCTGGAGGGAAGAAATTCAAAGTTGGTAAATTTGGAGGGGTAGAATTTTTTAATGAAGGAGCTATCAAAACCCTCTCGCTTAGTTTCTTGGAGACAGATAATGTCACAGCCAGACTCCTCAATTTTGCTTCTAAGAGCAAACCATTTTTTATCAGAATTGATTCCCCTGATATTCCAATTCAGGATCTTCCAAGTTCTGTTGTTAATCATTAAGAAACCAGGAGCAATTATAGGTGTGGGGTGATGTAAATAATGTAATCACCCAGAAGAGAAAACAGCAAAAACAGAGACAAAAGCTCAACCAATTTAAAGTACCACATAGATGATCCACAACAAGTGCCCTCCACATTGCAATATCACAATCACAGAACACATAACAGGGAGTCAACAAGACTCCAGCAAAAGATTTAGCTTGACACATTAACACACTTAAGAAGATGTCTTCTTCTTGGCTTGCTGTCCACAGGTACCAGCAGCCCCAGGCTTCTTCTTGCCACCAATCCCCAAGCTGGAAGAGTGACCTCCTTTAATGCTGCCTTTTGTAGGAGCCTTGATAGCCACATCATTGGTCTTCCCTTTCTTGAGTAACCTCTTCTCCAGGTCTCCATCTTTAACCTTGCAGAATGAAGCAGGAAGATTTTTAACCACTTTGGCATTCAGGCAAGGAGGGGCAGCATTACAAACCAGGCAATCAACAATTTGACAATTTAAGTGACTTTTAAAACCCCCATTTAGTTCCACAATCCTAGGACTTCTTCTCACCTCAGATTCCACAAGAGGTTCCTTGCCCTTTCTCTTTCTAGCAGGGGTAGAGGGAGAGCCTGAAGATTTATTGACTTCAATACCCAGGCAAGAAGGGGCCATCTGGGAAAAATTCTCATTAGGAATGATGAAAGATATTGAACTTTCCTCAGCAATAGGTTCTTTAATAATTTCCCATAAAGGAGAAGTAAGAAATCCCTTGACCCAATTAAACTTCTCAGGAGTAGCAAGCATGAGAGTAATGAAGTTAAACCAACTTACAGGAATATCACATTTAAGAGAACCCTTTGAAGAAGATTCCTTCTGGATATGAGGAGCAAAATAATTCTCCCAGAGCTCCAAGCCTTGTTGGGAAAATCCCTGCTTGGCAACATGCACATCAGGAATGGTAATAAATGTTCTCACCATCCCAACCTGAAGGTGAGCCTCATTTGGGGAAAGAAGGTGCTGGTCTTCCAGCATCCAATCATCATTCTCAGGGGCCACAGTACTTGAATCCATAGGACTTCCAGTCTCCTCCCCAGCATCAGCATTAGGCTCCTCCTCATCAGCCAGATAGTTTTGAAAGATATTTTGCAGGCCTTCCCCAATGCCAACCCCTTGAGGTGCAACTGCGACACCAAGCTCCTCCACAGCCTCAGGCTCATTAACAGACTCCACTTGAGTAGAGCATTGTTCTTCTCGATCCGTCACAAAGGGTTCCTCAACGTGGCGGATGAATCCCGCAGCCAATCTTCTTATGGCATCTTGAGGCATTTCATCATCTACATCATAGACATCAACACGCCCCCCTTGGGCACCATCATATTCTTCGAAAACCACACTACAAGATTCTATGAAAACTCCAGAAAGTTTATCATAGATTCTATAAGTGTGGGATTTGAGACCATAGCCAACAAAAATACCCCCTAATGCTTTGGAATAAAATTTGTACAAACGAACACCCTTTATGTGATAGAAACACTTACAACCGAACACCCAAAAGTATGAAACATTGGTCTTGTTACCGGTAAGGATTTCATATGGTGTCTTGATCAATTCTTTGTGGAGGTAGAGCCAGTTTGAAGCATGGCATGCGGTGGAGATTGCTTCAGCACAAAAGTTGTAGGGGGATTTAAACTCCTCTAACATGGACCTAGCCATATCAATTAGAGTTCGGTTCTTCCTCTTAGATACACCATTTTTTTAGGGGTATATGCAGCATAATATTGGTGTTTTATCCCCTCATCACTAAAAAATCCATTCAAGGTGTAGTTCTTGAACTCGGTCCTGTTGTCACTCCTTACCAACACTGGGATATTGTGTTGACGTTGAACCATGTTGATAAAGTCGATGAATTTTCTTGGGTCTCACTCTTCAACTTGAAAAGTATACCCACGTGTATCTTGAATAGTTATCAACAATCACCAAACAATATTTCTTCCCACCAAGACTTGCATGAGATGGAGGAATAAAGAGATCCACATGAAGGATCTCCAAGATCCTCTTGGACTTGATGAAGTTCTTTGGCTTGTGGGGAGAATCATGCATATTTCCTTCAACGCAAGCCCTGCACACACGATCTTTGGCAAAACAAATATTTTCTTTTAGTCCAACTATGGCCACCCTTGTGGAGACTTTGCAAAGTTCTCATGTTGACATGGGCTAGAAGGCAATGTCATAGCCAACCCACATTAGCCTTTCTGAATAAGCACATCGCACTTGTAGTGGTTTTCCCCAAAAAGTCCACCACATACAAGTCATTTTCGACGTACCCAACGAAAGCGACCTTTAAAGACTTGCTCCACAAGAGGACCACGATATCATTATCAATAAGGATGGCATAGCCCATATTTCCAAGAGCACAGACTGAAAGTAAATTATATCCAAGGGTATCAATAAGTATGACGTCCACGAGTGTAATATTGTGAACAACCACAACTTTGCCAAAAACCCATTACCTTAGACTTTGACTTGTCGGCATATGTCACGGTTATCTGATCATCATTTGGTCTCATCTCCTTGACAATAGTTTTGCTTCTGGTCATATGACTTGTGCATCCACTATCAAGCACCCACTTTGACCCTCCGGAAGCGTAGTTCTACAAGAGATAAAACTAATTTTTAGGTACCCATTTTTCAATGGGTCCTCTTTTGTTATCAACAAGGGTCTTGGGAACCCAAATAGAGCAAGCAATATAACCATCAAAAGGTCCAACATATTGTGCATAAACATCACCATAATAATCACGCATTAAGACATAGTGAGGGTTAGCACTTCCCGCAAAGTCATCATGTGACATAGTTTCCACTTATGGTCTTACTACCCACAATGGCCTTGTCTTTTTCTTGTGCAGGCTTGTCCTTCTTCTTGTTATTGTTCTTCTTCTTGGCTTTGGATACAAATCCAATGCCCCCTTTCTCGCCATTTGGCCTTTGCTTGCTCAAAGGGTCATCAATGGACTTCTTTCCTTTGGGAAAGGTGGCATCAGCAAGATCCCCCTTCACCTAGCATTTTCTTCAAGTGTATTTGTACTACTAGAAGGAATGAAAGTACTAGGTGAAGAAATATTAGTCAATTGAGTTTGAAGTTTTTCACGAGACTTTGTGAGTAACAAGAGTTCACTCTCCAAGGCCTTGTGAGCCTTGTCAAGCTTCCTAAAGTCATCGACAAGTTTTTCATGAACAATACCAAACTCAATCTTATCCTTTTTAGCCTTTTTGTACTTAGCAATGGCATGGTCACGTTCCTTGATGAGTTTATTAATAATTTGATCATTTGCCTCATCGAGGCCTTCAATTTTTATTTCAAGATACATCCTAGTCTCTTGCTCTTCTTCTAGAGCATTATTTAGAGCTTCCACCTCAATCATGTGCTCTCTCCCTAGTTTACATATCTCATCAAGAAGCTCTTGTGTGTGAGAAAGTTGACTCAAGAGGTTCACAAAATGCTTCTTGTGCTCCCCTTGCAAGTTAGTCATAAACACGTCAAAAGCAACTAATTCCTCTTTGACCTCAAGAGATATATCATCATCAAGTTCATCATCAATCATCAAGGAGGGGGTGTGAAGATGATAATACCTCCAATCCTCTTGCCATAAGGAAAGTGACGTTCTTGTTGGAGATATTCTCATTTGGAGAGTCGAAGAGCAAGAAAGAGGAAGGAGAAGTAGTGGCCATAACAGCCACACCATTTGATGTTTCCTCTTCATCATCTTCATTATCGAAGGAGAATTCTTCATGTGTTATTGAAACAATCTCTCCCGACTTCTTGTTGGCGGGATTCTTCTTGATGAAGGGTTTCTTGAAGGGAGCCTTGGAGTTTTTATTTAGCACGAGTTTACCCCCATGATCTTCTCTTTTCTCATAGGGACAACTAGCAACAAAGTGATAGCGGTCACCATAGTTGAAGCAAGTTCTCAACTTTGAGCTGTTGTCTCTTCTCCCATTTGAGTTGCTTCTTCGTTGCATTTCCATCTTGGCCTTGGCAGGGTCTTTCCAAAAGTTCCTTGCATAGAAGGCCATGTATTCACCATGAGAAACCTTGACATCGTCGGGATGATTCAACGATAGGCCTTCATCACTTCCTTCTTCATCCACATACTCCACAACTTTAGCTTTTAGGGCAAGGTTGACATGATTTTTCATCCCAAGGGCTCGAGCACGAGCATCTTTGGCATTCTTGGCGGCAACCTTGAAAGCGGACATCTCTTGCATAACTTCATTGGAGGTCATGAGGTGGTAGTTGTGTCTTGCTTGGAGAATCTTCAAGTTAGTGGGCTCGAAAGGCATGAGTGCACTCACATATTTTCTTTTGATCCAAGCATCATCCACATGTGAGGTACCAACATTCCTAAAGGCAGTGGCAGTGAACTTGAGCCTTTGATACATGCCTTCATGATCTTCACCGTGCTTTATGTAGAAGCCTTCGGCTTCATTGCTTAGTGCATCATAACGGTTTCTTCTCATGCTCTCATTTCCAACATATAGCTCACTGAGAGCATCCCAAGATTCCTTGGTGGTGTTGAGGTGTTCTATGTGAGGGAAATCTTTTGTCCCCAAACCTTGTTGAATCATGTGCAACATGGTGGCATTGAGTTGACTATTGACAACTTCTCTTCTTGTCAAGTTTGTTGGATCAACAATTCTGAGTCCTTGTTCAATGATATTCCACAATTCAATGCAAAAGCTGCACACATGAGATTTCATTAATGATTGTCATTGATCAAAGGAAGATGCGGCTAGCTTAGGTGGATCACCCCTAGTGTTTATATGTGGGATATGGATTGGAGGATCGAGAGAGTACCAACTAGGAACCTTATGGTACTCTTCCTTCCCTTCATCCCTTTTGGTAGAGGGATTAGTGTTGTCAGGATCATCCCCCACCATCACAACCATGGGTGATGCCGAAGCATTTACCTTTGGAAGTGTGGTGGGTTCCTCTAGAGGAGGAGGAGGAGGTGAGACCATTTTCTCCTTAACAAGTTTCTCAACCAAGTCACGCAACTGTTTGATTCCGTTGCCTAGGGAGGAGCTCAAGCTTGATTCCAATTTCTTGAGATCCTCCATGGACACAGTGTTAGTAGCCTCACTCCCTTCTACTCCATCCTGGATACCCATAAAATCTTAGGCGGTAAAGCCTGAATAAACCAACTGAAAGGATCGTATGGGCACCTAGAGGGGGGGGTTAAATAGGTGCTACTTCAAATTTTACTCATTTTCAAGTTAGGGTTTGACACAAAAGGTAAATTATCTAAATTATGCAACTATGGTGAATTTATCTATATGTCAACCTAGCACAAATACTAAGCAAGAACAAGATAAGTAAAGTGCGGTAAAGGATAGAAGTAACCAAAGTGGAGCACGTGAAGACACAAGGAGTTCCTTCCTTTTGAGGGGAAGTACGTCTGTGTTTTGAGAGGGGGTGGTTTCAAACCACCAACGCCACAAGAGGCCTCCCTTGTTCTCCGATGAACTTCAACCCAAAGGGTCCGATTCACCTCTTCCACTATATCGGCAACCTTCAAGGTGGAAGGCGAAACCTTTACAACAAGTTCGATACACACATCCACAACTGAATTGGAGGCTCCCGAATACAAGCAAGCTGTCACACAATCAAAGACAAGCTTGTAAGAACCAAATCAAGAGCTAGGGTTTCCAAGGAAACACTAGAGCAAGGGGCCCTCAAGTGAATGAGGGGGAAATGGAGATCTCTCTTGGTGAAGCTATAGATCAAGGTCTCCTCCTTCGATTCTCCAAAGATCGATGACTTTCGATGGTTTTATGAAGAGATCTTGGTGATTTGGTGGCTCAAATGGTGGGGAGTTCTTGACTGGAATGAGCTGCTGGAGGAAGGGGCTGAGGTCCCCTATATATAGGCCCACTGAGCTAAACCGTTTTCTGACCGTTGGACCAACTCCCACACCGGAGACTCCGGGCTCCATACCGGAAACTCTGGCCCATCTCCAGACAGTCTCCGGACCACCGTACAGAGTGTCCTAGCTGGCTTGGAGAAACCTCCTCCGGATATTCTTCAAAGACTCTGGACCATAGTACACTGGAGACTCCGGTGTTTCCACACTGGAGACTCCGGTGTTTCCACACCGGAGACTCCAGTCTGGGAGGATGCACCGGAGATTCCGGTCAGGCTCCGGTCCATCTCTGGACCCCCATACAGAATGTCCGAGGCATGTTTATGGAGGCCCCTCCAGGGACTTTGGGGGAAACTCCGGACCACACCGGAGACTCCGGTGTTTTCACACTAGAGACTCCGGTCTGGAATTCCCTGAAACTTGTAGTTTCTTGCAGGGACAATTCCACAGGGAAAAGGCCTTTTCACTTTTCAGTATACATCTTGTAGACATTAACACACTATAAAATGATCTACAAGTTGTTAACGAACACCAAAACGGATTAAGACAATACATGTTTTCAGTAGGAGACAAGGTCCTGGTGGGTATTGGCGAGATTTTGTGGGAGGGTTTTGGAGGAAAACATGGCTATGAATTGGTAGGGGATGAAGAGATCTACGTCATCGTCGTATCAATCTGAGGATCGGGGAATCCTGGACTGGATGACGGTGGTGCAAAGTTTACTAGTGGCGGCTAGATGGGTGGAAGGAAGGGTCTTGATACCATGTTAACTTTGTGGGTGGTACAATACCTCTTTTGAGCGTACTGGTTGCGTGTTATATAGAAAGGAAGAATCCCTTGTGCGGCTTGTACAGAGATTGAGCCGTATACGATTGGATTACTACACCATATCGTATACATATCATATTACATGTCTAATATCAAGAATTTATAGTGGTAAACCTCAATTTCCTTGATCATGTACTCTCTAATGTTTTATTATGTGCCACTTGTATTACAAGTTTTTCTTTATGCGATGTTGTAGTGTTGATCTCTTAAGTATAGCAAACTTAACAAATGTCCTAAGAGGCCTGAAGCATAACGATGACGTCCAATCCATAGATCCCAGACTGCCGGCTGGGAACTCCAAACTACTCGTCGATGTCGATGCCGTGAAGAACTCATCTTCCATGGTAACACTTACTCTGCTGAAAAAGTATCAATGAAGCAAGAGTGAGTACAGGATGTATTCCGCAAGACTTATAGCTGGTGGAGTTATTTTGCATAAAGCCATCTTTGTTTTGTAACACAAGAGGGAGACGAATATCGACTAATCAAAATATTTTAAAAGGAGATAAGAGAGCGGTATCTCCAACTTGATCATCTTTTGATATGCACCGAATCATCATCAGCTGAACCTACCTAGGATCACCCCCTCAATCCCTGAGGAAGCATCCTTAAGCACATATTGATCTGCCAAGTTTTACGATTAGGTTAAAGTTCTCTATGATCTTAGAATCTGGTCTCCAAGTTCGTCCCTAACCATGGACACGGCTTTTCAAAAAGATTTAACCCTACAGGGGTGTACAACTTTACCCACATGCGCCAACCGATTCTTAATGCCACTATAGATTAGCTCTCTCCATGGAAGGCCGGCAGAGAGTGGTTGACCACGACCTTTACCTTGCTTTCGTCGAGACCATGAGTCACGGACTAGGAGATGCCGCCATAACGGGTCGAGTCCCGAAGCCGGTCCCTAATGATGTGTACAGGGTTCAAGATTACGGATGCCGGGCATCTCTTGTTCCTGGCCACGCTTACCTACCTGTTATGAATGCACCTCCTTCACCTCCATTCAAGAACATCCAAGATGTGTATGTCGAATGGAAAGCCCAAACTATGTGACTCATGGAATCTACTAGGCAAGTTAGTTGGTCGAGGGGGTTTCCAGGCCCCCGTGTGGTTGTACGCTCGTCTTGGACCATAGGCAAGAACTCAGGTCCTAGTAGTGGTAAGTATGGGACTGTAAAAACCACAACCCACCATGGCCTCCCATACAAGCCTTAGCATGTTTAACTTTCATCTCTGATCATACCACGTAATCATGTCAAACTAGGTTCATTATCAGCTTTGATTCATCAACCGTATGGACCAGTGGTAACAGCTAAGCATGGCTAAGCACAATAGATACAAAAGCTCTAGCAACGCTTCACAAGCCAAACCCTAGTTATGATAGGAGCAGTGGATCAGGGATTATAGTCCTAAAAAGTAACATTCATAAGGTAGGATTACTCCATCTATCGATAAAAGACTTTGAAATCGTATGCACATGGCAAGAATGAAATACTTTGAAAGCATATGATTCATATGTATGTGTGGGGCTTCGCTTGCCTTTGCCAGTTGATAATCAATAAGCAGATCTTCAGACACCTCATACTTGATTTGATTATAGTTGATCAAGTATTGGTCTTCTAGCTTCGTCGGTGTTGATCTCGGGCTTCGATCTCGATCTTGATATCGTATTCTACCGGAGAAGAACCAAATACCGGAAAGAAAGGGAAAACAATCAACACATGTCATCAATGAAATGCTCAAGCAAGGATGATGATATGACAAGTTAATTTGTATTGTAATTAACCCCTAGGACATGCTCGACCATTTAATCGGGGTTCCGAGGGGTGCAAACCCTAACTCGGGGAAACTCCGGATGTATATGAGAGGGGTTTGTTTCTTATTCTAATTAAACTTGTCACGTAAGTTTCTTAACAATGTATTATTACAAATCTAATAGATAGATCTCATTTTTCTGAACATTTTGATATATTATTTGTATTTTTCTGATTTAAAATGAATTAGTTATGAATTTTCCTGATTTTAATTCATTTTAAATCATTTTTGGAATATTACAAAAGAATTTACATTTTAGAATTACTTTTCACATTTTTATTAATCAGAAACATTTCTGAAAATGTTTATATTACTTACACCTGGACCCCACATGTCATATTTTTCTTATTACTGAAAAGAATTTCAAAAACATTTAAAATAAAATAAAAGGGGATAAATGACGCCATGCTGACGTCAGCAATGGTGCTCTCTCTCAGATAGTGAATGGATCAGCCGATTGGAGGCATGGGAGCGAGCGGAGCTGGGGGCGTTCGACACAGCGCATCGCGTTGAGCCAAATAGAGGCGGCGCCGCTGGCGGGAGGTCGTCGGAGCTTGACCAACGGCAAGCATCTGCGGCGGCCGATGGAGGTTGCACAACGCGAGGGCGATAGAGAGCGAGAGGGAGGAACAGAGGAGGTGCCTGAGAACCGCGAGCTCACCGTGAGCATGGAATGGGTGGTGGCGAGGCCGGGGGGAGGTCCAGAACGGCCGGAATCGGCGATGAACGCGGCAGCCGGACTTCGGACATGAGGTCTCGATTGCGGCGACTGGGGCTTCTCCGGCTCGCGTGGTTGAAAGAGGTGAACGAGGACTACACGGCGGTCACGATAGTGGCCTCATAACGGCGAGGGGTGGTCGGAATCTGCAGGGCGCCGACGATGTCTAGAGCTAGGGTTCGGTGCCGAGTGGAGGAACGAGGGGGAGAAGAGGATAAGGAAAAGCTAGGGTTGTCGAGCGGCAGCATGGTGTACTTATAGGCACTAGTGGGAGGCGGCGCAAATCCTTACGCACGACAACGACGGCGGGCGGCGGGGCGCTGGCCACCAAGCTGCTTCTCAGAACGGAGGAAGACGATGGCGCGGACAAAAGGTCGAACCGGTATCGGGCTAGAGTTGGGCTGGCTTGGGCCGATATGGGCTGCGCGTAGCGCGCGGGGCGACGAAGAGAGAGGGAAAAGGAACTGGGCTGGCCTAGTTAGATTGACTGCAAGTTTTTTTATTTTCAAGAACCTTTTTCTTTTTAGTTTTCTTTATTTTGTCTTTCTATTTTCAAATTGTTTTCTGATTTGAATCTATTTGAAAATACTAGAGGGATTTAAAAATGATAAAAACACTCAGGGGCCCTTCCATACTATTTGGGCTCCACAATTTTGGTAGTTTTCAAAATTGTCAAAACCCTTTTGAATATATTTCAAATAGAGAGGGGAGCTATTAGGGTTTAGGGTTTTTAAGAATCTATTTGTTGTATGCATTTTTTTAATGATGATGCTCATGAATGTACAATCGAACCTTAATTAACATTTAATAAAACTAGGGTTGTTACAATTCTATCCCCCTTAAAAGAATCTCGACCCAAGATTCCTAGGTAGGAAGATAGAAGGAATAGGGTCACACTAAACTTCAATGATCTCCTCGAAGAGGTTGATCCATGCCACCATGACGAATGGACGAAGTGCTTCGTAATCTTCGAGGTGGCGTCTCACACTAAGGAAGAGAGGGAATAACAGGAACCACAAACTGAGTATCTCATGGTCAACTCATGGATAGATGTTTCGCGAACATCTCTAAAGCCAACAAACATGAAACACGCTAAGGTAACGAAGCAAACAAAAGGAGAAGGTTTCAAGGTGACAGTTAGCTGGTCTTCATAAGTATTAAGACCATGAAGCTTGCAGAAGAGTTTTGACTTCTGAGGAAATGAGACTTCCAACAGATGGAGAGGGTTACTCAAACTTTGAGAGGTAAACCTCTACTAAACAGCTTAAGTAGAGCTTTACAGGTGGGAGAGATAGTTATCAACAAAACCAAGCTGTTGAACTACTTTTCAAACATAAGGGTCACTCTTTCATTCAACAGAAGGCCAAGACAGAAAGGTGTTTTGGTGGAGAGGACTCATAAGAGTCACAAGGAACATGTAACAAGGTAAACTACTAATTATCAAAATCATGGTCGCTCTTCGAACATGTTTAAGAAAACGTGAAGGAAACTCTTTATTCATCTAGGACTATCAAAATCCTTTCCAAAGATCATGATATCACTTTACACCACCAAGATGAATAGTTGAGAAGATTCTTGATGACACGAGAAGAAAGAAACTTCATTCTCAGACTCTAAGTACTTGGCACAACAAGACGCTTGCCATCATAAAAGGGTCTAGAAGATCGACTGAGAGACATTTAGCAACTCTACTTTAAATGTTCTCCTTGATGTTCGAGATACTAATATCAAAATTTTGACAAGCCTTCAATCAGTCATCAAGTAAAGGTCGGACTTCGGACTCAAAGGAAACCATAAGCACAACTCCTATAATAAATCATATAATAAGCCTCATGAAGAGTGGTTGTTATTGCTGATTCAAGGAATATGGCGATAGATCTTTCGACTGATTGTGCCAACCATTACATCAATCTTGCCAGAGTTACAATAGACCTACGTCATAACCTTGAGGAACACCAATCATTATTGCTGCTTGAGATTCAGCTTTAATTAAGTGGAGAGATACTTCAGACTCAGCATGTCCGAATAAAAAGGGTGCAACATTTACCACAGAGGTAAAGTCACTAGATTCTCAAGACACGGGCTATAATGTCAAGCTCCAAAAGATGAGATAGATTGCAAAACAAATGTATTAGCAAGTTGTCAAAGGACAATTGCACCTACATGAGTTATTGCAATGAAACACAATTGAATCCTTGTTGGGAAGCATTTAGGAGGATATCGAAGTTTTGTTGAACTTCTTATCTTCCATGAACAAATCAATCAGTGGCTTGGTGTGCTTGGAGGTTCTTCTCGATATGTGAAGATATCAACCTACCATATCAAGAATACTTCTCACATGCTTGACTAACTTGAAATGATTCCCGAGGAAACAAAGATAACTCTACTCGAATCCACGACGACATCTTTCAACATTTGCACGTGAACCAGAGAAGGTTACTTCTAGCATCTAGAACACATACTTCGAAATGACACGAAGATGATTCTCAAAAGTTTCCAACATTAATGCCAATTATTGTTCCATAGGAGTCTGAATCAACATGGAGAATTTAAGAATGTCATCGATGGGCTCAATAACAAACTTATCTATACACTCCAAGAAAACGGACTCACATGTTGTATGAACAAGGCATAGACATTGTTCAGACCAGAGGACATGAAGATGTACTTAAGTGAGACATCACAAGTAGATACACCATCATATAGTCCTTGGAACTGAGTCTGATTTGCCGATTCCCCAAACCAAATAAAAGGAGGGAAGATAACATTTCCCCAAAGGACATACTATCTCACTTCATCATGAACACAACTATACATCCTTTTAAGGAGGAACAGAGTTGGATAGAACTTTGGTCTTACAATTCTCCAAGTTGTTGTTTAAGCTCAACCAACTAGTTTAGGGGTATCCAGTATGGATCCTTGGAAAAAGAGAGGTTTAAAGAAACAGCTTACTCAAGAACCTGACAACACAGTCATGTGGCAACATGGCGATACTTCTAGAAGACATCCAGAATATCACGGACCACCGATATGTCACTAGGCTCGAGAGGGAACTTGCTTTATAAGCAAGATGACATAGTCTCAGAGCTTCAGCACAAGCCTAACTCTTTGACCGAAGAGAGTGCACTAGAATAATGGACTTGGTAGCACAATCATCCTTTGCTTAGTGATAGGGTTTACCAATCACGCTAAGAATGATACAAATGTCCTTTGAGTTCAAAGACAATATAAGTTGCTAGAATCTTAGATGGCCACATCATTACGCACACGCAACATTCCTGAGCATGAATAGCTCAGAGAAAGGGTGGGTAAGTATGTGTAAGAGTATCACTTCATTAAGAGGGTCATGAAACTTAGTACGATCTCTTGGTTTAAAAGAGTGTGACACGTTAAGGTAGAACAGACAGAAGCTAATCAATGCCTCTTGGTCTGCAGATTACAACACTTTGACCTGGTCTTAGAAATGACGAGGTACTGGAGTTTGTTTCTGCTGATATCCCGAACTGGTTTATCATGACGAACCACAAGAGTATCTTGCATCGGAAGACACCAATGCACATTTACTACTTGGCTACCAACTGGTAGACAAAGGTCGGAAAACAACAAGGAAAGGAACATGCTCAGGATAGAATCCCAAGATGTGGATGCATAAGTCAACAATCTTCCAAAGACCGATGCATAAAAGGGAGGTGTGGCAGATTCACGAGTATAGATGTGAGTCTCGTGAAGAGCACTCTTGTCGTGATCTATTTCGTTCCATTGAAGAACATCTACCATAGCATGTGGTAGGGGAAGTCCTTTATCGTCACTGTTCAGTAGCGACAATATCCACAGGCTTGAAGGCTATACAAGAAGGTACTAGCCATCATGGGTAATGTGTAAACATTAACGACAGGGTTCAATAAAATGGATCTTGGGTTAAAGATCAACATCATGTACAAGATTCGCAACACCAGAATCCAGCACAATCGGGGATCTTGGGTTCAAGTCCAAGGGTAAAACCCAGAGAAAGGAGTAAATACTATCTTAGTGGCACAGAGGGTACCACAAGGTAGTAATCACGAGGTAGCTTCCAAAAGAAGATACAACTTCTAAAGTACCCGAACAAATAAAAAGGAGGCACACGAGGCGAAAAGAAACCTCAGGACCTGGAACAGAACATTGTGGGACCATGAACACGATGTTCTGGACCCATAAAATAGGGAGATTATGATATAAAGAAATCTCTCGGAAGGAACAGAACAAAGGGAAACATGGAACACACACAACTGACTCTAGAGAACTTAACACTAGGTCAAATGGTTGATAACCGACATGCCTGAAGAGGTACCTAAGTTTTGAAAGACTGGACGAGATAGCAAAACTTTTCCAAATCAACATAAGATAAGATGATCCAGAGTTAGAGTGAAACTGGATAAGAAGAAAAATAAGCATACCAGAGTTTTCACACATAATTTTCATCTTTGGAAATAGTTTTCGCAAATACTAGACTCAACATCGACCAATAGAAAGGTTTCCTACAGTCGGTACTGCACTGATACCAAAACCTGTGACACCCCCGGGATTAAGGCTAGACAAATTCCAGACCTCCGTCTGAACATAAGTCTAACCTAATCTCGAAAGCGTATAGAGATAAAATCGGTAACACAACAGTGACCCTACGACACAAAAAAAATTATTACAGCAATCTCATAACTGAGCAAAAAACAAAATATTACAAGCAGAGGCCACTGACCACAAACATCAAACAAAGGAAGGCAAATTATGCTATTAAGTATAGCAAATTTAACAAATGGCCTAAGAGGCCTGAAGCATAACGATGACGTCCAATCAATAGATCCCAGACTGCCGGCTGGGAACTCCGAACTACTCGTCGATGTCGATGCCGTGAAGAACTCATCTTCTATGGTAACACTTACTCTGCTGCAAAAGTATCAATGAAGCAAGGGTGAGTACAGGATGTACTCCACAAGACATATGGTTGGTGGAGTTATTTTGCATAAAGCCATCTTTGTTTTGTAACACAAGAGGGATAAGAATATCGACTAATCAGAATATTTTAAAAGGAGATAAGAGAGCGGTATCTCCAACTTGATCATATTTTGATATCCACCGAATCATCATCAGCTGAACCTACCTAGGACCACCCCCTCGATCCCTGAGGAAGCATCCTTAAGCACACATTGATCTGCCAAGTTTTACGATTAGGTTAAAGTTCTCTATGGTCTTAGAATCTGGTCTCCAAGTTCGTCCCTAACCATGGACACGACTTTTCGAAAACATTTAACCCTGCAGGGGTGTAGAACTTTACCTACACGCGCCAACTGATTCTTAATGCCACTATAGATTAGCCCTCTTCCATGGAAGGCCGGCAAAGAATGGTTGACCATGACCTTTACCTTGCTTTCACCGATACCATGAGTCACGCACTAGGGAGATGCCGCCATAACGGGTCGAGTCCCGAAGCCGGTCCCTAATGATGTGTACAGGGTTCAAGATTATGGATGCCGGGCATCTCTTGTTCCCGACCATGCTTACCTACCTGTTATGAATGCACCTCCATTCAAGAACATCCAAGATGCGTATGTCGAATAGAAAACCCAAACTATGTGACTCATGGAATGTACTAGGCAAGTTAGTTGGTCAAGGGGGTTTCCAGGCCCCCGTGTGGCTGTACACTCGTCTTGGACCATAGGCAAGAACTCAGGTCCTAGTAGTGGTAAGTATGGGACTCCAAAAACCACAACCCACCATGGCCTCCCATACAAACCTTAGCATGTTTAACTTTCATCTCTGATCATACCATGTCATCCTGTCAAACTAGGTTCATTATCAGCTCTGATTCATCAACCGGATGTACTAGTGGTAATAGCTAAGCATGGCTAAGCACAACAGATACAAAAGCTCTAGCAACGCTTCACAAGCCAAACCCTAGTTATGCTAGGAGCAGTGGATCAGGGATTATAGTCTTCAAAGGTAACATGCATAAGGTAGGATTACTCCATCTATCGATAAAAGACTTTGAAATCATATGCACATGGCAAGAATGAAATACTTTGAAAGCGTAGGATTCATATGTATGTGTGGGGCTTCGCTTTCCTCTGCCAGTTGATAACCAATAAGCAGATCTTCGGACACCTGGTACTTGATTTGATTATAGTTGATCAAGTATTGGTATTCGAGCTTCGATGGTGTTGATCTCGGGCTTCGATCTCGATCTTGATATCGTATTCTACCGGAGAAGAACCAAATACCGGAAAGAAAGGGAAAACAATCAACACATGGCATCGATGCAATGCTCAAGCAAGGATGATGATATGACAAGTTAATATGTATTGTAATTAACCCCTAAGACATGCTCGACCATTTAATCGGGGTTCCGAGGGGTGCAAACCCTAACTCGGGGAAACTCCGGATGTATATGAGAGGGGTTGGTTTGTTCTTCTAATTGAACTTGTCACGTAAGTTTCTTAACAATGCATTATTACAAATCTAATAGATAGATCTCATTTTTCTGAACATTTTGATATATTATTTGTATCTTTCTGATTTAAAATGAATTAGTTATGAATTTTCCCAATTTTAATTCATTTTTGGAATATTATAAAACAATTTACATTTTAGAATTACTTTTAACATTTTTATTAATCAGAAACATTTCTGAAAATGTTTATATTACTTACACCTCGACCCCACATGTCATATTTTTCTTATTACTGAAAAGAATTTCAAAAACATTTAAAATAAAAGAAAAGGGGATAAGTGACGCCATGCTCACGTCAGCAATGGTGCTCTCTCTTAGATAGTGAATGGATCAGCCGATTGGGGGTATGGGAGCGAGCGGGGTTGGGGTGTTTGACACAGCACATCGCGTTGAGACAAATAGAGGCGGCACCGCTGGCGGGAGGTCATCGGAGCTTGACCAACGGCGAGCATCTGCGGCGACCGACGGAGGTTGCACGACGCGGAGGCGATAGAGAGCGAGAGGAAGGAACAGAGGAGGTGCCTGAGCACCGCGAGCTCACCGTGAGCATGGCAGGGGTGGTGGCGAGGCCGAGGGAGGTCTAGAACGGCCGGAATCAGCGATGAACGCGGCGGCCGGACTTCAGACACGAGTTCTCGATTGCGGTGACTGGGGCTTCTCCGGCTCGCGTGGTTGAACGAGGTGAACGAGGACTACACGACGGTCACGACAGTGGCCACATAACGGTGAGGGGTGGTCAGAATCTGTAGGGCGCCGGCGATGTCTAGAGCTAGGGTTCGGTGCCGAGTGGAGGAACGAGTGGGACAAGAGGATAAGGCGAGGCTAGGGTTGTCGAGTGGCGGCACGACGTACTTATAGGCACTAGGGGGCGACGGCGCGAATCCTTATGCACGAAAAAACGACGGCGGACGGCGGGGCGCTGGCCACCGAGCTGCTTCTCAGAATGGAGGAAGACGATGGCGCGGACAAAAGGTCGAACCGGTATTGGGCCAGAGTTGGGCTGGCTTGGGCCGATATAGGCTGCGCGGAGCGCGCGGGGCGACGAAGAGAGAGGGAAAAGGAACTGGGCTGGCCTAGTTAGATTGACTGCAAGTTTTTTTATTTTCAAGAACCTTTTTCTTGTTAGTTTTATTTCTTTTGTCTTTCTATTTTCAAATTGTTTTCTGATTTGAATCTGTTTGAAAATACTAGAGGGATTTAAAAATGATAAAAACACTTAGGGGCCCTTCCATACTATTTGGGCTTCACAATTTTGGTAGTTTTCAAAATTGTCAAAACCCTTTTGAATATATTTCAAATAGAGAGGGGAGCTATTAGGGTTTAGTGTTTTGAAGAATCTATTTGTTGTATGCATTTTTTAATGATGATGCTCATGAATGCACAATCAAACCGTAATTAACATTTAATAAAACTAGGGTTGTTACAGAGGGGGGTCTAGCCCCTCTTGTCCCCGAAACCCCTCTCTCGTATATCACAAAATTTTGACTACGAATTGAACTCACATCCTCAAAAACGAAAATATCGAGAGTGGCTGTACTAAGGTATGCAACTAAGAAAACACTTACTATAACACCATGATTTGTCTTTTTCTCCACGTGCTAACTTGAATTTGTCATTTAAGAGCCCTCCTTCGGTAACCCCTCCCTAAACTCGCCAAACTCAAAGACCATACCTAATCCCTTGTATACTCACATATTTGTATACGCTATATGATATATCCTACTTGCAATAGAGGCCCCACCTCCTGGAGAGAGATAACCATTTGCATGTTCGCGCTCTCCACTATCATCCCCACGCACGGTCACAATCAACACGTAACAACCTACGGTTTCCAAATTATAGCCAGCGGCCATCTCCGTTCCAATGCGACATAGTCGTCCTGCAATCCAAGGTTCTGATGGACACAGTTCGATTCCTCCTGCCACCACATGTTGATCCTAGGGATGCCATCCAAATTGTCATTGGATCAGGTGGCCACATCACGGTCATCGATTCTCAATCGACGTCCTCCCGGATCCACTTGTCCCAAAGACCACTGACTTCCCAAGTCTGCTCAAGATCTATGTCAAGATCTTCGTCATCCACTCACATGTCCTTCCTTTCCATGGTCATCCAAACGTCGTGGGTTGATTCCCCATGACCTCCTGTCTCTGTGTATGTTATTGTATGCCAGGTTAGGGTTTCTATGAGTTAATTATTAACACCTGAATTTAGATTTAATTTTGAACAAGAACTTTAACAGTTGAAAAAACACAAGTTCAGAACCATGTGAAATTCATAGTAGAATTGTATTGTAAACATAGTGTAGCTTGATATGAAAACATAGTGAAAGGACATTAATGTCGTATAGAGGGGGAGAATAGGCATTCTTAAACAATTATAGTTTAGGCTCTAATAAATGTGGAATAAAACTAGCGTTTAATTTATCGATCTCAAAAATTAAATCCACTAGGTTCAACTATGTGCACCAAAAACCTGTGATAAGTGATGCCCACAAGTATAGGGGGTCGCTAAAATCTTCGATGGGAAGTATTATCCAAATTTATAGTTTGACTCAAGGGGAACACAAGAATATCAATAATACTATAGCAATTGAGATGTCACTCTCAATCACACTTGTATATCAATAAACTTGCAAAGAAAGTGGTAATTTATGGAAGTTGATTCAAAGCAGTAGATAAGGCAACAAATTTCCAGTTTTCACCGAAAGTAATAATGTGAAACTTTCGGTGGCTAAAACGCAGGCATGAGGTGAGAGTGGGGTGTTGCATGAATGATATCAATCATATAATGTATCCTGTTACCATGTCATTTATCTCTAATTAAGTTGTGTGTAGGTGTGTGCTCCAAACGTAATCGTGCATGTAATTTTGCACAATATCTTTTGTCCTGCCTGCCATTTTAGCGGGGCCAACTTGGTACTACAGGAAATTAAGATCTACCATTACAAATAGACCATAACAAAGCATTAACACTTCTTGAACACACACTATCCTCAAACTATCACATATTCCCATCATTTTCCCTAACTGTCACCTTAGGGTTTACAAGTTCAACATAATAATAGGTAATACACTTTGAAAATACATACCAAACTCAAATATATGATAGGGAAATAAAAGTTTAGTACTGAAATCATGTCACTCGGGCCCTAGCAACAAGCATTTAACATAGCAAAAGTGTTCCAACACTCATACAAGAATGTCTACAGGATAAACACCTCAAATCTCGATACATATGGATGATTACATGATTGATCTCATCCAATCCCCATCCACCTCACATGCCCATAGGGAATTAATCACGCATAATGATGGGGGATGAACTCATGGTCGTTTGTGATGATGATGGTGGTGGAGAAGACCTCGAAATCCCACTCTCCGAGCTGGAGAGCAGGACCAATCTAACCCCTGAAATGAAGATCGTGGCTCTGGCGGCACTCTGTTTCACGAAATGCTTCATGCTTCTAGGGTATTAGGTTTTCTGGGTATATAAGGGGGTATGCCAAAGGAGAGTCCGAGACGACACTCAAGGGCCAAAAGGCCCTGGGTGGCACGCCCACCCTTACTAGGCATGCCACTTGGCCCCTTTTGGGCCTCATGGCTCCATTTTCTCGATTCCAAGTTTCCAGGCTTCATTATTTGGTGAAAAACTGATGTGGTATTTTTTATTAATTTTATTTCCTGCAAAAACTGACAGAAAGAAGACTTTTGCTAAAAACAGCATTAAATTCAGCAATTTTATCCAAGCGTGGGAAGATTTTGGACCAAATCATCGAGCAAAGTGCTTGGAAAAGTAGATACATTTTGGGATGTATCAGCTCCTCCAAGCTTAGCTCGTTATTTATCCTCAAACAACACAAATAGTGTAGAAGCGATAAAATACTTTGACAATAACTTTGCTCTATTCATGCATAACATTTTAACATGGCAAATATTTGAAACATAGATTTATCAATGAATATCAAACTAATAATGAGAGCCTACTATGCTGGTGTACAAATGATCATACATGGTGCAAAGGAGATAATATATGACAACACTATTTGAACATGATGACCTAATAGTGGCAACGAACAAAGTTCTCACATCGCGTTTGATTGAATCATTTGTAAGGTTTTTGAGGCCTTTGATTCCTTCAATTCTTGACAACTAATTCATCATGCTTGCATCGCAGACTAAATACTTTGGGGACACTGTATCCTTCCAGTCTTTCAACGTTTAAACACTCAAAGAAGACCCATATATGAGTAAGTAACTAGTACCTTTAGTTGACAACAGGTGGAGTCGAATAGGATAGGTGCTTTTTTGGTATGTTTCTTGCACCTTTGCATGAGTGGAAGAAATTTGGTTGCCACTTTTAGGGCTTGCAAGTCTTTTTTCATTCAGCTTTGAGTGGATTTTTGTATCCATAATGCATCAATATTTTTCATTATAAGATTTAAACGAATAAGCATCTATTGATTTTTTTTCCTTGCTTGGTGGGAACTTCTTAGTTTCTGCCCATTTTTTTCCGTAGAAGAGCCAACTCATTAGAATTTTTTTAGGATAAGGGTTTATAGGATGGGATCCCACCAACACAATGATGTCCATGTTGGTGGAATTGGTTTAAAGGCTAGCGGAAAATCTTAGTGGTCAACTAAAGATACTATCAACTCACTAACATATGATTCGATGATGAGATTCACAATTTTAAAGACTGGACTATCATGCAAGCCTCAATCTCCATATTTCAAAGACACATAGGAATATAAATATTCATCATTGAATATGTGACACGTCCACATTGACAAGCACAATGGAATCCATAGACTTTTGTTCAAGGCTACTATCATGCAATCAAGTTAAAATAATGTTCCCTAATAGCATCTCACTTGCCTCATTACATAGCCAAAAGAACACAAACAAAGTAACCATTCATTACCACTTCCCTAAGTATTGATGAAACTTTGCCCAAGCATTTGTTAATGTTAACTTGTATGCATAAGTACAGCAAAGTAGACATACCTCTTTAATCAATTCATATACATTGATTCATCATTGTTGTTCTTCCTCTCCCATCTTGAAATGCACAATATGCTCATACATGTTGAAATAAAGCAATTAGATATAGCTTGGTTCATTTCGTACTTCATTTTCATCAATTTCAAAAAATATTGCTGCAAGATTTTTCATCAATTACTTCTCACAAACATGGTGGTTTATAGTGGCTGTGATCCATATTTTATCATATCATTGAATTAGGGATCATTTAAAAGTCAACTAGCCACTTTTAGTGTTAAAATTGAAATCTGCCAACAATTTACAGTGATGCAGCACAATATTTCCCTACTTAAACATCTCATGAATTTATGGCAAATTTTGTGTTCTGGGGGGGTGAAAAGTTACAGTTGCTGTATAAATTTCAGCCTAATCAGAGTTACAGATAAAAATGAAAAATAAAACAGTGGACAACATCATGAAGATTACTACAACTCCTACATGCAATTTCAAGAATGAAAATCTTTTGTGGTTGTTAGTTTTAGACAACAAAAGAAATAAACTTAAATGCAAGCTAACTACCTAGACAAGCAAAATATTTTTGGGTTTTACTGAAATGAAAACATAACTCACATAACTTAAACAATTCTAGCATGGCATATACAATGAACAGGAAGGGGGGAAATCATACTCCTCCAAGATTTGGTGAAATCTAGTATCCCGGATAGTTGGGATCGTGCCCCCAACCATATTGTCCACCTCCATAATATGGGGGCTGCTTCTCCCATGACGGCCACTTCTGCGGCGCGTCCTCGTCCTATTGTTGAGAAGAGGAACCTTCTCTAGCATGATAATCAGGTGCTACAGGCATGCCACCCCATGTGGTATGTGATGGAGGTTGAGGATAATCTCCCCATATTGCAGGTGAAGGAAGTTCAACAGCCTCCCCCCCATGCATACTCATTGACAAGGGTTGCCCACTTCCCTCTTAACCTGTCAAAATAATCAATACGAGGAAGCAAAGTGGATTCTAACCTACTACGGTTAACCATGTATTGGTACATCATGTGACCCGTGCCATATTCCCTCAGTATTCCCATACAGACCAACATATTAGAACCAAAAGAATGGGCACTACTAGGAAACAACTATCCGTGGCGCATAGGTTTTGGACTTTTTGGCACATATGGGAATACGCCACTAATACCATGCCACTGAATTGTAATTATGTGGCGCATATTGTCTTTTTGAATTTCAAAAAAAAGGCAGGCCAGATGTCAAATTTTTGTGGCGCATATTGCCAATATGCGCCACAGAAGTTTTTTTTTCAAAATTAAAAAAAAGTGGGCCAGATATAGACAAATATGGTGATGGCCGAAGGAGGGGGCGCCAGAGATGGTGGTGGCCGGAGGAGGGAGGCCGTCGAAGGTGGTGGAGGCTGCCGGAGGAGGTGGAGGAGGAGGACAACATTGCCGAAGGAGAAGGAGGTCACTAGAGGAGGAGAAGGAGAAGGAGGAGGAGGTCACCGAAGGAGGAGGAGGTCGCCAGTGGAGTACAGAGAAGAGGAGGTCATCGGAGGAGGTGGAGGAGGTCGCCGTAGGAGGAGGAGGAGAGGACAAGGAGAGAAGAGAAGAAGGGGAGAAGGGGAGGAGGGATGAGAAGGGGAGAAGAGGAAGAGAATGGGAGAAGGGGAGAAGTGGAGAAGTAGGAGGGAGGAGAAGGGGGAAGGGGAGGAGAAAGGGAGGAGAAGTGGAGGAAGGAGAAGTTTGGAGGAGAAAAGATAGAGAGAAGGGGCGCCGGTGGGATTCAAATTTCAAATCCTGCCCAACAATTATGTGGCGCATATTAGAGATATGCGCCAAGAATTTTCTCCCCCTTTTTTATTTTTTTGCAGGAAAAAACTTCTTTTTTCCATAACTTTTTACTCTTTTAGAATTTAGGGAATCTGTAAAATCCAGAACAGGACGTTGATTTCGAGTAGGCAATTTTGAGACGATCATTTTGATAGGTAAAACTTTTTTCCTGATATCGTATGCAAAAGTTATGGTTGTTTTACCATGCCATTACCTTTTTTTGCAAAAATACATCGAAAATCATGTTTTTCAATTTTCCCTACAACTATACCCTAAAATATAACCACATCTCAAATGAATTATTTTTTCGAAGTTTTTATCATTTTCATTTATTTTTTACAAAAGTTAAAAGGCGATCCAAAGGAGGGTGGGATCTGTTTTTCCACTATGGCACATACCTCTATATGCGCCACAAGATCACTTTCTGTGGCGCATATAGACATATGCGTCATAGAATGTTAGTCAACTGAATTCTGTGGTGGGGCCCTTCTTCACTTTTTGTAGCGCATATGAACATATGCGCCACGGAAATTTGCTCGCCCAGGCCTAGTGGCGGGTACCACCAAATTTCAGTGGCGCATTGTTCCCCTATATGCGCCACAGAATAGTGAATTTTTCTATGGCGCATTGCCTGAAATGCATCACTATAATTTGTCTGTGGCGCATGGTCACACACATGCGCCATAGAAGATCCGTCTATCTATAGCTGGTTTCCTAGTAGTGGGGTCCCGGAACCAGAGTTCCCATGAATTCAAATTTTCCTTCAGTCTTAAGGTATTCAAAAACTAATATGGCTATTGCTCCAGCATGAAGAGGTTTGGTGCTACTATGTTTTACAACATATGACAAGGTTCTAGCAATAATCACACCCAAGTTATATTTAGGAGCTACACCTTCCTTAGCACATTTTAATAAATAAATTATGGGGCCAGTGCATCCTGTTGATTTCTTCCTAGCAAGAAATCCTCTAACAATAAACAAATCAAAATATCTTAATGCAGGGTGCTAAATATAAGTGAACTTCCCTCTGTGAATATCCTTAGTCACATCTACACTTATACTCCTCCAGAATGAATAGAGGCTCTCATCGGAATCAGCAGGAATAGCTTCCCACTTTCCCTCACTTGGGACATGTATGGCATTACATAATTCCTCTAAGGGCATAATTAACCTTTGACCCTTCATGACAAATCTCACATCAAAAGTGTTGGGAGTTTCTTTACCTCATATGATTACCTTCCCTTTGGTTTGCACAAACCCGAAGGTGGCCAGGAACTCGCTGCTCAGCTCGTAGTAGGTAGGTTGAGGGTGTCTTGCAAAGTCCTCCAACTTGGTTTTCTGCAAGAAATAAGTAAAATCTTCATCTATGGGCAATGCCTTCAGTGCATTGGGGTCAGGCCATTTGGTGGCCTTCACCTTCAAGGCTCCGCCTTAAATATCATCTCATCTTCACATTCGTGCTCTTCATCATAATTGGGTAGGGCTCTTAAGACTCTCCTTGGTCTTAAGCTCCTCATGAGGCTTTTTCCTTTGTTCATGGTGGATGAGACCTTGCAGCACTAGGAACAAAAAATCACTAAACAATTAGATTATAAAGTTATAGTCATTTATAGATACTCCATAAAATTTCTACAAAGCATTACTATAAATCATTTATACTAGAAAACTTCAAATCCATGGATTTTATGCAAGAGATGTAGCACCAAGAGCAGCATTTTTCTAACAATATAAAGCATCATATAAAAAATGACTTGGAGGAGTGGAGGAGTCACATACCAATGAGCAATCCCTCCAAAGTAATTTGAAAATGGCTGCCCAAACTTGGAATCGAGAAATGGGCAGCAAGGGAGGAGAGGAAAAATATTCGAGTGGTACCTGGTCGGGTTTTGAGAGGAAATGAAGAACCTGGGAGGTTTTAGGCCACCTAACTCCTCCTAGGGGCCCACAAGGGCAGGGGCGTGCCCACCCTCACTAGGCATGCCACCCAACCTTTATTGGCCCCTACTCACTTTCTGGCAATGTCCTTTGAGAGGAAATGAAGAACCTGGGAGGTTGTAGGCCACCTAACTCCTCCTAGGGGCCCACAAGGGCAGGGGCGTGCCCACCCTCACTAGGCATGCCACCCAACCTTTATTGGCCCCTGCTCACTTTCTGGCAATGTCCTTTGGCAGGGTGGATCCTCTATGCAGAAAAACTGGGAAGCTTTTCATAATTTTTGGAAAATATTTTCTGTGTAAACTGTCCTGAACTCAAAAATCGTCAAAAACAGACATAAAATAATTAAAGTAACTAAATTTAAATGAAGGAACGCAAGTAAAATATAATACTAATGTAGAAATAACTTAAATGGTGATCATCATCCCATCATTATCATGTTAAAAATGAGGTTGATCAAGTCTCATTAATACCATGATAAAGATAGAAACAATAGTTCACTTTATTGTTTTAAGAATAAATTCAAGGTACCTCATAATGGATTGGAATAGTTCCAACCATTATTATTTCATACTTAGGCTTGGGAGGAGGAATAGGAATCCCAAAACTTCCAATTATAAGAAATCTTGGTTCAATGGCATTAACACTTCTCTTAGGTAACTCAACAGAATTCTTCTTTGGAAAATATATAGTGTGCTCCTTCCCTTTAACATTAAATGTTACCTTGCTTTCAGTGCAATTAATCACAGCCCATGTAGTATTTAGAAAAGGTCTACCCAAAATAATAGATAAATTATCATCTTCAGGCATATCTAATATGAAAAAATCTATGGGAATATGCACATTAGCAATCATAATAGGAACATCCTCACATATACCAATAGGAATAGCAGTAGATTTATCAGCCATTTGAAGTAAAACTTTAGTAGGTACTAATTTATTTAGGTTAAGTTTCTTATAAAGAGAGAAATACATGACACTCACTCCAGCTCCAAGATCACATAAGGCATATTTTACACAAGTATTTTTAATGGTGCAGGGAATAGTTGGAATACCTGGATCCCCTCTCTTTTCAAGTAGTTTTCCCATAAAAGAATAGACAGCAAGCATGGCCGTAATAGCTTCATTTGGTATCTTTCTTTTATTAGTGACAATATGTTTCATATATTTGGAATATGGAGGCACTTTAATAGCATCAAATAAGGGAATTTGCAAGTATAAACTTTTTATCAATTCAATAAACTTCTCAAATCTTGCATCATCCAAAGTTTTCATTACCTCTTGGGGATATGGTATGGGTCTTTGTACCCATGGATCCCTTTCTTTACCTTTTGGTTGTGGTGGAGGCTTCTTCTTCTTATTTTATCCCTTGATGATTGAGGGTCCTCACTTACAATAGGTTCAGATTCTTCATTATTCTCCTCTTCTTGTGATTCTTCATTTGGTTGGGACATTTCCACATCATATCTTCTTTATTATTGTTATCCTCAGTTTTACCATCAAAGAGAGATACATCATTCTCTTGATCTTCAGAATTCCCATTATCTTCATTTTCATTGGGAAATTTTCCTACAATTGTCTTCTTCTTGAGAGCCTCTTGCTCTTTCCTTTTTGGATGTCCATCAGGATAATCAGGATTATGAGTGCTAGAGCCTCCCCTTGTATTAACCCCACAAATTTGCTTCTTCTCATTAAGAAGCTTTTCATATAACTTATTTTGAAGAGAAATCATTTGTTAAACTTGATTATTCATCATTTTGCAATGCTTAATAGTCATCTTAAGAGAGTCAACACAAGAGCCTACTCTCTCGTGGAGAACATTTATCTTATGAGAGTTCTCCACTTTTTCCTTTCAATATTGTGATCATATGTTTCTTGATGAGGAACAAAATTGCTAGAATGGTCAACATAAGATATTTACGTAGGAGGTGATACTTTTCCATTGCTTTTAGAAGAACATATAGCATGAACTTGAATAGTGAAGCATGGTTTATCAATAGGGAATTTAAAACCCTTATCAGAAAGTTCCTTTAAATGAGATGATTTAATACCCCTTCCTCCATAGATTTATGAGCTTCTTCCATATCTTCTTTAAATAATATGAGAACACCTCTCTTGTTATGATTCTTCCCACTTTTCTCTTCCTCTTCAATATGCCAATCATGATAATTCTGAGTAATAGTGTTCAATAATTCCTTAGCTTCACAACAGTCATGTCCCTAAAAATGTTTCCTGCAACACTTTCTAGAAAGGTTCTAAAACTTTCAATTAGTCCACTATAAAATGTATTAAGCAATTCATTATCTTTAAAAACATGTGCAGGACATCTCCTTCCAATAGCACAAAATCTCCCCCAAGCTTGGGGATGTAACGCCCCCGAATCGGGTCTATGCAGATCTTAGCATTTCCCGCCAAAACCCGCATAGAAGCGATTCAAAGACGCCCACTAGACACGTTCATGTGGGTGGGATTTGATTACAAGTACTTACATCATAGTAGTTTACAACGGAATCCACAAGAACTTATATATACAACAACAACTCAACGAGTCAAGAATACAAATGATACAACTCAAAGAGAAAGAGAAATAGTATCCGGGTACGGATAAGAACCAAATGAGACTAAGAGTCCTGAAGAATAACCAAGCGATGTCCATAAACCCTGCCCAGGCCAAGCCGGAAGGGTAACCTTGCTAACGTCGTCAATCACATACTTGTCAAAGCCAAAGGGTGCCGGCAAAGGGCAAAGGAAAACAGAAAGAGAGCGGTCAGTACTGAGGCCATTACACGGCAAGTCCTAGAATTCGGCGGTCCTCGCCTACATAGGTATGGTGGGCTTAGCAGCAACAAAACTTGCACTATATAACTCATAGATACACGCTACAACTTCGGCTATTAGAGCGAGATAAGAGAGTGATCTACGGTAACAATAATATAACACCAAGCATAACCCATCCAAAGATTTCCCCCTCGAAGACCAGTCGAGGAAGTCCTCTTGTGGGACACACACGGTGGCAATTTTAATTAAGCAGGTGTTTAGTTGATAAGGCTAATTACTAATCATATTATTAGAGGTAAAGCATTAGTGGTGTTGTCTATAATCATGACACTGTACTCTTGAGGCGTCCATAACCGTGGACACATAGCTTCTCGAAAAGATTTATCCTGCAGGGGTGCACTACTATACCCAAACGCATGCTCAACCCATCAGGCAACATATCACGCGTGCCATCCAAATCTCACAACAAGAACTGTCCCTTAACTACGCGTATATACAGAGGCATCACCTACCGTGTTTTACCCACACAAGAGATACAATTGATTCTCTATGTGGCACAATATTTGAGTCTACGATCGGACGATGATCGAAAGATAACTTGTAGAGCTTCATCCCACCTCCGACACGATATCCCAATTTTATGCAATACAAGCCATGGCAGTCCACCAAAATCATATCACAACTCAATCCATGTCGGGGGACATATTATGCGTATGCACCAAATAGAAAACCAATTTTGTAACCCTCTGGATATACGAATAGCGCCGGTAGTTGAGGGGGGGTTCCAGAGGCCCCACGTTTGGTTAGCGCGATCAACTCAGAACTAGTATCGTAGAACGAACGGGTCCTAGGTCGGTTCAAGCAGTTCCCAAAGATGATCCCTGTCGGGGCCTTATCATTAGGTGAGTCCATAACCATAACCATAACCAGCATCACCAATTTAAATTTATCATGTTATCAACCCTAACGAGATATCACGATTCATCGGGGTGAGAGCGGCAGCAAACCTAAGCATGCGCTACGACTCGCAAGGGCAAAGCTAGCTAATCAAATAGGGCAGTAGGATAACCAAGGAAATATAGTAGAGCAGGTAAATAAAGGAGCGGTACTATAACATTGATAATAAGGATAGGAACAGATCAAAGAAAGAAATTAAAGACTATAAATAAAAAATACGTAGAAGGGGAGAATGCACGCCTGAGAAGATCATCCGAAGGCTCGTCGTATCTCGCACCAACTCAAGGTCCTATCTGAGAAGAAGCAAAGCACTAGAAAGAAACACCGGATGCACTACTTAATACTAAGGCGGAAGATCCGACATGTTTATAATATGATGCATGGCATGGCAATATGCGGTCCCACTTAGCAATATTAAGAGGAATTGGAATCCCGACATTTAAATAGAAGGTTAAACTTATTTAACTACCCCGCATATTAAATGTTGAGTGAACAAGACAAAATATGACATCGGTGAACTACACAATTTAATTGGAGTCGAGATAAGACAAGATTATCCCGCATATAGCCTCCATATTAAGTATTAGGTGATTCGACAAAGTACCCCAGACAATTGAATATGTATGCAAGTATAAATGATTTAATATGCAACAAATTATATGGCATTTATAAAATAAGGATAGGATCGTGGTCTCATAGTTCGGAACGGACGGGGTGAACTTGAATTAGAGAAAATAGCCTGTTTCCTAGAAGTAGCCAAAGTCGGGGTTTTCGGTCCAATCCATCATCTTTGGAACAGTAGAGGAAATAAGCGGAAAAACACTTGAAACACTTGTAGTAATGTTGTCGAATAGGTGATGGACAGATGAACAACAAGTGGATCTACGATAGGCCAAGACAAACAACATTGGACAAAGCAGAGGAGTAGCAATACACAGCGAGCAGAAGACCCGCATAACTGATGGCGGCAATCTAACAAGTTGGCAAGCACCGCAGGAGAGAGCTGGTGCATTAAGCTGACTGGTACCTATGCAGACATGGGGCGACTAGAAACACGGGCGTCTCTCACGACGCGAATCAGAACAGGCCCAAAGGGGGCAGAAGACAAGCGGTCTAGGGAGGCAGGTTCTCTAGGGCAGCAAGTTGCAGCCCTCCTGACTTTCGGCAGCGCGCCTACTGCAGGGTCGAGGTCAGGAGCATACACCGAAGCGCTAAGCTCGGCTGGCTCTCTCGCGCGCGTGAGGATGCAAAGCGGCGACATGCTGGGCTCCTGTGACATGGAGCACGGGGTGGAGCAGGGGCAAGGACATGGTGGTGTGGTGTTGCACAGAATACAAGACGAGGTGGCGTCTGGAGGCAGGGCTCCTGGAGGATTTGACGCATGGAAGCCGGAGTAGTCGGCCTGTGCACGCACGCGCGCCAGGGAGCAAGGCGGCAGGCCTCACAAGCGATTGAACGAATTGAGATATTTTCTGCTTGCTACCGAATACTAGATGAATCAAATAGGCAACGATTTGATGGAGTGTGGTGTGTGGGGATCGGAAGGGATCTTCTTAGCTAGCTAGCTCTTGGAGAATTTTGGCACGTGGCTACTGTTGATTTGCCTCTGTCTGACAAGAAAACAGAAGAGCTGCAGCGACGGAAGAAAAGAAAAGAGGTGGGGAATTTGGTTCAGATTTGGAGGCTAGGGTTTAGGGAGAAAGAAGAGGAATGGATTGTTTATCTAGTTCAAAGTAGATTTGATAAGGCTGATTTTGGGCTAAAACTTTAGACGGGTTTTAGCCTAATTTTATTTTTAGTAAAATAAGAAAACCATTTATGGTCACGTAACAGACCGAAAATATTATTTTGTTTTAGTTTGAAAATAAGAAAAGGAAAACGGATTTAATAAAACCATAGGGATATTTTAGTAAAACAAAAATAGGTTTTTAGCAAAATAGTTTGCGGTCAAATGCGACCAAAATTTGCATGATGATGTTATGATGATGCACAAAATAAAATAACAATCAATTTCTAATTTTAATATTTTTCGGGCGTTACAAGGAAATACTTTATTCTTCATTTTGTGTGAAGTTACTAATTTCAACTCTCATATCATGTATCTTACTATCAGAAATATACTTATGGAAAAACAGATACAAGCATGCTTCCTTACTAGTAATGGATTTAGGAGCTAATGATTGGTACCAAAATTTTCCATCTCCTCCTAAAGAGAAGGGGAACAATTTTAAGAAATAATAGCATTTTGTATCTTAGTTTTTCCAAATAGGTAAACAGTATCTTCTAAATTTATTAAATGCTCATAGGGAAATTCTTCTTATTTACCATAGAACTTAGATGCTTCCACTCTTTCTATTATTTTAGGGTCAAATTCAAAATCATAATCCTTATCTTTAATAAATATTGCAGATTCTTTGCATTTACTAGCAATAGGAAATAGTTTTCCTAAAGAAAAAGTACTAAGAGTTTCTTAAAATTTATCCAAGTCATCTAGATCAAGACTCATAAAAGCTTTAGCGAAAGCAATATCCTCTTCACTAGGTGTGTTTTTAGAACTAGTGGCACTATATTTTTCATTAACATGTTTATCTTTATCATATTCAGATTCAATATCATCACTAGATAAGGACTTAGATAAATAAGGTGTCCCCTCTTTATCTTGTCCATCATCCAACAATTTTTTTTCAATACTAGTAGACATCCTAGACAATGGTTAACTTGCTAGGATAGTAGTTTTATTTTTAATAGCAGGAGTAGTAACAACATTAGGTGAAATGTTTAGCCTACAGGGAAAATCCGTAACTCTCCTTGTGGTAGAAGGCATAACATCCTTCTTAGCAGCATCCTTACTCTTTCCCATGATGAGAGACAAGTAAGCACAATAAGTAAATGATAACAAGTGGACTTACCAATAAAGCTAGGTTCCCCGGCAACGGTGCTAGAAAATGTCTTGATGCCCACAAGTATAGGAGATCCCTAAAATCTTTGATGAGAAGTATTACCCAAATTTATAGTTCGACTCAAGGGGGACACAAGAATACCAATAAGACTTTAGCAATTGAGACATCACTCTCAATCACATATGTATATCAATAAACTTGCAATTTGGGACTAAATGTTAAAGGAAATAACAGGAAAATAAGGTCAATAGCCGGATGGGCCAAAGCCCCAGCCCAACAACCTCCATCGGCCAGTATCCAACGTCGGGTGGGACGGCTTTGCGCGGCCCAGCGTGACAGTTCCCACAACGGCCTAGGCAGGTCGGCGTTCCCCCGCGGCGGCCCAGTCATGACGGCCAGCAGCCCAGCCGCGAGGGCCAACGGCTCGGGTGGCAAGGCGGTGGGAGGCAGAGGCCGGGTAGGCCGCGGTCAGCCCACCTCGCGCCCGCCCGCTTGTGGCTACCCGCCAGTGCCCAGGCGGGCCGCATGATGGTGGCCCGCCCGCGGCGAGTATCCATCTACAGCACCGCGCGGCGCCTTGTATCTGCTGTCAGCCAGTCCGCCTGGGCTAGTTCAAAACCAACCTAACAGAGGCTATTTTTTTCGTTTCCTTTTCTTTTCCAGAGTGGCTTTCTCCCGGGCCAATTCCCTCCGGGATTTTGGCCTAATAAAAAAGTTGCCCTATAAATTTTAATTTTAATGTTTATTTAGAATATATTAATTCATAGCTAACATATAATAAATATATATTATAAATTTCCATTTATCTGAAACACCTTTCGGTCCTTTCCTTTCTTTCTTTCTTTCTCCGAACAACTTCGGATCTCTCCTTGAAACAATTTTGGCTTTCTCTTTCTCTACTATAATTCCAACTTACAGATGATCTCTAGCTCACCGTACCCTTAAATATATTTTTCCATGGCTTAGGAATGGCACAGACATGATCTCCATAAATGATCAACAACAGGAGCGGGATGCCCATATTGACCCCTGTATATTCCTTGATGACGATGTCGTTTGAACCGTAAATGTCGATTCCAATTCCCTTTGTTTCTATGATACGACTTGTCTGAGATACGGCCATTTGGTATCACATACTTCGTTATCGACAAGTATTGTTTCACTTGTTATCGCGATATTACATCCCCGTGACCTGGTCACGTATTGCAATATTTATGGATGTAATCTCACCAAGTCGGCCATATGTATCTTACCCGTCACTGGGTGAACAAATCCCGATCTTGATCCATAGGTGTCAACTGTTCCTCCGGAATAACCAACGTATACCTTTATAATCATCCGACCAAGGAAATGGCGTTGATGAAGTTTAGAAACCTCGGGACACAGTGATTAATATGATATAACGGTCTAAGGAGAAGGAGGCTATGTTTCTAACTATTGCAACGATGAACTTAGTGACTTGAACGTGTCGCAGTCTTTGGGTAAATTTCATCACATCATTCACTAATGATATAATCTCGTTGTCAACTGGCATAGAAGCCACATGATCAGAAAATCTTGATCATCGATTTCCCAACGAATTAATATGAATAGAGACAACTAGGGACTTCCTGCTCCATATCATACCTGTATCAATATTTCCACTTGATACAGTTATAGCACAATACAAAACTATTATAAACTAATTGAGATATGACAATAATAACCATTTATTTTCCTCCAGGGCATATTCCCTTTAGTTACAGACCTCGACAACCATGATCTGCATGCATGTGGTCGATGACACCGACGATGTCAGACTTCTCCTCAAGATCTGGCACGGGGGTGATAACGTCCTCCCTTGCATGCTCATAGAGGGGATTGGACATGAGGCGACAAAGAATGGAGAAGAACTCACACGATAATGACTAGCATCACTCGTGATGACACCAATCATTATAGTGATGACATCTACTGCAGCCACAAATCCCTTCTCCTAAAGCAAATTTGCCATGGCATCAGCTGTGCTCGTTTCATCGCTAGAGGTGGGTGTGCGGCCGGGAGGTGGCGGTGTACGGTCGCTTTTTTGCCTAATTTAGCCATGGGAGGTGATGCAGATGATGGCCTTTTTATACCAAGAGATGCTTCGAGATCCTCTCACAGGAGCGCATACGTGCGCATATATACGTGTACTCATACGCGTATGGTTGCATAATATGAGATCATGGTACATGACTTAATAGTATTGATAGGATACCCATACTAACAAGTTGCAACTTCTTTTTTGGTGCTTATTTTTAAGGTTAAACATGTTTGGCGTAGAGTAATTTGAGGATAGGTGACCAACCAGGAAGTTGTTCCCGGGTGTGTACGAATGAGCACAAAATGCACACAAAATACTTGTGTTGATATGTATGGATAGTCTAGAAATCCTAGAGATCTGCCAGGGGTAATAGCCGCCGTAACCGGGGTGGCTGGAGTGTTATATATAATTCGTAACAGGCCATACAAGATTTTCTAGGGATATACATACAATTTACAAAGTGGTAGTATGCCAAAGGAGTAGACCAATAAGTGCCCATCCAATTTATAGGAAGCACCCTATAACTGAATATAGAGGGTGGAAGTGTATTATTGTTTTTTCTAAGAGTGAGAATACTACAGAAAACATGGTTATATCCTAGCAATGCCTTCCATTTCCCTCTAGTATGCCCGCCTCTACAATGTTGCTCCATTCTTTTCTTGTTTCTTGCATGTCTTATTTCCTCCCGCATGCCTACCACTGCTCCATTGCTATTCGCAGTTGCCAAGAAGGCCAACCGTGAGCCGTAGTCATGTTTCCCAAGGCTTAGCGCCACCCTAAATCCTAGGCCAAGCACTGCCACGGTGAATTTTTCGGCCATTGTGGGTGCTCACATAGAGGAGTTCCAATCTCAAGTCCTTCCGCGCACCGATTCCATGGAAGATGGCAAGATCAAAGGAGATGATTCCAGGGTCTCCACATTTGGTTCCGTGAGGCTCTAGCGAGCCGGATTCGTCGATGAAGAAGTAGGGGATGACGAGCTGAGCGATGGTGGAGGTCAGTATTTTTGGGGATTTTTTCAATGTTGCACGGGTGTTTCAGAATGCTATAGACGACTATCGTTATTGTTTTGTACACGCGAAGTAAAATATTGCAATTATTTGTGGTTATACGCTACATAAGGTTTTTTCAAGGGATTTCTATTTTCGTGCACATGGTTCGTTAGTTGTACTCAGTTTTTCTAAGTCACTTAACTTTTCCTCACTTTTCTCCTTGCTATGTTATGAAACCCTCGCAGGCGCTCGTAGGCGCTTGGATGGAGGGATGCCGTCAGGTCAAAGGCTTGATCATTACATACTTACTGGTGGGACCGCATTGGGGCGGGTCAAGCGTTGAGAATTACGTTACGTGGTCTCGATCGTTACATGCTAACGGGTGGGGCCGTGTGTGGGTCAGGTCCTGCATACGTGGTGATGGGTGGGGACGCGTTGGGACAGGTCTTGCATATGTAGTGAAGGATGGGGCTGCATGGAGACACGTCGGACCGGCCATTCTCGCTCGCCCAAGGCATTCGCTTCCCCCTGAGCCTGGAACATCTCCCACACCGTCCCTCCGCTGCCCCACCATCATGTCCTCCTACCTTATGTTGTCCTTGGCCCCAAAGCCGCCCCTACCCCTAGTCGCGGAGCGCATTCCACCTCCGGCTTCGCACCCGCCCCCACTAGATCTATCCCTTTCGCGGAATAGTATGGATTGCCGGCCGGTGCACCATCCATCCGCGTCAAGCAAGGAGAAGATTTGGTGGAATCGCAGGGATCTAACGCATGGATTCCATCTGGGTAAGCATTGTTTCCCTTTTATGGGTTGATTATTGGCAGTATTTGAGCGTGAATCGCTGGTGCTCAACTAACTGCCTTGATTTTCGAATAGGATTGATCCAGTGCTGGCATTTCGGCTGGCGATTAGACTGGATACTAGCATAATTCGTGGTTGTGAACAATATCTCTCTGGATTTTACTTCTCAGTGATGGTTGCAACCTCCATAACTCGCAGAGATTTGATAGATAAAATCTATTGTAAATTCCCCTGGAGCAGTGGCAATTCAGTTGATTTGCAATATTTCAACATTAGCGAGCAAAGATTGCTCCCACTAACTAGCGAACATGATCTGGTAATGCTTTTATCTTTGAATGCTGCTGAACGTCTTGGTCGAATTCGTCTCCATGTGCAACCTAAAGTTGAGCACACGGGAAAGAGTGTTAAATCACCATCTGGTGGTCATGCATCATCAGGTGGTCGGGCATCATGTGTCTACGTTGTCTCTGCAAATAGTGTGCGCCCCAACGATCATTTTAGGTCCACAACAGTACCATCTGTTCGCACTGCGAGTGTAATCCAAACCGCTCGTGTGGCTGATGTGGAGGACGAGGCAGAGCCTAACGAGAGAGTGCCTCCACTAGATGATGAGGATGAGTTGATGTTTTCTGAATTTGTAGATAGATTCAGTAAACATGCACTAGAGGATCAATACATGGATGAAATTGCCTAGGGTGCCAGATTTGATGACATTGATGACGAAGATAACGAGGAGAACAATGATAGCCTCGTTTTAGCCGAGTACGATGGTGAGAACTTGCCAGTAATTGAGTGGGATAGGGACGATCCTAAGATTTCAGAAGGCACCATATTTGAAACGATGCGAGACTGTCGTAATGCCCTTACTACATATTGCATTCGCACCAATAATGATTATGATGTTATTAAGAGTGAGCCAGCAAGGTTCATAGTGAAGTGCCCATACAAGAGGTGTAGGTGGAGGATGCATGCATCCACTATGCTCAGAAGCAGTTTGGTTCAGGTGTTACAACCAGTTGTGTATTTTAGATCATTATGTAGAGTTTGTTAGTTGTACCTGACATTTTAATTATGTTTCAGATAAAAATTAACCGGTTCGAACATTCTTGTCCACCTCAAGGGGGACAACCAAAGTACAAAACAAAACTAGCAAAGGCTAGGTGGTTGGCAGATGCAATCATGGATTGGATGAGAGCAAACCCATCACTTGGTTCAATAGCGCTCATAAAAGAAGTTTCTAAAAAGTTTAATATCACGGTACCCTACATGAGGATGTTCTATGCAAAGGAAATGGCTCTTGAGAGGATCAATGGTCCATGGAATGAAAGTTTTTAGTTGCTTTACAGCTTCAAAGCTGAAGTGGAGATGGCTAGTCCAGATAGTGTTGTACAGATAGACAAGCATAAAGTTTAGTACAAAATAAGAGGGAAGACAATGGAGAAGGAGTGCTTTAGAAGGTATTTTGTTTGTTTCAAAGCTTGCTGGCAAGGGTTTCTAGATGGTTGCAGGCCTTATTTGGTCGTGGATGCAACAACTCTTCGTGCAGATTTAAAGGATAGCTAGTAGCTGCTACTGCAGTTGATGGCCATAATTGGATGTTCCCTCTTGCTTATGGAGTTTTGGAGATTGAGTCAGAGGAAAGTTGGACTTGTTTTCTGGAGAATTTGCACGACCTTATAGGTCATCCACCAGGACTTAATATCCAAACGGACGCTTGCAAATGTTTGGAGAAAGATGTAGAATCAGCATTCCCTAGAGTGGAGCATAGGGAATGTATGCGACACTTAGTGCAGAATTTTACAAAGAAATTCAAGGGTAAAGTTTATACTGACATCCTATGGCCAGCTTCATACACATGCAGTTTGAGGAAGCATCTGTATCATTTAGAAGTGTTGTATAAAAAAACCTGCGATCAAGGAGTACTTGGATGCACATCATGGAATGGTGTGGTCAAGAAACCGATTCAAAGAAATTTGCAAGGTAGACTATGTAACAAGTAACCTTACATAGAGTTTCAATGCAAAGGTCAATTCATTAAAAGGGCTTATGTTGTGGCAAATATTTTATAAGATTAGGCAGATGATCATGATAAAGATCAATTTGCGTCAAAGAATTGCATCAACAGTATATGCTGGCCATATCATCCTCCCATCTTTGATTAAGACTTTGCATGCTAGGGAAAACAATTGAAGATGAAATGCATAGAAGAGGAATGGTGGTTGAGGTAACATACACTGATAGTAAAGATAGGCAATGGAGGTATCCAGTGATTTTGGTTGATAGGACATGCCATTGCAGGCAATGGCAACTCCGTGGGAAACCCTGCATACATGGATTGTTTTTCATGGGTGTTCTAGGAGGTGAAGAGGGTGAAGTTGATTAGTACGTGTTAGAGTATTTCTCCGTTGCCAAATTTAGGGCAACATATGCTCAGAATGTTCCAGCCTTGTTGGGAAAAGACCAATGGATGGAAGTGGATCCAGGCTTCAAGCTATACCCTCCAGTTTTTACTAGACCAGTAGGTAGGCCAAGGAAGAATATGATAAGATCTAGTGCAGAGGGTGGTGCACCACCTCGACGACGTAAGTGCAAACGTTGTGGGATCCTAGGGCACATTGCTAGGCTTTGTAAAAATGTAGTGGATCCAGCTTATGGAAGGGATGATCAGACGGAAGAAGCAAATGCAGATGAGAATGAAGCGTTTGAATGAGAGGAGAATGAAGCAATGGATACATTGCAGATTGAACCAACGGATCGAGAGGATATTGAACCAAATGCAGAGGAGATTGAACCAAATGCAGGGGAGATTGAAACAAATACAGGGGAGTTTGAACCAATGATCGAGAGGAGATTGAACCAAATACAGAGGAGATTGAACCAAATGCAAGGGAGATTGAACCAGTCGATCGAGAGGAGAATGAACCAAATGCATGGGAGATTGAAGCAGTCGATCGAGAGGATATTACATCAACTGTGTGGGAGATTGAAGCAGAGTTCAAGCGTAAAGGAATTACACAGGCGGATATTGACGAAATGGAGACAAAGCTTTTTGAACTATATGAACCAGATGATCAAAACATGATTGAACCAATTGTACGACAGACGAAAGTACTTGGTTCATTGGATGCAGAGAAAAAGAACAAAGGGAACAAACGGAAGAAGCTAATGGTGGACTCCAAGAATATTCCAGCTAGGATCACCAGGAGCAAGGTGGTGAACCCAACTAAAAACACTAGGAGCAAGAAAAAATGGATTTGAATTATTAATTTGAATTTGTATGATAAATTTGAGCTACTGTCAATGTTTGTATTGAATTTGAACTAGTATGACGCTCCCAAGTTTGTATGTTGGATAATCCCATAATGTATATGTTATTGCAAGTTTCTATGGTCATGCACCTAGTTGCTTAGCACTGCTCAGTTTTCCCTCGACATGTGGTCAACACATGGGATTTAGCTAGTTCAAGGCTTAAACGTTGACCAATTGATCCAAAATTTGGCACAATTGTGTATCTTTGATTATTTTACAATATGAAATTGGAAATTTTGGATTAACTTGCAATCAACCACATTTTTCTTTTTCTAAGTGATTAAATTCAAAAAAAAATGGTTTTAGGGTTAGTTTAATTCAAAAAAAAAAGTCAAAACATAGTTCAACCTTCAAATGGAGTCTTGTTATGTTGCCTACAACCTAGCATGAATAATAAAGGAAAAGGAAATAAAGAGAAATGGACTTATCCCCTAACCACTTCTTAAAACCCTTGTTGGAATGAGCTACTAGCTATGAAGATGCATGGCTTTCTACTCGATCAACCTCCAAAATAACCCATCCCAAACATACTTTGTCTAAATGAGGCTAAATTTGGAACACTTGTGTATCTTTGAGTTGCAAACAATATAATGTCGGCCCAGATGAATTATTTTGTTCAAATAACACATTTTCCATTTTTTATGCCAAAATATTGAATTTCCCTTACTCATTTTTTATCTAAGTGCCCTTGTTTTCCTTAGCTCTACTCAGTTTTCCCCTCCCTCTAAAGTTTTCCTCACTTTTCCCCTCCCGCTAAAGTTTTCCTCACTTTTTCCCTCTCTCCTGACTCAAACCCTCACAACAGCTCAACTTGCGCTCAGTTTGGCTGCTGCACTCTGATTTTTCAAGATGTATGTCACTCGGATCTTGGAAAACCACCATGGGATACATCATGATCTGACGGGCTGGAGGTCTCTCTCCCGATGGGCGCACCTACCTTGTACGGAGAGGAGAGCCCGACAGGCTGGATGTCTCTCCCTCCCTTTCTCTGCCGCACGTATACCGGCTGCATCAGTTTGGTTGCGCTCTGATTGGTCGAGATGTATGTCACACGGATCTTGGCCAACCACCATTGGATACATCATGATCCGATGGGCTGGAGGTCGCTCTCTCCCGATGGGTGCACCTACCATGTACACAGAGGAGAGACCGACGGTCTGGATGTCTCTCCCTCCCTTTCCCTGTCGCATGTATACCAGCCGCATCTTCCTCCCCTCCTATCGATGTATGACGTCGCGGCAGTCCGAACGGCGTGCGGCGGCGCGGTTCTAAGCGTGGCGGTTCAAACGGCGTGCGGCGGCGCGGACCTAAGCCTGGCGGTCCGAATGGCGTGCGCTGACGCGAACCTAAGCGTGGGTGTCCGAACGGCATGCGACAGCGCGGATCTAACCCTGGCGGTCGGAACGGCATGCGGCGGCGTAGACCTAAGCGTGGGGGTCGGAACGGCTTGCGGCGGCGCAGATCCAAGCGTGGCGGCTAGAACGGCGTGCGGCGGTGAGGATCTAAGCGTCTGAAATTTCTGTCTCTGTCCGTCTCACTCATATTCACCTCCTCAGATCCGTTGCTGATGAAAGACACCGAGGCGGCGGTGGTGCTGACAGTGGTCATCGATGCGATGACGATTGAAGCCATCATCCGCAACATCACCGCGATGGCGCAGATCAAGCCCTCGTGAACCGATGCTGTGGGAGGCAGGCTGATGACCCACAAGTATAGGGGGTGTATCATAGTACTTTCAATAAATAGGAGTGTCGATCCCAACGAGGAGCAGAAGGTGTTGACTAGTGGTTTGGATCAGGAATTCTCTGTAAATACTTAGCAAACGGATTTTTAGGTTTTTTTGATAAAGGAAAGAAATAAGATGCAAGTAAATAAAAGGCAACAATAATTGCAGCAAGTGGCCCAATCCTTTCTTAGCAAAGGACAAGCCGGTTGTATTACTTATGAGGACCAAACGTTCTCGAGGACATATGGGAATACTTTCAAGTGCTTTTGCTTCATATAGTGGATTGATCTTCTTTGGTTGGATAAGTGTTGTGCGAGTGAACCTATGCTAATGTACCGACCTTACTTGTACTAATACATACTTGTGATTATACCCCTTGCAAGCATCCTCAACTACAAGAAAGTAATTAAGTTAAAAACCTAACCACAACATTGAACTCTGAGATCCTACACTCCCTTATGCAAAGGTTTCCTAGCGGGGGTTCGGGTTTCTATCACTCCGGCAACCCCACAATTAGTATCCAAATACACAATGCATTCCCCTAGGCCCATAAATGGTGAAGTATCATGTAGTCGACGTTCACATGACACCAATAGAAAAATAGCACCACAACTTAAATATCAAACCATTGAATATTACTCAACATAATTCCACTACTAACAACATGACTTCTCCCATGTCCTCAAGAACTAAACGAACTACTCACGAGACATCATATGGATCAAGATCAGAGATGATATGATGAATAACAATCTAAACATAAACAATAATTCAATGGTTCCACTCACAAGCATCAACTACAAAAGTAATTAACACCGGGAAAGTTTCCCCTAAGAACTTATGCAAGATTCAACCCAATTGTTACATCGAGATGGAGTAGTGATGATGGTGCTGGTGGAGATGGTGGTGAGGATTATTATGATGATGATCCCGATGAAGTCTAGCTTTATGACGGTGTTGATGGAGACGATCTCCCCTCTCCGGGGAGGAATTTCCCCGGCAGAAATCTGCCTGCCGGAGAGCTCTTTCTCTCTCTGTAGTTTCCGCCCCATAGAGGCGGCGGAATCTTTCTGTGGTTGCCCCCTCGTATTAGGGTTTCGAGGAGAAGATATAGGCGAAAGGGCGAAGCAGGAGGTGTGCCAGGGTGGCCACATCCCCTGGTGGCGCGGCCCAGGGTGGCCCGCGCAGGGGGTGTGGGCCCTCATATGGCACATCTCCGCCTCCCCTTCTGGCTTCCTCCGTCTTCTGGAAAAATAGGATTTTTCGTGTATTTTCTGGAATTTTCTGATCTTCGCGAATATTGCATCTAAACACCGCTTTTTCATCAGAATCGTGACTCCGACAGTTCATCCTCCAAAAGTCATCCAACATGCAAAATAGATGAAATAACATAAGTATCACCTCTTAATAAAAAATATATCAATGAATAATAGTAAATTATGATATAGAATAGTTATGCAAAATGGACGTATCAACTCCCCCCAAGCTTAGACCTCGCTTATTCCTAAGCAAAAACTGAGCTCAGTAAACATGCCCACATGTTTATGGACTGAAGTGTCAATAAAAAGAATACGGACAAGAAGCATCACATTCACCAATACACAACTCATAATAGAAAGCAACTCACCATTATATAACTTAACTTGCAATGAGTATGGGAGTCACAATAAATATGCAAAAAGACAAATCATAATTCGTAATGGCAAACTTTGTTCTTGGTCAGAGAACAGTTGACAAATCATACTTACTTTTCAAACAAAGCTTTATAACGAATGTTAGTCCACTTATATGTCTTAGTATGGGTTCCCTCGTAGAACAAGGTGAGATGTGGCTACCTCGTGAATGTGACTGTCCACCTATGCAGTGCCCAAGATGACAGATGGTCATGGTTGGGAGGCCAAACTCATAGGGAAGGTGCCTATACTAGGTTGTGTAATTGAAAGGTTAGGATTGATTATCCGCATACTAAGTATGATGATTCAGGATTGTTCCTGACGGATGTATCGAATGTTGTGGTGAAAGTTTACCACCTCTGCAGGGTGTCAAACTATTCGAATAGCCGCGTTCGCAGTTATGGACAGTTGGATGGCCATACTATTCTGTTGTCAGATGTTTTCCAAAATGACCCTTGACTTGAAATATGACTTTGACTTGACCCCACAAATTGTGGAAATGAAGTTAGGTTCCCGCCTAAGTAACCTAGACAACTAAAGTTAGAATTTTGTTACTAGTTACTGGTTGAAATAAAATTGTCTTATGGCAAACAAACCTAAAGCTTAAGATTCCTATAGAATGGCCTTACTGCTTTAGTGAAAGTTTGCGAGTACTTCAAAGTACTCATGGATTTGTCCCTGGCTATTCCCATGGCCAGACTACGAAGGAGACTTCAAGGAAGATGGACAGCAGGACACTTACGATAACTAGGATCATCTCCCATCATCAGCATTGCCTATGACCCTGAAGATGGAGCCTCGACCATGCTACCTTTATTATATTCCGATGCGTTGATTGTAATCAGACTTGGTTATGAAATCAACTATTTGTAAGACTATTATGGTTTGTAATTGATGATGAACTATGGTACCAATCTGTTATGTCTCGCAAAAATAGTAATCCTAGGATTGCGATGTACGGCATAACAGGCATCTTGGATTAAAAATCTGGGTGTTGACAAGTTGGTATCAAAGCCATCCTGACCATAGGAGACCCTAGTTAGCATGGACGTCAGAAAAACTTAATTTCCAAAAGAAAGAAAGTGGGTATCTTTAAAAACCTATTCTCACACTTACCCTTGAAATTCTTTCCAAAAAGAGAGTCATAAGTTCCTTAAAAAATTTACAACCTTACCTAAAAATTGGCACACTTGATCACTTCTCTAACTTACTCCTCTCTAATTGCTTATAGATGGACTATGCCTACAGCAAGTTCTACCAGTTGGGCAATGGAGGGAATCTCATCTTTGAGAACGACCTGAGCGAGCTGGCTGAATTTCTGGAGCGCCCGCATCCGGAGTTCTATGGAGCTCTAACTCCATGATCACCCCGGAGGGGAGTTTCAATGGCTAATAGTTGCCGACCTTCGCGGAAAGATGGAGCCACCTACCTCGGAGAAGATTCATTTCACCATCAGAGAGAACAACTGGATCGATGGACTGGCTAGAGCTATGCAGGAAGCACTTGCCCGATTATGTGGGCAGAATATCAACAAGATCATCGGCACCCGCTTTGCTCACTATGCCAGAAGTGACTCCAACGAACAACCCCTGGATATTCCAGGTCACCCTGACTTGAGGCACCATGTGGAATATCTTGCCTTCATGCTTAGTGAGAGTCAGAAGGAACTGGACAGCGCTCGTGTTGACGCTAATGTGAAGCAACTTGCTGCCGCCAAGAAGTACCAGACCTTCGCCATTCTTGTGAAGGAGCGCAAGTCACTTCGCAAACTACGTGATAAGAAGGATCACATCATTGCTCGCCTTCATCACAAAGTGTCAGACTTAGAGGATACCATCCATGATCGGGACATGCAGCTTGAGGAGAGGGAGAATTAAGGGGAAGATATTCGTGGAGATCCCTACTCGTATCTCAGTAATGATGATGACTACCTTGAGGACATGGACCAGGAGTATCACATTGATGATGAGGATCACTACTTCATTGATGATGAAGAAGCCACCAGTTCTGATGAGTAGTAGCACTTGAGCACTATCGTAGGTGTGAGTTGTATCAGGTCCCACTATTGTAGCTTGCCAGAATGGTTCTTAAAACCATCTGTTTGTGGTGATGTGTTGTTTGGAGTGTGTTTGCTTGTATGGTGTGACTTTGAGATGAATGAGAATGAGTTGTTGGCTTTAAAACCTTAGCCTTACTCAAAAGTTTAAAAGCTTTTAAACCAAACCCATAAACCTTAGAAAATTTTCCCTCTTGTCTCATGATCTATCTCAATGCCACGCGGAGGAAGCATCTCATCTCAAGACCCGATGGTCCAAATCTTGCAAATGTTAGTACCCGACCGAGAAGCCGGTAGGACCGAGCGTCAAGCCAATCTGGACACTCTTCAACAAATCGCTCAGCTAGCCCATGACAACCAAGGCCCTAGAAATCAGGATCATCATGGATCCAAACTTAAGAACTTTCAGAATACTAATCCCCCTATCTTTAGTAAGTCAAAAGAGCCCTTAGATGCCGATGACTGGCTGTAGACTATGGAGAATAATTTGGAAGTAGCCGGAGTAGAGGAGGCCGAGAAAGTACTGTTTGCCACCCACTATCTAGCTGGATCTTCAAGAGCATGGTGGAATAGCACCCGTACTATGAATGGAGGACAAATGATGACTTGGGATGAATTCAAACTCTAGTTCAGCCGAACCAATGTGCCACCGGATTTTATTCTATGGATGAGGGATGAATTCAAGGAGCTGAAGCGGGGAAGGATGACTGTGGTAGAGTACCGCGATAGATTTCTATCTCTGTCTAGCTATGCCCCTGATGAGATTGGTACTGAAGCCAAGAAGAAGGAGAGATTTCTGAATGGTTTGCATGATGAGATGCAGACGGTGTTAGTCAATATCCCGTTTGCTGATCTGGAAGCTTTAGTGGACCCAGCAATCCAGATGGAAGGAAAGATCAACCAAGCTACTGAAAACCGTAAGCGTCGTATGATGCATCAACTATGACCCCACCATACCCCAAAGTACCGCCCCAATTCGTCTGCTGGATCTGCACCAAGGAACCCTAGGCCACCTATGTCTCGCCCAAACTTTCCCAATCATAGTGGAGGAAACCCAAGACCTGGAGGCAACAACCACTACAACCATGGCAACTCCAATAACTTCAACCATGCACAACCAAGGCCCACAAACCCCAACAATAATACTTCCCCAAGGACTGGAAGAAATGTCGTACCTATTGACGGAAAGGACAAGTCAACAATCACCTGCTTTGAGTGTGGAGTGATGGGTCACTACTCCAATGAGTGCCCCAAGAAGACTGCTGCAGCACCCAATGTTACCGCCCCTTCCCAGCAGCAGTGTCGTGTCCAACCTGGAGAGATATTCGCCCCAGGAAACCCGAACAACCGTGCTGGTCGTCTGTTCCTCATGAATGCTAAAGAAGCCCAGGAAGCGCCAAATGTCGTTCTGGGTATGTTTTCTGTAAATTCAGTACTTGCAAGAGTGTTGTTTGATTCTGGAGCATCGCACTCATTTTTTACGAAAGAATTTGCATGCACTAGTAAGATTCAACCAACAAATTTGAAGCATGTTATGATAGTTCAAATACCTGGTTCAACAACCAAAGCTAGGAAAATTTGCAAGGTCGTACCTATCAGAATTCATGGAATAGATGTCTATGTCAATCTAATAGTACTCGGAACAAAAGGTTTGGAAGTAGTACTAGGAATGGATTCGAAAATCAAGGACTTATAGATTGTGCCAAGAAAGCCATAACCATGACCAGTAGCACCGGAGTATCAGTTCAGCATGTGTCGGAGACCTTGCCCCGTCAATTCAAGTGCAACAAGAGTTTAGCCCAACCAACCATGGACCAAGTCAGAGTAGTCTATGAATACCCCGATGTGTTCCCAGATGAATTACCCGGTATGCCCCTCAGATCGGGATATCGATTTTATCATTGAACTAATCCCTGGAACTGGACCCATAGCTCAGAGACCCTATAGTATGAACCCATCTGAGTTAATGGAGCTCAAGAAGCAACTTGATCACATGATTAGCAAAGATCTGATTCAACCCAGTGCGTCGCCATGGAGATCACCTGTTCTGTTTGTGGATAAGAAGGATGGTGACACCTGTTTATGTATGGATTATAGTAAGTTGAACGATGTCACCATCAAGAACAAGTACCCTTTTCCAAAGACAGAAGATTCGTTTGACCAGTTGACCGGTGCCAGAGTATTCTCTAAGATTGATCTTAGAACTGGTTAACATCAACTAAAAAAATCATGCAACAGATATTCCAAAGACTACTTTCACGACCCGATATGGATTATATGAGTACAAGATCATGTATTTTGGATTAACCAATGCCCCGCTTATTTCATGAATATCATGAATAATATTTTCATGAATTTCTTAGATAAGTTTGTCATTGTTTTCATCGATGACATTATAATCTACTCCAAATAGGAGGAAGAACATGAAAAGCACCTAAGAACCATCCTTGGAACCTTGAGAGTGCATCAGTTGTATGCCAAGTTCAGCAAGTGTGAGTTTTTATTAAAGGAAGTAGGATTCCTAGGACATATATTGTCAGCCGGAGGAGTTGTTGTCGACCCCGCCAAGATTAAGGATGTTGAGGAATGGAGAGAACCAATCACCCAAATTGAAGTTCGTGCATTTCTTGGATTAGTGGGATATTACCGCAAGTTTGTTGAAGGATTTTCAAGCATCGCTAGGCTGATGACTCAGTTACTCAAGAAAGATCAGAAGTTTGAATGGAACGACAAATGTGAAGCAAGTTTTCAAGAACTCAAGAAGAGATTGATTTCCACCCCAATTTTGATCATGCCTGATATCACCAAACCCTTTGATGTGTATTGTGATGCATCCAAGATTGGTCTCGGATGTGTGTTGATGCAAGAAGGCAAGGTGATATCATTATCTGTCCCGCCAATTGAAGCAACATGAGAAGAATTACCCCACCGATGACCTATAGTTAGCCGTCGTTGTTTTAGCCTTGAAGACATGGCGTCATTATCTTATGGGTAACCGATGTGAGATTTACTCAGATCACAAGAGCCTAAAGTATATTTTTACTCAGAAGGAGTTGACTATGAGGCAAAGGAGATGGATAGAGTTAATCAAGGATTATTACCTTGACATTCACTATCACCCCGACAAGGCCAATGTGGTAGCGGATGCTCTTAGTAGACTATCGTGTAGATTAAACACCACGATTCTGAAAGAGCAACCAAGTTTGCATAAGGAGTTGGAAGATTTCAGAATGGATCTAGTTAGCGAAGGATTCCTATCTAGTATCGAACTTCAACCCACCTTGATAGATCAGATCAAGGAAGCTCAGAAAGGAAATGCCAGTATTGACAAAATTAAATGTCGTATCGGTACAGGGAAGGTACCCGGATTTATGGAAGATGAAGAATGAGTTTTGTGGTATAAAGGACGAATTTGTGTGCCCGCAGATTCAAAGTTGAAACAAGCTATTTTGCAAGAAGCCCATGATACTCTTTACTCCATCCACCCGGGAGGAACCAAGATGTATCAGGATTTGAAGGAGCAATTTTGGTGGCATAAGATGAAGCGAGAAGTCGGAATCTACATAGCCAAATGTGATATTTGTCAGAGAGTCAAAGCAGAGCATCAGAGACCCGCAGGACTGTTGCAACCGTTGCAGATCCCAAAATGGAAATGGGATTCGGTTGGAATGGATTTCATCACCAGTTTTCCTATATCTAGTAGAGGAAATGATTCTATTTGGGTCATAGTGGATAGACTTTCCAAAGTAGCTCATTTCTTACCGGTCAAGACCACTTATCAGAGCTCAAAGCTAGCAGAGTTGTACATTGCTAGAATAGTCAGTTTGCATGGAATTCCCAAGAACATTGTGTCGGATCGAGGAACCCAGTTTACCTCAAGATTTTGGAAGAAAGTTCAAGAAGGATTAGCAACCAAGCTGAATTTCAGCACAACTTATCACTCTTAGAAGGATGGACAAACAGAGCGAGTAAACCAGATACTCGAAGATATGTTGAGAGCTTGTGTGTTGGAATGTGGATCTAAATGGGAGGATTGTCTGCCTTTCGCAGAATTCTCATACAACAACAGTTACCAAGACAGTTTGCGTAACACCCCGTCCACTAGGCCCGGGGGGTATCACTCCTGGTAGCTTAATAGGATCTCTAGACTGTCCCAACAGACCAACACTAGTCTTTTCTACGCACTTTGTCCTCACTCATGCGCAACGGGTTACCCACTTCCGGTCGGTCACCCATCCTAGAATTACTCTAGGCCAAGCACGCTTAACCTTAGAGTTCTTTTCGAATGAGCTTCCAGAAAATAAGTTGCAATTTGTTGATATGAGTATCCTATCAATCCTATTAAGTCATGTGCTTGGATCTCACATACACCCACTTTTTAGAAGAACGATGCCCCCATCGATCAAGAACACCCCAGGAACGTTCCCTCTTGGCACGCGTATGTGCGTCCAGTGACGGCGCATGTGCCATGCCGTGTCCACTCCGGGCCACACGCGCCATGCTCCACATGTCCCGCCACTAACCCGCACACACCTGGCACGCGTATGTGCATCCAGTGCCGGCACATGTGCCATGCCGTGTCCACTCCAGACCACACGCGCCATGCTCCACATGTCCCGCCACTGACCTGCACACACCCGTTTAACCGCGAGGATCGGCTCTGATACCACTTGTAACACCCCGTCCACTAGGGTCAGGGGTGTCACTCCTGGTAGCTTAATAGGATCTCTAGACTGGCCCCACAGACCAACACTAGTCTTTTCTACGCACTTTTTCCTCACTCATGCGCACCCGGTTACCCACTTCCCGGTCGGTCACCCATCCTAGAATTGCTCTAGGCCAAGCACACTTAACCTTAGAGTTCTTTTCGAATGAGCTTCCAGAAAAGAAGTTGCAACTTGTTGATATGAGTATCCTATCAATCCTATTAAGTCATGTGCTTGGATCTCACAGTTTATATATGGAAGGAAGTGTCATACCCCACTGAATTGGTCGGAAGTAGGAGAGTGTCAGATTTTCGGACCCGACATCCTAATAGAAGCAGAAGAGAAAGTTCACAAGATCCATGAGCACCTCAAGACCGCTCAATCCAGACATGAGAGTTATGCTAACAAGAGACGTCAGGATCTAGCCTTCAATGTAGGAGATTTTGTGTATCTGAAAGTATCACCCTTGAAAGGAATGCAATGTTTCCAACTCAAAGGAAAGCTTGCCCCCAGATACATTGGAGCCTTCAAGATTCTAAGTCGCCGAGGAGAGGTATCGTATCAGATAGAACTGCCAGAAGAGATGTCAGTTGTGCATGATGTGTTTCATATCTTGTTACTTCGGAAGTGTTTAGAAGTCCCTGAAACGACGGAAGTTTTCAATAATATCGATCACCGGGATGTGGATATCAACTCGAACCTGACCTATCGTGAAGAGCATATCCGTATTTTGGAAGAAGCTTTCCGGACCACCTAGACCATAAGTATCAAGTTTCTCAAAATCCAATGGAGCAACCATACTGAAGAAGAAGCCATGTGGGAGCGCGAGGATTACATGAGGAAGGAGTTTCCAAATCTCTTTAGTACCTAATTTTTCCTGAATCACGGGATGATATTTTGTTTAGGGGGGAAAGGTTTGTAACACCCCAAAAATATTAATGAGGATCATTCCTAATTAATCAAGATTAGGGTTAACAAAATCTCTTATTAATCAAACTCAAATCTTAATGCTTGTGTGTATGAATGCTTGCAATGCCATGTTTGATTTTTGTAAATGATGAGAAATGGTTTATAGATCAAAATCATATCATCTAGGTCACTATCAAATCAAATCAAAACAAAAGAAAAGGAAAATATGAAGCATAAGACCTAATGGTCATTTCCGCCCAAGTTAACCACTAGCTCACTTTGAGCATCTCTGGCAACTAATCTCAACCAAAAACTTTCCCATTTATTTTCACCCCTTGCTAGACCTAGTGACACTAAACCAAATGAAACTCACCAACCTTGCAGAATCATATTTAAACTCTTTTGAGAGGCAATTCAAATTTGAATCTATCTTATGTATCAAGATAGCCATTTTTGGAAAACCACTCAAACCAACACCCCTTGGCAAACCATTGCACCCAGAGACTACCAAGAGTAGTATCAGATCACTCACTAAAAATCATTAAATTTGGTGATGATTTAGTTCATGCGGCCATTTGATCGAACACCTGGTGATCACAGTACAACTACCAATTATCTACTGTTTGTGACCAATCAATTGCTCATCCATTGTACCCCAAATCTTTACCCTAGCACACCCACGATCACCCCCCAGTACCCAGCCGTGCAATTGAGCCATTCTCCTTCGCTGCCTTGATCAATGCCAGTGGTACCCGAGCTCCCCATGTCACTCGGACATGGACAACATGCCACATGCCGCGCCTCACTCACTCGCGATGTCTAGCTAGTAGCCCTGACCTCACAGCCCCTCTATGACCACCCCTCTACCAACAGCGAGACGCGGAGACCCCAGAACGGCCACGCCCATTTAAGACACGGATATGCCGAGAGCAGGACGGAGCGCCGCAGCCGCCTCGTGTAGACACGCCGCAACTCGACCTCTCTGCCTGTACTCGCAACCGTGGTGTCACCAGTCATTGTACAGACATGCCCATTGGTCACCGCAAGATCCCTTGACCACCGCACTCACTGACGAACACCGCCGTACCCGCACAGAGCACCGACGTCGCCCGACCAACTGAGACCGCCCCTTATCGAGCCACCACTCGCATGACGATCGCCACACCCAACAGCGTCGACCCATGCCCTTATCCATACCTAGCTGGACATGTCGTAACGTCGCCGATGAGCCCTTGCCATGCCGCACTGCCTCACCCTCGAGGGTATAAATAAAGACCATCCCCCAGCCTCAATCTTCACAACATTCTACTCCTCTCTCACTCAGAAACACCCCTGACCTGTTCCCGGAGCAAGCTGAGCACCCAGTCGCCGGAATTTGATCGGAGTCTGTCACTGCCGTGAGGGAAAGGCGCCATTGATTGGAGCCACCCCAGGAGCTGCCGTGACCGCCATTCGACTCGTCGTCGTCGTCGACAAGCTCGTTCGCCCTCACCGCCGACCCTAGATGGAGCCCTGGTAAGCCCACAACCACCCTCGTTGTGCCGCTAGGTCAAAATCTCGCCGGAGCGCCACGACATAGACGATGAACCTAGACCGTAGATCGTGTTATAATCATAGGGCTAATATTGATTGATACCGCTTCGCGTTAGATGACCCGCTGACATGTGGGACCAGCCTGAGTGAGCCCGCTGCGCGCGCTGTGCAGTTGGGACAGCCTAGTAACGTTTCCCGTGCGAGCCTAGTAATTCAAATCTAGTCTTTTTATTTTTATTCAAAAACCTTTTCTGTAGTGAAGTTTACAAATCAATTAAAAGAGTTTCACTGCACCAAATTGAATGAATCCAATTTTGTTTGGAAGTAGATGAAAATCTCTAATCACTCCCGTTGGATTCAAACAGTTTGAAACTATGGATCACCCTCAGTAAAGAGTACAAGCCAATAGCTTTTGCAACTTCAAACATTTTTCTAAAATCAACCATAAGTGATTTTGTGTTCATTCCAACTCTCAAAAATCACATTGACAAGACCCTTCTGAATATGTAAAAATCTACATACTTACATACAGTAGTCCTGGATCAAAACTAAAGAATGACTTTCTAGTCATTTTTATCCACTTAAATATTATTAAATAATAGTGTTAAACTTTATAAATTAGGCCAACCTTTTTAAATCACATTCCCAAGTATTAGAGTATGTGGTGATGACATGTGTCAATATGATCCCATATTTTTAATTTGGAGAATATTAAATCCTAAGCAACTTTTCAATGAGTAGAAATTACTTTCCTAAAAATAAGATAAATAAAATCTTATCACCCCTTTTCTTGTAATGATAGAGATGATGCTAGATCATATAGTGTGATCCTTATGTGATAAATAGAAGTAGTTAACTATTGTTTGGTGATTGTGTACCTCGTATTTATTTATAGACGCTAGTATCAATCTAGGCTACGACGAGGAGGAATTCTACGAAGAAGAGGAAGAGAACTTCGACCACCTTACCAATCAAGGCAAGCTACATTATACAAGCTATTCTATCTAAGTCAGCAAGCTAATATAGACCATGCAAGCCTTATTATGCAAACCCCTGTGATACCCTTTTGAGTAAACCAAATCCCAGTTTTACTTGCAAGCTTTACCTTTCGCAAAGTTGTTCCGTAGCTAATTAATTGGATGATTAGTGGATGATGAGGAAATTTTCATCAAGAGCTTGGAACTTGATGAAAATAGATACACCAACTTAGTACCCTACAACTAGTGACACACACCCCTTTGATAGATGCTAGTGCTAATCTAAACTTCATCACTAGATGGGAACAAATGATTATGAAAACCTTGGAATGATGAGTCATTCTATTGAAATTGTTTGACATGTGTTATGGACACAATGACTTTGAAGATGATGGTGAATGAAGGATGTGACTTGAGTTTGATAAAAACTGATAGTTGGGTTCGGATGCGATACCATTCCAACGTTTACCCTACAACCACAATACCCGAATTTGGGTAGGGCTTGGCTGGAAGTTTATATGTCTTAGTATGGGTTCCCTCGCGGAACAAGGTGAGCTGAGGCTACCTTGTGAATGTGACTGTCCACCTATGCAGTGCCCAAGATGACAGATGGTCATGGTTGGGAGACCAAACTCATAGGGGAGGTGCCTATACTAGGTTGTGTAATTGAAAGGTTAGGATTGATTATCTGCATACTAAGTATGATGGTTCAGGATTGTTCCTGACAGATGTATCAAAAGTTGTGGTGAAAGTGTACCACCTCTGCATAGTGTCAATCTATTCGAATAGCCGAGTCCGTGGTTATGAACAGTTCGATGGACATACTGTTCTGTTGTCAGATGTTTTCCAAAATGACCCTTGACTTGAAAGATGACTTTGACTTGACCCCAAAAGTTGTGGAAATGAAGTTAGGTTCCCGCCAAAGTAACCTAGACAACTAAAGTTAGACTTTTGTTACTAGTTACTGGTTGAAATAAAATTGTCTTATGGCAAACAAACCTAGAGCTTAAGATTCCTATAGAATGTCCTTACTGCTTTAGTGAAAGTTTGCGAGTACATCAAAGTACTCATGTCTTTGTCCCTGGCTATTCCAATGGCCAGACTACGAAGGAGACTATGAGGAAGATGGAAAGCATGACACTTACGATAACTAGGATCATCTCCCATCGTCAGCATTGCCTATGACCCTGGAGATGGAGCCTCGACCACGCTACCTTTATTATATATTCCGCTACGTTGATTATAATCACACTTGGTCATGAGATCAACTATTTGTAAGACTATTATGGTTTGTAATGGATGATGAACTATGGTACCAATCTGTTATGTCTCACAAAAATGGTAATCCTAGGATTGTGATGTACGGCATAACAGACATCTTGGATTAAAAATCCGGGTGTTGACAATGTGGCAGGGAGGGCGACTAGCTCACCATCCACTTAGTATTGGGACAAATTTGAGCCCAATTTGAACCAAAATTCTGCGACTTAAAATATATGTATAATTTAAATAAATTTGATGCTCCCTCCGACCCATACTAGTTGACTTAGATTCATCTAGATATGAAACATATTTAGTCAAGTTTTACTGCTAATATGGGTCGGGGGAGTATGTATTTGAGCCGTGAGACCAGTGGATACGCTCTAAAGCTGATTCATAAGTAGCAGTATTTGCTTTGACAATCTCCGGTGGGCTTGTATTAGTTGATTTAGATTTGTCTAGATTCATTGTATCTAGACATGATTTAGTATTAGATTCATCTGTATCTTGATGAATTTGAGTCAACTAATTTGGATCAGAGGGAGTAGTACTTTCTTTCACAGATCGCCTCTCTAGAGAAGAAGAATGGGGCATCGGGAAGAACAGGGAATGGATGCTGCGTCAATGCTGCAAGTCTATGTGGCATTTGTGCGGTGACCCAGCATACCACTACATATTGTAGTACACTATAGTCGTTGACATAACACCAATGAAACACCGTTCACTAGTATTACATCCCTCAGAGTGGTACAACAAAAAACACAACAGGTCCAAGACATGACTATAGGTTACAACTCAACTCTTTACACAAGATTCAGAGAACACTCTAGGTTACAGAGAGAGAAAGAAACTTCTTACAAAGAAGAATCAGGTATAAACAACTCAAAAACTATCATACTAATAAGACTAGTATCTAAACTAATGGTCTGACATTGCTGCTATTGCAATACACTATAGAGATAGGTCCTATGGCTAGAGATTCTATTCCTAACTAATCAGTAACTTTGTCTTCACTTGAGTTGATGTATATGTTGACTTTCTTGACTTTATTAAAGAGCTTTAGCCGTTGATGATTATTCCTGGAGTATATCGTGATGTAGAGGTCGTCTGGACTGGCTTCAGAATCTAGCAAGGGTTAAGAAGATACGTTGAGTACGAGCGTACTCAGCAAGTTCACTAGAAAAGGAGTGTTTGATGCACTATATCTACAGACATATACCACAAGTCATAGGCAATGCAGGTTTTCGTAAAGATTTCTTTAAAGGTTGCTTTTATTCTGAAAAGCTATGTCCGTCAGCCTTCACGGGTTTACCAGAACTTTCATGGAGTTCCTTTCCCGCCGCGATCGCAGCTCCTTCCCGGAACAGGGAGTAACAAGTTCAGTTCTTACACTCTGCAGAGGTGCGTTACTTTACCCATGAGAGAACTTAGCCTTGTTGCACAACCAAGTCATGACCTTGTCCATACTTCCTTGGTATGGGGCCCAGTCTAAGATCCAAGCCAATCACTATCCCCTTCGCGACCCAGCATGCCTCCTTGGTGTACGACATGCCCACATATTGAATTACGGCAATGGTTTATATAGACCGTTAGATGCCAGAACTATCGTGGGACGTTGAGGGCTCCCACCCATATGATGCATATCCTCTACGAATTACCAATTAATATGCACGCTACGAGGATAACAGCCACGACCCGCACATCTGGCTACATGCGAGAGGAAGAAGATACAACTGACTTCTCTGTCCCATTCCAAATCTCATGGTTAACGCGTGATATACGGCGCAAGAATCACTGGCGACATTGGTTGTTAAGTCCTAGATAATATGTTCATTTACCACCAGAACTTTCATAGTAGGTTATTACCTCATGGTAAATAACCTATAATCATATTATTATGAAAATAGTGTTTTATGACCTTTTTCAAATGCAAGTGATGACAACACTAGATTTGCAAAAGACTTTACAGAAAATAATCAAAGGACATGAGCAAGTGTGAACTTGCCTTTTGTGATTGAAAGATTATGCACTCACGGTCTTCAAGACAATATAAGATCCAATATCTGAAATCAGCATCATTGGTCCAGTAAGGACTAATGTTTAAAGAATCAAGATGTTATTATGCATAAGTAATGTAATGCAATTTTGTAAACTCGAATCCCAGGGATAGCGTTGATCTAGGGTTTGGATACTAGAAATGGTTACTTTAGAATGTGTTGTCCTTTTAGATAAGTTTTATACTTGTGCTTCTTATTAAGGCTTGTGAGTATGTGTGAAACAACATGTAAACATAATGGCATACAACAATAAGATATACTAATGAGATGTGCTACTCAAGGACTGCTTATATGAGAATTATCTTATCTTCAAGTTTTACTTTGCAAGTAATGGCATTTATAAGGAACTTAAGTATTAACAATCCTAAGTATATAAGTAACGCTTAATATAATGTGATTATTATTAATTGTCATTTGATGTTTGAAGTGGAAAAAAGAATAACATTTTAAGAAAAGATTTCTTTTCTAAGGTCTAAGCAGTCTTTGTGGTTAATCAAATGTGGTCGATGTTGTTTGTGCTTGCTTGAATAGTTTGGATTTGAGATGCTTTATGGCTTAATTATAATAGACCAAAGTTAACTATAAAACACATAACAAAGTCTTTAACATAGTATTTAAAGTATTATAGACTAAAGTTAACTTTAAAGACATAGATGGACTTAGAGTATATTGCTTATGTTATTTGTACCTTGTGTACTTCATAAGGTTTCTTAAAGTTATTTAAGCATGGTATTACTTCTATTTGAGTAGTGGTTTCCTAACATTATAATGGAATAGAATCATTTTCCTTTTTATAGATGAGTGATTATAATTTATAAACAAGGAAATAATATTACTTAACTACTTATGGATTTACTATAGTGTTTTGATATTTTTGTAAACTTGTGGTTGAAGTAAATGGAAAAGATTTAATTTAGTTACAAATTATTTTTTGAGGATTTTATAATGTATAAGAATCCTTTGTAGACAATAATCTACACTTATAGTTGAAGGATAATTCAATAAAATTTGTATTTAAAATGTGTTGAACCATTTTGAATTAATACTATCAATATTTAAGACTAATACTAATTATTAGACTCAATTGCCTAATTTTAGAAATATTAACAAATTTTATTTAACATTATATGAATTAACAACTAAAGAAATAGGTTTAAATTCAAGTTGCTAAAGTGTTTTAATTTTTTTATTTACCTCAAAAGTGGAATATTATATTTTTAACATGTAGATATTATTTTGTATCATTTTGATATATTATATTTATTTTTGTGATTTATAAATAATAAGATATGATTTTTATAAGATTTATTACTTTATAAATACATAATAAATAACAAATATTTAATTAAGTGAAATAATAATGTATGATTATAGATTTGAATTATAGTTCTTATTCTTCTAAGATTTTTGGTATTTTAGTTATATTTTTAACATTTACCATTATTAAAATATGAATTATCTAAGTTTTATTACTTATAAAACCTTTATTAAATAATATTTATTTAAATAATCATCGTAATAATACTTGATAATAGTTTTAAGTTGTAGATTTTATTTTTCTGAAAATTTTCATATATTAAACATATTTTTCTAAATTATAAAACAAAAGTTATTAATTTTATAAAATTGAATCATTTTATTTAATTTCTAGAATTAATAAACTAAATAGTTTATCATGTACTACTGATGTCAGCATGGGGTGAAAGGTTTTTCTTACTAGGTCGATTCTTACCCCCAGTCACTGACTAGTGGGGCCTATGCCACGTCATTTACAGATCAATTAAACAAATCAATAAGAGGGGTTATGACATCAGCACGATGTCATGCTGACATCACCTAGAACTGATCCTCTCAGATCGATCGTCGATCGAGTGATTGGGTGCACACGTGCGTCTGAGGATGGGCTTGTTGGAAAGAGGCGGCGACGACGAACCTAATAGTGGCGGCACAGCTAGTTTTTGGTCATCGGAGTGCAGTGCACGGCGGCGACTCGCGACGGTGCACAACAACTCGCGGTGGTGTCTCAGTTTAGGAATCAAACGAACCAACAGAGAGAAGTAGCGCGCTCAGTAGCTCACTAGGAGCGCGAAGAAGGGCTCGGCGAGGTGAATCGTGGCCGGAATCGAGATGCATGACGGCGGCCAGACTTCGGGAATGAGTTCTCAATCCGAGCATCTGGGACCTCCCCATCTTGCGTGCTTCAGCAAGAATAACGAGGACGACGTGGCGGTTCTTGTGGTGGTCTTAGGCAATCAATAGGAGCTACGGAGCGACGGCGACAAGAGTCTCCGCGAGCTAGGGTTCGGCCTCTGAGACAGACAGAGAGGAAGAGGAAGGGAATGGAGATAAGGACGAGCGAGGCAGCATCGTGTCCTTCTTATCCCCTTCGGATGACGTCAGCTTTAGCACGAATCATGGCGACCCCGGCGGACGGCGGAGCTCGAGCCAGGCAGCTGCTTCGTCGGCGAGTCCTTCTGGCGAGAGGAAGAAGAAAGGGAAAAAAAGGGATCGAAGGGGTATGCGGGCCAGTCGTGGGCTAGGTGGGCCGTAGGGAAGAGGAAGAGGAAGCTGGCGGCTGCTGCTTGTGGGCGATGGATAAAAGAGAGGAAGATGGGCCATGGGCCAGAATTGACTGCTGCCTCTACTTTTAATTTTTTCTTGTTCTCACTTTTTCTATTTTCTGTTTTGTTTTCAGGTTTGAATATTACACATTTGATTGAGATTTCTTTATAGAATTTATTTTCTAGATAATTGCAGTATATAAAATGTATTTCAAATTTTGGTATGAATTTAGTATTTTGATAGCATACTTTATTTATTATTTTCTAACTTTATATATATTGAGATATTCTTTTATTAAATAGAATAAGTAGGATTTAGGTTTTTTTTAGGATTTGTTTAAGATCTTAAAAATTAACTATAACGTTATTTTTACTTTTATTTGGAGTAATGAAGTTTTAAAATGTTTAGTAATATTCATAGCGTTTATTTTCATGTATTTAATCACATAGTAAAGTATAGGGTGGTTTATAATTATTGTATCCCCACTTATTCCATGCTCATATGGAATGAGTGGTTAGAGAAATGGATCAAGGAATTTACCTAATGAATATAGATTGAATATTTATGAGGTGTTAATGATAAAACTCATTACTAAATTTAGGGTTCTGAATTGTAATTGCTTACCCTAGGTTTTAGGGTACTTACTATACTCATATTCTTGTGTTGATATGAATAAAGATTAATGGCTAAACATATTGTCTTTATGTTTGTGATCTTTAATGATATCACCCTTTGAAATAGAAAGTTATTTTCTAGAACATCTTATGTAAAAGAGTTGATAAAGATAACTCCTAAGCACATATGATTATGATAGTTGGGAATGACAAAGATGTGCTTAAGTGATCTACTATAGGAAAATATTCCTAGAAACCATTGGGGAATAAGATGATGAACCAAACCTATGAGATAAATATTAAGTTTGATTATAGCTTTAAGGGTGAATGTTTTACCAAGGATCCCTATCTTCCATAATTCATAATTCTTGACTTCTACTCAAGGAATTCCTTTCCTAGATATACTACTCCTTCATATCCATCATCATGTGTTAACATGATGAGCTTTACTTCACAAGAATACTCTTATCAATCCTTTTGTAAATGCAATGAGTTTTACACTAAAGCTTTCATAATATTTTTATATCTATACTTGGTTATATCAACTACTCTACTGCTGATAACCTCCAATCCAACAAGTAGCTACTTCTAACTCCATTCATACTCTTCCTTAATCATCCATCACTAGTACTACTCCTGTAGATGTATATATCAAATTCTACTTCACCTCAAGTGCTTAGTATTTCCAAAGAGGAAAATACTACTTCTTTAATCCAATGTTGCTCTAACATCAGCTTAATCATACTATATTGTCTCTACTAGACTCCAATACCTTATACTCAAACATCACATTATATCATGGTGACTTGTCATGGCTAACCTAGAATGACATATCTATACTAAGGTTCAATCATGTTTTATCCACCAATGTCACTTATACATGATATAAGCATTCAATATTGGTGAGTAAGGAATGATCATTATAATCCTTTGATCTTTTATGGTTTAGGTTTCCAGTTGGCTAATCAAAGCCTCATCAATACAACATTACAGTTGTATTAAAATTATCTTATTAGTATCTTTATATGATTAAGGGATGTTATTCCTGGACTAGGCTTGCTTAATCCCATAGGATTACTCCTTGGTATCTATCTTCAATGTTCATCCTTATAATCCTATTTGTTACCATATAATTATATATTCTAAACAACTCTTCTGTCATTTCAGGAGTGAGTTAACTCCATCAATTATCATATTGATTTGATTCTCTTCAAACTCTTCCATCCTATAGATGATATTTAAGACTAGCATTACTACTCACCCCTTCTTAGTTGTTTCTCTTAAGGACCTAAGTGAATGCTATGGTATGGACAAGAGTTGATAGGTCAAGAATTGGTGAATCAATAGTTGATTACTCAACATTGATGAACAACAGATATTGGAATAAGATCCAATAGATATGATAAGGATTGATATGGAAAGAAATATATATGGTGAATATGTTGGAGATATGCCCTAGAGGCAATAATAAATGTAGTTATTATTATATCTTTGTGTTTATGATAAATGTTTACATTCATGCTATAATAGTATTAACTAGAAACATTAATACTTGTGTGATTTGTAAACTAAATTAGAGTCCCTAGTAAAGCCTCTTCTTAATACTAGCTTGTTGATTAATAGATGATCATGGTTTCTTGATCATGAACATTTGAGATGTTGTTAATAACAAGATCATATCATCAGGAGAATGGTATGATGGACATACTCCTATAGATAAGCGTAGCATAAAGATCAAGTCATTTTAATAGTTCAATTGCTATAAGCTTTCTTATGCATAGTAACATAATTCCTTCGACCATGAGATCATGCTTATCACCATCACCGGAAGGATGCTTTGATGACATCAAACACCACACCGTAACTGGGTGGCTATAAAGGTGGCATTGAGTGTTCGTAAAGTATGGGTTAAGACACATGGATCAAGAGTGGGATTTGTCCATCCATATGACGGATAGATATACTCTGGGCCCTCTCGGTGGAATGTCATCCAATTAGCTTGCAAGCATGTGACTGGCTCACAAGGGATCACATGCCACGGGAACAAGAAAAGAGTACTTATCGGTAACGAGGTTGAACTAGGTATGCAGAGATACCGACGATCAAAACCTCGGATAAGTAAACTATCATGAGACAAAGGGAAATTGGTATCGTATGTAAGTGGTTCATTCGATCACAAAGTAATCGTAGAAATATGTGGGAGCCATATGAATTTCCAGATTCCTCTATTGGTTATTGTTCGGAGAAGTGTCTCGATCATGTCCGCATAATTCACGAACCGTAGGGAGACACACTTAAGGATTCGATGTTGTTGAGTAGTTATGGAATGATGAGTAAGATACTGAATGTTGTTCGGAGTCTCGGATGGGATCCGGGATATCACGAGGAGATCCGGAATGGTCCGGAGAATAAGATTCATATAAGTAAAGTCATGTTTCGGAGTTGGGGAATGATTCCGGTGTTTTCATCAGGAATGTTCTAGAAGGTTCCGGAAGGTCCGGCACTCCGGAGGGGAAGGGTACATGAATGTGTCATGACAATATGGAATGTTTGCATCATGTACTAGGTATCATGGCTGGGAAAAATAAAGGGAGAAATCAAATCCTAGTTTGAAAAGTCAAACGCTAATTTGAAAAGTCAAACGGCAGTTTTGCTTGGTGGAGGGAGAGTAGGAAACCTACTTGGGGAGGAGTTCCTCTCCCTCCACCCGCCGGCCAAGGAGGACGACTTGGGGGAGGAATCCCTCCCCTTGGCCGGCGCCCTCCCACCTATAAAAGAAGGGGCAGGGGTGCCCCTCTTCCCTACACACCTCTCTCCACCAAAACCCTAGCCCTAGCCGCCGGCCACCACAAGTCGCCGCCGCCCTAGGGTTTGCCCTAGCCGCCGAGTTGGGGATCTCCCCAAGCCCTAGCCGCTGGCCTAGCCTCCTCCCTTGGTGCCTCTAAACCCTAGATCGCCAAGGCCTCTCTCATAGTCCACCATACTCGCTCCGGCTTAAGGCGAAGCCCTGCGAGATCTCCCCTCTACTTCCGGTACCACGCCGTCATGCTGCCGGAATCGCGAGGAGAGTGCTACAACCTCCGCTGCCTGCTGGAACAAGGGAGATGAAGGTCTTCATCGAGTACCGAACGTGTGACCGACTGCGGAAGCGCTGCCGAAACGCAGCGCCGGAAGGATCGTCTACGCGATCTTGAGATCGGCAAGAGTACGACTACATCACCCACGAGAATCTTCTCTCGTTAAATACTTTGGAATCTTCGAGGGTGAGTTCCTCTATCGACTCGTTGCTACAATCTAGTAGATAGATCTTGGCTTGTTTGTTTGCACGCGGTAGAATTTTTTTGTTTTCCATGCTACGAACCCCTACAGTGGTATCAGAGCTGTGTCTATATGTAGATATGTTGCACGAGTAGAACACAATGGTCATTGTGGGCGGTGGTGCTTTTATTATCAATTGCTTCTTGTGTACTTTGCATCTTGCGGTATGATGGGATGAAGCGGCCCGGGCTAACCTTACATGACATCGTTCATGAGACTTGCTCCACGCTCAAGATGCAACTTGTATTGCATAAGTGGCTTTGCGGGTGTCTGTTTCTCCCATTATAGTATAGATCCAATTTACAACGGGCACTTGATAGTTCAAACATCAACGTTGGTGTTTTTGTTCGAAGTTAGATCGACACTTATTGAAAGCCTCAAACCACGTAAAATATGCAAAGAAAATTAGAGGCGTCTAACTTTATTTTGCAGGGGTGTGCTGTGATGTGATATGGCCATGATTGTGATTATATTTGATGTATGCAATGTTCCTTATTGTAAGTTGGCAACCGGCAGGAGCCATATGGTTGTCTTTAAATTCTGTTAAGACCCGCGTGTCTATTCAAAGTAGTTGTAATAGTTGAAGCTGGTGGACGACAACCATGGAGCGGCGTCATTGTCCTTGATGCAATGCCGGTGATGATGGAGATCATGTTCGTGCTCGAAGATGGAGATCGGAAGCACAAATAAGAAAGGCCATATCATATCACATATTATGAATTGCATGTGATCATAATCCTTTATGCATCTTGTATTGCTTAGTTAGCGACGGTGGCATTATAAGATGATCCCTAGTGCACATTAATTTCAAGTTTTAAAGTGTTCATCCTTAGTAAGCACCGTTGCTAAACCTTGTTGTTTCGAAGCACCACGGGATGATCGGGTGTGTTAGATTCTGCAAGTGTATACAACGTGAGCAAGCCAGATTTGCTCATGCGGAAGCTAAGGTTTGATCTTGACGAGCCTAGCATGTACAGACATGGTCTCGGAATATGGATCACCGAAAGGTAAAGCATGAATCATATAGTAGATATGACGAACATGTCGATTGTTTGCCATTGAAGCTACATCAACTCACGTGATGATCGGTTTTGATGTGGTGGATTTGGTTCGTGTGATCACTAAAACAATGTGAGGGATATTGTTTTGAGTGGGAGTTCGCCTAGATTAATTTAGCTATTAATTAGAACTCAATTTGTCATAAACTTAGTCTAACCTATTGCAAATATGTTGTAGATCAATGGCGGCCCCTACCATCAATTTTAATGCGTTCCTAGAGAAAGAAAAGTTAAAAAACAATGGAAGCAACTTCGCGGATTGGTTCCGCAATTTGAGGATTGTCCTCAATGCTGGTAATTTGAACTATGTGCAGGATGCACCGCTGGGTGACCCGCCTGCAGCTGATGCTACCGATGAAGTAAAGAATGTTTACCTCGCTCGGAAGAATCAGTACTCCACAGTTCAGTGTGCTATCTTGTATGGTTTGGAATCGGAGCTTCAGAAAAGGTTTGAGAACCATGACCCACATGATATTGTCCGTGAACTCAAATTGATATTTGAGACTCACGCGGCAGTTGAGAGTTATGAGGCTTCTGAAAAGTTCTTTAACTGCAAGATGGAAGAGGGCAGCTCCGTCAGTGAGCATGTGCTTAAGATGTCTGGGCACGCAAACAAACTCCAAAGCTTGGGTATAGTGATTCCTAATGCTTTGGGGATTTACCGTGTCCTCTAATCACTGCCACCAAGTTACAAGAACTTTGTGATGAACTACAATATGCAAAGCATGAACAAGATGTTGCTAGAACTCTTCTCCGTGTTGAAATCTGCAGAAGTGGAGATCAAGAAAGAGCATCAAGTGTTGTTGGTCAATAAGACCACCAAATTCAAGAAAGGCAAGTCTAAGCAAAAGGGAAGCTTCAAGAAGGGTGGTAAGAAAGTTACCGCACCGGTGAAGAAGACCAAGGCTGTTCCTAAGCCTGATACTGAGTGCTTTTACTGCAAGGGAGAAGGTCACTGGAAGCGGAATTGCCCAAAGTACTTGGCGGATTTGAAGAACGGCAACATCAAGAAGAAAGGTATATCCGATATACATGTTATTGATGTGTATCTCACTAGTACGCGTAGTAGTGCCTAGGTATTTGATACTGGTTCGGTTGCTCATATTTGTAACTCGAAACAGGTGCTGCAGAATAAACGGAAGCTAGCGAAGAACGAGGTGACGATGCGCGTTGGAAATGGATCAAAGGTTGATGTGATCGCGGTCTGCACGCTACCTCTTCATCTACCATCGGGATTAGTTTTATACTTAAATAAATGTTATTTGGTGCCTGCGTTGAGCATGAACATTATATCTGCATCATGTTTGTTGCGAGACGGTTACTTGTTTAAGTCCGAGAATAATGGTTGTTTGATTTATATGAGTAATATGTTTTATGCACATGCACCTTTGATAGATGGTCTATTCTTATTGAATCTCGATAGTGGAAATACACATATTAATAATATTGAAGCTAAACGTTTGAAATTGAGCGATAACTCGACATATATGTGGCAATGTCGTCTTGGTCATATTGGAGTGAAGCGTATGAATAAACTCCATTCCGATGGACTTCTTGAATCACTTGATTTCGAATCACTTGAAAGATGCGAAGCATGTCTGATGGGTAAAATGACTAAGACTCCATTTTCTGGTATGATGGAGCGAGCTACGGACTTATTGGAAATCATACATACCGATGTGTGTGGTCCAATGAGTGTAGCATCGCGCGGTGGTTATCGTTATGTTCTTACCTTCATGGATGACTTTAGTAGATATGGGTATATCTATTTCATGAAACATAAGTCCGAAACTTTCAAGAAGTTTAAGGAATTTCAAAGTGAGGTAGAGAATCAATGTAACAAGAAGATTAAATTTCTATGTTCTGATCGTGGAGGTGAATATCTAAGTTACGAGTTTGGCGAGCATTTGAAGAAATGCGGAATACTTTCACAATTTACACCGCCGGGAACACCACAGCGTAATGGTGTGTCCGAACGTCGTAATCGAACTCTCTTAGATATGGTTCATTCTATGATGTCACTTACAGATTTACCGCTATCATTTTGGGGTTATGCATTAGAAACAGCCGCATTCACTTTAAATAGGGCACCATCTAAATCCGTTGAAACGACACCGTATGAATTATGGTTTGGGAAGAAACCTAAATTGTCGTTCCTTAAAGTTTGGGGTTGCGAAGCCTATGTAAAGAAGTTACAAACGGACAAGCTTGAACCCAAAGCGGAAAAATGCGTCTTCATAGGATACCCGAAGGAAACTATTGGGTATACCTTCTATCATAGATCCGAAGGCAAAATCTTCGTTGCAAAGAATGGATCCTTTCTAGAGAAGGAATTTCTCTCGAAAGAAGTGACTGGAAGGAAAGTAGAACTCGACGAGGTTGTTGAACCTTCTCTCGAACTTGCGAGTAGTGCAGCACCGGAAGTAGTTCCTGTGGCGCCTACACCAATAAGAGAGGAAGCTAATGATGATGATCATGAAACTTCGGTTGAAGTTGCTACAGAACCTCGCAGGTCAACGAGAACTCGTACCACTCCTGATTGGTATGATCCCGTTATGAGTGTCATGTTGGTGGACAACACCGATGACCCTGCGACATATGAGGAAGCGATGATGAGCCCAGATTCCAATAAATGGGAAGATGCCATGAAATCTGAAATTGGATCCATGTACGAAAACCAAGTATGGACTTTGGTGGACTTACCGGATGGTCGGAAGGCTGTCGAGAACAAATGGATTTTCAAGAAGAAAACAGATGTTGATGGTAATGTTACTGTCTATAAAGCTCGACTTGTCGCAAAAGGGTTTCGACAAATTCAAGGAGTTGACTACGATGAGACTTTCTCACCAGTAGCGAAGCTAAAGTCTGTGAGGATTATGTTAGCAATCGCTGCATATTACGATTATGAGATATGGCAGATGGATGTCAAAACGGCGTTCCTCAATGGAGACATTGATGAAGAGTTGTATATGATGCAACCCAAAGGTTTTGTCGATCCTAAAGATGCTAACAAGGTGTGCAAACTTCAATGGTCCATATATGGGTTGAAGCAAGCATCCCGAAGTTGGAATCAACGTTTTGATAAGGTAATCAAAAGTTTTGGTTTTATACAAACTTATGGAGAAGCTTGTATTTACAAGAAAGTGAGTGGGAGCTCTGTAGCATTCTTAATACTATATGTAGATGACATATTGTTGATTGGGAATGATGTAGACCTTCTTAATAGTGTCAAAGAATATTTGAATAATAGTTTTTCAATGAAAGATCTTGGCGAAGCAGCTTACATATTAGGCATAAAGATTTATAGAGATAGATCGAGACGCCTAATATCATTGTCACAAAGTACATATTTGGACAAAGTTCTAAAGAGGTTTGGAATGGAAGATAGCAAGAAAGGGTTCTTGCCCATGTTGCCCAATACGCCCTTGAGTAAAACTCAAAGTCCAGCAACGGCAGAAGATAGAGAAAGGATGAGTAAAACTCCCTATGCCTCAGCCATAGGATCTCTAATGTATGTCATGCTATGTACTAGACCCGACATTGCATATGCTGTTAGTTTGACTAGCAAATATCAAAGTGATCCAGGAGTGGATCATTGGACAGCGGTCAAAAACATCCTTAAGTACTTAAGAAGAACTAAGGATATGGTTCTTTCTTATGGAGGTGATGAACAGCTCGTTGTTAATGGTTACACCGATGCTAGTTGGAACACCGATCCGGATGATTCTAAATCACAATCTGGATACGTATTTATTTTGAATGGTGCAACAGTTAGCTGGAGGAGTGCAAAGCAAAGCGTTGTGGCGAGATCTTCAACTGAATCGGAATACATAGCTACTTCGGAGGCTTCACAAGAAGCGATATGGATGAAGGAGTTCATTACAGAGCTCGGTGTGGTTCCAAGTGCGCTGGACCCAATGTCTATCTACTGTGATAACATGGGCGCCATAGCCAATGCGCAAGAACCAAGGTCACACAAGAAGCTGAAGCACATCAAGCTTCGTTTTCACGCTATTCGAGAACATGTCCAAGATGGTGACATAAAGATTTGCAAAGTACACACAGATCTGAATATGGCGGATCCGTTGACTAAACCTCTCCCGAGGGCAAAACATGACCAACACCAAACTGCCATGGGTGCTCGGTATATTACCATGTAATCTAGATTAGTTGACTCTAGAGCAAGTGGGAGACTATTGTAGATATGCCCTAAAGGCAATAATAAATGTAGTTATTATTATATCTTTGTGTTTATGATAAATGTTTACATTCATTCTATAATAGTATTAACTAGAAACATTAATACTTGTGTGATTTGTAAACTAAATTAGAGTCCCTAGTAAAGCCTCTTCTTAATACTAGCTTGTTGATTAATAGATGATCATGGTTTCTTGATCATGAACATTTGAGATGTTGTTAATAACAAGATCATATCATTAGGAGAATGGTATGATGGACATACTCCTATAGATAAGCGTAGCATAAAGATCAAGTCATTTTAATAGTTCAATTGCTATAAGCTTTCTGATGCATAGTAACCTAATTTCTTCGACCATGAGATCATGCTTATCACCATCACCGGAAGGATGCTTTGATGACATCAAACACCACACCGTAACTGGGTGGCTATAAAGGTGGCATTGAGTGTTTGGAAAGTATGGGTTGAGACACATGGATCAAGAGTGGGATTTGTCCATCCATATGACAGATAGATATACTCTGGGCCCTCTCGGTGGAATGTCATCCAATTAGCTTGCAAGCATGTGACTAGCTCACAAGGGATCACATACCACGGGAACGAGAAAAGAGTACTTATCGGTAACGAGGTTGAACTAGGTATGCAGAGATACCGACGATCAAAACCTCGGATAAGTAAACTATCGTGATACAAAGGGAAATTGGTATCGTATGTAAGTGATTCATTCGATCGCAAAGTAATCGTAGAAATATGTGGGAGACATATGAATTTATAGATTCCTCTATTGGTTATTGTTCGGAGATGTGTCTCGATCATGTCCGCATAATTCACGAACCGTAGGGAGACACACTTAAGGATTCGATGTTGTTGAGTAGTTATGGAATGATGAGTAAGATACTGAATGTTGTTCGGAGTCTCGGATGGGATCCGGGATATCACGAGGAGATCCGGAATGGTCCGGAGAATAAGATTCATATAAGGAAAGTCCTGTTTCGTAGTTGGGGAATGATTCCGGTGTTTTCATCGGGAATGTTCTAGAAGGTTCCGGAAGGTCCGGCACTCCGGAGGGGAAGGGTACATGAATGTTTCATGACAATATGGAATGGTTGCATCATGTACTAGGTATCATGGCTGGGCAAAATAAAGGGAGAAATCAAATCCTAGTTTGAAAAGTCAAACGCCAATTTGAAAAGTCAAACGGCAGTTTTGCTTGGTGGAGGGAGAGTAGGAAACCTACTTGGGGAGGAGTTCCTCTCCCTCCACCCGCCGGCCAAGGAGGCCGACTTGGGGGAGGACTCCCTTCCCTTGGCCGGCGCCCTCCCACCTATAAAAGAAGGGGCAGGGGTTCCCCTCTTCCCTACACACCTCTCTCCACCAAAACCCTAGCCCTAGCCGTCGGCCACCATAAGTCGTCGCCGCCCTAGGGTTTGCCCTAGCCGCCGAGTTGGGGATCTCCCCAAGCCCTAGCCTCCGGCCTAGCCTCCTCCCTTGGTGCCTCTAAACCCTAGATCGCCAAGGCCTCTCTCATAGTCCACCATACTCGCTCCGGCTTAAGGCGAAGCCCTACGAGATCTCCCCTCTACTTCCGGTACCACACCATCGTGCTGCCGGAATTGCGAGGAGAGTGCTACAACCTCCGCTGCCTTCTGGAACAAGGGAGAGGAAGGTCTTCATCGAGTATTGAACGTGTGACTGACTGCGGAAGCGCTGCCGGAACGTAGAGCCGGAAGGATCGTCTACGCGATCTTGAGATCGGCAAGAGTACGACTACATCACCCACGAGAATTTGCTCTCGTTAAATACTTTGGAATCTTCGAGGGTGAGTTCCTCTATCGACTCGTTGCTACAATCTAGTAGATAGATCTTGGCTTGTTTGTTTGCATGCGGTAGAATTTTTTTGTTTTCGATGCTACGAACCCCTACAGAATAATCTTGACTTGGTTTCTTTCCTACTCAATCTCACTAAAGGGTTAAAGTTAGGTATTACCATGATACTCATTGTAGAGATAAATAAGAATAAAGTGGGTCAAGAGTTAGTTATTATATTCTTGTTACTGTAATTATATTCATAGCTTGGTATTCATGGGTTATTGTATTGAATACTAGGATATGATTACTTAAGGACCAAATATAATTCATTAATCAATGTGTATTGGTTTAGTTTCATTATATTTGATCTACCCTTAGATCAAATTACCATTGCCCAAAATAATGTTTTTAGCAAAGGTCATATTGAAACTTATCGCAGTCAACTCGATGACCTACTTCAATTCCATCAAGTTAAGAGAAGCTTCAATCACTTTGACAAGATTTATTCAAAAGCGCAAAAATTATTCGGATTTTCTATGCATGAATGCAATGCACACATCTGGGTTCAGCTTATTTCTAAGCTCTAATGCTGGGATGTTACAATTTGGCACACCAACTATGTGCAGCTAGATCCAATGGCAAGCAACTCGAGCCCTGCAATGCATTCTCTTAACAACTTTGGGACCGCAAAGTGACTAAATTAGCAGGAACTCACAACCATCCATCGAATAACAATTCTAATCTCTAAATTATCTATCAATTCAACTAATCATTACACGTTCCACCTTCACCACAACCCCATAGTGTAATTGTTAGGACGGGGATGACAACTACTAAAACTGCCCACATGAATCTACTATTCTCCCCCCCTTAACTTGAAGTTCATGTTTTAGATTTTCTACCACTTGATCAAATACGGCAAGATCAGCCTCAAGAGTCAACTTCTCTTTGCGAATAAGCTCCGAGTTCTTCTTTTTTTCCTCGACAGTACGCTTCAGCTCTAATATCAACAAGTTTTTACGGGCCAATTCATCACCTAAATTGGCAACCATCTCCTCCAAATCCATCCTCTTGCTAGACCACTGGGTTAATTCATCTTGGTATGCAATGTACCATAGATCATCGGCCTGCATAGCACACTGTAACAATCCCAAAACAAACCCAATTAAAAAATCAGTCCGATAGGACATGGCGGCACTTCAAATTCAACAGTAGTACATAGAGAAGGGGCTACCTGCACTTCCAACATGGTAGGAGAAGGAGAACGTGGCTACGACATGATCGAATCCCCACCCTCGCCGGTGTACCCACTACGACCAGACATTGAAGACTAATTTACCCCTGCAATATCGAGAAAATTACGGAACCAAATCGATTAGGGTTGGCGGAGAATGAGCGAAGGTCTTACCAAGAAATACTAGCAATTGCTACGAACGTGCATCGAGCTATGGTGGCGGAACAAAATCTCGGTCGTCGTGGACGGCGGACCTGCCTGCGTTCGATACTGCCTCAACGTACAATGCGTGCGGATGAAACAGGTGCTGGGGCCGTGGTTGAGGTGTAGCGTGGAAGTCCGTCTGACGCCACCGTAGGACGGAGCCGTCGATGCGTCGACGATGGCTGCTCTGACCGCCGGTGGGGTAGGAGCTGCTCGGGTCTAGGGGCTTGGAGCGGATGAGAGAGAGAGAGAGAGAGAGAGAGAGAGAGAGAGAGAGAGAGAGAGAGAGAGAGAGAGAGAGAGAGAGAGAGAGAGAGAGAGAGAGAGAGAGAGAGAGAGAACCTCACATCTGTCATACACGACCCCACCTATCAATGTTTGGGGAAGTAGCTACTCCGGGATTTTTTTTTCATATTTGCCAATTTTGCATATCTGCCAAACTTTTTCTTTAATATTTGCATATTTGCCACATGACCACCACATGTCAGCGACACACAAAATGACAAATATGCAAGTTGCAATCTAAAACGTGGCAAATATGCAAATACCCCTCCATCCCCACATCACGTCTCCATCGTTCATTGCCTTCGATGGCCCCACATGACGGCCCCATCATTCATTGGCTTCGATGGCCCCACAGAACAAACCTTTTCTTTAAAATTTGCATATTTTCTACATGACCACCACATGTCAGTGAAACAAAAAATAGAAAATATGCAAGTTGCAACGTAAAACGTAGAAAATATGCAAATCCCCCTCCATCCACACATCACGGCCCCATCAGTCATTGGCTTCGACGGCCGCACATGACGGCCCCATCGTTCATTGGCTTTGATGGCCCCACAAAACGAACCTTTTCTTTGAAATTTGCATATTTTCCACATGACCACCACATGTCAGCGACACACAAAATGGCAAATATGCAAGTTGCAATCTAAAACATGGCAAATATGCAAATCCCCCCTCCAGTCCCACATCACGTCTCCATCGGTCATTGGCTTCGACGGCCCCACATGACGGCCCCATCGTTCATTGGATTCGATGGCCCCACAGCACGAACCTTTTCTTTGAAATTTGCATATTTTCCACATGACCACCACATGCCAGTGACACACAAAATGGCAAATATGCAAGTTGCAACGTAAAACATGGAAAATATGCAAATCCTCCCTCTAGCCCCACATCACGGCCCCATCGGTCATTGGCTTCGACGGCCCCACATGACGGCCCCATCGTTCATTAGCTTGGATGGCCCCATAGAATGGCCCCATTTGTCATTGCCTGCACCGGCCATCCAACTAGAAAAAAGCGGCCCACAAGTCAGTGAGAGATGGATGGCGGGTACGACGTGTATCCTGGCTCCCCCCGGTCGAGGCCACGTAATGTAACGCTCAACGTCCAACCCGTCCCAACATGGTCCCACCAGTCAGCATGTAACGGTCATGATGCAGCCCGACCTACGGTCATTACCACATCTTGGTCTCCAACTTACGCCAAGTCGTCATGGACTCCAAAGGTGAATCTGTTCCTCTATGCGAGCCCCCTTCCTACCCTGTTGAATGGTATGCTACTTCATACTCCGTCACATATGCATGATAGGTTCACATTGACAAGTACGGAGGCAAGGGAGGAAGCCCGGAGCATCAAGCCCGACAAGACGGAGGCTTGGAAGAGGAGGCGGAAGAAGACAGATCGCCAAATGCTCTCTGTCTCCAGCGGTACTACCGGATCTGGCGACCGGTACTACCGGCCAGCGGTGCTACCGCCCCCTACTACCGCCCCCTACAGACGATGCCAATAGAAGCCCCAGGACTGCAAGCGGTACTACCGGATCTGGACCCGGTACTACCGGTCAGCGGTACTACCGTCCCCAGATACCGCTCGCTACAGACGGCTCCAACTGACGCTCCAGGACCGCAAGAGGTACTACCGGTCCCAGAGCCGTACTACCGGTGTTGACCGGTACTACCGGTCCCAAGTCCGGTACTACCGGTCATGTGTGCCTGCGCGCACTTGTTGGGCCTTCGGCCCATGTACCCCTCTAGCTCGTCCAAACCCTAGTTTTATCCCCAATCTACCCTTGTTTAGTGGTTGGCCTATAAATAGAGCCCCCACCCCTCATGTATCCCTTAGGCATAGATGATAGACTAAAGACAACCGCATTGTGGAATCTCTAGTTTTGCCTCATCCCCTTTACCAAGGGGACCGACTATCGTCACCAACCTCGATTGGACTTTGCATCACGCATCCATCGTTGAACAAGGCCTTGGAGTTCGATGTCTCGTCTCCAAGTTGTCAAGACCCTCCCCAAGGTGTTCTTCCCTCTCCGATGTGGATTTGAGGGAGCACGTTGACCGATCTTTCCTTGCGAGGATTCTATCGGACCGGTGGCCGCCGTTCGGGAGCAATCGGCCTTGTATCGTGTGAGTTTTGCGTGTGTTCATCGTGTTCTTCGCGAGGTGTGTGTTTGCTTCCACTACCTTCTCCCTTTCCCCTCGCTTTCCCATCGATTTGACCACGAGATCCGTGAAGATCGGGCCACCCAAGAGGTTAACCCCTCCATCATCTGGAATCAGCAGCTTTTGGTTGCCACGGATTTCTCATCGATTTGGTCTTTTCCCCATAAATTCGAAATTTCCACCAAAAATAGCCCATTCGTGTTTTGGATCGATCTGTGATTTGAGTGTGTTTTGGTAGGTTTTGATCCGTGGACTACTTGCTAAACTTGTTGATCTACCTTCCTTTGCGTTCCCATAGCCTAATTCCTTGATTTCCTTCGTCGATTTGGTGTTTTTCTTGAAGCTTTTCCGCCCAAATCACCCCAAAATCGCGAAAACGCGTCGAATCTGGGTTTCTCTGTCTCGAGCGGTACTACCGCTCCAAATCTATGGTACTACCGCCCTTTTCCGGTACTACCGGGCCCAAAATCCGGAACTACCGCCCAGTACAGAAAGAAAACAGCAGGTTCCCAGATTTCAGCCTCTCACCATTTTGAGCATAACTTTTGCATTCGAACTCGGATTTTGGTGTTCTTTAGCTCGTTTCGAAGAGGATGAGGAGCTCTAAATCATCATCCACGTTGTTCATGATATCTACTCCATCCAAATTCCGTGAGCAAGGCGGAATCCAACAATAAAGGGTGAAGATCGTCGACGAAAGGTATAAACATTCCGCGACTTCTCCCCACTTGCATTCCTTTGTGAACCCCACTATCTTTGCAAGCAACAAACACCTATTGAGACTAGTTCCTCTTATGATTGCTTGGGCTATGCACATTTGATACCTTGTAGAATTCCGAGCAAACATTGTGAGCGCTATCTCATATAGTTATCTTGTATAGTTGTTGGCACAAGGAAGAGGCAAGTGAAAAAGAAATAAAAAGAAAAAGAGTGATACAAAAAGAAAAAAATAGAAAAAAGAAAAAGAAAAATAAAGAAATATACATGTGCCTCATAGAATAGGAAGCGCAAGCTCGATGAACATCATATAGGTGGTACTTATTGTGCATATCTTGTAGCCCACCAATTTTGTGCAATCGAACTAGCGTCTCTCCTTGTACTTGTGTGACATGAGCTTTTAGTCTTCGCTAGGTAATCATTTGGTTCTTAGCTCACTTTCTCCGTCGCACAAGTCCCATTTATCCCACCGTGTGTGTTTCCTTGTACATATTTCCTATCTTGTGGATTGACTTGTTTTTCTTTGTGATCATTGTGGTTCTTTACTTGTCATTACAACATCTTGATTTCGGATTGGTTCTTGACATGCCACTTTCCATACCTATCCACCATAGGCCTTTTGTGTGTTTGTTTTTTTGTTGGTAGTTGGTTTTGGTGTTCCACGTGAACTTCACTTTGCTTGGTTTATTGCTCTCAAGTGTGGCCACCTGCACGATACGATCTTCCAAGGTAAAGTAAGGTTTGACGTTGTATCCCTAACACCCTCTACCACTTTCATATACAACACTTGGTCTTGTGAAGCATGTCTAGGGACTCCGGGACCGAGGATGATTTCTATGAAGAATCCACGATGAGCCACCATGCCTATGTCTCCACAAGCATGGATTACATGATGGAGCACTACACCAACAATGGCTCCACATGCTTGGGTGACATGGAGTGCTACAACAACAACGACTCCCCAAGCATGGGCGACTTCAAGAACGACAACGACAAGCTCCTCAAGTCGCACCGACCAAGACGAAGCCTCCAACTCGAGTGCGCCAAGGTCCATCATCAAATGGACAAGTTCCAAAGCGACCTCCACAACTTCAAGAAGGACATGGACAACGACTTCGACAAAAACATGAGGATGGTCGCCAAGACTAATGATGCTTTGCGCTCATTAGAAAAACTTACAAGGAAGAGTGCCAAGGTCAAGGGCCATCGTCGTGAGCGTCATATGGATGACCAAGTGCGCCACCTACATAAACCATTGGCAAGGCACGCCAATGACCTCCGTCGACACCATCACAAGGCACCTTCAACTTCTTGTGCCACCACCAAAATGGCACCAAGAGCAAGCCTTCGTCCACGCCATCAATCTTCAACGACTACGCTTGCATTTGAAGACCTCATGAACGAGGAAAATGTAAACCTCTACTTCGCCAAGTTGGATAGCATGAGCCTACCTCCACCACTACTACAAGATGGCCACAAGACGATCGAGCATGGGATTTTCCCTTCGACCATGGAGGCGAGCAATGATGCCCATCTTATGGCATCCAACTTTGAACGCGACAAGGTCAAGAATGGTGAGCATGGGATTTTCCCTTCACCAAAGGAGGCGCATGGAGTTGAGGAAACTGAGCCTATCCCCATATGCTTGAGTGATGATGTGGTACCAATCCCATGTGAGTATGAGAGCCACTTAGCCCACTTGAGTGAGAACAAGAGTGACATGAGTGACTCCACCTTATGTGAGATTGAGTGCTTCCACTTGGAGGGCATGAGCGATACTCCTAGTGAGTTGAGAGTGGTAGTTGATAGGTCAAGTGAGACCATTTCAAATTCTAACAACTTACCCTCTACCTCTAGTGTGTTCTCTTGTGTTGTGCTAGGTTCCATGGAGGAAGATGCGCCAAGCCATGAAGCAATGATGCCTCAATTGGAGAAGATGTACATGGTGCACGAAGATGATGCTACGCCATGGCTACATCAAGAAAACGAAGTCGTCCACAAGGAGGCCACTACTTCCACAACACCCACTGCATATGAGAGGTATGACCAAGGTAATAATAAGGGTGTTGATGATGCCATGATCCCACTAGTGGACATGATGAATTGTGAGGATATGCATGTTATGGATGACACTTGTGACATTACATATGCTTCACTCATATTCCCATGTGATGCTTTGCCTTTGCATAATATTGATCATGTGGAATTGTTTGATTGCGATATCATTGCCATAAACATGCCATGTTATGTATCTTGTGTGTATCCTCCAATTGCTTCGGACTTGTCTTGTCATGCTAGTCATTCAATTTCTCTCGTTGCTTGCGATAAGATGAATGCTTGCTATTTCACTTGTTTTGCTTGCAACAATATTGATCTTATGCGTTATAATGAGATGTCCCCCATAGCTTTCTCAATTTTTGGAGATTTTGATGATGGCCATGATAAGCATGTTCCCCACTTGCATACTCACCATGCATCTATTTCATACTTGAATGACATTAATGGTGATGTGCACAAGAAGATATACGTCATGATGGATGATGTGTATCTCTACCATGCACATAGGTTCTTCCTTTTACATATGATGTGTGTAGGTACCCGCACGAGAATGTCAACCTCGGTTGAGCACGAGTTGACAAAAAGAGCTCTAGAGAGCATCCCACAAGTGAGTTCAAGATCGAACCCAGCTCTGATACCTTTTGCATGCTTTGCATCTTTCATGTTGGCAAATTGCTCTTTCCTATGGTTTGATTGCAAACATGTTAATGGTATTATCTCCCCTCGTGACATTCATGTTTCTTCGCATTTAGATAATGATGCTTTGTGTGTTGCAACAAAAATGTTGAACATTTTCTCTTTCCGATGTTTTGTGTGCAACCACAATTCCATTAAGAGCATGTATTGTAATGAGAGCTTCCAAGAATCTCGTCTTGTTGTTGCAACAAACATAAGGACCACTTGCTCTTTCATTTGGTTTGTTTGCAAACATAATACTTTTGTTTTGGATATGCTTCCTTGTGTGTTTTTGCCAAATTCTCCTATTCTTGCATCAAAGATGTTGTTTGAAATTTGGATCCAATGCTTTGAATGCCCCACTTCTATGTTATATGGAGTTTTTGAGTTTCCACATTTGGATGATGTTCAAACGATTTCCATGCACATTGACCTTGCATATGCATCCCGTTTGCTATACTTGAGTTGTGCTAATCGTGTTGTGAACAAGAATGGACATGCCACAAATGACATGCTCCTCTATCACACACAAACATATGTTGCTTGGTCTTTGTTGTATGAAGGTACAAATGCATACACGTCAACCTCTATGGACTATATGTTGACAAGAAGAACCGAAGAGAGTTACCTATGGCTACCCTTCATCGAGCTATATCTACAAGCTAAGGTGACTTCCTTCTACTTGAGGACTCATGCTATAATCTTCATGAATTGGCTACGCTTTGAGTGTTGCTTTGCTTTTGTTGTGAGCTTTGTAGGCTTCAAGGAAGGTGAAGGAACATTGAAGTGTTGTCAAGTCAATCTTCCCGAGGACGACTATATGGTGAACCCCAGGATCAAGAAGGTCTCTCGACCGCTTCTACTTTGTGATGCGCATGTAGAGTCGAGGACGACTCTTTTTGAAGGGGGGGAGCTGATGTAGCCTGAGCTACGGCCGTTACCACATCTTGGTCTCCAACTTACGCCAAGTCGTCATGGACTCCAAAGGTGAATCTGTTCCTCTATGCGAGCCCCCTTCCTACCCTGTTGAATGGTATGCTACTTCATACTCCGTCACATATGCATGATAGGTTCGCATTGACAAGTACGGAGGCAAGGGAGGAAGCCCGGAGCATCAAGCCCGACAAGACGGAGGCTTGGAAGAGGAGGCGGAAGAAGACAGATCGCCAAATGCTCTCTGTCTCCAGCGGTACTACCGGATCTGGCGACCGGTACTACCGGCCAGCGGTGCTACCGCCCCCTACTACCGCCCCCTACAGACGATGCCAATAGAAGCCCCAGGACTGCAAGCGGTACTACCGGATCTGGACCCGGTACTACCGGTCAGCGGTACTACCGTCCCCAGATACCGCTCGCTACATATGGCTCCAACTGACGCTCCAGGACCGCAAGCGGTACTACCGGTCCCAGAGCGGTACTACCGGTGTTGACCGGTACTACCGGTCCCAAGTCTGGTACTACCGGTCATGTGTGCATGCGCGCACCTATTGGGCCTTCGGCCCATGTACCCCTCTAGCTCATCCAAACCCTAGTTTTATCCCCAAACTACCCTTGCTTAGTGGTTGGACTATAAATAGAGCCCCCACCCCTCATGTATCCCTTAGGCATAGATGATAGACTAAAGACAACCCCATTGTGGAATCTCTAGTTTTGCCTCATCCCCTTTACCAAGGGGACCGACTATCGTCACCAACCTCGATTGGACTTTGCATCACGCATCCATCGTTGAACAAGGCCTTGGAGTTCGATGTCTCGTCTCCAAGTTGTCAAGACCCTCCCCAAGGTGTTCTTCCCTCTCCGATGTGGATTTGAGGGAGCACGTTGACCGATCTTTCCTTGCGAGGATTCTATCGGACCGGTGGCCGCCGTTCGGGAGCAATCGGCCTTGTATCGTGTGAGTTTTGCGTGTGTTCATCGTGTTCTTCGCGAGGTGTGTGTTCGCTTCCGCTACCTTCTCCCTTTCCCCTCGCTTTCCCATCGATTTGACCACGAGATCCGTGAAGATCGGGCCACCCAAGAGGTTAACCCCTCCATCAGGTCAAGCCTTTGACCTGACGGCATCCCTCTGTTCGAGCGCCTGCGAGCGCCTGCGAGGGTTTCATAACATAGCGAGGGGAAAAGTAAGGACAAGTTAAGCGGCTGGGAAAAACTGAGTACAACTAACGAACCAGGGGCACGAAAATAGAAATCCCTTTTTCAAATGCTACACATGTGTTTTGGTGTTGTTGGCTGCATTGGGCATATATGTTGGATTAGTTGGTTTGTTTTATTACAAATGTTGATACACTTTACTACCATTTTGTTGCAACCATATGGGTTTTTCTATTGCATGTTGTTGCCTTTTGCAAGATTAGTGTTTTTGAAATGTTAGATTTACACAATGTTATAGATTGATAAAAAATACTACAATCAATGTTTAATATACGAGTTAAACTTTTACATGGCCAAGTTAGGTGTTGCATCGACCGAACAATCTACATCTCACACTTAAGTGGGGTATGACGACTCCAAAGCTGGTTGATATTCCCCTATTTCTTGAGGTGCTCCTTAACCTCTCTTGATCAAAAACTAATGGCGTGTTCATAAACGGTGTGGCTTCCCGCAATCCACTAATCCAAGTTATGTTTCCTGAATCCCGCACCTCTATTGAAGCACACAATGTTCGGTGCTGCTAATCATCATGTTGGGTTTGAAGCCCATTTTCCTAGATTGCCCACCTGAAGCCAGTTTGCCATGCGAGCTATTCGGGGCAATTTGGACTATTGTGAACTAAATATGGGACGAGGAGGTCGGGGCCTCTATTCGCACCACGATAGTGCGCTACAAGGTGGTCCGGTAGCTGCGACTGGATCTGCCACCGGAAGAGGTCGGGATATGACGACCTACTGGGGGAGCCAATCTCGTGTGCCAAGCGTAAATCCTGGGCACGCGGAGCAGCTGTAGTCGTGGGAGATGTCCGTGAATGGCTTGATGTGGCTACTAGAGGCGAGGATGGAGCAACGATAGTAGCAATGAGGCCGAGGAGGGATTCCCTCCCGAGGGCAAGAGTTACGAATGGGAATTGATGGTGCTTGATCAATCAGAACAAGGGAGAAGAATATAATGGGGCAAAAAGTTTTTCACTTAAGCGGTGGTAATCAACCATATTTTCACACTGCTCCATGGTTTGTTGATCTTTGACTCCTCAGAAGTGGTTCTCTGTGTTTTGTATAGCAAATTGGACCAACTTCTAGGATTTAGATCCATGGAGAAAGGCTGTTTGACACCGCTCCACCATGGAGTTTCAAGAAGGTGGAAGCTGGAGAACATCCAAACATGCCCTAAGTTGATCTTACATCCTAGCATAATCTCATCACGCAAAAATATGTTGATTGCAAGGTTTACCTTTTTTATCATAATACACTACTTTATTAAATGGAATAGTTGTTACAGACTGGATTACACCAGTCAAAAAACCATGTATTTCACCAAAGTGAATAAAGTCAAGCTTAAAGATTCTTTGGCACATCTATGTTCCACATTATTTGTATCCCGTCCTTTGTAAAGAATCTTGACATCCTAGAAATTTTTGCATATATCTTGCATGTCATTAAATACGTGTGCCCCTGTATTTCTCTGTTCCTTCCCATCCTTCCATAGCTTCACCAGCGAACCGCAATCTATTTTGAAGAATAATTTTAGATATCCCTAGTCTTGCTGTCGTCTCGAGACCTTCTCGGCAGGTCAACAACTCACCGATGAAAGGATCCTGAACGTAGCTATGTTTTCGATATCTTGCCTCAATAAAAATTGTAGCCTCATTGCAAAAGAGATAGCCTAAGTCAGCTTCATGTGTTCTAAAGTTAATAGGGACATCTATGGTCTATCAAGACATGATAATTCTTGGTGGGTAACTATTGGTCCAACGATCGCGACTTCGAAGAGAAAAATCCCTCCTGGGTCGCTCTCGCCCGAGCAGCTCCGTAGGCGACCCATGATCTTGCAGCCGGTCCTCCTTCCCTCAGCAGACCCTGGCCGGCGCCATCGCCCATGCCGGTTACGGTGGCAGCCCCCTCTCGGCAAACTACCAAGGGGAGGAGAGGGGATCATGACGAAGCTCCACGGCAGCGGCAATCCTTGGCACCACAGCCTAATCTGGCTGGGGCCTCAAAGTCGGGGCAAAGATTTGGCGACGGATGATGCGACGCTTCCATTGGCGGCAAATTAGTGCCATGGATCCTGGTCTTATGGTTAGATCTTGGGCTTGCCAACCGCCATGGATGAACTTTGTGTGCGGTTGTCTCCTTTGCTGCTCCGTCTAGCGGCGTGGGGGCCTGCTTATGTGTTCGAATAATGGGGGCGGTCCTAGGATTCTTCTTGTGCCAAGATGAATATCTACCGAATTCCGGTCCCCATCGATCTGGTGGGAGTGTCGTGTTTCAGAAGGCTTCGACGGTGAACTCCCATGGGTGCCTATTGCTTGCAGATTACTGGATCAGATGGAATTTGGTCGTGCGCACCTGCATTTTCATTCTGGCCATTTGGTTTCAGAAGGAGTGTTCCGAAGCTCTGCTGGCTGTTATTATCATGGGCATGCTTTCTCATTCCATGGTGAAGTGAGCTGACGGAGAAGGTCATGGAACCGAAATCCGAGGACTAGAAATGGTGATTCAACTCTCTATTGCGATGATGAATTGTCATGGAGATTTCTAACTTGGAGCAGCGGCAGCATAAGTGGGGGCAAAAACACATGAGAAGTCCAAAGTATTACCTTTAAGGGTGAAAATCTAAGGTCTGGCCTTAATAGGTTGTGTCTGGCAATGACCTTATTAAGGCATTGTTTTTGGGAGTGAGCACTTTCTCCAGGGTGAAAACCTAAGATCTATGATCGGACGATGACGACGCTTGTGCACTGTTCCCTTCTTTGAGGTGTCACTTTCGGAGAACCTGAACTTTTGGTGCTATTTTGGTGGTGTTAGTACTGTTGTTATAAGAAATAAATCACTGTAGCGGGACTTTTTTGTAATTCTTTTTTTCTAGGTTGTGTGCATCCTTAATGCTTATAATACAATGGGTTGTTGCAGAGGCTGTGTGCAATTTCTATCTTTATGATATTAATATATGCTCTTTTTGAAGAAAATAGAGCCATCTATGTTTACCATATGCCAGCCCAGCGGTAGCCTAGACCACTTACACTCTAGCTTCTGACATACCACTTAGAAGGAGGCAACTCAAGCAAGGAGGTATGCTCCTCTATAAGATGTGTAACACCCGGGTTCTGAAAAGACCGTGGCCTCTATGTGACATGCCAATCCCTGGATCGGTTCATTGGCCCACAATAGAGTAAGATAGATAATCATAGCAAAATATCCGTGTATCATGATCTACAAAGATCCAGAGTACCATTATTACAATAAAAGCTTAGCATAAAGCTAGCTCAAATTATTCAGGTAGCAACATAAACAAGTAAATCCTCCATTCTTCAAATTGCCCACAAGTGAACAAGTGCCGAGTGGAGTACCGTGGCCTATAACGATCAATCAGAATCGGAATAACCTGCAACATGAAACGTAGCAGCCCCGAAGGGTCAATACATGGAATGTATGGCAAGTAGAGCTAGTGAAGGAGACAATAGTACTAACATCTACATGCATATTTGGCAAGTGGAGCTGTGTCTGGCTTGCATTTGCAAATACATTTGTCCTACTTTCATAAACGGTTTTTGATTTTCTTTGAAAAGATCCCAATTAAGTTAACCCAACGACATTAAAACAATTATGAAATTAGAATGAGCGAGAAACATGTCATGGAATCAATATCTAGCAACTCAGATGTCCATAACCGGGGACACGGCTAATCGATTAGATTATACACTCTGCAGAGGTTAGTACACTTTACCCATGTGACTTGGCCAGCCCAGCTCGTACCATCACTTTCATTTTGGGTGATGATAGGGAGAAGTCCAAGAAGAGACTGTTCGGGAAGTAGCTCTCAATCCCGACGCGCACCGGTCCAACCTACCAAAATTCTACATCTCTGGATACGCGGGTTCGAGTTACCACAACCTACTAAGTCCAACCAACCGCCCATTTCATTATTGGCACATGGTTGTACACGTAAGCTACACAATAAAGAAGCCAATCATTCTCTCTTGATACCTGGGTGCCTTTCCGCAATGAAACCACCGAAAATTATCAATACCATCACACCCAGGGGGTTCATTGATTAAGTTGTTTTTTTAGTTTTCACAAACCAATACTTTGAGAAAACAAGTATCAATGATGTAACCCAGCCCTCGTTCATCAAGCATGGCTAAGCACATCTACCAATGGTGGTTCATCTACAAAGAGGGTCCTACCACATAATAGGACATAGCATAGCAATAGTATCATCCTACACATGCATATACAAAATACACGACAATGCATAGAAAATAGTAGGACGATATCATGAACAAAGTAGCACCTATTTGCCTTGCTTGTAGCGGTCGGGAGCACAATCCTCACACGAGCAAGCGTTGCACTCGACATAATCTACACGATACAATTGCAATCATAAACAAACAATGCACAAGCATATGCAACAATTATGATGCATGAATGCAAAAATGACAAGTGAATTGGTGCTACAGCTGCACCACAACATCCTATACCATAATACTACCGATTGCATGCATGAAAAACAGTTTTAGCGCAAGGAAAACTACTAGACAAAAGTAATGCTCCAAACTGGAGCTAGAAATTAAATAATTCACTACCGGTAGTATACTGTTTGTAAAATCTTGGGAAAATTCTACCGCATAGGCATCGCTGATTAGAAACAGTACCAAGTGGAATTACTCGAAAAGGAATTATAAAACTCCCCGAGTAATTAAAACACTTCAGAAAGCCAATAGACAGTTTCTGCAGAAGTTTTTACTGTAAGTCTATCTTTTTAATTCACGATGAGATTCTCCTCGTTCCACTGAATCCAGGGACATATCATACGCGATTTTTGGAGCTACGGATCTTTTCCTACGAATTTATTACTCCGAAAAGGCCATTAACTAGTTTGATTAAACTGTACTAAACCTTGCAGTAAAAGTGTTAACCAAAGGTACAGAGAGATTCTACACGACTCACTGAATCCGTACATATTTTATTTGCAATTTTTAGCCAAGCGGTTTAATTTCTATGCAATTTACAAGATTCTACCGAAATCTGCCAACTAAAAGGGATTAACGAAATTGACCAGTCAATTGTGTCTGTTGACTGGTCAAAGCGTCTGCTGACTGGGCGCTGACTGGGCGTCTGACTAGTCAACGCCTGAGTCTGACCGGTCAACTAACGATCTGAGCCGCTGATCTGAGATCTGACGGTGGCTGCTGTCTTACCGGAAACGGACGGCGAAACGGACTCCGGCGAGCTCCGGACGGCGGCGACGATCGGTTCCGGCGTCGGGGTTCTTCCTGCACGGGTACACACGGTCAACGAACGGGTCGACAAAAATCAATCGCACGCAAGGCGGCGCGTACGTGCGTGTATGCGTGCGCGTGTGTGCATGCATGCGATAACGCACAGGCGAGGCGGCAGCGAGGCGGCGCGGCGCGCAGCGCGGCGGCGCGCGCAGCAGCGAGGCGCGGCAGCAGCAGATGGCGCGCGCACGGGTGGCGATGCGACGCGGCGGCGGGGTCGGCTGGGGCGGCGGCTTGGCGGCGTGGCCGCGGTCGGCGGAGGGGCGGCGGCGTGGCCGCAGTGGCGGGCGCAGGCGGCGGGCTTGGCGCAGCGCAGCGCGGCGGCGACGGCGGCGGGGCAGCGGGCGGTCGCGGGCTCGCGCGGCGGAGGGCGGCGGCAGGCGCGCTAGGCGGCGGCGGTGAGGTGCGACGTCGGCGGCGGTGAGAGGCGATGGCGGCGGTGATCCGCGGGAACGGAGAGGCGGCGGCGAGGCGCACCTGGCGGCGGGGTCGGCGGTGGCCGGCGGCGGCGGAGGCGGCGGCCAGGAGCGGCGGCGGCGGCGGCCAGAAGTCGGCGGCGGCGGCGGTTCGATCTCGGGAACCGCGCGCGTGGGAGGCGGGGTCGACAGGTGGGAGTCGGGCACGCAAATCGAGGCCGGGCGGTGGGGTCCTCTTTAAATAGTCCCTCGCGCGGAATCCTGAACTGAAACGGCCCAGAGTTGTACTAGAACTCGGAAATCGGTCCGGATTTTCGGACCGTTTTCCGGCGGTTTACTAAAACGTCCGAAGCTTTTCCATACGAACTCCGATTCAAGCGATTCTCGCGCCTACGGGTTCGTATCGTCGAGGGGAACAATCTAGCGTCAAGGTTTGAGCGAAAACTCGAATCTACAGGGGTGGTTGTCGCAAGTCCTACTAAAGCCTCCCGCAGGAAACTCGTATCGAAACAAAATAGGATTTTAAGGATAGCGTTTCGCCGATCCTTTCTACTCGACGGTTTTGCATGGAAAGATATGATGCGATGCTATGAATGATATGCAAGACCAAATCTAAAATTTGGGATGTGACAAGACTAACCCCCTTAAGATGAATCTCGTCCTCGAGATTCGGCGCGGCTAGCAAATAAGTGTGGGTAGTCCTCTCGGATGTCATCTTCACGCTCCCAAGTGGCTTCCTCTTCGGTGTGGTGACTCCACTGCACCTTGCAAAACTTGATTGTCTTGGTACGGGTAGTCCTCTCTGCTGTCTCCAGAATCTTGACCGGTTTCTCCTCATAGGTCAAGTCATTCTCGAGCTGAACCTCCTCTAGTGGTACGGTGTCTCTCAACGGTGTATCCACCATCTCCGGATGGCACTTCTTCAGCTGGGACACGTGGAACACATTGTGAACAGCGGACAGAGCCTCTGGCAACTCCAACTGATAAGCAACTTCTCCTTTGCGTGCTAAGACCCTGTACGGTCCAATAAATCGAGGTGCCAGCTTACCCTTAATTCCAAATCTCTTGATTCCACGAAGTGGCGACACTCTGAGGTATGCTCTATCACCTATCTCATACACCACTTCCTTGCGCTTGGCGTCAGCGTAGCTCTTCTGCCTTGATTGTGCTACCTTCAGCCTGTCCCTAATCAAGGCGACCTTCTCCTCAGCATCCTTGATCAAATCAGGTCCAAACAACTGGCGTTCTCCTACTCCGTCCCATAGCAATGGTGTTCGGCACCGTTTCCCATATAGCACATCGAACGGTGACGTCTTGATGCTGGTTTGATAGCTGTTGTTGTAGGAAAACTCCGCATAAGGCAAATTCTCATCCCAACTAGATCCATGAGCCAAGGCGCAAGCTCTTAGCATGTCCTCCAAAATCTGATTCACCCTCTCGGTCTGTCCATCAGTCTGTGGGTGAAACGCTGTGCTAAACTCCAACCTAGTTCCAAGTGACTCGTGCAGCTGGCGCCAGAAGTGTGAGGTAAATTGGGTGCCTCTATCAGATACGATACTCTTGGGAACTCCGTGTAGGCACACAATTCTGTCCATGTAAATCTTGGCCAACTTTGCACTCGTATAGGTCGTCTTTACTGGTATAAAGTGGGCTACCTTGGTCAAATGGTCGACCACTACCCAAATAGAGTCATATCCTGACCTGGTCCTGGGCAATCCTGTGATAAAGTCCATTCCCACTCTATCCCACTTCCAATCCGGCACAGGCAATGGCTGTAGTAGTCCTGCTGGCTTCTGGTGTTCTGCCTTCACTCGGCTACATACATCACATAGGGCAATATGCTCCGCGATGTCTCCCTTCATGTTGTTCCACCAGAATCTGTCTTTTAGGTCCATATACATCTTCGTGTTGCCCGGATGTATGGAATATGGCGAGTCATGAGCTTCCTGCAGAATCAACTTCCTTATCTCGGGATCGTTGGGAACGCACAAACGATCTCCATACCACAGGGTTCCTTGCTCATCCTCGCGGAATTCCCTTGCTCGACCTTCCTTCATCTTTTCCTTAACTTCATCTATCTCCTTGTCTCCTATCTGAGCCTTTATGATCCTGTCCTGTAGCGTCGGTTGGACTTCCATTGTTGCTAAGTATCCTTCAGATACTACCTCCAGTCTAAGGTCCTTGAATTGCTTGCACAAGTCCTCAGGCAATTCACCAATTGTCAATCCATTGGCATAAACCTTCCGGCTCAGAGCATCTGCTACTACATTGGCCTTTCCTGGGTGGTATTGTAGATTCATATCATAATCCTTGATAAGCTCCAACCATCTCCTTTGTCTCATGTTCAATTCCTTCTGGGTAAATATGTATTTCAGGCTCTTGTGGTCGGTGTACACATCACAGTGTTTTCCCATTAAGTAATGCCTCCATACCTTGAGCGCATGAACCACTGACGCTAACTCCAAGTCGTGTGTGGGGTAATTCCGCTCATGGTGCTTGAGTTGTCGCGAGGCATAAGACACTACTCTCCCATCTTGCATCAGCACACTCCCAAGTCCCTGTCGAGAAGCATCACAGTACACTTGGAAATCCTTCTGAAGATCTGGTAGACACAGAACAGGCGCGGTCACTAGTCGACGCTTCAGTTCCTGAAAGCTAGCTTCACACACATCCGTCCATTCAAACTTTCTCTCCTTCTTCACAAGTTCAGTCATCGGTTTAGCAATCTTGGAAAAGTTTTCAATGAACCTCCTGTAATATCCAGCAAGTCCCAAAAAGCTTCGAATCTCTCCCGCATTCTTGGGTGCTTCCCACTCAGTTACTGCAGTCACTTTGTTTGGATTAACAGCAATTCCTTCTCCCGACACTACGTATCCAAGAAACCCAACGGTGTTAAGCCAGAATTCACACTTGCTGAATTTGGCATACAGCTTGTGTTCCCTCAGCTTCTCCATAATCATCCTCAGATGTTTCTCATGCTCAGCATCATTCTTGGAATATATCAGTATGTCATCAATGAACACCACCACGAACTTGTCCAAATACTCCATAAATACCTTGTTCATCATGGTCATGAAGTATGCCGGGGCATTCGTTAGTCCAAAAGACATAACTGTATACTCATATAAACCATACCTAGTGGTGAAGGCGGTTTTTGGTACATCCTCCTCTCGGATCTTCAATTGGAAGTAGCCTGATCGCAGATCAATCTTGCTGAACACCTTTGCTCCTTCCAGTTGATCAAACAAATCATTTATGTTCGGCAGAGGGTACTTGTTCTTGATGGTTACTTCATTCAGCGAACGATAGTCCACCACTAATCTTTTGGTGTTGTCTTTCTTCTCCACAAACAGAACAGGTGCTCCCCATGACGACGCACTAGGCTGAATGAATCCCTTTTCCAGCTGCTCCTTCAACTGCTTCTTCAATTCTTTCAGCTCATCCACATCCATCTTATATGGTTTCTTTGCTATTGGTCCTGTTCCCGACATCAGGTCGATAAGAAACTCTACATCCCTGTCAGGTGGCATTCCTGGCAGCTCTTCCGGAAACACGTCGGGGTAATCTCTAATCACTGGCACAGTATCCATGCTAACCCCCTTAAGAGAATTCAACTTACACCTTCTCGGTCGTGCAGCCGACTTGAATATAATCCTCTTACCATCCGGGGTTTTAAGTGAAACAGCTCGCTGTGCACAATCTATGTGTCCCCCATGCATAGACATCCAATCCATACCCAGAATAACGTCTAATCCATGTGAATCCAACACTACTAGACGTGCAATGAAGTTGTGTGTTCCAATCCTCACAGTTAAATCGCGGCATCCCGCACTAGCTATCATATCACCTCCAGGTGAACTCACTCTAATAGACCTTTTCATAGACTCAGTAGGTAACTTATACTTATCCACAAATGCCCTTGATATGAATGAATGCGATGCACCAGTATCGAAAAGTATAAGTGCAGGGTAAGTGTTGATTGGGAACTTACCAATCACAAGGTCAGGCTCATCTGGAATCTCCTCCACATTCATGTGGTTCACTGTGGCCTTCTCGCCGTTGGTTGGCTTCAGTCCTTTCCTCTCCGGACAGTTGTCAGCATAGTGTCCCTTCTGCGTGCACTTGAAGCACGTCACCTCACTCAGATCCTTCTTCACAAAGCTGCGATCACGGTTGCGGTCATGTCCACCGTGTCCTCCAGAGTGGTGAGAGTGTCCTCCCTTGTGGCTGTGGTGGCTGCTCCTATGGTTGTCATGACGATGCCCATCGCGGCGGTCATGGCTCCCATGGTCACTTCCTCCATGCTTGGAGTATCCATCATATGAAGTGCAAGACTTGTGGTGAGAACCAGAGTGATGATTGTTGTTCTTTCTCTTGCGGTTCTCCACCTGCTTGTGCTTCCCCTCCAGGATCCTGGCCTTGTCCATAAGCTCCTGGAAAGTGGGGTAGTAAACCACCAGTAGCTGTACTGAAAGCTCATCACTGAGGCCATCCAGGAATCTCTCCCTCCTTTTGGCATCAGTGTCAACATCCTCAGGTGCATAACGGGACAGGTTGTTGAACTCCTCAATGTACTCGGCCACGGTGCGATTGGTTTGGCGCAAGTTGCGGAACTCCTTCCTCTTCAGGCTCAGAACTCCTGAAGACACGTGGTTGGTCCTGAAACCTTCCTCAAACATTGCCCAAGTCACGGTATCCAGCGGGTGGGTGATCTGGAATGTGTCCCACCAAGAAGCGGCTGGTCCCTCCAGTAGGTGAGCGGCAAACCTCACCTTCTCAGCATCAGTGCATCCGACAGTTACTAGATCCTTGTTGACTGAACGCAACCAGTCGAGAGCAACCATTGGTTCCGTTGCAGTGGAGAACTTAGCTGGCCTTAACCTCAGAAATCTGGTGAGAGCATCTCCCTGAGGCTGATTGTTTCCATTGTTGTTGTTCTGATTCGCCGTGAACTGAGTCATCACTTGGGTCAGCTGTGCCTGAGCTGCTCCATCTCAGTGGTGTGACGGCGGGGAGGCATCTGCGGTTCAGCATAGGTAAGTTTAGAAAGAAGCAACTACGACAATAGGATTCTACCCATGCATATGATCAAACAACAACAAACAATAGCAGACAATCACAAGCAAGCAACACATCAATAAACAAGCGATCCAGCAACATCCCAGGTGTTATCCTAGCAGTATATACCTACTGAAATAGTTTTACAAGAGTTGGCAATGGTTAACTAAACAATAGATCAACTGCACAACCAAAACAGCAATCTGCCAGAACAGTCCAGCAGCGTTCGCGAATTTTTCCGCCTGACTTAAACTCGTCAGAAAATTTAGCTGATTTTTGTACATATAGTACAGAGAGTTTTGCATCAGCCCAATTTTTTTTCAGATTTTTCCGAGTTACCAGAAAAATATGAAAAATCGTACAGTACTGCTGTATCAGCAGAAAACTGCAGCGAAAATAACACAGATAGTAACCAAATTGCCATAACTCTTTCATTAAAATTCGCACAAATAATTCCTGGGATATGGGAGTACACAAATAAGCAACTAATCACTCTTAAACTAACATGAACTAAGTTTCACAACGATCGAGACTAATCCTAACGAATTCTCTTAACGTGGACTAATTGGTGGACTTCTATCTACTTCTTGAAGAGGTTGAGGTAGGTCCTTGCGGTCATGCGTTGGCACTTCGGCTTGCGATACAACCATGGCGGCAGAGTGTACACCTCTCCGGAACCATCACTTGAGACTTCAAACTCCACCTCTTCTGGATCCTCCTCTTCTTCTTCATCCTCAGCTGCAACAGCAACAACTTCATCTCCTCCACCATCATCGTCTCCATCATCATCATCCTCGTCCTCATCATCATCATCGTCTCCACTGTCATCATCATCCCCATTGTTGACATCATCTCCATTGTTGCCATCATCTCCATTGTCATCATCAGAGGGTGGATTCAGCTGTGCTTGGAGAGCGGCAATCTGGGTTGTCATAGCTTCAATGGTTTGATCCCTTTCCTGGACTGTCCCTTGCAATTGCTGTATGTTCTGGGTGTTCTCCTGCACAGTACCATGTAGATGTGCTATGGTTGCATCTCTGGCTATCAGGGCATTCTCCAGGACTCCCACAGCTTCATGCAAAGTGTCGATCTCCTGTCCTTGGACCACCATTCCGTTGCTAGTAAAATCTGCAATCTCCTTTATCATCCTCACCTTCTCTGCTAGAGCTCCATTCTCCCTTTCCATGTCCTCTATGTGCCTCCGACGGGGCGGCATGTTGTTCCTGTCGCCCGGGGTAACCACAATGTTCCCATCTTCATCACGCCTTCCATAGTCACGGTAGGGTGAATCTACGGGCAGTAGGTGTCGGACATAGTGGCACTGGCGAGACAGGGCTTCATGTATGGCCAAGTTGATTCCAAGTCCCCAGTTGCAGTATGTCTTGGTGTAGACCAGGTGCGCGGGGTTTGGCAAGGCGGCATCTCTGAATATGAAGGTAGTGATCTTCCATGCATCCTCTCCATATTCATAGGTGTACAACCTTCTTCCCTTGAACATGGGAAGTGGCAATCCCAATGACTGAGAGAGCTGAGCTAACTGCCTTGCAAAGGGCCTTGGTGACTCCATGGTGACATACTCAGTCCTGACATCTCCCATCTATCAAGTAAAAGAGGAAAGTGTGAGAATAGCATATGGTAAGAATTTTACGAGGGTGAAAGGCATAAGAGGAAAGACAGAGTTAATATAGGCTTAATAATTCTATGGCTTTCTAATCCAATCCTAGGTCACGATCCTACAGTCGACACACGGGCTCTGATACCATCATGTAACACCCCGGTTCTGAAAAGACCGTGGCCTCTATGTGACATGCCAATCCCTGGATCGGTTCATTGGCCCACAATAGAGTAAGATAGATAATCATAGCAAAATATCCGTGTATCATGATCTACAAAGATCCAGAGTACCATTATTACAATAAAAGCTTAGCATAAAGCTAGCTCAAATTATTCAGGTAGCAACATAAACAAGTAAATCCTCCATTCTTCAAATTGCCCACAAGTGAACAAGTGCCGAGTGGAGTACCGTGGCCTATAACGATCAATCAGAATCGGAATAACCTGCAACATGAAACGTAGCAGCCCCGAAGGGTCAATACATGGAATGTATGGCAAGTAGAGCTAGTGAAGGAGACAATAGTACTAACATCTACATGCATATTTGGCAAGTGGAGCTGTGTCTGGCTTGCATTTGCAAATACATTTGTCCTACTTTCATAAACGGTTTTTGATTTTCTTTGAAAAGATCCCAATTAAGTTAACCCAACGACATTAAAACAATTATGAAGTTAGAATGAGCGAGAAACATGTCATGGAATCAATATCTAGCAACTCAGATGTCCATAACCGGGGACACGGCTAATCGATTAGATTATACACTCTGCAGAGGTTAGTACACTTTACCCATGTGACTTGGCCAGCCCAGCTCGTACCATCACTTTCATTTTGGGTGATGATAGGGAGAAGTCCAAGAAGAGACTGTTCGGGAAGTAGCTCCTCAATCCCGACGCGCACCGGTCCAACCTACCAAAATTCTACATCTCTGGATACGCGGGTTCGAGTTACCACAACCTACTAAGTCCAACCAACCGCCCATTTCATTATTGGCACATGGTTGTACACGTAAGCTACACAATAAAGAAGCCAATCATTCTCTCTTGATACCTGGGTGCCTTTTCGCAATGAAACCACCGAAAATTATCAATACCATCACACCCAGGGGGTTCATTGATTAAGTTGTTTTTTTAGTTTTCACAAACCAATACTTTGAGAAAACAAGTATCAATGATGTAACCCAGCCCTCGTTCATCAAGCATGGCTAAGCACATCTACCAACGGTGGTTCATCTACAAAGAGGGTCCTACCACATAATAGGACATAGCACAGCGATAGTATCATCCTACACATGCATCTACAAAATACACGGCAATGCATAGAAAATAGTAGGACGATATCATGAACAAAGTATCATCTACTTGCCTTGGTTGTAGCGGTCGGGAGCACAATCCTCACACGAGCAAGCGTTGCACTCGACACAATCTACACGATACAATTGCAATCATCAACAAACAATGCACAAGCATATGCAACAATTATGATGCATGAATGCAAGAACGACAAGTGAATTGGTGCTACAGCTGCACCACAACATCCTATACCATAATACTACCGATTGCATGCATGGAAAACAGTTTTAGCGCAAGGAAAACTAATAGACAAAAGTAATGCTCCAAACTAGAGCTAGAACTTAAATAATTCACTACCGGTAGTATACTATTTGTAAAATCTTGGGAAAATTCTACCGCATAGGCATCGCTGATTAGAAACAGTACCAAGTGGAATTACTCGAAAAGGAATTATAAAACTCCCCGAGTAATTAAAACACTGCAGAAAGCCAATAGACAGTTTCTGCAGAAGTTTTTAATGTAAGTCTACCTTTTTAATTCACGATGAGATTCCCCTCATTCCACTGAATCCAGGGACATATCATACGCGATTTTTGGAGCTACGGATCTTTTCCTACGAATTTATTACTCCGAAAAGGCCATTAACTAGTTTGATTAAACTGTACTAAACCTTGCAGTAAAAGTCTGAACCAAAGGTACAGCGAGATTCTACACGACTCACTGAATCCGTACATATTTTATTTGCAATTTTTGGCCAAGCGGTTTAATTTTTACGCAATTTACAAGATTCTACCGAAATCTGCCAACTAAAAGGGATTAACGAAATTGACCAGTCAATTGTGTCTGTTGACTGGTCAAAGCGTCTGCTGACTGGGCGCTGACTGGGCGTCTGACTAGTCAACGCCTGAGTCTGACCGGTCAACTAACGATCTGAGCCGCTGATCTGAGATCTGACGGTGGCTGCTGTCTTACCGGAAACGGACGGCGAAACGGACTCCGGCGAGCTCCGGACGGCGGCGACGATCGGTTCCGGCGTCGGGGTTCTTCCTGCGCGGGTACACACGGTCAACGAACGGGTCGACAAAAATCAATCGCACGCAAGGCGGCGCGTACGTGCGTGTATGCGTGTGCGTGTGTGCATGCATGCGATAACGCGCAGGCGAGGCGCGCAGCGCGGCGGCGCGCGCAGCAGCGAGGCGCGGCAGCAGCAGATGGCGCGCGCACGGGTGGCGATGCGACGCGGCGGCGGGGTCGGCTGGGGCGGCGGCTTGGCGGCGTGGCCGCGGTCGGCGGAGGGGCGGCGGCGCGGGGTCGCGCGGTGGCGTGGCCGCGGTGGCGGGCGCAGGCGGCGGGCTCGGCGCAGCGCAGCGCGGCGGCGACGGCGGCGGGGCAGCGGGCGGTCGCGGGCTCGCGCGGCGGAGGGCGGCGGCGGTGAGGTGCGACGTCGGCGGCGGTGAGAGGCGGCGATGGCGGCGGTGATCCGCGGGAACGGAGAGGTGGCGGCGAGGCGCACCTGGCGGCGGGGTCGGCGGTGGCCGGCGGCGGCGGAGGCGGCGGCCAGGAGCGGCGGCGGCCAGAAGTCGGCGGCGGCGGTTCGATCTCGGGAACCGCGCGCGTGGGAGGCGGGGCCTAGCACTGCATCATTAAATTTTGTAGGTCCATAAACACAAGACCTCTCTTCTCCCTTTAGCAAAGGACATCTTCTCATAGGCCTGCCAATGCATGCCTCCTTGGTCAAGTGATCCATCCACTAGTACTTGGACAAGAACACCATTAATTTGGATCATAAACCTCTTGTGAGTTTGAGGTAACTCATAGAATAGGTTGATAGAGATTAGAGCACCAACTTAATTAGCAACTCCGTTGCAGCAAAGGACATCATCTTCTCACATCACCCCTGGGCCTTACACCTCGAGCTTTCCACTATATATGATCAAAAAATTATCCATAAGGCTACCCAAAGCCGTAGGAAGGCTCAGGTAGTTTTCAGACAAAACTTCACGATTAATCTGAAGACCCCCCTCATCAGGAACTTAAGAGGGCCAAGACAGTTTGGACTGAAAAACGTAGAGCTCTTCTAATTGTTCATTCTTTACCCCTATGTCTTGTTATATATTTCAAGAATATTATCAAGACGATGGTCACTTTGAACATCATCTTTTATAAACACCGGACAGTCATCATAACAAGTGAGATATCCATGGAGTTTGAAACTCACTCTAATACCCCTTTCAATCCAACCGATGAGACCTTCCCGACAATTGATAAATATAAGTAGGGCAAAATCGGATCTTCCTACCTCAGGCCTCTACCTATCTGAAAGAGTGGAGTAATTCTCCATTAACTTTCACCTCTAGGCTCACGGTTGTCACATCTCTCATGATAAGAGAAATTGAAGCTTCAGCAAAGCCAAGCTTCAGCCAAACTCACTCTAATACGCCCTTATTATGTAAGTTTAGCGCACAAAAAGCAGCCTTACCTTTCTTCCTCTTCATTGCAAGGTTTGCCTATGGGCTTGAAAGTTTTCATATCCAATCAACATGTCAGTTGGTCCAAGTCCACCCTGCACTAGACGGCCCACAAACAGTCTGCCCACCAAACCAGCCGCCGCCGCCGCCGCTTGCTGCTGGGATCCGAGACCCACTCCGCGTCGTGCGCGCTACAGAATTACTCAGATGGATGCTGCAGGTGGCGCCGGAGGAGCGTCCGCCTTTGACCAAGCGGAAGGGCAGCCGCCGCCCAAGACGCTGGTTGACTGGGCGCTGGAGATCCTCGACACGGCCGACCCCGACGAGAAGGCCCGCCTGGGCGACCTCGCCGCCACCGAGTGGCTGCGCGGCGCCATCCCGCTCCCCTACGACCCGGCGCAGCCCTCGCGCGCCCCGCCGGACCGTCCGGCACGGAGCGACGCGGTTCGGCTGCTCCCGCCCTCCCGGATGCCGAAGCTGGGGAAGGGCGGCAGCGCGCAGAGCCGGCTGGCGATGCTGCACTCGCTGGCGCACACCGAGAGCTGGGCCGTCGACCTCTCCTGGGACATCGTAGCCCGCTTCGGCGCGCAGCTCCAAATGCCCCGCGAGTTCTTCGACGACTTCGCCCGTGTCGCACAGGACGAAGGACGGCATTTCGTAGTGCTCTCCGCGCGGCTCCGGGAGCTGGGGTCGCACTACGGCGCGCTCCCCGCGCACGACGGGCTCTGGGACTCGGCGATGAGCACGTCGCACTGCCTCCTCGCGCGCCTCGCCGTCGAGCACTGCGTCCACGAGGTGAGCAGCGGGGCCTATGTACTCTGTAGTCTGCCCTGCCTTTATTTACTTCTGGTTTCATGGACACCTTGGCATTAGGATATTGATTGGTATTGGAATGCCAAAAGTGACTACATACTATCAATACATTGAGCTATAGATGTTCTCTACTATGATCGTAAGCTTAAACAGCCAAAGCCTTGAAAGTTGAAATAACATTCCTTCCTCGAAATTCCCGTGATGAATCAATCATCATTTTCTTTCTTTATTTATTGTTGTCTGCATGAGAATAATACTCCCTTCGTACCAAATTATAAGATGTTTTACCCTTTTTATGAAAGACAGGAAATTAGTGTGTAGGTTTGGAGCAAAATGAGTGAACCTACACACTAAAAGTCGTCTAGATACATGTATTTTAGAAAAAGACTAAACCATCTTATATTTTAATACGGAGGGATTAGCTCTGAAGACTAATTTCCACTTGAAAATCTTCGAGGACTGGTCCAGTGGAAAGGATAATGACACATCTGTAGTATCTTATTGTGTTCTGAATGCATGAAAATGAGCTCCCCTTGGTAACCAGAGGGACCTCCTAATGATTGGTAATGACTCTTCTGATAACAAAATGCTAGAATGATTATGGGATGAATCAACTAAACTAATTTGTATCCTTTACTGGGGTAGTATGAACAGAGCCTTCTAATTTATATTTGTCTAAAAATCCTTCTAGCTTGTATTAGAGATACTAAAGTATACTACTCCCTCTGATCCACATGTAGCTAAATGAAGATGGAAGAAGCCACTTGGGGCATAACAATGAATAATGGCCTCTAATGAAATCTGTCAACTGAGTCTGTCTAATAACCAAAAATAAGTACTACTCCCTCCGTTCACTAATGTAAGACATTCTAGCCTTTTTCTTAAACACATGTATGTTGACATGTTTTAGTGTGTAGGTTCACTCATTTTGGAGTGTATCTAGTCCATTTTTAAATACTCCCTCTGACCCAAATTAGTTGACTCAAATTTGTCTAGATTTGGATGAATCTAGACACCATTTAGTATATAGGTTCATCCAAATTTTGACAAATACAAGTCAAGTAATATGGGTCGGAGGGAGTATCTAAAAGGTCTTACATTAGTGAACGGAGGGAGTAATAGATAATGCTTTACCTTTTCCTTCTTTCCTGTATTTCATTTTTAGTTGGTTCACAGAGTGCATATCATGGCATTTGCAATTTGACATGGCATATGAACTTTGGGCTATGAACTATGGTTCATACTGACCTCATGATCTCCGAAATCAAAATTCTAGAATGTTTATCTGTGCAGCATTTACTCCAGAGAAACTAGTAACTTTTGCAATGCATTTTCATACTGTAGTAAACTTACAAATTTGTCATAATGTTGCACTTGAGTTGCTTTTTTAGTACACTGTCCATTAGATGTTGCTTTCTGCAATTTCAGCTTCCAGTCAATGTGTTCAGTTAAGCTCTCCTCAGCTTTACATGCCTGTAATTTTGTGGAGCGATGGAAACAATTAGCTGTATTTGTTTTTTAATATCATTTGTTTCCTGCACATGATAAATCTCTGATCAACTGTATGAGCATATTCATTTCTGATATAAATGCTGATTTGGAACACAGGCTAGGGGATTAGATGTCCTTCCGACCACCATATCAAGATTTCGTGCTGGCGGGGATGAACAAACAGCCAAACTACTTGAAGATATTATTTATCCTGAAGAGATAACACAGTGTGCAGCTGGTGTTAGATGGTTTAGATACTTGTGCCTCCGGTCCTGCACCATTGATCCAAAAGATGGTACTGGTGATGATAATACGACTTGTCAACCGATGCATGATGGATTGATAGATAAGCCATCAGTTAATGGTCATGATGAGACGGTTCAACAAGTGGATGATGGACTGGCAAGGTGCAGACTAGGCGAAAATGGGGACACGGATGAAGTAGAAATCATTAAGAGATTCCACAGCATTGTTAGAGAGCATTTCCGAGGACCCCTGAAGCCCCCCTTCAACACGGAGGCGAGGAAAGCGGCTGGGTTCGAGCCTGCCTGGTATGAACCCCTAGCAGTGAAGGAGGTCGAGACACAAAGAATCGAGCCAAGTGAAGCGTAGTGTTTGTGCTGTTTCTCCTGGTACTTGTATGCTAGTAGAAGGCACATACTGGGTGAGTGGGTTGTTTAAGCCCCCTCAGTTCAATCTGGTTTCGTTTACATTTTAGCAGAGTGGTGATACTGTTTATTTTGGCGGTGTCAAAACGAACAGACCAGCCAAAACGAAATCAACAAATATAGTGCGTGAATCGCTCTGAATTTTTTATGTCTCAGTATTTGATCTAGCCGTGATACAGTTTTTAGATGTTTTTTTTACATGATACAGTTTTTAGATGTAAGTGTGGTGCAATTGCAAGTGTATTGTTTTGTCCCTTTGTTCTTGGGACAAATATTGTTTCGTTGGTTCTTCCAGACGTTTAATGCAACAATGTAATGCAAGCACATGGAAAGGGAGAGGACGTGTTATCGGTGGGCATTTGGGCCGCCTATTAGCCTTTGCATAGAGATGGGCCCTTCTTGCCCAACAGATGGGCCTATACATGCGTGTCAGACCTGAGCTGCCCGCGAGCCCAGTCGCAGCCTATTCTCTTCTCACTTCGTCTTGGCACGAACACGAAGGCCTGGGAGGGGATAAGCGAAGCGAGTTCTGTTTTGGAGCAGAGGATGCTGCTGCTGCGAGCCGACAGGGCGGCCACGGCGGCGGCCACGATTGCCGCCGGCGCCAGGAGGAAACCCGGACTCCTACCTGTCGCCGTTGCTGGTCTCTCCTCCTCGTCAGGACCACCATCGGGCGGGAGGAGAAGGAAGGGCCAGCGGCGGGGCGAGGCCAAGCCCCAACACCAGCCCTTGCCCGCGCAATCTGAGGTCCCGAGCAAGAAGAAGGCCAAGGACAGGAAGGCTCGGCCGGTGGAAGAGGCGCAAGGGCCAGCAGGACAGGAGATTGAGTTTGAGTTGGTGAAGCTGCAGCCGGAGAAGCCGAAGCGGGTGGTGAAGTGGCGGTGCGCGACGGGGTGCGGCGCTTGCTGCAAGCTAGACAAGGGCCCCGAATTCCCCACCCCCGACGAGGTCTTCTCCGACTACCCCGACCAACTCCAGGTAAAGCGGCAATAGCGGCAGCATTTTTGTTATCATACCAATCGCCAAAAGGAATGGCTGGTATGCAAAAAATTCGGAAAATTTCGATTAACATGGCATGCTAATCCTGATCGCAGCTGTACAAGAGCATGATTGGCCCTGATGGATGGTGCAACAACTACGACAAGACTAACCGAACCTGCAACATCTACGAAGGTAGTTTACTGAATGAACTAACCAATCCTGTTTTACTCTTTTGCGCAATGAAGGTATACATTGATGCTATTGTGGCTTGTTTTTGCGGTTGTAGACAGGCCATTCTTCTGCAGGGTGGAACCAAAGGTTTTTGATGAGTTCTTTGGTGTGCCACGCAGCAAGTTCGACAGGGAAGCCTGCAGGTTTGCTCTTTGCCTTTTTGTTCATGTATCTGCATGTTAGTTCTTCTCGATTTTGAATTGATTCATCTGCCTTTCGTTTGCAGTGCTTGCGTGGATAACATCAAGATGGTGTATGGTCAGGACTCTGTTGAGCTTGGAAACTTCAAGCGTGTCATAAAGGAGGAAAGTAAGAAGCATGAAGAAAGCATGAACCAAGTCCAGTTGTTGGATACCTAGCTCGTGGTAGGTTGCACTTCGTACTAGTAATTTCTCCCAAGTATTTGGGATTGCACCTGCAAGTCAGCTTCTTCTTGATTATGTCACGTGCATCACTATTATATCTGAACTCATTGCCAGGCCAACTCTGTTGATTTGCTGATAAATTATTGCTAGGTTTATCTGTTTGTTTGTTGGATAAATTTGTGTACCAATACATGAATTATTTGTAGGGTGTAATCGTGCCTTCAAAAGTGGGTGTCGCTAAAGTTTAACAAATCAGTGGATCTTCGCTGATCAGAAGGTTCAGCAGAACACCTTGTGGCGGTTTGTGGAACAATTCTGCAAAAAATGTCACTAAGCTTTACTTAAAATACTAATCCAAGCTTGGCCTAGCACGTTAGTATTATATCCCTGGAGCGATTCGGGTCCAGCACAACCTAGCACAAAAATGGCATGTCCTGGTTGGCATGGCTGATACTGGATATGACCAACTGACCAGCCTTAGCAGGTGTTTAGGCTTATATCAGGCATGAGAAGAGCAACCTGAAATATATAGGTTTTTAGTAGTTTCACCTGGCACAGTAGTAGGCAGGTGCTCAACAATAGCAATGGTGTACATTCTCTTGAAAACATAAAACGTATGTGAGCTGCCTCAGTCATCAATGTTAAACATCTTTGATTTCTGTATCTCCACAGTACATTCTAGTATTTTTATTGTGTTATTACTGTATTTCTTACACACAGCCTATGTATCCTCCATCAATTCATAATAGTACTATTTTTACGAGCAATCTACAGTTTTCTTCTAGACTACCTACCGTAACACATAACCTAACTGATGTGATACCACTTCTGCTGGCATGATACTTTATGGGATACATATGCATTCTTGGTATACCTCACTATATATCGGATAGTTTTTGTTTCTTCTGGTGCCATGCCCAGGGGCTCACATCCTTGTTAACATGGAAATGTCACTATGGCAGTGAAGATGGTCGTGATGTCACTATGTTAAGCCATCTGTAGACATTTTACGTGATGCATTGAATTTTGTTTCAGGTAAAACTGAGAAGCTATCGGTGTTTTTATGCAAATGACCACTTTGGTGCCTAATCACTCCCCGGAGTATACAACACTCCCTGGAGCAGTTGACAATTGGGAGGGGGGGGGGGGGGGGGGGGGGGTGATCTGAGCTGGTGGTTGTGGCATTTCTGACCTATGATGAATGAGTGTAAATCTATTTAGTAACCTGCCTGGCTCAGATTTTGGTTTATTCTTTCTTTCTATTTTTTTTTTTGGCACTGCACTGTCAAATTCTGATAATAAAATCGTAATCTCATTTTAATTGGTCCTGAATTGGACTTTCAGGATTGGTCCTAAGCCTTCCGTGGACATCTCTAGGAATTCAGCTTTTTTTTATTCTTTGCAAGAAAAATCCATACAAGTTTACCAGTTTCTTGAAGAAATTTCCAAATCATACTCGATACATCTTAGAAGACAACCCGTTCGTAAGTTTGACTTCTGAGAAAATAATAGGTTTTGCGTCTTTCATGTCCGAATTGGGATTCATAAAAGTCCCTCCCCACCCACCCACAACCCGCGTGCACGTTGCCCCTCTTTACTACCAAGGGCAGTTCGGTGCTTCCTATACAGGATCAACTTTGTGTTTTTTTTATCCAACTTTGTTTTCTTTTCTATATTATTTTCTAGAGGGAAGTTATTTTTTACGAACTAGTCAATGTGAGATGTTTCACCAAAGCACGACTAATTTCAGCTGTTTGATCACGAGATTTGCCAACTTCGTGACAAATCATCAAGACACGTGAAATACAAACTTCCATTTTTTTAATAAGAAAAGTCAAACAAGCCCCAAATGGAAAAAATATATTTTAAATCCCGAACTCGTAGAGGTTTGGTGGTTTGAACCTCTTGAAAATATGCCATGCCTGTGACGAGAACCGCCACCGTCGTGGAAAACTTCCAACTTGAGACAATGATGGCGACTTGTCTCAAATAAAATTCATTCGACCTGGACCTCGTACTTTGTGGTGTGTGTTTCCGAAGAACTTGGAGTTCTTGTTCTCGTCGGTCTTCGCAGATGACGGCTTGGTTCTAGCTGATGTTCGTTTGCGTGGCTCTTCGGTCATCTGTTTAGAGTGAGGTGGTTCCCCCGCCGATATGTTTGACGTGCTTGCTAATCTCCATCATATGCAATAGTCTACTATTTAAGAAATTCAAGGTCGTTTGCGAGTACTTCGTTGGTTGTATTTCTGGATGTTGTCCATCATCGGAGAGAGCGCAACAACAGAGTTAGCTCCAGCAAGAGTCTTGGGATCTATTACTTCGGTTGAATTTTGCACTATTTGTTTGTGGTCTTTCATGCATACGAGTGAGTTTGGTTTCCACATTATTTACTTGTATCCGGTTTACTATCCATTTTAGTATAGTCCAAATTCAACTTCTGAAAAATAGAAGTGGCCTACATTGACTTGGGTTAAATTAATAGTGAAATTAGGTAGTAATTTAAAAGTAATCAATTGGGGATGTAGCTCAAATGGTAGAGTGCTCGCTTTGCATGCGAGAGGCACGGGGTTCGATCCCCCGCATCTCCATTTAGTATTTTTTTCTTCGATTGAGTATTTACTATTTTTTTTCTTCGATTGAGTATTACGTCAGCCTTAATTAATTTCATATGGATCCTTCGTATAGGTTCATATTTTTTTTCCTTTTGTTTTGAGATGCTCCAGCGGCTGATGATCTTCCTTTCTGAATGACATTGTACTTACAGAAAAGAAAACCCGCCTTGTAACCATACGCCGGACCTGAAGCATCTGCTCCTCCATTCCCATCTTCTGCTGTGCCTATTAGTTTTGCCTGTGGGGGCTATTTTGCTGGCCTAGGTACAAAAGCAAGCCTGAAACGCCAGAGGTGCTCTTGCTGGAACTGTTTTGCAAGAAACTGCATGGAGTACCTATTGGTGAATGATTTGGCCACACAAATGCGACACTGGGACGCGGATGCTTAATTGGAATTTTTGAAGCTGAGAAAAATGTGAACTTAGACTTGCTACTGCCTACTTCACGCACGCCGTTCCTAAATCGTCGTATATTTAGAAACAGCGGTAGTATGTTGGATGAGTGGATGAATTCAGTAGCTAAGGCATGCTCATTAATCATTATATGTATGACGCTAAGGCACGCCAGGCAGACAATATTTACAAGTATATTGTTCAGACGATGTATGATCTCGTTTTGGTGTCTTTTATGAATCTGTTTACTTGAGTTGTATAACCCAGTGTATTTGCATCTGCCGGCTTGTTGGTTGTGACTGATCTCATTGCTCGCTTCTCACTCATACTTTTGGCTACTGGCTGGCAAAGGAAACTCTTTCTGGCCTTAAGGTTCTTCTATGTTGCTTGGCTCTCCATCTGCAGCTCGGTATGTGAAGTTCGATGTTGAGAATTCTGACCCTTACAAAGTACCATCTGGATGAGTTTATGACTGACCAATTCAGTGAACTTCATCAATTCGTAATGTGTGCCTTTAAACAAGTTTTCACATGAGTAGACATTAATTTTACTTCACTGCAGTCTTCTTTTCACGCACTTTTGTTATTTGAGAAGTAGTATGTTGCTCTGGGAACCTTTTTCACACATGCACACACAAGGCACATATTTGCTGAGTTTTGACCAAATTGGTTTAAGCAAATAACATGCCTTCTTCAAGTTGAGAGGCAAATATCTGATTTTGCTGTCGCGATAGTGGAAAGGAGGTAGTTCATTCATACAAAGAATACATCTCGATGCATCATGGAACCATGAATCTGTTGAAAGAGTAGTCTCTACAGCATTGCACTCAGCACTGAAATGTGAGGCTGTTATCTGATTTCATCCAGGTGGGCATCACGGGCACCTCAGGGCCGGGGATCCAACCTCCTTATATGCCTCGCGGCTCAGGGGAGTTTCTTGCCACCCTTCTTGGCCATCGTAAACTGCCAAAAAAATAGGGATTAAGGCTAAGGTGCATGCGATGGAGGCGAGGAAACTCTGAGTTGTCATCATAGGTGGGTTGGAACAAGACAGTAACCTGCACGGTTGCACTCTCAACTCCGAATGTGTTTACTTGTTGATTTCGTTAACTATATTCAATTCAAAATATCTGGAGATACCATAAAAATACAGATACAAACTATAGAAACGAGCTAACTGCAGCTCCCTCCACATTTTCTCATCCGGGCTTGGGACCGGCAAAGGCAGTGTTAAACTACAAAACAAAAATTAGCAAACACTACAACCAAACATTCAGCAACAGCAACGCAAACAAGCCACATGATTAACCAAAGGCAAGATCTGCACACACGATGGAACTTTGCAGACAAGATTTAATAACACATAAAATAGACATGGTGGCACAAACAAATTGTTAATATATTTAAGAGTTAGATTCTCAACGTAAACAAATGAAATTATAGATATTTTTTAGAGAACGTAAAGTTGCAGATTTCAAAACCTGGATAGCAAGATTCAGAATGTTAGTTAGATGGATTCTAATCTACGGTTTTTAAAATAAAGAATATACCAACAGCTAGAGTGTGCTTCATCACTAGGGCATAGAGGAAACATCAGTTTATCAATTAGCCATCAAAAGGAAACAGAACGACACAAAGAGCAATTTCTGAATTCTGGTAGAAGATGAACTGTTGACACAAAAAGTATGCAATTGGCAGAATCATCAGATAAGCCATGTTACGTTGCTCATTAATCATTCATCAATCAAACTGAAGTAAAAAATTCCGCAGCAAACCGAGAGATGCAGTCCAGATCCCACTGAAGAAGCACTAACAAGAAGAACATCACTTCTGCAAAATCAACTGAATAACCAACAAACCGAAAATCATATTCAGCAAAGAAGACACTAATCAAGAGGAGTATCCAATTCAGAGCCTTCGCTTCTGCCTTGTTTTAGTAGCAAAGAAGACACTAATCAATAAGAGGAGCAAGTAGTGTAAGCATCCAATTCAGAGCCTTAGCTTCTCCTTGGTATTAGTTCACATAAACTGTCTTATATTAGTGAACAGAGGAAGTTAGTGCATAACAACATTACCCAGAGTCAGTAGGGATCTTATATTAGTGAACAGAGGAAGTATATAGTGCATAACAACATTACTAATACTCCCTCCGTTTTAAAATATAAGATGTTTTAGGTTTGTGAAGAAAATGAATCTAGACTTCTTTTAGTGTGTAGATTCATTCCAAAGTTAAGTGAACCTACCTACTAAAACAAGTCTAGATTCATCTTCTTCACAAACCTAAAACATCTTATATTTTGAAACGGAGGAAGTATGTTCTAATATACAAGTGAAGAGACAGCAGATTAGATAGATCTTTATTTGCCGAAGTTCAATATCCACACGTACCAGAAATTGATTAGATGTGACTTGGCCTATTGAACTGACCAGGAAAATAGTTTAAGTCGACAAACCAATTGTGATCATCAATAACAATAGAACCAGCAAATACAGACATGATCTCAAAATATTTCAAGCTGTAGGGATCTTTTACTGCCTTCAGAGCTCATGTACATGCAATCTCTACTTCCTATCTGGTGATAAATACTGCTAGAGAGACAAAAAAGAGCTGAGTGCATTGATAAAACTGAAGATACAAGCATCTTCACGATCATTATACCTCTCTGTGGGATACTTTGATGTTTTATAGGTTTAACAAGTTGCTGCAAATTGAGAAGGTAGTGTGTTGAGAAGATCTCCAAACAGATATAACTCAGCATCAGGTTGGACCTAAGACATTACTGCAATTTTTTAAACTGGGTAAAAGAAGTATCTGATTAGCTTCCTTGGCTAAGAGATAGGTAGATAACAGCCTTGGTTCCAGAATGAAATCCTCCATTTCAATATGAGGACATAGTTTATGGACGAATGGAGAGAAAACGATGACTAGGAAGTTAATTATGAAGAAAGTCACTAAAGTTTGTTCAAGTTACAAATGGATCTGCTGATAACATGAAGCAAAATAGGGCACCTTCGCCAAGTTGTGAAAGTCAAATATCTGGTCATCACCACGAAGATCCAACCAAATCAAATCAAATTCAGCATCAAGTCATCAACATGAACAGAAAGCAAACCTGACCCTTCCATTCATCTCCCCACAACCATCGCCTTCCTGCATCTCAAGTAGCCCAAACACAAACCACAAGCGAGAATCAGCTGTTACAACTTAGAGTCGCAAAGTTTCTCTAATCCAATGGACAATGTAACTCTTTACCATACAAATCTGACATCACATATCCAATGAACCCATGTGACAGAGACATGGGAAACTGACCTGCCCAAAAGTCCTCTTTGCTGTAGAGAGCTCAAGTTCTGGACTAGATCAAGTCTGGCAACCAACTCGCTGAGGCAAACACAAAATGAACCAAACAGACCGTCCACGAAACACTGACCTGGCTCCACGCAGAGAGTAATTTTTTGCCCTCCAACTTCTAACTATCCTGTAGCCACTACGCAAAAGACCAAAAGCATATAGGAAGATAGAAAGCGAATCGAACAGAAAGATGAACGATAGATTGCAAATCGAACAATTTAAAAGATTTTCAGTCACTACCAGCATGGCCTCGGTGAAAATAAATCTGCAACCATAGGAAGGGTAGAAGCAAAACCTAAATCAAAGATATGGATGGGCAAGCAGCTAAATAACATAAAGACAGAAGAGTAAGTTATGTAAGAGATAAAAAAGTCTTAATCGGTTGTAGGATGTGCCATTTGTTTTCAGCTCCAGATTATCCTTAGATTCATGCACTTTTCCAGATCAATCTGAATTTAGAATATCACCTCAGTAAGATAGGTTATCTATGTGATGATGAACTGAAAAATTAGTATATTAAGAAGCTCAGTAAAGAGATTAAAACTCAGTAACAGGTTGATTTGAACTCGTCAACTAGGAATCTAGGGCCTGCACCGAGCAAGAGGAATTTCCATAAATTATCCATTAAAAAAAAGCTAAAGCATGCATCTAATGATAATGATGAGTGGGTAAAGGATAAGCCTGTCTTGGTTGGTAAGGTTCAGCTAGACAACACCGGATTTTGTCACTTTTGAAATAGTATCTGCAAGAGCTGAGGATTTATCCAGTAAGGCAGAGAAAACTAGTGTGTGTAAAGTTCAATTGTGATTGTAAAAGAAGGTAATACGGTAATGTTTAGTCATAACAAGGAATCGTCCTGCCAGGGAAAACAGGACCACCCGCCAATAGAAATTTCTGGAAAATCACCGATAACTCCAAATCAGAACTGTTGACTGTGAGAGACTAAATTTTAACTGAGATGAAAAAAATAATAATCTAGGGAGGTTGATTATCCAAACAAAGATCAGCAAGAAGGTAACGTATGCGAATCCACGAAGTGGAGTTCCACAGTCCCACTAAGTGGTATAATTCCAAATTCTGGGAACCAACAACAAAACGAAATCAGATTTCTCAGAGACCAACTGTACTGAGTTATTAGTAAAAAATAATGGAGTGGGGTTGATTATCCAAACGACTGAGAGGGTAAGCCTTGCCCAGCTTAGATCAAGCGAAATCAGGTACACCGGTTTCAAACTGCAAATCATATTCGTCCAAATGGATATCTGCAAAAACACAGAATTACCAAGAAAGGATAGGAAATTTTGTCTGGGAAGTTCAATTGCTGAGGTGTTTGAAAAGATGGTTGAAGTCACAAAAACCGGCAATCGCGCTCAATCGCACATAATATTCCAATTCTGGAGAACAACCAATGATCAAAACCAGACTTATTGTACACTAAAATTGAACTGTGTAAACAAACAAATTAAATCAAGGGTTGATTATGCAAAGACAGAGCAGAAGTTTCCGATACAAATGATCACAGATCCAATCCAGCTTCAGATGCAGAACTTCAGCTCAAAGTATCTGACTACCAAAACAACCATTGAACTACAAACCAAGATAACCATTCAGAAGTAATAATCAAATCTCCATTCTCCGATCCATCTATCAACAACCATTGCCCTCCTGCATCTCAAGGAGCACAAAGAAAAATACCAAAAGCGAGATCTGTTGTTATTAGAATAATAATCAACGCAGTGCCTCCAATCCACCTCAGATCAAGGGATAATAGTTGGACTCATGACCAGCCATCAGAAGAGAACACAAAGGAACATCAATCCAGATGATATAACACGGCTAATGTTTATTCATCTGTAATCACCGAAAGCAGGTAACACAACGAAGAAACTGATCTGACAGAGCACGGTACACTGACCTCCTCAGATTCCTTTTGCCATGTGATGACTAATCCCTAGTTCCATAAAAGGCTACACTCCTGCAACCAATGCACGGTGGAGGCAAACACAAATGAACCCAACAGACTACCCACAGAACAATAACCTGACTCCACTTACAAAACCCAGGTTCTTCCAATTCCACACTTATATCCTGCAGCCAAGAAGCATATAGCAGACTAATACAGAACACATGATCGGAAGTACAAATAAGGAATCAAACTACAAAGAGATAGATAGCGAACCAAAAGATTTAACAGATTTCAGGCCTTTGCCAAGCTTAGCATGTCCAGGGTAAGAAAGGATCTGCAACATGTTGGGCAGAAAGGATAAACCTTCAATCAAAATAATTGAACAGATGGACTCTAAATAAGAGCGAAAGGAATTGAAACAGGGAGCACGGTGTTTTCTCGGTCGTAGGATGGCATTACTTTGCAGCTCCAGATCATCCTCAGAGTGCAGATCAATCTGAATGTTCAAATATTGTTTTCGTAAGACAGTGTTGAAGGTATGTAAGTTATATATGTGATGAATTGGAAGGTAGGTAGATTTCATCTTCAAACAGAATGCACTCAGCATCAGGTTGGACTTGAATTCAACAACTAAAACCTGCAATTAGCAAGAGACCTTCCTATGAAATTTGGAGATTAAGATAATTAAGAAAGCATGAGTCAAAGGATGAGGGTAATCAGTGGATCAGGATAGGCTGGCAGAAGTTCGAAATTGCTAAATATCTTCCGTGGCAAATATGAGTCACCGACGAAGGCAGAGAAAACTGATGTATAATTCCAATTTCTTAAGACCAGCAAAAATCCAAATCAGAATTGCGGGGAAATAGAATCAAACTACAGGGCAGGAAGTTGAGTCTGAGAGAGGGCTTATTATCCATAGGCAGAACGGAAGTTTCCCAGTCCTATGATCACCAGTGCAATCCCTGAAATTTTAATTTCTGGAGAACCAACAGTCTCAAGTAAGAATTGACAGATATTTCAATCTACAGGGAGAAAGAAGTTGAGTTTGTGAAGGGCTGCTTATCCAAACGCAGAACGGAAGCTTCTCAATCCTATCATCACCCGGTCATATAAATTTGAATCTCTGAGAACCAGAAACAGTCCCCAAGTCAGAGTTGACGTACATTAGTGCAAACAAAGAAACTAAATCGAGGAGGAAAGAATATCCAATCCAAACACAGATCACAATCAGAAGTTGTCCCATCATACGATGACCAATCCAATCCAGCTTCACAGAGCAAACCTCCAGGCTTCAGTTCATCCATTCAGAACGATCAAACTTCAGTGCAGATCAATCTGAATGTTCAAATATTGTTTTTGTAAGATAGTATTATAGGTATGTAAGTTATATGATGAATTGGAAGGTGGGTAGGTAGATTCATCCTCAAACAGAATGCACTCAGCATCAGCATCAGGTCGGACTTGAAGTCGGTAACTAAAACCTGCAATTAGCAAGAGATCTTCCTATGAAATTTCAGTTAAGGGGGCTGGAGATTAAGATAATTAAGAAAGTAAGAGTCAAAGGATGAGGGTATCAGTGAATCAGGCATAGGCGGGGATCAGGAAGACGATGGTAGGCTGGCAGCAGTTCGAAATTGCAAATTATCTTCCGTGGCAATATCTGCAAGAGCTAAGAGTCACCGACGAAGGCAGAGAAAACTGATGTATAATTCCAATTTCTGAAGAGCAGCAAAAATCCGAATCAGAATTGCGGGGAATAGAATCAAACTACAAGGCAGGAAGTTGAGTCTGAGAGAGGGCTTATTATCCATAGGTAGAACGGAAGTTTCCAATCCTATGATCACCGGTCCAATCTGTGAAATTTTAATCTCTGGAGAACCAACAGTCCCAAGTCAGAATTGACGGCAATCTATAGGGGAAGAAGTTTGAGTTTGTGAGGGGCTGCTTATCCAAATGCAGAACGGAAGCTTCCCACACCTACGATCACCCGATCATATAAATCTGAATCTCTGGAGAACCAGAAACAGTCCCCAGGTCAGAGTTCACGAATATTTGTGCAAAGTGCAAACAAAGAAGCTAAATCGAGGAGGTAAGAATATCCAATCCAAACACAGATCACAGTCAGAAGTTCTCCGATCCTACGATGACCAATCCAATCCAGCTTCACAGAGCAAACCTCCCCAAACGCAGAACGGAAGCTTCCCACACCTACGATCACCCGATCATATAAATCTGAATCTCTGGAGAACCAGAAACAGTCCCCAGGTCAGAGTTCACGAATATTTGTGCAAAGTGCAAACAAAGAAGCTAAATCGAGGAGGTAAGAATATCCAATCCAAACACAGATCACAATCAGAAGTTCTCCGATCCTACGATAACCAATCCAATCCAGCTTCACAGAGCAAACCTCCAGGCTTCAGTTCAAAACGATCAACTTCAGTGCAGATCAATCTAAATGTTCAAATATTGTTTTTGTAAGATAATGTTATAGGTATGTAAGTTATATGATGAATTGGAAGGTAGGTAGGTAGATTCATCCTGAAGCAGAATGCACTCAGCATCAGCATCAGGTCGGACTTGAATTCGACAACTAAAACCTGCAATTAGCAAGAGACCTTCCTATGAAATTTCAGTTAAGGGGGTAGGAGATTAAGATAATTAAAAAAGTATAAGAGTCAAAGGATGAGGGTAATCAGTGAATCAGGCATAGGCGGGGGTCAGGACGACGCTGGTAGGCTGGCAGCAGTTCGAAATTGCTAATTATCTTCCGTGGCAATATCTGCAAGAGCTAAGAGTCACCGACGAATGCAGAGAAAACTGATGTGTAATTCCAGTTTCTGAAGACCAGCAATAATCCAAATCAGAATTGCGGGGAAATAGAATCAAACTACAGGGCAGGAAGTTGAGTCTGAGAAAGGGCTTATTATCCATAGGCAGAACGGAAGTTCCCCAATCCTATGATGACCGGTCCAATCCGTGAAACTTTAACCTCTGGAGAACCAACAGTCGCAAGTCAGAACTGACGGATATTTCAATCTACAGGGGGGAGAAGAAGTTGAGTTTGAGAGGGGGCTGCTTATCCAAACGCAGAACGGAAGCTTCCCACACCTACGATCACTCGGTCATATAAATTTGAATCTCTGGAGAACCAGAAACAGTCCCCAAGTCAGAGTTGACGGATATTAGTGCAAACAAAGAAACTAAATCGAGGAGGTAAGAATATCCATCCAAACACAGATCAGTCAGAAGTTGTCCGATCCTACGATGACCAATCCAATCCAGCTTCAATCCAACACCCTCGGGAGATCTGACCATACCACAATAGTAGTTGAATAATAAGCAATCGAAATGACCAGATACAGAGCAAACCTCCACGCTTCTGTTCATCCGTCCAGAACGACCAACCACCTGCTGCCGCGTCTATCTAAAGGAGAATCAGAAGAACACATCCCACAAACGAGATCAGCCGATACAGTAAGAAATCGACCAGGGCGTCGAATCCACCTCGAGTCAACCATCAACGGTCAACGAAATCCATATAATAGGCGGGGGAGCGGTCAGGGACATGAGGTCAGGAGCATGAATTCCAGAATCCATCAAGAAGGCACTTATAATAAATCTGAAATCACCGATGGCAGGGTAACGGAACCAATGAACCGATCTTACCGAGCGGGGAGAAACTGACCTGCGTCGACCTCCCATGCGGGCCTCGCCACGCGAAGCTCCAAAATTCAGAAACTACTATCCAATCCAATCCTGCAACCGACGACGGGAACACCAGTGGTCCAAATGGAAACTAGAACCAGTGTCGGGCAGAGAAGATCGCAAACCAGATGTGACTCGATCGATCCAGAGACACCGATCGAATCCGGGGATCCGTCGCCTTCGAATCCCCTCGCCGAGAGTCGCAACGACGGAGGAGGCCAAGGAATCTGCGAGAACAGGAAGGCAGAGGCGAGGAGGAGCAAAATATCAAATCGAGACAGCGCGATTCGATCGAAAACGAATCGAGGGACAAAGAGGAGGAACAAGGAACGATTTCGCAATCGAGAGGAAGGCGAGAGCGAGGCGCGGTCCACCAGCCAAACGCGGGGAGAAGACCGACAGGAGGAGAGAGCTCGCGGTGGAGAGGAGCGCCCTGGGCGCCTTTTATAGCCGTCGCGGAGGCGGTAGAGGGGACGCCGGGAGGAACCGGCCTGGCGCCAGCGGATTCCTTACCGGACACGGCTGTGTCGTCGCGCTGGCGTGGTAGCTGGTCTAGGCAAGGCGTGATACGCGTGGGGACGGAACGGGGGACTGAGCTTCAGCGACGTGCTAGTCATAAGTCACGGTGAGACTTAGCCATCATATCTGCCATCTATTTCTAATCCAACGCTTAGAAAACACCCAAGGCAAAATCCACCAGGACTTGGTTGTTTCAGGCTTTCGGCACAGACAACGCGCGGTCATACTCGATTTGGCGGGAACAGATTGATTTCTCCCGCGCCGTTCCGTCGAGGCGGGAGGCCAGGGATTCGCGGCGGACGGAGCAGCGCCTCCGGGGAGAAAGAGAGAGCATCTGCCGCGCTCCGCTGTGCCAGGGATTTCGCCACCACAGTCGCGCCTCACCTGTGTTGTCAGCGTTGGGGATTCCGCCGCCTCCTCTCCGTCCGCGCCACGGCCACCGGCGGCTTCGATCTTCTGCTCATATGCGCTTCTCCTACAGGCTCGGGGAGTACTACCTCATCTACTTTGACAAGCGATTCCGGCCAGACGGAGGTAATCCCAATTTTAGTTCCGACACAAGTTTACCTGTAGGCCGGCCGGCAAACTAGCTGAATCGTATGTGTCATGTGAGGCTACCGTATGTTGCTAGCTTCTTTGTCTATTGAAATTGGCAGCCAGCCCGTATTTGCTAGCTTCTTTGTCATGAAATTAGCAATACGTAGGACTGAAGCTTATATTCAGATTTTTTTATTAGATCAACCATGCACTTGGCCATTTGTTCAGAGAAGTAGCAGTATTGTTGAATCTACTCATTATGTGTGTTGGCAATTGCAGATAAACTGAGTGGTGCACAATGGCAGAATCTGATAAAGGGTTGCCTCAAGTTGGCATGATATTTAAAAGTAAAGAGGAGGCTTGGATTTTTTGGGTTGCATATGGAGGTCGTGCAGGATTTGAAGTGAGGAAGAGATATACTAATATGAACAAGTCTGATGGTACGGTTACTTCATGCAGATATGTTTGTGCCAAGGAAGGTGTTCAGAGAAAAGGACAAAGTGAATTCATACAAAAGTGTTTCAGACCCGAAACAAGAACTAAGTGTAATGCTCACATGACTATTACATTTCATCGTAGTTCTGGAATTTTTGAAGTCACCGATGTGGTTCTTGGACACAATCATGCCCTTCACTTGCCACAAACCTGCCACCTCATGGTATCCCAAAGGAAAATTTCAGAATTTCAAGCTTTTGAAATCGAGGCTACGGATGATTCTGGAATTATGCCTAAAGCGGCATATGAGCTTGCTGCACGTCAAGTTGGTGGACCATTCAATCTTGGGTACACTCGCCGTGACCATAGAAATCTTTTACAAACCAAGAGGCAGAGAGAGTTGGCTTTTGGTCAGGCGGGCAGCATGTTAAAATATTTTCATGACAAAATTGCTGAAAACCCATCATTTCAATATGCTTTGCAACTAGATTGTGAGGAGCACATAGCAAACATTTTCTGGGCTGATGCTAAAATGATGCTAGACTATGCACACTTTGGTGACATTGTCACATTTGACACTACTTTTGGAACAAACAAGGAATATAGGCCATTTGGTGTTTTTCTTGGACTGAATCAGTTTAGAGAGACTACCGTTTTTGGTGCTGCACTATTGTTTGACGAAACATTTGCCTCATTTCAATGGTTGTTCAACACTTTCCTATCTGCTCATAATGGAAGGCAACCTAGGACTATTTTTACCGATCAAGATGCTGCAATGGGAAAAGCCGTAGATGCTGTGTTCACGGAATCATACCATGGACTATGTACCTTTCATATAATGCAAAATGCTGCCAAACATCTATCTCCAATCAAGGGTGAAGAGGAAGACGAGGGCGAACAAAAAGATGGTGGTGAAGAGAAAGATGAAGGCAAAGATCCACATATTCTCACTGATTTTGGTGCTTGTATGTATGGTTATGAGGACAAGGAAGAATTTGAAGAAGCATTTGCCAATATGAGGTGTAAAGTGCATAAACAAACTTGGTTAGATAGTATCTATAAGGTAAAAGAAAAATGGGCGGAATGTTTTATGAGAGATGTCTTCAGTTTGGGAGTGAGAAGTACACAACTAAGTGAGAGTTTCAACAATTCATTGAAGAATCACTTGAAATCTGATTTTCATATTATCAGATTTTTGAAGCATTTTGCAAGGACATTGGAAGAAAAAAGAAACAAGGAGATACAATCTGAATTTGAAGCAACAAAAAATATACCAAGAATGAAGATGAGCACCCCTATGTTGGTACAAGCAAGCAAACTATACACTCCAATTATTTTTGAAGCTTTCCAAAGCGAGTATGAAAGATCCATGGCTGCATGCGTTAAAGTATTGGACGGAAACAAATATGTTGTTTCTATTATTGGTAGTTTGGATGGTGATTTAAGTTTTGAGAATGAGCGCTTAGTGATTGGTGATATTTCAAACAAAACAGCAACATATTCTTGTCGAATGTTTGAGAGGACAGGATTATTGTGTGGACATGGACTGAAAGTTCTAGATATGATGAACATAAAGACATTGTCAACACATTATATTTTGAAGAGATGGACTAGAGAAGCGCGGAGGGGAACCATATTGGACAAGCAAGGAAGGAATGTGGTAGAAAATCCAAAGTTGGAGGCTATGCTTCGGTAAAAGGACCTATCTCATAAATTTCATTCTATGGCATATAAAGTGGCTAGCTCTATGGAATGTTGTTTGTTGTTAGAAAATGCACTTGATTCCGTTGGTCCAAAGTTGGAGGAAAAACTGAATGCATCCACTAGTGTTATGAATAAACCTAGTAATGACAAGGAAAATGCAAGCCCAAATGTGCAACAAACAGATGACTTGCTAAGAGTTGCACAACTAAAAAAGAAGGAAGTTCAATCCAAAGGTTTGAAAAGAAAGAAAACTTGGCTTGATAAGTTGTGCAAGGGAAAGTGCAAGGCAACTAAACCTGTTGCTTCAACCAAAAAGGGAGCAAAGGTGTGCTCTAATCTAGACATTATTATTTTTGTTTGTCATCCGTTTGATAAACTAATTAGTTGAACTTTCATTGGCAGCAACACAAGAAAAAAGATGATGTACAACCTCAAGTAGAAGTGAAGGATGATGGCCACAAGAAAGAAGCCAATGTGGAGAGCGGAAAGTATAATGTCATTGAGAGTTTTACCCAACTCCTCACAGCTCCTCCTACTTGTGTTGGTGACAGTTTCTATGGTGGAATTCTGTTCTAGTGTTTAGATATTGGCGACGTCGTACTTTGGAAGCTAACTATAATTTTCGGGATATATTTTGGAGGATTACTATAGTCTTTTGATGCCGAAGTGTACAAGTCGTGAGGCCTGAATGTATTTTGTGGAGCTAACTATGTTCTTTTACTTGTACCACTTATTGCTACTGAATTCGAATGATACGATGCTGAAATGATGCTATAATGTAGCTAAATGTCAAATTTTCTGAAAATTCGAACTTTTCAGAAAAAATTGAAATTATTCCAGTAAATCAAATCTATCAAGTTAAGTGATCTGGGAAAATTTCATTGAATTTCAACATATGGTTTGTGAATTAAGAGCATTTTAATTTATGTCTTAAATTTTGAACTCAAAATTCAAACTTTCCAGAAAAATTTGAAAAAAATCTAGTAAACCAAAACTATTGGGTTATGTATTCTGGGAAATTTTCATTGAATTTTGACAAACGGTTTGAGAATAAAAAAATTCTGAAGTTTCTGTGCTGAATCAGCTAGCCAAGTCTGATGGATTTTGCCTTGGATGTTTTCTCAGCGTTGGATCAGGAATAGATGGCAGATATGATGGCTAAGTCTCACCGTGACTTATGACTAGCACGTCACTGAAGCTCAGTCCCGGAACGGGTGGGCGGCAGAAATCGAAAGGGGCCCACTGCCCAGGATGGGGTGACCGGTTCGGATCCGGACCGGTTCGGATGTTCAGGGCTGGTGGGCGCTGGCACGACGTAGAATTTTCTGGGTTGTGGCTGTCGTTGATTGGTGACCGTGTTCGTGAGCCACGACGACCTCGTGGACGAGAATGTGGAAAAGGCGGTGGGGAGGATCAATGTCTTTTTTATATCTTCTGATGATGATCAAATAACACACGATTGCTACGCGAAGCTTCTTCAGCTCCTAAGGTCTCGTTCTAATTGAGTATCCGCGTCAAGTTTTTCAAAAAAAAAGTATCCGACACAGTAAGCCTGTTTAGGAAGCGCGGTCAGAATATATCATTTCCAAATTGAGAAAAACATTGGTGCGAGAAAAATTATCCATTATAGTCCTTGTTCGTTTTGTTGGGGTTGAATCCACACATGGAATTCATCCAAGTAGGGATTAAGTTGATCCCATCCTTATACACAAACCCTATTAATCCATACTAATTCATTTGTTCCTCGTAAGACCCTGTTTGTTTAACCCCACATAAGCAGGAATTGTTCTGGATTGGGGTCTGATCATGGTTTTCCAATGTGGTACTTTTTGAGCCCAGCAGATTTGTAGTCTTTGTTTATATCCACCGTAATTTTTAGCCTAGCTCTAAGGATGGTAATAGACAGGACCATATTCATACCCGTGTAGTCAATGCATAGAAAAATTTACTCATATCCGTACCCATGGATATAAAACTTTACCCATGTTCATACTCGACGGTTACCCATACCCGTTGAATACCCGACAGGTAGTTTTAATAATACACAATTTATTCACAATTTTATAGTCACTAATAACATATTTGAAAAAAATAATCATCTCAGTAAAGAGTACATGATACTTATCAAAGGATAGAAATCACAATCTCATACTCATCCCTAGACTGCTCGGCCACATAGGTTCTATAGGTAATTTTTACATATTATTTTAAACGGGTAGGATATGGGTACAAGTCTATATGTGTGTCTGTACTCGTGACTTAACGGGTAGGATATATGTATTATCCATAGGTATAAAACTATGCTCCTGTTCATATGGTACAGTTACCGCGGGTACCCATATCTGTGGGTAAAATTGCCATCCAGCTCATCCAGTCCACCTTTCACTAATTTGGCCTGGAAAAATTTCATCGCCACTTGAGTTGATCCCATTCTTATACGGGAAGGATATGAGTATCACTCATGGGTATAAAACTATGCCCATTTATGTTAATACAAGCGTCCATTTTCAAAAAAAAAAACTATGCCCAGACTCTATTCATGCGGGTACCCGTGTCCATGGGTAAAATTGCCATCCAACTCATCTAGTCCACCTTCCACTTGATTTGGTGTAACATCCCAAAAATACTAAACTTGAATCATCAAACTCTAATCAACAAAATTAGGGTTAACAATTTTTTTTCCAATTAAACATATGAAAACATTCATATGTGTATGCATTACAAATTGGATTCTTTTGAATTGCCATGATTGTGTGTTTCTTTGCTTGTAAAATGATTCTTCGTGAAATAAACATCATCTAAACAATCCCCACACTTTTCCCAAAGACAAACAAATCACTTTTCCCAAAGACAAACAAATCAAAACAAACAAATTAAGTGAATGGTCACTTTGGCCAATTTAACTCCCATGCCTACTTTGGTTATCTCTAACTTTCAGAACTTAACAGAAACTTGTTTAGATCTTTGCACCCCTTGATAGTACTAAAAACAAAGTATCAAGGCCCACTTTGTGATCATCCAAAAACATTTAAATGCATATGTAGCACCCCGGGTAAATCCACTACTAGAAAATTGTGTGTTAAATAATACTTGTGCATCATCATGACATCAGCATGCATCTAATTGACTAAAACTATTTTGTTAAAAGACCTACTTTGTTTTCTATATTAATATCTGCCCCTCTTTGTTCAAACCAAAACCGTCGGTCCAACCGAATCTTTTATTTATCTAAAACTATTTACAAAAGTTTATATATATAAAAAAATAACAAAACTATTTTTTTGGGGAGGCAGTCCAGCCGGCCGGCCCAAAGGCCCAACCGGCCAGACCACCTACTACCCAAATCAAAACCTTAGACTATCCCTGAAACCCCAACCCTATTCCTACCCACGCCGCCGCCACCCACCAGAGCACACACCCGCGCGCGACGCACACAGCACACGCACTCACCGCGTACACAACACACTATGCCCATACACACACCCACACCACGCACGCTCACGCCGCCTCTCACGCGACCAGCCCCGCTCCTCCTAGCCCCACCCCGCTACAGGAGCCACCCGCAATCCCCGCATCGCCGCGTGTTCCCGACCACTCCCTTCGAACCCCAACTTCCTTCGATCCCCGCCGCCACCTCTCCTCGACAGCCGCCAGGGCGCCTCCTTCCCGTCCCTATCTCCTTCTACCGCACCCGACGCCAATCCCCACCTCCTCTCTCTGCCGTCCCTTCCCACCTCGTTGCTTCTCTCCTGCCCGACGACGCCCCGCCTCGCCGAGCACCCTCCTGTGCTGCCTTCGCCCAGGCCTCGGTCGACCTTTGCCGGCGCCTCCTCTGTCCTTCCTGCTCGCGAGCCCCACCGCGAGGGCTGGCAAACATTGTCTCCTCCTTCTCTGCGATGTGCGCAAGCCCTTGCAGGCTCCTGAGTTCGTGCCTCGCCTGCAGCCGACCTCCCCAAGTCGTCGTCGACCTTGCCCTTCCTGGCTCTGTCCATCTCTCCTTGTCGGCCTTCGTCCGTCTCTTCCTGCTGGCCTCGCCAGCACCTCGTCGCGCCATCGCAGCTCCCCTTCTCTGCTGCTGCTCGTTCCCCAGCCCGAGCTCGCCCTTTGCTCAATCGCGTTTCCTCCGCTGGTCACAGCGCCCTTGACCTCCCTACAGCGTGTCTCCGGGCCTCTGGTCTTGTGCGTCAGCTGCACCGCCTCAGTGTCGCGCTTGCCTGTGCGACCCCGACCTGGAGCTCGGCCTCGCTCCTGCAGCTTCCTTGGAGCCAAGGTCTCCACCGTGTTCAGCTCCAAACCAAGGCAGCGTGTCTTGATCTGCTTGATATAATGTCTGAGTAGATGAGATGCTACCACAAGGGGTTTTGTCAGGATAAGTGGATTCAAGATCCACCTCGATGAACAATTGGCAACGCTCCTCGAAGTTCTCAACCGACGCCAAGTTCTTCCTCACAGACCATAGGGCACCGCACCACAAGACCTCTAACGATGTGAACACAAGACCTCCTTCCTGGATCGATGAGTTCTCCTTCACGGATCCGATAGCTGATACCACACCCGAAGACCTTGAAGACCGATCCCGGCGAGCCGAAACCCATCGAACCCCTAACCAAGATCGCCGAACCCATGTGTGACCCTTTCCTCAAAGCCCTATTTTTTATAAATGACTATACACCTGTTGCATATAAAATATTCATGCTTGCATACATTTGTGTGGTTTGGGGGCATTATGCCGATTCACCTCATAATGCTAGCTATATGGAGACCATGTGTGGGCTAATCTAGTCTTATATTGGCCCCATTTAAATTTGTGGAGCGAACCGGTGCTATCTTTTGCCTTGTTAATGCAACATTTAAATTGGGGTTATCTAAACAACATGAACTTAATAATTAATTGTCGGGACCCCGGTTCCGCTTAATATTGCCTAATTGCATCGCATCTTTGACATGCCATACATCATACATGCATCATGCTCGATCTTTTGCCGTAGTATTAAATGGTGCATCCGGTGTTTCTTCTAGCGCTTTGCTTCTTCACGGATTAGGCCGATGAGTTGATGCGAGTGTCGACCCAATCTTCGGATGAACCTTCGGCAATGTTTTTCAGGCGAGCATTCTCCCCCTTTCTACCTATTTTACTTTTATAGTCTTTATTTCCTCCTGTTGATCTATTGCTATCTGTGTTGCGATGCTCTAGTTTTCGTACCCGTGATATCCGTTGCAGCCTTATATTGCCTTGGACACATCCTATTACCTGTTGGTTGGTAGATAGTTGGACTTGCGTGTCATAGTCGCTTGCTCAAGTGCTGTTGCGGGTCGTCAAGTACCACAGTTGTTGGAAGACTGCCATATGCTTTTTGTTGGAGATGATCATGGCTTTAATTACCGTTTAACAACTAAAATTGAAGTAGGTAAATAATGCAGAGGCACAAGTGGGCAATAGATGTTATTTTTTTTTTAACCGTCCACTTGTGTCCCGTAGGACCCCGAGTACTTGATATATGTTCTTTGAATATTCGCACTATCCGCATGTGGTACCATGAATCCCCCTAACCCTAGCTTGAGTCATATTTAATTCCTTGGGGACACAAGTAGTTTGGGGCTTTATTACTATCCTGTACTTATGCCATGCTTTACTGCTTTATTTACGATTGCGCGTGGAGCGCATGTACTGTTTAGGAACAAATGTGGAATGTTTTCGTGGTATCAACAAGCCCAGTCACACTTTCGGGTTCCCAGTCGTTTACAGCCATTGGCACAAACCTCTGGATCCGTCTCGGAGCCGGCCAACTTCGTCACAGGTAGCTTGGTGGGGTGGCCCCCTGAAATCAAATATGAATCTTGCAAATGTTCTGTCGTGATGCCTCGTTGGGTTTTCATTTGGTTTTTCTCGAGGTTGATCGTGCGTGTGTTGCTATTTGTGCCTCCCTGCAGGGTAAAACTTTCTGAAAGCCGTGTCCGCGGTTATGGACGACTTGGAGCACAGTATCTCGATCATAGACAACTATAACTAAAGTAGTGCTATAAATTTGACATTATAATGACTAGTAATCAGCTTCACTACAACGGAATGGCTAAATAAAAGTACCAACAACTGCTGGGTTTTGGGATGCCTCATGCTATATGTATCTGACTAGTAAGTACTACAACTACAACTACAACGGAATGGTTAATTAAAACTGCCCACTGCTTATTATATTAGAACTATTGTGTAATTGCCGCAACTATAATGGAATGAATAAAACTGCCAACTGTGTGAGTTCCTCGGTTGACTTCCTCGTTTGGTCTCGAGGGGGAAATACCAGGATGGGTATGCTTGGTGATAGTTTCAGGTTGGATCCGAATAGGTATTTCTTATCCCTATCTGATAGCCGCTAGTTGTATTGAGTCTCTATAGGTTGTTTAGTGCACGCTGCGCCGCCGCTTCAGTCCACTATACCTATGTAGGCGAGGACCGCCGAATTCTAGTCTCACCGTGTACTGGCCTCAGTACTGACCGCTCTCTTTTTCCTTTGCCCTTTGTCGGGACCCCTTTTGTTTAAGCAGGTTTGAGATTGATGTCGTTAGCAGGGTTACCCTTCCGGCTTGGCCTGGGCAGGGTTATGGACGCCATTGGTTATTCTTCGGGGCTCTTAGCTCAATTTGCATCTTGTCCGTACTCGGACGCTATATCGTTTTCAATGTGATTTGGATCTTTGTACTGTATATCTGTATTCTTGACTCTTTGAGTCGTTGTTATATATATCTGTTTTGTGGGTTCCATCGTGGACTATTGTGTAATGATATTACTTCGTTTTCCACCCGCACGCAAGTGCCTGGTGGGCACCTTTGAATCGTTTCTATGCGGGTTTTGGCAGGAATCGCTAAGACTTGCATAGGGCCGATCCGGAGGGTGTTACAGAGTGGTATCAGAGCTCAGCAGTTACGATACCCCACTGGTCCAGCCTGTAGGATAACCTAGCTAACGGACGTTATAGAGTGTCAAAACTATTTTGGAAAAATCGGTTGGATAGATCTGATTAGGTATACTTTTACTCCTTACCCCTCTGCTATTCTCTTCTTACCTCTGCGTGTTTTGAATCTACTCTCTTATCTTTCTTCGAGTCTAGGAATTCTCGTGGTTGGGTATCTGTCGTACCTTCGGGGTTTCGGTTCCTCCTCTTGTAACGGTGCTTCAACATCCGTCATTCATGCTATCTGATGAATCTTTCATCCGTTGTACCTTTCAGTGGACGAAAAATTCACTAAAATTTTTCTTTCTATCCTCCGGAGTTTTCCGATACGACGAAGTCATCTACATCAGGTCTGATGAGAATCTCCATCCCTCCTTTGTTTCCAAACCTCACTTGTCGAGATCTTTAGTCTGAATTCTGAGAGTGGCTGCATAAATATCCTATTCATGTGCAGAGTAATGCTTTGGGTGCGCGATGGACTGATCACCATCCGACTACTCTTATCATTCGCTCTTGTATATTGAATAGTGGATCGATGAAATTATACTCCTTCCGCGGAAGTTAGAGGTGGTCTTACCTATCCCGAGGTACCCATCCGTATTTTGGAAGAAGCTTTCAGAACTACCAGAACCCGAAGCATCAAGTTTCTCAAGATTCAGTGGAGCAACCACACAGAAGAGGAAGCTACTTGGGAGCGCGAAGATCGCATCAGGACGGAGTTTCCCGATCTCTTCAAATCCTAGGTGTCGTGGGAATAGTCATGGCAGATGCTGCAATCGGCAGCGAGTAGTAGAACGAGGGGCAAGGGCGGCCAGCCATCTGCGGTGCGAGATGAGGGCAGAGACACAAGGTTTTACCCAGGTTCGGCCCCCCGGAGGGTAAAGACCTACTCCTGCTAGATTGTATTATGGAGGTGTTACAATGGGCGAGCTCGGCTGCGGCGAGTCGCTTGGGTGTATGAGGGAACGTATCTCTACTCGCCCTATAGGGAGGTTTATATAGGCTCACCTCCCCTAGGGTTTACATATCTCAACCGATTCAGTTAAAGCTTCTGTAGTCGTTCAACCTAATCCGACTGGGCCTATCTACTCGCCTGGGCCTTCAGCTTCCAATCGCTCGGTTCCTCGCTGGGCTTCAATCCACTCGCCGTTCTGCAGGCCCACTCGCCGGTTCTTGGGCCAGTCGGAAACGTCCTGCTGGGTATACCCCGGTAGGCATATCCCCATCAGTAGTCCCCGAGGCCGTCGTCGATTAGGCGTAGGTGGCTGCTGGCAGTCGGAGTATACGGCTTCAGAGTAGGCATCCAGTCGAATCGTCGGCGGGCTCCTGTATAAAGGAGGAAACCAGTGATCTAGGTCGCAGCTTTGGCGAGTCGAGTCGGCGAACACTGTCATAGTGATTGGGTCGGCGAGCCGAGTGGCCGTAGTTGGACCGTCAGGCGTGGTCAAACTAGCCGTTGGGGTAATCCAACGGTAACCTTTGGCGTAATCATCGCGCGGTAACGGCTCCCTGATTTAGCGGGTAACATCCACTATATAAGGGGAATGGCAGGCGATCGGAGAGCCACCTTCTCACCACTTCTTCCGACTACATGCATTTTCCTTCCCTCGCATCGCGATCCAGTCGACCCGAAATCCCCCGACCCCCAACAAACCTCTCGGCCATGGCCCTTTCCACCGAACCGTGGGGTAAATCCAAGTGCACGAGGGCGCAACTGGCCTCTTTCGAGGAGGCCGGGATCTTGCGAGCCGGCTGTTGGCGTATTCTCGCAGCCGGAGAGACGACCCCGAACCCGCGAGAGAGGGAATTCATCTGTTTCACCAGTCATCTCGAGCGGGGGCTAGGGTTTCCCACGTCCCTGTTCTTCCAGCGCTTCTGCGCCTACTACGGGATCCAGCCTTCAGATCTGGGTCCCCACAGCATCGAGCAGCTCGCCATCTTCGTGGCGTTCTGCGAATGCTACTTGGGCTGCCGACCCTACTTCCCCTTGTGGCAAGATCTGTTCCACGGACGGATCAGCCGCGAGGAAGCAGGCGGCCCAATGCTAGCCGCGGGCGGCTTGACGTTCCAGCTCAAGTCAAAAGCTTCATTCTTCGATCTGATGCTGCCCGCCAAGGCAGCGAGCGACTGGAAGAAGTCGTGGTTTTACGTGGCCGAGGCGACCCCGGAGGACAAGGTGGCGATCCCGTGGTATTGCGCCAATCGGTCCGAGCCACGCCATCTCCAAGTCGGCAAGCTCCCCAACGACCAGCGGATGGTCGTCGACGAGATGCTCCAGACCATCCGCGGTCTAAAAAAGAAGGGCCTCCAGACGATAAACCTGTACAACTGCTGGCTCGGGCGGCGGCTCGTCCCGCTCGCCCAGCGCGACCACTATATGTACCAGTACACAGGCCGGGGAGACTCGACGAAGGCCTGCCTCGACGAGTGGAAGCTGGAGGACTATCTCCCAGCACTGAAGAAGATTACCCAGGCGGTGTACCTGGATGCGCAGGCTGGGGTCGCCCCCTATACCGCAAAGCGTCCAGCTCCAACGGTAACCATCTTACTTCGCTCGCAGTCGCAGTTTATGCAGTCGCGGTAATTCTGATTTCATTTTGTATTCGTCGCAGCTATTCCAAGTGGTGGAAGGGTGGCTCCCACCTTCGGACGAAGAGAACTCGAGCTCGTCCGCCCAGGACGTAGGCGAGTCGCCGCCCGCTAAGGGCGACGAGGACGACGTCGACGAGTTCGAGGAGGAGGTCGCCCCGCTGGTCCGAAAGACCCGCGGACAATGACAGCGCGAGATCGAGGCAAGCAGAAGCCTCGAGCGTCATGATGACGACGACGAGCTCCCAGAGACCACCTCGCGCCGTCAAGCCACTCTGTCGAAGAAGAAGAATAAGAAGAAAGAAAGGGAGGCAAGGGCCCCCCCCGAAGAAGAAGACGAAGCCGTCGAAGCCGGCCTCGCCGCCGCACTCGGCGAGCAGCTCTGACGCTCCCAGCCCGGCCAGTGGCGACGCGCCACCAATGACAGTCGTGCTGGACGCGGCGACCGTGGAAGTGCCGCTGGCTTCGATACCTCCGCCATTCGCCCCAGTCTCTGGGCTGGGGGATGCTCCGGCTGCAGCGGCCTCGCCTCGCAAGGAGGCTCCGGCTACAGCGGCTTCGCCTCGCAAGGAGGCTCCTGCCGAAGATATCCCAGAGGCTCCAGCTGCGGCCTCAACGATGAAGAAGCCGTCCGTGTCTTGGGCACGCGACGTCCTGGAGATGGGGCTCAGTCACCGACTGGGCCCTGAACTGGAAAAACCAGCCGACCTCCGTACGGGGCTACGTTTTATTCCAGTCGCCAAGTGAGTGCACTCATCCTTCCTTGTCTTTCATAATTACTTCAATTATTTTTGCTTATTCGATTGATGCACATGACCGGAGTGAAGAGGATGGGCCATCCGACCGTGGCTAAGGTGCCGCCTGTCGTTAGCGAGGAGGATCCTTCCCGCAAGAGGAAGGCGGACGATGTCGTCGTCTCGGCGGATGGCAGCAAGAAGGCCAAGGGTGGCGACACCGTCACTATCTCTGATGACACGGCGGCTGCAGCAGCCGGACCCATGATGGAGGCAGCCGCGTCTACGAAGGAGGGTGCTCCCTTGCCTGGACCGGCGGAGCCGACCTCTCTTGGAGCGGGTGCCTCTATCGCTACCTTCCCACGCTTCGTGACCAAGACGGCCGCGGCGAGTGGGACTTCGCCCTCGAGCCACGCTCCTGGGACCGCTGATGCCGAAGGCGACCAACGTCATGGGCATACGCCGGCGCTCCTCGCGTCCGTGGACGCGATACAACTCCACGACATGCTTGGCGCAGCCATCCAGGTACATCCAGTCCCCGAGGATCAGGTCGGTGCTTTGCAGCGGCCTGATTCTTATAATTTCTCAACTTTTTATCTTTCGCATCCAGTCCCCGAGTGCGCACGCGCTAAATTTAATGGGTTGGCACTTGGGGATTTCTTGCTTGCCAGTCCCCGAGTGCGCACTCGCTGAATTTCAGCGGGTGGGCACTCAGGAATTTCTTGATCGCCAGTCCCCGAGTGCGCACTCGCTGAATTTCAGCGGGTGGGCACTTAGGAATTTCTTGATCGCCAGTCCCCGAGTGCGCACTCGCTGAATTTCAGCGGGTGGGCGCTTAGGATTTTTGCTTTGATTAACTTTTTTGGTGATGTGCAGGGTCTGCAGCTTGAGTCGGCTGACCGATTGGCCGCGAAGCAGCGCGGGGAGAGGGAGCTGGCCATCGTCCAGGAAGCGAACAAAGGGCTTCAGGCTGTGGCCGCGAAGGCAGAAGAAGCTCGCTAGGGGCTTGTCCCCGCTGGTGAATTGGCAGTGGCGCAATCGGCTTTGAGTGCCGCTGAAAAGCGGATCGCCAACCTCGAGCGCGAGCTGCGAGAGGCGAAAGAAGAAGCGTGCTCGGCTGACGGGCGAGCTAAGGCCGCCATTGCAGCCGCTGACGAGGATCGCAAAGTGTCGGAAGTCCTTATTGCTGGGCTTCAGGACGACCACACGTCGCTTCAGTGCTTCATCACGGAACTTGCCCGCCCGCTGCTTGGTGAGTACATCTGCCCCTTCCGGAGGTTGTGTCCTTTGTGGTGTCCGTCGTACTCATTATTGTCTTCTACTCGCAGGTCGCATCATCGATAGCGAGGAAGAGGCGAGCTCATTCGACGCGAGGCAGTGTGTAAGCATGCTTGTCGATTCCGCAACGTTGTCGGCGACGTGCATCCGCGCCTATCTCCAAGAGATATCGCCCACGGAGGTGATTCCGAGCGACCTCGTTGAGGTGTGGAAGTATTTGGAGAAGGCGCCCGCGGTCGTTGAGTTCATGACGCGATCTGCGTTTCGGCGCGGAGCGTCGACGGCACTTAGCCTTGGACTTGCCCACTTCCCCGAAGACTTGGACATCGACGATGTGACGAGTGGATATCCATCATCGACTGGCGCGGTGGAGCTGTCCGAGGTTCTCAAGTTGCAGGACCGCGCCGCCACGTACTCAGAGCGTGTCTGGGCAATGGGCAACCTCCTTCCTGTAGGGATTCGTAGCATGGAAAACAAAATTTTCTATCGCATACAAACAAACAAGCCAAGATCTATCTACTAGATTGTAGCAACGAGTCGATGTATTAACTTACCCTCGAAGATTCCAAAGCGGTTAACGAGAGCAGATTCTCGTGGGTGATGTAGTCGTACTCTTTCCGATCTCAAGATCGTGTAGACGATCCTTCCGGCGCTGCGTTCCGGCAGCGCTCCCGCAGTCGGTCACACGTTCGGTACTCGACGAAGACCTTCCTCTCCCTTGTTCCAGCAGGCAGCGGAGGTTGTAGCACTCTCCTCGCGATTCCCGCAGCACAACGGCGTGGTACCGGAAGTAGAGGGGAGATCCCGCAGGGCTTCGCCTTAAGCCGGAGCGAGTATGGTGGAGTATGAGAGAGCTTTAGTGGTCTAGGGTTTAGACACACCAATTAGAAGGCTCTAATCCGAAGGCTAGTGCAATTAGAAGCTCTAAACCAAAGCGGCTCTAAACCGGGGTCTAGGGCTAGGGTTTAGATTTAGAGGATAGGAACTTGTGTGTCTAGAGGAGGAGGCCCTGCCCCTCCTTTTATAGGTGGAGGGGCCGGCGCGCCAAGGGGGAGGGAGAGGAGTCCCTCCCCAACTCGGCTTGGAGGTGGGCCGCCGGTTGGAGGAGGGAACTCCTCCCCAACTCGGTTTCCCTCTCTTTCCTCTTTCCCTCTTTCCAATTTTAGCCGTTTGACTTTTCAAACTTGCTATTTGACTTTTCAATTAAGGATTCAATTTAATCCTTTATTTGGAACAGCGAGAACACTAAGTACATGATGCAATCATTCCAATATGCAATGACACATTCATGTACCCCTTCCCCTCCGGAGTGCCGGACATTCCGGAACCTTCTAGAACATTCCCGATGAAAACACCGGAATCATTCCCGAACTCCGAAACGGGACTTTCCTTATATGAATCTTATTCTCCAGACCATTCCGGATCACCTCGTGATATCCCGGATCCCATCCAAGACTCCGAACAACATTCGGTCTCTTTCTCATAATACCATAACTACTCAAACAACGTCGAATCCTTAAGTGTGTCTCCCTACGGTTCGTGAATTATGCGGACATGATCGAGACACTTCTCCGAACAATAACCAATAGAGGAATCTGGAAATTCATATGGCTCCCACATATTTCTACAATTACTTTGCAATCGAATGAACCACTTACATACGATACCAATTTCCCTTTGTCTCACGATAGTTTACTTATCCGAGGTTATGATCGCCGGTATCTCTGCATACCTAGTTCAACCTCGTTACCGATAAGTACTCTTTTCTCGTTCCCGTGATATGTGATCCCTTGTGATCCAGTCACATGCTTGCAAGCTAATTGGATGACATTCCACCGAGAGGGCCCAGAGTATATCTATCCGTCATATGGATGGACAAATCCCACTCTTGATCCATGTGTTTCAACCAATACTTTCCGAACACTCAATGCCACCTTTATAGCCACCCAGTTACGGTGTGGTGTTTGATGTCATCAAAGCATCTATCCGGTAAAGGTGATATGCATGATCTCATGGTCGAAGGAATTAGGTTACTATGTATCAGAAAGCATATAGCAATTGAACTATTGAAATGACTTGATCTTTATGCTACGCTTATCTATAGGAGTATGTCCATCATATCATTCTCCTAACGATATGATCTTGTTGTTGATAACATCTCAATGTTCATGATAGGGAAACCACAATCATTTATCAACCAACAAGCTAGTGAAGTATAGAGGCTATACTAGGGACTTCAAATTAAGTCTACAAATCACACAAGTATCAATGTTTCCTTGTTAATACTATTATAGCATGAATGTAAACATTTATCATAAACACAAAGATATAATAACTACTACATTTATTATTGCCTCTAGGGCATATCTCCAACAGTCTCCCACTTGCACTAGAGTCATCTAATCTAGATTACATGGTAATATACCGAACACCCATGGCAGTTTGGTGTTGGTCATGTTTTTCCCTCGGGAGAGGTTTAGTCAACGGATCCGCCACATTCAGATTTGTGTGTACTTTGCAAATCTTTATATCCCCATCTTGGATATGTTCTTGAATAGCGTGAAAACGTAGCTTGATGTGCTTCAGCTTCTTGTGTGACCTTGGTTCTTGCGCATTGGCTATGGCGCCCATATTATCACAGTAGATAGACATTGGGTCCAGCGCACTAGGAACCACACCCAGCTCTGTAATGAACTCTTTCATCCATATCGCTTCTTGTGAAGCCTCCGAAGCAGCCATGTATTCCGATTCAGTTGAAGATCTCGCCACAACGCTTTGCTTTGCACTCCTCCAGCTAACTGCTGCACCATTCAAAATAAATACGTATCCAGATTGTGATTTAGAATCATCCGGATCGGTGTTCCAACTAGCATCGGTGTAACCATTAACAACGAGCTGTTCACCACCTCCATAAGAAAGAACCATATCCTTAGTTCTTCTCAAGTACTTAAGGATGTTTTTGACCGCTGTCCAATGATCCACTCCTGGATCACTTTGATATCTGCTAGTTAAACTAACAGCATATGCAATGTCGGGTCTAGTACATAGCATGGCATACATTAGAGATCCTATGCCTGAGGCATAGGGAGTCTTACTCATCCTTTCTCTATCTTCTGCCGATGTCGGACTTTGAGTTTTACTCAAGGTCGTATTGGGCAACATGGGCAAGAACCCTTTCTTGCTATCTTCCATTCCAAACCTCTTTAGAACTTTGTCCAAATATGTACTCTGTGACAATGATATTTGGCGTTTCGATCTATCTCTATAAATCTTTATGCCTAATATGTAAGCTGCTTCGCCAAGATCCTTCATTGAAAAACTATTATTCAAATATTCCTTGACACTATTAAGAAGGTCTACATCATTCCCAATCAACAATATGTCATCCACATATAGTATTAAGAATGCTACAGAGCTCCCACTCACTTTCTTGTAAATACAAGCTTCTCCATAAGTTTGTATAAAACCAAAACTTTTGATCACCTTATCAAAACGTTGATTCCAACTTCGGGATGCTTGCTTCAATCCATAGATGGACCGTTGAAGTTTGCATACCTTGTTAGCATCTTTAGGATCGACAAAACCTTTGGGTTGCATCATATACAACTCTTCATCAATATCTCCATTGAGGAATGCTGTTTTGACATCCATCTGCCATATCTCATAATCATAATATGCAGCGATTGCTAACATAATCCTCACAGACTTTAGCTTCGCTACCGGTGAGAAAGTCTCATCGTAGTCAACTCCTTGAATTTGTCGAAACCCTTTTGTGACAAGTCGAGCTTTATAGAAAGTAACATTACCATCAGCATCTGTTTTCTTCTTGAAAATCCATTTGTTCTCGACAGCCTTCCGGCCATCCGGTAGGTCCACCAAAGTCCATACTTGGTTTTCGTACATGGATCCAATCTCGGATTTCATGGCTTATTGCCATTTATTGGAATCTGGGCTCATCATTGCTTCCTCATATGTCTCAGGGTCATCGGTGTTGTCCACCAAGATGACACTCATAATGGGATCATACCAATCTGGAGTGGTACGAGTTCTCGTTGACCTTCGAGGCTCTGTAGCAACTTCAACCGAAGTTTCATGATCACCATCATTAGCTTCCTCTCTATTTGGTGCAGGCACCACAGGAACTTCTTCTGGTGCTGCGCTACTCGCAATTTCGAGAGAAGGTTCGACAACCTCGTCGAGTTCTACTTTCCTTCCAGTCACTTCTTTCGAGAGAAATTCCTTCTCTAGAAAGGATCCATTCTTGGCAACGAAGATTTTGCCTTCGGATCTATGATAGAAGGTATACCCAATAGTTTCCTTCGGGTATCCTATGAAGACGCATTTTTCCGCTTTGGGTTCAAGCTTGTCCGGCTGTAACTTCTTTACATAGGCTTCGCACCCCCAAACTTTAAGGAACGACAATCTAGGTTTCTTCCCAAACCATAATTCATACGGTGTCGTTTCAACGGATTTAGACGGTGCCCTATTTAAAGTGAATGCGGCTGTTTCTAATGCATAACCCCAAAATGATAGCGGTAAATCTGTAAGTGACATCATAGAACGAACCATATCTAAGAGAGTTCGGTTACGACGTTCGGACACACCATTACGCTGTGGTGTTCCCGGCGGTGTCAACTGTGAAAGTATTCCGCATTTCTTCAAATGCTCGCCAAACTCGTAACTTAGATATTCACCTCCACGATCAGAACGTAGAAATTTAATCTTCTTGTTACGTTGATTCTCTACCTCACTTTGAAACTCCTTAAACTTCTCGAAAGTTTCAGACTTATGTTTCATGAAATAGATATACCCATATCTACTCAAGTCATCCGTGAAGGTAAGAACATAACGATAACCACCGCGCGATGCTACACTCATTGGACCACACACATCGGTATGTATGATTTCCAATAAGTCCGTAGCTCGCTCCATCATACCAGAAAATGGAGTCTTAGTCATTTTTCCCATCAGACATGCTTCGCATCTTTCAAGTGATTCAAGAAGTCCATCGGAATGGAGTTTCTTCATACGTTTCACTCCAATGTGACCAAGACCACAGTGCCACATATAGGTCGAATTATCGCTTGATTTCAAACGTTTAGCCTCAATGTTGTTGATATGTGTATTTCCACTATCGAGATTCAATAAGAATAGACCATCTATCAAAGGTGCATGTGCATAAAACATATTACTCATATAAATCGAACAACCATTATTCTCAGATTTAAACAAGTAACCGTCTCGCAATAAACAAGATCCCGATATAATGTTCATGCTCAACACAGGCACTAAATAACAATTATTTAAGTATAAAACTAATCCCGATGGTAGATGAAGGGGTAGCGTGCCGACCGCGATCACATCAACCTTTGATCCGTTTCCCACGCGCATCGTCACCTCGTTCTTCGCTAGCTTCCATTTATTCTGCAGCACCTGTTTCGAGTTACAAATATGAGCAACCAAACCAGTATCAAATACCCAGGCACTACTACGAGTACTAGTGAGATACACATCAATAACATGTATATCAGATATACCTTTCTTCTTGATGTTGCCGTTCTTCAGATCCGCCAAGTACTTTGGGCAATTCCGCTTCCAGTGACCTTCTCCCTTGCAGTAAAAGCACTCAGTATCAGGCTTGGGTCCAGCCTTGGTCTTCTTCGCTGGCGTGGTAACTTTCTTACCACCCTTCTTGAAGTGTCCCTTTTGCTTAGACTTGCCTTTCTTGAATTTGGTGGTCTTATTGACCAACAACACTTGGTGCTCTTTCTTTATCTCCACTTCTGCAGATTTCAACATGGCAAAGAGTTCTGGCAACGTCTTGTTCATGTTCTGCATGTTGTAGTTCATCACAAAGTTCTTGTAACTTGGTGGTAGTGATTGTAGGACACGGTAAATCCCCAAAGCATTAGGAATCACTATACCCAAGCTTTGAAGTTTGTTTGCGTACCCAGACATCTTAAGCACATGCTCACTAACGGAGCTGCCTTCTTCCATCTTGCAGTTAAAGAACTTTTCAGAAGCCTCATAGCTTTCAATTGCCGCATGAGTCTCAAAAATCAATTTGAGATCCTCGAAAATGTCATATGGGTCTGATTCTTCAAACCTTTTCTGAAGCTCCGATTCCAAACCATACAAGATAGCACACTGAACTATGGAGTACTGATTCTTCCGAGCGAGGTAAACATTCTTTACTTCATCGGGAGCATCAGCTGCAGGTGGGTCACCCAGCGGTGCATCCAGCACATAGGTCAAATTACCAGCTGTGAGGACAATCCTCAAATTGCGGAACCAATCCGCGAAGTTGCTTCCATTGTTTTTCAACTTTTCTTTCTCTAGGAACGCATTAAAATTGATGGTAGGGGCTGCCATTGATCTACAACATATTTGCAATAGTTTAGACTAAGTTTATGACAAATTGAGTTCAAATTAATAATGAAATTAAACTAGGTGAACTCCCACTCAAAACAATATCCCTCACATTGTTTTAGTGATCACACGAACCAAATCCACTACATCAACACCGATCATCACGAGAGTTGATATAGTTTCAATGGCGAACAATCATCATGTTCATCATATCTACTATATGATTCATGCTTTACCTTTCGGTGATCCGTGTTCCGAGACCATGTCTGTACATTCTAGGCTCGTCAAGATCAAACCTTAGTTTCCGCATGAGCAAATCTGGCTTGCTCACGTTGTATACACTTGCAGAATCTAACACACCCGATCATCACGTGGTGCTTCGAAACAACAAGCTTTAGCAACGGTGCTAACTAAGGGTGAACACTTTATGACTTGAAATTGATGTGCATGAGGGATCATCTTATAATGCTACCGTCGTCTACTAAGCAATACAAGATGCATAAAGGATTAACATCACATGCAATTCAATAATATGTGATATGATATGGCCTTTCTTCTTTGTGCTTCCGATCTCCATCTTCAAGCACGAACATGATCTCCATCATCACCGGCATTGCATCAAGGTCAATGACGCTTCTCCATGGTTGTCGTCCACCGGCTTCAACTATTACAACTACTTTGAATAGACACGCGGGTCTTAACATAAATTAAAGACAACCATATGGCTCCTGCCGGTTGCCAACTTACAATAAGGAACATTGCATACATCAAATATAATCACAATCATGGCCATATCACATCACTGCACACCCCTGCAAAACAAAGTTAGACGCCTCTACTTTCTTTGCATATTTTACGTGGTTTGGGGCTTTCAATAAGTGTCGTTCTAACTTACGAACAAGAACCACAACATTGATACTAGCATTGTTGATCACCCGTTGTAAATTGGATCTTAACTATGCTAGGAGAAACAGGCACCCGCAAAGCCACTTATGCAATACAAGTTGCATGTCAAGCGTGGAGCAAGTCTCATGAACGATGTCATGTAAGGTTAGCCCGGGCCGCTTCATCCCAACATACCGCAAGATGCAAAGTACACAAGAAGCAATCGACAATAAAAGCATCAACGCCCACAATGACCATTGTGTTCTACTCGTGCAACATATCTACATATAGACACGGCTCTGATACCACTGTAGGGATTCGTAGCATGGAAAACAAAATTTTCTATCGCATACAAACAAACAAGCCAAGATCTATCTACTAGATTGTAGCAACGAGTCGATGGAATAACTTACCCTCGAAGATTCCAAAGCGGTTAACGAGAGCAGATTCTCGTGGGTGATGTAGTCGTACTCTTTCCGATCTCAAGATCATGTAGACGATCCTTCCGGCGCTGCGTTCCGGCAGCGCTCCCGCAGTCGGTCACACGTTCGGTACTCGACGAAGACCTTCCTCTCCCTTGTTCCAGCAGGCAGCGGATGTTGTAGCACTCTCCTCGCGATTCCCGCAGCACAACGGCGTGGTACCGGAAGTAGAGGGGAGATCCCGCAGGGCTTCGCCTTAAGCCGGAGCGAGTATGGTGGAGTATGAGAGAGCTTTAGTGGTCTAGGGTTTAGACACACCAATTAGAAGGCTCTAATCCGAAGGCTAGTGCAATTAGAAGCTCTAAACCAAAGCGGCTCTAAACCGGGGTCTAGGGCTAGGGATTAGATTTAGAGGATAGGAACTTGTGTGTCTAGAGGAGGAGGCCCTGCCCCTCCTTTTATAGGTGGAGGGGCCGGCGCGCCAAGGGGGAGGGAGAGGAGTCCCTCCCCAACTCGGCTTGGAGGTGGGCCGCCGGTTGGAGGAGGGAACTCCTCCCCAACTCGGTTTCCCTCTCTTTCCTCTTTCCCTCTTTCCAATTTTAGCCGTTTGACTTTTCAAACTTGCTATTTGACTTTTCAATTAAGGATTCAATTTAATCCTTTATTTGGAACAGCGAGAACACTAAGTACATGATGCAATCATTCCAATATGCAATGACACATTCATGTACCCCTTCCCCTCCGGAGTGCCGGACATTCCGGAACCTTCTAGAACATTCCCGATGAAAACACCGGAATCATTCCCGAACTCCGAAACGGGACTTTCCTTATATGAATCTTATTCTCCGGACCATTCCGGATCACCTCGTGATATCCCGGATCCCATCCGAGACTCCGAACAACATTCGGTCTCTTTCTCATAATACCATAACTACTCAAACAACGTCGAATCCTTAAGTGTGTCTCCCTACGGTTCGTGAATTATGCGGACATGATCGAGACACTTCTCCGAACAATAACCAATAGAGGAATATGGAAATTCATATGGCTCCCACATATTTCTACGATTACTTTGCGATCGAATGAACCACTTACATACGATACCAATTTCCCTTTGTCTCACGATAGTTTACTTATCCGAGGTTATGATCGCCGGTATCTCTGCATACCTAGTTCAACCTCGTTAACGATAAGTACTCTTTTCTCGTTCCCGTGATATGTGATCCCTTGTGATCCAGTCACATGCTTGCAAGCTAATTGGATGACATTCCACCGAGAGGGCCCAAAGTACATCTATCCGTCATATGGATGGACAAATCCCACTCTTGATCCATGTGTTTCAACCAATACTTTCCGAACACTCAATGCCACCTTTATAGCCACCCAGTTACGGTGTGGTGTTTGATGTCATCAAAGCATCCATCCGGTAAAGGTGATATGCATGATCTCATGGTCGAAGGAATTAGGTTACTATGTATCAGAAAGCATATAGCAATTGAACTATTGAAATGACTTGATCTTTATGCTACGCTTATCTATAGGAGTATGTCCATCATATCATTCTCCTAACGATATGATCTTGTTGTTGATAACATCTCAATGTTCATGATAGGGAAACCACAATCATTTATCAACCAACAAGCTAGTGAAGTATAGAGGCTATACTAGGGACTTCAAATTAAGTCTACAAATCACACAAGTATCAATGTTTCCTTGTTAATACTATTATAGCATGAATGTAAACATTTATCATAAACACAAAGATATAATAATAACTACATTTATTATTGCCTCTAGGGCATATCACCAACACTTCCGTACCAGGAGACGGTCGTCGCGCCGAACGACCCCGAGCCGCCGCATCGTGACTTCAAGGTCGAGCAACCTTTTCGCGCGGCAATGGCGGGTGAACTGACGACGTATCCGTCGAACCCGTACACGCCGTTCATCCGCAATCGCCGGGATGTTGGCGAGTCTTCATCAAAGCCTACATAGTAGGATAGTTTGCCTTGTGGCGTTAGCAGCAGGTCTGCCATGCGGGCATATTTTGTAGCATTTAACAATGCGATATGCAATTGAATGAGACATCGTGTCTATTTTGGTATTTGTTGTGTGTTTGTGATTGATTTTTGAACGAGTCCCCGAGCGCGTCCGCCCTTTTTGTGGGGTTTACCTCGTATATGATATATGTGTTGTTGTTATGTGTTTTGTTGTTTTGGTCGACTCGCCCGAGCTCGAAGAGCCAGTCGCTAGGCGACTCCCTTGAGTGCTCTGTACTTTACCGTTTTCCCTTGCTCGAACGAGGTCGGGTGGCCGAGTCCCCGAGCGTGGTACTTGGTTGTTCTAGGCGCGACTCGAGGGTAGTTGAGGACTTAGCGCGTTGGTTTGAGCGCGTCACTCCTGCCTGGCCCGTGGGGTCAGTCGCGTGGCGAGTCCTGGGCATGCTCTCTTACTTGGAGTTTTCCTTGACCGCTCGCGACGAACTGGTCTTCAGTCCCCGAGCGTGGTACTTAGCCGTTCGAGTCACTATGCCGAGGATGCAGAGGACCAAGGTCGCTGTGAGAAGCGAGGGCAGTTGTCTTGGCTCGTAGAACCAGTCGAGCTAGGCAACTCCAATGGGGCTCCGGGTGGGCGTTTTTCGTGGACAATGCAAGACCTGAGGTGATTCAGTGCTCTTACACCGCACTACTTAGCCGTGCCGGTCGCTGTACCAAAGGTTGACTTCTGCGGTTAGCGTAACGCTGTTATTACGAGTGCGAGTGGCACAAGGCATGGAGAGTAGGCGCAATTTGCGGTAACCGTTTCTTTTTATTTCATAGCGACTGGAGAGTACATGTGTGGGGTTCTAGGAGTAGAACTTCCGTAGGAGTTTTACATTCCATGGTCGCTTGACGTCGAGTTCGCCGTCCCCGCGGACGTCGATGAGGTAGTAGGCGTCGTTGCCGAGTACGCGCCCGATGGCGAATGGGCCTTCCCACGGGGGGGAGAGCTTGTGCATGCCCTTCTTGTCCTGGATGAGGCGCAACACCAGGTCACCTTCTTGGAAGTTGCGAGCTTTCACCCGCCGGCTGTGGTAGCGGCGGAGTCCCTGCTGGTAGATAGTGGTGCGTGACCGAGCGAGGTCACGTGCTTCATCGAGTTGGTCGATCCCGTCTTGGCGGGCGAGCTCGTTCGCAGCCTCCGTATAGTGGATGACCCGTGGCGAGTCGTGCTCGAGGTCGGTGGGCATGACTACCTCGGCGCCGTAGACCATGAAGAAGGGAGTGAACCCTGTCGATCTGTTGACTGAGGTGCGGATCCCCCAGATGACAGAGGGCAACTCCTCGACCCAGCACCCGGCGGTACGCTCGAGTGGTACCTGGAGTCGCGGCTTCAAGCCGTGGAGGATGCTTTGGTTGGCCCGTTCCGCCTGGCCGTTGGATTCCGGGTGGGCGACTGACGCGAGGTCGAGCCGGATGTGGTGCTCTTCGCAGAATTCGGCCATGGCTCCCTTGGCGAAGTTGGTGCCGTTGTCCGTGATGATGCTGTTTGGGAACCCGTAGCGATATATGAGCTCGCGTAGGAATTTAGTGGCGGTCTTCCCGTCGCATTTCCAGACTGGCTTGGCCTCCACCCATTTCGTGAATTTGTCGACGGCGACTAGGAGGTGGGTGTAGCCGGAGGGGGCCTTCTTGAAGGGGCCTACCATATCCATGCCCCACACAGCAAATGGCCAGGTGATGGGGATTGTTTTGAGTGCCGAGCTCGGTACGTGCGTCTGGTTGGCGTGCTTCTGGCACCCGGCGCACCGCTGGACGATATCGACAGCATCGGCGTGTGCGGTGGGCCAGTAAAAGCCATGTCGCATAGCCTTGGCGACCAGGGAACGAGCGGCGGCGTGGTGGCCGCAGTCACCGGAGTGGATGTCATGGAGGAACTTGCGTCCTTCAGCTGGTTGGACGCAGCGTTGGAACACGCCGGTGACGCTGCGCTTGTGGAGCTCGCCGTCGATGATGGTGTAGGACTTGCATCGACGAGCGATCATTCGAGCGTCCGTATCGTCTGCCGGCAGGGTGCCGGATTCCAGGTAGGTGATGTAGGGCTTGGTCCAGTCGTCTGGCTCGTTGACGAGTGCGACCAAGGCTGCCTCTGGTTGGAGTGGGACTCTGATGTCGATCTCCCTCGGGGGAGAGACTGATGGCTTGGTGATCGTGTCGAGGAAAACGCCGGCGGGTGGTGCGAGTCGAGCCGACCCGATGCGAGAGAGTGCGTCGGCCTCCTCGTTTTTCCGTCTGTCGATCCACTCGACGGAGTAGCCGGTGAAGTGTCCGCCCAGCTTGTCCACTGCTTGGCGGTACGCCGCCATGGTAGGGGAGATGGCGTCGCAGGTGCCAGCGACTTGCCCCGCGACAAGGTCGGAATCTCCGTAGCAGCGGAGGCGATTGACGTTCATCTCCTTGGCAGCTCGCATGCCGTGGAGTAGGGCCTCGTACTCAGCCATGTTGTTGGTACAGGGCGTGAAGTCGAGGCATAGGATGTAGCGGAGCTTGTCGCCCTTTGGTGAAGTCAGCACTATCCCTGCGCCTGCACCATCCGTGTTCTTGGAGCCGTCGAAGTGCAGGCTCCAGTAATGGAGGTACGACAGCTTCTCTGGCTGCTGGGCCTCTTCCCAGTCGGCGATGAAGTCTGCCAGTGCCTGCGACTTGATCGCTTTTCGTGGCTCGTATTTGATGTTGTGGACGCCGATCTCGACGGCCCACTTGGCGACCTGCCCGGTCGCCTCGCGGTTGCGGATGATGTCTTGCAGTGGTGCTGAGGAGACGACCGTGATCGGGTGCTCCTGGAAGTAGTGCGGCAGGCGCCGCTGAGCTCTGAAGACCGCGTATACTAGCTTTTGATACTGTGGGTACCGCTGGCGCGACTCGGTGAGGACCTCGCTGATGTAGTACACTGGCTGTTGGACTGGGCGCTCCTTTCCTTCTTCTGGTCGCTCGACGACCATCACGGCGCTGACGACACGCTCGGAAGCCGCGACGTAAACCAGCATGGGTTCTTTGTCGGCGGGGGCGACGAGTAATGGTGCGGCGAGTAGCACCTTTTTGAGGTCGCGGAGCGCGTCGTCCGCCTCCTTGTCCCACAAGAAGGTGGGGTTCTTGCGCATCAGGAGGTATAGGGGCATCGCCTTTTCGCCCAGGCGGGGGATGAAGCGACTGAGAGCCACTACTCGCCCGGCCAGCTTCTAGACGTCGCGTAGGCACTCGGGTTTGCCGAGCCGGGCGATCGTGTCGATCTTCGTGGGGTTCGCCTCGATCCCTCGTTTGGAGACGACGTACCCAGTAGTTGTCCGGCAGGTACACCGAAGGTGCATTTGCCTGGGTTGAGTTTTATCTTATATCTTCGCAGGTTGGCGAATGTTTCCGCCAGGTCGGCGAGTAGGTCGCCTTGGCGAGCGGATTTTACGACCACGTCGTCGATGTAGACGTGGATGTTGCGGCAAATTTGGCTCGCGAGGCATTCTTGCATGCACCGTTGGTAGGTCGCCCCGGCGTTCTTGAGGCCGAAGGTCATGGCAGTGTAGCAGAAGGCTTCGAATGGCGTGATGAACGCCGTCTTCTCCTCGTCTTCGACAGCCATTTTGATCTGGTTGTACCTAGAGTAGGCGTCGAGAAAACAGAGCGACTCCGAGCCCGCGGTTGAATCGATTATCTGGTCGATCCGCGGGAGGACGAACTGCTCCTTTGGGCAGGCGCCGTTCAGGTTTGTGTAGTCGATACACATTCTCCAGGTCCCGTTCTTCTTCTCGACCAGGACTGGGTTTGCCAGCCACTTGGAGTACTTGATTGGCCGGATGAAGCCGGCAGCGAGTAGACGCTGCACCTCCTCGGCGATTGCTCGACGGCGTTCTTCATTGAAGGGCCGCAGCGACTGCTTGACAGGTCGCACTTTGGGGTCGGCGTTTAGCTTGTGCTTAGCGAGCTCCCTGGGGACACCGGGCATGTCAGAGGGTTTCTATGCGAAGATGTCCCTGTTCTCACGGAGGAACTCGATGAGCGCGCCTTCCTATGCTGGGCTCATACCCGTCCCGATCGTCACCGTCTGGCTGGAGTCGCCTGGGACCAGCTCGACGGTGCGGGTGTGCGTCGTGGCCTCAAAGGTTGAGGTATTTGTGCCCTCTGAGTTGGGCTTCTTGAGTATGGTGGGGTCGTCGTTGTTGACTCCGCTCGCGTACTTGGCGAGCTCGTCGGCGTGGTTGGTCTCCGCCGCGATGACGGCGTCAGCGAGCTCGTCTCCTTTGGCCTCGCACTCGGCGGCCATGTCGGGGTCGCCGTGGATGGTGATGACGCCGCACAGCCCGGGGAGCTTCATCGCGTTGTACGCGTAGTGCGGCGCTGCCATGAATTTAGCGAACGCCTGGCGCCCCAGGACGCAGTGGTAGGGGATGTCGAAGTGCACCAGCTCGAAGACGATCCGCTCGGTGCGGAAGTTTGCCGGTGTGCCGAAGGTGACCGGCAACGTGACCTTGCCGATTGGGTACGCCTTCCGACCGGGGACGATGCCGTGGAATGTGGTGTGGGTCGTCTCGATCATCGACTGCGGGAGCCGCAGCCGCCTGAAGGTGTCGAGGTACAGGATGTTGATGCAGCTGTCGCCGTCCATCAATGTCTTGGGGAGCCAGTAGTCGCCTACCTTGGGCTTGACCACCAGGGCGACTCGTCCTGGGTACTCGATGCGTGGCGAGTGGTCTTGGCGGCTCCAGGTGATGGGCTGCTCTGACCAGTTTAGGAACTGGGGAACGTCCACCTGTGCCACCGCGTTAACAGCGACGGCGCGGGGGATGACCTTCTTCTCGCGCTTCGTGTTAAAGCCTGTGAAGGTGTGGAGCGAGCCGGCCACTTTGCCGAATTTTCCACCGTTTGGCGGGTCGTTGTCGGGGTCCTCCCGCGCTCGCCTTGCCTTCTCGATTTCCCTGAGGGTGTGGCAGTCGGCGGTGGTGTGCGTTGCGGGCTTCCCTTCCCTGCTATGAAACACACATGGTTGGTTAAGGAGAGCCGCGGGGTCGAACCTTGGCTTGGCCTTGTAGTTGCCGCCGTCGCGGCATTGTCCTCCGTCACGGCGGAAGCTCTTGGGCTCGCGTTGCACGTGCCCGGTGTTGGCGACGAAGTCGACTCGCCCGTCATTGCGGCGCTTGCCGGTGAGGCGAGTGCTGCTGTAGCGTAGGTCGGACCGTCGTCCGCTGTCGTTGCTGCTCGTGGGGCGTTGACCTCCTGACTCATCGTCAGTTTCCTGGTTTGGATCTTCCTCGGCGTACCGTTTGGCAATCTCGAGGATGTCGGGGATGTTGTCGAGTGTGCGGGAGTGTCGCTTGAGCTTGGCAACCAGGGGCTCGTAGCGGCAGAAGGTCTTGAAGCAATGGATCGCGGTGTCCGGGTGGATGCCGACCGCGTTGTACCAAAGTTCTTGCCACCGTTGGACCCAGTTGCGGGTCGACTCGCGGGGTCCCTGGACGCATCGCTCCAGGTCCTCGATAGTGGTGGCGCGGGTGTAGGAGCACTCGAAGTGCCTGACGAAGGCATCGCGCATCTCCTCCCAGGAGTCGATACTGTCCTAGGGGAGGGTGTTGATCCACTGCCTGCACGTCCCCTCCATCATCAGGGGGAGGTAACGGGCGGCTAGCAGGTCAGTGTGGCCTGCGATCCCCATCGCCATGAGGTATGTGTCGAGCCAGACAGCGGGGTCGTACGAGGAGTCGTACTTTTCTATCTCTTTCGACGCCTTGAAGTTTGGCGGGTACTTCTCGCCTCGGATCATTGGTCCGAAGCACTTGGGTCCGAGTCGACTGAGCGACCCCATGGGCTCGCCGTCGCGGCGATTGGTGAGGGTATGTCGCAGGTCGTCGGGCTGGCGTGCGCGCCAACTTTGGTTGTTGATGATGTGGGTGCGGGCGTCGATGGGTTGCCCATTGGCGGCGACAAGGTTGGTTGCCGGCCTGGGGTCGTTGGTGGAGAGTGCCGCGTTCGCGGGTCGGTGTTGGAGCTGCAGTGGCTCTGGTGGCGGGCAGTTAAGGGTGTTTGCCGCCGCTGGGCGGCCGCTGGAGGCCGCTCTGCTTCCCGAAGAACGCGAGTATACTCGACCTTGCGAGTCGGCGCCCGCTCTTTGCTGCTCGACGGCCTTCGCGAGCAGGGCCTTGACGTATTGGATCTGTAGGGCGCCGTTGCCGGTGGCCGTGATGCTGTCGGCTGCTGCTCGGCCTGCCACGAGGTTGTCCATCGGGGTGGAGAACAGTGGGAGGCCGTTTGCGTCTCGCTCCCGTGAGGAGACTACTATCCATGGCTGGTCCCTGGGAGGGGTGCGGTTGGGTGGTGGTGGGGCGCCCATTGCCATTGATCCTGGCAGGGGCCGGGCGCTTCCTCCTGGTGGCGCGTTCTCGCAGATCGCGCGCTCGGCCACGCGGGCCGGGTCGTTTTCGTCGTCGAAGTTCAGGGCACGCCCCTGAACGGTGGGGTTCAGGCGTGACCTGATCCGCTGCTGGTGGTAGCGTGATAGCTCCTGCGCCGTCACCTGCTCGAGGCGAAATTTTTCGCGCTCGGCTTGCTCCTTGCGTATCGCCTCCGCCAGTTTCAGGCGGAGTTCCTCGATCTCCGTTGCCGTGGCGTTAGGAGGGATTGGGGTGGAGAACGGATCCTCCGGCGGATCGGTGTCGGTCGCCATGTAGGTCGTGGTGTGGCGACCAGTTCCGTCGCGGAGGTCGATGGAGTTCTCCGACCCGGAGTCGAATTCGAAGATCCCGAGGATGGAGGGGTCCTCGAAGTCTCCCACGTTGGAGACCTGGGCGATGGAACCCGCGGACGAAGCCGCGGTGATGGATCCGGCGAGTGACGCTGGGGTCGCCGAGTCGGCGTCGTCGTTGAGGGCCGCGTCCTCTGCGGCCGCTGAGTTCTCGGCCACGTTGCTGTGGGCAGAATTGTACTCGGAGGCGAGGCGATGGATCGTGTGGATCTGGCTCTCGGAGAGCCGATCACGTGGCGGCGACTCGCGGATGCGAGCCGAATCCTCCGAGACGATGACGTCGGTGAGACCGACGAAGAGGCTGATCATGCCGATCGGCAGGATCACGCTGTGCGTGACGGGTCGCGCCGCCGGGACGTAGCTGCTCGGCAAGATTTGGAGCATCTCGCCGATCGCTATCATGCGGCCGGTGGCGACCGTCTCGTTGATGGGCAGATTGGATCTCGCCGCAGAACACCGGCCAGGCCCCATGGTGGGCTCCACTGTCGTGGGAATAGTCACGGCAGATGCTGCAATCGGCAGCGAGTAGTAGAACGAGGGGCAAGGGCGGCCAGCCATCTGCGGTGCGAGATGAGGGCAGAGACACAAGGTTTTACCCAGGTTCGGCCCCCCGGAGGGTAAAGACCTACTCCTGCTAGATTGTATTATGGAGGTGTTACAATGGGCGAGCTCGGCTGCGGCAAGTCGCTTGGGTGTATGAGGGAACGTATCTCTACTCGCCCTATAGGGAGGTTTATATAGGCTCACCTCCCCTAGGGTTTACATATCTCAACCGATTCAGTTAAAGCTTCGGTAGTCGTTCAACCTAATCCGACTGGGCCTATCTACTCGCCTGGGCCTTCAGCTTCCAATCGCTCGGTTCCTCGCTGGGCTTCAATCCACTCGCCGTTCTGCAGGCCCACTCGCCGGTTCTTGGGCCAGTCAGAAACGTCCTGCTGGGTATACCCCGGTAGGCATAACCCCATCACTAGGTAATCTTTTCGTCCTTTTTCAAATCTCGGGACGATATTTTGTTTAAGTGGGGAAGGTTTGTAACATCCCAAAAATACTAAACTTGGATCATCAAACTCTAATCAACAAAATTAGGGTTAACAAAAACTTTTCCAATTAAAAATATGAAAGCATTCATATGTGTATGCATTACAAATTGGATTCATTTGAATTGCCATGATTGTGTGTTTCTTTGCTTGTAAAATGATTCTTAGGTGAAATAAACATCATCTAAACAATCCCCACACTTTTCCAAAAGACAAACAAATCAAAACAAACAAATCAAAACAAACAAATTAAGTGAATGGTCACTTTGGCCAATTTAACTTCCATGCCTACTTTGGCTATCTCTAACTTTCAGAACTTAACAGAAACTTGTTTGGATCTTTGCACCCCTTGATAGTACTCATAACAAAGTACCAAGGCCCACTTTGTGATCATCCAAAAACATTTAAATGCATAGTTTAAATGACAGTTTAAAATTGAATCTATTTCATATGGGAAGATCCCACTTTTTCAAAAACCACTCAAACAAGCTCAATTTTCAAAACCCAAGCATCCACAGACTCACCAACACATGCCTAGCACACCCACCAAAAATCTTTTAAAAATTCAAAACTTGAGTTCTTGCGGTCATTTCATCAAACACTTGGAGGCAACAAATCAATCTGACCAAACTTCACTGTTTTGAGCAGTAATTTGGCTAAGCAATGTTCACCATTGATAACCCTTATCTCCCCCAGTGCCAACCAGTGCTTTGTCCAACCCTAGCCCCTACCCTTTGCCCCATGCCATGCCAACCCGAGCACCCCCTTTCCAGCCGACCATGGCAAGCTAGCAGGAACGTTCGCGCACCTAGCCACCATGTCTAGGAGGCAGCCCACCGTCCACCGCCACCCCCTGTCCAATGCTCGAACCCTGCTAGCCACTGGACCACACACCCCCGACATGCCAAGCTTCTCTGAGCGCATGCCGAGAGCGCGCCAGAGCGCCACCCTCGACACACGCCCACAGACCGCGCGCCTCCCTCGCCACGTGCATACGTGATCACCACCGTCCCAGCAACCCCGCAGACACCCCCGTTCGCTGCCCCATGCCTCATAGCCACCGCTCGCCGTCGAAGACGCCGCCTCTGCCGCGTAGAGCACCGCACATTCCCGACCGTTTGCCACCACCCCTACACGCGCATTAAAGCCTTAGAGCATCGCTAGGAGACCACCGATCGATCACCACCCTCGGCCATGCCTCTAGCTGCCCGTAGCCGTGTCGCCACCGTCGCCTGCCCATCCCGTTCGGTCTCGCCGTCGGGCCTATAAAAGGAGGCCACCCCAAGACATTTGAAGCACACCATCTCACTCCCCTCACCTCACTGATCGTTCCACCCCTTAGCCGGAGCAAGGCGAGTAGCGCATCGCCGGAATTGCGCCGGAGCTCACCGCTACAGAGGAGAAGAGGAGCCGTTGATTTTGTCCACCCCCGGAGCAGCCACGACCACCCCTGAGTTTGTCGTCGTCGACTTCGCCGTTTTACCGCCTCACCGTCGTTGCTGGAGACCTGGTATGCCCCCTATGCACCCCCACCGAGTCGCTAGGGTTCGAGCTCGCTGGTGACATGTTCATCGTTGACGACGACCCTTAGCCGTTGATCTCACTTCTAATCCAACGCACCACATCGCCCCGTACTGCTTCACGTTTAAAGAGTCGCTGACCAGTAGACCCCCCTGTTAGTTGCGCCCCGCGCTGCGGAGTGAAACTGGGCTGGCCCATTACCCCTTCCCGCGCAGTCCACTCGTTTGAATTTAGATTTTTCTATTTTCATTCAAACATAGTTCTGTACCTAGTTTCAAAAATCAACTTAGCTTGATTAAGTGAACCAAATTGAATGAAACCAATTTTGTTAGAAAGGTCTTGAAATGCTTAATCCAAGCCCGTTGGATTCAAATCATTTGGATCTGTAGATCACCCTTGGTAAAAATAACAAGGCAAAAGCTTTTTGGCATTCAAACATTTTTCAAATTTAAACCGTAATAGCTTTTGAGTTGACTACAACTCTCAAAAATCACATTTGATCATACCTTTCAGAATATATAAAAATATATGGGTTTACTTACAGAAATAATGTCCAAGTAATAAAAGAATGCCACATAGGCATTTCTAGTCACTTTATTTTATTTAAAATTAAAGGTTAAACCTTATTAAATTGTGACACCACTTTAAATCACATTCTCATGTACTGAAATATGTGGTGATGACATGTGTCAACATGATCCCATGTTTGAGTTAGAGAATATTAAATCTTAAGTAGTTTTTCAATGAGTAGAAATTACTTTTCTAAAAATAAAATAAATAAGACAAATGCTTTATTCTTGTGATATTAGTGAAGATGCTAGATCATCTATAGAACACCTTTGTGTGATGATTGAAATTAGTTAAGTATTGTTTGGTGATTGTGTACCTCGTATTTATTCATAGACTCTAGTACTGACCAAGGATACGAGGAGGAAGGAGGATACTACGAAGAAGAAGCCGAGGAGAACTTCAACCACTGCTCTACACAAGGCAAGCCTAATACTACTAGTTAAATGTGCAAGCTAACACTTGCAAGATACTCTACTTTAGCAAGCCTTACTAATCAAGTTGACCTATGCAAGCTAATACTTGCTTGTGACTATGCCAACTATATGCCTTAAGCATATGTGATCATACCCACTTGATAACCCAATCCTAGTTTTACTTGCAAGCTTTCTACTTTATTTCTTTATCAAAGCTATTTATTAGAGTTTACTTAAGTGACTTGTAGATTCTAGGAAGATAATTGAAGGTTGCATAAAGAGCATTAAATTTTGCCTAAGCTAGATAATCTTGATGTCATCCTAAGGCATGAGATTGAACTTAGTTACAACTCCACTAGTTTATCACCCCTCATTAGTACTCACCCCCACTTGTAGACGCTAGTGCTAAGCATAAAACTTGATCACTTTAGATGGGAATACTTGGTGGAAAATGGTTATGAAAACCTTAGAATGATGAGTCATTCTACTGAGATGTTTTGACATGTGTTTTCGAACACCAGATGATTTTGGTGATGAAAATGTTGAGGCATGAGCCTTAGCCCTTTATAAAACTGATGGTTGTCTGAATGCGATACCATTCCAATTTTACCGTACAACCACAATACCCGAAGATTGGGTAGGGCTTGACTAGACACTTATATACCTTAGTATTGGTTCCCTCACGGCCAAGGTCTGAGCTGAGGCTACCTTGTGAAGATTGTCCACCTGTGCAGTACCCAAGATGACAGTTGGTCATGGTTGGGAGGCCAAACTCACAGGAGAGGTGCCTATACTAGGGCGTGTAATTGAAAGGTTAGGATTGATTATCCGCATACTGAGTATGGTGAATTCAGGATTTGTTCCTGACGGATGTATCGAATGTTGTGGTGAAAGTGTACAATCTCTGCAGAGTGTCAAACTATTCAAATAGCCGCGTCCGAGGTTATGGACAGTTGGAGTGGCCATACTGTTCCTCCGTCAGATGTTTTCAAAATGACTTGTGAAATGAATTGAGAATTTGACTTGACCACAACCGAGTTGTGATATGAAATGCAAGTTCCCACTTAGGTGTTATAAACTTTCAACTATCTTTTCTTGCTTTTGAACTTAGTAGAGGTAAATCTGGATTTTGCAAAACAACCCTAGAGCTTAGTGTCCTACTACAAAAAACCCCTTCACTTGTTAGTATTAGTTTGCGAGTACTTAAAGAGTACTCATGGCTTTGTCTCTAGCTATTCCCGTGGCCAGACTATGAAGAAGAGTACCAGGATGATGGACGCCAGGAAGGTTACGACAACTAGGATCATCTCCCATCGCCAGCATTGCCTGTGACCCCGAAGATGGAGCTTCACCTACGCTACCTTTATTATTACGTATTTCCGCTGCTTGAGTTGTATTAAGAACGGGATCATGAGATCATTATTTATGTAAGACCTTATGTATGGTTTGTAATGGATGATGTACTGTGGTATCCAATTCTGTTATGTCTCGCAAAAATGGTAATCCTGGGATTGCGATGTTGTAACTACCTCGGTGAATTACGCTCCTAGATACAAGCCTGGATGAGCGGAAATGGTTGAAATAGTACGGTGGGGCCCAAAAGCCACTCACGGGTAGACCTTTCGGCCGTCCCAACCATTTCCATTCATCGGGACAAGTACGGGCGGCGTAATCGGCAGGCGAAGGGATCAACTACATACACAAATGAGTATTTATGCAAGCCACCATACAATAGTACATCAGAGCCATTCCATCTAGAAATAAAGGAAATATAGCAACGCCATACGGCAAGATTCAAATGACCTAGATAGATATAATAGTTTAGGATATTTCCTCATACATCACACATCAGAGTATCAGGCGGAAGCGGCAAACAAGATCCGAGTACGGATAAGAAGCAAATCGGCATAAGATGCCCATAAATAAGCACATCCCGCCCACAGATCTCACGGATCCCCGTTCCCGGAATCTCTACACCGAACGATCGTTGCCCACATCATCAGCCTCCTCCACCCAGTATCCGTCCTGCGAGTGTACCTGTTCATCTGAACCAATAATTTATCGTGTGAGACCCTAGGGGTACTCAGCAAGTCTTTATGCCTCTAAAGGGGACACAACCTAGGGTGACGCAATTGCAGCAAAAGATAAACCCTAACAGTTCTATAGATACTCGCTAACCATCCGCCTAACCAAAGATAGACGGATGTCCGTGAATTGATGACAACAGTTAAAACAGTAATAGCCACAGATCCATCCTCCTCCTCGCTTACCAACGAGGAAGCGGACGAACAACCCCCCCCATCCGTTGGAAATTTTATTAACCATTCCATGAGTGTTGCACTATTTACTAGTCAATTACTTAGTCAAATTAAAAGCGGTACTTTAGTTATGCTTGTCTATGATCGAGAAACTGTGCTCCAAGTCGTCCATAACCGCGGACACGGCTTTCAGAAAGTTTTACCCTGCAGGGGTGCACAAATAGCAACACACACTCGATCAACCTCAAAAAAACCAAATCAAAACCCAACGAGGCCTTCACGACAAAGCAATCACAGGATTAAGAAATATTTCAGGGGGCCACCCCTTGGAGTACACCCGCAACGAAGTTAGCTGACTACGAGACGGACCCGAGGTTTGGGTGGACGGCTGTGAACGACTGGGAACCCAAAACTGGGATTGTCGACACCGCGAAAACGTGTCCCGATCCTAAACAGTACAGGTGCTATCCATCGCACAAATTAAATAAAGCAGTAAAGCATGGCATAAGTACAGAATAGTAAATAAAACCTCAAACTAGTTTGTGGCCCCAAGAAATAAGACGGAATCAAGCTCTGGCTCAGGGGGGTCCCATAAGCCTCCCGGATGTGGATAGCGCGAATAATCAAGGAACAGGAATCAAGTACTCGGGGTCCTACGGGACACAAGTGAGCAGGAAAAACCAAATAGCAGATATTGCTCACCGGTGCCACTTTCATTAGTTATCCCATTACTACTCAGGTTAAGTTGTTTAGGTACCTCGTTATCCATCAGACTCTCACATACCCTACACATGCTGTTCTACGACTCGCATGGCTCAAACAACTCCTGTAGTAAGGCTCATGGGATGGAGGAACAAGCTTGGTGGGGTTTAAAAGTAAAGGCTATGCAATACTTGGGATTCAGTTGATGCAATCGCGACTCAATGATGCAAGATTAAGATAGAGGCAATAGGTACTGTATGTATGCAAGCATGTGGTAGTGCTTGCCTGGCAACTCAGTTGAAGCGAGAGACGGACCTGGGTAGAGCTCCTGGTTCTCTTGATATATCCCCTGCTCAGTGTCTATTCGAAGAAGAACCAAACAAACAAGGGCCAACATAAATAAAGTGCACAAGCATATGACTTAAATGCGACAAGCAAACAATCATGCCATGATGAATGATGCACAAGTTGCATGGTAATAAAGTAGCATGGCATGGTTGAGGTGTGGAATACAAGAATAAGTCATTTTATTGAGTTTTGGCCCCAATTTATTATCATATTAGTTGCTGTATACTATATATTTATATGATGCATGCTGCAGTTTAAGTCATGGATAGCATAAACAGAAAGGTCTCGTCGAGCTGATCGTTTTAGACATATCATTTGTCAAATTTGGAGTTATAGAACTAAAGTTATTAATTAATTAAGGTGAGGGGCATTTTGTTGTAATTTTATTCAACTCAGAAAATAAAGTGCTCAAATGATATTTTGGATGGCATATTTGAAATCCTCATATTTTTCTGATTCAAAAACATATATTATTTGTATTATTTGGAATTATGAATTTAAATTTATTTTAAAGTCAAAATAATTAAAAGGGGGTCAAAGTCAAAGGTTTGACTAGATAGAGTCAAATTTGGTCAAATTCGAAAACATGGTGGAATTCATATTTGGAAAATATTTACTTTTCATTTTGGAAGTTTTTACAAATTTGAATTATTTCATAATATATGAATTTAGTTAGATTTAAACATTTCCTGAATTTTATTTGATTTCAGAAAACTCGGCGACTTTTCTCACTCAGGGACATTCTACCCTCCGTCATTGACATGTGGGCCAGAGTCAGGAGCGGGGCCACCTGCGTGCGCGCTCAGCCCGAACGCGACACGTGGGCAAGCCCAGGACTGCGGGTTGAGGATAGAAAAGCTTGGGTAGCTTTTTGCAAAAAGGGTGAGAAGGAAGGGACCGCGGGTTAGGTAGAAAGAAAGGTCAGGGGTTTATCTGCAAAACGCCTCGGAGCTGTCGCTGACGAAACTGAAGAACTGGACGCGAATTCTACTAACTGATTCGACTTTTGGTTGAATTTGACGAGGAAACGAAACAGATTTTGGGGTCGCCTCAAAAACGAAACTTGTAGCTAACATCAAACTCTACAACTTTGGTGTAGAGCTATCCTACAGACGAGTAGTGACGGAGCCGGAAACAAACGACGAACACGTCGGATTCAGTCAAGGTTTTCTGACGGAAAGACGACGTTTTCGACAGAAAAACTGGCTGTTTTCGGGGAAGAAGAATCAGAGCTGTGGTGCTCCGATCTGAGCGAGGTTTGGACCTTGAGCTGGAGGGGAAATAGGGCTACAAGATTGGTTCAGAAGTCTGGACAAGATCTGGGACGCACCTCTCGGAAACTTGTCGACAACAGAGAGGTAGCGAGCGGTTCGCGGTGTCTGCAGGGGTGTCCTGCCGCTGCCAGGCGCGACGCGTGCAGGGCGCGACAGAGCGCTGCGAGGCTGCCGGGCGTAACACGGGCGAAGGGGGAAGGTACAAGGAGGAGTAGGGCGGAAAGGGGGTGCTCACCTAGACCGATTCCCAGAGGAATCGAGGAGGGGAGAGATCGGAGGTGATGACGGCGACGGCGGCGTTGTCCTGTGCTTGGACAGGAAGAAGAGGAAGCAGGGGAGCCTCGTCCAGCTCCTCCTAGAGCTCACGAGGTGGTCGACGAAGACTGCTAGCACGCCCTCCGGCTCCAGAAGGTGATCAATGCGACGGCGCGGCGACGCTCTCCTTGCCGAAGCTCTCGGGCAGGGTGAGCAAAGCTGGGAGCAGAGGTAGGGGATGGCGGCGGAGAGGAGGGGAAGAGGGAGGCTAGGGTTCCAGGGACGCGGCTGGGTGGATAAGAAGGGCGGAGGGTGACGCGGCTGACGGGAGACGACGACCACCTGCCGCGCAGCTGCTTTCCGTCTGCCGCCGAGGGTGAGCGGGCGAACGGCGTCAGAGGCAGGAAGAAGAGGAACAGGGGTGAGCGACGGCACTGAAGCGGTACGGGCTGGGAAAGGCCGGCTGGGGGAAGTGGGCCGGGAGATGGGCCGGAGGAGGGAGCTAGCTGCGACGGTGGGCTGCTGCGCTGGGCTGTAGGTAAGGTTTCTTTTTCCTCTCTTTCACTCTTTTATTTTAACAAAAACTGTTTTGATTTGTTTTGTTTTGTTGCAGATTTAATCAAACCTAGGAAATACCTCTTTATGGAAGTTTTTGCAAATTTTGTTATAGAACAGAGATAGCTAAGGACGGTAGAGAGGGCTTGGATTTAGACTAAGATGAGGTGAAAAAGAGAGGAGAGGGGTGGCATGGTAGCTAGGGTAGGGTTAGATGGGGTATGGGTTTAGATTAGGTATAGATTAGGAGAGAGGTTTAGAGAGGGAGGAGAGATTAGATGGAGTGGTCCTTTTTGACAAGATCAAGCATGCTCTAGACAAGCTCTAACAAGATCAAGACAAGAAAAGGAGAGGGATGTGGTGATAGGGTTTAAGCAAGATCAACATAGATCAAGCCAAAAGAAAGGATAGAGATAGAGATGATCCACTCAAAAACCAAATGAAATCCAAAAGACAAGCAAAAGATGGTACTTGCATGGCCCATGCAAATAATAAATGCCATGTATTCATATTTGTGAAAACAATCATAAAATCACATGGCATTATTCCCATGCATTCCCAAAAGGTGGAATAAGGCCAAGCAAAGGGACTAGTATTGGATCCACCCAACCCACATGAGCTAGGTAAACTCAAATAAATGCCAGCTCATATTAATTGGATGGTGGGATTATAAGGTGGTGAAGAAAAGGTGGTGGAGTTTACTACAAGATATGCCCCAACTCAACTTGGGCATTAAACAATATATCAAGAACCAAATACAATATCAAGAGGCAATACAAATAATAATGCATATGAGATAAGAACCAAAACAAAAAGGGTTTTTGTATGATTCTCAAATGCAAGGTGGCATGATGACATGAGCATGATAACATGATGATGCAACAATTATATGTAGGAAGTAGCCATTATATTACTCGATCAAGTAGCATTACAAATGTTAGACAATTGGGATGCTACAACTCTCCCCCACTAAACAGGAATCTTGCCCCGAGATTCTAGGAAGAAGAAGAAGACACAAAGAGGGTAGGATAGTTGGCACGGAGTTCATCTTCACGCTCCCAAGTGGCTTCATCGACAGAATGGTGCGACCACTGCACCTTGCAGAACTTGATGGACTTGTTGCGAGTCCTTCTTTCTGCGGTCTCAAGGATTTTGGTGGGGTGTTCTTGATAAGACAGGTCTTCTTGGAGATTGATTAGCTCATGGTCCACGGTCCTGCCGGGATCCTTGAAGCACTTCTTGAGCTGAGAGATGTGGAAAACATCATGAACCTTGAGTTTTTCCGGGAGCTCAAGAGCATAAGCAACTTCTCCTCTTCTACCACGAATTTTGAATGGACCGATGTATCTAGGAGCCAGCTTTCCTTTGATACCAAAGCGGTGTGTTCCTTTCATGGGAGTGACACGAAGGTAAACGAGATCACCAGGGACATACACCATGTCCGTGTGCTTCCTGTCATAATTGCTCTTCTGACGACTTTGAGCAATCTTCAGGTTCTCAAGAATGATATGCACCTTCTCCTCCGCTTGAGTTACAATGTCAGGGCCAAACCATATTATTTCTCCTGCACCTGACCAACCAATCGGAGTTCTGCACTTGCGGCCATAGAGAGCCTCAAATGGTGCCATCTTCAGACTTTTCTGGAAGCTGTTGTTGTAAGAGAATTCCGCATAAGGAAGACATTCCTCCCACTTCATGCCAAAAGAGATGACGCAAGCACGAAGCATATCCTCCATAATCTGATTGATCCTTTCCACTTGTCCTTGCGACTGAGGGTGGTAAGCAGTGCTGAAGTTCAACTTTGTTCCCAAAGCATTTTGGAAACTCTCCCAGAATTTGGAAGTGAAGATGCTCCCACGGTCTGAACTGATCTCAAGCGGAACCCCATACAGAGAGACAATTCTGTTGATATAGAGCTCAGCCAACTGAATTCCAGAAATTGTTTCCTTGACGGGGAAGAAATGAGCCACCTTAGAGAGCCTGTCAATGACAACAAAGATTGCATTGTTGCCCTTCTGCGACCTTGGAAAACCAGTGATGAAGTCCATCTCTACTTTCTCCCATTTCCATTCCGGAGGTTTCAATGGCTGTAGAAGACCGAAAGGTTTCTGATGGACAGCTTTCACTCTGCGGCAGACATCACACTCCGAGACATACTTTGCACAATATCGTTTCAAACCAGGCCACCAATATTGTGTTTTCAAGTCCATGTACATCTTTGTGCTGCCAGGGTGGATAGATAGAACAGAATCGTGCACCTCCTTGAGAACTTGCTCTCTCAAACCCGGTTAGTTCGGAACAAACATCCGGTGTTCAAAGAAAAGCGTGCCTTGATCATCGACGTGGAAGGACTCATACTTCGGAAGCTGAAGTTTGGAGATGATCTTTCTGGTGTGCGGATCACCACGCTAACGAAAGCGAATCTTTTCTTCCAAGAGAGGAGTAGCCAGAAGGTTCAGGAGATGCCCTTGTTCCACAACTTCAAGGTTGAGCTGACGGAATTCCTCGCACAAGAGAGGTTGCTGCTCTTCCATCATGAGGTTGTTGACATAAGCTTTGCGGCTGAGAGCATCGGCCATGACATTAGCTTTGCCCGGTGTGTAGTTGATGGTCAAATCAAAATCATTGATTGCTTCAATCCATCTCCTCTGCCGAAAGTTGAGATCAGGCTGAGTGAAGATATACTTCAAACTCTTGTGGTCAGAAAAGATCTCACAATGGTTGCCAAGCAAGTAGTGCCTCCATAGCTTCAAAGCAAAGACAACTGCTGCTAGCTCGAGGTCATGTGTAGGATAGTTGATCTCATGCGTCTTCAACTGTCGAGAGGCATAAGCAACCACTTGTTTTTCTTGCATAAGGACCGCACCCAATCCTTGCAAAGAGGTGTCACAGAATATCTGGAAAGGCTTAGATGTATCCGGAGGAACCAAGACTGGCGTGGAAGTGAGCTTCTCTTTGAGTGTCTCAAAGCTTGCTTGACATGCAGGGGTCCAAAGGTATTTCTTGCCTTTCTTGAGGAGATCGGTAAGAGGCTTCGCTATCTTCGAAAAGTTCTGAACGAAGCGACGACAATAACTAGCCAAACCAAGGAAACTCCGCACTTCTTTGACATTAACAGGAGGAAGCCATTCAACAATTGTCTTCACAGTTTCCGGGTTGACTGCAATGCCCTTGGCAGAGATGACATGACCAAGATAGGTTACTTGCGGCAGCCAAAACTCACACTTGGAGAACTTTGCATACAAGCGATTCTCACGAAGCTTGTTTAGGACACACCGAAGGTGTTCTTCATGCTCTTCCTTTGACTTAGAATAGACTAGGATGTCATCCAGATAGACCACAACAAACTTATCAAGGTACTCCATGAAAACCGAGTTCATAAGCCTCGAGAAGGTAGCAGGTGCGTTTGTGAGACCGAAAGACATGACTGTGTACTCATACAGGCCATAGCGGGTGGTGAAAGCTGTTTTAGGCACATCTTCCTTACGAATCTTGATTTGGTGATAACCACTTCTCAAGTCAAGCTTAGAGAACACCACAGCTCCAGCTAGCTGATCGAAGAGATCATTAATCCGCGGAAGGGGATATTTGTTCTTGATGGTTTTAGCATTGAGAGCCCGATAGTCAACACAAAGTCTATCAGTCCTGTCACGCTTCTTCACAAAGATTGTTGGGCTACCCCAAGAAGAAGTACCGTGTTGAATGAAACCCAACTTCTCTTGTTCATCAAGTTGACGTTTGAGTTCAGCCAACTCAGCAGGACCCATTTTATAAGGCCGCTTGGAGATAGGAGCCGTTCCAGGTTCAAGCTCAATTACAAACTCAACCTCACGATCCGGAGGCATACCCGGCAACTCCTCAGGAAAGACATCCGGGAACTCACAGACCACTGGGACACTCTGAATAACTTCCATAGCATCATCATTCAGAGCCGCCAGAGAGAAAAGCTGGATAGCAGGAGTCAGACTTGGAGAAAAGACTATATGGCCTTCAGGAACCTTTAGAGAAACCGAGCGTTCAGCACAATCAATCACAGCTGCATTTGCTGTCAACCAATCCATGCCCAAGATGACATCAATGTCAGAATTGCCCAGAACAATTAAGGAAGCCGAGAACGAAGAGCCACCAATCTCAACTTGATTGCCATGGCTGATATGAACAACCCTCATGTTTGAACCAGGAGATTGTACCACCAACCGCTTAAGGAGAGGAACCAAGACTAACTCATTCTCATTTGCAAACTTGTGAGAAACAAATGAATGCGATGCACCAGAATCAAACAAAACTCGTGCAGGGACTGAGTTAACGGAAAGCATACCCATCACAACTCCAGGTGCATGCTCAGCTTGAGCGGCGTTGACACAGTTGGCACGAGCAACAGTAGACCCGGGCTTGGTGTTGATGTTGAGAGCCCGAGGTGGTGGTGCACGAACCATAGGAGAGCTTGCCGTAGATCTTGGAGGGGGTGGAGGAAGAGCTTTGTTTTTCAACGGACAGTTCTAGCTTAGATGTCCAGGGTCTCCACACGTGTAACAAGCACCAGGTGGACGTGGAGCAACGTAGCCAGGGACTCCGCCAGGCGCTCCAGGGTAGTTGTGGGTGTAGCCCCTGGGAGCAGCAGTGATGAAGTTTGGTGGCCTTGCCGCGAAGCTTGAAGGTCTTGGTGAAGCCGGGAGCGACGGTGGGGTGTTAGGAACCCAGACACGCCGCTTAGAAGGAGCTGACATAGCTGAAGAGCTTGGTGCATCACGGTTGTGTTTCTTTGACTCCTCAAACACTTGCCTACTTGCTTCCTCCTGCAGAGCTGTGTGCTGAAGTTCCAGAAAAGATGCCGGTCTTGCATGTGTGATTGCATATTTGATCGATGCATTGAGCCCTTGCCTGAACCTCTTTTGCTTCTTCTTGTCATCAGATATCTCATCGCCACCATAACGAGAAAGATTCATGAAGTTCCTGATGTAGGTGTTGACATTATCATTTCCCTGCTTGAGATTGAGAAACGCTTCCTTCATCCTCTCCATGACAATTTCTGACAGATACTGCTCTTTGAACGCTCCAGTGAACCGTTCCCAAGTAGGCTGAAAACCAGTGCAGTTTGCCTTCAGGTAATTCTCCCACCAGAGAGCTGCATCTCCCTTCAGAAGGTGAGTAGCACACTTTACCCACTCTTGCTCAGGAACATCGGCAGTCTCGAGTAGCCTTGACATCTCACGCAACCAATCATCCGCATCCAGTGGTCGATCAGAAACATCAAATTGGCGAGGGTTGAACTTCAGGAAGCTTTTGATGTCTCCTCGCTTGGGAGGTGGAGGTAGTGGAGCAAACTCATTCCTCCGAACACTCTCTTCAAAGCGCTGCTGGTTCTGCTGCATTGCTGCCAAGGCGTTGGCGATGTTTGACAATGCGGACCCCAGTTCCGGTGGAATGTCCTCATCAGAACGGCGTGGTGGATCCATCCTGTGATTGATGTAAAACACAAGTCAGTACTATAATGGAGAATAATAATAATCCAAAATAGTACCAAGATGGAATTAACCAAGATTAAAGGATGCAATTTACTAAGATGATATTAAAATATCAACAAAGTTCAAAGCACCTAGAAGATATTAAGCATATCGCACACGACTGGAAAGGAGTGTGGTACACAAATATATCAAAGAAATTTTTTCCACAAATTTCGGCATTAAAATACCAATAGATGCGCAAAATCACTTAACGAACCAAGATTAGTGACTCTACCAATTCAATATACAAAAGCGAATGATAAGAGTAGTGGTATGGTCGTGACTCCATCCCGCACTCAAATCATTACCCCGCACATGAACAAGTGGAACACATATCCTAACCCCTTCTTCTCACGTTGAACCTAAAGATTAGTAACTACGGAAACGAACACCCCAAACAAGATAACGTCGGATAACAAAGAGTAAGACAGACCGCGTCGGTTTGCAAAAGCCTGTCGGTATGGAATGTACCAACAGTTGATAACCAAAAGGCTGATTAGATAACAACTTGGATGCAACAGATAGACAAGGAATTACACACACACACAAACACACAACCTATGGTACTACATAAACCCAGAACACGTGAATCCTAGTTTGAAATTTTTAAGAAGAGGATTGAAAACGTTACACTTCCTTACCAGAAAAGGGTGGGTGGGTGGGTAAGAAGAAAAGTGGAAGTAGTCCTACTCTCGCGTTTTGTTTTTCCCTAGTATACATAACTACCAAAAATATTTGCTAGACTGACAACGACCATTTGGCTGAGACCCTGAAGGTCGGGATGGCTCTGATACCAATTGTACCTACCTCGGTGAATTACGCTCCTAGATACAAGCCTGGATGAGCGGAAATGGTTGAAATAGTACGGTGGGGCCCAAAAGCCACTCACGGGTAGACCTTTCGGCCGTCCCAACCATTTCCATTCATCGGGACAAGTACGGGCGGCGTAATCGGCAGGCGAAGGGATCAACTACATACACAAATGAGTATGTATGCAAGCCACCATACAATAGTACATCAGAGCCATTCCATCTAGAAAGAAAGGAAATATAGCAACACCATACGGCAAGATTCAAATGACCTAGATAGATATAATAGTTTAGGATATTTCCTCATACATCACACATCAGAGTATCAGGCGGAAGCGGCAAACAAGATCCGAGTACGGATAAGAAGCAAATCGGCATAAGATGCCCATAAATAAGCACATCCCGCCCACAGATCTCACGGATCCCCGTTCCCGGAATCTCTACACCGAACGATCGTTGCCCACATCATCAGCCTCCTCCACCCAGTATCCGTCCTGCGAGTGTACCTGTTCATCTGAACCAATAATTTATCGTGTGAGACCCTAGGGGTACTCAGCAAGTCTTTATGCCTCTAAAGGGGACACAACCTGGGGTGACGCAATTGCAGCAAAAGATAAACCCTAACAGTTCTATAGATACTCGCTAACCATCCGCCTAACCAAAGATAGACGGATGTCCGTGAATTGATGACAACAGTTAAAACAGTAATAGCCACAGATCCATCCTCCTCCTCGCTTACCAACGAGGAAGCGGACGAACAACCCCCCCATCCGTTGGCAATTTTATTAACCATTCCATGCGTGTTGCACTATTTACTAGTCAATTACTTAGTCAAATTTAAAGCGGTACTTTAGTTATGCTTGTCTATGATCGAGAAACTGTGCTCCAAGTCGTCCATAACCGCGGACACGGCTTTCAGAAAGTTTTACCCTGCAGGGGTGCACAAATAGCAACACACACTCGATCAACCTCGTAAAAACCAAATCAAAACCCAACGAGGCCTTCACGACAAAGCAATCACATGATTCAGAAATATTTCAGGGGGCCACCCCTTGGAGTACACCCGCAACGAAGTTAGCTGACTCCGAGACGGACCCGAGGTTTGGGTGGACGGCTGTGAACGACTGGGAACCCAAAACTGGGATTGTCGACACCGCGAAAACGTGTCCCGATCCTAAACAGTACAGGTGCTATCCATCGCACAAATTAAATAAAGCAGTAAAGCATGGCATAAGTACAGAATAGTAAATAAAACCTCAAACTAGTTTGTGGCCCCAAGAAATAAGACGGAATCAAGCTCTGGCTCAGGGGGGTCCCATAAGCCTCCCGGATGTGGATAGCGCGAATAATCAAGGAACATGAATCAAGTACTCGGGGTCCTACGGGACACAAGTGAGCAGGAAAAACCAAATAGCAGATATTGCTCACCGGTGCCACTTTCATTAGTTATCCCATTACTACTCAGGTTAAGTTGTTTAGGTACCTCGTTATCCATCAGACTCTCACATACCCTACACATGCTGTTCTACGACTCGCATGGCTCAAACAATTCCTGTAGTAAGGCTCATGGGATGGAGGAACAAGCTTGGTGGGGTTTAAAAGTAAAGGCTATGCAATACTTGGGATTCAGTTGATGCAATCGCGACTCAATGATGCAAGATTAAGATAGAGGCAATAGGTACTGTATGTATGCAAGCATGTGGTAGTGCTTGCCTGGCAACTCAGTTGAAGCGAGAGAAGGATCTGGGTAGTGCTCCTGGTTCTCTTGATATATCCCCTGCTCAGTGTCTATTCGAAGAAGAACCAAACAAACAAGGGCCAACATAAATAAAGTGCACAAGCATATGAATTAAATGCGACAAGCAAACAATCATGCCATGATGAATGATGCACAAGTTGCATGGTAATAAAGTAGCATGGCATGGTTGAGGTGTGGAATACAAGAATAAGTCATTTTATTGAGTTTTGGCCCCAATTTATTATCATATTAGTTGCTGTATACTATATATTTATATGATGCATGCTGCAGTTTAAGTCATGGATAGCATAAACAGAAAGGTCTCGTCGAGCTGATCGTTTTAGACATATCATTTGTCAAATTTGGAGTTATAGAACTAAAGTTATTAATTAATTAAGGTGAGGGGCATTTTGTTGTAATTTTATTCAACTCAGAAAATAAAGTGCTCATATGATATTTTGGATGGCATATTTGAAATCCTCATATTTTTCTAATTCAAAAACATATATTATTTGTATTATTTGGAATTATGAATTTAAATTTATTTTAAAGTCAAAATAATTAAAAGGGGGTCAAAGTCAAAGGTTTGACTAGATAGAGTCAAATTTGGTCAAATTCGAAAACATGGTGGAATTCATATTTGGAAAATATTTACTTTTCATTTTGGAAGTTTTTACAAATTCGAATTATTTCATAATATATGAATTTAGTTAGATTTAAACATTTCCTGAATTTTATTTGATTTCAGAAAACTCGGCGACTTTTCTCACTCAGGGACATTCTACCCTCCGTCATTGACATGTGGGCCAGAGTCAGGAGCGGGGCCACCTGCGTGCGCGCTCAGCCCGAACGCGACACGTGGGCAAGCCCAGGACTGCGGGTTGAGGATAGAAAAGCTTGGGTAGCTTTTTGCAAAAAGGGTGAGAAGGAAGGGACCGTGGGTTAGGTAGAAAGAAAGGTCAGGGGTTTATCTGCAAAACGCCTCGGAGCTGTCGCTGACGAAACTGAAGAACTGGACGCGAATTCTACTAACTGATTCGACTTTTGGTTGAATTTGACGAGGAAACGAAACAGATTTTGGGGTCGCCTCAAAAATGAAACTTGTAGCTAACGTCAAACTCTACAACTTTGGTGTAGAGCTATCCTACAGACGAGTAGTGACGGAGCCGGAAACAAACGACGAACACGTCGGATTCAGTCAAGGTTTTCTGACGGAAAGACGACGTTTTCGACAGAAAAACTGGCTGTTTTCGGGGAAGAAGAACCAGAGCTGTGGTGCTCCGATCTGAGCGAGGTTTGGACCTTGAGCTGGAGGGGAAATAGGGCTACAAGATTGGTTCAGAAGTCTGGACAAGATCTGGGACGCACCTCTCGGAAACTTGTCGTCAACAGAGAGGTAGCGAGCGGTTCGCGGTGTCTGTAGGGGTGTCCTGCCGCTGCCAGGCGCGACGCGTGCAGGGCGCGACAGAGCGCGGCGAGGCTGCCGGGCGTGACACGGGCGAAGGGGGAAGGTACAAGGAGGAGTAGGGCGGAAAGGGGGTGCTCACCTAGACCGATTCCCAGAGGAATCGAGGAGGGGAGAGATCGGAGGTGATGACGGCGACGGCGGCGTTGTCCTGTGCTTGGACAGGAAGAAGAGGAAGCAGGGGCGCCTCGTCCAGCTCCTCCTAGAGCTCACGAGGTGGTCGACGAAGACTGCCAGCACGCCCTCCGGCTCCAGAAGGTGATCAATGCGACGGCGCGGCGACGCTCTCCTTGCCGAAGCTCTCGGGCAGGGTGAGCAAATCTGGGAGCAGAGGTAGGGGATGGCGGCGGAGAGGAGGGGAAGAGGGAGGCTAGGGTTCCAGGGACGCGGCTGGGTGGATAAGAAGGGCGGAGGGTGACGCGGCTGACGGGAGACGACGGCCACCTGCCGCGCAGCTGCTTTCCGTCTGCTGCCGAGGGTGAGCGGGCGAACGGCGTCAGAGGCAGGAAGAAGAGGAACAGGGGTGAGCGACGGCGCTGAAGCGGTACGGGCTGGGAAAGGCCGGCTGGGGGAAGTGGGCCGGGAGATGGGCCGGAGGAGGGAGCTAGCTGCGACGGTGGGCTGCTGCGCTGGGCTGTAGGTAAGGTTTCTTTTTTCCTCTCTTTCACTCTTTTATTTTAACAAAAACTGTTTTGATTTGTTTTGTTTTGTTGCAGATTTAATCAAACCTAGGAAATACCTCTTTATGGAAGTTTTTGCAAATTTTGTTATAGAACAGAGATAGCTAAGGAGTGTAGAGAGGGCTTGGATTTAGACTAATATGAGGTGAAAAAGAGAGGAGAGGGGTGGCATGGTAGCTAGGGTAGGGTTAGATGGGGTATGGGTTTAGATTAGGTATAGATTAGGAGAGAGGTTTAGAGAGGGAGGAGAGATTAGATGGAGTGGTCCTTTTTGACAAGATCAAGCATGCTCTAGACAAGCTCTAACAAGATCAAGACAAGAAAAAGAGAGGGATGTGGTGATAGGGTTTAAGCAAGATCAACATAGATCAAGCCAAAAGAAAGGATAGAGATAGAGATGATCCACTCAAAAACCAAATGAAATCCAAAAGACAAGCAAAAGATGGTACTTGCATGGCCCATGCAAATAATAAATGCCATGTATTCATATTTGTGAAAACAATCATAAAATCACATGGCATTATTCCCATGCATTCCCAAAAGGTGGAATAAGGCCAAGCAAAGGGACTAGTATTGGATCCACCCAACCCACATGAGCTAGGTAAACTCAAATAAATGCCAGCTCATATTAATTGGATGGTGGGATTATAAGGTGGTGAAGAAAAGGTGGTGGAGTTTACTACAAGATATGCCCCAACTCAACTTGGGCATTAAACAATATATCAAGAACCAAATACAATATCAAGAGGCAATACAAATAATAATGCATATGAGATAAGAACCAAAACAAAAAGGGTTTTTGTATGATGCTCAAATGCAAGGTGGCATGATGACATGAGCATGATAACATGATGATGCAACAATTATATGTAGGAAGTAGCCATTATATTACTCGATCAAGTAGCATTACAAATGTTAGACAATTGGGATGCTACAGATGTATGGAATAACAAGCATCTGGGATTAAAAATCCGGGTGTTGACAAGTTGGTATCAGAGCCATCCTGACCATAGGAGACCCTAGTTAGACTGGACGTTTGAATCAAAAACTTAGTTTCAAAACCAAAGGAAGCAAATATTTACAAAAACTTATTCCCATTCTTATCACTTTGCTTCTTTCATGAAAATTCATGTTCCTAAAAAACTCTTGCAAAATACATAAAATTTGACACACTTGATCACTCTACTAACTTACTCATCCTATATTCTTAATAGATGGACGTGAAGTACAAAAAGTTTTATCAGTTGGGGAATGGAGGAGACCTTATCTTTGAGAGGGATTTGGACCAGCTTTCGAAACTTCTGGAGCGTCCGCACCCCAAGTTATTCGGAGCTCAGCTCAATGATCAAGGAGGAGAAGATATGCAGTGGCTAATTGTTGCAAGTCTCCAAGGAAAGATTGAACCTCCCACTGCTGAGGAATTCAGTTCACCTTAAGAGAGAACAACTGGCTCGATGGACTTGCCAGAGCCATGCAGGAAGCTCTTGCCCGTCTGTGTGGGCAGAGTATCAACCAGATCAAGGGTACCCGCTTTGCGTTTTGTCCAAGGCGTGATGCTAATGGACAGCCACTGGAATCCCCATACCACCCCGAGCTGAAGACTCAGTTGGACCACCTTAGCTTCATGATGTACGATCGTCAGCAGGAATTGGACAAGTGCCGTGACTACTCCAACCACAAGTCCGCCATCATCAAGACGAAGGATCAGACCATCGCCATGCTAGCGAAGGATCGCAAGTCTCGTCGCCGTCAGCTCGATAAGAAGGAGCGCATCATTTCCCGTCTTCGCCACCGTATCTCGGATTTGGAGGAGACCATCCATGAGAGACATGCAGTTGGAGGAAAGGGAGAATGCCTGAGAGGATCTTCGTGGAGACCCCTACTCCTATCTCAGCGATGATGATGATTTTTTGGAGGATCAGGCTATGGACTTCTTCACCGATGAGGATGATTTCGCCTTCATCAATGACGAGGAGGATGATGAGGATGACGACTACACAGACTCCAAGGAGTAGTATCACTTGAGCACTAGCGTAGTGAGTTGTATTCGATCCCACTGTATCGTAGTTTCCAGAATGTTCCTTAAAACCATCTGTTTACCTTTGTTGTGGTGTGTGTTTGTATCGTGTGTTATGAATGAATGAATGAAAAGCAAGTGGCTAGGAAAATCTGAGCCAAACTTTAAAAACTTTTCAAAGTCCCTGAACCTTAGAAATTTCCCTCTTTTCTCATGATCTATCTCAATCTTCAGATACCACGCGGAGGAAGTGGTTCATCCCCGGACCCGATATTGCAGATCCTGCAAATGTTGGTTTCTGACCGCGAAGCTGAAAGAGCCGAACGTCAAGCCAACCTAACCACCCTTCAGCAGATAGCTCAGCTGGCCCACAACAATCAAGGCCAAGGAAATCAGGATAACCATGGATCTAAGCTCAAGAATTTGCAGAATACCAACCCACCTGTTTTCACTAAGTCGGAAGAGCCCCTAGATGCCGACGATTGGCTGCAAACCATGGAAAACAACCTGGAAGTAGCCGGAGTGGAAGCTAACGAGAAAGTTCTGTTCTCCACCCACTATCTAGCCGGAGATGCAAGAGCGTGGTGGAACAGCGTTCGTGCAATGACCGGAGGACAGATGATGACCTAGGAGGAATTCAAGGTCAAGTTCAGCAGAACCCATGTGCCACCAGGTTTGATCAAGAGAATGAGAGATGAGTTCAGAGAACTGAAGCAAGGAAGGATGACCGTAGTGGAATACCGTGATAAATTTTTGTCATTAGCTAGGTATGCCCCGGATGAGATCGACACTGAAGCCAAGAAGATTCCTGAATGGTTTGCATGATGAGATGCAGACTGTGTTAGTCAATATCCCCTTTGCTGATATTGAAGCCCTTGTCGACTCTGCCATCCAGATGGAAGGAAAGATCAACCAAGCCAATGAGAACCGCAAGCATCGCATGATGCATCAGCCAGGAACCCATCAGACCCCAAAGTATCGCCCTAACCCATCTTCAGGATTTGCCCCAAGAACCAACAGACCCCTGATGAACCGTCCGACCTATCCCAACCGTGGAAACCCTAGCCCCGGAGGAAATCACAACAACCCCGGCAACTCTAGCAATTTCAACCGTGCACCACCCAAGTTCAACAACAATAATGCTGCCGCTAACACCAACACTGCCCTAAGGACTGGAAGCAATGTTGTGCCTGTTGCAGCAAAGGACAAGTCGCAAGTGATTTGTTATGACTGTGGAAATAAAGGCCACTACTCCAATGAGTGCCCCAAGAATAATGCCGCAGCCCCCAATGCCAATGCCCCAGCTCAGCAGCAGCATCGTGTTCAGCTAGGAAGAAGGTTTGCCCCAGGGAACTCGCTCAACCGCAACGGCCGTCTTTTTCTCATGCATGCTGAAGAAGCCCAGGAAGCGCCAGACGTCGTGCTAGGTATGTTTTCTGTTAATTCAGTACTTGCTAGAGTGTTGTTTGATTCTGGTGCATCGCACTCATTTGTCACCGAAGAATTTGCATGCACTAGTAAAATTCAACCAACCAAACTGAAGCATGTCATGATTGTTCAAATCCCCGTTTCCGCCACCAAAGCTAGGCAAATTTGCAAAGCCGTCCCCATCCGAATCCATGGCATAGATTTTTATGCTAATCTGATAGTACTCGGAACTAAAGGTTTGGAAGTAGTACTAGGAATGGATTGGATGTCCAAACATAAAGGATTGATTGACTGTGCCAAGAAATCCATAACCATGACCAATACAGCCGGAATATTAGTCGAGCATATATCTGAAACCTTACCGCGTCAATTCAAGTGCAACAAGAGTATAGCCCAACCTACCATTGACCAAGTCCGGATAGTCTGTGAATACCCCGATGTATTTCCAGATGTTTTGCCCGGTATGCCCCCAGATCGGGATATCGAGTTTATCATTGAACTAATCCCCGGAACATGACCCATAGCTCAGAGACCCTATAGTATGAACCCTTCTGAACTAGAAGAACTGAAGAAGCAACTGGATGCCATGCTGGAAATTGGATTGATTCAACCAAGTGCGTCACCATGGAGATCACCTATCTTGTTCGTGGACAAGAAGGATGGAGGAAACCGTTTGTGTACGGATTACCGGAAGTTGAATGATGTCACCATCAAGAACAAGTACCCATTGCCCAAGATAGAAGATTTGTTTGATCAGTTGACCGGTGCCAAAGTGTTTTCTAAGATTGATCTTAGAACTGGCTATCATCACCTCAAAATTCGCATAGAGGATATTCCCAAGACTGCCTTTACCACCAGATATGGATTATACGAGTATACTGTCATGTATTTTGGATTAACCAACGCCCCCGCTTATTTCATGAATCTCATGAATAAGATTGTTATGGACTTCCTGGATAAGTTTGTCCTTGTTTTCATCGATGACATACTAATTTATTCCAAATCAGAAGAAGAACATAAGCTACACCTAAGGACCATTCTTGGAACCCTTAGAGCGCATCAGTTGTATGCCAAGTTTAGCAAATGTGAATTCTGGTTACAGGAGGTAGGATTCCTCGGCCACATTGTATCAGCCAGAGGAATTACCGTTGACCCTGAAAAGGTGAAAGATGTAGAAGATTGGCAATCCCCAACCACTCAAACCCAAGTTCGTGCATTTCTCGGATTGGCGGGATACTACCACAAGTCCGTAGAAGGATTCTCGAGTATCGCCAGACCCATGAACCAATTGCTGAAGAAGGACAAGAAGTTTGAATGGACAAACAAATGTGAAGCAAGTTTTCAAGAACTCAAGAGAATATTGATTTCAGGCCCAATCTTAATCATGCCTGATATCACGAAACCCTTCGACGTGTATTGTGATGCATCCAAGATCGGTCTCGGATGTGTGCTAATGCAAGAAGGCAAAGTCATATCTTATCTATCCCGACAACTGAAACAACATGAGAAAAATTACCCAACCCATGACCTCGAACTCGCAGCCGTAGTTCTAGCCCTGAAGACATGGAGGCATTACCTGATGGGAAACCGTTGTGAGATCTATTCGGATCACAAGAGCCTGAAGTATATATTCACTCAGAAGGAGCTGAATATGAGACATAGAAGATGGATTGAGCTAATCAAGGATTACGACCTGGACATTCACTATCACCCTGGTAAAGCCAATGTGGTAGCAGATGCCCTTAGCAGATTGCCGTGCCGCTTGAACTCCATGATTTTGAAGGAGCAACCAAGCTTGCACAAAGAGATGGAATATTTTCGAATGGAATTAGTGAGTGAAGGATTTTTGGATAGCATAGAACTTCAACCCACTTTGATCAGCCAGATCAAAGAGGCACAGAAAGGAAATGCTAGTATCGATGGAATCAATCGTCGTATCGGTACATGCAAAGTACCCGGATTCACCGAAGATGAAGAAGGAGTGCAGTGGTACAAAGGACGCCTTTGTGTACCAGCAGATTCTGAGTTGAAACAAGTAATTCTGAAGGAAGCTCATGATACTCTTTATTCTATCCACCCCGGAGGAACGAAGATGTATCAAGACTTGAAAGAACAATTTTGGTGGCATAATATGAAGAGAGAAATCGGAAGCTATATCGCCAAGTGTGATATATGTCAGCGAGTCAAGGCAGGACATTTCTTACCCGTCAAGACCACATATCAGAGTTCGAAGCTAGCGGAGTTATACATCGCTAGAATTGTCAGTTTGCATGGAGTCCCCAAGAACATTGTATCGGATCGAGGAACTTAGTTTACCTCGAGATTCTGGAAGAAAGTCCAAGAAGGTTTAGGAACCCTCCTAGATTTCAGCACCGCGTATCACCCTGAGACCGATGGACAAACGGAGCGAGTAATCAAATACTCGAAGACATGTTGAGAGCCTATGTGTTAGAATATGGATCTAAGTGGGAAGACTGTCTGCCGTTTGTAGAATTTTCATACAACAACAGTTATCAAGCTATTTTGCAAATGGCCCCATTTGAATTCATGTATGGAAGGAAGTGCCGCACCCCTTTGAATTGGTCGGAAGTAGGAGAGAGTCAGATTTTCGGACCTGACATCCTACAAGAAGCAGAAGAGAAGGTTCACAAGATTCGTGAGCACCTCAAGACAGCCCAGTCCAGACAAAAGAGTTACGCCGACAAAAGACGTCGAGACCTCGCCTTCAACATAGGAGATTTTGTGTATCTGAAAGTGTCACCATTGAAAAGAATGCAGCGTTTCCAACTGAAAGGAAAGTTGCCCCCATGTATATCGGACCCTTCAAGATTCTAAACCGTCGAGGAGAAGTGTCATATCAATTGGAACTACCCGAAGAGATGTCAGCCGTGCACAATGTGTTCCATATATCATTACTTCGCAAGTGCCTCGAAGTTCCAGAGAAGACAAAAGTGTTCAAGAATATCGATCACCAGACCATAGAGATCAACGATGACCTGACCTATCCCGAGGTACCCATCCGTATTTTGGAAGAAGCTTTCAGAACTACCAGAACCTGAAGCATCAAGTTTCTCAAGATTCAGTGGAGCAACCACACAAAAAAGGAAGCTACTTGGGAGCGCGAAGATCACATCAGGACAGAGTTTCCCGATCTCTTCAAATCCTAGGTAATCTTTTCGTCCTTTTTCAAATCTCGGAACAAGATTTTGTTGAAGGGGGGAAGGTTTGTAACATCCCAAAAATACTAAACTTGGATCATCAAACTCTAATCAACAAAATTAGGGTTAACAAAAAAATTTCCAATTAAAAATATGAAAGCATTCATATGTGTATGCATTACAAATTGGATTCTTTTGAATTGCCATGACTGTGTGTTTCTTTGCTTGTAAAATGATTCTTAGGTTAAATAAACATCATCTAAAAAATCCCCACACCTTTCCAAAAGACAAACAAATCAAAACAAACAAATTAAGTGAATGGTCACTTTGCCAATTTAACTCCCATGCCTACTTTGGCTATCTCTAACTGTTAGAACTTAACAGAAACTTGTTTGGATCTTTGCACCCCTTGATAGTACTCATAACAAAGTACCAAGGCCCACTTTGTGATCATCCAAAAACATTTAAATGCATAGTTTAAATGACAGTTTAAAATTGAATCTATTTCATATGGGAAGATCCCACTTTTTCAAAAACCACTCAAACAAGCTCAATTTTCAAAACCCAAGCATCCACAGACTCACCAGCACATGCCTAGCACACCCACCAAAAATCTTTTCAAAATTAAAAACTTGAGTTCTTGCGGCCATTTCATCAAACACTTGGAGGCAACAAATCAATCTGGCCAAACTTCATTGTTTTGAGCAGTAATTTGGCTAAGCAATTTTCACCATTGATCACCCTTGTCTCCCCAGTGCCAACCAGTGCTTTGACCAACCCTAGCCCCTACCCTTTGCCCCATGCCATGCTAACCTGAGCACCCCCTTGCCAGCCGACCATGGCAAGCTAGAAGGAGCGTTCACCGCGCCTAGCCACCATGTCCACGAGGCAGCCCACCGTCCATCGCCACCCCCTGTCCAACGCTCGAACCCTGCCAGCCACTGGACCACACACCCCCACCATGCCAAGCTTCTCTGAGTGCATGCTGAGAGAGCTCCAGAGCGCCACCCTCGACACACGCCCACAGACCGTGCGCCGCCCTCGCCGCGTGCATACGTGATCATCACCGCCCCAGCAACCCCGCAGACACCCCCGTTCGCCGCCCCATGCCTTGCAGCCACCGCTCGCCGTCGAAGACGCCGCCTCTGTCGTGCGGAGCACCGCACGTTCCCAACCGTTTGCCACCGCCCCTACACGTGCATTAAAGCCCTAGAGCATTGTCAGGAGACCACCGATCGATCGCCACCCTCGGCCATGCCTCTAGCTGCCCGTAGCCGTGTCGCCAACGTCGCCTGCCCATCCCGTTCGGTCTCACCGTCGGGCCTATAAAAGGAGGCCACCCCAATCCATTTGAAGCACACCATCTCACTCCCCTCACCTCACTGATCGTTCCACCCCTTAGCCGGAGCAAGGAGAGCAGCGCATCGCCGGAATTGCGCCGGAGCTCACCGCTGCAGAGGAGAAGAGGAGCTGTTGATTTTGTCCACCCCCGCAGCTGCCGCGACCACCCCTGAGTTCGCCGTCATTGACTTCGTCATTTGACCGCCTCGCCGTCGTCGCTAGAGCCCCGGTATGTAGGGTTTCGTAGCACGGAAAATAAAAATTTTCTACCTCATACAAACAAACAAGCCAAGATCTTTCTACTAGATTGTAGCAACGAGTCGATGGAATAACTCACCCTCGAAGATTCCAAAGTGTTTAACGAGAGCGGATTCTCGTGGGTGATGTAGTCGTACTCTTGCAGATCTCAAGATCGCGTAGACGATCCTTCCGGCGCTGCGTTCCGACAGCGCTTCTGCAGTCGGTCACACGTTCGGTACTCGACGAAGACCTTCCTCTCCCTTGTTCCAGCAGGCAGTGGAGGTTGTAGCACTCTCCTCGCGATTCCGGCAGCACAATGGCGTGGTACCGGAAGTAGAGGGGAGATCTCGCAGGGCTTCGCCTTAAGCCGGAGCGAGTATGGTGGACTATGAGAGAGAGACTAGGCGATCTAGGGTTTAGACGCACCAAGGAGGAGCAAGGCCGGCGGCTAGGGTTTGCCTAGGCGGCGGCAGCAGCAGGAGGTGGTGGCGCCGGCGGCTAGGATTAGGGTTTGCGGGGCGTGGTGTTGTGTGCTTGGAGGGGCAACCCTGCCCCTCCTTATATAGGTGGAGGGGGCGCGCCAAGGGGAGGGGAGTCCCTCCCCAACTCGGTCTCCAAGTGTGCCGGCGGTGGAGGGAGGGAACTCCTCCCCAAGTAGGTTTCCTACTCTCCCTCCACCTCACAAAATAGCCGTTTGACTTTTCAAATTGGCGTTTGACTTTTCAAAATAGGATTTGATTAAACCCTTTATTTTGTTCAGTGATGAAACCTAGTACATGATGCAATCATTCCAACTTGTTATGACACATTCATGTACCCTTCCCCTCTGGAGTGCCGGACATTCCGGAACCTTCTAGAACATTCCCGATGAAAACACCGGAACCATTCTCCAACCCCGAAACAGGACTTTCCTTATATGAATCTTATTCTCCGAACCATTCCGGATCTCCTAGTGATATCCCGTATCCCATCCGAGACTCCGAACAACATTCGGTCTCTCACTCATCATTCCATAACTACTCAAACAACGTCGAATCCTTAAGTGTGTCTCCCTACGATTCGTGAATTATGCGGACATGATCGAGACACTTCTCCGAACAATAACCAATAGAGGAATCTGGAAATTAATATGGCTCTCACATATTTCTACGATTACTTTGCGATTGAATGAACCACTTACATACGATACCAATTTCCCTTTGTCTCACGATAGTTTACTTATCCGAGGTTATGATCGTCGGTATCTCTGCATACCTAGTTCAACCTCGTTACTGATAAGTACTCTTTTCTCGTTCCCGTGATATGTGATCCCTTGCGAGCCAGTCACATGCTTGCAAGCTAATTGGATGACATTCCACCGAGAGGGCCCAGAGTATATCTATCCGTCATATGGATGGACAAATCCCACTCTTGATCCATGTGTCTCAACCAATACTTTCCGAATACTCAATGCCACCTTTATAGCCACCCAGTGACAGTGTGGTGTTTGATGTCATCAAAGCATCCTTCCGATGAAGGTGATATGCATGATCTCATGGTCGAAGGAATTAGGTTACTATGTATCAGAAAGCATATAGCAATTGAACTATTAAAATGACTTGATCTTTATGCTACGCTTATCTATAGGAGTATGTCCACCATATCATTCTCCTAACGATATGATCTTGTTGTTAGTAACATCTCAATGTTCATGATAGGGAAACCACAATCATTTATTAACCAACAAGCTAGTATTATAAAGAGGCTTTACTAGGGACTCTATTTTAGTTTACAAATCACACAAGTATTAATGTTTCCTTGTTAATACTATTATAGCATGAATGTAAACATTTATCATAAACACAAAGATATAATAATAACTATATTTATTATTGCCTCTAGGGCATATCTCCAATAGTCTCCCACTTGCACTAGAGTCATCTAATCTAGATTACATGGTAATATACCGAACACCCATGTCAGTTTGGTGTTTGGTCATGTTTTGCCCTCGGGAGAGGTTTAGTCAACGGATCCGCCACATTCAGATCTGTGTGTACTTTGCAAATCTTTATGTCCCCATCTTGAACATGTTCTCGAATAGCGTGAAAACGTAGCTTGATGTGCTTCAGCTTCTTGTGTGACCTTGGTTCTTGCGCATTGGCTATGGCGCCCATATTATCACAGTAGATTGACATTGGGTCCAGCGCACTAGGAACCACACCGAGCTCTGTAATGAACTCTTTAATCCATATCGCTTCTTGTGAAGCCTCCGAAGCAGCCATGTATTCCGATTCAGTTGAAGATCTCGCCACAACGCTTTGCTTTGCACTCCTCCAGCTAACTGCTGCACCATTCAAAGTAAATACGTATCCAGATTGTGATTTAGAATCATCCGGATCGGTGTTCCGACTAGCATCGGTGTAACCATTAACAACGAGCTGTTCATCACCTCCATAAGAAAGAACCATATCCTTAGTTCTTCTCAAGTACTTAAGGATGTTTTTGACCGCTGTCCAATGATCCACTCCTGGATCACTTTGATATCTGCTAGTTAAACTAACAGCATATGCAATGTCGGGTCTAGTACATAGCATGGCATACATTAGAGATCCTATGGCTGAGGCATAGGGAGTCTTACTCATCATTTCTCTATCTTCTGCCGTTGTCGGAGTTTGAGTTTTACTCAAGGTCGTATTGGGCAACATGGGCAAGAACCCTTTCTTGCTATCTTCCATTCCAAACCTCTTTAGAACTTTGTCCAAATATGTACTTTGTGACAATGATATTAGGCGTCTCGATCTATCTCTATAAATCTTTATGCCTAATATATAAGCTGCTTCGCCAAGATCTTTCATTGAAAAACTATTATTCAAATATTCCTTGACACTATTAAGAAGGTCTACATCATTCCCAATCAACAATATGTCATCTACATATAGTATTAAGAATGCTACAGAGCTCCCACTCACTTTCTTGTAAATACAAGCTTCTCCATAAGTTTGTATAAAACCAAAACTTTTGATTACGTTATCAAAACGTTGATTCCAACTTCGGGATGCTTGCTTCAATCCATATATGGACCGTTGAAGTTTGCATACCTTGTTAGCATCCTTAGGATCGACAAAACCTTTGGGTTGCATCATATACAACTCTTCATCAATGTCTCCATTGAGGAACGTTGTTTTGACATCCATCTGCCATATCTCATAATCATAATATGCAACGATTGCTAACATAATCCTCACAGACTTTAGCTTCGCTACTGGTGAGAAGGTCTCATCGTAGTCAACTCCTTGAATTTGTCGAAACCCTTTTGCGACAAGTCGAGCTTTATAGACAGTAACATTACCATCAGCATCTGTTTTCTTCTTGAAAATCCATTTGTTCTCGACAGCCTTCCGGCCATCCGGTAAGTCCACCAAAGTCCATACTTGGTTTTCGTACATGGATCCAATCTCGGATTTCATGGCTTCTTGCCATTTATTGGAATCTGGGCTCATCATCGCTTCCTCATATGTCGCAGGGTCATCGGTGTTGTCCACCAACATGACATTCATAACGGGATCATACCAATCAGGAGTGGTACGAGTTCTCGTTGACCTGCGAGGCTCTGTAGCAACTACAACCGAAGTTTCATGATCATCATCATTAGCTTCCTCTCTTATTGGTGTAGGCGTCACAGGAACTACTTCCGGTGCTGCGCTACTCACAAGTTCGAGAGAAGGTTCGATAACCTCGTCGAGTTCTACTTTCCTTCCAGTCACTTCTTTCGAGAGAAATTCCTTCTCTAGAAAGGATCCATTCTTGGCAACGAAGATTTTTCCTTCGGATCTATGATAGAAGGTATACCCAACAATTTCCTTCGGGTATCCTATGAAGACGCATTTTTCCGCTTTGGGTTCAAGCTTGTCCGGCTGTAACTTCTTTACATAGGCTTCGCAACCCCAAACTTTAAGGAACGACAATTTAGGTTTCTTCCCAAACCATAATTAATACGGTGTCGTTTCAACGGATTTAGATGGTGCCCTATTTAAAGTGAATGCGGCTGTTTCTAATGCATAACCCCAAAATGATAGCGGTAAATCTGTAAGGGACATCATAGAACGAACCATATCCAAGAGAGTTCGATTACGACGTTCGGATACACCATTACGCTGTGGTGTTCCCGGCGGTGTCAATTGTGAAAGTATTCCGCATTTCTTCAAATGCTCGCCAAACTCATAACTTAGATATTCACCTCCACGATCAGAACGTAGAAATTTAATCTTCTTGTTACGTTGATTCTCCACCTCACTTTGAAATTCCTTAAACTTCTCGAAAGTTTCAGACTTATGTTTCATGAAATAGATATACCCATATCTACTCAAGTCATCCGTGAAGGTAAGAACATAATGATAACCACCGCGCGATGCTACACTCATTGGACCACACACATCGGTATGTATGATTTCCAATAAGTCCGTAGCTCGCTCCATCATACCAGAAAATGGATTCTTAGTCATTTTACCCATTAGACATGCTTCGCATCTTTCAAGTGATTCGAAATCAAGTGATTCAAGAAGTCCATCGGAATGGTTTTTCTTCATACGTTTCACTCCAATGTGATCAAGACGACAGTGCCACATATAGGTCGAGTTATCGCTCGATTTCAAACGTTTAGCTTCAATGTTATTAATATGTGTATTTCCACTATCGAGATTCAATAAGAATAGACCATCTATCAAAGGTGCATGTGCATAAAACATATTACTCATATAAATCGTACAACAATTATTCTTGGACTTAAACAAGTAACCGTCTCGCAATAAACAAGATCCTCATATAATGTTCATGCTTAACGCAGGCACCAAATAACAATTATTTAAGTATAAAACTAATCCCGATGGTAGATGAAGAGGTAGCGTGCCGACCGCGATCACATCAACCTTTGATCTGTTTCCCACGCGCATCGTCACCTCGTTCTTCGCTAGCTTCCGTTTATTCTGCAGCACCTGTTTCGAGTTACAGATAGGAGCAACCGAACCAGTATCAAATACCCAGGCACTACTACGAGTACTAGTGAGATACACATCAATAACATGTATATCGGATATACCTTTCTTCTTGATGTTGCCGTTCTTCAAATCCGCCAAGTACTTTGGGAAATTCCGCTTCCAGTGACCTTCTCCCTTGTAGTAAAAGCACTCAGTATCAGGCTTAGGTCCAGCCTTGGTCTTCTTCGTCGGCACGGTAACTTTCTTACCACCCTTCTTGAAGTGTACCTTTTGCTTAGACTTGCCTTTCTTGAATTTGGTGGTCTTATTGACCATCAACACTTGGTGCTCTTTCTTGATCTCCACTTCTGCAGATTTTAACATGGCGAAGAGTTCTGGCAACTGCTTGTTCATGTTTTGCATATTGTAGTTCATCACAAAGTTCTTGTAACTTGGTGGTAGTGATTGGAGGACACGATAAATCCCCAAAGCATTAGGAATCACTATACCCAAGCTTTGAAGTTTGTTTGCGTGCCTAGACATCTTAAGCACATGCTCACTGACGGAGCTGCCCTCTTCCATCTTGCAGTTAAAGAACTTTTCAGAAGCCTCATAGCTCTCAATTGCCGCGTGAGTCTCAAAGCTCAATTTGAGATCACGGACAATATCATGTGGGTCTGAATTCTCAAACCTTTTCTGAAACTCCGATTCTAAACCATACAAGATAGCACACTGAACTGTGGAGTACTGAGTCTTCCGAGCGAGGTAAACATTCTTTACTTCATCGGTAGCAGTAGCTGCAGGTGGGTCACCCAGTGGTGCATCCAGCACATAGGTCAAATTACTAGCAGTGAGGACAATCCTCAAATTGCGGAACCAATCCGCGAAGTTTCTTCCATTGTTTTTCAATTTTTCTTTCTCTAGGAACGCATTAAAATTGATGGTAGGGGCCACCATTGATCTACAACATATTTGCAATAGTTTAGACTAAGTTTATGACAAATTGAGTTCTAATTAATAGTTAAATTAATCTAGCTGAACTCCCACTCAAAACAATATCCCTCACATTGTTTTAGTGATCACACGAACCAAATCCACCACATCAACACCGATCATCATGAGAGTCGATGTAGCTTCAATGGCGAACAATTGACATGTTCATCATATCTTACTATATGATTCATGCTTTACCTTTCGGTGATCCGTGTTCCGAGACCATGTTTGTACATGCTAGGCTCGTCAAGATCAAACCTTAGCTTCCGCATGAGCAAATCTGGCTTGCTCACGTTGTATGCACTTGCGGAATCTAACACACCCGATCATCACGTGGTGCTTCGAAACAACAAGCTTTAGCAACGGTGCTTACTAAGGTTGAACACTTTAGAACTTGATATTCATGTTCATGAGGGATCATCTTATAATTCTACCATCGTTAACTAAGCAATACAAGATGCATAAAGGATTAACATCACATGCAATTCATAATATGTGATATGATATGGCCTTCCTTCTTTGTGCTTCCGATCTCCATCTTCAAGCACGAACATGATCTCCATCATCACCGGCATTGCATCAAGGTCAATGATGCCGCTCCATGGTTGTCGTCCACCAGCTTCAACTATCACAACTACTTTGAATAGACACGCGGGTCTTAACAGAAATTAAAGACAACCATATGGCTCCTGCCGGTTGCCAACTTACAATAAGGAACATTGCATACATCAAATATAATCACAATCATGGCCATATCACATCACAGCACACCCCTGCAAAACAAAGTTAGACGCCTCTACTTTCTTTGCATGTTTTACGTGGTTTGGGGCTTTCAATAAGTGTCGTTCTAACTTACGAACAAGAACCACAACATTGATACTAGTATTGTCAATCACCCGTTGTAAATTAAATCTTAACTATGTTGGGAGAAACAGGCACCCGCAAAGCCACTTATGCAATACAAGTTGCATGTCAAGCGTGGAGCAAGTCTCATGAACCATGTCATGTAAGGTTAGCCCAGGCCGCTTCATCCCACCATCCCGCAAGATGCAAAGTACACAAGAAGCAATCGACAACAAAAGCATCAATGCCCACAATGACCATTGTGTTCTACTCGTGCAACAGATCTACATATAGACACGGCTCTGATACCACTGTAGGGATTCGTAGCATGGAAAACAAAAAAAATTCTACCGCATACAAACAAACAAGCCAAGATCTATCTACTAGATTGTAGCAACGAGTCGATGTAATAACTCACCCTCGAAGATTCCAAAGTGTTTAACGAGAGCGGATTTTCGTGGGTGATGTAGTCGTACTCTTGCCGATCTCAAGATCGCGTAGACGATCCTTCCGGCGCTGCGTTCTGGAAGCGCTTCCGCAGTCGGTCACACGTTCGGTACTCGACGAAGACCTTCCTCTCCCTTGTTCCAGCAGGCAGCGGAGGTTGTAGCACTCTCCTCGCGATTCCGGCAGCACAACGGCGTGGTACCGGAAGTAGAGGGGAGATCTCGCAGGGCTTCGCCTTAAGCCGGAGCGAGTATGGTGGACTATGAGAGAGAGCCTCGGCGATCTAGGGTTTAGACGCACCAAGGAGGAGCAAGGACGACGGCTAGGGTTTGCCTAGGCGGCGGCGTCTTGCCCTAGGCGGCGGCAGCAGGAGGTGGCGGCGCCAGCGGCTAGGATTAGGGTTTGTGGGGAGTGGTGTTGTGTGCTTGGAGGGGCAGCCCTGCCCCTCCTTATATAGGTGGAGGGGGCGCGCCAAGGGGAGGGGAGTCCCTCCCCAACTCGGTCTCCAAGTGGGCCGGCGGTGGAGGGAGGGAACTCCTCCCCAAGTAGGTTTCCTACTCTCCCTCCACCTCACAAAATAGCCGTTTGACTTTTCAAATTGGCGTTTGACTTTTCAAACTAGGATTTGATTAAACCCTTTATTTTGTTTAGCGATGACACCTAGTACATGATGCAATCATTCCAACTTGTTATGACACATTCATGTACCCTTCCCCTCTGGAGTGCCGGACATTCCGGAACCTTCTAGAACATTCCCGATGAAAACACCGGAACCATTCTCCAACCCCGAAACAGGACTTTCCTTATATGAATCTTATTCTCCGGACCATTTCGGATCTCCTCGTGATATCCCGGATCGCATCCGAGACTCCGAACAACATTCGTTCTCTCACTCATCATTCCATAACTACTCAAACAACGTCGAATCCTTAAGTGTGTCTCCCTACGGTTCGTGAATTATGCGGACATGATCGAGACACTTCTCCGAACAATAACCAATAGAGGAATCTGGAAATTCATATGGCTCCCACATATTTCTACGATTACTTTGCGATCGAATGAACCACTTACATACGATACCAATTTCCCTTTATCTCATGATAGTTTACTTATTCGAGGTTATGATCGTCGGTATCTCTGCATACCTAGTTCAACCTCGTTACTGATAAGTACTCTTTTCTCGTTCCCGTGATATGTGATCCCTTGTGAGACAGTCACATGCTTGCAAGCTAATTGGATGACATTCCACCGAGAGGGCCCAGAGTATATCTATCCGTCATATGGATGGACAAATCCCACTCTTGATCCATGTGTCTCAACCAATACTTTCCGAATACTCAATGCCACCTTTATAGCCACCCAGTGACGGTGTGGTGTTTGATGTCATCAAAGCATCCTTCCGGTGAAGGTGATATGCATGATCTCATGGTCAAAGGAATTAGGGTACTATGTATCAGAAAGCATATAGCAATTGAACTATTAAAATGACTTGATCTTTATGCTACGCTTATCTATAGGAGTATGTCCACCATATCATTCTCCTAACTATATGATCTTGTTGTTAATAACATCTCAATGTTCATGATAGGGAAACCACAATCATTTATTAACCAACAAGCTAGTATTATAAAGAGGCTTTACTAGGGACTCTATTTTATTTTACAAATCACACAAGTATTAATGTTTCCTTGTTAATACTATTATAGCATGAATGTAAACATTTATCATAAACACAAAGATATAATAATAACTATATTTATTATTGCCTCTAGGGCATATCTCCAACACGGTATGCCCCCTACGCACCCCACCGATCCGCTAGGGTTCGAGCTCACCGGTGATCTATTCATCGTCGACGTCGACCCTCAGCCGTCGATCTCACTTCTAATCCAACGCACCACATCGCCCCGTATCTCTTCGCGTTTAAAGAGTCGCTGACAAGTAGACCCCCCTGTCAGTTGCGCCCTGCACTGCGGAGTGAAACTAGGCCGGCCCATTTCCCCTTCCCGCGTAGCCCACTCGTTTGAATTTAGATTTTTCTATTTTCATTCAAACACATTTCTATACCTAGTTTCAAAAATCAACCCTGCTTGATTCAGTGAACCAAATTGAATGAAACCAATTTTTTTAGAAAGGTCTTGAAATTCTTAATCCAAACCCGTTGGATTCAAATCATTTGGATCTGTAGATCACCCTTGGTAAAAATAATAAGGCAGAAGCTTTTCTGCATTCAAACATTTTTGAAATTTAAACCATAATATATTATGAGTTGACTCCAACTCTCAAAAATCACATTTGATCATACCTTTCAGAATATATAAATATATATGGGTTTACTTATAGAAATTATGTCCAAGTAATAAAAGAATGCCACATAGGCATTTCTAGTCACTTTATTTTATTTAAAATAAAAGGTCAAACCTTATTAAATTGTGACACCACTTTAAATCACATTCTCATGTACTGAAATATGTGGTGATGACATGTTTCAACATGATCCCATGTTTGAGTTAGAGAATATTAAATTTTAAGTAGTTTTTCAATGAGTAGAAATTAATTTTCTAAAAATAAAATAAATAAGGCAAATGCTTTATTCTTGTGATATTAGTGAAGATGCTAGATCATCTATAGAACACCTTTGTGTGATGATTGAAATTAGTTAAGTATTGTTTGGTGATTGTTACCTCGTATTTATTCATAGACGCTAGTACCGACCAAGGATACGAGGAGGAAGGAGGATACTACGAAGAAGAAGCCGAGGAGAACTTCAACCACTGCTCTGCACAAGGCAAGCCTAATACTACTAGTTGAATGTGCAAGCTAACACTTGCAAGATACTCTACTTTAGCAAGCCTTGACTAATAAAGTTGACCTATGCAAGCTAATACTTGCTTGTGACTATGCCAACTATATGCCTTAAGCATATGTGATCATACCCACTTGATAACCCAATCCTAGTTTTACTTGCAAGCTTTCTACTTTATTTCTTTATCAAAGCTATTTCTTAGTGTTTACTTAACTGACTTGTAGATTCTAGGAAGATAATTGAAGGTTGCATAAAGAGCATTAAATTTGGCCTAAGCTAGATAATCTTGATGTCATCCTAAGGCATGAGATTGAACTTAGTTAAAACTCCACTAGTTTATCACCCCTCATTAGTACTCACCCCCACTTGTAGATGCTAGTGCTAAGCATAAAACTTGATCACCTTAGATGGGAATACTTGGTGGAAAATGGTTATGAAAACCTTAGAATGATGAGTCATTCTACTGAGATGTTTTGACATGTGTTTCCGAACACCAGATGATTTTGGTGATGAAAATGTTGAGGCATGAGCCTTAGCCCTTTATAAAACTGATGGTTGTCTGAATGCGATACCATTCCAATTTTACCGTACAACCACAATACCCGAAGATTGGGTAGGGCTTGACTGGACACTTATATACCTTAGTATTGGTTCCCTCACGGCCAAGGTCTGAGCTGAGGCTACCTTGTGAAGATTGTCCACCTGTGCAGTACCCAAGATGACAGTTGGTCATGGTTGGGAAGCCAAACTCACATGAGAGGTGCCTATACTAGGGCGTATAATTTAAAGGTTAGGATTGATTATCCGCATACTGAGTATGGTGAATTCAGGATTTGTTCCTGACGGATGTATCAAATGTTGTGGTGAAAGTGTACAATCTCTGCAGAGTGTCAAACTATTCGAATGTCCGAGGTTATGGACAGTTGGAGTGGCCATACTGTTCCCCCGTCAGATGTTTTCAAAATGACTTGTGAAATGAATTGAGAATTTGACTTGACCACAACCGAGTTGTGATATGAAATGCAAGTTCCCACTTAGGTGTTATAAACTTTCAACTATCTTTTCTTGCTTTTGAACTTAGTAGAGGTAAATCTGGCTTTTGCAAAATAACCCTAGAGCTTAGTGTCCTACTACAAAACCCCCCTTCACTTGTTAGTATTAGTTTGTGAAAGGATCGTATGGGCACCTAGAGGGGGGGTGAATAGGTGCTACTCCAAAATTTTCTTCTTTTTCAAATTAAGGTTTGACAATAAGGTAAATTCTCTAGATAATGCAACTAAGGTGAATTTACCTATATGACAATTATGCAAGAGCTACCACACACAAAGTAAGAACAAGTAAGTAAAGTGCGGTAAAGGATAGAAGTAACCAAAATGGTGGACGCGGAGACACAAGGATTTGTTTCTCCTAGTTCCTTCCTTTTGAGGGGAAGTACGTCTACGTTTGGAGAGGCGGTGGTTTCAAACCACCAACGCCACGAAAGGCCTCCCTTGTTCTCCGATGAATCTCACCCCAACGGGATCGATTCACCTTCCACTATATCGGCAACCTTCAAGGTGGAAGCCGGCACCTTTACAAGTTTGGGGCACACATCCACAACTTAATCGGAGGCTCCCAAATGCAAGCAAGATGTCAAAGCAATCAAAGACAAGCTTGTAAGAACCAAAACAAGAACTAGGGTTTCCAAGAAACCACTAGAGCAAAGGGGCCCTCAATGAAATGAAGGGGAAATGAAGATCTATTTTGGTGAAGTAGTAGATCGGGGCCTCCTTCTTCGATTCCCCAAAGATCAAAGACTTTGGGTGGTGGATTAAGGAGATCTTGAAGTTTTGGTGGATCCAATGGTGGTCTTGAATTTAATGTAGATGAGCATCTTGTCCCAAGGTAGGTGGAGGGGTATTTATACCCCTCCAAGAAATCTGGCCGTTGGAGCCTTTAAAGCAGCGGTAGTACCGGAAATTCAAGCGGTACTACCGGATAACTCCGATACTACCGGACCTAGTACCGGACCTGGTACCGGAAGACCAACATTCAAACTTCATAGGCCCTGGCCACAACGGTACCACACTTGGTGCTACCGTAAAGCGGTAGTACCGCAAGTGGCAACCGGTACTACCGGACGCGCAGTGGAATCAACAACTTGGTCGAAACAACTCTCTGTCACGCCAGGTAGCACAATGCGGTACTACCGCATTTTGCTACCTAGGCAGCCAGTGGCCTTTGCCAACATACAAAAGGCTACTGCCACGCCAGGTACTAAAATGCGGTACTACCGCATTTTAGTACCGGGGTGAGCAGTGGCCTTTTATAGGTTGGAAAAAGGCTCTGCTGCGCACGGTACTAAAATCCGGTACTACCGCATTTTAGTACCGGAGCGGGCAGTAGGTTTTGACAAGTGGTTAAAAAGCTACTATCGCGCTAGATACTAAAATGCGATACTACCGCTTTTTAGTACCTAGCCCGGCAGTGGCTTTTTAGCAACTGGTCACAATCTACTGTTGCGTCCGGTATCAAAAAGCGGTACTACCGCTTTTTGGTACCGCACCAGGCAGAAGGTTCTGGACGGTTGTTTAACCATTGCCAAGCCTTTTTCAATGCACCTGCGATACACTTGGCAAATAATTAGTCCGAAATGTGTGTTGTTATAAAACACCAAAATCACCAGGGATAGGAAATGGTCTTTCAATCTCCCCCTTTTTGGTGTTTGATGACAACACACATTTTGCAGGGTAATCCAATGACGACAAGATAGAGATGGGGCTCCCCCTGGATATGTAGAATCAAGCCCCATTCTATCAATAAGTTACCTGGGATTAGAAGTCGCACATAGAGCACATACCTTTGCTAAATAACATGTGATGACCAATATTGATTAGGAATGGGGAAGGTCGTCACATACACCACATAAGATGGATCCACATGAGAATAGCCATATTACACACAAGATGGATCCATATGATAACCACATAGTCTCACCATACATAGCACAAGTAGTTAGTTCACACATAATAAGTCACACATAATAAGAGACAAGTAAATAAAGTTCACAAGCGAATAAAAATCAATGGCAAGAACGAGTTTGTGACTTTTCCCTTGCAAATCTCGCATGCCTAATGTGCAACTTATCCCCCTTTGGCATCAAGACGCCAAAAAGGGGACAAGAGCAACACTAATGTCCCGGAGATCACTCATCCTCATAATCATCCCATGCATCATCATGAGTTGGCGGGGCACGGAAGGAGGAGGTGGCATCATCATCCCAGTGGCTGTGATTGGAGATCCATTGGTCTTCTGGGGTAATGTTGTTCTCGGAGCCCTTGGAGACGGTCAAGCCTTGAGCCTCCATCATTTCCTTCTGACGAGCACATGACTTCTTGGCATAGACATGGGCCTCGTACATGCGTTTCTGATTGTCCACTTGGAGGCAGAATATCATCTTGAGTTTGGCCTCAAACCTCTTGGCCCAAGATGGCTGAGGGGGCTTGCGACGTGAGACCACAAAGTCAGCATCCTGCTGGGCATCATCAGCATCACCGGATTCCTCCACAACAGGGTTCCCATCCTCATCAACAATCTGACCATCGGCATTGTGTGGTTTGAGATGGGTCTTGATCAACAGATTCTTGTGGCGGTGAGTGACAAGGCGAAGAGAAGGCAAGTCACGGGCAATCACAGGGCACTTGCTAATAATGAGAGCCATGATGTACGGAGCAAAAGGAGGCACCCTTCTTTGAAAAGTGGCACAGACCATTTCATTCCAAATAACATCCATCACATCCATAGGTAGGCCAGAGTCATGGTGGTGAAAGGTGGCGAGCATAATATCCACCATGAAGGCATGTATCTCATTAACATTCCCAGCACGGGGGGCGACGGTCTCACGGAAGATGCGATGCAAGATGTCATATGTAGGTAGAAGCCCTTTGATCTTTCCAGGGATGCCGCGCCCCCTGATGTATAGTGGTGCAAGAGCATCCTTCTTCTTGGGGCGATCATTGTCATGGCACCAAAAGCCAACGGGAGTGTCTTTGCCACGGTCTTCGTACCCAAGAATAGCCGCGAACTCAGCCAACGTTTCTTGCTTGACAACACCCTCAGTCATCCAGGTGAGAGTCCGAGTCTGATTCTTGGCAAAGTGAACGGTTGCTTAGAACTGAGTAATGAGCATTGGGTCATAGTTGCACCGGAACTCCATAATGGGAAGCAAGCCAATGTTGGTGCAAATCTCAAGAGCTTCACCAAAGTAGTTCAGGTTCTTCCTCACATGATTCATCTCGATCCACTTTTGAGGGACCACCATTTTATCATCTTTCATGAGGATCTCATGGAACACCCGCTCCTGGAAGTCCGTATAGAAGAGGCTACCTTCCCGAGCATGAGAGCGAGCAGCCACATATGGATTGACAACCCGCAGGTCATGAAATTCCATCTCAGACAAATCAGATAGCAGCTTTGGCCCAGATGGCCCTGAACTGTGGCTCTTGCGAGGACCGGAGGGAGGAGGAGATGGAGGAGCTTTACCACGACCAGCACTTTGCTTGACCCCCCCACTCCGACGACCATGAGTTGTTTGCAGTTTCAGACGGACACTAGGTTGAGGCATGACCTCCTCTTCTGACTCGGTCTCTGACTCTGACTCATAGTCCTCGATCTCATGGTGAGCTTTGGAGCATTTGCGCGATCAACGGGAACCCCCTGCACCTGTGAAAGAATGAGGGAGATAGCATAGGGTAAGGGAACAAGAACCCGAGACAAACAGAGGATGGAACTCTTCGTATTAAGATTTTTTGCTGTCAGTACAGGGAGGAATCAAAAAGTTTCTTCTCACCCTAAATTTCAACAATTGTTTATTTGTTTTTTTTTTCACATTTCAAATTTTGGAAAATTTTTGGATGTGACAGGCTACCACCCTTAAAAGAAATCTCGTCCCGAGATTTGGGAAGGCTAGGGTTACAAGTTGGCTTCAAGGCAACTAGGATACTACCACCCTTAAAAGAAAGTCTCATAGGGTTACATTGATGGTTCACTTGACTATGGGTTCAACACTTAATATCCAGACAAGGAATCCTTATTTGACTCAACTGAGTTATCTAAATCCTGACATCTACTTCTTCTATCTCTTCAAAGTTTCCATCCATGTCAATGTGTTTCACATGTCCTTTCTGGGTCACATTGGAGTCATTTCCATTGGATATTCTAGCATCCTTTTTCTTTTTCTTCTCAGGACAGTCTGATGCATAGTGTCCAAGTTCCTTGCAATTATAGCACTGCAACTGGCTAATGTCTTTCTTCCTGAAAGTGTCATGTTGGTTCTAACCAAGGTCATCTCCATTGTCAGTATCATTTCCATTATTATCACTTCCATTGTTGTTGTGGTGATACTGATGTGGTTCAGAATCTTTATTGCTCGTTTTGAATGAACGCTTCTTTTGTGATGATCCTGAGTGATACTTGATTTTATGCTTCCTCTTTCTATTCTCAACTTGATTCATCTTGTTTTCCAAAATGGTGGCTTTGTCACAGAGTGATTGATAAGTTGGGACATAGGCAACAGCTAACTGCAGGTTCAATTCATCATTAAGTCCTTCGAGGAATTTCTCCTTCCTCTTAGCATCTGTATCAACTTCATCCGGTGCATAGCGTGCCAGATTGTTGAATTCTTCAATATACTCAGCCACACTGAGGTGACGTTGTTTCATATTGTGGAATTCCTTTTTCTTCAAGTGCATCACTCCAGGTGAGATGTGAGCTGTACGGAAACCATCCTCAAAAATAGCCCAAGTCACATCCTCAAGGGGAGTGGTGATCTGAAAGTTGTCCCACCATGTTGCTGGTGGTCCTTCAAGTAGAAATGCTGCAAACCTAACTTTTTCTTCATCGGTGCAGCCAACAGTCACTAATTCCTTATTCACCGAACGTAACCAGTCATTGGCTTCCATTGGATCAGTTGTTTCAGAGAACCTTACAGGCCTAAGTGTCAGAAACCTGGTGAGCATATCATGAGTTGGAGGATTATTTTGATTGTTGTTTTTGTTGTTGTTCTGATTCTGTATGAATGTGGTCATCTCCTGCATCAGTTGTGTCTGAGCTATCATCATCTGCTGCATATCAGGAGTGATATTGTTGTTTTGGTTGAGGTTGGCACGACGGGGAGGCATCTGTTGGTTTGATAGGGATAAGTAATGATGGATAGGTCTAAAGAAGTTCTAACACACAACTCAAAACAATCAAGCTCAATCAAACAATCAACAAGCAACTATCCACTTAACAACTTATGAGCTTAACTCATGAGTTGAAGGAAACAACAAGTTTTCTTGAAATAATTAACTTGGTATGGTCATACCTCATAGGTCAATATGATCCATACACTAACATGATATCAATGTTTTGGTAGGCAATCTAATGTCTCTTGGTTTTCACTTGTAGTCCTTAGTGATGTCTAAGTTGAAATCTTTGGTGGAACTAAAGTGGAAGTCATTGGTCATGGTGAAGGCTTGTCCATCAAGTTGAAAAGAAGAGGTGTAAAATCAAAACCGAAAAGTTGAGGAAAGAGTTTACAAGATTGTTTGTAAATAAGTTTTGGAACAGATATAACTCCTATTTTTCTAAGGGGTTTTGTCCAATCCTAGGTTACAATCCTACAGGCAACACAGTGCTCTGATACCATCTGTAAGGTTCCCAACCTTTAATAAGGTAGAGATCCCTGTGTTTACAATGCTAGTCCCTGGATCAATAGCTAGCATCCACACTTAAGATGTAATATCAAGAAACAAAGGTCATAATACAACTTTATAACCAGGAATAAAATAATTTATTACATATTACATAGCTCATTTGGCTTTCTCATTACAATGCAGCAAAATATAACAATAGCATGGGGTCCTTCATCTTCAAAGTGCCAAAGGCAGTCATGTTGGTTGTAGACTTGTAATCCTAATCAATAAACTTCACTAACATCAAACAACCTGCAACATAATAAGTTGCAGCCACAAGGGTCCATACATTTGAATTGTATTGGCAAGTTTCACTACTATGTAGAATTAAGTGGATCCTATCATTACATGCATATTTGGCTAAGTGGGGTTTAGGCTCATTTGCAGAAAGCAATATAGTTTTATCCTATCTTTTCAAAATAGTTTTGATCTTTTGTCAAATCTTTCTGAACTCCTTGGAAAACTCCAAGTGCTTCAAAATCCCTTGTTGTCACCATCAAGTTTTAACTTTGAGAAATTGGAATGTCGAGATATTTCATAGCTTCAGGCCTTAGTTGCTCAGAGTTGTCCATAACCGGGGACACAGCTAAGTACTTAGAATTTGATCTTCTACAGAAGTTGTACACTTTACCCACATGACACAATCTCGTCTTGATGCCACCAGTGGCCGCTGGATAAGTACTCACCAAAATGGAGTACCGGCATATCGAGAATGTGACAAAGTCTTTCCATAGAAGTCCTCCCAATACGCAATGCTAGCTTGTCAACCAGGCACCAATGTAGGGATAAATTTCCCTTACACAATTCTAGTTAACCTGAAGATGCCAATGCATGGGTCTTCCACTATGTAGTTGACTAAGCCAGAGCCCATTTAGCATGTGGCTGTACACGGAAGCCATTATACGAGAAACATGTTCAATCTCTAAGTCCCTGGGTGGTTTTCTTCTAGTGCACATACAAAAAGATAGCCATATAAACATGGTTTCCTTTGTTGCCACCTTGTCCAATCTTGAGTATCCTTGTCCACCCAGGTGGTTCATTGAGTACTTGTTTTATTATATAAAACATATATCTTTCCAACACTTCATATAACCATATCATGTATCCCATCCCAAATATATAGCAGGGATAAGCATACTACAACTACATTGTTTCCACTAAGGGAGATATAATGATATCCTAATAGGATTTAGCATAGCATAAAATATAGTAGTCCTTATCATGCATGTTACAAAAATCCACTAAGTGTAATGAAAATAGTAGGACATGGATGATAGTGTCACTTGCCTTTTTAGTAGAAAATGTTGGTTCACTTCTTGATCTTGCAACTATCACACTCTTCTAATTCCACTACAATTCAATCAAGGAAACACAAATTCAACTAGCATTCCAACCAATTTATCACACATAAAATAATAGAAACAAGGCAATGCATGCAAGCATGCAAAAGATAGTTTTATTTGCAGAAGTGGTTTCTACTAGGCTCTAAACATTTTAAAGTTCAAAGTGGTCATTTACTAAAGTGGTAAAACCATTTGCAAAAGGTTTCATCTCATAAACCAAATATTATGCTAAGGTGATATTTTATGTTATTGAAAATATCTTTTAGTAAAGCAATAACTTTATATGGTTCATCAAATATGTTCTTAATCTCAAAACTTGGTGTTTAGGGTCAGAGAGTTTAATTAAAATCATTTCCCAAAGATTTTACTAAAAAAATCATTTCTAAACCATAGACAATATTTTTATTTGACTAGAAATGAGCTAACTCAAATATTTATTCCTTAACTTCACAAAATACAATTTTAAATCCATAAGTTGATTCCTATGGTCAGTAGGTTCACAACAATCCATTTTGCAAAGATTTCACCTTAAAATTATATCTAGAACAATTTTTATATTCAAATTATTCCTACACAAGTTTCTGCAAATTCAACCAATTTTCCAGAAGCAAAACATTAAACAAAGTGCATGGTTGGGTAGGATTTGTCTTGCTGATTCCATTGATATAAAATTTGCAAAATTTGGACGTGTAGAACTAAATTTATGAATTTTACAAGTTTGCATATCTAATAGATTCTAATTTCTGTTTTTAAACAAAACCCTGTCCACGTGGCTTGATTCTATTGGACGGTACCGCTTCGTGTGGATCAGCCTCTGCGAGTCATTGGGTCTTATTTAAAACGCACGGCTCAGATGCACACATACCCCTTCGGTTAAGATCTAATCACAGCCACTGGATCAAAATCTAACGGACACAGTGCGGTTGACCATTGTCTGGCGGCGCTAGCGGCGGCTGGCGGCAGCGCACGCTCAGGCGATGGTGCTGGCGACGATGCAGGAAGCAATGGAGACAGAGGAGTAGCTTACAGTGTTCGCGTGGTCTAGGTGAAGCTCGAGATGTGGTCTGCTAGTCGAGGGGCGCGCTGGAGCTGCGTGGATTGCTCGCCGGAGTCAGTGACGGCGTCGGGCTCACTCAGTTGTCGACGGGGGCGAGGCTACAGGTCACCCTAAGTCAAACGGAAGGTACGGTTAGACGCGCACGGCACTAGGGATCATGGGAGCATCAAAGGGAAGGCTCGGGGCGGTCGGTGCTTTCCAGGAAAATTCGCCGGAGGAAATGGCAGACGGCGGCGACGCTCTGTGTCGAGGTTGTCGACGCTAGGGGACGCGCGCGGGTGAGTGAAGCACACGGGCAGGTGCGCACGGGACTGAGGATCAAGCCTGCGTGCTCTGGGAGTAGAGGGGCGGCTGCGGTTCGCCGGAATTGATCGGAAAGTTCGCTGGAGGCAGTGGGGTGCGAGCTCGGAATTGCGGCAGCCCGGTGGCCGAGAGGGGGCGTGGCTTGGGGGGAAAGAGAGAGGAGGGCGAGATGTTTAATCGAGCGTGGTCACTGTCGATTTTAATCTAGCCATCAACGCGTATTGATCGCCGCATTCAAGGTCAGAAACTGTAACACCCTCAGAATCGACCCTATGCAAGTCTCAGCGATTCCCGCCAAACCCTCATAGAAACGATTCAAAGGTGCCCACCAAGCACTTGCGTGCGGGTGGAAAATGTAGTAATATCATTACACAATATTCCACGATGGAACCCACATAACAGATATATACAACAACGACTCCATGAGTCAAGAATACAAATATACAATACAAAGATCCAAATCACCTTTAAAACGATACAGCGTCCGAGTACGGACAAGATGTAAATTGAGCTAGGAGCCCTGAAGAATAACCAATGGCGTCCATAACCCTGCCCAGGCCAAGCCGGAAGGGTAACCCTGCTAACGACGTTGATCTCAAAACCTGCTTAAACAAAAGGGGAGCCGACAAAGGGCAAAGGAAAAAGAGAGCGGTCAGTACTGAGGCCAGTACACGGCGATACTAGAATTCGGCGGTCCTCGCCTACATAGGTGTGGTGGACTGAAGCGGCAGTGCAACATGTACTAAACAACCTATAGAGACTCAATACAACTGGCCGCTATCAGATAGGGATAAGAAAGACCTATTCGGATCCAACCTGAAACTATCACCAAGCATACCCATCCTAGTATTTCCCCCTCGAGACCAAACGAGGAAGTCAACCGAGGAACTCACACGGTTGGCAGTTTTATTCATTTCGTTATAGTTGCGGCAATTACTAGTCAGATATAGATAGCATGAGTCATCCTGATATAATAAGCAGTGAGCAGTTTTAGTTAACCATTCCGTTGTAGTTGTAGAACTTACTAGTCAGATACATATAGCATGAGGCATCCCAAAATCCAGCAGTTGTTGGTACTTTTATTTAGCCATTCCGTTGTAGTTGCAATACTTACTAGTCAGATACAAGGGTAACAGGTGACAAATCAAACCAGCAATTTTTGGCACTTTTATTTAGCCATTCCATTATAGTGAAGTTGATTACTAGTCATTATAAAGTCAAATTTATAGCACTACTTTAGTTATAGTTGTCTATGATCGAGATATTGTGCTCCAAGTCGTCCATAACCGCGGACACGACTTTCAGAAAGTTTTACCCTGCAGGGGGGCACAAATAGCAACACACGCATGATCAACCTCGGGAAAAACCAAATAAAAACTCAACGAGGCATCACGACAGAGCAATTGCAAGATTCATATAAATTTCAGGGGGCCACCCCACCAAGATACCCGCGACGAAGTTGGCCGGCTCCGAGACGGATCCAGAGGTTTGTGCCAATGGCTATAAACGACCGGGAACCCGAAAGTGTGACTGGGCTTGTCGATACCGCGAAAACATTCCACATTTGTTCCTAAACAGTACAGGCGCTCCACGCGCAATCGTAAATAAAGCAGTAAAGCATGGCATAAGTACAGGATAGTAATAAAGCCCCAAACTACTTTGTGGCCCCAAGAAATAATATATGACTCAATCTCTGGCTAGGGGGATTCATGTCCCATATGCGGATAGTGCGAGTATTCAAAGAATAGGTATCAAGTACTCGGGATCCTACGGGACACAAGTGGACGGTTAAAAACCAAATAACATATATTGTCCACCTGTGCCTCTGCATTATTTACCTACTTCAATTTTAGTTATTAAACTATAATTAAAGCCATGATCATCTCCAACATAAAGCATATGGCAGTCTTCCAACAACTGTGGTACTTGACGACACGCAACAGCACTTGAGCAAGCGACTACGACACGCAAGTCCAACTATGGATGTGTCCAAGGCAATATAAGGCTACAAGGGATATCACGAGTACGAAAACTAGAGCATCGCAACACAGATAGCAATAGATCAACATGAGGAAATAAAGACTAAAAGTAAGATAGGTAGAAAGGGGGAGAATGCTCGCCTGAAAAACATTGCCGAAGGTTCATTCGAAGATCGGATAGACACTTGCATCAACTCATCGGCCTAATCCGTGAAGAAGCAAAGCACTAGCACAAACACCAGATGCACTATTTAATTCTAAGACATAAGAACGGGCATGATGCATGTATGATGTATGACATGGCAAAGATGCGATGCAATTATGCAAAATTAAGCGGAACCGGGTCCCGACGATTAATTAGATGGTTCATGTTATTTAGATACCCCGCAATTTAAATATTATATTAACATGGCAGAAACATGGTATCGGTTTGCTACACAAATTTAAATGAAGTCAATATAAGAATAGAAAAAGGCGCATATGGTCTCCATATTTACTTATAAGGTAAATTGTCATAACGCCCCTAAACCACCCAATATGTTTGCGAGCATGAACGATTATGAGCAACAAGTATATATATCATATTATAAAAATAGAGGGTCGGTGTCTCACGGTGCGGTGTGGCATGACCAAGGAATGCCGAACTTGACAAAGAAAATAACTTGGTTGGCCACACAATAGATGTGTGGCATCCCGCAAAACCACTACTAGAAAATCGCGTTGATTTTGTGCATTGCATCGACATCATCATGCATTGTTTGCATAAAACTATGTTCGCAAAGCCCGTTTTGTTTTCTAAACGCCCCCTCTTTATTCAAACATCAAAACCGGGTCCCCGGATTATTTTGTTTTGTCCGTTGTCAGTTTGCAAAAACGCTGTTTGAAATAATTTAATTAATTATTTAGTGGGGGCAGATGAACGGGCCGACCGACCCGAACGACCGCCCCCAGAAAACTAATCGGTCCAACCTCTAAATCCTATAGCTACCCAGCTATCTACCCCAACCCAGCCTCCACATCACCCTGGCCACTCACACGCTGCCACCTCACCTTTTCTCTTCCCCCAACCAACCAGAACCGGCCACTTGGCCCAGCCACTCCCTCTCTCTTCCCCTCTCTCTCCCTGGACCCACTCCCCCTGCCCTCACCCACCAAACACAGCCACACACGCACACAGCGCGCGCAGCAGATCCTAACCCCCGCGTGACCCCTGGGCCCCACCCCAGGCACGCACGCACGCAACCAGCCCCGTGCCCCACACCTTCTTCCATCGCGCGCCTGCAGCCTACCTCACCGCGCGCCGCCCCGCGCCCGGCCGCATCGCCACCGCCCGCGGCCTCCTCCCCCGGCCCCCCTCGCGCGTTGCCTCCGCCGTCAGCCTCCGCCCCGCTCGAGTTCTCCGGCCGCCGCCCTTCCTCGGAGCCCGCGCGACCGCGCCTCCCTTCCCCGCTCCGACCGCCTCCGCGCCGCCGGCGAGCTTCCGCGGCCGCGCCTCCGCCCAGTTCTCCCTCCCTGGCCTCCCTCCGGCGCGCTCCTGCTGCCGCGGCGCAGCCCCGTGTCCCCGACCGCCTCCGGCCCGAGCCCCTCGCCGCCCCGCCTCACCACACTCTGCTCCGCCTCCGCCGCCCTGCGAGCCCCGTCCCTGGCGCCTCTTCTGCGCCTCTGCAAGCCGGCGTCGACCCCGCGGGAAGGACCCCGCCGGCGCCCTCTCCGGCCCTCGGGTGCCTCCACCATGCCCCGGACGCGCCCTCCTCGCTGCCAACCTCGTCGACCCCACCTGCCTCTCCATCGGTTGAAGACAACCAGCAACCTCCAAGTTCCACGCCTTGGTATGCGCCAAGTGAGCGAGCCACCAGAGCATCGTCAGTACAGTAGCTTCATCTCCAGATCCGAAGGCCGACCCGTAACAAGTTCGCCGACCCCGTCACCAAGATCTCGTGCACGGAAACCCCCGATGTTTTCAACCCGACACCATCAAGACCTTCGCCACGGAACGCCGATATTTACTTCCCGGATTCGACGCCCCGAGACCACCACGAGGAGGCGAAACGCCAAGGCCTTCGACACGGAACACTGAACCCCGACGAACCCCCCTGGACGTCAAGACCGACTCGATGGCGCGGACCCGACAAGACCCTCGCAACGGCAAGCTCGACCCCGTGGGAACCGACAGGTTCGACACCGGCCAGGGCGAGTCCGATGCCCCGATGCCAGACCAAGTACGCCCTCTCGGAACGCAAAGGTCCCCGCGGGAGACGACAAGACCGACAACATGACCCGAAGGCCACGGATGCGACAAGATCTACCCCCGATATCCGAGAACGACCCCGCCAAGACCGAACCCTGGACCCTGAGACCGACCCCAAATCCCCCGGAACCCCAAGTTCGCCGAGACCCCCTAAAGTGTGAACCCCTTATCCGAGAACCCTAATTTATAAATGTCACCTATATAATTGTTGCATATAAATTGTTCATGCATGCATCCATATCATGTGGTTTGGGGGCCTTATGCCGATTCACCTCTAATTAAATATGGGGCCCATATGCGGGCAAATCTAGCCTTATAGTGGCCTCATTTAAATTTGTGTAGCGAACCCGATGCTATCTTTTGCCATGTTCAAACAACATTTAAATTGCGGGGTTCTAAATAACATGAACCACCTAATTAAATGGCGAGACCCCGGATCCGCTTAATGTGACCTAATTGCACCGCACCTTTGCCATGTCATACATCATTCATGCATCATGCCGATCTTCTGCCGTTGTATTAAATATTGCATCCGGTGTTCTTCTAGTGTTTTGCTTCTTCGCGGATTGGACCGTTGAGTTGATGTGAGCTTTGCCCCGATCTTCGGTTGAACCTTCGACAATGTTTTCAGGCGAGCATCTCCCCCTTTCTACCTATCTTACTTTTATAGTATTTATTCCCTCCTGTTGATCTATTGCTATCTGTGTTGCGATGCTCTAGTTCTCGTACCCGTGATATCCCTCGCAGTCTTATATTTGCCTTGGACACATCCTATTACCTGTTGTTTGGTAGATAGTTGGACTTGCGCATCGTAGTCGCTGGCTCAAGTGCTGTTGCGTGTCGTCAAATGCCACAGTTGTTGATGTATTGCCGCATGTTGATGATGGAGATGATCATAGTTTTTACTTATCGTTCACTTTAATTTCTGTTTAACAACTAAAATTGAAATAAGCAGAGGCATCGGTGGGTGATAGAAAATATTTGGTTTCCGAACGCCCACTTGTGTCCCGTAAGACCCCGAGTACTTGATACCTGTTCCTTGATTTATCGCGCTATCCACATCCGGGAGGTATATGGGACCCCCCTTAGCCAGAGCTTGATTCAGTCTTATTTCTTGGGGCCACAAACTAGTTTGAGGTTTTATTTACGATCCTGTACTTATGCCATGCTTTACTGCTTTATTTAAATTGTGCGACAGATAGCACCTGTACTGTTTAGGAATTGTGACCCGTTTTCGCGGTATCGACACCCCGAGTTTTCGGGTTCCCAGTCGTTTACAGCCGGCCCCACAAACCTCGGGTCCGTCTCGGAGCTAGCTTACTTCGTTGCGGGTGTACTCCAAGGGGTGGCCCCCTGAAATATTTCTGAATCCTGTGATTGCTTTGTCGTGAAGGCCTCGTTGGGTTTTGATTTGGTTTTTCCGAGGTTGATCGAGTGTGTGTTGCTATTGGTGCACCCCGGCCGGGTAAAACTTTCTGAAAGCCGTGTCCGCGGTTATGGACGACTTGGAGCACAGTATCTCGACCATAGACAAGCATAACTAAAGTTTATTGCTATAAATTTGACTTTATAATGACTAGTAATCAGCTTCACTACAATGGAATGGCTAATTAATACTGCCCACAATTGCTTGTTTGGAGTGTCGCTTGCGACCATTGTACCTGACTAGTAAGTATGACAACTACAACGGAATGGCTGAATAAAAGTACCAACAACTGCTGGGTTTTGGGTTTATCTCATGCTATCTGTATCTGATTAGTAATTGTTGCAACTTGCAACTACAACGGAATGATTAACTAAAAGTGCCCACTGCTTATTTTATCAGGATGATTATCTATACCTGACTAGTAATTGCTGCAACGATAACTGAATAAATAAAATTGCCAACGGTGTGAGTTCCTCGGTTGACTTCCTCGTTTGGTCTCGAGGGGGAAACACCAGGATGGGTTTGTTTGGTGTTAGCTTTAGGTTGGATCCAGATAGGTCATTCTTATCCCTCCCTGATAACCGCCAGTTGTATCGAGTCTCTATAGGTTGTTTAGTGCATGCTGCCGCTGCCGCCCAGTCCACCATACCTATGTAGGCGAGGACCGCCGAATTCTAGTCTCGCCGTGTACTGGCCTCAGTACTGACGCTCCTCTTTTTCCTTTGCCCTTTGTCGGCACCCCTTTTGTTTAAGCAGGTTTTGAGATCGACGCCGTTAGCAGGGTTACCCTTCCGGCTTGGCCTGGGCAGGGTTATGGACGCCATGGGTTATTCTTCAGGGCTCTTAGCCCCATTTGCATCTTGTCCGTACTCGGATGCTATATCGATTTCAAGGTGATTTGGATCTTTGTATATTATATCTGTATTCTTGGCTCTTTGAGTCGCTGTTGTATATATCTGTTCTGTGGGTCCCATCGAGGACTGTTGTGTAATGTTATTACTTCGTTTTCCACCCGCACGAAAGTGCCTGGTGGGCACCTTTGAATCGTTTCTATGCGGGTTTGGCGAGTTTTGCTAAAACTTGCATAGGTCCGATTCCGAGGGTGTTACAGAGTGGTATCAGAGCTCAGCAGTTGCGATACCCCACAAGTCCAGCCTGTAGGATAACCTAGCTAACGGCCGAAGTAGAGTGTCAAAACTATTTTTGAAAATCGGTTGGATAGTTCTGATTAGGTCTGATTTTACTCCTTACCCCTCTGCTGTTCTCCTCTTATCTCTACGTTTTTGAATCCGCTCTCTTCTCTTTCTTCGAGTCCAGGAATTCTCGTGGTTGGGTTTCCGTCGTACCTTCAGGGTTTCGCTTCCTCCTCTGATAACGGTGTTCTACCGTCCGGTGTTCAAGCTGCCGATGAATCCGTCTACGGTGATACCATTCTTTGTGCCTTGTTTGTGCCTTCCGGTGTTTTCCGACGCGACGACATCATCTACGCCAGCTCCGATGCAGAGTCTGCATCACTCCTTTGGTTCCGAACCTCGCTTGTCGAGATCTTCAGTCTGATTCCGAGAATGGTTGCACGCTTTTCCACTGATTGTGCGGAGTAATAGTTTGGGTGCGTGATGGATTGGCCCCCATGCCGACTACCCATTCTATTCGCTGTTGTACATTGAAGTGGACGAGAATGCATCGGTTCCCTCTCTCCATCGAAGCTAGAGGTGGCTTTATTTGTGGATACCTCTACCTTCGACCTTTTGTCCCCGGAGTGTTCTCTCGACGATCACGAACAACAACCCTTGTTAGTGGTGTCGTGAGGATCTACACGAAGCGAGAAGATGCAGACCGCCGACCCTCCTTCCGGTACCATGAGGCGGATCTCGAGGGCGAGATCCATTGTTAGTGGTGTCGAATTGTGGCATCCCGCAAAACCACTACTAGAAAATCGCGTTGATTTTGTGCATTGCATCGACATCATCATGCATTGTTTGCATAAAACTATGTTCGCAAAGCCCGTTTTGTTTTCTAAACGCCCCCTCTTTATTCAAACATCAAAACCGGGTCCCCGGATTATTTTGTTTTGTCCGTTGTCAGTTTGCAAAAACGCTGTTTGAAATAATTTAATTAATTATTTAGTGGGGGCAGACGAACGGGCCGACCGACCCGAACGACCGCCCCCAGAAAACTAATCGGTCCAACCTCTAAATCCTATAGCTACCCAGCTATCTACCCCAACCCAGCCTCCACATCACCCTGGCCACTCACACGCTGCCACCTCACCTTTTCTCTTCCCCCAACCAACCAGAACCGGCCACTTGGCCCAGCCACTCCCTCTCTCTTCCCCTCTCTCTCCCTGGACCCACTCCCCCTGCCCTCACCCACCAAACACAGCCACACACGCACACAGCGCGCGCAGCAGATCCTAACCCCCGCGTGACCCCTGGGCCCCACCCCAGGCACGCATGCACGCAACCAGCCCCGTGCCCCACACCTTCTTCCATCGCGCGCCTGCAGCCTACCTCACCGCGCGCCGCCCCGCGCCCGGCCGCATCGCCACCGCCCGCGGCCTCCTCCCCCGGCCCCCCTCGCGCGTTGCCTCCGCCGTCAGCCTCCGCCCCGCTCGAGTTCTCCGGCCGCCGCCCTTCCTCGGAGCCCGCGCGACCGCGCCTCCCTTCCCCGCTCCGACCGCCTCCGCGCCGCCGGCGAGCTTCCGTGGCCGCGCCTCCGCCCAGTTCTCCCTCCCTGGCCTCCCTCCGGCGCGCTCCTGCTGCCGCGGCGCAGCCCCGTGTCCCCGACCGCCTCCGGCCCGAGCCCCTCGCCGCCCCGCCTCACCACACTCTGCTCCGCCTCCGACTCCCTGCGAGCCCCGTCCCTGGCGCCTCTTCTGCGCCTCTGCAAGCCGGCGTCGACCCCGCGGGAAGGACCCCGCCGGCGCCCTCTCCGGCCCTCGGGTGCCTCCACCATGCCCCGGACGCGCCCTCCTCGCTGCCAACCTCGTCGACCCCACCTGCCTCTCCATCGGTTGAAGACAACCAGCAACCTCCAAGTTCCACGCCTTGGTATGCGCCAAGTGAGCGAGCCACCAGAGCATCGTCAGTACAGTAGCTTCATCTCCAGATCCGAAGGCCGACCCGTAACAAGTTCGCCGACCCCGTCACCAAGATCTCGTGCACGGAAACCCCCGATGTTTTCAACCCGGCACCATCAAGACCTTCGCCACGGAACGCCGAGATTTACTTCCCGGATTCGACGCCCCGAGACCACCACGAGGAGGCGAAACGCCAAGGCCTTCGACACGGAACACTGAACCCCGACGAACCCCCTGGACGTCAAGACCGACTCGATGGCGCGGACCCGACAAGACCCTCGCAACGGCAAGCTCGACCCCGTGGGAACCGACAAGTTCGACACCGGCCAGGGCGAGTCCGATGCCCCGATGCCAGACCAAGTACGCCCTCTCGGAACGCAAAGGTCCCCGCGGGAGACGACAAGACCGACAACATGACCCGAAGGCCACGGATGCGACAAGATCTACCCCCGATATCCGAGAACGACCCCGCCGAGACCGAACCCTGGACCCTGAGACCGACCCCAAATCCCCCGGAACCCCAAGTTCGCCGAGACCCCCTAAAGTGTGAACCCCTTATCCGAGAACCCTAATTTATAAATGTCACCTATATAATTGTTGCATATAAATTGTTCATGCATGCATCCATATCATGTGGTTTGGGGGCCTTATGCCGATTCACCTCTAATTAAATATGGGGCCCATATGCGGGCAAATCTAGCCTTATAGTGGCCTCATTTAAATTTGTGTAGCGAACCCGATGCTATCTTTTGCCATGTTCAAACAACATTTAAATTGTGGGGTTCTAAATAACATGAACCACCTAATTAAATGGCGAGACCCCGGATCCGCTTAATGTGACCTAATTGCACCGCACCTTTGCCATGTCATACATCATTCATGCATCATGCCGATCTTCTGCCGTTGTATTAAATATTGCATCCGGTGTTCTTCTAGTGTTTTGCTTCTTCGCGGATTGGACCGTTGAGTTGATGTGAGCTTTGCCCCGATCTTCGGTTGAACCTTCGACAATGTTTTCAGGCGAGCATCTCCCCCTTTCTACCTATCTTACTTTTATAGTATTTATTCCCTCCTGTTGATCTATTGCTATCTGTGTTGCGATGCTCTAGTTCTCGTACCCGTGATATCCCTCGCAGTCTTATATTTGCCTTGGACACATCCTATTACCTGTTGTTTGGTAGATAGTTGGACTTGCGCATCGTAGTCGCTGGCTCAAGTGCTGTTGCGTGTCGTCAAATGCCACAGTTGTTGATGTATTGCCGCATGTTGATGATGGAGATGATCATAGTTTTTACTTATCGTTCACTTTAATTTCTGTTTAACAACTAAAATTGAAATAAGCAGAGGCATCGGTGGGTGATAGAAAATATTTGGTTTCCGAACGCCCACTTGTGTCCCGTAAGACCCCGAGTACTTGATACCTGTTCCTTGATTTATCGCGCTATCCACATCCGGGAGGTATATGGGACCCCCCTTAGCCAGAGCTTGATTCAGTCTTATTTCTTGGGGCCACAAACTAGTTTGAGGTTTTATTTACGATCCTGTACTTATGCCATGCTTTACTGCTTTATTTAAATTGTGCGACAGATAGCACCTGTACTGTTTAGGAATTGTGACCCGTTTTCGCGGTATCGACACCCCGAGTTTTCGGGTTCCCAGTCGTTTACAGCCGGCCCCACAAACCTCGGGTCCGTCTCGGAGCTAGCTTACTTCGTTGCGGGTGTACTCCAAGGGGTGGCCCCCTGAAATATTTCTGAATCCTGTGATTGCTTTGTCGTGAAGGCCTCGTTGGGTTTTGATTTGGTTTTTCCGAGGTTGATCGAGTGTGTGTTGCTATTGGTGCACCCCGGCCGGGTAAAACTTTCTGAAAGCCGTGTCCGCGGTTATGGACGACTTGGAGCACAGTATCTCGACCATAGACAAGCATAACTAAAGTTTATTGCTATAAATTTGACTTTATAATGACTAGTAATCAGCTTCACTACAATGGAATGGCTAATTAATACTGCCCACAATTGCTTGTTTGGAGTGTCGCTTGCGACCATTGTACCTGACTAGTAAGTATGACAACTACAACGGAATGGCTGAATAAAAGTACCAACAACTGCTGGGTTTTGGGTTTATCTCATGCTATCTGTATCTGATTAGTAATTGTTGCAACTACAACGGAATGATTAACTAAAAGTGCCCACTGCTTATTTTATCAGGATGATTATCTATACCTGACTAGTAATTGCTGCAACGATAACTGAATAAATAAAATTGCCAACGGTGTGAGTTCCTCGGTTGACTTCCTCGTTTGGTCTCGAGGGGGAAACACCAGGATGGGTTTGTTTGGTGTTAGCTTTAGGTTGGATCCAGATAGGTCATTCTTATCCCTCCCTGATAACCGCCAGTTGTATCGAGTCTCTATAGGTTGTTTAGTGCATGCTGCCGCTGCCGCCCAGTCCACCATACCTATGTAGGCGAGGACCGCCGAATTCTAGTCTCGCCGTGTACTGGCCTCAGTACTGACACTCCTCTTTTTCCTTTGCCCTTTGTCGGCACCCCTTTTGTTTAAGCAGGTTTTGAGATCGACGCCGTTAGCAGGGTTACCCTTCCGGCTTGGCCTGGGCAGGGTTATGGACGCCATGGGTTATTCTTCAGGGCTCTTAGCCCCATTTGCATCTTGTCCGTACTCGGATGCTATATCGATTTCAAGGTGATTTGGATCTTTGTATATTATATCTGTATTCTTGGCTCTTTGAGTCGCTGTTGTATATATCTGTTCTGTGGGTCCCATCGAGGACTGTTGTGTAATGTTATTACTTCGTTTTCCACCCGCACGAAAGTGCCTGGTGGGCACCTTTGAATCGTTTCTATGCGGGTTTGGCGAGTTTTGCTAAAACTTGCATAGGTCCGATTCCGAGGGTGTTACAAGATGAGACGTGTAGAATAGGAGCAGCCAAAACCGAAGCTCTTGCGGATATTTTATCGAACAGGTGGTGGGCAGAGCCGACGGTAACTGCAAGATCAAAAGGGTCGACGACTAATCCGAGGCAATCGATCGGCACATCGACGAGATAGGCTGCCACTGTTGCAGCTTGGCATTGATTTGGTGGCGCAGGTCCTTAGCTGGGACGGCAGTGGCGTTCTGCTCGCGGTCGCTGTCGATCGGAGTGGCATGCGCGCACAGAAATGCAAAAGGACGACGTACGCGTGCGTGTGGTGGTCAGCTTCATCTACAGCAACATGAAGGATTTGAAGCGGCTCATGGATCGAGGCAGCACAGTGGCGCTCAGATCCATAGGAAAAAATAAATAGAGACGGTGTGGCGTGGAGCTGACCTGCGGAATTAAGAACATCGTCGGGTTGTTGCTGCGCTGGGTAGCTCTTGGTTAAACGAAGGAGCAAGCAAAGTGGATCTGGTGTGCTGCATATCGTGCATGAAGCAAAGGCTCAAAGGCAGGGGCCTAGCACGCTGATGTGGTTCTGCCCATGGACAAGACGCAGGACCAGGGGACATGGACACAGACGGCTCTGCTGCTATGATACTGCCAGCGCGCCTCGAGATGAGCTGATGCGGCTAAAAAGAATAGGAAGGCGACGAGAAATTGAACCGCAAAACGTACGCGCCGCCGGTGATAGAATTTTGACCACAGTTTTTGGGAAGAGGGAAGAGAAAAAGAAAGAGGATTTTAGGCAGATCTCCATCTCAAATTTGGGGGCTAGGGTTTGGAGAGAAAGAGGAGATTGGACTATTCTAAACTAGATGAGACTAGTTTTGGACCAAAACTTTTAGGTGGCCTTTTGCCTATTTTATTTTATTTTGCAAAATAAGATGGCCTTTTATGACCAAATGACAGAACCAAAAATATTATAATTTTTAATTTGAAATAAGAAAAGGAGGATGGTCCTATATGTATTAAAACATACAAGTACATTAGCAAATAAAATAGAATTTAATATATATATATATATATATATATATATATATATATTTGAACAAATTAGTGCAATGAAATGCATGATGTCGAGATGATGCACCAAATAAAAACAATAAGCAATTTATAATTGGATGTTTCCGGGATGCTACAGAAACGGTGAGGGGGACGTGGTCGCGGTGAAGACGACGATGAGGTGGCCAGTGGGGTCCAATGGTCAGCGAAAGTGAGAGAGGGGGCGTGGGGTCCGGTTGTCATTCGTGGTACAGGTAAAGACTCTGGTGCGAAGCGTTTTCCGCGGGAGAGAAGGAGTGGGATGGTGTTGGCTTAGTGGGCTGGCCAGATGGGTTGGGTCTGCTTCTATATTTTTTTATACTAAACCTTTTTCTTTTCTGTTTTGAATATTCTGATTGGATTTTCATTCAAACAATTCAAATTCCAAATCAATTCAAACCACCACCAAACTTTGGGTAAATTTTAATTCTGTTTAACAACATAATCCAAAGTCCAAAATAAAATAGTTCTTTTATTCTTTTAGGATCTATTAATAATTAAATAAATAGACCTTAGTCTTTAATTCAAATAGGATTTAATTTATTTAAAAACTCTATTTGACATCTAAATAATACCAAAACCTTTTCAGTAGGTTTTCTTTGAAAATATAAAACACTTGGAATTTTTATTTAAAATACTTTAACAAGTTTTAGAGTTTATTTAAAATGGGAAAATACTTTACTCAAATAAAATTGGATATTAATAAATCCTTATTATTTTATTTAAATAAACCTTTACTCTTTTTATAAAACAAAATATTTTATTTTATTTGCTTTAGCCAAGATTAATTTGGCTCTTAAAAAAATAATCCTTATTTTTAATTCCAACTTTGCTTATCAAAACCATATCTTTTCATTTAAAGATTCAAAAATAGTGATTCCAACTATTATAACTTTATATTTTTTTATTTGTTTATCTTTTTTAAATCCCTTTAGGATTTTATTTGATCAAAATAGGTTTTGATGTTTTTAATTGGAATCAAAAAGTTTCTTCTCACCCTAAATTTCAACAATTGTTTATTTGTTTATTTTTTTCACATTTCAAAATTTGGAAAATTTTGGGATTTGATAATTTTGTTCTAGATGAGTCTTTGTAGCCATGGGAGTACGAGCTCCATTTAAATTTTGCATTTTGAATCTCTTGAGCATATCTTGAGTATACTTGGCTTGATTGAAGAATGTCCCTCCTCTAACTTGCTTGATCTCAAAGCCAAGAAATACTCTCAACTCTCCCATCAAAGACATCCAGAACCTACTAGTCATAAGCTTTGAAAATTCATCATTAAAAGCTTTGCTAGATGAGCCAAAGATAATATCATAAACATATATTTGGCATACAAAAAGCTCCCCATGGACCCTCTTAGTAAAAAGAGTGGGATCGATTTTCCCAACCTCAAATCCACGGTCAAACAATAATTCTCTAACGTGCTCATACCACGTGCGTGGGGCTTGCTTGAGCCCATAGAGCGCCTTATCAAGTTTTTAGACATGGTTTGGGAGGTTGGGGTCCTCAAATCCCGGGGGTTGCTTAACATATACTAATTCATTTAATGGGCCATAAAGAAATGCACTTTCTACGTCCATTTGTTGTAACTTAAAGTTATGATGTACCGCATAAGCAAGAAGGATACAGATGGACTCAAGGCGAGCCACGAGTGCATAAGTCTCTCCATAGTCAATGCCTTCAATTTGAGAATACCCTTGTGCAACCAATCTAGCCTTGTTCCTTACTATAATTCCATGCTCATCTTGCTTGTTCTTGAATATCCACTTTGTTCCAATAACATTGCGGCAATCCTTTGGCTTCTCAACTAACTTCCATACTTTATTTCTCTCAAAGTTGTTGAGCTCTTTGTGCATAGCTTCCAACCAATCCGAATCTTCAAGAGCCTCCCACACTTTCTTAGGTTCAACCATGGAGATGTGAGCTTGATGTTCACTGAACCTCTTCAATTGTGCTCTTGTGGAAATGCCTTTCCTTAGGTCACCAACAACATTTTTTAGAGTGTGGTCTCTTAATTACAACATTCTTTCCTTCCTAGCTTCGCGACGAGCGTGGATCTCCGTGTTGTTTCTCGGGGGACCCTCTGTAGGGATACGGGTAGGCTACACTAGCGCAAATCAAAAAATTTCTACCGTGTATACCAGGATTACTGTTGTCATAGATCACGGGATTACCACTAGACGCGCAGTTGCGGAATTGATGAAGCGCGTCTGTAAGATCCCTCCTTAAGAAAAGAAAAGGATCCCTGTGATTGCAATGCTAGTCCCTGGATCAATGCTAGCATCCACAGTTTAAGATGAAGTACATAGAAACAAAGGTCATTATTACAGTCATTCCAGAGACAAACATAGTCTTTACAACTCCATGGACACAGGCCTAGTACAAGAGTTTAAATAAGTAAAATAGATAATAAGTCTTCATATTCATGTGCCACAGGCAAACATGTTGAGTGTATACTCATCACTCCTAATCCTCATCAGAATAACCTACAACATCACAAGTTACAACCACAGTGGGTCAATACATTGGAATAGTATTGGCAAGTGATACCTTAGTATAATTTTGGTGGAATAGATACTATATGCAATTTGGCTAAGTGTAGTTTAGGCTTGCTTTGCTCAAAATAGGTTTTGCCTATTAGTTGAAATCACTAAGTTTTTCTTTGTCAAAACTTTTCCCAAGGAACCACCAATAGACATTGGGGTCCTTCACCCTTGTTCAACCACAAGTTTTTACTTAGAAATTGGGATGAGGAGATTCTTGATAGCTTCCATGTCTTGATGCTCAAGTTGTCCTTTTCCAGGGACATGGCTAAGTACTTAGATTCTTCCATCTGCAGAGGTTGTGCACTTTCCCCACAAGACTTGATTTTCACCAATACAGGACCTTTCAGAAGCCTTCCCTTAGACCAAATGGACGCGTTCCAACCTATCATCCCACTACCACCAACTGTCCAAATGGCTAAGTTATTGCAACCTATGTGATCCAGGCAGATCCCATATTGCCAAGTGGCTGCACTAGAAGCTTCTTAACATTTGGCCTCTCAAATCCCTTTGTTCCTGGGTGGCTTTCCACAAGTGTGATACACAAGGTAAACCATAGAAATGGGCCTTGTGTAACCACTCAACATAAACCATTCCTTCCATTCCACCCAGGTGTTTCATTCACTTAGTTGTTTTATTAAGCGAAAACAAAAGTCCAAAGACTTAGAAATGTTTTATCATAGCATGAATATTTCACCACCCTTGGTTGCTACTAGCTAGGCTAAGCATGGCAAACATAAGCATCTTAACTTAGAAATTTCTAGCAACTCTACAACTACTAGGATTTCCCAAGCATAACATATAAGCAAAATATAACCATGCAAGACTAGCAAAATATTTCTAATGCATGGTAGAAAACATAGGAATAAAAACATGAAGCACCACTTGCCTTGGTAGTTTGGAGAGTAGCTACACTCCTCACAATCACAATCACTATTGGCACCAAAATCTACACATAAAATCATAGCAACAAATCACATACAAAACAAATACAAGCAAAAATATATGGATGCATGCAATATGATATGTGATGATTTTTATAAACTCCACAAGACAAGTGCATAGTACTAGATCATAAACAAGTTCAAAACTTTCCAAACCACATTTATTTAAACACTAAAACATTTCTCAAATAATTTATTTACACAAAATAGGCCTACACAAGTTTCTGTAAATAAAACCAGTTTAACAGAAGCAAAACATTAAACACCTTGCATATTTGGAAAGGGCTTGCTCTCCTGATTTCATTGATATAAAATTCATCAAATTTGGACGTGGGGATCAAAAGTTATGATTAAAACAAGTTTGAACATTCAATAGATTCAAATCCTGATTTTAAATCTAAACCCTAGCCACGCGTCATGTTCTGATTGGTCTATACCGCTTCGCACGGATCGGTCGATGCAGGCCGTTGGATTAAAGTGACCGCGCACGGTCCAGATCTAAGCATACCGTTTCGTTAAGTGATCTATTCCTATGCGCTGGATCTAGATCCAACGGTTATCGATCAAGCGACCACGGATGGGCGGCGCTAGCGGTGGCGACTGGCGGCGGCGTGCTCTGTCTACGGCGGCTCGGCGCTACAGGGGGTTCTGGGGTCGTCGAAGGCGCTTACCAGACTCGCGACGATGTACTGAAGCTCAACGTGGCGATGGCTTGTCAAGGGGCGCGCTGCAGTGGCCGACGTTCCTGGTCACCCTAGCACGAATCAATGGTATCAGGGGGTGCGCAAGGCTACGGCGAACATGTTCGTGTGAGTCAGAAACGAAGGGGAACACGGGGCTCACCGAATTTAGTCGCCGGAGTCGAAGACGTCGTCGGGATCTTGCTGTGCTTGATGGAGTCTTCGACCTGGGGCAGTATAGGATGAACCAAAGACATCAGAAGAAGCGCAAGGACGTTGCGAAATGGTTTGCATGAACTAGAGGGGAAGGGGCGCACAGAGCTCACCGGGATTGGTCGCCGAAGTGGGCTCTTTCTGCGGTGGTGCAAGGACGAATACGGGAAGCCTGGTGGCAGAGTGGTGGCGCTAGGTGAGGGGAAATGCTCACGGTGCAGAGGTGTTTAAGTAGGCAGGAGGGGGGCGGCGATTACGCACAAAATCAATGGCAATTAAGCTCGCAGTGACTGCGGCGAGGTAACGGCGGAGCGAGCGCCTCGGCCGCGCGTGATTGACGACGACGACGTGGTCGCAGGGTCCACTTGCCAGCGAGTGAAACAGAGAGGAGGTGGGGTCCTTACTTCAGCGACTCTGTGGGTTTGTCTACGAGTGAGAGAGGGAGAAGGGGGAACCCGAGTGGGCTTAGTGGGCTGATTCTGTTGTTGGGCTAGAAAGGTGGGGCCGGACCTTTTCTAATTCTTTTCTCCTTTTCTTTTTCTGTTTGCAATTTCTGGAATCAAATTCAAATGATTTCAAAAGCTGTTTGAATTCAAATCTTTTCAGGATTTTTGTAGAGTACAACATTCACAAATATGGGCACAAAACCAAGTGGTCACTTTGAATTGGTCTGGTCACTTGGAATAAAATAAGATAAGAAGTGACATAGCACTAGTTTTAAATAGGTTTTGAAATTGGTTTTCAAATCATATTTGTTTTAAAACTTTGGTTTAAATCCTAGCAATCTAGCAATACAATTTGAGAGAAATAATACAACAAGGTTTGGTTCAATGAACAACAATCTCTCATTGGAGAGTAGCATTTATTTTGAATGCTGATCACATAAAATAATGAGCTCATATGCTCCTGTTTTTGAATTGATTTGTTTGAAATGAACTCTACATGATCATGGATGCATGGATGGTATGCATAGTTTGAAACATGGTTTTAGGGATGTTACAAATCTAACCCCCTTAAGGTGAATCTCGTCCTTGAGATTTGGATTGGCTAGCAAATAGGTGAGGGTGATCTTTCCGACGATCATCTTCTCTTTCCCATGTTGCTTCTTCGGAATGATGGTTCCATTGGACTTTGCAAAACTTGATGGTCTTAGTCCGTGTGACTCTTTCTGCAGTCTCAAGAATCTTGATAGGTTTCTCCTCATAAGTGAGGTAACTTTCCAACTGAACCTCTTCCAAAGGTATAGTATCCTTCAAAGAAGTCTCTTCCATTTTCGGATGACATTTCTTAAGCTGACTCACATGAAACACATTATGAACAGCTGACAAAGACTCTGGCAATTCAATCTCATATGCTACTTCTCCTTGGAGACTTAGAATCTTGAATGACCCAACATATCTTGGGGCAAATTTACCTTTGACACCAAATCTCTTCACTCCACGAAGTGGTGACACTCTAAGATAAGCTCTATCACCGACTTCATAGGTGAGTTCTCTACGCTTAGGATCTGCGTAGCTTTCTGTCGGGACTGTGCTATCTTTAATCTGTCCTTAACCAGCTTGACTTTCTCTTCAGCTTCTTTGATAAGTTATGGTCCGAACAAACTTCTTTCTCCCACACCATTCCATAGCAATGGGGTGGTACATTTTCTCCGATAGAGAAACTCAAATGGTGCCATCTCAATACTGGCTTGATAGCTGTTGTTATAAGAAAATTCTGCGTAAGGCAGACTTTCATCCCAACTGGCTCCATAGTCTAGGGCACATGCCCTCAACATATCTTCAAGAATCTGATTAATACTTTCTGTTTGTCCATCAATTTGAGGATGAAAAGCAGTGTTGAATTCCAACCTCGTTCCCAATGACTCATGTAATTGCTTCCAAAAATGAGAAGTGAATTGTGTTCCTCTATCAGACACAATACTCTTGGGTACTCCATGTAGACATACAATTCTACTCATATAGATCTTGGCTAACTTAGCACTTGTATAAGTTGTCTTCACGGGTATGAAATGAGCCACTTTAGTTAGGCGATCCACTACTACCCAACTAGAATCATATCCTGATCGAGTCCTTGGCAATCCGGTAATGAAATCCATACCAATATTGTCCCACTTCCAATCAGGAATAGGTAGTGGTTGAAGCAAACCTGCTGGTTTCTGATGTTCCGCTTTCACTCTACTACATACATCACACAAAGTAATATGTTCGGCGATGTCCTTCTTGAGATTATTCCACCAAAATCTTTCCTTCATATCCATGTACATTTTGGTGTTACCCGGGTGAATGGAATACGGTGAGTTGTGTGCTTCTTGTAAAATCAGTTTCCGAAGTTCCGGATCTTGTGGAACACAGATACGTTTTTCATGCCATAAAGTACCCTGTTCGTCTTCATAGAATCCTTTGGCTTTTCCCTTGCCAATTTTTTCCTTAATCTCTTCAATTTCCTTATCAGTCTTCTGGGCTTCTTTGATCTTGTCCAACAAGGTAGGTTGAACATCCAAAGACATGAGATGTCCTTCAGGCACAATCTCCAATCTGAGATCTCTAAATTGAGCACACAAATCATCTGGCAATTCTCCCTTAGTAAGGCCATTCACAAAAACCTTACGGCTTAGAGCATCTGCTACAACATTTGCTTTACCGGGGTGGTATTGCGAACTCAAGTCATAGTCCTTGATGAGTTCTAGCCATCTTCTTTGTCTCATGTTAATTTATTTCTGGGTGAAGATATACTTCAAACTCTTGTGATCTGTGAACACTTCACAACGCTTTCCCAAAAGATAGTGTCTCCATGTTTTGAGTGCATGGACAGCATAGGCTAACTCTAAATCATGAGTAGGATAGTTCACTTCATGAGTTTTGAGTTGTCTCGAGGCATAAGCCACAACTTTTCCTTCTTGCATAAGTACTGCACCCAAACCATGATGATATGCATCACAATACACTTGGAAATCCTTCTCCAAATCTGGCAGACATAAGACCGGTGCTGTCACAAGTCTCTTCTTCAATTCTTGAAAGCTGAGTTCACAACCTTCAGACCAAGAAATTTCTTGTCTTTCTTTAGCAATTCTGTCATAGGCTTAGCTACCTTGGAGAAATTCTCAATGAACCTTCTGTAGTATCCTGCTAAGCCAAGGAAACTGCGAACCTCTTTCACTGACTTGGGAGATTCCCATTCAGTCATAGCTGAAACTTTGGCAGGATCAACTGCTACTCCATCTCCTAACACAATGTGTCCAAGAAATCCAACTTCATTCAACCAGAATTCACACTTGCTGAATTTGACATACAGTTTATGCTCTCTAAGCTTCTCAAGTATCAAACGCAAATGTCCTTCATGTTCTTCTTTGCTCTTGGAGTAGATCAAAATGTCATCGATGAAAACGACAACAAATTTATCAAGAAATTCCATGAATACCTTGTTCATCATATTCATGAAGTATGCTGGTGCATTGGTCAAACCAAATGGCATCACGGTATACTCATACAATCCATACCTTGTGGTAAAAGCTGTCTTAGGTATGTCTTGTTCTCTTATCTTGAGCTGGAAATAACCTGACCGGAGGTCAATCTTTGAGAACACACAAGCTCCTTCTAGCTGATCAAATAAGTCATTTATTCTAGGCAAAGCGTATTTGTTTTTGATAGTCACTTCATTGAGTGAACGGTAATCTATGCATAACCTTTGACTTCTATCTTTCTTCTCCACAAACAAAACTGGTGCTCCCCAAGATGAAGAACTTGGTTGAATAAATCCTTTCTGCAACTGTTCTCCAAGTTGTTTCTTGAGTTCTTTCAGTTCATCAACTGACATCTTGTACGGTCTCTTTGCTATTGGTCCAGATCCTGGTAGCAAATCAATAAGAAACTCCACATCTCTATCTGGTGGCATTCCCGATAATTCTTCCGGAAACACATCTGGATACTCACTCACAATAGGCACACTGTCTATGCTAACCCCCTTAAGAGAATTTAGCTTACTCCTTTTTGATTCAAAGTTGGTCTTGAATCTGATCCTTTTATTTTCTGGAGTTGTGAGTGATACAGTATGGTTGGCACAATCTATCACTCCCTTGTGCTTAGTCATCCAGTCCATTCCCAAAATGACATCCAATCCTTGGGAATTTAGGATTATCAAGTTAACGGGAAACTTATACTTCCCAAACTCTATGACTAGATCATGGCATCCCGAGTTCACTATCATTTCTCCACCAGGAGAACTTACTTTTATAGGACACCCAATAGTTTCTACCGGTAGTTCATTTCTTTCAACAAATGCTCTTGATATGAATGAATGAGATGCACCAGTATCAAAGAGAACAAATGCTGGAACAGAATTGAGTTTGAACTTACCAGCAACGGCATCAGGCTCCTCATAAATTTCCTCCACATTGATGTGGTTCACTTGTCCCTTCTGAAAAGGGTTGGGCTTGTTGGATCCTTCAACTTTCTTTTCTGGGCATTCATTTGCATAATGCCCCATCTTCTTGCACTTGAAACACTCAACTTGACTAATATCTTTCTTGACAGGCTGGCTTCCACTGCCACTTCCACTACCACTGTGGTGGCTCTTGTATCCACCTTTGTGGTTCGTGTACTTGTCATTGTCATGACTACGGTGATGCTTGTTGTCATGATGACGGTTGTGGTTGTGGTGCTTGTTGAATTTCCCATGCTTGTGGGATCCTGAGCTTCCACTATCATCATAATGGGAACGTTTGTGAGACGATCCCGAGCTGTGCTTGTCCGAGTGCTTTCTCTTCCTACTCCCAACTTGCTTCATTTTATTCTCCAAAATAGCAGCCTTATCACAAAGAGGCTGATAAGTGGAAACATAGTCCACTGATAGCTACAGATTTAGTTCATCATTCAACCCTTCAAGGAACTTTTCCTTCCTCTTAGCATCAGTGTCAACTTCATCCGGTGCATAACACGCCAGATTGTTGAACTCCTCAATATATTCAGCCACGCTGCGGTGGCGCTGCTTCAGATTATGGAACTCTTTCTTATTCAAACTCATCACTCCGGATGAGATGTGAGCAGTACGAAAACCATCTTCAAAGATAGCCCATGTCACATCCGCAATGGGAGTGGTGATCTGAAAGTTATCCCACAAAGTAGCTGCTGGTCCTTCCAACAAGTGAGCTGCAAATCTGACTTTCTCTTCATCAGTACAGCCAACTGTTACCAAGTCCTTGTTCACAGAGCGTAGCCAATCATTGGCCACCATAGGATCAGTTGTTCCTGAGAACTTTGCTGGCCTCAATCTCAAGAACCTGGTAAGCATGTCAAAACCCGGTGGGTTGTTGTTGTTGTTGTTGTTGTTGTTGTTGTTGTTGTTGTTGTTGTTGTTGTTGTTGTTGTTGTTGTTGTTGTTGTTGTTGTTGTTGTTGTTGTTGTTGTTGTTGTTGTTGGTGTTGTTGTTGTTGTTGTTGTTGTTGTTGTTGTTGTTGTTGTTGTTGTTGTTGTTGTTGTTGTTGTTGTTGTTGTTGTTGTTGTTGTTGTTGTTGTTGTTGTTGCTGCTGTTGTTGTTGTTGTTGTTGTTGTTGTTGTTGTTGTTGTTGTTGTTGTTGTTCTGGTTCTGGATGAACGTAGTCATCATCTGCATCAGCTGAGTCTGAGCTGTCATCATTTGCTGCATCTCAGGGGTGATGTTGTTGTTGGGGTTGGGATTGGCACGACGGGGAGGCATCTGTGGTTTGTTCAATAGAGATAAGAATGAGATACCCATAGATGCTATCATGCACAATACATCACATAAACAATCACCAAGCATGCATCATAATAATAGTTCAACAACATAAACGACAAGTTTGCAAAGTAAACACACCAATAGCAAGCCATCCACATGTTGGATGGTCATTGCGACTCAATAAAAAGCATGATAAATAAATCAACATATATTTGGCATACACAAAGCTCCCCATTGACCCTCTTAGTAAAAAGAGTGGGATCGATTTTCCCAACCTCAAATCCACGGTCAAACAATAATTCTCTAACGTGCTCATACCACGTGCGTGGGGCTTGCTTGATCCCATAGAGCGCCTTATCAAGTTTTTAGACATGGTTTGGGAGGTTGGGGTCCTCAAATCCCGGGGGTTGCTTAACATATACTAATTTATTTAATGGGCCATAAAGAAATGCAATTTCTACATCCATTTGTTGTAACTTGAAGTTATGATGTACCGCATAAGCAAGAAGGATACGGATGGACTCAAGGCGAGCCACGGGTGCATAAGTCTCTCCATAGTCAATGCCTTCAATTTGAGAATACCCGTGTGCAACCAATCTAGCCTTGTTCCATACTATAATTTCATGCTCATCTTGCTTGTTCTTGAATATCCACTTTGTTCCAATAACATTGCGGCAATCCTTTGGCTTCTTAACTAACTTCCATACTTTGTTTCTCTCAAAGTTGTTGAGCTCTTTGTGCATAGCTTCCAACCAATCCGAATCTTCAAGAGCCTCCCACACTTTCTTAGGTTCAACCATGGAGATGTGAGCTTGATGTTCACTGAACCTCTTCAATTGTGCTCTTGTGGAAATGCCTTTCCTTAGGTAACCAACAACATTTTGTAGAGTGTGGTCTCTTAATTCCAACATTCTTTCCTTCCTAGCTTCGCGACGAGAGTGGATCTCCGTGTTGTTTCTCGGGGGACCCTCTGTAGGGATACGGGTAGGCTACACTAGCGCAAATCAAAAAATTTCTACCGTGTATAACAGGATTACTGTTGTCATAGATCATGAGATTACCACTAGACGCGCAGTTGCGGAATTGATGAAGCGCGTCTGTAAGATCCCTCCTTAAGAAAGGAAAAGGATCCCTGTGATTGCAATGCTAGTCCCTGGATCAATGCTAGCATCCACAATTTAAGATGAAGTACACAGAAACAAAGGTCATTTTTACAGTCATTCTAGAGACAAACATAGTCTTTACAACTCCATGGCCACAGGCCTAGTACAAGAGTTTAAATAAGTAAAATAGATAATAAGTCTTCATCTTCATGTGCCACAGGCAAACATGTTGAGTGTATACTCATGACTCCTAATCCTCATCAGAATAACCTACAACATCACAAGTTATAGCCACAGTGGGTCAATACATTGGAATAGTATTGGCAAGTGATACCTTAGTATAATTTTGGTGGACTAGATACTATATGCAATTTGGCTAAGTGTAGTTTAGGCTTGCTTTGCTCAAAATAGGTTTTGCCTATTAGTTGAAATCACTAAGTTTTTCTTTGTCAAAACTTTTCCCAAGGAACCACCAATAGACATTGGGGTCCTTCACCCTTGTTCAACCATAAGTTTTTACTTAGAAATTGGGATGAGGAGATTATTGATAGCTTCCATGTCTTGATGCTCAAGTTGTCCTTTTCCAGGGACATGGCTAAGTACTTAGATTCTTCCATCTGCAGAGGTTGTGCACTTTCCCCACAAGACTTGATTTTCACCAAGACAGGACCTTTCAGAAGCCTCCCCTTAGACCAAATGGACGCGTTCCAACCTATCATCCCACTACCACCAACTGTCCAAATGGCTAAGTTATTGCAACCTATGTGATCCAGGCAGAGCCCATATTGCCAAGTGGCTGCACTAGAAGCTTCTTAACATTTGGCCTCTCAAATCCCTTTGTTCCTGGGTGGCTTTCCACAAGTGTGATACACAAGGTAAACCATAGAAATGGGCCTTGTGTAACCACTCAACATAAACCATTCCTTCCATTCCACCCAGGTGTTTCATTCACTTAGTTGTTTTATTAAGCGAAAACAAAAGTCCAAAGACTTAGAAATGTTTTATCATAGCATGAATATTTCACCACCCTTGGTTGCTACTAGCTAGGCTAAGCATGGCATAGATAAGCATCTTAACTTAGAAATTTCTAGCAATTCTACAACTACTAGGATTTCCCAAGCATAACATATAAGCAAAATATAACCATGCAAGACTAGCAAAATATTTCTAATGCATGGTAGAAAACATAGGAATAAAAACATGAAGCACCACTTGCCTTGGTAGTTTGGAGAGTAGCTACACTCCTCACAATCACAATCACTATTGGCACCAAAATCTACACATAAAATCATAGCAACAAATCACATACAAAACAAATACAAGCAAAAATATATGGATGCATGCAATATGATATGTGATGATGTGGCGCCCCGCAAAACCACTACTAGAAAATCGCGTTGTCTTTGTGCATTGCATCGTCATGACCGCATGCTCATGTCATCATGCCACATTGCATTTGAGCATCGTCATCATCATGCATGGTTTTTGTCTAAACTATTTTCGAAACGCCTAGTTTTGTTTTCTAAATACTCCCGCCTTTATTCAAATTAAAACCCGGGTCTCCGGAATATTTTGTTTCGTCTACCAACGGATTTCAAACGCCCCGTTTTAAATAATAAAATATTTATTTTATTTTTAGGGGGCAGCCGTACCGGGCCGATCCGACCCAGTCGGCCACCCCCAGTACAAAAACCAGAGCTACCCCAAACCTTTTCCCACCTAATCCTAATCTACCCATCCCCAGCCACCTCACCCCAGCCTATCCCAGGCCGCCACATCATCCTGGCCCCAACCTCCACCCTCTTACCAGCCGCCACCTCACCAGAAATCCCTTCCACCCTGGCCCCACACGCACACCACGCACGCGAGTCACAACCCACCCCCTGCCCGACACGACCCCGTCCACAAGCCATTCACCCCGCGTCTGCCCTGGCCCCACCTCTCTCACGTCTCCCTCACCGTCCTGCACTCACCATCCACCCCGCTTCCCCTGGCCCCACCCCGGGACCCACCTCACACGCTCCCTAACCCCTCGACCCGAACCCCATCTTCCTCGCGTTCTCTCCCTCTCGCTCGCCCCCGCTGCCGCTCTCTCCCGACCTCCTTGCTCCCTCTGGCGCCTCAACCCCGGTTGCCTCCCTCCTCCATCCTCTCTTGTTGCCGAGCGTCGCCCCCTGTCGCTGTTCCGGCCACCGCCGGCCACGGTACCTCGTTCGCGCCCCACCTCCTCCTCCCTCCTGTCCCCGAGAGGCACCCGACGCCGCCGCCTCATCTGCTGCGGCCGGCCCCGTCGCTGCTCACCATGCTCGCCCTGGCCCTCTGCAGCGCCTCCCCGTCGCCTGCAGAGACAACGTCGGCCGGCCACCTTGTCCTCTGCTCGTCTCCGTCACCGACGGCGTCGGCCCTCCTTATTGCCCTCCTGCCGACCCGTGCGGCTCCGCCCTACCCCGACGCCGCCGTCCTCTGCCTCCCAGCTCGCCGTCGAGCCCGTCCGTCTCGGAGCCGGCCGCAACCTCCTCCGCTGCCTGCGCCAAGTCCGGCCACCACTCCCCCTTTCTCCGTGCGGCCCCCTCCGCGTCTGCGTATCTCCGGCCGCCTACGTCGCCTTCGCGTCGGCCTCGTCCTGTACTGCGGTCGCTGCCGTCGTGTCTCTCCTCCGAGCGCAGCTGCATCAGTTTTTGTAGTGCTCGACCGCGCTTCCTTCGCTGTCGGACGGCACTGCCCTCCGAGCTCTTCCATCGACCTCCTGCTTGCATACGGTCCCGGCGCCTAATTTGTTCGTGTGCACACTTCATGTTGATGTTTTCAAGTTCAACCGATGCAAGTGCGACATCGAGTGAAGATCAGTCCACACATTTAGTAGCCGAAACCAATGAAGCTGAACCACAGGGGTTACCTAGTCCACCATCGAGGGCGTGTATAAACTGAAGAGCAATGATGCCGATCTGAAGATCCACCGACAAGTTCTTCACCGATCCGTAACAAGTGCCTCAGAGCCGCTCCCGAGGACCGATCACGGATCCGGTGGCCGAGACCCTGAACTCGGAGATCCTCTTCACGCAACGCCAAGTACGCCGACATGGAACCGCCCAGTTCGCCGAGAACCGCTCCCGGACCCGATGACCGCCAAGATCGCCACCGGTACGACAAGCACTTCGCCGCGGAACGCCAAGTTCTTCACCCCGAATGCCAAGACCGACTCGATGGCGCGGGCCCGACAAGATCTTCGCAACGACAAGATCGACACCGACCAGGACGAATCCGATGCGCCCCGACGCCGAACCAAGTCCTTCTTCGCGGAACGCCAAGATCTACTCTATTATCCGAGAACGATCCCGCCGAGACCGAACCCCAGATCCGGACCCTGAGACCGACCCCGAACCCCTCGGAGCCCAAGTTCGCCGAACCCTAATGTGATTCCCTATCTGAGACCCCATTATTTTTATAATATGACATTATCAACTGATGCATATTAAATTGTTCATGCATGCATACTTGTCTGTGGTTTGGGGGCATTATGCCAATTCATCTCATAATTAAATATGGAGTCTATATGCGGGATATCTTTGTCTTATTCCGGACTTCATTTAAATTGGCATAGCGAACCAAAGCCATGTTTTGTCTTGCTAATCCAACATTTAAAATGCGGGGTATCTAAACAACTAGAACCATATATTTAATTGTCGGGACCCCGGTTCCGCTTAATATGATCTAATTGCATCGCACCTTGCCATGTCATACATCATACATGCATCATGCCCGATCTTTTGCCGTAGTATTAAATAGTCCATCCGGTGTTTCTTCTAGTGCTTTGCTTCTTCACGGATTAGGCCGATGAGTTGATGCGAGTGTCGACCCGATCTTCGGATGAACCCTCGGTAATGTTTTTAGGCGAGCACCTCCCCCTTTGCCACCTATCTTACTTTTATAGTATTTATTCCCTCCTGTTGATCTATTGCTATCTGTGTTGCGGTGCTCTAGTTTTCGTACCCGTGATATCCCTTGCAGCCTTATATTGCCTTGGACACATCCTATTACCCGTTGTTTGGTAGATAGTTGGACCTGCGCGTCGTAGTCGCTTGCTCAAGTGCTGTTGCGTGTCGTCAAGTACCACAGTTGTTGGAGTATTGCCGCATGTTTAATGTTGGAGATGAACAAGACCTTCATTATTGTTTAATAACTAAAATTGAAGTAGGTAAATGCAGAGGCACAGGTGGGCAATAGATGTTATTTGGTTGTTAACCGTCCACTTGTGTCCCGTAGGACCCCGAGTTCTTGACACCTGTTCCGAGATCGAGCGCGCTAACCACAGGTGGGGTGTATGGGCACCCCCATCGATTAGTACCTGATTTCAAAGTATTGTACCGGGGGCCACAAGTAGTTTGGGGCTTTATTACTATCCTGTACTTATGCCATGCTTTACTGCTTAATTTAAATTGTGCGAGGTACTGCACCTGTACTGTTTAGGTAAGCGGAGTGTTTTCGCGGTATCGACAAGCCCAGTCTCATTTTCGGGTTCCTAGTCGTTTACAGCCATTGACGCAAACCCTGAGTCCGTCTCGGAGACCGGCCGACTTCGTTGCGGGTAGCTTAGTGGGGTGGCCCCCATGTACTTGCTTTGGGTCTGGGAAACGTCATGACTTAGGCCCCGCCGACATACCGATGGGTGTATGTTAACTGATCTGGCAAAAAGGGTCGAAGTGCGTGTGGATACTTTGGTGCATCCCTGCAGGGTTAAATCTTTTCGAAAAGCCGTGTCCGCGGTTATGGACGACTTGGAGCACAGTTCTCGATCATAGACAACTATAACTAAAGTTTACTGTTATAATTTGACTTGTATCCGATATGACTAGTAATCAGCTTCACTACAACGAAATGGCTAAATAAAAGTACCAACAACTGCTGGGTTTGGGATGTCTCATGCTAATCGTATCTGACTAGTAAGTGTTGCAACTACAACGGCATGTTTAACTAAAACTGCCCACTGCTTATTATATCAGGAAGACTCATGCCATCTTTATTTGACTAGTAATTGCCGCAACTATAACGGAATGAATAAAACTGCCAACGGTGTGAGTTCCTCGGTTGACTTCCACGTTTGGTCTCGAGGGGGAAAATACCAGGATGGGTATGTTTGGTGGTAGCATCAGGTTGGTTACGAATAGGTCTTTCTTATCCCTCTCTGATAGCCGACAGTTATATCGAGTCTCTATAGGTTGTTCTAGTGCATGCTGCGCTGCCGCTTCAGTCCACCATATCTATGTAGGCGAGGACCGCCGAATTCTAGCCTCGCTGTGTACTGGCCTCAGTACTGACCGCTCTCTCTTTTTCCTTTGCCCTTTGTCGGCACCCCTTTTGTTTAAGCAGGTTTTGAGATCGACGTCGTTAGCAGGGTTACCCTTCCGGCTTGGCCTGGGCAGGGTTATGGACGCCATTGGTTATTCTTCAGGGCTCTTAGCTCAATTTGCATCTTGTCCGTACTCGGACGCTGTATCGTTTTCAAGGTGATTTGGATCTTTGTACTGTATATCTGTATTCTTGACTCCTTGAGTCGCTGTTGTATATATCTGTTCTGTGGGTTCCATCGTGGACTATTGTGTAATGGTATTACTTCGTTTTCCACCCGCACGAAAGTGCCTGGTGGACACCTTTGAATCGTTTCTATGCGGGTTTGGCGGGAATCGCTGAAACTTGCATAGGGCCGATTCTGAGGGTGTTACAGAGTGGTATCAGAGCTCAGCAGTTGCGATACCCCACAAGTCCAGCCTGTAGGATAACCTAGCTAACGGCCGAAGTAGAGTGTCAAAACTATTTTTGAAAAATCGGTTGGATAGTTCTGATTAGGTCTGATTTTACTCCTTACCCCTCTGCTATTCTCCTCTTACCTCTGCGTGTTTTGAATCCACTCTCTTACCTTTCTTCAAGTCCAGGATTTCTCGTGGTTGGGTTCCGTCGTACCTTCAGGGTTTCGCTTCCTCCATTGATAACGGTGTTCTACCATCCGGTGTTCATGCTATCTGAGGAATCCGTCTTCTGTGGTACCATTCTTTGTTCCTTGTTTGTGCCTTCCGTTGTTTTCTGACGCGACGATATCATCTACGCCAGATCCGATGCAGAGTCTGCATCACTCCTTTGTTTCTGAACCTCGATTGTCGAGATCTTCAGTTTGATTCCGAGAATGGTTGCATGCTTTTCTACTGATTGTGCAGAGTAATAGTTTGGGTGCGTGATGGATTGGCCCCCATGTCGACTACTCACTCTATTCGCTTGTGTACATTGAAGTGGATGAGAATGCATCGGTTCCCTCTTTCCATTGAAGCTAGAGGTGGATTGATTGGTTGATACCTCTACCTTCGCCTTTGTTTCCCGGAGTGTTCTCTCGACGATCACGGACAACGACCTCTTGTTAGTGGTGTCGCGAGGATCTACACGATGCGAGAAGATTCAGATCGCCGCCCTTCGTCCCGGTACCATGAGGCGGATCTCGAGGGCGAGATCCATTGTTAGTGGTGTCGAATTGTGGCGCCCCGCAAAACCACTACTAGAAAATCGCGTTGTCTTTGTGCATTGCATCGTCATGACCGCATGCTCATGTCATCATGCCACATTGCATTTGAGAATCGTCATCATCATGCATGGTTTTTGTCTAAACTATTTTCGAAACGCCTAGTTTTGTTTTCTAAATACTCCCGCCTTTATTCAAATTAAAACCCGGGTCTCCGGAATATTTTGTTTCGTCTACCAACGGATTTCAAACGCCCCGTTTTAAATAATAAAATATTTATTTTATTTTTAGGGGGCAGCCGTACCGGGCCGATTCGACCCAGTCGGCCACCCCCAGTACAAAAACCAGAGCTACCCCAAACCTTTTCCCACCTAATCCTAATCTACCCATCCCCAGCCACCTCACCCCAGCCTATCCCAGGCCGCCACATCATCCTGGCCCCAACCTCCACCCTCTTACCAGCCGCCACCTGTGGCATCCCGCAAAAACCACTACTAGAAAATCGCGTTGATTTTGTGCATTGCATCATCATGACCGCATGCTCATGTCATCATGCCACATTGCATTTGAGCATCGTCATCATCTTGCATTTGTTTGCATAAAACTATTTTCGCAAGCCTGTTTTTGTTTTCTAAACGCCCCGTCTTGTTTTCAAATTAAAACCCGGGTCTCCGGATTATTTTGTTTTGTCTGCTAACGGTTTGCAAAAGCCCTGTTTTAAATAAATAAAATATTTAATTAATTTTTAGGGGGCAGCCGATCCGACCTAGTCGGCCACCCCCAGTTCAAACCGGACCACCCAAAATCCCTTTTCTACCTAAACCTAGTCTAACCACCCTACCTCCACCTCACCCCCTCCAATCGCTGGCCGCCACGTCACCCTGCCCCTTCCCCCAACCTATCCTAGCCTGCCACCTCACCTCCCTCCCCACTCAGCGCCACCCACACAGCACCCACGCCCCACTCCCTCACATCCACCCTGTCCCCCGGTCCCACCCCGCAGCCCCACACCACCCGGCCCCGCTCCTGGCCCACCTCGCACTCACCACCCCCGGCCCCACCACTCCCGTGCCTCCCCACCCCGTCTCTCTCCCTCACGCGCTCCCTCCTCCTCACACGCTCCCACCCCGACCCGCTCCCCCTGGCTCTCTCCTTCCCTCGCCAACCACCATCCGCCGCCTTCGGCGCTCTCCCTCATTCTCTCCCTCTCGCTCGCCCCGCCGCCGTTCTCTCCCGACCTCCTTGCTCCCTCTGGCGCCTCGTCCCCGGCCGCCTCCTCCCCTTGCGCTCTGCAGCCGCGTCCTCTGCCTCGCCCCGTCGCCCCGCTCCCTCTCTCCCTCAGCCCCGTTCCCCACCAACCCCGATGCCCTCTCCTCGGCTCGCCCCGAGCCCCGCGCTCACCGCCAGGCCTCCCCGGTGTCGCTGCCTCCCGGCCCTCAACCCCGCCTCTCGGGCCGCCGCCCTCTGCTCCACCCCGCGTCCCTCGTTGCAGGCCCCGCCGCCGGCCGCTGGCCGCTCGAGCATGCGTGCCTCCTCCAGGCGCCACCGCTAGCGTCGGCAGCCGCGCCTCCCGTCGTTCCTCTGCGTCCGGCCGCCGCCCGCAGAGCTCGGCCCGGTCGCGTCCCCGTCGGTCGCCGCCCACCTCTTCCCCGGCCGCGCGCTGCACCCTGGGTGCCCTGCCTGTCTCCTCCTCGCCGTCTGCCGGCCCCGGCCCTCCCGCTTGTCGCCAGCGCGCCGCCCCTCTTCATCGTGCACCCCTCGCCGGCCGCTGCCAAGTCCCGAGCAAGCCCTCCCCCGCCGTCTGCCTGAACCGCTCCCCTTCGCCCAGCAAGCGCCGCCGTGTCCGGCCGCCCGCCCTCCTCTGCTTCCCTGTGAACCCCGCTTCGGTGGCCATCCGCTCCGCTGCAAGGCCGCCGCTTCTGCGTGCTGCCGGCCCTGCTCGCAATCGACCCGCGCGTCCTCACCTCTGGCCCATGTGTGTATTTATGTGTTTGTGCGATGTTCCCCAAAACGCCCGAGTCCAATACAAGATCGGCATCGGCAAACCAAGAGGGAACCCCAAGATCTTCGGGAGAAACTTCGACTTTAGACCCAAGTTCGCCGACCACCCAAGGAAACCACACCGAGAAACCACGGTACCCGGAGATCGACACAGGACTGAAGCATCAAGGCCTCCTTCATGGAATCGCCAAGATCCACCGGCGCCAAACCCAAGACCGACATCGTCACCCGAGAACTCTGACAAGGACGCCAAGCTCGTCGAGATCCCGGACGCCAAGTTCTTCGTCCCGAACGCCAAGACCGATCCGATACGCGGACCCGACAAGGTCTTCACGACGACAAGAACGACATCGACCAGGGCGAGTCCGATGCGCCCCCGACGCCAACCAGTTCCTTCTTTCCGGATGCGACAAGATCTACTTCCGTTGTCCGAGACTGATCCCGCCGAGACCGAACCCCAGATCCGAACCCTGAGACCGAACCCCGAGACCCTGGATCCAAAACCCCAGATGTGTGACCCTGATCCGAGCCCCTATTTTATAAATGCCATCTATATAACTTGTTGCATATTAAATTGTCATACTCGCATGCATATTTGTGGGTGTTCGGGGGCCTTATGCTGATTCACCATATAATTAAATATGGGACCCATATGCGGGCAAATCTAGTCTTATTTTGGCCCCATTTAAATTTGTGTAGCGAACCGGTAACTTCTCTTGCCATGTTAATGCAACATTTAAATTGCGGGGTAGATAAACCACATGAACCTATTAATTAATTGTCGGGACCCTGGTTCCGCTTAATATTGCCTAATTGCATTGCACCCTTGCCATGTCATACATCATACATGCATCATGCCCGATCTTTTGCCGTAGTATTAAATATTGCATCCGGTGTTTCTTCTAGTGTTTTGCTTCTTCGCGGATTAGGCCGATGAGTTGATGCGAGTGTCGACCCGTTCTTCGGATGAACCTTCGACAATGTTTTCAGGCGAGCATCTCCCCTTTCTACCTATCTTACTTTTATAGTATTTATTCCCTCCTGTTGATCTATTGCTATCTGTGTTGCGATGCTCTAGTTTTCGTACCCGTGATATCCCTTGCAGCCTTATATTGCCTTGGACACCTCCTATTACCTGTTGTTTGGTAGATAGTTGGATCTGCGCGTCGTAGTCGCTTGCTCAAGTGCTGTTGCGTGTTGTCAAGTACCACAGTTGTTGGAGTCTTGCCGCATGTTTAGTGTTGGAGATGACCATGGCTTTAATTATCTTTTACTTTAATTACTGTTTAATAACTAAAATTGAAGTAGGTAATTGCAGAGGCACCGGTGGGTGATAGATAATATTTGGTTTCCGACCGCTCACTGGTGTCCCGTAGGACCCCGAGTTCTTGACACCTGTTCCGATATCGAGCGCGCTAACCACATGTGGGCTGTATGGGCACCCCATCGATTTAGTACCTGATTTCAAAGTACTGTACTGGGGGCCACAAGTAGTTTGGGGATTTATTACTATTCTGTACTTATGCCATGTTTTACTGCTTTATTTAAATTGTGCGATGGATAGCACCTGTACTGTTTAGGATCGGGACACGTTTTCGCTGTATCGACAAGCCCGAGTTTTCGGGTTCCCAGTCGTTTACAGCCGTCCACCCAAACCCTGAGTCCGTCTCGGAGACCGGCCGACTTCGTTGCGGGTAGACTTAGTGGGGTGGCCCCCCGTGCTTGCTTTGGGTCTGGGAAACGTCATGACTTAGGCCCCGCCGACATACCGATGGGTGTATGTTAATTGATCTGGCAAAAAGGGTCGAAGTGCGTGTGGATACTTTGGTGCACCCCTGCAGGGTTAAATCTTTTCGAGAAGCCGTGTCCGCGGTTATGGACGACTTGGAGCACAGGTCTCGATCATAGACAACTATAACTAAAGTTTATTGTTATAATTTGACTTGTATCCGATATGACTAGTAATCAGCTTCACCACAACGGAATGGCTAAATAAAAGTACCAACAATTGCTGGGTTTGGGGATATCTCATGCTTATTGTATCTGACTAGTAAGTGTCGCAACTACAACGGAATGGTTAAGTAAAACTGCCCACTGCTTATTTTATCAGGATGACTATCTATACCTGACTAGTAATTGCCGCAACTATAACGGAATGAGTAAAACTGCCAACGGTGTGAGTTCCTCGGTTGACTTCCTCGATTGGTCTCGAGGGGGAAATACCAGGATGGGTTTGTCTGGTGTTAGATTCAGGTTGGATCCGAATAGATCTTTCTTATCCCTCTCTGATAGCCGACAGTTATATCGAGTCTCTATAGGTTGTTTAGTGCATGCTGCCGCTGCCGCTCAGTCCACCATACCTATGTAGGCGAGGACCGCCGAATTCTAGCCTCGCCGTGTACTGGCCTCAGTACTGACGCTCCTCTTTTTCCTTTGCCCTTTGTCGGCACCCCTTTTGTTTTAGCAGGTTTCGACGTCGTTAGTAGGGTTACCCTTCCGGCTTGGCCTGGGCAGGGTTATGGACGCCATTGGTTATTCTTCAGGGCTCTTAGCCCCATTTGCATCTTGTCCGTAGTCGGACGCTCTATCATTTCCAAGGTGATTTGGATCTTTGTATATTATATCTGTATTCTTGACTCATGGAGTCGTGTTGTATATATATCTGTTCTGCGGGTCCCATCGAGGACTGTTGTGTAATGTTATTACTTCGTTTTCCACCCGCACGCAAGTGCCTGGTGGGCACCTTTGAATCGTTTCTATGCGGGTTTTGGCGGGAAGCGCTGAAACTTGCACATGGTCGATTCTGAGGGTGTTACACCACCTCACCAGAAATCCCTTCCACCCTGGCCCCACACGCACACCACGCACGCGAGTCACAACCCACCCCCTGCCCGACACGACCCCGTCCACAAGCCACTCACCCCGCGTCTGCCCTGGCCCCACCTCGCTCACGTCTCCCTCGCCGTCCCGCACTCACCATCCACCCCGCTCCCCCTGGCCCCACCCCGGGACCCACCTCACACGCTCCCCAACCCCTCAACCCGAACCCCATCTTCCTCGCGTTCTCTCCCTCTCGCTCGCCCCCGCCGCCGCTCTCTCCCGACCTCCTTGCTCCCTCTGGCGCCTTGTCCCCGGTCGCCTCCCTCCTCCATCCTCTCTCGTTGCCGAGCGCCGCCCCCTGTCGCTGTTACGGCCACCGCCGGCCACGGTACCTCGTTCGCGCCCCACCTCCTCCTCCCTCCTGTCCCCGAGAGGCACCCGACGCCGCCGCCTCATCTGCTGCGGCCGGCCCCGTCGCTGCTCACCATGCTCGCCCTGGCCCTCTGCAGCGCCTCCCCGTCGCCTGCAGAGACAACGTCGGCCGGCCACCTTGTCCTCTGCTCGTCTCCGTCACCGACGGCGTCGGCCCTCCTTATTGCCCTCCTGCCGACCCGTGCGGCTCCGCCCTACCCCGACGCCGCCGTCCTCTGCCTCCCAGCTCGCCGTCGAGCCCGTCCGTCTCGGAGCCGGCCGCAACCTCCTCCGCTGCCTGCGCCAAGTCCGGCCACCGCTCCCCCTTTCTCCGTGCGGCCCCCTCCGCGTCTGCGTATCTCCGGCCGCATGCGTCGCCTTCGCGTTGGCCTCGTCCTGTACTGCGGTCGCTGCCGCCGTGTCTCTCCTCCGAGCACAGCTGCATCAGTTTTTGTAGTGCTCGACCGCGCTTCCTTCGCTGTCGGACGGCACTGCCCTCCGAGCTCTTCCGTCGACCTCCTGCTTGCATACGGTCCCGGCGCCTAATTTTTTCGTGTGCACACTTCATGTTGATGTTTTCAAGTTCGACCGATGCAAGTGCGACATCGAGTGAAGATCAGTCCACACATTTAGTAGCCGAAACCAATGAAGCTGAACCACAGGGGTTACCTAGTCCACCATCGAGGGCGTGTATAAACCGAAGAGCAATGATGCCGATCTGAAGATCCACCGACAAGTTCTTCACCGATCCGTAACAAGTGCCTCAGAGCCGCTCCCGAAGACCGATCACGGCTCCGGTGGCCGAGACCCTGAACTCGGAGATCCTCTTCACGCAACGCCAAGTACGCCGACATGGAACCGCCCAGTTCGCCGAGAACCGCTCCCGGACCCGATGACCGCCAAGATCGCCACCGGTACGACAAGCACTTCGCCGCGGAACGCCAAGTTCTTCACCCCGAATGCCAAGACCGACTCGATGGCGCGGGCCCGGCAAGATCTTCGCAACGACAAGGTCGACACCGACCAGGACGAATCCGATGCGCCCCGACGCCGAACCAAGTCCTTCTTCGCGGAACGCCAAGATCTACTCTGTTATCCGAGAACGATCCCGCCGAGACCGAACCCCAGATCCGGACCCTGAGACCGACCCCGAACCCCTCGGAGCCCAAGTTCGCCGAACCCTAATGTGATTCCCTATCCGAGACCCCATTATTTTTATAATATGACATTATCAACTGATGCATATTAAATTGTTCATGCATGCATACTTGTCTGTGGTATGGGGGCATTATGCCAATTCATCTCATAATTAAATATGGAGTCTATATGCGGGATATCTTTGTCTTATTCCGGACTTCATTTAAATTGGCATAGCGAACCGAAGCCATGTTTTGTCTTGCTAATCCAACATTTAAAATGCGGGGTATCTAAACAACTAGAACCATATATTTAATTGTCGGGACCCGGGTTCCGCTTAATATGATCTAATTGCATCGCACCTTGCCATGTCATACATCATACATGCATCATGCCCGATCTTTTGCCGTAGTATTAAATAGTCCATCTGGTGTTTCTTCTAGTGCTTTGCTTCTTCACGGATTAGGCCGATGAGTTGATGCGAGTGTCGACCCGATCTTCGGATGAACCCTCGGCAATGTTTTCAGGCGAGCACCTCCCCCTTTGCTACCTATCTTACTTTTATAGTATTTATTCCCTCCTGTTGATCTATTGCTATCTGTGTTGCGGTGCTCTAGTTTTCGTACCCGTGATATCCCTTGCAGCCTTATATTGCCTTGGACACATCCTATTACCCGTTGTTTGGTAGATAGTTGGACCTGCGCGTCGTAGTCGCTTGCTCAAGTGCTGTTGCGTGTCGTCAAGTACCACAGTTGTTGGAGTATTGCCGCATGTTTAATGTTAGAGATGAACAAGACCTTCATTATTGTTTAATAACTAAAATTGAAGTAGGTAAATGCAGAGGCACAGGTGGGCAATAGATGTTATTTGGTTGTTAACCGTCCACTCGTGTCCCGTAGGACCCCAAGTTCTTGACACCTGTTCCGAGATCGAGCGCGCTAACCACAGGTGGGGTGTATGGGCACCCCCATCGATTAGTACCTGATTTCAAAGTATTGTACCGGGGGCCACAAGTAGTTTGGGGCTTTATTACTATCCTGTACTTATGCCATGCTTTACTGCTTAATTTAAATTGTGCGAGGTACTGCACCTGTACTGTTTAGGTAAGCGGAGTGTTTTCGCGGTATCGACAAGCCCAGTCTCATTTTCGGGTTCCCAGTCGTTTACAGCCATTGACGCAAACCCTGAGTCCGTCTCGGAGACCGGCCGACTTCGTTGCGGGTAGCTTAGTGGGGTGGCCCCCATGTACTTGCTTTGGGTCTGGGAAACGTCATGACTTAGGCCCCGCCGACATACCGATGGGTGTATGTTAACTGATCTGGCAAAAAGGGTCGAAGTGCGTGTGAATACTTTGGTGCACCCCTGCAGGGTTAAATCTTTTCGAAAAGCCGTGTCCGCGGTTATGGACGACTTGGAGCACAGTTCTCGATCATAGACAACTATAACTAAAGTTTATTGTTATAATTTGACTTGTATCCGATATGACTAGTAATCAGCTTCACTACAACGGAATGGCTAAATAAAAGTACCAACAACTGCTGGGTTTGGGATGTCTCATGCTAATCGTATCTGACTAGTAAGTGTTGCAACTACAACGGCATGTTTAACAAAAACTGCCCACTGCTTATTATATCAGGAAGACTCATGCCATCTTTATTTGACTAGTAATTGCCGCAACTATAACGGAATGAATAAAACTGCCAACGATGTGAGTTCCTCGGTTGACTTCCTCGTTTGGTCTCGAGGGGGAAAATACCAGGATGGGTATGTTTGGTGGTAGCATCAGGTTGGTTCTGAATAGGTCTTTCTTATCCCTCTCTGATAGCCGACAGTTATATCGAGTCTCTATAGGTTGTCCTAGTGCATGCTGCGCTGCCGCTTCAGTCCACCATACCTATGTAGGCGAGGACCGCCGAATTCTAGCCTCGCCGTGTACTGGCCTCAGTACTGACCGCTCTCTCTTTTTCCTTTGCCCTTTGTCGGCACCCCTTTTGTTTAAGCAGGTTTTGAGATCGACGTCGTTAGCAGGGTTACCCTTCCGGTTTGGCCTAGGCAGGGTTATGGACGCCATTGGTTATTCTTCAGGGCTCTTAGCTCAATTTGCATCTTGTCCGTACTCGGACGCTGTATCGTTTTCAAGGTGATTTGGATCTTTGTACTGTATATCTGTATTCTTGACTCCTTGAGTCGCTGTTGTATATATCTGTTCTGTGGGTTCCATCGTGTACTATTGTGTAATGGTATTACTTCGTTTTCCACCCGCACGAAAGTGCCTGATGGGCACCTTTGAATCGTTTCTATGCGGGTTTGGCGGGAATCGCTGAAACTTGCATAGGGCCGATTCTGAGGGTGTTACAGATGATTTTTCTAAACTCCACAAGACAAGTGCACAGTACTAGATCATAAACAAGTTCAAAACTTGCCAAACCACATTTATTTAAACACTAAAACATTTCTCAAATAATTTATTTACACAAAATAGGCCTACACAAGTTTCTGTAAATAAAACAATTTTAACAGAAGCAAAACATTAAACATATTGCATATTTGGAAAGGGCTTGCTCTCCTGATTCCATTGATATAAATTCATAAAATTTGGACGTGGGGATCAAAAGTTATGATTAAAACAAGTTTGAACATTCAGTAGATTCAAATCCTGATTTTAAATCTAAACCCTAGCCACGCGTCATGTTCTGATTGGTCTATACCGCTTCGCACGGATCAGTTGATGCAGGCCGTTGGATTAAAGTGACCGCGCACGGTCCAGATCTAAGCGTACCGTTTCGTTAAGTGATCTATTCCTATGCGCTGGATCTCGATCCAACGGTTATCGATCAAGCGACCACGGATGGGCGGCGCTGGCAGTGGCAACTGGCGGCGGCGTGCTCTGTCTACGGCGGTGCGGCGCTACAGGGGGTTCTGGGGTCGTCGAAGGCGCTTACCAGACTCGCGATGATGTACTGAAGCTCAACGTGGCGACGGCTTGTCAAGGGGCGCGCTGCAGTGGCTGTGGGAGCTCGTCGGAGTTGATGACAGCGTTAGGCTCGGGTGGACGGCGACGTTGGCGACATTCCTGGTCACCCTAGCACGAATCAATGGTATCAGGGGGTGCGCAATGCTACGGCGAACACGTTCGTGTGAGTCAGAAACGAAGGGGAACACAGGGCTCACCAAATTTAGTCGCCGGAGTCGAAGACGTCGTCGGGATCTTGCTGTGCTTGATGGAGTCTTCGACCTGGGGCAGTATAGGATGAACCAAAGACATCAGAAGAAGCGCAAGGACGTTGCGAAATGGTTTGCATGAACTAGAGGGGAAGGGGCGCACAGAGCTCACCGGGATTGGTCGCCGAAGTGGGCTCTTTCTGCGGTGGTGCAAGGACGAATACGGGAAGCCTGGTGGCAGAGTGGTGGCGCTAGGTGAGGGGAAATGCTCGCGGTGCAGAGGGGTTTAAGTAGGCAGGAGGGGGGCAGCGATTACGCGCAGAGTCAATGGCAATTAAGCTCGCAGTGACTGCGGCGAGGTAACGGCGGAGCGAGCGCCTCGGCCGCGCGTGATTGACGACGATGACGTGGTCGCAGGGTCCACTTGCCAGCGAGTGAAACAGAGAGGAGGTGGGGTCCTTGCTTCAGCGACTCTGTGGGTTTGTCTACGAGTGAGAGGGAGAAGGGGGAACCCGAGTGGGCTTAGTGGGCTGATTCTGTTGTTGGGCTAGAAAGGTGGGGCCGGACCTTTTCTAATTCTTTTCTCCTTTTCTTTTTCTGTTTGCAATTTCTGGAATCAAATTCAAATGATTTCAAAAGCTGTTTGAATTCAAATCTTTTCAGGATTTTTGTAGAGTGCAACATTCACAAATATGGGCACAAAACCAAGTGGTCACTTTGAATTGGTCTGGTCACTTGGAATAAAATAAGATAAGCAGTGACATAGCACTAGTTTTAAATAGGTTTTGAAATTGGTTTTCAAATCATATTTGTTTTAAAACTTTGGTTTAAATCCTAGCAATCTAGCAATACAATTTGAGAGAAATAATACAACAAGGTTTGGTTCAATGAACAACAATCTCTCATTGGAGAGTAGCATTTATTTTGAATGCTGATCACATAAAATAATGAGCTCATATGCTCCTGTTTTTGAATTGATTTGTTTGAAATGAACTCTACATGATCATGGATGCATGGATGGTATGCATAGTTTGAAACATGATTTTAGGGATGTTACAAATCTAACCCCCTTAAGGTGAATCTCGCCCTCGAGATTCGGATTGGCTAGCAAATAGGTGAGGGTGATCTTTCCGAAGATCATCTTCTCTTTCCCATGTTGCTTCTTCTTCGGAATGATGGTTCCTTTGGACTTTGCAAAACTTGATGGTCTTAGTCCGTGTGACTCTTTCTGCAGTCTCAAGAATCTTGATAGGTTTCTCCTCATAAGTGAGTTAACTTTCCAACTGAACCTCTTCCAAAGGTATAGTATCCTTCAAAGAAGTCTCTTCCATTTCCGGATGACATTTCTTAAGATGACTCACATGAAACACATTATGAACAGCTGACAAAGACTCTGGCAATTCAATCTCATATGCTACTTCTCCTTGGCAACTTAGAATCTTGAATGACCCAACATATCTTGGGGCAAATTTACCTTTGACACCAAATCTCTTCACTCCACGAAGTGGTGACACTCTAAGATAAGCTCTATCACCGACTTCATAGGTGACTTCTCTACGCTTAGGATCTGCGTAGCTTTCTGTCAGGACTGTGCTATCTTTAATCTGTCCTTAACCATCTTGACTTTCTCTTCAGCTTCTTTGATAAGTTATGGTCCGAACAAATTTCTTTCTCCCACACCATTCCATAGCAATGGGGTGGTACATTTTCTCCCATAGAGAAACTCAAATGGTGCCATCTCAATACTGGCTTGATAGCTGTTGTTATAAGAAAATTCTGCGTAAGGCAGACTTTCATCCCAACTGGCTCCATAGTCTAGGGCACATGCCCTCAAAATATCTTCAAGAATCTGATTAGTACTTTCTGTTTGTCCATCAGTTTGAGGATGAAAAGCAGTGCTGAATTCCAACCTCGTTCCCAATGACTCATGTAATTGCTTCCAAAAATGAGAAGTGAATTGTGTTCCTCTATCAGACACAATACTCTTGGGTACTCCATGTAGACATACAATTCTACTCATATAGATCTTGGCTAACTTAGCACTTGTATAAGTTGTCTTCACGGGTATGAAATGAGCCACTTTAGTTAGGCGATCCACTACTACCCAACTAGAATCATATCCTGATCGAGTCCTTGGCAATCCGGTAATGAAATCCATACCAATCTTGTCCCACTTCCAATCAGGAATAGGTAGTGGTTGAAGCAAACCTGCTGGTTTCTGATGTTCCGCTTTCACTCTACTACATACATCACACAAAGTAATATGTTCGGCGATGTCCTTCTTGAGATTATTCCACCAAAATCTTTCCTTCATATCCATGTACATTTTGGTGTTACCCGGGTGAATGGAATACGGTGAGTTGTGTGCTTCTTGTAAAATCAGTTTCCGAAGTTCCGGATCTTGTGGAACACAGATACGTTTTTCATGCCATAAAGTACCCTGTTCGTCTTCATAGAATCCTTTGGCTTTTCCCTTGCCAATTTTTTCCTTAATCTCTTCAATTTCCTTATCAGTCTTCTGGGCTTCTTTGATCTTGTCCAACAAGGTAGGTTGAACATCCAAAGACATGAGATGTCCTTCAGGCACAATCTCCAATCTGAGATCTCTAAATTGAGCACACAAATCATCTGGCAATTCTCCCTTAGTAAGGCCATTCACAAAAACCTTACGGCTTAGAGCATCTGCTACAACATTTGCTTTACCGGGGTGGTATTGCGAACTCAAGTCATAGTCCTTGATGAGTTATAGCCATCTTCTTTGTCTCATGTTAATTTATTTCTGGGTGAAGATATACTTCAAACTCTTGTGATCTGTGAACACTTCACAACGCTTTCCCAAAAGATAGTGTCTCCATGTTTTGAGTGCATGGACAACAGAGGCTAACTCTAAATCATGAGTAGGATAGTTCACTTCATGAGTTTTGAGTGGTCTCGAGGCATAAGCCACAACTTTTCCTTCTTGCATAAGTACTGCACCCAAACCATGATGAGATGCATCACAATACACTTGGAAATCCTTCTCCAAATCTGGCAGACATAAGACCGGTGCTGTCACAAGTCTCTTCTTCAATTCTTGAAAGCTGAGTTCACAACCTTCAGACCAAGCAATTTCTTGTCTTTCTTTAGCAATTCTGTCATAGGCTTAGCTACCTTGGAGAAATTCTTAATGAACCTTCTGTAGTATCCTGCTAAGCCAAGGAAACTGCGAACCTCTTTCACTGACTTGGGAGATTCCCATTCAGTCACAGCTGAAACTTTGGCAGGATCAACTGCTACTCCATCTCCTGACACAATGTGTCCAAGAAATCCAACTTCATTCAACCAGAATTCACACTTGCTGAATTTGGCATACAGTTTATGCTCTCTAAGCTTCTCAAGTATCAAACGCAAATGTCCTTCATGTTCTTCTTTGCCCTTGGAGTAGATCAAAATGTCATTGATGAAAACGACAACAAATTTATCAAGAAATTCCATGAATACCTTGTTCATCATATTCATGAAGTATGCTGGTGCATTGGTCAAACCAAATGGCATCACGGTATACTCATACAATCCATACCTTGTGGTAAAAGCTATCTTAGGTATGTCTTGTTCTCTTATCTTGAGCTGGAAATAACCTGACCGGAGGTCAATCTTTGAGAACACACAAGCTCCTTCTAGCTGATCAAATAAGTCATTTATTCTAGGAAAAGGGTATTTGTTTTTGATAGTCACTTCATTGAGTGAACGGTAATCTATGCATAACCTTTGACTTCTATCTTTCTTCTCCACAAACAAAACTGGTGCTCCCCAAGATGAAGAACTTGGTTGAATAAATCCTTTCTGCAACTGTTCTCCAAGTTGTTTCTTGAGTTCTTTCAGTTCATCAACTGACATCTTGTACGGTCTCTTTGCTATTGGTCCAGATCCTGGTAGCAAATCAATAAGAAACTCCACATCTCTATCTGGTGGCATTCCCGGTAATTCTTCCGGAAACACATATGGATACTCACTCACAATAGGCACACTGTCTATGCTAACCCCCTTAAGATAATTTAGCTTACTCCTTTTTGATTCAAAGTTGGTCTTGAATCTGATCCTTTTATTTTCTGGAGTTGTGAGTGATACAGTATGGTTGGCACAATCTATCACTCCCTTGTGCTTAGTCATCCAGTCCATTCCCAAAATGACATCCAATCCTTGGGAATTTAGGAATCAAGTTAACGGGAAACTTATACTTCCCAAACTCTATGACTAGATCATGGCATCCCGAGTTTACTATCATTTCTCCACCAGGAGAACTTACTTTTATAGGACACCCAATAGTTTCTACCGGTAGTTCATTTCTTTCAACAAATGCTCTTGATATGAATGAATGAGATGCACCAGTATCAAAGAGAACAAATGCTGGAACAGAATTGAGTTTGAACTTACCAGCAACGGCATCAGGCTCCTCATAAATTTCCTCCACATTGATGTGGTTCACTTGTCCCTTCTGAAAAGGGTTGGGCTTGTTGGGTCCTTCAACTTTATTTTCTGAGCATTCATTTGCATAATGCCCCATCTTCTTGCACTTGAAACACTCAACTTGACTAATATCTTTCTTGACAGGCTGGCTTCCACTGCCACTTCCACTACCACTGTGGTGGCTCTTGTATCCACCTTTGTGGTTCGTGTACTTGTCATTGTCATGACTACGGTGATGCTTGTTGTCATGATGACGGTTGTGGTTGTGGTGCTTGTTGAATTTCCCATGCTTGTGGGATCCTGAGCTTCCACTATCATCATAATGGGAACGTTTGTGAGACGATCCCGAGCTGTGCTTGTCCGAGTGCTTTCTCTTCCTACTCTCAACTTGCTTCATTTTATTCTCCAAAATAGCAGCCTTATCACAAAGAGGCTAATAAGTGGAAACATAGGCCACTGATAGCTGCAGGTTTAGTTCATCATTCAACCCATCAAGGAACTTTTCCTTCCTCTTAGCATCAGTGTCAACTTCATCCGGTGCATAACATGCCAGATTGTTGAACTCCTCAATATATTCAGCCACGCTGCGGTGGCGCTGCTTCAGATTATGGAACTCTTTCTTATTCAAACTCATCACTCCGGATGAGATGTGAGCAGTACAAAAACCATTTTCGAAGATAGCCCATGTCACATCCGCAATGGGAGTGGTGATCTAGAAGTTATCCCACCAAGTAGCTGCTGGTCCTTCCAACAAGTGAGTTGCAAATCTGACTTTCTCTTCATCAGTAGAGCCAACTGTTACCAAGTCCTTGTTCACAGAGCGTAGCCAATCATTGGCCACCATAGGATCCGTTGTTCCTGAGAACTTTGCTGGCCTCAATCTCAAGAACCTGGTAAGCATGTCAAAACCTGGTGGGTTGTGGTTGTTATTGTTGTTATTGTTGTTGTTGTTGTTGTTATTGTTGTTGTTGTTGTTGTTGTTGTTGTTCTGGTTCTGGATGAACGTAGTCATCATCTGCATCAGCTGAGTCTGAGCTGTCATCATTTGCTGCATCTCAGGGGTGATGTTGTTGTTGTTGGGGTTGGGATTGGCACGACGGGGAGGCATCTGTGGTTTGTTTAATAGAGATAAGAATGATATACCCATAGATGCTATCATGCACAATACATCACATAAACAATCACCAAGCATGCATCATAATAATAGTTCAACAACATAAACGACAAGTTTGCAAAGTAAACACACCAATAGCAAGCCATCCACATGTTGGATGGTCATTGCGACTCAATAAAAAGCATGATAAATAAATCAACATATATTTGGCATACACAAAGCTCCCCATTGACCCTCTTAGTAAAAAGAGTGGGATCGATTTTCCCAACCTCAAATCCACGGTCAAACAATAATTCTCTAACGTGCTCATACCACGTGCGTGGGGCTTGCTTGAGCCCATAGAGCGCCTTATCAAGTTTTTAGACATGGTTTGGGAGGTTGGGGTCCTCAAATCCCGGGGGTTGCTTAACATATACTAATTCATTTAATGGGCCATAAAGAAATGCACTTTATACATCCATTTGTTGTAACTTGAAGTTATGATGTACCGCATAAGCAAGAAGGATACGGATGGACTCAAGGCGAGCCACGGGTGCATAAGTCTCTCCATAGTCAATGCCTTCAATTTGAGAATACCCGTGTGCAACCAATCTAGCCTTGTTCCTTACTATAATTTCATGCTCATCTTGCTTGTTCTTGAATATCCACTTTGTTCCAATAACATTGCGGCAATCCTTTGGCTTCTCAACTAACTTCCATACTTTGTTTCTCTCAAAGTTGTTGAGCTCTTTGTGCATAGCTTCCAACCAATCCGAATCTTCAAGAGCCTCCCACACTTTCTTAGGTTCAACCATGGAGATGTGAGCTTGATGTTCACTGAACCTCTTCAATTGTGCTCTTGTGGAAATGCCTTTCCTTAGGTAACCAACAACATTTTGTAGAGTGTGGTCTCTTAATTCCAACATTCTTTCCTTCCTAGCTTCGCGACGAGCGTGGATCTCCGTGTTGTTTCTCGGGGGACCCTCTGTAGGGATACGGGTAGGCTACACTAGAGCAAATCAAAAAATTTCTACCGTGTATACCAGGATTACTGTTGTCATAGATCACGAGATTACCACTAGACGCGCAGTTGCGGAATTGATGAAGCGCGTCTGTAAGATCCGTCCTTAAGAAAGGAAAAGGATCCCTGTGATTGCAATGCTAGTCCCTGGATCAATGCTAGCATCCATAGTTTAAGATGAAGTACACAGAAACAAAGGTCATTTTTACAGTCATTCCAGAGACAAACATAGTATTTACAACTCCATGGCCACAGGCCTAGTACAAGAGTTTAAATAAGTAAAATAGATAATAAGTCTTCATCTTCATGTGCCACAGGCAAACATGTTGAGTGTATACTCATGACTCCTAATCCTCATCAGAATAACCTACAACATCACAAGTTACAGCCACAGTGGGTCAATACATTGGAATAGTATTGGCAAGTGATACCTTAGTATAATTTTGGTGGACTAGATACTATATGCAATTTGGCTAAGTGTAGTTTAGGCTTGCTTTGCTCAAAATAGGTTTTGCCTATTTGTTGAAATCACTAAGTTTTTCTTTGTCAAAACTTTTCCCAAGGAACCACCAATAGACATTGGGGTCCTTCACCCTTGTTCAACCATAAGTTTTTACTTAAAAATTGGGATGAGGAGATTCTTGATAGCTTCCATGTCTTGATGCTCAAGTTGTCCTTTTCCAGGGACATGGCTAAGTACTTAGATTCTTCCATCTGCAGAGGTTGTGCACTTTCCCCACAAGACTTGATTTTCACCAAGACAGGACCTTTCAGAAGCCTTCCCTTAGACCAAATGGACGCGTTCCAACCTATCATCCCACTACCACCAACTGTCCAAATGGCTAAGTTATTGCAACCTATGTGATCCAGGCAGAGCCCATATTGCCAAGTGGCTGCACTAGAAGCTTCTTAACATTTGGCCTCTCAAATCCCTTTGTTCCTGGGTGGCTTTCCACAAGTGTGATACACAAGGTAAACCATAGAAATGGGCCTTGTGTAACCACTCAACATAAACCATTCCTTCCATTCCACCCAGGTGTTTCATTCACTTAGTTGTTTTATTAAGCGAAAACAAAAGTCCAAAGACTTAGAAATGTTTTATCATAGCATGAATATTTCACCACCCTTGGTTGCTACTAGCTAGGCTAAGCATGGCATAGATAAGCATCTTAACTTAGAAATTTCTAGCAATTCTACAACTACTAGGATTTCCCAAGCATAACATATAAGCAAAATATAACCATGCAAGACTAGCAAAATATTTCTAATGCATGGTAGAAAACATAGGAATAAAAACATGAAGCACCACTTGCCTTGGTAGTTTGGAGAGTAGCTACACTCCTCACAATCACAATCACTATTGGCACCAAAATCTACACATAAAATCATAGCAACAAATCACATACAAAACAAATACAAGCAAAAATATATGGATGCATGCAATATGATATGTGATGATTTTTCTAAATTCCACAAGACAAGTGCACAGTACTAGATCATAAACAAGTTCAAAACTTGCCAAACCACATTTATTTAAACACTAAAACATTTCTCAAATAATTTATTTACACAAAATAGGCCTACACAAGTTTCTGTAAATAAAACCATTTTAACAGAAGCAAAACATTAAACACATTGCATATTTGGAAAGGGCTTGCTCTCCTGATTCCATTGATATAAATTCATAAAATTTGGACGTGGGGATCAAAAGTTATGATTAAAACAAGTTTGAACATTCAATAGATTCAAATCCTGATTTTAAATCTAAACCCTAGCCACGCGTCATGTTCTGATTGGTCTATACCGCTTCGCACGGATCGGTCGATGCAGGCCGTTGGATTAAAGTGACCGCGCACGGTCCAGATCTAAGCGTACCGTTTCGTTAAGTGATCTATTCCTATGCGCTGGATCTAGATCCAACGGTTATCGATCAAGCGACCACGGATGGGCGGCGCTGGCAGTGGCAACTGGCGGCGGCGTGCTCTGTCTACGGCGGCGCGGAGCTACAGGGGGTTCTGGGGTCGTCGAAGGCGCTTACCAGACTCGCGACGATGTACTGAAGCTCAACGTGGCGACGGCTTGTCAAGGGGCGCGCTGTAGTGGCTGTGGGAGCTCGTCGGAGTTGATGACAGCGTCAGGCTCGGGTGGACGGCGACGTTGGCGACATTCCTGGTCACCATAGCACGAATCAATGGTATCAGGGGGTGCGCAAGGCTACGGTGAACACGTTCGTGTGAGTCAGAAACGAAGGGGAACACGGGGCTTACCAAATTTAGTCGCCGGAGTCGAAGACGTCGTCGGGATCTTGCTATGCTTGATGGAGTCGTCGACCTGGGGCAGTATAGGATGAACCAAAGACATCAGAAGAAGCGCAAGGACGTTGCGAAATGGTCTGCATGAACTAGAGGGAAAGGGGCGCACGGAGCTCACCGGGATTGGTCGTCGGAGTGGTCTCTGTCTGCGGCGGTGCAAGGACGAATACGGGCAGCCTGGTGGCAGAGTGGTGGCGCTAGGTGAGGGGAAATGCTCGCGGTGCAGAGGGGTTTAAGCTCGCAGTGACTGCGGCGAGGTAACGGCGGAGCGAGCGCCTCGGCCGCGCGTGATTGACAACGACGACGACGTGGTCGTAGGGTCCACTTGCCAGCGAGTGAAACAGAGAGGAGGTGGGCTCCTTGCGTCAGCGACTCTGTGGGTTTGTCTACGAGTGAGAGAGGGAGAAGGGGAACCCGGGTAGGCTTAGTGGGCTGATTCTGTTGTTGGGCTAGAAAGGTGGCGCCGGCCCTTTTCTAATTCTTTTCTCCTTTTCTTTTTCTGTTTGCAATTTCAGGAATCAAATTCAAATGATTTCAAAAGCTGTTTGAATACAAATCTTTTCAGGATTTTTGTAGAGTGCAACATTCACAAATATGGGCACAAAACCAAGTGGTCACTTTGAATTGGTCTGGTCACTTGGAATAAAATAAGATAAGCAGTGACATAGCATTAGTTTTAAATAGGTTTTGAAATTGGTTTTCAAATCATATTTGTTTTAAAACTTTGGTTTAAATCCTAGGAATCTAGCAATACAATCTGAGAGAAATAAGACAACAAGGTTTGGTTCAATGAACAACAATCTCTCATTGGAGAGTAGCACTTATTTTGAATGCTGATCACATAAAATAATGAGCTCATATGCTCTTGTTTTTGAATTGATTTGTTTGAAATGAACTCTACATGATCATGGATGCATGGATGGTATGCATAGTTTGAAACATGGTTTTAGGGATGTTACAGCGTCGAGGCAGTGCAGACGTTCCACGTCTCCTCCTCGTTCTCGTCCCACGAGCAGCTCCCCTTGCATGGCTCGTCCAAACGCTACAGATGCAGCGCCTCCGAGGTATCCACACGTGCGGGGTGGAAGCGTCAGACGCCGGACTGCTAGGTCCGCGCGTGCAACACATGCGAGAGGTGTGGCGGCTGGGTGGAATGGTCTAAAGTGTAACCCTGATCAACTCGCCCCACCCTCTCTTATATAGGCGTTCCTAGTGGGCTTCTACATTAGCAACCCATTAGTACCTTAAGCCTGGTCTAATTCGGATCCAATCCTTATTAGGCTTCCATCCCCTTAAGTGTGTGACCCTATAGGTTCATATACGTATAGACATAAAACGAATACACTTATTCTATCAATAGTTGGTAGCGGCCTCTAGCAAGACGTGCCAACTCCTAAACGCATACAAAGATCATATCGGACGTACCATCACAAGGTTTAATACATGTCTTTTCTTTTGCCTCACGATATTTGGTCTAGCTCCAAGCTGACCTCTCTTTCTTGATACCGTGATTCGGAATCCCTTTACTAGGTTAACTCTTAACCTTATGTAGCACGGCCATGCGTTTCTGGATCCGATCACTCGAGGGGCCCAGAGATATCTCTCTCAAGTAGAGAGGGGCAAATCCCATCTTGATTGACCATGCCTTGCAGCATGCTTCAGGACAAACCCGAAATCTACCTTTTTAACTACCCTGTTACGGTGCAGCGTTTGATAGCCCCAAAGTAGGTCGATCCACATCTCAAGTACATGCGACAATCTCAGGTCTAAGGACAAACGTACACGATGTGTAGAGAGAGAGAGCTGCAACTAGTTGCCAGTCTCAGGTTGGGTCAGTCCAACCCCATGTTCATAACATGTGTCCACATCATTGGTTTGACATCTCCATGTCTATGACTTGCGAAACATAGTCATCAACCAATCAATGTGCTAGTCTAATATTCACGTGTGTCCTCACATGAACTCCGACTAGGGACAACTCTTAAATAACCATACAAGTAATGAGTTTCACAAACAATTCACATAATTGCCAATCAATACAAGTTGCCTGATATGGATATTCAAGGAACATTACAATAACTCATGGATACATATGAAATATAATCATCTCTATGATTGCCTCTAGGGCATATTTCCTTCAGTCTCCCACTTGCACTAGAGTCAATCTAAAATGTATCTACTACCAATTGCTCTTGTGTGCGCCTCATGTGCGAGCTGCGGGAGAGGCTTAGTCAATGGATCAGCAACATTTGAGTTCGTATGTATTTTGCATATCATGACACTACCATCCTCAACGAACTCACGAATCTGATGGTAACGCATGCGAATATGTTTGTTCTTCTGGTGCTGTCTAGGTTCCTTGGCTTGTGCAATAGCACCATTATTGTCACAATAAACGTCCAAGGGATTGGATGCGCCCTGAACCACACCGAGAGCGATCAGGAAATTCCTAATCCAAACAGCTTCCTTTACTGCCTCCGAGGCAACAATATATTCAACTTCTGTTGAAGAGGAGGTCACCGTATCTTGCTTGGAACTTTTCCAGCTCATAGCACCACCATTCAAGACAAACACATAACCTGATTGCGATTTCGAATCATCTGAGTCGTTAAGGTAACTCGCATCTGTGTAACCCTTTACACTGAGTTCATCCTCACCTCCATAAACTAGGAACACATCCTTAGTCCTTTTCAAGTACTTAAGGATGTTCTTTACCGCTGTCCAGTGACCTTCACCTGGATCATCCTGGTATCTGCTCGTAACACTTAGAGCATAGGAAACATCTGGGCGAGTACATATCATTGCATACATGATGGATCCAATAGCCGAACCATATGGAACCCTACTCATGTGCTCACGCTCATCAGTAGTAGAAGGACACTGAGTCTTGCTGAGTTTAATGCCGTGAGACATGGGCAAGAACCCCTTCTTAGCCTCTTCCATGCTGAACCATTTCAACACTTTGTCAATGTATGTTCTCTGGCTTAATCCAATTAGCCTCCTTGATCTATCTCTATAGATCTTGATGCCCAGAATATATGCTGCTTCTCCCAAGTCCTTCATCGAAAAACTATTTTTCAATGAGGTCTTAACAGACTCGAGCATAGGAATATCATTTCCAATCAGCAATATGTCATCTACATATAAGATTAGAAATACCAGCGCTCTCCCACTTTCCTTCTTTTAAACACAAGGTTCTTGTTCGTTTTTGATGAAGCCAAACTCCTTTACAACTTCATCAAATTGAATATTCCAACTCCGAGATGCTTGCTTCAGCCCATAAATGGACTTCAGAAGTTTGCATACCTTTCCAACATTGTTTGGATCGACAAAACCTTCGGGCTACATCATATACACGTCCTCAGTTAGGATTCCATTTAGGAAAGCCGTCTTGACATCCATCTGCCATATTTCATAGTCGAAATGTGCAGCAATGGCTAGAATTATCCGTATAGATTTAAGCATCGCTACGGGCGAGAAAGTCTTGTCGTAGTCAACTCCTTGAACTTGTCAAAAACCTTTTGCAACAAGTCGAGCTTTATGGATGTGAACATTTCCATCCATATCAATCTTCTTCTTATAGATCCATTTGCACTCTATGGCTTTAAAACCATCAGGCAGGTCAACCAAGTTCCAAACTTCATTGTCTCCCATAGACTCTATTTTGGATCTCATGGAGATCAGCCATTTCTCAGATTCTGGGTCCACCATCGCTTCTGCATAGGTCGCAGGCTCATCATTGTCTAACGATAATAATTCTCGCGCTTCGCGAAGCCTCACCGACCTTCGTGGTTGTGGTGCTTCTGTTGCCACGGGTTCCTCAACTTGTTCTGCTACAATAGCATCACTCGTAGAAGCATCCCCAACTGGCTCATCTTGAACTTCTTCAAGTCTCACCGACCTTCCACTTGTTCCCTTTGTGAGAAACTCTTTCTCTAGGAAAACACCGCTACGAGCGACAAACACTTTGCCCTCTTCTCGGTTGTAGAAGTAATACCCTAAGGTTTCCCTCGGATATCCCACGAAAATGCACTTATCCAATTTGGGTGTTAGCTTGTCCGACTGAAGTCAATTGACAAATGCATCACAACCCCAAATCTTTAGAAAAGACAAACTGGGATTCTTTCCAGTCCACATCTCATATGGTGTCTTAACTACGTATTTAGATGGTACCCTATTAAGTGTGAAAGCTGCTGTTTCTAGAGCGTAACCCCAAAATGATAGTGGTAAATCCGACTGGCTCATCATCGATCGAACCATGTCCAACAAAGTTTGATTACGCCGTTCGGAGACCCTGTTTCTTTGAGGCGTTCCAGGGGCGTAAGTTGTGGAACAATTCCGCAACTCTTAAGATGATCTCTAAATTTGTGACTCAAATATTCACCTCCACGATCAGATCGCAAGGACTTTATTTTATTGCCACGTTAATTCTCTACTTCACTCTGAAACTCCTTGAACTTTTCAAAAGTTTCAGACTTAACCATATCTACTGAAATCATCAGTAAAAGTAATGAAGTAGTGATATCCTCCTCTAGCTGTCGTGCTCATTGGCCCACATACATCAGTATGTATGAGTTCCAACAAGTCTGTCGCTCTCTCGGGTAAACCCGAAAAAGGTGACTTGGTCATATTTCCATGTAAACAAGCCTGGCATGTCTTGTATGATTCAAAATCAAATGAAGTTAGAAGACCATCACCATGGAGCTTCTTCATGCGTTTTTCACTTAAATGCCCCAAATGACAATGCCATAAATAGGTAGGACTCAAATCATTAGGCCAAAGCCTTTTAACACTAACATTGTAAACAGATGCATCATCAAGATTTAAAATAAATAACCCATTCACAATGGGAGCATTAGCCACAAACATAGCATTCTTAGAGATTACACAACAATTGTTTGCACTCGCGAATGAATAACCATCCCTCATCAAACATGAAGGTGATAAAATGTTTCGACCCATAATTGGAGTGTAATAACAATTATTCAACTCCATAATAAATCCTGACGGAAGGTGAAGTTGCATGACGCCGACGAACAATGCAGCAACCCTTGCTTTATTTCTGACGCGAAAATCCACTTCGCCTTTTTGCACTTCTCTAGTCCTTATTAGCCCCTACATAGAATTGAAAATATGAGCAACCGATCCGGTATCAAATACCCAAGAGTTAACATAGGAATCAGCGAGAAGAATGTCCACAACATTTACAAGAAGCGTACCTAAGTGGGAAGTACTCTTACTTCCACTCTTCTTCAAAGAAGCCTGGTACTTGCTGCAGTTTCTCTTCCATTGGCCATGTTCATGACAAAAGAAGCACTCATTCTACAGGTCCAGCCTTTTGCTTGGGTGCAGGCTTAGGGATCGTATCCTTAGCCTTGCCCTTCTTCTTCCAAGAAGTACCCTTTTTCTTGAAGCTAGGCTTGTTCTGTACAGCCATCACATGGCTATGCCCTGCACACTTCTTCATCTCACTTTCTGCTATTTTAAGCATCCCACATAACTCATTAAGGCCCTTCTCCACCCCATGCATATGGTAGTTCGAAATGAACTGCCCATAGCTGGATGGAAGAGACGCCAAAATGAAGTCAGTGGCCAACTCTTGGCCTAGTGGAAAACCAAGCTTTTCCAAAGTCTGACTGTAACCAACCATTTTGATCACATGGGGGCCTACAGCTGCTCCCTCTGCTAGCTTGCATTCGACAAAGGACTTGGCAACATTGTACCTCTCCGTCCTTGCCTGATCTTGGAACATGTCCTTAAACGCTACGATCATATCGTACGCTTCCTGATCCTCAAACTTCTTTTGGAGTTCAGGTTCCATGCATGCAAGCATAAGACAACTAACCTCAAGAGAATCATCACATGCTCTCTTATAGGCGTTCTTTAGGGCAGCAGATGCATTATCAGCAGGTTCATCAGGGATTGGGGTATCCAGAACCGTTTCCTTTTTATCAGACCTGAGAACAATTCTCAGGTTACGGACCCAGTCCGAATAGTTTGTTCCATTTAGTTTATCTTTGTCAATAATCGAACGCAAAGAGAAAGGTGATGTAGTGTTCGGTGCCATTGATCTACAACACAAAACATGCAAAATACTAAGCCATGTAACCATGAAAGAGTAAAACATATTAAACAATTTAATAGCATACACTCCCACTTAAATCAATATCCCTCTATTGATACTAAGTGATTCAAGATCCACAATTAACAATTCGACTAGTGAGCTTTAGCATCACTGCTAGAAGACAAGGTAAATCGGTAAGCAAAACTTGCTAATCATATCACATATGACTCTTGTTGTTGGGTGACATCTCTATGTCAAAACTAGGCGCCCAACCTTTATGCCCCAAGGTCCTTAACTGTTAAGATGACCTTGTCAAGTTCACCAACCCTTATGCGTGTAGGTATCCGATACAAACCCATCCAGCCAAGGAAAACCGCGGCACCCTAATTTCATAGGCCCACCAACGATTGTACAGGGCATAGGATGGTGCAAGGTTTGGTTGGGAGGGCATGGTTTAACTTAAACTTTGTGAGGGATCGTTCTACTTCTATCATCTAAGCATGCATAGTAGTAAAACGCATAAGAATAACATTCACATAGATGTGACACAGTATGGCCCATTTTCTCATGGTGATCTCCATCGCCATAGAATCTTTCCACCATGATGATCTCCATCTTCATGTTCCATGTGAGCCATCCTCCAAGTGATGAGTCCTCCAAGAACTAATACAAGCTATTACTCCTAACAGCTAGTAATCAAAATTACATAGTATTGGGAACATCACAAGTTGGCACGCAGGCCATTACAATAAATGACAACACATATGGCTCCAGCCATGTTGCCCTACTCACGACACGCATGTCATGCAAATTTTCATACATGCATCACATACATATATGGGCCATACTGATCACATACATCCTGCAAAAACAAGTTATGCATAGAATCGCATTCTACCGGATCATGTGACATCGCAACACCTAGTTACCTTAACGAGATACAAAAGGGGCTACGATCAAGGGGGGTCTAGGGGGTCTCCCCCTGCGGGGTTCGAAGGGGCACCTAGTTACCTTAACCGTGAAAAATGAGAGATCAAATCTTCACAATTTTCTTTAAGAATTTTGATCGGCAAATCAAATTTACCATAAACTGACTCCTGTCCTGATTCAATCAAACTCCTTTGATCATGGTACATCGATTTTAGATCTAGGTTCTGATTCGATCAATCATATTGATCTTCGCGTGATTCAATAGGATTTATGTGTCACTGTCTACCCCGATGGCGGAAACCGACCGGTAGGGGTAAGTCGTTCGACAACCTCAGAATTACGATCATGGAAAGCAAGATCATAGATCAATCCTGAACCATCACCATATAAACGATCACATCATTCATATCAATCTGCATATCACCATATGCAAACATCCCGAACCTATAACTGAACAGCATCGGCTCTGATACCACTGTAGGGATACAGGTAGGCTACACTAGCGCAAATCAAAAAATTTCTACCGCGTATACCAGGATTACTGTTGTCATAGATCACGGGATTACCACTATACGCGCAGTTGCGGAATTGATGAAGCGCGTCGAGGCAGTGCATACATTCCATGTCGCATCCTCGTTCTCGTCTCACGAGCAACTCCCCTTGCGCGGCTCGTCCAAACACTACAGATGCAGCGCCTCCGAGGTATCCACACGTGCGGGGTGGAAGCGTCAGACGCCGGACTGCTAGGTCTGCGCGTGCAACACAGGCGAAAGGTGTGGCGGCTGGGTGGAATGGTCTAAAGTCTAACCCTGATCAGCTCGCCCCACCCTCTCTTATATAGGCATCCCTAGTGGGCTTCTACATTAGCAGCCCATTAGTACCCTAAGCCTGGTCTAATTCGGATCCAATCCTCATTAGGCTTCCAACCCCTTAAGTGTGTGACCCTATAGGTTCATTTACGTATAGACATGACGAATACACTTATTCTGTCAATAGTTGGTAGCGGCCTCTATCAAGACGTGCCAACTCCTAAACGCATACAAAGATCATATCGGACGAACCATCACAAGGTTTAGTACATGTCTTTCCTTTTGCCTCACGATATTTGGTCTAGCTCCAAGCTGACCTCTCTTTCTCGATACCGTGATTCGGAATCCCTTTACTAGGTTAACTCTTAACCTTATGTAGCACGGCCATGCATTTCTGGATCTGATCACTCGAGGGGCCCAGAGATATCTCTCTCAAGTAGAGAGGGGCAAATCCCATCTTGATTGACCATGCCTTGCAGCATGCTCCAGGACAAACCCGGAAGCTACCTTTATAACTATCCTGTTATGGTGCAGCGTTTGATAGCCCCAAAGTAGGTCGATCCACATCTCAAGTACATGTGACAATCTCAGGTCTAAGGACAAAACATACACGATGTGTAGAGAGAGAGCTGCAACTAATTGCCAGTCTCAGGTTGGGTCATTCCAACCCCATGTTCATAACATGTGTCCACATCATTGGTTTGACATCTCCATGTCTATGACTTGCGAAACATAGTCATCAACCAATCAATGTGCTAGTCTAATATTCACGTGTGTCCTCACATGAACTCCGACTAGGGACAACTCTTAAATAACCATACAAGTAATGAGTTTCACAAACAATTCACATAATTGCCAATCAATACAAGTTGCCTGATATGGATATTCAAGGAACACTACAATAACTCATGGATACATATGAAATATAATCATCTCTATGATTGCCTCTAGGGCATATTTCCTTCACCCTCTGTCAACACCCGGGTTTTTAATCCCAGATGCCTGTTATGCCATACATCGCAATCCCAGAATTACCATTTTTGCGAGACATAACAGAATTGGATACCACAGTACATCATCCATTACAACCGTACATAAGGTCTTACACAAATAAGGATCTCATGATCCAGTTCTTAATACAACATCAAGCAGCGGAATACGTAATAATAACGGTAGCGTCGGCGAAGCTCCATCTTCGGGGTCACAGGCAATGCTGACGATGGGAGATGATCCTAGTTGTCGTAACCTTCCTGGGGTCCATCTTCCAGGTAGTCCTCTTCATAGTCTGGCCATGGGAATAGCCAGGGACAAAGCCATGAGTACTCTTTAAGTACTCGCAAACTAGTACTAGCAGGTAAAGGGTTTTTGGATAATAGGACACTAGGCTCTAGGGTTGTTTTGCAAAGGCCAGATTTATCTCTACTACTTTTTATGAAAGCACTAATGCTAGTTGAAGTTTTATAACACCTAAAGGGGAACTTGTATTTCATATCACAACCCTGTTGTGGTCAAGTCAAAGTCTCACTTCATTTCACAAGTCATTTTGAAAAGTCTGATGGGGGAACAGTATGGCCACTCCAAATGTCCATAACCGCGGACGTGGCTATTCGAATAGTTTGACACTCTGTAGAGATTGTACACTTTCACCATAACATTCGATACATCCGTCAGGAACAAATCCTGAATTCACCAGACTCAGTATGCGGATAATCAATCCTAACCTTTCAATTACACGCCCTAGTATAAGCACCTCTCCTGTGAGTTTGGCCTCCCAACCATGACCAACTGTCATCTTGGGTACTGCACAGGTGGACAATCTTCACAAGGTAGCCTCAGCTCAGACCTTGGCCGTGAGGGAACTAATACTAAGGTATATAAGTTTCCAGTCAAGCCCTGCCCAATCTTCGGGTATTATGGTTGTACGATGAAATTGGAATGGTATCGCATCCAGACAACCATCGGTTTTATAAAGGGCTAAGGCTCATGCCTCAACATTTTCATCACCAAAATCATCAGGTGTTCAGAAACACATGTCCAAAACATTTCAATAGAATGATCCATCATTCCAAGGTTTTCATTACCATTTTTCCACCAAGTATTCCCATCTAAAGTTGATCAAGTTTTATGCTTAGCACTAGCATCTACAAGTGGGGGTGAGTACTAATGAGGGGTGGTAAACTAGTGGAGTTTCAACTAAGCTCAATCTCATGCCTTGGGATGACATCAAGATTATCTAGTTTAGGCCAAATTTTATGCTCTTTATGCAACCTTCACATATCTTTCTAGTATCTACCATTTACTTAGGTAAAATCTATGTAAGAGCTTTGATAAAGAAATAAAGTAAGAAGCTTGTAAGTAAAACTAGGATTGGTTTACCAAGTGGGTATGATAACATATGCTTAAGGCATATAGTTGGCATGATAACAAGCAAGTATTTGCTTGCATAAATGCAAGTATAAGCGTGCTAAGGTATAGTATCAGCTTGCAAGGTTACTGGCTTGCTAAAGTAGAGTATCTTGAAAGTGTTAGCTTTCCTTGTGCAGAGCAGTGGTTGAAGTTCTCCTCGGCTTCTTCTTCGTAGAATCCTCCTTCCTCCTCGTATCCTTGGTCGTTACTAGCGTCTATAAATAAATACGATGTACACAATCACCAAGCAATACTTAACTACTTGCAATCATCACACACAAGGGTCCTATAGATGATCTAGCATCATCACTAACATTACAAGATTTGGGTTTGGTTTAGTTCTTTTTATTTTTAGAAAAGTAATTTCTACTCATTGAAAAACTACTTAAGATTTAATATTCTCCAAACCAAACATGGGATCATGTGGACACATGTCATCACCACATATTTTAGTTCATGGGAATGTGATTTAAAATGGTGTCACAATTTAATAAGGTTTTACCCTTTTATTTTAATTAATTAGAATGGCTAGAAATGCCTATGTAGTATTCTTTTATTACTTGAACAATATTTCTGTAAGTAACCCTATATATTTTTATATATTCTGAAAGGTATGGTTAAATGTGATTTTTGAGAGTTGGAATCAACTCAAAAGCTATTGGTTTAACTTTGAAAAATGTTTGAATGCAGAAAAGCTTCTGCCTTGTTATTTTTACCAAGGATGATCTACAGATCCAAATGACTTGAATCCAACGGTCTTGTATTCAGCATTCACAGACCTTTCCAACAAAATTGGTTTCATTCAAATTGGTGCAATGAATCGACCTGGGTTGATTTTTGAAAATGGGTACAGAAGTGTGTTTGAATTAAAAATAAAAAGGTTTAATTTGAATAACTGGGTTGCGCGGGAAAAGTTACTGGGCCGGCCTGCTAAGCGCAGCGCTCCCGCGGGCTGTTTAAGTGGGTGTCCCCACTCGTCAGTGACACAGGGGGGTGCGAAGCGGTATGGGGCGCTGTGGGTCGTTCGATCTGATTCTAATCCAACGGCTGGGAGTCATCGTCGACGTTGAGCAACGTCGGCGAGACAGAAACCTAGCGCGGCAGGTGGGGGTCGCCGGTGGCTCACCGGGGTGCTGGCGAGGGTCGGCGAGGCGGGCGAACGACGAAGTCGACGATGGAGAATCTCCTGGTACCGGTGGCTTCTGCTGGGGCGGCTCCAATCGTTGGCTCCCTTCTTCTCTAGAGGCGGCGGGCTCCGGTGAAATTACGACGAGGTGGTGCTCGCCTTGCTCCGGGAACGGTGTGGCACGATCAGTGAGGAGAGGGGAGTAGAATGGTGTGAAGAATTTGACTGGGGGTGGCCTCTATTTATAGTCGAGCGAGGGGACCGACGGGGCGCATGGTGAGCTCGTCGGGGGCGGTGGTACAGACGGCTATCGGCATGGGCGAAGGTAGGGGACGGTGAGGTGCTCCCTGGCGATGCTCAACAACATGGTTTCGAGGCGTGGGGCGGTGCGGCTTGGTCGGAACGCGGTGGTGCTCTGCGCGTGCCCGACAGAGATTTTAATGGCGCACAGCGCACGTGGTCCGCGCGGCGGCGAACGAGTGTGTCTGCGGGGTTGCTGGGACAGTGGTGATCAAGTATGCATGCGGCGAGGGCGGCGCGCGGTCTGTGGGCGTCGGTCGAGCGTGGCGCACGGGGCGTGCTCTCGGCATGGTTGCTGGCGAGGTTGGCATGGTTCGTGCGTGTGGTCCAGTGGCTGGCAGCGTTCGAGCGGTGGACAGGGAGTGGCGGTGGGGTGTTGGTGTAGGGGTTCGTAGTATGGAAAACAAAAAATTTCTATCGCATACAAACAAACAAGCCAAGATCTATCTACTAGATTGTAGCAACGAGTCGATGGAATAACTTACCCTCGAAGATTCCAAAGTGTTTAACGAGAGCGGATTCTCGTGGGTGATGTAGTCGTACTCTTCCCGATCTCAAGATCGTGTAGACGATCCTTCCGGCGCTGCGTTCCGGCAGCGCTCCCGCAGTCGGTCACACGTTCGGTACTCGACGAAGACCTTCCTCTCCCTTGTTCCAGCAGGCAGCGGAGGTTGTAGCACTCTCCTCGCGATTCCGGCAGCACAACGGCGTGGTACCGGAAGTAGAGGGAAAATCCCGCAGGGCTTCGCCTTAAGCCGGAGCGATTATGGTGGATTATGAGAGAGGTCTATTAGTGGTCTAGAGATTAGACACACCAATTAGAAGGCTCTAAACCGCAGGCTAAAGCAATTAGAAGCTCTAAACCAAAACGGCTCTAAACCGGAGATTAGAGGTAGAAACTTGTGTGTCTAGAGGAGGAGGCCCTATCCCTCCTTTTATGGGTGGAGGGTGCGGCCAAGGGGAGGGGAGTCCCTCCCCAAGTCGGCCTTGGTTGGCGCGCCGGCTTGGGGAGGAGACTCCTCCCCCAAGTCGGTTCCCAACTCCTCTTGCTTGTTTCCCACAGTTTCTTGTTTTAGCCGTTTGACTTTCAAACTGGACATTTGACTTTTCTGTTTTAGGATTCAGTTTAATCCTTTATTTGGAACATCAAGAACACTTAGTACATGATGCAATCATTCCAATATGTAATGACACATTCATGTACCCCTCCCCCCTCCCGGAGTGCCGGACATTCCGGAACCTTCTAGAACATTCACCGGAATCATTTCCGAACTCCGAAACGGGACTTTCCTTATATGAATCTTATTCTCCAGACCATTCCGGATCACCTCGTGATATCCCGGATCCCATCCGAGACTCCGAACAACATTCGGTCTCTTTCTCATAATACCATAACTACTCAAAACAACGTCGAATCCTTAAGTGTGTCTCCCTACGGTTCGTGAATTATGCGGACATGATCGAGACACTTCTCCGAACAATAACCAATAGAGGAATCTGGAAATTCATATGGCTCCCACATATTTCTACGATTACTTTGCGATCGAATGAACCACTTACATACGATACCAATTTCCCTTTGTCTCACGATATGTTACTTATCCGAGGTTATGATCGTCGGTATCTCTGCATACCTAGTTCAACCTCGTTACTGATAAGTACTCTTTTCTCGTTCCCGTGATATGTGATCCCTTGTGAGCCAGTCACATGCTTGCAAGCTAATTGGATGACATTTCACCGAGAGGGCCCAGAGAATATCTATCCGTCATATGGATGGACAAATCCCACTCTTGATCCATGTGTCTCAACCAATACTTTCCGAACACTCAATGCCACCTTTATAGCCACCCAGTTACGGTGTGGTGTTTGATGTCATCAAAGCATCCATCCGGTAAAGGTGATATGCATGATCTCATGGTCGAAGGAATTAGGTTACTATGTATCAGAAAGCATATAGCAATTGAACTATTGAAATGACTTAATCTTTATGCTACGCTTATCTATAGGAGTATGTCCACCATATCATTCTCCTAATGATATGATCTTGTTGTTGATAACATCTCAATGTTCATGATAGGGAAACCACAATCATTTATCAACCAACAAGCTAGTGAAGTATACAGGCTATACTAGGGACTTCAAATTAAGTTTACAAATCACACAAGTATTAATGTTTCCTTGTTAATACTATTATAGCATGAATGTAAACATTTATCATAAACACAAAGATATAATAATAACTACATTTATTATTGCCTCTAGGGCATATCTCCAACAGTCTCCCACTTGCACTAGAGTCATCTAATCTAGATTACATGGTAATATACCGAACACCCATGGCAGTTTGGTGTTGGTCATGTTTTGCCCTCGGGAGAGGTTTAGTCAACGGATCCGCCACATTCAGATCTGTGTGTACTTTGCAAATCTTTATATCCCCATCCTGGATATGTTCTCGAATAGCGTGAAAACGTAGCTTGATATGCTTCAGCTTCTTGTGTGACCTTGGTTCTTGCGCATTGGCTATGGCGCCCATGTTATCACAGTAGATAGACATTGGGTCCAGCGCACTAGGAACCACACCCAGCTCTGTAATGAACTCTTTCATCCATATCGCTTCTTGAGAAGCCTCCGAAGCAGCCATGTATTCCGATTCAGTTGAAGATCTCGCCACAACGCTTTGCTTTGCACTCCTCCAACTAACTGCTGCACCATTCAAAATAAATACGTATCCAGATTGTGATTTAGAATCATCCGGATCGGTGTTCCAACTAGCATCGGTGTAACCATTAACAACGAGTTGTTCATCACCTCCATAAGAAAGAACCATATCCTTAGTTCTTCTCAAGTACTTAAGGATGTTTTTGACCGCTGTCCAATGATCCACTCCTGGATCACTTTGATATCTGCTAGTTAGACAAACAGCATATGCGATGTCGGGTCTAGTACATAGCATGGTATACATTAGAGATCCTATGGCTGATGCATAGGGAGTCTTACTCATCCTTTCTCTATCTTCTGCCGATATCGGACTTTGAGTTTTACTCAAGGTCGTATTGGGCAACATGGGCAAGAACCCTTTCTTGCTTTCTTCCATTCCAAACCTCTTTAGAACTTTGTCCAAATATGTACTCTGTGACAATGATATTTGGCGTTTCGATCTATCTCTATAAATCTTTATGCCTAATATGTAAGCTGCTTCGCCAAGATCCTTCATTGAAAAACTATTATTCAAATATTCTTTGACACTATTAAGAAGGTCTACATCATTCCCAATCAACAATATGTTATCCACATATAGTATTAAGAATGCTATAGAGCTCCCACTCACTTTCTTGTAAATACAAGCTTCTCCATAAGTTTGTATAAAACCAAAACTTTTGATTACCTTATCAAAACGTTGATTCCAACTTCGGGATGCTTGCTTCAATCCATAGATGGACCGTTGAAGTTTGCATACCTTGTTAGCATCTTTAGGATCGACAAAACCTTTGGGTTGCATCATATACAACTCTTCATCAATATCTCCATTGAGGAATGCTGTTTTGACATCCATCTGCCATATCTCATAATCATAATATGCAGCGATTGCTAACATAATCCTCACAGACTTTAGCTTCGCTACCGGTGAGAAAGTCTCATCGTAGTCAACTCCTTGAATTTGTCGAAACCCTTTTGCGACAAGTCGAGCTTTATAGACAATAACATTACCATCAGCATCTGTTTTCTTCTTGAAAATCCATTTGTTCTCGACAGCCTTTTGGCCATCCGGTAAGTCCACCAAAGTCCATACTTGGTTTTCGTACATGGATCCAATCTCGGATTTCATGGCTTCTTGCCATTTATTGGAATCTGGTCTCATCATCGCTTCCTCATATGTCTCGGGGTCATCGGTGTTGTCCACCAACATGACACTCATAACGGGATCATACCAATCTGGAGTGGTACGAGTTCTCGTTGACCTCCGAGGCTCTGTAGCAACTTCAACCGAAGTTTCATGATCACCATCATTAGCTCCCTCTCTAATTGGTGCAGGAACCACAGGAACTTCTTTCGGTGCTGCGCTACTCGCAATTTCGAGAGAAGGTTCGACAACCTCGTCGAGTTCTACTTTCCTTCCAGTCACTTCTTTCGAGAGAAATTCCTTCTCTAGAAAGGATCCATTCTTGGCAACGAAGATTTTGCCTTCGGATCTATGATAGAAGGTATACCCAATAGTTTCCTTCGGGTATCCTATGAAGACGCATTTTTCCGCTTTGGGTTCAAGCTTGTCCGGCTGTAACTTCTTTACATAGGCTTCGCATCCCCAAACTTTAAGGAACGACAATTTAGGTTTCTTCCCAAACCATAATTCATACGGTGTCGTTTCAACGGATTTAGATGGTGCCCTATTTAAAGTGAATGCGGCTGTTTCTAATGCATAACCCCAAAATGATAGCGGTAAATCTGTAAGTGACACATTAGAACGAACCATATCTAAGAGAGTTCGATTACGACGTTCGGACACACCATTACGTTGTGGTGTTCCCGGCGGTGTCAATTGTGAAAGTATTCCGCATTTCTTCAAATGCTCGCCAAACTCGTAACTTAGATATTCACCTCCACGATCAGAACGTAGAAATTTAATCTTCTTGTTACGTTGATTCTCTACCTTACTTTGAAACTCCTTAAACTTCTCGAAAGTTTCGGACTTATGTTTCATGAAATAGATATACCCATATCTACTCAAGTCATCCGTGAAGGTAAGAACATAACGATAACCACCGCGCGATGCTACACTCATTGGAACACACACATCGGTATGTATGATTTCCAATAAGTCCGTAGCTCGCTCCATCATCCCAGAAAATGGAGTCTTAGTCATTTTTCCCATCAGACATGCTTCGCATCTTTCAAGTGATTCAAAATCAAGTGATTCAAGAAGTCCATCGGAATGGAGTTTCTTCATACGCTTCACTCCAATGTGACCAAGACGACAGTGCCACATATAGGTCGAATTATCGCTTGATTTCAAACGTTTAGCCTCAATGTTGTTGATATGTGTATTTCCACTATCGAGATTCAATAAGAATAGACCATCTATCAAAGGTGCATGTGCGTAAAACATATTACTCATATAAATCGAACAACCATTATTCTCGGACTTAAATAAGTAACCGTCTCGCAATAAACAAGATCCCGATATAATGTTCATGCTCAACGCAGGCACTAAATAACAATTATTTAAGTATAAAACTAATCCCGATGGTAGATGAAGGGGTAGCGTGCCGACCGCGATCACATCAACCTTTGATCCGTTTCCCACGCGCATCGTCACCTCGTTCTTCACTAGCTTCCATTTATTCTGCAGCACCTGTTTCGAGTTACAAATATGAGCAACCGAACCAGTATCAAATACCCAGGCACTACTACGAGTACTAGTGAGATACACATCAATAACATGTATATCAGATATACCTTTCTTCTTGATGTTGCCGTTCTTCAAATCCGCCAAGTACTTTGGGCAATTCCGCTTCCAATGACCTTCTCCCTTGCAGTAAAAGCACTCAGTATCAGGCTTAGGTCCAGCCTTGGCCTTCTTCGCCGGCATGGTAACTTTCTTACCACCCTTCTTGAAGTGTCCCTTTTGCTTAGACTTGCCTTTCTTGAATTTGGTGGTCTTATTGACCAACAACACTTGGTGCTCTTTCTTAATCTCCACTTCTGCAGATTTCAACATGGCAAAGAGTTCTGGCAACGTCTTGTTCATGTTCTGCATGTTGTAGTTCATCACAAAGTTCTTGTAACTTGGTGGTAGTGATTGGAGGACACGGTAAATCCCCAAAGCATTAGGAATCACAATACCCAAGCTTTGAAGTTTGTTTGCGTGCCCAGACATCTTAAGCACATGCTCACTGACGGAGCTGCCCTCTTCCATCTTGCAGTTAAAGAACTTTTCAGAAGCCTCATAACTTTCAATTGCCGCATGAGTCTCAAAAATCAATTTGAGATCCTCGACAATATCATATGGGTCTGAATCCTCAAACCTTTTCTGAAGCTCCGATTCCAAACCATACAAGATAGCACACTGAACTATGGAGTACTGATTCTTCCGAGCGAGGTAAACATTCTTTACTTCATCGGGAGCATCATCTGCAGGTGGGTCACCCAGCGGTGCATCCAGCACATAAGTCAAATTACCAGCTGTGAGGACAATCCTCAAATTGCGGAACCAATCCACGAAGTTGCTTCCATTGTTTTTCAACTTTTCTTTCTCTAGGAACGCATTAAAATTGATGGTAGGGGCTGCCATTGATCTACAACATATTTGCAATAGTTTAGACTAAGTTTATGACAAATTGAGTTCAAATTAATAATGAAATTAAACTAGGTGAACTCCCACTCAAAACAATATCCCTCACATTGTTTTAGTGATCACACGAACCAAATCCACCATATCAACACCGATCATCACGAGAGTTGACATAGTTTCAATGGCGAACAATCGACATGTTCATCATATCTACTATATGATTCATGCTTTACCTTTCGGTGATCCGTGTTCCGAGACCATGTCTGTACATGCTAGGCTCGTCAAGATCAAACCTTAGTTTCCGCATGAGCAAATCTGGCTTGCTCACGTTGTATACACTTGCAGAATTTAACACACCCGATCATCACGTGGTGCTTCGAAACAACAAGCTTTAGCAACGGTGCTAACTAAGGGTGAACACTTTATGACTTGAAATTGATGTGCATGAGGGATCATCTTATAATGCTACCGTCGTCTACTAAGCAATACAAGATGCATAAAGGATTAACATCACATGAAATTCAATATATATGTGATATGATATGGCCTTTCTTCTTTGTGCTTCCGATCTCCATCTTCAAGCACGAACATGATCTCCATCATCACCGGCATTGCATCAAGGTCAATGACGCTTCTCCATGGTTGTCGTCCACCGGCTTCAACTATTACAACTACTTTGAATAGACACGCGGGTCTTAACATAAATTAAAGACAACCATTTGGCTCCTGCCGGTTGCCAACTTACAATAAGGAACATTGGATACATCAAATATAATCACAATCATGGCCATATCACATCACTGCACACCCCTGCAAAACAAAGTTAGACGCCTCTACTTTCTTTGTATATTTTATGTGGTTTGGGGCTTTCAATAAGTGTCGTTCTAACTTACGAACAAGAACCACAACATTGATACTAGTATTGTTGATCACCCGTTGTAAATTGGATCTTAACTATGCTAGGAGAAACAGGCACCCGCAAAGCCACTTATGCAATACAAGTTGCATGTCAAGCGTGGAGCAAGTCTCATGAACGATGTCATGTAAGGTTAGCCCGGGCCGCTTCATCCCAACATACCGCAAGATGCAAAGTACATAAGAAGTAATCGACAATAAAAGCATCAACTCCCACAATGACCATTGTGTTCTACTCGTGCAACAGATCTACATATAAACCTGGCTCTGATACCACTGTAGGGGTTCGTAGTATGGAAAACAAAAATTTTCTATCGCATACAAACAAACAAGCCAAGATCTATCTACTAGATTGTAGCAACGAGTCGATGGAATAACTTACCCTCGAAGATTCCAAAGTGTTTAACGAGAGCGGATTCTTGTGGGTGATGTAGTCGTACTCTTCCCGATCTCAAGATCGTGTAGACGATCCTTCCGGCGCTGCGTTCCGGCAGCGCTCCCGCAGTCGGTCACACGTTCAGTACTCGACGAAGACCTTCCTCTCCCTTGTTCCAGCAGGCAGCGGAGGTTGTAGCACTCTCCTCGCGATTCCGGCAGCACAACGACGTGGTACCGGAAGTAGAGGGGAAATCCCGCAGGGCTTCGCCTTAAGCCGGAGCGAGTATGGTGGATTATGAGAGAGGGCTATTAGTGGTCTAGAGATTAGATACACCAATTAGAAGGCTCTAAACCGCAGGCTAAAGCAATTAGAAGCTCTAAACCAAAACGGCTCTAAACCGGAGATTAGAGGTAGAAACTTGTGTGTCTAGAGGAGGAGGCCCTGCCCCTCCTTTTATGGGTGGAGGGTGCGGCCAAGGGGAGGGGAGTCCCTCCCCAAGTCGGCCTTGGTTGGCGCGCCGGCTTGGGGAGGAGACTCCTCCCCCAAGTCGGTTCCCAACTCCTCTTGCTTGTTTCCCATAGTTTCTTGTTTTAGTCGTTTGACTTTCAAACTGGACATTTGACTTTTCTGTTTTAGGATTCAATTTAATCCTTTATTTGGAACAGCAAGAACACTTAGTACATGATGCAATCATTCCAATATGTAATGACACATTCATGTACCCCTCCCCCCTCCCGGAGTGCCAGACATTCCGGAACCTTCTAGAACATTCACCGGAATCATTTCCGAACTCCGAAACGGGACTTTCCTTATATGAATCTTATTCTCCGGACCATTCCGGATCACCTCGTGATATCCCGGATCCCATCCGAGACTCCGAACAACATTCGGTCTCACAACGTCGAATCCTTAAGTGTGTCTCCCTACGGTTCGTGAATTATGCGGACATGATCGAGACACTTCTCCGAACAATAACCAATAGAGGAATATGGAAATTCATATGGCTCCCACATATTTCTACGATTACTTTGCGATCGAATGAACCACTTACATACGATACCAATTTCCCTTTGTCTCACGATAGTTTACTTATCCGAGGTTATGATCGCCGGTATCTCTGCATACCTAGTTCAACCTCGTTACCGATAAGTACTCTTTTCTCGTTCCCGTGATATGTGATCCCTTGTGATCCAGTCACATGCTTGCAAGCTAATTGGATGACATTCCACCGAGAGGGCCCAGAGTATATCTATCCGTCATATGGATGGACAAATCCCACTCTTGATCCATGTGTTTCAACCAATACTTTCCGAACACTCAATGCCACCTTTATAGCCACCCAGTTATGGTGTGGTGTTTGATGTCATCAAAGCATCCATCCGGTAAAGGTGATATGCATGATCTCATGGTCGAAGGAATTAGGTTACTATGTATCAGAAAGCATATAGCAATTGAACTATTGAAATGACTTGATCTTTATGCTACGCTTATCTATAGGAGTATGTCCATCATATCATTCTCCTAACGATATGATCTTGTTGTTGATAACATCTCAATGTTCATGATAGGGAAACCACAATCATTTATCAACCAACAAGCTAGTGAAGTATAGAGGCTATACTAGGGACTTCAAATTAAGTTTACAAATCACACAAGTATTAATGTTTCCTTGTTAATACTATTATAGCATGAATGTAAACATTTATCATAAACACAAAGATATAATAATAACTACATTTATTATTGCCTCTAGGGCATATCTCCAACAGTTGGCTTGCTCCCAGACATGCTGGCTAGGCTTGTTTCTCTTCCTAGCTTGCTGTCTCCACTGGGGTTGCATGGTTAGCTTCGGTTGTTCACCATTGATGACAATACCAAGCTTATAGTGGGGCTAGTGCTTGGTTTAACTTGCTAGATGATCTACTGAGATGATTGTGAGCTAGAGAGGGAACAAGTTAGGCTCCAATCACTGCTCACTATAGTGTTTAGATTTTGTATGATTTGTGTCTGCAACCTGTTTGATGAAATGGCCGCATGAACTCAAGTTTTGAATTTTGAAAAGATTTTTGGTGGGTGTGCTAGATTGGTGCTGGTGAGTGATGGGGGAATACCAATCGGGGTATACCCTCGAAGCGGATTCGCCAGCTGGATCGAGCCGACTGAAGCCAAGCCCAGAGCGGGTCGACTCGCCCAAAACGGCGACTGGCACATGCTGGACCCAGACGAGTGGCGCCGACTGGGGGCCCAAGACGGTGACTTGAATACAAAGCCCACCAAATACTTGTAAACCCTAATTGGCTGCATATATAAAGCCACCAGGGGCACCCCTTTGGGGACAACTGATCCACATCTCTCATTAGATCTAGTCTCCCTCCGCCTACGGCGGCTTCCATGTAAACCAATCTATGATCATATACTGGATTGACAGCAGGATGTAGCGATCCTCCATCGAGGGGACGTGAACCTGGGTACATCGTGTGCCAATCTCGCTCCCGGATTCTCCTACGTCGCCTTGCTCCCTCTACGTAAGCTACCCCCAGTAGCATCTGCCGTGCAATACCACGACAGTTAGCGCCCACCGTGGGGCTAGCGGTGCTTGGAGGGTGATAATCCGGGCGGGATCCCTCACCGCCAGGTCGCATCGCGGTCGACTTCATCATCGCCAAGCGCAGTATCAAGACTCAACGAGTCTCTATGGACTGCTATCCGGAGACTCCAGATCACATGTACAATCGCCTAGTAAAATATTGGCAGCGTGAATAAGCATGATCGGTTTGATGAGTTTTCTATTAATTCCCTCTCTTTCGTTACTCCTCCAGATGATTAATTTATTCGCATCCAATTCACGTTACCTCTTTTTATAATTTGGTTTACTGCCCATAACTACAAGATTGGATCGTCATGCTTTTAGTTCCAGGCCTTGATTGAAGCGCGAGTACGCCGAATTGGTTTTACAACCATCCTGATTGGCTGCGTCAGAAGCTTACTTCATGCACGGCGAGAAATCAATCTCCAATGAGTCAATCCCTTTTTGCTTATTGATTTTGGCTACCGATTATTCTATTCAATATTATAAATATCATGTACCTTAACGTTTTGTTTTGTGAGCACGAAAGCAACGCATGATCCAGATTTGCCCGGCTCTAGACGTACAAGACTTGAACTCGCTCATGAAGGGCCGTAACCACTGGAGAATTAATCCGCGAAGGAGGGGCGATCGATCTGTGCGCTGTTGCAAACTCGTCATTGCCAATTCTCCATCGCGGACTCTCTATTTGAGGTGCCCGCCGTGGACTGATTCGCGGCGGACTCATCCATCAAGGACTCGCCCATCGTCGAATCGCCACGCCCACATCGACTCGGCATCCGGGAACTTTCCCACTCGCGGACTCTCCATGATTTGGATGTCGTCACTCTCGCAGACTCGCCATGCTCCAGAATTCGCCTAAACGCGGACATGCTTAAACGCGGACTCGCTAGGCTCGGGGACTCGCCCGTTGCGGACTCACCTGCCGCGTCGACTTCGCCATAGCGCGACCCCCGTCCGCCGCATCGACCCTGTGTCCGCCGCGTCGACTTCGCCATAGCGCGACCCCCGTCCGCCGTGTCGACCCTGTGTCCGCCGCGTCGACTTCGCCATAGCGCGACCTCCGTCCGCCGTGTCGACCCCGTGTCCACCGTGTCGACTTCGTCAAAGAGCGACCATACGTCCGCCGCGTCGACCCCGTGTCCGCCGTGTCGACCCTTTACGGCTACGTAGAATGCGTACGCCGTGCCTACTAAGGGACCTTCATCGTCCGAGTCGCCAGAGAGGGTCACATGCCACGCTGCATGGACTCACCACTGGGTGTCTCTTCCCCCCGGGAAAAATCTATTCGCCTTTGTCAACCTTTGAAAGAGCGACTCGCATGGCCAATTAGTGCCGACAAGGACTCGCAAACCGAGCCTCGGATCGTCCACAAAAAACGCTAACCGAGAGCCATCATTGGAGTCGCCTTGCTCGACTGGCCTTCCGGACCAAGACAAATGGTAGTGCTACACAAACAGCACCATGTCCTCCTCAACCTTAGACAGTGCGACTCGCACGACTAAGTACTGCGGACGAGGACTCGCAAACCGAGCCTCAGATCGTCCAGGAAGAACGCCAAGACGAGAGCCATCTTTGGAGTCGCCATGCGACTGGCCCCCCGGGCCAAGACGAGAGACTCGCTAACAGAAACAGCGCAATCAACATCATCGGGGACTCTCCCCTCGCGGACTCGCAATCATCGCCGACTCGCCACGCTCGGGGACTCTCCCCTCGCGAACTCGCAATCATCGCGGCCTCGCCACGCTCGGGGACTCTCCCCTCGCGGACTCGCAATCATCGCGGACTCGCCGCGCTCGGGGACTCGGCGCCCGTCGGTCGCTGGACCTCGCCACTCGCCACGCTCGAGGACTCTCCCCTCACAGACTTGCTCGACCTCGCCACTCGGCATGCTACAGACAGCGCCACTCGCCGGTCGCCCGACATCTCCATTCGTCGCGCTTGGGGGCTCGGCGCTCGCCGGTCGCTCGGCTTCGCCGCTCGCCGCGCTCGGGGACTCGGCGCTCGCCGGTCGCTCGACCTCGTCACTCGCCGCGCTCAGGGGCTTGTCGCGCTCGGGGACTCGGTGCTCGCCAGTTGCTCGACCTCGCCGCTCGCCGCGCTCAGAGGACTCGACGCTCGCCAGTCGCTCGACCTCGCCACTCGCCGCGCTCGGGGGCTCGGCGCTCGCCGGTCGCTCGACCTCGCCGCTAGCCGCGCTCGGGGGCTCGGCGCTCGCCGGTCGCTCGACCTCGCATACTCAACACGCTCGGGGACTCGCCACCGCGGACTCGCCCTCGCGTACTCAACGCGCACGGGGACTCGACGCTCGCCGGTCGCTCGACCTCGCCACTCGCCACGCTCGGCAACAACCACTACTATTTTCAAAATATGAGTCTCAAGTTGCCTCTACAAGCCAACTCGAGCCTCGGGGACTACTCCTAGGCATGCTGCGTGTACGCGTGATTCCACGACCGCGGCTCGCGCTCGTCGACTCGCCATAGTGGACTCTCCACTCGCGTACTTATCACGCTCGGGACTCGCCGCCGCGAACACTCGCCCTCGCGTACTCAACACGCTCGGGGACCCGCCACCGCGGACTCGCCCTCGCGTACTCAACACCCTTGTCGACTTGCCAACACGGACTCTCCACTCGCGTACTCTGTAGGGTTCGCAGCATAGAAAACAAAAATTTTCCTACGATGTGAACTATATACCAAGATCTATCTACTAGATACAAACAACGGGCGGATGTATATCCGTAGAGAACATACCCTTGAAGACCGACAAAGCTTAACGAGTTCAACTCGTGGTTGATGTAGACGATCTCTTGCCGATCTCAAGATCGAGAGGAAGTCCTAGCGCCGCAAATCAGCAGCGCATCCGTGCTCGCACACACGTTCGAGGCACCGAGCAACCTCCGCCTCCTCGCTCCAGCGATGCAGCGGAAGCACAACTCTTTCTTGACGAATAGCCACCGGGAACATGTATCTCGCTAGTCCGAGACCATGGGGGATAAATTCTAGAGGGGGAGAGAGATCCTTCACGAGGAGGTGTGAGAGACAAGTGAGGAGGGGGGCTCCTTTTATAGGAGGAGGGGGGGCACCCAAGGGGGTGGCCGCCGGCCATGGGGGCTTCCCCCTCCCCTCCTTCATTCATGTGGGTGGACACTCCACTCACAAAATGCCCTTTAAAATTCCCTCCACTCAAAAGTCCACTCAAATTCCCATTAAATTTCCACCAAATTTAATGCAAACTCTCATTAAATAAAACTCTTTTATTTTATTCAGAATTTTGTCAATTACTTTAATGACAAACATTCACAAATAACCCCTTGCTAGAATTCTATTTCACATGCATAACCACTTTATGCAATTACACCCGAAAACCTGTTTCGGTATCTAGTGAAATAAATTCCTGCGCTTGTTCATTCTTTCGGCATGAAACATTTGCTCCAATTTGATGTCGGTGTATCTTAAGTGTGTCACCCTACGGTTCGTGAATAATGCGGACATGATCGAGACCCCTCTCGGATCAATAATCAGAAGCGGGATCTGGAGACCCATACTGACTCCCACACATTCAACGATGACTTTCTTGTGATCGTCGGAACCTTTTACGCTAGTATCTTAATCCCTTTGTTTCACGATATATTACATGTCCGAGATTCGATCATCGGTATCTCCATACCTAGTTTGATGTCGTTACCGACATGCACTCTTTTCTCGTTCCTGTGATATAACATTCTAGTGATCAAATCACTTGCTTGCAAGCTAATCAATGTGATATCACCGAGAGGGCCCATAGTATATCTATCCGTCATCGGGATGAAAAAATTCCACTCTCGATCCATGAGCCTCAACATAACACTTTATTAGTTCTGAATCCATCTTTATAATCACCCTGTTACGGTGTGACGTTTGATGTTATCAAGAAACTCTTCCGGTGTTAGTGATTGACATGATCTCATGGTCTAAGGATTAGGATCACTTCGTAAGTTGTTATAGCAATATAAACTCAATGACTTTGATCGTAATGCTATACTTCGGATGAATGTTCATCACACCATTACACTAATGTTGTGATCCCGTTATTAACAACATCCAATGTCCATGATCAGGAAACCTTGATCATATTGTTAATCAACGAGCTAGTTTATGAGAGAGGCATAACTAGGAACTTTCTGTTTGTTTATTAAACACACGTGTATTAACGTTTCCGTATTAATACAATTATAGCATGCAAAATAAACATCTATCATATACTTGGAATACACATAATAAACACTTTATTATTGCCTCTCAGGGCATATACTCTCCACGCTCAGGGACTCGCCGCCGCGAACACTCGCCCTCGCGTACTCAACACGCTCGGGGACTCGCCACCATGGACTCGCCCTCGCGTACTCAACACGCTCGGGGACTCGCCACCGCGGACTCGCCCTCGCGTACTCAACACGCTCGGGGACTCACCACCGTGGACTCGTCCTCGTGTATTCAACGCGCTCAGGTACTTGGCACGCTACAGACATCGCCACTCGCCGGTCGCTCGACCTCGCCACTCGGCACGCTCGGGGACTCGGCACTCGCCGGTCACTCGACCTCGCCACTCGCCGCACTCGGGTACTCGGCGCACTCCACGTTCGGGGACTCGCCGCAACTGGCAGCTTCACCGACATCCTGCGTCTTTCGCCAACTGGCCATCACCGACTGGCTCACGCCGACCGCCTCCCTCTTCACGCTTCTTTTCTCTATTCAGGAGCTCGTTGCCGATTCGCCATGACCCATCGTCAAGACTCTCCTTGCCCTGCCTCAAGCCCGCGTCGAATCAACAACGCGCTCGGGGACTACTGATGGGGGAATACTAATCGGGGTATACCCTCGAAGCGGATTCGCCAGCTGGATCGAGCCGACTGAAGCCAAGCCCAGAGCGGGTCGACTCACCCAATACGGTGACTGGCGCATGCTGGACCCAGACGAGTGGCGCCGACTGGGGGCCCAAGACGGTGACTTCAATACAAAGCCCACCAAATACTTGTAAACCCTAATTGGTTGCATATATAAAGCCACCAGGGGCACCCCTTTGGGGACAGCTGATCCACATCTCTCATTAGATCTAGTCTCCCTCCGCCTACGGCGGCTTCCATGTAAACCAATCTATGATCATATACTGGATTGACAGCAGGATGTAGCGATCCTCCATCGAGGGGACGTGAACCTGGGTACATCGTGTGCCAATCTCGCTCCCGGATTCTCCTACGTCGCCTTGCTCCCTCTACGTAAGCTACCCCCAGTAGCATCTGTCGTGCAATACCACGATAGTGAGTCTACAGATGCTTGGGTTTTGAAAGTTGAGCTTGTTTGAGTGGTTTTTGAAAAAGGGGGATCTTCCCATATGATAAAGATTCAATTTTCAATTGCCATTTAAACTATGCATTTAAAAGTTTCTGGATGATCACAAAGTGGGCCTTGATACTTTGTTATGAGTACATTCAAGGGGTGCAAAGATCCAGAAAAGTTTCTGTTAAGTTTTGAAAGTTTGAGACAGCCAAAGTAGGCATGGGAGTTAAATTGGTCAAAATGACCATTCCCTTAATATATTTGTTTTGATTTACTTGTCTTTATGAAAAGTGTGGGAAATGTTTTAGATGATGTTATTTCACCTAAGAAACATTTTACAAGCAATGAAACAAACAAACAAGGTGGTTCAAAAGAATTTCAAAATCCATGCATACACAAAAGCATGTCTTCATAATTTTATTTAGCAAAGTTTTTGTTAACTCTAAATTTTTATGATTAGTGTTTGATGATCCAAGCTTATTATTTTTGGGATGTTACAAACCTTCCCCCCTTAAAAAAATCTCGTCCCGAGATTTGAAAAAAAGACGAAGAGATTACCTAGGATTTGAAGAGATCGGGAAACTCCGTCCTGATGTGATCTTCGTGCTCCCAGGTAGCTTCCTCTTCTGTGTGGTTGCTCCACTGAATCTTGAGAAACTTGATGCTTCGGGTTCGGGTAGTTCAAAAAGCTTCTTCCAAAATGCGGATGGGTACTTCGGGGTAGGTCAGGTCATCATTGATCTCTATAGTCCGGTGGTCGATATTTTTGAACACTTCCGTCTTCTCTGGAACTTCGAGACACTTGCGAAGTAACGAGATATGGAACACGTTGTGGACGGCCGACATTTATTCGGGTAGTTCCAATTGATACGACACCTCTCCTCGATGGTTCGGAATCTTGAAAGGTCCGATATATCTGGGGGCTAACTTTCCTTTGAGTTGGAAACGTTGCATTCCCTTCAATGGCGACACTTTCAGATAAACAAAATCTCCTATGTTGAAGGCGAGGTCTCGACGTAACTCTTCTGTCTGGATTGGGCGGTCTTGAGGTGCTCACGAATCTTGTGAACCTTCTCTTCTGCTTCTCGTAGGATGTCGGGTCCGAAAATCTGACTCTCTCCTACTTCCGACCAGTTCAAAGGGGTGCGACACTTTCTCCCGTACATGAACTCAAATGGGGCCATTTGCAAACTGGCTTGGTAACTGTTGTTGTATGAAAATTCTGCAAAAGGCAGACAGTCTTCCCACTTGGATCCATATTCTAACACACATGCTCTCAGCATATCTTCGAGTATTTGATTTACTCGCTCCGTTTGTCCATCGGTCTGAGGGTGATAGGCGGTACTGAAATTTAGGTGGGTTCCTAAACCTTCTTGAACTTTCTTCCAGAATCTTGAGGTAAACTGAGTTCCTCGATCCGATACAATGTTCTTGGGGACTCCATGCAAACTAACGATTCTAGCGATGTACAACTCCGCTAGCTTCGAACTCTGATAGGTGGTTTTGACGGGCAAGAAATGAGCGACTTTGGACAATCTGTCCACTATGACCCAAATAGAGTCATTTCCCCTACTAGAAGTAGGCAGTCCGGTGATAAAGTCCATTCCTACAGAATCCCATTTCCATTCCGGAATCTGCAATGGTTGCAACAATCCAGCGGGTCTTTGATGTCCTGCCTTGACTCACTGACATATATCACACTTGGCGATATAGCTTCCGATTTCTCGCTTCATCTTATGCCACCAAAATTGCTCTTTCAAATCTTGATACATCTTAGTTCCTCCGGGATGGATAGAATAAAGAGTATCATGAGCCTCCTTCAAAATAACTTCTTTCAACTCAGAATCTGCTGGTACACAAAGGCGTCCATTGTACCACAGAACTCCTTCTTCGTCTTCGGTGAATCCGGGTACTTTGCCTATACCGATACGACGCTTGATTCCGTCGATACTAGCATTTCCTTTCTGCGCCTCTTTGATCTGGCTGATCAAAGTGGGCTGAAGTTCTATACTAGCCAAAAATCCTTCACTTACTAATTCCATTCGAAAATCTTCCATCTCTTTGTGCAAACTTGGTTGCTCCTTCAAAATCATGGAGTTCAAGCGGCACAACAATCTGCTAAGGGCATCGGCTACCACATTGGCTTTACCAGGGTGATAGTGAATGTCCAGATCGTAATCCTTGATTAGCTCAATCCATCTCCTCTGTCTCACATTCAGCTCCTTCTGAGTGAATATATACTTCAGACTCTTGTGATCCGTATAAATCTCACAACGATTTCCCATTAGGTAATGTCTCCATGTTTTCAGGGCTAGAACTACGGCTGCGAGTTCGAGGTCATGGGTTGGGTAATTTTGCTCATGTTGTTTCAATTGTCGAGATAGATAGGATATAACTTTGCCTTCTTGCATTAGCACACATCCGAGACCGATCTTGGATGCGTCACAATACACATCGAAGGGCTTCGAGATATCCGGCATGATCAAGATTGGGGCTGAAATCAATCTCCTCTTGAGTTCTTGAAAACTCGCTTCACACTTGTCGGTCCATTCAAACTTCTTGTCCTTCTTCAGAAATTGGGTCATGGGTCTAGCGATACTCGAGAATCCTTCTACGAACTTGTGGTAATATCCCGCCAATCTGAGAAATGCACGAACTTGGGTTTGAGTGGTCGGGGCTTGCCAATCTTCTACATCTTTCACTTTGGTAGGGTCAACGGAAATTCCTCCGGCTGATACAATGTGACCGAGGAATCCTACCTCCTGTAACCAGAATTCACATTTGCTAAACTTGGCATACAACTTATGCTCTCTAAGGGTTCCAAGAATGGTCCTTAGGTGTAGCTCATGTTCTTCTTCTGATTTGGAATAAATCAGAATGTCATCAATGAAAACAACAACAAACTTATCCAGGAAGTCCATAAAAATCTTATTCATGAGGTTCATGAAATAAGCGGGGGCATTGGTTAATCCAAAAGACATGACTGTATACTCGTATAATCCATATCTGGTGGTAAAGGCAGTCTTTGGAATATCCTCTGCACAAATCTTGAGTTGATGATAACCAGTTCTAAGATCAATCTTATAAAACACTTTGGCACCGGTCAACTGATCAAACAAATCTTCTATCTTGGGCAAGGGGTACTTGTTCTTGATGGTGACATCATTCAATTTCCGATAACCGTACATAAACGGTTACCTCCATCTTTCTTATCCACAAACAAGACAGGTGATCTCCAAGGTGACGCACTTGGTTGAATCAATCCGATTTCCAGAATGGCATCTAGTTGCTTCTTTAGTTCTTCTAACTCCGATGGGTTCATACTATAGGGTCTCTGGGCTATGGGTCCTATTCCGGGGATTAGTTCGATGATAAACTCGATATCCCTATCTGGGGGCATACCAGGCAAAACATCTGGGAATACATCGGGGTATTCACAGACTATCCGGACTTGGTAAATGGTAGGTTGGGCTATACTCTTATTGCACTTGAATTGACGAGGTAAGGTTTCAGATATATGCTCGACTGATATTCCGGCTGTACTGGTCATGGTGATGGCTTTCTTGGCACAGTCGATCAATCCTTTATGTTTGGACATCCAATCCATTCCTAGTACTACTTCCAAACCTTTATTCCGAGTACTATCAGATTAGCATAAAAATCTATGCCATGGATTCGGATAGGGACGGCTTTGCAGATTTGCCTAGTCTTGGTGGTTGATCCGGGAATTTGAACAATCATAACATGCTTCAGTTTGGTTGGTTGAATTTTACTAGTGCATACAAATTCTTCGGTGACAAATGAATGTGATGCACCAGAATCAAACAACACCCTTGCAAGTACTGAATTAACAGAAAACATACCCAGCACGACGTCTGGCGCTTCCTGAGCTTCTTCAACATGCAAGAGAAAAAGACGGCCATTGCGGTTGAGTGAATTCCCTGGGGCAAACCTTCTTCCAGGCTGAACACGACGCTGCTGCTGAGCTGGGACATTAGTATTGGGTGATGTAGCATTCTTCTTGTTGGGGCACTCGTTGGAATAGTAGCCTTTATTTCCACAGTCATAACAAGTCACTTGCGACTTGTCCTTAGCTGCGACAGGCACAGCATTGCTTCCAGTCCTCGGGGCAGTGTTGGTGTTGGTGGCAGCATTGTTGGTGTTTAACTTGGGTGGGCACGGGTGAAATTGCTAGAGTTGCCGGGGTTGTTGTGATTTCCTCCGGGTCTAGGGTTTCCACGGTTGGGATAGGTGGGACGGGTCATCGGGGGTCTGTTGGTTCTTGAGGCAAATCCTGGAGATGGGTTGGGATGATACTTTGGGGTCTGATGGGTTCCTGGCTGATGCATCATACGACGCTTGCGGTTCTCATTGGCTTGGTTGATTTTTCCTTCCATCTTAATGGCAGAGTCGACAAGGGCTTCAATATCCGCAAAGGGGATATTAACTAACACTGTCTGCATCTCGTCATGCAGACCATTCAGTAACCTCTCCTTCTTCTTGGCTTCAGTGTCGATCTCATCCGGGGCATACCTAGCTAATGACAAAAAAAATTCACGGTATGCCACTACAGTCATCCTTCCTTGCTTCAGCTCTCTGAACTCGTCTCTCATTCTCTTGATCAAATCCGGTGGCACATGGGTTCTGCTGAACTTGACCTTGAATTCCTCCCAGGTCATTATCTGGCCTCCGGTCATTGCACGAACACTGTTCCACCATGCCCTGGCATCTTCGGCTAGATAGTGGGTGGCGAACAGAACTTTCTCGTTAGCTTCCACTCCGGCGACTTCTAGGTTATTTTCCATGGTTTGCAGCCAATCATCGGCGTCTAGGGGCTCTTCTGACTTAGTGAAAACAGGTGGGTTGGTATTCTGGAAATTCTTGAGCTTAGATCCATGGTTGTCCTGATTTCCGTGGCCTTGGTTATTGTGGGACATCTGGGCTATCTGTTGCAGAGTGGCTAGGTTGGCTTGACGTTCCGCTCTTTCAGCTTCATGGTCAGAAGTCAACATTTGCAGGATCTGCAACACCGGGTCCTGGGATGAACCACTTCCTCCGCGTGGCATCTGAAGATTGAGATAGATCATGAGATAAGAGGGAAATTTCTAAGGTTCTGGGATTTTGAAAAGTTTTTAAAGTTTGACACAGATTTTTCCAGCAACTTGCTCTTCATTCATTCATTCACACGATACAACACACACCACAGCAAGGAAAAACAGATGGTTTTAAGAACCATTCTGGAATCTACGATACAGTGGGACCGAATACTACTCACTACGCTAGTGCTCAAGTGCTACTACTCCTCGGAATCTGTGGCTTCATCATCTTCATCATCATTGATGAAGGCGAAATCATCTTCATCGGTGAAGAAGTCCATGGCCTGATCCTCCAGAAAATCACCATCATCACTGAGATAGGAGTAGGGGTCTTCACGAAGATCTTCTCCGGCATTCTCCCTTTCCTCCAACTGCATGTCTCTCTCGTGGATGGTCTCTTACAAAGATGAGATGCAGTGGCAGAGACGGGCAATAATGCACTCCTTCTTGTCGAGCTGACGTCGGCGAGACTTGTGATCCTTTGCTAGCATGGCGATGGTCTGGTCCTTCGTCTTGATGATGGCAGACTTGTGGTTGGAGTAGTCACGGCAGTTGTCTAACTCCTGCTGACGATCATACATCATGAAGCTAAGGTGGTCCAATTGAGTCTTCAGCTCGGGGTGGTATGGGGCTTCCAGTGGTTGTCCATTTGCATCACGCCTTGGACAAAACTCAAAGCGAGTACCCTTGATCTGATTGATGCTCTGCCCACACAGACGGGAAAGAGCTTCCTGCATGGCCCTGGCAAGTCCATCGAGCCAGTTGTTCTCTCTTAAGGTAAACTGAATTCCTTCCGCAGTGGGAGGTTCAATGTTTCCTCTGAGACTTGCAACAATTAGCCACTGCAGATCTTCTCCTCCTTGATCATTGAGCTGAGCTCCGAAGAACTCGGGGTGCGGACGCTCCAGAAATTCCGAAAGCTGGTCCAAATCCCTCTCAAAGATAAGGTCTCCTCCATTCCCCAACTGATAAAACTTGCTGTACTTCACGTCCATCTATAAGAATAGAGGATGAGTAGGTTAGCAGAGTGATCCAGTGTGTCAAAATTTTAGGTATTTTGCAAGAGTTTTTGAGGAACATGAATTTTCATGAAAGAATCAAAGAGATAAGAATGAGAATAAGTTTTTTTAAATATTTGTTTTATTTGGTTTTGAAACTAAGTTTTTGGTTCAAACGTCCAGTCTAACTAGGGTCTCCTATGGTCAGGATGGCTCTGATACCAACTTGTCAACACCCGGGTTTTTAATCCCAGATGCCTGTTATGCCATACATCACAATCCCAGGATTACCATTTTTGCGAGACATAACAGAATTGGATACCACAGTACATCATCCATTACAACCGTACATAAGGTCTTACACAAATAAGGATCTCATGATCCAGTTCTTAATACAACATCAAGCAGCGGAATACGTAATAATAACGGTAGCGTCGGCGAAGCTCCATCTTCGGGGTCAGAGGCAATGCTGACGATGGGAGATGATCCTAGTTGTCGTAACCTTCCTGGGGTCCATATTCCAGGTACTCCTCTTCATAGTCTGGCCATGGGAATAGCCAGGGACAAAGCCATGAGTACTCTTTAAGTACTCGCAAACTAGTACTAGCAGGTAAAGGGGTTTTTGGATAATAGGACACTAGGCTCTAGGGTTGTTTTGCAAAGGCCAGATTTATCTCTACTAATTTTTATGAAAGCACTAATGCTAGTTGAAGTTTTATAACACCTAAAGGGGAACTTGTATTTCATATCACAACCCTGTTGTGGTCAAGTCAAAGTCTCACTTCATTTCACAAGTCATTTTGAAAAGTCTGGCGGGGGAACAGTATGGCCACTCCAACTATCCATAACCGCGGACGCGGCTATTCGAATAGTTTGACACTCTGCAGAGATTGTACACTTTCACCACAACATTCGATACATCCGTCAGGAACAAATCCTGAATTCACCATACTCAGTATGCGGATAATCAATCCTAACCTTTCAATTACACGCCCTAGTATAAGCACCTCTCCTGTGAGTTTGGCCTCCCAACCATGACCAACTGTCATCTTGGGTATTGCACAGGTGGACAATCTTCACAAGGTAGCCTCAGCTCAGACCTTGGCCGTGAGGGAACTAATACTAAGGTATATAAGTTTCCAGTCAAGCCCTACCCAATCTTCGGGTATTATGGTTGTACGATGAAATTGGAATGGTATCGCATCCAGACAACCATCAGTTTTATAAAGGGCTAAGGCTCATGCCTCAACATTTTCATCACCAAAATCATCAGGTGTTCGGAAACACATATCCAAAACATTTCAATAGAATGATCCATCATTCCAAGGTTTTCATAACCATTTTTCCACCAAGTATTCCCATCTAAAGTTGATCAAGTTTTATGCTTAGCCTAGCATCTACAAGTGGGGGTGAGTACTAATGAGGGGTGGTAAACTAGTGGAGTTTCAACTAAGCTCAATCTCATGCCTTGGGATGACATCAAGATTATCTAGTTTAGGCCAAATTTTATGCTCTTTATGCAACCTTCACATATCTTTCTAGTATCTACCATTTACTTAGGTAAAATCTATGTAAGAGCTTTGATAAAGAAATAAAGTAAGAAGCTTGTAAGTAAAACTAGGATTGGTTTACCAAGTGGGTATGATAACATATGCTTAAGGCATATAGTTGGCATGATAAAAAGCAAGTATTTGCTTGCATAAATGCAAGTATAAGCTTGCTTAGGTATAGTATCAGCTTGCAAGGTTACTGGCTTGCTAAAGTAGAGTATCTTGCAAGTGTTAGCTTGCCTTGTGCAGAGCAGTGGTTGAAGTTCTCCTCGGCTTCTTCTTCGTAGAATCCTCCTTCCTCCTCGTATCCTTGGTCGGTACTAGCGTCTATAAATAAATACGATGTACACAATCACCAAGCAATACTTAACTACTTGCAATCATCACACACAAGGGTCCTATAGATGATCTAGCATCATCACTAACATTACAAGATTTGGGTTTGGTTTAATTATTTTTATTTTTAGAAAAGTAATTTCTACTCATTGAAAAACTACTTAAGATATAATATTCTCCAAACCAAACATGGGATCATGTTGACACATGTCATCACCACATATTTTAGTTCATGGGAATGTGATTTAAAATGGTGTCACAATTTAATAAGGTTTTACCCTTTTATTTTAATTAATTAGAATGGCTAGAAATGCCTATGTAGTATTCTTTTATTACTTGAACAATATTTCTGTAAGTAACCCTATATATTTTTATATATTCTGAAAGGTATGGTTAAATGTGATTTTTGAGAGTTGGAATCAACTCAAAAGCTATTATGGTTTAACTTTGAAAAATGTTTGAATGCAGAAAAGCTTCTGCCTTGTTATTTTTACCAAGGATGATCTACAGATCCAAATGACTTGAATCCAACGGTCTTGTATTCAGCATTCACAGACCTTTCCAACAAAATTGGTTTCATTCAAATTGGTGCACTGAATTGACCTGGGTTGATTTTTGAAAATGGGTACATAAGTGTGTTTGAATTAAAAAGAAGAAGGTTTAATTTGAATAACTGGGCTGCGCGGGAAAAGTTACTGGGACGGCCTGCTAAGCGCAGCGCTCCCGCAGGCTGTTTAAGTGGGTGTCCCCACTCGTCAGTGACACAGGGGGTGCGAAGCGGTATGGGGCATTGTGGGTCGTTCGATCTGATTCTAATCCAACGGCTGGGAGTCATCGTCGATGTTGAGCAACGCCGGCGAGACAGAAACCTAGCGTGGCAGGTGGGGGTCGCTGGGGGCTCACCGGGGTGCTGGCGAGGGTCGGCGAGGCGGGCGAATGACAAAGTCGACGACGGCGAATCTACTGGTACCGGTGGCTTCTCCTGGGGCGGCTCCAATCACTGGCTCCCTTCTTCTCTAGAGGCGGCGGGCTCTGGTGAAATTCCGACGAGGTGGTGCTCGCCTTGCTCCGGGAACGGTGTGGCACGATCAGTGAGGAGAGGGGAGTAGAATGGTGTGAAGAATTCGACTGGGGGTGGCCTCTATTTATAGTCGAGCGAGGGGACCGACGGGGAGCATGTTGATCTCGTCGGGGGCGGTGGTACAGACGGCTATCGGCATGGGCGAAGGTAGGGGACGGTGTGCTCCCTGGCGATGCTCAACGACATGGTTTCGAGGCGTGGGGCGGTGCGGCTTGGTCGTAACGCGGCGGTGCTCTGCGCGTGCCCGACGGAGATTTTAATGGCGCACAGCACGCGTGGTCCGCGCGGCGGCGAACGAGCGTGTCTGCGGGGTTTCTGGGACGGTGGTGATCAAGTATGCACGCGGCGAGGGCGGCACGCGGTCTGTGGGCGTCGGTCGAGCGTGGCGCACGGGGCGTGCTCTCGGCATGGTTGCTGGTGAGGTTGGCATGGTTCGTGCGTGTGGTCCAGTGGCTGGCAGCGTTCGAGCGGTGGACAGGGAGTGGCGGTGGGGTGTTGGCTTGCTCCTAGACATGCTGGCTAGGCTTGTTTCTCTTCCTAGCTTGTTGTCTCCACTGGGGTGGCATGGTTAGCTTCGGCTGTTCACCATTGATGACAATGCCAAGCTTACAGTGGGGCTAGTGCTTGGTTTAACTTGCTAGATGATCTACTGAGGTGGTTGTGAGCTAGAGAGGGAACAAGTTAGGCTCCAATCACTGCTCACTATAGTGTTTAGAGTTTGTATGATTTGTGTCTGCAACCTGTTTGATGAAATGGCCGCATGAACTCAAGTTTTGAATTTTGAAAAGATTTTTGGTGGGTGTGCTAGATTGGTGCTGGTGAGTCTGCAGATGCTTGGGTTTTGAAAGTTGAGCTTGTTTGAGTGGTTTTTGAAAAAGGGGGATCTTCCCATATGATAAAGATTCAATTTTCAATTGCCATTTAACCTATGCATTTGAAAGTTTCTGGATGATCACAAAGTGGGCCTTGATACTTTGTTATGAGTACATTCAAGGGGTGCAAAGATCCAGAAAAGTTTCTGTTAAGTTTTGAAAGTTTGAGACAACCAAAGTAGGCATGGGAGTTAAATTGGTCAAAATGACCATTCCCTTAATATATTTGTTTTGATTTACTTGTCTTTATGAAAAGTGTGGGAAATGTTTTAGATGATGTTATTTCACCTAAGAAACATTTTACAAGCAATGAAACAAACAAACAAACAAGGTGGTTCAAAAGAATTTCAAAATCCATGCATACACAAAAGCATGCCTTCATAATTTTATTTAGCAAAGTTTTTGTTAACTCTAAATTTTGATGATTAGTGTTTGATGATCCAAGCTTATTATTTTTGGGATGTTACACCCTCTTCTTCATTTTGGTCCTCGTCTTGACCATCATCTTGACCTTGATCATCATTGGAATCAACCTCTACATTGGGAGGCAAAGATTGACCTTGGTCTTGATCAAGTGCTCTTCTAGCATCAATTTGAGTTTGTCTCAAAGCAGTTTGTACGGATCTTCCTTGAGAAATTGACTTGGAACCACTTGACAACCTGGCGAATGGATCAAGCTCCCCTTGACTAGAGTTGTCACTTTGATCACCATGTTGAGGGTCCACATCTTGTCTTTGGCTTGAGTCAATATCCTCTTCGGTGGATGGAGCATGTTGAGGTTGTGAAGATGAGGGCTCCACTTGAGTGGAGCATAGTTCTTCTCGATCCGCCATAAGGGGTTCCTCAACGGGGCGGATATATCCCACACCCATTCTTCCTATGGCATCCTGAGGCATTTCATCATCTGCATCACAAGCATCAACACGCCCCCCTTGGGGACCATCATATTCTTCGAAGGTCACACTACAAGATTCTATGACGGCTCCGGAGAGCTTATCATAGATTCTATAAGTGTGAGATTCGAGACCATAGCCAACAAAAATACCCTCTAATGCTTTAGACTCGAATTTAGACAAACGAACACCTCTTATGAGATAGAAACACTTACAACCGAACACCCAGAAGTAAGATATGTTGGGCTTGTTACCGGTAAGAATTTCATATGGAGTCTTGTTGATTTCCTTGCGGAGGTAGAGCCGGTTTGAAGCATGGCAAGCGGTGGAGATGGCTTTGCCCAAAAGTTGTATGGAGATTTAAACTCCGCCAACATGGTCCTAGACATCTCAATAAGAGTCCGGTTCTTTCTTTCGGCCACACCATTTTGTTGAGGGGTGTATGCAGCGGAATATTGATGTTTAATCCCCTCATCACTAAGGAAATCATTCAAGGTGTAGTTCTTGAACTCGGTGCCGTTGTCGCTTCTTATAATCAACACGGGAAGATTGTATTGCCGTTGAACCAAGTTGATGAAGTCGATAAAGGTATTTTGAGTCTCACTCTTCAACTTGAAGAAATAAACCCAAGAGTATCTTGAAAAGTCGTCAACAATCACCAAACAATATTTCTTCCCACCAAGACTTGCATGATATGGAGGACCAAATAGATCCACATGGAGGAGTTCCAAGATCTTGGTAGACTTGATTTGGTTCTTAGGCTTGTGAGGAGCGTCATGCATCTTCCCTAGAACACATGTCCTCCAAACACGATCTTTGGCAAAGGAAACATTTTCTTTTAGTCCAACAATATGGCCCTCCTTATGAAGACTTTGCAAAGTTCTCATATTGACATGGACTACTCGGCGATGCCATAGCCAACCCACATCGTCCTTTCCGAATAAGCACATCGGACCTGAAGTGGCTTGCTCTGAAAAGTCCACCACATACAAGTCATGTTCGACGTACCCAACGAAAGCGACCTTGAGAGACTTGCTCCACAAGAGGACCACAATATCAACATCAATAAAGACGGCAAAGCCCATCTTCCCAAGAGCAAGGACTGAAAGTAAATTGTATCCAAGGGTCTCAACAAGCATGACGTTCACGAGTGTAATTGTAACACCCTCAGAATCGGCCCTATGCAAGTTTCAGCGCTTCCCGCCAAACCCGCATAGAAACGATTCAAAGGTGCCACCAGGCACTTTCGTGCGGGTGGAAAACGAAGTAATAACATTACACAACAGTCCTCGATGGGACCCACCGAACAGATATATATACAACACGACTCCATGAGTCAAGAATACAGATATACAATACAAAGATCCAAATCACCTTGAAAACGATAGAGCGTCCAGCTACGGACAAGATGAAAATGGGGCTAAGAGCCCTGAAGAATAACCAATGGCGTCCATAACCCTGCCCAGGCCTAGCCGGAAGGATAACCCTGCTAACGACGTCGATCTCAAAACCTGCTTAAACAAAAGGGGTGCCGACAAAGGGCAAAGGAAAAAGAGAGAGCGGTCAGTACTGAGGCCAGTACACGGCGAGGCTAGAATTCGGCGGTCCTCGCCTACATAGGTATGGTGGACTGAGCGGCAGCGGCAGCATGCACTAAACAACCTATAGAGACTCGATATAACTGTCGGCTATCAGAGAGGGATAAGAAAGATCTATTCGGATCCAACCTGAATCTAACACCAAACAAACCCATCCTGGCATTTCCCCCTCGAGACCAATCGAGGAAGTCAACCGAGGAACTCACACCGTTGGCAGTTTTATTTATTCAGTTATCGTTGCAGCAATTACTAGTCAGATATAGATAATCATCCTGATAAAATAAGCAGTGGGCAATTTTAGTTAACCATTCCGTTGTAGTTGCCACACTTACTAGTCAGATACAATTAGCATGAGGTGACCCAAAACCCAGCAGTTGTTGGTACTTTTATTTAGCCATTCGTTGTAGTGAAGCTGATTACTAGTCATATCGGATACAAGTCAATTTATAACAGTAAACTTTAGTTATAGTTGTCTATGATCGAGACCTGTGCTCCAAGTCGTCCATAACCGCGGACACGGCTTTTCGAAAAGATTAAACCCTGCAGGGGTGCACCAAAGTATCCACAAGCACTTCGACCCTTTCTGCCAGATCAGTTAACATACACCCATCGGTATGTCGGCGGGGCCTAAGTCATGACGTTTCCAGACCCAAAGCAAGCACGGGGGGCCACCCCACTAAGTACACCCGCAACGAAGTCGGCCGGTCTCCGAGACGGACTCAGGGTTTGGGTAGACGGCTGTGAACGACTGGGAACCCGAAAACTCGGGGTGTCGACACCGCGGAATCGTGTCCCGATCCTAAACAGTACAGTGTGCTATCCATCGCACAATCGTAAATAAAGCAGTAAAACATGGCATAAGTACAGGATAGTAATAAAACCCCAAACTAGTTTGTGGCCCCCAGTACAATACTTTGAAATCAGGTACTAATCAATGGGGGGCCCATATCTCCCCACCTGTGGTTAGCGCGCTCGATCTCGGAACAGGTGTCAAGAACTCGGGGTCCTACGGGACACAAGTGGACGGGCAACAACCAAATAACATCTATTGCCCACCTATGCCTCTGCTTACCTACTTCAATTTTAGTTGTTAAACAGTAATTAAAGTGAACAATAATTAAAGCCCATGATCATCTCCAACATTAAACATGCGGCAATTCCCCAACAACTGTGGTACTTGACGACACGCAACGACACTTGAGCAAGCGACTACGACGCGCAAGTCCAACTATCTACCAAACAACAGGTAATAGGATGTGTCCGAGGCAATATAGGGCTGCACGGAATATCACATGTACGGAATCTAGAGCATCGCAACACAGATAGCAATAGATCAACAGGAGGGAATAAATACTGTAAAGTAAGATAGGTAGAAAGGGGGAGATGCTCGCCTGAAAACATTGCCGAAGGTTCAACCGAAGATCGGGTCGACACTCGCATCAACTCAACGGCCTAATCCGCGAAGAAGCAAAACACTAGAAGAAACACCGGATGCAATATTTAATACGACGGCAAAAGATCGGCATGATGCATGTATGATGTATGACATGGCAAAGATGCGATGTAATTAGGCCATATTAAGCGGAACCGGGGGCCCGACAATTAATTAGATGGTTCATGTTATTTATCTACCCCGCAAATTAAATGTTGTCTTAACATGGCAAAAGATAGCATCGGTTCGCTACACAAATTTAAATGAGGCCAATATAAGACTAGATTTGCCCGCATATGGGCCCCATATTTAATTATGCAGTGAATCGGCATAAGGCCCCCAAACCACAGACAAGGATGCATGCATGAACAATTAATATGCGTCAAGTTGTATTATATTATAAAATAGGGTTTCGGGAAGGGGTTCACACATTAGAGGGCCTCGAAGAACTTGAGGTTCCGGGGTTCAGGGTTCGGTCTCAGGGTTCGGATCTGGGGTTCGTTCTCTGATAACGGAGGTAGATCTTGGCGCCTCCGTGGCCTCCGGGTCATGTCGACGGTCATGGCGTATCGAACTTCTTGCGTTCTCGGTAGATCTTGTTGACTCCACTCCGAAGTCCTTGTCGTTCTGCAGCGGAGATCATGGGGGTCATCGGGGTCTGGGCCTTGGTCGGGTCGCCGGTAGTTCTTGGTGCTCCGGAATGCTCCGGGTCCGGGGATCGCCGCTCTGTGAGGTGGATCTTGTCGCTCCGTGGCGATCTTGCCGGCCTTCGGGTCATCAACTCCGGGAAGGGGATCTTGGAGCGGCGCCGGGTTCGGTGAGGTCGTTCTTCGGGGTTCATGTCTCCGCAAGTCTTCAGTAGACCTTGGTGGAACCAGAAGTAGAACTCGACGTCAAACGGCCATCAGGGCGACGATCCGTACATCCTGGGTCTTCGGACGATCTTGTGGGAAAGGCAGCAGGGCGAGGCGGATCGGGGCGGTGCGGGCACGGAAGCGGCGACGGCGGTCGTGGCGAGCAGCTCTGGCGGCGCAAGCGCGGCAGTAGAGTCCGCGTCCGCGGGGAGGCCGGCGACGCTGCAGGTGGGGTCGAGGGCGCCTCTGCCCTGGCTCCGCACGACGATGGCGTCTGGACGAGGAGGGGGCCGGCACGGAGGTTGACGAGGGGGCCTCGCGGGCTCGGGGAGGGGCGGCCTCGAGGGAGGGTCGGCCTGGCGAGGCGGGGCGCCCAGGTCGACGGCGGGGCGAGCGGTGGAGGCCCGCCGCAGCGGAGGCGACGGTCAGACGCGGGAGGAGGGCGGTGGAGCGGAGCCCGGCGGTCGGAGGAAGACGCGCGGGAGGGCCGGCGAGCTGAGAAGGAGGGATGCGGCGGAGGAGCTCGACGGGAGGCGCCGGGCGCGGGAGCGCGACGGCGAGCGGCAGGGCGGGGTCGTGGCCGGAGAAGCAGAGGCGGCCGGCGAGCGGGTCGGCCTGGGGCGAGCGGCAGAGAGGAGAGGAGAGGAGGGAAGGTCGGGGGATGGTTCGCGTGGGGGAGACGCGGAGGAGGAGGGAGGTGGAAGGGCGGTGGCGATGGGGGCCTGGCGGCGCGGGAGGACGGTGGAGGCGGCCGGCGAAGGGAGAGAGGAGGTGAGAGACGTGGAGGAAGGCGGTGAGGCGGAGGTTGATGGGGCCGGGCGGCGGAGCTTGCCAGCGGAGAGGCGGCCAGAGGGGGAGGTGAGACGGGGGACGCGCCGGAGCAGAGAGACGAGGGGGGCCGAGCGGGAGGAAGGGGAAGGAGGGGGACGCGGGAGGTAGGGGGAGAGGGGCGCGTCGGGGAGAGCCAGGGAGAGAGAGAGAGGAGCGGGCGCGTGGTTGGTCTCGTGGGTGGGGCCGGGGGTTGGTGGGGTGTGACGTGGGAGTGGGGGGTGGAAGAGGGAGGTAAGGTGGCAGCAGATGAGTGGTGGAGGGATGGAGAGAGGTGAGGTGGCGAGAGCGGATTGGGTGGGGTGAGGTGGCTGGAGGGGTGGGTAGATTAGGACTAGGTAGTTTAGGGATTTTTGGGTGGACCGATTTGTTCTGGGGGTGATCGTCCGGGTCGAATCGGCCCGTTCGACTGCCCCCCTAAAAATAATATAACTTTTATTTAATTTGCGATAAACTTTTGTAAATAGTTTTTAGACAAACAAAATATCCGGAAGCATCCGGGGTTTAATTTGAAATAGAAGGAGGGCTAGTTTCAGAAAACAGTAGACTTTCGCAACATAGTTTCAAGTAAAATAATATGCATGCTGATGACGATGCTCAAATGCAATGTGGCATGATGACATGAGCATGCGGTCATGACGATGCAATGCACAAAAACAACGCGATTTTCTAGTAGTGGTTTTGCGGGATGCCACAGTAATGTCGTGAGCAACCACTACCTTGCCAAAACCCATTACCTTAGACTTTGATTTGTCGGCATATGTCACAGTGATTTGATCATAATTTGGCTTTAGGTCCTTGACTATAGACAAGCTTCCGGTCATATGACTTGTGCAAACACTATCAAGCACCCACTTTGAACCCCCGGAAGCATATGTCTACAAAAGATCAAGCTAATTTTTTAGGTACCCATTTTTCAATGGGTCCTCTTTTGTTAGCAACAAGGGTCTTGGGAACCCAAATATACCAAGCAATATAACCATCATAAGGGCCAACATATTGTGCATACACATCACCATAATAATCACGCATTAGAACATAGTGAGGGTTAGCACTTCCCGCAAAGTCACCATGAGACATAGTTTTACCACTTGTGGTCTTACTATACACAATGGTCTTGTTGGTCTCTTGTGCGGGATTGGCCTTCTTCTTCTTATTGTTCTTCTTCTTCTTCTTCTTCTTGGTTTTGGAAACAAAACCAATGCCCCCTTTATCACCACTACGCCTTTGCTTGCTCAAAAGATCATCAATGGACTTGTTGCCTTGTGGAAATGTGGCCTTAGCAAGCTCCCCCTTCAACCTAGCATTCTCTTCAAGAATAGTTGTACTACTAGATGGAATGAAGTTACTAGGTGAAGGAATATTGGCCAATTGAGTTTGAAGCGTTTCATGGGACTTTGTGAGTGACAAGAGTTCACTCTCCAAGGCCTTGTGAGCCTTGTTAAGCAAACTAAAGTCCTCGGCAAGTTTTTCATGAACCACACCAAACTCAATCTTGTCCTTTTTAGCCCTTTTGTATTTAGCAATAGCATGATCACGCTCTTTGATGAGTTTGTTAACAATAGTGTCATTGGCCTCATCAAGCCCTTCAAGTTTTAATTCAAGCGACAACCTAGTTTCTTGTTCTTCTTCTAGAGCATTGTTTAAAGCCTCTAGCTCAATCATGTGTTCATGCCCAAGTTTACATCTTACATCTAGAAGCTCTTGAGTATGTGAGAGTTGATCTAAGATGTTCCCAAAATGTAACTTAGCATCTCCTTCTAGGTTAGTCATAAACTTATCAAAGGCAATTAATTCCTTTTTAACATCAAGAGACATCTCATCATCAATTTCATCATTATCTAAGGGAATAGAGCGGGATGATGAGGATACCTCCGTTCCTCTTGCCATAAGGCAAGTGACGTTCTTGGTGGGAGAGTTCTCATTTGGAGAATCGAAGAGTGAGAATGTCGGAGTAGAAGTGGTGGCTAACGCAGCCACACCATTAGAAGTTTCCTCTTCCTCATCTTCATCATCTTCATTGTCGGAGGAGTATTCTTCATGAGTGATCAAGACAATTTCTCCCGACTTCTTGTTGATGGGATTCTTCTTGATGAAAGGTTTCTTGTAAGGTGCCTTGAGAGTCTTCTTCAACACAAGTTTACCACCATGATCTTCTCTCTTCTCATAGGGGCAACTTGCCACAAAGTGATAGTGGTCACCACAATTGAAGCAAGTTCTCAACCTATTGGTATTCTCTCTTTTCCCATTTGGGTTGCTTCTCCGTTGCATTTCCATCTTGGCCTTGGCGGGGTTCTCCCAAAAGTTATTTGCATAGAAGGCCATATATTGACCATGAGCAATCTTGACTTCATCGGGATGGTCCATGGAGAGGCCTTCATCGCTATCATCTTCATCCCCATGGTCCACAACTTTGGCCTTCAATGCAACATTGACAACATTGCTCATACCAAGGGCACGAGCACGAACATCTTTGGAATTCTTAGCGGCTACTATGAAGGCGGCCATCTCTTGCATAACTTCATTTGAGCTCATGAGATGGTAGTTGTGTCTTCCTTGTAGGCTCTTCAAGTCGGTGGGCTCAAAAGGCATGAGTGCACTCACATATTTCCTTTTTATCCATGCATCATCCACATGTGAGGCACCCACATTTCTAAAAGAGATGGCGGTGGTTTTGAGCCTTCGGTACATGTCTTCGTGATCTTCACCTTCTTTCATCTAGAAGCCTTCAGCTTCATTGCTTAGAGCATCATATCGGTTCCTCCTCATACTCTCATTTCCAACAAACAATACGGTGAGGGCATCCCAAGCTTCCTTGGCAATGCTAAAGTGCTCAATGTGTGGATAATCCTTTGTCCCCAATCCTTGTTGAATCATATGCAAAGCAGTGGCATTGAGTTGACTATTGACAACCTCTCTTCTTGTGATGTTGTTTGGATACCCAATAAAGAGTCCATGCTCGATGATGTTCCATAGTTCAATGCAAGAGCTGCGCACATGAGTTCTCATTAGTGATTTCCATTGATCAAAAGTAGCCGACTCTTCAAGCTTAGGTGGGTCACCCCTATTATACACATGAGGGTGAGGGATGGGAGGATCAGGAGAGTACCAAGAATCACGGTGCTCACCCTTCCCCCCATCAAGTTGTGTGGAGGAATTAGCGTTGTCTTGTTTACCTCCCACCATCATACCCTCGGGGGATACCGACGTATTCCCTTTAGGTAAAACGGATGGTTGATCCTCTTGAGGAGATGGGGGTGATGAGCCTTCTTTGTCTTTAAGAAGTTGCTCAAGCATCTTCTTGACTTCGTTGACCAAGGAAGAGCTCAATCTTGTTTCCAAGTTTTTGAGATCTTCCATGGTCACCGTGGTCGGCTCACCACCACTATCCCCATCGTTGCTACCCATATTCTCTTAGGCGGTAAAGCCCAAATAAAGAGCCAAGGCTCTGATACCAATTGAAAGGATCGTATGGGCACCTAGAGGGGGGGTGAATAGGTGCTACTTCAAATTTTCTTCTTTTTCAAATTAAGGTTTGACAATAAGGTAAATTCTCTAGATAATGCAACTAAGGTGAATTTACCTATATGACAATTATGCAAGAGCTACCACAACACAAAGTAAGAACAAGTAAGTAAAGTGCGGTAAAGGATAGAAGTAACCAAAATGGTGGACGCGGAGACACAAGGATTTGTTTCCCGTAGTTCCTTCCTTTTGAGGGGAAGTACGTCTAGTTTGGAGAGGGGGTGGTTTCAAACCACCAACGCCACGAAAGGCCTCCCTTGTTCTCCGATGAAACTCACCCCAACGGGATCGATTCACCTTCCACTATATCGACAACCTTCAAGGTGGAAGCCGACACCTTTACAAGTTTGGGGCACACATCCACAACTTAATCGGAGGCTCCCAAATACAAGCAAGCTGTCAAAGCAATCAAAGACAAGCTTGTAAGAACCAAAACAAGAACTAGGGTTTCCAAGAAAACACTAGAGCAAAGGGGCCCTCAATGAAATGAAGGGGAAATGAAGATCTCTTTTGGTGAAGTAGTAGATCGGGACCTCCTCCTTCGATTCCCCAAAGTTCAAAGACTTTGGGTGGTGGATTGAGGAGATCTTGAAGTTTTGGTGGCTCCAATGGTGGTCTTGACTTTAATGTAGATGAGCATCTTGTCCAAAGGTAGGTGGAGGGGTATTTATACCCCTCCAAGAAATCTGGCCATTGGAGCCTTTAAAGCAGCGGTAGTACCGGAAGTTCAAGCGGTACTACCGGAGAACTCCGGTACTACCGGACCTGGTACCGGAAGACCAACATTCAAACTTCATAGGCCCTGGCCACAGCGGTACCACACTTGGTGCTACCGTAAAGCGGTAGTACCGCAAGTGGCAACCGGTACTACCGGACGCGCAGTGGAATCAGCAATCGGTACTACCGCATTTTGCTACCTAGGCAGCCAGTGGCCTTTGCCAACATACAAAAGGCTACTGCCACGCCAGGTACTAAAATGCGGTACTACCGCATTTTAGTACCGCATTTTAGTACCGGGGTGAGCAGTGGCCTTTTATAGGTTGGAAAAAGGCTCTGCTGCGCACGGTACTAAAATCCGGTACTACCGCATTTTAGTACCGGAGCGGGCAGTAGCTTTTGACAAGTGGTTAACAAGCTACTGTCGCGCTAGGTACTAAAATGCGGTACTACCGCTTTTTAGTACCTAGCCCGGGAGTGGCTTTTTAGCAACTGATCACAATCTACTGCTACCGCTTTTTGGTACCGCACCAGGCAGAAGGTTTCTGGACGGTTGTTTAACCATTGCCAAGCCTTTTTCAATGCACCTGCGATACACTTGGCAAATAATTAGTCCGAAATGTGTGTTGTTATAAAACACCAAAGTCACTAGGGATAGGAAATGCTCTTTCAGTTTGCGAGTACTTAAAGAGTACTCATGGCTTTGTCCCTGGCTATTCTCGTGGCCAGACTATGAAGAAGAGTAACAGGATGATGGACCCCAGGAAGGTTACGACAACTAGGATTATCTCCCATCGCCAGCATTGCCTGTGACCCCGAAGATGGAGCTTCGCCTACGCTACCTTTATTATTACGTATTTCCGCTGCTTGAGTTGTATTAAGAACGGGATCATGAGATCCTTATTTATGTAAGACCTTATGTATGGTTTGTAATGGATGATGTACGGTGGTATCTAATTCTGTTATGTCTCGCAAAAATGGTAATCCTGGGATTGCGATGTATGACATAACAGGCATCTGGGATTAAAAATTCGGGTGTTGACATTTGGCCTGAAAAAATTTCATCCCCACTTGAGTTGATCCCATCCTTATACTCAAACCCTACTAACCCATACTAATTCATTCGTGTCTCATAAATGATTTTACATGTCTAGTTAACCCTACTAGTTTGGCACGCTGTTTTCATGCCCTTTCGCTTGCTCTTCTCATCTCGTAAATCTATCCAAAGGTCGAGTAGGGATATTTTTTCCAAACGAGTTTGTAGAAGATGAACGGGATTATAAAAATTATCCATCTTAGAACATAAGTGTAGACGAGTCAATATTGTAAAGTGTTTAAATTACATTAATATCTATACCAATATGCCATACATAACCATTGTAGGAACCAATTGTGCAAACAATCCTTGTTGCCTATAACATGAAGAAAAGTTAAAAAGTTAGAACAAAGGGAGAGTAAATACTTTATTTAACAAATTGTGTACCACATAGAAATACAGCGATGGCCCACTAAATAATATCGATACCAATTTCATAAACAATTCCACAAAATCATAAATCACATGCTTATGTGTCCTAAAAAAATATTACAAAGTTCACCAAGATTATTTGGACATTTGAATCTATCACCGTTTCTCATATCATTAATCAAATTCGCAAGTTGGAATTCTAGTCTTCACAAAACCACAATGCAAGATACTTTGGTGCATATTATCTTGGTGCCATATGGAAAAGAGTCGGTTGGCTAGGAAATTTGTGGCGCGTGCTCAACGGGTGAGCATGGCCACCACCCGCATCATTCAAGTCGTGTGGCCTGGGAAAATATGCTCAATCGCGATATGGTACGCACGCCCTTTATTGTGTTCTAACTTGCGGGAAACAGTGATACACAACTACAATTAAGAATATAACCAGACTGTGAAGACGCGCTTTGCTTCCCCTGTGCACTTGAGAAGATATGAAAAATGCAGCATACACAAATAACTCAGAGAATGTCATGGTAGATCAGAAGAAGGATGATCAGAAATAGCTTAGTGTCGTGGGAATGACCACGGCAGACGCTGCAATCGGCAGCGAGTAGTAGAACGAAGGGCAAGGGCGGCTAGCCATCTGCGGTGCGAGATGAGGGCGGAGACACATGGTTTTACCCAGGTTCGGCCCCCCGGAGGGTAAAGACCTACTCCTACTAGATTGTATTATGATGGAGGTACAATGGGGCGAGCTCGACGGCTAGGCGGCGAGTCGCTTGGGTGGATGATGGAACGTATCCTCTACACGCCATGTAGGGAGGTTTATATAGACTCACCCTCCCCTAGGGTTTACATATCTCAACCGAATCAGTTAAGGTTTCGGTACTCGTTTAACCTAATCCGACTGGGCCTATCTACTCTCCTGGGCCTTCGGCTTCCAGTCGCTTGGATCCACACCAGGTCTTGATCCAGTCGCCGTCCTGCAGGCCCACTCGCCAGTTCCTGGGCCAGTCAGAAACGTCTTGCTGGGTATACCTCGGTAGGCATATCTCCATCAGTAGTCCCCGAGGCCGTCGTCGATTGGGCGCAGGTGGTTGCTAGCAGTCGGAGCATACGGGCCCAATGCGGACACCCAGTCGAATCGGTGGTGGGCTCCTGAATAAAGGAAAAAACTAGTCATTCTGGTCGCAGCTTGGCGAACGGGTCGGCGAAATATTTAGTCACTGTTGAAGTGATCAGGTCGGCGAGTCAAATGGATGAAGTTGGACCGTCAAACGCAGTCAAAACTAGCCGTTGGAATAATCCAACGGTAACTTTTGGCGTAATCACCGCGTAGTAACGGCTTCCTGATTTAGCGGGTAACAACTGCTATACAAAGGAAATGGTAGGCGATCGGAGAACCACCCTCTCGTCATTTCCTCCGATTTCGCACATCTCCGTTTTCCTTCGCATCGCGATCCAATCGATCCAAAATCCTCCGACCTCCACGAACCTTTCCGCCAATGGCCCCCTCCGCCGAGCTGTGGGACAGGTGGCGCATCCCCGCGGCCGAAGAGGTGACTCCGGACCCGCGCGAGGGAGAATTCGTCTGCTTCACCAGCCACCTGGAGCGGGGGCTGGGGTTTCCCACATCTCTCTTCTTTCGGCGCTTCTGCGCCTTCTACGGGATTCAGCCATCGGACCTGGGCCCGCACAGCATCGAGAAGCTTGCCATCTTCGTGGCGTTCTGCGAGTGCTACCTGGGCTGCAGGCCCTACTTCCCTCTGTGGCAAGATCTGTTCCACGGGAGGATTAGTCGTGAAGAATCAGGTGGCCCAATGCTGGTGGCGGGTGGCCTGACGTTCCAGCTGAAGTCGAAAGCCTCCTTCTTCGACTTGATGCTACCTGCCAAGGCGGCAAGCGAGTGGAAGAAGTCCCGGTTTTACGTCACCGAGGCGACTCCAGATGGCGAGGTGGCGATCCCAAGGTACTCCGCCGACCGGCCCGAACCACGCCGACTCCAAGTCGGCAAGCTCCCAACAGATCAGCGGATGGTCGTGGATGAGATGCTTCAAACCATCCGTGGCCTGAAGAAGAAGGGTCTTCAGACCATCAATTTGTACAACTGTTGGCTTGAAGGGCGACTCGTTCCCCTGGCCCACCGTGACCATTACATGTACGAGTACACGGGACGGGAAGACTCGACGAAATCCTGCCTCGCCGAGTGGAAACTCGAGGACTACGTCCCGGCGCTGAAGAAGATCACCCAGGCGGTGTACCTGGACGCGAAGGCTGGGGTCGCCCCCTACACCGCGAAGCATCCAGCCCCGACGGTAAGTCACTTTCTACCATTCGCAGTCGCAGTTGATGTTGTCGCGGTTATATTGATATTACTTCATGCTTGCTGCAGTTATTTCAAGTGGTGGAAGGGTGGCTTCCGCCTGCGGACGACGAGAACTCGAGCTCGTCCGTCCAGGACGGGGGCGAGTCACCTCCCACCAAGGGCAGCGCCGAGAGCGACAGGAGCGATGATGACGAAGAGTCCGAGGAAGAGGCCGCCCCACTGGTTCGTAAAACTCGTGGGCAGCGTCAGCGCGAACTCGAGGCGAGTAGAAGCCTTGAACGTCATGACGACGACGACGAGCTTCCCGATCACACCACGCGTCGCGAGGCCACCCCATCGAAGAAGAAGAAGAAGAAGGAAGTGAAGGCCCCTCCGAAGAGGAAGACGAAGCCAGCGAGACAGGCATCTCCACCGCGTTCGGCGAGTAGTTCCGACGCCACCAGCCTGGCCAGGGATGAAGCACCACAGATGACGGCAGCACCGGATGCCACCGCCGCTCTGAGCGAGGTTCCTCTGGCCTCGATTCCTCCCCCGTTCGCCCCAGTCTCTGGGTCGGGGGCTACTCCAGCCGCGGCAGCTTCGCCTCCCAGGAGAGCTCCTGTCGAAATCGTTTCAGAGGCTCCTATCGCGGCTTCGTCAACGAAGAGGCCGTCCGTGTCTTGGGCACATGACGTTCTGGAGATGGGCCTCGGTCGGAAACTGGGCCCCGAACTAGAGAAGCCGGCTAGCATCCGCACGGGGCTGCGGTTCATACCAGTCGCCAAGTGAGTTTTATCCTCCTGCCTTGCTTTTCGTCGTACTCGGACCAATTTGCTCATGTAACCAATTTGTAGGACTGGAGTTAAAAAGATAGGCCACCCGTCCGTGGCCAAAGTGCCGCCAGTCGTCGCCGAGGAGGACCCCTCTCAGAAGAGGAAGGATGATGAGGTCGCTGCCCCCACAGACAGTGCCAAGAAGGCCAAGGGCGACGATGTCGTCACGGTGTCTGACGACACAACGATTGCTCCGAGTGATCCTGCGGTGGAGGCGGCCTTGACGATCAAGGAGGGTGCTTCCTCGCCTGGGATGGCCGAGCCGGCCTCTTTTGGTGCTGGCGCATCCATCGCGACCTTCCCCCGCTTCATGGCCAGAGCGGCTACGGCGAGTGTTACCATGCCATCGAGCCGCGTACCTGGGGTCGCCGAAACGGAGGTCGAGCAGCGTCGCGGGCACACTCCGGCTCTTCTTGCATCCGTGGACGCGCTACAGCTTCATGGCATGCTTGGCGCAGCCATCCAGGTATGTCCAGTCCCCAAGGATCGGGCCACTGAATTGCAGTGGTCAGATTCTTTTGGTGTTTTGTTTTTATTTCTCGCGCCCAGTCCCCGAGTGTCCATTCGCTGAATTTCAGCGGGTGGGCACTTAGGATTTTTGATCTCCAGTCCCCGAGTGTCCAGTCGCTGAATTTCAGCGGGTGGGCACTTAGGATTTTTGATCTCCAGTCCCCGAGTGTCCAGTCGCTGAATTTCAGCGAGTGGGCACTTAGGATTTTTTATCTCCAGTCCCCGAGTGTCCAGCCGCTGAATTTCAGCGGGTGGGCACTTAGTATTTCGTTTTTGTTAACTGTTTGACTTTTGCATAGGGTTTGCAGCGTGAATCAGCCGACCGTCTTGCTGCGAAATGTCACGCGAAGAAGGAACTTGTCGCCGTCCAAGAGGCGAACAAGGGACTCCAGGCGATTGCTGCGAAGGCAGAGGAGGTCCGCCAGGGCCTTGTCCCGGCGAGTGAATTGACGGCGGCTCAATCTGCGTTGAGCTCGGCTGAGAAGCGGATCGCCGACCTTGAGCGCGAGCTTAAGGAAGCGAAGGAGGAGGCGAGTTCAGCGGATGGGCGGGCCAAGGCTGCTGTTACGGCCGCCGCTGAGGAGCGTAAGGTCTCTGACGCCCTTGTTGCTGGGCTACAAGACGACTACTCATCTCTTCAAAGCTTAAGCACGGATCTCGCTCGTCCTTTGATTGGTAAGTGTGCCTGCCTCTGCCTGTAATATTTGCATTGTGTGAACTTTGATGTACTCACTGCCACTCTCTGTCCACAGGTCGGATCATCGACAGCACGGAGGAGGCGCAGTCGTACGACGCGCGGCAGTGTGTGGCCACTCTGGTCGACTCGGCCACTTTGTCCGCGGCTTGCATTCGGGCGTATCTTCAGGAGATGTCGCCCACGGAAGTGATTCCCAGTGACCTCGTCGAAGTGTGGCGATACTTGGAGAAGGCGCCGTCGGTCGTCGAGTTCATGACGCGGTCAGCGTTCCGGCGCGGGGCGGCGACGGCGCTCAGCCTTGGGCTCGCCCACTTCCCGGAGGATTTCGATCTGGACGACGTGACGAGTGGCTACCCATTGTCGACGGGCTCGGTGGAGATTGCCGAGGTGCTGAAGCTGACGGATCGTGCCGCGGTATACTCCGATCGTGTCTGGGCGATGGGCGATCTCCTTCCTTATCAGGAGACGATCGTCGCGCCCAACGACCCCGAGCCGCCGCACCGGGACTTCAAGATCGAGCAGCCCTTCCGTGCGGCGATGGCGGGTGAGCTGACGACGTACCCGTCGAACCCGTACACTCCCTTGATTCGCAACCGCAAGGGTGGCGGCGAGTCATCGTCGAAGCCTGCGGAGTAAAACGTTGTGCCCTGGGGCGTTAGTAGCAGTTCGGCCATTAGGCGCAACATGTATTTTGTAACAATTTTGATCTTCTATAATGGGATATCGTGTTATTTTGTGAATTGACTTGCGTTTGAGATTGAGGGTTGAACGAGTCCCCGAGCGCGTCCGCCCTTTTTATGGGGTTTACCTCGTTTGTTTATGTGTTTGTGGTTTTGAGCGTTTTGTTATTGAGGTCGACTCGCCCGATCTTGGAAAGCCAGTCACAGGGTGACTCCCATGAGTGCTCTTTACTTCACCGCTTTCCCTTGCGCAAACAAGGTCGGGTAGCCGAGTCCCCGAGCGTGGTACTTGGTGGTTCTAGTCGCGTCTCTAGGGTGGGTGAGGACTGGGCGCGTCAGAGTGAGCGCATCACTCCTGCCTGGCCCGTTGGGTCAGTCGCATGGCGAGTCCTGGGCATGCTCTCGTACTTGGCGTTTTTCCCTAGTCGCTCGCGCTGAACTGGTCGTCAGTCCCCGAGCGTGGTACTTGGCCGTTCGAGTCGCTGTGTCGAGGACGCGGAGGATCATGGTCGCTGTGAGGAGCGAGGGCAGTTGTCTTGGCTCGTTAAGCCAGTCGAGCTAGGCGACTCCAATGGGGCTCCGAGTAGGCGTTTTTCGTGGACGTTACGAGTCCTGGGGTAACCCAGTGCCCTCGTAGCGCACTACTTGGCCGTGCCGAGCGCTGTACCAGAGGTTGACTCCTGCAGTTAGCTTGGTGCTGTTACTACGAGTGCGAGTGGCACAAGACACGGAGAGTAGACACAATTTGCGGTAACCAATATGTTTTATTTCATAGCGACTGGAGGATACATATGTGGAGTTCTAAGAGTAGAACTTCCGTAGGAGGTTTACATTCCATGGTCGCTTGACGTCGAGTTTTCCGTCTCCACGGACGTCGGTGAGTAGTAGGCGTCGTTGCCGAGTACTCGCCCGATGGCGAATGGTCCCTCCCATGGGGGGGAGAGCTTGTGCATGCCCTTCTTGTCCTGGATGAGGCGCAGCACCAGGTCGCCTTCTTGGAAGGTGCGAGTTTTCACCCGCCGGCTATGGTAGCAGCGGAGTCCTTGCTGGTAGATGGCAGTGCGGGAGCGAGATAGGTCGCGTGCCTCGTCGAGTTGATCGACTCCATCCTGACGTCGAGTTCGTTCGCAGCCTCAGTGTAGTGGACGACCCTTGGCGAGTCGTGCTCGAGGTCGGTGGGCATGACTGCCTCGGCGCCATACACCATGAAGAAGGGGGTGAACCCTGTCGACCTGTTGACCGAGGTGCGGATACCCCAGATGACAGAGGGTAGCTCCTCGACCCAGCACCCGGCGGTGCGCTCGAGTGGTACTTGGAGCCGCGGCTTCAGGCCGTGGAGGATGCTCTGGTTAGCGCGTTCCACCTGGCCGTTGGACTCCGGGTGGGAGACTGGCGCGAGGTCGAGTCGGATGTGATGTTCCTCGCAGAACTCGGCCATGGCTCCTTTGGCGAAGTTGGTGCCGTTGTCCGTGATGATGTTGTTTGGGAACCCGTATCGATATATGAGCTCGCGTAGGAATTTGGTGGCGATCTTCCCGTCGCATTTCTGGACTGGCTTGGCCTCCACCCACTTTGTGAATTTGTCGACCACGACCAGGAGGTGGGTGAAGCCGGAGGGGGCCTTTTTGAAAGGGCCTACCATATCCATGCCCCACACGGCGAATGGCCAGGTGATGGGGATTGTATTGAGTGCTGAGCTCGGCATGTGTGTCTGGTTGGCGTACTTCTGGCACCCGGCGCACCGCTGGACAATGTCAACGGCGTCGGCGTGTGCGGTGGGCCAGTAGAAGCCGTGTCGCATAGCCTTTGCGACCAAAGAGCGGGCTCCGGCGTGGTGGCCGCAGTCGCCGGAGTGGATGTGTGTGGAGGATCTTGCGTCCTTCGGCGGGTTGGACGCAACGTTGGAACACGCCGGTCACGCTGCGCTTGTGGAGCTCGCCGTCGATGATGATGAAGGATTTGCAGCGTCGCGTTATCATCCGGGCGTCTGTTTTGTCTGCCGGCAAGGTGCCTCCCTCCAGGTAGGCGATGTACGGCCTAGTCCAGTCTTCTGGCTCGGCGATGAGTGCAACTAGGGCTGCCTCTGGTTGCAGCGGGACTCTGATGTCGATCTCCCTTGGGGGAGAGACGGACGGCTTGGTGATCGTGTCGAGGAAGACGTCGGCGGGTGGTGCGAGTCGAGCCGACCCGATGCGAGAAAGTGCGTCGTCCTCCTCGTTCTTCCGCCTGTCGATCCACTCGACGGAGTAGCCTGCGAAGTGTCCGCCCAGCTTGTCCACTGCTTGGCGGTATGCCGCCATGGTGGGAGAGACGGCGTCGCAGGTGCCAGTGACTTGCCCAGCGACGAGGTCGGAGTCTCCGTAGCAGCGTAGGCGGTTGACATTCATCTCCTTGGCAGCTCGCATGCCGTGGAGTAGTGCCTCGTACTCGGCCATGTTGTTGGTGCAGGGGGTGAAGTTGAGGCAGAGGACGTAGCGGAGCTTGTAGCCCTTCGGGGAAGTCAAGACGATCCCTGCTCCTGCGCCGTCTGCGTTCTTGGAGCCGTCAAAGTGCAGGCTCCAGTAGTGGAGGTACGGCAGCTTTTCCGGCTACTGGGCCTCTTCCCAGTCGGCGATGAAGTCCGCGAGAGCCTGCGACTTGATCGCTTTTCATGGCTCATACTTGATGTTGTGGACGCCGATTTCGACAGCCCACTTGGCGACTCGCCCGGTCGCCTCACGGTTGCGGATGATGTCCTGCAACGGTGCTGAGGAGACGACCGTGATCGAGTGCTCCTAGAAGTAGTGCGGCAGTCGCCGTTGTGCACTGAAGACTGCGTACACCAGTTTCAGGTATTGCGGGTACCGCTAGCGCGACTCGGTGAGGACCTCACTGATATAGTACACCGGTCGTTGTACCGGGCGCTCCTTTCCTTCCTCTGGCCGCTCGACGACCATGACGGCGCTGACAACGCGCTCGGAAGCCGCGACGTAGACCAGCATGGGTTCTTTGTCGACGGGGGCGGCGAGTAGCGGTGCTACGAGTAGCACCTTCTTGAGGTCGCGGAGTGCGTCGTCCGCCTCCTTGTCCCACTGGAAGGTGGGGTTCTTCCGCATCAGGCGGTATAGGGGCATCGCCTTTTCGTCCAATCGGGGGATGAAGCAGCTGAGAGCCGCAACTCGCCCGGCCAGCTTCTGGACGTCGCGCAGGCACTCGGGTTTGCCGAGTCGAGCGATCGTGTCAATCTTGGTGGGGTTCGCCTTGATCCCGCGCTTGGAGACGATGTACCCCAGTAGTTGCCCTGCTGGTACACCGAAGGTGCATTTGCCTGGGTTTAGCTTTATCTTGTATTTCCGCAGGTTGGCGAATGTTTCCGCCAGGTCGGCGAGTAGATCGCCCTGGCGAGCGGACTTCACTACCACGTCGTCGATGTAGACGTGGATATTGCGGCCAATTTGGCTCGCAAGGCATTCCTGCATGCACCGCTGGTAGGTCGCCCCGGCGTTCTTGAGGCCGAAGGTCATGGCGGTGTAGCAGAAGGCTCCGAATGGCGTGATGAACGCCGTATTTTCCTCGTCCTCGACAGCCATTTTGATCTGGGTGTACCCAGAGTAGGCGTCGAGGAAACACAGTGACTCCAAGACCGCGGTGGAGTCGATTATTTGGTCGATCCGCGGGAGGACGAATTGCTCCTTCGGGCAGGCACTGTTTAAGTTTGTGTAGTCGATACACATCCTCCAGGTCCCATTTTTCTTCTCGACCAGGACTGGGTTTGCCAGCCACTTGGAGTATTTGATTGGCCGGATGAAGCCTGCAGCGAGTAGACGCTGCACCTCCTCGGCGATGGCTCGGCGGCGCTCTTCATTGAAGAGCCGCAGCGACTGCTTGACGGGTCGCACTTTGGGGTCGGTGTTGAGTTTGTGCTCAGCGAGTTCCCTAGGGACACCAGGCATGTCAGAGGGCATCCATGCGAAGATGTCCCTGTTCTCACAGAGGAACTCTATGAGCGCGCCTTCCTATGCTGGGCTCATGCCCGTCCCGATCGTCACCGTCTGGCTGGAGTCGCCTGGGACCAGCTCGATGGTGCGGGTGTGCGTCGTTGCCTCGAAGGCTGAGGTGTTGGCGCCCTCCGAATTGGGCTTCTTGAGTATGGTGGGGTCGTCGTTGTTGACCCCGCTCGCGTACTTGGCGAGCTCGTCGGCGTGATTGGCCTCTGCCGCGATGACGGCGTTGGCGAGTTCGGCTCCTTTGGCCTCGCACTCGGCGGCCATGTCGGGGTCGCCGTTGATGGTGATGACTCCGGGCGGCCCGGGGAGCTTCATCACATTGTACGCGTAGTGGGGCGCTGCCATGAACTTGGCGAACGCCTGGCGCCCCAGGACGCAGTGGTAGGGGCTGTCGAAGGGTACCAGCTCGAAGACGATCCGCTCGGTGCGGAAGTTTGCTGGTGTGCCGAAGGTGACTGGCAGCGTGACCTTTCCGATCGGGTACACCTTCCGACCGGGGACGATGCCATGGAACGTGGTGTAGGTCGTCTCGACCATCGACTGCGGAAGCCGCAGTCGCCTGAAGGTGTCCAGGTACAGGATGTTGATGGAGCTGCCGCTGTCCATCAATGTCTTGGGGAGCCAGTAATCTCCCACCTTGGGCTTGACCACCAGGGCGACTCGGCCTGGGTACTCGATGCGTGGCGAGTGGTCCTGGCGGCTCTAGGTGATGGGCTGCTCCGACCAGTTGAGGAACTGGGGAACGTCCACCTGGGCCACCGCGTAGACGGCGACGGCGCGGGCGATGACCTTCTTCTCGCGCTTCGTATTGAAGCCTGTGAAGGTGTGGAGCGAGCCGGCCACACTGCCGAATTTTCCGCCGTTTGGCGGGTTGTTGTCGGGGTCCTCCCGTGCTCGCCGTGCCTTCTCGATCTCCTTGAGAGAGTGGCAGTCGGCAGTCGTGTGCGTGGCGGGCTTCCCTTCCCTCTTGTGAAACGCACAAGGCTGGTTAAGGAGGGCCGCGGGGTCGAACCTTGGTTTCGCCTTGTAGTTGCCGCCGTCGCGGCGTTGTCCTCCGTCACGGCGGAAGCTCTTGGGCTCACGCTGCGCGTGCCCAGCGTTGGCGACGAAGTCGACTCGCCCGTCACTGCGGCGCTTGCCGATGAGGCGAGTGTTGCTGTAGCGTAGGTCGGACCATCGTCCGTTGTCGTTGCCGTTCGTGCGGCATTGACCTCCCGACTCGTCGTCGGTTTCCTGGTTGGGGTCTTCCTCCGCGTATCTTTTGGCGATCTCGAGGAGGTCCGGTATGTTGTCGAGTGTGCGATATGCTCGTTTGAGCTTGGCGACCAAGGGCTCGTAGCGGCACGAGGTCTTGAAGCAGTGGATCGCGGTGTCCGGGTGGATGCCGGCCGCGTTGTACCATAGCTCTTGCCACCGTTGGACCCAGCTTCGGGTCGACTTGCGGGGTCCCTGGACGCATCGCTCTAGGTCCTCGATGGTGGTGGCGCGGGTGTAGGAACCCTCGAAGTGCCTCACAAAGGCATCACGCATCTCTTCCCAGGAGTCGATGCTATCCGGGGGGAGAGTGTTGATCCACTGCCTGCACGCTCCCTCCATCATCAGGGGGAGGTAGCGGGCGGCTAGCAGGTCGGTGTGGCCTGCGATCCCCATCGCCATGAGGTAGGTGTCCAGCCACACGGAGGGGTCGTATGAAGGGTCGTACTTTTCTATTTCCTTCGGCGCTTTGAAGTTTGCCGGGTATTTTTTTCCTCGGATCATCGGTCCGAAGCACCGGGGCCCGAGTCGGCTTAGCGACCCCATCGGCTCGCCGTCGCGGCAATTGGTTAGGGTGTGTCGCAGGTCGTCGGGCTGGCGTGCGCGCCAGCTCTGGTTGTTGATGATGTGGGTGCGGGCGTCGACGGGCTGACCGTTGGCGGCGACGAAGTTGGTCGCTGGCCTGGGGTCGTTGGTGGAGAGTGCCGCGTTCGCGGGTCGGTGTTGGAGCTGCAGTGGTTTGGGTGGCGGGCAGTTGAGGGTGTTTGCCGCCAATGGACGTCCGCTTGAGGCCGCTCTGCTGCCCGATGAACGCGAGTACATCCGCCCCTGCGAGTCGACGCCTGCATTTTGTTGCTCGACCGCCTTTGCGAGCAGGGCCTTGACGTACTGGATCTGTAGGGCGCCGTCGCCGGTGGCCGTGATGTTGTCGGCCTGCCACGAGGTTGTCCATCGGGGTGGAGAACAGTGGTAGGCCGTTCGTGTCTCGCTCCCGTGAGGAGACTACTATCCGCGGCTGGTCCCTGGGGGGTGCGCGGTTGGGTGGAGGTGGGGCGCCCATCGCCGTCGACCCTGGTGGGGGCCGAGCGCTTCCTCCTAGTGGCGCGTTCTCGCAGATCGCGCGCTCGGCCACGCGGGCCGGGTCGTTCTCGTCGTCGAAGTTCAGGGCGCGCCCCTGGACGGTGGGGTTCAAGCACGACCTGATTCGCTGCTGGTGGTAACGTGACAGCTCCTGCGCCGTCACCTGCTCGAGGCGAAATTTTTCGCGCTCGGCTTGCTCCTTGCGGACTGCCTCCGCCAGCTTCAGGCGGAGTTCCTCGACCTCCGTTGCCGTGGCGTTAGGAGGGATCGGAGTAGAGAAGGGATCCTCCGGCGGATAGGTGCCAGTCGCCATGTAGGTCGCGGCGTGGCGACCGGTCCCGTCGCGGAGATCGGCGGAGTTTTCCGACCCGGAGTCGAAGTCGAAGATCCCAAGGATGGAGGGATCCTCGAAGTCTCCCACGTTAGAGACCTGGGTGATGGAGCCCGCGGGCGAAGCCGCGGTAATGGATACGACGAGTGACGCCGGAGTCGCCGAGTCGGCGTCGTCGTTGAGGGCCGCGTCTTCCGCGGCCGCGGTGTTTTCGGCCACGTCGCTGTGGGCCGAGTTGTACTCGGAGGCGAGGCGATGGATCGTGCGGACCTGGCTCTCGGAGAGCCGGTCGCGTGGCGGCGACTCGCGGATGCGAGCCGAGTCCTCCGAGACGATGACGTCGGTGAGGCCGACGAAGAGGCTGATCGTGCCGACTGGCAAGATCATGCTGTGCGTGACGGGTCGCGCCGCCGGGATGTAGCTGCTTGGCAAGATCTAGAACATCTCGTCGATCGCTATCATGCGGCCGGTAGCGACCGACTCGTTGATGGGCAGATTGGATCTCGCCGCAGAACACTGGCCAGACCGGCCAGGCCCCACGGTGGGCGCCACTGTCGTGGGAATGACCACGGCAGACGCTGCAATCGGCAGCGAGTAGTAGAACGAAGGGCAAGGGCGGCCAGCCATCTGCGGTGCGAGATGAGGGCGGAGACACAGGGTTTTACCCAGGTTCGGCCCCCCGGAGGGTAAAGACCTACTCCTGCTAGATTGTATTATGATGGAGGTACAATGGGGCGAGCTCGACGGCTAGGCAGCGAGTCGCTTGGGTGGATGATGGAACGTATCCTCTACACGCCTGTAGGGAGGTTTATATAGACTCACCCTTCCCTAGGGTTTACATTTCTCAACCGAATCAGTTAAGGTTTCGATACTCGTTTAACCTAATCTGACTGGGCCTATCTACTCTCCTGGGCCTTTGGCTTCCAGTCGCTTGGATCCACGCCAGGTCTTGATCCAGTCGCCGTCCTGCAGGCCCACTCGCCAGTTCCTGGGCCAGTCGGAAACATCTTGCTGGGTATACCTCGGTAGGCATATCCCATCACTTAGAGAATTAGGTATTCCAAATATATCACACATGATTTATTCACTAATCCGAAGTTGTACGGTGAGTTTGTGATCAATTATTGAAGTACAGAGACCAGAGTACATGTATGTGAAATATATGTATATGTAAACATCCTCATACCTGATTGACATCCACCAAATGGATAGAAAGATGGCAATGTTAGAAAGCCACGTCTGGTTATGAGCAGTGAGTATTGGAATTTAGAATTTTCAGAAGGGATTAGTACCTAAGATTTTGGTGAGCATTGATAATAATTCTTTTTTACATCACGATTATTTGCGATTCATCAAACAATTCAAATGCAGGAAAAAACCAATTCAATTGCAAAGATCAAAGAACCATCTGAATAGATAGGTAGCAGAGGTTATAGTTAGAGCTATGAGGCGCATGATTCACAGGTCAAGTACACCTAAGTCGGCGGGGTAGCATGAGGAGACGCGAGTCCGTACCGGAGATGGCGGCGGTGGTGCTGATGCACCTAGAGGAAGGTTCAAGATGCCACCAAGGAGATGCGCCTGTCGTAGGTTCTTTTTTTTAACAAACCATGCCTAGAGAATGAACTAAGTACCGCTTTGTTAGACCCATTAATAGTTCTATACGGTCCGAGACATGTCTGAAGGCCGGACTGATTTGCAGAGTGGCAGCTCAGCAATAGGAAGGAAGACAGCACGCGCTAGTTTCGGGAGAGGCAAATCACCGCAGGCCCTTAGATTTTGTGATCGAACGGTGTGGGCTTTTAAAACGCTGTGGAGGATCCTAGATAGCTCAATTTTACTTCTAGGTAGCTCAATTTTACTGTTTCTTAATAATGCACGATTATTGCCCAACTTTACTATGGTCTTTGTTGTTTTGCTTTTTCCCCATAGACTCATTTGGTCCATTTACATCACGTCAAAAACTGTTTTTGTCAGAATGGGCTCAAAATCAATTCAAGTTTTAGGACATCCTTTGTTTCTGAGCTCCAGTGCTCCTTTCGTTTTTTTTAATTAAAAATTATATATATGTTTTAAAAAAATTAAAAATAATTTTGTACAAGATCATTTTTTTCTCGAAAATTCTGGACATAGTCAATGTTGTATCCCACAAGCATGCAAAATCAACATGGAATTCTTTGTACTATGGGCTACACAAAAGTGACAAAATCTGATAAAATTTGTAAAAAAATATAATGCATATATCCATACTTTTGTCATTTTTGTGTAGCTCTAAATACAACTGGGCCAGTTGTGAGTGCCAGTACAGTTGTCTTTCAATTTCCAGAGCAGCCCTTGCCCGGTATTCGAGCCCAACAAGCCCAGGCAACCGCCTCCTCTCCCATCCCAAGTCCGGGTCTTCGAGAGCGGCGGCGTGGTGGCGCCGTGGCGGGAGAAGAACCAGCGAGCGCGAGGAAGATAGAGGAGTTCCGGGGAAGATGCCGCTGTACGACTGCATGCTTCTGTTGAAGCCGCTGGTGACCAAGGAGTCCGCGGCAGAGCTCGTGGCGCGGGTGGCGAGGCGCGCCTACCAGCGCAACGGCGTCGTGACCGACCTCAAATCCTTCGGCAAAGTGCAGCTCGGCTACGGCATCAGGAAGCTCGACGGCCGCCACTTCCAGGTCCGCACGGATTTGTCTCTTTTTATGTGTACTCTTCTAGTGAAGCCTCCTGTTCCCCTTGCATTGTGCCTCGTGGCCGCGCGGAATGGTGACGATCTGATTCGCTTGGCTCGATTGATGCGTATTGGACGAAATGGTTAAGTGGTTACGAGTGTTTGGGGCTTTGGTTCTCGGCGGTGGGTGGTGCCTTTGACATGCTCGATGAAATGCCCAAATTGGTTTAGCCCTTGGCTGTTGGAATATCCGTGGGCATTGGCGTCCGCGCACTCAATTGAATGATCTGCAGTTACGTTTTTTTTACAAGCCTCTGCAGTTAAGTTTGTAGGTTGAGATCATTATTTTGATCACCGTTAGTGTCAGTACGATGTGAGGTCTTGCTTTGCATACCGAATAGAATGATATGATATAGGCCTTGGATCTGTGATATTGTTGGGGTTTAAGAGTACTCCTGGGGAAGATGGCCAGTTGGTAACTATTTCATGTGGTCATGTGAGTCATGAAATGTAGCGTTGCCTCGGTTCACCCCTATGTTGATCCTTCTGGCTGCCACACGTTAGCCATGGACCACAGCTCTAGTTAGCTAACTAGTCATACATGCTTGACCTCGACATGCTCAATACAATCATCTCATTGGTGAAGGTCTGATCAATTCCACATAGATTATCGGCAGGTGTAACAAAAGAATATCTTGTTATTGTTCTTGAGCAAAATTATAAAGGTATTAATGCCTTTCTGGAGTTCCCTTCTCAAAAGGTTTCCAAGTGGTTACAGTTTTTCGTTGGTGTGCCGGTATCCTTTCTCCCTTATATATCATGTATTTTATTAGTGTGTCTTTAGAGTTTTGATGCAATCTCACTTTTTAAATTGAATCTTACATTGAGCCGTTACTTCTAACGATTTTGTGGCAATTTCTTATGAGAGATTAGTTAGTGGGTTACTGTAGATGATACTGGTTGGTCGATTGGTGTGTGCTTAGTATATATGTAAGTTAGACAAATTGTTAACACCGAACAGACACTTGCAGTATTCTCATACTATCACGGCATCGTATACTGAAGTTTGTAGTTAAGGTTTTGTGTTGAAATAACTTGGCAAGTCCGACAATATACACTTATGTCCAAACCTGACTAAATATTGCAGTTTTGCATCAGTTAACTGATTGTAACTTTCCACCACTACCAAGATTATGGGTGTATGATTTCATTCTCGGCCAGTACAAACATATATACAGTAGGTTCCACAGTTCTCCACTTCTAACACCGACACTTGAGCCATTCATCATTAAACACACATATATGGTAATTTATGAAGGGGGGAAAGGAGTGTTAGAGCTGATCTTTGCTTCTTTGGACAAGTGTGATTTTGGTTTGATTTTTCTTATAGAACAGTATTGTCAATTGAGACTAATTAAATAATGGACTGAATACTAATTGATTGGTTATGAACATAACAATTCCAAGGTTTAACAGTGAACCAAAAGACCTTCTATATTAATAAGAATTACAAAGTTTGATGGTTAACCAAAAGATGCCCTATATTAATAAGAGTTCCAAAGTTTGATGGTCAACCAAAAAGACCCCTATATTAGTAAGAATGCACTGCAGTGACGCAAAGAAATTATCAGTTAGAAAGAAATAGGATTTTCTGAAATATTAGGTGATTAATTGACCTTCCACTTCCTGTAAATGGATGGATATTCTGTTTGTTCTTTGAAAGATTTTTGGTGTGGCTGTATTGTCTCACTGGAGTTCTGTTAGGATTTGCTGAAACATTAGGTGAATGCTTGATCACCTACATTGCTTGAATGAATAGATACTCCGTTCTTTTTTTATAATAATTCCTTTTTGTTCTACAACTCTTTAATCATACCTTCGATCAAACAGTGAGAAAAAGTAAACCACAACACCTTTAGAAAACAGCAAAAGCAGCTGAGAGGCACATCGAATGTATTTCAGTGCATTTGATAATTGTTCTTCTGCACACCTAAAAAGTAGTGTTATGTTCCCAGCGTTGTTCATTGCCAGCTTTCATTACCACTAGCAATGCAGCCAAAAGTTTAAAAAGGTATGTTCATCATGAGCTATCTCCTTGCTGAAGTTTCTTTCGCGTTTTCAGGGCCAACTTATGCAAATGACCATGATGGTTCCACCTTCCTTTACCAAAGAACTCCACTACCTGAACAAGGAGGACAGGCTGCTTCGCTGGTTGGTGGTGAAGCATAGAGATGCAGTTTATGGTCTGGAGTTCATCAATGAGGATGATGGAAAGTACGAGATGGACAGTTTCCGCCGTAATAGTAGTAGTGTTAAAGATGAGGATGTTGATGAATATGACGACGATGATGATGATGATGATGACGAGTATGAGTTGGAGCAAGAGTAGATTTGTTTGTCAAGAAATCTCTGCATTTTCAGTATTGGAAGATGTATTGTCTTGCAAACTGTACGTTGCCTTCCCAATATTTTTGGCTATAAAGCAAGGCAAGAAGTAGAAGCACTGAACGTAGGGGGACTTCTTTTATTAGGCTTCTAGGAGGGCTTCTCCCAGAAGCTACCCTCTCTGAACTTCTCCCAGAAGCTACCCTCTCTGAACTTCTCCCAGAAGCCTGTCTTCCAAATTTGTTAAACTTCTAAATTAGTATTCCCAATGTTAATTTACAAGTTTAAACAAATTTGGGAGATGAGCTTCTGGGAGAAGCCGAGAGAGGGTAGCTTCTGGTAGAAGCCCTTCTAGAAGCGGAGAGACTGTTTGTCGAAGAAGATCCCAGAGCACCTGAAATATGCTGTGTTATTTGACATGTAATTTGCCAATAAGGAATGTGTTTTCCTGATTGGTTCATGACGTTTATCATGTGGCTGTGGTAGTTAATTTCTCTCTAAAGATCCAATCTGGAAGCGCTTTATGAAAGCAGGGGAAAGCTATGTACAACACACTGGATTGCCATTTATTATTCATCAATATAACATGTACAGAGTGGTAGTAATTTCCCAAACGCATGCACAGCCACAAAACTACGTACACCGACCGTTCAAAACCAAAATGAAAGAGAAAATACATAACCACACGTCACAGGACAATCATGGCCATGATCATTAGCCTGTTCGTTTTAGATTTGGATTTATTCTTTTTTTTGTTTAGGATTATTTGAGCACTGTACTGTAATTTGGAAAATAACATCCTAAGCTCATTCTAACTTGGTCTTGAATTAGAAGCTCAGAATTGGTCCTAAGCCTTTTATGGACATCTCATACAAATTCAACTTTTTGTATTCCTCGTAAGAAATGCTTCAGTGCATAGTCCATTACAAGAGCATGGACTTAAGATACAATCTGTTCAGTTGTTCCAACGGCATTCAACTAATATATGGGGAACTCTGCCATCCAGCAAAGTAAGGCGTGCATGGAAAATAGTCTCTTGTGTGCTCATAATCGTCAGTAAAATTAGCCTGATAATGTTCGGTCAGGATGTCATAGTATTGTTTCGGACACAAGTTACTCGCTTCTTGAAGAATCATCTGAATGATAAGAGGGTAAAAGTTTCGTCCCACAGACTCCTCACAAAACTTCAAAAGACAGAAATGTACAACCGCCAGAAGCTAGGAAAGACAAACAAAACCGGAATAGCATGAAGGCCTCCCACGAGATCATCGAAGCTCAGTGACATCCTTTTCATAACTAGAAACTTGAACTCTCCGACTGCTCCAGGCATGAATCATCTGCCCCACCCTTTCTTCCTGTGAAAAAACTTTTTGCCACAAACAGGAGCAGCTCTGTCCTGCTTTGCTATTTTTATAAGTTTGGTTTCTGTAACATAGACCAGGAAGAAATCCAGTGAGCTAGTAACTGATAAGATATACATGTGGGATCCTGAGGCAGCATGCAGGGCCTAGCTCCATGCAGATGGATCTTCCTAAACCAGAAAATGTTTATTCGTCCTACTACATACGGAGTACAAATTTATTGAAACACATACATTGCTGGTTGCATAAAAGCACAAATAAAAAATTTAACTGTGACTATTTTCCCATGCATACGACATGATCGATCAGCAAAGCATATGGACACGATATTCAACATAAGTCGAGGCATACAACAAAGCAATTTTGGCAACACTTAATGAGCCAAGCATTTTAATGAGAAACATGAGGTATACGGGGATTTACAATAGGTACAGTGTCATTAGTTTTCCTTAGATCTACAGACATAACTTGTAAACAGGTGTGCATGGCATACATCTCTTAATTAATCATGTGCTGGCATTTAGTGACTCTTGGATCTCTTCAAGTGTTCTCCCTTTAGTTTCTGGCACTAGCCTTGCCACGAAAAGCACAGTAACAAGGCTCGCTGCAGAGAACAGGAAGAAGGTGCCTACACACATAAACGAAAATAAAACTGAGCAAAATATTAATGGAGAACCATTAAGGGATAATTGGAAGCAACCTCACAGGAAAGAGGGAGAAACCGTTACCTCGGTAAAAAAAGAACTACAGTTAGTGGTGATAATTCCGTTTGTAACATACTTTTTACTAATGATTATTGTACTTTTTTTTCTAACTGTCCTACTTATGCAAAAACTGAACACGTTTACCTGCGGAACTCCAATCCATAAGGAAGCTGAATGAATACGATATTGCGAAGGAACCAATCCAGCTAACCAGTGTTACCAAGCTTCCGGCTATTGCTTTCATGTCGATTGAGAATATCTTTGCCAAAAAAATGGGATACCATTAGTTACAAACATTGTCCTTACAGATTGCCATGAAATGCGAGCATCATCCAGGTTTAACATCATGGTGATTTCATACCTCTGACATGATAACCCAGGGAACAGGTCCCATTCCAATTGAGTATGCCGCATAGTATGCCTATTTAGGAAGCAGGGTCAGATTATAGCATTTCCGGACTTCAACACAAAATTGTAAATGTTTTAGTTACAGTGTTCACTGTACCAATATGCCGTAAAGAGCCAACGTAGGGATCAATTCTGTGTACAATCCTTGCGCCTGCAACATGATGAGAAGATAAAAAGTCAAAAGAAGGGAAAGTAAATTCTTTGTTGAACAAATTGTTTCCGAGATTTCCTAGATAGAAATATAATGATAGAACATGAAGATTCCAAATTGTAAATTCAGTTCAAGTTTATTCAACTATTTAATTATGTTGATTTGCTGATATTTCACCCTCAAAACATATTTATTTAATAGACCCTCATTCAGGGTATTGTTTGTCCCATCACCAGGTATAAGCTGGGTAACTTTGATAATTCTACTTGCCTCATAATTCTGCATCCAGGCACTAACATTATACTATTATCAGTAGTTAAAAATTCAACGGTTCACCTTCAATTGATGAGGTTGGAGAAATACTAACTAGACGATGAACAGATCAATTTAGAGTTGAAGGAGGAAAAATACAATAGACGAACAAAAAGGCCAAGCAGAACGAAAATTATGAAAAGTTTCTTCCTGAAACTTCTCAATGTCTTATATTAGCATCAATAAATGATTGCCAGTTTAAAATTTAAATTGTACTGTTCCATCATAGATCGATAGAATATATTTTTTACAGTTACCTTAAAGTAGAAGGATAGCCCAGTCAGAAAGCAGCCCACAAATGTGCCAGATGAAGAGACCTGAATTATAAAAGAATATCACAAATGATGTTTCGTGCTTAATATCTGAATCAGCTCGGTTTTTTTTGGAGCATCCATAGTTCCATACCAGTAAAAGGGCCCTTCTTCCACTCCTATCCATGAGAAGGGCCCCAAATAATGTGATTGGAATCTGAAATGGTTATAGTTACAGACAAATTGATGCAGCAGCCAGTATAGCAATTGGCAAGAATGTAATATCCTGGACCTGAATAATGCCGATCAAGGTGGTCCCAAGTTTACCAGAAAACCCTGAAGTTTTTGGGAAGAATAATTACAGAAAGTTTTTGTTGTCAGTAAAGTGGCACAAAAAAATAGGCATTTGGATACCTGCAGAGGAAAATATATAGCTTGTATAAAACCCTAACGCATTGATTCCACCCAGTTGCTGGAACACCATCAGGCCAACACCCACCTGTGCATCAAAGCTATATGATTATCTCTGAACTGAACATCTCTTTCTGGAGAACAGCATATAGTTCTGAACTTGTTTCAGGAAGAAAAGATCTTTTCGAAACCAAGTAGCCTGACGAGTTTCTTAGTTCTTACAATGACTGCGTACATATTTTTGCTGTGAAACAGATCTTGAATCTTGGGCTTAGGTAAACTGTGAACTGAATCAATATACTCCTGCATGGGAATAGAAGTTGGTTATTTTGTAGATCCTCTTTTCCAAATTATAGGTTGATAAACAGCATAAATTTAGGGAAGAAACTAACTCTGATCTCTGTAGCCTCTCGAGATATGTCAGCCTTTTCACCCCTAAGATTTTGCAGTGAAGCAAGGAATTCTTTCTCTCTCCCGATATTGGCCTACCATATTATTGAAGAATGAACTTCAGTACGAAAGCATTGTATGAGAATCGATAACTTAAAGTATTTTGGTTACAAGGTAAAATGGTTTGGTTACAGTATTTTTTTTATTTCATACTACCCTATAAAAACATAATGAAAATAATTAAGCACGTGATGGTTGCTTCATTAGACGAGTTAAAACTGACGGGGAACAGGATTAAGATTTTCTCCTCCAAAAAATCAACAACTTCTTTAAGAAAAATGTCCCCTAGCTTGGAGAAAATGAACATTTGTGTATGCCATACTTGACCACGTAAGGCCCCAAATTTAGTTACCGGCATACCAGCCACCTTGGAGACTCAGGAATGAAGATAAGACCCGCAAGGAGGAAAGCACAAGGCACTAAACCTGCATAAACATGCAAATGCTCTTGATTTCTCCTGTACAATGGATACACGACCATCCATATACAGATAACAGATATTACCTACGAGAACCAAAGAGCGCCACGAAAGCAGTGCTCCAATGATGTAGGCAGCTGAACATCCTGAACAAATAAATAACTGCACTTACAGACAAGCCTAAGTTAATTTTCCATCTTTACAAATTTTTCGAACACATCAAGATTCTGCTCAGATTTTTCCAACCTGGTTTGTGGTTGCAAGGCCTCCTCGCAGATCCTTTGGTGCTATTTCAGATATGAACACAGGCACCTGCGTGGGTAATGTTAGTGCACTAGAAATGCTACGTCGATCATGTGACGAACATAGTGTTGCTAGACAGTAATAGAATAAAACAGTGTTAAAAGAAGTTACATCAAAACAGAGAATCAAAGTCAGGTGCATATTTAGAATTAATTAAGAGATTCTCATGGCTCACCACATAGGAAAGTACTCCAGTACAATATCCCAGCAAGATTCTTCCTAGGTAAAGCATTGTTGCACCCTTCATGTCATTGAAGGCATAGTTCAAGCTCTTGAAACCCTGGTCTGTAAAAGAAATTTGTGGACAGAGGAACATACCTGGGCTAAGTATATAGTAAGCCAACCAAAAATGCCTACAATTGCTGCCAGCCGCATGGTCTGTGGAAAATGCAAGAGATATTGTGAGGACTAAAGGGAGTTAACAACTATGCTTGTCGTCCCAATCATCAAAGTAACTCACCATTTTGCGTCCGAGAGAGTCTGCAAGGCGGCCACTAGTCAGAGCGCCAATCATTGCACCAATCGTCAAGACAGATCCAAAGACACCGTACTAGCAGAAGGTTAATCATCAATCAGATTAGTCCACTGAAAGCAATAAAGACCATGACCATCCGGCTCCAGCATAGCCTTTGTTCAACAAACATCACAAATAATAACTTTGATTCCAACGGAAAGTGAAATGTTTGATTGATAGTACAATTCACAGGTGTAATGTTTTATATCAGTTTACAGCCATGAAAAGCGAAAAAGATCATGACCACACTCTACCAAAAGAAGGGGTGATTTTGTGCCGACAAACCTCTGAATTGGACAGCCCAATGTCGCTCACAATTCCAGCTTGAGCCGGCGCAGAATACCCAACCTGCATATCATACATTCCTCCCATCATGGCCATATCTGAAGCAAAGCAACTTGTGATTCTTGAAATCGCGATACTCCCACAGACAGTCTTACACAGGTGCCGAACTCGAAGGAGCCGCAAACGGCTACGGCGGTGCTGAGAAGGACCATCCGGAGCGATCCCTCTCCCGCGCTATCCTGAATACCCTCCCTGGCCGTCGCCTGACATTGGGCCGCAGCCACGACCGTGGCTCTCCGCGCCCGAGCCGGACCGCACGTCGCGCCGGCGGCCGCTACCGGCAACCGGCGCGCGCAGCGGCCATCACGCCGTGCGTCGGCGCACTGCCCACGCCGCGGCCGTCCGAGGCGAAAGGGCAGAGAGAAGCCGGCGGCTGAGTGACGGAGGGGGAGCGTCGGAGCGGTGGACAGAGGGAACGTGGCAGCCATAGGTGGCCTTCAAATGCTGGGCATCACATATCTTTTGGTTGCATAAGGCGCCGGTGCCCACAGCGTAAAAATATTGCAGCGATGCCGCGAGAGAAAAATTAGACACCGATCTCACGGTGTGCCAACGCCTGTAAAATAGATGCTGGACCACTCATTCAGGTTTCAGCTATGAAGAGGTTGCTATCTACTCTTAATTTTGAAGAGGTTAAAATTTAAACAAGTTTTTTTATTAAATTAATAGATTTGTTTATCAAATCAACAAGTTTAATATGGCAAATAAATAATTTAACAAATAAATTTATTACAAGTTCAATATGGCAAATAAATAATTCAACATACAAATTTATTACAAGTTTAGGAAATTAATCAAACGGATTCAAAAATTCAATAGAGCAAATAAAGACAAACAATAAACAATCTAGTTGGCTCCTTTGAGCCTCCACAAATGCTTCACCAAATTATCTTGCAGTTGACTATGAGCATTTGTGTCTCAAACTTCTTCCCGCTTAGCGAGAAAATAAGAAAACATAGGTGGCACTTGGTGATCAGTATCTGCAAGAGGACCTTGGCGATAATATGGTTCAGTGTCAAACACTGAAGTCTCCCGCTCGCTCTTAATGATCATATTGTGCAAGATCACACAAGCATTCATGACCTCCCACATCTGATCTTTCGACTAGGTAAGGGCAGGGTAGCTCACAATGGCAAATCGAGCTTGGAGCACACTGAATGTCCTCTCCACATCCTGCTTGCAAGCCTCCTGTTGTGTGGCTGATACCTTCGATTCGTATTACAGATATAATATAATATACTTTTCCCTAGTAGACCTAGGTTTATCAAATCCTTAGGAAACAACGCTAATAAGAATAGAAATAAGAACACGTCTACAAGACTTTGTTTTGTCGATTTTACCTTTTTTTACCGGACCAATCTAGTTTATTTTATATTACGGTTGAATGGTAGGGTTGAAAATCTACCTGCAGCTACATATCATATGAGATAAAGGATAAAATTAAGCACAATCACGTGTAAGGTTCCAATAGATATAATCTTTTGTGGGCAACATATCCTAATATACTAGAGCCCCTAGGAGGCCACAAGCATAGCAATAGTCTGATCCAACCGAATGTACTGCGAAGCACCGGGCTACAAACGATTATTAAGTGCAAAAACACATATCAAAGCATTAAGTGGTGATGTTGTTGTGATCCTGAATGGTCGCTAAGCAAAGACCATACTACCCTTGTTGTCATTGAGGTTCCTATGAGATTGCCGCTTGCCAAGCATCTCACCTCAAGCCTTGATCAATCTCTGGGATCTTGGGTACCTACAAGTCCAAAGATCGAGGCAAGAGACAAAGGAACAAATGATACAAATCCCTCTTACAAACCAATACACAATTCTCCCATAGATTATATACACATAAACGCTGCGAGGTTTCTCCCCAACCCGTAGCCCGTGAGGACTACTCACTCATAACAATAAGATCAAGGATAGAAAACATTGTCCAATACTTAGATTGAAATCAAATATTCTTATAATGGTCGCCGAATCACAAGGAGATCTTAAGTACAAAGTAATGTTTATGGCTAATGGAGAGGATGGGGATGGAAGGCCTGAACTTTGGTGTGGATCTCCTTTGATGGTGGTGTGATGCAATCTGATAATGCCGGCCCTCTGTGCGGTGACAGGGGCCTCAAAATTTATAGGCGTCTTCACAAGTATTTTAGGGTTTGACGAGACAAAGCCACTGCCACCCCATACGGTCGGGCGGTACGGGTGGGGCGCGCCCGTACTAGTGCTCTTCACGCTGGCTGCGACCTGGCTTCGGCTCTAGGGATACTTTGTCGTCAATACTTTCTCAAAATCATCATTTATGATTCCAGATTTCGCAATAAAAGTGTGGTTTCCTACATAAAATAAATCAAAGGAAGGATTTGCATATCTTTGCAATAATTATTTATTAGTGACAAATCAAGAGAGAATAATGTCAACTGTTTGACAAAAATCAATGTTTAAACGCAGAAAAAGATGGAAATTTTTGGAGCCATCAACTTCCCCAAAGCTCAAACCTTGATCGCCCTCGAGCAAGAAGAAACAAAAGAACTATAAGGAATTCAACATTTAAACTTGAGACAACGAGAATATGAATTTACTTACAGTCGGTAGCCATATGCGTCCAACACTTATTCCATATTGAAAAGCTCATCAAAGTTAGAGAGATGCTAAGAACACTATACAAGATTTGGTAACTCAAGACAATCAAAGTAATATAAGTATAAATAACTAAAAGTATAACAATCAATCCAATTCCTTTAATTAACTCTCAGCTTGCCAAGGAACACTAGGATGATTAATATAGCAATATTTAGTAAGAGAGTTCATGTACCAAGTAGCATAACCGTGAAGTGTCTTGTTGGCACCCATATCGGTAAATTAAGACTATCTAAAACCCTACCGTTCCAATCATTTCTTTTCAAGAAAATTCATAAAGTGGTAATGATATCATGCCAAAGACTTGTTAGTGGATCATCATATCTTTCCTCTTTCCTTTTTCTCTTATTTTTCTTCCTTCTTGCAAGGATATTTCTCAGTAAGGATCATTGAGTGATGCTTTTAAACAATGGTTTGCTCAACCTTCGAGAGTACCAATAATTTATCCCATACGGTAACACGTATCCACCCATGTCATCAAATCATAGCCAAAATCCGCGGTTATAACATAGATCGTTCAGAAGCTAGTGAAGTTGTTGGCATCCAAAGATGTGCATGGGAAACATAGAACTTTTTAAATAGTATCACAGTTTGATCCATAAGGTCAGCTTTGGCATGCAATCACAAGTACCACTAGACTTCATTTTAACCAAACAACTCCTTTTAAGAGTTTCGTCAAGTCTTTCAAAATGTCTATGGGGTTAAGTATCTTCAAAGGTAAACTCTCAAGACAATCACACATCAAACAAGTCATAAAATTTTATAATTTTTCTTATTGTACTTGTTTGGCAAATTTATTTCCAAGAAAATACTCGGTTAGCTACAAGAACTAGAGAAGAAGCTTTCACAACTAATCATTCATACAAATAATAAGCTTTACTCTAACTATTTGAATTACTCCCACTATCATAGCATCTTAGCAAACCAACTAACTAAGATAAACAATTCAAACTTCAAAAGTGGGAGACATAGGACATACCTCTCATGAGTGAATTCATAATCCTCTTCCTTATATGGATGTGTTCCTTCAAAACTCAAGTAAAATCACTCTTGTAATAATATTGATGCAAAGAGGCAAAGTTTAAATCCACGTTCACGAAAAAGGAAAAAGGGGAAAATCATTTTATATTTTTGAGGATGGGGTTTAAAGAATAGAAAAGAACTTGCGACCAAGCAAGTGATTAGGAAAATAAAGACAAACTAAAAACTAAAACAAACAAAAAACAAAAGCAAACTAAAAAGCAAAATAAAAAGCAAAGTGTTGGAACAGACCAACATGAGTGTTTCAAAGCTCACAAGGAGATGGAGTACAACCTCGTTATTACACAAATAAAATTGCCTAGGGACACATACCCAAGCTTAGGCTTTTGCAATCCCTTTTGTTGCTCATTGTGGTGGTGGTGGATAGTTACCCATGTTTCATTGGTTGCTCTAATCGTGGAACTGAGTGGCGAGGTTGGCAGTAGCATCTTGAAGGTTGATGGTGTTGGACATATGCCCAAGAGGCAATAATAAAAATGGTTATTATTATATCTTTGTGTTTATGATGAATTTTTACATCCCATGTTATAATTGTATTAACCAGAAACATTAATACTTGTGTGTTTTGTGAACATAAAAGAGTCCCTAGTAAGCCTCTTGTTAAACTAGCTTGTTGATTAATAGATGTTCATGGTTTCCTGATCATGGAAATTAGATGTTATTAATAACAAGATCATGTCATTAGGAGAATGATGTGATGGACACACTCATATAGTTAGCATAGCATAAGATCAAGTCATTTAGAGTTTGTTTGCTACAAGCTTTGAAATACATAGTAACCTAATCCTTCGACCATGAGATCATGTTAGTCACCATCACCGGACGAGTACTTAGATGACATCAAACACCACTTCCATAACTGGGTGGTTATAAAGGTGGCATTGGGTATTCTGAAAGTGTCTTGGGAATGGCCACGGCAGATGCTGCGATTGGCAGCGAGTAGTAGAACGAGGGGCAAGGGCGGCTAGCCATCTGCGGTGCGAGATGAGGGCAAAGACATAGGGATTTACCCAGGTTTGGCCCCCGGAGGGTAAAGACATACTCCTGCTAGATTGTATTGATGAGAGAGTACAAAGGGCGAGCTCGACTGCTAGGCGGCGAGTCGAGGGGGTGTATGATGGAACGTAAGTGCTATGCGTGCCCTATGGAGGTTTATATAGAGTCACCTCGCTAGGGTTTACAGATCTACAACCTAGTTGGATAAGGACTCAGAGGGTTTTGACCTAATCCGACTGGGCCTAGCTACGCTTCTGGGCCTTCAGCTTCTAGTCGCCTCTTGGGTCGCGGTTCAGTCGCCGTCCTGCAGGCCCACTCGCTGGGAGTATGATCTAGTAGGGAACATCCTACTAGGTATACCCCACTCGGCATATCCCCATCAGTAGTCCCCGAGGCCATCGTTGATTCGTTGCAGGTGTTCTTTGGCAGTCGGAGTATTCGGGTCCAATTCGGACGCCCGGTCGAATCGGTGATGGACTCCTTCATTGAGAGAAAGAGTCTTTAGCATGCATCTTCAGCCGCAATAACGGCGACCAGTCGAATCGCCAATTTGGCGAGTGGTCGAGTCGCATCTTTGGCGAATGGGTCGGCGAGTCGATTAGACGAAGTTGGACCGTTAGCTTGGTCAAACTAGCCTTTGGGTAATCCAATGGTAATATCGGCGTAATCACCATGCGGTAACGGTTCCCCGAAATTAGCGGGAACCAACTGCTATATAAGGAGAGTGACGGGCAAATTGCGAGCATTCCTCACATTTCCTCTGACTCTGCACGCCCTTCAACCTCCCATTCCCTCCAGAGCCTCCTGAGCGATCCAGCGAGCCCAGATCCTCGATTCGATGGCGCCTCTGAAGGAATTGTGGGGGAAGTCCAAGTGTACTAGGGCAACACTAAAGTCCTTCGAGGACGCGGGGATTCTCTGCGCCGGGAGATGGAGAGTTCCCGCGGCCGAGGAGGTGGAGCTAGATCCACGCGCCAGTGAATTCATTTGCTTCACTAGCCATCTCGAGAGGGGGCTCAGATTCCCCACCTCGGTCTTCTTCTGCCGATTCTGCGCGTACTACGGCATTCAGCCATCACATCTAGGGCCACACAACATCAAGCAACTCGCCATCTTCGTGGCGTTCTGCGAATGCTACTTGGGCTTCCGCCCATACTTTCCCCTGTGGCAGGAGCTGTTCCACGGGCGGATTAGTCGCGACGGGGCATGCGGCCTAATGCTGGCAGCGGGCGGCCTCACATTCCAACTGAAGTCCAAGGCCTCCTTCCTCGACCTCATGCTGCCGAAGAAGGCGTCAAGCGAGTGGAAGAAGCACTGGTTTTACACCAGCGAGTTGACGCCGGACGACGAGGTGGCACTCCCGACGTACTCCACCGAGCGGACCAAGCCGCGTCATCTCCAAGTCTCCAAGCTCCCGCACGACCAGTGGATGATTGTAGATGATATGCTGACGACGATTCACCAGCTGAAGAAGGATGGTCTCGAGACCATCAATTTATACAATTGCTGGCTCGGGCGACGATTGGTGCCCCTGGCCAGCCGTGCTCATTGGATGTACGAATACACCGGTAAAGACGACGGGACCAAGGCCTGCACCGCCGAGTGGAAGGACGACGACTACGCCTCCGCATCGAGGAAGATCACAGACACGGAGTACCATGATCCAAAGGCCGGGATCGCCCATATACCGCAAAGCTCAAGGCGCCGAATGTAAGTCTGTTTTCCCTTGTTTATTGTCACAGTCGTAGGAATGCAGTCGCGGCTTACTAATCATGTGTCATTGGCTCAGCTATTCCAAGTTGTGGAGTACTGGATCCCTCCCGCCGATGACGAGATCTCAGACGAGGTCGAAGGGGACGAGAATGAGTCCTCCTACGATGAAGACACTAATGACGAGGCCGTATAGGTCGCCGCACCCGCTGTTCGGAAAACCCGCGGTCAGCGGCAGCGCAAACTCGAGGCCGGCGAGAGTCTCGAGGGTCACGACGGGGGCGAGGGCGACGTCCACAAACACAGTTCGCGGTGCGTGGCCACGCCATCCAAGAAGAAGTCGCTGAAGAATAAGAAGGAGGTGCCCAAGGCAGTGTCACCGCCTCGGTTGGCGACTAGCTCCGAAGCGACTAGCACGGCCGACGATGCAGGGGACAAGGCATCGATGAAGGCACCAGAGACGGCGAGCACAGCTGTGGTGGAAGACGAGGTGCCGCTGGCATCGCTTCCACCCCCATTCTCAGCCATCACAGGCCTCGGGGCCACTTCAGTTGCAGAGGTATCGCCATCGAGGGAGGCGCTCGTGTCGACCGGAGGGGAGCTTCCTGCTGCCGCGGCCTCATCGACGAAGAAGGCATTCATGACATGGGCTTTGGCCCTGTTTGAAACGGGCATCAGCCGTAAGTTGGGCTTAGAACTAGAGAAGCCGGCGCACATCCGCACCAGCCTGCGCTACATCCTAGTCGCTAGGTGAGTGTTTGCCGTGTCGAGTTGAATTTCTAATTTGTAGATGTCTGAATCGTTGATCGTTTCCTTTGCAGGACTAGCATGAAGAAGATTGGTCACCCTTCGGTGGCCAAAGTCCCAGTAGAAGCCTAAGGGGGAGGCTGATCCCTCGAGGAAGAGGAAGGGCGATGACGCCGAGGTGCCCGCTGATGGTGCGAAGAAGATGAAGGGCGATGATGTCGTCATCGTCTTGGACGAGCCGACCAATGCGCCAAGTGGGTCTCCGACTGGAGCAGGCGCGGCTGCAGAGGCTGACGTGAACGCAGGGTCGTAGCAGGTGGAGCCGGCGGCGCCGGTCGGGGCATCAGGCCCCACGACGAGTGCTTTAGGAGCAGCGGTGGCGACCTTCCCTCGCTTCATGGTGAGGGCCTATTCTGCGAGTGTCATGACGCAATCGGCCTACGTACCCGAGATTTTGGGCTCGGAAGTCGAGCAGCGTGGCGGACGCACGTCCTTCGTGCTGCCCTCGGTGGACGCGGTCGAGCTACACAACATGCTGGGTGCAGCTATACAGGTATGTCCAGTCCCCGAAGATCTACTCGCTGAATTTCAGCGGGTGGATTCTTATTGCTTTTTGTTGTCCAGTCCCCGAGTGGCTAGTCGCTGAATTTCAGCGGCTAGACACTGAGGAAATTCTTCGACGTCCTGTCCCTGAGTGGCTAGTCGCTGAATTTCAGGGGCTAGGCACTTAGGAAATTCTTCGATGTTTTCTAACGTTATTTTCGTCTATGCAGGGGCTCCAACATGAAACGACGGAGCGACTGGCCGCCAAAGACCGCCTGGAGCGCGACCTCCGCTCCGTGCAGGAGGTGAACCAGCAGCTGCAGGCGACCGCGGGTAGGTTTTTGAGTAACCCTCTCCATTACTTTCTTGTGCTTGATGGTGATCTCACCCTTGTTCTTCTGTAGAGGGGCATTCAGCCGCGGTTGCCAAGGCCCGAGAAGGCTTTGTCCCGGTCGACGAGTTGACGGCTGCCCAGTCGTCGCTGACCGCCACAGAGAAGCGGGTTGCCACCCTGGAGAAGGAGCTCACGACCGCTAAGGCGGAAGCGAGCTCGGCGGAGGAGAGGGCCAAGGCGGCTGTCGCTGCCGCGGCTAACAAGCGAAAGGTGTCTGATGCTCTTGTCGCAGGGCTGCAGAACAACTTTTTGGGTCTTCAAGATTTCATCACGGGGCACTGCCGTCCCCTCATTGGTGAGTTTCTTGGGCTTGTAATTGTTGCACCAGCGAGTCCCCGAGCGTGCGGGTCTCCTTTTGCATTGAGTCCCCGAGGTGGTGGACCCGAGTGGTGTGTACTTCTGACGCTAAGTTGTTTGTTCTTTGCAGGGAAGATTCTGTTGGAGATATGCCCTAGAGGCAATAATAAATGTAGTTTATTATTATATCTTTGTGTTTATGATAAATGTTTGTATTCATGCTATAATAGTATTAACAAGGAAACATTAATACTTGTGTGATTTGTAAACTTAATTTGAAGTCCCTAGTAAAGCCTCTATACATCACTAGCTTGTTGGTTAATGAATGATTGTGGTTTCCCTGTCATGAACATTGACATGTTATTAACAACAAGATCATATCGTTAGGAGAATGATATGGTGGACATACTCCTATAGATAAGCATAGCATAAAGATCAAGTCATTTTAATAGTTCAATTGCTATATGCTTTCTGATACATAGTAACCTAATTCCTTCGACCATGAGATCATGCATATCACCTTTACCGGATGGATGCTTTGATGACATCAAACACCACACCGTAACTGGGTGGCTATAAAGGTGGCATTGAGTGTTCGGAAAGTATTGGTTGAAACACATGGATCAAAAGTGGGATTTGTCCATCCATATGACGGATAGATATACTCTGGGCCCTCTCGGTGAAATGTCATCCAATTAGCTTGCAAGCATGTGACTGACTCACAAGGGATCACATATCACGGGAACGAGAAAAGAGTACTTATCGGTAACGAGGTTGAACTAGGTATGCAGAGATACCGACGATCATAACCTCGGATAAGTAAACTATCGTGGGACAAAGGGAAATTGATATCGTATGTAAGTGGTTCATTTGATCGCAAAGTAATCGTAGAAAATGTGGGAGCCATATGAATTTCCAGATTCCTCTATTGGTTATTGTTCGGAGAAGTGTCTCGATCATGTCCGCATAATTCACGAACCGTAGGGAGACACACTTAAGGATTCGACGTTGTTTGAGTAGTTATGGAATGATGAGAAAGAGTCCGAATGTTGTTCGGAGTCTCGAATGGGATTCGGGATATCACGAGGAGATCCGAAATGGTCCGGAGAATAAGATTCATATAAGGAAAGTACCGTTTTGGAGTTGGAGAATGGTTCCGGTGTTTTCATCGGGAATGTTCTAGAAGGTTCCAGAATGTCCGGCACTCCGGAGGGGAAGGGTACATGAATGTGTTATATCAAGTTGGTATGATTGCATCATGTACTCGGTGTCATCGCTGAACAAAATAGAGGGTTTATTCAAATCCTAGTTTGAAAAGTCAAACGCCAAGTTTGAAAGTCAAACGACTATTTTTGGGAAGTGGAGAAAGAGGTGGAAACCGACTTGGGGGAGGAGTTCCTCCTCCCACCGTCGGCACACCACCAAGTCGAGTTGGGGAGGGACTCCCCTCCCCTTGGCCGGCCCCCTCCACCTATAAAAGGAGGGGCAGGGCTCCCCTCCTAGACACAAGTTCCTACACCTCTAAACCCTAGCCCCAAGACGCCGCCGCCTCCATAGCCGCCGTCGGCCCTAGGGCACTCGCCGCCGCCGCCTAGGTGAAACCCTAGCCGCCGGCCTAGCCCCCTCCTCGGCGTGTCTAAACCCTAGATCGTCGAGGAACTCTCTCATACTCCACCATACTCGCTCCGGCTTAAGGAGAAGCCCTGCGAGATCTCCCCTCTACTTCCGGTACCACGCCGTTGTGCTGCCGGAATCGCGAGGAGAGTGCTACAACCTCCGCTGCCTGCTGGAACAAGGGAGAGGAAGGTCTTCATCGAGTACCGAACGTGTGACCGACTGCGGGAGCGCAGCGCCGGAAGGATCGTCTACGCGATCTTGAGATCGGGAAGAGTACGACTACATCACCCACAAGAATCCGCTCTCGTTAAACACTTTGGAATCTTCGAGGGTGAGTTATTCCATCGACTCGTTGCTACAATCTAGTAGATAGATCTTAGCTTGTTTGTTTGTATGCGATAGAAATTTTTTGTTTTCCATGCTACGAATCCCTACAGTGGTATCAGAGCCGTGTCTATATGTAGATCTGTTGCACGAGTAGAACACAATGGTCATTGTGGGCGTTGATGCTTTTATTGTCGATTGCTTCTTATGTACTTTGCATCTTGCGGGATGTTGGGATGAAGCGGCCCGGGATAACCTTACATGACATCGTTCATGAGACTTGCTCCACGCTTGACATGCAACTTGTATTGCATAAGTGGCTTTGCGGGTGCCTGTTTCTCCTAGCATAGTTAAGATTCAATTTACAACGGGTGATTAACAATGCTAGTATCAATGTTGTGGTTCTTGTTCGTAAGTTAGAACAACACTTATTGAAAGCCCCAAACCACGTAAAATATGCAAAGAAAGTAGAGGCGTCTAACTTTGTTTTGCAGGGGTGTGCTGTGATGTGATATGGCCATGATTGTGATTATATTTGATGTATGCAATGTTCCTTATTGTAAGTTGGCAACCGACAGGAGCCATATGGTTGTCTTTAATTTATGTTAAGACCCGCGTGTCTATTCAAAGTAGTTGTAATAGTTGAAGCCGGTGGACGACAACCATGAAGAAGCGTCATTGACCTTGATGCAATGCCGGTGATGATGGAGATCATGTTCGTGCTTAAAGATGGAGATCGGAAGCACAAAGAAGAAAAGGCCATATCATATCAAATATTATGAATTGCATGTGATGTTAATCCTTTATGCATCTTGTATTGCTTAGTAGACGACGGTAGCATTATAAGATGATCCCTCATGCACATGAATTTCAAGTCATAAAGTGTTCACCCTTAGTTAGCACCGTTGCTAAAGCTTGTTGTTTCGAAGCACCACGTGATGATCGGGTGTGTTATATTCCGCAAGTGTATACAACGTGAGCAAGCCAGATTTGCTCATGCGGAAACTAAGGTTTGATCTTGACGAGCCTAGCATGTACAGACATGGTCTCGGAACACAGATCACCGAAAGGTAAAGCATGAATCATATAGTAGATATGATGAACATGTCGATTGTTCGCCATTGAAACTATATCAGCTCTCGTGATGATCGGTGTTGATGTGGTGGATTTGGTTCGTGTGATCACTAAAACAATGTGAGGGATATTGTTTTGAGTGGGAGTTCACCTAGATTAATTTTATTATTAATTTGAACTCAATTTGTCATAAACTTAGTCTAAACTATTGCAAATATGTTGTAGATCAATGGAAGCCCCTACCATCAATTTTAATGCGTTCCTAGAGAAAGAAAAGTTGAAAAACAATGGAAGCAACTTCGCGGATTGGTTCCGCAATTTGAGGATTGTCCTCACAGCTGGTAATTTGACCTATTGCTGGATGCACCGCTGGGTGACCCACCTGCAGCTGATGCTGCCGATGAAGTAAAGAATGTTTACCTCACTCGGAAGACTCAGTACTCCACAGTTCAGTGTGCTATCTTGTATGGTTTAGAATCGAAGCTTCAGAAAAGGTTTGAGAATTCAGACCCATATGATATTGTCGAGGATCTCAAATTGATCTTTGAGACTCATGCGGCAATTGAAAGCTATGAGGCTTCTGAAAAGTTCTTTAACTGCAAGATGAAAGAGGGCAGCTCCGTCAGTGAGCATGTGCTTAAGATGTCTGGGCACGCAAACAAACTTCAAAGCTTGGGTATAGTGATTCCTAATGCTTTGGGGATTTACCGCGTCCTCCAATCACTACCACCAAGTTACAAGAACTTTGTGATGAAATACAACATGCAAAACATGAACAAGACATTGCCAGAACTCTTTGCCATGTTGAAATCTGCAGAAGTGGAGATCAAGAAAGAGCACCAAGTGTTGTTGGTCAATTAGACCACCAAATTCAAGAAAGGCAAGTCTAAGCAGAAGGGACACTTCAAGAAGGGTGGTAAGAAAGTTACCCCGCCAACGAAGAAGACCAAGGCTGGACCTAAGCCTGATACTGAGTGCTTTTACTGCAAGGGAGAAGGTCACTGGAAGCGGAATTGCCCAAAGTACTTGGCGGATTTGAAGAACGGCAACATCAAGAAGAAAGGTATATCCGATATACATGTTATTGATGTGTATCTCACTAGTACTCATAGTAGTGCCTGGGTATTTGATACTGGTTCGGTTGCTCATATTTGTAACTCGAAACAGGTGCTACTGAATAAACGGAAGCTAGCGAAGAACAAGGTGACGATGCGCGTGGGAAACGGATCAAAGGTTGATGTGATCGCGGTCGGCACGCTACCCCTTCATCTACCATAGGGATTAGTTTTATACTTAAATAATTGTTATTTGGTGCCTGCGTTAAGCATGGACATTATATCGGGATCTTGTTTATTGCGAGACGGTTACTTGTTTAAGTCCGAGAATAATGGTTGTTCGATTTATATGAGTAATATGTTTTATGCACATGCACCTTTGATAGATGGTCTATTCTTATTGAATCTCGATAGTGGAAATACACATATTAATAACATTGAGGCTAAACGTTTGAAATCGAGCGATAACTCGACCTATATGTGGCACTGTCGTCTTGGTCACATTGGAGTGAAGCGTATGAAGAAACTCCATTCCGATGGACTTCTTGAATCACTTGATTTCGAATCACTTGAAAGATGCGAAGCATGTCTAATGGGTAAAATGACTAAGACTCCATTCTCTGGTATGATGGAGCGAGCTACGGACTTATTGGAAATCATACATACCGATGTGTGTGGTCCAATGAGTGTAGCATCGCGCGGTGGTTATCGTTATGTTCTTACCTTCACGGATGATTTGAGTAGATATGGGTATATCTATTTCATGAAACATAAGTCCAAAACTTTCGAGAAGTTTAAGGAATTTCAAAGTAAGGTAGAGAATCGACGTAACAAGAAGATTAAATTTCTACGTTCTGATCGTGGAGGTGAATATCTAAGTTACGAGTTTGGCGAGCATTTGAAGAAATGCGGAATACTTTCACAATTGACACCGCCGGGAACACCACAGCGTAATGGTGTGTCCGAACGTCGTAATCGAACTCTCTTAGATATGGTTCATTCTATGATGTCACTTACAGATTTACCGCTATCATTTTGGGGTTATGCATTAGAAACAGCCGCATTCACTTTAAATAGGGCACCATCTAAATCCGTTGAAACGACACCGTATGAATTATGGTTTGGGAAGAAACCTAGATTGTCGTTCCTTAAAGTTTGGGGTTGCGAAGCCTATGTAAAGAAGTTACAGCCGGACAAGCTTGAACCCAAAGCGGAAAAATGCGTCTTCATTGGATACCCGAAGGAAACTATTGGGTATACCTTCTATCATAGATCCGAAGGCAAAATCTTCGTTGCCAAGAATGGATCCTTTCTAGAGAAGGAATTTCTCTCGAAAGAAGTGACTGGAAGGAAAGTAGAACTCAACGAGGTTGTCGAACCTTCTCTCGAAATTGCGAGTAGCGCAGCACCGGAAGAAGTTCCTGTGGTGCCTGCACCAGTTAGAGAGGAAGCTAATGATGATGATCTTGAAACTTCGGTTGAAGTTGCTACAGAGCCTCGCAGGTCAACGAGAACTCGTACCACTCCAGATTGGTATGATCCCGTTATGAGTGTCATGTTGGTGGACAACACCGATGACCCTGAGACATATGAGGAAGCAATGATGAGCCCAGATTCCAATAAATGGCAAGAAGCCATGAAATCCGAGATTGGATCCATGTACGAAAACCAAGTATGGACTTTGGTGGACTTACCGGATGGCCGGAAGGCTGTCGAGAACAAATGGATTTTCAAGAAGAAAACAGATGCTGATGGTAGTGTTACTGTCTATAAAGCTCGACTTGTCGCAAATGGGTTTCGACAAATTCAAGGAGTTGACTATGATGAGACTTTCTCACCAGTAGCGAAGTTAAAGTCTGTGAGGATTATGTTAGCAATCGCTGCATATTAGGATTATGAGATATGGCAGATGGATGTCAAAATAGCATTCCTCAATGGAGACATTGATGAAGAGTTGTATATGATGCAACCCAAAGGTTTTGTCGATCCTAAAGATGCTAACAAGGTATGCAAACTTCAACGGTCCATTTATGGATTGAAGCAAGGATCCCGAAGTTGGAATCAACGTTTTGATAAGGTGATCAAAAGTTTTGGTTTTATACAAACTTATGGAGAAGCTTGTATTTACAAGAAAGTGAGTGGGAGCTCTGTAGCATTCTTAATACTATATGTAGATGACATATTGTTGATTGGGAATGATGTAGACCTTCTTAATAGTGTGAAGGAATATTTGAATGATAGTTTTTCAATGAAAGATCTTGGCGAAGCAGCTTACATATTAGGCATAAAGATTTATAGAGATAGATTGAGACGCCAAATATCATTGTCACAAAGTACATATTTGGACAAAGTTCTAAAAAGGTTTGGAATGGAAGATAGCAAGAAAGGGTTCTTGCCCATGTTGCCCAATACGACCTTGAGTAAAACTCAAAGTCCGACATCGGCAGAAGATAGAGAAAGGATGAGTAAGACTCCCTATGCCTCAGCCATAGGATCTCTAATGTATGCCATGCTATGTACTAGACCCGACATTGCATATGTTGTTAGTTTAACTAGCAGATATCAAAGTGATCCTGGAGTGGATCATTGGACAGCAGTCAAAAACATCCTTAAGTACTTAAGAAGAACTAAGGATATGGTTCTTTCTTATGGAGGTGATGAACAGATCGTTGCAAATGGTTACACCGATGCTAGTTGGAACACCGATCCGGATGATTCTAAATCACAATCTGGATACGTATTTATTTTGAATGGTGCAGCAGTTAGCTGGAGGAGTGCAAAGCAAAGCGTTGTGGCGAGATCTTCAACTGAATCGGAATACATGGCTGCTTCGGAGGCTTCACAAGAAGCGATATGGATGAAAGAGTTCATTACAGAGCTGGGTGTGGTTCCTAGTGCGCTGGACCCAATGTGTATCTACTGTGATAACATGGGCGCCATAGCCAATGCGCAAGAACCAAGGTCACACAAGAAGCTGAAGCACATCAAGCTACGTTTTCACGCTATTCGAGAACATATCCAAGAAAGGGATATAAAGATTTGCAAAGTACACACAGATCTGAATCTGGCGGATCCATTGACTAAACCTCTCCCGAGGGCAAAACATGACCAGCACCAAACTGCCATGGGTGTTCGGTATATTACCATGTAATCTAGATTAAATGACTCTAGTGCAAGTGGGAGACTGTTGGAGATATGCCCTAGAGGCAATAATAAATGTAGTTATTATTATATCTTTGTGTTTATGATAAATGTTTGCATTCATGCTATAATAGTATTAACAAGGAAACATTAATACTTGTGTGATTTGTAAACTTAATTTGAAGTCCCTAGTAAAGCCTCTATACATCACTAGCTTGTTGATTAATGAATGATTGTGGTTTCTCTGTCATGAACATTGAGATGTTATTAACAACAAGATCATATCGTTAGGAGAATGATATGGTGGACATACTCCTATAGATAAGCGTAGCATAAAGATCAAGTCATTTTAATAGTTCAATTGCTATATGCTTTCTGATACATAGTAACCTAATTCCTTCGACCATGAGATCATGCATATCACCTTTACCGGATGGATGCTTTGATGACATCAAACACCACACCGTAACTGGGTGGCTATAAAGGTGGCATTGAGTGTTCGGAAAGTATTGGTTGAAACACATGGATCAAAAGTGGGATTTGTCCATCCATATGACGGATAGATATACTCTGGGCCCTCTCGGTGAAATGTCATCCAATTAGCTTGCAAGCATGTGACTGACTCACAAGGGATCACATATCACGGGAACGAGAAAAGAGTACTTATCGGTAACGAGGTTGAACTAGGTATGCAGAGATACCGACGATCATAACCTCGGATAAGTAAACTATCGTGAGACAAAGGGAAATTGGTATCGTATGTAAGTGGTTCATTCGATCGCAAAGTAATCGTAGAAATATGTGGGAGCCATATGAATTTCCAGATTCCTCTATTGGTTATTGTTCGGAGAAGTGTCTCGATCATGTCCGCATAATTCACGAACCGTAGGGAGACACACTTAAGGATTCGACGTTGTTTGAGTAGTTATGGAATGATGAGAAAGAGTCCGAATGTTGTTCGACGTCTCGAATGGGATTCGGGATATCACGAGGAGATCCGGAATGGTCCGGAGAATAAGATTCATATAAGGAAAGTCCCGTTTCGGAGTTGGAGAATGGTTCCGGTGTTTTCATCGGGAATGTTCTAGAAGGTTCCGGAATATCCGGCACTCCGGAGGGGAAGGGTACATGAATGTGTTATATCAAGTTGGTATGATTGCATCATGTACTCGGTGTCATCGCTGAACAAAATAGAGGGTTTATTCAAATCCTAGTTTGAAAAGTCAAACGCCAAGTTTGAAAGTCAAACGACTATTTTTGGGAAGTGGAGAAAGAGGTGGAAACCGACTTGGGGGAGGAGATCCTCCTCCCACCGCCGGCACACCACCAAGTCGAGTTGGGGAGGGACTCCCCTCCCCTTGGCCGGCCCCCTCCACCTATAAAAGGAGGGGCAGGGCTCCCCTCCTAGACACAAGTTCCTACACCTCTAAACCCTAGCCCCAAGACGCCGCCGCCTCCATAGCCGCCGCCTAGGTGAAACCCTAGCCGCCGGCCTAGCCCCCTCCTCGGCGTGTCTAAACCCTAGATCGTCGAGGAACTCTCTCATACTCCACCATACTCGCTCCGGCTTAAGGAGAAGCCCTGCGAGATCTCCCCTCTACTTCCGGTACCACGCCGTTGTGCTGCCGGAATCGCGAGGAGAGTGCTACAACCTCCGCTGCCTGCTGGAACAAGGGAGAGGAAGGTCTTCGTCGAGTACCGAACGTGTGATCGACTGCGGGAGCGCTGCCGGAATGCAGCGCCGGAAGGATCGTCTACGCGATCTTGAGATCGGGAAGAGTACGACTACATCACCCACGAGAATCCGCTCTCGTTAAACACTTTGGAATCTTCGAGGGTGAGTTATTCCATCGACTCGTTGCTACAATCTAGTAGATAGATCTTGGCTTGTTTGTTTGTATGCGATAGAAATTTTTTGTTTTCCATGCTACGAATCCCTACAGATTCTTGATGACGAGCCCGAGGCGTAGTCCTATGGCGCTAGGCAGTGCGTCACCATGCTGATGGACTCTGCCACCCTTTCGGCGACCTGCATTCGTGCGTACCTCCAGGAGATCTTGCCGATGGAAGTGATTCCCAGCGAGCTGACGAAGGTGTGGTGCTACCTGGAGAGGGCGCTAGTGGTGGTGGAGTACATGTCGCGGTCAGCTTTCCGCTGCGGGGCCGCGACTGCGCTGAGCCTTGGGATCGCTCACTTCCCCGATGACTTTGACCTCGACGATGTCACCAGTGGGTACCATCGGTGCCTGGCTCGGTTGAAATCTCCGAGGTGTTGTAGTTGACCGACAGGGCGGCTATGTACTCTGCGCGGGTGCTGGCGATGGGCGACCTCCCGTTGTACCAGGAGAGGATCGTTGCTCCTGGGCCTAGCTTGCCGATTGGTGTTAATTTAAATAAGTGTATGTATGCCCTTGTAAGCGAACAAGATTTTTGTTGCCGTAAGGAATGTGAGTATGCTTGAGTCAGCTTTGGTTTGAGTTTGGGTTATTTTGTTGTGCGAGTCCCCGAGCGCGTTTGCCCTTTAATGGGGTTTACCTCGTGTTTCTCTATGTATGTTTGTCTGTATACTGTTAGTTAATTGAGGTCGACTCGCCGTGGCTCGGGGAGCCAGTCGCCTGGAGACCCCAAGGGGTTCTTTGTACTTAGCTGTTTTCTCGGACACGGACGGGGTCGGCTGGACGAGTCCCCGAGAGTGGTACTTAGCCGTTCTAGTCGCATGCCCAAGGTAGGTGAGGACAAAGAATGTTGTGCTTGGCGCGTCACTCCGCCTGACTCGAGGATCCAGTCGCATGGCGAGTCCAGGGCGCGCTCTCATACTTGGTGTTTTCCATAGCCACGTAGGTTTGGACTTGAGTCAGTCCCCGAGCATGGTACTTGACCGTTCGAGTTGCTGCATCGAGGATGCAGAGGACTGGGTCACTATGGGAAGCGAGTGCGGTTGTCTTGGCCCGGCAGGCCAGTTGAGCAAGGAGACTCCGATGGGGGCTCTGGGTTGGTGTTTTCGTGGACGACACAAGGCCTGGACTTTGTCGATGCCCTTGCGTCGCACTACTTAGCCATGCCGGTCGCGCGACCAAGGGTTGACTTCCGTGATTAGCGTAATGTTGTTTTTACGAGTGCGAATGGCACAAGGGTTGGAGAGTAGACACAATTTATGCGAATCGAACATCTTTATTGCATGGCGGGGGGAGTACAGGTCCGAGTTCTAGGTGTAGAACTTCCTTAGGAGGTTTACATTCCACGGCCACTTGACGTCAAGTTATCCGTCGCCTCGGACGTTGATGAGGTAGTAGGCGTCGTTGCCCAGGACTCGCCCTATGGCGAATGGTCCCTCCCATGGGGGGAGAGCTTGTGCATTCCCTTCTTGTCCTGGGTCAGTCGCAGGACCAGGTCGCCTTCCTGGAAGGTGCGAGTCCGGAATCGGCGGCTGTGGTAGCGGCGGAGTCCATGCTGGTAGATGGTGGTGCGGGAGCGAGCTAGGTCGCGTGCTTCATCGAGCTGGTCGACCTTGTCTTGGCGTGTGAGCTCGTTTTCGACCTCCACGTAGTTAAGACATGAGGCGAGTCATGCTCGAGGTCAGTCGGCATGACGGCTTCGACGCTGTACACCATGAAGAAGGGCGTGAACCCAGTCGATCGGTTGATGGAGGTGCGGATGCCCCAGATGACGGAGGGGAGCTCCTCGACCCAACACCCCGGAGTTCGATCGAGGGTAACTTGTAGTCGCGGTTTGAGGCCATGGAGGATGCTCTGATGGCGCGTTCCGCCTGACCGTTGGACTCCGGGTGGGCGACTGAGGCGAGGTCAAGTTGTATGTTGTGCTCCTCGCAGTACTCGGCCATGGAGCCCTTGGCAAAGTTGGTGCCATTGTCTGTGATGATGCTGTGCGGGAATCTGTAGCGGTAGATGAGCTCACGTAGGAATTTGGCGGCGGTCTTCTCGTCGCACTTGCGAACTGGCTTGGCCTCCACCCACTTGGTGAACTTGTCGACTACGACCAGGAGGTGGGTGTAGCCAGAGGGAGCCTTCTTGAAGGGGCCCACCATGTCCATGCCCCATACGACGAATGGCCAGGCGATGGGGATGGTCTTGAGCGCCGAGCTGGGTACATGCATTTGGTTGGCATACTTTTGGCACCCAACACAACGTTGGACGACGTCGACCGCGTCGGCGTGCGTGGTGAGCCAATAGAAGCCATGTCGCATGGCTTTGTCGACCAGGGACCGGGCGCCGGCGTGGTGGCCGCAGTCGCCGGCGTGGATGTCTTGGAGGATCTTGCGGCCTTCCGTAGGCTGCACGCACTGTTGGAACACACCGGTCACGCTGCACTTGTGGTGCTCGCCATTGATGATGACGAAGGATTTGCAGCGGCGCACGATCATGCGTGCCTCCGTCTTGTCTGCTGGCAGGTTCCCTCTCTCGAGGTAGGTGATGTATGGCGTAGTCTAGTCGCTTGGCTCCGCGATCATGGTGACCAGAGCTGGTTCTGGTTGCAGCGGGATCCCGAGGTCGATCTCTTTCGCGGGAGAGACGGAGGGCTTGTGGATGGTGTCGAGGAAGACACCGACGGGTGGCGCGTGGCGAGCTGATGGCGTCGGCCTCTTCGTTCTTGCGCCGGTCGATCCACTCGACGGAGTAGCCGGCGAAGTGGCCCCCTAGCTGGTACACTGTTTGGCGGTATGCCGCCATGGTGGGGGAGACAGCGTCAGAGGTACCGACGACTTGCGCGACAACGAGGTCAGAGTCATCGTAGAACCGTAGGCGATTGATGTTCATCTCCTTGGTGGCTCGCATGCTATGAAGGATGGCCTCGTACTCGGCCATGTTGTTGGTGCAGGGGGTGAAGTCGAGGTACAACACGTAGCACAGCTTGTCGCCCTTGGGGGAGGTGAGTACGATTCCTGCCCCTGCGCCGTCTGCATTCTTGGACCCGTCGAAGTGGAGCGACCAGTAATGGAGGTATGGCAGCTTCTCTGGCTGCTGCGCCTCCTCCCAGTTGGTGAGTAAGTCCGCCAGGGCCAGCGACTTGATTGCCTTGCGCGGCTCGTACTTGATATTGTGTACGCCGATCTCGACGGCCCACTTGGCGAATCGCCCATTTGCCTCGTGGTTGCGGATGATGTCCTGCAACGACACGGAGGAGACGATCGTGATTGGGTGCTCCTAGAAGTAGTGCGGTAGCCGCCGCTGGGCTCGGAAGACCGCGTATACTAGTTTCTAGTATTGCGGGTAGCGCTGTCGTGACTCGGTGAGGACCTCGCTGATGTAGTAGACGGGCACTGCACGGGGCGCTCCTTGCCCTCTTCTGGCCGTTCGACGACGCTGACGACTCGCTCAGATGCCGTGATGTAGACGTGCATTGGCTCCTTGTCGATGGGGGGCGGCGAACAGTGAGGCCGCGAGTAGCACTTCTTTGAGTGCCTGGAGCGCGTCGTCCGCATCCTTGTCCCACTAGAACATGGGGTTCTTGCGCATTAGGCGGTAGAGAGGCATTGACTTCTCGCCTAGTCGGGGGATGAAGCGACTGAGAGCCACGACTCGCCCGCCAACTTCTGGACGTCGTGGAGGCACTCTGGTTTGTCGAGCCGGGCAATCGTATTGATCTTGGTGGGGTTTTCCTCGATGCCTCGCTTGGAGACTACGTACCCCAGTAGCTATCCAATGGGTACACCAAAGGTGCACTTCCCTGAGTTGAGTTTGATCTTGTACCTCCGCAGATTTGTGAAAGTTTCGGCCAGGTCGGCGAGTAGATCGCTCTGGAGATTGGACTTTACTACCACGTCGTCGTTGTAGACGTGGATGTTGCGGCCAATTTGGCTCGCAAGACACTCCTGCATACACTGCTGATAGGTCGCTCCGGCGTTCTTGAGGCCGAACGTCATGGCGATGTAGCAGAAGGCACCGGATGGTGTGATGAACGTTGTCTTCTCCTCGTCCTCGACCGCTATTTTGATCTGGTTGTAACCAGAGTAGGTGTTAAGGAAACACAGCGACTCCGAGCCCGCGGTCTAGTCGATGATCTGATCGATGCACGGGAGGATGAACTGCTCCTTTGGGCAGGCGTTGTCGAGGTTTCTGTAGTCGATGCACATTCTCCAGGTCCCGTTCTTCTTTTCAACCAGGACTAGGTTTGCCAGCCACTTGGAATATTTGATGGGCTGGATGAAGCCTGCAGCGAGTAGACGCTGCACCTCCTCGGCGATTGCTCGGCGGTGCTCTTCATTGAAGGGCCGCAGCGACTGCTTGACATGTCGCGCTTTGGGGTCGGCGTTGAGTTTGTGCTCAGCGAGTTCCCTCGGTACACCTGACATGACAGATGGCTTCCATGCGAAGATGTCGCGATCCTCACGTAGGAACTCGATGAGCACGCTTTCCTATGCGGGGCTCATGCCTGTCCCAATCGTCACCGTCTGGCTGGAGTCGCCTGGGACCAGCTCGACGGTGCGGGTGTGCGTGGTGGCCTCGAACGCGGTCGACCCGCCGTTATCCGCGTTGGTCCTCTTGAGTATGGCGGGATCGTCTTTGTCGACCTCGCTCACGTATCTAGCGAGCTTCTCCGCGTGGTTGGCTTTCGCGGCGATGACGGTGTCCGCGAGCTCGACGCCTTTCTCCTCACACTCGATGGCCATGTCGGGGTCGCCGTGGATGGTGATGATGCCGCACGGCCCTGGGAGCTTCATCGTGTTGTACGTGTAGTGCGGCGCCTTCATGAACTTGGCGAACGCTTGTCACCCCAAGATGCAGTGGTAGGGGCTGTTGAAGCTAACCAGCTAAAAGACGATCCGCTTGGTTTGGAAGTTTGCTGATGTGCCAAAGGTGACTGGCAGCGTCACCTTACCGATCGGGTACGCCTTCCGACCGGGGACGATGTCGTGGAAGGTGGCAAGGGTCGTCTCGATCATCGACTGCGGGAGCTGCAGCCGCCTGAACGTGTCCAGGTAGAGTATATTGATGGAGCTCCCGCCGTCCATCAATGTCTTGGGGAGCCAGTAGTCACCCACTTTGGGCTTGACCACCAGGGCGACACGCCCCAGATATTCAATCCGTGGCGAGTGGTCTTCGCGGCTCAACGTGATGCACTGCTCGGACCAGTTGAGGAAGCGGGGGACGTCGACTTGGGACACCGCATTAACAGCGACGGCGCAGGCGAGTGATGACCCACAAGTATAGGGGATCGCAACATTCTTTGCGGGTAGTATTACCAAATTTATTGATTCGACACAAGGGGAGCCAAAGAATACTTGCAAGCCTTAACAACTGAGTTGTCAGTTCAGATGCACCTGGAAATAGTTCTTGCTCACAGAAGTTTATCAGTTGCAACAGTTTGTAGTAGCAACAGCAAAGCAATAGCAACAGCAACAGTGAAATAGTAGCAATAGTAACAGTAACGGTAACAGTAGGATTCGAGTGCGGTAGGCATAGGGATGGATGGACGGGCGTTGCATGGACGAGTCTAAACATGTAACTTCAAAGAACTAGGGCATTGTAGATAAATAATAACAAGCATCCAAGTACTAAACAATCCTAGTCATGTGCTCTAAATATAGTCATATCTGCTCGCAATGAGAACTTGCACAACATCTTCTGTCCAGCCAGCCCGTGGCAGCGAGGCCTCTAGGGAACTACTGGCAATTAAGGCGCTCCTTTTAATAGAGCACCGGAGCAAAGCATTAACACTCCGTGAACACATTTGATCCTCACACCATAGCCATCCCCTCCGGTTGTCCCAATTATTGTCACTTTGGGGCCTTTGGATCCGGACAATGATATGTGTACACAACTTGCAGATAAGATCACAAACAATACTATCATAATGATTCAATAATAAGTTCAGATCTGAGATCATGGCACTCGGGCCATAGTGACAAGCATTAAGCACAAGTTGCAACAAAGTCAAATAGTACTAATAGAGATACTAGGCACTATGCCCCTAACAGATCTTATTCGATTACATGATAGAACTCATCTAATCCCTACCATCCCCAAGCCTACAGCGGGGGATTACTCACTCATGGATGAGGGAAACATCGGTGTTTGATAGAGATGCGTTGGTGATGGCGATGGCGATGATCCTCTCCAAATTCCCTGTCCCGGCAGGGTGCCGGAATGGAGTTTCTGGATCCAAATCTTGGTTTCTTGTGGTGGCGGCGGAGCAGAATTCTTTCTAGAAAACTATCGAACCCCCCTCTGTTTTTAGGTTAGAAGGCAACTTATAGGCGTGGAAGGAGGCCGAGAAGCTTCCTGGGGTGGCCAAACCTCCCCCAGGCGCAGGGTTAGTGGGCCCGCGCCTGGGGTGGGTCTGGGCCCCCTAGGCCTCCCCTCTGTCTTCCCTTCTGGCTCCATGGATTTTCTGGTGAAATATAATTTTTGGCATATTTTCCGGGATTTTTCCTGATAGTTCATTTTCTGCACAAAAACAAGACACCAAGGTAATTCTGCTGAAAACAGCGTCAGTCCGTGTTAGTTGTATCAAAATCACACAAGTTTAGAGAAGAAACAATAGCAAATTGTTCGAGAAAGTAGATACGTTTTGGACGTATCAACTCCCCCAAGCTTAGCTTATTGCTTGTCCTCAAGCAATTCAGTTGAAAATTGAGTGCGATAAAAGAACTTTCACGAACACTTTGCTTCATATGATGTATATATTCTCAGCACAAGAGTATATGCTTAGACAATTCATAATAAGGAGTATGCAACTAAGTCTACTCAATAGTCATTGCAAGCTATGAAGAGAAACCAACTCAATAATAATAAGTAGCATGGAACATAAACATAAGCAACATTGCAATGCTCATAATAAGGTATGATAGAGTGGTATCTCGCTTGCCTTTGTTTGAAGAGCACAATATTAAATGCCGAGGCACCTCTGAAGTTCACATGAAGACTAGAGATAAAGATATCAGAGATACAAGCATCAAAGTCATGACATAATTAACCAAGTTTTGGAACAAACACAAGAATGACAACTATGCTCTCAAGAAGGTGCTCATAGAATAAGTGGTGACTCAACAAGGTTGTGAAAGCGGTTTTGCGAGGGTTTGAAAGGCTTCCTAATGCTGAAAGGAAGGTACTCATTAGCTTTGAGCTCTCATTCCCCCTATCATAGGCATCTTCATGTGGTTAAGGTGAAAGTGAGGTCCACTCTGAATCATATGCTTGACAGACCATAGACTGGAAATCCCAAGTCCCTTAAGTACGAGGGTTGCTCCGCATGCTACTCAACTTTGGTCACCTTAAATTTCTTGTCATTGTAAATACATGCATATCATCGAGAACCGCCAACGGGGTACCCCTTGCACATGGTACAGGAGCTTTCCCATAACCAAAATGACAAGGCAAGCAGACAATGAGCATCTCAGCAATCTTTTTATTTACCATATGCATAGCTTTTTATCGAGGAAGCTTCATAGATTCTCATTATAGTGATGATGCAAGTTTCCACCATGATTAAGCATGACTTAGGCTAGCGGCCCAGGTGTTTATCTAACACAATGTATAAAATCCATGAACTAGCAACTTCCCCTTTTATTTCACATCGTCGACATCCATAAACAAAAGAGCAAGGTATCAACTGGATGAGATATCCAAAAAGTGTTGAAAGTGTTCCCCGTGACAGCACGGTTCTGCTGACTCCCAGTATATAATAAGCAAGCATATAAATTTCATGGAGTAGTCACAATGGTTCAGGATTATTAAGCGGAAGGAATATAAAGTGTGCCATATGGTTCGTGAGAGCTTTACTAACTAACTTTCTCAAAACAGACAAACATTTTATTTTGGAAGAAAACACGGCATATTGAATATGCGCTGAAGTAGCAAATGATGCTAATAGGTAGATATGGTGGACACAACTGGCAATATTGGTTTTGGGGAGTTGGAAGCATAGGTAGAGAACATACTCAGTGCAAGTGAAGGCTAGCAAAAGAGAGGGAGCAACAAACGAGAGAGCAATAACTGTCATAATCATGCTTGCAACAAAACAGGACTAATTATGGCATGAAAGTGATACAAGAACTCTGAGGCAAAATAAATCATCGAGGCTTACTGACTATTGATTAGTCATATGCATGCGTGAGCATGTGCCAAGTCGATTCACATGAATAGTCAGAGGAGGATACCACAATATCATACCAAAGTATGAATAAAGCAATGCAAGCAAACATTCATATGACATGCTACAAACTATTAGCAAGATGGAGCTAATCATAGACAGACAAGAACTACTAAGCATCCATAATGACATACACCTTACACAAACAGGCTAAGCATGCTCACAATGATGAGTATATGTACAAAAATGAAACAAATAGAGTTCATTACCAGCCTCTTACCACACCTCGAGTTGTCTTAATCTTCATTATTGCCCTTCACTTGTGTGACTTGAATAATTAACATGAAAACCAATATCCACTGAGGATGGCTGAACCCTGCGAAGAACTCACAAAACCAAGGAAGAAGAACAAATATTTTTGGTTTTTTCGATTTTTTTAGAAACAAGCAAACAAAGAAAAACCAAACAAAAACAAAGCAAATCAAACAAAGCAAAATCTTTTTGGATTTTTCTTTTAAGGCAAACCAAAGCAAAGAAACAAAAAAAAAACTAAGAGAAACAATGAAAATATTTTTGGTATTTTTGGGTTTTTGAGAAAGAAGTAACAAGAACCAAAAAGAAAGCGAAAACAATGGATATACAAAGAACCGACCGAACATGATATGTAGATGAGTGTGTGATGTTGGTGTACCCCACCCCCCCCAAGCTTAGGCTTTTGGCCTAAGCGGGGCTCAATCCCATGGTGCCCAAGTAGATGCACCTCCATAGTATGTCAAGGAAGCTCCCTCGTCCTGATACGAGCTCGAAGCCTCCCCTGTGTAGTGTACAACGGGGTCATAAGCGGGCGCTCCCCCCTGATAGTGCCCGTGGAAGTTAAGAGAACCCAACAACTCATCCATCTCTGCCTTGGAGCGTGACCAAGGTCCCTGAGAAATACTGAACAAAGTGGTTTGGGGTAGAGGGATCTCTCCCTCTTCCCCGTTAGTAAACAACATTCTATAAACCAAGTTCTCAAGAGTAGAGCTAGAGGTGACAAAGTGGTGTGCCTTCATGCCAGCAAGATCAAGTCTCTGGGGAGCTAGAACCATATCATGGGGATCAACAACAATGTTCAAGGCAACAACGATACGATTAGCAATAATTCCCCCATAAATGGATCCCCTAGCAGCGAAGCGGCGATGATGGGGATATGCCTACCAGGGTATACCCAGCAGGACGTTTCCGACTGGCCCAGGCGCCTTTGAGTGGGCCTGCGGAACGGCGACTGGATCAAGACCTGGCATGGACTCAAGCGACTGGAAGCTGAAAGCCCAGAAGCATAGATAGGCCCAGTCGGATTAGGTTAAACGATCACTGAAACCTTAACTGATTCGGTTGAGATATGTAAACCCTAGGGGGGTGAGTCTATATAAACCTCCCTAGAGGGCGCGTAGATGATACGTTCCATCATACACTCAAGCGACTCGCTGCCTAGCCGCCAAGCTCGCCCCATTGTACTTCCACCATAATACAATCTAGCAGGAGTAGGTCTTTACCCTACGGGGGGCCGAACCTGGGTAAATCCCTGTGTCTCCGCCCTCATCTCGCACCGCAGATGGCTGGCCGCCCTTGCCCCATGTTCTACTACTCGCTGCCGATTGCAGCATCTGCCGTGGTCATTCCCACGACAGTGGCGCCCACCGTGGGGCCTGGCCGGTCTGGCCGGTGTTCTATGGCGAGATCCAATCTACCCATCAACGAGTCGATCGCCACCGGCCGCATGATAGCGATCGGCGAGATGCTCCAAACCTTGTCGAGCAGCTACGTCCCGGCGGCGCGACCCGTCACGGAGAGCATGATCCTGCCGGTCGGCACGATCAGCCTCTTCGTCGGCCTCACCGACGTCATCATCTCGGAAGACTCGGCTCGCATCCGCGAGTCACCGCCACACGACCGGCTCTCTGAGAGTCAGGTCCACACGATCCACCGCCTCGCCTCCGAGTACGACTCAGCCCACAGCGACGTGGATGAAGCCACCATGGACGCGGAAGACGCGGCCCTCAACGACGACGCCGACTCGGTGACCCCAGCGTCACTCGCCGGATCCATCGTCGCCGCGTCGCCCGCGGGCTCCATCACCCAGGTCTCCAACGTCGGAGACTTCGAGGATAACTCCATCCTTGGGATCTTCGACTTCGACTCCGGGTCGGAGAATTCCACCGATCTTCGTGACGGGACCGGCCGCCATGCTGCGACCTACATGGCGACTGGCGCCGACCCGCCGGAGGATCCATTCTCCACTCCGATCCCTCCCAACACAACGGCAACGGAGGTCGAGGAACTCCGCCTGAAGCTGGCGGAAGCAGTCCGCAAGGAGCAAGCCGAGTGCGAAAAATTTCGCCTCGAGCAGGTGACAGCGCAGGAGCTGTCGCGCTACCACCAGCAACGAATCAGGTCGTGCCTGAACCCCACCGTCCAGGGGCGCGCCCTGAATTTTGACGACGAGAGCGACCCGGCCCGCGCGGCCGAGCGCGCGATCTGCGAGAACGCGCCACCAGGAGGAAGCGCCCGGCCCCCACCAGGGTCGACAGCGAATGGAGCCCCACCTCCACCCAACCGCGCACCCCCAGGGACCAGCCGCGGATTGTGGTCTCCTCACGGGAGCGAGACGCGAACGGCCTACCACTGTTCTCCACCCGATGGACAACCTCGTCGATGGCCGAGCAGCAGTCGACAACATCGCGGCCACCGGTGACGACGCCCTACAGATCCAGTATGCCAAGGCCTTGCTCGCAAAGGCGGTCGAGCAACAAAACGCAGGCGTCGACTCACAGGGTCGGATGTACTCGCGTTCATCGGGCAGCAGAGCGGCCTCAAGCGGCCGCCCCATGGCGGCAAACACCCTCAACTGCCCGCCATCCGAACCACTGCAGCTCCAACACCGACCCGCGAACGCGACACTCTCCACCAACGACCCCTGGCCGGTGACCAACTTCGTTGCCGCCAACGGTCAGCCCGTCGACGCCCACACCCACATCATCAACAACCAGAGATGGCACGCACGCCAGCCCGACGACCTGCGGCATACCCTAACCAACCGCCGCGACAGCGAGCCGAGGGGGTCGCTAAGCCGACTTAGGCCCCGGTTCTTCGAACCGATGATCCGAGGCGAAAGATACCCGGCGAACTTGAAAGCACCGAAGGAAATAGAGAAGTACGACCCCTCGTACGATCCCTCTGTGTGGCTGGATACTTACCTCATGGCAATGGGGATCGCCGGCCACACCTATCTACTAGCCGCCTGCTACCTCCCCCTGATGATGGAGGGGGCGTGCAGGCAGTGGATCAACACTCTCCCCGCGGATAGCATCGACTCCTGGGAAGAGATGCGCGACGCCTTCGTCAGGCACTTCGAGGGTTCATACACCCGCGCCACCGGGTGCTGGGTCGAGGAGCTACCCTCCGTCATCTGGGGCATCCGGACCTCCGTCAACAGGTCGACAGGGTTCACCCCCTTCTTCATGGTGTATGGCGCCGAGGCAGTCATGCCCACCGACCTAGAGCACGACTCGCCCAGGGTGGTAAACTACACGGAGGCCGCAAACGAACTCGCACGCCAGGATGGAGTCGACCAACTCGATGAGGCACGCGACCTAGCTCGCTCCCGCACCGCCATCTACCAGCAAGGGCTCCGCCGCTACCATAGCCAGCGAGTACGGACTCGCACCTTCCAAGAAGGCGATCTGGTGCTACGCCTCATCCAGGTCAAGAAGGGCATGCACAAGCTCTCCCCCCTTGGGAGGGACCATTCGCCATCGGACGAGTCCTTGGCAACGACGCCTACTACCTCACCGACGTCCGAGGAGACGGGAAACTCGACGTCAAGCGACCGTGGAATGTAAACCTCCTACGGAAATTCTAATCCTAGAACCCCATACATGTACTCTCCACCTGCTACGAAATAAAACAGATTGGTTACCGCAAACTGCGTCTACTCTCCGTATCTTGTGCCACTCGCACTCGTAATAACAGCGTCAAGCTAACTGCAGAAGTCAACCTCTGGTACAGCGACCGACACTGCCAAGTAGTGCGTTCCGAGGGCACTGGGTTACCCAAGGGCTCGTAACGTCCACGAAAAACGCCAACCCGGAGCCCCATTGGAGTCGCCTAGCTCGACTGTCTCAACGAGACAAGACAACTGCCCTCGCTCCTCACAGCGACCAAGGTACTCCGCGTCCTCGGCACAGCGACTCGAACGGCCAAGTACCACGCTCGGGGACTGACGACCAGTCGAGCACGAGCGACTAGGGAAAAACGCTAAGTATGAGCGCGTGCCCAGGACTCGCCACGCGACTAATCCTTCGGATCAGGCAGGAGTAACGCGCTTACTCTAACGCGCTCAGTCCTCACCTACCCTGGAGTTGCGACTAGAACCACCAAGTACCACACTCGGGGACTCGGCCACCCGACCTCGTTCACGCAAGGGAAAACGGTCAAGTAAAGAGCACCCACGGGAGTCGCCCTGCGACCGGCTCTCCGAGCTTAGGCGAGTCGACCTCAATAACAAAACAGCTGACCAAAACATTCAAAATCACAAACACATAACAAACAAGGTAAACCCCATAAAAAGGGCGGATGCGCTCGGGGACTCGTCCAATCAGCATTCAAAATCATGAAACCAAATAACACGAAGTTTCATTACAAGTCCCTATCAGCAGAACAAAGCCGTTCCAAAATACAAGTTGAGTCCAATGACCAATTGTTACTAACGCCCCAGGGCACAATGTTTCTACTCCGCAGGTTTCGACGGCGACTCGCCGCCACCCCTGCGGTTGTGAATGAAGGGCGTGTACGGGTTCGACGGGTAAGTCGTCAACTCAACCACCATCGCCGCACGGAATGGCTGCTCGACCTTGAAGTCCCGATGCGTCGGCTCAGGATCGTTGGGGGCGACAGTCGTCTCCTGATAGGGGAGGAGGTCGCCCATCGCCCAGACGCGATCGGAGTACACCGCGGCCCGGTCCGTCAGCTTCACCACCTCGGCGATCTCCACAGAGCCCGTCGACGAGGGGTAGCCACTCATCACGTCGTCAAGGTCGAAGTCCTCCAGGAAGTGGGCAAGCCCAAGGCTAAGAGCCGTCGCCGCCCCGCGCCGGAACGCCGACCGCGTCATGAACTCGACGACTGACGGCGCCTTCTCCAGATACCGCCATACTTCGACGAGGTCGCTAGGAATCACTTCCGTGGGCGATATCTCTTGAAGATATGCTCGAATGCAAGCCGCGGACAACGTGGCCGAGTCAACCAGAGTGGTCACACACTGCCGCGCGTCGTACGACTGCGCCTCCTCCGAGCTGTCAATAATCTGACCTGTGGACAGAGGTCGGTAGTGAGTACAACAACGACTTCACAATGCAGCTACTACAGGTAGAGGCAGGAAGTTTACCAATTAAAGGACGGCAGAGGCCCGTGATGAAGCTTTGAAGCGAGGAGAAGTCGTTATGCAACCCAACAACGAGGGCGTCAGAGACCTTTCGCTCTTCAGCGTCAACCGTAACAGCAGCTTTTGCTCGCCCATCCGCCGAGCTCGCCTCCGCCTTCGCTTCCTTGAGCTCGCGCTCCAGGTCAGCGATCCGCTTCTTAGCCGTACTCAAAGCAGATTGAGCTGCCGTCAGCTCACCCGCCGGGACAAGGCCCTGGCGGACCTCCTCTGCCTTGGCAGCGATTGCTTGGAGTCCCTTGTTCGTTTCTTGGACGGCAACAAGTTCCTTCTCCACGTGACACTTTGCAGCAATCCGATCGGCCGATTCACGCTGCAAGCCCTGCACACAAATCAAACTGTCAACAACAATAGAATCCTAAGTGCCCACCTGCTGAAAGTCAGCGACTAGGCACTCGGGGACTGGAGGTCAAAAAATCCTAAGTGCCCACCCGCTGAAATTCAGCGACTAGGCACTCGGGGACTGGAGCTCAAAAATCCTAAGTGCCCACCCGCTGAAATTCAGCGACTAGGCACTCGGGGACTGCACGCTACAAAAACACTAAAAGAATCCGACCACTGAAATTCAGTGACCCGATCCTCGGGGACTAGACATACCTGGATGGCTGCGCCCAGCATGCCGTGGAGCTGTAGCGCGTCCACAGACGCAAGCAGAGCTGGAGTGTGTCCGTGACGCTGCTCGACCTCCATCTCGACTACCCCAGGCGTCTGGCTCGTTGGCATTGCGCCACTCGCTGTGTCCGCTTTGGCCATGAAACAGGGGAAGGTCGTAGCAGATGCCCTAGCGCCACTAGGAGTCGGCTCGGTCACTCCGGGCAAGGAAACAGCCTCCTTGTTCTTCAAACCCACCTCCGCCGCAGTTGGAGGATCGCTTGGAGCAACTGCCGTGTCGTCAGAGACCGTGACGACATCGTCGCCCTTCACCCTCTTAGTGCAGTCTGCGGGAGCAACGACTTCATCAGCTTTCCTCTTCCGCGAGGGGTCCTCCTTGGCGACGACTAGCAGAACCTTGGCCATGGAAGGGTGGCCGATCTTTTTAACTCCAGTCCTGTGAAACAACGATATGAGCAAAATTGTCCGATTACAACAGAAGGCAAGCAGACGAGCAAGACTTACTTGGCGACTGGTATGAACCACAATCCCGTGCGGATGCTGGCCGGCTTCTCCTGCTCGGGGCCCAGTTTCCGACTGAGGCCCATCTCAAACACATCATGTGCCCAAGACACAGATGGCCTCTTCGAAGACGAGGCCGCGGTAGGAGCCTCCGTGATGACGTCTGCGGGAGCTCTCCTGGGAGGCGAAGCTGTTGCGGCTGGAATAGCCCCCAACCCAGATACCGGGGCGAATGGGGGTGGAAGCGAGGCCAGAGGTACCTCATCCAGGAGGGCGGTGGCGTCCGGTGCTGCTGTCGTATGCGCCGCTTCACCCTTAGCCGAGCTGGTGGCATCGGAACTAGTCGCAGGACGAGGCGGGGACGCCTGCTTTGCCGGCTTCGTCTTCCTCCTTGGCGGAGCCTTCACCTCCTTCTTCTTCTTCTTCTTCTTCTTCTTCTTCTTCTTATTCGACGGCGTAGCCTCACGACGCGAGGTGTGCTCGGGGATCTCGTCGTCATCATCATCGTGACGTTCGAGGCTCCTACTCGCCTCGAGCTCGCACTGATGTTGCCCGCGAGTTTTGCGAACCATCGGGGCGGCGTCTTCCACGGGCTCGTCTTCGTCATCATCGTCGGCATCACCCGCGTCGCTCTCGACGTCGCCTTTGATGGTTGGCGACTCGCTCCCGTCCTGAACGGACGAGCTCGAGTTTTCGTCATCTGCGGGTGGGAGCCATCCTTCCACCACTTGGAACAGCTACAATAAAAATGAAACAACGTCAGCATAACCGCGACTGCATCATCTGCGACTGCGAATGGTGATGAAGAAGGTGACTTACCGTCGGAGCTGGGCACCTTGCGGTATAGGGGGCGACCCCGGCCTTCGCATCCAGGTACGCCGCCTGGGTGATCTTCTTCAGGGCCAGGATGTAGTCTTCGAGTTTTCACTCGGCGAGGCAGGAATTTTTTCGGGTCGTCCCTACCTGCGTACTCGTACATATAATGGTCGCGGCGGGCCAAAGGCACGAGCCGCCGCCCGAGCCAGTAGTTGTAAAGATTGATGGTTTGGAGGCCCTTATTCTTCAGACCGCGGATGGTTTGCAACATTTCGTCGACAACCATCCGCTGGTCCAGCGGGAGCTTGCCGACCTGGAGCCGACGCGGTTCGGGCCGGTTGGCGGAGTACCTTGGAAGCGCCACCTCGCCATCTGGAGTCTCCTCGGTGACGTAGAACCAGGATTTCTTCCACTCGTTTGCTGCCTTGGCCAGCCGCATCAGGTCGAAGAACGACGCCTTCGACTTCAGCTGAAATGTCAGGCCACCCGCAGCCAGCATCAGGCCGCCTAATTCTTCGGGACTAATCCTCCCATGGAATAGATCTTGCCACAGGAGGAAGTAGGGCCTGCAGCCCAGATAGCACTCACAGAACGCCATGAAAATGGCGAGCTGCTCGATGCTATGCGGGCCCAGGTCCGACGGCTGGATACCGTAGAAGGCGCAGAAGCGCCGGAAGAAGAGAGAAGTGAGAAATCCCAGCCCCCGCTCTAGGTGGCTGGTGAAGCAAATGAATTCTCCCTCGCGCGGGTCCGGAGTCACCTCTCCGGCCGTGAGGATGCGCCATCTGCCGGCGCGCAGGATCCCGGCCTCCTCGAACGACGCCAGTAGCGCCCTGGTGCACTTGGATCGGCCCCATGGTTCGGTGGAGGGGGCCATTGGTTGGAAGATTTGTGGAGGTCGGGGCTTTCTGGATCGATTGGATCACGATGCGGAGTGGAAACGGAGATGGGTGAGATCGGAGGAAAGATGAAGGAGTGTTTCCCCGCTCGCCTGTCATTCTCCTTATATAGCCGTTGTTACCCGCCAATTTTGGGAGCCGTTACTACGCGGTGATTACGCCAAAAGTTACCGTTGGATTACCCCAACGGCTAGTTTTGACCCCACTTGACAGTCCAACTTCATCCACTCGACTCGTCGCTCCGTGCAACTTGCTTATTCGCCAACCCGATCACTACAACAGTGACTGAATATTCGCCGACCCGATCACTACAACAGTGACTGAATATTCGCCGACCCGTTCGCCGAGCTGCGACCCAGTCGGTCGCCGTTAGTGCGACTAGAATAACTGGTTTTTCCTTTATTCAGGAGTCCGCCACCGATTCAACTGGGCGTCCGCATTGGAGCCGTATACACCGACTGCCAGCGACCACCTGCGACCAATCAACGACGGCCTCGGGGACTACTGATGGGGATATGCCTACCGGGGTATACCCAGCAGGACGTTTCCGACTGGCCCAGGCGCCTGTGAGTGGGCCTGCAGAACGGCGACTGGATCAAGACCTGGCGTGGACTCAAGCGACTGGAAGCTGAAGGCCCAGAAGCGTAGATAGCCCCAGTCGGATTAGGTTAAACGATCACTGAAACCTTAAGTGATTTGGTTGAGATCTGTAAACCCTAGGGGGGTGAGTCTATATAAACCTCCCTAGAGGGCGCGTAGAGGATACGTTCCATCATACACCCAAGCGACTCGCTGCCTAGCCGCCGAGCTCGCCCATTGTACTTCCACCATAATACAATATAGCAGGATTAGGTCTTTACCCTACAGGGGGCCGAACCTGGGTAAATCCCTGTGTCTCCGCCCTCATCTCGCACCGCAGATGGCTGGCCGCCCTTGCCCCATGTTCTACTACTTGCCGCCAATTGCAGCATCTGTCGTGGTCATTCCCACGACAGGCGAGCAATGAGGGAACCAAGATTATACTTATCCTCACTGTAGAGCGCATCAGCTAAGAAGGCCAATTGATAATTGGATATATTACTAGTGTTCTCCCTACCAAGAACACTGGTGGTAAGATAGTAGGTGAAGTACCTGATGGCTGGGAGTTGAATGTTTTTTTATCTTCCCTCACTGAGCTCTGCGGTCATCATCATTGGTCATTCCTCGATATAGTTCCAGCAAATCAGCGGGAAGAGCTGTAATCTTCTTTGATGACCCCTTTGTACCAAGTCCCAAGGCCTTTCAAAAATTCTTCAATGTCATAGAATGAGCCCTGCAATAAAGTCTAAAAGACACAGAAGAATTGAATAAACTATTGGTGAAGGAGAAACTCTCCACAAATGTTTTAGTAAGTGAAGCATATTGTGCACTCTCATCCTGCATGAAACTTGTTAGACCAGCCCTCTCAATCAAAGCCATGAAATCATTAAGAATCCCACCAGCTCGTAAGAAAGTTTGACAAGGAAAGGTGGAGGGGTGCGCATCCCCTTTATCTCCCTCGTCACCAAACCGCGTAGTGATGAGATCCTCATTGTATGAGGGTTTGGAGATTGTAGATGACCTTGGGAGCCTTGCCCTTCTAGGTGCATCACTCTCAAAAATGTCACCAAAGGTGTGGTGGTCCATGACTTCCCTTTGCTGAAATTTAAACAACCATCAAACCAAGTGATTTCTAAGTTGATAAATGATGAGCAACTACTACAGGAACTTGTGTAACACACTCAGAATCGACCCTATGCAAGTCTCGGCGATTCCCGCCAAACCCGCATAGAAACGATTCAAAGGTGCCCACCAGGCTCTTGCGTGCGGGTGGAAAACGAAGTAATATCATTACACAATATTCCACGATGGAACCCACAGAACAGATATATACAACAACGACTCCATGAGTCAAGAATACATATATACAATACAAAGATCCAAATCACCTTTAAAACGATACAGCGTCCGAGTACGGACAAGATGCAAATTGAGCTAAGAGCCCTGAAGAATAACCAATGGCGTCCATAACCCTGCCCAGGCCACGCCGGAAGGGTAACCCTCTTAACGACGTCGATCTCAAAACCTGCTTAAACAATAAGGGGTGCCGACAAAGGGCAAAGGAAAAGAGAGCGGTCAGTACTGAGGCCAGTACACGGCGAGACTAGAATTCGGCGGTCCTCGCCTACATAGGTATGGTGGAATGAAGCGGCAGCGCAGCATGCACTAAACAACCTATAGAGACTCAATACAACTGGCGGCTATCAGATAGGGATAAGAAAGACCTATTTGGATCCAACCTGAACTACCACCAAGCATACCCATCCTGGTTTTTCCCCCTCGAGACCAAACGAGGAAGTCAACCGAGGAACTCACACAGTTGGCAGTTTTATTCATTACGTTATAGTTGCGGCAATTACTAGTCAGATATAGATAGCATGAGTCATCCTGATATAATAAGCAGTGGGCAGTTTTAGTTAACCATTCCATTGTAGTTGTAGTACTTACTAGTCCGATACATATAGCATGAGGCATCCCAAAACCCAGTAGTTGTTGGTACTTTTATTAGCCATTCCGTTGTAGTTGCAATACTTACTAGTCAGATACAAGGGTAACAGGTGACAACCCAAACCAACAATTGTTGGCACTTTTATTTAGTCATTCCATTATAGTGAAGCTGATTACTAGTCATTATAAAGTCAAATTTATAGCACTACTTTAGTTATAGTTGTCTATGATCGAGATACTGTGCTCCAAGTCGTCCATAACCGCGGACATGGCTTTCAGAAAGTTTTACCCTGTAGGGGGGCACAAATAGCAACACACGCACGATCAACCTCGAGAAAACCAATAAAAACCCAACGAGGCATCACGACAGAGCAATTGCAAGATTCATATAAATTTCAGGGGGCCACCCCACCAAGCTACCCGCGACGAAGTTGGCCGGCTCCGAGACGGACCCAGAGGTTTGTGTCAATGGCTGTAAACGACTGGGAACCCGAAAGTGTGACTGGGCTTGTCGATACCGCGAAAACATTCCACTTACCTAAACAGTACAGGCGCTCCACGCGCAATCGTAAATAAAGCACTAAAGCATGGCATAAGTACATGATAATAATAAAGCCCCAAAACTACTTTGTGGCCCCAAGAAATAAATATGACTCAAGCTCTGGCTAGGGGGATTCATGGTCCCACATGCGGATAGTGCGAATGTTCAAAGAACAGGTATCAAGTACTCGGGGTCCTACGGGACACAAATGGATGGTTAAAAACCAAATAACATCTATTGCCCACCTGTGCCTCTGCATTATTTACCTACTTCAATTTTAGTTATTAAACGATAATTAAAACCATGATCATCTCCAACATAAAAGCATAAGGCATTTCTCCAACAATTGTGGTACTTGACAACACGCAACAACACTTGAGCAAGCGACTGCGACACGCAAGTCCAACTATCTACCAAACAACAGGTAATAGGATGTGTCCAAGGCAATATAAGGCTGCAAGGAATATCACGGGTACGAAAACTAGAGCATCGCAACACAGATAGCAATAGATCAACAGGAGGAAATAAAGACTAGAAAGATAAAATAGGTAGAAAGGGGGATAATGCTCGCCTGAAAACAGCGCCGAAGGGTCATCCGAAGATCGGGTCGACACTCGCATCAACTCATCGGCCTAATCCGTGAAGAAGCAAAGCACTAGAAGAAACATTGGATGCACTATTTAATACTACGGCAGAAGATCGGGCATGATGCATCTATGATGTATGACATGGCAAAGATGCGATGCAATTAGGACATATTAAGCGGAACCGGGGTCCCGGCAATTAATTATTAAGTTGATGTTGTTTAGATACCCCGCAATTTAAATGTTGTCTTATCAAGGGAAAACATGGCATCGGTTCGCTACACAAATTTAAATAGAGCCAATATTAGACTAGAATAGCCCATATATGGCCTCCATATTTAATTATGAGGTGAATCGGCATAAAGCCCCCAAACCACATAGTATGTATGCGAGTATGAATGATTATGTGCAACAAGTATATATGGCATATTATAAAAATAGGGATCGGGTCAGGGTCACACATATCGGTTCGACGAACTTGGGTGCCGAGGTTGTTCGGGTTTGGTCTTTAGGGCAATAGCCTTCGGATCCGTCTCGGGTGGTTAAGTCGGAATCGTTGAAGTAGAGCTTGTCCAGGGATCACCGGGGTGCTCGTCGTTCTTGTCCAAAGGAGATCTTGGCAGATCTTGTGCTTGGCAGTGTGGAATGACAACGTAAGCATGGTACTGAGATGAGCTTGGCGAGATAGCCTTGGCGGTATACCAAGAAAACATAGACATCCGTAGTTCTTGCGGTTGAGATGGTATCACCACCAGGCAAGCAGCAAAAGAACGAACGAGGCCACCTGACAACATGCAAATAGGGGTCAGGAACCAAGGTGCTCGTGAACAACCAGAAGGAGATCTGCGAGGTGGGCCAGCGTGTGACATGAACGGGTCCGTCGACCTTGGCACGGGGCACACAGGGGAAGCCGACAGAGAGCAGCAAAAGAGGAATCAACGACGACGGGTGCTACTGCTGGCCGCAACTCAAGACAACGGAGGAAGCGGCGGGTGCAGAGCTTGCCGAGAAGGGAAAACCAGCAGCGGCCCGCTGGCGGAGGGCAACGGCCGAGCTCTGACGACGGGCAGTGAGGCGGCCATAGCGCCAGCAAGGAGGGAGGCGAAGGAGCTCGGGGTAGAGGGGTGGCGTCGCGTGCTCGCGGTGGAGGCCGTCACGGCTCGAGGCGTCCAGGGTTGCAAAGGGGAACTGCGGGCGTGCTGCCGCGAGAGGAGGGCGACCTCGCCAAGGCGACGGCAGGGCCTGCAGGGAACTCGAGCGGGAGGCGGGGGAGAGGAAGGGCGTGGTGCAAGCGGCGACGGAGGAGGTTGCAGGGCATGGAGGCGCGCTGGCCGGCGGCAGATCGAGGAAGGGGCGCAGGCAGCTCGTGTCTCGCGTGCGGGAAGGAGACGACGCGCCGGGATGGTGGGGCCAGGTGCGGAAGGAAAACAAACAGGGTGGGGAGCGTTGATTGGGGACGGTTCCTGGGCGCGGGGCATGCATGCTACGCGAGGTGTAAGGGAATGGGACCCGTGGAGGGGCCGGGTTTGACGGGGGAGCGGGTTTGGCAGGCGCTAGGTGGTGGTGGGGTGAGCCAGAGTGTTGGCGACGGGGTGAGGGAGTTGGTGTGGCGGTAGGACAGGGGTGAGGGGTGGGGTTAGATGGGGATTAGGGTTTAGACAAGGTAGGATTGGTAGATTAGGGTTTCCATCGGTTGGGCTTTTGGGCCTGACCGGTTTAGGTCTGGGTAGTATTTTTTATATATATATTTAAAATATTTTCTGTTTTATGTTCTTTTGTTCAAAATCATTTTGGTAAACATCTTTACACGATTTAAATAGTAAGAGATATAATTTGAATGTAAAGAGAAGATGTAAATTAGAAAACGATATAGGGTTTTATATTACAAGTATGCATGATGATGATGTCATGATGATGCACAAAGGTAACTACATGCGATTTTCTAGTAGTGGTTTTACCCGGGGTGCTACAACTTGCTAGAGGACTACACATGCATCAAAACAAAGTTTCTAAGCATAGAACAAGCATGAAAGATCAAACAACCAGTCACCTACAATAGCAAAATACTCAAGATACAATCTACCAATCACAAATCTAATTGGACAAGTGGAGGAGGCACATACCAAGGAACAATCCCTCCAAAAATCAGCACTTGAGATGGGCTGAACAAGGAGATCGAAAATCGCGAGCAAGAACAGCAAGAACTCGAGCTTGAGCAAGTTTTCCGGTGTTTTTTGGGAGAGAGAAAGAAGGTGGCTTTAAGGAGGCAGCCTAGAGGGGCCCAGGTGGGCCAGACCCCCCTAGGCGCCACCAGTGGTGGGCCCGCGCCTACCACAGGCGTGGGGCCTAGGGGTGGCACCCTGGGTCACCTCTGGTACCTCTCTGCCCCTTTTTTCGAGGAAAAATTTATTTTGAATTTTCTGGGATTTTTTGGGAAACTTTATTTTTGGCCAATTTTCAGGGTATGAAAATTGATTTTCTCGCAGAAACAGTTTTTCAGAAGAAGCAAAAGCAAACCAAAAGCCAAACTACATGAGCTCTAAGAAACTCAAACAAGCAAACAACTAGCAAAACTAAAGCTAAAGCAAAGACTAGGAAGGAGAAAGGAAAAAGAAAGCAAGTATAACCACAGTGGAAACATTATTTTGTTCATTAAAATCCTTTTGTTAACAAGGTTGATCAAGTCTTGTTACCAAAACAATCTTATATGAAACAAAACTTTGCATTCCACAAGGTGATTATGTTACCTCATACTTGATAGCAATGGTCCCAATCATAATAGTTTCAATATTTTCTTGTGGAATGGGACAATATATTTCTCCAACCTTGATGCCTTCAATATTTTCAATAGAATTCAGGCAATAGCTTGTGACAACCTTCTTGGGGAAATAGACAGTGTGCTCTTTGTCATTAATATTGAATGTTACTTTTCCTTGATTGCAATTGATGACAGCGCCTGCAGTATTAAGAAAAGGTCTCCCAAGAATAATAGACATATTATCATCTTCAGGCATTTCAAGCACAACAAAATCAGTTAAAACCATGCAATTATGAGCTACTTGAACAGGAACATCCTCACATATACCAACAGGAACAATAGTTGACTTATCAGCCATTTGCAAAGATATATCAGTTGGTATTAACTTTTCTAGCTAGAGTCTCTTATAGAGAGAAAAAGGCATAACACTAACTCCAGCTCCCAAATCACATAAAGCAGTTCTAACATAATTATTCTTAATGGAGCAAGGAATAGTTGGTATACCTGGATCACCAAGTTTCTTTGGAACCTTACCATTGAAGGAGTAATTAGCAAGCAAGGTAGAAATCTCCTCATTAGGAATCTTCCTTTTATTAGAGACAATATCCTTCATGTACTTTGAATAAGGAGGCAATTTAATAGCATCGGTCAAAGGAATTTGCAGAAATAAAGGCTTCATCCACTCACAAAACTGGTTGTAGTGTTCTTCCTCCTTTGACTTGTGTTTCTTACCTGGAAAAGGCATAGGTTTTTGCACCCAAGGTTCTCTCTCTTTACCATATTTATTAGCAATTAAATCTTCTTTTGTGTACCTAGTGTTCTTAGTGTGTTTCTCAGGTTCTTCCTCAACTTCCTCCTTATCATGAGATTCATCAATATTACCACTCTCAGTTTCAGCATCAGAGATAGATATACTATTAGGATCTACAGCAGGTTCAAGTGGTTCCTCAACTTTCTTATGTTTCTTTTTCTTCCTCTTACGAGGACTACCACTATCCTCACCTTGTTGGGAATCCTTCTCTATTCTTTTAGGGTGTCCTTCAGGATATAAATGATCTTGAGTAGCTGCACCACTCCTAGTTCTAATTCCATAAGCATGTTTATTTCCTGAAGCATTAACTAGCATATCCTTTTGCACCTTAGCAAGTTGATCAAGTTGGGTTTGAACCATTTGAAAGTGTTTACAAAGCATTTTAATATCATTGGAAGTTCTTTCTACAATATACTCACGAATATCTCTAGAGTTTTCCAATAAATGATTCTGAACTTGTTTATTAAAATTACCTTGTTTAACAATAAATGTGTCAAGTTCCTCTAAGCATTGATCAAGAGGCTTACCATAAGGAATATCACCTTCATTAAATTGGAGAGAGTGTACCTCAATAGTAGATGAGTGGGGAATTGGCTTACATAATTCTTCTATAGGAGGTAGATTCTTCACATCTTCAGCTCTAATACCTTTCTCCTTTAGACACTTCTTAGCTTCCTTCATCACTTCATCATTTAATGCAATAACTCCCCTCTTCTTTGTTGTTGGTGGTGGAACTGGTTCAGGAACAACTGGTTCAGGAGTAATTGGCTCAGGTGTATTCAGCTCAGTTGAAGTCCAATCATCATAATTCTTGCTTATCTTGTTCATTATTTCTTTAGCATTTGTAGGAGTCATTTTCCTGAAAACACAATCAGCAAAGCTATCTAGGTAGGTCCTAGAATCATCAGTTAGTCCATTATAATAAATATCAAGAAACTCATTATTAGGTAATGGACATCCAGGATACGCATGAATCAAGGAACATAATCTTTTCCATGACTCAGGCAATTTCTCTTCTTCTTCCTGTTTAAAATCAAAAAGTCTCTGCAAAGCAGCATGTCTAGAACTGGGAGGAAAATATTTATGGAAGAAAGAAGCAATCAAGCAATCAGGGCTATCAATGGAACCAGTAGGTAATCTATTAAACCAAGCCCTAGCTTCTCCTTTTAGTGAAAAAGGGAAGATCTTAGCAACAAAGTACTTACGCATCTTAAAATCATCAGAGAACAAAGCACTCATAGTAGAAAGCTCATTCATATGAGCCACAACACTCTCGTTTTCAGTACCACAAAAAGGTTCTTTCTCAACAATATCTAAATAAGTTAAATCAAGAGAGAAATCACAATCTTTATCTTTAATATCTATGGGAGAGGTGGCAAACTTAGGATCATAGGACTTCTTGGGTATAATAGTATGTATAGCAAGGAGACTCTTAATAGCACTAGCACCATGTGTGTTTCGGCACTCTTCAACAAATTCAACAGTGAGCTCTATGTAACCATCATTAATATCAAAACTCTCACTAGACTCAGGGGAGCTAATAGGTGTAACAGTGTCTTCACTAGGAGTTTCGGTATTTCCTAGACTAGCCATAGTGGAATCTAGAAAAGGACCTAATGAACCACTCGCATCAAGCACAGTAGAAGTAACATCATGAGTATCAAAATCAGTTTCAGATTCAGCAGTAGTAGCAGTGTGTGTGTAGCATGAGCATGTGGTGGTGGTGTGACAAGCTTACTTATAACAAATGGTGAATCAAGAGCAACAGAGGTGTTTAGGACTGTACCTCTTCTTGTAGTGGATGGTAAAATAGGGAACTTTCCATCACGAGACTTCCCCATGATGAAAGGAGTAGCAGTGAACAATAATAGATCCAAGTGAACTCACAAATAAAGCTATGCTCCCCGGCAACAGCGCTAGAAAATAGTCTTGATGACCCACAAGTATAGGGGATCGCAACAGTCTTCGCGGGTAGTATTACCCAATTTATTGATTCGACACAAGGGGATCCAAAGAATACTTGCAAGCCTTAACGACTAAGTTGTCAGTTCAGCTGCACCGGGAAATAGTTCTTGCTCACAGAAGTTTATCAGTAGCAATAGTTTGTAGTAGCAACAGCAACAGCAACAGTGAAACAGTAGCAATAGTAATAGTAACGGTAACAGTAGGATTCAAGTGCGGTAGTCATACGGATGGATGGACGGGCGTTGCATGGACAAGTCTAAACATGTAACTTCAAAGAACTAGGGCATTGCAGATAAATAATAACAAGCATCCAAGTACTAAACAATCCTAGGCATGTGCTCCAAATATAGTCATACGTGATCGCAATGAGAACTTGCACAACATCTTCTGTCCAGCCAGCCCGTGACAACGGGGCCTCTAGGGAACTACTGGCAATTAAGGTGCTCCTTTTAATAGAGCACCGGAGAAAAGCATTAACACTCCGTGAACACATTTGATCCTCACACCATAGCCATCCCCTCCGGTTGTCCCAATTATTGTCACTTTGGGGCCTTTGGATCCGGACAATGATATGTGTACACAACTTGCAGATAAGATCATAAACAATACTATCATAATGATTCAATAATAAGTTCAGATCTAAGATCATGGCACTCGGGCCCCAGTGACACGCATTAAGCACAACAAGTTGCAACAAAGTCAAATAGCACTAATAGAGATACTAGGCACTATGCCCCTAATAGATCTTATCCGATTACATGATAGAACTCATCCAATCCCTACCATCCCCACGCCTACAGCGGGGGATTACTCACTCATGGATGAGGGAAACATCGGTGGTTGATGGAGATGCGTTGGTGATGTTGATGGCGATGATCCTCTCCAAATTCCCCATCCTGGCAGGGCGCCAGAACAGAGTTTCTGGATCCAAATCTTGGTTTCTCGTGGCGGCGGTGGAGCGGAACACTTTCTGGAAAACTATCGAACCCCCCTCTATTTTTAGGTCAGAAGGCAACTTATAGGCGCAGAGGGAGGCCGAGAAGCTTCCTGGGGTGGCCAAACCTCCCCCAGGCATGGGGTCAGTGGGCCCACGCCTGGGGTGGGTCTGGCCCCCCCAGGCCTACCCTCTGTCTCCCCTCCTGGCTCCGTGGATCTTCAGGTGAAATATAATTTTTGGCATATTTTCCGGGATTTTTCCTGATAGTTCATTTTCTGCACAAAAACAAGACACCAAGGTAATTCTGCTGAAAACAGCGTCAGTCCGTGTTAGTTGTATCCAAATCACACAAGTTTAGAGAAGAAACAATAGCAAAGTGTTCGAGAAAGTAGATACGTTTTGGACATATCAGCGAGGACCTTTTTCTCGCGCTTGGTGCCGAGCCCGGTAAAGGTGTGGAGCGATACGACGTCGTTGCCGAATGCCCCGCCGTTCGGCGGGTTGTTATTGGGGTCCTCCCTTGCGCACCGTGCTTTCTCGATCTCCTTGAGGGAGTGGCAGTCGGCGGTCATGTGCATGGCGGGCTTCCCTTCCCTGTTGTGGAACACACAGGGTTGGTTGAGGAGGGCCGCAGGGTCGAATTTCGGCCTCACTCAGAAATTTCCACCATCGCGGTGTTTGCCTCCTTCTCGGTGGAAGCTCTTGGGGTCGCGTGGCGCGTAGCTGGCGTTGGCGACGAAGTCGACTCGCCCATCACCGCGGCGCTTGGCGGTGAGGCAAGTGTTGCTGTAGCGCAGCTCGCGTTGCCTGCCATTGTCGTGGCTGCTCTGGCAGCGATATCCACCCGACTCATCGTCGGTTTCTTTGTTTGGGTCCTCCTCCGCTTGGCGATCTCGAGGAGGTCTGGGATGTTGTCGAGTGTCTTGTACACCCGCTTGAGCTTGGCGACCAGGGGTTCATAGCGGCATGAGGTCTTGAAGAAGTGGATCACCGTCTCTAGGTGGATGCTAGCCGCGTTGAACCACAGATCTTGCCACCTTTGGAGACAGTTGCGGGTCGACTCACGGGGTCCCTGAAGGCATTGCTCCAGGTCCTCGATGCTGGTGGCACGGGTGTAGGAACCCTCTAAGTGCCCGACGAAGGCGTCACGCATGTCCTCCCAGGAATCGATGCTGTTCACGGGGAGGGTGTTGATCCATTGCCGAGTCGCCCCCTCCATCATCAGGGGGAGGTAGCGGGCGGCGAGGAGGTCAGTGTGGCCCATGATTCCCATCGCCATAAGGTATGTGTCCAGCCACATGGCCGGGTCATACGTGGGATCGTACTTTTCGATCTCCTTCGGTGTTTTGAAGTTCGCCGGATATTTCTCGCCTCGGATCATCAGTCCAAAGCACTGGGGGCCGACTCAGCTGAGCGAGCCCCTTGGCTCGCCGTCGTGGAAGTTCATGAGGGTATGCCTCAGGTTGTTAGGCTGGCGTGCGCGCCAACTCTGGTTGTTGATGATGTGGGTCCGCACGTCGACTGGCTGCCCGTTGGCAGCGACCATGTTGTTCATCGGTCGCAGGTTGTTGGTGGAGAGCGTCGCGTGCGCGACCCTTGGCTGGAGCTGCAGGAGCTCGAGTGGCGGGCAGTTCAGGGTATTCACCATCGATGGGAGACCGCTCGAGGCCGACCTGCTTCCGGAGGAGCGAGAGTACATGCGCCCCGACGAGTCGGCTCCTGCGACTTGATGCTCGACGGCCTTGGCGAGTAAGGCCTTAGCATACTCAATTTGCAGCGCGCCCTCCCCTGTGACGTTGAGGTTGGCAACTGCAGCTCGTCCCGTGATGACATTGTCCATCGGGGTAGAGAATAGCGGGAGGTCGTTCGCGTCCCGCTCTTGCAGAGAGATAAGGACTCTCGGCTGGTTGAGGGGGCGCGCGGCCTGATGGCGGTGGGGGATCTCCAGTCGCTGGTGTGCCTGGTGGTGGCTCGGCACTGCCTCCTGGCGGCGCGTTCTCGCAGATCATGCGATCGACCACGCAAGCCGGATCATTGTCGTTGTCGAAGTTCAGGGCGCGAGCTTGAACTGTGGGGTTCAGGCGCGTCCTGATGCGGCACTGGTGGTAGAGAGATAGCTCCTGCGCCGTCGACTACTTGAGGCAAAAAAATTCGCGCTCGGCTTGCTCCTTGCGCACTGCCTCCTCCAGGCGCAGGCGCATCTCCTCGACCTCCCCCGTCGTGGCGGTTGGCGGGATCGGCGTGGAAAATGGGTCCGGTGGGGCGCTCGCACCGCTCGCCATGTAGGTCATGACAAAGCAGCCGGATCTGGCATGGAGGTCGTCGGAGTTCTCTGATCCGGAGTTAGAGTCGAAGATCCCGAGGATAGACGGATCGTCGAAATCCCCCACATTGGAGACTTGGGTGATGGAGCCCGCCGGCGACGCGGCGACAATGGATCCGGCGACTGTGGTCAGAGTCGCCGAGTCAACATCATTGTTGAGGGCCGCGTCGTCCGTGGCCGCGTTGGTCTCAGCCATGTTGCTGGTGGCCGATTCGTACTCGGAGGCGAGGTGGTGGATGGTGTGGACCTGGATCCCATCGAGCTAATCGCGTGGAGGTGACTCGCGGATGCGCGCAGAGTACACCGAGACGATGACGTCGGTGAAGCCGACGAAGAGGCTGATCATGCCGACCGACATGATGATGTTGTGGGTGATCGGGTGTGACGCCGGGACGTAGATGCTGGGCAAGATCTGGAGGATCTCGCCGATGGAGATCATGCGACTAGTGGCGATCGTCCGGTTGATTGGCAAATAGGGTTTCGCCGCAGAACACGGGCCTGACCAGCCAGGCCCCACGGTGGGCGCCACTGTCGTGGGAATGGCCACGGCAGATGCTACGATTGGAAGCGAGTAGTAGAATGAGGGTCAAGGGCGGCCAACCATCTGTGGTGCGAGATGAGGGCAAAGACATAGGGATTTACCCAGGTTCGGTCCCCCGGAGGGTAAAGACCTACTCTTGCTAGATTGTATTGATGAGAGAGTACAAAGGGCGAGCTCGGCGGCTAGGCGGCGAGTCGAGGGGGTGTATGATGGAACGTAAGTGCTATGCGTGCCCTAGGGAGGTTTATACAGAGTCACCTTGCTAGGGTTTACAGATCTACAACCGAGTTGGATAAGGACTTGGAGGGTTTCGACCTAATCCGACTGGGCCTAGCTATGCTTCTAGGCCTTCAGCTTCCAGTCGCCTGGCTTCCTCTTGGGTCGCGGTCCAGTCACCCTCCTACAGGCCCACTCGCTGGGAGTATGATCCAGTAGGGAACGTCCTGCTGGGTATACCCCACTCAGCATATCCCCATCAGAAAGTATGTGTTGAAGCACATGGATCAAGAGTGGGATTTGTCCATCCATATGACAGATAGATATACTCTAGGCTCTCTTGGTGGAATGTCATCCAATTGGCTTGCAAGCATGTGACTAAGTCACACGGGATGTCATATCATGGAATGACTAAAGAGTACTTATTGATAACAAGGTTGAACTAGGTATGGAGATACCGACAATCAAACCTTGGATAAGTAAAGTATCACGCGACAAAGGGAATCAGTATCCTATGTAAATGCTTCATTCGATCACGAAGTCATCGTTGAAATATGTGGGAGCCATATGGATTTCTAGATCCCTCTATTGGTTATTGACCGAAGAGATGTCTCGATCCTGTTTGCATAGTTCGCGAACCGTAGGGAGACACGCTTAAGGAATCAATGTTGTTTAAGTAGATATGGAATATGAGTTGGATACCAAATGTTGTTCGGAGTCTCGGATTGGATCCAGGTCATCAGGAGGAGATACGGAGTGATCTGGATAATAAGATTCATATAAGGAAAGTGGTTTTCTGGGGTTCGGAAAAAGTTTCTGTGTTTTGACCGGATACTTCTAGAATGTTATAGAGGGACCACCAGTGGTTCCACCACCCCGGGAGGGGGTCACTTGGACAGTGGCATGCCCTAGGGGACAGCCACACCAAACCCTAAAGGGCCAATTCGGCTGACACTAGTAAAAGGGTCAAACCTTGGTTTGAATAGTTAAATCTTAGTTTGAAAAGTCAAACTCTAGTTTTTGGTAAGAAGGAAGACTTGGTGGAAAAGGTTTCAAGCTCTTCCCTTTGGTGGATGAGTTGGGGGGGGGACATGGCCTGGGCTGGGAACCCTCGCCGGCCGCTGCCACCTATATAATGAGGGGTGGGGGCGCACCGCTCCTCACCCTTGTCCATTGGCGCCTAACCCTAGCCGCCCCTTTCTTCTCTCTCATCCACCGTCCTGCCCCGGCTTAGACGAAGCCCTGCAGAAATCTCTCCTCCTCATCAACCACCACCACCACACCGTCGTGCTCTTGGGATTCCTAGGAGATCTACAACCTTCGCTTCCCTGCTGTAACAAGGGAGAGGAAGGTCTTCATCGACTATCGTACGTGTGACCGACTGCGGAAGCGCTGCCGGAACACGACGCCGGAAGGATCGTCTACACGATCTTGAGATTGGCAAGTGATAAACTACATCAACCATGAGAATATGATCTCGTTAAAAGCTTTGGATATATGAGGGTTAGTTCTTTTCAATCTCGTTGCACCGATCTCGTGGATTAGATCTTGGCTTTGCCATAGATTGGATCTTAGTTTTATGTGTTCTTGCGATAGATTTTTTTGTTTTCCATGCAACGAACCCTACATATGGAGAGGTTGTTAATATTTTGGATACTTCCTTCGAGGCCATAGATATCATCATAGGTGGTGTAGTAGTTTGGTGGCTGCACATCTTGTCTGGGCCCTTCTTGTTCCGCTTCTTCATCTTCCTCTTCTCCATCCACAGGTACTTCTTGTTGTCGTAGACTTGCTTCAACCTGTGCGTCATAATGCAAATGTCCCTCCTTTATCAAGAAGAGACCATTAGGCAAAGGAGCAGGGATCAAGTGATCCGCTCTAGGTATATCGAAGAAATATCTACCATTGATTCTTGAAATCATACCACAAGCTCTAAGAGTAGAAAAAACAAGACGTTGGCTTCTAGACATGTTACCTAGGTCAATGTGGAGCGCATGTGCAAGCATGGTTATGACTCCTCCTTAGTATATGGGACCACAAGATTCAAGCCCCTAATGGTGAAGATAAAACAAAAGAAGTGGGCCCAAATTTGGCATCAAACTACAGTTAGGAATTGCACCTTTAGTGAGGGCCATCATGTCCTCCTTATTAACTCTAGTAAACTCACCACATGCCTGCAAGGTGTTAGCAATAACATAAAACAAATAACAAACAACATGATGCATAACTTGATTTTCCTTGGTTGTGTTTCCATGAATTCTCATTCTATTAAAATAGCCCAAGGGTGTAGGATTTACAACAAAAGAAGTGGAGCGTATGTTGGTGGTTTTGTTGTCAAACCCAAATTAGTGAGCCCATTGGTCGAGTGTCAAGGATTACTCACGGTTCAGGAGTCGGAAGTAGATGTGATCAACTCCAGGAAGTTGCTCCTCGGGACAATAATGAGATGTCACCGTTTGCGTTACAGTGCTGAGAAATTCAAGCGTCAAGTGGATGTACGTGGCACAATCCTGAAAGACAAATTTATACCAACCAACATTGTTGCATAGAAAATCGAAATCAGTATGGAGAACAAGTTGGTTCAGGACAAAGGGACACACCCACTTAGTGGACTTGATTTCTCAGAGCTTGAGACGGTTAAAACGGTTCAACTGAAAGTCCTCAGCGAACTCGATTCCAAATAGCTCGGGGGTTAGCATACCAACGGGTGGTGTGGATTGTGCCACAGCCATCACACGTATACAACTCCTCGTATTCATCTAATAACAAAAATAAGAAATAAAGCTAATAATTTTTTTAGTCCAATAGAAACATAGAATATACGAGCCTCTACACTAGTTACAAAAGAGTCTCCTCTAAAAACTATCTAAACATGCTCAACATCAAGATTGGCTCAAGAAAAATACCTAAGTCTAGATTGATAATGGTGAAAGACTGAGTGACATGGATATACCCTACGGGTGCCTCACATTGGTATACCCGGTCCAGCCCAAGGAAGGCCCACTTGAAGACTTGCATCCCAAGGAGACTCTGGGTGGCCCAAGCCCAAAAGAAGCTCAAGTCCTTGGGGAACACGATCAAGATATAGATAGAATATTCAAGGGTGAAACCCTAACTTGTAACCGACTCAACCTACCCCTAGACCTAGCCTATCTATATAAAGGCTAGGAGGGCACGGTGAGGATGATCTCTCCAACTCATACACACATCTCATGCCAGATTGCATATGCGCACCCCATGTAACCTTTGGTTCTGCCGTAATCAAGAACATACAAGCAAGAGTAGGGTTTTCCCTCCGGGGGCCTGAACCTGGGTAAACCTCGTGTCCCCTTGTCGCGTGTCGTCTCGTGATCTCCAGCATCCCCATCTTCTCCAAAACCCAAGTCCATAACAATGGGCATTGACGAGTCGAACCCTCGTCAATTGGCGCCGTCTATGGGAACTGGGGACGCTAATCGTGCGGACGCGACGGTCCCATCCGGAGTGATCTACGATTCCTCGGAGACGGAGAATCACCTCCTCTTTGGCGCTTTCGACTTCGCCGCCCACTCTCCCACCACCCGCAAAGATTTTGAGTCCGTAGGCGACGGAGTCGAGATGCTGTTCGGGAGCTTCTGCTTCCAGGTGGGCAAGACCCGACACCCTCCGCCTCCTAGAGCGGGTGCCACTTCCATCAATCAGGCCTGCCTCGTGGGTCCCACCAATCGACGCCCTGTGCACATCATCGCTGACGGACGATTCGGATGACAACAGCAGTTGTAACTCTGATCTATGTGACCCTCCTACGGAGGAAGGAACCTACAATTCTGGATCTGAGAGCCGCGGGAGCAACAATCCCTCCCCGTGCTACATGTGCGCGGCCATCCACAACGTCGACGTCAACGACGGAGATGACCCGCCACCGAACCCACCTCCCAAACCCCCTCCCAACCCTCAGGCCGAAAACGAAGGAAACAGGGCACCCCCGCCAAATCCCAACAGGACTAAGGCACCTCCGGGCATGGAGGGTATAAACTTTGTCCACAACGAGATACACCTCTCCGACGAGGATTGGGAGAGGGTGCGTGATGCCATGCGAGGCACTCACCCTCTACCTATCAAAGCCCCATGTGACATGCTGATGGGCTACCCCTGGATCCTCATCGAGGAGCACAATCGACAGATCAAGCAACAAAGCGAGCTCGACAAGCGTAGGAGAGCGGCCGACGAGTCGAGCATGCGGAGAGCTGCACTCTCCACCGGCGTCTCCACCTCGAAGGGCTACGACAGTGGAAAATAACGTTCACGCTTGGAGCGCATGGATCCTGCCACGTGATGCGAGGCCACCAAGGCACTAGACATGTCCTTCATGACGATGGACTCCCAGGGCAACGTCATGCCCAATACGCCATAGACCGCGGTCATGGCGGCGACCACCTACCATGCATCTAACCCGCCACCAGCAGGGGATCCAAGGAATGCGATCCACAAATCTGCACTCGCAGGACTCGGGCTCGTCAGAGCTGCGCTCCACGACGAAACACCCGTAGAGCCGAAGAAAAATGCCGCGGTGAAGTTGATGGCTAACGTGAAGCCTGTTGGGAACCCCAAGAGGAAGCTGTGAGGTAGCACAGCAGCAAGTTTTCCCTTAGTAAGAAGCCGAGGTTATCGAACCACTAGGAGGAAGGAAACGTCACACAGGTGTTGCAAGCAACACGAAGACCTGCACAACATAAACTCAAGACTTTGCCCCAACGAATCAGTGAGGTTGTCAAGCTCACCGGTTTGCTGTAACAAAGGATTACACGTATGGTGCAGAAGGTAATGGTTTGCAGCAAGTAAACAAGTAACAGTGGAAGATGTATCAATGGTAAAGATTGGACCGGGGTCCATAGTTCACTAGAGGTGCTCTCCTTAGATAAACAACATGGCATGAAGGGTAAACAAATTACATCAGGGCAATTGACAGGAACTGAGCAAGGCATAACAATGCAATACTAGAAAAAAGATCCTACGAGATTCGATTGGGCAATACAACAAGATACATAGACCGCCATCCAACTGCATCTATGACTAGAAGTCCACCTTCAGGTTATCATCCGAAACCCCTCCAGTATTAAGTTTCAAGCAATAGACAACTACTTTAAGCAAAGTGTGTAAGGTAAATAATCCACTTGTTCCATGAACAAGAGACCGTTGTTTTCTCCCTAGTAGCAACAACACATCTACAACCAAAGAGATTTCTGTCACTTCCCTTGGAAACTAGAGGCATGAACCCACTATCGAGCACAAATACCCCCTCTTGGAGTCACTAGCAACTACTTGGCCAAGATAGCTACTAACAACGGAGATCATGCAAGATCACAAACAACTCATACATGATAGAATAATAAAGACAAAACCATTAATCAATCTGACATAGTAATCTCAATATCCATCGGATCCCCGCAAACACAACATGCATGATTACGAATAGATTAGATCTTGATCATGAACGGAGCTCCCAAGATCTATACATGAAAGCACAAAGTAGGAGATACAACCATCTAGCTACTACATGGACCCATAGTCCAAGGTGGAACTACTCACACATCATACCGGAGAGAAGGCCTCCGGGATGATCTCCCCTCCGGCAGGGTGCCGGGAAGAACTTTAGATCCCCCCGATCTAGGGATGACGGTGGTGGCGGCTACAGAAGGTTTCGTGGAATATTGATTGGGTACTTAGGGTTTCTGCATCGGGGGCTTCTTATAGGCGAAGATGTGAGGCTGGGAGGCGACCGGGGGGGCACACCCTGCCCAGGCGCGGGGCAGGGCCCACCCGTGCCTAGGGGGGTTTGGCCGCCTAGTTTGCGTCTCTGTCTCGTCTTCTGGATTCGTGTCCCTCACGGTAAAATATTGACTTTGGATTTTGTCCCGTCCAATTTCGATAATATTGATTTTCTGCCTTTTTGGAACCAAAAACAGAAGAAAACTGGCAACGGGCACTGTGGCAACTTGTTAATAGGTTAGTTCCAGAAAAGATATAAAAACACCTCAAAGTGTAGACAAAGCAAAGCAAAGTAGATACTAAACAAGAATGGAGCATCAAAAATTATAGATACGTTTCTGACGTATCAGAAGTTCACTCAAAGCCGCACACCCTCATCCGAGGAGGAAGAACATGACCTGCCTTGACGTCGTTGGAGCCCACGACATAGGAGCAGCAACTACGACGCTCGTAGTGAGCTCACACAACACAATATCGACAAGTCACATGCGAAGCGCGCATGCTCGACTGAGTCCGAGGACGACGACGGGGAACTGTGTGGTGTCAGGTGCTTCAGCCAGGCCGTACGACAATCACGGAGACCGAAAAACTTCAAGCTCCCTTCGGACAACCCGAAGTTTGACGGCGCATTGGAGCCGAAGACTTGGCTAGACGATCACATGTCATCAGTCAAGCTCCATGGCAGAACCGAAAACATAGCCATGTAGTGCCTTCAGCTGCAACTGACGGGTGTAGCCAGGGCCTGGCTCAGCAGCCTCCCTTCCGGCTCCATATGCAGTTGGGAAGAGCTGGCATATAGCTTCATAGATAACTTCAAGGGCACCAGCAAGAGACCAGCCTTAATCGAGGAGCTACGGGCCTACTGCCAGCGGTCCAACGAGTCCATACGCTCATACATACCGCGCTGGTCCATCATCAAAAACTCCACCACAAACATCTTCGAGGAGAGGGCAATCGACGCCTTCTATGATGGTGTCCAGCGTCTAGAGTTCAAGGAGGAGCTCGGGCATGTTAATCCCAAGACCATCGATCACCTGATGGACATCGCCAATCGCTGGGCCAATGGCGAGGATGCCGTCAACCGAGCACGTTCGGATGAAGAAGATGACTTCGGCCGCAGGCATGACCACCACGGAAAAAGAAGATCACGCATCTACGATGACCGCGAGGAGGTCAACAAGGTTGCGTTTGGCTACGCCGATCGCCGTGACAATGGCAACCGCAATAGAAGGTACCGCGGTGGCAACTACCGCGACGGCAGGCGGCCCACCCAAACATGGCAGCGCCGCAACTGCGACGATGAACCTTCGGCATACGACAAGCTATCCGGCCCCTATACCATCCACTTATACATCAATAAGAAAGATGGTAATAAGAAGGCTAGCCACATGCTCAAGGACTGCCAAGAGTTCCCGAAACTCAGCGAGGGCTTCGCCTAGATGCATCGTCAAACGGTGAACCCAGGATTTGCCCCCGCTCCAGGAGTCATAGCCGGCTGCGCCAGCGCAGAACATCGGGGCAGATGCATACCCGCCACCGTTGGGGTCCATGATGATACAAAAGGGGCGCCCAACTAATAGGGTGCAAAATACGATCACCCGCCAGGTCAATTTGGTAGTAAGCTCTCCACAAGAAATACCTAAGTACCTCAGCGGCTCGGAGTCGTGCATCACGTTCGACCGCTCAGATCACCCACGCCAGATACCTCTCCCAGGTTACTCTTCCCTGGTGCTTGAGGCCCAGATCAGAGGATTCAAGATGATCCACGTCTTCATGGATGGCGGTAGCGGCATAAACTTGATGTTCGCCAACACACTCGCAGCTATGTGGATCCCGCTATGCAGCTTAGAGGCATCGGACACGATGTTCCACGACATCGTCCCAGGGAAGGGCATATAACCCCTAGGAAAAATATGGCTCGACGTCATCTTCAGCAAGCCGGATAATTTCAGGCGTGAGCGACTGGAGTTCGAAGTGGTAGACTGGCCCTCGGAGTACCACGCCATCCTTGGACATGTGGCATTCGCAAGATTCCTGACAGTACCGCACTACACGTACCTGCTACTAAAGATGCCAGGACCCAACGGTGTCATCATCGTCCTAGGAAGCTTCACCAGATCGGACAGCTGCGACAAGTACTTCAATAGAATCTCCCAATTGTTCGGCATGCAGGAGGAGCTCACAAGGCTAAAGGAGGTCACAAACAACCGGGCACCCCCAGTCACCAGGAAAAACGCACCTGATACTTCATTCGACTCCACAATCAACACTAAAAAGGTGCAGGTTCACCCAACGGATGCCTCCAAGACGACGTTGATCGCCAACGACCTGACTGTCATGGGAATGGCCACGGCTGATGCTGCAATCGGCAACGAGTAATAGAACAAGGGGTAAGGGCGGCCATCCATCTGTGGTGCGAGATGAGGGCGGAGACACAAGGGTTTACCCAGGTTCGGCCCCCTGGAGGGTAAAGACCTACTCTTGCTAGATTGTATTATGGAGAGAGTACAAGGGCGAGCTCGTCTACTAGGCAGCGTGTCGCTGGGGTGTATGATGGAACGTGTCCTCTATGCGTACCCTAGGGAGGTTTATATAGGCTCACCTCGCTAGGGTTTACAGATCTACAACCGAATTGGTTAAGGACTCGGAAGGTTCTTGACCTAATCTGACTAGGCCTAGCTACGCTTCTGGGCCTCCAGCTTCCAGTCACCTAGGTCCTCGCCAAGTCTCGATCCATTCGCCGTCCTGTGGGCCCACTCGCTGGCATCTTGGGCCAATAGGAAACGTCCTGCTAGGTATACCCCGGTAGGCATATCCCCATCAGTAGTCCCCGAGGCCATCATTGATTCGTTGCAGGTGTTTGTTGGCAGTCGGAGTATGCGGGTCCAATTATGATGCCCAGTCGAATCGGCGATGGACTCCTGAACAAAGGAAAGAACTAATCATTTTAGTCGCAATAACGGCGACTAATCAGATCGCAGCTTGGCGAACAGGTCGGCGAATAGTTAAGTCACTGTTGTAGTGATCAGGTCGGTGAATCGTCAAGTCGCTGAAGACAGCAAGTCGAGTGGATGAAGTTAGACCATCATCGTTGGTCAAACTAGCCGTTGGGTAATCCAACGGTAATATCGGCGTAATTACCGCGTGGTAACGGATCCCCAAAAATGGCGGGTAACAACCACTATATAAGGAGAGTGACGGGTGAGAGGAAAACACTTCCCTCACTTCCTCCGATCTCGTGCATTCTCAATCCTCCATTCCGCGCAGTGTCCAGAGCGACCCAGAGCGATTTACAGCCCCAGATCCCCCAATCGATGGCCCCTCCCACGGAACCATGGGGCATATCCAAGTGTACGAAGGCACTACTGAAATTGTTCTAGGAGGCAGGGATCCTCCGCGCCGGGAGATGGCGCATCCCCGTGGCCGGAGAGGTGATCCCAAATCCGCGCGAGGGGGAATTCGTCTGCTTCACCAGCCAGCTGGAACGAGGGCTCGGATTCCCCACCTTCCTCTTCTTCCGCCGCTTCTGCGCCTACTACGACATCCAATCGTCAGACCTAGGGCCGCATAGCACCGAGCAGCTCGCCATCTTCGTGGCATTCTGCGAGTGCTACCTGGGCTATCGACCATACTTCCCCCTATGGCAAGATCTGTTCCATGGGAGGATCAGCCGCGAAGAGGCAGGCGGCCCGATGTTAGCTGCGGGTGGCCTGACCTTCCAGCTGAAGTCGAAGGCGTCATTCTTTGATCTGATGCTGCCCGCCAAAGCAGCGAATTAATGGAAGAAGAGCTGATTCTACATGACCGAGTCGCCGCCGGGCGATGAGGTGGATCTTCCGACGTACTCCGCCGACCGGCCCGAGCCGCGTCGGCTCCAAGTCACCAAGCTTCCGCTGGACCAGCGGATGGTCATCGACGAGATGTTGCAGACCATCCGCAACCTGAAGAAGAAGGGCCTCCAAACCATCAACCTCTACAACTGCTGGCTCGGGTGACGACTCGTGCCTATGGCCAGCCGCGCCCACTATATGTACGAGTATACAGGCAAGGACGACCCGATGAAGTCCTGCCATGCCGAATGGAGACTCAATGACTACACCCTGGCCCTGAAGAAGATCACCCTGGCGGTGTATCTTGATGCAAAGGCCGGGGTCGCACCTTACACTGTGAAGCGCCAAGCTCTAACGGTGAATTCTTTTATTTCCCATGCACTCGCAGTTGCAATTCTGCATTCGCGGTCGTGCTGATTTTTCTTAGTTGTTGCAGCTATTCCAAGTGGTGGAAGGTTGGTTTCCACCCGCAGATGACAAGAACTCGAACTCATCCGCCGAAGACGAGAGCGAATCTTCGCCTGATAAGGGCGATGCCAGAAGTGACGGGGGCGATGGTGACGACGATGACGACGATGGCGACGAAGCCGTGGAGGTCGCTGCACCCACGGTCCGCAAGACCCGTGGGAAACATCAACGCGAGCTCGAAGCCAGCAAGAGCCTCGAGGCCCACGACAACGACGACGACGAGCTCCCCGAGCACACCTCGCAGCGTGAAGCCACACCATCGAAGAATAAGAAGAAGTTGCCACCACCAAATAAGAAGACGAAGCCGGCTAAGGCAGTGTCTCCGCCTCGGTCCGCGAGTAGCTCTGATGCAACCAGCACAGCCGAAGAGGCAGCAGCGCACGTGATCGCGATGGCTGGTGCGACTGTCGCGGAAGACGAGGTGCCATTGGCATCACTACTTCCGCCGTTCGTCCCAGTTACCGGGCTGGTGGCCGCTCCAGCCACAGGGGCCTCGCCGCCGAGAGGAGCTCCCACAGTGATCGCCACTAAACCTCCTGCCACAGTCTCGTCCTCGAAGAAGCCGTCGGTGTCTTGGGCGCAGAGCGTGTTCGAGAGAGGCCTCAGTCGGAAACTGGGGCCAGAGCTGGAGAAGCCGGCCAATATTCGTACTGGCCTACGATTTATCCCAAACGCTAAGTGAGTATTTCTCAATCCTTTCATTAGTCTCCTTGATGTATGCCCGACTGGCGAGTCTACTGACGGAGTTCTTGCGCAGGACTGGAGTGAAAAATATAGGTCACCCTTCGGTGGCCAAGGTTCCCTCGGGTGCCACGGAGGTACCAGCTGACCCCTAGAAGAATAGGAAGGGCGACGAGACTGAGGCGCCCGCTGAAGGCGCCAAGAGAGCAAAATGCGACGAGGTCGTCACAATCTCGGACGAGCCAGCAGTTGCCCCGAGCGAACCTCCGAGTGCGATAGATGTAACTCCGAGGGCCATGGAGGACGCGAAGTCGCAGCGGGCATGACCCACGACCTCGGTTGAGGCGACCTGCCCACCTTCGGGTGGTGTAGGAGCCGCGGTGGCGACGTTCCCCCGCTTTGTAGCAAGGGACGCTACAGCGAGTGCCTCGGTGTCATCGAGCCAATTACCTGGGGCCGCCTGTACGGAGGTTGAACAGCGTCGCGGGCACACTCCGTTCGTGCTCTCGTTGGTAGACGCAATGGAACTTCACGGCATGCTAGGTGCCTCCATCCAGGTATGTTCAGTCCCCGAGGATCGGGCCACTGAATTTCAGTGGTCGGATTCTTATTGTTTTTCGACATCCAGTCCCCGAGTGGCTAGTGCGCTGAATTTTAGCGGCTAGGCACTTAGGAAGTTTTGTCGTCCAGTCCCCGAGTGACTAGTCACTGAATTTCAGCGGCTAGGCACTTTGGAAGTTTTGTCGTCCAGTCCCTGAGTGGCTAGTCGCTGAATTTGAGCGGCTAGGCACTTAGGAAGTTTTGTCGTCCAGTCCCCGAGTGGCTAGTCATTGAACTTCAGCACCTAGGCACTTAGGAAGTTTTGTCACTGACGCTGTAATTGTTGCACAGGGCCTGCAGCGCGAGTCGGCCGAGCGGCTTGCTGCCAAGCATCACATGGAAAAAGAGCTCCTCGATGTTCAGAATACAAACAAGCAGCTTCGAGCAACTGCGGGTGAGTGTTTGCCATGTTTGGCGCTGGTGACGAACTTGTCACATTTGTAATCGTTTTGTTGTGGAAGCAGAGGACAGTGCGGCTGCGGTGAAGGAGGCTCACCAGGGCCTCGTTCCGGCGAGTGAGTTGATGGCTGCCCAGTCGTCCTTGACTGCCGCGGAGAAGCGAATCGCCGAACTGGAGCGTGAGCTCAAGGAGGCGAAGGTGGAAGTGAGCTCGGCGGATGGACGGGCCAAGGCGGCCATGGCTTCTGCTGCTGAGGAGCGGAAGGTGTTGGACGCGCTCGTCGTCGGGCTGCAGAATGACCTCTGAGCTCTTCAAAATTTCATCACGGAACTCTATCGCCCACTGATTGGTGAGTTTTACTTCTGTGAATCCCCGGGCGCACGACTCGCATTGTTTTGCTGGTGCTTCCCTTACTATTTGCTTGTGTGTTGCAGGCCTGATCACTGATAACACCGAAGAGGCGCAGTGATACGACCCGCGGCAATGCGTCACCACTCTGGTTGATTCTGCCGCGCTGTCAGCGACCTGCCTCCAGGCGTATCTTCAGGAGATCTCGCCCACGGAGATGATCCCCAGTGACCTCGTCGAAGTTTGGCGCTATCTGTAGAAGGCCCTGGCGGTTGTGGAGTTCATGACGCGGTCGGATTTCCGTCATGGACCGGCGACTGCGCTGAGCCTTGGGCTCGCACATTTTCCTGACGACTTCGACCTTGACGACGTCACGAGTGGGTACCCTTCGTCGACAGGCTTAGAGAGATTGCCGAGGTGCTGAAGCTGACGCAGCGGGCTGTGGTGTATGCCGACCGGGTGTGGGCAATGGGCGACCTTATTCCTTATCAGGAAACAGTCGTTGCCCCGAATGACCCCAAGCCGGCGCACCGCGACTTCAAGGTGGAGTAGCCGTTTCGTGCAGCCATGTCGGGTGAGCTCACGACGTACCCATCGAATCCTTGAGTTCCCTTTATCCGCTGTCACAAGGATGGTGGCTCCTCCTTGTCGAAGCCTGCGGTATAGAGTAGTTTGCCGACCAGCGTTAGTTTAGGACGAATGTGTGATTCTCCTTGTAAGCGAACGAATTTTGCTGCTATGAACGAATGCAAGGGTTCTTTTGTCATTGTTTTTGTGGTTTGGTTGTTGGTTGTGCGAGTCCCCGAGCGCGTCCGCCCTTTTTATGGGTTTAACCTCGTTTTTATATGTTGTTTGAACTGTTAGTGAGTTAGGGTTGACTCGCTGTGGCTCGGGAAGCCAGTCGCATGGCGACTCCAAGGGGTGCTCTTTACTTGGCCGTTTTCCCGGGCGTGAAAGGGGTCGGGTGGCCGAGTCCTCGAGCGTGGTACTTGGCTGTTCTAGTCGCATGCCCGAGGTAGGTGAGGACTAGGCGCGTTGTGTTAGCCGCGTCACTCCACCTGACCCGTAAGACTAGTCGTGTGGCGAGTCCAGGGTGCGCTCTCCTACTTGGCGTTTTTTCCTAGCCGCTCCTCTTTGGGCTGGCGTCAGTCCTCGAGTCTGGTACTTTGCCGTTCGAGTTGCTGCGCCGAGGATGTGGAGGACTGGGTCGCTGTGGGAAGGGAATGTAGTTGTCTTGGCTCGGGAAGCCAGTCGAGCGGGGCGACTCCAATGGGGCTCCTGGTTAGCTTTTTTCATGGACGATACGAGGCCTGAAGTTTTCCAGTGCCCTCATACCGCACTACTTGGCCATGCCGGTCGCGTCACCAAAGGTTGACTTCTGCGAGTAGCATAACGCTGTTATTACGAGTGCGAGTGGCACAAGGTACGGAGAGTGGATGCAATTTTTGCGAATCGATCTTCTTTATTTCATAGCGGTAGGAGGTACATGTCTAGAGTTCTAGGAGTAGAACTTCTGTAGGAGGTTTACATTTCATGGCCGCTTGACGTCGAGTTTTCTGTCGCATTGGACGTCGATGAGGTAGTAGGCATCGTTGCCCAGGACTTGCCCGATGGCGAATGGTCCCTCCCAAGGGGGAGAGATCTTGTGCATGCCCTTCTTGTCCTGGATCAGACGCAGTACCAGGTCGCCTTCCTGGAAGGTGCGAGTCCGTACTCGCCGGTTGTGGTAGCGGCGAAGCCCTTGCTGGTAGATGGCGGTGCGAGAGCGAGCTAGGTCGCGCGCTTTGTCGAGATGGTCGACTGCGTGCGAGCTCGTAGTCGGCCTCCGTGTAATTGACCACCCGTGGCGAATCGTGCTCAAGGTCGGTTGGCATGACGGCCTCGTCACCGTACACCATGAAGAAGGGAGTGAATCCTGTCGACTTGTTGACGGAGGTGTAGATGCCCCAGATGACAGAGGGGAGCTATTCTACCCAGCGCCCAGGAGTTCGCTCGAGTGGGACTTGCAGTCGCGGCTTCAGGCCATGGAGGATACTCTGGTTGTCTCGTTCCGCCTGTCCATTGGACTCCAGGTGGGCGACTGAGGCGAGGTCGAGTCGTATATTGTGCTCCTCGCAGAATTCCTCCATGGCTCCTTTGGCAAAGTTTGTGCTGTTGTCCATGATGATGTTGTGCGGGAACCCGTAGCGATAGATGAGCTCGCGTAGGAATTTGGTGGCAGTCTTCCCATCGCACTTGCGGACTGGCTTGGCCTCCACCCATTTTGTGAATTTGTCGACTGCGACTAGGAGGTGGGTGAAGGCAGAGGGGGCCTTCTTGAACGGCCCACCATGTCCATGCCCCACACGGCGAATGGCTAGGTGATGGGGATGGTCTTGAGTGCCAAGCTCGGCACGTGAGTCTGGTTGGTGTACTTCTGGCACCCGACGCAGTGTTGGACGATGTCGACCGCGTCGGCGTGTGCTGTGAGCCAGTAAAAGCCATGTCGCATGGCCTTGGCGACCAAGGAGCGGGCGCCAGCGTGGTGGCCACAGTCGCCGGCGTGGATGTCTTGGAGGATCTTTTGTCCTTCTGCGGGTTGGACGCAACGTTAGAACACGCTGGTCACGCTCCACTTGTGGAGCTCGCCGTTGATGATGACGAAGGATTTGCAGCGGCGTGCTATCATCCGGGCCTCCGTCTCGTCGGCTGGTAGGGTGCCTCCCTCTAGGTAAGCGACGTATGGTGCGGTCCAGTCGCTTGGCTCGGTGATCAGCGCTACCAGGGCTGCGTCTGGTTGCAGCGGAATTTTGATGTCGATCTCCCTCGGGGGAGAGACGGAAGGCTTGGTGATGGTGTCAAGGAAGACGCCGGTGGGTGGTGCGAGTCGAGCCGAGCCGATGCGGGAGAGTGCGTCGGCCTCCTCGTTCTTCCGCCTGTCGATCCACTCGACGGAGTAGCCCACGAAGTGGCCTCCCAGCTGGTCCACTGCTTGGCGGTATGCCGCCATGGTGGGGAAAACTGCGTCGCAGGTGCCGGCGACTTGCCCGACGACGAGGTCGGAGTCACCTTAGCAACACAGGTGATTGATGTTCATCTCCTTGGCTACCCGCATGCCGTGGAGTAGCGCCTCGTACTCGGCCATGTTGTTGGTGCAGGGGGTGAAGTCGAGGTACAGGACGTAGCGTAGCTTGTCGCCCTTCAGAGATGTGAGCACGATCCCTGCCCCTGCGCCATCTGAATTCTTGGATCCGTCGAAGTGTAGGCTCCAGTCATGGAGGTACAACAGTTTCTCTGGCTACTGGGCATCCTCCCAGTCGATGAGGAAGTCTGCGAGAGCCTGTGACTTGATCGCCTTGCGCAGCTCGTACCTGATGTTGTGGACACCGATCTCGACGGCCCACTTGGTGACTCGCTCGGTCGCCTCGCGGTTGCGGATGATGTCCTGCAACGGTGCTGAGGAGACGACCGTTATTGGGTGCTCCTGGAAGTAGTGCGGAAGTCGCCGCTGTGCTCTGAAGACCACATATACCAATTTTTGGTACTACGGGTAGCGTTGGCGCGACTCGGTGAGGACTTCCCTGATGTAGTATACAGGTCGCTGCACCAAGCGCTCCTTGCCTTCCTCTGGTCGTTCGACGACCATGACGGCGCTGACGACGCGCTTAGAAGCCGCAACGTAGACGAGCATGGGATCCTTGTCGATGGGGGCGGCGAGTAGCGGTGCCGCGACTAGCACCTCCTTGAGAGCGTGGAGCGTGTTGTCTTCCTCCTTGTCCCACTGGAAAGTGGGGTTCTTGCGCATTAGGCGGTAGAGGGGCATCGCCTTCTCGCCTAGCCGGGGGATGAAGCGACTGAGAGCCGCGACTCGCCCGGTCAGCTTCTGGATGTTGCGCAGGCACTCGAGTCTGCCGAGCCGGGCGATCGTGTTGATCTTGGCGGGGTTCGCCTAGATTCCGTGCTTGGAGACGACGTACCCCAGCAGTTGTCCAGTAGGTACACCGAAGGTGCACCTCCCTGGGTTTAGCTTTATCTTGTACCTCCGCAAGTTGGCAAAGGTTTCCGCAAGGTCGGCGAGTAGATCGTCCTGGTGAGTGGACTTTACTACCACGTCGTCGATGTAGACGTGGATATTGTGGCCGATTTGGCTCTCAAGGCACTCCTGCATACACATCTGGTAGGTCGCCCCGGCGTTCTTGAGGCTGAAGGTCATGGCGGTGTAGCAGAATGCTCTGAATGGCGTGATGAACGCTGTCTTCTCCTCGTCCTCGACTGCCATTTTGATCTGGTTGTACCCAGAGTAGGCATCGAGGAAGCATAGCGACTCTGAGCCCGCGGTTGAATCGATGATTTGGTCGATCCGCGGGAGGACGAACTGCTCCTTCGGGCAGGCGCTGTTGAGGTTTGTGTAATCGATACACATTCTATAGGTCCCATTTTTCTTCTCGACCAAGACTGGGTTTGCCAGCCACTTGGAGTATTTGATTGGCCGAATGAAGCCTGCAGCGAGTAGACGCTGCACCTCCTCGGCGATTGCTTGGCGGCAGTCTTCATTGAAGGGCCGCAGTGACTGCTTGACGGGTCGCGCTTTGGGGTCGGCGTTGAGTTTGTGCTCAGCGAATTCCCTCGGGACACCAGGCATGTCGGATGGCTTCCATGCAAAGATGTCGCGATTCTCACATAGGAACTCGATGAGCGCGCCTTCCTATGCTGGTCTCATGCCCGTCCCAATCATCACCGTTTGGCTGGAGTCGCCTAGGACCAGCTCGACGGTGTGAGTGTGCATTGTTGCCTCGAAGGCGGTGGAGCTTCCACCCTCCGAGTTGGACTTCTTGAGTATAGTGGGGTCATCATTGTTGACCCCGCTCGTGTACTTGGCGAGCTCCTCTGCGTGGTTGGCTTCTGCCGTGATGACAGCGTCAGCGAGCTCGGCACCTTTGTCCTCACACTCTGCGGCCATGTCGGGATCGCCATGGACAGTGATGATGTCGCATGGCCCGGGGAGCTTCATCACGTTGTACGCGTAGTGGGGCGCTGCCATGAATTTGGCGAACGCCTGGCGCCCCAGGACGCAGTGGTAGGGGCTGTTGAACGGCACCAGCTCGAAAACGATCCACTCGGTGCGGAAATTTGCTGGTGTGCCGAAGGTGACTGGCAGCGTCACCTTGCCGATTGGGTACGCCTTCCGACCGGGGACGATGCCGTGGAAGGTGGTGTAGGTCATCTCGATCATCGACTGCGGGAGCCACAGTCGCCTGAATGTGTCCAGGTACAGAATGTTGATGGAGCTGCTGCCGTCCATCAACGTCTTGGGGAGCCAATAATATCCCACCTTGGGCTTGACCACCAAGGCGACTCGGCCCGGATATTCGACCGTGGCGAGTGGTCCTCGCAGCTCCAGGTGATTGGTTGCTCGGACTAGTTGAGGAACTGGAGAATGTCGATCTAGGACACCGCATTGACGGCGACAGCGCGGGAGATGGCCTTCTTCTCGTGCTTCGTGTTGAAGCATGTGAAGGTGTGGAGCGAGCCGGCGTCGTTGCCGAATTTTCCGCCGTTTGGCGGGTGGTTGTCAGGGTCTTCCCTTGCGTGTCGTGCCTTCTCGATCTCCCTCAGGGAGTGGCAGTAGACGGTCGTGTGCGTGGCGGGTTTCCCCTCCCTGCTGTGGAACACACAGGGCTGGTTGAGGAGGGCCGCGGGGTAGAACCGCGGCTTCGCCTTGTATTTGCCGCTATCGCGGCGCTGACCTCCATCATGGCGGAAGCTCTTGGGCTCCCATGGAGCATACCCGGTGTTGGCGACGAAGTCGACTCCCCCGTCACCGCGGCGCTTGCCGGTGAGGCGAGTGTTGCTGTACCGTAGCTCGGGTCGCCTCCAGTTGTCATGGCCACTCGTGCGGCGATTGCCTCCCGACTCGTCGTCGGTTTCTTGGTTTGGGTATTCCTCCGCGTACCGTTTGGCAATCTCAAGGAGGTCTGGTATGTTGTCGAGTGTTTTGTACACCCGCTTGAGTTTGGCGACCATGGGCTCGTAGCGGCACAATGTCTTGAAGCAGTGGATCGCGGTGTCCGGGTGGATTCCGGCCGCGTTGTACCACATGTCTTGCCACCTTTGGACCCAGCTGCGGGTCGACTCGCGGGGTCCCTGGAAGCATCGCTCCAGGTCCTCGATGGTGGTGGCGCGGGTGTAGGATCCCTCGAAGTGCCTGACGAAGGCATCGCGCATTTCCTCCCAGGAGTCGATGCTGTTCGCGGGAAGGGTGTTGATCCATTGCCGGCACGCTCCCTCCATCATCAGGGGAAGATAGCGAGCGGCGAGCAAGTCGGTGTGGCCGGTGATTCCCATCGCCATGAGGTAGGTGTCCAGCCACACGGACGATTCGTACGAGGGGTCGTACTTCTCGATCTCTTTTGGTGCCTTGAAGTTCGTCGGGTATCTTTCGCCTTCGATCATTGGTCCAAAGCATTGGGGTCTGACTCAGCTCAGTGACCCCCTTGGTTCGCCGTCGTGGAGGTTGGTGAGGGTATGCCTCAAGTCATCAGGCTGGCATGCGCGCCAGCTCTAGTTGTTGATGATGTGGGTGCGCATGTCAACTGGCTGCCCGTTGGCGGCGACAAAGTTGTTCTCCGGTCGCGGGTCGTTGGTGGAGAGTTCCGCGTGAGCGGGTCAATGTTGGAGCTGCAGGGGCTCGGGTGGTGGGCAGTTAAGCGTGTTTGCCACCACTGGGTGGCCGCTCGAGGTCGCCCTGCTGCCTGACGAATGTGAGTACATGCGACCCTATGAGTCGGCACCCGCGTTTTGTTGCTCGACTGCCTTGGCGAGTAGAGCCTTGGCATACTGGATCTGCAGGGCGCCTTCCCCGGTCACGGTGATGTTGTCGATCGCGGCTCAGCTTGCGACGACGTTGTCCATCGGGGTGGAGAACAGCGGGAGGACATTCGCATCTCGCTCCCGCGAGGAGACTAGGATTCTCGGTTGATCCAGGAGGGGGCGTGCGGCCGGGTGGTGGTGGTGGGGTGCCGTTAGTCGTCGCGCTTGGTGGTGGCCGAGAACTCCCTCCTGGCGACGCATTTTCGTAGATCGCACGCTCGGCTATGCGAGCCGGGTCATTCTCGTTGTCGAAGTTCAAGGCGTGGCCCTGAACGGTGGGGTTTAGGCGCGACCTGATGCGGAGTTTGTGGTAGCACGAAAGCTCCTGCGCTGTCACCTGCTCGAGGCAGAATTTTTCGCGCTCGGCTTGTTCCTTGCGGACCGCCTCCTCTAGTTGCACGCAGAGTTCTTCGACCTCCGTCGTCGTCGCGGTCGGCAGGATCAGCATGGAGAAGGGGTCTGGCGGGGGGTCCGCGCCATTCGCCATGAAGGCCGCGATGTTGCAGCCAGATCCGACGTGGAAGTCGCCGGAGTTCTCCGACCCGGAGTCGAAGTCGAAGATCCCAAGGATGGAGGGGTCCTCGAAGTCTCCCATGTTGGAGACCTGGGTGATGGAGCCCGCGGGTGACGCGGTGACGATGGATCCGGCAGCCGCCGCCGGGGCCGCCGAGTCGGCGTCGTCGTTGAGGGCCGCGTCGTCCGCGACCATGGTGGTTTCGGCCACGTTGCTGTTGGACGAGTCGTACTCGGAGGCGAGGCGGTGGATAGTGCGGACCTGGATCTCAGAGAGCTGGTCGCGTGGTGGCGACTCGCGGATGCGAGCCGGGTCCTCTGAGGTGATGGTGTCGGTGAAGCCGACAAAGAGGTTGATCGTACCGACCGGCATGATCACGCTGTGCGTGACAGGGCGTGCCGCCGGGACGTAGCTACTCGGCAAGATCTAGAGGATCTCGCCAATCGCGATCATGCGGCTGATGGCGATCGTCTCATTGATGGGAAGATTGGATCTCGCTGCAGAACACCGGCCTGACCGGCCAGGCCCCACGGTGGGCGCCACTATCGTGGGAATGGCCACGGTAGATGTTGCAATCGGCAGCGAGTAGTATAACGAGGGGCAAGGGCGGCCAGCCATCTGCGGTGCGAGATGAGGGCGGAGACACAAGGGTTTACCCAGGTTCGGCCCCCCGGAGGGTAAAGACCTACTCCTTCTAGATTGTATTATGGAGAGAGTACAAGGGCGAGCTCGACAACTAGGCGGCGAGTCGCTAGGGTGAATGATGAAACGTGTCCTCTATGCGTACCCTAGGGAGGTTTATATAGGCTCACATCGCTAGGGTTTACAGATCTACAATTGAATTGTTTAAGGACTCGGAAGGTTCTTGACCTAATCCGACTGGGCCTAGCTACGCTTCTGGGCCTCCAGCTTCCAGTCACCTAGGTCCTCGCCAAGTCTCGATCCAGTCGCTGTCCTGCGGGCCCACTCGCTGGCAGCTTCGGCCAATTGGAAACGTCCTCCTAGGTATACCCCGGTAGGCATATCCCCATTAGTCCCGCATAGGAAAACGCGCTCGTCGAATTCCTCCGTGAGCGCTGGGAAATTTTTGCCTGGTGTCCTATGAACATGCCAGGAGTTCCCAGGGAATTTGCCGAGCATGCACTCGATCTGTTTCAAGATGTGAAGCCCATTAAGCAGTCGATGCATTGACTATCTGAACCAAGAGCCGAAGCCGTTGGCATCAAAGTCAACAGACTCCTCGATGCCAACTTCATGAGGGAGATAAAGGAAAGCGAGTGGCTGGCCAACCCCGTGCTCGTCCCTAAGGACATAGACATCGTGCAGATGTGTGTGAACTTCACATAGCTTAACAAGCATTGTCCAAAGGGCCACTTTCCTCTACCACAGATCGATCAAATCATCGACTCAACTACAGGATGCGAGAAACTCTCCTTCCTCAACACCTACTCAAGCTACAATCAAATTCGGCTGAAGGCCAAAGATCAAGATAAAATGGTGTTCATCACGCCATTCGGGGTGTTCTGCTACAACACAATGCCCTTCGTGCTGAAGAACGTAGGCGCTACTTACCAGAGATGCATGCAGACATGTCTGAAGAACCAGATTGGTCGCAACGTTCAAGTCTATGTGGACGACATAGTAATCAAGACCAAGGATGCTAGGACACTCATCGACGACCTCCGCGAGACATTCGACAACCTTGATCGCTAAAATATCAAGCTGAACCCAGAAAAGTGCGCCTTCGGCGTCCCGTCCGGCCAATTACTCGGGTACTTCATCTCGCAGCTTGGCATCGAGGCAAACCCGAAGAAAATTAGGGCTATACTAGCCATGGAGAAGCCCAGGAACCTCAAAGGAGTCCATCAACTGGCTGACGAATCGCAGTGCTCAACAGGTTCATCAGCCGCATGGGCGAGAAGGCCCTTCCTTTCTATTATCTGCTACGCAAGGCCGACAAATTGGAGTGGACAACTGAGGCAGACGCAGCATTTGAAGACCTCAAGCGCCTGCTCTCCACATCACCCATACTGGTAACACCAAGGGAGAGGGAGCCCTTGCTGCTATACATCGCAGCCACGCACCAGGTGGTTAGCATAGCCCTCGTGGTCGAGCGACCCGAAGACGGCAAGACCCACGGGGTACAACGCCCAATCTAATACCTCCGCGAGGTATTGACCCCAACAAAGCAAAGGTATCCCCACTACCATAAGCTCGCCTATGATGTATTCATGACGGCATGTTGGTTGAACCACTACTTCCAGGAGCACCAGATCATGGTCGTCAACGACGCCCCACTGTCGAACATCCTGAACAACCCCGAAGCTACAGGACGAGTAGCCTTATGGGGAATCGAGCTGTCTCCTCGAGACAACATCTACAAGCGGCGCACCACCATCAAGTCTTAGGTGCTTCCTGACTTCCTCGTCCACTGGATGGAACTCCAGCTGCCGGACACTCGAGACATGTCCTAGTCCTGGACAATGTACTTTGACGACTCTAAGCGTGAGGCTGGAGTAGGATCCGGCATAATACTGACATCCCCTCAGGGGGACAAGATGAAATACGTCATTCAGATGAAGTTCCGTGCATCCAACAACGAGGCCGAATACGAGGCACTCATACATGGCATGAGGATGGCCAAGGTATGCGACGCCACACACCTTGTCATCTATGGTGACTCTAACCTCATCTTCCAACAGACGATGAATGACTGCGACGCCCATAGCGCTAACATGATCGCATACCGTGCGCTCTACAACTCACTCGAAGGAGACTTCGACGGCTGTGAACTTCGGCATGTTGGCAGGGAAAGCAATGAAGATGCCCACAAGCTCGCCAACATCGGCTCCACCTGCGCCCCAGTGCCACCAAGTGTGTTCCTCGAACAAATTTGTGTGCCCTCCATCAACCGAAAGTTCCCAAAGGACACAACTGACGCTGCAGGACACTCGGGGGCTGTGCCGCCCGAGAAAGCCGAGGAGCCCAAAAAGATCGATACGGAGGTCGAACTGGTGAGCATGATGCAGATCATGGCGGTCGAGCAGACATGGACCCAACCATACCTCTGCTACCTGATAAGCAAGCAGTTGCCTGAGGACCCGACGGACGCCCGACGCATATCTCTCTGATCATAGGACTTCACCATCATAAACGGCGAGCTGTAGAAATGTAGCATCTCGGGCGTGCTCCAGCGGTGCGTCACCAATAGTGACGGAAACTGCATCCTCCTCGACATCCATGAGGGTATCTGTGGCCACCACGCAGGCAGTCGCGCCCTCTTCACCAAAGCTCTGTGAGTTGGCTTTTACTGGCCAATGGCGATGCGCGATGCCAAGGACATTGTGTAGAGATGCAACGCCTGCCAAAGGTATGCCAATAAGCCGCATGCACCAGGATTAGAGCTACGGCCCATTCCAGTGGCCTGACCCTTCGCCCAGTGGGGACTCGACATGATCAACAAAATGCCAAAGTCCTCGCTAGGGGAACACGTCTTCCTCCTGGTGGCAGTCGACAAATTCTCGAAGTCGATCGAGGCCATGCCTGTCACCTACAAGTCTGGTGTCGCCGCCGTCAAGTTCTTCGAGTCCATTGTCTACAGGTTCGGAGTTCCCCACAGCATCATCACCGACAATGGATCGAACTTCACCTCGAAGGAGTTCCGAGGCTTCTGCGAAGACCTCGGGATCAACCTCACCCATGCCTCTGTGTCTCATCTGCAGACCAATTGGCAGGTTGAAAAGGCCAACGGTCTCATCGGCAATGGCATCAAGAAGCGCCTGCTACACCCACTCGAAAGGCTTGCGGGAGCCTGGGCAGACGAGCTACCCTCTGTTCTCTAGAGCCTACGCATAACGCCAAACAGCTCAAATGGCTACACGCCCATCTTCATGGTGCACAGAGCCGAAGCCATGCTACCCGTCGAGGTACGCTACAAGGCCCCGCGGGTGGTCGCATACAGCAAAGCCAAATCATCGGTCGCACTCGAAGATGCCGTCGACACACTGGATGAAGCTCGCAACATCGCCGCGGCCTGTTTGGCGGTGTATCAACAAAGTCTCCACAACTACCATAGTCGTCGGCTACTCCCAAGGTCCTTCGTCAAAGGAGACCTCGTTCTGCAACTCAAGCAGGAAGGATACCTCAAGCTAGAATCACCCTGGGAAGGACCATACGTAGTCACTGAAGTAATTCTAGGTGGCGCCTACCGCCTAAAGGATGTCGAGTTAGGAGTCGAATACTCCAACCCTTGGAACGTCGCAAAACTGCGATGTTCTACCCTTAGTTGTCTTTTACTTTCAATAAGGCTATTCAGCCAGGTTACTCAACCGAACACTGTACCCCCTACATTACGATGAATAAAAGTGTAACACCCCGTCCACTTGTCCCTGAGGGTGTCACTCCTGGTAGCTTAATAGGATATCTAGACTGGCCCCACAGACCAACACTGGTCTTTTCTGCGCAGGTACCCACTTCCCGGTTGGTCACCCATCCTAGAATTGCTCTAGGCCAAGCACGCTTAACCTTAGAGTTTTTTTTTGAATGAGCTTCCGGAAAAGAAGTTGCAACTTGTTGGTATGAGTATCCTATCAATCCTATTAAGTCATGTGCTTGGATCTCACATACACCCACCCTTTAGAAGATCGATGCCCTCATCGATCAAGCACACCCCAGGAATGTTCCCTCTTGGCACGCGTATGTGCATCCAGTGCCGGCACATGTGCCATGTTGTCTGCACTCCGGGCCACACGCTTCATGCTCCACATGTCCCGCCACTGACCCGCACACACTCGTTTAACAGCGAGGATTGGCTCTGATACCACTTGTAACACCCTGTCCACTTGGCCCCGGGGGTGTCACTCCTGGTAGATTAATAGGATATCTAGACTGGCCCCACAGACCAACACTAGTCTTTTCTGTGTACTTTGTCCTCACTCATGCGCACCCGGTACCCACTTCCCGGTCGGTCACCCATCCTAGAATTGCTCTAGGCCAAGCACGCTTAACCTTAGAGGTATTTTTGAATGAGGTTCCAAAAAAGAAGTTGCAACTTGTTGGTATGAGTATCCTATCAATCCTATTAAGTCATGTGCTTGGATCTTACAAAAAGCTAAGTCTCTTGGCCCAAAAATTTCTCTCTTACATTTACAACACTAAAAATACCCTCAGGGGCTGCACCTCACCATATGACTTCGTCGATTGACAACAACGCATATAACCTGAGTAGCTGACCACGTCAGGCTAACGAAAAGGACATGCACAGTCTATAATCAAACAATGCACTATGTGCCAATACTTACAACTTTACAAGGGCATTAAAGGCCCACTCGACAATATATAGACTTTACATTGTTTTGTTTTATACTTTACATGACTCAATCACACTGGAGCAGGACGTTTGTCCGCTCCTCAAACACATCTACAATCTCTTCAGCATACTGCGCCACCGCTGCATAGTGCGGACGCATATCGCACGCCATACTACCCAGAGGAGGAGGTGGCCCAGCTGCTATCTCCGCAAGGTTGACATCACGACGATGCAATCGAACAAGGGATAGGGCTGCCTTCATACCCACTACCAGTTGATGGCGCACTAGCTCCTTTACATGTCTTGTATTGCAAAATTTTCCGAGCAAGCCCAAGAAGCTAGAAGGTGTAGAGTCCAGACGGAACATCGTGGCCCAGATCGCACGAGTGATGACCTCGCTCGCTTCAAAACCCAAAGAACTTGGTGGACACGATCTTGCACCGTTGCGAGGATAACCGCCCAGTCACGGTCCATCCAGAAGAAGTTGTCGGCCTCCAACTCCTGTTGCGTTAAGCAATTCATCCGAATCGCAACATGCTCTTTCTCTTCCTTCAGAAGAAGATTAACAACTGTGATACGTCGGAAACATATCTATAATTTTTTATGCTCCATGATTGTTTACTATCTACTTTTCTTTGTCTACACTTTGAGGTGGCTTTATATATTTTCTGGAACTAACCTATTAACAAGTTGCCACAGTGCCATTTGCCTGTTTTCTTCTGTTTTTGGTTCTAGAAAGGCAGAAAATCAATATTCTCGGAATTGGACGGGACAAAAGCCAAAGTCAATATTTTACCGTGGGCGTCATGAAGTCTAGAGGGGAGACGGAGAGGCGGCACAGGGCCACCACACCCCCTAGGCGCGGGTGGGCCCACCCCGCGCCTGGGCAGGGTGTGGGGCCCCTGGCCATATGCCAAACTCGCCTCTTCGCCTAAAAGAAGCCCCCGATGCAGAAACCCTAGGCACCCGATCAAAACTCCACGAAACCTTCTGTAGCCGCCGCCACCGTCGTCCCTAGATCGGGGGATCTGAAGTTCTTCCCGGCACCCTACTGGAGGGGAGATCATCCCGGAGGCCTTCTTATCCGATATGATGCGTGAGTAGTTCTACCTTGGACTATGGGTCCATGTAGTATCTAGATGGTTGTATCTCCTCCTTGTGATTTCATGTATAGATCTTGTGAGCTCCATTCATGATCCAGATCTGATCTATTTGTAATCATGCATGTTGTGTTTGCGGGGATCCGATGGATATTGAGAATACTATGTCAGATTGATTAATGGTTTTGTCTATTTGATAATATCATGTCTGTGTTATTTGTGATCTTGCATGCTCTCCGTTGTTAGTAGCTATCTTGGCCAAGTAGTTGCTAGTGACTCCAAGAGGGGGTATTTATGCTCGATAGTGGGTTCATGCCTCTAGTTTCCAAGGGAAGTGACAGAAATCTCTTTGATTGTAGATGTGCTGTTGCTACTAGGGAGAAAACAACAGTCTCTTGTTCATAGAACAAGTGGATTGTTTACCTTACACACTTTGCTTAAAGCAGCTGTCTGTTTCTTGCAACTTAATATCGGAGGGGGTTCGGATGATAACCTGAAGGTGGACTTCTAGTCATAGATGAAGTTGGATGGCGGTCTATGTAAATAGTTGTATTTCCCAATCAAATCTCATAGGATATTTTTGTCCGGTATTGAATTGTTATGCCTTTCTCAGTTCCTATCAATTGCCCTGCTGTAATTTGTTTACCCTTCATGCCATGTTGTTTATCTAAGGAGAGCACCTCTAGTGAACTATGGACCCCGGTCCAATCTTTACCATTAATACATCTTCCACTATTACCTGTTACTTGCTGCAAACCATTACCTTCCACACCATACGTTTAATCCTTTGTTACAGCAAAACGGTGAGCTTGACAACCTCACTGATTCGTTAGGGCAAAGTCTTGAGTTTATGTTGTGTAGGTCTCCGTGTTGCTTGCAACACCTGTGTGACGTTTCCTTCCTCCTACTGGTTCGATAACCTCGGTTTCTTACTGAGGGAAAACTTGTTGCCATGCTGCTTCACACCTTGCTCTTGGGGTTCCCAACGAAGCGCTCCTACATCAACTCAGCGCTGCATCAAGCCTTTTTCTGGCGTCGTTGTCGGGGAGGCTAAGGACGTCTTTACAAGGGGAGTCCTCCACTTCCTTTCTCTTTACTTTGTTTTTAGTTTGCTTAGTTTCTTTTTCTTGGTTTTGTTTGCCTCTCTTCAAAAGCTCCAAAAAAATTAGTTTAGTTTGGTTTGCTTTTTCTTATAAAAAAACACACAAAAAAATTGTTCCTCCTCTAGCTGCTGCTGTTTTTGGCTTGCCCACCTTTGCCAAAATGAACTCTGCTGAGAACACGAAGTTGTGTGACTTCACTAGCACAAACAACAATGATTTCCTTAGCACACCTATTGCTCCACCTGCTCCTGATGCTACCTTTTATGAAATTAAGCCTGCTTTGTTGAATCTTATGATGAGAGAGCAATTTTATGGTGCTAGTTCTGATGATGATGCTGCCCATCTTAATAACTTTGTTGAACTTTGTGAGATGCAAAAGTATAAATATGTAGATGGAGATATTATTAAGCTCAAGCTGTTTCCTTTCTCCTTGAGAGGAAAAGCTAAAGAATGGTTGCTATCCTTGCCTAGAAATAGTATTGATTCTTGGACTAAGTACAAATATGATTTTATTGGAAAGTACTATCCTCCTGCTAAGCTTATATCTATGAGAAGTGATATTATGAAATTTAAACAACTTGATAATGAACATGTTGCTCAAGCTTGGGAAAGAATGAAGTCTTTGGTTAAGAATTTTCCCACTCATGGACTCACTACTTGGATGATTATCCAGACTTTTTATGCAAGTTTGAACTTCTCTTCAAGAAACCTGTTGGATTCAGCTGCTAGAGGCACCTTTATGGGCCTCACTTTGGGTGCTGCAACAAAGCTCCTTGACAATATGATGGTTAACTACTCTGAATGCCACACTGAGAGATCCCCACATGGTAAGAAGGTAAATTCTGTTGAAGAAACCTCCTCTTTGAGTGATAAGATTGATGTTATTATGGCTATGCTTGTTAATGGGAAATATCCTTTAGATCCTAATAGTGTTCCCTTATCCTCTTTGGTTGCTCAAGAAGAGCAAATTGATGTGAACTTTGTTAGAAAGAACAATTTCAACAACAATGCCTATAGGAATAATTTTGGTGGTAACAACAATTATAGGCCTTATCCTCCTAATAATGAAAATTCATATGGAAACTCCTACAACAATGCTAGAAGTTCCCCTTCTGAACTTGAAGTCATGCTCAAAGACTTTATTAGTAAACAAACCGCTTTCAACAAGACTGTGGAGGAAAAGCTTTTAACTGTTGAGAAAAATATATCCTCTTTGTCTGAAGCACAGTCCTCCTTGATTAATAAAATGGCTGCTAAACCTGAAACCATGGAAAGTACCTTTGCTGCTACTCATGCCATACAAGTTACTATTGATGAAAATGTTAGACTGTTAGCCCAACAGTTCAAGGAAACTCATCAACATAGCTATCACATAAAGCATGCTTTTCATGATCACATAAAGTACTTGTTGGGAGATAACCCAGGAGTTTCCTTGAGTCTTGGAAGTTATTACTTTTGTAATGACCTCTCCTTATCCTTTTTGTTTGCTGTTTGTGCCAAGAATGACCTCTAATGAGAGGGAAGTAAGATTTAGGGAGTTGCTGTCCCGAAACAGATTTCTTTCTTCCACCATAAAAATTCATGAGGAGTCTCTGTAACTCGGATTGAGCTGAAAATTTATGAATAAATCCCCAAGTATGTTAGATAACTTTCGTTAGTTCAACACTTTTTGATTCGAGCAACAGAAGATTTTCGAAAAAATCGGTTTCTACATGCTGGTCTGTTTTAACAGGTTTCTGCCATTATTTGCATTTGCTTCTTATTGATTCCTTTTTGAGTTCTCTTTAGGTAAATTGAGCTTTTTTGAAGGAGTTGATACAGTAGATTGTGTTTTTAGTGAAAAGTGTTGCTGTTCCAAAGATTTACCTAAAGGTCTATTATCTTTTGAATACACTAATGTTGCTAATGAAGATTGTGTGAAGTTTTGTATGAAGGAAAAATTTCAGGTGTAGAGAGAGAATGATGTAATGAGATGAATAATGGACAAAAGCTCAAGATTTGGGATGCCACCCCAGTGTCACCCCAAGATATATCCAAGAGGTACAAGCGTCAAAGCTTGGGGATGCCTTGGGCATCCCCTTCTTCATCAATAAAAAGCTCAGGTCTGTCTAGACACTCCATTTTTATTGTTTTATGCAAAATTTGTGTTGTTCTTGGAGCGTCTTAGTTTTTATTTGGTTTGCTTAGTTCTTTAGTTTGCTTGAATAAAGTAGTTTGGACCCCCGTTCTTGCTGTGTTGTTTGCAAATAAGTTGCCTGGTGTTGGAAAGGAGTAGGAAGTTCCTGCTTGAAAGTGCAAGAGGAGATTGCATTGACTGTGACTTAGACTTTAGCATGACATGCTAGGTGTTGTTTTGACCTTATGCTTAGTGATTATTTCTGTATCATGTCTTGTTCCAAACAATTGGGATTGCTTAGTGTGCCTTGAAAAAATCATGTGTTGTTTTAGCATGCAAAAGCATAGTATTGTGGTATTCTCCTTTGATGCTTTGTTTGGGTTGACTTGGCACATGCTCACACCATGTATGACTATGAACAAGTCACCATAGCCTCTATTATCATTTAGTCCTTGACTTTTAGTACCACTCTATGCTTTGATTAGTAATGTTTTGTTGCTCTACATGATTATGGCCATTATTGCTCTCTTAGTTGGTTGCTCCCAGTCTTTTGCTAGCCTCCACTTGTATGAGTAAGTTCTACTCATGCTTCCAACTCCAAACAAACCAAGTTAATCCAAAGTGTCCACTAAAAATTCTTATGCATGGTGTGTTACACCATTCCAAGTATATTCTTGTTTTTAGTTATCTTCCAATTAAAAACTATTTTGTTATGTGAAAACTTAGTGATTAAAGCTCTCACAATCTTGATGGCACACTTTATATTCCTTGCCCTAATAAAATTGAACCATTGTGTCATCTATGTTGTATATGCTTGCACTTATACGTTGGAATTAGTAGAACCATGCTATCATGGGGACGTTTTCAACATTGCACTTGTACTTTGTACTCAGTTGATATCATGCTATTTTGTCTATGGATGTCACCGGTGTGAAATAAAGAGGGAACTTGTAAGTCCATGGAGTATGTATTTTGTGTTAGAAAAACTCCTGGGCCGCTAGCCTAAGCCATGCCTAATCAATGTGGAAGCTTGCAGCATCACCATAGTGAGCTATCTATGAAGCATCCTCAATAAAAAGCTATGCATATAGTAAATAAAAAGATCGTTGAGATGCTCATTGTCTGCTTGCCTTGTCATTTTGGTTATGGGATAGCTCCTGTACCATGTGCAAGGGGTACCAGTTGGCGGTTCTCTATGATACACATGTACTTACAATGACAAGAACTTACAGGTGACTGAAGTTGAGTAGCATGAGGTGTGGACCTCGTATTCAACTTGAGATTGCCAACATATACTTTGTCAAGCATATACTCCATAGTTTGTTCACTTTAACCTTAACTACTTCAAGATGCTTATGATAGGGGCAATGAGGGCTGAAAGCTAACAAGTACCATAATTTTTGGAAGCTCTTTTTGAAACTTGAAATCCCTGCTTCCCTTTGAAGGGCCTTTCTTCCACCATTATTTGAGTCTCCACCTTCTACTTTTAGGCACCATTAAGAGAGCATAGTTTCCATTCTGTGTGCAGTGTCCCAAAACTTATTGATTAATGCATATTGTGATATTACTTGTTCATGTGGTACTTGTTTCTAGTCACCCTTGTGAACTTTGAAGGTTTCCTATGCATCTATTTGCTACTCCATGAGGGACAAGCTGAATGCCACTATGCCATGTTTTCTATATGTGAAACAAACACACGTTTTTCAATGCATGTTATTCATGATCTTTGTTTGTAGCCTTTCATGTTGCATGCGTAGTTACTTTGTCCTATTGTTAGAACTCCATCTTTCATGCACATGTTTAGAGTTCTTTGATCCCGGCTTTCAATGCTTGCAAATGGTTTGATCTTGGTTTTGATGGTGCATGTCACCTCAAAAATTATTCTTTTATCACTTACATACTCGAGGACGAGCAGGAGTTAAGCTTGGGGATGTTTGATACATCGGAAATGTATCAATAATTTTTTATGCTCCATGCTTGTTTATTATCTACTTTGCTTTGCTTTGTCTACACTTTAAGGTGTTTTATATCTTTTCTGGAACTAACCTATTAACAAGTTGCCACAGTGCCAGTTGCCTGTTTTCTTCTGTTTTTGGTTCCAGAAAGGCAGAAAATCAATATTCTCGGAATTGGACGGGACAAAAGCCAAAGTCAATATTTTACCGTGGGCGTCATGAAGTCCAGAGGGGAGACAGAGAGGCGGCACAGGGCCACTACACCCCCTAGGCGCGGGTGGGCCCACCCCGCGCTTGGGCAAGGTGTGGGGCCCCTGACCGCCTCCCAGCCTTGCCTCTTCGCCTATAAGAAGCCCCCGATGCAAAAACCCTAGGCACCCGATAAAAACTCCACGAAACCTTCTATAGCCGCTGCCACCGTCGTCCCTTTATCAGGGGGATATGAAGTTCTGCCCGGCACCCTGCCGGAGGGGAGATCATCCTGGAGGCCTTCTTCTCCGGTATGATGCGTGAGTAGTTCCACCTTCGACTATGGGTCCATATAGTAGCTAGATGGTTGTATCTCCTCCTTGTGCTTTCATGTATAGATCTTGTGAGCTCCATTCATGATCAAGATATAATATATTTGTAATCATGCATGTTATGTTTGCGGGGATCCGATGGATATTGAGATTACTATGTCAGATTGATTAATGGTTTTGTCTATTTGATACTATCATGTCTGTGTTGTTTGTGATCTTGCATGCTCTCCGTTGTTAGTAGCTATCTTGGCCAAGTAGTTGCTAGTGACTCCAAGAGGAGGTATTTATGCTCGATAGTGGGTTCATGCCTCTGGTTTCCAAGGGAATTGACATAAATCTCTTCGGTTGTAGATGTGTTGTTGCTTCTAGGGAGAAAACAACGGTCTCTTGTTCATAGAACAAGTGGATTGTTTACCTTACACACTTTGCTTAAAGCAGTTGTCTATTGCTTGCAACTTAATACTGGAGGGGGTTCGGATGATAACCTGAAGGAGGACTTCTAGTCATAGATGCAGTTGGATGGCGGTCTATGTATATTGTTGTATTGCCCAATCGAATCTCATAGGATCTTTTTGTCTGGTATTGCATTATTATGCCTTGCTCAGTTCCTGTCAATTGCCCTGCTGTAATTTGTTTACCCTTCATGCCATGTTGTTTATCTAAGGAGAGCACCTCTAGTGAACTATGGACCCCGGTCCAATCTTTACCATTGATACATCTTCCACTGTTACATGTTACTTGCTGCAAACCATTACCTTCCACACCATATGTTTAATCCTTGTTGCAGCAAACCGGTGAGCTTGACAACCTCACTGATTCGTTGGGCAAAGTCTTGAGTTTGTGTTGTGCAGGTCTCCGCGTTACTTGCAACATCTATGTGACGTTTCCTTCCTTCTACTGGTTTGATAATCTTGGTTTCTTACTGGGGGAAAACTTGTTGTTGTGGTGCTTCACATCTTGCTCTTGGGGTTCCCAACTCAGCACTCCTACATCAACTCACAGCTGCATCAAACTGCACAAAAGTAGCATATGAGATGGCATAAACATCTGTCGCAGTCTAAGGGACAAAGGCTCAGAGTAACTTACACTGGAGTTGCTCGCCAACCTGGCATAATTCTTCAAGGAGGAACTCTTCCCTTGCAATAGCCCGTTTGGCCTTGGATTTCCAAACATCTGCATGACCACGGATGCTAAGAACATCCTTCTCTAGGCTTCAGATGCGATCACGCATAAATGGCAACAGCGCCGTCTCACTTGGCGGTGGGCGAGCGCCAAACACATGAGAAGGCGTAACCACTGGATCCACACTCGAAGGACCCTAAGGGTGCACAAGCAAACATCAAAATCACGACACTCGACAACAGTCAAAAGATGCATTCATATTTACACGAATAAAGACACTACGTGGCAGAGTAACATTTGCTCAGCCCAAAATCATTACATGCGCAAAAGAGACAGAAACTAAACTAGGCAAGCTACAAGGCAAAGGACCTAGGCAGTGGCATCCGGAGCAGCTTCGGACTCAGAATGCCTAGCCCTGGTCGCCCATTGCTGCTCCAGTGAGTAGGTGGCCAGGAGATCGATCAGCTTGGGACCAAAGTGCCTCCAACGGGAAGCGAAGGAAGCAAACGCTACCTCGGTGCCATCTGCCAGCGTCGGCATCCTAGACGTGACCTGCTGCAGATCCAGCTGAGCGCCGGATGCCATTGCCATCGCCAGTCCCATAGCAGCACCCACCCCTTTCTGCATCCGCTTATACTTCACCGAATGTGGCATCCCGCAAAACCACTACTAGAAAATCGCGATGAATTTGTGCATTGCATCGTCATCATCATGCATTGTTCGCATAAAACTATTTTCGCAAGCCCGTTTTGTTTTCTAAAACGCCCCATCTTTATTCAAACGCAAAACCCCGGGTCTCCGGATTATTTTTGCGTGTCTGATATCGGTTCGCAAACGGTGGTTGTAAAACAAATAAAAATATTTATTATTTTAGCGGGGCAGTCGAACGGGCCGATTTGACCCGAACGACCACCCCAGAAAAACTAAATCGGTCCACCTCTAATCCTATTCCTACCAAACTACCTACCCAACCCTCCTCTCCACATCACTCCCTCCAATAGCCAGATGCCACCTCACCCCTCTCTCTCCCTCACCCAATCCCCCCTGCCACATCACCACCCCACTCCCCCTCCCTCACACGCACACACACACCCTGGCCCACACACACGCACACCACACAGCAACACACGCCTTCCACCACGCACGCTGGCCCCACCGGTCCTACCCCTTCCCTCAGCCCACGCGCGAACCGCCCCAGGCCCCGCTCTCTTCCTCCCCCTCGCTCTCGTCTCTGGCTCCGGCCGCCCTCGCCCCGCCTCCGCTCTCCGGCCCCGCGCCGCCCCACACCACCCCCCCTTCCTCCCTTCTCGCCATGGCCTCCGCCCGCCGGCGCCGCCAGGAGCCCCGCATCCACCTCACCGCCCCGCACGGCCAGCTACCCCCTCCGCTCCGCTCCTCCCCTCACCCCGCCACCGCGACCGCCTCCCTCCGTCGCCGAACGCCAGGCCCCATCTCCACCGCCTCCGCCGCGCCCCGGCGACCCCTCCTCCGCGCCAGTGCCTCTGCCCGAGCCCCGTGCGCCGCCGCGGGCGCTCCCGCCAGTGCCTCCCCTTCTCCGGCGAGCGCGCCGCCCGCGCGACCCCGCGTCCGGCCATCCTCCAGCGCCCCACGGCCGAGCCCCTCCCCGCCGCCGCCGTCCTCGACCACCGCGGCCCCGCCTCCGCCGTGCTCGGCTCCGGCGCAGCCTCCGCGTCGCAGCCTCTGCCGGCCGTGTCCGTCCCCGTCGAGCCGCCGTCCTCCCTACCCCGAGCCCTCGCCGCTCCTCTCGCCCAGCTCCGGCGAGCTCCGCCCCTCCGCCTCGCCGTCAACGCGCCGAGCGCCACCGACCGCAGCAGCTGCCCCTTCGTCGGCCCGAGCCTCCCCGCCTCGCCTCTGTCCGTGGCAGCGCCATGGTGGAAGCCCCCTCCGTCCTGCGTGCCGGGTGGTGTTCGACCGTAAGACCGCCAGGGAGATACCCTTGCTGCGCATCGGCATGTCTTCACCTGCAGGTCTAGGTGCTCCATCTGTGGTGTTTGGCGGACCAAGTCTCGACGCTCCTCGTCTCCAGGTGGCCAGGACACCAACAAGTGCGCAAACACCGAAGCCGTTCAAGTTCGCCTCTCGATCACTCGTTGAAGCGTCCAAACGAGGACCAAGTCCGTAACGCCAAGATCTTCCGAGAAGCCCTGTACCATGTGCCAAGATCTACGCCGCAGAACAACAAGGCCTTCGAGGTGGAACCGACAAGATCTGCAATCACGGACGCGGGAAACACCCCCGGAACTCCAAGATCGCCATGGGACGATAAGCACTTCACCCCGGACACCGAGACCCCGATGCGACAAGATCTGCCCCGCTATCCGAGAACGATCCCGGAGTCCGAGAACGTTTCCGTCGAACCCTGGACCCTGAGACCGACCCCGAACCCCCGGACCAAGATCGTCGAGAACCCTAATGTGTGAACCTTTTCCCGAGCCCTACTTTATAAATGCTAAATATAAAACCTGTTGCATATTAAATTGTCATACTTGCATGCATACTTGTCTGTGGTTTGGGGGCCTTATGCCGATCCACCTTATAATTAAATATGGGGCCCATATGCGGGCAAATCTAGCCTTATATTGGCCTCATTTAAATTGATGTAGCGAACCGGTACTATATCTTGGCCATGTTAATACAACATTTAAATTGCGGGGTAGCTAAATAACTTGACCATTTAATTAATTGTCGGGACCCCGGTTCCACTTAATATGACCTAATCGCATCGCACCTTTGCCATGTCATGCATCATACATGCATCATGCCGATCTTCTGCCGACACTTGAGGAAGGTGCGAATAATATCGACACCGTTGACCTCCTTGCCCGGAATGAGCTGGAGTTCCTACACTCGCTTATATAGCTTCTCCACCTCTTCGTATTCACCCTCCAAAATGTCGTTCGACCATGAACGCTTTCGGGTGATCTTTTGGGTGGAGTCGAATGGAGAGAGCCCATAGTGTTGGTTGCCCTACTTGACATCGCGGATGTAGAACCATTTGCGCCACCACTGCTAGACGGACTCGCGGAGATAAAAGGAGAAGAACTGGACAGAGGGGCGGATGGAAATCCCGCACCCACCCATTGGATAAACACCACCGGTGCTAGATTGCCTCTTCACAGAGTAGAGTCTCCGGAAGAGGCCAAAGTGAGGCTCGATACCAAGCCAACACTCGCAAAGCGTGATAAAGCAGACGATGTGGAGAAGAGAGTTGGGCGATAAATGATGAAGTTGAATCCCATAGAGAAAAAGAAGCCCACGAAGAAATTCGTGGGCGGGCAACAAGAAACCACGAAGAACAAACGCATAGAACATAACCCGAAACCCTTTAGGTGGGCGCGGGATTACCTCCTGATCAGGAAGAATGGTGTCGCCCTTCTTCTTGGAGATCAGGCTGGACTCACGAAGCTTGCACAAATCCTCCTCTCTCATTTCAGTGCGTCGCCATCCGCCGTCAGTGGTGCGGCTTGGAGCAGCGATCTTCTTGGCGGCGCCGGCGGTGCTCGAGCCTGCTGCAGTGGAGGATATCTTCTTTGGCTTCCCCATCTTGGAGCGACGAGCGTGACGATGTGATAGGAGGAAATACAAAGGGGGCTACTCCTATCAGGAGAGCTGGCCGCGCACTTGAGAAACTACAATGGTAAAAATGTCTTGAAGTAATCTTCGAGTCCTACGTCGAGTATGCGACTCCACTATGGACTCGGGGGATACTCCCATAGGGAGCATTGGTCGCGCATTTGAAAACATATTGACGTGGATGACGTCTGCATAACTAAAGTCTCCGCTCGAGTCTATGAGTCGAACAGACACTGGGGGGCTACTCCCATAGGGAGCGCTGGTCGCGCACCCTATGAGCTATTCGAGTGAGAACCTTCGGATCAAAGTCACAAGAAACTTTTTGGCAATTTTCCCAAATTAACGCTAAGTGAAAAGCAGTCTCCTTGGTCACCCGAAACACCTCCGCGGTGATAAAACTTTGAATTCTATGTCTACGAAGCAATGATAAGCCCTACAGATATCATCTGATGGCCTGGTAACGCACCAGACTATGCTCTGCCAGTAAAATACCGTGTCAACAGGCACGATGAAAATCCCGACGAACGCGTTGGGTACATGACTTATAAACATTGGAATTCGACTTCTGTAAGACCTCAGCGGCCTACGTCGAATTACACCAGCATTTGTTCCAGATTCGAGTCTGGGGACTTGAGTCTGAAGAAGACCGTGTTGTTTTTTCCTATGACAGTTAACTGACCCTAATCCGTCGAGCGAGTCAGGCACACGTATCAACAATTCCTATGAACTAACATGCTTATCAAAAAGACAGGTTCGAATGAGAAGCACCCAAAAGATTATAGAGTCTGCAGCCAAATCTACTATTCGACTGGATACTCGGGGGCTACTGACATGGATATACCCTACGGGTGTCTCACATTGGTATACCCGGTCCAGACCAAGGAAGGCCCACTTGAAGACTTGCAGCCCAAGGAGACTCCGGGTGGCCCAAGCCCAGCAGAAGTCCGAGTCCTTGGAGAACACGATCAAGATATAGATAGAATATTCAAGGGTGAAACCCTAACTTTTAACCGACTCAACCTACCCTAGGACCTAGCTTATCTATATAAAGGCTAGGAGGGCATGGTGAGGAGGATCTCTCCAACTCACCTCACGCTAGATCGCATCTGCGTACCCCTTGTAACCTTCGGTTCCGCCGTAATCAAGAATAGACAAGCAGGAGTAGGGTTTTCCCTCCGGGGGCCTGAACCTGGGTAAACCTCGTGTCCCCTTGTTGCGTGTCTGTTAACAGTCTCGCGATCTCCAGCATCCCCATCTTCTCCAAAACCCAAGTCCATAACAATGGCATTGACGAGTCGAACCCTCGTCACCGAGCAAGGTTTGGATGCAAATAAGTTGGGGATCGAAGGAGAAAAATACCTTAGATCGATTGAGTGCGAGGAATCGATGAAATAAGAAGTAGAATTGAAGATCCAATGGAGATAGTGTGGATTTTGGAGGTAGAATAAAGAGAATAGTGTTTTGGGAATTTTAGGTTACCTCTTTATAGGTTCATATGGCGGCTGGGTGCGTGGTACGGGCGGGTGATACAACCGGGTCTCGCTCGTACCGAGTGACAAACCTTGGGGACGATGACACCCTTCGAGTGTGAACTCGGTACGGTCATGCGGTATGGTCGCGTGCGCCCGTGTCGTTACGCAGCCAGTATGTTTTCTTCAATTCTGATGTTTGCTCGAAGGGTATGGTACATGTAGGTGGTACGACCGCATACGACCGTACCACTGGTTATTATGACAGTTGTGTCCTTCGGCAAAAATCGAGACTTGTATTTTCTAGTGCCTCGATGTGGTACGAGCGCGCGATACGGTCATTTCCAACCGTACTAGTGGTCGTTATGACGACTGTAGGCTAAAAAATCTTAAGGAATTTATTAGTAGATTTGTGCGTCTTTGCACATCTTAGAAAAAGGAAAAATAACAACATAGGCTTTATAAAAATTAGCAATACCTTAAGACCATGTATTAGCAAATTATAAAATTGAGGTTTACCTTAATTTATTCTCCTCCCTCCTTAGGTATTCTTGAACACTCTTTATTGAAAAAAACCAAAAAAAACTAAACTACATTAAACTAACACAAGAAAAAGAACTTTTATTTCACATGGGTTGCCTCCCATGAAGAGCTTCTAGTTAAGGTTAATCAGCTTGACCCAGATGGTGATCATTTAGGTTTATTGAGTGGAACACCCACTCCAAAGTAATTAGCTTTCAGCGTGATTATACCATCACCATTATTAGGCTTGGCCTTCTTCTTCCTAGGGAAGTGGACTATAAAAGGATCTATAGATGGTAGTTCTATTATCACATTCCCTTCATGCAAATTGATTAAAGCTTTAATAGTTCTTAGGAATGGCCTGCCTAGAATTATAGGAGCTATGAGATCTTCAGGTATGTCCACTATAACAAGATCAGTGAGTGCGAGACTGCCTTTAATTTCTACTACTATATTTTCTTCAACCCCAATAGCTTGCTTATATGTAGAATAATCTAGATGGAGTCTCATTTTAGTAGTTGCAAATTGCCCCAAGTTTAATTTATAAAATAAGCTTTTGGAAATCGTTGAGACGCTTGCACCAAGATCACAAAGTGCAGATATCTTATTAACCCCAATCTTAGTTTTAATAGTAGGCTCAAATATATCATCTAGCTTAGCAGGAAGCTTATTAACTAGTTTTTATACTCCATTTCTAACTCTCTAAATTTAGATGCTACTTTTTGAATAAATTGTTGATAGGTAGCATCATTACCTTTTCAATACTGGGGTTCTTGACGATGATCATCTTTAGTAGATCTTCCATGGTATATTCGGGCGTTGGTGTGTTGCAATAATCTATCTCTTCAGGCTTGTCTTCATTATTCTCGACCCTTATCATCTTGAGGTCTTCCACCGAATTTGGCTCGGGCTTTCCAGCGAATTTTGCAAGTATGAGATCTTGAATCTCGGCTACCTTGCCCAATTGAGCTTCCATGGTCTTTGTCCTTTCCTGTAGAGCCTACACATCATTTCTAATTGCAGCGGTTTGATTAGATAATTTACCAATACTAGTCTCATGGTTCTCCGTGATTTTAATAAGCATATTATTTTACTCGGTTTGAGCTTGCATAAAATTTCTAACAGTATGTTCAAACAAGAGATTACCATGGTTTGCTCTCAAAGTTATTATAAGGAGCTCATGCAGGACTAGAATAATTTTTTTGAACATTAGAAGCAAAGTTTTTTTTCTATGCAGGATTATAAGGACTACGAGCTATAAAATTAATATCATTAACATCAGTAGAGATAACATTAACTTGGGTATCTTCCTTACCATTCACTATATTAAGTAGTTCATCTACCTTTGTAGTAAGCTCTTCATTGTTTACCTCGGTGATTGAACTCATCCTTTTTTAGGTTCTTTTTACATGCCAGTGAGCATGGTTGTTTTGCATATCATCAAGTAGTTTCTTTGCAACAGTCACATGTTTTCCCATGATATTTTCTCCTACTAGAATATCTAGCATACACTTAGACATTGGGTTAAGGCTATTATAAAATAAATGCAATATAAGCCATTCCTTCATCCTATGACTAGGATAGTTCATTACGGCTTCTTTCATCATTTCCCATGCAAGCGCTAGTGGATCATGGTCATCTTGTCTAAAACTTTTAATATTGGATCTTAGTTGCACAGTTTTAGCTGGGGGGATTTAGTCATAAAGAGACTAGTACATTCCTCCCAAGATGTGATAGTGCCCTTAGGTAGATCTAGCAACCAATCCATAGCCTTGCTGGAGATATGCCCAAGAGGCAATAATAAAGTGGTTATTATCGTATCTTTATGTTTATGATAAATGTTTGCATTCACTCTATAATTGTATTAACCGGAAACATTAATACTTGTGTGTTTTGTTACTTTGTAAACATAAAAGAGTCCCTAGTGAAGCCTCTTGTTAAACTAGCTTGTTGATTAATTGATGATCATGGTTTCCTGATCATGAACATTGGATGTTATTAATAACAAGGTCATATCATTAGGAGAATGAGGTGATGGACATACTCCTATAGTTAAGCGTAGCATAAGATCAAGTCATTTAAATAGTTCACTTGCTATAAGCTTTAAAATACATAGTAACCTAAATCCTTCGACCATGAGATCATGTGAATCACCATCACCGGATGGATGCTTTGATGACATCAAATACCACTTCATAAATGGGTGGTTATAAAGGTGGCATTGAGTATTCTGAAAGTATGTGTTGAGGCACATGGATCAAGAGTGGGATTTGTCCATCCATATGACGGATAGATATACTCTGGGCCCTCTCGGTGGAATGTCATCCAGTTAGCTTGCAAGCATGTGACTGGCTCACAAGGGATCACATATCACAGGAACGAGTAAAGAGTACTTGTCGGTAACGAGGTTGAACTAGGTATGCATAGATATCGATGATCAAACCTCGGATAAGTAAAGTATCACGAGAAAAAGGGAAATTGGTATCGTATGTAAATGGTTCATTCGATCATGAAGTAATCATAGAAATATGTGGGAGACATATGAATTTCCAAATTCATCTATTGGTTATTGATCAGAGAAGAGTCCCGATCATGCCTACATAATTCATGAACCGTAGGGAGACACACTTAAGGATTCGATGTTGTTTAGTAGATATGGAATGTGAGTAAAGAAAATGAATGTTGTTCTGGGTCTCGGATGGGATCTGGGATATCACGAGGAGATCTTGAATGGTCCGAAGAATAAGATTCATATAAGGAAAGTCCAATTCCAGAGTTCGGGAATGGTTTCGGTGTTTTCACCGAAATGTTCTAGAAGGGTCTAGAAGGTCCACCGATCCGAAGTGGGAAGGGTACATGGATGTGAAATGACAAAGTGGAATGGTTGCATCATGTACTAGGTCACTTGGCTAGGCAATGGGAAGAGATAAATCAAACTCTACTTTGAAAAGTCAAACGCCGAAAAGTCAAATCCCAACATTGGTTGCCTAGTGGAGGGATGGAAGGAATCCTACCTAAGGGAGGACTCCTCCCTCTCCCTTGATGTCGGCCACAAGGTGGCCCAAAACCGCCCCCCCCCCTCTCATAAATAGAGGGGAGGGGGCGCCCCTTGTCACATAGAAGAAACCCTAAACTCTAGATCGGGTTGTTGGAATTATGCCCTAGAGGCAATAATAAAGATGTTATTATTATAATTCTTGTTCATGATAAAGTTTATATTCCATGCTAGAATTGTATTAAGCGGAAACTTTAATACTTGTGTGGTTTGTGAACAACACCGTGTCCCTAGTACGCCTCTAAGGACTAGCTCATTGATCAATGATGGTTAAGGTTTCCTAACCATAGACATGAGTTGTCAATTGATAATGAGATCATATCATTGGGAGAATGATATGATGGACAGACCCAAACTAAGCGAAGCAATTAGATCGTTTCATCGTGTTCATCTTTGCGAAGCTTTTCCTATGTCAAATATTGTATTCCTTAGACCATGAGATAATACAACTCCCTGGTATCGGAAGAAAGCTTTGAGGTCATCAAACGTCATCCTATGAGAGGGTGATCATAAAGGTGTCTCTCAGGTGATCGAAAAGTATCTGTTGGGTTGTATGTATCGAGATGGAATTTGTCCCTCCCAAGTCGGAGAGATATACTTCGGGCCCACTCGGTAATCGATATCAACACCGCTTGCAAGCATGTGGTTAAGGAGTTAATCACAAAGTGATATCGGATTACGGAACGAGTAAAGTACTTGCTGTGAACGAGATTGAACTAGGTATGACGGTACCGACGATTGAATCTCGGGCAAGTAAAATATCGCGAGACGAAGGGAATATATATATGGGATTGATTGAATCCTGGCATCGTGGTTCATCCGATATGATCATCGATGAATGTGTGGGAGTCAATATGGGTGCCCAGACCCCGCTGTTGATTATTGATAGAAGATCATGTCTGCATATTCTCGAACCCGCAGGGTCACACACTTAACGTGTCTCGACGCTAGGATAGATTGGATAATTGGTTTATGAATTTTTGTTCGGAGTCTCGGATGGGATCCGGGATATCACGAGAGGTTCCGGAATGGTCCGGAGAATAAGATTCATATAAGGCAATGCAGTTTTTAGAGTTCGGAATTGTTCCGGGTTAATCGGTATTGTACCGGAAGCTTCTAGAACCTTCCGGAAGGGGACCAACGTGGCCCCACCTTCCGGGAGGGGGCATGGGCCTATGAGGGAGTGTCCTGGCCGCATTGGGCCAGGGGCACAAGGCCCCATAGGGCCCAGCCGATCCTAGAGAGTTTAAATCGTTTAAACTAGAGATAGGGTTTCTAGAAGAGGGGAGAGTCCTTGCCCCCCACTCCTTATCCTTTGGGCTTGGGGGAGGGGCTAGGGCTGCGCCCCCCCCCCCCCTCTATATAAAGAGGGGTGGGGGAGCACCAACCCCCTACACCTCTCCTCCAAACCCTAGCCGCCTTGCTAGCTTTCCTCTCTCCCTCCCGACTATTTGTAGGCGAAGCCCTGCTGCAGAAATTCTCCACCATATACACCACGCCGTCGTGTTGTAGATCCAATCTATCTCTCCACCATACTTGCTGGTCCGAGGAAGGAGGAGACGTCGAGGTGCTGCACGTGTGCATCTCACGGAGGCACCGCCACTTGTGGTGCTAGATCGGATCGGATCGCGAGGAGGAGAAGCGAGTACGACTACATCACCCACGTTCCGACGAACGTTCCGCTGTGCGAATCTTCAAGGGTATGAAGATCTAATCCAATCTCTCTCGTTGATTGCATCTCCTAGATTAGATCTTGGCTTTCCCTCTGTTCGCATCCGTAGAAAACTTTGATTTACTATGTCGCGTAACCCTTCAGTGGTATCAGAGCTAGATCTATGCGTAGATGTGTTTCACGAGTAGAACGCAACATGGTTGTTGCGGGCGTTGATGTTTTCTGTTGCAAGCCTCTTGTTTGTGTTCTTCTTATGACGCGGGATAGTGAGATTGAAGCGGTCCAGGCCAACCTTACGCGACGTCGTTCGCGAGACCGGCTCCGCACTTGACGTGTGGCTTGTTCCACACATGCGGCTGGTGGATGTCAGTTTCTCTCACTATAGTTGTCATGGGATTAACACCGGAGTTTGGCAACCATAATATCACCGTTGTGGCTTTCCGTAGGTAAGAATCGTTCTTAGCATCTACTCCCATAAGCCACGTAAAACATGCAACAACAAAGTAGAGGCGTCTAACTTGTTTTTGCAGGGAGTGTTTTCTGTGATATGGTATGGCCCAAGATGTGATGTGTATATTGTATGCGATGATCATGTTTCGTAATGTTTCACAACTTGCATGTCGATGAGTACACAACCGGCAGGAGCCATATGGTTGTCTTTATAATTGTGTATGGCCTGCGAGTCAACTTCTTATACGCCATGTAATATCTTTACTTTATCGCTAAGTAGTTAGCAATAGTTGTAGTCGCTATTCGTGGTGGAGGCAATCATGGTGGAGTGATGGAGATCATGCCGGAACGCACAAGATGGAGATCATTGCGCGAGGATTGGCTATACCATGTCACATAAAGTTATATGCATGTGATGTTTATCCCTTTATGTATCTTATTATGCTTAGATCGCGACGGTAGCATTATAAGATGATTCCTCACTTAAAGATCAAGATAAAAACTGTGTTCTCCCCAAGTATGCACCATTGCGAAAGTTCGTCGTGTCCAAGCATCACGTGATGATCGGGTGCTATAGACTCTACGCTCACGTACAACGGGTGCAAGCCAGTTTTGCACACGCAGAAATACTTGGGTCTAGCTTGACGAGCCTAGCATGTACAGACATGGCCTCGGAACACAAGAACCGAAAGGTTAAGCATGAGTCATATGAGTGATATGATCGACACTTTGTTGTCCACCATTGAAACCACATCTCTTCTCGTGATGATCGGATTAGGTGTGGTGAATTTGGATCGTGTTCACTAAACAACTTGAGGGATGTTGAATTTAGTGGGAGTTCATCTAGTAATTTGATTAAATTGAACTATTTATCATGAACATAGTCTAAATTGTACTTGCAAATACTGTAGATCACATGGCCAAGTCCAACTTCAACTTCAACGTTTTTGCTGAGAAGGAAAAGCTTATAAACAATGGGTCTAACTTCACCAATTGGTTCCGCAATCTAAGAATCATTCTGTCTGGCGGACAAAAGGACTATGTCCTTGGGAAAGCGTTAGGTGACCCCCCTGCTGCAACTGCGCCGGCTGATGAGAAAGCTGTTTATCAGTCGCGCAAAGATGATTATGGTGTGATTAAGAGCACCATGTTGTTTGCTATGGAACCGGAGCTTCAAAATCGTTTTGAAGAGTATCCCGGGCCCTTCGAGATTCTCGAGGAGCTGAAAACCATGTTTCAGACTCAGGCCCGTTCTGAGAGATATGAGATCTCCGAGAAGTTCTTTAACTGCAAGATGGAGGAAGGGAGTTCCGTTAGTGAGCACGCCATAAAGATGTCGGGCTACACTCAACGTCTTGAGCAACTGGAATGCACGATTCCAGAGGAGCTCAAGATTGACAGGGTTCTGCAATCACTCCCTCCCAGCTACAAAAGTTTTGTAGTGACTCATAATCAGATTGGTTCCACTGATATGATCACCGAGCTCTTCGCAAAGCTGAAGGCTGCAGAGGTGGACATCAAGAAGGATAATCATGTGTTGATGGTCAACAAGCCCTCCTTCAAGAAAGGTAAGGGAGCAAAGAAACCCTTCAAGAAGGGCGGCGACAAGCGCAATGCCCCTGCTGAGAAGAAGCTCAGGTCTGGTCCCAAGCCGGACACTGAGTGCTTCTATTGCAAGGACAAGGGTCACTGGAAGCGCAACTGTCCGAAGTACTTAGCGGACAAGAAGGCTGGCACCATCAAAGGTATATTTGATATACATGTTATTGATGTTTTCCTTACTAGCCCTCGTTGTAGTGCCTGGGTATTTGATACCGGTTCAGTTGCTAATATTTGTAACTCGAAACAGGAGCTACGGAATAGACGGCGGCTTGCGAGGGATGAGGTGACGATGCGCGTTGGCAACGGATCAAGAGTTGATGTGATGGCCGTCCGCACGCTCTCCTTAGTTTTACCTTCGGGATTAGTTTTAAACCTTAATAAGTGTTATTATGTGCCTGCGTTGAGCATGAACATTATTTCTGGATCGTGTTTATTGCAAGACGGTTATTCATTTAAATCGGAGAATAATGGTTGTTCTATTTATATGAGTAACATCTTTTATGGTCGTGCACCTCTTGTGAATGGTTTATTTCTTCTAAATCTTGAAAGGGATGAAACACACATCCATAACATTCAGGCTAAGAGATGCAAAGTAGATAGTGATAATACTACTTATTTGTGGCACTGTCGTCTAGGTCATATTGGTGTAAAGCGCATGAAGAAACTCCATTCTGATGGACTTTTGGAGTCTCTTGATTTTGAATCATTTGACACATGCGAACCATGCCTCATGGGCAAGATGATCAAAACCCCGTTCTCCGGTATGATGGAGCGAGCAACGGACTTGTTGGAAATCATACATACCGATGTATGCGGACCGATGAGTGTTTCGACGCGTGGTGGATATCGCTATTTCCTCACTTTTACCGATGACTTAAGTAGATATGGGTATATCTATTTAATGAAACATAAATCTGAAACATTTGAAAAGTTCAAGGAATTTCAGAATGAAGTGGAGAACCATCGTAACAGAAAGATTAAGTTTCTACGATCCGATCGTGGAGGTGAATATTTGAGTTATGATTTTCTCACGCATCTTAAAGCAAGTGGAATCGTTTCACAACTCACGCCACCCGGAACACCACAGCGCAATGGTGTGTCTGAACGCCGGAATCGAACCCTATTAGATATGGTCCGATCAATGATGTCTCTTACTGATTTGCCGTTATCATTTTGGGGTTATGCATTAGAAACCCGCTGCATTCACTTTAAATAGGGCTCCGTCTAAATCCGTTGAGACGACACCGTATGAGCTATGGTTTGGTGCTAAACCTAAGTTGTCGTTTCTTAAAGTTTGGGGATGCGAAGCTTACGTCAAGAAGTTGATGCCGGACAAGCTCGAACCCAAAGCGGAGAAATGCGTCTTCATAGGATACCCTAAGGAAACTATTGGGTATACCTTCTATCACAGAACCGAAGGCAAAGTGTTTGTCGCAAAGAACGGTTCCTTTCTTGAGAAGGAGTTTCTCTCGAAAGAAGTGAGTGGGAGGAAAGTAGAGCTAGACGAGGTTATTGAGCCTTCTCTTGAATTGGAGAGTAGCGCAGCACCTGAAATTGTTCCAGTGCCGCCTGCACCAACAATAGAGGAAGCTAATGACAAGGATCATGAAGCTTCGGACGATGCTGCTACTGAACGTCGCAGGTCGACAAGGTCGCGTGCCCCTCCTGAGTGGTACGGCAACCCTGTCTTGACTGTCTTGTTAGTAGAAGACAGTGAACCTGCGAACTATGAGGAAGCGATGATGAGCCCAGACTCTGAGAAATGGCTAGAATCCATGAAATCCGAATTGGGATCCATGAGCGAAAACCAAGTATGGACTTTGGTGGACCCTCCTAGCGACCGAAAGGCCGTTGAGTGCAAATGGATCTTCAAGAAGAAAACGGACGCGGATGGTAATGTTACCGTCTATAAAGCACGGCTTGTCGCGAAAGGGTTTCGACAAGTTCAAGGTGTTGACTACGATGAGACTTTCTCTCCCGTAGCGATGTTTAAGTCCATTCGGATTTTATTAGCAATTGCTGCGTTTCATGATTATGAAATATGGCAGATGGATGTCAAGACTGCGTTCCTCAATGGCAACATTGATGAAGAGTTGTATATGATGCAACCCGAAGGTTTTGTCGATCCTAAGGATGCTAGTAAAGTATGCAAACTTCAGCGTTCCATTTATGGACTGAAGCAAGCATCTCGGAGTTGGAACCTTCGTTTTGATCAAGTGATCAAGAGCTTTGGATTTGTTCCAAATTGCTACGAAGCTTGTATCTACAAGAAAGTGAGTGGGAGCTCGGTGACGTTTCTGGTACTATATGTGGATGACATATTGATTATCGGAAATGACATCAACATGCTTAACGATGTGAAGAGTTATTTGAACAAGTGTTTTTCAATGAAAGACCTAGGTGAAGCTGCTTATATATTGGGCATCAAAATCTATAGAGATAGACAAAGACGCCTGATAGCTTTAAGCCAGAGTACATACCTAGACAAAGTTCTGAAAAGGTTCAGAATGGATAAGGCAAAGAAAGGTTCAGTGCCTATGTTGTCAGGTAAGATATTGAGCAAGGCTCAGTGTCCAGCTACGGTAAATGATAGGGAAGCTATGAGCAAAGTGCCTTATGCCTCGGCCATAGGTTCCATCATGTATGCCATGCTGTGTACTAGACAGGATGTGTCCAATGCTCTTAGTTTGACGAGCAGATATCAAAGTGATCCAGGAGTGGAACACTGGACAGCCGTGAAGAACATCCTAAAGTACCTAAATAGGACTAAAGAAATGTTCTTAGTCTATGGGGGTGATGAACAGCTTGTCGTAAAAGGTTACTTCGACGCTAGTTTTGACACCGACAAGGATGATTCCAAATCTCAGACAGGATACGTTTATATTTTGAATGGAGGAGCTGTGAGCTGGAGAAGCTGCAAGCAAAGCGTGATCGCGGGATCTACAGTGGAAGCGGAATACATGGCTGCTGCAGAAGCGTCAAGTGAAGGAGTTTGGATCAGAAACTTCATCACTGAGCTTGGCGTGGTTCCAAGTGCATTGGACCCACTGGAGATATTGTGTGACAACACTGGCGCCATAGCACTCGCTAAGGAACCAAGATATCATCCAAAGACCAAGCATATCAACCGCAAGTTTCATATAATCCGAGATTATATTGCAGATGGAGATCTGAAGATTAGCAAAGTACATACAGATCTGAATGTCGCAGATCCATTGACTAAACCTCTTCCACGTGTAAAACATGATCAACACCTCAGTGCCATGGGTGTGAGATTGTTGCCAGATGTAAACTAGATTATTGACTCTAGTGCAAGTGGGAGACTGTTGGAATTATGCCCTAGAGGCAATAATAAAGATGTTATTATTATAATTCTTGTTCATGATAAAGTTTATATTCCATGCTAGAATTGTATTAAGCGGAAACTTTAATACTTGTGTGGTTTGTGAACAACACCGTGTCCCTAGTACGCCTCTAAGGACTAGCTCATTAATCAATGATGGTTAAGGTTTCCTAACCATAGACATGAGTTGTCAATTGATAATGAGATCATATCATTGGGAGAATGATATGATGGACAGACCCAAACTAAGCGAAGCAATTAGATCGTTTCATCGTGTTCATCTTTGCGAAGCTTTTCCTATGTCAAATATTGTATTCCTTAGACCATGAGATAATACAACTCCCTGGTATCGGAAGAAAGCTTTGAGGTCATCAAACGTCATCCTATGAGAGGGTGATCATAAAGGTGTCTCTCAGGTGATCGGAAAGTATCTGTTGGGTTGTATGTATCGAGATGGAATTTGTCCCTCCCAAGTCGGAGAGATATACTTCGGGCCCACTCGGTAATCGATATCAACACCGCTTGCAAGCATGTGGTTAAGGAGTTAATCACAAAGTGATATCGGATTACGGAACAAGTAAAGTACTTGCTGTGAACGAGATTGAACTAGGTATGACGGTACCGACGATTGAATCTCGGGCAAGTAAAATATCGCGAGACGAAGGGAATATATATATGGGATTGATTGAATCCTGGCATCGTGGTTCATCCGATATGATCATCGATGAATGTGTGGGAGTCAATATGGGTGCCCAGACCCCGCTGTTGATTATTGATAGAAGATCATGTCTGCATATTCTCGAACCCGCAGGGTCACACACTTAACGTGTCTCGACGCTAGGATAGATTGGATAATTGGTTTATGAATTTTTGTTCGGAGTCTCGGATGGGATCCGGGATATCACGAGAGGTTCCGGAATGGTCCGGAGAATAAGATTCATATAAGGCAATGCAGTTTTTGGAGTTCGGAATTGTTCCGGGTTAATCGGTATTGTACCGGAAGCTTCTAGAACCTTCCGGAAGGGGACCAACGTGGCCCCACCTTCCGGGAGGGGGCATGGGCCTATGAGGGAGTGTCCTGGCCGCATTGGGCCAGGGGCACAAGGCCCCATAGGGCCCAGCCGATCCTAGAGAGTTTAAATCGTTTAAACTAGAGATAGGGTTTCTAGAAGAGGGGAGAGTCCTTGCCCCCCACTCCTTATCCTTTGGGCTTGGGGGAGGGGCTAGGGCTGCGCCCCCCCCCCCTCTATATAAAGAGGGGTGGGGGCGCACCAACCCCCTACACCTCTCCTCCAAACCCTAGCCGCCTTGCTAGCTTTCCTCTCTCCCTCCCGACTATTTGTAGGCGAAGCCCTGCTGCAGAAATTCTCCACCATATACACCACGCCGTCGTGTTGTAGATCCAATCTATCTCTCCACCATACTTGCTGGTCCGAGGAAGGAGGAGACGTCGAGGTGCTGCACGTGTGCATCTCACGGAGGCACCGCCACTTGTGGTGCTAGATCGGATCGGATCGCGAGGAGGAGAAGCGAGTACGACTACATCACCCACGTTCCGACGAACGTTCCGCTGTGCGAATCTTCAAGGGTATGAAGATCTAATCCAATCTCTCTCGTTGATTGCATCTCCTAGATTAGATCTTGGCTTTCCCTCTGTTCGCATTCGTAGAAAATTTTGATTTACTATGCCGCGAAACCCTTCACGGGTGTCGCCCCCTCTCTAGTTGCAGCCGCTCTAGATCTCCTCTAAACAGCCGCATTCTAGTCTAAACCCTAGCTGCTGGTTTCTCCACTCCCTCGGAGTCTAAACTCTAGCACCGAGGCTCTCTCTACTCCACGATACCCGCTTTGGCTTGGGAGAAGCCTTGCAGGATCTCCCCTCTACTTCTAACACCACGTCGTCGTGCTACCGGAATCATGAGGAGAGATCTATAACCTATGCTGCCTGCTGGAACAAGGGAGAGGAAGGTCTTCATCGAGTACCGTACATGTGACCGACTGTGGGAGCTCTATAGGAACGTGGCGCCGAAAGGATCGTCTACGCGATCTTGAGATCGACAAGTGAAAGACGTCATCACCCACAATAATCCGATCTCATTAACCACTTTTGAATCTTCGAGGGTTAGTACTCTATCAACTCGTTGCTACAATCTAGTAGATAGATCTTGTCTTGTGTGTGTTCATGCGATAGATTTTTTTTGTTTTCCATGCTACGAACCCCTACAAGCCTTTCCTCTAAGAGAGAAAGGGAACAATCGTAATTTAACAGTATTTGGATCAACATCCTTAATATGCATCATGTCACAAATTTTAGTAAATGTATTTAAGCGCAAACCTGAATGTTTAGAAGATGAGCCTCCAAATTGGTTCTGCTGAACCAAACTTAAAAGGTTAAGCTTTATCTCATATGCTTTCGCATCAACGGCGAGCTGAGTAATAGGTGCATGAATAAAATCATTAGTGGGAGTAGCATACTCCCCAAGTTTCTTTTGAGCCATGGCTCTTTTCTTTTTGGTATTTCAAGTAACTATTTTTTGGGTTTTCAAATAGATAACAAGAAATAAACTACAAACAAACATTAAATCTAAAAACAAGGTCTCTAGTGACCTCACCAGGATAGTGAATTGCTTCCTCGGCAACGACGCCAGAAGAAGGGTTGATACCTTCGATCTGGAGTACATATGTAGTATAATAGCCTTTTACCTAGTAGACCTAGGTTTATCGAATCCTTGGGAAACAACGCTAATAGGAATAAAAATAAGGACATGTCTACAAGACTTCGTTTTGTCGATTTTACCTTTGTTTACCAGACCAATCTAGTTTACTTAATATTGTGGTTGAATCAATGGATGGGAATAGGCCAGGGTTGAAGATCCACCTACAGCTTCATATCATATGGGATAAAGGATAAAAATAAGCACAATCATGTGTAAGGTTCCAATAGAGATAATCTTTTGTGGGCAACACATCCTAATATACTAGAGCCCCTGAGAGGCCACAAGAATAGCAATAGTCTTTTGATCCAACTGAGTGCACCACGAAGCACCAGGCTACAAACGATTATTAAGTGCAAAAATACATATCAAAGCATTAAGTGGTGATGTTGTTGTGATCCCGAATGGGTTGCTAAGCAAAGACCGTATTACCCTTGTGGCCACTATGGTTCCTATGAGATCGTCGCTTGCCAAGCATCTCACCTCAATCCTTTATCAATCTCCAGGATCTTGGGTACCTACAAGTCCAAAGATCAAGGCAAGAGACAAATAAACAAATGATACAAATACCTCTTACAAACCAATATACAATTCCCCCATAGATTGGATACACATAAATTTTGCGAGGTTTCTCCCCAACCCGTAGCCCGTGAGGACTACTCACTCATAAAAATAAGATCAGTGATAGAAAACATTATGCAATACTTAGATTGAAATCAAATATTCTTACAATGGTTGCCGAATCACAAGGAGATCTCAAATACAAAGTAATGGCTATGGCTAATGGAGAGGATGGGGAATGGAAGGGATGAACTATGGTGTGGATCTCCTTTGGTGGTGTTGTGATGCAATCTGAGAATGACGACCCTCTGTGCAGCGGCAGGGGCCTCAAAATATATAGGCGTCTTCATGAGTATTGTAGGGTTTGATGAGACAAAGCCATTGCCTCCCCATACTGTCAAGAAGTACGGGTGGGATCCGTACCAGTGGTCATCATGCTGGCTATGACCTGGCTTCAGCTCCAGGAATACTTGGTCGTCAATACTTCCTCAAAATCATCATTTATGACTCCAGATTTTGCAATAAAAGTGTGGTTTCCTACATAAAATAAATCAAAGGAAGGAGTTTCATATCTTTGCAATAATTAGTCATTAGTGGCAAATTGATATGTTGGAAACGTATCTATAATTTTTGATGCTCCATGCTTGTTTAGTATCTACTTTGTTTTACTTTTCTACACTTTGAGGTGATTTTTACATGTTTTCTGGTACTAACCTATTAACAGCTTGCAACAGTGCTAGATGCCTATTTTCTGCTGATATTGGTTTCAGAAAAGTTGGTAAAGAAATATTCTCGGAATTGGACGGGATAGACGCCAAAGTCAATTACTTTCCGTGGGGAATAAGAAGTCCAGAGGAGAGACGGAGGGGCTAGCTAGGGGTCCAGACCCACCACAGGCGCGGGTGGGCCCAGCTCCGCGCCTGTCTAGGGTTTGCCAACCCTGGCCGCCTCCTCGGTCTCCCCCTTTGCCTATAAAAAGGCCCCGATGCAGAAACCCTGAGTACCCGATCAAATCTCCACGAAACCATATGTAGCCTCCGCCATCATCGTCCCTAGATCGAGGGGATCTGAAGTTCTTCCCGACACCCTGCCGGAGGGGAGATCATCCCGGAGGCCTTCTCTCTGGTATGATGCGTGAGTAGTTCCACCTTGGACTATGGGTCCATGTAGTAGCTAGATGGTTGTATCTCCTCCTTTGTGCTTTCATGTATAGATCTTGTGAGCTCCGTTCATGATCAAGATCTAATCTATTTGTAATCATGCATGTTGTGTTTGCGGGGATCCGATGGATATTGAGATTATTATGTTGGTTTGATTAATGGTTTTGTCTTTATGATTCTATCATGTCTATGTTTTTTGTGATCTTGCATGCTCTCCGTTGCTAGTGGTTATCTTGGACAATTAGTTGCTAGTGACTCCAAGAGGGGGTATTTATGCTCGATAGTGGGTTCATGCCTCTAGTTTCCAAGGGAAGTGACAATAATCTCTTCGGTTGTAGATGTGTTGTTGCTACTAGGGAGAAAACAACGGTCTCTTGTTCATGGAACATGTGGACTGTTTACCTTACACACTTTGCTTAAAGCAGTTGTCTGTTGCTTGCAACTTAATACTAGAGGGGGTTCGGATGATAACCTGAAGGTATACTTCTAGTCATAGATGCAGTTGGATGGCGGTCTATGTATCTTGTTGTATTGCCCAAACGAATCTCATAGGATCTTTCTGACTAGTAATTGCATTGTTATGCCTTGCTCAGTTCCTGTCAATTGCCCTTCTGTAATTTTTTTACCCTTCGTGCCATGTTGTTTATCTAAGGAGAGCACCTCTAGTGAACTATGAACCCCGGTTCATGTAGGGTTCGCAGCATAGAAAACAAAAAATTTCGTACGATGTGAACTATATACCAAGATCTATCTACTAGATACAAACAACGGGCGGATGTATATCCGTAGAGAACATACCCTTGAAGACCGACAAAGCTTAACGAGTTCAACTCGTGGTTGATGTAGACGATCTCTTGCCGATCTCAAGATCGAGAGGAAGTCCTAGCGCCGCAAATCAGCAGCGCATCCGTGCTCGCACACACGTTCGAGGCACCGAGAAACCTCTGCCTCCTCGCTCCAGGGATGCAGCGGAAGCACAACTCTTTCTTGCCGAATAGCCACCGGGAACATGTATCTCGCTAGTCCGAGACCATGGGGGATAAATTCTAGAGGGGGAGAGAGATCCTTCACGAGGAGGTGTGTGAGACAAGTGAGGAGGGGGGCTCCTTTTATAGGAGGAGGGGGGAACCCCAAGGGGGTGGCCGGCGCATGGGGGCTGCCCCCTTGCCCTCCCCTCTTCATGTGGGTGGACACTCCACTCACAAATCTCCTTTAAATTCCCTCCACTCAAAAGTCCACTCAAATTCCCATTAAATTTCCACCAAATTTAATGCAAACTCTCATTAAATAAAACTCTTTTATTTTATTCAGAATTTTGTCAATTACTTTAATGACAAACATTCACAAATAACCCCTTGCTAGAATTCTATTTCACATGCATAACCACTTTATGCAATTTCACCCGAAAACCTGTTTCGGTATCTAGTGAAATAAATTCCTGCGCTTGTTCATTCTTTCGGCATGAAACATTTGCTCCAATTGGATGTCGGTGTCTCTTAAGTGTGTCACCCTACGGTTCGTGAATAATGCAGACATGATCGAGACCCCTCTCGGATCAATAATCAGAAGCGAGATCTGGAGACCCATACTGACTCCCACACATTCAACGATGACTTTCTTGTGATCGTCGGAACCTTTTACGCTAGTATCTTAATCCCTTTGTTTCACGATATATTACATGTCCGAGATTCGATCATTAGTATCTCCATACCTAGTTTGATGTCGTTACCGACATGCACTCTTTTCTCGTTCCTATGATATAACATTCTAGTGATCAAATCACTTGCTTGCAAGCTAATCAATGTGATATCACCGAGAGGGCCCAGAGTTTATCTATCCGTCATCGGGATGAACAAATTCCACTCTCGATCCATGAGCCTCAACATAACACTTTATTAGTTCTGAATCCATCTTTATAATCACCCTGTTACGGTGTGACGTTTGATGTTATCAAGAAACTCTTCCGGTGTTAGTGATTGACATGATCTCATGGTCTAAGGATTAGGATCACTTCGTAAGTTGTTATAGCAATATAAACTCAATGACTTTGATCGTAATGCTATACTTCGGATGAATGTTCATCACACCATTACACTAATGTTGTGATCCCGTTATTAACAACATCCAATGTCCATGATCAGGAAACCTTGATCATCTTGTTAATCAACGAGCTAGTTTATGAGAGAGGCATAACTAGGAACTTTCTGTTTGTTTATTAAACACACATGTATTAACGTTTCCGTATTAATACAATTATAGCATGCAAAATAAACATCTATCATATACTTGGAATACACATAATAAACACTTTATTATTGCCTCTCAGGGCATATTCCCTTCAGTCTCCCACTTGCACTAGAGACAATAATCTAGTTACATAGTGATAAATCTAACACCCATTGAGTTCTGGTGTTGATCATGTTTTGCTCTAGGGAGAGTTTTAGTCAACGGATCTGCTACATTGAGATCCGTATGTACTTTACAAATCTTTATATCTCCATCCTTGACATGCTCGCGGATGGAGTGAACCGGCGCTTAATATGCTTGGAATGCTTGTGAGACCTTGGCTCTTTGGCATTGGCAATGGCACCATTGTTGTCACAATAGATCACCATTGGGTCCAACGCGTTTGCCACCACTCCTAGTTCGGATATGAACTCCTTCATCCAAACTGCTTCCTGAGCCGCTTCTGAAGCAGCAACATATTCGGCCTCCGTTGTTGATCCCGCTACCACAGGTTGTTTGGAGCTCCTCCAACTAACCGCTCCACCATTCATGAGAAATACGTATCCGGATTGAGACTTAGAGTCATCCGGATCGGTGTCAAAGCTAGCGTCGACATAACACTTAGCGACGAGCTCTTCTTCACCTCCGTATACAAGAAACATATCCTTAGTTCTTCGTAAGTACTTAAGGATATTCTTGACCGCTATCCAGTGTTCCGAACCTGGATCCGATTGGTACCTACTAGTCAAACTAATAGCATGTGCCACATCCGGTCTTGTACATAGCATGGCGTACATTATAGAGCCGATGGCTGAAGCATAGGGGACTTTGTCCATTATCTCTCTTTCTTCCGCCGAAGCCGGACTTTGAGTCTTACTCAATGTCTTGCCTTGCAACATAGGTAAGAACCCCTTCTTACTTCCGTCCATTTTAAACTTCTTTAAAATCTTATCAAGGTATGTACTTTGCGATAGCCCTATTAGGCGCCTAGATCTATCTCTATAGATCTTTATGCCTAATATGTATGACGCTTCACCTAGGTCCTTCATTGAAAATTTGCTGTTTAGATAACTTTTAACACTGTTTAAAAGATCTATATCATTTCCGATCAATAATATGTCATCCACATATAATATCAGAAATGCCACATTGCTCCCACTCACTTTCTTGTAAATACAAGCTTCTCCATAAGTTTGGACAAATCCAAACTCTTTGATCACCTCATCAAAGCGGAGATTCCAACTTCGTGATGCTTGCTTCAATCCATAGATGGATCGCTGAAGCTTGCACACCTTGTTAGCATCCTTAGGATCGACAAAACCCTTTGGTTGTATCATATACAACTCTTCTTCAATATTACCATTGAGAAACGCGGTTTTGACATCCATCTGCCATATCTCATAATCGAAATATGCAGCAATTGCTAACATAATCCTAACTGACTTTAGCATCGCTACGGGAGAGAAAGTCTCATCGTAGTCAACTCCTTGAATTTGTCGAAACCCCTTTGCGACAAGTCGAGCTTTATAGACGGTCACATTACCATCAGCATCAGTTTTCCTTTTGAAAATCCATTTGTTCTCCACGGCCTTTCGGTCGTGAGGTAATTCCACCAAGTTCCAAACTTGATTTTCATACATGGATTCCATCTCGGATTTCATGGCTTCTAACCATTTGTTGGAATCCGGGCTCATCATCGCTTCTTCATACGTCGCAGGGTCATCATTTTCATCAACCATGAAATTCATGACAGGATTTCCGTACAGCTCGGGAGTTGCACGCGTCCTGTTTGACCTGCGAGGTTCGGTAGTACTCTCTTTCGGAGTTTCATGATCATTATCATTAGTTCCCTCTTCTACAGGTGGAGCCAACTCCGGAACAACTTCCGGCGCTGCGCTACTCGCCATACTTTGAAGAGAAGGTTCCACAACCTCTTCGAGTTCTACCTTCCGACTACTCACACCTTTCGCGAGAAACTCTTTCTCTAGAAAGGATCCATTCTTGGCAACAAAAACCTTGCCCTCGGATCTGTGATAGAAGGAATACCCAATAGTTTCTTTAGGGTATCCTATGAAGACGCATTTTTCCGCTTTGGGTTCGAGTTTATCCGGTTGAAGTTTCTTCACATAAACATCGCATCCCCAAACTTTAAGAAATGACAGCTTAAGTTTGTTTCCAAACCACAATTCATACGGTGTCTTTTCAACGGATTTAGATGGTGCCCGATTTAAAGTGAATGCAGCAGTTTCTAGTGCATAACCCCAAAATGACAACGGCAAGTCCGTCAGAGACATCATAGATCGAACCATATCTAATAAAGTATGATTACGACGTTCCGACACACCATTTCGCTGTGGTGTTCCGGCAGGTGTGAGTTGTTAAACAATTCCACACTCTTTCATGTGAGTGCTAAACTCGTAACTTAGATACTCACCTCCACGGTCGGACCGTAGAAATTTGATCTTTCTATTACGATGATTTTCCACTTCATTCTGAAATTCCTTGAACTTTTCAAAGGTTTCAGACTTGTGTTTCATCAAGTAGATATAACCGTATCTACTCAAATCATCCGTGAAAGTAACAAAATAACGATATCCACCTCGCGCCGACACACTCATTGGACCACATACATCAGAATGTATGATTTCCAATAAATCTGTCGCCCGTTCCATTGAACCGAAAAACGGCGTTCTAGTCATCTTGCCCATAAGGCATGGCTCACATGTATCAAATGATTCATAATCAAGTGATTCCAAAAGTCCATCCGAATGGAGCTTCTTCATGCGTTTAACGCCAATATGACCTAGACGGCAGTGCCACATATATGCGGATATATCATCATTAAGTTTAATCCTTTTAGCATCAACATTATGAATATGTGTAACATTATCATCGAGATCTAATAGAAATAAACCATTCATCATCGGTGCATGACCATAAAGATTTCATTCATATAAATGGAACAACCATTGTTCTCGGATTTAAATGAATAACCACTTCGCATCAAACACGATCCAGATACAATGTTCATGCTCAGTGCAGGCACCAGATAACATTTATTCAAGTTTATAACTAATCCCGACGGCAAGTGGAGAGGCAGCGTTCCGACGGCGATCACATCAACGCTTGATCCATTGCCGACACGCATCTTGACCTCACCCCTTGCTAGCGGTCGCTTGTTCCGCAGCCCCTGATTCGAGTTACAAATATTAGCAACTGAACCGGTATCAAATACCCAGGTGCTACTGCGAGCACTAGTCAAGTACACATCAATAACATGTATATCATATATACCTTTGTTTGCCTTGCCGGCCTTCTTTTCTACCAGATACTTGGGGCAGTTGCGCTTCCAGTGGCCAGTCCCCTTACAATAGTAGCACTCGGAATCAGACTTAGGTCCAACTCGGGGTTTCTTTTCAGGCGCGGCAGCCGGCTTGCCGCCCTTACTTCCCTTCCGTTTTCCCTTCTTGTCTTTCTTGAAACCAGTGTTCCTATTGATCATCAACACTTGATGTTCCTTTTTGATCTCCACTTCTGCAGTTTTAAGCATTGACAGAAGCTCGGGGAGAGACTTCTTCATGCCTTGCATATTATAGTTCATCACGAAGCTCTTATAGCTAGGTGGCAGAGACTGCAGAACACGATGGATGCCTAAGTCAATGGGAATCGATATTCCCAAGGACACAAGCTTATCGTCGTAACCCGACATCTTGAGTACATGCTCACTAACGGAGTTGTGCTCTTCCATCATGCAGCTAAAGAACTTTTCTGAAGCGTTGTAGCTCTCTACAGCAGCATGTGTGTCGAAAATCATTTTCAACTCACCCATTGTATCAAATGCATTGCCATTTTCGAAACGCTTTCGAAGTTCCGGCTCTAGCCCATACAATATGCCGCAATGAACTAAGTTGTGGTCCTCCTGACGAGTCTGATAGACATTCTTCTCCTCGTCAGGGGCATCATCAAAAGGTGGGGGGCCTAACGGCGCTTCTAGCACATATTGCTTTTGTGCAGCAGAGAGGAGAATCCTCAAATTCATGGCCCATTCGGTAAAGTTGCTACCGTTCGTTGCTAGTTTCTCTTTCTCCATGAACACATTGAAATTAAAAGCAGGTGGTGCCATCTACAACAGAATTTGTAAAGTTTAGACTAAGTGTATGATAGATTGAGTTCAACTAATCTATATTACGAATGAACTCCCACTCAAAAACGACATCCCTCGTGCCTTTTTGGTGATTACATGAACCAAATCCACTACACCAAGTCCGATCATCACGTGAGTCGGTATAGCTTCAAAGGCGAGCATCAAATGGGCATCATATCAACTATATGACTCATGCTTAACCTTTCGGTCCGTGTTCCGAGGCCATGTCTGTACATGCTAGGCTCGCCAAGTTAGAACCTTAGTATTCGCGTGTGTAACTGTTTTACACCCGAAATATGGTCGTGGATCCAAGAACACCCGATCATCACGTGATGTCTTGGAGCGACGAAAACATAATCGGTGCATACTAAAGGAAGAACACATTCTTATCTTGATATTTAAATGAGGGATCATCTTATTATGCTAACAAAGCGCTAAACAAGCAATATAAGATGCTATCAAACATCATATGTTCATTAGTGAAATGATATGGTTCCCGCAAATGATCTCTATCATGTGCATCGTGGTATGATCACTATCATACCTATATGTGTAAATCCAAGGTCTATGGATTTTACACGCTATGTGTGTTGTAAGAGTATCATCTCATACTTCTACTTACAACACTACCATATCATAACACTAGCCCAGCAACAATCTAAACTAGACGCCTCTAATTTATCCATTGCAAGTTTTACGTGGCTTAGGGCTTTCGAGATAGAACCGTTCTTACCTACGAACATGAACCACAACGAGGATAATCAAATTGTTTACAACTCGCTTGCAAAATAGATATTGACTATAGTAGGAGAGACAGACACCCGCTAGCCACTTATGCAAACTAGTTGCATGTCAAGCGTGGAACAGGTCTCATGTGCGAGGACATGTAAAGTTTGTCCGGGCCGCTTCATCCCACTATGCCACCAATATCCAAAATTACAACAAAGGAGCAACAACATGATCATCATCGCCCACATACTCATATGTGTACTACCCGTGTAAATTATCTACGCATAGATCCGGCTCTGATACCACTGTAGGGTTCGCAGCATAGAAAACAAAAATTTTCCTACGATGTGAACTATATACCAAGATCTATCTACTAGATACAAACAACGGGCGGATGTATATCCATAGATAACATACCCTTGAAGACCGACAAAGCTTAACGAGTTCAACTCGTGGTTGATGTAGACGATCTCTTGTCGATCTCAAGATCGAGAGGAAGTCCTAGCGCCGCAAATCAGCAGCGCATCCGTGCTCGCACACACGTTCGAGGCACCGAGCAACCTCCGCCTCCTCGCTCCAGCGATGCAGCGGAAGCACAACTCTTTCTTGCCGAATAGCCACCGGGAACATGTATCTCGCTAGTCCGAGACCATGGGGGGATAAATTCTAGAGGGGGAGAGAGATCCTTCGCGAGGAGGTGTGTGAGACAAGTGAGGAGGGGGGGCTCCTTTTATAGGAGGAGGGGGACCCCAAGGGGGTGGCCCGCGCATGGGGCTGCCCCCTTGCCCTCCCCTCTTCATGTGGGTGGACACTCCACTCACAAATCTCCTTTAAATTCCCTCCACTCAAAAGTCCACTCAAATTCCCATTAAATTTCCACCAAATTTAATGCAAACTCTCATTAAATAAAACTCTTTTATTTTATTCAGAATTTTGTCAATTACTTTAATGACAAACATTCACAAATAACCCCTTGCTAGAATTCTATTTCACATGCATAACCACTTTATGCAATTTCACCCGAAAACCTGTTTCGGTATCTAGTGAAATAAATTCCTGCGCTTGTTCATTCTTTCGGCATGAAACATTTGCTCCAATTGGATGTCGGTGTCTCTTAAGTGTGTCACCCTACGGTTCGTGAATAATGCGGACATGATCGAGACCCCTCTCGGATCAATAATCAGAAGCGGGATCTGGAGACCCATACTGACTCCCACACATTCAACGATGACTTTCTTGTGATCGTCGGAACCTTTTACGCTAGTATCTTAATCCCTTTGTTTCACGATATATTACATGTCCGAGATTCGATCATCGGTAGCTCCATACCTAGTTTTATCTCGTTACCGACATGCACTCTTTTCTCATTCCTGTGATATAACATTCTAGTGATCAAATCACTTGCTTGCAAGCTAATCAATGTGATATCACCGAGAGGGCCCAGAGTATATCTATCCGTCATCGGGATGAACAAATTCCACTCTCGATCCATGAGCCTCAACATAACACTTTATTAGTTCTGAATCCATCTTTATAATCACCCTGTTACGGTGTGACGTTTGGTGTTATCAAGAAACTCTTCCGGTGTTAGTGATTGACATGATCTCATGGTCTAAGGATTAGGATCACTTCGTAAGTTGTTATAGCAATATAAACTCAATGACTTTGATCGTAATGCTATACTTCAGATGAATGTTCATCACACCATTACACTAATGTTGTGATCCCGTTATTAACAACATCCAATGTCCATGATCAGGAAACCTTGATCATCTTGTTAATCAACGAGCTAGTTTATGAGAGAGGCATAACTAGGAACTTTCTGTTTGTTTATTAAACACACATGTATTAACGTTTCCGTATTAATACAATTATAGCATGCAAAATAAACATCTATCATATACTTGGAATACACATAATAAAAACTTTATTATTGCCTCTCAGGGCATATTCCCTTCAGTTCAATCTTTACCATTGATACATCTTCCACTGTTACTTGCTTGCTTGCTGCAAACCATTACCTTCCACACCATACGTTTAATCCTTTGTTGCAGCAAACTGGTGAGCTTGACAACCTCACTGATTCGTTGGGGCAAAGTCTTGAGTTTGTGTTGTGCAGGTCTCCGCGTTTCTTGCAACACTTGTGTGACGCTTCCTTCCTCCTACTGGTTCGATAACCTCGGTTTCTTACTGAGGGAAACTTGCTATTGTGCTGCTTCATACCTTGCTCTTGGGGTTTCCAATGAAGTGTCCCACGACAAGTGTTGGGCGCCATCAAGCTATTTTCTGGCACCGTTGCCGGGGAGGCTAAGGACGTCTTCACTAGGGGAGTCCTTCACTTCCTTTCTCTTTACTTTGTTTTTAGTTTTCTTTGTTTATTTTGCTTGGTTTTGTTTGCCTCTTTTCAAAAACTCCAAAAAAATATTATAGTTTGGTTTGCTTTCTCTTATCAAAAACACACAAAAATTAGTTCCTACTCTAGTTGGTTGTCTGTTATTGCCTTGCTTGGTCATGTTTTCTATCAATGGGTGGTTTCTTTGAAACTAGTTCTTATTGGCAAGGTGGGTTCACGGAAGAACAAAAGTATTATTATAAGGAACACCGTTTGTCACAAAAAGGGAAACACTTATGGGATCAAATTGATAAGTTGAATACTATTGCTAGAGACGTGTGCTCTACTTATAATGTTACTTATTGCCTTGATAAATCTTGTTTCTTTAGGAGGTATAAACACCTGCCTTTTCAATGTGAGTATAATGATAATGTTACCATATCTTCTTATGTTAAAGGAAATTATGACTTTTATGATGTGGAACAAATTGAAGAATTTATTGCTTTCAAGGGTGCATTTGAACTTTCTAGTTTGCTTGAAAATACTGATGATGCACCTTATGAATGTGAGGTTTATGAGATACTTAAATTTTTCTTTGATAATTACAAGGAAGCAAATGGCTATATTCTTGAATATTTTAATAGATGCTTTCCACACACAAAAGATACTAATGCTTTGCAGGAGCCTATGGAAGAGTAAATTGTTGAAACTGGAAGCTCATTAGATGAAAAAGAGGAGGAGAGTGATGAACAAAAGGAGGAAGAATGGATCTACCCATGCCTACCTTCTAATGAGAGTAACTTTTTACCTCTTGTATTATTTGATTGTCCCCCATACTTACCAAAGGAGGATGAATGTTATGTTCCTGTGGATCATTTTGAAATAACTACTTTGGGTAAAACCTGTGAAGGTTTTAATCCCACTATTTTTGAGCTTGATAGAAATTATGTGTTTGTAGATCATGAAAAGCATGCTTTATGTGATAGCTATGTTGATGAGTTAATTCATGATGCTACTAAAAATTATTATGAGAGATGAAAGTATGGTTGTAGAATTTTTCATGGTACTCGAACACCTCTCTATGTGCTGAACGTTTTGAAGTTACTCTTGTTCTATATTCCTATGCTTGTCACTTTGTTCTTTGTGAATTTATTTGCATACAATATTCCAATGCATGGGAAGAGGGTTATACTTAAATGTGTTTTGAATTTTCTTCTTGATGCTCTCTTTTACTTCAATTCATATTTCTTATGTGAGCATCTTCTCAAGCTATTGTGCCTAACTTAAAGGCGTTAAATAAAAGTACTTGTTGGGAGATAACCCAAGAGTTTCCTTGAGTATTAGAAGTTATTACTTCAGTAATTACCTCTACTTATCCTTTTTGTTTGCTTTTTGTGCCAAGAATGACCTCTAATGAGAGGGAAGTAAGATTTGGGGAGTTGCTGTCCCGAAACAGATTTCTGTCCTCCACCAAAAACAATCGCGAGGAGTCTCTGTAACTCGGATTGAGCTCATAATTTACGAATACATCCCCCATTATGTTAGCTAACTTTCGTTAGTTCAACAATTTTTGATTTGAGCAACAAGAAATGTTTGAAAAAATCGGTTTCTACCTGCTGGTCTGTTTTGACAGATTTCTGCCATTATTTGCATTTGCTTCTTATTGATTCATTTTTGAGTTCTCTTTAGGTGAATTAAGCTTTTTTAAGAAGTTACTACAGTAGCTTGTGTTTTTAGTGAAAAACCTTGCTGTTTCAAAGCTTTACCAGAGGTCTAATATCTTTTGAATACACTAATGTTGCTAATGAAGATTGTGTGAAGTTTTGTATGAAGAAAAATTTCTCGGTGTAAAGAGAGAATGATGCAATGAGATGAAGAATGGACAAAAGCTCAAGCTTGGGGATGTCACCATTGTATCACCCCAAGAAATATCCAAGAGGTACAAGCGTTAAAGCTTGGGGATGCCCAAGGCATCCCCTTCTTCATCAATAAAAAGCTCAGGTCTGTCTAGACACTTCGTTTTTATTGTTTCATGCACAGTTGTGTTGTTCTTGGAGTGTCTTAGTTTTCGTTTGCTTTGCTTAGTTTGTTTAGTTTTCTTGAGTATTTTGGACCCCCGTTCTCGCTGTGTTGTTTTGCAAATAAGTTGCTTGGTGTTGGAAAAGAAGTAGTAAGTTCTTGCTAGAAGTGCAAGAGGACCTTGCATTGACTGTGACTTATAATTTAGAATGACATGCTAGGTGTTGTTTTGACCTTATGCTTAGTGATTATTGTTGCCAAACAATTGGGATTGCTTAGTGTGCCTTGAAGAAATTATGCGTTGTTTTAGCATGCAAAATCATAGTATTGTGGTATTATCCTTTGATGCTTTGCTTGGGTTGACTTGGCACATGCTCACACCATGTTATGACTCTCACAAGTCACCATTAGCCTCTATGATCATTTAGTCCTTGACTTTTAGTACCACTCTTTGCTTTGATTAGTATGCTTTGTTGTACTGCATGATTATGGCCATTATGCTCTCTTAGTTGGTTGCTCCTAGTCTTTTGCTAGCCTCCACTTGTATGAGTAAGTTCTACTCATGCTTCCAACTCCCAAGAAACCAAGTTATTCCAAAGTGTCCACTATAAACTCCTATGCATGGTGTGTTACACCATTCCAAGTATATTCTTGTTTTCAACTATGTTCCAATTAAAAACTATTTTGTTATGTGAAAACTTAGTGATTAAAGCCCTCAAGAACTTGATGGCACACTTTATATTCTTTGCCCCTAATAAACTTGAACCGTTGTGACAACTTTGTTGTATATGCTTGCACTTATAAGTTGGAATTAGCAGAAATGTGCTGTCACGGGGAACGTTTTCAACATTGCACTTGTACTTTGTACTCAGTTGATATCATGTTCTTTTATCTATGAATGTCACCGGTGTGAAATAAAGAGGGAACTTGTAAGTCCATGGAGTTTGTATCCTATGTTAGAGAAACGCCTGGGCCGCTAGCCTAAGCCATGCCTAATCATGGTGGAAACTTGCAGCATCACCATAGTGAGCTATCTATGAAGCATCCTCAATAAAAAGCTATGCATATAGTAAATAAAAAGATTACTGAGATGCTCATTGTCTGCTTGCCTTGTCATTTTGGTTATGGGAAAGCTCCTGTACCATGTGCAAGGGGTACCCCGTTGGCGGTTCTCAAAGATATGCAAATAATTACAGTGACAACAACTTACCTGGACCCAAAGTTGAGTGTGCATGAGGTGCGGCCCTCGTATTCAAGGGACTTGAGATTGCCAACTTATACTTCGACAAGCATATACTCCAGCTTTGCCACTTTAACCTTAACCACTTCAAGATGCTTATGATAGGGGCTATGAGGGCTGTTGTGATATTATGATATTGTGATAGGGGCAATGTGTTCCAAAGCTTATTAATTGATGCATATTGTGATATTACTTGTTCTTGTGCTACTTGTTTCTAGTCACCCTTGTAAACTTTGCAAGTGTCCTATGAATTTATTTGCTACTCTATGAGGGACAAGCTTATTGCCACTATGCTATGTTTTCTGTATGTGAAACAAACAAATGTTTTTCAATGCATGTTATTCATGATCTTTGTTTGTATCTTGTCATGTTGCATGCATAGTTGCTATGTCCTATTGTTAGAACTCCATCTTTCATTCACATGTTTAGAGTTCTTTGATCCCAGCTTTCAATGCTCGCAAATGGTTGGATCTTTGTAAGGGTGCATGTCACCTAAAAAATTATTCTTTTATCACTTACCTACTCGAGGACGAGCAGGAGTTAAGCTTGGGGATTTTGATATGTTGGAAACGTATCTATAATTTTTTATGCTCCATGCTTGTTTAGTATCTACTTTGCTTTACTTGTCTACACTTTGAGGTGGTTTTACATGTTTTCTGGTACTAACCTATTAACAAGTTGCAACAGTGCCAGATGCCTGTTTTCTGCTGTTTTTGGTTTCAAAAAAGTTAGTAAAGAAATATTCTCGGAATTGGACGGGACAAACGCCAAAGTCAATTACTTTCCGTGGGGAACAAGAAGTCCAGAGGAGAGCCGGAGGGGCCAGCAAGGGGGGCCAGACTCACCCCAGGCACGAGTGGACCCAGCCCCGCGCCTGGCTAGGGTTTTCCAACCCTGGCCGCCTCCGGTCTCCCCCTTCGCCTATAAAAAGCCCCCGATGCAGAAACCCTGAGTACCCAATCAAATCTCCACGAAACCGTTTGTAGCCGCCGCCACCATTGTCCCTAGATCGGGGGGATCTGAAGTTCTTCCCGGCACCCTGCCGGAGGGGAGATCATCCTGGAGGCCTTCTCTCCATTATGATGCATGAGTAGTTCCACCTTGGACTATGGGTCCATGTAGTAGCTAGATGGTTGTATCTCCTCCTTTGTGCTTTCATGTATAGATCTTGTGAGCTCCATTCATGATCCAGATCTGATCTATTTGTAATCATGCATGTTGTGTTTGCGGGGATCCGATGGATATTGAGAATACTATGTCAGATTGATTAATGGTTTTGTCTATTTGATAATATCATGTCTGTGTTATTTGTGATCTTGCATGCTCTCCGTTGTTAGTAGCTATCTTGGCCAAGTAGTTGCTAGTGACTCCAAGAGGGGGTATTTATGCTCGATAGTGGGTTCATGCCTCTAGTTTCCAAGGGAAGTGACAATAATCTCTTCGGTTGTAGATGTGTTGTTGCTACTAGGGAGAAAACAACGGTCTCTTGTTCATGGAACATGTGGACTGTTTACCTTACACACTTTGCTTAAAGCAGTTGTATGTTGCTTGCAACTTAATACTGGAGGGGGTTCGGATGATAACCTGAAGGTGGACTTCTAGTCATAGATGCAGTTGGATGGCGGTCTATGTATCTTGTTGTATTGCCCAAACGAATCTCATAGGATCTTTCTGACTAGTAATTGCATTGTTATGCCTTGCTCAGTTCCTGTCAATTGCCCTGTTGTAATTTGTTTACCCTTCGTGCCATGTTGTTTATCTAAGGAGAGCACCTCTAGTGAACTATGGACCCCGGTCCAATATTTACCATTGATACATCTTCCACCGTTACTTGCTTGCTTGCTGCAAACCATTACCTTCCACACCATACGTTTAATCCTTTGTTACAGCAAACCAGTGAGCTTGACAACCTCACTGATTTGTTGGGGGCAAAGTCTTGAGTTTGTGTTGTGCAGGTCTCCGCGTTGCTTGCAACACCTGTGTGACGTTTCCTTCCTCCTACTGGTTCGATAACCTCGATTTCTTACTGAGGGAAAATTGCTGATGTGCTGCTTCATACCTTGCTCTTGGGGTTTCCAACGTAGCGTCCCACGACAAGTGTTGGGCGCCATCACAAATCAAGAGGGGATAATGTCAATTTCTTGACAAAAATCAATGCTTAAATGCGGAAAAAGATGGAACCTTTTGGATCCATCAGTGGCAAACCAAGATTTCTTTCCTCCAGGCACATGGTTTGAGATTTTCTTCACAAATGTTGACGATTTTGGGTAGATACCATCTTCCAAGTAGTATCCCTTGTCATACTGGTGGCCATTGATCTCGAACTGCATTGGTGGAGCTCTGCCTTCAACAAGCTTCACAAACACATTTGAACACTACAGCACGTTGATGTCATTGTGTGATCCTGCCATACCAAAGAAAGCATGCCAAATCCATAGATCCTGATCTGCCACAGCCTCAAGAACCACACTACATGATCCTTTGTGACCTCTGTACATGCCCTGATGCGCGAATGGGTAGTTCTTACATGCTCGTTGCATATAGTCAATGCTTCCAAGCATTCCAGGAAAACCCCTTGTTGCATTCTGTTCCAAGATCCGAGTTGTGTCTTCTGCATTGGGTGTTCTTAGGTAATTATTTTCATACACTGCCACAATTTCCCTCCAAAACCTATACATGCAGTTGATGGCTGTGGACTCGGCCATGCGGATATAATCGTCATGTGTGTCTCCAGGAATTCCATATGCAAGCATCCGGAGAGCAACTATGCATTTTTGGATTGTGGAGAAACCAAGCATGCCGACTGCGTCCCTCTTCAGTTTGAAGTAGTCGTTGAACTCTCTTAATTGGTCGACGATATTCAGGAAGAGCTTCCGACTCATTCTGAAACAACGCTGAAATATGACGTTTCCGTGCAATGGGTCATCGACAAAGTAGTCAGCATAGAGCATGCAGTAGCCTTCCATCCTTTGCCTTAGCTTGCTCTTGCGCCGCCCAAGCTTCGAATCCTCACCAGATGGTTTCTCCTCAGCATAGACCATCATGCCCAGGAGGGCAGCAATGATCATGAGATGATCGTCTACACCGACGATGTCTCAGGCACCAGCAGCAACGACGACTTTGTCTTCCATCAGAGCGGCCATCATCTCTTCCTCATCTGAATCCATGTCTTCGGAAAATCGTTGAACACCTAGTGGGCAGGGCGGATGTGTCGCGAGCTTGGAGCTACCAAGAGGGGAACGACAATGGCGACGCATGCGAGGAGGAGGACTAGGAGGGCGTGTGGAGTTTTTCCTGTGGCTGGGAGGGCGGATCTAGTGGACTGAATGACAGACGATGGTGAAGGTGGAGTGGTGGTTGTCGAAGGGAAATACAGAATGTGGGATACTTTGCGGGTGCGTGTCACCGACAGGGCTGTCCCACGTCGTTTTCAGCTCCATCTGGCACCCTCTCTTGCCCCCTGTGGGTTGGGTTCGTCCTAGGGTGTTGGATGAAAAAACGGCTTGTTCCAACGCAAAAAAAGATTTGGAGGGGGGGCCTAGGCGTGATTTTGAGCGCCGGCACCCCCCATAGCCCTTTAGGGGGCCTTTAGGGATCCTGAGTGTAGATGCTCTAATAAAATTACTCCCTCTGATCCATATTAATTGTCGTAAAAATGGATGTATCTAGGAACATTTTAGTGCTAGAACATCCAATCCAGTGACAATTAAAATGGATCGAAGGAAGTATTAAAATAAAGTCGATGTGTTATGCAACTACGAATTTTGAAATTTAAATGTAAGAGAGTTAGATCCATGGTCCATAAAATTTGGTGGTGGTATTTCGGCCTCTACACTCTGGTTACCTTGTGGGTTGCCCATAGATTTAGAGTCCGAAGAAGTGTAAATCATAATTTAGAGACCAAATTATCGCTCGAGAGGTCTCCTCTATATAACAACATGTAGCCGAGTGAGGATCCTCTCTGCATGGACAAACAAATGGTTTCTTATCTATCTCAAGAGTCTTAGGACGAAGTAAGAGCACAGAGGAGTTTAAGGATCTTGATTGGCATTCACTCTTTAGGATATATGTGGTTGCATACTTTAATTGAAGCTACCTCCAAAAGGAAAATAGTCCTAGCACTGAGAAGAAGATGAAGCGGAGGCTCGCCAAAGTTGAAAAGAGCTCTCAGCCGACGGCTGGAGGAAGAAGTTGAAGCGGGAGCGGGAGGGGGAGGGGGAGAATGAGGGGTTTTCACTACGTCCTACATCTATTTATAGTCCATCTAAGAGATGCCTTCGGGTAGATTTGTGGTGTGGACACGGTTTGCCACGTGTCTTGAAAGTTGCATGGTGTTTTCATCAAGGATCATGACACTTCGGTCAATGAACACATGAAGCAACACATTGACTATTGTTTGTAGGTTTTTAGGCAATATCTTACACTACAAGGAACGTTCCCATGACGTAGAAGCATCTCAGCACCTGTCTGCCTTAGTTTAGACGGACGGGAAAATGATTTGGGAGCAATCTAAAATTCTTCGCGAGCCTGCCTAATGATTGAAGATGACGATGTACTTACACTTTGGGATAGACATATGATGTGTCTCGGCTGACGTAGAGCATGTTGGGAGACCCCAAGAGCAAGGTGTGATGAGCACAACAACAAGTTTTCCCTCAGTTATGAAACCAAGGTTATTGAACTAGTAGGAGTAAGGAAACAACTCCAAGATGTTGCTAACAACTTGGAACCTGCACAACACAAACTCAATACTTTGCCCCAACTTACAGTGAGGTTGTCAATCTCATCGGTTTGCTGAAAACAAAGGATTAAACGTATAGTGTGGAAGATAGTAGTTGCTTGTAGAAAGTAAATGGTAATAGTAGATGGTGTATCAATAATAAAGATTGGACCGGGGTCCACAGTTCACTAGAGGTGTTCTCCTTAAGATAGATAGCATGTTGGGTGAACAAATTACAGCGGGGCAATTGACAGATTGAGAAAGCATAACAATGCATATACTAGACATCTTGACTCCTATGAGATTTGATTGGGCATTACAACATAATATGTAGACCGTAATACAACTGCATCTATGACTAATAATCCACCTTCAGGTTATCATCCAAACCCCTTCCAGTATTAAGTTGCAAGCAACAGATAATTGCATTAAGCAATGTGTGTAAAGTAAACAATACAATTGCCCCATGGATAAAGGATTTTTGTTTTCTCCCTAGTAGCAATAGCACATCTATAACCTTAGAGATTTCTGACACTTTCCCAGATTACTATAGGCATGAACCTACTATCGAGCATAAATGCTACATCTTGGAGTTGCAAGCATCTACTTGGACAAAGCATCTACGAACAATGGAGAGCATGCAAGATCACAAATAACATAGACATGATAGAATCAATAATCAATCTGACATAGTATGTCAATATCCATCGGATCCCCGCAAACACAACATGTATGATTAAAAATAGATGATCTTGATCATGAACGGAGCTCACAAGATCTAAACATGATAGCACAAAGGAGGAGAAACAACCATCTAACATGATTACAAAATATTTGTTGTTCTTCTTTGGTTTTGTGAGTTATTTGTAGGGTTCAGGCATCCTCAGTGGATTTTGGTTTCATGTTAATTATTCAAGTCACACAAGTGAAGGGCAATAATGAAGATTAAGACAACTTGAGGTGTAGTAAGAGGATGGTAACAAACTCTATTTGTTTCATTATTGTACATATACTCTACATTGTGAGCATGCTTAGCATGTTTGTGTAAGGTGTATGTCATTATGGATGTTTAGTAGTTCTTGCTTGTCTATGATTAGCTCCAGCTTGCTAATAGTTTGTAGCATGTCATATGAATGTTTGCTTGCATTGTTTTATTCATACTTTGGTATGACATTGTGGTATCCTCCTCTGACTGTTCATGTGAATCGACTTGGCACATGCTCATGCATGCATATGACTAATCAATAGTCAGTAAGACTCGATGATTTATTTTACCTCAGAGTTCTTGTATCACTTTCATGTCATAGTTAGTCATGTTTTTTTGCAAGCATGATTATGACAGCTATTGCTCTCTCGTTTGTCACTCCCTCTCTATTGCTAGCCTTCACTTGCACTGAGTATGTGCTCTACCTGTGCTTCCAACTCCCCAAAACCAATATTGCCAGTTGTGTCCACCATACCTACCTATCAGCATCATTTGCTACTTTAGTGCATATTCTACGTGCCTTGTTTTCTTCCAAAATAAAATGTTTGTCTGTTTTGAGAAAGTTAGTTAGTAAAGCTCTCACGAACTTGATGGCACACTTTATTCCTTGCGCTTAATAATCTTGAACCATTGTGACTAGTCCATGAAAGTTATATGCTTGCTTATTATATGCTAGGAGTTAGCAGAACCGTGCTGTCACGGGGAACACTTTCAACACCTTTTGGATATCTCATCCAGTTGATACGTTGCTCTTTTGTTTACGGATGTCGACGATGTGAAATAAAAGGGGAAGTTGTTAGTTCATGGAGTTTATACATTGTGTTAGAGAAACGCCTAGGCCGCTAGCCTAAGCCATGCTTAATCATGGTGGAAACTTGCAGCATCACTATAATGAGCATCTATGAAGCGCCCTCAATAAAAAGCTATGCATATGGTAAATAAAAAGATTGCTGAGATGCTCATTGTCTGCTTGCCTTGTCATTTTGGTTATGGGAAGCTCCTGTACCATGTGCAAGGGGTACCCTGTTGGCGGTTCTCGATGATATGCATGTATTTATAATGACAAGAACTTTCAGGTGACCAAAGTTGAGTAGCATGTGGAGCGACCCTCGTACTCAAGGGACTTGGGATTTCCAGTCTATGGTCTGTCAAGCATATGATTCAGAGTGGACCTCACTTTTACCTTAACCACATGAAGATGCCTATGATAGGGGCAACGAGAGCTCAAAGTTAATGCGTACCTTCCTTTCAGCATTAGGAAGCCTTTCAAACCTTCACAAAACTGTTTTCACAACTTTGTTGAGTCACCACTTATTCTATGAGCACCTTCTTGGGAGCATAGTTGGAATTCTTGTGTTTGTTCCAAAACTTGGTTAATTATGTCATGACTTTGATGCTTGTATCTCTGATATCTTTACCTCTAGTCTTCACTTGAACTTTAGAGGTGCCTTGGCATTCATATTGTGCTCTTCAAACAAAGGCAAGCGAGATACCACTCTATCATACCTTACTATGAGCATTGTAATGTTGCTTATGTTTATGTTTCATGCTACTTATTATTATTGAGTTGGTTTCTCTTCATAGCTTGCAATGACTATTGAGTAGACTTAGTTGCATACTTATTATTATGAATTGTCTAAGCATCTACTCCTGTGCTGAGAATATATACATCTTATGAAGCAAATGTGTTCGTGAAAGTTCTTTTATCGCACTCATTTTTCAAATGAATTGCTTGAGGACAAGTAATAAGCTAAGCTTGGGGGAGTTGATACGTATAAAACGTATCTATTTTCTCGAACACTTTGCTATTGTTTCTTCTCTAAACTTGTGTGATTTGGATACAACTAACACGGACTGATGCTGTTTTCAGCAGAATTACCTTGGTGTCTTATTTTTATGCAAAAAATGAACTATCAGGAAAAATCCCAGAAAATATGCCAAAAACTATTTCTCATCAGAAGATCCACGGAGCCAGAAGGGGAGACGGAGGGGAGGCCTGGGGGGCCAAGACCCACCCAGGCGCAGGCCCACTGACCCGCGCCTAGGGGAGGTCTGGCCACCCCAGGCAGCTCCTTGGCCTCCCTCCGTGCTTATAAGTTGCCTTCTGACCTAAAAACATAGGGGGGTTCGATAGTTTTCTAGAAAGAGTTCCGCTCTGCCTCCGCCACCAGAGACCAAGATTCGGATCCAGAAACTCCGTTCTGGCACCCTGCCAGGACGAGGAATTTGGAGAGGATCATCACCATCGTCATCACCAATGCATCTCCATCAACCACCGATGTTTCCCTCATCCATGAGTGAGAATTCCCCGCTATAGGCTTGGGGGTGGTAGGGATTGGATGAGTTCTATCATGTAATCGGATAAGATCTGTTAGGGGCATAGTGCCTAGTATCTCTATTAGTGTTATTTGACTTTATTGCAACTTGTTGTGCTTAATGCTTGTCACTAGGGCCCGAGTGCCATGATCTCAGATCTGAACTTATTATTGAATCATTATGATAGTATTGTTTGTGATCTTATCTGCAAGTTGTGTACACATATCATTGTCCGGATCCAAAGGCCCCAAAGTGACAATAATTGGGACAATGAGAGGGTATGGTTGTGGTTTGAGGATCACATGTGTTCACGAAGTGTTAATGCTTTGCTCTGGTGCTCTATTAAAAGGAGTACATTAATTGTCAGTAGTTCCCTAGAGGCCCCGCTGCCACGGGCTGGCTGGACAGAAGATGTTGTGCAAGTTCTCATTGCGAGCACGTATGACTATATTTGGAGCACATGCCTAGGATTGTTTAGTACTTGGATTCTTGTTATTATTTATCTGCAATGCCCTAGTTATTGAAGTTACATGTTTAGACTCGTCCATGCAACGCCCGTCCATCCATCCCTATGCCTACCGCACTTGAATCCTACCGTTACTGTTACTGTTACTATTGCTCATGTTTCACTGTTGCTGTTGCTGTTGCTACTACAAACTGTTGCTATTGACAAACTTCTGTGAGCAAGAACTATTTCCAGGTGCAGCTGAACTAAAAACTCAGTTGTTAAGGCTTGCAAGTATTCTTTGGCTCCCCTTGTGTCGAATCAATAAATTGAGTAATAGTACCCGCGAAGACTTTTGCGATCCCCTACACTTGTGGGTCATCAGATCCCTCTCAATCTAGGGATGATGGTGGCGGCTGCTACGGACTGTTTCGCGAAGATTTGATCGGGTACTTAGGGTTTCTACATCGGGTGCTTTTATAACGAAGGAGCAAGGTCAATGGGCTCCCGAGGGGCCCACACCTAGGGCTAGCGCGCCCCCCAGGCCGCGCCGCCCTAGGGTGTGGCTGCCTATTGGCCCCCCTTTGGCTGCCCTTTGTACTCTATGTTCCTTCTGGTAAAATATTGACTTTGGCTTTTGTCCTGCCCAATTCCGAGAATATTTCCTTACTAGCTTTTCTAAACCCAAAAACAACAAAAAATAGGCAACTGGCACTGCGGCATCTTGTCAATAGGTTAGTTCCGGAAAATGTATAAAAATACCTCAAAGTATGGACAAAACATAAGAAATTTGATACAAAACAAGCATGGAGCATCAAATATTATAGATACGTTTATGATGTATCAACAGAGGAGCGTGAAGATTTATTTGACTCCAAGGGATACTGTTGTGGATGTAATAAATGATTATACATGCAACATGGTCTCATACCAGCAAGTTCGAGTGGCCCGTAGATGGTGGTTAGGCACATATCCTAACTGGGAGGTCCAGTTGCTGATAGAAAAGACAGGGGGTCCAACCAAGATAAAGGATGGTGGCGTGCCACCACCTTAGTTGGAAGTCGGCGTCTTAGAGGACAAGATTATAGTATATGTATTAGTGTAGGATTCTATCACCCGTTCGACTTGAAATCTCCTTATAACCCTAAGTACGATGATACGTTGGAAATGTATCTATAATTTTTGATGCTCCATGCTTGTTTTGTATCTAATTTGCTTTGCTTGTCTACACTTTGATGTGCTTTTTACATGTTTTCTGGTACTAACCTATTAACAAGTTGCAACGGTGCCAGATGCCTGTTTTCTGCTATTTTTGGTTTCAGAAAAGTTAGTAAATAAATATTCTCGGAATTAGACGGGACAAAGGACAAAGTCAATTACTTTCCGTGGGGAACAAGAAGTCCAAAGGAGATCCGGAGGGTCCAGCCAGGGGGGCCAGACTCTGGCTAGCACGCCCCCCAGGCCGATGGGCTCCCGAGGGGCCCACACCTAGGGCTAGCGCGCCCCCCAGGCCGCGCCGCCCTAGGGTGTGGCTGCCTATTGGCCCCCCTTTGGCTGCCCTTTGTACTCTATGTTCCTTCTGGTAAAATATTGACTTTGGCTTTTGTCCTGCCCAATTCCGAGAATATTTCTTTACTAGCTTTTCTAAAACCAAAAACAACAAAAAATAGGCAACTGGCACTGCGGCATCTTGTCAATAGGTTAGTTCCGGAAAATGTATAAAAATACCTCAAAGTATGGACAAAACATAAGAAATTTGATACAAAACAAGCATGGAGCATCAAAAATTATAGATACGTTTATGATGTATCAACAGAGGAGCGTGAAGATTTATTTGACTCCAAGGGATACTGTTGTGGATGTAATAAATGATTATACATGCAACATGGTCTCATACCAGCAAGTTCGAGTGGCCCGTAGATGGTGGTTAGGCACATATCCTAACTGGGAGGTCCAGTTGCTGATAGAAAAGACAGGGGGTCCAACCAAGATAAAGGATGGTGGCGTGCCACCACCTTAGTTGGAAGTCGGCGTTTTAGAGGACAAGATTATAGTATATGTATTAGTGTAGGATTCTATCACCCGTTCGACTTGAAATCTCCTTATAACCCTAAGGACGATGATACGTTGGAAATGTATCTATAATTTTTTATCCTCCATGCTTGTTTTGTATCTAATTTGCTTTGCTTGTCTACACTTTGATGTGCTTTTTACATGTTTTCTGGTACTAACCTATTAACAAGTTGCAACGGTGCCAGATGCCTGTTTTCTGCTGTTTTTGGTTTCAGAAAAGTTAGTAAAGAAATATTCTCGGAATTAGACGGGACAAAGGACAAAGTCAATTACTTTCTGTGGGGAACAAGAAGTCCAGAGGAGAGCCGGAGGGTCCAGCCAGGGGGGCCAGACTCACCCCAGGCGCGAGGGCAGGTGGGCCCACGCCTGGCTAGGGTTTGGTGGCCCTGGCCGCCTCCCGGTCTCGCCCCTTCGCCTATAACAATCCCCCGATGCAGAAACCCTGAGTACCCGATCAAATCTCCACGAAACCATATGTAGCCTCCGCCATCATCATCCCTAGATCGAGGGAATCTGAAGTTCTTCCCGACACCCTGCCGGAGGGGAGATCATCCCGGAGGCCTTCTCTCCGATATGATGCGTGAGTAGTTCCACCTTGGACTATGGGTCCATGTAGTAGCTAGATGGTTGTATCTCCTCCTTTGTGCTTTCATGTATAGATCTTGTGAGCTCCGTTCATGATCAATATCTAATCTATTTGTAATCATGCATGTTGTGTTTGCGGGGATCCGATGGATATTGAGATTATTATGTTGGTTTGATTAATGGTTTTGTATTTATGATTCTATCATGTCTGTGTTGTTTGTGATCTTGCATGCTCTCCGTTGCTAGTGGTTATCTTGGCCAAGTAGTTGCTAGTGACTCCAAGAGGGGGTATTTATGCTCGATAGTGGGTTCATGCCTCTAGTTTCCAAGGGAAGTGACAGAAATCTCTTCGGTTGTAGATGTGCTGTTGCTACTAGGGAGAAAACAACGGTCTCTTGTTCATGGAACATGTGGACTGTTTATGTCACATCCCAAGATTTTCCAAATCTTGTTATGTGAAAAATAAATAAACAAAATAAACAATTGTTGAAAATCAGGGTGAAAAGAAACTTTTGTTTCTAAATGGAAACTTGAAAAACCCATCTTGAACAAACTTTAAAGTTTGAATCCAAGAAAATCCAAATCAAGAGAAATGCATTCCTCAATGAATGTATCTTGAAATTTAAACACTTGGAAAATAAATCCAAACCCTAAACCCTAATGGAATAAAATCATTTCCAAGTTATCACCAAGCCTATGGATTTGATCCATATAAAAATTTGTCAACAAACATTTACAAAAGATCAAGAATGACAAATGGAAATATTATAAGACCATATAAATTGGTTTCACTTAATTTGGAACCATAAATAAAATCTTATGAATTTAATAAGATAAAGGAATTGAATTCCCAAAGCTAATAAAGCCCTTATCTAAAATCCATACCAAATGGTGAGCAAATAATCCTAAAGATATTTAAAAGGATAAACAAATATTAAATAAGATTTTACAAATTGGAATCACCAAGTTTGGATCTATAAATAAAAAGATATGGATTTTATAAGATGAAGAAAGAAATATTAAATAAAGAATATTTGAAAGACCAAATAAATCTTGGACTAATCCATAAACAAATGGAATGAATATAATCCAAATCCAAATAAAATAAAAAGATAAAGAATTTCCAAAATAAAATAAAATGGCAATAACCATTCTATCCTTTTCTTAATAAAGACAAATCTCTAATAAGAATAATTATATAATTCACGAGAAAATAGTATTTTGGAATTTACCCAAGTGAAATAAAAGTTGTTTAATTCAACTTGTTTAAGATTAAAGAAATCTTCCAAATAAACTTTAGGGAATTAAAACTATATTTAATTCCATTGGAAATAAAACAAATACCCAATTCAAATGATTTATGAATCATATTGAATTTATTCCGAATGATCCTAGGTGAATATTTTGACACCCTATTAAGTAAATAAAACTTACTGAAAAAGATTTGGAAGAATTTAGAAACTTAAATGGTGTTTGAAAATATTATTAAATCTTATTTGATTTAAAACAAGGGCTTATTTGAATAATTAAAAGACCCCAAAAAGAATAAAACTTTATTCCAAACTTGACTTCAGATTATATTACTAATCAGTATTTAAACCTACACAAATTTTGGTTGAGGTTTGAATTCAAATTGATGTTTGAATTAATTAAGCAAAATCAAAACAGAAATAAGAAATGGAAAAGGAAAAACAAAGCAGTACAAAAAAAATGAACTAAGCGGCCAGCCCAACAAGGCCCAGCAAGCCCATCTTTCACCCCACCCGCAGCGAAACGTTTTCACTCAAGTTTTGACCCACGGCGTCGCTGATGACCTGGACCCACTTCCCTCTCCCCCTCTTTCGCTGACAAGACGACCCCACCGCCACGCAAACTTCTTCCTCGCCGCGACTCCTTCTCCCCCTCACCTCGCGACCGTTTTCTGCCGCTGATTCCTCGCGATCAATTCTCCTTAATGCTGCGTTTAAACCTCGCCGCGACCATGCATGATTAAATGCCTGCCTCTCCTCCTCATTTCCCCTCACTCGCCTCCCCCTCTCTGCCCCCAGGCTGGACGAATTTCTCCATGCACCCTCACTGCTCCGACGAACATCCACGGCAATTCCGGCCAGCCTCCTATGCCCCTTTCCCCCTCGACCAAGCTCACTTGCTACCCAACCCCTGGCGAACCTCCCCGTAGCTCCAGCTCGCCCGCGCGTGCCCCCCAGCGTCGGCAACAACAACGACCAGCAGCGCCGTCGCCTGCCCTTTTCTCCTACGACGCCTCCAGGTAGTCTCTGACCGCGCCGCCCCTTCTCTGTGATGCTCCCGCACTCCCTAATCTTCTACGCATCTAATTATAATGTTATCTTGCCTTCTCGTGCGATGTAGCCTCGCCCCCGTCGACGTCTGATCGCACCCGACGCCAGGAGCATCTCCGGCGAGGAATTCCGACGACACTCGTGCGCCCCTTGCCTCCCCGCGAGTACCTTGAGCTTCACCACGATCCCGCGATTCTGGTGAGCATCTCCTTCTTCTCCCTCGCTTCCTAGACTCACCGAACCACCGCCACCAGACACGCCGCCGCCACCTGCCGCCGCCAGCGCCGCCCATCTCTGGCAAGCTTGCTGTACACCGTTTGATCACGATCCAGTGGCTAGGAAAGAAACTAACCGAAGGGGTACGCTTTCTTCTGAGCCGTACGATCCCACTTAGATCTAACGCTCCACAGCGATCGATCCGCACGAAGCGGTATCGACCAATCGCATCGCGACGCGTGGCCAGTGTGTTGATTTAAAAACAGAATTTGATCTATTGAATTAGTAAACTTGCAAAATTCATAACTTTCAAACAACACGTCCAAATTTTGCAAATTTTATATCAATGGATTCAGCAAAACAAGTACTTTCTGACCATGCACTTTGTTTAGTAAAAAGCTTCTAGTAAAATGTTTGTTTTTGCAGAAACTTGTGTATGCATGTTTAGAATATAAAAATTATTCTAAAAAGATTTTTGAGATAAAACCTTTGGCAAATGGTTTGTTTTGAACCTACTGACCATTGGAATCAATTTGTGGTTTCAAAAATATATTTGGTGAAGAAAAAGAATAAACTTTTGATTTAAACCATTTCTAGTCAAATAAAAATAATGCTTATTTATTAAAAATGCTTTTGGAGGAAAACCTTTGGGAAATGTTTTGATTTAAACTCTATGACCCCAAGCACCAAGTTTTATGATTTGAAAATGTATTTGGTGAACTCCATAAAGATTATTACTTTGTTAAAGACATTTTCAACCACATAAAATATTGATTTTGTTCAAAAATGGTTTATAGGTAAAATCTTTTGCAAATAGTTTTGCCACTTTATAAAATGACCAATAAGTGTTTTATAATGTTTATAACCTGTTATAAACCACTTTTGTAAATAAAACAAAGTTTTGGCATGCTTGCATGCATTGTTTTGTTTCTATCATTTTATGTGATGTTTTGCTTGAATGGTAGATTGAAATATTGTTTGCTTGATTGAAATGTAGTGATTTGAAGAGTGTGATCATTGCAAAGACAAGGAGTGAACTTATATTATCTACCAAAAAGGCAAGTGATGCTTCATACTTTTGTCCCATTATTTTCACTATGCATTAGTGATATTTCTAAGTAGGACTTGCATGGAATTTTGCTAAGTGTAAACTATGCCATGGGAAATCCTAGTAGATGAAACCTTAGTAGAAATTTCCTAAGTTAAGATTCCTACTAATATCATGCTTAGCTTAGCTAGTAGAAAACAAGGGTGGATTATATTCATGCTATGGGATATTTCTAAGTCAAGGACTTGTGTTTTGTTAATAAAACAACTAAGTGAATGAATCACCTGGGTGGAATGGAAGGAATGGTTTGTGTTGAGTGGTTCACAAGGCCCATTTCTATGGTTTACCTTGTGTATATCACTTGTGGATGGCCACCCAGGAACAAAGATATTTGAGATGTCAAATGTTGAGAAGCTTCAAGTGCAGCCACTTGGCATTATGGGCTCTGCCTGGATCATATAGGTTGCAATAACTTAGCCAAATGGACAGTTGGTGGTAGGGGTTTGATAGGTTGGAGCGTGTCCATTCTGGTCTAAGGGAAGGCTTCTGAAAGATCTTGTCTTGGTGAAACCAAGTCTTGTGGGGAAAGTGCACCACCTCTATAGAGTGAAAAATCTAAGTACTTAGCCATGTCCCTGGTAAAGGACAATTTGAGCATCAAGACATGGAAGCTATCAAGAATCTCCTCATCCCAATTTCTAAGTTAAAAACTTGTGGTTGAACAAGGGTTGAAGGATCACCAATTTCTATTGGGAGATGCCTTGGGAAATATTTTGTCAAGCAAAAACTTAGTGTTTTCAAATGATAAGGAAAAACTATTTTGAGCAATGCAAGCCTAAGCTCCACTTAGCCAAATGCATATAGATGATAGACTCCACTATACCACCATAGTATCACTTGCCAATACAATTCAAATGTATTGACCCTTGTGGCTGTAACTTGTTATGTTGCAGGTTTGTTTGATGTTAATAAAGTTTGTTGATTAGGATTAAAAGTCTACAAATGTCTTCCTGTGGCACTTTGAAGATGAAGGACCCCATGCTATTGTTATATTCTGCTGCATTGTAATGAGATAGCCAAATGAGCTATGTAAGATGTAATAAATTATTTTATTCCTGGTTATAAAGTTGTATTATGACCTTTGTTTCTTGATATTACATCTTAACTGTGGATGCTAGCTATTGATCCAGGGACTAGCATTGTAAACACAGGGATCTCTACCTTATTAAAGGTTGGGAAACTTACAGATGGTATCAGAGCATTGTGTTGCCTGTAGAATTGTAACCCTAGGATTGGACAAAACCCCTTAGGAAAATAGGAGTTGTATTTGTTCCAAAACTTATTTACAAACAATCTTGTAAACTCTTTCCTCAACCATTTTGGTTTCAACTCTACATCTCTTCTATTTCAACTTGATGGATAAAGCCTACCCCATGGACAAAGACTTCACCATGTGCAAAGGACTTCATCAACTCTAATGACTTCAACATCTTCAAGTGATTTCAACCTCATTCCCAACAAAGACTTCAACCTTGGATATCACTAAGGACTACAAGTGAGACAAGAAATGTTACTCAGGACTTGAGGACTAAGGAAACACAACTTAGAAGGAAGCATCATCACCTTTGAAGTTTTGTGACCAAGACACAAGAATTTTTCCAAAGAAACCATGATCTCATGCAAGAAGAATCAACCAAGAAGGAAGAAAGATCTCAAGTAAACCATATAGATGGACCACCATATTAAGTATAGATCAAACACCCCAACTTATGTGGTGTAACAAAAATATTTTTGGTTGCCTAAAAATATGCTTGAAACTTGTTGTTTGAGTGGAGTGTTTGTTTGTGATTGCTTGCACATTGCTTGAGTGAATTGTGATGTGTGTGATTAGAATTATTCCTCAGAAATATTTTGCCTATTCTAATCCCAAACCAACCCAAACAGATGACTTCTCCAAGAGACTCCAACATCAAGAATGATGACAACAACAACCAAGAGGTCAACATGAGAGAACAACTGCTAGCAAATCAAACCCAGTTGAACCAAGTGACAACTCAATTTTTAGCCAACAACAATGGATTAGACCCAACCATGCAAAAGTTTTTGCAAACTCAATCCCAATTGTTGCAAGGGATGGCTACTCAAATGATCAACATGGGAGACAACTCTTCCCAAGGAGTTTGTAACAACAAGGATGTCAAGGATGATATTCTAGAAGGAACTCAAGCTTGCAATATTTGTGGAGACAAGGATCACACTTCCAAGGAGCATGAAGATCAATGCCCCAATTGTGAAGAAAAACATCCAACTGACCAATGCCCCACATCTCAAGCTACTTGTTACTTATGTGAAGGAAATAATCATGTCCCTATCCAATGCCCCATCTATTCCATAGTTCAACAAAGGAAACAAGGTGGAGTGCAACAACTGATTGCAGACTACCATGAGAGAGCCAAGTCTACCAAGAAGGATGAAGACAAAGGGAAATCTCATCTTGCACCTCCATGCAATATGACTCAATTTAAAGGACCAAAAGAGGAGACATATGTATTATCCAAGGAATAAGAAAAGGTCAAGGAGACCAGGAACTATTCCTACCTTTGAGATAAAATATGAAGAACATGAACTAGAAGCACTCTTAGCTTTGGAGAAACCCAAGAAGAAGAAGTATAAGGAAATTAGCCAAGTATGGTGCAACAACTGCAAAGAGCTAGGCCATTATGTGTCAACTTGTCCACAGAAGATACGTGAAGAACTCAATCTTATCACATGTTACAATTGTGGTAACCAAGGACATTATGCAAGCAATTGTCCATAGAAGATGAAGCACAAGATAAAGCCTATGAAGGATCTCAGCCTTGTCACATGTTTCAAGTGTGGAAATAAAGGACACTATGTAGATGTTTGTCCAGAGAAGCTTCATCAAGATACCAAGCAAGCCAAGAAGTAATCTAGTTGGAAAATTTTTAAGGGTGGTAGTACCCAAGTTGCTTTGAGCCAACTTGTAACCCCTAGCCTCCCCAAATCTCGGGACGAGATTTATTTTAAGGGTGGTAGCCTGTCACATCCCAAGATTTTCCAAATCTTGTTATGTGAAAAATAAATAAACAAAATAAACAATTGTTGAAAATCAGGGTGAAAAGAAACTTTTGTTTCTAAATGGAAACTTTAAAAACCCATCTTGAACAAACTTAAAAGTTTGAATCCAACAAAATCCAAATCAAGAGAAATGCATTCCTCAATGAATGTATCTTGAAATTTAAACACTCGGAAAATAAATCCAAACCCTAAACCCTAATGGATTAAAATCATTTCCAAGTTATCACCAAGCCTATGGATTTGATCCATATAAAAATTTGTCAACAAACATTTACAAAAGATCAAGAATGACAAATGGAAATATTATAAGACCATATAAATTGGTTTCAGTTAATTTGGAACCATAAATAAAATCTTATGAATTTAATAAGATAAAAGAATTGAACTCCCAAAGCTAATAAAGCCCTTATCTAAAATCCATACCAAATGGTGAGCAAATAATCCTAAAGATATTTAAAAGGATAAAAAAATATTAAATAAGATTTTACAAATTGGAATCACCAAGTTTGGATCAATAAATAAAAAGATATGGATTTTATAAGATGAAGAAAGAAATATTAAATAAAGAATATTTGAAAGACCAAATAAATCTTGGCCTAATCCATAAACAAATGGAATGAATATAATCCAAATTCAAATAAAATAAAAAAGATAAAGAATTTCCAAAATAAAATAAAATGGCAATAACCATTCTATCCTTTTTTTAATAAAGACAAATCTCTAATAAGAATAATTATATAATTCATGAGAAAATAGTATTTTGGAATTTACCCAAGTGAAATAAAAGTTGTTTAATTCAACTTAATTAAGATTAAATAAATCTTCCAAATAAACTTTAGGGAATTAAAACTATATTTAATTCCATTGGAAATAAAACAAATACCCAATTCAAATGATTTATGAATCATATTGAATTTATTCCAAATGATCCTAGGTGAATATTTTGACACCCTATTAAGTAAATAAAACTTACTGAAAAAGATTTGTAAGAATTTAGAAACTTAAATGGTGTTTGAAAATATTATTAAATATTATTTGATTTAAAACAAGGGCTTATTTGAATAATTAAAAGACCCCAAAAAGAATAAAACTTTATTCCAAAATTGACTTCAGATTATATTACTAATCAGTATTTAAACCTACACAAATTTTGGTTGAGGTTTGAATTCAAATTCATGTTTGAATTAATTAAGCAAAATCAAAACAGAAATAAGAAATGGAAAAAGAAAAACAAAGCAGTACAAAAAATGAACTAAGCGGCCAGCCCAACAAGGCCCAGCAAGCCCATCTTTCACCCCACCCGCAGCGAAACGTTTTCACTCAAGTTTTGACCCACGGCGTCGCTGACGACCTGGACCCACTTCCCTCTCCCCCTCTTTCGCTGACGAGATGACCCCACCGCCACGCAAGCTTCTTCCTCGCCGCGACTCCTTCTCCCCCTCACCTCGCGACCGTTTTCTGCCGCTGATTCCTCGCGATCAATTCTCCTTAATGCTGAGTTTAAATCTCGCCGCGACCATGCATGATTAAACGCCTGCCTCTCCTCCTCATTTCCCCTCACTCGCCTCCCCCTCTATGCCCCCAGGCTGGACGAATTTCTCCACGCACCCTCACTGCTCCGATGAACATCCGCGGCAATTCCGGCCAGCCTCCTCCGCCCCTTGCCCCCTCGACCAAGCTCACTTGCTTCCCACCCCCTGGCGAACCTCCCCGTAGCTCCAGCTCGCCCGCGCGTGCCCCCCAGCTTCAGCAACAACAACGACCAACAGCGCCGTCGTCTGCCCTTTTCTCCGACGACGCCTCCAGGTAGTCTCTGACCGCGCCGCCCCTTCTCTGTGATGCTCCCGCACTCCCTAATCTTCTACTCATCTAACGCTACTGTTATCTTGCCTTCTCGTGCGCTGTAGCCTCGCCCCCGTCGACGTCTGACCGCACCTGACGCCAGGAGCATCTCCGGCGAGGAATTCCGACGACACTCGTGCGCCCCTTGCCTCCCCGCGAGTACCTTGAGCTTCACCACGATCCCGCGATTCTGGTGAGCATCTCTGTGGCATCCCGCAAAACCACTACTAGAAAATCGCGTTGTTTTTGTGCATTGCATCATCATGACCGCATGCTCATGTCATCATGCCACATTGCAATTGAGCATCGTCATCATCTTGCATTTGTTTGTCTAAAAATATTTGCGGAAAAACCTATTCTTGTTTTCTAAACGCCCCGTTTTTGTTCAAACGCAAAACCCGGATCTCCGGATTATTTTGTTTTGTCTGCTATCGGTTTGCAAAAGCCTTGTTTGAAATAAATAAAATATTCAATTATTTTAGGGGGCAGCCGAACCGGGCCGATCCGACCCAGTTGGCCACCCCCAGTACAAAACAATCGGTCCACCAAAATCCCTAACCTACCCAACCTATCCTACCCACCCTGCCTCCACCTCACCCCCTCCAATCATCGCTCGCCACCTCATCTCCCCTCACCACTCCCTCCACTCAAACGCTGCCACCTCACCCCTCTTCCTCTCCCTCCCAACCGACCCACCCCTGGTCAACCACCCCTTGGACCCGCTTCCCTAGCCCCACCTGGCCCCCTGTCCGCGGGACCCACCCGGCCCCAACTCTCTGGCCCCACCCGCACCGCAGCCTCCTCCCTCCTCCTCTCACGCGCCCCGCTCTCCCTCCCCGCACCCTCACCCGACGGACCGCCCCCTCCCCCTCCGCTCCGGTCGAGAGCGCCCCCTCGCCGCTCCCCCAGACACCTCGCCCCGCGGCCTCTCCTTCCTCCCCAGCCTCGCCGGTGACCCCTTTCCCCCCCCCCCCCCCCCCGCCTGCCGATCCACGAGCCCCGCCTCCGCGGCCCGGCCCCGCCTCCTCCCGGCGCGCCGCCGCCTACCTCCCTTCTCCCCCCGCCTCGCGCGCCCTGGCGCCCCTTCACCAAGCTCCCCACCGCCCCGCGAGTCTCCCCGCCTCGGCTCCCCGCTGCCCGCCACCGCTGCTCGCCCCTCTTCCCTAGCTCCGGCCGCCCCTTCAAGCTCCCGGCCGGCCGCCGCCCTTCCTCCTCACGAGCACCTCGCCGGCGCCCTCCACCCGACGCCGACCCTCTCCAACCGCCGCCGGCCTCCCTCTCCTCCCGCGCCTCCCCGCCGTTCTGCGTCGGCCTGCGCCGCCGCGCCCGGTCCTCCGCTCGCCGGAGGCCACCCCTGCACCCCCACCCGCCGCCGACCGCCCGCAACCACCCCGATCCCCGCCACCGGCGCGCCCTGCTCGCCACCATCTCTGCCTCGGCCGGCAGCGCTGCGCCGCGGGGCCCCTCTGCAGCGCGCGGCCGCGCACCACCGGGCCTTGCAGCGCCGCCGCCGCCCGGGACAGCGGGCCCCGTCTCCAACCTCCGCCGAGGAGCCCGCCGCCCGGTGCTCGCCCTCGGCCAGCGTGTCGTTCGCGCCCGCGTCGCGATCCCCTGATGGCCACCCCGTGCGTCGCCAATGCTCGTGTAGGAGCATAGTAACCGCCAAGATCGACACCGACCCAACAGAGACCCGAGCGAGCCTGATGAACCATCGATGACCCTCGAAGAACCACCGACAAGGGTATCCAATGCCATGCTCGTCTTCATGGATCCTCATGAACTCCGGCGCGGAACCAAGTTCACTACGAGCAACCAAGCCGGAGCCTTCAAGGTTGTCGGTGGAAACCCAGAGGATCCCCGGACGCCAAGACCGTTGACACGGATACCGAAGGACGCGGAGCATCAAGTACTTCCACTCGGACGCCCCACGGACTCGGAGAAACCCTCAGACGCCAAGTTCGCCTCATGAACCCCGAAGACCCGAACCCGAAGACCCGAACCCGAAGACGCCAAGGTCGCCGACGCAGCATGCCAAGTACTTCACCCCAGTTGAGACAAGTACTACTTCCCGGTACGCGGACCGACAAGATCTTCGCAACGACAAGATCGACACCGACCAGGGCGAGTCCGATGCGCCCCGACGCTGAACCAAGACCTCCTCCCGGAACGCCAAGATCTACCTCCGTTATCCGAGAACGATCCTGCCGAGGCCGAACCCCAGATCCGGACCCTGAGACCGACCCCGAACCCCGGAACCCCAAGCTCGCCGAACCCTAATGTGTGAACCCCTTCCCGAAACCCTATTTTATAATATAATACAACTTGTCGCATATTAAATGTTCATGCATGCATATTGTCGTGTGGTTTGGGGGCCTTATGCCGATTCACCTCATAATTAAATATGGGGCCCATATGCGGACAAATCTAGTCTCATATTGGCCTCATTTAAATTTGTGTAGCGAACCGGTGCTATCTTTTGCCATGCTAAGACAACATTTAAATTGGGGGCATCTAAACAACATGAACAATATAATTAATTGTCGGGACCTCCGGTTCCGCTTAATATGGTCTAATTGCACCGCATATTTACCATGCCATGCATCATACATGCATCATGCCCGATCTTTTGCCGTAGTATTAAATATTGCATCCGGTGTTTATTCTAGTGTTTTGGTTCTTCGCGGATAAGGCCGTTGAGTTGATGTGAGCTTCGCCCCGATCTTCGGATGAACCTTCGGCAATGTTTTCAGGCGAGCATCTCCCCTTTCTACCTATCTTACTTTTATAGTATTTATTTCCCTCCTGTTGATCTACTGCTATCTGTGTTGCGATGCTCTAGTTTCCGTACCCGTGATATCCCTTGCAGCCATATATTGCCTTGGACACATCCTATTACCTGTTGATTGGTAGATAGTTGGACTTGCGTGTCGTAGTCGCTCGCTCAAGTGTTGTTGCGTGTCGTCAAGTACCACAGTTGTTGGAGTCTTGCCGCATGTTCAATGTTGGAGATGATCATGGTTTTACTTATTGTTCACTTTAGTTACTGTTTAACAACTAAAATTGAAGTAGGTAAGCAGAGGCACCGGTGGGTGATAGATAATATCTGGTTTCCGACCGCCCACTTGTGTCCCGTAGGACCCTGAGTTCTTGACACCTGTTCCGAGATCGAGCGCGCTAACCACAGGTGGGGAGATATGGGCCCCCCATCGATTAGTACCTGATTTCAAAGTATTGTACTGGGGGCCACAAGTAGTTTGGGGCATTACTACTATTCTGTACTTATGCCATGCTTTACTGCTTTATTTACGATTGTGTGAGGAGCACGCTGTACTGTTTTGGAAGCGGAGTGTTTTCGCGGTATCGACAGTCCCAGCTTTGGGATTTGCTGTCGTTTACAGCCACTGTCGCAAACCCTGAGTCCGTCTCGGAGACCGGCCGACTTCGTTGCGGGTGTACTTAGTGGGGTGGCCCCCCGTGCTTGCTTTGGGTCTGGAAACGTCGTGACTTAGGCCCCGCCGACATACCGATGGGTGTATGTTAACTGATCTGGCAAAAAGGGTCGAAGTGCTTGTGGATACTTTGGTGCACCCCTACAGGGTTTAATCTTTTCGAGAAGCCGTGTCCGCGGTTATGGACGACTTGGAGCACAGGTCTCGATCATAGACAACTAAAACTAAAGTTTACTGTTATAAATTGACTTGTATCCGATATGACTAGTAATCAGTTTCACTGCAACGGAATGGCTAAATAAAAATACCAACAACTGCTGGGTTTAGGGATATCGCATGCTAATTGTATCTGACTAGTAAGTGCCGCAACTACAACGGAATGGTTAACTAAAACGGCCCACTGCTTATTTTATCAGGATGACTATCTATACCTGACTAGTAATTGCTGCAACGATAACTGAATAAATAAAACTGCCAACTGTGTGAGTTCCTCGGTTGACTTCCTCGTTTGGTCTCGAGGGGAAATACCAGGATGGGATTGTTTGGTGTTAGTATCAGGTTGGTTCCGGATAGGACTTTCTTACCCCTCTCTGATAGCCGTCATTTGTATCGAGTCTCTATAGGTTGTTTAGTGCACGCTGCCGCTGCCGCTCAGTCCACCATACCTATGTAGGCGAGGACCGCCGAATTCTAGTCTCGCCGTGTACTGGCCTCAGTACTGACGCTCCTTCTTTTTCCTTTGCCCTTTGTCGGCACCCCTTTTGTTTAAGCAGGTTTTGAGATCGACGTCGTTAGCAGGGTTACCCTTCCGGCTTGGCCTGGGCAGGGTTATGGACGCCATTGGTTATTCTTCAGGGCTCTTAGCCCCATTTGCATCTTGTCCGTAGCTGGACGCTGTATCGTTTTCAAGGTGATTTGGATCTTTGTTCTGTATATCTGTATTCTTAACTCATGGAGTCGTGTTGTATATATATCTGTTCTGTGGGTCCCATCGAGGACTGTTGTGTGATGTTATTACTTCGTTTTCCACCCGCACGAAAGTGCCTGGTGGGCACCTTTGAATCGTTTCTATGCGGGTTTGGCGGGTTTCGCTAAAACTTGCATAGGGTCGATTCTGAGGGTGTTACAATCTCCTTCTTCTCCCTCGCTTCCTAGACTCACCGAACCACCGCCACCAGACACGCCGCTGCCACCTGCCGCCGCGAGCGCCGCCCATCTCTGGCAAGCTTGCTGTACACCGTTCGATCACGATCCAGTGGCTAGGAAAGAAACTAACCGAAGGGGTACGCTTGCTTCTGAGCCGTACGATCCCACTTAGATCTAACCCTCCACAGCGATCGATCCGCACGAAGATATATCGACCAATCGCAGCGCGACGCGTGGCCAGTGTGTTGATTTAAAAACAGAATTTGATCTATTGAATTAGTAAACTTGCAAAATTCATAACTTTCAAACCACACGTCCAAATTTTGCAAATTTTATATCAATGGATTCAGAAAAACAAGTACTTTCTGACCATTCACTTTGTTTAGTAAAAAGCTTCTGGCAAAATGTTTGTTTTTGCAGAAACTTTTGTATGCATGTTTAGAATATAAAAATTATTCTAAAAAGATTTTTGAGATAAAACCTTTGGAAAATGGTTTTTTTTTAACCTACTGACCATAGGAATCAATTTGTGGTTTCAAAAATATATTTGGTGAAGCAAAAGAATAAACTTTTGATTTAAACCATTTCTAGTCAAATAAAAATAATGTTTATTTATTAAAAATGCTTTTGGAGGAAAACCTTTGGGAAATGTTTTGATTTAAACTCTCTGACCCCAAGCACCAAGTTTTATGATTTGAAAATGTATTTGGTGAACTCCATAAAGATTATTACTTTGTTAAAGACATTTTCAACCACATAAAATATTGATTTTGTTCAAAAATGGTTTATAGGTAAAATCTTTTGCAAATAGTTTTGCCACTTTATAAAATGACCAATAAGTGTTTTATAATGTTTATAACCTATTATAAACCACTTTTGTAAATAAAACAAAGTTTTGGCATGCTTGCATGCATTGTTTTGTTTCTATCATTTTATGTGATGTTTTGCTTGAATGGTAGATTGAAATATTGTTTGCTTGATTGAAATGTAGTGATTTGAAGAGTGTGATCATTGAAAAGACAAGGAGTGAACTTATATTCTCTACCAAAAAGGCAAGTGATGCTTCATACTTTTGTCCCATTATTTTCACTATGCATTAGTGATATTTCTAAGTAGGACTTGCATGGAATTTTGCTAAGTGTAAACTATGCCATGGGAAATCCTAGTAGATGAAACCTTAGTAGAAATTTCCTAAGTTAAGATTCCTATATCATGCTTATATTAGCTAGTAGAAAACAAGGGTGGATTATATTCATGCTATGGAATATATTCTAAGTCAAGGACTTGTGTATTGTTAATAAAACAACTAAGTGAATGAATCACCTGGGTGGAATGGAAGGAATGGTTTGTGTTGAGTGGTTCACAAGGCCCATTTCTATGGTTTACCTTGTGTATCTTACTTGTGGATGGCCACCCAGGAACAAAGAGATTTGAGATGTCAAATGTTGAGAAGCTTCAAGTGCAGCCACTTGGCATTATGGGCTCTGCCTGGATCATATAGGTTGCAATAACTTAGCCAAATGGACAGTTGGTGGTAGGGGTTTGATAGGTTGGAGCGCGTCCATTCTGGTCTAAGGGAAGGCTTCTGAAAGATCTTGTCTTGGTGAAACCAAGTCTTGTGGGGAAAGTGCACCACCTCTGCAGAGTGAAAAATCTAAGTACTTAGCCATGTCCCTGGTAAAGGACAATTTGAGCATCAAGACATGGAAGCTATCAAGAATCTCCTCATCCCAATTTCTAAGTTAAAAACTTGTGGTTGAACAAGGGTTGAAGGATCACCAATTTCTATTGGGAGATGCCTTGGGAAATATTTTGTCAAGCAAAAACTTAGTGTTTTCAAATGATAAGGAAAAACTATTTTGAGCAATGCAAGCCTAAGCTCCACTTAGCCAAATGCATATAGATGATAGACTCCACTATACCACCATAGTATCACTTGCCAATACAATTCAAATGTATTGACCCTTGTGGCTGTAACTTGTTATGTTGCAGGTTTGTTTGATGTTAGTAAAGTTTGTTGATTAGGATTACAAGTCTACAAATGTTTGCCTGTGGCACTTTGAAGATGAAGGACCCCATGCTATTGTTATATTATGCTGCATTGTAATGAGATAGCCAAATGAGCTATGTAAGATGTAATAAATTATTTTATTCCTGGTTATAAAGTTGTATTATGACCTTTGTTTCTTGATATTACATCTTAACTGTGGATGCTAGCTATTGATCCAGGGACTAGCATTGTAAACACAGGGATCTCTACCTTATTAAAGGTTGGGAACCTTATAGTTTACCTTACACACTTTGCTTAAAGCAGTTGTCTGTTGCTTGCAACTTAATACTGGAGGGGGTTCGGATGATAACCTGAAGGTGGACTTCTAGTCATAAATGCAGCTAGATGGAGGTCTATGTATATTGTTGTATTTCCCAATCAACCTCATAGGATCTTTTTGGCTAGTAATTGTATTGTTATGTCTTGCTCAGTTCCTGTCAATTGCCCTGCTGTAATTTGTTTACCCTTCAAGCCATGTTGTTTATCTAAGGAGAGCACCTCTAGTGAACTATGGACCCCGTTCCAATCTTTACCATTGATACATCTTCCACTGCTACTTGTTTACTTGCTGCAAACCATTACCTTCCACACCATACGTTTAATCCTTTGTTATAGCAAACCGGTGCAACATCATTGATTCGTTGGGTCAAATTCTTGAGTTTGTGTTATGCAGGTCTCCGCGTTGCTTGCAACACCTGTGTGACGTTTCCTTCTTCTGGTTTGATAACCTCGGTCTCAACTGAGGGAAGACTTGATGTTGTGCTCTTCACACCTTGCTCTTGCGGTTCCCAACAAGACTCCACATCAAGCACCAAGTTCTCTGGCGCCATCGAGGAGTCATCATACGACCGCGTATATAAAGCCGGTCTACAGAAGCCGTTGGGGCATAAGACACAACATTGTGATCGTGCACTTGTTGGCACTACAGTGAAATTATTGCAGGAGTCGGATCTCTGAAGCGTCGTGATATCTGAATCTAGGTAACTTAATCCTCACCATTCCGGTAGCTCTTTGCGATATGCCCCGCCCCATGTTCTCTCCCCGCCTTGAGGTACTCCTCATGTCTCTACTATTGGAAATACCACGTCAACATGCCAGTGCCATCTTAACTATCTTTTCTCATTCTCGTGATATGTGATTGTTTCTGCCTAAATCTTGGTAAGATTATTTATCTATTAACACTTAACCAAGAAGCACATGACCATGATTTCTATATCATATCACACGAGAGGCCCAAAGAATATCTCTCTAAGTCAAAGGGGAAATTATATCTTGTTGATCCACATCACGCAGCTTACTTCTTAGTCGTCCCAGGCACCGCCCTTATTGCTATCTGTTACGGATAGCATTGGGTGGACTCAAAATCAGCTAATCCATAACTCGAATCGTCCGATCATCTCAAATCTAAGGATTCATACTAGACCTTTGGCTAGTATTACTAGCATACATCTTTCGTGTAGCTAATGTCATCCAACTACCATCTCTATCCACATGCCAGGTGGAGCCTAGGCATTATCCATCTTACATATTTATCTCGATAGTGTGTGTCCAACACAACCTCAAATGACCAAGGATAGAAACTTGCATGGACTAAGTTATGTACAAGGTTCCACAATCGAATCACATATTCGATGATGAGTACATATATTTCATACAAAGACAACTTATGAGTACAAGCCGGGTAGTGATGCCTCTAGGGAACCTAACCTAACAATTAGTTGTTCATGTTTGCTTGTTTGTATGTTGTAAGCTTTCATTAACAATTCCTCATGGTATTTTATTAGTTGTTCATTTTGATTTGTTTATGTTATATGCTTTTCTTAACAATGTCTAATGGTAGTTGATTAGTTCTTCATTTTGCTTTGTTTATATGTTATAATATTTTATTAACAATGCTTAGCAGTAGTTCATTAGTTGTTTATTTTGCTCTATTTGGATCTAACTTTTTCTTTACAATACAGTATTGTAGGGTGAGGTGAAAGACTGGCGACGATGTGGAATCCATGAAGACGTAGGAGCGGGACTCTTTCAACGGTATTAAAGCTAGCACCACAGGTGTTGGAAAAAATCCGTCTTATCAAAAAAACCAAGATCAACCTCTGGAGAAACACAAGAAATATTAGATCTAGAACTCACCAATGATGCAGCAGAGATTCATTTTTTGATGAAGTAGTTGGTGTAGATCTTGATGGAGGATCAAACAAATAATCCCTCTGGAGGTATCCACGCATGCAGTGATCCGGATCCACGAGTACCTAGAGGGTTGCCCCTAGCCCTCCTTTATATAGGAGGAGGGAATGGTGAGGCGCCCTAGGGTTTCCCCTAGGGTGGCTGACAACCAAGGACGGCCCAAGGGTGGCGCCTACACCCACCCCCAAGGTAAGTGGATCTTCCATCTTAAATGGAGATCATCCCCTTCCTTCCATACAACATATCATATCCCTACAATTAAGTGAGATATTCCCATATCTTAAATTGAAGATTTAATTCGGACATTTATAGAATGGATCCAAGCAATGTTGAAATGTTTGGTGCATCCCTAAGGGGAACCATGTGCCATACCATGGTGGGCCATGGTGGTCCATGCACCACCCCCTCTTAGGGGTGCACCTCCGGTTGTTCATTGTTCTTCTAAAATTATTTCATACACCGAAACGACTTACGATTTTCTCTCTAAAACCTCTTTCGATGATCTAGAATTATTTCCATGTATTTCTCTCATACACATATACATTTAATATCGTATATCCTTAAGTGTGTGACCCTCTAGATTCCGTATCATGTAGACATGGCCGTGAAACTCCTTTGCGAACAATAATCAATAGCGAAATATGGACACCTATATTCACTCTCACACAAACACAAGAGAATCGAGCAGATCAATTTATGTCGTACACTATAATTTCACAACACGATACATAAAAAACTCAAGGTAAGATAATTAGGTATCCTTGTAAAGCAACACCTTGATTACTATACCAAGTTATCCTCATTTGTTCTTTTTCCTCGTTTTCATATTCCATATCTAGTGACCCACATCGCCCTGTGTCTGGCCAGACGATAGATGATACCATAGTATGGAGAGGGCCCTGGAGTCTATATATCCATCGTCGGAGGTGCAAATCCAACTCTTAAACTATCTAATGCATGTAAAATGCATATACGATCTTTGCATCATTATACTATTATAATCATGTTTTACATTTATTTTGTGGATTTTACAAAAGTTTCCCTTTAGTTGGGTTATAACTCTACAGGGCAAGAAAATCCTGTTTTGCATATTTTTGACTTTTAGGGACCTTCGCGAATCCAAAAGAACTTGGGATTTTGTATGCGTAAGTTTTTCATCAAGAAGGAGGCCTAGAGCACTTGGACCTCACCTGGAGTAGCTATAGACCCAAGAAAGCCCATGGCACGTACAAAAACCTCTATTGCGCCATGGGCCCCACTTCTGGCCTCGTGGCTCCGATGTCGTCCATCTTCTCATTGATATCTTTGCGTTAACCTAAAACTGATAAAAATATGTCCCCTTTTGGGATCTTGCAAGGAGGCGGATCATAGAGATGAACACATACAGAACCAGATATAGAAGGTAAGAGATTTGAGGATTGGAGGGGGGACGCTACCGGAGTCATTCGAGGTTGCATCTCCAACCTCTCCAACATCACCGCCAAGGTATCCATGATGAAGAGGGAGTAGTCCACCCCCGTACTATGGGTTTGTGGAAGCATCTTGATCTATATCTCCTCTCTCTCTCTCTCTCTTGTGCTATTATTATTTTAGTACCACATGATGTGGTCATATTTATGTGTTCCCTTTATGGTGGATCTTGGTTTTATGAGATTATTATATGAGATTAAAAAAATTATTATGTGTTTTATGTATTGATAAATGCATATGTTTATCTTATCTTGTATACATATTTTGATCAAACTAGTATGGTAGATCTGAAAGGAGACGTGTGTATTAGATGGATCAACAGGTAGTAGTAATTGGACAGTGACATAAAATTTGGGATCTACTACAGTTTTAGATTTCCTTAGTTGCCTCACAAGGGATAAAGGAATACATATGCTATTATCATCTAGTGACATCAAAGATGGTACCTTTTGTTCGAGGTAGTATATGTTTATTCAACATCATGTCAAAGTACTTAATATTATATTGTTTTATCTTAAATCTAGTTTGTGGAATTGTCCCTTACTAGAGGGGTATAATGAAGATATGTTGCATCATCTTTGTTATAGGACGTGATGCCCATATAAATATGAATCAAACACTAATATGAAAGTTTCGTCAATATTATGTTATTTCTAAGATTATTTTGATCCCACCATGTTTATGACAAAGTAGACAAGTGAACCCATGAACCTCGGTCCATTCTTAATCATAAGAGCACACTTTTACTAGGAGTATCATTTACTTGCTCTTTTATTTTCTTCATTTATTTAATCCAAAAAGGCAAAAACAATCTTTATTGCATTAACTATCAAAAACCTAGAAACATCACTACCATTAGCTTTTTCATATAGATTAGTTTACTTATTTTCTTGCATACATAACTTAGTTTATTTTATTTACTTGTTATTTTCTTGAAGCATAGTTGATCTCTACTGCATCTGCAAGAGTATTTTCTAGCACATCTTTATTTTGTTTTTAATTCTAATACCAAACTGCTTGACAACCACAAGGTGGAGTTGGGACGACAAGGAAAATCATCTTGTTTTGCAGGTTGCTTGAAGCGGGAGGAGAAGCAGTTCTTTTCTTATTTCTCTGATAGTTGGATATAAACCCTCGAGTCATTCTTGTGGAGAAAATACTATTGCTACATCACTTTGCGCTTATAGTTCCGGTGAATTGGTATTCACGTAAATCCGGTGCCATCACTATCATGTGTCTAGAGATATGTTTTCAATGTATCTGAAATATCACTGTTATAGCCACCCGGTTAAATACAACGTTAGGTGACAATCAAGACACACCTTCTAGAACGAAGATATCTGATAGTCTCATGGTATAAGGAAAAAATATATATCAACAATCACAATATACCAACAACTATATGAAGACTTTTATCTTATGGTAAACCATAGAACTTGGATCGGTTTAACATCCTTGTTCAGCCAACAATATATTCTTATTGTCATATATTATCATAACTATACCATGATCAGTAAAACTTGATCATTAGATGACACATAAGCTAGTCCATGAACACTTGTGTTTATCTCGCTATACGTGCTTATGAGTATTCCTTTGATTCTCACAATCAACATACAAGCAGTTATATCATAAATTTGTTTTAAAAGCGCCCATTTCCAAAAAAAATCATAAATTTGTAAACAATAACTATGAACAATAGTAATAATTAACAATTATTTATTTATTTTCCTTTAGGACATATTCCCAATAGCGGGGGGGAAACTTTTGTGAAGTAGGACTAGGTAGAAGACGACGAACATCTAGCAGTCATGTGGACATAGGAGTGGGGATCCGTCAATGGTGCACTTAAGCCAGCTTCGTCGAGATATATTTTATACAGAAGGATGATGTATAAGATGGCGAAGATGCAGTGGAAGTCAAGGTGGAGCAGTGGGGCTCCGGCGATGGTGCACCAGCCATCCCCGGGCCTATTTTTCGTGTATGCAGTGTATATCGAAAACATGTTTTCAATATTGTGACACCCCCCAGATCAGGGCTAAACAAATCCTAGACCTCCGTCTGACATAAGCTTAACCTTGACCTCGAGAATATCCAGTGAAGAATCGGTAACACAGCAGTGACCCTACGACACAAAATTTATTACAGCAAGCTCATAACTGAGCAGAGAACCAAATTATTACAAGCAGAGGCCATTGACCACAAACATCAAACAATGGAAGGCAATATGCTATTAAGTATAGCAAACTTAACAAATGGCCTAAGAGGCCTGAAGCATAACGATGACGTCCCAGCCCATAGATTCCAGGCTGCCGGCTGGGAACCCCAAGCTACTCGTCGATGTCGATGTAGTACCAAACTGATCTTCAGGAAACACTTACTCTGCCAAAAGTATCAACAAAGCAAGGGTGATTACAGGGTGTACTCCGCAAGACTTATGGCTGGTGGAGTTATTTTTGCATAAAGCCATCTTTGTTTATAAAACAAGAGGGAGGAGAAGCTCGTCTAATCAGAGTATTTTAAAAGGGGATAAGAGAGCGACATCTCTGAAATATTGATCATCATCTTTTATATCCACCAAATCATCATCATCTGAACCTTATCTAGGATCACCCCCTCATTACCCATGAGGAAGCATCCTTAAGCACATATTGATCTACCAAGTTTTACGATTAGGTTATAGTTCTCTATGTCTCACGTCAATTTCCAAGTCGTCCATAATTGTGGACACGGCTTTCTGAAAGATTATTACCCTGCAGGGGTGTACAACTTTGCCCACATGTACTAACATTCTCTTAGTGCCACGCGATAAGCCCTCTTCCTTGGAAGGCCGGCAGAGGGTGGTTAGACAAGACCTTTACCTTACTTTCGCCTAAATCCATGAGTCTCCAAGAAAGGGTTCCATCAGCCCATATCTCTATGTCCAAGGATCGGGAGTACTCCCGGAGCCTCCTTCCTCCTTGGTCACGCCCTGTATGATGCACCATCTTCAACCCATCCAAATATGCATATGCCAAATAGCTAACTACGGACTCATGGATCAGACTAGGCAAGTTAATGAGTCAAGGGGGTTCCCAAGCCCCCGTGTGGTTGCACGCTCGTCTTGGTTCAAGAGGCAAGAACTTCCGGGTCCTAGGGGTGGCGAGCATGGGACTACAAAAACCACATCCCACCGTGGTCTCCCATACAAGTCTTAGCATGTTTAAACTCATATCACCTCGGATCTTATCTCATCACATTCTCCTGTCATACTAGATTCTCTATGTCCGATACATCATCTGGATGAACCAGACTCAACAGCTATGCATGGCTAAGCAGAACACAGATATAAGCTCTAGCAGTGCACACAAGCCAAACCTAGTTATGCTAGGAGAAGTGGATCAAGTAATATAAGCTAAAAGAGAGTAATGCAACATATAGGATATTGTATCTATCGATAAAAGACTACAGTAGAATCATATGCATCATGGCAGGAATTGAAATGCTTTCGAAATCATAGGATTATATCATGGTGGGGCTATGCTTGCCTTTGCTTGTTGATAACCAGAAAGCAGAGCTTCGGACATCTGGTACTTGACTTGGTTACAGTTGTTCAAGTATTGTTCGTCGATCTTCGATCTTTGACGGTCTTGATCTCGATATCGATATCGTATTCTACCGAGAAGAACCAAATACCGGAAAGAAAGGAAAACAATCAACACATGGCATTGATGCAATGCTCAAGCAAGTATGATGATATAACAAGTTAAATTGTATTGAATTGAAACCCTAAAACATGCTCGGCAGTTTAATCGGGGTTCCGAGGGGTGAAAACCCTAACTCGGAGAAACTCCGAAATCACCTGTGAGGGGTTACTATGTTCTTCTATTTAAACTTGTCATGAAAGTTGGTTAACAATGCATTATTATATCTTAGTTAGATAGTTCTTATTTTTCTGAATATTTTGATATATTATTTGTATTTTTCTGATAAACAGATAATTAGTTATGATTTTCTCAATTTAAATCCATTATAAAACATTTTTGGAATATTTAAATTTTTTATTCACTTGGTCCCACATGTCAGGTTTTTATTCATTTCAAAAATTAATTTAGATAATTCTTAAAATGCTGACAGACTTGGCCCACAGGGGTTAATTTATTTCTAGAAAATAATTACAGAAAAGATTAAAAGAAAAGGAAAAGATTTACTGCATCACTGTGACGTCACCGTGATGTTAGCAATGGTGGAACTCTCAGAGCTAGAGTGGGACGGGCGTTAGGGGGCGCGGGAGCGAGCGGGGTTGAGCTTACTGGAAAGAGGGGGTCGAGGCGGACCGAGTAGTGGTGGCGCCGCCCGGATTTGGTCACCGGAGCATCGCCAGCGACCATGTACTGCAGCGGTTGGCAGAGGTGCACGACGAGGCAACAAACCAGAGAGAGTGGGGGCAAGGGAGAAGGTCCAGGAGGACGGCGAGCTCACCACGAGCACGATGGGGTGGTCGAGGAAGCACGACGAGCTCGGACGACGCCGGAATTGACGACGGTGACTGCGATGTCCGACGGAAACGAGGCTTCGATTCGAGAGGTTGCGAGCGTGCGGGGCTGCGTGACCTAGCTGGGATGAATCAGCGCAGCAGGGCGAGCTCAGCGGTGTCCTCAGAACGGCGAGAGGAGGCCGGAGACGGCAGGGCGTCGGCGAGGTCAGAAGCTAGGGTTAGGGTTCGCGCAACCTGCGAGCGGAGGGGAAGAGGGAGTAGCGAACGGAGGCTTGGCTAGGATTCCTCGCAGGTCCAGGGGGTCTTGTAGACGGAGAACAGCGGCGGCGAGGATCTTGGCGCCGGCGAGCAACGCGGCGGAGACACGCACCTGCTTCGGATGCAGCGCGAGGTTGACGATGGAGATAGAACAGAAGAAACGGTACGTGGGCCTGGGCCGGCTACAGGCTGCTGCTGGGCTACAGGGTTGCGCGGTGGGCGACAAGGAGAGGAGAGAAATAGTTGGGCTCGGCCCAGAGGCGCTGGGTTGCTTTTTTTTTAGTCAACCCTTTTTCTTTTTCTATTTTTGCTTTTCTCTTTGTATTTTAAAATTCAAATCTGTTTTGATCCATTTCAAAAATACCAGAACTTTGTAAAATATATAAAATAATGTGGGCCCCTTTCATTCAATTTGGGCTCCAAACGTTTTGGATTTTCAAAATACAAAACCCTTTTGAATGTATTTCAAAGAGAGAGGGAAACTAGGATTTTAGGGTTTGCATTTTATTTTCTTTCCATGCATTTTAAATATAATGCTTATGAATGCACAAATAACCCTAGTTACTATTTACCAAAAATTGGGGTGTTATCAGATATGCCCGTAACTGATGTTTCTAAGTAGTGAGACGGTCTGAATTTTGTAATCGTTGTCCATCTATATGGGCAACGGTGTAACTATGGTTTCACATCGGTGATTAGAACCCCGTGAACCACCCCATCTCCATTGCCAATGGGCAGTTTGACACTAGTCTATAATGTTGCTCTGTACCAGCGTGCTCCTGCCTTTTCTGGAAAAAAAACTCGAATTTGATCTCCATATCTGAGAATATATGTTGAAAAAAAAAGGCACACATTAGACATGTATAGATACTCGTGTTTCTTCAGATTTTTTTAGTTAAAAATGTGGTTTTTGGATTTCGGAGTCGGACTTCGTACTATGGGGAGGCCAAACAAGTTTGAGGTTTTGCTAATCCAAATCCGAAAACGACACTTGTATTGCTAGAATGTTTTATTGAATTCTTGCCGGTTTAGACTTTGAATCGAACAGATAGATGCAGAGTGTTGGGTCTTTTTTTTTTTAGAAACACAGTACAAACGCAGACGCTCATAATGCATACATACACTCACCCCTATGAACACACGCACGCACACCCTACCCCTATGAGCACCTCCGAGAGACTGAACCGGCGGGTCTTGAGATTGACGAAGTCACCACAAGCGCCTCGCTATCGATGGAAACATCGCCTCCTACTGAAAGAATATTCCGTCTTTATGAGACACCAAAGCGTCAAACCTGGGATTTAATCTCTGATGGGCTGGGGGTACCACTGCCCTCCTATCCATCCAACCACGGGTTTGTTCTCCGTTGGTCCTCTATGTTCTACAAGGAGGTTCTGATTTTGAGAGATTGAAGAGGGGAAGTTACCCGTTGAACACATATGCACCTCAATGAACGCTTTGGCAAACAACGGCGGCAGGCAGGGACTTAGTGCAGCTTTCATTGCCTCTCATGTCGCCAGGAAGTAGCTCAGATCGGCCACCTACCCTGATACAAAACACTTCAGAATTCTGGCGTGAGGAGTAAAAAATCATTGCAATTTTGTTAGCAGAACATACTTACAAATTAGGTTTCTTCTGTATACGAGAACATTCCAGGATCAGAATTCCTTTCAACTCGAAAGTCACAAATGATCTAGGAATACAAAAAGATATGGATTCGAACCCTGGGTGCAAAAATTGTACTACAACTGTTTAGCGATCCGCCACTTTATTCCACCCAGCCATCTCCCATTTCCAGATCAAAATGTTCCACCGTGCAAGATCTTCAAATCCACCATAACCACTATCCTTTTTCATTAACCACTATCTTTTTTCATTCGCCACTTCCCCATCAATCAAACCATATTATTTTGAATTCAGTTTGTTAGTTCAATGGAAAAAATATACTAGTAACTATGCAATTTTAGGAAGAAAAGTTGGGACATTTTTTAATCTTCACTACCCCTTTTAGGATGATTTTAATCTTCACTACCCCTTTTAGGATGATGGATCTAACAATAATGATATGATATTGTAAATGTCAATAGATTTTTCTAGAAACTTGGTTAAAATTGTCGAAGTTTGGCTTTATTAAAAACTGATACACCTTATAAGAAAGAACTGCCGCCACCGTCTGGTAGCTAAGTATTTTGTAAACCGAAGTATTCCGAAACTAAAGTATTCCAACGCCTGGCTAATGAATACCACCATTTTTCTCCTTACCATAGTTTTTGAGAAAATTTCAGTTTTAAAACCATATTATTTATTGGATCCAAACACTTTAAAGTAATCAATACATCAGTATTTTCAGAAACGGAATACTTCAAAAATACTTTTATGCCAAACAGAGCCGAAGTGTTGAAATTCCTTATCTTCTAAGAAAACATGTCTTATAAAAGGAAGAGGAAGCACTATCCGCAATGGATATTGTTTCCACTATATATATGTTTATTTCCCAAGAACAGAACAGAATAGTGCTCTATTGCTTAACAATCTCCATGAACATGGTACATAATCTGCGTATCCTTAACCTACAGACTACAGTACAACACGACACATAACACGGAAGCTACCATGGGGTCACGGGGAGTAGAAAAAAAAAGAGGAAATGGTAAAAAAAAAATCAATGTACATATGCTGCCGCTGGTTAAATTGGAGATGAAGGAAAGTGTCCATTGTTTCTGTTAATCCTTATCTTCTGGAATTGAGCGAGGCCTGGATCTCTTCGAGTGTTCTTCCTTTAGTTTCAGGCACTAGCCTCGCCACAAACAGTATAGTCGCCAAGCTCGCCGCAGAGAACATGAAGAACGTCCCTGTAGGCACAGAGAAAATGTAAGTACCAAATGATGCACAGAATTGAACGGTTGTCATTCTTACGCTTTTCGCCGATACACACGATTTTCTGTAACTACTGAAGCCATGGGAGAGAAAACAGCAAGTGAAGAGCTACAGTGTTGTGTTTACTGGAATTACCTGCTGAGCTCCAGTCCATGAGGAAGCTAAAGGAGTAAGAGATCACGAAGGAGCCTAACCAGCTAACGAGGGTCACCAAGCTTCCGCCGATTGCTTTCATGTCAATGGAGAATATCTGCAAGCAATTGATCCAGGAGGTTTGTCAAGGGTGCCAGAGTCATCCAAACCAAACCAAGTTCTGAGTATTATTCTCTACCTCAGACATGACAACCCAAGGGACAGGGCCCATTCCAATTGAGTATGCACCTATGTATACCTATTCAAGAAGCCGCATCAGTAACTTCAGAAGATGCAATTTCCGAAGCTCAGTAGAGCCATACTGAAACTGAATACAATGCATTTACAGGAGGGACATGTTCCTTACAAGGATACCAGAAAGAGCCAATCCAGGAACCCATTCTGCATATAGTCCGTGAGCCTAAAAAGACCATTTAACACTGATGTTACATACAGAAACAACAGGAAATAAATTATCCTTACCATTAGTTTTTGTATTAACATTAATTGAAAATTTTCCAATTCTTGCCATTTGGATAACATAGGGTAGCATGTCAGTCTACCATATGTTCCCAAAAGTTCCATAAGAACTTCTCTATTACTACTGCGGTAAGGGAAAATGCAATTACCTTTAGGTAGAATGATATTCCTGTGAGAAAGCAGCCCAAGAATGTTCCAGATGCGGAGACCTATGTAACAAGGGAATGTGAAAACAAAATTCTACCTAATATTCTTTCTTTGTATACACAAGCTCAGCTTTGTAGAATTTGTACCATTAGAAGAACCCTTCTTCCACTCCTATCCATGAGAATGGCGCCAAACAATGTAATGGGAATCTGAAATTATCATTGCTATAAACAAAATGTTCTAGTAATTAATAAATTTTGTTGAAGACAGCCTATCTCAAACCTGAATAATGCCAATTAATATGGTCCCAAGCTTTCCAGAAAATCCTGAAGTTGAGAGATAAATCAACACATTTCATACAGAACCTTTAGAAATGGATAACACGGATCACGATATTTGCGTACCTGCAGATGTAAAAATAGAGCTTGCATAGAATCCTACACCATTTATCCCTCCCAATTGCTGGAAGACCATCAAGCCAACGCCCACCTGTGCATTAAGATCCATAAATTATATCTTTGGTTAACAAATATGAGAAAATTCATGTGACCAAATTCCAAATTCAGTGAACAAAAATAGTGACATTATTATATGAAATATTCAAAGTGATTTCTTACAGTGACCGCATATATATTTTTGCTCAGAAACAAGTCTTGAACCTTGGCCTTTGGGAAGCTACGGAGTGATTCAATATACTCCTGAATCAAATGGTCATTAAGAGTATATTCCAGTTTGAGTTGTATCCTAATATATACAATCTATAAGGACAGAATCTAACTTTAATCTCAATGGCCTCTTCAGATGTGTCAGCATTCTCTCCACGAAGCTTCTGCAATGAGGTGCGAAATTCTTTCTCCCTTCCAACATTAGCCTGTAAGCATTATGCAAGTGAGATTCAATATAAAAAAAGATGTGTCATGAAATTACTTAAGTTAACATTTCATATTAGCTGATGAGTAATCCTATGTACTTTATATTCTCATTGTATCACTGTCTTATTTAAATCAAGAACACCACCGGGAAAATGTATCACCCCAAGTCCCCAACCCCCGCGATAAATTCAAAACACTCATGTTTCACAGAACATTTTCTGAAGAAGGAAGTTCCTTACCAACCATCTTGGTGACTCTGGAATGAATGGAAGACCTGCTAAGAGGAGAAGACATGGCACTATACCTGCACACACAAAAAATTGTTATTATTTCCATCCAATATGAATGTGAAGGATAAGCATTTTACATGGATGTGAAAAGAGAAATTACCAACATATACCAAATTGCGCCATGCAACCAGAGCCCCTACTATGTAAGTAGCCGAACTTCCAGAACATATCAATAACTGCACGTGCAAAAACAGGTGGCGGAAGCTATTGAAACCCTCTTTTTTGGCGAATGGGAACTATTAAAACCTACCAAGTTAAATATACATTATGGGGTCTTGTTCTGTAGTTTACAGACCTGATTCGAAGTTGCAAGGCCCCCTCTGAGATCTTTTGGCGCTATTTCAGCTATGAACACAGGCACCTAGCACATCCAGCGCAATATCAGCACACCAAAATGTGAAGCTCATCAAGGGGAAATGATTAGCATGTACTATGGCTAAGTGATACATACCACATAAGAAAGAATTCCAGTACTATAGCCCAACAAGGTTCTTCCAAAGTAGAGCATAGTAGCACCCTTTAGAGCAGAAAATCAAGATAAGATATCGGTACGAAAAGCAGAAGATATAAATCACTTCACCAACTAACAAACCTTAGCAAAATGTATAAAAAGCCAGCCAAAAATGCAAATAGTAGCTGGTATCTGCATGGCCTGTGACAAGCAAAACAAGAAGACACAATGAGAAGATAAATGTGAAGCAAAATGCCCTAACTAGCCCAATTGAAAATACACAGAGTACCATTTTACGTCCAAGAAAATCTGCTAGGCGTCCGCTAGTAACAGCACCAATCATTGCCCCAATCGTCAATACTGATCCAAAAACTGCAAACTGCAAGTTTAAGGGATTCAGGAGTCAGGACATGTTGGCTAATTTCGTGTGAATGATTTCTCTACAAAAGAAAGCTTATTCATGTTACAAACCCCAGAGATGGATAGTCCGACTTCATCCACTATTCCTGACTGAGTGGGTGCAGAATAACCGACCTGCAAAACACATGGGTGGGTAAATAAATCGTATCTGTCATAAGAATCATACATAATGATAGCTAGTACTACTATATATGAGTATAAAACAACAAGATGCTTGGGAAAGTCAACCGTACAGTAGTTAAAAATTATATAAGTACAGATACTGTTGCTGAGATAGATCGAAATCCAATGAACTGGCTACATCACAATACTTCACTTTTTGCAATCCCAACCTCCAAAATTTTGTGTCTTATTACTTGTACTTGTCCTAAAAAAACTTAATGCTGACAAAAGAAGGAAAACAAAGTACACCGCTGGCATTGTTCCAAAAACAGTACTAAATCAGCGACATTTTTTATGGATCAGAGGTAGTAGAAGAATTCACATATGCGGTAGTACACAGAAAAGTACAATGAAATTTTCTGAAGACTTGGCCAAATGGATATGTCGGTCAGCTCTACCGCACAAGGAATTTCCTCACATATGCAGTACCAATTTCATCTGTCATCACCTTTTAGGCACACATTTGCCTCGTTTGTCAGGCAACCATCAGTTAACCAAATTTAGCGCATCCACAGCCAAAATACTAGGCGTCGCTCGTGCCCCTCCAGTTGAACGTCCACTCTCAAGTCTCAACTCTCAACACGCCTGGTGAAGCCGCAGAAATTGACAGAGAGGGCGTAGAAGGGCTTACGCAGGTGCCGAACTCGAAGGAGCCGCACACGGCCACGGCGGTGCTGAGCAGGACCATCGACAGAGGCCCGTCCCGCCGGCGTCCGCACGAATCCACCTCCTCCTCCCCCACCTGGATCTTGGCATCCTCCTTGTGACGATCATCCCGGAGGAGGAGCGGCGCCGTCACCCCTCCGCCGCCGCTGGCACCCACCACACCACTCTCCACGTCATCCGCGGCCCTCACTATCCTCATCCCGATCAAGGACACAAGAGCGGAGCAGCAGGAAGATCAATGGTTAAGATTGGGCAGGGAGGTGGAGAGGAGACTGCAGGGAGGAGTGTTCTTCGGGTCGGGGAGCGATCGACGCGGAGTCTTCTGGTGGCATTTATACGCGCGGCTGGTAACAGAGGAAGCGATCGGGCCAAAGGCCAACGCCGTGGGCGTGAAAGAAAAAGATCTCCGGACTCCGGGGGCTCGCTCATGCATTTGAACACGAGTCGATGTGATAAGTTTTAAAATTTTAGAGATATGGAAGGAAACGGCTGGCGATCCGTGTGCATGTGACATCAAGAGAGGCATGATTTCTGAGATTTGGTTGGTGAGGTGGCGACAGGCGTCTGACAGCAAATACACGGAAAATGATGGAAATAATACCACTATACGCAGATCTAAACGGTTGATCATCAACCACAGGAACATTGTACTCACTTGGTGATCGTATTATTACGTATGATTACGCAAGCATTTATCACATTTCACATCTGAGATATCGACCATGTAAGAGCATCGCATCTAACGAGTAAAAAGCTCATCATGCATATCAAAACGTCACAAAAGGTCTCAACCCAAGATGGGGACTTACACCACTCATCGTCGCCGCAAAAGCTCACCTTATTCTTCCAAATACGCACCACCAAGACGGGCATACCGAACCACTATAGAATACTTGAGAACGGTCACCAAACCCATATAAGATTGAGAAAATCTACACAACTTAACTGAAGGCTACCAAGTAATTACCACTAAGGACGCAAGCTTGGGAAAATCTTCACACCTTAACTAGAAGCCCCAAGAAATCTGTTGAAGTGTATAAGTGGATTGTACTAGCCCTTTCCATCAGTTCGGACTTTTGGTTGCGTTGGCTAGTGCATGAAGCTTAACATGGTATCAGAGCCTAAGGTCTCGAGTTCGAGTCCTAGCTTTCGCAATTTACCTAAAATTGCTGTTGACCCCTCTGTGTCCACGTATAGGCCTCTTGAGTCATACGTGAGTTTTGCGCGCCGTCGCTCTCTTCCGGTTGCACGTGCTGACTTCTCCCCGTCACACGTGAGAGGGGGTGTTGAAGTGTATAAGTGGATTGTACTAGCCCTTTCCATCAGTTCGGACTTTTGGTTGCGTTGGCTAGTGCATGAAGCTTAACAAAATCCACAACACCGCAAGCCATGTAGGGTTCTAGAAACCCAAAAGGGTCGTCCTCCGCTCCTTGGCGAAATGCAGTTGCCATCACTCATTGTCGGCTGCTTACTGGGGCATTGCACTCTTCCACTCCAGCAGTTGGCAGCGTCGCTCCGTGATCTTGATGGTCAGCTCGTTGCCACGCGGTATCCGTGCAACGGACACTCCACCAAAGCTGATGTCGAAGCCCGGCGGAAGCACAACATGCGGTGACACGAGGATGATGTGGAAGGAGAACTCGTCGGCCTCGTACTAGTTCACAGAGATCCTATCCATGGTAAGCGGCGGGGAGAAGTGAGTGGAGGGAGGGCGCATGTAGTGGGGGAGATGGGCGTCCACGAGCATTAAGAAGGCCTCGTCCTTAATGCTGGCGCAGACGGACAAACGTCGCAGATGGTGGATTCAAACCACACAACAATTTAGCTAGATCAAACTAAAAGCAAGCATATTCAAACTACACATTTAGCTATATCATCTTCATCTAGTACATGCAAGTACATAAATTTTTATTCATCTCGGATTTGCTTGATCTTATTCATATTCTCTTTGTTTGCATCACCCGCTTTAACAAGATCAAACAACATGTACTCCAACCTTCTTCTCCTCTTTCATTGCTTTCTTTTCCTCATCCCACTTCTTCTCCTCTAGCAACGCATCTCTCTCCCTCTTCATCTTGTCCAACACGGTATCCCGGTCCACTCTCAATTTTGCCATGTTTTCTCGCAACACCTGCCTCTCAATGGTATCAGAAAACTCTGCCTCTCAATGGTATCAGAAAACTTATGCAAATCCACCATCAAACTAGTCTATTTGGCATCTGACTTATTTTTCTCTTAAAAAAATTTCTTAACTAACTCATCATTTTGAATCTTCTCAATATTTGAATTGTTGCTCTTCTCATACTTATTCCACAAAGTGGATAATGCAAGTTGTGCTTTCAAAGGACACTCAGGATCGGCCCAACTCACAAAGCCACAGTTTATACCATCCTAGAAATTTCAGTATGCAAAATTGAGAAAATTGGGACATTTCAATGTGCAAAATTGAGAAATCCTATTACAGTATTTACATTGTGTTGTGAGTGTTGGAGATATGCCCAAGAGTCAATAATAAAAATGGTTATTATTATATCTTTGTGTTTATTATGAATGTTTGCATAACATGCTATAATTGTATTAACCGGAAACATTAATACTTGTGTGTTTTGTAAACATAAAAGAGTCCCTAGTAAGCCTCTTGTTAAACTAGCTTGTTGATTAATAGATGATCATGATTTCCTGATCATGGACATTAGATGTTATTAATAACAAGACCATATCATTAGGAGAATGATGTGATGGACACACTCCTATAATTAGCATAGCATAAGATCAAGTCATTTAGAGTTCGTTTGCTATAAGCTTTCAAATACATAGTAACACTAAATCCTTTGACCATAAGATCATGTTAATCACCATCACCGAATGGATGCTTTGATGAAGTCAAACACCACTTTCGTAACTGAGTGGTTATAAAGGTGGCATTAGGTATTCTAAAAGTATGTGTTGAAGCACATAGATCAAGAGTGGGATTTATCCATTTATATGACAGATAGATATACTCTGGGCCCTCTCGGTGGAATGTCATTCAATTGGCTTGCAAGCATGTGACTAGGTCACAAGGGATGTCATATCATGGAATAAGTAAAGAGTACTTATCGGTAACGAAGTTGAACTAGGTATAGAGATACGGACGATCAAACCTCGGATAAGTAAAGTATCGCGTGACAAAGGGAATTGGTATCGTATGTAAATGGTTCATTCGATCACAAAGTCATCATAGAAATATGTGGGAGCCATATAGATTTCCAGATCCCTCTATTGGTTATTGATCGAAGAGGTGTCTCGATTATGTCTGCATAGTTCACAAGCCATAGGGAGACACACTTAAGGATTCGATGTTGTTTGAGTAGATGTGGAATGTGAGTTGGAGACCGAATATTGTTTGGAGTCTCGGATTGGATCCAGGACATCACAAGGAGATCCGTAATAGTCCATAGAATAAGATTCATATAAGGAAAGTCAATTTTCGAGGTTCGGAAATTTTTTCGGTGTTTTGACCGGAAGCTTCTAGAATGTTCTAGAAGGTCCACCACCCCGAGAGGGGTCAATTGGAATGCACCATGCCCTAAGGGGCTGGCCGCACCAAACCCTAGGCCAACTCGGCCAAGCACTAGAAAGGTAGGGTCAAACCCTAGTTTGAAAAGTCAAATCCTGGTTTGAAAAGTCAAATCCTGTTTGAAAAGGAAAGGGAAAACTTGAAAGGCAAGTTTACAACTCCCCTTCTTCCTAGCCGAGTTGGGGAAGGAGTCTCCCCTTCCTAGCCGAGTTGGGGAGCAACTCGGCTAGGGCAAGGGGCCTTGGCCGCCGCCCCATCTCCCATATAAGGAGGGGTAGGGCGTCCCCCTTGGCACCTTGTCCCTGGCGCCTAGAACCCTAGGCGCCGCAACCATCTCTCCTCCACCTCACTGCTCTGGCTTAGGCGAAGCCCTCCAGAATCTCTCTTCCTACTCCACCACCACCACCATACCGTCGTGCTGTTGGGATTCTGAGAAGATCTACAACCTCCACTGTCCTGCTGGAACAAGGGAGAGGAAGGTCTTCATCGACTATCGTACGTGTGACCGACTGCGGAAGCGCTGCCGGAACGTGGCGCCGGAAGGATCGTCTATGTGATCTTGAGATCGACAAGTGATCGACTACATCAACCATGAGATCCGAATCTCGTTAAACGCTTTGGATATTTGAGGGTTAGTTCTCTACAATCTCGTTGCACTGATCTCGTAGATTAGATCTTGGTTTTGTGTGTTCTCGCGATGAAATTTTTTTCCATGCTGTGAACCCTACAGTGAGCAGGCGTAGAAGCGGCAGCATGTGTTCGTTCCCTCAAAAGCAATGATTTTCTTTGGTGCACGGTCGTGGAGACGACACAAATCGTCTGAAGTGATATCCTCTAGGTGGGCAACGTCAGTCCATGCAGATGGTTTCAGGGGCATAGTCTACTTCAGGGAACTACAAATCGATGAGCAAGCTAAGCAAATTACACTAAAAAACATATCATAATCTATTATTGAACTAAAATTCCTACATTGCACAAAGAAACGACGATTAGGGAGAAGCACTCACATCGCAGAGTCATGAAGCACTACTCATCTCTTCGTCGTCCTAACAAGGAATGTCAAGCGTCCAGGCAGACACGGAGAAGCTGCTGACGATGATGGTAGTAGGTGCGGCGGTGGACTGCATATGCATCCTTGGCAGAGGCGAAATGCTAGAGCTCAGTGTCGTCGGCTATGGCGATTCTTGTGTCAGGTGGCCACGAGGCAAGCGGCGGGAGGCGGCTACGTCAACAGGAATGGTGATTTAACGGTCAGGAGACAGATAGGAAGAGTTGGAGCGGGTGGGGAATGGTTTTTTTTGGCTCCCAGAGCTAGCCCACGGGTGAGAAATCTAATGTAGCTTGAGGTGCCGACACTCCTAGAACAAGCCTTGCTGGCATGAGGTTGCTGGCTATTGTATTGGGCTAAAAAATTGTAAGCACGGATTGGGTTATTGTAACCGCCGATGTGAGCCAAAAATTGAGCCTAGGGCCTATTGGAACGCCGGTAAAGATGCTAAAGCAAGGGCAATAACGTGGCTGAGTGCTGGCTACAGGCTCATACCAACTCAACTAGAGCTATCATAAAAAATCATCCATACAATATACAGGCTTTTAGACTGACTCTAGTTGAATATTCAAATATTTATTGCCTGCTGACTAAGACCTATTATGCTTGCTCTAAGCCACTTATATTTCCTCCGTCCCTATGCATGGCTACGTGAATCTCTCGCATCAGCCACATGGTCTCAAAAGTAACTAGGAAATATGGCGCGGCGACACGCCATGTCCGTGGAAGCAATTATTTTCTGAATGTATAATTAAGTAGTATGTTGGTTCTGTTTTGAGTAGGTGCAAGACAACTATAAGTGCAAAGGTTATAAAATCATCGATAGATATGCTCACAGCGGACTGCAGACTGGACTATAGCTGATTAGACTACATTACTAAGTAGGGAGCAAATTTATTTAACCATGATACTCATGAACAGAGATATTCAGATTACATTAGCTCATATCATAGATGAAGATTTGCTGATCTCTTGTTACAGGACGCCTGGCCAGCCAAACCGCTGCAGCAAAACAGCAACCAGTTAACCACCCAAAAGAAAGGATCACTTCTAGGTTAGACACTTGCCCAGCACACTGAAAAGTATGTAGACACCGCAATATATAAACCAGCAAAAAAATAAGCACAAAAGAAGCACCACAATGCATACAAATGTGATGAGGGCTACCCTAGTAGGACCGGCAAGGCCAAGAACCTGGGAAAAAACACATTAGCACCCACCAACAATAAGAGGAACAGAACGAAAAGAAGAAAACAAAAAGGGGAAAAAAGATAAAGCAGGCAAGACTGACGTTTTAGTATAGTGATCAAATCAGTAGGAAAAGGCAACTGAAGGCATCCAAGTTGAAACTCGAAACCCTGCTCGAACAAATACTTCACGCCATTGAGCAAATAAACGCGCCCTGCGGTTCAGACGTGCCCTACTTGCAGGAACCAAAGGAGTAGGAGGGACCGAGACAAACAAAGAAACAACAAAGGAGCAAACAAAGATAAGTAAGGAGTCGGAACTGCCGACAGTAATACAGTAAGATAACATTAAAAAGCAGGATGAAGGAACCACATACCTCAGGGCAAATAATCCAAGAACACAACAATGGAACCACTGGAACAACAACAGGCATGTGTAGCTCAGCCGACGCGTCAACAGACAAATCATCCATATGCAAAGATGAATATGTACCATCCTCAAGATGTACCGTCCTCAAAACCACAAGAGCTAAAAGCAGAAGAATACGTATGGGGCCAAGGAGGCCAAGAACTCGGACAGGACCACAGCGTACACGCGCGGCAAGCCGAGAAACCGGCACGTCGGGCAGGTTGAACAAACTGCGGCGGCGGCGCGGAGCGGGAGGGGGCGAGACCGAGGCCGAGGCCGAAGAGGAGCGGGGGCGCCTCTGAGAAGAACGGATAAGCTCTGCCATCCCAGACCCCTCAGAATACACAAACAACAGAGGCCGAACAGCCGGACAGAAACGGCGGCGGCGATTAGCAAGGAAGTAGGCGGAGGCGTGGAGCACGTCGAGAACGCTGGCCTCTCCGTAAAAAAAACAGAGGAAGACCTAGCAAAGTATCCGGAATAATAAACCGATTAAGCTAAGCATTACGCAGGACGACGCATAGCGTGCCAGGGAATGGATGTGGCGCGCAATCGCACGGTGGGCCAGCAAGGGAGCACTGTTCATCATTGTAGCTATCTACAGTACGTCTTCCTCGGCCGCCGTGATTTGGCGAGCTATCAGGCCTCTATTTTCTTGGTCTTTCATATACGCGTAGCCTCTATTTTCTTGGTCTTTCATATACGCGTAGCGTGCCAGGGAATGGACGTGGCGCAATCACACGGTGGGACCAGCGAGGGAGCACTGTTCGTCACTGTAGCTATCTACAGTACGTCTTCCTCGGCCGCCGTGATTTGGCGAGCTATCGGGCCTCTATTTTCTCCGTCTTTCATATAGGTAGTAATCTTGGACAAGAGGCTGCCACTGGCTAAAGTGCGGGAAACAAAAGAACTTGGCCTGTAGTGTGTGGTACAAAGAACATGCCTGATGCTTCCAAAGCTTGCACAGAAGTTCATGTACCTGCCACAGATCAACGTGGAATCTAAATCAGAGAAGAAAGATCTTCAGATCCCCCTCCCAGCAGATACACAATTGCGGGGCAGATGAGCTGGAGGAAAGTAGGATATCTTCCCTGAATTAACCTAAAATCAACTTCTTCTTTTCAGCAGCAAGACACCCAATAATACTATGAACAAGTCACTCAAGTCAAAATCTCCACTTGCCAGTACAGCTTTTTGGTTGAGCTCCGTGCTCATCGCCCTGATCAACACAGGGCTTCTAAGCACCCACAGATAACTCAGCTCATTGGAGGTGTTGTGTACAAAAAAAATTCAGGAAAGCCCAATGACATTGCGGTTCTTTTCATTGCAAAGAAGAGTTATGGAGTACAATCCACCGAGCAGGTGGGATTACAGAGCTCAAGCGGCTCGCTTATTGCAAGAAAGGAAGAAAATCAGTGGACGTTCCAATCTCTTGCGTACAAAATTTCAGCTACTGGTTAGAGAATATCTCCAGCAAGACCAATGTTAGTGTATTAATGAATTCAACGGAAGCATGATACTCACTAAGGCTGGGAGGTGTTACAATGCCTCCTGTGCAACAAAAATAAGTATAGACGAAAACTATCATAAATTGTTTCTTCGGTATTTCTCTCCTGCTCAAGAAAATTAAGCATAAACTCAAACTATCACATCTTTCCTCTTCAGTATTTCTCATCAATCCTACTGTAAGAAGTCACCGAGGGTAAAAGATCAGCAAAACAAAGTGTCCTTGTCAATAAAAAACAAAGAAAAAGTGGCTTGATTCCTATCATATCTAAGAGGAGCAAGCAAGAAATAACATTTTACTAGTAAACAGGTTCAAATTCTCAGTATTCCACTGAATTCTTCAGAATCAAATGCACCAAGCTGAAAATGTGCCTAAAGCAGCTATATAAGAATTAACAGAAGACAAGCTGTGTTGCAAACTTGCAATTTGCAGAATCTCAATAGCATTGGCTGACAAAATTACTAAGCTCGGCGTGGATAAAACTCAGTCATTAAGAAGTTATAAAACTGGAATCATACAAAATACGTGGACTGCACCTACGGCAGCTCTCGGTTAGGCAGTTGATCTTTTAAATTAGAGATGATCTGCGATTAATCACTTAGTTTGGATTGTTAAGACTCTATTACCAATACCTTTCATTAGTTCAGCAGTGCCCCTGAGGCTCATCTACAACTCAAGGCAGTGTCACACCTCTTATGGTTCAGGCTATCTATCTTTTAACACTCCATAACTGAACTCATCACAAAAACAAGTAGTTTCAAAACAATGAAAGAATGCCAAACCACATGAACAAGAATTTCCGTCTCTTTGTGGCACATTTACTTTAAAAAGTGTGGGGTAAACTTGCCTGTTCTAATTAAGGTTAGACTATCTAACCATGTACTTCCAACATTACGCATGTGAACGAAGAGCAATACACAAACAAAGCATTATGACATAAAAATCAAGTAGGTGAAAAAGAAGTTTATACTCCATATAATAATGACGGATCCTGATTCTCTTGATGAATCACCCCGCAACATCATTGCCAAAAATCTAACTGATGGAAATAAACAGTAATGGAGGAATAATTTGGCCTTGGTCCTCTGCATATGCCCTTCTGAGTAGATACATGGCGAAGGCAAAGATCTACACATTCAGATGTATATATGCATCTCTTATCTTTTTCTTGATCAACATGTGAAGTAGAAGGGGTAGTAGTTGTATGTCCTTGCTGGTCACGTCCACATCATTGGTGAATACAGAACAATACACCATGAGATATTGTGCATCAATTCGTATAGTTGCTTCGAAAACTCCTTGCCATTAAATTGCAATTCCAGGAACTATCAAGTACAATCTACAGTAAAGAAATCAAACAGCTTACATGAAACAACTTTGATTAAGCAACATTTAACAAGAGAAATAGATATATAAACCCCAGCGAGGGTAAAAGTAAACATACCGCAATATCAGCTTGGATAAAGAATGAGGATGAAAATAAACTACATAACACAAAAATTGGAAATACTCCCTCCGTCGTACATTGGTTGTAATAACATCTTATATTATGGTACTGAGGGGGTAGGAAACTAAGAAGACACCTAACAACAGTTTTTTTTGAGAAACACGGTACAAACGCAAGCGCTCACAACACGCGCACACACTCACCCCTATGAACGCACACCCTACCCTATGAGCACCTCCTACTCTTTAGGTTTCTACATATAGACCATCACAGATCTCTTAGAAAATGAAAACTATCTTGAATCTATGTGCTCAAAGGAATATAGAGCATCTAAGGGCCTGTTTGATTCGTGGGATAGGAAAAACACAGGAATAGGAAAAACGCAGGATTAGAATGTCATGTCCACTTGAATCCTACAGGATTTGGAGCCTACAGGATTTTTTCTTAAAGAAGTGTTTGATTCACAGGAAAAGCAAAGGAATTGTAACATGCATGGTTTTTAAGGCGGTGAGGCGGTCTAAAGCAGTTGGGGACCTTTTTACCTTTTAAGCGCTTAAAGAGTAAGGCGAGCCGACGCCTTAGACACAAAAATATATCATATATGGCAACCAGATAGGAGATTTAATAGCTACATTCAACATAAGTTCAACACAAGTTACATAGCATAATAACTATCAGCAGCCACAGGATCATTGGACGGATCATAACCATCGGCAGCACAGGATCCATCAGAGCAGGGACACTTTGCTACTGCAGCAATACCAACAGAATGGCAATCAGCTAACAGCCAAAGGCCATTATCTATTGCTACTTAATCAGCTAACATCATGTGCCATCAGCTACTACTACTTAACCAGCCAAAGGCACAGCAGCAGCAAGGGGATACAGAAACAGAGAAAATCGAACAGAAACAGCAGGCACATGGGATGGCGGAGAGAAAAGAGACGATGGGGAAGAGAGAGGAGCCGCATCTTGCTGCCCTGCTGGGAGAGAGGCTGTGCCAGAGGAGGAAGCTGGCGGAGGAGCTTGTGAGATCTGGCAGAGGATGCTGGTCAACGCAAGAGAGGAGAGAGCTCCTCTCTCTCAATCGTTTCCTGTGGATTGGTTCACTCCTATCCCTCTCTCTGCTCTTCCTCCCTTTACTCCCCGCGCCCAGATTTTTTCTCTTCCTGCCTCAATTTCTGATTCCCTCTCGATTCCCGCTCCAATTTCTGATTCCTGCTCAACTTCAGGTCCCAATCTCTGATTCCCGCCCCCTCTCTTCCCGCTCCCAATTTATGTTTCCCGCCGCCCCTCCTCAATGCTCTGTCCATGGCGTCCGCCATGGTCCAGGGCGACGTCCTAGGCGGCTAATCGACTCTTTGGACGCTCCAAACCCACGAGGCGGACGCCTTACGTGAGGGACTAAGGCAGGGACGACGCCTTGACGTTCGAGGGCGCTCTGACGCCTAAGCGTCGCTTAGGCGACACCTTAAAAACCATGGTAACATGAGGTTGAGGTGGATGGAAAGTTTCCTCCAAAACATAGTGCAATACAATCCTATGGGAAATTTTCCTAAGGGTCAAATCCTATGAATCAAACGATGCACATAGAAAAAATTCCTAAGGATCAAAATCCTCCAAAATACCTATGAGATTCCTTTGAACCAAACGAGCCCTAAGATGCGGGTTATCTTTGCTAAGATTTGAAAATTCAAAATGGATAGAAAAAGGAACAGAGTATTATAGAGCCAAAGCAGAATACAAACCAGGTGATGGATATTCCAAGAGCGGTGATGTGGAGGCCACAGCGCTTGCCGCTCAGATGCTCTATGTGCATCTTGAAGTGCCCACTGCAGTTCCTGAAGAACTGCTATGGTCCTTCTCGTTAAATCTCCACTATCATTGGCATTTGGTTTATTGCAATGCTGAATGTTAGCCATCGCCGACAATCACTGCTGTTGCCACCTCTCAGTGCACAGTTCTTGACAACCGTCACTGTTGCTCATCAATATCCATCCAATCAATTACTGGAATGGTTGAAGGCCTACACACAATCTATATATGAACCATATTTCACTAGCAACGTCAAGAGTCAAGTTCTTGGTCATCAGAATTTTGAATTTTGCACAGAAGTCATTTGTGTACTCTTTCAGACAACACCAATAGAAAAATTCTCAGCAAAGACTTCAATCAAGGGGAAAAAAGGAACATTTCTACGATTTGCAAGGTATTCAAATGCTACTAGCTGCTCACCACAATATTCTCCAGCTTATCTGAATAAGATACACTCCCTGTGCATAGCTTATCAATAAGTATAGTACAAGCCAAACTGCCTAATCCATATCCAGTTTTAAACATTGTACTTAGAACCAGCAGTGCATCATCCATTCTCTCAGAATTGCTCAGCAACTCTAGCAAAGAATTGAACGTGTGTTCCTGAGGTTTCAGATTGTCCTTCAACATGCCAGCCAACCATGCCATGCTATCATCAACCCTCCTGACCTTACAGAACCCATTTATGACACTATCATTGCTACGCACCAATGGTTCCAAGCCCATAGTCTGCATCAACCTAAGCAATTCAACAGCATCATCAACCTGTCCTTCTTCGCACATGCTGTCGATGAGTGGAGTGAAAGTCCGCACATTTGGCTCCAAACCAGATGACAATAGCCGCTGATACATCCCTATCGCCTCAGCCAACCTCCCAGCCTTGCATAGGCCCTGAATCAATGTGTTATAAGTGACCACTGTATGCTCAATCCCTTTTGTAACCATTCCTTCAAATACCCTAGCCGCCTCTTCCACCATCCCATTGGCACAAAACCCTGTGATGATAATGTTACAACTAACTGTACTCTCCTTGAATCCCTTCCCAAGCATTTCATCGTACACCTTGTAAGCCATTCCAAAATCACCAGCTTTACAGTAGTAATGAAGAAAAGAGCAATATGTATACTCATTGGGCTCAGTACCTTTGCACACCATCTCATCCCACATCTGCCGCGCATCAGCAATGCGGCCCGTTTTACATAAACCATTGATCACTGTGCTGTATGTGACTGCATCTATGGCATAACCGCGTAGCTTCATCTCATCGAAGACGCGAAGCGCCTCGTCGCCAAAGCCACGCGCATATAGCCCACGTATGATGCACTGGTAGATAAGCGTATCTGGAGTACACCCCGCGGAGATGATGAGGTGGAGCGTCTCAGACACCTTGGCGAAGTTACCGACGGCTGCAAAGGCCGCGACAAGGTCGGCAGCAGCATGAGGCGAGGGAGGGGAGCCACGTCGAGCAGCGTCACGGAGGAGGCGGAGGCCGTCGAGCGGGCGGTGATCGGCGGCACAGGCGCGCACGAGGCATGCGACGGTGGCGGCGTCGCCTGGGAAGGCAGGTGAGGACGAGAAGGTGGAAAAGAGGCGGAATACGAGGTCGGGGCGCGCGGCACGCAGGGCGGCGCGAGATGCAGCGTTGAGCGCGGGCAGGGAGGGGTGGATGCCGAGGTGGGACGCGAGCACGGCGGCGGCATCGGCGGCAAGAGGCGGCGGGAGGCGGAGGAGGAAGCCGTCGATGCCGGGGAGCTGAGGCGAAGGGGCAGGGGCTTCCTCCGGGATGGGGAGGTGGGAGGAGAGGAAGAGGAGAAAGCTTAGCGAGGGCGCTTGCGAGGGAAGGAGCCGGGAGAGGGTGAGGCGGATGCAACTCGGGTCGAATAGCAGCGCGCGTGGGACGAGCGACAGGAGGCGTGATTCGTAGCGCGGGGCGCGGAGCAAGGCGGCTGCCGCGCGGGAGGCGGCGTCGGTGACGGCGGCCGGCACCGGGACGGGATCGGCGTCGGCGCTGGAGGAGTTGTGTCTGACGAAGCGGCGGGGAGGCGGGGACATTGTGTGTGGTGATCCGCGGCGAGCGGCGGCGGCGGCCGGGGAGGAGAAGAATGTTAGATGCTGTCGTGAGCTCACGGGGCCGGGAGGGTGGTCAGATTTGGTTGAGGTTTGACTTGGAATTGGCCCATGGCCCATGAGGCCCGCGTGTTCTCCCCCGAGTTAAATAAAAGCAGAGGAGGAGGCTGCTTGTCTCTCTGCGTTCGAAATTATCCAAACCTCGGAGAAACCCTAACTAAACAAGGGCAGTCGCTCTCTCTCTATCAGGCTCCGCGTCAATGGCCGGGTACCGCAGCCGCAGCCGGAGCCGGAGCTACAGCCCACGCAGGAGGTACAGCCGGAGCCCTCCCCGCTACAAGCACTACGACGACCCGCGCGACCGCTACCGCGGAGGTGGGGGCGGCGGTGGCGGAGGGCCCCGCCGCGGGTACGACTACGACCGACCGTCGGCGCCGACTGGACTCCTAGTCCGAAACATATCCCTCACCGCCAGGTATGTTCTCCTTCCCAACTAGCCATAAGCCTGGGGATTTTGGCACATCTGACCTAGGAAGTAGTGCGTTAAGTCGTTAACCATAACCTCGCAGACGAAGGCCGTTAAATCTGTACATTGTTTCCTAGTTACTTGGTGCAAGCATGTCGATGATTCGCTTCGGTTGTATGATTTATACGGTCTTATGTATATTTATACTTGGCTTGGTGAACCAGTATCCGTTTTTCCCCATAATTGCTTCCATTTGTTTATAAATGGCTAAATATATGAAATATAATACTACTGGTCTAGCTATGCTGTTTTTGTGGCATCTTGTGGTTGCCATTAGAATCTTGTATCCTGCCTTTTGCTACTATACTCCAATGACACATGGTGGTACGTTAGAAGTCACTTGCTCACTAGTCACTATACATTGTCATTCATATTCACTATACATTGTCATTCCCTTATACAACGTCCTACATGTTTATGGTTATTCATGTCTTATTCTTTGTGTGGATCTCTACACTTCCCCTAACTGGTTATGATATTCTGCCCCTTTTCCATCTTTTGAAGGCTAGAAGACATCCGTGGTCCATTCGAGCAATTTGGCCCTATAAAGGACGTGTACCTTCCGAGGAATTTCCACACAAAGTAATTACAACATATCTTAAGTTTCGTTGTATTTTTATGCTTATATTACATTTGAGCACTAGCTTATGTCATACACATAATAAATAATTGATGAGTTGAACAATGCGAAACAAGTATATGAGATGCTGAATAATTTATATGCTATGCAGCTTGAGTGATAATTCATAAAGTGGGCTCCTAGATTTTGTACTGCTGTGACTCGTGTAGATACAAGGGACAGATGTAATCTCAATGAACTTCTGTTGTCAAAACAAATAATTCCTTCGGCAAGTCCTTTGAGATGTAATGGCATATCCTGAATGTGTGATTAACCCTGTATTAACTTTGAAAGTTAGCAGTTAAATTTCTTGAATTTAATCAAATTGTGGGTCACATATTTCTTCTCAACAGTAGTGTTGGTTAGCATGTTCTCTTTTTTATTGGCAAACAATTCCTTTGTGTATTTAGTGGCTACCATTTGCGCCTTTGAAATGTTGTTGGAATAGCAACTGTTGGCACATGAATTTGTTATAGGTTTGATTTTTTGGGGGGTTGAACAGGTTGTTGTTTTGACATTATTAAAATTGATATGTATTTTCCAAGAACTGCCGGTTCTTATTTTGTTGAGTAATAACATGTAGTTTCATGACCATTGTTCAAAATGATATGTACTTTCAGGGAACTACGTGGTTTTGGATTTGTGAAATTTCGCCACCCTGAGGATGCTGCATATGCCAAGCAAGAAATGAATCATCAAGTTATATGTGGTCGAGAGATTACAATAGTTTTTGCTGAGGAGAATAGAAAAACTCCACAAGAAATGCGCTTCAGAACAAGATCGAGGTACATGTATTCTTTGTTTTATTTACGTAGGCATTAGGAATAGGATAGTAGATATCAAATTTGAAGTTGCCAAGAGATATATTATTGCTTCTGCTTATACAATGGTAGGCCTATGGATGGAAACTTCAGAAGAAGGCAGTCCCTATCAAGGTCCCCGAGGTCTCGTCATCCCTGTAAGTATACAGCAGTTTTTTAAACAAATCTTAATAGTCTTTCATCTAATCTTTTAATATTATCTCTTCCCTTGCAGCTTATTCTCCTGGACCTTCTCCTCTTAGGCCACACTCCAGGTTTGATCTAGAAGTTCTTTTAAACATAGACGTGATTAGTATGCTATCTTTGTTTGGATTTGTTATTTGTTCATACAGATTCTGTTTGAACTTTGAGCACCTCTTTATCAATTTTATTTGTTTGTGTTTTTTGGCATATCCTGAGACATGTTTGGCATTTATGATTTATTGGCGTCTTTTTGGTAGAAGTCAATGTCTTATTATGTTGACCAAAGCTGTAGTAATATGCTGCGCTAGCGTTGCAGGTCCCAATTGTTTTGTAGAGTGCGTTGTTTATTGTTTAAACATGTTTGCCATTAGCTCTGTGAAGTGCTGAGACAAGATGGAAGGGATTTAAATGGAAAATATAAATTCAACTTCACCTTATCTTGAATATTCACTCTTGAGATTGACAAAGGCACATGGTTGAACAACGTTAAACCAGTTGTTGGTATTGTCGCTATTATAGCTACTACCTCTGATCCAAATTAATTGTCCAGGTTCATTTAACCTAAACAGCTTTAGGCACCATTTTGCCTAAATCTGAGACAATAAATTTGGATCGGAGGGAGTGTTTGATTTTAGGTTAAGTAGAAAAGGACCTCAAGTTGATTATAATCTCCCAAAGATAGATACCTATTGTTTTTCCTCAGTCTATGATCTAGAAATACAAGCACAATAAAATGGATAAATCCGATTGTTATTGCTTTTGTGATTAAATGACAAATAGATGTCTGTTGGAGCATATTTCAGCTTCCAAATTTATTCTTGAAGTGTTCTGTCATAGAAATCTTCATCTTGAATTGATTGCTAAATATCCTTGGTTTTATGAGTGATTAGTTTATAAAAATTGTCATTTTCATCATCTTGTTAGTCAGGCTGGGAGGGAAGTAACTTTCTGGAAAATTAATTTATGGCTGTGTAACTTGTGTGAATTGCTGACTATTTTTAGCCTGCAGAGCATAGTAAAGATTAACAACAAAATAGTTTATATGTGCATGCCATAAGCCTTACACATTAATCAATATCTAACATTAGCATCATGAGTTATGTTTGACTGTTTGACGTTTGTTGATGAGTTGCTATTATGAATTCTGTGCTTGAAGTAAAGGCTATTTAGTTGTGCTCTAAATTACGTTGCCTTGGTTTTGTATATTATCCAGTCAACAAAGAATCTAGAGTCTAAAAGCCCAAAAGAGAATCATGATGTTTGGCGAATAAAGACCAAAGTGAAAGTACTATGACCTCCAGAGTTGGAGCATGTGAAAGGCATTACTGTTAAAGATAAAGTGGTACTAGCACTCAAGAGTCTAAAGATAATCTTGGCTAAGAAACCTGAGGAAAACAGTTATTTTTCAAGTGAGCTGATGCTGTTGAGCCAGCAGGCGCAACACCTTAGTGCATTGCACCTTACATTTTGGGATGAAAGTGGGTAGCCAATTTTGTGATGGAACAGGTAACATTGATATCTTGCATTTCTATTCAGTTGGCTTGGCAGTAGAGGCATGGCCAGCCAATGGTGATGTTTCTGTGCTGCATTAGCTGCTGTTGACAAGTTTGTAGGTCTCTGTATTTAGTTTGCTCATGATAACATGTTGTTCAATTACTTGTTTGTTGTCATGCAATTTTTATTGTTTTGCATCCTATCAAAGTGAGGTAAGTCATACTAAGGTCAAATATTTGATTGTTTGCAGGGACAGGAATCGTAGCAAATATTCTCCTGAGGGGTCATACTCTCCACATGCTCGGGACAAGAGGCAGCACAGGTCAAATGGTCGATCTCCTAGCCCTGATGGACGTGAGCGTAGGATGTCACCCTCCAATAATGGACATGGTCCACCAGTTGACAAGAGGAGCCCAACTTGATCCCGCACGTGAAAGGTTCCGTTGCTTTGTTGCCTTTATACTTTCTCTTCTGCTATGAATATATGGGGGACAAGATGTGACAAAGAATCAACCTAAACCTTTCTTTCATATGCAGGCTGGATGAATTTTAGTTCGAGAATCCTTGGCGGGATGGTGGGAGCAGAGAACTACACTTTGCCGTGAAACTGTTGCAGTGCCTTCTTTCCTACCATGTTTTCTAAGTAGAATATATTGATAGGTTATGTAGTGAACAGACTTTTGTCTTCTGAAGCCAGTTGTCAAGTACTGGATGTGTTTGATCAGCACTGTTTGTGACTTCTTGTGGGATCTGTTCACCTATATTGAACTTGTTCTTTGTGTGTTGCAGACTTTCAATACTCGTCATTTGTTTCATTGGGCATATAATACAGGTTGAAGGGAATTGTTGTCTGGGCATATAATACCGAGGACCGAAAACTGATCCGAATTAATCGTAACTGAGACTGATATGAGTCATATCATATGACTGAGACCCTTGATTTGGCTGCTTTCTTGGTGCACCGAATTGACCCAGGAACCGAGCAAATTGCTGCAGCAGTCACGATTTATGTGAAGTGGAGTCACGAGCTCTCCATTCTTCTGCTCTCTCAGTTATCAAAACCTAACCATGCCTGTCTCCCTGTGTCCCACCTCATGCTCTCTCCACCATGGTGGTTTACGTGGAGGTGCTACCTGTGCACATGGACGAGACTTACTGTAAGCATCGAAGAAAGTATAGATCGGTGTTACTATCTCCGTTTCAAGGCTTACCTACACGCTTTTCAAAGCAAAGTTTGACCAAAAGAATTGAGCAACAAAATCTTGATTATATTATACATAATTAGTACCGTTAAATTCATATTGAAAAATACTTTCCGGTGATAAAATCTTGATTATATTATACATAATTAGTACCGTTAAATTCATATTGAAAAATACTTTTCGGTGATACTAGTTTTATACCAAAACTCTTTACATATTTAGAGTAATTTTTGGTCAAAGAAAAAACACGCAAAATGAGGACAGCCCTGAAACGGAGGGAGTACTTGATTGCCAAATCAAAGTAGTACAGTATTGATTTTTGCTTTTCTGGGAAATCGATCGGTCAACGAGATAAATAAAGCGAACCGAATGCCTAGCCCCGGCATATTTGTTTGGGTTTTTATCATTTCTGCCACTATCACCGATCCAAAACTCAGTTTTGCCATTTGACTGATCAAAACTCTAATATTGCCACTGCTCCATTACAACACTACTCACTTTTGCCATTTTGTCATCTTTTCACCGTTAGCCTATTATCAATTTTACCATTTTGTCTTCTCTCCACTATTAGATCCGTTATTTATTACAGTTTCCATCATGTTTTTGGTCAATAGCTTGCAAGAGTAGTAAGATTAACCGGCCTATTGGCACATTTGTTACGTTCGTACCAAATCTGCAGGGTTTCGCGGCTAGTTACTCTTGCAAGCTACTACCAATGTTTTGCCATAAATCTTTGTATTATGTATCTATTATTATATACTAAAAGCAATATATAATATATAAAATAGAGTCGTCGTGTTAATCCAATTATTAAATTATTTTGATATTCCAATCTAAAATTTGCAGCTAGATTTAACAAAAAATCGTTAATCATGAAACTCCTTGAGACAATTTAAGTTGACATACCCACTTTGACACAATTTTGGGTCGAGAAGAAAACGTCTCGAACCTAGTAGACTTCTGTAATTAAGCAATGAGCCCAATGAGCAATCAACAGCAACCTCCATAATATTCGTATAACTACGTAATCCCTAATACGGTTTACATCGCAATCTTGTGGGCCTAGACTTTCGTTCAGCATTCACCTAAAAAAATATAATCACGTAATCCCACTTGACATGTACTGTTTCGAACCTGGACCTTCATTCAGTATTCACGTTCTTAATAATAGCTGCATAGCTGTGGTGAAAAGATGACGGAATGGCAAAAATGATTATGCCTAACTGTGGAAAATGATGGAATGGCAAAAATGGGTAGTATCATAACGGAACAGTGGCAAAGTTAGAGTTTCGACCGGTCAAATGGCAAAATTAAGTTTTAGGTTGGTCATAGTGGCAGAAATGATAAAAACCCTATTTATTTTGGGCAGGGATTTGAATACCATATATTTGTGACGTGTAATTTTGCAACAGAAGTTCTTTGCCAGGGACTTGGGTGAATTTGGTGAGTTTTGGGTCGTTGGCCTATTAGATAAATTCTGAAATTCTCTTTGACCCACTTGTATATGCAGCATATGGTTGTGGTAGTGGTGCTAAAGTTTAGTCCCACATTGCTAGTTGAAGGGGAGTTGGACCACCTTATATAGTAGAGTGTTGCACCACTCACTAAGATGTAACAAGAAGAGTAGCCCTCGCGTACTCCTCCTCCGATGCCGCCTGCCTCGTCTCGTCACTCACTAAGGTTGCGGGAATCTCGCCGAGCCAAGCTTTATTTTGCTGGTTGAGAAAACTAATTATGAGTCTGCGCTAAACCTAATCGGTGAATCAATCCACACACGCGCCTACCCTCCAGAACCTTGCGCCGCCGCTTTCGTCTTCCCCATCCCGGCTTGCGGCGTGCACCGCAGATCGGGACAGTAGGCCTCCGGAACCCCGCCTCTCGTAAACCAGTACGGGTGAGGGGCGATCAGGTTTTTGGGGAGCGCTCAAGCGCGACTACTGGCAACGACAACTTCTTCCAGGACGTCAGCGACCTCTTCGGCAACCTTAACATGGGCGACAGCTCTGCCGCAACTGCATCATATGTGATCTCAATCTCTCTCTTTCGGATTATGCTAGAGTTTCTAGTTCTAGCGTTTGGTGTAAATGTGATAGGTTTATCTCCTATAGATGTAATCTGTTCATCTATTTTGTTGATCCGCATAATTGGCTTTAGTACCGTTTGTATGATCATGCTTTATCAATTTATTATTCGGATTAAATCATATGGATTATTGCTTATATTTCCAACATTGGGTTTCATTAGCCTGGTTCTTGATGGATTTTTGGGCCGGTTTAGTTTATGTCTTTAGTTGGCTTTCAACATCCTGAAGGTACGGCGTGATGTCCTACTAATGCTAGCATGCTACGGATCTGCTAAGATGTCAACAGTGTATCCCATAACCATAAGTGCAATATCACTACATATGTTGACACGTTCATGTTGAGCACTGCCCCAAATGTATTTGCTGCGGGTACATGTACATTGTAAATGAGCGTGCACCAACCATATTAAGGTCGGATGATACACCGTTACTCCTCAATTCCACTGAACAAGCTCACATTGGAAACAAGTCCAACTTCTCCTTCGAGCTCTAGTGGTTGCACCAAGGTTTTTATGAGATGGTAGCTGAAGAGTGGACTTCCATCAATCACGGTGCAAACCCTATGAAGGTATGTGACAAAGAAAGACCAATCATCTTAGAAATTTCTTAAGGGGTTGGGCTAGGAATGAAAGAAGTACAAGAAATAAAAAGAGTGGCTATTGAACATTATAGAAATGTTAGATCCGAAAGCGGAGTCCACACTTCTCAAGTTTTTGAAAGGTATGCTACGAGAGATGCTAATGAGCAAATTGCTAAACCTGAATCAAAATAGGCACAACACGCTAAGGTAAAGCATGTTCAAGTGGGGAAATAACACCGAGTACTTTCAGCTAATAGCTAATCACAAGCACAGAATAAAAAAGATACTTCAGCTTGAACAAGTCGAAGGTATAATAATAGGACAAGAAAATCTTAAGTACTCCCTCTATTTCAAAATATAAGATGTTTTAGCCTTTTTTTCTAAAATGGATGTATCTAGACGTCTTTTAGTGTGTAGATTCAGAGCAAAATAAATAAAGATTGTTATTTTCGTGCCTCTGATTCGTTAGTACTACTTACTTTTTTCTAGACGCTTAACTTTTCCTCAATTTTGTCCATCTCCTTCACCGAAACTCATCAAAGAGCTCGAACGGCAGCTGCCGTCAGGTTGACCGTTGGCTGACGTGTGGGGCCGCGCGGTGTTGGACCACATGGGGCCGGTTGGTCGGGAATGCGTTATTCTGACGTGTAGGGCCGTGCCATGAGAGACTGCATGGGGACAGTTGGTTGGGACCACGTTATGGGGGACATAGTGTGGGACCATGTGGGCACGTTTGGTAGTTACGTGCGGCCTGTCACCTAAATTAGATGTTTTCTTTTTTATTATTTTTATGATTAACCTTTTTAAGAGCGCTTTTTCTTCCTCTCTCGCTAATAGTTGTATTTTTTCTCAAAAAGGTAGCAAATCTAGAGCAGCTTCTTTTTTTATTCATTGTTCCGTTTGACCCTTATTTTTTCCAATCTGATAGCAAATCTAAAGCAGAAAATCTAACCAGCATTATAAATACATTCAGAAAACAAAGAAGATGTTGATAAAACATCTAATATGGGATATATAGTATGATACTTAACGAGGTTTGATAATTAGGCTGCTCAGCAGCAGTAGACAAGTTCAACACAGACAATACAAAAGAAGCTGCTTTATAGCAGCAGCAACAACACAAGATCAGTGACCCCTCCTGGCCTCCTCCCTTTGGCGTTTCCTCCACTTCTTGCTGCCATGTCCCTTGACCTTGGGCGCCTTGGGCTTGATCGGGGGCATGCGACCCTCTTCGATGCCTACCTTCTGGAGGTTACGGAGATGAAAGCCGAGCGCCTTGTGCTTGGTTTTAAAGACGTTGACGTTCACAGACTGGCCACAGGTGGTCACATCCTCGGCATGCTTCATGAGAGAGTTGAAGTCGGTGGCGAGGAGTCTCCTGGTACAGAAGGGGCACTTGTAGACGTCATTGGCAAAGTAGTTGTCGTACTGGCTGGACTTCAGCCTCCTCGGCACCTAACGAATGTTGGTGTCCTTGGACTCATCGTCGCTGCAGACGTCACTATTGGAGATATGCCCTAGAGGCAATAATAAATATAGTTATTATTATATCTTTGTGTTTATGATAAATGTTTACATACATGCTATAATAGTATTAACAAGGAAACATTGATACTTGTGTGATTTGTAAACTTAATTTGAAGTCCCTAGTATAGCCTCTATACATCACTAGCTTGTTGGTTGATAAATGATTGTGGTTTCCCTATCATGAACATTGAGATGTTATCAACAACAAGATCATATCGTTAGGAGAATGATATGGTGGACATACTCCTATAGATAAGCGTAGCATAAAGATCAACTCATTTCAATAGTTCAATTGCTATATGCTTTCTGATACATAGTAACCTAATTCCTTCGACCATGAGATCATGCATATCACCTTTACCAGATGGATGCTTTGATGACATCAAACACCACACCGTAACTGGGTGGCTATAAAGGTGGCATTGAGTGTTCGGAAAGTATTGGTTGAGACACATGGATCAAGAGTGGGATTTGTCCACCCATATGACGGATAGATATACTCTGGGCCCTCTCGGTGGAATGTCATCCAATTAGCTTGCAAGCATGTGACTGGCTCACAAGGGATCACATATCACGGGAACGAGAAAAGAGTACTTAACAGTAACGAGGTTGAACTAGGTATGCAGAGATACCGACGATCATGACCTCGGATAAGTAAACTATCGTGAGACAAAGGGAAATTGGTATCGTATGTAAGTGGTTCATTCGATCGCAAAGTAATCGTAGAAATATGTGGGAGCCATATGAATTTCCAGATTCCTCTATTGGTTATTGTTCGGAGAAGTGTCTCGATCATGTCCGCATAATTCACGAACCGTAGGGAGACACACTTAAGGATTCGACGTTGTTTTGAGTAGTTATGGTATTATGAGAAAGAGACCGAATGTTGTTCGGAGTCTCGGATGGGATCCGGGATATCACGAGGTGATCCGTAATGGTCCGGAGAATAAGATTCATATAAGGAAAGTCCCGTTTCGGAGTTCGGAAATGATTCCGGTGAATGTTCTAGAAGGTTCCGGAATGTCCGGCACTCCGGGAGGGGGGAGGGGTACATGAATGTGTCATTACATATTGGAATGATTGCATCATGTACTAAGTGTTCTTGCTGTTCCAAATAAAGGATTAAATTGAATCCTAAAACAGAAAAGTCAAATGTCCAGTTTGAAAGTCAAACGGCTAAAACAGGAAACTGTGGGAAACAAGCAAGAGGTGGTTGGAACCGACTTGGGGGAGGAGTCTCCTCTCCAAGCCGGCGCGCCACCCAAGGCCGACTTGGGGAGGGACTCCCCTCCCCTTGTCCGCGCCTCCCACCTATAAGAGGAGGGGCAGGGCCTCCTCCTCTAGACACACAAGTTCTTATCCTCTAATCTCCGGTTTAGAACCGTTTTGGTTTAGAGCTTCTAATTGCCTTAGCCTTCGGTTTAGAGCCTTCTAATTGGTGTGTCTAATCCCTAGACCACTAATATCCCTCTCTCATACTCCACCATACTCGCTCCGGCTTAAGGCGAAGCCCTGCGGGATCTCCCCTCTACTTCCGGTACCACGCCGTTGTGCTGCCGGAATCGCGAGGAGAGTGCTACAACCTCCGCTGCCTGCTGGAACAAGGGAGAGGAAGGTCTTCGTCGAGTACCGAACGTGTGACCGACTGCGGGAGCGCTGCCGGAACGCAGTGCCGGAAGGATCGTCTACACGATCTTGAGATCGGGAAGAGTACGACTACATCACCCACGAGAATCCGCTCTCGTTAAACACTTTGGAATCTTCGAGGGTAAGTTATTCCATCGACTCGTTGCTACAATCTAGTAGATAGATCTTGGCTTGTTTGTTTGTATGCGATAGAAAATTTTTGTTTTCCATGCTACGAACCCCTACAGTGGTATCAGAGCCGTGTCTATATGTAGATCTGTTGCACGAGTAGAACACAATGGTCATTGTGGGCGTTGATGCTTTTATTGTCGATTGCTTCTTGTGTACTTTGCATCTTGCGGTATGTTGGGATGAAGCGGCCCGGGCTAACCTTACATGACATCGTTCATGAGACTTGCTCCACGCTTGACAAGCAACTTGTATTGCATAAGTGGCTTTGCGGGTGCCTGTTTCTCCTAGCATAGTTAAGATCCAATTTACAACGGGTGATCAACAATGCTAGTATCAATGTTGTGGTTCTTGTCCGTAAGTTAGAACGACACTTATTGAAAGCCCCAAACCACGTAAAATATGCAAAGAAAGTAGAGGCGTCTAACTTTGTTTTGCAGGGGTGTGCAGTGATGTGATATGGCCATGATTGTGATTATATTTGATGTATGCAATGTTCCTTATTGTAAGTTGGCAACCGGCAGGAGCCATATGGTTGTCTTTAATTTATGTTAAGACCCGCGTGTCTATTCAAAGTAGTTGTAATAGTTGAAGCCGGTGGACGACAACCATGGAGAAGCGTCATTAACCTTGATGCAATGCCGGTGATGATGGAGATCATGTTCGTGCTTGAAGATGGAGATCGGAAGCACAAAGAAGAAAGGCCATATCATATCACATATATATTGAATTGCATGTGATGTTAATCCTTTATGCATCTTGTATTGCTTAGTAGACGACGGTAGCATTATAATATGATCCCTCATGCACATCAATTTCAAGTCATAAAGTGTTCACCCTTAGTTAGCACCGTTGCTAAAGCTTGTTGTTTCGAAGCACCACGTGATGATCGGGTGTGTTAGATTCTGCAAGTGTATACAACGTGAGCAAGCCAGATTTGCTCATGCGGAAACTAAGGTTTGATCTTGACGAGCCTAGCATGTACAGACATGGTCTCGGAACACGGATCACCGAAAGGTAAAGCATGAATCATATAGTAGATATGATGAACATGTCGATTGTTCGCCATTGAAACTATGTCAACTCTCGTGATGATCGGTGTTGATATGGTGGATTTGGTTCGTGTGATCACTAAAACAATGTGAGGGATATTGTTTTGAGTGGGAGTTCACCTAGTTTAATTTCATTATTAATTTGAACTCAATTTGTCATAAACTTAGTCTAAACTATTACAAATATGTTGTAGATCAATGGCAGCCCCTACCATCAATTTTAATGCGTTCCTAGAGAAAGAAAAGTTGAAAAACAATGGAAGCGACTTCGCGGATTGGTTCCGCAATTTGAGGATTGTCCTCACAGCTGGTAATTTGACCTATGTGCTGGATGCACCGCTGGGTGACCCACCTGCATATGATGCTCCCGATGAAGTAAAGAATGTTTACCTCGCTCGGAAGAATCAGTACTCCATAGTTCAGTGTGCTATCTTGTATGGTTTGGAATCGGAGCTTCAGAAAAGGTTTGAGGATTCAGACCCATATGATATTGTCGAGGATCTCAAATTGATTTTTGAGACTCATGCGGCAATTGAAAGCTATGAGGCTTCTGAAAAGTTCTTTAACTGCAAGATGGAAGAGGGCAGCTCCGTCAGTGAGCATGTGCTTAAGATGTCTGGGCACGCAAACAAACTTCAAAGCTTGGGTATAGTGATTCCTAATGCTTTGGGGATTTACCGTGTCCTCCAATCACTACCACCAAGTTACAAGAACTTTGTGATGAACTACAACATGCAGAACATGAACAAGACGTTGCCAGAACTCTTTGCCATGTTGAAATCTGCAGAAGTGGAGATCAAGAAAGAGCACCAAGTGTTGTTGGTCAATAAGACCACCAAATTCAAGAGAGGCAAGTCTAAGCAAAAGGGACACTTCAAGAAGGGTGGTAAGAAAGTTACCACGCCGGCGAAGAAGACCAAGGCTGGACCTAAGCCTGATACTGAGTGCTTTTACTGCAAGGGAGAAGGTCACTGGAAGCGGAATTGCCCAAAGTACTTGGCAGATTTGAAGAACGGCAACATCAAGAAGAAAGGTATATCTGATATACATGTTATTGATGTGTATCTCACTAGTACTCGTAGTAGTGCCTGGGTATTTGATACTGGTTCGGTTGCTCATATTTGTAACTCGAAACAGGTGCTGCAGAATAAACGGAAGCTAGCGAAGAACGAGGTGACGATGCGCGTGGGAAACGGATCAAAGGTTGATGTGATCGCGGTCGGCACTCTACCCCTTCATCTACCATCGGGATTAGTTTTATACTTAAATAATTGTTATTTGGTGCCTGCGTTGAGCATGAACATTATATCGGGATCTTGTTTATTGCGAGACGGTTACTTGTTTAAGTCAGAGAATAATGTTGTTCGATTTATATGAGTAATATGTTTTACGCACATGCACCTTTGATAGATGGTCTATTCTTATTGAATCTCGATAGTGGAAATACACATATCAACAACATTGAAGCTAAACGTTTGAAATCAAGCGATAATTCGACCTATATGTGGCACTGTCGTCTTGGTCACATTGGAGTGAAACGTATGAAGAAACTCCATTCCAATGGACTTCTTGAATCACTTGAAAGATGCGAAGCATGTCTGATGGGAAAAATGACTAAGACTCCATTTTCTGGTATAATGGAGCGAGCTACGGACTTATTGGAAATCATACATACCGATGTGTGTGGTCCAATGAGTGTAGCATCGCGCGGTGGTTATCGTTATGTTCTTACCTTCACGGATGACTTGAGTAGATATGGGTATATCTATTTCATGAAACATAAGTCCGAAACTTTTGAGAAGTTTAAGGAGTTTCAAAGTGAGGTAGAGAATCAATGTAACAAGAAGATTAAATTTCTACGTTCTGATCGTGGAGGTGAATATCTAAGTTACGAGTTTGGCGAGCATTTAAAGAAATGCGGAATACTTTCACAATTGACACCGCCGGAAACACCACAGCGTAATGGTGTGTCCGAACATCGTAATCGAACTCTCTTAGATATGGTTCGTTCTATGATGTCACTTACAGATTTACTGCTATCATTTTGGGGTTATGCATTAGAAATAGCCGCATTCACTTTAAATAGGGCACCATCTAAATCCGTTGAAACGACACCGTATGAATTATGGTTTGGGAAGAAACCTAAATTGTCGTTCCTTAAAGTTTGGGGATGCGAAGCCTATGTAAAGAAGTTACAGCCGGACAAGCTTGAACCCAAAGCGGAAAAATGCGTCTTCATAGGATACCCAAAGGAAACTATTGGGTATACCTTCTATCATAGATCCGAAGGCAAAATCTTCGTTGCCAAGAATGGATCCTTTCTAGAGAAGGAATTTCTCTCGAAAGAAGTGACTAGAAGGAAAGTAGAACTCGACGAGGTTGTCGAACCTTCTCTCGAAATTGCGAGTAGCGCAACACCGGAAGAAATTCCTGTGGTGTCTGCACCAATAAGAGAGGAAACTAATGATGGTGATCATGAAACTTCGGTTGAAGTTGCTACAGAGCCTCGGAGGTCAACAAGAACTCGTACCACTCCAGATTGGTATGATCCCGTTATGAGTGTCATGTTGGTGGACAACACCGATGACCCCGAGACATATGAGGAAGCGATGATGAGCCCAGATTCCAATAAATGGCAAGAAGCCATGAAATCCGAGATTGGATCCATGTACAAAAACCAAGTATGGACTTTGGTGGACTTACCGGATGGCCGAAAGGCTGTCGAGAACAAATGGATTTTCAAGAAGAAAACAGATGCTGATGGTAATGTTACTGTCTATAAAGCTCGACTTGTCGCAAAAGGGTTTCGACAAATTCAAGGAGTTGACTACGATGAGACTTTCTCACCGGTAGCAAAGCTAAAGTCTGTGAGGATTATGTTAGCAATCGCTGCATATTATGATTATGAGATATGGCAGATGGATGTCAAAACAGCATTCCTCAATGGAGATATTGATGAAGAGTTGTATATGATGCAACCCAAAGGTTTTGTCGATCCTAAAGATGCTAACAAGGTATGCAAACTTCAACGGTCCATCTATGGATTGAATCAAGCATCCCGAAGTTGGAATCAATGTTTTGATAAGGTAATCAAAAGTTTTGGTTTTATACAAACTTATGGAGAAGCTTGTATTTACAAGAAAGTGAGTGGGAGCTCTGTAGCATTCTTAATACTATATGTGGATGACATATTATTGATTGGGAATGATGTAGACCTTCTTAATAGTGTCAAGGAATATTTGAATAATAGTTTTTCAATGAAGGATCTTGGCGAAGCAGCTTACATATTAGGCATAAAGATTTATAGAGATAGATCGAAACGCCAAATATCATTGTCACAGAGTACATATTTGGACAAAGTTCTAAAGAGGTTTGGAATGGAAGAAAGCAAGAAAGGGTTCTTGCCCATGTTGCCCAATACGACCTTGAGTAAAACTCAAAGTCCGACATCGGCAGAAGATAGAGAAAGGATGAGTAAGACTCCCTATGCCTCAGCCATAGGATCTCTAATGTATGCCATGCTATGTACTAGACCCGACATTGCATATGCTGTTAGTTTAACTAGCAGATATCAAAGTGATCCAGGAGTGGATCATTGGACAGCGGTCAAAAACATCCTTAAGTACTTGAGAAGAACTAAGGATATGGTTCTTTCTTATGGAGGTGATGAACAGCTCGTTGTTAATGGTTACACCGATGCTAGTTGGAACACTGATCCGGATGATTCTAAATCACAATCTGGATACGTATTTATTTTGAATGGTGCAGCAGTTAGCTGGAGGAGTGCAAAGCAAAGCGTTGTGGCGAGATCTTCAACTGAATCGGAATACATGGCTGCTTCGGAGGCTTCACAAGAAGCGATATGGATGAAAGAGTTCATTAGAGCTGGGTGTGGTTCCTAGTGCGCTGGACCCAATGTCTATCTACTGTGATAACATGGGCGCCATAGCCAATGCGCAAGAACCAAGGTCACACAAGAAGCTGAAGCATATCAAGCTACGTTTTCACGCTATTCGAGAACATATCCAGGATGGGGATATAAAGATTTGCAAAGTACACACAGATCTGAATGTGGCGGATCCGTTGACTAAACCTCTCCCGAGGGCAAAACATGACCAACACCAAACTGCCATGGGTGTTCGGTATATTACCATGTAATCTAGATTAGATGACTCTAGTGCAAGTGGGAGACTGTTGGAGATATGCCCTAGAGGCAATAATAAATATAGTTATTATTATATCTTTGTGTTTATGATAAATGTTTACATACATGCTATAATAGTATTAACAAGGAAACATTGATACTTGTGTGATTTGTAAACTTAATTTGAAGTCCCTAGTATAGCCTCTATACATCACTAGCTTGTTGGTTGATAAATGGTTGTGGTTTCCCTATCATGAACATTGAGATGTTATCAACAACAAGATCATATCGTTAGGAGAATGATATGGTGGACATACTCCTATAGATAAGCGTAGCATAAAGATCAAGTCATTTCAATAGTTCAATTGCTATATGCTTTCTGATACATAGTAACCTAATTCCTTCGACCATGAGATCATGCATATCACCTTTACCGGATGGATGCTTTGATGACATCAAACACCACACCGTAACTGGGTGGCTATAAAGGTGGCATTGAGTGTTCGGAAAGTATTGGTTGAGACACATGGATCAAGAGTGGGATTTGTCCATCCATATGACGGATAGATATACTCTGGGCCCTCTCGGTGGAATGTCATCCAATTAGCTTGCAAGCATGTGACTGGCTCACAAGGGATCACATATCACGGGAACGAGAAAAGAGTACTTAACAGTAACGAGGTTGAACTAGGTATGCAGAGATACCGACGATCATGACCTCGGATAAGTAAACTATCGTGAGACAAAGGGAAATTGGTATCGTATGTAAGTGGTTCATTCGATCGCAAAGTAATCGTAGAAATATGTGGGAGCCATATGAATTTCCAGATTCCTCTATTGGTTATTGTTCGGAGAAGTGTCTCGATCATGTCCGCATAATTCACGAACCGTAGGGAGACACACTTAAGGATTCGACGTTGTTTTGAGTAGTTATGGTATTATGAGAAAGAGACCGAATGTTGTTCGGAGTCTCGGATGGGATCCGGGATATCACGAGGTGATCCGGAATGGTCCGGAGAATAAGATTCATATAAGGAAAGTCCCGTTTCGGAGTTCGGAAATGATTCCGGTGAATGTTCTAGAAGGTTCCGGAATGTCTGGCACTCCGGGAGGGGGGAGGGGTACATGAATGTGTCATTACATATTGGAATGATTGCATCATGTACTAAGTGTTCTTGCTGTTCCAAATAAAGGATTAAATTGAATCCTAAAACAGAAAAGTCAAATGTCCAGTTTGAAAGTCAAACGGCTAAAACAGGAAACTGCGGGAAACAAGCAAGAGGTGGTTGGAACCGACTTGGGGGAGGAGTCTCCTCTCCAAGCCGGCGCGCCACCCAAGGACGACTTGGGGAGGGACTCCCCTCCCCTTGTCCGCGCCTCCCACCTATAAGAGGAGGGGCAGGGCCTCCTCCTCTAGACACACAAGTTCTTATCCTCTAATCTCCGGTTTAGAGCCGTTTTGGTTTAGAGCTTCTAATTGCCTTAGCCTTCGGTTTAGAGCCTTCTAATTGGTGTGTCTAATCCCTAGACCACTAATATCCCTCTCTCATACTCCACCATACTCGCTCCGGCTTAAGGCGAAGCCCTGCGGGATCTCCCCTCTACTTCCGGTACCACGCCGTTGTGCTGCCGGAATCGCGAGGAGAGTGCTACAACCTCCGCTGCCTGCTGGAACAAGGGAGAGGAAGGTCTTCGTCGAGTACCGAACGTGTGACCGACTGCGGGAGCGCTGCCGGAACGCAGCGCCGGAAGGATCGTCTACACGATCTTGAGATCGGGAAGAGTACGACTACATCACCCACGAGAATCCGCTCTCGTTAAACACTTTGGAATCTTCGAGGGTAAGTTATTCCATCGACTCGTTGCTACAATCTAGTAGATAGATCTTGGCTTGTTTGTTTGTATGCGATAGAAAATTTTTGTTTTCCATGCTACGAACCCCTACAGTCACTACTATCCACCTATTGGAAAAAAACAGTAGCGTGCAATAGGGACATGATTAAGATACCTTGATTATTAGGATTGATTATTTGCAAAACTTAACCGATTGAGATCCCCTGATTATTTGCATAAATTAACCAAGTGGGTTAAATTCCCAACTCTCCAAATCTCAAACAAAATCAAATACTGATCCCAACTACAGATCGGCGCTAGTACTAACTAGGGAATCTTTTAACTACAACTCAGAGGACAAATAAAATAGGATTAAAATCGAACAAGGAGATTCATCGAAATACGAGATCTAACACAAGAGGATTATCTTATGTCAAAAGACCTAGCATCCAGCGATTGAAAATACGAACAACCGAACCCTAGTAACACATGATCTAGCATCCAACGATGGGAATGGGGGGAGAACAAGGGAAGTGAAGAAAACCCTAGTTACCTCCAACCATGGGTCGATGATGCTGGTGTCATAGGGGTTATCCGGCCTAATGTACTCCTCCTCGTAGGGGTCCCAGCTAAGCAGGATCTACCCGAGACCAGTGGGGGCCTCCTCGTCGGTGGCTACGACAAAAGTGGGGATGGGAGCTTGGACGGGGACAACGGTTGCCTTCAATGCCTTGACGGGGGCCTATACGGAGACAGGGGCCTCCTCGCCGACGGGCTTGGAGGCAAGGATGTCCACCACGCCGTTCTTCTCCATCACCGGCACGGTTGGGTTTGGGAGGGGGGTTACAGAAGGTTATGGGACAGTGGAGACGGTTTTGTGAGTGAGCGAGTGAGTGATGAGTAAGAGTGAGTAGGTCTCTATAAAAGTGAAGGGAAGGGATGTTTTGTTGCACCACCGTGTACGGCCACACTCGTCCGCTACTGCTCCATGCACTGTGACACATGTACCGTGTGTCACATTTTTTCCCTCGTGTCTAACCCTGGCGACTTAGTTGTGTTCGGTTATACCCTCGAGTGTAACACTAGCAGTTTGGTTGTACTCAGTTTTGCCCTCTAGTACTAACACTGCCGTGTGCAATATAATCAGTTTTTCCCTCCGGTGGGTAGTCAACAGAGAGTTAACGAATGGGTTTTAGCTAGATAATTGAGTCATTTTATGCACAACAAATTCAAAAAGATCAAAACATAGTCGCACCTACCCAAGAAGTCTTCTTTGTGACCTGCCACCATAACAAATGTATAGAAATCAAGTTTTACCTAAATCACCACTTCTCAAATCACCTACTATCTATGAAGGTTCATGACTTTCTACTCAAGCATCTTTCAAAAACATCCCTTCCCAAAACATAGTTTGTGTGAATGAGGCAATAATTGTCACACTCATGTATATTTGAATTGCAAATAGTTTGATGTATGCCAAGATATATTTTATTGTATAAAAGACGCATTTCCAATTTTTTAAATCTCTTTCTTTTTATATTTGAATCCCTTTATTAGTTTTTCCCTTGGTTTTTAAGTTCTACTTAGTTTTTTCCTCTCTCTTAGTCACAAACTCTCACACCTGTGCTTATCTTGGCTTCTATGCTCTGATTGGTCAAGATAGTTGTCACGCAGATCGTGCCCACCAACTGTTGATCTTCCGTGATCTAGCAGACAGGATAGCCCCTATATCTATCAGGAGGCACCCATCTATCCATGCAAAATAACGAGTTTGCCACCGGTACTTTAACTCCATAAACAAATGATTTTCAGTTTAATTTGAAGGGAAAGTGTTCAAAGGTGTATAATTTTGGCAAAATAACGAGTTTGCCACCGGTACTTTAACTCCATAAACAAATGATTTTCAATATAATTTGAAGGGAAAGTGTTCAAAGGTGTATAATTTTCGTCTATGCAAGTTTATGCATTACATTCCACTCTATGAAAATGATAATCTCTCAAGATTTTCTTAGAACAACATTATCATGTCCTAGGTGCGGTTTCAAAGTGTTCAAAGGTGTATAATTTTCGTATATGTGATGACCCACAAGTATAGGGGTGTATCGTAGTACTTTTGATAAACAGGAGTGTCGATCCCAACGAGGAGCAGAAGGTGTTGACTAGTGGTATGGAGCTGGAAATCTCTGTAAATACTTAGCAAACGGATTTTTAGGGATTTTCTGATAAAGCAAGGAAATAAAATGTGAGTAAATGAAATAGCAAACAATTGCAGCAAGTGGCCCAATCCTTTCTTAGCAAAGGACAAGCCGGTGGAAATATTTATGAGGACAAACGTTCTCGAGGACACATGGGAATACTATCAAGTGCTTTCGCTTCATATAGCTGACTAGTCTTCTTTGGTTTTATAAGTGTTGTCTGGGTGAACCTATGCTAATGTACCGACCTTACTTGGACTAATACATACTTGTGATTAAACCCCCTGCAAGCATTCACAACTACAAGAAAGCAATTAAGGTATAAACCTAAGCACAGCCTTAAACTCTGAGATCCTACACTCCCTTGTGCAATGGTTTCCTAACCGGGGTTCAGGTTTCTGTCACTCCGGCAACCCCACAATTAGTAGCCAAATACACAATGCATTCCCCTAGGCCCATAAATGGTGAAGTATCATGTAGTCGACATTCACATGACACCACTAAAAGAATAGCACCACAACTTAAATACTAAACCATTGAATAATGTCTCAACACAAATCCACTACTAACAACATGACTTCTCCCATGTTCTCAAGAACTAAACGAACTAATCACAAGACATCATATGGATCAAGATCAAATATGATATGGTGATGGATAACAATCTGAACATAAACAATAATCCAATGGTTCCACTCACAAGCATCAACTACAATAGTAATCAACACCGGGAAAGTTTCCCCTAAGAACTATGCAAGTATTCAACACAATTGTTACATCAGGATGGAGTGGTGATGATGGTGCTGGTGGAGATGATGGTGTGGATGATGATGATGATCCCGATGAAATCTAGCTTGATGATGGTGTTGATGGTGACGATCTCCCCTCTCCGGGAAAGAATTTCCCCGGCAGAAGCTGGAGAGCTCTTTCTCTCTCGGTGTTTTCCGCCCCACAGAGGCATTAGAATCTTTCTATGGTCGCTCTCCGTGTATTAGGGTTTCGAGGAGAAGATATAGGCGAGAGGGTGGAGCCAGAGGTGGGCCAGGTGGGCCACATCCCCTGTAGGCGCGGCCTAGGGTGGCACGCGCCTGGGGTGTGTGGGCCCCTTGTGGCCCATCTCCGCCTCCCCTTCTAGCATTCTTCGTCTTCTGGGAAAATAGGATTTTCTGTAGTTTTTCTGGTATTTTTCTGATCTTCGCGAAATTGCATCAAAACACCGCTTTTTCCATTAGAATCCTGACTCCGGCAGTTCATCCTCCAAGAATCATCCAACATGCAAAACAGATGAAAAGGCATAAGTATCACCTCTTAATAAGAAATATATCACTGAATAGAGGCAAATTATGATATAGAATGGTGATGCAAATTGGACGTATCAACTCCCCCCAAGCTTAGACATTCGCTTGTCCCCAAGCGAAAACTGAGCTCGGTAAACATGTCCACAGGTTTATGGAGTGAAGTGTCGATAAAAAGAATACGGACAAGAAGCATCACACTTACCAATACGCAACTCATAGAAGAAATCAATTCACCATTATATGACTTAGCTTGCAACAAGTATAAGAGTCACAATAGATCTGCATAAAGATGAATCATAATTGGAATTGGCAAACTTTGTTCTTGGTCAAAGAACAGTTGACAAACAGTTTTCAAATAAAGCTTTTGTAAAAGTTTTACAACAAGAGTACTCTTTGCTCAACATAAAAGGTTTTTCACAATGATAGCTTTCAAAGTAATACTCAATAAATAAGAGTCTTGTGCAAACAAGGAAGATAAAGAACATGATTGAATAAATCATCATATGAATGCTTAAAACACAACAACTCAAATGATTGCTGGAGATAGAGAGGAAGTAGGTTTACTGACTCAACTTATAAATAAGAAAAAGGGCCCTTCATAGAGGGAAGCAGGGATTTCAAGTTCATAAAGAGCTTTCAAAAGATTATGGTACTTACTAGCTTTGAGATCTCATTGCCCCTATAATAAGCATCTTGAGGTGATTAAGGTTAAAGTGAACAAAGACAGAGTATATGCTTGACGAAATATAAGTTGGCAATCTCATGTCCCTTGAGTACGAGGGCCGCTCCTCATGCTACTCAACTTTAGTTACCGGTAAGTTCTTGTCATTGTAAGTACATGTGTATCATAAAAAAACGTCAATGGGGTACCCCTTGCACATGATACATGAGCTATCCTATAATCAAAATAACAAGGTAAGCAGACAATGGGCATCTCAGCGATATTTTTATTTGCTATTTGCATAGGTTTTTATTGAGGATGCTTCACAGATTGCTCACTATGATTATGCTGCAAGTTTTCACCATGATTAGGCATGGCTTAGGCTAGCGGCACAGACGTTTCTCTAATACACATACATAACTCCATGGACTTACAAGCTCCCCTTTTATTTCACACCGACGACATCCGCAAATAAAAGAGCATGATATCAACTGTGTAAAATATACATATGCAATGTTAAAAGCGTTCCCCGTGATAGCATGGTTCTGCTAACCAAAATACCGTATGATGGACAACGAGTTTCATACCGTATGAGAGTTTCGGAGAAGGAGAAGGTCAAAAGTGAGGAAAAGTTAAGCGGGTGGAAAAAAGTGAGTACAACTAACGAACCAAGGGCATAAAATAGAAATCCCAAATAAATAAACCTATACACTAAAAGACGTCTAGATAAATTACACATTAAAGTAGTCTAGATACGTGTGTTTTAGAAAAAGGCTAAAACATCTTATATTTTTGAATGGAAGGAGTATTATATTGCATAATTCTACAAGAACTTAATTGGTGCGCCTGCACATAGTTAATTATTTCTAATAAAACCTGAATCGTATGATATCCCTCGGATTTTACCAAAACAAAAGGTGCATCAAGTAATTATGAAATGAAAAAAAAAGCACCGGGACCAGACAGGTTCCCTACAAAGTTCTATCCGAAACTCTAGGTAAATTTAAAATATGAGATCATGAATATGTTCAACGGCTTCCAACATGGGGACTTGCTATTATTTCACCTTAACTATGGTACTATTTATCTCCTTCCTATAAACGAAAACACCATTCAGATTCAAGTACATGCCCATATGTATCTTGAATGCTAATTTTAAAATGTTTACACAAGTTGGCACTAATCTTAGAATATATTGCAGATGAAGTTATCATACCAACATAAACAACATTTATGCTTGGGCACCACATTTTATAAAGTGTGCTAATCCTCCATGAAACCATCTAAGAACTTTATAGAAGAAAATGGATTGTGTTCTCCTAAAAATAAATTTTGCAAAAGCTCATGACAAAGTACAATGGTCCTTCCCACAACAACTGTTTTTTGAATGTATATATTACAAAAATTGTTGAGGATGAAGGTGTCTGATAAAGAATGGATTAAATGGACTGGGGCGGAGTTAGGATTTGACAATAAGGGGGGCGAGAAAGAAAATGGCCACTAAATGGTACAAAAGAATTTTTTTTATAGGACAAAACATGTGTATAAAATAGTAGAACATGATATATGATACCTCACATGTAGCATTGTCATCCAAATATGACTATTTGAAACATTGACTAGCGGGTAAAGGATCTATCCCTTGGATATATGTTGTTAGATAGATGAAACCTCTCCAGCGTGTTTTTTTAGCATGGGATAACACCCTGTTAAGTTCGAGCGCTTCCTGCGACTCGAACCAAATATGACAATTTGACAAATCCTTATCTTAAGATATCACTTCTGAAAATAAATTGTACTTCTAGTTATTCTCTTGCTTTTTTTCTTTCAACTATATTAAAGTACACAAATCCATATATAATTCATGTTCGATCTAATAGAAAATTTGAATTGATTATGCACCACATACCTTAGACATAGATACAATATGTGTTAAGGTGAGGCAGTAATCACAGATTACACACCGTCGTAGTTGCAGATGTGTTGCATGGAGAGCCGGACCAAAGAGCACCTAGAAGGCTAGTCCGTATTGATCTCATCCCCTATACTGATCTCATCACCTCTCGTGGTGGCCATCTAGCGGCAAGCGGCGGCTGGAGCGCCCTAGAAGGTAGCATCTAGGTGTAGTCACACGAGAATGTACGATTTAATCGATCAATAATGGATCCATGGATCTGCTAATTCCAGTTGATTGAATCTCTATGGCTAAGTATGCACACGAGAATGTACGATTTAATCGATCAATAATGGATCCATGGATCTGCTAATTCCAGTCGATTGAATCTCTATGGCTAGGTATGCAACAACTTTTGATCCACGAAAACAAGGCCATATGGAAGATGATCCACTCGACTTTAGTTTGCTGGAAAAGATTTGATTCAATTAGGCAATGGACTAATTAATCGTCTACCTATCTCCGGCAATTAGCGTGCACATACTGATATACGAGTACCATAAGCTACCGTAAAATGTTGAGGGAGGCGACACATTGGGGGTGTCTATCCCTTGCTCCCGCCTTTTCTGCCCCTGTAAATGGATACATCAATTCATTACTAGAGGTAATGTTGTTATTAAGGTAAATGATGACAAGTGCATTATTTTCATACTCAGAAATATCGGAGACAAGGTGACCCGCTTTCACATATGATCTTTAATACCACAACGGACATGTTAGCAATTATGATCGATAGAGTGAAGGCATATGGACAAGTTGTTGGTCTCATTCCTCATATAGTCCAAGGGTGTGTGTCAATTCTACAATATGTTGATGACAAAATCATTTTTATGGATCAAGATCTGAAAAAAGCTATGAACATGAAATTGTTTTTATCCATTTTCGAACAATTATCGAGACTAAAGATCAACTTTCACAAGAGTGTTTTTTTGGTTTCGGTAAGTCAAGGGAGGTTGAAGACCTATATAAGAGTTTGTTTGGATTTAAATCTAGCTCTGCCTCTTTTAGATATTTGGGAATCCCGATTCATTTTCGAAAACTAAAGAATAGAGTAGAAAGTAGTGGAGGATCGCTTTGAAAAAAGTTAGCAAGGCAAGTTGTTATCATATGGAGACCGACTTGTATTCATTATTTTAATTCTAACCAACCTTCCAATTTTCATGCTTTCTCTCTTTGAAATACCCAAAGGGATACGCAAATGACTAGATTTTTCAAGATTAAGATTCTTCTGGCAAAGTGATGGTTATAAGAGAAAATATAGGGTTGCGAAATGGAATATAATCTATAGGTCGGAGGACCAAGGAGGGTTGGGGATGGAGGTTTTACGAATAAAAATAAATTTTTGTTTAGCAAGTGTCTATACAAACTTTTGAATCAAGGAGTATGGAAAGAGCTCATACAAAAAAAAACATGCATTCTAAAACTCTATCTCAAGTGGAACCGAAACCATATGACTCCCCTTTTATAACATCCTAGCATTTAGGAACCAATGAAGGATAGATTTAGGAATTTGTGCATATGCATGCATTCATCTGTAAAATGCGGGTAAATTTTTTGCCAAATAAAAACATAAAGTGATCAGAGTTTATTTCACTCTCTAGGTGTAGAAATAGCTCTGGATAGTGATCATTATAAATTTTTACATGATCTTTATGAATTAGTATGTTTTGGGGGAAAGAATTTAAATTTAAATTTGGAATTTGAACTTATATTTCAAATTTAGGAATTTGGTATTTTGGAATGAATTCCAAAATGATTTAGTAATATTATTTGTTTTAATAAAGAGATAACAAATAGTAATAAGAATTCAATATAAAGAAATTCAAATGAGAAATGAATCTTTATTCCTTATCTTTATTCCATAAACATTATACAATGATGAACTCATTCAAGCAATGAAGAGATTCATTACAGTAAAGAAATTACAAAAAAGGGAAATTCAAATATGAATAAACTATTACAATGTTCTTACAAAAAGAATAAATAAGATATTACAAAATCTTTACAAATGAATTTAATAAAAAATAATCTATCTATCTAGGTAATTCTATACTAAATCTTGAGTATCCAGAGCTTGTACCTACAAAATACAAAATAAACAAAATGAAAATAAAAGCTTAATTGTTAGATTTACTCTCGATGGAGAGCAGTGAAGTGCACTGCTCAAGGTTACATCATTGAGTAATTATTAAAGGGGCAAGTTTCACCAATATGAAAGTATCTGTTCTTTCATATCAAATAAGCCATAACTCAGATATTCACATCAAGTAAGAGGGGCAAGTTTCACCAGGAGAGTTAAAAGTTAAAAGATCAAAAGGTGAGACACCTCACTGATCTGATCAACTGTGTACCAAGCACACAAGCAGAATAATCACCTAAATGCATGGTGTGTATTGTCAACACAACAGCAGCAGCAACATCTCACACAAGCAAAATGAGTAGCACAGCCGTGGGACAATTTCCAGCAGCTCACTCTTTCATCTCAAAAAGCACACCAGGAACACACCAAGTCTGTCAAAGCCTAGCCAAATCACCAGCCAAACCACACACACAAGATCATCCTAGTATCACCAGATGGTGACATAAGGAGGGGGTGGATCAGGTGGATAGCAAGGCCAAGTTGCAGGAGCTAGGAGGTGAAGGGCAGATCAAGGCCAAGCTTCCGGGAACCAGAAGTAGCAGGAGCAGCACCAGGAGGTGAAGGAAAAGATCAAGCCAGCAACACAACCAGCAAGATCAAGCCACCAGATCAACCAGTGTCGTGGTGGTATCACGGCATATGCCATGGGTAGGCTAAAGTTGGGGCCGATGGACGTGGAGGAATCCGGGGAGGGATGATGTAGTGAAGACCGCACTCGTATGAACAAAGAGAAATACAATGTATATAGGATTGAGGCTCTCAAGTGAAGATAACACCTCATTCTCTACATCTAATCTCTTATAATCTTGCCATACTTGTGGCTACAATCATGCTCCTTGATCTGTATCTCCTATGCCTCTATCTAGATCTCTCTGTGAGATTGGAGGAGCAGGAAGAAGAAGAGCTCCTATTGAGCAGAGAGGGGAAGAGCCCTTCGGGGCCTCTGCTTCAACGATCCCCTGGTGCTCCTTATAAAGGGGAGCCCAGGGGACAAGGCTTGTTCCTCAAGGTAGGCATCTCATCAGCATATTCCCAGCATCTTCTGAAGATGCTCGGCATATGCTCTGGCATCTTTGGAGATGCCAAGCATATTCCCTAGCATCTTTTCAGATGCCATGTTCCAGTCTGAGCCAGGGGCGTCCCAAGACTAGCACGTGACAAGAAGATCTTGACTTGGTTCGAAGGTATGTCGATGTAGTGGTCGAGGTAGCATCCTGGGATAAATAAAGAGGCGTCCAGTTCACTATTATTCGGATTTGGGAAGTGGTAATTCGGCCTGGGAACCACTTGATTCGGCCCAGCCTTGGGTACAGCCGAAGTGGCCCAGCCAGATCACTGGAGAGGCCTAGCCGGGTCACCGCTTAGTCGGCCCAAGTGGAAAATGACCAAAAGGAGGTGCTGAAGCGCAGTAACCCGGGGTGGGCCGATTCATCCCTATGTCGGCCCACCTAAGAAAAGGGATGCGGTGGACTTGAGGCTGGCGTGGCTCCGCGGTGGTCCGAGCTGTCCAAATCGGCCCACCCGGGGGAAGACCTTCCAGATGACGCGGAGTGCGGGGTGGGCCGAGTCGGCTCCTGGTCGGCCCACCCGGGCTTCGCTGGGGAGGCGTGGTGTGCAGTCGAGGTTGGCGGGGAGATGCTCTGTGGCGCGGGATCGAGTCGATGTTGGCGGGAGCGGAAGTTTCGGGGGCGACGTCTGGCGGGAACGGAGGGAGCTCCTGCGCTGATCCTTGGTGGGCCGAAGTGAGTGAATTCGGCCCAAGCGAGATGATTCGGTCCGTCTGTTCCTGATTCGGCCTAGATAGGCCAAATTCGGTCCGTGCAAATGTATCCTGAGGCCGAATTAGACCTAATTCGGCCCTCTGATATTTTTTCCTTTTGTATTTTAGCTCTTTATTTTATCTTCCGATATTTAAGACTTCTCTTCTACTAAATTGTTCCTTCCTCGACTGAGTCTCTTTATACCCTCACTATGGGGTACATGGGGCCATATCCCCGACAACCAGCAACAACATTAATAACTCAACTGTTGTGGTGAGTAGTATAAAATCTTCACATGATTTGTCTATCTAATTTAGATAAGAACTCATGTGTTGTTTTATATTAAATCTCTCATAAATCACCCAAGTGGGGTGAATCCATCATAGAGGATTTCTGAATGCTTAAGTCATAGTCATAAGAAAACCATACAAGTAAAAAACCAGGATCTCAGACCAACATCATTGATCCTGGATATTAAGGCCACATCCTATACTCCAATATGACCATAGCCAAGATTATGAATTCTGGGCACATCTCTTAAAAGAGTAGCACCCCAGAATCCATAAATCTTATGTATCCATACAAAACCAAGAGCACACCAATCACTTTATAAAAGGGATTTCATAATAAGTAACTGGTATCACTACCAGAACATATCTATGAGGGACAACAAGATAGGAACCTAGTTCCTAAGCGTCAGACCAACATCATTGGCATAAATGTTAAAAGAAGCTTTCAATTTATCTTTGGCATTTATCCAATCTTAAGAACTAACCAAAATAAAGCCTAGACAACTTGTGTGCCATTCTAAGATAGTGTCACAAGAACAAGTTCTAAAACCCAAGCAAAACAATTACTTAGCTTTCATAGATAAACTGGCAAGCCATTAACTATCTTTTTCCTAAAATCAAACACCAGAAATCATCATCAAGCTTATCTATACATCATCAGAGCATCTTTGTAATAACATGTTAACACTCAATCAGTATGTGACCATACATGCCAACATTTAAAGTTGTAGTGAATAAATCACTGACAAAACCACTGTCAATAACAAGATCATGATAGTAGTGAACTTCCAAATCACTAGGATCCACAAGTAATAAATCCACAGTAGTACTATCATTTAAACCATATCCAATTACCAACTGGTATTAATCTAATAAGACACTAGCATCACCAAAAAACCCCAATTATAAATAGTAATCCACATCAAATAACCATTTACCATCCTCAATTACCATTACAAACTAATTTCAATCCATCATATATAACCAAGATAGAGGGATGAACCCTAAACAAGTCATGAACCCTAATTGGGGATGGCCACTAGAGGCACACAGATGATATCAAAGGAGACAGAGGACAGAAGGCACGAGAGGTTATCAAGACCAAACTCACCAGTGGTCCTCGCTATAGATTAGAACAGGAAGTAGAGGGGCCGATGAGCGCACGGTGGCACGGGGAGCACCCAAAGGGCGCTGCAACCCGTACCGAGCCGAGGCAGCGGCCACAACAGCGCATAAGGATGAACAGCATCACCACAGCAACGCACGAACACCTCACAACACCACAGGAGCAGCGACGAAGGCATCACCGGCAGCACCCCAAACCCTAGGGTTCGGGATGGAGCCAGCCTGGCCGAAGGAGAGCCTTAGAGCCAAATCAAAATGGACCAGATGAAGGGGCGGGGTCAGCAACCTTGCCATACACCACGGCGGTGGCCAAGGATACCCAAGGCGGTGTGAATCGCACGACGGTTGTGCCAGCGACCACGGGGCGAGGAAGAGAAGGGGTAAGGTTAAGAGAGAGAGAGAGAGAGAGAGAGAGAGAGAGAGAGAGAGAGAGAGAGAGAGAGAGAGAGAGAGAGAGAGAGAGAGAGAGAGAGGTGTACTGGGCCGATAGGGCCAGTACCACTTCAGGGAGTTTTCTTAACCTGACCAATTGGGCCAAGTTTGTCCCAAATAGACAATGGGGTTGGCCTAAATATTAAAAAGAGCAAGAATTTAATAATTTAGCAAAAGACCAAAATACCCCTAGGATTTAATAAATTCTAATAAATAAAAGAAACACCCTAAAAATACAAGTTATATATTTTTAGGTTTATAATAATTCAAGCTACTTTATTAAATTAAGAAGTCTATTTTTAATAGCATAAATTTAGGTTAAATATTTTTATAATATATATTCCTTATGGAATTTTATAAAAATAAATAAAATACCTAAAAATAAATAAAAATAACTTTTATCATCCTTAATTATTATAGTATTTTAGAAAAAACTAAAGGGATATTTGAGATATCAAAATAAAATCTTCTAAAGTAAAATACTTATTCTTAAAAAGAATATTAAGAAAATATTTATAGGAGTTAAATTAAATAAAAATTAGTTTTCAAATCTATTAATAATATATTACATTATAAAAATAGTGAATGTAATATTTATAAAATAATAAAGGTTATTCCTTAAAATGAATTCCTTTATTACTTAAAGAAATTCCATAAACTAAAATATTGGGTAAAGCACACAAAGAAGATAAATAATAAATAATGCATTACATTACTATGCATATTCATTTTTCTTCTTTAAATATTTTCCTTACCGGTCAATAATGATGTTTTGTAGACATAGAAGCTCAAGGTCCAGTGCAAGCATTCGACTTCACTACTGTAACATCCCAAAAATACTAAACTTGGATCATCAAACTCTAATCTTCAAAATTAGGGTTAACAAAAAAATTTCTAAATAAAAATATGAAAGCATGCATGTGTGTATGCATCCCATTTTGAATTCTTTTGGATTGTCTTGTTTAGGTGTTTATTTGCTTAAAAAGGATTCTTAGGTGAAATAAACATCATCTAAACAATCCCCACACTTTTCCCAAAGACAAATAAATCAAAACAAACAAAATAAGGGAATGGTCATTTTGGCCAATTTAACTCCCATGCCTACTTTGGCTGTCTCTAACTTTCAGAACTTAACAGAAACTTGTTTGGATCTTTGCACCCCTTGATAGTACTCATAACAAAGTATCAAGGCCCGCTTTGTGATCATCCAAAAACATTCAAATGCATAGTTTAAAGGACAATTTAAAATTTAATCTATATCATATGGGAAGATCCCACTTTTTCAAAAACCACTCAAACAAGCTCAACTTTCAAAACCCTAGCACCTGCAGACTCACCAGCACCTACCTAGCACACCCACCAAAAATCTTTTCAAAATTCAAAACTTGAATTCATGCGGCCATTTCATCAAACACCTTGTAGATGCAAATCAAATAAAATCCAAACACTATTTGGAGCAGTGATTTGAGCCTAACTTGTTCCATCTCTGGTTGCAACTAGGCTTTAGTAGATCATCTAGCTCATTTGTAAACGTCTAGCACCACTGTAAGCTTGGAAATGTCATCAATGGTTAACAGCCGAAGCCACCCATGCCACCCCAGTGTAGACAGCAATCTAGGAGAGGAACTAGCCGTGCCAACCTTGTCTGGGATATCACCCATGCCTCACCGCCCCCTCTCGACCAGCCCTGCCTCGAAGACATCGACCAGAGCACCCAAGAACGCCGCACATGTGCCTCTATCAACCATGCCGAGCGTGCGCCAGAGCGCCACCCTCGACACATGCCCATAGACTGCGTGCTGCCCTCGCCGCGTGCATACACGATCACCACCATCCCAGGAGACCGCCAGACATCCCCGTCCGCCGCCCCATGCCTCACAGCCACCGCTCGCCGTCGAAGACGCCGCCTCTGCCGCGCAGAGCATCACATGTTCCAGAGCATTTGCCACCGCCCCTACACGCGCATTAAAGCCATAGAGCATCGCCAGGAGACCACCGATCGATCGCCACTGCCGGCCATGCCTCTAGCAGCCTGTAGCCATGTCGCCACCGTCGCTTGCCCATTCTGCTCGGTCTCGTCGTCGAGACTATAAATAGAGGCCTCCCCCGCTCAAACTCTTCACACCATCTCACTCCCCTCTCCTCACTGATCGTTCCACCCCGTTCCCGGAGCAAGGCGAGCAGGGCATCGCCGGAATTTGGCCGGAGCAGGCCGCCTCTGGAGAAGAAGGTTTCCGTCGATTGCGTCCACCCCAGGAGAAGCTGCCGGTACCAGGAGGTTCGCCGTCGTCGACTTCGTCGTTCGCCCGCCTCGCCGACCCTCGCCTGAGCCCCGGTGAGCCCCCGACGACCCCCACCTGCCACGTTAGGTTTCTGTCTTGCCGGCGCAGCCCGACGTGGACGATGAGTAGCAGCCGTTCGATTAGACTTAGATCGTGCGGATGAGATTGCCCCGTACCGCTTCGCGTTTAAAGAGCCACTGACTGGTGGAACCCCCTGTCAGTTGAGCCCCACGTCGCGGAGTGACACCGGGCTGGCCCATTATCGTTTCCCACGCAGCCCACTTGTTTGAATTTGGATATTTCCATTTTCATTCAAACACAGTTCTGTATCTAGTTTCAAAAATCAACCCAGCTCGATTCAGTGAACCAAATTGAATGAAACCAATTTTGTTAGAAAGGTCTTGAAATGCTGAATCCAAGCCCGTTGGATTTAAATCATTTGGATCTGTAGATCACCCTTGGTAAAAATAACAAGGCAGAACCTTTTCTGCATTCAAACATTTTTCAAATTTAAACCATAATAGCTTTTGAGTTGATTCCAACTCTCAAAAATCACATTTGATCATACCTTTCAGAATATATAAAAACATTTGGGTTTACTTACAGAAATAATGTTCAAGTAATAAAAGAACTCCACATAGGCATTTCTAGTCACTTATTTTTAAAAAAATAAAAAGGTTAAACCTTATTAAATTGTGACACCACTTTAAATCACATTCCCATGTACTGAAATGTGTGGTGATGACATGTGTCAACATGATCCCATGTTTGGTTTGGAGAATATTAAATCTTAAGTAGTTTTTCAATGAGTAGAAATTACTTTTCTAAAAATAAAAGAAATTAAACCAAGCTTTAATCTTGTAATGTTAGTGATGAAGCTAGCTCATCTATAGGACCCTTTTGTGTGATGATTGAAAGTAGTTACGTGTTGTTTGGTGATTGTGTACCTCGTATTTATTTATAGACGCTAGTACCGACCAAGGATACGAGGAGGAAGGAGGATACTATGAAGAAGAAGCCGAGGAGAACTTCAACCACTGCTCTGCACAAGGCAAGCCTAATACTACTAGTTGAATGTGCAAGCTAACACTTGCAAGATACTCTACTTTAGCAAACCTTACTAATCAAGTTGACCTATGCAAGCACATACTTGCTTGTTACCATGCCAACTATATGCCTTAAGCATATATGATCATAACCACTTGATAAACCACTCCTAGTTTTACTTACCAGCTTTATAATTTATTTCTTTATCAAAGCTATTACTTAGAGTTTACTTAAGTAAACTATAGATACTAGAAAGATAATTGAAGGTTGCATAAAGAGCATAAAATTTGGCCTAAGCTAGATAATCTTTATGTCATCCTAAGGCATGAGATTGAACTTAGTTAAACTCCACTAGTTACCACCCTTCATTAGTACTTACCCCCACTTGTAGATGCTAGTGCTAAGCATAAAACTTGATCAACTTAGATGGGAATACTTGGTGGAAAAATGGTTATGAAAACCTTCGAATGATGGATCATTCTATTGAGATGTTTTGGACATGTGTTTCCAAACATCAGATGATTTATGGTGATGAAAATGTTGAGGCATGAGCCTTAGCCCTTTATAAAACTGATGGTTTTCTGGATGCGATACCATTCCAATTTTACCGTACAACCACAATACCCGAGAATTGGGTAGGGCTTGACTGGAAACTTATATACCTTAGTATTAGTTCCCTCACGGCCAAGGTCTGAGCTGAGGCTACCTTGTCAAGATTGTCCACCTGTGCAGTACCCAAGATGACAGTTGGGTCATGGTTGGGAGGCCAAACTCACAGGAGAGGTGCTTATACTAGGGCGTGTAATTGAAAGGTTAGGATTGATTATCCGCATACTGAGTATGGTGAATTCAGGATTTGTTCCTGACGGATGTATCGAATGTTGTGGTGAAAGTGTACAATCTCTGTAGAGTGTCAAACTATTCGAATAGCCGCGTTCACAGTTATGGACAGTTGGAGTGGCCATACTGTTCCCCCGTCAGATGCTTTCAAAATGACTTATGAAATGAATTGAGACTTTGACTTGACCACAACAGAGTTGTGATATGAAATACAAGTTCCCACTTAGGTGTTATAAAACATCAACTAGCTTTCTTCATTTCTAAACTTAGTAGAGGTAAATCTGGCTTTTTGTAAAACAACCCTAGATCTTAGTGTCCTATTACAAAAACCCTTTCACTTGTCAGTATTAGTTTGCGAGTACTTAAAGAGTACTCATGGCTCTGTCCATGGCTATTCCCATGGCCAGACTATGAAGAGGAGTACCTGGAGGATGGACCCCAGGAAGGTTACGACAACTGGATCATCTCCCATCGTCACCATTGCCTGTGACCCCGACGATGGAGCTTCGCCTACGCTACCGTTATTATTACGTATTTCCGCTGCTTGAGTTGTATTAAGAACTGGATCATGAGATCCTTATTTGTGTAAGACCTTATGTATGGTTTGTAATGGATGATGTACTGTGGTATCCAAATCTGTTATGTCTCGCAAAAATGGTAATCCTGGGATTGCGATGTATGGCATAACAGGCATCTGGGATTAAAAATCCGGGTGTTGACAAGTTGGTATCAGAGCCATCCTGACCATAGGAGACCCTAGTTAGACTGGACGTTTGGAATCAAAAACTTAATTTCAAAACCAAAGAAAGCAAATATTTACAAAAACTTATTCTCATTCTTATCACTTTGATTCTTTCATGAAAATTCATGTTCCTCAAAAACTCTTGCAAAATACATAAAACTTGACACACTTGATCACTCTACTAACTTACTCATCTTATATTCTTTTAGATGGACATGAAGTATAGCAAGTTTTACCAGTTGGGAAATGGAGGAGACCTTATCTTTGAGAGGGATTTGGACCAGCTTTCGGAACTTCTGGAGCGTCCGCACCCCGAGTTCTTCGGAGCTCAGCTCAATGATCAAGGAGGAGAAGATCTGCAGTGGCTAATTGTTGCAAGTCTGCGAGGAAAGATTGAACCTCCCACTATGGAGGGAATCCAATTCACCTTAAGAGAGAACAACTGGCTCGATGGATTTGCTAGGGCCATGCAGGAAGCTCTTGCCCGTCTGTGTGGGCAGAGTATCAACCAGATCAAGGGTACCCGCTTTGAGTTTTGCCCAAGGCGTGATGCTAATGGACAACCACTGGAAGCCCCATACCACCACGAGCTGAAAACCCAATTGGACCACCTTATCTTCATGATGTACGATCGTCAGCAGGAGTTGGATAATTGTCGTGACTACTCCAACCACAAGTCCGCCATTATCAAGGCGAAGGATCAGACCATCACCATGTTAGCGAAGGATTGCAAGTCTCGCCGTCGTCAGCTCGATAAGAAGGAGCGCATCATTGCCCGTCTTCGCCACCGTATCTCGTCTTTGGAGGAGACCATCCACGAGAGGGACATGCAGTTGGAAGAAAGGGAGAATGCCGGAGAGGATCTTCGTGGAGACCCCTACTCCTATCTCGGCGATGATGATGATGATTTTCTGGAGGATCAGGCTATGGATTTCTTCACCTATGAGGAGGATTTCGCCTTCATCAATGACGACGATGATGATGAGGATGACGACTACACCGACTCCAAGGAGTAGTAGCACCTGAGCACTAGCGTAGTTAGTAGTATTCGGTCCCACTGTATCGTAGTTTCCAGAATGGTTCTTAAAACCATCTGTTTTTCTTGTTTTGTGGTGTGTGTTTGTATCGTGTGCTATGAATGAATGAAAAGCAAGTTGCTAGAAAATCTGAGTCAAACTTTAAAAACTTTTCAAAGCCCTGAACCTTAGAAATTTCCCTCTTTTCTCATGATCTATCTCAATCTTCAGATGCCACGCGGAGGAAGTGGTTCATCCCCGAACCCGATGTTGCAGATCCTACAAATGTTGGTTTCTAACTGCGAAGCTAAAAGAGCGGAACGTCAAGCCAACCTAGCCACCCTTCAACAGATAGCTTAGCTAGCCCACAATAATCAAGGCCACGGAAACCAGGACAACCATGGATCTAAGGTCAAGAATTTCCAGAATACCAATCCACCTGTTTTCACTAAGTCGGAAGAGCCCCTAAACGCCGATGATTGGCTGCAAGCCATGGAAAATAACCTAGAAGTCGCCAGAGTGGAAGCCAACGAGAAAGTTCTGTTCGCCACCCATTATCTAGCCGGAGATTCCAGAGCATGGTGGAACAGTGTTCGTGCCATGACCGGAGGACAGATGATGACCTGGGAGGAATTCAAAGTCAAGTTCAGCAGAACCCATGTGCCACCAGGTTTGATCAAGAGGATGAGAGATGAGTTCAGAGAACTAATGCAAGGAAGGATGACCGTAGTGGAATACCGTGACAAATTCTTGTCATTAGCTAGGTATGCCCCGGATGAGATCGACACCGAAGCCAAGAAGAAATAAAGATTCCTGAATGGTCTGCACGATGAGATGCAGACTGTGTTAGTCAATATCCCCTTTGATGATATTGAAGCCCTGGTCGACTCTGCCATCCAGATGGAAGGAAAGATCAACCAAGCCAATGAGAACCGCAAGCATCGCATGATGCATCAACCAGGAACCCATCAGACCCCAAAGTACCGCCCTAACCCATCTCCAGGATTTGCCCCGAGAACCAACAGACCCCCGATGAACCGTCCGACCTATCCCAACCGTGGAAACCCTAGGCCCGAAGGAAATCATAACAACCCCGGCAACTCTAACAATTTCAATCGTGCCCCACCCAAGTTCAACAACAACAATGCTACCGCCAACACCAACACTGCCCCGAGGACTGGAAGCAATATTGTGCCTGTTGCAACAAAGGACAAGTCGCAAGTGACCTGTTATGACTGTGGAAATAAGGGTCACTACTCCAACGAGTGCCCCAACAAGAAGAATGCCGCAGCCCCCAATGCAAATGCCCCAGCTCAGCAGCAGCGTCGTGTTCAACCAGGAAGAAGGTTTGCCCCAGGGAACTCGCTCAACCGCAACGGCCCTCTTTTTCTCATGCATGCTGAAGAAGCTCAGGAAGCGCCAGATGTCGTGTTGGGTATGTTTTCTGTTAATTCAGTACTTGCTAGAGTGTTGTTTGATTCTGGTGCATCGCATTCATTTGTCACCGAAGAATTTGCCTGCACTAGTAAGATTCAACCAACAAAACTGAAGCATGTTATGATCGTCCAAATTCCCGGTTCAACCACCAAGGCTAGGCAAATTTGCAAAGCCGTCCCTATCCGAATCCATGGCATAGATTTTTATGCTAACCTGATAGTACTCGGAACTAAAGGTTTGGAAGTAGTACTAGGAATGGATTGGATGTCCAAACATAAAGGATTGATTGACTGTGCCAAGAAAGCCATCACCATGACCAGTACAGCCGGAATATCAGTCGAGCATATATCTGAAACCTTACCTCGTCAATTCAAGTGCAACAAGAGTATAGCCCAACCTACCATTGACCAAGTCCGGATAGTCTGTGAATACCCCGATGTATTTCTAGATGTTTTGCCCGGTATGCCCCCAGATCGGGATATCGAGTTTATCATCGAACTAATCCCCAGAACAGTACCCATAGCCTAGAGACCCTATAGTATGAATCCGTCTGAACTAGCAGAACTAAAGAAGTAACTGGATTCCATGTTGGAAATTGGATTAATTCAACCAAGTGCGTCACCATGGAGATCACCTGTCTTATTTGTGGACAAGAAGGATGGAGGTAACCGTTTGTGTACGGATTATCGGAAGTTGAATGATGTCACCATCAAAAACAAGTACCCCTTGCCCAAGATAGAAGATTTGTTTGATCAGTTGACCGGTGCCCAAGTGTTTTCTAAGATTGATCTTAGGACTGGCTATCATCAACTCAAAATTCGCGCAGAGGATATTCCAAAGACTGCCTTTACCACCAGATATGGAATATACGAGTATACCGTCATGTCTTTTGGATTAACCAATGCCCCCCCCCCCCCCCCCGCTTATTTCATGAATCTCATGAATAAGATTTTTATGGACTTCCTGGATAATTTTGTCGTTGTTTTCATCGATGGCATTCTGATCTATTCCAAATCGGAAGAAGAACATGAGCTACACCTAAGGACCATTCTTGGAACCCTTAGAGAGCATCAGCTGTATGCCAAGTTTAGCAAATGTGAATTCTGGTTACAGGAGGTAGGATTCCTCGGTCACATTGTATCAGCCAGAGGAATTGCCGTTGACCCTGCCAAAGTGAAAGATGTAGAAGATTGGCAAGCCCTAGCCACTCAAACCCAAGTTCGTGCTTTTCTCGGATTGGCGGGATATTACCGCAAATTCGTAGAAGGATTCTCGAGTATCGCCAGACCCATGACTCAATTGCTGAAGAAGGACAAGAAGTTTGAATGGACCGACAAATGTGAAGCGAGTTTTCAAGAACTCAAGAGGAGATTGATTTCATCCCCAATCTTAATCATGCCGGATATCACGAAGCCCTTCGACGTGTATTGTGATGCATCCAAGATCGGTCTCGGATGTGTGCTAATGCAAGAAGGCAAGGTTATATCTTATCTATCCCGACAATTAAACAACATGAGCAAAATTACCCAACCCATGAGCTCGAACTCGCAGCCGTAGTTCTAGCCCTGAAGACATGGAGGAACTACCTGATGGGAAATCGTTGTGAGATTTATTCGGATCACAAGAGCCTAAAGTATATATTCACTCAGAAGGAGCTGAATATGAGACAAAGAAGATGGATTGAGCTAATCAAGTATTACGATCTGGACATTCACTATCACCCCGGTAAAGCCAACATGGTAGCAGATGCCCTTAGCAGATTGCCGTGCCGCTTAAACTCTATGATTTTGAAGGAGCAACCAAGTTTGCACAAAGAGATGGAAGATTTTCGAATGGAATTAGTGAGTGAAGGATTTTTGGCTAGCATAGAACTTCAACCCACTTTGATCATCCAGATCAAAGAGGCGCATAAAGGAAATGCTAGTATTGACAGAATCAAGCGTCGTATCGGTACAGGCAAAGTACCCGGATTCACCGAAGACGAAGAAGGAGGTCTGTGGTACAAAGGACGCCTTTGTGTACCAGCATATTCTGAGTTGAAAGAAGTGATTCTCAAGGAAGCTCATGATACTCTTTATTCTATCCACCCCGGAGGAACTAAGATGTATCAAGATTTGAAAGAGCAATTTTGGTGGCATAAGATGAAGAGAGAAATCAGAAACTATATCGCCAAGTGTGATATATGTCAATGAGTCAACGCCGGACATCAAAGACCCGCTGGATTGTTGCAACCATTACAGATTCTAGAATGGAAATGGGATTCCGTTGGAATGGACTTTATCAGCGGATTGCCTACTTCTAGTAGGGGAAATGACTCTATCTGGGTCATAGTGGACAGATTGTCCAAAGTCGCCCATTTCTTACCCGTCAAGACCACATATCAGAGTTCGAAGCTAGCAGAGTTATACATCACTAGAATCATTAGTTTGCATGGAGTCCCCAAGAACATCGTATCGGATCGAGGAACTCAGTTTACCTCGAGATTCTGGAAGAAAGTCCAAGAAGGTTTAGGAACCCGCCTAGATTTCAGTACCGCGTATCACCCTCAGACCGATGGACAAACGGAGCGAGTAAATCAAATACTCGAAGATATGCTGAGAGCATGTGTGTTAGAATATGGATCTAAGTGGGAAGACTGTCTGCCGTTTGCAGAATTTTCGTACAACAATAGTTATCAAGCTAGTTTGCAAATGGCCCCATTTGAATTCATGTACGGAAGGAAGTGTCGCACCCCTTTGAACTGGTCGGAAGTAGCAGAGAGTCAGATTTTCGGACCCGATATCCTACGAGAAGCAGAAGAGAAGGTTCACAAGATTCGTGAGCACCTCAGGACAGCCCAGTCCAGACAGAAGAGTTATGCCGATAAGAGACATCGAGACCTCTCCTTCAACATAGGAGATTTTGTATATCTGAAAGTGTCGCCATTGAAGGGAATGCAGCGTTTCCAACTCAAAGGAAAGTTAGCCCCCAGATATATCGGACCTTTCAAAATTCTGAACCATCGAGGAGAAGTGTCATATCAATTGGAACTACCCGAAGAGATGTCAGCCGTGCATAATGTGTTCCATATCTCATTACTTCATAAGTGCCTCGAAGTTCCAGAGAAGACCTAAGTGTTCAACAATATCGATCACCAGACCATAGAGATCAACGATGACCTAACCTATCCCGAAGTGCCCATCCGTATTTTGGAAGAAGCCTTCAGAACCACCAGAACCCGAAGCCTCAAGTTTCTCAAAATTCAGTGGAGCAACCACACGGAAGAGGAAGCTACCTGGGAGCGCGAAGATCACATCAGGACGGAGTTTCCCGATCTCTTCAAATCCTAGGTAATCTTTTTCGTCCTTTTTCAATTCTCGGGACGAGATTTTTTTTAAGGGGGGAATGTTTGTAACATCCCAAAAATACTAAACTTTGATCATCAAACTCTAATCTTCAAAATTAGGGTTAACAAAAACTTTTCTAAATAAAAATATGTAAGCATGCATGTGTGTATGCATCCCATTTTGAATTCTTTTGGATTGCCTTGTTTAGGTGTTTCTTTGCTTGTAAAAGGATTCTTAGGTGAAATAAACATCATCTAACCAATCCCCACACTTTTCCCAAAGACAAATAAATCAAAACAAACAAAATAAGGGAATGGTCATTTTGGCCAATTTAACTCCCATGCCTACTTTGGCTGTCTCTAACTTTCAGAACTTAACAGAAACTTGTTTGGATCTTTGCACCCCTTGATAGTACTCATAACAAAGTATCAAGGCCCACTTTGTGATCATCCAATAACATTCAAATGCATAGTTTAAAGGACAGTTTAAAATTGAATCTATATCATATGGGAAGATCCCACTTTTTCAAAAACCACTCAAACAAGCTCAACTTTCAAAACCCTAGCACCTGCAGACTCACCAGCACCTACCTAGCACACCCACCAAAAATCTTTTCAAAATTCAAAACTTGAATTCATGCGGCCATTTCATCAAACACCTTATAGATGCAAATCAAATAAAATACAAACACTATTTGGAGCAGTGATTTGAGCCTAACTTGTTCCATCTCTGGTTGCAACTAGGCTTTAGTAGATCATCTAGCTCATTTGTAAAAGTCTAGCACCCCAGGAGAAGTTGTCGGTACCAGGAGGTTCGCCGTCGTCGACTTCGCCGTTCGCCCGCCTCGCCGACCCTCGCCTGAGCCCCGATGAGCCCCCGAAGACCCCCACCTGCCGTGTTAGGTTTCTGTCTTGCCGGCGCAGCCCGACGTGGACGATGAGTAGCAGCCGTTCGATTAGACTTAGATCGTGCGGATGAGATTGCCCCGTACCGCTTCGCGTTTAAAGAGCCACTGACTGGTGGAACCCCCTGTCAGTTGAGCCCCACGTCGCGGAGTGACACCGGGCCGGCCCATTATCGTTTCCCGCGCAGCCCACTCGTTTGAATTTGGATATTTCCATTTTCATTCAAACACAGTTCTGTACCTAGTTTCAAAAATCAACCCAGCTCGATTCAGTGAACCAAATTGAATGAAACCAATTTTGTTAGAAAGGTCTTGAAATGCTGAATCCAAGCCCGTTGGATTTAAATCATTTGGATCTGTAGATCACCCTTGGTAAAAATAACAAGGCAGAACCTTTTCTGCATTCAAACATTTTTCAAATTTAAACCATAATAGCTTTTGAGTTGATTCCAACTCTCAAAAATCACATTTGATCATACCTTTCAGAATATATAAAAACATTTGGGTTTACTTACAGAAATAATGTTCAAGTAATAAAAGAATGCCACATAGGCATTTCTAGTCACTTATTTTTTAAAAAATAAAAAGGTTAAACCTTATTAAATTGTGACACCACTTTAAATCACATTCCCATGTACTGAAATGTGTGGTGATGACATGTGTCAACATGATCCCATGTTTGGTTTGGAGAATATTAAATCTTAAGTAGTTTTTCAATGAGTAGAAATTACTTTTCTAAAAATAAAAGAAATTAAACCAAGCTTTAATCTTGTAATGTTAGTGATGAAGCTAGCTCATCTATAGGACCCTTTTGTGTGATGATTGAAAGTAGTTACGTGTTGTTTGGTGATTGTGTACCTCGTATTTATTTATAGACGCTAGTACCGACCAAGGATACGAGGAGGAAGGAGGATACTACGAAGAAGAAGCCGAGGAGAACTTCAACCACTGCTCTGCACAAGGCAAGCCTAATACTACTAGTTGAATGTGCAAGCTAACACTTGCAAGATACTCTACTTTAGCAAACCTTACTTAGAGTTTACTTAAGTAAACTATAGATACTAGAAAGATAATTGAAGGTTGCATAAAGAGCATAAAATTTGGCCTAAGCTAGATAATCTTTATGTCATCCTAAGGCATGAGATTGAACTTAGTTAAACTCCACTAGTTACCACCCTTCATTAGTACTTACCCCCACTTGTAGATGCTAGTGCTAAGCATAAAATTTGATCAACTTAGATGGGAATACTTGGTGGAAAAATGGTTATGAAAACCTTCGAATGATGGATCATTCTATTGAGATGTTTTGGACATGTGTTTCCAAACACCAGATGATTTATGGTGATGAAAATGTTGAGGCATGAGCCTTAGCCCTTTATAAAACTGATGGTTGTCTGGATGCGATACCATTCCAATTTTACCGTACAACCACAATACCCGAGAATTGGGTAGGGCTTGACTGGAAACTTATATACCTTAGTATTAGTTCCCTCACGGCCAAGGTCTGAGCTGAGGCTACCTTGTCAAGATTGTCCACCTGTGCAGTACCCAAGATGACAGTTGGTCATGGTTGGGAGGCCAAACTCACAGGAGAGGTGCTTATAGTAGGGCGTGTAATTGAAAGGTTAGGATTGATTATCCGCATACTGAGTATGGTGAATTCAGGATTTGTTCCTGACGGATGTATCGAATGTTGTGGTGAAAGTGTACAATCTCTGTAGAGTGTCAAACTATTCGAATAGCCGCGTCCGCGGTTATGGACAGTTGGAGTGGCCATACTGTTCCCCCGTCAGATGTTTTCAAAATGACTTATGAAATGAATTGAGACTTTGACTTGACCACAACAGAGTTGTGATATGAAATACAAGTTCCCACTTAGGTGTTATAAAACTTCAACTAGCTTTCTTCATTTCTAAACTTAGTAGAGGTAAATCTGGCTTTTTGTAAAACAACCCTAGAGCTTAGTGTCCTATTACAAAAACCCTTTCACTTGTCAGTATTAGTTTGCGAGTACTTAAAGAGTACTCATGGATTTGTCCATGGCTATTCCCATGGCCAGACTATGAAGAGGAGTACCTGGAGGATGGACCCCAGGAAGGTTACGACAACTAGGATCATCTCCCATCGTCAGCATTGCCTGTGACCCCGAAGATGGAGCTTCGCCTACGCTGCCGTTATTATTACGTATTTCCGCTGCTTGAGTTGTATTAAGAACTGGATCATGGGATCCTTATTTGTGTAAGACCTTATATATAGTTTGTAATGGATGATGTACTGTGGTATCCAAATCTGTTATGTCTCGCAAAAATGGTAATCTTGGGATTGCGATGTATGGAATAATAGGCATCTGGGATTAAAAATCCGGGTGTTGACAACTACCTTGCGATCACAAGGCAAGTTCATCACTTTCTCATGTCCTTTGAAGAGTCTTTACCAAAGTATTTATAAATTGTGTGTTATCATCTATGTTTCAAGGAAAGAAAATATTATTTTCCCAAATAAATAAATTGATGATATCATCCTAAGTGATGATATAGTAGGGCAATATAACTTAGGTTTCTATTTGCAACAATGATAATCATCTAGGAATTTAACAACCCATGACATCAGTGATTCTAGCGCCGTATATCACGCGTTAACCATGAGATTTGGAATGGGACAGAGAACTCAGCTATATCTTCTTCCTCTCACATGTAGCCGGATGTGTAGGTCGTGGTTGTTATCCTCGTAGCATGCATTAATTGGTAATTCGTAGAGGATATGCATCATATGGGTGGGAACCCTCAACGTCCCACAATAGTTGATGCGTGTTGACTCCCCATTGGGAAACCCCAACAGCAAGGTATGATGCAGCACAACAACAAGTTTTCCCTCACTAAGAAACCGAGGTTATCGAACCAGTAGGATGAAGGAAACGTCTCAAAGGTGTTGCAAGCAACATGGAAACCTGCACAACACAAACTTAAGACTTTGCCCCAACTAACAGTGAGGTTGTCAATCTCATCGGTTGCTGTAACAAAGGATTAAATGTATGGTGTGGAAGGTGATGATGGTTTGCAGCAAGTAAATAGTAATAGTGGAAGATGTATCAATGGTAAAGATTGGATCGGGGTCCATAGTTCACTAGAGGTGTTCTCCTTAGATAAACAAACATGGCATGCTGGGTAAACAAATTACAGCATGGCAATTGAGAGGACTGAGCAAGGCATAACAATGCAATACTAGACAAAAAGATCCTATGAGATTCGATTGGGCAATACAACAATATACATAGACCGCCATCCAACTGCATCTATGACTAGAAGTCCACCTTTGGGTTATCATCCGACCCCCCTCCAGTATTAAGTTGCAAGCAACAGACAACTGCTTTAAGCGAAGTGTGTAAGGTAAACAATCCACTTGTTCCATGAACAAGAGACCGTTGTTTTCTCCCTAGTGGCAGCATCACATCTACAATCTTAGAGATTTTTGTCACTTCCCTTGATTAAGTAGAGGCATGAACCCACTATCGAGCATAAATACCCCCTCTTGGAGTCACTAGCAACTACTTGGCCAAGATAGCTACTAACAACGGAGAGCATGCAAGATCACAAACAACACAGACATGATAGAATCAATAAGACAAAACCATTAATCAATCTGACATAGTAATCTCAATATCCATCGGATCCCCGCAAACACAACATGCATGATTACAAATAGATGAGATATTGATCATGAACGGAGCTCACAAGATCTAGACATGAAAGCACAAGGAGGAGATACAACCATCTAGCTACTACATGGAACTACTCATGCTTCATACCAGAGGCTGGCATGATGAAGAAGAAGGACTCCGGGATGATCTCCCCTCTGGTAGGGTGCCGGGAAGAGATTCAGATCCCCCTGATCTAGGGACGATGGTGGCAACGGCTATAAATGGTTTCGTGGAATATTGATCGGTTACTTAGGGTTTAGGCATCGGGGGCTTCTTATAGGCGAAGAGGCGAGGCTGGAGGGAGGCCAAGGGGCCCACACCCTTCCTAGGCGCGGGCCCACCCTAGGCCGCGCCTGGGGGGTGCAGCCTCCCTGTGGCGCCCCTCCATCTCTCCTCTAGACTGTGTTCTCCTCGGTGAAATATTGACTTTGGCTTTTGTCCCGTCCAATTATGAGAATATTGATTTTTTGCCTTTCCGGAACCAAAAATAGAAGAAAACATGCAAGTGGAACTGTGGCAACTTGGTAATAGGTTAGTACCAGAAAACATATAAAAACACCTCAAAGTGTGGACAAAGCAAAGCAAAGTAGATACTAAACAAGCATGGAACATCAAAAATTATAGATACGTTTCCGACGTATCAATAGTTCTAGCATCTAACGGTCTGTACTAACCATTGCCGTAATTCAATGGGTGGGCATGGTGTACACCAAGGAGACATGCAGGGTCGCGAAGGGGGCAGTGATTGGCTTGGATCACCTACTAGGCCCCACATCATGGAATTGTGGACGGGAAAGTACGCCCGGTTGTGCAACAAGGAGTTGATCTCTCATGGGTAAAGTGACGCACCTCTGCAGAGTGTAAGAACTATAACTTGTTACTACCTGTTCCGGGAAGGAGCTACGAACGCAGCAGGAAAGGAACTCCATGAAAGTTCTGGTATACCTGTGAAGGCTGATGGGCATAGTTTTTAACAATAAAATCAATCTTTGAAGAAAGATTTATGAAAACTGCATCGTACCAAGGACTTATAGTCTGAGGTGGTAGATAGAGCATCAAACTTCCCACCTTGCATATAATGAACTTGCTGGGTAACGCTGTTACTCACCCTTTCCTTTGATCCCCTGCTTAGACTCTGAGGATCCAGAAGATACTCCAATGTATGCAGCAGAATGTCAAGAATATGTCTTCTATGAGGAGCCTGACCTATCGGGCGGTGTGGAAGGGGTGGACTACGAGATCAGATATGGTGTGGGCGGCAACGAGTCAGATTAGTTGCCTTAGTAGTAGTAACCAATTGAGCTAAGCAACATGAACAATCTATAATGATAAGTTGTTGAGCTCAATTAGGAGTTAAAGTTGTCACTTTAAAACTTCCGCTGAAACACTTTATATTTGGTTTGTAAGTTGAATCTTATGAAGTGTTGAACTTCTGGTTTTCTAATAATAATAATGTGTGTATGTTTGTAATATGGAACCGCAATGTTTCTGTTGTACCACTCTGAGGGATGTGATATTTATGGAACGGTGTTCTATGAATGTCATATCAACGACTATAGTGTACTACACATGTAGTGGTATGCTGGGTCACCGAAGTTGATATCAGAGAAAATTTCTTTGACCTTAGGTTGGAAACCTAGTAAAGGGTATTACCTATAGGAGTGTATAGCAACGATAAAGAATTCTCTAAAAGGGTATAATGGGTATTCAAATGGGAATATTCCGTTATATGTTTTAGTGTAATAATTCTTTCTTATGATGCAATATATTATTGATTACTAATAAAAATATTTTTGTTATACAGAGTTATGGCACCAAAGCTTCCAAAACAAACTTTTGTAGGGAAAGAGGAGACTCTCGATGAGTACCAAGGATCATTCACCGATCAGCTTCGTCAACTCTTAAGGATTTTTAGTTGTCCAACTAAAATCCCAGTGAATACCATAACCTATTATGATGGTCGTATGTTATCCAAGTATCGTGTGAGTATCCAACTTCTAGAGGAGCTTGGACTATATCACGATCTACCTATAGGTGAAGTTAGGAGTCATTTAACAACATACCATGTTGCTATTGTGGATGCTATAACCAATATCCGGGAGCATAAAGCCCAGGAGTTAGAAGGGAGCACATTTTCTGTGATTCCTCATAATTCTATAGACTCGGAGCCAGTACCGGATCATCTTACCTTGGTAAAGAAGCATCCTAAGTTAGCTTCCAAGTTTATGGATCGGTATCGAACACTTGTTGCGTCTTTTTATAAGACACATCAAGTTATAGTTGAAGATAAAAATGACATGATAGAAGATCTAACTAATCCAGAAAGAAGGAAACAGTTAGCATTCCAGTTGGAGAAAGAAGCAAGGAGTAGTGCAAAACCAATCTTTAAGGATATACCCATAGATCCCGAATCTTTTATACCAAATCCTTATTCACCCAAACCAGAACCTACCTATGATCCTACTTTAGATTTGAGGTATCCTGTACCACAGGTTTCTGGGGAAGGATCTGATTCAAAACTTCCTATTGAGAATTCTGATGGTTGGAGGATGGGATCACCTGAGGGATCCCGAGGGAATCAAATGTCAGTGGATGGGCCTGACAGAGATGTTGGACAATCAAGCTGGATGGGTACGAGAATCAATCCTAATGATAGTAATAGAACTACCATATTCGTAGAAAGTCAGGATGATGAAGAAGATCCTGAGGAGAGAGTGTTTGAATCATCAACACCTTCTCAAAACCCAGGGAATGTAAATTATCCAGTGTTTAATTATCTTGCCCAGCAGAGCACCTAGGGAGCAGCAGAATCTGCGTATTCTGTTGACAACTCTAGGAATGAAGCTCAGGAGATGCAAGTGGGTGATAATGTTGAACAGGTTTCTGAAGACTTTTTAGTTGAGCTGGATGGAGTCAATGCACTCAGGCTGAGTAATGACTCAAGTCCTGATACTTCAGATACTGAGTATGTTCCTTCTGGAAGGCCATTTGTTCCACAAACTGTGCGACGGACGTTACGTCATCACGGTTGGACTTCAGGCATGTATGATGAGTGTCGCGGATACTAGAAGTTGGTTACTTATTAGGAAGTATTGGGTATTGCGTATTGTAATCCAAGAGAATTATGTAGCTAATAAGTGAGGTAGTGTTTTTAATTTGTTATTCTACCTATATGGTACAGGTTGTAATGACTTTGTATTTACTAAATAGTTCGTAATGTATAATATGTGAAATGCATATTTGGATCTTATTTGGGTTTTGATTTCCATTGTGTGACTAGTTCTGTGCGTAAAGTTGAGCTCGAAACACATGTGCATGATGTAATTATGAGTATTCGCTTTATGTTGCAGGACTAGGGGGTCATGGAATCGGGTGTAGAAACCGAATCTGAACAACAGCACATGGAGCGAGAGGCTAAGGAGAAGGCAGATGCAGATGCTGGAAATTAGAGAGCATTACCACCACGACCAATGAGGCCACTAATGGAGCAAAACTTTATGCAATACATGCAAATGATGCAAGAGCACCAAAAAAAAATCATGGAAGAGTTGTTGGGACGAGCTGGAAATCAGCGAGCACTTGAAGGAGGAGGAGTGAGTCTTTCCGACTTCCAGAATGCAAGGTCGTTAACTTTTGCATCAGCCCCAGAACCAATGGATGCAGAAGATTGGCTAGCAAATACTGAGAGAAAGTTGAAAAATATAGGTTACAATGATGAGGAAAAGCTGAGGTATGCAACTCATCTTTTGACTGGACCTGCAGCATCATGGTGGGAAAATCAGTTAGCCATGCAACTGCCAGGAAGAGAGTATAATTGGGAAGAGTTCAAGCAGAGGTTCCGTGAGTATCATGTTCCGGAAAGTGTAATGGAGTTGAAGCGTAGGGAGTTTGAGGAGCTTCAGCAAGGTTATACTTGTGTCATGAAGTACATCCGGGAGTTTAGCCAATTGTCTCGTTATGCCGAGGATGAAGTGAGCACTGAAGAGAAAAGGAAGAAGCGTTTTCTGCGAGGGTTAAACCCATTCATGAAGATGCAGTTGAGGTTGGAAAATAAACAAACTTTTCAGTAGTTACTAGATGCAGCCATCAGTTTTGAAGATGACTATAAGAATGTCCAAGAGGATCGAAGGAAGAGAGCCAAGAAAGAGACGAAGAGGATTCAAGCAAGTAAACCTAAACCCAATCTAGAGTTTAAACCCATGAACAAAGCTTACAATAATAACAGCAACAACAAGAGCAACAGTGGAAATCAGTCCAATCCCCGGAGGAATGTTATTTGCAATAATTGTGGAGTTCCAGGGCATTTCCAGAGAGAATGCAAAAAAATAGTAGTTATTTGTTATGGCTGTGGGCAAAAAGGTCATATCAAGCCTGATTGTCTGAATAAACCACCGGGTGGTTGGCCTACAAAGGTTGTAGGACAAGCTAGTGGGGGTAATGGATAGCCCAATCGAGGAGGAAATTATGTCAAGAACAACAATGGCAAGAGGAACAGACCTACCGGGAAGCTGAATTGTGCAACCTTGGAGGAGGTGGATAACTCCAAGCATGCAGTGATAGGTACGCTCAATATCCTTACCAATCCCGGAAAAGTTCTTTTTGATACCGGTGCAACTACTTCATTCATTTCTGAAGAATTCTATGATAAATTCGAGATTAGAAGGGCAGCGTTAGAAAACCCTATGACCATGGTGACGACAGGGGGAAATGTAGTTGTACGCCACATTAAACAAGATTAGGTTATCTCGACCTGTGGCCGTACATACTTTGTAGACCTTTATGTGATTCATTTGAAGGGAATTGCAGTAGTGATGAGTAAGGACTGGATAACTGAACATGGGGCTCAGATTAATTGTGAGGATAAAACTGTCTCAATCAAGACTCCAAGTGGAGCGAGGATAGTTTATCAAGCAGATAAGCACAGTCATATCATGGTACATCTTCATTTAAACTCAATGAAGGAGGTCAAGTTGGAGGATATTCCCGTAGTAAATGAGTTTCAGGATGTTTTTCCAGTAGAATTAACAGGAATGCCACCAGATCGGGAAATAGAGTTCACTATTGATCTAATTCCGGGTATCGCACCAATCGCTCAAGCACCATACAAGATGGGTCCGAAGGAATTAAAAGAACTGAAAGAGCAAATTGATGAGTTATCCAGGAAGGGATTCATTCAAGAAAGTGTATCACCATGGGGAACTCCGGTGATCTTTGTAGATAAAAGAGATGGAGGAAGAAGGATGTGTGGGGACTATAGAAATCTCAACAATGTTACCATCAAGAACAAGTACCCATTGCCAAGAATTCAAGATCTGTTTGATCAAGTTAAGGGAGCTGGAGTATTTTCCAAGATTGATCTAAGATCAGGATACCACCAGATAAAAATCAAACTGGAAGATGTTCCAAAGACAGCATTTGTCTCAAGGTATGGACACCATGAGTATCTTGTCGCACCATTTGGTTTGACCAATGCACCGGCAATATTCATGAATCTAATGAACAAAATCTTCATGCGATACTTGGACAAGTTTGTCATAGTGTTTATTGATGATATTTTGATATATTCAAAGGATAAGGAAGAGCATGCTGATCATTTGAGAATAGCATTGCAGATCTTAAGAGAACATAAGCTTTATGCTAAGTTCAGCAAGTGTGAATTTTGGCTAGATGAGGTAGAATTCCTTGGTCATGTGATCAGTAAGGATGGGATTGCTGTAAATCCATCCAAAGTTCAATCAATATTAGAGTGGACTGCACCAACCAATGTGAAGCAAATTCAAGGTTTCTTGGGTATGGCTGGTTATTATCAGAGGTTCATTGAAGGTTTCTCCAATATAGCTGGACCAATGACCAAATTGTTAAGAAAGAATACACCATTCATCTGGGATGAGAAGTGTGAAGCGAGTTTTCAGGAGTTCAAGACTAGATTAACTACCGCTCTAATTTTAGCAGTTTCTGAAACAGGAAAGGACTATACAGTATATTGTGATGCATCTAAAGAAGGTTTGGGTTATGTGTTAATGCAATATCATAAAGTAATTGCTTACGGATCAAGACAACTGAAACCACATGAAGTCAATTATCCAACCCATGATTTGGAACTAGCAGCAGTAGTCTTTGCTTTGAAAGGATGGAGGCATTTTCTTTATAGAGCAAGGTGTGAGTTATACACTGACCACAAAAGTCTCAAATATTTCTTCACTCAAAAGGAATTTAATATGAGACATAAGTGTTGGTTAGAGCTAATCAAAGATTATGATCTAACAATCAATTATACCCCAGGAAAAGCAAATGTTGTAGCAGATTCTTTAAGCCGTAAGAGCACAGATATTCAACCTAGCAATCGAGAACTAGCAAAAGAGCTACAGATGGATTTGGTGAGGTTGGAACTTCAATTCATAAGAACAGTGACTCTTGGAGGACTAACTACCATGCAGGTAGTTGCAGAACAGAATAGTGATCTCAGGCATGAAATTTTTAGACATCAAGCTGAAGATCCTTTTATTGCTGAAGAAATTTGGAGGATATCACAAGGTCAAGCATCAGTTTTTCACTTAGGAGATTATGGATCTTTATGGTTCCAAGATCGTCTTTGTGTTCCAGATGTATCAGAAATTCGTGAAGTGATACTCTGAGAGGCACATGAGACACCATATTCAAGATGTACATGGATTTGAAAGAATTATTCTGGTGGAATAACATGAAAAGGGACATTGCAAAATATGTGTCAAAATGCCATACTTGCCGAAGGGTAAAAGCTGAACATCAAAGTCCAACAGGACCGTTACAACCTTTGGAAATTCCGGAATGGAAATGGGAGGAGATTGGTATGGATTTCATCACAGGATTACCCATGACACCAAAACGGAAAGATATGATATGGGTGATTGTTGATAGACTCACTAAAAGTGCACATTTTATTCTGGTAAATCAGAAAGATAATGCCGAGAAGTTAGTAGAAGTTTATGTCAAGGAGATAGTAAGTAAGCACGGAGTGCCCAAGAAGATCGTAACTGATAGAGGATATGTTTTTTACTTCAGCATTTTGGAAACAATTACATGAAGCACTTGGTTCAAGGTTGGAATTCAGCACAGCCTATCATCCAGAAACTAGGGGTGAGACTGGAAGAACCAATCAAATATTGGAAGACATACTTAGGGCTTGTGCATTATATTTTGGAGGTTCGTGGGAAGATCATCTTCCATTAGCAGAATTTTTCTACAACAATAGCTATCAGAGTAGTCTGAAGGCAGCTCCATATCAAGTACTCTATGGAAGAAAATGTAGATCACCAATATGTTGGTATGAGCCTGGTAGTAGCAAAGAATTTGCACTGGACTATATCAAGGAAAGGCAAGATATCATCAATGTAATCAACGATAGATTGAAAATAGCTCAAAGTAGACAGAAAAGTTATGCTGATCTAAGTCGAAGATCATGGCATCCTGAAGTAGGAGACATGGTATATCTCAAAGTAAGTCCAGTGAAAGGATTTAAGAGATTCGGAGTTAAAGGAAAATTGAGTCCCGGATATATAGGACCATTCAAAGTACTGAGTCAGAACAGAACTATAGCTTATGCTTTAGAGTTACCACCAAGATTGGCTCAAGTTCACAATGTTTTCCATGTGTCGCAACTCCGAAAATGTCTTAAGGTTCCTGATGATGCAATCACACATCAAGAGGTGGAATTACAAGCAGACTTGACATATGTTGAGAAACCCTGTAAAATTCTGGAAGAGAACTGGAAAAGGTTGAGAAATAGGGCAATCAAGTACTGCAAAGTATAGTGGGAGTATCACCCCGAGAGAGAAGCCACCTAGGAGAAAGAGGATGACTTAAGAAAAGCCTATCCAGAACTATTCAGGTACACTTCAGCAAACTTTGAGACGAAGTTTAATTTAAGGGGGGAAGTCTGTAACATCCCAGCATTTAGGAACCAATGAAGGGTAGATTTAGGAATTTATGCATATGCATGCATTCATCTATAAAATGCGGGTAAATTTTTTGCCAAATAAAAACCTAAAGTGATTAGAGTTTCTTTCACTCTCTAGGTGTAGGAATAGCTTTGGAAAGTGATCGTTATAAATTTTGACATGATCTTTATGAATTAGTGTGTTTTGGGGGAAAGAATTTGAATTTAAATTTGGAATTTGAACTTATATTTCAAAGTTAGGAATTTGGTATTTTGGAATGAATTCCAAAATGATTTAGTAATATTATTTGTTTTAATAAATAGATAACAAATAGTAATAAGAATTCAATATAAAGAAATTCAAATGAGAAATGAATCTTTATTCCTTATCTTTATTCCATAAACATTTTACAATGACGAACTCATTCAAGCAATGAGAGATTCATTACACTAAAGAAATTACAAAAAGGGAAATTCAAATATGAATAAACTATTACAATGTTCTTACAAAAAGAATTAGTAAGATATTAAAAAATCTTTACAAATGAATCAATAAAAAAGAATCTATCTATCTAGGTAATTCTATACTAAATCTTGAGTATCCAGATATTGTACCTGCAAAATACAAAACAAACAAAATGAAAATAAAAGCTTAATTGTTAGATTTACTCTCAGTGGAGAGCAGTGAAGTGTACTACTCAAGGTTACATCATTGAGTAATTATTAAAGGGGCAAGTTTCACCAATATGAAAGTATCTGTTCTTTCATATCAAATAAGCCACAAGTTAGATATTCACAACAAGTAAGAGGGGCAAGTTTCACCAAGAGAGTTAAAAGTTAAAAGATCAAAAGGTGAGACACCTCACTGATCTGATCCAAACTGTGTACCAAGCACACAACTAAATGCATGGTGTGTGTGCTGTCAACACAGCAGCAACAACTCACACAAGCAAAAGGAGTAGCACAACCGTGGGACAATTTCCAGCAGCTCACTCTTTCATCTCAAATAGCACACCAGGAACACACCAAGCCTGTCAAAGCCTAGCCAAATCACGAGCCAAACCACACACATAAGATCATCCTAGTATCACCAGATGGTGACATAAAGGAGGGGGTGGATCAGGTGGATAACAAGGCCAAGTTGTAGGAGCTAGGAGGTGAAGGGCAGATCAAGACCAAGCTTCCAGGAACCAGAAGTAGCAGGAGCAGCACCAGGAGGTGAAGGACAAGATCAAGCCATCAACACAACCAGCAAGATCAAGCCACCAGATCAACTAGCAACAACATCAACAACTTAACTGTTGTGGTGAGTAGTATAAAATCTTCACATGATTTGTCTATCTAATTTAGATAAGAACTCATGTGTTGTTTTATATTAAATCTCTCAGAAATCACCCAAGTGGGGTGATTCCATCATAGAGGATTTTTGAATACTTAAGTCATAGTCATAAGAAAACCATACAAGTAAAAAACCAGGATCTCAGACCAACATCATTGATCCTGGATATTAAGGCCAAATCCTATATTCCAATATGACCATAGCCAATATTATGAATTCTGGGCACATCTCTTAAAAGAGTAGCACCCCAGAATCCATAAATCTTATGGATCCATACAAAACCAAGAGCACACCAATCACTTTATAAAAGGGATTTCATAATAAGTAACTGGTATCACTACCAGAACATATCTATGAGGGACAGCAATATAGGAACCTAGTTCCTTAGCCTCAGACCAACATCATTGGCATAAATGTTAAAAGAAGCTTTCAATTTATCTTTGGCATTTATCCAATCTTAAGCACTGACCAAAATAAAGCCCAGTAGTAGAACCACAACTTGTGTGCCATTCTAAGATGGTGTCACAAGAACAAGTTATAAAACCCAAGTAAAACAATTACTTAGCTTTCATAGATAAACTGGCAAGCCATTAACTATCATTTTCCTGGAATCAAACACACCAGAAATCATCATCAAGCTTATCTATACATCGTCAGAGCATCTTTGTAATAACAGGTTAACACTCAGTCTGTATGTGACCATACATGCCAACATTTAAAGGTGCAGTGAATAAATCACTGACAAAACCATTGTCAATAACAAGATCATGACAGTAGTGAACTTCCAAATCACTAGGATCCACAAGTAATAATTCCATAGTAGTACTATCATTCAAACCATGTCCAATTACCAATTGGAATTAATCTAATAAGACACTAGCATCACCAAAAAAACCAATTGTAGACAGTAATCCACATTAAATAACCATTCACCATCCTCAATTACCATTACAAACTAATTGCAATCCATCATATATAACCAAGGCAGAGGGATGAACCCTAAACAAGTCATGAACCCTAATTAGGGATGGCCACTAGAGGACAGAAGACACGGGAGGTGATCAAGACCAAACTCACTAGTGGTCCTCGCTGTAGATTAGAAGAGGAAGCAAAGGGGCCGACGAGCGCACGACAGCACGGGGAGCACCCAACGGGCACTGCAACCCGCACCGAGCTGAGGCGGCGGCCACAACAGCGCATAAGGATGAACAACAACACCACCACAACAACACACAAACACCTCACAGCACCATGGGAGCAGCGGCAAAGGCATCACCGGCAGCATCCCAAACCCTAGGGTTCAGGACGGAGCCAGCCTGGCCGAAGGAGAGCCCCAGAGCCAAATCGAAATGGACCAGACGAAGGGGCGGGGTCAGCAACCTCGCCATACACCACAACAACGGCCAGGGAGACCCAAGGCGGTGTGAATCGCACGGCGGCAGTGCCAGCGACCACGGGAGCGAGGAAGAGAAGGGGTGAGGTCGAGAGAGAGAGAGAGAGAGAGAGAGAGAGAGAGAGAGAGTGAAGTGTAGTGGGCCGATAAGGCTAGTACCACTTCGGGGAGTTGTCTTAACTTGGCCAATTGGGCCAAGTTTGGCCCAAATAGACATTGGGGTTGGCCCAGATATTAAAAAGAGCAAGAATTTAATAATTTAGCAAAAGAACAAAATACCCCTAGGATTTAATAAATTCTAGTAAATAAAATAAACACCCTAAAAATATAAGAAACACCCTAAGAATTTTATAATAATTCAAGCTACTTTATTAAATTAAGAAGTCTATTTTTAATAGCATAAATTTAGGTTAACGATTTTTATAATATATATATATTCCTTATGGAATTTTATAAAAATCAATAAAATAGCTATAAATAAATAAAAATAACTTTTATCATCCTTAATTATTATAGTATTTTATAAAAATACTAAAGGGATATTTAAGATAACGAAATAAAATATTCTAAAGTAAAATACTTATTCTTAAAAAGAATATTAAGAAAATATTTATAGGAGTTAAAATTAAATAAAAATTAGTTTTTAACTCTATTAATAATATATTACATTATAAAAATAGTGAATGTAATATTTATAAAATATTAAAGGTTATTCCTTAAAATGAATTCCTTTATTACTTAAAGAATTTCCAGAAACTAAAATATTGGGTAAAACACACAAAGAAGATAAATAATAAATAATGCATTACATTACTATGCATATTCATTTTGCTTCTTTAAATATTGTCCTTACCGGGCAATAATGATGTTTTGTAGACATAGAAGCTCAAGGTCCAGTACAAGCATCCGACTTCACTACCTTGCGATCACAAGGCAAGTTCATCACTTGCTCATGTCCTTTGAAGAGTCTTTACCAAAGTATTTATAAATTGTGTGTTATCATCTATGTTTCAAGGAAAGAAAATATTATTTTCCCAAATAAATAAATTGATGATATCATCCTAAGTGATGATATAGTAGGGCAATAGAACTTAGGTTTCTATTTGCAAAAATGATAATCATCTAGGAACCATGACATCAGTGATTCTAGCACCGTATATCACGCGTTAACCATGAGATTTGGAATGGGACAGAGAAGTCAATTGTATCTTCTTCCTCTCGCATGTAGCCGGATGTGCAGGTAGTGGCTGTTATCCTTGTAGCGTGCATTAAGTGGTAATTCGTAGAGGATATGCAGCATATGGGTGGGAACCCTCAACGTTCCACGATAGTTCCGGCATCTAACGGTCTGTACTAACCATTGCCGTAATTCAATGGGTGGGCATGGTGTATACTAAGGAGACATGCGGGGTCGCAAAGGGGGCAGTGGTTGGCTTGGATCACCTACTGGGCCCCACATCATGGAATTGTGGACGGTAAAGTACGCCCGGTTAGGCAACAAGGAGTTAATCTCTCATGGGTAAAGTGACGCACCTATGCAGAGTGTAAAAACTGTAACTTGTTACTCCCTGTTCCGGGAAGGATATACGAACGCGGCAGGAAAGGAACTCCATGAAAGTTCTGGTATACCTGTGAAGGCTGATGGGCATAGTTTTTAATAATAAAATTAATCTTTAAAGAAAGATTTAAGAAAACTGCATAATGCCAAGGACTTATACTCCGAGGTGGTAGATAGAGCATCAGACTTTCCACCTTGCATATAATGAACTTGCTGGGTAACGCTGTTACTCACCCTTTCCTTTGATCCCCTGCTTAGACTCTAAGGATTCAGAAGATACTCCAATGTATGCAGCAGAATGTGAAGAAGATGTCTTCTATGAGGAGCCTGACCTGTCGAACGATGTGGACTACAAGATCAGATATGGTGTGGGCGAAAGCGAGTCAGATTAGTTGCCTTAGTAGGAGTAACCAATTGAGCCGAGCAACATGAACAATATATAATAATAAGTTATTGAGCTCAATTAGGAGTTGAAGTTGTCACCTTAAAACTTCCGCTGAAACACTTTATATTTGGTTTGTAAGTTGAATCTTATGAAGTCTTGAACTTCTAGTTTTGTAATAATAATAATGTGTGTATGTTTGTAATATGGACCCGCAATATTTCTGTTGTACCACTCTGAGGGATGTGATATTTAAGGAACGGTGTTCTGTGAATGTCATATCAACGACTATAGTGTACTACACATCCAGTGGTATGCTGGGTCACCGCATCTTTCTAGAAAGGGCTTCTGAAGGTAAAGGAAGACTTCTTCGTAGAGGTTTTTTCCAAGTGGGGAATGGCAAAAGTACATGTTTTTGGTAGGACACTTGGCTGGGTGATGCACCGCTATCGCACCAATATTCATCTTTATACAAAATTGCCTAGAGAAAACATTTTTTAGTGGAAAATGTTTTGTCCTGGACTACTCTAAATATATCTTTTAGAAGGGCCTTAACAAGGAAAAAATGGACATGATGGATTCATGTGGTTCATCGGGATTGATGGGTGTACAACTTTTGGTGCAACCTGACGTGCTTGTTTGGTTCTTTTACAGTCAGATCAATATATCTAGATTACACGAATGACCACACTAGATTCCTCTGTAAATATATTTGGAAAATAAAGGTACAATTGAATATTAAGATTTTTATGTGGTCTCCAAGGTGCTCCTCACAAAATATAATTTAGCAAAACAAAATTGACATGATAGTAAAAAATGTCGTTTTTGTGATCAAGATGAATCAATTCAACACTTTTTCATTGCGTGCCCTTTTACAAATATTGTTTGACGCATAGTATACATGGCCTTTAACATATCACCCCCAAACAACATTACTAATATTTCCGAAAATTGGCTTTGGGACATTGATATAAAAGATAAAGTACAAATTCGAGTAGGAGTCTGCACTTTGCTTTGGGCCATATGAATATGCTCAATGATATCATGTTTAGCAATTCGAAAGCATATTCTCTCTTGCATGTTATCAGACTAGTTGCACATTGGATTTATACGTGGTCGTACTTACAACCAACAGATACGTTTGGATGTTGGGTGCAGCCACCTGAAAATGGTTGCATGAGATTTATAGAATCGATGCAAATGGTGATCTAATTTCAGGATAGCATGTTGATGCAGGAAACTTCATGTTGTCTTTACTTTTTAGATGGTTGATACATGTATCGCCATATACGTCTCATTATGTATTTATTTTGTAATAACTAACTTTTATTAAAGTAATAAAAGTCTACATGAATCAATCTATCAGAGAGACAGGGTAACTTCCCCTTTTCAAAAAAATGTACATCATATATTTTGGCCATTCCTATATCCAGGGATGTAGTCTTTCGCATACCATTTAGATAAGACAATACCCTTTTTAGTCAAACTTTTGTCATGCAGGTTGTCTTGTTGGAGATGCTGCAGACACCCCCTCTGAGAGAAAGTAGATACCACCTTGGCAACGTTGGGTGTTGTGGGGCATCACTCGGTTGGCACACAACCTAGGGTTTATGTGGAATCTAGAAGGGAGGCTCCGGATGTCTTCACCGAGTGTAGAGTGTTGGATATAGTTAGTGGGGGTGGCAGACTTGTTGGGTTGCTTAGAGTGCATTGAGGATCACTATGGGTTTTTGGATGCTTAATGACAAAGCAATTAAGGCACTAACTATCTTACTAAGTTGCAAGTTTTAGTTTATATGCTAGTTGAATAAAGTTAACGATGACCCATAAATTTGAGAAAAATGTTATATTTCTTTGAGTCATACAGACTTTGCACTATAAATGTGGCGATTGGCTAATAACAGAGAAATAATTGGTGCAAAGATTCTCGAAGAATTCCTCAGAAATCCATCAAGCTTCTCCATAATCAATTTCCCTGAACCAACTCGCAGAAATATCTTCCAATGGTTCTTGTTTTATGTGAAACTTCCAAACGAAATATTCCGCCAGAACCCTCCGAGTTAGGACTTAGTTTTTGTTGAGTCTGTTTTTAAAGTGTCTTCTATTAGGTCCGGGACTTCCGTAGAAGAAACTCTCTCATACTGCGGGACACATTATCCTTTTTTTGTACAACAACTTGCGCTTTGATCAACACTCTCTCTGAGCGCTCCTTCGTTGGTACCCTGTGAGGTGATGTGGTTTGTGGGGGTATTCTAGACAGCCTGTGTGGCATCCCGCAAAACCACTACTAGAAAATCGCGTTGTTTTTGTGCATTGCATCATCATGACCTCATGCTCATGTCATCATGCCACATTGCATTTGAGCATCGTCATCATCTTGCATCTGTTCGCATAAAACTATTTTTGAAAAGCCTGGTTCTGTTTTCTAAACGCCCCGTCTTTATTCAAACGCAAAACCCGGGTCTCTGGATTATTTTGTTTTGTCTGCTATCGGTTTGTTTGAAATAAATAAAATATTTAATTATTTTTAGTGGGGCAGTCGAACGGGCCGATTCGACCCGAACGACCACCCCTAGAATAAAATCGGTCCAGCTTAGACCCCACCCCAAATCTTTTCTTACCCCAGTCCTATCTACCCACCCTCCAGCCACCTCACCCCACCCAATCCTCTCTCGCCACGTCACCTCTCCCCTCCCTCTAACCTATCCCACACCGCCACCTCACCTCCCACTCACCCAGCCCCAAACTACCCACCCCACACACACAGCCACACGCAGCCCCCACGCCAAACGCGCCCCTCCTGAACCGCCCCGGTCCCACCGGTCCCACCACTCCCTCTCTCCCCTCCCTCACGCTCCCTGCCTCTCTCTCTCCCCGCTCGCCCCGGCACCCTCCTCTCTCCTCGCCGCACGCCCGCCTTCCCCTCTCCGCCTCCGCCTCGCCGGACCCCCCAAAGCTCCGCCGCCTCTGCCCTCCTTCGTCTCCCTCTGCGGGCCGCCGCCGCTAGTCGCCTCGCCTCCACCTTCCCGCCGTCTCCCTCGAGCTCTGCCCCGCCGCCTTCCTCCTCCTCCGTCGCGCGCCCGCGTCCGGCCGCCTCGGACCACCGCTCCCCGCCGCCGCGGCGGCTCCCTCCTCCTCGCCGCGGCAGGCCCCGCCCGCGCGTCGCCGGCCTCCCCCGACCCGGACCGCCCCCGCGAGCTCTCTTCCATCCCGCCGGCCGCACCTCCCCCACCTCCTCCTCTCCGGCCCGCGAGCCGCCACCACGTCGGACCGCCACCGCCCCGCTCAAGCCTCCGGTCGCCGCCTCCCTCGTCCCGAGCTGCTCCCCGCCGTCCGGCCGTCCTCGCGTCCCTCCCCTCTGTGGCCGCCTCTCCGCAAGCCCGCCTCGCCTCCTCTGCGTCCCGCCGGCCGCCGGCGACCTCCCCCTGCATCGCATCCGCGCCGGCTACCCCTCCCTGGCCGCCTTCGCGCTCGTCGGCCCTCCGGTACCCGCGGGCCCGCGACGTCGCCGCCGTCAAGCTCGACCGCCATCCTCGTCGGGCGCCCGCCGCCGTTCCCTGGCCGCAGGACCCCACCACGAGCCGCCCCGGTTTTCCTCTCCAGCGCCGGCGTCCTGCAGTCCCTCTCCCATCCGCCTGGCGCAGCCCGCTCTTGGCCTCGTCCCGGCGAGTTCGCCGTCGTGCCTCCGTTCCTGCTTGCTCGCGCCTGCGGTGATGTGCTTGTATATGGTTGCTTGAGTGAAGATGTCGGGATGTGGTGACCATGTGAAGATAAGCCCGGGGACCGGCAACTGACGATGTAACCCGGATATCCCCTTCTTGTGCGCCAAGCCCTTCTTCGGAACCCGAAGACGACGAGACCCGACGACGAACCAAGTCCGTCAACGACGAACAAGTAGAACCCCAAGATCTTCCCCGACACCGAGGACGCCTACACGGAATGACAAGCTCGCCACCCGGACGCGAACCCCAAGACCCTGAGGCCCCGAACCGAAGACCGATCCGTAGCGCCAAGGCCTTCGACAAGATCATCGCGGAACTCCAAGGTCTACTTCGAAGTTTGCCGAACGCCGAGATCTACAATCGGATCCGCGGACACCGAGACTCGATGCGACAAGTACTTCATCCCGAACGCCATGACCGTCGACATGAACCGAAGACCACAAACGCGACAAGATCGACACCGATCAGGGCGAGGCCGATGCGCCCCCGACACCGAACCAAGTCCTTCTTCCCGGAACGCCAAGCTCTTCACCTTGTATCCAACCCCAGAGTCCGAACCCCAGACCCGAACCCTGTCGGACCCCGAACCCCCCCCGGAACCCCAAGTTCGTCGAGACACCCTAATGTGTGAACCTTTTCCCGAGCCCCTATTTTATAAATGTTAAATATAACTTGATGCATATTAAATTGTCATTCTCGCATGCATATTGTCATGTGGTTTGGGGGCCTTATGCCGATTCACCTATAATTAAATATGGGGCCCATATGCGGGCAAATCTAGTCTCATATTGGCCTCATTTAAATTGCGTAGCGAACCGGTGCTATATTTTGGCCATGTTAATACAACATTTAAATTGCGGGGTACCTAAATAACTTGAACCATCTAAATAATTGTTGGGACCCCCGGTTCCGCTTAATATGACCTAATTGCATCGCACCTTTACCATGTCATGCATCATACATGCATCATGCCCGATCTTTTGCCGTAGAATTAAATATTGCATCCGGTGTTTATTCTAGTGTTTTGCTTCTTCGCGGATAAGGCCGTTGAGTTGATGCGAGTATCGACCCGATCTTCGGATAAACCTTCGGCAATGTTTTCAGGCGAGCATCTCCCCCTTTCTACCTATCTTACTTTTATAGTATTTATTCCCTCCTGTTGATCTATTACTATCTGTGTTGCGATGCTCTAGTTTTTCGTACCCGTGAAATTCCGTGCAGCCCTATATTGCCTTGGACACATCCTATTACCTGTTGTTTGGTAGATAGTTGGACTTGCGCGTCGTAGTCGCTTGCTCAAGTGCTGTTGCGTGTCGCCAAGTACCACAGTTGTTGGAGCATTGCCGCATGTTCAATGTTGGAGATGATCATGGCTTTATTTATCGTTCACTTTAATTATCGTTTAACAACTAAAATTGAAGTAGGTAAGCAGAGGCACAGGTGGGCAATAGATGTTATTTGGTTGTTAACCGTCCACTTGTGTCCCGTAGGACCCCGAGTGCTTGATACCTGTTCCTTGATTTATCGCGCTATCCACATACGGGGAATTATGGGACCCCCTTAGCCAGAGCTTGATTCATTCTTATTTCTTGGGGCCACAAACTAGTTTGGGGTTGTATTACTATCCTGTACTTATGCCATGCTTTACTGCTTTATTTACGATTGTGCGAGGAGCACACTGTACTGTTTAGGATCGGGACACGATTCCGCGGTGTCGACAAGCTCAATTTTGGGTTCCCAGTCGTTCACAGCCGTCCACCCAAACCTTGAGGCTGTCTCGGAGCCGGCCGACTTCGTTGCGGGTCTACTTTAAGGGGTGGCCCCCTGAAATATTTCTGAATCCTGTGATTGCTTTGTCGTGAAAGCCTCGTTGGGTTTTGATTTGGTTTTTCCGAGGTTGATCGTGTGTGTGTTGCTATTGGTGCACCCCGGCCGGGTAAAACTTTCTGAAAGCCGTGTCCGCGGTTATGGACGACTTGGAGCACAGTATCTCGATCATAGACAACTATAACTAAAGTAGTGCTATAAATTTGACTTTATAATGACTAGTAATCAGCTTCACTATAATGGAATGGCTGAATAAAACTGCCAACGATTGCTTGTTTGAGTTGTCGCTTGCGACCATTGTACCTGACTAGTAAGTATTGCAACTACAACGGAATGGCTAAATAAAAGTACCAACAACTGCTGGATTTTGGGATATCTCATGCTAATTGTATCTGACTAGTAAGTGTCGCAACTACAACGGAATGGTTAACTAAAAGTGCCCACTGCTTATTTTATCGGGATGAATATCTATACCTGACTAGTAATTGCTGCAACGATAACTGAATAAATAAAACTGCCAACTGTGTGAGTTCCTCGGTGGACTTCCTCGATTGGTCTCGAGGGGGAAATACCAGGATGGGATTGTTTGGTGTAAGATTCAGGTTGGATCCGGATAGGTCTTCCTTACCCCTCTCTGATAGCCGCCAGTTGTATCGAGTCTCTATAGGTTGTTTAGTGCGTGCTGTCGCTGCCGCTTCAGTCCACCATACCTATGTAGGCGAGGACCGCCGAATTCTAGTCTCGCCGTGTACTGGCCTTAGTACTGACGCTCCTCTTTTTCCTTTGCCCTTTGTCGGCACCCCTTTGTTTAAGCAGGTTTTGAGATCGACGTCGTTAGCAGGGTTACCCTTCCGGCTTGGCCTGGGCAGGGTTATGGACGCCATTGGTTATTCTTCAGGGCTCTTAGCCCCATTTGCCTCTTGTCCGTAGCTGGACGCTCTATCGTTCTCAAGGTGATTTGGATCTTTGTATATTATATCTGTATTCTTGACTCATTGAGTCGCTGTTATATATATCTGTTCTGTGGGTCCCATCGAGGACTGTTGTGTAATGTTATTACTTCGTTTTCCACCCACACGAAAGTGCCTGGTGGGCACCTTTGAATCGTTTCTATGCGGGTTTGGCGGGTTTTCGCTAAAACTTGCATAGGTCCGATTCTGAGGGTGTTACAGAGTGGTATCAGAGCTCAGCAGTTGCGATACCCCACAAGTCCAGCCTGTAGGATAACCTAGCTAACGGCCGAAGTAGAGTGTCAAAACTATTTTTGCAAAATCGGTTGGATAGTTCTGATTAGGTCTGATTTTACTCCTTACCCTCTGCTGCTCTCCTCTCACCTCTGCGTGTTTTGAATCCACCTCTTATCTTTTCTTCGAGTCCAGGATTCCTCGTGGTTGGGTTCCGTCGTACCTTCAGGGTTCCGCTTCCTCCTTTGGTAACGGTGTTCTACCATCCGGTGTTCAAGCTGCCTGATGAATCCGTCTACGGTGTTACCATTCTTTGTTCCTTGTCTGTGCCTTCCGGTGTTTTCCGACGCGACGACATCATCTACGCCAGATCCGATGCAGAGTCTACATCCCTCCTTTGTTTTCCGAACCTCGCTTGTCGAGATCTTTAGTCTGAATTCTGTGAGTTGGTAGCATAATCCGCCTATTCGTGTGCAGAGTAATGGTTTGAGTGCGGGATGGAGTAGCTACCATACCACTACTCTTATCATTCGCTCTTGTACATTGAATTGGTGAATAAATGTGATTTCACTCCTTCCGTCGAAGCTAGAGGTGGCTTTATTTGTTGATACCTCTACCTTCGACCTTTTGTTCCCGGAGTGTTCCCTCGGCGATCACGGACAACGACCTCTTGTTAGTGGTGTCGCGAAGATCTACACGAAGCGAGAAGATTCAGATCGCCGACCTTCCTTCCGGTACCATGAGGCGGATCTCGAGGGCGAGATCCATTGTTAGTGGTGTCGAATTATGGCATCCCGCAAAACCACTACTAGAAAATCGCGTTGTTTTTGTGCATTGCATCATCATGACCGCATGCTCATGTCATCATGCCACATTGCATTTGAGCATCGTCATCATCTTGCATCTGTTCGCATAAAACTATTTTTGAAAAGCCTGGTTTTGTTTTCTAAACGCCCCGTCTTTATTCAAACGCAAAACCCGGGTCTCCGAATTATTTTGTTTTGTCTGCTATCGGTTTGCAAAAGCCCTGTTTGAAATAAATAAAATATTTAATTATTTTTAGTGGGGCAGTCGAACGGGCCGATTCGACCCGAACGACCACCCCCAGAATAAAATCGGTCCAGCTTAGACCCCACCCCAAATCTTTTCTTACCCCAGTCCTATCTACCCACCCTCCAGCCACCTCACCCCACCCAATCCTCTCTCGCCACGTCACCTCTCCCCTCCCTCTAACCTATCCCACACCGCCACCTCACCTCCCACTCACCCAGCCCCAAACTACCCACCCCACACACACAGCCACACGCAGCCCCCACGCCAAACGCGCCCCTCCTGAACCGCCCCGGTCCCACCGGTCCCACCACTCTCTCTCCCCTCCCTCACGCTCCCTGCCTCTCTCTCTCCCCGCTCTCCCCGGCACCCTCCTCTCTCCTCGCCGCACGCCCGCCTTCCTCTCTCCGCCTCCGCCTCGCCGGACCCCCCAAAGCTCCGCCGCCTCTGCCCTCCTTCGTCTCCCTCTGCGGGCCGCCGCCGCCAGTCGCCTCGCCTCCACCTTCCCGCCGTCTCCCTCGAGCTCTGCCCCGCCGCCTTCCTCCTCCTCCGTCGCGCGCCCGCGTCCGGCCGCCTCGGACCACCGCTCCCCGCCGCCGCGGCGGCTCCCTCCTCCTCGCCGCGGCAGGCCCCGCCCGCGCGCCGCCGGCCTCCCCCGACCCGGACCGCCCCCGCGAGCTCTCTTCCATCCCGCCGGCCGCACCTCCCCCACCTCCTCCTCTCCGGCCCGCGAGCCGCCACCACGCCGGACCGCCACCGCCCCGCTCAAGCCTCCGGTCGCCGCCTCCCTCGTCCCGAGCTGCTCCCCGCCGTCCGGCCGTCCTCGCGTCCCTCCCCTCTGCGGCCGCCTCTCCGCAAGCCCGCCTCGCCTCCTCTGCGTCCCGCCGGCCGCCGGCGACCTCCCCCTGCATCGCATCCGCGCCGGCTACCCCTCCCTGGCCGCCTTCGCGCTCGTCGGCCCTCCGGTACCCGCGGGCCCGCGACGTCGCCGCCGTCAAGCTCGACCGCCATCCTCGCCGGGAGCCCGCCGCCGTTCCCTGGCCGCAGGACCCCACCGTGAGCCGCCCCAGTTTTCCTCTCTAGCGCCGGCGTCCTGCAGTCCCTCTCCCATCCGCCTGGTGCAGCCCGCTCTCGGCCTCGTCCCGGCGAGTTCGCCGTCGTGCCTCCGTTCCTGCTTGCTCGCGCCTGCGGTGATGTTCTTGTATATGGTTGCTTGAGTGAAGATGCCGGGATGTGGTGACCATGTGAAGATAAGCCCGGGGACCGGCAACTGACGATGTAACCCGGATATCCCCTTCTTGTGCGCCAAGCCCTTCTTCGAAACCCGAAGACGACGAGACCCGACAACGAACCAAGTCCGTCAACGACGAACAAGTAGAACCCCAAGATCTTCCCCGACACCGAGGACGCCTACACGGAATGGCAAGCTCGCCACCCGGACGCGAACCCCAAGACCCTGAGGCCCCGAACCGAAGACCGATCCGTAGCGCCAAGGCCTTCGACAAGATCGTCGCGGAACTCCAAGGTCTACTTCGAAGTTTGCCGAATGCCGAGATCTACAATCGGATCCGCGGACACCGAGACTCGATGCGACAAGTACTTCATCCCGAACGCCATGACCGTCGACATGACCCGAAGACCACGAACGCGACAAGATCGACACCGACCAGGGCGAGGCCGATGCGCCCCCGACACCGAACCAAGTCCTTCTTCCCGGAACGCCAAGCTCTTCACCTTGTATCCAACCCCGGAGTCCGAACCCCAGACCCGAACCCTGTCGGACCCCGAACCCCCCCCGGAACCCCAAGTTCGTCGAGACCCCCTAATGTGTGAACCTTTTCCCGAGCCCCTATTTTATAAATGTTAAATATAACTTGATGCATATTAAATTGTCATTCTCGCATGCATATTGTCATGTGGTTTGGGGGCCTTATGCCGATTCACCTATAATTAAATATGGGGCCCATATGCGGGCAAATCTAGTCTCATATTGGCCTCATTTAAATTGCGTAGCGAACCGGTGCTATATTTTGGCCATGTTAATACAACATTTAAATTGCGGGGTACCTAAATAACTTGAACCATCTAAATAATTGTCGGGACCCCCGGTTCCGCTTAATATGATCTAATTGCATCGCACCTTTACCATGTCATGCATCATACATGCATCATGCCCGATCTTTTGCCATAGAATTAAATATTGCATCCGGTGTTTATTCTAGTGTTTTGCTTCTTCGCGGATAAGGCCGTTGAGTTGATGAGAGTGTCGACCCGATCTTCGGATAAACCTTCGGCAATGTTTTCAGGCGAGCATCTCCCCCTTTCTACCTATCTTACTTTTATAGTATTTATTCCCTCCTGTTGATCTATTACTATCTGTGTTGCGATGCTCTAGTTTTTCGTACCCGTGAAATTCCGTGCAGCCCTATATTGCCTTGGACACATCCTATTACCTGTTGTTTGGTAGATAGTTGGACTTGCGCGTCGTAGTCGCTTGCTCAAGTGTTGTTGCGTGTCGCCAAGTACCACAGTTGTTGGAGCATTGCCGCATGTTCAATGTTGGAGATGATCATGGCTTTATTTATCGTTCACTTTAATTATCGTTTAACAACTAAAATTGAAGTAGGTAAGCAGAGGCACAGGTGGGCAATAGATGTTATTTGGTTGTTAACCGTCCACTTGTGTCCCGTAGGACCCCGAGTGCTTGATACCCGTTCCTTGATTTATCGCGCTATCCACATACGGGGAATTATGGGACCCCCTTAGCCAGAGCTTGATTCATTCTTATTTCTTGAGGCCACAAACTAGTTTGGGGTTTTATTACTATCCTGTACTTTTGCCATGCTTTACTGCTTTATTACGATTGTGCGAGGAGCACACTGTACTGTTTAGGATCGGGACACGATTCCGCGGTGTCGACAAGCTCAGTTTTGGGTTCTCAGTCGTTCACAGCCGTCCACCCAAACCTTGAGGCCGTCTCGGAGCCGGCCGACTTCGTTGCGGGTCTACTTTAAGGGGTGGCCCCCTGAAATATTTCTGAATCCTGTGATTGCTTTGTCGTGAAAGCCTCGTTGGGTTTTGATTTGGTTTTTCCGAGGTTGATCGTGTGTGTGTTGCTATTGGTGCACCCCAGCCGGGTAAAACTTTCTGAAAGCCGTGTCCGCGGTTATGGACGACTTGGAGCACAGTATCTCGATCATAGACAACTATAACTAAAGTAGTGCTATAAATTTGACTTTATAATGACTAGTAATCAGCTTCACTATAATGGAATGGCTGAATAAAACTGCCAACGATTGCTTGTTTGAGTTGTCGCTTGCGACCATTGTACATGGCTAGTAAGTATTGCAACTACAACGGAATGGCTAAATAAAAGTACCAACAACTGCTGGGTTTTGGGATATCTCATGCTAATTGTATCTGACTAGTAAGTGTCGCAACTACAACGGAATGGTTAACTAAAAGTGCCCACTGCTTATTTTATCGGGATGAATATCTATACCTAACTAGTAATTGCTGCAACGATAACTGAATAAATAAAACTGCCAACTGTGTGAGTTCCTCGGTGGACTTCCTCGATTGGTCTCGAGGGGGAAATACCAGGATGGGATTGTTTGGTGTAAGATTCAGGTTGGATCCGGATAGGTCTTCCTTACCCCTCTCTGATAGTCGCCAGTTGTATCGAGTCTCTATAGGTTGTTTAGTGCGTGCTGCCGCTGCCGCTTCAGTCCATCATACCTATGTAGGCGAGGACCGCCGAATTCTAGTCTCGCCGTGTACTGGCCTCAGTACTGACGCTCCTCTTTTTCCTTTGCCCTTTGTCGGTACCCCTTTGTTTAAGCAGGTTTTGAGATCGACGTCGTTAGCAGGGTTACCCTTCCGTCTTGGCCTAGGCAGGGTTATGGACGCCATTGGTTATTTTTCAGGGCTCTTAGCCCCATTTGCCTCTTGTCTGTAGCTGGACGCTCTATCGTTTTCAAGGTGATTTGGATCTTTGTATATTATATCTGTATTCTTGACTCATTGAGTCGCTGTTATATATATATATCTGTTCTGTGGGTCCCATCGAGGACTGTTGTGTAATGTTATTACTTCGTTTTCCACCCACACGAAAGTGCCTGGTGGGCACCTTTGAATCGTTTCTATGCGGGTTTGGCGGATTTTCGCTAAAACTTGCATAGGTCCGATTTTGAGGGTGTTACAGCCTGTACCATTGGGGGTCCATAATCTGGACCTCCGTAAAAGTGTTTTTTCTGCTCGACCATTCAAATTTGAGTTGGTATGTACTTCTGGATAACTTCTCGAGAATTTATGGTAATTTTTTCTACAATTTTCCAAAATTTCCTTTTTATATGTACACACACTTGTTTTAGTGCCAAAGGGGGGAATAGGAGGGAATCTTACCTTAGTCAGGAGCCTTGAACTCCCATCATTTACAGCTACTTTCGATGTTCCACTCAAATCCTTATGAGATCTTTATTGATGCTTTAAGCGATTCATTTGAGATACTTTGCAAGGTCTCAATACCCAAGTATTAGCCAAATTGGTGTTACCTTGTAAAGGGTGTGCTCCTCGTTGCATGTGTCAATTTGAAGCTTCATGGTTATTGTGAAGGAGCCAAGAAGTTCGTAAAGACCGAAGATCACTTACTTATGTGAAGATCTACCCCTAATGATTATGCATGGACTTGCCCTAAGGCAATGAGTATATATGAGTATTGGTGACCCCAAGACTTTGTGTTTGTAATACTTGGTGCCATAACATCGCCAACCATGGGTTTGGTAATAGACATAGTTAGCAAGTTTGATGAGATGAGCTAATAAAATAAGACGATGGAGTTTTAGAGTAGTGACACAAGGGAGAAAAAGCTAGATTGAGTGAGAGGGGTGTCGCTAAAGGTAAGAAGACGCAGTGACTATAACGAATGTGAGATCATCTACCTAATCATAGAGGTGGAAACATGATGGAACACATGGAACGGTCCACTAGAGCAAAGCGGTCTAAAGAGTAGTGCCACACTTGAGGTCAGGGTGGCAATAGTGGTAGTAGGAGATTAATCATGATCACATAAGTTGTAGTAGAAGGAACAAGTTTTTGAGAACATGGAAAATCTAATGTATATTCTTGTCATGGAAAATAGTTGATGTCTTTTCTCCTTACGTCCATCTACTACAACACAACCAAGTTCCCCAAATGGACAGATAACTCTAGCACAAGCCAAAGCTGTACATGATAAGGTAAACTCGTTTCTAGCTTCGTGTGATTTCGACACTCCTTTGGATGGATTGCTACTTCATCCTGATAAGCTATGTGTGGTCAGGTGCAATCCCCAAGGACCACATTGTCGATCTCGAGCAAGAAACAAGAGGAAGAAAAGAAAACTACAAAAGGCCGTGTCGCGCCTAGAGATTGCCCGTCCGAGTCCGCCGCCGCATCGTGCCTAGAGGCCGCCTGCCTGACCCCTCCACCATGCTGGGAGGCTGCCACCATGCAGCTCATCGAAGCAAGAACAGGGACTCCATTGTTTTTTAAAAATTTTAGTCTAAGGTCCTTGGTGTAAAAAAGGGTCGCAATTGTAATTTATATTTGTTTTAGTATCCGGTTGTGGTTTAGGTAGTTGGCTTATCTAAATCTTCTCTCTACTCAACCCAAAACACAATTCAACTTACCCAAAATGGATAAGCCCTATTGGAGATGCTCTTTTAGCTAAGAGGTCATTTGGCATCTAGGTAGAAATAAAATAAATACATGAATTCATTTCATTTATATTATGATTCCAAAAACATCCACATATTTGGCTGCCACCGGAATTGGGAAAAGATAAATTTGAGATAGGAATCAGGTTTACAATGAAGATATTCCAATGGATTTACCAAATGAAATGACGATCCAATTCCGTGCCAACCAAACAACATAGGAATGGAATTGGAAAATGAATTCCAGAATTTCAGACCCAAATGATGGATACTAAACAACCTCTAACGCCCGTTTGGATTGTCGTGTTTTAACCAAAACTGCCGGATTATACAGACATCTTCTTCTTAACTTCTTCACAAAATGAAAACGTTCGGACTAAAAAATAACGATCCAAGCGAGGCCTAAGAGTACCACCCTAAAGATCTGGCCATTATCCGAAACTTGAAATTTTTGTAAACCGGATGGATTAATTTATTTATGGCAAAATATTTTTTTCCTCGCACTCGCAAGGACTCGGCTTTGGCTTTGTTTCGTTCGGACGGACTGCGAAGCGGTTCCTTTGACTCGATCAATCCCAGCCAGTTCAGGGCCGGGGCCGGAGAGGGGAGCCGACGCGGAGGCGGCGGAGAGGGGTCGCCGGAGCCGGTATGGACGTGCCGTGGCTGCTGGTGGTGCACGGGTCGGTGACGGCGCTGGTGGTGGTGTCGTTCCTCTGCGGGCAGTGGCCCATCTTCGAGGGCACCTTCGTCCAGAGCATCAACCACTTCCTTACCTCTGGCGCCTACCGCCACTTCCTGTGCGCGCTCCACGCCTCCTCCCTTCCCTTCTCACCTCCTCTTCCACTTATCTTGCTCTTACTTAGTGAGGAATCGCTCGCGCAGGCGGCTCGTGCAGCGGGTGTGCGGTACGGGAGCCAGGGATCTCGTGCTCGGCGTCGAGCAGTACTGCTGCGACCGCCCTAACCCGATCCTGCAGGTACGCATGCTGCTCAGTATCTATGGGTTTCTGTAACTGTAGCTCATATCATGAAGAGTTAGGGTGTTTGATTTTAATTTTGATGCTATGTGATGCAAATTGTTCATTGGAATTGTCCAATGGCTCCCTGATGCTGAGTTGAATCAGCAAAGTTCGAGAGTTTACTGAATCAGAATGTGGTTGATGATGATTGAATGAATGCATGAGTGACTCGGTGGTTGGTTGTCCACATACGGTTTGGCTGCTGAATTGTGTAAATGTACTTCATTATCTGCACAATTGGACGTGTGTCAATTCTGTGAAATTTTAAGGGGCTGTGTGCTAGCTACTTCTACATGTATGGTGTATTATTTTCATCTGGGGTTTGGTTTCGGGTAAAGTTAAAGTAACTGAAGAATGTTCTGGGGCCATACTTGTTTGGTTTTATCGTCCATTGTATGCAAGCTACGAATGGATTGGCGCATGGTTGGCAGGAAGCCTCGTGAGTCATTGTTGGTCCATTTCAGTGAACGGGCTGATTCTTGGTGGTGCTTTGATCTTGTAATTGGATGAGCTTGTAAATTGGGGAGAACTGGGGAAGAGAAAATGGACAAATCTCCTAGTTTAGTAGTTGAGCTGACTTTAGATCTTCCCATGGACTCAATGGTGCATATTAGAGCTACTACTATGAAATTATGGTACACACATATAATGCACGCATCCTAGTAGTGCATTTTGCATTCATATCCCTGTTTTTAATAAACGAATGCTTAACTAAATCGCTATTTGCCTATTTGTACCCATCAGGGCATATGCCTGTATAAATTAATCACCAGTTGGCATCGCAAATGAATAAATAACAGGTCAGTATGGAGCTTACTATTGTTTGGATGTTCCAATCACAGCAATAAGCCCTGCGCCTCTCCCACTAATTCATTGTTTCAAAATGTCAGATCTGCCCTTTTTTTTGTTTAATTTTGTTTTTGGAACAGGGCCCTGCTATTCCAGAATGCTCTGTCATGCTCTTTATTTCTGCACCTGATTTACACTCCTTTTGTTGTTTACTCCGGTTGCTCTGTTTACTTGCTTTGGAGTATGATAGCAGCATAACCATTAGGTGTATCGGAATTTTTCTTATTTGTTAGATACCAATTCTTATCTGTGATTTTCCTATTTGCTCAACTGCAGGTTTTTTATGTTGCCATAATTGGGGGAACGTATTTTATAATAGTGCAGACATCTTTCAAGTACATTCCTGGGTATTATGTGAGTGTATGGCACAGGTATCTTGTTAACTTTAACCAATTTGACATTCCTTTGTTCATTTTGGGCAGTGAGAGATCTTGCTCTTGCAGGTACCTGAGTATTGTGGTTGTTTCTATTGGCGCTATACTCTTTGTCCTCACTAGCTTTTCGGATCCTGGGACTGTTACTTCTGAGAACGTCTCTCAATATGTATCTGCATATCCTTTTGACAACATTATTTTCATAGAGAAAGAATGTTCAACATGCAAAATTATCAGGCAAGTTTTTTCCTCTAGTGATTACTGATTGGTCATACCATGGCTAAATAATTAGAGGTATTCTGGTGCTTTAACTTTTTCAAAAGACTGAAGGGAATAGTTTTATCATAGTACTTCAGAAGTCTAACTGATCACAGATAAACAACACCTGATTATTTTTAGGAGTTTCCTGGAGAGGCAATTAACTTGGTATCACTTGGTAGAAATCAAGTTTACCATATAAATTGGTAGCCATACTTGCATGGAACTTTGAAATTGTACTCCCTCCGTCTCGAATTAGAAGTCGGAGATTTGTCTAGATTCACATGTATCTATATATACTAAAACGCGTCTAGATACTTACAAATCAAGAAAAATCTGCTACATCTAAGTCGAGACGGAGGTAGTATTATTTTTTCTCAGTTGTGCGCTTCATAGAGTGGTAGCATGTTGTGGTGGGGTCATGGTTTCGTGAGGGCAAATCATACCCTACAATTTAAGTTGACACAAAGCTATTTTGTAGTTGCCGTTAGTAGAACTTTTAGATATATTTGTTGTATGTTGGTTTCTCTGCAAGTACACCTGACAATTTCTATGAGGAATCCAGCATAACTGCAACATATAAAATTAGTACTTTGAAGTTCTGATGATCATGTGGTAGTACTAATAATGTGTTGTAAGTATGTACTGTTCTCTGTATCGAATGTTCTTTATATCAGTTAGCTTTTATCTCATATCCTAAGAATGGTTCAATGATATGCAGACCAGCCAGAGCAAAGCACTGTAGAATATGCGATAGATGTGTGGCTCGATTTGATCACCATTGTGGATGGATGGTACTTGTATTTGCTACTTGATGCCTGATGGTATTGGTTTGACCTTGTTTGCGTCCTGACTCCTGAATTTTCTGTGTTGATACAGAATAATTGCATTGGGGAGAAGAATACTCGCTATTTTGTGGCCTTTTTAGTTTGGTGAGTTTCTTTTTTTTTTTACATGTTTCGATTTCTTTTGGCTACATAGGTAGTCCCTATGGTCGATGACTCCATTCAGTTCTCATAGAAAAACCTCTCTGTGTTATTTGAATTTTATTTGTCTTTCTTAGCTTAATCCACAATCCTCATTACAGAACAGACTCCTAACTTCTCATTCTCTCCATCAATATTGCCTCAGTTATAAGAACCATGGAGACATTGATAAACTTGACATGCCACTTGGGCCCCTTGGCATTTCAAAATATATGTATAGCTGAGGAATTATTGGGAGCTAAAACATTATACTTGAGGATGTGGCTTTCCCTCGAAACTATTCAGTAATAATTTCATAGACAATTTACCATGTACTGTCCAAGCGCAGTTGTTTAAAGGATAATGCTTGGGCAGTGGTGCCAGTTATTTCTAGCTGACTGCAATTTTGGGGCTCTGTTTAGAAAGATTGATCTGCTACTTGATTTTGAACCCTACTCTAATGCTAGCATATTTTCATATTACATCAATGTGTTCGGGATCACAAGTAGAAATTCCATGAATGTGAGGTTAGCTGCTGAGTAGCTCACAGATCCTTGACCTTTTCTTGCGACTTCACATTATTTATTGTTCTCTCCCTTGTTCATCACAGGCACTTTCTTTTATGTATGTACGGAGCACTTATCCTTGGCTTTATTATTGCCGGTGAATTAAAAGTCAAGAAAGTTATCTACATACTGACAGGTTATTGTTCTGTCCGTTTTAAGAGCTCACACTCTTGTCCAACAGGAATATCTTCGCATGCTACGCTTAACCCTAACCGTATTTAATATTTTTGTTCCATTGTTGCGTGAGATGATAAACTTCGTCTAATAGAACTACAGTTGAAATTTATTATTATCTTGCTGAATTTCTTCTGTGTTTAAATATTTGAATATGAATGACTCGAATGCACTTTGAGGAGGTACCTACATAAATTATAGAGCAGATTACATATTTCATTTAATCACTCTATGCCTCTCTTCATGAATTAACATTTTCAGTTTTCTAATGAGTTGTCCTGAATTTGACAGTTTATTACGGCGTTGATAATTCATTCTCTGGCCTATTTCCCCATGTCGCACAGGTATGATAGAGGAAGGAATTGAATCTTCCAAGTTCATCAGCATTCAGCACCCTATTCACTATCTAACTTAACTCTCACTTTTGCAGTGGTTGCTTGCTGTGCATAACACACAGATACTTTTGGCTGTATTTTTGGGTATAATATCATTACTTCTTGGAGGGTTTTGTGCTTACCATATACATCTTTGCTTATCAAATACAACAACAAATGAGGTAAGACTTCACACACGCTTCATTTGAAATTTTGCCCAATATTTGTTACCCATCAAATCTGTTTTTTTCCTTTACTGAGGATATATTTTTCATTTAATAAATTAATCCCATAACCATGAGTCAAAAGTCTCATCTGTCGCCACATGTAATGATCAAAGAACCATCTCCTGTTAGCATCTGCATAGGGATTATTTGTATATAAGAGATTTTTTTCTCTTTAGATGAATCATCTTAACCATGTTGATTTTATTAACAGAAAACTGTAATGTTTTATTAATAAAAAGAGTATTTCCAAGAAAAGGAAGTTTTCATGGAGGGAGGGGGCTAAAGTAGGCATAGAATATACAGGGCTATTCAAATGACTAATTCATGTTTGATATTACTACATCTCTCCAACAGAGACTTAAGTGTGTTGAGTAACGGGACCAGTAATACTAATGAGGAGATGTATTGAAGCATGTTAGAACACAAAAAGACTTGTGGATTTCCTTTCTTTTTCCAAATCTTATCATGTGTGAAATCCTGCAGACATTCAAATGGCAAGACTATGTCTTCTGGAAGAAGAAGGAGAACGCGGCGAAAGCCAGCGCAGCCGCACTGAAGTCGAGCGTGGGCGCAGCTAGAAGCGAAGCGCAGAAACCGGCGCCAAGCAAATGGAAGACATTCTTCTCAAGGTCCCAAATGCCGGCCGAGGAGCCAGTCGTAACGAACAACATATATGACGTGGGAAAGATCAGGAACCTGTGTGAGGTGATTGTCCCTTTATCAGAGCGGAGGTCGTTCTCCCGCAGGAAGTCGGACTGAAGTGACACGTGGTTGCAACTGTTTATGACTTCCACTGTTGTATATCCATGCTGTTGTAGAATTTTGGAAGCGTTTCCCCCCTCATACTTGTACTAGAGAAGGACATGGTGTTACGTGATCATCAGGGCTAAGGCAATTAACTGTAGATCAGAATCTCTTAAGTCAGGCTTTTGTTTGTACCCTTCCTGAAACAACAGCTTTGAGTTTTGAATTCCTTATCTGGGCACTGATCTTGTTGGTATCGCTATGCCTGCCCATTGCCTGGGTTGTTTTCATTTCAAAATTTGTCTGTCGAGGAAACTCAGAATTTATTGCACTACTACATTTCTTTCTCTGTTCCTCACGTATATGCTCTGGAGAGGTTCAGATGAACAAAGGCTTGTAAGTGTGCTACTTGATAAAGCCTTGGCTGACACCAATTATTACAGCTGGTAGTTAAGAACTAATTAGTCCTAGTTTGATTTTTGCTAAGTCTCCTTTCCCCTTCCTCCTCTATAGAACTCCTGGCTAGCTGCAGAAGAATCTCATATCACAACCCTCTATACTGCTTCCAAAACAAAAGAACAGCTCCTGATTCCTTGTGTGCAAGTCCCAACTAGTAAAAGGCCTTCACTCACTCGTCAAGGAAACGCTGATACTCCGTGCCCGTGAGCGTCCCCCTCACCTCCTCCCAGTTGCCCACCAGGTCCGGCAGCGGGCTGGTGTGGATCTTCACGTGCCGGCTGGACAGTCGCCTCGCCGGGACACCCAGGAACTCCTGCACCCGAGACAGCGCCTGCGACCAAAACACACACACTGCACTCGTTATCTCCGATGGAGCATTTCGTCTGATCAGGTCTGCGTGGGAGCTTCTTCTGTTAGTATTATTACATTGTCGTCGCGGATGAGGTCCTCGTAGTAGAGGATCATGTGGCGCGTGGCGCGGAACTGGCGCAGGCAGGCCTCCATGGACTGCTCCGCGTCTCTGATGCTTGGGATCAGAGACGACACGTCCACCTCCGGTCTGAACCTCGCTAATATCTCAGCCTGTGCAAAGAACCAAGAACATGTGGAAATTATAGTACTAACAAATGAGGAGGCAAGTTGCATCAGAAACTTTATCTGAGAAGAAGGCATGTACCTCCTCTTGGGAGTGTACATGTGCTTTGTGAGTGCCATTCAACTGCTTTGTTCTTCCATCATACTCGTTCGCCAACACCGAAACAAGCCTCCTTAACATGTTTCTCCTGAAGAGGAATATCACCACGACACCCTTTTTGTTTAAATACTGAACAATGTCGTCAGGATAATCCATAAGACCCTGCAAAAACATGCAATCTGCCAAATTAATAAGCCTATCTTCATATATTTGCGCCTGAACTTTGTTAGATCAAGTCACCGAATTCCATTATTTGTCAGCCTGGATTACAGGAGCATAAATATATGTGTGGGGTGAGTATAGAATGGCTTGAGTATGGCTCTGAATTGCATAGATTTAGCTCCTTAGCAATAGTAAAATTTGTAGCTCTGATTGCCTATGGTTCCTTCCTTCCTGGCTTTATATCTGCTTATCATTTCCTTGTTGCAAAAAAATGTATTTAAGATGTATACATTTTCTTCTGACAACACCCGAGGACACATTTTTTTGACTTGGGTTAGCTAAATGGGTCCATTCATGTAAATAAAACCCTTGTGAATAGTAACTAGTCCTGCCTAATTTAGTTAGAGCCTTAAAATACTCAGTAGGATAAAGATACATTGAGATGCCATGGGAGGGAATCATCTCAGAGTTTTATTTTTATTTTTTGGCGGGGATAGAACCATCTCAGACTTAAATAGCAAGGTTACCTTTCTTTATCAAGCCTGGAGCAACAAAAGCAACTTGAACTTTAGAAGCAGCTAACAAATCGAAGCGCTAACTTTAGGAAAAAAGGCCAAGGCGTTGCTGCTGGTGATATCTGAGGTGTTTTCCAGATCAAGCTGATGGGAACGGCTATTGTTGAGCATTGCAAATGGTTGAAGTGCTTTTGGCTTCATTTGGGTTTCTTTTGCACTTGCTATAGTTGTGGTACAACTTTCTCAGTAACTGGTTGGCTCAGGTGCTGGTGGGTGGTGGCTCTGGTCTGCTAGTTGTTTCAGTTGTAACTTGTAAGGAGCTTTATTTATGTGTTGCGTAGTGCTTGGTCTGGTGGTGGGCTCTGGCCAGATGTCGTGTCGAGACTTATGTAAACTGTATAATCAGCTTTTATGAACACGAAATTTGGGGCGAGAGCTCCTATATTTCCCAATCTATGGGAATGCAATGATAGCGTACCTGATTTAGCATCCACTTCAATCCAAACGCAGCTGTGCATTCATTTTTTGCTGCACTCGTGCGCCAATCCAAATCATATAGCCTGTCAAGCGTCCTCAAGATCGAGGTGATATCTTCTCTTCGATCTCTCACCGAGAAAATCTCGCCATTTGAGCTGACATTGGGGTGGCTGTTCAGCAAAGTTTCAAACCACCCGCTGCCTGATCTTTGCATGGATACGACGATAAAGAAACGAACCGGCGTACATGCGCATTCTCCCCTGCGCATAAGAGCAACATGAATGTATCAGAAAAGAAAACAGAACACATAATTGCAGAGTCCAGGGGTACAAAATTATCTTCTAAAAAACATGGTGAAGTACAGAAGAGAGGCTATCTGTTTGGACATAGAGGAAATTTACCTGTCGTAACTCATAGGTCTTGGAAAATGCACATACCGCATCTGCTCATATGGAATTGCTGAAGGTCTTGTGCATGTAACTTTTGTTCTTTCTTCCGCGTCGTTCATTTCTTCTTCTTCATTCTCTAAGGCCATCTGAGTGAAGGAGAAATAGCATACATAGAAACCAAATAGTGCAGTGAAGAAGACAAGAATTGATCGCAGAGGAAACAGGGTCCCCTTTGAGCTTTTCGATGAGTACATGATCTGCAAATACGGTCTGAAGTTCAGTGAGCAGATGGTGTAAAATTGAACATGTGGAGCAAATAAGTGAGGTTTGATCCCCACTATACTAGTACCATTTTCTCTTGCAACATCATAGGAGTTATGCTGCGTCAACTAGAGTGTTAATTGGCTTCCACACCTGTGGCATAAAGAAGCCAACATCTTCGTCCTCATTGAAAACACGGATAACCCCTATGCATTCCAGTTCATTTAACATAATTAGCAAGTTAGATTTTCAGCCAGACATACAGACATTACAGTTAAAAGTGGTACTGTTTCTAGCAAAATGCAATAGCTTAAAGAAACTAGTGCATGATCTTTCTTTGGGCATTTCGAGATCTTTCTTTGAACATGTTGCTTTATTTATAAAGCGGAGCGAAAGCCTATTTCGAGATCTTTCTTTGGGCACATCTTCAGAAAACATGTTTCTGTTCAAACCAGTTAGGAAGAAATCTATATGAATCAGGACTGAAAAGGCAAGTACACCAAGACAACCATGAGATCTGTTCCTTGCAAAGGACCTCTCTATAATGATAAACAATAATCAGATCATGCCTGATTGCGTTATGAACAATCTAAGGAGGAACATCATGTGCAAATACAAGAAGCTCAGCAGGACAACAATAACAGAAGCAACAACAGCAGCAGCAGCAACAACAACAGCAGCAGCAGACAGGTAGGCGCAACTGATGGCCGTAGCGGCTGAATCTTGGTGCCATGAACCGGACAGAAATCTCGAGCAACCGCGAGAGGAACAAGAAGAACCTCATGGACGAAGCGTGGGTTTCACTTGTTTTACCTGATGATCGATGACTCCGCTGTGGCTCGGATCCCTCGAAGATATAGTCTTCTCGGTTCACACTCTAAACTGGAGGAGATGGGGGCTTGGAAGACGGAGGGAGAGAAAGACTGTGAGCGAGCGAGCGAGCTTAGTAGGATGGTGGCGTCGAAGAGATTGTTTGTTCGTTTGGAGCTAGGTACCACTAGACTAGAAAAAATACAAAGGCAGAGGAAAGCGAGAGGGCGGAGAAGTGTTAGTGGAGCAGCAGAGATGACATGGGGACGGATTGTGGTTTTGCTTCCTGCATGAAACTACTACTAGTAGCTCTCATGGACCACGAGAAGGTAACCACTTTCCAGCTTGGACGCAACCAAATGGAAACGGAGTACGTGCAGTTAGGTCTGTCAAATTTATTAGCGTGCAAACAGAGAGAGGGAGAGAAAAGCCGTGGACGGTGCTATGTACAGTATGACGGGTTTTAGGAAATCGCAAACGGCACTATGCGTGGCACCCGGTGCCTCCTAAATTGTGTGAAACACCAACCTCGCAAGCATTCGTAAAGTATGAGCGAAATATATGATACATCTGAACATTGGAACAATTTATGAAATGGCCGTTACCCAAAAAATAGTTTGAGCTCGCATTAGGTGTTGCATTTCTGGTAAGTAGTCTTTCTCACCAGAATCATGTACGGCCAACTCAATGGTGACGAATAAGTTTACCGTCGACATAGTCTTGAGGTTAAAGATGAAGGCTTCTCAAAGATTTCGATGCAATTTTCGTTTTTGTTGAGCTGCTTTGTACCGTTTGATGTTTTTTTAATGCCAGGGTACTATTGGCAAAAGGAAAAGTAAGCTATATCTTTTTCTCTAGAAAAACCATAAAACCACTAGTATATACTCATAACTTTAGGACCCAGAGCATCTTCACCATGACTCCCCAAAAGTATGCCAGCACTGCGGGAGCGCCAATAGGCGGTACTTGCCCATAGACAGGGGCTACCCACACTAGCGCGCCCAACACCGTCGGCCCTAATACTAATTCGGCTCAAAGAAAATGCAAATTTATCACAAAAAATAGAAATTCGAAGGGTTCACGAATAGAAATTCAAAAGTTCATATGGAATTAAACAAATGTTGGCCACATACATGGGCCACCAAATAGCCATCAAAGTTTGGCTGCCACAATAACATAGGTCATCCCGGATCATCAATCAAACAAAGAGCGGCGCCTCCTCCATCACCTCTGGGTCCTCAACGCTGGTCGAGGGCGCTGGCTCGGTCATTGGCGCAGGTGTCGATGCTGCCGGTATTGGTGCAAGTGTCATTGTCTCTTTGTCAAACACATTGTCGTCGTCGCATGCCACAAAAATATACATGAAGCAGTGGAAGGCGTGGTCTCGTACCTCGTCGCACTCGCAGCCATCATGGGTCATTTTCTTGAACGGGTTGATGGCGTCGCTGGCGGCTCCGCTGTCAGAACCAAAAAAGGCTACATGGAAGCCCGGTGTCGTCGCACATGGAAGGCCGCGATTGGAGTCCGGTGGAAGGAAGGTGAGACGGAGTAATAGCAGCTGAGGTCAAGGCCAATGTCGGGGTAGCATCGAGGTGTCGGTGCTCAGACCATGACATGCAAGTACATGGAGTTATGGTCGGCGGTCATGTCACTATCTCCCATCTCGAGGGAGAACTTGATCTAGGAGAGTGGCGTCACGTCATACCTCTCTTCGTAGTACAACGAGTATGTCGGCGAGCTTGTGCTCCCTTGCGTGCATCCGGGGGAGGCGTGGTAGACTTTGTCGCCTTTGGAGATGTCAAGGCCGGGGCTGGGCAATGCCGTCGTGGAGTCCCTCTCCACAACCATCGCCATCGACGTGTGCTAGAACCTACTTTGGTCCAAAGTCGCGTACTTGACCCTGGTGATCTCAGCCTCCTACTCCTCCCTCAACATGGTGGGTGGATGTTCCTTCAGCGTCTGCTTGCGCGGCTTCGCTGTCCCTGCTTTCTTCTTGTTCGGTGGCATACGAGAGGAGGATCGGCGATCTGAAGGAGGGGAGCGGGGACTGGAGCGCTGGGATTTTGCTACTGTAGTGGCAGGCTGTTGGGATTCGCAGCAGGAAACAAAAAAATTCTAGCTACACGAACACGATAACCGAGATCTATTCTATGTAGATATAAGTAACGGAGAGGGTGGACGGAGTCCATACCCTTGAATACCGTGGCATGCCTTACACAGGTAGGCGTATAGCGATGAAGACGAGTTCCCCAAGTGTTGTGCCTCGAAGCTCTACACACGTCCGGTGTAAGGACGTCTCCCGGGCTCCGATCAAGCCGAGCAACGAAAGAAGATGGAAGCAGGACCGTCCTATGCACGACAGTAGTGCGAAGGTGGAGTACTAATCCCAGAGAGCTAGATCCAATATAGTTGGAGAGAGATCTATGGAATAGAGAGAGGAGAGATTGTTGTGTCAATAGAGGGGAGGGGAAGCCCTCTATTTATAGCAGGGAGGGGTAGGGCAAACCCTAGGGTAGGGTGTGGGAACCCCACCCGTCGCCGCCACCAGGGCGCCTCCGCCGCTGCCCTAGGCAGTCACTAGCCCTAGGGCCCCACGCGGGGGGAAACCTTAGCTGCCTAGGCGCATGGGCCCCTCCTGTAACACCACGGTTCTGAAAAGACCGTAGCTTCTATGTGACATGCCAATCCCTGGATCGGTTCATTGGCCCATAATAGAATAAGATGAATAACATAGCAAAATATCCGTGTATCATGAATAACGAAGATCCAGAGTACCATTATTACAATAAAAGCTTAGCTCAAAGGCTAGCTCAAATTATTCAGGTAGCAACATAAATAAAGTAAATCCTCCATTCTTCAAATTGCCCACAAGTGAACAAGTGCCGAGTGGAGTACCGTGGCCTAAACCGATTACTCAGAATCGGAATATCCTGCAACATGAAACGTAACAGCCCCAAAGGGTCAATACATGGAATGTATGGCAAGTAGAGCTATTAAAGGAGACAATAATGCTAACATCTACATGCATATTTGGCAAGTGGAACTGTGGTTAGCTTGCATTTACAAATTCCTTTGTCCTACTTTCATAAAAAGTTTTTGATTTTCTTTGAAAAGATCCCAATTAAGTTAACTCAGCAACATTAAAGCAATTATGAAATTAGAGTGAGCGAGAAACATGTCATGGAATCAATATCAAGCAACTCAGACGTCCATAACCGAGGACACGGCTAATCGATTAGATTATACACCCTGCAGGGGTTAGTACACTTTACCCATGTAACTTGGCCAGCCCAACTCGTACAATCACTCTCATTTTGGGTGATGATAGGGAGAAGTCCAAGAAGATACCGTTCGGGAAGTAGCTCCCCAATCCCGACGCACACCGGTCCAACCTACCAAAATTCTACATCTCTGGATACGCGGGTTCGAGTTAACACAACCTACTGAGTCCAACCAACCGCCCATTTCATTATTGGCACATGGTTGTACACGTAAGCTACAAAATAAAAAAGCCAATCATTTTCTCTTGATACCTGGGTGCCTTTCCGCAATGGTACCACCAAAAATTATCAATCCCATCACACCCAGGAGATTCATTGATTATGTTGTTTTAGTTTTCACAAACCAACATATTTAGAAACAACTTTCAGTGATGTAACCCAGCCCTCGTTCATCATAGCATGGCTAAGCACATCTACCAACGGTGGTTCATCTACAAGGAGATCCCTACCACATAATAGGGCATAGCATAGCGATAGTATTATCCTACACATGCATCTACAAAATACACGACAATGCATTGAAAATAGTAGGATAACATCATGAACAAGGTAGCATCTACTTACCTTGGTTGTAGCGGTCAGAAGAACAATCCACACACGAGCAAGCGTTGCACTCGTCACAATCTACACGATATAATTGCAATCATAAACAAACCATCCACAATCATATGCAAACAAAGATGATGCAAGATGCATGCATGACAAGTGGATTGATGCTACAGCAGCATCACATAATCTTATTCAGTAAAGCTACTGTATGCATGCATGGAAATTATTTTTAGCACAAAGAAAACAAGTATGCAAATTATAATGCTCAATAATAGAGCTAGAAACTAAATAGTTCACCACTGCTAACATACTGTTTGTAAAATCGGGGAAAAATTCTACTGTGTGGGCAACCCTAAATAGGAACAGTACCAATTGGAATTTCTCAAAAAGGAGTTATATAACTCCCTGAGTAATTAAAATACTGCAGTAAGATTTTAAATAGATTCTGCAAAAATTATTACTGTAAGCCTAACTTTTTAATTCACTTTGAGATTCCTCTTGTTCTACTGATTCCAGGGACATATTATTTGCAATTTTTGGTGTTACAGAACTTATTCTGTGAATTAATTACTCTAAAAATGCCATTAACTCATTTAATTATTCTGGACAAGATCTTGCTGTAAAAGTGTAAAACAATGGTACAGTAAGATTCTACACGAGTTACTGAATCTACACATATTTTATTTGTAAATTTTGGCCTAGTAGATCTATAGATATGAATTTTACAAGTTCTAACTATTTTCTGCAATTTCCAAAATCGATTTCAAAACCTGAGGGAATATTCCAGGAATATTCCTGGCTGATGCAGCGGCTGACTCAGCACGCGTTGACTGGTCAACAGTCAACCGCACGGTCATCGTGCGATCTGGGCCACTAATGACGGATCCAACGGCTGGGAGTTCTCAAGCTTGGTGCTCACCGGCGAGGGCGTTGACTGCGGCGGCGGTGACTCGGGCGGCGATGCAGGCGGCGGTTCCGGCGTTGCTCCGGCGAGGTGAAGTAGCGTACGAGGTGCGGAGCGTCTAGGCGAGTTCGATGGCGAGGTTCCCGGCACCGAGGGTTTCCTGGAGCCGCGTGTAGGGGCAGCTGGAGGCGGGCGATGGCGTCGGTGCTCCGGCGGGATCGGGCGGCGTCTGGGGTCGTCTGCAACAGAAGAAGGAGGGTCAGGGAGGTCCATCGAAGCAAGGGGTGAATATCAGAGGGAGATAGAGGGTCGGGGGCGACTGCCTCGTCGAGGACCTCGAGCTCCGAAGCTCGACAATGGAGGGCGGCGACGGCGGGATCGGAAATTCTGATTGAGGTGGCTAGGGCTCGGTAGGTTGCAACAAAACGCGAGATACGGAGAGAGGGATCTTCAGGGGGAAGGATTCATGCGCGAGGGGCACGGGATCAAACAGAACCGCGCGGATTCGGGACAGATTTCTCGGGTGGTTCCCTTGCTCGTCCCGGTCTCCAGCTCGAGGAGGGAGACGACCGGGTGGGCCCGAGGCGTCGGCGACCGCGGGAGGGGAGCGGGCTGCGGCGGTGGTCGCGATGGGCTGGCCCGCTGGCCGGTGTTGTGCTGCGCGCTGCTGCTGCGTGCTGCACGGGGGGGGGGGGGGGGGGGGGGGGGGGGTGCGGCGGGCGGCGGTTAGCCAGGGTGGGGTGGGTAGGTGGGCCGGGTAGGTTAGTTCTTCTCTTTTTTTTTGTTCTTACCTTTTATTCATTTTGCTTTTCTTGTTTCTTTCATAGCTTCTTATTAGCTAATCCAATTGAATTTATTTCTGTTTTCAAAATTTTCTAAAAATCAAAGGATCATCATAGGATCATTTTTAGCAACAAATTGTCTATTTCAAAATAGTGACTTCAAAGGTACAACTATTCCTTTTTGTAGGAGCACTTGAGTAACTTCGTCTAGGGTTTGAATGCAGTGTTTTTGAATTTGAAAAATTTCATGAATGCAGAGTGACATTGCAAGTGAATTATGGTTAGGATGTAGTGCAGTACCAAATCTAAAATTTGGGATGTGACAAGACTAACCCCCTTAAGATGAATCTCGTCCCCGAGATTCGGCGCGGCTAGCAAATAGGTGTGGGTGGTCTTCTCGGATGTCATCCTCACGCTCCCAAGTGGCTTCCTCTTCGGTGTGGTGGCTCCATTGCACCTTTGTAACATCCCAAAAATACTAAGCTTGGATCATCAAGCATTAGTCATCAACATTTAGGGTTAACAAAAACTTTTCTAAATAAAATTATGAATGCATGCATATGTGTATGCATGGATTTTGAAATTCTTTGGAACCACCTTGTTTGATTGTTTCATTGCTTGTAAAATGTTTCTTAGGTGAAATAAACATCATCTAAAACATTTCCCACACTTTTCCTAAAGACAAGTAAATCAAAACAAATATATTAAAGGAATGGTCACTTTGACCAATTTAACTCCCATGCCTACTTTGGCTGTCTCAAACTTTCAGAACCTAACAGAAACTTTTCTGGATCTTTGCACCCCTTGAATGTACTCATAACAAAGTATCAAGACCCACTTTGTGATCATCCAGAAACTTTCAAATGCATAGTTTAAATGACAATTCAAAATTGAATCTTTATCATATGGGAAGATCCCACTTTTTCAAAAACCACTCAAACAAGCTCAACTTTCAAAACCCAAGCATCCGCAGACTCACCAGCACCAATCTAACAAACCCACCAAAAATCTTTTCAAAATTCAAAACTTGATTTCATGCGGCCATTTCATCAAACAGGTTGCAGACACAAATCAAACAAACATCAAACACTATTGTGAGCAGTGATTCTTGCCTAACTGGTTCCCCATTTAGCTCACAACCAGCTCAGTAGATCCTCTAGCAAGATTAACCAAGCACTAGCACCACTGTGAGCTTGCCATTGCCATCAATGGTGAACAACCGAGCACACCCTTGCCACCCATAGTCGACAGCAAGCTAGGAGCAGTAGCAAGCCTAGCCAGCATGTCTGGGAGGCAGCCCACCGTCCACCGCCACTCACTGTCCCAGCCGCGAGCGTTGCCAAGCCCTGGACCATGCGCACGAACCGCGCCCAGACCGCCAGAGACCATGCCGAGCGTGCGCCGAGTACCACCCTCGACCGAAGTCCACAGACCGCGCGCCGCCCTCGCCGCGTGCATACACAATCCCCACCGACCCAGGAGACCGCCAGACATCCCCGTTCGCCGCCCCGTGACGCATAACCACCACTCGCCGTCGAAGACGCCGCCTCTGCCACGCAGAGCATCGCCCGTTCCAAACCAAGCCGCATCGCCCCATGCCTCAAAACCATGTCGTTGAGCATCGCCAGGAGACACCACACCGTCCCCTACCCTTGCCCATGCCAATAGCCGCCTGTAACATCGCCCCTGACAAGCTCACTGTGCGCCCCGACGGTCCCCTCGCTCGACTATAAATAGAGGCCACCCCCGCTCGATTTCTTCACACCATCTCACTCCCCTCTCCTCACTGATCGTGCCACACCGTTCTCAGAGCAAGGCGAGCACCACCCCGCCGGAATTTCACCGGAGCCCGCAACCTCTGGAGAAGAAGGGAGCCATCGATTTCGTCCACCCCAGGAGCTGCCGCGACCACCCCTGAGTTCGCCGTCGTCGACTTCGTCGTTCGCCCGCCTCGCCGACCCTCACCCGTACCCCGGTGAGCCCCCAGCACCCCCCACTGGCCGCGTTAGGTTTCGTTCTCGCTGGCGCTGTCTCGCGTCGACGATGACTCCCAGCCGTTGGATTAGAATCAGATCGAACGACCCACGTTGCCCCATATCGCTTCGCCCAACCCCGTGTCACTGACGAGTGGGGACACCCACTTAAGCAGCCCGCGGGAGCACTGCGCTTAGCAGGCCGACCCGTTAACTTTTCCCGCGCAGCCCAGTGATTTGAATTAAATATTTTCTATTTTAATTCAAACACACTTCTATACCCAACTTCAAAAATCAACCCAGATCGATTTAGAGCACCAATTTGAATGAAACCAATTTTGTTGGAAAGGTCTGTGAATGCTGAATCCAAGCCTGTCTGATTCAATTCATTTGGATCTGTAGATCATCCTTAGTGAAAATAACAAGGCAGAAGCTTTTCTGCATTCAAACATTTTTCAAATTTAAACCATAATAGATTTTGAGTTGATTCCAACTCTCAAAAATCACATTTAACCATACCTTTCGGAATATATAAAAATATATAGGTTTACTTGCAGAAATAATGTTCAAGTAATAAAAGAATGCTACATAGGCATTTCTAGCCACTTTAATTAATTAGAATCAAAAGGGTAAAACCTTATTAAATTGTGACACCACTTTAAATCACATTCCCATGGACTACAATATGTGGTGATGACATGTGTCAACATGATCCCATGTTTGGTTTGGAGAATATTAAATCTTAAGTAGTTTTTCAATGAGTAGAAATTACTTTTCTAAAAATAAAAGGAATTAAATCAAGCCTTAACCTTGTAATGTTAGAGATGATGCTAGATCATCTATAGGACCCTTGTGTGTGATGATTGCAAGTAGTTAAGTATTGTTTGGTGATTGTGTACCTCGTATTTATTCATATACGCTAGTACCGACCAAGGATACGAGGAGGAAGGAGGTGTAGGGGTTCGTAGCATGGAAAACAAAAATTTTCTATCGCATACAAACAAACAAGCCAAGATCTATCTACTAGATTGTAGCAACGAGTCGATAGAGGAACTCACCCTCGAAGATTCCAAAGCGGTTAACGAGAGCAGATTCTCATGGGTGATGTAGTCGTACACTTGCCGATCTCAAGATCGCGTAGACGATCCTTCCGGCGCCATGTTCCGGCAGCGCTCCCGCAGTCGGTCACACGTTCGGTACTCAACGAAGACCTTCCTCTCCCTTGTTCCAGCAGGCAGCGGAGGTTTTAGCACTCTCCTCGCGATTCCGGCAGCACAACGGCGTGGTACCGGAAGTAGAGGGGAGATCCCGCAGGGCTTCGCCTTAAGCCGGAGCGAGTATGGTGGAGTATGAGAGAGAGAGCTATTAGTGGTCTAGGGATTAGACACACCAATTAGAAGGCTCTAAACCGCAGGCTAGAGCAATTAGAAGCTCTAAACCAAAACGGCTCTAAACCGGAGATTAGAGGATAGGAACTTGTGTGTCTAGAGGAGGAGGCCCTGCCCCTCCTCTTATAGGTGGAGGGTGCGTCCAAGGGGAGGGGAGTCCCTCCCCAAGTCGGCCTTGGTTGGCGCGCCGGCTTGGCGAGGAGACTTCTCCCCCAAGTCGGTTCCCAACTCCTCTTGCTTGTTTCCCACAGTTTCTTGTTTTAGCCGTTTGACTTTCAAACTGGACATTTGACTTTTCTGTTTTAGGATTCAATTTAATCCTTTATTTGGAACAGCAAGAACACTTAGTACATGATGCAATCATTCCAATATGTAATGACACATTCATGTACCCTCCCCCCCCCCCCGGAGTGCCGGATATTCCGGAACCTTCTAGAACATTCCCGATGAAAACACCGGAATCATTCCCGAACTCCGAAACGGGACTTTCCTTATATGAATCTTATTCTCCGGACCATTCCGGATCACCTCGTGATATCCCGGATCCCATCCGAGACTCCGAACAACATTCGGTCTCTTTCTCATAATACCATAACTACTCAAACAACGTCGAATCCTTAAGTGTGTCTCCCTACGGTTCGTGAATTATGCGGACATGATCGAGACACTTCTCCGAACAATAACCAATAGAGGAATCTGGAAATTCATATGGCTCCCACATATTTCTACGATTACTTTGCGATCGAATGAACCACTTACATACGATACCAATTTCCCTTTGTCTCACGATAGTTTACTTATCCGAGGTTTTGATCGTCGGTATCTCTGCATACCTAGTTCAACCTCGTTACCGATAAGTACTCTTTTCTCGTTCCCGTGATATGTGATCCCTTGTGAGCCAGTCACATGCTTGCAAGCTAATTGGATGACATTCCACCGAGAGGGCCCAGAGTATATCTATCCGTCATATGGATGGACAAATCCCACTCTTGATCCATGTGTTTCAACCAATACTTTCTGAACACTCAATGCCACCTTTATAGCCACCCTGTTACGGTGTGGTGTTTGATGTCATCAAAGCATCCATCCGGTAAAGGTGATATGCATGATCTCATGGTCGAAGGAATTAGGTTACTATGTATCAGAAAGCTTATAGCAAATGAACTATATTAAATGACTTGATCTTTATGCTACGCTTAACTATAGGAGTATGTCCATCACATCATTCTCCTAATGATATGATCCTGTTGTTAATAACATCTCTATGTTCATGATCAGGAAACCATGATCATATATTAACCAACAAGCTAGTTTAACAAGAGGCTTTACTAGGGACTCTTATTTTAGTTTACAAATCACACAAGTATTAATGTTTCCGGTTAATACAATTATAGCATGGTATGTAAACATTTATCATAAGTGTGAAGATATGATAATAACCACTTTATTATTGCCTCTTGGGCATATCTCCAACAGTCTCCCACTTGCACTAGAGTCAATAATCTAGTTTCAAACCTTTGTGTATTCAACACCTATGGCTTTCCGGTGTTGTATGTACACGATTGCTAGTGGTCAACTGATCTCCGGATCTGACACTTCCAGGTCCGCGTGTAATTGCATGTCTTTGCGTCTCTACGCATCACTCATTCTCTAATGAGATGGCTTTGTATAAATTTGGTCTTTCGGTGTGACCTTTAGCTCTTTGGGGTTAAAACATGTTGATAATATTGTCGCACAATATATCTTCATAGTATTATCCCACTGTGAACTACACCTAGTTTGATAACAAACTACTTGACACAAATGCCCTCTTTTGCTGCTAAAATAGCAGTCATATACTTTGCCTTTTGTTGTAGTATCTGTCACAATGTCTTAACTTTGGAACTCATCCAAATCCATTATGGAACTCACTTTCCATTATATTGTGCCACCCTTAGTTTAGATTGAGATAAACTTAATTTGTACTTTGTGACAAAGCTAGTATCAATGTAGTACTTTTACAATGAACTAACCATCTATTTGTCACTTCTACAAATATTATACTCTTAGTTCTTCCAAAAGATCATAAGAATATCCTTACTATTGTCCAATGATCATCTTACGAATCATTCTGGTATATGCTCACAACATTTAGAGCATAGGACATATCTGGATTTGTACATATCATAGTATGATTGATATAAATATTCTTTGTGATTTCATACATCAAGTATCAATCTATACTTGATTATTTGTTTCACTTTACCAAATGTCAATACACTTGAATATATCATCAACATTGAACTCATTCAATCCTTTCTGTGCGACAAGAACCTTTTTCTTGTAGTTTCTATATTGAACTCATTCAATATCTCGTCTATGTACTTCTGGCACAACCATATTAGCGTCTATTGATGCCAAATATTTGGGTTTTGCCTAAGTCTTTCATCGGGATGAAATTCTTAATATGTGTTAATAAAAGATACATTATTTCCAATCAACAATATGTCTTCCACATAATGTATTAGAAACATGTCGTAGCGCTCCCACTTAATTTCTTGCAAATGCAAGCATCTTCATTGTCTCTAATGAACTTTTAAACTCCTTTAACAGTTTCATCATAGTGAAGATTCCAACTCCGCGATGCTCACTTTAACCATTGAAGTTTGCATATGCTTTTAGCATCCTTTGAATTAACAAAACCCTATGGACCGTGTTATGCACATGTCCTAGGTAACGATTCTATTAGAAGAACTTGTTTTGTTTATTCAACTACCATATAACAAAATTATATGTAGTGGTTGCTACATTAATCCGTCTAGACTAAATATCACTATGACAGATCAAATCTTGTCATAGTCAACCTTTGAACATTGTTGTGAACTCTTTCCCAACATGTCGACTATTTCATAGATGTGAAACATCCATGTCTATTTCTTTATAGATCCAAATACGACTGTAAGGTCTTGTACCTTCCCAGAGGGTCTTTCAAGTTCAAATCTTGATCTCTCGTATATGGAACTATCACGGATTTTATGGCTTCAAGCCATTTTACGGAGTCAGGGCCCATCATCGCTTCTTTGCATGTAGTCGGTTCATTATTCTCAAATAATGATTCAACCCTCAAATCTTGGTATTTGATTGTTCATCCGACCTACTTGTTTCAATAGGAACTTGGATCTCCGTGACCACAACCTTTGAGGTACGTGAGCCATGAGCATTGTTTGCTAACTCCGGAACACTTTTCGGTGCTGCGCAACTTTGCACATATAGCTAAGGTTCTTTTAACCTTATCAAAGTTCTATTGTCCTCCCACTTAACTTTTCACGAAAAATTCCTTCTCAAAGAAACTTAATGTTCTAAGCAACAAACACTTTTGTCTCCGGTGTTTATGGAGGAATACTTAACAGTTATACAAAGACAAGTTCATCCGACTTTGGTTGCACACATCTTTCTTATGCATAGCATACCAATGTTTTAAGAAAGGACTACTTGGGTTTTATCCCAAACCATAACTTTATATGGTGTCATTTCAATGGATTATGATGAAGCTCTTTTCAGTGGAAAAACGGTAATCTCTAAAGTCTTTAATCTTTAAAATATAATGGCATTTTTATGAATTATACCTTTGATCTTACCATGTCAAACAAGGTTTAATTACATATCTCGAACGTTCCATACTCTTATGGTGTTTCGGGAAAATGCAAATCCACGGAACGATTCCTTAAATCTTAGGTATTATGCTAAACTTGTAACTCAAATATCTTCCTTTATGATCTTATCATAAACTATTTATATTCTTGTTACAATGATTTTGCACTTCATCTTGAAAGTCTTTGAACTATTCAAATATTTCACACTTCATCCTTATTAAGTAAATATTCATATATTCACTCAAATTTTCGGAGAAAGCATATGAAGTTGAAATCCATCGCTCTTGACTACACATAATGGACTTCGTACAACAATATGTACAAGTTCCAATAAGCTAGTCATTCGTTCCCTTTTGGCCTATGAACGAAGTTTTAATTATCTCTAGGAAAGTTTCACAAGCGTCATTTGATCAAAATCAAATAGACTCCAAAATTCCATCCATATGGATTTTCTTCATGTTTTCTTTCCAATATAATTTAAACGGCGATGTCACTTCCTAAGTGATCTTTTAATCAATTTGTCTTTCGACATTTTTAGCACTAGTTTTATGGATGTGATTTCTCCAACGAGATTTGTGAATCATCCATCTTTTATGGATTATGGCAATTATTTGAACAACCCTTTTATTCTCATAATACCTGATAAAACAAATCTTTGAAGGCAAGCTTTGATGTTTAACGAGCAACACAATAACCCTTTATTTGTTCTCGATGAACATCATCACATATTCTTTTGCTAGTTACTTAGGCCATTGTAGTTCATGAATTGTGTTGTTTCGTATGACGATTCACACCAACAAATTCAGTATCAAATACTTGAGAACCACATTGTTTAATAAGCAAAGAATATAGCCATAACATGTATATCATCTATATACTTAAGCTGAACAATTCTAGTCTTTTCTTTTCTGCCATATATTTATGAGATTCTCTTTCAGTATCTCCTTTTCTGTTTGAAAGAATCTATCAACATCAACAGTGGAGTCATACATATGACACATAGTCCAAAGTGTGTATAGTTAAATACCAATGTCTTTGGACTTGCACTTTGAAGTAGATCACCATCACCAAATGTTTGGTGTTCTTTCAAATTCCTTTCTTTAGTAATCTCTTGGTGTAGTAAACATTTTACCTACATCAAATATTCACCCTTATCATGGAATTATCCATGATCAAGCTACTTTTAGCTTATAACGGTGAAACATGAGTATAATGTTGCTCTGCAAATCCTTTTGGACGATTAGGACAACTAGTGTCTCCAACCTTTTGCAATTTCTCATCAAATATGAGAACATGACTTTTGCCATATTATACTCTATCATGTTGTAACCAATACTTTGTTTCAGATATCACAATATCTTCCACACATCATGGTTTCTGAAACAACTCTTTCAGATCCTAGATAACCTTGATATTAAGAGAATCCTTTGAATATCAAGAATCATGGAGACAAACATGATACTTATATACTAACACTTGGAATTGTTACTCTTGATTTAATACTAATTATTAAACTTCATGGAGTAACCGGAACTTACTGAAAGTTTGCAATAGGACTTTTAAACTTTAGATTAACACTTCAAAACAATACGATACCAGTTCGTAAAGTAACTAACTAGAATTCTATAGTTCTATCATCTCAATTATAACTAAGCGCAAGGTGGTAAACGGATGCCAATGACTACAACAACTATGCAAATTCACTTTGATTTAGTTTATGATAAATTGAGTTCTAATTAATAATTAAATTAATCTAGGTGAACTCCCACTCAAAACAATATCCCTCACATTGTTTTAGTGATCACACGAACCAAATCCACCACATCAAAACCGATCATCACGAGAGTTGATATAGCTTCAATGGCGAACAATCAACATGTTCATCATATCTACTATATGACTCATGCTCTACCTTTCGGTAATCCGTGTTCCTGAGGCCATGTCTGTACATGCTAGGCTCGTCAAGATCAAACCTTAGTTTCTGCATGAGCAAATCTGGCTTGCTCACGTTGTATACACTTGCAGAATCTAACACACCTGATCATCACATGGTGCTTCGAAACAACAAGCTTTAGCAACGGTGCTAACCAAGGGTGAACACTTTATGATTTGAAATTCAGGTGCATGAGGGATCATCTTATAATGCTACCGTCGTCTACTAAGCAATACAAGATGCATAAAGGATTAACATCACATGCAATTCAATAATATGTGATATGATATGGCCTTTCTTCTTTGTGCTTCCGATCTCCATCTTCAAGCACGAACATGATCTCCATCATTACCGGCATTGCATCAAGGTCAATGACGCTGCTCCATGGTTGTCGTCCACCGGCTTCAACTATTACAACTACTTTGAATAGACACGCGGGTCTTAACAGAAATTAAAGACAACCATATGGCTCCTGCCGGTTGCCAACTTACAATAAGGAACATTGCATACATCATATATAATCACAATCATGGCCATATCACATCACTGCACACCCCTGCAAAACAAAGTTAGACGCCTCTACTTTCTTTGCATATTTTACGTGGTTTGGGGCTTTCAATAAGTGTCGTTCTAACTTACGAACAAGAACCACAACATTGATACTAGTATTGTTAATCACCCGTTGTAAATTGGATCTTAACTATGCTAGGAGAAACAGGCACCCGCAAAGCCACTTATGCAATACAAGTTGCATGTCAAGCGTGGAGCAAGTCTCATGAACGATGTCATGTAAGGTTAGCCCGGGCCGCTTCATCCCAACATACCGCAAGATGCAAAGTACACAAGAAGCAATCAACAATAAAAGCATCAACGCCCACAATGACCATTGTGTTCTACTCGTGCAACAAATCTACATATAGACACGACTCTGATACCACTGTAGGGTTTCGTAGCATGGAAAACAAAAAATTTCTATCGCATACAAACAAACAAGCCAAGATCTATCTACTAGATTGTAGCAAAGAGTCGATAGAGGAACTCACCCTCGAAAATTCCAAAGCGGTTAACGAGAGCAGATTCTCGTGGGTGATGTAGTCGTACACTTGCCGATCTCAAGATCGCGTAGACGATCCTTCCGGCGCCACGTTCCGGCAGCGCTCCCGCAGTCGGTCACACGTTCGGTACTCAACGAAGACCTTCCTCTCCCTTGTTCCAGCAGGCAACGGAGGTTTTAGCACTCTCCTCGCGATTCCGGCAGCACAACGGCGTGGTACCGGAAGTAGAGGGGAGATCCCGCAGGGCTTCGCCTTAAGCCGGAGCGAGTATGGTGGAGTATGAGAGAGAGAGCTATTAGTGGTCTAGGGATTAGACACACCAATTAGAAGTCTCTAAACCGCAGGCTAGAGCAATTAGAAGCTCTAAACCAAAACGGCTCTAAACCGGAGATTAGAGGATAGGAACTTGTGTGTCTAGAGGAGGAGGCCCTGCCCCTCCTCTTATAGGTGGAGGGTGCGGCCAAGGGGAGGGTAGTCCCTCCCCAAGTCGGCCTTGGTTGGCGCGCCGGCTTGGGGAGGAGACTCCTCCCCCAAGTCGGTTCCCAACTCCTCTTGCTTGTTTCCCACAGTTTCTTGTTTTAGCCGTTTGACTTTCAAACTGGACATTTGACTTTTCTGTTTTAGGATTCAATTTAATCCTTTATTTGGAACAGCAAGAACACTTAGTACATGATGCAATCATTCCAATATGTAATGAAACATTCATGTACCCTCCCCCCCCCCCGGAGTGCCGGATATTCCGGAACCTTCTAGAACATTCCCGATGAAAACACCGGAATCATTCCCGAACTCTGAAACGGGACTTTCCTTATATGAATCTTATTCTCCGGACCATTCCGGATCACCTCGTGATATCCCGGATCCCATCCGAGACTCCGAACAACATTCGGTCTCTTTCTCATAATACCATAACTACTCAAACAACGTCGAATCCTTAAGTGTGTCTCCCTACGGTTCGTGAATTATGCGGACATGATCGAGACACTTCTCCGAACAATAACCAATAGAGGAATCTGGAAATTCATATGGCTCCCACATATTTCTACGATTACTTTGCGATCGAATGAACCACTTACATACGATACCAATTTCCCTTTGTCTCACGATAGTTTACTTATCCGAGGTTTTGATCGTCGGTATCTCTGCATACCTAGTTCAACCTCGTTACCGATAAGTACTCTTTTCTCGTTCCCGTGATATGTGATCCCTTGTGAGCCAGTCACATGCTTGCAAGCTAATTGGATGACATTCCACCGAGAGGGCCCAGAGTATATCTATCCGTCATATGGATGGACAAATCCCACTCTTGATCCATGTGTTTCAACCAATACTTTCTGAACACTCAATGCCACCTTTATAGCCACCCTGTTACGGTGTGGTGTTTGATGTCATCAAAGCATCCATCCGGTAAAGGTGATATGCATCATCTCATGGTCAAAGGAATTAGGTTACTATGTATCAGAAAGCTTATAGCAAATGAACTATATTAAATGACTTGATCTTTATGCTACGCTTAACTATAGGAGTATGTCCATCACACCATTCTCCTAATGATATGATCCTGTTGTTAATAACATCTCTATGTTCATGATCAGGAAACCATGATCATATATTAACCAACAAGCTAGTTTAACAAGAGGCTTTACTAGGGACTCTTATTTTAGTTTACAAATCACACAAGTATTAATGTTTCCGGTTAATACAATTATAGCATGGTATGTAAACATTTATCATAAGTGTGAAGATATGATAATAACCACTTTATTATTGCCTCTTGGGCATATCTCCAACAGGAGGATACTACGAAGAAGAAGCCGAGGAGAACTTCAACCACTGCTCTGCACAAGGCAAGCTGATACTATACCAATGCAAGCTAAAACTTGCAAGACATTCTAATTTAGAAAGCCATACTAATCAAGTTGACCTATGCAAGCTAACACATGCAATTTAGCAAGCTTATACTGATATTGTGCAAGCAAATACTTGCTTGTCACTATGCCTACTATATGCCTTAAGCATATGTGATCACACCCACTTGATAAATCAATCCTAGTTTTATTTGCAAGCTTCTTACTTTATTTCTTTATCAAAGCTTACTTAGAGTTTACTTAAGTGAATCATAGATACTAGAAAGATATTTGAAGGTTGCATAAAGAGCATAAAATTTGGCCTAAGCTAAATAACCTTGATACTCTCCCAAGGCATAAGATTGAACTTAGTTAGCACCTACTAGTTACCATCCCTCATCAGTGCTTACCCCCACTTGTAGATGCTAGTGCTAAGCATAAAACTTGATCAACTTTAGATGGGAATACTTGGTGGAAAAATGGTTATGAAAACCTTGGAATGATGGATCATTCTATTGAAATGTTTTGGACATGTGTTTCCAAACACCTGATGATTTTGGTGATGAAAATGTTGAGGCATGAGCCTTAGCCCTTTATAAAACTGATGGTTGTCTGGATGCGATACCATTCCAATTTTATTGTACAACCACAATACCCGAATATTGGGTAGGGCTTGACTGGAAACTTATATACCTTAGTATTAGTTCCCTCATGGCCAAGGTCTGAGCTGAGGCTACCTTGTGAAGATTGTCCACCTGTGCAGTACCCAAGATGACAATTGGTCATGGTTGGGAGGCCAAACTCACAGGAGAGGTGCTTGTACTAGGGCGTGTAATTGAAAGGTTAGGATTGATTATCCGCATACTGAGTATGGTGAATTCAGGATTTGTTCCTGATGGATGTATCGAATGTTGTGGTGAAAGTGTACAATCTCTGTAGAGTGTCAAACTATTCGAATAGCCGCGTCCGTGGTTATGGACAGTTGGAGTGGCCATACTGTTCCCCCGTCAGACTTTTCAAAATGACTTGTGAAATGAATTGAGACTTTGACTTGACCACAACAGAGTTGTGACCTGAGTTACAAGATCCCACTTAGGAGTTATAAAATTGTGACTATCTTTAGAACTTAGTAGAGATAAATCTGGCTTTTGCAAAACAACCCTAGAGCCTAGTGTACTATTATCCAAAAAACCCTTTACCTATTAGTTTTAGCTTGCGAGTACTTAAAGAGTACTCATGGCTTTGTCCCTGGCTATTCCCATGGCCAGACTATGAAGAGGAGTACCTGGAGGATGGACCCCAGGAAGGTTACGACAACTAGGATCATCTCCCATCGTCAGCATTGCCTGTGACCCCGAAGATGGAGCTTCTCCTACGCTACCGTTATTATTACGTATTCCGCTGCTTGATGTTGTATTAAGAACTAGATCATGAGATCCCTATTTGTGTAAGAACTTATGTATCATTTGTAATGGATGATGTACTATGGTATCCAATTCTGTTATGTCTCGCAAAAATGGTAATCCTGGGATTGCGATGTATGGCATAACAGGCATCTAGGATTGAAAAATCCGGGTGTTGACAATTTGGTATCAGAGCCATCCTGACCATAGGAGACTCTAGTTAGACTGGACATTTGAACCAAAAACTTAGTTTCCAAAACCAAAGAAAACAAATATTTACAAAAACTTATTCTCATTCTTATCCCTTTTATTCTTTCATAAAAATTCATGTTCCTCAAAAACTCTTGCAAAATATATAAAATTTTGACACCCTTGATCACCCTGCTAATCTACTCATCCTCTATTCTTATAGATGGACGTGAAGTACAGCAAGTTTTACCAACTGGGCAATGGAGGAAACCTTATCTTTGAGAGGGATTTGGACCAGCTTTCGGAACTTCTGGAGCGTCCGCACCCCGAGTTCTTCGGAGCTCAACTCAATGATCAAGGAGGAGAAGACCTGCAGTGGCTAATTGTTGCAAGTCTCTGAGGAAAGATTGAACCTCCCACTGCGGAGGGAATTCAGTTTACCTTGAGAGAAAACAACTGGCTCGATGGACTTGCCAGAGCCATGCAAGAAGCTCTTTCCCGTCTGTGTGGGCAGAGCATCAATTAGATCAAGGGTACTCGCTTTGAGTTTTGCCCAAGGCGTGATGCAAATGGACAACCACTGGAAGCCCCATACCACCCCGAGCTGAAGACTCAATTGGACCACCTTAGCTTCATGATGTATGATCGTCAGCAGGAGTTGGACAACTGCCGTGACTACTCCAACCACAAGTCCGCCATCATCAAGACAAAGGATCAGACCATCGCCATGCTAGACAAGGATCGCAAGTCTCGCCGCCGTCAGCTCGACAGGAAGGAGCGCATTATTTCCCGTCTTAGCCATCGCATCTCATCTTTGGAGGAGACCATCCACGAGAGAGACATGCAGTTGGAGGAAAGGAAGAATGCCGGAGAGGATCTTCGTGGAGACCCTTACTCCTATCTCAGTGATGACGATGATTTTCTAGAGGATCAGGCCATGGACTTCTTCACCGATGAGGATGATTTCGCCTTCATCGATGATGATGAAGATGATGAAGCCACAGACTCCGAGGAGTAGTAGCACTTGAGCACTAGCGTAGTGAGTAGTATTCGGTCCCACTGTATCGTAGTTCTCAGAATGGTTCTTAAAACCATCTGTTTTTCTTTGTTGTGATGTGTATTGTACTGTGTGCTATGAATGAATGAATGAAAAAGCAAGTTGCTAGAAAAATCTGAGTCAAACCTTTAAAACTTTTCAAAGTCCTCGAAACCTTAGAAATTTCCCTCTTTTCTCATGATCTATCTAAATCTTCAGATGCCATGTGGAGGAAGTGGTTCAGCCCCAGACCCGATGTTGCAGATCCTGCAAATGTTGACTTCTGACCGCGAAGCTGAAAGAGCGGAACGTCAAGACAACCTAGCCACTCTGCAACAGATAGCCCAGCTAGCCCACAACAACCAAGGCCACGGAAATCAGGACAACCATGTATCTAAGCTCAAGAATTTCCAGAATACCAACCCACCTGTTTTCACTAAGTCTAAAGAGCCCCTAGACGCCGATGATTGGCTGCAAACCATGGAAAATAACTTAGAAGTCGCTGGAGTAGAAGCCAACGAGAAAGTTCTGTTTGCCACCCATTATCTAGCCGGAGATGCCAGGGCATGGTGGAACAGTGTTCGCGCAATGACCGGAGGCCAGATGATGACCTGGGAGGAATTCAAGGTCAAGTTCAGCAGAACCCATGTGCCACCGGGTTTGATCAAGAGAATGAGAGACGAGTTCAGAGAGCTGAAGCAAGGAAGGATGACTGTAGTGGAATACCGTGACAAATTTTTGTCATTAGCTAGGTATGCCCCGGACGAGATAGACACGGAAGCCAAGAAGAAGGAGAGGTTCCTGAATGGTCTGCATGACGAGATGCAGACGGTGTTAGTCAATATACCCTTTGCGGATATTGAAGCCCTTGTCGACTCTGCCATCCAGATGGAAGGAAAGATCAACCAAGCCAATGAGAACCGCAAGCGTCGCATGATGCACCAACCAGGAACCCATCAGACCCCAAAGTATCGCCCCAACCTATCTCCAGGATTTGCCCCAAGAACCAACAGACCCCCGATGAACCGTCCGACCTATCCCAACCGTGGAAACCCTAGACCCGGAGGAAATCACAACAACCCCGGCAACTCTAGCAATTTCACCCGTGCCCCACCCAAGTTCAACACCAACGGTGCTACCGCCAACACCAACACTTCCCCGAGGACTGGAAGCAATGTTGTGCCTGTCGCAACCAAGGACAAGTCGCAAATGACCTGTTATGACTGTGGAAATAAAGGCCACTATTCCAGCGAGTGCCCCAACAAGAATGCTACAGCCCCCAATGCCAATGCCCCAGCTCAGCAACAGCGTCATGTTCAGCCAGGGAGAAGATTTGCCCCAGGGAATTCACTCAACCGCAATGGCCATCTTTTTCGCATGCATGCTGAAGAAGCTCAGGAAGCGCCAGACGTCGTGCTGGGTATGTTTTCTGTTAATTCAGTACTTGCAAGAGTGTTGTTTGATTCTGGTGCATCGCATTCATTTGTCACCGAAGAATTTGCATGCACTAGTAAAATTCAACCAACCAAACTGAAGCATGTTATGATTGTTCAAATTCCCGGATCAACCACCAATGCTAGGCAAATTTGCAAAGCCGTCCCTATCCGAATCCATGGCATAGATTTTTATGCAAATCTGATAGTACTCGGAACTAAAGGTTTGGAAGTAGTACTAGGAATGGATTGGATGTCCAAACATAAAGGATCGATTGACTGTGCCAAGAAATCCATCACCATGACCAGTACAGCCGGAATATCAGTCAAACATATATCTGAAACCTTACCTCGACAATTCAAATGCAACAAGAGTATAGCCCAACCTACCATTGACCAAGTCCGGATAGTCTGTGAATACCCCGATGTATTTCCAGATATTTTGCCCGGTATGCCCCTAGATCGGGATATCGAGTTTATCATCGAACTAATCCCCGAAACCGGACCCATAGCTCAGAGACCATATAGTATGAACCCGTCGGAGTTAGCAGAACTGAAGAAGCAACTGGATTCCATGTTGGAAATCGGATTGATTCAACCAAGTGCGTCACCATGGAGATCACCTGTCTTGTTTGTGGACAAGAAGGATGGAGGTAACCGTTTGTGTACGGATTATCGGAAGTTGAATGATGTCACCATCAAAAACAAGTACCCCTTGCCCAAGATAGAAGAATTGTTTGATCAGTTGACCGGTGCCAAAGTATTTTCTAAGATTGATCTTAGAACTGGCTATCATCAACTCAAAATTCGTGCAGAGGATATTCCAAAGACTGCCTTTACCACCAGATACGGATTGTACGAGTATGCAGTCATGTCTTTCGGATTAACCAATGCCCCCGCTTATTTCATGAACCTCATGAATAAGATTTTTATGGACTTCCTGGATAAGTTTGTCATTCTTTTCATCGATGACATTCTGATTTATTCCAAATCAGAAGAAGAACATGAGCTACACCTAAGGACCATTCTTGGAACCCTTATAGAGCATCAGTTGTATGCAAAGTTTAGCAAATGTGAATTCTGGTTACAGGAGGTAGGATTCCTCGGTCACATTGTATCAGCCAGAGGAATTGCCGTTGACCCTGCCAAAGTGAAAGATGTAGAAGATTGGCAAGCCCCAGCCACTCAAACCCAAGTTCGTGCTTTTCTCGGATTGGCGGGATATTACCGCAAATTCGTAGAAGGATTCTCTAGTATCGCCAGACCCATGACCCAATTGCTGAAGAAGGACAAGAAGTTTGAATGGACCGACAAATGTGAAGCGAGTTTTCAAGAACTCAAGAAGAGATTGATTTCAGCCCCAATCTTGATCATGCCGGATATCACGAAGCCCTTCGATGTGTATTGTGACGCATCCAAGATTGGTCTCGGATGTTTGCTAATGCAAGAAGGCAAAGTTATATCTTATCTATCTCGACAATTGAAGCAACATGAGCAAAATTACCCAACGCATGACCTCGAACTCGCAACCATAGTTCTAGCCCTGAAGACATGGAGACATTACCTGATGGGAAACCGTTGTGAGATTTATTCGGATCACAAGAGCCTAAAGTATATATTCACTCAGAAGGAGCTGAATATGAGGCAGAGAAGATGGATTGAGATAATCAAGGGTTATGACCTGGACATTCACTATCACCCTGGTAAAGCCAACGTGGTAGTCGATGCCCTTAGCAGATTGCCGTGTCGCTTGAACTCCATGATTTTGAAGGAGCAACCAAGTTTGCACAAGGAGATGGAAGATTTTTGAATGGAATTAGTAAGTGAGGGATTTTTTGCTAGCATAGAACTCCAGCCCACTTTGATCAGTCAGATTAAGGAGGCGCAGAAGGAAAATGCTAGTATCAACGGAATCAAGCGTCGTATTGGTACAGGCAAAGTACCCGGATTCACCGAGGACGAAGAAGGAGTGTTGTGGTACAAAGGACGCCTTTGTGTACCAGCATATTCCGAATTGAAAGAAGTTATTTTGAAGGAGGCTCATGATACTCTTTATTCTATCCATCCCGGAGGAACTAAGATGTATCAAGATTTAAAAGAGCAATTTTGGTGGCATAAGATGAAGAGAGAAATCGGAAGCTATATCGCCAAGTGTGATATATGTCAGCGAGTCAAGGCAGGACATCAAAGACCCGCTGGATTGTTGCAACCTTTGCAGATTCTGGAATGGAAATGGGATTCTGTAGGAATGGACTTTATCACTGGACTACCTACTTCTAGTAGGGGAAATGACTCTATCTGGGTCATAGTGGACAGATTGTCCAAAGTCGCCCATTTCTTGCCCGTCAAAACCACATATCAGAGTTCGAAACTAGCGGAGTTATACATCGCTAGAATCGTTAGTTTGCACGGAGTCCCTAAGAACGTAGTATCGGATCAAGGAACTCAGTTTACCTCGAGATTCTGGAAGAAAGTTCAAGAAGGTTTAGGAACCCGCCTAGATTTCAGTACCGCATATCACCCTCAGACCGATGGACAAACGGAGCAAGTAAATCAAATACTCGAAGATATGCTGAGAGCATGTGTGTTAGAATATGGATCCAAGTGGGAAGACTGTCTGCCGTTTGCAGAATTTTCGTACAACAACAGTTACCAAGCCAGTTTGCAAATGGCCCCATTTGAATTCATGTATGGAAGGAAGTGTCGCACCCCTTTGAACTGGTCGGAAGTAGGAGAGAGTCAGATTTTTGGACCCGACATCCTACGAGAAGCAGAAGAGAAGGTTCACAAGATTCGTGAGCACCTCAAGACCGCCCAATCCCGACAGAAGAATTACGCCGACCAGAGACGTCGAGACCTCGCCTTCAACATAGGAGATTTTGTTTATCTGAAAGTGTCGCCATTGAAGGAATGCAGCATTTCCAACTCAAAGGAAAGTTAGCCCCTAGATATATCAGACCTTTCCAGATTCTGAACCGTCGAGGAGAAGTATCGTACCAATTGGAGCTACCTGAAAAGATGTTAGCCGTGCACAATGTGTTCCATATCTCATTACTTCGCAAGTGTCTCGAAGTCCCCGAGAATACCGAAGTATTCAAGAATATCGATCATCAGACCATAGAGATCAACGATGACCTGACCTATCCCGAAGTACCCATCCGCATTTTGTAATATGCTTTTCGAACTACTCGAACCCGAAGCATCAAGTTTCTCAAGATTCAGTGGAGCAACCACACAGAAGAGGAAACTACCTGGGAGCGCGAAGATCACATCAGGACGGAGTTTCCCGATCTCTTCAAATCCTAGGTAATCTTTTCGTCCTTTTTCAAATCTCGGGACGAGATTTTGTTTAAGGGGGGATGGTTTGTAACATCCCAAAAATACTAAGCTTGGATCATCAAGCATTAGTCATCAACATTTAGGGTTAACAAAAACTTTTCTAAATAAAATTATGAATGCATGCATATGTGTATGCATGGATTTTGAAATTCTTTGGAACCACCTTGTTTGATTGTTTCATTGCTTGTAAAATGTTTCTTAGGTGAAATAAACATCATCTAAAACATTTCCCACACTTTTCCTAAAGACAAGTAAATCAAAACAAATATATTAAAGGAATGGTCACTTTGACCAATTTAACTCCCATGCCTACTTTGGATTTCTCAAACATTCAGAACCTAACAGAAACTTTTCTGGATCTTTGCACCCCTTGAATGTAATCATAACAAAGTATCAAGGCCCACTTTGTGATCATCCAGAAACTTTCAAATGCATAGTTTAAATGACATTCAAAATTGAATCTTTATCATATGGGAAGATCCCACTTTTTCAAAAACCACTCAAACAAGCTCAACTTTCAAAACCCAAGCATCTGCAAACTCACCAGCACCAATCTAGCAAATCCACAAAAAATCTTTTCAAAATTCAAAACTTGATTTCATGCGGCCATTTCATCAAACAGGTTGCAGACACAAATCAAACAAACATCAAACACTATTGTGAGCAGTGATTCTTGCCTAACTGGTTCCCCATTTAGCTCACAACCAGCTCAGTAGATCCTCTAGCAAGATTAACCAAGCACTAGCACCACTGTGAGCTTGCCATTGCCATCAATGGTGAACAGCCGAGCACACCCTTGCCACCCCATAGTCGACAGCAAGCTAGGAGCAGCAGCAAGCCTAGCCAGCATGTCTGGGAGGCAGCCCACCGTCCACTGCCACTCACTGTCCCAGCCGCGAGCGTTGCCAAGCCCTGGACCACGCGCACGAACCGCGCCCAGACCGCCAGAGACTATGCCGAGCATGCGCCACAACACCACCCTCGACCGAAGCCCACAGACCGCGCGCCGCCCTAGCCGCGTGCATACACAATCCCCACCGACCCAGGAGACCGCCAGACATCCCCGTTCGCCGCCCCGTGACGCATAACCACCACTCGCCATCGAAGACGCCGCCTCTGCCGCGCAGAGCATCGCCCGTTCCAGACCAAGCCGCACCGCCCCATGCCTCGAAACCATGTCGTTGAGCATCGCCAGGAGACACCACACCGCCCCCTACCCTTTCCCATGCCAATAGCCGCCTGTAACATCGCCCCCGACAAGCTCACCGTGCGCCCCGACGGTCCACTCGCTCGACTATAAATAGAGGCCACCCCCGCTCGATTTATTCACACCATCTCACTCCCCTCTCCTCACTGATCGTGCAACACTGTTCTCGGAGCAAGGCGAGCACCACCCCGCCGAAATTTCACCGGAGCCCGTCGCCTCTGGAGAAGAAGGGAGCCATCAATTTCGTCCACCCCAGGAGCTGCCGCGACCACCCCTGAGTTCACCGTTGTCGACTTCGTCGTTCGCCCGCCTCGCCGACCCTCAAACATTTTTCAAATTTAAACCATAATAGCTTTTGAGTTGATTCCAACTCTCAAAAATCACATTTAACCATACCTTTCAGAATATATAAAAATATATAGGTTTACTTGCAGAAATAATGTTCAAGTAATAAAAGAATGCTACATAGGCATTTCTAGCCACTTTAATTAATTAGAATCAAAAGGGTAAAACCTTATTAAATTGTGACACCACTTTAAATCACATTCCCATGGACTAAAATATGTGGTGATGACATGTGTCAACATGATCCCATGTTTGGTTTGGAGAATATTAAATCTTAAGTAGTTTTTCAATGAGTAGAAATTACTTTTCTAAAAATAAAAGGAATTAAATCAAGCCTTAACCTTGTAATGTTAGAGATGATGCTAGATCATCTATAGGACCCTTGTGTGTGATGATTGCAAGTAGTTAGGTATTGTTTGGTGATTGTGTACCTCGTATTTATTCATAGACGCTAGTACCGACCAAGGATACGAGGAGGAAGGAGGATACTACGAAGAAGAAGCCGAGGAGAACTTCAACCACTGCTCTGCACAAGGCAAGTTGATACTATACCAATGCAAGCTAAAACTTGCAAGACATTCTACTTTAGCAAGCCATACTAATCAAGTTGACCTATGCAAGCTAACACTTGCAATTTAGCAAGCTTATACTGATATTGTGCAAGCAAATACTTGCTTGTCACTATGCCTTAAGCATATGTGATCACACCCACTTGATAAACCAATCCTAGTTTTATTTGCAAGCTTCTTACTTTATTTCTTTATCAAAGCTTACTTAGAGTTTACTTAAGTGAATCATAGATACTAGAAAGATATTTGAAGGTTGCATAAAGAGCATAAAATTTGGCCTAAGCTAAATAACCTTGATACTCTCCCAAGGCATAATATTGAACTTAGTTAGCACCTACTAGTTACCATCCCTCATTAGTGCTTACCCCCACTTGTAGATGCTAGTGCTAAGCATAAAACTTGATCAACTTTAGATGGGAATACTTGGTGGAAAAATGGTTATAAAACCTTGGAATGATGGATCATTCTATTGAAATGTTTTGGACATGTGTTTCCAAACACCTGATGATTTTGGTGATGAAAATATTGAGGCATGAGCCTTAGCCCTTTATAAAACTGATGGTTGTCTGGATGCGATACCATTCCAATTTTATCGTACAACCACAATACCCGAATATTGGGTAGGGCTTGACTAGAAACTTATATACCATAGTATTAGTTCCCTCGCGGCCAAGGTCTGAGCTGAGGCTACCTTGTGAAGATTCTCCACCTGTGCAGTACCCAAGATGACAGTTGGTCATGGTTGGGAGGCCAAAATCACAGGAGAGGTGCTTGTACTAGGGCGTGTAATTGAAAGGTTAGGATTGATTATCCGCATACTGAGTATGGTGAATTCAGGATTTGTTCCTGACGGATGTATCGAATGTTGTGGTGAAAGTGTACAATCTCTGTAGAGTGTCAAACTATTCGAATAGCCGCGTCCGTGGTTATGGACAGTTGGAGTGGCCATACTGTTCCCCCGTCAGACTTTTCAAAATGACTTGTGAAATGAATTGAGACTTTGACTTGACCACAACAGAGTTGTGACCTGAGTTACAAGATCCCACTTAGGAGTTATAAAATTGTGACTATCTTTAGAACTTAGTAGAGATAAATCTGGCTTTTGCAAAACAACCCTAGAGCCTAGTGTCCTATTATCCAAAAACCCCTTTACCTGTTAGTTTTAGCTTGCGAGTACTTAAAGAGTACTCATGGCTTTGTCCCTGGCTATTCCCATGGCTAGACTATGAAGAGGAGTACCTGGAGGATGGACCCCAGGAAGGTTACGACAACTAGGATCATCTCCCATCGTCAGCATTGCCTGTGACCCCGAAGATGGAGCTTCGCCTACGCTACCGTTATTATTACGTATTCCGCTGCTTGATGTTGTATTAAGAACTGGATCATGAGATCCCTATTTGTGTAAGAACTTATGTATCGTTTGTAATGGATGATGTACTATGGTATCCAATTCTGTTATGTCTCGCAAAAATGGTAATCCTGGGATTGCGATGTATGGCATAACAGGCATCTAGGATTGAAAAATCCGGGTGTTGACAACCTTGCAAAACCTGATCGTCTTGGTACGGGTAATCCTCTCCGCTGTCTCCAGAATCTTGACCGGCTTATCCTCATAGGTCAAGTCATTCTCAAGCTGAACCTCCTCTAGTGGCATAGTGTCTCTCAATGGTGTATCCACCATCTCCGGATGACACTTCTTCAGCTGGGACACGTGGAACACATTGTGGACAGCGGACAGAGCCTCTGGCAACTCCAACTGATAAGCAACTTCTCCCTTGCGTGCTAAGACCCGATATGGCCCAATAAACCGAGGTGCCAGCTTACCCTTGATTTCAAATCTCTTGATTCCACGAAGTGGCGACACTCGTAGGTATGCTCTATCACCTATCTCATACACCACTTCCTTGCGCTTGGCGTCAGCGTAGCTCTTCTGCCTTGATTGCGCTACCTTCTTGAAAGGATACGGATGTCGCCTAGAGGGGGGGGGTGAATAGGCGATTAAAACTTTTCCTAGAGTGGCTCAACAAAGGCGGAATAAAACTAGTGTTTACTTTGTAAAGCACAACCTAGAAACAACTAAGGTTTACCTATGTGCACCAACAACTTATGCTAAGCAATACAAGCAACAAAGTGATAGCAAGATATATATTACTTCAAGCACGAAGGCTATCACAATGTAAAGTGCATAAGTAAAGAGCTCGGGTATAGAGATAACCGAGGCACGCGAGGACACCGATATTTTACCGAGTTCCTCCCAACATGGAGTACGTCTCGTTTGGAGAGGGGGTGGTATCAAACCACCAACGCCACAAAAGGCCTCCCTTATTCTCCGGTGAATCTCACCCCAATGGGATCGATCCACGCTTCCACAACCGGTGCACTTGTCGGTGGCAACCGGAACCTCTCACAAGGTTGGGGCACAACTCCACAACTTAATTGGAGGCTCCCAACAAACGCCACAAAAGGTCACAATAAATTCCACCAAGGCTACAATGCCACCAAGGCCACAAAACCGTCTAGGGTTCCAAGAACCCAAGAGGGACAAGCTCCAATAAGCAATTCAAACAAAATCCTCCGAGGAGAACCCAAACCGATGCAACAAATGCAAATGGCAAGAAGACCACAAAGATGCTCAAATCCCTCACTCTCAAGTTCCAACAAAGCTACCAAAGCTATTGGGGGAACAAGAGAGGAGAAATCAAAGAGAGACACAAAATCCCCCAAAATCTAGATCCCCAAAGATACACGCGCAGGCGCGCAGCAGCATGCATGCAGTGGCTCGGTAGACGCGCGCGCGCGGGCGCGCAGCAGCAAGCAACGCAGCGGCGCGGCGGGGCCCAGCGAGCAGCGACCTATCAGGCGCGCGGGTGGGCGGCAAGCGGGTGAGAAGCGGGCAGCAAAACAGATCTGGATCTGAGAAAAAAATATCTGGCCGTTTTTCCTGGGCCGACCGGTAGTACCGGCCCACGCGGGCGGTACTACCGGGCCGGCCGGTACTACCGCAAAAAGGTACTTAACGAGACAGAAAGAAATCGGGCCGTTTTTAGGCCTGGGCGGTAGTACCGGATTTAGGTACCTAGCGAGGCAGAAAGAAATCGGGCCGTTTTTAGGCCCGGGCGGTAGTACCGGCCCGTCCGGGCGGTACTACCGCTTGGCCCAGAAAACAGCCTAACATGCAAATATTCAAATGGCAATAACTTTTGACTGGAAGCTCCGATTGACCCGATTCAAATTGCGTTGGATAGAGGGCGACAAGGGCTTCCCAATAAAAAGTGGAAATATTGATTATCACCAAGTGAGAAAGTATCAAGTAGAATAATGTGATATACCTCACTTGGTGAGAAACCGAAAAGCCGCATAAATCAAAATCGCAACAAGATACAAATGGGAGATCCGATTTAGATGAACAAGAGCTTGTTATGGAGATTACCACAAGTTCTATATCATCACATGGATAAGACCAAATAACAACCAAATATGATGATGCAAGTATGAAAAGGTTTGAGATCTCTCCGAACGATGTGACCGAATTACTCATATGAGAGCCTCTCTTGATAGTACGGTTATCTATCCTAAACCCGGTCTCACACACACGACATGAGACCGGCAAAAGAGAAAACCTATCAAGATTATACCTTTGTTTTGAGCATTCCACTTGAGCTTGATGTAGATGATCTTGCCCTTCTCAAGATGAAACGCCCTCCTTAATTCCTCATCACCGACCTCGCATATTGAGCTTGCCCAACATATATTCTTTGCATTTCATCGACCTTGAAGCCAACACATGCTCCAAGCGATGCCAATGGACAAATCCTACAAGTATAACTTAATACACACATTAGTCCATAAAGATTGTCATTAATTACCAAAACCACACATGGGGGCCCAACATGTTCTTTCACTTCTGCCTGTCCCTAATCAAGGTGATCTTCTCCTCAGCGTCCTTGATCAAATCAGGCCCAAACAATTGACGTTCTCCTACTCCATCCCATAGCAGTGGTGTCCGGGACCGTTTCCCATATTGCACATCGAACAGTGACGTCTTGATGCTGGTTTGATAGTTGTTGTTGTAGGAAAACTCAGCATACGGCAAATTCTCATCCCAACTAGAACCATGAGCCAAAGCGCAAGCTCTCAGCATATCCTCCAAAATCTGATTTACCCTCTCGGTCTGTCCATCAGTCTGTGGGTGGAATGCTGTGCTAAACTCCAATCTAGTCCCCAATGACTCGTGCAGCTGGCACCAAAAGTGTGAGGTAAATTGGGTGCCCCTATCTGATACAATGCTCTTGGGAACTCCATGCAGGCACACAATTTTGTCCATATAAATCTTGGCCAACTTTGCACTCGTGTAGGTTGTCTTCACCGGTATAAAGTGGGCTACCTTGGTCAAATGGTCGACCACTACCCAAATGGAGTCATATCCTGACCTGGTCCTAGGCAATCCTGTGATAAAATACATTCCCACTCTATCCCACTTCCAATCCGGCACTGGCAAGGGCTGTAGCAGTCCTGCTAGCTTCTGGTGTTCCGCCTTCACTCGGCTACATACATCACATAAGGCAATATGCTCAGCGGTGTCTCCCTTCATGTTGTTCCACCAAAATCTGTCCTTTAGGTCCATATACATCTTCGTATTTCCCGGATGTATGGAATACGGCGAGTCATGAGCTTCCTGCAGAATCAACTTCCTTATCTCCGGATCGTTGGGAACGCACAAACGATCTCCATACCACAAGGTTCCTTGCTCATCCTCGCGGAATTCTTTTTCTCGATCCTCCTTCATCTTTTCCTTTACTTCATCCATCTCCTTGTCTCCTACTTAAGCCTTCCTGATTCTGTCCTGTAGCGTTTGTTGGACTTCCATTGTTGCCAAATATCCTTCAGACACTACCTCTAGTCTAAGGTCCTTGAATTGCTTGCACAAATCCTCGGGCAATTCCCCAATTGTCAATCCATTGGCATAGACCTTCCGGCTCAGAGCATCTGCTACTACATTGGCATTTCTTGGATGGTATTGCAGATTCATATCATAATCCTTGATAAGTTCCAACCATCTCCTTTGCCTCATGTTCAGTTCCTTCTGTGTAAATATGTACTTCAGGCTCTTGTGGTCGGTGTACACATCGCAGTGTTTCCCCATTAAGTAGTGCCTCCATACTTTGAGCGCATGCACAACTGACGCTAACTCCAAGTCGTGTGTGGGATAATTCCTCTCATGGTGTTTAAGTTGCCGCGAGGCATATGACACCACTCTCCCATCTTGCATCAGCACACTCCCAAGTCCCTGTCGAGAAGCATCACAGTACACTTGGAAATCCTTTTGAAGATCTAGTAAACACAGAACAGGTGCAGTCACTAGTCGACGCTTCAGTTCCTGAAAGCTGGCCTCACATGCATCTGTCCACTCAAACTTCCTTTCCTTCTTCAGAAGTTCTGTCATTGGCTTGGCAATCTTGGAGAAGTTTTCAATGAACCTCCTGTAATATCCAGCAAGTCCCAAAAAGTTACGAATATCACCCACATTCTTGGGCGCTTCCCACTCAGTCACTGCAGTCACTTTGCTTGGATCAACAGCGACTCCTTCTCCTGACACCACGTGTCCAAGAAATCCAACAGTGTTAAGCCAGAATTCACACTTGCTGAATTTGGCATACAACTTGTGTTCCCTTAGTTTCTCCATAATCAGTCGCATATGTTTCTCATGCTCAGCATCATCCTTGGAATATATCAGTATGTCATCAATAAACACCACCACGAACTTGTCCAAATACTCCATGAATACCTTGTTCATCATGGTCATGAAATATGCCGGGGCATTCGTTAGTCCAAAAGACATAACTGTATACTCATATAAACCATACCTAGTAGTGAAAGCGGTCTTTGGTATGTCCTCCTCCCGGATCTTCAATTGGAAGTAGCCCGATCGCAGATCAATTTTGCTAAACACCTATGCTCCTTCCAGTTGATCAAACAAATCATTTATGTTAGGCAGGGGGTATTTGTTCTTGATGGTCACCTCATTCAGCAAGCGATAGTCCACCACTAATCTCTTGCTGCTGTCTTTCTTCTCCACAAACAGAACAGGTGCAACCCATGACGATGAACTAGGCTGAATGAACCCCTTGTCCAACTGCTCCTTTAGCTATTTCTTCCGTTCCTTCAGTTCATCCACATCCATCTTGTATGGTCTCTTTGCTATAGGTCCTGTTCCCGGCATCAGATTGATGAGAAACTCCACTTCCCTGTCAGGTGGCATCCCTGGCAGCTCTTCCGGAAACACGTCGGGATACTCCTTAATCACAGGCACAGTATCCATGCTAACCCCTTAAGAGAATTCAGCTTACACCTTTCCGGTCGTACAGCCGACTTGAACCTAATCCTCTTACCATCCGGGGTTTTGAGTGAAACAGCTCGCTGTGCACAATCTATGTGTCCCCCATGCATAGACATCCAGTCCATACCCAGTATTACATCTAGACCTTGTGATTCCAAAACTACTAGATGTGCAATAAAATTGTGAGCTCCAATCCTCACAGTTAAGTCGCGGCATCCCGCGCTAGCTATCATATCTCCTCCAGGTGAGCTTACTCTAATAGACTCTTTCATAGACTCTGTAGGTAACTTATACTTATCCACAAATGCCCTTGATATGAATGAATGCGATGCACCAGTATCGAAAAGTATAAGTGCAGGTGAGTGTTGATTGGAAACTTACCAATCACAAGGTCAGGCTCATCTGGGATCTCCTCCACATTCATGTGGTTCACTGTGGCCTTCTGGTTGTTGGTTGGCTTCAGTACCTTCTTCTCTGGACAGTTGTCTGCATAATGTCCCTTCTGACCACACTTGAAGCATGTCACCTCACTCAGATCCTTCTTCACGAAGCTGCGATCACGGTTGCGATCATGTCCACTGTGTCCTCCAGAATGGTGAGAGTGTCCTCCCTTGTGGCTGTGGTGGTTGCCCTTGTGGTTATCATGGCGATGTCCATCGCCTCCATGGTGGTGGCGGTCTTGGCTCCCATGGTGCCCATGGTCACTCCCTCCATGCTTGGAGTATCCATCATAAGAAGTGCGAGACTTGTGATGAGAACCAGAGTGGTGATTGTTGCTCTTCCTCTTGCGGCTTTCCACCTGCTTGTGCTTCCCTTACAAGATCCTGGCCTTGTCCATAAGCTCCTGGAAAGTGGGACAATAAACCACCAGCAGCTGCACTGAAAGCTCATCACTGAGGCCATCCAGGAATCTCTCCCTCCTTTTTGCATTAGTGTCAACATCCTCAGGTGCATAACGAGACAGGTTGTTGAACTCCTCAATGTACTCAGCCACGGTGCGATTGGTTTGGCGCAAGTTGCGAAACTCCTTCCTCTTCAGGCTCAGAACTCCTGAAGACACGTGGTTGGTCCTGAAACCTTCCTCAAACATTGCCCAAGTCACAATGTCCAGTGGGTGGGTGATCTGAAAAGTGTCCCACCAAGAAGCGGCTGGTCCCTCCAGTAGGTGAGCGGCAAACCTCACCTTCTCAGCATCTGTGCATCCAACAGTTACCAGATCCTTATTGACTGAACACAACCAGTCGAGAGCAACCATTGGCTCCGTTGCAGTAGAGAACTTAGTTGGTCTTAGCCTCAGAAACCTAGTGAGAGCATCCCCCTGAGGCTGGTTGTTCCCATTGTTGTTGTTGTTGTTGTTGTTCTGAGCTTCCATGAACTGGGTCATAACTTTGGTCAGCTGTGCCTGAGCTGCCATGAGCTGCTCCAACTCAGTGGGTTGATGGCGGGGAGGCATCTGCGGTTCAGCACAGGTAAGCTTAGAAAGAATCGATTACGAAAACAGGATTCTACCCATGCATTATGATCAAACAACAACAAAACAATCACAGACAATCTCAAGCAAGAAACACATCAGCAAACAAATGATCCAGCAACATCCCAGGGGTTATCCTAGCAGTATATATCTACTGAAATAGCTTTTGGAAGAGTTGGCAACGGTTATCTACACAATAGATCAACAAAGCATTAAAAACAGCAATCTGCCAGAACAGTCCAGCAGTGTTCACGAATTTTTCTACCTGACTTAAACTCGTCAGGACTTTTTGCTGATTTTTTTGCATACAGTACAGAGAGTTTCGAACCATCCCTATTTTTTTCAGATTTTTCCCAGATACCAGTAAAATATGAAAAATCGTACAGTACTTCTGTATCAGCAGAAAACTGCAACAGGAATAACTCAGACATTAACCAAACTTGCCATAACTTTTCCATAAAATTCACACAAATAATCCTGGGATATCGGAGTACACAAATAAGCAACTAAATACTCTTAAACTAACAGTAATTAAGTCTTACATCGATCGAGACTAGTCCTAACGATTTTACCTAACGAAGACTAATTGGTGGACTTCTATCTACTTCTTGAAGAGGTTGCGGTAGGTCCTTGCACTCATGCGTTGGCGCTTCTGTCCACGAACCAACCATGGCAGCGGAGTATACACCTCTCCTGAGTCATCACTTGAAATCTCAAACTCCACCTCTTCTGGATCCTCCTCTTCTTCTTCATTCTCTGCTGTAACTGCAATAGCTTCATCTCCTCCACCATCATCGTCTCCATCATCATCATCCTCGTCCTCATCATCATCATCGTTCCCACTGTCATCATCACCATCATCATTGTTGCCATCATCTCCATTGTCATCATTAGAGGGTGGATTCAGCTGTGCTTGGAGAGCGGCAATCTGGGCTGCCATATCTTCAATAGTTTGATCCCTTTCCTGGACGGTCCCTTGCAACTGTTGTATGTTCTGGTTGTTTTCCTGCACAGTTCCATTAAGATGAGCTATGGTTGCATCCCTGCCTATCAGGGCATTTTCCAGAACTCCCACAGCTTCATGCAAGGTGTCTATCTCCTATCCTTGGACCACCATACCATTGCTGGCAAAGTCTGCAATCTCCTTTACCATCATCACTTTCTCAGCTAGAGCTCCATTCTCCCTTTCCATGTCCTCTATGTGCCTCCGACGGGGCGGCATGTTGTTCCTGTCGCCCGGGGTAACCACAATGTTCCCATCTTCATCACGCCTTCCATAGTCACGGTAGGGTGAGTCTGCTGGCAGTAGGTGTCGGACAAGATGGCACTGGCGAGACAGGGCTTCATGCATGGCCAAGTTTATTCCAAGTCCCCAGTTGCAGTATGTCTTGGTGTAGATCAGATGCACAGGGTTTGGCAAGGCGGCATCCATGAAGATGAAAGTGGTGATCTCCCATGCATCCTCGCCATATCCATAGGTGTATAGCCTTCTTTCCTTGAACATGGGCAGTGGCAATCCCAATGACTGCGAGAGCTGTGCTAACTGTCTTGCAAAGGGCCTTGGTGACTCCATGGTTGCATACTCAGTCCTGACTTCTCCCATCTATCAATTAAAAGAGGAAAGTGTGAGAATAGCATATGGTAAGAATTTACGAGAGTGAAAGGCATAAGATGAAAGACAGAGTTAACATAGGCTTTAATAATTCTATGGCTTCCTAATCCAAACCTAGGTCACGATCCTACAGTCGACACACGGGCTCTGATACCATCTTGTAACACCACGGTTCTGAAAAGACCGTAGCTTCTATGTGACATGCCAATCCCTGGATCGGTTCATTGGCCCACAATAGAATAAGATGAATAACATAGCAAAATATCCGTGTATCATGAATAACGAAGATCCAGAGTACCATTATTACAATAAAAGCTTAGCTCAAGGCTAGCTCAAATTATTCAGGTACCAACATAAATAAAGTAAATCCTCCATTCTTCAAATTGCCCACAAGTGAACAAGTGCCGAGTGGAGTACCGTGGCCTAAACCGATTACTCAGAATCGGGATATCCTGCAACATGAAACGTAGCAGCCCCGAAGGGTCAATACATGGAATGTATGGCAAGTATAGCTATTAAAGGAGACAATAATGCTAACATCTACATTCATATTTGGAAAGTGGAACTGTGGTTAGCTTGCATTTACAAATTCCTTTGTCCTACTTTCATAAACAGTTTTTGATTTTCTTTGAAAAGATCCCAATTAATTAACCCAGCAACATTAAAGCAATTATGAAATTAGAGTGAGCGAGAAACATGTCATGGAATCAATATCAAGCAACTCAGACGTCCATAACCGAGGACACAGCTAATCGATTAGATTATACACCCTGCAGGGGTTAGTACACTTTACCCATGTGACTTGGCCAGCCCAACTCGTACCATCACTCTCATTTTTGGTGATGATAGGGAGAAGTCCAAGAAGAGACCGTTCAGGAAGTAGCTCCCCAATCCCGACGCGCACCGGTCCAACCTACCAAAATTCTACATCTCTGGATACGCGGGTTCGAGTTACCACAACCTACTGAGTCCAACCAACCGCCCATTTCATTATTGGCACATGGTTGTACACGTAAGCTACAAAATAAAGAAGCCAATCATTTTCTCTTGATACCTGGGTGCCTTTCCGCAATGATACCACCAAAAATTATCAATCCCATCACACCCAGGAGATTCATTGATTATGTTGTTTTAGTTTTCACAAACCAACACATTTAGAAACAACTTTCAGTGATGTAACCCAGCCCTCGTTCATTATAGCATGGCTAAGTACATCTACCAACGGTGGTTCATCTACAAGGAGAGCCCTACCACATAATAGGGCATAGCATAGCGATAGTATTATCCTACACATGCATCTACAAAATACACGAAAATGCATTGAAAATAGTAGGATAACATCATGAACAAGGTAGCATCTACTTGCCTTGGTTGTAGCGGTCGGAAGAACAATCCACACACGAGCAAGCGTTGCACTCGTCACAATCTACACGATATAATTGCAATCATAAATAAACCATCCACAATCATATGCAAACAAAGATGATGCAATAATGCATGCATGACAAGTGGATTGATGCTACAGCAGCATCACATAATCTTATTCAGTAAAGCTACTGTATACATGCATGGAAATTATTTTTAGCGCAAAGAAAACAAGTATGCAAATTATAATGCGCAATAATAGAGCTAGAAACTAAATAATTCACCACTGCTAACATACTGTTTGTAAAATCTTGGAAAAATTCTACTGTGTGGGCAACCCTAAATAGGAACAGTACCAATTGGAATTTCTCAAAAAGGAGTTATATAAATCCCTGAGTAATTAAAATACTGCAGTAAGCATTTAAATAGATTCTGCAAAAATTATTACTGTAAGCCTAACTTTTTAATTCACTTTGAGATCCCTTGTTCTACTGATTCTAGGGACATATTATTTGCAATTTTTGGAGTTACATAACTTATTCTGTGAATTAATTACTCTAAAACGGCCATTAACTCATTTAATTATTCTGGACAAGATCTTGCTGTAAAGTGTAAAACAATGGTATAGCAAGATTCTACACGAGTTACTGAATCTACACATATTTTATTTGTAAATTTTGGCCTAGTAGATCTATAGAAATGAATTTTACAAGTTCTAACTATTTTCTGCAATTTCCAAAATCGATTTCAAAACCTGAGGGAATATTCCAGGAATATTCCTGGCTGACGCAGTGGCTGACTCAGCGCGCGTTGACTGGTCAACAGTCAACCGCATGGTCATCGTGCGATCTGGGCCGCTAATCACGGATCCAACGGCTGGGACTTCTCAAGCTTGGTGCTCACCGGCGAGGGCGTTGACTGCGGCGGCGGCGGCGGCTCGAGCGGCGATGCAGGCGGCGGTTTCGGCGTTGCTCCGGCGAGGTGAAGTAGTGTACGAGGTGCGGCGCATCTAGGCGAGTTCGATGGCGAGGTTCCCGGCACCGAGGGTTTCCTGGAGCCGCGTGTAGGGGCAGCTGGAGGCGGGCGATGGCGTCGGTGCTCCGGTGGGATCGGGCGGCGTCTGGGGTCGTCTGCAGCAGAAGAAGGAGGGTCAGGGAGGTCCATCGAAGTAAGGGGGTGAATATCAGAGGGAGATAGAGGGTCGGGGGTGACTGCCTCGTCGAGGACCTCGAGCTTCGAAGCTCGATAATGGAGGGCGGCGACGGGATCGGAAATTCCGATTGAGGTGGCTAGGGCTCGGTATGTTGCAACAAAACGCGAGATACGGAGAGAGGGGTCTTCAGGGGGAAGGATTCGTGCGCGAGGGGCACGGGATCGAACAGAACCGCGCGGAATCGGGGCAGATTTCTCGGGTGGTTCCCGTGCTCGTCCCGGTCTCCAGCTCGAGGAGGGAGACGACCGGGTGGGCCCGAGGCGTCGGCGACCGCGGGAGGGGAGCGGGCTGCGGCGGTGGTCGCGATGGGCCGGCCCGCTGGCCGGTGCTGTGCTGCGCGCTGCTGCTGCGCGCTGCGTGCTGCGCGGGGGGGGGGGGGGGGGGTGCGGCGGGCGGCGGTTAGCCAGGGTGGGCTGGGTAGGTGGGCCGGGTAGGTTAGTTCTTCTCTTTTTTTTGTTCTTACCTTTTATTCATTTTTCTTTTCTTGTTTCTTTCATAGCTTCTTATTAGCTAATCCAATTGAATTGATTTCTATTTTCAAAATTTTCTAAAAATCAAAGGATCATCATAGGATCATTTTTAGCAACAAATTGTCTATTTCAAAATAGTGACTTCAAAGGTCCAACTATTCCTTTTTGTAGGAGCACTTGAGTAACTTCGTCTAGGGTTTGAATGCAGTATTTTTGAATTTGAAAATTTTCATGAATGCAGAGTGACATTGCAAGTGAATGATGGTTAGGATGCAGTGCAGTACCAAATCTAAAATTTGGGATGTGACACCTCCCCTCCTTGCCTCCTTGCCCTATGGGCCCTTCACTCTGGGGAATGGCCCAATTGGATATAGACTGTCCAAAAATATAAATAATAAATATGTTTTAATATTAATTCAACCAATTAATATATAAAACACATATACTATTATATATTTCACTCTGGAACACCTTCTGGACCCCTCCAATCAACATCGGGTGTTACCTGGAACCTTTCTGGTTTCTCTCTCTCATTTCTCCTACGGTACCGGTTCGATCCCTATGCACCCCCACCCTTATGTGTGCCACCCTTCGGTTCGAAGATGCTTCGGACATGACCAAGAACCCTCTTGTATCAATGATCATCAACGGGACCTGGATACCCATAATGACCTCCCGTGCATTCACGAATCTCATCTCTTGAACCTTTAACTGTGTTGTCCTATTCCCTTTGCCTTACGATACCTAGGTCATCCGAGATTTGATCTCAAGTATCTCCATACCTATGTTCGATCTTGTCTCCAATGAGCTCGTTTACTCGTTCATGTGCTGTTGCATTCCATGACCTAGTCATACGCTTGCAAGCTTCATTAATGCAACGTCACCGAGTTGGCCGCGTGTATCTATCTGTTACTTGGATTGGCAAATCCTGGTCTTGATAAAAACTCCTCAACCCTTCCCTTTGGGAAACCTAATGATACCTTTATGATCACCCTTTCACGGCTTGATACTTGATATCATCAAAATATCCTTCTAAAACAGTGATTATGCATTATCTCATAGTCAAAGGATTAGGCCACGGTGTTTCTATTTTATCATCAATGATGAACGTTAAGTAACCTAGATCTCATTGTGATTAACTTTGGGTATTTGTCTATCATATCATTCAACTAATGATATGACCTCATTGTCAATTGGCACTATCACCCATGATCTCAAAACCATAGATCGTCGCTTGCCCAATGAGCTAGTTCACTAGAGGTAACTAGAGACCCGGTTCGTTTACATACCACACGTGTATTAATGTTTCATATTAATATTGTTATAGCATGGTAAGAGACGTATTTTGAACATACAAGAGATACATCAAATAAAAACACTTTATTATTTGCCTCTAGGGCATATCTCCTTCAGTCCCCCACTTGCACTAGAGTACAAATTAATCTAGCTTTACAATAGGAAATGACTTAACACCAATAGTATCAGTGTTGGTCATGCTTGGCTTGTGGAAGTCCTTTGGTAAATAGATCTGCAGCATTCAGATCCGTATGCACTTTGCAAATGTTGTCTTCGTCATTCTCAACATTTTGTCTAATGGCGTGGAATCTCAGCTGGATGTGTTTGACTATGGAATGAGTTCTTGGTTCCTACGTGTTTGCACCGGCACCTGTGTTATCGCAGAAGATTGTCACAAAGTCATACGCATTAGGAACAACTCCCAATTTGATGAAGAAATTTCGTAGCCAGACAACTTCATTCGTTGCAGAATTAACTACGATGTATTCCGACTCCATTGAAGATTGTACCACCACTGGTTGCTTCATGTTTCTCCAGGTTACCGTGCCACCATTCACCAGAAACACATATCATGTCTTAGACTTCGAGCCATCGGAGTCTATGTTCCATCTCGCATCCACATAACCAGTTACGTTTAGAGCTTCATCACCACCTCCAAAAACTAGGAACATATCCTTAGTTCTTTTAAGATACTTCAGGATATTTTTCATAGCTATCCAATGTTCCACTCCTGGATCACTTTGGAAACAGCATGTCCAACTAAGCGCCAGGGCCACATCAGGTCGATTACATAGCATAGCACACATGATAGAACATATGGCTGATGCATAGGAGATGTTGGCCATCCTCTCTCTATCAGCAGCTATTACTGAACATTAACTCTTACCCAATGACACACCTTTTACAAGAGGCACAAAACCCCTTTTGGCATCTTCCATTTTGAACTTCTTTAAAATCTTCTCTATGTAAGTACTTCGACTTAATGCTATCAGGTGTCTTGATCTATATCTATAGATCTTTATACCTAATATATAGGCTGATTCACGTAGATCCTTCATGGAAAACTGACTACTCAGATATTCCTTTACGCTCCCTAATAATCTCACATCATTCTCAATAAGTAATATGTCATCCACATATACTACTAGGAATGCCACCAAGCTCCCACTCGCTTTCTTGTAAACACAAGCCTCTGGACTATTTTGGACAAATCCAAAACTCTTGATCACTTGATCAAAACGCTTGTTCCAACTCCTAGATTCCTCTTTAGTCTATAAATAGATCGTTCAAGCTTGCATACCTTTCCAACATCCTTAGGATCAACAAAACCTTCTAGTTGCATCATATACAACTCTTCATCAATGTGTCCATTAAGGAAGGCGGTCTTGACATCCATCTGCCATATCTCATAATCATAATATGCAGCAATTGCTAGTAAAATCCGAATAGATTTCAAAATTGCCACAGGAGAAAAGTTTCACTGTAGTCAATTCCTTCGACTTGTCGAAAACCCTTTGCAACAAGTCTTGCCTTGTGTACACTCACATTTCCATCAACATATTTCTTCTTCTTAAAGATCCATTTATTCTCCATGGCCTTTCGACCTTCAGGGAGATCTACCAAGTTCCAAACTTAGTTTTCATACATGGACCCTATCTCGGATTTCATGGCTTCTAGCCATTTCGAGGAGTCAGCACTTTACATTGCTTCCTTGTAGGTTTTAGGTTCCTCTTCATCTAAAAAGATTGTCATCACAAGACTACTATACCAATCTAGGATGGTACGTACTCTTTCCGATCTTTGAACTGTTGAAAGAACATGTGGGCCCCCATGTGTGGTTTTGATAATTAATGACAATATCTATGGACTAATGCTTGTATCAAGTTGTACTTGTAGGAATTGTCCATAGGCAATGCTTGAAACATATGTTGGCTTCAAGGTTTGGAGAAGAAGAAAGTGAAGAGGATCAAGTGGTGACCAAGGTGTTCAAAGAGTGATCCACAGATTGGTCATGTGAGAGTTAAAAAACCTATGAAGATCTCATGCTTAAAGCTTGCCATCCTTGGTGATCATGGATCAATGAAGACAAGGTCAAAGTAAAGGTTTCCCCATGTTGTATGGGGGAGTAACTTGCAAGTCTTCATCAAGCAAGTGCGTACAAGACCAATCAAGAAAGGTGTTCCATCTTGAGAAGGACAAGACCGTCTAAATCATAATCAAGTGGAATATGCGCAAGGCAAAGGTATGATCTTGATAGGGTTTCTTTCTTACCGGTCTCGTGGTGTTAGTTGGGGAGACCGGTTTATAGGATAGACAACCGTACTATCAAGAGGGGCTTCCAAGTGAGTAACTCGATCATATTGTTCAGAGAGAGCTCAAACCTTTGCATAATTAGCATCATCCTTTCTTGGTTGTTATTTGGATCTTATCCATGTGAGGTACTAGAGCTTGTGGTAATATTCATAACAAGCCCTAGTTCATCAAAAACAGATTTCCCCTTTATATCTTATTGCGTTTTTGATCTTGGAGGTTTTACCAGTTTGTCTTTTAGAGATAGGTAAAACCTTCCATTATTTGGTTCTTACTCATGTGAGGATTTAGAGCTTGTTTTAATCTCCATGACAAGCTCTAGTTCATCAAAAACGGATTTCATATGCATGCTCTACTATGTTTTCGATGTTGGAGGTTTTACTGGTTTGTCTTTTCAAGAGAGGTTAAACCTTTCGTCATTTGGTTATATACTTCCTTGATGGACTATTATGTTTTTCTTTATGATCTTGTAAAGCTTATTGTCCCAAGATCATCAAAATCGGAGTCTGGATGCAAAAGTTATGGATGTTTTCGTATTGGTCTTTCTGCCAGTTTTTGTAAGACCGGAGACTCCGGACTAATCTCCGGTCTAATCTCCGGACCGCGTCCAGAACATCCTCCAGATTGTCCCCGCTTGGCCTGGGTACACCGGAGACTCCGGTCCCAGTCCGGAGACTCCGGACCGGGCGATTCCTGGGCCTAACGGTTGGATTTCTAGGGACCTATTTAAGGGGCCCTTCTCCCCCAATGGTTCCCTAGCTCTCTTGCAAGTTTTCCCCCACCATTGTTGACCTTTTGAAGCTTGCTACCCCCCTTCAATCCCCCCCTTGATTCTTGCATATACTTTAGGGATTTGAAAGAGGAGATCTAGATCTACAATCCTACCAATCCATCACTCCTCTAAGTGAGGGGAACATCTTGGGATCTAGATCTTGGAGTCTTTTGTGGATTTCCTCCTTTGTTCTTCCTCTCTTATTCCCCCACAAGATTTTGTAGCTTTGGTGGAATTTGGGAGAGAAGGATTTGAGCACTACTTGTGTTCTTGCCATTGCATTTGGTGCATCGGTTTGAGTTCTCCCCGGAGGATTTGGTGAGTGAAAGTTGAGAAGCTTTTTACTCTTGGGTTCTTGGAACCCTAGACGGTTTGTTGGTGTTACAGGTTGTGGCCTTGGTGGCGTTTTTTGGGAGCCTCCAATTAAGTTGTGGAGAAGTGCCCCAACCTTGTGAGAGGTTCCGGTTTGCCACCGACAAGTGCACCGATAGTGGAAGTGTGGATCGATCCCATTGAGGTGAGATTCACCGGAAAATAAGGGAGGCCTTTTGTGGCATTGGTGGTTTGATACCACCCCCTCTCCAAACGAGACGTACTCCATGTTGGGAGGAACTCGGTAAAATATCGTTGTCCCCGCGTGCCTCGGTTATCTCTATACCCGAGCTCTTTACTTATGCACTTCACATTGTGATAGCCTTCATGCTTGAAGTAATATATCTTGCTATCACTTTATTGCTTGTATTGCTTAGCATAAGTTGTTTGTGCACATAGGTGAACCTTAGTTGTTCTAGGTTGTGCTTTACAAAGTAAACACTAGTTTTATTCCGCCTTTGTTGAGCCACTCTAGGAAAAGTTTTAATTGCCTATTCACCCTCCTCTAGGCAACATCCGTATCCTTTCAATTGGTATCAGAGCCCGGTTTCTCATTTTAGGCTTCATCGCCTTGAGAGTAAAGATGTCGTCTAGGGGATTAGTGCACAAGGACACGCTCACATTCGATGGCACAAATTATGATGTTTGGAAAATTCGCATGCTTAATTTATTTCGGGAAATTCACCCAATTATCGAGGGATATCTATATGTGGGTCTCTCTTCTCCTATGGATACCCAAAACGAATCTTTAGAGGAGAAGTTTAACTCTCATATAGATGCTCTAGCTACTAAAATTCTTTTGCATGTTGTGAGCAATGTAGTTCTTTCTTCTATCATGCCTTATTCAAGCGCTCGTGAGATATGGACAAAACTTCAAGATAAATATGTTGTGTCCAACATTATTGAGGATGATTGTGTTGCTTCCACTTCCGGTCGAGATGATTTCTCATCCTCTACCATTTCACCAACATGTGACTTTTCACAAGGTAATGATATGGTGAGTGGTGATAGAAATTGCAATTTGGATAGTGTGCTTACTATTTGTAATCCCTCAAATCTATCTAGTTGCAATGATCTATCTTTGGACTTTAACACTTCTAGCACTACCAACTTCTTACATGCTTGTGTTAATAGTCCTTGCATATCATGTAGAAATCACTTGAATAAATCTCATGATGATATGCTTATGTTATCTTATTGCCATGATAAAAATGCTTCTATTTCCTCTAGTGCTTGTGTTGCTAACCATGTAGAGGAAAATGAAGATTCTATGGGCCAAGAGGTCTTGAAGAGAGCTACAAGTGCAATCTCATCATCACCTTCCTCCGGTTCTCACATGTGCCTTATGGCTAAGGGAACAAAGGTAACCTCTTTGAATCCCATTGTATCTCATGATGATGATGATGATGAGGATGAGGATGAGAATGATAATGATGATTATAGAGGTAAGTATGATATTACCTCTATTAAGAAAATGGGAGAGGTTGTCTATAGCGCTCTCTTCAAAAATAAAATTGCTTCCTCCAACTTTCTTGAAATCTTGAATTGTGCCATAGAAGGCAATGATCTTATTAAGGAGCAAGAAAACTTAATTGATGAAAAGTTTGCACTTGAGCGTGAGTATGCTAATGAAGTTACACAACTAAAGGACTCCCTTGAAGAAGAACAAACCACCAAATAATCTCTTGAGGAGACTTTTACTCTAGAATTATCTAGAGTAAAGGAATACCATGATAGAACTTGCGGTGGCTAACTCCTTCAAGATTAAAAATATGAACTTGAAGTTGCTTATGCTAAACTTGTTGAGGATTTTAAGCACCTCGAAAATGGCTCTCGGGTCGTTAAGAGGGAGCTCATCAAACTCACCGAGTCACATGAGCAACTTAAAGCTTCATATTTAAAAGAGGTTGACAAGTTGCCCTCACCTCTTGCTAATAATAATGATGCTTGTGCTACTAACTCTATTTATTGTAAAGCATCTATTTTGAAGGAGAATGTTGAGCTAAAGGCTCAACTTGCTTTGCTAACTAGCAACTATGGGAAATTAGAAGAAAGTCATGTTAAGCTCTCGAGCTTGCATGAGGATCTTCTAGTCTCCCATGGTAGGCTAAAGTTAGATCATGAGGCTATCGGGTCAAAGGTAACATCTAGTGGGCCTCATGTGGACATTAGCACTACATCTACTCCAAATGTTATATTGCCATGTGCTAGTCTTTGTAGTTCATCCTCTCACAACCATGATATATCTCGTGATGAATTACATTCCGTGCCTTGTTGCTCTAACAATGTAACATCTACTTCCTCTAGTGTTTTTGTTGAAACTAACCATGTAGAGGAAATCAAAAGGCTCAAGGCTCAAGTCACTTCTTTGAAGAATGACTTGAAAAAGGGTCATCAAGGGAAGGTCACACTCAACAAAATCTTGAGTGTGCAAAAATCCCCCAATGACAAGAGTGGGCTTGGATTCAACTCCAATGTCAAGAACAAGTCCACTATCAAGTTGAAGCACAAGGACGAAAAGAAGAATGGCCAAGATCAAGTCAAGAATCCGGCCAACATTGTTTGCTTCAAGTGCAAGGAAGAAGGGCACCATGTTAGATCTTGCCCATTGAAGAAAAAGCCTCTTAGTGTGAAGCAACAAGGGAAGCGGACTCAAGCTCCACCTCAAGTCATTAATGGGCCTCTTCCTAAGAGGACAACTCGAGATCTTCCTCGAGTTGTGGCTTCACCTAAGAAGAAATATGGCAAGAGAAGAACTTGCTACATATGTCGTGCAAAGGGGCATATTTCATCCTCATGCACTATTGGTATTTCCTCATCCAACCCTATCATTATTGATGATGCTTATTCTCTTTGTAAGGATGAGGTTGGCAATGTGTTTGCCAAATTTGTTGGTGCTCAATGTGGGTTCAAGAAAAGAACCATTTGGGTTGCCAAGCCTATTGTGACTAACCTCTTAGGACCCAACTTGGTTGGGGACCAACAAGCCAAAACTTGATCAATAGGTATTGATGGAGGGCATTGGAGACTTGGCTACATCATGAATAATTAAGGGATCTTCATTATTATTTTTGTCAAGCCAATTCATGTGGATTATATTGCTCCTATTATATTTCCAATGTTCCTCCTTGCGGTAATATATGCTTAACTCATTTCATTGAAAGTTACTCGCCCCCTTGTGCATGTGTTGGTTTTGTATCTTCCATGCTTTTGTACATGTTGTGTTTTCCACTTAATTATCTTGAGGTATCAAGCATATTTGTGTATGATTAGGTGGCACACCATGTATGTGTGTTTCTTGTATTGAAGCCTTAATTGACTATATTTGATATCTTATTTGGCTCTTGTGAGAGATTACTGGATTATCCCATTTTGGTGGAGTGTTATGCTTGGGCATTCCACAATCCTAAAATTGTGTGTACACGAGGAATACCACCTAGTGTTTATATTGGATTATTGTCAAGTCTCTATGTGGTATAATTCTCATGAGAAATTTAAGTTTATAATGTCCATTAATTATCTCTATTTGTATCCTTTTGCCTCGTGTTGGTTTTATGGTAGTATCACATTATGGGGGAGTCATATTCTTAGTGCATATTACAATCCCAGAAAATGTGAATATTTGAGGTTGTGTCACTTAGAATTGATATTGATAATTATCTAGCGCCTATGTGACACATTTGCTCATACAAGTTCCAATTTGCTTGAATGCATTTATTGATCATATTTTGGATCTTGTATATGAGAGTGGTTCTTGGTATGTGTTTCCTCATATTTAGATCTCTATATCATCATGGAAACCATTTGCTTCAAGTTACTCTAATCACTAGTGATTGTGTGACAATTGGAAGCTACCAAGAATCTTGTTCGAAGTATCATGCTTAATTCTTATATTTGTTATATGCTTCTTGTTGTGACTATGATCTTGGATATCCATGCAAGCTACCTTGGGAAAATGATTCCCAAAATTTATTGTCCTTGGACAATGAGTACTATATTTATGGTAGAATTTATTGATCATATTCACTTTGGCCCTTGCTTAATATTGTCCTATCTTTCGCCAAGTAAATGTTTCGTGTGCTCCCATGCCTTACTTGCCTCTTATGAATCTTCTTATTTTATTGATATCCTCTTGTGTTTTATTTAATATAGGTAGTAGTGATGATCTCATTTGTGTACATCTTGCATTCAAAAGAAAATTATATATAATGTACTACTTATGGGTGAGCTCTCCTATATTATCTAGAACAATCGTTTTATGATTCCTGTTTTGTTCCATATCATATTTTATATGCTTGGAAGCTCAATCTCTTCGTTTTGGTATTTTGTGCCATCATGAAAAGTTTGGGGAGTTTGGTTTCTTGTTGGAACCTTGCTCTTTTTGGGAGTTGGTTTTGTCTCATTCCTTGTTTCATGTTTTGTCTATTTTTAGAATGAGATAAATCCTTGAGTATTTGTGTTCTTATATATCTTTTGCTCTTTGGATTTTGCCTAGTTTATTTGTTGAACTTGTGAATCTTTCATGTGTTGAATTGGTTCTTTGATACAATTTGGACACCATTTGTCATGTCTCACTCTTGTGTGTGACATCTCGGTTTACTTGGTGCTTTTGTTCAAATTGTATCTCCTTTTTGGTTCTTGAAAGCCTCGTGCAGGCATATTTACTACATGTTTATATTATGGCATGTTTGCTTTCTTTGATCAAATATATAGGGAAAACTCCACCAAATCCCATCGGCTAAGTTGTGCATGAAATTCAATTTCATATCAATATGCACATATTTATGTGGAGTCTCTCCTATGTATTGTAGTTGCACTAACTACATTGGACCCAATAAGTTTGGGGACCATTTTGTACTTAATTGTGTTTTAGGTACATTGGAGATATATTGTATGCTTGTCTCTCGATTTTGAAGAAGTAGAGCTTACAAGAAAATTTGAGGCTAGCTGTAGGATGACCAACGAATTCCTATCCTCTACATCCTACCAATTATATCTCGGTAACAAGTATCTCTTGTTCATGCATATTTATCATACTTCCAACCTTTTGTAGGTTGCATCTTGGCATGAATTCTTGTTATTGTATTTATTGTTGTATTTCTAGCCATGGTATCAAAAGAACTCTCTATTGTAAATGTGCATAAGTTGAGATGAGTGCATATAATTGGGACTATACAAAATCATGCATATGATCCACCAATCCCAAATATGTCAATCTAGTAATTTTATTGCCTATCTTTTCCTCAACTTCTCTCATGTGAAATAGTGAAATTTTGCTAGTTGATTTCTCCTTGTGATACTTATTGCCTTTCTCCATATATTCCAACTTTCTCCTTTTCCCTTGGTGATCGTTGTAATGTATGGGGTGTGTTGGTTGTTGAAGCTCATCGATGTACAATAAGATATTTGAGCCTTTTGGCCATGCTTTCAAGAAAAATCTTATTGGTATTGTCATGGCTTAATTTTGGATATCTTTCTCTATTGATTTTAAGTATCTACTTTATGTGTACATGTTTCTTTGTGGATCAATATCTTTGCAAGATTGTCTACTTAGAAACTTATACACATGAAAGAGGTTACTCAATTTTTTCTTGATATCTTCCTTGTTTCGTGTGTGTTGTATGGTCATACTAAGCAATATCATTCATTAAAAACTATGTGGATATGCAATGATCATCCTTGTACTAGTCTTATAATATGCTTTGTCATGCATCTCACACATCCTTGTGGTTGAGCCCGCTAATATGTTGTCTCTTACTTATTGCTCAACCATTTGTTTCTTGAAAATTTTATGCCTTGGTATTTGCTCATTTGCACAAAGCTGTTTTATAAGTAAAATAGAGGAAGTGAGGATTCCATGTTGTGCACATTTTATTCACATACAAAAACCTAATGTTGCACATACCTTGGGGAGCTTCCTAACTTTATTCATAGCATCACTTTGTGCTTATCATATTTGTTCTCTCATGCCTTGTATTGTTAAAATGGAGTTGGATGAGTGAGGATTCCATGATTATGCACTTTGTTCCCAAATGCAATTATCATAATTGGTGCATTATCTTTGGGGAGCTCATCTAATTCATTTAATAATGCTCATTTGTCTTCTTTCTCATTCGTTGTGCCTTAAATGTTTATGGGGGAGAAAGGATTCCATATTTGTGCATTATGTATTCTAATGCATTTATTTTTAAATTGTGCACAAATCTTGGGGAGCTTCTCCATTTATTATTTAAAAACATTCTTTTGCTCTTTTCTTGCTTTCAATTGGTTTGTCGGATCTTGTGATTGCTTACATCATTTGTTGATTCTTCTTTTATTGTATTTATTTCGGCAATCTTTGGGTCCTCGATATAGTTCTACTTCCTCCCAAGTATTCATCATTGGATATGTGTGCGAATGCACACCATTTGGGGATTTATCACTATATTGGCCATCTAGAACTAGTCACCCATTTTGGCAATCGATGCTAATGGGGGAGAAGTTTTAGAGGGTTTTAGGGAAATGGTTTATGCCTTGAGTTTGTTTCTAAGCATTTGCCTTTCATGCTCTTGAATCTTTGTTGTTGCTTAGCATGTGGTATATATAGAGGAAACTCCACCAATGATAATGATTGGCAATATATGCAATGAAATTCAAGTTCATCACACATGCATAGATTGTGGGGGAGTTTGCTCTATATATGGTGGTGGTACCAATATCACATACTTATGTAGTATTTGATATTGGTGCTACCATTTTATGTGTTAAATTCCTTATATAAACCATCTCAAATGGATTGTCATCAATTACCAAAATGGGGGAGATTGAAAGAACATGTGGGCCCCCATGTGTGGTTTTGGTAATTAATGACAATCTCTATGGACTAATGCTTGTATCAAGTTGTACTTGTAGGAATTATCCATAGGCAATGCTTGAACCATATGTTGGCTTCAAGGTTTGGAGAAGAAGAAAGTGAAGAGGATCAAATGGTGACCAAGGTGTTCAAAGAGTGATCCACAGATTGGTCATGTGAGAGTTAAAAAACCTATGAAGATCTCATGCTTAAAGCTTGCCATCCTCGATGATCATGGATCGATGAAGACAAGGTCAAAGTAAAGGTTTCCCCATGTTGTATGGGGGAGTAACTTGCAAGTCTTCATCAAGCAAGTGCGTACAAGAACAATCAAGAAAAGTGTTCCATCTTGAGAAGGACAAGACCGTCTAAATCATAATCAAGTGGAATATGCGCAAGGCAAAGGTATGATCTTGATAGGGTTTCTTTCTTACCAGTCTCGTGGTGTTAGTTGGGGAGACCGGTTTATAGGATAGACAACCGTACTATCAAGAGGGGCTTCCAAGTGAGTAACTCGATCATATCGTTCAGAGAGAGCTCAAACCTTTGCATACTTAGCATCATCCTTTCTTGGTTGTTATTTGGATCTTATCCATGTGAGGATCTAGAGCTTGTGGTAATATTCATAACAAGCCCTAGTTCATCAAAAACGGATTTCCCCTTTATATCTTATTGCTTTTTTGATCTTGGAGGTTTTACCGTTTTGTCTTTTAGAGATAGGTAAAACCTTCAATTATTTGGTTCTTACTCATGTTCGGATTTAGAGCTTGTTTTAATCTCCATAACAAGCTCTAGTTCATCGAAAACGGATTTCATATGCATTCTCTACTATGTTTTCGATGTTGGAGGTTTTACTGGTTTGTCTTTTTGAGAGAGGTTAAACCTTTCGTCATTTTGTTCTATACTCCCTTGCTGGACTATTATGTTTTTCTGTATGATCTTGTAAAGCTTATTGTCCTCTTTAAAACGAGCCCAAGATCATCAAAATCGGAGTCTGGATTCAAAAGTTATGGATGTTTTCGTATTGGTCTTTCTGCTAGTTTTTGTAAGACCGGAGACTCCGGACTAATCTCCGGTCTAATCTCCGGACCGCGTCCAGAACGTCCTCCAGATTGTCCCCGCTTGGCCTGGGTACACCGGAGACTCCGGTCCCAGTCCGGAGACTCCGGACCGGGCGATTCCTGGGCCTAACGGTTGGATTTCTAGGGACCTATTTAAGGGGCCCTTCTCCCCCAATGGTTCCCTAGCTCTCTTGCAAGTTTTCCCCCACCATTGTTGAACTTTTGAAGCTTGCTACCCCCCTTCAATCCCCCCCTTGATTCTTGCATATACTTTAGGGATTTGAAAGAGGAGATCTAGATCTACAATCCTACCAATCCATCTCTCCTCTAAGTGAGGGGAACATCTTGGGATCTAGATTTTGGAGTCTTTTGTGGATTTCCTCCTTTGTTCTTCCTCTCTTATTCCCCCACAAGCTTTTGTAGCTTTGGTAGAATTTGGGAGAGAAGGATTTGAGCACTACTTGTGTTCTTGCCATTGCATTTGGTGCATCGGTTTGAGTTCTCCCCGGAGGATTTGGTGAGTGAAAGTTGAGAAGCTTTTTACTCTTGGGTTCTTGGAACCCTAGATGGTTTGTTGGTGTTGCAGGTTGTGGCCTTGGTGGCGTTTGTTGGGAGCCTCCAATTAAGTTGTGGAGAAGTGCCCCAACCTTGTGAGAGGTTCCGGTTTGCCACCGACAAGTGCACCGATAGTGGAAGTGTGGATCGATCCCATTGGGGTGAGATTCACCGGAGAATAAGGGAGGCCTTTTGTGGCGTTGGTGGTTTGATACCACCCCCTCTCCAAACGAGACTTACTCCATGTTGGGAGGAACTCGGTAAAATATCGTTGTCCCCGCGTGCCTCGGTTATCTCTATACCCGAGCTCTTTACTTATGCACTTTACATTGTGATAGCCTTCGTGCTTGAAGTAATATATCTTGCTATCACTTTGTTGCTTGTATTGCTTAGCATAAGTTGTTGGTGCACATAGGTGAACCTTAGTTGTTCTAGGTTGTGCTTTACAAAGTAAACACTAGTTTTATTCCGCCTTTGTTGAGCCACTCTAGGAAAAATTTTAAGAGAGGAAGATAGTTGTATCTCCACCGAGGCACATATCATTAGGAGAATGATGTGATGGACATACTCCTATAGTTAAGCGTAGCATAAGATTAAGTCATTTAAATAGTTCACTTTCCATAAGCATTCAGATACATAGTAACCTAAATCCTTCGACCATGATATCATGTTAATCACCATCACCGGATGGATGCTTTGATGACATAAAACACCACTTCATAACTGGGTGGTTATAAAGGTGGCATTGAGTATTCTGAAAGTATGTGTTGAGGCACATGAATCAAGAGTGGGATTTGTCCATCCATATGACAAATAGATATACTCTGAGACCTCCCGGTGGAATGTCATCCAATTGGCTTTCAAGCATGTGACTAGCTCACAAGGGATCACATATCACAAGAACGAGTAAAGAGTACTTATCGGTAACAAGGTTGAACTAGGTATGCAGAGATACCGACGATCAAACCTCGGATAAGTAAAGTATCGCGAGACAAAGGAAAATTGGTATCGTATGTAAATGGTTCATTCGATCATGAAGTAATCGTAGAAATATGTGGGATCCATATGAATTTTAGATTCCTCTATTGGTTATTGATTGGAGAAGAGTCTTGACCATGTCTGCATAATTCACGAACCGTAGGGAGACACACTTAAGGATTTGATGTTGTTTAGTAGATATGGAATGTGATTAAGAGACCGAATGTTGTTCGGAGTCTCGGATAGGATCCGGGATATCATGAGGAGATCCGGAATGATCTGGAGAATAAGACTCATATAATGAAAGTCCAATTCCGGGGTTCGGAAATGTTTTTGGTGTTTTCGCCGGAAGCTTATAGAAGGTTCTAGAAGGTCCACCAACCCGGGAGGAATGGGTAATTGGAATGTGCCATGAAATATAATGGTTGCATCATACCATAGGTCACTTGGCTAGACAATGGGAAAGAGAAATCAAAATCTAGTTGGAAGAGTCAAACGCCAGTTTGAAAAAGTCAAATCCCAACATGATTGCCTAGTGGAGGGAGGAGAGCAAACCTAGTTTGGGAAGGTTTCCCCTTCCTCCCAATCCATTGGCCACCAAGGGTAGTTTGGGGAGGACTCCCCTCCCCTATCCGCCCTCCCACCTATAAAAGGAGGGATAGGGCGCCCCCTTGGAGCCTAACCCCAAAACCCTAAGCCCGCTGCCCCCTCCCAAGTTGCCGCCGCCCTGGTTCCCCTCCTCTAAGCCACTGTCGTCTAGCTAAACCCTAGCTATTGGACACCTCCACCCCTCTGCCTATAAACCCTAGTTGTCAAGGCTCTCTCTCTACTCCACCATACCTGCTCCGGCTTAGGCGAAGCCCTATGGGATTTCCCCTCTACTTCCACCACCACACCGTCGTGCTGTTGGAATCGCGAGGAGAGATCTACAACCTCTGCTGCCTGCTGGAACAAGGGAGAGGAAGGTCTTCATCGAGTACTGAACGTGTGACCGACTACGGGAGCGCTGCCAGAACTTGGAGCCGGAAGGATCGTCTACGTGATCTCATTAAACGCTTTGGATCTTTGAGGGTTAGTACTCTATCAACTCGTTGCACCGATCTAGTAGATTAGATCTTGGCTAGTGTGTGTTCATGCGATATAATTTTTTGTTTTCCATGCTACGAACCCCTATAGAAGGTATACCCAATAGTATCCTTTGGGTATCCTATAAAGATACATTTTTCCGCCTTGGGTTCGAGTTTGTCAGGCTGCATTTTCTTAACGTAAGACTCACATCCCCAAACTTTCAAGAACGACAACGTTGGATTCTTGCCATGCCAAATCTCATATGGTATTGTCTCCCTGGATTTGGATGGTGCTCTATTTAATATAAAAGTGACGGTTTTTAACGCATAGCCCCAAAATGATACAGACAAATCAGTTAAAGACATCATGGACCACACACTATCCAATAGGGTACAGTTACACCATTCTGATACACCATTACATTGTGGTGTTCCGGCTGGCGTAAGCTGTGGTACAATACCACAGTCCTTCAGGTGCATGCCAAACTCATAACTCAAGTATTGGCCTCCCGATCTAATCAAAGGTGCTTGATATTCTTGTTTAGTTGATTATCTACCTCTTTCTGAATTTTTTTGAACTTTTCAAAGGTCTCAGACTTGTGCTTCATTAAGTAGATATATCCATATCTACTCAAATCATCAATAAAGGTAACAAAATAACAATATCCATTGCATGTTGAGACACTCATTGGTCCACACACATCTGTATGTATGATTCCCAATAGGTCTGTTTCCCGCTCCATTGTACAGGAGAAGGGTGTCCTGGTCATCTTGCCCATGAGGCAAGGCTTGCATGTTTCAAAAGATACAAAATCTAGTGATTCCAGACGTCCATCACTGGAGTTTCTTCATGCGCTTTACGCCAATATGACCAAGACGGCAATGCCATAGGTATATGGTATTATCGTCATTGTGCTTGCAACACTTGGCATCAATGTTATGGATGTGTGTACTACTATCAAGATCTGGTAAGAATAAACCTTTGCATACACGCACATGAACATAAAAGATATCATTGATATAAATAGAATAACCACTTATTCCAGATTTAAATGAATAACAATCTTGTAACAAGCAAGGTCCACTCACAATATTCATGCTTAATGCGGGTACAAAGAAGCACTTATTCAAAACTAAAATTAATCCCGAAGGTAGATGCAGAGGTAGTTTGCCGACGGCCTTGACATCGACCTTCGATTCGTTGCCGATGCACATCATCACCTCGTCCTTCCCCATGCGCCGCTTATTCCGTAGATCCTGCTAGGAGTTACAAATGTGAGCAACAGATCTGGTATCAAATACCCAGGTGTTGCTCCTGACGCTTGTAAGGAATATATCAATAACATGTATATCATATATAATTTTGTCTTTCACGGCAAACTTGGTCGGCTTTCTTGTCCTCGAGGTACTTGGGGCAGTTGCGCTTCTGGTGCCCCTCTCCCTTGCAGTAGAAGCACGTGACGTTGGGCTTGGTTCTTGGAGCCTTAGGGGAATTGGCAACTGGCTTGCCATCCTTCTTAGGCTTCTTTCCCTTCTTATGCGCGACCTCTTAAAATTGGTGGTCTTATTGACCATCAACACCGTGTGCTCCTTCTTGATTTCCACCTCAGCAGTTTTGAGCATGGCGAACAACTCAGCAAGGGTCTTAACCATCCCCTGCATGTTGTAGTTCATCGTGAAGGCTTTGTATCTAGGGCAGCGAGTGCAGTACCCTATCAATCGCAATCTCGTCCGGGATTTTGCAATCCAGGGCGTTCAAGCGTTGAACATAGCCAGAAATTTTTACCACGTATTCTCTCACACTGCTATGCTCTTCCATCTTGGTAGACAAGAAGAGCTCAGAATCTTCATACCTCTCGGCCCGAGCCTGCGGAGCAAAGACGACCTTAAGATCCTCCGGGATACCAAAAGAATTCATCTTCTCAAAACGTTTTTGAAGCTCCGGCTCCATGGCATAGAGCATTCCACTCTAGAAGAGGGAGGAATTATCCTCCTTGGACTGCCAGACATTCTTTTCATCCCGGGTGGCAGTATCAGCGGGTTTGGCGGGCAACTCGACCTCTAATACATAGTTGATCTTGTAGGGGACCATGAGGATTCTCAGGGTATGGTGCCAGGCGGTGAAGTTGGACCCATCGGTTTTCATCTTGTCCTTCTCTAGGAATGAGCTAAGGTTGAAGGTGGGTGGGCGAGACATCTACGATGGATTTGCAAAGTGTTTGGACCATGTTCATAATATAATGAGCTCAAGTTTTAAGTTTACACTTAAACTAAAACTAATAGGGCTCCCACTCAAAACAAATATCCCTCCATATGTTTTAGTGATCACATGATCTCATATCACCATATCATCCCCGATCGTCACAGCCGATGATATAGATCCAAAGGTAGACATTCCAAATGTCGATCACATCAACATGTGATTCATGCTTGACCTTTCGGTATCTTGTGTTCCGAGGCCATGTATGTACATGATAGGCTCGCCGACTCAAACTTGTGTGTATTGCAGTGCAACATGGCTTACACCCACTATATGTGAACGCAGGTATGTCTGACACCCACAAGGGGAACACTATCATTGGAATTGTGTGAGGTATTATCCTATTTATCTATTGTCGTATATCTAATATACTATGCCAAAAAATATGTACAAACAAATACTTCAAAAGTATGGTGTCATGACATGTTTGCAGCACCTTGATCTCCATTGAGAGCTCCAATGGAAAACATTTCATAAACTTACCATTGCCATGTCACTACATTCTCCCCTGCAAAATAAAGTTATATGCATCTACTTTATCTTTTGCAATTTTATGTGGCTTTAGGGATTTCATGGCAGAACCCCTTACCACCTATGAACGTTGAGCCACAATGTTGATTCAATGATTGCCTCTTCGCTCCCTTTTTAGGGCCCTCCGGTGTAAATGTCATATCAACTACTATAGAGAGATAAACACCCCAAAGCCACTTACACTTGTGGACCAGTCTCACGAATCACCGCGTAATGTTGGTTGGGGGCCGCATCATCAACAATACCATGATATAACAAGAACACGAAAGAGGGTCGCAACTAGAGAATCAACGCCCACATATTGCAATGTGTTCTATCCGTACGACATGTCTACCCATAGATTTGGCTCTAATACCACTGTTGGGGTTCGCAGCAGGAAACACAAATTTTCTAGCTACATGGACACGATAACCAAGATCTATTCTATGTAGACATAAGTAATGGAGAGGGGGGACGGAGTTCATACCCTTGAATACCATGGCATGCCTTATGTATCTAGGCGTATAGCTATGAAGACGAGGGCCCCATGTGTTGCACCTCGAAGCTTTACACATGTCTGGTGTAAGGACGTCTCCCGGGCTCTGATCCAGCCGAGCAGCAGAAGAAGATGGAAGATGGAGGTGGAGAGCTAATCCTAGAGAGCTAGATCCAATCTAGGTGGAGAGAGCTCTAGGGAATAGAGAGAGAGAGGAGAGATTGTTGTGCCAATAGAGCAGAGGGAAGCCCTCTATTTATAGGAGGGAGGGGGTAGGGAAAATCCTAGGAAAGGGGGTGGGAACCCCACCTATCGCCGCCACCAGGGCGCCACCACCGGCCCTAGGGACCCACGCACGGGGGAGGGGGGAGGGGGACCCTAGGCGCCTAGGTGCATGGGGCCCTCCCCTCCTTGCCTCTTTGCCCTATGGGCCCTTCCCTCCGTGGAATGGCCCAATTAGATATAGGCTATCCAAAAATATAAATAATAAATATTTTTAGTATTAATTCAACCAATTAATATATAAAACACATATACTATAATATAATATAATATCTTTCACTCCGGAACACCTTCTGGACCCCTCTGATCAACATCGGGTGTTACCCGGAACCTTTCTGGTTTCTCTCTCTCATTTCTCCTGTGGTGCTAATTCAATCCCTAAGCGTCCCCACCCTTAAGTGTGCCACCCTTCGGTTCAGAGATGCTCCGTACATGACCAAGAACCCTCTTGCGTCAATGATCATCGGCGGGACTTGGATGCCCATAATGACCTCACGTGCATTCATGAATCTCATCGCTTGAACCTTTAATTGTGTTGTCCTATTCCCTTCGCCATACGATACCTAGGTCATCCGAGATTTGATCTCAAGTATCTCCATACCTGTGTTCCATCTCGTTTTCGATGAGCTCGTTTACTCGTTCTCGTGCCATTGCATTCCATGACCTTGTCATACACTTGCAATCTTCGTTAATGCAACGTCACCGAGTTGGCCATATGTATCTATCCGTTACTTGGATTGGCAAATCCTGGTCTTGATAAAAACTCCTCAATCGGTCCCTTTGGGAAACCTAATGATATCTTTATCATCACCCTTTCACGGCTTGATACTTGATATCATCAAAGTCTCCTTCTAAAACGGTGATTATGCATTATCTCATAGTCAAAGGATTAGGCCATGATGTTTCTATGTTATCATCAATGTGAACGTTAAGTAACTAGGTCTCATTGTGATTAACTTTGGGTGTTTGTCTATCATATCATTCAACTAATGATATGGCCTCATTGTCAATTGGCACTATCACCCATGATCTCGAAACCATAAATCATCACTTGCACAACGAGCTCGTTCACTAGAGATAACTAGAGACCCGGTTCGTTTACATACCACAGTGTATTAATGTTTCGTATTAATACATTTATAGCATGGTAAGAAACGTATTATGAACATAAAAGGGATACATCAAATAAAAACACTTTATTATTTGCCTCTAGGGAATATCTCCTTCATGGGCAGCATGATGGATTGGAGGCAATATGGGGTGGAATTGGGGGGAGGGGATGGAAGTGGAAATGGAGGGAAAGACCAGAGTTTTTGCCTGTGCGCCTGCCAGGCGGGTACCGTTACCGAAATCCAATGTGGTCGGCGCTTCCCAAGTGACACTTGTGTGCAAGGGCTGGCCTGGGGTTACCGGCTATTGTATTGGGCTCCAAAATTCTCAGCAATCTATGGGGCGCGCCGGTGTGAGCCAAACTTTGGGATGGTCGGTGTCCAATATGACTTTGGGAAGCGCTATTGGGGCCACCGATGGAGATGCTCTAGCCTAGTCTATGTATTTTCATGAGGTCGTAGGTTGATATATGCACGTATATGGCATGGTAAAAATGTGGAAAAGCCCTTATAATATGGATATTACACATCTAAGATATGTAAGTATATACAACTGTAACACACACCCTCCTCTAGACTTATGATCGATCAACAACACTGAGTTAGAAAAGATAAAAGTTATATTATGATCTATCCCATGCCTTTACAATGAAATCCGCCAACTGAAATTCATAAGGTACATCTTGAAGAGCAATCATGATCCTAACATGAGAGCACATGAAATAAGCATTGAAAAATTTATGCTTTTGAGTTCATGCTTCACTAGACAAGCACGAGACTGATGGCACGATAGTGACAGAAACACCAAACTCTCAAGCAACCAATGTAACAAGTCACCTCTGTTGTAAAAAGAGCCATAGCGCTAAAATAAGAAACCACGTCTTTTTTCTTCGTATTCCACGTAAAGGAGGACCACCATGATTAACACATTAAGCACAAAGCGAGTGATGATCCTAAGTATCACTAAGCTCAAGTAGCATCTGAATAAGCCCAAAGATATAAGGGTAATCCTAGGAAGATACCATAGAACTTGAAGAAGGTGACTACAGTGAATAAGTGGAAAAGAAACAAACTATATATCTCATCATGTGAACTAGATTGATGATATCTAGACAAGTGACATGTAGATAGACAAGAATAAATATATGGGTCGTGTGGTCGCTCTATGATGAACGGGGTGAGTACCCCCATCCATACCATAGTAGTCAAGGCCAAGAAGCCCTCTAGAGGGCCCACCGACTCATTCCATATGCGGCGCCTTGGTATCTAGAAGAGTCATGAATTGGTGCATGCTTAGATTGTTGTCATCAACGTTTCACGTGGCGCAACATAGGCTTGGGTGACTTCGAGATCTAGTTTGATCCACGAACAAGAATCAAGTCACGGATACTAGCTGTCTTCATGGATAAGTGTATTGGCAAATGTTTGGATCCTAAGGCAGGACTCCTTTAACCAGCTCTATATATTTCTCTTCAATGGCTCCCTTACCCTCCATGGCTCTGGGTTGGAGTCGGTTTCATCGCCTGGACCGGGGAGTGCTTCAAGTACGCAGTTTAAATCCACTTTTGTGCCTCCATCAACGTTGGTGCGTAAGAGGGCCTCCTTGTCAAGCTCCGGTTTGCCGTCACTTGAGGATCAATCATCTCAGATGAGGGGAGACTCATGACCCGTGATAAATAAACTTAACAAAGACTACCATGCAGTCGACTCGTCATGTCATCCTTCTTTAGGAGGTCCAAAAGATGGACAGCAAACTTGGTTAGGATGACAAAACGATTTTGAAGGGGCGCCAATAACAACTTGAAAGCCAAAGAGACAGGTGGATCGAGCATCTTGGGGCGAGGCGGGTAATGGAGGCCTAGAGTCGACAAACCCAATTCTTTAGGGTTGCTTGGGTAGGTACCACATAAGAGGCCTTGGGGACCTTGCCCATGAACATGATCTAGTCGGATATTGGGAGACTGAGACCGGACCATATATATGTGTTGACTGAGCCAATGATCATTGACCTAGTGTCGGTTGCAAACTGGTCTCCATACCCGGATAGGCCCACCTGCTAGCTTCTCTTGCAGGGCTACACCCAGCTGAACTGCCAGCATAGATGGTGGGATGGATCCCACACGAAGGTGCCTTTACCAGGTCTGCCTATCGGAGACGCATCGGAAAGACAAACATGTAGCGTCTCGCCACTATACCTCAAAGACTCACACTGGTGAAGGGGGAAGGCCTTCCTCCCTCCCCAAGTCTAGTGAGGGCATCTTCGTGACAATGATAGAAAGGGTCTGATTCATTTGCTTCATCCATACATCCCAAGATGTTTGAAAGGATAGAGATGTCTCCTAGAGGGGGGTGAATAGGAAATTTCAAAACTATTACGGTTTTGGCTTGATAGAATGGGGAATTAAACTAAAGTTTATTTTACAAGCACAAAACCTAAATACACTAGGCTCAACTAAGTGCACCAACAACAAATTAAGCTAAGCAAGATAGCACAAGATAAATATACCACAAGTGATAAGCAAGATATAAGTACTTCAAGCTCGATGGCTATCACAAGGAAAGTAAGCTCGGATATAGAGATAACCGAGGCACGCGGAGACGAAGATGTATTCCCGTGTTCACCACCTTTGGGAAGGGGGCTACGTCACGTTGGAGAGGTGTGAGGTTCCACGAAGGATTCCTCACGCGCCAAAAAGGCTCACCTTCTTCTCCGAGTCTATCCCACGAAGGAATAGGCCCTTTCCTTATGGCTAGATTTTCCTCCGCTCCGTAGATGGCAAGCTCCATAACCATTTCACAAGCTCCACGAAGGAGAAGCCCGGGTCTCTTCGCAATCTTCCACGAAGAGGACACCGCAACACCAACCGCCAAGCCAACTAGGAGGTCACCCTCCAAGAGTAACAAGCTCACGGTCTCTCACTCGAACAAATCGTAATGGAGAGCTCAACACTTATACAATAATGCAAAGCAAGAACACCAAGGGTGCTCAAATCCTTCACTCTCAAATCCCACCAAAGCAACAAGTGCTAGGGAGGAATTAGAGAGGAAGAACAATCGTGGAAGTCAACAAATGACTTCAAAATCTAGATCCAATGGTTTCTCCTCACTTAGAGGAGGAATTGGTTGGTGGGGATTGTAGATCTAGATCTCCTCTTCCAAAGCCCTCAAAAAGATGCAAGAATCATAGGAGGGAAGGGGGAGGAAGCAAGCTCAATAGGTTCAACAATGGAGGTCAATTTAGTGGTCAAGAACACTCTAAAACGTTGGGCGAAGAACCCCCTTTTATAGTGGAAAGCAAATATGGCCGTTAGGAGAAATCTGCGCGAACTCGGTTGAAGGTTCGGTTGGACCGGCTCCAGAACCGGACGGTCCGGTTCCTGGACCGGAAAACCGAACTTAAAACCAGAATTAGGGTCAGTACACAGTCTCGAATAGACTCGGTATAGCAAAACCGAAAAACCCGGTTTAAGATCCAGTTTTCTGGTCCTGGCACCGGACCACCCGGTCTGGGAGCCGGTTGAACCGAATCCACAACCGGGATGAAACAGGCTTCACGAAAAAAGCAATAACATTTGCATCCGGACTCCGATTTCGATGATCTTGGGATTGTTTTGACGAGGACAACAAGCTATACAAGATTGTGCAGAGAAACATCATAGCGCAACAAAGTAACAAAGTAGGATAGAACCAAATGAAGAAAGGTAAGAAGCCTCCTTAAATAAGAACCGATAAAACCTTCAAACTCGAAAACGCCATAGAAGATGCATACAAATTCCATTTTCAATGAATTTGGGATTATTGAAGAGCTAGCAACAAGATCAAGAACCTCACATGGAGAAACACCAAGAAGCAACAAAATAGGAAGATGCAAAGTATGCAAAGGATTGAGCTCCCTATGACGATGTGATCAAGTTACACAATCGAAAGCCCCTCTTGATAGTGCGGTTATCTATCCTATAACCCGGTCTCCCAACAACCACCTTGAGACCTGTAAAAGGAAAACCTAGCAAGGCCATACCTTTGCCTTGCGCATACCGCTTGATCTTGATGACAACTCTTCAAGCTCCACCCAAGCCGGAATGCAACACTTGATCATTGTTGCTTCGTGAAGACTCCTAATTTGATCCCCATACACCACTATGGGATAGCTTCATTAATACATGTCTTCACATGACCATTATCACCAATATGGATGGCAAGCTTCAAGCAAATGATCTTCTCGAGATGCTTATCTTGAACTTGCCCTTCTGAACCTTGATGACAATCACCACTTTATGTCATCCTCTCATGGGCTATATAATATCTTCATTTTTGAAGCATGCCCATGGAAAGATACCCCTCCCATATAGAAAACGCAAAGGCAAATATATAATGGGTTAGTTCATGATGCATAATTGACAAGGCTTACCATACCACAATACCATGTGGTACATTCTTTATGCTTCATGTGCTGACCAACTTGAAATCACTCTTCACTCTTTGTATTGGTCAACCAAGTATCTTCTCGTGCTCCATCTTAATATCTTGAGGTACATCAGGAACTCTTCATTTGATTACATACTCTAAATCTTAGTCAACCATAGCTCAACTAATGAGGCTATCATGACACCGACTTAGAGCCATATCTTGAATTCTTCTATTGAGATCACACTCTCAAGATCTTGATCATATCATATTCTTCTCTTCAACTCGATGATTTTGATGCCAATACTCAAGGTATATCTTTATCTTCATCCCATCCATACTTGAATCCAACACATGGACTACACGCATGATCTATGGAATATACCTTCATATAAAACTCAGTGAAAACATTAGTACATAGGGATTGTCATTAATCACCAAAACCACACATAGGGGCAATTACCCTTTCAATCTCCCCCATTTTTGTAATTGATGACAATCACAACAAGAGGGTTTATATAATGAATATTAGAAACAAGTACGCAGCTTATCCGAGAATAAGTTGTATACAAGAGGTTGTATTTGATATGGTTAAGTAACACAAAGATACTAGCCCATATCAAAACCGATTCTACTCACATAAACTACAACTAATGCAGGAGATGTGAGTAGAACCAACATATATAGAGCAAACTCCCCCACAATATATGCATGTGTGATGATCTTGAATTTCATTGCATACATTGTTAAGCATATCCTTTGGGAGAGTTTCCACTATATATACAACCATGCAAAACATAATAAAGATGAATGCATGAAAGGCAAACACTTAAGAACAAACCAATCTTAAGTAGAAAACCATTTCCCTTAAAACCCTCTAAACTTCTCCCCCATTGACAACAAGTGCCAAAATGGATAACAAGGTTAGAAGGACAATATAGTATGAGTTCCTACACAAGGTGTGCATTACTCGTAATATGAGTGAAATCACATGCACATATCCAATGACGAACACTTGGAGGAAATCAAACTATATTGAGGATCAAGGATTGCTAAAAGGATAACAAGGTGAAGGAACTTCAACGGATGAAGCAAGCAATCAAAAGATCCAAATAATCAAATGGACAAATAGTGCTCTAAGTGAAATAAGGAAGCTCCCCAAGGTTTGTGCATAAATTAGTTGTTTCATTTGAATACAATATGCATAAACATGGAATCCTCGCTCCCTCTATATTATTTAGAACACAACCAAGATACAAGGATTAGATATAAACCAATACACTTGTCAAGACAAGCTTAAGTCCAAAAGAAACCAAATATGAGATATGAGTGTGTGAATATGCAATAAAAGTAAACCAAGCACTCACAAATCAAGATCTTACCAAAACCATTAAAAATCAAGAGGATAAGAGTGATGGTCGGAAAAGAGCGAGCATATCAAGGTGAGAGATTAACACTCTCGTGTATATAAGTTTCTAAGGGAAAAACATGAGAATAATCCACAAAGAAACATCCACACATAAGAGGTTAATAAAAAGAATACATGATATCCAAGCGAAAGTCATAAGATATACCAAAAAGGATATTTTGCTTAAGTGCATATATAGCCCATGGATCTATTTTATCTTATGGTATATCAATGAATTTCACCAAAGAAAAACAAAAAAACATCTCAAAACCATCACAACTAACACTAAGGGAACTAATGATAGTTGGGATACTTTGAGAAAGGCAACAAGTATCAAAAGGAATGATTCAATGCAATTTCAACAATATTGCACATGAGAGTACCTTGAGGAGTTGATATGCAATAAATTGCTAGAAGGCATATTTGGAATTGGTGAATCATGAACATGATTTTATATACTCCCCATTATATGCATCATCTCAAATTACTCAAATAAGAAATAAGGATACAAAAGTCTTTCAAAGATAATTGCAAGAATCAAACATTTACAAACAAATAAATTCATGCCAAGATGCAACCTACAAGAGATTGGATGGAAGAATAATATGCATGAATAAGATACTTGTTACCGAGATAGCAATGGTATGATGTAGTAGATAAGAATTTTTAGATCATCCTAGCTTGGCTCCAATTATCATGTGGTGACAACACTTTCCTTATAGACGATACAAGCATCCATTGCATCTTCAATGTACCTAAAACAAATTCAAGTATATATTGGTCCCCAAACTTATTGGGTCCAAAGTGGTTAGAATAACCACAAAACATAGGATACACTCCATAAAATATGTGCATATTTAGAGATGAAATTTGAATTTCATGCACATCTTAGCTGTTTAAGGATTTGATGGAGTATACCCTATATATTGGATAAAAGAAAGCAAAACATGATATAAGATATACATTTAGTAAACATGCATGCATGAGACTTTCAGGATCCAATGAAGATATACTTTGGACAAATCACCAAAAATATTCAAGAAGGCATACAAGGTGTGACAAAACACATTTGTTGTCCAAACTATATCAAAGAGTCAAATCAACACAAGATTTGTTCAACAAATGAACCGAGCAAAAACTATTAAGCATGAAAGATGAAATAAAAACACAAATGCTCAAAGATTTATCTCATTCAAGAAAATAAAATAGAGAATAAAGAATGAGATAACAAACTCCCAAAAGAGCAAGGTTTCAACAAATAAACCAAACCCTTAACACTTTTCACAATGGCACAAGGTTCCGAGAAGAAAAGGTTTGTCTTCCACTAAAACACATTTGAGAATAATCAAAAACATCATCAATAAGATGTTCAAAATCCAAGGAAGACAATGGGAGCCACACCAAAGTTTTGGAAAGAAAATAAGGCAATAAGAGGTTAAGTCCAAAGTGAAGATGATCCACAAATGCTACCACACACAAGTATATCAATTGTCGAAGACAATGAGTGTATTGGAATAGATTTCCGGTGGTATATTGCATGGATATTAAAGATAAATCTTCACAATAAAAAGCATAGGATAGAAATAAAAAGATTAAGCACTATGCAAAGATAGAGATTCTTGACAGCTCCAACTAGTCACACAATCATGCAAAGCAATGATTAGAATAACTTGAAGCAAATGGTATCCCAAATAAGATATAGATATATGTATTTGAGAAAGACCACACCAAGAATTTCTTACTTACACAAAGATCAAAAAGACGAGCAATAAAATCTTCTAACAAAAATAGGACCTTGTTTGAGCCAACATGCCACCTAGAAACAAGATAATCAACAATATCAACTCTAAGTGGCACTACCTCACATGTTCAAATTTCCTAGGATTGTGATATGCAAAATAAGCATATTACTCCCCCATAATGTGATATTCATTTTTTTATAAGAGGCAAAACAATCTCAACTAGAGATAATTAATGGACATTTAGAATTTGAATTTCTCATGAGTATGATACACCACATATTGACTAGATAAGCTTGCAATATCAATACTAAGTGGTAGTACTCATGTACACATATTTTAAGGTTTGAGAGATGCACGAGGCATGTCACTCCCCCAAAATTGTATGTTCCATTAACCACTATAAAAGAGCCAAATAAGATATCATCAAGATGCATTAGAGGCTCAAAATAAAACACACGAGTAAATGATGTGACAAACACCTAGACATACTTGAATACACAAAATAATCAAGCATGAGGCACACCAAATACAAACACATACTTGGTACAAAACCAAAACATGTAAAGGGGAAAGTAACTTACAATATAAATGAGTTAAGTACAAGTTACCGCGAAGAGGCACATTGGATATAATATAGGGAAATGATAATCCTTATAACTTGGCTTGATCAAATATAATATATGAAGATCCCTTAATTCTTAAAGAGTTAGCCAAGACTCCAATGCCCTCCACAAACACCTATTGATCAAGTTTGAGCTTGGTGGTCCCCAACCAAGTTGGGTCCTAAGAGGTTAGTCACAATAGGCTTGGCAACCCAAATGGTTATTTTCTTGACACCACTTTGAGTTCCAACAAACTTGGCAAACACATTGCCATCCTTATCCTTCCTAAGAGAATAATCATCATAAAAAATGATAGGGTTAGATAAGGTACCGTTTGAACATGAAGAGGCAAAGTGCCCCTTCACACGACATATGTAGCAACAAGTGATCCCCTTTCTCTTCTTTATTGATTTCTTGGCTTGGGGAGCATTATCTTGATTCTTCTTAGGAAGTGGCTTAACTTCAACTTGGGCTTGAACATGAACGTGTGGCCGCTTCCCTTGTTGCTTCTCACTCAAGTGCTTTTTCTTCAATGGACAAGATCTTACATGATGTCCTTCAACCTTGCACTTGAAGCAAATAATCTTGGCCGAATTCTTGACTTGGTTTTGGCCCTTATTCTTGTTTATATTGGACTTGTTCTTGTTATTGGAGTTGAATCCAAATCCACTTTTATCATTAGGGTATTTTTGTACACTCAAGACATTATCGAGTGTCGATTTCCCTTCAAGACTCTTTTCCAAGTCATTCCTCAAGGAAGTGACTTGGGCCTTGAGATCTTTGATTTCCTCTACATGGTTAGTAGAAATACAAGTACTAGAGGAAGTATAAGCTTCATTATTAGAGCAACAAGGCAAATCAATTAATCCAACACAAGGTTTATCAATAGTATGGCTAGATGGATTACTAGGACTAGCACATGGCAAAATAGCATTTTGAGTAGAAGTTGTGCTAATGTCCAAAGAGGCTCACAAGATGTTACCTTGGTAATACTTGCCTCACGAGCTAACTTTAGCCCATCATGGGAGATTAGAAGATCATTGTGAGAGCTTTTCATGACTTTCTTCCAATTTTCTATACTTGCTAGTTAGCAACTCAAGTTGAGCCCTTAGCTCAATGTTCTCCTTTAGGGTAGATGCTTCAGAAGAAGTAGAGTTAGTAGCACAAGCATCATTAATGGAATTTTACTTTTCAAGCTCATAAGATTCAATTTTTTGTGTGAGGAGACAATTAGTGTGCTTCTCCTCGGCAAGCTCTTGCTTAAGGAGATTGAATCTCCGACTACCATCATCAAGTTGGAAATCCAAATCCTCTATGGTTCCTGTTTGTTTAGTTATGGTGTCCATAACGTGTTTGAGACAAGTAATGGCCTTATTATTACTACGAAGAGAGGTACACAAAAAAGTCAACTCAAGCAAGAGAGCACTAGTATCCTCATCAATTTCATCATCACTATCATCATTATCATTGCTATTATCTTTACAAGATATATTAGGATCCAAAGTAGGAGATTCCTTTGATCCTCTTGCCATAAGGCACATGTGAGCACGGGAGGATGAAGATGAGGATATTCTTGAATCTTCATTCATGATCATTTCTTGCTCCATAGAATGTTTGATTTCCTCTACATTGTTAGATAAACAACTAGAGTAAATAGAAGCATTTTGTTCATGGGAACAAGGAAAATCAAGGATATCATCCACACTAGTACTCAAATAATTTCTAGATGATATACAAGGACTAGCACCACAAGGGGATATAGCATTATTGTTGCAAGAAGTGCTTAAGTCCAAAGAAGAAACATTGCAATGGGATATAGATGAAGGATAATCATTAGAGAGCATAATATCAACATTGCAATTCCCAACACCACTCACCATATCTTTACCTTGTGTCTTGCCACATATTGGTGAAGTGGGTGAAGATGAGAACTCATCGTGGCCGTAGGTGGAAGCAACTTGGAGCTCTTCATGATGTGAAGGAACCGAGATCTCCTCGGAGAAACCACCGACAATATTAGAAATGGAACCACCAAATATTTCTTTAAGATTGGTCCACTTCTCATGAGACGACTTGCACTTTACAATCATCAAGAACAAATTAACTGTGGGGCTCAAAGAGAAAATAAGCTCATTAGATACTTGAGCTTCGAGATGTAAATTTTTCTCATCCTCTAAAGATAGATTTTGAGGATCCATAGGAGGAGAAAAACCTACATCTAGAAATCGCTCAATATTTGGACACAAGGTCCGAAGATTACGAAGCAAGCAATTTCTCCACAAAGCATAATTTGTGCCATCAAAGATAATTGTGTCATTGTGCACTATACTACTAGCTGACATCTTTACACTCTAGGCGGTGAAGCCTAAACAAGGAGAGACCTTGCTCTGATACCATTTGAAAGGATAGAGATGTCGCCTAGAGGGGGTGAATAGGCAATTTCAAAACTATTACGGTTTTGGCTTGATAGAATGCGGAATTAAACTAACGTTTATTTTACAAGCACAAAACCTAAACACACTAGGCTCAACTAAGTGCACCAACAACAAATTAAGCTAAGAAAGATAGCACAAGATAAATATACCACAAGTGATAAGCAAGATATAAGTACTTCAAGCTCGATGGCTATCACAAGGAAAGTAAGCTCGGATATAGAGATAACTGAGGCACGCGGAGACGAAGATGTATTCCCGTGTTCACCACCTTTGGGAAGGGGGCTACGTCACGTTGGAGAGGTGTGAGGTTCCACGAAGGATTCCTCATGCGCCACAAAGGCTCACCTTCTTCTCCGAGTCTATCCCACGAAGGAATAGGCCCTTTCCTTATGGCTAGCTTTTCCTCCACTCCGGAGATGGCAAGCTCCACAACCACTTCACAAGCTCCACGAAGGAGAAGCCCGGGTCTCTTCACAATCTTCCACGAAGAGGACACCGCGATACCAACCGCCAAGCCAACTAGGATGTCACCCTCCAAGAGTAACAAGCTCACGGTCTCTCACTCGAACAAATCGTAATGGAGAGCTCAACACTTATGCAAGAATGCAAAGCAACAAGTGCTAGGGAGGAATTAGAGAGGAAGAACAATCGTGGAAGTCAACAAATGACTTCAAGATCTAGATCCAATGGGTTCCCCTCACTTAGAGGAGGAATTGGTTGGTGGGGATTGTAGATCTAGATCTCCTCTTTCAAAGCCCTCAAAAAGATGCAAGAATCATAGGAGGGAAGGGGGAGGAAGCAAGCTCAAGAGGTTCAACAATGGAGGTCAATTTCGTGGTCAAGAATACTCTAAAATGTTGGGGGAAGAACCCCCTTTTATAGTGGAAAGCAAATATGGCCATTAGGAGAAATCTGCGCGAACTCGGTTGAAGGTTCGGTTGGACCGGCTCCAGAACCGGACGGTCCGTTTCCTGGACCGGAAAACCGAACTTAAAACTGGAATTAGGGTCAGTACACAATCTCGGATAGACTCGGTATAGCAAAACCGAAAAATCCGGTTTAAGATCCGGTTTTCCGGTCCTGGCACCGGACCACCCGGTCTAGGAGCCGGTTGAACCGAATCCACAACCGGGATGAAACATGCTTCACGAAAAACGCAATAACTTTTGCATCCGGACTCCGATTTCGATGATCTTGGGATTGTTTTGATGAGGAAAAAATATCTAAAATATTGTGCAGAGAAACATCATATCCCAACAAAGGAGGATAGAACCAAATGAAGAAAGGTAAGAAGCCTCCCTAAATAAGAACCGATAAAACCTTCAAACTCAAAAACGCCATAGAAGATGCATACGAATTCTGTTTTCGATGAACTTGGGCTTGTTGAAGAGCTAGAAACAAGCTCAAGAACCTCACATGGATAAACACAAATAAGCAAAAAAATAGGAAGATGCAAAGTATGCAAAGGATTGAGCTCCCTATGACGATGTGATCAAGTTACACAACCGAAAGCCCCTCTTGATAGTGCGGCTATCTATCCTATAACCCGGTATCCTAACAACCACCTTGAGACCGGTAAAAGGAAAACCTAGCAAGGCTATACCTTTGCCTTGCGCATACCGCTTGATCTTGATGACAGCTCTTCAAGCTCCACCCAAGCCGGAATGTAACACTTGATCATTGTTGCTTCGTGAAGACTCCTAATTTTCTCCCCATACACCACTATGGGATAGCTTCATTAATACATTTCTTCACATGTCCATTATCACCAATATGGACGGCAAGCTTCAAGCAAATGATCTTTTCGAGATGCTTATCTTGAACTTGCCCTTCTGAACCTTGATGACGATCACCACTTGATGTCATCCTCTCATGGGCTATATAATATCTTCATTTTTGAAGCATGCCCATGGAAAGATACCCGTCCCATATAGAAAACGCAAAGGCAAATATATAATGGGTTAGTTCATGATGCATAATTGACAAGGCTTACCATACCATAATACCATGTGGTACATTCTTTATGCTTCATGTGTTGACCAACTTGAAATCACTCTTCACTCTTTGTATTGGTCAACCAAGTATCTTCTCGTGCTCCATCTTAATATCTTGAGGTATATAAGGAACTCTTCATTTGATTACATGCTCTAAATCTTAGTCAACCATAGCTCAACTAATGAGGCTATCATGATACCGACTTAGAGCCATATCTTGAATTCTTCTATTGAGATCACACTCTCAAGATCTTGATCATATCATATTCTTCTCTTTAACTCGATGATTTTGATGCCAATACTCAATGTATATCTTTATCTTCATGGCATCCATACTTGAATCCAACACATGGACTACACGTATGACCTATGGAATATACCTTCATATAAAACTTAGTGAAAACATTAGTCCATAGGGATTGTCATTAATCACCAAAACCACACATAGGAACAATTACCCTTTCAATGTTATCTCGGGATTTATTTACCCGATATGTTTGAGATTTAGCGATGAGCTTGAATGGAAAATTGATATTGTTCTCATTTTTTTCTCAAGTAAAAAACTAAAAATGTGTTGCGAGCATTCGTCAACGCAAAGGCCAGAGTTCAGTCCTCCTTTACGTGCAAAATTATGTAAAGTTCAGATTCAAACGTAATTTAGATCTTATACCAGATTCAATTTTAGTACACCACAAACACATCTTATGCAAAATTATGTAAAATTCAGGGCTGCACCCGACTGAATTGTTGGCAGAGATAATGGAATAGGTCCTACACAAAGATGCCTTTAGCACACCGCCTATCGGAGACGCATCAGAAAGGGCAAACATATGGTGTTTCGCCACTAGACCTCAAAGACTCACACCAGTGAAAGGGGGAGGGCCTCCTCCCTCCCCAAGTCCAGCAAGGGCATCTCAGTGACAATAATAGGAAGGGTGTGATTTATTTGCAGCATCCATACACCCCAAGATGTTATCTGGGGATTTATTTACCCGATATGCTTGAGATTTAGCGATGAGCTTGAATGGAAAACTAATATTGTCTTCATTTTCTCAAGTAAAAATGAGTTGCAAGCATTTGTCAACACAAAGGCCAGAGTTCAGTCCTCCTTTACGTGCAAAATTATGTAAAGTTCAAGTTCAAACGTAATTTAGATCTTATACAGAACCAATTTTAGGACACCACAAACACACCAGCCTGTTTTATATAACGAGTCGGTCGAAGCTAGGAAATTTTTGCTGTTCCATTGCTGCACAAAAGCCTTCAGCGCGTCAGAACTAAGCTAGTACAGCAGCTACTTATTTATCCCTGGATTAAATCGGGCGGCGCGGTCAATTTCGGCCATTGTCCCGGGGCTGAGAAGGACGCTGTTGGAGGCGCACCACTCCATGTAGGCCTCCTGCATGGACAATGTCGGCGGCGGCGGTGGCGCTGTCGATGTCTGCTGATCACCCCGAGGAGGAAGATGAAGCGGAGGAGGCGTGCCCTGAGGGGCGGCGCCGGTGAGCTTCTGCACGGTGTGGGCGAAGTCCTGCGGCGGCACGCGGTAGACGTGATCCTGGGAGGGATCCCGCCGTGTCCTGCTCCTCGTCGTCGTCGGCGGCGATCCCTGCCGGTGCTGATTAGTTTCCATGAGTCAATTTAATTGGGTCGATGGATCTGGAGAGAAATTCGCTCAGTCAAATTCGATTCGCATGCAGTCAAGTGCTGGATGGCTTGCTTGGTCGTCGTAGCATCTCGCGAGGAGGGGTTGTATATATATGCCGGGTCAGGGGACAGTGACGTGTACGCAGGTGCTGACGTCACACATGCCGGCTTATTCAGTGGAGGCTTCCATGTGTTACTTCCACTCCGTCAGCATGCATCTAATTACTTTTGGATCACGCCATCCATTACCTTGGCTTAGGTCATCCGTTACCTTGGCTTAGGTCATCATTCCTAGCAGCTCTCTCTCCAACCTCGAGAGTGCGGAGATGAGTCATGACATCCGCCACAGATAAACCACCGCCTCTCGGATCTTCCCGGCGGGTTCTATCATAGAGGCCAACACTCTGACCCGAGTAACATGGGCATGTGGAATCTCATGTGAATCACTAGAGACCACCTTGCAAAGCTAAATACTCCTAGGTGACCGATAGCGAAGTAGTATCGGGAGGAAAAGGTGAAAAGAACCTCCGGTGGATAGCGAAATAGAACATGAATCCATGATAAACTCCTAAGCACTGGAAGAAGAAAGTGATCTCTACCTATTGATGAAGAATGAGTCGGCGACTCATAGATAGTGGCTTGGTTAAGGGAAGGAACCCACCGAACCTATAGAGAAAGTGAGTCTCCATAGGACGACTCTCCGCCTTCTCCGAGTTCGATAATTTTGAATTTTTCTTTTTTGCAAAATGACTACTTTTATTACTGTTGTAAATTCATAGACTGTTAGGGCTTGTTGGGCCTCCTTGTTTCATAGGATTTGAAAAGAACCGGAATAGGCAAACTGCATGAATAGTGTCATGACGCTTCAAATCCTATAATATTTAAAAACAATCCAAAATTATGGGGGATTCATTCCTTTCAACCAGATTGACTCTCCATCAGAAAAGTTCCTATGGATTGAAATCATACAAAATTCCTTTGTAGGAAAATTTTCCATGGATTAAAATCCTACAAAGGTCTTTTAAAAATCATTTGAACCAAAGTGGTACTTAGATTCTCTATGTTGAAGATACCATGGTTTTAAATACTTTGGGTTGTTTGACTACAATACTCTGTGGTTTCATTGGTGTTACTTTCTTCACATCAGTTGCAAGCGCTGACGCACATCTAATTACTTTGGCTTACCTCATTCCTTACCTTGGCTTAGATCGATCTATATCTACGTTCCACGTGCACGCGCATCTAGTTCTAAGTAAAAGATAATCAGAGTCTACGATGTATGTGATGTCATGTTCCAACGCTGCGAAGCTATCAAATGCTGCGTAATTTAATATTTCTGTGATCACTGACATCCCAAGTATTTAACAATACCATGTCTTTCTCTACTAGCTACAAGAAAAAAGAGCATCAGAATTTTCTAATCAATCACAATCAACATGAGCTTAAAACAACCCCTGATTGAACTCCATGTTTCACAAGCTCCAGTAGCTGATAAGCAACTAGGAGGATATAAAAATACATACATGGTCATTATATTAGGTCCATCAGTATCAATTAATTCATCTCAACATCCTACCCCATACATAGAAATCAGGTATGCCTTGGTGATATCAGGGCACAGATAAAACAGTAGGCAGGAACATTGGTTACACGCTATCAAATCTAAACCTAATGGAGTGCATCATCCTTGGCAAAGATTCTACACAAACTCAACAAGATACATGATTCACAGAGTGAAAAATAGGCCCTTGCAAACATCATAATATAGTACAGAAGGCAAGAGTCTACATCATGATGGCGAGTCTTCAGGTGCTGCGATGAAAACATCCTCGAACTGATTATCATCTGATAGACAAACAAATAAACAGCTGTCAGGCTTCTACGTGCTTAATATCGATGAAACAGTTAGACTGGTCCTAGTGGGAGTATCATAATACTAGTATCATGCATATGATACTAGTGTATGATACTATGTCTCTAGTGCATTGTATCATGTAATAGTATCATAGTAGTGGTATATTTATTGATTTGTAGAATCTCTATGCAAAATGTGTATACAAGATTTATTTGTCATTGTGATTTCTAGTTTTACGTGCTATGATACGGTATCTACCTATGATACTCTAACCACATCTCTCTTCATTAATTGTGATGCCACATCAGATTTTTGCCAAGTTGGCATGCATGATACACCTTATGATACTAGCACTAGGACCAGCCTTATTGGGAGCAGCAGCTAGGACAAAAAAGTACACCCGATTAAAAAGCATAATCTTATTGACTTCTAAAACACAGGCCTAGACAAATGTAACTTCCATGGTTATGAATGGGGCAATGTAACACCTTCAGATATACACAATACTATCTGTTCTCTTTGTACAGTACCAGGTACATTATACTCCCGGCGGGAAGGAAATACATGTCAGCATTAGAAATGGACATAGTCTTCGAGATGCAACTTTAAAAAATATTTAGACAATTGATTTCCGCACAAATATGTTTGTTATAATTTTTAAAGTACAATATCAACAGAAATAATTTTCATAACACATCTAACGAAGAAAATTATTGACGGAGGGAGTATTATTTTAACCCATCCAATCTTAATATTTTCTTCAAACATTTTGAGTCAAAAATGGATGAAAGTTATGACCACATGCATTCTAGGACAGCATTATTGACGAACGGAGGTAGTAAAATAGAACATCAACAGTAAACCATCATGATATAGCTTTAGCTGCTAATCTAATTGACTCTATACTTGGTTTTGTTCTGAAACCGAGTCTCTTTTGCAATGAGTAGCGACAGCTTATTTTGTATAATACTGTAATTAGCACCATGTACTTTGCGAGAGATGGAGAACCATGGATAATCATATCAGAGTAAGAAAAAGCTACCGCAGAGAAACTTCACGTCGCCAAGAAAACAAACATTCCTAGAAAAATGAAGCGCTTTCACAAACAAAGTCGCTTCCGTATTCAGTAAGTCATGTAAAGTTAGACTATGAAGCCCAACCATCAACCATAAACAACGCAATGGATCACATACAGTTAAAGAAAGAGCACACTAGTATCAAAACAAAGTTAAAGTACTCATTCCGTCTGTGACATCCTTTTCAGGACGGAGGGAGTACTTAAGTTCACAGGTAAACGAGTAATGTTGTTAAGCAGTCAGAGTAGAAAACAAAACCTGTTCTGAGTGTTAATGCAACAATAGCGTCATTTTCAACCTGCATATAAAAACAGACAACATTAACTAAGTTATTGAACAGGAATGGCATTGAGAAAAAATAAATCTGAGATAACTACAACATATGAGTTAATATATTAGTGATATAGTCACACATTGTTGGTCAGTCCACAATTATCTTCATTCTAATTATGACAGGGTGCATCAATTACGTGCTTAATATATGTGCAATGGTACCTTCTGATTTGCCAACGTCTTTGAGTCATCCAATACATCATGTGTTGCCAATAAGATCAGCCGTTGATTACTGGGAGGCTGATCAATTAGTGAATGCAATTTTTGTTTAATGTTTAAAGTAGTCTCGGTTGGATCAAATTGTATGAAGTAGGTAGTCTTGTTTCGCTTCACTCGGATATACATGGCCTGCATAGGGAAATATGCCTCTCCAATGTTAGTGAGTCGACCATTTGAATGATAAATTAAGCTGAATGAAAGCATAACAAAAAAAGCAGAATAGAGCAGAAAAATACATTCTAAATTCATCTGCTACAAGTATACAGTAAGCGCGAACCACCAGTAGGCATGTTTATGAGATATTACTACGAGTTGCTTGTATATCTCCTGCCTCCTTCCGCAAATTATTTTTGCCAGTATATCATTTTGTACTTTTGACAACAAATCTTGAGAGAAGGTAAGAACAGGAACATAATTAAGAATGACGGATCTTGTACTGGAAATATAGAAAAATGCAAAGACTAATAAATCATGTCTTTTCAGCTTTTTCAAGCAAATATTCTGTGGAGCAATGCGAAGTAGCTATGGTGTATGGTGACCTAAAAGGCTAAAACTTTCTAGGAGTTTGAGAAGTAAATTTATAATGTTTGTACTACTATTGCTCGTATCAAGATATATGCCATATACAATTCTCATTTTATGTATTTATAGTGAAAGCTGATTCTCTAAAGTTAGTTTTGTGCCAAAAATGCAAACATCACAAAGTTTATTTAGAAACCTTGGCATGACTACAACCATATGTACCCTATCAATCTATCATACAACAGCAAGGTTCTTGAACTATCATTAACTCTGATGCACCAACTCTTAAACTGGATGTCATATCAATACAGAATCCCACCAGTAAGAATTCTACTTTTACATGTCAAGAAATGCATTAAATTATCAAACTTGTACATGAGGTTGACGCATAGCTAGAACAAAAAAGGTTGCAATCACAGATTTACCAAGTACTCCCTCCATCCCAAAATATAAGGCGTGCTATTTTTCCGCTGGTCTTTAATACACGACTTTGACCACTACTATATACTAAATTATATAGATTGGGAATGTATAAATGGTGTTGTTGGATTCGTCTTGCAAAATTCTTTCATTTCAAATATTTCTATACTAATTTTGTGGACACATTACAAGTACAAATCATAGTCAAAGTTGTAAGTCATTGACCAGCAAAAATCAATGGCACCTTACATTTTGGGATGGAGGGAGTCCACACAAAATATAAGACGTGGTAATACAATCTAAAATAAGACATATATAGTAAGCACAATTTATTGTTCCCAACTACAGATTTGATTAACACACTGAGAAAAATTAAACAGCGGCTTTGATGCTAAAGTTAAGGAAATCCGAAATACGTCAAATAGAGTAAAATGCGGAGAGGGCGAAAGGTGATACAGTGGCAAGGTAATGCCTGCTTATGCATTATTTGTACCATAGGTTGTTACGGACTGGGAATGAGAAAAGAATTTCATTTCTCTACTATTTGTTGGTCGCTCCTATTTCTTCAATACGAACATTCCACCCAAAGTACAAACATGGTCCAATTAATCCTCAAGAACTTTGCCATGAGGGTAGGGACAGAGCCAGCATGGTACAGTTGGGTTCAGCTGAAGCCAATGAAACTTGGCTAGCTCAGTACTAAATTGCTGCTTAGTACTAAGCATCATTATTTGGTTTGATAGCACCAGAATCAGTCACCTAAGGTTACACCAAATTGAACAATCCACCAGAGCTGATCAATAGTGTTGCTCCCCCAGCCCACATGCCTAACCATGGAACCCAGCTTTGGTCCCAGGTAACCTCAGCACTACCTCAATCCACACCCAACATACACACCTTATGGTTTCCTTTCCTCTAGAAAGAACAAGCTCACCCTGTCTTTCACAAGGACCAGCGGTTCGCCATTAATTCCACGTGACCCGTCTGCGTGAAGGGTTAGAAGGCACTAGCAGCACAGCAGCCGCTCTCATGTCTTCCACAGGCGAGTACAGGTCCCATATTCAGGGAACGAACCCTAAGGATTTACACCAGCATGCTGGCTGACTACTAGGTACGTAGCTATCAGGGACGGCAAAGGAAGAAAAAATACGATTGGTCTGTCGGAGGCTCACCGGCTCTTCCTCGCGCGCAGTGGTGGTTCCGGAGGCGATCGCCGGAGGATGAAAGAGCGGAGCCTCGTCGCCGCAGTCGCCTTTCTCTTCCCTTCTGTTTCTCCCCCGGATCCAAACGCACGGACGAAGGTCGAACCCGACCAGCGGTCTAGAATGTGCGAGGCCATGTTCAGCCTGCCCGAAACGGGCCGAACTTTTGTCGAGTAGGCCTCGATTGTTTGGTCCTAAATCCAAATGATCCTGGGCCGGAAAACCAAGAAGCCTAACGCGACAAAAAAGCCTTTTTTTTTGACGAAAATGCAGACGGAGCTGCTTTCATTGATCAAGCACGCCAAAACGCGCAAAAATAACACACAGCTTATAAACGATTAAAAAAACAGGGCCGACGTTTGAGTTTCTTTGGCGTTCCCTCTTCCCGGCCGCGCGCATGAATTCGTCGCCGTCCGGCGTCCGGTGGAGTTCCCGAGAACAAGAAGCGTCGCGTCTTCGCCGCTTCGATCACCCAGCCCCGTAATCAATCCCTCCGTATTCCGACTAGCTTATAAATACTCATCCGGGATGCTTCTCGTCGTCGCCAATCAGTTCGTGCGAGGGGCAGCGAAGCCACACCAGGCACTACCCTGCAGATCTACACCGCAGTTCAGGCCATGAGCAAGCCCAAGGCAACGGTGGGCGAAGGCGCCGGCCAAAAGCCATCGAAGCCTTCGGTTGCGATGAAGCCCACGCCGCCGACCGAGCCAAAGTTACGCCTCGCATCTCCTTCCCCTTGGTTCGGCTCTTCAGCTGCTGCTGCGGAGAAGCCGACGGCCACGGCGACGAAGAATGCATCAACCTCTGCTAAGGCTAAGGGGCCCTCGCAGCCGAAGCCCGCGCCGAGGGCAGACGCATCCAAGGGACCGCCCCTGTCGGTATTGCTTCGAGATTTTTTCTATTAGTCTGATTCGGTGGCTCTGGTATGCTTGCGCTTCGCATTCGCATGGACCTGCTTCTGAAGGAAAAATGTTTCCCATGTATGGACTAGTATCTGCTTAGTCCATCCATCGACTTGTCGTCTCGTGGATTGAAATAAATATTCTGAATGGTTGGTTAATTTTACCTTGACTAGCAGCATGCCCACGCGTTGCTGTGGAACAACAAAAATAGATAACAAAAGTAAAAAAGTAACACAATTGTAATATCGGTACCTTTGTACACACGAAACTATCTGGACGATGCTTACAATATCACGATTGAATAGATGTTTTTCTTAGAAATTTCATAAAGCATCCATCTTAAAATTTGTATGCAGCTCTGCAACCTGTGGTGCACCTGAAACTTCCAACATTACTGAAAATAAATATACTGCTTTTGCTGCAGAGAAAGGTAAGGTATTAGCTTCTAAATAAAAAATAAAAAATAGGTAGACTGTAACTTTTATGCGGACAAAAAATATGTTTCTAACAGATCAACCATGTATGGCAAAGTGTTAGCCAAAATAACAGTATACAGACAGACCTATGCAAGTGCCATGGCGGCTAAGGGTAGAGTGTCGGCCGTGCGTATAACATAATTGAGACCAGCGAACGATTAGCCATGAGAAAAATTTCATAGTTACAGTTATGCAGGTGAGCTAAATTTTTGGCCGGTGATTATGTGAGTTGCACATATAGATAATGGATGTTTTCCTTCCCAGTTTGTTTAAGTAACCACAAAGAAAAGGAGGGAATTGTTGTCTATTATCTTTACTAAATTGATTGCGGTAGGTTTATGGTTTCTCTCTTGTATTCTTTTGCTAATTAAGCCAGTTAAGCTGTATATATTAAGAGAAAAACTTTTAGTCATTGTCAAGTGAAGACTAATTGTCTTAACAGTGTATTCCTAACCAGGGGAACCTAGCATGTTATACATCACCATGCCACATGAAATGCGCTATGAACTGAATGTTACAACCATCCATCTAATCCGAATATTGAAGTTTAAAATATGAAGCTCAAATGGATCCAGATCATACCTTCCTCGTGTCAATACCATGGGACATATGCAATCCCTTGTTAAAGACATAGTGAAGCTCCTGCTTATAACAGGATTAAAATTCAGAAGACGAGGTTACAGTCTTACAGATCGATTGGGCTGAGAGTTCCTGAAGTGATGACTCAGTTTGGAAACGATCAAAAAGAGGCTGTATCGCAAGTGAAGCGTCATTGCAACTGAGCTGCAGCAGAGATCATCATGTCAAGTGTAAACAACGTATCGAGACAAACTAAGTTGCGTAAACCTATACCTCAAGCTGGAATCTAGAGGACACCCACCATTGTCGTTTTCTGTCGAAGGAGACGCGGCGTCTTTCAGCTTCTCATCCGAAATCACTGGTGGCCGAGACAGAATAGAGCAGAGTAAGCCACACTGAAGACATCTTCCATAAAACAGAGCAAGCGAGCAACGATGTGAATGATAGAACAGAGACGCACACGCGGAAGGAGTTGCAACACACAACGCACGCACCCACCTACCACAAGCCACAAACCCCGCCTCCAGATCGAACGCAAGCGTCTCCCTTCCTCGCGTAATCCCCTCCTTCCCGTCGACCTCCCCTCTGCAGCGCCCCCAAGGTCGTCGGCGGCCGCTGTGCCCCGCTACCTCTCCCTCCTAGCATCGGTTGCCGCTCCTCCTCTAACCGCAAGCTAGAGCCGCCGCCAGCTCCGCCGTCGGCCTCTGCAAACAGCGCCTTCCCGCTGGCCCTCCTCCATCTTTTTTCCGACGCTATGGACTCAAGGTCGTCCGGCCGGCCCTCCTTCACCTTGTTCCCAACACCATGGCCTCAAGGTCGTCGCCGACCGCCGTCCTTGTTCCCCGCCGCGCTGGGCACCGCCGCCTCCTACAGATTGCGGGGGAACGGGAGAAGCGAACGAGCGAGCAGTAGGTGGGAAGAAGAAGCGGAGCTGCTGCATGAGAGCCTCTCGGCTCTCGCCGACGGATACCGGCTGGCGGAGGGCTATCGATGGCGAGGAGGAGGCTTCCATCGGGGCGTGTTGGGGAAGAGGGCAGGGCGGCTGGACGCATGCGTCGGCGAGGATGCGAGGTTGTGACGAGGTGGAGTCGCAACCGTTTGTTGACTTCCTCACTTGGCGGTGGCAGTGCTTGTAATACCCCCGAACACATAGGGGCAAAAAGGTCAAATCCAGGCAGACGGAAAATTTGGTTGGGTGACGAACGTTCCCAATATTTTTAATAGTATAGATTAAGTAATCATCGTTGCTCATGTAGTAATTTCATGTTCGCTTCAGCAATCTTTGTTACTCACAATGTTATCTGGATGAGAAACGCTGTTACAGCCAAAAAAAAAGTGCAGTAGTATTAGAAAGAAACAGAGCCCACTGCCATGACGACGAACGAACGCGGCATCAACCTCTGCCAAGGGGCCGTCACAGCCAAAAAGAAGAGCACTAGTACCAGAACCGCTGTTTGTAACTTGATTAAGCTTATAAATCAAAAAAACTTGATTAAGCTTACAATGTTATCTGGATGAGAAACACTACTGGAAAAACCATCTTCGGTTCGACGTGAAAAGGCCAGCAATCCCAGCCTGGCACTAGTCCCGGGTCGTGAGACCTCTAACGGCTAGAAACGGCCATAGTTACTAGTCTCGGGCCGGACCAGATCTTTAGTCCCGGTCTGTAATGACCTGGAGCAGGCCAGCTGGTCTTTTCTGGATTGTTAGTTCCGGGTCGTATCACGGTCCGGGACTAGTTGTCCACCATTATATATTCTACTTTCTGTTCTGCTGCCCTAAAGCATATGGTGGCTATTTTTCTCAAAGAAGCAAGAGAGTTCATGTCATTTTTTTTCTCAAGATTTGTCAAGATTTTGTTTGCAACACCTAAATCCAAAGCTTTAAAAGGTTAGAACTTTATTCTTTCATCTCTTATTGCTACTTTATCTCTATAATGCTCTAGAAGTATAGAGATATGGATCAATGCATGCATGCTCTAGAAGTAGCTAGAAGGATTTTGATATATATGTGTAACAAATTTTGATTAGGCACATAGTTACTGAAAATTAAAATGTGTAATTTTAGAGTTTCAGAGCTTAGAATGGAATGAGGTTTTCACTGATAGAACAATAATAAAAAACTCCACATTTATCTTGTTAATTGTTTTCTCCAATTCACAAATTGGTGCATGTAAATTTTCAAAATTCAAAATTAATGCTATAGAAGCTCTTAATATAAATTGTAATAATTTTATCATGTTGTGTAATGGTTTTTGATATACTTTTACTATAATGCAGATGGTTCGGGAATGGATGTATGGTACTGACCGACGCTCTGGCGAGTTCATTAATGGCGTGCATGAATTCATCCGTGTTGCTGATGCAAACAAGCGCAATGGTTTTGTATTTTGTCCATGTAATGGATGTAGGAATCAGAAGGATTACTCTGACTCAAAACCCTTCACAACCACCTGTTGAAGTCCGGCTTCATGCACAGTTATAATTGTTGGACCAAGCACGGAGAGAGAGGGGTTATAATGGAAGACAATGAAGAAGAGGAGGAGGATGACAACTATCATGGTTTCCCTGAGTACGGAAATACTTCCATGGGGGATGCTGAAGGGGAGGATGAAGAAGAGACACATGATGATCCCGCTGATGATCTTGGTCGGACCATTGCCGATGCATGAAAAGATTGTGAAACTGAAAAGGATAGGGAGAAGTTCAATCACATGTTAGAGGATCACAAAAAAGTTGTTGTATCCAAATTGCAAAAATGGTCTGAAAAAGCTAGGCAGCACACTTGAATTGTTGCGATGGAAGGCTGAGTGTGCTATATCTGACTCCTCATTTGAAAAGTTGCTGAAAATGATGAAGAATATGCTTCCAAAAGATAACGTATTGCCCGCCAGTACGTACGAAGCAAAGAATGTTTGTCTGCCCTCTAGGTTTAGAGGTTCAGAAGATACATGCATGCCCTAATGACTACATCCTCTACCACGGTGAGGAGTATGAGAATTTGGATGCATGCCCGGTATGCACTTCACTTCGGTATAAGATTAGACGAGATGACCCTGGTGACGTTGAGGACGAGCCCCTCCGGAAGAGGGTTCCTGCCAAGGTGATGTGGTATGCTTCTATAATACCACGGTTGAAACGCTTATTCAGAAACAAAGAGCACGCCAAGTTGTTGCGATGGCATAAAGAGGAACGTAAGTCAGACAGGATGTTGAGACACCCCGCTGATGGGTCGCAATGGAGAAAAATTGATAGAAAGTACCCGGACTTTGCAGATGACGCAAGGAGTTTAAGGTTTGGTCTAAGTACAGATGGCATGAATCCCTTTGGGGAGCAGAGCTCCAGTCACAGCACCTGGCCCGTAACTCTATGCATCTATAACATTTTTCCTTGGTTGTTCATGAAGCGGAAGTTCATTATAATGCCAGTGTTGATCCAAGGTCCGAAGCAACCCGACAACGACATTGATGTATACCTAAGGCCATTAGTGGAAGAACTTTTACAATTGTGGCACGAACCAGGGATACGCGTGTGGGATGAGCACAAGCAGGAAGAATTTAACCTCTGAGCATTGCTTTTCGTAACAATCAATGATTGGCCTGCTCTTAGTAACCTTTCAGGACAGTCAAACAAGGGATACAATGCATGCACACACTGTTTAGATGAGACTGAAAGTTTATATTTGGAACATTGTAAGAAGAATGTATACAATGAGCATCGTCGATTTCTTTTGGCCAAGCATCCCTTAAGAAAGAAATGCAAGCATTTCAACGGTCTGGCATGTCACCAGACGAAGCCTAAGGAGCGTACTGGTGCTGATATATTTGATATGGTCAAAGATTTGGATCAAATGGTAACCTTTGGAAAGGGTCCTGGCGGAAAATCTGTTCCGAAGGACGCTGAAGGACACGCACCCATGTGGAAGAAGAAATCTATATTTGGGGAGATACCATATTGAAAATTTTTAGAGGTCCGCTCTGCAATCGATGTGATGCATGTGACGAAGAATCTTTGCGTGAACCTGCTAGGCTTCTTGGACGTGTATGGGAAGACAAAAGATACACCGGAAGCACGAAAGTACCATCAACGTGTGAAAGACCCAGATGGCCTGCATCCAGAATGGTTTCAAGGTCATGCCAGCTATGCTCTTACCAAACAAGAGAAGGAAATATTTTTTGAATGCCTAAGCAGTATTAAGGTCCCGTCTGGCTTCTTGTCGAATATAAAGGGAATAATAAATATGGCAGAAAAAAGTTCCAAAACCTAAAGTCTCATGACTGCCACGTGATTATGATACAAATGCTTCCGATTGCATTGAGGGGGCTTCTACCAGATAATGTTCGAGTACCCATTGTGAAGCTATGTGCATTTCTCAATGCAATCTCTCAGAAGATAATCAATCCTCAATATCTACCACGGTTACAGAATGATGTGGTCCAATGTTATGACGCACCTGCTGGTTCACCTAGTCGAAGAGATTTCCATTCTCGGTCATGTATTTCTACACAATATGTTTCCCTTTGAGAGGTTCATGGGAATCTTAAAGAAATATGTTCGTCACCGTGCTAGGCCAGAAGGAAGCATCTCCAAGGGCTATGGAACATAGGAGGTCACTGAATTTTGTGTTGACTTCGTTCCTGACCTTAGGCCGATTGGTCTTCCTCAATCGCGGTATAAGGGGAGACTAAGTGGAAAGGGTACTCTAGAAAGGAAATCAATAATATGTAGGGACGGACATTCTTACACCGAAGCACATTACACCGTTCTACAAAATTCTATCTTGGCAGCCCCATATATCGAGGAACACAAGAAAATCTTACGCTCCAACAACCCTGGAAAGCATGACTCTTGGATTAGAGATGAACACATGAAGAGTTTCGGCGGTTGGTTGCAGCATCTCATCAAAAACAACACTCTTGGAGATCAGTTATACTTGTTGTCTAGGTCACCATCTTCGACTATATCGACTTTCCAAGGGTACGAGATAAATGGCTATACATTTTACACGATAGCCCAAGATAAAAAGAGCACCAAACAAAATAGTGGTGTCCGCTTTGATGCAATAGACAACAATGGGTCAAAGACCACATATTATGGTTACATAGAGGAGATATGGGAACTTGACTATGGACCTACTTTTAAGGTCCCCTTGTTTCGGTGCAAATGGGTCAAGCTGACAGGAGGAGGGGTTGAGGTAGACAAGAAATACAGAATGATATCGTTGGATCTCAACAATCTTGGGTACTTAGACGAACCATTCGTCCTAGCCAATGATGTGGCTCAGGTTTTCTATATGAAGGACATGTCTACCAAACCTAGAAAAAGAAAAAAATAAGAAAAAGAATACATCAGACGATGAGCCAAAGCGCCACATAGTTCTTTCAGGAAAAATAAACATCGTGGGAGTGGAGGACAAGACAGACATGTTAGAAGATTGTGATAAGTTTCATGAAATTCCGCCCTTCGCGGTGAAGGATGACCCAAGCATCATGTTAATGAATGAAGATGCTCCATGGATACGGTGGGATCAGAAAGGAACACACGCGAAGAAATGATGTGTAATAATTGTAACATTTTATGAGTGAAGATGCTCCATGTGTCCATTTTTACAGTGTTGTCTGTAAACAATCTTGAGTGTGTTAGTCCCGTTTTGTGGCTGGACCGGGACTAAAGGGGGGCCTTTAGTCCCGATTCATACTTACCATTAAGATCTGATCTCTAAACGTGTGAGGTCACATATTAGGGAGTGCCTCTATGACCAGTTTTTTGGAGATGCCGGAGGACCGGGCTCCAGCGGCATCTCCCTGAAACTGGCCGTAGTGGTGTCCCTGCTCTCGAAAACCATCTTGTAGCTTGTAACTTCTCTAACTAGATCAATACGCCTGGGAGATAACTAATTTCACATATTAGGGAGTGCCTCTATGACCAGTTTCTTGGAGATGCCGGAGGACTGGGCTCCGGCGGCATCTCCCTGAACTGGCCGTAGTGGTGTCCCTGCTCTCGAAAACCATCTTGGAGATGCCTCAAACTGGCTGGAGGACTGGACTCACAAGGATGCCTATTTATAGTACAAGCAGCTCGGCATAATGTCGACACCCACGACGTAATGTCGACACTCACCCCTATTATTAGTGCTGACTCATGTTTTGTCCCGGTTGGTGTCTCCAACCGGAACTAAAGGTTCATATTTAGTCCCGGTTGGTGACACCATCCGAGACAAGGTACAAGCCACACGACATAATGTTGACACTCACCCCTATTATTAGTGCTGCATGGCCCAGTCTACCGTAATCCCTTCAGTCGCGGTTGGTTTCTCCAACCGGGACTAAAGATGAACCCTCTCTTTATAGGCATTTCCCTCTATTTATAGGCTGCTCAATCCAGCCTGCTCTATTTCCTCTATTTAGGTAACACTCAAGACATTTATTAATATTAAAAACCGAGACTAAATACATCATCTTCATATTTAGGTAACACTCAAGATATTTATTAATATTAAAAACCGGGACTAGCTAACACTCAGGACTAAAGCCGCCCCCTTTAGTCATAATCATGCCTAGTCCTATAGTACGCAGCTTCAGGGTCTTCTTCGTCATCATCATCGTCACCTGCCACTCCGGGGATCCTTAGCCCAGCCATGGCATATACCAGCGGCCACTCCGGCCTCGGATTCACGGCGGACGGGGGAGGGGTCTCCTGGAAGACGATGCCGCTACAACCGGGCGGGGGAGGGATCATCTTGTGGCTCTGTGGAGGGTGGACTTGTGGGCACCGCAGGCGAGGATGGTCTCCCCCGGCGATGTAGCGCATCACTCCGATGATAGTACGGTTCACCCACCACAGACAGCGGACGGCTTCGTTGTGGTTCACCGGGGGCAGACCATCACCCTCGTACCTGGCGAGCTCCATTTCCCGCCTATTAGTGAAGAAGGCATTCTAGGTGTCGTAGTGGTCGGGATCCAACTAGGGATCCATCTGCTGCTCCGGCGTGAGCTCGTGGTAGAAGTGGTTCATGATGGCCGTCTGGCGTGCGAAACCTTGAGGGACAGGAGGGACAGGAAACCCTCCAGCGCTCAGCATCCAGCCGGCGGGCGGCCGGTAGCCCGGCGGACAAGGTTAGTTGGAGGCGCAAAACGCCTCGATCTCCTCGAGGGTCAGAATGGCCCAGTAGGCGTTGTCCATTGTTCTAAGAGAGGAAGGTGTGGATATGTGGATAGCCATGGCGCGATCGCCCTAGATATAGAGGGAAAGGGTGGGAAAACTTGGCGTGAAGCTTTGGGAAATGGCGGGAAATATCTTTAGTCCCGGTTAGTGACTACAACCGGAACTAAAAGCTCTCGTAAAAAGAAAAGGGCGGGAAAACTTGGCGGGAAGCGGTGGGAAATGGCGGGAAATATCTTTAGTCCCGGTTTGTGACTACAACCAGGACTAAATGGATATTATATTAAGATTCTTTATATTTTTCTGATAATAATACACATATTATTTATTTTATTTGGATTTTTCAATAAAAGATATGATTTTCCAAAAAATTATATTTGATTTGGATGAAAAAAAGAAATTTACAAATGAAGTAATTTATAAATGATGCAAACAGATAAATGGATATTATATTAAGATTCTTTATATTTTTCTGATAATAATAGACATATTATTTGTTTTATTTGGATTTTTACAATAAAAGATATGATTTTCCAAAGTTTTATATTTGATTTGAATTAAAAAAAGAAAATTTACAAAAAGTAAACTAGTCACGGGTCGTGGCTGGACCCAGGACTAGAGGGTGCGTGCGCGCGGGAAAATCAAGCGACCTAAAAAACACATTAGTCCCGGGTCGTGGCTTAACCCGTGACTAAAGGGGGGTCTTTAGTCGCGGGTTAAGCCACGGCCCGGGACTAATGACCCTCTAGTTCCGGGCGGTGGCTTAGCCCGGGACTAAAGGGGTGGGGGTATAAGTAAACTGCGTCCGCCCCTGGCCTCCCCCACCTAGCACTTGCCGAAATCGACGAGGAGACGAACAGACGACGGCGAGCTCGATCGACGCAGGCGAGGTGCTGTCGGATTCCACCGCGCGCCGCCCTCGTCTCCGGCCGCCCTGTCGTGCCGCCGCCCCGCACCGTGCTGCCGCGCGCCGCCGCGCCGTACGTGCCGCCGTGCCGCCGCGCGCAATCCCGCCGCTCCGCAACGTGCGCCGCCGCCTCGTCGTGCCGCTGCGCGCCGTCCCGCCGCCGCCTCGACGTGCGTCGATCGATCTTAGCATTTTTAGTTTCTTTTTTTAGGAATATATAATTGTTTTTAGTTTCTTTTTTAGAAATATATAATTGTTTATATAATTGTTTTTAGTTGTTTTTAGGAATATATAATTGTTTATATAATTGCTTTTAGTTGTTTTTAGGAATATATAATTGTTTTTAGTTTCTTTTTTTAGGAGTATATAATTATTTATATAATTGTTTTTAGTTGTTTTTAGGAATATATAATTGTTTATATAATTTTTTAGGAATATATAATTGTTTTTAGTTGTTTTTTAGGAATATATAATTGTTTTTTAGGAATATATAATTGCTTATTAGGTTTATTAGGAATATTAATTGTTTTTAGGAATATATAATTGTTTTTACTTTTTTAGGATTATTAATTAGTGTTATTAGGGTTATTAATTAGTGTTTATAGGGTTATTAATTATATAATTATTAGGGTTATTAATTAGTGTTATTAGGGTTATTAATTATATAATTATTAGGGTTATTAATTTGTGTTATTAGGGTTATTGTTTTTTGTTTAATTATTAGGGTTATTGTTTTTTCTAACCTGTTTAACTCTCTTTTTGTTATAGTTAATTAAGTCATGGATCCATCCGAAGATCCTGGTCGCATTGGTGAAGGTTTTCTTCAGGGCATGATAATAGGTGAAATTCCTCTTAATATTAATACCGGTGAAGGTATTTTGCTCGAGGAAGAGATATCCTTATATTTGAATCCATCCGGTGATGGACTAGAGGAAAACCTAATGTACCAAGGGGAAGACCAGATGGACGAAGGGCAAACAAATAACAACAATAATGATGGCCCCTCGTCAGGATCCGGCGAGGTACATATATATATAAAGTCTCGTGTTATCTCTATTCATTAACTGGTCTAGATATATATTAATCACCCTCTCTTCTTCTTTTAGCCCACCGGATCGAAGCAATCGACAGCTCGAACAAAATGAGGGCCGAACAAAAAGTTGGATGGTCATCAGAGGTTCACCATCGAAGAAATAGATGATGATGGTGAACCGATTGCTCCAGAAAAGCACCGGAGGATTTTATAAATCAATGCGGGGTGCTTGTTATGGACAACCTGCCGATCACCATGCAAGAATGGAATCAGTTAAAGAAACCCGATGAAGAATCCAACAGCTATGTCACCGATGATGCCAAAGATGACCTTTGGCAGAAGCTCATAGCGTATTTCATACTACCTCCAGAGTATGAAGAATTTGAGGTAGATGGTATTACCCCAAGGCCGGGTGGGCTTGAAAATAGAGCGAAAGTGAAGGAGTTGGCTCTAAGCAAGATGGCTAAACTGTACCGGAACCACAAGAAAATTTATACGCGAAATATGTCGCGAAAAATAAAACTCCATACTTCAAAGGAGTAAACGAGAAGTTGAGAGAACAGTGGCCCGATTTTGTACAGTACAAGCAATCTGATAAAGCTAAGGCAAAGTCGGCAAAGAACGCGTTAAATGCTGCCAAAAAGAAATACCATCATAAAATGGGGACAGGTGGCTACAAGAGTGCCGTCCCTAAGTGGGAAACTATGGAGAAGAACATGAGGGCTAGAGGCATCACTCCTGGTACAGATGGATGGCCCGAGAGTTCAAAGCACTGGTGGTACGTGCACGGGGGATCCTTGGACCCAGAAACAGGGAAGACATTATTTCATGATAAAATTCTAAAACCCTCCCAAGACCTTATTCAAGCAATGAACGATGCTCAATTGGGATTGTTCCGTCCCGAGAGAGAGAACGACGAGCTGACAGGCGCCCTAGGGAATCCTGAAAAGGGAGGACGAACACGAGGCAAAGGCGTCGGCGTCTCGTGGAAGAAAGGGTTTACTCAGTACGATGCCAGTTACAGAAGCCGTCAGAGAAAGAAGGACCGGGAGGCAGACCGGATCTCCAGGGTAGAGCAGGACCTAGATGATCTGAAGAACCTCATGCATGAAATTATCCAAAGGCCGCCGTCGTCAACTCACCTGCGGGCTGATGATCCTGCATTGGATCTTAGCCAGCGGAGAAGCAGCATGGCTTCCACGGAGGTCCGGTTTGATGATCAAGCACTGCTGGATGATGCACCGGCTCCTCACTACCCCGTGGATGATGTCAGAGAGATGGCACAATGTGAGCTACATCAGCCAATGAACAACATGTCCTTCAAGGTGGCGATCGGCACTGCTTTACCTTGTCTACCTGGAGCACTCCACCATTCACTTCCGATTCCACCAGGCTATGCTCGTGTCACGGTGGATGACATAGTGGAGGATTTTGCGGACCTAGAGATTGAAATCGCTATGCCTGAAGGCCTTACGAAACTAGGAGATGTCAAGCGCAACATCATTCTATGGAATAAGAAGTACATCAAGTTTCTAGGCTCGGCGCCAAGGCCACCGACTCCGAGGAATCTAAGTCCACCCCGTATCGAATATCGTCAACCTCCAAGTCCACCCCAACCCGATTATCGCTAACCTCCAAGTCCACCCCGCCCCGCTGACGATCGCCGCAGCAGGAGTACGTCAACTCAATCTCCGCCTCCGCGCAATACTTGATCTCCGCCTCCGCCTCCGTGCAATACTACTACCTCGTCGAAGAAACGGAAGTTCGACGGTCCCCCGCGCCCCAAATCGAAGAAAGGTCAAACGGCGAAGATAGTCGACATCCCGTCGGCTCTTCCAAAGAAACCTTATGACAAGACTGATGAGGAAACTAACGCGGATGTGGCTGCCCAAGTTAAGGCGCATTTTGCACCCAAAAAGCCTGAGCCAAAGCCGGTATATGATGAAAAAAATAAAAAGTGGGCTAAGTCCTTGCTTGAGCAACCATCCCAGATATCGATGAATCTGGAATTAGACTATGACCAGGAGATTATTAAGCAAGCACAGAAGAAAAAAAATCACAAGTGCAAAAAGCGGGAAGCAAGTTGCCCAGCTCGGAGCACAAAAGAATCAATCGGTCGCCCCGCTCAAAGTCATTTTAGACCTCGACAAGGCCTTCAGAGCTGAAATGGATATGGACATGAAAATAATGGACCCCAGAGCCTATAATAATGCTGCACTTATGGGAATCACTGTATCGCAGACCAAAGCACTTGCTACCGAAGCAAATATGTCTCTTGGTCAATATTTAGGCTATGAAGATACGCCAGTGGGTCAGATAGTACGGCAGTATGTCCAAGGGGAGCCTCTAGTCAGTAATGAGGAGCTCGCGCGTCTATCCACACATATGCGAAATCTGCACGAATGGTACATGTCACAAGCAGAAAAAAACATCAAAAAGATCGGTTTCTGGTGGACGTTAGAAATGAACATCACTTCAAACCATACTCGATACAGGTTCAAATGACCGAACTGTTTCAGTTATACAACCAGCGCACCCTCGACAAATCTATCATTTGTTGCTACTATTTGTAAGTGATTTATTTCTATAATTAAGTTTGTAGCTCAGCTCGTTTCATTGCATTTAATATATTATCCTAACTATATATCCTTTTGTATGATGATATTATATTCTGCAGAATCAAGATGCTTGAATGCAAAAGAGCTAGAAGATACGACGTTGGGTTCATTGACCCATATATCGTTAATGAATATACGTTAAAGAATCACCCCAAAGACGTGGAGGAAGACCTGTGCAGGTTGTTAACCGAGAATAATTTTGTTAAGGAAATACTATTTCCTTACAACTTCAAGTGAGTATTTATATCTTGTACACATTTTGTTTTTGCTTACTAGATGAGCTATGCATGTATGCTTATGTAAACGTCCACAGGTTTCACTGGATCTTGCTAAACATTCAAGTTGACAACTCCCTAGTTGAAATCCATGACTCATTAAGTTGGGACCAAGAGCAGTGGAGCGACATGAAAGCAATGCTCCATAAGTAATTTCAATCATTATCGCATTATATCGTCCTCTTTCATTTATTTCCTGATATCAAGTAACTAATAACTCCTTTGTTCATTTTCTTTGCCGAGCAGGTGTTGGACACGGTTCAAACAGAAAATACCAGGTCCATTCAAAGAGGAGTTAACTTATAAAATGGTGAAGAGTTTACAGCAGCCACCGGGAACTCATTTGTGTGGATACTACGTCTGCGAGTACATCCGCGAGTTGACCAGTGAGCGGAAAGTTGACTCACATTATATTTATGATTTGCGGAAGAAACTAGAGTCAGACCAGCGCATAAGAGCAATTCAAGAGGAGCTGGCGGGATTTATGATGAAGAAAGTCCTTGATGTACATGGAGAGCATTATGCGGATGACGTGGAACTCGATTTGCCGTAGTCATCTCCATGTAGCTGATATGATATATATATATTCATCAATGATCATGTAATTTCAAAACATTTCTTCATTTTGATATATATATCATCAATGTATGCTTGCAAGGGATCGATTAATTATATAGATGCATCAACGTGTACCGTATATGTAGTAGCGTAGAATATGTGTACTTAAATATATGTTTGAAATTATAGTGAAACACAAAACGAAAAAGGAACGAAATGGCAAAAAAAAAGAAATACACAATCTCTGCCGCGGCAGAGAAACACACAATTCTCTGCCGCCCCAGGAAACCTTATAGTCCCGGTTGATGTTACGGCCCGGGACTAGAGGGTTTCCTCCCCCCGCGGCGCTGAAACAACCACGTGGCTGTTATCAGTCGCGGGCCGTAGCGAGCCGGGACTAGAGGATGACATCTAGTCCCGTTTTCGCAGTCCCGGGCCCAAAACCGGGACTAAAACCAGTTACAGCCCGGGACTACAGGCCCTTTTTCCACGAGTGAAACGCTGCACTTTTTGGCCGAGTGACCGACACATCCAGGACTTGGTTAGTTTGTTTGGTTCGTCTTCGACACCTGGTGACGACTGCCTTCCGTTGTACACTACAGAAAATGAGCAGACTCACGAGAAACAGCCGCGCCACAAATTCTCTACTCTTTGGGACTACTATGGACACAGCTAGACAGAAACATAACGCAGCTCATCCGGTCGGTGACAACAGAGTTCAGGACTCCACCACGCCCACTCTACCAGAAGCACCTGTGGTCCGACAGTTCCCAATGGACACCGGCAGCAAACTCAGATTCTTCCTCGACAAAGTTCTTGCATACTTGTCTTACATCTGCCAAGCTAGCCACTAACCAGAGTAAGCCAAGCAATGTCCAGTGTTGTCCTTGAAGCTGGCGTGAGCACTACTAGCTCGCTAGGAGGAGCAGGTCCAGTGGCACTCCGCATTCAGCCGTGCAACCTGGACGGGGCATATGGAACTAAAGAGTACATGAACCGTTGCTCGGGTGTCATCATGCATGAGGTATCCACACTCCAACCACTCCCAATATGCGAGCACAAGAGGCCAAGAAGCTGCCCAATTAAGCTCCTGGAGACACGAAGAGGATATTTGTGCTTGTTCGCCTACTTGTCTTCCTCCTGCCTATATATCCATGCAGCTAGACAAAGATGCTTTTGTGCGGTGGTTGGCATTTGCATACGCATGTTAGTGGACTACTAGGGGAGCACACTAATAGTTGGCGCCTCCGCACTTGGGCGATCCTGCGCAGTGCTCACATCAGCAGCATACTCCTAAGAACCAGCGATTTCTTTTCATGATAGTCAAGTTTCACTTTTCTGAAAATTGTGATGCATCGTAGTTTACATTTCGAGATGATACTCTTTTGGTAGCCTTGCTAATACTACTGTCAGATTTAGAGGTGTGTCTAAACTCTAAAGTGCAATAAGGCCTCGCACAAAAGAAAAATGTTGTTTGTTTTACCCTTGGAGGTGTAGCAGCAATCGCGCCGATTCTCCTCGAACTTCCCTTCCTCGACTATGGGTGGTATCTTCTCAAGCTTCACCACATCATCTAGCTCGTCTCCTTGTCGCGGCTTGGCTATTAGATCAAGACACCGTAGATGGCAAAGCATATATATCCTCGATCTTAGATCTGAAAATTGGTTCCCTACCATGTCATTGCTTCTATGTTATGGGTATGTTGTTCAAATTGCGGATGTGATCAACAAAGTGACCGGTTTGAGATAGGACCACTACTCCTGAGAGAAATTCCTAGTGACAATCTAGGGACGCCCTGGAAGGCTTGGTGTACAGATGAGATCTGACCTTCATTTGTTGGATCTAGCAATTAAAGTATCATGGCATCTTCAAGCCGATTCATGCTCTCCACGGTGAAAATCATCGATATGGCCTTCACTAGGTAGATATAGAAAGGGTAATGCTACGTCTACGGATGTTTTTCACGGGATCCAGCTTACAAAGAGACATGGAGATCAGCCAGAGGGGTCACGGGCTGGAAATCACAGAGGTCCAGGGAATTACACCAATCAGTTTTCACCACACTTGTCTGTAAGATTCATCCGTAACCTCAGTTTTGTAGTTACAGCACGTGTCGTCTCTTTCTTGAAGGCTTGTATTGTGACATCCCGGTCCATGGCTTAATATGAATGATAAGCTACTCATAATAACAAAATGCATTTTCTTTCTCCAAAGCACATCTCAAAAGAACCTCCGGGTTAAGCATGTTGAGCCTGCATTAATTTGGGAATAGGAGACCTCTCGGCAAGTTTCTAGAGGTGCACACTTTTTGAGGACAAACAACGCTAGAAAGACTAGTGTTTCTATGTGGGATTGTAGCCCTAGAGTGGATGGGTGTTCATGTATCCAATGTTGGGATCTTCTAACTAGGTGCAATATCGAGGATATGGTGGTACCCGCTCGCTGGGCGAGAATCCTTGATCTGCCTTTTTACTTGTTGGATCCAGCAAATGTTGACCTATGTGTAAAATTATCCTTGCAGATTTTGTCTTGAAAAATGTTGTTCAGCTCCACCCTTTTTTGTTGGCCATCATTCTTATCATCGACGATTGGGCACTCATTTGTTCTTCACTAATGAGGCCTGATGACGCGTATATATACTAGCGTCTCCGGATTTTTTTCTATTTCCCTAATGTAAGTCGTTTTGTTCGCCCTTAGTGTCTTACTGAATTAGGTTTGTAGACTGGGTGCATCAATATATGCAACGTCGAGTTGAGAACTTGAGATCTATCCTCCTAAAAATAAACATAGCTAATATGGAGAAAATGCCTAATAACTGTTGCCCACTCTTCTTTGAAATGAAGTTGCTATCTCCAAATTTTGGTGGACTCAAATCTTTGATATCTGCTTAAAATATTATTTATGACTTGGTTGACATCCTATGGTTAGGAGTTTTAACAAAACAACATGAAGTGTTTAATTTGTGGAGACCAAACAAGGATGAAAAACAAATTCTTGCAGAAAGTTTGTTTGTGTAGGTGCAGGTTCTGTGGAGAAGAACGATACACACAAGTGGTCAGAAGTTATGATTGATGTGTCGGACCTCAAAGTAAGTTACTCCTAATTAACGGTAGACATATGCATTGGGACTGTAGAGAATAGGTTGATGGAGTCCTAGAGAGTTGGTCGGTGCTAAGATGAGGACGGTGCATGATGGGGGCGTTGAGAACCGTGCAAGAGTCGAAAGATCCTTTTGGCGCTTACTAGTTGCTAGTTGTTGTTGTGATGCATATACTTATTGCTTATAATGTAGTAGTAGGAAATACTTGATGTTTTCATTTAGAGAGAGTTTCACCGATGTTTTATCAGAGACGTCCATGGTGAATTTACCAATCTCAAGACCTGATACACCGGTTTAGTCTCTCAAAATTGCTCGTAGAGATAGCGTGTGCATGCGTACATTTATAAGGGTGACTGGGTGAGGTATGCGCGTGTTGTGAGTGCTTGCGTTTGTACTGTATTTTAAAAAAAACATTTCCAGAAGATCCTAGGAAAATGATATAATTGTAAAGTAATTGCATTTCACGGTGCACTGAATAGATCTTGCAAAACGGTCAAAAATCTACCCCTCCAAAATATACCCTATCATATCCTAGCAGGGGACGGTACGGCCGGCCTTGGTCGAAGCAAGGGATGGGGCAATGGTCTGCTGCCATAGCGGGGAGCGTATTGAGTATTGGGGAAGAAGGCAAACCAGAAAAAAATAACACCAATAGATGGATGGTTCTCTTTTATGGTATATTTTTCAGTAACTATTTAGGAACACCACCTTTTCATACCACAAAACTTCTGATATAACTCATACACATTTTCTAGTTTGCCTTTTTCCGGTACAGGCTAGAGATGCTCTAAGCGAGATTTATGCATTGGCATTTGGTAGAACAGATAATCATATGTTAATCATTAATTGCAGTGATATTGGGTCACAATAACTGGACGGCTTGCAATGGAAGAATCAAATCAATCTCATCGAGTGCCCATGCACTAAGTCTTTTTTTCTTAACAAAAGTCCCCAAATTTTATTCAGCTCACAAGCAATCTACATGGTGCAATACAATTTCTTGTAATACAAAATTTGGGCAGCTAGAGCAATGGGACAATTGCCTTAAATAATATGAGTTGAATTTGAGCAACTAAAGATAGGCATAGACTGGGATTGTCTAATAGCCTAATATGCACAGTTGTAAGCGGACACCATTTAGATTTCTTTTTAACATGGTAGATTCTTGATATGCAGTTCCCTGAATGTACCGAGCTATTCGATGTCTTAACTCCCAAAGGAACTTGTGTATTTGTTGTCTTTGAAGCAGCAACAACTCTTTCTAGGCCTTTCTTCCGGCCTTCCTCTTCCTTAATATATCACATGCAGTTCTCCTGCATGGTTTAAAAAAAGATTGTCAGTTAGGAAAGTAACCTGATGGACATGGAGTTGCTTGGCTAGTTGTGATGTTAAAATAAGCGCCATTCATTAAGCATGAAGAGGCGATGGCTCCATTGGAGACGAGGCCTGGGCAACACCGTTGCATTTAGCTGACTATGTGGAAATAAGCAATAAGCTCCAATTCCTATAGCAACTCTTTCTTGAGATCTTGGGACTTTTTTGTTTTCCAAGCATCATGTGTAAAGATTTTGCTTCCCTGAATAGCAAGGTCGGTTCCGATTGTTTCACCCTACTTGAATGCTTCTTCATTAGGTCGGTCTTCTCTCATGTTGGTTGATTGTTTGTCTTTGGCAACCTCTTGTGTTAAGCCGCTTCTCCTTCCATCTGCACTACAACTGCTAGTAGAAATTTGTAAAGGATCCAACATCTTCATGTTTTTGTTAATTGCATTTTCCATATGCTGGATTTGTGTTGGGTGACTCCTTTCTATTGGACAAACAGTCATTTCAAGATTTCCAAATGCACCACATGAAGGTAAGAATATTTCTAGGCTTCCATGAGGGTGATTCATGTTTAATAGGATTAAAATAATTTCAGTAAGAGAGTCGTTTCTACAAGGATAATGTCACACTTTAAATACCAAGGTTTACTAAACCAAGAAGCCCCGGTGAAGCGAAAAGTGAGGGGGAGATGAGTTTCACTTTCTTCTACTCCACACATGCATCATAATTTACTGATATGTTTTCTATACTTACCTGATCGGGCACATGTGGGTATAGCTTTCCGAAGCAGCCTCCAACCAAAAGTTTGCACTCTCCAGAGTAATGCTTTTTTTCTAGATTTGGTTTAGAAGTTGTTTGGTGGAGGCGTGCACCTGTCTTGGCTTTGGTTCTCCATGGTCCTACAAATTTTGAAGGAAAGCATGATATGCACTTTTGGAATTACATTTACCTATGGTACTAAGCTTCCAACATAAGAAATCTTCATCATGTGAACAAATAATCATAGTGTTTTTAATCGTGGTAGCAAGATGAGGCTAGAAAAGAGTGTCAACAAGTTGGTGGTTCCAAGCTTTCTGCCTAGGAACCCACGGATCTTTCACCTACAATGGATAAGAATAGTTATCAGGATGGATGATTAGGAAGTCATATATGTGAGCCTAATCTTTACACCATGGGACGCTCCAAATAGAGATATGGCCCTGTGAGATTTGATAGAAGGAATGAGCCTTTAGAATAGGGAGGATTTTTAAGATGGAGGCCTAAAAGGATGATTTGAGAACATTTGAATTTGGACGCTATATGGAGGAATCAGGGAAGTATTTAGATTTCAGCACGACATGGAAGAAGTCATCCGCCTAATCAGCTATTCTCCATGTAGCCATAAAAACTTCCTAATTTATTTCTTGTAAATTTCTAATTCCAATGCCACCCTCCTTTTTGGGGGATCAAATATCCTTCCAGACTCTTAAGAAAAGGATTCTTGAGTTTGTTTCTTCTCTAATTTCTGCCCACCAAAAGTTTTGAATAATAGCTGTTATCTTAGCAATAAATCTTTTAGTGACAAGATTGTTTGACATGTAATAGACAGAGATAGAAGAACAAACATATTTAATGAGCTCAAGTCTAGCAGGATGGGAAAGTTGGCCGGCCTTATAAGTTGAGAGTTCTGATTTAGATTTTTCAAAAACAAACTTGTAAGCACCATTTCTATCCTTACTAGGAATAATGAGAGGATGTCTGAGGTGTATGAACTTTCTATCAATATCCGGGATGGGAAAAACCTGCTTTATGTCTTGACAAATGGATGAAGGAACATGCTTACTGAAGACAATTCCATATTTTGACCAAATTGGTGTTTGCCCGGATTGCATGCAATAGTCATGCAAATTTTTCTTCATTTTGGATGCTTCATGCACCGTAGATTTCCCACAAATCAAAATATCATCTACAAGAACAAGCGAGTGAGGGGGAAATTTGGTTCTAGTGTTATTCCTGCAAAACTGTTAGCAGACATGGCTTCCTACAATGTAATAGATAAATTCATTTATCGCAATGACAAAAATATAAAGGGACAAGAGGAAAACCTCGTTGGATACCTTTTCCCCCTTCAAATTTTATAAACAGTAGGCCATTAATGATCACAGAGAAAGTCAGCGAAGAGATAGTACATGCATGAATACGATTAATGAAATGGTCATGCAACCCTTTACATGCCAGAGCGGCAAAAAAATTCCATTTGATTCTATCAAATCTTTGGCAAGATCTAATTTTAGCATAACAATTTTATTTTTCCAGGCTGAGAGTAAAAGAGTGAGTAATCTCTTGAGCGATGATGATATTATTGCTAATGCGTACACCCTCAATAAAAGCTTGTTGAGAAGAGTGAATGTAATCTGGCAAGTGATGTTTAAGTCTATTAGCTAAACATTTGGCAATAATTTTATAGATAACATTGCACCGACTCATCGGTCTATAATCAGTCGGAACTAAAGGAACAAGCTTTTTTGTATAAGAGCAATGCAAGTATCATTGATATGTGATGGCATAATGTCTGTTTGGAAGAAATTACTTACCCGTAGCATCACATATGGTCCAATCAACTTTCATGTAGCAATGTAAAATTCTACATTGAAACCATCTGGTACCGGCGACCCATTTCATTTCATGTCCTTAAGTGTATTGAGAACCTCCTTTTCATCTAGGGTAGTATAGGTATAGTCCAGCATATCTTGAGGAGGTTGAGTATGTATGAACCGTCTACCATTGTTAGTTTGAGCATAGGTAAAAATAGATCTGAAATAATTAACAAAATATCTGCTAATTCCAGCCTGGCATGTGTTGTATGATATCATTCTCGTCTTTGAACGAGACAATGGTATTTTTCTGCTTTTTTAAGAATGGCCTTGTGAAAGAAAGAAGTATTCCTATCGTTGCATATAGGAGTCAGTTAGCTTTGTCATAGTTTGCTCGTACCTTTCTACCAGAAAATCTTACATACCATGGTCTTGCTGGTCTAAGGGTTTTATTCAAATTTGTTTGATCTGGTCTTCAAGGATATTTAACTCATGATGTAGAGGCTTTTTTTTCTTGCACCAAATCTTAAGACAAGCTGCAAGATGGTTAGTTCTATTTGAGAAAGATTTATTTATAGATGTCATCCAAACAGATTTAGCATGGCTTTGAAAATCATCTTCCTTAAGCCACCAATTTACAATATATATACGCCCAACTAATATGATAATAATTGTCTACATCTTAATTTGTATTTTGGCCTTTCATCCATAGTTTTAGTGAGTGATCATGCTATTCTTGGGTCAACGGAAGGTCCTGTTGGCAGGGACCATTCTAGAACTCCAATCTGCGGGCATATAGGTGTGGACTGCACACATCTGGAATTTCGAATCAGGTTCGAGCAGCTAGTAAGGGCGTGTTTGGTAGCCCGTTTTTCCGTTTCTTGCATGGACCGGGAAAAAATAAGGGCATCTGGTGTATTTGGTCTCATGTGTTTGTTGCATGCACGAACTATAAAACAGCTCAAAAGTTCGCCCGCTAGGAACACAGATTTTGGACGTTTATGCGGTGATAGACTCCGCTCGTGCAAAATGAGGGAAAAGCTGCGTCGCCCGTGCGAGCTCGGCGATGGCGCGAGTCGCCGGTTTTCCCCAAAAGCTGGCGAGAGAAATGTCGTCACCGCCCATTGCAGCGCGGTGGTATATATCACCACCCGCCACACCAACGTCCCTCGCCACCATTTTCCCCATTCTTCGAGATCTCAAGCCGGCGAGGTTCTTCATCGGTCAGCATGTAAGCGGCGGTAGCGGAGGCGGTGGTTGTAGGTTGGCCGGTGCAGGCGTTCTTCTCCAATATCTTCAGCGGCGACGTGCTCCTCTCCTACGATGTTGATGAATTCCATCAAACCCCAGGTATAATAGCTTTGATCTGTTAGCACCTCATAAATCTGATTGTAGTAGATCTATGTTAGTATGCCAAATGAACTGCTAGGTATAGTCATATATCGGTGTCTTTGTGGACTTGTTGCATGTTTAAGCTTGTGTTCAAGCCTAGTCTAGGTCTGTGCGACTGTGAGATCTGTAGGACATATGCCCGTTGATGAGTTCAGCCAGGCCCTCATGGATTCTCAAGATACCTTTGACGCTGAGACCCAATCCCAGCTCCCGCCTCTGAGGCTCACTTATCCTCAGCGCACAGAGATCTTGTATGATCCTCCGATGACCGGGTACACGATGAAGCAGATTGAAGAGCATGCTACCAAGATCTTGGCCAAGAAGAAATCCATCAAGGCTGGCAAATCCCACAAAACAAGCCAGTGCAAGGGGTGAAGGGCACCATGAAGTGGGAACCGTTCCTCTCGGCGTTCGTGCTCAACCAGATGTGCGAGATCATCAAGAGCGGCGTGAGGACAGAGAAGGGGTTCAAAGAGGTGCACCTCAACACTGTTGCCCGCAAGGTGTTTGAGTTCTATGGCATCGATGTGTCCTAACAACAGATGTACAACCACCTACGTAAGTGAAGGACCAGGTAGATTCATATCTCCAAGCTCAGAGACCTTAGCAGAGCTAGCTGGGACGAGGAGACCTGCACCATCATCTTGGAGGATGCCCACTACAGGGGACACATCTCGGTATTAACTAATTCTAGTTACATCCCTACGATTCCCTTATGTAACCTTGCTAACCTCCCTACAATTCTATGTCTCAGGATCACCCCAAGGATGTCGAGTATCTGAACAAGCCTGTTGCCAACTATAGGCAGATGGAGGCCATCTTCTCCTTCAGCCTTGCCACTGGCAGGTTTGCGATGGGCTCCAGTGGGCCTCTTAGCGAGCCAAGCCCTGAATACATGCATACCCAGGAGTCGAAGACAGTGGTGATTGATGACGAGGCCGAGACCGATGTCGCCGTAGGTTCTCGTTCTACCGATGTTGGTCAAGGCGGCATCACAAATGCCTACGTTGTTGGTGGCTTCGATCCTTGCAAGAAGAGGAAGAGGTCGCTGCTGGGAGAGGAGGACATCGCCGCCATCACCTGCATGACCGAGGCCGTGAAAGCGGTGGCGACCTCCATCACCACTGCTTCCCATCCTAATGTGCACTCGGCTCTGTACGACGTTATCATGTCCGCCAAAGGGTACAACCCTAAGGCTCTAATGGTGGCTCTCAGCCACCTCTTCGACAACAGGGCTATGGGAAACAACTTTGTTCAGATGGCAGAGGACCACAGGGATCTCTGGCTCAGGACCTTCATGGCCAAGCACTACTGCGTGTAGTGCTTGCTCCCTGATCATGGAGATGGTGGCGGTAGTGCATGCATGATGAAGAAGAAGTTGTATATTTTGAAGTAGCTAGGAACTTGATGAAAACTTATGCCTGTTTACTGTGAGGTGGTATATACTAACCCCTCATATGATAGAGAACTTATGCGGTGATAGGATTGCACCCCCTTTTGATATGGTGGTAGGATGACACCATAGATGTTGGTGGTGATCGGTTGGATCACACTAACTTGGTAGGTTGGAACTGTTGATGATGCTTGTGCCCATATGATCGTGCATGCTTAACTAGTTTATGTTTATTGCCTTGTGTTGTTTGTGAACTTGATCTGCCTACTTTAGTTGTGATCCTTATATGTGTTATGTCTCATAAAAATATAACTGGTATGTAGTCTACTACGGCAAGCAGCCGGAAATCTACAAGACAAGGGAGGAGTGCAGCCGACAAGTGACAGGTTACCAGCACAACCTCCATAAGGGGTTTAAGACTCTAGAGCAGGCACAAAAAAATCCTACTCTGAGTTCTTAGAAGAGCGTCCGAAGGCACAGCCGTCGCAAGATATAAACATCAATTTCACTCCACCACCATCAGTTCATCAACAAGTCCGTCCACATGAGCAGTTTTCACCTATAGGGGTGCAAATATGATAAAAATATCATCGTCGGCGGCCTGATCATGTGGATTGTGTACTACCACTTGCTCTGATTTATGTGAACGATCATGTAAGATCTTAAACCATCATGAATAGTTGGTAAGCTCACCATTTTACCATGCGAGGTAACCATATCGGGTCGGGCCGGATGCAGGCTTGCAACTTTGCACCAGTCGAGTCCAATCTGGTAAACCTAACAAAGTGGCCATGTAGGCTCTTCAAGTGGGGAAATAAAAAAACAGTCAACCAAATAAACTGTCCATCCTGACCTGAGAGCAATCTCTCTCATACAGTATACATTGGGCCAAATGAAATTCTGGTCCAAGTAACCAAACACGTCCTAAGTTTTGTAATTCGTCAGATAACACATCACCAGTATGCACACGCATTGTACAGTATACCAGATAACACATCATCAGTATGCGAGGTAACCATATCGGTCCGGATATGCGCTCTCAAGTGGGAAAACGGAAAAAACAGACAACCAAATAAACTACCCATTCTGACACAAGGACAGTCTCCCCCATACAGCATCCACGGGGCTAAGTCAAAAAAGGTGAAATTCTGCGGCACGGATTGACTGACTTTATGGGACTCCAAGTCGGCTAACTTTGAGTCGCTGACAGATGGACCCCATCATATACAGGGTCTACATGTCAGTGACTCAAAGTCGGCCAAAGTCGATCACCACAAAGTCAGCTAATCCTGGAAAAAAATTCTGGTGCGACTAACCAAACACGACCCAAGTTTCACACGCATTGTACAATACATTTGTACTTCCGTCGGTACGACCGATGAGTGAGTCGACCATCATGGCGACTGCCAGCAACTGAACACTGGTCCATGCATCACATGATGCATATATGTGCTATAGTACATGCTTCGGTGTACGGACCACGGTATACACGTTTAAGTAGACATGTGATACAATACATTTTCTACCTCTTTCTGCATGGAATGGAAGAGTAAAGAAAAGAAAAAACACTCGATTATTAAGGCTATTATTGGCATCTGCATCGATCACGTGTAACATGGTTCCGACACCTCGGATCTTTTCTCCCGTCTACCATACTTTTCATCATAGAATGCAAATTCAGGCGCTCGATCGATCGGAGATTTTCAGTTTAATAAGCGGGTTAGCGCTAACAAAGCGTACGTTCAAAGGGAAAAGACAAGCAGAGGAAAGGGGAACACATGCAAAAGGCGAAGCTGGCGATGCCATAAGCTCGGTCGAGTGCAGCATCAGTGGCTTGCCAGAGGGGAGGAAAGGATAGCGGGAGTGGTTCGGGGCAGTTGGGTTGTGTGTTGGAACGGTTGGCCTCGCCTTCCCTTTTCGCCCGCGCGCGCACCCCGTACGTCGCCGTTGCCTGCTAGTATATCATCCCCACGCCCCCCACCACACTCACAACCACTGCGTCGTACGTACTACTGCTCCATCTCCAGCTCTCTCTAGCTCGCTTCTACCCCTTTCTTCTCCCAAGCACGCTAGCTCTCCGTCGCCCGAAATCTGAGGAGGAGGAGGAGGATGCCGAGGCCGTGGAGACCGGTGCTGGCGTCGGCCACCAAGTGCTGCAGCGCGGAGGACGCCGTGGTGGCAGCCAGCGCCGGGAACGGCCTCGCGCGGTGCCGCCCGGCGCGCTCCGAGTTCTCGCGCCGCCTCGCCTCCTTCCGCCGCCTGTCCTCCACGACCAACAGCCCGGCCACGCCCACGGACGGCAAGGACATCGACGACGACAGAGAGGCGGCCGGGGAGCTGGGCGTGGGTCCGATGCAGCTGCACTCCTTCAGCCTCAGCGAGCTACGCGGCGTCACGCACGACTTCTCCAGCGGCTACCTCCTCGGCGAAGGCGGATTCGGCACCGTCCACAAGGGATTCGTCGACGCCGGCATGCGGCCAGGCCTCGAGGCCCAGCCCGTCGCCGTCAAGCAGCTCGACATCGCCGGCCTCCAGGGCCACAGGGAGTGGCTGGTAAGCACTATACCACACATACTACTGTCGTTCGTTACACACCGTGCACATGGGTGTAACTACTCCAACTAGCTTATATTTCATTCCTACTAGTACTGTATCTCGTACCAACTCCAAAACGACTTGGCTAGCTAATTTTGATTCGATGATCTGTCAGGCCGAGGTGATCTTCCTTGGTCAGTTCCGGCACCAGCACCTGGTGAAGCTCCTGGGCTACTGCTGCGAGGACGAGGAGCGGCTCCTGGTCTACGAGTTCATGCCGCGCGGCAGCCTCGAGAACCACCTCTTCAAGAGGATATCCGCCACGCTGCCGTGGGGAACCAGGCTCAAGGTCGCCATCGGAGCCGCCAAGGGGCTCGCCTTCCTCCATGGCGCCAAACAGCCCGTCATCTACCGGGACTTCAAGGCATCCAACATCCTACTCGACTCGGTACGTAAGCCTGCCTACTAGTTGATCCATCGATTTGTCACTCAACCGAATTACTAGTTAACTGACAATCGATCAAATGGATCGAGAGCAGGAATTCACGGCGAAGCTATCGGACTTTGGTCTGGCCAAGATGGGTCCCGAGGGGGAGGAGACGCACGTGACCACGCGCGTGATGGGCACCCACGGCTACGCGGCGCCGGAGTACGTCCAGACGGGCCACCTGACGATGAAGAGCGACGTGTACAGCTTCGGCGTGGTGCTGCTGGAGCTCCTCACTGGCCGCCGCGCCATGGAACACGTCCGGGGCCGGACCGCGCACGCGGAGCAGACCATCAAGCTCGTCGACTGGACGCGCCCTTACCTCGCCAGCAGCCGGAGGCTGCGCTGCATCATGGACCCCAAGCTGGCGGGGCACTACTCCGTCAAGGGCGCGCGCGCGGTGGCGCACCTGGCGGTGCAGTGTACGAGCGCGCAGCCGCGGGACAGGCCGAGCATGGCCGCCGTGGTGGAGGCGCTGGAGCGGCTGGAAGGGTTCAAGGACATGGCCGTCAGCCTCGGGCTCTGGCCCACCGCGCCCGTGGCCGGGAGGAACGCGCTGTCCGCCAAGTTCCGCGCCGAGATGAAGGGCGCCGGCGTGGGCGTCGTGGCGCGCCGGAGGAGCGCGTCCGCCAAGCTGGCCTGATCGATGATCGTGTACCTGCATGCGTCTGCCTGCCACGTCGTCTTAATTAGCACGCACACTAGTCTATGTGCCTCTGCCTGCCTGCTGTGTATGTGCGTGTGTGTGTATATAGTGTAAGATCGATTTTCGAATTTGTTACGTACGTGGTGATCGAGCAGTAAATTGAGGAGCTTAATCGTGATTATGGAGTGCGCGTACTTAGTCTAGTCTAGGTGCATGCCATATATGTAGATCCACCAGGCGGCTCGACATGCATATACGTACGTGTAGTGTATGAGTGTATCATGATGAACTGTAGGGTCGATTTGTTGTGCATTAATTTTCGAGATGGATTTTGTTCTGCTTCTCGTGCCCGTTCCAGTGGAGGACTTTTTGGAGACTTTCTTGCGTATTCTACTGGAGTAGTACTTGTACTGTTCAGCGTCCCGCCAAGGAAATGAGGAATCTTCCGTTTGTTGTGTTGCGCGCCGTTCATTTTCACGCCGTCTCCTCTCGTGAGCTTCGGCGCAATGACGCCAGAGCGCACTATCAAAGACTCGTCCCGTGCCAGTCGCGGACGCGAGTACACGACGATCCTTGCGTGCACACACGCGCGCGCGCGCATCCACAAGACGGTCATTCACTCGTGCACGTAGCGCCTGAAGATTCTTCACTCGTGCAGGTACTAGTACGTAAGTCTTCATCACCTATATACCTTTCTTCCATAACTGAATTAGGATTCAAGACTGTTGTCGTGTCAAAAATAAAGACCGTTCTGGCCACATAATAACAACCCGCCGATCGATCAATGGCACGCGCGAGTGACAAAGTCTAGGGATGTAGAAGTGGGACAATTGGGACAAGTGAGATATTATTTTTAGACTACTAGATTAATTCAAAACTTAGTGGGACAAGTGGGACAAGCTAGATTTGACATATCCCGTTTATCCCAGTTATCCCACCTAAATTAGAGTTAGTCTAGTAGTCTAAAAGTGATATCCCACTTGTTCTAATTGTTCCACTTCTGCATCCCTAGTCAAAGTCAATGTGACCATCTTTCCGCGCATAAGCGCTCCGGCCGCACGATCGATGATGACGACGACGACGGGCGGCGCACGTCGTGGTGGAGTCGTCGTACTTCCGTGGTCCAGCAGCTTGCCTCCCGAAGAAGGGGCATCCTGCAACTCCCTGGTCGCTACCGGCCGGCGCCCGGCCAGCCATCGCCGTCCGGCTACGGGGGAGACGACAATGGCGCTGTAATAACAACGGGATGGAAAAGGAAAGGATGCTCGCGCGACGACCGAGCTGGGACGAGACAAACTAGGAGCAAACAAGACGACGCGCGCAGCCACATCCGTCAATCTGCGAGTGATTCTTGCGCGCGGTGCAGAATCGCCAGACGGGACAGACTGCTGCTAGCTTTCTTGACTCGATCCGTGCGCAGACGATGCCCGGTCTCACCCCGCGCGCTCGACTGCCCTGCTTTGGTCGTCCAGCACGTCCGGTCACCCACGTCGACGCCAGCCTGAGCCAAGCCTAGCCACCACCGCACCAAGATCATGCCTCGTGCTTGTTCCTCATTCCCCTTCTTCCTGCTCTCGCAGCCACAATGCCACTCATGTCATGTCACCCGTGCCGGACTAGGACGGCACGAAGATATGTAGAACGAGGATAAAGAGGGATTGTCGAAATATGTTGTGTGTATTATTGACCTCGTGGGCGAGTATATATATGCATACAGAGATTATCTTAGAGTATAAGACAAGACACGAGATTTATCTCGATCCTAAATTACCTAAACCGTATGTATATCTAACACTCCCCCCACAGTCATAGCATGAGCGTCGTGAACAACATTGAATGACGTGGACAACCAAACTGGAGATAAGCCGAAGTAGACCTAGAAGGCTGACACCCTCCCTCTCCCCTCCCCTGCAGTCATAGCGGGAGCGTCGTGGATGCTTGGACTGCAGAGGAAGCTTATGAGTGCCCAGGCGAGGTGGTAGCCCTTGTGCCAATGTCGACGGAGCCGAGAGCGTGAGGCGGTGCTGAGGTCGGGGTAGCCGTTGAGAGGGGACGCCATGGTCGATGTCGTGGTCGAGGATGCCAGTGTCGAGGTAGCCGCACGTGAAGCCGCGTTCACGAAGAAGGTGCCGTGGTGATGATGACGGAAACGCATCGAGGGAAGTCGTTGAGGATGTCAATGCGGTCCGAGCCGTCGAGAACAATGTGCGACCATAGTTTTGCCAGAACTAGGCACATGTCGATAATGAATGCATACATCGGCTTTGCCAGAACCAAGTACGCAAATAAGAACTTGTCGGTGACGCGGTCGAGACAGTCGTAGAGGTCTATGTCGGACAAAAAAACATTATCGATGACGATGTAGACGAGGCGCCGATCCGAGCTTGTCAGGCCCGGGGACGCGTCGGAGATGAAGGCACGCGGCGGTGTTTCCAGCACTGAGCATACGTAGAGCGGGACCAATACGGTTGTCATGCCATGTCGGTGATAGACTAGAATAGGAGGTCTCCATGACAGTTGCGAGGCGCATAGCGGCGAAGACGGGGAGGTGCCGATGCAGTATACATGATGGTGGAGTCGGTGGCGTTGCCGAGAGGTGGCGTTGTCGTGGCGGTGGTAGTGATGTCAGCGTTAAAGTTGTAGTGGACGAAACCAGCGGCGACCAGGGGGTGGCCTTGCAGGTTACGGGGGAGGAGCGGCGGCGGTACACGAAGTTAGCGATGAAGAATCCGACGTGACGAATACCATTAGTGGACGTAGGTGGCCCGCACCGTGGGAGGTGGCGCAGAGATAGCCTGGAGCGTTGGTGCACGGGGACGGTGATGTAGACTGTGTGCAACGATGCTATGATCCAATGGAACGACATAGTTGCATGACGTGACTCGATGCAGCAATGGAGGCCACCAGTGCGTACACACTTGTGAGGCGCATTTGCAGCTACTAGGCGAGGACCAAGGCGCGGTGCTGCGGCCCGAAGGAACGATGCATCCGCAGCCCAGAGCTCGACCGATGGTAGGCGCGTGGTCGAGGACGTGCTTGACGTAACGGGCGTGTGATCGATTGATTAGACCCACAATGCGCCGTACGCGTCATGACATAGACGACGCGTAGATCAGAGTCGATGGCGACGTTGACGACAAAGACGGACCGACGATGAAGACCGCGCCGATGGGAATAGCCTGTTGGGGCGCATGTAGGGGCACCCCATGTGGCGCGTACGACCATGTCACGCGGTTTGATGAAGGCCGACGAAGGTAGATGCCGTTGTCGGAGTAGAGGCGAGGCGATGACGACGGCGATGAGCGACTCAATCCGATCTATAATCGGTAAACCAAAAAAAGACGGCCAAAAGACCGGCGGAAAGAAAAACTAATCTAGAGATTAGAAAAGAAGATTCACCAAGACAACCAATCACTAATCAGCGGACGAGCCCTGCTACGGATCGTGCGGCTGAAGCGTGCGGCGCTGGCTAGGTTTAGGACCAAAATTAGTCGGATACTATGTAAAACGATAGAGAGGGATTGATGGAATATATTGTGTATATTATTGACTTATAAGCGAGTATATATAGGTGTACATGGATCATCTTTAGATCTATCTTGATCCCAGATTATGATGGTCATGCCTTAAGGTTATAAATCAACTTTAGATCTATCTTGATCCTAGATTATGATGGTCATGCCTTAAGGTTATAAATCAACTGTATTAATATACTTTTCTTATGGAAGGGATAAGCCCGATTTCCATTAATAGAAATCAAATCTACATAGTCTCCACCTTGCAGAGCAACCACCCCCAAGTAAGCGAAAAAGCAGGTCACCTTGGTTCAGCAGAGAAGGAGCTACAAAAGAAATTCTAGATAATCTGTAGCGTTCGACCCCATGCCTAGTTCACAATGAAAATTCAGCACAATTACAGTGCATAAAAACTAGCACAGGCTGCACAAACAGATAATTAGCATATCAAGCTTAGTTACGGTCGTGGCATTACAAGGAAGAAACAGAAACAGTTAGCAACGGATCACGATGCCTTCCACGAAACAAGCACCGTGGGAAGGATCCCTGGTCAGAACAACACCAAGGCGGCTAAAACAATGCCCACGGTGCCGCCTCTACCACCACCACCACCACCACAAACAGTAACTACTATTACAAGGAACAGAACCCAAACAGACTACAACATCGTGGAGGCTTGACCCAAACACACTTGCGCACGGTAGATGTGCAACAACATGTACGATCTGCACGGGTAGCCAGTCGGACCGGAGTTCAGAGCCACAAGCATCCAGCACCAGTTTCTGCAGGTCCTTCCTCACCAGGGAGTCTTGTCGCCTGGACCCGCAAGGATGATCTGCAAAATAAACCATGAAGAAGGAAGATCATGAGACTGGTGGTATCGAACCGAGAGCTAGCATTTTACGTCGCTGGTGGGTATGCACATCCCAGCTGAGACACGTACATTGCAATCTATGGCGAACCGCCGCGCCAGCATGATTGCTGTGTTCCGCTCTCTCGCTGTTTCAAAGGCGAGAGCTAGGCTGAGGTCACTCCGGGGCCGCCAAAACATTGCCTTTGAGGCTGCTTCGCCACCACCACGAACACCACATAACTGAAAAAACAACAGGAATGCTGTCAGACAACTGCTTTAATAAGGAGTGCTGTTATTTGTTTGCAGATACTGCCTAACCCAGAAAGAGAAGCGATGTTGCTGCACCCTACCTGCATCGACGAGGAATAGAATTCTTTGGCGACCACCGTCTTTCCTTTAGAAAGTCTCATACGCAACCTCCCGACATTGAGAACATGGACAGACTCTTTCGGCTGATCATCTCCATTCAACTGGAGCACAACAACCTGCAATGAGAAGCAAACAATTTGAAACTTAGAAACAATAGTTCAAGATGTTTAAACTGGTTGTTATATTGCCAAACTGGATAGATACTTTTGCGATTTTGATATGAAAATACAAGACCCTCGAGTTCCTATATTTTGTGACTTCAGATATGGATAGATACTTTTGCGATTTTAATTTCATACTAACAGCACCGGATGGCACCGCCACAGGTAATGCTAGGCCGGACAACTTTAAACTGGTTGTTATATTGCCAAACTGGTTCTGCCAATACAGACTCCTTATTCGGTACAAGTTAAAAACCATAACAATATCTGCAAACTGAAAACCTTACATTGCATATATTCGAATAAATATAACAAACTGGGAAAGGATAGTATGGTCATACATTGAACTCAGTTTCAGGTTTTCTTACGAGTGTCTCTACGTATTCCACCAATCCAGCATCTGCGAAGAATACCAAGCTTATGTTAGCCACGTAAGAAACAAGAGATGCAGATACTTTTGCCTGACAGATGTGTTCAGTTGAACAAACCAGGGTCTACTAGCCCAGCTGTCTTCGCTGTTGCAGTTTCACCCCCAAAACTGATTTCAGCTTGCACGTACCGCCCGACATCATGTGGCTCTGGAGCATATACTAATCTTGTAGCACCTGCAGCAGTTCCACAACAACAATTAAAATGGTTGGCCGATATAGTAAACCAAAAACAAGGTGACCAAAACATAACATCATAATTCACCAGGCAATGAGTACCCAGTTTCCTTCTCGATAGCTTATGGTACCAAAAGAAGAAAACGAAAAGAGCAAACTTATAAATTTTTGAGGAACTATTAAACAGAAAATATTCTGAAAAATAATAATGTCAGAGATGCTTCTAGACTTTGCAATGACAGTGCATCTAAAGACAGACAGACAGAGAGAGAGAGAAACTACACCTGAAATAATCTCTTTGTTGCTTTCTTTTGGATGTATCCGGAACCACTGAACTGAAATATTTGAAAAATCCATGGGAGCACCGCTCTGAGAAACTATGCGTAGTATTGAACCTAAGCATTGGAGACCCTCCAAATCGAACATAGGAATGCCGTTTCCTTTTATTCTTTTGTGCAGTTCCAACTGGTAAGAAAACCAATGAAATCAGTAATATAATATGCCTTTGTATTCTGCTATACTATACACAAGTTCTCTACCAACTTGAAGTATTTCAGATGATGAAAACTTGGAATATGAGAGTTTGAGACTGCTAGACACATGCATAACAGAGCCAGCTTGATGCCCAGGCCACTGTTCAGACACACCACAATCATTTTTCTGTGACTAGTACAAGTAGTACCATTTCACCAAATAACAGAAATAATGTATGTGTGTCATATTCGACATTACAATTTGAGTGAAGTAATACATTTATACTCAATAATTTTCACTGAGTTACTTACAGTTTGTATGATTTAAGAACATGAACATGCTTTGAAACTGTACTAAAGTTCTGAGAGGCCCACATCGGTAACACATACCTCTTTCAAAAGATTGATACAATCTGCGGACTTATCAGTGAATGTCTTACGTAAAGTTTTGATTTCATTTTCCAGATCCATTGCCTGGAGAAGTAATAATGTGAAATAGAAATGACAGGCTCCAGTTCATGTATAAGGCTGTGAATAATTATAATCAACCCTACCTTGCTAGGGCAATGCAGCATTTTTATTCTCCGGGCCACTCTAACTTCTTTCTTTAGTTCCTCCAAATCCTTCCAAACAGCAAATAAAAGTCACACCTCCGATGATATTGATGAATTGGAGACAAAGTAAAAGAACAGTTAAACCAACAAACTTCACTGCATGAACTAGCTTGTAGCCTTGCACTAACTAGTATGTAAAAAACAAATGAAGGTGAGAAGCTTTTAGGTAAAATAATATCTACGTACTTGCTTCCCAGTTGTTTCGGACATCTTTTCATGCTCCTGAAGTGCTTCTTGAACTCTTTGCACTGCAGACCTAGCACTCTCTACCTCCGCATGGGCATTAACTCTTTCTTCCTCAACAATTCTCTTGGCGTCTTCAGAAGCCTATGTGCAAGATAAAAGAAACTTCAAAAGTATAACCAAATGACAATGTGCAAAGGTGTAGAGATGAGCTCAACCGGTAGGAAAACGGGAGCATTTCTAATTGGAATCTCCTTTTCAAATCTGTTTAAGGAAAATCTGATCCTGCTTCAGATAGTTAGTTCTCTATGCCACATGAGTTGATTGCATGCTGTGACCACACAGATCCACAGCATATGCCATACATTAGTGCATATTTTCTCGCTCTAGAGTAATCAAGTCGTATGGACATAAGCTTTCTCATACATTCTACTATAAGACAAAGCAAACATTACTCTAATATAGATAGGTACTGAATGCCCAGCTAAAATAGTATGGTTCTTTGGTACTGAATTCCTAAACTTTTTTTGATTAATGGGCATACTCCCTAGCTGGACAGCAACTTTTCTATGTTATCAATCAACCTCCAAAATTACAAAACTTTATTACTCCCTCTGTTCCAATATACTCCGCGCCTAAGTTTTTATGGATTTTTTATAATAGTCTGCGCATTGCCCCGCTCGGTCCGTTCTCAGCGTCTCTTTCCTATTCTACCCGTCCTTTTCTAGTTGGGCCGAGAAAACGAAACGTCACACCATGACCATGCATCGAACAGAAATAAGGGACAAAACAGTAAAGAAAGAAGGAAAACAACACTCCACTGCCTTTCCTAGGTATATGCGTCCAGCCTCATGCGCAGACTAAAGTGGAACAGAGGGAGTAGTTCATAACGACGAGTTTTCGTAAGAGCTTTGGTCCTATAGACTTCGCGACTTAACCAATAAACTGCACCCATGTGCGTATCTTCTCTAGTAACATAACTAACAACGAAGAAAGCAAATGAGCATGCAAGTTGGCCGCAAATTATAATAGTACAACTACAAAATAAATGATTTATGCTACTAAGAACTATGGAATAAGTAAACAGATTCTGATTCCTGAACATTATCTACCCTTATGTTTAATGCTACTGCAAAGTGCAAACAAATAAATTAGAACATACCAGCTTTAATGATTTTGCTAATTCTGTGACCTCCGTTTTTTGTTGAAGTAACTCGGCTTCTCTTTTGGAGAGCTGAACTGCAAGAATCTCCACCTGGGAAATAGCATTACTCTAATCAAATGTGAGCATTAGAAAGGAGTGCTACCTCAGCAGGTAAATGCTAAGAGAAAGGATAAAACAGCTCTTAGAGGTAGATTAGGCTATTGCAGTATTCTTTTCTACGGATGTATGCTACTAGACATGAATACATGTCAAAACGAAAGATCAACCTAGAAGAAAAATGCCTGAAGTATAGGACATGAAGAAACCAACCATAGAAATAGACTCCTCAATTTCGTCCTTAGTTTTGCCCGTAACCCGACCTCTTAGTGACTCCAATACACTCTTGAGATTCTTCAGGAGAATGTCCCGCTCCAACAAAGCCACTTGTCTGCACTTAACCTGAAGGTTTGACCAAGTCAAAAATAACATAAAACATGAGCTGAACTGATTTACATGGAGGCAATCATGCACCAAGTGTAAAAGATCTGAACCTCTTTAGACAACAAAGTGGCAGTGCTGAGTCCCTTCTCAAACTTCATTGCAAGCTCACGGACTGAGAGGCGCTGGCGACGGTCAAGCAGATCTGCAGTCTCCTTGGCAACAGCCTCCTTAAGAGCTGGCACTTCTGGGCCATCAGCCAGCCTGATCACTATGCCGTTTGAACTATTCTTGTAGGTAGGGAATTTATTTCTTATGATATTTGCTGGACGCAATGGCCCTGGCCGTATGTCCACATTTTTTGTCTTGCGACCATAATCAAGAGTTGCTGCCCAAGTCATCTATAAAATACAAATATCCTGCAATTTCCACACAAACTTTTTAATCGTTGCACGATTCAACACATTTACTACATTAAACATCTGAGAATTGTTCCTGCTAAAAAAAGCATGCACAAAACAGTGAAAAAATGACTCAGAGCTAAAGTTGTGAAATGGATTCCAAGATGCAAAGGTGGAAACAGCCTGGATAAGCAATACAAATATGACCTAAATATTCTTTAGAACCTATAGCTTTGCGTGAAGCGACTGATAAACATAAGGCGGTCTTAATCTTTCAAGGGACTAACAGCCAAGAAAAATAAAGGTGGGAAACAACAAAAAATCAGAACACAAGAAAAGAAATATGACCAAGAGACTAGACCCTCACAAAGAACAAATGGTTGATTACACACCAGGAAAAAATTGGGGGCACAAATAATTGGAGCTTGGAGGTGGTTGGCAAGATTATGTGGCGTCATTCATGAACCTCCCATCAGTACCATACCGAGGAGCCAGGACAGACTCCTCCACAGAAAATTTGCACTAGGAACAAAATTAAGATCAAAGCGTAAGGAGCTGCTTTTCACAACACTTTCTTGAATTCCACACAGGACCAGTTAAGAGGACGGCGAGAACGCAACTTTATCATCGAATAAGGCAGAGCATTTCCGCTTTACAGTTGGAGTGGTCCACCATTGTTGGTTAGACTAATGGAAAGGTGCAGAGGAGACTCAAAGAGGCAGCACGGCATCCGAGTCCTGTTAATTAACCGTGAAGATAGCATCTAAAAAAGCCCTGAAGATCGGAATTTTTTCACGAGACAAGTCACAAGTGACCGAAATGGCAAAACTAAAGCTACATGGTTATATTGCCACCTCATTTACTCCACATATAGAAAGTCGAACAGAAAATGAGGAAAAAGTTTTGTTAATTGGAGAAAAATGAAGCCAGTAAAAAGTTATTCATGTAGAAAAAAATACAGCATGTAGGAGTAGGAATGTACTAGTATTGCACAGTAATAAGTACGTATGGTGGATTGTACTACAGTACTAACTTAACTTGGACCTAAAGATAAGACCATATTTTAGACCAAATTAAAATATTGCGGGAGCTGAGCTTACTCCAAATCAATGGAGTATTGCAAGCTCTGCACGGTCCCAGTATCATTATCATGAGTATAAAGAATTGAACTACAGCTGTATTACTCCATTGATTCAGAGTCTACACGGAAGCCCATTTTCTTTTCTCGGTTCGAGTACTAACCGCTCAACTGCTCCAGGGAAATTAAGGCCAGCCCACGGTTCGTTCGTATACCAGAGACTCGAATCCTGCAACGGATTGGACAGCATCTAGCCGTCCAGAATACTCCTAGAACAGTGCGAGAAGAGAAGAACTCTAGCACTAAATTTTACTGTACTGCTCGGGGAAGCTAGTCAGGAAAGAAGATACTCAAGAACAACGGCAAATTTTCAACAAATAAGAAAGGACGAGAAAACCCAGAGAGGAACTGGGTGGCAAGAAAGAACTGACCCCGCAATGCGCGTCGGCGAGGCTTGGACGCGAGAGACCTCCTCCGCGCGAACCGGCCGCGGCGTAACCGCCGATTCGCGGCGCAATGGGGGCTGCTCCGGCGAGGGGATTTGGGGATCTTGTGAGGAGGCCGGAGGGGTTTGCGCAGAGGGGAAGAAAGGAAGGAGGTAGTTTTCTGCGCGGGGTTTGCGCTGCTGCTGCTCTCTCTCTCCCACTGATATGGCTTCTTTTCTTCAATGGGGTAGTGCCTGGTAGTACAGCTACAGCGGGTGGCAGCTTTGAATGGCTTCTCACTCTTTGCTAGGTCCACACGGCGGACGTGCATCTTCTTTTTCTTTTCTCTCGTCCCGCTTCAAGGACCAGTGCGATCATGGGAACCAGAAGAGCAAATTGTTTTTTTAGGACATATTCTCGCCTAATTTGGTGGAGTACGTGGTTTTGTTTTCCACATGGATAACGATCCCCACGTACTACGTCCTTGTATTATTTGATTTTGACCGGTCTTGACTTGCTAACGCTCCATGATGAGTTCAAAACGGAGCGGTCGTGACAGCACACAAAGTTGTACTAGTATGATGCAGAAATGTCTCTTTTCAGAAACATCCTCCCAGGGCCTCCTTTGGATTGTTCAAGTTATGTACTAGGATGTTTTTTAGAATTGTAATATTCATAAACTTTTTCCCTATAATTACATCCATACTCTAGTTTGTATAGATACACTTCGCCTTAACTTTGTAGTAGGAATTTTACAATCCATGTTAACATTCTTTTTTACGGTTAGGTGGTGCTCCATGCAAATCACAACTTCTATAGGTTTCTTGTACTTTGTCAAGTGCCAACTCTTGGAGGTAACCTAAGTCGTGGAGCGTGAGTGCGTGACCCTCAATCTGTACTTGCAATCCTATCAACTAAAACATACAAAATGGTACTCCCTCTGTTTTAAAATATAAGATGTTTTAGTATTTTTTTTAAATGTATGTATTTAGAAATCGTTTAGTTTGTAGGTTCTTTCATTTGTTCTGAACTTATACATTAAAACACATCTAGATACATGTATCTTAAAAAAAATATTATAATTTAAAACAGAGAGAGTATCATCGAATCTATTGGCCTATGGATTGTGGATGTTGTGTGACTAGGATTATAAACCATAAGATTTATTTCCATATGTTCTATTTTGCATGTCATTCCATAAGAAAATTCATTTGTTCCAAATCCATGAAAACAAATCTATAACAACCATGGCGTGTACACCTTATTCTTCTGTCAAAGCTCTTGTGTTCTATAAAGGAAGCTAACTTTTGACGGACGGAGCGAGACCCATGGTACGGATCGTTGATGACCTAGGATTTTACCGTTATATATATACTCTTGTAAGCCATCAGTTGGAATAAGTTGCATCTGAGATAATCCCTAGCATTGTATAAACATTTTCCAAAGTTTTATTGGCTGACGTATGTGGTTTTCTCTTTTTATTGGCGAAGTTTTTTCATGATAAAATATTGTATTCCCTGCGTGATTATCGTTCTTCGTTTTGCTTGTCACGTTTATAACAAACATGGCCTATTAGACATATGTTTCACGATTTTTTGAGTAGTTGGTCAGATTGATATAGGTTTTTTTTTTGAAATTATCCTTATTTACGCCCAAAAAAATATAGCAATGCAAGGGTATTTAAATTTTGTAGCAAGCTACAAATGTATTCCACTGAAAACTTTTGTGCCAATAAAATACCGTCATTTGTTGGTGGTTCAAATGGTTTGGGACGTGAAGTTTCACTACTGATCTTTGCGCAAAGCAAAAGGGCCGACCAAAGTTACTGTATCCCTCCGCATCCGTTGCCCTCCGTGTCTCCCGTGTGCTCTCCTCACACAACGTCGCAGCGGACCGTGACCCCCGCAGAAGATCCTGGAACGCAAATCAAGGAGCGAGCAAAAGCGAGACCGTGGGGTCAAGACAGCTGAGAGGCCGGTGCCGCAAATCCCGGAGCTGCCGGGCCCTCCAGCTGCAGGCTCTCCCGACCGCGCGTTTCCCATCGCACGGCCGAGCGCTCGGTCCGCAAGCGGCGACGACCGCGGATCGCTCCGCTGGGTGGCGCGCGCGAGGGCCGGTACCAACCGTTGGGACTTTTTTCCAGACACCCCCTTTGATGTCTGTTTTATTCCAATCATGTCCCCGGAGAGAGAGGATTAACTAGACGACACCAAACCACGCGGCGAGTGTCGACTGTCGTTTTATCCAAACCAGAAGCTTAACGACGCATTGAAGCGGCGTCGCTGTCGGGGATGGACTGGATTGGTGGTTGGTTAGTTGCGTGCCCTGCCGCGGCTGCGCGTGTACAGTACAGTAGCCTAGTACTAGAGTGCATTCAGACGAAACTCTCGCTACCCAATACTCCCTTCGTTTCAAAATATAAGATGTTTTAGATTTGTAAAGAAAATGAATCTAGGCTTATTTTAGTATGTAGGTTCACTCAACTTTGGGGTGAATCTAAACATTAAAAAAGTCTAGATTTATTTTCTTTACAAACCTAAAACGTCTTATATTTTGAAACGGAGGGAGTATTTCAGGACGAAATACCCTTCACGTTCTCTGTCGGGTTACGTTGGTCGACGCATGGAGCTGTCTCGACGTGTTCGCCCATGCTACTAACGGGATTACGGGCGCACAGTAACACAGTTTCCGTGATGTTGAGGGTGCATGTGGCAGTCACATCACATGCACGGAAAATGGAAGAGGGTTTTAGCAGCAGTTTCCAACACCAACTAACAGGCTAACAGGCTAACGACACTGGCTGATCAACTACCGATCATAGCTAGGACGATAAAGATTCCTCAGTGCGTGTGTTAGCTAACAAAGCCGTCCTCCGAGATGAAATTAACAAACCGGCCGTGCGACGCATGCATGCATGCATGCAGTGCTCGCCATCATGGCTGGTGCGTGGTGCAGTGCATGCAGATGGTATCTTCGGGAGAAAGCCACAATTATACTACGTGCCGCGCGCGGCGCCGGTGCCCTCACCGGTTGTTGGCTAATGGCTATGCTATTACTCGGCAGTCGGCAAACACCGTCTATCGGTGATTAATTTTGCTCGCCATTTTGTGGATTGTCTCTTTAAGGGTGGACACAATCATTCCAACCAGCTAGCTTAGCTGCCACCCGCCCAGAAGGGCGTACATCGACGACATACCTAATACTAAGACGCACCGGATCGAGCACGCACCCAATCTGGTAATCGCAACATTTCCCATCTCATTTGAGTATTTCAGAAGAAACAACATAATACTTCTTCCGTTTTAAAATATAGGATTTGGTTATTTTCTAAAATACACGTATCTAGACACATGTGTTTCAGGAAAAAGGATAAAATGTCCTGCCGAAGACATCCCGCATCACTCTTAACCGCCGACGCAAGCCTCCTTCCACGTCGTCTCTATCAACACAGTATGGGAAGCATAACCCTAACATTGGACCGCTGGTGTGATTATATAGCATAAGAGTTTACATATGGTTACAACACATATACAATACCGAATCACAGGAGACTTATACATGTACAAATACTATGTTTAACACTCTCCCTTAATCATAACTTATCTAAGTTAAGATTGCGTCTAAAGGCTACTAGCTGCCTTGTAGATAGTGACTTTGTAAATCCATCAGCCACATGGTCTCCTGAAGGTACAAACCGTATGTCCAAAAGCTTATTAGCAACTCTTTCACAAACAAAGTGATAATCCACTTCTATATGCTTTGTCTTAGCATGAAACACTGGATTGGCAGAAAGATATGTAGTTCTTATACCATAAACATGCAGCTCTAGATTGTGAAACTCCCAACTTGGCAAGCAAAGTCTATACCCTAGACTACCACCCCAGAATAAAAACCCTAACGGCGCCGCCCGAGCCCGTCGCTCCACCATCCCCTCGCCCTCTCCTCCCTGGGTCGCCGCCCGTCCTCCTCACCCCTCTCCGGGCATCCTCTGCAAGACGCCCTCGAGGAACCCTGCCACCGCGCGCCTTCCTCCTCGGTCCGAAGCTCTGGCGCAATTCTTGTGTGCTACTTGGAGTACCAATCCTCCCAAAGCCAAGGACCAATCACATGTGGAGGCATCATCACCGTGCTTGCCAATGCCCTGTGCATCGACCTAGGTGAGTTGCAACCGATGCTAGGTGAGTGACGTGTTGGTTTCTCTAATTAAAGGCTTGTGGAATGCTCACTAGGAGAGGTGGTGTTTATTACCTACATATTGCTAGAGCTGGGCGTCTCTACTCCGCTCCTCTGCCTAATGGTCTTTTCTCTATCGAGGAGGGACGCGTGCTTTATGACTTGCAGGTTGAGCAACACCAACCCGAGGAGGAGATTCCGGAAGAGGATGAGTACCAAGAGGAGGAGCAAGAAGTCCCTTATCAAGAGGAGCAGCCACCGAACCGGTTCGCTACATATCAAGATTTCCAAGAACTTGGAGGGACTGTGGAGGGGATGCATAATATCGCCCTGAACCTCCGAGAAAAAACAAGTAACTTATCAACTCAATTTGCGGACTAGAGTTACAACTTTTTCCCCCAACTCAATGATTTAAAGGGCTTGCAAAAGCCTAAGCTTGGGGAGGATTGATGATGCTCGACGTGGCACCTCGTTGGGAACCCCAAGCGTAGGGTGTGAAGAGCAAGCAACAAGTTTTCCCTCAGTTGAGACCGAGGTTATCGAACCAGAAGGAGGAACGAAACGTCACACAGGTGTTGCAAGCAACGCGGAGACCTGCACAACACAAACTCAAGACTTTGCCCCCAACGAATCAGTGAGGTTGTCAAGCTTACCGGTTTGCTGTAACAAATGATTAAACGTATGGTGTAGAAGGTAATGGTTTGTAGCAAGTAAAGAAGTAACAGTGGAGGATGTATCAATGGTAAAGATTGGACCGGGGTCCATAGTTCACTAGAGGTGCTCTTCTTAGATAAACAACATGGCATGAAGGGTGAACAAATTACAACAGGGCAATTGAAAGGAACTGAGCAAGGCATAACAATGCAATTACTAGTCAGAAAGATCCTATGAGATTCGATTGGGCAATACAACAAGATACATAGACCGCCATCCAACTCCATCTATGACTAGAAGTCCACCTTCATGTTATCATCCGAACCCCCTCCAGTATTAAGTTGCAAGCAACAGACAACCGCTTTCAGCAAAGTTTGTAAGGTAAACATTCCACATGTTCCATGAACAAGATACCGTTGTTTTCTCCCTAGTGGCAACATCACATATACAACCGAAGAGATTTCTGTCACTTCCCTTGGAAACTAGAGGCATGAACCCACTATCGAGCATAAATACCCCCTCTTGGAGTCACTAGCAACTACTTGGCCAAGATAGCTACTAACAACGGAGAGCATGCAAGATCACAAACAACACAGACATGATAGAATCATAAAGACAAAACCATTAATAAAACCAACATAATAATCTCAATATCCATCGGATCCCCGCAAACATAACATGCATGATTACAAATAGATTAGATCTTGATCATGAACGGAGCTCACAAGATCTATACATGAAAGCACAAAGGAGATACAACCATCTAGATACTACATGGATGATGACCCACAAGTGTAGGGGATCGCAACAGTCTTCGCGGGTAGTATTACCCAATTTATTGATTCGACACAAGGGGAGCCAAAGAATACTTGCAAGCCTTAACAACTGAGTTATCAGTTCAGCTGCACCTGGAAATAGTTCTTGCTCGCAGAAGTTTATCAGTAGCAACATTTTGTAGTAGCAACAACAAATCAACAGTAACACTGACAGCAACAGTGAACCAGGAGCAACAGTAACATTAACAGTAACAGTAGGATTCGAGTGCGGTAGGCATAGGGATGGATGGACGGGCGTTGCATGGACGAGTCTAAACATGTAACTTCAAGAACTAGGGCATTGCAGATAAATAATAATAAGCATCCAAGTACTAAACAATCCTAGGCATGTGCTCCAAATACAGGCATACGTTCTTGCAATGAGAACTTGCACAACATCTTCTGTCCAGCCAGCCCGTGGCAGTGGGGCCTCTAGGGAACTACTGGCAATTAAGGTGCTCCTTTTAATAGAGCACCGAAGCAAAGCATTAACACTCCGTGAACACATGTGATCCTCACACCACAGCCATCCCCTCCGGTTGTCCCAATTATTGTCACTTTGGGGCCTTTGGATCCGGACAATGATATGTGTACACAACTTGCAGATAAGATCATAAACAATACTATCATAATGATTCAATAAAAAGTTCAGATCTGAGATCATGGCACTCGGGTCCTAGTTACAAGCATTAAGCACAACAAGTTGCAACAAAGTAAAATAGCACTAATAGAGATACTAGGCACTATGCCCCTAACATATCTTATTCGATTACATGATATAACTCATCCAATACCTACCATCTCCAAGCCTACAGCGGGGGATTACTCACTCATGGATGAGGGAAACATCGGTGGTTGATGGGGATGCGTTGGTGATGACGATGGTGATGATCCTCTCCAAATTCCCCGTCCCGGCAGGGTGCCAGAACGGAGTTTCTGGATCCGAATCTTGGTTTCTCGTGGCGGCAGCGGAGCAGAACTCTTTCTAGAAAACTATCGCCCTCCCCCCCCCCCCCCCCGTGTTTTTAGGTCAGAAGGCAACTTATAGACGCGGAGGAAGGCCGAGAAGCTGCCTGTGGTGGCCAAACCTCCCCCAGGCGCGGGGTTAGTGGGCCCGTGCCTGGAGTGGGTCTAGGCCCCCCAGGACTCCCCTCTGTCTCCCCTTTTGGCTTCGTGGATCTTCTGATGAGAAATAGTTTTTGGCATATTTTTCGGTATTTTTTCTGATAGTTGATTTTCTGCACAAAAACAAGACACCAAGGTAATTCTGCTGAAAACAACGTCAGTCCGTGTTAGTTGTATCCAAATCACACAAGTATAGGGAAAAAACAATAGCAAAGTGTTCGAGAAAGTAGATACACTTTGAACGTATCAAATCCCCCCAATCTTAGCTTATTGCCTGTCCTCAAGCAATTCAGTTGAAAACTGAGTGCGATAAAAGAACTTTCACGAACACTTTGCTTCATATGATGTAAATATTCTCAGCACAGGAGTAGATGCTTAGACAATTCATAATAAAGAGTATGCAACTAAGTCTACTCAATAGTCATCGCAAGCTATGAAGAGAAACAACTCAATAATAATAAGTAGCATGAAACATAAACATAAGAAACATTGCAATGCTCATAATAAGGCATGATAGAGTGGTATCTCGCTTGCCTTTGTTTGAAGAGAACAATATAAATGCTGAGGCACCTCTAAAGTTCATATGAAGACTAGAAGTAAAGATATCAGAGATACAAGCATCAAAGTCATGACATAATTAACCAAGTTTTGGAACAAACACAAGAATGACAACTATGCTCCCAAGAAGGTGCTCACAGAATAAGTGGTGACTCAACAGATTTGTGAAAACGGTTTTGTGAAGGTTTGAAAGGCTTCCCAATGTTGAAAGGAAGGTACTCGTTAGCTTTGAGCTCTCATTGCCCCTATCATAGGCATCTTCATGTGGTTAAGGTGAAAGTGAGGTCCACTCTGAATCATATGCTTGACAGACCATAAACTGGAAATCCCAAGTCCCTTGAGTACGAGGGTCGCTCCGCATGCTACTCAACTTTGGTCACCTGAAAGTTCTTGTCATTGTAAATACATGCATATCATCGAGAACCGCCAACAGGGTACCCCTTGCACATGGTACAGGAGCTTTCCCATAACCAAAATGACAAGGCAAGCAGACAATGAGCATCTCAGCAATCTTTTTATTTACCATATGCATAGCTTTTTATTGAGGATGCTTCATAGATGCTCATTACAGTGATGCTGCAAGTTTCCACCATGATTAGGCATGGCTTAGGCTAGCGGCACAGGCGTTTCTCTAACACAATGTATAAAATCCATGAACTAACAACTTCCCCTTTTATTTCACATCGTCGACATCCGTAAACAAAAGAGCAAAGTATCAACTGGATAGAATTATCCAAAAAGTGTTGAAAGCGTTCCCCGTGACAACACGGTTCTGCTGACTCCCAATATATAATAAGCAAGCATATAACTTTCATGGAGTAGTCACAATGGTTCAGGATTATTAAGCGCAAGGAATAAAGTGTTCCATCAAGTTCGTGAGAGCTTTACTAACTAACTTTCTCAAAATAGATAAACATTTTATTTTGGAAGAAAACACGGCATATTGAATATGCGCTGAAGTAGCAAATGATGCTAATAGGTAGATATGATGTACACAGCTGGCAATATTGGTTTTGGGGAGTTGGAAGCACAGGTAGAGCACATACTCAGTGCAAGTGAAGGCTAGCAATAGAGAGGGAGCGACAAACGAGAGAGCAATAACTGTCATAATCATGCTTGCAACAAAATAGGACTAATTATGGCATCAAAGTAATACAAGAACTCTGAGGCAAAATAAATCGTCGAGGCTTACTGACTATTGATTAGTCATATGCATGCGTGAGCATGTGCCAAGTCGATTCACATGAACAGTCGGAGGAGGATACCACAATATCATACCGAAGTATGAATAAAACAATGCAAGCAAACATTCATATGACATGCTACAAACTATTAGCAAGTTGGAGCTAATCATAGACAAGCAAGAACTACTGAGCATCCATAATGACATACACCTTACACAAATAGGCTAAGCATGCTCACAATGATGAATATATGTACAAAAATGAAACAAATAGAGTTTGTTACCAGCCTCTTACCACACCTCAAGTTGTCTTAATCTTCATTATTGCCCTTCACTTGTGTGACTTGAATAATTAACATGAAAACCAATACCACTGAGGACGGCTGAACCCTGCGAAGAACTCACAAAACCAAAGAAGAAGAACAAATATTTTTGGTGTTTTTGATTTTTTAGAAACAAGCAAACAAAGAAAAACCAAACAGAAACAAAGCAAACAAAACAAAGCAAAATCTTTTTGAGTTTTTTTCTTTTAAGTCAAACCAAAGCAAAGAAACAAACTAAGAGAAACAACAAAAATATTTTTGGTATTTTTGGGTTTTTGAGAAAGAAGCAACAAGAACCAAAAAGAAAGCAAAACAAATGGATATACAAAGAACCGACCGAACATGATATATAGATGAGTGTGATGTCGGTGTACCTCCCCCCAAGCTTAGGCTTTTGGCCTAAGTGGGGCTCAATCCCATGGTGCCCAAGTAGATGCACCTCCGTAGTATGTCGAGGAAACTCCCTCGTCCTGGTACGAGATCAAGGCCTCCCCTGTGTAATGTACAGCGGGGTCATATGCGGGTGCTCCCCCCTGATAGTGCCCGTGGAAGTTGAGAAAGCGCAGCTTGTCATCCATCTCCGCCTCGTGCATGACCAAGGTCCCTGAGAAATACTGAACAAAGTGGTTTGGGGTAGAGGGATCTCTCTCTCTTCCCCGTCAGTAAACAACATTCTATAAACCAAGTTCTCAAGAGTAGAGCTAGAGGTGACAAAGTGGTGCGCCTTCATGGCAGCAAGATCAAGTCTTTGAGGAGCCAAAAATGTATCATGGGGATCAACAGCAATGTCCAAGGCAACAACAATACGAGTAGCAATAATTCCCCCATAAATGGGTCCCCTAGCAGCTAAACGACGAGCAATGAGGGAACCAAGATTATACTTATCCTCATTATAGAGCACAACAGCTAAGAAGGCCAATTGATAGTTGGATATATTGCTAGTGTTCTCCCTACCAAGAACACTGGTGGTAAGATAGTAGGTGAAGTACCTGATGGCTGGAAGTTGAATGTTCTTTATCTTCCCTCGTTGAGCTCTGCGGTCATCATCATTGGTTATTCCTCGGTATAGTTCCAACAAATCAGCGGGAAGAGCTGTAATATTCTTTGATGACCCATTTGTACCAAGTCCCAGGGCCTTGCAAAATTTCTTTAGACGCATAGAATGAGCCCTGCTATAAAGTCTGAAAGACATAGAAGGATTAAACAAACTATTAGTGAAGGAGAAACTCTCCACAAATGTTTTAGTAAGTGAAGCATATTGTGCACTCTCATCCTGCATGAAACTTGTTAGACCAGCCTTCTCAATCAAAGCCATGAAATCATTAAGAATCCCAGCAGCTCGCAAGAAAGTTTGACAAGGAAAGTTGGAGGGGTGAGCATCCCCTTCATCTCCCTCGTCACCAAACCGTGGAGTGATGAGATCCTCATTGTATGAGGGTATGGAGCTAGTAGATGACCTTGGGAGCCTTGCCCTTCTAGGTGCATCACTCTAAAAAATGTCACCAAAGGTGTGATGGTCCATGACTTCCCTTTGCTTAAATTTTAAACAACCATCAAACCAAGTGATTTCTAAGTTGATAAATGATAAGCAACTATTATAGGAACTTGCTAGAGGACTACACATGCATCAAAACAAAGTTTCTAAGCATAGAACAAGCATGCACGCTCAAACAAACTGTCATCTATAGTAGCAAAATACTCAAGATACAATCTACCAATCACAAATCTAATTGGACAAGTAGAGGAGGCACATACCAAGGAGCAAACCCTCCAAAAATCAGCACTTGAGATGGGCTAAACAAGGAGATCGAAAATCGCGAGCAAGAACAGCAAGAACTCGAGCTTGAGCAAGTTTTTCGGTGTTTTTCGAGAGAGAGAGAGAGAGAGAGAGAGAGAGAGAGAGAGAGAAGGTGGCTTTGAGGAGGCAGCCTGGAGGGGCCTAGGTGGGCCAGACCCCCCTAGGCGCCACCAGTAGGTAGGCTACGCCTACCATGGGTGTGGGGCCTAGGGGTGGCCCCCTGGGTCATCTCAGGTTCCACTCTGCCCCTTTTTTCGAGGAAAAATTTATTTTGAATTTTCTGGGATTTTTCGGGAAACTTTATTTTTGGCCAATTTTCAGGGTATGAAAATCGATTTTCTCGCAGAAACAATTTTTTTCAGAAGAAGCAAAATCAAACCAAAAGCCAAACTACAAGAGCTCTAAGAAACTCAAACAAGCAAACAACTAGCAAAACTAAAGCTAAAGCAAAGACTAGGAAGGAGAAAGGGAAAAAGGAAAGCAAGTATAACCACAGTGGGAACATTATTTTGTTCATTAAAATCCTTTTGTTAACAAGGTTGATCAAGTCTTGTTACCAAAACAATCTTATATGAAACAAAAATTTGCATTCCACAAGGTGATTATGTTACCTCATATTTGATAGCAATGGTCCCAATCATAATAGTTTCAAAATTTTCTTGTGGAATGGGACAATACATTTCTCCAACCTTGATGCCTTCAATATTTTCAATAGAATTCAGGCAATAGCTTCTAACAACTTTCTTGGGGAAGTAAACAGTGTGCTCTTTGTCATTAATATTAAATGTTACTTTTCCTTGATTGTAATTTATGACAGCACCTGCAGTATTAAGAAAAGGTCTCCCAAGAATAATAGACATATTATCATCTTCAGGCATTTCAAGCACAACAAAATCAGTTAAGACCATGCAATTATGAGCAACTTGAACAGGAACATCCTCACATATACCAACAAGAACAGTAGTTGACTTATCAGCCATTTGCAAAGATATATCAGTTGGTATCAACTTTTCTAGCTGGAGTCTCTTATAGAGAGAAAAAGGCATAACACTAACTCCAGCTCCCAAATCACATAAAGCAGTTCTAACATAATTATTCTTAATGGAGCAAGGAATAGTAGGTATACCTGGATCACCAAGTTTCTTTGGAACCTTACCACTGAAGGAGTAATCAGCAAGTAGAGTAGAAATCTCCTCATTAGGAATCTTCCTTTTATTAGAGACGATATCCTTCATATACTTTGAATAAGGAGGCAACTTAATAGCATCAGTCAGAGGAATTTGCAGAAATAAAAGGCTCCATCCACTCACAAAACTTATTGTAGTGTTCTTCCTCCTTTGACTTGTGTTTCTTACCTGGAAAAGGCATAGGTTTTTGCACCCAAGGTTCTCTCTCTTTACCATGTTTATTAGCAATAAAATCTTCCTATGTGTATCTAATGTTCTTAGTGTGTTTCTCAGGTTCTTCCTCACCTTCCTCCTTATCAGGAGACTCATCAATATTACCACTCTCAGTTTCAGCATCAGAGACAGATATACTATTAGGATCTACAGCAGGTTCAAGTGGTTCCTCAACTTTCTTATGTTTCTTTTTCTTCCTCTTACGAGGGCTACCACTATCCTCACCTTGTTGGGAATCCTGCTCTATTCTTTTAGGGTGTCCTTCAGGGTATAAAGGATCTTGAGTAGCTGCACCACTCCTAGTTCTAATTCCATAAGCATGTTTATTTCCTGAAGCATTAACTAGAATATCCTTTTGTACTTTAGCAAGTTGATCAAGTTGAGTTTGAACCATTTGAAAGTGTTTACAAAGCATTTTAATATCATTAGAAGTTCTTTCCACAATATCTTTCAACTCATGGATAGCTCTAGGGTTTTCCAATAAATGATTCTGAACTTGTTTATTAAAATTACCTTGTTTAACAATAAATGTGTCAAGTTCCTCTAAGCATTGATCAGGAGGCTTACCATAAGGAATATCACCTTCATTAAATTGGAGAGAGTGTACCTCAATAGTAGATGAGTGGGGAATTGGCTTACATAATTCTTCTATAGGAGGTAGATTCTTCACATCTTTAGCTCTAATACCTTTCTCCTTTAGACACTTTTTAGCTTCCTTCATCACTTCATCATTTAATGCAATAACTCCCCTCTTCTTTGTTGTTGGTGTTGGAACTGGTTCAGGAGTAACTAGTTCAGGGGTAATAGGCTCAGGTGTATTCAGCTCAGTTGAAGTCCAATCATCATAATTCTTGCTTATCTTGTTCATTAATTCTTCAACATCTATAGGAGTCCTTTTCCTAAAAACACAATCAGCAAAGCTATCTAGGTAGGTCCTAGAATCATCAGTTAGTCCATTATAATAAATATCAAGAAGCTCATTCTGAGGTAATGGACATCCAGGATATGCATGAATCAAGGAACATAATCTTTTCCATGACTCGGGCAATTTCTCGTCTTCTCCCTGTTTAAAATCAAAAAGTTTCTGCAAAGCAACATGTATAGCACTGGGAGGAAAATATTTATGGAAGAAATAAGCAATCAGGGCTATCAATGGAACCAGGAGGTAATCTATTAAAACAAGCCCTAGCTTCTCCTTTTAGTGAAAAAGGGAAGATCTTAGCAACAAAGTACTTACGCATTTTAAAATCATTAGAAAACAAAGCACTCATAGTAGAAAGCTCATTCATATGAGCCGCAACACTCTCATTTTCAGTACCACAAAAAGGTTCTTTCTCAACGATATCTAAATAAGTTAAATCAAGAGAGAAATCATAATCTTTATCTTTAATATCTATGGGAGAGGTGGCAAACTTAGGATCATAAGGCTTCTTGGGCATAACAGTACGTCTAGAAAGGAGACTCTTAATAGCACTAGCACCATGTGTGTTTCGGTACTCTTCAACAAACTCATCAGTGAGCTCAATGTAACCATCATTAATATCAAAACTCTCACTAGACTCAGGTGAGCTAACAGGTGTAAGAGTTACTTCACTAGGAGTTTCGGTATTTCCTAGACTAGCCATAGTAGCATCTAGAAAAGGACCTAATGAACCACTCGCATCAAGCATAGTAGAAGTAACATCATGAGCATCAAAAGAAGTTTTAGATTCAGCAGTAGTAGCAGTGTGTGTAGCATGAGCATGTGGTGGTGGTGTGACAAGCTTACTTATAACAGACGGTGAATCAAGAACAACAGAGGTGTTTAGGACTGTACCTATTCTTATAGTGGATGGTAAAATAGGGAACTTTCCGTCACGAGACTTCCCCATGATGAAAGGAGTAGCAGTGAACAATAATAGATCCAAGTGAACTTACAAATAAAGCTATGCTCTCCGGCAATGGCGCCAGAAAATGGTCTTGATGACCCACAAGTGTAGGGGATCGCAACAGTCTTCGCGGGTAGTATTACCCAATTTATTGATTCGACACAAGGGGAGCCAAAGAATACTTGCAAGCCTTAACAATTGAGTTGCCAGTTCAGCTAAACCTGGAAATAGTTCTTGCTCATAGAAGTTTATCAGTAGCAACAGTTTGTAGTAGCAACAGCAAAGCAACAGTAACAGTGACAGCAACAGTGAACCAGGAGCAACAGTAATAGTAACGATAACAGTAGGATTCGAGTGCGGTAGGCATAGGGATGGATGGACGGGCGTTGCATAGACGAGTCTAAACATGTAACTTCAAGAACTAGGGCATTGCAGATAAATAATAATAAGCATCCAAGTACTAAACAATCCTAGGCATGTGCTCCAAATATAGTCATACGTGCTCGCAATGAGAACTTGCACAACATCTTCTGTCCAGTCAGCCCGTGGCAGCGGGGCCTCTAGGGAACTACTAGCAATTAAGGTGCTCCTTTTAATAGAGCACCGGAGCAAAGCATTAACACTCCGTGAACACATGTGGTCCTCACACCACAGTTATCTCCTCCGGTTGTCCCAATTATTGTCACTTTAGGGCCTTTGGATCCGGACAATGATATATGTACACAACTTGCAGATAAGATCATAAAAAATACTATCATAATGATTCAATAATAAGTTTAGATCTGAGATCATGGCACTCGGGCCCTAGTGACAAGCATTAAGCACAACAAGTTGCAACAAAGTCAAATAGCACTAATAGAGATACTAGGCACTATGCCCCTAACATATCTTATTCGATTACATGATAGAACTCATCCAATCCCTACCATCCCTAAGCCTATAGCGGGGGATTACTCACTCATGGATGAGGGAAACATCAGTGGTTGATGGTGTTGCGTTGGTGATGACGATGTCGATGATCCTCTCCAAATTCCCCGTCCTGGGAGGGTGCCAGAACGGAGTTTCTGGATCCGAATCTTGGTTTCTCGTGGCGGCGGCGGAGCGAAACTCTTTCTGGAAAACTATCGACCCCCCCCCCCGTGTTTTAGGTTAGAAGGCAACTTATAGACGCGGAGGGAGGCCGAGTAGCTGCCTAGGGTGGCCAAACCTCCCCCAGGCCTCCCCTCTGTCTCCCCTTCTAGCTCCGTGGATCTTCTGGTGAGAAATAGTTTTTGGCATATTTTCCGGGATTTTTCCTGATAGTTGATTTTCTGCACAAAAACAAGACACCAAGGTAATTCTGCTGAAAACAGTGTCAGTCTGTGTTAGTTGTATCCAAATCACACAAGTATAGGGGAAAAACAATAGCAAAGTGTTCGAGAAAGTATATACGTTTTGGACGTATCAATGGACCCATAGTCCAAGGTTGAACTACTCACGCATCATACCGGAGAGAAGGCCTCCGGGATGATCTCCCCTCTGGCAGGGTGCCGGGAAGAACTTCAGATCCCCCCGATCTAGGGACGATGGTGGCGGAGGCTACAGACGGTTTCGTGGATATTTGATCGGGTGCTTAGGGTATCTGCATCGGGGGCTTCTTATAGGCGAAGGGGGAGGCCGAGGAGGCGGCCAGGGTATCCAAACCCTAGCCAAGCGCGGGGCTGGGCCCACCCGCGCCTGGGGTGGGTCTGTCCCCCCTGGCTGGCCCCTCCGGCTCCCCTCTAGACTTCTTGTTCCCCACAGAAAGTAATTGACTTTGACATTTGTCTCGTCCAATTCCAAGAATATTTCTTTACTAACTTTTCTGAAACCAATAACAGCAGAAAACAGGCATCTGGCACTGTTGCAACTTTTTGGTGGAAGAAAGGCCTTTTTGTAAAGGAAGCAGGGATTACAAGGTTCAAAAGGATCTTCCAAAAATTATGTTACTTGTTAGCTTTCAGCCCTCATTGCCCCTATCATAAGCATCTTGAAGTGGTTAAGGTTAAAGTGGCAAAGCTGGAGTATATGCTTGACGAAGTATAAGTTGGCAATCTCAAGTCCCTTGAATACGAGGGCCACACCTCATGCATACTCAAATTTGGGTCCAGGTAAGTTCTTGTCACTGTAAGTATTTGCATATCATTGAGAACCACCAAAGTGGTACCCCTTGCACATGGTACATGAGCTTTTCCATAACCAAAATGACAAGACAAGCAGACAATGAGCATCTCAGCAATCTTTTTATTTACCATATGCATAGCTTTTTATTGAGGATGCTTCATAGATAGCTCATTATGGTGATGCTGCAAGTTTCCACCATGATTAGGCATGGATTAGGCTAGCGGCCCAGGCGTTTCTCTAACAAAGAATACAAACTCCATGGACTTACAAGTTCCCTCTTTATTTCACACCGGTGACATCCATAGACAAAAGATCATGATATCTACTGAGTACAAAGTACAAGTGCAATGTTGAAAACGTTCCCCGTGTAAGTGCAAGCATATACAACAAAGTTGTCACACTGGTTCAAGTTTATTAGGGGCAAAGAATAAATTGTGCCATCAAGTTCGTGAGGGCTTTAATCACTAAGTTTTCACATAACAAAATAGTTTTTAATTGGAAGATAGATGAAAACAAGAATATACTTGGAATGGTGTAACACACCATGCATAGGAGTTTATAGTGGACACTTTGGAATAACTTGGTTTCTTGGGAGTTGGAGGCATGAGTAGAACTTACTCATACAAGTGGAGGCTAGCAAAATACTAGGAGCAACCAACTAAGAGAGCAATAATGGCCACAATCATGCAGTGCAACAAAGCATACTAATCAAAGAGTGGTACTACAAGTCAAGGAATAAATGATCATAGAGGCTAATGGTGACTTGTCATAGTCAAAACATGGTGTGAGCACGTGCCAAGTCAACCCAAGCAAAGCATCAAAGGAGAATACCAGAATACTATGCTTTTGCATCCTAAAACAACGCATAATTTCTTCAAGGCACACTAAGCAATCCCAATTGTTTGTAACAAGACATGCTACATCAATAATCACTAAGCATAATACCAAAACAACACCTAGCATGTCATGCTAAAGTCTAAGTCATAGTCAATGCAAGCTCCTCTTGCACTTCAAGCAAGAACTTACTACTCCTTTCCAACACCAAGCAAACTTATTTGCAAAACAACACAGCGAGAATGGGGGTCCAAACCACTTTATTCCAGCAAACTAAACAATCTAAGCAAATCAGACGAAAACTAAGACGCTCCAAGAACAACACAACTATGCATGAAACAATAAAAACGAAGTGTCTAAACAGACATGAGCTTTTTATTGATGAAGAAGGGGATGCCTTGGGCATCCCCAAGCTTTGACGCTTGTACCTATTGGATATTTCTTGGGGTGACACCATGGTTGCATCCCCAAGATTGAGCTTTTGTCCATTCTTCATCTCATTGCATCATCCTCTCTCTACACCTGAAATTTTTCCTTCATACAAAACTTCACACAATCTTCATTAGCAACATTAGTGTATTCAAAAGATATTAGACCACTGGCAAAGCTTTAGAATAGCAAGGCTTTTCACTAAAAACACAAGCTATTGAAGTAACTCCTTCAAAAATCTCAATTCACCTAAAGAGAACTCAAAAAGGAATCAATAAGAAGCAAATGCAAATAATGGCAGAAATCTGTCAAAACAGATGAGCAGGTAGAAACCGATTTTTTCTAACATCTTCTGTTGCTGAAATCAAAAAGTGTAGAACTAACGAAAGTTAGCTAACATACTGGGAGATTTATTCGTAAATGTTTGGCTCAATACGAGTTACAGAGCCTCCTCACGATTTTTTTGGTGGAGGACAGAAATCTGTTTCGGGACAGCAACTCTCCAAATCTTACTTCCCTCTCATTAGAGGTCATTCTTGGCACAAAAAGCAAACAAAAAGGATAAAGAGAGGTCATTACTGAAGCAATAACTTCCAAGACTTAAGGAAACTCTTGGGTTATGTCCCAACAAGTACTTTTCTTTAACGCCTTTAAGTTAGGCACAAGAAGCAGGAAGAATCAAGTATTTTCAAATGAAGAAGCATTAACATCAAATCTTGCTTTCAAAGGAGGAGCAAAAAGCAAATTCTCTCTCCTCATAGGGAAGTGTTCAATACCTTTTTGAATGGAAAATGATATTTAATGGTGCCTTCTTTCATATCAATGATGGCACCAACTGTTCTAATAAAAGGTCTTCCCAAAGTAATAGGACAAGAAGCATTGTATTCAACATCCAAAAAATAGAAATCAACAGGGACATAAGCATTGTTAACCATAATGAGAACATCGTTAATACTCCCCATGAGTTTCTTCTTAGCATTATCATTGAGTGGGACATCCAAATAACAATCTTCCAAAGGTGGCAAATCAAGCATTTCATAAATATTCCTAGGCATAATAGAGACACTAGAACCAAGATCACATGAAGCTTTGAGATCAAAGTCATTCACTTGCATATTAATAATGGGTTCCCAACTATCTTCTACTTTCCTAGGAATATAAGCTTTGTGTTTTAGCTTCTCTTCCTTAATTTTCACAAGAGCATCTGTAATGTGTTTGGTGAAAGCAACATGCATATCACTAGCATCAGGACTTCTAGCAAGCTTTTGCAAGAACACAATCACTTCAGAAATATTGCAACCATCAATATCAAAGTCAAACTTGGCATCACTAGTAGTAGGCTCAATAGGCTTAGGCATAGTAGGAGTAGGAATAGGGACTACTTGTGGTTTAGTGTTGATTGTGCACACACTATTGTTTCTATCAATTTCGGCTTCCCTTTACCACTTAGCATGAAGTTGAGCTAACAGCCTAACATTTTCATCAATAGTAACTTGTATGGCATGAGCAGTAGCAAAGGTGTTTTCCATAGTTTTAGGTTTAGTAGCCATTTTATTAATCAAGGAAGACTGAGATTCAGACAAAGAGGATATATTTTTCTCAACAGTTAAAAGCTTTTCCTCTATAGTCTTATTGAAAGTGGTTTGCTTACTAATAAAGTCTTTGAGCATGACTTCAAGTTCAGAGGGGGCACCCCTAGAATTATTGTAAGAGCTTCCATAGGAATTGCCATTATTAGGAGGATAAGGCCTATAATTGTTGTTGCTACCAAAATTATTCCTATAGGCATTGTTGTTGAAATTGTTGTTTCTAATGAAGTTCGCATCAACTTGCTCTTCTTGAGCAACCAGAGAGGCTAAGGGAACACTATTAGGATCTAGAGGAGCTTTCCCATTAACAAGCATAGCCATAATAACATCAATATTTTCACTCAAAGAGGAAGTTTCCTCAACAGGATTTACCTTCTTACCATGTGGAGCTCTCTCAACATGCCATTCAAAGTAGTTAACCATCATATTATCAAGGAGCCTTGTTGCAACACCCAAAGTGAGGCCCATAAAGGTACCTCCAGCAGCTGAATCCAACAGATTTCTTGAGGAGAAGTTCAAACTGCATAAACAGTCTGGATAATCATCCAAGCAGTGAGTCCATGAGCAGGGCAATTTTTAACCAAAGATTTCATTCTTTCCCAAGATGGAGCAACATGTTCACTATCAAGCTGTTTAAATTTCATAATATCACTTCTCATAGATATAATCTTAGCAGGAGGATAGTATTTTCCAATAAAAGCATCTTTGCACTTAGTCCAAGAATCAATACTATTTTTAGGCAAAGAAAGCAACCACTCTTTAGCTTTTCCCCTCAGGGAGAAAGGAAAAAGCTTGAGCTTAATAATATCTCCATCTACATCCTTATACTTCTGCATCTCACAAAGTTCAACAAAGCTATTAAGATGGGCAGCAGGATCATTAGAGCCAGCACCAGAAAATTGCTCTATCATCACAAGATTCAACAAAGCATGCTTAATTTCATAAAAGGTAGCATCAGGAGCAGGTGGAGCAATAGGAGTGCTTAGGAAATCATTGTTGTTGGTGCTAGTGAAGTCACACAACTTGGTGTTCTCAGCAGAGTTCATTTTGGCAAAGGTGGGCAAGCCAAAAACAGCAGCAGCAGCTAGAGCAGGAACTAATTTTTGTGTTTTTGAATTAAGCAAGCAAACCAAACTAGACTAATTTTTGGTTTTTTTGGAAATAGACAAACAAAACCAAGCAAACTAAAAATAAAGTAAAGAGAAAGGAAGTGAAGGACTCCCCTAGTGAAGACGTCCTTGGCCTCCCTGGCAACGACGCCAGAAAAGCCTTGATGATGCTCGACGTGGCACCTCGTTGGGAACCCCAAGCGTAGGGTGTGAAGAACAAGCAGCAAGTTTTCCCTCAGTTGAGACCGAGGTTATCGAACCAGAAGGAGGAAGGAAACGTCACACAGGTGCTGCAAGCAACACGGAGACCTGCACAACACAAACTCAAGACTTTGCCCCAACAAATCTGTAAGGTTGCCAAGCTCACCGGTTTGTTGTAACAAAGGATTAAACGTATGGTGTGGAAGGTAATGGTTTGTAGCAAGTAAACAAGTAACAGTGGAGGATGTATCAATGGTAAAGATTGGACCGGGGTCCATAGTTCACTAGAGGTGCTCTCCTTAGATAAACAACATGGCATGAAGGGTAAACAAATTACATCAGGGCAATTGACAGGAACTGAGCAAGGCATAACAATGCAATTACTAGTTAGAAAGATCCTATGAGATTCGATTGGTCAATACAACAAGATACATAGACCGACATCCAACTGCATCTAGGACTAGAAGTCCACCTTCAGGTTATCATCTGAACCCCCTCCAGTATTAAGTTGCAAGCAATAGACAACTGCTTTAAGCAAAGTGTGAAAGCAAAACAGTCCACATGTTCCATGAACAAGTGACCGTTGTTTGATCCCTAGTGGCAACAACACATCTACAAACAAAGAGATTTCTGTCACTTCCCTTGGAAACTAGAGGCATGAACCCACTATCGAGCATAAATAGCCCCTCTTGGAGTCACTAGGAACTACTTGGCCAAGATAGCTACTAACAACAGAGAGAATTCAAGATCACAAACAACACATACATGATAGAATCATAAAGACAAAACCATTAATCAAACCAAAATAATAATCTCAATATCCATCGGATTCCCGCAAACACAACATGCATGATTACAAATAGATTAGATCTTGATCATGAACGGAGCTCACAAGATCTATACATGAAAGCACAAAGGAGGAGATACAACCATCTAGCTACTACATGGACCCATAGTCCAAGGTGGAACTACTCACGCATCATACTGGAGAGAAGGCCTCCGGGATGATCTCCCCTCCGGCAGGGTGCCGGGAAGAACTTCAGATCCCCCCGATCTAGGGACGATGGTGGTGGCGGATACATATAGTTTCGTGGATATTTGATCGGGTGCTTAGGGTTTCTGCATCGGGGGCTTCTTATAGGCGAAGGGGGAGGCCGAGGAGGTGGCCAGGGTACCCAAACCCTAGCCAGGCGCGGGGCCGGGCCCACCCGCGCCTGGGGTGGGTCTGGCCCCCCTGGCTGGACCCTCCGGCTCTCCTTTGGACTTCTTGTTCCCCACGGAAAGTAATTGACTTTGATGTTTGTCCCGTCCAATTCCAAGAATATTTCTTTACTAACTTTTCTGAAACCAAAAACAGCAGAAAACAGGCATCTGGCATTGTTGCAACTTGTTAATAGGTTAGTACTAGAAAACATGTAAAAAGAACCTAAAAGTGTAGACAAGTAAAGCAAAGTAGATACTAAATAAGCATGGAGCATCAAAAATTATAGATACGTTTCCAACGTATCAAGGATTTATATCTATTTTTATTTGGCGTTCGTTTGCTTTATTTTATTTTCAAGGTTATGCTTTTATTTGAGTTTATAAGCACTCGTGTTAGTTTCCCCAACATTTTATCTTTAGTTATTTTATTTTATAGATTTTCACGCCGAGCTTTTCCACTAATTTTCTATTATTTAAAATCCACTTCTCAAAAACCACAAAAAGATTTCTCCGTTTATCTTTATTTTCCCTCTTTCTTTTCTTTTCCCCTCGAGGTTTTCATGTATTTGCAGGAGAGTGACCAACTTCGAGTTACCAAGAAACAAATCAAAAGGGAAGAGAGAAGTGGAACCAAACATAAGAGGTGTGCCTTATGACTCCCCACTTTTAAAGTTTGAGAAACTGATACGTCATAAACGTATCTATAATTTTTTATGTTCCATGCTTATTTTGTATCAACTTTGCTATGTTTTGTCTACACTTTGAGGTATTTTTATACTTTCTGGAACTAACCTATTGACAAGATGTCACAGTGCCAGTTGCATGTTTTCTACTATTTTTGGTTTCAGAAAGCTAAAAAATGAATATTCTCGGAATTGGACGGGACAAAAGCCAAAGTTCATATTTTCCCTGAATGATACGGAAAATCGAAGACGAGACGGAGGAGGACACCAGGGTGGCCACACCCTAGGTGGGCGTGGGGCCCACCCTAGCTGTGCTCATAGGGGAATTGGGCCCCCTAGACCTCCATCGACCTTGCCTCCTTTGCCTATAAGAAGCCCCCGAATCAGAAACCCTAAGTCGTCGACCAGAAAGCCACGAAAATTTCCGCAGTGCTGCTGCCATCAAAGGGGAGATTCGGGGGACAGAAAGTCTCTGTTCCGGCTGCCTACCGGGATGGATAATTCCCCCGAAGCCATCTCCATCGATCTCCACCACCATCTTCATCACCGTTGCTGATTCCCATGACGAGGAGGGAGTAGTTCTTCCTCGAGGATAAGGGCTCTACCGGTAGCTATGTGTTCATCTCTCTCTATGCATGATCTTGTGGTCATGAGCTTTGTAATCAAGTAGATCTACTCTGTTACTCAAGTGCTTCAATAGATCTCTGCTCTCCCCATGTGTGTGAAAGTGACATCGTGCACGCCATGGTGTCACTTAGGTTAGAGTCTACATAAATACTCATCGTGCTTTAATAGATATATGATTTTTCCCACGTGTGTGGAAGTGACATCGTGCACACCGTGTGTGGCACTTAAGATAGGTTACATATATATATTTATCATGAGTATATTTTGAGTTGGTTGTCTCTATGAAATTGTGGTGTTTGTTGGAACCATCTAGCGCTCAAGGTGACAGTGTGGGGTTATCTAGATTGGGGAAGGTGGACTTTAAGGAGTGCTGTTATAGCCCTACCATGGATTAGAGTGTCCAACCGGAGAGTAGTTCAGGGTAGTATCATTAAGAGAAGATATTTATATGAGGGAGTGTTCACTAGTGAAAGTACGATCCCTGGGCCTTGTTTCTAAACATTGAAACACCGTTCACAACTAGATCTGTTACATGTTTGCTTGCTTTCAGTCTCTTCCACCCCGTCAGAAGCTCTTTTCTAGCACCGTTACCACTTATAATCATCCATACCACTTGTATTTCACTATCTCTTCGCCTAACTAGTGAACCTATACACCTGACAAGTGTATTGGGTGTGTTGGGGACACAAGAGACTTCTTGTATCTTGATTGCAGGGTTGCTTGAGAGGGAATACCTTTGACCACTTCCTTCCTGAGTTCGATAAACCTTGGGTAATCCACTTAAGGGAAACTTGCTGTTGTTCTATAAACCTCAGCACTTGGAGGCCCAACAAATGTCTACAAGAATAGAAGTGCATAGACATCAAGCTCTTTTCTGGCGCTGTTGCTAGGGAGGAAAGGTAAAAAGCACTCACACACCTTACCCCACGGCAACAGTAAGCTAGAAAGCTCTTTTCTGGCGCCGTTGTCGGGGAGGTAAGGTAAAAGGTACTTACATCCTCCGGTGTGAGTGCTCGAAGTTATTTCCATTAGATTCTGCAGTTTTGTCTTTTTGTTTCTTGTTTTCACTAGTTAGGCTTAATGGAAAACAACAACAAAATTAGAGAGCTCTATAGCATCTATCTTGAGTTAGGACATGAAGTGTTTGAAGAGAAAATTAAAAAACCTATGGAGCTTTATTTGCATGCTAATAGCAATGTTATTAGTATGAATTCTTTGGACACCATTATTGCTAATGCTATGGAAACGTTTAATCTTAGGGAAGCTTTTTTTATGAAAATGATCTTTTTAGTCCCCCAGCTTTGGAAGATAGCTATTCTATTGCTTATGATGACACCAAACCTCCAATATATGATGATTACAATGATGAGTATGATATTTTCAGTCCACCTACTATTGAGGAGAAAATTAATTGTGATTACAATATGCCTCCTATATTTGATGATTATGGTGATGAGAATAAAAATGATAGCTATTTTGTTGAATTTTCTCCCACTACAATTAATAAGGATGACTATGCTTATGTGGAGAGTAATAATAATTTTATGCATGTGGCTCATGATAAGAATGTTTTATGTGATAGTTATATTGTTAATTTTATTCATGTTGCTACTTAAAGTTATTATGAGAGAGGGAAACATGGTCTTATGCATCTCAAAAATATTAAGTTTCCCCTCTTTATGTTGAAAATTTTGAAGTTGCACTTGTTTTGCTTTCCTATGTTTGTTGCTTTGTGCTTTCATGACTTATTTCTTTAAAAGATTCCTATGCATAGGAAGTGGTTTAGATTTAAATGTGTTTTGAATTTGCTTCTTGATGCTCTCTTTTACTTCAATTCATATTTCTTATGTGAGAATCTTCTCAAACTATCAAGCCTAACTTAAAGACGTTAAATAAAAGTACTTATTGGGAGATAACCCAAAAGTTTTCTTGAGTCTTGGAAGTTATTACCTTTGTAATGACCTCTCCTTATCCTTTTTTGTTTGATTTTTGTTCCAAGAATAACCTCTAATGAGAGGGAAGTAAGATTTAGGGAGTTGCTATCCCAAAACAGATTTTTGTGCTCCACCGTAAAAATTCACGAGGAATCTCTGTAAGTCTAATTGAGCTGATATTTTCTAGAAAAAAACCCAGTATGTTAGATAACTTTCGTTAGTTCAACACTTTTTAATTTGATCAACAGAAGGTCTTCAAAAAAATCGGTTTCTACCTGCTGGTCTGTTTTGACAGATTTCTGCCATTATTTGCATTTGCCTCTTTATCGATTTATTTTTGGGTTCTCTTTGGTAAATTGAACTTTTTGAGGGAATTTATACAGTATCTTGTGTTTTAATGGAAGTTTTATTTGTGTTGAAACTAAACCCAAGGGCTTATTATCTTGAATACACTAATGTTCCTAATGAAGAATTGTGTGAAGTTTTGTATGAAGGAAAAAATTTCAAGTGTAAGGGAAGAATGATGTAATGAGATGAAGAATGGACAAAATCTAAAGATTGGGGATGCCACCCCGTGTCACCCCAAGAAAATATTCAAGAGGTACAAATGTTAAAGCTTGGGGATGCCCAAGGCATCCCCTTCTTCATCGATAAAAATCTCAGGTCTTTCTAGACATTCCATTTTATTGTTTCATGCACTGTTGTGTTGTTCTTGGAGCGTCTTTGTTTTTTTAGTTTTCGTTTTCTTAGTTTTCTTGAGTAAGTTGGTTGATTATATCACACTTCTTTTGGAGAGAGACACTCTGTTTTCACTGCCTAGAACACTTAGTTTTCACTCTTATTGTTTTGTGAGTGTTCTCTTTTCCTAGCACTGTGTTTAGCCTAGTTTTCTTGTGCTTTCAGCTTAGAACTTTTTATTTCTTCTTTGTGGATTTGTGAGACAAGCTCACTGATCTTTATTTATTATTATCTTTGTGAGTTGCTTCAATTTAGTAGATTGGTGTTGGAAAAGAGTAGAAAGTTTCATGCTTTAGTGATACAAAAGGGAGCTTGCTTTGACTATGACTTAGACTTTATCATGCCATGCTAGATGTTGTTCGATCTTATGCTTAGTGATTATTGTTGTAGCATGACTTGTTCCAAACAATTAGGATTGCTTAATGTGCCTTGAAGGAATCATGCCTTGTTTTAACATACAAAAGCATAATTGTAACATCCCAGATTTTGTATTAGGATGTTATTAGGGTCATGCATCATACTTGCATCATTGCATCCTACAATTGAAAATTTGCAATAAAAATCCTAACACCTAAACCTATTAAAAACCATATTAAATAATTCCATAAGTGAGCACTTTTGTTGTAGAAGTTTGACCCTTCTAAAAACCTTGTAAAACATTAAACTATGGCCCTATGTTGACCACCTTAATTTTATAAAAATTTAGAAACAATTTTTATCAAGTTTGGTTTTAGGTTGCAAAAGTTATTTAGGTTTACTAAAACAGAAAAAGGAAAAATGTTAAAAAGAAAAAAAAAGGCCAGCAGCAAACCTAGCTGGGCCGGCTCGCCAGCCCACCCAGCCGCAGCGTCAGCCCACCCGCGCCGCGCGGCAGCTAACCTGCCCGCGCCACGTCGGCCCACTTCTCCCCTCCACCACCGACACCCGGACCCCACCTGTCGCTCTTCCCCTTTCTTCTCCGACAAGGACAAAGTCCGCGCCGACCATGACCTCCCCAGCATCCGTGTCCAGCCAGGACTATCCCCCCAGGCTGCTTATAAAAATCAACCGCACGCCTCTCCTCCGTCCCCCAAAACCCTAGAACCCTAGCCCTCTCCGATTCCGCGGGCTCGAACCACCACCGCGCTCGGTAAGCCAACAAAGACGGCGACACGGGAAACCCCATCCCTTGATTTCTCCCCCTATCTTGACCTCTCGATCGACGTCGTCTACTCATCGCTTTTTCCCCCTGTGTACTGCAGCGTGCCACCGCGGATTGCTCGCCGGAGCTGCGGAGGAGGAGCAGCCGCCGCCACCGTTCGGGGAAGAGAAGCTCGAATCCGAGGCTACGGGCGGAACCGCGAGGAGGAGACGATCGCCCAAGGCTGCTTCGCCATCACCTAGGAACACCGACGCCGACGTCGACCACCGCAGCGCCCGTCGCCACCAGCCGCCGCCGCCAGCCGGAGAGGTGAGCCGTCCTTGCTCCTAAGTCGTTAGATCCAGGCCGACGGTGAGGATTAGAAGATCGAACGAAGGGGTATCGACGAATAGCAGCGTGCCACGTGGCCGCGCGCGTCAGCACGCACGCGCCAACGCTGCGTCACCTAGCTGGAGCCTATCAACGTCTGCCACTTGGCAAGCCCTTTTAATTGAAGTCTAGATCTGTTTGCAGATTCAAAATAAAACTTGCGAAATTCATATAAAATTGAATTTTTGGCCAAACTTAGCTTATAATATACCGTTGGATTCCTAATTTTGAGTAGAATCCAAATCTGCATTAATATCCCAGGTTTACAGTAATGTTTTAGGTGTAGATTTTAATCACTAGATTGGAGTGTTTATTCTATAGAAAAATATTTAAAATTCTGTTTTAATTGATTCTTGTTGCAATAACCTTGTTTCCATAATGCCTACTAGACAAAATTATACAATTTTGCTTAGGATCATTAGATCTGGCTTGGGGCTAATTATATGGTTTGATCTCCTTATAATCCTAGGATTTGTTTTAGTGACTCTATTAGATCTAAACCCTTGGGAAAATCAATCCTAGTGACACCCTTACACCATCACAACACAAACTTGCTACATTGATCAATTTAGAAGAACCAACCTTGCATAAAATACCATGTTGCATGCATGCATGATTTTCTTTGTGATATGCTTTGAGCAAGTTGTGATCAGATCTATGTTTGTGATTCGTTAGATTGCTCGGAGTGCGCTAAGGAGTGCTATTGTGTAGAGTGCTGCTCGGATCAAGGCAAGTTACACCACTTGTTCATAATTTTGTTCCAGTTTTGATTCTATGCACGTGATCTTCAAAATTCTGTAGTATGCATGTGTAGGATATTCTAGTAGAATTTTTCCTTAGTATTATTTTGCAAGTGCGGAGATTTTGTAGTATGCCATGAGTAGCTCTATACTTAGGATTTCCCATCCTAATAGGTTACCCCTGTTTTTGCTAAGTATTGCTTGCCGTACTATATATACAAAGTACCGTTGGGGGGTTCGAAAGACAGAATTTTTCTAAGTAAAAAGGCTCTCTAGAGCAAACCTTTCTTCTCAAATCCACTTCAAAATAAAACTAAGTTTTCTTCTGGGCGGAATGGTTGTCGGGTCAACGAGTGAGATTTTGGTGGAGGACGGCCGCCCAGGAATCAAAGAAGTCTGCCATGTTTCAGAATTCAGAAGCTTCCAGTGCAACCACAATACATTATGGGCTCTGTCTTGGCCTAGTACTTAGTGGGAAACCTCACCTGGGTACCAACATTTGGTGGTTCTTGGCACGGTTGGATCCAGAAGGTAGAGGGGCTACTAAGGGAAAGCCTCGCCATGGTCTCGTCTGTAAAAGGACTTGATCGTGGATTGTGGGTAAAGTGCACAAACTCTCGAGAGTATTGCAATCTGATCGATCAGCCGTGTTCACGGTAACAGAACAACAATGAGCGTCTGAAGGATGGAGCCTCTGAAGGATCTTCCTCTCTCTTTTCTAAAAACAAAGTTTTTGAAACCCCATGGCGTGCGTAATATCGCTAATGGGTGGGAGTTTGGGGACTTGGTGTGTAATATCCAAGTGACGCTTGGTGCGTAATATCCAAGTGTTTGGTTGTTTGGACACTTTGTGTATAATATCCTCGTGTGCCACTCGACCTTATTTTATCTAAGGAAATGTTTACAAAGTAGGACAATCCTCTCTTCTTATCTCTACTTAAGAAAACTAGCTTTGAGCAAATGAACTCTACAGCCTATACCAGCCTTGCATGTAGAGATAGTCTTTTCTCTCCTTGGTGTAATTTGCCAATACATTCAAAGTATTGACCCAACTTGTTGGCTCCACGTCTTATGTGCAGAATCCGAAGATTGAAAGGTGCGTAGGGATCGCGGGTCTACACTCGACAAGCCTGGGGCGTTGATGGACTCATGCTGCTTTTATGTTTCCGCTGTTATTTGAGCTAGCATAATGCTAAGCAATTTTTGTAATAAATTCATACTCTGGATTCTCCGTGTAATAAAGACTTTGTGTTTTACATGATATTTCATCGACTGTGAGTGCTAGCTATTGATCCAGGGACTAGCATGTTAATCACAGGGACTTAGGATCCTTACCGATCCGAGGTCATTACAGATGGTATCAGAGCACATCGTTGCCTGTAGGACGTGACCCCAGGATTGGAACCACCTCTAACTTTAGTGCCTTACTTGTTTTTCTACTAAGTTATTTCCGCACTTCTAGTATCTGCTTTCCTCTACTTGTTTAAGTATCTAACCTTCATTCTTCTAACTCAAAGATGACAAGCTTCCTCTACGACACCGTCGCGGACATCGAGCCCCTTCGCTTTGGTGGATGCCTCATGGATCTACTCACACGTTTGGACCTTCCTCTCCCAACAATCCAGGGGAGCACAATGAAGAAACTCCACAAGGATGGCTGTTGGGGAGTCAAGGTCATCTAGCCAGGAAAAGAGCGAGGCAAGAACCCGGAGGAAGACATAGCAATCCACATTGTTAGCGATTCCAAGGAGAAGGCCCTTAGCATTAGCTTGCAGCAACTCATTGGTCGCCTATGTGGACGTCATCATGAAGCTCTCCAAGGACACTGCGGCGGCCTCTTTGGAAGAAGAGATGAGGAAGGAATTCCCATGGAGTTAACTTTTGAGGAAAGAACTTCTACCAAGCGCCGAAGAACACAATATCAAGACTTGGAGTGCCACATCCATGACCTTGAAAAGGGTACCTTCCTCGAGATGTTGAAGAACGACGAGCTATGCGCCCTCATCAAGGAGAAGGAAGAAATGATCAAGCAGCAGGAGGAGGCAATGAAGCTCCAAGAAATAAAATTCCAGGACCAAGAGAAGAAGTTCGCTAACCAAGAGAAGAGGGTAATAAATAAAAACAAGAGAATTAGGGAACTCAAACAGCAGATCGATGGAGATGAAGTGCAAACTGAAGGCCTTTGCAAGATAATCAATGATGTGCGTGCTTCTAAGAGGGACTTGGCAAAGCAACTTGAAGCCGCAAAGAAGTCAAGTTTAGTGGAGGAACTACAAAGCGAGAAGGAGGGACTTCAGGAGCAGCTAGAAGCCACTACCAAAAAGCTACAGGATGAGATAAAGAACCTCCAAGAGAAGCTTGAAGCCACCACAAAGGAGATGGAGTTGTACAAGACAACTCTAGAGCAGGAAGGCTACTCGTTCGAGGACGAGGAAGAGGAAGGCGTGGAATATGTGTGATAGTTGGACCACCTTTAATTCTATAGTAGAGCGTTATTCGCAAATGTAATAAATACCAAGACAAGTCTGGTTTAGTTAAACTTGGTTGTTTTCTGTGTTAAGCTGTGTTATTATGTCTTGTGTGCCTTGTGTGCTTGGTGTGTTTTCATAAGGGTAGGAGTTTACTACTTAGTCTTTCTGTCTATTTCTTAACCATTCTCTTAAACCCCACAGATGCCGCCAAGACGTGCGAAGCCCGAAATCCCGCCAGAAATAGCACAACTTTTGGCCACTCAGAACCAGCTGATCCAACTGCTCACTCAGAACATGCAAAACAACAACAACAACCCGCCGCCACCACCACCTCCGCCACCTCCTCAACAGGATCGCTTGACTCGGTTTTTGAGGCTAAACCCACCTACCTTCACTAGAAGCACTGAACCAATCATCGTTGATGACTGGATGCGTACGATCAACAAGAAACTAGACACCGTGCAAGCTGTCGGAGCTGACAGGGTGCGTTATGACGCACACCAGCTTGAAGGGCCTGCTGTAGAATGGTGGGATAACTACCAAGTCACTGTAGGGTTCGTAGCATGGAAAACAAAAATTTTCTATCGCATACAAACAAACAAGCCAAGATCTATCTACTAGATTGTAGCAACGAGTCGATGGAATAACTTATCCTCGAAGATTCCAAAGTGTTTAACGAGAGCGGATTCTCGTGGGTGATGTAGTCGTACTCTTCCCGATCTCAAGATCGCGTAGACGATCCTTCCGGCGCTGCGTTCCGGCAGCGCTCCCGCAGTCGGTCACACGTTCGGTACTCGACGAAGACCTTCCTCTCCCTTGTTCCAGCAGGCAGCGGAGGTTGTAGCACTCTCCTCGTGATTCCGGCAGCACAACGGCGTGGTACCGGAAGTAGAGGGAAGATCCCGCAGGGCTTCGCCTTAAGCCGGAGCGAGTATGGTGGAGTATGAGAGAGGGCTATTAGTGGTCTAGGGATTAGACACACCAATTAGAAGGCTCTAAACCGAAGATTAGAGGATAGGAACTTGTGTGTCTAGAGGAGGAGGCCCTGCCCCTCCTCTTATAGGTGGGAGGTGCGGCCAACGGGAGGGGAGTCCCTCCCCAAGTCGGCCTTGGGTGGCGCGCCGGCTTGGAGAGGAGACTCCTCCCCCAAGTCGGTTTCAACCACCTCTTGCTTGTTTCCCACAGTTTCTTGTTTTAGCCGTTTGACTTTCAAACTGGCCATTTGACTTTTCTGTTTTAGGATTCAATTTAATCCTTTATTTGGAACAGCAAGAACACTTAGTACATGATGCAATCATTCCAATATGTAATGACACATTCATGTACCCCTCCCCCCTCCCGGAGTGCCGGACATTCCGGAACCTTCTAGAACATTCACCGGAATCATTTCCGAACTCCGAAACGGGACTTTCCTTATATGAATCTTATTCTCCGGACCATTCCGGATCACCTCGTGATATCCCGGATCCCATCCAAGACTCCGAACAACATTCGGTCTCTTTCTCATAATACCATAACTACTCAAAACAACGTCGAATCCTTAAGTGTGTCTCCCTACGGTTCGTGAATTATGCGGACATGATCGAGACACCTCTCCGAACAATAACCAATAGAGGAATCTGGAAATTCATATGGCTCCCACATATTTCTACGATTACTTTGCGATCGAATGAACCACTTACATACGATACCAATTTCCCTTTGTCTCACGATAGTTTACTTATCCGAGGTTATGATCGTCGGTATCTCTGCATACCTAGTTCAACCTCGTTACTGATAAGTACTCTTTTCTCGTTCCCGTGATATGTGATCCCTTGTGATCCAGTCACATGCTTGCAAGCTAATTGGATGACATTCCACCGAGAGGGCCCAGAGTATATCTATCCGTCATATGGATGGACAAATCCCACTCTTGATCCATGTGTCTCAACCAATACTTTCCGAACACTCAATGCCACCTTTATAGCCACCCAGTTACGGTGTGGTGTTTGATGTCATCAAAGCATCCATCCGGTAAAGGTGATATGCATGATCTCATGGTCGAAGGAATTAGGTTACTATGTATCAGAAAGCATATAGCAATTGAACTATTGAAATGACTTTGATCTTTATGCTACGCTTATCTATAGGAGTATGTCCACCATATCATTCTCCTAACGATATGATCTTGTTTTTGATAACATCTCAATGTTCATGATAGGGAAACCACAATCATTAATCAACCAACAAGCTAGTGAAGTATAGAGGCTATACTAGGGACTTCAAATTAAGTTTACAAATCACACAAGTATTAATGTTTCCTTGTTAATACTATTATAGCATGAATGTAAACATTTATCATAAACACAAAGATATAATAATAATTACATTTATTATTGCCTCTAGGGCATATCTCCAACAGTCTCCCACTTGCACTAGAGTCATCTAATCTAGATTACATGGTAATATACCGAACACCCATGGCAGTTTGGTGTTGGTCATGTTTTGCCCTCGGGAGAGGTTTAGTCAACGGATCCGCCACATTCAGATCTGTGTGTACTTTGCAAATCTTTATATCCCCATCCTGGATATGTTCTCGAATAGCGTGAAAACGTAGCTTGATATGCTTCAGCTTCTTGTGTGACCTTGGTTCTTGCGCATTGGCTATGGCACCCATGTTATCACAGTAGATAGACATTGGGTCCAACGCACTAGGAACCACACCCAGCTCTGTAATGAACTCTTTCATCCATATCGCTTCTTGTGAAGCCTCCGAAGCAGCCATGTATTCCGATTCAGTTGAAGATCTCGCCACAACGCTTTGCTTTGCACTCCTCCAGCTAACTGCTGCACCATTCAAAATAAATACGTATCCGGATTGTGATTTAGAATCATCCGGATCGGTGTTCCAACTAGCATTGGTGTAACCATTAACAACGAGCTGTTCATCACCTCCATAAGAAAGAACCATATCCTTAGTTCTTCTCAAGTACTTAAGGATGTTTTTGACCGCTGTCCAATGATCCACTCCTGGATCACTTTGATATCTGCTAGTTAAACTAACAGCATATGTAATGTCGGGTCTAGTACATAGCATGGCATACATTAGAGATCCTATGGCTGAGGCATAGGGAGTCTTACTCATCCTTTCTCTATCTTCTGTCGATGTCGGACTTTGAGTTTTACTCAAGGTCGTATTGGGCAACATGGGCAAGAACCCTTTCTTGCTTTCTTCCATTCCAAACCTCTTTAGAACTTTGTCCAAATATGTACTCTGTGACAATGATATTTGGCGTTTCGATCTATCTCTGTAAATCTTTATGCCTAATATGTAAGCTGCTTCGCCAAGATCCTTCATTGAAAAACTATTATTCAAATATTCTTTGACACTATTAAGAAGGTCTACATTATTCCCAATCAACAATATGTCATCCACATATAGTATTAAGAATGCTACAGAGCTCCCACTCACTTTCTTGTAAATACAAGCTTCTCCATAAGTTTGTATAAAACCAAAACTTTTGATTACCTTATCAAAACGTTGATTCCAACTTCGGGATGCTTGCTTCAATCCATAAATGGACCGTTGAAGTTTGCATACCTTGTTAGCATCTTTAGGATCGACAAAACCTTTGGGTTGCATCATATACAACTCTTCATCAATATCTCCATTGAGGAATGCTGTTTTGACATCCATCTGCCATATCTCATAATCATAATATGCAGCGATTGCTAACATAATCCTCACAGACTTTAGCTTCGCTACCGGTGAGAAAGTCTCATCGTAGTCAACTCCTTGAATTTGTCGAAACCCTTTTGCGACAAGTCGAGCTTTATAGACAGTAACATTACCATCAGCATCTGTTTTCTTCTTGAAAATCCATTTGTTCTCGACAGCCTTCCGGCCATCCGGTAAGTCCACCAAAGTCCATACTTGGTTTTCGTACATGGATCCAATCTCGGATTTCATGGCTTCTTGCCATTTATTGGAATCTGGGCTCATCATCGCTTCCTCATATGTCTCGGGGTCATCGGTTTTATCCACCAACATGACACTCATAACGGGATCATACCAATCTGGAGTGGTACGAGTTCTCGTTGACCTCCGAGGCTCTGTAGCAACTTCAACCGAAGTTTCATGATCACCATCATTAGCTTCCTCTCTAATTGGTGCAGGCACCACAGGAACTTCTTCCGGTGCTGCGCTACTCGCAATTTCGAGAGAAGGTTCGACAACCTCGTCGAGTTCTACTTTCCTTCCAGTCACTTCTTTCGAGAGAAATTCCTTCTCTAGAAAGGATCCATTCTTGGCAACGAAGATTTTGCCTTCGGATCTATGATAGAAGGTATACCCAATAGTTTCCTTCGGGTATCCTATGAAGACGCATTTTTCCGCTTTGGGTTCAAGCTTGTCCGGCTGTAACTTCTTTACATAGGCATCGCATCCCCAAACTTTAAGGAACGACAATTTAGGTTTCTTCCCAAACCATAATTCATACGGTGTCGTTTCAACGGATTTAGATGGTGCCCTATTTAAAGTGAATGCGGCTGTTTCTAATGCATAACCCCAAAATGATAGCGGTAAATCTGTAAGTGACATCATAGAACGAACCATATCTAAGAGAGTTCGATTACGACGTTCGGACACACCATTACGCTGTGGTGTTCCCGGCGGTGTCAATTGTGAAAGTATTCTGCATTTCTTCAAATGCTCGCCAAACTCGTAACTTAGATATTCACCTCCACGATCAGAACGTAGAAATTTAATCTTCTTGTTACGTTGATTCTCTACCTCACTTTGAAACTCCTTAAACTTCTCAAAAGTTTCGGATTTATGTTTCATGAAATAGATATACCCATATCTACTTAAGTCATCCGTGAAGGTAAGAACATAACGATAACCACCGCGCGATGCTACACTCATTGGACCACACACATCGGTATGTATGATTTCCAATAAGTCCGTAGCTCGCTCCATCATACCAGAAAATGGAGTCTTAGTCATTTTTCCCATCAGACATGCTTCGCATCTTTCAAGTGATTCAAAATCAAGTGATTCAAGAAGTCCATCGGAATGGAGTTTCTTCATACGCTTCACTCCAATGTGACCAAGACGACAGTGCCACATATAGGTCAAATTATCGCTTGATTTCAATCGTTTAGCCTCAATGTTGTTGATATGTGTATTTCCACTATCGAGATTCAATAAGAATAGACCATCTATCAAAGGTGCATGTGCGTAAAACATATTACTCATATAAATCGAACAACCATTATTCTCGGACTTAAATAAGTAACCGTCTCGCAATAAACAAGATCCCGATATAATGTTCATGCTCAACGCAGGCACCAAATAACAATTATTTAAGTATAAAACTAATCCCGATGGTAGATGAAGGGGTAGCGTGCCGACCGCGATCACATCAACCTTTGATCCGTTTCCACGCGCATCATCACCTCGTTCTTCGCTAGCTTTCGTTTATTCTGCAGCACCTGTTTCGAGTTACAAATATGAGCAACCGAACCAGTATCAAATACCCAGGCACTACTACGAGTACTAGTGAGATACACATCAATAACATGTATATCAGATATACCTTTCTTCTTGATGTTGTCGTTCTTCAAATCCGCCAAGTACTTTGGACAATTCCGCTTCCAGTGACCTTCTCCCTTGCAGTAAAAGCACTCAGTATCAGGCTTGGGTCCAGCCTTGGTCTTCTTCGCCGGCGTGGTAACTTTCTTACCACCCTTCTTGAAGTGTCCCTTTTGCTTAGACTTGCCTTTCTTGAATTTGGTGGTCTTATTGACCAACAACACTTGGTGCTCTTTCTTGATCTCCACTTCTGCAGATTTCAACATGGCAAAGAGTTCTGGCAACGTCTTGTTCATGTTCTGCATGTTGTAGTTCATCACAAAGTTCTTGTAACTTGGTGGTAGTGATTGGAGGACACGGTAAATCCCCAAAGCATTAGGAATCACAATACCCAAGCTTTGAAGTTTGTTTGCGTGCCCAGACATCTTAAGCACATGCTCACTGACGGAGCTGCCCTCTTCCATCTTGCAGTTAAAGAACTTTTCAGAAGCCTCATAGCTTTCAATTGCCGCATGAGTCTCAAAAATCAATTTGAGATCCTCGACAATATCATATGGGTCTGAATCCTCAAACGTTTTCTGAAGCTCCGATTCCAAACCATACAAGATAGCACACTGAACTATGGAGTACTGATTCTTCCGAGCGAGGTAAACATTCTTTACTTCATCGGGAGCATCATCTGCAGGTGGGTCACCCAGCGGTGCATCCAGCACATAGGTCAAATTACCAGCTGTGAGGACAATCCTCAAATTGCGGAACCAATCCGCGAAGTTGCTTCCATTGTTTTTCAACTTTTCTTTCTCTAGGAACGCATTAAAATTGATGGTAGGGGCTGCCATTGATCTACAACATATTTGCAATAGTTTAGACTAAGTTTATGACAAATTGAGTTCAAATTAATTAATGAAATTAAACTAGGTGAACTCCCACTCAAAACAACATCCCTCACATTGTTTTAGTGATCACACGAACCAAATCCACCATATCAACACCGATCATCACGAGAGTTGATATAGTTTCAATGGCGAACAATCGACATGTTCATCATATCTACTATATGATTCATGCTTTACCTTTCAGTGATCCGTGTTCCGAGACCATGTCTGTACATGCTAGGCTCGTCAAGATCAAACCTTAGTTTCCGCATGAGCAAATCTGGCTTGCTCACGTTGTATACACTTGCAGAATCTAACACACCCGATCATCACGTGGTGCTTCGAAACAACAAGCTTTAGCAACGGTGCTAACTAAGGGTGAACACTTTATGACTTGAAATTGATGTGCATGAGGGATCATCTTATAATGCTACCGTCGTCTACTAAGCAATACAAGATGCATAAAGGATTAACATCACATGCAATTCAATATATATGTGATATGATATGGCCTTTCTTCTTCGTGCTTTCGATCTCTATCTTCAACCACGAACATGATCTCCATCATCACCGGCATTGCATCAAGGTCAATGACGCTTCTCCATGGTTGTCGTCCACCGGCTTCAACTATTACAACTACTTTGAATAGACACGCGGGTCTTAACATAAATTAAAGACAACCATATGGCTCCTGCCGGTTGCCAACTTACAATAAGGAACATTGCATACATCAAATATAATCACAATCATGGCCATATCACATCACTGCACACCCCTGCAAAACAAAGTTAGACGCCTCTACTTTCTTTGCATATTTTACGTGGTTTGGGGCTTTCAATAAGTGTCGTTCTAACTTACGAACATGAACCACAACATTGATGCTAGTATTGTTAATCACCCGTTGTAAATTGGATCTTAACTATGCTAGGAGAAACAGGCACCCGCAAAGCCACTTATGCAATACAAGTTGCATGTCAAACGTGGAGCAAGTCTCATGAACGATGTCATGTAAGGTTAGCCCGGGCCGCTTCATCCCAACATACCGCAAGATGCAAAGTACACAAGAAGCAATCGACAATAAAAGCATCAACGCCCACAATGACCATTGTGTTCTACTCGTGCAACAGATCTACATATAAACCTGGCTCTGATACCACTGTAGGGTTCGTAGCATGGAAAACAAAAAATTTCTATCGCATACAAACAAACAAGCCAAGATCTATCTACTAGATTGTAGCAACGAGTCGATGGAATAACTTACCCTCGAAGATTCCAAAGCGTTTAACGAGAGCGGATTCTCGTGGGTGATGTAGTCGTACTCTTCCCGATCTCAAGATCGCGTAGACGATCTTTTCGGCGCTGCGTTCCGGCAGCGCTCCCACAGTCGGTCACACGTTCGGTACTCGACGAAGACCTTCCTCTCCCTTGTTCCAGCAGGCAGCGGAGGTTGTAGCACTCTCCTCGTGATTCCGGCAGCACAACGGCGTGGTACCGGAAGTAGAGGGAAGATCCCGCAGGGCTTCGCCTTAAGCCGGAGCGAGTATGGTGGAGTATGAGAGAGGGCTATTAGTGGTCTAGGGATTAGACACACCAATTAGAAGGCTCTAAACCGAAGATTAGAGGATAGGAACTTGTGTGTCTAGAGGAGGAGGCCCTGCCCCTCCTCTTATAGGTGGGAGGTGCGGCCAAGGGGAGGGGAGTCCCTCCCCAAGTCGGCCTTGGGTGGCGCGCCGGCTTGGAGAGGAGACTCCTCCCCCAAGTCGGTTTCAACCACCTCTTGCTTGTTTCCCACAGTTTCTTGTTTTAGCCGTTTGACTTTCAAACTGGCCATTTGACTTTTCTGTTTTAGGATTCAATTTAATCCTTTATTTGGAACAGCAAGAACACTTAGTACATGATGCAATCATTCCAATATGTAATGACACATTCATGTACCCCTCCCCCCTCCCGGAGTGCCGGACATTCCGGAACCTTCTAGAACATTCACCGGAATCATTTCCGAACTCCGAAACGGGACTTTCCTTATATGAATCTTATTCTCCGGACCATTCCGGATCACCTCGTGATATACCGGATCCCATCCGAGACTCCGAACAACATTCGGTCTCTTTCTCATAATACCATAACTACTCAAAACAACGTCGAATCCTTAAGTGTGTCTCCCTACGGTTCGTGAATTATGCGGACATGATCGAGACACCTCTCCGAACAATAACCAATAGAGGAATCTAGAAATTCATATGGCTCCCACATATTTCTACGATTACTTTGCGATCGAATGAAACACTTACATACGATACCAATTTCCCTTTGTCTCACAATAGTTTACTTATCCGAGGTTATGATCGTCGGTATCTCTGCATACCTAGTTCAACCTCGTTACTGATAAGTACTCTTTTCTCGTTCCCGTGATATGTGATCCCTTGTGATCCAGTCACATGCTTGCAAGCTAATTGGATGACATTCCACCGAGAGGGCCCAGAGTATATTTATCCGTCATATGGATGGACAAATCCCACTCTTGATCCATGTGTCTCAACCAATACTTTCCGAACACTCAATGCCACCTTTATAGCCACCCAGTTACGGTGTGGTGTTTGATGTCATCAAAGCATCCATCCGGTAAAGGTGATATGCATGATCTCATGGTCGAAGGAATTAGGTTACTATGTATCAGAAAGCATATAGCAATTGAACTATTGAAATGACTTTGATCTTTATGCTACGCTTATCTATAGGAGTATGTCCACCATATCATTCTCCTAACGATATGATCTTGTTGTTGATAACATCTCAATGTTCATGATAGGGAAACCACAATCATTAATCAACCAACAAGCTAGTGAAGTATAGAGGCTATACTAGGGACTTCAAATTAAGTTTACAAATCACACAAGTATTAATGTTTCCTTGTTAATACTATTATAGCATGAATGTAAACATTTATCATAAACACAAAGATATAATAATAACTACATTTATTATTGCCTCTAGGGCATATCTCCAACAGTCACCCACCCGGATATTGATGCTATCACTTGGGAACAGTTTGAGTTAGCTTTTCGCACTCATCATGTGGCTTCTGGTGTCATGACCCTGAAGAGGCGCGAGTTTCGCGACCTACACCAGCTGCACCGTTCTGTCACCGAGTATGGTGAGCTTTTCAATAAGCTAGCCCGTTATGCACCGGATGATGTTTCTACTGATGCCAAGAGAGAGTAGGAGTTCTTAAGAGGGCTCAATGATGAGATATCCATTCAGCTTGTGGCCCAGAAATTTGACAACTTTCAGGAACTCCTGGACAGAGCCATTGTGGTTGAATCAAAGAGGAAGAGCATAGAAAACCGCAAGAGGAAGTCTAATCCTCACAAGCACTCTGTTTCGTATCAGAAGCAGCGCAACTCTTCGCCTCCACCTTATAACTATAATGGCCACAACCATAACAGTCATAACCATGGTGTCCACAAACACAATGGGCATAAAAACCGCAATGGGAATGGCAGCAATGGAAAAGATCTCAGTGAGGTGACATGCTTTAAGTGCAACAAGACAGGGCACTATGCAACCTCTTGCCCGGAGAGGAAGAATGGAAATGGCAATGGCAATGGGAATGGTAATGGACACAACCATGGCAATGGAAATGGGAAGAAGCCAAATCCGTTTGTCAAAGCCACGGTGAATCATGTTTCTATGGAGGATGCTTGTGATGCGCCAGACTCTGTGATTGGTAAGTTCAAACTCAATTCTATTCCCGCAGTTGTTCTTTTTGATACCGGTGCATCGCATTCATTCATATCAAGGGTATTTGTGGATAGAGGCAAGATACCAACAGAGACTATAAACTTTCCTCTAAGGGTAATTTCTCCTGGGGGAGAAATAGTGGCAAACTCCGGTTGCCGGGAATTAGAACTAAGGATTGGGACACACATTTTTCCCACCAGTCTAGTAGTTCTAGAATCACAAGGATTAGACATAATCTTGGGCATGAATTGGATGACCGAATATGAAGGAGTCATAGATTCTGCCAAGAGAACTGTCATGCTCACAACACCGGAAGGGAAGAGGATTCGTATCAAGTCGAATTTCGCACTCAAAGAAGTCATGGTGAACTCTCTTAAGGGGGTTAGCTTGGAGGAGGTACCCATTGTAAAGGAATACCCTGATGTCTTCCCGGAGGAACTACCAGGAATGCCCCCCGACCGTGATATCGAGTTCCTCATTGACTTAATGCCAAGCACGGGGCCGATAGCTAAGAGACCATACAAGATGGATGTGGATGAGTTAAAGGAATTCAAGAAACAACTTAGGGAACAATTGGACAAGGGGTTCATTCAACCCAGCGCGTCATCTTGGGTAGCACCCGTCCTATTTGTGGAGAAGAAGGATAAAACCAAGAGGCTGGTTGTGGACTACCGCTCGTTGAACGAAGTAACGATTAAGAATAAGTATCCTCTGCCCAACATCAATGACCTGTTTGACCAGTTAAAAGGAGCCAGCATGTTCTCAAAGATCGATCTATGATCAGGCTATTTTCAGCTGAAGATTCGAGAACAGGATGTGCCCAAAACAGCATTCACCACAAGATACAGATTGTATGAGTACATTGTGATGTCTTTTGGTCTAACCAATGCCCCAGCATGCTTCATGACCATGATGAACAAGGTGTTCATGGAATATTTGGACAAGTTTACCGTGGTATTCATAGATGATATACTCATATACTCTAAGGATGAGAAGGAACATGAGAAACATCTGCGCCTTATTATGGAGAAACTAAGAGAACACAAGTTGTACGCCAAATTCAGCAAGTGCGAGTTCTGGTTAAAGGAAGTGGGGTTCCTTGGTCATGTTGTGTCGGCAAAAGGGGTTGTCGTAGATCCTAGTAAGGTAGCTTCCGTGACGGAATGGGAGTCACCCAAGAATGTGGGAGATATTAGAAGTTTCTTGGGCCTCGCAGGATATTATCGGAGGTTCATCGAAAACTTTTCCAAGATAGCAAAACCCATGACAGAACTATTAAAGAAGGAAAAGAAATTCCTATGGACCGAGGCATGTGAAGCAAGTTTTCAAGAGTTGAAGGAACGCCTGGTAACGGTGCCAGTTCTGTGTCTGCCTGATATCCAGAAGGATTTTCAAGTCTATTGTGACGCTTCTCGGCAAGGACTTGGGAGTGTATTGATGCAGGATGGGAAAGTGGTATCCTATGCCTCCCGAAAACTTAAGAACCACGAACACAACTACCCGACACATGATTTGGAACTTGCGTATGTGGTTCATGCACTCAAGGTATGGAGACACTACCTCATGGGCAAACATTGTGATGTGTTCATAGATCACAAGAGTTTGAAGTACATCTTCACCCAAAAGGAGTTGACTATGAGACAATGGAGATGGCTTGAGCTAATTAAGGATTATGACTTGGATTTACAATACCACCCCGGAAAGGCAAACGTGGTGGCTGATGCCTTAAGTCGTAAGGTGTATGTGAATGGACTTACCACAGGGGAACTTCCAGAGGATTTATGCAAGCAATTCAGAGATCTCAGGCTAGAGATAGTCCCGAAAGGACACGTAGAGACTATGGAAATAGTGTCCACCTTCCAAGAAAGGATCCAAGAAGCACAAAAGGGGGATAAAGAGTTGGAAGAAATAAGAGTCAGGATAAGTGAAGGAAAGACTAAAGAATTTCGTCTAGACGAACAAGGAACCCTCTGGTATGGGAAGCGTTTGTGCGTTCCCAATGACCCCGATATCAGGAAGATGATTTTACAAGAAGCTCATGATTCGCCATACTCAATTCATCCAGGTAACACGAAGATGTACATGGATGTGAAGGATAGATTCTGGTGGAATAACCTAAAGAGAGAAATTGCAGAGTATATTTCTCTGTGTGATGTGTGCAACAGAGTTAAAGCCGAGCATCAGAAACCGGCAGGGTTACTTCAACCACTACCCATACCCGACTGGAAGTGGGACAAGGTAGGCATGGATTTCATCACGGGATTGCCCCGGACTCGTTCTGGATTTGATTCTATCTGGGTAGTGGTGGACCACTTTACCAAGGTGGCTCACTTCATCCCCGTAAAGACCACATATACAAGTGCTAAGCTTGCTAAGATATACATGTCAAGAATTGTAAGTCTGCATGGTGTTCCCAAAGGAATTGTGTCAGATAGAGGCACCCAGTTTACTTCAAAGTTTTGGCGTCAACTACATGAGTCTCTTGGAACCCGACTAGAATTCAGTACTGCCTTCCACCGTCAGACAGATGGCCAAACAGAAAGGGTGAATCAAATTTTGGAGGATATGTTGAGAGCATGCCCGCTGGACTATGGGTCTAGTTGGGACGATAACCTGTCGTATGCTGAGTTCTCATATAACAACAGTTACCAGACGAGTATCAAAATGGCTCCATTTGAAGTTCTATATGGCAGGAAGTGTAGGACTCCATTGCTATGGAATGGAGTTGGTGAACGCAGTATTTTTGGACCTGACTTGATAAAGGATGCCAAAGAAAAGGTACGACAGATTCAGGATAGGCTAAAGGTAGCCCAATCCCGACAGAAGAGTTACGCTGACTCGAAGCGCAGAGATGTGGCCTATGAAATAGGGGACCGTGCGTATCTCCGAGTTTCACCCCTACGCGGAGTTAAGAGGTTCGGAATCAAGGGCAAGTTAGCCCCACGATTCATAGGACCATACAAGGTTCTGGCCCGTAGAGGAGAAGTTGCTTATCAGTTGGAGTTACTGGAAGGACTGACTGTTCATGATGTGTTTCATGTGTCACAACTAAAGAAGTGTCACCCGGAGATGGCTGAAACACCGCTAAGAGACACCATTTCCCTAGATGAGGTTCAATTGGAGAATGACCTTACCTATGAGGAAAAACCCATCAAAATACTAGAAACAGCTGAAAGGATTACCCGCACCAAGACTATAAGGTTCTGCAAGGTACAATGGAACCACCACTCCGAGGAAGAAGCTATGTGGGAGCGTGAAGAAGACTTGAAGGCAGAACACCCACACCTATTTGCTAGCCAACCCGAATCTCGAGGACGAGATTCTTCTTAAGGGGGGTAGGTTTGTAACATCCCAGATTTTGTATTAGGATGTTATTAGGGTCATGCATCATCCTTGCATCATTGCATCCTATAATTGAAAATTTGCAATAAAAATCCTAACACCTAAACCTATTAAAAACCCTATTAAATAATTCCATAAGTGAGAACTTTTTTGTAGAAGTTTGACCCTTCTAAAAACCTTGTAAAACATTAAACTATGGCCCTATGTTGACCACCTTAATTTTATAAAAATTTAGAAACAATTTTTATCAAGTTTGGTTTTAGGTTGCAAAAGTTATTTAGGTTTACTAAAACAGAAAAAGGAAAAATGTTAAAAAGAAAAAAAACGGCCAGCAGCAAACCTAGCTGGGCCGGCTCACCAGCCCACCCAGCCGCAGCGTTAGCCCACCCGCGCCGCGCGGCAGCTAACCTGCCCGCGCCGCGTCGGCCCACTTCTCCCCTCCACCACCGACACCCGGACCCCACCTGGGGCGTTGATGGACTCATGTTGCTTTTATGTTTCCGCTGTTATTTGAGCTAGCATAATGCTAAGCAATTTTTGTAATAAATTCATACTCTGGATTCTCCGTGTAATAAAGACTTTGTGTTTTACATGATATTTCATCGACTGTGAGTGCTAGCTATTGATCCATGGACTAGCATGTTAATCACAGGGACTTAGGATCCTTATCGATCCGAGGTCATTACAATAATATTGTGGTATTCTCCTTGGATGCTTTGTTTGGGTTGACTTGGCACATGCTCACACCATGTTATGACTATAACAAGTCACCATAGCCTATATGATCATTTAGTTTTTGACTTGTGATACCACTTTATGCTTTGACTGATAGTGTTTTGTCACTCTGCATGATTATGGCCATTATTGCTCTCTTAGTTGGTCGCTCCCAGTCTTTTGCTAGCCTCCACTTGTATTGAGTATGATCTACTCATGCATCCAACTCCCAAGAAACCAAGTTATTCCAACGTGTCCACTATAAATTCCTATGCATGGTGTGTTACACCATTCCAAGTATATTCTTGTTTTCATCTATCCTCCAATTAAAAAGTATTTTGTTATGTGAAAACTTAGTGATTAAAGCTCTCGCGAACTTGATGGCACACTTTATTTTTATTGCCCCTAATAAACTTGAAGCATTGTGTCATCTATGTTGTATATGCTTGCACTTATACGTTGGAATTAGCAGAACCGTCTTGTCATGAGGAACGCTTTCAACATTGCACTTGTACTTTGTACACAGTTGATATCATGATCTTTTGTCTATGGATGTCGTCGGTGTGAAATAAAAGGGGAGCTTGTAAGTCCATGGAGTTATGTATGTGTGTTAGAGAAACGCTTGGGCCGCTAGCCTAAGCCATGCCTAATCATGGTGGAAACTTGCAGCATCACCATAGTGAGAAATCTATGAAGCATTCTTCTTATAAAAAAAGAGACATATTGAAAAGAGGAAAGAGAGCAAAGCACCATTTTCCCATGGTAAATAAGAAGATTGTTGATATGCTCATTGTCTGCTTGCCTTGTCATTTTGATTATGGGATAGCTCATGTATCATGTGCAAGGGGTGCCCCGTTGGCGGTTCTCTATGATACACATGTACTTACTTTGACAAGAACTTACAAGTGACTAAAGTTGAGTAGCGTAGGAGCGACCCTCGTATTCAAGGGACATGAGATTGCCAACTTATACTTTGTCAAGCATATACTCCATAGTTTGTTCACTTTAACCTTAATAACTTCAAGATGCTTATGATAGGGGCAATGAGAGCTGAAAGCTAACAAGTACCATAATTATTGGAAGCACTTTATGAAACTTGAAATCCCTGCTTCCTTTTATGAAGGGCCTTTCTTCCACTATTATATTGAGTCTCCACCTTCAATCCTTAGGCACCAATTAAGAGAGCATAGTTGCCATTCTTAGTTCTATGTGCATTGTCCCAAAACTTATTGATTGATTCATATTGTTGATATTGCTTGTTCTTGAACTATTTGTATCTAGTCACCCTTATGAACTTTGAAGGTGTCTTATGCATTTATGTTTTGCTACTCCATGAGGGACAAGCTGAATGCCACTATGCTATGTTTTCTGTATGTGAAACAAACAAACATTTTTCAATGCATGTTATTCATGATCTTTGTTTGTAACCTTTTATGTTGCATGCATAATTACTTTGTCTTACTGTTAGAACTCCATCTTTCATGTTCATGTTTAGAGTTCTTTGATCCCAGCTATCAATGCTTGCAAATGGTTTGATCTTGATTGTGATGGTGCATGTCACCTCAAAAATTATTCTTTTTATCACTTACCTACTCGAGGACGAGCAGGAGTTAAGCTTGGGGATGCTTGATATGTCGTAAACGTATCTATAATTTTTTTTGTTTCATGCCTATTTTGTATCAATTTTTCTATGTTTTGTCTACACTTTGAGGTATTTTTATACACTTTCTAGAACTAACCTATTGACAAGATGACACAGTGCTAGTTGCCTGTTTCTTCTATTTTTGGTTTCAGAAAGCTAAAAAATGAATATTCTCGGAATTGGACGGGACAAAAGCCAAAGTTCATATTTTCCCTGAACGATATGGAAAATCGAAGAGGAGAAGGAGGAGGACACCAGGGTGGCCACACCCTAGGTGGGTGCGAGGCCCACCCTGGCCACGCCCATAGGGGGTGTGGGCCCCCTGGCCCTCCATCGACCTTGCCTCCTTCGCCTATAAGAAGCCACCGACTCAGAAACCCTAAGTCGTCGACCAAAAAGCCACGAAAAGTTCTGCAGCACCGCCGCCATCGAAGGGGAGATTCGGGGGATAGAAAGTCTCTGTTCTGGCACTCTGCTGGGACGGGTAATTGCCCCCGGATCCATCTCCATCGATCTCCACCACCATCTTCATCATAATTGCTGATTTCCATGATGAGGAGGGAGTAGTTCTTCCTCTAGGCTAAGGGATCTACCAGTAGCTATGTGTTCATCTCTCTCTCTATGCATGATCTTGTGGTCATGAGATTTGTAATCAAGTAGATCTACTCGGTTACTCAAGTGCTTCAATAGATCTCTGCTCTCCCCATGGTGGCACTTAGGCTAGAGTCTACATAAATACTCACCGTGCTTTAATAGATCTATGCTTTTCCCCACGTGTGTGAAAATGACAGCATGCACACCATGTGTGGCACTTAAGCTAGGTTACATATATATATTTATCATGAGTATATTTTGAGTTGGTTGTCTCTATGAAATTGTGGTGTTTGTTGGAACCATCTAGCGCTCAAGGTGACAGTGTGGGGTTATCTGATACGTTGGAAACGTATCTATAATTTTTGATGCTCCATGCTTGTTTAGTATCTACTTTGCTTTACTTGTCCACACTTTGAGGTGCTTTTTACATGTTTTCTGGTACTAACCTACTAACAAGTTGCAACCGTGCCAGATGCCTGTTTTCTGCTGTTTTTGGTTTCAGAAAAGTTAGTAAAGAAATATTATCGGAATTGGACGGGACAAACATAAAAGTCAATTACTTTCCGTGGGGAACAAGAAGTCCAGAGGAGAGACGGAGGGCCGGACAGGGTGGCCAGACCCACTCTAGGCGCGGGGTGGGGCCCACCCACGCCTGGCTAGGGTTTGGCGCCCCTGGCCACCGCCTCGGCCTCCCCCTTCGCCTATAAGCAACCCCCGATGCAGAAACCCTAAGCACCCGATCAAATCTCCACAAAACTATCTGTAACCGTTGCCACCATCATCCCTAGATCGGGGGGATCTGAAATTCTTCATGGCACCCTGTCGGAGGGGAGATCATCCCGGTGGCCTTCTCTCCGGTATGATGCGTGAGTAGTTCCACCTTTGACTATGGGTCCATGTAGTATCTAGATGGTTGTATCTCCTCCGTTGTGCTTTCATGTATAGATCTTGTGAGCTCCATTCATGATCAAGATCTAATCTATTTGTAATCATGCATGTTGTGTTTGTGGGGATCCGATGGATATTGAGATTATTATGTTGGTTTGATTAATGGTTTTGTCTTTATGATTCTATCATGTCTGTGTTGTTTGTGATCTTGCATGCTCTCTGTTGTTAGTAGCTATCTTGGCCAATTAGTTGCTAGTGACTCCAAGAGGGGGTATTTATGCTCGATAGTGGGTTCATGCCTCTAGTTTCCAAGGGAAGTGACAGAAATCTCTTCGGTTGTAGATGTGTTGTTGCCACTATGGAGAAAACAACGGTCTCTTGTTCATGGAACTTGTGGACTGTTTACCTTACACACTTTGCTTAAAGCAGTTGTCTGTTGCTTGTAACTTAATACTGGAGGGGGTTCAGATGATAACCTGAAGGTGGACTTCTAGTCATAGATGCAGTTGGATGGCGGTCTATGTATCTTGTTGTATTTCCCAATCGAATCTCATAGGATCTTTCTGACTAGTAATTGCATTGTTATGCCTTGCTCAGTTCCTGTCAATTGCCATGTTGTAATTTGTTTACCCTTCATGCCATGTTTTTTATCTAAGGAGAGCACCTCTAGTGAACTATGTACCCCGGCCCAATCTTTACCATTGATACATCTTCCACTGTTACTTGTTTACTTGCTGCAAACCACCATTACCTTCCACACCATACGTTTAATCCTTTGTTACAGCAAATCGGTGAGCCTGATAACCTCACTGATTTGTTGGGGCAAAGTCTTGAGTTTGTGTTGTGCAGGTCTTAGCGTTGCTTGCAACACCTGTGTGACGTTTCCTTCCTCCTACTGGTTCGATAACCTCGGTTTCTTATCGAGGGAAAACTTGATGTTGTGCTGCTTCACACCTTGCTCTTGGGGTTCCCAACGAAGCGCTCCTACATCAACTCAGTGCTGCATCAAGCTTTTCTAGCACCGTTGCCGGGGAGGCTAAGGACGTCTTCACAAGGGGAGTCCTTCACTTCCTTTCTCTTTACTTTGTTTTTAGTTTGCTTTGTTTATTTAGCTTGGTTTTGTTTGCCTCTTGATATGCCCAATTTGCATCACCATTCTATATCATAATTTACCTCTATTCATTGATATTTGTCTTATTATGAGGTATTACTTATGGCTTTTCATCTAGTTATGCATGTTGGATGATTCCTGGAGGATGGACTGCCGGAGTCTGGATTCCGATGGAAAAGAAGGCGTTTTGGTGCAATTTCACGAAGATCAGAAAAATATCAGAAAAATATGGAAACATATTATTTTACCACAAGACGAAGGAAGCCAGAAGGAGGGACGAAATGGGGCCTGAGGGGGCCCACACACCCCCTAGGAGTGGGCCCACCTGACCCCGCGCCTAGGGCAGGTGTGGCCCACCTGCCCGGCCTCTGACTCCGCCCCTTCGCCTATATCTTCCCTACGGAACCCTAATACTAGGGGAGCGACCACGGATAGATTTCCGCCTCCTCTGGGGGCGGAAAACACCAAGATAGAAAGATCTCTCCGACAGACAGATTTCTGCCGAGGGAATTCCTTCCCAGAGAGGGGAGACCATCGCCATCAACACCATCATCAAGCTAGGCTTCATCGGGATCATCGTCATAATCATCCACACCATCATCTCCACCAGCACCATCACCACCACTTCGTCCCGCTATAACAATTGTGTTGGATATTGCTTTAGTTCTTAGGGGAAACTTTCCTGGTGTTGATTACTATTGTAGTTGATGCTTGTGAGTGGAACCATTGGATTATTGTTTATGTTCAGATTGTTATCCATTATCATATCATCTTTGATCTTGATCCATATGATGTCTTGTGAGTAGTTCATTTAGTTCTTGAGGACATGGGAGAAGTCATGTTGTTAGTAGTGAATCTATGATGAGTTATTATTCAATGGTTTAGTATTTAAGTTGTGGTGCTATTCTTCTAGTGGTGTCATGTGAACGTCGACTACATGATACTTCACCATTTATGGGCCTAGGGGAATGCATTGTGTATTTGGCTACTATTCGTGGGGTTGCCAGAGTGACAGAAACCTGAACCCCCATTAGGACACCTTTGCACAAGGGAGTGTAGGATCTTAGAGTTTAAGGCTATGGTTAGATTTATATCTTAATTACTTTCCTATAGTTACGGATGTTTGCAGGGGGTTTAATCACAAGTATGTATTAGTCCTAGGAAGGGCGGTATGTTAGCACAGGTTCACCCACACAACACTTACAAACACCAGCGAAGAGTACTCAGCTATTTGAAGCGAAATCACTTGACAGAATTCCCATGTGTCCTCGAGAACGTTTGGTCCTTATAAGTATTTCCACCGGCTTGTCCTTTGCTAAGAAAGGATTGGGCCACTTGCTCCATTTGTTCATTACTTCTGTTACTTTCTATTTGTTTTGATGTCTTGTCAAAAAACCACTAAAAATCCATTTGCTAAGTATTCACAGGGATTTCCTGGTCCATACCACTGTTCAACACCTTCTGCTCCTCGTTGGGATCGACACTCCTATTTATTGAAAGTACTAGGATACACCCCCTACACTTGTGGGTCATCAAGACTATTTTCTGGCGCCGTTGCCAGGGAGTGAAGCGCTATTGAAGAGTGGAACTGGTAAGAGAAACTTTCACTGTGAGTATTGCTCTTGTTACTGCTTGTTACTTTGTTTCCAATATGGATAACCCACTTGGTTTTCTGTTTGGGAAAACTACTACCACTGCTAGGGTAGTAGATGAACCACCTCCTGTTGATATAGATCCTTTTAAGATACCTACAAGTATTGTTAATCGTGTTATGGATAATTATTATTTTGGGGATGGAACTGTCCATCCTGGTGATCACTTGCTTTTTATCCATGAATTATGCGGGTTGTTTAAGTGTGCAGTTATCACAACTGAACAGGTGAAGAAGAAGTTACTCTCCATATCCTTTAAAGAGAGAGCTAAAGAATGGTATAAGTTGTTGAAGAATGGACAATCCATGGAATCGGAGGAGATGTCATCTCTCTTTTACTCTAAATTTTATCCTCCCAGTGAGATTCATAAGGATAGAAATCTTATATATAACTTTTGGCCTCTTGATGGAGAGAGTACAGCTCAAGCTTGGGGGAGATTGAAGTTACTAATGCTTAAATGTCCTATTCATGAACTCCCAAACAATATTATTCTCAATAACGTTTATGCTAGGCTTTATCTTCATGATAAAGATTTACTAGATGCTTCTTTCGCTGGATCATTCACACGTATGAAGGAAGAAGCTAAGTGGGATCTTCTAGACCGTATTCAAGAGAACACTGAAGCTTGGGAGAATGACAAAGGAAGAAAGTCAGGTATAAACTATGATTATGAATGCATTAAATCTTTTATGGGAACTGACAACTTCCTTGATATTAGTAATGAGTTTGGTATTGATTCCCAAAGTATTGCCAACTGTTTTAAAGCCTTTGCCTCTTACATTGAAATTCCCAGGAAGAAGTGGAACAAGTACCATGATCCTTATAAAGATGTTGTTAATCATGTTCCAGTTAGAATTACTCAAGTTTGTACTACTAATAATATTGTGCCTGAACTTCATGTTGAGAAATTACCTTTCCCGGCTAAGGTAAAGGAGTATTCTATGATTATTAGTGCAAATAACAAAGGTACAATGAAAACTGTGGAGCCTGGTAAGCACTTGAGTGATGAACCTGTGGTAGCTATTGTGAAAGACACTGTCACTAGAAATATAGAGGATGAGCACATTGTCTTCTGTGAAGACGCTTCTAATATTGTCTCTCATCCTAGTAAGGCTAGAAAATCTAGTGTTCCTATGCTTTCTGTTAAAATTGGTGATCATTGCTACTATGGTTTATGTGATATTGGTGCTAGTTCTAGTGCTATTCCTTATGAGCTTTACCGGGAAATTATGCATGAGATTGGTCCTTGTGAGCTTGAGGATATTGATGTGGTTATTCACCTTGATAATGAGGAGACCATTTGCCCCATTGGCATTGTAAGAGATGTGGAGGTTCTCTGTGGTAAGATTAAATATCCTGCTGATTTTCTAGTGCTCAATTCAGCAGCTAGCAAAACTTGTCCTATCATTTTTGGTAGGCCTTTCTTGAACACTTGTGGAGCTATTATTGATTGTAATAAGGAGAAAGTTTTAACTAAGTTTGATGGAGATTCTTATGTGTTTAACTTTTCCAAATTTGCTAAAGCTCCTTGTGAAAATAGCTTGCCTAATAAAGCTTTCAGGATGGAACAACTTGCTTCTATTGATACAGTCTATGAACTTGGACCTCTTTTTGGTGACTGTAAGTATGCTTATTCTGGTGGTAAAGTTGTTTCCAGTGACAGTTATATTGTCAACTTTATTCAAAGTGCTACTGAAAGTTATTATGAGAGAGGGAAACATGGTTTTATGCATCTCAATGATGTTAAGTTTCCCCGTTTTATGTTGAAAGCTTTAAAGTTGCATCTGTTTTGTCTTCCTATGCTAGTGGACTTTTGTTTCAACAATTCATTTTCCCATGATACCCCCATGCATAGGAAGTGGGTTAGACTCAAATGTGTTGGTTATTTGCTTCTTGATGCTCTCTTTCACTTCAAATATGTATCTCCTTCGTGAGCATCCTTGGAAGTTTCAAGCCTAACTTAAAGGCATTAAAAAAGTACTTGTTGGGAGATAACCCAAGAGTTTTGTCGAGTCCTGGAAGTTGTTACCTCTGTAATAACCGCTCCTTATTATTTTTGTTTTGGTTTTTTTGTGTCAACTTCAACTACTTTTGTGAAGTAGAGGAGTTGTGAAAAGTGGCTGTCTTGGGACAGATTTTTGTGTTGTATTGTAAACATTCGTGAGGGAGCTCAGTACTTCGTATGGAGCTGCATTTTTATGAGCTTGTTCTCCAAGTTGTTACCCAACTTTCATCAGTTCTTCACTTTTTGATTTGAGCAACAGAACGTCTTAGAAAAAATCAATCTTTACCTGCTGGTCTGTTTTGACAGATTTCTGCCATCATTTGCATTTGCCTCTTGCAGAAGCTTTTGTTTTGATGGGTTTTCAGTTGAAGTGTTTACCACAGGTTTGTTGTTTTTGCTTACACTAATGTTTTTAGTGAGTTATGCAAGGGGTTTTGTAAGAAGGAAATTCTCAAGAGAAAGAGAAAAAGGAATCTGTAGAGTTTGTCTTTGAATAGGTAAAAGTGGTGAAAACAGAAGGTTCGTGAAACCCCAATCTTTTTATATTTTTGATGTTTTTAATACATAAGTGAAGTTACTAGACGAAACTGAAGAAGAAATGGAGCCCGGGGCGGACAAACCCACCCCAGGCGCGGGCCCAGCCTGGCCGCGCCTAAGGGGGGTGTTCCACCCTCAGACTCCGTCTCCGCCTCGTTTCCATGTCAAAACCTTCCTTATGCATTGAAACTTCATAATATATAACCCCATGGATCCCCCGAGGTTCGTGCATCGTGTTCTCGTCGTGTTTTTGTTTCGATCTGTTTTTGTTAGAAAATCTTCTCAAGTTTAGAGCACCATGGCCTCCGCCAACGACAAAGGCAAGGAGCCCGAGAAAGAAGAACCTCAAGTCCCCAAGGAAGAGGAGATTCCGGTAGGTTATGAAGGAGACATGGAGGAGGACAAGCAACAAGACACCCGCGCTACCATCGCAAGCATTGGTTTGGTGGAACAACCTACCCAGCTTAAGAAGACAACACAGATGTCTACATGAGGGAAACCTCCACATCTCTTCTACAATCCACATCCATCTCCTCCACGTAACAAGAGACCCATCCATACACTTATACATGAATATCAATATCAACATGTGCCAAAAGGGGATTTGCCCTTGGTTTGGGATATGCGTCATTCTAACAATGCAGAGAAGGATCATGCTAAGGATGAAGAGTGGGGAAAGAATAACAAGAGCTGGGATTCTCGGACTGACATGATTATGAACCGAATATAGCAAACCTCGGAGCTAATTCGTACTCTTACTTTTGAGTTCGAGGAGTTGAAGAAACTTATTGAAGATCTTATCAAGAGAACACCACCACCAACGAAGGAGTAACTCGTCATCAGGTTTGGCATCCCCTTGGCTTGTTCCAAGCTTGGGGGAGTGCCGCGGTATCACCACCATTATCTTTTATATTTTACCTTTTTAGTGGATTCATATCTATGGTAGAGAGGTTATCTTATAGTTTGGTTTGCATGTGGAAGTATCTCTCCTTTAGTTGATTATCTATGTACCCCTTGGTGTGAGTGCTTTTATTGGAATATTAATGAGAAGTCTCATCTTTTACTTTTTTGCACTTCTTATTTTTAGTTTGCAATCTCTATTATATGATGGATCTTGTTGATCAGTATTGGCACCACTCTGGGATCATCAAGTGGATCTAAATTGGTTTTGGCAAACCGAGTTCTGGTCAGTGGCATTTATTTGAAAGAAAAAGAAAGAAAGAGAAAAAAACCTTCAGGTATTTGGTATCATTTGTTTTCTTTCTTGTTGGCTCATAAGCTTAGTATTCTTTATTTAAGATTCTTTTGTGTCTTCAAGGAAGATTGCATGTTTGGCTTTATTACTTGTACGTTTTCTTGTTTATTTCAACTCTCTTGCTTGCTACCCAGCCTTGCTAGCCAAAAACCTGTTTTGAGAAGGCATACTTCTCATGTTTCCAAAACCCTTTGAACCCAAAAATTTTTCCACTTGTGTCCACCATATCTACCTAGTAGCTTTTGATATTCCAAGCAAATTCTCAAGCTTCATCTACCTTTCGAATTAAAAAGTATTTTGTTATGTGAAAACTAGTTAGTAAAGCTCTCACAAACTTGATGGCACACTTTATTTCTTGCTCCTAATAAACTTGAACCATTGTGAACATCGAAGTTGTATATGCTTGCATCTATACGTTGGAATTAGCAGAACCGTGCTATCACGAGGAACGTTTTCAACATTGCACTTGTACTTTCTACAAAGTTGATATCGTGCTCTTTTGTCTATGGATGTCAACGGTGTGAAATAAAGAGGGAACTTGTAAGTCCATGGAGTTTGTATTATGTGTTAGAGAAACTCCTGGCCGCTAGCCTAAGCCATGCTTAACCATGGTGGAAACTTGCAGCATCACCATAGTGAGTCATCTATGAAGAATCCTCAATAAAAAGCTATGCATAGTAAATAAAAAGATTGTTGAGATGCTCATTGTCTGCTTGCCTTGTCATTTTGGTTATGGGAAAGCTCCTATACCATGTGCAAGGGGTACCCCATTAGAGGTTCTCAATGATATGCAAATACTTACAATGACAAGAACTTACCTGCGGTGACCCAGCATACCACTGCATGTGTAGTACACTATAGTCGTTGACATGACATCCACAGAACACCGTTCCGTAAATAGCACATCCCTCAGAGTGGTACAACAGAAACATTGCGGGTCCATATTACAAACATACACACGTTATTATTATTACAATACCGGAAGTTCAAGACTTCCAAAAGATTCAACTTACAAACCAAAATATAAGTGTTTCAGCGGAAGTTTCAAATTTAAAAACTTAAACTCCAAATTGAGCTCATCAACTTATTTGTATATATTGTTCATGATGCTCGGCTCAAGTGGTTAATAGAACTATAGTAATTATTCTGACTCCTGGAACTCTCCTCCGTAGACGATGTCGTAATCCTCCCCTTCTACGGCTCCATACAAGTTGGGCTCTTCATAGAAGACCTCCTCTTGATTCTCAGATGCGTACATTGGAGTGCCTTCGGGATTCTCAGAGTCTAAGCAAGGATTCAAAGGAAAGAATGAGTAACAGCGTTACCCAACAAGTTCATTATATGCAAGGTAGGAAGTTTGATGATCTAACTACCACCTTGGACTATATGTCCTAGGTATAATGCAATTTTCGTAAATCTTTCTACAAAGATTGTTTTTATTATGAAAAATCTATGACCATCAGCCTTCACATGTTGACCAGAACTTTCATGGAGTTCCTTTCCTGCCGCGTTTGTAGCTCCTTCCCGGAATAGGGAGTAACAAGTTACAGTTCTTACACTCTGCAGAGGTGCATTACTTTTCCCATGAGAGATCAACTCCTTGTTGCACAACCGGGCGTACTTTCCCATCCACAATTCCATGATGTGGGACCTAGTAGTTGGTCCAAGCCAATCACTGCCCTCTCCGCGACCTCATATGTCTGCACGATCCTTTGGCCAGCTCACCTTCGTTAAGCCCCGTTTCGGGCAGGCTAAAACCCTGATGAGTTTCCGAAGACTCTATGACCTAGTGATGCCCGGATTAGTACCATTTACATGGACTATCTCCCTAAACACCATTCATAGATAATCTAGACACCAAAATTGTGGGGCGTAATGGTGCCCACCCATATGTTGGATCCACACAAGGAATCACAACATCACGTTAAGGTCATCTTGCCTCCATACAAGAGGAAAAGGATATAGCTGACTTCTCCGTCCCATTCCAAATCTCATGGTTAACGCGTAATATATGGCGCTAGAATCACTGATGTCATGGGTTATTAATCCCTCATTGTTCATCATTATTGCAATTAGAACCCTAAGTTCTATTGCTTCATCATATCATCACTTAGGATGATATCTAAGATTTGGTATCTTGAGAAAATAGTGTTTTCTTTTACTTTAGTATAAATGATAACACACAATTTGCAAATATTTTGATAAAGACTCTTCAAAGGACATGAGAAAGAGATGAACTTGCCTTGTGATGGAAAGGTAGTGAAGTCTGGTGCTTGCACTGGACCTTGAGCTTCTATGTCTACAAAAACATCATTATTGCCCGGTAAGGACAATATTTAAAGAAGCAAAATGATTATGCAAAGTAATGTAATGCATCATTTAATTTGATATGCATTCTCCCCATTATTAATAAAATTCATTTTAATAATAAAGGACTTTTAATATTTATAATGGAATATTTTATTCTTTTATTTTATTTCCCTTTTATTTGACTTTTATTGGTTTAATAATTCTTCTAAGAATTATCACTTAAATATTAAAAATTGTTATTAAATATTTATTTAGTATCTTTATAAAATACTACAATATTACTCTATAATTAAAGTGATTTTTATTTATTTTTATCATCTTACAATAATTTTGTAAAATTCCATAAGGAATATATAATTTACAAAATTCTTAATAAAATTTATATGTCTAAAATTTTATATTTCAATTTATTTGGATAGTTTGGATTTTTGTGAATCCAAAAATATTTTATTTATAATTTTTGGATTTTTTATTTTATTTTCTAGAATTTTATTGTGTTAAGGGCATTTTGGTCTTTTCCTATTTATTAAAACAGATTTCAATTGACTTGGGCTGGCCATTTGGGCTTATTGGGCCCCTGTTGGCCAATAGGACAGGGTCAAAATTATTACCCCGAGGGGTTTTCGGCCCACCCAGCTGCGGTGACCCAGCATACCACTGCATGATGTAGTACACTATAGTCGTAGACATAACACCAACGAAACACTGTTCACTAGTATTACATCCCTCAGAGTGGTACAACAGAAACACAACAGGTCCAAGACATGACTATAGGTTACAACTCAACTCTTTACACAAGATCCAGAGAACACTCTAGGTTAAAGAGAGAGGAAGAAACTTCTTACAAAGAAGAATCAGAAATAAACAACTCCAAAGCTATAATACTATTAAGATTAATATCTTAACTAATGGTCTGGCATTGCTGCTATTGCAATACACTACAGAAATAGGTTCTATGGCTAGAGATTCTGTTCTTCTCTAATCAGCGACTTCATCTTCACTTGAGTTGCTGTATATGTTGACTTTCTTGACTTCATTGAAGAGCTTTAGCTTTTGATGATGATTCCAGGAGTATGACTTGATGTAGTCATCGTTTGTACTGGCTTTAGAATCTAGCAAGGGTTAAGAAGGTACGTTGAGTACGAGCGTACTCAGCAAGTTCACTAGAAAAGGAGTGTTTGATGCACTATAACTACAGCCACAGACCATAGGTCAAAGGCAACGCAAGTTTTCATAAACATTTCTTCAAAGGTTGCTTTTATTCTGAAAAGCTATGTCCGTCAGCCTTCACGGGTTTACCAGAACCTTCATGGGGTTCCTTTCCCGCCGCGTTCGCAGCTCCTTCCCGGAATAGGGAGTAACAAGTTACAGTTCTTACACTCTGCTGAGGTGCGTCACTTTACCCATGAGAGATCAAATCCTTGTTGCACAACCGGGCGATATTTCCCGTCCACACTTCCTATGGTGTGGGGTCCAGAAGATGATCCAAGCTAATCACTGCCCCCTTCGTGACCTCGCATGTCTCCTTGGTGTACACCATGCCCACATATTGAATTACGACAATGGTTTATACAAACCGTTAGATGCTAGAACTATCATGGGACGTTGAGGGTTCCCACCCATATGCTGCATATCCTCTATGAATTACCAGTTAATATGCATGCTACGATTAATAATAGCCACAACCTGCACATCCGGCTACATGCGATAGGAAGAAGATACAGCTGACTTCTCCGTCCCATTCCAAATCTCATGGTTAACGCGTGATATACGGCGCAAGAATCACTGGCGACATTGGTTGTTAAGTCCTAGATAATATGTTCCTTTACCACCGGAACTTTCATTGTAGGTTATTACCTCATGGTACTTAACCTATAATCATATTATTATGAAAATAGTGTTTTCTGACCTTTTTCAAATGCAGGTGATGACAACACTGGATTTGCCAAAATACTTTACAAAAAATAATCAAAGGACATGAGCAAGTGTGAACTTGCCTTTTGTGATTGCAAGATTATGCACTCGTGGTCTTCGAGACGACATAAGATCCAATATCTGAAATCTGCATCATTGGTCCGGTAAGGACTAATGTTTAAAGAAGCAATATGCAGTTATGCATAAGTAATGCTATGCATTTTTGTAAAACTCCCAAATTGAATCCCCGATACTTTGAGTGAAGTGAATTCAAGTGATTCTTTTAAGAGTTTGTTTATCTTCAAATTTTACTTTATAAGTAATGACCTTTATAAGGAACTTAAGTGTTTACAATCCAAAATATATAAGTAAAGTATAAAATGATGTTATTATGGTTAATTGTCATGTGGTGTCTATGATAAAATTCCTTGGGATTGAGTTGTTAAGAGTTGAAGAACTTATTATGAGATTGTTGTTTGAAGTGGAAAAAAGAATAATATTTGAAGAAAAGATTTATTTTCTAAGGTTTAAACAATCTTTATTGTTAACAGCATGTGTTCAATGTCTTTTGGTGTGTGATTGATTAGTTTGGACTTGAGATGCTTTATGTCTTAATTGGAATAGACCAAAGTTAACTATAAAAACATAAGTAGTTTCTTACATAATGTTCATAAGCCTTGAGACAAATGTTAACTTTTAAAAGGGTAAATAAACTTAAGGTGTAATTTGTTTTAATTATTCTCAAGTTTTGGATTTATGATAAGTATGATTAAAGTGTGGGATTATTCAATTTACATTCAAGTGGATGATTAGATTAAATTTGTTTTGCTATTATGAAAATAACATGCAACTATCAAAGAAAGTATAATTTGGATGGTGTTGTTAAGGTTTTAGTTTTAAAGTCATGTTAATTATGATTTACATGTTAAGATCATTCCCTCTTCATATAGGTGAATGATATATAAAATTATCTTGAATATTGTGGTTTAGAATTTTGGTTTAGGGTTTAAAAGAGTATTATAAAGTTAACGATTTATGCTTAAGTTTTATTATAAATCTTAGTTATGGTTTAGAACTTTAGTAATTATATTTTAAGGTTTTGATATTTCTAAAGAAATATAATTATTTCTTATTTAAGAAATGTTTTTAAAGAATTTTCAAAATAGATAATAAACAAGGATTTATTACTTTAAAATATTAAAACCTTTCTAATATTATATTTAATAATTTTCTAGTGTAATATATATTTTTAATACTTTAAAAATTATTTTTATTTATTTTCAAGAATTACTTTTATGTTTATAAAATTCCATAAAGGGTTAAATGTATTTAAATATTTTCTTCAAATTTTATTTATAAAAAAGTTGAGTTAGTATTTTTATAAAATAGTGGATTTATTTTTATACACAATAATGATTTTTATTTATTTTTAGGATTTTTCCTTGTTTTATGAGATTTTACTTAGGATGTAATGGTGTTAAGATTTATTTGCTTTATATTTATCTTAAACAAATAAAGTTATATTTTTATTAGGTAGATATTATTTTTGTGAACATTTTGATATACTATATGTATTTTTAGGATTTTTATTTATTTTTCTACAACTAATATTATATTGATGCTATCTTGGTAATTATTATTTCCTTTTTCTTTTTATTTATTTTCTTGATATCACTTTACCTTGGACCCACCAGTCAGTCTGGCCCATGGTTGGGCTAAACCAACCCGATCGGTGGACCAAGCCGGTCAAACCGACACACTCGGTCTAGTGTGTCCTCCTCCTTGCTCGAATCCCTCTCTCTCTCTCTCTCTCTCTCTGGGCGACCCTCTGGTGCCGCCGCCGTTCCTTGATCATGGCCGTCTCCGGCCACCACGACCGCCATCGTGGTGTGAAATGACGTTGTGGATGACGCTGCATCAATGGCCCCAACTCGATTTGATGCCCGAGCCTTCTCCTAGCCGCGCTTCTCTCTCTGATGGCTAGGGTTTGCGCTGTTGGCGAGGATGTGGTGCTTCGACGCTCCTCTGGCATCGCCCTGGTGCCTTGATGAGGAGATGGTGTCGTCTTTCTCATTGTGATCTCTATGAATGCGGCTTGGCGCGGGTTGCAGCGCCCTCTGGGTGCTCCCCGTGCCGCCGTGTTCATCCTCGACGCCGGCCACTGCTTCCTCTTCACACTCTAGCGAGGACCACAGGTATGTTTTCCCCTTTCACTCTCTGGTCTTCTTTTTTCTTTTCTCTTGTAATTAACCATATCTAGGGTTGATTACCTTGTTAAAATGTTCTGGGGTTGAAACATTTTATTCAATGCACCAATTAGTTAGACGATGGTACTTTGTGGATCTTGTTCACCGTGAAACTTTGATTGTGCTAGAGGTCTATTATTCAATTTAATTTCTGGAAATACTAGGTGTAAAATATGTTGTTGTACTTGTGCTAACTAGATAGGTTCTGGTTACTATATAATGGATCTGACTTGCGGGAATGAATGAGGCTAATTAATTATGCCCAAATTAGCTCTAAATTTCAGAGTAGATGATCCTATTGACTTAGAGTATTGTGTATCAGGTGTAACTAGATCATGCACAAGCTAATTTTATCCAATAAATATGTATGTGAAATATTTAAGTGTATAGAGCAAACATGTGTTGAAACATTGACAGGCTTGCTAGACTCTAAATTATTTGCTAGCTCAAATATTGGTTCAAATGTATGAGATTACACAATTTGGTAATATTTTTGTACTCTAAATATGTTCTTGTACTGTTTTGCATGTTCTAGTAGTTCTTGATGATGAACCTGATGTAATTAAATGTGCTGGCTGAATCTTGATTGTTCTGATTATTTTCTAGTTGTAGCTGTAGCAAAAATTATTGGTATGAGTAGATTCTATACATAGAATTATATTGTGTGCATTAGCAATATGCACACCCAGTTTTCATGTGTATATGATGTTTCCCTAGGTTAACTGGATTTTTATTTCAGGAACAAGTCTAGATGAATTTTATCTACCCATGATGTCTGAAATAGAAGTTTAAATGATCTCTAGTTATTTTATCTAGAGAGATGATTTAGATTAGTTTTGAATGGCTTGTAAACCTGAGTTATTTCTGCTAACTTGTTCTAGCGTCATCTGTTACCTGGAGGTTCTTGCTGTGGTGCCTCCTTTTGAAGTGTGCACATCAATCCTTCTTGAAGCATGATCTTGAGTAGATATGTAATTATATGTGGTTCAAGTGACCTCTTCTGATTGCCTAGAAATCATCTAGTTGCAGGTCAGTGGAATTTGGTTGCTTATACCATTTGCATAATTATGTGTGTGGTTATCAATCCTTGTGGGATATGACTTGGCAAAATCAGATGGTGTATTGATACATAAGCCCTGCCCATGATGCAAAGGCTGAGGCACTAATTTGGATAGATAAGAGCAATTACTTTTAGTTGGCTGATTTCCATGTGATGAGTTTTGCATAGCAGCTCCATGCAAGTCTGAGAGGAAATATTACCTCTCATCCTCCTAGACCAGATCTAGTTGCAGGGTAGGTGTAATGATTTATCTTGGATGCTTTTCCCTTATCTATCCCAGGTCCTGATGGTGCAAACTATTAAGAACAGATACTACATAACCTGGTGATACTTTTGTTTACCTTGTTGCCTGATGTAGATGAGTTGATAGTAGATCTTGAGAAAATAATATTGGAGCTTGGCTTGCCCTTGATTAGCTATTATTGCAGTTGTAGCTTGCTCCTCTATTGGATCCTGGCCTACTACAACAGCTAAACTCTGGCCTCCTCCTCCTGGAGTCATTGCGAGTGTTGAACCTTTCCCTTGTTGTTGGCTTGATCTGAATCTCCTCCTTGTCCTAGCTCTTGGATGGCTCCAGGGAGCAACCAGGGTTAGGGATGTGATGATATGGTGGATCTAATCTGTGGGGTTATTTGGATGAAAGGCAGGAGAATTCTTGGTGGTTTGTTAAGAGCTGGGTTCTTGACTACATGTGGTGGAAATGAATGTGGTGTCATTGGGGAGATGAGAATGGTGTGCTAGTTATGGCTGGTTCACTCTTATCCATCTTTGAGGCTTCCTTGTGCTGACATCACACACACATGCAGTTATGTGTATGCTGCTTGCCTACTAACTTGTTCTGTTGTACATCAGCACAAGTAATTGTAGTGGTTTTACTTCTTTCTTTCTATATCCTCTGGTGAAACTTGCCCCTCTTACTACCAATGATGTAGGACTGAGGCTACACATCTGATAAGAACAGATGATTTATTTGGTGAAACTTGCCCCTTATTCCTATCTAGCTCAATGATGACTATCAACAGTGCATTTCACTGTTAAGATTGGGAGCAAAACTAACCAACATAACCCTTTTTTTATTTCTGTTTTGTTTTCTTTCTTGTTTATTTTGCAGGAGTAAAGAACGTGAAGAGAAGAAAAGAAAATACAAGAGTGTACATGAAAAATACTTTAGATTTTCTTTTTATTAAATATTGTAATTTCTTTTTTGTTGAATATTGTAAAAATTGTATTGTTGTATGTTTTTACTTGTTTTCTTTTTCTTATTCCATTCATTTGTAAAGACAATGTAATATATATTTCTTCCTGTAATAAAAATTATTTGAGTTACTCCATTTATGTAATTCCCCCTTTTTATTATTATTATTTGTTTCCTGTAATGCACTTTTAGTCTTCTTTTGTAAAAGAACAGCAAAACTATATGTATATATATAAAGATTATTATTATTATAATAATTTCATTTTATTGAATTTCCACTATCTTTTCTATTTGAATAAAATATTATATCTTGTTTATAAATAAGAGTTCACCTCTTATTTTCTATCACAATTAAGTTTCCAATTTGTTATTCCATTTCAAATTCTTTTAGAATTCAAATTCACCAATTGATTATTCAAATTTGAATTTCCTTCCCCTCAAACACAAAAGTACAATAGAGGTCATGGTGAAATCCATCGCACCTGCCCTGATGTTTCATCAAAGCAAGAGAGATCTCGATCCCCTATAGCTTCTTTAGCTTTTTCACGAAAATTATCCAGATTTTCTTATGCATGAATGCAATGCACAACCCTGTGTCCAGCTTATTTATAACCTCTAATACTGGGATGTTACACCAGCCCACTCATTCACTCTGTCTCTCCTTCGTTCTCATCTCCCCTCTCACTCTCGACCCCGTGGGGTTCTGGCGTCGCCACCGGCGATGGCCGCCGCTGTGGCCCTCCTTGGCCGCTGCCGTGGTGCAGGGCGAGGTTGGTGACTATGCTCGTTCATCTGGTCCAATTCGATTTGACTCCAGAGCTCCCCTGTGGCCAGGTTCACCCCGTTCCCGAACCCTAGGGTTTGGGGAAAGTGTTGCCGCTGCCATGGTCCCTCCTGTGGTGGTGTGTTGTGTTCGTGTGATGTTTTGGCCACCGTCGTGGCTGGTGCAGGTTGCAGCGCCCTCTGGGGTGCTCCCTGTGCTACCGCGGGCTCGTCGGCCAATCTGCTTCCTCTTCAATTCGTTAGCGAGGACCCCAGGTAAGTTGCCTCTGTGGATCTTGGTTCATCCTATCACCATGAATCTCTCTGTGTGTATCTAGTGGCTACCCTTGCCTAGTGACTATGTTCTGATTAGGGTTCATCTCCTAATTAGGGTTCTTGTTCTGATTAGGGTTCATAACCCTCTGTTGATCATATCCATGATGCTTTAGATCTAGTGGTGATCTTCCTTGAGCATGATGAATGATTGTTTGATGTGGATCATTATTTGTAGTTGGCTTTGGTGATGCTAGTGACTTGTCAGATTTCTTCCAGTGGTAATTTACTATGATCCAATGTTAGTGTTTCTATGAAATCCCTAATTGGAAATGTTGCTGATCTGAGAACTTCCCACTGTCAAGATGTTTATATTGACAGTGATTCTATCAGTAAGTGCTTACTGCATTTATAATGGTTGGCTTGTATGAGAATATACATACTGAATATAATCATTACATGTTAATGATTTTTTGTGGATGTATAGATGAGTTTGATGTTGATTCCTGGCATTTGGCTTCAAGAAGATGATATTTAATGGCTTGTCCCTTTTTATTTGTGAAATCTAAGTAAAGATTGGGATTATCTCATTAGAACTTGTCCTTGTGATACCATTATAAACTGGCACACAAGTGATTGGGTCCTTTTCCTGAGCTTAGCTCTGACAATGCTTGTGATTAATACTAGCAAGATAAAATGAAAGCTTCTTTTAACTCTCCTGCCTATGATGTTGGTCCGAGGCTCTAGGATTTTAAGTCCTAGTTAGTTGAGCAAATAGTTTGTTTGTAATTTGCAAGATTAGAGGTGCTACTCCCTCTGGGAGATGTGCCCTGGTCCGATAATAACAAATGAAGAATTATTTAAGTTGCATATGCTAACACCAAACTCTGTGAGGCTGGTCTCAGAGATTGGTGCTTTTGGCTTAGTTTGATTTCTGATCTTTATACTTGAAATCTCTAGGATAGATTCACCTCACTTGGGTGATTATTGAGATATTGTTTCATAAAACAACACATGCTTCTGTCTAGATAATATGATTAGATCATGTGATGGTTTTATGATACTCACCACAAAAACTGATGATTATGGAATTGGGTGGTGATGTTGATCTTGCTGATTAGATCCTGTCCTTCACCTCTGATGTTGTTCTTGTTTTGCTGAGCTCCTGTGCTTGACCTTGAGCTAGCCTGCTCCTCCTAGCTCCTGGACTTGGCCTTGCTGTCCACCTGATCCTTCCTCCTCCTTATGTCACCATCTGGTGATGTTTGGTTGATCTTTGGTGATTTGGTTTGGCTGCTGAGCTTGATGTGTATGAACAAGAAATGGTGCTGGGGGTGCTTCCCATGGCTGTACTGAGCAGTTTTGTTTGTATGGCCCGTTGTTGCTGTGCTGACAGCACACAACATGAATTTAGGTGCGTGTTGCCTATGTGCTTGCTGCACCTTGTGGATATGCTCAGGAAATGGAAGTTATTTTTTATCTGATTACACTTACTTGTCTGGTGAAACTTTCCCCTTCTTGCTGTTTGGAGTTATTTGACTTATGGCTTAAAAATGACGAAAGATTTAGCTCTTTCATATTGGTGAAACTTGCCCCTAAAGATTACTCAATGATGTAAGTTTGAACAGTGCAACTCACTATCACTACTGAGAGTAAAAGAAATATCCTAACCCTTTATTTTCTTTCTTGTTTGTTTATTCTTTGTTTTGCAGGCACAAGACTTGAAGATTCAAGATTTAGATTAGGTTTTCTTTTTCTTATAGAATAGTCCCTTGTAATACTTATTTTATTCTTTTGTAATCTTTATTTTATTCTTTTGTAATAAAGATTGTAATATTACTCATTATATAGATTTCTTTTTTATTTCATTTATTATTGTAAAGATTCTTGATTAATTTCATAAGTTACATTTTGTAACTTATTTATTGAATAAAGTTATATAATGAATATTCATTTTCTAGTTTATTTTTATTTAAAGTTTGAGTTACTAATTGTTAACTCTTGATTAAATCAAATTACTCGAACATAATTCCTAATCCTTTTGAATTATAAATTCAAACATTCAAGTTTTAAATTCAAATTTCATTTCCTAAAACCATAAATCCACAAAGATAAAGTTTATAACGATCATTCTCCAAGGCTATTCCTAATCTTAAAGAGTGAAAGAAACTTTGATCACTTTAAGTTTTATTTGGCGAAAAATTTACCCACATTTTAACAGATGAATGCATGCAATTTTACAGATTCCTAATTCTACCCTTCGTTGGTTCCTAAATGCTGGGATGTTACAGACTTCCCCCCTTATAAAGTTTGTCCCGAAGTTTGTTGAGATGTACCTGAATAGTTCTGGATAGGCTTTCCTTAAATCCTCCTCTTTCTCCCAAGTAGCTTCTCTTTCAGGGTGATGTTCCCATTGTACTTTGCAATACTTGATTGCTCTGTTCCTCAATCTTTTCCAGTTTTCTTCCAAGACTTTACAAGGTTTTTCAACATAGGTCAAGTCTGCTTGTAATTCTATCTCCTGATGTGTGGTTGCATCATCCGGAACTTTCAAACATTTACGAAGTTGTGACACATGGAAAACATTGTGCACTTGAGCCAATCTAGATGGTAACTCTAAAGCATAAGCTATAGTTCGGTTTTGACTCAAAATATTGAATGGTCCGATGTATCTTGGACTCAGTTTTCCTTTAACTTCGAACCTTTTCACCCCTTTCATTGGACTTACTTCTAAGTATACCATATCCCCTACTTCTGGATGCCAAGATCTTTGACTTTGATCAGCATAACTTTTCTGCCTACTCTGGGCTATTTTCAGTCTATCCCTGATCTTATCAATGATATCTTGTCTTTCTTTGATATAATCTGGCGCAAATTCTTTGCTGCTTCTAGGCTCATACCAACATATTGGTGATCTACACTTTCTTCCATACAAAACTTGGTATGGAGCTGCTTTCAGACTACTCTGATAGCTATTATTGTAGGAAAATTTTGCCAACGATAGATGATCTTCCCATGTACCTCCAAAATCTAATGCACAAGCTCTTAACATGTCTTCTAGTATTTGATTTGTTCTTTCAGTTTGGCCTCCTATCTCATGATGATATGATGTGCTGAAATCTAACTTTGAACCAAGTGCTTCATGCAATTTCTTCCAAAATGCTGAAGTAAACACTGATCCTCTATCAGTTACGATCTTCTTGGGTACTCCATGCTTGCTTACTATCTCTTTGACATAAACTTCAACTAACTTCTTGGCATTAACTTTTTGATTTACCGGGATAAAATGTGCACTCTTAGTGAGTCTGTCCATAATTACCCATATCATATCCTTCATTTTTGGTGTCATGGGCAATCATGTGATGAAGTCCATACCTATTTCTTCCCACTTCCATTCGGGAATCTCTAAAGGTTGTAATGGTCCTGCTGGACTTTGATGTTCATCCTTCACCCTTTGGCAAGTATGACATTCTGATACATATTTAACAATGTCCCTTTTCATGTTATTCCACCAGAATAGTTCTTTCAAATCCATAAACATCTTAGTACTTCCCGGATGTATATAATAAGGGGTTTCATGTGCTTCCCTGAGTATGACATTTCTAATCTCAGTCACATCCGGAACACAAAGACGGTCTTGAAACCATAAGGACTCATATTCTCCAAGATGAAAAAATGATTTTTGCCCTTGAGATATCCTTTGAATTTCCTCAGCAATAAAAGGATCTTGTGCTTGATGTCTAAAAATTTCTTGCTTAAGATCACTGTCCTGCTCTGCAACTACCTGCATAGTAGCTAGTCCTCCAAGAACCTCTGTTCTGATGAATTGAAGCTCTAATCTTTCCAAGTCCATTTGTAAATCTTTTGGTAACTCTCGATTACTAGGCTGAATATCTGCACTATTTCTGCTTAAAGCATCAGCTACAACATTTGCTTTCCCTGGAGTATAGTTGATTGTTAAATCATAATCCTTGATTAGTTCCAACCAACGCTTCTATCTCATATTCAATTCCTTTTGAGTGAAGAAATATTTGAGACTTTTATGGTCAGTGTATAACTCACATCTGGCTCCATATAGAAAATGCCTCCATCCTTTTAGCGCAAAAACTACGGCTGCTAACTCTAAATCATGAGTTGGATAGTTGACTTCATGTGGTTTCAGTTGTCTTTAACCATAGGCAATCACTTTCCGATCTTGCATTAATACACAACCCAAACCTTCTTTAGATGCATCACAGTATACTGTGAAGTCCTTCCTAGTTTCGGGAACTGCTAAAATTGGAGCTATGGTTAATCTGGTTTTCAACTCTTGAAAACTTGCTTCACACTTCTCATCCCAATTGAATGGTGTATTCTTTCTTACCAATTTGGTCATTGGTCCAGCTATTTTGGAGAAACCTTCAATGAATCTCCGATAATAACCAGCCATTTCTAAGAAACCTCGAATTTGCTTCACGTTGGTTGGTGCAGTACACTCTAATACTGACTGAACTTTATATGGGTTTACAGCAATTCCATCTTTACTCATCACATGTCCAAGGAATTCTACCTCGTCTAGCCAAAATTCACACTTACTGAACTTAGCATAAAGTTTGTGTTCCCTTAGAGTCTACAATGCTATCCTCAAATGATCGGCATGCTCTTCCTTATCCTTGGAATATATCAGAATATCATCAATAAAGACTATGACGAACTTATCTAGATATGGCATGGAGATTTTGTTCATCAAATTCATGAATATTGCAGGTGCATTGGTCAAACCAAATGGTACTACCAGATACTCATGGTGTCCATATCTTGAGACAAATGTTGTCTTTGGAACATCTTCTGGTTTGATTTTGATTTTATGGTATCCAGATCTTAGGTCGATATTTGAAAATACTCCAGCTCCTTTCACTTGATCAAACAAATCTTGGATCCTTGGTAAAGGATACTTATTCTTGATAGTGACATTGTTCAGATTTCTATAATCTCCACACATCCTTCTTCCACCATCTCTCTTATCCACAAAGATTACGGTTGTTCCCCATGGAGATACACTTTCCTGAATAAATCCTTTTCTGTATAACTCATCAATTTGCCCTTTGAGTTCTTTTTAACTCTTTGGGTCCCATCTTATATGGTGCTTGATCTATTGGTGTTGTACCAGAAATTAGGTCAATAGTGAACTCTATCTCCCGGTCTGGTGGCATTCCCGGTAGCTCTGCTGGAAAAACATCTTGAAACTCATTTACTATAGGAATATCTTCCAATTTGACCTCTTTCATTGAGTTCAACTGCAAATCCACCATGATATGACTGTGCTTATCTGCTTGATAAACTATCCTTGCTCCACTTGGGATTTTGATTGAGACAGTTTTCTCCTCACAATTTATCTGAGCTCCATGTTCCATCATCCAATCCATCCCCATCACTACTGCAATTCCCTTCAAAGCAATCACATAAAGGTCTGCGAAATATGTACAACCACAGATCGAGATAACCTGATCTTGTTTGATGTGGCGTATAATCACATTTCCCCATGCCGTAACTACGGTCATATGGTTTTCTAATGTTGCCCTTCTAATCCCAAACTTATCACAAAATTCTTCAGAAATGAATGAAGTAGTTGCACCAGTATCAAATAGAACTTTGCCGAGATTGGTAAGGATATTAAGCGTACCTATCACTGCAAGCTCCGAATTATCCACCTCCTCGAGGGTTGCACAGTTCAGTTTCTCGGTAGGTCTATTCCTCTTACCATTGTTGTTTTTGCCATTATTCCCTCCTTTATTGGGTTGTCCATTTCCTCCACTGGCTTGCCTTCCATATTGAGCCGGCCAACCGCCTTGTGGTTTGCTTGGACAATTGGGCTTGATGCGACCTCTCTGACCACAAGCGTGACATACAATTACTGGTTTCGGGCAATCCCTACTAATATGCCCTGGGAGTTTGCAATTGTGGCATATAATATTCTTTGCATTTGGTTTTGCACTCCGATTAGGATTGTTGTTGTTATAGGGCCTATTCCTTGGTTTGAATTCCAGATTGGGCTTGGGCTTGCTCGCTTGTATCCTCTTGGTTTCCTTCTTAGCTCTCTTACTTCTATCCTCTTGGACATTCTTGTAGTCATCTTCGAAGGTAATAACTGCATCTAGCAACTACTGATAAGTTTGCTTATTAGCCAACCTCAATTGCATCTTCACAAATGGATTTAATCCACGCAGGAAACGCTTCTTCCTCTTTTCCTCCGTGTTAACCTCTTCCTCAGCATAACGAGCTAGTTGACTAAACTCTCGGATATACTTCATAACACTTGTATATCCCTGCTGCAGCTCCTCAAATTCTCTCCGCTTCAATTCCAGAACACTCTTCAGAACATGATATTCACGGAATCTCTGTTTAAACTATTCCCAGGTATACTCCCTTCCTGGTTGTTGCATGGCCAACTGATTTTCCCACCAAGATGCTGCAGGTTGTGGCATCCCGCAAAACCACTACTAGAAAATCGCGTTGAATTTATGCATTGCATCGTCATCATCATGCATTGTTTGCTTAAAACTATTTTTCGCAAAGTCTGTTTTGTTTTCTAAAACGCCCCGTCTTGTTTTCAAATTCAAACCCGGATCGCCGGAATATTTTGTTGCCTACTATCGGTTTGCAAACGGTGCATTAAAGTAAATAAAAGCTTATATTATTTTAGTGGGGCAGTCGAACGGGCCGAATGACCCGAACGACCACCCCAGAAAATACAAACGGCCCACCCCATTAATCCTACAGCTACCAACTAACCTACCCACACCCCCCCTCCACATCACCCCGAACCCGGTGCCGCGCCAAGACCTCCTATCCGGATCCGAAGACCGAACCCGAGCGCCAAGGTCGCCTTCCCGGACCCCTGAAGATCGATCCGAAGCGCTAGGACCCGAACCTGAAGGACGCCAAGATTGCCACGAGAACGCTCCCGAATGTTAACACCGACTCGATGGCGCGAGCCCGACAAGATCCTCGCAACGGCAAGATCGACCCCGTGGGACCCGACAAGATCGGCACGACGACAAGAACGGCATCGGCCCGGAAGAATCCGACGCGCCCCGACACCGACCCAAGTTCTGCTTCCCGGTTGCGACAAGACCTACTCCAATGCCCGCGATGTTCCTGCCGAGACCGAACCCGTCGTACCCTGGACCCTGGCCCTGTCGAACCCCGAACCCCGGAACCCCAAGATCTGCCGAACCCTAATGTGTGAACCCCTTCCCGAAACCCTATTTTATAATATAATTCAATTGTTGCATATTAAATCATTATCTCGCATGCATATCATGTGGTTTGGGGGCCTCATGCCGATTCACCTTATAATTAAATATGGGGCCCATATGCGGGCAAATCTAGCCTCATATTGGCCTCATTTAAATTTGTGTAGCGAACCGGTGCTATCTTCTGCCATGTTAAGACAACATTTAAATTGCGGGGGTTCTAAATAACTTGAACCAATTAATTAATTGTCGGGACCCCGGTTCCGCTTAATATGACCTAATTGCATCGCATCTTTGCCATGCCATACATCCTGCATGCATCATGCCGATCTTCTGCCGTTGTATTAAATAGTGCATCCGTTGTTCTTCTAGTGTTTTGGTTCTTCGCGGATAAGGCCGTTGAGATGTGAGCTTCGCCCCGATCTTCGGTTGAACCCTTCAACAATGTTTTCAGGCGAGCATCTCCCCCTCTCTACCTATCTTACTTTTATAGTATTTATTCCCTCCTGTTGATCTATTGCTATCTGTGTTGCGATGCTTTAGTTTCCGTACCTGTGATATACCGTGCAACCCTATATTGCCTTGGCCACATCCTATTACCTGTTGTTTGGTAGATAGTTGGACTTGTGCGTCGTAGTCGCTTGCTATATTGCTGTTGCGTGTCGTCAAGTGCCGCAGTTGTTGGAGCCTTGCCGCTTGTTGATGTTGGAGATGATCATAGTTTTACTTATCGTTCACTTTAATTCCTGTTTAACAACTAAAATTGAAGTAAGCAGAGGCATCGGTGGGTGATAGACAATATTTGGTTTCCGAACGCCCACTTGTGTCCCGTAGGACCCCGAGTACTTGATACCTGTTCCTTGATTTATCGCGCTATCCACATCCGGGAGGTATATGGGACCCCCCTTAGCCAGAGCTTGATTCAGTCTTATTTCTTGGGGCCACAAACTAGTTTGAGGTTTTATTTACGATCCTGTACTTATGCCATGCTACTGCTTTATTTACGATTGTGCGAGGAGCACTCTGTACTATTTAGGTAAGCGGAATGTTTTCGCGGTATCGACAAGCCCAGTTTTGGGTTCCCAGTCGTTTACAGCCATTGACGCAAACCTTGAGTCCGTCTCGGAGCTAGCTTACTTCGTTGCGGGTCTACTCAATGGGGTGGCCCCCTGAAATATTTCTGAATCCTGTGATTGCTTTGTCGTGAAGGCCTCGTTGGGTTTTGATTTGGTTTTTCCGAGGTTGATCGAGTGTGTGTTGCTATTGGTGCACCCCGGCCGGGTAAAACTTTCTGAAAGCCGTGTCCGCGGTTATGGACGACTTGGAGCACAGTATCTCGACCATAGACAAGCATAACTAAAGTTTATTGCTATAAATTTGACTTTATAATGACTAGTAATCAGCTTCACTATAATGGAATGGCTAATTAATACTGCCCACAATTGCTCGTTTGGAGTGTCGCTTGCGACCTTTGTACCTGACTAGTAAGTATGACAACTACAACGGAATGGCTAAATAAAAGTGCCAACAACTGCTGGGTTTTGGGTTATCTCATGCTAAATGAATCTGACTAGTAAGTGTTGCCACTATCACGGAATGGTTAACTAAAAGGGCCCACTGCTTCTTTTATCAGGATGATTATCTATACCTGACTAGTAATTACTGCAACGATAACCGAATAAATAAAACTGCCAACTGTGTGAGTTCCTCGGTTGACTTCCTCGTTTGGTCTCGAGGGGGAAACACCAGGATGGGTTTGTTTGATGGTAGTATCAGGTTGGTTCCGAATAGGTATTTCTCACCCCTCTCCGATAGCCGCCAGTTGTATCGAGTCTCTATAGGTTGTTTAGTGCATGCTGCCGCTGCCGCTTCAGTCCACCATACCTTTGTAGGCGAGGACCGCCGAATTCTAGTCTCGCCGTGTACTGGCCTCAGTACTGACGCTCCTCTTTTTCCTTTGCCCTTTGTCGGCACCCCTTTTGTTTAAGCAGGTTTTGGGATCGACGTCGTTAGCAGGGTTACCCTTCCGGCTTGGCCTGGGCAGGGTTATGGACGCCCTTGGTTATTCTTCAGGGCTCTTAGCCCCATTTGCATCTTGTCCGTAGTCGGACGCTCTATCATTTTCAGGTGATTTGGATCTTTGTATATTATATCTGTATTCTTGACTCATTGAGTCGCTGTTGTATATATATTTGTTCTGTGGGTCCCATCGAGGACTGTTGTGTAATGTTATTACTTCGTATTCCACCCGCACGAAAGTGCCTGGTGGGCACCTTTGAATCGTTTCTATGCGGGTTTGGTGGGTTTCGCTAAAACTTGCATAGGTCCGATTCTGAGGGTGTTACAGAGTGGTATCAGAGCTCAGCTGTTGCGATACCCCACAAGTCCAGCCTGTAGGATAACCTAGCTAACGGCCGAAGTAGAGTGTTAAAACTATTTTTGCAAATCGGTTGGATAGTTCTGGTTAGGTCTGATTTTACTCCTTACCCCTCTGCTGTTCTCCTCTTACCTCTACGTGTTTTGAATCCGCCCTCGTCTCTTTCTTCGAGTCCAGGAATTCTCGTGGTTGGGTTTCCGTCGTACCTTCAGGGTTTCGCTTCCTCCTTTGGTAACGGTGTTCTACCGTCCGGTGTTCAAGCTGCCTGATGAATCCGTCTACGGTGGTACCATTCTTTGTTCCTTGTTTGTGCCTTCCGGTGTTTTCCGACGCGACGACATCATCTACGCCAGATCCGATGCAGAGTCTGCATCACTCCTTTGATCTGAACCTCGCTTGTCGAGATCTTCAGTCTGAATCTTGAGGGTTGGTTGCATAATCTGTCTATTCGTGTACATAGTAATGCTTTGAGTGCGGGATGGAGTCGCGACCATACCACTACTCTTATCATTCGCTTTTGTACATTGAATGGTGGATCGATGCAATTTTACTCCTTCCATGGAAGTTAGAGGTGGCCTTACCTTTAACCTCGTCCGTTGTTTATCCGGAGTGTTCTCTTGACGAACGGATCAACGACGTCTTGTTAGTGGTGTCGCGAAGATCTACACGAAGCGAGAAGACGCAGATCGCCGACCTTCCTTCCGGTACCATGAGGCGGATCTCGAGGGCGAGATCCATTGTTAGTGGTGTAGAATTGTGGCATCCCGCAAAACCACTACTAGAAAATCGCGTTGAATTTGTGCATTGCATCGTCATCATCATGCATTGTTTGCTTAAAACTATTTTTCGCAAAGTCTGTTTTGTTTTCTAAAACGCCCCGTCTTGTTTTCAAATTCAAACCCGGATCGCCGGAATATTTTGTTGCCTACTATCGGTTTGCAAACGGTGCATTAAAGTAAATAAAAGCTTATATTATTTTAGTGGGGCAGTCGAACGGGCCGAATGACCCGAACGACCACCCCAGAAAATACAAACGGCCCACCCCATTAATCCTACAGCTACCAACTAAACTACCCACACCCCCCCTCCACATCACCCCGAACCCGGTGCCGCGCCAAGACCTCCTATCCGAATCCGAAGACCGAACCCGAGCGCCAAGGTCGCCTTCCCGGACCCCTGAAGATCGATCCGAAGCGCCAGGACCCGAACCTGAAGGACGCCAAGATTGCCACGAGAACGCTCCCGAATGTTAACACCGACTCGATGGCGCGAGCCCGACAAGATCCTCGCAACGGCAAGATCGACCCCGTGGGACCCGACAAGATCGTCACGACGACAAGAACGGCATCGGCCCGGAAGAATCCGACGCGCCCCGACACCGACCCAAGTTCTGCTTCCCGGTTGCGACAAGACCTACTCCGATGCCCGCGATGTTCCTGCCGAGACCGAACCCGTCGTACCCTGGACCCTGGCCCTGTCGAACCCCGAACCCCGGAACCCCAAGATCTGCCGAACCCTAATGTGTGAACCCCTTCCCGAAACCCTATTTTATAATATAATTCAATTGTTGCATATTAAATCATTATCTCGCATGCATATCATGTGGTTTGGGGGCCTCATGCCGATTCACCTTATAATTAAATATGGGGCCCATATGCGGGCAAATCTAGCCTCATATTGGCCTCATTTAAATTTGTGTAGTGAACCGGTGCTATCTTCTGCCATGTTAAGACAACATTTAAATTACGGGGGTTCTAAATAACTTGAACCAATTAATTAATTGTCGGGACCCCGGTTCCGCTTAATATGACCTAATTGCATCGCATCTTTGCCATGCCATACATCCTGCATGCATCATGCCGATCTTCTGCCGTTGTATTAAATAGTGCATCCGTTGTTCTTCTAGTGTTTTGGTTCTTCGCGGATAAGGCCGTTGAGATGTGAGCTTCGCCCCGATCTTCGGTTGAACCCTTCAACAATGTTTTCAGGCGAGCATCTCCCCCTCTCTACCTATCTTACTTTTATAGTATTTATTCCCTCCTGTTGATCTATTGCTATCTGTGTTGCGATGCTTTAGTTTCCGTACCTGTGATATACCGTGCAACCCTATATTGCCTTGGCCACATCCTATTACCTGTTGTTTGGTAGATAGTTGGACTTGTGCGTCGTAGTCGCTTGCTATATTGCTGTTGCGTGTCGTCAAGTGCCGCAGTTGTTGGAGCCTTGCCGCTTGTTGATGTTGGAGATGATCATAGTTTTACTTATCGTTCACTTTAATTCCTGTTTAACAACTAAAATTGAAGTAAGCAGAGGCATCGGTGGGTGATAGACAATATTTGGTTTCCGAACGCCCACTTGTGTCCCGTAGGACCCCGAGTACTTGATACCTGTTCCTTGATTTATCGCGCTATCCACATCCGGGAGGTATATGGGACCCCCCTTAGCCAGAGCTTGATTCAGTCTTATTTCTTGGGGCCACAAACTAGTTTGAGGTTTTATTTACGATCCTGTACTTATGCCATGCTACTGCTTTATTTACGATTGTGCGAGGAGCACTCTGTACTATTTAGGTAAGCGGAATGTTTTCGCGGTATCGACAAGCCCAGTTTTGGGTTCCCAGTCCTTTACAGCCATTGACGCAAACCTTGAGTCCGTCTCGGAGCTAGCTTACTTTGTTGCGGGTCTACTCAATGGGGTGGCCCCCTGAAATATTTCTGAATCCTGTGATTGCTTTGTCGTGAAGGCCTCGTTGGGTTTTGATTTGGTTTTTCCGAGGTTGATCGAGTGTGTGTTGCTATTGGTGCACCCCGGCCGGGTAAAACTTTCTGAAAGCCGTGTCCGCGGTTATGGACGACTTGGAGCACAGTATCTCGACCATAGACAAGCATAACTAAAGTTTATTGCTATAAATTTGACTTTATAATGACTAGTAATCAGCTTCACTATAATGGAATGACTAATTAATACTGCCCACAATTGCTCGTTTGGAGTGTCGCTTGCGACCTTTGTACCTGACTAGTAAGTATGACAACTACAACGGAATGGCTAAATAAAAGTGCCAACAACTGCTGGGTTTTGGGTTATCTCATGCTAAATGAATCTGACTAGTAAGTGTTGCCACTATCACGGAATGGTTAACTAAAAGGGCCCACTGCTTCTTTTATCAGGATGATTATCTATACCTGACTAGTAATTACTGCAACGATAACCGAATAAATAAAACTGCCAACTGTGTGAGTTCCTCGGTTGACTTCCTCGTTTGGTCTCGAGGGGGAAACACCAGGATGGGTTTGTTTGATGGTAGTATCAGGTTGGTTCCGAATAGGTCTTTCTCACCCCTCTCCGATAGCCGCCAGTTGTATCGAGTCTCTATAGGTTTTTTAGTGCATGCTGCCGCTTCAGTCCACCATACCTTTGTAGGCGAGGACCGCCGAATTCTAATCTCGCCGTGTACTGGCCTCAGTACTGACGCTCCTCTTTTTCCTTTGCCCTTTGTCGGCACCCCTTTTGTTTAAGCAGGTTTTGGGATCGACGTCGTTAGCAGGGTTACCCTTCCGGCTTGGCCTGGGCAGGGTTATGGACGCCCTTGGTTATTCTTCAGGGCTCTTAGCCCCATTTGCATCTTGTCCCTAGTCGGACGCTCTATCATTTTCAGGTGATTTGGATCTTTGTATATTATATCTGTATTCTTGACTCATTGAGTCGCTGTTGTATATATATTTGTTCACTGGGTCCCATCGAGGACTGTTGTGTAATGTTATTACTTCGTATTCCACCCGCACGAAAGTGCCTGGTGGGCACCTTTGAATCGTTTCTATGCGGGTTTGGCGGGTTTCGCTAAAACTTGCATAGGTCCGATTCTGAGGGTGTTACACAGGTCCTGTCAGAAGATGAGTTGCATACCTCAATTTCTCCTCCTTATTGCAACCTACAGTTTTCAGCTTTCTTTATGTATCTTCTAGCCAATCTTCTGCATCCATTGGTTTAGGAGCTGATGCAAAAGGTAACGGCCTTGCATTCTGGAAATCAGATAGACTCAGTCCTCCACCTTCAGGTGCCCTCTGATTTGCTCGTCCCAGCAACTCCTCCATGAACTTGTTCTGGGTCTCTTGCATCATTTGCATGCACTGCATAAAGTTCTGCTCCATTAACAGCCTCATTGGTGGTGGTGGTAATGTTCCTTGATTTTCTGTATGTGCATCGGCCTTCTACTTGGCCTCTCGTTCCATCCGCTGCTGGTCAGTTTCGTTTTCTATGCCCGTATCCATGACCCTCTAGTCCTGCAACATAAAGTGAATACTCATAATTACATCACGCACATGTGTTCTGAGCTCAACTTTACGCACAGAACTAGTCACACAATAAAAATCCAAATATGCATTTCACATATTATACATAATATCATAATAATACAAAGTCATTACAACATATACCATATAGGTATAATCACAAACTACCTTATTCATCTAACTATCTTATTTCTTGGAGTACAATACACGGTACTTGATATCACTAACTAGTTCCCTCCTTCTAGTAGTAACTACGTTCATCATACATGCCTGATGTCCAACCGTGATGACGTGTTGTTTGTCGCACAATTTGTGGAACAAATGGCCTTCCAAAAGGAACATACTCTGTATCTGAAGTGTCAGGACTTGAGTCATTACTCAATCTGAGCGTATTGACTCCCTCCAGCTCAGCTGAAAAGTCTTCAGAAACATATTCAACATTATCTCCCAATTGCATCTCCTGAGCTTAATTCCTTGAGTTGTCAACAGAATACGCAGATCCTGCTGATCCCCAGGTGCTCCTTTGGGCAAGATAGTTAAACACCGGATAATGTATATTCCCTGGGTTTTTAGAAGATGTTGATGATTCAAACACTCTCTCCTCAGGATCTTCTTCTTCATCCTGATTATCTATTGACATGGTGTTTCTACTACTGTTACTAGGGTTAATCCTTGCACCCATCCGGCTAGATTGTCCAACATTTCTGTCATAACCATTTGTGGACATCTGGTATTCATGAGATCCTTCATATGATACCATTCTCCAACCATCAGAATTCTCAATAGGAAGTTCTGATTCAGAACCATCCTCTGAGCCCTGTGGTACTGCATACCTCATATCCAAAGTAGGATCGGGTATAGGTTCAGGTCTTGGTGAATAAGGATATGGTATAAAAGATTCAGGATCTATAGGTATATCCTTAAAGATAGGTGTTGCACTACTACTTGCTTCCTTTTCTAACTGGAATGCTAACTGCTTCCTCCTTTCCGGATCAGTTAGATCCTCTAACATGTCATTTTTACCTTCGACAATCACTTGATATGTCTTATAAAAGGACGCAACGAGTGTTCGGTATCTATCCATAAATTTGGAAGCTAACTTAGGATGCTTCTTAACCAGAGTAAGATGATCTAGTATAGGCTCCGAGTCTATAGAATCATGAGGTATCACAGAGAATGTGCTACCTTATAACTCCTTGGCTTTATGCTCCCGGATATTCGCTATCGCTTCCACAACTGCAACATGATATGCTGCTAAATGACTCCTACCTTCACCTATAGGTAGATCGTGATATAATCCAAGCTCCTCTGGGAGTTGAATACTCACACGATACTTGGACAACATCTGGCCATCAAGATAAGTGATAGTGTTCACTGGAATTCTAGTTGGACAACTAAAGATCTTTAAAAGTTGATGAAGTTGGTCTGTGAATGATCCTTGATGATCATCCAGAGTCTCCTCTTTCCTTACCAAAGTCTGTTTTAGAAACTTTGGTGCCATATCTCTGTATATCAGAAAAAAGTTTTGATTAGTATCAAATAATATTTTGCATCATAACAAAGAATTATTGCACTAAAACATATAACAGAATATTTTCATTTGAATACCCATTATATTATTTTTAGATAATTCTTAATCATTGCTACTCTTCCTACAGGTACTACCCTTTACTAGGTTTCCAACCTAAGGTCAAAGCAATTTGCTCTGATACCAACTGCGGTGACCCAACATACCACTGCATGTGTAGTACACTATAGTCGTTGACATGACATCCATAGAACACCGTTTTGTAAATATCACATCTGTAAGATCCCACCTTTATAAAGGTAAAGATCCCTCTGATTGCAATGATAGTCCCTGGATCAATGCTAGCATCTACAGTTTAAGATGAAGTACACAGAAACAAAGGTCCTTATTACATATCAATCTAGAGACAACATAGTCTTTTACAACTCCATGGCCACATGCCTAATACAAGATTTCAAAAATAACAATATAAATACGTCTTCATCTTCATGTGCCACAGGCAAGCATGTTGAGTGTAGACTCATAACCCCTAATCATCATTAGAGTATCCTGCAACATCACAAGTTACAGCCACAGTGGGTCAATACATTGGAATAGTATTGTCAAGTGATACCTTAGTAGAATATTAGCATCTAGATATTACATGCATTTGGCTAAGTGTAGCTTAGGCTTGCTTTGCTCAAAATAGGTTTTTACCTATCAGTTGAAAACACTAAGTTTTTCTTTGACAAAACTTTCCCAAGGAACCACCAATAGAAATTGGTGAACCTTCACCCTTGTTCAACCACAAGTTTTAACTTAGAAAATTGGGATGAGGAGATTCTTGATAGCTTCCATGTCTTGATGCTCAAGTTGTCCAATACCAGGGACATGGCTAAGTACTTAGTTTCTTCCATCTGCAGAGGTTGTGCACTTTCCCCACAAGACTTGATTTTCACCAAGACAGGACCTTTCAGAAGCCTTCCCTTAGACCAAATGGACGCGTTCCAACCTATCATCCCACTACCACCAACTGTCCAAATGGCTAAGTTATTGTAACCTATGTGATCCAGGCAGAGCCCATAATGCCATGTGGCTGCACTAGAAGCTTCTTAACATTTGGCATCTCAAATCCCTTTGTTCCTGGGTGGCTTTCCACAAGTGAGATACACAAGGTAAACCATAGAAATGGGCCTTGTGTAACCACTCAACACAAACCAATCTTTCCATTCCACCCAGGTGTTTCATTCACTTAGTTGTTTTTATTAAGCAAAAACACAAGTCAAAGTCTTAGAATTATTTCACATAGTATGAATATATAATCCACCCTTGGTTGCTACTAGCTAGGATAAGCATGACAATAGTAAGCATCTTAACTTAGAGGAAATTCTAACAATTCTATAACTACTAGGATTTCCCAAGCATAGCATATAGATACTTAGCAAAATAACCATGCAAGTCCTATACAAAATATTTCTAATGCATAGGTGAAAATATAGGGATAAAAGCATGAAGCACCACTTGCCTTGGTAGTTTGGGGAGTAGCAACAATATTGACAACCACAATCACTATTGGCACCAAAATCTACACATAAAATAATGGCACCAAAATCACATAACAAAATATACAAACAAAAATATATGAATGCATGCAAATGTCATGTGATGATTTTTCTACACCAAACAAGGCAAGTGTACAGTACTGAAACATAAACAAGGCCAAAACACACTAACAAACTTTATTTGATCTTTAAATCATTTTTCAAAACATTTATATACCCAAAATAAGCTTACAAATGTCTCTGCAAAAATAACCAATTTTCCAGAAGCAAAACATTAAACACATTGCATAAACAGATAGTATTATTTCTCCTGATTCCAATGATATAAAATTTACAAAATTTGAACGTGTGGATCAAAAGTTATGAATCTTACAAGTTTGAATCACTAATAGATCTAATTCAGATTTTTAAAACAAAGAACTGGCCACACGGCAGCGTCTGATTGGCTGATACCGTTTCGCACTGGATCACACTCGCGGGCCGTTGGATTTAACTAACTAAGCACGGCCCAAATCTGCCCGTACCGCTTCGCTACAGATCTAATTCTAATCGCTGGATCTAGATCCTACGACTACAGTGGACATGTTGATACGCCCAATTTGCATCACCATCTATATCATAATTTACCTCTATTCATTGATATTTGTCTTATTATGAGGTATTACTTATGGCTTTTCATCTGTTTATGCATGTTGGATGATTCCTGCAGGATGGACTGCCGGAGTCTGGATTCTGATGGAAAAGAAGGCGTTTTGGTGCAATTTCGCGAAGATCAGGAAAATAACAGAAAAATATGGAAACATATTATTTTACCAGAAGACGAAGGAAGCTAGAAGGAGGGACGAAGTGGGGCCTCAGGTGCCCACACCCCCTAGACGCGGGCCAACCTGACCCTGCGCCTAGGGCAGGTGTGGCCCACCTGCCCGGCCTCCGACTTTGCCCCTTCGCCTATATCTTCCCTACGGAACCCTAATACTAGGGGAGCGACCACATATAGATTTCCGCCACCTTTGGGGGGCAGAAAACACCGAGAGAGAAAGATCTCTCTGGCAGACAGATTTCTGCCGGGGAATTCCTTCTCAGAGAGGGGAGACCGTCGCCATTAACACCATCATCAAGCTAGGCTTCATTAGGATCATCATCATCCACACCATCATCTCCACCAGCACCAACACCACCACTCCGTCCCGCTGTAACAATTGTGTTGATATTGCTTTAGTTCTTATGGGAAACTTTCCCGGTGTGGATTACTATTGTAGTTGTTGCTTGTGAGTGGAACCATTGGATTATTGTTTATGTTCAGATTGTTATCCATTATCATATCATCTTTGATCTTGATCCATATGATGTCTTGTGAGTAGTTTGTTTAGTTCTTGAGGACATGGGAGAAGTCATGTTGTTAGTAGTGAATCTGTGATGAGTTATTATTCAATGGTTTAGTATTTAAGTTGTGGTGCTATTCTTCTAGTGGTGTCATGTGAACGTCGACTACATGATACTTCACCGTTTATGGGCCTAAGGGAATGCATTGTGTATTTGTCTACTATTCGTGGGGTTGCCGGAGTGACAGAAACCTATACCCCCCGTTAGGACACCTTTGCACAAGGGAGTGTAGGATCTCAAAGTTTAAGACTGTGGTTAGATTTATATCTTAATTACTTTCCTGTAGTTACGGATGTTTGCAGGGGGTTTAATAACAAGTATGTATTAGTCCTAGGAAGGGCGGTATTTTAGCTCAGGTTCACCCACACAACACTTACAAACACCAGTGAAGAGTACTCAGCTATTTGAAGCGAAAGCACTTAACAGAATTCCCATGTATCCTTGAGAATATAAGTATTTCCACCGGCTTGTCCTTTGCTAAGAAAGGATTGGGCCACTTGCTCCATTTGTTCGTTACTTCTGTTACTTGCTCTTTGTTTTGTTGCCTTGTCAGAAAACCGATAAAAATCTGTTTGCTAAGTATTCATAGGGATTTCCTGCTCCATACCACTATTCAGCACCTTCTGCTCCTCATTGGGATCGACACTCCTATTTATCAAAAGTACTACGATACACCCCCTACACTTGTGGGTCATCACCTCTTTCCAAAAAACCCAAAAAAATAGTCTAGTTTGGTTTGTTTGTTTTATTCAAAAACACAAAAAAATTAGTTCCTGCTCTTGTTGCCACCTTGCTCTAGCTCACCATGTTGCTCCCAAGTTTGCCCTGAAAGATCTTGCAATAGGTAGTGGCTCCATAATTGAGAAATATAATATTGAATAATTCTTTAATTATGTTAGCAAGCATGAGCATATTGAGGATAAATCTATTGCAGAGCTTGATCCTAATTATGAGATTGCTGCAACTTGTTTAGTTCATATGTTGGAGGCTAGGTTTGTTAGCCTTAACCCCTTCATACAATTCTTGTTCCTAAAACTTAAAGAAGAAAAGAATGCTGAAAAGAGAGAATTCATCCTTGAAACTTTATCAAAATAATTTCATGATGTTGCTAGGGAAGCCAAAAAGGTCTTTGAGCGTTTCAGTATGCTAGGATCAAGTGTAGAAGTTGTGGGTATTTTTGATAAAACTAAGCCTAGAGAAGAATTTAAGATACCCATACCCTTTAAGCTTGTTGGAATGCATGAAGCCTTTGAAAAGAATTTTGATTGGATTACTCCTGAAAATCTTTTTAATGAAAGTAGTAGACCAAACAGAGATGAGAAGGGATCCTCCAAAACCCATTTAGATGAGATACCTTTCATAATTTAAGACTGTGCAAATATGGATATTAATTATTCATTTGAAAATACTTGATTCTTCTTGCTTCTTGTGCCTAACTTAAATGCGTTAAAGAAAAGTACTTGTTGGAAGATAACTCAAGAGTTTCCTTAAGTCTTCGAAGTTATTACTTCAGTAATGACCTCTCCTCATCCTTTTTTTTGCTTTTTGTGCCAAGAATGACCTTTAATGAGAGGGAAGTAAGATTTGGGGAGTTGCTATCCTGAAACAGATTTATGTCCTGCACCAAAAACATTCGTAAGGAGTCTCTGTAACTCGGATGGAGCTGAAACTTTACGAATAAATCCCCTAGTATGTTAGATAACTTTTGTTAGTTCAACACTTTTTTATTTGAGCAACACAAGATGTTCGAAAAAATTGGTTTCTACCTGCTGGTCTGTTTTGACAGATTTCTGCCATTATTTGCATTTGCTTCTTATTGATTCCTTTTTGAGTTCTCTTTAGGTGAATTGAGATTTTTGAAGGATTTAATATAGTAGCTTGTGTTTTTAGTGAAAAACCTTGCTATTACAAATCTTTGCCAGAGGTCTAATATCTTTTGAATACACTAATGTTGCTAATGAAGATTGTGTGAAGTTTTGTATGAAGGAAAAATTTAAGGTGTAGAGAGAGAATGATGCAATCAGATTAAGAATGGACAAAAGCTCAAGCTTCGGGATGCCACCATGGTGTCACCCCAAGAAATATCCAAAAGTTACAAGCGTCAAAGCTTGGGGATGCCCAAGGCATCCCCTTCTTCATCAATAAAAAGCTCAGGTCTGTCTAGACACTTCGTTTTTATTGTTTCATGCATAGTTGTGTTGTTCTTGGAGCGTCTTAGTTTTTGTTTGCTTTCCTTAGGTTGTTTAGTTTGATTGAATAAAGTAGTTTGGACCCCCATTTTCGTTAAGTTGTTTTGCAAATAAGTTTGCTTGGTTTTTGGAAAGGAGTAGTAAGTTCGTGCTTGAAGTGCAAGAGGAGCTTCCATTGACTGTGACTTAGATTTTAGCATGACATGCTAGGTGTTGTTTTAGCCTTATGCTTAGTGATTATTTCTGTAGCATGTCTTGTTCCAAACAATTGGGATTGCTTAGTGTGCCTTGAAGAAATTATGCGTTGTTTTAGCATGCCAAAGCATAGTATTGTGGTATTCTCTTTTGATGTTTTGCTTGGGTTGACTTGGCACATGCTCACACCATGTTATGACTATGACAAGTCACCATTATCATATATGATCATTTAGTCCTTGACTTGTAGTACCACTCTTTGCTTTGATTAGTATGCTTTGTTGCACTGCATGATTATGGCCATTATTGCTCTCTTAGTTGGTTGCTCCCAGTCTTTTGCTAGCCTCCACTTTTATGAGTAAGTTCTACTCATTCTTCCAACTCCCAAGAAACCAAGTTATTACAAAGTGTCCACTATAAACTCCTATACATGGTGTGTTACACCATTCCAAGTATATTCTTGTTTTCAACTATTTTCCAATTAAAAACTGTTTTGTTATGTGAAAACTTAGTGATTAAAGCCCTCACGAACTTGATGGCACACTTTATATTCTTTCCCCCTAATAAACTTGAACCATTGTGACAACTTTGTTGTATATGCTTGCACTTATAAGTTGGAATTAGCAGAACCATGCTCTCACGGGGAACGTTTTCAACATTGCACTTGTACTTTGTACTCAGTTGATATCACGTTATTTTGTCTATGGATGTCACCGGTGTGAAATAAAGAGGGAACTTGTAAGTCCATGGAGTTTGTATCCTGTGTTAGAGAAACGTCTGGGCCGCTAGCCTAAGCCATGCCTAATCATGATGGAAACTTGCAGCATCACCATAATGAGCTATCTATGAAGCATCCTCAATAAAAATCTATGCATATGGTAAATAAAAAGATTGCTGAGATGCTCATTATCTGCTTGCCTTGTCATTTTGGTGATGGGAAAACTCCTGTACCATGTATAAGGGGTACCCCGTTGGCGGTTCTCAATGATATGCAAATACTTATAGTGACAAGAACTTACTTGGACCCAAAGATGAGTATGCATGAGGTGTGGCCCTCGTATTCAAGGGACTTGAGATTGCCAACTTATACTTCGTCCAGCATATACTCCACCTTTTCCACTTTAACCTTAACCACTTCAAGATGCTTATGATAGGGGCAATGAGGGCTGAAAGCTAACAAGTACCATAATTTTTGGAAGCTCTTTTTGAAACTTGTAATCCCTTCTTCCTTTACAAAAAGGCCTTCTTCCACCATTATTTGAGTCTCCATCTTCTACCTTTAGGCACCATTAAGAGAGCATAGTTGTCATTATGTGTGCAGTGTTTCAAAGCTTATTAATTAATGCATATTGTGATATTACTTGTTCTTGTTCTATTTGTTTCTAGTCACCCTTGTGAACTTTGAAGGTGTCCTATGCATCTATATTTCTACTCTATGAGGGACAAGCTGATTGCCACTATGCTATGTTTTCTGTATGTGAAACAAACAAACGTTTTTCAATGCATGTTATTCATGATCTTTGTCTGTAGCTTGTCATCTTGCATGCATAGTTACTATGTACTATTGTTAGAACTCCATCTTTCATGCACATGTTTAGAGTTCTTTGATCCCAGCTTTCAATGCTTGCAAATGGTTGGATCTTTATTGTGAGGGTGCATGTCACCTCAAAAATTATTCTGTTTATCACTTACCTACTCGAGGAAGAGCAAGAGTTAAGCTTGGGGATGTTGATACGTTGGAAACATATCTATACTTTTTTATGCTCCATGCTTGTTTAGTATCTACTTTGCATTACTTTTCCACACTTTGAGGTACTTTTTACATGTTTTCTGGTACTAACCTACTAACAAGTTGCAACAGTGTCAGATGCATGTTTTCTGTTGTTTTTGGTTTCAGAAAAGTTAGTAAAGAAATATTCTCGGAATTGGACGGGACAAACGTCAAAGTCAATTACTTTCACTGGGGAACAAGAAGTCCATAGGAGAGCCGGAGGGGCCGGCCAGGGTGGCCAGACCCACCCCAGGCGCGGGTGGGCCCCACCCCGTGCCTGGCTAGGGTTTGGCGCCCCTGTCCGTCGCCTCAGCCTCCCCCTTCGCCTATAAGAATCCCTCGATGCAGAAACCCTAAGCACCCGATCAAATCTCCACGAAACCGTCTGTAGCCGCCGCCACCATCGTCCCTAGATCGGGGGGATCTGAAGTTCTTCCCGGCACCCTGTCGGAGGGGAGATCATCCCGGAGGCCTTCTCTCCAGTATGATGCATGAGTAGTTCCACCTTGGACTATGGGTCCATGTAGTAGCTAGATGGCTGTATCTCCTCCTTTGTGCTTTCATGTATAGATCTTGTGAGCTCCATTCATGATCAAGATCTAATCTATTTTTAATCATGCATGTTGTGTTAGGGGGGATCCGATGGATATTGAGATTATTATATTGGTTTGATTAATGATTTTTTCTTTATGATTCTATCATGTCTGTGTTGTTTGTGATCTTGCATGCTCTCCATTGTTAGTAGCTATCTTGGCCAAGTAGTTGCTAGTGACTCTAAGAGGGGGTATTTATGCTCGATAGTGGGTTCATGCCTCTAGTTTCTAAGGGAAGTGACAGAAATATATTCGGTTGTAGATGTGTTGTTGCCACTAGGGAGAAAACAACGGTCTCTTGTTCATGGAACATGTGGACTGTTTACCTTACACACTTTGCTTAAAACAGTTGTTTGTTGCTTGCAACTTAATACTGGAGGGGGTTTGGATGATAACCTGAAGGTGGACTTCTAGTCATAGATGCAGTTGGATGGCGGTCTATGTATCTTGTTGTATTGCCCAATCGAATCTCATAGGATCTTTCTGACTAGTAATTGCATTGTTATGCCTTGCTCAGTTCCTATCAATTGCCCTGCTGTAATTTGGTTACCCTTCATGCCATGTTGTTTATCTAAGGAGATCACCTCTAGTGAACTATGGACCCCGGTCCAATATTTACCATTGATACATCTTCCAATGTTACTTGTTTACTTGCTGCAAACCACCATTACCTTCCACACCATACGTTTAATCCTTTGTTACAGCAAACCGATGAGCTTGACAACCTCACTGATTCGTTGGGGAAAAGTCTTGAGTTTGTGTTGTGCAGGTCTCCGTGTTGCTTGCAACACCTCTATGATGTTTCCTTCCTCCCTGAGTTCAGGGTAGTAATATTAAGAGAAGATATTTATATGAGAGAGTATTTACTAGTGAAAGTACAATCCCTAGGCCTTGTTTCTAAACATTGAAACACCGTTCACAACTAGATCTGTTACATGTTTGCTTGCTTTCAGTCTCTTTCACCCCGTCAGAAGCTCTTTTCTGGCACCGTTACCACTTATAATCATCCATACCACTTGTATTTCACTATCTCTTCGCCGAACTAGTGCACCTATACACCTGACAAGTGTATTGGGTGTGTTGGGGACACAAGAGACTTCTTGTATCTTGATTGCATGGTTGATTGAGAGGGATACCTTTGACCACTTCCTCCCTGAGTTCGATAAACCTTGGGTAATACACTTAAAGAAAACTTGCTGCTGTTTTACAAACCTCTGCGCTTGGAGGCCCAACAACTGTCTACAAGAATAGAAGTGCGTAGACATCAGAAACCCATGCTAGTTAGTAGTAAATGATAAGATGTTATATCGGTGGAGTGAGTCTCTTTATTGTAAGTAAAATTTTGTTTACATGTGTATTTAGTTGAGTACGTTTTGTTCCAGCTCTTGTAGTTAACCAAGTCTTGCCTAAAAATTTGCTAAACAATTGAAATAAGAAAAAGTCTCACAATTGAAGACTTGGATGTTGTAGTGTTTAGTCTTGAAAGCTTATTCCTAGAGACACTCAATACCACAAAAAATAATGATTGACTTGATAGCTCTCTTTGAAAGGATTTGTGCAATTGAAATAATGTTTAGCGGTTTTTGTGAGCTTTATGCGTGTCAAACTTCATGGGATGCCAACAACTTTGCTAGCCTACGAACGATTTTCATGGAGGAAACTCCTAGATTTCGGCTATGAGTTGATTAAACATATGTAGCAATAATGTTATAATGGGTAAGATTCTTGGCACTCATGGGTAGTTGCGTTCATGATGGAATCACTCCTCTGGATGATATGAGTAATCATTATACAAAAGGAACAAAAACCTTAGTGATGCCACGAGTGTCCATCACAACCCGATAAACTAATGAATTTTTTTTGGCATGCTCTCAATTACTTAAGAACTAAAATTCTTGAATGAAAATGAATAGAAAAGTAGTGCTTGAAAAATCTTGATTTATTGATGTGGGAGAATTGAGATACCTTAGTGTATATGCTTTTCATGACGAACTCTCACACTCTCAATCTTACATAATCATACTTTATTGTTTAAAGTCAAGCTTATGAGTTGATTACATGGCATGGAATAGAGTTTACTCATTTGAATCATCCATGTTTACAATAATTTTGTTGTGATATAAGGATTCATGAAACCCGTATGATATGCTTGCCATTACTCTATCTCTACTGAAGTTTTTCCGATTAATAAAGTGGAGGAAACATGAGACTACCAATCATGAGTAAGATCATTGTCTTGTTATTTCAGTTTAACTGAGTTCCTTTTTTTATTTTTGTTTTCTTTTTCGAGGACGATCAAGTTTAAGCTTGGGGAGGTTGATGGCTGTGAAATATAGCCATCCACGTCCACATTTAAACTAGATATTATGTATATATTTGATGAAATATCTCTCTAAACCCTACCACTAATGCCTAATGATCAAAGGGGTATGCAATCCTTTCTTGTTATTTTCCCTGCGCAGATAATGACGTATGCTGATGGGAATCACAACATAAATGTCAAATATACGAGATTTCCAACACGTCAAAGAAACCAGGAGCCGTGAAGTGGATCCAGAAGACTTAATGACCAACTATACAGCGAGAAATTTATTCCAGCCGTATAGTTGCCATCGACTCTATTAGGTCAAATAGAACAACTTTCGTGAAGGGACCCATATATAAAGAGGCTTAGGGCGACGAGAAAACAACGCTTCTTTTCGACCACAACTCTCCCTACCACCAGAAACCGCCACGCCGGAGGAATAGATCTAGATCGAATCTCCAAACCCTTGTCCACCACCATAGCCATATTCCACCACTTGTAATAGTAGATTTTTTCTCTAATTGGCGACATTGCAAGACTATTTGCTATCAATCTTATGATCTCTATTATAATGTTTATGATTGTTGATTTCATCTCTATGTGTGAGTAATTCTCCTTGGGCTAAGGGCTTCAGCCTAACCATGTAACTTCTTTTGCATGTTATTTATCATAGATGGGATCATGTATTAGTTTGTATGACATGATAATTATTGTACCCTCTCTTGCCTCAATCTAAGGACTTGTCAGGTACCCAAGACCCCAAGTATAGGGAGTGTGAGTAATGACTGATCTGCAGGTTGGGAACCCCAGTGACAGAAGGGGTAGTACGACTATATGTGAGGGATTTACTTGGGATTAACGGTGACATCACTATGCATACCATTAGCTGTCTTTCTTCTAGGGATGAGACTAGTAGGTTATTGCTATATGCGGTTGCGGAGGCGATAACAATTATGGATACACTGCCCACATATAATTATTTTGCTCTAACAATTACATGCATACTTTATTATTATCTTTTATTCCCATCAGATGTTTTGCACAGCTACTGGTGAAACCGAAGGCCCTAGGCCCTCTCTCTCCATCATCATCAACATCAACAAAAAGATTGCAAACTATTGGTCCGGTGAAAACACAAAAGTAAAACTATAACTCTCGAAGGTCCGTTAAAGTAACTTTTCACTTTGCTTTTGCTTCCCAAGGATTCGATAAACCTAGGTATACGAGGGAAAAAGAACTATACTACATCCATACTCTGGATCAAAGGTATCACTGATCATAACCACGCTGCTCATAGCCATAGCATTGTTCATAGCCGCACTGGTCAGGGTATTATCCCCTGCGTCCACCAGCATTGTGATCTCCACAGAATCCTCCACCGCATCCACGAGAAGTAGCATTGGCTGACAGATCGCCCCTAATTGGGTTTTGATCTTCCAGACGGTCCTCATAGGAGAGAAACTGAGTGTAGAGATCGCTCAGGCTGAAGAATTTTTCCGCCTTGGTCAAGGCGGTGATTGCAGCAATGAAGCCATTGTACCTCTCCTCGTTCAAGCCTGCCAGCACATACGATATCACATACTCATTGCCCAGAGGTTTCCCCGTCGTTGCCATCTCATCCGCCAGATGCTTGATCTGGTTGAAGAACACTACAACAGTCTTGTTCTATTTCTTGCATTGGTTGAGCGTTGTGCGAAGCTGCCCCACACGCGCCTTGGACTACGAGGAGAACATCTCCAGAACCGCTGCCCAAACAGCTGACACGCTCTTCTTCGCAACCACCTAGGTCAGGATTTCCCACGACATGTTTCTTACCAGATACCCAAGCACGGTTTGATACTGGGAGATCCATCGTGCATACCCTGTGTTCGGGACTTTTATCTCATTAACATCCTTGTCCTTGACCTTCAATTCCTTCTCAGGCGCCGGCATAGATACATCCAGGAACCCCTCCAGTTGAGCTCCACGGATGTCCGACAGGACTTGTGCCTCCCCCAGGAGGAAGTTGTCTCTGGTGAGCTTCTCAAATATTGAGGCAGTGATCTCCCCGTTGCCAGTCATCGATGAAGAGGAGGATCTTCCGAACAACATGGATGTGGTGGATTGCGGCGGCGACGGCTACAATATCACAGCGACGACAGAGGATTTAGGGTTTTAGATGTGTTTCGGAAGTCAAGGCTCTGATATCATGTCAAAATAGTACGGGAAGCGTAACCCTAACATTGGGCCGCTGGTGTGATTATATAGCACAAGAGTTTGCATACGGTTACAACACATAGGTATACAATACCGAATCAGAGGAGACCTATACATGTACAAATACTATGTTTAACAGTCTCTCCCCTAGCCGTTGTCAGAGGAGTTCGTGTGACGACGAAGGACTATGGTAGGAACACCCCCTTTTCTTTTTTTCCTGCGCCCTGGCATCTCGTTCTAATTCACATCTCTCCAGGATGCTTTTCTTCCACGGGAGCAAACATCTTATCAAGATCTCCGGCATTCCATGGCAAGCCACGTTCTTTCCACCAGTCGTCCAAGTGCCCATTCGGCTGACGCGAGCATGACTGGAACTCAGGCGCCAGTTCGGTTGACCTGGCGTTTGGGCGATGATCTGGATGTCGTTGCGCTGAATCTAGGGGGTCTCAAAGGGGCACCTTCGATGTCATTGATGGCAAAGGTCCATTGGTGGCTCCAAGGCCAACTTGATATTATAAAGAGGGGTGACATGGTTATACCCTACGGGTACGTAACTTCAGCATACCTGGTCCAGCCCAAGGAAGGCCCACAGCAGACATATGCTGGCCCATGAAGATTTTCGGGTGGCCAAGGCCCATGACGCCTTCGGATCCTTGGAGAGCAAGACTAGTATAGATAGGAAATTCAAAGGGGTAAAACCCTAGAACCTGTAACCGACTAGGACTATGCCCGGGACCTACCTAAGTCTATATAAAGGCCAGGAGGGCACGTCCTAGATCTCTCGACTCATACTTCCGCACACACACCTTCACGCCAGATCGAATCTGCGCACCCTGTAACCTTCGGTTCCGCCGTAATCAAGAGCAGACAAGTAGGAGTAGGGTTTTCCCTCCGGGGGCCTGAACCTGGGTAAATCTCGTGTCCCCTAGTTGCTTGTTTGTTAACCGTTCCACGATCTCCAGCATCCCCATCTTCTCCAAAACCCAAGTCCATAACAATGGGCATTGATGAGATTAAACCTCGTCAATTGGCGCCGTCTATGGGAATCGGGGCTGCTGATTGTGCGATCGTGACGGTCCCGACCCGATCGATCTACAACTCCGCGGCGACGAAGAATCACCTCCTCTTCGGCGCTTTCGACTTCACCGCCCACTCGCCGGCCACCATGAAGGATTTCGAGCCCGTAGGCGACGGACTCGAAATTTTGTTCAGGAGCTTCTTCTTCCAGGTGGGACAAACTGGCACCCTCCGCCTTCCTGAGCGGGTGCCCGTGCCATCAATCAGGCCCGCCTCATGGGCTCCACACCCCGTGCTGCGCACATCACCATTGACAGATGAGTTCTACGACAGCAACAACTACAACTCCGATCTGTGCGATCCACCTTCGGATGAAGGGACCTACGGTTCCGGATCCGAAAGCTGCGGCAGCAGCGGACCGATCTACAAGCGCTACCAATGCGCCGCAGTCATCCAGGAGCACCAAACGCCTAACCCGCCGCCCAACACGAACCCCAACCCGCAGGACAGAAACGGCGAAAACGGCGGGAACAGAAGAAGCCAGTCCCCCCACCCAACGGGGAAAACAACGGCCACCTCATCCAACTTAGCAAAGAAGGATGGGTCCAGGCACGCTGTGCCGTCGCAGGCGACATAGTCTTGCCTGTAGACTCTCCGCGAGAGCTACTGATGGCATACCACTACCTCCTCATCGAGGAGCACAAGAAGCAAGTCAAGATGCAGGAGACGCTCGACAAACGCAAGCAAGCAGCCTCTGAGTCCAGCGCGCGACGAGCTGCGCTCTCCGCCATGGCACCCGGCTCTAGCACAAATGGAAACCAGGGAAACAAACACCGCTCTCGGGTGGAGAACATGGATCCCAGGGAACGCCGTGATGTGACCCGAACTCTCCACACATCGTTCATGGATATGGATGCCGACGGCAATATCATCCCGAAGACACCGCAAGCTGCGATCATGGCAGCCACTGCGTATCTCGCGGCCCACCCACCTCCGGAGGGGGACCCAAAAAGAGCCATGCATAAGTCCGCACTCACCGGACTCGGACTCGTCGGAGCTGCGCTCCACGAAGACGCTCCTGCGGAGCCGAAGAAGAAAGCTTCGGCCAGGCGCGACCGGAGCCCCACCCCTTCATCCGAAGAAGAAGAGGAACACGACCTTCCTCGAAGGAAGAAGAGATCACATCGCCATAAACGCGACTACGACGCCAGAGACACGCTTACACAGCGCAAAATCGACAAAGCACGAGCCAAACGTGCATGCTCGTCCGAATCCGAGATGGACGAAGACGAAGGAGAACTCTGCGGAGCTCGATGCTTCAGCAAATCTGTTCGGCGAACGCAGATGCCACGCAATTTCAAGCTTCCTTTGGATACTCCGAAGTTCAACGGCACGCAAGATCCAAAATCCTAGCTCAGTGACCATCTGTCATCCGTCAAGCTTCACGGCGGTAATAAAGAAACCGCCATGCAATGCCTCCAGCTGCAGCTGACAGGCGCGGCGCGGGTATGGCTTAGCAGCCTATCATCAGGATCCATCCGAAGTTGGGAGAAGCTAGCTTACAGCTTCATCCAAAATTTCAAGGGCACCAGCAAGAGGCCCGCCTCAATCGAAGAGTTGCGAGCCTGCACTCAGAGAACGGGCGAATCTATTCGCTCGTACATATTACGCTGGTCTACCACCAAGAACTCCGCAGCACATATCTCTGAAGAGAGGGCCATCGACGCCTTCAGAGACGGCGTCAAACGCCAAGATTTCAAGGAGGAACTTGGGAGCGTCAAGCCCAAGACAATCGACCACCTCATGGACATCGCCAACAGGTGGGCGAACGGCGAAGATTGCATTCACCGAGCACAATCATATGAAGAGGACGACTACGGCCGAAGGCGAGAACGCCGCAGCAAGAGGATATCGCGCGTCTACGAGGACCGCGACGGACCCGACATGGTCGCGGCCGGCTACGCCGACCGCCGCAACGACAACAGCCGCAACAGCGGAGGATACCGCGGCGGAAACTTCCGCGACAACGGACGCCCAGCACAGTCGTGGCAACGCCGCGACCGCGACAAACGGACCCTCAGCATTCGACAAACTTTCGGGTCCATGCACCATCCACTTCTACATCGACAAACAAGATGGCAAAAAGAAAGCCAGCCACATGCTCAAGGACTGCCGCGAGTTCCAGAAACTCAGCGAAAGCATGGTGCAGATGAGGCAACAAGCCCCAATCCCTGCGTTCGGAAGCGCACCTGCGCAAGGCGAAATAGCACATGGAGCTCCTCCACCGCCACCTATCAGAGGCCCAAACCAACCAGTCGCACCAGCGCAGAACAACGCCGGGATCGGGTACCCCCCACCGAAAGGAGCACTAAATATGATCCAGAAGGGACGCCCCACGAATAGGGTGCAGAAGAAAATCACCCGACAAATCAACTTGGCCGTGGCAACTCCGCCTGCAATCCCTGAGTACCTCAGCGAATCGGAGTCCTGCATCACATTCACTCGCGCGGATCACCCTTGCCAGATCCCTCGCCCATGTCATGCTGCCCTGGTGCTGGAGGCGCAGATCGGAGGCTTCGAGATGAGTCGCGTCTTCATGGACGGCGGCTACGACATCAATTTAATGTTCGCAAGCACTCTAGCAGCAATGCGGATCCCACAATGCAGCCTGGAACAATCAGACACAACGTTCCACAGCATCGTCCCAGGGAAGGGCATATTCCCCCCCTAGGCAAAATAGGGCTCGATGTCATCTTCGGGAAGCCGGACAACTTTCGGCAGGATCAACTCGAATTCGAAGTGGTGGACTGGCCGTCGCAATACCACGCCATCCTGGGGCGTGTAGCATTCGCAAGGTTCCTGGCCGTCCCGCACTACGCATACCTACTACTCAAGATGCCAGGACCAAGGGGCGTCATCACAGTCCACGGAAGCTTCACCCGATTGGACCAATGCGACAGGGATTTCAACAAAATCTCCCAGTCTTTCGGCATGCAAGACGAGCTCGTAAGGCTCCATGAGGTGACGGACAATGGGGCACCCCCAGTCACAAGGCAGAACGCCGCTGACATGTCCTTCGACTCCACCGTCAACACCAAGAAAGTACAGGTCCATCCGACGGATGCCTCCAAGACGGCCTTGATCGCCAACGACCTAAGCTCCGCATAGGAAGGCGCGCTCGTCGAATTCCTCCGTGAGCGCTGGGAAATCTTCGCCTGGTGTCCTGCGGACATGCCAGGAGTTCCCAGGGAATTCGCCGAGCATGCACTCAATGTCTTTCCAGACACCAAGCCAGTCAAGCAGTCCATCCGGAGACTGTCGGAGCCACGAGCCAAAGCTATCGACAAGGAAATCAATAGACTGCTCGCTGCAGACTTTATTAGGGAAATCAAGGAAAGTGAGTGGCTGGCAAACACAGTGATGGTCCCAAAAAAGGACACGGACATCCTGCGGATGTGCGTGGATTTCACGTCACTAAACAAGCACTGCCCAAAGGACCACTTCCCTCTTCCTCGGATCGACCAGATCATCGATTCGACTGCAGGTTGCGAGAAACTCTCCTTCCTCGACGCCTACTCAGGCTATAACCAGATTCGACTCAAGGTCGAAGATCAGGAGAAAACGGCGTTTATCACACCGTTCGGAGTATTATGTTACAACACAATGCCCTTCGGGCTAAAGAACGCGGGTGCCACGTACCAGCGATGCATGCAGGCCTGCCTCAAGGACCAGATCGGTCGCAACGTCCAAGTCTATGTCGACGACATAGTAATAAAAACCAAGGAGGCAAGGACACTTATCGACGATCTCCGCGAGACGTTCGACAACCTTGATCGCTATAGGATCAAGATCAATCCCGAAAAGTGCGCCTTCGGCGTCCCATCGGGTCAGCTGCTCGGGTACTTCATCTCTCAACGAGGGATCAAGGCGAACCCGAAGAAAATCAGAGCCATCATGACGATGGAGGAGCCAAAAAACCTCAAAGGCGTCCAGCAGCTCGCAGGACGAGTAGCGGCGCTAAGCAGGTTCATCAGCCGCATGGGCGAGAAGGCCCTACCATTCTACCAGCTGTTGCGCAAAGCAGACAAATTCGAGTGGACGCCGGAAGCCAACGACGCATTCGAAAGCCTCAAGCGGCTTCTCTCCACCTCGCATGTCCTGGTCACGCCAAAGGAGCGCGAGCCTCTGCTGATGTACATATCAGCCACACACCAGGTGGTCAGCACCGTACTAGTGGTCGAACGACCCGAAGAAGGCAAGACCCACGGGGTCCAGCGCCCAATCTACTACCTCAGCGAGGTACTCACGCCAACAAAACAGAGGTACCCTCACTACCAGAAGCTCGCCTACGGCGTGTTCATGACGGCTCGACGGCTGAGCCACTATTTCCAGGAGCACCAGGTGATGGTCGTCAACGAGGCACCCCTGAACAGCATCCTGAATAATCCAGAGGCCATAGGACGCATGGCTCTGTGGGGCATCGAGCTGTCACCCTTGGACATCGTCTATGAGAAAAGACTCGCAATCAAATCTCAAGTCCTTCCGGACTTCCTGGTACATTGGATGGAACTGCAGCTGCCAGACACCCCAGATATGTCACATTCATGGATGATGCACTTCGACGGCTCCAAGCGCGAAGCCGGAGCAGGAGCGGGGGTCATACTGACCTCCCCGCAAGGCGACACGATGAAATACGTCCTTTGGATGAAATTTCGAGCTTCCAACAATGAGGCCGAATACGAAGCCCTCATCCAGGGCATGAGGATGACAAAGATATGCGGCGCAACGCGCCTGGTCATCTACGGTGACTCCAACCTCATCGTCCAGCAGACGATGAATGAGTGCGACGCACACACTGAAAACATGATCGCGTACCGCGCACTCTACAACGCACTCGAAGGAGAATTCGACAGCTGCGAGCTTCGACACGTCGGAAGAGAAAGCAACGAGGAAGCCGACAGACTCGCCAACATCGGCTCCACTTGCGCAAAGGTGCCACCAGGTGTGTTCCTCGAACAGATCTGCGTGCCATCCATCAAGCCGAAATTCCCCAAGGGATCACCCGAATAAGCAGAACACTCGGGAGCTACGCTACCCGAAGGACACGAATGACCCGAAAAATTGGACACAGAGGTAGCCATAGTCAACCTGATGCAGGTCATGGCAGTCGAAGAAACCTGGACACGCCCATACCTCCAGTTCTTGTTAAATGGAGAACTGCCTGACAGCCCGACAGATACCCGGCGCATATCTCGTCGGTCAAAAGCCTTCACCATCATCAACGGCGAGCTGTACAAGCGCAGTATTACCGGTGTACTACAAAGGTGCGTCACCATCGGTGACGGGAAAGCAATCCTCCAAGACATCCACGAGGGCATCTGCGGCCATCACGCAGGCAGCTGCTCCCTTGTCGCCAAAGCTCTACGAGCAGGATTCTACTGGCCAACGTCCATGAACGATGCAAAGGACATCGTCCGAAGATGCAACGGATGCCAACGGTTCGCCGACAAACCGCACGCACCTGGGTCCGAGCTCAGACCCATACCCATAGCTTGGCCTTTTGCTCAATGGGGCCTCGACATGATCGGCAAACTGCCAAAGTCCTTGAAAGGGGGACACGTTTACCTCCTGGTCGCAGTCGACAAGTTCACCAAGTGGATCGAGGCCATGTCGGTTACCAACCAGAAAGGCAAAACGGCCGTCAAGTTTTTCGAGTCCATTGTCTACAGGTTCGGCATACCGCATAGCATCATCACCGACAATGGATCGAACTTTATCTCCAAGGAATTCTAGGACTTCTGCGAAGGCCTCGGGATCAACATCACGTACGCCTCAGTGGCACACCCGCAAACGAATGGGCAAGTGGAAAAGGCCAACGACCTAATCGGCGCGGGCATCAAGAAGCGCCTCATGAGTCCACTCGAACGGAAGGCAGGAGCCTGGACTAAAGAGCTACCATCCGTCCTATGGAGCTTACGGACCATGCCAAACAGCTCCACAGGCTACACACCGTTCTTCATGGTACACAGAGCCGAAGCCGTGCTGCCAGCCAAAGTACGCCACCAGGCCCCTCGGGTCGTCGCATACAGTGAAGCCGAATCCACGGCTGCACTCGAAGATGCCGTCGATACACTCGACGAAGCAAGAGACATAGCAGCAGCTCGATCAGCGGTGTACCAGTAGAGTCTCCGCAACTACCACAGCCGCCGGCTTCGCCCCAGGTCCTTCGTCGAAGGAGACCTTGTCTTGCGACTCAAGCAAGAGCGACCGACAAAATTCGAGTCACCATGGGAAGGACCATACGTCATCACCGAAGTCATCCCAGGTGGCGCCTATCGCCTCAAGCACGTGGAGTCTGGAGTCGCATACTCCAACCCATGGAATATCTCGCACCTGCGACTATTCTATCAGTAGCAACCTACCCCCTTTACTTTCAGTAAGGCTTTCAGCCAAGGCTATTCAGCCGAACAATGTACCTCCTCCATTACGATATAAATAAAGCTAAGTGTCTCGCCCCAAAACTTCAGTTTGCTATTTTGCAACTTTACTACATGCTACATACGCACTCGGGGGCTCCCCCCACCTCACGATTTCATCGACTGAGGATCAAACGTGTACACCTGAGTAGCTAACAACGTCAGGCAAACGAAAAGGACACGTACTCAATCAAAGCACTGCGTGCTCACAACAAACAAACCTTTACAACAAAGGGCACAACACGCCCAGCCGAAATATACAAATTTTACATCTATCTCTTTTTACAGGTACTACCTATGTTGAAGAATAACCTGGGAACGCTGCTCAAACAAATCTACGACCTGTTCGGCATACTGCCTTATAGCCGCGTAATGTGGCCGCATGTCCCACTCACTACCATCCGGCCGAAGAGGCGGCCCGGCTGCCACAACAGCCAAATTTACATCAGTCCGGTGTAGCCTCACAAGAGACAACGCAGCCTTGACTCCAGCGACGAGCTGTTGCCGCACTAACTCCTTGACATTGCTCACTCTTCGAAACTTCGACAGAAGACCCGCAAGGCTCGTCGGTACGGCATCCAAAGGAAACATGACGTGCAACACCGAGGAAAGCGATGTCTGCACTTGGCGGAGCACCCGCGAAACTTGATGAACACGATCCTGCACCGTCGCCAGAGCCATGGCGCGATCACGATCCATCCAGAAGAAGCCGCCAGCCTCCATGTCCTGTTGAGTCAGGCAATTGACCCGAACAGCGACACGCTCCTTTTCTTCCCTCGGAGCAAGGTTCGCACCTGCGATAATCGCACAAAATAAGAGTAAGGCCAGCAGGCCCATCCGAAGAACTGAGCTACAGCTCGAACCAAAGAACAACTTACATTGAAGCTGCTCGAACAGCCGAACCAGTTCCGCCATCAAGTACTCCTCTCTGGCTGCACCACGATCCGCCTTGGACTTCCAAACGTCGGCATGACCGCGTAACCCGAGCAACTCCCTCTCCAGACTACGCACACGATCCCGAAGAAAAGTGAGTTGCGAGGAATCATCCAAAGAAGGTCGCAGCAGGATTGCGGACGGGGTGTCAACAGGGTCAGCACCCGAAGGAACCTATAGCAGCAGAGAAAGAAAGAAACACAGACATTCAGACAATGATAGAGCACAACTCAGAAGAATTCATTAAATATATAAGGCCACTACGTGGCACAAAGAGGGTATTCTTCAAGATATTTACAACAAAAGCAAACTACAAACTATCCTACGTCTACAACGCCTAAGACACGGCACCCTGAGTCGCCTCGGAGCCAGACTGCCTAGCTTTGGCCCCGCCCTGCTGCCGCAGTGCATACTCAGACAGCAAATCAATGAGCTTGGGCCCATATCGCTTGCAGCGAGCAGAGTAGGCAGCAAAGGCTACCTCGGATCCATCTGCAGTCGTCGGCATCCGGGAGGTGATCTGGGGCAGATCCAGCTCAGCTCCAGCCGCCAAGGCCATCGCCAGCCCGACGGACGCGCCGATGCCCTTCTGCTTGCGCTTGTACGCCGCAGGAGCTTCGGCTGACAGAGCCTCCGCCAGAGCATCCACATCATCGAGGGCCGTGCCCTTAGGAACAAGCTCCTTGTAGAAGCGGCCAAGGACCTCCTTCGCCTTGGCAAGGGAGCTGACGACGGTGCTGCAGCGGTCTTCGACCGCCACAGTAGCATCATCTAGAGCACTCCCGTGCTCTAGAGCACCGCGGTCAAACTCGATGCCTGCGGCATCTGAGAAAAAAATAAGAAGGAAGACATGAAGAAAAGCAGCACAGAAGAAGACACGAGGCATGAAGAAACAATCACAAATCTAGCACTCACCCGAAATAGCCTTGGCAGCAGCCATGAGCTTCGCCGCCACCTCTCTTTCACGAGCAGCCGCAACGGTGTCCAGCTGCTCCTCACGATCCGGGGCCTCCTGCTGCAGACGCTCCTTCGCTTCGGCTGCCTTAGATAGCTCTATCTCGAGGCGTTCTTTCGCGCCAACGGCGGCTTCGGCCTTCTGCTCCGACTGACCAAGGCTCTTCTTGAGAGCATCGACCTCACGGAGAGAAGTATTATGCTTCTCTGCATTCAAAACAAGAAACGTCAGAAAGCAGGACCGGAATAAACAAAAAAGCACCAAAAGGCGAATAGGTACCTTGAAGCTGCCGAAGGTTAGCCTCCAGCACCAGCCGCTTGGCCTCCTGCACAAAAGGCTGCAGAAAAAGAAATAGCAGTAAGAAAAGGACTTGGGGGCTACGCCCAACACAAAGGAGTAAAAACAAAATTCGCACACGAAGACACTCGGGGGCTCCCCCCCGTGACATGAGGCAGAGAAACTTACATGCTCTGATGGCGACTCCGAAGGCCCGTCTGCGAAATTCTGAGGCGCAACCACCTGCACCTCCTGCAACGGAGGATCCGGAGCCGCGCCACCCGAAGTCGCCACCGTCTGAGGAGGAGGAGACGCAATTTTCGACTCCCCCATCATCTCCCGTGCACCATCAATGGAGGAATCGTGGGAGGAATGCCTGCATACGAACCAATCAGCACAAGTGCAAAAATCATGAAGGAACAAGGACAATAGTACAACAAAAAACTTACGAGCCCAGTGAGCTCAGGTCGAAGACAGGAGGAGTCCTTCGGGCCCTCTTCTCCTCCTTCTTCTCTTCCTTCTTCTCCTCCTTCTTTTCTTCCTTCTTCCGCTTCGCTGGCGGGTGCGGCGCTACAGCCCGCACAGGAATGGCAGGAATGGGAGAAGAAGAACCTCCATGACCGTCACTATGACGCTCGAGGCCCAGAGGGTTTCTGGTAGTCAAAGGAGTCGAGGCATCCGAAGACTCGCTGGATGTAACACCCTCAGAATCGGCCCTATGCAAGTTTCAGCGCTTCCCGCCAAACCCGCATAGAAACAATTCAAAGGTGCCCACCAGGAACTTGCGTGCGGGTGGAAAACGAAGTAATAACATTACACAACAGTCCTCGATGGGACCCACAGAACAGATATATATATACAACAGCGACTCCATGAGTCAAGAATACATATATAATAAACAAAGATCCAAATCACCTTGAAAATGATAGAGTGTCCGACTACGGACAAGACGCAAATGGGGCTAAGAGCCCTGAAGAATAACCAATGGCGTCCATAACCCTGCCCAGGCCAAGCCGGAAGGGTAACCCTGCTAACGACGTCGATCTCAAAACCTGCTTAAACAAAAGGGGTGCCGACAAAGGGCAAAGGGAAAAGAGAGAGCGGTCAGTACTGAGGCCAGTACACGGCGAGGCTAGAATTCGGCGGTCCTCGCCTACATAGGTATGGTGGACTGAGCGGCAGCGCAGCATGCACTAAACAACCTATAGAGACTCGATATAACTGTCGGCTATCAGAGAGGGATAAGAAAGACCTATTCGGTACCAACCGGAGGCTACCATCAAACAAACCCATCCTGGTGTTTCCCCCTCGAGACCAAACGAGGAAGTCAACCGAGGAACTCACACAGTTGGCAGTTTTATTTATTCAGTTATCGTTGCAGCAATTACTAGTCAAGTATAGATAATCATCCTGATATAATAAGCAGTGGGCAATTCTAGTTAACCATTCCGTTGTAGTTGCAACACTTACTAGTCAGATACAATAAGCATGAGATATCCCAAACCCAGCAGTTGTTGGTACTTTTATTTAGCCATTCCGTTATAGTTGCAATACTTACTAGTCAGATACAATTAGCATGAGATATCCCAAAACCCAGCAGTTGTTGGTACTTTTATTTAGCCATTCCGTTGTAGTTGCAATACTTACTAGTCAAATACAATTAGCATGAGATATCCCAAAACCCAGCAGTTGTTGGTACTTTTATTTAGCCATTCCGTTATAGTTGCAATACTTACTAGTCAGATACAATGGTCGCAAGCGACAACCCAAACAAGCAATTGTTGGCAGTTTTATTTAGCCATTCCATTATAGTGAAGCTGATTACTAGTCATTATAAAGTCAAATTTATAGCACTACTTTAGTTATAGTTGTCTATGATCGAGATACTGTGCTCCAAGTCGTCCATAACCGCGGACACGGCTTTCAGAAAGTTTTACCCTGCAGGGGTGCACAAATAGCAACACACACTCGATCAACCTCGGAAAAACCAAATCAAAACCCAACGAGGCCTTCACGACAAAGCAATCACAAGATTCAGAAATATTTCAGGGGGCCACCCCATTAAGTATACCCGCAACGAAGTTAGCTGACTTCGAGACGGACTCAAGGTTTGTGGGGCCGGCTGTAAACGACTGGGAACCTGAAAGTGTGACTGGGCTTGTCGATACCGCGAAAACGGGTCACGATCCTAAACAGTATAGGTGCTCCTCGCACAATCGTAAATAAAGCAGTAAAGCATGGCATAAGTACAGGATAGTAAATAAAACCTCAAACTAGTTTATGGCCCCAAGAAATAAGAATGAATCAAGCTCTGTCTCAGGGGGGTCCCATAATCCTCCCGGATGTGGATAGCGCGAATATTCAAGGAACAGGTATCAAGTACTCGGGGTCCTACGGGACACAAGTGGACGGTTAACAACCAAATAACATCTATTGCCCACCTGTGCCTCTGCATTTACCTACTTCAATTTTAGTTGTTAAACAGTAATTAAAGTCTTGATCATCTCCAACAATAAACACACGGCAATACTCCAACAACTGTGGTACTTGACGACACGCAACAGCACTTGAGCAAGCGACTACGACGCGCAGGTCCAACTATCTACCAAACAACAGGTAATAGGAGGTGTCCAAGGCAATATAAGGCTGCAAGGGATATCACGGGTACGAAAACTAGAGCATCGCAACACAGATAGCAGTAGATCAACAGGAGGGAATAAATACTATAAAAGTAAGATAGGTAGAAAGGGGGAGGTGCTCGCCTGAAAACATTGCCGAAGGTTCATCCGAAGATCGGGTCGATACTCGCATCAACTCATCGGTCTAATCCGCGAAGAAGCAAAACACTAGAAGAAACACCGGATGCACTATTTAATACTCTGGCAGAAGATCGGGCATGATGCATGTATGATGTATGACATGGCAAAGGTGCAATGCAATTAGATCATATTAAGCGGAACCGGGGGTCCCGACAATTAATTAGATGGTTCATGTTGTTTAGCTTCCCTGCATTTTAAATGTTGTCTTAACATGGCAAAAAGATAGCACCGGTTCGCTACACCAATTTAAATGAGGCCAATTTAAGACTAGATTTGCCCGCATATGGCCCCATATTTAATTAGGTTAATCGGCATAAGGCCCCCATGTAGGGGTTCGTAGCATGGAAAACAAAAATTTTCTATCGCATACAAACAAACAAGCCAAGATCTATCTACTAGATTGTAGCAACGAGTCGATGGAATAACTTACCCTCGAAGATTCCAAAGTGTTTAACGAGAGCGGATTCTCGTGGGTGATGTAGTCGTACTCTTCCCGATCTCAAGATCGTGTAGACGATCCTTCCGGCGCTGCGTTCCGGCAGCGCTCCTGCAGTCGGTCACACGTTCGGTACTCGACGAAGACCTTCCTCTCCCTTGTTCCAGCAGACAGCGGAGGTTGTAGCACTCTCCTCGTGATTCCGGCAGCACAACGGCGTGGTACCGGAAGTAGAGGGGAGATCCCGCAGGGCTTCGCCTTAAGCCGGAGCGAGTATGGTGGAGTATGAGAGAGGGCTATTAGTGGTCTAGGGATTAGACAAACCAATTAGAAGGCTCTAAACCGAAGGCTAGGGCAATTAGAAGCTCTAAACCAAAACGGCTCTAAACCGTAGATTAGAGGATAGGAACTTGTGTGTCTAGAGGAGGAGGCCCTGCCCCTCCTTTTATGGGTGGGAGGCGCGGCCAAGGGGAGGGGAGTCCCTCCCCAAGTCGGCCTTGGTTGGCGCGCCGGCTTGGGGAGGAGACTCCTCCCCCAAGTCGGTTCCCAACTCCTCTTGCTTGTTTCCCACAGTTTCTTGTTTTAGCCGTTTGACTTTCAAACTGGACATTTGACTTTTCTGTTTTAGGATTCAATTTAATCCTTTATTTGGAACAGCAAGAATACTTAGTACATGATGCAATCATTCCAATATGTAATGACACATTCATGTACCCCTCCCCCCTCCCGGAGTGCCGGACATTCCGGAACCTTCTAGAACATTCACCGGAATCATTTCCGAACTCCGAAACGGGACTTTCCTTATATGAATCTTATTCTCCGGACTATTACGGATCACCTCGTGATATCCCGGATCCCATCCGAGACTCCGAACAACATTCGGTCTCTTTCTCATAATACCATAACTACTCAAAACAACGTCGAATCCTTAAGTGTGTCTCCCTACGGTTCGTGAATTATGCGGACATGATCGAGACACTTCTCCGAACAATAACCAATAGAGGAATCTGGAAATTCATATGGCTCCCACATACTTCTACGATTACTTTGCGATCGAATGAACCACTTACATACGATACCAATTTCCCTTTGTCTCACGATATGTTACTTATCCGAGGTTATGATCGTCGGTATCTCTGCATACCTAGTTCAACCTCGTTACTGATAAGTACTCTTTTCTCGTTCCCGTGATATGTGATACCTTGTGAGCCAGTCACATGCTTGCAAGCTAATTGGATGACATTTCACCGAGAGGGCCCAGAGAATATCTATCCGTCATATGGATGGACAAATCCCACTCTTGATCCATGTGTCTCAACCAATACTTTCCGAACACTCAATGCCACCTTTATAGCCACCCAGTTACGGTGTGGTGTTTGATGTCATCAAAGCATCCATCCGGTAAAGGTGATATGCATGATCTCATGGTCGAAGGAATTAGGTTACTATGTATCAGAAAGCATATAGCAATTGAACTATTGAAATGACTTGATCTTTATGCTACGCTTATCTATAGGAGTATGTCCACCATATCATTCTCCTAATGATATGATCTTGTTGTTGATAACATCTCAATGTTCATGATAGGGAAACCACAATCATTTATCAACCAACAAGCTAGTGAAGTATAGAGGCTATACTAGGGACTTCAAATTAAGTTTACAAATCACACAAGTATTAATGTTTCCTTGTTAATACTATTATAGCATGAATGTAAACATTTATCATAAACACAAAGATATAATAATAACTACATTTATTATTGCCTCTAGGGCATATCTCCAACAGTCTCCCACTTGCACTAGAGTCATCTAATCTAGATTACATGGTAATATACCGAACACCCATGGCAGTTTGGTGTTGGTCATGTTTTGCCCTCGGGAGAGGTTTAGTCAACGGATCCGCCACATTCAGATCTGTGTGTACTTTGCAAATCTTTATATCCCCATCCTGGGTATGTTCTCGAATAGCGTGAAAACGTAGCTTGATATGCTTCAGCTTCTTGTGTGACCTTGGTTCTTGCGCATTGGCTATGGCGCCCATGTTATCACAGTAGATAGACATTGGGTCCAGCGCACTAGGAACCACACCCAGCTCTGTAATGAACTCTTTCATCCATATCGCTTCTTGTGAAGCCTCCGAAGCAGCCATGTATTCCGATTCAGTTGAAGATCTCGCCACAACGCTTTGCGTTGCACTCCTCCAGCTAACTGCTGCACCATTCAAAATAAATACGTATCCAGATTGTGATTTAGAATCATCCGGATCGGTGTTCCAACTAGCATCGGTGTAACCATTAACAACGAGCTGTTCATCACCTCCATAAGAAAGAAACATATCCTTAGTTCTTCTCAAGTACTTAAGGATGTTTTTGACCGCTGTCCAATGATCCACTCCTGGATCACTTTGATATCTGCTAGTTAAACTAACAGCATATGCGATGTCGGGTCTAGTACATAGCATGGCATACATTAGAGATCCTATGGCTGATGCATAGGGAGTCTTACTCATCCTTTCTCTATCTTCTGCCGATGTCGGACTTTGAGTTTTACTCAAGATCGTATTTGGCAACATGGGCAAGAACCCTTTCTTGCTTTCTTCCATTCCAAACCTCTTTAGAACTTTGTCCAAATATGTACTCTGTGACAATGATATTTGGCGTTTCGATCTATCTCTGTAAATCTTTATGCCTAATATGTAAGCTGCTTCGCCAAGATCCTTCATTGAAAAACTATTATTCAAATATTCTTTGACACTATTAAGAAGGTCTACATCATTCCCAATCAACAATATGTCATCTACATATAGTATTAAGAATTCTACAGAGCTCCCACTCACTTTCTTCTAAATACAAGCTTCTCCATAAGTTTGTATAAAACCAAAACTTTTGATTACCTTATCAAAACGTTGATTCCAACTTCGGGATGCTTGCTTCAATCCATAGATGGACCGTTGAAGCTTGCATACCTTGTTAGCATCTTTAGGATCGACAAAACCTTTGGGTTGCATCATATACAACTCTTCATCAATATCTCCATTGAGGAATGCTGTTTTGACATCCATTTGCCATATCTCATAATCATAATATGCAGCGATTGCTAACATAATCCTCACAGACTTTAGCTTCGCTACCGGTGAGAAAGTATCATCGTAGTCAACTCCTTGAATTTGTCGAAACCCTTTTGCGACAAGTCGAGCTTTATAGACAGTAACATTACCATCAGCATCTGTTTTCTTCTTGAAAATCCATTTGTTCTCGACAGCCTTTCGGCCATCCGGTAAGTCCACCAAAGTCCATACTTGGTTTTCGTACATGGATCCAATCTCGGATTTCATGGCTTCTAGCCATTTATTGGAATCTGCGCTCATCATCGCTTCCTCATATGTCTCGGGGTCATCGGTGTTGTCCACCAACATGACACTCATAACGGGATCATACCAATCTGGAGTGGTACGAGTTCTCGTTGACCTCCGAAGCTCTGTAGCAACTTCAACCGAAGTTTCATGATCACCATCATTAGCTCCCTCTCTAATTGGTGCAGGCACCACAGGAACTTCTTCCGGTGCTGCGCTACTCGCAATTTCGAGAGAAGGTTCGACAACCTCGTCGAGTTCTACTTTCCTTCCAGTCACTTCTTTCGAGAGAAATTCCTTCTCTAGAAAGGATCCATTCTTGGCAACGAAGATTTTGCCTTCGGATCTATGATAGAAGGTATACCCAATAGTTTCCTTCGGGTATCCTATGAAGACGCATTTTTCCGCTTTGGGTTCAAGCTTGTCCGGCTCTAACTTCTTTACATAGGCTTCGCATCCCCAAACTTTAAGGAACGACAATTTAGGTTTCTTCCCAAACCATAATTCATACGGTGTCGTTTCAACGGATTTAGACGGTGCCCTATTTAAAGTGAATGCGGCTGTTTCTAATGCATAACCCCAAAATGATAGCGGTAAATCTGTAAGTGACATCATAGAACGAACCATATCTAAGAGAGTTCGATTACGACGTTCGGACACACCATTACGCTGTGGTGTTCCCGGCGGGGTCAATTGTGAAAGTATTCCGCATTTCTTCAAATGCTCGCCAAACTCGTAACTTAGATATTCACCTCCACGATCAGAACGTAGAAATTTAATCTTCTTGTTACGTTGATTCTCTACCTCACTTTGAAACTCCTTAAACTTCTCAAAAGTTTCGGACTTATGTTTCATGAAATAGATATACCCATATCTACTCAAGTCATCCGTGAAGGTAAGAACATAACGATAACCACCGCGCGATGCTACACTCATTGGACCACACACATCGGTATGTATGATCTCCAATAAGTCCGTAGCTCGCTCCATCATCCCAAAAAATGGAGTCTTAGTCATTTTTCCCATCAGACATGCTTCGCATCTTTCAAGTGATTCAAAATCAAGTGATTCAAGAAGTCCATCGGAATGGAGTTTCTTCATACGCTTCACTCCAATGTGACCAAGACGACAGTGCCACATATAGGTCGAATTATCGCTTGATTTCAAACGTTTAGCCTCAATGTTGTTGATATGTGTATTTCCACTATCGAGATTCAATAAGAATAGACCATCTATCAAAGGTACATGTGCGTAAAACATATTACTCATATAAATCGAACAACCATTATTCTTGGACTTAAACAAGTAACCGTCTCGCAATAAACAAGATCCCGATATAATGTTCATGCTCAACGCAGGCACCAAATAACAATAATTTAAGTATAAAACTAATCCCGATGGTAGATGAAGAGGTAGCGTGCCGACCGCGATCACATCAACCTTTGATCCGTTTCCCACGCGCATCGTCACCTCGTTCTTCGCTAGCTTCCGTTTATTCTGCAGCACCTGTTTCGAGTTACAAATATGAGCAACCGAACCAGTATCAAATACCCAGGCACTACTACGAGTACTAGTGAGATACACATCAATAACATGTATATCAGATATACCTTTCTTCTTGATGTTGCCGTTCTTCAAATCCGCCAAGTACTTTGGGCAATTCCGCTTCCAGTGACCTTCTCCCTTGCAGTAAAAGCACTCAGTATCAGGCTTAGGTCCAGCCTTGGTCTTCTTCGCCGGAGTGGTAACTTTCTTACCACCCTTCTTGAAGTGTCCCTTTTGCTTAGACTTGCCTTTCTTGAATTTGGTGGTCTTATTGACCAACAACACTTGGTGCTCTTTCTTGATCTCCACTTCTGCAGATTTCAACATGGCAAAGAGTTCTGGCAACGTCTTGTTCATGTTCTGCATGTTGTAGTTCATCACAAAGTTCTTGTAACTTGGTGGTAGTGATTGGAGGACACGGTAAATCCCCAAAGCATTAGGAATCACTATACCCAAGCTTTGAAGTTTGTTTGCGTGCCCAGACATCTTAAGCACATGCTCACTGACGGAGCTGCCCTCTTCCATCTTGCAGTTAAAGAACTTTTCAGAATCCTCATAGCTTTCAATTGCCGCATGAGTCTCAAAAATCAATTTGAGATCCTCGACAATATCATATGGGTCTAAATCCTCAAACCTTTTCTGAAGCTCCGATTCCAAACCATACAAGATAGCACACTGAACTATGGAGTACTGATTCTTCCGAGCGAGGTAAACATTCTTTACTTCATCGGGAGCATCATCTGCAGGTGGGTCACCCAGCGGTGCATCCAGCACATAGGTCAAATTACCAGCTGTGAGGACAATCCTCAAATTGCGGAACCAATCCGCGAAGTTGCTTCCATTGTTTTTCAACTTTTCTTTCTCTAGGAACGCATTAAAACTGATGGTAGGGGCTGCCATTGATCTACAACATATTTGCAATAGTTTAGACTAAGTTTATGACAAATTGAGTTCAAATTAATAATGAAATTAAACTAGGTGAACTCCCACTCAAAACAATATCCCTCACATTGTTTTAGTGATCACACGAACCAAATCCACCATATCAACACCGATCATCACGAGAGTTGACATAGTTTCAATGGCGAACAATCGACATGTTCATCATATCTACTATATGATTCATGCTTTACCTTTCGGTAATCCGTGTTCCGAGACCATGTCTGTACATGCTAGGCTCGTCAAGATCAAACCTTAGTTTCCGCATGAGCAAATCTGGCTTGCTCACGTTGTATACACTTGCAGAATCTAACACACCCGATCATCACGTGGTGCTTCGAAACAACAAGCTTTAGCAACGGTGCTAACTAAGGGTGAACACTTTATGACTTGAAATTGATGTGCATGAGGGATCATCTTATAATGCTACCGTCGTCTACTAAGCAATACAAGATGCATAAAGGATTAACATCACATGCAATTCAATATATATGTGATATGATATGGCCTTTCTTCTTTGTGCTTCCGATCTCCAACTTCAAGCACGAACATAATCTCCATCATCACCGGCATTGCATCAAGGTCAATGATGCTTCTCCATGGTTGTCGTCCACCGGCTTCAACTATTACAACTACTTTGAATAGACACGCGGGTCTTAACATAAATTAAAGACAACCATATGGCTCCTGCCGGTTGCCAACTTACAATAAGGAACATTGCATACATCAAATATAATCACAATCATGGCCATATCACATCACTGCACACCCCTGCAAAACAAAGTTAGACGTCTCTACTTTCTTTGCATATTTTACGTGGTTTGGGGCTTTCAATAAGTGTCGTTCTAACTTACGAACAAGAACCACAACATTGATACTAGCATTGTTGATCACCCATTGTAAATTGGATCTTTACTATGCTAGGAGAAACAGGCACCCGCAAAGCCACTTATGCAATACAAGTTGCATGTCAAGCGTGGAGCAAGTCTCATGAACGATGTCATGTAAGGTTAGCCCGGGCCGCTTCATCCCAACATACCGCAAGATGCAAAGTACACAAGAAGCAATCAACAATAAAAGCATCAACGCCCACAATGACCATTGTGTTCTACTCGTGCAACAGATCTACATATAGACACGGCTCTGATACCACTGTAGGGGTTCGTAGCATGGAAAACAAAAAATTTCTATCGCATACAAACAAACAAGCCAAGATCTATCTACTAGATTGTAGCAACGAGTCGATGGAATAACTTACCCTCGAAGATTCCAAAGTGTTTAACGAGAGCGGATTCTCGTGGGTGATGTAGTCGTACTCTTCCCGATCTCAAGATCGTGTAGACGATCCTTCCGGCGCTGCGTTCCGGCAGCGCTCCTGCAGTCGGTCACACGTTCGGTACTCGATGAAGACCTTCCTCTCCCTTGTTCCAGCAGGCAGCGGAGGTTATAGCACTCTCCTCGTGATTCCGGCAGCACAACGGCGTGGTACCGGAAGTAGAGGGGAGATCCCGCAGGGCTTCGCCTTAAGACGGAGCGAGTATGGTGGAGTATGAGAGAGGGCTATTAGTGGTCTAGGGATTAGACACACCAATTAGAAGGCTCTAAACCGAAGGCTAGGGCAATTAGAAGCTCTAAACCAAAACGGCTCTAAACCGGAGATTAGAGGATAGGAACTTGTGTGTCTAGAGGAGGAGGCCCTGCCCCTCCTTTTATGGGTGGGAGGCGCGGCCAAGGGGAGAGGAATCCCTCCCCAAGTCGGCCTTGGTTGGCACGCCGGCTTGGGGAGGAGACTCCTCCCCCAAGTCGGTTCCCAACTCCTCTTGCTTGTTTCCCACAGTTTCTTGTTTTAGCCGTTTGACTTTCAAACTGGACATTTGACTTTTCTGTTTTAGGATTCAATTTAATCATTTATTTGGAACAGCAAGAATACTTAGTACATGATGCAATCATTCCAATATGTAATGACACATTCATGTACCCCTCCCCCCTCCTGGAGTGCCGGACATTTCGGAACCTTCTAGAACATTCACCGGAATCATTTCCGAACTCCGAAACGGGACTTTCCTTATATGAATCTTATTCTCCGGACTATTCCGGATCACCTCGTGATATCCCGGATCCCATCCGAGACTCTGAACAACATTCGGTTTCTTTCTCATAATACCATAACTACTCAAAACAACGTCGAATCCTTAAGTGTGTCTCCCTACGGTTCGTGAATTATGCGGACATGATCGAGACACTTCTCCGAACAATAACCAATAGAGGAATCTGGAAATTCATATGGCTCCCACATACTTCTACGATTACTTTGCGATCGAATGAACCACTTACATACGATACCAATTTCCCTTTGTCTCACGATATGTTACTTATCCGAGGTTATGATCGTCGGTATCTCTGCATACCTAGTTCAACCTCGTTACTGATAAGTACTCTTTTCTCGTTCCCGTGATATGTGATCCCTTGTGAGCCAGTCACATGCTTGCAAGCTAATTGGATGACATTTCACCGAGAGGGCCCAGAGAATATCTATCCGTCATATGGATGGACAAATCCCACTCTTGATCCATGTGTCTCAACCAATACTTTCCGAACACTCAATGCCACCTTTATAGCCACCCAGTTACGGTGTGGTGTTTGATGTCATCAAAGCATCCATCCGGTAAAGGTGATATGCATGATCTCATGGTCGAAGGAATTAGGTTACTATGTATCAGAAAGCATATAGCAATTGAACTATTGAAATGACTTGATCTTTATGCTACGCTTATCTATAGGAGTATGTCCACCATATCATTCTCCTAATGATATGATCTTGTTGTTGATAACATCTCAATGTTCATGATAGGGAAACCACAATAAACCAACAAGCTAGTGAAGTATAGAGGCTATACTAGGGACTTCAAATTAAGTTTACAAATCACACAAGTATTAATGTTTCCTTGTTAATACTATTATAGCATGAATGTAAACATTTATCATAAACACAAAGATATAATAATAACTACATTTGTTATTGCCACTAGGGCATATCTCCAACACCCCAAACCACACAAATATGCATGCGAGATGAATGATTATTATGCAACAGGTTTTATATTTAGCATTTATAAAATAGGGGCTCGGGAAAAGGTTCACACATTAGGGTTCGGAAGATCTTGGGGGTTCCGGAGGGTTCGGGGTTGGTCTCAGGGTTCGACGGGATCGGTCTCGGACAACGGAAGTAGATCTTGTCGCATCCGAGAAGAAGGACTCGGTGTGGCGTCGGGGCGCATTGGATTTGCCCTGGTCGGTGCCGATCTTGATGTCACGAAGGTCTTGTCGGGTCGTCGGGCCATGTCATCGGTCTTGTCGTTCGGGATGAAGATCTTGGTGTTTTCGAGGAAGTACTTGTCGCACCGGGATGAAGACCTTGGGGTGCCATCTCGATCATCGGTCAACTCGTTGGAAGTAGAACTTGGCGTGCTATGGTTCGGGTTCGGTCTTCGGACTCCAGGAGCGAGGTCTTGATGGTCCGGGTTCTACAGTCGACGGGGATCTTGGCATGGCTCCCTCGGTGGTCTCGGTCGCTCATGGGGTACCAAAATTCTTGTCGAAGTCCTTGTCGATCTCGTCCATCACAGGGCCTTGAATCACCTAAACCAACATTGCCATATCGTCTCTCTATAGCAGTAGCACCACGTCTGCAACCGTGCACGCGGCCAGAGGACGTTGGGGTGAGCAGCGGGGTCGGCGATGCGGGGCCGTGCGGTGGCGCAGGGGCCCGTGGCGGCGGTGGAGCTTGGTGCAGGGCGGGTCCGCGCAGGGCCGGGCTTCGGGGCGGCGCGCTCGAGCCAGCAAGGGGAGGGTCCGGCGGCGGGGAGGGAGGCAGAGAGGAGCGAGGTCGCGCGGCAGCGAGGGCGGCTCCGGCGGGGCGAGCGAGAGTGTGCGGGCAGCGACGCGACGATGCGGGGAAGAGGCCGGCGGTGGCGGATCTGGCCGGAGGGAAGGGTGCGCCTGGGCGGCGAACGGTGGCCGAGGGAGAGGGGAAAAGGCGGCAGGGAGCAGCTCGGGTGGAGGGGAGGAGGAGGCGAGCCGACGACGGCTCGCTGGGGAGGCCGACGAGCAGAGGGGGAGAGGCGCGGCCGCGGGCGCGAGAGGAACGGGTGGAGGGAGGCGGCGAGCTCGATGGCGGACGGCGAGGAGGAGAGGAACGGGGGCGGCCGGAGCGAGCTGCTGCGGGGCGGAGCCGAGGAGAGGACGTCGGGGTTGGTGGGGAACGAGGCTGAGGAAGAGAGAGGGAGCGGGGCGACGGGGCGAGCTGGGAGGTGGGGCCGCAGGGGTCGTCAGGCGGGTGGGACCCGCGGGTGGCGGTGGGGTGGGGCTGTGGCGTGCGTGGGTGTGAGGGAGTGGGAGTGGGCCAGAGGTTGTTGACCAGGGGGTGGGGTGGAGGCTGGGATTGGAGAGGTGGCTGTGTGGAGTGATGAGGTGGAGGGAACGGTGAGGTGGCAAGCTGTGGTTGGTCGGGGTGAGGTGGAGGGGGCTGGGTAGACTAGGTTTAGGTAGAAAAGGATTTAGGGTTTTTCTTAGATGGGCCGGGTGGTAGGTAGTCTGGTCAGGTTGGGCCTCTGGCCTGGCTGATCGGACTGCCTCCCCGGACAAAACATTTGATTATTTATTTTATTTGTAAAACATTTTGGTAAATACTTTTTAGACAAATAAAAGATCTAAACAGACCGATGTTTTAATTTGAAATAAAGACGAGGGTTATTTAGAAAACAAAACTAGGCGTTTCGAAATAGTTCCAGACAAACAATGCATGATGATGACGATGCAATGCACAAAAACAACGCGATTTTCTAGTAGCGGTTTTGCGGGATGCCACACTGGAGCTCCGTGATCGTTTCCGCGTATGGTCCTCACTCGACTCGTCAGCATCCTCCGCCGGAGATCGCGCCGACGGCAGCTCGGACACGGACTCAACCACTTCATTATCCGGGGCATTCGGATACCTTTCAGGCAATGGCGGTACCATGCCCGGCACTTTGAAGCTCTGCAAAATCAGAAGGAACTTTGTTAGCAAACAAAGGAAATAAATACACAGCCGACAAAAAAGCACTACATGCACAAATCTACACCTGCGGTACGACCAATGTCGAAGAAAATGGAGGAGTTAGCGACTTCCCCGGGATTTCTTCTCCGGCCTTGAACTTCAGCAGCGCGCGAAGGGCCCTGTCAAGATCCCCCTCGGAGATTTTCTTAGTCGAAACCCTCGTCGGATCACAGCGCCCAGAATAAAGAAACATCGGGTGCGTCCTCGCTTGGAGAGGCTGCACCCGACGCTCAAGAAACATCCGGATGATGTCCACACCGTTCACCTCCTTCTCCGGAATCAGATGGAGATCCTCCACCCGACGGTAAAGGGCCTCTATCTCCGCCACCTCACCGTCCAAGATTTGATTTTCCAAGACCTTTTCCGCTCAATCATTTGGGAGGGGTCAAAGGGAACAAGACCAAAATATTGCCCGGGCACTACGGAGTCGCGGATATAAAACCATCGCCTCCGCCAGTACTGGACAGATTCGGACATGGAAAAATAAAAGAAGAGAAGATTGGGACTAAGGGAGATGATGCAACCCCCAATGGGATACACACCATCCGAACTAGATTGCCTCTTCACGGAATAGAGATTCCGGAAGAGGCCAAAGTGCGGCTCAATGCCAAGCCAGCACTCGCAAAAAGTGATAAAACAAGCAATGTGGAGAAGAGAATTGGGAGACAGATGATGAAGCTGAATCCCATAGAAGAAGAGCAGTCCACGGAGGAAGTTGTGGACTGGAAAAGAAAACCCACGCATAACGAAGGCGAGAAACATAACCCGATACCCAGATAGGGGACGCGGGATTACCTCATTGCCGGGGAGTTTGACGGCCTCCCTATCCTGCGGGATCAGGCCCCGCTCGCGAAGCTTGCGGAGATCGCTCTCCCGCGTCTCTGATCGCCGCCAGCCACCATCGGTGACACGGGTAGCGGTGGTGCTTTTCTTCCCTCCGGCGGTGCTGGTCCCAACTGCAGATGACGATTTCTTTGGTTTCCCCATTGCGCTACGGCGGCGCCGGCGGTGAAAACGCAGAAACGACGACGAAAATGTGGAAGGAAATCCCAGCGCGCAGCAAGATTCGCTAGAGCACAAGGAGGCAGTGAAAACAAGAACTGATGCGGTGAAAACAAACCGCGGCTTTCCCCAATGATTATAACAGCAAAGACGACGCACGGCAGCCGTCCATCCAGAAGACCTAACGCCAACGGCAGATCTGACCGTACACGTGTCAACATCACAACGAACCGTCGTTACCACGCCGTCCACTACGCGCGGAAATCGAGGAGACGCCGTAATTATCTCCACGCCGCGCGTGACCGGTCAATTCAAAGTCAGCAAGTGGGACCCACGTTCGTCCAGTCAAGTCATCTCTGGCGTAGCAGATGCTTAAGGTCATTGATCGTCAGCACTGATGTCATCAAAAGCTATACTAGCACCAACTACAATTCCCCGGCTCCACAGCTAAGAGTACTCACTCGAATCTTCGATTCGACTAAATACTCGGGGGCTACTCCTATCAGGAGCGCTGGCCGCGCACCCGGAAGATGAATAAAGACAAAGTATTTCTTTGAGTCCTACGTCGAGTCTATGACTCCACTACGGACTCGGGGGCTACTCCCATAGGGAGGATGAATTTAAGCATCCGAAAATTTTCGTGTCCTATGGACTTAACAAATAAACAATGCTTGAACTAAAGTCTCTGCTCGAGTCTACGACTCGAACAGACACTCGGGGGCTACTCCCATAGGGAGCGCTGGTCGTGTACCCTATGAAATCTTCGACTGCGATCTTTCGGATCAGCACGCAAAAACTTTTCGGCAACTCTGCCCAACAAAACACTGAGTGAGCAACGATCTCCTTAGACACCCGAAACACCTCTGTGGTGACAAATGTTCGGATGATGCGTCTGCGACGCAAAGATAAGACCTGCAGATGTCATCTGATGGCCTAGCAACGCACACGACTGCGCTCTGCTAGTATGAATCCATGCCAACAGGCGTGATGAAAAATCCCGACGGACGCGTTGGGTACATCAATTAAAACCACTAGAATTCCACTCATGTAAGTCCCCGGTGGCCTGAGTCGAATTACGCCAGCATATGTTCCGGGTTCAAGTTAAGGGACTCGAACCTGATGAAGATCGTGTTGTTTCGTCCTAAGACAGTTAACTGACCCTGATCCGTCGGGTGAGTCAAGCACACGTATCAACAATCCCTACACACCTATACTGTTTATACATAGTTGCACCCGAAGGATTGAAGAGTCCTCAGCCGAATCTACGATTCGACTGATCACTCGGGGGCTACTGACATGGTTATACCCTACGGGTACGTAACTTCAGCATACCTGGTCCAGCCCAAGGAAGGCCCACAGCAGACATACGCTGGCCCATGAATATTTTCGGGTGGCCAAGGCCCATGACGCCTTCGGATCCTTGGAGAGCAAGACTAGTATAGATAGGAAATTCAAAGGGGTAAAACCCTAAAAACTGTAACCGACTAGGACTATGCCCGAGACCTGCCTAAGTCTATATAAAGGCCAGGAGGGCACGTCCTAGATCTCTCGACTCATACTTCCGCACACGCACCTTCACGCCAGATCGAATCTGCGCACCCTGTAACCTTCGGTTCCGCCGTAATCAAGAGCAGACAAGCAGGAGTAGGGTTTTCCCTCCGGGGGCCTGAACCTGGGTAAATCTCGTGTCCCCTGGTTGCTTGTCTGTTAACCGTTCCACGATCTCCAGCATCCCCATCTTCTCCAAAACCCAAGTCCATAACAATGGGCATTGATGAGATTAAACCTCGTCAAGGGGTAATCGAAAGTTGAGGACACATGATAACCATCACTCAGCAGCCAAATCCATGGTATGTGTAGGAGGTTGTCTCGCCGTGGAAACAATATCAAGCTTCTGTTGGCGTCCTTTGGTGATTCTATGGAGCCGATAGAGACATGTACTTCTGGTGGCCTAGTTCATGCTCCTGGTCAGTATTCGTTTCTGCTGACACTACTGAGTAGATAGTTGAGGACGAACATCTCTATGATTGTTTCGACCTATTGTTGCCTCCTGATATGTTGGTTGTCTCTGAGGGCGAGGAAATCAATAATTTGTGCGGGGAATCATTTGTGGTGCGTTTGATGAAGCTGGGATCATTAGAGGCCTTGGCGCCGAAAATGAAGCTGGGATCATCAGAAGGCCTTGGCGGTGGTGACGAAGCCCTTGCCAGACGCCCGCCTATGTGGACAGTGGAGGTTTGGATGCTTGTTCCACCCTCCCGTATCTAGCCATCGGGCATGTGGTGTCTTTGAGTGACAAGGTTGATGACACATGTGTGTTAGCACCAAACTTCGAGGCCCTCTTTTCTAAAATGCTTTGTATTACTCGTCGGTTTAGAGGTGGGTACGTTGGATATAGTTAGGGGTTTGCTTGCGGATCGATGGGAGCCTTTGGAGGACATAATCGTGAAGGTGGGGAATTCTTTGAGCAAAAATTCATATAATTGGTTATCATTAAAAAATTCATAATTCATAATTGTTTTATTTGTCATTAAAAAATTCATATATTTTTCTATATAATTAGTTAAACCTAACGAAATTTGATCTTCACCAAGCCAAAGTAATATGAAACAGAGAAAATAGATTGATAGAGCTTGTTGGTTTGCCTAGCCGGGCCGGGAAGTTACATGCTTTGGGAATTATTAGCTTGTTATTTTATTGTAACGGTTTTCACACGGTTTTTCGTTAACTAACTAGACAGTTTTTTTTAATTAAAAGATTAGGGAAAATTTTGGCCCTGTTTCAAAAAACAGATAAATTAAACATTACATTACCCGACCGGTTCGAAAATGTTGAAGGCGTCGACAGTCTATTTACACCATCGCCATGGCGCATGAGTGCTCACCGAGGAGCTTTTGAAAAACGAAGATTATTCTCCATGATCTGTTCTTCTCACTGGGGACCGATCGATCGTACATTATTCCGGAGTGCACTTGATCCAAGTACAGAGGCTTTGCAAGAATCACCTGTTATTGGAGAAGCCGGCCCACAGGTGGATCGATGCATGGAGAAGAAACAGATAGTACGACAGATGCACCGTTAGATTTGCAGACATTGGATAAATGCATCCTTAATTTCGACCTCAGCAGCCTTTGTAGGTGACATGTACATCCTTAGCTTGCAGCTTAGCCCCACAGGCCGGTCACACACTTCTCCGTGTACTGTCGCCATCGCCACCTCTCGATTACTTATACCATGCACGTGCGTGTAGTGCTCCAGCGTCTGAACATCTTCAAGGATAAGTCGGCCAGTGCTGCAGCCGCGTTTATAGCAATGTAACGCAACAGAGGCGAGAGGATGATAAGAGTTAATTCCTCTATCCATGCATTTATGACACTAATTATGCTATATAATAAAAATTTATATAAATTACCATGTTTAAAAACTTTAAACCCTTATTTTATGATGCATATCTATTGTGCAAGGTGCGAGGTAAACGATTGAACCTCGAAATTATTAAGATGGAAACAAAGAGTAGAAGATTTGGTGCAGAGAAGGGTAGATATAGTCGGCAACGACGTCCTCCGATCTTGACATATTTTGTTGCGGCACATCGTCCTAACATGTCAGCCTTATCTATGAACACATGTTAAATGCTAAAACGGGCAAAATCATGCTCAAAATTTTCTTAAATGGGACATTCGGATACAACTTGTACTAAATAGGATAATTAGTGTCTTAAATACATAAATAGAAGGTAAAAAGTGGAATTCACTCGGATGATAAACATATCCCCTTGCGTTTCAGATAAGTTTCCGCAGTATGTATTACTCGGTGGATCCGTCGACCTGAATCTCGGTAGATCGCACCAGCAGGCAGCAGCTACGGCAATAATAATCCTTCAAGACATTTGATCGCATGCGATTGATGGCCGTGTTATTTATCACACGGTAGCTAGCAGGTTTTAAGTTATGCAAATGCAGCGGATTAAATCGCCGGTCGATCGGCCCTCCGGGCATTTATCAGGTACTACATGCATGCACGCAGCTACGTACTAGTAGTTGATACGCGCGGCTGCTAATTCACTCATCCATCTAACACAGATCGTTGAAATGTCAGTGGGAGATGGATATTTCGTCATTATACAGTGTTCACAAGTTGGTAACACATGAGCGTGCGCTTTAGGTTTGCAGCTGCAGGCACGCGGCCGACCGAGTAGCAAGGCTTACCGTACTGATCAAATGCTGGCAACAAACGATGCAAGATGAAGCTACCATCTTGATCTGAAGCGCTGAAGCAGACAGTGAGAAAGCGTGCCTATGGAGGGTGGACGGGTGGTGATTCAGGCACAATGAGTGTTGCGTCAGGAGTTGGAGCACATCTAGTTTTATGGATTATTTAAATTTAGAAATGCTTAGCTGGAACGTGAGGGGCTTGAATGACAAAGCTAGGAGAGATGCAGTAAAAGACACTAGTAGAAAAATGACATATAGTTTCGGTTTGTAAGGGTCTTTAGTCTCGATTTTGCATTCGGGACTGCGAAATCGAGACGAAAGGCTCCCATCTCTAGTCCCGGTTTGTTATATTCCGGGATTAGAGGCCACCGCATGGCCATTTTTATAGCGGCGTGACGAAGGACCTTTAGCCCGGGTCCTAATACGGCCCTGGACTAAAGATTTTTTTTTTGAACTTTTGAATTGTTTGACTCGTAATCCTTTCACTTGGAACATTTTTAGTACTAAGTATATTTAATCTTAGGTCAAATTACACTTGTAATCAAACTTTCCGGTCGGTCACCCATCCTAGCGCTACTCCACACTCAGTACGTTTAACTTCTCTGTTCCATCAAGATGTTCTTACGTGAAGCCCATTTATACCTTGTTGTCAACACTACTATATCAATCCTATTAGCCCATATCAATATGCTATACATTTTTTTAAAAAATTACAAACAACTATTTTAGTAAACAACAATAAATAAATAATAATATTTTAATCCAATGAAAGTAAAAAACTAAATAAAATAATATTTTATTCATTTTTTGCCATTTATTCATTTAATATGGCATAAATAATATCTTTAAATTTGTAAATCGAAATTCGACAAATAATATATCCATAATTATCAGAAAAATGTGAGGAATCCAAATATGAAATAAAAATTTGCAAAAAAAAATTTAAATAACTTTTTTCCCTTTTTGAATTTTAAAAATCTAAAATAATCCAAAACGGCCTAAGGCTGTTGAAATCGAACTCACAAGTTTTTTCCGCACATTTTGAAGGTTGTACAATTTTTTTCGATATCGTACGCAAAAGTTATAGCAATTTTAAGTTTTCCTACCACGGCCTACACCCCGCACCCGGGACTAAAGGGTGTTGCCCGTGCCCGAACCCCTTTTGTCCCGGACCGTATCACGACCCGGGACTAAAGGTCCAAAATGAGTAGAACTAGAGTTTTATCGGGCTCCTAGCCACCGAAAACGGTACGAACTGAAACTAGTGCTCATACTAGTCCCGGTCCGTAACAAATTAGGACTAGTGTTAGACTCTTGACCGAACCGAAGATCCTTTTTCTACTAGTAAGAGTTCATCGCTGCACTTAGAGTTGGCATAGTCTGCCTTGCAGGAGACTAAGGTGGATGTAATGGATGATTTTTTTGTTATGCAATGTGTTGGACCATCGTTTGATGGTTATGTTTTCTTGCTGGCGGATGGCACGAGGGGAGGCATACTCCTGGCCTAGGATAGCTCGGTGGCTGAGATAACACGAATTAGTTTTGACAGCCACGCAATAACCGGAGAAGTGTCACGAGACAATAACACCTGGTGGTTGGTTTACGGGAAACAATCCACGGAGGATAAAATCAACTTTCTAAATAAATGAACTAGCGGAGCGTCGGGCTCTTTGCCCAGATCCATGGGCAATTGCGAGAGAAGAATAAGAGCATCTCCACTCGCCTACCTAGGAGGCCGATCTGGACGCCGAATTTTGGTCCGGACGCCAAAAATCGGTCCAGTCGCGTACTTAGGGACCTGTTTTCGGCCGGATTTGGGTCAACTTTGGTCCGGACTACCCAGTCCGAACCCAGGATCCCGGGTATGCCCTGGGGACGCCGGACGGAGCGAATTGGCCGAGTGGACCAGCCTGTCAGCGACAGAAGCCGAATCGCCGCCAACCTTCCCGCCGTTTTCGCCTTCCCGCCGTTTTTCTTTTCCCGCCCTCGCCGCTACACCCCTCCCGCCCTCTCCGCCGAACTCCGCCTATAAAAGTCGTACATCCCGCCTTCTCTCTTCACAGTCTCTCACACCATCCCCAACTCCGGCGAACTTTGGTCGTTCGCACCTTTCTTCCTCCTCAACTCCGCCGAGAAGCCATGGCCGAGGGCCGACGCACGATGCCGCCGTGGGAAGCCCGGCTCCTCCGGGAGGCGCGCTATACAGTGCCGCCAGACACTCGTCTCCCTCCCGGCTGGCAACTCAGCGCCGGCGGGATACCTGTTCCGCCGGTGCCGGCCGAAGAGGATCTCGCCGAAGAGATCCAGGAGGCTATCGCCGACTTGCATGACCCGGATCTCGCCGAGGATCCTGGCAACCTGGTCTTCTGGAGGCAGTTCTTCGTCGAGAGGCGCCTCGAGGAACTCGGCCTACACGCCGGACAGTCGGGCTCGCCTCCGCCGCGTAACAATGTGGCTTTCCGCCGCCGCTGATGGAGCGTTCCAGGGCGAACTCTCGCAGGCGTCATGGAGCACATCCAGGCCGGCAACCACCCCTGCCTCGGCCTGTAGTTGCGGCGTCCGGCGTCGACCACAGCGGCGGCCTTTTCCTAGTTTTTAATCCGATGTAATATGTGTGCCCTTGACCTTCTTAATAAAATCCGCCTATATTCGCCCATATTTCGCCGAGTTTAACCGAACTTCGCCGAACCAGGGACTCGGTCTGGGTATGCGAGTGGGAAACTTACCCAGGCCGAAAACGCGTTTCGTTCGGCAAAAAAAGGTCCGGTTTTCGGCTTGGGTTCGCCCAATGAGTGGATGCTCTAATGATAATATCGACCGCGCTATGATGTCACGATTTTGGAGCTTTGTGCAGCAACATGAGTTGAAAGACACGTATCTGCATGGGAGGCTATATACGTGGTCAAATGAAAGAGAAGTCCCTACCTAAACAAGGATCGATAAAGTTTTAGCTTCGGTGGACTAGGATCTGGTACACCCGGATGCGGTGCTACAAGTCTTATCCTCTTCTATCTCGGATCACACATCCATCCACCTAGCCATAAACGCTGCTTTCCACCCTAAGAGGAGGTTTAAGTTTGAGACGTTCTGGCTAAAATTAGGAGTTGATGACGCAATCAAGGAAGCATGGAAATGTAATGAAGCCATTGTGGATCCTTTTCGAAGGTTGGACGCTCTGTTCAGAAATGCAGCCGAGTATCTCCAAGCATGGGGACAGAGGAGAGTTGGTAATGTAAAGCTACAAATCGCAATTGCAAATACGGTTATATTTAGATTGGAGGCGGCGCAAGATGCAAGGCGGCTTATATCGGGAGAAATTTGGTTGCGCAAATCTTTAAAGCTAACGGTTTTGGGCCTGACATCTCTTGAGCGTACGATCGCGAGGCAAAGATCGAGGATAAGATGGCTGAAAGATGGAGACGTGAACACAAAATATTTTCACACCATTGCAAATGGGAGGCGTACGGGGAATTTCATTCCAGCAATAAAAGTGGGCGATGAAATCATAACGTTTCAATGCCAAAAAGTAGAAGTGTTCACCGAGGCTTTTACAAATCTCACATGAACAATTCACAACAGAGAGCATGGCATTGACCTGGACGCTCTACACCTGCCATCATACGAGCTCCAAAGTATGGAAGGAGTGTTCACGGTCCAATCGAGTGTAGCTTGCGGATGGATTAACATTCTTTACTATAGTTAAGTGAGTACAACTTCGGACCTAAAAAGGACGTTGCAATTTTTTTAAAATTTGGGTAAAATTTCAGAACTCCAAATCTCTCGCTAGGAAGGGAAAAAGACCTAGCGCTCTCCAGGGCGACTAGGGTTCCGCTCCTTCGCCGCCGGAATCTTCTTCGGCAGGGAGTCTGACTTCCCCCTGGATCTGCAGGCTTTTAGTCGGGAACCTTGGGTCTCGTGGTGTCTCTGGTCAAAAGATCGGCGCTTTGTTCTCCCAGGTGTCGTTAGGGTTTCTGCTGTTTGTTGATCAAGATGGCATCTACTCCATCGAAATCAACGCGTAAGGCGGGAGGATCGTGAAGCAAGAAGGAGGAGAAGATTGATGACCTCCTGAATCGGCTAGGCATTGAAGATGAGGAATTTGACGATCTAGTCTTCGAGGATGAGATTGACGCTCCTTTGGAGGTCATAAAGTGGATGGCGCTTGCTAGGGTTCATACCACAAATTAGTTTAGTTCTCAAACCTTTGAACAACATATGAGAGTTGCTTGGAGTCCTGTGAGGGAGATCAAGTTTCAACAAATCGAGGGGAACTTGTTCTCCGTTCAGTGCTTTTGCCTAGGGGATTGGTTGAGAGGTGGAAAAAGGAGGACCGTGGTTGTTTTGCCAAGCTGCAGTTTGCATTGAACCATGTGATGGCTTAGCTGACCCTGATACAATAGATCTAAATTTCGTTAGTACTTGGATCCAGATTCACAAGGTGCCTGTTGGTTACAGGAATAACACCCTAATTACAAATATGGTGGAAAAAAAGGCTGGCAAGGTTTTGGAAGTCCAGCTAGATACCAAAGGTGCTGGTAACTTTGTTCATGCCAGAGTGAGGGTGGATGTCAGGAAAGTCTTGACCCGATTTGTGTCAATTTCAAGAGGTGGACAACATGAAATATTTCAGATCAAGTACGAGAAGATTCCCAGATTCCTATGGCCTTATTGGTCATACTCACTGACGAGGTTTAATCTCGTCAATGCCCATTGTTATGGACTTGGGTTTTGGAGAAGATGGGGATGCTGGAGATCGTGGCACGGTTAACAGACAAGCAACCAGGGGACACGAGATTTACCCAGGTTCAGGCCCCCGGAGGGAAAACCCTACTCCTGCTTGTCTGCTCTTTGATTACGGCGGAACCGAAGGTTACAGGGTGCGCAGATTCGATCTGGCGTGGATGCGTGTGCGAAAGTATGAGTCGAGTTCTGTAGATCTGTTGTGGTCTAGTCTATTGGGGGTTATGGCGTGTGTAGGTCGTGCCCTCCTCGTTGGACCCTTCTAGCCTTTATATATGGGGAGGCTAGGTCTCAGGTACCGATACGAGTTCGTTACAAGTTGTATTCAAACTCTATTCTTGAGGTTTCCTTGTCTTGTGCGCTTGGGAGTCCGTGTCCATATGGGCTTCATAGCAGCCGAAACGTCATAGGCGTCATGGACCCTGGCAGGTCGTCGAGTGGGCCTTCCGTCGGGCTGGACCAGGTATACTAACATCGGGTACCCGTAGGGCATATCCATGTCAGTAGCCCCCGAGTGTCCATCCGAAACGTAGATTCGGGTGGAGACTTAGTTGTCTTGAACCTTGTATTTGGATGTCGGAGTCGAAAGTTGTGTCGAGTGCGAAGCACTTCACCCGGAAGTTCATCGGGTCAGCTGAATTTGTTCGGCTATTGTAAAGGAATCGACATCATGGACGTAGTCAACAGAATGGACTATAGGGTGCGCGACCAGCGCTCCCTATGGGAGTAGCCCCCGAGTATCTGTTTGAGTCGTAGACTCGAGCAGAGACTTTAATTCAGACGTTGTCCAGCTTCAGGTCCATAGGACACAAATTTTTCGGATGCTTGAATCCATGCTCCCCATGGGAGTATCCCCCGAGTCCTTAGTGGAGTCGTAGACTCGACGTAGGACTCGAAGAATAGCTTTGCAGTGTGATATCTTGATTATGCTTCGGGTGCGCGGCCAGCGCTCCAGTTTGGAGTAGCCCCCGAGTGTCTGGCGGAGTCGTAGACTCGGACAGAGACTCGAGTCTTGTATTGTGTAGTTGTAGTCGGCAATCTCGTGGGCGTACCGCTGACCCGGAAGTACATCGGGTGCGCGACCAGCGCTCCTGATAGGAGTAGCCCCCGAGTGTCTAGTCGAGTCGCAGACTCGAGTGGAGACTCATGCGAGGAAAAACCACTGACCCGGAAGTGCATCGAGTCAGCGTCTCACGCATAAGGAGCCATGAGTCGATGTAGTGGAGTGCGCGGCGTTTAGCCGGAAGGACTCGACGTTGCGGGTGAAGTCGACGCTGTTGCTTCTGTCGGGTGCGCAACCAGCGCTGCGCCTTTGTAGCATCAAGCGATGCAACCATCCGAGGAGGGACTCGACTCGGGTCTTGAGTTTATGGCGTAGCCAGTTGCTTTGTCGACTCCTGTTGGAGGACCCGATACAATAGCGAGATGTAATTCGACGTTCCTGTAGGCTGCAGAAAACATAAAAAATTGTGAAGTACTTTTATCTTGTGAAGAAATATTTGCCTGTCGGCTTGCATAGTAAGATTCTGGTGCCGATCAAGTCGACACTTTTGCACTGTATGCTAGGCCTTTTCGTTAGCCTGATTACCCTTAGTCTCAGTACCTTGCCGAGGCACTTGGAGTTCAAGGATTCGACGATCAGGCAGAACCAGCTACTCGGGCTGTCACGTTCGAGGTGCTCGAGTGCGTGGAGCCGATGGCACATTAGGTTACTCGAAGAGGGCGCAGCCCCCGAGTGTTTCGAGTGCGAGTTAAAAAAGAAATCAACTCTAAGTAGAGGGAAACTTAGCTTTATTGGTAGTTGTGGAGAAGTTGACGCGGTAGTGGATCACGTGGCGGACGTAATCGACGCGGCGGACTACGGTCATAACAGCGACGGGTTTCCGAAGTTGATGATAGTAGAGAGCTCCGCATCCAAAGATTGTCGCGGTCGAAAACCGCACCGGGTCGCCACATCCGAAGGATGTATCCGGTCATCGCAGCCCAAAGCCGCATCGGGTTGCCGATGCCGAGGGAGCCCTCGAGTCGCTGGAGCCGAAGATCGCAGTGGGTTGCTGGAGCCGAAGGCCGCGGTTGGTCGCCAGAGCGGAAGGAGCCTCCGAGCCCCCGAGTCGTTGGAGCCGAAGATCGTAGCGGATTGCCAGAGTCGAAAAATGTAGTTGACATCGCAGCGATTCACGCGGCGGACGTAGTCGACACGGCGGGCCGGAGCCGCATGGTGATGACGAGTTGCCGCATCCGGAGACTCTAACGGGTCACAGCAGTCGAAAACTGCACCGGGTTGCCGCATCTGAATACCACAGCGGGTCATCGCAGCTGATGATCGTAGCGGTTGACGGAGTCATCGAGCAGGGCCGGCGCTGAGGGGCCGCCACCCTGGCATTGGCCAAGGGCCCACGGCCGGAGGGGGCCCAAAAATTGGTATCATGTACTTCCTTTGTATGCAAATAAATGTACTTCTAATCTCGTTCTAAGTCAAAGTTAACAACGTTTGATAAATTTTTATAAAAAAATGTAGTGATACTTATGACTCTAAATTATTACCAATAGATGTGTTTTAAAATTTAGTTTCATGATATGTTAATCTGATGTACTCCCTCTGATCCATATTAGTTGACTTGGATTTATTAAAATTTGGATGAACCTATATACTAAATAGTGTCTAGATTCATCCAAATTTACACAAAGTTGAGCCAACTAATATGGGTCGGAGGGAGTAATATATGTTGCTATATTATCTATAAAGTTAGTCAAATTTAATAAATTTTAACTTGGCTAAACGCTATATATACGGGTATATATCTGGTGCCCATGACGCGAGAAACGAATAGGGCCCTGGAAACCAGACACAACGCGTCGAGCAGGAAATCAAAAAGGCTCACTACGACACGAGGCACAAGGCTTACGAGTTACAATGCGTTACGACGCTGGCCGCATGGGTTACAATGCGTCGCGAACTTATGATCTCCCTTCTCTTTTCTTCTCCTCGACTATTCGAAAATCGGTCGGACTCCGTGCCTCGATCTCTAGGGCCCTACCTCCCTGACTCGATCGACGATCGCCGATTCGCAGGTCATCTATCGTCTATCGGGGATCACCAATTCACCAGCGGCAGGCTCTGATCCTCACTCCTGACTTATTATCATTGGAATTATTTTTTATTTGAGGTAATCAAACCAGCAACAAATACTATTTATTATATTTTGAGAATAAAATGTTTGGTTGGATGTTAACTTTTATTTTAAAATTGCCAGTAGATACATATATGATAATGTTTCTAATATGTCGCTATATACGTTAGCCTTAAGGGCCCATGTCACCGACTTTGTCTAAGGCCCTGAAAAACATAGAGCCGGCCCTGTCATTGAGACGTGCATGTGGTCAAGATTGACAGAGTCATACAGTAGACGGAGTCGAAGCGGCAGCGCGTTGCCGAAGCCGACGACGCTAGCGAGGTGATGCAGTCCTTTAATTTTTCTGATTGACTCACGCCGTATTGGTATACTGATTGCCCTTCCGGCCGCAAAATCCATGCAGTGTACACTACTAAATTAGTGCTTCAGCCGCAAAATCCATTCATATGTCTAGCTTAATCTTCACGTGGATCCTTTGGTTGATTGACCTCAACTGTAGATACATGTACCGCTCGGCACTAGCGCCAACGGCCGCTGCTGATTTTGTCTGCCGTATCCGTGGAGGCACGCACCGATGGGAGCTTGGCCGATTCATGGAAAGTAGCAAAATAATTAATATCCGGTCTTTGACTTGCTCACGTTTGCTAATATGAGCACATAAGCAAAAATCGTTTCCTTTCGGTACTTGATTATCCGGATCAAAATCAGCTGAAAATCCTTTACGTGATGAGAAATTAATTTCTTCTGTTTCCTGATCTAACTTAAAATTGAACTGATAACAGCCTTGGTGTTCCCATTGGAGCATACCACACGGCCTATATTTGAGAAATCGACCAGCCGATAGCTTCTAGCTTCCCTCGTCAAGAAATAGCACTTGATCCCTTGGCGGTTGACATACATGACGCTTTTTATTGACTATAGAACAGACGTGATGCCGGGTTGGCCACGCGCCCATGGTGACGAAGTATGCAGCGTGGCAAATCTGTTGATGATGAATCTGGGTGCACCGATGCAGACATAGAAGAATCTACCGGATGTGATCCGATCTGGACGATGTTGATGATGAGGGAACCGAATCAAATCTAGCTTCCAGTGGCCGACGAATCGTAGATCGCTTCAGATTGAACCGTCACGACCGCACAATCAGCGTCCCCAGTTTCCCACAGACGGCGCCAATTGACGAGGTTTAATCTCGTCAATGCCCATTGTTATGAACTTGGGTTTTGGAGAAGATGGGGATACTGGAGATCGTGGCACGGTTAACAGACAAGCAACCAGGGGACACGAGATTTACCCAGGTTCAGGCCCCCGGAGGGAAAACCCTACTCCTGCTTGTCTGCTCTTTGATTACGGCGGAACCGAAGGTTACAGGGTGCGCAGATTCGATCTGGCGTTGATGCGTGTGCGAAAGTATGAGTCGAGTTCTGTAGATCTGTTGTGGTCTAGTCTATTGGGGGTTATGGTGTGTGTAGGTCGTGCCCTCCTTGTTGGACCCTCCTAGCCTTTATAAATGGGGAGGCTAGGTCTCAGGTACCGATACGAGTTGGTTACAAGTTGTATTCAAACTCTATTCTTGATGTTTCCTTGTCTTGTGCGCTTGGGAGTCCGTGTCCATATGGGCTTCATAGCAGCCGAAACGTCATAGGCGTCATGGACCCTGGCAGGTCATCGAGTGGGCCTTCCGTCGGGCTGGACCAGGTATACTAACATTGGGTACCCGTAGGGCATATCCATGTCACTCACCTTGAATGGGGCTCTGGGGAACACGCTGAGGAAACATTAAAGTGGGGCGAGTGGCTAAAAGCTTATTGGAATTCCTGGTATGCTCGAGGTACTGGAGGGTTTCGTGGAGGTGGTCATGCGGGTCGACATCGTGATGACCATGACGGACGTGATAATTTTCCCGTGGGAGGGGTACAAGGCTTTGGTGGTGGTGCTAGAGGCCGTGGACGCAATGGTGGATCTACCAGTGGTGATGATCTACCAGGTTGGAGGGGGAATGCTCTAGCGCAAGTTACTAATATAGAGGATGATGAGGCTCTTATGGATACGGCATCTAGTCCTGCGAAGCCTCAGGATATAGTAATGGAGGATAGTGCAAATTCCGACACATCTGCAAAGAGAAGCCTTGTTGATTCTTTAAACAAAGAAGAGTTAGGCACCAAGACAGTGACTAATTTGGTGGTGAAAGGGACAACTAACACAGAGGTTATGGCTGATGGCTCGGTTGAGAACGAGAGGATCAAACGAACAAAGAAGGAAGGAGCTAACTCCACTTCAATAGGATCGGCGGGCTCCTACGAGGAATTTGTCCGGGAGCAATGCAAATCTTATCTCTGAACTGTCAGGGTGCAGGGAACGACCCGACAGTTCATGCGCTTTCGGATCTCCGAAGGCGAGAAGATCCTGATGTGTTGTTTTTGCAGGAGACACACCTAGATGACTATCCGGTAGATTGTCTAAGGAGAAGGTTAAACATGGACATGAAAATCGTGAATCCTAGTAATGATAGAAGTGGTGGTGTTTTGCTGATGTGGAAAAGGGAGATAGGAATTCAACAGATCTTTTTGGCCCCTAGGTATATTGATGTGGAGGTCATTGAATCTTCGGAGAAAAGATGGAGGCTAACAAGAATCTATGGAGAACCACGCTAGGAAGATAAATATAAAACTTGGGACAAAATAAGGGAGATTAAGAATAACTCTAGCTTGCCATGGGTTCTTATTGGAGATTTCAACGAGATACATTTTTCTCATGAAAAGCAGGGTGGTAATCCACGCCCGTTTGGCTACATGGAGGCCTTCCGTGATTGTTTATAGGAGTGTAACCTTGAGGATCTCGGCTTCATGGGTGATGCATTCACTTGGAGGCGAGGAAATATTCAGGAAAGGCTTGATCGCGTAGTTTGCAATGGAGAATGGGTGACGATGCATCCGCAAGCAGCAATACAACATCTGGGCTATACTCGCTCGGATCATCGCCCCATAATGTTGGATAAGAACTTCCATATTGAGTTAGGGCGTCGGAAAAAGGGCCCTCGTAGATTTGAAGCTAAATGGCTAAGAGAAGAAGGATTTAAACAAGTGGTCGAGCAGGCATGGGAGACAGCAGGTGCGGTACCTGATGGGGTTCTTGCCAAGCTTGGCCGCATGCACGCGGCATTGCATGCATGGGATGCCATGGTACTTCAGAAACCAAAGAAGAGGCTTAGAAAGGCACAACGGGAGTTGGATGAGGCCCTGAGTGGGCCTAACTCGGATGAAAATGACGCAAGAGCCAAAGAATTGGCTAATCTTGTTGAGTTGTTGCTGGAGCAAGAAGAAGTCTATTGGTCACAACGATCTAGGGTCAATTGGATCCAACACGGAGATCGGAATACGTCATTCTTCCATAACTTTGCTTCAGCTCGACGCAAGAAGAATTTTATTCACCGATTAAAGGATAATGCGAATATTTGGGTGGAAGGTATGGAAGAACTCAAACCTTTAGTGTTCCAGTATTTTTCTAATCTATTTGCTTCTGAGGTCCAGGGAGTTGATCCGGAGGTGTTGGATAAGATCCAACCAAGAGTGACATAGGAGATGAATGAAAAACTTGTTGCTCCCTTCTCGGCTGAGGATGTGAAGAAGGCAGTATTCAGTATTGGTGACTTTAAAGCCCCAGGTCCGGACGGGCTTCATGCTATTTTCTATAAAAAATTCTAGACTGTGTGTGGGGAAGAAATTACACATGAGATATTACAGGCGTTAAATACCGGGCTTATTCCTGAGGGGTGGAATGATACTACAGTGGTGCTAATTCCTAAAGTTGATGATCCAGAGATGGTAACACAATTTCGCCCAATAAGCTTGTGTAATGTGATATATAAGATCATTTCCAAAATGCTTGCCTTAAGACTAAAGGCAATATTACCGGATGTTATCTCACCAATGCAGAGTGCATTTGTCCCTGGTCGGCTTATTACAGATAATGTCCTGGTGGCATATGAAAGTATTCACGCAATTAAAAATAAGAGATCAGGAAGTAATGGGTGCTGTGAAGTCAAGTTGGACATGCACAAGGCATATGATAGAGTGGATTGGGTGTTCCTGGAGAATATGATGAGGAAACTTGGATTCACCGAAAGGTGGATTGGTTTGATGATGGCCTGTGTTACTTCGGTAAGATATCAGGTCAGATTTAATTCTGAGGAGACAGAGATGTTTGTGCTTACTAGAGGTCTCCGTCAAGGGGATCCTCTCTCTCCCTACTTGTTCTTGTTATGTGTAGAAGGGCTTTCCAGTCTTTTGTTGTTTGAAGAAGAAGTTGGTGGCATTGATGGGGTAAGAGTGTGCATAAATGCACCATCAGTTTCACACCTTTTATTTGTTGATGATTCTCTAATCCTCATGAAAGCGGATATGAACAATGCAACTTCCTTACAATGGGTATTGGACACGTATTGTGCAAATTCAGGACAGTTGGTGAGTTTAGCTAAATCAAGCATATTCTTCTCACCTAATACTCATGTTCTCATGAGAGCGGAAATTTGTGAGGCTCTACATATTGATAATGAAGCTTTATCTGATAAATATTTGGGGCTCCCTGCCCTTGTGGGGGCTGATAAAAGTGAGTGCTTTGAGCAATTTATTGAAAGAATTATCAGTAGGATCAATGGTTGGAAGGAGAAGTTCATGTTCATTAGAGGCAAGGAGATTTTATTAAAGGTTGTTGCTCAAGCTATTTCTGTATATGCTATGTCTGTTTTCTTAATCCCTAAAGGTGTTTGCAAGAAGATGATGGATGTGATTTCCAAATTTTTGGTGGTGAGACGACGACAATAGTAACAAAATGCACTGACTCGCATGGTGGAAATTGTGTTACCCCAAAAAAGAGGGAGGCATGGGATTCACAGACCTTCACTCATTCAATCTTGCCATGCTGGCTAAACAGGTTTGGAGACTTGTTAATGAGCCTGATTCCTTGTGTGCACGTGTTCTGAGTGCAAAATATTATCCTCATGGTGATATTCTTAAGGCTGGTCCAAAAAAGGAGCTTCTTTCACATGGCAAAGTATCTGTGCGGGCATATCTACTTTCAAAAGAGGTTACTTGTGGAGAGTTGGAGATGGAGAGAAGATTGATATTTGGAATGATCCCTGGATTCCGAGCAGTCCAAATTACAGGATCCTTTCCACAAGAAATGAGGCTGTTTTGACTAAAGTTAGCGAACTAATTGATCCTAGTACGAGTATGTGGGACGAACAACTACTTTATTCTTTGTTCATTCCTATTGACGTTTGTCATATTATGCAGATTCCTCTACATAGCAACGGGTTTGAGGATTTTGTAGCATGGGGAGCTACTAAGCACGGAAGATACACAGTTTGATCGGGATATTATCTACAGTGGCGTCATCAGTTTGGTCCGTCCGCGAGTCAATTGTCTATGCCAAGTACGACGGTTGTTAATCCAGTCTGGAGTGTTCTTTGGAAATTACAAATTCTTAGCAAAGTCAAAATCTTTATGTGGCGGGCTATGCATGGTATTATCCCCGTAAAATCCATCTTATTTAACCGCCATATTGGAAGCACGGGAGGGTGTCCCATCTGTAATCAGAGGCTGAAGGATGTTCTGCATCTATTATTCCAATGTCAAATAGCGACTGAGTTATGGGATAGTCTTGGCATATCTGATATTATCTCTAAAGTTGTGGTGGTGGATCGTTTAGGATCTGCGGTCTTGGAAGAAATTCTGCGTCACCAAGACAATACCCTATCGGGTTTCAGCGAAATTGGGCTCAAAGAAACATTGTCGATCTGTTGTTGGTATCTATGGTGGATCAGACGCCGGCGTACCCACGACGAGTCGGTTCCGTCCATCTATCAATGCAAGATGTCAATTCTTTCAATTACTGCTAACTCTTCAAAGTCCAAGCAGGTTTATGACCCAGGTCAAGCGAGGTGGTATCGACCACCTCCTCGACATATGAAGATAAATGTGGACGCATCATTTCATGAGGATACTCGGGCAGGCTCAGCTGGTGCGGTGATCAGAGATTATCAGGGAAAATTTGTGGCTGCATCTACTACTACTTTACCCCATATTGCTACCGCTGCTCTGGCAGAGGCCATGGCTGTGAGAGAAGGGCTAAAGCTAGTTAACATGTTGGGTCTAAATTGTGTTATTGCCGAATCTGATTCGGTAGAGGTGATCGAAGCTTGCAATGGAGGTGGCATTTGGTGGAGCGAAGCAGCGGCGATCTATGCGGATTGTATGGACTTGATGATGAATATTGATAGCATCTCATTCAAGCACTGTCCAAGGGAAGCTAATATAGTGGCTCACGAGCTAGCTAAATTTTCTTTTCATAATAATCTCTCGTGTAATTGGGTCGATGAGCCTCCTAGTTTTCTTTTGAGCTACTTGATAAACGATGCAACGATTGTTTGATGGGCTGCAAGTTTCTGACGCACTCTTTTTCCTCCCAGGATACCTAAGGGGACTGGAAGGTTTTAATGAGGCGGCTTGCATGCTTAATATATATGATGTTTCAAAAAAAAATTGCAAACAGTACAGAACTGAAGCAGTAAATCAAGTTTCCTCTGTTCTTTCTTACATGGAGGCTGACCTGCAATTCAGGTCAGTTCATTCCCCATTTCAGAAAAAAGGTCATTTCATTCCCATTCGGCCCTTCCGACTGTTGGTCTCCGAACAAGGTGGGAAAGTATTCATCTCCTTTCGTCCTCTCGAACCCTCTCTCTCCTGTTCCCGACCTTCCCCAAATCTGGGCCGCTAGGCCCCTCCCCTCTCTTATCCGGCGACCGCCGGTGTCGAGCTGGGCGAGGGACCCTCCCTGTAACACCCTCAGAATCGGCCCTATGCAAGTTTTAGCGAAACTCGTCAAACCCGCATAGAAACGATTCAAAGGTGCCCACCAGGCACTTTCGTGCGGGTGGAAAATGAAGTAATAACATTACACAACAGTCCTCGATGGAACCCACAGAACAGATATTTACAACAGCGACTCAACGAGTCAAGAATACAAATACAATATACAAAGATCCAAATCACCTTGAAAACGATAGAGCGTCCAGCTACGGACAAGATGCAAATGGGGCTAAGAGCCCTGAAGAATAACCAATGGCGTCCATAACCCTGCCCAGGCCAAGCCGGAAGGGTAACCCTGCTAACGACGTCGATCTCAAAACCTGCTTAAACAAAAGGGGTGCCGACAAAGGGCAAAGGAAAAAGAGGAGCGTCAGTACTGAGGCCAGTACACGGCGAGACTAGAATTCGGCGGTCCTCGCCTACATAGGTATGGTGGACTGAAGCGGCAGCGGCAGCATGCACTAAACAACCTATAGAGACTCGATACAATTGGCGGTTATCAGAGAGGGATAAGAATGACCTATCCGGATCCAACCTGAAGCTAACACCAAACAAACCCATCCTGGTGTTTCCCCCCCTCGAGACCAAACGAGGAAGTCAACCGAGAAACTCACACAGTTGGCAGTTTTATTTATTCAGTTATTGTTGCAGCAATTACTAGTCAAGTTTAGATAGTCATCCTGATAAAATAAGCAGTGGGCCGTTTTAGTTAATCATTCTGTTATAGTTGCAACACTTACTAGTCCGATACAATTGGCATGAGATATCCCAAAACCCAGCAGTTGTTGGTACTTTTATTAGCCATTCCGTTGTAGTTGCAATACTTACTAGTCAGGTACAATGGTTGCAAGCGACACCCAAACAAGCAATTGTTGGCAGTTTTATTTAGCCATTCCATTATAGTGAAGCTGCTTACTAGTCATTATAAAGTCAAATTTATAGCACTACTTTAGTTATAGTTGTCTATAATCGAGTTACTGTGCTCCAAGTCGTCCATAACCGCGGACACGGCTTTCAGAAACTTTTAACCCGGCCGGGGTGCACAAATAGCAACACACACACGATCAACCTCGGAAAAACCAAATCAAAACCCAACGAGGCTTTCACGACAAAGCAATCATAGGATTCAGAAATATTTCAGGGGGCCACCCCTTAAAGTAGACCCGCAACGAAGTCGGCCGGCTCCGAGACGGCCTCAAGGTTTGGGTGGACGGCTGTGAACGACTGGGAACCCAAAACTGAGCTTGTCGACACCGCGGAATCGTGTCCCGATCCTAAACAGTACAGTGTGCTCCTCGCACAATCGTAAATAAAGCAGTAAAGCATGGCATAAGTACAGGATCGTAAATAAAACCTCAAACTAGTTTGTGGCCCCAAGAAATAAGACTGAATCAAGCTCTAGCTAAGGGGGGCCCATAATTCCCCGTATGTGGATAGCGCGATAAATCAAGGAACAGGTATCAAGCACTCGGGGTCCTACGGAACACAAGTGGACGGTTAACAACCAAATAACATCTATTGCCCACCTGTGCCTCTGCTTACCTACTTCAATTTTAGTTGTTAAACAATAATTAAAGTGAACAATAAATAAAGCCATGATCATCTCCAACATTGAACGTGCGGCAATTCTCCAACAACTATGGTACTTGACGACACGCAACAGCACTGGAGCAAGCGACTACGACGCGCAAGTCCAACTATCTACCAAACAACAGGTAATAGGATGTGTCCAAGGCAATATACGGCTGCAAGGGATTTCACGGGTACGGAAACTAGAGCATCGCAACACAGATAGCAATAGATCAACAGGAGGGAATAAATACTATAAAAGTAAGATAGGTAGAAAGGGGGAGATGCTCGCCTGAAAACATTGCCGAAGGTTTATCCGAAGATCGGGTCGACACTCGCATCAACTCAACGGCCTTATCCGCGAAGAAGCAAAACACTAGAATAAACACCGGATGCAATATTTAATACTACGACAGAAGACCGGCATGATGCATGCATGGTGTATGACATGGCAAAGATGCGATGCAATTAGGTCATATTAAGTGGAACCAGGGGTCCCGACAAATGATTATATGGTTCAAGTTGTTTATCTACCCCGCAAATTAAATGTGGTTTTAGCAGGGCAAAAGATAGCACCGGTTCGCTACACAAATTTAAATGAGGCCAATATAAGACTAGATTTGCCCGCATATGGGCCCCATATTTAATTATATGGTGAATCGGCATAAGGCCCCCAAACCACACGACAATATGCATGCATGAACATTTAATATGCGACAAGTTGTATTATATTATAAAATAGGGTTTCGGGAAGGGTGTCACACATTAGGGTTCGGACGATCTTGGGGTTCCGGGGGTTCGGGGTTCGACAGGGTCCGGATCTAGGGTTCGGTCTCGGCGGGATCGTTCTCGGATAACTGAGGTCGATCTTGTCGCATCCGGGAAGCAGGACTTGGGTCGGTGTCGGGGCGCATCGGATTCTTCCGGGTCGGTGTCGTTCTTATCGTCGCGAAGATCTTGTCGGGTCCGCGCTTCGGATTCCGTGAGGCGATCTTGATGCTCCGTGTCGAAGTCCTTGAGGTTTTCTCCTTATTCACCGGTGGCGAACTTGGAAACAGCGTCAGGTTCCTCGGGGTACGCCAGGTCCATTCTTCAAAACATCATTATCGAGACGATCTTGGCGTCCAAGGGTTCTCGGCATCAGATCCGGGAAGAAGTACTTGGCGACATACTTCCATGTTGCTGTTCTTTTCGACGGAATCGGGGCTTGGATTCGGGCCTTGGCGTCCATGAAGGGGACCTTGGTGCTCCGTGTAGAAGATCTTGTTGGTCCGCTGTCGTTGGCGTTGTGGTACTTTTTGGGGCACCGATCCGGTAAAACACCGAGAGCTGGGATACAAGTGGATCTCCTGCAGCAGGGCCAAACAAACATACTCGTCTGACGGACAAGGAGACGATCTTGGGGCCTGCAAGGCTAGGGGGAGCTCGCACGCGCGGCCCAGACAAAGGGGACCAGGACGCCGGCGACACGATGAAGCAGAGAGAGGCGGGGCACTGCCGGAGGTGGGGACGTCAGCAGGACGAAGGCGAGCACGGGGCGGGTGCGGCTGACCCATACGACGGGCGACGGGGGAGCCAGGGCGGCCGGAGGAGAGAGGGGTCGGGCTTGGCGGCGGGAGAGGAGGCACCGGCGAGCGGCGACGGGGAGGACGCGCCGGCGGGCTCGGCGGAGGAGCTCGGGCGAGGCGGAGCTCGCCGGGGAGGCGCTCCGGCGGCGGGCGCAGACGAGGCGAGGAGGCCGACGGCGGGGAGGAAACGAAGGAGGGGGCCGCGGGGCGCTGACGGGGAGGGCCGGCGAGAGCGACGTCGCGGGACCGGCCGGAGGCGGCGGGAGTCGCGGCGCTGGCTTCGAACGGGAGGAGGAGGGGGCGCATCGAGGGCAGAGACCGGAGGACGGTTGGGGCGCGCCGGCGGGAAGCAGACGCGGCGAGGGCGGCGGTGATTGCCGGCGGCGAGGGGGCCAGAGGAGGGAGGAAGAGGGAAGCGGGCGAGCGCTGGGAAGAAGAGGGAGGGAGAGAGGAGCGGGAGGTGGGGGTGCTGCGGGGGTTGCAGGGGAGAGAGCGCGTGAGCGGGGGCGCGTGGTCTCGGGGAGGTGGAACCAGGGCAGGTGGGGATCTGCTGGTGGGGCCAGGCGGGAAGTGTGTGGGGTGTGCTGAGTGTGTGTGAGGGAGTGGGGTGAGTTGAGAGGGGCTGTGGGGAGAGAGAGGGGGTGGGAATGAGGTGGCAGAGCACGGTTGGCTGGGGGTTGGGGGCAGGGTGATGTGTCGACCAGGGATTGGAGGGGGTGAGGTGGAGAGGGGCTGGGTAGGTGAGGTTGGGTAGCAAAAGGGTTTGTGGTGGACCGTTTATTATGGGGGTGGTCGTTCGGGTCGAATCGGCCCGTTCGACTGCCCCACTAAAATAATTAACTATTTTATTTATTTCAAACCGGGCTTTTGCAAACCGATAGCAGACAAAACAAAATATTCCGGCGACCCGGGTTTTGCGTTTGAACAAAGACGGGAAGTTTTAGAAAACACAAAATAGGTTTTTCTGCAAATAGTTTTATGCAAGCAAATGCAAGATGATGACGATGCTCAAATGCAATGTGGCATGATGACATGAGCACGCGATCATGACGATGCAATGCACAAAAACAACGCGATTTTCTAGTAGTGGTTTTGCGGGATGCCACAATTCGACACCACTAACAATGGATCTCGCCCTCGAGATCCGCCTCATGGTACCGGAAGGAAGGTCGGCGATCTGCGTTTTCTCGCTTCGTGTAGATCCTCGCGACACCACTAACAAGAGGTCGTTGTTCATTATCGTCGAGGGAACACTCCGGGAACAAAATGTCGAAGGTAGGGGTATCAACAATAAAGCCACATCCAGCTTCCGGGGACGGAGTAAAATTGCTGGATCCACTGATTCGATGTACAAGAGCGAATGATAAGAGTAGTGGTATGGTAGCTACTCCATCCCGCACTCAAACCATTACTCTGCACACGAATAGGCGGATTATGCAACCAACTCTCGGAATTAGACTGAAGATCTCGACAAGCGAGCTTCGGAAACAAAGGAGGGATACAGACTCTGCATCGGATCTGGCGTAGATGATGTCGTCGCGTCGGAAAACACTGGAAGGCACGAGAAGGAACAAAGAGAAATCCATCAGACGAAGGGTTCCTCGGATAGCAGGAAGACCAGATGTAGCAACACCGTCACCGAAGAGGAAGCGAAACCCTGAAGGTACGACGGAACCCAACCACGAGAATTCCTAGACTCGAAGAAAGAGACGAGAGCGGATTCAAAACACGCAGAGGTAAGAGGAGAATAGCAGAGGGGTAAGGAGTAAAATCAGACCTAATCAGGACTATCCAACCGATTTTCAAAAATAGTTTTGACACTCTACTTCGGCCGTTAGCTAGGTTATCCTACAGGCTGGACTTGTGGGGTATCGCAACTGCTGAGCTCTGATACCACTCTGTAACACCCTCAGAATCGGCCCTATGCAAGTTTTAGCGAAACTCGCCAAACCCGCATAGAAACGATTCAAAGGTGCCCACCAGGCACTTTCGTGCGGGTGGAAAACGAAGTAATAACATTACACAACAGTCCTCGATGGAACCCACAGAACAGATATTTACAACAGCGACTCAACGAGTCAAGAATACAAATACAATATACAAAGATCCAAATCACCTTGAAAACGATAGAGCGTCCAGCTACGGACAAGATGCAAATGGGGCTAAGAGCCCTGAAGAATAACCAATGGCGTCCATAACCCTGCCCAGGCCAAGCCGGAAGGGTAACCCTGCTAACGACGTCGATCTCAAAACCTGCTTAAACAAAAGGGGTGCCGACAAAGGGCAAAGGAAAAAGAGGAGCGTCAGTACTGAGGCCAGTACACGGCGAGACTAGAATTCGGCGGTCCTCGCCTACATAGGTATGGTGGACTGAAGCGGCAGCGGCAGCATGCACTAAACAACCTATAGAGACTCGATACAATTGGCGGTTATCAGAGAGGGATAAGAATGACCTATCCGGATCCAACCTGAAGCTAACACCAAACAAACCCATCCTGGTGTTTCCCCCCCTCAAGACCAAACGAGGAAGTCAACCGAGAAACTCACACAGTTGGCAGTTTTATTTATTCAGTTATTGTTGCAGCAATTACTAGTCAAGTTTAGATAGTCATCCTGATAAAATAAGCAGTGGGCCGTTTTAGTTAATCATTCCGTTATAGTTGCAACACTTACTAGTCCGATACAATTGGCATGAGATATCCCAAAACCCAGCAGTTGTTGGTACTTTTATTAGCCATTCCGTTGTAGTTGCAATACTTACTAGTCAGGTACAATGGTTGCAAGCGACACCCAAACAAGCAATTGTTGGCAGTTTTATTTAGCCATTCCATTATAGTGAAGCTGCTTACTAGTCATTATAAAGTCAAATTTATAGCACTACTTTAGTTATAGTTGTCTATGATCGAGATACTGTGCTCCAAGTCGTCCATAACCGCGGACACGGCTTTCAGAAAGTTTTAACCCGGCCGGGGTGCACAAATAGCAACACACACACGATCAACCTCGGAAAAACCAAATCAAAACCCAACGAGGCTTTCACGACAAAGCAATCACAGGATTCAGAAATATTTCAGGGGGCCACCCCTTAAAGTAGACCCGCAACGAAGTCGACCGGCTCCGAGACGGCCTCAAGGTTTGGGTGGACGGCTGTGAACGACTGGGAACCCAAAACTGAGCTTGTCGACACCGCGGAATCGTGTCCCGATCCTAAACAGTACAGTGTGCTCCTCGCACAATCGTAAATAAAGCAGTAAAGCATGGCATAAGTACAGGATCGTAAATAAAATCTCAAACTAGTTTGTGGCCCCAAGAAATAAGACTGAATCAAGCTCTAGCTAAGGGGGGCCCATAATTCCCCGTATGTGGATAGCGCGATAAATCAAGGAACAAGTATCAAGCACTCGGGGTCCTACGGAACACAAGTGGACGGTTAACAACCAAATAACATCTATTGCCCACCTGTGCCTCTGCTTACCTACTTCAATTTTAGTTGTTAAACAATAATTAAAGTGAACAATAAATAAAGCCATGATCATCTCCAACATTGAACGGGCGGCAATTCTCCAACAACTGTGGTACTTGACGACACGCAACAGCACTGGAGCAAGCGACTACGATGCGCAAGTCCAACTATCTACCAAACAACAGGTAATAGGATGTGTCCAAGGCAATATACGGCTGCAAGGGATTTCACGGGTACGGAAACTAGAGCATCGCAACACAGATAGCAATAGATCAACAGGAGGGAATAAATACTATAAAAGTAAGATAGGTAGAAAGGGGGAGATGCTCGCCTGAAAACATTGCCGAAGGTTTATCCGAAGATCGGGTCGACACTCGCATCAACTCAACGGCCTTATCCGCGAAGAAGCAAAACACTAGAATAAACACCGGATGCAATATTTAATACTACGACAGAAGACCGGCATGATGCATGCATGGTGTATGACATGGCAAAGATGCGATGCAATTAGGTCATATTAAGTGGAACCAGGGGTCCCGACAAATGATTATATGGTTCAAGTTGTTTATCTACCCCGCAAATTAAATGTGGTTTTAGCAGGGCAAAAGATAGCACCGGTTCGCTACACAAATTTAAATGAGGCCAATATAAGACTAGATTTGCCCGCATATGGGCCCCATATTTAATTATATGGTGAATCGGCATAAGGCCCCCAAACCACACGACAATATGCATGCATGAACATTTAATATGCGACAAGTTGTATTATATTATAAAATAGGGTTTCGGGAAGGGTGTCACACATTAGGGTTCGGACGATCTTGGGGTTCCGGGGGTTCGGGGTTCGACAGGGTCCGGATCTAGGGTTCGGTCTCGGCGGGATCGTTCTCGGATAACTGAGGTCGGTCTTGTCGCATCCGGGAAGCAGGACTTGGGTCGGTGTCGGGGCGCATCGGATTCTTCCGGGTCGGTGTCGTTCTTATCGTCGCGAAGATCTTGTCGGGTCCGCGCTTCGGATTCCGTGAGGCGATCTTGATGCTCCGTGTCGAAGTCCTTGAGGTTTTCTCCTTATTCACCGGTGGCGAACTTGGAAACGGCGTCAGGTTCCTCGGGGTACGCCAGGTCCATTCTTCAAAACATCATTATCGAGACGATCTTGGCGTCCAAGGGTTCTCGGCATCAGATCCGGGAAGAAGTACTTGGCGACATACTTCCATGTTGCTGTTCTTTTCGACGGAATCGGGGCTTGGATTCGGGCCTTGGCGTCCATGAAGGGGACCTTGGTGCTCCGTGTAGAAGATCTTGTTGGTCCGCTGTCGTTGGCGTTGTGGTACTTTTTGGGGCACCGATCCGGTAAAACACCGAGAGCTGGGATACAAGTGGATCTCCTGCAGCAGGGCCAAACAAACATACTCGTCTGACGGACAAGGAGACGATCTTGGGGCCTGCAAGGCTAGGGGGAGCTCGCACGCGCGGCCCAGACAAAGGGGACCAGGACGCCGGCGACACGATAAAGCAGAGAGAGGCGGGGCGCTGCCGGAGGTGGGGACGTCAGCAGGACGAAGGCGAGCACGGGGCGGGTGCGGCTGACCCAGACGACGGGCGACGGGGGAGCCAGGGCGGCCGGAGGAGAGAGGGGTCGGGCTTGGCGGCGGGAGAGGAGGCACCGGCGAGCGGCGACGGGGAGGACGCGCCGGCGGGCTCGGCGGAGGAGCTCGGGCGAGGCGGAGCTCGCCGGGGAGGCGCGCCGGCGGCGGGCGCAGACGAGGCGAGGAGGCCGACGGCGGGGAGGAAACGGAGGAGGGGGCCGCGGGGCGCTGACGGGGAGGGCCGGCGAGGGCGACGTCGCGGGACCGGCCGGAGGCGGCGGGAGTCGCGGCGCTGGCTTCGAACGGGAGGAGGAGGGGGCGCATCGAGGGCAGAGACCGGAGGACGGTTGGGGCGCGCCGGCGGGAAGCAGACGCGGCGAGGGCGGCGGTGATTGCCGGCGGCGAGGGGGCCAGAGGAGGGAGGAAGAGGGAAGCGGGCGAGCGCTGGGAAGAAGAGGGAGGGAGAGAGGAGCGGGAGGTGGGGGTGCTGCGGGGGTTGCAGGGGAGAGAGCGCGTGAGCGGGGGCGCGTGGTCTCGGGGAGGTGGAACCAGGGCAGGTGGGGATCTGCTGGTGGGGCCAGGCGGGAAGTGTGTGGGGTGTGCTGAGTGTGTGTGAGGGAGTGGGGTGAGTTGAGAGGGGCTGTGGGGAGAGAGAGGGGGTGGGAATGAGGTGGCAGAGCACGGTTGGCTGGGGGTTGGGGGCAGGGTGATGTGTCGACCAGGGATTGGAGGGGGTGAGGTGGAGAGGGGCTGGGTAGGTGAGGTTGGGTAGCAAAAGGGTTTGTGGTGGACCGTTTATTATGGGGGTGGTCGTTCGGGTCGAATCGGCCCGTTCGACTGCCCCACTAAAATAATTAACTATTTTATTTATTTCAAACCGGGCTTTTGCAAACCGATAGCAGACAAAACAAAATATTCCGGCGACCCGGGTTTTGCGTTTGAACAAAGACGGGAAGTTTTAGAAAACACAAAATAGGTTTTTCTGCAAATAGTTTTATGCAAGCAAATGCAAGATGATGACGATGCTCAAATGCAATGTGGCATGATGACATGAGCACGCGATCATGACGATGCAATGCACAAAAACAACGCGATTTTCTAGTAGTGGTTTTGCGGGATGCCACAATTCGACACCACTAACAATGGATCTCGCCCTCGAGATCCGCCTCATGGTACCGGAAGGAAGGTCGGCGATCTGCGTTTTCTCGCTTCGTGTAGATCCTCGCGACACCACTAACAAGAGGTCGTTGTTCATTATCGTCGAGGGAACACTCCGGGAACAAAATGTCGAAGGTAGGGGTATCAACAATAAAGCCACATCCAGCTTCCGGGGACGGAGTAAAATTGCTGGATCCACTGATTCGATGTACAAGAGCGAATGATAAGAGTAGTGGTATGGTAGCTACTCCATCCCGCACTCAAACCATTACTCTGCACACGAATAGGCGGATTATGCAACCAACTCTCGGAATTAGACTGAAGATCTCGACAAGCGAGCTTCGGAAACAAAGGAGGGATACAGACTCTGCATCGGATCTGGCGTAGATGATGTCGTCGCGTCGGAAAACACTGGAAGGCACGAGAAGGAACAAAGAGAAATCCATCAGACGAAGGGTTCCTCGGATAGCAGGAAGACCAGATGTAGCAACACCGTCACCGAAGAGGAAGCGAAACCCTGAAGGTACGACGGAACCCAACCACGAGAATTCCTAGACTCGAAGAAAGAGACGAGAGCGGATTCAAAACACGCAGAGGTAAGAGGAGAATAGCAGAGGGGTAAGGAGTAAAATCAGACCTAATCAGGACTATCCAACCGATTTTAAAAAATAGTTTTGACACTCTACTTCGGCCGTTAGCTAGGTTATCCTACAGGCTGGACTTGTGGGGTATCGCAACTGCTGAGCTCTGATACCACTCTGTAATACCCTCAGAATCGTCCCTATGCAAGTTTTAGCGAAACTCGCCAAACCCGCATAGAAACGATTCAAAGGTGCCCACCAGGCACTTTCGTGCGGGTGGAAAACGAAGTAATAACATTACACAACAGTCCTCGATGGAACCCACAGAACAGATATTTACAACAGCGACTCAACGAGTCAAGAATACAAATACAATATACAAAGATCCAAATCACCTTGAAAACGATAGAGCGTCCAGCTACGGACAAGATGCAAATGGGGCTAAGAGCCCTGAAGAATAACCAATGGCGTCCATAACCCTGCCCAGGCCAAGCCGGAAGGGTAACCCTGCTAACGACGTCGATCTCAAAACCTGCTTAAACAAAAGGGGTGCCGACAAAGGGCAAAGGAAAAAGAGGAGCGTCAGTACTGAGGCCAGTACACGGCGAGACTAGAATTCGGCGGTCCTCGCCTACATAGGTATGGTGGACTGAAGCGGCAGCGGCAGCATGCACTAAACAACCTATAGAGACTCGATACAATTGGCGGTTATCAGAGAGGGATAAGAATGACCTATCCGGATCCAACCTGAAGCTAACACCAAACAAACCCATCCTGGTGTTTCCCCCCCTCGAGACCAAACGAGGAAGTCAACCGAGAAACTCACACAGTTGGCAGTTTTATTTATTCAGTTATTGTTGCAGCAATTACTAGTCAAGTTTAGATAGTCATCCTGATAAAATAAGCAGTGGGCCGTTTTAGTTAATCATTCCGTTATAGTTGCAACACTTACTAGTCCGATACAATTGGCATGAGATATCCCAAAACCCAGCAGTTGTTGGTACTTTTATTAGCCATTCTGTTGTAGTTGCAATACTTACTAGTCAGGTACAATGGTTGCAAGCGACACCCAAACAAGCAATTGTTGGCAGTTTTATTTAGCCATTCCATTATAGTGAAGCTGCTTACTAGTCATTATAAAGTCAAATTTATAGCACTACTTTAGTTATAGTTGTCTATGATCGAGATACTGTGCTCCAAGTCGTCCATAACCGCGGACACGGCTTTCAGAAAGTTTTAACCCGGCCGGGGTGCACAAATAGCAACACACACACGATCAACCTCGGAAAAACCAAATCAAAACCCAACGAGGCTTTCACGACAAAGCAATCACAGGATTCAGAAATATTTCAGGGGGCCACCCCTTAAAGTAGACCCGCAACGAAGTCGGCCGGCTCCGAGACGGCCTCAAGGTTTGGGTGGACGGCTGTGAACGACTGGGAACCCAAAACTGAGCTTGTCGACACCGCGGAATCGTGTCCCGATCCTAAACAGTACAGTGTGCTCCTCGCACAATCGTAAATAAAGCAGTAAAGCATGGCATAAGTACAGGATCGTAAATAAAACCTCAAACTAGTTTGTGGCCCCAAGAAATAATACTGAATCAAGCTCTAGCTAAGGGGGGCCCATAATTCCCCGTATGTGGATAGCGCGATAAATCAAGGAACAAGTATCAAGCACTCGGGGTCCTACGGAACACAAGTGGACGGTTAACAACCAAATAACATCTATTGCCCACCTGTGCCTCTGCTTACCTACTTCAATTTTAGTTGTTAAACAATAATTAAAGTGAACAATAAATAAAGCCATGATCATCTCCAACATTGAACGGGCGGCAATTCTCCAACAACTGTGGTACTTGACGACACGCAACAGCACTGGAGCAAGCGACTACGATGCGCAAGTCCAACTATCTACCAAACAACAGGTAATAGGATGTGTCCAAGGCAATATACGGCTGCAAGGGATTTCACGGGTACGGAAACTAGAGCATCGCAACACAGATAGCAATAGATCAACAGGAGGGAATAAATACTATAAAAGTAAGATAGGTAGAAAGGGGGAGATGCTCGCCTGAAAACATTGCCGAAGGTTTATCCGAAGATCGGGTCGACACTCGCATCAACTCAACGGCCTTATCCGCGAAGAAGCAAAACACTAGAATAAACACCGGATGCAATATTTAATACTACGACAGAAGACCGGCATGATGCATGCATGGTGTATGACATGGCAAAGATGCGATGCAATTAGGTCATATTAAGTGGAACCAGGGGTCCCGACAAATGATTATATGGTTCAAGTTGTTTATCTACCCCGCAAATTAAATGTGGTTTTAGCAGGGCAAAAGATAGCACCGGTTCGCTACACAAATTTAAATGAGGCCAATATAAGACTAGATTTGCCCGCATATGGGCCCCATATTTAATTATATGGTGAATCGGCATAAGGCCCCCAAACCACACGACAATATGCATGCATGAACATTTAATATGCGACAAGTTGTATTATATTATAAAATAGGGTTTCGGGAAGGGTGTCACACATTAGGGTTCGGACGATCTTGGGGTTCCGGGGGTTCGGGGTTCGACAGGGTCCGGATCTAGGGTTCGGTCTCGGCGGGATCGTTCTCGGATAACTGAGGTCGATCTTGTCGCATCCGGGATGCAGGACTTGGGTCGGTGTCGGGGCGCATCGGATTCTTCCGGGTCGGTGTCGTTCTTATCGTCGCGAAGATCTTGTCGGGTCCGCGCTTCGGATTCCGTGAGGCGATCTTGACGCTCCGTGTCGAAGTCCTTGAGGTTTTCTCCTTATTCACCGGTGGCGAACTTGGAAACGGCGTCAGGGTCCTCGGGGTACGCCAGGTCCATTCTTCAAAACATCATTATCGAGACGATCTTGGCGTCCAAGGGTTCTCGACATCAGATCCGGGAAGAAGTACTTGGCGACATACTTCCATGTTGCTGTTCTTTTCGACGGAATCGGGGCTTGGATCCGGGCCTTGGCGTCCATGAAGGGGACCTTGGTGCTCCGTGTAGAAGATCTTGTTGGTCCGCTGTCGTTGGCGTTGTGGTACTTTTTGGGGCACCGATCCGGTAAAACACCGAGAGCTGGGATACAAGTGGATCTCCTGCAGCAGGGCCAAACAAACATACTCGTCTGACGGACAAGGAGACGATCTTGGGGCCTGCAAGGCTAGGGGGAGCTCGCACGCGCGGCCCAGACAAAGGGGACCAGGACGCCGGCGACACGATGAAGCAGAGAGAGGCGGGGCGCTGCCGGAGGTGGGGACGTCAGCAGGACGGAGGCGAGCACGGGGCGGGTGCGGCTGACCCAGACGGCGGGCGACGGGGGAGCCAGGGCGGCCGGAGGAGAGAGGGGTCGGGCTTGGCGGCGGGAGAGGAGGCACCGGCGAGCGGCGACGGGGAGGACGCGCCAGCGGGCTCGGCGGAGGAGCTCGGGCGAGGCGGAGCTCGCCGGGGAGGCGCACCGGCGGCGGGCGCAGACGAGGCGAGGAGGCCGACGGCGGGGAGAAAACGGAGGAGGGGGCCGCGGGGCGCTGACGGGGAGGGACGGCGAGGGCGACGTCGCGGGACCGGCCGGAGGCGGCGGGAGTCGCGGCACTGGCTTCGAACGGGAGGAGGAGGGGGCGCATCGAGGGCAGAGACCGGAGGACGGTTGGGGCGCGCCGGCGGGAAGCAGACGCGGCGAGGGCGGCGGTGATTGCCGGCGGCGAGGGGGCCAGAGGAGGGAGGAAGAGGGAAGCGGGCGAGCGCTGGGAAGAAGAGGGAGGGAGAGAGGAGCGGGAGGTGGGGGTGCTGCGGGGGTTGCAGGGGAGAGAGCGCGTGAGCGGGGGCGCGTGGTCTCGGGGAGGTGGAACCAGGGCAGGTGGGGATCTGCTGGTGGGGCCAGGCGGGCAGTGTGTGGGGTGTGCTGAGTGTGTGTGAGGGAGTGGGGTGAGTTGAGAGGGGCTGTGGGGAGAGAGAGGGGGTGGGAATGAGGTGGCAGAGCACGGTTGGCTGGGGGTTGGGGGCAGGGTGATGTGTCGACCAGGGATTGGAGGGGGTGAGGTGGAGAGGGGCTGGGTATGTGAGGTTGGGTAGCAAAAGGGTTTGTGGTGGACCGTTTATTATGGGGGTGGTCGTTCGGGTCGAATCGGCCCGTTCGAATGCCCCACTAAAATAATTAACTATTTTATTTATTTCAAACCGGGCTTTTGCAAACCGATAGCAGACAAAACAAAATATTTCGGCGACCCGGGTTTTGCGTTTGAACAAAGACGGGAAGTTTTAGAAAACACAAAATAGGTTTTTCTGCAAATAGTTTTATGCAAGCAAATGCAAGATGATGACGATGCTCAAATGCAATGTGGCATGATGACATGAGCACGCGGTCATGACGATGCAATGCACAAAAACAACGCGATTTTCTAGTAGTGGTTTTGCGGGATGCCACACTCCCTTGTACAGTTGTAGGTAGGTTTTGGCTTAGGTGCCGGTGTTTTGCCTCTATGGCAGTTTGGCGTTATGCCGGGAGGAAGGCGCTAGTTTCTTCGGGGCGGAACTGGTGCTCGTTGGTGGCTATCCTGTTCGTCGCGGTGCTCCTCAGGTGGGAGCCGGAGGCGACGGAGGAGGATGCTACTAGCTACTCCATCAATAAAGCTCATGTTCGTGGCGGCGGCCTGGATTGGCCCGGTGGCAACGGTGGGCTTCGTCTTCTTTGCTGGCGAGGGGCCAACATGGGGGAGGAGCGTGCCGAGGCTGCTACTATCAACTCCAGGCAGTCGTGGGGAAGTTCTGAGCTGCACTTTGGAGATCACCAAACGGTGGCCATGGCTGGCCACTGTTATCTTCGGTCGACGAGGCGGCCTCTCCGGGCGCAACTGATGGCGCTCATTCAACCTCCAGTTCGGAGGCCCTTTGATGGATTCTCCTCGGCGTTCAGCGTGCTTGCTACACCAAGTGGTTCTGTCCCCGGAGGCAGCAAGGACGGCCGGCGGTGGAATCCTCGTTCTGTTGGTGGAGGTGAAGGACCTAATCGATTTTCTTGTAATATGTTTAGGGTCCTTTTCACATATGTCGAGGACTGCTTTGTACTTTCTTATTTTTCTGGACTCCTCTGTAATTTGTATCCCCACCATCGTTGTCAATGAAGCAGCTTGGCCCTTCGGGGTCATCCCCTTTTCAAAAAAAAAAGCTGGGAAAGGAGGCTTACACAGCCCAGAACCAAAACTCGGCCACCCGGGCCTAGCGAAACAGCACCGATGATGACCCAAAAAGAAAATGGAAAATGGAAGGAGGCCGTGGCGCCGTGCATCAGTGCGGTGTGCCGGTGTCCCCTCTTCCCTACCTCGTCCGCATCCGCTTCCGTCGTGCGCTGCCCGTGCGGCGTGACATCCCATCGAAATCCGGATTGGATTGGATTTGGATTTCTCCCATTCGCACTCACCCTCGAAATCCCGACCGCGATCTCCTCCCCGCTCAGTCTCTATCCACCGTCTCTATCCACCGTCTCCCTCGCGTACGCAGACGGATGGATATACGCGCCCGAGATTTATTACCACTATACTACTAGTATAGGTTTCGCTAAACATGCAGCGCCGCAATTGCTAGTAAAAGAAACCGTGCCGCCCGCCGAACAAGATTAAAAAAAGGGGCGCCGCCCTCCCTGTTGTTTTCTAGTAATTTCTTCACCCCTCCATCGACTTCGAATTGCAAGATCAAACAAAAGATATTTTGATAGCGAGCTACGAGCCCCTAGTAATTTCGGTAGGAATCGATCTTAAAGAAAAAAGGAAGGGGAGAAGGATCTTTCTTTTTGACTGATCGGCGGTCCGGTCGCCGGCCTCGGGCTCCGATGGCGGCGGCGGCGCCGCCGTCGATGGACTACTGGCGCGGGTTCTTCAGCGGGGCGCGCGCTAGCATCTTCGATACCATCGACGCCGCCATCCGGGTCGCCGCCGCCGACAGCCCCGACGGCCTCCGCGCTGAGCGGGACGCCATCGCGCACCGCCTCTTCACCGTGCTCCCGCCGGCCGAGGAACCTGAGGCTGCGATGGTGGTGGTCACAGGACCGCCGCCTACGCTCCCCGAGGGCAGTGTCCCCAGCCTCTGCAGCTCCGACGGCGCCGCCGTCGCCCATCGCCGCGACATCGACGACCCCGTCGCAGTGGAGGTCTTCCGCGTCAAGGCCGTCCTCTCCGGCCACCAAAAAATGGTTCTCTCGCCTTCCTATACTACCACGGCACCTGACATACATTTGCTGTTGGTCTTACAGAAATAGTACTGTACTAGTACTGACTGTATTTGCTTGCGTCTGCTTTTCTTGCAGTCGGAGGAGGAACTGCTCGAGCTGCTCCGGAAGCTGCAGCAGTTGAAATTCACGGTGGACACCATCAAGGTAAGCTCAGATTAACATTTTTTTTCTTTGCAGGTGCTTGATTACTTCCTTTGATAGCTTCTGCTGTTAACATGTAAGAACTGAACTGGTCATAGGTTACTGAGATTGGGAAGGCCGTGAAACAGCTACAGAATCATGGCTCCAAGCAAATTCGGCAACTTGTACGATCGCTCATCGAGTAAGCTTCTGTTATTCTTCCCTCTCGTGTAAATTTTTCTAATCTTGTAGTATTAACATCTTCAGTCTTATGCTTCGGTATTAACATCTTCGGGATTATGCTTGAGCCGCATTGCAGAGGTTGGCAGTCTATAGTTACTGAGTGGATGAGCAATGAAGCTGCCATTGTAGGTGAGGAACGCATATCGGACGCTCTTTCTTTTAGAACTCAAATCCATTTAACGTTTACTGTCTGTGAGGAGGTGCCCTAACATGATATTTCTGAAACAATTCACAGATCATACTCCGCAATCGATGGATGCTTCTTGCCTTGAGCAGGAAGAAGGAGGGCTACCTTCCCCTCCCATGGACGAGGATGCTCTTTTCGCCACGATGTGTAGTTCCATGCAGCTATCTGAGGTACCGACCATTTGGACATCAATTTGTTCTTCCCCAAGAAAGCCATCTGTTTAGCGTTGTTGGAATTTCATACGGTTCTGTATGCGATCTGACAAAACTCCGTCTTTGCTTCCTCTTGGAAACTTGGTTTGGTTTCGAAGTTCTTCGATGAAATGGATGACGATGGAAGTGAGTAAATGCACTTCCTCGATTCCACGCTGTCATTGAATTCTTTTATGGATTGTGTATCAACATAGTTGCTGCCCTGTAACTTTGTCTGCAGACCTTAGAACCGATGCCAAGGAGTGTGAACAACAGCATCCCACAAACCAAGAGTCTATCAAGAACCAGCCTCCTGTGGACCAGCAGTATGATCCAGTAGAGAACTGGAGGCTTGATGAGTCTGCGGTGAGGCAGTCACGACTGCGTGGACCTTCCGGCTGGCAAACAGGTCAGCAATCCGTCACGGAGGCACAAGAGAAGCCTTCAAATGCAGCATTTGGGCCAGGCAGACCACATAGGTTGCATTCTGAATCTGAGCCGATATGTTCTGAAAAGAGGCCTAAGCAGCTGCATGATATCTCAGCGGCTCAAACTCAAAGAAGATCAAAACCAACTATGCGTAATGTAAGCATACTGTGCCGCTAAACAGCTATATATATGTAGATATTTTTTATATGATGTGCATTGTGTTTGTCCTAAACATTTCACTGGTTATAGCAACCGTCGACAAGTCAGCATGATCAAAGCTCATTCCGGGAGAAGCTAGACCTTGCAAAGAACGCCAAGCTGAAAGTTACCAAGAGAAAGCTTCAAGAAGGTTACCAAGAATGCAAAAATGGTACGTATGTCTTGTGTTCTAAATCTTTGCAGCACAATGAAATTTTATGGCATATTGGCCTTATAACGACAGTAATTCTACACAAATGCAGCAAAGCAGCAGCGAACGATACAGATGGTGGTTCCGCAAGACCTGCCAAAGCAAGGTAACCGAGGCTTACAACCCAACGGCAAGGTAAGGAACAATGGCACGGGTAACATCCGGAATCGGCTGGGCGTTCGTCGCTGATCCCATATCAAGCTTCACTGAGTATGGATGTCCACATCTTCCATTCCACTCAAGGTGCACCAACTATGGGTGTTATCTGGCACATTTATGTGCCCAGCGCCGTACATGACAACAATAATGCTTCTTCCAAACCGAACTTCACATCACCAGACGGGCAGGGATGCATTATTGTCGCGCACCCTAACAGCCTCGGGACATACTGCGTGGCTGGGTAAACTGCTTGTTGAACTTGTAGAGGCAGTTAGGAGTACATGATATAGTCGGACATGTTGATACCAGTTGCGATACCTGAGATATGCTACTACCACATTGCTGTTTCTCTGGTCTTGATCACTGGATCTGGATGCAGATGTTCTTCTTTGTGGAGAAGTGGAGATGGTCTGTTTTCTGCAAAGAGACAACGCCCTCCTTTCCTAGCTGAAAGCCGTTTGACTGTCATGGCACCAAGGCAGTACAATACAAATGCATGTTTGGGAGCGATGTTTGGGTTCTTCTCTCTGAATGTGCAGTTCCATTCAAAGGTCCAAATCGGTGGGGACACTTCGTCCTTGACAGTTTGACTGCTTCCTGAATGTGCAGTTCCATTCAAAGGCCATGATTCACAGATTTAGCCAAGGTCAGTAGGCCACCATGGCACCATGTGACGTGAAACATGCTCTGCTGGAAGTGAATTTTAACATGGCTACTCTTGATCCTACCGGCCCTTAAATTACATATTTTTTCGAACCTCAAGTTACATAAATTCCAGGGAAAAAAGAGTTTCTTCGTACTGTTCATTCGAAATTTTGTCATTTTTGTCGAAGCTACGTAGTTTCGATTTTCAGTATGAAGTTTGGCACTGCACATGCCTATGCACGTTCTTTACGTGTAAAATTTTATTTCATACCTTTTGAGTTCATTCGGTATTTTTTTCAAATTTACTATTCGAATCGGCACCCCTGTTCCTTCCTAGTCACTATGTATGACAATGCTAGTGGTACTGTACCTGGTGGCACTTGGCCCACGCCGTGTCTACCTGTGCTCGCATCTTGACCGTTTTCATGGCGTCTTTTTGTTTCGGATGCCGAAAATTGGCCTAGCCAGCTTTATAGGACCCCTGGTTTTATTTGGATTTGGGCCAAATTTGGTACGGACTTTCTAGGCCGTTTATAGGGCGACAAGAACGCTCTGGTAACGTCGGACGAAGCGAATTCTGCAGGAAAAAAAAGATTCGGCCGCGTGGATCCGTCTAGTCAGCGAGAGAAGCCGAATCGTCTTGATTCTCCCGCCTCGGAACCCTGCAACGGACCGCCGGCCATTAACTGCCTATCTAGTCGATCACATGTCGCCGTAATGGCGCGCCATCGCCGCCTCGGCTCCCGCGACGGACTGGCGGACAATAACTTCCCGACGGTTCCCCTTTTACTGCCCTCGCCGCTACACCCATCCCGCTCTCGTCGTCCGCCTCGGCCTATAAAAGCCGAGCACCTCGCCGGCTCCCATCACACTCTCTTATAGCTTCCCCGTTCTCCCAACTCTGGCCGAGAGGTTTCATGGCGATCCCGTGGCGGCGAACGACTTCGTCCGATGCACGCTCCAGTCGTGGGAGGCCTAGATGCTCCACGACGCGGGCTACATGGCGCCGCTGGACACCCGGGTCCCGCTCGGCTAGAAGCTCAACGCCGGCGGGATCCCAGTGCCGCCGGTGCCAGCCGACGAGGAGATCGTCGACGGTATCCAAGCAGCCATCATGGCCATGGAGGACCTAGATCTCGCCGAGGATCCAGGCAACCTGCATTTCTAGGATGAGTTCTTCGCCGACAGGCGGCTCCAGGAGCTCGCCCGCCACGAGGGACCGCCAGGGTCGCCACCGAAGCGCAACAACGCGGCAACACGATGGCGATGGTGGAGCACTCCCGGACGAATGCTCGCCGCCGTGATGGAGCACATCCACGCTGGAAACAACCCTCGCCTCGGCATCCCTCGTGACCCGACGACAGCGACAAGGCCGAGGCACCATCCTCCGGCCAACTGGCTGCTGAGGAGGATGTCCAGCCTTAGCTCCTCCTGCTCCGCATCCTCGGCCTCCTGCTCCTCCGGGTCCGCGCCGGCGGCATCGCCGCCACTCCGGCCGGTCAAGCGGGAGCCGGAGACGCCGGTCCGCTCGCCGCCGAGGACAAGGGCACGAGGCATCGTCATCAACGAGCCTCGCACGCCCTCGCCGCCCACTAGTCGTCTCCGCCTTTGCCAGCCGAAGCCGGAGCCGGTGGAATGGGCGGTGCCTATCGACGAGGATGCCTTCGCCATGATAATGGTGATGGAGCAATCCCTCCGCGACGCCGCGCCCCGCCGGAGCCTGCGTCGGTGGACATCCTTGCCTAGTCCAGGGCAAACTGGGAGAAGGAGGAGGAGCGGCGCTGTGTCCAGGGCCAGCAGGAGTAGGCCGAACGCCAGGACTGGGCTGGCCGCGAACTCGCCTACCAGGGCGCGCCACTCGTCGTCCTCGACGACGATGAAGAGGTCGGCCCCTCCTACCAGCCCTGAAGGTGCAACGACGACGGCAGGACATCTCCCGCCCATCACAGCCGCCGAGCGACGACGACGGCGACGATGACGGCAAGGCCGACCCCGGCTACACCTACTTCTACAACAGCTTCGGCATGTAGAAGCGGCGTTCTGCATCGGCATCGGCGGCGGCGGCCTTTTTAAGTTTTTCTAGTTATTATTTAGCCTAAATATAGTTTAAATACGGGTGTTTGCCCGAATTCTACGTAATATTTAAGAATTCACCCTATATTAATGAAATTCGCTTATATTTGCTTAAATTTTGTAGTGTTTGTTTGAATTTTAGCCAAACGCGGGAATCCGGCCTAAAAACACGAGTGTGAAAGTCGCTGTTTTTAGACCGAAAACTAGTTTTATCCGGTCCAAAATACGATTCAGAATTTGGCCTAGAAACAGCCTGGAAATGCTCTTAGGAGCCAAGCGAAAAACTTTTCGTTCAGGTGGGTGCACATTGCACAACCGCAAAGCTTTTGAACAAAATCATGTAGTCACATGGTATGTCGTGAGGTATGTTCGCAAAACAACCCAGTCCCATAGTCTACTCGTTCCGTTAAATGTGCAATTGTGTTAAACTTTGCCTAAATTACCTTTTCACGAGTGAATATTAGATAAAGTTTATTGTAAAGGAATACAACACCCACACCAAATGACACTGGTCATGTTTAAAATGACGGAACTTTCATACAAAGTCTTACATAATCTTCATTAGTAACATTAGTGTATGCAAAAATAATAAATCATTAGGTTCAAATTTCAACCGAAAACCATTAAAACAAAAGATACTGTAGCAACTCTTTTCTAAAAACCCAAAAAGAATATGAAAGGGAAACAATTTAAGAGGCAAATGCAAATGACGGTAAAAATCTATCAAAACAGACCAACAGGTAAAGATAGATTTTTTTCGAAAATCTTCTGTTGCTCAAATCAAAAAGTGCAAAACTAATGAAAATTGGATAACAATTTGGGTAACAAGCACGTAAAATTACAGCTCCATCCGATGTACTGAGCTCCTTCGCGAATTTTTACAATATAGCACAAAAATCTATTCCACGATAGCAACTATTCACAACTCCTTTACTTCTCAAAAGTGGTTGATCTTGACTGAAAAATCCAAAAAAGATAAGAAGAGGTTATTACAAGTAATAACTTTCAAGACTCAATAAAACTATTGGGTTATCTCTTAAGAAGTACTTTTCTTTAATGACTTTAAGTTAGGCTTGATAATTTCAAAGTTGCTCACATATGCGATATGGATTTGAAGTGAAAAAGAGCATCAAGAAGCAAATATCCAACACATTTGAGTCTAACCTACTTCCTATGCAAGGGGGTCTCATGAGAAAACAAATTATTAAAACAAAAGGACACTAGCATAGGAAGACAAAATAAATGCAACTTAAAAGCTTTTAACATAAAGCGGGAAAACTTAATACTATTGAGATGCATGAAACCATGTTTCCCTCTCTCATAATAACTTTCAATAACACTTTGAACAAAGTTGACAATATAACTATCACAAGAAACAACTTTATCATCAGAATGAGCATACTTACAATCATCAAAAAGAGGTCTAAAGTCATAAACTGGATCAATAAAAGCAAGTTGTTCCATCCTGAAATCCTCATTAGGCAATTCATTTTCATAAGGAGCTTTAACAAATTTGGAAAAATTAAACTCATAAGAGTCTCCATCAAACTTAGTTAAAACTTTCTCTTTCTTACAATCTATAATAGCCCCACAAATATTCAAGAAAGGTCTACCAAAGATAAGGTTTTACTAGCTTCTGAACCAAGTACTAGGAAATCAGCAGGATATTTAATCTTACCATAAAGAACCTCCACATCTCTTACAATGCTAATTCGACAGACTATCTCTCTATTAGCAAGGTGAGTAACCACATCAATGTCCTCAAGTTTAGAAGGACCAATTTCATGCATAATTTCCCTGTAAAGCTCATAAGGAATAGCACTAGAACTAGCACCAATAGCACATAAACCATAATAGCAATGATCACCAATTCTGATAGAAAGCACAGGGACACTAGTTTTCCTAGCTTTTCTAGGATGAGAGACAATAATAGAAGCATCTTCACCGAATATAATGTGCTCATCCTCTATATTTTTAGAGACAAGATCTTGCACCATGGCTACTACAGGTTCAATGTTTAGTTGCTCATCAGGTTTCATAGTTCTCTTTGTACTCTTGCTAACCACATTAGCTATAATAGAATGTTCCTTTACCTTTGCAGGAAAAGGGACTTTCTCAATATAAGGTTCAGGAAAAATAGGATCAATAGTACAAACTTCAGGCTTCTAACAGGAACATGATTAACAACATCTTTATAAGGTGCATGGTACTTGTTCCACTCCTTTTTGGGAATTTCAATATAAGAGGCAAAGGCATTAAAACAATTGGCAAGAACTTGAGAATCAAGACCATACTCATTACTAATATCACGGAAGTCATCAGTACCCATAAAAGATTTAATGCATTCATAATCATAGTTTATACCTGACTTTCTTCCTTTGTCATTCTCCCATGCTACAGCGTTCTCTTGAATACGGTCTAGGAGATCGCATTTAGCTTATTCCTTCATACATATGAATGATCCAGCACAAGAAGCATCTAGTAAATCTTTATCATAAAGAGAAAGCCTTGCATAAAAGTTATTGATAATAATATTATTGGGGAGTTCATGGATAGGACATTTAAGCATTAGTAACTTCAATCTCCCCAAGCTTGGGCTGTACTCTCTCCATCACGAGGCCAAAAGTTATATATTTGATTCCTATCCTTATGAATCTCACTGGGAGGATAGAATTTAGAGTAAAAGAGAGGTAATATTTCCTCCCATTCCGTAGATTGTCCATTCTTCATCAGTTTATACCATTCTTAAGCTCTTCCTTTCAATGATATAGAGAGTAACTTCTCCTTCACTTGTTCAGTTCTGATACCTGCACACTTAAACAACCCGCATAGTTCATGGATAAAAAGCAAGTGATCACCAGGATGGACAGTTCCATTTCCAAAATAATAATTATCCATAACACGATCAACAATACTTATAGGTATCTTAAAAGGATCTATCTCAACAGGTGGTGGTTCATCTACTACCCTAACAATGGTACTAGTTTTCCTAAACAGGAAACCAAGTGGGTTATCCATATTGGAAACAAAGTAACAAACAGAAATAAAAAGCAATATTCACAGTAGAAGTTTCCTTTACCAGTTCCACTCTACAATAGCGCTTCACTCCCCGGCAACGGCGCCAGAAAATAGTCTTGATGACCCACAAGTATAGGGGTGTATCGTAGTACTTTCGATAAATAGGAGTGTCGATCCAACGAGGAGCAGAAGGTGTTGACTAGTGGTATGGAGCAGGAAATCTCTGTAAATACTTAGCAAACGGATTTTTAGGAGTTTTCTGATAAAGCAAGGAAATAAAGTACAAGTAAATAAATACAGCAAATAATTGCAGCAAGTGGCCCAATCCTTTCTTAGCAAAGGACAAGACGGTGGAAATACTAATGAGGACCAAACGTTCTCGAGGACACATGGGAATACCATCAAGTGATTTTGTTTCATATAGCTGATTAATCTTCTTTAGTTTTATAAGTGTTGTGTGGGTGAACCTGTGCTAATGTACCGACCTTACTTGGACTAATACATACTTGTGATTAAACCCTTGCAAGCATCGGAAACTACAAGAAAACAATTAAGATAAAAACCTAACCACAGCCTTAAACTCTGAGATCCTACACTCCCTTGTGCAAAGGTTTCCTATCGGGGGTTCAGGTTTCTGTAACTCCGACAAACCCACAATTAGTAGCCAAATACAAAATGCATTCCCCTAGTCCCACAAATGGTGAAGTATCATGTAGTCTACGTTCACATGACACCACCAGAAGAATAGCACCACAACTTAAATATTAAACCATTGAATAATGGGTTAATTGGATAGACGCCACTACAATTTCCACGAAATTGAGAAACGCCACTGCAATTCTCAACTTTGGAAAAATGCCACTAGAATTATGTGTACCTTTGACAGATGCCATTACACCTATTTACATAGCATATACTAGTCAATATACGTTGTATTCTCTGCCGTATGTACGTATATATGGTGAGGAAGAAGACACCGGCGAAAAATGGCAAGAAAACCCTGAGGTGGTCGTACCATCCACGAGTGAGGCGGTCCTGACGCCAACACTTGGAACAAAGCGAAGCCTTATGTACTGGCTTGGAGGCTAGATTCATGCGTCTGATGTCCATTTGAATTTGGAGCTGTTATTTTGTGAGATGAGATACTTTGAAATCTGGAGTCTGTTATTTCGTTGATGCATCAATGTGATACTTATTTGGACCTGGAGCTGTGTTGCTTATAAATTGTGCTGTCTGTTTCTTGTTTTGTTGTCTCTAATTTGAACCTGGAGCTGCGACCGTTGGACATATATTCTGGAGCTGTGTCGGTGTACCTTTGATACTATGATTCTGTATTTAACATGTCGCTTTTATGAAAAAAAATTATCCAAGTGCATATGTGATTTCCATTTTTTATATTGTTGTAATTTTATTTCAATATTTATCACCAACTTATATTTTTTCCGCTGATTCTGGTGGACCTCACCATCTGTATGTACATACGCAGAGAATACAACGTATATTGACTACTATATGTTATGTAAATGGGTGTAATGGCATCTGTCAAAGGTACACATAATTCTAGTGGCATTTTTCGAAAGTTGAGAATTGTAGCGGCGTTTCTCAATTTCACGGAAATTGCAGTGGCGTCTATCCAATTAACCCTTGAATAATACCTCAACACAATTCCACTACTAACAACATGACTTCTCCCATGTCCTCAAGAACTAAACGAACTACTCACGAGACATCATATGGATCAAAATCAAAGATGATATAATGATGGATAATAATCTAAACATAAACAATAATTCAATGGTTCCACTCACAAGCATCAACTACAATAGTAATCAACACCGGAAAAGTTTCCCCTAAGAACTATGCAAGATTCAACACAATTGTTACAGCGGGATGGAGTGGTGATGATGGTGCTGGTGGAGATGATGGTGTGGACGATGATGATGATGATCCCAATAAATTCTAGCTTGATGATGGTGTTGATGGCGATGATGTCCCCTCTTCGGGAAGGAATTTCCCCGACAGAAATCTGTCTGCCGGAGAGCTCTTTCTCTCTCGGTGTTCTCCGCCCCGCAGAGGCGACAAAATCTTTCCATGGTCGCACCCCTCGACTTTAGGGTTTCGAGGAGAAGATATAGGCGAGAGGGCGGAGACAGAGGTGGGCTAGGGTGGCCACACCCCTTAGGCGCGACCTAGGGTGGCCCGTGCCTGGGGGATGTGGGCCCCTTGTGGCCCAACTCTACCTCCCCTTCTGGCATCCTTCGTCTTCTAGGAAAATATAATTTTCTATAGTTTATCTGGTATTTTTCTGATCTTCGCGAAATTGCATCAAAACGCCGCTTTTTCCATCAGAATTCTGACTCCGGCAGTTCATCCTCCAAGAATCATCCAACATGCAAAAACAGATGAAAAGACATAAGTAACACCTCTTAATATAAAATATATCAATGGATAGAGGCAAATTATGATACAGAATGGTGATGCAAAATGGACGTATCATACCCATCTAGATCGAGAGGAACGACGCGGCCGGGTGGGCGGCGCACTATGCCCTTTTTATGGTTAGGGTTCCTTTTTCTTTGGATTTTATACTCCAAGACGATCTATAGAGCGGAGGCTCTGATACCATTGTTGTGCATACCAGGTCTAGATCGATACGGTAGATGCTTGTGATGATGATCAAATATTGGTACTGGAGGTTGACTGAGAGAGAGAGAGAGAGATCGGGGAGACAAACCTTCTCCCTGGCTCGATGAACCAGGGGCATTGGCCATGGGGGCGACGACATGTGTGTGGGTGAGAGGTGGTAGATCTTCTCGTGGATCAGCGCAAACCTAGATCGGGGTTGTAGGTGGGGGGAGCGACGGCGCGACGAACCTCATGAAGCATGCCCTAGCCCCCACCGTCTTTATATAGCGCTGCCACAGGGACCCACCAACCATGACTTGGTTGGACGCCCCCTATCAGGGCACGGATAAGGTTCGACCGAGCCGTTGGGCTCGATCGAGAGAGGTCATACTAACAGCCAAAAGGATTACTTGCAGTACATTTCAGAATTATTTTTATTATGTATAGCCATTTTTAAACGACGCAAAATACTTGGGATGTGATTTTCAGCTCTGGAGATCAATCTATTTGTAATTTCTAATATTTTTAAGCTCTTTTTACTGTTGTTGATTATTATTAATAGACCATTTGAATTTCACAAAAAATAATATCACGTGGTCTTTTTTGGAAGCGGATATATGAAGGATAAAAAAACATAGAAAAATCTGGTGCATATGAAATATACTAGTTAGTGAAAAAATGGTTGATTAGCAGTTTGGTTGGAAACAAAACTAAACTAAGCTACCTGCCAAAAGAAAACCCGAGCAACTATAATATAATTAGGTTTTGAGAAAGGGCTTGTTTTTTTTAACATAACTTGCTACTCCAATGGCGCCCCCATATCAGATCGTGATTCCATCCGAATCAATCCATGTGCGGTGACTCGTGGACACAATCACGGCCCATGTCCACACATGACAGCCACTGCACTCAATGTAGTCCTCCATTTATCCGCGGCAGGCTATTTTTTTATATTTTTGCTATTTCAAGCATATAAATAGTTATAATTAAATAAAATACATAAGTTACCAATCGTCCTATACAAATATACCATAAGCATAGTTGATGATCTTCCAACAATGTACCATGGTGAATGTTTTGCTATTTGTGGGCAATCTTGAAGTGATTCAAAACTTGCAACACCTGGTCTCCCACACCGATATCACTGACTTGTCGCTTTTTCACCCTGTCATGTGAAGCATTGAATTTGGTGCACTACTCTTGGATAAAACAACACCTTTTTTGCGAGAGAGTTTCACTGTGATCACTCTCAAAAGGGTGGTCACCCAAGTGCTTGTGCTCATAAAAGTAGTTAAAAATCTTCTTCCAAAATGTCCCGCACTTTTGCTCCGTACCACAAATTGAATATTATCCAACTTTTATCCAAGCCTCGCATAGCACCATGTCCTCTATTGGGCCACGCAGAGATAAACAAATTTTTTCCTATGAGGTGATCCTAAGATCTAGATAAGGTAGAAAGCCACGAGGATTACCACTAGACGCGCAGTTATGGACTACTAATAAAGTGTTGCAGTTGAATGTAGTGTAGTCCTCATGGTTTAATCTAATCCACGATCGTCGAAGTGCTGATTGTACAACACCTCTGCTGTTATCCACACGTACGAGGAGGAGCGCTGGTGGTGGACTGCTAGGTCTGGTATGGCGGCTGGACTGGAATGGAGCTATTTTCCAACGCATGGAATGATCTAACCGTACCCATATGGGCATCTATTCCCCAGTATATATAGAGAGTGAAAGTGGGCTCCACTTACTTGCGGCCCATTTACTAAAGCCTATATTAGTCACTGTGAGTCCGACTCACTGAATCGGTTTGTATCTGGTTTGGGTCCAACCCAAATAGATTTCCGGTTCGGGTCCAACCCAAACTTGATCCCACTCGTAAGTGTGTGACCCCGCAGGTTCATGGCAACTTGGACACGATTGGAGTTCGACTCGCAGGATCATGGTATATCGTGAGGCAAAATGTCGTGACTCTTTGGTACTTGGGAGTTGACATGTTCTACTAGGATTCTTAGTCGACCGAACTCTGCCTTTATAACAGCCCTGTGACGGAACATCGTTTGACAGAATCTAAGTCGGTGATCCACAACTCAGGTTGTGCAACAACCTCGGGTCTAAGGATTATATTGATTGAGACATACAAATGACGACTTGTTCGTTGTATCTCAATATGGGTCAATCCGACTCGCTAAACTCTAGCCGAATCCGTGTAAGTCAGAATAGCATCACCATGCCCATGACAAGTGGAACCGAGTCATCAGCCGACTTCACATTACTCTAAGTGTGTATTGATACGCCCAATTTGCATCACCATTGTATATCATAATTTACCTATATTCATTGATATTTGTCTTATTATGAGGTATTACTTATGGATTTTCATCTGTTTATGCATGTTGGATGATTCTTGGAGGATGGACTGCCGGAGTCTAGATTCTGATGGAAAAGAAGGCGTTTCGTTGCAATTTCACAAAGATCAGAAAAATACCAGAAAAATATGGAAACATATTATTTTACCAGAGGACGAAGGAAGCCATAAGGAGGGACGAAGAAGGGCCTTAGGGGGCCCACACCCCTAGGCACGGGCCCACCTGACCCTGCGCCTAGGGCATGTGTGGCCTACCTGCCCGGCCTTCGACTCTACCCCTTCGCCTATATCTTCCCTATGAAACCCTAAGCCTCGGGGAGCGACCACAGATAGATTTCCGCCGCCTCTGGGGGCGGAAAACATCGAGAGAGAAAGATCTCTCCGGCAAACAGATTTCTGCTGAGGGAATTCCTTCCCGGAGAGGGGAGACCGTCGCCATCAACACCGTCATCAAGCTAGGCTTCATCGGGATCATCATCATCCACACCATCATCTCCACCAGCACCATCATCATCACTCCGTCCCGCTGTAACAATTGTGTTGGATATTGCTTAGTTCATTAGGGGAAACTTTCCCGGTGTTGATTACTATTGTAGTTGATGCTTGTGAGTGGAACCATTGGATTATTGTTTATGTTCAGATTGTTATCCATTACCATATCATCTTTGATCTTGATCCATATGATGTCTTCTGAGTAGTTTGTTTAGTTCTTGAGGACATGGGAGAAGTCATGTTGTTAGTAGTGAATCTGTGATGAGTTATTATTCAATGGTTTAGTATTTAAGTTGTGGTGCTATTCTTCTAGTGGTGTCATGTGAACATCGACTACATGACACTTCACCATTTATGGGCCTAGGGGGATGCATTGTGTATTTGGCTACTAATTGTGGGGTTGCCGGAGTGACAGAAACCTGAACCCCCGTTAGGACACCTTTGCACAAGGGAGCATAGGATCTCAGAGTTTAAGGCTGTGGTTAGATTTATATCTTAATTACTTTCCTGTAGTTACGGATGTTTGAAGGGGGTTTAATCACAAGTATATATTAGTCCTAGAAAGGGCGGTATGTTAGCACGGGTTCACCCACACAACACTTACAACACCAGAGAAGAGTACTCAGCTATTTGAAGCGAAAGCACTTGACAGAATTCCCATGTGTCCTCGAGAACTTTTGGTACTTATAAGTATTTCCACCGGCTTGTCCTTTGCTAAGAAAGGATTGGGCCACTTGCTCTGTTTGTTCGTTACTGTTGTTACTTGCTCCTTGCTTTGTTGCTTTGTCAGAAAACCACTAAAAATCCATTTGCTAAGTATTCACAGGGATTTCCTGCTCCATACCACTGTTCAGCACCTTCTTCTCCTCGTTGGGATCGACACTCCTATTTATTGAAAGTACTACGATACACCCCCTATACTTGTGGGTCATCAAGACTATTTTCTGGCACCGTTGCCAGGTAGTGAAGCGCTATTGAAGATTGGAACTGGTAAGGGAAACTTTTACTGTGAGTATTGCTCTTGTTACTTATTGATTACTTTGTTTCCAATATGGATAACCCACTTGGTTTTCTGTTTGGGACTACTACCACTGCTAGGGTAGTAGATGAACCACCTCCTATTGAGATAGATCCTTTTAAGATACCTACAAGTATTGTTAATCGTGTTATGGATAATTATTATTTTGGGGATGGAACTGTCCATCCTAGTGATCACTTACTTTTTATTCATGAATTATGCGGGTTGTTTAAGTGTGCAGGTATCACAACTGAACATGTGAAGAAGAAGTTACTCTCCATATCCTTGAAAGGGAGAGCTGAAGAATGGTATAAGCTGCTGAAGAATGGACAATACATGGAATGGGAGGAGATGGCATCTCTCTTTTACTCTAAATTTTATCCTCCCAGTGAAATTCATAAGGATAGAAATCTTAGATATAACTTTTGGCCTCTTGATGGAGAGAGTACAACTCAAGTTTGGGGGAGATTGAAGTTACTAATGCTTAAATTTCCTATTCATGAACTCCCTAACAATATTATTCTCAATAACTTTTATGCTAGGCTTTCTCTTTATGATAAAGATTTATTAGATGCTTCTTGTGCTGGATCATTCACACATATGAAGGAAGAAGCTAAATGGGAGCTCTTAGACCATATTCAAGAGAACACTGAATCTTGGGAGAATGACAAAGGAAGAAAGTCAGGTATAAACTATGATTATGAATGCATTAAATCTTTTATGGGAACTAATGACTTCTGTGATATTAGTAATGAGTTTGGTCTCGATTCCCAAAGTATTGCCAACTGTTTTAAGGCCTTTGCCTCTTACATAGAAATTCCCAAGAAGAAGTGGAATAAGTACCATGCTCCTTATAAAGATGTTGTTAGTCATGCTCTAGTTAGAAGTACTCGAGTTTGTACTACTAATCATATTGTTCCTGAACCCCATGTTGAGAAAATGCCTTTCCCAGCTAAGGTAAAGGAGTATTCTATGATTATTAGTGCAAATAGCAAAGGTACAATGAAAACTGTGGAGCCTGGTAAGCATTTGAGTGATGAACCCGTGGTAGCTATTGTGAAAGACACTGTCACTAGAAATATAGAGGATGTGCATATTGTCTTATGTGAAGACGCTTCTAATATTATTTCTCATCCTGGTAAGGCTAGAAAAGCTAGTGTTCCTGTGCTTTCTGTTAAAATTATTGATCATTGCTACTATGGTTTATGTGATATTGGTGCTAGTTCTAGTGCTATTCCTTATGAGCTTTACAGGGAAATTATGCATGAGATTGGTCCTTGTGAGCTTGAGGACATTGATGTGGTTATCCACCTTGCTAATAATGAAACCATTTGCCCCATTGGCATTGTAAGAGATGTGGAGGTTCTTTGTGGTAAGATTAAGTATCCTGCTGATTTTCTAGTGCTTAATTCAGCAACAACAAAACTTGTCCTATCATTTTTGGTAGACCTTTCTTGAACACTTGTGAAGCTATTATTGATTGTAAGAAGGAAAAAGTTTTAACTAAGTTTGATGGAGATTCTTATGAGTTTAACTTTTCCAAATTTGCTAAAGCTCCTTGTGAAAATAGCTTGCCTAATAAAGATTTCAGGATGGAACAACTTGCTTCTATTGATCCGGTTTATGACCTTGGACCTCTTTTTGATGACTGTAAGTATGATTATTCTAACGATAAAGTTGTTTCCAGTGACAGTTATATTGTCAACTTTATTCAATGTGCTACTGAAAGTTATTATGAGAGAGGGAAACACGGTTTTATGCATCTCAATAATGTTAAGTTTCCCCGTTTTATGTTGAAAGCTTTGAAGTTGCATATGTTTTGTCTTCCTATGCTAGTGGCTTTTTGTTTCAACAATTCGTTTTCTCATGATACCACCATGCATAGTAAGTGGGTTAGACTCAAGTGTGTTTGTTATTTGCTTCTTGATGCTCTCTTTCACTTCAGATATATATATACCCTATGTGAGCATCTTTGGAAGTTTCAAGCCTAACTTAAAGGCATTAAAGAAAAGTACTTGTTGGGAGATAACCCAAGAGTTTTGTCGAGTCTTGGAAGTTATTACCTCTGTAATAACCTCTCCTTATCCTTTTTGTTTTGGTTTTTGTGTCAAGTTCAACTACTTTTGTAAAGTAGAGGAGTTGTGAAAAGTGGCTGTCCTGGGACAGATTTTTGTGCTGTATTGTAAAAATTTGTGAGGAAGCTCAGTACTTCGCATGGAGCTGCATTTTTCTGAGTTTGTTCTCCAAGTTGTTACCCAACTTTCATCAGTTATGCACTTTTTTATTTGAGCAACAGAAGTTCTTCGGAAAAATCAAGCTTTACCTGCTGGTCTGTTTTGACAGATTTCTGTCATCATTTGCATTTGCCTCTTACAGAAGCTTTTGTTTTGATGGGTTTTTAGTTGAAGTGTGTACCCAAAGGTTATTGTTTTTTCTTACACTAATGTTGTCATTGAGTTTGTGCAAGGGTTTTGTGTAGGGGTTCGTAGCATGGAAAACAAAAATTTTCTATCGCATACAAACAAACAAGCCAAGATCTATCTACTAGATTGTAGCAACGAGTCGATGGAATAACTCACCCTCGAAGATTCCAAAGCGGTTAACGAGAGCAGATTCTCGTGGGTGATGTAGTCGTACTCTTTCCGATCTCAAGATCGCGTAGACGATCCTTCCGGCGCCACGTTCCGACAGCGCTCCCGCAGTCGGTCACACGTTCGGTACTCGACGAAGACCTTCCTCTCCCTTGTTCCAGCAGGCAGCGGAGGTTGTAGCACTCTCCTCGCGATTCCGGCAGCACAACGGCGTGGTACCGGAAGTAGAGGGGAGATCTCGCAGGGCTTCGCCTTAAGCCGGAGCGAGTATGGTGGAGTATGAGAGAGCTATTAGTGGTCTAGGGTTTAGACACACCAATTGGAAGGCTCTAAACCGAAGGCTAGTGCAATTAGAAGCTCTAAACCAAAACGGCTCTAAACCGGAGGCTTTGGCTAGGGTTTAGATTTAGAGGATAGGAACTTGTGTGTCTAGAGGAGGAGGCCCTGCCCCTCCTCTTATAGGTGGGAGGTGTGGCCAAGGGGAGGGGAGTCCCTCCCCAAGTCGGCCTTGGGTGGCGCGCCGGCTTGGAGAGGAGACTCCTCCCCCAAGTCGGTTTTAACCACCTCTTGCTTGTTTCCCACAGTTTCTTGTTTTAGCCGTTTGACTTTCAAACTGGCCATCTGACTTTTCTGTTTTAGGATTCAATTTAATCCTTTATTTGGAACAGCAAGAACACTTAGTACATGATGCAATCATTCCAATATGTAATGACACATTCATGTACCCCTCCCCTTTCCCGGAGTGCCGGACATTCCGGAACCTTCTAGAACATTCCCGATGAAAACACCGGAATCATTTCCGAACTCCGAAACGGGACTTTACTTATATGAATCTTATTCTCCGGACCATTCCGGATCACCTCGTGATATCCCGGATCCCATCCGAGACTCCGAACAACATTCTGTCTCTTTCTCATAATACCATAACTACTCAAACAACGTCGAATCCTTAAGTGTGTCTCCCTACGGTTCGTGAATTATGCGGACATGATCGAGACACTTCTCCGAACAATAACCAATAGAGGAATCTGGAAATTCATATGGCTCCCACATATTTCTACGATTACTTTTGCGATCGAATGAACCACTTACATACGATACCAATTTCCCTTTGTCTCACGATAGTTTACTTATCCGAGGTTATGATCGTCGGTATCTCTGCATACCTAGTTCAACCTCGTTACCGATAAGTACTCTTTTCTCGTTCCCGTGATATGTGATCCCTTGTGAGCCAGTCACATGCTTGCAAGCTAATTGGATGACATTCCACCGAGAGGGCCTAGAGTATATCTATCCGTCATATGGATGGACAAATCCCACTCTTGATCCATGTGTTTCAACCAATACTTTCTGAACACTCAATGCCACCTTTATAGCCACCCTGTTACGGTGTGGTGTTTGATGACATCAAAGAATCCATCCGGAAAAGGTGATATGCATGATCTCATGGTCGAAGGAATTAGGTTACTATGTATCAGAAAGCATATAGCAATTGAACTATTGAAATGACTTGATCTTTATGCTACGCTTATCTATAGGAGTATGTCCATCACATCATTCTCCTAATGATATGATCCTGTTGTTAATAACATCTCTATGTTCATGATCAGGAAACCATGATCATATATTAACCAACAAGCTAGTTTAACAAGAGGCTTTACTAGGGACTCTTATTTTAGTTTACAAATCACACAAGTATTAATGTTTCCGGTTAATACAATTATAGCATGGTATGTAAACATTTATCATAAGTGTGAAGATATGATAATAACCACTTTATTATTGCCTCTTGGGCATATCTCCAACATTTTGTATGAAGGAAATTTTCAGGAGAAAGAGAAAAGGAATCTGCAGAGTTCGTCTTTGATTTGGTAAAAGTGGTGAAAACAGAAGGTTCGTGAAACCCAATATTTTTATATTTTTGATGTTTTTAATACATAAGGAAAGCTACAAGACGAAACTGAATAGGAAACAAAGTCCGGGGTGGACAAACCCACCCCAGGCACGGGCCCAGCCTGGCCGCGCCTGGAGGGGGTGTTCCCCCCTCGAACTCCGTCTCCTCCTTGTTTCTGTGTCAAAACCTTCCTTATGCATTGAAACTTCGTAATATATAAGCCCCTAGGTTCCCCGAGGTTCTTGCACCGTGTTCTTGTCGTGTTTTCGTTTTGATCTGTTTCTGTCAGGAAAATTCTCAGATTTGGAGCCTCAATGTCTTCCTCTAGATCATCCATGGAGGGTTCCTCTGCGGACGTTCTCAACCCGTACATGTATGAGTTGAGGATTCATACGAAAAAGTTGATCCTCAAGGAGGGGAAGGTACATATGAAATAAGTTCAAGGCCCTAAAGGAGAAGGCAGTCTGGAAGACAGGATGGAAGCATTGGAACAGGAAGTTTTCAGGTACAAGAAGATGACAGAACGCGAAGTGGATGTTATTCACAAGATAAGCTCAGAACTCATCACCAAGCACGAAGGAGAAGTAGCTGAGCTTCGAGAAGAGATCTTTTGTAAGACCCCACCTTTATAAAGGTAAAGGTCCCTGTGATTGCAATGCTAGTCCCTGGATCAAATGCTAGAATCCACAGTTTAAGATGAAGTACATAGATACAAAGGTCTTTATTACATCGTCATTCCAGAGATAAACATAGTCTTTTACAACTCCATAGCCAAAGGCTAGTACAAGAGTTCATAACGTAAGTAAATAAGGGAAGTCTTCATCTTCATGTGCCATAGGAAAAGTTGAGTGTTGATGGTGCTCGACGTGGCACTCTGTTGGTAACCCCAAGCGCAAGGTGTGAAGAGCAAGCATCAAGTTTTCCCTCAGTTGAGACCGAGGTTATTGAACCAGAAGGAGGAAGGAAACGTCACACAGGTGTTGCAAGCAACATGGAGACCTGAACAACACAAACTCAAGACTTTGCCCCAATGAACAGTGAGGTTGTCAAGCTCACCGATTTTTTGTAACAAAGGATTAAACGAATGGTGTGGAAGGTAATGGTTTGCAGCAAGTAAACAAGTAACAGTGGAATATATATCAATGGTAAAGATTGGACCGGGGTCCATAGTTCACTAGAGGTGCTCTCCTTAGATAAACAACATGGCATGAAGGGTAAACAAATTACAGCAGGGCAATTGATAGGAACTGAGCAAGGCATAACAATGCAATTACTAGTCAGAAAGATCATATGAGGTTGATTGGGCAATACAACAAGATACATAGACCGCCATCCAACTGCATCTATGACTAGAAGTCCACCTTCAGGTTATCATCCGAACCCCCTTCAGTATTAACTTGCAAGCAACAGACAACTGCCTTAAGAAAAGTGTGTAAGGTAAACAGTCCACATGTTACATGAACAAGAGACCGTTGTTTTCTCCCTAGTAGCAAAAGCACATGTACAACCAAAGAGATTTCTGTCACTTCCCTTGGAAACTAGAGGCATGAACCCACTATCGAGCATAAATACCCCCTCTTGGAGTCACTAGCAACTACTTGGCCAAGATAGCTACTAACAACAAAGAGCATGCAAGATCACAAACAACACAGACATGATAGAATCATAAAGACAAAACCATTAATAAAACCAACATAATAATCTCAATATCCATCGGATCCCCGCAAACATAACATGCATGATTACAAATAGATTAGATCTTGATCATGAACGGAGGTCACAAGATCTATACATGAAAGCACAAAGGAGGAGATACAACCATCTAGCTACTACATGGACCCATAGTCCAAGGTGGAACTACTCACGCATCATACCAGAGAGAAGGCCTCCGGGATGATCTCCCCTCCGGCAGGGTGCCGGGGAGAACTTCAGATCCCCCCAATCTAGGGATGATGGTGGCGACTATAGACAGTTTTGTGGATATTTGATCGGGTACTTAGGGTTTCTGCATCGAGGGCTTCTTATAGGAGAAAGGGGAGACTGAGGCAGCGGCCAGGGCGACCAAACCCTAGCCAGGCGCGGCGTGGGGCCCACCTGCGCCTGGGGTGGGTCTGGTCCCTCTGGCCATCCCCTTCGGCTCTCCTCTGGACTTCTTGTTCCCCACGGAAAGTAATTGACTTTTTCTTTGTCCCGTCCAATTTCGAGAATATTTCTTTACTAACTTTTCTGAAACCAAAAATAGCAGAAAACAGGCATCTGACACTGTTGCAACTTGTTAATAGGTTAGTACCAGAAAACATGTAAAAAGCACCTCAAAGTGTGGACAAGTAAAGAAAAGTAGATACTAAACTAGCATGGAGCATCAAAAATTATAGATACGTTTCCAACGTATCAACATCCCCAAGCTTAACTCCTGCTCGTCCTCGAGTAGGTAAGTGATAAAAAGAATAATTTTTGAGGTGACATGCACCCTCACAATAAAGATCTAACCATTTGCAAGCATTGAAAGCTGGGATCAAAGAACTCTAAACATGGGCATGAAACATGGAGTTCTAACAATAGGACATAGTAACTATGCATGCAACATGGAAATCTACAAACAAAGATCATGAATAACATGCATTGAAAAACGTTTGTTTGTTTGTTTCACATGCAAAAAACATAGCATAGTGGCAATCAGCTTGTCCCTCATAGAGTAGCAATATAGATGCATAGGACACCTACAAAGTTCACAAGGGTGACTAGAAACAAGTAGCACAAGAGCAAGTAATAACACAATATGCATCAATTAATAAGCTTTGGAACACTACACACAGAATGACAACTATGCTCTCTTAATGGTGCCTAACGGTAGAAGGTGGAGGCTCAATAGTGGTGGAAGAAAGGCCTTTTTGTAAAGGAAGCAGGGATTACAAGTTTCAAAAAGAGCTTCCAAAAATTATGGTACTTGTTAGCTTTCAGCCCTCATTTCCCCTATCATAAGCATCTTGAAGTGGTTAAGGTTAAAATGGCAAAGCTGGAGTATATGCTTGACGAAGTATAAGCTTTCAATCTCATGTCCCTTGAATACGAGGGCCACACCTCATGCATACTCAACTTTGGGTCCAGGTAAGTTCTTGTCACTGTAAGTATTTGCATATCATTGAGAACTGCCAACGGGGTACCCCTTGCACATGGTACAGGAGCTTTCCCATAAACAAAATGACAAGGCAAGCAGACAATGAGCATCTCAGCAATCTTTTTATTTACCATATGCATAGATTTTTATTGAGGATGCTTCATAGATAGCTCATTATGGTGATGCTGCAAGTTTCCACCATTATTAGGCATGGCTTAGGCTAGCGGCCCAGGCGTTTCTCTAACACAGGATACAAAATCCATGGACTTACAAGTTCCCTCTTTATTTCACACCGGTGACATCCATAGACAAAAGAGCATGATATCAACTGAGTACAAGGTACAAGTGCAATGTTGAAAACGTTCCCCGTGACAACACGGTTCTGCTAATTCCAACTTATAAGTGCAAGCATATACAACAAAGTTGTCACAATGGTTCAAGTTTATTAGGGGCAAATAATAAAGTGTGCCATCAAGTTCGTGAGGGCTTTAATCACTAAGTTTTCACATAACAAAATAGTTTTTAATTGGAAGATAGTTGAAAACAAGAATATACTTGTAATGGTGTAACACACCATGCATAGGAATTTATAGTGGACACTTTGGAATAACTTGGTTGATTGGGAGTTGTAAGCATGAGTAGAACTTGCTCATACAAGTGGAGGCTAGCAAAAGACTGGGAGCAACCAACTAAGAGAGCAATAATGGCCAAAATCATGCAGTGCAACAAAGCATACTAATCAAAGCAAAGAGTGGTACTACAAGTCAAGGACTAAATGATCATAGAGGCTAATGGTGAATTTTCATAGTCATAACATGGTGTGAGCATGTGCCAAATCAACCCAAGTAAATCATTAAAGGAGAATACCACAATACTATGCTTTTGCATGCTAAAACAACGCATAATTTATTCAAGACACACTAAGAAATCCCAATTGTTTGGAACAAGACATGCTACAGCAATAATCACTAAGCATAATGCTAAAAGAATGTAGGGGTTCGTAGCATGGAAAACAAAAATTTTCTATCGCATACAAACAAACAAGCCAAGATCTATCTACTAGATTGTAGCAACGAGTCGATGGAATAACTCACCCTCGAAGATTCCAAAGCGTTTAACGAGAGCGGATTCTCGTGGGTGATGTAGTCGTACTCTTTCCGATCTCAAGATCGTGTAGACGATCCTTCCGGCGCCACGTTCCGGCAGCGCTCCCGCAGTCGGTCACACGTTCGGTACTCGATGAAGACCTTCCTCTCCCTTGTTCCAGCAGGCAGCGGAGGTTGTAGCACTCTCCTCGCGATTCCGGCAGCACAACGGCGTGGTACCGGAAGTAGAGGGGAAATCCCGCAGGGCTTCGCCTTAAGCCGGTGCGAGTATGGTGGAGCTTATGAGAGAGGCTATTAGTGGTCTAGTAATTAGACACACCAATTAGAAGGCTCTAAACCAATTAGAAGGCTCTAAACCGCTGGCTAAAGCAATTAGAAGCTCTAAACCAAAACGGCTCTCAACCGGTTCTAGGAGGGAGCCCTGCCCCTCCTTTTATAGGTGGGGAGGCGCGGCCAGGGGAGGGGAGTCCCTCCCCAAGTCGGCCTTGGGCTGGGCGCCGGCTTGGAGGAGTGGGACTCCTCCTCCAAGTTGGTTCCAACTCCTCTTGCTTGTTTCCCACAGTTTCCTGTTTCCCACAGTTTCCTGTTTTAGCCGTTTGACTTTCAAACTGGCAATTTGACTTTCATGTTTTTGGAACATCAAGAACACTTAGTACATGATGCAATCATTCAATGACACACTCATGTACCCTCCCCCCCGGAGTGCCGGACAATCCGGAACCTTCTAGAACATTCCCGATGAAAACACCGGAATCATTCCCGAACTCCGAAACGGGACTTTCCTTATATGAATCTTATTCTCCGGACCATTTCGGATCACCTCGTGATATCCCGGATCCCATCCGAGACTCCGAACAACATTCGGTCTCTTTCTCATAATACCATAACTACTCAAACAACGTCGAATCCTTAAGTGTGTCTCCCTACGGTTCGTGAATTATGCGGACATGATCGAGACACTTCTCCGAACAATAACCAATAGAGGAATCTGGAAATTCATATGGCTCCCACATATTTCTACGATTACTTTGCGATCGAATGAACCACTTACATACGATACCAATTTCCCTTTGTCTCACGATATGTTACTTATCCGAGGTTATGATCGTCGGTATCTCTGCATACCTAGTTCAACCTCGTTACTGATAAGTACTCTTTTCTCGTTCCCGTGATATGTGATCCCTTGTGACCAAGTCACATGCTTGCAAGCCAATTGGATGACATTCCACCGAGAGGGCCCAGAGTATATCTATCCGTCATGTGGATGGACAAATCCCACTCTTGATCCATGTGTTTCAACCAATACTTTCCGAACACTTAATGCCACCTTTATAGCCACCCAGTTACGGTGTGGTGTTTGATGTCATCAAAGCATCCATCCGGTAAAGGTGATATGCATGATCTCATGGTCGAAGGAATTAGGTTACTATGTATCAGAAAGCATATAGCAATTTGAACTATTGAAATGACTTTGATCTTTATGCTACGCTTATCAATAGGAGTATGTCCACCATATCATTGTCCTAACGATATGATCTTGTTGTTGATAACATCTCAATGTTCATGATATGGAAACCACAATCATTTAATCAACCAACAAGCTAGTGAAGTATAGAGGCTATACTAGGGACTTCAATTTAAGTTTACAATTCACACAAGTATTAATGTTTCCTTGTTAATACTATTATAGCATGAATATAAACATTTATCATAAACACAAAGATATAATAATAACTATATTTATTATTGCCTCTAGGGCATATCTCCAACAGTCTCCCACTTGCACTAGAGTCATCTAATCTAGATTACATGGTAATATACCGAACACCCATGGCAGTTTGGTGTTGGTCATGTTTTGCCCTCGGGAGAGGTTTAGTCAACGGATCCGCCACATTCAGATCTGTGTGTACTTTGCAAATCTTTATATCCCCATCCTGGATATGTTCTCAAATAGCGTGAAAACGCAGCTTGATATGCTTCAGCTTCTTGTGTGACCTTGGTTCTTGCGCATTGGCTATGGCGCCCATGTTATCACAGTAGATAGACATTGGGTCCAGCGCACTTGGAACCACACCCAGCTCTGTAATGAACTCTTTCATCCATATCGCTTCTTGTGAAGCCTCCGAAGCAGCCATGTATTCCGATTCAGTTGAAGATCTCGCCACAACGCTTTGCTTTGCACTCCTCCAGCTAACTGCTGCACCATTCAAAATAAATACATATCCGGATTGTGATTTAGAATCATCTGGATCGGTGTTCCAACTAGCATCGGTGTAACCATTAACAACGAGCTGTTCATCACCTCCATAAAAAAGAACCATATCCTTAGTTCTTCTCAAGTACTTAAGGATGTTTTTGACCGCTGTCCAATGATCCACTCCTGGATCACTTTGATATCTGCTAGTTAAACTAACAGCATATGCAATGTCGGGTCTAGTACATAGCATGGCATACATTAGAGATCCTATGGCTGAGGCATAGGGAGTCTTACTCATCCTTTCTCTATCTTCTGCCGATGTTGGACTTTGAGTTTTACTCAAGGTCGTATTGGGCAACATGGGCAAGAACCCTTTCTTGCTTTCTTCCATTCCAAACTTCTTTAGAACTTTGTCCAAATATGTACTCTGTGACAATGATATTTGGCGTTTCGATCTATCTCTATAAATCTTTATGCCTAATATGTAAGCTGCTTCGCCAAGATCCTTCATTGAAAAACTATTATTCAAATATTCCTTGACACTATTAAGAAGGTCTACATCATTCCCAATCAACAATATGTCATCCACATACAGTATTAAGAATGCTACAGAGCTCCCACTCACTTTCTTGTAAATACAAGCTTCTCCATAAGTTTGTATAAAACCAAAACTTTTGATTACCTTATCAAAACGTTGATTCCAACTTCGGGATGCTTGCTTCAATCCATAGATGGACCGTTGAAGCTTGCATACCTTGTTAGCATCTTTAGGATCGACAAAACCTTTGGGTTGCATCATATACAACTCTTCATCAATGTCTCCATTGAGGAATGCTGTTTTGACATCCATCTGCCATATCTCATAATCATAATATGCAGCGATTGCTAACATAATCCTCACAGACTTTAGCTTCGCTACCGGTGAGAAAGTCTCATCGTAGTCAACTCCTTGAATTTGTCGAAACCCAAGTCGAGCTTTATAGACAGTAACATTACCATCAGCATCTGTTTTCTTCTTGAAAATCCATTTGTTCTCGACAGCCTTCCGGCCATCCGGTAAGTCCACCAAAGTCCATACTTGGTTTTCGTACATGGATCCAATCTCGGATTTCATGGCTTCTTGCCATTTATTGGAATCTGGGCTCATCATCGCTTCCTCATATGTCTCGGGGTCATCGGTGTTGTCCACCACCATGACATTCATAACGGAATCATACCAATCTGGAGTGGTACGAGTTCTCGTTGACCTCTGAGGCTCTGTAGTAACTTCAACCGAAGTTTCATGATCACCATCATTAGCTTCTTCTCTTATTGGTGCAGGCACCACAGGAACTTCTTCCGGTGCTGCGCTACTCGCAATTTCAAGAGAAGGTTCGACAACCTCGTCGAGTTCTACTTTCCTTCCAGTCACTTCTTTCGAGAGAAATTCCTTCTCTAGAAAGGATCCATTCTTGGCAACGAAGATTTTGCCTTCGGATCTATGATAGAAGGTATACCCAATAGTTTCCTTCGGGTATCCTATGAAGACGCATTTTTTCGCTTTGGGTTCAAGCTTGTCCGGCTGTAACTTCTTTACATAGGCTTCGCATCCCCAAACTTTAAGGAACGACAATTTAGGTTTCTTCCCAAACCATAATTCATACGGTGTCGTTTCAACGGATTTAGACGGTGCCCTATTTAAAGTGAATGCGGCTGTTTCTAATGCATAACCCCAAAATGATAGCGGTAAATCTGTAAGTGACATCATAGAACGAACCATATCTAAGAGAGTTCGATTACGACGTTCGGACACACCATTACGCTGTGGTGTTCCCGGCGGTGTCAATTGTGAAAGTATTCCACACTTCTTTAAATGCTCGCCAAACTCGTAACTTAGATATTCACCTCCACGATCAGAACGTAGAAATTTAATCTTCTTGTTACGTTGATTCTCTACCTCACTTTGAAACTCCTTAAACTTCTCGAAAGTTTCGGATTTATGTTTCATGAAATAGATATACCCATATCTACTCAAGTCATCCGTGAAGGTAAGAACATAACGATAACCACCGCGCGATGCTACACTCATTGGACCACACACATCGGTATGTATGATTTCCAATAAGTCCGTAGCTCGCTCCATCATACCAGAAAATGGAGTCTTAGTCATTTTACCCATCAGACATGCTTCGCATCTTTCAAGTGATTCAAAATCAAGTGATTCAAGAAGTCCATCGGAATGGAGTTTCTTCATACGTTTCACTCCGATGTGACCAAGACGACAGTGCCACATATAGGTCGAATTATCGCTTGATTTCAAACGTTTAGCCTCAATGTTGTTGATATGTGTATTTCCACTATCGAGATTCAATAAGAATATACCATCTATCAAAGGTGCATGTGCATAAAACATATTACTCATATAAATAGAACAACCATTATTCTCAGATTTAAACAAGTAACCGTCTCGCAATAAACAAGATCCCGATATAATGTTCATGCTCAACGCAGGCACCAAATAACAATTATTTAAGTATAAAACTAATCCCGATGGTAGATGAAGAGGTAGCGTGCCGACCGCGATCACATCAACCTTTGATCCGTTTCCCACGCGCATCGTCACCTCGTTCTTCGCTAGCTTCCGTTTATTCTGCAGCACCTGTTTCGAGTTAAAAATATGAGCAACCGAACCAGTATCAAATATCCAGGCACTACTACGAATACTAGTGAGATACACATCAATAACATGTATATCAGATATACCTTTCTTCTTGATGTTGCCGTTCTTCAAATCCGCCAAGTACTTTGGGCAATTCCGCTTCCAGTGACCTACTCCCTTGCAGTAAAAGCACTCAGTTTCAGGCTTTGGTCCAGCCTTGGTTTTCTTTGTCGGCGTGGTAACTTTCTTACCACCCTTCTTGAAGTGTCCCTTTTGCTTAGACTTGCCCTTCTTGAATTTGGTGGTCTTATTGACCATCAACACTTGGTGCTCTTTCTTGATCTCCACTTCTGCAGATTTTAACATAGCAAACAGTTCTGGCAACTCTTTGTTCATGTTCTGCATGTTGTAGTTCATCACAAAGTTCCTGTAACTTGGTGGCAATGACTGGAGGACGCGGTAAACCCCCAAAGCATTAGGAATCACTATACCCAAGCTTTGAAGTTTGTTTGCGTGCCCAGACATCTTAAGCACATGCTCACTGACGGAGCTGCCCTCTTCCATCTTGCAGTTAAAGAACTTTTCAGAAGCTTCATAACTTTCAATTGCCGCATGAGTCTCAAAAATTAATTTGAGATCCTCGACAATATCATATGGGTCTGACTCTTCAAACCTTTTCTGAAGCTCCGATTCTAAACCATACAAGATAGCACACTGAACTATGGAGTACTGATTCTTCCGAGCGAGGTAAACATTCTTTACTTCATCGGGAGCATCAGCTGCAGGTGGGTCACCCAGCGGTGCATCCAGCACACAGGTCAAATTACCAGCTGTGAGGACAATCCTCAAATTGCAGAACCAATCCGCGAAGTTGCTTCCATTGTTTTTCAACTTTTCTTTCTCTAGGAACGCATTAAAATTGATGGTAGGGGCTGCCATTGATCTACAACATATTTGCAATAGTTTAGAGTAAGTTTATGACAAATTGAGTTCAAATTAATTAATGAAATTAAACTAGGTGAACTCCCACTCAAAACAACATCCCTCACATTGTTTTAGTGATCACACGAACCAAATCCACTACATCAACACCGATCATCACGAGAGTTGATATAGTTTCAATGGCGAACAATCATCATGTTCATCATATCTACTATATGATTCATGCTTTACCTTTCGGTAATCCGTGTTCCTGAGACCATGTCTGTACATGCTAGGCTCGTCAAGATCAAACCTTAGCCACCGCATAAGCAAATCTGGCTTGCTTACGTTGTATACACTTGCGGAATCTAACACACCCGATCATCACGTGGTGCTTCGAAACAACAAGCTTTAGCAACGGTGCTAACTAAGGGCGAACACTTTATGATTTGAAATTCATGTGCATGAGGGATCATATTATAATGCTACTGTCGTCTACTAAGCAATACAAGATGCATAAAGGATTAACATCACATGCAATTCATAATATGTGATATGATATGGCCTTTCTTCTTTGTGCTTCCGATCTCCATCTTCAAACACGAACATGATCTCCATCATCACCGGCATTGCATCAAGGTCAATGACGCTTCACCATGGTTGTCGTCCACCGGCTTCAACTATTACAACTACTTTGAATAGACACGCGGGTCTTAACATAAATTAAAGACAACCATATGGCTCCTGCCGGTTGCCAACTTACAATAAGAAACATTGCATACATCAAATATAATCACAATCATGGCCATATCACATCACTGCACACCCCTGCAAAACAAAGTTAGACGCTTCTACTTTCTTTGCATATTTTACGTGGTTTGGGGCTTTCAATAAGTGTCGTTCTAACTTACGAACAAGAACCACAACATTGATACTAGCATTGTTGATTACCCGTTGTAAATTGGATCTTAACTATGCTAGGAGAAACAGGCACCCGCAAAGCCACTTATGCAATACAAGTTGCATGTCAAGCGTGGAGCAAGTCTCATGAACGATGTCATGTAAGGTTAGCCCGGGCCGCTTCATCCCAACATACCGCAAGATGCAAAGTACACAAAAAGCAATCTACAATAAAAGCATCAACGCCCACAATGACCATTGTGTTCTACTCGTGCAACAGATCTACATATAGACACGGCTCTGATACCACTGTAGGGGTTCGTAGCATGGAAAACAAAAATTTTCTATCGCATACAAACAAACAAGCCAAGATCTATCTACTAGATTGTAGCAACGAGTCGATGGAATAACTCACCCTCAAAGATTCCAAAGCGTTTAACGAGAGCGGATTCTCGTGGGTGATGTAGTCGTACACTTTCCGATCTCAAGATCGTGTAGACGATCCTTCCGGCGCCATGTTCCGGCAGCGCTCCCGCAGTCGGTCACACGTTCGGTACTCGATGAAGACCTTCCTCTCCCTTGTTCCAGCAGGCAGCGGAGGTTGTATCACTCTCCTCGCGATTCCGGCAGCACAACGGCGTGGTACCGGAAGTAGAGGGGAAATCCCGCAGGGCTTTGCCTTAAGCCGGTGCGAGTATGGTGGAGCTTATGAGAGAGGCTATTAGTGGTCTAGTAATTAGACACACCAATTAGAAGGCTCTAAACCAATTAGAAGGCTCTAAACCGCTGGCTAAAGCAATTAGAAGCTCTAAACCAAAACGGCTCTAAACCGGAGGTAGAAGATAGGAACTTGTGTGTTCTAGGAGGGAGCCCTGCCCCTCCTTTTATAGGTGGGGAGGCGCGGCCAGGGGAGGGGAGTCCCTCCCCAAGTAGGCCTTGGGCTGGGCGCCGGCTTGGAGGAGTGGGACTCCTCCTCCAAGTTGGTTCCAACTCCTCTTGCTTGTTTCCCACAGTTTCCTGTTTCCTACAGTTTCCTGTTTTAGCCGTTTGACTTTCAAACTGGCAATTTGACTTTCATGTTTTTGGAACAGCAAGAACACTTAGTACATGATGCAATCATTCAATGACACACTCATGTACCCTCCCCTCGGAGTGCCGGACAATCCGGAACCTTCTAGAACATTCCCGATGAAAACACCGGAATCATTCCCGAACTCCGAAACGGGACTTTCCTTATATGAATCTTATTCTCCGGACCATTCCGGATCACCTCGTGATATCCCGGATCCCATCCGAGACTCCGAACAACATTCGGTCTCTTTCTCATAATACCATAACTACTCAAACAACGTCGAATCCTTAAGTGTGTCTCCCTACGGTTCGTGAATTATGCGGACATGATCGAGACACTTCTCCGAACAATAACCAATAGAGGAATCTGGAAATTCATATGGCTCCCACATATTTCTACGATTACTTTGCGATCGAATGAACCACTTACATACGATACCAATTTCCCTTTGTCTCACGATATGTTACTTATCCGAGGTTATGATCGTCGGTATCTCTGCATACCTAGTTCAACCTCGTTACTGATAAGTACTCTTTTCTCGTTCCCGTGATATGTGATCCCTTGTGACCAAGTCACATGCTTGCAAGCCAATTGGATGACATTCCACCGAGAGGGCCCAGAGTATATCTATCCGTCATGTGGATGGACAAATCCCACTCTTGATCCATGTGTTTCAACCAATACTTTCCGAACACTTAATGCCACCTTTATAGCCACCCAGTTACGGTGTGGTGTTTGATGTCATCAAAGCATCCATCCGGTAAAGGTGATATGCATGATCTCATGGTCGAAGGAATTAGGTTACTATGTATCAGAAAGCATATAGCAATTTGAACTATTGAAATGACTTTGATCTTTATGCTACACTTATCAATAGGAGTATGTCCACCATATCATTCTCCTAACGATATGATCTTGTTGTTGATAACATCTCAATGTTCATGATATGGAAACCACAATCATTTAATCAACCAACAAGCTAGTGAAGTATAGAGGCTATACTAGGGACTTCAATTTAAGTTTACAATTCACACAAGTATTAATGTTTCCTTGTTAATACTATTATAGCATGAATATAAACATTTATCATAAACACAAAGATATAATAATAACTATATTTATTATTGCCTCTAGGGCATATCTCCAACAAAGAACACCTAGCATGTCATGCTAAAGTCTAAGTCACAGTCAATGCAAGCTCCTCTTGCACTTCAAGCAAGAACTTACTACTCCTTTCCAAACACCAAGCAACTTATTTGCAAAACAACACAGCGATAACGGGGGTCCAAACTACTTTATTCAAGCAAACTAAATGACCTAAGCAAAGCAAACGAAAACTAAGACGCTCCAAGAACAACACAAATTTGCATGAAACAATAAAAAACGAAGTGTCTAGACAGACCTGAGCTTTTTATTGATGAAGAAGGGGATGCCTTGGGCATCCCCAAGCTTTGACGCTTGTACCTCTTGGATATTTCTTGGGGTGACACCATGGTGTCATCCCCAAGCTTGAGATTTTGTCCATTCTTCATCTCATTTCATCATTCTCTCTCTACACCTGGAATTTTTCCTTCATACAAAACTTCACACAATCTTCATTAGCAACATTAGCTTATTCAAAAGATATTAGACCACTGGCAAAGCTTTGAAACAGCAAGGCTTTTCAGTAAAAACACAAGCTACTGTAGTAACTCCTTCAAAAAGCTCAATTTACCTGAAGAGAACTCAAAAAGGAATCAATAAGAAGCAAATGCAAATAATGGCAGAAATCTATCAAAACAGACCAGCAGGTAGAAACCGATTTTTTTGAACATCTTCTGTTGCTCAAATCAAAAAGTGTTGAACTAACTAAAGTTATCTAACATACTGGGGGATTTACTCGTACATTTTCAGCTCTATCCGAGTTACAGAGACTCCTCACGGATTTGTTTGGTGGAGGACAAAAATCTGTTTTGGGACAGCAACTCCCCAAATCTTACTTCCCTCTCATTCGAGGTCATTCTTGGCACAAAAAGCAAACAAAAAGGATAAAGAGAGGTCATTACAGAAGTAATAACTTCCAATACTCAAGTAAACTCTTGGTTTATCTCCCAACAAGTACTTTTCTTTAACGCCTTTAAGTTAGGCACAAGAAGCAAGAAGAATCAAGTATTTTCAACTGAAGAAGCATTAACATCCATACTTGCAAAGTCTTCAACTATGAAAGGTATCTCATCCAAATGGGTTTTGGAGGATCCCTTCTCATCTCTCTTTGGTCTACTACCTTCATCAAAAAGATTTTTAGGAGCAATCCAATCAAAATTCTTTTTCAAAGGCTTCATGCATTCCAACAAGCTTAAAGGGTATGGGTATCTTAAATTCCTCTCTAGGCTTAGTTTTATCAGAAATACCCACAACATATACACTTGATCCTAGCATATTGAAATGCTCAAAAACCTTTTTGGCCTCCCTAGCAACATCATGAAATTCTTTTGATAAAGTTTCAAGGATGAATTCCCTCTTTTCAGCATTCTTTTCTTCTTTTAGTTTTAGGAACAAGAATTGTATGAAGGGGTTAAGGCTAACAAACTTAGCCTCCAACATATGAACTAAAGAAGCTGCAGCAATATCATAATTAGGAGCAAGCTCTGCTATAGATTTATTCTCAATATACTCATGCTTGCTAACATAATTAAAAAATTCTTCAATATTATCTTTCCCAATTATGGAGCCACTACCTATTGCAAGATCTTTTAGGGCGAACTTGGGGAGCAACATGGTGAGCTAGAGCAAGGTGGCAACTAGAGCAGGAACTATTTTTTTTTGTTTTTTGGAAAGAGGCAAACAAAACCAAGCAAAAGAAACAAAGCAAACTAAAAAAAGTAAAGAGAAAGAAAGTGAAGGACTCCCCTAGTGAAGACGTTCTTAGCCTCCCTAGCAACGGCGCCAGAAAGACTTGATGGTGCTCGACGTGGCACTTTGTTGGTAACCCCAAGCGCAGGGTGTGAAGAGTAAGCAGCAAGTTTTCCCTCAGTTGAGACCGAGGTTATCAAAGAGATTTCTGTCACTTCCCTTGGAAACTAGAGGCATGAACCCACTATCGAGCATAAATACCCCCTCTTGGAGTCACTAGCAACTACTTGGCCAAGATATCTACTAACAATGGAGAGCATGCAAGATCACAAACAATACAAACATGATAGAATCATAAAGACAAAACCATTAATCAAACCAACATAATAATCTCAATATCCATCGGATCCCCACAAACACAACATGCATGATTACAAATAGATTAGATCTTGATCCTGTACGGAGCTCACAAGATCTATACATGAAAGCACAAAGGAGGAGATACAACCATCTAGCTACTACATGGACCCATAGTCCAAGGTGTAACTACTCACGCATCATACCGGAGAGAAGGCCTCCGGGATGATCTCCCCTCCGGCAGGGTGCCGAGGAGAACTTCAGATCCCCCCGATCTAGGGATGATGGTGGCGGCGGCTACATACGGTTTCGTGGATATTTGATTGGGTAGTTAGGGTTTCTGCATCAGGGGCTTCTTATAGGCGAAGGGGGAGACTGAGGCGGCGGCTAGGGCGACCAAACCCTAGCCAGGCACGGGGTGGGGCCCACCCGCTCCTAGGGTGGGTCTGGACCCTCTGGGCAGCCCCTCCGGCTCTCCTCTGGACTTCTTGTTCCCCATGGAAAGTAATTGACTTTGTCTTTTGTCCCATCCAATTCCGATAATATTTCTTTACTAACTTTTCTAAAACCAAAAAACAGCAGAAAACAGGCATCTGACACTGTTGCAACTTGTTAATAGGTTAGTACGAGAAAACATGTAAAAAGCACCTCAGAGTGTGGACAAGTAAAGCAAAGTAGATACTAAACAAGCATGGAGCATCAAAAATTAAAGATACGTTTCCAACGTATCAAGTGTAGACTCATAACCCTAATCCTCATCAAAGTAACCTGCAACATCATCAGTTATAGCCACAGTGGGTCAATACATTGGAATAGTATTGGCAAGTGATACCATAGTAGAATAATAGTTTCTATCTTCTATATGAATTTGGCTAAGTGTAGCTTAGGCTTGCTTTGCTCAAAATAGGTTTTTCCTATTAGTTGAAAACACTAAGTTTTTGTTTGACAAAAAACTCCCAAGGAACCACCAATAGACATTGGTGAACCTTTTCCCTTATTCAACCACAAGTTTTTAACTTAGAAATTGGGATGAGGAGATCCTTGATAGCTTCAATGTCTTGATGCTCAAATTGTCCGTTGCGGGGGACACGGCTAAGTACTTAGATTTTTCCTTCTCGAGAGGTGGTGCACTTTCCCCACAAGACTCGGCATGCATCGAGACGAGATCTTTCATAAGCCTTCCCTTAGACCAAATGGACGCGATCCAACCTATCACCCTACCACCATCTATCCATCTGGCTAAGTTATTGCAACATATATGATCAAGGCAGAGCCCATATGCCATGTGGTTGCACTAGAAGCTTCTAAATACTAAGTATATCAAATCCCTTTGTTCCTGGGTGGCTTTCCACATGTGACAAACACCAGGGAGGCCATAAAAATGGGCCCTGAGTAACCACTCAACATAACCCATTCTTTCCATTCCACCCAGGTGATTCATTCCCTTAGTTGTTTTATTAAGTAAAAGCACAAGTCAAAGACTTAACAAAATTTCCATAGCATGTATATAATCCATCCTTGTTTTCTACGAGCTAGGCTAAGCATGATAATATAACAAGTATCTTAACTTAGAGAAAATTCTACCAAGACTACAACTACTAGGATTTCCCATAGCATAGCATATAGATACTTAGCAAAATTTCATGCAAGCCCTATACAAAATATCACTAGTGCATAGTCAAAATAATAGGACATATACATGAAGCACCACTTGCCTTGGTAGTTGGGTGAGTAGCAAAAATCCTCACAATCACAATCACCACTAGCACCAAAATCTACACATAAAATAATAGCACCAAAATTACATTCAAAATAATCAAGCAAAAATATATGAATGCATGCAAATGCCATGTGATGAATTTTATTAAACTCAACAATACAAGTAAACAGTACTAAACACAAAACTAAACATTTATAGACTAAATAAACTCAATTTGACTTTAAAAACATTTTTTTAATAATTCATATAGTCAAAATAAGCCTATATTTGTCTCTGCATAAAATTCCATTTTTACTGAAGATAAATACAAAACTAAGACAACATTAGTGTAGGATTTATTTTTGTGAATCCATTTATATCTTATTTGCATTTTTTGGATAGACAGAACAAAAGTTATGAATTTTACAAGTTTAAACATTCAAAAACCTTTTCTGGATTTTATTTAAACAAAGCACACACACATGGCGTGCTCTGATTGGACGGTACCGCTTGGCGCGGGATCACGCTTCTGCGCCGTTGGATCAAGTTAGATCCAATGCGTCTGATCTAAAGAAAACGGTTCGATCTGGATCTAATCTATACCCTATGATCCAGATTTAACGGCGCTGGCTCACTCGACCAAAGCCTGGCGGCGGAAATGGCACAGACGGCGGTGACGCTACTGACGGCAATGCGCCGAAGAGGCTAGTAGGTTAGGGGAGGGGCGCTGATGCTTACCGAGGTCGCGAGGATGCGGTGAAGCTCAACGTGGTCGCAGCTTGGGTAGGGGTGCACGGACGCGGCCGGAAAAACTCGTCGGAGCTTGAGTTGGCGTCCGGTTTGCGCGAACGGCGACGGAGGCGACGACCTGGGCCGCCCTAGTGTAAGTCAAAGACATCAGCGTGTGCACAAGTAACTTGCGAACAAGATAGCGTGAACCAGAAGGCGAGGGGCGGTCGTATCTCACCGAGATTTCTCGTCGGAGTTGGGGACGACGTCGGGCTCGCTCGGGAGTGGTCGTTGACGATGCTACAAGGCTCAGAAAGATGAACCAAAGGTGGCGTTAGATGCGCATGGACGCGGCAAGCACACGTGCAACAACCAGAGAGAAAGGGGGGCTAGTATTTACCGTATTCCTTCGCCGGAGTAGCTCGGTACAGCGGCGACGCGAGTTGAATTGTGGACAACCTGGTGGCGGAGAGAGGGCGCCGAGTGAGGGGAAAAGTGTAGGGTTCGCATCATAGAAAACAAAAATTTTCCTACGATGGGAACTATGTACCAAGATCTATCTACTAGATACAAACAATGGGCGGATGTATATCCGTAGAGAACATACCCTTGAAGACCGACAAAGCTTAACGAGTTCAACTCGTGGTTGATGTAGACGATCTCTTGCCGATCTCAAGATCGAGAGGAAGTCCTAGCGCCGCAAAGCAGTAGCGCATCCGTGCTCGCACACACGTACAAGACACCGGGCAACCTCCGCCTCCTCGCTCCAGCGATGCAGCGGAAGCACAACCCTTTCTTGCCGAATAGCCACCGGGAACATGTATCTAGCTAGTCCGAGACCATGGGGGATAAATTCTAGAGGGGGAGAGAGATCCTTCACGAGGAGGTGTGAGAGACAAGTGAGAGGAGGGGTTCCTTTTATAGGAGGAGGGGGGGCACCCAAGGGGGTGTCCGCCGGCCATGGGGGCTGCCCCCTCCCCTCCTTCATTCATGTGGGTGGACACTCCACTCACAAAATGTCCTTGAAATTCCCTCCACTCAAAAGTCCACTCAAATTCCCATTAAATTTCCACCAAATTTAATGCAAACTCTCATTAAATAAAACTCTTTTATTTTTATTCAGAATTTTGTCAATTACTTTAATGACAAACATTCACAAATAACCCCTTGCTAGAATTCCATTTCACATGCATAACCACTTTATGCAATTTCACCCGAAAACCTGTTTCGGTATCTAGTGAAATAAATTCCTACGCTTGTTTATTCTTTCGGCATGAAACATTTGCTCCAACTGGATGCCAGTGTCCCTTAAGTGTGTCACCCTACGTTTCGCGAATAATGCGGACATGATCGAGACCCTTCTCTGATCAATAATCAGTAGCGGGACCTGGAGATCCATACTGACTGCCACACATTCAACGGTGACTTTTCCTGTGATCGTCGGAACCTTTTACGCTTGTATCTTAATCCCTTTGTTTCACTGTATATTACATGTCCGAGATTCGATGATCGGTATCTCCATACCTAGTTTGATCTCGTTACTGACATGCACTCTTTTCTCGTTCCCGTGATATAACATTCTAGTGATCAAATCACTTGCTTGCAAGATAACCAATGTGATATCACCGAGAGGGCCCCGAGCATATCTATTCGTCATCGCGATGAACAAATTCCACTCTTGATCCATGATTCTCAACATAACACTTTAGTAGCTTTGAAGCCATCTTTATAATCACCCAGTTACGGAGTGACGTTTGATGTCAACAAGAAACTCTTCCGGTGTTAGTGATTGGCATGATCTCATGGTCTAAGGATTAGGACTACTTCGTAGTTTGTTTATAGCAATATAAACTCAATGACTTTGATCGTAATGCTATACTTCGGATGAATGTTCATCACACCATTACACTAATGTTGTGATCTCGTTATTAACAACATCCAATGTCTATGATCAGGAAACCGTGATCATCTTGTTAATCAACGAACTAGTTTATGAGAGAGGCATAACTAGGAACTTTCTGTTTGTTTATTAAACACACATGTATTAACGTTTCCATATTAATACAATTATAGCATGCAAAATAAACATCTATCATATACTTGGAATACACATAATAAACATTTTATTATTGCCTCTCAGGGCATATTCCCTTCAAAAAGAGCGGAGATGGGAGGGGGTTAAATAGCCGGCAAGAGGCGAGGTTTTCACGCGGCATTGATCGGCAATTAATCCCGCTTCAATCACGACAGTGATGTAGGTAACGACGGCGACGACAGGGTCGGGTGGTGCGGGGTTTGGGGACAATGACGATGTGGCGTATGGGGCCACTGGTCAGCGGGGGAGGGGTATTTGCGCGCGGGTGAGAGAGAGAGAGGGGGAAAGGGGATGCCCCGGGTGGGCTTGTTGGGCCTGTTCTGGTGTTGGGCCAAATGGGGAGCGACAATTTTTCTTTTTTTCTTTTTGCTTTTCCTTTTTCTATTTGATTTTCAGGAACCAATTTCAAACCATTTTCAAATAAGTTTGAATTCAAACCACCTCTAGATTTTTGTAGTGTAATCCTTGCTCCTAAATATGTACAAAACACTACTGCCTAGTCAAAAGTACTTTGACACTTTGAAAATAAAATAAACCATACCTTTATTGATATATATATATATATTAGGCATATAATTGGTTTTGTTTTGAAATTTTTTGTGCAAGCTTTGCATCCATTTTAAAACATTACTGATCAATCCAAAGCACTCTCATACCTTGAAAATAAAAATAAAACCATTGCCTTATTTGCATAAAATAATAGGCATAACATGGTTTCTTATTTGAAATTTTGTTTGGAAAGACCAAATGCTATGAATGCATGAATGAAATGTAAACTTTAACAAATCATGATTTTTGGGTTGTTACAAATCTAACCCCCTTAAGATGAATCTCTCCCTCGAGATTCAGATTAGCTAGCAAATAGGTGAGGGTGATCTTTCCGAAGGTCATCTTATCTTTCCCAATTTGCTTCCTCATCGGAATGATGATTCCACTGAACTTTGGAGAATTTGATAGTCTTAGTACGAGTAACTCTTTCTGCAGTCTCAAGAATCTTGATAGGTTTCTCTTCATAAGTGAGATCACTCTCCAACTGAATCTCTTCCAAAGGTATAGTATCCTTCAAAGAAGTTTCTTACATCTTCGGATGGCATTTCTTCAACTGACTTACGTGAAACATATTGTGAATGGCAGACAGTGATTCAGACAATTCAATCTCATAATCCACTTCTCCTTTGCGACTTAAGACTTTGAATGGTCCAATATATCTTGAAGCCAATTTTCCTTTGATTCCAAATCTCTTCACACGTAGGTGGTGATACTCTAAGATAGGCTATATCACCTACCTCATAGGTGACCTCTCTACGTTTTGAATATGCATAGCTTTTCTGTCGGTACTGTGCTATCTTCAATTTGTCCCTTACTAATCTGACTTTATCTTCAGCTTCCTTAATCAGTTCTGGTCCAAACAAATTTCTTTCTCCTACACCACTCCATAGCAATGGTGTAGTACACTTTCTTCCATAGAGAAATTCGAACGGCGCCATCTCAATACTGGCTTGATAGCTGTTATTGTAAGAGAATTCTGCGTAAGACAGACTTTCATCCCAACTATCACCATAGTCTAGGGCACATGCCCTCAACATATCCTCCAGAATCTGTTTGATTCTTTCTGTCTGTCCATCAGTTTGGGGGTGAAAAGCTATGCCGAACTCTAATCTCGTTCCCAATGACTCATGCAGTTGTCGCCAGAAATGCAAAGTGAACTTTGTTCCTCTATCAGATACAATACTCTTGGGTACTCCATGTAGACATACAATCCTGTTCATATAGATCTTGGCCAACTTAGCACTTGTGTAGGTTGTCTTCACGGGAATGAAATGAGCCACCTTAGTTAGGCGATCTACAACAACCCAAATAGAGTCATATCCTGATCTAGTCCTTGGCAGTCCGGTGATGAAATCCATGCCAATCTTGTCCCACTTCCAATCGGGAATAGGTAGTGGTTGTAACAATCCCGCTGGTTTTTGATGTTCCGCTTTCACTCGACTACACACATCACACAAAGCAATATGTTCTAAGATGTACCTCTTGAGATTATTCCACCAGAATCTTTCCTTCACATCCATGTAGATTTTGGTGTTACCTGGATGAATGGAATATGGTGAGTTGTGTGCTTCTTGTAGAACCAGTTTCTGAAGTTCCGGATCTTGCGGAATACAGATGTGTTTTCCATACCATAAAGTACCCTGTTCGTCTTCTTGGAAACCTTTAGCTTTCCCCTTTTTTATTAATCCTTTGATCTCATCAATTTCCTTGTCCATCTTTTGGGCTTCCTTGATCCTGTCCAACAATGTGGGTTAAACATCCAATGACATGAGATGTCCTTCAGGCACTATATCCAATCTGAGATCTTTGAATTGGGCACACAGATCATCTGGCAATTCTCCCTTAGTAAGGACATTCACACAAACTTTACGGCTTAAAGCATCAGCTACAACATTTGCTTTACCGGGGTGGTATTGCAAACTCAAGTCATAGTCCTTGATGAGTTCTAGCCATCTTCTTTGTCTCATGTTGATTTCTTTCTGAGTGAAGATATACTTCAAACTTTTGTGATCTATGAACACTTCACATCTTTTTCCCAAAATATAATGTCTCCATGTTTTGAGTGCATGGACAATGGAGGCTAACTCTAAGTCATGTGTAGGATAATTCAGTTCATGAGTTTTGAGTTGTCTCGAGGCATAAGCCACAACTTTCCCTTCTTGCATCAAAACTCCACCTAATTCTTGGTGAGATGCATCACAATATACTTGGAAATCCTTCTCCAAATCTGGCAGACATAAGACTGGTGCCGTGTCACATCCCAAGATTTTCCAAATCTTGTTATGTGAAAAATAAATGAATAAAATAAAACTTTGTTGATTTTCAGGGTGAGAAGAAACTTTTTGATTCCAATTGGAAACCTTCAAACCTATTTGATCAAACAAATCCTAAAAGGACTTGAAAAGATAAACAATTAATAAATAAAATATTAAATAAGTGAAATTACTTTTTTTTGGATCTTTTAATAAAAAGATTTGGTTTTCAAATGAAAAGGTAGGAATATAAATAAGGACTATTTTTAAAGAGCCAAATTAAACCTTGGCCAAGTTTTTGAAATAAAATATTTTGTTTTGATTAAAGGGTAAAGGGTTATTTAAACAAAATAATGAGGATTTATTAATATCCAATTTTATTAAAAATAAAGGTTTTACCATTTTAATTAAACATCAAAACTTGTTAAATTATTTTAAACAAGTCTTCCAAGTATTTTATATTTTCAAATAAAACCTACTGATTTGGTTTTGATAATATTTAGATTTCAAATGGAGATTTTAATAAATCAAATCCTATTTGAATTAATAACTAAGGACTATTTTATTTAATTATTAGATAGATCCTAAAAGAATAAAAAAATTATTTTATTTTGGGACATTGGATTCTGTTGTTAAACAGAATTAAAAACTACACAAACTTTGACAACGGTTTGAATTCATGTGTTGTTTGAATTGTTTGATTGAATTTCAAAACAGAAAATCAATTAGAAAAAGAAAAAGACATTCAAAAAAAAAGAGAAACAAGCAGCAACCCAACTAAGCAGGCCCAGAAAGCCCAGCCCCAGCCCAACTTCTACCCCGACGCGCGAAACGCTTTTCACCCAAAACCGCACCCGCAGAGCGACAGACGAGTGGACCCCTCTCCCTCTCTCTCTTCCTCACTGACAGGCAGGTCCCACAGCGCCACCTCAGCGTCGTCTCCCTCGCGACCGTTCTTCCTGCCGTTGCTACCTTTGATTGCGTCGTTGAATTCGCATTACTGCCGCGGTTATACCTCGCCATGACCACGCCCATTTAATCGCCTCTGTCTCCTTTTCATTTCCCTCAAACCCCGCTGCAAGTGAGCCACCAGGCTGCCCCCAATTCCCTTTGCTTTGCCACTGCTCCGACGACGTCTCCGACCAAATTCCAGCGCCGTCCAGCCTCGCCTCGCCTTCCCAAGCACACGAGCTCTCTCCTCACCTCCTGGCGCATCTCCCCGTGCCACTCATTCGCTCGCGGGCGCTCCACAACGTCGACTTCATCATCTACTGAGCGCCGTCGCGTCTGTTTCTTTTTCCGGCGACCTCCCCTAGTAAGTCTCGACCGCCCCGGCACCTCCTATTGATGCTCACATCATCAGCAGTTCAACCCGCGTCTAACTGTATCCTTGTTTTGCCTCGGAGTGAACCGCAGCATCGCCCTCGACGACCTCCAGAGCCGCCTGATGCCACCATTCACTCCGGCGAGCAATTGTCGCCGTCCCTGAGCACCCCTTGCCTCCTCGCGACCACCTTGAGCTTCACCTCGACCTCGCGAACACAGTGAGACCCTCATCTATCTTCCTTGCTTCCTGTAACCGCCGCTAGCACACCGTCTGACCGCGCGCCGCCGTCTGCCACCGCCAGCGCCGCCAGTTCCTGGTCGAGCTGCTATGGACCGTAGGATTTAGATCCAAGCGTTGAGATAGATTGACTAATCGAAGGGGTATCGTATGCTCAGAGCCGCACGATGTTATTTAGATCCAACGAACAACAGAGCACAATCCGCACGAACCGGTACGCGCCAGTAGGAATAAGACACGTGTCCAGAGACTGTTTTAAAAACAGAAATTTGATCTATTAGTTTGCAAACTTGTAAAATCCATAACTTTTGATCCACACATCCAAAATTTGCAAATTTTATATCAATGGAATCAGTAGAATCAGTACTTTGCAACCATGTATTTTTTTAATGTTTTGCTTCTGGTAAATTGGTTGAATTTGCAGAAACTTGTGTAGGCTTGTTTTGAATATAAAAAATGTTCTAGATAAAATTTTAATGTGAAATCTTTGAAAAATGGTTTGTTGTGAACCTACTAACCTTAGGAACCAACTTATGGATTTAAAAATGTATTTTGTGAAGTTTAGGATTGAATAATTGAATTAGCTCATTTCTAGTCAAATAAAAACATTGATTTTGATATGGAAATGATTTTTGAGAAAAACCTTTGGAAAATGTGTTGATTCAAACTTACTGACCCTAAACACCAAGTTTTGTGAATTAACAACTTATTTGGTGAACAACCTAAAATTGTTGCTTTGCTAAAAACATTTTTCACCACATGAAATAATGATTTGATTAAAAAATGGTCTATAGATAAAACCCTTTTGCAAATGGTTTTGCCACTTTAGAAAATGACCACTTTGAACCTTACAATGTATAGAGCCTAGTAGAAACCACCTTTGCAAATAAAACTATCTTTTGCATGCTTGCATGCATGACTTAGTTTCTATTATTTTATGTGTGATGAATTGTTTGAATAATGGTTGGAATGCTAGTTGAATATATGTTTGCTTGATTGATTTGTAGTGAAGTTAGAAGAGTGTGATATTAGCAAGATCAAGAAGTGAACCAACATCCTCTACCAAAAAGGCAAGTGACACTATCATCCAAGTCCTACTATTTTCATTACACTTAGTGGATTTTGAAACATGCATGATGAGGTCTACTATATTTTGCTATGCCAAATCCTAATAAGATAACCCTATATATTCCTTAGTGAAAACAATGTAGTTGTAATATGCTTAGCCCTGCTATATATATTGAGATGAGATACATGTTGAGATTATATGAAGTTGGGAAAAGACTTGTGTTTTATATAATAAAACAAGTACTCAATGAACCACCTGGGTGGACAAGGATACTCAAGTTTTGGACAAGGTGGCAACAAAAGGAACCATGTTTATATGGCAATATCTTTTTGTTGTGCACTAGAAGAAAACCACCCAGGGACTTAGAGATTGAACATGTTTCTCGTACAGTGGCTTCCGTGTACAGCCACATGCTAAATGGGCACTGGCTTAGTCAACTACATAGTGGAAGACCCATGGATTGGCCTCTTCAGGTTAACTGGAATGAGGGAACTAGGAACCCTACATTGGTGCCTGAAGACAAGCTAGCATTGTGTATTGGGAGGACCCTATGTAAAGACTTCGTCACATTCTCAATCTGCCAGTACTCCATCTTGGTGAGTACTTATCCAGCGGCCATTGGTGGAAACAAGATGAGATTGTGTCATGTGGGTAAAGTGTACAACTTCTGCAGAAGTGAAAAATCTAAGTACTTAGCCGTGTCCCCGGTTATGGACAATACTGAGCAACTAAGGCCTGAAGCTATGGGAAATCTCGACATTCCAATTTCTAAAAGTAAAACTTGAAAGTGACAACAAGAGACTTGAAGCACTTGGAGGTTTCCAAGGAGTTCAGAAAGATTTGACAAAAAGATCAAAACTATTTTGGAAAAGATAGGACAAAACTATATTGCTTTCTGCAAATGAGCCTAAACCACACTTAGCCAAAAATGCATGTATTGATAGGATCCACTTATATTCTAAATAGTAGTGAAACTTGCCAATACAATTCAAATGTATTGACCCTTGTGGCTGTAACTTGTAATGTTGCAGGTTGGTTTGGTGTTAGTGAAGTTTATTGATTAGGATTACAAGTCTACAACCAACATGTTTGCCTGTGGCACTTTGAAGATGAAGGACCCCATGCTTATAGATATTCTGCTGCATTGTAATGAGATAGCCAAATGAGCTATGTAAGATGTAATGAATTATTTTATTCCTGGTTATAAAGTTGTATTATGACCTTTGTTTCTTGATATTACATCTTAACTGTGGATGCTAGCTAATGATCCAGGGACTAGCATTGTAAACACATGTATCTCTACCTTATTAAAGGTTGGGACCTCTACATGCCGTCACTACTCTCTTCTTTAATTCTTGGAAACGGAGTTCACATCCTTCAGTCCAATCAAATTTCTTGTCTTTCTTAAGTAATTCCGTCATCGGCTTAGCTACCTTTGAGAAATTCTCAATGAATCTTCTATAGTATCCTGCCAAGCCGAGGAAACTACGCACTTCTTTCACTGACTTAGGAGATTCCCACTCAGTTACAGCTGACACTTTTGTGGGATCGACAACTACACCATATCCTGACACAATATGTCTGAGAAATCCCACTTCATTCAACCAGAATTCACACTTGCTGAATTTGGCATACAGCTTATGCTCCCTCAGCTTCTCAAGTATCAAACGCAAATGCTCTTCATGCTCTTCTTTGATCTTGGAGTAGATCAAAATGTCGTCGATGAATACGACAACAAACTTGTCGAGAAACTCCATGAACACTTTGTTCATCATGTTCATGAAATAGGCTGGTGCATTTGTCAAACCAAATGGCATCACGGTGTACTCATACAAACCATACCTAGTGGTGAAAGTAGTCTTCAGTATGTCTTTCTCTCTAATCTTAACTTGAAAGTAGCCTGATCGGAGATCAATCTTTGAGAACACACGAGCTCCTTCTAGCTGGTCAAACAGATCATTGATTCTAGGAAAAGGATACTTGTTCTTGATAGTCACCTCATTGAGTGAACGGTAATCTATGCATAACCTTTGACTTCTATATTTCTTCTCAACAAACAAAACTGGTGCACCCCAAGATGAAGAACTTGGTTGAATAAATCCTTTCTGCAACTGTTCTCCAAGTTGTTTCTTGAGTTATTTCAACTCATCAACTGACATCTTATAGGGTCTCTTTGCTATTGGTCTTGATCCTGGCAGTAAGTCAATCAGGAACTCAACATCTCTATCTGGTGGCATTCCAGGCAATTCCTCCAGAAACACATCCGGATACTCTCTCACAATTAGCACACTGTCTATGCTAACCCCTTAAGAGAATTTAGCTTACTCCCTTTAGATTCAAAATTAGACTTGAATCTAATCTGTTTCTTATCCGGGGTTGTGAGTGTGATAATACGATTGGCACAATCTAGTACTCCTTCATACTTAGTCATCCAATTCATTCCCAAAATAACATCCAATCCTTGGGAATATAGGATTTTCAAACTAACTGGAAACTTATACTTCCCAAATTCTATCACTAGATCATGACATCCAAGGTTCTCTATCATCTCTCCACCGGGAGAGCTTACTTTTATAGGACACCCAATAGTTTTAGTTGGAAGTCCATTTTTATCAACAAATGCTCTTGATATGAATGAATGCGATGCACCAGTATCAAAAAGAACAAGTGCTGGAAATGAATTGAGCTTGAACTTACCAGCCATAGCATCAAAGTCTTCATATATTTATTCCACATTAATGTGGTTCACTTGTCCCTTTTGGAAGGGATTGGGCTTGTTGGCACCTTCAACTTTATTTTCTGGGCACTCATTTGCATAGTGCCCCATCTTCTTACACTTGAAACACTCAACCTGACTGAGATCTTTCTTTACAGGCTAACTTCCTGTTGTGGTGGTGGCACAGAAGATGCCATGGGTAGGCTAAAGTATGGGGCCAATGGATGCTAGTGGGATCTGGGGAGGGAAGATGCAGTTGATTCTACACACAGAAGACAAAGGCAAAGATCTTTATTTCTCCTTCCTTGGGCTAGAAGTGCTCCTTGAGCTGTATTCAAGGAGAAATGAAGAACTTTACCAGCCTAACGGTACTAAATGAGCCGATGCCCTCCTCAGGGTCCAAGCCTCCCCTTATAAAGGAGAGCCTTGGGTTCCTTTAGGGATGACGGGGCAAGCATATTCGAGGAATATGCTTGTCCCCAATATAGTAGTTCGGCGGCCTCCTTTCCCTGTCGCCCTTCTAATGACGGCAAGGCTCCAGAGGGGCCTTCCTGCGTGCCTCGGGCTTCAGGACTGTCACCTCCGTGACCTCCTGTTGCCTACCAAAACCCACCGGCGAGCAGCGACGGGCAACACGAAGAGCCGGGAGGATCCCAGGACTGCTGGTGGGCCCTGGTCCCTCGGGCAACGGCCCGCAAAACTCCGGCACGCGTCCTGGCTTGGTTCGAGGGTGTGCCACCTGACCTATACCTGGTCAGGAAGGTGAAGGATTGCTTCGATTGGTTTCTTGCATGGTAAACAAGTATACGTAAAATTCGAGCCGTGACCGGCTCCCAGGTTTCCCTGTGAATCGGCTCCCAGAGCCGATTACCCCATGGTTCTGCATTAGATCTATTATAACATGGGGTTTTGCTTCATCAATACAGGTTAAATCGATCTACGACAGTTTAATGTCTTCACTACATGACTGGAACATCCTACACGTAATTGAGCCTGGTAGATACAAAAGATAATAGAAAACTAATCCTAGAGAAGGCCTAAAAACCAACGCAACGTCAATTCCCGGAACACCCCCTCTTGGATTGGTAAACCGTATCTTACATACTACTGGATCGTTCAACCCGTTTGCAAGGCCTGATCATGTAGATATCAAACTAAACCTTGGAGAACAAGGCACAACTATAACAGATCAAATCGACTTAAATAAAGATCAAGCAAGATGCCACCCTTACACCCGGGAAAAGGTGCAACGGCGGCGAGATAGCTAGAGGTAGCATAACTAAACAATCATAGCGAAAAGTACTGATGCTAATCCAAACAAATCTATGATAATAGTGTTACTCGCCATCAACAAGGCTTCAGTACAAGTAACACTAGATAACGCATAAGTAGATACTGCCTAGATCGCAAGATGCGATCTAGGCAGTATGGCACTTACCCGAGAAAAAACCCTAGAAACAAGGGGTGGCGATGCGCCGAGATTGTGTTTGTCGTGAACGTGATTGTCCTCCTTTTCTCGATAACCTTAGGTACATATTTATAGTCCGGAGACTTTCTGTCTTTGGAATAACTCTACAACTCTATCTCTTACCTAAATCTAAACGGAATCTATTACAATATAAGATACACGGGCAATTTAGCCCAAATCAACACACGAGGCCGATTCAACAACACGTTGCATATACGTATCTTCTAAGCCCATCTTGACCACGGCCCAACTCCTCCTTTGGCCAAAATATGGCGATAACACATGCCCCCTGGTTTTGGTAATAATAATTCCAAAACCACTCCGTTTTTTCCCCTCTCCTTTTTTTTTCTGTATCGGGTTACGCGTCATCAGAATGCGTTGCAGAACAGAATCATCACGCTACCCCTTCATCATGATGCCCTGTCTTCTCAACTTCTTCGCAGTGCATGATCTGACAATTTCGGCAGTGCTTTCTGGGAAACTGCTATAGCATTGAACCTCTTCATACTATTCCCCTTATTTAAATTCACCTAAACAGTTCGCAGTCCCCATCTTCCTCCAGTAGCCAAAAAAAACCCTTCCTCCTCCTCCGCCGAAAAACCCTCTTTCTCTGCCATGGCCTCCTCCGGTTCATCTGGCCTGTCCTCCCAAGCCTCCAACTCAATGAGCGACCGAGAGCCGACGCCAGAACACCCGCCGATGGCGGCGTACCACACTCTCGCCCCACAATGGTGGGACGAGAGGGATTGGGACTTCGCCGCTTGGTCGGAGGACGACGCGTCCTTGACTGACGGCGAGGAAGATCTGCAGTTCCTCGCTGATGGGGAACTGGAGGCGGACAGCACCGACGACGCCATGTCCTGGGACGGCGTCGACTCCTCCGATGAGGAGGAGGAAGCGGAGGAGGACAACTCCTCTGACGAGTACCAGCCGGTGAGGTACTTCCGCGCCGGGTCCAGCGAGGACACCGAAGACGACGACGAGGATGAGGAGGCCCCCGCTGGCATATTCAGCAGCAGCAGCGAAGACAACGCCGGTAGCAGTGCTGAGGACAGCGAACAGGACGACGGCGACGACAGCGACGACGACCTCGGCCTCTAGATTAGGAACCAGTAGTAGTAGTAGTAAGCTCCCTTTTGTAATCAATCACCCCTTTTGTAAGCAATCAGCTTTTGAATGAATGAATGAAAATCTGTTTCTCGAAGATTGCTTTTTTTTTTGTCCCAATTTTGCCGATAGCCAAAACAGGTCGATGCTCCAGAAGCCGATAATGCTGTATCGGCTTTTACCGCACTCATTCCGTTAACTAAGTCAAAACTTAAAGAGCCGATGGACATCGGCTTTCCCAAAAACGTTGACAAGGTCAAAACTTGGTCGCATATTTAGGCAAACCTAAGCGGCTGCTTTTCAGTCTCAAACGGTAACCTGCGACCTTCTTCAAAAAAGGCGACCTAGATCTTCAATCGCCCACTGACCAGATCGAGCTCACAGCGACAAAAAACCCTCGATCCCCAACTGCACAGATCCATCTCCGCCGGCGAACTAGATGGCGGAATCGTCCAACACCAACCCAGAGGTCTCCGGTCTGAAGGTACGCCTACTCCTCGCAGTCTGAACATGATGGTAGACTTAATGGCGAACACCTGAATTAATGCCTTATTCCACCATTAAATTTTCTAGGTTTCAGACATTCTGCTGCCGCATCCGTCTCTCCCAAACTCCCTTTGTCTTGGCCCTCGCACACAATCTAGCCCTGCTCATCTGATTTCTTGCGAAGCCAATAGAATCCCCTTCGTAAGCCAAGACCTAGATCTGAACTCTTGGGCCGACTGTCTACGAGCCTGGCCTAATCCCCCTGAACACTGGGTCTCTTGGTTCAGTAGAGTAGCTAGGGCTTACCAATCCCAATGGGAAACCACGGGAATAGCCGATGCCTTGCATTTATCATTGTCTCCTCTTGAGAAACACGAGAACCTCCTGAAAACCATCGGCTACTTCTGGTCTGACGCTCTGAACTACTTTATGTTCGGTCATGGCCCTATGTCACCAACCCTGTTAGACGTGGTGATGATCACCGGCCTGGATGTCACATCACCCAGCCCCTCTGCTTTTAAACTGACCAAAGTCCCCTACAAACTGTCTTCTAAAACAGACTGCACAAACTGGGGTGCCTACCTCCAACGCCATATGAAAACAAAGGGCCCTGTCTCAGAGAAAGAACATACAACCTTTCTCAACTTCTGGCTGGAGCATTTCATATTCTGTGGCCCTTCTCTTGCTCCAACCAAGAACTATCTCTCCCTAGCCCACGAACTGGCCAAAGGTACTCAACTTGGCATCGGCAAACTATTCCTTGGAGAGGTCTATCGATATCTTCAGTTGATGTCTGCCAAGCTGTTCTCAGGCATAGCAGTCAAAACAGGTGGTCCTTGGTGGTTCATTCAACTATGGGCTCAGCTGTACTTTCAGAATCATATCCCAGACTTCCCCCTTTTGGCGAGCTGCACCTTTCCAGATGTCAAGGGGAAGCAGATCCGATGCACTAGTTATGGCCAAGCTTTGTATAGGCTGCCAGGCAGCAAACTATCCCCTCAGGAAGCAGCCAAGTGGTTCAGCACTTTCTTTCAAGGTCTGGACAACCCTACCTTCTTCCCTTACATGGAAGAGTCTGAACATTTCGAAAATCCACTCTCCTTCAGGCTAGATAACTTTGCCGATGACACCAGCACCCGGCAACTCTTTTCCATTGTGATCCGACCCTGTTTCCTTCCAGTTGGTATGAGTACATCTAACATAATCATCAAGCCTGGGTATGAATTCTACCAGCCGGTCATGGTGGCCCGGCAATTTGTCCTTGGGCAAGTACCTCCCCATCTCTTCCTCCATCATCTTACGGAGTGCAGGGCCGACCTGCCTGATCCTCTCACCAGTCAGAGGTGTTACTCCTTCTTTGATGCTCTGACCATCCCCATTCCAAATGACCTCACCTTCGCTTCATCAATTGATGGCTTCGAGGACTGGTGGTCGATGTGGAAAACCCACACTTTCAGGAAAGCTCTGGGGCCGTTGCTGAAACACCTTGATGCCGATTATGACATCCCCGTGGAACAGGTACCACTGCTTATACATTTTCTTAACGCAGCTCATAAATGACTCTTTTACTAACCCAATTTCTCCCTTTGCAGCAACAAGATGGCCCTGAACCCACACACAGCGATGGCTCCCCTTTTGAGTTCTTTCCGCCAGCTCCTGTGGTTCTTTTCTGCAAAAACTCGCCGCCTTTGAAAAAGGTAATAATGCAGAAACAGCCGATAACACCTCGATCGGCTTCTAAGAAGCAAGGAACTTCAACATCAGCTGCCCCTCGAGTTCCCACCAAGATAAGAACGACGACGAGGAATGTAGCTGCCAGGAAGACTTTGAGACACCGGAGCCCTTCTCCAGAAAGCTCGCATGTAGGCTGATCCATGTCTTGGCCGTTTCTTCTCATTTTTTCATTCTTGCAGATGTGCTTGTGTCTAACAGCCTTCCTTCTTTTGCAGGCTTCCGTCGGAGAAACATCCCACGAGGACACACAACCCAATGAGGGAGAATCGAGCCCAACGGATTCTAAGAGGACCATCACCCCGAGCCAGCCAGATGTGCCACCATCGGCTTCCAGGAAAAGGTCGGTTCCTGAACCTGTTGCCCCCCGAGCACCAGTCGAGGCCGGGCCAGCTGTGGGTCCCAAGAGAACTCGTAAAGGACTACAAGCTTCTTCATCGAGCCAAGAGGTTCTGAAAAATCATCATCCTTTATGCTCTCGCCCCTTATTCCCTTTTGTCTGCCAGTTCACCATCATTTTCATCGGTTAAACACCTTTCATGCAGACAACTGAGGCTTCTGGTGGGAAGGTAGGGGCCGCGCCGACGCCTTTAGCCAAACCAGACCTGGCAATCCCCGAAAATGCAGATGAAATGGCTACCACTTTGGTAACGCCCCCAGCAACCTCACACAAACCGATCGCCTCGCCGTCTGCTACCCCCTCGGTCTTAGGAGAGGTATGTTAACCTCTGTCGGCTTTATTCTTCCCTATTGGACGCACACTGACGCCTTTTCAGGCTGCCAGGGTGGTGACATTTCAGGCTTGCTGACCTTTGATCCTGACTCCATCGATCCAACTCCCTCTGTTGCCACCGATGACCCACGAGCCAGGGCTGTTCTACCTCAATTCCAACGACTTAGAGCCTTACTGTCTTCCCCGATCGAGGAGCTGATCGAGGGTTCTGAAGAGGTGAAGGGCGTTCTTGCTGAAATCCAAGACCAACTCCCAGTAACATTGCAGGTGAAGCTTTGGCCCGTCGTAACTTTGTCCTTCTTCGGGTCAAGGGTGAAGCTAGCTCGTGAAAGGATCAACCTGCGCCGTGCCCAACTCCCGCTGAAGGCGAATATTGCCGACAGATGTCAGCAGCTCAATGAGAAAAAGGCGTCCCTTGATGCCAAAACTGACACCTCTGTAAGTACCACCGAGCTCGCATCTCTGAAAAAGGAGCTGGAAGATCTTGAAGAAAAGGTCCGGGTGACAAAACAACTCATTTGTGACAAAGAAGCATCCATCGCCCGTTCCCAAGATGAAGCAGAGAGCCTTAAAGCCGAACTGAAGACCGATCTGGCAGAAATACGTGCCCTGAATAAGCAGTTGGTGACGGGCAAGGATGAAGATGACGAAGCCGAGATCGCCGAGGTGGACCGTGTCCGTGCTGACGCCCTCCAAGCCTTCGAGGCATTTCTTCAGTAGCTCGTTTATGTAAACTGGCGTCTGCTTGTAACAGTTTTGAACCTCTAAAGTCGATGACTGTGCATCGGCTGTATACTTCTATTGGCCGATTTCATGTATTGGCCCCCATATCTCGCTGTCCATCATCCCACGTACTTGGGAAATATATAATAATAAGTTTTTTATTGGCCGATTTCGTGTATCGGCCCCCATATCTCACTGTCCATCATCCCACATGCTTGGGAAATATTTCTTGAGATGCTGACCGTTGACAGCCACTGGGAATTTCACGCCATCCAGCTCCTCTAGCATGTACGCGTTCCCTCTTAAAACTTGATCTACCCTGTATGGCCCGTGCCAATTTGGAGACCATTTACCATATGCTGCATCCTTAGTCCCTAATGGCAACACCGCTTCCCATACCAGATCGCCAACATGGAACTCCTTAGGCCTCACCTTCTTGTTGTATGCACGAGCTACTTTGGCCTTGTTCTCTTTGATTTTCTCAAGCGACCACAGCCTAAGCTCAGTCAAATCTTCAACGCTGTCACTCATCAAGGCTGCATATTCTTCAGTCGTTAGATCGTTCTGAAAAGTGACACGTCTCGATCCAGCCGTAATTTCCCAAGGCAATACGGCTTCTTGTCCATAGACTAGATGGTACGGCGAGGTTTTTATCACCCCATGACATGACATGCGGTAAGCCCATAAAGCCTCTGATAAAACCTCGTGCCAACGCCTAGGGTTCTCATCGATTTTCCTCTTGATCAGCTTGATAAGGCTCTGGTTGGATGCTTCAGCTTGCCCATTTGCTTGAGCATAGTACGGAGATGATCGCATCAGCTTGATCCCTGTGTCCTCACAGAACTCTCTGAACTCGTGAGAAGTGAAGACCGAACCTCCATCGGTCGTGATAGTCTGGGGAATCCCAAACCTATGAATGACGTGTTCTTTCACAAAATCGACGACATCCTTTGAACTTACTGACTTCATAGGGACGGCTTCCACCCACTTGGTGAAATAATCCGTGATGGCCAAAATCCACATGTGGCCTTTGCTTGACGGAGGATTGATCTTGCCGATCATATCCATGCCCCAACCTCGGAATGGCCAAGGCTTGATGATGGGGTTCATTGCTGACGCGGGTACCATCTGAATTTTTCCAAATCTCTGACATGCTTGACACCCTTTATAGTACTTAAAACAGTCCTCGAGCATGGTAGGCCAATAAAACCCTGATCGCCTGATCAACCACTTCATCTTGTGAGCCGATTGGTGAGTTCCACAAGCGCCTTCATGTACCTCGTGTAGGAGCCGATTGGCCTCAGCTGTCCCCAGACATTTGAGCAATAACCCCTCTAGAGTCCTGTAAAACATGTCGTCCCCAATGAGCACATACTTCATGGCCTTGTATCTTATCCGTTTAGGTGCCCCCCGAGCCGAATCCTTCAAGTAATTGAAGATATCGGCTCTCCAGTCGTCTGTGTCCAGGAATTGCACCTGAACATCGGCTCCCTCTGCCGCGTCCTTGTAGCCTGAAGCCATTTGTGCAAGATCATTGGCCTCGGTATTCTGCAATCGTGGGATCCAGGTGAAGTTTATGTATCGGAACTGTGCCATCAGCTCACGGCATTGCATCCATAATGGGAATAGCGACTCGCTCTCACACTTGTATTCCTCCGTGAGTTGAGAAATCACCAGCTTGGAGTCTCCAAAAATTTCCACTGCTTCCGCTCCAGCTTCGATGAGCAACTCCATTCCCTTGCGTATCGCCTCATACTCAGCGACGTTGTTGGTGCGAGGGGCTCACAACCTGATAGAGAAGGAAAATGTTGCCCCTCGAGGTGACACGAGTAGCATGCCGATGCCGCACCCATCGTCACAAACCGATCCGTCGAAGAACATAGCCCACGCTCGTACGGACAGTGCTGCTATATTGGTGTTGATCCTTTCAGCGATAAGGTCGGCCAATGCCTGCCCCTTAACTGCTTTCGCGGGTTGATACCGGATGTCAAACTCCGATAATGCAAACATCCATTTGCCCAGTCGGCCTTTCAACATAGGAGCCGACAGCATGTGCTTTATAACGTCTGATTTGCAGACGATGACAATCTCTGCTGATAGCAAAATGTGGCGCAGCTTGGTGCAGGTGAAAAACAGGCAGAGGCACAACTTGTCGATCTCAGAGTACCTCGTTTCTGCATCCAGCATCCTTCTGCTGATGTAAAATACCACTCGCTCCAGCCCGTCATAAACTTGCACCACCACTGAGGCGATGGACGTGTCCGCCACTGACAAGTAAATGTAGAATGGCTTATCCGGCTGGGGCGGAACCAATACTGGCGGCTTCGTCAGATATTCTTTGATCTCGTCGAAGGCTCGTTGTTGTTCTGCCCCCTAGCTGAACTCTTCATCAGATTTAATCTTTACAAGTCCCATGAACGGCTCTATCCTTCCTGACAGATTGGAGATGAATCTTCTGACGAAGTTGATCTTGCCGATGAGAGACTGCAGTTCTTTCTTCGTGGTAGGTGGCTTCATTGTTCGCACTGCCTCCTGACTTTTCAGGCCGATCTCAATTCCTCGTTCATGGACCAAGAAGCCCAAGAACCGACCGGCCGTCACACCGAAGGCACACTTCTTTGGATTCATCCATAGCCCGAATTTTCTTGTTCGGTCCAGGACGTGTCGCAGATCATCCAAGTGTCCTTGTACTGAGGCTGACTTGACCACTACGTCATCGATATAAATTTCCACCAGCTTGCCGATCAGGTCATGGAAGATGTAATTCATGGCTCTTTGGTATGTGGCGCCGGCGTTCTTCAGTCCAAACGTCATGACTACATATTCAAACAACCCTACCGAACCTGGGACTCTGAATGCAGTCTTGTGTATATCTTCCGGAGCCATAAAAATTTGATTGTAACCGGCATTGCCGTCCATGAAGCTCAAGATTTTATGACCGGCAGCTGCGTTGATTAACGTCTCTGCTACTGGCATCGGATATTCATCTTTCGGGGTAGCTCTATTGAGATCCCGAAAATCTATGGCAACACGCCAGCGGCCATCCTTTTTCTCTACAGGTACGATACTAGAAATCCACTCCGCATACCTGCATGGCCTGATTAAATCGGCTGCCAACATTTTCTCGATCTCCTTCTTGACTTCTTTCAAAATTTCGGCCTTCATCTGTCGTGCTCGCTGCTGGAATGGCCGAAATCCTTTTTTAAGTGGGAGTCGATGCTCGATGATGCTCCTGTCTAGCCCAGGCATTTCTGTATAATCCCAGGCAAAGCAATCTAGATATTCTTTCAACAAAGCTATCATCGGAGCCCGCAGATTCGGATCCAACTTCTTGCTGATAAATGTTGGTCTTGGCTTATCCCCAGGACCGATGTCAATCTCTTCTAGTTCATCAGCAGATGTAAATCCATATCCTAGCTTTCCGTCACCTGTCAAATCGATGCTAAGCACAGGGCAAACAGTAGGTGAGGTTAACAAAAATAACTTGGGCCGATTGCCTGAATCGGCCCCCTTCTTGATTGTATTAGTCAAGGACGGTTTACACCTTATGGTTTTACAATGGCTGGGAATCTCCCTGCTATGACTGCATGATCTGCTCGTCGCAAGGTTGCTGCTTTTTGTTTTTTGTGGCCGATCGCAGGGATCGGCCGTACCATGTACCATCGTGGGCTTTGCTACTCTGTCAGGCCGGTGGATAAGACCAGCCTCACCCCGTTTTTTGTAGCCTCAATGCGTTCACAGCCGTCTAGACTGATTCCAGAGATCGGCTCTTGGTCTTCTGCTTCCCAGACATTCATGCCAGCAATGGAGACCTCGACGGAATCGTCTGCATGAATGACCTCCACCTCATCTCCATCCCACTGTATTAGGCACTGGTGCATCGTGGATGGAATGCAGCAGTTGGCATGGATCCAATCTCTCCCTAGCAAGACAGCGTAGGTGCTTCTGCTGTCCACGACGAAGAATGACGTAGGGATTGTTTTTCTGCCCACGGTCAGGTCCACGTTTAGTACGCCTTGCGCTTCTGAAGTCTGGCCGTTGAAGTCGCTTAAAGTGACGTTAGTTTTGATCAGATCTGCAGTGGAGCGTCCCAAACGCCGTAGCATGGAGTATGGCATTATGTTGACTGCCGCTCCGGTGTCCACTAACATCTTGCTGACAGGTTGCCCGTTGATGTAACCTCGTAGGTACAGTGCTTTCAGATGTTTGTAACCCTTTTCACGTGGCTTCTCAAAGATAACTGGCCGTGGGCCGCAGTCGAACTGTGCCACTGGTAGCTCGTTGGTTCGTGGCGCGCAGAACTCTGACGGAAGTATGAATACCATGTTTGTGCCAGCCGATGTCTTTTCATCGGCTTTTACCGGTTTGGGGCGCCACTCTTTCCTTTTCGGGTGATCTTCCGTTTCCAAGGTCTGCCTAATTTTAACGGCCAGATCGGGCCGTGCTTTCTTTAGAGCGTGGAGATACTGCGCTTCGGCTTCCTCCAAGTTACGCAGCCGCTGCACTCTACGCTTTTGGGTATGTCTGAGTCCGTCGGGACACCACCTTGGACGGTGATACCTGTCTTTCTCTTTGTCATCCATTGGCTCCTTGAGACCTTGTGCTCGAGACGACTCCCTGCGTCGGCTCTGAGGCGGGAGAGGCCCTAGGCGCCTAAACACTGACACTGGCTCCGTGTCCTCCTTCTGCTGTCCGCATTCGGGGCAGTTATCGATCGTAGGCAATCGGCTCATTCCCGCGTCCCAGCAATACTTGAAGAACGGACAATCCCAATGCTTGTCTGTGCCTTCTTTTTCTTTTGATGGTCCCCAAGCGAGGTGCTCATATCCTTCATCTCCTCCATCGCGTCGGCGACGTTGGTCATACTGACGCTCATACTTATTAAGGAGATGCGTGGAATGTGGTTTCTGATATCGCACACTTTTCACTTGTTCCTCAGTTAAGTACCGCCTGTTGTCGTAGCTGGGCCGGTCGCGTGGACCAGCCTCCTCTCTTACTCTACCGTGAGAGCGACCGCCTTCCTCCCTGTACGTGCCATGGTGGTACCCTGTTCCTGCCATGTTGACATCGAACGAGAAGTCCAACTGGCGCCTCGTGGAGTGGCTGTGTTCTACCATGTTGACGCCGGGGAACGGGTTGGTGTCTACTTTCATGGCGAATTGCCCCAGGATGAGGCGGCCCTGCTCTATCGCTGTTTGGATCTGGCGACGTAGCTCTTTGCAGTCATTGGTGGTGTGGGTGAACGAGTGATGCCACTTGCAGTACGGTCTTCCGTTCATCTCTTGAGTCGTAGGGATTTTGTGGCCTTCAGGTAACTTCAGCTGCTTTTCTTTCAGCAGTAAATCGAATATTTGCTCAGCTTTGCTCACATCGAAGTCGAACCCTTTTGCAGGCCCTTGCTATTTCACCCATTTGCAGGTTACGGGATCTGCCCCCCGAGCCCATTCAGCCACGGCCACCTCCTGGTCTTGCGCGGGGTCTTCTTCTTCTGTATCGACCAGGCCTATCGGACGTTTGAACTTGTCCTGGTACAACTCAGGGTGGCGCTGCTCATACATCGTCAGCTTCTGGGACATGTGCGCCAACGAGTTGTACTCTACTTGGAAATCCAGATCTTTGATGGGTGCTGCGAGACCCAACGCTGCCAGCTCGACTGCTTCCTTCTCAGTTAAACGAGCTGAGTAGCATCGGTTCTTGATAGTCCTGAAGCGTTGGATGTACTCGGCTACCGTTTCTCCTCGCTTTTGCCGCACCTGTGCCAGGTCTGCAATGCCAGCCTCGGTGGCTTCTGAATGGTACTAAATGTGGAACTGCTCTTCCAGTTGCTTCCAGGTCTGGATCGAATCAGGTGGTAGCGAGGTGTACCACCCAAAAGCTGGTCCTGTCAAAGATTGCGCAAAGAACCTTACGCGCAACTGATCTGATGCTGATATCATGCCTAACTGTGCCAGGTATCGGCTCACGTGCTCGATCGAGCTCGACCCTTCTGACCCGCTAAATCTCGAGAACTCAGGGAGCCGATACTTGGGTGGCAGCGGGATCGGATCAAACTCGTTGGGGTACGGCTTTGAATAGCCGATTGTCCTTCTCTTCGGCACGAAGCCGAACTGGTCTCTCAAGATGGTACGGATTTGTTCCGTTGTTTGGGCTGCAGGGGCTAGATTCTCATGACTCGTTCCAGTGGCATACTTGGCTAGCCACGCCTGTTTGTCGGCGTCCATCCCAGAGATTCCTGCTCCAGAAACACCTGCTCCCGAAGCCCCTGCTCCAGAAACTCCTGCCCCAGCACTCCCTGCGGTTGCAACCTGGTTCGTGCGCGTCAAGCTGTTGCAGTCTGGCACGTAGGTGCACACGTATCCATGTGGGATTTCTTTAGGTGGTTCACACAGGAATTGGCAATCGCCAGGGTCGCCTCCGACCTTGTAGACGACGTACGCCGGTGCCCCTGGTGGCTCTGGAGCTGCAAGTGTGAATGGCAGCGGCGGCCTGGCCTGGAGTGGTCTTTCTCCCTGGTGAGTCCCCAGAGTAGGCCCCGACGGAGAGTACTGATGTTTCGTGATCTCCTGAACTACGCGAACTGCGATCCGCTCGAAAGCGTTTACCAAGCTCTCAGAATGGCGGTGAAGAGAATGAGCCACCATGTAGTTGACTTCTTGGCGCAGAGCTCTGGTGCGCTCCTCTAAAGGAACAGACAGATCTACCTCATCAAGAGCACCCTCGGGTGAGAACCCTTTCCACTTGATGCCATGCTTACGAGTCCTCTCAAAAGAGCCGATGAGATCGGCTTCGAAGAGAGCTTTGACGTCATCATACTTCGCCTTGTGCTCCTCAGGCAGCTCATCGTACGTGACCGGTCTGTTGTCCATCACAGCGTCGGATGTTGATGTAGACGTTGTTTTAAGCGTCCCACCGGGCGTGCCAGAATGTGTTGCCTACCAAAACCCACCGGCGAGCAGCGACGGGCAACACGAAGAGCCGGGAGGCTCCCAGGACTGCTGGTGGGCCCTGGTCCCTCGGGCAACGGCCCGCAAAACTCCGGCACGCGTCCTGGCTTGGTTCGAGGGCGTGCCACCTGACCTATACCTGGTCAGGAAGGTGAAGGATTGCTTCGATTGGTTTCCTGCATGGTAAACAAGTATACGTAAAATTCGAGCCGTGACCGGCTCCCAGGTTTCCCTGTGAATCGGCTCCCAGAGCCGATTACCCCATGGTTCTGCATTAGATCTATTATAACATGGGGTTTTGCTTCATCAATACAGGTTAAATCGATCTACGACAGTTTAATGTCTTCACTACATGACTGGAACATCCTACACGTAATTGAGCCTGGTAGATACAAAAGATAATAGAAAACTAATCCTAGAGAAGGCCTAAAAACCAATGCAACGTCAATTCCCAGAACACCCCCTCTTGGATTGGTAAACCGTATCTTACATACTACTGGATCGTTCAACCCGTTTGCAAGGCCTGATCATGTAGATATCAAACTAAACCTTGGAGAACAAGGCACAACTATAACAGATCAAATCGACTTAAATAAAGATCAAGCAAGATGCCACCCTTACACCCGGGAAAAGGTGCAACGGCGGCGAGATAGCTAGAGGTAGCATAACTAAACAATCATAGCGAAAAGTACTGATGCTAATCCAAACAAATCTATGATAATAGTGTTACTCGCCATCAACAAGGCTTCAGTACAAGTAACACTAGATAACGCATAAGTAGATACTGCCTAGATCGCAAGATGCGATCTAGGCAGTATGGCACTTACCCGAGAAAAAAACCCTAGAAACAAGGGGTGGCGATGCGCCGAGATTGTGTTTGTCGTGAACGTGATTGTCCTCCTTTTCTCGATAACCTTAGGTACATATTTATAGTCCGGAGACTTTCTGTCTTTGGAATAACTCTACAACTCTATCTCTTACCTAAATCTAAACGGAATCTATTACAATATAAGATACACGGGCAATTTAGCCCAAATCAACACACGAGGCCGATTCAACAACACGTTGCATATACGTATCTTCTAAGCCCATCTTGACCACGGCCCAACTCCTCCTTTGGCCAAAATATGGCGATAACACCTCCTTCTGTCCCTCTGTCACTCTGCGCCTTTGTCCCTTGTGCTTGGCTCTGCTCAGATTCTCCCTAGCCTGCGGCTAGAGTTTGACTTTAGGCTTATCCTTCTCTTGCAAGCTTCGTATCATTCGGCCCTGCCTCGAGTAACTCGGATTGTCCTTCACCTGCATTAAGATTACTCGGGCTAACCCGGCCGACTTATTCAATATCTCGGCCGGATAACGCCTTGCCATTATTATGAGGGTCCTGCCCTTACCTATCTCGGCCGAACTCTACAGGATTCGGCCGATTCATACTATAACTCGGAAACTAGACGGGAAACTTCCTTTCATCTTTCCCCGTCTTTACCCTACCCGAGGTCATCTCCCCAACATTAGTCCCCGAAGCTGGTATGGCCCTGCCAATAACTTCGGCCGGGCCATATCAGTTTCAAGAGATTTCTTTTGCCTTGTTTCCGAGTTAATTTGCTCGCGGTATCATCCTATCTTCTCGCGTATGCCTCGTCCTACGTGTCCTACTCATCATTGCATTTCTAGTTTTTTGTTCCTCTACAGTGTTTATTGTTAGTCTACAGCTACCGCTGCGCCTGTCGCGTCGGCTCTGCGACGCCTCGCGTGCCGTTTCCATCGGGGATCGTGGCTTTCTTTTCCCACTGTGTGGCCGCTGGTGCGGTTCCCCTCATCATCGTGCGTTGATGCTACATACACGATCTAGGCGATCAACTGCCTCACGCACGATCCCACTACCTCGCAGGTTACGTGGTTATAAAGAGGGGCGCGACGCTGGGGGATTTACTTTCCCCTTTTCGCTCGCCCGTGCCCTTCTTCTTCCCCACGCCTCTGCCTCCGCTCACGCTTCCGCCGTCGTGCGCTCGTCTGAGTTCTCCACAGCAGAGGTTCCGCCGTACCGCTCCGTCGCCTTCACCCCTGCTGCTCGTTCCGCCACCGTCGCCGGTGAGTTCTTCCGGTCCCGTTGCCTAGCCTTCCGTCTAGAGATCTCTGTTCCTCCTCTTTACCCGCACGGCAGTTCTTTCTCTGCTCCGCCGCCGTTTTGGGGTGGAACCACGACGGGGCCCTGTAGCTCTAGGTTTTCCTCCGCCGCTCTCTCTTCCTCCGCAAGTTTTTTCGGCGATCTCATGTCTAGTTCCGTCAGTGGTGCGCTCGTCGAGGACGACAATGTTGGATCTGGGCCCGAGCGGGGCTCATGGAAGGGTTCCTCTGTCACTCGCCGTAGGATCGAGTGGCTTATTCAGACTCGTCGGATTCCCGCCGAGGTATCTTGTCGCTTACCCGGCAGTGAGTCCTCTTCAGACCTTAGGGAGGGAGAGTATGTAGTTTTCATGTCGCATTTCGCACGCGGCTTTGGTCTTCCTCTTAGCGACTTTGCCAGGGAGTTTCTTGATTACTTCGGCCTTCAGCCGCACCATCTCCCTGCCAACGCCATTGCCTCTCTCTCGGCCTTCATCTCTGCCTCGGAAGGATACTTCGGCCTATGGCTGTCCGTGCATGTCTGGTCGAAGTTTTTCAAGATTCATTCTAACATTGTCCCAGACAAGTCTCTGCACCCTTCCGAGAAGTTGCTTACCCAATGTGGAGCAGCGTCCATTACGCCTCGGAGGAAGTCCGTATTTCCTCGTGTCACGGGGCTAGAGTCGTGCAAGAAGTGGCACAAATCCTTCTTCTATGTCAAGAACACGGGAAAGGAGGATAAGATTCGGCTCCCTGCCTTCTCCATCGGCACACCTTCCAAGGAGAACTAGACTTATAATCCGAGGAAGAGTCACGCTTTGGCCGAGGATTTTGAGATTCGGCTTAAGGAACTGATCCGCGCCGGGTTACGCGGCGAGGATCTGATGGCTACCTTCGTCAGCAGCCGAATCTGCCCATTTCAGAAGCGCACGCATAAACTCTGCTACATGAGCGGTCCTCTTGACCCCAACCGAGTCTCGACCGTGGAGCTAGACAACTATCTCATCTTTAAGCATGTCCGAGCTATATTTAAGACGGAGATGCCTAAGGATTGGGCTTGGGGATTGAAGCCATTCACCCGCGAGCATCCCCCTCCTGAAGTAAGCTTAATCACTAATGCTTTGCTTTCCCATTGCTTTCGTAACCATCTTTGCTAATCTCCTTCTCTCTCGTCTTACAGAGGTTTGCGGAGCAGAAGGATGAGGACGCCGAGGTTTTATCACTTCCGTGGCCTGCGGACCGGAATACCCCGGACAGTGGGGAGCCGGACTCGGAAGAGTTCGTCCCTAAGTCGGACCCCGCTCCGGCCCGTGCTCGTGGCAAGACCTCGGCTCACGAGGAGGAAGGTGATTCGAAAGAGGTCCAAGTTCTAGAGGTAGTTGCCGCAATGCCCATTTCTTATGCATTTCCGGCTTCTACTTTCCCAGCTAATCCGGCCGGTCAGGTTCACGACGCCGAGCCTATTGCTTCCCGGCCCCTGTTACCTCGGGGAAACGTGGGGCTCCCGCTGGTGCCTCAGAGGCGGCCCCCAAGAAACGAATGAAGAAATCCGCTCCGAATCCTCCCAGGCGCAAGACCATGCCTGGAGTCGCAGGGTAAGTTCCTTTTGCTCGTATTTCTTGTTTCTCTCTTTCTGCTTTTTAACCTGACCCCTTTTTTTTCGCAGTGCTCCACTTTCTGTTAAGCCCGGCGGTCCTAGCATGACGAGTCGTATGACTCGGCAACCGTCTCCTCCGTCTACTAAAGATACTAGGGTTCCCAGTCCTGCTCGCGCTGCATCTCCTCCAGCTCCGAATCGGACGCCACCTCGCCACGATATCCCCGAGATTCCTCCCGTTGATGTTGATTTTACTCGGCCCACAGATATTTCTGCCGACCTTGCTGCCTTCTCTGTGAACCCTAATGTCTCTACTGAGCCTCTTTCTGCCCCCGCGGTTTCCACAGTGACTCCTTCCCTGGCCGAGGATGTCCATATCTCAGCACCTTCTGCGACCGTGAATCCTCCGGCTCCTAAAGACGTCGTTCCCATTGCCGAGGTATCAACTCCTACTGATGCCTCTTCTAAAACAAGAAAATCCATCGTCACCAAAGCTTCCTCCTCCCAGAAAGGTCGTGCCGGCTCTTCTCAGCCAAGTATAGCCGATGTGCTGCGCAAAGGAAGTGCCTTCGCCAAAGCCTCCGTTACTCCGGCCGCCGGTACCCAGCTCGCTCTTCATAAAAGCCCAGCGGCAGCGGTGGTTACACAGCACGTCCGAGGTAAAGTCCTAACTCGCACGGCGAGTGGAAACAGCCTCGGCTCGCTGGTTGAATACGCCAATAACTGGAATGCTGCCGATCAGTTCGAGGGTAATCCAGCCAGCCAGTCGTTTCAGCTTTCCGACATCAGCAGCCGCCTGCATCAAGCCGCCAAGATCGTTCTTGATAGTAACAAGATGAATGAGGTAATTGCTTTTTATGGAGTTTTGATTAATTCTCCAGATGCTATTATATATATTCTAGTCCCCGAAGCTTGCAAGCGAATAACTTGTTATTCGTTTGGAAGTTTTATGATTCTCTACTCATTTGAATTTTATCTTAAAATTCGAACCTCTATCCAGCTAGATCTGCCTTAAATTCTACTTGATTTGTCTCTATCTAAATTTGGATTATCCAGCCACCTAGGTCCGAGTTAAGTTTTGCTTGACTCGGATCTGTTTTAGCTTCGAATCTGCAGTCGCCTAGATCCGGGTTAAGTTTTGCTTGACTCGGATCTGTTTTAGCTTCAAATATCCAGCCACCTAGATCCGGGTTAAGTTTTGCTTGACTCGGGTCTGTTTTAGCTTCGAATATTCATTCATCATTTGCTCTATTGCTTAGGTTGCACATGACCGGCGGACTGCCGATTTTCAAAGATTTCTTTGTTCGCACAGAAAATTGGAAGAAAAATATGAGAAAGTTATTCCTGTGGTGAAAAAAGCTGGTAAGTCGACAATCCTTTTCGTCATCTCCGACATTCTTACTGTTTTGTATGCGAGATGTCGGCTCACTTTGTTGGTAAACAGGTAACATCAATAATCTTAACATCCGTCTTGAGAAGAAAGTCAAGACCTTGGAAGGTTAGTTGCCCTTTTACTTTATACCTTCCCTCTTTAAAATGTGCGCTAAGTTTCTTTTATCTCTTTTGGCTTTGGTAAAGCCGATTTACAAACCTTTGCAGCATCTCACCAAGATTGCACGCCCATGCCTGATGTGATGCTGCATTTTTTAGAACAAAGCGCTACTCATTCGGCGCAGCAAAAAGAAAAAGACGATGAAATAGCTCGCATGTGCGCCGAGGTGGAGGCCCTTAAGCTCTCTCAGAAGTCCGAATTAGAAAAGGTCGACCAGGAGTTCTCCGAGGAGAAAAATCGGCTAGCTCTGCAACTGCAGAAAAATAAAGAGCCCCTCGAGGCCGCCGAACTGAAAACTCAGGGAATGAGCGAGGAGATCGCTCGCTTTGAGAAGAGCAAGATTGACCAGGCTAAAGACCTTCAGATAATGCTGAGTTATATTCATCGTAAGCTTCTTAGCACGGCCGGATTATCTTTTTCTTTTTTCCTACTGCCGACTGACGCATTCGTGTTTTGCGCAGATCATTTTCCAGAAGCTAAGCCCGTGAGCTCTAAAGCGGTTCTTAGTGCTCGTGTGCGCCGAGGTGTTCCTGTTGACGCGGACTCGGAGTACTCGATGGAAGATTTCCTGGTTGCTGTCGGCGCTGCAGTTGGTCCGATGAAGATTATGGGCAGGGATTTGGTGCAGGCAGCTATCCGAGCCTATAATGTTCTCTGGCCGAATACTTCTGGGACTCCTGATATCAATGAGGTCCAATTGCTGGTGGAAAGATTAATGGCATCCGAGAGGCAACTAAGTCTTTGGAGGGAATCAGTCGGACGAGCTGGCGCTGATATGGCTCTCACTGTTATCATGTCATGGTATGAAGATATTTCTCTTGATATCTTGAGAAATTTGCGCACTGGTTCCCGTTGGGTTGAGGACCCAACCTTTGTCGCTCTTCGGCAAGCTCGCGCCTTCCAGCTCGTTGAGTATGCCGACGTGCATACCTGGAACGAAGGTCCGAGTTTCCTTCCTAACCCGGAAGACGAGGTCGTAGTTGAGGATGCGTCGGATAACAACTCAGCTGAATAAGGAGAAGATGAGGATGACTCGGCTACTTCTGGTGATTCCAGTTCGAGCTCAGATGGCAATGGCGACGCGCGATCCTCATCCAAAGGTACTGGGCATTCTACTGCGCAAACTGACGCTCCTCAGCAGCCTCGGGCTTCCTCCGAAGTCACTCCTGGGTCTGTGGAGGGCGACGCAACCTCGGCCGAAGTTCCACCTACCTCGGAGTGCTCAGCCCCTGACCAAGTTATTGCCTCTCCAGCTAAAAACCTCTAAGTCATTTATTATCCCTGGTATGTCGGGCGTATGATGTACGTGGAATATTTGTCCGTCTTCTGTATGGTATGAATTTTTTTTGCCGTGTGCTGCTGAGACATATATGGTTGTAATTGTTATCACTTTGTTTAAGTGGTCTTGTTCGTCCGAATCCTTGCTTTGGCGGCCTGCAATTTCTTGATTTTGGGATATATATTTGCCTTTGTACTCCCGTGGTTTAGACCATTAATCTGGGTGTGGACTTCGAATATCATACGAGATTGAGCTGTTCTTACTTTGAGTGTCGAAGTTTGATACCTTCCTTGTATAAAAGGCTAACCACTACTTCGAAACAATATATGGCAGTCCCCGAGTCACTGCCTATGGCCCCGAAGTCTAGTATGTAAACCAAATTTCAGAAATAATATAAGACGGTTGCCGAGTCGCTGCTCAAGGTGCCGAGGTTTATTACATAACATAAAATTGAAATAACATACGGCAATCCCCGAGTCACTGCTCTGGATGTCGAGGTTTAATACATAACATAAAATTTGAATAACATATGGCAGTCCCCGAGTCACTGCTCTGGATGCCGAGGTTTAATACATAACATGAAATTGAAATAACATATGGCAGTCCCCGAGTCACTGCTCTGGATGCCGAGGTTTAATACATAACATGAAATTGAAATAACATATGGCAGTCCCCGAGTCACTGCTCTGGATGCCGAGATTTAATACATAACCTAAAATTGAAATAACATATGGCAGTCCCCGAGTCACTGCTCTGGATGCCGAGGTTTAATACATAACCTAAAATTGGAATAACATATGGCAGTCCCCGAGTCACTGCTCTGGATGCCGAGGTTCGAAACATAATTGGTGCTTGATCTTGAGATACTACTTTACAATGTGTCACTGATGACTGCTACGAGTAAAATGGACGAAGTAAAGCTACGTCCCATGGCCTTTTCGTTTCTTCGCCGGCTTTGTCTGACCTGTTCTTTCCAGGGGATTGAGCATCGATTAGGTAATAGGCATCATTGTGCAATGCTTTGCTCACGACGAATGGTCCTTCCCATGGAGGCGACAACTTGTGCATGCCGGCCGTGCGTTGCACCAGTCGGAGAACTAAATCTCCTTCTTTGAACACTCTTGGATTCACCTTCTTGCTGTGATATCGTCGCAAGTTCTGCTGATAAATAGCTGATCTTGATAGCGCCAGCTCTCTGGCTTCTTCTAGAAGATCAACAGTATCTTGCCGAGCTACTTCATTTACTTCTGAAGTTGTATATTGAGTAACTCTTGGCGAGTCATGTATTATGTCGGCTAGAAGCACGGCTTCTGCCCCGTATACCAGAAAGAATGGTGTATAACCTGTTGATCTGTTTGGAGAAGTCCTTAGGCTCCATAATACTGCTGGTAGTTCCTCAGTCCAACATCCTGCCGACCTTTGCAGCGGTTCGACGGGTCGTGGTTTTATTCCGGACAATACTAGTCCATTAGGCCTTTCCACTTGCCCATTGGATGCTGGGTGAGCCACAGAGGCAACATCTAATCTTATGTGCTTCTCTTGGCAAAATCTAGCGAAAGCTCCTTCTGCAAAGTTTGTGCCGTTATCTGTAATAACACTGTGCGGGTATCCATATCTTAAGATACTATCTTTAAGGAATTTCACTGCTGTGGGCCCATCGCATTTTTTTATTGGTTTAACTTCAATCCATTTTGTGAACTTGTACACCATAACCAATATGTGGGTCATCCCCCTCGGGCCGGCTTAAATGGTCCCACCATATCTAAGCACCACACAGAAAACGGCCAAGTAATGGGTATCGTTTTTAACTCGGACGATGGCATGTGTATCTTGGTTGCATATCTCTGACAACCATTGCATTTTTCAACCAGCTCTTTGGCTTCTTTCAACGCCGTTGGCCAATAAAACCCATGCCTAAATGCTTTGGCCACTAAGGCACGAGATGAGGCATGATGTCCACATTCTCCTTGATGTATATCTAGGAGGATCTCCTGGCCTTCTGCCGAACTCACACATCTTTGCAATACACTTGTGACGCTTCTTTTGTATAGCTCATTATTGATGATCGTATAAGCTTTAGCTCTCCTTGCTATCTGTCTTGCTAACACCTCATTATTTGGCAAAGTCGCATCTCTAAGGAAAGAGAATATGGGTTGCGCCCATACAGGTGTGATTTTCTCTGGTGTGGTCTCACTGTCTATTTCCATGTTTTCTGCCGACATAACTACCTCGGCTTTATCCATAGTTATGATTACCTCAGCTGTCTTTCTCTTGGGGAATTCCGGGTTATATTGCTGGTCAATTTCCATCGGCACACTATCTTCTGCTAAATTTGCCGGAATAAAGATGGATTCAGACTCTGGTGATGGTGTTATCGATGGTTTCCTTAGGTGCTCTAGGGCGATACCTGGGGGAATTGACTGCCTGGTTGATCCTAGCTTTGACAACGTGTCGGCGGCATCGTTTTCTGCCCGAGGTATGTGGTGAAATTCACACCCTTCAAAGTATCCACTGATCTTTTGCACATGAAATCTATACAAAGCCATATTATCATCCAATGCGTCCCAATTGCCTGAGACTTGCTGTACTACTAGATCTGAGTCCCCATAGCATAAGATTCGACGTATGCCAATCTCTTTTGCCACCTTCAATCCATGGACCAGTGCTTCATATTCGGCTACGTTGTTTAACGCGGCAAAATGTATTTGCAGCACATATTTCAGCTGATCTCTTTTGGGCGAGGTTAACACTATTCCTGCCCCCAAACCATTTCTTAGTTTGGAACCGTCAAAGTGCATCATCCAATAATTCGGGTCTGGTAATGGTGGCTCATATTGCACCTCGGCCCAATCTACGAAGAAGTCGGCCACATCCTGAGATTTGATTGCATCTCTCCTATCGAATTGCGGAGCATAAGGTGACAATTCAATTGCCCATTTTGCTATTTGGCCACTTGCATCTTTGTTGCTCAACGAAGTAATGTTTAAGTTTCCTTGCCGACATGTACACTCCATAAGCCATCTTCTGATAATGTGGGTAATTTTGCTTTGAAGCGGATAACACCTCGCTCAAATAATACACCGGCCTCTGTACTGACTTATCATTTTCGACTCGTTCTACGACGATTACAGCACTCACTACTCTGTTGGTAGCCGCTATGTAGAGTAACATAGGCTCTTTTGATAATGGAGAAGCTAAAATGGGCGCTGTGACCAACATCCTTTTCAATTCATGAAATGCACTGTCTGCTTGTGGAGTCCAAATGAACTTATCTGATTTCTTCATCAGTTGATAGAGCGGTAATGCCTTCTCCCCCAGCCGACATACAAACCGGCTGAGCGAGGCTAAACAACCCGTGAACTTTTGTACGTCATTTAGACACCTTGGCAACTCCATCCTATCTACTGCCTTTATCTTGGTTGGGTTGGCCTATATACCTCGGCTAGATACGAGAAAACCGAGTAATTTTCCTGCTGGCACGCCAAATGTGCATTTCTCCGGGTTAAGCTTCATTCGGAACCTTCTCAGGTTCGCGAAGGTCTGCCGTATATCACCCAGTAGTGTTTTGCTTTCTTTGGTTTTGATAACCACATCATCCACATATACTTGTACATTTTTTCCTATCTGGTCATGTAGACATTTTTGCATGCATCTTTGATACGTTGCTCCTGCGTTGCGCAGGCCGAATGGCATTGTGCGATAGAAATAAGCCCCGTACGGGGTAATAAACGCAGTCTTTATTTGATCGGCCGGATTTAACGGTATCTGGTGAAAACCAGAATACGCGTCTACAAATGACAACAGTTCACAACCAGCGGTCGAATCAATGACTTGGTCTATTCTAGGTAAGGGAAAAGGATCTTTTGGACACGCCTTGTTCAGGTTCATGTAATCAATACACATTCGCCATACAATGGCTACATTCGGATCATCCTTATTCTTTTCTACTAGCACCGGGTTTGACAACCAATCCAGATACAACACCTCCATGATGAACCCGGCCGCCAGGAGCCGAGCTATTTCATCCCCTATTATTTTTCTCCTGTCTTCGGCGAAGCGGCGGAGAGGTTGCTTCACCGGTCTTGCTCCTGGCCTTACATTCAGAGAGTGCTCAGCCAACTCCCTCGGAACACCTTGCAGATCTTGAGTTGACCATGCAAAGATATCCCGATTCTCACGGAGGAAGTTGGTGAGCTCGCTTTCCTATTTAGCATCTAGGCCTGCACCAATAGTAACAGTACGCTCTGGGAATTTCTCATCTATCTGAACCTTCTTTGTTTCTTTAGTCGGCTGAAAGGAGACACTTCCATGTGGATTGGCTAATGCCGGCATATTCAGCTGTGCCGACTGAGCGAGGGCTGCTACCTCCTCAAATTTGACCCGGCTGAAGCACATTCCATTGACTTCCTGTAATCCCCTGCTACTGTTATTACTCCTTGTGGCCTGGGTAGCTTCATTTTCAGATAACTCACATGACAGCTGCCCATGAATTTGGCCAATGCTGGCCGTCCGAGTAAAGCATGATAACAACTCTCTAGATCCACCACTTCAAACTCTAAGTTTTCTGCTCTGCAGTTATCTCTTGTGCCGAATAATACATCCACTCGAACCTTACCAATGGGTTCGCACGAAAGCCCTGGTACTATCCCATGGAAAATGGTCCTCGTGGATTGCAGCATGTTCTACGATATTCTGAGTTTATGCATGGTATCTTTGTACATGATGTTGATACTGCTCCCATTGTCAATGAGAACCTTTGAAAATTTCACATTAATGCTTGGTCCAACCAATGTTGGATCCAATACGAGTGCATACGACCCCGGACTCGGCATTATCTTGGGGTGATCCTTTATGCTCCAAGTTACTTCTTGATCTGACCAAGGCACATATCTTGGTACTGCCGGCATAACTGCATTTACTTCCATATGCCGGCGTTGTACACTCTGCTTGTCTTGCTGTTCTGTCGTGAACACGCAATACGACTGATGATGTTCTCTATAATCATTGCGTCCATTGTTTCCTGGATTTGTCCTTCCATCCTGGCCTTGGTTCATCACTTGATGCACCGCATCTCTCCGGTCCGAGTTATCATATCTCGGGGGAGGAGGTGGTAACATCAGTTGCTGTGCATTTGCTCCAGTCAACTACGGCTGATGCTGCTGATGTACTTGGAGAGGTGCTGCCTGAATGCCTGCGGGGTTTCCCATTGCATTTTTCATCCATGCACATTGGCGGGTCGTATGGTTGGCCGGCCTGGCTGGGTTTGACGTGTGAAATTTACATGGCTGATCTAACATAGATTCGAACGTGTACTTCGGCCTCTCCTGCCATTGCTTCTTTTGTTCTGGAGTCCACTTCTTTTTCCTTCATTCCTTGGTGTCCACTGCTGAGGACTATTCTTTTGCCGTTGAGTCGTTCCGTGACTCGGCTGATCTTGCGCTACCGCTGCCACTTGGGCCGAATTATATCTATAATCCGGCCTTTCTTCTCTTCTTCTTCCTCTAAAGTCATTGCGCCTGGATGACCCGGCCAAATCTCTAGCATACTTGTCTTGTTGCTCCCGATGATCTGCCGACATTAATTCTGGTTGCGTCGGATCTCCCAATGCATAGGAGTCCGCTATTCTGATGGTTTCTGCTAATGTGGTTGGCATATCTCTTTGCAATCGCTGCCATAACACACTGGCATAACGGCATCCTTGAGCGAACCAAGCTATTGCTTGTGACTCTATAACTCCTTCACACGAGTTTCTCAGGTTACACCACCGAGTTAAAAACTCTCTGTCCGTTTCATTCGGCCTTTGCTTGCACATGGATAATTGTTGCGGCTTGTTTAGCCTCTTGTATGTACTGGTAAAGTTGCTAACGAACATTTCTTCAAAATCCAACCAGCAGTTGATGCTGCCTGCTGGTAGATTATTCAGCCATACCCTAGCTGGTCCCTCCAACATTTGTGGGACATACCGTACTGCCCATCGTAAGTTCCCACCTGCTATTTTCACAGCTGTGGCATAATCAATCAACCAGTCTTGTGGTTTGGTGCTCCCATTATATGTCTTTGTGCCTCTTGCCAGCTGAAAGTTTGGCATAGGTGGTTCGCCCATGATCCGTGGTCCGAAGTACGTCGGACCCGGTTGTAGAGGTCTCGACCTAATAAGGTAGATTCCTCCTGTGTTTACAATGCTAGTCCCTGGATCAATATCTAGCATCCACAGTTAAGATGTAATATCAAGAACCAAAGGTCATAATATAACTTTATATCCAGGAATAACATAATTTTATTACATCTTTCATAGCTCATATGGCTATTACATTACATTGCAGAGGAATAACTATAGTCATGGGTCCTTCATCTTCAAAGTGCCACAGGCAGATGTTGGTTGTAGACTTTGTAATCCTAATCAATCAATCTTCACAAAAGACAATCAAACCTGCAACATTACAAGTTACAGTCACAAGGGTCAATACATTTGAATTGTATTGGCAAGTTTCACTACTAAGTATAATATAAGTGGATCCTATCATTACATGCAGATTTGGCTAGGTAGAGTTTTTGGCTCAGTTGCATAAAGCAATATTTTTATCCTATCTTTTCAAATATGGTTTTGGTCCTTTGTCAAATCTCTTGTCCAAGTTCCTTGAACTCCTTGGTAGAAACTCAAGTGTTCAAGTCCTTGCCAAAAATCTCTTGAGTTACTTGGTAACCCCAAGTGCAACAAGTTTTATCAAATTCTCATGAGTTCCTTGGTATCCCCAAGTACATCATGCTCTTGAGCACCTTGGTAACCCCAAGTGCATCAAGCTTAAAAAAATCTCTTTGAATTCCTTGGTACCCCCAAGTGCATCAAGTTTTTATATTAGAAGTTGGAATGTCGAGATCTCCCATGGTTCAAACTTTAGTTGCTCAGTATTGTCCATAACCGGGGACACGGCTAAGTACTTAGATTTTATTATCTTCTGCAGAAGGAGTACACTTTACCCACATGTCACAATCCCATCTTGTTGCCACCAGTGGCCTACTGGATTAGTGCTCACCAAGATGGAGTACTGGCAGATTGAGAATGTGACGAAGTCTTTCCAAAAGGTCCTCCCATACATCATTGCTAGCTTGTCTTCAGCCCCCATGAAGCATTCCAGATCCCCATGTCCGGTAACTAAATACAATGTATGGGTCTTCCTAAAGTAGTTGACTAAGCCAGAGCCATAATAGCATGTGGTTGCACACGAAAGCCACAATTGGAGAAACATGTTCAATCTCTAAGTTTCCTAGGTGGTTTTCATTTGGAGCACAACACAAAGTGATTGCCATAGACATGGTTCCTTTTGTTGCCACCTTCTCCAAAACTTAAAGTATCCTCCACCTAGGTGGTTCATTGAGTCCTTGTTTTATTATGTAAAACACAAGTCCTTTTCTCAACCTTTGTAAAATCTCAACATGTATCTCTTTTCATACTATAGCATATAGCATGGCTAAGCATGTAACAACTACAATATTTCCACTAAGGAGTGTATAGGGAATCCTATTAGGTTTTAGCATAGCATAAGTATAAAATTGTTTTCATGCATGTTTTCAAAATCCACTAAGTATAATGAAAATAGTAGGACTTTAGATGATAGTGTCACTTGCCTTTTTGGTAGGGAATGGTGGTTCTCTCCTTGATCTTGCTAGCCTCACACTTTGCTATATTCACTACAAGTCAATCAAGCAAACACAAAATCAACTAACATTCCAAACCAAAGTCAAACAAACAATTTCACACTCACAAAGCAAATGGAACCTAAGTCATGCATAAGTATGCAAAGGATGGTTCTATTGCAAGGTTGGTCTCTACTAGGTTTATAAACTTTGTAAGGTCCAAATTGGTCATTTACCAAAATGGCAAAGTCTTTAGTTAGAGGGTTTTTGCTTAAAATTTATTTTAAAATCCATTCAACATTTTATGTGGTGGAAAATAGTTTTTATTAAATTTAAACTTTTAAGTCTTCACCAAAAGTTTCTAACTCTCAAGATTTGTTGTTTTGGGTCGGTGGCTTTGAATCAAAATATTTTCCCAAAGTTTTATTCCAAAATCCTTTTTCATAATAAAACCATTATCTTTACTTAGCTAGAATTAGACTAATTCAATTAATCCATTTTAATTTTTCCAATTTCATTCCCAAAACCATGGGTTGGTTCCTAGGGTCAGTAAGGTCACTACAAACCATTTTGCAAAAGATTTAATCCTAAAATCAATTTTAAACAATTTTTCTACTCTAAACAAGCTCACAAAAGAATCTGCAAAATCAAGCAAGATAACAGATACTATTTTCTAAACTAAGGCCATGGTTGGTTAGGTCTTGCTCTCCTGAATCCATTGATATAAAATTTGTAATTTTTGGACGTGTGGTTTGAAAGTTACAAGGGTTTGAAAATTACAAACAAATCTGTTTTCAATTTCTATTTTTAAACAGACAGGTGACACGCGGCGCGTAGCTATTCGCGGGTACCGGTTCGGCCGGATCGACAATGTGGACCGCAGGATCTAGTTTGATCGCACGGCACAGGGCGCGTACCTCTTCGCGGCTTAAGCGATCTATCGTAGGCGTTGGATTAAGATCCTACGGATGCTATAGTTCGGTCACAGATGGGCGGCGCTGCGCGGCGGTGGACGGCGGCGACGGCCAGACAAGGTGCTCGCGGTGGTTCTAGGAAGCAAGGAAGACGGAGGGGGTGCTCACCGAGATCGCAGGAGGCTGGGGAAGCTCAACGTGTGGTCGACGAGGCAGGGGGCGCACGGGAACGGTGGCGATTGCTCGCCTGAGACTTCGTCGGCGTCGGGTGGTTCTGTCCACGGTCGAAGGCGACGCTGTAGATCACGCGGAGGCAAGACAGGGGCATGGTCAGGTGCGTAAGACCAAGGCGAAGATGCTCACGTGATCGAGAAGCAGAGGGGCGGTTGGATTTCACCTGGGAAACGCGTCGGAGTTGGAGACAGACGCGGCGGTGCTCGGAGTTTGTCGAGGACGGTGTTCTGGGGCACCCGCGGTCGAACGAAGAGCACAGGGAGGATTGTCTGGGAGTGGGGAGTCTGCTAGTGTGCTCAAGGAGGCTCGGGGTGGTGTGGCTTGGCCGGAATCGGTCGGAGACGGTGGTCGGAGCTGGGAGTGTGTCGAGTCAAATTGGGGCAGCCTCGGGGCAGAGAGTGGTTGGCGACAGAGGGAAAGGGAGGGGAAGATGCAGGCGCTTAATATCGTGCAGTCACGGCGAGATTAACGCGCGGCATTACTGTGAATTGAACGCGGCATTCAAAGGCAGCAACGGCAGCAAGGTTTGGGGGTGACAGGGTCGCGCGGGTGTGGACGATGAGCAGTAGAGGTGGGGTCCACCGGTCAGTGGGAAAAGAAATGAGGGTGAGGTCCACTGGTCAGTCTCTGTGCGGGTTTGTTACTGCGTGCGAATCGTTTTCTTTCGGGGAGAAAAACTGGGCTGGCTCTGGTTGGTGGGCTTCCTGGGCTTGGCCGGCTGGGCTGGGTCCAAATCCATTTTTTTTATTCTGTAACTTTTTCTTTTTCTATTTCTGATTTCTGTTTTGAATTTCAATCAACCAAACAACATTCAAATCAATTCAAATAATCAACAAACTTTGCAACTATGAATTTGGTTCTGTTCAGAAACATAAACCAAAATCCAAAATAAAATAATAATTTTTATTCTTTTGAGGATTCACTCATTAATTAAATAAAATGGCCCATTAGTTATTTAATCAAATAAGGTTTGATTTAATTAATAAAATTTCCATTTGAAATCCAAGTATTTTCAAAACCAAATCAGTAGGTTTTATTTGGAAATAAAAGATATTTGGAAATCTGTTTTTAAAACAAAATAACCTTTTATTTGAATAAAATTGGATATTAAATCCTTATTAATTTATTTAAATCAACCTTTGTTATTTTCATTCAAAACAAAATGTTTTATTTTCAAAAGCTTGGCCAGGGTTTAATTTGGCTTTATAAAATAATCTTTATTTATAAATCCACCTTTTCTTTTGAAAATCAAATCTGTTATTAAAGGTTCCAAAATAGTAATCCCAAAACATTTTTACTTCCTTTAATAAATGTTTAACCTTTTAAATCCTTTTAGGATTTTATTTAATCCAAATAGATTTGAAGTTTCATTTAAATTTAAATAGTTTCTTCTGGCCCTGAAAATCAAACAAAGTTTTATTTTATTCATTTATTTTCACATTACAAGATTTGGAAAATCTTGGGATGTGACACCGGTGGACCTTGTTCTTCCAGCAACTCGGATCGGTATAGCCGGTCTAGCTTTACTCTGGCATCATTTGATGGAAAATCTCTGTACAGAACTCTGTCTTGCATTCCACCATGGATCGCATATTCCATCTCGGAATAACCATCATTGTACCTTTCATTTACTTGATTGTGGCGAGCTGGTCTTGCTTCTCTTTCCTGCCGAGGTTCATGTCTTGGCTGCGGGTTGAGCGGCGGTTCTCTCCTTACTTCAATAGGGATATTGTTCTCGTGATTGACTCTTCCGAGTTCTCTTCTGCCGAGGTCTCCATTGCCTCGGCTTCCGCCGTCTTTCTCAGCACGGCCGAGATTCCTCTCACCACTGTTACCTCGGATTCCATTGCCTCTGTTCTCGTTTGCTTTCCCAGCTATCGCCGGATCATACGAAACGATTTGCTTGTTTCTCTTTCCTGAAGTTACCGCTTTGTCCCTTCGTGCATTGTTTCCGGGTGAGGACGTTGCTGCCACGGACAAGGCAGGTGCTGCTCCAGCCGAGTGAACCATTCATGAGGCCCCTGGCCTCGCCGGGTCTGCCCTGAGCATTTCTTCGTTTTGCTGGTTCGCGATGCGCACCAGCTCATTCACTCTTTCTTGCTGTTTCTGCCGGGCTTCGCCGGTCAATCCCTCTAACTCTAATGCTGCGGCATTTGCCGCTCTCAGGTTCTTTGTCGGGGTACTGTACCTTGGCAAACCCAAATCAACTGATTCTACCTTATGAGCATCATGCTCCTTGTTAATATCATCTATGAGGTTCTTCCCTCTTAATCTCAACTCGTCAACCCGTTCGGGAGCGACGTCAAGCTTATTAGCTTTGGCATATTCTCTCAGGGTCCTGTTTAAGGATTCCCGCAAGGCCGACACCTTTTTTGCCTCTACCAGCACCTTTTGCCTGGTTTCTTCTAACTCTGCCTGAGCATTAGCCGGATCAAGTATCAGCGCTACAGGTGTAGTCAGGTTTCCTATGGTTGCCTGAAGAATGTTTTTTGGTCTTTCCAGAGGTGTCCCTCTCACTCTTGGTGCCTTTGGGGTAGTGTCCTGTACTTCGGCCTGGTTGGTCACTGGAGGGATTACCTCGGTGGGTGGTGGTGCCGTCTGCCTGGGCGCGACCTGCACGCCTGCGGCGGGGTCTCTGGTTGATCCGGCACCCGCTACTCCCGCCTGCACTCCGGCTGCGACCATCACCTCGACGCTGCTCACCGGATGCGCTCCGCGCGGACGGCTCGCAGCGCTAAGGGGTGGCTCTCCTGCAACAACAACCTGGTGAGGATAAATGCCGGAGATGTCGACGCCGACGTAGACCCTGTGCCCGCCCAAGCTGATGAAGACACCGTTGCACGGGGGAGTTTTTCCCCTGAAGCTGCCTGCATTGTCGCTGACGTAGTCACAGAGATCGAATCTCCGGACCAAGCCAGAAACAACGCGCTCGCCGGTGTTGATGAAGTTTCCCGTCCGGATCATGACTCCAGCTAGCACCGCTGCTGGCCCCATGGTGGGCGCCAACTGTCGTGGTGGTGGCACGGCAGATGCCATGGGTAGGCTAAAGTATTGGGCCAATGGATGTTAGTGGGATCTGGGGAGGGAAGATGCAGTTGATTCTACACACAGAAGACAAAGGCAAAGATCTTTATTTCTCCTTCCTTGGGCTACAAGTGCTCCTTGAGCTGTATTCAAGGAGAAAGGAAGAACTTTACCATCCTAACGGTACTAAATGAGCCGATGCCCTCCTCAGGGTCCAAGCCTCCCCTTATAAAGGAGAGCCTTGGGTTCCTTTCGGGCTGACGGGGCAAGAATATTCGAGGAATATGCTCGTCCCCAATATAGTAGTTCGGCGGCCTCCTTTCCCTGTCGCCCTTCTAATGACGGCAAGGCTCCAGAGGGCCCTTCCTGCGTGCCTCGGGCTTCAGAACTGTCACCTCCGTGACCTCCTTCTGTCCCTCTGTCACTCTGCGCCTTTGTCCCTTGTGCTTGGCTCTGCTCAGATTCTCCCTAGCCTGCGGCTAGAGTTTGACTTTAGGCTTCTCCTTCTCTTGCAAGCTTCGTATCATTCGGCCCTGCCTCGAGTAACTCGGCTTGTCCTTCACCTGCATTAAGATTACTCGGGCTAACCCGGCCGACTTATTCAATATCTCGGTCGGATAACGCCTTGCCATTATTATGAGGGTCCTGCCCTTCCCTATCTTGGCCGAACTCTACAGGATTTGGCCGATTCATACTATAACTCGGAAACTAGACCGGCAACTTCCTTTCATCTTTCCCCGTCTTTACCCTACCTGAGGTCATCTCCCCAACACTTCCATTTCCATTTCCACTTCCACTGTGGTGGCTCTTGTGTCCACTCTTGTGGTTCTTATACTTGTCATTGTCATGACTGCGATGATGCTTGTTGTCATGTTGACGGTTGTGGTTGTGGTTGTGGTGGCTGTTGTACTTCCCATGTTTGTGGAATCCAGAACTTCCACTATCATCATGATGGGAACGCTTGTGTGACGATCCCGAGCTGTGCTTATCAAAGTTATGTTTCCTTTTTCTGCCCTCAACCTATTTCATCTCGTTTTCCAAGATGGTGGCCTTATCACAAAGTGATTGATAGGTTGGGACATAGGCAACGGACAACTGCAGGTTCAACTCATCGTTAAGTCCTTCGAGGAATTTCTCTTTCCTCTTAGCATCAGTATCAACTTCATCCCTGTATAGCGTGCCAGATTGTTGAACTCCTAGATATACTTAGCCACACTGCGGTGACGCTGTTTCAGGTTGTGAAACTCCTTTTTCTTCAAGTTCATCACTCCGGATGAGATGTGAGCTATACGGAAACCATCCTCAAAAATAGCCCAAGTCACATCCTCAAGGGGAGTGGTGATCTGAAAGTTGTCCCACCAGGTTGCTGTCGGTCCTTCGAGCAGATGTGCTGCAAACCTAACTTTTTCCTCGTCGGTGCAGCCAACGGTGACTAAGTCCTTGTTCACTGAAGTAACCAGTCATTGGCTACCATTGGATCAGTGGTTGCCGAGAACTTTGCAGGCCTTAGTCTCAGAAATTTGGTGAGCATGTCAAATGCTGGAGGATTGTTCTGATTGTTGTTGTTGTTGTTGTTGTTGTTGTTGTTGTTTGTTGTTGTTATTGATGTTCTGATTCTGATTTTGCATGAACTGTGTCATCATCTACATCAGTTGAGCTTGAGCTGTCATCAACTTCTGCATCTCGGGAGTGACGTTATGGTTGTTGTTTGGGTTGGGGTTGGCACGACGAGGAGGCATCTGTGGTTTCAATAAGGATAAGAAATGAGATACCCATAGATGCTTAACATGCACAAAACATCACATAACAACAATCATAAAAACCAAGATCAAAATAACGTAAAGTTTGAACAGGGTAAATTACAAGTTTTTGGAAAGGTAAACACACCATAGCAAGCCATCCACATGTTGAATGGTCATTGCAACTCAATAATCAAAGTATGATAGATAAAAGATAGCCGAGTAGTCTACACTACTACTCCATGTCAACCTCCACGTCAACAAGAGCAAGACCTGCATTCTCCATGGCGGCCTTATACTCCTCTACACTAGTGGTCAAGGCCTCGATATTTGCCTTGAGGGCCCTCTTCTGTGAGCGAAGCCTCTCAATCACTCCCTGCTGGGTCTCGAGCTCGAAGTCCTTGGCCTCTATCTCATCCTTCATGTCCTTGGTCTTCTTGTTTCTGTCCTAGACTCTCTTCTCCTGATTCTTGAACTTCTTGTCCTGGCTCTCAAATCTGGCCTCCATCTCCTTGAAGATCTCGTCTTGCTCCGTGAAGAGCTTGTCCTTCTCCCTCAACTGAACCTGGAGTTCGTCATTGCTAAGCATGATGTTGGTCCTATCGGTGTCAAGGTGTCTAATAAGGCCCTCTAGGTCCTGGAGGTAGAGACGAACTGGCTCAATCGTCTCTCTAGTAGCACCCTCGTACACCAATGCCTCTCCCTCCTCGTCACGTCTCCCGAACGGCTGGAAGTAGAGGCCTCTAAGCTCAATGGAGTGGCATCCGCAGAGGCGTCCGAGTAGCTCCTGCATGACTACATATAGACCGTTATCCTTGTCATCGTGCATCAGCTTGAAGGAGATCTCCTCCGTGAGTGGCTCCGTCTGTCGTCCCGGCTGCGAGACTCTAAAACCCCAAAGATCCTTCCTCTCAAACTTGGTGAGCTGAAATGCCTTGATACTAGGAAGTGGAAGGTTGAGCACACTAGTAAACTGCACAATACGTGAGCCAAAACGAGTTCCATTGAACTCCTCGACAGTGTTGATCTCAAATCTAGTCATCTAAGGTAAGATAGAAAAATATTAGAACAACACAAGTAGAAGAAACAAGACAGTAGAATGAAAACAAAAGCATACATCATCCATAAAACATACAAGTCATGGCATACAAATTTATCACAACACTAAGGTTCAACATAACTTAGACAAATTTTTAGGAAAATACGACAAGTGTGGTGGTCCAACTAACGGAGTACGTTACAATTCTCACTCACTTGACAAGATAGCTATCAGGGCATCCCTAGAGGCAATCTGTCGATCTTGTTCACAAGATTCTAATGCTAAGTCTATGATGTCTTCTCTTAAACGTTGGTTGGCAGCCTCTAAGTCTTGGGTATGCTTCTTTTCTTCTCTAAGGTCATTTTGAGTGTTGAGCATTCTACACTTGAGCCTATCACCAAGCTCCTTGATGGCATTCCAAGCTGTATTTCTTACAGAGTCAAAGAATCTTGTGTGCATTTCAGAGTTGGTGACCATACAGAATCCTGACTCTTTGTGGTTTTCTTCCTTGTTTTTGTACAAGTGAAGCTGCACCCACCAATACTCCTCTCCTTCATACATCACAGGGAATCCCTTATATACAGCTGCACCATGTATTCCCATGGTAACCATAAGGTTCTTGAGTGCTTTGGGAAACTCCGTATCACACTCCAAAGTCATGGTCATGAGTGGTCCCTTCTTGATGGCTTCGTTTATGGAGTTCATCTACAAATGGAGATGAGATAGAAGATTAGAAAATTTTACGAGAAGAAAAAGACAAGTGTGGAATTTTGCAAAGTGTTGTAGTTTTCCTTAGTGATTTCTTAGTCTAATCCAACCTAGGGTCATAATCCTACAGGAAACACAGTGCTCTGATACCATCTGTAAGACCCCACCTTTATAAAGGTAAAGGTCCCTGTGATTTCAATGCTAGTCCCTGGATCAAATGCTAGCATCCATAGTTTAAGATGAAGTACACATAGACAAAGGTCTTTATTACATCGTCATTCCAGAGATAAACATAGTCTTTTACAACTCCATAGCCAAAGGCTAGTACAAGAGTTCATAACATAAGTAAATAAAGCGAAGTCTTCATATTCATGTGCCACATGCAAACATGTTGAGTGTAGACTCATAACCCTAATCCACAGAGTAACATGCAACATCATAAGTTACAGCCACAGTGGGTCAATACATTGGAATAGTATTGGCAAGTGATACCATAGTAAAATAATAGTTTCTAGCTTCTATATGAATTTGGCTAAGTGTAGCTTAGCCTTGCTTTGCTCAAAATAGGTTTTTCCTATCAGTTGGAAACACTAAGTTTTTGTTTGACAAAAAAACTCCCAAGGAACCACCAATAGACATTGGTGAACCTTTTCCCTTGTTCAACCACAAGTTTTTAACTTAGAAATTGGGATGAGGAGATCCTTGATAGCTTGAATGTCTTGATGCTCAAATTGTCCGTTGTCGGGGACACGGCTAAGTACTTAGATTTTTCCTTCTCGAGAGGTGGTGCACTTTCCCCACAAGACTCGACATGCATCGAGACGAGATCTTTCAAAAGCCTTCCCTTAGACAAAATGGATGCGTTCCAACCTATCACCCTACCACCATCTGTCCATATGGCTAAGTTATTGCAACCTATATGATCAAGGTAGAGCCCATATGACATGTGGTTGCACTAGAAGCTTCTATACACTAAGTATCTCAAATCCCTTTGTTCCTGGGTGGCTTTCCACAAGTGAGAAACACTAGGGAGGCCATAAAAATGGGCCCTGAGTAACCAATCAATATAAACCATTCTTCCCATTCCACCCAGGTGATTCATTCACTTAGTTGTTTTATTAAGTAAAAACACAATTCAAAGACTTAACAAAATTTCCATAGCATGTATATAATCCACCCTTGTTTGCTACTAGATAGGCTAAGCATGATAATATAACAAGTATCTTAACTTAGAGAAAATTCTACCAAGACTACAACTACTAGGATTTCCCATAGCATAGCATATAGATACTTAGCAAAATTTCATGCAAGCCCTATACAAAATATCACTAGTGCATAGTCAAAATAATAGGACATATACATGAAGCACCACTTGCCTTGGTATTTGGGGGAGTATCAACAATCCTCACAATCACAATCACCACTAGCACCAAAATCTACACATAAAATGATAGCACCAAAATTACACTCAAAATAATCAAGCAAAAATATATGAATGTATGAAAATGCCATGTGATGAATTTTCTTATACTCAGAAAGACAATTAAATAGTAGTAAACATAAAAATAAACATTTATAGACTAAATAAACTCAATTTGACTTTAAAAACATTTTTTAAATAATTCATATAGTCAAAATAAGCCTATATTTGTCTCTGCATAAAATTCCATTTTTGCAGAAGCTAAATACAAAACTAATCCCACAGTAGTGTAGGATTTATTTTTGTGAATCCATTGATATCTTATTTGCATTTTTTGGATAAACAGAACAAAAGATATGAATTTTACAAGTTTAAACATTCAAAAACCTTTTCTGGATTTTATTTAAACAAAGCACACACACGTGGCATGCTCTGATTGGACGGTACCGCTTTGCGCGGGATCACGCTTCCGTGCCATTGGATCCCAGATCTAAAGAAAATGGTTCGATCGAGATCTAATCTATACCCTACGATCCAGATCTAACGGCGCTGGCTCACTCGACCAAAGCCTAGCGGCGGAAATGGGACAGATGGTGGCGACGCTACTGACGGTGACGCGCCGGCTAGGATAGTAGGTTAGGGGAGGGGCGCTGACGCTTACCGAGGTCGCGAGGATACAGTGAAGCTTAACGTGGTCGCAGCTTGGGTAGGGGTGCACGGACGCGGCCGGAAAAACTCGTCGGAGCTTGCGCTGGTGTCGGGTTTACGTGGACGGCGACGGAGGCGATGACCTGGGCCGCCCTAGCTTAAGTCAAAGACATCAGCGTGTGCACAAGGAACTTGCGAACAAGATAGCATGAACCAGAAGGCGAGGGGCGGTCGTATCTCACCGAGATTTCTCGTCGAAGTTGGGGACGGCGTCGGGCTCGCTTGGGAGTGGTCGTTGATGACGCTACAAGGCACAGAAAGATGAACCAAAGGTGGAGTTAGACGCGCACAGACACGGCAAGCACACGTGCATCAACCAGAGAGAAAGGGGGCTAGGGTTTACCATATTCCTTTGCCGGAGTAGCTCGGGATAGCGGCGACGCGAGTTGAATTGTGGACAGCCTAGTGGCGGAGAGAGGGCGCCGAGTGAGGGGAAAAGAGCGAAGAGGGGAGGGGGTTAAATAGCCGGCGAGGGGCGAGGAAATCACGCGGCATTGATCGGCAATTAAGCCCGCTTCAATCATGACAGTGATGGAGGTAACGGCGGCGACGACGGGGTCGGGGGGTGCAGGGTTTGGGGACGATGACGACGTGGCGTATGGGGCCACTGGTCAGCGAGGGAGGGGTATGCGCACGTGGGTGAGAGAGAGGGGAAAGGGGATGCCCTGGGTGGGCTTGTTGGGCCTGTTCTAGTGTTGGGCCAAATGGGCAGCGACAGTTTTTCTTTTTTTCTTTTTGCTTTTCCTTTTTCTATTTGATTTTCATGAACCAATTTCAAACCATTTTCAAATAAGTCTGAATTCAAACCACCTCTAGATTTTTGTAGTGTAATCCTTGCTCCTAAATATGTACAAAACACTACTGCCTAGTCAAATGTACTTTGACACTTTGAAAAATAAAATAAACTATGCCTTTATTGATATATATATATATATATTAGGCATATAAATGGTTTTGTTTTGAAAAAATTTGTGCAAGCTTTGCATCCATTTTAAAACATTACTGATCAATCCAAAGCACTCTCATACCTTGAAAATAAAAATAAAACCATTGCCTTATTTGCATAAAATAATAGGCATAACATGGTTTCTTATTTGAAATTTTGTTTGGAAAGACCAAATGCTATCAATGCATGAATGAAATGTAAACTTTAACAAATCATGATTTTTGGGATGTTACATCTTTTCACTCTGTCAGACCACCAACCAATTGCAAGCACAACTCTATGAATACAGAACCAAAACTGTGAGTATGAGGCTAGATTTGATCGCATAAGCTCTGCTGCTAGTTTCAGGAAGACAAGGACATCCTTTTTGGATGGGGAACCATTGCCTTGGTAGTTTTATGATGACAAGAGAACACCACCGCCACCGAAAGAGTAATTCGTCATCAGATTTTGCACCCCCTTGGCTTGTTCCAAGCTTGGGGGAGTGCCGCGGTATCACCACCATTATCTTTTATCTTTTAGCTTTTTAGTGGATTCATATCTGTGGTAGAGAGGTTATCTTATAGTTTGGTTTGCATATGGAAGTATCTCTCCTTTAGTTGATTATCTATGTATCCCTTAGTGTGATTGCCTTTATTGAATATTAATGAGAAGTCTCATCTTTTACTTTTTGCACTTCTTATTTTTAGTTTGCAATCTCTATTATATGATGGATCTTGTTGATCAGTATTGGCACCACTTTGGGATCATCAAGTGGATCTAAATTAGTTTTGGCAAACCGAGTTCTGGTCAGTAGCATTACTATGAAAGAGAAAAAGAAAGAAAAAAAGCTTATAGGTATTTTGTATAATTTGTTTTCTTTCTTGTTAGCACATAAGCTTAGTATTCTTTATTTAAGATTATTTTGTGTCTTCAAGGAAGATTGCATGTTTGGCTTTATTACTTGTATGTTTGCTTGTTTCTTTCTGTTGGGCCACGCAGAGATAAAACAAAACTTTTCCTCTAACGTGGTGATCCCAAGATCTAGCTGAGGTAGAAGGCCACGAGGTTTACCACTAGACGCGCAGTTGCGGATTACTGATGAAGCGCGTCAGTTGATGCAGTGCAGTCCTCATGATCCGATCGTCCTGGTGCTGATCGCACATCACCTCTGCTGGTATCCACACGTACAAGGAGGAGCACCGGAAGCGAACTGCTAGGTTCGTATCGACGGTAGGACTGCTGTGGAGCTAGGGTTTCCAACACATGGAATGACCAAACCGAACAACGATTAACCTTTCTGGGTTACGGTGCTCCACTATATATAGGGAGTGAACTTGGGCTCTGCTCGCGCGACCCATTCACTAAAGCCCATATAACACTAGTCACCGTGAGTCCAACTCACTAACTCAGTCCTAATCCGGTTTAGGTCCAACCCAACCAGATTATAGGTTCAGATCCGATCCGAACATGCTCCCGCTCTTAAGTGTGTGACCCCGCAGGCTCATGGCTACTTGGACACGATTTGAGTCCGACTCTCAATCGATCAGTCGGTAGCGGCTCCTAGCAGAACGTGCCGACTACCAAGTACCAAAGAGTCATGATGACTTGCCTTTCCAATGCGACTTACGTCCGAGTCCCTTTTGCCTCACGATATACCTTGTCAGATTATAGGCAAATAATTGTCATCCCTTAAATAGTCCGACTCTCTTCTCGATCCGAGATAAGTGATTCATCCGACTAACTCTTAGTCGATCGCCTCGGTTAACACTTAACCGAGTCGTGCATGGCCATGCTTTACGAATCATATCTCACTAGAGGGCCCAGAGAATATCTCTCCGAGTGGAGGGGCAAAATCCCATCTTGGTTATTCACATCACGCAGCTTGATTCTCAGTCGACCCGAACCCTGCCTTTATAACTGACCAGTTACGGATCAGCGTTTGACATAACCTAAGTCGGTGATCCTCAACTCGGACTATGCAACAACCTCAGGTCTAAGGATTACATTGATTGAGATATACAAATGACAACTTACTCGTTGTACCTCAATATGGGTCAATCCAACTCGCTAAACTCTTTAGCCGAATCTATGTAAGTTGGAATAGCATCTCCATGCTCATGACAAGTGGAACCGAGTCATCAAGCCAACTTTCACATTGGTCTAAGTTGTGTGTCCAGCACAACTTCGATGACCAAGGATATTTAGTACAAACAACATGAATGCATAGTTCCACAACCGAATCAGATATTCAATGATACACATCAGATGTTTATACAAGGACTACTTAATATCTTTATGAATACAATGGGAAATATCATCGTACATGATTGCCTCTAGGGAATATTCCCAACACTTTCAACTCTCTTGCTTGCTACCCAGCCTTGCTAGCCAAAAACCTGTTTTGAGAAGGCATACTGTCAACACCCGGATTTTTAATCCCAGATGCCTGTTATGCCATACATCGCAATCCCAGGATTACCATTTTTGCGAGACATGACAGAATTGGATATCATAGTACATCATCCATTACAACCGTACATAAGTTCTTACACAAATAGGGATCTCATGATCCAGTTCTTAATACAACATCAAGCAGCGGAATACGTAATAATAACGGTAGAGTGGGCGAAGCTCCATCTTCGGGGTCACAGGCAATGCTGACAATGGGAGATGATCCTAGTTGTCGTAACCTTCCTGGGGTCCATCCTCCAGGTACTCCTCTTCATAGTCTGGCCATGGGAATAGCCAGGGACAAAGCCATGAGTACTCTTTAAGTACTCGCAAACTAATACTAACAAGTGAGAGGGGTTTTTGATAATAGGACACTAGGCTCTAGGGTTGTTTTGCAAAACCTAGATTTATCTCTACTAAGTTTAGGAGCAACGAATGCTAATTGAAGGTTTATAACACCTAAGTGGGAACTTGTATGTCATATCACAACCATGTTGTGGTCAAGTCAAAGTCTCAATTCATTTCACAAGTCATTTTGAAAAGTCTGACGGGGGAACAGTATGGCCACTCCAACTGTCCATAACCGCGGACGCGGCTATTCAAATAGTTTGACACTCTGCAGAGATTGTACACTTTCACCACAACATTCGATACATCCGTCAGGAACAAATCCTGAATTCACCATACTCAGTATGCGGATAATCAATCCTAACCTTTCAATTACACGCCCTAGTATAAGCACCTCTCCTGTGAGTTTGGCCTCCCAACCATGACCAACTGTCATCTTGGGTACTGCACAGGTGGACAATCTTCACAAGGTAGCCTCAGCTCAGACCTTGGCCGTGAGGGAACTAATACTAAGGTATATAAGTTTCCAGTCAAGCCCTACCCAATCTTCGGGTATTGTGGTTGTACGATAAAATTGGAATGGTATCGCATCCAGACAACCATTAGTTTTATAAAGGGCTAAGGCTCATGCCTCATCATTTTCATCACCAAAATCATCAAGTGTTCGGAAACACATGTCCAAAACATTTCAATAGAATGATCCATCATTCCAAGGTTTTCATAACCATTTTTCCACCAAGTATTCCCATCTAAAGTTGATCAGGTTTTATGCTTAGCACTAGCATCTACAGGTGGGGGTAAGCACTAATGAGGGGTGGTAAACTAGTGGAGTTTTAGCTAAGTTTAATCTCATGCCTTGGGATGACATCAAGATTATCTAGCTTAGGCCAAATTTTATGCTCTTTATGTAACCTTCACATATCTTTCTAGTATCTACCACTCACTTAGGTAAAATCTAAGTAAGAGCTTTGATAAAGAAATAAAGTAAGAAGCTTGCAAGTAAAATTAGGATTAGGTATCATCAAATGTATCTAACCAAGCATGCTTAGTGCATTTCATAGGTTGTTTAACTCTCATCATTGCAAGTGTGAGCTTGCAAGGTTAATAGCTTGCACATTCAACTAGTAGCATTGGGCTTGCATTAGTGTCAATATAAGCTTGCCTTGTGCAGAGCAGTGGTTGAAGTTCTCCTCGGCTTCTTCTTCTTCGTAGAATCCTCCCTCCTCCTCGTATCCTTGGTCGGTACTATCGTCTATGAATAAATACTAGGTACACAATCACCAAACAATACTTAACTACTTGGAATCATCACACACAAGGGTCCTATAGATGATCTAACATCATCTCTAACATTACAAGATTAAGGCTTGGTTTAATTCCTTTTATTTTTAGAAAAGTAATTTCTACTCATTGAAAAACTATTTAAGATTTAATATTCTCCAAACCAAACATGGGATCATGTTGACACATGTCATCACCACATATTTTAGTCCATGGGAATATGATTTAAAGTGGTGTCACAATTTAATAAGGTTTTACCCTTTTATTTTAATTAATTAAAGTGGCTAGAAATGCCTATGTAGCATTCTTTTATTACTTGACCATTATTTCTGCAAGTAAACCTATATGTTTTTATATATTCTGAAAGGTATGGTTAAATGTGATTTTTGAGAGTTGGAATCAACTCAAAAACTTTTATGGTTTAAATTTGAAAAATGTTTGAATGCAGAAAAGCTTCTGCCTTGTTATTTTTACCATAGGTGATCTATAGATCCAAATGACTTGAATCCAACGGGCTTGGATTCAGCATTCCCAGACCTTTCCAACAAAATTGGTTTCATTCAATTTGGTGCACTGAATCGATCTGGGTTGATTTTTGAAACTGGGTACAGAAGTGTGTTTGAAATAAAATGGAAAAGGTTTAATTCAAATAACTGGGCTGCGCGGGAAAAGTTAACGGGCCGGCCTGCTAAGCGCAGTGCTTCCGCGGGCTGCTTAAGTGGCTGTCCCCACTCGTCAGTGAGACAGGGGGTGCGAAGCGATATGGGGCGATGTGGATCGTGCGGTCTAGTTCTAATCCAACGGCTGGGAGTCATCGTCGACGTTGGGCAACGCCAGCGAGAAAGAAACCTAGCGCGGCCAGTGGGGGTTGCTGGGGGCTCACCGGGGTGCAGGCGAGTTTTGGCGAGGCGGGCGAACGACAAAGTCGACGACGGCGAACTCAGGGGTGGTCGCGGCAGCTCCTGGGGTGGACGAAATCGATGGCGCCCTTCTTCTCCAGAGGCGGCGGGCTCCGGTGAAATTCTGGCGATGCGCTGCTCGCCTTGCTCCGGGACTGAGGTGGGGTGGTTCTGGGTGAGAGAGGAGTGGAATGGTGTGAAGAATTCGAGCGGGGGAGTCCTCTATTTATAGTCTCGACGGTGAGACCGAACGGCATGGGCAGGCGACGGTGGCGACATGGCTACAGGCTGCTAGAGGCATGGCCGGCGGTGGCGATCGCTTGGTGGTCTCCTGGCGATGCTCTACGGCTTTAATGCGCTTGTAGGGGCGGTGCGGTTTGGTCTGGAACACGTGACGCTCTGCGCGGCAGAGGCGGCGTCTTCGACGGCGAGCGGTGGCTGTGCGTCACGGGGCGGCAAACGGGGATGTCTGGCAGTCTCCTGGGTCGGTGGTGATCGTGTATGCACGCGGTGAGGGCGGCGCGCGGTCTGTGGGCTTCAGTCGAGGGTGGCGCTCTGGCGCATGCTCGGCACGGTTGGCAGAGGCATGGACGCGGCGTTCCTGGGTGCTCTGGTCGGTGTCTTCGAGGCAGGGCTGGTCGAGAGGGGCGGTGAGGCATGGGTGATCTCCCATACAAGGTTGGCATGGCTAGCTTTCTTCCTAGCTTGCTGTCTACACTGGGGTGGCAAGGGTGGCTTCGGCTGTTCACCATTGATGGTTTTGGCAAGCTCACAGTGGTGCTAGTGCTTAGTTAATCTTGCTAGATGATCTACTGAGATGGTTGTGAGCTAGATAGGGAACCAGTTAGGCTCAAAACACTGCACACTATAGTGTTTTGATTTTGTTTGATTTGTCTCTGCCAAGTGTTTCATGAAATGGCCGCATGAATTCAAGTTTTGAATTTTGAAAAGATTTTTGGTGGGTGTGCTAGATTAGTGCTGGTGAGTCTGCAGATGCTTGGGTTTTGAAAGTTGAGCTTGTTTGAGTGGTTTTTGAAAAAGTGGGATCTTCCCATATGATAAAGATTCAATTTTGATATGTCATGTAAACTATGCATTTGAAAGTTTCTGGATGATCACAAAGTGGGCCTTGATACTTTGTTATGAGTACAATCAAGGGGTGCAAAGATCCAGAAAAGTATCTGTTAGGTTCTGAAAGTTTGAGACAGCCAAAGTAGGCATGGGAGTTAAATTGGTCAAAATGACCATTCCTTTATTTTATTTGTTTTGATTTACTTGTCTTTGGGAAAAGTGTGGGAAATGTTTTAGATGGTGTTTATTTCACCTAAGAAACATTTTACAAGCAAGGAAACATACAAGAAAGGTGGTTCAAAAGAATTTCAAATTCAATGCATACTCATATGCATGCATTCATAATTTTATTTAGAAAAGTTTTTGTTAACCCTAATTTTGATGCTTAGAGTTTGATGATCCAAGTTCAATATGTTTTGGGATGTTACAAACCTTCCCCCCTTAAACAAAATCTCGTCCCGAGATTTGAAAAAGGACAAAAAGATTACCTAGGATTTGAAGAGATCGGGAAACTCCGTCCTGATGTGATCTTCGCGCTCCCAGGTAGCTTCCTCTTCTGTGTGGTTGCTCCACTGAATCTTGAGAAACTTGATGCTTCGGGTTTGGGTAGTTCGAAAAGCTTCTTCCAAAATACGGATGGGTACTTCGGGATAGGTCAGGTCATCATTGATCTCTATGGTCTGGTGATCGATATTTTTGAACACTTCGGTCTTCTCGGGGACTTCGAGACACTTGCGAAGTAATGAGATATGGAACACATTGTGCACGGCTGACATCTCTTCGGGTAGTTCCAATTGATACGATACTTCTCCTCAACGATTCAAAATCTTGAAAGGTCTGATATATCTGTGGGCTAACTTTCCTTTGAGTTGGAAACGCTGCATTCCCTTCAATGGCGACACTTTCAGATAAACAAAGTCCCCTACGTTGAAGGCGAGGTCTCTACGTCTCTTGTCGGCGTAACTCTTTTGTCTGGATTGGGCTGTCTTGAGGTGTTCAAGAATCTTGTGAACCTTCTCTTCTGCTTCTCGTAGGATGTCGGGTCCAAAAATCTGACTCTCTCCTACTTCCGACCAGTTCAAAGGGGTGCGACACTTCCTTCCGTACATGAATTCAAATGGGGACATTTGCAAACTGGCTTGATAATTGTTGTTGTATGAAAATTCTGCAAACGGCAAACAGTCTTCCCACTTGGATCCATATTCTAACACACATGCTCTCAGCATATCATCGAGCATTTGATTTACTCGCTCCGTTTGTCCATCGGTCTGAGGGTGATAAGCGGTACTGAAATCTAAGCGGGTTCCTAAACCTTCTTGGACTTTCTTCCGAAATCTCAAGGTAAACTGAGTTCCTCGATCCGATACAATGTTCTTGGGGACTCCATGCGAACTAACGATTCTAGCGATGTACAACTCTGCTAGTTTCGAACTCTCATATGTGGTCTTGATGGGCAAGAAATGAGCGACTTTGGACAATCTGTCCACTATGACCCAGATAGATTCATTTCCCCTACTAGAAGTAGGCAGTCCAGTGATAAAGTCCATCCCAACGGAATCCCATTTCCATTCCGGAATCTGCAATGGTTGCAACAATCCAGCGGGTCTTTGATGTCCTGCCTTGACTCGCTGACAAATATCACACTTGGCGATATAGCTTCCGATTTCTCTCTTCATCTTATGCCACCAAAATTGCTCCTTCAGATCTTGATACATCTTAGTTCCTCCAGGATGGATAGAATAAAGAGTATCATGAGCCTCCTTCAAGATAACTTCTTTCAACTCAGAATCTGCTGGTACACAAAGGTGTCCTTTGTACCACAAAACTCCTTCTTCGTCCTCGGTGAATCCAGGTACTTTGACTGTACCGATACGACGCTTGATTCCGTCGATACTAGCATTTCCCTTTTGCGCCTCTTTAATCTGACTGATCAAAGTGGGCTGGAGTTCTATGCTAGCCAAAAATCCTTCACACACTAATTCTATTCGAAAATCTTCCATCTCTTTGTGCAAACTTGGTTGCTCCTTCAAAATCATGGAGTTCAAGCGGCACGGCAATCTGCTAAGGGCATCGGCTACCACATTGGCTTTACCAGGGTGATAGTGAATGTCCAGATCGTAATCCTTGATTAGCTCAATCCATCTTCTCTGCCTCATATTCAGCTCCTTCTGAGTGAATATATACTTTAGGCTCTTGTGATCCGTATAGATCTCACAACGATTTCCCATGAGGTAATGTCTCCATGTTTTCAGGGCTAGAACTACGGCTGCGAGTTCGAGGTCATGGGTTGGGTAATTTTGCTCATGTTGCTTCAGTTGTCGAGATAGATAAGATATAACTTTGCCTTCTTGCATTAGCACACATCCGAGACCGATCTTTGATGCATCACAATATACATCGAAGGGCTTCGTGATATCCGGCATGATCAAGATTGGGGCTGAAATCAATCTCCTCTTGAGTTCTTGAAAACTCGCTTCACATTTGTCGGTCCATTCAAACTTCTTGTCCTTCTTCAGCAATTGGGTCATGGGTATGGCGATACTAGAGAATCCTTCTACGAATTTGCGGTAATATCCCGCTAACCCGAGAAATGCACGAACTTGGGTTTGAGTGGTTGGGGCTTGCCAATCTTCTACATCTTTCACTTTGGCAGGGTCAACGGCAATTCCTCCGGCTGATACAATGTGACCGAGGAATCCTACCTCCTGTAACCAGAATTCACATTTGCTAAACTTTGCATACAACTGATGCTCTCTAAGGGTTCCAAGAATGGTCCTTAGGTGTAGCTCATGTTCTTCTTCTGATTTGGAATAAGTTAGAATGTCATCAATGAAAACAACGACAAACTTATCCAGGAAGTCCATAAAAATCTTATTCATGAGATTCATGAAATAAGCGGGGGCATTGGTTAGTCCAAAAGACATGACTGTATACTCATACAATCAATATCTGGTGGTAAAGGCAGTCTTTGGAATATCCTCTGCACGAATTTTGAGTTGATGATAGCCAGTTCTAAGATCAATCTTAGAAAACACTTTGGCACCGGTTAACTAATCAAACAAATCTTCTATCTTGGGCAAGGGGTACTTGTTCTTGATGGTGACATCATTCAATTTCCGACAATCCGTACACAAACGGTTACCTCCATCCTTATTGTCCACAAACAAGACAGGTGATCTCCAAGGTGACGTACTTGGTTGAATCAATCCAATTTCCAACATGGCATCCAGTTGCTTCTTCAGTTCTGCTAGCTCTGACAGGTTCATACTATAGGGTCTCTGGGCTATGGGTCCAGTTCCGGGGATTAGTTCGATGATAAAGTCGATATCCCGATCTGGGGGCATACCGGGCAAAACATCTAGAAATACATCGGTGTATTCACAGACTATCCGGACTTGGTCAATGGTAGGTTGGGCTATACTCTTGTTGCATTTGAATTGGCGAGGTAAGGTTTCAGATATATGCTCAACTGATATTCCGGCGGTACTGGTCATGGTTATGGCTTTCTTGGCACAGTCAATCAATCCTTTATGTTTGGACATCCAATCCATCCCTAGTAATACCTCCAAACCTTTAGTTCTAAGTACTATCAGATTTGCATAAAAATCTATGCCATGGATTCGGATAGGGACGGCTTTGCAAATTTGCCTAGACTTGGTGGTTGATCCAGGAATTTGAAAAATCATAACATGCTTTAGTTTGGTTGGTTGAATTTTACTAGTGCATGCAAATTCTTCGGTGACAAATGAATGTGATGCACCAGAATCAAACAACACTCTTGCAAGTACTGAATTAACAGAAAACATACCCAGCACGACGTCTGGCGCTTCCTGAGCTTCTTCAGCATGCATGAGAAAAAGACGGCCGTTGCGGTTGAGTGAATTCCCTGGGGAAAATCTTCTTCCTGGCTGAACACGACGCTGCTGCTAAGCTGGGACATGGGTATTGGGGGTTGTAGCATTATTCTTGTTGGGGCACTCGTTGGAATAGTGGCCTTTATTTCCACAATCATAACAAGTCACTTGCGACTTGTCCTTGGCTGCTACAGGCACATCATTGCTTCCAGTCCTAGGGGCAGTGTTGGTGTTGGCGGTAGAATTGTTGTTGTTGAATTTGGGTGGGGCACGATTGAAATTGCTAGCGTTGCCGGGGTTGTTGTGATTTCCTCCGGGCCTAGGGTTTCCACGGTTGGGATAGGTCGGACGGTTCATCGGGGGTCTGTTGGTTCTTGGGGCAAATCCTGGAGATGGGTTGGGGCGATACTTTGGGGTCTGATGGGTTCCTGGCTGATGCATCATGCGACGCTTGCGGTTCTCATTGGCTTGGTTGATCTTTCCTTCCATCTGGATAGCTGAGTCGACAAGGGATTCAATATCAGCAAAGGGGATATTGACTAACACAGTCTGCATCTCGTCATGCAGACCATTCAGAAATCTTTCTTTCTTCTTGGCTTCGGTGTCGATCTCATCCGGGGCATACCTAGCTAATGACAAGAATTTGTCACGGTATTCCACTACAGTCATCCTTCCTTGCTTCAGCTCTCTGAACTCGTCTCTCATTCTCTTGATCAAACCTGGTGGTACATGGGTTCTGTTAAACTTGACCTTGAATTCCTCCCAGGTCATCATCTGGCCTCCGGTCGTTGCGCGAACACTGTTCCACCATGCCCTGGCATCTCCGGCTAGATAGTGGGTGGCGAACAAAACTTTCTCGTTGGCTTCCACTCTGGCAACTTCTAAGTTATTTTCCATGGTTTGCAGCCAATCATCGGCGTCTACGGGTTCTTCTGACTTAGTGAAAACAGGTGGGTTGGTATTCTGGAAATTCTTGAGCTTAGATCCATGGTTGTCCTGATTTCCGTGGCCTTGGTTGTTGTGGGCAAGTTGGGATATCTGCTGAAGGGTGGCTAGGTTGGCTTGTCGTTCCGCTCTTTCAGCTTCGCGGTCAGAAGTCAACATTTGCAGAATCTGCAACATCGGGTCCAGGGATGAACCACTTCCTCCACGTGGCATCTGAAGATTGAGATAGATCTTGAGAAAAGAGGGAAATTTCTAAAGTTCTTGGGTCTTTGAATTTTTTTTAAAGTTTGACTCAGATTTTCTAGCAACTTGCTTTTCATTCATTCATAGCACACAGTACAACACACACCACAACAAAGGAAGGCAGATGGTTTTAAGAACCATTCTGAGAACTACGATACAGTGGGACCGAATACTACTCACTATGCTAGTGCTCAAGTGCTATTATTCCTCGGAATCTGTGGCTTCATCATCCTCATCATCATCGATGAAGGCGAAATCATCTTCATCGGTGAATAAGTCCATAGCCTGATCCTCCAGAAAATCATCGTCATCGCTGAGATAGGAGTAGGGGTCTCCACGAAGATCCTCTCCACCATTCTCCCTTTCCTCCAACTGCATGTCTCCCTCGTGGATGGTCTCCTCCAAAGATGAGATGCGGTGGCGAAGACGGGCAATAATGCGCTCCTTATTGTCGAGCTGACGGCGGCGAGACTTGCGATCCTTTGCTAGCATGGCGATGGTTTGGTCCTTCGTCTTGATGATGGCAGACTTGTGGTTGGAGTAGTCACGACAGTTGTCTAACTCCTGCTGACGATCGTACATCATGAAGCTAAGGTGGTCCAATTGAGTCTTCAGCTCAGGGTGGTATGGGGCTTCTAGTGGTTGTCCATTTGCATCACGCCTTGGGAAAAACTCAAAGCGAGTTCCCTTGATCTGATTGATGCTCTGCCCACACAGACGGGAAAGAGCTTCCTCCATGGCCCTGGCAAGTCCATCGAGCCAGTTGTTCTCTCTTAAGGTAAACTGAATTCCTTCCGCGGTGGGAGGTTCAATCTTTCCTCGGAGACTTGCAACAATTAGCCACTACAGATCTTCTCCTCCTTGATCATTGAGATGATCTCCGAAGAACTCGGGGTGCGGACGCTCCAGAAGTTCCGAAAGTTGGTCCAAATCCCTCTCAAAGATAAGGTCTCCTCCATTCCCCAACTGATAAAACTTGCTATACTTCACGTCCATCTATAAGAATATAGGATGAGTAAGTTAGTAGAGTGATCAAGTGTGTCAAAATTTTATGTATTTTGCAAGAGTTTTTGAGGAACATGAATTTTCATGAAAGAATCAAAGGGATAAGAATGAGAATAAGTTTTTGTAAATATTTGTTTTCTTTGGTTTTGGAAACTAAGTTTTTGATTCAAACGTCCAGTCTAACTAGGGTCTCCTATGGTTAGGATGGCTCTGATACCAACTTGTCAACACCCAGATTTTTAATCCCAGATGCCTGTTATGCCATACATCGCAATCCCAGGATTACCATTTTTGCGAGACATAACAGAATTGGATACCATAGTACATCATCCATTACAACCGTACATAAGTTCTTACACAAATAGGGATATCATGATCCAGTTCTTAATATAACATCAAGCAGCGGAATACGTAATAATAACGGTAGAGTGGGCGAAGCTCCATCTTCGGGGTCACAGGCAATGCTGACGATGGGAGATGATCCTAGTTGTCGTAACCTTCCTGGGGTACATCCTCCAGGTACTCCTCTTCATAGTATGGCCATGGGAATAGCCAGGGACAAAGCCATGAGTACTCTTTAAGTACTCGCAAACTAATACTAACAAGTGAGAGGGGTTTTTAATAATAGGACACTAGGCTCCAGGGTTGTTTTGCAAAAGCCAGATTTATCTCTACTAAGTTTAGGAGCAACGAATGCTAATTGAAGTTTTATAACACCTAAGTGGGAACTTGTATGTCATATCACAACCCTGTTGTGGTCAAGTCAAAGTCTCAATTCATTTCACAAGTCATTTTGAAAAGTCTGACGGGGGAACAGTATGGCCACTCCAACTGTCCATAACCGCGGACGCGGCTATTCGAATAGTTTGACACTCTGCAGAGATTATACACTTTCACCACAACATTCGATACATCCGTCAGGAACAAATCCTGAATTCACCATACTCAGTATGCGGATAATCAATCCTAACCTTTCAATTACACGCCCTAGTATAAGCACCTCTCCTGTGAGTTTGGCCTCCCAAGCATGACCAACTGTCATCTTGGGTACTGCACAGGTGGACAATCTTCACAAGGTAGCCTCAGCTCAGACCTTGGCCGTGAGGGAACTAATACTAAGGTATATAAGTTTCCAGTCAAGCCCTACCCAATCTTCGGGTATTGTGGTTGTACGATAAAATTGGAATGGTATCACATCCAGATAACCATCAGTTTTATAAAGGGCTAAGGCTCATGCCTCATCATTTTCATCACCAAAATCATCAAGTGTTCGAAAACACATGTCCAAAACATTTCAATAGAATGATCCATCATTCCAAGGTTTTCATAACCATTTTTCCACCAAGTATTCCCATCTAAAGTTGATCAGGTTTTATGCTTAGCACTAGCATCTACAGGTGGGGGTAAGCACTGATGAGGGGTGGTAAAGTAGTGGAGTTTTAGCTAAGTTCAATCTCATGCCTTGGGATGACATCAAGATTATCTAGCTTAGGCCAAATTTTATGCTCTTTATGCAACCTTCACATATCTTTCTAGTATCTACCATTCACTTAGGTAAAATCTAAGTAAGAGCTTTGATAAATAAATAAAGTAAGAAGCTTGCAAGTAAAACTAGGATTGGGTATCATCAAATGTATCTAACCAAGCATGCTTAGTGCATTTCATAGGTTATTTAACTCTCATCATTGCAAGTGTGAGCTTGCAAGGTTAATAGCTTGCACATTCAACTAGTAGCATTGGGCTTGCATTAGTTTCAATATAAACTTGCCTTGTGCAGAGTAGTGGTTGAAGTTCTCCTCGGCTTCTTCTTCGTAGAATCCTCCTTCCTCCTCGTATCCTTGGTCGGTACTATCGTCTTTGAATAAATACGAGGTACACAATCACCAAACAATACTTAACTACTTGCAATCATCACACACAAGGGTCCTATAGATGATCAAACATCATCTCTGACATTACAAGATTAAGGCTTGGTTTAATTCCTTTTATTTTTAGAAAAGTAATTTCTACTCACTGAAAAACTACTTAAGATTTAATATTCTCCAAACCAAACATGGGATCATGTTGACACATGTCATCACCACATATTTTAGTCCATGGGAATATGATTTAAAGTGGTGTCACAATTTAAGTTTTACCCTTTTATTTTAATTAATTAAAGTGGCTAGAAATGCCTATGTAGCATTCTTTTATTACTTGACCATTATTTCTGTAAGTAAACCTATATGTTTTTATATATTCTGAAAGGTATGGTTATGTGATTTTTGAGAGTTGGAATCAACTCAAAAGCTATTATGGTTTAAATTTGAAAAATGTTTGAATGCTGAAAAGCTTCTACCTTGTTATTTTTACCATGGGTGATCTATAGATCCAAATGACTTGAATCCAAGGGGCATTCCCAGAACTTTCCAACAAAATTGGTTTCATTCAATTTGGTGCACTGAATCGATCTGGGTTGATTTTTCAAACTGGGTACAGAAGTGTGTTTGAAATAAAATGTAAAAGGTTTAATTCAAATAACTGGGCTGCGCGGGAAAAGTTAACGGGCCGGCCTGCTAAGCGCAGTGCTTCCGCGGGCTGCTTAAGTGTCTGTCCCCACTAGTCAGTGAGACAGGGGGGTGCGAAGCGGTATGGGGCGATGTGGATCGTGCGATCTAGTTCTAATCTAACGGCTGGGAGTCATCGTCGACGTTGGGCAACACCGGCGAGAAAGAAACCTAGCGCGGACAGTGGGGGTTGCTGGGGGCTCACCGGGGTGCAGGCGAGGGTCGGAGAGGCGGGCGAACGACGAAGTTGACAACGGCGAACTCAGGGGTGGTCACGGCAGCTCCTGGGGTGGACGAAATCGATGGCGCCCTTCTTCTCTAGAGGCGGCGGGCTCCGGTGAAATTCCGGCGATGCGCTGCTCGCCTTGCTCCGGGACTGAGGTAGGGTGGTTCTGGGTGAGAGAGGAGTGGAATGGTGTGAAGAATTCGAGCGGGGGAGTCCTCTATTTATAGTCTCGACGGTGAGACCGAACGGCATGGGCAGGCAACGGTGGCGACATGGCTACGGGCTGCTAGAGGCATGGCCGGCGGTGGCGATCGCTTGGTGGTCTCCTAGCGATGCTCTACGGCTTTAATGCGCTTGTAGGGGCGGTGCGGTTTGGTCTGGAACACGCGAAGCTCTGCGCGGCAGAGGCGGCGTCTTCGACGGCGAGCGGTGGCTGTGCGTCACGGGGCAGCAAACGGGGATCTCTGGCGGTCTCCTGGGTCGGTGGTGATCGTGTATGCACATGGTGAGGGCGACGCGCGGTCTGTGGGCTTCGGTCAAGGGTGGCGCTCTGGCGCATGCTCGGCACGGTTGGCAGAGGCACGGGCGCGGCGTTCCTGGGTGCTCTGGTCGGTGTCTTCGAGGCAGGGCTGGTCGAGAGGGGGCGATGAGGCATGGGTGATCTCCCAGACATGGTTGGCTGGCTAGCTTTCTTCCTAGCTTGCTGTCTACACTGGGGTGGCAAGGGTGGCTTCGGCTGTTCACCATTGATGGTTTTGGCAAGCTCACAGTGGTGCTAGTGCTTAGTTAATCTTGCTAGATGATCTACTGAGATGGTTGTGAGCTAGATAGGGAACCAGTTTGGCTCAAAACACTGCACACTATAGTGTTTTGATTTTGTTTGATTTGTGTCTGCCAAGTGTTTCATGAAATGGTCGCATGAATTCAAGTTTTGAATTTTGAAAAGATTTTAGGTGGGTGTGCTAGATTAGTGCTGGTGAGTCTGAAGATGCTTGGGTTTTGAAAGTTGAGCTTGTTTGAGTGGTTTTTGAAAAAGTGGGATCTTCCCATATGATAAAGATTCAATTTTGAATTGTCATTTAAACTATGCATTTGAAATTTTCTGGATGATCACAAAGTGGGCCTTTATACTTTGTTATGAGTACAATCAAGGGGTGCAAAGATCCAGAAAAGTTTCTGTTAGGTTCTGAAAGTTTGAGACAGCCAAAGTAGGCATGGGAGTTAAATTGGTCAAAATGACCATTCCTTTATTTTATTTGTTTTGATTTACTTGTCTTTGGGAAAAGTGTGGGAAATGTTTTAGATGATGTTTATTTCACCTAAGAAACATTTTACAAGAAAGGAAACATACAAACAAGGTGGTTCAAAAGAATTTCAAATTCAATGCATACTCATATGCATGCATTCATAATTTTATTTAGAAAGTTTTTGTTAACCCTAATTTTGATGCTTAGAGTTTGATGATCCAAGTTCAATATTTTTTGGGATGTTACACATACTTCTCATGTTTCCAAAACCCTTTGAACCAAAACTTTTGCCATTTGTGTCCACCATATCTACCTAGTAGCTTTTGCTATTCCAAGAAAATTCTCAAGCTTCATCTACCTTTCGAATTAAAAAGTATTTTTGTTATGTGAAAACTAGTTAGTAAAGCTCTCACGAACTTGATGGAACACCTTATTTACTTGCCCCTAATAGACTTGAACCATTGTGAACATCGAAGTTGTATATGCTTGCATCTATACGTTGGAATTAGCAGAACCGTGCTGTCACGGGGAATGTTTTCAACATTGCACTTGTACTCTGTACACAGTTGATATCGTGCTCTTTTGTCTATGGATGTCAACAGTGTGAAATAAAGAGGGAACTTGTAAGTCCATGGAGTTTGTATCCTATATTAGAGAAACGCCTAGGCCACTAGCCTAAGCCATGCTTAATCAGGGTGGAAACTTCCAGCATCACCATAGTGAGTCATCTATGAAGCATCCTAAATAAAAAGCTATGCACATAGTAAATAAAAAGATTGCTGAGATGCTCATTGTCTGCTTGCCTTGTAATTTTGGTTATGGCAAAGCTCCTGTACCATGTGTAAGGGGTACCCCATTGGCGTTTCTGAATGATATTCATATACTTACAATGACAATAACTTACATGTGACCAAAGTTGAGTAGCATGAGGAGTGGCCCTCATATTCAAGGGACATGAGATTGCCAACTTATATTTCGTCAAGCATATACTCCATATTTGTTCACTTTAACCTTAATCATCTCAAGATGCTTATGATAGGGGCAATGAGGGCTCAAAGCTAGTAAGTACCATAATCTTTTGGAAGATCTTTATGACTTGTAATCCCTGCTACCCTCTAAGAAGGGCCCTTTCTCCCACTTCCAAGTTGAGTCAGTAAACCTACTTCCTCTCCATCTCCAGCAAGCATTTGAGTTGTTGTGTTTCAAGCATTCATATGGTGATTTATTCAATCATGTTCTTTATCTTCCTTGTTTGCACAAAACTCTTATCTATTGAGTATTACTTTGAAAGCCTTGACTTGTGTAAAACCTTTTTGAGCAAAGAGTGCTCCTGTTTTGAAACTTCTACAAAAAGCTTTTGTGAAACTGTTTGCCAATTGTTCTTTGACCAAGAACAAGTTTGCCAATTCCAATTATGATTTATCTTTATGCATCCCTATTGTGACTGTTGTACTTGGCTGCAAGCTAAGTTATATAATGGTGAGTTGCTTTCTTCTATGAGTTGTGGAATGGTAAGTGTGATGCTTCTTATTCGTATTCTTTTATCGACACTTCACTCCATAAACCTGTGGACATGTTTACTGATCTTAGTATTTGCTTGGGGACAAGCGAATTCTAAGATTGGGGGAGTTGATACGCCCAATTTGCATCACCATTCTATATCATAATTTACCTCTATTCATTGATATTTGTCTTATTATGAGGTATTACTTATGGATTTTCATCTGTTTATGCATGCTGGATGATTCTTGGAGGATGGACTGCCGGAGACTGCATTCTGATGGAAAAGAAGGTGTTTCGGTGCAATTTCACAAAGCTCGGAAAATACCAGAAAAATATGGAAACATATTATTTTACTAGAGGACGAAGGAAGCCAGAAGGAGGGACGAAGAAGGGCCTTAGGGGGCCCACACCCCCCTAGGCACGGTCCCACCTAACGCGCCTAGGGCAGGTGTGGCCCCACCTACCCAGCCTCCGAATCCGCCCCTTTGCCTATATCTTCCCTACGAAACCCTAAGCCTCAGGGAGCGACCACAGATAGATTTCCGCCGCCTCTAGGGGCGGAAAACACCGAGAGAGAAAGATCTCTCCGACAGACAGATTTTTGGCGGGGGGATTCCTTCCCGGAGAGGGGAGACCGTCGCCATAAACAACGTCATCAAGATAGGCTTCATCGGGATCATCATCATCCACACAATCATCTCCACCAGAACCATCATCACCACTCTGTCCCGCTGTAACAATTGTGTTGGATATTGCTTAGTTCATTAGGGGAAACTTTCCTGGTGTTGATTACTATAACATACCACCTTTTGTGTAATATAAATAAGGACATGTTTGAGCATTGCATGCATGCATAACACTTGCACTTTTATTCAACCAAAGAAGAACAAACAAAACCCTAAACCCTAAGAGCTTTCTCTCTCTTTTTGAATAAATTCAAATGGTTTTTATATTTTGAAAATTCTCAAATGCATGGAGCTTAAATAGTTATAAGTCCGCCTCAGTGTTTTCAGATATTATACAAAAGTTTCTGTAAATTTAAAATCATTCAAAACAGGTTTGAATTCCAAATATAAAAAGAAACCAGAAAAACAGAAATAGAACAAGGATTTCCTAGAAAAAAATCTAACCTAATCCTCTCTGGGCCGAGCCCATCTTTCCTCTCCTCTCTCCCTACCGCCAGCAGCGCCAGCAGCCAGCCCACCCGGGGCCCAAGCCAGCCCACCTTTGGCCCGTACCCCTTCAGCCTGTCCCCTTTCTTCTTTCCCGTCGCCGGCAAGCAGCTGCCTGGCAGCGCGCTCGCCGTCGATCTCCTGCGCGCTGCGATGCCCGCCGCCGCCCTGGAGCCGCGGATAAGAACTGCCACGCTGCGCTCCCTCTCCCAGTACCCATTTCACTTCCTCTCCCTCGCGGCAGTGCCATGGCCGAAGCATCCTAGCCGCCAGTCGCCATCGGCCTCGCCGTTTTCGGCCACCCCAGCTCAAGCCGACGCCACCGCTGGAACCGCTGTGCTCGACTCTCTCTCCCTAGCCTCCTTTCCCCCTTGCGTGCGAACTCGTTTGAGCGAATCGGAAGCTCCGGCCGCCGTCAGTCATCGTCGATCCCCGCTTACCCCGAGCTCGCCTCACCTCGCCGTCAAGCTTGTCTTGCTCACGGTGAGCTTCTGATCCTCGCAGTGGCCTCCGTTTCCTCCATCTCCCCCTGATTTGCTCTCCCCGCATGTGCCCGCCGCCGCCGTCGCTCGCCGTCATTGCACTGCCGTATCCGGTGACCAAGAATAGGCGGCGCCACCACCAATCAACTCCCCATCGTCGTATGTGTCCAACGCCCCCAACCTCGCATACAGGCGTGCTCGGAATCGCTGGATTCGAGCTCGACCTGGGAGCAACTCCATTGATGACATCAGCATGATGTCATGCTGATGTCATATCTCTTTTTCTTTTCTTTTAATTATTTTTGTAAATTTAAAATATATGACAGGTGGGTTCTGCCTGTCAGGTTTTAATCATTTCTGTAAATGTTTTCTGAAAAGAATAAAAGTCTGACATGTGGGCCCAAGTTTGGAAATTATTTCAAATATTCCAAAAATGATTTAAAATGAATTAAAATTTGAGAAATTCATAACTAATTCATTTTAAATCAGAAAAATACAAATAATATACCAAAATGTCAGAAAAATGAAACCTATCTAACTAAGCTATAATCATACATTGTTAAACAACTTTGATAGCAAGTTTAATTAGAAGAACTAATTGAACCCCACAGGTGATTCCGATGATCCCCCTGTTTTAGGGTTTGGACTTTCGGAACCCCCTTTAAAGTGACCAATCATGCTTTAGGGTTCAATTCAACACTATTTAACTTGTCATATCATCCATATTGTATGAGCATTGCACATGCCATGTGTTGGGTGTTGCTTTATCTTTTCCGGTGATTGGTTCTCGCGAATAGGAACCAAACCCGAAGCTGAAGTCAACGCCACCGAAGAGCAGTACCAGTCCACAAACGGACAAGGCAAGCGAAGCCCACTCATACATATGAATCCTATGTTTACAAAGTATTTCATTCTCGTCATATGCATTCGGTTTAACAGTATTTTATCAGTAGATAGAGTAATCCTATCTGATGCATGTTTCTCCTTGTGAACTAAATACCTGATCCACCGCTCCTAGCATAACTAGGGTTTTGGCCTATGAGCATCGCTAGTGCCACAGTTCAGTCAAGCTTAGCCATGCTTAGTGGTCCGATGTTGATCATTTAGTTGATGCACCGGAGATGCGAATGATTCTTGTATGGTAGGATGTGGTGATGTGATCAGAGATGGATGATAAACATGCTAAGGTTTGTATGGGAGGCCACGTGGGTTGTGGTTTTTGTAGTCCCATACTTGCCACCCCTAGGACCCGATGTTCTTGCCTCTTGAACCAAGACGAGTGTACAACCACACGGGGGCCTGGAAACCCCCTCGACTCACTAACTTGCCTAGTAGATTCCATGAGTCACATAGTTCGGGCTTTCCATTCGACATACGCATCTTGATTGTTCTTGAATGGAGGTGAAGGAGGTGCATTCATAACAGGTAGGTAAGCGTGGCCGGGAACAAGAGATGCCTGGCATCCGTAATCTTGAACCCTGCACACATCATTAGGGACCGGCTTCGGGACTTGACCCGTTATGGCGACATTCTACCTAGTGCGTGACTCATGGTCTCGGCGAAAGCAAGGTAAAGGTCATGGTCAACCACTCTCTATCGGCCTTCCAAGGAAGAGGGCTAATATATTGGCATTAAGAATCGGTTGGTATGTGTGGGTAAAGTTTTGCACCCTTGCAGGGTTACTAATCTTTTCGAAAAGCCGTGTCCACGGTTATGGACGACTTGGGAACGGACATGAAGATCATAGAGAACTATAACCGAATGTTAAAACTTGTCAACTAAAGTGAGATCTGGAATACTTCCTCGGGGTTGTTTGAGGGGGCAGTCTGGGAAGAGAGGTTCTGTTGATGATGATTCTTGGTGGATATCAAAGATGACTCTAAGAGCTAGAGTGGAAGTCTTCTTATCCCCTTTTGAAAATGATCTGACTAGATGAGTTTCTTCTCCCTCTTGTTTTGAAAACAAAAGATGTCTTTATGCAAAATAACTCCACTAGCCATAAGTCTTGCAGAGTACACCCTATACTCAGCCTTGCTTCGTTGATGTTTTTCTACAGATGATGCTACTCCAACTGAAGGTGGTTTCTACGTCGAGGTCGACGAGTAGTCGGGGTTCCTGGGCAGCAGCCTAGGATCTATGGAAGGGTCTCTACTTTTGTTTAAGGACTCTTAGGCCCTTTGCTAAGTTTGTTGTTTAGAACAACTTGTTTGCTTCCATTGTTTGATGTAATGATGGGTCTGTGACCCCTAGCTTGTATGACTGGTTTGTAACTCTCCTAAGAGTTTACCTTATTAATGTATGGTTTGTATGTTCTGTAATGTTACCGATCTTTCCCTACGCGTTTCGGAATTTAGGTTAGGCTTATATCAGATAAGGATCTGGTATTTGTCTAGCCCTGATCCCGGGTTGTGACAGATTTTGGTATCAGAGCAGGACTGCCTGTAGGAAACTCTTCTAGCTGGTCGATGTTGAGTCTAGAGTTTGAGAAAACTATTTGAAAGCTAAAAACTATTTGCAAAACTCTGAATAGGACTCTTTTTACTCCTTATCCAAGTTGTTCTATTGCTGAGTTATCTTACCTCGTTTGCTTTGCAAGGTTTTCACTTCTCGTCTATCATTTCAAACTCTTAGGATATACGGGTTTGGGTTGTTTTTCCCTAAGTACTCCGTACTTGGTTGCAAGGCTCAGAGTTTCCAAGATATATCTGTGCAACTGAAGCAATGTTTTTCAACTTTGCTAAGGATGTCTCTAATCTCGCTCTCAATTCTTTTGTGACTTGTTGGTATCATATCATGCTTGCATTCCATTGTTATGGTTTTATCTAAGTTGGTAGCGTATATGTTTCGTATGCTTGTTCTACTGCCATACTTAATGCATCTATATAGTTTTCATCCACATGTTCACCTCTATCATGATCCTTTGATATGGTTTCGCCATCCTTTGTTGTACCCTTTTTGGTGAATCCATTCTCATGGTTTCTGTTTTCTCCTCAGGATGCCGGATGGTACTCGTGGTTCTGTTGGCCTTCGAGGAAACAACGATGCTGATTAGGAACTTCCGCCAGCTCCCACCATGGTCGAGGTTCTCAACAACATTGAGACCAACCACTTGAGGAATGAACGCATTCTGGAGCGTGTGGCTCAGAACACTGAACGTCGTCCTGATGACTGTGTCACACTTGGAGATTTCATCCGCTCTTTTCCTCCAATCTTCACCCACTCCAAGGATCCCCTTGAAGCTGATGATTGGCTCTGCACCATAGAGCGCAAGTTCAGTGCTCTTCGAGTCCGTCCTGCTGACCGTGTCAACTTCGCCACCTATCAACTGGAAGGTGAGGCTGGTGTTTGGTGGGAAGGTTTTCAGAATCTGCAAGCTCAGGGACATGTTGTTACCTGGGAGGATTTTGTTGCAGCATTCCATGCCTCTTATATCCCTAAGCCCATCATGGATCTCAAAAGGAGGGAGTTTTTGGATCTGACTCAGGGGCGCAAGGATATTGAAACCTATGGGCGTGAGTTTACTCGTCTGTCTTACTATGGAACCAGGGATGTGACCAATGATGAAGATAAGCAAGAGATGTTATGTAAAGGACTCAACCCTGCACTTCGCTATGAGTTGCTTCCCTTCAAGTTCCAGTCTTTCCAGGACTTGCACAATCAGGCTCTTACTCTGGAGCATGGAAGGAAGGACATGGAAGTCTCTCAGAAGCGTGAAGAAGGAAATTCTCGTGCTTCTTCCTCTGGTAACAAGAAGCGCCGTGTCTTTGTTCCATACAGTGTTGTGCCTTGTGCTCCTTATGCACCCAAGTCTTCTGGCAATAATTCTCATCAGCCACAGTCAAATACTGGTGGATCAAACTATCATCCTCCTGCTGGTTCTCACACTGGGGTTACCTGTTACTCCTGTGGTCAGACTGGTCACTACTCAAGGGAGTGTTCTCAAAGGGCTGTCAGACGCAATGATTAGCAGGCAAAGAAGAATGATAAATCTCAAGGTGCTGGACGTGGTCGTCTGACCCATGTCACTGTTGAGGAAGCTCAGGAAGATCCACGCGTCATTCTGGGTACGCCCCGTGTCAATTCAATTCTCGCAACAGTCTTGCTTGATTCTAGAGCATCGCATACATTCATATCACAAGATTTTGCACAAATGCATGATATCAACTTTCAATATGGACTCTCCTCTAGAGATTAGAACTCTTGGGTCTCGTTGGCAGACCATCTGGGTTACTCATGGGGTTGAGATAGATATAGCATATCAGAAGTTTCCCACCTCCCTAATTGCACTCAAGTCAACTGACATAGATGTCATTCTGGGCATGGACTGGTTAACCAAGTATCAAGCCGTCATTGACTGTGCACTTGGAATAGTTTATGTGACCTCTCCTGCTGGCATAACTGTCAAGTATTGGACTGATGGTTCAAATCCCCGTCAGCAGTTCTTAAACCTTTCTCGGAGTTGTATGCCATGGATGTCCTACCCACTCTCGAGGTCCAAGATGTCCTTGTAGTCTGTGATTTCCCGGATGTCTTTCCTGAAGAGTTGTCTGGCATGCCCCCTGATCGAAGTGTGGAGTTTTTCATAGAGTTAGTTCCTGGAACTTCTCCTATCTCCAAAAGACCTTACCGCATGCCTCCTCATGAGTTGGTTGAGTTGAAGAAGCAACTTGAAGAGTTGGAGGGTCTAGGATACATCCAACCTAGCACATCCTCTTGGGGTTTCCCTACCATCTTTGTCAAGAAGCGGGATACAAATATTCCAAGATTGGTGGTTGATTACCGTCCACTCAGCATGGTGACAATCAAGAATAAGTACCCACTTCCTCGGATAAATGACCTCTTCGATCAATTAAGTGGTGCCACTGTCTTCTCCAAGATGGACTTAAGATCAGGGTATCATCAAATCAAGATCAGAAAGGAGGATATCCCAAATACAACATTTACAACTCGTTATGGTCTTTATGAGTACACAATGATGTCCTTCAGGTTAACCAATGCCCCTGCCACATTCATGAGGCTCATGAAATCTGTCTTCATGGAGTATCTCGACAAGTTCTTCGTGGTATACATTGATGACATTCTAATCTACTCCAAGACCGAAGAAGAGCATGCCGAACATCTACATTTGGTGTTAACTAAACTTTGTGAACATCGTCTCTACACCAAGTTTTCCAAATGTGAGTTCTGGTTACAAGAGATCGTCTTTCTTGGTCATGTTGTGTCTGCAAGTGGTGTCGCTGTCATACCGGATAAGGTTCAGACCATTCTGGAATGGAAGTCACCTACTTCACTCAAGGAAGTCCGAAGTTTTCTTGGAATGGTTGGATATTACCGCCGATTCATCGAGAACTTCTCCAAGATAGCCAAGCCTATGACAGATCTTCTTAAGAAAGATAAGAAATTTGAATGGTCAGAAAAGGCAGAAGAAATTTTCCAAGCTTTGAAAACTAAGCTAACCACTGCTCATGTTCTTGTCCTTCCGGACACAAGAAAGGATTTCGTCATCTATTGTGATGCTTCTCTCCAAGGGATTGGTTGTGTGTTGATGCAAGATGGTCATGTAGTGGCCTATGCTTCTCGGCAGTTCAAGCCACATGAGAACAATTATCCAACCCATGACCTCGAGCTCGCTGCTGTTGTTCATGCTCTTAAGCAATGGCGACATTACCTCATTGGTAACCATTGTGAACTTTAATCGGATCATCAAAGTCTGAAGTACCTCTTCACCCAGCCAGATCTGAATCTCAGGCAAAGATGATGGTTGGAACTCATCAAGGATTATGATTTGGGTCTCAGCTATCAACCTGACAAAGCCAATGTCGTTGCTGATGCGCTAAGTCGGAAGTCTTATTGCAACAATCTGATGATTTCACAAGCCCAACTTGTTCTCTACGAGGAAATCAAGCGTCTTAACCTTGAAGTGGTTCCTTGTGTATTCCTGGCTAACCTTGAAATAAAATCTTCTCTCGAGGACCAAATCAAGGAAGCTCAAAAGCAAGATGATGAAGTTACCAAGATCAAAGAACATGTTGCAAGCGGTGAAGCTAAATGTTTCTCCGTCAATGATCAAGGTACTCTCTACTTCAGTAACCGGCTAGTGGTTCCAAACAGTCGGAAAATCAAATATCTAATCCTTTTGGAAGCTCATGAATCCCCTCTAACTATCCATCCTGGTGGTACCAAGATGTACCGAGATCTCCGTCAAAGATTCTGGTGGAGTGGAATGAAACCAGAAATCACTCGCTCTGTTGCAGAGTGCGACGTTTGCCGTCGTGTAAAGGCTGAACACCAAAGGCCTGATGGACTTCTGCAACCGTTAAAAATTCCTGAGTGGAAATGGGATGAAATTGGTATGGATTTTATTGCTGGACTCCCAAGAACACAAGCAGGAAATGATGCCATATGGGTAATAGCTGATCGGTTATCCAAAGTTGCTCATTTCCTTCCGGTTCGAGAAACTATCCGTTCTAGTCAAATGGATGATCTATACATCTCTCGGATCGTCGTTCTTCATGGTGTTCCCAAGAAGATCATCTCTGATCGTGGAAGTTTGTTTACTTCCAAATTCTGGCAAAGTTTGCAAGAAGCAATGGGAACTCATGTCTCCTTCAGCACAGCCTATCATCCTAAAACCGGTGGTCAAACTGAAAGAGTGAATCAAATTCTTGAAGACATGCTCAGAGCATGTGTCATATCCTTTGGAAAGAACTGGGAGAAATGTCTTCCTTTTGTGGAGTTCTCTTATAACAACAGTTTTCAATCCAGTTTGGGCATGGCACCTTTCCAATTCCTATATGGGAGAACCTGTCGAACACCGCTGAACTGAACCGAAACCGGCGAAAGACAATTCTTTGGTCCGGACATGATCCAAGAAGCAAAAGATCAAGTTCGCATAATTCGGGAGCGTCTGAAGGCCGCTCAATCCCGTTAGAAGACCAACTATGATCGTCATCATCTTGATGTTCATTATGAAGTTGGTGATCAAGTTTACCTCCGGGTCACTCCTCTGAAGGGTGTCCATCGATTCGGTATCAAGGGAAAATTGGCTCCTCTCTATGTTGGTCCCTTTCGCATTCTCTCCAACGGGGTGAGCTTGCCTACCAATTGGATCTACCTTCAACTTTTCCAGAGGTACATGATGTTTTCCATGTGTCTCAGCTCAAGCGTTGCTTCAAGGATCCCATTCGTGGTGTGGACCATGAAACTTTGGATCTCCAAGATGATCTAACCTACCGAGAATACCATGTTCGTATTCTTGATGAAACCGAGCGTAAGACTCGTCGTCAAACCATCAAGTTCCTGAAAGTTCAATGGTCTCATCACTCTGAGTCATAAGCAACCTGGGAACGCGAATATCGTCTTCAATCTGAGTACCCTGCCTTCTTTTCTAAAACCTAGGAATCTCGGGTTGAGATTCTTGTAAGTGGGGTACAGCTGTAACATACCACATTTTGTGTAATATAAATAAGGACATGTTTGAGCATTGCATGCATGCATAACACTTGCACTTTGATTCAACCAAAGAAGAACAAACAAAACCCTAAACCCTAATAGCTTTCTCTCTCTTTTTGAATCAATTCAAATGGTTTTTATATTTTGAAAATTCTCAAATGCATGGAGCTCAAATAGTTATAAGTGCCCCTTAGTGTTTTCAGATATTATACAAAAGTTTCTGTAAATTTAAAATCATTCAAAACAGGTTTGAATTCCAAATATAAAAAGAAACCAGAAAAACAGAAATAAAAACAGGATTTCCTGGAAAAAAATCTAACCTAATCCTCTCTAGGCCGAGCCCATCTTTCCTCTCCTCTCTCCCTACCGCCAGCAGCGCCAGCATCCAGCCACCCGGGGCCCAAGCCAACCCACATCTGGCCCATACCCCTTTGGCCTTTCCCCTTTCTTCTTTCCCGTCGCCGGCAAGCAGCTGCCTGGCAGCGCGCTCGCCGTCGATCTCCTGCGCGTTGTGATGCCCGCCGCTGCCCCTGGAGCCGCGAATAAGAACCGCCGTGCTGCGCTCTCTCTCCAGTACCCATTTCACTTCCTCTCTTCCTCTCCCTCGCGGCAGCGCCATGGCCAAATCATCCTAGCCGCCAGTCGCCGTCGGCCTCGCTGTTTCCGGCCGCCCCAGCTCAAGCCGACGCCACCGCTGGAACCGCCGTGCTTGACTCTCTCTCACTAGCCTCCTTTCCCCCCTCGCGCGTGACCTCGTTTGAGCGAATCGGAAGCTCCAGCCGCCGTCGGTCATCGTCGATCCCCGCCGACCTCGAGCTCGCCTCGCATCGCCGTCAAGCTCGTCTTGCTCACGGTGAGCTTCTGATCCTCGCAGTGGCCACCGTTTCCTCCATCTCCCCCTGAGTCGCTCTCCCCGCATGTGCCCGACGCCGCCGTCGCTCGCCGTCGTTGCACCGCCGTCTCCGGTGACCAAGAATAGGCGGTGCCACCACCAATCAACTCCCCATCGTCGTCTGCATCCAACGCCCCCAACCTCGCATCCAGGCGCGCTCGGAATCACTGGATTCGAGCTCGACCTGGGAGCAACTCCATTGATGACATCAGCATGATGTCATATCTCTTTTTCTTTTCTTTTAGTTATTTCTGTAAATAGAAAATATATGACAGGTGGGCCCTTCCTGTCAGGGTTTTAATCATTTCTGTAAATGTTTTCTGAAAATAATAAAAGTCTGACATGTGGGCCCAAGTTTGGAAATTATTTCAATATTCCAAAAATGATTTAAATGAATTAAAATTTGGGAAATTCATAACTAATTCATTTTAAATTAGAAAAATACAAATAATATACCAAAATATTCAGAAAAATGAAACCTATCTAACTAATCTATAATCATACATTGTTAATCAACTTTGATAGCAAGTTTAATTAGAAGAACTAATTGAACCCCACAGGTGATTTTGATGATCCCCCTGTTTTAGAGTTTGGACTTTCAGAACCCCCTTTAAAGTGACCAAGCATGCTTTAGGGTTCAATTCAACACTATTTAACTTGTCATATCATCCATATTGTATGAGCATTGCACATGCCATGTGTTGAGTGTTGCTTTCTCTTTTCCGGTGATTGGTTCTCGTGAATAGGAACCGAACCCGAAGCTGAAGTCAACGCCACCGAAGTGCAGTACCAGTCTAACAACGGACAAGGCAAGCGAAGCCCACTCATACATATGAATCCTATGTTTAAAAAGTATTTCATTCTCGTCATATGCATTCGGTTCAACAGTATTTTATCAGTAGATAGAGTAATCCTATCTGATGCATGTTTCTCCTTGTGAACTAAATACCTGATCCACCGCTCCTAGCATAACTAGGGTTTTGGCTTATGAGCATCGCTAGTGCCACAGTTTAGTTAAGCTTAGCTATGCTTATTGGTCCGATGCTGATCATTCAGTTGATGCACCGGAGATGCGAATGATTCTTGTATGGTAGGATGTGGTGATGTGATCAGAGATGGATGATAAACATGCTAAGTTTTGTATGGGAGGCCACGTGGGTTGTGGTTTTTGTAGTCCCATACATGCCACCCCTAGGACCCGATGTTCTTGCCTCTTGAACCAAGACGAGTGTACAACCACACAGGGGCCTAGAAACCCCCTCGACTCACTAACTTGCCTAGTAGATTCCATGAGTCACATAGTTCGGGCTTTCCATTCGACATGCGCATCTTGGTTGTTCTTGAATGGGGGTGAAGGAGGTGCATTCATAATAGGTAGGAACAAGAGATGCCCGGCATCCGTAATCTTGAACCCTGCACACATCATTAGGGACCGGCTTTGGGACTTGACCCGTTATGGCGGCATCTCCCTAGTGCGTGACTCATGGTCTCGGCGAAAGCAAGGTAAAGGTCGTGGTCAACCACTCTCTGCTAGCCTTCCAAGGAAGAGGGCTAATATATTGGCATTAAGAATCGGTTGGTATGTGTGGGTAAAGTTGTGCACCCCTGCAGGGTTACTAATATTTTCGAAAAGCCGTGTCCACGGTTATGGACGACTTGGGAACGGTCGTGAAGATCATAGAGAACTATAACCGAATGTTAAAACTTGTCAACTAAAGTGAGATCCGGAATACTTCCTCGGGGTTGTTTGAGGGGGTAGTCCGGGAAGAGAGGTTCTGTTGATGATGATTCTTGGTGGATATTAAAGATGACTCTAAGAGCTAGAGTTGAAGTCTTCTTATCCCCTTTTGAAAATGATCTGACTAGACAAGTTTCTTCTCCCTCTTGTTTTGAAAACAAAAGATGGCTTTATGCAAAATAACTCCACTAGCCATAAGTCTTGCGGAGTACACCCTGTACTCAGCCTTGCTTCGTTGACGTTTTTCTACAGATGATGCTACTCCAACTGAAGGTGGTTTCTACGTCGAGGTCGACGAGTAGTCGGGGTTCCCGGGCAGCAGCCTAGGTTCTATGGAAGGGTCGCTACTTTTGTTTAAGGCCTCTTAGGCCCTTTGCTAAGTTTGTTGTTTAGAACAACTTGTTTGCTTCCGTTGTTTGATGTAATGATGGGTCTGTGACCCCTGGCCTGTATGACCGGTTTGTAACTCTCCTAAGAGTTTACCTTATTAATGTATGGTTTGTCTGTTCTGTAATGTTACCGATCTTTCCCTGCATGTTTCAGAATTTAGGTTAGGCTTATATCAGATAAGGATCTGGTATTTGTCTAGCCCTGATCCCGGGTCGTGACAATTACTATTGTAGTTGATGCTTGTGAGTGGAACCATTGGATTATTTTTTATGTTCAGATTGTTATCCATTACCATATCAGCTGCGATCTTGATCCATATGATGTCTTGTGAGTAGTTCGTTTAGTTCTTGAGGACATGGGAGAAGTCATGTTGTTAGTAGTGAATCTGTGATGAGTTATTATTCAATGGTTTAGTATTTAAGTTGTGGTGTTATTCTTCTAGTGGTGTCATGTGAACGTCGACTACATGACACTTCACCATTTATGGGCCTGGGGGATGCATTGTTTATTTGGCTACTAATTGTGGGGTTGCCGGAGTGACAGAAACCTGAACCCCCGTTAGGACACCTTTGCACAAGGGAGCATAGGATCTCAGAGTTTAAGGTTATGGTTAGATTTATATCTTAATTACTTTCCTGTAGTTACGGATGTTTGAAGGGGGTTTAATCACAAGTATGTATTAGTCCTAGGAATGGAGGTATGTTAGCACAGGTTCACCCACACAACACTTACAACACCAGAGAAGAGTACTCAGCTATTTGAAGTGAAAGCACTTGACAGAATTCCCATGTGTCCTCGAGAACGTTTGATCCTTATAAGTATTTCCACCGGCTTGTCCTTTTCTAAGAAAGGATTGGGCCACTTGCTCCGTTTGTTTGTTACTTTTGTTACTTGCTCCTTGCTTTGTTGCTTTGTCAAAAAACCACTAAAAATCCGTTTGCTAAGTATTCACAGGGATTTCCTGCTCCATACCACTGTCCAGCACCTTCTGCTCCTTGTTGGGATCGATACTCCTATTTATCGAAAGTACTACGATACACCCCCTATACTTGTGGGTCATCATGTGTCCAGCACAATCTCAATAACCAAGGATATTTAGTATGAGCAACATGAATGTATAGTTTCACAACTAAATCACGTATTTAATGATATACATCATATGTTCACACAAGGATAACTTAATAACTTTATGAATATATTGGGAACTACATCATACATGATTGCCTCTAAGGCATATTCCCAACATCCTTGAGGTCGGTGTGTGCTCCTATAAATTTGGACCCTCCGGATCGGGCCTCAACAATGCGAGTGAGTGATGGCTGTGAAATATATCCATCCACACTCACATTTAAACTGGATATTATTCATACTTTTTATGAAATATCTCTCTCAACCCTGCCACTAATGCCTAATGATCAAAGGAGTATGCAAACCTTTCTTTCTTTTTTTTCCTGCGTAGATAATGACGTATAATGATGGGAATCACAACATTAAAGTTAAACATACGAGATTTCCAACACGTCAAAGAAACCAGGAGCCGTGGAGTGGATCCAGTACACTTAACGACTAGCTATACGGCCGGAATAAAATTCCTGCCGTATAGTTCTGGCCATATAGTTGCCATCGACTCTATTAGGTCAAACAAAACAACTTTTGTGAAGGAACCCCTATATAAAGAGGCTTCGAGCAACGAGAAAACTCTCTTGATCTCTCTCTTTTCAACCACAACTCTCCCTGCCACCAGAAGCCACCACACTGGAGGAATAGATCTAGGTATAATCTCCAAACTCTTCTCCACCATCATAGCCATATTCCACCACTTGTAATAGTAGATCTCTTCTCCAATTGGTGACATTGTAAGACTATTTTTTATTAATCTTATGATCTCTATTACATTTTTTATGATTGTTGATTTTATCTCTATGTGTGAGTAATTTTCCTTTGGCTAAGGGCTTCGGCCTAGCCATGTAGCTTTTTATGCATGTTATTTATCATAGATGGGATCATGTATTAGTTTATATGCCATGATGATTATTGTACCCTCTCTTGCCTCAATCTAAGGACTTGTCAGGTACCCATGACCCCAAGGATTGATCCAGATATAGGGAGTGTGAGTAATGACTGATCTGCAGGTTGGGAACCCGAGTGACAGAAGGGGTAGTACGACTATATATGAGGGATTTACTTGGGATTAACGGTGACATCACTATGTATATCATTAGTTCTCTTTCTCCTATGGATGAGACTAGTAGGTTATTGCTATAAGCGGTTGCAAAGGCAATAAAAATTATGGATGCATTGCCCACATATAATTATCTTGCTCTAACAATTACATGCATACTTTATTATTATCTTTTATTCCCATCGGATGTTTGCACAGCTACGGGTGAAACCAAAAGCCCCAGTCCCTCTCTCTTTCTCTCTCTCTCTCTCTCTCTCTCTCTCTCTCCATCGTCAACAACAACAAAAAGATCACAAACTCTTGGTCCGATGAAAACACAAAAGGAATTCTAAAACTCTCGAAGGTTCGTTTAAGTAACTTCACTTTGCTTTCTGCTTCCCGAGGATTCGATAAACCTAGGTCTACTAGGGAAAAAGAACTATACTACATCCGTAATCCGGATCAAAGGTATCAACCCTTTTTCTGGCGATGTTGTTGGGGAAGCAAAAGCTACCCTGGTGAGGTTAGTAGGAACCTTGCTAGTTTTAATTCTTGTTTTTAATTTTGTTATTTTTCTTTCAGTCTTTATTTGAAAAATGAAAAAAATAGTTAGTCTTTTAATTCTTGTTTTTACTATCATTAGTATTTGTTTATGAAAATCCAAAAACATGGGAAATATGGCTGAAAAGAAGCTTGGAGAGTTTGAAACTCCCAACAATGATTATTTGCATACTCCTATTACTCATCCAACAATTACTGCTGAAGATTATGAAATTAAGCCCCACTATTTAAGTTTGGTTCAACAGAATCAATTTGGAGGCTCTGTTGTTGAAGATGCAGGTATGCACTTAAGTACTTTTACTGAAATATGTGATATGATGCGTATTAAAGATGTTGACCCTAACACGGTTAAGTTGCGCTTGTTTCCTTTCTCTCTTAGAGGAAGAGCAAAAGAATGGTTGCTATCTTTGCCAAAAATACTATTGCATCATGGGTGAAATGTACTTCTTTATTTATGACTAAATTTTTTCCACCTACAAAGACTATGCAACTAAGATCTAATATTACTGGTTTTAGACAGGAAGAGCGTGAGCCACTAGCACTTGCATGAGAGAGAATGAAAGAATGCATGAGAAACTATCTCAGTCATGGGATGGAAGATTGGTTAATTCTCCATTTATTTTATAATGCTCTTAACCCTGTGTCTAAGTCTATTCTTGAATATATTCATTTATGGGTAAACAAATTCGAAGCAAAGCAGCTGCTAAAATATATGCAAGACAACCATGCCCATTGGCATGTGGAAAGATCAAACATGAAGAAGGTGAACTCCGTCACACCTCAAGAAAATAAAGAACTCAATGCTAAGTTGGATGATCTCATATTATCCTGCAAAGTTAACGAAACCCAGGTAAGAGCTACTCCCAAACCAACTATTGAAGAAATAGACTTCATAGCTCGTAATGATTATAACCCTGCTTGGAAGAAAATTATAACCCAAATTGTCAAAAACACTATTCTAGTCCTGCAGGTAACTCTAATAATAATATGGCATCAAGTAATGGTAGTCTCCAAGAAACTCTTAAATATTTTATGGACTCACAAAATGAGAAAAACAATATCCTAGTTAAAATAACAGAGAACCATGATGCTATGCTTGGTAAATTATCTAACCAAGTTGTTAGTTTGAGGAATGATTTGCAGACCCTCCAAGAAAGAACAAGGATTATTGCGGCACAGGTAGGTAAGATAACCGAGAGTCAAACTCTCATTCTAGCAAAATTTGCAGGTAAAGCTGAGCCCAATCTAGTAGAAGACCTCAAGATGATAAGAATCCAAAGGGAAGATCCTGAAGAACTTGACTATAGCAATGCTCCTTCACAAAATTACATAGTTGAAGATCTTGTAAAAAGGATCAATATCAAGATGGTAAGTGAAGGAAATGAGGAAGCCATGTATCAACACTTCGTTAATCATGTAGCAATAAAGGTACGTGAGATTGAAGAAGAATATAAGAAAATTGCTGAAAAATTACCTGTTAAGCTTGATGACATATTTGAGCCTACTATTAAGATTAAAATTGGGACTAATGAAATAGCTGCACTTTGTGATTTAGGTGCAAGTGTTTCAATAATTCCAAAGTCTTTTTAATAAGTTAAACCTTGGCTCTTTTGAAATCACCAAGTTAAAATTGCATCTTGCTGATTCTACCTACAAACAAGCAGTAGGAATTAAAGAGAATACCTTAGTATACATTAAAGGTTGTCCTGCTCTTATTGATTTTTTTATTGTCGACATGCCTGAAGATTCTAATGCTCCTATCATATTAGGCCGTCCTTTCTTAAGAACTATTAAGGCTTTGATTAATCTGAATGAAGGGAACATGAAGCTCCAATTGCCTTCGCATGATCCTTTTGTTATTCATTTTCCCATGAAAAAGAAAGCCAAGCAAGATGAGAAGGAGGCCATCACTTTGAAGGCCAATTATTTTGGAGTGAGTGTTCCACTCATCTGGCCTAAGTGAGCAACATCAAGGTCAAGATATTGACCATAAAAGAGCGCTGCATGGGAGGCAACCCATGTAAAATAAAGGTTTGGGTAAAGTTTTTAAGTTTTAGTTTAAGTTTTATGTTTAATAAAGAGTGCTAGAAAACTCCAGTGAGGAGGAGATATTCCGTGGTACTAAAAATTCCTGTTTTATACACGCTAATGTTGGTCGACAATTTAGTCTATCATTTTTCTGTTAAAACATGGTGTTTTGCTAAGTTTTAGTCTAAAAATTAATTCTTGAAGAAAAGAATTGTTTTGATGTATATAGTACCTTTAACGACCAACTATACGGCGGGAATGAAATTCTAGCCGTATAGTTCTGGCTATATAGTTATTTGAGCCATCGACAATTTTTCTTCTCAAGGTACAGAAGGTTTAACGACCAACTATACTGCGGGACCATTTTGGTCCGTCCATATAGTTACAGCCGCCAGGATAAAAACCCTAGAAACCCTAATTTTTGCCGTCAGACCAACTATATGGTGGTAACAAATTGTTCCGGCAGTATAGTTGCGACTATATAGTTGCGTCCGACCACTTAAACGCACAGGAAGGTACCCAAAACACCAAAACTTCAAACATTTTTCTCTCTTCTACCTCCAAACTCTCTCAAAACCTTAAGGGATCTTCACCTCTACTCAATTTCGTTCGATTCCCTCGCACACAAGTGATCTACGGTATGTTTCTCCTCCGATCCTCCAATTACCTTTTGCAAATTCATCTCTGATCTATTGTCATTATCAATATAGGGTGAGACTTACTTTGAACTAGTTGCCATGATTCTCTTGACTAGATTATTATGTTGAGGAGATTTTTTAATGTGCTATGATGAGGAATATACTATTCTTATGGATCCGAAAGTTTTATTTTTTTTCTTTCTTATTTATTTTTAGAAGATGAACACAAAGAGCTAAATGCATGCTCTTGCCACTTCTAGTTCTTCTCGGGCTACAACTCAGGAACGCATGGAGATACGATTCAGGAATGAGTCCTACTATGATCGTTTCGAGAGGATCAAAAACCTAGAAGTGAAGGCAACCAAGTGGGTTTGTCCCATCATATTGAACTAACTCGGTATTTCTGATGAATTTAATTTACTATGAAATAGAGTTGGCCTGCAAAACTTTGTATTTCATGATGCACCTACTTATCGCCGGTTAACTATTGAATTTTTAATTTCTTTGAAAATCACCGTTAAAACATGGCATGGAGAGGATATGATTTCTTTCCGACTTATGAACAACAATTATTCATTATCACTTGATGAATGGTGCAATTGTTTTGGTTTACCCAACAATGATCCTAATGCTCTACGCGCATCTTTTACTGGCATAGAACCTTCCCCAGAACTCTTCTATAATAGAATGAGCTTCACTTCTAGAGTCAGCAAAGGGAAAATATTCAACATCCTGCTATTCTCTATTTGTTCTATGTTATTGATAACACCTTGCAGGCGCGTAATGAGTTTACAAGACTCAATGAGGAGGACATCTTAGTCCTTGCAAAAGTTGATTTCAACTACAACAACTTGTCACTCCACTTTGGCGCAATTCTTGTGCGCTACTTGGAGTACCAATCCTCCCAAATCCAAGGACCAATCACATGTGGAGGCGTCATCATCATTCTTGCCAATGCTCTGGGCATCGACCTAGGTGAGTTGCAACCGGTGCTAGATGAGCGACGTGTTGGTTTCTATACTTTAAAGGCTTGTGGAATGCTCACTAGGAGAGGTGGTGTTTATTATCTGCATATTGCTAGAGTTGGGCGTCTATACCCCGCTCCTATACCTAATGGTATTTTCTCTATCGAGGAAGGATGCGTGCTTTATGACTTGCAGGTTGAGAAACACCAACCCGAGAAGGAGATTCCGGATGAGGATGAGGACCAAGAGGAGGAGCAAGAAGTTCCTTATCAAGAGGAGCAGCCACCAAACCGGTTCGCTACATATCAAGACTTCCAAGAAATTCGAGGAACTGTGGAGGGGATGTATAATCTTGCCCCGAACCTCAGAGAAACAACAAGTAACTTATCAACTCAATTTGCAGACTGGAGTTACAACTTCTTCCCCCACCTTAATGATTTGAAGGGCTTGCAAAAGCCTAAGCTTGGGGAGGTTTTCTATCTATTTTTATTTGGCATCCATTTGCTTTAATTTCGAGGTTATGCTTTTTATTTGAGTTTATAAGCACTCGTGTTGGTTTCCCCAACACTTTATCTTCAGTTATTTTATTTTGTTTTCGAGATTTTCAAGCAGAGCTTTGCCGCCAATTTTCTATTCTTTAAAATTCCCCTTCTCAAAAACCACAAAAATATTTCTCCTATCTTTATTTTCCCTCTTTCTTTTCTTTTCACCTCGAGGTTCTCATGTATTTGTAGGAGAGTGATCGACTTCGAGTTTCCAAGAAACAAATCAAAAGGGAAGAGAGAATTGGAACCAAACATGAGAGGTATGCCTTATGAATCCCCACTTTTGAAGTTTGAGAAACCCATGCTAGTTAGTAGTAATGTTAAGATGTTATATCGGTAGAATGAGTCTCTATCTTGTAGTAAAATTTTGTTTGCATGGGTATTTAGTTGAGTACGTTTTGTTCCAGCTCTTGTAGTTAACCAAGTCTTGCCTGAAAATATGCTAAACAATTATAATAAGAAAAAGTCTCACAATTGAAGACTTGTGTGTTGTAGTCTTTAGTCTTGAAATCTTATTCCTAAAGACACTCAACACCACAGAAAATAATGATTGACTTGATAGCTCTCTTTGAAAGGAATTGCTCAATTAAATTAATGTTTAGTGGTTTTTGTGAGCATGCCAAAGTTTGACTTGTGAATCACAAGAATGATATAGCTTTATGTGTGTCAAACTTCATGGGATTCCAACAACTCCGCTAGCCTATGAGCGATCTTCATGGAGGAAACTCCTAGATTTCGGCTATGAGTTAATTAAACATTTGTAGTAGCAATGCTATAATGGGTAAGATTCTTGGCACTCTCAGGTAGCTCTAAACATGATGGAATCACTCCTCTGGTTGATATGAGTAATCATTATGCAAAAGGAACAAAAACCTTAGTGATGCCACGAGTGTCCATCACAGCCCAATAAACTAATGGATTTTTTTGGCATGCTCTCAATTAATTAAGAAATGAAATTCTTGAAGGACAATGAATATGAAAGTAGTGCTTGAAAAGTCTTGATTTATTGATGTGGGAGAATTGAGATACTTTAGTGTATATGCTTTTCATGATGAACTCTCACACTCTCAATTTTACATGATTATATTTTATTGTTCAAAGGCAATCTTATGAGTTTATTACATGACATGGAATAAAGTTTACTCATTTGAACCATCCATGCTTATGTTGCCTGCCAAAACCCACCGGCGAGCAACGACGGGCAACACGAAGAGCCTGGAGGCTCCCAGAACTGCTGGTGGGCCCTGGTCCCTCGGGCAACGGCCCGCAAAACTCCGGCACACGTCCTGGCTGGTGCAAGGGCGTGCCACCTGACCTATACCTGGTCAGGAAGGTGATGGATTGCTTCGATTGGTTTCCTGCATGGCAAACAAACATACGTAAAATTCGAGCCGCGACCGGCTCCCAGGTTTCCCTGTGAATCGGCTCCTGGAGCTGATTATCCCATGGTTCTGCATTAGATCTATGATAACATGGGGTTTTGCTTCATCAATACAAGTTAAATCGATCTACGACAGTTTAACGTTTTCACCACATAATTGGAACGTCCTGCACGTAATTGAGCCTGGTGGACATGAAAGATGATAGAAAACTAACCCTAGAGAAGGCCTAACAACCGACATAAAGTCAATTCCCGGAACAACTCCTCTCGAATTGGCAAACCATATCCTTACATACCACTGGATCGTTCAACCCGTTTGCAAGGCCTGATCATGTGGATATCAAACTAAACCTTGGAAAACAAGGCAAAACTATAACGGATCGAATCGACTGAATAAAGATCAAGCAAGATGCTACCCTTACACCCGGGAAAAGGTGCAAAGGCAGCGAGATAACTAGAGGCAGCATAACTAAACAATCATAGCAAAAAGTACCGATGCTAGCCTAAACAAATCTATGATAAAAGTATTACTCGCCATCAACAAGGCTTCAGTACGAGTAACACCAAATAACGCATAAGCAGATACTGCCTAGATCGCGAGATGCGATCTAGGCAGCATGACACTTACCCGAGAAAAACCCTAGAAACAAGGGGTGGCGATGCGCCGAGATTGCGTTTGTTGTGAACGTGATCGTCCTCCTTTTCTCAATAACCTTAGGTACATATTTATAGTCCGGAGACTTTCTATCTTTGGAATAACCCTAACAACTCTATCTCTTACTTAAACCGAAACGGAACCTACTACAATATAACATACACGGGCAATTTAGCCCAAATCCATGCACAAGGCCGATTCAACAACACGTTGCATATATGTATCTTCCAAGCCCATCTTGATTACGGCCCATCTCCTCCTTTGGCCAAAATATGGCAATAACACATGCCCCCCTGGTTTTGGCAATAATAATTCCAAAACCACTCTGCTGATGTTTTTTCTTCCCCCTTTTTTATATCGGGTTACGCGTTGCAGAGCAGAATCGTCACGCCACCCCCTCATCATGATGCCCTGTCTTCTCAACTCCTTCACAGTGCATGATTTGACCGTTTTGGCACCACATTATGGAAACTGCTATGGCATTGAACCGTCTCCCACTATTCCCCTTATTTAAATTCATCTGAGCAGTTTGCAGCCCCCATCTTCCTCCATTAGCCAAAAAACCCTCTTCCTCCGCCGAAAAAACCCTCTTCCTCCGCCATGGCCTCCTCTTCTTCCTCCAAATCATCTGCCCTTTCCTCCCAATCTTCCAACACGATGAGCAACCGAGAGCCGACGCCGGAGCACCCGCCAATGGCGGCGTACGAGGCTCTCGCCCCACAATGGTGGGACGAGAGGGACTGGGACTTCGCCGCCTGGTCGGAGGACGACGAGTCCCTGACCGACGGCGAGGAGGGCCTCCAGTTCCTTGTCGACGGGGAACTGGAGGTGGAGAGCTCCGACGACGCCTGGTCCTGGGATGGCGTCGAATCCTCCGACGAGGAGGAGTAAGCAGAGGAGGACACCTCCTCCGAGGAATACCCGTCGGTGAAGCGCTTCCGCGCCGGGTCCAGCGAGGACACCGAAGACGACGACGAGGACGAGGAGGCCCCCGCTGACATCCTCAGCAGCTGCGACGAAGACGACGCCGGCAGCAGCGCTGATGACAGCGAGGACGACGACGGCGAGGACAGCGGCGATGACACCGGCCTCTAGATTAGGAACTAGTAGTAGTACTTAGCAGTAGATTTCCTTTTGTAAGCAATCGGCTCCATTGTAAACAATCGTCTTTTGAATCAACAAAGATTGCTTTTCCAATTCGCTTTTGCCGATAGTCAAAATAGGTCAACGTTCCAGAAGCCGATAGCAATGTATCGGCTTTCACCATACTAGCTCATATGGTCAACCAAGTCAAAGCCCAACGAGCCGATGGTAACACATCGACTTTCCCCACAAACGTTGACAAAGTCAACTTTGGTCGCATATTTAGATAAATCTGAGCGGCCACTCTCCAACTTCAAACGGTAGCCTGCGACCCTCTTCAAAAAGGCTAAACCAGATATCCAACTTCCTCACCGCATAGATCGAGCTTACAGCGACAAGAACCCTCGATCCCCAATCGCATAGATCCATCTCCGCCGGCAAACTAGATGGCGGAATCGTCCAATACCAGCGCAACGGTCTCTGGTCTAAAGGTACGCCTGCTCCTCGCAGTCTGAACACGGTGCTAGAATTATTAGCAAACACCTGAATTAATGCTTTATTCCACCGTTAAATTTTTTAGGTTTCAGACATCCTGCTGCCGCATCCTTCTCTCCCAAATTCTCTCTGTCTTGGCCCCCGGACAGAATCTAGTCCTGCCCATCTGATCTCTTGCGAGGCAAACAGAATCCCCTTCACAAGCCAAAACCTAGATTTGAATTCTTGGGCCGACTGCTTGCGAGCCTGGCCTAATCCTCCTGAACATTGGGTCTCTTGGTTCAGCAGGGTAGACAAAACTTACCAATCTCAATGGGAAACCACGGGAATAGCTGATGCCTTGCATTTGTCATTGTCTCCCCTGGAGAAACATGAAAATCTTCTAAAAACCATCGGCTATTTCTGGTCCGATGCTCTGAACTGCTTCATGTTTGGACATGGCCCCATGACACCAACTCTGTTAGACGTGGTGATGATTACTGGTCTGGACGTTACATCACCCAGCCCCTCTGCTTTCAAGCTGACAAAGGTCCCCTACAAGCTTTCTTCCAAAACAGACTGCACGAACTGGGGTGCCTATCTTCAAAAACACATGAAAACTAAAGGCCCTGTCTCAGAGAAATAACACACGGCTTTCCTCAACTTCTGGCTGGAACATTTCATATTTTGTGGCCCTTCCCTGGCTCCAACCAAGAATTACCTCTCCTTGGCCTACGAACTTGCCAAAGGCACTCAACTCGGCGTCGGCAAACTGTTCCTTGGAGAAGTCTATCGATATCTCCAGTTGATGTCTGTCAAATTATTCTCCGGCATAGCAGTCAAAACAGGAGGTCCTTGGTGGTTCATCCAGCTATGGTCTCAGCTGTATTTTCAAAACCATGTCCCAAACTTCCCCCTTTTGGCGAGTTGCACCTTTCCAAATGTCAAAGGGAAGCAGATCCGATGCACCAGCTATGGCCAAGCTCTGTACAGACTGCCAGGTAGCAAACTGATCCCTCAGGAAGCATCCAAATGGTTCAGCATTTTCTTCCAAGGCCTGGATAATCCTATCTTCTTTCCTTACACGGAAGAATCGGAACATTTCGAAAATCCAATCTCCTTCAGGCTAGACAACTTTGCCGATGACACCAGCACTCGGCAGCTATTCTCCACTGTGATCCGTCCCTGCTTTCTTCCAGTTGGCATGAGCACATCCAATAGAATAATCAAGCCTGGATATGAATTCTACCAGCCAGTCGTAGTGGCTCGGCAATTTGGCCTTGGACAAGTACCTCCCCATTTCTTTCTCCACCATCTTACAGAGAGCAGAGCTGACCTGCCCGATCCTCTCACCAGTCAAAGGTGTTATTCCTTCTTTGATGCTCTGACCATCCCAATCCCCAACAACCTCATCTTTACTTCATCAACCGATGGTTTTGAGAACTGGTGGTCGATGTGGAAGACTCATGCCTTCAGGAGAGCTCTGGGACCGTTGCTGGAACAGCTCAATGCTGAATATGATATCCCTGTAGAACAGGTACTATTACTTGTAAATTTTCTTGATGCAACTCACAAATGATTCTTCTAATATCCCGCTCTGTCTCCTTGCAGCGACAAGATGGTCCTGAACCTACACACGATGATGGCTCCCCCTTCGAATTCTTCCCACCAGCTCCTGTGGTCCTTTTCTGCAAAAATTCGCCACCTTTTAAAAAGGTCGTGATGCAGAACCAGCCGATATCACCGAAATCGGCTTCCAAGACCCAAGCCACTTCTGGGTCAGCCGCCTCTCGAGTTCCAACTAAAACAAGAACGATGGTGAGGAAGGTAGCTGCCAGGAAGACCTTGAGGCGCCGGAGCCCTTCTCCAGAAAGTTCGCATGTACGCTGTTCCATGCCTTGGTTGATCTCTTTCATCCTTGCAAACATGCTCGTGCTTACTAGCTCTCCCTTCTTACAGGCTTCCGTCGAAGACACCTCCAGCGAGGACACACAATCCAATCGAGGAGAATTGGGTCCAACAGACTCTGAGAGGACCATCACACCGAGTCAGCCAGATTTGCCACAATCGGCTCCCAGGAAAAGGCCAGTTCCTGAACCTGCTGCCCCCCGAGCATCAGTCGAGGCGGGGCCAGTCGTGAGCCCCAAAAGGGCTCGCAAGGGACTGCAAACTTCTTCGTCGAGCCAGGAGGTTTCGCAACATCACCCTCCATGCTCTTACCCATTGTTTTTATCTGCCGATTCATCACTATTTACATCGGCAAGCACCTTCCATGCAGGCGACTGACACTCCTAGTGGGAAAGCCGGGGCAGCGCCGATGTCTCTCGCAAGGCCGGATCTAGTAATCCCTGACGGTGTAGATGAAACGGTTACCACTTTAGTCGAGCCCCCAGCGACAACACACAAGCCGATTGTCTCGTCATCTGCTGTCCCCTTGATCTTAGGAGAGGTACGTTCGCCTCGTTCGGCTCATCCTTCCATGTTAGATGCATACTGACGCCATTTCGGCCTGCCAGGGTTGTGATATTTCGGGCCTGCTGACGTTCGACCCTGAATCCATCGAACCAACTCTCCTTGTTGCCAACGATGAACCACAAGCAAGGGCTGTTCTACCTCAATTCCAGCGCCTCAAAGCCTTGCTGTCCTCCCCGATCGAGAAGTTGATCGAGGGTTCTGAAGAGGTGAAGAGTGTTCTTGCTGAAATCAAGGACCAACTCCCAGTAGCATTGCAGGTGAAGCTCTGGCCAGTTGTAACTCTGTCTTTCTACGGGTCAAGGGTGAAGTTGGCTCGCGAGAGGATTAATCTGCGCCGCGCCCAACTCCCACTGAAGGACAACATTGCAGACAAATGTCAGCAGCTCAACGAGAAAAAGGCGACTCTGGATGCCAAAACTGACACCTCTGTCAGCACCGCCGAGCTTGCATCCTTGAAAAAGGAACTGGGAGATCTTGAAGAGAAGGTCCGGGCGACTAAACAGCTCATCCGTGACAAGGAAGCATTCATCGCCCGCTCTCAAGACGAAGCGGAAGGCCTCAAAGCTCAACTGAAGACTGATCTGGCGGAAATACGTGCCCTGAACAAGCAGCTAGTGATGGGCAAGGACGAAGATGACGAAGCCGAAATCGCTGAGGTGGATCGTGTCCGCGCTGACGCCCTCCACGCCTTCGAGGCATTCCTTCAGTAGCTTCTTCACGTAAACTGACACCTGCTCGTAGCAGTTTGAACCTCTAGAGTCGATGGTTGTGCATCGGCTGTATTTTTTTTTATTGGCCGATTTCATGTATCGGCCCCCATATTTCACTGTCCATCATCCCACATTCTTGGGAAATATTTCTTGAGGTGCTGACCGTTGACAGCCATTGGGAATTTCACGCCGTCTAGCTCCTCAAGCATGTACGCGTTCCCTCTTAAAACTTGATCGACCCTGTATGGCCCGTGCCAATTTGGAGACCATTTACCATATGTTGCATCCTTAGTCCCCAGTGGCAATACAGCTTCCCATACCAGATCGCCAACGTGGAACTCCTTCGGTCTCACCTTCTTATTATATGCACGAGCTACCTTGGCCTTGTTCTCTTTGATTTTCTCAAGCGACCACAGCCTAAGCTCAGTTAAATCCTCAACACTGTCACTCATCAGGGCCGTATATTCTTCAGTTGTTAGATCGTTCTGAAAAGTGACACGTCTCGATCCAGCCGTAATTTCCCAGGGCAATACGGCTTCTTGTCCATAGACTAGATGGTATGGCGAGGTTTTTATCGCTCCATGACATGACATGCGATAAGCCCATAAAGCCTCTGACAAAACCTCGTGCCAACGCCTAGGGTGCTCATCGATCTTCCTCTTGATCAGCTTGATAAGGATCTGGTTGGACGCTTCAGCTTGCCCATTTGCTTGAGCATAGTATGGAGATGATCGGATCAGCTTAATTCCCGTGTCCTCACAGAACTCTCTAAACTCGTAAGAAGTGAAGACCGAACCTCCATCGGTCGTGATCGTTTGGGGAATCCCGAATCTATGAATGACATGTTCTTTCACAAAATCGATAACATCCTTCGAGCTCACTGACTTCATAGGGACGGCTTCCACCCATTTAGTGAAATAATCCGTAATGGCCAAAATCCACATGTGGCCTTTGCTTGATGGAGGATTGATCTTGCCAATCATATCCATGCCCCAACCTCGGAATGGCCAATACTTGATGATGGGGTTCATTGCTGACGCGGGTACCGTCTGAATTTTTCCAAATTTCTGACATGCTTGACACCCTTTGTAGTACTTAAAACAGTCCTCCAGCATGGTGGGCCAATAAAACCCTGATCGCCTGATCAACCATTTCATCTTGTGAGCCGATTGGTGAGTCCCACAGGCGCCTTCGTGTACCTCGTGTAGGAGCCGATTGGCTTCGGTTGGCCCTAGACATTTGAGCAGTAACCCTTCCAGAGTCCTGTAGAACATGTCATCCCCAATAAGCACATACTTCATGGCCTTGTACCTTATCCGTTTAGGTGCCCCCCGAGCCGAATCTTTCAAGTAATTGAAGATATCGGCTCTCTAGTCGTCCGCCTCCAGGAACTGTACCTGAACATCAGCTCCCTCTGCTACGTCCTTGTAGCCTGAAGCCATTTGTGCGAGATCATTCGCCTCGATATTCTGCGATCGCGGGATCCAGTTCAAGTTTATGTACCGGAACTGTGCCATCAGCTCACGGCATTGCAACCACAATGGAAAGAGCGACTCGCTCTCGCACTTGTATTCCTCCGTGAGTTGGAAAATCACCAATTTGGAGTCTCCAAAAATTTCCACTGCTTCTGCTCTAGCTTCGATGAGCAACTCCATTCCCTTGCGTATCGCCTCATACTCGGCGACGTTGTTGGTGCGAGGGGTAGATAGCCTGATGGAGAAGGAGTATGTTGCCCCCCGGGGCGACACGAGTAGAATGTCGATGCCGCAACCATCATCACAAACCGATCCATCAAAAAACATAGCCCACGCTCGTACAGACAGTGTTGCTATATTAGTGTTGATTCTTTCAGCAATAAGGTCGGCCAACGCCTGACCCTTAACTGCTTTCGCGGGTTGATACCGGATATCAAATTCCGATAATGCAAACATCCATTTGCCGAGTCGGCCTTTCAACATAGGAGCCGATAGCATGTGTTTTATGACATCTGATTTGCATATAATGATAATCTCCGCTGAGAGCAAGATGTGGCGCAGCTTGGTGCAGGTGAAAAACAGGCAGAGGCACAACTTATCGATCTCAGGGTACCTTGTCTCTGCGTCCAGCATCCTTCTGCTGATGTAAAACACAACTCGCTCCAGACCATCATAAACTTGCACCACCACCGAGGCGATGGACGTGTCGGCTACTAACAAGTAAATGTAGAACGGCCTATCCGGCTGGGGCGGAACCAACACTGGCAGCTTCGTCAGATATTCTTTGATTTCGTCGAAGGCTCGTTGTTGTTCTGCCCCCCAGCGGAACTCCTCATCAGATTTAATTTTCACCAGTCCCATGAACGGCTCTATTCTTCCTGATAGATTGGAGATGAATCTTCTGACGAAGTTGATCTTGCCGATGAGAGACTGCAGTTCTTTCTTCGTAGTAGGTGGCTTCATTGTTCGCACTGCCTCCTGACTTTTCAGGCCGATCTCAATTCCGCGATCATGGACCAAGAAACCCAAGAACTGACCGGCCGTCACCCCGAAGGCACACTTCTTTGGATTCATCCGTAGCCCGAATTGTCTTGTTCGGTCCAGGACGCGTCGCAGATCGTCCAAGTGTCCTTGTACTGAAGCAGACTTGACCACCACGTCATCGATATAAATTTCCACCAGCTTGCCGATCAGATCATGGAAGATGTAATTCATGGCTCTTTGGTATGTGGCGCCGGCATTCTTCAGTCCAAACGTCATGACTACATATTCAAACAACCCCACCGAACCTGGGACTCTGAACGCAGTCTTGTGTATATCTTCCGGAGCCATAAAAATTTGGTTGTAACCGGCATTGCCATCCATGAAGCTCAAGACTTTATGACCAGCAGCTGCGTTGATTAATGTCTCTGCTACCGGCATCGGATACTCATCCTTTGGAGTGGCTCTATTGAGATCCCGAAAATCTATGGCAACACGCCAGCGGCCATCTTTTTTCTCTACAGGTACGATGCTAGAAATCCACTCAGCATACCTGCATGGCCTGATTAACTTAGCTGTCAACATTTTCTCGATCTCTTTCTTGACTTCTTTCAAAATTTCGGCCTTCATCTGTCGTGCTCGCTGCTGGAATGGCCGAAATCCTTTTTTAAGCGGGAGTCGATGCTCAATGATGCTCCTGTCTAGCCCGGGCATCTCTGTATAATCCCAGGCAAAGCAATCTGGATATCCTTTCAACAAAGCTATCATCGGACCCCGCAGATTCGGATCTAACTTCTTGCTGATAAATGTTGGTCGTGGCTTATCCCCAGGACCGATGTCAATCTCCTCTAGCTCATCAGCGGAGGTAAACCCATACCCTAGCTTTCCGTCACCTGCTAAATCGATGCTAAACACGGGGCAAACAGTTGGTGAGGATAACAAAGGTAATTTGGGCCGATTGCCGGAATCGGCCCCCTTTTTGATTGCATTAGTCAAGGAAGGTTTACAACTTATCTGTGCTCTACAATGGCAGGGAACCTCCCTACTACGACTGCATGACCTGTTTGTCGTAAGATTGCTGCTTTTTATTTTTGTGGCCGATCGCAGGGATCGGCCATACCACGTACGATCGTGGACTTTGCTACTCTGTCAGGCCAGTGGATAAGACCAGCCTCACCCCGTTTTTTGTAGCTTCAATGCTCTCACAGCCGTCTAGACTGACTCCAGAGATCGGCTCTTGGTCTCCTGCCTCCCAGATGTTCATGCCAGCTATGGAGATCTCGATCGAATCATCTGCATGAATGACCTCCACTTCATCTCCATCCCACTGTATCAGGCATTGGTGCATCGTGGATGGAATGCAGCAGTTGGCGTGAATCCAATCCCTCCCCAGCAAGACGGCGTAGGTGCTTTTGCTGTCAACGATGAAGAATGACGTAGGGATGGTTTTTCTGCCCACGGTCAGGTCCACATTCAGAACGCCTTGCGTCTCTGAAGTTTGGCCGTTGAAGTCGCTTAACGTGACGTTGGTTTTGATCAGATCTGTAGTGGAGCGTCCCAAACGCCGTAGCATGGAGTATGGCATTATATTGACTGCCGCTCCGGTGTCAACCAACATCTTGCGGACAGGCTGCCCATTGATATAACCTCGCAGGTACAGAGCTTTCAGATGTTTGTAGCCCTTCTCTTGTGGCTTTTCAAAGATAACCGGCCGTGGGCCGCAGTCAAACTGTGCCACTGGTAGTTCTTTGGCTCTTGGAGCGCAAAACTCTGATGGAAGTGTGAACACCATGTTTGTGCCAGCCGATGTCTTCGCATCAGCTTTTACTGGTTTGGGGCGCCACTCTTTCCTTTTCGGACGAGCCTCCGTTTCCAAGGTTTGCCGCACTTTCACGGCCAGATCGGGCCGTGCCTTCCTTAAAGCGTGGAGGTACTGCGCTTCGGCTTCCTCCAAGTTACGCAGCCGCTGAACTCGACGCTTTTGGGTGTGCCTGAGTCCATCGGGGCACCACCTTGGCCGGTGATATCTGTCTTCTTCTTTTCCACCCATTGGCTCCTCGAAGTCTTTTGCTCGAGGAGGGAGAGGCCCTAGGCGCTTGAACACTGAGACTAGACCTGTGTCATCCTTCTGCTGTCCACATTTTGGGCAGTTGTCGATTGTAGGCAATCGGCTCATTCCGGCATCCCAGCAATACTTGAAGAAAGGACAATCCCAATGTTTATCCACGCCTTCTTTTTCCTTCGACTTTTTATTAGCGAGGTGCTCATATCCTTCATCGTCTCTATCGTGCCGGCGACGTCGGTCATACTGACGCTCATACTTGTTAAGGAGATGCGTGGAGTGTGGCTTCTGATATCGCACGCTTCTCACTTGCTCCTCGGTCAAATACCGCCTGTCATCATAACGGGGCCGGTCACGTGGACCGGCCTCCTCTCTTTCTTTGCCCCGAGAGCGACCGTCTTCCTCCTCATATGTGCCATGGTGGTACACAGGTCCTGCCATATTAACATCGAACGAGAAATCCAACTGACGCCTCGTGGAGTGGTTGTGTTCTACCATGTTGACACCGGGAAATGGGTTTGTGTCTACTTTCATGGCGAATTGCCCAAGGATCAGACGGCCCTGTTCTATCGCCGTTTGGATCTGGCGACGTAGCTCTTTGCAGTCATTGGTGGTGTGGGTGAACGAGTGATGCCACTTGCAGTATGGTCTCCCGTTCATCTCTTGAGCCGTAGGGATTTTGTGGCCTTCGGGTAACTTCAGCTGCTTTTCTTTCAGCAGTAAATCGAATATCTGCTCAGCTTTGCTCACATCGAAGTCGAACCCTTTTGCAGGCCCTTGCTGCTTCACCCATTTGCAGGACACAGGATCTGCCCCCCGAGCCCATTCAGCCACGGCCACCTCCTGGTCTTGTGTAGGATCTTCTTCTTCTGTATCGACCAGGCCTATCGGACGTTTGAACTTGTCTTGGTACAACTCAGGGTGGCGCTGTTCATACATTGTTAGCTTCTGGGCCATGTGCGCCAATGAATTGTACTCTACTTGGAAAGCCAGATCTTTGATAGGTGCTGAGAGACCCAACACTGCCAGCTCGACTGCTTCTTTCTCAGTTAAATGAGCCGAATAACATCGGTTCTTGACAGTCCTGAAACGTTGAATGTACTCAGCTACCGTTTCTCCCCACTTTTGCCGCACCTGCGCCAGATCTGCAATGCCAGCCTCGGTAGCTTCTGAATGATACTGAATGTGGAATTGTTCTTCCAGTTGCTTCCAGGTCTGGATCGAATCCGGTGGCAACGAGGTGTACCACCCAAAAGCTGGTCCTGTCAGAGATTGCGCAAAGAACCTTACGCGTAACTGATCCGATGCTGAAATCATGCCTAACTGTGCCAGGTATCGGCTCACGTGCTCGATCGACCTCGACCCTTCTGATCCGCTAAACCTTGAGAACTCAGGGAGCCGATACTTGGGTGGCAGCGGAATTAGATCAAACTCGTTTGGGTACGGCTTAGAATAGCCGATTGTCCTTCTCTTCGGCACGAAGCCGAACTGGTCTCTCAAGATGGTATGGATTTGCTCCACCGTTTGAGCTGCAGGGGCTAAATTCTCAGAACTCGCTCCGGTGGCGCACTTGGCTAGCCATGCCTGTTTATCAGCGTCCATCCCAGACATCCCTGCTCCGGAAATACCTGCCCCCGAAGCCCCTGCTCCAGAAACTCCTGCCCCAGAAATCCCTGCAGTTGCCACCTGGTTCGTGCGCGGCAGGCTATTGCAGTCCGGCACGTAGGTGCACACATATCCATGTGGAATCTCTTTAGGTGGCTCAAACAGGAATTGGCAATCGCCAGGGTCACCTCCAACCTTGTAGACGATGTACGCTGGTGCCCCTGGTGGCTCCGGAGCTGCAAGCGTGAATGGCAGCTGTGGCCTGGTTTGGAGCGGTCTTTCTCCCTGGTGAGTCCCTAGAGTAGGCCCCGACGGAGAGTACTGATGTTTCATGATCTCCTGAACTACGCGAACCGCGACACACTCGAAAGCGTTCACTAGGCTCTCAGAATGGCGATGAAGAGAATGAGCCACCATGTAATTGACTTCCTGTCGCAGAGCTCTGGTGCGCTCCTCTGAAGGAACAGACAGATCCACCTCATCAAGAGCACCTTCGGGTGAGAACCCTTTCCACCTGATGCCATGTTTACGAGTCCTCTCAAAAGAGCCGATGAGATCGGCTTCGAAGAGAGCTTTGATATCATCATACTTCGCCTTGTGCTCCTCAGGCAGATCGTCGTACGTGACCGGTCTGTTCTCCATCGCAGCGTCGGATGTTGATGTAGACGTTGTTGAATGTCCCACCGGGCGTGCCAGAATGTGTTGCCTGCCAAAAACCACCGGCGAGCAACGACGGGCAACACGAAGAGCCGGGAGGCTCCCAGAACTGCTGGTGGGCCCTGGTCCCTCGGGCAACGGCCCGCAAAACTCCGGCACACGTCCTGGCTGGTGCAAGGGCGTGCCACCTGACCTATACCTGGTCAGGAAGGTGATGGATTGCTTCGATTGGTTTCCTGCATGGCAAACAAACATACGTAAAATTCGAGCCGCGACCGGCTCCCAGGTTTCCCTGTGAATCGGATCCTGGAGCCGATTATCCCATGGTTCTGCATTAGATCTATGATAACATGGGGTTTTGCTTCATCAATACAAGTTAAATCGATCTACGACAGTTTAACGTTTTCACCACATAATTGGAACGTCCTGCACGTAATTGAGCCTGGTGGACATGAAAGATGATAGAAAACTAACCCTAGAGAAGGCCTAACAACCGACGTAAAGTCAATTCCCGGAACAACTCCTCTCGAATTGGCAAACCATATCCTTACATACCACTGGATCGTTCAACCCGTTTGCAAGGCCTGATCATGTGGATATCAAACTAAACCTTGGAAAACAAGGCAAAACTATAACGGATCGAATCGACTAAATAAAGATCAAGCAAGATGCTACCCTTACACCCGGGAAAAGGTGCAAAGGCAGCGAGATAACTAGAGGCAGCATAACTAAACAATCATAGCAAAAAGTACCGATGCTAGCCTAAACAAATCTATGATAAAAGTATTACTCGCCATCAACAAGGCTTCAGTACGAGTAACACCAAATAACGCATAAGCATATACTGCCTAGATCGCGAGATGCGATCTAGGCAGCATGACACTTACCCGAGAAAAACCCTAGAAACAAGGGGTGGCGATGCGCCGAGATTGTGTTTGTTGTGAACGTGATCGTCCTCCTTTTCTCAATAACCTTAGGTACATATTTATAGTCCGGAGACTTTCTATCTTTGGAATAACCCTAACAACTCTATCTCTTACTTAAACCGAAACGGAACCTACTACAATATAAGATACACGGGCAATTTAGCCCAAATCCACGCACAAGGCCGATTCAACAACACGTTGCATATATGTATCTTCCAAGCCCATCTTGATTACGGCCCATCTCCTCCTTTGGCCAAAATATGGCGATAACAGCTTACAATAATTTTTCTGCGCTATAAGGATTCATCAAACCCGTATGATATGCTTTCCATTACTCTATTTATGCTGAAGTTTTTCAGATTAATAAAGTGGAGGAAACATGAGACTACTAATCATGAGTAATAACATCATCTCGTTATTTCAGTTTAAATGCTTAGTTCCTTTTTTATTATGGTTTTCTTGCTCAAGGACGATCCAGTTTAAGCTTGGGGAGGTTGATGGCTATAAAATATAGTCATCCACACTCACATTTAAACTAGATATTATTCATACTTTTGATGAAATATCTCTCTAAACCCTGCCACTAATGCCTAATGATCAAAGGGGTATGAAATCCTTTCTTTCTATTTTTTCCTGCGCAGATAATGACGTATAATGATGGAAATCACAACATTAAAGTCAAAGAAATGAGATTTTCAACACGTAAAAGAAACCAGGAGCCATGGAGTTGATCCATGATACGTCGGAAACGTATCTATAATTTTTGATGTTCCATGCTTTTTTAGTATCTACTTTGCTTTTCTTTATCTACACTTTGAGCTGTTTTTATATGTTTTCTGGTACTAACCTATTAACAATATGCCATAGTGTGAGTTGCCTATTTTCTTCTGTTTTTGGTTCCAGAAAGGCAGAAAATCAATATTCTAGGAATTGGAGGGACAAAAGCCAAAGTCAATATTTTAGCGTGGGGAACACGAAGCCAGGATACGAGACAGAGGAGAGTCACCAGGGGGCCACACCCCCTGGCCGCGTGGGTGGGCCCACCTGTGCCTGGGGGTGCAACCGCCCTGGCGACCCCCTGCCTCGCCTCTTGGCCTATAAAGACCCAGCGATGCCTAAACCCTAAGTACCCAATCAATATTCCACAAAACCGTCTGTAGCCGCCGCCACCATCGTCCCTAGATCGAGGGGATATGAAGCTCTTTCCGGCACCTTGCCGGAGGGGATATCATCCCGAAGGCCTTCTTCTTCATCATGCTAGCCTCCGGTATGAAGCGTGAGTAATTCCACCTTGGACTATGGGTCCATGTAGTAGCTAGATGATTATATCTCCTCCTTTGTGCTTTCATGTTTAGATCTTTTGAGCTCCTTTCATGATCAAGATCTCATCTATTTGTAATCATGCATGTTGTGTTTGCGGGGATCTGATGGATATTGAGATTACTATGTCAGATTGATTAGTGATTTTGTCTTATTGATTATGTCATGTATGTGTTGTTTGTGATCTTGCATGCTCTCCGTTGTTAGTAGCTATCTTGGCCAAGTAGATGCTAGTGACTCCAAGAGGGGGTATTTATGCTCGATAGTGGGTTCATGCCTCTATTTAATCTAAGGGAAGTGACAGAAATCTCTAAGGTTGTAGTGTGATGTTGCCACTAAGGAGAAAACAACGGTCTCTTGTTCATGGAACAAGTGGATTGTTTACCTTACACACTTTGCTTAATGCAATTATCTGTTGCTTGCAACTTAATACTGGAGGGGGTTCGGATGATAACCTGAAGGTGGATTTCTAGTCATAGATGCAGTTGGATGGCGGTCTATGTATCTTGTTGTATTGCCCAATCGAATCTCATAGAATCATGATTATTAGTATTGCATTGTTATGCCTTGCTCAGTCCTGTCAATTGCCCTACTGTAATTTGTTTACCCAGCATGCCATGTTTGTTTATCTAAGGAGAACACCTCTAGTGAACTATGGACCCCGGTCCAATCTTTACCATTGATACATCTTCCACTGTTACTTGTTGCAAACCACCATTACCTTCCACACCATACAGTTGATCCTTTGTTACAGCAAACCAGTGAGATTGACAACCTCACTGTTCGTTGGGGCAAAGTCTTGAGTTTATGTTGTGCAGGTCTCCAAGTTGCTAGAAACACCTTTGAGTCATTTCCTTCCTCCTACTGGTTCGATAACCTCGGTTTCTTACTGAGGGAAAACTTGTTGCTGTGCTCATCACACCTTGCTCTTGGGATCTCCCAACGAGGCGTTGACAACACACCATCAATCCAGTACACTTAATGACCAACTATATGGCCGGAATAGAACTCCCGCCATATAGTTCTGGCCATATAGTTGCCATCGAATCCATTTGGTCAAACAGAACAACTTTCATGAAGGGACCCCTATATAAAGAGGCTTCAGTCAACGATAAAACTCTCTCGATATCTCTGTTTTCAACCACAACTCTCCCTGGCACCAGAAGCCACCACGCCGGAGGAATAGATCTAGATATAATCTCCAAACCCTTCTCCACCACCATATCCATATTCTACCACTTGTAATAGTAGATATCTTCTCTAATTGGCGACATTGTAAGACTATTTGCTATCAATCTTATGATCTCTATTACAATGTTTATGATTGTTGATTTCATCTCTATATGTGAGTAAATTTTCTTGGGATAAGGGCTCTGGCCTAGCCATGTAGCTTTTTGTGCATGTTATTTATCATAGATGGGATCATGTATTAGTTTGTACGACATGATGATTATTGTACCCTCTCTTGCATCAATCTAAGGACTTGTCAGGTACCCAAGACCCCCAACGATTGATCCAGGTATAGGGAGTGTGAGTAATGAATGATCTGCAGGTTGGGAACCCCAGTGACAGAAGGGGTAGTATGGCTATATGTGAGGGATTTACTTGGGATTAACGGTGATATCACTATGCATATCATTAGTTATCTTTCTTCTATGGATGAGACTAGTAGGTTATTGATATAAGCGGTTGCGGAGGCAATAGAAATTATGGATGCACTGCCCACATATAATTATCTTGCTCTAACAATTACATGCATACTTTATTATTATCTTTTATTCCCATCAGATGTTTTGCACAGCTACTGGTGAAACTAAAAGCCCTAGGACCTCTCTCTATCCATCGTCAACAACAACAACAAAAGTCGGAAACTTTTGGTCTGGTGAAAACACAAAAGGAATTCTAAAACTCTTGAAGGTACATTTAAGTAACTTCACTTTGCTTTCTACTTCCCGAGGATTCGATAAACCTAGGTCTACTAGGGAAAGAGAACTATACTACATCCGTAATCCGGATCGAAGGTATCATTGAGCTCATCCTCGAACAATGGCTCCTCATCAATGGAGATTCGGTATTGTTGAGTCTCATTATGGTCGTCGGTCTTGTTGATCATGCCGGCCACGGTCTCATCCCCTTCGCCGAAGAAGGAATGCAACATATACAACCTGGGGGGACGCGTTCATGGACAATTGAATGGAAAATGTATAGGGAAGACATACCAGGTTGGAGGTGAACTGATACATCGTAAACGTATCTATAATTTTTTATGATCCATGCTTGTTTTGTATCGACTTTCTTATGTTTTGTCTACACTTTGAGGTATTTTTATACATTTTACGAAACTAACCTATTGACAAGATGCCGTAGTGCCAATTGCCTGTTTTTTGCTGTTTTTGGTTTCAGAAAAGCCAGAAATGAAATATTCTAGGAATTGGATGGGACAAAAGCCAAAGTCAATATTTTACCGTAGCACACACGGAGTCCAGAGGAGAGACGAGGAGGCGCAACGAGGCGGCCACACCTAGGGGTGGCGCAGTGTGGCATCCCGCAAAACCACTACTAGAAAATCGCGTTGAATTTGTGCATTGCATCGTCATCATCATGCATTGTTCGCTTAAAACTATTTTCGTAAAGCCCGTTTTGTTTTCTAAAACGCCCCATCTTTATTAAAATATCAAAACCCCGGGTCTCCGGATGATTTTGTTTGTCTGCTGTCGGTTTGCAAACGGTGTCTGTAAAACAAATAAAAATATTTATTATTTTAGCGGGGGCAGTCGAACGGGCCGTTTCGACCCGAACGACCACCCCCAGGATTTTTACAAACGGTCCACCCCCAATTCCTATTCCTACCCAACTTCCTACCCACCCTATCCTCCACATCACTCCCACCTATCACAGTCTGCCACGTCACCCTGCCTCTCCCCTCTACCAATCCCACCATGCCACATCACCCCCCTCCTCTCTCTCTCCTCTCTCTCCCCAACACACACCACACGCACACACGCACGCCAGCCACCCCGGGTCCCACGCCCGTCCCCACCTGGCCCCATCCCTGCTCCTGACCCCGGGCCCCGCGTGCCCCCATGCTCTCCTCTCTCCTCCCCACAGACCCTCTCTTCCCCGACCCTCTGCTCCACCCCGACGCCTCCCGTCCCCTCCAGCGTCGGGCGCACCCCGCCCCTCCCCTCCGGCGTGGCCGCGCCGCCTCCCTGGCTCTCCGCTCTGCCGCCACCCCTCCTCGCTTCGCCCTTTTCTTCCACCAGCAGCCTCCCTCCACCGCGCTCTGCGGCCCGGCCCCGCCTCCTCTCCAACCACCGCCGCCTACCTCCCTTCTCCCCCGCCTCGCGCGCCCCGGCGCCCCTTCACCAAGCTCCCTCCGCCCCGCGAGTCTCCCCGCGCGGCCCCCCTCCGGCCCGAGGTCACCGCGTCCCCGTCGCCCGGCCTTCCCCAACCGCCGGTCCCAGACCCGGCGCCGGCCTCCGCGTCCAGCGCCCCCGCCGGCCGCCTCCGAGCCGCGGCCTCTTCCTCCTTACCTCACCGACGGTCCCGCTCGCCCCCTCCTTCCTCACCGCGTTCGCCGCCTCTCCGTCTGCCGGCCACCACCCCTCGCCGGAGCGCCGCCGAGCCTCCCTCGCCGCCCGCCGTCGGCTCCGCGTCGGCCTCTTCCCGTCCAGCTCGCTCCGACAACCTTTCCGCGCGCGGCCCTTCTCCTCCGCCCCCGAGCCCGTGTCCCGGCCAGGACGCGTTTCCCCCCCGCTTCGAACCTGCTCCTCGATGCGTGCCCGCGTGGCCTTCTAGAGTCAAGCTCCTGGTTTGTCGGTTTTTCCTGGATGCTGCTTGTGGTGGTGGGCAGTGCTTTTGTTGTCCCAGGCGTCTGCCAGCTTCTCGACACCGGAGTTTTGAAGAATTCGAGAGGGTCGAGAGGTGTCCCTGCCGTGAGCACGCGCTAACATCCACATCATCTCTCGAAGGAACGTTGAAAAGATCTGCCACACGGGACGGCGAGATCTCCTTCCCGGATTCAAGACCAATCCATCGGCATGCTAAGATCTTCCGAGGCCCAGATCTCGACAACAAGATCGACATCCACCAAAACAACCCCAGGAACCACGCCAAGTTCGCCGAGACCCCGTACCCGAAGGTCTTCGACAGGAAACCGACAAGATCTACATCACGGACGCACCACGGACGCGGAGAAACCCTCGGACGCCAAGATCTTCTCCTCGGAACACCGAGAACTTCCCCTGAACGCCAAGATCGCCTCACGGACGCCATGACCTCCTTCAAGGATCCGATGGCCGAGACCCTGAAGACCGATCTAGAGCGCCAAGGCCTTCGCATGGAGTCGGCAAGATTATCCGGAAACACCAAGATCAACTGCGCGGGCCCGACAAGATCGGCACCGACCCGGAAGAATCCGATGCGCCCGACGCCACGCCAAGTTCGTCTACCCGAACGCCAAGACCTACCTCTGTTATCCGAGAACGTTTTCGTCGAACCCTGGACCCTGAGACCGACCCCGAACCCCGGAACACCAAGACCGTCGAGAACCCTAATGTGTGCACCCCTTCCCGAAAACCCTATTTTATAATATAATACAACTTGTTGCATATTAAATCATTCATCTCGCATGCATATCATGTGGTTTGGGGGCCTTATGTCGATTCACCTAATAACTAAATATGGGGCCCATATGCGGGCAAATCTAGTCTCATATCGGCCTCATTTAAATTTGTGTAGCGAACCGGTGATATATTCGGCCTTGTGGAACAACATTTAATGGCGGGGTTCTAAACAACTTGAACCGTTTAAATAATCGACGGGACCCCGGTTCCGCTTAATATGACCTAATCGCACCGCACCTTTGCCATGTCATGCACCATACATGCATCATGCCGATCTTCTGCCGTTGTATTAAATAGTGCATCCGGTGTTTATTCTAGTGTTTTGCTTCTTCGCGGATAAGGCCGTTGAGTTGATGCGAGTGTCGACCCGATCTTCGGATGAACCTTCGACAATGCTTTCAGGCGAGCATATCCCCCTTTCTACCTATCTTACTTTTTTAGTATTTATTCCCTCCTGTTGATCTATTGCTATCTGTGTTGCGATGCTCTAGTTTCCGCACCCATGATATTCCATGCAGCCCTATATTGCCATGGCCACCTCCTATTACCTGTTGTTTGGTAGCTAGTCGGACTTGCGCGTCGTAGTCGCTTGCTCAAGTGCTGTTGCGTGTCGTCAAATGCCACAGTTGTTGGAGCCTTGCCGCATGTTGATGCTGGAGATGATCATAGTTTTACTTATTGTTCACTTTAATTCCTGTTTAACAATTAAAATTGAAGTAAGTAAGCAGAGGCATCGGTGGGTGATAGATAACATTTGGTTTCCGAACGCCCACTTGTGTCCCGTAGGACCCCGAGTACTTGATACCTGTTCCTTGATTTATCGCGCTATCCACATACGGGGAGTATGGGCCCCCCTTAGCCAGATCTTGATTCAGTCTTATTTCTTGGGGCCACAAACTAGTTTGAGGTTTTATTTACGATCCTGTACTTATGCCATGTTTTACTGCTTTATTTACGATTGTGCGATGGATAGCAAACTGTACTGTTTAGGTAAGCGGAATTTTTTCGCGGTATCGACAATCCCCGTTTGGGGTTCCCAGTCGTTTACAGCCATTGACGCAAACCTTGAGTCCGTCTCGGAGCTAGCTTACTTCGTTGCGGTTCTACTCAATGGGGTGGCCCCCTGAAATATTTCTGAATCCTGTGATTGCTTTGTCGTGAAAGCCTCGTTGGGTTTTGATTTGGTTTTTCCGAGGTCGATCGTGTGTGTGTTGCTATTTGTGCACCCCGGCCGGGTTAAAACTTTCTGAAAGCCGTGTCCGCGGTTATGGACGACTTGGAGCACAGTATCTCGACCATAGACAAGCATAACTAAAGTAGTACTATAAATTTGACTCTATAATGACTAGTAATCAGCTTCACTATAATGGAATGGCTAAATAAAACTGCCAACAATTGCTTGTTTGGGTCGTCACCAGCGACCATTGTACCGGACTAGTAAGTATTGCAACTACAACGGAATGGCTGAATAAAAGTACCAACAACTGCTGGGTTCTTGGGGTTATCTCACGCTATTTGTATCTGATTAGTAAGTATTGTAACTATCACGGAATGGTTAACTAAAATGCCCACTGCTTACTTTATCAGGACGATTATCTATACTTGACTAGTAATTGCTGCAACGATAACCAAATAAATAAAATTGCCAACTGTGTGAGTTCCTCGGTTGACTTCCTCGTTTGGTCTCGAGGGGGGAAACGCCAGGATGGGTTTGATTGGTGGTAGTATCAGCTTGGTTCCGTGTAGGTCTTTCTTATCCCTATCTGATAACTGCCAGTTGGATCGAGTCTCTATAGGTTGTTTAGTGCATGCTGCCGCTGCCGCTCAGTCCACCATACCTTTGTAGGCGAGGACCGCCGAATTCTAGTCTCGCTGTGTACTGGCCTCAGTACTGACGCTCCTCTTTTTCCTTTGCCCTTTGCCGGCACCCCTTTTGTTTTAAGCAGGTTTTGAGATCGACGCCGTTAGCAGGGTTACCCTTCCGGCTTGGCCTGGGCAGGGTTATGGACGCCATTGGTTATTCTTCAGGGCTCTTAGCCCCATTTGCATCCTGTCCGTAGCTGGACGCTCTATCGTTTTCAAGGTGATTTGGATCTTTGTATATTATATCTGTATTCTTGACTCTTTGAGTCGTTGTTGTATATACCTGTTCTGTGGGTCCCATCGAGGACTGTTGTGTAATGTTATTACTTCGTTTTCCACCCACACGAAAGTGCCTGGTGGGCACCTTTGAATCGTTTCTATGCGGGTTTGGCGAGTTTTGCTAAAACTTGCATAGGTCCGATTCTGAGGGTGTTACAGGGTGGTATCAGAGCTCAGCAGTTACGATACCCCACAAGTCCAGCCTGTAGGATAACCTAGCTAACGACCGAAGTAGAGTGTCAAAACTATTTTTGAAAATCGGTTGGATAGTTCTGATTAGGTCTGAATTTACTCCTTACCCCTCTGCTATTCTCCTCTTACCTCGACGTGTTTTGAATCCGCTCTCTTCTCTTTCTTCGAGTCCAGGAATTCTCGTGGTTGGGTTCCGTCGTACCTTCAGGGTTTCGCTTCCTTCTTGGATAACAGTGTTCTACCATCCGGTGTTCAAGCTGCCTGATGAATCCGTCTGCTGTGGTACCATTCTCTTTGTTCCTTCTCGTGCCTTCCGGTGTTTTCCGACGCGACGACATCATCTACGCCAGATCCGATGCAGAATCTGCATCACTCCTTTGTCTCCGAACCTCGCTTGTCGAGATCTTCAGTCTGATTCCGAGAGTTGGTTGCATAATCCGCCTATTCGTGTGCAGAGTAATGGTTTGGGTGCGCGATGGACTGATCACCATCCGACTACTCTTATCATTTGCTCTTGTACCCCGAATCCGTGGATCCAGCAGTTTTACTCCGTCCATGGAAGTTAGAGGTGGCTTTATTTGTTGATACCTCTACCTTCGGCCTTTTGTTTCCGGAGTGATCCCTCGACGATCACGGACAACGACCTCTTGTTAGTGGTGTCGCGAGGATCTACCCGAAGCGAGAAGACGCAGATCGCCGACCTTCCTTCCGGTACGATGAGGCGGATCTCGAGGGCGAGATCCATTGTTAGTGGTGTCGAATTGTGGCATCCCGCAAAACCACTACTAGAAAATCGCGTTGAATTTGTGCATTGCATCGTCATCATCATGCATTGTTCGCTTAAAACTATTTTCGTAAAGCCCGTTTTGTTTTCTAAAACGCCCCATCTTTATTCAAATATCAAAACCCCGGGTCTCCGGATGATTTTGTTTGTCTGCTGTCGGTTTGCAAACGGTGTCTGTAAAACAAATAAAAATATTTATTATTTTAGCGGGGGCAGTCGAACGGGCCGTTTCGACCCGAACGACCACCCCCAGGATTTTTACAAACGGTCCACCCCCAATTCCTATTCCTACCCAACTTCCTACCCACCCTTGCCTCCACATCACTCCCACCTATCACAGTCTGCCACGTCACCCTGCCTCTCCCCTCTACCAATCCCACCATGCCACATCACCCCCCTCCTCTCTCTCTCCTCTCTCTCCCCAACACACACCACACGCACACACGCACGCCAGCCACCCCGGGTCCCACGCCCGTCCCCACCTGGCCCCATCCCTGCTCCTGACCCCGGGCCCCGCGTGCCCCCACGCTCTCCTCTCTCCTCCCCGCAGACCCTCTCTTCCCCGACCCTCTGCTCCACCCCGACGCCTCCCGTCCCCTCCAGCGTCGGGCGCACCCCGCCCCTCCCCTCCGGCGTGGCCGCGCCGCCTCCCTGGCTCTCCGCTCTGCCGCCACCCCTCCTCGCTTCGCCCTCTTCTTCCACCAGCAGCCTCCCTCCACCGCGCTCTGCGGCCCGGCCCCGCCTCCTCTCCAACCACCGGCGCCTACCTCCCTTCTCCCCCGCCTCGCGCGCCCCGGCGCCCCTTCACCAAGCTCCCTCCGCCCCGCGAGTCTCCCCGCGCGGCCCCCCTCCGGCCCGAGGTCGCCGCGTCCCCGTCGCCCGGCCTTCCCCAACCGCCGGTCCCAGACCCGGCGCCGGCCTCCGCGTCCAGCGCCCCCGCCGGCCGCCTCCGAGCCGCGGCCTCTTCCTCCTTCCCTCACCGACGGTCCCGCTCGCCCCCTCCTTCCTCACCGCGTTCGCCGCCTCTCCGTCTGCCGGCCACCACCCCTCGCCGGAGCGCCGCCGAGCCTCCCTCCGCCGCCCGCCGTCGGCTCCGCGTCGGCCTCTTCCCGTCCAGCTCGCTCCGACAACCTTTCCGCGCGCGGCCCTTCTCCTCCGCCCCCGAGCCCGTGTCCCGGCCAGGACGCGTTTCCCCCCCGCTTCGAACCTGCTCCTCGATGCGTGCCCGCGTGGCCTTCTAGAGTCAAGCTCCTGGTTTGTCGGTTTTTCCTGGATGCTGCTTGTGGTGGTGGGCAGTGCTTTTGTTGTCCCAGGCGTCTGCCAGCTTCTCGACACCGGAGTTTTGAAGAATTCGAGAGGGTCGAGAGGTGTCCCTGCCGTGAGCACGCGCTAACATCCACATCATCTCTCGAAGGAACGTTGAAAAGATCTGCCACACGGGACGGCGAGATCTCCTTCCCGGATTCAAGACCAATCCATCGGCATGCTAAGATCTTCCGAGGCCCAGATCTCGACAACAAGATCGACATCCACCAAAACAACCCCAGGAACCACGCCAAGTTCGCCGAGACCCCGTACCCGAAGGTCTTCGACAGGAAACCGACAAGATCTACATCACGGACGCACCACGGACGCGGAGAAACCCTCGGACGCCAAGATCTTCTCCTCGGAACACCGAGAACTTCCCCTGAACGCCAAGATCGCCTCACGGACGCCATGACCTCCTTCAAGGATCCGATGGCCGAGACCCTGAAGACCGATCTAGAGCGCCAAGGCCTTCGCATGGAGTCGGCAAGATTATCCGGAAACACCAAGATCAACTGCGCGGGCCCGACAAGATCGGCACCGACCCGGAAGAATCCGATGCGCCCGACGCCACGCCAAGTTCGTCTACCCGAACGCCAAGACCTACCTCTGTTATCCGAGAACGTTTCCGTCGAACCCTGGACCCTGAGACCGACCCCGAACCCCGGAACACCAAGACCGTCGAGAACCCTAATGTGTGCACCCCTTCCCGAAAACCCTATTTTATAATATAATACAACTTGTTGCATATTAAATCATTCATCTCGCATGCATATCATGTGGTTTGGGGGCCTTATGCCGATTCACCTAATAACTAAATATGGGGCCCATATGCGGGCAAATCTAGTCTCATATCGGCCTCATTTAAATTTGTGTAGCGAACCGGTGATATATTCGGCCTTGTGGAACAACATTTAATGGCGGGGTTCTAAACAACTTGAACCGTTTAAATAATCGACGGGACCCCGGTTCCGCTTAATATGACCTAATCGCACCGCACCTTTGCCATGTCATGCACCATACATGCATCATGCCGATCTTCTGCCGTTGTATTAAATAGTGCATCCGGTGTTTATTCTAGTGTTTTGCTTCTTCGCGGATAAGGCCGTTGAGTTGATGCGAGTGTCGACCCGATCTTCGGATGAACCTTCGACAATGCTTTCAGGCGAGCATATCCCCCTTTCTACCTATCTTACTTTTTTAGTATTTATTCCCTCCTGTTGATCTATTGCTATCTGTGTTGCGATGCTCTAGTTTCCGCACCCATGATATTCCATGCAGCCCTATATTGCCATGGCCACCTCCTATTACCTGTTGTTTGGTAGCTAGTCGGACTTGCGCGTCGTAGTCGCTTGCTCAAGTGCTGTTGCGTGTCGTCAAATGCCACAGTTGTTGGAGCCTTGCCGCATGTTGATGCTGGAGATGATCATAGTTTTACTTATTGTTCACTTTAATTCCTGTTTAACAATTAAAATTGAAGTAAGTAAGCAGAGGCATCGGTGGGTGATAGATAACATTTGGTTTCCGAACGCCCACTTGTGTCCCGTAGGACCCTGAGTACTTGATACCTGTTCCTTGATTTATCGCGCTATCCACATACGGGGAGTATGGGCCCCCCTTAGCCAGAGCTTGATTCAGTCTTATTTCTTGGGGCCACAAACTAGTTTGAGGTTTTATTTACGATCCTGTACTTATGCCATGTTTTACTGCTTTATTTACGATTGTGCGATGGATAGCACACTGTACTGTTTAGGTAAGAGGAATGTTTTCGCGGTATCGACAATCCCCGTTTGGGGTTCCCAGTCGTTTACAGCCATTGACGCAAACCTTGAGTCCGTCTCGGAGCTAGCTTACTTCGTTGCGGTTCTACTCAATGGGGTGGCCCCCTGAAATATTTCTGAATCCTGTGATTGCTTTGTCGTGAAAGCCTCGTTGGGTTTTGATTTGGTTTTTCCGAGGTCGATCATGTGTGTGTTGCTATTTGTGCACCCCGACCGGGTTAAAACTTTCTGAAAGCCGTGTCCGCGGTTATGGACGACTTGGAGCACAGTATCTCGACCATAGACAAGCATAACTAAAGTAGTACTATAAATTTGACTCTATAATGACTAGTAATCAGCTTCACTATAATGGAATGGCTAAATAAAACTGCCAACAATTGCTTGTTTGGGTCGTCACCAGCGACCATTGTACCGGACTAGTAAGTATTGCAACTACAACGGAATGGCTGAATAAAAGTACCAACAACTGCTGGGTTCTTGGGGTTATCTCACGCTATTTGTATCTGATTAGTAAGTATTGTAACTATCACGGAATGGTTAACTAAAATGCCCACTGCTTACTTTATCAGGATGATTATCTATACTTGACTAGTAATTGCTGCAACGATAACCGAATAAATAAAATTGCCAACTGTGTGAGTTCCTCGGTTGACTTCCTCGTTTGGTCTCGAGGGGGGAAACGCCAGGATGGGTTTGATTGGTGGTAGTATCAGCTTGGTTCCGAGTAGGTCTTTCTTATCCCTATCTGATAACCGCCAGTTGGATCGAGTCTCTATAGGTTGTTTAGTGCATGCTGCCACTGCCGCTCAGTCCACCATACCTTTGTAGGCGAGGACCGCCGAATTCTAGTCTCGCCGTGTACTGGCCTCAGTACTGACGCTCCTCTTTTTCCTTTGCCCTTTGCCGGCACCCCTTTTGTTTTAAGCAGGTTTTGAGATCGACGCCGTTAGCAGGGTTACCCTTCCGGCTTGGCCTGGGCAGGGTTATGGACGCCATTGGTTATTCTTCAGGGCTCTTAGCCCCATTTGCATCCTGTCCGTAGCTGGACGCTCTATCGTTTTCAAGGTGATTTGGATCTTTGTATATTATATCTGTATTCTTGACTCTTTGAGTCGCTGTTGTATATACCTGTTCTGTGGGTCCCATCGAGGACTGTTGTGTAATGTTATTACTTCGTTTTCCACCCGCACGAAAGTGCCTGGTGGGCACCTTTGAATCGTTTCTATGCGGGTTTGGCGAGTTTTGCTAAAACTTGCATAGGTCCGATTCTGAGGGTGTTACACGCAGGTCCCCCTGGCCACGCCAGCCCCTAGTGTGGGCCCCTCGAGCCTCCACCGACCTTGCCCTTTCGCCTACATACACGTCTCCCCGAGACGTAAACCCTAACATGGGCAGAAATCCATGAAAAGGTCTACAGCGCTACCGCAACCAAAGGGGAGATTCGGGGGATAGAACTCTCTGTTCCGGCACCCTGCCGGGACGGGGAATTGCCCCCGGAGCCATCTCCATCGATCTCCACCACCATATCCATCGCCTTTGCTGACTCCCACGATGAGGAGGGAGTATTTCATCCTCGAGGCTAAGGGCTCTACCAGTAGCTATGTGTTCATCTCTCTCTCTCTCTCTCTCTCTCTCTCTCTCTCTATCTCTCTCTCTCTCTCTCTCTCTCTCTCTCTCTCTCTGTGTGTGATCCTATTATGGTCATGAGCTTTGTAATCAAGTAGATGTACTCTGCTACTCAAGTGCTTTAATTGTAATCTCTGGTTATCCCCACGTGTGTGAAGGTGACAGTGTGCACACCGTGTGGCAGTTAGGCTAAAGATTACATAAATACTTATCATGAGTTATATTTTGAGTTGGATGTCTTTATGAAATTGTGATGTTTGTAGGAACCATCTAGCGCTCAAGGTGACAGTGTGGGGTTATCTAGACGGGGAATGCGAACTTTAAGGAGTGCTTTTGTAGCCCTATCGTGGATTAGAGTTGTCCAGGTGGAGAGTAGTCTAGAGTAGCATAATGAAGAGAATATATTTATATGAGAGTGTCCACTAGTGAAAGTATGATCCCTAGGCCTTTCTAAGCATTGAAACACCATTTACAACTAGTCTTGTTACATGTTTGTTTGCTGCCATCTTTATTTCAGATTGACTTTAGTATCTTCCTCCCCGTCAAGCTCTTTTCTGGCACCGTTGTATTATAATCATCCATATTACTTGTATTTCACTATCTCTATGCCGAAGTAGTGCACCTATACACCTGACAAGTGTATTGGGTGTGTTGGGGACACAAGAGACTTCTTGTATCTTGATTGCAGGGTTGCTTGAGAGGGATACCTTTGACACTAGTGGAAACGAGGCCTTTGGTTGAGGTCGGAAATGGGCTTTAACACCGGTTCTCCTACGAACCGGTGTTAAAGGGGGCGCCCGTACCAGCGTGGTCTAGAAAGCAAAAAGGAGCACCCCCTTTAACACCGGTTCGAGCCATGAACCAGTGTTAAAGGCCCTGCACCAGTGGCCCGCGCAGCCCCCCCCCCCTTAACACCGGTTCATGGCTTGAACCGGTGTTAAAGGGGGTGCGCCTATATAACACACCGCAGCCCACACTCCTCTCTTACATTTTTTCACTCTCTCATTTTGGAGAATAGCAAGAGGGTGAGAGGTGTGCTAGTTTGTGTTTTTTTCCTATGCATAAGAGGTGTTCGGTGAAATGCTCGAGAGCTCGAAATAAGTTTTCCCGTTGCTCTTTCCTTCTCGGTCGAGGTCGGCAACTTTATCCTTTCATGTGTCATTGATGTACTATATAAATGGTCATCTCCCTATTAATTTTTGATATACTATATATTAATGCAGATGAACCGGCAATGGATGTACGGTGACCGACACACTTCCGAGTACATTACAGACCTCCAAAATTTCATCGTTGTGGCTAATGCAAACCATGGTCACAATGGTTTTATGTGATGTCTGTGTGTTCACTGTCAGAACAAGAAAGACTATTCAAATACCAGAACCATTCACGCCCACCTGCTTCGATCCGGTTTCATGCCCATCTATAATTGTTGGACCAAGCACGGAGAAAAATGGGTTATGATGGAAGACAGCAAAGAAGAATAGGATGATGACAACTATCATAATATGTATCCTGAATATGATGATACTGCAACGGGGGTAGATAATGAAGATCAAGAGGCAGCAGATGGGCCAACTGATGACGATCTTGGTCGGGACATTACTGATGCAAAGGAAGAATGTGAAACTGAAAAGGAGAAGGAGAAGCTGGAGCAGATGTTAAAGGATCACAAAACATTGTTATACCCAACTTGCGAAGCTGGCCACAAAAAGCTAGGTACCACACTGGATTTGCTGCAATGGAAGGCAGACAACAGTGTGACTTACAGCGCATTTTCAAAGTTGTTGGTAAAAATGAAGAATCTGCTTCCAAGAAATAATGAGTTGCCCAACAGTACATACCAAGCAAAGAAGGTTGTCTGCCCTCTAGGATTAGACGTGCAGAAGATACATGCCTGCATTAATGATTGCATCCTCTAGCGCGTTGAGAAGTACGAGAATTTGGATGCATGCCCGGTATGCACTGCACTGCGATATAAGATTAGACGAGACGATCCTGGCGATGTTGAGGGCGAGGCCTCAAGGAAGAAGGTTCCTTCCAAGGTTATGTGGTATGCTCCTATAATACCACGGTTAAAACGTCTCTTCAGAAATAAAGCGCATGCCAAGTTGTTGCGATGGCACATGGAAGACCGTAAGAAAAACGCGATGTTGAGACACCCCGCTGATGGGTCACAGTGGAAAAAGTCGAGCAAGAGTACCCGGACTTCGCACGTGACGCAAGGAAATTAAGGTTTGGTCTAAGTACAGATGGCATGAATCCTTTTGGTGAGCAGAGATGCAGTCACAGCACCTAGCCTATGACTCTATGTATCTATAACCTTCCTCCTGGGTTGCGCATGAAGAGGAAGTTCATTATGATGCCAGTGCTCATCCAAGTCCGGAGGCAACCCGGCAACGATATTGATGTGTACCTAAGGCCATTAGTTGAAGAACTTTTACAGCTGTGGGTCAAACCAGGTGTACGTATGTGGGATGAGCACAAAGGGGAGCCATTTGACCTACGAGCATTGCTTTTCGTAACCATCAATGATTGGCCTGCTCTTAATAACATTTCAGGGCAGATAAACAAGGGATACAATGCATGCACACACTGTTTAGATGAGACTGAAAGTGTATATTTGGATAAATGTAAGAAGGTTGTGTACCTAGGGTATCGTTGATTTCTTCCGAACCTGCATCCCATAAGAAAGAAAGGCAAGCATTTCAAACGTCTGGCAAAACCCCGGAGGAAGCATGTCCTCCGTACTCGTGAGGAGGTATTTGGTATGGTCAAGGACCTAGAAGCAATCTTTGGAAAAGGTCCTGGCAGACTATTTGTTCCGAATGACGATGCCGGACACGCGCCCATGTGGAAGAAGCAATCTATATTTTGGGACCTACCCTATTTGAAAGTCTTAGAGGTCCGCTCTTCAATCGACGTGATGCACATGACGAAGAATGTTTGCGTGAACCTGCTAGGCTTCCTAGGAGTGTATGGGAAGACAAAAGATACACCGGAAGCACGGTAGGACCAGCAACGTATGAAAGACCCTGAAGAGCCTATGCATCCTGAGAACGAGAAGGGTAAACGATGGCACTGAACTCCTGCCAGCTACGCTCTTACCAAATCAGAGAAGGAAATCTTTTTTGAATGCCTGAGCAGTATCAAGGTCCCGTCTGGCTTCTCGTCGAATATAAAGGGAATAATAAATATGGCAGAGAAAAAATTCCAAAACCTCAAGTCTCATGACTGCCACGTGATTATGATGCAATTGCTTCCGATTGCATTGAGGGGGCTTCTACCTGAAAATGTTCGAGTACCCATTGTGAAGCTATGTGCATTCCTCAATGCAATATCTCAGAAGGTAACCGATCTAGAAAGCCTACCAGGGTTACATACAGATGTGGGCCAATGTCTTGTCAGCTTTGAGTTGGTGTTCCCACCATCCTTCTTCAATATTATGACGCATCTCCTGGTTCACCTAGTAGAAGAGATTGCCATTCTCGGTCTTGTATTTCTACAGAATATGTTCCCCTTTGAGAGGTACATGGGAGTCTTAAAGAAATATGTTCATAACCGTGCTAGGCCAGAAGGAAGCATCTCCAAGGGCTATGTAACAAAGGAGGTCATTGAGTTCTGTGTTGATTTTATTCTTGACCTTAAGGCGATTGGTGTTCCAGAATCACGACATGAGGGGAGACTGCGTGGAAAAGGCACCCTAGGATGTAAAGCAATGATATGTAGGGAGGGGCATTCTCTCAATCAAGCACACTACACGGTTTTACAAAGATCTATCTTGGTTTCCCCGTATATCAATGAACACAAGAATTTTATATGCCTCAAACACCCGGGGCAGTCTGATGAATGGATTATAAGTGAACACATGGCGAGTTTTCCCAGCTGGCTGCAAAGACTTCTCATGAATAACACCACTGTTGGAGATCAGCTGTACTTGTTGGCCAGGACACCATCTTCGACTGTATGTACTTTCCAAGGGTACGAGATAAATGGGAATACATTTTACACGATAGGCCAAGATAAAAAGAGCACCAACCAAAACAGTGGTGTCCGCTTCGATGCATCAGAAGACAATGGGCAAAAGACCACGTATTATGGGTTCATACAGGAGATATGGGAACTTGACTATGGACCTAATTTTAAGGTCCCCTTGTTTCGGTGCAAATGGGTCAAGCTAACAGGAGGAGGGGTTGAGGTAGACAAGAAGTACGTAATGACAACAGTGGATCTCAATAATCTTATGAAGGTAGACAAGAACTTAGATGAACCATTCGTCTTAGCCAATGATGTGGCTCAGGTTTTCTATGTGAAGGACATGTCTACCTAACCAAAAAAAGAAAAAATAAGCAAACAGATACATCACACGATGAGCCAAAGCATCACATAGTTCTTTCAGGGAAAAGAAACATCGTGGGAGTGGAGGACAAGACAGACATGTCAGAAGACTCCATGGTTACGGCCGACGCGATCATAGATTGACTATATGTATTAATTGAGCCATTTTTGTCACACATATGTATCTCAACATGGAAATCAATGTCATATTTCTTCTATTAACACTATATGTATTAAATGAGCCATTTTTCTTCCTGCCATTTCTTCCCGCCAGTTCTTCCCTCCAGTTATCTTCCTGCCATTTCTCACTATATATATATATGTAGGGTTGGCCTCCATTGTCATTTCACATCTCTACACTCATATCTGCAACCTCATCACTCTTTCCCATGCTTCCACCATACCACTAACCCCTAGGGAGGCGGAGGCGCTTTGCGCCTCGAACTACCCCTACCCGTCGGGCTACTGCGTCCCCGTTGGCTGGATGCTGAGCAACGGAGGCGTGCCGGTTCCTCCTGTCCCTCTAGGTGTGGCGCGCCGGATGGCCATTACGAACCACTGCTACTTCGCGCTCACGCCGGAGCAGCGGAGGAATCCCAGATGGCATCCCGACTATTTCCCGACTTGGGAAGCCTTCTTCAAGGATCGGCGTGAGAGGGCGCTCGCCAGGAACAAGGAGGACGGCCCACCTCCTCCGAACTTAAACGAGGCCGGCCGGTGGCTGTGGTGGCGTGGTCGGACTCTCCAGAGCGTCATGGCCTACGACACTGCCGCCGACTCTAACCCCCGACAGTGACGACGGTCGCGACGAGTATGACGACTACAGTGGCGAGTATTACAGGTGTAGGCAGGAGCATGACTGAATCACTCCAACATTCCAAAACAAGTTTGGCCGACTGTGACTTAATCTGGCCATGTATCTTAATTTTCAGTTCTTTTATGTATCTTAATTTTCAGTCGTGCTTTATGTAACTTACTGTTAGTTGCATTATGTACTTTAATTCCAGTTCTATCGTAATGTGGCCATATTGTGCATACATGTGCATCATGGGATGGCAAACAATGTTGCAACAAAAAGACAGTTTTGTGAAACAACCACCAAATGGCTAATTCAAAAAACTACCACCACATTTTACAAAAATACTAGACCACCTTATATGGACAATGTACCAACAGGGGGATCTGAAACCTTTCCGTCCACCTCTGGTGAAAAAGACAAATTCTTGACGAATAGGTAGGAAGTGGGTCAGATATGAACTACACATACATGATACGATGCTCATGATTTTTTACAAAAATCATTTTTAGGTTCACAATATGCTATTTTATCAAAAATCCAATGCAAGTTTAGCGAGGCTTGGCCCCGAGCTAAGAATCTTCATGCCCGTTGTTCGACAAAGTTTGACGATAGTTTAAAACGGGGATAAAAAATTAAAAAACGATCGAAACAATGCGAAACCTTCACGTGGTGTTATATTATGTGACATAGTTAGAAGGAAAAATATCAAACTTGGTATATTGATTATGTCTCAAAAAAACCTTCACAAATGACCTATCTCATTCGAGGTTTCTTGGCTTTCGGGTCAAATGACCAATGTTATGGCTAGAATCAAGGCATAGTTTGTGATAATGTGGCCATATTGTGCATACATGTGCATCATGAGATGGCAAACAATGTTGCAAGAGGAAGTTTTCCTTTTTGTCGCACCAAAAAGGCATTTTCCATTTTCTGAGCATAAAAAACGGACGGTTTTGTGAAGCAACCACCAAATAGCTAATTTAAAAAACTACCACCACATTTTACAAAAATACTAGACCACTTTATATGGACAATGTACCAACAGGGTGATCTAAAAAACCTTTCCGTCCACCTCTGGTGAAAAAGACAAATTCCTGTCGAATCGGTAGGAAGTGGGTCAGATATGAACTACAGGTACATGATACGATGCTCATGATTTTTTACAAAAATCATTTTTAGGTTCACAATATGCTATTTTATAAAAAAATCCAATGCAAGTTTAGCGAGGTTTTGTCAGATTCCAAAGTATACAAAAGATGCGGCATTTAAATATCGAAACAATTCAAAAATGTTAATACAAAATAAAATATGATTTTCTCTAATAAAATAGGGTTATATTCCTTTTTAGATGCTTAATATTTCTTATGTTCAAAGTTTTAGGGTTTGACTATTTTATTTTTGTTTTAATTGAATAATCAAAATTTATATGTAAGTGTTTTAATCATTTTGAAAATTTTCATCTATAGTAACTATAAAATGTTTTTATATGAATGGATAGATATTATTTTTCTGAAAATTATGATATATTATTCATATTTTTCTGAGTTGAAACAAAAAAGATATGAATTTTCTAAATTCTATCCTATTTTTTGAATTAAAAAAGTCCCCACCCCTTTAATGTACGAAATAAATGCCCCCCCTTTAACACCGGTTCCTGGCACTTTAATAAAATAGGGTTAGATTCCTTTTTAGATTCTTAATGTTTCTTATGTTCAAAGTTTTAGGGTTTGACTATTTTATTTTTGTTTTAATTGAATAATCAAAATTTATATGTAAGTGTTTTCATTTTGAAAATTTTCATCTACAGTAACTATAAAATGTTTTTATATGAATGGATAGATCTTATTATCTGAAAATTATGATATATTATTCATATTTTTCTGAGTTGAAATGAAAAAGATATGAATTTTTTAAATTCTATCCTATTTTTTGAATTAAAAAATCCTCCACCCCTTTAATGTACGAAATAAATGCCCCGCCCCCTTTAACACCGGTTCCTGGATGGAACCGGTGTTAAAGGGGGGCATTTATTTCGTTTCGTGCACGCACCCCCCTTTAACACCGGTTCGTGGCTGGAACCGATGTTAAAGGGGGGGTTATAACGTAGCGCGCCTTCCTCTTCCCCCTAGCTAGATCAATCGAACAGAGGAAGAACAGAGGAGCGCGCGCAGAGAAGAACACCGGCAGGCTGCTCGCACAGTCGCCGTCCACACATGTCCACTCGCTGTCGCCGTCCGCCGCCGTCGCCGCCGCGTCCGTCCACGCCGGCCCGTCCACTCGCGCGCGGGAGCCGTGCCGTCCGTCGCCGCCGCGCCCGTCCACGCCCGTCGCCGCTGTCGCCGATGCCACCCCCGTCCACTCGCCGCCACCCCCACGTCGGCCACCCCCGTCGAGTTTGCCGGCGGTGAGCTCCAATATGTGTATTGGATTTATATTATTATTTGTGTGTATATAAGTTTTATTTGTTTTAATTATTTGTATGTTTTATATGTATTATATGTATATAAATGGTGCATATATGTATATATTGTATGTCTTATATGTATTTTGTTTTATATTGTTTGTTTGTATATATAAATGGTGCATATATGTATATATTGTTTATATAAATGTATATAAATGTTTTTGTGTGTAATTGTATGTATTTTGTTTGTATATATACACATATGTACATTATATCCTAATGGTGCATTATATCCTAATATTTACATTATATCCTAATGGTGATGTTGGAGCGGCCGCCCACCCGACCGTGCGATGTATATATATTGTTGTAGGGTTTGGCCCTAGCGCCGCCAGTCGCACGCATCCCCGCACACACGACCATGCGATGTATATATATTGTTGTAGGGTTTGTCCCTAGCGTCGCCAGCCGCACGCATCCCCGCACACCCGACCGTGCGATGTATATATATTGTTGTAGGGTTTGGCCCTAGCGCCGCCAGCCGCACGCATCCCCGCACACCCGACCGTGCGATGTATATATATTGTTGTAGGGTTTGGCCCTAGCGCCGCCAGCCGCACGCATCCCCGCACACCCGACTGTGCGATGTATATATATTGCTGTAGGGTTTGGCCCTAGCGCCGCCAGCCGCACGCATCCCCGCCAGCCGCACGTATCCCCGCACACCCCCACGCATCCCCGCTCTTAACCTAGCGCCACCAGACGCCGTAATTAGAAGAACTAAATGTACCCTCTCATATGAATCTGGGATTTCTCCTAATTAGGGTTTGGAATGACCAAGCATGTATTAGGGTTACATTTCAATACTTTTAACCTATCATATCACCATCCTTGCTCGAGCATTTCAATAGATGTATTACTGATATTTGTGTGATAATATTATTGTTTCAAAAACTATGGATCCACTCAGTAGAAACCTTGAAGAGGAAGAAATAATGGAGAACATGATCCACGAGGACACCTCACAATATCTGAACTTGGAGGGACATGATGACAGCTCAAGTAGTCATGGAGAAGATGACGACTCCGGTGAACGCACTTTAGTGATTACAAAGTCTGTCGAGGTATATGCATGGATTAAGCCTCTGCTGACTTGCACCGATTGATTTGTATATATATGTACATGTATTAATTAACGCTTCTTTCTCCTTTTAGCCCTCCAGATCGACCAGCCAGCAACAATCTTCTTCTACGAAAAAGAGCAAGCGAGGCGCGAGCCATCGGTTGAAAGATCGTGCAAAGTTCACAATAGAAGAAGTCCATGTTGATGGCAGGCCGATGGAGCCCAAGAAGGTCGCAGACAAATTTATACGTTAGGCTAGAGTTCTTGTTAGGGACCAAATCCCAATCATAATTGAATATTGGAATAAGCCAAAGAAGGGCGATGGTACCTTTGTCGATGAAAGATCCAAAGAAACGCTTTGGAATTCCCTGTTGGTAAATTTCACCCTTCCGCCAGAGGAGGAAGAAAATAGACCGGTTATAAAGGAAAAGGTCAAAGAGTGGACTCTAAAGAAGATGGCTGACGCTTTCCGCAACTGGAAGACAAAATTGAACAAATTTGTCAAAGCTCGCGAGACTCCAAATTTCGAAGACGCATATTATGCGAAGATAAGACCTCACTGGCCCGAATTTGTGGCATACAAGGAAGGTGCTATAGCTACAAAGAGGTCAGAAACCAATATGCTAAATGCCCAGAAGAAGGAATATCACCAGAGGACGGGGTCAGGTGGCTACATATCTCAGAGGCCTAAGTGGGAGGAAGCTGAGAAGGCCCTGCGCGATAGAGGGATCACACCCCAGACACATGGGTGGGACCTACGTGCAAAGACTTGGTTCTACGGAATCGGGGCAAGGTTGGACCCAGAAACGGGATTGTGTATCTTTCCAACCCTCCTTGCCAAACCCGTCACTAAACTCATCACGGCATACGAGGAAACAGCCGCCAGGACCTTCCATCCCGACAGAGAGAATGACCAGCTGACACGCGCCATTGGTAAAAAAGAACACCCTGAACTTGCACGAGGCACAGGGGGTATGACGTGGAAGGATGGGTTTGCCGAGTGGGGCGACTCTTACAGATGGCGCGGCAGAAAAAGAAAAAGAGCGTACAGAGCGGATAACACAGATAGAACATGAACTTGTGGCGATGCAGGCGCAAGTGAATGCACAAAAGAGCCGGCAAGCTACCGGCCCATATCAGCGGCACGAAGAGCCTGCATCAGAAGCTGCCGGCGGCCCAGACTCTGCGCGGAAAAGCAGCGTGGCTTCCACGGAGAACGTGCAGCCCACGCTTGAAATGGCGGGTCCTCGATACCCCATGGATGAGATCACGTAGAGCGAACACGCTGAGCTGCATGTGAGATTAATGGGCTTATCCATTAAGGTGGCGGTTGGCTATGCCTTACCTCCTGTAGCTGGTGGAACTTACCACTGCCGACTGATTACAGATGGCTATGCTATTGTCGAGGTGGATGAGGTTGTGAAACAATATGAGGAAGCACAGCTTTACCATGCTACAGGTGAAGGGGAAACTCAACTCAAATTTGTAGTGAAAACAACCATTCTTTGGAAGAAGGAACACATCGTGCTTCCAAATTGGAGACCACTGACACCCCCGCCGTCTCCGCAGCGTTAGCAGTCTGAGCCGCCTCAGCCGTCTCCAAGTCATCAGAATACTCCCATGTCGTCTCCGGCGCTTTAGCCATCTCCTGCGCGCCAGCCATCTCCGGCGCGCCAGCCATCTCCTACGCGTCAGCCATCTTCGGCGCGCCAGCCATCTCCGGCGCTTCAGCCATCTCCTCAGCGTAAGCGGAAGAGCACTGCCACGAAGAGCATCACTAGCACTACCACGAAGAAATCCGCGGGAAACCGTACGCCAAAGAGTTCAAGAAACTACGTCCCGCAGCCTTCCGCCAAGCCATTGCCGGTATTACCGTGGAATCGCAGCGACGAGGAGACCAATAGGATCTCGGAAGAAGAGGTCAAGAAATTCTTTGCACCTAGACGGGCCGAGCCAAAGGAGAAACTAGATCCGACGGTGGTGGAGAAGTTTTACAATAATCTTTTGAAACCTGAAACCCCACTTGTGCCGAACTACGAGCACCAGATTATGAAGGGGGTGCAAGGCGGAGGGATACTGAAAGTAGCAGTCGTGCGGCACCCTAGAAAACAGTTCCCATGCTCGGAGAGCAGGAAAACGAATCATGCGCGTCGCTCCAAGTGTTCGACACACGGATAGCTCCTCCTGTAAATGATTACGAGGCAGAGCTACAAAGAAAGTCCAATGAGATGGGGATGACTTACATTGCATACTTGAACATCATGGGAGACAACTTTCCCAAAGGCGATGTCAACCCCATACAGCCATGGAAGTATGGGAAGAATCTCGTCAAGAAAGAGGAGCTCAAGAATCTACCAACAAAGATGCGAAGATTGCACAAGTGGTACCTTGATTTCTGCAAGACGAGAAAGGAAGAATGGATCACGGCGCATATAAGAGATGAGATTTTCTTGTGCGGAGACGACGAGATCGCCTTCAACATTCAAGACTTGCATTTTCTATTCAATCAGAAGGAACTCGACAAAGCTGCCATCAGCCTTTATTGTGTGTAAGTAATATTTCTGTAATTTCTATCTCATATGATTCAATTCATTAATTGCATGTATATATATGTTCACCATATATGTATATACTATTATGCAGAAAAAGGTTATGGAATGCATGAAAGGAGGCCCTTTTGACATTGGGTTCGTTGACCCAAATAGAGTTCATGAACAAGTGGTAAAACACAGACCCGGGGAAACAGAATATTTCTTGCTAAGGTATTTACTAAGACAACAAACCAAAAGGGAAATACTATTGCCTTACAACTTCTCGTGAGTACTGTTACCCTCTCTTGTACACATTCTGTTTCGGCTTACTCGATGTTAATTGTAACTGATGATGAGTTATGCTTGCGCAGGTTCCACTTTATTCTGCTAGTCATTCAACCTGACTCAGGAAAAGTCCTTGTCATGGACTCGTTACGAAAAGACCAAGAGCTATGGGCAGACTTTAAAAAGATGCTCCAGAGGAAATTTCAATCATATTATCGCACTAGATCGGCAACTTTCGTTAAAACAAGTAATTAATTACTCATTTATACATTTTCTTTGCTGGACAGGGTTTGGAAAAGGTTCACGGGAAGGGTCGTGGGTGAATGGTCAGAAGAACTAAAATCTGTAGACCAAAATGTAAGTAATACTAACTAGCTAGGTCTGCGTATCTCTTTGATTTTGCTTCCAATTCTATTATATCATGCTTTATTGATTATTATTTTGATTGAACTCTCTATTCTCGTAAAGTGCACGCATCAGGGACCCGGCAATAACTTATGTGGATACTATGTTTGCGAGTTCATTCGCAACACGATATGTGCGACGGGCCAAGCCGCACTAGAACAACTTAGAGTAAGTAAACAAAGTACACAACATTATTTTATTACCATCGGTTGTGTTGAGTTTTATTCTTATATATATTGACCCCATTCTTCATATATATTTAGATCGAAGGATGCGGGACCAACTCCTACCATTTGACCGCATACGAGCCATTCAAGAGGAATTGGTGGGGTTCATACTTGATGAGGTCGTCACGCCTGGCGGAGAACTCTTTAGATATCCACCAAAATGAACGTGGAGGAGATGTTATTTTGTATATATGCATGCTTGAACATGTTTGTTTTGTACTTGATGCTTTCAACGTGTACGGAGAATACCACAATGACGATGTTTGTGTTTAATAACAATTGCTTAATTATTCATGTACTCTTATGTACCGACGATGTATGTGTATACCTCTCCCGATCGATTCCCCCTCCCCCTCCCCCTCCCCGCCGTGCCGCAGAAATACGCCCAGAACGGGGTGGCGGCAAAACTCTGCCGTGGTAGAGATTTATGTCGTTTTCCTGCCGTGGCGGAGAACCTTTAACACCGGTTCGTGTTACGAACCGGTGTTAAAGGGGGGCTGAGTGTTTCGGCAGCCCCACGTGCTCCACCCTTTAACAGTGGTTCGTATAAGAACCGCTGTTAAAGGGGGGGCTCTAACACCGAACCCCCAACAGCGGTTCTGGAACCGCTGTTAGAGGCCTCTACGAACCGGTGTTACAAGCCTCTTTTCCAATAGTGTGACCACTTCCTCCCTGAGTTCGATAAACCTTGGGTGATCCACTTAAGGAAAACTTGTTGTTGTTCTACAAACCTCTGCACTTGGAGGCCCAACACTCTCTACAAGAATAGAAGTGTGCATAGACATCAAGCTCTTTTCTAGCGCCGTTGCCGGGGAGGTAAGGTAAAAGGTACTCACATCCTCTGGCTACTAAGCTATCTTCTAGTACTGTTTCTGGTGTATGAGTGCTCGAAGTTATTTCCTTTAGATTCTGCAATTATATATTTTTGTTTCTTGTTTTTATTTTCACTAGTTAGGCTTAATGGAAAACAACAACAAAAATTAGAGAGCTTTATAGTATTTATCTTGAGTTAGGACATGAAGTGTTTGAAGAGAAAATTAAAAAACCTATGGAACTTTATTTGCATGCTAATAGCAATGTTATTAGTATGAGTTCTTTAAACACCATTATTGCTAATGCTATGAAAACGTCTAAGCTTGGGGAAGCTAGTTTTTATGAAAATGATCTTTTTAGTTCCCCAGCTTTGGAAGATAGGTATTCTATTTCTTATGATGATACCAAACCTCCAATATATGATGATTACAATGATGAATATGATATTTTCAGTACACCTACTATTGAGGAGAAAATTAATTATGAGTACAATATGCCTCCTATATTTGATGACTATGGTGATGAGAATAATAATGATACTCCCTCCGATCCATATTACTTGTCGTTAAAATGAATGTATCTAGCACTAAAACATGTCTAGATACATCCATTTTAATGACAAGTAATATGGATCGGAGGGAGTAGCTATTTTGTTGAATTTTGCTACCACTATAATTAATAAGAGTGACTATGCTTATGTGGAGAGTAATAATTATTATATGCATGTGGCTCATGATAAGAATGTTTTATGTGATAGTTATATTGTTAATTTTGTTTGTGATGCTACTAAAAGTTATTATGAGAGAGGGAAACATGGTTTTATGCATCTCAAAAATATTAAGTTTCCCCTCTTTATGTTGAATTTTTTTAAGTTGCACTTGTTTTGCTTTCTTATGCTTGTTGCTTTGTGCTTTCATGACTTGTTTCTTTACAAGATTATTTTGCATAGTAAGTGGGTTAGACTTAAATGTGTTTTGAATTTGCTTCTTGATGCTCTCTTTTACTTCAATTCATATTTATTATGTGAGCATCTTCTCAAACTATCAAGCCTAACTTAAATACGTTAGAGAAAAGTACTTATTGGGAGATAACCCAAAATTTCTCTTGAGTCTTGGAAGTTATTACCTCTGTAATGACCTATCCTTATCCTTTTTGTTTGCTTTTTGTGCCAAGAATAACCTCTAATGAGAGGGAAGTAAGATTTAGGGAGTTGCTGTCCCAAGATTTTTGTGCTCCACCGTAAAAATTCATGAGGAATCACTGTAAGTCTAATTGAGCTGATATTTTCTGAAAAAATCTCCCAGTATGTTAGATAACTTTCGTTCGTTCAACACTTTTTGATTTGAGCAACATACGGTCTTAAAAAAAATCGGTTTCTACCTGTTGGTCTGTTTTGACAGATTTCTGCCATTATTTGCATTTGCCTCTTTATCAATTTATTTTTGGGTTCTCTTTGGTAAATTGAAATTTTTGAGGGAATTTATACAGTAGCTTGTGTTTTCATGGAAGTTTTATTTGTGTTGAAACTAAACCCAAGGGCTTATTATCTTGAATACACTAATGTTGCTAATGAAATATTGTGTGAAGTTTTGTATGAAGGAAAAAAATTCAGGTGTAACGGAAGAATGATGTATTGAGATGAAGAATGGACAAAATCTCAAGCTTGGGGATGCCACCCCGTGTCACCCCAAGAAATATTCAAGAGGTACAAGTGTCAAAGCTTGGGGATGCCCAAGGCATCCCCATCTTCATCAACAAAAATCTCAGGTTTTCTTTCTAAACACTTTATTTTTATTGCTTCATGCACTATTGTGTTGTTCTTGGAGCGTATTGGTTTTTGTTTTTAGTTTTATTTTTCTTGGTTTGCTGCAATAATTTGGTTGGATCCCAACACACTTCTTTTGGAGAGAGACACACTCTGTTTTCATTGGCTAGAACACTCTAGTTTTCATTTGTATTGTTTTGTGAGTGTTCTCTTTTGCTAGCACTGTGTTTAGCCTTAGTTTTCTTATACTGTTTGCTTAGAACTTATTAGTTCTTCTTTGTGGATTTTTGAGACAGGCTCACTGATCTTTATTGATTATTATCTTTGTGAGTTGTTTCAAATAAGTCGATTGGTGTTGGAAAAGAGTAGGAAGCTTCATGCTTAGTGGGTACAAAAAAGGAGCTTGTTTTGACTGTGGCTTAGAATTTATCATGGCATGCTAGATGTTGCTTTGACCATATTCTTAGTGATTATTTCTATAGCATGACTTGTTCCAAACAATTGAGATTGCTTAATGTGCTTTGAAAGAATCATGTGTTGTTTTAGCATACAAAAACATAATATTGTGGTATTCTCCTTTGATGCTTTGTTTGGGTTGAATTGGCACATGCTTACACCATGCTAAGACTATGAACTAGTCACCTTAGCCTCTATGATTATTTAGTTTTTGACTTGTGGTACCACTTTATGCTTTGATTAATAATGTTTTGTCGCTCTGCATTATTATGGCCATTATTGCTCTCTTAGTTGGTCGCTCCTAGTATTTTGCTAGCCTCCACTTGTACTGAGTAAGATCTACTCATGTATCCAACTCCCAAGAAACCAAGTTATTCCAAAGAGTCCACTATAAATTCCTATGCATGGTGTTTACACCATTCCAAGTATATTCATGTTTTATCTATCTTCCAAATTAAACTTGTTATGTGAAAATTAGTGATTAAAGCTCTCACAAACTTGATGGCACACTTTATTTTTCTTGCCCCTAATAAACTTGAACGATTGTGTCATCTATGTTGTATATGCTTGCACTTATAAGTTGGGAATTAGCAGAACCGTGCTGTCACGGGGAACGCTTTCAACACATGTAAATATCTACCCCGTTGATATCATGATCTTTTGTTTATGGATGTCGGCGGTGTGAAATAAAAGGGGAGCTTGTACGTCCATGGAGTTATGTATATGTGTTAGATAAACGCCTGGGCGGCTAGCCTAAGCCATGCCTAATCATGGTGGAAACTTGTAGCATAACCATAGTGAGCAATCCATGAAGTATCATCAGAAAAAATATAGAAAAAAAGAGAGAGAAAAAGAAAAAAATATGCACCATGCTCATGGTAAATAAAAGGATTGCTGAGATGCTCACTGTCTATTGCCTTGTCATTTTGATATGGGATAGATTCTGTGTCATGAGGCAAATGGTACCCCGTTGGCGGTTCTCTATGATACACATATACTTACAATGACAAGAACTTTCTTGTGACTAAAGTTGAGTAGCATGAGGAACGGCCCTCGTACTCAAGGGACATGAGATTTCCAACTTATGATTTGTCAAGCATATATTTCATACTTTTTTCACTTTAACCTTAATCACTTCAAGATGCTTATGATAGGGCAATGAGAGTTGAAAGCTAACAAGTACCATAATTTTTGGAAGCTCTTTATGAAACTTGAAATCCATTCTTCCCTTTGAAGGGCCTTTCTTCCACTTTTATATTGAGTCTCCACCTTCTATCCTTAGGCAACAATTAAGAGAGCATAGTTGTCATTCTTAGTTTTATGTGCATTGTCCCAAAACTTATTGATTGATTCATAATGTTGATATTGCTTGTTCTTGAAATATTTGCAGTTAGTCACCCTTATGAACTTTGAAGGTGTCCTATGCATTTATATTTTGCTACACCATGAAGGACAAGCTGAATACCACTCTTGCTATGTTTTCTATATCTGAAACAAACAAACGTCTTTCAATGCATTGTTATTCATGATCTTTGTTTGTACCTTTTCATGTTACAACATAGTTACTATGTCTTATTGTTAGAGCTACATCTTTCATTCTCATGTTTAGAGTAATTTGATCCCAACTATCAATGCTTTACAATATTTTGATCAAGATTGTGATGGTGCATGTCACCTCAAAAATTATTCTTTTTATCACTTACCTACTCGAGGACGAGCAGGAGTTAAGCTTGGGGATGCTTGATACGTCGTAAACGTATCTATAATTTTTGATGCTCTATGCTTGTTTTGTATCGACTTTCTTATGTATTGTCTACACTTTGAGCTATTTTTATACATTTTCTGAAACTAACCTATTGACAAGATGGCGCAGTGCCAGTTGCCTATTTTCTGCTATTTTTGGTTTCAGAAACGCCAGAAAAGAAATATTCTCATAATTGGACAGGGCAAAAGCCAAATTCAATATTTTACCGGAGCAGACACGGAGTCCAAAGATACGATGAGGCGCAACGAGGCGGCCACACCTAGGGGTGGCGCGGGTCCCCCTAGCCACGCCAGCCCCTAGTGTGGGCCCCTCAGAACTCCATCGACCTTGCCCTTTCGCCTACATATACGTCTCACCGAGACGTAAACCCTAACGCGGGCAGAAATCCACGAAAAGGTCCACAGCGCCGCCTCCACCGAAGCAGAGATTAAGGGGACAGAAGTCTCTGTTCCGGCACCCTGACGGGATGGGGAATTGCCCCCAGATCCATCTCCATCGATCTCCACCACCATCTCCATCGTCGTTGCTGACTCCCATGATGAGGAGGGAGTATTTCTCCCTCGAGGATAAGGGCTCTACTGGTAGCTATGTGTTCATATCTCTCTCTATGCGTGATCTTATTGTGGTCATGAGCTTTGTAATCAAGTAGATCTACTCTGCTACTCAAGTGCTTTAATTCTAATCTCCGGTTATCCCCACGTGTGTGAAGGTGACAGTGTGCACACCATGTGGCACTTAGGATAAAGATTATATAAATACTTATCATGAGTTATATTTTGAGTTGGATGTCTTTATGAAATTGTGATGTTTGTAGGAACCATCTAGCGCTCAAGGTGACAATGCGGGGTTATCTAGATGGGGAATGCGAACTTTAAGGAGTGCTTTTGTAGCCCTACCATGGATTAGAGTTGTCCAACCGGAGAGTAGTTCAGAGTAGCATAATGAAGAGAATATATTTATATGAGAGTGTCCACTAGTGAAATTATGATCCCTAGGCCTTGTTTCTAAGCATTGAAACACCATTTACAACTAGTCATATTACATGTTTGCTTGCTGCCATCTTTATTTCAGATTGCCTTTAGTCTCTTCCTCCCCGTCAAGCTCTTTTCTGGCACCGTTGTCTTATAATCATCCATATTACTTGTATTTCACTATCTCTTCGCCGAAGTAGTGCACCTATACACCTGACAAGTGTATTGGCTATGATATTGATGTTGGCGTGGGATTGAATGGTGGTGGCATGCTCGATGGAGAGTGCCCTTTGTTGGGCCTCAGCAGCAGTGGCTAACCGGTTCCTGATGTTGACTCTACAGCCGACTTGATTCATTGAATCCTACGACCTTTGATTCTATTTGTCGTTATCTTTCGAACAAAATTGGTTTCATATTGTTTGGAGTTCGTATGCGAAAGTTATTGCGGTTTTGGTTTCTGGAATTTCCCTGACCGGAAGTTTCGGCTAGCCACCGGTAGTATCGCTAGGGCATTTGCCGCCGGTAGTTCCTGTGAAAGTTCCGGTGCTTCTTCTGCTCATGTACTATATCATCTCCATCTTTTTGTTCTTATTTAGCGGAATCTAGACCAGAAGTTGCACCGGAAATTCCGCTCGGGCCATTTTGCCACTGGTAGTTTCGGTGGAAGATCCGGTTCCACTTCCGCACATGTACCGTAACCTCTCGGTTTTATGTTCTCTATTTTTTGGATCTTCGGTCGGAATTTCTGTCGGTAGTACTGGTCCCAGCGGAAGTTCTGGTGGACCGGCGGAAGTTCCAACCAGGCTCGTGTTTCAGTCTTTCGAGTCGTAGTTTTCTAACTGTTGGATGGGTGCCACCAGAAATTCTGGCCTCCCAACAGAAGATCCGGCCAGGGTCGTAAATGCCAAAACGGTCAGATCTGGGAGCCCTTTAAAAGGGGTTCCCCTTCCCCTTCGTGGGTACAAGCTCTTTTCTTGGTTCTTGCCTTTCGCTCTCTCCTCCATTGTTGACCTTGAAGAGCTTTCCCTCTCCCCTTTCCCTTCATATGGTTCTTGCATATTTTTTAGGGATTTGAGAGAGGAGATCTAGATCTACAATGCCCCCAAGCCAAATCTCTTCTTTGTGAAGGAATCATTGGGATCTAGATCTTGGAGAGTTTTGTGTTCCCCTCTTGTGTTCTTCCTCCCTTATTCCTCCAATGGCTTTTGTAGCTTTATTGGAATTTGGGAGAGAAGGACTTGCCCTTTCATTTGTTGCATAGGTTTTAGTTCTCCACGGATATTTGGCGAGTACAATCTTGTGGGCTTGTTTTTCTTGGGTTTTTGGAACCCTAGACGGTTGTGGTTGGTGTATTGACTTCTTGTGGCATGTTGTGGCCTTGTTGCCTTTTGTGACTTTGTTGCCTTTTGTGGCTTTGTAGCCTTTGGTGGCTTTGTTGTTGGGAGCCTCCAATTGAGTTGTGGAGATATCCCCAACCTTGTATGGGTTTTGATGACCGCCCTCAAGTGTCCCTTAGTGGATTGTGAGTAGGCCTTTGTGGCGAGCTCACAGGAGAATAGGGTGATCCTTTGTGGCGCCGGTGAGTTGCGTGCCTTCGGATCCGGGGTGAGGTCTTGTGTGGCGTTCGGAGAGCATTGCTCCATCGCACCACTCCAACAGATACGTAGCTTATTTGGAAGTGAGCTTCGGGATAAAAATCTTTGTCTCTGCGTCCATCGGTTATCTCTCAACCGAGCCCTTTACTTATGCACTTTATTTTGTGATAGCCATCATGCTTGAAGTATTTATTCTTGCTATCACCTTGTTTCTTGTATTGCTTAGCATAGGTTGTTGGTACAAGTAGGTGAACCTAGTGGTTAGGTTTTGTTCTCAATAAATTACGTTAGTTTTACTACGCATTTATTTGAGTCTAAACCATAATATTTTTAAAAGTCTATTCATCCCTCCCTCTAGGCGCGATGTCCTTTGCACTTCAAATCTCACATGCGTATTTTTCAGCCTATGTATTGTGTTGAATACTTGACTCTTACTCTCCTTTCCTCCAAAAAAATACCGTCACGAGATCTAAGCGGACCCGGACTAGGTGCGCTGACGCCATCGTCCATCAATTCTTAGAGATCAAGGTTGATCCATGCTCAGAGCTATTGGGTCTAATTGATTGCACAATTACAAAAAAAATCTAACTCTGTTTTCTTCTTATGAATTTTACTTTAGCAAACTGGCTCAATTTTTCGATCTTCTAGCTGGAGCATCATGTGCAACCATGGGGTGTACTTAGAGGAGATACTACAAAATTTTATAGATTCTCATGTGTATCACTTCATTATAAAGCTTCCCGTCATCATGTAGTTAGGATTACCGGAACCTTGTACATCAGAACATTTTTGATGTATTATTAGGTGAGAACATATATGAAGTGATCTCTAGAGCTGATATTGTTGGGTCAAAGTTTTTCACAGAATAAATAAAAGGAGATATTGTATGCTTGAAAATCATTCTATGGCTAGATAACTGCATAAGGTGTTTAATTATGCAAGTGGAAGCGGTGTGAGTCATGCACAAAAAAATTCTTTTCTTGATGGTGGTGTTGTATATGGATGGATGTTTCTTGTACATATCGAATCAAAGTATTACTTTAACTCATGCCTTTCACCAAAAAATAATCAAATGTACAATTTTTTGCATAGAAGCTTGATCACTATTATGATGGTCTCCCTCTCAGGTTCAGATGGTCGTACATCCTTCCATTGAATCACCATAGCAGTGGTGATGGGGATGATTTTGAACATGAGGAATGCCTTTGAGTTTGCTGAGCCCGTATATGTCGTGTTCTGGCAGGCGGAGGATGAAAGCATACAAATGTCGCTAGAGGGGGGTGAATAGGCGATTAAAACTTTTCCGAGAGTTGCTCAACAAAGGCGGAATTAAACTAGTGTTTACTTTGATAAGCACAAGACCAAGAACAACTAGGGTTCACCTATGTTCACCAACAACTTATGCTAAGCAAGTCAAATAACTATGTGATAACAAGATATATACTTCAAGCACGAAGGCTATCATAAAGTAAAGTGCACAAGTAAGAGCTCGGGTATAGAGATAACCGAGGCACGCGGGGACGACGATATTTTATTGAGTTCCTCCCAACATGGAGTACGTCTCGTTTGGAGAGGGGGTGGTATCAAACCACCAACGCCACAAAAGTCCTCCCTTATTCTCCTGTGAATCTCACCCCAACGGGATCGATCCACGCTTCCACTATCGGTGCACTTGTCGGTGGCAATCCGGAACCTATCACAAGGTTGGGGCACTTCTCCACAACTCAATTGGAGGCTCCCAACAAACAAGCTTGGGGAAAGCTCCACAACCTAATTAGAGGCCCCAAGTAATCAAAGTACCTGCAAAACCACCAAACCGTCTAGGGTTCCAAGAACCCAAGAGTAAAAACCTTCTCACCTTTCACTCAATCAAATTCTCACCGAGAACTCAAACCTATGCACCAAATTCAATGGCAAGAACACAAGTAGTGCTCAAATCCTTCTCTCCCAAATTCCACCAAAGCTACAAAAGCTTGTGGGGGAATAATAGAGGAAGAACAATGGAGGAAATCCACAAAAGACTCCAAGATCTAGATCCCAAGACGTTCCCCTCACTTAGAGGAGAGATGGATTGGTGGGATTGTAGATCTAGATCTCCTCTTTCAAATCCCTAAAGTATATGCAAGAATCAATGGAGGGATTGAGAGATAGAAAGCTTAAAGAGGTCAACAATGGTGGGGGAAAACTTGCAAGAGAGCTAAGGAATCATTGGGGAATAAGGGCCCCTTAAATAGGTCCCTAGAAATCCAACCGTTAGGCCCAGGAATCGCCCGGTCCAGAGTCTCCAGACTGGGACCGAAGTCTCTGGTATAGCTAGGACAAACGGGGACAATATGGAGGACGTACTGGACGTGGTCCGGAGATAGACCGTAGATTTAGTCCGGAGTCTCCGGTCTTACAAAAACTGGCAGAAAGACCAATACGAAAACAGCCATAACTTTTGCATCCGGACTCTGATTTTGTTGATCTTGGGCTCCTTTTAAAGAGGAAAATAAGCTCTAAAAGATCATACAGAAAAACATAATAGTCCAGGAAGGGAGGATAGAACCAAATGACGAAAGGTTTAACCTCTCTCAAAAAGACAAACCAGTAAAACCTCCAACATCGAAAACGTAGTAGAGAATGCATATGAAATCCGTTTTCGATAAACTAGAGCTTGTCATGGAGATTAAACCAAGCTCTAAATCCTCACATGAGTAAGAACCAAATAATGGAAGGTTTTACCTATCTCTAAAAGACAAACCAGTAAAACCTCCAAGATCAAAAACGCAATAACATACAAAGGGGAAATTCATTTTTGTGAACTAGGACTTGTTATGAATATTACCACAAGCTCTAGAACCTCACATGGATAAGATCCAAATAACAACCAAGAAAGGATGATGCTAAGTATGCAAAGGTTTGAGCTCTCTCTGAACGATATGATCGAGTTACTCACTTGAGAGCCCCTCTTGATAGTACGGTTATCTATACTACAAACCGGTCTCCCAACTAACACCACGATACCGGTGCGAAGAAAACCCTATCAATATCATACCTTTGTCTTGCGCATATTCCACTTGATCTTGATGTATACGATCTTGTTCTTATCAAGATGGAACACCTTTCTTGATTGCTCTTGCACGCACTCGCTTGATGAAGACTTGCAAGTTGATCCCCCATACAACATGGGGAAACCTTTACTTTTACCTTGTCTTCATCGATCCATGATCACCGAGGATGGCAAGCTTCAAGCATGAGATCTTCTAGATATTACACATATTTATCTTGCACATCATTTCGTATTTTCTTCATTATGTTGATGCCTTGAAGGTGCACCAGATATATTACTCCGTCTTATTCTTCAAGACATACTGGCCATAGGTTTAACTCTGACACGACCAATCTGTGGATCACCTCTTTGAACACCTTGGTCACCACTTGATCCTCTTCACTTTCTTCTTCTCCAAACCTTGAAGCCAACATATGGTTCAAGCATTGCCTATGGACAATTCCTCTAAGTACAACTTGATACAAGCATTAGTCCATAGAGATTATCATTAATTACCAAAACCACACATGGGGCCCACATGTTCTTTCAATCTCCCCCATTTTGGTAATTGATGACAATCCATTTGAGAGGGTTTATATAAGGAATTGAACACATAAAATGGTAGCACCAATATCAAATACTACATAAGTATGTGATATTGGTACCATCACCATATATAGAGCAAACTGCCCACAATCTATGCATGTGTGATGAACTTGAATTTCATTGCATATATTGTCAATCATTATCATTGGTGGAGTTTCCTCTATATATATACCACATGCTAAGCAACAACAAATATGCAAGAGCATGAAAAACAAATGCTTAGAAAAAACTCAAAGCATAAACCATTTCCCTTAAACCCTCTAAAACTTCTCCCCCATTGGCATCGGTTGCCGAAATGGGTAACAAGTTCTAGAAGGCCAATATAGTGATAAATCCCCAAACATGTGCATTCGCACATAGCCAATGATGAATACTTGGGAGGAAGTAGAACTATATTGAGGACCCAAAGATTGCCAAAGGAAATAAAATAAAAGACGCATCAACAAATGATGTAAGCAATCACAAGATCCGACAGACCAATTGAAAACAACAAATGAGTCCAAATGGAAACAACAAGATATTATTATACTAGTAGATGAGTGTTTTAAATAACAAATAGAGAAGCTCCCCAAGATTTGTGCACAATTTAAAATAAATGCATTGAAATAATGCACAAATATGGAATCCTTGCTCCCCCATAAGTATTTAAACCACAACAAATGAAAGATCAAATAAATGCTTAAATAAAAATAGAGAAGCTCCCCAAGATTTGTGCATACTTTAAAATCAGTGTATTTCAATACAAAAAATGCATAAAAATAGAGAAGCTCCCCCATAAACATTTAAGGCACAATAAATGAGAAAGAAGACAAATGAGCATTATTAAATGAATTAGATGAGCTCCCCAAAGATAATGCACCAATTATGATAATTGTATTTGGGAACAAAGTGCATAGTCGTGGAATCCTCACTCATCCAAATTCATTTACAATACAAGGCATGAGAGAACAAATATGATAAGCACACAGTGGTACTATAAATAAAATAAGGAAGCTCCCCAAGGTACGTGCATAAATTAGGTTTTTATATATGAATACAATGTGCACAACATGGAATCCCAACTTCTTTTATTTTACTTATAACACAACTTTGTGCAAATGAGCATATACCAAGGCATAAAATTTGCAAGAAACAAATGGTTGAGCAATAAGTAAGAGACAACATACTAGCAGGCTCAACCACAAGGATGTGTGAGATGCATGACAAAGCATATTATAATACTAGTACAAGGATGATCATTGCATATCCACATAGTCTTTAATGAATGATATTGCTTAGTATGACCATACAACACACACGAAACAAGGAAGATATCAAGAGAAAATAGAGTAACCTCTTTCATGTGTATAAGTTTCTAAGTAGACAATCTTGCAAAGATATTGATCCACAAAGAAACATATACACACAAAGTACATACTTAAAATAAAATAGAGCAAGATATCCAAAATGAAGTCATGACAATACCAATAAGATTTTTCTTAAAAGCATGGCCAAAGTCTTAAATATCTTATTGTACATCGATGAGCTTCAATAACCAACACACCCCATACATTACAACTATCACCAAGGGAAAAAGGAGAAAGTTGGAATATATGGAGAAAGGCAACAAGTATCACAAGGAGAAACCAACTAGCAAAATCTCACTATTGCCCAAGCGAGAAGTTGAAGAAAAGATAGGCAATAAAATTTCCAGATGGACATATTTGGGATTGGTGGATCATATGCATGATTTTGTATAGTCCCAATTATATGCACTCATCTCAACTTATGAACATTTATAATAGAGAGTTATTTTAATACCATGGCTAGAAATACAACAATAAATATAATGGCAAGAATTCATGCCAAGATGCAACCTAAAAAAGGTTGGAAGTAAGATAAATAATCATGAGAAAGAGATACTTGTTACCGAGATATGATTGGTAGAATGTAGAGGATATGAATTCGTTGATCATCCTATAGCTTGCCTCCAATTTTCATGTATGCATCATTCTTTAAAAATTGAGAAACAAGCATCCAATCTATCTCCAATGTACCTAAAACACATTTAAGTACAAAATGGTCCCCAAACTTATTGGGTCCAAAGTAGTTAGTGCAACTACAATACATAGGAGAGACTCCACATAAATATGTGCATATTGATATGAAATTGAATTTCATGCATAACTTAGCCGATGGGATTTGGTGGAGTTTCCCCGATATATTGGATCAAAGAAAGCAAGCATGCCATAATATACACATATAGTAAATATGCATACATAAAGATTTCAAGAACCAAAAAGGAGATACAATTTGAACAAAAACACCAAGTAAATCGATATTACACACACAAGAGTGTGACATGACAAATGATGTCCAAATTGTATCAAAGAACCAATTCAACACATGAAAGATCACAAGTTCAACAAATGAACTAGGCTATAGCCAAAGAGCAAAAGATAGATAAAAATACAAATGCTCAAGGATTTATCTCATTCTAAAATGGTAAAAATGTGAAACAAAGAATGAGACAAAACCAACTCCCAAAAAGAGTAAGGTTCCAACAAGTAAACCAAACTCTCCAAAATTTTCATGATGGCACAAAATACCAAAACAAATAGATCAAACTTCCAAGCACATAAAACCCGATATGGATCAAACAAGGAAGCATAAAATGATTGTTCTAGATAATATAGGAGAGCTCACCCATACATTATATAGAATTTTGCTTTTGAATACAAAATGCACACAAATGAGATCATCACTACTACCTACATTAAATAAAACACAATAGAGGATATCAATAAAATAAGAACATCCAAAAGTAGCAAGTAATACATGGGAGCACACAATACATTTACTTGGCCAAAGATAGGATAATATTAAGCAAATGCCAAAGTGAATATGATCAATAAATTCTACCATAATTTAGTACTCATTGTCCAAGGACAAGAAATATTGGGAATAATTTTCCCAAGGTAGCTTGCATGGATATCCAAGATCATAGTCACAACAAGAAGCATACAACAAAATATAAGAATTAAGCTTGATGCTTCGAAAGTTATTCTTGATAGCTTCCAGTAGTCACACAATCACTAGTGATTAGACTAACTTGAAGTAAATGGTTTCCATGAGGATATAGATATCTAAATATGTGGAAACACATACCAAGAAACACTCTCACATACAAGATCCAAAATATGAGCAATAAAGGCATTCAAGAAAATTGGAACTTGTATGAGCAAATGTGTCACGTAGGAGCTAGATAATTATCAATATCAATTCTAAGTGACACAACCTCGAATATTCACATTTTCTAGGATTGTAATATGCACTAAGCATATGACTCCCCCATAATGTGATACTACCATAAAACCAACATGAGGCAAAAGGATACAAATAGAGATAATTAATGGACCTTATAAAACTTAAATTTCTCATGATAATTATACCACATAGAGACGAGACAATAATTCAATATAAATACTAGGTGGTATTCCTCATGTACACACAAATTTAGGATTGTGGAATGCCCAAGCATAACACTCCCCCCAAAATGGGATAATCCATTAATTTCTTACAAGAGCCAAATAAGGTATCAAATATAATCAAGGAAGGCTCAAACACAAGAAACACACATACATGGTGTGCCACCTAATCATACATAAATACGATTGATACCTCAAGATAATTAAGTGGAAAGCATAACATGTATAAACGCATGGAAGATACAAAACCAACACATGCACAAGGGTGAAAGTAACTTTCAATATAAAGAGTTTAGCATATGTTACCGCAAGGAGAAACATTAGAAATACAATATAATCATGATAATCCAAATGGCTTGGCTTGACAATAATAATTGATGGAGATCCCTCAATTCTTCATAAAGTAGCCAAGACTCCAATGCCCTCCAAAACACACCTATTGATCAAGTTTTGGCTTGTTGGTCCACAACCAAGTTGGGTCCTAAGAAGTTAGTCACAATAGGCTTGGCAACCCAAATGGTTCTTTTCTTGACACCACATTGGGTACCAACAAATTTGGCAAACATATTGCCAACCACATCCTTATAAAGAGAATAAGTATCATCAATAATGATAGGGTTGGATGAGGAGATACCAATAGTGCATGAGGAAGAAATGTGCCCCTTCTCACGGCATATGTAGCAAGTTCTTCTCTTGCCATATTTCTTCTTAGGTGAAGACACAACTCGAGGAAGATCTCAAGTAGTCCTCTTAGGAAGAGGCCCATCTCTAACTTGAGGTGGAGCTTGAGGCCACTTCCCTTGTTGCTTCACACTAAGAGGCTTCTTCTTCAATGGGCAAGATATAACATGATGCCCTTCTTCCTTGCACTTGAAGCAAAAAATGTTGGCCAGATTCTTGACTTTATATTGGCCATTCTTCTTGCTGTCCTTGTGCTTCAACTTCATAGTGGACTTGTTCTTGACTTTGGAGTTGAATCCAAGCCCACTTTTGTCATTGGGGTATTTTTTCACACTCAAGATTTTATTGAGTGTGGCCTTCCCTTGATGACCCTTTTTCAAGTCATTCTTCAAAGAAGTGACTTAAGCCTTAATATCTTTGATTTCCTCTACATGGTTAGTTTCAACAAAGGTACTAGAGGAAGTAGATGCTACATTGTTAGAGCAACAAGGCACGGAATGTAATTCATCACGAGATATAGCATGGTTGTGAGAGGATGAATTACAAGGACTAGCACATGGCAAGATAACATTTTGAGTAGATATAGTGCTATTGTCCCCATGAGGCCCACTAGATGTTACCTTTGACACGATGGCCTCATGAGCTAACTTTAGCCTTCCATGGGAGACTAGAAGATCCTCATGCGAGCTTGAGAGCTTGACATGACTTTCTTCTAATTTACCATAGTTGCTAGTTATCAAAGCAAGTTGAGCCTTTAGCTCAACATTCTCCTTCAAAATAGATGCTTCACAAGAAATAGAGTTAGTAGAGAAAGCATCATAATTATTAGCAAGAGGTAAGGGCAACTTGGCAACCTCTTTTGAATATGAAGCTTTAAGTTGCTCATGCGACTCTGTGAGTTTGATGAGCTCCCTCTTAATGACCCGAGAGCCATTTTCGAGGTGCTTAAAATCCTCAACAAGTTTAGCATAAGGAACTTCAAGTTCATCATTTTTAATATTGAAGGAGTTGCCACCCCAAGTTCTCTATCATGGTATTCCTTTACTCTAGATAATTCTAGAGTAAAAGTCTCCTCAAGAGATTCTTTGGTGGTTTGTTCTTCTTCAAGGGAGTCCTTTAGTTGAGCAAGTTCATTAGCATACTCACGCTCAAGCGCAAACTTTTCATCAATTATGTTTTCTTGCTCCTCAATAAGATCATTGCCTTCTATAGAATAATTCAAGATTTCAAGAAAGTTGGAGGAAGCAATTTTATTTTTGTAGAGAGCACTATAGACAACCTCTCCCATTTTCTTAATAGAGGTAATATCATACTTACCTCGATAATCATCATTATCATTTTCAACCTCATCATCATCATGAGATACAATGGGATCCAAAGAGGTTACCTTTGTTCCCTTAGACATAAGGCATATGTGAGAACCGGAGGAAGGTGATGATGAGATTGCACTTGTAGCTCTATTAAAGACCTTGTCTTGGTCCATAGAATCTTCGGTTTCATCTACATGGTTAGCAACACAAGCACTAGAGGAAATAGAAGCATTTTTATCATGGCAACAAGACAACACAAGCATATCATCATGAGATTTATTCAAGTCATTTCTACATGATATGCAAGGACTATTAACACAAGAATGTAAGAAGTTTGTAGTGCTAGAAGTGTTAAAGTCCAAAGATAGATCATTGCAACTAGATAGAGATGAGGGATTATAAATAGTAAGCACACTATCCAAATTGCAAATTTCTATCACCACTAACCATATTATTACCTTGTGAAAAATAACATGTTGGTGAAGTGGTAGACGATGAGAAATCATCTCGACCAGAATTGGAAGCAACACAATCATCCTCAATAATGTTGGACTTGCTATATTTATCTTGAAGATTGGTCCATATTTCATGAGCACTCGAATAAGGCATGATCGAAGAAAGAACTACATTGCTCACAACAAGTGAAAGAATTTTAGTAGCTAGAGCATCTATACAAGAGTTCAACTTCTCCTCTAAAGGTTCGTTTTGGGGATCCATAGGAGAAGAGAAACCCATATATAGATATAACTCGATATTTGGGTGAATTCCCCGAAATAAATTAAGCATGCGAGATTTCCAAACATCATAATTTATGTCATCGAATGTGAACCTATCATTGTGCACAAATCCCCTAGCTGACATCTTTACTCTCAAGGCGGTGAAGCCTAAAATTAGAGACCGGGATCTGATACCAATTGAAATGATACAAATATCGCCTAGAGGGGGTGAATAGGCGATTAAAACTTTTCCGAGAGTTGCTCAACAAAGGCGGAATTAAACTAGTGTTTACTTTGATAAGCACAAGACCAAGAACAACTAGGGTTCACATATGTTCACCAAAAACTTATGCTAAGCAAGTCAAATAACTATGTGATAGCAAGATATACTTCAAGCACGAAGGCTATCACAAAGTAAAGTGCACAAGTAAGAGCTCGGGTATAGAGATAACCGAGGCACGCGGGGACGACGATATTTTATCGAGTTCCTCCCAACATGGAGTACGTCTCGTTTGGATAGGGGGTGGTATCAAACCACCCACGCCACAAAAGTCCTCCCTTATTCTCCTATGAATCTCACCCCAATAGGATCGATCCATGCTTCCACTATCGGTGCACTTGTCGGTGGCAATCCAGAACCTCTCACAAGGTTGGGGCACTTATTCACAACTCAATTGGAGGCTCCCAACAAACAATCTTGGGGAAAGCTCCACAACCTAATTGGAGGCCCCAAGTAATCCAAGTACCTGCAAAACCACCAAACTGTCTAGGGTTCCAATAACCCAAGAGTAAAAAGCTTCTCACCTTTCACTCAATCAAATTCTCACCGAGAACTCAAACCTATGCACCAAATGCAATGGCAAGAACACAAGTAGTGCTCAAATCCTTCTCTCCCGAATTCCACCAAAGAAACAAAAGCTTGTGGGGGAATAAGAGAGGAAGAACAATGGAGGAAATCCACAAAAGACTCCAAGGTCTAGATCCCAAGATGTTCCCCTCACTTAGAGGAGAGATGGATTGGTGGGATTGTAGATCTAGATCTCCTCTTTCAAATCCCTAAAGTATATGCAAGAATAATAGAGGGATTGAGAGATAGCAAGCTTAAAGAGGTCAACAATGGTGGAGGAAACTTGCAAGAGAGCTAAGGAATCATTGGGGAAGAAGGGCCCCTAAAATAGGTCCCTAGAAATCCAACCGTTAGGCCTAGGAATCGCCCGGTCCGGAGTCTCCAGACTGGGACCGGAGTCTCTGGTATACCTAGGACAAACGGGGACAATCTGGAGGATGTACTGAACGCGGTCCGGAGATAGACCGGAGATTTAGTCCGGAGTCTCCGGTCTTACAAAATCTGGCAGAAAGACCAATACGAAAACAGCCATAACTTTTGCATCCGGACTCCGATTTTGATGATCTTGGGCTTGTTTTAAAGAGGACAATAAGCTCTACAAGATAATACAGAAAAAAATAATAGTACATCAAGGTAGGATAGAAACAAATGACGAAAGGTTTAACCTCTCTCAAAAAGACAAACCAGTAAAACCTCCAACATCGAAAACGTAGTAGAGAATGCATATGAAATCCGTTTTCGATGAACTAGAGCTTGTCATGGAGATTAAAACAAGATCTAAATCCTCACATGATTAAGAACCAAATAATGGAAGGTTTTACCTATCTCTAAAAGACAAACCAGTAAAACCTCCAAGATCAAAAACGCAATAAGATACAAAGGGGAAATCCTTTTTGATGAACTAGGGCTTGTTATGAATATTACCAAAAGCTCTAGAACCTCACATGGATAAGATCCAAATAACAACAAAGAAAGGATGATGCTAAGTATGCAAAGGTTTGAGCTCTCTCTGAACGATATGATCGAGTTACTCACTTGAGAGCCCCTCTTGATAGTACGGTTATCTATACTACAAACCGGTCTCCCAACTAACACCACGAGACCGGTGCGAAGAAAACCCTATCAATATCATACCTTTGTCTTGCGCATATTCCACTTGATCTTGATGTATACGATCTTGTTCTTATCAAGATGGAACACCTTTCTTGATTGCTCTTGCACGCACTCGCTTGATGAAGACTTGCAAGTTGCTCCCCCATACAACATGGGGAAACCTTTACTTTTACCTTGTCTTCATCGATCCATGATCACCGAGGATGGCAAGCTTCAAGCATGAGATCTTCTAGATATTGCACATCTTTATCTTGCACATCATTTTGTATTTTCTTCATTATGTTGATGCCTTGAAGGTGCACCAGAGATATTACTCCGTCTTATTCTTCAAGACATACTGGCCATAGGTTTAACTCTAACATGACCAATCTGTGGATCACCTCTTTGAACACCTTGGTCACCACTTGATCCTCTTCACTTTCTTATTCTCCAAACCTTGAAGCCAACATATGGTTCAAGCATTGCCTATGGACAATTCCTACAAGTACAACTTGATACAAGTATTAGTCCATAGAGATTGTCATTAATTATCAAAACCACACATGGGGGCCCACATGTTCTTTTAGAGGAGGCCTTAATAGGATAGGTAGGAGGAGGTGAGAAGAGGAAGAGGGGACACTGGTTAACCAGTGTGGTGCATTGAGGCCAGAGCGTGAGCGGCACATAGTGGTGTGTTTGGTCTACAACAGAATTCTACTTGTTCTTTCTAATAAGTGTGCTTTGGATTATCCAAATCTTGACCGACTCTACTCTCCTGGACCCATAGATGCACTGGGCAAAACCTAGTACACATGTCAAAGGTATACAATGCATCCTTATTATTGTTTTCCTATTGTTTTTTTATATGCCCATCTTAAATTTTATATCAGCTTTATTTATTCCAGTTTTATGGTTGGACTTGTTCACAGAATGCAATGCTTGATCTCTGTATATAATGCATCCATAACAAAAATTATCATCCTGAGAATCAATCTTTTTATAACATGTAATGTGCTATATTTGTAAACACTATATTTAATTTTAGATTGATATATAGTAGTAAAGATCCATAAGGCCCCTCCATGGTTACAGCTTCGTAAGGCACATGAAGAGTATTATTATGTCATCCTCATAAAAAGTTTGAGTAACTCACTTTACATTCCCTCATTGTATTGTATTAATATGAGTTTTTGTTATAAACATTGGTGTATCTCTTACAGTAGTATTGTATGTGACTTTTCTATGGACATAATAACAACGTGATGCATGAAGATCACATTGGATCCTCTAGGTACACTTTCCCACATTTTTGTACCTGATGGTGCCTGAATGTGCAAGCAACATAATAATTAATCCAACATAGCTTAAGACAATATATATGTAAAGTATGTGGTGCTCATACTTGTCAAATCATCAAGGTCGAATCTTTACTGAGGTAGGATCCCCCCCCCCCCTCCCGAGGTCCACATCGGTTGCGCTTCCGTCATGCTCATCCAGGAGACTGTCATCCTTTGTCTTCGATTCAAGGCTCTTTCAAGGATCTGTCATTTATCTCCATTACTCCAGCCGAATATAAATTTGAAGCTTGGAATTATTCGTTTATTAATTATGTATTCTATACTGACAGTATAAGTAGTATGGATTCTAGGTCAAACTTAGATGCAATTTTCCTCTACCCCAATTTGGTCAATCAAACCTTAACTACATATGCTCATTACAAACAAATGAATACATGTTTTATAGTATTGTAGCCTTAAAGTTTGAAATACCAAGAAAGTATTGGTTTGAGTACTATAGTCTTCAGGTGTCATTTCCCAGACTTCTATTTTTTATTTTCTTTTTCTGACATGCTATAAGTGATGAAATAAAAATCTATTAGCAAAAGCATTTTTTTCTAATACTTAAGGAACTGCATTGCGCTGCAGTGTTGCACTATCCAAATTATGTGTGAGGCCAACATGGAGTCGCCCATGCTCCTATGCTGAATCGCACCTGCTCCCCATTGATTTGATGTTACTTAGATCTACTTATGTTTATAAGGTTCCAGATTTATATTGTGATGTCACTTCTACCCCCCCCCCCCCCCCCCCACACACACACACACACCACCACCACCACCATGATGTATCTCTAGCTCTTTTTGAGCTCTCCATACTTGTTGTTTCTTTAATATATAAATTCACATCGTAGGGGCTTCCCCTAAGGTAATTCGGTAAAAAAAATTGTGATGTCAACTTTTGGAATTTTTAGATGTTACATACCCTCAAATTAATTCAAGTAAGCAAACTACTTCAGGTACTCTACATAATTGCAATTAAGCAAGTTGCCAAACAAGGGGAAATACTCCAGAGTAATGCATCACTTTTTCCTGTGTAACACTAGCATTTCCTATTACTAATTCTTCGGAGTAACAGAAAAATCCATCAATTATTACTAATGTTTCACTCCATCTTCTACGTATCCTCTTTGGGAAATCTTCCATAACCATGACACTGGTATACATGTGATAGATGTTTGATGTTAGCTGATACTTTAGTAGACAGTGCAATAGAAGGACCAGAATTTATATTTTTCTAAAAAAAACATTTACTCGTGGTTTATTGGTTCTATTGAAGCAAGAATCTTCCTTGTCTGCTGAGGATAAAATTATACATATCAGATTCATTTAGTTGGAAAGAAATTGACAAATGAAGCAACTTAGAGATAATACAAAGTACACTACATAGGAAGTAGTGGTATAATTATCACATCACCCGGATAGTTTGATATTGATTTTCTTTGCATACATCGCATGCTCCACTTTGATCTCCTTTCTGCATGAATTTTTTAAAATCAGATTTTTGAGATTTTTTCATAATGTATGGCTCCTCAAGTTGGTATTTTCACTTTTCAGGGATATTTGGCAAAGGTGCGTCCTACCCAATAATTTGAGGTATGAAAAGTTTGAATTGTAAAGTGATTCTCAAATTTTTATACCATCCATGCTTGTGTCAAGTGCATACGGTGAGCTCCTGACCCAGTGCAATGCTCAATGACAATAGGTTCTGTTCTGTGTAAAAAGGCTACAGATGACCTTATCAGGTGCCCTACAACTTAGCAAGATTTCAAGTGTCATTTATACTGGACACACGACTTATTTATAAGGTGTATTTTTATTTGTTGTTTGCATGCATATGATGTTTGAGGATAATTTAGCTAAACTAACAACTATTCAAACGCCATTCTCTTTTCATAATCCTACATAGTTAATTAATATGTTTTTTGTGAATAGTTAATTAATATGTTAACTCGATTTGCAATGCATGGAGAGAAAAAACAAAAAATAATCGAGAGGAGGACACTAGCTGGAAGCCCGGAAATGTCACTAAGTGAAGAGAATGAAGCCATGTTTCAGAACAAGGATAGTTACAACTTTAGATGGCCCGAAGAATGAATTGCATTTTCACGGTTTTCTTCTTCCTCGGTCCCTACTCATTTTCTAACTTATTTTATTTTCTTGTCGTTTTCTAGAACTTTGTATGTAGATTTATTTAATGAAAATCGATGATGCTCGTCATCTCAAAAAAAAACAATCATGGTTTTCATTGAGTAGATCTTTTCATCTTATTTTTTCCTAGGCTCATGAGTCCGACTTGATATGACCTTGGCGCATTTTATAATAATTTAGGTATAGTACAATTCATAGAGATTTGAGATTGTTTGTTCTAATAAGTTTCTTTGTGTCATGGAAACACGTGTATGGAGTGCCACGGGCAGTTGAGGAAAACTCTCAATGGAGGCCAAGGCGGATCTAGATTATGGCGATGAACAACGCTAACAAATGAAGGATAGCCAGATTGCAGTGATGAACGAGGCTAACCAACAAAGGATAATCAATGTTGTAATCTTATATTCCACAATCCACAGTCAACTCTGAATATAGAGAGATGTGTGTTTTCACTGTTATATGTATAGATTATCTTTACTATTAAGGTGATAGAAACACAATAAGCATTAGTGGTTTGTATGATCCGAAAAAGATCATGGCTCTAGGCATGCTGGAGCGGAGGGTCAATGCAGGATGGCTTAGCCAAAGTGTGTGTGGGAAGTAGATCACAATGGCGAAGGAAGAACATATATAATAAACTAGACCATGAAAACGCGCGTTGCCGCGCCCGTCTATATTTACACAAGATGAAGACATACAATGACATAACATACAATTAGGAAAATAATGACTGAAATATGTATAAAAGTTTAGATACTCCAAATATTGCGAGAAAATAAGGGTTGGAATTCTCATATAGGTGCCCCAACAGCATACTACATTCTACATTATTCTGAAGGTAACAATGGAAACCAATTATTCGCATGTGCCTCTCTAGAAAATAAAACTCCAAACATACTCCTAAAATAAATTATTTAGTCTAATGCCCAAGACACATTATTGTTGACCACCACGTTATAAATAAATACTTGTTTTCCCATGAATAAACCCTGACTTATTTTTTCGAGCAACATATTAATAATCAGTATTAAAGCATTATGAAGATTTAGAGATAGATATATTCCTAAGCTTAAAAGTACAAAACTGCTTGAGGCAACGAGCTGCTTCATTCGCTAGTTTCCTATCATCCGCCGTCAAGATTAAATTCCCTATAGTATTCCAACAAAGCCTTCATTATTTTGAAATGTTTACTGGTGCTCTCACTCATTTCTTGCATGCATAAAAAAGGGAAAATAAGACGAACTCGCAGTTGTAACCTCCAACATTACTAAAATCATTGTCAATGAACAGTACTTTATAGTGGGTGAAAATGAAGCATAAATTTTGTTGCATTGAAAGGTTGGACATAAAGCAAAATGTGGATGGGGTGTCTTGTTTCGTTGAATATGGTGTGCGTGGGAGTAAACAAAAAATTGAGGTGCCTTTTCTCTTCTTCTATCGTTTCTGCTTGTCAGAAAAAAAATTGATTTCCCACGATAGAGTTATTTATAATGGAAAACGTGCTCAGTTTTCTATTGAAGTTTCTTGCCTCACTTGGGCCGTTATTTTGTAGATTTCCCAATAATGATTGATGAAACTACTGTAAAGATAAGTACTCTGTACCTAGGAACCAGAAACAAGAAACCCCATCCATATTTTGCTTTGTATGATTTGTAAGATTGCATGTGTACTCTGTACCTAGGAACCAGAAGGCAGCAGGGCAGTGAAGGGTTGGGAGCCTCTTCAGCAGAACACATATTAAAGGAGTATATACAGTGGCGAAGGACAAACAAAATTCGAGGTAGGGAGAAGTTTAAAAAATGACGCAAAGATGAAAATATTCCGGGACATTAATACTTTATATGGTTCTAACATAATCATATAGTAATATAAGTATAACCTAAAAAAGATACTCATAAAGAAATTTTAATGATGTATAGAGGTCATAGACAATGGTAAAGCTCTACTTTTTTTTTGAAAATCGTCCATAATTTTATCGATCGGGGCTTCTGAATTTCTCTCGCTCGATGTAGCACATTAGAAATTCCTCAAGAAGCCATTGCACAATTGATGTATGATTATTTGTCGCTAAAAAACTTTTTCAACTGTTGTCGTCACCACCATAGAACCAATGCCAACTCAATGAGGTGATAAACCGTAGGAAAGATGGCACGTCTTCAAATATCAAGAAAACATCTAAAGTCTATTTCTCAGCATATGAATAATGAATAGTTTCATCATGCTAATAATAAGAGAAATCTCCATGATATAATTACGTAAGCCGAGCAATCTTATTCACATGAAAGCTAAAAAAATGAGTCTCCTGAGTCAAGACAAGAAAATTTTGAAACAATTCTAAAGATAGCTCATCATATCAATGGTAAAAATCGATGGTGATAGAGTGTATGGCAACGTAGGAAGTGTCCACATCATAAAAATAATCAATAGTAATGTGTTATCTTCCCCATTTTCTTGATTTTCATGTTACCTTATCATTTTATCCATGTGTGCAAATTGAAATTTTTCAAGAGGGGTTCTCAACCATCAAATTTCCAATTGAACAAGCATGTCTCACATCCTTAAGAGGAGACATTGATTGATAAAAATAGAATTAGAATTCTCAATCACTAAAATATATAAATCCAAAGTAGGACCTTAAAACACAATCCATCACATACCTAGATTTGGTTCAGTCACGCACCATATCCCAGCAAAAATACACTTTAAGTCCTATTTGAATACCCCATGACAATGTTTAGAGTTAGATTTTGTTAAATTAAGAATTAACTAATGCAAATAAAAAGAATTGGTTTTGGACGATACTAGATCAAATCCTTGTTTACGTTTTATAGCGCAGTTTTTACTAAAATAACCATAACTTTCTCATACGATGTCTATTTTTTATGTATGATCACTCAAAATGTTCAGAAAAAACATGAGCATATGAAATGTTTCACCAAAAATCAAGGTAGGGCGGCTGCCCTACCTTGCCCTACTAGGAGCTTCGCCCCTGAGTATATAAATAGAAATGATGATTCAATTTAAATATATAAAAGAGAGAACGTTCAAGAGCTAATAAATATGGAGAGCTAGAAAATCCAAGAGATATGAGTGCAAGAAAAAAATCAAGCTCAATCAAGAAGATCGATGAGAGTCTTGCCTTCTCCTCCAGCAGGAGCAACATCTTTCTCATTCACCAATACCTGCTAGCTGAACAACACCGTCAAATGTATAACAACAAAAAATACTACCTCTCGGTTAATTGCTACCTATGAATCGTACCTTTCACATGTTGCATCTGCACAGTCATCCTTGTTTGCAGTTGGACCCATGTAGCAGCTTACGCTCGTGTGATCCGCGACCTTGCCGATTCTTGTTCTGGGGGCATTAGACCTTTGAGGTGTCGTGGAAGAAGATGCCAGGGCAAAAAAATTGCAAGATGAGGACGACACCGTTGTCGTTGCCGAGCGGGGTCTTGAATCACCTGATTTGTCGCGAGTTGAGCAAGATGCGCCGCCACGAGTTATCACTGTAAGACCTAAGTAGTCGCCGCCATGGTCTTAAGGGGAGAGGCCCTCGTGGTCGTGTAGTCGGGGTTGAGGAGAAAAATAAGATAGAGAACTAGGCCAACCTCGCATGTAGACAGTATGGGCAATTCTTGGCCCGATTCACCACAGATAGCCCAGGTTGGTCTCCAGAGTAGAGGCCCGAAGACGTTGGGCTGGTTGAGACGATCACTTGCGCATCGTGAAAACAACCTCAGGGTGGTGCGGTGAGAGACCGAGCATTATGGATTGTTCAATCACGAGATCCGGCCGCTGACACCACCAAAACGCTGAGAGGAGGCCTAGCTAGCTCAGTTTTACTATATCTTAATTACTTTCATATTTCTTTTCTTTATGTTATCCCGTAGCAACTCTAAGTTATGGGCTTGGCCCTGATTTCTCTGAGAAAACATTGACGTGCAACAACCAGTTTTGTGTTGAATTAGGGTGACTATGGAATTCACTGATTTCATTTTTTGATATAGAGGGGTGACTAAATTTTTTGGAACGACTAAATTTTTTAGAACCCATGATAGCGCACAAACATTTAACTAGTTTTTTTAGATCTTACGTGTTATATGAGATACCCATTTACCCTTCCAGGTGACAGGTATAAAGAGATTCTACCCATTACCCATACCCTGCGGGTGCCTTCCTAAGCTCTATGAGCTTCGAGGGATCGACTGTCGTAGCCCAGAGAGGCTTGCGTCACGATTTTGGCTCCCAAGGGGCTAGTCAGGCCGTGTGGGCTCCGAATCAAGTGCCTAACCAAGATTACACGTCTGGATCTATGCCCCAAATGAAGCCCATTCTGCTAGGTAATGCATACACGCAACCAAACAATCACAAAAACACACTCCCCGCCATGTACAAAGCATAAGGAAAAAAATCAAGAAAATAATATCACAGCAAACTAAGTAGCCCCTAGAAATCAGATTCAGTTCTATCAACATTGGTCATGAAGAAGTTCACAAAAAAAAAACATTGTTCATGAAGAAACAAAAAAATATATGCTAAAATCTGAAACCAATTCAAATGAATTTAGGCGAAAGGCAACATAGGTTGTCAAATAGTAAAATTACTCTTATGCCAAAGAAACATGTAAGCAATCTATATATACAGATAAGTTTTTTGATATCTCGTCTCAACTCCCGAATTAATTACTTTCATGTCTATACGCGAAGTACCAATACCCTGAGAAATGTAAAACTTCCTGGATCTACACATGCAAATCACCAGAATTATGTGCATCCATACTGCTCAGTTTTTTTTTTAAGCAACGGAGTGCCTCAGAAGGGGCTAGAGCCTAGCATTAATTATAACTACAATAATATTACAGAGGACCCCATAAAGGCAGAAAAATAAAACATGGGTCCCTAACATTTGTAGATAGGACCTTGCTGAAAGATTGCAATTACAAACTAGTCCTATCTCTTTCCCACCGTGGAGCAAAGCGAGGCGATCGCTGCAGCCGAGAACGACGACGGGGACGAAACCACTTGTCGCCAGCCCAGCGAAGAAGGGCCTCCAATGGAGGTTGAGAATGTGTCGGAGCTCACTGGTTTGATGAAGATTCACGTCCTCGTGGACGACGAGAAGATGCTCCATGACCAAGAGGCTCTTGCACTCCAGAGCCACTCCGGCGCAGCTTTGATTCCACTACCGCTTTCCCCCATCCCCACCATGGAGATCGAGAGGAAGAGAGGAAACAGAGCAAGAAGAGACAGAGTAGCAAAGGCACGCCACCACCACGTCAGATGAAGCGGCTCACCATCAACACCTAGGAACCTGCCACGAACCTGGGGAGGTGAACGGAGAAGATCGCGATGGCGACGATCCGGGGCAGAAGGTTGGATCTTATTGCAGGGGCGAGTGGTGGTCTTCTCCACCGCAGCCTTCGGCTCTCCCCATGAGAGCACCACTGCAAAGAGAAGAGAGACCACATCGAGCCAAAGGAGATCCAGCGCCCCCCAAGCTCGAAGCACCCAGTGCGGGCCTTATTTAGAGGGATGCACGCCCTCAGCCAGCTCCTTTGGACCACCACTTGCCACCAGCGAGATGCATCGAAGTGGAAGAAGAACGAGACACAGTGAATCCAACCGCCAAGATCCACCGTCCGACCCTCAATCGCCACCAGGGGATGGCTACCGGAGGGGAGGGAGGAGAGGGGCAGCAGACACGGTCAGGAGTCGACTCTCAAAGGGGAGAGACGCGAGAGTTCTCGGTTCACTGTCGCATCATACTGCTCAGTGAAATGCGGATACTACAAAACAAGGCACGTGCACAAATCCATGTGTAAACATCACTGTAGAATATTACACGAAATGCTAATACAATGGAGCAGCATTACAAACCATTACCAGATGGCTGGCACGTCATTGCATAATAGATAAGGGGCACACATTGTCCTGGTTAACCCACATCAAATAGATGAAACTACTCCAGTCTCAAATTAGATGTCTCAGATTAGTCTAGATTCATATCTAGACAGATTTTAGTGTATAGATACATGCAAATCTGGACAATTCTTAGAGGCGAGTGCTAAATAACACAAACACATGAAAAGATCTAACTGTTAATGGTACAGGGTATGCATCCAGGAAATACAATCAACGTATGGCAATCCCCTATCACGTAAGATTAACCAATCATATATATATATATGTATACAAAACCGAATTCAGGAAACAGGTACTCAGAGAAACATATTCCTACATACGTGTACATGACTTCAGTTGCTAAAGCCAGTGCAACCAAGACATATAGAGCCTAAACAGGATAATAAAGTGGTTCTTTAATAGTCAAATGAAGTCATCTCGGAAAATATAACTCACACTAATTTAACAAGGCACACAAGATCATCATCTTGAGTAAGTATTTCAGCTGAAAATTTGATGTAATTTGCCACTAAGTTACTATATTCCTGCAAGCCATTATATGGAGTCATGACACTAACAAATTGCACACAGATATTTTAGAAACAGAAGTATAAAAAACTATTATGGTTGCAGATGCACAAATGTGGGTACTAGAACAAATCCCTGCAAAGGCATCACTACTCAGATAAAAGAACACGATATATCTAACAGCAGTTTTAGCATTTGACCAGCTAAGACAGAAACATGAAACTCACTGTGACAAAAGGAAACTGAATTAAGTTAAAATGAAAGATATAATTGTGTGGAGTAGTGGGTATTCGCTGGGGAATTACATATACCTACCACTGGCTATTGAAAGATAAATGGCCTACACAAAGACAATCACTTATCAAGAAACTAAATCAATCCTAAATCACAAATGAGACTAGGAGGATAAAACAGTACACAAGATATAGATTCATAAAACACACAAATCAATCAAGCTAATACTTGATGGATTTGAACCGATCAAGCCACTGCAACTCAGATAGTCAATAATCTAAGCCGGATAAAAGCCGTTCCTGAATCAGCATAACATGATGATATCCCAGGTACGCTACAAGCAGTACTAATATAATCTCTTCAACACAAGTAAATTCTTAAAATTGGGAATCTGGAAACACTTGGTAAGCTTGCAGAAACATCGAAATATCAGACAACTCAGATCCTTCTCCAAGCTGCAGCATCCGGTGCCCCTCCCGTGCCCTGCTTAGAACCCCAGCTTGGTGCGGCGCCAGTGCCTGCGCTTCGCGTTGTACCTGCACAGAAACAGAGAATAGGGAGCAGATAAGGTGGATGTCTCACATTCAAAGGGATTCATATGGGCTAAGACCAAGCGAGTAGATCGGAGATCGTGGCGGCAAACGTACCTGATGGTGTTGTCGGTCCGCATGCGGATCCAGTAGGGGATGGGGCGGTTCTGGCGCTGCTTCTTGGCCAGCTTCTGCTTGATCCGGAAGGTCTTGTGCGACGGCTACACGAGATGAGAAGCAACGGAACAAGCGTCTAATCAGAGGATATCCGAGACAGAAGAATGGTAGAGGGAGGAATCAAATACGAGGAGAAAGAGAGAGATTGGGTGCGAGTGAAAGAAGATGCATACCATCGTGGCGGCTGGGACGTCGTCGGCGGCGGCGGCGCGAAGAAACCCTTGGATCGGAGGAACAGGAAAATGGAGGCCGTGAGGGCTTATATAGCTGAGTGCGGTATCATATGGGCCTAATGGGCTCAGTTTCATTCTTAGAAGTACGGGATTACTACTGCAAACTGGCTCATAGTTTTACCACTTCGCACAGTTTTTGCCGCTTCCTGGGCTTCTTGCTGTTGACTTATGCATGATTATCTTTGGTGTATTTTCCTCTGAGCTGCTGGATCACGTCTTTTTTTTTTTTGAGCTCTTTGTCTACTTGTTACACCTTGGGCTACCCTAGACTTTTGCTACCGTAATGTCTTTGGAGTTCCCTGGTCTCTTCGTCTGCCCACCTAGCTTTGGATGGCGATCTACTTTGACGCATTCTCTTTCGACGGTCGTCATGATACATAGGGAGGTTGCTTTGGGTGGTGGCGTGCCACGAATGCTGTCGTCGTGATTTAACTCATGCCATGGCCAATGGGATGGTGGCGTGGTGAATGTCGTCGTCATGGTTTTACTCAGTGGCGAAGGACCCTTTGGACAAGATAGGGCAGCTGCCCTACCTTATAATTTGCAAAAGGCATCAAGTATATGTATGCGTCTAATAAGACATCTACAACAGATCAAGGTTGTTCCAGTCGTCGGCGGCCAGTTTCTCTTTGCACCCCCTCCATCGCCGTAAGTTTTCCCTTGTAGACGGATTGTGATTTCTGAACTACGAGCACATCCTGCAATTTTAGTGTTTGGGGCGCACGTACCTTTTGATACGTCTATGTTTAATTTTTGCTTTTCGGAAGTAGGGGCAACCTGTCGTCGTGCTCTGTTTAGAACAAGCATATGAAATTCTCAAAACAGAAAGAACGTAGTTACGTAGACATGAGTGGTATTATGGTAGCTGAAGCCCAAAAGGTGTTCAGAACACCATGGTGTTCTTGAGTTTGTTTTTGGCTTCTCCAAAAATGAATTGGGATGTATTTTAGTGCGATGACCCAGCATACCACTGCATGATGTAGTACACTATAGTCGTTGATATAACATCAATAAAATACCGTTCACTAGTATTACATCTCTCAGAGTGGTACAACAGAAACACAGTAGGTCTAAGACATGACTATAGGTTACAACTCAACTCTTTACACAAGATCCAGAAAACACTCTAGGTTAAAGAGAGAGAAAGAAACTTCTTACAAAGAAGAATCAGAAATAAACAAATCCAAAATTATAATATTATTAAGATTAATATCTTAACTAATGGTCTTGCATTGCTTCTATTGCAATACACTACAGAAATAGGTTTTATGGATAGAGGTTCTATTCTTATCTAATCAGCAACTTCGTCTTCACTTGAGCTGATGTATATGTTGACTTTATTGACTTCATTGAAGAAATTTAGCTTTTGATGATGATTCCTGGAGCATTGCTTGATGTAGCCATCGTCTGTACTGGATTTAGAACCTAGCAAGAGTTAAGAAGATACTTTGAATACGAGCGTACTCAGCAAGTCCACTAGAAAAGGAGTGTTTGATGCACTATATCTACAGCCACAGACCATAGGTCGTAGGCAATGCAAATTTTCATAAACATTTCTTCAAAGGTTGCTTTTATTCTGAAAAGCTATGTCCGTCAGCCTTCACGAGTTTACCAGAACTTTCATAAAGTTCCTTTCCCGCAGCGTTTGCGGCTCCTTTCCGGAACAGGGAGTAACAAGTTACAGTTCTTACACTCTGCAGAGGTGCGTTACTTTACCCATGAGAGACCTTAGCCTTGTTGCACAACCAAGTCATGACCTTGTCCATACTTCCTTGGTATGGGGCCCAGTCTAAGATCCAAGCCAATCACTGTCCCCTTCGCGACCCCGCATGCCTCCTTGGTGTACACCATGCCCACATAATGAATTACGGCAATGGTTTCTACAAACCGTTAGATGCCAGAACTATCGTGGGACGATGAGGGTTCCCACCCATATGCTGCATATCCTCTACGAATTACCAATTAATATGCACGCTACGAGTGATAACAGCCACGATCTGCACATTCGGCTACATTCGGCTACATGCGAGAGGAAGAAGATACAGCTGACTTCTCTGTCCCATTCCAAATCTCATGGTTAATGCGTGATATACGGCGCAAGAATCACTGGCGACATTGGTTGTTAAGTCCTAGATAATATGTTCCTTTACCACCGGAACTTTTATAGTAGGTTATTACCTCATGGTAAATAACCTATAATCACATTATTATGAAAATAGTGTTTTCGGACTTTTTTTCAAATGCAGGTGATGACAACACGGGATTTGCAAAATACTTTACAGAAAATAATCAAAGGACATGAGCAAGTGTGAACTTGCCTTTTGTGATTGCATGATTATGGACTCACGGTCTTCGAGACAATATAAGATCCAATATCTGAAATCAGTATCATTGGTTCGGTAAGGACTAATGTTTAAAGAAGCAAGATGTTGTTATGCATAAGTAATGATATGCATTTTTTAAAAAATCCCAAAGTGAATCCCTAATACTGTAAGTGAAGTGGACTTAGGTGATTCCTTTAAGAGTTGGTTTATCTTCAAATTTTTACTTCACATGAAGTGCATCTATATGGATTTTAAGTTTTGATATTCAAGATATAAAAGTAGAGTGCAATAGTAATTTAAGATTTAGATTAGTTGCTATTTGGTGATTAGGATGGAAGTCTATGTATTGGATTATTAAGGTTTGAAAGAACTATCTTAGAGTTGTTGCTTGAAGTGGCAAAAATAATAACATTTGAAGAAAAGATTTCCTCTCTAAGGTTTAAACAATCATCATTGTTAATAGAACATGATCAATGTCTTTTGGTGTTTGATTTATTAGTTTGGACTTGAGATTCTTTATGTCTTAAGTTAAATAGACCAAAGTTAACTATAAAAACATAAGTGATTTATTAGACCTGATGTTTATAAGTTTTGAGACTAAAGTTAACTTTTAAAAAGGTAAGTAAATTTAAGATGTAATATGTTTAAATCATTCCCATGTTTTAGATTTATGATAGGTATAACTAAGGTGTGGAATTATTCACTTTATATTTTAGTGAATTCTTATAAAGTTATTTTGAAGGTTGTGGTTTTAAATCTTTATTTAAGGTTTCAAAATATATTATAAAGTTAATAATTTACACTTAAGTTTTATTATAAATCTTATTTTTGGTTTAGAATTTTAGTAATTTGATTTTTAGGGTATTAATATTTCTTAAAGAAATATAAGTATTTCTTACTTAAAAATATGTTCTTAAAGAATTTTCAAAAATATATAATGGATAAGGATTTTTTATTTTAAAATATTAAAAACTTTTCTACTAATATATTTAGTATTTTTCTAGTGTAATATATTTATTCAAGACTTTGAAAATGATTTTTATTTTATTTTTAAGTATTATTTTTATATTTATAAAATTTCAAAAAGGATCAATTGTCTTTGAATATTACTTTAAAATTTATTTATAAAAAAATAAGTTATTATTTTTATAAAATATTAGATTTATTTTTATACATAAAAATGATGTTTATTCATTTTTTTTAGGATTTTTCTTTATGCTATGAAATTTCACTTAGTATTTAATGATTCTAATATTTGTTTGCATTTTAAACTGAAATCAGTAATTTTATATTTTTCCAATATATATTATTTTTATGATCCTTTTAACATATTATATGTATTTTTTGGGATTTTTATATGAATTTCATAAGCATTATTCTTAATTGGTAATTATATTGTTTTATAGAGTTATTTAATGGCAAAATTGTTTGGTGATGGGAAAGCAGTTGGGCTGTGGCCCAATTAGGTAAGAATGGATCTGGTCCAGCCGGACCTAATCAGTCTGGCCCAACAGGCCGACCCAGTTCGAGTTGGATTCAGCCCCCACCCCGCTTGTCTCTTCTTGCTTCGACGCACGCCGTACACATGGTTCACCCTGTTGGAGATATGCCCTAGAGGCAATAATAAATGTAGTTATTATTATATCTTTGTGTTTGTGATAAATGTTTACATTCATGCTATAACAGTATTAACTGGAAACATTAATACTTGTGTGATTTGTAAACTAAATTAGAGTCCCTAGTAAAGCCTCTTTATAATACTAGCTTGTTGGTTAATAGATGATCATGGTTTCCTGATCATGAACATTGAGATGTTGTTGACAACAAGATCATATCATTAGGAGAAAGGTATGATGGACATACTCCTATAGATAAGCGTAGCATAAAGATCAAGTCATTTTAATAGTTCAATTGCTATAAGCTTTCTGATACATAGTAACCTAATTCCTTCGACCACGAGATCATGCTTATCACCATCACCGGAAGGATGCTTTGATGACATCAAACACCACACCGTAACTGGGTGGCTATAAAGGTGGCATTGAGTGTTCGGAAAGTATGGGTTGAGACACATGGATCAAGAGTGGGATTTGTCCATCCATATGACGAATAGATATACTCTAGGACCTCTCGGTGGAATGTCATCCAATTAGCTTGCAAGCATGTGACTGGATCACAAGGGATCACATACCACGGGAACGATAAAAGAGTACTTATCAGTAACGAGGTTGAACTAGGTATGCAGAGATACCGACGATCAAAACCTCGGATAAATAAACTATCGTGTGACAAAGGGAAATTGGTATCGTATGTAAGTGGTTCATTCGATCGCAAAGTAATCGTAGAAATCTGTGGGAGCCATATGAATTTCCAGATTCCTCTATTGGTTATTGATCAGAGAAGTGTCTTGATCATGTCCGCATAATTCATGAACCACTGGGAGACACACTTAAGGATTCGATGTTGTCGAGTAGTTATGGAATGATGAGAAAGAGACCGAATGTTGTTCGGAGTCTCTGATGGGATCCGGGATATCACGAGGAGATCCAGAATAGTCCGGAGAATAATATTCATATAAGGAAAGTCCTGTTTCGGAGTCGGGGAATGATTCTGGTGTTTTCACCGGGAATGTTCTAGAAGGGTCCGGAAGGTCCGGCACTCCGGAGGGGAAGGGTACATGAATGTGTCATGACAATGTGGAATGGTTGCATCATGTACTAGGTCACATGGCTAGGCAAAATAAAGGAAGAAATCAAATCCTAGTTTGAAAGTCAAACGCCAATTTGAAAAAGTCAAACGACAAGTTTGCTTGGTGGAGGGAGAGTAGGAAACCTACTTGGGGAGGAGCTCCTCTCCCTCCACCCGCCGTCCAAGGAGGCCGACTTGGGGGAGGAATCCCTCCTCCCAAGCCGCGCCCTCCCACCTATATAAGGAGGGGCAGGGCTGCCCCTCTCCCACACACCCAACACACCCCAAAACCCTAGCCCTAGCCACCGGCCTCCTCCAAGTCGCCGCCGCCCCTAGGGTTTCTCCAAGTTACCGACTTGGGGCTTCCCCAAGCCCTAGCCGTAGGCCAAGCTCCCCCCTTGGTGCCTCTAAACCCTAGACCACCAAGGCCTCTCTCATAGTCCACCATACTCGCTCCGTCTTAAGGCGAAGCCCTGTGAGTCTCCCCTCTACTTCGGGTACCACGCCGTCGTCTGCCGGAATCGCGAGGAGAGTGCTACAACCTCCGCTGCCTGCTGGAACAAGGGAGAGGAAGGTCTTCACGAGTACCGAACGTGTGACCGACTGCGAAAGCGCTGCCAGAACGCAACGCCGGAAGGATCGTCTACGCAATCTTGAGATCGGCAAGAGTACGACTACATCACCCACGAGAATCCGCTCTCGTTAACCGCTTTGGAAACTTCGAGGGTGAGTTCCTCTATCGACTCGTTGCTACAATCTAGTAGATAGATCTTGGCTTGTTTGTTTGCATGCGGTAGAAATTTTTTGTTTTCCATGCTACGAACCCCTACAGTGGTATCAGAGCCGTGTCTATATGTAGATCTGTTGCATGAGTAGAACACAATGGTCATTATGGGCGGTGGTGCTTCTATTATCAATTGCTTCTTGTGTGCTTTGCATCTTGCGGTATGATGGATGAAGCGGCCCGGGCTAACCTTACATGAAATCGTTCATGAGACTTGCTCCACGCTCAACATGCAACTTGTATTGCATAACTGGCTTTGCGTGTGCCTGTCTCTCCCATCATAGTATAGATCCAATTTACAACGGGCACTTGATAGTTCAAACAACAACGTTGTGGTTCTTGTTCATAAGTTAGAACGACACTTATTGAAAGCCCCAAACCATGTAAAATATGCAAAGAAAAATAGAGGTGTCTAACTTTGTTTTGCATGGGTGTGCTGTGATGTGATATGGCCATGATTGTGGTTATATGTGATGTATGCAATGTTCCTTATTGTAAGTTGGCAACCGGCAAGAGCCATATGGTTGTTTTTAAATTCTGTTAAGACCCGCGTGTCTATTCAAAGTAGTTGTAATAGTTGGAGCTGGTGGACGACAACCATGAAACGACGCCATTGACCTTGACGCTATACCGGTGATGATGGAGATCATGTTCATGCTTGAATATGGAGATCGGAAGCACAAGAAGAAAGTCTATATCATATCACATATTATGAATTGCATGTGATGTTAATCCTTTATGCATCTTGTATTGCTTAGTTAACGATGGTAGCTTTATAAGATGATCCCTCAAGCACATAAATTTCAAGTTTTAAAGTGTTCATCCTTAGTAAGCACCGTTGCTAAAGCTCGTTGTTTCGAAGCACCACGTGATGATCGGGTGTCTTAGATTCTGCGAGTGTATACAACGTGAGCAAGCCAGATTTGCTCATGCGGAAGCTAAGGTTTGATCTTGACGAGCCTAGCATGTACAGACATGGTCTCGGAACACGGATCACCAAAAGGTAAAGCATGAGTCATATAGTAGATATGATGAACATGTTGATTGTTCGCCATTGAAGCTACATCAACTCTCGTGATGATCGGTTTTGATGTGGTGGATTTGGTTCGTGTGATCACTAAAACAATGTGAGGTATATTGTTTTGAGTGGGAGTTCACCTAGATTAATTTAACTATTAATTAGAACTCAATTTGTCATAAACTTAGTCTAAACTATTGCAAATATGTTGTAGATCAATGGCGGCCCCTACCATCAATTTTAATGCGTTCCTAGAGAAAGAAAAGTTGAAAAACAATGGAAGCATCTTCGCGGATTGGTTCCGCAATTTGAGGATTGTCCTCAATGCTGGTAATTTGACCTATGTGCTGGATGCACCGCTAGGTGACTCGCCTGCAGCTGATGCTACCGATGAAGTAAATAATGTTTACCTCACTCGGAAGAATCAATACTCCACAGTTCAGTGTGCTATCTTGTATGGTCTGGAATCGGAGCTTCAGAAAAGGTTTGAGAACCATGACCCACATGATATTTTCCGTGAACTCAAAATGATATTTGAGGCTCACGCGGCAGTTGAGAGTTATGAGGCTTTTGAAAAGTTCTTTAACTGCAAGATGGAAGAGGGCAGCTCCGTCAGTGAGCATGTGCTTAAGATGTCTGGGCACGCAAACAAACTCCAAAGCATGGGTATAGTGATTCCTAATGCTTTGGGGATTTACCGTGTCCTCCAATCACTGCCACCAAGTTACAAGAACTTTGTGATGAACTACAATATGCAAAACATGAACAAGACATTGCCAAAACTCTTCTCCATGTTGAATCTGCAGAAGTGGAGATCAAGAAAGAGCATCAAGTGTTGTTGGTCAATAAGACCACCAAATTCAAGAAAGGCAAGTCTAATTAAAAGGGAAACTTCAAGAAGGGCGGTAAGAAAGTTGCCGCACCGGCGAAGAAGACCAAGGCTGGACCTAAGCCTGATACTGAGTGCTTTTACTGCAAGGGAGAGGGTCACTGGAAGCGGAATTGCCCAAAGTACTTGGTAGATTTGAAGAACGGCAACATCAAGAAGAAAGGTATATCCGATATACATGTTATTGATGTGTATCTCACTAGTACTCGTAGTAGTGCCTGGGTATTTGATACTGGTTTGGTTGCTCATATTTGTAACTCGAAATAGGTGCTGCAGAATAAACGGAAGCTAGCGAAGAACGAGGTGACGATGCGCGTTGGAAATGGATCAAAGGTTGATGTGATCGCGGTCGGCACGCTACCTCTTCATCTACCATCGGGATTAGTTTTATAGTTAAATAATTGTTATTTGGTGCCTGCGTTGAGCATGAACATTATATCGGGATCATGTTTATTGCGAGACGGTTACTTGTTTAAGTCCGAGAATAATGGTTGTTCGATTTATATGAGTAATATGTTTTATGCACATGCACCTTTGATAGATGGTCTATTATTATTGAATCTCGATAGTGGAAATACACATATTAATAACATTGAAGCTAAACGAATGAAATTGAGCGATAACTCAACCTATATGTGGCACTGTCGTCTTGGTCACATTGGAGTGAAGCGTATGAAGAAACTCCATTCCGATGGACTTCTTGAATCACTTGATTTCGAATCACTTGAAAGATGTGAAGCATGTCTGATGGGTAAAATGACTAAGACTCCATTTTCTGGTATGATGGAGCGAGCTACGGACTTATTGGAAATCATACATACCGATGTGTGTGGTCCGATGAGTGTAGCGTCGCGCGGTGGTTATCGTTATGTTCTTACCTTCACGGATGACTTGAGTAGATATGGGTATATCTATTTCATGAAACATAAGTCCGAAACTTTCGAGAAGTTTAAGGAATTTCAAAGTGAGGTAGAGAATCAACGTAACAAGAAGATTAAATTTCTACGTTCTGATCGTGGAGGTGAATATCTAAGTTACGAGTTTGGCGAGCATTTGAAGAAATGCGGAATACTTTCACAATTGACACCGCCAGGAACACCACAGCGTAATGGTGTGTCCGAACGTCGTAATCGAACTCTCTTAGATATGGTTCGTTCTATGATGTCACTTACAGATTTACCGCTATCGGTTTGGGGTTATGCATTAGAAACAGCCGCATTCACTTTAAATAGGGCACCATCTAAATCCGTTGAAACGACACCGTATGAATTATGGTTTGGGAAGAAACCTAGATTGTCGTTCCTTAAAGTTTGGGGTTGCGAAGCCTATGTAAAGAAGTTACAGTCGGACAAGCTTGAACCCAAAGTGGAAAAATGTGTCTTCATAGGATACCCGAAGGAAACTATTTGGTATACCTTCTATCATAGATCCGAGGGCAAAATCTTCGTTGCTAAGAATGGATCCTTTCTAGAGAAAGAATTTCTCTTGGAAGAAGTGATTGGAAGGAAAGTAGAACTCGACGAGGTTGTCGAACCTTCTCTCGAACTTGCGAGTAGCACAACACCGGAAGTAGTTCATGTGGCGCCTACACCAATAAGAGAGGAAGCTAATGATGATGATCATGAAACTTCGGTTGAAATTGCTACAGAGCCTCGCAAGTCAACGAGAACTCGTACCACTCCTGATTGGTATGATCCCGTTATGAGTGTCATGTTGGTGGACAACACCGATGACCCTGCGACATATGAGGAAGCGATGATGAGCCCAGATTCCAATAAATGGCAAGAAGCCATGAAATCCGAGATTGGATCCATGTACGAAAACCAAGTATGGACTTTGGTGGACTTACCGGATGGCCGGAAGGCTGTCGAGAACAAATGGATTTTCAAGAAGAAAATAGATGTTGATGGTAATGTTACTGTCTATAAAGCTCGACTTGTCGCAAAAGGGTTTCGACCAATTCAAGGAGTTGACTACGATGAGACTTTCTCACCAGTAGCGAAGCTAAAGTCTGTGAGGATTATGTTAGCATTCGCTGCATATTATGATTATGAGATATGGCAGATGGATGTCAAAACAGCGTTCCTCAATGGAGACATTGATGAAGAGTTGTATATGATGCAACCCAAAGGTTTTGTCGATCCTAAAGATGCTAACAAGGCGTGCAAACTTCAACGGTCCATATATGGATTAAAGCAAGCATCCCGAAGTTGGAATCAACGTTTTGATAAGGTAATCAAAAGCTTTGGTTTTATACAAACTTATGGAGAAGCTTGTATTTACAAGAAAGTGAGTGGGAGCTCTGTAGCATTCTTAATACTATATGTAGATGACATATTGTTGATTGGGAATGATGTAGACCTTCTTAATAGTGTCAAGGAATATTTGAATAATAGTTTTTCAATGAAAGATCTTGGCAAAGCAGCTTACATATTAGGCATAAAGATTTATAGAGATAGATCGAGACGCCTAATATCATTGTCACAAAGTACATATTTGGACAAAGTTCTAAAGAGGTTTGGAATGGAAGATAGCAAGAAAGGGTTCTTGCCCATGTTGCCCAATACGACCTTGAGTAAAACTCAAAGTCCTGCAACGGCAGAAGATAGAGAAAGGATGAGTAAGACTCCCTATGCCTCAGCCATAGGATCTCTAATGTATGCCATGCTATGTACTAGACCCGACATTGCATATGTTGTTAGTTTGACTAGTAGATATCAAAGTGATCCAGGAGTGGATCATTGGACAGCGGTCAAAAACATCCTTAAGTACTTGAGAAGAACTAAGGATATGGTTCTTTCTTATGGAGGTGATGAGCAGCTCGTTGTTAATGGTTACACCGATGCTAGTTGGAACACCGATCCGGATGATTCTAAATCTCAATCTGGATACGTATTTACTTTGAATGGTGCAACAGTTAGCTGGAGGAGTGCAAAGCAAAGCGTTGTGGCGAGATCTTCAACTAAATCGGAATACATAGCTGCTTCGGAGGCTTCACAAGAAGCGATATGGATGAAGGAGTTCATTACAGAGCTCGGTGTGGTTCCAAGTGCGCTGGACCCAATGTCTATCTACTGTGATAACATGGGCGTCATAGCCAATGCGCAAGAACCAAGGTCACACAAGAAGCTGAAGCACATCAAGCTATATTTTCACGCTATTCAAGAACATGTCCAAGATGGTGACATAAAGATTTGCAAAGTACACACAGATCTGAATGTGGCGGATCCGTTGACTAAACCTCTCCCGAGGGCAAAACATGACCAACACCAAATTGCCATGGGTGTTCGGTATATTACCATGTAATCTAGATTAGTTGACTCTAGTGCAAGTGGGAGACTGTTGGAGATATGCCCTAGAGGCAATAATAAATGTAGTTATTATTATATCCTTGTGTTTATGATAAATGTTTACATTCATGCTATAACAGTATTAACCAGAAACATTAATACTTGTGTGATTTGTAAACTAAATTAGAGTCCCTAGTAAAGCCTCTTTATAATACTAGCTTGTTGGTTAATAGATGATCATGGTTTCCTGATCATGAACATTGAGATGTTGTTGACAACAAGATCATATCATTAGGAGAATGGTATGATGGACATACTCCTATAGATAAGCGTAGCATAAAGATCAAGTCATTTGAATAGTTTAATTGATATAAGCTTTCTGATACATAGTAACCTAATTCCTTCGACCATGAGATCATGCTTATCACCATCACCGAAAGGATGCTTTGATGACATCAAACACCACACCGTAACTGGGTGGCTATAAAGGTGGCATTGAGTGTTCGTAAAGTATGGGTTGAGACACATGGATCAAGAGTGGGATTTGTCCATCCATATGACAGATAGATATACTCTGGGCCCTCTCGGTGGAATTTCATCCAATTGTCTTGCAAGCATGTGACTGGATCACAAGGGATCACATACCACGAGAACGAGAAAAGAGTACTTATCAGTAACGAGGTTGAACTAGGTATGCAGAGATACCGATGATCAAAACCTCGGATAAGTAAACTATCGTGTGACAAAGGGAAATTGGTATCGTATGTAAGTGGTTCATTCGATCGCAAAGTAATCGTAGAAATATGTGGGATCCATATGAATTTCCAGATTCCTCTATTGGTTATTGATCAGAGAAGTGTCTCGATCATGTCCGCATAATTCACGAACCGTAGGGAGACACACTTAAGGATTCGATGTTGTTGAGTAGTTATGGAATGATGAGAAAGAGACCGAATGTTGTTCGGAGTCTCGGATGGGATCCGGGATATCACGAGGAGATCCAAAATAGTCCGGAGAATAAGATTCATATAAGGAAAGTCCTGTTTTGGAGTCGGGGAATGATTCCGGTGTTTTCACCGGGAATGTTCTAGATGGGTCCGGAAGGTCCGGCACTCCGGAGGGGAAGGGTACATGAATGTGTCATGACAATGTGGAATGGTTGCATCATGTACTAGGTCACATGGCTGGGTAAAATAAAGGAAGAAATCAAATCCTAGTTTGAAAGTCAAACGCCAATTTGAAAAAGTCAAACGACAAGTTTTCTTGGTGGAGGGAGAGTAGGAAACCTACTTGGGGAGGAGTTACTCTCCCTCCACCTGCCGGCCAAGGAGGTCGACTTGGGGGAGGACTCCCTCCTACCAATCCGCGCCCTCCCACCTATATAAGTAGGGGCAGGGCTGCCCCTCTCCCACACACCCAACACACCCCAAAACCCTAGCCCTAGCCGCCGGCCTCCTCCAAGTCGCCGCCGCCCCTAGGGTTTCTCCAAGTCGCCAACTTGGGGCTTCCCCAAGCCCTAGCCGTCGGCGAAGATCCCCCCTTGGTGCCTCTAAACCCTATACCACCAAGGCCTCTCTCATAGTCCACCATACTCGCTCCGACTTAAGGCGAAGCCCTGCGAGATCTCCCCTCTACTTTCGGTACCACGCCGTTGTGCTGCCGGAATCGCGAGGAGAGTGCTACAACCTCCGCCGCCTGCTGGAACAAGGGAGAGTAAGGTCTTCATCGAGTACCGAACGTGTGACCGACTACGAAAGCGCTGCCGGAACGCGGCGCCGGAAGGATCGTCTACGCGAGCTTGAGATCGGCAAGAGTACGACTACATCACCCACGATAATCCGCTCTCGTTAACCACTTTGGAATCTTCGAGGGTGAGTTCCTCTATCGACTCGTTGCTACAATCTAGTAGATAGATCTTGGCTTGTTTGTTTGCATGCGGTAGAATTTTTTTTCCATGCTACGAACCCCTACACACCCTCCTCGCTCCCTTCTTGCTCGTGACCCTGTCAGCGCCGCCCGCCAGATTCTGGCGGTGTAGGATGTCCCGGTTGTTGCCATTGGTCGCCGGAGCTCCGCCTCCTTCTATATGACCTGGCCCTCCAGTCCGATTTGCCTCTAAGGCTATAACGGCTCGTCCCCATCTTCTTTCTGGTGCAAGGTTTCCTTTGCGTGATTTCGGTGATGCTCTACCGCCAAACTCGTGCCTTCCTGGAGCTCAGCAGCGTGCTCCTCGACCCTGGTGGATTACTGGTTGCGGCTTGGTGCAGGTCGAGTGCCACCGTGCTCTCTGTGTCGCCGTGCCGTATCAGCCACCGACGACCCCTCTGCTTATTTATGGATATTAAAATTTGATTTTTCTTCCCCTCAACACAAAAGTACATTAGAGGTCATGTCGAAATCTATCGCACCTGCCCAAATGTTTCCATCAGAACAAGAAAGATCTCGATCCATCTATAGCTTCTTTAGTTTTGCGCGAATTTTTCCGGATTTTCTGATGCATGAATGCAATACACACACATGTGTCCTGAGTATTTTGAGGTGCTAATCCTGGGATGTTACATTTAGCTAGTGGGCCTATTGGACAGTTCACACAGGTCATTTTTTGTAGTCCCTCCAATTCAAATTAGTTGACTTAAATTTATTAAGATACAAATGAATATAATACTAAATCATGTATAAATACAATCAAATATAGACAAATATAAGTCAATTAATTTGGGTCGAAGGGAGTAATGAGATTCATCTTGTAATGGTGGAGGTTTGGGCGCGGTGATAATAGGGTTACATGGATTTGCGAATCAGTTTTTATAATGTCTTTATATGTAGTTCACCCCTATTCTAGGTAATGTAGAACAACATACCAACGACATCTTACGCTTTAGATTTCGCCCGACCTCAAATTTTTTCCGTCCTCCGCCACTGGTTTAACTCATGCCATGGCCAATGGGATGGTGGCGTGGTGGTGAACGAACGGATGGGATTGTTGGTTAGGGCATCAGCGAAAGCTTTGCACCACCTTGCTCTATGACGTTGATGACAACGTCGTTGGGCGTCGTTCCCCTCCTTGGAGGCGTCGCTCGAAGCCCCTATTTTGTCGACTCTCTACTCTTGCTTGTTTTGCTGGTCCAGCATTTCTTTGGTGTTTAGCGATGTGGATGCAAGTGTGGATTTTTTTTGTGTTGATCAGGTTTGGTGGCTCCTACGTGAACTCAAAGGCTGACTTTATCGTCCGTACCAAGCTTCTTAGTTTAGGCTTCGATTAACTTTGCTTGTTTACCCACATCTTTTGTGATCTTGTAGTTGTCCTTTGTGCTTCTACTGTGTAGAAGGTAACCCAAGATGATGTTGTAACTCTTATGGCCGGTTTTGGTTTTATTAATTTATTTATATAGACTGGGTTCTCGAAGCCTTCGGCAAAAAATAACTATCTACAGGTTAAATCGGTTGGTTTTACAAGCTTTGCTCCATCGTCGAACAAGCACACATTGGCCCACAGTTCCTGACTTGCTTGGGCGATATAGCCTGTCAATATCGATACACGAGTCCAGCAAATAGCGTCCCTCTGTAAAAACCTACTGAAAATTCTAAATAAATTTCCCACAGCAACAAAAACGAATAAGGTGATGAACGGAGAATGCAATGAAACCTTGCAGTTCTGTGCATTGTCAAAACACAATGCAACCCAACCACACACCCTAAATTGCTTCACACAACATCCAACGCCAAAGTAATCTGCCTAATCGAATGCACCCAACATGAGACCAAATGCTGCATCGATATTCCAAATCTACTAATGTCGCAATTTCAACCAAGATATGAAGCACCAAAGAAGCCATCATTATCAGTTTTAATGGCTCACGATGAGGCGAGGACATCAAATTCAGAGGTTATTCTTTTGCCAAAATACAGAGGCCTACAATCCAGCATCTCGAATCAGATAATGCTATTCTGACAATCCCGAGTTACTCTTCCAGCCGTCCCAGTATGTCATGCTCTCCGAAAAGAAGGTACCTGAAGTCCGAAATAACCAAGTTAGACCAAAAGCACCAACTGAGCTTGGTTACGAACTGTATGTGCATAATGAAATTGCATGCAGTTAGATGCGGGATTGACGTGTAAAATATGACAAAAAAACAAAGCAAGGATTCAGTTCTGTTCGTATACAATTTTTGTTTAGTGACAGTGTAGCTCAGAATCTTCTTAGCGCCATGGAAAAGTATTACCAGTACAAACTTGATGGATCCTATATTCCTATGTTATTTGTTCGTATATAGAAGACGTGGGTATCTATTTATACAACTAAGAATAGCGTATGCACTGAATTGGTAAGTTGCACAGCTATGATTAACCATGGACCCTTAGTGTAAGGTACTATCCTTTATTTGAAGGATTAAGGATTTAAGACCGAAGTTTAAACAGGCAACCAGCTAAACAACAAATACCAAATTCATATGATAGGCAAGTTTGACATACTCTTTCTCAGCAAGCTTCACTTCCGTTCCTCCGTACTCAGGTAGTAGAACGGTATCACCTTCCTTGAGAGATACAGGGACCAGCTTGCCATCCCTATCACGCCCACCAGGACCAACGGCTATGACTTTCGCAGAATTCAACTGGATTTAAGCAAAGGATATATTAGGCCACAAATACACATAAGAAAACTACAGACCTAGTATGCAGTTATGAGCCATAGTTTCAGGGTTCAAATAATTGAAGACTAAACCAGGAAACAATGACTCCGTATAATGACTCTCAAATTTGTCCTATCTATATATGGACAACTTCAGCTTTCATTGGTCATCACTCATCACAAATCAGCAACATTTGCTTGACTCCATGCAGATTACACAATCACAAGACTGCATAGGCCTGTAAATGGGACCCATCCACAACACCGTGGAATATGTCCAAGTAAAGCGGCGCCCATGATGAAGGAGGTTTTTCTATGAGATTAAGAGGGACGTGCTTGCCCCACTACCAAGGCCAACTATCCCGCATCCAAATGAAGAGCATTCACTTCCTCAAGAGGGAAAATTATTGGCCGAGTCATCTCTCTCACACGATGTGGGTCAACACAAGATGATACGAGCTCAGGTCAGTCATACAGTTAACTTGCTTTCGTGGATTTTTGCGGCAGGATACATAAGAATTACGGGTTTAAGTAGGACTGTTTCAGCAGACAAACCAAGGTAGAGACCATACTGGACAAACAGGTTGATACAATCATGGAGCATGGGTCATCAAAAAGAGCATGACAGATGATACAGGCCTGTATATAATGAATTAGATGAGACAAAATACCATCCTCCGTTCAGACATATCCATCAAGCAATGCTTATAGCAGGCAAAGAAAATAGAAGCTACACGAAGTAACTCGACGACACATTCTTAATGTTCAAAAAGTTATTGCCATAGACTATGCATGGACAGTTGGCTTGAGAACACTACCGCTCTTGCCTCTTTGTACTAACCTCGAAGGGCCAGGCCAGTCCATGTTACTGGGACATTATTTCTACTTTCCAGTTCTGAATGAACCGATTCACATTGTGATTTCACATCATTTCCCAGTAATAATATTGGGGCACAAGCTCATGCTACTCCCTCAGTTCCAAATTAATTTGGAAGAGTAGTAGGCAAGAAATTCAGGCAACTAATTAGATTTTTTAAATTAAAAAGGTCCAGTTACAGGGCTGAAATCTACATGGCAGAAAGCCAAAACTACTATCTTATATAAACAAAATGTAGGACACACAAATGACCAAATCTTAACCAAATTAATAGTCCATGACACCACCACGCCACACAATCTGATAGATCAATTAAATATATAACCTTTCTTCAGAAACAAACACAAATTCCTCAGCATTAATTACACGGTTCAATTCGATCACACTTCTACAACCCTGTAAATCGCCCCCCCCCCCCCCCCCCAAAAAAAAAAAATTGCCTCACAGGTAAGCAATCGATAGTTCCAATGCCATCAGCAGCAGAACCCAATCAGATAGCTTTGATCTACGGGTAATCAAAGCACAGAGCTCTAATCTACTGGTGATCAAACAAATTATCCTCAATCTGGCTCCTCACCCCCTCCCCAGCCCGCCATCCTAGCCACTTCTCACGGATCTAAAACACGAGCGCATCCGTGCACATAACTTGGGGGCAATAATTGAAGGGAGAAGAAAAGAGATCTCTCCGAACCTGCTTGGTGGTCTCCGGGAGGAGGATTCCGGCGGCGGTCTTGTTGGGCTGCACCAGTTTCTCCCCCGGAAGCATGCGCAGAGATCGAATCGTGGTCCCGTAGGGGTGTGAATGTGATAGGCAGGTGTTTCTCGTGAAGTCTAGAAGGTTCTTGTGGGATTCTGATGTCATCCCTACCCTGGATTGGGCTGACGTTTGATTAGCGGGCCGGATCGGGTCCAGATTACAGAAGTTGTTTCTCTACTTTCTCTTATGGTCTTTTTTCTAGGACTAGGATACATCTTTGAAGGTGTACCAAACATATAGAATAACTGTCGGTGGCAGGATACAATACCGCAGAGCGGTAAATTTACGCTGCCTACTCTCCGTCCATCCACAACAGGGGCATCGGCTCCGGAAAGCCAAACACATCTGATCAAAACAACCTAGCTAGGTGCCATTGCGCGAAACCCGCCTTGATCCTCGTATGTATGGTCTCCACTGCCGGTTTTACCTTGTTGAAGACTACATCATTGCGATGTCTCCAAATGGACCAGAGACCAAGATGATTGACGTCCAGAGATCACGCTTGTGGGCTACCGAGCACGGCCTCGATGTCCACCACTGCAACAGGTCTATGTCTGCCATCAACATCCATTTGAGTCGGCCCCACCTCTGCAACGACCATGCCCACACCTCTCGGGCCACCACGCAACCAAGAAGCAAGTGTTGGATGCTCTCTGGAGCCTGGTCGCACAGGGGACACCTAGCTAGCCGCTGTAGCCTCTGACGCTCTAGCCAGTCCGCTGTCCAACAACGGTTCCTAGAGGCCAACCAGGCAAAGAACTTGCAGCTGCTCGAGCCCGGGAGCGCCAAATATGAGTCACGGCCAGCGCAAGGGTGGTACCGGCGAAGAAAGCCCTATAAGCCGAATTTGCCGAGTAGCACCCATCACCCGTCCACCACCAGGTCAGCACGTCTTCACGCTCCGGGTTCAGCTGAATCCCGACAATAGTGTGCCACAAGAGGAAGAACTCCGGAACGACCTCAGCACCTAGGTCGAGCCCACAGTCCAGTAGTCACGTCCCAATCAGACCCTCTTTGACCGATCACTCTCTGACCTTGCGCGGTGGGATCATGGCCAGCAAGTTCAGGGCGGTCTCCTCAACCCTCCTACCATTGATCCATCGATCCTACCAGAACCGCGCCCTCTAACCATCCCCTAGCGTGTAATAGGTGGCCGCATGAAACAGTTGCCACGTCTGACGAGGTAGGCCCAGGTCAAATTTGGCCCAAGGTTTATCTAGATGCACTCTCTGCAGCCAGGCCCAGCGGCATCGCAGGACAAAGTTCATGAGGCGTACATGATGACTCCTTGATGGCGCCAAAGAACTTGGCGCTTGACGTGGAGCCTGTTGGGAACCCCAAGAGCAAGGTGTGAAGCAGCACAACAGCAAGTCTTCCCTCAGTAAGAAACCGAGGTTATCGAACCAGTAGGAGGAAGGAAACGTCTCAAAGGTGTTGCAAGCAATATGGAAACATGCACAATACAAACTCAAGACTTTGCCTCAACGAATCAGTGAGGTTGTCAAGCTCACCGATTTGCTATAACAAAGGATTAAACGTATGGTGTGGAAGGTAATGGTTTGCAGCAAGTAAACAGGTAACAGTGAAAGATGTATCAATGGTAAAGATTGGACCGGGGTCCATAGTTTACTAGAGATGCTCTCCTTAGATAAACAACATGGCATGAAGGGTAAACAAATTACAGCAGGGCAATTGACAGGACCTAAGCAAGGCATAATAATGCAATACCAGACAAAAAGATTCTATGAGATTAGATTGGGCAATACAACAATATACATAGACCGCCATCCAACTGCATTTATGACTAGAAGTCCGCCTTCAGGTTATCATCCGAACCCCCTCCAGTATTAAGTTGCAAGCAACAGACAACTGCTTTTAGCAAAGTGTATAAGGTAAATAATCCACTTGTTCCATAAACAAGAGACCGTTGTTTTCTCCCTAGTAGCAACAACACATCTACAACCGAAGAGATTTTTGTCACTTCCCTTGGAAACTAGAGACATGAACCCACTATCGAGCATAAATACCCCCTCATGGAGTCACTAGAAACTACTCGTCCAAGATAGATACTAACAACGGAGAGCATGCAAGATCACAAACAACACAGACATGATAGTATCAAATAGACAAAACCATTAATCAATCTGACATAGTAGTCTCAATATCCATCGGATCCCCGCAAACACAACATGCATGATTACAAATAGATTAGATCTTGATCATGAACGGAGCTCACAGGATCTATACATGAAAGAACAAGGAGGAGATACAACCATCTAGCTACTACATGGACCCGTAGTCCAAGGTGGAACTACTCACGCTTCATACCGGAGAGAAGGCCTCCGGAATGATTTCCCCTTCGGTATGGTGCCGGGAAGAACTTCAGATCCCCCGATCTAGGGACGACAGTGGCGGCGGCTACAGAAGGTTTCGTGGAATTTTGATCGGATACTTAGGGTTTCTGCATCGGGGGTTTTGTAACACCCTCGGAATCGGACCTATGCAAGTTTTAGCGAAACCCGCCAAACCCGCATAGAAACGATTCAAAGGTGCCCACCAGGCACTTTCGTGCGGGTGGAAAACGAAGTAATAACATTACACAACAGTCCTCGATGGGACCCACAGCACAGATATATATAACAGCGACTCAAAGAGTCAAGAATACAGATATAATATACAAGGATCCAAATCACCTTGAAAACGATAGGGCGTCTAGCTACGGACAAGATGCAAATGGGGCTAAGAGCCCTGAAGAATAACCAATGGCGTCCATAACCCTGCCCAGGCCAAGCCGGAAGGGTAACCCTGCTAACATCGTCGATCTCAAAACCTGCTTAAACAAAAGGGGTGCCGACAAAGGGCAAAGGAAAAAGAGGAGCGTCAGTACTGAGGCCAGTACACGGCGAGACTAGAATTCGGCGGTCCTCGCCTACAAAGGTATGGTGGACTGGAGCGGCAGCGGCAGCATGCACTGAACAACCTATAGAGACTCGATACAACTGGCGGCAATCAGAGAGGGGTAAGAAGGACCTATCCGGAACCAACCTGATACTATCATCAAACAAACCCATCCTGGCGTTTCCCCCTCGAGACCAAACGAGGAAGTCAACCGAGGAACTCACACAGTAGGCAGTTTTACTTATTCGGTTATCGTTGCAGCAATTACTAGTCAGGTATAGATAATCGTCCTGATAAAATAAGCAGTGGGCCCTTTTAGTTAATCATTCCGTTGTAGTTGCAACAATTACTAATCAGATACAGATAGCATGAGATAAACCCATAACCCAGCAGTTGTTGGTATTTTAATTAGCCATTCCGTTGTAGTTGCAATACTTACTAGTCAGATACAATTGTCGCAAGCGACAAGCCAAACAAGCAAATGTGGGAAGTTTTAGTTAGCCATTCCATTGTAGTGAAGCTGATTACTAGTCATTATAAGGTCAAATTTATAGCAATAAACTTTAGTTATGCTTGTCTATGGTCGAGATACTGTGCTCCAAGTCGTCCATAACCGCGGACACGGCTTTCAGAAAGTTTTACCCGGCCGGGGTGCACCAATAGCAACACACACTCGATCAACCTCGGAAAAACCAAATCAAAACCCAACGAGGCTTTCACGACAAAGCAATCACAGGATTCAGAAATATTTCAGGGGGCCACCCCATTGAGTAGACCCGCAACGAAGTAAGCAAGCTCCGAGACGGACTCAAGGTTTGCGTCAATGGCTGTAAACGACTGGGAACCCCAAACGGGGATTGTCGATACCGCGAAAACATTCCGCCTACCTAAACAGTACAGTGTGCTATCCATCGCACAATCGTAAATAAAGCAGTAAAACATGGCATAAGTACAGGATCGTAAATAAAACCTCAAACTAGTTTGTGGCCCCAAGAAATAAGACTGAATCAAGCTCTGGCTAAGGGGGGTCCCATATACCTCCCGGATGTGGATAGCGCGATAAATCAAGGAACAGGTATCAAGTACTCGGGGTCCTACGGGACACAAGTGGGCGTTCGGAAACCAAATATTTTCTATCACCCACCGATGCCTCTGCTTATTTCAATTTTAGTTGTTAAACAGGAATTAAAGTGAACAATAAGTAAAACCATGATCATATCCAACATCAACATGCGGCAAGGCTCCAACAACTGTGGCGTTTGACGACACGCAACAGCACTTGAGCAAGCGACTACGACGCGCAAGTCCGACTAGCTACCAAACAACAGGTAATAGGAGGTGGCCATGGCAATATAGGGCTGCATGGAATATCATAGGTGCGGAAACTAGAGCATCGCAACACAGATAGCAATAGATCAACAGGAGGGAATAAATACTATAAAAGTAAGATAGGTAGAAAGGGGGAGATGCTCGCCTGGAAACATTGCAGAAGGTTCATCCGAAGATCGGGTCGAAGCTCACATCAACTCAACGGCCTTATCCGCGAAGAAGCAAAACACTAGAAGAAACACCGGATGCAATATTTAATACAACGGCAGAAGATCGGCATGATGCATGAATGATGTATGACATGGCAAAGGGGCGGTGCAATTAGGTCACATTAAGCGGAACCGGGGTCCCGACAATTAATTAGGTGGTTCATGTTATTAAACTACCCCGCAATTTAAATGTTGTTTTAGCATGGCAAAAGATAGCACCGGGTTCGCTACACAAATTTAAATGAGGCCGATATGAGACTAGATTTGCCCGCATATGGGTCCCATATTTAATTATTAGGTGAATCGGCATAAGGCCCCCAAACCACACAATGTATGCATGCAAGTATGACAATGTAATTATGCAACAAGTTGTTATTATATTATGAAATAGGGTTCTCGGATAAGAGGTTCACACATTAGGGGGCTCGACGATCTTGGGGTTCCGGGGTTCGGGGTTCGGTCTCAGGGTCCAGGGTTCGGCGGAAACGTTCTCGGATAACAGAGGTAGGTCTTGACGCTCCGGGAAGCCGGACTTGGTTCGGTGTAGGGGCGCATCGGATTCTTCCGGGTCGATGCCGTCCTTATTGTCGCGCCGATCTTGTCGGGTCCCACAGGGTCGATCTTGCCGTTGCAAGGGTCTTGTCGGGCCCGCGCAATCGATTCGGTCTTGGCATTCAGGATGAAGTTCTTGACGTTCCTGGTCTTGTCGAAGTCCCTGTTGCTCTATGGCGAAGAACTTAGCGTCATCGGGGTCCGAGAAGGAGATCTTGACGCGGCACCGGGTACCGGATCGGCCTTCGGGTTTGGGGGTCTCGGCGTCCGAGGGTAGATCTTGGCGTCGATCTTGGCGTGTCGAGGGTCCGGTCTCCCAAACACCGGGGTCGGTCTCGGGGTCTCGGACTACGGCCTTTTGATCTCCGTGAAGAAGAGCTTGGCGGTCATCGGGTCCGGGGCGATCTTGGAATGTGGCGCGGATGGTTCATCGAATTCTTGCGAGACGTTGACGAACTTGTGTAGGGGTAGACACGTAGCAGTACCACACTACTACCACATCTTCACATCACCAGATACACGAGCAGCCACATGCGCCACTAGACCAAAAGAAAGGCAAGTGTACACGTGGCCAAACTCGCTCTGTTGCAGCGACGAAAACTGGGGAACCAGACACCGACGTCGACGGGGATGGGCACTGCAGCGGAGGGGTCGCGGCAGCGGCCGGTCTTGGGGGCGGGGCGAGGTGGTCCAGCGGGGTTGGCGCCGGGGCGAGCGCGGGACGGACGGCGGAGCTCAGCGGGACGCGGTCGGGGCGAGGCCGCGCGGTCCGGAGGCGGCCGGGCGGGGAGAGCTGGTGGCGCGGGTTGCGGAGCTGCGGAGGCGGGCGCGCGACGCTGCAGGAACGGGCTCGGGGGCGAGCTCGCCGGCGAAGACGGGTGAGGCGCGGCGGCAGAGGCCAGGGGCCGCGGGCGCCTGGCGGCGGAGACGGGGCTGAGCGGGGCGCGGGATGGAGGAGGGGTGGGCTCCGGCGAGCCGGGGAACTTGGGGAAGGGGCTCACGGCGGAGCGAAGGCGGGCCGGCGATGGGGACGCTGCGCGCGGGCGGCGGGGAGCTCCGAGGAGGGAGAAGGGGAACGCACGGGTGCGGGAGAGAGAGTCTGCGGGGCTGCGCGGTGCGGGTGGGGATCAGGTGTGTGGCCTGGGTGTGTGTGTGCTGTTGTGTGGGGAGAGAGGGTGGGGCAGGGTTAGGTGGGGCCGGTGGAGGGAGTGGGAAGAGAGAGAGGCCAGGGGATGCTGAGGTGGCAGTTCCTGGTTGGGTAGAGGGGGAGAGAGGGTGAGGTGTCACTAGGGGATTGGGTGGGGTGATGTGGCCAAAGGGGTGTGGGTAGGTTAGTTGGTAGATTTAGGAATTAGGGTGGACCGTTTGTAAATTCCTGGGGGTGGTCGTTCGGGTCGAAACGGCCCGTTCGACTGCCCCCGCTAAAATAATAAATATTTTTATTTGTTTTACAAACACCGTTTGCAAACCGACAGCAGACAAACAAAAATCATCCGGAGACCCGGGGTTTGATATTTGATTAAAGATGGGGCGTTTTAGAAAACAAAACGGGCTTGCGAAAATAGTTTTATGCGAACAATGCATGATGATGACGATGCAATGTACAAATTCAACGCGATTTTCTAGTAGTGGTTTTGCGGGATGCCACAGGTTTCTTATAGGCAAAGAGGCGAGGCCGGGAGGCGGTCAGGGGGCCAACACCCTACCCAGGCGCGGGGCAGGGCCCACCCATTCCTAGGGGTGGTTTGGCCGCCCTGTCTTACGTCTCCATCTCGTCTTCTAGATTCGTGTCCCCCACGGTAAAATATTGACTTTGGCTTTTGTCCCGTCCAATTCCGATAATATTGATTTTCTGCATTTCTAGAACGAAAAACAGAAGAAAACAGGCAACTGGCACTATGGTAACTTGTTAATAGGTTAGTTCCAAAAAAGATATAAAAACACCTCAAAGTGTAGACAAAGCAAAGTAGATACTAAACAAGCATGGAGCATCAAAAATTATAGATACGTTTTCGACGTATTAAGCATCCCCAAGCTTAACTCCTGCTTGTCCTCGAGTAGGTAAGTGATAAAAGAATATTTTTTTAGGTGACATGCACCATCAAAACCAAGATCAAACCATTTATAAGCATTGAAAGCTGGGATCAAAGAACTCTAAACATGTGCATGAAAGGTGGAGTTCTAACAATAGGACATAGTAACTATGCATGCAACATGAAAGGCTACAAACAAAGATCATGAATAACATGCATTGAAAAACGTTTGTTTGTTTCACATACAGAAAACATAGCATAGTGGTATTCATCTTGTCCCTCATAGAGTAGCAAATAGATGCATAGGACATCTTCAAAGTTCACAAGGGTGACTATAAACAAGTAGCACATGAACAAGTAACACAATATGCATCAATCAATAAGTTTTGGAACACTGCACACAGGATGACAACTATGCTCTCTTAATGGTGCCTAAAAGTAGAAGGTGGAGACTCAAATAATGGTGGAAGAAAGGCCTTTCATAAAGGAAGCAGGGATTTCAAGTTTCAAAAAGAGCTTACAAAAATTATGGTACTTGTTAGCTTTCAACCCTCATTGCCCCTATCATAAGCATCTTGAAGTGATTAAGGTTAAAGTGAACAAAGATGGAGTATATGCTTGACAAAGTATAAGTTGGCAATCTCAAGTCCCTTGAATACGAGGGCCACACCTCATGCTACTCAACTTCAGTCACCTATAAGTTCTTGTCATTGTAAGTATATGCATATCATAGAGAACCGCCAACGGGGTACCCCTTGCACATGGTACAGAAGTTATCCCATAACCAAAATGACAAGGCAAGCAGACAATGAGCATCTCGGCGATCTTTTTATTTACTATATGCATAGCTTTTTATTGAAGATGCTTCATAGATAGCTCACTATGGTGACGCTGCAAGTTTCCACCATGATTAGGCATGGCGTAGGCTAGCAGCCCATGCATTTCTCTAACACAAAATACAAACTCCATGGACTTACAAGTTCTCTCTTTATTTCACACAGGCGACATCCATAGACAAAAGAGCATGATATCAACTGAGTACAAAGTACAAGTGCAATGTTGAAAATGTTCCCCGTGACAGCACGATTCTGCTAATTCCAACGTATAAGTGCAAGCATATACAACATAGATGACACAATGGTTCAAGTTTATTAGGGGCAAAGAAAGTTTGTGAGGGCTTTAATCACTAAGTTTTCACATAATAAAATAGTTTTTAATTGGAAGATAACTGAAAACAAGAATATACTTGGAATGGTGTAACACACCATGCATAGGAATTTATCGTGGACACTTTGTAAAACTTGGTTTCTTGGGAGTTGGAAGCATGAGTAGATCTTACTCATACAAGTGGAGGCTAGCAAAAGACTGGGAACAACCAACTAGGAGAGCATAATGGCCATAATTATGCAGAGCAAAAAAACATTACTAATCAAAGCATAGAGTGGTACTACAAGTCAAGGACTAAATGATCATAGAGGCTATGGTGACTTTTTCATAGTCATAACATGGTGTGAGCATGTGCAAAGTCAACCCAAGCAAAGCATCAAAGGAGAATACCACAATACTATGCTTTTGCATGCTAAAACAACGCATAATTTCTTCAAGGCACACTAAGCAATCCCAATTGTTTGGAACAAGACATGCTATATCAATAATCACTAAGCATAAGGTCAAAACAACACCTGGCATGTCATGCTAAAGTCTAAGCCACATTCAATGCAAGCTCCTCTTGCACTTATCAAGCAAGAACTTCCTACTCCTTTCCAACACCAAGCAACTTATTTGCAAACAACACAGCGAGAACGGGGTCCAAACTACTTTATTCAATCAAACTAAACAAATAAGCAAACCAAACGAAAAATAAGACGCTCCAAGAACAATACAACCGTGCATGAAACAATAAAAATGAAGTGTCTAGATAGACCTGAGCTTTTTATTGATGAAGAAGGGGATGCCTTGGGCATCCCCAAGCTTTGACGCTTGTACGTCTTGGATATTTCTTGGGATGACACCGGGGTGGCATCCCGAAGCTTGAGATTTTGTCCATTCTTCATATCATTGCATCATTCTCTCTCTACACCTGAAATTTTTCCTTCATACAAAACTTCACACAATCTTCATTAGCAACATTAGTTTATTCAAAAGATATTAGAACTCTGGAAAAGCTTTGGAACAGCAGGACTTTTCACTAAAAACACATGATACTGTAGAAAATCCTTCAAAAAGCTCAATTCACCTAAAGAGAACTCAAAAATGAATCAATAAGAAGCAAATGCAAATAATGGTAGAAATCTGTCAAAACAGACTAGAAGGTAGAAACCTATTTTTTTCAAACATCTTCTGTTGCTCAAATAAAAAAGTGTTGAACTAACGAAAGTTATCTAACATACTGGGGGATTTATTCATAAATTTTCAGCTCAATCCAAGTTACAGAGACTCCTCACGATTTTTTTGGGGGAGGACCGAAATCTGTTTCGGAACAGCAACTCCCCAAATCTTACCTCCCTTTCATTAGAGGTCATTCTTGGCACAAAAAACAAACAAAAAGGATAAGGAGAGGTCATTACAGAAGTAATAACTTCCAAGACTCAAGGAAACTCTTGTGTTATCTCCCAACAAGTACTTTTCTTTAACGCCTTTAAGTTAGGCACAAGAAGCAAGAAGAATCAAGTGTTTTCAAATGAGGAAGCATTAACATCAAACCTTGCTTTCAAAGTAGGAGAAAAAAGCAACTTTCCTCTCCTCATAGGGAAGTGTTCAATACCTTTCTTGAATGGAAAATGATATTTAATGGTGCCTTCTTTCATATCAATGATGGCACCAACTGTTCTAAGAAAGGGTCTTCCCAAAGTAATAGGACACGAAGCATTGTATTCAACATCCAAAACATAGAAATCCACAGGGACATAAGCTTTGTTAACCATAATGAGAACATCATTAATACTCCCCATGAGTTTCTTCTTAGCATTCTCATTAAGTGGGACATCCAAATAACAATCTTCTAAAGGTGGCAAATCAAGCATTTCATAAATCTTCCCAGGCATAATAGAGACGCTAGAACCAAGATCACATGAAGCTTTGTGATCAAAGCCATTCACTTGCATATTAATAATGGGTTCCCAACTATCTTCTACTTTCCTAGGAATAGAAGCTTTGTGTTTTATCTTCTCTTCCTTAATCTTAACAAGAGCATCTATAATGTGTTTGGTGAAAGCAACATGCATATCACTAGCATCAGGACTTCTAGCAAGCTTTTGTAGGAACATAATCACTTCAGAAATATTGCAACCATCAATATCAAAATCAAACTTAGCATCACTAGTAGTAGGCTCAATAGGCTTAGGCATAGTAGGAGGAGGAGCAGGAACTACTTGTGGTTTAGTGGTGATGGTGCACACACTATTGTTTCTATCAATTTTAGCTTCCCTTTCGCACTTAGCATGAAGTTGAGATAATAGTATAACATTTTCATCAATAGTAACTTGTATGGCATAAGCAGTAGCAAAGGTATTTTCCATAGTTCGGGTTTAGCGGCCATTTTATTTATCAAGGAGGACTATGCTTCAGACAAAGAGGAAATATTCTTCTCAACAGTTAAAAGTTTTCCCTCCATAGTTTTGTTGAAAGCATTTTATTTACTAATAAAGTCTTTGAGCATGAATTCAAGTTCAGATGGGGCACCTCTAGCATTGTTGTAGGAGTTTCCATAGGAATATCCATTATTAGGAGGATAAGGCCTATAATTGTTGTTGCTACCAAAATTATTCCTATAGGCATTGTTGTTGAAATTATTGTTTCTAATGAAGTTCACATCAACTTGCTCTTCTTTAGCAACCAAAGAGGCTAAGGGAACACTATTAGGATCTAGAGGAGCTTTCCCATTAACAAGCATAGCCATAATAACATCAATCTTATCACTCAAAGAGGAGGTTTCCTCAACAGAATTTACCTTTTTACCATGTGGAGCTCTCTCAGTGTGCCATTCAGAGTAGTTAACCATCATATTATCAAGGAGTCTAGTTGCAGCACCCAAAGTGATGCTCATAAAAAAGTACCTCCAGTAGCTGAATCCAACAGGTTTCTTGAGGAAAAGTTCAAACCTGCAAAAAGTCTGGATAATCATCCAAGCAGTGAGTCCATGAGTGGGACAATTCTTAACCAAAGATTTCATTCTTTCCCAGGCTTGAGCAACATGTTCATTATCAAGTTGTTTAAATTTCATAATGTCACTTCTCACAGATATAATCTTAGCAGGAGGGTAGTACTTTCCAGTAAAAGCATCTTTGCACTTAGTCCAAGAATCGATACTATTTTTAGGCAAAGATAGCAACCACTCTTTAGATTTTCCTCTCAAGGAGAAAGGAAACAGCTTGAGCTTAATAATATCTCCATCTATATCCTTATACTTTTGCATCTCACAAAGTTTAACAAAGTTATTAGATGGGCAGCAGCATTAGAACTAGCACCAGAAAATTGCTCTCTCATCACAAGATTCAACAAAGCAGGCTTAATTTCATAAAAGGTAGCATCAGGAGCAGGTGGAGCAATAGGTGTGCTAAGGAAATCATTGTTGTTGGTGCTAGTGAAGTCACTCAACTTGGTGTTCTCAGCAGAGTTCATTTTGGCAAAGGTGGGCAAGCCAAAAATAGCAGCATCAGCTAGAGCAGGAACTATTTTTTTTGTGTTTTTGAATAAAGCAAGCAAACCAAACTAGACTAAATTTTTTGGGTTTTTTGAAAATAGGCAAACAAAACCAAGCAAAAGAAACTAAGCAAACTAAAAACAAAGTAAAGAGAAAGGAAGTGGAGGACTCCCCTTGTGAAGACGTCCTTAGCCTCCCCGGCAACGGCGCTAGAATGCTTTGACAGGGAGGAAGAAGATTGAAGGCTCGATTATCCCTGACAACGGCGCCAGAAAGCTTGATGACTCCTTGACGGCGCCAGAGAACTTGGCGCTTGACGTGGAGCCTGTTGGGAACCCCAAGAGAAAGCTGTGAAGTAGCACATCAGCAAGTCTTCCCTCAGTAAGAAACCGAGGTTATCGAACCAGTAGGAGGAAGGAAACGTATCAAAGGTGTTGCAAGTAACGTGGAAACCTGCACAACACAAACTCAAGACTTTGCCTGAAAGAATCAGTGACGTTGTCAAGCTCACCGGTTTGATGTAACATAAATGTATGGTGTGGAAGGTAATGGTTTGCAGCAAGTAAACAGGTAATAGTGGAAGATGTATCAATGGTAAAGATTGGACAGGGGTCAATAGTTCACTAGAGGTGCTCTCCTTAGATAAACAACATGGCATGAAGGGTAAACAAATTACAGCATGGCAATTGACAGGAACTGAGCAAGGCATAATAATGCAATACCAGACAAAAAGATCCTATGGTATTCGATTGGGCAATACAAGAATATACATAGACCGCCATCCAACTGCATTTATGATTAGAAGTCAACCTTCAGGTTATCATCCAAACCCCCTTCAGTATTAAGTTGCAAGCAACAAACAACTGCTTTAAGCAAAGTGTGTAAGGTAAACAATCCACTTGTTCCATGAACAAGAGACCGTTGTTTTCTCCCTAGTAGCAACAACACATCTACAACCAAAGAGATTTCTGTCACTTCCCTTGGAAACTAGAGGCATGAACCCACTATCAAGCATAAATACCCCCTCTTGGAGTCACTAGCAACTACTCGGCCAAGATAGCTAGTAACAACGGAGATCATGCAAGATCACAAACAACACAGACATGATAGTATCAAATAGACAAAACCATTAATCAATCTGACATAGTAATCTCAATATCCATCGGATCCTCGCAAACACAACATGCATGATTAAAAATATATTAGATCTTGATCATGAACGAAGCTCACAAGATCTATACATGAAAGCACAAGGAGGAGATACAACCATCTAGCTACTACATGGACCTGTAGTCCAAGGTGGAACTACTCATGCTTCATACCGGAGAGAAGGCCTTCAGGATGATTTCCTCTCCGGCAGGGTGCTGGGAAGAACTTCAGATCCCCCCGATATAGGGACGATGGTGGCAGCGGCTATAGAAGGTTTCATGGAATTTTGATCTGGTACTTAGGGTTTCTGCATCCGGGGCTTCTTATAGGAGAAGAGGCGAGGCCGGGAAGCGGTCAGGGGGGCCCACACCCTACCCAGGCGCGGGTCAGGGCCCACTCGCGCCTAGGGGGGTTAATGACCCACAAGTATAGGGGATCGCAATAGTCTTCGCGGGTAGTATTACCCAGTTTATTGATTCGACACAAGGGGAGCCAAATAATACTTGCAAGCCTTAATGTAACACCCTCAGAATCGGCCCTATGCAAGTTTTAGCGAAACCCGCCAAACCCGCATAGAAACGATTCAAAGGTGCCCACCAGGCACTTTCGTGCGGGTGGAAAACGAAGTAATAACATTACACAACACTCCTCGATGGGACCCACAGAACAGAGATATATACAACACGACTACAAGAGTCAAGAATACAGATATACAGTACAAAGATCCAAATCGCCTTGAAAATGATAGAGCGTCCGACTACGGACAAGATGCAAATGGGGCTAAGAGCCCTGAAGAATAACCAATGGCGTCCATAACCCTGCCCAGGCCAAGCCGGAAGGGTAACCCTGCTAACGACGTCGATCTCAAAACCTGCTTAACACAAAAGGGGTGCCGACAAAGGGCAAAGGAAAAAGAGAAGTGTCAGTACTGAGGCCAGTACACGGCGAGGCTAGAATTCGGCGGTCCTCGCCTACAAAGGTATGGTGGACTGAAGCGGCAGCGGCAGCATGCACTAGACAACCTATAGAGACTCGATACAACTGTCGGGTTTAAGAGAGGGGTAAGAATGACCTACTCAGATCCAACCTGAAGCTAACACCAAACAAACCCATCCTGGCGTTTCCCCCTCGCGACCAAACGAGGAAGTCAACCGAGGAACTCACACAGTTGGCATTTTTATTTATTCAGTTATCGTTGCAGCAATTACTGGTCAGGTATAGATAATCATCCTGATAAAATAAGCAGTGGGCACTTTTAGTTAACCATTCCGTGTTAGTTGCAACACTTACTAGTCAGATACAAATAGCATGAGATAACCCAAAACCCAGCAGTTGTTGGTACTTTTATTCAGCCATTCCGTTGTAGTTGCAATACTTACTAGTCAGGTACAATGGTCGCAAGCGACACCCCAAACAAGCAATTGTGGGCAGTATTAATTAGCCATTCCATTATAGTGAAGCTGATTACTAGTCATTATAAAGTCAAATTTATAGCAATAAACTTTAGTTATGCTTTTCTATGGTCGAGATACTGTGCTCCAAGTCGTCCATAACCGCGGACACGGCTTTCAGAAAGTTTTACCCGGCCGGGGTGCACCAATAGCAACACACACTCGATCAACCTCGGAAAAACCAAATCAAAACCCAACGAGGCTTTCACGACAAAGGAATCACAGGATTCAGAAATATTTCAGGGGGCCACCCCATTGAGTAGATCCGCAACGAAGTAAGCTAGCTCCGAGACGGACTCAAGGTTTGCGTCAATGGCTGTAAACGACTGGGAACCCGAAAGTGTGACTGGGCTTGTCGATACCGCGAAAACACTCCGCTTACCTAAACAGTACAGTGTGCTCCTCGCACAATCGTAAATAAAGCAGTAGCATGGCATAAGTACAGGATCGTAAATAAAACCTCAAACTAGCTTGTGGCCCCAAGAAATAAGACTGAATCAAGCTCTGGCTAAGGGGGGTCCCATATACCTCCCGGATGTGGATAACGCGATAGATCAAGGAACAGGTATCAAGTACTCGGGGTCCTACGGGACACAAGTGGGCGTTCAGAAACCAAATATTATCTATCACCCACCGATGCCTCTGCTTACTTCAATTTTAGTTGTTAAACAGGAATTAAAGTGAACGATAAGTAAAACTATGATCATCTCCAACATCAACATGCAGCAATACATCAACAGCTGTGGCACTTGACGACACGCAACAGCACTTGAGCAAGCGACTACGACGCGCAAGTCCAACTATCTACCAAACAACAGGTAATAGGATGTGTCCAAGGCAATATAGGGCTGCAAGGGATATCACGGGTACGGAAACTAGAGCATCGCAACACAGATAGCAATAGATCAACATGAGGGAATAAATACTATAAAAGTAAGATAGGTAGAAAGGGGGAGATGCTCGCCTGGAAACGTTGTCGAAGGTTCAACCGAAGATCGGGGCGAAGCTCACATCAACTCAACGGCCTTATCCGCGAAGAACCAGAACACTAGGACAAACACCGGATGCAATATTTAATACATCGGTAGAAGATCGGCATGATGCATGTATAATGAATGACATGGCAAAGATGCGATGCGATTAGGCCAATATTAAGTAGAACCGGGGTCCCGACAATTAATTGAACGGTTCAAGTTATTTATCTACCCCGCAAATTAAATGTTGTATTAACATGGCAAGATATGGTACCGGTTCGATGCACAAATTTAAATGAGGCCAATATAAGGCTAGATTTGCCCGCATATGGGCCCCATATTTAATTAGAGGTGAATCGGCATAAGGCCCCCAAACCACATGAATGTGTATGCGAGATGAATGATTAAATATGCAACAATTCATATAGTTGACCATTTAAAAAAAAATAGGATTCTCGGAAAGGGGTTCACACATTAGGGGGGTTTCGACGAACTTGGGGTTCCGGGGTTCGGGGTCGGTCTTAGGGTCCAGGGTTCGACGGAAACGTCCTCGGACTCCGGGATCGTTCTCGGATATCGGGGGTGGTTCTTGTCGCGTCCGGGAAGCAGGACTTGGGTCGGTGTCGGGGCGCGTCGGATTCTTCCGGTCGACGCCGTGGTCTTCGGGTCCGTGTAGGCGGTCATGGCATCCAAGGTGGCGAACTTGGCGTTCCGTTTAAACGACCTTGGCGTCCTTGTCGGAGTTCTCGGTGGCAATGTCGGTTTTGGGTTCGGCACCGGCGGATCCGGCCGATCTTCAGGCTCGGGTCCTGGCGTGGCCCTTGGGTCACCGGGATCGGGCTCCGGGCTTCGGATCCATGAGGTAGAGCCTGGAGTTCCGAGATGGAGTTCTTGTCGAAAGGTGTAGGCCGAAGATCTTGGCGGTGGTCGTGGTTGCTTGTCAACGAGGAGGCATTGTCGCACCAAACTTGCACCGGTTAATCTTTCGAAGATCATGGCGTCTCCCGAAACAGGACTCGTTTTGGACTTTGACCGCGATATCTTCAGAGTACCAACACACACCACACCGATTCACCATGGTGCCCGACTGGGTCACTGAAGAACTTGACGTTCGGGTTCTGAGCTGCAGGGAGCGGGCCTTGGCAAAAACACTCGCCGCCTGAGGACGCGCTGGGTGGACAGAGGGCGCAAGCGGCGACACGCGAGGCAGAGACAGGCCATGGCGGTGGGGTCGAGCACCGGCGGCGGCAAGGCGATGACCTGCGAGGGGCAAACAGCAGGCGGCTCGGAGGAGAAGCGGCCGACGGCGCGGGACGAGGGCGGCTCCGGCGGGACGACGGACGGAGCGGCGCCGGAGAGAGGGCCCGGGGTGGTGGCGTCGAGCGGCGGCCGGCCTGGTTGCAGACGTCGGAGCACGCGGGCGCGAGGTGGGCACGGACGGCGAGGTCGGCGGCACGGCTGCAGGGCGAGGGCGTCGGTGGCGGGGCGAGGCCGGCGACCTGCCCGAGGAGGCGGCGGCGGGGAACACAGAGGAGGCGCGGGACGGGGCGGAGCTCAGCCGGACGCCGGAGGGCGGAGGAGGCGGCGCAGACGGGTGGCCGGCGAGGCGAGCAGGGCCTGGCCCGGCCGGAGCGGAGGTGAGGTTGGGGAACGCGGGGCTGGGTGGTGCAGAGGCGCCGGCTCGGGGAGGGAGGTTCGGGGCGGTGAGGGGCGGCGCTCGGGGAGAGGGACGAGCAGCGGGACAGGGGGCCCGGAGGGGGGGTTGCCGGAGGGGCGGCGAGCGCCAGGGAGACGAGCGGAGGGAGGCTTGGGGGGGGAAGACGCGAGGGGAGGAAAGGATGGGGTCGGGGCCGGGCGTGGTAGGTGGGGGTGGGTCCCAAGCGGGCCAGGGGCGGTGGGATTGGGGCAGGGGTTGGTGGACCGGGGGGGAAAAAGAGAGAGAGGGACTGCGAGTGGGCCAGCGCGCGAGCGGGGCCCAGGGGGCAGGGGCTGAGTGGGTTGGGTGGTGTCGGTGTGGGTGGGTTTGTGTGGTGTGCTGTGTGTGCGTGCGTGTGTGTGTGGCCAGGGTGGGTTGAGTGTGAGGTGGAGGGGAGTGGGGTGAGGTGGCTGCCTCTGGTTGGGTGGGGAGAGGATGAGAGGTGAGGTGTCACGAGGGGATTGGCCGGGGTGATGTGGAGGGGGGGTGTGGGTAGATAGGTTGGTAGGTTTAGCAATTAGGTGGACCGATTATATTTCTGGGGCGGTCGTTCGGGTCGATTCGGCCCGTTCGACTGCCCCACTAAAATAATTAAACATTTTATTTAATTAAAACGGGGCGTTTGCAATCTGTGTTTAGACGAAACAAAATATTCCGGAGACCCGGGTTTGAATTTGAAAACAAGACGGGGCATTTTAGAAAACAAAACATGCTTTGCGAAAATAGTTTTATGCAAATAATGCATGATGATGACGATGCAATGCACAAATTCAACGCGATTTTCTAGTAGTGGTTTTGCGGGATGCCACACTTAACAACTGAGTTATCAATTCAGCTGCACCTGGAAATAGTTCTTGCTCACAGAAGTTTATCAGTAGCAACAGTTTGATAGTAGCAACAGCAACAGCAAAACAGGAGCAATAGTAACAGTAACAGTAATAGTGGGATTCGAGTGTGGTAGGCATAGGGATGGATGGACGGGCGTTGCATGGACGAGTCTAAACATGTAACTTCAAGATCTGGCATTGCAGATAAATAATAACAAGCATCCAAGTACTAAACAATCCTAGGCATGTGCTCCATATATAGTCATACGTGCTCGCAATGAGAACTTACACAACATCTTCTGTCCAGCCAGTCTGTGGCAGCGGTGCCTCTAGGAAACTACTGGCAATTAAGGTGCTCCTTTTAATAGAGCACCGGAGCAAAGCATTAACACTCTGTGAACACATGTGATCCTCACACCACAGCCATCCCCTCCGGTTGTCCCAATTATTGTCACTTCGGGGCCTTTGGATCCGGACAATGATATGTGTACACAACTTGCAGATAAGATCACAAACAATACTATCATAATGATTCAATAATAAGTTCAGATCTGAGATCATGGCACTCGGGCCCTAGTGAAAGGATACGGATGTCACCTAGAGGGGGGGTGAATAGGCGATTAAAACTTTTCCTAGAGTGGCTCAACAAAGGCGGAATAAAACTAGTGTTTACTTTGTTAAGCACAACCTAGAACAACTAAGGTTCACCTATGTGCACCAACAACTTATGCTAAGCAATACAAGCAACAAAGTGATAGCAAGATATATATTACTTCAAGCACGAAGGCGATCACAATGTAAAGTGCATAAGTAAAGAGCGCGGGTATAGAGATAACCTAGGCACGCGGGGACACCGATATTTTACCGAGTTCCTCCCAACATGGAGTACGTCTCGTTTGGAGAGGGGGTGGTATCAAACCACCAACGCCACAAAAGGCCTCCCTTATTCTCCGGTGAATCTCACCCCAACGGGATCGATCCACGCTTCCACTATCGGTGCACTTGTCGGTGGCAACCGAAACCTCTCACAAGGTTGGGGCACTTCTCCACAACTTAATTGGAGGCTCCCAACAAACACCACAAAAGGCCTCAACAAATGCCACCAAGGCCACAATGCCACCAAGGCCACAAAACCGTCTAGGGTTCCAAGAACCCAAGAGGGACAAGCTCCAATGAGCAACTCAAACCAAATCCTCCGAGGAGAACTCAAACCGATGCACCAAATGCAAATGGCAAGAACACCACAAAGATGCTCAAATCCCTCACTCTCAAGTTCCAACAAAGCTACTAAAGCTATCGGGGGAACAAGAGAGGAGGAATCAAAGAGAGACACAAAATCCCCCAAAATCTAGATCCCCAAAGATACACTCACAAAGAGATGAATCGGTTAGATCAAAACGCGGATCTAGATCTCCTCTCTCTTCCACTCAAATATGGGCAAGAATCATCGGAGGGAAAAGATTAGGCAAGCATCAAGATCTAGAGCAAGTGTGGACAAAGCTTAGCCTAATAGATAAGAGAGAAGCAATCTACACTGAAAACGGGCAAGGGGCTTAAATAATGGCTCAGAAAAACTAGCCATTTGGGCATATTTTCAGAACACACCGGTAGTACCGGTTTTAACCGGTAGTACCGCACCTAAACATAAACGCACACAACGAGCGAGCTAGGCAGCAAATCGATTGAGGGACAAATAGCCAAAGGTCAACGCAGGCAGCACATGATCGGGGCCAAGCATGCGCGTGCGCTGGAACCTAGGCAACTGCGGGGCCAGCGCTGGCCAGTTAGCAGCAGCAAAACGCAGCAGTGCCCGGGGCTAGGGATGGCAATGGGTACCCGATACCCGATAACCCGATGGGGCCCCGCTCTAAATGGGGAGGGTCTGGTAAAGAAATATACCCATGGGTCTAATTATTGGGAAAATCTCACACCCATCGGGTCTGGCGGGTGCGGGTATGGAGGTGCCAGACCCAAACCCTCATACCCGCATACCCGGTATGACAAGAGGGCCCCACTTGTACATGTGCAGAGAGGAAACCCTAAGCCCCCACTCGGCCACTCCCCCCACTCATCCATCCCCAGTTTTCCCCCTCCCGACCCCGAGCCGCCACAGCGACTCCACATCGCGCCCCCTCTCGCATCTCGCTCCGGTGCCCCTCCCGCATCTCGATCTGGCTCTTCCCCTCCCGCATCTATCTCCCTCCATCGCTCTGCCACCGGAAAGCCTCCCTCCCTACACCACCGGCTCTCCCTTGCATAGTCGTTGGCCCTCCACCGTTCCCGCATCTCGCTCCCTCCACTGCTCTGCCGCCGACAAGCCTCCCTCCCTGCGTCGTTAGCTCTCCTTTGCACAGTAGCCGACCCACCGCGTGCCATGGAAGGCGCTCCCATCGAGGGAAGAGAGGGAAGTTACGCCGAGGTCACACCGACGCTGCCCCTACCGGGATACTTGTTGTCATTTTTTCGCAGGTCACGGGTACCCATCAGGTCTTGTATACCCGTCGGGTGGCGGGTCTGGTAGGGATCTGTACCCGGCAGTGTAATTGGGGCGGGTAGCGGGTGCGGGGAAACGGGGCGGGTGCGGGTATGGGGGGCCTGGACCCGGACCCGAACCCGGCGGGTGCCATCTCTACCCGGGGTTGCTAGCGCGCGAGCGGGCGACAAGGGCCAGGCGGGGCCAGCATGCAGAGCGGAAGCGAGGCCAGCGGTCAACGCTGGCGGGGCGCGCGCGCGAGGCGAGCTACCCGGGCCCAGCAGCGCAGCGAGCGGCAGAAGGTGCGCGGCATCGCGCGGGCACGCGCGCAGCGGGCGAGTGGAGGCCACAGCGAGCGGGGCCAGCTGGGTGTGTGGCGGCTGCAAGCGCGCAAGACGAGGAGGGTCAACGCGCGTGGCCAGACAGTGATGCAGCGAGGAGATGGGCTGGCGCTGGACAGGAATGCTTGCTAGGCGCACCTAGGCCGGCCGGTAGTACCGGCCCACCCGGGCGGTACTACCGGGCCAGGCCGGTAGGGCCGGAAACAACTACCGGATGAGGCAGTGGGCTGGCTGTGTGCTGCCAGGCGTGAGCGGTACTGGCCCGTGGTAGTACCGGTCGGCCCAGACATAATTCTTTTCTTTTTCTTTTTCAAACCGAATAGTTAAATATTCAAACGGTCATAACTTTTTATTGGTGACTCTGATTGACCCGATTCCAATTGCGTTGGATAGAGGACGACAAGAGCATCCCAATAAGAAGTGGAAATATTGGTTATCACCAAGTGAGAATGTATCAAGTAGAATAATGTGAGATTCCTCACTTGGTGAGACACCGGAAAACCGCCAAGATCAAAATCGCAACAAGATATAAACGGAAGGTCCGATTTTGATGAACAAGAGCTTGTTATGGAGATTACCACAAGCTCTATATCCTCACATGGATAAGACCAAATAACAACCAAATATGATGATGCAAATATGCAAAGGTTTGAGCTCTCTCCGAACGAAGTGACCAAATTACTCATTCGAGAGCCCCTCTTGATAGTACGGTTATCTATCCTAAACCCGGTATCCCACACAAAACATGAGACCGGCAAAAGGGAAAACCTATCAAGATTATACCTTTGCCTTGAGCATTCCACTTGAGCTCAATGTGGACGGACTTGACCTTCTCAAGATGGAACGCCTTTCTTGATTCCTCATCATCGATCCATGATCACCGAGGATGGCAAGCATAAAACATGAGATCTTCTATAGATGGTGCATTTTGAGCTTGCACAACATATCGTCTTCTCATTTCATCGACCTTGAAGCCAACACATGCTCCAAGCGATGCCGATGGACCATTCCTACAAGTACAACTCAATACACACATTAGTCCATGAAGATTGTCATTAATTACCAAAACCACACATGGGGGCCCAACATGTTCTTTCACCTAGTGACAAGCATTAAGCACAACAAATTGCAACAAAGTCAAATAGCACTAATAGAGATACTAGGCACTATGCCCTAATAATCTTATTCGATTACATGATAGAACTCATCCAATCCCTACCACCCCCAAGCCTACAGTGGGGGATTACTCACTCATGGATGAGGGAAACATCGATGGTTGATGGAGAGGCGTTGGTGATGACGATGGCGATGATCCTCTCCAAATTCCCCGTCCCGGCAGGGTGCCAAAACGGAGTTTCTGGATCCGAATCTTGGTTTCTGATGGTGGCGGCGGAGCGGAACTCTTCTCTGGAAAACGTCGAACCCCCCTGGGTTTCTAGGTCAAGGGGAAACTTATAGGCGCAAAGGGAGCCCGAGGGGGTGCCTAGGGTGGCCTCACCCCCTAGGCGCAGGGCAGGGCCCACCCCCGCCTGGCAGGGGTGTGGGCCCCCCAGGCCTCCACTCCATTTCTTCTTCTGGCCTCGTGGATCTTCTGGTGAAATATAATTTTTTGGCATATTTTCTGGGATTTTTCCTGATAGTTGATTTTCTGCACAAAAACTAGACACCAAGGTAATTCTGCTGAAAACAGCGTCAGTCCGTGTTAGTTGTATCCAAATCACACGAGTTTAGAGGATAAACAATAGCAAAAGTGTTCAGGAAAGTAGATACGTTTTGGACGTATCAACTTCCCCCAAGCTTATCTTATTGCTTGTCCTCAAGCAATTCAGTTGAAAACTGAGTGCAATAAAAGAACTCTCACGAACACATTTGACTCATATGATGTATATATTCTCAGCACAGGAGTAGATACTTAAACCATTCATAATCAGAAGTATGCAACTAAGTCTACTCAATAGTCATTGCAAGCTATGAAGATAAACCAACTCAATAATAATAAGTAGCATGGAACATAAACATAAGCAACATTGCAATGCTCATAATAAGGTATGATAGAGTGGTATCTCGCTTGCCTTTGTTTGTAGAGCACAATATAAATGCCAAGGCCCCTCTGAAGTTCAAGTGAAGACTAGAAGTAAAGATATTAGAGATACAAGCATCAAAGTCATGACATAAATAACCAAGTTTTGAGACAAACACAAGAATGACAACTATGCTCTCAAGAAGGTGCTCATAGAATGAATGGTGACTCAACGTGGAAGTGAAAACGGTTTTGAAAAGTTTGAAAGGCTTCCTAATGCTGAAAGGAAGGTACTCATTAGCTTTGAGCTCTCATTGCCCCTATCATAGGCATCTTCATGTGGTTAAGGTGAAAGTGAGGTCCAATCTGATTTATATGATTGACAAACTAAAACTGGAAATCCCAAGTCCCTTGAGTACGAGGGCCGCTCCACATGCTACTCAACTTTGGTTACCTACAAGTTCTTGACATTGTACATACATGCATATCATAGAGAACCGCCAACGGGGTACCCCTTGCACATGATACAGGAGCTATCCCGTAATCAAAATGACAAGGCAAGCAGACAATGAGCATCTCAGCGATCTTTTTATTTACTATGTGCATAGCTTTTTATTGAGGATGCTTCACATAATTCTCATTATGGTGATGCTGCAAGTTTCCACCATGATTAGGTGTCGTGGTTGTGGCACGGCAGATGCCATGGGTAGGGTAAAGTAGGGGGCCAATGGATGCTAGTGGGATCTGGGGAGGGAAGATGCAACTGTCTCTACACTCAAGCTGCCAAAGTGATGATCTTTATTTCTCTCTTTCTCTATTACAAGTGCTCCTTGAGCTGTATACAGGGGGACAAGATGAATCTCCCCAGCCTAACGGTGCTCAAAGAATCGATCCCTCCCTCAGGGTCCAAGCCTCTCCTTATAAAGGAGCGCCTTGGGTGCCCTTAGGGCTGACGAGGCAAGCATATTCGTGGAATATGCTTGTCCCAAATTGGTAGTTCGGCGGCCTCCTTTCCCTGTCGCCCTTCTAACGACGGCAAGGTTCCAGTGGCCCCCGCCTGCGTGCCTCGGGCTCCAGGACTGTCACCTCCGTGACCTCCTTCTGCCCCTCTGACGCTGTGCATCCTTGTCTCTTGTGCTTGGCTCTGCTCTGATTCCTTCTAGCCTGCAGCTATAGTTTGACCTTGGGCTTCTCCTTCTCCTGCAAGCTTCGTATCACTCGGCCTTACCTTGTGTTACTCGGCTCGTTCTTCACCTGCATCAAGATCACTTGGGTAACCCGGACGATCCTCTCATCAGCTCAGCCGGGTAACTACTTGATACATATACGTGGGCTTCTTGCCTCCGTTCATCGGCCGACATATCCATGATTCGGCCGACTTGGACCGTAACTCGGAAACTAGACGGGGATAGTACCTCTGTCTTTCCCCGTCTCTGACCTACCCGAGGTTAACCCCCCGACATTAGTCCCCGAAGCTGGTGTGGCCCTGTCAATAGCTTTGGCCGGGTTATATCAGCTTCATTATATTCTTCAGTATTGTTTCCGAGTTATGGCCTCGTCCGAGGTTTCCTCGTTCCTTCCCTCGTACGCCATGTCCTACGTGTCATCCCATTATTGTTCTTCTAGTTTTTAGGTCCTTCTACAGTGCTTACTGACAAGCTACAGTGAACCCTGTACCTGCTGCGCCGCTGCTGCGACGCCTCGTGTGCCATTCCCCTTGGGGATTGTGACGACCTTTCTTCGTGTGTGGCCGTTGGTGTGGCTCCACTCACCATCGTGCATTCGTGCTGCTCCCACGATCTACACGGGTAACTGCCGCACCCACGATCCCACTTCCCTGTTCATGGCTTGACTATAAAGAGGGAAACTGCGCTCGTGGGATTCACCTTTCCCCTTATCGCTCGCCTCCGTTCTTCTTCTTCCTTTCGCCGGCGCGTTCTCCTGTAGTTCCTCCGCCGCTCGTCAGCCAGAGCCTCTGCCGGCGAGGATTCCGCCGCGTCGTTCTGCCTTTCTTGCTCGCGCTCTGCGGCTTTGGCTCCGCCGCCGGTGAGTCCTTTCCGGCCGTCTTGCCCCGATCTTTCCCTAGATTCATCTGCTTCGTTTTCGCGCTTAGGCAACGGTTCCTCCGTTTCTTCACCATTGTTTTCGTGCAAAGTTCTGACGGGGCCTTGCAGTTCAAAACTCCCCTCCGCCGCCAGTTTTTCCTCCGGCGATCTTTCCGGCGCACATATGTCTAGTTCATTTAGCGGCGCTCTTGTTGAGGACGACGACGTTGGCTCCGGGCCTGAGCGAGGCTCGTGGCAGGGCTCTTCAGTCACGCGCCGTGAGATTGAATGGCTCATCCGGACTCGACGGATTCCCGCCGAGGTTTCTTGCCGTTTACCCGGCAGCGAATCCTCTCCAGATATCAGAGAAGGCGAGTATGTGGTTTTCATGTCTCACTTCGCCCGCGGCTTCGGTCTCCCTCTTAGCGATTTCGCTAGAGAATTCCTCGATTACTTCGGCCTTCAGCCGCATCACCTTCCTGCGAACGCCATAGCTTCTCTTTCTGCTTTCATCTCCGCCTCGGAGGGTTACTTTGGCCTGTGGCCGTCAGTGCATGTCTGGTCGAAGTTCTTCCAGATCCGCTCCAACGTTGTTCCTGACAAATCTCTGCACCCCTCCGAGAAGTTGCTCACCCAATGTGGGGCGGCGTCTATCACACCTCGGAGGAAATCCGTGTTCCCTCGCGTCACTGGGTTGGAGTCGTGCAAGAAGTGGCACAAGTCATTCTTCTACGTCAAGAACAGAGGGGCGGAAGATAGGATTCGGCTCCCCCCATTCTCAATTGGCCCACCCTCTAAAGTGAACTGGCTCTACAATCCGAGGAAAACTCACGCCTTGGCCGAGGCCTTCGAGATTCGGCTAAAAGAGTTGATCCGGGCCGGGTTATGCGGTGAAGATCTGATGGCAACCTTTATTAGTAGCCGGATCTGCCCCTTCCAGCAGCGGACCCACAAGCTGTGCTACATGAGTGGTCCCCTCGACCCTAACCGAGTCTCGACCGTGGAGCTGGATAACTATCTTATTCATAAGCGCGTCCGAGCTATCTTCAAGACTGAGATGCCTGAGGATTGGTCTTGGGGGTTAAAACCATTCACCCGCGATCATCCGCCTCCCGAGGTAAGCTTGATCAGTATTGCTTTGTTATTCCACAGTTTTTAGAAACTGGTTTACAGGATTTTCTTTGTCCTTGTCTTGCAGAGGTTCGCAGAGCAGAAGAACGAGGACGCCGAAGTTCTGCAGCTCCCTTGGCCCGCAGACTGGAGTACCCCGGATACTGGCGAGCCGGACTCCGAGGAGTTCGTCCCTAAGTCGGATACTGCTCCGGCTCGAGCTCGCGGCAAAACTTCAGCGCATGAGGAGGAAGGTGATTCGGACGAGGTCCAAATTCTTGAGGTAGTTGTCGCCATGCCTATTTCTTATGCATTTCCGGCTTCTACTTTCCCAGCTAATCCGGCCGGTCAGGTTCACGACGCCGAGCCTATTGCTTCCCGGCCTCCCGTTACCTCGGGGAAGCGCGGGGCTCCTGCTAGTGCCTCGGAGGCGGTTCCTAAGAAGCGAATGAAGAAATCCGCTCCGGACCCTCCCAGGCGCAGGACTATGCCTGGGGTCGCCGGGTAAGTTCCTTTGCCTATATTTCTTGTTTCTCTCTTTCTGTTTCTCATACTGACAAATCTTCCTTCTTATTTTTGCAGTGCTCCTCTTTCTGTTAAACCCGGCGGTCCTAGTATGACTAGCCGTCCGATTCGGCCGCCATCTCCTCCTCCCGTTGATGATACCAGGATTCCTAGCCCTATTCGTCCTGCTTCTCCTCCAGCTCCGAATACGTCGCCTGTTCGTCGCGATGTCCCTGAGACCCCTTCCATTGACCTGGATCCGATCCGGCCCTCCGAAGTTTTCGTTGAGCCCGCCGCCCCTTCTATGGGCCCCAGCGCTACTACTGAGCCTCCATCTACTCCGACAGTTTCTACGGCCATCCCGACCTCGGTCGAAAAGGTCGTTATCCCGGCGCCCTCTGCGACCTTATCCTCCGCTGCTCCTAAGGACTCCGTCCCCACTTCGGAGGCGCCACTTCCTGCTGATGCCTCTTCTAAGGCGAAAAAAGTTATTGCCGTCAAGACTCCTTCTCAGAAAAGTCTTGCCGGCTCTTCTCAGCCGAGTATTGCCGACGCGCAGAGCAAGGGAGCTGCGCCTACCAAAGTCCCCGTTACCTCGGCCACCGGCAGCCAGCTTGCTCTTCATAAGAGCCCTGCGACTGCCGTGGTCGGACCGCCTGCCCGGGGTAAAGTTTTAACTCGGACAGCTAGTGGGAACAGCCTTGGAGCGCTGGTTGAGTATGCCAATAACTGGAATGCTGCTGATCAGTTTGAGGGTAATCCAACAAACCAGCCTTTTCAGCTTTCTGACATCAGCGGCCGTTTTGACCATGCTGCCCAGTTCATCATTGATACCAACAAGATGAATGAGGTAATTGTTTTTTCTCTGAGTCTTAAATTATTCTCCAGATGTTACCATATGCTCTAGTCCCCGAAACTTGCAAGGAAATAACTTGTTGTATACTTGGAAGTTTGACTTAAATTTATTTCAAAGGTTCGTTAGTCCGGCAATCTAGTTCGGAGTTTAGTTGTGTTTTATTCGGACTTGGTTTAGCTTTGAATATCCAGCCATCTAGATCCGAGTTAAGTCCTGCATGACTCGGATCTGGTTTAGCCTTTGAATATCCAGCCACCTAAAGCCGAATTAAGCTTTGCTTGATCCGGATCTAATTTTAGTTTTGACTATCCAGCCACCTAGTTCTGAATTAAGTTCTTCATGACTCGGATCTGGTTTAGCTTTGAATATCCAGCCACCTAGAGCCGAATTAAGCTTTGCTTGATTCGGATCTAATTTAGCTTTGAATATCCAGCCACCTAGATCTGAGTTAAGTCCTTCATGACTCGGATCTGGTTTAGCTTTGAATATCCAGCCACCTAGAGCCGAATTAAGCTTTGCTTGATTCGGATCTAATTTAGCTTTTACTCGTTGATTTATCATTTTGCCTCATTACTCAGGTTGCACATGACCGGCGGACTGCCGAGTTCCAGAGGTTGCTTTTTTCTCACCGCAAGCTGGAAGAGAAGTACGAGAAAGTTCTGCCCGTGGCAAAGAAAGCTGGTATGTCGATAGTTCCTTTTCCTTATTCCCAATTTTCTCATGTATTCGTCCACGGAATGCCGGCTTACTTCTTGTTGAATAGGTAATATTAATAACCTCAATATTCGCCTTGAAAAGAAGATCAAGAACTTGGAAGGTTAGCTTCCTTTCCATTTTACTCCTTCTTCTTCTTAATATATATGCTAAGGTTTCTTATTGCGTTTGGCTGTGGTAAAGCCGAGTTGCAAGACTTCGCAGTGTTGCATCAAGATTGCATGCCCATGCCTGACGTGATGCTGCATTTTTTAGAACAAAATGCGGTTCATTCGGCGCAACTACAAGAAAAAGACGATGAGATAGCTCGCCTGCGATCCGAGGTGGACACCCTTAAGCTCTCTCAAAAATCCGAACTAGAGAAGGTTGACCAAGAATTTTCCGAGGAAAAGAATCGGCTGACTCTGGATCTGCAGAAGAACAAAGAACTCCTTGAAGCTGCCGAACTTAAAAACCGGGGTTTGAGCGAGGAAATTGCTCGTTTTGAGAAGAGCAAGGCTGACTGGGCCAAAGATCTTCAGATAATGATGAGCTACATTCATCATAAGCTACTTGCCATGGCCGAATTATACTTTTCTTTTCTGTCCCTGCTACCCTTTGACACGTTCGTGCTTTGCGCAGATCATTTCCCCGAGGCCAAGCCCGTGAGTTCTAAAGCAGTTCTCGCAGCTCGTGCGCGCCGAGGTGAACCTGTTACTATTGATTCAGAATATTCCGTGGAGGATTACTTGGTTGCCGTTGGTGCCGCAGTTGGTCCGATGAAAATTATGGGCCGGGACTTGGTGCAGGCCGCTATCCGAGCTTACCATGTACTCTGGCCGAATACCTCGGGGACTCCTGATATCAACGAAATCGAGTTATTGGTGACAAGGCTGATGGCATCTGAGAGGCAGTTGAGTCTTTGGAGAGAATCGGCTGGGCGTGCTGGTGCCAACATGGCCCTTACTGTTATCATGTCCTGGTACGAAGATATCTCTTTGGACATCCTGAGAAATTTGCGCACTGGCTCCCGCTGGGTTGAAGATCCCACTTTTGTTGCTCTTCGGCAAGCTCGGGCGTTCCAACTCGTCGAGTACGCCGACGTGCACACTTAGAATGAAGGGCCGAGATTCCTCCCAGACCTGGATCAGGAGGTTGCGGCTGAGGGTGCCTCGGATGATGATTCAGCGGAGCAGGGGGAAGGCGAAAATGATTCGGCCGCATCTGATAGCTCTAGCTCAAGCTCGGACAGCAACGGCGATGCGCGGTCCTCTTCCAAAGGTACCGGGCATTCTACTGCACGGACTGATGCTCCTGAACAACCTCGGACTTCCGCCGAAGTTGCCCCTGGGTCGGCGGATGGTGAGGCAACCTCAGTCGAGGTCCCTCCTACCTCGGAGTGCCCCGCACCTGAGCAAGTAGCTGCCTCTCCAAGGAACAACGCCTAAATTATTTCCGATCCCTGGTATGCCGGGCGTGTGATGTAGCCGAGAAAAAAAAATTTGTTAACTCGCTGTGTGATCTGAATTTCTTTTGCCATGTATTGTTGAGACATTTGGTTAAGTGGATGCTCGTCCAAATTCTTGCTTCTCTGGTCCTTAATTTCTTGACCTTTTAGGGCTTAACTTTGCTGTTATTTTTTATGGTCTTATCCAGGCACGAGCGCTGAATACCTATGATATTGATCTGTTGTGAACATAAGTTAACTACTTCGTTGTGGAAGTATATAGCGATCGCTGGATCGTTGTTTATTGTTCGAAACTTCCTCATGTAAATCAAATTTTAGAGGTAGTATAAAACTGATATGAGTGCGTTCAGCATAAGTTTGGGGTAGCATACGGTAGTCCCCGAGTCGCTGCTTTAGTTGCCGAAGTTTTAAGTATCAGTACGAAATTGATATATCATATGATAGTCCCCGAGTCACTGCTCTGGGCACCAAGGTTCAAGCGCGTAACGCGAAAGAAATAAATATAACATATGGCAGTCCCCGAGTAACTGCTCTGGGTGCCGAGGTTAAAACATATAACACGAAAAATCATAACATATGGCAGTCCCCGAGTAACTGCTCTGGGTGCTGAGGTTCAAACACGAAATAACATAACATATGGCAGTCCCCGAGTAACTGCTCTGGGTGCCGAGGTTCAAACACGAAATAACATAACATATGGCAGTCCCCGAGTAACTGCTCTGGGTGCCGAGGTTCAAACACGAAATAACATAACATATGGCAGTCTCCGAGTAACTGCTCTGGTGCGGAGGTTCGAATACATAATACGAAATAAATATATCCTAAGGCAGTCCCTGAGTCATTGCTCTGGGTGCCGAGGTTCAGATACATCATTGGATTTTGACCTTGAGATATAATGCTATGAGTAGAATGGCCGAAGTAAAGCCACATTCCAGGGGCGCTTCGTTTCTTCACCAGCTTTGTCTGCCTTGTTCTTTCCAGGGTATTGAGCATCGATCAGATAATATGCATCGTTGTGCAATGCTTTGCTCACAATAAATGGTCCTTCCCATGGGGGTGACAATTTGTGCATGTCGGCCGTGCGTTGCACTAGCCGGAGGACCAAATCTCCTTCTTTGAATACTCTTGGATTCACTTTCTTGCTGTGATACCGCCGTAAGTTTTGTTGATAAATAGCCGATCGTGATAATGTCAACTCTCTGGCTTCTTCCAATAGGTCTACGGCATCTTGCCGAGCTACCTCATTTGTCTCTGAGGTTGTGTACTGAGCAACTCTTGGCGAGTCATATATTATGTCGGCTAGGAGTACGGCCTCTGCCCCGTACACCAGAAAGAATGGAGTGTAACCTGTTGATCTATTCGGAGTAGTTCGAAGGCTCCATAACACGGCTGGGATTTCTTCGATCCAACAACCTGCCGACCTTTGCAAAGGTTCAACAAGTCGTGGTTTTATTCCTGATAGCACCAGTCCATTAGACCTTTCCACTTGTCCATTGGATGCTAGGTGAGCCACCGAGGCAATATCTAGTCTTATGTGCTTCTCTTGGCAAAATCTAGAGAAAGCTCCTTCTGCAAAGTTTGTGCCATTATCCGTAATAATACTATGTGGGTACCCGTATCTCAAGATAATGTCCTTGAGAAATTTCACTGCTGTGAGCCCATCACACTTTTTAATCGGTTTTACTTCAATCCATTTTGTGAACTTGTCTACCATAACCAATATGTGGGTCATTCCTCCTCTCGCCAGCTTGAACGGTCCCACCATATCTAGACCCCATACAGAAAATGGCCAAGTGATGGGTATTGTTTTTAACTCGGTCGACGGCATATGTATTCTGGTTGCGTATCTCTGACATCCATTGCATTTCTTAACTAATTCTTTCGCCTCTTTTAACGCCGTTGGCCAATAAAATCCATGCCTAAATGCCTTGGCTACTAAAGCGCGAGATGAAGCATGGTGCCCACATTCTCCTTGGTGTATGTCTAGAAGGATTTCCTGACCTTCTGTAGAACTCACGCACTTCTGTAATACGTTTGTGACGCTTCTCTTATATAACTCATTGTTTATGATTGTATAGGCTTTTGCTCTTCTTACGGTTTGTCTAGCTAATACCTCATTACCCGGCAATATCGCGTCTTGTAAGTAAGAAAATATGGGTTGCGCCCATATCGGTGTTACTTTTTCTGCAGTGATCTTACTGTCTATCTCCATGTTTTCTGCCGACGTATATACCTCGGCTGTCCCCCTCTTTAGGGGTTCCGAATCTTTCTGCGGATCTACCTCCATTGGCGCGTGATTTTCTGCAGAACTTGCTGGGATAAAGATTGATTCGGATTCTGGTGATGGTTTTATTGATGGTTTCCTGAGGTGCTCCAAGGCAATACCTGGTGGAATTGACTGCCGAGTTGATCCTAATTTTGACAATGTGTCGGCAGCGTCATTTTCTGCTCGTGGTATGTGGTGGAATTCACATCCTTCAAAGTATCCACTGATCTTTTGCACATGGAATCTGTATAAAGCCATATTAGCATCTAATGCGTCCCAACTGCCCGATACTTGCTGTACTACTAGATCCGAGTCACCGTAGCATAGGATTCGGCGTATACCAATTTCTTTTGCCACTTTTAATCCATGGACTAGTGCTTCATATTCAGCTACATTGTTGGACGCAGCAAAATGTATTTGCAGTAAATATTTCAATTGATCTTTTTTAGGCGAGGTTAGCACTATTCCTGCTCCCAAACCATTCCTTAGTTTGGAACCGTCAAAATGCATTGTCCAGTAATTTGGATTTGGCAATGGTGGCTCATACTGCACCTCGGCCCAGTCTACGAGGAAGTCGGCGACAGCCTGAGATTTAATTGCATCTCTTCTATCAAATTGTGGAGCATACGGTGATAACTTGATCGCCCATTTTGCTATTCGGCCACTTGCATCTTTGTTGTTCAATATGTCGGCTATGGGTGCCTCACAGATTACTTTGATGGGATGCTCTTCAAAGTAATGCTTAAGCTTTTTTTCCGACATATATACTCCATAAGCCATCTTCTGATAGTGCGGATAATTCTGCTTTGAAGTGGATAATACTTCACTTAGATAATACACTGGCCTCTGAACTGACTTACCATCTTCCAGTCGTTCCACTACAACCACAGTACTAACTACTCGATTGGTAGCCGCTACATAGAGTAGCATTGGTTCTTTCGATAATGGAGAAGCTAAAATGGGTGCCGTAACTAGCATCTTTTTCAACTCATGAAATGCCAGGTCCGCCTGCGGAGTCCAGCTGAATTTGTCCGACTTTCTCATCGGTTGATAAAGTGGCAGTGCCTTTTCTCCTAGCCGACATACAAATCGACTAAGCGAGGCCAGGCAGCCCGTGAATTTTTGTACATCGTTCAAACATCTCGGCAATTCCATTCTTTCTACTGCTCTTATCTTCGTTGGATTAGCCTCGATACCTCGGCTAGTCACAAGGAAACCGAGTAGTTTTCCCGCCGGTACGCCAAATGTGCATTTCTCTGGATTAAGTTTCATTCGGAACCTCCTCAGGTTCGCGAAAGTTTGCCGTATATCTTCTAGCAAGGTTTTGCTCTCCTTAGTTTTGATGACTACGTCATCCACATACACTTGTACATTTTTTCCTATCTGATCATGTAGGCATTTTTGCATGCATCTTTGATATGTTGCTCCTGCATTTCACAGGCCGAATGGCATTGTGCGATAACAATAAGCCCCGTACGGGGTAATAAATGCAGTCTTTATTTGATCGGCCGGATTTAACGGTATCTGGTGGAAACCAGAATACGCGTCTACAAATGATAACAGCTCACAGCCAGCGGTCGAGTCAATGACTTGGTCTATTCTAGGCAATGGAAAAGGATCTTTCGGACATGCCTTGTTCAGGTTAGTGTAATCAATACACATTCGCCACACAATGGCTACATTGGGGTCATCTTTTTTCTTTTCTACTAGCACCGGATTTGATAACCAATCCGGATATAACACCTCCATGATGAACCCGGCTGCGAGGAGCCGAGCTATTTCATCCCCTTTTACTTTTCTCCTGTCTTCGGCGAAGCGGCGGAGAGGTTGCTTCACCGGCCTCGCTCCTGGCCTGACGTTCAAAGAGTGCTCAGCCAACTCCCTCGGAACACCTTGCAGATCTTGAGTTGACCATGCAAATATGTCCCGATTCTCACGGAGGAAGTTGGTGAGCTCGCCTTCCTATTTAGCGTCAAGGCCTGCACCAATAGTAACTGTGCGTTATGGGAATTGCTCATCAATCTGAAATTTCTTCGTCTCTTTGGTTGGCTGGAAAAAACACTGCCATGAGGGTTGGCCAGTGCCGGCATGTTTAACTGTGCTGACTGAGCGAGGGCTGCTACCTCCTGAATCCTTTTCTTTTCTCTTGCTATAACCAATGACTCGGCCAAATTTGACCCGGCCGAAGCACACTCCATTGACTTCTTGTAATCCCCTGCAACTGTTATCACCCCTTGTGGTCCGGGTAACTTCATCTTTAGATAACTTATATGACAGCTGCTCATGAATTTGGCCAGTGCGGGCCGTCCGAGTAGAGCATGATAACAACTTTCCAGATCCACCACTTCAAATTCCAAGTTTTCTGCTCTGCAGTTGTCTCTCGTACCGAATAACACGTCCACTCGGACTTTACCGATGGGCTCACATGAAAGCCCTGGCACTATCCCATGGAAAGTTGTCCGTGTGGATTGCAGCATATTCTGCGATATTCCGAGTTTATGCATGGTATCTTTGTACATGATGTTGATACTGCTCCCATTGTCGATGAGTACTTTTGAAAATTTTACATTGATACTTGGTCCAACAAATGTCGGATCCAACACGAGTGCATATGATCCTGGATTCGGCATTATTCTGGGGTGGTCTTTCATGCTCCAGGTCACCTCCTGATCAGACCATGGCTGGTATATTGGCACCGCCGGCACAACCGCATTTACTTCCATATGCCGGCGCTGCACACTTTGCTTGTCCTGCTGTTCTGTTGTGAACACACAATAAGACTGGTGATGCTCCCTGTAATCATTACGTCCAATATTTGCTGGATTCATCCTTCCGTCCTGGCCCTGGTTCATTACTTGATGCACTGCATCCCTCCGATCCGAGTTATCATACCTAGGGGGAGGGGGCGGTAGCATCAGTTGCTGTGTATTTGCTCTAGTTAATTGCGGCTGATGCTGCTGTTGCACCTGATGGGGAGCCTGAACTCCTGCTGGATTCCCCATCGCATTTTTCATCCAGGCACATTGGCGGGTTGTATGATTGGCTGGTCTGGATGGGTTTGATGTGTGAAATTTGCACGGCTGATCTAACATGGATTCGAATGTATACTTCGGCCTCTCTTGCCATTGCTTCTTTTGCTCTGGGGTCCATTGCCTTTTTCCCTCATTTCTTGATGTCCACTGTTGAGGTCCGTTTTTCTGTCGTTGAGTTGCTCCGTGACTCGGCTGCTCTTGTGCTACCGCCGCCACCTGGGCCGAATTATATCTATAATCCGGCCTCTCGTCCCTTCTTCTTCCTCTGAAATCACGCCTGGATGACCCGGCCAATTCTCTCGCGTACTGGTCCTGTTGCTCACGATGATCTGCCGACATTAATTCCGGTTGGGTTGGGTCGCCCAATGCATAGGAGTCTGCTATTCTGATAGTTTCTGCCAGTGTGGTTGGCATATCTCTTTGCAGGCGCTGCCACAACACACTGGCATAACGGCAGCCTTGCGCGAACCAAGCGATTGCTTGTGATTCGATAACTCCCTCACATGAGTTTCTCAGGTTACACCATCGAGTTAAAAACTCTCTATCCGTTTCATTCGGCCTCTACTTGCACATGGCTAGCTGTTGTGGTCTATTTGGTCTCTTGTATGTGCTGGTAAAGTTGCTGACAAACATTTCTTCGAAATCTAACCAGCAGTTGATACTGCCAGCTGGTTGATTATTCAACCATACCCTGGCTGGTCCTTCCAGCATCTGCGGGACATACCGCACTGCCCATCTTAGGTTACCACCCGCTATCTTCACAGCGGTGGCATAATCAATCAACCAGTCTTGTGGCTTGGTACTTCCATTGTACGTTTTTGTGCCCCTTGCCAACTGAAAATTCGGCACTGGTGGTTCGCCCATGATCCGTGGTCCAAAACATGTCGGACCTGGTGGACCTTGCTCTTCCAACAACTCGGACCGGTATAGCCGATCCAACTTTACTCTTGCATCATTCGCTGGCAGATCTCTGTACAGGATTCTGTCCTGCATCCCATAATGATTGTTTCCAGCCTGGTTTGCGTATTCCACCTCGGAATATCCATCATTATACCTTTCATTCATCTGATTGTGGCGAGCTAGCCTCACTTCTCTTTCCTGCCGAGGCTCATGTCTTGGTTGCGGGTTGGGCGGCACTTCTCTTCTTACTTCGGCCGGGGTTGGGTTTTCACGATTATCTCTTGCGGGTTCTCTCCTGCCGAGATCCCCATTGCATCGGCCGCCGCCGTCCTTTTCCATACGGCCGTGGTTTCTCTCCCCACTGTTACCTCGGCTGGCATTGCCTCTGTTCTCATTTGCCTTTCCAGCTGTTGCCGGGTCATATGGAACAATTTGCTTGTTCCTCTTCCCTGAGGTTACTGCTCTCTCTTTTCGAGCGTTGTTTCCGGGTGAAGATGCCACTGCCGCGGATAAAGCAGGTGCTGCCCCCGCCGAATGAACCATCCGCGAAGCCCCTGGTCTTGCCGGGTTAGTTCTGAGTATTTCCTCATTTTGCTGGTTCGCGATGCGTACCAGCTCATTCACTCTTTCTTGTTGTTTCTGCCGAGCTTCCCCGGTCAACCCCTCTAATTCCAATGCTGCGGCATTTGCCGCTCTCAGGTTTTTCGCCGGGGTATTGTACCTCGGCAAACCCAAATCACCTGACTCTGCTCTGTGAGCTTCATGCTCTTTGTTAATGTCATTCATGAGGTTCTTCCCTCTTAACCTTAGTTCGTCCACCCGTTCAGGCGCGATATCAAGCTTATTAGCTTTTGCATATTCTCTCAGGGTCCTGTTCAAGGATTCCCGCAGAGCTGATACTTTTTTGGCCTCTACCAGCACCTTTTGCCTGGTTTCTTCTAACTCTGCCTGAGCATTTGCCGGATCAAGTATCGGCGCTACAGGTGTGGTCAAGTTTTCTATAGTCGCCTGAAGAATGTTCTCTGGTCTTTCCAGAGGTGGCCCTCTCACCCTTGGTGCCTTTGGGGTGGTGTCATGCAGCTCGGCCTGGTTTGTCACTGGCGGAATTACCTCGGCGGTTTGCAGTGTGATCTGCTTGGGCGGACCCTGTGCGCCTGCGGCGGGTTCTCTGCTTGACCCGGCTACCGCTGCTCCCGCTTGAGCTCCTGCTGCGACCATCACCTCGACGCTGCCTGCAAGATGCTCTCCTGATGGACAGCTCGCCGCGCTTCGAGGTGGTTCTCCTGCAATAACAACCTGGTGAGGATAAATGCCGGTGATGTCGACGCCGACGTAGAACCTGTGCTCGCCCAGGCCGATGAAGATCCCGTTGCGCGGGGGGGGTTTCCCCCTGAAGCTCCCCGCATTGTCTCTGACATAGTCGCAGAGACCAAATCTCTGGACCAAGCCAGAAACAACGCGCTCGCCGGTGTTGATGAAGTTTCCCGTCCGGATCACAACTCCAGCTAGCACCGCTGCTGGCCCCACGGTGGGCGCCAACTGTCGTGGTTGTGGCACGGCAGATGCCATGGGTAGGCTAAAGTAGGGGGCCAATGGATGCTAGTGGGATCTGGGGAGGGAAGATGCAACTGTCTCTACACTCAAGCTGCCAAAGTGATGATCTTTATTTCTCTCTTTCTCTATTACAAGTGCTCCTTGAGCTGTATACAGGGGGACAAGATGAATCTCCCCAGCCTAACGGTGCTCAAAGAATCGATCCCTCCCTCAGGGTCCAAGCCTCTCCTTATAAAGGAGCGCCTTGGGTGCCCTTAGGGCTGACGAGGCAAGCATATTCGTGGAATATGCTTGTCCCAAATTGGTAGTTCGGCGGCCTCCTTTCCCTGTCGCCCTTCTAACGACGGCAAGGTTCCAGTGGCCCCCGCCTGCGTGCCTCGGGCTCCAGGACTGTCACCTCCGTGACCTCCTTCTGCCCCTCTGACGCTGTGCATCCTTGTCTCTTGTGCTTGGCTCTGCTCTGATTCCTTCTAGCCTGCAGCTATAGTTTGACCTTGGGCTTCTCCTTCTCCTGCAAGCTTCGCATCACTCGGCCTTACCTTGTGTTACTCGGCTCGTTCTTCACCTGCATCAAGATCACTTGGGTAACCCGGCCGATCCTCTCATCAGCTCGGCCGGGTAACTACTTGATACATATACGTGGGCTTCTTGCCTCCGTTCATCGGCCGACATATCCATGATTCGGCCGACTTGGACCGTAACTCGGAAACTAGACGGGGATAGTACCTCTGTCTTTCCCCGTCTCTGACCTACCCGAGGTTAACCCCCCGACATTAGGCATGGCTTAAGCTAGCGACCCAGGCGTTTCTCTAACACATATATATATACTCCATGAACTCACAAGCTCCACTTTTATTTCACATCGTCGACATCCGCAAACAAAAGAGAAAAGTATCAACGGGATAGGATACCAAAAAGTGTTGAAAGCGTTCCCCGTGACAGCACGGTTCTGCTAACTCCCAGCATATAATTTGCAAGCATATAACTTTCATGGACAAGCCACAATGGTTCAGGATTATTAAGCGCAAGGAATAAAGTGTGCCATCAAGTTCGTGAGAGCTTTACTAACTAACTTTCTCAAAATATACAAACATTTTATTTGGAAGAAAACAAGGCATATAGAATATGCACTGAAATAGCAAATGATGCTAATAGGTAGGTATGGTGGACACAGTTGGCAATATTGGTTTTGGGAAGTTGGAAGCACAGGTAGAGCTCATACTCAGTGCAAGTGAAGGCTAGCAATAGAGAGGGAGCGACAAAAGAGAGAGCAATAAATGTCATAATCATGCTTGCAACAAAACAGGACTAATTATGGCATGAAAGTGATACTAGAACTCTGAGGAAAAATAAATCATCGAGGCTTACTGACTATTGTTTAGTCATATGCATGCGTGAGCATGTGCCAAGTTGATTCACATGAAACTTCCAGAGGAGGATACCATGATATCGTACCAAAATATGAATAAAACAATGCAAGCAAACATTCATATGACATGCTACAAACTATTAGCAAGCTGGAGCTAATCATAGACAAGCAAGAACTACTAAGCATCCATCAGTAACATACGCCTTATAATGAACAGACTAAGCATGCTCACAATGATGAGTATATGTACAAAAATGAAAAACAAATAGAGTTTGTTACCAGCCTCTTACCACACCTCGATTTGTCTTAGTCTTCATTATTTTCCTTCACTTGTGTGACTTGAATAATAACATGAAACCAAAATCCACTGATGACGGCTGAACCCTGCAAAGAACTCACAAAACCAAAGAACAACAAATATTTTTGGTGTTTTCGATTTTTTTTAAAACAAGCCAACAAAGCAAAAACAAGCAAAGCAAAAACAAACTAAGCAAAGCAAAAGAAAAGCAAAGACTAGGAAGGAGAAAAGTAAAAGAAAGCAAGTATAACCACAGTGAAAGCATTATTTTGTTCATTAAAATCCTTTTGTTAACAAGGTTGATCAAGTCTTGTTACCAAAACAATCTTATATGAAACAAAACTTTGTATTCCACAAGGTGATTATGTTACCTCATACTTGATAGCAATGGTCCCAATCATAATAGTTTCAAAATTTTCTTGTGGAATGGGACAATATATTTCTCCAACCTTGATGCTCTCAATATTTTCAATGGAATTCAGGCAATAGCTTTTAGCAACCTTCTTGGGGAAATAGACAGCATGCTCTTTGTCATTAATATTGAATGTTACTTTTTCCTTAATTGCAATTAATAACAACACCTGCAGTATTAAGAAAAGGCCTCCCAAGAATAATAGACATATTATCATCTTCAGGCATTTCAAGCACAACAAAATCAGTCAAAACCAAGCAATTATGAGCTACTTGAACAGGAACATCCTCACATATACCAACAGGAATAGTGGTTGACTTGTTAGCCATTTGCAAAGATATATCAGTTGGTATCAACTTTTCTAGCTGGAGTCTCTTGTAGAGAGAAAAAGGCATAACACTAACTCCGGCTCCCAAATCACATAAAGCAGTTCTAACATAATTATTCTTAATAGAGCAAGGAATAGTTGGTATACCTGGATCACCAAGTTTCTTTGGAACCTTACCATTGAAGGAGTAATTAGCAAGCAAAGTAGAAATATCCTCATTAGGAATCTTCCTTTTATTAGAGACAATATCCTTCATATACTTTGAATAAGGAGGCAACTTAATAGCATCAGTCAAAGGAATTTGCAAAAATAAGGGTTTCATCCACTCACAAAACTTGTTGTAGTGTTCTTCCTCCTTTGACTTGTGTTTCTTACCTGGAAAAGGCATAGGTTTCTGTACCCAAGGTTCTATCTCTTTACCATGTTTATTAGCAATAAAATCTTCCTTTGTGTACCTATTGTTCTTAGTGTGCTTCTCAGGTTCTTCCTCAACTTCCTCCTTATCAGGAGTATCATTTCTATCATTACCACTCTCAGTTTCAGCATCAGAGACAGGTATACTATTAGGATCTATAGCAGGTTCAAGTGGTTCCTCAACTACTTTATGTTTCTTTTTCTTTCTCTTACGAGGACTACCACTACTCTCACCTTGTTGAGAATCCCGCTCAATTCTTTTAGGGTGTCTTTCAGGATATAAAGGATCTTGAGTAGCTATACCACTCCTAGTTCTAATTCCATAAGCATGTTTATCTCCCGAGGCATTAACTAGCATATCCTTTAATACCTTAGCAAGTTGATCAAGTTGGGTTTGAACCATTTAAAAGTGTTTACAAAGCATTCTAATATCATTAGAAGTTCTTTCTACAATATCTTTCAACTCATTGATAGCTCTAGAGTTTTCCAATAAATGATTCTGAACTTGTTTATTAAAATTACCTTGTTTAAAAATAAAAATTTCAAGTTCCTCTAAGCATTGATCAGGAGGCTTACCATAAGGAATATCACCTTCATCAAAGTGTTGGAGAGAATGTACCTCAATAGTAGATGAGTGGGGAATTGGCTTACATAATTCTTCTATAGGAGGTAGATTCTTCACATCTTCAGCTCTAATACCTTTCTCCTTTAGACATTTATTAGCTTCTTTCATCACTTCATCATTTAATGCAATAACTCCCCTCTTCTTTGGTGTTGGTGTTGGAACTGGTTCATGCACAATTGGTTCAGGAGTAATAGGCTCAGGTGTATTCAGCTCAGTTGAAGTCCAATCATCATAATTCTTGCTTATTTTAGCCATTAATTCTTCAACATCTGTAGGAGTTCTTTTCCTGAAAACACAATCAGCAAAGCTATCTAGGTATGTCCTAGAATCATCAGTTAGTCCATTGTAATAAATATCAAGAAGCTTATTCTTAGGCAATGGACATCCAGGATGTGCATGAATCAAGGCATAGAACCTTGTCCATGACTCATGCAATTTCTCTTCTTCTCCCTATTTAAAATAAAAAAAGTCTCTGCAAAGTAGCATGTCTAGCACTGGGAGGAAAATATTTCTGGAAGAAAAAATCAATCAAGCAATCAAGGCTATCAATGGAACCAGGAGGTAATCTATTAAACCAAGCCCTAGCTTCTCCTTTTAGCGAAAAAGGGAAAATCTTTGTAACAAAATACTTGCGCATCTTAAAATCATCAGAGAACAAAGCACTCATAGTAGAAAGCTCATTCATATGAGCCACAACACTCTCATTTTTAGTCCCACAGAAAGGTTCTTTCTCAACAATGTCTAAATAAGATAAATCAAGAGAGAAATCATAGTCTTTATCTTTAATATCTATGGGAGAGGTAGCAAACTTAGGATCAGATGACAACTTAGGAATAATGGTGTGTCTAGCAAGGAGACTCTTAATAGCACTAGTACCATGTGTTTCGGCACTCTTCAACAAATTCATCAGTGAACTCAATGTAACCATCATTAATATCATAACTCTCACTAGACTCAGGCGAGCTAACAGGTGTAATAGTGTATTCACTAGGAGTTTCAGTGTTTCCTAGACTAGCCATAGTAGCATCAAGAAAAGTACCTAATGAACCACTCGCATCAAGCACAGTAGAAGTAACATCATGAGCATCAAAAGTAGTTTCAGATTCAGCAGTAGTAGCAGTGCGTGTAGCACGAGTATGTGGTGGTGGTGTAACAAGCTTACTTATAACAGACGGTGAATCAAGAGCAGCAGAGGTGTTTAGGACTGTACCTCTTCTTGTAGTGGATGGTAAAATAGGGAACTTTCCATCACGAGACTTACCCATGATGAAAGGAGTAGCAGTGAACAATAATAGATCCAAGTGAACTTACAAATAAAGCTATGATCCCCGGCAACGGCGCCAGAAAATAGTCTTGATGACCCACAAGTATAGGGGATCGCAACAGTCTTCGCAGGTAGTATTACCCAATTTATTGATTCGACACAAGGGGAGCCAAAGAATACTTGCAAGCCTTAACAACTGAGTTGTCAATTCAGCTGCACCTGAAAATAGTTCTTGCTCATAGAAGTTTATCAGTAGCAATAGTTTGATAGTAGCAACAGCAAAGCAACAACAACAAAACAGGAGCAACAGTAACAGTAACAGTAACAGTGGGATTCGAGTGCGGTAGGCATAGGGATGGATGGACGGGCGTTGCATGGACGAGTCTAAACATGTAACTTCAATATCTAGGGCATTGCAAATAAATAATAACAAGCATCCAAGTACTAAACAATCCTAGGCATGTGCTCCATATATAGTCATACGTGCTCGCAATGAGAACTTACACAACATCTTCTGTCCAACCAGTCCGTGGCAGCGGGGCCTCTAGGAAACTACTGGCAATTAAGGTGCTCCTTTTAATAGAGCACCGGAGCAAAGCATTAACACTCCGTGAACACATGTGATCCTCACACCACAGCCATCCCCTCCGGTTGTCCCAATTATTGTCACTTCGGGGCCTTTGGATCCGGACAATGATATGTGTACACAACTTGCAGATAAGATCACAAACAATACTATCATAATGATTCAATAATAAGTTTAGATCTGAGATCATGGTACTCGGGCCCTAGTGACAAGCATTAAGCACAACAAGTTGCAACAAAGTCAAATAGCACTAATAGAGATACTAGGCACTATGCCCTAACAATCTTATTCGATTACATGATAGAACTCATCCAATACCTACCATCCCCAAGCCTACAACGGGGGATTACTCACTCATGGATGAGGGAAACATCGATGGTTGATGGAGAGGCGTTGGTGATGACGATGGCGATGATCCTCTCCAAATTCCCCGTCCCGGCAGGGTGCCAGAACGGAGTTTCTGGATCCGAATCTTGGTTTCTGATGGTGGCAGAGGAGTGGAACTCTTCTTTGGAAAACGTAGACCCCCTAGGTTTTTAGGTCAAGGGGCAACTTATAGGCGTAGAGGGATCCCAAGGGGGTGCCTGGGGTGGCCGCACCCCTAAGCGCGAGGCAGGGCCCACCCAGGCCTGGCAGGGGTGTGGCCCCCCTAGGCCTCCACTCCGTTTCGTCTTCTTGCCCCGTGGATCTTCTGGTGAAATATAATTTTTGGCATATTTTCTGGGATTTTTCCCGATAGTTGATTTTCTGCACAAAAACTAGACACCAAGGTAATTCTGCTGAAAACGGCGTCAGTCCGTGTTAGTTGTATCCAAATCACACAAGTTTAGAGGAGAAATAATAGCAAAAGTGTTTGGGAAAGTAGATACGTTTTGGACGTATCAGGGGTTTGGCCGCCCTGGCTTGCGTCTCCGTCTCGTCTTCTGGATTCGTGTCCCCCACGGTAAAATATTAAGTTTGGCTTTTGTCCCTCCAATTCCGAGAATATTGATTTCCTGCCTTTCTCGAACCAAAAACAGAATAAACAGGCAACTGACACTGTGGCAACTTGTTTATAGGTTAGTTCTAGAAAAGATATAAAAACACCTCAAAGTGTAGATAAAGCAAAGCAAAGTAGATACTAAACAAGTATGGAGCATAAAAAATTATAGATACGTTTCCGACGTATGAGTAGGTTAGAAATCCCTAGCCCCCCGTGCATCTTAGGGGATAACACCTTCTCCCACGCGACCAGGCAGTGGCGTCCATTGGCCTCCCTCCTGCCCCTCCAAAGGAAAGCGCTAAGCACCTTCCGGAAGGCCACCAAAGTCTCCGGCGGAACATCCAAAGACAGCAGTGCGTATATTTGGATGGCCGCTAACGTCGTAGACACAAGGGTGGTACGACCCCCTCGGCCCATGAGGCTCACACACCATGGCTGCATCCTATTGCCAGCATTATCCACTATGTATTGGAGCTGGGCCGAAGTCGGTTTATGTAGACCCAGTGGGAGGCCCAATTACTTGCAAGGGAAACTCCCAGCCGTGCAACCTAGGATGTTGCATGCCAACTCCACCTGCTGAGGAGAGCACCGGCTGGGGTGAATGGAGCACTTCGCTAGGCTTGTGCGAAGCCCGGTATCCCTCCCGAAGTCTGCTACAATCGCCACACAAGTGCGGAGATCCAGAGGCGTGGGTCGAACAAAGGTGATGACGTCGTCCGTATACATGGAAGTGCAGTGGCGAAATTCCCTGTTCACCAACCCTAAGAGGAGGCCCTCGCCGGACGCCTTCTCGAACAACAAATGTAACACATCCATGACCACATCGAAACGTAGGGGGACAACGGGTCCCCTTATCAAAGTCTCCTCCGATTGTAGGTCACCGATCCAGCCACCCCATTCACCAGCACCCGTGTGGAGGCTGCATTCACGAGCCCGCATATCATCGAAATCCACTTGTTGCCAAACCCAAGCTTGGCTAGCACCTCCAGTAGGAATACCTAGTCCACGATGTGCAAAATCTTTGGTGATGTCCAACTTAAGCATGACGGTATCCGACCTAAGTCGGTGCAACTCCCTCCTTGTGCTCTGAACCAACTGGAAGTTCTCATGAATGCAATGTCCCCTTATGAAGGCACTCTGATGGGAACCTACCAGCTGAGGCATCTTGAGCGCCAAACGGACCGAGAGCACCTTGGCCAACAACTTAGCCACACTATGAATCAGGCTGACTGGGCAGTAGTCCTTGACTTCCACCGCGCCAGCACTCTTTGGTAGAAGAACAATGAGGGCCTTGTTATGTGGAACGGAGATTGTCGAGGGTTTCTCTTATGGTCTGTCCAATAAGAAAACAAATACAACTCTCCCTATAAAAAATCAGTTCACTGTCATGATTAATCTAGAAAAAACCTTGAAAATTAGGGTTTCTACTTCTGCTGCAATTCCATCTCCAGCACCAAAGTCCTATCTTGGACACTATGGATTCATCATGTGTGAGGGCCCGAGGTTTAATTCAACTCAAAAGGAGCACAACAAACCGTAATTGGTGACCCAACACAAAAGTTGAAAGGAACCACAAAACCCTTTTGTCCAAGAGTAAGAACTTCAAGTGCATGTATCAGGGCAAACCGTCTCACAACGACCATCCTGGGCACATACAAGTGAAACCCAAACTCCAAGACACATGCCATGGACTTCATATATCATAAAACACGGTGAAGGCATGCTTCACAACACAAACTCTAAATAAATGATTATGGATATATATTTAAATTCTCTTAAATGAGAACATAGATTAAAATGATTATGGATATCTTACCACTATATAGTGTATGAATAACTTTGAACTTTGACCGTTGGATCATGACTGGCAAATCCCAACGTTGCTAACCATTAGATCTTTTATCAATTCTAGCATCTACAAGATTCTATTAATAGTCTTTACCATCATGGACGCTACGCACAACCTCAAAATACACTTGTCAATAATTTTAGAATCTTCTCCGTCATTTCTCTAGAGCATGTCGAGTATTGGGTAGCTAATAGTTTGATTTCTACATGATATAAAGTACAATAACCAAATATACACCCAATACTTAATGGACGTGGCTCGATATTATAATTATTTTTTAAGCTTCACCTATTATAATTTTATATAAAAAATAATATATCATACTTCTATTATCTGATTCTCACGTACAAGACACATGCAACTTACTAGTATATTTAAATTCTCTTGCATAAAAACATAAATTAATTAATACAATCGGCCTAAGCCATCTTCAAAATACAATAGCGGAACCGACAAACAAACACCAAGATGGCAGCCCCGCCATCTTACAAACCACAACCCAATTTAAAAAGCTGACCAGGTGAAACAAGCAACTAGGCATAGCCCACGGATCCGGAATCAGAGTAATCGCCTAGACTAGGCTCACCTGCAAAAAATTGTTGGGGTTTGGAATTCCAATGAATACTTACACATTTAAATGAATGTAAATAACAGTAATTCATGGATATAAAAGTCTGTTCTACGAGAGATGTTGCAGTTGACGTAGGCTCAAAATCCAACTCTAAAGCCCGCGGAACAGCACGTCCTCTTCCTGTTCGAGTGACATCTCGAAATAGTCGATGATGTTCCTGCCAAGGTCCACAAAGAAGAGCCCAAGCTCCCCTGGACTGGCGACGCCGGCAGCCGAACCACCCCGTCGCTTGGAAGTTGATGCGGAGAACGCAGACTCGGAAGACCTCCACCTCCCAACTGCACAGAACACCGCGCATCGTCTCCTCCCCTCGCCTCCATGGCCGCTCGGAAGAGATAGAAGAACGCAGAAGCATCCCTGCATCGTTTGGTGGCTGCACGTATCCACTTTATCAGAGGAGCTTTGGGAAAATCCTGCTCCGGCCGCCGCCCACCATAGACGCCAGCAGAAGACCCAAAATCCCCCAATCCCGGTGCTGTTTGCACTCCTCGAAACAGGCTTTCACCTAGCTTTATAAATAAAAAACAAGTGAAATCGTTGCTGGACTAGACAACACAATGTCCAAAGGCAGAGACATAATACGATACACGATGCTGGGGCAGTAGCACACACACGCCTGAACTAAAACAAGGAAAAAACAAAAAGAAAAGGAGACGGAGACGGATCGACTAGACGAGGAAGATCGCAACCGCTGCGCCCTCCGAAGAATGCCCACCACGCTCCTAGCCCCGACTTGTCAAGCACCAAGCAGCATCCTCAAGAGGGAAAGCGACCGCTGTAGCCTAGACCAAAGACTAGCCCTAGGGTTTCCCCCGGCACACAGAGGGGAATGGATGAAGGAAAGTCACGACGCCCTCTAGGAAGGAAGATGCCACCCGCGGCGACACCGCGTCGGTGTCGGTCGAGCCGACAAGGATTTCTCCTGAGGGCCCTATACTACCCCCGGTCGAGCCGAAGCATAGGAGACCCGCGAGACCGAGGCCTCGCCACCACCAAAACTTGCCGCCCACGAGCATGCGCCACTCCGGTTTCGACTTCGTCATCATTGTCTCACCGAGCAAGCCGTCGCGAGGTCTGTAACATCGCAACACAGGTAGAAATGAAATGGGCCCACAGGACCACGGCCACGCGGTAGGGAACTTCCTCCACCGCCGGAGGCGGTAGTCGACCGGCCGCGGCCGCAGACAAACCAGTCCTCCATAGGTCCGGCAAGGCACAACAGGCCCATAAAGCCTCCGCGGAGGCAAACCAGTCCCATGTCGGTCCGACCGGGCCCCGGTGGGCCCATAAAGTCCACCACCGTGCTGCAACAGGCCAACTGAGGACACCGAGGATCCCATCCATCCTAACCCGCTAAGATCTGCAGCACAACCAAAGCAAAGCCGTCCGGCCCGCCTAACCCAGATCCGGGCCCATGTGTTGGAGATATGCCCTAGAGGCAATAATAAATATAGTTATTATTATATCTTTGTGTTTATGATAAATGTTTACATTCATGCTATAACAGTATTAACCAGAAACATTAATACTTGTGTGATTTGTAAACTAAATAAGAGCCCCTAGTAAAGCCTCTTTATAATACTAGCTTGTTGATTAATAGATGATCATGGTTTCTTGATCATGAACATTTGAGATGTTGTTAATAACAAGGTCATATCATTAGGAGAATGATATGATGGACATACTCCTATAGATAAGCGTAGATAAAGATCAAGTCATTTTAATAGTTCAATTGCTATAAGCTTTCTGATACATAGTAACCTAATTCCTTCGACCATGAGATCATGCTTATCACCATCACCGGAAGGATGCTTTGATGACATCAAACACCACACCGTAACTGGGTGGCTATAAAGATGGCATTGAGTGTTCGGAAAGTATGGGTTGAGACACATGGATCAAGAGTGGGATTTGTCCATCCATATGACTGATAGATATACTCTGGGCCCTCTCGGTGGAATGTCATCCAATTAGCTTGCAAGCATGTGACTAGCTCACAAGGTATCACATACCACGGGAACGATAAAAGAGTACTTATCAGCAACGAGGTTGAACTAGGTATGCAGAGATACCGACGATCAAGACCTCGGATAAGTAAACTATCGTGAGACAAAGGGAAATTGGTATCGTATGTAAGTGGTTCATTCGATCGCAAAGTAATCGTAGAAATATGTGGGAGCCATATGAATTTCTATATTCCTCTATTGGTTATTGATCGGAAAAGTGTCTCGATCATGTCCGCATAATTCACGAACCGTAGGGAGACACACTTAAGGATTCGATGTTGTTGAGTAGTTATGGAATGATGAGAAAGAGACCGAATGTTGTTCGGAGTCTCAGATGGGATCCGGGATATCACGAGGAGATCCAGAATGGTCCGGAGAATAAGATTCATATAAGGAAAGTCCTATTTTGGAGTTGGGGAATGATTCCGGTGTTTTCATCGGGATTGTTCTAGAAGGGTCCGGAAGGTCCGACACTCCGGAGGGGAAGGGTACATGAATGTGTCATGACAATATGGAATGGTTGCATCATGTACTAGGTCAATTGGCTGGGAAAAATAAAGGGAGAAATCAAATCCTAGTTTGAAAGTCAAACGCCAATTTGAAAAAGTCAAACGGCAAGTTTGCTTGGTGGAGGGAGAGTAGGAAACCTACTTGGGGAGGAGTTCCTCTCCCTCCACCCGCCGGCCAAGGAGGACGACTTGGGGGAGGACTCCCTCCTCCCAAGCCGCGCCCTCCCACCTATATAAGGAGGGGCAGGGCTGCCCCTCTTCCCTACACCCAACTCACCCAAAACACTAGCCCTAGCCGCCGGGCTCCTCCAAGTCGCCGCCGCCTCCTAGGGTTCCTCCAACCCGCCGAGTTGGGGCTTCCCCAAGCCCTAGCCACCGGCCAAGCTCTCCCCTTGGTGCCTCTAAACCCTAGATCACCAAGGCCTCTCTCATAGTCCACCATACTCGCTCTGGCTTAAGGCGAAGCCCTGCGAGATCTCCCCTCTACTTCCGGTACCACGCCGTCGTGCTGCCGGAATCACGAGGAGAGTGCTACAACCTCCACTACCTGCTGGAACAAGGGAGAGGAAGGTATTCATCGAGTACCGAACGTGTGACCGACTGCGGAAGCGCTGCCGGAATGCAGCGCCGGAAGGATCGTCTACGCGATCTTGAGATCAGCAAGAGTATGACTACATCACTCACGAGAATCTGTTCTCGTTAACCGCTTTGGAATCTTCGAGGGTGAGTTCCTCTATCGACTCGTTGCTACAATCTAGTAGATAGATCTTGGCTTGTTTGTTTGCATGCGGTAGAAATTTTTTGTTTTCCATGCTACGAACCCCTACAGTGGTATCAGAGCCGTGTCTATATGTAGATCTGTTGCACGAGTAGAAGACAATGGTCATTGTGGGCAGTGGTGCTTTTATTATCAATTGCTTTTTGTGTACTTTGCATCTTGCGGTATGATGGGATGAAGCGGCCCGGGCTAACCTTACATTACATCGTTCATGAGACTTGCTCCACGCTCAACATGCAACTTGTATTGCATAAGTGGCTTTGTGTGTGCCTGTCTCTCCCATCATAGTATAGATCCAATTTACAACGGGCACTTGATAGTTCAAGCATCAAAGTTGTGGTTCTTGTTCGTAAGTTAGGGTGACACTTATTGAAAGCCCCAAACCACGTAAATATGCAAAGAAAATTAGAGGCGTCTAACTTTGTTTTGCAGGGGTGTGCTGTGATGTGATATGTCCATGATTGTGATTATATTTGATGTATGCAATGTTCCTTAAGTTGGCAACCGGCAGGAGCCATATGGTTGTCTTTAAATTCTGTTAAGACCCGCGTGTCTATTCAAAGTAGTTGTAATAGTTGAAGCTGGTGGATGACAACCATGAAACGATGCCATTGACCTTGACGCTATACCGATGATGATGGAGATCATGTTCGTGCTTGAAGATGGAGATCGGAAGCACAAGAAGAAAGGCCATATCATATCACATATTATGAATTGCATGTGATGTTAATCCTTCATAGATCTTGTATTGCTTAGTTAACGACGGTAGCATTATAAGATGATCCCTCAAGCACAAAAATTTCAAGTTTTAAAGTGTTCATCCTTAGTAAGCACCGTTGCTAAAGCTCGTTGTTTCGAAGCACCACATGATGATCAGGTGTGTTAGATTCTGCGAGTATATACAACGTGAGCAAGCCAGATTTGCTCATGCGGAACCCAAGGTTTGATCTTGACGAGCCTAGCATGTACAGACATGGTCTCGGAACACGGATCACCGAAAGGTAAAGCATGAGTCATATAGTAGATATGATGAACATGTTGATTGTTCGCCATTGAAGCTACATCAACTCTCGTGATGATCAGTTTTGATGTGGTGGATTTGGTTCATGTGATCACTAAAACAATGTGAGGGATATTGTTTTGAGTGGGAGTTCACCTAAACTAATTTAACTATTAATTAGAACTCAATTTGTCATAAACTTAGTCTAAACTATTGCAAATATGTTGTAGATCAATGGCGGCCCCTACCATCAATTTTAATGCGTTCCTAGAGAAAGAAAAGTTGAAAACAATGGAAGCAACTTCGCGGATTGGTTCTGCAATTTGAGGATTGTCTTCAATGCTGGTAATTTGACCTATGTGCTGGATGCACCGCTGGGTGACCCGCCTGCAGCTGATGCTACCGATGAAGTAAAGAATGTTTACCTCACTCGGAAGAATCACTACTTCACAGTTCAGTGTGCTATCTTGTATGGTTTGGAATCGGAGCTTTAGAAAAGGTTTGAGAACCATGACCCACATGATATTGTCCGTGAACTCAAAATGATATTTGAGGCTCACGCGGCAGTTGAGAGTTATGAGGCTTTTGAAAAGTTCTTTAACTGTAAGATGGAAGAGGGCAGCTCCGTCAGTGAGCATGTGCTTAAGATGTCTGGGCACGCAAACAAACTCCAAAGCTTGGGTATAGTGATTCCTAATGCTTTGGGGATTTACCGTGTCCTCCAATCGCTGCCACCAAGTTACAAGAACTTTGTGATAAACTACAATATGCAAAACATGAACAAGACGTTGCCAGAACTCTTCTCCATGTTGAAATCTGCAGAAGTGGAGATCAAGAAAGAGCATCAAGTATTGTTGGTCAATAAGACCACCAAATTCAAGAAAGGCAAGTCTAAGCAAAAGGGAAACTTCAAGAAGGGCGGTAAGAAAGTTGTCGCACCGACGAAGAAGACCAAGGCTGGGACTAAGCCTGATACTGAGTGCTTTTACTACAAGGGAGAGGGTCACTGGAAGCGGAATTGCCCAAAGTACTTGGCGGATTTGAAGAACGGCAACATCAAGAAGAAAGGTATATCCGATATACATGTTATTAATGTGTATTTCACTAGTACTCGTAGTAGTGCCTGGGTATTTGATACTGGTTCGGTTGCTCATATTTGTAACTAGAAACAGGTGCTGCAGAATAAACGGAAGCTAGCGAAGAACAATGTGACGATGCGCGTTGGAAATGGATCAAAGGTTGATGTGATCGCGGTCGGCACGCTACCTCTTCATCTACCATCGGGATTAGTTTTATACTTAAATAATTGTTATTTGGTGCCAGCGTTGAGCATGAACATTATATCTGGATCATGTTTATTGCGAGACGGTTACTTGTTTAAGTCCGAGAATAATGGTTGTTCGATTTATATGAGTAATATGTTTTATGCACATGCACCTTTGATAGATGGTCTATTCTTATTGAATCTCGATCGTGGAAATACACATATTAATAACATTGAAGCTAAACATTTGAAATTGAGCGGTAACTCGACCTATATGTGGCACTGTTGTCTTGGTCACATTGGAGTGAATCGTATGAAGAAAATACATTCCGATGGACTTCTTGAATCACTTGATTTCGAATCACTTGAAAGATGCGAAACATGTCTGATGGGTAAAATGACTAAGACTCCATTTTCTGGTATGATGGAGCGACCTACGGACTTGTTGGAAATCATACATACCGATATGTGTGGTCCAATGAGCGTAGCATCGCGCGGTGGTTATCGTTATGTTCTTACCTTCACGGATGACTTGAGTAGATATGGGTATATCTATTTCATGAAACATGTCCGAAACTTTCGAGAAGTTTAAGGAATTTCAAAGTGAGGTAGAGAATCAACGTAACAAGAAGATTAAATTTCTACAATCTGATCGTGGAGGTGAATATCTAAGTTACGAGTTTGGCGAGCATTTGAAGAAATGCGGAATACTTTCACAATTGACACCGCCGGGAACACCACAGCGTAATGGTGTGTCCGAACGTCGTAATCGAACTCTCTTAGATATGGTTCGTTCTATGATGTCACTTACAAATTTACCTCTATCGTTTTGGGGTTATGCATTAGAAACAGCCGCATTCACTTTAAATAGGGCACCATCTAAATCCGTTGAAACGACACCGTATGAATTATGGTTTGGGAAGAAACCTAAATTGTCATTCCTTAAAGTTTGGGGTTGCGAAGCCTATGTAAAGAAGTTACAGCCGGACAAGCTTGAACCCAAAGCGGAAAAATGCGTCTTCATAGGATACCCGAAGGAAACTATTGGGTATACCTTCTATCATAGATCCGAGGGCAAAATCTTCGTTGCTAAGAATGGATCCTTTCTAGAGAAGGAATTTCTCTCGAAAGAAGTGACTGGAAGGAAAGTAGAACTCGACGAGGTTGTTGAACCTTCTCTCGAACTTGCGAGTAGCGCAGCACCGGAAGTAGTTCCAGTGGTGCCTACACCAATAAGAGAGGAAGCTAATCATGATGATCATGAAACTTCGGTTGAAGTTGCTACAGAACCTCGCAGGTCAACGAGAACTCGTACCACTCCTGATTGGTATGATCCCGTTATGAGTGTCATGTTGGTGGACAACACCGATGACCCTGCGACATATGAGGAAGCGATGATGAGCCCAGATTCCAATAAATGGCAAGACGCCATGAAATCCAAAATTGGATCCATGTACGAAAACCAAGTATGGACTTTGGTGGACTTACCGGATGGCCGGAAGGCTGTCGAGAATAAATGGATTTTCAAGAAGAAAACAGATGCTAATGGTAATGTTACTGTCTATAAAGCTCGACTTGTCGCACAAGGGTTTCGACAAATTCAAGGAGTTGACTATGATGAGACTTTCTCACCAGTAGCGAAGCTAAAGTCTGTGAGGATTATGTTAGCAATCGCTGCATATTATGATTATGAGATATGGCAGATGGATGTCAAAACAACGTTCCTCAATGGAGACATTGATGAAGAGTTGTATATGATGCAACCCAAAGGTTTTGTCAATCCTAAAGATCCTAACAAGGTGTGCAAACTTCAACGGTCCATATATGGATTGAAGCAAGCATCCCGAAGTTGGAAACAATGTTTTGATAAGGTAATCAAAAGCTTTGGTTTTGTACAAACTTATGGAGAAGCTTGTATTTACAAGAAAGTGAGTGGGAGCTCTGTAGCATTCTTAATACTATATGTAGATGACATATTGTTGATTGGGAATGATGTAGACCTTCTTAATAGTGTCAAAGAATATTTGAATAATAGTTTCTCAATGAAAGATCTTGGCGAAGCAGCTTACATATTAGGCATAAAGATTTATAGAGATAGATCGAGACGCCTAATATCATTGTCACAAAGTACATATTTGGACAAAGTTCTAAAAAGGTTTGGAATGGAAGATAGCAAGAAAGGGTTCTTGCCCATGTTGCCCAATACGACCATGAGTAAAACTCAAATCCCAGCAACGACGGAAGATAGAGAAAGGATGAGTAAGACTCCCTATGCCTTAGCCATAGGATCTCTAATGTATGCCATGCTATGTACTAGACCCGACATTGCATATGATGTTAGTTTGACTAGCAGATATCAAAGTGATCCACGAGTGGATCATTGGACAGCGGTCAAAAACATCCTTAAGTACTTGAGAAGAACTAAGGATATGGTTCTTTCTTATGGAGGTGATGAACAGCTCGCTGTTAATGGTTACACCGATGCTAGTTGGAACACCGATCCGGATGATTCTAAATCTCAATCTGGATACGTATTTACTTTGAATGGTGCAACAGTTAGCTGGAGGAGTGCAAAGCAAAGCGTTGTGGCGAGATCTTCAACTGAATCGGAATACATAGCTGCTTCGGAGGCTTCACAAGAAGCGATATGGATGAAGGAGTTCATTACAGAGCTCGGTGTGGTTCCAAGTGCGCTGGACCCAATGTCTATCTACTGTGATAACATGGGCGCCATAGCCAATGCGCAAGAACCAAGGTCACACAAGAAGTTGAAGCACATCAAGCTACATTTTCACGCTATTCGAGAACATGTCCAAGATGGTGACATAAAGATTTGCAAAGTACACACAGATCTGAATGTGGCGGATCCGTTGACTAAACCTCTCCCGAGGGCAAAACATGACCAACACCAAACTGCCATGGGTGTTCGGTATATTACCATGTAATCTAGATTAGTTGACTCTAGTGCAAGTGGGAGACTGTTGGAGATATGCCCTAGAGGCAATAATAAATATAGTTATTATTATATCTTTGTGTTTATGATAAGGGTTTACATTCATGCTATAACAGTATTAACCAGAAACATTAATACTTGTGTGATTTGTAAACTAAATAAGAGTCCCTAGTAAAGCCTCTTTATAATACTAGCTTGTTGATTAATAGATGATCATGGTTTCTTGATCATGAACATTTGAGATGTTGTTAATAACAAGGTCATATAATTAGGATAATGATATGATGGACATACTCCTATAGATAAGCGTAGCATAAAGATCAAGTCATTTTAATAGTTCAATTGCTATAAGCTTTCTGATACATAGTAACCTAATTCCTTCGACTATGAGATCATGCTTATCACCATCACCGGAAGTATGCTTTGATGACATCAAACACCACACCATAACTGGGTGGCTATAAAGATGGCATTGAGTGTTCGGAAAGTATGGGTTGAGACACATGGATCAAGAGTGGGATTTGTCCATCCATATGACGGATAGATATACTCTAGGCCCTCTCGGTGGAATGTCATCCAATTAGCTTTCAAGCATGTGACTGGCTCACAAGGGATCACATACCACGGGAACGAGAAAAGAGTACTTATCAGCAACGAGGTTGAACTAGGTATGCAGAGATACCGATGATCAAGACCTCGGATAAGTAAACTATCGTGAGACAAAGGGAAATTGGTATCGTATGTAAGTGGTTCATTTGATCGCAAAGTAATCGTAGAAATATGTGGGAGACATATGAATTTCCAGATTCCTCCATTGGTTATTGATCGGAGAAGTGTCTCGATCATGTCCGCATAATTCACGAACCATAGGGAGACACACTTGAGGATTCGATGTTGTTGAGTAGTTATGGAATGATGAGAAAGAGACCGAATGTTGTTCGGAGTCTCGGATGGGATCCGGGATATCACGAGGAGATCCAGAATGGTCCAGATAATAAGATTCATATAAGGAAAGTCCTGTTTCAGAGTTGGGGAATGATTCCGGTGTTTTCATCGGGATTGTTCTAGAAGGGTCCGAAAGGTGCGACACTCCGGAGGGGAAGGGTACATGAATGTGTCATGACAATATGGAATGGTTTCATCATGTACTAGGTCAATTGGCTGGGCAAAATAAAGGGAGAAATCAAATCCTAATTTGAAAGTCAAACGCCAATTTGAAAAAGTCAAATGACAAGTTTGCTTGGTGGAGGGAGAGTAGGAAACCTACTTGGGGAGGAGTTCCTCTCCCTCCACCCGCCGGCCAAGGAGGCCGAATTGGGGGAGGACTCCCTCCTCCCAAGCCGCGCCCTCCCACCTATATAAGGAGGGGCAGGGCTGCCCCTCTTCCCTACACCCAACCCACCCAAAACCCTAGCCGCCGGCCTCCTCCAAGTCGCCGCCGCCTCCTAGGGTTCCTCCAACCCGCCGAGTTGGGGCTTCCCCAAGCCCTAGCCGCTGGCCAAGCTCCCCCCTTGGTGCCTCTAAACCCTAGATCACCAAGGCCTCTCTCATAGTCCACCATACTCGCTCTGGCTTAAGGCGAAGCCCTGCGAGATCTCCCCTCTACTTCCGGTACCACACCGTCGTGCTGCCGGAATTGCGAGGAGAGTGCTACAACCTCCGCTGCCTGCTGGAACAAGGGAGAGGAAGGTCTTCATTGGTACCAAACGTGTGACCGACTACGGAAGCGCTGCCGGAACGCAGCGCCGGAAGGATCGTCTACGCGATCTTGAGATCGGCAAGAGTACGACTACATCACCCACGAGAATCTGCTCTCATTAACCGCTTTGGAATCTTCGAGGGTGAGTTCCTCTATCGACTCGTTGCTACAATCTAGTAGATAGATATTGGCTTGTTTGTTTGCATGCGGTAGAAATTTTTTGTTTTCCATGCTACGAACCCCTACACCATGGCCTCGCCCGCCCCGAGCTCTGCCTACCGTGGATGCGCCGCGCTGCCCCGTCCCCCAAGTCTGCATCGCCACGCTGGCTCACCCCCGACGGATGCGCCGCGTTGCTTGCACTCACCGAGGGGAAGCTCTGAGGCAGCCTAAGGCCACCTCCCTGCCAACTCTGGAACTGTGGGGGATGTCGCCGCTCTTCCACTTCCCCTCGCCGCCTCGGCTGGCCAGAAGACGAATCACAACCACGCTTCTCGAGCTCCAACACTGACCATCGCTCTTATTCTTGGGGACTCCAACCTCAGCAGTCCCTCCATGAATCTCCCACCTTAGGAGTTCGAAGGAGATCAGCAAGGAAGGCCGAGCGGCGGCACCGAGCGGAAGAGTCACATTGGCATCTCGCCATACGTCATGGAGGCACACACAACTACTCCTACACCTACAACTACAACGAGAGCCAGCAGACCTACTCTACACAGGGAAACCTGGCCACTAGCTCCAACTCCTCTTCGACCGGCTTGGCCGACAGAGGACAAGAGGAGCAGCGCCAGGCGCTCTCCGACGACTCTCAAGGGGTGGGAGTGGATAAGGGTAGTTGATGACACGCAAAGGAAGATCAACAGTGATCAACATTTCCTTCCGCCATTTGATATACTATGCAAGGAGTGAGCGAGTCAAATCAATTCATGTACTGTTATTTGTGTTTGCATTGTTTTCTTCCCATTTGTACTTCACATGACATGTTTGTATGTGTTTATGCCCAAGAAAATTTGATACAATAGGTAACGATGTGCTGCACGGTATCAACAATTTGACTGCGAAAGTGGAGCACCTAAACTAGACGAATAGGAAATGACAGAGCAAAAATATAAAAAATAAAAAGAGCGGCAAAAAGCAAACATGTGTGTTCGCGTCCGAATGGTGGGCGCCATTGGGTGCTCACGCGAGCAAGGGGAGAACACCCGGTCCGTTCGTGTCTTCGGTGCACCCCAAACGAACCAAAACGCAGACAGGAAAAACGCAGGCCAATCTATATCCACCGGTATAGCGTTCTTACGCTGGAGGCCGGTAAACCTGTCCGTCATCTCCTCTACCGCCCCGGTTTGGACATCGACCAGATACACATTGCGGTTGTTGTTGTCAACTAGGAGCAATGTGCCACTTTTGTCCCCAAAGCAAACGCATTCCGCTCTGCCAATCGACTTGTGCTTGGGTTGTTGTATCTGGGTGACTCGCGTGAGGAGCCAGCTGCCATCCGCAGTTTCTTGCCGGGTCCAGATTTCTAGGCTGAGATCTTTAGTGTGCAGGCGAACTAAGATGAGCTTCCCGTCAGCACCGATGGTGAGTTTTGGTACACCATAAGGGCTGTAGATGAAGTGCTGCGTGACCGGGACGGGAAGCTCTGCCAGGGAGACATGGGCGGTCTCAGCATTCACGTCCAGGACGTACAGGTCTAAAAGGTTCCAACAGAGCCAATGAGTCGTGCCCCGTCGCACCACGGCATTCTTCTGAATCAGCTGCATACAACCTTTGTGTTTCAGTCGGTCCAGGCAGCTGCCAGGCGCGCTCCAGCTCGGTTGATCAGACGAGAACATGTAGAGATGGTAGTGCTCTCCGTTCTGTCTGGTGCCTATGATTAGCACTTTGAATAAGACGGAGAAACCCGGCAATGGCCGTTGTTGGTGGCCGTTAACGTTGGAACAAAAGTCGGACCCTGTTAGGATGGCAAAGCCATCCACATTGACGTAGCCATTGTGTGGCTTGTACAGCAACGGGGGGAGCACCTCGCATGTGCCAACGAATAGGTTACACACGGCAAGGTGGATAAATTTGGAGTATGACGATGGTGAGTTGTGGGCTATGGGGACGAAGCGCACGAGGAGGAGACCGCCATGGGAAGCAAGTGGCGCCACACGGTAGAAGAGGCTGTCGGCTATAGGGATCAAGGCGGCGAGGGAGCGGCGGCCAAGACCGAGCACCGATCGCGGTCCCGGGACAAAGGTTTGGGCGGCAACAGGGAGCCCCATGATTTCTCGAGGAATATGCCAGTCATTAGCAAAGAACCCGATGAGGCTGGACGGATGGCGTGAGTTGTCCGGCCAGCGGCGACGCAGGAAGGAGGCAGAGTCGGCTACGAGGCGCCTCCACAGCTTGCATGTCGCCGCGGCGCATCGGAAGAGTGAAGCCTCGTCAGCCAAACGTGAAAGGATCTCGAGGACCATGTCGTCTGGGAGAGTGGCCGCCCTCGCTTCCATCTTCACCTGCAGGGCGAGACGTGATCGACATAGAACGGTTGAGTTTATGTTGATCGATCGGGGCGTATATATTAAACGTACATATACGATTGCATCTTTGCCTTTCCCGTTCTCTTGTCCAAATCCGGTTCCGACTCATCGTTAGCTTACGACTTGTACTGTATTATTACCCCGAAAAGTACTCTATTTGTTTACCGATGTGCGATGTGGTATGCTATGCATGATGACAAACCTGCCGGGAGGATTTCTACTTGTGAGGGGTCCACTTATAACCCGATCCCTATGTGCCCTCCTTCCAACGAATTCTTAAAAAAAACGAATTCCTTGTGTCAAATTTTCACTTGGCAATCACAAACATGCTTGGCTAAATCACATGGAATACATTAGACACAACCGTCGGGTTTTGGCCGTTCCTCCGCAAATAAACCGGTTAATTTTTTTTTCAATTTTTAAATAAAATGAGACAAAATTGCTCGTTGTGTTTTAAAAAACTAGACACAAATGTGTAGTGTCCACGGTCATCGGGTAACACATAACTCCAAAAGATGATTCCAAATGCTACGCCAACATAAATATCTAAATATTCAAACAAAAAAAATCTATTTAGAACACACAGCATATATAGAAAACAAACATAATAATTTCTAAAATCCATGAATTATACTACAGAATACCAGTTTCAAAAATGTGTACATCATCCTAGAATCTTTTGCTTTCAGCAACCTCAGTTGAATATCATCAACAAAACAAATTTACAATCTTTCATCAAACTCATTTGACAATTGCATTCCTACATACACATACTCCCACATTCTCCATTGTAATACCTCGAACACTACGCTCTAAGTAACAAGTCTGGAATAAACCCAAAGTGCATGAGGTGTCCTACCGAGGAGGCCGGGGCCACCCACGGGTAGGTCCCGTCTGAGCGGAACAGGGCACAGTACCGGCCAACACCCCATCCACTTTGCAAGAACACCGGGACAAGTACGAGCGGCTAGTCGATAGGCATGCGAAAACATAACATACACAATTGTGTATGTTAGCGACATACAAGAGTACAACAGAGCCATGCCATCTAAAAGAAATAGAAATATTCAACACCATACATCAAGATTCAAATTACTAGATAGTTCTAATAGTTAGGATACATCCTCAAACATCACACATCAGAGTATCAAGCGGAAGTGGAAAACAGATCCGAGTACGGATAAGAAGCGAATTGGCGTAAGACGCCCTGAAAATAAGCACATCCCGTCCACATGATCTCAAGATCTCCAAACCCCGGAAACTCTACGCCAGATGGTTGTTGCCGCCATCATCGGTCTCTTCAACCCAGTAGCCTTCCCGTGGGTAAACCTGTCCATCTGAACCAAATATTTATCGTGTAAGACCCTAGGGGGCTTAGCAAGTCTTTATGCATCTAAAGGGAACATCCTGAGGGTGACGCAATTGCAGCAAAAATAAAACCTAGCAATCCTATAGAGACACGCTACAACATCTGCCTAACCAATAATAAACGGACGCTTGTTAAGTAAACAACGGTTAATTTCCCATCAGATATATATCAACATAAATAAACATCACTCGCCCACCCCCCGTTCCCGAACGAGAAGGCGGAATAACATCCCATCCGTTGGCAGTTTTATTAATCATTCCATGAATATTGCACTATTACTAGACAAGTTTTAGTCAATTTAAAAATGGTATTTTAGTTATGCTTGTCTATGATCGAGAAACAGTGCTCCAAGTCGTCCATAATCGTGGACACGGCTTTCAGAAAGATTTACCCTGCAGGGGTGCACAAATAGCAATACACGCACGATCAACCTCGGAAAAACCAAATGAACACCCAACGAGGCATCACAACAAAGCATTCGCAAGATTCATATTTGATTTTAGGGGGCCACCCCGCTAAGCTACCCGCTACGAAGTTGGCCGGCTCCGCGACGGACCGAGGGGTTTGCGAGAACGGCTGTAAACGACTGGGAACCCGAAAATGTGACTGGGCTTGTCGATACCGCGAAATCATGCCGCGATCCAAAACAGTACAGGTGCTCCATCATGGCATACGTACAAGATAGTAATAAAGCCCCAAACTACTTTATGGCCCCAAGAAATTAAGTGTGACTCAAGCTAGGATTAAGGGGATTCATGGTCCCATATGCAGATAGCGCGATAATCAAGGAACAAGAATCAAGTACTCGGGGTCCTACGGGACACAAGTTGGCGGATAAAAACCAAATCTCAGCTATTGCCCACCGACGCCTCTTTCTTTAGTTATCCCATTACTACTCAATTCAGTTGTTTAGGTACCTCATTCTTTAAAGACACTCACAAACCCTACACATGCAATTCTACGACTCGCATGGCTCAAACAACTCCTGTATTAATGGCTCATAGGATTGATGAAACAAGTTTCGGTGGGTTTAAAAGTAAAGGATATGCAATACTTGGGATTCAATTTTATTCGGATCGCGACACATGATGCAAGAATAAGATAGATGCAATAGGTACTATATTTAGTGCAAGCATGGGGAATGCTTGCTTGACAGTTCAGTTGGAGAATAAGATGGCTCCAGGTAAAACTCCTAAGTCTCCTGGTAAGATCCTTACTCGGCGTCTATCCGGATAAAAACCAAACACACAAGGGCCGAAATAAATACACTGCGCAATCATATAATCATCTGCACAAGCAAAACAAGGTATGCCATGATGATATGATGCACAATTTACATGGTATAACATAGCAATGGCATGGGTGAGGTGAGTAAATAATAATAAAGCACTTTGTTAATTTATTTAGGCATGTTTTACTCCCATAAACAGTTCTGATTATTCAATATTTATATGATGCATGCTTCAATTCATATCATGGAATGCATAGTTCAAACTGGCTCGTCGAGCTAATCGATTAAGACATATCATTTGTCGAATTCGGAGTTATGGATTTAAAGTTATGCAATATTCAAGAAATGGTATTTATTAATTCGAAATTTTTAAATTTACCAAATGATTTTATAAATAGCAGCAGTTGCGATACCCCACTGGTCCAGCCTATAGGATAACCTAGCTGACGGACGTTTTAGAGTGTTAAAACTATTTTGCAAAATTGGTTGGATAGATTTGATTAGGTCTGTTTTTACTCCTTATCCCTCTGCTATTCTCCTCTTACCTTAACGTGTTTTGAATATGCTCTCTTATCTTTTCTTTGAGTTCAGGAATTCTCGTGGTTGGGTTTCCGTCATACCTTCAGGGTTTCGCTTCCATCCTCTTGTAACGGTGCTTCAACATCCGACCTTCATGCTATCTTATGAATCTTTTATCTGTTGTACCTTTCAGTGGATCGAAAATTTACTAAATTTTTTCTTTCTATCCTCTGGTGTTTTCCGATACGAGGAAGTCATTTACATCAGATCTGATGAGAACCTACATCACCCTTTTGTTTCCAAAACTCGATTGTCGAGATCTCCAGTCTGAATTTCGAGAGTTGGTTGCATAATTCTCCAATTCATGTGTAGAGTAATGCTTTGGGTGCGCGATGGACTGATCACCATCCCACTACTCTTATCATTCGCTCTTGTACATTGATTGGTGAATCGATGCAGTTATACTCCTTCCGCGAAAGTTAGAGGTGGCCTTACCTTTTGAGACCTTTGCCTTCATCCGTGTTTCGGCGGAGTGTTCTCTCGACGAACGTGAGCAACAACCCCTTGTTGGTGGTGTCGCCGATTTCAAGATGGAAAAAGAATCCTTGTTAGTGGTGTCGTGAGGATTTACATAAAGCGAAAGGTTTCATATGGTCGGCCTTCTTCCCCGTACCATGAGGTGGATCTCGAGGGCGAGATCCATTGTTAGTGGTGTCGAATTATAGCATCCCGAGAAAACCCACTACTAGAAAATCGCTGTTGTTTATACTTTGTGCATCATCATGACATCAACATGCATCTTTTTGCCTAAAACTATTTTGCTAAAAGCCCTATTTTTGTTTTCTACAAATACCCCTTCTCTAATTCAAATATAAAACCATGTTCCTCTCGGATCCTTTGTAAATATTTTGTTTTAAATAAAAGAAAAAAAAATATAAATATTTTGTTAGGGGGAGGCAGTCCATCCGGTCAGGCCGAAAGATCCAACTAGACAGACCACCTACTACCCATATATAAAACCCTAACCCTAAATTTCTAGAAACCCTAGATTCCCTACCCAACTCCCTTTTCCCCGCCGCCAGAACCCAGCTCGCTGCACACCAAGCGCGACACGCTCGCTCGCCTGCACACTGCTCCCTCTCTTCCTGGTCCCACCGCTTGGCCCTACCACCCACCCGCCACGCACGCCGCGTGAGTATCACACCACCAGCCCGCGCGGAACCACCCTGTCGTGATCGACACACCCGCTCACCGCGTACGCACTACGCATCCCCGCAAGCCCCGTCCCAACCCGTGAACCCCATTGCCTCGCTACCCCACTGGTCCCACTACAACATCGATCCCCACCCCGGGCTCCCTCCTCACGCGCCCGCAACCCCCGCTCTCTCTCCCTCGACCCTGCCCGCAACCTTCTTCCCCGCCGCCAGGCACCGAGGCCTCCATCGCCCATGATTCCTGACTGCCTCCGCCTGCGAGCCTATCCGCGACGCCGCCTCCTTCCTCCCCTTCGGAAACCGCCACCGTCGCCATCCCTAGCCCTGCAGATCTTCGCCGTCCGCCGACCGTCGCCTCGCGAGGCCTCCCCTCGCCAAGCTCTGAAGCTTGCCCCGACCATGGCTCCCTCGTCGTCGCCTCCGTGCGCCCCGCGCGCGAGCCCGTTGATCCGACGTGCCGCGCCTCTACGCCTCCCCGCCGCCGGACGCCGCTCTTCTCCGGCCGCATGAGCTCGCCGTCCCGCATCGCAAGCAAGCCGACACCGCCGCCGTCTGTCCTATTTTCCTCGTGGGTTGGCCACAACACGACCATGACCCCTGCTCGTCTCTGCCTACCGACCTGGTGCTTTCCTTTATTTCTGTTTGCTAGTCTCAGTGGGCACGTGAGGTGCTGAGATGAAGTATACATGGTGCATACTAAAACCCGAAGACAATTCGTTACAGATGTTGCAGTGGCGATGATGCTGGCCTCGATTAGATCGGCTCCGACAATCCACCACGCATCGCTGACCCAATATCGTCCACAGAACTCCAAGGTCTCCTTCATGGATTCGAAGTTTGAGACCCTGAACCAAGATCCTTCATGGATTCGAAGTTTGAGACCCTGAACCAAGATCCGAAGATCGATCCTAGCGTTGAGACCAAACCGAACCCTTCGAGCCCCAAGATCTTCGATCCGAAATGTGTGACCTTTTTCGAGCCCCTATTTATAAATTGCCAACTATATAAACTGTTGCATATTTAATTGTTTATACTCGCATATATATTGTGGGTCTTTGGGGGGTATTTTGTTGACTCATCTAATAATTAAATATGGAGACCATATGCGGGCGAATCTAGTCTAATATTGGCTCCATTTAAATTTGTGTAGCGAACCAATGTCATGTTTTGCCTTGTTAAGACAATACTTAAAATGCGGGGTATTTAAACAAATAGAACCATATATTTAATTCTCGGGACCCGGTTCCGCTTAATATTGCTTAATTGCATCGCACCTTTGTCGTGTCATGCATCATACATGCATCATGCCCGATCTTCTACCATAATATTAAATAGTGCATCCGACGTTTCCTCTAGTGCTTTGCTTCTTCATGGATTAGGCCGATGAGTTGATGCGAGTGTCGACCCGATCTTCGGATGAACCTTCGACAATGTTTTACAGGCGAGAATTCTCCCCCTTTCTACCTATTTTACATTTCTAGTCTTTACTTCCTCCTGTTGATCTATTGCTATCTGTGTTGTGATGCTATAGATTTTGTACCCTTTTATACTTTCCTGCAGTCCATATATTGCCATGGACACATCCTATTACCTGTTGTTTGGTAGACAGTCGGCCTTGCGAGTCGCAGTTGCTTGCTCAGGTGTTGTTTCGATGCCGTTAAGTACCACAGTTGTTGGAGACATGCCTTATGCTTTATGTTGGAGATGATCATGACTTTAATTATAATTTAATAACTAAAATTGATAGTAGGTAAATAATGCAGAGGCACAGTGGACAATAGATGTTATTTGGTTTTTAACCGTCCACTTGTGTCCCGTAGGACCCCGAGTACTTGATACCTATTCTTTGAATATTCACACTATTCGCATGTGGGACCATGAATCCCCTTAGCCAGAGCTTGAGTCATATATATTTCTTGGGGCCACAAAGTAGTTTGGGGCTTTATTAATATCATGTACTTATGCCATACTTTACTGCTTTATTTACTATTGCGCGTGGAGCGCCTGTAGTGTTTTGGATCGTGGCACGATTTCGCGATATCGACAAGCCTAGTCACACTTTCAGGTTCCCAGTCGTTTACAGCCGTTCTCGCAAACATCTGGATCCGTCTCGGAGCCGGCCAACTTTGTCGCGGGTAGCTTGGTGGGGTGGCCCCCTGAAATATTATATGAATCTTGCAATTGCTCTGTCATGATGTCTCGTTGGGTTTTCATTTGGTTTTTTCCAAGGTTGATCGTGCGTGTGTTGCTATTTGTATCCCCTGCAGGGTAAAACTTTCTGAAAGTCGTGTCTGCGGTTATGGACGACTTGGAGCACAGTATCTCGATCATAGACAACTATAACTAAAGTACTGCTATAAATTTGACTTTATAATGACTAGTAATCAGCTTCACTACAACGGAATGGCTAAATAAAAGTACCAACAACTGCTGGTTTTGGGATGCCTCATGCTATATATATTTGACTAGTAAGTATTGCAACTACAACGGAATGGTTAACTAAAACTGCCCACTGTTTATAATATCAGAATGACTCATGCTATCTATATCTGACTAGTAATTGCCGTAACTATAACGGAATGAATAAAACTGTCAACTGTGTGAGTTCCTCGGCTGACTTCCTCGTTTGGTCTCGAGGGGGAAATACCAGGATGAGTATGCTTGGTGATAGTTTTAGGTTGAATCCGAATAGGTCTTTCTTATCCCTATCTGATAGCCGCCAGTTGTATCGAGTCTTTATAGGTTGTTTAGTGCATGTTGCGCTGCCGCTTCAGTCCACCATACCTATGTAGGCGAGGACCGCCGAATTCTAGTCTCGTCGTGTACTGGACTCAGTACTGACCGCTCTCTTTTTACTTTGCCCTTTATCGGCACCCCTTTTGTTTAAGCAGGTTTGAGATCGACGTCGTTAGCAGGGTTACCCTTCCGGCTTGGCCTGAGCAGGGTTATGGACGCCATTGGTTATTCTTCAGGGCTCTTAGCTCAATTTGTATCTTGTACGTACTTGGATGCTGTATCGTTTTCAATGTGATTTGGATTTTTGTATTGTATATCTGTATTCTTGACTCTTTGAGTCATTGTTGTATATATTTGTTCTGTGGGTTCGATCATGGACTATTGTGTAATGGTATTACTTCGTCTTCCACCTGCACGAAAGTGCCTGGTGGGCACTTTTAAATCGTTTCTATGCGGGTTTTGGCGGGAATCGCTGAAACTTGTATAGGGCCGATCCGAGGGTGTTACATCCATATACACATTTATGTACTTATACGCGGGGCAGTAACCTAGTGGTTGGATCGTAGTTGGTGCATCCCAGCGATCGGAGTTTGAGATCTATCAGGGACGAATTTCCGGAATTCTCACGCCGACCCACTTCTGCTATATAAAAAATGTCTAGTTCCTCCTAGCACCATTTCATTTTTATACTTTCCATGTAGATATGCCGCTTTAAAATGTCAATCCTCTCCCAAGTCTACAGGAAAACTCATCCATAAATACTGGTACAAGAAACTAAAGTTAAAGCTCTATACTACAGGAAAACTCATCCTATGGGGGTATTGAATTTAAGCAGCAGCAGATTCTCTCGACACCCGCTGCAAACGGATACAAAATCTTTGTGAGGCCAACAACTAGCACTTTTATTTTTACAAAATAACCCCAAGTTTACCTGAAATCTAGGAAACTCCTTTAACTTCTTAGTTCGCGTTTCCTCTATCCGTTGTCCACGGCCTCTGTCACCTCCGCCATCGATGCCGCGCCGTTGACCCCGCGCGCAGCTCCATTCCCCGCGCGCAACATGACGGTGGACACGGTTCACGGTCTCCTTCATCTTCTAGTCCAGGTGGGTGGCCTAGGCCGGGCGGCTCTAGAAATTTGAGGCCCCGGTACAAAATTCGAAAGGCCCAAAACTGAAAACTTGTGCACGTCCCTATACAATCTTAAAGGTGAAAAGATGTGGCCATTTTATTATATAACAATGAACTTCTGGATTTTTTTCTATAAAATATTAAATTTTATATGGTGCTAGAAATAAACTTGAATCAAGGTAGTTTGGAAGATATTTCTCTGTAGATTTGAGCAAACAACAAATGGACCTACACACCACATGATCAAATTAAGTCAACATTATAAGTAGCTGATTAACATCTTACTATCATCGTACCTTCAAGTTACATCTCCCTTGAAACAAAAATACCCAAACACCACACAACTTAACATCTTAGTATATACCTGACTCTCACTAAAAAAACTAGCATTACCTGTCAGACATAGGGTGTCAAGTGGGATCTCATCAAAATCCCACTTCTAATTTATTTGCTAAAATCTAGTACTCCCTCTGACCCATATTAGTTAATTCATTTTTTTTTTAGATTCGGATGTATCTAGCACTGAAACATGTCTAGATACATCAGAATCTAGACAAATCCAAGTCAACTAATATGTATCAGAGGGAGTATAAATTTTGAGCAAATATTTACACTAGAATTTAAAAATAAACTATAAGTAAGACTTTAATGAGATCCCACCTGACACCCTAATCAGACAGAAGTAACAACTTCTTGGCACTTGAGGACAGCAGCGGTGCAGGTTTTTGGATGCAAGCGATACACGTATGCCTTCCGTGCATGCAACAAAGACAATAGTAGAAGTGGTAATATGCATCCAGGGTTAGGAGGAGAAAGCCGATGCGTCCGTCCACGTAACGGAACATGGCACGCCCTTATGGACGGCCCTGCCTGGGGCAGCAGCAGCGACGCGCTGGCCATGGCCGGAGCCTGCGTGGTCGCCGCCAAAGGCGAAGAGGCGGGTGCCCGTTAACATGGCGGCCGAGTCGGTGGCCATGAGAAGCACGCACGCCTCAATGCTCGGCCTCGACCGCCGCCCGCGGCGTGTCGTCCGCGACGCCCTCGTCACGCCATTGTTAGTTTCTATGCGGCCGGCGAGATTGAGACGTCGTGCGAGACATGCTGGTTAATCGCTTCGATAGTTGGATTGTCTCCTCCCTTTGAATCCTAGACATACTTGTATAAAGAACATCTAAATATTACTCTATAGCTTACGCTTAAGGGAAAGCCCGTGCGCTGAGCACCGGCTCAGACGCTCAGCTACAGTAAATGCAGTCTAGAAAAAACCAACGAACCGGCATATCCCGTAACTTCTGGACAGTCCTGGCAAAGCGGTGGACAAAACGCTCCTTTCCTTCCCCACGACTCCACTCTGCCCAATAATCACAATCTTCCTCATTACTCCACTCTGCCGCCGGTTGCCTCCCGTCGCCCCCGCCCCTGTCTCTACCGCTGCCAGGCTTCCTGGCGCCACCTACAACGCTGCCTTCTCTGCTCCATGCGTGCCTCCATCGGCCTCCTCAGGCTCCGGAAGCGCTCCAGCGGTCCAACCGTCCTCCCGCGGGGAGGTCGTCTTAATGGGCGCTCAGACACAGGAAGGTCGCCGTCGGCTATCCCTTCCTAAGATCTCGGCGTGACGGACGCTGCCGGTGTCGGGCTGTTGGGATGAGGAGTACCGCTGTGTGGGGATGAAGATAGCCCTTCGCCTCCAGCAACCACATCTCTTCTCCTCCCAGTACACTGACAAAGGCGACGAAGGGTGCGGAGGATCTGGTATCGGTGAGATTACGTGACCGACTCATCTTCTTCTCCTCTCATTTGCTTCTGAATATTCATGCAATTTCTAATCGATTTAGGGTCTTCTTGGTGGCAGTAGCGATCGGACTGGACAAGAATGTATTCTCTAGCTTACATATACAGCTGGAGCTCAAATCCCATGCAAACCAAGGTATATTGGCTCATATTTACGTTACTATGCTGGAGAATTATTGTTATCGATTTCATTATCGTCACGGGGGGCCTAACCCCTTCACATGTTGTGGCCGATCATCCCATCAGATTATGGTGGATTCATTTTCATGTGTTGAATCGTGTAGGCTGAGTTATCATTTTTGGAACCAAGATGCTCTCCGTCCTGAGACATATCAGGGATTAACTGATGCTGTTGATGAGGCAAATTCAAGTGGGAAAAATGTTGGCGTCAGGGAGCTCTGATGGCCAGGTGATCCTTTCCTCCCTCCCCTCAATTTCTCATCTCCTTCCCTTTGTTTGTTTTCTATTTTCAGCTTGGCCAGGTCAGGACACCACTGGTCGAGCCTTGCTGTAGAGGAGGTATCCGAGAATTACGAGCAACTGCCGCTGGTACCAACGCCACCGCCACCAGCACGCGACATTTGTGAACAAGGTCATCGATCGAGCATGGAGATGTCGCCTCTCCTTTGTCTTGGTCATCAGTGCATGTCGGTCGATCAAGCTGTTGTGCAACAGTCTGGTGAAGAACAACCTACTATCCATTCCGTTTCCTGGATGAGTAATTCAGGTAGCTGACATTGCTCAATTTATTGATAACTTCTTCTAAATTGGTGATAGTTGGCTGTAAGTTGTTCCAGTGTGAGAACTGAACTAAACTTGCAGTATATCTCTTCTACACTATCAGCCCCAAAAAACAGGCAAACAACTATTATAACTATAGATAAGGAAAAATGTTAGATGATCCAATCTGGCTGAGTAGAAGCTACAAGGCTTTGTAATTTATCCAATAGAAATATACAGTTAGGCTAAATAATGAATCACCTGGGTAAGACTAATGAATCACAAGCCTTTTACATATCTGCAAAGGGAATAGATCCATCTGTTCAGAGTGTTAACTTTCTCAATCAATTATACCTGCTTTTCAGGTTCCCTTCATGTTCGATATCAAGAGACAATGGTGCGCTTATATCTTACAATATCAATTCTATATAGTATACTGAAAGTAAAAATTAGCAATTCAGTGGTGCTAACTCTCATAAAACATCCTTCCACTCTGCCATGCTGATTTGGTATTAGTAATATTTCACGAAATAAATTATCAAGAGCCATCTCTTATATATGCCTTCTGTGCAGTTTGAACTTTCAGATACTATTTCTGAATAATGAGAGTACACTAGGCAGTGGACACTTCTTTCTATATTGGAAACTTGACCATAAGCAGCGGTGTAAACTCTCATGTGCAGACATACATGTGCCTACATCTCAGCTCACCTTACAAAAGCTATAGGTTTGCATGTATAGTCCCTCTTAAGGCACATTCTTCAACAGAGACACCAAGATTTTACTTGATCATAAGAAGCTGGGGATTGGTTCTCCATACAGAGCATCGGCGTGCTAAATCTTACTGCAGGTAAGAACAATCTGACTGTATGTATCTATTTCGTGTTTTCTCTCTGTGTTGTACTGGGTTATATTTTCTCTTCTGTTTATTTGTTATCTGAATTTTTCTATTGCCGATGTGTTTGAACTGCTGGTTCAAATGTTACCAAGGTGGTTCTGCTGTACAGGAATTGCCTTATTATTGTGCTTTGTTTTTCAACCAAGAAAACCCCCCATCGTCTACTTATTTCCTATATTTTCTACATGATGTACTAAGGTTATATTTACTCTCTGTTTTTCAAGCAAGAAGTCTGTTCCGTGCATTTTGCCCAGGTTGTAACTAAGTTATATTTTTTCCACACAGTTTATCTAATTTTTGAACTTTCCTGCTGCCAATGACTCTTAAAATGCAGCATGTTCACTCAACTGACAGAGCTACCGCACCTAACATATAGCACCCTCAAGGAGGCCTGCAAGCGTGAGGATTAATTGGTTGGCGATGACAACGAGTGGTTCTTACTATCTGATGAAGCTATCCACTGGGTTTCTGTGCATTGTTTCTTCTTCCTTATCCTTCGTGATCACCGGTCTTCTGGTTTCTCTGTGACGGCAAGGTGAATACTACATGATTGATTGAGTGTGAATTATGAGATCTGTTTGTTTTTCCCTATAGTTTGGAATACTCCTGGTAACAATTTTTTACCATGCAGTGCTGGCCTAGATATGGCCCTAATCATCGTATTCCTCTTTTAGATCATAAAATTCATGCCACGGGGCACGGTGTGTCACCGTGCCATTTTGCATTCCAGATATACTGGGAGCCCACGTTATATGATTCAGAACTACCAGGATGGAATGGCTATTTGTCGGGTTCATGGAGCTCCTGGTCTTTTTATTACTTTCACTTGCAATCCAAAGTGGGATGAAATATCAGACGCACTTCTTCTGGAACCTGGCCAGATTCATGCTGATAGGCCAGGCATAAGATGAAGGTGAATGAGTTCAGCGATGATGTAAAGAAAGGAGTGACCCTTCGGTCCTATCAACGCGTATATGTTTTTATTCTGCCTTTTGATTTCTTGCCTCCCTATTTCTATTCTGCTTTTATGTTACATCGAGTTTGTTTTCGTAGATGTGCATGCTGCTACTTCTTTTAGTTATATCGATTGGAGTAAGGCTAATCTAGGAGCAGTTTATAGGGCTAAGAAAATATAGAGAGAAAGAGCAGCAAACTGAATACATATAGGTTCAGACGAGTCACACCTGATTACCAAAATAGATGAATTTTTCACTGCTGACCCCGGCTTGGCCACACCTGCCAGCAGGAAAAAGATCCAAGCTCATTAGCATCTAAAAAGTATACTGGGAGTTTAATTTTCGCAATATAAAGATGGGCTTTGTTTCTGGAGTTGACTATATAGTTTCTATTGGTTTGACTACTTGATTTTCTTTCTCTGTTCTTAACGGTCCATTCTATCTGTAGAAATTACAAGCATGTGTGTTCATGGGGTCAACTTGCAAGACAATAGATGTCCTTGGTGGTACTATACAACAGCTACCAATTGACAAGGGATTTTTATCCTCCAGCACAATTTTGGTGAGAAGTGAACATAGAATATCTGGCCTTTACGGATTCATCCCGCGGCATATTCTTACATGTATCATTTTTTCTGTGCAAGCAGTTTTTGTAGTCTGATCATGTAGGATATTTCTTACTAAAGTTTCGACCAACCCTTCATTTATATTTATATTTGACAATGCAAGATGTATAGCTGAGAGGCTAGGGTAGCTGAACTGATCAGGTTTGTTGAAGATACTTGCTACTCATCAATAATGTCCTTTCTTATCCTGCTAGATTTTAAATTTCGTAATGCAGGATGTATGGCTGAGAGGCTAGCGTAGATAAACTGGTCAGCTTTGTTGAAGATACTTGCTTCTTCTCAATAATGCCCTTTTCTTATCGTGTTACAACAATATTATAAGAAGTTCTCTTACCATCATTTATGAGAATTAGCAGTTCGACATAGCAGCTCATCAATAAATTCTTGATCTATTCAAACGACGGTGTAATTCTTTCTCCTTCAAGACCGTAAGATTCTCTCAATCAGTTTGTCTGGAACCACCAGAATATTCTCTAAATATAATGGACTATTTCTGAAAGAACTATTCTGCAACTGACAGCAAGGCAGGAAGCAGAGAAAGTGAAACGGCTCTTGATAGCACTTGAAAGAACTATTCTGCAACTGAACGGCATGCCGCCAAGTACGAACGTGTGTTATTGCTGTATATGGCCCAATCCAGTGTATATAACACATTTATTATGCCACTCATTTTATTTCTGACAAATATTCAGAGATGCTGGTTTTGATACTGATATAATCAAACAGACCACAAATCATCAAATATATACATGAACTCGATTAAGCTGACCAAACCTACTGAGAAGGTAAAGACAATGTGAGGTTCTATAAATGCTCACCCACTATCGTCTGCCTCTGCCTCTGTCCAATGTACAAATAGATTGACACTATCTACTACAATGTTATTGATCCTGACTTAGCTTTGCAAATAGTCATCAACTTTACAAAAAAAACATACTACCACCTCTGCTCTCTGAGACATGCGATTATGACTGTTTCTATTAGCATCAAACTTGCTTTAAAAAAGAACTCGGGCGCGGCGAGCGGCCACTTCCCCTAGTGTCCTTGATTTCTGAAGTTGAGGACATCTCCTCACCTTGTTATAGCCGCTTGGCAAGGATGGTCATGTGCGTGCATGCGTTTTCCTGCGTATGACCCTTCTTTGGAGTTTGTACCCTGATGTCTTCTTCATGTTCAATGAAATGAAATGCAAACTCTTTTGTGTTTCCTCTAAAAGAGGAGGGTGGGCATGGGTGGGGTTCTAGAGAGAATTAGCAGCACATGCTTGTGATGTACTTCTTCCGATTCCACAATTCTTGTGAGACGGTTTTAGTTCAAATTTGAACTACAATCACGGTAAGAATTATGGAAGAGAGAGAGTAGTCTGTATAAAAAATCATGTATTTTGTAACACATGTGAGTATCTAAAATTATAATTTATAAGTCGTGGCTAGCGTTGGTTATTAGATATTTTCGATGGTTCTTCATTAAGAAACAGTAAAACCGAACCACCTACAGCCAACCACAGCGATTTGGAGCTCTAAACCGTCGGATCGACCAACTAAACGCTCCAGATCGTATCAGCTAACCCGCAGCGTAGCTAACCTTGTTTGCTTCGTAGAATCGCTGTAAATAGGCCAGCCCACCGTTATAGGGCTGCTACTCCGCAAGCTAAGTTCGGCGTTTTGTTGTTAGTTGGGCCCTTGACCACACGAAGCCCATGTTCCATCCATGCTCGGTCTCTTTCTAGCGGTGCCTCTTCCGCTCCCCGACGTGAACCTGAGCGATCCTATCTCCCTCCTCGAGCTGTGCCGCCTCTCCCTTAACTCGACCTTTAGCAGCGGTGTCTTTCTCAATCTCGACCTTTTGCGTGATGCCCATGGAGACTTGATTTTGTGGCCTGGTAACCAGACTTGATTCCACGGAGGCCATTTCCCTCCCACATGGCGGCCACAATTTTTGCACTTCCTCGACGCCGTCCATCACTTTTCCCATTGGTACTGTTCGCCCTCTCTCTTAGCGGATGCTCTGCGCGCTCTTCTGCTGGAGCAGACGGTGGAGGATGTGGATCATCTGAAGGTGCTACATATCCACACGCCGGCTTTCTCCATGAAGCGATGTGACTATGCATCTATCTGCAATCGTGATATTGACTTAATTAGGGAGATGGAGACCAAAAAGGAAGCACAAGGATGCATGGTACTTTCAAGTAATTATCTTGAAACCAAAATTGAACGCACCAGATTGTTTCATTACAACTGAGTTTGTGCCCCTAGAAGCTTTGGGAACTCATCACAGGCTACATCCATCTATCATTTGCATCAAGATTTCTGACAGCAAGGTACATATACTTTCATATTACATCTTCTGTAATGTAATTCCTTTTTTAATTTTAATGTAATTCCTTTTATCTTACCTATTCCGAAGGTCACTGATGGATTTTTTTTGCTTAATATAAATTCAGTAACTATTTTGAATTTAGATTGAACGATCTAGACTGCAGCTTTTATATACTTGTAGACAATCTGTTTGATGTAATTACAATAAGGTTGCAGATCATTGTTACTGAATTAATATATAAGCTTATGTTCCGTTCATATTTAGGAACTTAGAATTGAAATAGTTCCACAAATAAGAACAAGCTTATTCATATTTGTGTCATGCATAATCTAGGATAGGTCATTCTATTGGTGGCATTCATCAATACTAATGTGTTTGCAAAGTCATATAGGATAAAAAGGAATTACGATTTTGCAATTCAGAAACACACTTTGAAGATAACTCCGTGGAGAGAAGTATAAGTGGAACAAATTTACTCTATCTGAAACTTTACTCAACCTAATCCCAAACGCTTGCTTGGCTTAGAATTCTTACTTGGATTTTTTGGAGAGGCATATGTGACCTTCATATGACAAATCCTCTCGGCCTTAGGTTGCTAACACTTGAAAGGAGGATTTATAATCTGGTGACTTTTTTGTCTTTTAAAAAAATATTTGAGGACAATGAGGTGAGTTTGATACATGATGCTTACACTCCCCCAATCATACATTTGATCTTCGCGATATTTTCAGCTTCAATGCAGATTTCTGATAGCAAAAGAAAATTCTTTGTGTTGTAATTGGTCAATATAGTTGAACTGTTCGAGAATACATTATAGAACTCTTACTGGTTATCTGCATTATATTTGCACTATATAGTTCCACAAAAGATAGATTTCTAATTCTGATACTTCAAGTTTCTTTTCCTTCAAACTATAAGAAATGCAGTTGTGAGAAAACTCTTTGATAAAGAAGGAATTGAAGGAGGGTTTTCAGTTGGTACTGATGGTGATACATGAAATGAAGACTGATAAATAATAGTTTGGCTGATACAGTGTTGATTAAGGACGACTGATTATTCTTTGGCGCTATTTCACCCAATTGTTTGATCTAATCAAGATTCTCATACCCTTAATTTTGTTCGCTCCTCGAATTTTATTAGGTTGCAATTTTTTGACATGATGTATTTCCACATTCAATTATATTGCATGGGATAAACACGTATAAGTTGTTCCTAGATTTTATGAGCTGCAGCTTCTTGAATGATGGTTTGGTGTAGTTGATTATGTTGCATGTTTCACCGGCAAACAGAAATAATTTATACAGAAGATCTGGTTTGTTCTTCTTAAGAGTTGCCATTTTTTTGGTGATTGCCTACAGGTTTTGAATAATAGATATTTCCATGGATCATTCTTGGACATTTGGTCCATCGAGTAAGGGTGATTAACATCATAGATTAGATGATTAGTTTGATTATTTTGGATCATATAGTTGATCACATTTTTTGCAGGTATTGTAACCTACTTAGTTATGTGCACATGCTAGCATCAAATAAATAATGTAAATTATTATAAGTAGGACATAATATCATCGTTACTCCTAATTGTCAGCCTAATGAAAAGTGTCATTCTAATTTTGGGACCTGATTTCATAATTTTGTTTATATTACAAGCCACAACAAACAATAATATGGTCTCTAAATAGGTTAGACACGAACCTCTCATGTAACCTATGAAGAATTTGATGCTAGATTTGCCATCATAATTGTGCGGATAATCGTGTGGGTGACATGATTTTTCTTAAATGTTTTGACCATTCTTCCCGAAAGCGCTTTCATGTTTAGAGCATATGTGTAGTCTCATTGTTGCACTTGTTTTGATATTCAGCTCTAGCGATAAAAACTTTGCATTAGCTGTTTTCATTCAAACATTGGGTTATGATTTATATGCAACTAATGTCAAGCTCCAATATGCCCTGCTAATGTTATATTTTCATCCACCCGCAACACAATTGTCTGCTGTATAGAATAGCTAATACATTAGCATAATACCCCATGTATGAGAACTCATAATATATGTTATACATATTTAACTTTCATGCTGCATATTTCCACATATTTATTGACTTTACTACTTTAATATTGTAAAAGTAGACGGGCGCGGCAACGCGCGCCATCATGGTCTAGTAAAATGTATGTCATATTACTTTCAATTGAAAAACATATATAAATATAAAACGTATGTCAAACTTTCTCATATAAAGAACTAAATTTATTTTTCTGTTTACGACATATTATTGTGTTCAACTGCTAATATTCTTTCCCATAGACTCATCATTTTGTAGATATGCATTACATCCTTAAACTTTAATAAGAGTGAATTGTTTTGCTTCGGTGAGGCTCAAACTTAAGAGGAGGTCAATCTGTATGGGGAACTTTTTGGCTATAGCCAAGGATAATTTCCTATCAAATATTTGGCCATCCTGATACATTATCGGAGACTTACAAATGCTGAATGGAAATCTACTGACGAAAGACTGCAATTAAGATTAAGTATGTGGAAAGACAAATTATTATCCTTGGACAGGAGATTGGTATTCATTAATTCAGTACTCAGTAACTTGACATTGTATGTGCTATCTTTCTTTCAATTACCAAAGGGGGTCTTAAAACGGTTAGATTATTTTTGATCAAAATTCTTTTGGCAAGGGGATAATAATAAGAAGAAGTATCAACTGGCTAAGTGGAGTGTGGTTTGCCGACCGAAAGATCAGGGATGTCTTGGTAATCAGGATCTCGAGATCAAGAATATAGCTCTTCTAGGTAAATGGCTTTTCAAGTTGTTAACTGAAGATGGGGTGTGGATAACCCTCCTCAAAAGAAAATATGTAGGTTCAAAAGCGATATCCCAAGTCATCTGGAAACCTGGTGACTTACATTTTTGGGCTGGTCTAATGGCGACGAAGAAACGGTTATTCCGCTCCGAATCATTTTCTATTAAGGATGGTTCTGAGATACGTTTTTAGGAAGATAAATGGCTAGAAAACGCTATACTACGGGAACAGTATCCAACATTGTACAATATCGTTCGTCATAAGGGTGATACAATCGCCAAAGTAATGGAGTCATCTCCACCGAATATGACGTTCAGAAGAGATTTAGTTGGACCTAGACTTATTTCTTGGTATGCGCTGCTTCAACTGTTGTCGCTAATCCATTTAGTGCTTGGGATGATGAATTTCATTGGAGGTTACATGAGAATGGTCAATTCTGGGTCGCTTTTACGTATAATGCGCTTATCCAACCAGCCTTACTAGTAAATAATAATAGGGAAATCTGGAGAATGAAGATACCTTTAAAAAACAAAAAAATTGCCTGGTATCTTCGTCGAGGGGTGATCCTTACTAAAGATAATCTTGTTAAAAGTAATTGGCAAGGGGATAAAACATGTATTTTTTGTCATCATAATGAGACAATTAAACATTTTTTTTTCCAATACAAATTAGCTCGTTCTATATGGTCAGTCATCCAAGTAGCGTCGGTCTTGAATCCTCCGTGTAGTGTGGCTAATATTTTTGGGAACTGGCTACATGGTATTGATTATAAGTACATAATTCTTTTTATGGTGCGAGCAATTACCATTATTTGGTCACTATGGCTATGAGAAATGATATGGTGTTTAATAGTAAATCCTTTTCACTCTTGCATGTTATCTACCGGTGTATAGGTACGCTCCGTATATGGTCTTTCTTGTCCCTTGCGGAGTTTCATGACCTTTTTTGTGGAGGTGTGTACTCGACTGGAGAATACGGCGAAGAACCTATTTATGCATCATGGTTGGCAGCATAACCTGCGGATTGTTCCATCACCAACATAGGCATCTTACAATTTCTCATGATGATATATAATTTGCCTTTTTATTTTTGATTGTATTTCTAGACTTTGAAATTGGATTGGTTGTGTGTATCTTAGTTGTGCAGAGGCCGGATGTAAGGTTTAACTTTAAGTAATAAAATCATCCTTTATCAAAAAATGCATTACATCCTCTGACCACAAATAAGCGTATTTCTAGATTTTGTCCTAAGTCAAACTCTTTTAAGTTTGAATAATTTTATACAAAAATGTACCAATATTTATGACATGAATTACTATATTATGTAACTACTCCCTCAGTCTCATAATATATGGTTGTAGTTATATTTTCTATTATGGGATAGATAAAGTAAAGATGGATCTAGTAATAATTTGTGTGAATATTGTTGGTTTTTTCGACGAAGTTGGTCGAACATAATTTTTTTTGACTTAATACAAAACCTGAAATAGTATTAGTACTTATTTGTTGATAGAGGGAGTACTTTCCTTTCTTGTTCTCAAGTCACCCTCCAAAAGGACAATCAAGTTGGGCAGTTAAGGACGCGGGTTGATTATTTAATATAGACAGTTGATAAAACAGGTAGTGTTGATTAAATATATGGTTGGTGATAAAATAATCATTACTCATTGTTTCCCGTCTCTCCTGTTAATTAAGAAAGTGACCAGGGGTCACGGTACGTGTTAGTACTTATTGTTTCCCGTCTCTCCTGTGTTAATTAAGAAAGGGACAAGATGGTCACCGTATGAGTATATCATCGTCCTCGTCCAGTTTGGGGGCTTCATGTTTGAGTTGCAGTCGGCCGTATTACACCACTTTCTTCATATTGGGCAGCCATGTCAACACGGAAGGTCCGAGGACCCTTCTCTTTTCCTAAACCGTTTATAACACTTAAACATGTTGGAATTTGCTGAGTTTTGGGCTATTGGCCTATTAGACAAATTCTAAAATTATCTTTGACCCACTTGTATATGGCAGCATATGGCTGTGCTAGGGGTGCTAAAGTTTAGTCCACATTGCTAGTTGAAGGGGAGTTGGACTACCTTATATAGTAGAGTGTTGCATCACTCATTAAGGTGTGACAAGAAGAGTAGCCCTCGCGCACTCCTCCTCCGACGCCGCCCGCCTCGCCTCGTCACGACGCGCGCGCGCCGCGGGTTGCGCACCGAATTCACACACGTGCCGACCCTCCAGAACCTTGCGCCGCCGCTTTCGTCTTCCCCATCCCGGCTTGCGGCGTGCACCGCAGATCGGGACAGTAGGCCTCCGGAACCCCGCCTCTCGTGAACCTGTACGGGTGAAGGGCGATCAGGTTTTTGGGGAGCGCTCAAGCGCGACTACTGGCAACAACGACGTCGTCCGACGACGAGTTCCCGAACGACGACTTCTTCCCGGACGACAGCGACCTCTTCGGCAACCTCAACATGGGCGACAGCTCTGCTGCTGCTACCGCCGCGACTACTGCCGCAACTGTATCGTATATGATCTCAATCTCTCTCTTTCGGATTATGCTAGAGTTTCTAGTTCTAGCATTTGGAGTAGATGTGATAGGTTTGTCTTGTATAGATGCAATCTGTTCATCTACTTTGTTGATCTGCATGATTGGTTTTACTATTGTTTGTATGATCATGCTTTATCAATTTATTATTCGGATTAAATCATATGGATCATTGATTATATTTCCAACAATCCAAAAACCTGATTATAGGCAACTGAATTCCACTGGCGTAGTCGCAGCTACTAGGCCGTCTCTTTTTGATGGCATGCACTATAAGAGATAGCGCAAGAGAGCAGTTCTCTGGTTTGAAAACCTAAACTGCTATAGCGCCACTCTTGGCAAGCCTGAAGGAGATCTTTCTGCTGAGCAGGAAGCGAACTTTAAGAAAGCCGATACCATGTTTATGACGGCTTTGTTCAGTGTTCTTGGGGACAACATTGTTGACCCTTATATGTCATTTGATAATGGCAAGGACGCGTGGGAAGCGCTCGAGGCCAAGTTTGGGGTCTCGGACGCTGGCACTGAGCTGTATGTCATGAAGCAATTCTATGACTATAGGATGGTTGATGAGCGCTCCGTCGTTGAGAAAGCTCATGAGACACAATCACTTGCCAAAGAACTTGAGAAGTTCAAGTGTTCCTTACCGGACAAATTTGTGGCTGGTGGCATTATTGCCAAGCTTCCTCCTTCGTGGAAGAACTTTGCTACTTCTCTGAAACATAAGAGAAGAGTTTTCCGTTACGTATCTCATTGGGTCTCTTCAGGTGGAAGAGAAGGAGAGAGCAAAGGACAAAACTGCTCGAGGACCTGAGGAAGGTTCTACTGCCAATTTAGTGCAGAGGAAAACTTACAATCCCACAAGTTCAAGAATAAGAACAAAACTGAAGGAAAGGGGAAGTTTGATGGCAAGAACAAGGCCACACACTCAACCAACTTCAAGAAGAAAAATGATAAGAGGAAAGGCTCTTGCCACGTCTGTGGTGATCCGGGTCATTAGGCTCCTAGCTGCCCTAATCGCTTTGACAAGCGTCAACATGGAAATAGCGGCAGTGCCGCTAATGTTGTTATTAGCGATACCGAGATGAAGGATGATGGGTACGGTATTTTACCTACTATCCTTTCAGTATGTCATTCTCCTGATTGGTGGATAGACACGGGTGCTAATACACATGTATGTTCTGATATTTCCATGTTTTCCTCTTATCAGGTCGCAAGGACCTCTTCCGTGCTGATGGGAAACGGCTCACGTGCTTCTGTTCATGGTGTTGGTACGGTAAATCTGAAGTTTACTTTGGGGGAGACCATACAGCTGAAGACTGTGCATCACGTTCCCTCCATTAATAAGAATCTTGTCAGCGGATCACTTTTATGTCGAGATGGCTTTAAGTTGGTTTTTGAGTCCAATAAAGTTGTAATTTCTAAATATGTACAATTTGTTGGAAAAGGTTATGAGTGCGGAGGTCTGTTCCGCTTGTCTCTGTCAGACTCATGTACTAAAGTTATTAATCATGTTTGCAATGATAATGAGTCCAATGTTTGGCATTCACGACTCTGTCATATTAACTTTGGTTGCATGACGCGGCTAGACAATATGAGTTTAATTCCGAAATTTACCACTGTCAAAGGTTCTAAGTGCCAAGTTTGTGTGCAAGCAAAGCAACCCCGCAAGTCTCATACGGCTGCGGAACCGAGAAACTTAGCACCACTAGAACTTATACATTCAGATCTTTGTGAGATGAATGGTGTGTTAACAAAAGGTGAAAAAAGATACTTTATGACATTGATTGATGACTCCAGTAGATACTACTGTGTTTATATTCTGAAATCTAAAGATGAAGATTTGAACTACTTCAAAATCTATAAAGCTGAGGCAGAAAACCAACTTGATCTTAAAATCAAGCGGCTAAGGTCGGGTTGTGGTGGAGAGTACTTTTCAAACGAATTTGATTTATTCTGTATGGAACACGGTATTATACATGAGAGGACGCCTCCCTACTCACCTTAGTCAAATGGGGTGGCCGAAAGGAAGAACCGCACTCTAACTAATTTGGTTAACGCCATGTTAGATACATCGGGTCTTTCCAAGGAATGGTGGGGGGAGGCACTAATGACTGCGTGTCATGTCCTAAACCGTGTTCCTGTAAAGGATAAAACCATGACTCCATTTGAGGAATGGGAAAAGAAAAGGCTTAAACTCTCTTACTTACGAACTTGGGGTTGTTTGGCGAAAGTCAATATTCCAATACCCAAGAAGCGAAAGCTTGGACCAAAAGCCATTGATTGTGTTTTTCTAGGATATGTTTTTCATAGCATTAGCTATAGATTTTTGATAGTAAAATCTGAGGTATCCGACATGCATGTTAGTACAATTATGGAGTCGAATGATGCGACTTTCTTTGAGGACATCTTTCCTATGAAAGGCATGTCTAGCTCATCAAATCAGGAGATGACTAGTTCATCTAGTCAGGAATTTTCTATAATTCCTGAACCCACTATGCCGATAGAACACTCTGATGATCCCGTGGAAGATGACAATGAAGCTCCCAAAAGGAGCAAGATACAAAGGACTGCAAAGTCATTTGGTGATGATTTCATTGTGTACCTTGTGGATGATACTCCCACTTCCATTTCAGAAGCCTATGCATCTCAAGATGCTGACTACTGGAAGGAAGCTGTCCGAAGCGAGATGGACTCCATCTTAGCTAATGGTACTTGGGAAATCACTGATCGTCCTTATGGGTGTAAACCTGTAGGATGTAAATGGGTGTTCAAGAAAAAGCTTAGACCTGATGGTACTATTGAAAAGTACAAGGAACGTCTTGTGGCTAAGGGTTATACTCAAAAGGAAGGTGAAGACTTCTTCGATACCTACTCACCTGTAGCCAAATTGACCACTATTCGAGTACTACTTTCCTTGGCTGCCTCACATGGTCTTCTCGTTCATCAAATGGACGTTAAGACAACTTTTCTAAATGGAGAGCTAGATGAGGAAATTTATATGGAGCAGCCTGACGGATTTGTAGTAGATGGTCATGAAGGAAAGGTGTGTAAGTTAGTGAAGTCTTTATATGGTCTTAAGAAAGCTCCTAAACAGTGGCACGGGAAGTTTGAAAGAACTTTAACTGCTGAAGGCTTTGTTGTAAATGAAGCTCACAAATGTGTGTACTATCGCCATGGTGGGGGCGAGGGAGTTATTATGTGTCTCTATGTTGATGACATATTGATATTTGGGACCAACCTCGCTGTTATTTAGGAGGTCAAAGAGTTCCTATCTCGTTGCTTTGAGATGAAGGACTTGGGAGTGGCTGATGTAATTTTAAACATCAAGCTACTAAAGGATGACAATGGTGGGATTACATTGCTTCAGTCTCACTATGTGGAAAAGACATTTAGTCGCTTCGGGTATAGCGACTACAATTCTTCTGCAACGCCTTATGATCCGAGTGTGCTACTTCGAAAGAATCAAAGGACTGCTAAAGATCAATTGAGATATTCTCAAATTATTGGCTCGCTCATGTATTTAGCCAGCGCTACTAGACCTGACATCTCCTTTGTTGTAAGCAAACTGAGTCGATTTGTGTCAAATCCTGGAGATGATCATTGGCATGCTCTTGAAAGAGTTTTGCGCTATTTGAAAGGCACTGCAAGTTATGGTATTCACTATACTGGGTATCCACGGGCACTTGAGGGTTATAGTGATTCAAACTGGATATCTGATGCTGATGAGATTAAGGCCACAAGTGGTTATTTGTTTACACTTGGTGGTGACGCTGTTTCCTGGAAGTCTTGCAAGCAGACCATCTTAACGAGGTCAACAATGGAAGCAGAACTCACATCATTAGACACGACCACTGTTGAAGCAGAGTGGCTTCGTGAGCTCTTGATGGACTCACCTGTGGTTGAAAAACCAATACCCGCCATCCCGATGAACTGTGATAATCAAACCGTGATCGTCAAAGTAAACAGTTCTAAGGATAATATGAAGTCATCAAGGCATGTGAAGAGGAGATTGAAATCTGTCAGGAAACTGAGAAACTCTGAAGTTATTGCGTTGAATTATATCCAAACATCTAAGAATCTGGCAGATCCCTTCACAAAGGGTTTATCACGCAATGTGATAGATAATGCATCGAGGGAGATGGGTTTGAGACCCACGCTATGAGTTGATCCCAGTGGCAACCCACTCTACGTGATCGGAGATCCCGTGAATTAGAGCTGGGAGACAAGCTGTTGGTCAGCTGAGAGGAGAGTATTCCCATATTATATTACATCTCCATAAAGATGCAATACTCTCTTATTCTGCATGGCAGGTTGATATTTATCTTAATGTGTTTTAAGTGGCTTTTTATAAGCGAAGATGTCGTCCTGCAAAACATCTCTTGAGGAACACACCTATATGAGTCTGACTGTCAAACGTCGCAGTCCGTGAGAGTTGGGTGCTCTCTAATAAACTCATGAAAGGCCCTGGAGTATGACGCATAAGCTCCAAACCGCGGGGAAGCCGGCGGTAGCCCTGTATCGGTCTAGATTTTGTGTGAAACTAGCGCGCAGAAAACTTGTAGTTCAAGGCATAGTCCACTATTCAAGTTGCTAGCTAGTGTAGCATGAAGTTTAACGTGGAAGTTCAACTTAACAGTCTCCACTACACACCGGTATATAAAACAATGTTCTGGAAGAAAAGTGTTGTGATGTGCCAATGAGACTTTGTGGGGGATTGTTGGAATTTGGTGAGTTTTGGGATGTTGGCCCATTAGACAAATTCTGAAATTCTCTTTGGCCCACTTGTATATGGCAGCATATGGCTGTGCTAGTGGTGCTAAAGTTTAGTCCCACATTGCTAGTTGAAGGGGAGTTGGACCACCTTATATAGTAGAGTGTTGCACCACCTACTAAGGTGTGACAAGAAGAGTAGCCCTCGCGCACTCCTCCTCCGACACCGCCCGTCTCGCCTCGCCTCGCCACGCCACGCCACGCCACGACGCGCGCGCGCCGCGGGTTGCGGGAATCTCGCCGAGTCGATCTGTATTTTGCTTGTTGGAAAAACTGATTATGAGTCATTAACGGACGCGTTAATTACAGCCGTTTCCAGTTTTTATGGACGTGACTGTTACCGACTCGGACGTGGGCTGAGCCCATGATCTTCCTAACCTGCACTATATAAGCGTCCGGGCTAAACCTAATCGGCACCGATCAATCCACACACACGCCGACCCTCCAGAACCTTGCGCTGCCGCTTTCGTCTTTCCCATCCCGGCTTGCGGCGTGCACCGCAGATCGGGACAGTAGGCCTCCGGAACCCCGCCTCTCGTGAAACTTTACGGGTGAGGGGCGATCAGGTTTTTGGGGAGCGCTTAAGCGCGACTATTGGCAACAACGACGTCGTCCGACGACGAGTTCCCGAACGACGACTTCTTCCCGGACGTCAGCGACCTCTTCGGCAACCTTAACATGGGCGACAGCTCTGCTACTGCTACCGCCGCGGCTACTGCCGCAACTATATCGTATGTGATCTCAATCTCTCTCTTTCGGATTATGCTAGAGTTTCTAGTTCTAGCGTTTGGCGTAGATGTGATAGGTTTGTCTTGTATAGATGCAATCTGTTCATCTACTTTGTTGATCTGCATGATTGGTTTTACTATTGTTTATATAATCATGCTTTATCAATTTATTATTCAGATTAAATCATATGGATTATTTCTTATATTTCCAACAAAACATAGTACTTAAGCTGCAGTGCCGGGAGGATTCATTTCCGTTTTCTTCATGGCGAAGATGGTTGCAATCACGGCTAGAGCAAATAGGGCACGTTTGGTTGCTAGCAACAAAATTTCATCTCGTTGTAGCTAGATCCCGGGGCATGGTCCGGCCAAAACGGGCATTGAGTCGTGATCTCTACTTTGTTTGTCTGTCTGTGTTGCCTTCTTTTGATCCTGGGGGAGATGGAAGTGGTGGTTGTTTGGTTGTTCGCACTTAATTTGGTTGGCTTATGATTAAAAGTTAACACTCACATGTAAACAAGCTTTGACCGTAGTACATCTTTATATTCTCGTCACTCTTCCTTTGAAGAGAGATGGATATGACGACAACGCGGCTAGCGATGGAGGATGCACTCCGATGACCTTGGGATCGATGTGCTAGCGCTCCCCTCGCCGTCGCCGCTGCCTGACTGGATTAATTGCTCGAAATGAACTGCTCGCGCACAGCTGGTTGTTTTGTGGGTGTTATCGTGCTGCCTCTTACGACCATGGCTTCGAGGTCACCTTCATCAACACCGAGGAGGACTACACGCTCGTGCTCGCCTAGCTACCGCCAGACGGAGCGCTGCAACATCAACATGCAGTGGTCCTTTGAGGTCGCCAAGAAACGCCGCATCTGTGTCGCCGCCTTCTGTCCAGTGGCCACAACATCCTCAACAACGTCCCCAAGGTCCTCACCGCCATGGACCTCCTGTCCCACGTGCGCCTCCGCCTCCTTCTAAGTTGTTTCTCTAGGATCATCACCAGTATCTAGGCATCTTCAGTTCAGTCTCCACACGTGAACAACTTACATTATATTAGAGTTATATATATTCTTCTACGTCCACCAAATCGAATATTACAACATGAGATTTGCACGGAAAAACGTGTTCAAGCCGTCTCTAAAAGAAAATTTCAAACGATTCACCATATGCGACGAATCAAAAGAAACACTTCTAAAATTTTGTCAAACAAGAACACAAATCTAAGAAGATACAACTGATAAAACTCGATGCCGATTGTCAGAATGAGATCCATCATCAATGCGCATCTTTTTCATGTAGAGATTATTTTAAATCGAAGCATCATATGCTAATTACAAGAGGTTGGGGAAGAAGCAGCCCAATGGAGGAGAGAGAAAGTTTATGACACGTGGAGGTTGCATCTAGTGATCGCAGATTTTTGAGAACGGGCTTGGCTCCATCAAAACCGATGATTCGAGTATTTTCAGTGGGCCTGCCCGGAGTGTTCTAAAGTTCATGCGGGCCCAACAACACGAATGCCGCAAGACATCCAATTGGTCCAACTTCTTCTCCATGAGTCCTACCCGCCTGGCCCATCCTACCAAATGTGTCGATAGTGTTGGGTGGTCGACGATGAGGACTTGGTGTGTAATGCAAGGGGTGTGATGCTTTGTGTTTTAGCATGTCAACGTGTTGACCATAGGCAACAACTTTTAGTAGTAGTATTTATTTTTTCTCCCATGTTTGTACCTCATGTTGTAATCCTGGATTCTATTTCCTCTTTCTGTTTTTTGAAAATTACCATAATATACTCATAGGAGCAAATACTACACGATAGAGATACATAATATCTCTCAAAATAAAGTCTAAAAACTAGCAAATATTCTAAAAAAAACTAGCAAATATTTAAGATCTACAAACTCTTTCTTCTTACAGGACACAATCTAGTACCTTTCTGAAAGCAGCCAAAAACTGACCGATATACAACCACAACCTGTAAATATCATGAAGAGTTCTCCTATAATTTCAATTTAAGCAGCAGTATAAAGACTACATGCATGGTGCAGTCATTAGATTAACCAATTAACATCGGCAAGAGTACCAACACCAATATTTTATGAAAAAGCAACCAAATAGCCTAGTTGACGTCATTGGTGAACCAAAAGTACGAATCAACATTTTCGAGAACATAGTAGCCGGGAAAAATATTGCAAAGATAATCACGTGGCAACCATGAGAAAAAAAATCAAAAATCAATCTGGCGAAGCAAGATCTGAAATCCCATACTCATAGAACTTCAATCTTTTAACACCATCATTGACATTGGGAAGGAGATCTCCTTGTCTAACGAAGGGCCAAATATCATTTATTATAGACCATGCTATCTTCATTGAAGTAGATGTCAAAAAGAAGATGGCTACCAAAACACTAACCTAATAATCTTTTAAAGCACTATTTTTATTAAAAACTCCACCATCGATCGGGTTTCTGACCCCTCCCGACGGTCTCACCAGCGTCGGGGAAACCGATCTATGGAGGAGGCGGAGTGGAGGCTAAGGCTAGATCTTTAGGGGTTCGTAGCATGGAAAACAAAAAATTCTATCGCATGAACACACATAAGCCAAGATCTATCTACTAGATTGTAGCAACGAGTCGATAGAGTACCAACCATCGAAGATCTAAATTGGTTAACGAGAGCAGATTCTCGTGGGTGATGTAGTCGTTCACTTGCCGATCTCAAGATCGTGTAGGCGATCCTTCCGGTGCCGCGTTATGGCAGCGCTCCCACAGTCAGTCACACGTACAGTACTCGATGAAGACCTTCCTCTCCCTTGTTCCAGCAGGCAGCGGAGGTTGTAGCTCTCTCCTCGCGATTCAGGCATCACGACGGCGTGGTGTTGGAAGTAGAGGGGAGATCTCGTAGGGCTTCGCCTAAGCCAGAGCTTGGTGGAGTAGAATAGGTCCTCAGAGATCTAGGTTTTAGATGCCGAGGGAAGAGGGCAGCCGATGGCTAGGGTTTAGGCTAGACGGCAGCGGCGGTTTAGAGGGGATCTAGGGCGCCGACGGCTTGGGGGGCAGCGGCGGCCTAGGGATTGGGTCTTGGGCGCCTAGGGCAAGGGGGATACCATGGGGTGCGCCCCCACCCCTCCTTATATAGGTGGGGGCGTCCAAGGGTGTTCCCAACCTAGGTGGAAACCCTCCCTAACTCAGAATCCCTCCCTAACTTGGAAACCATGTTGGGATTTGACTTTTTCAAACTGCCTTTTTGACTTTCAAATTAGAGTTTGATTTCTCTCTTCCAAGTGTCCAGCCAAGTGACCTAGGACATGATGCAACCATTCCACTTTGTCATGACACATCCATGTACCCTTCCCCTTCCGGATCGGTGAACCTTCTAGACCCTTCTAGAACATTCCGGTGAAAACACCGAAATCATTCCCAAACTCCGAAATTGGACTTTCCTTATATGAATCTTATTATCCGGACCATTTCGGATCTCCTCGTGATATCTCGGATCCCATCCGAGACTCCGAACAACATTCGGTCTCTTTACTCAGATTCCATATCTACTAAACAACATTGAATCCTTAAGTGTGTCTCCCTACGTTTCGTGAATTATGCAGACATGATCGAGACTCTTCTCTGATCAATAACCAATAGAGGAATCTAGAAATTCATATGGCTCCCACATATTTTTATGATTACTTTGCGATCGAATGAACCATTTACATACGAAACCAATTTCCCTTTGTCTCGCGATATTTTACTTATCCGAGGTCTGATCGTCGGTATCTCTGCATACCTAGTTCAACCTCGTTACCGATAAGTATTCTTTTCTCGTTCCCGTGATATGTGATCCCTTGTGAGCCAGTCACATGCTTGCAAGCTAATTGGATGACATTACACCGAGAGGGCCCAAAATATATCTATCCGTCATATGGATGGACAAATCCCACTCTTGATCCATGTGCCTAAACACATACTTTTCAAACACTCAATGCCACCTTTATAGCCACCTAGTTACAGTGTGGTGTTTGATGTCATCAAAGCATCATTCTAGTGATGGTGATTAACATGATCTCATGGTCGAAGGAATTAGGTTACTATGTATCAGAAAGCTTATAGCAAGTGAACTATTTGAATGACTTGATCTTATGCTACCCTTAACTATAGGAGTATGTCCATCACATCATTCTCCTAATGATATGACCTTATTATTAATAACATCTCAATGTTCATGATCAGGAAACCATAATCATATATTAACCAACAAGCTAGTTTAACAAGAGGCTTTACTAGGGACTCTTTTATGTTTACAAACCACACAAGTATTAATGTTTCCGGTTAATACAATTATAGCATGGTATGTAAACATTTATCATAAGTACGAAGATATGATAATAACCACTTAAAGAACATGTGGGCCCCCATGTGTGGTTTTGGTAATTAATGACAATCTCTATGGACTAATGCTTGTATCAAGCTGTACTTGTAGGAATTTTCCATAGGCAATGCTTGAACCATATGTTGGCTTCAAGGTTTGGAGAATAAGAAAGTGAAGAGGATCAACTGGTGACCAAGGTGTTCAAAGAGTGATCCCAGATTGGTCATGTCAGAGTTAAACCTATGGCCAGTATGTCTTGAAGAATAAGACGGAGTAATATCTCTGGTGCACCTTCAAGGCATCAACATAATGAAGAAAATACGAAATGATGTGCAAGCTAAAGATGTGCAATATCTAGAAGATCTCATGGTTGAAGCTTTCCATCCTTGGTGATCATGGATCGATGAAGACAAGGTCAAAGTAAAGGTTTCCCCATGTTGTATGGGGGAGTAACTTGCACGTCTTCATCAAGCAAGTGCGTACAAGAGCAATCAAGAAAGGTGTTCCATCTTGAGAAGAACAAGACCGTATACATCATAATCAAGTGGAATAACTCTTGTTGTCCTCTTTCCAACAAAATTGGTTTCGGGTCAATCGGAGTTTCCAAACTCTAGATATCGCCATTTGAAGTTTGCCTCTTATTTGGTCCAGACCGGAGACTCCGGTCTGCGTGGACCGGAGTCTCCGGTGTGGTCCGGAGTGTCCCCTGGAGTCCCCGGAGTGGGCTCCAGAATTCAGCATGGGACAGTCTGATTGGTGGTCCGGAGGAAGGTCCGGAGACTGTCCGGAGTCTCCGGCCCATGCCTCAGACCGGAGTCTCCGGTCCACTTGGTTCCCTGAGGCGCTAGGATAGTCTGATAGGTGGTCCGGAGGCTAGTCCGGAGGTTGGTCCGGAATCTCCGATGTAGACCGGAGTCTTCGGTCTGACTTTTCCCCAGCGGGCAGAAAACGGTCAGAAATCTGTGGGCCTATAAAAAGGGGCCCTTCTTCCCCAATGCAACTGCTCGAGTTTTACAGGCTTTCTCTTCCATTCTTGACCCTCTGGAGCTTGCTCCCCCTTCAATCCCTCCCTTGATTCTTGCATATACTTTAGGGATTTGAAAGAGGAAATCTAGATCTACAATCCCACCAATCCATCTCTCCTCTAAGTGATGGGAACATCTTGGGATCTAGATCTTGGAGTATTTTGTGGATTTCCTCCATTATTCTTCCTCTCTTATTCCCCCACAAGATTTTGTAGCTTTGGTGGAATTTGGGAGAGAAGGATTTGAGCACTCCTTGTGTTCTTCCCATTGCATTTGGTGCATCGGTTTGAGTTCTCGGTGAGGATTCGTTTGAGTGAAAGGTGAGAAGCTTTTTACTCTTGGGTTCTTGGAACCCTAGACGGTTTGTTGTGTTGCAGGTTGAGGCCTTGGTGGCGTTTGTTGGGAGCCTCCAATTAAGTTGTGAAGAAGTGCCCCAACCTTGTGAGAGGTTTCGGTTGCCACCGACAAGAGCACCGATAGTGGAAGCATGGATCGATCCCGGTGGGGTGATATTCACCGGAGAATAAGGGAGGCCTTTTGTGGAGTAGGTGGTTAGATACCACCCCATCTCCAAACGAGACGTACTCCATGTTGGGAGGAACTCGGTAAAATATCGTCGTCCCCGTGTGCCATGGTTATCTCTATACCCGAGCTCTTACTTATGCACTTTACTTTGTGATAGCCTTCGTGCTTGGAGTATATATCTTGCTATCACATAGTTGTTTGTCTTGCTTAGCATAAGTTGTTGGTGCACATAGGTGAACTCTAGATTGTTCTAGGTTTTGTGCTTAACAAAGTAAACGTTAGTTTTATTCCGCCTTTGTTGAGCCACTCTCGGAAAAGTTTTAATCGCCTATTCACCCCCCTCTAGGCGACATCTGTATCCTTTCAATTGGTATCAGAGCCCGGTCTCTCATTTTAGGCTTCACCGCCTTGAGAGTAAAGATGTCGGCTAGGGGATTTGTGCACAATGACATGTTCATATTCGATGGCACAAATTATGATATATGGAAAAATCGCATGCTCATTCATTTTCGGGACATGGACCCAAATTTGGAGCATATTGTAGATATGGGTTTTTCTCCTCCTATGGATTTCAAAAATCTATCTTGTGAGGATGAGAAAAACTTATATCTCGATTCTCAAGCTTCTAATGTGCCTGTTAATGCTTTGAGCTATGTAGTTACCTATTCAATCATTCCTTTTTGGAGCGCTCATGAGTTATGGACAAAACTTCAAGATAAATATGTTGTGTCCAACATTATTGAGGATGATTGTGTTGCTTCCACTTCCGGTCGAGATGAGTTCTCATCCTCTACCACTTCACCAACATGTGACTTTTCACTAGGTAATGATATGGTGAGTGGTGATATAAATTGCACTTTGGATAGTGTGCTTACTATTTGTAATCACTCATCTCTATCTAGTTGCAATGATCTATCTTTGGACCTTAGCACTTCTAGCACTACAAACTTCTTACATGCTTGTGTTAATAGTCCTTGCATATCTTGTAGAAATGACTTGAATAAATCTCATGATGATATGCTTGTGTTGTCTTGTTGCCATGATAAAAATGCTTCTATTTCCTCTAGTGCTTGTGTTGCTAACCATGTAGAGGAAACCGAAGATTCTATGGGCCAAGATAAGGTTTTGAATGAAACCACAAATGCAATATCATCTTCACCTTCTTTCGATACCCACCTATGCCTTATGGCTAGGGATTCAAAGGTAACTCCTACTTTGGAACCCATTACCCCTTTTGATGAGGAGGATGTGGATAATGTGGAAGAAGAGCTTGATATTAATGTTTTATATGAAAAGGGTGAGATTGTTTATCATGCCCTTGTTAAAAAGGATATTGCTTTCTTTAACTTTGTTGAAATCTTGGACTTTGCTATTAAGAGCAAAGAACATATTGATAAGTTAGAAACACAAATTGAGGTGCATGATAACAACTTTGATAAAGTGTGTAGTCTTGAGCGTGAGTATGCTAATATAATTGCAAACCTAAATAAAGCTCTTGAAGAGGAACAAACCACTAAGGAATCTCTTGAGGAGACCTTTGCTTTAGAGTTGTCTAGAGTAAAGGAATCTCATGATAGAGATCTTGAGGTGGCAAGTGATCTCAATATTAAAAATGATGAGCCTCAATTTGCTTATGCTAAACTCCTTGAGGATTTTGAGCACCTCAAAACTGGCTCTAGGGTCATAAAGGGTGAGCTCATCAAACTCATGGAGTCACATGAGCAACTTAGAGCTTCATATTCAAAAGAGCTTGCCAAGTTGCCCTCACCTCTTGCTAATAATGATGATGCTTGTGCTACTAACTCTATTTCTTGTGAAGCATCTATTTTAAAGGAGAATGTTAAGCTAAAGGCTCAACTTGCTTTGCTAACTAGCAACTATGGGAAATTAGAAGAAAGCCATGTTAAGCTCTCAAGCTCGAATGAGGATCTCCTAGTCTCCCATGGTAGGCTAAAGTTGGCTCATGAGGCCATCATGTCAAAGGTAACATCTAGTGGGCCTCATGTGGACATTAGCACTATATCTACTCCAAATGTTATATTGCCATGTTCTAGTCCTTGTAATTCATCCTCTCACAACCATGCTATATACCGTGATGAATTACATTCTGTGCCTTGTTGCTCTAACAATGTAGCATCAACTTCCTCTAGTACTTTTGTTGAAACTAACCATGTAGAGGAAATCAAAGATATCAAGGCTCAAGTCACTTCTTTGAAGAATGACTTGAAAAGGGGTCATCAAGGGAAGGCCTCACTCAACAAAATCTTGAGTGTGCAAAAATCCCCCAATGACAAGAGTGGGCTTGGATTCAAATCCAATGTCAAGAACAAGTCTACTATCAAGTTGAAGCACAAGGAAAACAAGAAGAATGGCCAATATCAAGTCAAGAATCCGTCCAACATTGTTTGCTTCAAGTGCAAGGAAGAAGGGCACCATGTTAGATCATGCCCATTGAAGAAAAAGCCTCTTAGTGTGAAGCAACAAGGGGAGCGGCCTCAATCTCCACCTCAAGTCATTGACGGGCCTCTTCCTAAGAGGACTACTCGAGCTCTTCCTCGAGTTGTGGCTTCACCTAATAAGAAAGATGGCAAGAGTAGAAATTGATACATATGCCGTGAGAAGGGGAACATTTCTTCCTCATGCACTATTGGTATCTCCTCATTCAATGCTATCCTGATTGATGATGCTTATTCACTTTATAAGGATGATATTGGCAATATGTTTGCCAAGTTTGTTGGTGCTCAATGTGGTGTCAAGAAAAGAACCATTTGGGTTGCCAAGCCTATTGTGACTAACCTCTTAGGACCCAACTTGGTTGGGGACCAACAAGACAAAACTTGATCAATAGGTATTTTTGGAGGGCATTGGAGTCTTGGCTACATTATGAAGAATTGAGGGATCTTCATCAATTATTTTTGTCAAGCCAAGCCATTTGGATTATCATGATTATATTATATTTCCAATGTTCCTCCTTGTGGTAACATATGCTAAACTCTTTACATTGAAAGTTACTCGCTCCTTGTGCATGTGTTGGTTTTGTATCTTCCATGCTTTTGTACATGTTGTGCTATCCACTTAATTATCTTGAGGTATCAAGCTTATTTGTGTATGATTAGGTGGCACACCATGTATGTGTGTTTCTTGTGTTGAGCCTTACTTGATTATATTTGGTATCTTATTTGGCTCTTGTGAGAGATTAATGGACTATCCCATTTTGGGGGAGTGGTATACTTGGGCATTCCACAATCCTAAAAATGTGTGTACATGAGAAATACCACCTAGTATTGATATTGCAATATTATCTAGTCTCTTTGTGGTATGTTTCTCATGAGAAATTTAAGTTTTATAATGTCCATTAATTATCTCTATTTGTATCATGTTTCCTCGTGTTGGTTTTATGGTAGTATCACATTATGGGGGAGTCATATGCTTAGTGCATATTACAATCCTAGAAAATGTGAATATTCGAGGTTGTGTCACTTAGAATTGATATTGATAATTATCTAGCTCCTACGTGACACATTTGCTAATACAAGTTCCAATTTGCTTGAATGCCTTTATTGATCATATTTTGGATCTTGTATATGAGAGTGTTTCTTGGTATGTGTTTCCTCATATTTAGATCTCTATATCATCATGGAAACCATTTGCTTCAAGTTACTCTAATCACTAGTGATTGTGTGACTATTGGAAGCTACCAAGAATCTTGTTGGAAGTACCATGCTCAATTCTTATATTTTGTTATATGCTTCTTGTTGTGACTATGATCTTGGATATCCATGCAAGCTTGTCGTGGTGGTGGCACGACAGATGCCATGGGTATGCTTAAGTTGGGGGCCGAATGGATGCTTGTGGTCACCGGGGAGGGAGTGCACGGTCGAGCCATGCACAAATAACAAGAAGAACTCTCCAGACTTAGCAATTTGATTGATACGGGAAGATTACAAGTGCTCCTTGAGCTGTATGAACTAGGGTTTAGAGCACTAGTTCCCTACTTGCCCGCCAGGAACGCCAGAACCGCCAGGAACGCCGCGCCCGTGCCGCTGTCAACCATGCCGACGTGCGCCGCAGAGCACGCGCCGTTCCCATTCAACCAGACCACCTCGAGCCCTCGCCGCCCGCCAACATGCCCCCCACCGTCCCAGGAGACCGCCAGACATGCCCATTTCACCGCCCGTACCCCATAGCCACCGCTCACCGTCGAAGACGCCGCCTCTGCCTCGCAGAGCATCGAATGTTCCAGACCGTTTGCCACCGCCCCTACAAGCGCATTAAAGCCATAGATCATCGCCAGGAGACCACCGATCGATCGCCACCCTCGGCCATGCCTCTAGCATCCTGTAGCCATGTCGTCACCATCGCCTGCCCATCCCGTTCGGTCTCGTAGTTGATACTATAAATAGAGGACTCCCCCGCTCAAACTCTTCACACCATTCTACTCCCCTCACCTCACTGATCGTTCCATCCCATTCCCGGAGCAAGGCGAGCAGCGCATCGCCAGAATTTGGCTGGAGCCCGCCGCTGCTGGAGAAGAAGGAAGCCAGCGATTGGAGCCACCCCAGGAGAAGCTCCCGGTACCAGGAGGTTCGCCGTCGTAGACTTCGTCGTTCGCCCGCCTCGCCGACCCTCGCCTGAGCCCTGGTGAGTCTCCCACGACCCCCACCTGCCGCGTTAGGGTTCTGTCTCGCTGGCACTGCCCGACGTGGACGATGAACCAGAGCCGTTAGATTAGAACTAGATCCAACGCACCACGTTGCCCCGTACTGCTTCGCACCCCCCGTCTCACTGACGCATGGGGACAGCAACTTAACCAGCCCGCGTAAGCGCTGTGCGTAGCAGTCCGGCCCATTTTCTCTTCCCGCGCAGCCCACTCGTTTGAATCTAGATTTTTCCATTTTCATTCAAACACAGTTCTGTACCTAGTTTCAAAAATCAACCCAGCTCGATTCAGTCAACCAAATTGAATGAAACCAATTTTGTTAGAAAGGTCTGGAGATGCTGAATCCAAGACCGTTGGATTCAAATCATTTGGATCTGTAGATCACCCTTGGTAAAAATAACAAGGCAGAAGCTTTTCTGCATTCAAACATTTTTCAAATTTAAACCATAATAGCTTTTGAGTTGATTCCAACTCTCAAAAATCACAATTGATCATACCTTTCAGAATATATAAAAATATATGGGTTTACTTACAGAAATAATGTTCAAGTAATAAAAGAATGCCACATAGGCATTTCTAGTCACTTATTTTATTTAAAATAAAAAGGTTAAACTTATTAAATTGTGACACCACTTTAAATCACATTCCCATGAAATGAATTATGTGGTGATGACATGTGTCAACATGATCCCATGTTTGGTTTGGAGAATATTAAATCTTAAGTAGTTTTTCAATGAGTAGAAATTACTTTTCTAAAAATAAAGTCATTAAGTCAAGTGCTTGTAATGTTAGTGATGATGCTAGATCATCTATAGAACCCCTTTGTGTGATGATTGAAAGTAGTTAAGTATTGTTTGGTGATTGTGTACCTCGTATTTATTTATAGATGCTAGTACCGACCAAGGATACAAGGAGGAAGGAGGATACTACGAAGAAGAAGCCGAGGAGAACTTCAACCACTGCTCTGCACAAGGCAAGCCTAATACTACTAGTTGAATGTGCAAGCTAACACTTGCAAGATATTATACTTTAGCAAGCCTTACCATGCCAGCCATATGCCTTAAGCATATGTGGTTATACCCACTTGATAAACCAATCCTAGTTTTACTTACAAGCTTTATACTTTATTTCTTTATCAAAGCTTTTTACTTAGAGCTTACTTAATTGAATTGTAGATTCTAGAAAGATAATTGAAGGTTGCATAAAGAGCATAAAACTTGGCCTAAGCTAGATAATATTTATGTCATCCTAAGGCATGAGATTAAACTTAGTTAAACTCCACTAGTTTACGACCCCTCATTAGTACTTACCCCCACATGTAGATACTAGTGCTAAGCATAAAACTTGATCAACTTTAGATGGGAATACTTGGTGGAAAAATGGTTATGAAAACCTTGGAATGATGGATCATTCTATTGAGATGTTTTGACATGTGTTTCCGAACACCAGATGATTTTGGTGATGAAAATGTTGAGGCATGAGCCTTAGCCCTTTATAAAACTGATGGTTGTCTGGATGCGATACCATTCCAATTTTACCGTACAATCACAATACCCGAAAATTGGGTAGGGCTTGACTGGAAACTTATATACCTTAGTATTGGTTCCCTCACGGCCAAGGTTTGAGATGAGGCTACCTTGTGAAGATTGTCCACCTGTGCAGTACCCAAGATGACAGTTGGTCATGGTTGGGAGGCCAAACTCACAGGAGAGGTGCTTATACTAGGGCGTGTAATTGAAAGGTTAGGATTGATTATCTGCATACTGAGTATGGTGACTTCAGGATTTTTTCCTAACGGATGTATGGAATGTTGTGGTGAAAGTGTACAATCTCTGCAGAGTGTCAAACTATTCGAATAGCCGCGTCCGCGGTTATGGACAGTTGGAGTGGCCATACTGTTCCCCCGTCAGATGTTTTCAAAATGACTTGTGAAATGAATGGAGAACTTGATGTGACCACAACAGAGTTGTGGCGTGAGATACAAATTCCCACTTAGGGTTATAAAATTTGACTAGCTTTCTATTGCTTCTGAACTTAGTAGAGATAAATCTGGCTTTTTGCAAAATAACCCTAGAGCCTAGTGTCCTATTACAAAAACCCTCTTCACTTGTTAGTATTAGTTTGCGAGTACTTAAAGAGTACTCATGGCTTTGTCCCTGGCTATTCCCGTGGCCAGACTATGAAGAGGAGTACCAGGATGATGGACCCCAGGAAGGTTACGACAACTAGGATCATCTCCCATCGTCAGCATTCCCTGTGACCGCGAAGATGGAGCTTCGCCTACGCTATCTTTATTATTACGTATTTCCGCTGCTTGAGTTGTATTAAGATCTGGATCATGATATCCTTATTTGTGTAAGAACTTATGTATGGTTTGTAATGGATGATGTACTGTGGTATCCAAATCTATTATGTCTCGCAAAAATGGTAATCCTGGGATTGCGATGTATGGCATAACAGGCATCTGGGATTAAAAATCCGGGTGTTGACAAGTTGGTACCAGAGCCATCCTAACCATAGGAGACCCTAGTTAGACTGGACGTTTGAATCAAAAACTTAGTTTCAAAACCAAAGGAAGCAAATATTTACAAAAACTTATTCCCATTCTTATCACTTTGATTCTTTCATGAAAATTCATGTTCCTCAAAAACTCTTGCAAAATACATAAAATTTGACACACTTGATCACTCTACTAACTTACTCATCCTATATTCTTATAGATGGAGATGAAGTACAACAAGTTTTATCAGTTGGGGAATGGAGGAGACCTTATCTTTGAGAGGGTTTTGGACCAGCTTTCGGAACTTCTAGAGCGTCCGCACCCCGAGTTCTTCGGAGCTCAGCTCAATGATCAAGGAGGAGAAGATCTGTAGTGGCTAATTGTTGCAAGTCTCCGAGGAAAGATTAAACCTCCCACTACGGAGGGAATTCAATTCACCTTAAAATAAAACAACTAGCTCGATGGACTTGCCAGGGCCATGCAGGAAGCTCTTGCCCGTCTGTGTGGGCAGAGTATCAACCAGATCAAGGGTACCCGCTTTGAGTTTTTCCCAAGGCGTGATGCTAATGGACAACCACTGGAAGCCCCATACCACCACGAGCTGAAGACTCAATTGGACCACCTTAGCTTCATGATGTACGATCGTCAGCAGGAGTTGGACAATTGCCGTGACTAGTCCAAGCACAAGTCCGCCATCATCAAGACGAAGGATCAGACCATCGCCATTCTAGCAAAGGATCACAAGTCTCGCCGCCGTCAGCTCGATAAGAAGGAGAGCATCATTGCTCGTCTTCGCCACCATATCTCGGACTTGGGGGAGACCATCCACGAGAGAGACATGCAGTTGGAGGAAATGGAGAATGCCGGAGAGGATCTTCATGGAGACCCCTACTCTTATCTCAGTGATGATGATGATTTTCTGGAGGATCAGGCTATGGACTTCTTCACCGATGAGGAGGATTTCGCCTTCATCAATGATGACGATGATGATGAGGATGACGACTACACCGACTCCGAGGAGTAGTAGCACTTGAGCACTAGCGTAGTGAGTAGTATTTGGTCCCACTGTATCGTAGTTTCCAGAATGGTTCTTAAAACCATCTGTTTTTCTTGTTTTGTGGTGTGTGTTTGTATCGGGTGCTATGAATGAATGAATGAAAATCAAGTTGCAAAAAAAATCCGAGTCAAACTTTAAAAAACTTTTCAAAGTCCCAGAACCTTAGAAATTTCCCTCTTTTCTCATGATCTATCTCAATCTTCATATGCCATGCGGAGGAAGTGGTTCATCCCCGGACCCGATGTTGCAGATCCTGCAAATGTTGGTTTCTGACCGCAAAGCCGAAAGAGCCGAACGTCAAGCCAACCTAGCCACCCTGCAACAGATAGCCCAGCTAGCCCACAACAACCAAGGCCAAGGAAATCAGGACAACCATGGATCTAAGCTCAAGAATTCCCAGAACACCAACCCACCTATTTTCACTAAGTCGAAAGAGCCCCTAGATGCCGACGATTGGCTGCAAACCATGGAAAATAACCTGGAAGTCGCAGGAGTGGAAGCCAACGAGAAAGTTCTGTTCGCCACCCACTATCTAGCCGGAGATGGCAGGGCATGGTGGAACAGTGTTCGTGCAATGACCGGAGGACAGATGATGACCTGGGAGGGATTCAAGGTCAAGTTCAGCCAAACTCATGTGCCCCCGGGTTTGATCAAGAGAATGAGAGATGAGTTCAGAGAACTGAAGCAAGGAAGGATGACCATAGTGGAATACCGTGACAAATTCTTGTCATTAGCTAGGTATGCCCCGGATGAGATCGACACCGAAGCCAAGAACAAAGAAAGATTCCTGAATGGTCTGCACGATGAGATGCAGACTGTGTTAGTCAATAACCCATTTGCTGATATTGAAGCCCTGGTCGACTCTGCCATCCAGATGGAAGGAAAGATCAACCAAGCCAATGATAACCACAAGCGTCGCATGATGCATCAGCTAGGAACCCATCAGACCCCAAAGTATCGCCCTAACCCATCTCCCGGATTTGCCCTGAGAACCAACAGACCCCCAATGAACCGTTCGACCTATCCCAACCGTGGAAACCCTAGGCCCGAAGGAAATCACAACAACCCCGGCAACTCTAGCAATTTCAACTGTGCCCCACCCAAGTTCAACAACAACAATGCTACCGCCAACACCAACACTGCCCCGAGGACTGGAAGCAATGTTGTGCCGATTGCAGCAAAGGACAAGTCGCAAGTAACTTGTTATGACTGTGGAAATAAGGGTCACTACTCCAACGAGTGCCCCAACAAGAAGAATGCCGCAACCCCCAATGCAAATGCCCCAGCTCAGCAGCAGCGTCATGTTCATCCTGGAAGAAGGTTTGCCCCGGGGAACTCGCTCAACCGCAACGGCCGTCTTTTTCTCATGCATGCCGAAGAAGCTCAGGAAGCGCCAGACATCATGCTGGGTATGTTTTCTATTAATTCAGTACTTGCTAGAGTGTTGTTTGATTCGGGTGCATCACACTCATTTGTCACCAAAGAATTTGCATGCACTAGTAAAATCCAACCAACCAAACTGAAGCATGTTACGATCGTTCAAATCCCGAGATCAACCACCAAGGCTAGGAAAATTTGCAAACCGATCACTATCCGAATCCATGGCATAGATTTTTATGCTAATCTGATAGTACTCAGAACTAAAGGTTTGGAAGTAGTACTAGGAATGGATTGGATGTCCAAACATAAAGGATTGGTTGACTGTGCCAAGAAAGCCATAACCATGACAGTACAGCCGGAATATCCGTCGAGCATATATCTGAAACCTTACCTCATCAATTCAAGTGCAACAAGAGTATAGCCCAACCTACCATTGACCAAGTCCGGATAGTCTGTGAATACCCCGATGTATTTCCAGATGTTTTGCCCGGTATGCCCCCAGATCGGGATATCGAGTTTATCATCGAACTAATCCCCGGAATAGGAACCATAGCCCAGAGACCATATAGTATGAACCCATCTAAACTAGCAGAACTGAAGAAGCAACTGGATTCCATGTTCGAAATTGGATTGATTCAACCAAGTGCGTCACCATGGAGATCACCTGTCTTATTCGTGGACAAGAAGGATAGAGGTAACCATTTGTGTATGGAATATCGGAAGTTGAATGATGTCACCATCAAGAACAAGTACCCCTTGCCCAAGATAGAAGATTTGTTTGATCAGTTTATCGGTGCCAAAGTGTTTTCTAAGATTGATCTTAGGACTGGCTATCATCAACTCAAGATTCGCGCAGAGGATATTCCAAAGACTGCCTTTACCACCCGTTATGGATTATATGAGTATACTGTCATGTGTTTTGGATGAACCAATGCCCACGCTTATTTCATGAATCTCATGAATAAGATTTTTATGGACTTCCTGGATAATTTTGTCATTGTTTTCATCGATGACATTCTGATTTATTCCAAATCAGAATAAGAACATGAGCTACACCTAAGGACCATTCTTGGAACCCTTAGAGAGCATCAGTTGTATGCCAAGTTTAGCAAATGTGAATTCTGGTTATAGGAGGTAGGATTCCTCGGTCACATTGTATCAGCCAGAGGAATTGCCGTTGACCCTACAAAGGTGAAAGATGTCAAAGATTGGCAAGCCCCAACCACTCAAACCCAAGTTCGTGCATTTCTCGGATTGGCGGGATACTACCGCAAGTCGTAGAAGGATTCTCGAGTATCGCCAGACCCATGACCCAATTGCTGAAGAAGGACAAGAAGTTTGAATGGACCGACAAATGTGAGTGAGTTTTCAAGAACTCAAAAGGAGATTGATTTCATCCCCAATCTTAATCATGCCGGATATCACGAAGCCCTTCGACGTGTATTGTGATGCATCCAAGATAGGTATCGGATGTGTGCTAATGCAAGAAGGCAAGGTTATATCTTATCTATCCCGACAATTGAAACAACATGAGCAAAATTACCCAACCCATGACCTCGAACTCGCAGCCGTAGTTTTAGCCCTGAAGACATGGAGGCACTACCTGATGGGAAACCGTTGTGAGATTTATTCGGATCACAAGAGCCTGAAGTATATATTCACTCAGAAGGAGCTAAATATGAGGCAGATAAGATGGATTGAGCTAATCAAGGATTACGATCTGGACATTCACTATCACCCCGGTAAAGCCAATGTGGTAGCAGATGCCCTTAGCAGATTGCCGTGCCGCTTGAACTCCATGATTTTGAAGGAGCAACCAAGTCTGCACAAAGAGATGGAAGATTTCCGAGTGGAATTAGTGAGTGAAGGATTTTTGGCTAGCATAGAACTTCGACCCACTTTGATCAGCCAGATCAAAGAGGCGTAGAAAGGAAATGCTAGTATCGACGGAATCAAGCGTCGTATTGGTACAGGCAAAGTACCCGGATTCACCGAAGACGAAGAAGGAGTTCTGTGGTACAAAGTGTTGGAGATATGCCCTAGAGGCAATAATAAATGTGGTTATTATTATCTCTTTGTGTTTATGATAAATGTTTACATTCATGCTATAATAGTATTAACAAGGAAACATTAATACTTGTGTGATTTGTAAACTTAATTTGAAGTCCCTGGTAAAGCCTCTATATAATACCAGCTTGTTGGTTAATAGATGATTGTGGTTTCCCTATCATGAACATTGAGATGTTATTAACAACAATATCATATCGTTAGGAGAATGATATGATAGACATACTCCTATAGATAAGCGTAGCATAAAGATCAAGTCATTTTAAGAGTTCAAGTGCTATATGCTTTCTGATACATAGTAATCTAATTCCTTTGACCATGAGATCATGCATATCACCTTTACCGGATGGATGCTTTGATGACATCAAACACCACACCGTAACTGGGTGGCTATAAAGGTGGCATTGAGTGTTCGGAAAGTATTGGTTGAAACACATGGATCAAGAGTGGGATTTGTCCATCCATATGACGGATAGATATACTCTGGGCCCTCTCGGTGAAATGTCATCCAATTAGCTTGCAAGCATGTGACTGGCTCACAAGGGATCACATATTACGGGAACGTGAAAAGAGTACTTATCGGTAACGAGGTTGAACTAGGTATGCAGAGATACCGACGATCATAACCTCGGATAAGTAACATATCGTGAGACAAAGGGAAATTGATATCGTATGTAAGTGGTTCATTCGATCGCAAAGTAATCGTAGAAATATGTGGGAGCCATATGAATTTCCAGATTCCTCTATTGGTTATTGTTCGGAGAAGTGTCTCGATCATGTCCGCATAATTCACGAACCGTAGGGAGACACACTTAAGGATTCGACGTTGTTTGAGTAGTTATGGAATGATGAGAAAGAGACCGAATGTTGTTCGGAGTCCCGGATGGGATCCGGGATATCACGAGGAGATCCGGAGAATAAGATTCATATAAGGAAAGTCCCGTTTCGGAATTGGGGAATGTTTCCGGTGTTTTCATCGGGAATGTTCTAGAATGTTCCGGAATGTCCGGCACTCCGGAAGGGAAGGGTACATGGATGTGTTGTATCAAGTTGGTATGATTGCATCATGTACTAAGTGTCATCACTGTTCCAAATAAAGGATTGATTCAAATCCTAGTTTGAAAAGTCAAATAGCTAAATTGAAAAGTCAAACGGCTAAATTTGGAAAGTGGAAAAGAGGAGGAAGGGGGAAACCGAGTTGGGGAGGAGTTCCCTCCTCCAACCGGCGGCGCCCCCTCCAAGCCGAGTTGGGGAGGGACTCCACTCCCTCCCCCTTGGCCGGCCGGCCCCTCCACCTATATAAGGAGGGGCAGGGCTCCCTCCTAGGACACACAAGTACCTCTCCTCCAAACCCTAGCTTGGCGCCACCACCTCCTGCAGCTGCCGCCGCCCCCTAGGGTTGCCCTAGCCGCCGACTTGGGGTGCCCCAAACCCTAGCCGCCGGCTATAGCACCTCCTCCTTGGTGTGTCTAAAACCTAGATCGCCGAGGAGCTCTCTCATACTCCACCATACTCGCTCCGGCTTTTAGGGTTTTCCATGCTACGAAACCCTACAGTGGTATCAGAGCCGTGTCTATATGTAGATGTGTTGCACGAGTAGAAGACAATGGTCATTATGGGCGTTGATGCTTTTATTGTCGATTGCTTCTTGTGTACTTTGCATCTTGCGGTATGTTGGGACGAAGCGGCCCGGGCTAACCTTACATGACATCGTTCATGAGACTTGCTCCACGCTTGACATGCAACTTGTATTGCATAAGTGGCTTTGCGGGTGCCTGTTTCTCCTAGCATAGTTAAGATCCAATTTACAACGGGTGATTAACAATACTAGTATCAATGTTGTGGTTCATGTTCGTAAGTTAGAACGACACTTATTGAAAGCCCCAAACCACGTAAAACATGCAAAGAAAGTAGAGGCGTCTAACTTTGTTTTGCAGGGGTGTGCAATGATGTGATATGGCCATGATTGTGATTATATTTGATGTATGCAATGTTCCTTATTGTAAGTTGGCAACCGGCAGGAGCCATATGGTTGTCTTTAATTTATGTTAAGACCCGCGTGTCTATTCAAAGTAGTTGTAATAGTTGAAGCCGGTGGACGACAACCATGGAGGAGCGTCATTGACCTTGATGCAATGCCGGTGATGATGGAGATCATGTTCGTGCTAGAAGATGGAGATCGGAAGCACAAAGAAGAAAGGCCATATCATATCACATATTATGAATTGCATGTGATGTTAATCCTTTATGCATCTTGTATTGCTTAGTAGACGACGGTAGCATTATAAGATGATCCCTCATGCACATAAATTTCAAGTCATAAAGTGTTCACCCTTAGTTAACACCGTTGCTAAAGCTTGTTGTTTCGAAGCACCACGTGATGATCGGGTGTGCTAGATTCCGCAAGTGTATACAACGTGAGCAAGCCAGATTTGCTCATGCGGAAACTAAGGTTTGATCTTGACGAGCCTAGCATGTACAGACATGGTCTCGGAACACGGATCACCAAAAGGTAAAGCATGAATCATATAGTAGATATGATGAACATGTCGATTGTTCGCCATTGAAACTATATCAACTCTCGTGATGATCGGTGTTGATGTGGTGGATTTGGTTCGTGTGATCACTAAAACAATGTGAGGGATATTGTTTTGAGTGGGAGTTCACCTAGATTAATTTTAATATTAATTTGAACTCAATTTGTCATAAACTTAGTCTAAACTATTGCAAATATGTTGTAGATCAATGGCAGCCCCTACCATCAATTTTAATGCGTTCCTAGAGAAAGAAAAGTTGAAAAACAATGGAAGCAACTTCGCGGATTGGTTCCGCAACTTGAGGATTGTCCTCACAGCTGGTAATTTGACCTATGTGCTGGATGCACCGCTGGGTGACCCACCTGCAGCTGATGCTTCCGATGAAGTAAAGAATGTTTACCTCACTCGAAAGACTCAGTACTCCACAGTTCAGTGTGCTATCTTGTATGGTTTAGAATCGGAGCTTCAGAAAAGGTTTGAGAATTCAGACCCATATGATATTGTCGAGGATCTCAAATTGATCTTTGAGACTCACGCGGCAATTGAAAGCTATGAGGCTTCTGAAAAATTCTTTAACTGCAAGATGGAAGAGGGCAGCTCCGTCAGTGAGCATGTGCTTAAGATGTCTGGGCACGCAAACAAACTTCAAAGCTTGGGTATAGTGATTCCTAATGGTTTGGGGATTTACCGCGTCCTCCAATCACTACCACTAAGTTACAAGAACTTTGTGATGAACTACAACATGCAGAACATGAACAAGACGTTGCCAGAACTCTTTGCCATGTTAAAATCTGCAGAAGTGGAGATCAAGAAAGAGCACCAAGTGTTGTTGGTCAATAAGACCACCAAATTCAAGAAAGGCAAGTCTAAGCAGAAGGGACACTTCAAGAAGGGTGGTAAGAAAGTTACCACGCCGACGAAGAAGACCAAGGCTGGACCTAAGCCTGATACTAAGTGCTTTTACTGCAAGGGAGAAGGTCACTGGAAGCGGAATTGCCCAAAGTACTTGGCGGATTTGAAGAACGACAACATCAAGAAGAAAGGTATATCTGATATACATGTTATTGATGTGTATCTCACTAGTACTCGTAGTAGTGCCTAGGTATTTGATACTGGTTCGGTTGCTCATATTTGTAACTCGAAACAGGTGCTGCAGAATAAACGGAAGCTAGCGAAGAACGAGGTGACGATGCGCGTGGGAAACGGATCAAAGGTTGATGTGATCGCGGTCGGCACGCTACCCCTTCATCTACCATCGGGATTAGTTTTATACTTAAATAATTGTTATTTGGTGCCTGCGTTGAGCATGAACATTATATCGGGATCTTGTTTATTGCGAGACGGTTACTTGTTTAAATCCGAGAATAATGGTTGTTCGATTTATATGAGTAATATGTTTTATGCACATGCACCTTTGATAGATGGTCTATTCTTATTGAATCTCGATAGTGGAAATACACATATTAATAACATTGAGGCTAAACGTTTGAAATCGAGCGATAACTCGACCTATATGTGGCACTGTCGTCTTGGTCACATTGGAGTGAAGCGTATGAAGAAACTCCATTCCGATGGACTTCTTGAATCACTTGATTTTGAATCACTTGATAGATGCGAAGCATGTCTGATGGGTAAAATGACTAAGACTCCATTTTCTGGTATGATGGAGCGAGCTACGGACTTATTGGAAATCATACATACCGATGTGTGTGGTCCAATGAGTGTAGCATCGCGCGGTGGTTATCGTTATGTTCTTACCTTCACGGATGACTTGAGTAGATATGGGTATATCTATTTCATGAAACATAAGTCCGAAACTTTCGAGAAGTTTAAGGAATTTCGAAGTGAGGTAGAGAATCAATGTAACAAGAAGATTAAATTTCTACGTTCTGATCGTGGAGGTGAATATCTAAGTTACGAGTTTGACGAGCATTTGAAGAAATGCGGAATACTTTCGCAGTTGACACCGCCAGGAACACCACAGCGTAATGGTGTGTCCGAACGTCGTAATCGAACTCTCTTAGATATGGTTCGTTCTATGATGTCACTTACAGATTTACCGCTATCATTTTGTGGTTATGCATTAGAAACAGCCGCATTCACTTTAAATAGGGCACCGTCTAAATCCGTTGAAACGACACCGTATGAATTATGGTTTGGGAAGAAACCTAAATTGTCGTTCCTTAAAGTTTGGGGTTGCGAAGCCTATGTAAAGAATTTACAGCCGGACAAGCTTGAACCCAAAGCGGAAAAATGCGTCTTCATAGGATACCCGAAGGAAACTATTGGGTATACCTTCTATCACAGATCCGAAGGCAAAATCTTCGTTGCTAAGAATGGATCCTTTCTAGAGAAGGAATTTCTCTCGAAAGAAGTGACTGGAAGGAAAGTAGAACTCGACGAGGTTATCGAACCTTCTCTCGAAATTGCGAGTAGCGCAGCACCGGAAGAAGTTCCTGTGGTGCCTGCACCAATAAGAGAGGAAGCTAATGATGATGATCATGAAACTTCGGTTGAAGTTGCTACAGAGCCTCGCAGGTCAACGTGAACTCGTACCACTCCAGATTGGTATGATCCCGTTATGAGTGTCATGTTGGTGGACAACATCGATGACCCTGAGACATATGAGGAAGCGATGATGAGCCCAAATTCCAATAAATGGCAAGAAGCCATGAAATCCGAGATTGGATCCATGTACGAAAACCGAGTATGGACTTTGGTGGACTTACCGGATGGCCGGAAGGCTGTTAAGAACAAATGGATCTTCAAGAAGAAAACAGATGCTGATGGTAATGTTACTGTCTATAAAGCTCGACTTGTCGCAAAAGGGTTTCGAAAAATTCAAGGAGTTGACTACGATGAGACTTTCTCACCGGTAGCGAAGCTAAAGTCTGTGAGGATTATGTTAGCAATCGCTGCATATTACGATTATGTGATATGGCAGATGGATGTCAAAACAGCATTCCTCAATGGAGACATTGATGAAGAGTTGTATATGATGCAACCCAAAGGTTTTGTCGATCCTAAAGATGCTAACAAGGTATGCAAACTTCAACGGTCCATCTATGGATTGAAGCAAGCATCCCGAAGTTGGAATCAACGTTTTGATAAGGTGATCAAAAGTTTTGGTTTTATACAAACTTATGGAGAAGCTTGTATTTACAAGAAAGTGAGTGGGAGCTCTGTAGCATTCTTAATACTATATGTGGATGACGTATTATTGATTGGGAATGATGTAGACCTTCTTAATAGTGTCAAGGAATATTTGAATAATAGTTTTTCAATGAAGGATCTTGGCGAAGCAGCTTACATATTAGGCATAAAGATTTATAGAGATAGATCGAAACGCCAAATATCATTGTCACAAAGTACATATTTGGACAAAGTTCTAAAGAGGTTTGGAATGGAAGATAGCAAGAAAGGGTTCTTGCCCATGTTGCCCAATACGACCTTGAGTAAAACTCAAAGTCCGACATCGGCAGAAGATAGAGAAAGGATGAGTAAGACTCCCTATGCCTCAGCCATAGGATCTCTAATGTATGCCATGCTATGTACTAGACCCGACATTGCATATGCTGTTAGTTTAACTAGCAGATATCAAAGTGATCCAGGAGTGGATCATTGGACAGCGGTCAAAAACATCCTTAAGTACTTGAGAAGAACTAAGGATATGGTTCTTTCTTATGGAGGTGATGAACAACTCGTTGTTAATGGTTACACCGATGCTAGTTGGAACACCGATCCGGATGATTCTAAATCACAATCTGGATACGTATTTATTTTGAATGGTGCAGCAGTTAGCTGGAGGAGTGCAAAGCAAAGCGTTGTGGCGAGATCTTCAACTGAATCGGAATACATGGCTGCTTCGAAGGCTTCACAAGAAGCGATATGGATGAAAGAGTTCATTACAGAGCTGGGTGTGGTTCCTAGTGCGTTGGACCCAATGTCTATCTACTGTGATAACATGGGCGCCATAGCCAATGCGCAAGAACCAAGGTCACACAAGAAGCTGAAGCATATCAAGCTACGTTTTCACGCTATTCGAGAACATATCCAGGATGGGGATATAAAGATTTGCAAAGTACACACAGATCTGAATGTGGCGGATCCGTTGAATAAACCTCTCCCAAGGGCAAAACATGACCAGCACCAAACTGCCATGGGTGTTCGGTATATTACCATGTAATCTAGATTAGATGACTCTAGTGCAAGTGGGAGACTGTTGGAGATATGCCCTAGAGGCAATAATAAATGTGGTTATTATTATATCTTTGAGTTTATGATAAATGTTTACATTCATGCTATAAAAGTATTAACAAGGAAACATTAATACTTGTGTGATTTGTAAACTTAATTTGAAGTCCCTGGTAAAGCCTCTATATAATACCAGCTTGTTGGTTAATAGATGATTGTGGTTTCCCTATCATGAACATTGAGATGTTATTAACAACAAGATCATATCGTTAGGAGAATGATATGATAGACATACTCCTATAGATAAGCGTAGCATAAAGATCAAGTCATTTTAATAGTTCAAGTGCTATATGCTTTCTGATACATAGTAATCTAATTCCTTTGACCATGAGATCATGCGTATCACCTTTACCGGATGGATGCTTTGATGACATCAAACACCACACCGTAACTGGGTGGCTATAAAGGTGGCATTGAGTGTTCAGAAAGTGTTGGTTGAAACACATGGATCAAGAGTGGGATTTGTCCATCCATATGACGGATAGATATACTCTGGGCCCTCTCGGTGAAATGTCATCCAATTAGCTTGCAAGCATGTGACTGGCTCACAAGGGATCACATATCATGGGAACGAGAAAAGAGTACTTATCGGTAACGAGGTTGAACTAGGTATGCGGAGATACCGACGATCATAACCTCGGATAAGTAACATATCGTGAGACAAAGGGAAATTAATATCGTATGTAAGTGGTTCATTCGATCGCAAAGTAATCGTAGAAATATGTGGGAGCCATATGAATTTCCAGATTCCTCTATTGGTTATTGTTCGGAGAAGTGTCTCGATCATGTCCGCATAATTCACGAACCGTAGGGAGACACACTTAAGGATTCAACGTTGTTTGAGTAGTTATGGAATGATGAGAAAGAGACCGAATGTTGTTCGGAGTCCCGGATGGGATCCGGGATATCACGAGGAGATCCGGAATGGTCCGGAGAATAAGATTCATATAAGGAAAGTCCCGTTTCGGAATTGGGGAATGTTTCCGGTGTTTTCATCGGGAATGTTCTAGAATGTTCCGGAATGTCCGGCACTCCGGAGGGGAAGGGTACATGGATGTGTTGTATCAAGTTGGTATGATTGCATCATGTACTAAGTGTCATCACTGTTCCAAATAAAGGATTGATTCAAATCCTAGTTTGAAAAGTCAAATAGCTAAATTGAAAAGTCAAACGGCTAAATTTGGAAAGTGGAAAAGAGGAGGAAGGGGGAAACCGAGTTGGGGAGGAGTTCCCTCCTCCAACCGGCGGCGCCCCCTCCAAGCCGAGTTGGGGAGGGACTCCACTCCCTCCCCCTTGGCCGGCCGGCCCCTCCACCTATATAAGGAGGGGCAGGGCTCCCTCCTAGGACACACAAGTACCTCTCCTCCAAACCCTAGCTTGGCGCCACCACCTCCTGCAGCTGCCGCCGCCCCCTAGGGTTGCCCTAGCCGCCGACTTGGGGTGCCCCAAACCCTAGCCGCCGGCTATAGCACCTCCTCCTTGGTGTGTCTAAAACCTAGATCACCGAGGAGCTCTCTCATACTCCACCATACTCGCTCCGGCTTAAGGCGAAGCCCTGCGAGATCTCCCCTCTACTTCCGGTACCACACCGTTGTGCTGCCAGAATCACGAGGAGAGTGCTACAACCTCCGCTGCCTGCTGGAACAAGGGATAGGAAGGTCTTCGTCGAGTACCGAACGTGTGACCGACTGCGGGAGCGCTGCCGGAACGCAGCGCCGGAAGGATCGTCTACGCGATCTTGAGATCGTCAAGAGTACGACTACATCACCCACGAGAATCCGCTCTCATTAAACACTTTGGAATCTTCGAGGGTAAGTTATTCCATCGACTCGTTGCTACAATCTAGTAGATAGATCTTGGCTTGTTTGTTTGTATGCGGTAGAAATTTTTTGTTTTCCATGCTACGAAACCCTACAGTGGTATCAGAGCCGTGTCTATATGTAGATCTGTTGCACGAGTAGAACACAATGGTCATTGTGGGCGTTGATGCTTTTATTGTCGATTGCTTCTTGTGTACTTTGCATCTTGCAGTATGTTGGGATGAAGCGGCCCGGGCTAACCTTACATGACATCGTTCATGAGACTTGCTCCACGCTTGACATGCAACTTGTATTGCATAAGTGGCTTTGCGGGTGCCTGTTTCTCCTAGCATAGTTAAGATCCAATTTACAACGGGTGATTAACAATACTAGTATCAATGTTGTGGTTCATGTTCGTAAGTTAGAACGACACTTATTGAAAGCCCCAAACCACGTAAAACATGCAAAGAAAGTAGAGGCGTCTAACTTTGTTTTGCAGGGGTGTGCAGTGATGTGATATGGCCATGATTGTGATTATATTTGATGTATGCAATGTTCCTTATTGTAAGTTGGCAACCGGCAGGAGCCATATGGTTGTCTTTAATTTATGTTAAGACCCGCGTGTCTATTCAAAGTAGTTGTAATAGTTGAAGCCGGTGGACGACAACCATGGAGGAGTGTCATTGACCTTGATGCAATGCCGGTGATGATGGAGATCATGTTCGTGCTAGAAGATAGAGATCGGAAGCACAAAGAAGAAAGGCCATATCATATCACATATTATGAATTGCATGTGATGTTAATCCTTTATGCATCTTGTATTGCTTAGTAGACGACGGTAGCATTATAAGATGATCCCTCATGCACATAAATTTCAAGTCATAAAGTGTTCACCCTTAGTTAACACCGTTGCTAAAGCTTGTTGTTTCGAAGCACCACGTGATGATCGGGTGTGTTAGATTCCGCAAGTGTATACAACGTGAGCAAGCCAGATTTGCTCATGCGGAAACTAAGGTTTGATCTTGACGAGCCTAGCATGTACAGACATGGTCTCGGAACACGGATCACCGAAAGGTAAAGCTTGAATCATATAGTAGATATGATGAACATGTCGATTGTTCGCCATTGAAACTATATCAACTCTCGTGATGATCGGTGTTGATGTGGTGGATTTGGTTCGTGTGATCACTAAAACAATGTGAGGGATATTGTTTTGAGTGGGAGTTCACCTAGATTAATTTTAATATTAATTTGAACTCAATTTGTCATAAACTTAGTCTAAACTATTGCAAATATGTTGTAGATCAATGGCAGCCCCTACCATCAATTTTAATGCGTTCCTAGAGAAAGAAAAGTTGAAAAACAATGGAAGCAACTTCGCGGATTGGTTCCGCAACTTGAGGATTGTCCTCACAGCTGGTAATTTTGTATATCTGAAAGTGTCGCCATTAAAAGGAATGCAGCGTTTCCAACTCAAAGGAAAGTTAGCCCCCAGATATATCGGACCCTTCAAGATTCTGAACCGTTGAGGAGAAGTGTCGTATCAATTGGAACTACCCGAAGAGATGTCAGCCGTGCACAATGTGTTCCATATCTCATTACTTCGCAAGTGCCTCGAAGTTCCAGAGAAGACCGAAGTGTTCAAGAATATTGATCACCGGACTATAGAGATCAACGATGACCTGACCTATCCTGAAGTACCCATCCGTATTTTGGAAGAAGCTTTCAGAACTACCAGAACCCGAAGCATCAAGTTTCTCAAAATTCAGTGGAGCAACCACACAAAAGAGGAAGCTACCTGGGAGCGCGAAGATCACATCAGGACGGAGTTTCCCGATCTCTTCAAATCCTAGGTAATCTTTTTCGTCCTTTTTCAAATCTCGAGAAGAGATTTTGTTTAAGGGGGGAAGGTTTGTAACATCCCAAAAATATGAAACTTGGATCATCAAAATTTAGGATTAACAAAAACATTTCTAAATAAAAATATGAAAAGCATGCATGTGTGCATGCATTCCAATTTGGATTCTTTTGAATTACCTTGCTTGTAAAAGGATTCTTAGGTGAAATAAACATCATCTAAACAATCCCCACACTTTTCCCAAAAACAAATAAATCAAAACAAACAAAATAAGGGAATGGTCAGTTTGGCCAATTTAACTCCCATGCCTACTTTGGCTGCCTCTAACTTTCAAAACTTAACAGAAACTTATTTGGATCTTTGCACCCCTTGATAGTACTCATAACAAAGTATCAAGGCCCACCTTGTGATCATCCAGAAACATTCAAATGCATAGTTTAAATGGCAGTTTAAAATTGAATCTATTTCTTATGGGAAGTCCCGCTTTTTCAAAAACCACTCAAACAAGCTCAACTTTCAAAACCCAAGCATCTACAGACTCACCAGCACCTGCCTAGCACACCCACCAAAAATCTTTTCAAAATTCAAAACTTGAATTCATGCGGCCATTTCATCAAACACCTTGCAGATACAAATCAAACAAAGTCTAAACACTATAGTGTGCAGTGATTCTGGCCAAACTTGTTCCCTCTCTAGCTCACAGCAATCTCAGTAGATCATCTAGCAAACTTAACTAATCACTAGCCCCATTGTAAGCTTGCCAATATCATCAATGGTGAACAGGCCGAGAGCACCCGTGTCACCCCAGTATGGACAACAGGCTAGAGGAAGAACTAGCCATGCCAACCTTGTCTGGGAGGTAGCCCATGCCTCACCGCCCCCTCTCGACCAACCCTGCCTCGTAGACAACAGCCAGAACTGCCAGGAACGCCGCGCCCGTGCCGCTGTCGACCATGCGGACGTGCTCCGCACAGCACGCGCCGTTCCCATTCAACCAGACCACCTCGAGCCCTCGCAGCCCGCCAACATGCTCCCCACCGTCCCAGGAGACCGCCAGACATGCCCATTTCACCGCCCGTACCCCGTAGCCACCGCTCGCCGTCGAAGACGCCGCCTCTGCCTCGCAGAGCATCGAGCATTCCAGACCGTTTCCCACCGCCCCTACAAGCGCATTAAAGCCATAGAGCATCGCCAAGAGACCACCGATCGATCGCCACCCTCGGCCATGCCTCTAGCAGCCCGTAGCCATGTCTCCACTGTCGCCTGCCCATCCTGTTCGGTCTCATAGTCGAGACTATAAATAGATGCCTCACCCGCTCAAACTCTTCACACCATTCTACTCCCCTCACCTCACTGATCGTTCCATCCCATTCCCGGAGCAAGGCGAGCAGCGCATCGCCGGAATTTGGCCGGAGCCCACCGCTGCTGGAGAAGAAGGAAGCCAGCGATTGGAGCCGCCCCAGAAGAAGCTACCGGTACCAGGAGGTTCTCCATCGTCAACTTCGTCATTCGCCCGCCTCGCCGACCCTCGCCTGAGCCCCGGTGAGCCTCCCACGACCCCGACCTGCCGCGTTAGGGTTCTGTCTCGCCGGCACTGCCCGACGTGGACGATGAACCAGAGCCGTTAGATTAGAACTAGATCCAACGCACCACGTTGGCCCGTACTGCTTCGCACCCCCCGTCTCACTGACGCATGGGGACAGCAACTTAACCAGCCCGCGTAAGCGCTGTGCGTAGCAGTCCGGCCCATTTTCTCTTCCCGCGCAGCCCACTTGTTTGAATCTAGATTTTTCCATTTTCATTCAAACACAGTTCTGTACCTAGTTTCAAAAATCAACCCAGCTCGATTCAGTCAACCAAATTGAATGAAACTAATTTTGTTAGAAAGGTCTGGAGATGCTGAATCCAAGACCGTTGGATTCAAATCATTTGGATCTGTAGATCACCCTTGGTAAAAATAACAAGGCAGAAGCTTTTCTGCATTCAAACATTTTTCAAATTTAAACCATAATAGCTTTTGAGTTGATTCCAACTCTAAAAAATCACAATTGATCATACCTTTCAGAATATATAAAAATATATGGGTTTACTTACAGAAATAATGTTCAAGTAATAAAAGAATGCCACATAGGCATTTCTAGTCACTTATTTTATTTAAAATAAAAAGGTTAAACCTTATTAAATTGTGACACCACTTTAAATCACATTCCCATGAAATGAATTATGTGGTGATGACATGTGTCAACATGATCCCATGTTTGGTTTGGAGAATATTAAATCTTAAGTAGTTTTTCAATGAGTAGAAATTACTTTTCTAAAAATAAAGTCATTAAGTCAAGTGCTTGTAATGTTAGTGATGATGCTAGATCATCTATAGAACCCCTTTGTGTGATGATTGAAAGTAGTTAAGTATTGTTTGGTGATTGTGTACCTCGTATTTATTTATAGATGCTAGTACCGACCAAGGATACGAGGAGGAAGGAGGATACTACGAAGAAGAAGCCGAGGAGAACTTCAACCACTGCTCTGCACAAGGCAAGCCTACAAGATATTATACTTTAGCAAGCCTTACCATGCCAACCATATGCCTTAAGCATATGTGGTTATACCCACTTGATAAACCAATCCTAGTTTTACTTACAAGCTTTATACTTTATTTCTTTATCAAAGCTTTTTACTTAGAGCTTACTTAAGTGAATTGTAGATTCTAGAAAGATAATTGAAGGTTGCATAAAGAGCATAAAACTTGGCCTAAGCTAGATAATCTTTATGTCATCCTAAGGCATGAGATTGAACTTAGTTAAACTCCACTAGTTTACCACCCCTAATTAGTACTTACCCCCACATGTAGATGCTAGTGCTAAGAATAAAACTTGATCAACTTTAGATGGGAATACTTGGTGGAAAAATGGTTATGAAAACCTTGGAATGATGGATCATTCTATTGAGATGTTTTGACATGTGTTTCTGAACACCAAATGATTTTGGTGATGAAAATGTTGAGGCATGAGCCTTAGCCCTTTATAAAACTGATGGTTGTCTGGATGCGATACCATTCCAATTTTACCGTACAACCAAAATACTCGAAAATTGGGTAGGGCTTGACTGGAAACTTATATACCTTAGTATTGGTTCCCTCATGGCCAAGGTTTGAGATGAGGCTACCTTGTGAAGATTGTCCACCTGTGCAGTACCCAAGATGACAGTTGGTCATGGTTGGGAGGCCAAACTCACAGGAGAGGTGCTTATACTAGGGCGTGTAATTGAAAGGTTAGGATTGATTATCCTCATACTGAGTATGGTGACTTCAGGATTTGTTCCTAACGGATGTATCGAATGTTGTGGTGAAAATGTACAAGCTCTGAAGAGTGTCAAACTATTCGAATAGCCACGTCCATGTTATGGACAGTTGGAGTGGCCATACTGTTCCCCCGTCAGATGTTTTCAAAATGACTTGTGAAATGAATGGAGAACTTGATGTGACCACAACAGAGTTGTGGCGTGAGATACAAATTCCCACTTAGGGTTATAAAATTTGACTAGCTTTCTATTGCTTCTGAACTTAGTAGAGATAAATATGGCTTTTTGCAAAACAACCCTAGATCCTAGTGTCCTATTACAAAAACCCTCTTCACTTGTTAGTATTAGTTTGCGAGTACTTAAAGAGTACTCATGGCTTTGTCCCTGGCTATTCCCGTGGCCAGACTATGAAGAGGAGTACCAGGATGATGGACCCCAGGAAGGTTACGAGAACTAGGATCATCTCCCATCGTCAGCATTGCCTGTGACCCCGAAGATGGAGCTTCGCCTACGCTACCTTTATTAATACGTATTTCCATTGCTTGAGTTGTATTAAGAACTGGATCATGAAATCCTTATTTGTGTAAGACCTTATGTATGGTTTGTAATGGATGATGTACTGTGGTATCCAAATCTATTATGTCTCGCAAAAATGGTAATCCTGGGATTGCGATGTATAGCATAACAGGCATCTGGGATTAAAAATCCGGGTGTTGACAGAATGGGAGCCAGTTAACTCTGCTCCTTTGTGAAAGAGCATTTCATGATCTCAAGTGTTTTGTGTGTTAGATAACAACATTCAGTTTCCCTACTTACATTCCATATCTACTAAACAACATCGAATCCTTAAGTGTGTCTCCCTACGGTTTGTGAATTATGCGGACATGATTGAGACACTTCTTTGATCAATAACCAATAGAGGAATCTAGAAATTCATATGGCTCCCACATATTTCTACGATTACTTTGTGATCGAATGAACCACTAACATACGTTACCAATTTCCCTTTATCTCGCGATAGTTTACTTATCCGAGGTTTGATCGTCGGTATCTCTGCATACCTAGTTCAACCTCGTTACCGATAAGTACTCTTTTCTCGTTCCCATGATATGTGATCCCTTGTGAGCCAGTCACATGCTTGCAAGATAATTGGATGACATTCCACCAAGAGGGCCCAGAGTATATCTATCTGTCATATGGATGGACAAATCTGTCGTGGTATTGCCAACGAGTACGCCATGGAGGGGTCCTCGCAGTGCGTGTTTAGATACGTAGGGGAAGGAGGACGGTTGACGGGTACGAGGTAACACAGCTTACTCAGGTTCAGATCCCACAACGGTGGCGGAATCGTACTCCTGCTATAAATCACTATAAGGGCAATACGCCGAGTTACAGGGATTGGTTCGCTGTGCGAGGTTGTCTGAGATTGTCTGAAGTTGTGCCCTAAAGGCTCCCATAGGCCCGATTTATATAGTCGCCAGGTCCTAGGGTTACAGGGAAAAGTACTAGCCGGACAGGTTACAGAGTCCTACACTGCCTATTACTAGTCTTGCGTGTCTTGTACTCCAAGGCTCCGGGTACTTCGGTGACTCCAACCGTAGCCTTCCTTTATCTGGCATGGGCCTCCCTTCTGGATCCATCTAACTGGGCCGCCCAGCAGGCCACGGGCCATGCTACCAACTGTGGGCCACCCAGGTTATCCGGATAGGAGACATGCTATGAGGATACCCATATAGCATATCCCCAACAATAGCCTCCGGAGAACTCTGAGATCTTGTGACGTCTTGCCTCTTCACGTTGAATGCTCCATCTATATGGATATCGGCAGATCGTCAAGCAATATCTTGTAGTCCTCCCAAAGAACCCTGCAAGGTTTTCTCCGTCTTCAATATGCAAGTCAGAGAAATGCTGAATCTTCCATCGTACTCTTCCATAGTCGGACGGGATCCGTCCATGCTGGAATCTTCCGATGTGACGGCTCATCTTCCAATGTCAGCTTGGGCAACATAGGCGTAGGTCAGCGACACCTCGTAACTCACACATGCAGAGAACGCAATCATGTCCGATTTTCCCACGCGAGTGATACGAACCGTTGGCGGCGACGGTTGGGACGTGGCAAAATTTCCGTGCACGTTCGCGTACATGTCGTCTACGCGGCAACCGTCCGATCAAGCTGCACGAACCTTGATGTTGGAGATCATAAATAGTAACTGCGGTGAAACTTTTTACTTTTCACCTCATTCTCTCCTCACATCGTCTTCTTCCTCCAGCGAGTGTCCCCTCGAGCTCTCTGCGCAATCTTCGCGAAAAACCCTAGCTCCAATCCTTGCCAGTCACCTCCAAACCCACTCAATGGCCAGCAACAGCTCTACCCCTTCCATGGAGGCATCGGGCTATCACGAACTGCGATATCAAGGAGCTGATCGCCGAGGGCTAGCTTCCTGCGAAGGAGGGGCTCGCCTGGCGGGCGGCGCCGGCCGTCGAGGTGACACCTTCTCCCCAAGCCGGAGAAAAGGTGTACCTCAAAGCCCAATTGGTACGCGGCGTCTCCCTGCCCATCTCTAACTTCCTCCTTTCCGTGTTGAATTACTATAGAGTCCAGCCACAAAACCTCTCTCCCAATAGCATCCTAGCGCTTAGCAATTACGCGGCTCTCTGCGAGGGTTACCTAGGGATTAAGCCTAGTCTAGATCTCTTCGTGTATTTATTCACCGTCAAGCGTGAAGCCGGAGCCAGTAAGGACGAACTCAGAAATTGCGGCACCATAAGCTTCAAGATTCGTCCTGGCCGGTGGTTCCCCGACATCGTCGGCCACGAGTCCTGCAAAAACTGGCAGCGTACTTACTCCTACGGCCTAGACGTCCCTCTGGCTGGCCGAGAAGTAACGTACCCGGACTTCGTCGACGGAGCCGCCGCCGAAACTTTGACATGGAGATCCTAGGCCTCCCTTCCCTCCGACATCGACGCTTCTCGCGCCATAAGGCGGATAGAGTGGTTCGTAGAGACGGGTTTGACTGGATTGGACCTAGCCATGTGCTGGTTCATCAGGCGAATCCAACCTCTGCAGCACCGCGTGAAGCTGATGCACGAGTATACCAGCGATAGAAGGGATAGCCTCCGCATCTCCATGGACAATTTCTCGAGCGACTCCGTCAAGCTTTGTCTTAAGGACATTGTCAAGGTGAAGGACAAGAAGCGTGGCTTCACCATCACCTACAACATGTTCGTAGACGCCAAGTGCCCAAAGGTAACTGTTTATTTTCCTTGTATGACATATACCCCAGTTTATTCCGTCTAGCCATTTCCATCTCATCTAACACGGTGGTTGTTCACCTTACAGCTTAGCGACATAGACGAGGACAACATGGCTCCTCAAATCTATGATCCAAAGATGAAGGAAGTCACTGTCGTGTCCGACGACGATGCTCCATTAGCGCGAAAGTGGAAGAGCTCCACCTCTGACGCTGCTGAAGGAGGCAAGAAGAAGAAGACAGAGGGTGGAGCCTCCAAAAAGACTACCGCCGCCCTAGATGTGGAGAAGAGAAAAGTTACTGGGATCCCCTTTGCCAAAGCACCCCCACTTGTGTAAGCTTCTTTCTCTCCGACATTGTCTATTTATCTGTCTTGCTCCTGTACTTATGCATTTTGCATGTTTCAGGAAGAAAGCCACTACCAGCCTGAAGAAGACCTCCAAAACATTGGGGGCTTCTAGAACTATTAAGGACATGCTGCATCGCGACGCATCTCCCGCCATCGCCCATGTTACTCTCTCCGTCAAGCCCTCGTCTGCCCCGACAAGCTCACAAGCTAAGGAGGCATCTGGCCCTTCTGTCATGGAAGTGGACTCAGGTGCCTCTACCGAGGTCGCTGTTGTCGGCGAGCAGACGACGCAAGAGAGTGCTGCCCACCAAATGGCTGAAGCTCTAGCTAAGGATGCCATCAGTTGTGGTAAGGCGGTGGTGGAAGCTGGTACTTCTGTCGAAGGCGGTGCCCTCGCCCCTTAGAAACCTATAGAGTTCCCGAAGATAGTTTACCCGGTACTTACACCGAGTAACACAACTCCGGTTCCTGGTGCGGCGCCGACATCTCCGACATGCGGTCTTGAGGAGCTCCTCCGTCAAGCAGAGATCTTGCGAGGAAACAACGTAACCTTTGGCAAGCTGCCGGCCGAGAGCGCTACAAACCTCAAGATTATTTCACTTGTAAGTTTTATTTGCCTTTTGCATTTCATATGAATATCCCACTGTAGCCCCCGAGGATTTAGACGAAAAACCATAGGTCTTTGCGTCTGAATGCTCTAAGAGTGACTAAAGTAGAAAGCTTCTCACTATAGCCCCCAAGCATTTAGGTGGCAGATGCTTTAAGAGTAGCATACGAAGTGTTTATAAATTTCAATACTGTAGCCCCCAAGCCTCTAGTTGTAACTTAATTAGTTCCGACTAGATGCTTAAATAAAAGCTAAGCATATATCCGAGTTAAAAACTTTATACTGTAGCTCCCAAGATTCTAATCGAGAACTGAGTTAGTTCTGACTAGATGCTTAAAGAAAAGCTAAGCATATTTCTAAGTCAAAAAACTCTCGCTGTTGCCCCCTAGCGTCTAGGTGGAAAATTTCCGGCTAGATGCTCCAAGCAGACCAAACAACATTTTAACTTTTTTTCCTTTTTTCCACAAAACGAGAATGCTCGGAGGGGCATGGCCAATGACAAGTATCAGAAGATGCGCACAGACTTGGAAGATGAAAAGGGTAAAACTGCCTTCTTGAAGGAATAGATCACCAAGAGCAAGTGTCTGTTTTCTTTTTTCGCATTCTGACTCGGTTTTGAGCCCATATTCTCCGAGTACTCACCGTGTACTTTGATTTCTCCGACTTGTAGAATATTTTTCCAAGGCCAAGGATATTGTCGAGCAATCCATGCATATTCAGCAGCTGGATAGCGAGGACAAAATCCTTAAGGAGGAGAGAAAGGACATGCTGAAAATGCATGATGAGTCAATGAAAATCTTGCAGGACTCCGCCACCGAGGAAATGAACCACTTGAAGGAGGAGATCTCGATCTTAAGAGATCAGAAGAAAGCTATCGATGAGCAGAATCAACGCCATCATGAGGCGTACAAGCTCCTCCAACAAGAACGGGACTCCTTGGTGAATACCCTTTGGCAAGCTGAGGCCAGCATCTTCAGTAAGCTTTCTCCGCCTTGGATTTATATAGTCTGGATACTTTAAATTTTGAACTCATGTGATCCCTTGTCGGAATTAGCAGCTCCTATGGGTTTAACCCAATCGCCTCCTCTAGCAATGGAATGCATGGTTCTTGCCGGCAACTTCATCAACACCGCCATCACGTAAGCAAAAGAGATTACCAAGCCCCTCCAGATCAACATCAAGGCATCGGACTCTGTGGCGAAGTACTCGAAGATCTTGCACCGAGCCCCCGAGCATATCACAAGCTGGAAAGCTTCATGTGCACGGGATGGTGCAAGGATGGCGCTGTCAATGGTGAAGGCACACTATGAAGATGCCGATAACGACACAGTGACCTCTGGCATTCCTGATGTAGATGACGATGGCAAAGAGATTAATCACGAATCTATCTTGTCGTCACTCGCGGGCTATGACACCAGAGTTGCCGAGTTAGTCAACGTCAACGTCTTCGTGCCGATGAACATCATCGATAGCAGCAATCAAAGCTCCTCCAAGTCTCTTCACACCGCCGACTTCGAGGGTGGTTCTCCTGCTGCTGATGACGTTGCTTCCAAGTCACCTGCGCCAAAGGAATAAAAAACAACTTGTAATATTTGTTTCACCTTTGGTGCGTATGCGGAAAAAACTTTGTATTATCTTAAGGCGGAAAACAATGTTGTATGTCCTGCTACTTAAGAACCAATTTCCAGCATGTATATATTTTTTAAGCAAGTGCTGGCTTATCGATTACTTTGGTTCTTATGCTTGACCTTTCGTGAGTCGGAAGACTTGTTGTCTGAACCATGTGCTCAGGTGATGATGCCAAATGGCACCGTCAATAACCTAAGCACAAAATCGCCAACAATAAGTTTCAAAAGTCACTACTCCAAAATCCACATAAAAACGTGTAGCATCCCAGTTGTCTAACACCTGTAATGCTACTTGTTCTAGTAATAAAGGGCCACTTCCTACATATAATTGTTGCATCATCATCATATCATGCTCATGTCATCATGCCACCCTGCATTTGAGCATCATATAAAACCCCTTCTTGTTTGGTTCTTATCTCATGTGCATTATTAATTGTAGTTGCCTCTTGATATTGTATTTGGTTCTTGATAAGTTGTTAAATGCCCAAGTTGATTTGGGGGCATATCTCTTATTAACTCCACCACCTTTTCTTTTCACCACCTTATAATTCCACCATCCAACTAAATATGAGCTTGGCATTTATGGGTTTACTTCTAGCTCATGTGGGTTGGGATGGATCCTTTTCTTTTCCACATGTTCTCATCTTGGCATCATTTTGTTTTCACATTATCGATGCATGAGAGCCACATGGCCACCTTTGCATGCCTTGTGAGTGGGACCCTTTCTCCCTAGCTTCCATATGTGTGTTGTTGGGGTTATCATCATGTGGGGATATTTTGTGGGCTTAATAAATATCTAGTGGCATATACACACTAGCAAGTCCCAATTATCATCACATGTGATCATATCCATCTACTCCATCTGGAACCTTCCTCTTAATTTCTTTGCTTGGCTTGTTTCCACTTCTGGGAATGCATATGGATAATGCCATGTAGATATTATTGTTTTCACAAGAATAAACATGGCATTAGATATTTTGCATGGGCCATGCAACCTTTTCCACTTTTGGTCCTCCTTGTTTTGTTTGGATTTTAGGGTGAACCATCTTTTCTCTCTTCTCTCTCCTCCTCCTTTGGCATGATCTTAGTTGAGCTTGTTTAACCCCTCACCACCTTTTCCCCTCATCCTCTCTTTGTCTAGATCTTGCTTGAGTTTGGTTGGTCTTGTTTGATCTTGTCCAAAGTGAACCACCACCTAACCCTCTCCTTAAATCCCACCTAATTCTAATCCGAGCCCCTCCAATCTAAACCCTAAGTGCCCCCTCTTTCTCTCCTCTCTAGCCGAGGCCACCCCTAATCCAAACCCTAGGCTCGAGCCCATGCCCCTGTCCCTCTCTTCTCTCTCCCTGCCCTAGGGGCCCCTCTAACCTAGCCTGCCCCTGCCCTTGAGCTCGCCGACCCCACCTGGCTGCCAGCCCATGCCCAGCTTTCCCCCTGGCCGAACCATGCACGTGAGGGAGGGTGCAAAAGCGACCGAAGCCACCTCCCCTCCCCCACGCCATCTACCTGCCCCCTCCTGTTCTTATCCTTCCCCCTTCGCCTCTAGCCTTCCCCAGATCCCCCAGGCAGTCCCCAGGCCTCTCTTCCTCCCCCTGCCCCCCTTCTTCCTCCCCAGGCAAGCAACCTCCCCACCATGCCATCTAAACCCTAGCGGCGACCCCCTCTCTGCTCCCCTTCGCCCCAGAGCACTCCGAGGCGAGCCAGGAGCACCAGGAGCTTCGCCTGCTTCCCCTGCATCGCCTAGGACCGCCGGAAGTTACGGGAGCTCGCCGGAGGATAGTCGCCGCCGCCGCGCCCGCGAGAACCAGACGCTCCAGGGATCTAGCCCCGTCGCCGATCAGCAACCTCTCCGGCCTACCTCTCACCGCCGACGACACCGCGGTGAGCTCCTCCAGCCCCTAGACAACCCCTTCCCCTCGCTAGTTCGCCATAGTGCCGCCGCCTTCCGTCGAACGCCCTGCACGCGCGCCGCGCGTCGCGCCTGGCCGAAAGCAGCATCCGCAGCAGCTCGCTCCGCCGCTGTTCGTCGCCCTGCCCCGCGTGCTGCGGTCCTCCTCCGCGCTAGCATCCCGAACCAAAGTTGTAGGCCGTGATCCCCTTATCATTTTTCGTTTTGGGGTCGTGTCGTTTAGATCAGCGACGGCGTCGCCATCGTCGTCTGAACGCCGGCCGTTCGCAGATGCCGGCGGAGCGGCGCGCCGCTGCTGTTCCGACAGGAATTGACGTTTTGCGCTTAGGTCCTCGAAGTTTCTCCCGCCTAAACCCGCCGTCCCTTGGATCCCCACCTGTCAGCGTCGATGCTGTTTTATAAAAAGGCTCCCCAACTTCTCACAAACCAACCCGCAGTCCCCCCCCCCGAACCACGTGGGCAGCCGCAGCGTCTCGCTGTCAAGTGGGCCTGCACGCCAGCAGGACCCACCTGTCCGTCTCAGAGTCTAGAGCAGCCGCGGTGTGAAACGCCGTCTGCGCGTGTGTGTCTGTCCAGTCAGCGCCGGTCCCCCTGTCAGCGACTGGGGCTAGCTGGGTCTGGGTGCACAAAGTCCAGCTGGTTGTCTGTTTAAAATTCAATTTTAATCAAATTATTTAAATTCAAATTCAAATCCTGTTTTAATATAACTTTTGAAATACAAACTCAAATAATACATATGTTATATGTTTCTGAACCAGAAAAATGTGAGGATTTCAAATATGCCATTCAAATTTCCTGTTGCACATTTTAAATTCCAAGTTGAATCAAATTACAACAAATGCCACTGGAACTTAAATAATCAATAACTTTTGATTTATAATTCCAAATTCGACAAATGATATGTCTAAAATGATCAGCTCGACGAGACCTTTCTGTTTATGCTATCCATGACTTCCATTGCAGCATGCATCATGTAAATATATAATATACAGCAACTAATATGACAATAAAATGTGACCAAACCTTAATAAAATGACTTATTCGTGTATACCACATCTCACCCATGCCATGCTACTTTATTGCCATGCAACTTATGCATCATTCATCATGGCATGATTGTTTGCTTGATGCATTTTATTCCTATGCTTGTGCACTTTATTTATGTTGGCCCTTGTTTGTTTGGTTCTTCTTCGGATAGACTCTGAGCAGGGGATATATCAAGAGAACCAGGAGCACTACCCAGATCCGTCTCTTGCTTCCACCGAGCTGCCAGGCAAGCACTACCACATGCTTGCATACATACAGTACCTATTGCCTCTACCTTATTCTTGCATCATTGAGTCGCGATTGCATTAAACTGAATCCCAAGTATTGCATAGCCTTTACTTTTAAACCCCACCAAGCTTGTTCCTCCATCCCATGAGCCATTACTACAGGAGTTGTTTGAGCCATGCGAGTCGTAGAACAGCATGTGTAGGGTATGTGAGAGTCTGATGGATAACGAGGTACCTAAACAACTTAACCTGAGTAGTAATGGGATAACTAATGAAAGTGGCACCGGTGAGCAACATCTGCTATTTGGTTTTTCCTGCTCACTCGTGTCCCGTAAGACCCCGAGTACTTGATTCCTGTTCCAAAGATTTATCGCGCTATCCACATCCGGGAGGTATATGGGACCCCCCTGAGCCAGAGCTTGATTCAGTCTTATTTCTTGGGGCCACAAACTAGTTTGAGGTTTTATTACGATCCTGTACTTATGCCATGCTTTACTGCTTTATTTACGTTTGTGCGAGGAGCACACTGTACTGTTTAGGATCGTGGCACGATTCCGCGGTGTCGACAAGCCCAGCCACATTTTCGGGTTCCCAGTCGTTCACAGCCGTCCCCACAACCTTAAGTCCGTCTCGGAGCCGGCCGGCTTCGTTGCAGGTCTACTTTAAGGGGTGGCCCCCTGAAATATTTCTGAATCCCGTGATTGCTTTGTCGTGAAAGCCTCGTTGGGTTTTGATTTGGTTTTTCCGAGGTTGATCGAGTGTGTGTTGCTATTTGTGCACCCCTGCAGGGTAAAACTTTCTGAAAGCCGTGTCCGCGGTTATGGACGACTTGGAGCACAGTTTCTCGACCATAGACAAGCATAACTAAAGTACCGCTTTTAATTTGACTAAGTAATTGACTAGTAAATAGTGCAACACTCATGGAATGGTTAATAAAATTGCCAACGGATGGGGGGGTTGTTCGTCCGCTTCCTCGTTGGTAAGCGAGGAGGAGGATGGATCTGATGAAATTACTGTTATAACTGTTGTCATTAAATCACGGACATCCGTCTATCATTGGTTAGGCGGATGGTTAGCGTTTATCTATAGAATTGCTAGGGTTTATCTTTTGCTGCAATTGCGTCACCCCAGGTTGTGTCCCCTTTAGAGGCATAAAGACTTGCTGAGTACCCTTAGGGTCTCACACGATAAATTATTGGTTCAGATGAACAGGTACCCTCGCAGGACGGATACTGGGTGGAAGAGGCTGATGATGTGGGCAACGATCGTTTGGTGTAGAGATTCCGGGAACGGGGATCCGTGAGATCTGTGGGCGGGATGTGCTTAGTTCTATGGCATCTTATGCCGATTTGCTTCTTATATGTACTCGGACTATGTTTTGCCGCTTCCGCTTGATACTCTGATGTGTGATGTATGAGGAAATATCCTAAAATATTATATCTATCTAGGTCATTTGAATCTTGCCGTATGGCGTTGCTATATTTCCTTTCTTTCTAGATGGTATGGCTCTGATGTACTCTTGTATGGTGGCTTGCATACATACTCATTTGTGTATGTAGTTGATCCCTTCGCCTGCCGATTACGCCGCCCGTACAGGTCCCGTTGAGTTGGAAGTGGTTGGGACGTCCGAAAGGTCTACCCGTGAGTGGCTTTTGGGGCCCCACCGTACTATTTCAACCACTACCGTTCATCCAGGCTTGTATCTAGGAGCGTAATTCACCGAGGTAGTTACAATTGGTATCAGAGCCATCCCGACCTTCCGGGTTTCAGCCAAACGGTCGTTGTCAGTCTAGCAAATATTTTGGTAGTTATGTATACTAGGGAAAAACAAAACGCGAGAGTAGGACTGCTTCCATTTTTCTTCTTACCCACCCACCCACCCTTTTCTGGTAAGGAAGTGCAACGTTTTCAATCCTCTTCTTAAAATTCAAACTAAGGATTCACGTGTTCTGGGTTTCCGTAGTACCATAGGTTGTGTGTGTATGAGTGTGTGTATAATCCCTTGTCTATCTGTTGCATCCAAGTTGTATCTAATCAGCCTTTGGTTATCAACTGTTGGTACATTCCATACCGACAGGCTTTTGCAAACCGACGCAATCTGTCTTACTCTTTGTATCCGACGCTATCTTGTTTGGGGTGTTCGTTTCCGTAGTTACCAATCTTTAGGTTCAACGTGAGAAGAAGGGGTTAGGATATGTGTTCCACTTATTCATGTGCGGAGTAATGCTTTGAGTGCGGGATGGAGTCGCGACCATACCACTACTCTTATCATTCGCTTTTGTATATTGAATTGGTAGAGTCGCTAATCTTGATTCGTTAAGTAATTTTGCGCATCTATTGGTATTTTAATGCCGAAATTTGTGGAATTTTTTTTTCTTTGATATATTTGTGTACCACACTCCTTTTCAGTCGTGTGCGATATGCTTAATATCTTTTAGGTGCTTTGAACTTTGTTGATATTTTAATATCATCTCAGTAAATTGTATCCTTTAATCTTGGTTAATTCCATCTTGGTACTATTTTGGATTATTATTATTCTCCATTATAGTACTGACTTTTGTTTTATATCAATCTCAGGATGGCTCCACCACGCCGTTCAGATGAGGACATACCACCGGAGTTGGGGGCCGCATTGTCAAACATAGCTAATGCCTTGGCAGCGATGCAGCAGAACCAGCAGCGCTTGGAAGAAAGTGTCAGAAGAAATGAGTTTGCTCCACTCCCTCCACCTCCCAAGCGAGGAGACATCAAGAGCTTCCTGAAATTCAACCCCCGTCAGTTTGATGTTTCTGATCGACCATTGGACGCGGATGATTGGCTGCGTGAGATGTCAAGGTTGCTCGAGACTGCTGATGTTCCGGAGCAGGAGTGGGTCAAGTGTGCTACTCACCTTCTGAAGGGAGATGCAGCTCTTTGGTGGGAAAATTACTTGAAGGCAAGCTGCACTGGTTTCCAGCCAACTTGGGAAAGGTTCACTGGAGCGTTCAAGGAGCAGTTTCTGTCAGAGATTGTAATGGAAAGGATGAAGGAAGCTTTTCTCAACCTGAAGCAAGGAAATGATAACGTCAACACCTACATCAGGAACTTAATGAATCTTTCTCGTTATGGTGGCGATGAGGTATCTGATGACAAGAAGAAGCAGAAGAGGTTCAGGCAAGGGCTCAATGCATCGATCAAGTATGCAATCACACATGCAAGGCCGGCATCTTTCCTGGAACTACAACACACAGCTTTGCAAGAGGAGGCAAGTCGGCAAGTGTTCGAGGACTCCAAGAAACACAACAGGGATGCATCAAGCTCTTCGGTTATGGCAGCTCCTTCTAAGCGGCGTGTCTGGGTTCCTAACACCCCACCGTCGCTCCCGGCTTCACCAAGACCTTCAAGCTACGCGTCAAGGCCACCAAACTCCATCACTGCTGCTCCCAGGGGCTACACCCACAACTACCCTGGAGCGCCTGGCGGAGTCCCTGGCTATGTTGCTCCATGTCCAACTGGTGTCTGCTTCACGTGTGGAGATCCTGGACATCTCAACTGGAACTGTCCGTTGAAGAACAAAGCTCTCCCTCCACCCCCGCCAAGATCTGCAGCAAGCTCTCCTACGGTTCGTGCACCACCACCTCGGGCTCTCAACATCAACACCAAGCCCGGGTCTACGGTTGCTCGTGCTAATTGTGTCAACGCCACTCAAGCTGAGCATGCACCTGGAGTGGTGATGGGTACGCTATCCATTAACTCAGTCCCTGCACGAGTTTTGTTCGATTCTGGTGCATCGCATTCATTTGTTTCTCACAAGTTTGCAAATGAGAATGAGTTAGTCTTGGTTCCTCTCCAAAAGCGGTTAATGGTCCTTTCTCCTGGAGAGAAGATGGCAGCTTCTAAGATCAGTCATGGCAATCAAGTTGAGATTGGTGGTTCTTTGTTCTCGGCTTCTTTAATTGCTCTGGGCAATTCTGACATTGATGTCATCTTGGGCATGGATTGGTTAACAGCAAATGCAGCTGTGATTGATTGTGCTGAACGCTCAGTGTCTCTGAAGATTCCTGAAGGTCATATAGTCTTTTCTCCAAGTCTGACGCCTGCTGTCCAGCTTTTCTCTTTGGCGGCTCTGAATGATGATGCTATGGAAGCTATTCAGAGAGTCCCAGTGGTCTGTGAGTGTCCAGCTTTGATATGGTGTATGTCCCTGGTGATCTCGTCTACCTTCGTGTCACTCCCATGAAAGGAACACACCGTTTTGGTATCAAAGGAAAGCTGTCTCCTAGGTACATCGGTCCTTTCAAGATTCGTGGTAGAAGAGGAGAAGTTGCTTATGCCCTGGAGCTCCCGGAAAAACTCAAGGTTCATGATGTTTTCCACATCTCTCAGCTCAAGAAGTGCTTCAAAGATCCCGGCAGGACCGTGGATCATGAGCTAATCGATCTCCAAGAAGACCTGTCTTATCAAGAACACCCCACCAAAATCCTTGAGACCGCAGAAAGAAGGACTCGCAACAAGTCCATCAAGTTCTGCAAGGTGCAGTGGTCACACCATTCTGTTGATGAGGCCACTTGGGAGCGTGAAGATGAACTCCGTGCCAACCATCCTTCTCTCTTTGTGTCTTCTTCTTCTTCCTAGAATCTCGGGGCGAGATTCCTGTTTAGTGGGGGAGAGTTGTAGCATCCCAGTTGTCTAACACCTGTAATGCTACTTGTTCTAGTAATAAAGGGCCACTTCCTACATATAATTGTTGCATCATCATCATATCATGCTCATGTCATCATGCCACCCTGCATTTGAGCATCATATAAAACCCCTTCTTGTTTGGTTCTTATCTCATGTGCATTATTAATTGTAGTTGCCTCTTGATATTGTATTTGGTTCTTGATAAATTGTTAAATGCCCAAGTTGATTTGGGGGCATATCTCTTATTAACTCCACCACCTTATAATTCCACCATCCAACTAAATATGAGCTTGGCATTTATGGGTTTACTTCTAGCTCATGTGGGTTGGGATGGATCCTTTTCTTTTCCACATGTTCTCATCTTGGCATCATTTTGTTTTCACATTATCGATGCATGAGAGCCACATGGCCACCTTTGCATGCCTTGTGAGTGGGACCCTTTCTCCCTAGCTTCCATATGTGTGTTGTTGGGGTTATCATCATGTGGGGATATTTTGTGGGCTTAATAAATATCTAGTGGCATATACACACTAGCAAGTCCCAATTATCATCACATGTGATCATATCCATCTACTCCATCTGGAACCTTCCTCTTAATTTCTTTGCTTGGCTTGTTTCCACTTCTGGGAATGCATATGGATAATGCCATGTAGATATTATTGTTTTCACAAGAATAAACATGGCATTAGATATTTTGCATGGGCCATGCAACCTTTTCCACTTTTGGTCCTCCTTGTTTTGTTTGGATTTTAGGGTGAACCATCTTTTCTCTCTTCTCTCTCCTCCTCCTTTGGCATGATCTTAGTTGAGCTTGTTTAACCCCTCACCACCTTTTCCCCTCATCCTCTCTTTGTCTAGATCTTGCTTGAGTTTGGTTGGTCTTGTTTGATCTTGTCCAAAGTGAACCACCACCTAACCCTCTCCTTAAATCCCACCTAATTCTAATCCGAGCCCCTCCAATCTAAACCCTAAGTGCCCCCTCTTTCTCTCCTCTCTAGCCGAGGCCACCCCTAATCCAAACCCTAGGCTCGAGCCCATGCCCCTGTCCCTCTCTTCTCTCTCCCTGCCCTAGGGGCCCCTCTAACCTAGCCTGCCCCTGCCCTTGAGCTCGCCGACCCCACCTGGCTGCCAGCCCATGCCCAGCTTTCCCCCTGGCCGAACCATGCACGTGAGGGAGGGTGCAAAAGCGACCGAACCCACCTCCCCTCCCCCACGCCATCTACCTGCCCCCTCCTGTTCTTATCCTTCCCCCTTCGCCTCTAGCCTTCCCCAGATCCCCCAGGCAGTCCCCAGGCCTCTCTTCCTCCCCCTGCCCCCCTTCTTCCTCCCCAGGCAAGCAACCTCCCCACCATGCCATCTAAACCCTAGCGGCGACCCCCTCTCTGCTCCCCTTCGCCCCAGAGCACTCCGAGGCGAGCCAGGAGCACCAGGAGCTTCGCCTGCTTCCCCTGCATCGCCTAGGACCGCCGGAAGTTACGGGAGCTCGCCGGAGGATCGTCGCCGCCGCCGCGCCCGCGAGAACCAGACGCTCCAGGGATCTAGCCCCGTCGCCGATCAGCAACCTCTCCGGCCTACCTCTCACCGCCGACGACACCGCGGTGAGCTCCTCCAGCCCCTAGACAACCCCTTCCCCTCGCTAGTTCGCCGTAGTGCCGCCGCCTTCCGTCGAACGCCCTGCACGCGCGCCGCGCGTCGCGCCTGGCCGAAAGCAGCATCCGCAGCAGCTCGCTCCGCCGCTGTTCGTCGCCCTGCCCCGCGCGCTGCGGTCCTCCTCCGCGCTAGCATCCCGAACCAAAGTTGTAGGCCGTGATCCCCTTATCATTTTTCGTTTTGGGGTCGTGTCGTTTAGATCAGCGACGGCGTCGCCATCGTCGTTTGAACGCCGGCCGTTCGCAGATGCCGGCGGAGCGGCGCGCCGCTGCCGTTCCGACAAGAATTGACGTTTTGCGCTTAGGTCCTCGAAGTTTCTCCCGCCTAAACCCGCCGTCCCTTGGATCCCCACCTGTCAGCGTCGATGCTGTTTTATAAAAAGGCTCCCCAACTTCTCACAAACCAACCCGCAGTCCCCCCCCCGAACCACGTGGGCAGCCGCAGCGTCTCGCTGTCAAGTGGGCCTGCACGCCAGCAGGACCCACCTGTCCGTCTCAGAGTCTAGAGCAGCCGCGGTGTGAAACGCCGTCTGCGCGTGTGTGTCTGTCCAGTCAGCGCCGGTCCCCCTGTCAGCGACTGGGGCTAGCTGGGTCTGGGTGCACAAAGTCCAGCTGGTTGTCTGTTTAAAATTCAAATTTAATCAAATTATTTAAATTCAAATTCAAATCCTGTTTTAATATAACTTTTGAAATACAAACTCAAATAATACATATGTTATATGTTTCTGAACCAGAAAAATGTGAGGATTTCAAATATGCCATTCAAATTGCCTGTTGCACATTTTAAATTCCAAGTTGAATCAAATTACAACAAATGCCACTGGAACTTAAATAATCAATAACTTTTGATTTATAATTCCAAATTCGACAAATGACATGTCTAAAATGATCAGCTCGACGAGACCTTTCTGTTTATGCTATCCATGACTTCCATTGCAGCATGCATCATGTAAATATATAATATACAGCAACTAATATGACAATAAAATGTGACCAAACCTTAATAAAATGACTTATTCGTGTATACCACATCTCACCCATGCCATGCTACTTTATTGCCATGCAACTTGTGCATCATTCATCATGGCATGATTGTTTGCTTGATGCATTTTATTCCTATGCTTGTGCACTTTATTTATGTTGGCCCTTGTTTGTTTGGTTCTTCTTCGGATAGACTCTGAGCAGGGGATATATCAAGAGAACCAGGAGCACTACCCAGATCCGTCTCTCGCTTCCACCGAGCTGCCAAGCAAGCACTACCACATGCTTGCATACATACAATACCTATTGCCGCTACCTTATTCTTGCATCATTGAGTCGCGATTGCATTAAACTGAATCCCAAGTATTGCATAGCCTTTACTTTTAAACCCCACCAAGCTTGTTCCTCCATCCCATGAGCCATTACTATAGGAGTTGTTTGAGCCATGCGAGTCGTAGAACAGCATGTGTAGGGTATGTGAGAGTCTGATGGATAACGAGGTACCTAAACAACTTAACCTGAGTAGTAATGGGATAACTAATGAAAGTGGCACCGGTGAGCAACATCTGCTATTTGGTTTTTCCTGCTCACTCGTGTCCCGTAAGACCCCGAGTACTTGATTCCTGTTCCAAGATTTATCGCGCTATCCACATCCGGGAGGTATATGGGAACCCCCTGAGCCAGAGCTTGATTCAGTCTTATTTCTTGGGGCCACAAACTAGTTTGAGGTTTTATTACGATCCTGTACTTATGCCATGCTTTACTGCTTTATTTACGTTTGTGCGAGGAGCACACTGTACTGTTTAGGATCGTGGCACGATTCCGCGGTGTCGACAAGCCCAGCCACACTTTCGGGTTCCCAGTCGTTCACAGCCGTCCCCACAACCTTAAGTCCGTCTCGGAGCCGGCCGGCTTCGTTGCGGGTCTACTTTAAGGGGTGGCCCCCTGAAATATTTCTGAATCCCGTGATTGCTTTGTCGTGAAAGCCTCGTTGGGTTTTGATTTGGTTTTTCCGAGGTTGATCGAGTGTGTGTTGCTATTTGTGCACCCCTGCAGGGTAAAACTTTCTGAAAGCCGTGTCCGCGGTTATGGACGACTTGGAGCACAGTTTCTCGACCATAGACAAGCATAACTAAAGTACCGCTTTTAATTTGACTAAGTAATTGACTAGTAAATAGTGCAACACTCATGGAATGGTTAATAAAATTGTCAACGGATGGGGGGGTTGTTTGTCCGCTTCCTCGTTGGTAAGCGAGGAGGAGGATGGATCTGATGAAATTACTGTTATAACTGTTGTCATTAAATCACGGACATCCGTCTATCATTGGTTAGGCGGATGGTTAGCGTTTATCTATAGAATTGCTAGGGTTTATCTTTTGCTGCAATTGCGTCACCCCAGGTTGTGTCCCCTTTAGAGGCATAAAGACTTGCTGAGTACCCTTAGGGTCTCACACGATAAATTATTGGTTCAGATGAACAGGTACCCTCGCAGGACGGATACTGGGTGGAAGAGGCTGATGATGTGGGCAACGATCGTTTGGTGTAGAGATTTCGGGAACGGGGATCCGTGAGATCTGTGGGCGGGATGTGCTTAGTTCTATGGCATCTTATGCCGATTTGCTTCTTATCCGTACTCGGACTATGTTTTGCCGCTTCCGCTTGATACTCTGATGTGTGATGTATGAGGAAATATCCTAAAATATTATATCTATCTAGGTCATTTGAATCTTGCCGTATGGCGTTGCTATATTTCCTTTCTTTCTAGATGGTATGGCTCTGATGTACTCTTGTATGGTGGCTTGCATACATACTCATTTGTGTATGTAGTTGATCCCTTCGCCTGCCGATTACGCCGCCCGTACAGGTCCCGTTGAGTTGGAAGTGGTTGGGACGTCCGAAAGGTCTACCCGTGAGTGGCTTTTGGGGCCCCACCGTACTATTTCAACCACTACCGTTCATCCAGGCTTGTATCTAGGAGCGTAATTCACCGAGGTAGTTACAAAACGACAAAGAACGTGTAGACCAGAAAAGTTAAGCTAACGCACGTAGGCGGGATTTTCACAAGTGCGATCGCAAAACTTGTGCATAAAGGTTTTACATGATCCAAAAATGAACACAAAAGGAGATAAAAGACTCAAAAAAATGAGTGAACCAGAGAGCTTTATTTCATTGATCATATAAGAGGTACACAATTAGATAAAAAATGCTAAGTGTAAAAAGGACGTAGCTGTGCTATGTTCCATGGCCGATCAAGCTCCGGGTAGTCATCATCCGGGTCACGTCGCTTACGCTTATGATCCTCGTTGGGTCTATCCTTCAGTTCACGATTGCCAACGAGGTAGTAAGACCCATTGAGTAGCGTCTTGCTTATGATGAATGGTCCTTCCCATGGTGGGGATAACTTGTGTGACTTCTTCTGCTTAAGTCGGAGCACAAAATCCCCCTCTTTAAATGAGCGATTCCGAACGCGGTGACTATGGTAGCTGCGTAGCTTCTGCTGGTAGATGGCGGATCTTTGGCATGCCAAAATGCGCTCCTCCTCGAGAAGGTCCACATCTAGGCGTCAGGATTCTTCAGCGTCATCTTCGTCGTAGGCGGCGACTCTTGGTGCATCGTGAAGTATGTCAAAAGGTAGGATGGCTTCTGCTCCATATACCATGAAGTAAGGGGTGTAGACAGTGGATCTGTTGGGTGTAGTTCGTAAACTACACAACACAGATGGCAATTCTTCCACCCAGGCTCCATCTGCTCTATGTAGCGGTGCCTCAAGACGTGGCTTGATTCCCTGCAGAATTAATCCATTAGCCCGCTCGACCTAACCATTGGATTGTGGATGTGCCACAGATGCAAGGTCAAGTCGGATGCCCTTCTCCCAACAATAAGCCTCCACTTCTCCGAGTAACAAGTTGTTGCCATTGTCGGTGATAATGCTATGTGGGAGACCAAATCTCACCACTAGATCCCGGACAAACCCGAGGGCAGTTGCCCCATCAAGCTTTCTAATGGGTTTAGCTTCTATCCATTTAGTGAATTTATCAACTGCCACAAGCAGATGCGTAAACCCACACGGTGCCGTCTGTAACGGTCCCACCATGTCTAGCCCCCAGACTGCAAACGACCAAGTTATTGGTATTGTTTGAAATTCTTCAACAGGAACATGTGGTTGTCGGGCATAATACTGGCATCACATGCATGTCTCAACCAGCTTGTCGGCGTCCGCCTTCGTGACCAGCCAGTAGAATCCTTGCCGGAAGGCTTTCGCGACCAACAATTGAGAAGCGGCGTGATGCCCGCAATCTCCGAGATGGATTTCACGTAGGATTTCCATACCTTATAGCTGGGAAACACACTTTAGGTATACACCAGTAGTGATCCTTTTGTAGAGTTGTCCATTGATTATGGTATAACCCTTTGCTCATCGTACTATTTGCCGTCTTTCGACCTCGTCGTCGGGCAAAGTTCCGTGTTCGAGATATTCCATGAACGGTTTTGTCCAAGCCAGAGGGACCTTTGCCACCATGTTTATGAAAGAGTCAGCTCTATCCGGGTTGTCGATGTCGGCTCCCTTCACAGATGGTGTGCGCAGATGCTCTAGGAAAACTCCTGGCGGAATTCATTTGCACCCTGATCCAAGCTTCGACAGCAGATCAGCCTCCTCGTTTTGCTCCCTAGGCACATACTTGACTTCGTAGCCCAAGAAGTTCTTGGCTATCTCGTCCACTTCGTCACGATATGCCGCCATCATAGGGTTCCGCGCATTCCAGGTGCCAGCCGCCTGTTGGGCAACCAAGTCGGAATCTCCACAGCAAACTATGCGCTTGATGCCAATATCCTTGGCTACACGTAGTCCGTGAATGACTGCTTCATACTCCGCCATGTTGTTCGTAGCCTCGAAGTGGATCTGCAGAACGTAGTGTAGCTTGTCTCCTGTTGGTGACTGTAGCAATACACCAGCCCCTGAGCCGTTGAGCAGCTTTGATCCGTCAAAGTGCATCACCCAGTACTCTGGTTCCGGCACGGAGTAGCATCTGGCATCTCCGTCCAATCTGCAACAAAATCTGCCAAGGCTTGTGACTTGATAGCGTCACGTCTTTTGTAGGTGATCTCGAAGGCGGCAAGTTCAATGACCCACTTCGCGACCCTTCCTATACCGTCGCTATTGTTGATAATGACGGACAGTGGAGTCTTGCTCACCACTGTGATTGAGTGCTCCTGAAAGTAATGCCTCAGCTTCCGAGAAGCAAGGAATACTCCATAAGATATCTTCTAGTAGTGCGGGTAACGTTGCTTGGACTCCGTCAAGACCTAGCTCACATAGTAAACTGGTCGTTGAACTTCGTGCTCATAGCCTGGCTCCTTCCGCTCTACCACGACGACGATGCTGATTACCCGGTTGGTTGCCGCCATGTAAATTAACAGGGGCTCGCCAAGCTCGGGCACTGCAAGGATGGGCGCTGAGGAAAGAATCTCCTTGAGCTGCTTCAATGCTGCATCTGCTTCGTCCGTCCACATGAATTTGTCCGCCTTCTTCAGCAACTTGTACAGCGGCAGAGCCTTCTCTCCAAGTCGGCTCACGAACCGACTAACTACTACAACACAACCTGTTAGTCGTTGAATGTCCTTTAGGCATGTCGGACGGTTTATGTTTAAGATGGCCTTGATTTTCTCCGGGTTGACCTCGATTCCGCGCTGTGAAACGATGAAACCCAACAATTTGCCGGCTGGAACCTCGAAGACGCACTTCTTAGGGTTAAGCATCATGTTGTATTTTCGGAGATTATCAAAGGTTTCTTTTAAGTCAGAGATTAAGTCATTTGACTTTTTAGACATCACCACAATATCGTCCACATAGGCGTGAACGTTCCGACCAATTTGGTCGTGAAGGCAACATTGCATTGTCCGCTGGTAGGTAGCACCTGCGTTTTTCAGCCCAAAGGGCATTGTAACATAGCAAAACATGTCGTATGGGGTAGTGAACGAAGTGGCCAATTGGTCCGACTTCCTCATCTTGATCTGGTGGTATCCTGAGTATGCATCGAGAAAACACAAAAGCTCCGAGCCAGCAGTCGAGTCAATGACTTGGTCAATGCGAGGCAAAGCAAACGGATCTTTGGGACATGCTTTTTTCAAGCCGGTGTAATCAACGCACATTCTTAATTAATTGGTTCCCTTTTTGGGGACAAGTACAGGATTGGCCACCCATTGGGTGTGAAGGACTTCTCGGATAAATCTAGCCTTAAGTAACCTAGCTATCTCTTTGCCAATGGCGCGTCTCTTCTCATCTCCAAAGCATCATAGAGGTTGTTTCACTAGTTTGGATTTTGGATCGATGTTTAAGCTGTGCTCGACAAGTTCCCTAGGTACACCTTTCATGTCGGCAGGTTGCCAGGCAAAGATGTCCCTATTCTCATGGAGGAACTCGACGAGCGCGCTTTCCTTTTTGGCATCCAGGTTCGTCCCAATGGCGGTGACCTTGGAGGCATCGCCTACCACAAGTTCCACCAACTTGGTCTCGATGGCGGCCTTGAATGCAGGAGCGGAGTCGGAGATCTGCTTCTTCGACGCAGGCATCTCTGAGTCATCGACCATGCTCTGGATCTCTTTGAATTCTTCGTTGTAGAGGACAGCTTCCGCGAAGGCTGCTTCGTTAATCTTGCAGTCCCTTGCCTTGGTAAAGATTCCGGATACAGTGATGACACCGTTTGGTCTGGGTATCTTGAGTTTGTTGTAGACAAAGCATGGCTTGGCCATGAACGTGTGGAATATGTCGCGGCCGAATATGACGTGGTACACGCTCTTGAAGGGGACCACCTCAAAGGTCATGCGCTCTTGGCGGTAATTATTAACATCGCCAAAGGCAACCTGAAGTGTAATGCACCCAAGGGACCGAGCCTCCCGACCAGGAACTACGCCATGGAAGATGGTGTTGGTCCGCCTTAGGTTTGCCTCCGTCAAGTTCATCTTCTGCAGTGTATCCAGGTACATGATGTTGATGCTGCTTCTACTGTCCACCATACACTTGGTGAACTCCACGCCGTCGATCAAGGGGTTGATGACCATGGCGTATTGGTTCTCAGTAGGGATAAGGTCTGGGTGGTCCGTCATGTCCCAAGTTATTGGAACCTCCGACCAGCGTAGGTACTGGGGAACTGGGGGTAGAGTAGCCATCAGGATCCTCAGAGAGGTCTTGTGTTGTCGGACGGTGGGGGTGCCAAGGAAAGTGTGGCAGATTGGCGCCTTCTTCACGAAGGGGTTCTTGCCCTTGTCGTCGCTCTTGGTGGCGTGCTTGGGGTCAACGTCCTCGTCCATGTCACTTGAATCCTTGGTATCCTCCTCCTTCTTCTTCCCCTTGCCCTTGCCTCGCGGTCTGTTCTTACGACTTCGCTTGTAGCCGGACTCCGGGTCTTTCTTGAGGTTGTTGACGAACTTGTAGTGTCGATTGGTATGGGTGGCCTTGCCGTTAACATCGAGGTGTACAAGGCACGACATATCGCGGTACTCCTCGTAGGTTTGGGGAATGCGGAGCGGCGCCGAGGTAGTTTCACTTCCTCGTTGCTTCCCATGACCAGCTCCCCGTCCTCGGCCACGTTGTCCGCCATCACCTCGTCCTGCAAAAGTCATAGCGACCATGTCGGTAGATTGCTTTTCTTCTGGAGCGGTTTTCCGCTTTGTACTGCTATTCCTCCGAGCTTGAGTTGGAACGGCCGTTGCCGGCAAGGAGCCACGAGCATCATGGTCGGCAGCTGCGAACTCACTAGCCAACTGAATCATCTGGTTCAAGTCAAACTGGTGATTGTCCTGCAAGCGCTTCAGCTTATGTCGGAGCAACGTGCCCCTTTCCAACCCCTCGATGAAGGCGGCCATGGCGGTCTGAGCGTGCACTCCTGCGCAGGAATTCTTCATGTCCAGCCTGCGGAAGAGGTAGGCGCGAGATGTATCATATTTCTCTTGCACGCACCGTTGTAGATCGCCAACAGTGTAGGGACGCTTGTACGTACCCTCAAAGTTCTTGGTGAACGCTTCTTGCATGTCCAACCAACTGCAGATGGATTTCTCCGGCAAGTCGTCAATCCATTGACGGGTCGTGCCCGCCAACATCAAAGGGAGGTACTTGACGGCAACGTTGGGCTTACCTCCGGCAATCTCCACTGCGTTGCCGTAGTCCTGCAACCATGTGGCTGGCTTGGCGGTGCCGTCATAGGGCTTGATGGTCTTGTCAATTCGGAAACCTTTGGGGTAAGTTGCGGACTGTATTGCGGGTCCAAAGCAACGTGGTCCCAGGTATGGTCCTTCCCTGGCCTCGTGGATCTTATCGATCCGCGAACGTGCATCTTATGGCTCCGGGTTCTTTTGCTTCTTGTCAACAGGGGATGGGCTGCGTGAACGACGCAGGCCTCCTCCGCCATGGTGACTGCTAGGTGGTGACGGAGGCGGAGGTGGCGGTGGGTTAGCCTTCTTGCTGTTACCCTCCTACGACGCCTCGCGCCTGTCACGGTTGCTTGTCGGACGCAGAGGTTCATGGCGTGACCTGCTCTTGTGTCCTTAGTTGCGCTCCCCGTCATGACGGGTCTGCTCCGCGTTGTCGTGGATGACGATGCCGCACTGCCTTGGCGGGGGCATATCCGTACGATGGTGAGCCTTGGGATCTTCGCGATGTCGGGGGGATCGGGGCGGTGGCGATGGGCGACGAGGTCGGGCCTTTTCTCCGTGGTCGGAGGATATGGGGATAGCATCCTTCCTGTTGCGTGCATCCCTCCGTCTTCGTTTTGATGAGCCCGTCTGGGACCCGACATCAAGAGGAGATCTGTCCCTTGGTGGCTTATACTGGCTCGACTGGCAAAGCGCTGGGTCGGACTCCAGCCTCTGAGAGGTGGCCTTTTCCTGCTGCTTCACTGCCTTGGCCACTAGGTCATAGACCTATTCCACTGCCTCGGGTGATCTATCCTGCTCCAGAAGGGTCTTGGCGAAGGCAAGGTTAAGGAGTGGGGTGGGCATCACCTGTTTGCCCTCACTGTCAATGTATGGCTTGGCTGTGCCGGCTTCGAGGGAGCCGGAGCCTTCTTGGCCTTCTGCTGCTACAGCAGAGTCTTGTATTCGGCCTCCATTGCTCTAGCTTTCTCTATGGACTTCTGCGCTTTGACCAGATCTCGATCCAGCTTAGCGCCTTGTTCCGCGATGGCCTGTGCCACCTCCAGCAGTTGCTGGCGCTTCTCGTCAAGCTGAGTCACATTCCGGATATGAGCTACAGTCAGTGGCTGTATGAGGAGATTGTCGTACATCACTCTATCAACCGGAGTAACTTGGGCAGCAGCAGACGTAGATGCCGGAGGCAGCAAGTTTGTGGTGTTGTTGTTGCTCGGTCCGGTGCCGAGTTCCTGCGGCTGCTGCAGTGGGTTAGGCGGAGGGGGCACGACCTTAGCGCGATCATCGTCAGCAGCAATAAGTGGCCCCTTCCCCTTTTCCAGCATTGTAGGCGGATCTCATCCGGGTTGATCTTCATTCATCGCCGTCCCAATGGTGATGAACACCTCTCGAGACGTTACAACATTGTTGGCTTGCTCGTCGCGCGTGTAATCCTCCTCCATCTCCTGCATGGCGAAGTCTAGTTCTTTTGGACTGAAATCTATCTCCTATGAATTTGCACTGAAGTCGGGATAAAGCGCGTCAATCACAGAGTTGGAGGGCGCCAGAACTGCCTCGATGACGGGGGTGGAGGTGCAACAGCAGCGACGATGACTGGAGGTGGCGGCGCAGCTGCGACAATGGCGGCTGGAGGCGGTGGTGGCGGTGGCTGAATCGAAGGGGCTCCGTCAATGAGCCCAAGCGCTGTCTGAGCTGCCGCTTTAGCCTCCGCGTAGTTGTTAACGGTGTTCACCATGCCTTCGAAGGTAAGGCGTCCTGACGCCTGCTGCCGTCTTAGAGAATGTCGGAGACACGTGCCATGGTCCAGTCCTTCCACAAAGTGATACATGGCATCATCATTGGGGTAGTGGGCCAGATCGGCTCGGCCAGGTAATCGCGGGGGTTTTCTCCCTCTCTCTGAATGCAACGCGCTAGATCGAAGATGGTAACCACGCCGACGAACTTGGATCTCTGCTGTCCAGATGCATGGGCGAAGCCGGCGGACTTGCAGCGATCTTCCACCGTTATATCCTGCACAGGGGCGATTTGGGTGGGCCTTGAATTTTTCCGATCTTTCCCGGCAAACTCCGAAGAGAGATCCGACATCGATCCTTCCGCGAACATGTCCTGCCCGTAGGCGGTCCATGCGGGCCTTGATGCTCCTCCGAATCCCAAGGAACTAGTGCGCGAGTCGGTTTCACCAATGAAGAGGTGGATGTCTCTGATAGGAACGATCGAACACCGTGTAGGGTTCGTCTTCGCCGGGATCCAGAACTCGTCGGGGGGGGACGATCAGAACGTTGCATGATCGATGGCTACGGTCTTGCCGATTCCCGCGAAGATCTTGGTCCTCGCCCGCTGAAGAGCCTGAAGCGCCTCTTGCCCCACGGTGGGCGCCAACTGCCGTGGTATTGCCGATGAGTACGCCATGGAGGGGTCCTCACAGTGCGTGTTTAGAGACGTGGGGGAAGGCGGACGGTTGACGGGTACGAGGTAACACAGCTTACCCAGGTTCAGATCCCACAACAGTGGCGGAATCCTACTCCTGTTATAAATCACTATAAGGGCAATACGCCGAGCTACAGGGATTGGTTCGCTGTGCGAGGTTGTCTAAGACTGTCTGAAGTTGTGCCCTAAAGGCTCCCATAGGCCCGACTTATATAGTCGCCAGGTCCTAGGGTTACAAGGAAAATTCCTAGCCGGACAGGTTACAGAGTCCTACACTGCCTATTACTAGTTTTGCGTGTCTTGTACTCCAAGGCTCCGGGTACGTCGGTAACTCCAACCGTAGCCTTCCTTTATCCGGCATGGGCCTCCCTTCTGGATCCATCTAACCGGGCCGCCCAGCAGGCCACGGGCCATGCTACCAACTGTGGGCCACCCGGGTTATCCGGATAGGATACATGCTATGAGGATACCCATATAGCATATCCCCAACAAAATCCCACACTTGATCCATGTCCCTCAACACATACTTTCCGAACACTCAATGACACCTTTATAGCCACCCAGTTACGGTGTGATGTTTGATGTCATCAAAGCATCCTTCCGATGATGGTGATTAACATGATCTCATGGTCGAAGGAATATGTTACTATGTATCAGAAAGCTTATAGCAAATGAACTATTGAAATGACTTGATCTTTATGCTACGCTTATCTATAGGAGTATGTCCATCATACCATTCTCCTAATGATATGATCTTGTTGTTAATAACATCTCAATGTTCATGATCGAGAAACCATGATCATCTATTAACCAACAAGCTAGTATTATAAAGAGGCTTTACCAGGGACTCTAATTTAGTTTACAAATCACACAAGTATTAATGTTTCCGGTTAATACTATTATAGCATGAATGTAAACATTTATCATAAACACAAAGATATAATAATAACCACTTTTATTATTGCCTCTAGGGCATATCTCCAACAGTCTCCCACTTGCACTAGAGTCAACTAATCTAGTTTACATGGTAATATACCGAACACCCATGGAGGTTTGGTGCTAGTCATGTTTTGCCCTCGGGAGAGGTTTAGTCAACAGATCCGCCACATTCAGATCTGTGTGTACTTTGCAAATCTTTATGTCACCATCTTGGACATGCTCTCGAATAGCGTGAAAACGTAGCTTGATGTGCTTCAGCTTCTTGTGTGACCTTGGTTCTTGCGCATTGGCTATGGTGCACATGTTATCACAATATATAGACATTGGGTCCAGCGCACTTGGAACCACACCGGGCTCTGTAATGAACTCCTTCATCCATATCGCCTCTTGTGAAGCCTCCGAAGCATCTATGTATTCTGATTCAGTTGAAGATCTCGCCACAACGCTTTGCTTTGCACTCCTCCAGCTAACTGCTTCACCATTCAAAGTGAATACGTATCCAGATTGAGATTTAGAATCATCCGGATCGGTGTTCCAACTAGCATCGGTGTAACCATTAACAACAAGCTATTCATCACCTCCATAAGAAAGAACCATATCCTTAGTTCTTCTCGAGTACTTAAGGATGTTTTTGACCGTTGTCCAATGATCCACTCCTGGATCACTTTGATATCTGCTAGTCAAACTAACAGCATATGCAATGTCGGGTCTAGTACATAGCATGGCATACATAAGATATCCTATGGATGAGGCATAGGGAGTTTTACTCATCCTTTCTCTATCTTCCGTCGTTGCAGGACTTTGAGTTTTACTCAAGGTCGTATTGGGCAACATGGGCAAGAACCCTTTCTTGTTATCTTCCATTCCAAACCTCTTTATAACTTTGTCCAAATATGTACTCCGTGACAATGATATTAGGTTTCTCGATCTATCTCTATAAATCTTTATGCCTAATATGTAATCTGCTTCGCCAAGATCTTTCATTGAAAAACTATTATTCAAATAATCCTTGACACTACTAAGAAGGTCTACATCATTCCCAATCAACAATATGTCATCTACATATAGTATTAAGAATGCTATAGAACTCCCACTCACTTTCTTGTAAATACAAGCTTCACCATAAGTTAGTATAAAACCAAAACTTTTGATCACCTTATCAAAACATTGATTCCAACTCCGGGATGCTTGCTTCAATCCATAAATGGACCGTTGAAGTTTGCATACCTTGTTAGCATCTTTAGGATCGACAAAACCTTTGGGTTGTACCATATACAACTCTCCATCAATGTCTCCACGAGGAATGCCGTTTTGACATCCATCTGCCATATCTCATAATCATAATATGCAGCGATTGCTAGTAAAATCCTCACAGACTTTAGCTTCGCTACCGGTGAGAAAGTCTCATCGTAGTCAACTCCTTGAATTTGTCTAAACCCTTTTGCGACAAGTCGAGCTTTATAGACAGTAACATTACCATCAGCATATGTTTTGTTCTTGAAAATCCATTTGTTATCGACAGCCTTCCGGCCATCCGGTAAGTCCACCAAAGTCCATACTTGGTTTTCGTACATGGATCCAATCTCGGATTTCATGGCTTCTTGCCATTTATTGGAATCTGGGCTCATCATCGCTTCTTCATATGCCGCAGGGTCATCGGTGTTGTCCACCAACATGACACTCATAACGGGATCATACCAATCAGGAGTGGTACGATTTCTCATTGACCTGCGAGGTTCCGTAGTTACTTCAATCGAAGTTTCGTGATTAACATCATTAGCTTCCTCTCTTATTGGTGTAGGCGCCACAGGAACCACTTCCGGTGCTGCGCTACTCTCAAGTTCGAGAGAAGGTTCAACAACCTCGTCGAGTTCTACTTTCCTTGCAGCCACTTCTTTTGAGAGAAAATCCTTCTCTAGAAAGGATCCATTCTTGGCAACAAAGATTTTTCCCTCGGATCTATGATAGAAGCTATATCCAATAGTTTCCTTCGGGTATCCTATGAAGACGCATTTTTCTGCTGTGAGTTCAAGCTAGTCGGGCTGTAACTTCTTTACATAGGCTTCGCAACCCCAAACTTTTAGAAACGACAATTTCGGTTTCTTCCCAAACCATAATTCATACGGTGTCGTTTCAACGGATTTAGATGGTGCCCTATTTAAAGTGAATGCATATATTTCTAATGCATAACCCCAAAACGATAGCGGTAAATCTGTAAGTGACATCATAGAACGAACCATATCAAAGAGAGTTTGATTAGAACGTTCGGACACACCATTACATTGTGGTGTTCCCGGCGGTGTCAATTGTGAAAGTATTCCGCATTTCTTCAAATGATCACCAAACTCATAACTTAGATATTTACCTCCACGGCCAGATCGTAGAAATTTAATCTTCTTGTTACGTTGATTCTCTACCTCACTTTGAAATTCCTTAAACTTCTCGAAAGTTTCGGATTTATGTTTCATGAAATAGATATACCCATATCTACTCAATTCATCCGTGAATGTAAGAACATAGCGATAACCACCGCGCGATGCTACACTCATTGGACAACACACATCGGTATGTATGATTTCCAATAAGTCCGTAGCTCGCTCCATCATACCAGAAAATGGAGTCTTAGTCATTTTTCCCATCAGACATGCTTCGCATCTTTCAAGTGATTCGAAATCAAGTGATTCAATTAGTCCATCGGAATGGAGTTTCTTCATACGCTTCACTCCAATATGACCAAGACGACAGTGCCACATATAGGTCGAGTTATCGCTCAATTTCAAACGTTTAGCTTCAATGTTATTAATGTGTGTATTTCTACAATCGAGATTCAATAAGAATATACCATCTATCAAAGGTGCATGTGCATAAAACATATTACTCATATAAATCGTACAACCATTATTCTCGGACTTAAACAAGTAACGGTCTCGCAATAAACATGATCCGGATATAATGTTCATGCTCAACGCAGGCACCAAATAACAATTATTTAAGTATAAAACTAATCCCGATGGTAGATGAAGAGGTAGCGTGCCGACCGCGATCACATCAACCTTTGATCCATTTCTAACGCGCATCGTCACCTCGTTCTTCGCTAGTTTCCATCTATTCTGCAGCACCTGTTTCGAGTTACAAATATGAGCAACCGAACCAGTATCAAATACCCAGGAACTACTACGAGTACTAGTGAGATACACATCAATTACATGTATTTCGGATATACCTTTCTTCTTGATGTTGTCGTTCTTCAAATCGGCCAACTACTTAGGGCAATTCCGCTTCCAGTGACCCTCTCCCTTGTAGTAAAAGCACTCAGTATCAGGCTTAGGCCTAGCCTTGGTCTTCTTTGCCGGCGCGGTAACTTTATTACCGCCCTTCTTGAAGTTTCCCTTTTTCTTAGACTTGCCTTGCTTCTTGAATTTGGTGGTCTTATTGACCATCAATACTTGGTGCTCTTTCTTGATCTCCACTTCTGCAGATTTTAACGTGGAGTAGAGTTCGGGCAACGACTTGTCCATGTTTTGCATATTGTAGTTCATCACAAAGTTCTTGTAACTTGGTGGTAGTGATTGGAGGACATGGTGAATCCTAAAAGCATTAGGAATCACTATACCCAAGCTTTTAAGCTTGCTTGTGTGCCCAAACATCTTAAGCACGTGCTCACTGACGGAGGTGCCCTCTTCCATCTTGCAGTTAAAGAACTTTTTAGAAGCCTCATAACTCTCAACTGTCGCATGAGCCTCAAATATCATTTTGAGTTCACGGACAATAACATGTGGGTCATGGTTCTCAAACCTTTTCTGAAGCTCTGATTCTAAACCATACAAGATAGCACACTGAACTGTGGAGTACTGATTTTTCCTAGCGAGGAAAACATTCTTTACCTCATCGGTAGCATCAGCTGCAGGTGGGTCACCCAGCAGTGCATCCAGCACATAGGTCAAATTACCATCATTGAGGACAATCCTCAAGTTGCGGAACCAATCCGCGAAGTTGCTTCCATTGTTTTTCAACTTTTCTTTCTCTAGGAACGCATTAAAAATGATGGTAGGGGCCGCCATTGATCTACAACATATTTGCAATAGTTTAGACTAAGTTTATGACAAATTGAGTTCCAATTAATAGTTCAATTAATCTAGGTGAACTCCCACTCAAAACAATATCCCTCACATTGTTTTAGTGATCACACGAACCAAATCCACCACATCAAAACCGATCATCACAAGAGTTGATGTAGCTTCAATGGCGAACAATCAACATGTTCATCATATCTACTATACGACTCATGCTTTACCTTTCGGTGATCCGTGTTCCGAGACCATGTCTGTACATGCTAGGCTCGTGAAGATCAAACCTTAGCTTCCGCATGAGCAAATCTGGCTTTGCTCCCATTGTATACACTCGCAGAATCTAACACACCCGATCATCACGTGGTGCTTCGAAACAACGAGCTTTAGCAACGGTGCTTACTAAGGATGAACACTTTATAACTTGAAATTTTGTGAGAGGGGTCATCTTATAATACTACTGTCGTGAACTAAGCAATACAAGATACATAAAAGGATTAACATCACATGCAATTCAAAATATGTGATATGATATGGCCTTTTTTTTCTTGTGCTTCCGATCTCCATATTCAAGCACGAACATGATCTCCATCATCACCGGCATTGCGTCAAGGTCAATGGCGCCGCTCCATGGTTGTCATCTACCAGCATCAACTATTACAACTACTTTGAATAATAGACACACAAGTCTTAACGGAATTAAAAGGACAACCATATGGCTCCTGCCGGTCGCCAACTTACAATAGGGAACATTGCATACATCATATATAATCACAATCATGGCCATATCACATCACAGCACACCCCTGCAAAACAAAGTTAGACGCCTCTAATTTTCTTTGCATATTTTACGTGGTTTGGGGCTTTCAATAAGTGTCGTTCTAACTTACGAACAAGAACCACAACGTTGATACTAGTATTGTCAATTACCCGTTGTAAATTGAATCTTCACTATGTTGGGAGAAACAGGCACCCGCAAAGCCACTTATGCAATACAAGTTGCATGTCAAGCATGGAGCAAGTCTCATGCGATGTCATGTAAGGTTATCCCGGGCCGCTTCATCCCACCATCCCGCAAGATGCAAAGTACACAAGAAGCAATCGACAACAAAAGCATCAACGCCCACAATGACCATTGTGTTCTACTCGTGCAACAGATCTATATATAGACACGGCTCTGATACCACTGTAGGGGTTCATAGCATGGAAAACAAAAAATTTCTACCTCATGCATACAAACAAGCCAAGATCTATCTACTAGATTGTAGCAACGAGTCGATTAGAGTACTCACCCTCGAAGATTCCAAAGGGGTTAACGAGAGCAGATTCTCGTGGGTGATGTAGTCATACACTTGCCGATCTCAAGATCGCGTAGACGATTCTTCCGTCGCTGCGTTCCGACAGCGCTTCCGCAGTCGGTCACACGTTCGGTACTTGATGAAGACCTTCCTCTCCCTTGTTCCAGCAGGCAGCAAAGGTTGTAGTTCTCCCCTCGTGATTCCGGCAGCACGACGGCGTGGTGTCAGAAGTAGAGGGAAGATCCCGCAGGGCTTCGCCTAAGCCAATGCGAGTTATGGTGGATCTAGGGTTTCCGGTGATCTAGGTTTAGATGGCCGGAGAGGAGGAGGAGGAGGTGTCGGCGGCGGGTAGGGTGACGGCAGCGGCGCGAGGCGGCGGCGGCGACAGCGTGCGGTGGGGAGGGCTAGGTTTTGTGTTCTTTGGGCCAGCCCTCTCCATCTATTTATGAGAGGGAGGGCAGCTTGGGAGAGGGGAGTTTGAATCCATACCCAAACCCAAGTTGGATAGAAGGAAGGACTCTTTCCTTCTTTCACTAGGAAACTATTGTTCCAGTTTGACTTTTCAAACCTCCCGTTTGACTTTCAATTTAGAGCTTTATTTCTCTCTCGCAAATGCCCAACCAAAGTAACCTATGACATGATCCAATCATTCCACTTAACCATGACACATTTATGGACCATTCCCCTTCCGGTCTGGTGAACCTTCTAGACCCTTCTAGAACCTCTCCAATGAAAACATCGAAATCATTCCTGAACTCCGGAATCGGACTTTCCTTATATGAATCTTATTCTCTAGACCATTACGGATCTCCTCGTGATATCCCGGATCCCATCCGAGACTCCGAACAACATTCGGTTTCCCTACTTACATTACATATCTACTAAACAACATCGAATCCTTAAGTGTGTCTCCCTACGGTTCGTGTGACATGGTTATACCCTGCGGGTACACGACCTTAGCATACCTGGTCCAGCCCAAGGAAGGTCCACAACAAATATACGTCGGCCCATGAAGACTTTCGGGTGGCCAGGCCCATGACGCCTTTGGATCCTTGGTGAGCAAGACTAGAGTAGATAGAAAATTCAAAGGGGCAAACCCTAAAACCTATAACCGAATCGATCTGTGCCTGGGACCTGCCTACCTCTATATAAAGTCCAGGAGGGAACGACGATGAGGTCTCTTACAATCTCTCGCACACTACCGCATAGACACCTCCATGCCAAATTGCATCTGTGCACCCCTGTAACCTTCGGTTCCACCATAATCAGAGCAGACAAGCAGGAGTAGGGTTTTCCCTCCGAGGGCCTGAACCTGGGTAAACCTCGTGTCCCCGTGTTGCTTGTTTGCTAACCGTTCCGCGATCTCCGGCATCCCCATTTTCTCCAAAACCCAAGTCCATAACAATGGGCATTGACGAGATTAAACCTCGTCAATTGGCGCCGTCTGTGGGAATTGGGGGCGCTGATTGTGCGATCGTGACGGTCTCAACCAAAGAGATCTACAATTCTGCGGCGACGGAGAGTCATCTCCTCTTCGGCGCCTTCGACTTCACCGCCCACTCGCCGGCCACCTTGAAGGACTTCGAGCCCGTTGGCGACGGACTCGAGATCCTGTTCGGGAGTTTCTGCTTCCAGGTGGGGCAGATCGGCACTCTCCGCCTCCTGGAGCGGGTGCCCATGCCGTTGATCAGGCCTACTTCATGGGCTCCACACGCCGTGCTACGCACATCACCATCGATAGATGAGTCCTATGATAGCAGCAGCTGCAACTCAGATCTGTGTGATCCACCATCGGATGAAGGGACCTACGGTTCCGGATCCGAAAGCTGCGGCAGCAGCTATCCGATCTACAAGCTCTACCAGTGCGCCGCGGTCATCCAGAGTGACGTGGATCAAGAGCACAACCCACCACCCAAACCGCAGGGTAGAAACGGTGGAAACAAAAGAAGCCAGTCCCCTCCACCTAACGGGGACAACAATGATCGGGTCATCCACCTCAGCGAGGAGGGATGGGCCCAAGCACGCTAGTTCGTAGCAGGCAACAAGATCCTGCCCGCCGATGCCTCACGGGACCTGCTGATGGCATACCACATGCTCCTTGTCGAGGAGCACAAGAAGCAACTAAGGATGCAAGAGGTGCTTGACAAACGCAAGCAAGCAGCCTCGGAGTCCAGTGCACGGCGAGTTGCGCTCTCCGCCATGGGCATAGGCTCCAGCTCGCACGGAAACCATGGCAACAAGCACCGTTCTCGCACAGAGAACATGGATCCCAAGGCACGCCGCGAGGTGACTAGAGCCCTCAATGCGTCCTTCATGGAGATGGATGCCGACGGCAACGTCATCCCGAAGACGCCGCAAGCTGCGATCATGGAAGCCACCACGTACCTCGCGTCCCATCCACCTCCGGAGGGGGACCCGAAGAGGGCCATGCACAAGTCCGCGCTCACCGGACTCGGACTTGTTGGAGCCGCGCTCCACGGAGAAGCTCTTGCGGAGCCAAAGAAGAAGGCTGCGGTCAGGTTCAACCGCAGCCCCACGCCCTCATCCGAGGACGAAGAGCATGACCTTCCTCGAAGGCATAAGAGCTCGCGCCATCGCATCCACGACTACGAAGCTCGAAACGAGCTAACACAGCGCAAGATCGACAAAGCGCGCGCCAAGCGCATATGCTCGTCTGAATCCGAGGAGGATGACGACGAAGGAGAACTCTGCGGAGCCCGATGCTTCATCAGATCCGTCCGGCGGACGCGGATGCCGCGCAACTTCCATCTTCCTTCGGACACTCTGAAGTTCGACGGTACATAGGACCCCAAGGCGCGGCTCAGCGACCACCTGTTGTCCGTCAAGCTACACGGCGGGAACAAGGAAACCGCCATGCAATGCCTTTAGCTGCAGCTGACAGGCACAGCCCGGATCTGGCTCAGCAGCCTATCCTTGGGATCCATCCAAAGCTAGGAGGAGCTGGCGTACAGTTTCGTCCGAAACTTCATGGGGACCAGCAAGAGGCCTGCCTCGATCGAGGAGCTACGGGCCTGCACCCAACGAACGGGCAAATCCATTCGCTCATACATACTGCGCTGGTCCAACACCAAGAATTCCGCGGCGCATATCTCCGAGGAAAGAGCTATCGACGCCTTCAAGGACGGCGTCAAACGCCAGGACTTCAAAGAAGAACTTAGGCGCGTCATGCCCAAGACACTCGACCACCTAATGGACATCGCCGACAGGTGGGCTGATGGCGAGGACTCTATCCACCGAGTGCATTCGGAGGAGGAAGACGACTACGGCCGGCGACGTGAGCGCCGTAGCAAGAGAAGATCGCGCGTCTATGACGATCGCGATGGACCCGACAAGGTCGCGGCTGGCTACGTCGACCGCCGCAGCGACGACAACCGCAGCAATGGCGGATACCGTGGAAGCAACTTCCGCGACGGAGGACGACCGACGCAGTCATGGCAACGCCGTGGCCGTGACGATGGACCCTCAGCATTCGATAAACTGTCGGGTCCATGCACCATCCACTTTTACATCGACAAGCAGGATTGCAAGAATAAGGCAAGCCACATGCTCAAAGACTGCCGCGAGTTCCAGAAACTCAGCGAGAGCATGGCTCAGATGAGGCAACAAGCCCTAAACCTTGGATACGGGAACGCACCCGCACCAGGCGAGATCGCACATGGAGATCCTCCACCACCACCTGCGGGAGGCCCGAACCACCCAGTCGCACCTGCGCAGAATAACGGTGGGCACGGGTATCCCCCACTGAAAGGAGCTCTGATGATCCAAAAAGGGCGACCAACGAACATGGTGCAGAAGAAAATCACCCGTCAGATCAACCTGGCTGTGACCGCTCCACCTGCCATCCCTGAGTACCTCAGCAGATCGGAGTCCTGCATCACGTTCAGCCGTTCAGACCACCCTTGCCAGGTCCCTCGCCCAGGTCACGCTTCCCTGGTGCTCGAGGCGCAGATCGGAGGGTTTGACATGAGCCGCGTCTTCATGGACGGCGGCAGCGGCATCAATCTGATGTTCGCCAGTACCTTAGCAGCAATGCGGATCCCGCTGTGCAGCCTGGAACAATCTGACACAACGTTCCACGGCATCGTCCTAGGGAAGGGCATTTTCCCCCTGGGAAAAATATGGCTCGACGTCATCTTCGGTAAACCCGACAACTTTCGATGCGAGCGACTCGAGTTCGAAGTGGTGGACTGGCCATCACAATACCAGGCCATCCTCGGGCGTGTAGCATTCGCAAGATTCCTGGCAGTACCACATTATGCGTACCTGCTACTCAAGATGCCAGGACCCATGGGAGTCATCACGTTCCACAGGAGCTTCACCCGATCGGACCACTGCGATAGGGACTTCAACAGAATCTCCCAATCATTTGGCATGCAGGAGGAGCTCGTAAGGCTCCGCGAGGTGACGGATAACGGGGCACCCCCAGTCGCACGACAGAATGCACCAGATATGTCCTTCGACTCCACCATCAACACAAAGAAGGTGCAGGTCCACCCGATGGATGCCTCCAAGACGGTGCTGATCGCCAACGATCTCAACTCTGCATAGGAAAGCGCGCTCGTCGAATTCCTCCGTGAGCGCTGGGAAATCTTCGCCTGGTGTCCTGCGGACATGCCAGGAGTTCCCAGGGAATTCGCCGAGCACGCACTCAACGTCTTTCCAGATGCCAAGCCCGTCAAGCAGTCCATCCGACGACTGTCCGAACCACGGGCCGAAGCAATCGGAGTCGAAGTCAACAGACTACTCGACGCAAACTTCATCAGGGAGATCAAGGAGAGCGATTGGCTCCCCAACACCGTAATGGTCCCCAAAAAGGACACGGACATCCTGCGGATGTGCGTGGACTTCACATCGCTGAACAAGCACTGCCCGAAGGATCACTTCCCTCTCCCTCGGATCGATCAGATCATCGACTCGACTGCAGGATGCGAAAAACTCTCCTTCCTCGACGCCTACTCAGGCTACAACCAGATTCGACTGAAGGTCGAAGATCAGGAGAAAATAGCGTTCATCACGCCGTTCGGAGTGTTTTGCTACAACACAATGCCCTTTGGGCTGAAGAACGCATGCGCCACGTACCAACGGTGCATGCAGGCATGCCTGAAGGACCAGATCGGCCGCAACATCCAAGTCTATGTCGACGACATAGTCATCAAAACAAGGGAGGCCAAGACGCTCATCGACGATCTCCGCGAGACGTTCGATAACCTTGATCGATACAAGATCAAGTTAAACCCGGAAAAATGCGCCTTCGGCGTCCCATCTGGTCAGCTGCTAGGCTACTTCATCTCCCAGCGGGGGATTGAAGCAAATCCGAAGAAAATCCGGTCCATAATGGCCATGGAGAAGCCAAAGAACCTCAAGGGCGTCCAGCAACTCGCCGGGCGAATCGCGGCACTGAGCAGGTTCATCAGCCGCATGGGCGAAAAAGCCCTGCCATTCTACCAGCTGCTACGCAAAGCAGACAAATTCGAGTAGACGCCTGAGACGGACGACGCATTCGAAGATCTAAAGCGGCTGCTCTCTACCTCGCCCATTTTGGTCACGCCAAAGGAGCGCGAACCTTTACTGCTATACATAGCAGCCACACACAAGGTGGTAAGCACCGTACTGGTGGTCGAGCGAACCAAAGAAGGCAAGACACATGGGGTCCAACGCCCAATCTACTACCTCAGCGAGGTATTGATGCCAACAAAGCAGAGGTACCCTTACTACCAGAAACTTGCCTACGGCATGTTCATGACGGCTCGTCAGCTGAGCCACTACTTCTAGGAGAACCAGGTGATGGTCGTCAATGAGGCACCACTAAACAGCATCCTAAACAACCCAGAGGCCACAGGACGCGTGGCCCTATGGAGCATCGAGATGTCACCTCTAGACATCATCTACGAGAAGCGACTCACGATCAAGTCTCAGGTCCTCCCGGACTTCCTCGTCCACCGGATGGAGCTGCAGCTGCCAGACACACCGGACATGACACAGTCATGGACGATGCACTTTGACGGCTCCAAACGCGAGGCTGGAGCAGGAGCCGGGGTCACACTGACCTCCCCGCAGGGCGACAAGATGAAGTACGTCCTCCGGATAAAATTTCGAGCTTCCAACAACGAGGCCGAATATGAAGCCCTCATCCACGGCATGAGGATGGAAAAAATCCGAGGCGCAACGCGCCTGGTCATCTACGGAGACTCGAACCTTGTAGTCCAGCAGATGATGAACGAGTGCGACGCACACGCAGCCAACATGATCGCGTACCGAGCACTCTACAACTCACTCGAAGGAGACTTTGATGGCTGCGAGCTTCGGCATGTTGGGAGAGAAAGCAATGAGGAGGCCGGTAGACTTGCCAACATCGGCTCCACCTGTGCACGAGTGCCACCAGGCGTGTTCCTCGAATAGATCTGCGTGTCATCCATCAAGCGGAAATTCCCAAAGGGATCACCCGAAGAAGCAGAGCACTCGGGGGCTGCGCTACCAGAAGGGCAGGAAGGACCTAAAAAACTCGACACAGAGGTCGCAGTGGTCAACCTAATGCAGGTCATGGCAGTCGAAGAAACCTGGACACAACCATACCTCAGGTACCTGATAGACGGCGAGCTGCCTGATAGCCCAACAGATGCCCGGCGCATATCTCGCCGGTCAAAGGCCTTCACCATCAGCAATGGCGAGTTGTACAAGCGCAACATTTCGGGTGTACTCCAAAGGTGTGTCACCATCGGTGACGGCAAAACCATCCTCCAAGACATCCACGAGGGCATCTGCGGCCATCATGCAGGCAGCCACGCCCTTGTCGCCAAAGCTCTACGAGCCGTATTCTACTGGCCAATGGCCATGAACGACGCCAAGGACATCGTCCGAAAATGCAACGGGTGCCAAAGGTTCGCTGATAAACCGCACGCACCCGGATCAGATCTCAGGCCCATACCTTTGGCCTGGCCTTTCACTCAATGGGGCCTTGACATGATCGGCAAACTACGAAGGTCCTCAAAAGGAGGTCACGTTTACCTCCTGGTCGTAGTCGACAAATTCACCAAGTGGATTGAGGCCATGCCCGTCACTAACCAAAAGGGCAAAACTGCCGTCAAGTTCTTTGAGTCCATTGTCTACAGGTTCAGCGTGCCGCATAGCATCATCACCGACAATGGGTCGAACTTCATCTCCAAAGAATTCTAGGACTTCCGGAAAGACCTCGGAATCAACATCACATACGCCTCTGTGGCGCACCCGCAAACGAACGGGCAGGTCGAGAAGGCCAACGGCCTCGTTGGTGCTGGCATCAAGAAGCGCCTAATAAGCCCACTCGATCAACTCGCAGGAGCCTGGACACAAGAGCTACCCTCGGTCCTGTGGAGCCTGCGCACAATGCCAAATAGCTCAACTGGCTACATGCCTTTCTTCATGGTGCACGGAGCCGAAGTCGTGCTGCGAACAGAGGTACGCCACAAGGCCCCACGGATAGTCGCTTATAGCGAAGCCGAATCGACGGCCGCACTCAAAGACACCGTCGACACACTCGACGAGGCACGTGACATAGCAGCAACTCGATCACCGGTGTACCAACAGAGTCACTACAACTACCACAGCCGACGACTACGCCCAAGGTCCTTCGTCGAAGGAGACCTAGTCTTGCGACTCAAGCAAGAGCGACCGAAGAAATTCGAGTCACCATGGGAAGGACCCTACATCATCACTGAAGTCATCCTAGGTGGAGCCTATCGCCTCAAGCACGTGGAGTCTGGAGTCGCATACTCCAACTCATGGAACGTCGCATAGCTGCGACGCTTCTACCCCTAGCTACCCCCCTCTTTTACTTTCAATAAGGCTATTTAGCCAAGGCTACTGAGCCAAACAATGTACATCTTCCTTATGATATGAATAAAGCTAAGTGTCTCGCCCCAAACTTTTTTGTTCATCATCTGGATTTTACTCCATATTACAACACACTCGGGGGCTCCCCCTACCTCACGACTTCGTCGACTGAGAATATCACGTGCATCCTGAGTAGCTGACCACGTCAGGCTAACGAAAAGGACACGTAAACAAACAGAGCACCACGTGCTACACAACAATAAACCTTTACAATAATAAAGGGCACAACATGCCTAGTTGAATATATACAAATTTTACATCTACCTTTTTTACAGGTTCTACCTATTCTGCACAATAGCCTGCGTACGCTGCTCAAACAGGTCTACAATCTGTTTGGCATACTGCCTTACAGCCGCGTAATGTGGACGCATATCCCATTCACCACCATCCGGACGAAGAGGCGGCCCATCCACTACAGCAGAAAGATCTACATCGGGACGATGCAACCGCACAAGGGAAAGTGCGGCCTTCACCCCCGCAACAAGCTGATGTCGCACCAGTTCCTTGACATGGTGAACGTTCCGAAACTTCGTCAGCAGGCCAGAGAGAGTTGACGGCGCCCCATCCAGCGGAAACATCACATGCAGAATTGACGCCAACGAAGACTGCACCTGACGAAGCACCCGCGATACCTGGTGGACACGATCCTGCATTGTCGCAAGGACCATGGCACGATCACGGTCCATCTAGAAGAACCCGCCGGCCTCCATGTCCTGCTGAGTCAAGTAGTTAATCCAAACAGCAACACGCTCCTTTTCCTCCTTCGGAGAAAGGTTAGCACCTGCAATACTTGCAAAAGTAAGGTGCAATGCCCACAAGCGCATCCGAAACAATGAGCAGCAGCTCGAAAAACTCACATTCAAGTTGTTTGGCCAGACGACACAACTCCCCCATCAAATATTCCTCTCGGGCAGTGCCTCGCTCCGCCTTCGACTTCCAAACATCAGCATGGCCACGCACTCCAAGCAATTCCCTTTCAAGACTACGGATGCGGTCTCGAAGAAACACAAGCTGCGACGCACCATCCAAGGATGGCCGCAGCTGTGGTGCAGACGAAGTGTCAACGGGATCATCACCCGAAGGATCCTAGAGTAAAAGAAGACAAGGATATGAACAACCAGACGAATGAACACGGAACTCGGAAATTCATTATGTACAGCAAAAAACCACTACGTGGCGCAGGGATTGTTCATAAACACAATTACAAAAGCTAAAAACAAAAGCTATCCTACGACTACAAGATCTAAGAGGCTGCATCCTGAGTAGCCTCGGATCCGGACTGTCTCCCCTTGGCCTCTCCCTGCTGCTTCAACGCGTACTCAGCCAGCAAGTCAATCAACTTCGGCCCATAACGCTTACAGCGAGCAGCATAGATGGCGAAGGCTACCTCGGATCCGTCAGCAGCAGTTGGCATCCGGGAGGTGACCTGATGAAGATCCAGCTCCGCTCCAGAAGCCAGGTCCATCGTCAGCCCGACGGACGCACCAATGCCTTTCTGCTTGCGCTTGTACGCCGCAGGTGCTTCGGCTGACAATGCCTCCGCCAAGGCATCGACATCTTCGAGGGCGGCGCCCTTGGGGACGAGCTCCTTATATAAGCGCCCAAGGACCTCCTTGGCCTTGGCAAGCGAGCCGACCACGGTACCGCAGCGCTCTTCGAACGCCGCAGTGGCATCATCCAGAGCACTTCCGTGCTCCAGGGCACCGTGGTCAAACTCGATGCCAGCGGCATGTAAAGAAAAAGAAGGAGCAACATAAATAAAAGCACAGCAAGGAAAGACAGGGAAGCCGAAAAAAGAAAGACAAAAGCAACTCACCCGAAATAGCCTTGGCAGCCGCCATCAGCTTGTTGGCAATCTCCTTCTCGCACAAAGCCGCGGCGGTGGCAAGTTTCTCCTCGCGATCCGTAGCCTCCTGCTGCAGGCGCTCCTTGGCCGCAGCTGCGTTGGCTAGCTCCAGCTCTAGACGCTCCTTGGCACCAACGGCGTCCTCGGCCTTCTTCTCCGCTCGCCCAAGGCTCTTTTTGAGAGCATCCAGCTCACGGAGGGTGGTATTATTGTCCTCTGCAGACAGTAGAACACATATCAGATGGTAGGACAAGAAACAAAATAGGAAGCAAAAAGATCAACCCACGTACGCACCTTGAAGCTGTTTGAAGCTGGCTGCACTAGTTGGTTGGCGCCTTGCACAAAAGGCTGCAAAAGACACTACCCGTCAAAACAAAGGCTCAGGGGCTACGCCCAAAGAGCGAGCAAAAAACAAGGTACGCATACGAAAAACGCTCGGGGGCTCCCCCTGAGACTCGAAGGAAAAACGAACAACAAAATACCCTACAGATGCTCGGGGGCTCCCCCCGAGGCGTGAAGAATCAATGATCAACAGATCATCCGAAAAGACTCGGGGGAGCCCCCTGCGGCAGAAAACAGAATTACTTACATGGATAGACGGCGACTCCGAAGGTTCGCCTGCAGTCTTCTGAGGGACCACCACCAAAGCCTCCTACGGAGAAGACCTCGGAGCAGCGCCCTCAGAGGTGGCCACCGTCTGAGGAGGAGGAGAAGGAATCTTCGACTCCCCCACCATCTCCCGAGCACCATCGCTGGAGGAGTTGTTAGAAGAGTGGCTGCAAAAGAAAAACGTCAGCCAAGAACAATCAGGCAAAAACAAAAGACAGCAAAAAAGGAATCGAGGAAACTTACGAGTCGAGATTGCTCAAGTCGAAGACAGGAGGGGTTTTCCTGCCCTTCTTCTCTTCCTTCTTCTCTTCTTTCTTCTCTTCCTTCTTCCGCTTCGCCGGCGGCTGCGGCGCTATAGCCCACACGGGAATGGCTAGAAGAGGAGAGGAAGATCCCCCATGACCCCCGCTGTGACGCTCAAGGCATAGCGGATTCCTAGGGGTCGGCGGGGTCGAAGCATCCGATGATTCACTGGAGCTCCGCGTCCGTTTTCGAGTGTGATCCTCGCTCGACTCGTTGGCCTCCTCAACTGGCGATCGCGCCAACGAAAGCTCGGACATGGAGTCCACTACCTCGTTGTCCGGTGCATCCAGAAACACTTCGGGAATGGTGGAGACATGCCCGGCACCTTGAACTCCTGCGCAACAGAAGTAAATTTGTAAGAACACAGGCAAATATAAGGAAAAACGCAGTCGAAATAAGTGCTACGCACACGCCCCAGATCTACACCCGCGGAACCGGACGAGAAGCAGCGAATGGAGGGGTCAGCGACCTCCCTGGAAGATCCTCGACAGCCTTGAACTTCGGCAGAGGACGAAGGATCTCGTCGAGATTCCCCTTGGAAAACTCCTCAGCCGAAACCCTAGTTGGATCGCGGCGACCAGAATAAAGGAACATCGGGTGCACCCTAGCCTGGAGCGGCTGCACCCGACGTTTGAGAAAAGTGCGGATGATATCCACAACATTCACCTCCTTATCCGGAATCAGGCTGGAGATCCTCCACCCGATGATAGAGCCCCTCTATCTCCGCCACCTCGCCATCCAAGATCTGGTTCTTCCAGGACCTCTTCGGCTCGATCTTTTGGGAGGGGTCGAAAGGAGCAAGACCAAAATCCTGCCCAGCCACCGTGGAGTCGCGGATGTAAAACCATCGCCTCCGCCAGTACTGGACAAATTCGGACATAGAAAAGGAGAAGAAAAGAAGATTGGATCGAAGGGAAATGATGCAAGCCCCAATGGGATAAACACCATCAGAACCAGATTGCCTCTTCACGGAATAGAGTTTCCGGAAGAGGCCAAAGTGTGGCTCGATACCGAGCCAGCACTCGTAGAAAGTGACGAAACAAGCGATATGAAGAAGAGAGTTGGGAGAAAGATGATGCAGCTGGATGCCATAAAGAAAAAGCAATCCACGAAGGAAATTGTGGACTGGGAAGGAAAATCCCCGAAGGACAAAGGCGAGGAACATAACCCGAAACCCAGCGGGAGGACGAGGGATTACCTCGTTGCCAGGAAGTTTTACGTCTTCCCTATCCTGAGAGATCAGGCCCCGCTCACGGAGCTTGCGGAGATCAGTCTCACGCGTCTCCGATCGCCCAGCCACCATCGATGGCACGGGTGGCGGCGGAACCCTTCTTGCCACCAGCGGCGGCACTGGTACCAACTACAGAGGAGGACTTCTTCGGCTTCCCCATTGCAGCGCGGCGGTGATGGCGTTGAGCACGCAGAATCATGGAAGAAAAAGATCGAGGAAATTCCAGCGCGCAGCAAGAACACTCAGAGAAGATGGGAGCGGTGAAACAAGAATGGCTGCAGTGAAAACAAATTCACCTTTTCCCCAATGATTATAAGGACGAGGACAATGCATGACGACCGTCCATCGGGAAGACCTAGACCCAACATCAAGATCTGGCCGTCCACGTGTCAGCACAGCAGCGAACCATCGCTAACACGTCGTCCACTACGCACGGAAATCAAGGCGACGCCATAATTATCTCCACGTCGCGCGTGACCAGTCAACTCAAAGTCAGAAGGTGGGACCCATGTTCGTCCAGTCAAGTCACCTCTGGCGCCGCAGACGCTTGTAGTCACCGATCGTCAGCACTGACGTCATCAAAAGCTATACTAGCAACGGTTACAATTCTTCGGCTACACAGCTAAGAGTACTCACTCGAATCTACGATTCGATTAAATACTCGAGGGCTACTCCTATCAGGAGCGCTGGCCGCGCACCCGAAGCATAATCAAGATACCACACTGCAAAGCTATTCTTCGAGTCCTACGTCGAGTCTGCGACTCCACTACGGACTCGGGGGCTACTCCCATAGGGAGGATGGATTCAAGCATCCGAAAAATTTGTGTCCTACGGACCTAAAAGTGAAAAACGACCGAATTAAAGTCTCTGCTCGAGTCTACGACTCGAACAGACACTCGGGGGCTACTCCCATAGGGAGCATTGGTCGCGCACCCTATGAATTCTTCGACTGTGATCCTTCGGATCAGAATGCAAAAACTTTTTGGCAACTCTGCCCCGATTAACGCTAAGTGAGAAGCATCTTCCTTGGCCACCCGAAACTCCTCCGCGGCGATAAAAATTCGGATGGTGTGTTCGTGACACAAAGATAATACCTACAGATATCATCTGATGGCCTGGCAACGCACACGACTGCGCTCTGCTAGTGAAAACCTGTGCCAGTAGGCGTGATGAAAATCCCGACGCACGCGTTGGGTACATCATTTAAATTTCCTGGAAATCCACTTCTGTAAGTCCTCCGCGGCCTGAGTCGAATTACTCCAGCATCTGTTCTGGATTCGATTCGAGGGACTCGAATCTGAAGAAGATCGTGTTGTTTTTTCCTAAGACAGTTAACTGACCCTAATCCATCGGGAGAGTCAGGCACACGCATCAACAATCCCTACACACTCAAATCATTCTCTAGCAAACAGAGATATCCGCACCTGAAAGAATGAGGAGTCCTCAGCCGAATATACGATTCGACTGAGCACTCGGGGGCTACTGACATGGTTATACCCTGCGGGTACACGACCTTAGCATACCTGGTCCAGCCCAAGGAAGGTCCACAACAAATATACGTTGGCCCATGAAGACTTTCGGGTGGCCAGGGCCCATGACGCCTTTGGATCCTTGGTGAGCAAGACTAGAGTAGATAGAAAATTCAAAGGGGCAAACCCTAAAACCTGTAACCGACTCGATTTGTGCCTGGAACCTACCTACCTCTATATAAAGGCTAGGAGGGCACGACGAGGAGGTCTTTTACAATCTCTCGCACACCACCGCATAGACACCTCCACGCCATATTGCATCTGCGCACCCCAGTAACCTTCGGTGCCACCATAATCAGAGCAGACAAGCAGGAGTAGGGTTTTCCCTCCGGGGGCCTGAACCTGGGTAAACCTCGTGTCCCCGTGTTGCTTGTTTGCTAATCGTTCCGCGAGCTCCAGCATCCCCATCTTCTCCAAAACCCAAGTCCATAACAATGGTCATTGACGAGATTAAACCTCATCGTCGTGAATTATGCGGACATGACCGAGATACTTCTCCGATCAATAACCAATAGAGGAATCTGGAAATTCATATGGCTCCCACATATTTCTACGATTACTTTGCGATCAAATGAACCACTTACATACGATACCAATTTCCCTTTGTCTCGCGATAGTTTACTTATCCGAGGTTTGATCGCCGGTATCTCTGCATACCTAGTTTAACCTCGTTACCGATAAGTACTCTTTTCTCGTTCCCGTGATATGTGATCCCTTTTGAGCCAGTCACATGCTTGCAAGCTAATTGGATGACATTCCATCGAGAGGGCCTAGATTATATCTATCTGTCATATGGATGGACAAATCCCGCTCTTGATCCATGTGCCTCAACACATACTTTCCGAACACTCAATGCCACCTTTATAGCCACCCAGTTACGGTGTGGTGTTTGATGTCATCAAAGCATCCGTCTGGTGATGGTGATTAACATGATCTCATGGTCGAAGGAATAAGGTTACTATGTATCAGAAATCTTATAGCAAGCGAACTATTGAAATGATTTGATCTTTATGCTACGCTTATCTATAGGAGTATGTCCATCATACCGTTCTCCTAATGATATGATCTTGTTGTTCATTACATCTCAATGTTCATGATCGACAAACCACGATCATCTATTAACCAACAAGCTAGTATTATAAAGAGGCTTTACCAAGGACTCTAATTTAGTTTACAAATCACGCAAGTATTAATGTTTCCGGTTAATACTATTATAGCATGAATGTAAACAATTATCATAAACACAAAGATATAATAATAACCACTTTTATTATTGCCTCTAGGGCATATCTCCAACAACACTGTATGGCTGGCAGAAAAACCCCCGGATTTTCCTGCTCTAAGGCGGATTTTCTCCCCAGGGCGGATAATCCGCCCCTAGTGGGGGCCGGATAATCCGCCCCTAAATGTCTCCAACGGCCTATTTTGGTGGGGGTATTTAATCCCCATCACCCCCTCCTGCCAGAACCCTTGATTCATTTCGAAAAATTCTAGACATGTTCTTCAAGCTCCAACAAGAGATCTCCACCTTCACCCACCCAAAGGCTTCGATCTTTGGGGAATCGAATGAGGAGGCCTCGATTTTCATCAACAGCAATCAAGCGCTTCACTTCCCCTCCATTCACTTGGAGGATTCTCGATCTAGTATTCCTTGCAAATATCTAGATCCTTGTTTTGGTTATTTGATAATCCTTGTTTTTGTGGCAGCTTGTTGTCATCACGGGAGCCTCCAATTCAGTTGTGGAGGTGTGCTCCGCTAGCGTTGTAAAGGCACCGGTTCCCTCCTCAAAGGGTACCAATAGTGGAAAGGTGGATCAGGCCTTTGGTGGCGAGATGCATCGGAGAATAGGGTGAGGCCTATTATGGCACGATGGTCTTAGAACCGCCCACCCCTCTAACACAGATGTACTTACCTTAACAAGGAAGGAACTACAGTCAAACAAATCCATGTGTCTCTGTGTGCTCCACTACAGTTTCCTCGCTCCTCTTTACACACTTAGTAGTTAGGTTTGCATATAGGGAAGTTCTCGTAATTGGTTATCTAGAGAATTTACTTTGTGTCAAGCCTAAAATTGAAAAAGAACTAAAATTTGAAGTAGCACATATTCACCCACCCCCTCTAGGTTCCCATATGATCCATTTCAATTGGTATCATAGCCTCGGTCTTTATTCGGGCTTAACCGCCTAAGAGAAATATGGGTACCAAGGGAGATGGGAGTGAGGCAACAGACATAGTAACCATGAACGATCTCAAGATGTTGGAAACAACCTTGTTTAGTTCAATGGAGACTAAGATGGAAGATATGTGTCAAATGATTATGCGTCTCTCCGCACCCACAGCCCCACCTCCATCTGCCTTTGAGGCCACCACACCGCAATCTAAGGAAAAGGGTAGCACTGATTCCAAAGAAGACGATGTGGTAGGTGATGGCACTAGTAAGATCTCCTCCTCTAAAAAGGGAACTGGTAAGGAAGAATATAGTGAGGTCCCTCATGTATATTCACCTGATCCACCTATCCCTCACCCTCATATAAACAATAGGGGTGATCCACCCAAGCTTTCTGCATCTTATTTTAATCAATGACAATTTTTTTATGAAGTCTCATGTGTGCAACTCGTCCATTGAGTTATGGAAAATCATCGAGAATGGTCTTCATGTTGGATATCCAAACAAACTAACAAGAATAGAGGTTCTGGACAGCCAACTCAATGCAACGGCACTACACATGATCCAACTTGGTGTGGGTCCCAAGGACATGCCCCACATAGAACATCTCAACATAGCAAATGAAGCTTAGGATGCCCTCACCGAGCTCTTCATTGGAAATGAAAGCATGAGAAGAAATAGGTATGATGCTTTGAGTAACCAACCTGAAGGGTTTTATATGATGGATGACGAGGATCATGAGGATATGTATAGAAGGCTCAAGTCAATAGACACCACATTTAGAAATCATGGTGCTTCCCACGTTGATGATGTGTGGATCAAAATAAAGTATGTTAGTGCTCTTATGCCATTCGAGCCTATATATTTGAAGATCCTCCAAGGTAGACACAATTACCACCAAATGACTCCAATGAGGTAATTCAAGAAATGGCAGCTTTCAAGGTGGCCGCTAAGAATGCCGAAGACGCTCGTGCTCGAGCCATTGGAATGTAGAAGGGGGTCAATGTGGCCTTGAAGGCAAATGTCGCTGAACAAGACGATGATAATAGGATCTTGTTGTATTGCCCAATCAAATCTCATAGGATCTTTCTGACTAGTAATTGCATTATTATGCCTTGCTCAGTTCCTGTCAATTGCCCTGCTATAATTTGTTTACCCTTCATGCCATGTTGTTTATCTAAGGAGAGAACCTCTAGTGAACTATGTGTTGGAGATATGCCCTAGAGGCAATAATAAATGTAGTTATTATTATATCTTTGTGTTTATGATAAATGTTTACATTCATGCTATAATAGTATTAACAAGGAAACATTAATACTTGTGTGATTTGTAAACTTAAATTGAAGTCCCTAGTAAAGCCTCTTCATAATACTAGCTTGTTGGTTAATAAATGACTGTGGTTTCCCTATCGTGAACATTGAGATGTTATTAACAACAAGATCATATCGTTAGGAGAATGATATGGTGGACATACTCCTATAGATAAGCGTAGCATAAAGATCAAGTCATTTTAATAGTTCAATTGCTATATACTTTCTGATACATAGTAACCTAATTCCTTCGACCATGAGATCATGCATATCACCTTCACCGGAAGGATGCTTTGATGACATCAAACACCACACCGTAACTGGGTGGCTATAAAGGTGGCATTGAGTGTTCGGAAAGTATTGGTTAAGACACATGGATCAAGAGTGGAATTTGTCCATCCATATGACGGATAGATATACTCTGGGCCCTCTCGGTGAAATGTCATCCAATTAGCTTGCAAGCATGTGACTGGCTCACAAGGTATCACATATCACGGGAACAAGAAAAGAGTACTTATCAGTAACGAGGTTGAACTAGGTATGCAGAGATACCGACGATCATAACCTCGGATAAGTAAACTATCGTGAGACAAAGGGAAATTGGTATCGTATGTAAGTGGTTCATTCGATCGTGAAGTAATCGTAGAAATATGTGGGAGCCATATGAATTTCCAGATTCCTCTATTGGTTATTGTTCGAAGAAGTGTCTCGATCATGTCTGCATAATTCACGAACCGTAGGGAGACACACTTAAGGATTCGACGTTGTTTGAGTAGTTATGGAATGATGAGTAAGAGACCGAATGTTGTTCGGAGTCTCGGATGGGATCCGGGATATCACGAGGAGATCCGAAATGGTCCGGAGAATAAGATTCATATAAGGAAAGTCCTGTTTCGGGGTTGGAGAATGGTTCTGGTGTTTTCATCGGGAATTTTCTAGAAGGTTCCGGAATGTCCGGCACTCCGAAGGGGAAGGGTACATGAATGTGTCATACCAAGTTGGAATGATTGCATCATGTACTAGTTGTCATCGCTGAACAAAATAAAGGGTTTAATCAAATCCTAGTTTGAAAAGTCAAACGCCAATTTGAAAAGTCAAACGGCTATTTTGGGAAGTGGAGGGAAGGTGGAAACCGAGTTGGGGAGGAGTTCCTCCCATCCACCGCCGCCCCCCTTGGGAAACCGAGTTGGGGAGGGACTCCCCTCCCCTGGCGCGGCCCCTCCACCTATATAAGGAGGGGCAGGGTTGCCCCTCCTAGGATACAACACCTCCACCCGCAAACCCTAGCCCTAAGCCGCCGGCCCTCCTGGAGCCGCCGCCGCCCTAGGGCAAGCCACCGCATAGCTAACCCTAGACGCCGGACAAGCCTCCTCCTTGGTGTGTCTAAACCCTAGATCGCCGAGGAGCTCTCTCATAGTCCACCATACTCGCTCCGGCTTAAGGCGAAGCCCTGCGAGATCTCCCCTCTACTTCCGGTACCACGCCGTTGTGCTGCCGAAATCGCGAGGAGAGTGATACCACCTCCGCTGCCTGCTGGAACAAGGGAGAGGAAGGTCTTCGTCGAGTACCGAACGTGTGACCGACTGCGGGAGCGCTGCCGGAACGCTGCGCCGGAAGGATCGTCTACGCGATCTTGAGATCGGGAAGAGTACGACTACATCACCAACGAGAATCCGCTCTCGTTAAACACTTTGGAATCTTCGAGGGTGAGTTATTCCATTGACTCGTTGCTACAATCTAGTAGATAGATCTTGGCTTGTTTGTTTGTATGTGATAGAAATTTTTTGTTTTCCATGCTACGAAACCCTACATTGGTATCAGAGCCGTGTCTATATGTAGATCTGTTGCACGAGTAGAACACAATGGTCATTGTGGGCGTTGATGATTTTATTGTCGATTGCTTCTTGTGTACTTTGCATCTTGCGGGATGTTGGGATGAAGCGGCCCGGGCTAACCTTACATGACATCGTTCATGAGACTTGCTCCACGCTTGACATGCAACTTGTATTGCATAAGTGGCTTTGCGGGTGCCTGTTTCTCCCAGCATAGTTAAGATTCAATTTACAACGGGTGATTGTCAATACTAGTATCAATGTTGTGGTTCATGTTCGTAAGTTAGAACGACACTTATTGAAAGCCCCAAACCACGTAAAACATGCAAAGAAAGTAGAGGCGTCTAACTTTATTTTGCAGGGGCGTGCTGTGATGTGATATGGCCATGATTGTGATTATATTTGATGTATGCAATGTTCCTTATTGTAAGTTGGCAACCGGCAGGAGCCATATGGTTGTCTTTAATTTCTGTTAAGACCCGCGTGTCTATTCAAAGTAGTTGTAATAGTTGAAGCCGGTGGACGACAACCATGGAGCAGCGTCATTGACCTTGATGCAATGCCGGTGATGATGGAGATCATGTTCGTGCTTGAATATGGAGATCGGAAGCACAAAGAAGAAAGGCCATATCATATCACATATTATGAATTGCATGTGATGTTAGTCCTTTATGCATCTTGTATTGCTTAGTTAACGACGGTAGCATTATAAGATGATCCCTCATGCACATGAATTTCAAGTTCTAAAGTGTTCATCCTTAATAAGCACCGTTGCTAAAGCTTGTTGTTTCGAAGCACCACGTGATGATCGGGTGTGTTAGATTCCGCAAGTGTATACAACGTGAGCAAGCCAGATTTTCTCATGCGGAAGCTAAGGTTTGATCTTGACGAGCCTAGCATGTACAGACATGGTCTCGGAACACGGATCACCAAAAGGTAAAGCATGAATCATATAGTAGATATGATGAACATGTCGATTGTTCGCCATTGAAGCTACATCAACTCTCGTGATGATCGGTGTTGATGTGGTGGATTTGGTTCGTGTGATCAATAAAACAATATGAGGGATATTGTTTTGAGTGGGAGTTCACCTAGATTAATTTAACTATTAATTAGAACTCAATTTGTCATAAACTTAGTCTAAACTATTGCAAATATGTTGTAGATCAATGGCGGCCCCTACCATCAATTTTAATGCGTTCCTAGAGAAAGAAAAGTTGAAAAACAATGGAAGCAACTTCGCGGATTGGTTCCGAAATTTGAGGATTGTCCTCACAGCTGGTAATTTGACCTATGTGCTAGATGCACCGCTGGGTGACCCACCTGCAGCTACTGCTACCGATGAAGTAAAGAATGTTTACCTCGCTCGGAAGACACAGTACTCCACAGTTCAGTGTGCTATCTTGTATGGTTTAGAATCGGAGATTCAGAAAAGGTTTGAGAATTTAGACCCACATGATATTGTCCGTGATCTCAAATTGATCTTTGAGACTCACGCGGCAATTGATAGCTATGAGGCTTCTGAAAAGTTCTTTAACTGCAAGATGGAAGAGGGCAGCTCCGTCAGTGAGCATGTGCTTAAGATGTCTGGGCACGCAAACAAACTTCAAAGCTTGGGTATAGTGATTCCTAATGCTTTGGGGATTTATCGTGTCCTCCAATCACTACCACCAAGTTACAAGAACTTTGTGATGAACTACAATATGCAAAACATGAACAAGCAGTTGCCAGAACTGTTTGCTATGTTAAAATCTGTAGAAGTGGAGATCAAGAAAGAGCACCAAGTGTTGATGGTCAATAAGACCACCAAATTCAAGAAAGGCAAGTCTAAGCAAAAGGGACACTTCAAGAAGGGTGGTAAGAAAGTTACCGCGCCGACGAAGAAGACCAAGGCTGGACCTAAGCCTGATACTGAGTGCTTTTACTGCAAGGGAGAAGGTCACTGGAAGCGTAATTGCCCAAAGTACTTGGCGGATTTGAAGAACAGCAAAATCAAGAAGAAAGGTATATCCGATATACATGTTATTGATGTGTATCTCACTAGTACTCGTAGTAGTGCCTGGGTATTTGATACTGGTTCGGTTGCTCATATTTGTAACTCGAAACAGGTGCTGCAGAATAAACGGAAGCTAGCGAAGAACGAGGTGACGATGCGCGTGGGAAATGGATCAAATGTTGATGTGATCCAGGTCGGCACGCTACCCCTTCATCTACCATCGGGATTAGTTTTATACTTAAATAGTTGTTATTTGGTGCCTGCGTTAAGCATGAACATTATATCGGGATCTTGTTTATTGCGAGACGGTTACTTGTTTAAGTCCGAGAATAATGGTTGTTCGATTTATATGAGTAATATGTTTTATGCACATGCACCTTTGATAGATGGTCTATTCTTATTGAATCTCGATAGTGGAAATATACATATTAATAACATTGAGGCTAAACGTTTGAAATCGAGCGATAACTCGACCTATATGTGGCACTGTCGTCTTGGGCACATTGGAGTGAAGCGTATGAAGAAACTCCATTCCGATGGACTTCTTGAATCACTTGATTTCGAATCACTTGAAAGATGCGAAGCATGTCTGATGGGAAAAATGACTAAGACTCCATTTTCTGGTATGATGGAGCGAGCTACGGACTTATTGGAAATCATACATACCGATGTGTGTTGTCCAATGAGTGTAGCATCGCGCGGTGGTTATCGTTATGTTCTTACCTTCACGGATGACTTGAGTAGATATGGGTATATCTATTTCATGAAACATAAGTCCGAAACTTTCGAGAAGTTTAAGGAATTTCAAAGTGAGGTTGAGAATCAACGTAACAAGAAGATTAAATTTCTACGTTCTGATCGTGGAGGTGAATATCTAAGTTATGAGTTTGGCGAGCATTTGAAGAAATGCGGAATACTTTCACAATTGACCCCGCCGGGAACACCACAGCGTAATGGTGTGTCCGAACGTCGTAATCGAACTCTCTTAGATATGGTTCGTTCTATGATGTCACTTACAGATTTACCACTATCATTTTGGGGTTATGCATTAGAAACAGCCGCATTCACTTTAAATAGGGCACCATCTAAATCCGTTGAAATGACACCGTATGAATTATGGTTTGGGAAGAAACCTAAATTGTCGTTCCTTAAAGTTTGGGGTTGCGAAGCCTATGTAAATAAGTTACAGACGGACAAGCTTGAACCCAAAGCGGAAAAATGCGTCTTCATAGGATACCCGAAGGAAACTATTGGGTATACCTTCTATCATAGATCTGAGGGCAAAATCTTCGTTGCCAAGAATGGATCCTTTCTAGAGAAGGAATTTCTCTCGAAATAAGTGACTGGAAGGAAAGTAGAACTCGATGAGGTTGTCGAACCTTCTCTCGAACTTGCGAGTAGCGCAGCACCGGAAGAAGTTCCTGTGGTGCCTGCACCAATAAGAGCGGAAGCTAATGATGATGATCATGAAACTTCGGTTGTAGTTGCTACAGAGCCTCGCAGGTCAACGAGAACTCGTACCACTCCTGATTGGTATGATCCCGTTATGAGTGTCATGTTGGTGGACAACACCGATGACCCTGCGACATATGAGGAAGCGATGATGAGCCCAGATTCCAATAAATGGCAAGAAGCCATGAAATCCGAGATTGGATCCATGTACGAAAACCAAGTATGGACTTTGGTGGACTTACCGGATGGCCGGAAGGCTGTCAAGAACAAATGGATTTTCAAGAAGAAAACAGATGCTGATGGTAATGTTACTGCCTATAAAGCTCGACTTGTCGCAAAAGGGTTTCGACAAATTCAAGGAGTTGACTACGATGAGACTTTCTCACCAGTTGCGAAGCTAAAGTCTATGAGGATTATGTTAGCAATCGCTACATATTATGATTATGAGATATGGCAGATGGATGTCAAAACAGCATTCCTCAATGGAGACATTGATGAAGAGTTGTATATGATGCAACCCAAAGGTTTTGTCGATCCTAAAGATGCTAACAAGGTATGCAAACTTCAACGGTCCATCTATGGATTGAAGCAAGCATCCCGAAGTTGGAATCAACGTTTTGATAAGGTGATCAAAAGTTTTGGTTTTATACAAACTTATGGAGAAGCTTGTATTTACAAGAAAGTGAGTGGGAGCTCTGTAGCATTCTTAATACTATATGTAGATGACATATTGTTGATTGGGAATGATGTAGACCTTCTTAATAGTGTCAAGGAATATTTGAATAATAGTTTTTCAATGAAGGATCTTGGCGAAGCAGCTTACATATTAGGCATAAAGATTTATAGAGATAGATCAAGACGCCTAATATCATTGTCACAAAGTACATATTTGGACAAAGTTCTAAAGAGGTTTGGAATGGAAGATAGCAAGAAAGGGTTCTTGCCCATGTTGCCCAATACGACCTTGAGTAAAACTCAAAGTCCGACAACGGCAGAAGATAGAGAAAGGATGAGTAAGACTCCCTATGCCTCAGCCATAGGATCTCTAATGTATGCCATGCTATCTACTAGACGCGACATTGCATATGATGTTAGTTTAACTAGCAGATATCAAAGTGATCCAGGAGTGGATCATTGGACAGCGGTCAAAAACATCCTTAAGTACTTGAGAAGAACTAAGGATATGGTTCTTTCTTATGGAGGTGATGAACAGCTCGTTGTTAATGGTTACACCGATGCTAGTTGGAACACCGATCCGGATGATTCTAAATCACAATCTAGATACGTATTTACTTTGAATGGTGCAGCAGTTAGCTGGAGGAGTGCAAAGCAAAGCGTTGTGGCGAGATCTTCAACTGAATTGGAATACATGGCTGCTTCGGAGGCTTCACAAGAAGCGATATGGATGAAAGAGTTCATTACAGAGCTGGGTGTGGTTCCTAGTGCGCTGGACCCAATGTCTATCTATTGTGATAACATGGGCGCCATAGCCAATGCGCAAGAACCAAGGTCACACAAGAAGCTGAAGCATAGCAAGCTACATTTTCACGCTATTCGAGAACATGTCCAAGTTGGTGACATAAAGATTTGCAAAGTACACACAGATCTGAATGTGGCGGATCCGTTGACTAAACCTCTCCCGAGGGCAAAACATGACCAACACCAAACTGCCATGGGTGTTCGGTATATTACCATGTAATCTAGATTAGTTGACTCTACTGCAAGTGGGAGACTTTGGAGATATGCCCTAGAGGCAATAATAAATGTAGTTATTATTATATCTTTGTGTTTATGATAAATGTTTACATTCATGCTATAATAGTATTAACAAGGAAACATTAATACTTGTGTGATTTGTAAACTTAAATTGAAGTCCCTAGTAAAGCCTCTTCATAATACTAGCTTGTTGGTTAATAAATGATTGTGGTTTCCCTATCATGAACATTGAGATGTTATTAACAACAAGATCATATCGTTAGGATAATGATATGGTGGACATACTCCTATAGATAAGCGTAGCATAAAGATCAAGTCATTTTAATAGTTCAATTGCTATATGCTTTCTGATACATAGTAACCTAATTCCTTCGACCATGAGATCATGCATATCACCTTCACCGGAAGGATGCTTTGATGACATCAAACACCACACCGTAACTGGGTGGCTATAAAGGTGGCATTGAGTGTTCGGAAAGTATTGGTTGAGACACATGGATCAAGAGTGGAATTTGTCCATCCATATGACGGATATATATACTCTGGGCCCTCTCGGTGAAATGTCATACAATTAGCTTGCAAGCATGTGACTGGCTCACAAGGGATCACATATCACGGGAACGAGAAAAGAGTACTTATCAGTAACGAGGTTGAACTAGGTATGCAGAGATACCGACGATCATAACCTCGGATAAGTAAACTATCGTGAGACAAAGGGAAATTGGTATCGTATGTAAGTGGTTCATTCGATCGCGAAGTAATCGTAGAAATATGTGGGAGCCATATGAATTTCCAGATTCCTCTATTGTTTATTGTTCGGAGAAGTGTCTCGATCATGTCTGCATAATTCACGAACCGTAGGGAGACACACTTAAGGATTCGACGTTGTTTGAGTAGTTATGGAATAATGAGTAAGATACTGAATGTTGTTTGGAGTCTCGGATGGGATCCGGGATATCACGAGGAGATCCGGAATGGTCCGGAGAATAAGATTCATATAAGGAAAGTCCTGTTTCGGGGTTGGAGAATGGTTCCGGTGTTTTCATCGGGAATGTTCTAGAAGGTTCCGGAATGTCCGGCACTCCGAAGGGGAAGGGTACATGAATGTGTCATACCAAGTTGGAATGATTGCATCATGTACTAGGTGTCATCGCTGAACAAAATAAAGGGTTTAATCAAATCCTAGTTTGAAAAGTCAAACGCCAATTTGAAAAGTCAAACGACTATTTTGGGAAGTGGAGGGAAGGTGGAAACCGAGTTGGGGAGGAGTTCCTCCCCTCCACCGCCGGCCCCCTTGGGAAACCGAGTTGGGGAGGGACTACCCTCCCCTGGCGCGGCCCCTCCACCTATATAAGGAGGGGCAGGGCTACCCCTCCTAGGATACAACACCTCCACCCGCAAACCCTAGCCCTAAGCCGCCGGCCCTCCTGCAGCCGCCGCCGCCTAGCTAACCCTAGCCGCTGGCCAATCCTCCTCCTTGGTGTGTCTAAACCCTAGATCGCCGAGGAGCTCTCTCATAGTCCACCATACTCGCTCCGGCTTAAGGCGAAGCCCTGCGAGATCTCCCCTCTACTTCCGGTACCACGTCGTTGTGCTGCCGGAATCGCGAGGAGAGTGCTACCACCTCCGCTGCCTGCTGGAACAAGGGAGAGGAAGGTCTTCGTCGAGTACCGAACGTGTGACCGACTGCGGGAGCACTGCCGAAACGCAGCACCGGAAGGATCGTCTACGCGATCTTGAGATCGGAAGAGTACGACTACATCACCCACGAGAATCCGCTCTCGTTAAACACTTTGGAATCTTCGAGGGTGAGTTATTCCATCGACTCGTTGCTACAATCTAGTGGATAGATCTTGGCTTGTTTGTTTGTATGTGATAGAATTTTTTTGTTTTCCATGCTACGAAACCCTACACTATGGACCCCGGTCCAATCTTTACCATTGATACATCTTCCACTGTTACTTGTTTACTTGCTACAAACCATTACCTTCCACATGGTACGTTTAATCCTTTGTTACAGCAAACTGGTGAGCTTGACAACCTCACTGATTCGTTGGGGCAAAGTCTTGAGTTTGTGTTGTGCAGGTCTCCGTGTTGCTTGCAACACCTATGTGACGTTTCCTTCCTCCTTCTGGTTCGATAACCTCGGTCTCTACTGAGGGAAGACTTGCTGATGTGCTCATCACACCTTGCTCTTGGGGTTTCCAACGAAGTGCTCCATGTCAGCACCATCAACAAGTTTTCTGGCGCCGTTGCCAGGGAACTACAGGACAGCTTCAACCTCTTCCTCCCCGTCAAGCACTAAGTTTTCTGGCGCCGTTGCTGGGGAGGCTAAGGGCGTCTTCACTAGGGGAGTCCTTCACATCCTTTCTCTTTACTTTGTTTTTAGTTTGCTTTGTTTCTTTTGCTTGGTTTTGTTTGCCTCTTTTCAAAAAACCCAAAAAAATAGTCTAGTTTGGTTTGCTTGCTTTATTCAAAAACACAAAAAAATTTAGTTCCTGCTCTAGCTGCTACTGTTGTTTTTGGCTTTCCCACCTTTGCCAAAATGAACTCTTCTGAGAATACTAAGTTATGTGACTTCACTAGCACCAACAACAATGATTTCCTAAGCACTCCCATTGATCCACATGCTCCCGATGCTACATTTTATGAAATTAAGCCTGCTTTGTTGAATCTTGTGATGAGAGAGCAATTTTCTGGTGCTGGTACTGATGATCCTGCTGCCCATCTCAATAGCTTTGTTGAACTTTGTGAGATGCAAAAGTATAAGGATGTAGATGGAGATATTATTAAGGTCAAGATTTTTCCTTTCTCGTTGAGAGGAAAAGCTAAAGAATGGTTGCTATCTTTGCCTAAAAATAGTATTGATTCTTGTACTAAGTGCAAAGATGCTTTTATTGGAAAGTACTATCCTCCTGCTAAGATTATATCTATGAGAAGTGACATTATGAAATTTAAACAACTTGATAGCGAACATGTTGCTCCAGCTTGGGAAAGAATGAAATCTTTGGTTAAGAATTGCCCTACTCATGGACTCACTGCTTGGATGATTATCCAGACTTTTTATGCAGGTTTGAACTTCTCCTCAAGAAAGTTGTTGGATTCAGCTGCCGGAGGTACTTTTATGGGCCTCACTTTGGGTGCTGCAACAAGGCTCCTTGATAATATGATGGTTAACTACTCTGAATGGCATGTTGAGAGAGCTCCACATGGTAAGAAGGTAAATTCTATTGAGGAAACTTCCTCTTTGAGTGATAAGATTGATGTTATTATGGCTATGCTTGTTAATGGGAAAGCTCCTTTAGATCCCAATAGGGTTCCCTTCACCTCTTTGGTTGCTCAAGAAGAGTAAGTTTATGTGAACTTCATTAGAAACAACAATTTCAACAACAATGCTTATAGGAGTAATTTTGGTGGTAACAATTATAGACCTTATCCTCCTAATAATGGCAATTCCTATGGAAGCTCTTACAATAATGCTAGAAGTGCCCCCTCTGAACTTGAAGTCATGCTCAAAGACTTTATTAGTAAACAAACCACTTTCAATAAGTCTATAGAGGAAAAGCTTTTAAATGTTGAGAAAAATATATCCTCTTTGTCTGAAGCTCAAACTTCTTTGGTTAATAAAATGGCTGCTAAACTGAAACTATGGAAAATACCTTTGCTACTGCTCAGGCCATACACGTTACTATTGATGAAAATGTTAGGTTGTTAGCTCAACTTCATGCTAGGTGGGAAAGGGAAGCTGAAATTGATAGAGACAATAGTGTGTGCACCGTCACCACTAAACCACAAGTAGTCCCTATTCCTCCTCCTAATATGCCTAAGCCTATTGAGCCTACTACTAGTGATGCTAAGTTTGACTTTGATATTGATGGTTGCAATATTTCTGAAGTGATTATGTTTCTACAAAAGCTTGCTAGAAGTCCTGATGCTAGTGATATGCATGTTGCTTTCACTAAACACATTACAGATGCTCTTGTGAAGATTAAGGAAGAGAAGCTAAAACACAAAGCTTCTATTCCTAGGAAAGTAGAAGATAGTTGGGAACACATTATTAATATGCAAGTGAATGACTTTGATCTCAAAGCTTCATGTGATCTTGGTTCTAGTGTCTCTATTATGCCTAGGAAGATTTATGAAATGCTTGATTTGCCACCATTGGAAGATTGTTATTTAGATGTCCCACTCAATGATAATGCTAAGAAGAAACTCATGGGGAGTATTAATGATGTTCTCATTATGGTTAACAATTATTATGTCCCTGTTGATTTCTATGTTTTGGATGTTGAATGCAATGCTTCTTGTCCTATTACTTTGGGAAGACCTTTTCTTAGAACAGTTGGTGTTATCATTGATATGAAAGAAGGCACCATTAAATATCATTTTCCATTCAAGAAAGCTATTGAACACTTCCCTATGAGGAGAGAGAGGTTGCTTTTTGCTCCTCCTTTGAAAGCAAGATTTGATGTTAATGCTTCTTCATTTGAGAATACTTGATTCTTCTTGCTTCTTGTGCCTAACTTAAAGGCGTTAAAGAAAAGTACTTGTTGGGAGATAACCCAAGAGTTTCCTTGAGTCTTGGAATTTATTACTTCAGTAATGATCGTTCCTTATTCTTTTTGTTTGCTTTTTGTGCCAAGAATGACCTCTAATGAGAGGGAAGTAAGATTTAGGAAGTTAATGTCCCGAAACAGATTTCTGTCCTCCACCAAAAAAATCGTGAGGAGTCTCTGTAACTCGTATTGAGCTCAAAATTTATGAATAAATCCCCCAGTATGTTAGCTAACTTTCGTTAGTTCAACACTTTTTTATTTGAGCAACAGAAAATGTTCGAAAAAATCGGTTTCTACCTGCTAGTCTGTTTTGATAGATTTCTGCCATTATTTGCATTTGCTTCTTATTGATTCCTTTTTTAGTTCTCTTTAGGTGAATTGAGCTTTTTGAAGGAGTTACTACAGTACCTTGTGTTTTTAGTGAAAAGCTTTGCTGTTCCAAAGCTTTGCCAGGGGTCTAATATCTTTTGAATACACTAATGTTGCTAATAAAGATTGTGTGAAGTTTTGTATGAAGAAAAAATTTCAGGTGTAGAGAGAGGATGATTCAATAAGATGAAGAATGGACAAAAGCTCAAGCTTGGGAATGCCACCATGGTGTCACCCCAAGAAATATCCAAGAGGTACAAGCGTCAAATCTTGGGGATGCCCAAGGCATCCCCTTCTTCATCAATAAAAAGCTCAGGTCTGTCTAGACATTTTGTTTTTATTGTTTCATGCACAGTTGTGTTGTTCTTGGAGCGTCTTAGTTTTCGTTTGCGTTTCTTAGGTTGTTTAGTTTGCTTGAATAAAGTAGTTTGGACTCCCGTTCTCGCTGTGTTGTTTTGCAAATAGGTTGCTTGGTGTTGGAAAGGAGTAGTAAGTTCTTGCTTGAAGTGCAAGAGGAGCTTGCATTGACTGTGACTTAGACTTTAGTATGACATGCTAGGTGTTGTTTTGACCTTATGCTTAGTGATTATTGTTGTAGCATGTCTTGTTCCAAACAATTGGGATTGCTTAGTGTGCCTTGAAGAAATTATGCGTTGTTTTAGCATGCAAAAGCATAATATTGTGGTATTCTCCTTTGATGTTTTGCTTGGGTTGACTTAGCACATGATTACACCATGTTATGACTCTCACAAGTCACCATTAGCCTCTATGGTCATTTAGTCCTTGACTTGTAGTACCACTCTATGCTTTGATTAGTAATGCTTTGTTGCACTACATGATTATGGCCATTATTGCTCTCTTAGTTGGTTGCTCCCAATATTTTGCTATCCTCCACTTGTATGAGTAATTTCTACTCATTCCTCCAACTCCCAAGAAACCAAGTTATTCCAAAGTGTCCACCATAAACTCCTATGCATGGTGTGTTACACCATTCCAAGTATATTCTTGTTTTAAGCTATCTTCCAATTAAAAACTATTTTGTTATGTGAAAACTTAGTGATTAAATCCCTCACGAACTTGATGGCACACTTTATATTATTTTCCCCTAACAAACTTGAACCATTGTGACATCTATGTTGTATATGCTTGCGCTTATATGTTGGAATTAACAGAACCGTGATGTCACAGGGAACGTTTTCAACATTGCACTTGTACTTTGTACTCAGTTGATATCCTGCTCTTTTGTCTATAGATGTCACCGGTGTGAAATAAAGAGGGAACATGTAAGTACATGGAATTTGTATCTTGTGTTAGAGAAACGCCTGGGCTGCTAGCCTAAGCCATGCCTAATCATGGTGGAAACTTGCAGCATCACCATAGTGAAATCTATGAAGCATTCTTCTTATAAAAAAAGAGACACTTTGAGAAAAAGAGGAAAGAGAGAAAAAAGCACAATAAAGAGGAAAGAGGAAAGAGGGAAACTTGCAGCATCAACTGCATCTATGACTAGAAGTCCACCTTCAGGTTATCATCCAAACACCCTCCAGTATTAAGTTGCAAGCAATAGACAACTGCTTTAAGCAAAGTGTGCAAGGTAAACAGTCCACATGTTCCATGAACAAGAGACCGTTGTTTTCTCCCTAGTAGCAACAACACATCTACAACCGAAGATATTATTGTCACTTCCCTTGGAAACTAGGGAAACTAGAGGCATGAACCCACTATCGAGCATAAATAATCCCTCTTGGAGTCACTAGCAACTACTTGTACAAGATAGCTACTAACACCGGAGAGCATGCAAGATCACAAACAACACAGACATGATAGAATCATAAAGACAAAACCATTAATCAAACCAACATAATAATCTCAATATCCATCGGATCCCCGCAAATATAACATGCATGATTACAAATAGATTAGATCTTGATCATGAATGGAGCTCACAAGATCTATAAATGAAAGCACAAAGGAGGAGATACAACCATCTAGCTACTAGATGGACCCATAGTCCAAGGTGAAACTACTCACGCATCATATCGGAGAGAAGGCCTCCGGGATGATCTCCCCTCCGGCAGGGTGCCGGGAAGAACTTCAGATCCCCCCGATCTAGGGACGACGGTGTTGGAGGCTACAGAAGGTTTCGTGGATATTTGATCTGTTACTTAGGGTTTCTGCATCGGGGATTCTTATAGGCGAAGGGGGAGGCCGAGGCGGTGGTCAGGGGCCCTCACCCTGCCTAGGCGCGAGACAAGGCCCACCCGCACCTAGCGGGGTCTGGCTGCCCTAGCATGCCTCTCCGGATCCCCTCTGGACTTCTTGTTCCCCACGGAAAGTTATTGACTTTGACGTTTGTCCCGTCCAATTCCGAGAATATTTCTTTACTAACTTTTCTGGAACCAAAAACAGCAGAAAACAAGCAACTAGCACTGTGGTAACTTTTTAATAGGTTAGTACCAGAAAACATGTAAAAAGCACCTCAAAGTGTATACAAAGCAAAGCAAAGTAGATACTAAACAAGCATGGAGCATCAAAAATTATAGATACATTTCCGACGTATCATGGTCCTCCATCTCATGCAAGCCTCGGTGGGAAGAAGTATTGCTTGGTCATAGTTGATGACTATTCAAGATACACATGGGTATACTTTTTCAAGCCGAAAAGTGAGACTCAACAAACTGTCATTGACTTCACTAATGAGGTTCAGCATCAACACAATGTCCCAATATTGGCAATAAGAAGTGACAACGACTCTGAGTTCAAGAACTACACTCTGAATGAATTTCTAAGTGAAAAGGAGATAAGACATCAATACTCCACCGTGTACGCCCCTCAACAAAATGGTGTACCCGAGAGGAAAATTGGACTTTAATGGATATGGCAAGGTCTATGTTGGCTGAATTCAAGTCACCATACAACTTTTGGGATGAAGCTATATCCATCACATGTCATTCATCAAATCGGCTTTACCTCCGCAAAATCTTGGACAAGACTCCATATGAGATACTTACCGGTAACAAGGCCAACATATCATATTTTCGGGTATTCGTGTAGGGGTTCGTAGCATGGAAAACAAAAAAATTCTACCGCATGCACACAAGTAAGCCAAGATCTATTGTAACATCCCTCCTTTATAAAGGAAAAGGATCCCTGTGATTGCAATGCTAGTCCCTAGATCAATGCTAGCATCCACAGTTTAAGATGAAGTACACAGAAACAAAGGTCATTATTACAGTCATTCTAGAGACAAACATAGTCTTTTACAACTCCATAGCCACTGGCCTAGTACAAGAGTTTAAATAAGTAATAATATAAATAAGTCTTCATCTTCATGTGCCACAGGCAAGCATGTTGAGTGTAGACTCATGACTCCTAATCATCATCAGAATAACCTGCAACATCACAAGTTACAGCCACAGTGGGTCAATACATTGGAATAGTATTGGCAAGTGATACCTTAGTAGAATATTGGTGGACTATATACTATATGCATTTTGGCTAAGTGTATCTTAGCCTTGCTTTGCTCAAAATAGGTTTTGCCTATCAGTTGAAAACACTAAGTTTTTCTTTGTCAAAAACTTTTCCCAAGGAACCACCAATAGACATTGGGGTCCTTCACCCTTGTTCAACCACAAGTTTTACTTAGAAATTGGGATGAGGAGATTCTTGATAGCTTCCATGTCTTGATGCTCAAGTTGTCCAATACCAGGGACATGGCTAAGTACTTATATTCTTCCATCTACAGAGGTTGTGCACTTTCCCCACAAGACTTGATTTTCACCAAGACAGGACCTTTCAGAATCCTTCCCTTAGACCAAATGGACGCGTTCCAACCTATCATCCTACTACCACCAACTGTCCAAATGACTAAGTTATTGCAACCTATGTGATCCAGGCAGAGCCCATATTGCCAAGTGGCTGCACTAGAAGCTTCTTAACATTTGGCCTCTCAAATCCCTTTGTTCCTGGGTGGCTTTCCACAAGTGAGATACACAAGGTAAACCATAGAAATGGTCCTTGTGTAACCACTCAACATAAACCATTCACAACCATTCCACCCAGGTGATTCATTCACTTAGTTGTTTTATTAAGCAAAAAACATAGTCCAAAGACTTAGAAATATTTTATCATAGCATGAATATTTCACCACCCTTGGTTGCTACTAGCTAGTCTAAGCATGGCATAGATGAACATCTTAACTTAGAAATTTCTAGCAATTCTACATCTACTAGGATTTCCCAAGCATAGCATATAAAGACCAAAATTTATCTATGCAAGTCTAGCAAAATATTTCTAATGCATATTTGAAAAACATAGGATAAAATCATGAAGCACCACTTGCCTTGGTAGTTTGGAGAGTAGCTACAATCCTCACAATCACAATCACTATTTGCACCAAAATCTACACATAAAATGATAGCACCAAATCACATACAAAATAAATATAAGCAAAAATATATGGATGCATGCAATATGATATGTGATGATTTTCTAAACTCAACAAGACAAGTTCACACTACTGGTTCATAAACAAGTTCAAAACTTGCCAAACAATCTTCATTTGAACACTAATACATTTCTCAAATAATTAATATACACAAAATAGGCCTACAGATGTTTTTGTAAAAATAACCATTTTCACAGAAACAAAACATTAAACACATTGCATATATGGAAAGGGCTTTCTCTCCTGATTCCATTGATATAAAATTGTCACATCCCAAGATTTTCCAAATCTTGTAATGTGAAAATAAATGAATAAAATAAAACTTTATTTGATTTTCAAGGCCAGAAGAAACTTTTTGAATCCAATTGGAAACCTTCAAACCAATTTGATTCAAATAAAACCTAAAGGGATTTAAAAAGATAAACATTTTATAAAAGGGAAAAAAACATTTGGAAATACTATTTTGAAACAATTAAATGAAAAGATTGTTTTCAAATGAAATAGAAGTTTTATAAATAAAGATTATTTTATAAAGCCAATTAAAACCTTGGCCAAGCTTTTGAATTAAAACATTTTACTTTAAATAAAATAGCAAAGGTTTAATTAAAAATAATAAAGGATTGTTTAAATAAAATAATAAGGATTTAATATCCAACTTTATTTAATAAAAGGTTTTACCATTTTAATTAAAACATCAAAGCTTATTAAATTATTTTAAATAAGTTTTCTAAGTATTCTATTTTCTTAATTAAAACCTACTAAAGTGTTTTGACCTTATTTTAGATTTCAAAATAAATATCTCAATAAAACAAATCCTATTTGATTTACTAATGAAAGTCTATTATATTTAATTATTAATGGACCTTAAAATAAAATGTTATTTTGTTTTAAAACAAATTTCCAAATATTATATACTTCCCAAATTAAACCTACTAATTTGATTTTTGAAAATATTAGGATTTCAAATGAAGATTTTATTAATAAACAACAAAAACTCTATTTAATTAATAAACCATGGCCTACTTATTTAATTAATAAATGGAACTTAAAAAGATTTAAAATAATATTTTAGAATGTGAAATTATAATGTCAAACAGAACCAAATTCAAATGAAAAGTTTGTTGTTTGTTTGAATTTGTTTGATTGTTGTTTGAATGTTTGAAAACATTGTTTTAAATTCAAAACAGAAAAGAATTAGAAAAAGAAAAACGTTATAGACAGAAAAAATAAGAAACAGACCCAGCCCACTAAGGCCCAGACCAGCCCAGTCTTCTCCCTCTTTTTTTCCCCCCGAAGAAACCTTTTCTCACTCAGGAAATTACCCGCAAGGAGACTGACAGGTGGACCTCCTTCTCGTCTCTTTTCCCACTGACGCAACGGCCCCACTCCACTGTTCTTCCTCTCCACCCCGCACGACCTCTTCTTCCTCCTCTCCTCGCCGTTGCAGACATAAATTCTCGGCTTGATTACGCCTTAACGCGACAATCTTTACTCGCAGTGATCGCACACCTTAAAGCGCCAGCCTCCCCTCTTCCGTTTCTCCTATACGCCCCTCCTCGACACGCCTCCAGGCCGCCACAATATCTCCTCGACTGTCTCTGTCTCCGGCGACCATTCTCAGCAATTCCGGCAGCCTCTCACCGCCCCTCTCCTCCCGAGAACACGATGATGATCTCCAAGCTCAGACGAACCTAACAGCACTTTCCGTTTGACTTAGGGCGCCCCCAATCTTCGCCTTCGTCAAGCACAGAGCGCCGCCGTGTCTGATTCTTCTCCGGCGACGTTCCCCGGTAAGCCTCGACCGCCCCGAGCCCTCTTGTTCACGCTCACAGCTCCGTCATGATCTCCTGCGTCTAACCCTACCTTTGGTCTGTCTTCTCTTGACCTGTAGCGTCGTCTTCAACCGCGGACAGAGCCGTCCGTCGCCGTTCCCAACTCCGACGAGGAATTGCGACTGCCTCTGAGCGCCCCTTGTCAAGCCAGCAGTACCCTGAGCTTCGCCGTGACCCCCTGAGCCCGGTGAGCATGCCCTTTTTCTCTCTCGCTTCCTGTATCGCCGGAACCGTCATCGACCGACCGCTCCGCCGCCGGTAGCCACCGCAGCGCCGCTCGCAAATGGTCGAGCACGCTAGCACCGTAGGATCTGGATCTGACGGTTACGATAGATCACTTAACCGCGAAGAGGTACGAGTCCTGTGCCGCACGATCTCATTTAGATCCAACGGCTACAGAGCGTGATCCGCAGCGAAGCGGTACCTTCCAATAGAATCCTGCCGCGTGTCCCCAGTTCTGTTTAAAACAGAATTTGAAAACAGAAACTTTTGCCATTTTCAAACCCTTGTATCTTTTGATCCACACGTCCAAATTTGGCAAATTTTATATCAATGGATTCAGGAGAACAAGCCCTAGCCAACCATGGCCTTAGTTTGACGAATAGTATCTGTTAGCTTGTTTGAATTTGCAGAAACTTTTGTGAGCTTGTTTAGAGTATAAAAATTGTTTAAAAATTATTTTTGGATTAAAACCTTTGCAAAATGGTTTGTTGTGACCTTACTGACCCTAGGAACCAACCCTTGGTGTTAGAAATGATTTTTGTAAGATTTAGGTTAGATTACTTGACTTAGTCATTTTCTAGCCAAATAAAAAGAATGGTTTTTGTTATAAAAATGTTTATGAAAAGAAAACTTTAAGGAAATGTTTTGGACCAAACCTACTGACCTAAAAACACCAAGCCTTGCAATAGCAACTCATTTGGTGAACAACTTAATAGTTTTGCCTTGATAAAAACATTTTTCACCACATGAAATGATAAATGGATTTAAAATAGTTTTTGGACAAAACCCTCTTGCTAATGACTTTGCCACTTTGGTAAATGACCAATTTGGATCTTACAAAGTTTAGAAACCCAATATAAGCCCTTTGAAAAATAAAACTATCTTGTGCATGCTCCCATGCATGACTTAGATTCCATTACTTTGTGTGTGTGAAGAATTGTTTGTTTGACTTTGGTTTGGAATGTGAATTGAATTTGTGTTTGCTTGATTGATTGTAGTGAAGTGAGAGACTAACAAGATCAAGGAGTAAACTACCATTCCCTACCAAAAAGGCAAGTGATGCTTCATACTTTCTATCCCATTACTTTCTCTATGCATTAGTGATTTTGCTAAGTAAAACTTGCATGGATTTTGCTAAGTTTAGATCTTGCTATAGGAAAACCTAGTAGATGAATCCTTAGTAGGAATTTCCTAAGTTAATATTCCTACTACTATCAAGCTTAGCCTAGCTAATAGAAAACAAGGGTGGAAAACATATTCACACTATGGAAAAATATTCTAAGTCTGAGGACTTATGTTTTGTCTAATAAAACAACTAAGTTAATGAATCACCTGGGTGGAATGGGATAGCTTGGTGGAGAATGGTTGAGTGGTTCACAAGGCCATGGACTTGGATTGTGTATCTCACTTGTGGATGGCCACCCAGGAACAAAGGGATTTGAGATGTCAAATGTTGAGAAGCTTCAAGTGCAACCACTTGGCAATATGGGCTCTGCCATGATCATATAGGTTGCAAGAACTTAGCCAAATGGATAGTTGGTGGTAGTGTTTGATAGGTTGGAACGCGTCCATTTTGGTCTAAGGGAAGGCTTCTGAAAGATTTGTCTTGGGAAACCAAGTCTTGTGGGGAAAGTGCACCACCTCTGCAGAGTGTAAAATCTAAGTACTTAGCCATGTCCCTGGTAAAGGACAATTTGAGCATCAAGACATGGAAGCAATCAAGAATCTCATCATTCAAATTTCTAAAGTTAAAACTTGTGGTTTGAACAAGGGTTGTTTGAATTCTTCAATCATTGATGGAGAGATGGCTTGGTACAAGGATCTTGAAATCTTTGATTGAGAAAAATGATTTTGTCAAGCAAAAACTTAGAATTTTCAAAATGATAAGGAAAATCTATTTTGAGCAATGCAAGCCTCAACTCCAATTAGCCAAATGCATGTAGATGATAGATTCCACTATACTACCATAGTATCACTTGCCAATACAATTCAAATGTATTGACCCTTTGTGGCTGTAACTTGTAATGTTGCAGGTTTGATTGATTTAGTGAAGATTGATTGATTAGGATTACAAAGTCTACAACCAACATCTGCCTGTGGCACTTTGAAGATGAAGGACCCCATGCTTATAGTTATTCCGCTGCAATGTAATGTAATAGCCTAATGAGCTATGTTTGATGTAATAAAATTATGTTATTCCTGGTTATAAAGTTATATTATGACCTTTGTTTCTTGATATTACATCTTAACTGTGGATGCTAGCTATTGATCCAGGGACTAGCATTGTAAAACACAGGAGGGATCAACCTTATTAGGTTGGGACCTCTACAAAAATTCATCAAATTTGGACGTGGGAATCAAAAATTATGAATTAAACAAGTTTTAATATCTAATAGATCTAATCCAGTTTTCTAAATTCAAATCCTAGCCACGCGGCGTGCTCCTATTGGTTGATACCGCTTCACTCAGGATCACACACGTGAGCCGTTAGATCTAACTTAATCTGCACGGGCCAGATCTGTCTGTACCCCTTCGCGTAAGTGATCTATCTAGCCCATCGGATCTAGATCCAACGGTTCGCGATCAAGCGACCAAACTCTGGCGGCGCTAGCGGTGGCGAGTGGCGGCGGCGGCTCTGTCCACGGCGGCGTGGTGGCTACAGGGGGTTTGGGGTTGTCGGAGATGCTTACCAGACTCGCGACGGTGTGCTGAAGCTCAACGTGGCGGTGGCTGGTCAAGGGGCGCACAGATGCAGCGGCAGGGTCTCGTCGGAGTTGCTGGCGACGTCAGGTGCTTGTTGACAAAGATGTTGCCGAGGTTCTGCGTCGGCCTAGCATTAGCCAGATGGGTTAGGAGGTGCGCAAGGTCTCGGTGATCATGATAGCATCAAAGGGAAGGCAAGGGGCGGTCGGCTTTTACCTTAATCACTAGCCGGAGTTGGATACGGCGTCGAGAACTTGCGGTGCTCGTTGCAGTTGACGACCTGGGGCAGTACATGACTAACTAAGGATGTCAGTAGGAGCGCAAGACGGTTGCGAAGCAGTTCGCGTGAACCAGAGAGGAAGGCGTGCACGGAGCTCACCAGGATTGGTCGCCGGAGTGGGTTCTGTCTGCGGTGAGGTAATGGCAAATACAGGCAGCCTGGAGGCGCTTCGGGCTGGCTTTGTTGGGGAAATGGCCGCGAGGGGGAGAGTTTGAAGTAGCCGGAGCTGGGCGTGGAGTTACTCGGCGAATCAACGCCAATTAATCGCGCAATCAACGGCAGTGACGCGGGGGAGGAAACGGCGGAGGGGCCAATTGGGTCCGGGGCGTCAGTGGGAGGGGTGTGTTCGTGCGGGTGAGAAACAGAGGGAGAAAGGAATGGCCCGGGTGGGATGGATTCTGTGTTGGGCCGAATTGGCAGCGCCAGCCTTTTTCCTTTTCTTATTCATTTTCCATTTCTGTTTTTGATTTTCTGATATCATTTTCAAACAAATTCAAATGCCAATTGAATTCAAATTTGTTCTGAGTTTTTTGCAGAGTGTAAAAATCATAATTCTGGGTGTATAAACATATGGACTCTCTGTATTAGCTTGGTCCTATTGATCAAACAAAATAAATAGTGATAAGGCACTAGATTTGATCAAGTTTTGAAAATGGTTTTAAATTCACATTTGTTTTGCAAATTTTTGATTTAAGCAATAGCAAGCAAGCAAAAAATTCTGAGAGTAACAAGGTTTGATTCATGAACAACAATCTCTCATTGGAGAGTAGCATTTGATTTAATGCTGATCACATAAAATAATGAGCTCATATGCTCCTGTTTTTGAATTGATTTTTGAAATGAACTCTACATGATCATGGATGCATGGATTATATGCATGAGTTTTGAAACATGATTTTAGGGATGTACAAATCTAACCCCCTTAAGGTGAATCTCGCCCTCGAGATTCGGATTGGCTAGAAAATAGGTGAGGGTGGTCTTTCCGAAGATCATCTTCTCTTTCCCATGTTGCTTCTTCTTCGGAATGATGGTTCCATTGAACTTTGCAGAACTTGATAGTCTTAGTCCGAGTAACTCTTTCTGTAGTCTCAAGAATCTTGATAGGTTTCTCTTCATAAGTGAGATCACTTTCCAATTGAACCTCTTCCAAAGGTATAGTATCCTTCAAAGAAGTCTCTTCCATTTCTGGATGACATTTCTTAAGCTGACTCACATGAAACACATTATGAACTGCTGACAAAGACTCTGGCAATTCAATCTCATAAGCAACTTCTCCTTTTTGACTCAGAATCTTGAATGGCCAAACATATCTTGGGGCCAATTTACCTTTGACACAAAATCTTTTCACTCCACGGAGTGGTGACACTCTAAGATAAGCTCTATCACCTACTTCATAGGTGACTTCTCTACGCTTAGGATCTGCGTAGCTCTTCTGTCAGGACTGTGCTATCTTCAATCTGTCCTTAACCAGTTTGACTTTCTCTTCAGCCTCCTTGATGAGTTCTGGTCCGAACAAACTTCTTTCTCCCACACCATTCCATAGCAATGGGGTGGTACACTTTCTCCCATAGAGAAACTCAAATGGTGCCATATCAATACTGGCTTGATAGCTATTGTTGTAAGAAAATTCTGCGTAAGGCAGACTTTCATCCCAACTGGCTCCATAGTCTAGAGCACATGCTCTCAACATGTCTTCAAGAATCTGATTAGTCCTCTCTGTTTGTCCATCAGTTTGAGGATGAAATGCAGTGCTGAATTCCAACCTCGTTCCCAATGACTCATGTAGCTGTCTCCAAAAATGAGAAGTGAATTGTGTTCCCCTATCAGACACAATACTCTTGGGTACACCATGTATACACACAATTCTACTCATATAAATCTTGGCTAACTTACAACTTGTGTAAGTTGTCTTCACGGGTATAAAATGGGCCACTTTAGTTAGGCGATCCACTACTACCCAAATAGAATCATATCCTGACCTGGTCCTTGGCAATCCGGTGACGAAATCCATGCCAATCTCCAATCCCACTTCCAATCAGGAATAGGTAGTGGTTGTAGCAATCCTGCTGGTTTCTGATGTTCTGCTTTCACTCTACCACATACATCACACAAAGCAATATGTTTGGCGATGTCCTTCTTGAGATTATTCCACCAAAATCTTTCCTTCATATCTATGTACATTTTGGTGTTACCCGGATGAATGGAATACGGTGAGTTGTGTGCTTCTTGTAAAATCAGTTTCCGAAGCTCCCGATCTTGTGGAACACAGATACGTTTCCCATGCCATAAAGTACCCTATTCGTCTTCATGGAATCCTTTGGCTTTTCCTTAATCTCTTCAATTTCCTTATCAGTCTTCTGTGCTTCTTTAATCTTATCCAACAAAGTAGGTTGAACATCCAAGGTCATGAGATGTCCTTCAGGCACAATCTCCAATCTGAGATCTCTAAATTGGGCACACAGATCATCTGGCAATTCTCCTTTAGTAAGGCCATTCACAAAAACTTTACGGCTTAGAGCACCCGCTACAACATTTGCTTTACCGGGGTGGTATTGCAAACTCAAGTCATAGTCCTTGATGAGTTCTATCCATCTTCTTTGTCTCATGTTAATTTCTTTCTGGGTGAAGATATACTTCAAACTCTTGTGATCCGTGAACACTTCACATCGCTTTCCCAAAAGATAATGTCTCCATGTTTTGAGTGCATGGACAACAGAGGCTAACTCTTAATCATGAGTAGGGTAGTTCACTTCATGAGTTTTGAGTTGTCTCGAGGCATATGCCACAACTTTCCCTTCTTGCATAAGTACTGCACCTAAACCATGATGAGATGCATCACAATATACTTGGAAATCTTTTTCCAAATCTGGCAAGCACAAGACTGGTGCTGTCACAAGTCTCTTCTTCAATTCTTGAAAGTTGAGTTCACAACCTTCTGACCAAGCAAATTTCTTGTCTTTCTTCAGCAATTCTGTCATAGGCTTAGCTACCTTAGAGAAATTCTCAATGAACCTTCTATAGTAACCTGCTAAGCCAAGGAAACTACGAACCTCTTTCACTGACTTGGGAGATTCCCATTCAGTTACAGCGGAAACTTTAGCAGGATCAACTACTACACCATCTCCTTACACAACGTGTCCTAGAAATCCAACTTCATTTAACCAAAATTCACACTTGCTGAATTTGGCGTACAGCTTATGCTCTCTAAGCTTCTCAAGTATCAAACGCAAATGTCCTTCATGCTCTTCTTTGCTCTTGGAGTAGATTAGAATGTCATCGATTAATACGACGACAAACTTGTCAAGAAACTCCATGAACACTTTGTTCTCATATTCATGAAGTATACTGGTCCATTGGTCAAACCAAATGGCATCACGGTATACTCATACAATCCATACCTTGTGGTAAAAGTTGTCTTAGGTATGTCTTGTTCTCTTATCTTGAGCTGGAAATAACCTGATCGGAGATCAATCTTTGAGAACACACAAGCTCCTTCTAACTGATCAAACAAGTCATTGATTCTAGGCAAAGGGTATTTGTTCTTGATAGTCACCTCACTGAGTGAACGTAATCTATGCATAACCTTTGACTTCTATCCTTCTTTTCCACAAACAAAATTGGCGCTCCCCAAGATGAGGAACTTGGTTGGATAAATCCTTTTTGCAATTGTTCTCCAAGTTGCTTCTTGAGTTCTTTCAACTCATCAACTAACATCTTGTATGGTCTTTTTGCTATTGGTCCTGATCCTGGTAGCAAATCAATAAGAAACTCCACATCTCTATATGGTGGCATTCCTGGCAATTCTTCCGGAAAAACATCCGGATATTCACTCACAATTGGCACACTATCTATGCTAACCCCCTTAAGAGAATTAAGCTTACTCCTTTTTGCTTCAAAGTTGGTCTTGAATCTGATCCTCTTATTTTCTGGAGTTGTGAGTGAGACAGTATGGTTTGCACAATCTATCACTCCCTTGTGCTTAGTCATCCAGTCGATTCCCAAAATAACATCCAATCCTTGGGAATTTAGGATTATCAGGTTAACAGGAAACTTATACTTCCCAAACTCTATAACTAGATCATGACATCCTGAATTCACTATCATTTCTCCGCCAGGAGAACTTACTTTTATAGGACACCCAATAGTTTCTACCGGTAGTTCATTTATTTCAACAAATGCTCTTGATATGAATGAATGAGATGCACCAGTATCAAAGAGAACAAATGCTGGAACAGAATTGAGTTTGAACTTACCAGCAACAGCATCAGGTTCCTCATAGATTTCTTCCACATTGATGTGGTTCACTTGTACCTTTTGAAAAGGGTTGGGCTTGTTGGGTCCTTCAACTTTCTTTTCTGGGCATTCATTTGCATAATGCCCCATCTTCTTGCACTTGAAACACTCAACCTAACTAATATCCTTCTTGACAGGCTGGCTTCCACTGCCACTTCCACTGTGGTGGCTCTTATATCCACCCTTGTGATTTTTGTACTTGTCATTGTCATGACTACGGTGACTCTTGTTGTCATGATGACGGTTGTGGTTGTGGTGCTTGTTGAATTTCCCATGCTTGTGGGATCCTGAACTGCCACTATCATCATAATGGGAATGCTTGTGAGACGATCCCGAGTTGTGCTTGTCAGAGTGATTTCTCTTCCTACTTTCAACTTGCTTCATCTTGTTCTCCAAAATAGCAGCCTTGTCACAAAGAGACTGGTATGTGGGAACATAGGCCACAGCTAACTGCAGGTTCAGTTCATCATTTAACCCTTCAAGGAACTTTTCCTTCCTCTTAGCATCAGTGTCAACTTCATCCGGTGCATAACGCGCCAGATTGTTGAACTCCTCAATATATTCAGCCACGCTGCGGTGGCGTTGCTTCAGGTTGTGAAACTCTTTCTTCTTCAGACTCATCACTCTGATACCATCTGTAAGATCCCTCCTTTATAAAGGAAAAGGATCCCTGTGATTGCAATGCTAGTCCCTGGATCAATGCTAGCATCCACAGTTTAAGATGAAGTACACAGAAACAAAGGTCATTATTACAGTCATTCCAGAGACAAACATAGTCTTTTACAACTCCATGGCCACTGACCTAGTACAAGAGTTTAAATAAGTAATAAGATAAATAAGTCTTCATCTTCATGTGCCACAGGCAAGCATGTTGAGTGTAGACTCATGACTCCTAATCATCATCAGAATAACCTGCAACATCACAAGTTACAGCCACAGTGGGTCAATACATTGGAATAGTATTGGCAAGTGATACCTTAGTAGAATATTGGTGGACTATATACTATATGCATTTTGGCTAAGTGTATCTTAGCCTTGCTTTGCTCAAAATAGGTTTTGCCTATGAGTTGAAAACACTAAGTTTTTCTTTGTCAAAAACTTTTCCCGAGGAACCACCAATAGACATTGGGGTCCTTCACCCTTGTTCAACCACAAGTTTTACTTAGAAATTGGGATGAGGAGATTCTTGATAGCTTCCATGTCTTGATGCTCAAGTTGTCCAATACCAGGGACATGGCTAAGTACTTAGATTCTTCCATCTGCAGAGGTTGTGCACTTTCCCCACAAGACTTGATTTTCACCAAGACAGGACCTTTCAGAAGCCTTCCCTTAGACCAAATGGACGCGTTCCAACCTATCATCCCACTACCACCAACTGTCCAAATGGCTAAGTTATTGCAACCTATGTGATCCAGGCAGAGCCCATATTGCCAAGTGGCTGCACTAGAAGCTTCTTAACATTTGGCCTCTCAAATCCCTTTGTTCCTGGGTGGCTTTCCACAAGTGAGATACACAAGGTAAACCATAGAAATGGGCCTTGTGTAACCACTCAACATAAACCATTCACAACCATTCCACCCAGGTGATTCATTCACTTAGTTGTTTTATTAAGCAAAAAACATAGTCCAAAGACTTAGAAATATTTTATCATAGCATGAATATTTCACCACCCTTGGTTGCTACTAGCTAGGCTAAGCATGGCATAGATGAACATCCTAACTTAGAAATTTCTAGCAATTCTACATCTACTAGGATTTCCCAAGCATAGCATATAAAGACCAAAATTTATCTATGCAAGTCTAGCAAAATATTTCTAATGCATATTTGAAAAACATAGGATAAAATCATGAAGCACCACTTGCCTTGGTAGTTTGGAGAGTAGCTACAATCCTCACAATCACAATCACTATTTGCACCAAAATCTACACATAAAATGATAGCACCAAATCACATACAAAATAAATACAAGCAAAAATATATGGATGCATGCAATATGATATGTTATGATTTTCCTCAACAAGACAAGTGCACTGCACTGGTTCATAAACAAGTTCAAAACTTGCCAAACAATCTTCATTTGAACACTAATACATTTCTCAAATAATTAGTATACACAAAATAGTCCTACACATGTTTCTGTAAAAATAACCATTTTAACAGAAACAAAACATTAAACACATTGCATATATGGAAAGGGCTTTCTCTCCTGATTCTATTGATATAAAATTCATCAAATTTGGACGTGGGAATCAAAAGTTATGAATTAAACAAGTTTTAATATCTAATAGATCTAATCCAGTTTTTTAAATTCAAATCCTAGCCACGCGGCGTGCTCCTATTGCTTGATACCGCTTCACTCAGGATCACACACGTGAGCCGTTAGATCTAACTTAATCTGCACGGCCCAGATCTGTTCGTACCCCTTCGTGTAAGTGATCTATCTAGCCCATCGGATCTAGATCCAACGGTTCGCGATCAAGCGACCAAACTCTGGCGGCGCTAGCGGTGGCGAGTGGCGACGGCGGCTCTGTCCACGGCGGTGCGGTGGCTACAGGGGGTTTGGGGTTGTCGGAGATGCTTACCAGACTCGCGGCGGTGTGCTGAAGCTCAACGTGGCGGTGGCTGGTCAAGGGGCGCACAGATGCAGCGGCAGGGTCTCGACGGAGTTGCTGGAGGCGTCAGGTGCTTGTTGACGAAGATGTTGCCGAGGTTCTGCGTCGGCCTAGCATGAGCCAGATGGGTTAGGAGGTGCGCAAGGTCTCGGCGATCATGATAGCATCGAAGGGAAGGCAAGGGGCGGTCGGCTTTTACCTTAATCACTCGCCAGAGTTGGAGATGGCGTCGGGAACTTGCGGTGCTCATTGGAGTCGACGACCTGGGGCAGTACAGGACGAACTAAGGATGTTAGTAGGAGCGCAAGAAGGTTGCGAAGCAGTTCGCGTGAACCAGAGAGGAAGGCGCGCGCGGAGCTCACAAGGATTGGTCGCCGGAGTGGGTTCTGTCTGCGGCGAGGTAATGGCAAATACTGGCAGCCTAGAGGCACTTCAGGATGGCTTTGTTGGGGGAAATGGCCGCGAGGGGGAGAGGTTTAAGTAGCCGGATATGGGAGTGGAGTTACTCGGCGAATCAACGCCAATTAATCGCGCAATCAACGGCAGTGATGCGGGGGAGGAAATGGCAGAGGCTCAGTCGTGGGGGAGGTTTGGGGACGAAGCTGACGGGGCAAGTGGGTCCGGGGCGTCAGTGGGAGGGGTGTGTTCGCGCGGGTGAGAAACAGAGGGAGAAAGGAATGGCCCGGGTGGGCTGGATTCTGTGTTGGGCCGAATTGGAAGCGCCAGCCTTTTTCCTTTTCTTATTCATTTTCCATTTCTGTTTTTGATTTTCTGATATCATTTTCAAACAAATTCAAATGCCAGTTGAATTCAAATTTGTTCTGAGTTTTTTCCAGAGTGTAAAAATCATAATTCTGGATGTATAAACATATGGACTCTCTGTATTAGCTTGGTCCTATTGATCAAACAAAATAAATAGTGATAAGGCACTAGATTTGATCAAGTTTTGAAAATGGTTTTAAATTCACATTTGTTTTGCAAATTTTTGATTTAAGCAATAGCAAGCAAGCAAAACATTCTGAGAGTAACAAGGTTTAATTCATGAACAACAATCTCTCATTGGAGAGTAGCATTTGATTTAATGCTGATCACATAAAATAATGAGCTCATATGCTCCTGTTTTTGAATTGATTTTTGAAATGAACTCTACATGATCATGGATGCATGGATGATATGCATGAGTTTTGAAACATGATTTTAGGGATGTTACATCTATCTACTAGATTGTAGCAACGAGTCGATAGAAGCACTCACCCTCGAAGATTCTAAATCAGTTAACGAGCGCAGATTCTCGTGGGTGATGTAGTCGTACACTTGCCGATCTCAAGATCGCGTAGACGATCCTTCTGGCGCTGCGTTCCAGCAGCGCTTCCGCAGTCGGTCACATGTTCGGTACTCGATGAAGACCTTCCTCTCCGTTGTTCCAGCAGGCAGCGGAGGTTGTAGTTCTCCCCTCACGATTCCGGTAGCACGACGGCGTGGTGTCGGAAGTAGCGGGAAGATCTCGCAGGGCTTCGCCTAAGCCGGTGCGAGTTATGGTGGATCTAGGGTTTCCCGGTGATCTAGGATTTAGAAGACTGGGAGAAGGAGGAGGTGTCAGCGGCGGCTAGGGCGGCGGCGGCTGGCAGCGGCGCGGCGGCGCGGCGACGGCGCACGGGTGTGGGGAGGGCTAGGGCTTGTGTGTTTGGGGCAGCCCTTCCCCTCTATTTATGAGAGGGCGCAGCCTAGAGAGAGGGGATTTTGAATCCACTTCCAAACCCAAGTTGGAAGGACTCTTTCCTTTTCCACTAGGAAACCATTGTTCGAGTTTGACTTTTCAAACCTCCTGTTTGACTTTCAATTTAGAGCTTTAATTCTCTCTCACAAATGTCCACACCAAGTGACCTAGGATATGATCCAATCATTCCACTTACCCATGACACATTCATGGACCATTCCCCTTCCGGTCTGGTGAACCTTCTAGAACCTTCTAGAATCTCTTCGATGAAAACATCGAAATCATTCCCGAACTCCGGAATCAGACTTTCCTTATATGAATCTTATTCTCCGGACTATTCCAAATCTCCTTGTGATATCCCGGATCCCATCTGAGACTCTAAACAACATTAGGTATCCCTACTAACATTCCATATCTACTAAACAACATCGAATCCTTAAGTGTGTCTCCCTACGGTTCGTGAATTATGCGGACATGACCGAGACACTTCTCCGATCAATAACCAATAGAGGAATCTGTAAATTCATATGGCTCCCACATATTTCTACGATTACTTTGCGATCGAATGAACCACTTACATACAATACCAATTTCCCTTTGTCTCACGATAGTTTACTTATCCGAGGTTTTGATCGTCGGTATCTCTGCATACCTAGTTAAACCTCGTTACCGATAAGTACTCTTTTCTCGTTCCCGTGATATGTGATCCCTTGTGAGCCAGTCACATGCTTGCAAGCTAATTGGATTACATTCCACCAAGAGGGCCCAGAGTATATCTATCCGTCATATGGATGGACAAATCCCACTCTTGATCCATGTGCCTCAACCCATACTTCCCGAACACTCAATGCCACCTTTATAGCCACCCAGTTATGGTGTGGTGTTTTATGTCATCAAAGAATCCTTCCGGTGATGGTGATTAGCATGATCTCATGGTCGAAGGTATTAGGTTACTATGTATCAGAAATCATATAGCAAACGAACTATTGAAATGACTTGATCTTCATGCTACGCTTATCTATAGGAGTATGTCCATCACACCATTCTCCTAATGATATGATCTCGTTGTTAATAACATCTCAATGTTCATGATTGAGAAACCACGATCATCTACTAACCAACAAGCTAGTATTATAAAGAGGCTTTACTAGGGACTCTAATTTAGTTTACAAATCACACAAGTATTAATGTTTCCGGTTAATACTGTTATAGCATGAATGTAAACATTTATCATAAACACAAAGATATAATAATAACCACTTTTATTATTGCCTCTAGGGCATATATCCAACAGTCTCCCACTTGCACTAGAGTCAACTAATCTAGATTACATGGTAATTTACCGAACACCCATGGCGGTTTGGTGCTGGTCATGTTTTGCCCTCGGGAGAGGTTTAGTCAACGGATCCGCCACATTCAGATATGTGTGTACTTTGCAAATATTTATGTCACCATCTTGGACATGCTCTCGAATAGCGTGAAAATGTAGCTTGATATGCTTCAGCTTCTTGTGTGACCTTGGTTATTGCGCATTGGTTATGGCGCCCATGTTATCACAATAGATAGACATTGGGTCCAGCGCACTTGGAACCACACCGAGCTCTGTAATGAACTCCTTCATCCATATTGCCTCTTGTGAAGCCTCCGAAGCAGCTATGTATTCCGATTCAGTTGAAGATCTCGCCACAACGCTTTGCTTTGCACTCCTCCAGCTAACTGCTGCACCATTCAAAAAAAATACGTATCTAGATTGAGATTTAGAATCATCCGGATCGGTGTTCCAACTAGCATTGGTGTAACCATTAACAACGAGTTGTTCATCACCTCCATAAGAAAGAACCATATCCTTAGTTCTTCTCAGGTACTTAAGGATGTTTTTGACCATTGTCCAATGATCTACTCCTGGATAACTTTGATATCTGCTAGTCAAACTAACAGCATATGCAATGTCGGGTCTAGTACATAGCATGGCATACATAAGAGATCCTATGGCTGAGGCATAGGGAGTCTTACTCATCCTTTCTCTATCTTCTGCCGTTGCAGGACTTTGAGTTTTACTCAAGGTCGTATTGGGCAACATGGGCAAGAACCCTTTCTTGCTATCTTCCATTCCAAACCTCTTTAGAACTTTGTCCAAATATGTACTCTGTGACAATGATATTAGGCGTCTCGATCTATCTCTATAAATATTTATGCCTAATATGTAAGCTGCTTTGCCAAGATCTTTCATTGAAAAACTATTATTCAAATATTCCTTAACACTATTAAGAAGGTCTACATCATTCCCAATCAACAATATGTCATCTACATATAGTATTAAGAATGCTACAGAGCTCCCACTCAGTTTCTTGTAAATACAAGCTTCTCCGTAAGTTTGTATAAAACCAAAGCTTTTGATTACCTTATCAAAACGTTGATTCCAACTCCGGGATGCCTGCTTCAATCCATAAATGGACCGTTGAAGTTTGCATACCTTGTTAGCATCTTTAGGATCGACAAAACCTTTGGGTTGTACAACTCTTCATTAATGTCTCCATTGAGGAACGCCGTTTTGACATCCATCTTCCATATCTCATAATCATAATATGCAGCGATTGCTAACAAAATCCTCACAGACTTTAGCTTCGCTAATGGTGAGAAAGTCTCATCGTAGTCAACTCCTTGAATTTTTCGAAACCCTTTTGCGACAAGTCGAGCTTTATAGACAGTAACATTACCATCAGCATCTGTTTTCTTATTGAAAATCCATTTGTTCACGACAGCCTTCCGGCCATCCGGTAAGTCCACCAAAGTCCATCCTTGGTTTTCCTACATGGATTCAATCTCAGATTTCATGGCTTCTTGCAATTTATTGGAATCTAGGCCCATCATCGCTTCCTCATACGTCGCAGGGTCATCGGTGTTGTCCACCAACATGACACTCATAACGGGATCATACCAATCAGGAGTGGTACGAACTCTCGTTGACCTGTGAGGTTCTGTAGTTACTTCAACCGAAGTTTCATGATCAAAATCATTAGCTTCCTCTCTTATTGGTGTAGGCGCCACAGGAACTACTTCCAATGTTGTGCTACTCGCAAGTTTGAGAGAAGGTTCAACAACCTCGTCGAGTTCTACTTTCCTTCCAGACACTTCTTTCGAGAGAAACTCCTTCTCTAGAAAGGATCCATTCTTGGCAACAAAGATTTGGCCCTCGGATCTATGATAGAAGGTATACACAATAGTTTCCTTCGGGTATCCTATGAAGACGCATTTTTCCGCTTTGGGTTCAAGCTTGTCGGGCTATAACTTCTTTACATAAGCTTCGCAACCCCAAACTTTAAGGAACGACAATTTAGGTTTCTTCCCAAACCATAATTCATATGGTGTCATTTCAACGGATTTAGATGGTGCCCTATTTAAAGTGAATGCGGCTGTTTCTAATGCATAACCCCAAAATGATAGCGGTAAATCTGTAAGTGACATCATAGAATGAACCATATCTAAGAGAGTTCGATTACGACATTCACCATTACGTTGAGGTGTTCCCAGCGGTATCAATTGTGAAAGTATTCCGCATTTCTTCAAATGCTCGCCAAACTCGTAACTTAGATATTCACCTCCACGATCAGATCGTAGAAATTTAATCTTCTTGTTACGTTGATTCTCTACCTCACTTTGAAATTCCTTAAACTTCTCGAAAGTTTCGGATTTATGTTTCATGAAATAGATATACCCATATCTACTCAATTCATCCGTGAATGTAAGAACATAGCGATAACCACCGCGCGATGCTACACTCATTGGTCCACACACATCGGTATGTATGATTTCCAATAAGTCCGTAGCTCGCTCCATCATACCAGAAAATGGAGTCTTAGTCATTTTACCCATCAGACATGCATCGCATCTTTCAAGTGATTCAAAATCAAGTGATTCAAGAAGTCCATCAGAATGGAGTTTCTTCATACGCTTCACTCCAATATGACCAAGACGACAGTGCCACATATAGGTCGAGTTATCACTCAATTTCAAACGTTTAGCTTCAATGTTATTAATGTGTGTATTACTACAATCGAGATTCAATAAGAATAGACCATCTATCAGAGGTGCATGTGCATAAAACATATTACTCATATAAATCGAACAACCATTATTCTTGGACTTAAACAAGTAACCGTATCGCAATAAACATGATACTGATATAATGTTCATGCTGAACGCAGGCACCAAATAACAATTATTTAAGTATAAAACTAATCCCGATGGTAGATGAAGAGGTAGCATGCCGACCGCGATCACATCAACCTTTGATCCATTTCCAACGCGCATCGTCACCTCGTTCTTCGCTAGCTTCCATTTATTCTGTAGCACCTGTTTCGAGTTACAAATATGAGCAACCGAACCAGTATCAAATACCCAGGCACTACTACGAGTACTAGTGAGATACACATCAGTAACATGTATATCGGACATACCTTTTTTCTTGATGTTGCCGTTCTTCAAATCCGCCAAGTACTTAGGGAAATTCCGCTTCCAGTGACCCTCTCCCTTGTAGTAAAAGCACTCAGTATCAGGCTTAGGCCCAGCCTTGGTCTTCTTCGCCTGCGCGGTAACTTTCTTACCGCCCTTCTTGAAGTTTCCCTTTTTCTTAGACTTGCCTTGCTTCTTGAATTAGGTGGTATTATTGACCAACAACACTTGGTGCTCTTTCTTGATCTCCACTTCTTTAGACTTTAACATGTAGAAGAGTTCGGGCAATGACTTGTCCATGTTTTGCATATTGTAGTTCATCACAAAGTTCTTGTAACTTGATGGCAGTGATTGGAGGACACGGTGAATCCCCAAATCATTAGGAATCACTATACCTAAGCTTTGAAGCTTGCTTGCGTGCCCAGACATCTTAAGCATGTGCTCACTGACGGAGTTGCTCTCTTCCATCTTGCAGTTAAAGAACTTTTCAGAAGCCTCATAACTCTCAACTGCCTCATGAGCCTCAAATATCATTTTGAGTTCACGGACAATATCATGTGGGTCATGGTTCTCAAACCTTTTATGAAGCTCCGATTCTAAACCATACAAGATAGCACACTGAACTGTGGAGTACTGATTCTTCCAAGCGAGGAAAACATTCTTTACCTCATCGGTAGCATCAGCTGCAAGCGGGTTACCCAGCAGTGCATCCAGCACATAGGTCAAATTACCAGCATTTAGGACAATCCTCAAATCAGGGAACCAATCCGCGAAGTATCTTCCATTGTTTTTCAACTTTTCTTTCTCTAGGAACGCATTAAAATTGATGGTAGGGCCCGCCAATGATCTACAACATATTTGCAATAGTTTAGACTAAGTTTATGACAAATTGAGTTCTAATTGATAGTTAAATTAATCTAGGTGAACTCCCACTCAAAACAATATCCCTCACATTGTTTTAGTGATCACACGAACCAAATCCACCACATCAAAACCAATCATCACGAGAGTTGATGTAGCTTCAATGGCGAACAATGAACATGTTCATCATATCTACTATATGACTCATGCTTTACCTTTCGGTGATCCGTGTTCCGAGACCATGTCTGTACATGCTAGGCTCGTCAAGATCAAACCTAAGATTCCACATGAGCAAATCTGGCTTGCTCACGTTGTATACACTCGCAGAATCTAACACATCGGATCATCACGTGGTGCTTCGAAACAACGAGCTTTAGCAACGATGCTTACTAAGGATGAACACTTTATAACTTGAAATTTTTGTGCTTGAGGGATCATCTTATAATTGTAAGGTTCCCAACCTTTAATAAGGTAGAGATCCCTGTGTTTACAATGCTAGTCCCTGGATAAATAACTAGCATCCATAGTTAAGATGTAATATCAAGAAACAAAGGTCATAATACAACTTTATAACCAGCAATAAAATAATTTATTACATCTTACATAGCTCATTTGGCTATCACATTACATTGCAGCAGAAATCTATAAAGCATGGAGTCCTTCATCTTCAAAGTGCCACAGGCAAACATGTTGGTTGTAGACTTGTAATCCTAATCAACACACTTCACTAACATCAAACAAATCTGCAACATAATAAGTTGCAGCCACAAGGGTCAATACATTCGAATTGTATTGGCAAGTTTCACTACTATGTAGAAATAAGTGGATCCTATCATTTACATGCATATTTGGCTAAGTAGGGTTTAGGCTCTTTTGTAGAAAGCAATATAGTTTTATCCTATCTTTTCAAAATAGTTTTTGATATTTGTCAAATCTTTCTGAACTTCTTGGAAAACTTCAAGTGCTTCAAATCCCTTGTTGTCACCATCAAGTTTTACTTTGAGAAATTGGAATGTCGAGATCTTCCATAGCTTCAGGCCTTAGTTGCTCAGTATTGTCCATAACCGGGGACACGGCTAAGTACTTAGAATTTGATCTTCTGCAGAAGTTGTACACTTTACCCACATGACACAATCTCATCTTGATGCCACCAGTGGCCGCTGGATAAGTACTCACCAAGATGGAGTACTGGCAGATTGAGAATGTGACAAAGTCTTTCCATAGGAGTCCTCCCAATACACAATGCTAGCTTGTCATCCAGGCACCAATGTAGGGATAAATTTCCCTTACACAATTCTAGTCAACCTGAAGATGCCAATGCATGGGTCTTCCACTATGTAGTTGACTAAGCCAGAGCCCATTTAGCATGTGGCTGCACACGGAAGCCACTGTACGAGAAACATGTTCAATCTCTAAGTCCCTGGGTGGTTTTCTTCTAGTGCACATACAAAAAGAGATGGCCATATAAACATGGTTCCTTTTGTTGCCACCTTGTCCAAAACTTGAGTATCCTTGTCCACCCAGGTGGTTCATTGAGTACTTGTTTTATTATATAAAACATATATCATTTCAACACCTCATATATTCATAACATGAATCCCATCCCATATATATAGCAGGGCTAAGCTTACTACAACTACAATGTTTTCACTAAGGAGGATATAAGGATATCCTAATAGGATTTAGCATAGCATAAAATATAGTAGTCCTTATCATGCATGTTACAAAAATCCACTAAGTGTAATGAAAATAGTAGGACTTGGATGATAGTGTCACTTGCCTTTTTAGTAGAGAATGATGGTTCACTTCTTGATCTTGCAAATATCACACTCTTCTAATTCCACTACAATTCAATCAAGCAAACATAGATTCAACTAGCATTCCAACCAATTATCACACATAAAACAATAGAAACAAGGTCATGCATGCAAGCATGCAAAAGATAGTTTTACTTGCAAAAGTGGTTTCTACTAGGCTCTAAACATTGTAAAGTTCAAAAGTGGTCATTTACTAAAGTGGTAAAACCATTTGCAAAAGGTTTTATCTATAAACCATTTTTAAATCAAATCAATATTTTATGTGGTTGAAAATGCTTTTAGTAAAGCAATATTCTTTAAAGAGTTCACCAAATATATTTTAATTCTCAAAACTTGGTGTTTAGGGTCAGAAGGTTTGAATCAAATCATTTCCCAAAGGTTTTACTCAAAAATCATTTCTAAATCATAATCAATATTTTTATTTGACTGGAAATGAGCTAATTCAATTATTTATTCCCTAACTTCAAAAAATACATTTTTAAATCCATAAGTTGGTTCCTATGGTCAGCAATCCATTTTGCAAAGATTTCATCTCAAAAATATATGTAGAACAATTTCTATATTCAAAATAAGCCTACACAAGTTTCTGCAATTTCATCCAATTTTCCAGAAGCAAAACATTAAACAAAATGCATGGTTGTAAAGTACTTGTTCTTCTGAATCCATTGATATAAAATTTGCAAAACTTGGACGTGTAGAATTAAAGTTATGAATTTTACAAGTTTGCAATTCAAACATATTCTAATTTCTATTTTAAACAAAACCTTGTCCGCGTGGCTGTTTCCTATTGTTTGAAAACGGTTCGGTTGGATCGAGCTATTCTGGCCGGAGGATTTCACTTAATCGCATGGCACAGATCACACGTACCCCTTCGGTTAAGTCAATCTATCGTGTCCACTGGATCACGATCTAACGGCTCAGATGGGTTTGACCATTGCCTGGCGACGCTAGCGGCGGCTGGCAGCGCGCGGTCAGACGGTAGCATCGCGGCGATTACAGGAAGCAAGGGAAGAAGGGAAGCAGCACACCGTGCTCGCAGGGAGTTGCTGAAGCTCAACCATGGTCGGCTTGGCGAGGAGCGCACAGGAACGGCGGTGATTACTCGCCAGAGTCGGTGGCGGCGTCAGGCGGTTCTGTTTATCGTCGGGGACGGAGCTGCAGATCACCTTAAGGCAAGATAGGGCCACGGTTAGACGCGGGCGAACGTGGGGTTTACTTGAGCATCATCGAGAGGTGATGGGGCGGTCTGAGCTTACCAGGGGGAGCTCGCCGGAGAAACGGCAGAAGACGGTGGCGCTCGGTGATGTCGAAGCGAGGCTGTGGGGCACGCGCGGGCGAGTTCGAGGTACTGGCAGGTGCGCCTAGAGGTGCAGAACAAGCTCGTGTGCAGTGGGAGGCGAGGGGCGGCTGTGGTTCGCCGGAATTGCTCTGAGACGTCGTCGGAGACAGTGGGATGCGAGCTCAAAATTAGAGCAGCCTAGGGGTAGAGATGGTGGGGCGAGCGAGGGGAATGAAAGAGGAGACGTGGGCGCTTATGTACGCGTGGTCGGGGGCGAGAATAACGCATCTAATAACTCGTATTGATCGCCGGAGTTAAAGGCAGAAACGGCGAGGCGACGAGGTTGTGGTGGAGACGATGCTGAGGTGGCGTGGGGTCCGTCTGTCAGCGAGGTGGAGAAAGAGGGAGATGGGGCCACTTGTCTGCGACTCAGCGGGTTGATCACTCAGTGAAAAACGTTTCACGCGTGGGGTGAGTAGGTGGGACGGACTGGGCCTTGTTGGGCCAGTTGGGTTGGGTCTGTTTGTTTCATTTTTTTATTCTGAAAGCTTTTTCTTTTTCCAATATGAATTTCTGTTTTGATTTTCAAACAAATAATTCAAACTCCAAATGAATTCAAACTTCCACCAAACTTTGTATTAATTTTAGTTCTGTTTAACAACATAATCCAAAGTCAAAAATAAAATAATACTTTTATCCTTTTAGGATCTATTTAACAATTAAATAAATAGACCTTAGTCATTAATTCAAATAGGATTTAATTTATTTAAAAACTCTATTTGAAAACTAAAATAATAGCAAAATCATTTCAGTAGGTTTTATTCGAAAATATAAAACACTTGGAAATCTTATTTAAAATATTTTAACAAGTTTTAGTGTTTATTTAAAAAAAATGGGAAAAGCCTTTACTTTAATAAAATTGGCTATTAATAAATCCTCATTATTTTATTTAAATAAACCTTTACTCTTTTTATCAAATAGAAATATTTCAAAAGTTTGGCCAAGATTTAATTTGGCTCTATAAAATAATCCTTATTTATAATTCTACCTTTTCTTTTGAAAACCAAATCTTTTTATTAAAAGATCTAAAAATAGTGATTCCAACTATTATAACTTTCTTTATTAATTGTTTATCTTTTTAAATCCCTTTAGGATTTTATTTGATCAAAATAGGTTTGGATGTTTCCAATTGGAATCAAAAAGTTTCTTCTCACCCTAAATTTCAACAAAATTTTATTTTGTTTATTAATTTTTCACATTTCAAAATTTGGAAAATTTTGGGATGTGATAGGCTACCACCCTTAAAAGAAATCTCGTCCCGAGATTTGGGAAGGCTAGGGTTACAAGTTGGCTTGAAGACAACTAGGGTACTACCACCCTTAAAATAAAGTCTTATAGGATTACATTGATGGTTCACTTGACTATGGGTTCAACACTTGATATCCAGACAAGGAATCCTTATTTGACTCTTCTGAGTTAACTAGTTTCTGACATCCACTTCTTCTATCTCTTCAAAGTTTCCATCCATGTCAATGTGGTTCACATGTCCTTTCTGGGTCACATTGGAGTCACTTCCATTGGCTCTTCTAGCATCCTTTTTCTTTTTCTTCTCAGGACAGTCTGATGCATAGTGTCCAAGTTCCTTACAATTATAGCACTGCAACTGGCTAATGTCTTTCTTCCTGAAAGTGTCATGTTGGTTCTGACCAAGGTCGTCTCCATTGTCAGTATCATTTCCATTATTATCACCTCCATTGTTGTTGTGGTGATACTGATGTGGTTAAGAATCTTCCTTGCTCTTTTTGAATGAATGCTTCTTTTTTGATGATCCTGAGTGATTCTTGAGTTTATGTTTCCTCTTTCTATTCTCAACTTGATTCATCTTGTTTTCCAAAATGGTGGCTTTGTCACAGAGTGATTGATAAGTTGGGACATAGGCAACAGCTAGCTGCAGGTTCAACTCATCTTTAAGTCCTTCAAGAAATTTATCCTTTCTCTTAGCATCTGTATCAACTTCATCCGGTGCATAGCGTGCCAGATTGTTGAATTCTTAAATATACTCAGCCACACTGAGGTGACGCTGTTTCAGATTGTGAAACTCCTTTTTCTTCAAGTACATCACTCCAGGTGAGATGTGAGTTGCACGGAAACCATCCTCAAAAATAGCCCAAGTTACATCTTCAAGGGGAGTGGTGATCTGAAAGTTGTCCCACCATGTTGCTGCTGGTCCTTCAAGTAGAAATGCTGCAAACCTAACTTTTTCTTCATCGGTGCAGCCAACAGTCACTAAGTCTTTGTTCACTGAACGTAACCAGTCATTGGCTTCCATTGGATCAGTTGTCCCAGAGAACCTTGCAGGCCTAAGTTTCAGAAACTTGGTGAGCATGTCAAGTGCTGGAGGATTATTCTGATTGTTGTTGTTGTTGTTGTTGTTGTTGTTCTGATTCTGTATGAGTGTGGTCATCATCTGCATCAGTTGAGTTTGGCCTGTCATCAACTGCTGCATTTCAGGAGTGATGCTATTGTTTTGGTTGGGGTTGGCATGACGGGGAGGCATCTGTTGGTTTGATAGGGATGAGTAATGATGGATAGGTTTTAAGAAGTCCTAACACACAACTCAAAACAACCAAGTTCAATCAAACAATCAAACAATCAACAAGCAACTATTCACTTAACAACTTATGAGCTTAACTCATGAGTTGAAGGAAACAACAATTTTCTTGAAATAATTAACTTAGTATAATCATACCTCATAGGTCAATATGATCCATACTCTAACTTGACATCAATGTTTTGGTAGGCAATCTAATGTCTCTTGGTTCTCACTTGTAGTCCTTAGTGATGTCTAGGTTGAAGTCCTTGGTGAAACTAAAGTTGAAGTCATTGGTCATGGTGAAGGCTTTGTCCATCAAGTTGAAAAGGGAGAGGTGTAGAATCAAAACCAAAAAGGTTGAGGAAAGAGTTTACAAGATTGTTTGTAAATAAGTTTTTGGAACAAATTCAACTCCTATTTTTCTAAGGAGTTTTGTCCAATCCTAAGGTTACAATCCTACAGGCAACACAGTGCTCTGATACCATCTGTAAGGTTCTCAACCTTTAATAAGGTAGATATCCCTGTGTTTACAATGCTAGTCCGTGGATCAATAGCTAGCATCCACAGTTAAGATGTAATATCAAGAAACAAAGGTCATAATACAACTTTATAACCAGGAATAAAATAATTTATTACATCTTACATAGCTCATTTGGCTATCACATTACATTGCAGCAGAAATCTATAAAGCATGGAGTCCTTCATCTTCAAAGTGCCACAGGCAAACATATTGGTTGTAGACTTGTAATCCTAATCAACACACTTCACTAACATCAAATAAAATCTGCAACATAATAAGTTGCAGTCACAAGGGTCAATACATTTGAATTGTATTGGCAAGTTTCACTACTATGTAGAAATAAGTGGATCCTATCATTTACATGCATATTTGGCTAAGTAGGGTTTAGGCTCTTTTGTAGAAAGCAATATAGTTTTATCCTATCTTTTCAAAATAGTTTTTGATCTTTGTCAAATCTTTCTGAACTTCTTGGAAAACTTCAAGTGCTTCAAATCCCTTGTTGTCACCATCAAGTTTTACTTTGAGAAATTGGAATGTCGAGATCTTCCATAGCTTCAGGCCTTAGTTGCTCAGTATTGTCCATAACCGGGGACATGGATAAGTACTTAGAATTTGATCTTCTGCAGAAGTTGTACACTTTACCCACATGACACAATCTCATCTTGATGCCACCAGTGGCCGCTGGATAAGTACTCACCAAGATGGAGTACTGGCAGATTGAGAATGTGACAAAGTCTTTCCATAGGAGTCCTCCCAATACACAATGCTAGCTTGTCATCCAGGCACCAATGTAGGGATAAATTTCCCTTACACAATTCTAGTCAACCTGAAGATGCCAATGCATGGGTCTTCCACTATGTAGTTGACTAAGCCAGAGCCCATTTAGCATGTGGCTGCACACGGAAGCCACTGTACGAGAAACATGTTCAATCTCTAAGTCCCTGGGTGGTTTTCTTCTAGTGCACATACAAAAAGAGATGGCCATATAAACATGGTTCCTTTTGTTGCCACCTTGTCCAAAACTTGAGTATCCTTGTCCACCCAGGTGGTTCATTGAGTACTTGTTTTATTATATAAAACATATATCATTTCAACACCTCATATATTAATAACATGAATCCCATCCCATATATATAGCAGGGCTAAGCTTACTACAACTACAATGTTTTCACTAAGGAGGATATAAGGATATCCTAATAGGATTTAGCATAGCATAAAATATAGTAGTCCTTATCATGCATGTTACAAAAATCCACTAAGTGTAATGAAAATAGTAGGACTTGGATGATAGTGTCACTTGCCTTTTTAGTAGAGAATGATGGTTCACTTCTTGATCTTGCAAATATCACACTCTTCTAATTCCACTACAATTCAATCAAGCAAACATAGATTCAACTAGCATTCCAACCAATTATCACACATAAAACAATAGAAACAAGGTCATGCATGCAAGCATGCAAAAGATAGTTTTACTTGCAAAAGTGGTTTCTACTAGGCTCTAAACATTGTAAAGTTCAAAAGTGGTCATTTACTAAAGTGGTAAAACCATTTGCAAAAGGTTTTATCTATAAACCATTTTTAAATCAAATCAATATTTTATGTGGTTGAAAATGCTTTTAGTAAAGCAATATTCTTTAAAGAGTTCACCAAATATATTTTAATTCTCAAAACTTGGTGTTTAGGGTCATAAGGTTTGAATCAAATCATTTCCCAATGGTTTTACTCAAAAATCATTTCTAAATCATAATCAATATTTTTATTTGACTGGAAATGAGCTCATTCAATTATTTATTCCCTAACTTCACAAAATACATTTTTAAATCCATCAGTTGGTTCCTATGGTCAGTAGGTTCACAAAAATCCATTTTGCAAAGATTTCATCTCAAAAATATATGTAGAACAATTTTTATATTCAAAATAAGCCTACACAAGTTTCTGCAATTTCAACCAATTTCTAGAAGCAAAACATTAAACAAAATGTATGGTTGTAAAGTACTTGTTCTGCTGAATCCATTGATATAAAATTTGCAAAATTTGGACGTGTAGAATTAAAGTTATGAATTTTACAAGTTTGCAATTCAAACAGATTCTAATTTCTGTTTTAAACAAAACCTTGTCCACGTGGTTGTTTCCTATTGGTTGAAAACGGTTCGGTTGGATCGAGCTGTTCTGGCCGCAGGATTTCACTTAATCGCACGGCACAGATCACACGTACCCCTTCGGTTAAGTCAATCTATCGCGTCCACTGGATCACGATCTAACGGCTCAAATGGGTTTGACCATTGCCTGGCGGCGCTAGCGGCGGCTGGCGGCGCGCGGTCAGACGGTGGCGTCGTGGCGATTACAGGAAGCAAGGAAAGAAGGGAAGCAGCTCACCGTGCTCGCAGGGAGTTGCTGAAGCTCAACGCGTGGTCAGCTTGGTGAGGGGCGCACAGGAACGGCGGTGATTGCTCGCCGGAGTCGGTGGCGGCGTCAGGCGGTTCTGTTTGTCATCGGGGACGGAGCTGCAGATCACCTTAAGGCAAGATAGGGGCACGGTTAGACGCGGGCGAACATGGGGTTTAAGTGAGCATCATCGAGAGGTGCTGGGGCGGTCTGAGCTTACCAGGGGGAGCTCGCCGGAGAAACGGCAGAAGACGGTGGCGCTCGGTGATGTCGAAGCCGAGGCTGTGGGGCACTCGCGGGCGAGTTCGAGGTACTGGCAGGTGCGCCTGGAGGTGGAGAACAAGCTCGTGTGCAATGGGAGGCAAGGGGCGGCCGTGGTTCGCTTGAATTGCTCTGAGACGTCGTCGGAGACAGTGGGATGCGAGCTCAAAATTAGAGCAGCCTAGGGGCAGAGATGGTGGGGCGAGCGAGGGGAATGAGAGAGGAGACGTGGGCGCTTATGTACGCGTGGTCGGGGGCGATAATAACGCAGCCAATAACTCGTATTGATCGCCGGAGTTAAAGGCAGAAACGGCGAGGCGACGAGGTCGTGGTGGACACGATGCTGAGGTGGCGTGGGGTCCGTCTGTCAGCGAGGTGGAGAAAGAGGGAGATGGGGCCACTTGTCTGCGACTCGGCGGGTTGATCACTCAGTGAAAAACGTTTCACGCGTGGGGTGAGTAGGTGGGCTGGACTGGGCCTTGTTGGGCCAGTTGGGTTGGGTCTGTTTGTTTCATTTTTTATTCTGAAAGCTTTTTCTTTTTCCAATATGAATTTCTGTTTTGATTTTCAAACAAATAATTCAAACTCCAAATGAATTCAAACTTCCACCAAACTTTGTATTGATTTTAGTTCTGTTTAACAACATAATCCAAAGTCAAAAATAAAATAATACTTTTATCCTTTTAGGATCTATTTAACAATTAAATAAATAGACCTTAGTCATTAATTCAAATAGGATTTAATTTATTTAAAAAATCTATTTGAAAACTAAAATAATACCACAATCATTTCATTAGGTTTTATTTGAAAATATAAAACACTTGGAAATCTTATTTAAAATAAATTAACAAGTTTTAGTGTTTATTTAAAAAAATGGGAAAAGCCTTTACTTTAATAAAATTGGCTATTAGTAAATCCTCATTATTTTATTTAAATAAACCTTTACTCTTTTTATCAAATAGAAATATTTCAAAAGTTTGGCCAAGATTTAATTTGGCTCTATAAAATAATCCTTATTTATAATTCTACCTTTTATTTTGAAAACCAAATCTTTTTATTAAAAGATCTAAAAATAGTGATTCCAACTATTATAAATTTCTTTATTAATTGTTTATCTTTTTAAATCCCTTTAGGATTTTATTTGATCAAAATAGGTTTGGATGTTTCCAATTGGAATCAAAAAGTTTCTTCTCACCCTAAATTTCAACAAAATTTTATTTTGTTTATTAATTTTTCACATTTCAAAATTTGGAAAATTTTGGGATGTGACAATAATGCTACCATCGCAAACTAAGCAATACAAGATGCATAAAAGTATTAACATCACATGCAATTCATTATATGTGATATGATATGGCCTTTCTTCTTATGCTTCTGATCTCCATCTTCAAGCACGAACATGATCTCCATCATCACCGGTATGGCGTCAAGGTCAATGGCGTCGCTTCATGGTTGTCGTCCACCAGCATCAACTATTACAACTACTTTGAATAGACACGCGGGTCTTAACGGAATTAAAAGACAACCATATGGCTCCTGTCGGTTGCCGACTTACAATAAGGAACATTGCATACATCATATATAATCACAATCATGGCCATATCACATCACAACACACCCCTGCAAAACAAAGTTAGACACCTCTAATTTTCTTTGCATGTTTTACGTGGTTTGGGGCTTTCAATAAGTGTCGTTCTAACTTACGAACAAGAACCACAACGTTGATGCTTGAACTATCAAGTGCCCGTTGTAAATTGAATCTATACTATGATGGGAGAGACGGACATCCGCAAAGCCACTTATGCAATACAAGTTGCATGTTAAGCGTGGAGCAAGTCTCATGAACGATGTCATGTAAGGTTAGCCCGGGCTGCTTCATCCCATCATACAGCAAGATGCAAAGTACAAAAAAAGCAATTGATAATAAAAGCACCACCGTCCACAATGACCATTGTGTTCTACTCGTGCAACAGATCTACATATAGACACGGCTCTGATACGACTGTAGGGGTTCGCAGCATGGAAAACAAAAAAATTCTACCGCATGCACACAAACAAGACAAGATCTATCTACTAGATTGTAGCAACGAGTCGATAGAAGCACTCACCCTCGAAGATTCCAAAGCGGTTAACGAGAGCAGATTCTCGTGGGTGATGTAGTCGTACACTTGCCGATCTCAAGATCGCATAGACGATCCTTCCGGCGCTGCGTTCCGGCAGCGCTTCCGTAGTTGGTCACACGTTCGGCACTCGATGAAGACCTTCCTCTCCCTTGTTCCAGCAGGCAGTGGAGGTTGTAGTTCTCCCCTCGCGATTCCGACAGCACGACGGCGTGGGGTCAGAATTAGAGGGAAGATCCCGCAGGGCTTCGCCTAAGCCGGTACGAGTTATGGTGGATCTAGGGTTTCCCGGTGATCTAGGGTTTAGAAGACCGGGAGAAGGAGGAAGTGTTGGCGGCGGCTAGGGCGGCGGCGACGAGGCGTCAACGGCGTGCGGCGGCAGCAGCGCATGGGTGTGGGGAGGGCTAGGGCTTGTGTGTTTGCGGCAGCCCTTCCCCTCTATTTATGAGAGGGGGCAGCCTAGAGAGAGGAGAGTTTGAATCCACTTCCAAACCCAAGTTGGAAGGACTCTTTCCTGTTGGATATATTCCCTAGAGGCAATAATAAATGTAGTTATTATTATATCTTTGTGTTTATGATAAATGTTTAAATTCATGCTATAACAGTATTAACCAGAAACATTAATACTTGTGTGATTTGTAAACTAAATTAGAGTCCCTGGTAAAGCCTCTTTATAATGCTAGCTTGTTGATTAATAGATGATCATGGTTTCTTGATCATGAACATTTGAGATGTCGTTAATAACAAGGTCATATCATTAGGAGAATGGTATGATGGACATACTCCTATAGATAAGCGTAGCATAAAGATCAAGTCATTTTACTAGTTCAATTGCTATAAGCTTTCTGATACACAGTAACCTAATTCCTTCGACCATGAGATCATGCTTATCACCATCACCGGAAGGATGCTTTGATGACATCAAACACCACACCGTAACTGGGTGGCTATAAAGGTGGCATTGAGTGTTCGGAAAGTATGGGTTGAGACACATGGATCAAGAGTGGGATTTTTCCATCCATATGACGGATATATATACTCTGGGCCCTCTTGGTGGAATGTCATCCAATTGGCTTGCAAGCATGTGACTGTCTCACAAGGGATAACATACCACGGGAACAAGAAAAGAGTACTTATCAGTAACGAGGTTGAACTAGGTATGCAGAGATACCGACGATCAAAACCTCGGATAAGTAAACTATCGTGAGACAAAGGGAAATTGGTATCGTATGTAAGTGTTTCATTCGATCGCGAAGTAATCGTAGAAATATGTGGGAGCCATATGAATTTCCAGATTCCTATATTGGTTATTGATCGGAGAAGTGTCTCGATCATGTCCGCATAATTCACGAACCGTAGGGAGATACACTTAAGGATTCGATGTTGTTGAGTAGTTATGGAATGATGAGTAAGAGACCGAATGTTGTTCGGAGTCTCGGATGGGATCCGGGATATCACGAGGAGATCCAGAATGGTCCGGAGAATAAGATTCATATAAGGAAAGTCCTGTTTCGGAGTTGGGGAATGATTCCCGTGTTTTCATCGGGAATGTTCTAGAAGGGTCCGGAAGGTCCGGAACTCCGGAGGGGAAGGGTACATGAATGTGTCATGACAATGTGGAATGGTTGGATCATGTACTAGGTCACTTGGCTGGGCAAAATAAAGGGAGAAATCAAATCCTAGTTTGAAAGTCAAACGCCAATTTGAAAAAGTCAAACGGCAAGTTTGCTTGGTGGAGGGAGAGTAGGAAACCTACTTGGGGAGGAGTTCCCCTCCCTCCACCCGCCGACCAAGGAGGCCGACTTGGGGGAGGACTCCCTCCTCCCAAGCGGCGCCCTCCCACCTATATAAGGAGGGGCAGGGCTGCCCCTCTCCCACACACCCAACACACCCAAAACCCTAGCCCTAGCCACCGGACTCCTCCAAGTCGTCGCCGCCACCTAGGGTTCCTCCAACCCGCCGAGTTGGGGATTCCCCAAGCCCTAGCCACCGGCCAAGCTTCCCCTTGGTGCGCTCTAAACCGTAGATCACTAATGCCTCTCTCATAGTCCACCATACTCGCTCTGGCTTAAGGCGAAGCCCTGCGAGATCTCCCCTCTACTTCCGACACCACGCCGTCGTGCTGCCGGAATCACAAGGAGAGTGCTACAACCTTTGTTGCCTGCTGGAACAAGGGAGAGGAAGGTCTTCATCGAGTACCGAACGTGTGACCGACTGCGGAAGCGCTGCCGGAACGCAGCGTCGGAAGGATCGTCTACGCGATCTTGAGATCAGCAAGAGTACGACTACATCACCCACGAGAATCTGCTCTCGTTAACCGCTTTGGAATCTTCGAGGGTGAGTTCCTCTATCGACTTGTTGCTACAATCTAGTAGATAGATCTTGGCTTGTTTGTTTGCATGCGGTAGAAATTTTTTGTTTTCCATGCTACGAACCCCTAAAGTGGTATCAGAGCCGTGTCTATATGTAGATCTGTTGCACGAGTAGAACACAATGGTCATTGTGTGCGGTGGTGATTTTATTATCAATTGCCTTTTGTGTACTTTGCATCTTGCGGTATGATGGGATGAAGCGCCCCGGGCTAACCTTACATGACATCGTTCATGAGACTTGCTCCACGCTCAACATGCAACTTGCATTGCATAAGTGGCTTTGCGGGTGCCTGTCTCTCCCATCATAGTATAGATCCAATTTAGAACGGGCACTTGATAGTTCAAGCATCAACGTTGTGGTTCTTGTTCGTAAGTTAGAGCGACACTTATTGAAAGCCCCAAACCACGTAAAATATGCAAAGAAAATTAGAGGCGTCTAACTTTGTTTTGCAGGGGTGTGCTATGATGTGATATGGACATGATTGTGATTATATTTGATGTATGCAATGTTCCTTATTGTAAGTTGGTAACCGGCAGGAGCCATATGGTTGTCTTTAATTTCTGTTAAGACCCGCATGTCTATTCAAAGTAGTTGTAATAGTTGAAGCTGGTGGACGACAACCATGAAATGGCGCCATTGACCTTGACGCTATACCGGTGATGATGGAGATCATGTTCGTGCTTGAAGATGGAGATCGGAAGCACAAGAAGAAAGGCCATATCATATCACATATTATGAATTGCATGTGATATCTTGTATTGCTTAGTTAACGACGGTAGCATTATAAGATGACCCCTCAAGCACATAAATTTCAAGTTTTAAAGTGTTCATCCTTAGTAAGCACCGTTGCTAAAGCTCGTTGTTTCGAAGCACCACGTGATGATCGGGTGTGTTAGATTCTGCGAGTGTATACAACGTGAGCAAGCCAGATTTTCTCATGCGGAAGCTAAGGTTTGATCTTGACGAGCCTAGCATGTATAGACATGGTCTCGGAACACAGATCACCGAAAGGTAAAGCGTGAGTCATACAGTAGATATGATGAACATGTTGATTGTTTGCCATTGAAGCTACATCAACTCTCGTGATGGTCGGTTTTGATGTGGTGGATTTGGTTCGTGTGATCACTAAAACAATGTGAGGGATATTGTTTTGAGTGGGAGTTCACCTAGATTAATTTAACTATTAATTAGAACTCAATTTGTCATAAACTTAGTCTAAACTATTGCAAATATGTTGTAGATCAATGGCGGCCCCTACCATCAATTTTAATGCGTTCCTAGAGAAAGAAAAGTTGAAAAATAATGGAAGCAACTTCGCGGATTGGTTCCGCCATCTGAGGATTGTCCTCAATGCTGGTAATTTGACCTATGTGCTGGATGCACCGCTGGGTGACCCGCCTGCAGCTGATGCTACCGATGAAGTAAAGAATGTTTACCTCACTCGGAAGAATCAGTACTCCATAGTTCAGTGTGCTATCTTGTATGGTTTGGAATCAGAGCTTCAGAAAAGGTTTGAGAACCATGACCCACATGATATTGTCCGTGAACTCAAAATGATATTTGAGGCTCACGTGACAGTTGAGAGTTATGAGGCTTCTGAAAAGTTCTTTAACTGCAAGATGGAAGAGGGTAGCTCCGTTAGTGAGCATGTTCTTAAGATGTCTGGTCACGCAAACAAACTCCAAAGTTTGGGTATAGTGATTCCTAATGCTTTTGGGATTTAGCTTGTCCTCCAATCACTGCCACCAAGTTACAAGAACTTTGTGATGAACTACAATATGCAAAAGATGAACAAGACGTTGCCAGAACTCTTCTCCATGTTGAAATCTGCAGAAGTGGAGATCAAGAAAGAGCATCAAGTGTTGTTGGTCAATAAGACCACCAAATGCAAGAAAGGCAAGTCTAAGCAAAAGGGAAACTTCAAGAAGGGTGGTAAGAAAGTTGCCGCACCGACGAAGAAGACCAAGGCTGGGCGTAAGCCTGATACTGATTGCTTTTACTGCAAGGGAGAAGGTCACTGGAAGCGGAGTTGCCCAAAGTACTTGGCGGATTTGAAGAACGTCAACATAAAGAAGAAAGGTATATCCGATATACATGTTATTGATGTGTATCTCACTAGTACTTGTAATAGTGCCTGGGTATTTGATACTGGTTCAGTTGCTCATATTTGTAACTCGAAACAGGGGCTGCAGAATAAACGGAAGCTAGCGAAGAACGAGGTGACGATGCGTGTTGGAAATGGATCAAAGGTTGATGTGATCGCGGTCGGCACGCTACCTCTTCATCTACCATCGGGGTTAGTTTTATACTTAAATAATTGTTATTTGGTGCCTGCGTTGAGCATGAACATTATATCTGGATCATGTTTATTGCGAGACGGTTACTTGTTTAAGTCCGAGAATAATGGTTGTTCGATTTATATGAGTAATATGTTTTATGCACATGCACCTTTGATAGATGGTCTATTCTTATTGAATATCGATTGTAGTAATACACACATTAATAACATTGAAGCTAAACGTTTGAAATTGAGTGATAACTCGACCTATATGTGGCACTGTCGTCTTGGTCATATTGGAGTGAAGCGTATGAAGAAACTCCATTCTGATGGACTTCTTGAATCACTTCATTTCGAATCACTTGAAAGATGCGAAGCATGTCTGATGGGTAAAATGACTAAGACTCCATTTTCTGGTATGATGGAGCGAGCTACGGACTTATTGGAAATCATACATACCGATGTGTGTGGACCAATGAGTGTAGCATCGCGCGGTGGTTATCGCTATGTTCTTACCTTCACGGATGACTTGAGTAGATATGGGTATATCTATTTCATGAAACATAAATCCAAAACTTTCGAGAAGTTTAAGGAATTTCAAAGTGAGGTAGAGAATCAACGTAACAAGAAGATTAAATTTCTACGGTCTGATCGTGGAGGTGAATATCTAAGTTACGAGTTTGGCGAGCATTTGAAGAAATGCGGAATACTTTCACAATTGACACCGCCGGGAACACCACAGCGTAATGGTGTGTCCAAACGTCGTAATCGAACTCTCTTAGATATGGTTCGTTCTATGATGTCACTTACAGATTTACCGCTATCATTTTGGGGTTATGCATTAGAAACAGCTGCATTCACTTTAAATAGGGCACCATCTAAATCCGTTGAAATGACACTGTATGAATTATGGTTTGGGAAGAAACCTAAATTGTCGTTCCTTAAAGTTTGGGGTTGCGAATCTTATGTAAAGAAGTTACAGCCGGACAAGCTTGAACCCAAAGCGGAAAAATGCGTCTTCATAGGATACCCGAAGGAAACTATTGGGTATACCATCTATCATAGATCCGAGGGAAAAATCTTCGTTGCCAAGAATGGATCCTTTCTAGAGAAGGAATTTCTCTCGAAAGAAGTGACTGGAAGGAAAGTAGAACTCGACGAGGTTGTTGAACCTTCTCTCGAACTTGTGAGTAGCGCAGCACCGGAAGTGGTTCCTGTGGCGCCTACACCAATAAGAGAGGAAGCTAATGATGATGATCATGAAACTTCGGTTGAAGTTACTATAGAACCTCGCAGGTCGACGAGAAATCGTACCACTCCTGATTGGTATGATCCCGTTATGAGTGTCATGTTGGTGGACAACACCGATGACCCTGCGACATATGAGGAAGCGATGATGAGCCCAGATTCCAATAAATGGCAAGAAGCCATGAAATCTGAGATTGGATCCATGTACGAAAACCAAGTATGGACTTTGGTGGACTTACCGGATGGCCGAAAGGCTGTCGAGAACAAATGCATTTTTAAGAAGAAAACATATGCTGATGGTAATATTACTGTCTATAAAGCTCGACTTGTCGCAAAAGGGTTTCGACAAATTCAAGGAGTTGACTACGATGAGACTTTCTCACCAGTAGCGAAGCTAAAGTCTGTGAGGATTATGTTAGCAATCGCTGCATATTATGATTATGAGATATGGCAGATGGATGTCAAAACAGCATTCCTCAATGGAGACATTGATGAAGAGTTGTATATGATACAACCCAAAGGTTTTGTCGAACCTAAAGATGCTAACAAGGTGTGCAAACTTCAACGGTCCATATATGGATTGAAGCAAGCATCCCGGAGTTGGAATCAACGTTTTGATAAGGTAATCAAAAGTTTTGGTTTTATACAAACTTATGGAGAAGCTTGTATTTACAAGAAAGTGAGTGGGAGCTCTGTAGCATTCTTAATACTATATGTAGATGACATATTGTTGATTGGGAATGATGTAGACCTTCTTAATAGTGTTAAGGAATATTTGAATAATAGTTTTTCAATGAAAGATCTTGGCGAAGCAGCTTACATATTAGGCATAAATATTTATAGAGATAGATCGAGACGCCTAATATCATTGTCACAAAGTACATATTTGGACAAAGTTCTAAAGAGGTTTGGAATGGAAGATAGCAAGAAAGGGTTCTTGCCCATGTTGCCCAATACGACCTTGAGTAAAACTCAAAGTCCAGCAACGGCAGAAGATAGAGAAAGGATGAGTAAGACTCCCTATGCCTCGGTCATAGGATCTCTAATGTATGCCATGCTATGTACTAGACCTGACATTGCATGTGATGTTAGTTTGACTAGCAGATATCAAAGTGATCCAGGAGTGGATCATTGGACAGCGGTAAAAAACATCCTTAAGTACTTGAGAAGAACTAAGGATATGGTTCTTTCTTATGGAGGTGATGAACAGCTTGTTGTTAATGGTTACACCGATGCTAGTTGGAACACCGATCCGGATGATTCTAAATCTCAATCTGGATATGTATTTACTTTGAATGGTGCAGCAGTTAGCTAGAGGAGTGCAAAGCAAAGCGTTGTGGCGAGATCTTCAACTGAATCGAAATACATAGCTGCTTCGGAGGCTTAACAAGAAGCGATATGGATGAAGGAGTTCATTACAGAGCTCGGTGTGGTTCCAAGTGCGCTGGACCCAATGTCTATCTACTGTGATAACATGGGCGCCATAGCCAATGCGCAAGAACCAAGGTCACACAAGAAGCTGAAGCATAGCAAGCTACGTTTTCACGCTATTCGAGAACATGTCCAAGTTGGTGACATAAAGATTTGCAAAGTACACACAGATCTGAATGTGGCGGATCCGTTGACTAAACCTCTCTCGAGGGCAAAACATGACCAACACCAAACTGCCATGGGTGTTCGGTATATTACCATGTAATCTAGATTAGTTGACTCTAGTGCAAGTGGGAGACTGTTGGAGATATGCCCTAGAGGCAATAATAAATGTAGTTATTATTATATCTTTGTGTTTATGATAAATGTTTACATTCATGCTATAACAGTATTAACCAGAAACATTAATACTTGTGTGATTTGTAAACTAAATTAGAGTCCCTGGTAAAGCCTCTTTATAATACTAGCTTGTTGATTAATAGATGATCATGGTTTCTTGATCATGAACATTTGAGATGTTGTTAATAACAAGGTCATACCATTAGGAGAATGGTATGATGGACATACTCCTATAGATAAGCGTAGCATAAAGATCAAGTCATTTTAATAGTTCAATTGCTATAAGATTTCTGAACATAGTAACCTAATTCCTTCTACCATGAGATCATGCTTATCACCATCACCGGAAGGATGCTTCGATGACATCAAACACCACACCGTAATTGGGTGGCTATAAAGGTGGAATTGAGTGTTCGGAAAGTATGGGTTGAGACACATGGATCAAGAGTGGGATTTGTCCATCCATATGATGGATAGATATACTCTGGGCCCTCTCGGTGGAATGTCATCCAATTGGCTTGCAAGCATGTGACTGGCTCACAAGGGATAACATACCACGGGAACGAGAAAAGAGTACTTATCAGTAACGAGGTTGAACTAGGTATGCAGAGATACCGACGATCAAAACATCGGATAAGTAAACTATCATGAGACAAAGGGAAATTGGTATCGTATGTAAGTGGTTCATTCAATAGCGAAGTAATCGTAGAAATATGTGGGAGCCATATGAATTTCCAGATTCCTCTATTGGTTATTGATCGGAGAAGTGTCTCGATCATGTCCGCATAATTCACGAACCGTAGGGAGACACGCTTAAGGATTCGATGTTGTTGAGTAGTTATGGAATGATGAGTAAGAGACTGTATGTTGTTCGGAGTCTTGGATGGGATCCAGGATATCACGAGGAGATCCTGAATGGTCCGAAGAATAAGATTCATATAAGGAAAGTCCTGTTTCGGAGTTGGGGAATGATTCCGGTGTTTTCATCGGGAATGTTCTAGAAGGGTCCGGAAGGTCCGACACTCCGGAGGGGAAGGGTGCATGAATGTGTCATGACAATGTGGAATGGTTGCATCATGTACTAGGTCACTTGGCTGGGCAAAATAAAGGGAGAAATCAAATCCTAGTTTGAAAGTCAAACGCCAATTTGAAAAAGTCAAACGACAAGTTTACTTGGTGGAGGGAGAGTAGGAAAGCTACTTGGGGAGGAGTTCCCCTTCATCCACCCGCCGGCCAAGGAGGCCGATTGGGGGAGGACTCCCTCCTCCCAAGCCACGCCCTCCCACCTATATAAGGAGGGGCAGGGCTGCCCCTCTCCCACACACCCAACACACCTAAAACCCTAGCCCTAGCCGCCGGCCTCCTCCAAGTCGCCGCCGCCACCTAGGGTTCCTCCAACCCGCCGAGTTGGGGATTACCCAAGCCCTAGCCACTGGCCAAGCTTCCCCTTGGTGCCCTCTAAACCCTAGATCACCAAGGCCTCTCTCATAGTCCACCATACTCGCTCCGGCTTAAGGCGAAGCCCTGCGAGATCTCCCCTCTACTTCCGACACCACGCCGTCGTGCTGCCGAAATCACGAGGAGAGTGTTGCAACCTCCGCTGCCTGGTGGAACAAGGGAGAGGAAGGTAATCATCCAGTACCGAACGTGTGACCGACTGCGGAAGCGCTGCCGGAACGCAACGCCGGAAGGATCGTCTACGCGATGTTGAGATCGGCAAGAGTACGACTACATCACCCACGAGAATCTGCTCTCGTTAACCGCTTTGGAATCTTTGAGGGTGAGTTCCTCTATCGACTCGTTGCTACAATCTAGTAGATAGATCTTGGCTTGTTTGTTTGCATGCGGTAGAAATTTTTTGTTTTCCATGCTACGAACCCCTACATTTCCTTCTTCCACTAGGAAACCATTGTTCCAGTTTGATTTTTCAAACCTCCTGTTTGACTTTCAATTTAGAGCTTTAATTCTCTCTCACAAATGTCCACACCAAGTGAACTAGGATATGATCCAATCATTCCACTTACCCATGACACATTCATGGAACATTCCCCTTCCGGTCCGGTGAACCTTCTAGAATCTCTCCGATGGAAACATTGAAATCATTCCCAAACTCCGGATTCGGACTTTCCTTATATGAATCTTATTCTCCGGACCATTCCGGATCTCCTTGTGATATCCCGGATCCCATCCGAGACTCTGAACAACATTCGGTATCCCTACTAACATTCCATATCTACTAAACAACATCGAATCCTTAAGTGTGTCTCCCTACGGTTCGTGAATTATGCGAACATGACCGAGACACTTCTCCGATCAATAACCAATAGAGGAATCTGGAAATTCATATGGCTCCCACATATTTCTACGATTACTTTGCAATCGAATGAACCACTTACATACGATACCAATTTCCCTTTGTCTCACGATAGTTTACTTATCCGAGGTTTTGATCGTCGGTATGTCTGCATACCTAGTTCAACCTCGTTACCAATAAGTACTCTTTTCTCGTTCCCGTGATATGTGATCCCTTGTGAGCCAGTCACATGCTTGCAAGCTAATTGTATGACATTCCACCGAGAGGGCCTAGAGTATATCTATCCGTCATATGGATGGACAAATCCCACTCTTGATCCATGTGCCTCAACCCATACTTCCCAAACACTCAATGCCACCTTTATAGCCACCCAGTTACGGTGTGGTGTTTTATGTCATCAAAGCATCCTTCCAGTGATGGTGATTAGCATGATCTCATGGTCGAAGGAATTAGGTTACTATCTATCAGAAAGCTTATAGCAAACGAACTATTGAAATGACTTGATCTTCATGCTACAGTTATCTATAGGAGTATGTCCATCACACCATTCTCCTAATGATATGATATCGTTGTTAATAACATCTCAATGTTCATGATCGAGAAACCACGATCATCTATTAACCAACAAGCTAGTATTATAAAGAGGCTTTACTAGGGACTCTAATTTAGTTTACAAATCACACAAGTATTAATGTTTCCGGGTAATACTGTTATAGCATGAATGTAAAAATTTATCATAAACACAAAGATATAATAATAACCACTTTTATTATTGCCTCTAGGGCATATCTCCAACAATTCGGTTGTAAGTGTTTCTTTCTCATTAAAGGAGTTCGTTTGTCTAAATTTGAGTCTAAGGCTTTAGAAGGTATTTTTGTTGGTTATGGTGCCGAATCCCACACTTATAGAGTCTACAATAAGCTCTCTGGAACTGTTGTAGAATCTTGTAGTGTGGTGTTCGAGGAAAATGATGGCTCTCATGTGGGGCAAGTTGATGTTTGTGATGTAGATGCTCAAATACCCCAAGATGCCATAAGAAGATGGGCGTGGGATTTTTATGCACCATTGAGGAACCCCTTGTGGCGGATCAGGAGGACAATGCTCTACTCAAGTAGAACCCTCATCTACACAAGATCAACAAGATCCACATGCTGAGGAAACCACTACACTAACACCACAACCCTCTGAAGCTCAACCATCTTTTGAAGCTCCTGAAAGCCCCAGGCCGGATTATCCGGCCCTACCTCATCTGGTGCCAGAAATGAAGAAGAAGACCTGAACTCTGCTGAAACTCCCAGGATGGATTATCCGGACCCTCCAAGGGGCGGACTATCCGACCCTGAAGCTCCAGAACTGCAGCAGCCTCATGTTACAGTTGTTGATCAAAATCAAGAACAAAGTTCTTCGTCTCCTGCCCGCACTAAACAAGTTGTTGATCAAGGGCAAGCCAATGGTCAAGACAAGGACTCAAATGATGAAGCCATCCCTCCAAGAAACAATAAGGAGATTGAAACTCGTCGCAAATCTCGTGCTGAAAGGAACCTTGAATTAAGAGGTCATACACTTGACAAAGTTGTAGGTGATCTAGGAAGAAGGGTGTCCACAAGAAGGGAGCTTGCAAGCTTCAGTGATCATCAAGCCCATATTTCTATGGTGGAACCTAAGAATGTTTTCGAAGCTCTTGAAGATCCAGATTGGGTTGTTGCAATGCATGAAGAACTAAATAGTTCGAGCACAACAAAGTCTGGAAGTTAGTAGAGAATCCCAAAGAGTGCCGCAATGTTATCGGCACAAAGTGGATTTTCAAGAACAAGCAAGATGAGAATGGAATTGTTGTAAGGAACAAGGCAAGATTGGTGGCTCAAGGGATCTCTCAAGTCGAAGGCATTGACTTTGGCAAAACTTATGCTTCGGTGGATCGCCTTGATTCCATTCGTATCCTCCTTGCTTATGTTGCTCATCATAATTTTAAATTATAGCAAATGGACGTTAAGAGTGATTTTCTTAATGGTCCTCTACATGAGTTGGTATATGTCAAGCAACCCCTGGGTTTTGAGGATCCCAATTTTCTAAACCATGTCTACAAGCTTGATAAGGCACTATATGGCCTTAAACAAGCCCCACGTGCATGGTATGAGCACCTTAAAGAGCTTTTGTTAGACCGTGGCTTCGAAATTGGGCAAATCGATCCCACTATTTTTATTAAGAAGGTTAATGGGGAGCTTTTTGTATGCCAACTATATGCAGACGACATTATCTTTGGATCTACTAATCAAGATTTTAATGATGAATTTTCAAAACTTATGACTAACAGGTTTGAGATGTCTAGGATGGAAGAATTAAGGTTCTTTTTTGGATTCAAGATCAAGAAACTAAGAGAGATAACCTTCATTAATCAAGAAAAATACATCCAAGACATGCTCAAGAGGTTCAAGATGACGGATCTCAATGGCGTTGCTATACCAATGCAAACTAAATGCCATCTCGAGCTTAATCCTAAGGGTAAAGATGTGAACCAAAAGGTATACCGATCCATGATCGGCTCTCCTTTACCTTTGTGCATCTAGACCCAATATTGTGTTGAGTGTAGGAGTGTGTGAAGGTATCAAGCTGCTCTTAAAGAAAGCCACCTAATGGCGGTCAAGAGAATCTTTCGATATTTGGTTCATTCCCCAAACTTTGGTTTATGGTATCCCAAGGGCTCTAATTTCTCTCTTTGTGGATATACGGACTAAGATTGGGCTGGCAGCAAGGATGATAGAAAATCAACTTCTGGTGCATGTAAATTATTGGGCAGGTCTCTAGTATGTTGGTCTTCGAAGAAACAGAATTGTATATCTCTCTCGACCGCTGAAGCTGAATATGTGGCAGCTACAAGTGCTTGTACACAATTATTATTGATGAGGCAAACTTTAAAAGAATATGGTGTCACCTTTTACAAAGTGCCTCTTTTATGCGATAATGAAAATTCTATTAAAATTGCATACAATCCGGTGTAGCACACAAGGACAAAGCATATTGAGATTCGCAATCATTTTATTCGGGATCATGTTGCTCGTGGTGATATTTCCTTATCTTTTATGAGCATGAGAATCAACTTGCTGATATTTTCACGAAGCCACTTGATGAAGCAAGGTTTTGTTACTTGAGGAATGAGATAAATATTGTGGATTCAAGGAGCTTAGCTTGACTACTTTTGCATACTCACTTACATCTCTTCCTTTATTTGGTTTAGATGCATGCATAGACATAGGGGGTGTGGTCCTAATTGATTGGGCTAACCCTCCCCCCATAATGCCAAAAGAAAGAAAAATCATTTCCCTTAATATCATTATGTGATATGTGGGTTATTGATGAGCATTGGTTTTGAACTCAAGATACATCTTCACGGTGTCATGCCATGAGCTCCAACATGGTGGCTTCAGCTAATGCCCTCTTCTTTGTGAAGAGTTGGTTTCTTGTGGATCTTTTTGGATTTTATTGTTTATCTTGTGTTCTTATGGAAAACACACCCAATCTTGGCTTTTATTTTATTTATTTTTGCAATGTTGGGTGTGTAGTACCATCTCAGTTTGGTGGTCTAAACCCAAGCATTTTCTCATCCCGAGCCCTCTATTCTTGCACAAAATTCCTTTGTTACCCTACGAGGGTGTTTGTTTGAGTTGCACTGGCCTGAACCTCTGTCAAACAGACAGTTCAGAGAGGGCCAGATTATTCGCCTCTAGTGAGGGCCGGATAATCTGCCCTTGGCAGTTTTGTCTATTAAGGCTAGGGGTTGGGGGAAGGGCTCAAACAGAGCATCACTTCCTCCCCAACCCCGTGTCTTGCTCCCAGCCGTAGCCGGATGCTCTGCCCCTGCCCGGAGTCGATTCAACCACCGAATTCTCCGGGCCTTCCCCGAATCTTCTTCCCAGCGCCTCCAGGTACCCTCTCCTCCGAGCTCTTCCTCCAATGAGTGAGGGTAACTCCCCCATTCATCTCTTTTGTATGGAAGATGTTGTTCTTGGTGAAAACTCAGTTTAGAGGATATTCTTTGACTCCATTGCATGTTAGGAACCGTAGTCTAACAAACCTAGTGCTCGATCTACGTCGGTACCTTGAATCTGTGGAAGATCTGACAAAAATCGCCAGGGCCGGATTATCCGGCCTGGGAGGCTCATCGCTTTTCAGACTTTTCACAGCTTCTCGTATCTGTGTGTTTGGACCATGGATTGTTACTACTGTCTCTAACATTCCTCCCGGACTTGTGTGTGCGCTTATCCCCGTGCTATCTATCTTTTCACTCCACAGGTGATTCGAGTGCTCCCAAGACCTACAAGTGACGTCCCCGTGACCGCTACTTCAGGCCCAACGAAGAAGGTGTGCTTGTGGACGAGGTTGAACATAGGAGGCAGCAAAGAGAGGCTGGGAAAATGGCTGAACGGTCTAGGTCTTTGAAGAGAACCACTCAGAGGAAGGGCAAGGGCAAGTAGGCCCGTGTCAATTACAAGAATATGGATATCCTTGAGTACTCTCCCATTTGCCACCGTGACTTGTATGATGAGGCTGATAATGATGAGCCGCAGGAGGACAATCCGTTTTGGTGTTTACACTTCATGTATATTCATGATGACATTTATGCATCTCTCAAGATTTGCCCATGCACCCTTTGGATTTGACTGAGGCGCAATCCAAGCCAAGACTTATGAGGCTTTGGCTGTGGCTGGAAGAATGGGGCTGCACCATCTCATGACTTTCCAATGCAACTATGACTCGTCTGTGGTGAAGCAATTCTTTTCTACATGTGATCTGCGGAGATGAGCTCTACACTATGAAGTGGATGACACGGGCACTCTGATTCAGTCTGATTTCCGCACCTTTGGTCAGGTCCTTGGTTATTCCTTTCATGGTCGTGACACTCCTTCTGGCCATCGCATTATCTCTTCGATCAAGCCCAACAAGGATATTGCTCTCTCTCTATACCTATCTCCCAATGGGTGGTTGGTACTTTCTCTAGGCTCTCACCGTTGTATGCAACTCTGGTTGGTCTATTTTGGGACAACATTGCTCTGAGTGGGGGCAACAATGACAGGATTCATGGTCACCTTGTGTCACTGCTCACTTTTTCTCATGAATGTGCTACCAATGTCAATGCAGCTGTAGGGTACAAGCTAGACGTCATGGATTTCATCTACCATGAGATGACATATGCAATGTTCAACATGCTCTCTATCCCGTTTGCTCCATATATCATGGTGCTTATCAAGTATACGCTTCCCCATGAGGAGTTCAGTGGTAATTTGGATGGTGTTCACAGGACCAAGAAGATTTACAACAAGGCTCAGAAGAACTCCCATCCTTCCTCAGCCCCAGAATCCTTCATGTGTGATGCTCGGGCTAGTGGACGTAGGCCCCCCAGTGCCTTCTATGGCCCGTGAGGTCAAGCAGCTGAACCGGTTCCAACGGAACATATTGTGCATGGGGGTTGATACTCATAAGGGCCAGTATGAGTCTTACAGGCAACGCCATGAGATGGCCCACACCCAACAGTTGATCCTTCATCATGTGTCAGGGGCGTCAGGCCTCCCTCCTGCTCCTACTGCTCTAGCTTCGTATGCTCAGTGGAACACTTCCGGTATCAACTATGGAGAGCTTGAGCATCATCTATTTCCTGCACCAGCAAGGGAGCCTACTCCTCCAGCTGATGATGATGATGAGTATGATGATGAAGAAGAGGAAGGGGACGGGGACGATGACGATGACGAGAAGGAATACGAGGAGTGATCTCTTCGGGCATTAGCATCGCTCTTCTTCGATGCCAAAGGGGGAGAAGTAGTTCTATTTAGGTCTCTGTGGATTTGCATGGGTCGGGCGCAAGCTCTTGCATTTTATCGTTTTCCTATCGTGCCCATCTAGCATTGAACTCTATTTGTGTTCATTTTTCTGTATGTTACTATGTCATGTGGTACTTGTGTGGATTTTTATCTGTGTGGATGTTATCTATGGTCTTATAGATTTCTAGAATTATATATATGGATGCATCATACTGGTGAAGTGGTGGGATGTTTCATGGCCTAATATTATTGCTTATCATATTGGCTAGTTCATCTCCCGGTGGTATGATATTCTACTCTAACTCATCATGTTCATGTAGTCGTCTTTCCAATGAAAAAGGCTTGTACCTTCGTGTGAGCATTTGTATTCAAATGCAAATTATCTATATGCACACACTTAGGGAGAGCCTATTTTATCTTTGGAATGATGTGTTAGTAGGGTTTTATTGCAAATCCTAGTATTGTCATCTAACACCAAAAAGGGGAGACTGAAAGAGCATTTCATGATCTCTAGTGTTTATGTGTTAAATAAAAATTCTAAGGATTATTTAATATGTTTTGAAGTGATGCAGGTCTTAGCATATTAAAAAGGAGAAAAACGATGTTCTTGGGGCGGATTATCCGCCCCTGCCAAGGGCCGGATAATCCAGCCCGATCCCAAGTCCAAGCGCAACCAAGACGCGTCACACTGCATGGGGGTGCGGATTTTTGCCCAGATTGTCTGGCTAGGCTGGATCATCCGCCCCTCAAGGGGCCGGATAATCCGCCCCCAGGATTTCACCAAGGAGCGCTAAGGCGCGTTGTAGTGCATGGGGGCGGAGAATAATTTTATCCATCTTTAAACTAATAATTTTATCCATCTCACAAACATGTGTGATTCTCCTCTTAATTAATAATTTTATCCATCTCTAAACTAACCTCATAGGTTGTAAAAATTCATTTGTGGCATTTTTCCTCTTAGCTAAATATTTGGACCTTAATTATTTTAGTGTATATGTTTTTCCATTGTTTAATTGTTAGCGATGCCACTGGATGCTGCTCACGCTCTGCGCGGTCCTTTCACAGACGATTTTGGAATGAAAATGCGTGTGCCATGTACTCTGATGCCGTTCGCGTTCTTAGTCATGCCACTAGTAATTTTAAAGACATTTAAAACACATAATAATATTGCTTGCGTTCTTGGTCATGTACTTTGATGTTGCTCGCGTTCTTCTTCGACATGTACGCCCTTTTCAGAGTATGATACCCAGATATCATTGCTGAACTGGATGCCATTCCCTGGCTTCCCATGCACTTTATGTCTTGCCATGGCAGCCATCTAGATCTCCCTAATATCATCAAATCCGCTGACGAGAAACTCTAGACTGCACACTACGCTGCCGACCTCCTTACCCTTGTTCTTGGTGCACAGTCATGCACGCACTCTGTCCTCGCGGACAGTTTCTAAGGAGTCCTCCACCACGCGATGCACTGCTTCTTCCTCACGCCGCGCCGAGGCGATGAACTCCTCCACCACCATGTGCTCCTAGATCTCCTCCTGCTCCAGGTTTCAGAGACGTTGGGGACTATATCTCCTCCTCCTCCTCCTGCGACTGGTCGATGATGGAAGTGTGCGGAGAGGATTGCTCCTCCTACGAATCAGATGTTACGAGGTGGATGTAAGCTAAAGTTGAATTGCATGGAAGCATGGTGACAATGTAAAAGACAGCCGGCAGGAGCACTATGCGCCGCATTTTATAGGCGAGTATAAATGGAAGAAAGATCCAGCTAGGTCACGATGCGGTCGATTTCATAAAAAGGTGGCAATTTTTTTTGGACGAAAACCACATAAATGAAGAATCACTATGAAGTGTGTGCATAGTTCTCCTCATCGTAAACATCTAATATTAGAAAAAAAGTTTGCGATGATATATCACATTGCAGACATTTTATCACATGTTAGCGATAGGGATAACCTTGCATACGATTTATCCCGGATAAAGTGTTTGCTATATGCACACAAAAATGCATATGAACACACTTTAATTCAAATAACCACTTACATAACGACTATTTTTACATTGCTAGATAGATACCATAGACATTACATCTAAATAAATTTAATACTATTCTACTCCGCCTCCTCTTCGTCAGAGATGTAGATGATCTCCTCCTTGCAGGTGGACCAGAGGCCTTGGCTTCGGCAACAATGATATTGCCGCTTCGCCGCGCTCTCTTTGTCTTCCTCGCTTTTCTTCTTGGCGAAGTGCTCCAACAGTCTCGCCTACTCCTCGAGCATCTCGTCCTCCTCCTCCTCCGCCACCTGTTGCTTAGCATCCTCCCACCATTCCAGCTTCGGTGAATCAACTTGTGGCATCACAGTCGATGCATCCTCCAAATTCCTTTTGGAGTCGTCGTTCGAGGAGGACCAACCGGATTACAAGCGGGAGATGCCGACGTAGAGGTCTGGTGGCAGGAGGGGGTGCTCCTTCTCCCTCATCGTCGAAGACTACCCAGCACGGCGGCACTGCGCCGACAGGCACTATCACACACAAGAGACACATGCAGTCTTTTTTGCTGCAAGCCATGTCGAACTCCCGCTAGATCGTTGTGTGTCTAGAGGGTGGTGGTGCACATCATATAGTGCTCGACACGGCCGAGGAAGCTGCATCGGAGCCAACACGTGGTGCGTCCGAGAGGAAAAGGCGAGCAACTAGCCTATGGCTGCGTGGAACGGAAGTCCCAAGGAGGCAACTTGGCGGTAATTAAACACACGACCAAATGTATCCCGTCTATTTGGGAAGGTGCGATGATACTGGAAGACTATGAACAATGTAAACGAAGCTAAATAATCACACACTTCGACATTTGGAAAGTGGTGTTACTACCATACTAATGTTTCTCTTCTAGAAAATCGTGTGGGAAAATCTATAGACGTGTTGTTTTCAAAACTCGTATGCGATGTGCACGCGAGAGAGCGCCTCTAGGCCGCGGGGCAGAAGGTGAATATTTTGCCCCGTAAGAAATTGAAAAAACCGTCCACGAAAGACCTTTTTGTCTGCAATGCGGGACATAATAGCCTCAATCTGTACAAAGGAACCAACATTGTTCTTATGATTGCCACGTTGTTATGGGCGACATGGCTTATGTTTTTAGCCGAAGCATGGGATCATACAGTATAGAAGTACTCCTTAACTGACTTAAATTTGTCTAGATCGTATCTATCTAACACTAAAATATGTCTAAATATATTTAAATCTATACCAATCTAATCTAAGTCTATTAATTTAGATCGAAGAGAGTATCAGATTTGTATCACGGTACTAGAGATATCATGATGTGTGCGATGATGCTACCAACTTAAGGTACCAACACGATATGTGTTCATTGGAAGTAGTAGGTGCATAAGAGCATCTTCAGCATGTGTCTTTTTTTGGGCACCACTTTTAGAGTTTTGGGGCATCAAAACTGTCGCTGCTGTTTCAGATGCCTAATAAAACGACACTCAGTCGATGACACTTTCAGATACTCTAGGGCACCACAAACATGTTTTCTCCACACATATGTAACACAAAAGATCAAATAGTTCGCAAGTAAATATGAAATAAATAGCTCATTATTATTATTACAACACAAACTAATAGTTTAACAATTTTTGCTCAAAGTAGCTCATCAAATACAACAAATAACAAATAGTTCACCAAATACAACAACAATCACATACAACATGAAAATACTAGTGCCTTTGGTTGCAATTGCATGTCCACCACAACTCCTCGATGATATCGTTTTGAAGATCATCGTGCGTGTCGGAGTGGTTGTGGCACTCGCTCTTTACTCCTTCGTTTATACCTTTCTTCAAGCACCTATTGTGCAACAACCACTCATCGGCCGGCGGCCCTCGACGGCCTGGTTGCGGCAGACGTCTTGTAGAGAGCGGTCGTAGGAGGGCCTGCAGCGGTCGCATGCAGCAACCCATAAGCCCAGGACAACTAGTGGGAGATCGACGGTGGCGAACGCTCGGGACTAGCTCAGCAGGTCACGAGGGTCTCCTACGACCATGGGAGGTTGCGGCGCAGCGGCAAGGGGCGTGAGGGAAGCATGACGAAGCAGTGACACATGATTTGACGGCCGACGGGAGTTTAGGAAACGAGAGGCGGTAGTGATAGCGCGGGTGGAAATTTCAGTTTGGTAGTTGGTATGCACGTGGCGGTTTTACGGCATGCCCGCTCGTTTGCCACAAATATGCAGCATGAGGCCGGGCTTTCTACTGTGTGTAAAAAAAAATTAGGACACTGACATCTGCTAGAGAGAGATTTTTTCTATACCGACGCCGTAAAAACTTGTTTTGAGAAGCGAAAACGTTTTACAGCAACTGTTGGACATGCTCTAAAATCGTACCGCGATATGGCCAGGACATTGAAAAACCATGTTGAAACCTATCTTTATTTTATTTTTACTTTTGACACGGTTCTATAAGGAGATTGGGCTAGCGATCCTAATCTTTAGTTCATGCGTCCTGCGTCCAGATTGGCAATTTTTCACTAGGAAATCTTCATTTTCGGATGCAGAACATGTATAATTAACATGTAACGGAGTGAGACAGGGGGAGTATTTTTTTTTTGGATGTATGGGCCAAGCAACAAGGAGCTAGTGGCAAAGAACAAGATGAGCGAGAGTAACATAAACACAAACAGTCAAAATCCACCAGCGCCAGGCTGCCAGCGTGCCGTCCCCTTCTCTACGCTACAGTGCGAGCTTCAGAAAGGGAAAAGAAAGGCTGCAAAAGAAAGCAGAAAAGATACAGAGCGGAGGAAGAGCAGAGAGAGAGAGCAACGGAAAGCAACCCAAGCGAGGGGAGGCTTTCCTTTTCCTCCCTCCCACTGCCCTCACATTCACACAGGGGCTCTCTCTCTCTCTTTAATCGCCTCGGTTCTTCCTTCCTCTTGGTTGATCCATCCAGGCATCCATCTGCCCTTGCGCTCCAGCTCGGCCCGTTCAAGAAAAGTGCGGATTCGGTTTCTTCTTCTTGGTATCTTCGGCAGGGAGCTGAATTCTCAGGTCCGTTTCTTGGTCCAGGCCTCTCTTTGTAGGCAGAGCTGGTCGCGTTGGATTCGGGGGTCTGTTTTCCCTGTTCTTGATTTGGGAAGGCCCCCGCTGGTTCGGTTGCTGTGAGAGCTTGGTATTCTGCCCCGCGAGGAATTCGAGACGCAGTAATGAGTTCTTGGGTTCTTGAAGCCAAGCTGCTCCTTTGACCAGTCTTCGTCCTCCTGTTTCTTGAACAATCTCCGCCGACTTCCGCAATTTTTCGGGGGTTCCTGAGCTCGAATCCCCCGGTTCTTGATCCGGTGGCGCCATGGGACTCTGCCATGGCAAGTCAGCCACGGCCACGGCCACGGAGCCGACGGTGGCGGAGAAGTCCCATGTAGCTAGCGGCGCGGCAACCCCTGTAGCGGCCCGCGGCGGAGCCGCATCGCCAGCAGCCCCGGCGGCGAAGCCCGGCACACCGAAGCAGCCCAAGTTCCCGTTCTACATGCCGAGCCCGCTCCCGCCGTCGAGCTACAAGGGATCGCCAGCGAACTCAAGCGCGGCGTCCACGCCGGCGCGGGGCAGGTTCAAGCGGCCGTTCCCGCCCCCGTCGCCGGCCAAGCACATCCGTGCGCTGCTGGCGCGGCGCCACGGCTCGGTGAAGCCGAACGAGGCATCCATTCCCGAGGGCGGCGAGCTGGGAATGGCGCTGGACAAGAGCTTCGGCTTCTCCACGCACTTCTCCGCCAAGTACGAGCTCGGCAGGGAGGTAGGGCGCGGCCACTTCGGGTACACCTGCGCCGCCAAGGCCAAGAAGGGCGAGCTCAAGGACGAGGAAGTCGCCGTCAAGGTCATCCCCAAGGCTAAGGTTCCCTTCTTAACTTGTTTGCTTTGCTTAGGTTTCGAATATTCTTTCCATTCTTGTTTGGCTAATGGAGACCCAAATCAGTTCCTGCATTGTTTAGGCTTGGCGGAATTCGTCAATATTTTCAGTTCTGCAACTATTAGGAGATAGAGAAATCATGAAACTGGCGCATCACATACTTTCATGAGCATTTGTTCATATATGGTAATGTTAATATTGCCTAAATTCTTAGGGGGATGCTCATTGAATGTTTAGTTGTGGGGAGGGGCCATGTTGCTCCAGTGAAGCTCTCCATCTAGATGTGGATAGCTTGGTCATTGAGTTGGTCTCATGTGAATATGTGATCCAATTTGTGTAACTGACTCTCTCTGCAGTGCAGTTGGTGCTCATCTTTATCTCTTGTTCCATTGGTTGTTGACTAGAAAATATGATGGTAGATTGATCACTATTAGTTGTGGACTTGTGGTGTAATTCTAGTCAGTACTATGCTAGTTATGGTGCAGCCTAATTCTAATTCTTTAATGCTATAAAAAAATATTCAGCCATCGATCAAAACCGGTAATCAATTATGGGCCTTCCTATTATATTACGGAGAAATATTTAATACATATTCTGTAGTGGTTCAAGGTGCCTTGCCTTTCTAAGTCAATCATCATCATATTGTTTATTCAAGGGGGAATTGTCTGACAGATACTCATATTCCATGTCCATGTGTCTGTTAATCATCAATTTTAGGATGTCAGGAATGTTGGATTCTCCCAGAATGTAGTCTCGTATTTTCACAATTGTACACTTGTGTGGTCATGCAATCATGTTGTTGACTTGCTGTGATGTTCTTTTTACAGATTTACCTCCAGTATATCATGAACAGTACATAAGAAAGTGAACTACCAAATGTATTAATTAGTGTGTCTTTGTGATTTATCTATTTTTATATTAGTACATAGTTTCACCACCTTTTTCCTATTGCGGTGTAGTTTGTGTATTGCTAGCGCTAATGCCAGCACGGGACCTCTTATTCTTCTGACGCCATATTGTCGTGACGTTATCTTCCTTGTGCTCTATTGGACAATGTTAAGCTCTGGACAGTAGTTTCTTATAATTTGCCTCATTTCTTGTTTTATTTCTCTCTCTTTTTTTTTTCATTTCACGGCACTTGCCAAAAATTGATAAAATTGTGCTGCGTAGTTCTCTATCTCTTGGGGGGGAAACCAGGTCGACATATTGTTATTACCTGTACTTGAGTATGTAATTTTCTAGTAAATTTTAGATGCCATTATGTTTTTAGATAAAGATGCTTATAAGGCTGCAGGTTGTTGTGAGAAATTTTCATATCCGACGTGAACATGGAGTTCTTTTGTACAAGTATATGGCACTTTGTAACCGTCCTTATCTTATAATTGGATAGTCACATGAATTAATTATATACTGGAATTGGTTATTAAATCTGTACATGTTTGCTCTTATATGATTGTGAAAGTTGGATTATCTGTTCATCGTTCCGCCATGACCTGTTATATTGGTCCATTGAAATTGCAGTTTAAGTACATTAACACTCAAGCAACTTCTTTGGACAGATGACCACTGCCATTGCTATTGAAGATGTCAGAAGAGAAGTCAGAATATTGAGTTCTTTGACAGGCCACAACAACCTAGTGCAATTTTACGATTCTTGTGAGGACGAAGAGAATGTATATATAGTTATGGAGTAAGTTCACTTGTTCCACTCACCAACTACCTTACTGTACTGATCTGCTGAAAGTTATAATTAAGTATTCTAAAACAAAGTAATTAGGCATTTTAAAAAGGTTATAAATCAAGTTTAGGTATTATTGTGCCAAACAAACACTATTAGCCTTAATACCTTCTGTATTATGTTAAGGAAGCATAATGTTGTGTCCACATAGCATTGAGCAATCCAAAAAAAGATATGGAATATTATTTAAATAGTTAGGGGAGTTATTTCAATAGGAAAGAGATAATATTAGAGTTAGAGATTGGATTAGTATCCTTTGAATTATTACTTGCTGACTTGCTGTCAACTAAAGCCTGACTATATAAGGGGCACCACATTTATCAAATATCAATCAAGCGATTAGAGGATAGTTTAAAAAATCTACTATCTCCCTCGTTCATCGTCCTTAATCTGTGTTCTAGTCCCCACTCCCTTACGATGTGTCATCCGCCCATCTTCAGGCTGGAAGTTACCTAGTTCGTTCCACATGATTTGTGGATTCTTGTATCGTTACCAAGGGTAAGTTTTGGTTAATTTTTGGCTGCTTACCAAACTGTCTGACAAACGTGGCATACCAGTACTGGTTTTGCTTGACCATATTGTAGTGAATATTTTTTCGAAGAAAATCAAATGAAAATAAGGGAATGGAAACATGTGGTAGAAAAAACTTGAATGTGGCAAAATTCTATGAATGAAACCAGTACTGCAGATTTGGCTAATTCTATGAGGAAAAGCCTGGAAATTATACCTGGTAATCTTAGAGGAAATTGTAGTAAATTAGTATCAATCCTTATATGTAAGTTAAAATGTCAAAGTAAGCCACTGGAAATTGTAAAACTAAGGAGGGGCCCTGGTAATAACGTCGAGGTTATGCGTGCTTAATCAGCACAATCCGCAGTTAGGATGCCAATTCTGCCTTTTTGGAGTAAATTGTGACATTTAGCATGTTTGGAGAATGGATTGTTCTACTGGCAAATGAGTGTTGCATCACGATAATGAACTGAGCTAGAAAAGTGTTTCTCTTGCCCTTTAGTGAATTTTACAGATATTCAGGTGAATGAATAGGCCTATGTCCGTTATTTGAGTAAGTTGCTTCTTTTCCCGTGAAAATTAGCTTGGATATTAGCAGCTCACACATATGAACATTGCTTGTTGAGATGCAAGCATTTATTCACAAGTTAACTCTAAACTCCCGCTTAGTGGATGCTAACCATCTCTTGTCCGATTTAGACGCTTTTGAAGATAGCACACGTTTTGGATCTGTAAATTACAAACTCGCTCAACTTTAAATGATTTCCTTTTAAGTTTTCTTATTTAGTGCTTTTGAGGATTGTAACATTGATTCTCGTGATTTTGTTCGTCAATGATGCAACAAACTCTTGAATCTTGATTGCTGTCAATATTTGTAATACTAATACAACTATACATGTTCTTGAGAGTATTATACTATTGAGACAGTTTTTGTTGGATCTGACATAACTATGCATTTAGTACAAAAGAAGTTGTGCATCTCCAAAAGGGTGTTTCAATTTCTGAATACTTCCTGCACTTGATTATATTTGACTTATTCAAATTGAATTTTCCTGATTCAGGTTATGCAAAGGAGGTGAGCTGCTGGACAAGATTTTGGCAAGGTACATGCAGGATATATCATTTCTAAGTCAGAATAATTTTGATAATTTCTTTCATTTACGAGTATGTGGAAGATAACTGGCTAGTTTTTCTTTGCAGAGGTGGAAAATATTCTGAAGAGGATGCAAAGGTTGTTATGCGCCAAATTTTAAGTGTTGCCTCATTTTGCCATCTTCAGGGTGTTGTTCACCGGGATCTGAAACCAGAGGTGAGGTCAAATCAAGAAATTCGTGATTAATGTTTAAAAATTCCCCTTCTTAACCCCATTTAATTTTCTTCGGTTGTATCCATACCCCTTGCATACCTGTGAGTTGTGACCATGTCCACACCAACCGACATAGCCAGTTAGCCACACATGAAAATGCATGCCCTTTCGGCCAAAATTATTGGTACATTGCATTTTTTATGCCTCGTCGCAATTTAATTGCTCCACCCCTCAAAATATGCTATGCATTTGCCTCCTGTGAGGTGTGAGCTGAATTACCATGATTCCTGTGAGCTGAATGCAACTGCATGCTTTGTTTTCACTTGTCCTTATTGTTGCTAATTTTGTGGATTATTAGCTCAAATGCTACTACTGTTGTCTAAGAAAAAGTACCAAGAAACATGTTTTATGATTATGCTATTTTTTTGCTTACAAATTTTCCTCCATTCTGTAGAACTTCCTTTTCACCTCAAAGGATGAGAGCTCTGACTTGAAGGCCATAGACTTTGGTCTGTCTGATTTTGTAAAGCCAGGTTGCTCTTATAGGCTTTTCTTGATCCTTGTTCATCATTAATTTGTTGTCTCATATATTTTACTAGTATCACATGTGATCATCAATCCATCATTATATTTTGCAGATGAAAGACTTAATGACATTGTTGGAAGTGCATATTATGTTGCTCCGGAAGTGCTCCATCGATCTTATGGCACCGAGGCAGATATGTGGAGCATTGGAGTAATTGCGTATATCTTGCTCTGCGGAAGCCGCCCTTTCTGGGCACGAACTGAATCAGGAATATTCCGTGCTGTCCTTAAAGCGGAACCTAATTTTGATGAAGCCCCATGGCCTACCCTCTCTGCTGAAGCAAAAGATTTTGTGAGAAGGCTGCTTAATAAGGATTACCGCAAGAGGATAACTGCTGCACAAGCCCTCTGTATGTATCACTTGTTTCTTGATTTACTGTTGTCCAGCTTACATATGACACTGCATAATCACTCAATGACAATTACAGGTCATCCATGGATTCGTGGCACTGAAGAAGTGAAGATTCCCTTAGACATGATAATTTACAGGCTTATGAGGGCCTACATAAGCTCATCTTCTCTACGGAAATCTGCTTTGAGGGTAATATTTTTTTAGGGCTGGTTTATATATTGGTTTGTACCTTGACAACCATTCTCTTTGTAGCCCCAGATTGATTGAAACATTTGCACTAGACATGCACTTCTATTTTCTTGAATAAATAGTGCCCATTATATTAATTATGTTCTTTTTTTGTCTTAGTGATAATTATTCACACGCATCATTTAGCGAATTTCAGTATGTATTTTTATCACTCTTTTCAGCTTCCCTCGCATAAATATGTGTTGCTGGCTGCGTGTTTGCCTGAATGCCTGTGGACATGATTGTACGCTGCACATTCTCTTGACTGTCATATGTCACCTAGAGTTAAGCTGGACTCGAGGAGTAATATAGAACACGTTCTCACAAACATCATGTGTATACTTTGCGTGCCAATGCTCCATTTCCTTTGTCTGTGCATTTACATTGGAATACCATATTTTTTTTGCTGACACTAGGACTTTAAGTTGAGTGAAAAGCTGGTTTTGCTAACTGGCTGTTTGCACTATTGCAGGCCCTTGCCAAGACGTTGACGACAGATCAATTATTCTACCTAAGAGAGCAGTTTGAATTGCTAGGGCCAAACAAGAGCGGATACATCACCTTGCAAAACTTGAAGACGGTTAGTTAACTTTTTCCATGTTCATTCTAAATTACTACTCGGTGCTGTGATCAGTTACTAAAAGTACATGAAACTTGTAGGCTTTGACGAAGAACACCATGTATGTAATGAAGGATTCTAGGATTGTCGACTTTGTTAACACAGTAAGTCTTTTTTTAATCATCTTTTTAAAGTTATTTATTGGAGGAGTGATGTAACAAGTCATACTTTTCTTCATGGCGCTAGATCTGCAATATTCAGTATAGAAAGCTGGATTTCGAGGAGTTCTGTGCTGCTTCCGTGAGTGTTTACCAGATGGAAAGTTTGGACACCTGGGAGCAGCATGCCCGGCAGGCGTACGAATTATTTGATAAGGAGGGCAACCGGCCAATTGTGATTGAAGAACTCGCATCGGTACAGTTTGATCCCTACCAGTAATAGTTTGTGCTTAAAGAATGGGCATTGTTCATGACGCCTTGCCCTGTTTCTTGCTTTACAGGAACTTGGACTCGGCCCTTCTGTTCCCCTTCACGTTGTTCTCCAAGACTGGGTCAGACATTCTGATGGAAAGCTCAGCTTCCTAGGATTTATGAAGCTACTGCACGGAGTTTCTTCGCGTGCTACGCCAAAAGCCTGATCTCTGGCTGGCATGAAAACCGGTACAAAGATTAACAGACTGTCCTGGTGACTGGTATAGGAGCTACTTATAAAGGAAGAGCTCTATTGTTTAGGCTTTACATTTTGCCTCCTCTTACTACCGCGCGCGTGGATTGTTGTTGTGCTCAACCTGTGTAGAGGAATGTACAGATTAGGTTAGGGGAATGGATGGGAGATTTCACGGGTAGCTCCTTTTGCCTAAAATACACATTGGCTCTGATGTATTGTGCTGCCCTGGTCACAGATTGTACTGTTGTATTCTTTGTTGTATTCATGATGCGAGAGTTATGTGCAGATCTGTCTGTAGTCATTTTAACCCCTTTCTTCGATCAACATAGTTGGTAGTTGGACTTATTCCTCATGGAAAGGAAAATCTGGGCATGTAATTTTTGCACCATCATTTCTGGCGTGTTTGGTTGCCCACTGAGACTTTCTTGCACCCGGCGGGAAGAAATAAGCCCGTTTGATGTCTTGAGGCACATTAGAATTTTGCATCGCACGAGTCTTAAAGAAGACCAAAAGTTGGTCCGCTTGAAACGCCGAAATCGAGCGTTTCCATGGAGGTCAGGCCCTTGGGATGCGAGGGGCAAAGCAGGAGACACGTGACGCCTTGAGAACTCGTGCCATAAATCCCCTCATCACTCTCCCTTGTTGCCAACCATGCCTTCTTCTCTCTCCTCTTGCCGTCGACGGTTCGTTTAGCACCGCCATGTTTGGAGATGGTGTTAGATCTAGAATGGAGATGGTGGTAGATCTAGAACGAACGATGCACTTTCTTCTATCGTCGAGGCATCGACGTCTTCTTACTCATCACATCTCGTGCTCCCGAGCTCCATTAATGACGGTAAGGCTTCAAACCTCTCTCTTTATGTTCTAGCACCGTAAATATGTAGTTTAGAGCGCAGTTCTAAACGTAGCATTGACATGCATGCTAGATTTTTACTGATTTGGCATAGTTTTAGGTCCTTTTATTAGACTTTCTTCATTTTTTGTCTTGTGATACTCCCTCCGTTTCGGTTTACAAGTCCTACGCGTATATCTAGGTTATCAATTTGACCTATATAATTTGAATTATATAATAATAAAATTATATCATTGGAAAATACAAAGTCTAAAGTTTCCGGTGATATATTTTTTGTAATATATACATCATACTAAGTTGCTCAATTTGGCGACATAGAACTACGTGCAGGACTTGTAAACCGAAACGGAGGGAGTATCATTGTTGCATCGGTAATTAGAAGATCTACATCTGCATTGGTTCGATCTATGGTTTCTAGTCGCTCGATTTAGGCAGATTCTAGGTTTAGGGTTTTTGTGTTGCAAAGATTGGGGATTTTGGGATTGTTCATGTTAGGTTTTTAGGTCGATGATTAACTCACATCCTATGATCAAGATCCCATTGGGTTGCACGAAAGCATGCTCGTTATAATTGAACTTGGACACACAATGCCAAATATAAGGCACGATTTTTTGTTTTATGATGCTTAGTTCTAACCGATGATTAAATCTGCACTAGCTTGTGATCGGGAGATGATTCTATACAACCTTGAATTTTAGTCAATGATTAAATCTACACTATTCTTGGTGGTATAAATTCATCTCTCTGGTCTTCGTGTGGCCATCACATATGAGGCTACAACATGGTGTTATTAGATGAAACTACATGCATCTCTGTTTTCCGGTCACACCTGCTCATGATAAATCACAATACATGCTAATGGAAGAACTGATGCGATTGGAATCCGATGGTATGTACAACAGAATTGCGTGTGCTTATCCTTTGGTTTCTGATCACACCAGCTCTACGAATTGTGTGTTGCTTGTTTTGAAGCTATCAATGGGTGATATTGCTGTGTAAGTACTGAGCTAAATTTTGTGTCTTGATTAGTTAGCACACTTTGTCTTGTGCATCGCCAATGATTAAAAATGTGGTACAATGTAATGCTTAGGGATTCTTTCCAAGACCAATCTTTTGTACAAACATATTGGTTTGTTCATTTGTGTTGGTCATGGGGAGAATCCCTTTGGCATTTGTGTCGTCATATATGAGGCAATTGTGTATGTGCTGAATTTGATGGAGCTCACTTAAGGGTTCACAGCATAGAAAACAAAAAAATTTCTACGATGGTAACAACTAAGTACCAAGATCTATCTACTAGATACAAGCAATGGGTGGATATACATCCATGGAATACATACCCTCGAATACTGAATAGCGTTAACGAGGTTGTACTGGTGGATGATGTAGTCGAACGCTTGCCGATCTCAAGATCGTGATGAAGTCCATCTGGTCCAGCCGGTCCAGCACCATCAAGTCCAACACCGCAAAGCAGTGGTGCATCCGTGATCGCACACACGTCCGGGTACCCCGACAACCTCCGCGCCCTCGCTCCAGCGAAGCAGCGGAAGCAACAAATCCTTCCAGAAAAAGCCACCGGAAACATGTATCTCGCTGATCCGAGACCATGGGAAATTCTAAAGGGGGGAGAGAGATCCTTCGTGAGGAGGTGTACTTTGAGAGGAGGAGAGGGAGGGCACCCCAAGGGGCATGGCTCCCAGCCATGGTGGCTGCCCCCACCTCTTCCACATTCATGTGAGTGGAGCTCCCACTTAAAATGAAAAGCCTCCACTCCCATAAAAGAGCCTCCACTCAAAAATCCACTCACATGCATTAAATTTTCACCAAATTTAATGCAAGATCTCATTTAAATAAAACTCTTTTATTTATTTATTTATTTATTAAGAATTTTGTTAATTATTTTAATTAACAAACATTCACATAAAATCCCTTGCTAGTATTCAATTTCACATGCAGAACCAGTTTCAGCAATTTCAACCTAAACAGTTTCGGTGTCTAGTGAAATAAATTCCCGCGCTTTCCTTTTTCTTTCTCTGGCATATTATTTGCTCCAAATGGTGTCGGTATCCCTTAAGTGTGTCACCCTACGGTTCGCGAATAATGTAGACATGATCGATACCCCTCTCCGATCAATAATCAGCAGCGGGACCTGGAGATCCGTACTGACTCCCACATATTCAACGATGACTTCTGTGATCGTGTGAACCTTATACGCATGTAACTCAATCCCTTTGTCTCGCGATATATTACATGTCCGAGATTCGACCATTGGTATCTCCATACCTAGTTTGATCTTGTTACCGACATGTATTGTTTTCTCGTTCCCGTGATATAACATTCTAGTGATCAAATCACTTGCTTGCAAGCTAACTAATGTGATATCACCGAGAGGGCCCAGAGTATATCTCTCCGTCATCGGGATGGACAAATTCCACTCTTGATCCATGAGCCTCAACATAACACCTTCGTAGCACTGAACCCATCTTTATAGTCACTCTGTTACGGTGTGACGTTTGATGTTATCAAGATACTCTTCTGGTGTTAGTGATTGACATGATCTCATGATCTAAGGACTAAGATTACTTCGTATGATGTTATAGCAATATAAACACAATGACCTTGATCATAATGCTATACTTCGGATGAATGTTCATCACATCATTCCAACAATGTTGTGACCTCGTTATTAACAACATCCAATGTCCATGATCAGGAAACCTTTGATCATCTTGTTAATCAACGAGCTAGTTTATAAGAGAGGCATAATTAGGAACTTCCTTTTTTTATTAAACACACATGTATTAACGTTTCTGTATTAATATAATTATAGCATGCAAAATAAACATTTATCATAAATAAGGAATACGATAATAACCACTTTATTATTGCCTCTCGGACATATTCCCTTCAGTCTCCCACTTGCACTAGAGACAATAATCTAGTTAGAAAACTTTGTGTATTGAACACCTATGGCTTTCTGGTGTTCCATATACGCGATTGCAAGTGGTTAACACAATCTACGGATATGATGCTTTAGGTCCGTGTGTATTTGCATGTCTTTGCGTCTTCACGCATCACTCATTCTCCAATGAGATGGCATTGTATAAATTTGGTCTTTTGGTGAGACCTTTAGTTTCTTGGGGTTAAATCATGTCGATACTATTGTCGTACAATATATCTTTAATGTTAGCCCCGAACCACACCTTAGTTTGATAACAAACTACTTGACACAAATGCCCTCCTTTGCTGCTACTGTAGCAGTCATATACTTAGCCTTTTGTTGTAGTATCCATCATAATGTCTTAACTTTGGAATTCATCCAAATCCGTCATGGAAACTCCTTTCCATTTTATTGTGCCACCCATAGTTTAAATTGAGATAAACTTAATTTGTGTCTTATGACAAAACTAGTATCAATATAATGCTTTACAATGAACTATTTGTAATTGTTTGTCACCTCTACACAAATATATTCTTAGTTCTTCCAAAGGATCATAACAATTTCCTTACTATCGTCCAATGATCATTTTATGATTCATCCTGGTATATGCTCATAACACTTAGATAATAGGACATATCTGGATGTGTACATATCATGGTATGATTGATCAAAACATTCTTGTGATTTCACTCATCAAGTGTCAAAGCACTTGAATCTTGTTTCACTTATCAAGTGTAAATACACTTGAATCTTGATTCAATTCTTTTCCATGCGACAAGATCCTTTTCTCGTCGTTTCTATATTGAAACCCTTCAATATCTCATATATGTACGTTTGGCATAACCATATTAGCGTCAATGTCTATCCATGTAGACATTCATGCTAAATATTCGGGTTTTGCCTAAGTCTTTCATCGAAATGAAATTCTTAACCTTTGTCAATAAAAGATACATTATTTCCAATCAACAAGATGTCCTCCACATAATGTATTAGAAATATGTCTCAGCGCTCCCACTTAATTTCTTGCAAATGCAAGCATCTTCATCGTCTCCTGATAAAAACTCCTTTAACAGGTTCATCACGGTGAAGATTCCAACTCCGCGATGCTTACTTCAACCATTGAAGTTTGCATGCCCTTTTTAGCATCCTTTGAATTAACAAAACCGTTTGGATCATGTCATGCACACGTCCTAGGTAACCATTCTATTAGAAGAACTTTTTTTTGTTTATTCATCTACCATATACCAAATTATATGTAGTGGTTGCTATTTTAATCCGTCCAGACTAAATATCGCTATGAAAGATCAAATCTTGTCATAGTCAACTCCTTGAACATTGTCGTAAAAAACTTTACGACATGTTGACTATTTCATAGATGTGAAACATCCATGCCTGTTTCTTTATAGATCCAAATACGACCGATAGGTTTTTACACCTTTATGGAGGGTCTTCCAAGTTCAAAAAACTTGATTTCTCGTGTATGGAACTATCACGGATTTTATGGCTTCAAGCCATTTGACGGATTCAGGGCCCATCATCGCTTCTTTGCATGTAGTCGGTTCATCATTATCAAACAATAATGATTTATTCTCAAATCTCAGTATTTGATTATTTATCCGACCTACTTGGTTCAATAGGAACTTAGACCTCCGTGACCATAACCTTTGAGGCACGTGAGCCATGAGCATTCTGGCTGCCTCCAGAACATTTTACGGCACTGCGCAACTCAGCACATATAGCTAAGGTTCGTTAACCTTATCAAAGTTCTATTGTCCTCCCACTTAAATTTTGTGAAAAATTCCTTTTTCAAGAAACTTCACATTTCAAGCGACAAAACCTTTTGTCCTCGGTGTTATGGAGGAATACCCAATGGTTATTCGAAATAACCTACAAAGACATGATCATACGACTTTGGTTGTAAACATCTTACTTATGTTGAGCATACCAAAATTTTAAGAAAGGACAACTTGGGTTTTACCCCAAACCAGGTGTCATTTCAACAGATCAAGATGGAGCTCTTTTTAGTGTAAAAGCGGTAGTATCTAAAGCTTTAATATTTTAAAACATAATGGCAGTTTTATAAATAACACCTTTGATCCAACCATGTCAAACAAGGTTTCATTACAAATCTCAAACACTCCATATTCCTATGGTGTTTCAGGAGATGTAAATCTAGGTGATTTGCTAAACTTGAAACTCAAATAAATCCCTTTATGATGAAACCATAAATCATTTATTTTCTTGTTACACTTGCAACTCAAATAAATCCCTTTATGATAAAATCATAAATCATTTATTTTCTCGTTACATTGATTTTCCACTTCATCTTGAAAGTCTTTGAACGTTTTCAAATATTTCATACTTCTTTCTCATTAAGTGAATATTCACTCAAATTTCTAGAGAAAGTATATGAAGTTGAAATCTATCGCTTACGACTACACATAATGTACTAGATACATCGATATGTATAAATTTCAATATTTTAGTCGTTCTTTTTTTGGCCTTTGAACGAAGTTTTAATTATCCCGCGGAAAGTCTCACAAGCGCCACTTGATCAAATCAAAGACTCCAAAAATCCATGAAAATGGAGTTTCTTCATGTTTTCTTTCCAATATAATTTAAACGACAATGTCACTTCGTAAGTGATCTTCCAATCATTTGTCTTGCGACATTTTAGCATTAGTTTTATGGATGTGATTTCTCCAACTAGATTTGTAAATCATCCATCTTATATGGAATACGGTAATTATTTGAACAATCTTTGTTCTCATAATACCTGATTTAAATAACTATTATTAAAACAAATCTTGAAGGCAAGCTTTGATGTTAACGAGAAATACAAACAACAGTTTGTTTGTTTTCGATGAACATCATCACATATTATCTTGCTAGTTACTTAGGCCATTGTAGTTCATGAATTGCGTCGTTCTGTATGAAATTTCATACCAACCAATTCGGTATCCAATACCCAAGAACCACATTGTTTAACAAGCAAAGAATACAACCATAACATGTATATCATCTATATACCTAAACTAGATATTTCCAGCCTTTTCTTTTCTGCCAAATATATTTTATAGATCCTCTTTCAGCATTTCCTTTTCCTTTTTAAAAGAATCTATCAACAACAACAGTGGCGCTATATACATGACACATAGTCCAAAGCATGTATATTCAAATACTAATACCTTTGGACTTGCACTTTGAAGTAGATCACCATCATCAAATGATCGACATTCTTTCAAAAAACATTCTTTAGTAATCTTTTAGTGTAGTGAACACTTTACATACATCTTCTATTCATCCTTATCATGACGACTTTCATGATCAAGATAATGTAGCTTATAAAGTCAAATCGTGAGTATAACATTACTTTCCAAAAACCTTTTGGATGATTAATGTCTAGCATCTCCAACCTTTGCAAATTCTCATCCAATATGAGAACATATATTATACTCTATCATATTGCAACCAAAACATTGTTTCAGATATCGTTATATCTGCCACACATGATGGTTTCTGAAACAATTCTTTCAGCTCCTAGATAAACTTGATATTAAAAACAATCAAGAATTATGGAGGCAAACATGATACTTAATATACTAACACTGGAATTGTTACTCTCGATTTAATACCAATTATTAAATTTCATGGAGTAAACAGAGTTTGCTAAAAGTTTGCAATAGGAATTTAAACTTTAGATTGACACTCAACACAATACGATACCAGTTCGTAAAGTAAATATCCCGAATTCTATAGTTCTATTATCTCAATTACAACTAAGCACAAGGTGGTGAACGAATGCCAATGATTACAACAAATTATGCAAATTCACTTTAATTTAATTTATGATAAATTGAGTTCTACTATTCCAAATTAGAAATGAACTCCCACTCAAAAACGACATCCCTCGTGTCTTTTTTGTGATTACATGAACCAAATCCACTACACCAAGTCCGATCATCACGTGAGTCGGTGTAGCTTCAAAGGCGAGCATCAAATGAGCATCATATCTTTCATATGACGCATGCTTAACCTTTCGGTTCGTGTTCCGAGGCCATGTCTGTACATGCTATGCTCGCCAAGTAAGAACCTTAGTATTCGCGTGTGTAAACTGTCTTACACCCGAAATATGATCACGGATCCAAAAACTTAACATCCCAAAAATATTGATCATGATTATCATTTTCCAATCACCAAAATTTAGGGTTAACAAAAACTTTTGTTAAATAAAAAAAATCAAATGAATGCATGTGTGTATGTGATGATTGTATGAATGCATGAATTGCCTTGTGTGATTGATCTAAATATCAAGGAATGGTTTAAAGATGAAAACAACATCATCTAAAACATTTCCAAGCAGAAACAAAACAAGAGAAAATAAAAAACAAACCAAATAAAGCAAATGGTCATATTTGCCAATCTTGCTCACTAGGCCACTTTGAGTGTTTCTAGTCCAAGATTTCAAACAGAAACATTTCCATTTATTTTCACCCCTTTCTAGACCAAGTAAAAAGGAACCCAATCCCACCTTTCAAAATTACAGAAACATTTGGCAACTTGATTAAAATGACAAGTCAAAATTGAATCTTTATCATATGTGAAGATCACCCCTTTTCAAAAACCAACCAAACCAATTCACCTTGACCTTTCCAACTAACCATAGACTAATTAGTATATACCTAGTACACCCACAAAGTTTGAATCAAAAATTCAAATTTAAAGCTCTTTCGACCATTTTATCAAACACCAAACAAACAAACATCAAACACTATTAGGAGTAGTGATTGTGGCCTAACTTGTTACCTCTCTGGTTCACAACAAGCTATTAGTAGATCATCTAGCCCATTTAACAAGCTCTAGAACTACTGTGAGCTTGCCATGCCATCAATGGTGAGCATGCCGAGAGCACCCTTGCCACCCCAATGTCGCCAGCCAGCTAGGAGCCTCACTAGCCTCGCAAACCTTGTCTAGCAGGCACTCCACCGTGCACCACCACCCCCTATCCAAGCCTCGACCCTTGCCAGCCCTTGGACCACATAGCCCGAGCATGCCCAACCTCTCTGTGAGCGTGCCGAGAGCGCGCCAGAGCGCCACCCGCGACACACGCCCATAGACCGCGTCCCGCCTTCGCCGCCCGTCAGCGTGATCACCACCGCCTAGGGAACTGCTCAGACATGCCCGTTCGCCGCCGCGCGGACCGTAGACGCTGTGCGCTGTTAAACTGCCCGTTAGACCCGCCCAAAGAACCGCGACGTTCCGACCACCTCGCACCGCCCCACGCCGCGTAACCATGCCGTTGAGCTTCGCCAGGGAGCACAGCACCGCCCCTATCGTCGCCCATGCCTTTAGCTTGTTGTGCCGATGACCATGACGAGCTCAGCCCGCGCCCTTTGGTCCCCTCGCTGCACTATAAATAGAGGCCACCCCGTTCGAACTCAGCACACCATCTCACTCCCCTCTCTCTCAGAAGTGTTGGAATTATGCCCTAGAGGCAATAATAAAGTTGTTATTGTTATAATTCTTGTTCATGATAAAGTTTATATTCCATGCTAGAATTGTATTAAGCGGAAACTTTGATACTTGTGTGGTTTATGAACAACACCGTGTCCCTAGTACGCCTCTATGGACTAGCTCATTGATTAATGATGGTTAAGGTTTCCTAACCATAGACATGAGTTGTCGATTAATAATGAGATCATGTCATTAGGAGAATGATATGATGGATATACCCAAATCAAGCAGAGCAATTAGATCGTGTCATCGTGTTCATCTTTGCGAAGCTTTTTCCTATGTTAAATATTGTATTCCTTAGACCATGAGATAATGCAACTCCCTGGTATCGGAAGAAAGCTTTGAGGTCATCAAACGTCATCCTATGTGAGGGTGATCATAAAGGTGTCTCTCAGGTGATCGGAAAGTACTTGTTGGGTTGTATGTATCGAGATGGGATTTGTCCCTCCCAATTCGGAGAGATATACTTCGGGCCCACTCGGTAATCGATATCAACACCGCTTGCAAGCACGTGGTTAAGGAGTTAATCACAAAGTGATATCGGATTACGGAACGAGTAAAGTACTTGTTGTGAACGAGATTGAACTAGGTATGCCGATACCAACGATCGAATCTCGGGCAAGTAAAATATCGCGTGACGAAGGGAATATATATATGGGATTAATTGAATCCTGGCATCATGGTTCATTCGATATGATCATCGATGAATATGTGGGAGATAATATGGGTTTCCAGATCCCGCTGATGATTATTGATAGAAGATCATGTCTGCATATTCTCGAACCCGTAGGGTCACACACTTAACGTGCTTCGACGCTAGGATAAAATGGATAATTGGTTTGTGAGTTTTTGTTCAGAGTCTCGGATGAGATCCAGGACATCACGAGAGGTTCCGGAATGGTCCGGAGAATAAGATTCATATAAAGGAAAGCAGTTTTTGGATTTCGGAATCGTTTCGGAATGTTCGGTATTGTACCGGAAGGTTCTAGAAGCTTCCGGAGTGGGACCAACGTGGCCCCAATTATCGGAGGGGTGTGTGGGCCTACGAGGGAGTGCCCTGGCCGCATTGGGCCAGGGGAACAAGGCCCCATAGGCCCAACCGGCCAAAAACCTAGGGGAAACCCTAGGAAACCTTCTAGAAGGGGGGGAAGACTTGCCCCCCACTCCACCCTTGGGGCCGCCGCCCTAGGGCTTGGAGGAGGGGGCAAGGGGGCCAACCATACCCCTATATAAGGTGGGCAGGGGCGCACCCTCCCCTCACCCCAAACCCTAGCCGCCAGCTGCTGCCCTACCTCTCTCTCTGTCCCGACTGCGTGTAGGCGAAGCCCTGCTGCAGAAACTCTCCACCATAGCACCACGCCATCGTGTTGTAGATCCAATCTATCTCTCCAACCCACTTGCTGGACCGAGGAAGGAGGAGACGTCGCAGCACCGTACGTGTGCATCTCTTGGAGGCTTCGCCACTTGCGGTGTTGGATCGGATCGGATCGCGAGGAGGAGAAGGCGAGTACGACTACACCAACCACGTTCTATTGAACGTTTCCGCTGTGTGATTTCTTCAAGGGTATGAAGATCTCATCTATCCCTCTCGTTGATTGCATCTTCTATATTAGATCTTGTCTTTCTCGTTCGCATCCGTAGAATTTTTTTGATTTACTATGCTGCGAAACCCTTTAGTGGTATCAGAGCTAGATCTATGCGTAGATGTGTTTCACGAGTAGAACGCAACATGCTTGTTACGGGCGTTGATGTTTTCTGTTGCAAGCCTCTTGTTGTGTACTTCTTATGACGCGGTATATTGAGATCGAAGCGGTCCAGGCCAACTTTACGCGACCTCGTTCGCGAGACCGGCTCTGCACTTGACGTGTGGCTTGTTCCATACATGCGGCTGGTGGATGCCAGTTTCTCTCACTATAGTTGTCATGGGATTTACACCAGATGTTGGCAACCATAATATCACCGTTGTGGATTTCCGTAGGTAAGAATCGTTCTTAGCTTGTTACTCCCATAAGCCACGTAAAACATGCAACAACAAAGTAGAGGCGTCTAACTTGTTCTTGCAGGGAGTGTTTTGTGATATGGTATGGCCCAAGATGTGATGTGTATGTTGTATGCAATGATCATGTTTTGTAATATTTCATGACTTGCATGTCGATGAGTACACAACCGGCAGGAGCCATATGGTTGTCTTTATAATTGTGTATGACCTGTGTGTCAACTTCTTATACGCCATGTAATAGCTTCACCTTATCGCTAAGTAGTTAGCAATAGTTGTAGTTGCTATTCGTGGTGGAGGCAATCATGGTAGAGTGATGGAGATCATACGGGAACGCACAAGATGGATATCATTGCGCAAAGATTGGCTATACCATGTCACATAAAATTATATGCATGTGATGTTTATCCTTTTATGTATCTTATTATGCTTAGATCGCGACGGTAGCATTATAAGATGATTCCTCACTTAAAGATCAAGATAAAATTGTGTTCTCCCCATGTATGCACCGTTGCGAAAGTTCGTCATGTTCAAGCACCTCGTGATGATCGGGTGCTATAAACTCTACATTCACATACAACGGGTGCAAGCCATTTTTGCACATGCGGAAGTACTTGGGTTTGACTTGACGAGCCTAGCATGTACAGATATGGCCTTGGAACACACGAACCGAAAGGTTAAGCATGAGTCATATGAATGATATGATCGACACTTTGTTGTCCACCATTGAAACCACATCTCTTCTTGTGAAGATCGGATTAGGTGTGGTGAATTTGGATCGTGTTCACTAAACAACTTTAGGGATGTTGAATTTAGTGGGAGTTCATCTAGTAATTTGATTAATTTGAACTAGTTATCATGAACATAGTCTAAATTGTACTTGCAAATTTTGTAGATCAAATGGCTAAGTCTAACTTCAACTTCAACGTTTTTGCTGAGAAAGAAAAGCTTAAGAACAATGGGTCTAACTTCACCAACTGGTTCCGCAATCTGGGAATCATTCTCGCTGGCGGACAAAAGGACTATGTCCTTGAGAAAGCGCTAGGTGACGCCCCTGCTATAGATGCCCCTGCTATTAATGAAACATAAATATGAAACGTTTGAAAATTTCAAAGAATTTCAAAACAAAGTGGAAAACCATCGTAACAAGAAAATTAAATTTCTACGATCCGATCGTGGAGGTGAATATTTGAGTTATGATTTTCTCACGCATCTTAAAGCAAGCGGAATCGTTTTGCAACTCACGCCACCCGGAACACCACAGCGCAATGGTGTGTCTGAACGCCAGAATCGAACTCTATTAGATATGGTGCGATTGATGATGTCTCTTACAGATTTGCCATTATCATTTTGGGGTTATGCATTATAAACCGCTGCATTCACTTTAAATAGGTCACCATCTAAATCCGTTGAGATGACACCGTATGAACTATGGTTTGGTGCTAAACCTAAGTTGTCGTTTCTTAAAGTTTGGGGATGCGAAGCTTACGTCAAGAAGTTGATGCCGGACAAGCTCGAACCCAAAGCGGAGAAATGCGTCTTCATAGGATGTAACATCCCAAAAATACTAAACTTGGATCATCAAACTCTAAGCATCAAAATTAGGGTTAACAAAAACTTTTCTAAATAAAATTATGAAAGCATGCATATGTGTATGCATTTCATTTGAAATTCTTTTGAACCAACTTGTTTGTGTGTTCCTTTGCTTGTAAATGGATACTTAGGTGAAATAAACATCATCTAAACATTTCCCACCCTTTTCCCAAAGACAAGTAAATCAAAACAAATAAAATAAGGGAATGGTCATTTTGACCAATTTAACTCCCATGCCTACTTTGGCTGTCTCAAACTTTCAGAACCTAACAGAAACTTTTCTGGATCTTTGCACCCCTTGATTGTACTCATAACAAGGTATCAAGGCCCACTTTGTGATCATCCAAAAATTTCAAATGCATGGTTTAAATGGCAATTCAAAATTGAATCTTTATCATATGGGAAGATCCCAATTTTTCAAAAACCACTCAAACAAGCTCAACTTTCAAAACCCAAGAATCTGCAGACTCACCAGCACCAACCTAGCACACCCACCAAAAATCTTTTCAAAATTCAAAACTTGAGTTCTTGCGGCCATTTCATCAAACACTTGGCAGACACAAATCAAACAAAATCCAAACACTATTGTGAGCAGTGATTGAAGCCTAACTTGTTCCCTCTCTGGTTACAACTAGGTTTTAGTAGATCATCTAGCTCAATTGCACACCCTTAGCATCACTGTAAGCTTGGCATTGCCATCAATTGTGAGCAGGCCGAATGCACCTTTGTCACCCCCATGTCGACAGCAAGCTAGGAGGAGAAACAAGCCTAGCCAGCATGTCTGGGAGCAAGCCAACATCCCACCGCCACTCCCTGTCTAGCGCTCGAACGTTGCCAGCCACTGGACCACACGCACGAACCATGCCAACCTCGCCAGCAACCATGCCGAGAGCACGCCCCGTGCGCCACGCTCGACCGACGCCCACAGACCGCGCGCCGCCCTCGCCGCGTGCATACGTGATCACCACCGTCCCAGCAACCCCACAGACACGCTCGTTTGCCGCTGCGCGGACCACGCACGATGTGCGCCATTAAAATCTCTGTCAGGCACGCGTAGAGCACCGTCGCGTTCCGACCAAACCGCACCGCCCCACGTCTCGCCACCGTGCCGTTGAGCATCGCCAGGGAGCACCGCACCACCCCCTACCGTCGCCCATGCCGATAGCCGTCTGTACCATCGACCACGACGAGCTCACCGTGCGCCCCGTTGGTCCCCTCTCACCACTATAAATAGAGGCCACCCCCAGCCGAATTGAGCACACCATCTCACTCCCCTCTCCTCACTGATCATTCCACCCCGTTCTCGGAGCAAGGCGAGCAGCGCAGTGCCGGAATTTCACCGGAGCCTGCCACTGCTGGAGAAGAAGGGATCCAGCGATTGGAGCCGCCCCAGGAGAAGCTGCCGGTACCAAGAGGTTCGCCGTCGTCGACTTTGTCGTTCGCCCATCTCGCCGACCCTCGCCTGAACCCCGGTGAGCCCCCAACGACCCCCACTGGCCGCGCTAGGTTTCTGTCTCGCTGGCGTTGCCCAACGTCGACGATGACACTCAGCCGTTGGATTAGAACCAGATCGAACGCACCACATCGCCCCATACCGTTTTGCACCCCCTGTCTCACTAACGCGTGGGGACAGCCACTTAAACAGCCCGCGGAAGCACTGCGCTTAGAAGGCCGGCCCAGTATCACTTCCCGCGCAGCCTAGTTATTTGAATTAAACCTTTTCCATTTTATTTCAAACACACTTCTGCACCCAGTTTCAAAAATCAACCCAGATCAATTCAGTGCACCAAATTGAATGAAACCAATTTTGATAGAAAGGTCTGGGAATGCTGAATCCAAGCCCGTTGGATTCAAGTCATTTGGATCTGTAGATCACCCTTGGCAAAAATAACAAGACAGAAGCTTTTCTGCATTCAAACATTTTTCAAACTTAAACCACAATAGCTTTTGAGTTGATTCCAACTCTCAAAAATCACATTTGACCATAGCTTTCAGAAAATATAAAAGTATATAGATTTACTTACAGAAATAATGACCAAGTAATAAAAGAATGCCACATAGGCATTTCTAGCCACTTTATTTAATTAAAATAAAAGGGTAAAACCTTATTAAATTGTGACACCACTTTAAATCACATTCCCATGGACTAAAATATGTGGTGATGACATGTGTCGACATGATCCCATGTTTGGTTTGGAGAATATTAAATCTTAAGTAATTTTTCAATGAGTAGAAATTACTTTTCTAAAAATAAAAGGAATTAAACCAAGATTTAATCTTGTAATGTTAGTGATGATGCTAGATCATCTATAGGACCATTTTGTGTGATGATTGCAAGTAGTTAAGTATTGTTTGGTGATTGTGTACATCGTATTTATTTATGGACGCTAGTACCGACCAAGGATACGAGGAGGAAGGAGGATACTACGAAGAAGAAGCCGAGGAGAACTTCAACCACTCCTCTGGACAAGGCAAGCCTAATACTACTAGTGAATGTGCAAGATAACCCTTGCAAGATATTCTACTGATACAAGCAAACCCTTACTTGTTACCATGCCTACTATATGCCTTAAGCATATGTGATTTTACCCACTTGATAACCCAATCCTAGTTTTATTTGCAAGCTTTCTATTTTATTTCCTTATCAAAGCTACTTCCTTAGAGAGTACTCAAGTGACTTGTACATTCTAGAAAGATATAGTTGAAGGTTGCATAAAGAGCATAAAATTTGGCCTAAGTTAGGAACCTTGATATCATCCTAAGATATAAGGTTGTACTTAGTTGAAACTCCACTAGTTTACCACCCCTCCTTAGTACTTATCCCCACTTGTAGATGCTAGTAATAAGCATAAAACTTGATCAACTTTAGATGGGAATACTTGGTGGAAAAATGGTTATGAAAACCTTAGAATGATGGATCATTCTACTGAGATGTTTTGACATGTGTTTCTGAACACCAGATGATTTTGGTGATGAAAATGTTGAGGCATGAGCCTTAGCCCTTTATAAAACTGATGGTTGTCTGGATGCGATACCATTCCAATTTTATTATACAACCACAATACCCGAAGATTGGGTAGGGCTTGACTGGAAACTTATATACCTTAGTATTAGTTCCCTCGCGGCCAAGGTCTGAGCTGAGGCTACCTTGTGAAGATTGTCCACCTGTGTAGTACCCAAGATGACAGTTGGTCATGGTTGGGAGGCCAAACTCACAGGAGAGGTGCTTATACTAGGGCGTGTAATTGAAAGGTTAGGATTGATTATCCGCATACTGAGTATGGTGAATTCAGGATTTGTTCCTAACGGATGTATCGAATGTTGTGGTGAAACTGTACAATCTCTGCAGAGTGTCAAACTATTCGAATAGCCGCGTCCGCGGTTATGGACAGTTGGAGTGGCCATACTGTTCCCCTGTCAGATGTTTTCAAAAGAACTTGTGAAATGAATTGAGACTTTGACTTGACCACAATAGAGTTGTGACATGAGTTACAAGATCCCACTTAGGAATTATAAATTTGTGACTAGTTTCTCTTGCTTCTTAACTTAGTAGAGATAAATCTGGCCTTTTCAAAATAACCCTAGAGCCTAGTGTCCTATTATCCAAAAAAAAAACCTTTCACTTATTAGTATTAGTTTGCGAGTACTTAAAGAGTACTCATGGCTTTGTCCCTGGCTATTCCCGTGGCCAGACTATGAAGAGGAGTACCTGGAGGATGGACCCGAGGAAGGTTACAACAACTAGGATCATCTCCCATCGTCAGCATTGCCTGTGACCCCGAAGATGGAGCTTCGCCTACGCTACCGTTATTATTACGTATTCCGCTGCTTGCGTTGTATTAAGAACCGGATCATGAGATCCTTATTTGTGTAAGACCTTATGTATGGTTTGTAATGGATGATGTACCGTGGTATCCAATTCTGTTATGTCTCGCAAAAATGGTAATCCTGGGATTGCGATGTATGGCATAACAGGCATCTGGGATTAAAAATCCGGGTGTTGACAAGTTGGTATCAGAGCCATCCTGACCATAGGAGACCCTAGTTAGACTGGACGTTTGAATCAAAAACTTAGTTTAAAAACCAATGGAAGCAAATATTTACAAAAACTTATTCTCATTCTTATCCCTTTGATTCTTTCATGAAAATTCATGTTCCTCAAAAATTCTTGCAAAATACATAAAATTTGACACACTTGATCACTCTACTAACTTACTCATCCTATATTCTTATAGATGGATGTGAAGTACAACAAGTTTTATCAGTTGGGAAATGGAGGAGACCTTATCTTTGAGAGGGATTTGGACCAGCTTTCGGAACTTCTGGAGCGTCCGCACCCCGAGTTCTTCGGAGCTCAGCTCAATGATCAAGGAGGAGAAGATCTGCAGTGGATAATTGTTGCAAGTCTCCGAGGAAAGATTGAACCTCCCACTGCTAAGGGAATTCAGTTTACCTTGAGAGAGAACAACTGGCTCGATGGACTTGCCAGGGCCATGCAGGAAGCTCTTTCCCGTCTGTGTGGGCAGAGTATCAACCAGATCAAGGGAACCCGCTTTGAGTTTTTCCCAAGGCGTGATGCAAATGGACAACCACTGGAAGCACCATACCACCCTGATCTGAAGACTCAATTGGACCACCTTAGTTTTATGATGTACGATCGTCAGCAGGAGTTGGATAACTGCCGTGACTACTCCAACCACAAGTCTGCCATCATCAAGACGAAGGATCAAACCATCGCCATGCTAGCGAAGGATCGCAAGTCTCGCCGTTGTCAGCTCGACAATAAGGAGCGCATCATTGCCCGTCTTCGCCACCGCATCTCATCTTTGGAGGAAACCATCCACGAGAGAGACATGCAGTTGGAGGAAAGGGAGAATGCCGGAGAGGACCTTCGTGGAGACCCCTACTCCTATCTCAGCGATGATGATAATTTTCTGGAGGATCAGGCTATGGATTTCTTCACCGATGAGGATGATTTCGCCTTCATTGATGATGATGAAGATGACGAAGCCACCGATTCCAAGGAGTAGTACCATTTGAGCACTAGCGTAGTGAGTAGTATTCGGTCCCACTGTATCGTAGTTTTCAGAATGGTTCTTAAAACCATCTATTTTTCTTTGTTGTGGTGTGTGTTGTATCGTGTGCTATGAGTGAATGAATGAAAAGCAAGTTGCTAGAAAACTCTGAGTCAAACTTTAAAAACTTTTCAAAGTCCCCGAAACCTTAGAAATTTCCCTCTTTTCTCATGATCTATCTCAATCTTCAGATGCCACGTGGAGGAAGTGGTTCATCCCCGGACCCGATGTTGCAGATCCTGTAAATGTTGACTTCTGACCGTGAAGCTGAAAGAGCGGAACGTCAAGCCAACCTAGCCACCCTGCAACAGATAGCTCAGCTTGCCCACAACAACCAAGGCCACGGAAATCAGGACAACCATGAATCTAAGCTCAAGAATTTCCAGAATACCAACCCACCTATTTTCACTAAGTCAGAAGAGCCCCTAGACGCCGATGATTGGCTGCAAACCATGGAAAATAACCTAGAAGTAGACGGAGTGGAAGCCAACAAGAAAGTTCTGTTCGCCACCCACTATCTAGCCAGAGATGCTAGGGCATGGTGGAACAGTGTTCGCGCAATGACCGGAGGCCAGATGATGACCTGGGAGGAATTCAAGGTCAAGTTCAGCAGAACCCATGTGCCACCGGGTTTGATCAAGAGGATGAGAGACGAGTTCAGAGAGCTGAAGCAAGGAAGGATGGCTGTAGTGGAATACCGTGACAAATTCTTTTCATTAGCTAGGTATGCCCCGGATGAGATTGACACCGAAGCCAAGAAGAAGGAGATATTCTTGAATGGTCTGCACGATGAGATGCAGAAGTTGTTAGTCAATATCCCCTTTGCCGATATTGAAGCCCTTGTAGACTCTGCTATCCATATGGAAGGGAAGATCAACCAAGCCAACGAGACCCGCAAGCGTCGCATGATGCATCAGCCAGGAACCCATCAGACCCCAAAGTATCGCCCTAACCCATCTCCCAGATTTGCCCCAAGAACAAACAGACCCCCGATGAACCGTCCGACCTATCCCAACCATGGAAACCCTAGACCCGGAGGAAATCACAACAACCCCAGGGACTCTAGCAATTTCAACCGTGCCCCACCCAAGTTCAACAACAACAATGCTACCACCAACACCAACACTTCCCCGAGGACTGGAAGCAATGCTGTGCCTGTCGCAGCAAAATACAAGTCGCAAGTGACTTGTTATGACTGTGGAAATAAGGGTCACTACTCCAACGAGTGCCCAAACAAGAAGAATGCCGTAGCCCCCAATACCAATGCCCCAGCTCAGCAGCAGCGTCGTGTTCAGCCAGGAAGAAGATTTGCCCCAGGAAATTCACTCACCCGCAACGGCCGCCTTTTTATCATGCATGCTGAAGAAGCTCAGGAAGCGCCAGACGTCGTGCTGGGTATGTTTTCTGTTAATCCAGTACTTGCAAGAGTGTTGTTTGATTCTGGTGCATCGCATTCATTTGTCACCGAAGAATTTGCATGCACTAGTAAAATTCAACCAACCAAATTGAAGCATGTCATGATTGTTCAAATTCCCAGATCAACCACCAAGGCTAGGCAAATTTGCAAAGCCGTCCCTATCCGAATCCATGGCATAGATTTTTATGCTAATCTGATAGTACTCGGAACTAAAGGTTTGGAAGTAGTAGTAGGAATGGATTGGATGTCCAAACATAAAGGATTGATTGACTATGCCAAGAAAGCCATCACCATGACCAGTACAGCCGGAATATCAGTCGAGCATATATCTGAAACCTTACCTCGCCAATTCAAATGCAACAAGAGTATAGACCAACCTACCATTGACCAAGTCCGGATAGTCTGTGAATACCCCGATGTATTTGCAGATGTTTTGCCCGGTATGCCCCCAGATCGGGATATCGAGTTTATCATCGAACTAATCCCCGGAACTGGACCCATAGCCCAGAGACCATATAGTATGAACCCGTCGGAGCTAGCAGAACTGAAGAAGCAACTGGATGCCATGCTGGAAATTGGATTGATTCAACCAAGTGCGTCACCATGGAGATCAACTGTCTTGTTTGTGGACAAGAAAGATGGAGGTAACCGTTTGTGTACGGATTATCGGAAGTTGAATGATGTCACCATCAAGAACAAGTACCCTTGGCCAAGATAGAAGATTTGTTTGATCAGTTGACCGGTGCCAAAGTGTTTTCTAAGATTGATCTTAGAACTGGCTATCATCAACTCAAGATTCGTGCAGAGGATATTCCAAAGACTGCCTTTACCACCAGATATGGATTATACGAGTATACCCTTATGTACTTTGGATTAACCAATGCCCCCGCTTATTTCATGAATCTCATGAATAAGATTTTTATGGACTTCCTGGATAAGTTTGTCGTTGTTTTCATCGATGACATTCTTATTTATTCCAAATCAGAAGAAGAACATGAGCTACACCTAAGGACCATTCTTGGAACCCTTATAGAGCATCAGTTGTATGCAAAGTTTAGCAAATGTGAATTCTGGTTACAGGAGGTAGGATTCCTCGGTCACATTGTATCAGCCGGAGGAATTGCCGTTGACCCTGCCAAAGTGAAAGATGTCGAAGATTGGCAAGCCCCAACCACTCAAACCCAAGTTCGTGCATTTCTCGGATTGGCGGGATACTACCGCAAGTTCGTAGAAGGATTATCGAGTATTGCCAGACCCATGACCCAATTACTGAAGAAGGACAAGAAGTTTGAATGGACCGACAAGTGTGAAGCGAGTTTTCAAGAACTCAAGAGGAGATTAATTTCAGCCCCAATCTTGATCATGTCGGATATCACGAAGCCCTTCGATGTGTATTGTGACACATCCAAGATCGGTCTCGGATGTGTGCTAATGCAAGAAGGCAAAGTTATATCTTATCTATCTCGACAATTGAAGCAACATGAGCAAAATTACCCAACCCATGACCTCGAACTCGCAGCCGTAGTTCTAGCCCTGAAGACATGGAGACATTACCTAATGGGAAATCGTTGTGAGATTTATTCGGATCACAAGAGCCTGAAGTATATATTCACTCAGAAGGAGCTGAATATGAGACAGAGGAGATGGATTGAGATAATCAAGGATTACGACCTGGACATTCACTATCACCCTGGTAAAGCCAATGTGGTAGCAGATGCCCTTAGCAGATTGCCGTGCCGCTTGAACTCCATGATTTTGAAGGAGCAACCAACCCTGCACAAGGAAATGGAAGATTTTCGAATAGTATTAGTGAGTGAAGGATTTTTGGCTAGCATAGAACTCTAGCCCACTTTGATCAGTCAGATCAAAGAGGCGCAGAAAGGAAATGCTAGTATCGACGGAATCAAGCATCGTATCGGTGCAGGCAAAGTACCCGGATTCACCGAAGACGAAGGAGTTCTGTGGTACAAAGGACGCCTTTGTGTACTAGTAGATTCTGAGTTGAAAGAAGTTATTTTGAAGGAATCTCATGATACTCTTTATTCTATCCGCCCTAGAGGAACGAAGATGTATCAAGATTTGAAAGAGCAATTTTGGGTGCATAAGATGAAGAGAGAAATCGGAAGCTATATCGCCAAGTGTGACATATGTCAGCAAGTCAAGGCAGGACATCAAAGACCCGCTGGATTGTTGCAACCATTACAGATTTCGGAATGGAAATGGGATTCCGTTGGAATGGACTTTATCACTGGACTGCCTACTTCTAGTAGGGGAAATGACTCTATCTGGGTCATAGTGGACAGATTGTCCAAAGTCGCCCATTTCTTGCCCGTCGAGACCACATATCAGAGTTCGAAGCTAGCAGAGTTGTACATCGCTAGAATAGTTAGTTTGCATGGAGTCCCCAAGAACATTGTATCTGATCGAGGAACTCAGTTTACATCGAGATTCTGGAAGAAAGTTCAAGAAGGTTTAGGAACCCGCCTAGATTTCAGTACCGCGTATCACCCTCAGACCGATGGACAAACGGAGCGAGTAAATCAAATACTCGAAGATATGCTGAGAGCATGTGTGTTAGAATATGGATCCAAGTGGGAAGACTATCTGCCATTTGCAGAATTTTCATACAACAACAGTTATCAAGCCAGTTTGCAAATGGCCCCATTTGAATTTATGTACGGAAGAAAGTGTCGCACCCCTTTGAACTGGTCGTAAGTAGGAGAGAGTCAGATTTTCGGACCCGACATCCTACGAGAAGCAGAAGAGAAGGTTCACAGGATTCGTGAGCACCTCAAGACGGCCCAATCCAGACAGAAGAGTTACGCCGACAAGAGACGTCGAGACCTCGCCTTCAACATAGGAGATTCTGAAGGTGTCGCCATTGAAGGGAATGCAGCGTTTCCAACTCAAAGGAAAGTTAGCCCCAGATATATCGGAACTTTCAAGATTCTGAACCGTCGAGGAGAAGTGTCGTATCAATTGGAACTACCCGAAAAGATGTCTACAATACACAATGTGTTCCATATCTCGTTACTTCGCAAGTGTCTCAAAGTCCTAGAGAAGACCGAAGTGTTCAAGAACATCGACCACCGGACCATAGAGATCAACGATGACCTAACCTATCCCGAAGTACCCATCCGTATTTTGGAAGAAGCTTTCAGAACTACCCGAACCCGAAGCATGAAGTTTCTCAAGATTTAGTGGAGCAACCACACAGAAGAGGAAGCTACCTGGGAGCGCGAAGATCACATCAGGACGGAGTTTCCCGATCTCTTCAAATCCTAGGTAATATTTTTCGTCCTTTTTCAAATCTCGGGACGAGATTTTTTTTAAGGGGGGAAGGTTTGTAACATCCCAAAAATACTAAACTTGGATCATCAAACTCTAAGCATCAAAATTAGGGTTAACAAAAACTTTTCTAAATAAAATTATGAAAGCATGCATATGTGTATGCATTTCATTTGAAATTCTTTTGAACCAACTTGTTTGTGTGTTCCTTTGCTTGTAAATGGATGCTTAGGTGAAATAAACATCATCTAAACATTTCCCACCCTTTTCCCAAAGACAAGTAAATCAAAAAAAAAATAAGGGAATGGTCATTTTGACCAATTTAACTCCCATGCCTACTTTGGCTGTCTCAAACTTTCAGAACCTAACAGAAACTTTTCTAGATCTTTGCACCCCTTGATTGTACTCATAACAAGGTATCAAGGCCCACTTTGTGATCATCCAAAAACTTTCAAATGCATGGTTTAAATGGCAATTCAAAATTGAATCTTTATCATATGGGAAGATCTCACTTTTTCAAAAACCACTCAAACAAGCTCAACTTTCAAAACCCAAGCATCTGCAGACTCACCAGCACCAACCTAGCACACCCACCAAAAATCTTTTCAAAATTCAAAACTTGAGTCCTTGCAGCCATTTCATCAAACACTTGGCAGACACAAATCAAACAAAATCCAAACACTATTGTGAGCAGTGATTGAAGCCTAACTTGTTCCCTCTCTGGTTACAACTAGGTTTTAGTAGATCATCTAGCTCAATTGCACACCCTTAGCATCACTGTAAGCTTGGCATTGCCATCAATGGTGAGCAGGCCGAATGCACCTTTGTCACCCCCATGTCAACAACAAGCTAGGAGGAGAAACAAGCCTAGCCAGCATGTCTGGGAGCAAGCCAACATCCCACCGCCACTCCCTGTCTAGCGCTCGAACGTTGCCAGCCACTGGACCACACGCACGAACCATGCCAACCTCGCCAGCAACCATGCCGAGAGCACGCCCCGTGTGCCACGCTCGACCGACGCCCACAGAACGCGCACCGCCCTCGCCGCGTGCATACGTGATCACCATCGTCCCAGCAACCCCGCAGACACGCTCGTTCGCCGCCGCGCGGACCACGCGCGCTGTGCGCCATTAAAATCTCTGTCAGGCACGCGCAGAGCACCGTCACGTTCCGACCAAACCGCACCGCCCACGTCTCGCCACCGTGCCGTTGAGCATCGCCAGGGAGCACCGCACCACCCCCCTACCGTCACCCATGCCGATAGCCGTATGTACCATCGACCACGACGAGCTCACCGTGCGCCCCGTCGGTCCTCTCTCACCACTATAAATAGAGGCCACCCCCAGCCGAATTGAGCACACCATCTCACTCCCCTCTCCTCACTGATCATTCCACCCCTTTCCCGGAGCAAGGCGAGCAGCGCAGTGCCGGAATTTCACTGGAGCTCGTCGCTGCTGGAGAAGAAGGCAGCCAGCGATTGGAGCCGGCCCAGGAGAAGCTGCCGGTACCAGGAGGTTCGCCGTCGTCTACTTCGTCGTTCGCCCGCCTCGCCGACCCTCGCCTGAACCCCGGTGAGCCCCCAACGACCCCCACTGGCCGCGCTAGGTTTCTGTCTCGCTGACGTTGCCCAACGTCAACGATGACCCTTAGTTGTTTGATTAGAACCAGATCGAACGCACCACATCGCCCAATACCGTTTCGCACCCCTATCTCACTGACGCGTGGGGACAGCCACTTAAACAGCCCGTGGAAGCGCTGCGCTTAGCAGGCCGGTCCAGTATCACTTCCCGCGCAACCCAGTTATTTGAATTAAACCTTTTCCATTTTATTTCAAACACACTTCTGTACCCAGTTTCAAAAATCAACCCAGATCAATTCAGCGCACCAAATTGAATGAAACCAATTTTGTTAGAAAGGTCTGGGAATGCTGAATCCAAGCCCGTTGGATTCAAGTCATTTGGATCTGTAGATCACCCTTCGCAAAAATAACAAGGCAGAAGCTTTTCTGCATTCAAACATTTTTCAAACTTAAACCACAATAGCTTTTGAGTTGATTCCAACTCTAAAAAATCACATTTGACCATAGCTTTCAGAATATATAAAAATATATAGGTTTACTTACAGAAATAATGACCAAGTAATAAAAGAATGCCACATAGGCATTTCTAGCCACTTTATTTAATTAAAATAAAAGGGTAAAACCTTATTAAATTGTGACACCACTTTAAATCACATTCCCATGGACTAAAATATGTGGTGATGACATGTGTCAACATGATCCCATGTTTGGTTTGGAGAATATTAAATCTTAAGTAATTTTTCAATGAGTAGAAATTTCTTTTCTAAAAATAAAAGGAATTAAACCAAGCTTTAATCTTGTAATGTTAGTGATGATGCTAGATCGTCTATAGGACCCTTTTGTGTGATGATTGCAAGTATTTAAGTATTGTTTGGTGATTGTGTACATCGTATTTATTTATAGACGCTAGTACCGACCAAGGATACGAGGAGGAAGGAGGATACTACGAAGAAGAAGCCGAGGAGAACTTCAATCACTGCTCAGCACAAGGCAAGCCTAACACTACTAGTGAATGTGCAAGATAACCCTTCCAAGATATTCTACTGATACAAGCAAACCCTTACTTGTTACCATGCCTACTATATGCCTTAAGCATATGTGATCATACCCACTTGATAACCCAATCCTAGTTTTATTTGCAAGCTTTCTATTTTATTTCCTTATCAAAGCTACTTCCTTAGAGAGTACTCAAGTGACTTGTAGATTCTACAAAGATATAGTTGAAGGTTGCATAAAGAGCATAAAATTTGGCCTAAGTTAGGAACCTTGATATCATCCTAAGATATAAGGTTGTACTTAGTTGAAACTCCACTAGTTTACCACCCCTCCTTAGTACTTATCCCCACTTGTAGATGCTAGTAATAAGCATAAAACTTGATCAACTTTAGATGGGAATACTTGGTGGAAAAATGGTTATGAAAACCTTAGAATGATGGATCACTCTACTGAGATGTTTTGACATGTGTTTCTGAACACCAGATGATTTTGGTGATGAAAATGTTGAGGCATGAGCCTTAGCCCTTTATAAAACTGATGGTTGTATGGATGCGATACCATTCCAATTTTATCGTACAACCACAATACCCGAAGATTGGGTAGGGCTTGACTGGAAACTTATATACCTTAGTATTAGTTCCCTCGCGGCCAAGGTCTGAGTTGAGGCTACCTTGTGAAGATTGTCCACCTGTACAGTACCCAAGATGACAGTTGGTCATGGTTGGGAGGCCAAACTCACAGGAGAGGAGCTTATACTAGGGCGTGTAATTGAAAGGTTAGGATTGATTATCCGCATACTGAGTATGGTGAATTCAGGATTTGTTCCTGGATGTATAGAATGTTGTGGTGAAAGTGTACAATCTCTGTAGAGTGTCAAACTATTCGAATAGCCGCGTCCGCGGTTATGGACAGTTGGAGTGGCCATATTGTTCCCCCGTCAGATGTTTTCAAAAGAACTTGTGAAATGAATTGAGACTTTGACTTGACCACAACAGAGTTGTGACATGAGTTACAAGATCCCACTTAGGAATTATAAATTTGTGACTAGTTTCTCTTGCTTCTTAACTTAGTAGAGATAAATCTGGCCTTTGGAAAATAACCCTAGAGCCTAGTGTCCTATTATCCAAAAAAAAACCTTTCACTTATTAATATTAGTTTGCGAGTACTTAAAGAGTACTCATGGCTTTGTCCCTGGCTATTCCCGTGGCCAGACTATGAAGAGGAGTACCAGGAGGATGGACCCCAGGAAGGTTACGACAACTAGGATCATCTCCCATCATCAGCATTTCCTGTGACCTCGAAGATGGAGCTTCGCCTACGCTACCATTATTATTACGTATTCCGTTGCTTGAGTTGTATTAAGAACTGGATCATGAGATCCTTATTTGTGTAAGACCTTATGTATGGTTTGTAATGGATGATGTACTGTGGTATCCAATTCTGTTATGTCTCGCAAAAATGGTAATCCTAGGATTGCGATGTATGGCATAACAGGCATCTAGGATTAAAAATCTGGGTGTTTACATAGGATACCCTAAGGAAATGATTGGGTATACCTTCTACCACAGATCCGAAGGCAAAGTGTTTTTCGCAAAGAACGGATCCTTTCTTGAGAAGGAGTTTCTCTCAAAAGAAGTGAGTGGGAGGAAGGTAGAGCTAGACGAGGTTATTGAACCTTCTCTCGAGTTGGAGAGTAGCGCATCACCTGAAATTGTTCCAGTGCCGTCTTCACCAACAAGAGAGGAAGCTAATGACGAGGATCATGAAACTTCGAACGATGCTACTGCTGAACGTCATAGGTCTACAAGGTCGCGTGCCACTCCTGAATGGTATGGCAACCCTGTCTTAACTGTCTTGTTGGTAGACAATAGTGAACCTGTGAACTATGAGGAAGCAATGATGAGCCCAGACTCTGAGAAATGGCTAGAGGCCATGAAATCCGAATTGGGATCCATGAGAGAAAACCAAGTATGGACTTTGGTGGACCCTCCTAGCGACCGTAAGGCCGTTGAGTGCAAATGGATTTTCAAGAATAAAACGGACGCGGATGGTAATGTTACTGTCTATAAAGCTCGGCTTGTCACAAAAGGTTTTCGACAAGTTCAAGGTGTTGACTACGATGAGACTTTCTCTCCCGTAGCGATGTTTAAGTCCATTCGGATTTTATTAGCAATTGTTGCGTTTCATGATTATGAAATATGGTAGATGGATGTCAAGACTGCGTTCCTCAATGGCAACATTGATGAAGAGTTGTATATGATGCAGCCCGAAGGTTTTGTCGATCCTAAGGATGCTGATAAAGTATGCAAACTTCAGCGTTCCATTTATGGACTGAAGCAAGCATCTCGGAGTTGGAACCTTCGTTTTGATCAAGTGATCAAGAGCTTTGGATTTGTTCCAAATTGCTATGAAGCTTGTATCTACAAGAAAGTGAGTGGGGGCTCAGTGACATTTATAGTACTATATGTGGATGACATATTGATTATTGGAAATGACATTGGTATGCTTAACCATGTGAAGAGTTATTTGAATAAATGTTTTTCAATGAAAGACCTAGGAGAAGCTGCTTATATATTAGGCATCAAAATCTATAGAGATAGACAAAGACGCCTAATATCTTTAAGCCAAAGTACATACCTAGTGAAAGAACATGTGGGCCCCCATGTGTGGTTTTGGTAATTAATGACAATCTCTATGGACTAATGATTGTATCAAGTTGTACTTGTAGGAATTGTCCATAGGCAATGCTTGAACCATATGTTGGCTTCAATGTTTGGAGAAGAAGAAAGTGAAGAGGATCAAGTGGTGACCAAGGTGTTCAAAGAGTGATCCACAGATTGGTCATGTGAGAGTTAAACCTATGAAGATCTCATGCTTAAAGCTTGCCATCCTCGGTGATCATGGATCGATGAAGACAAGGTCAAAGTAAAGGTTTCCCCATGTTGTATGGGGGAGTAACTTGCAAGTCTTCATCAAGCAAGTGCGTACAAGAGCAATCAAGAAAGGTGTTCCATCTTGAGAAGGACAAGACCATCTAAATCAATCAAGTGGAATATGCGCAAGGCAAAGGTATGATATTGATAGGGTTTCTTTCTTACCGGTCTCGTGGTGTTAGTTGGGGATACCGGTTTATAGGATAGACAACCGTACTATCAAGAGGGGCTCCCAAGTGAGTAACTCGATCATATCGTTCAGAGAGAGCTCAAACCTTTGCATACTTAGCATCATCCTTTCTTGGTTGTTATTTCGATCTTATCCATGTGAGGTTCTAGAGCTTGTGGTAATATTCATAACAAGCCCTAGTTCATCAAAAACGGATTTCCCCTTTATATCTTATTGGGTTTTTGATCTTTGAGGTTTTCCGGTTTCTCACCAAGAGAAGTATCTCACTTTATAATACATGAAATGTTCTCTCTTGGTGGTATCCAATATTTTCACTTTTTGTTGGGTACCTCTTGTTGTCCTCTTTCCAACAAAATTGGTTTCGGGTAAATCGGAGTTTCCAAACTCTAGATATCGCCATTTGAAGTTTGAGTCTCCGGTCTGCATGGACCGGAGTCTCCGGTGTGGTCCGGAGTTTCCGGAACTATCTCCGGTGGTGACTTCAGAATCAGGGCTGGGACATATTGTATGGGGGTCCGGAGCCAGGTCCGGAGGTTACCCCGGAGTCTCCGGTGTTGGCTCAGTCCGGAGTCTCCGGTGTTGGAAGACCGGAGTCTCCGATCTTGTTGGGTCAGGGATGGCCCAGGTCATTCAGATGGGTGGTCCGGAGGCTTGCCCAGAGGTTGGGCCGGAATCTCCGGTGTAGACCGGAGTCTCCGGTGTAGACCGGAGTCTCCGGTCTGACTTTTCCCCAACGGGCAGAAAACGATCAGAAATCTGTGGGCCTATAAAAAGGGGCCCTTCTTCCCCAATGGAACTGCTCGAGTTTTACAGGATTTCCCCTCCATTCTTGACCCTCTTGAGCTTTCTCTACCTTCAATCCCTCCCTTGATTCTTGCATATACTTTAGGGATTTGAAAGAGGAGATCTAGATCTACAAACCCACCAATCCATCTCTCCTCTAAGTGAGGGGAACATCTTGGGATCTAGATCTTGGAGTCTTTTGTGGATTTCCTCCATTTTTTTCCTCTCTTATTCCCCCACAAGCTTTTGTAGCTTTGGTGGAATTTGGGAGAGAAGGATTTGAGCACTACTTGTGTTCTTGCCATTGCATTTGGTGCATCGGTTTGAGTCCTCCCCGGAGGATTTGGTGAGTGAAAGTTGAGAAGCTTTTTACTCTTGGGTTCTTGGAACCCTAGATGGTTTGTTGGTGTTGCAGGTTGTGGCCTTGGTGGCGTTTGTTGGGAGCCTCCAATTAAGTTGTGGAGAAGTGCCCCAAACCTTGTGAGAGGTTCCGGTTGCCACCGACAATTGCACTGATAGTGGAAGCGTGGATCGATCCCATTGGGGTGAGATTCACCGGAGAATAAGGGAGGCCTTTTGTGGCGTTGGTGGTTTGATACCACCCCCTCTCCAAACGAGACGCACTCCATGTTGGGAGGAACTCGGTAAAATATCGGTGTCCCCGCGTGCCTCGGTTATCTCTATACCCGAGCTCTTTACTTATGCACTTTACATTGTGATAGCCTTCATGCTTGAAGTAATATATATCTTGCTATCACTTTGTTGCTTGTATTGCTTAGCATAAGTTGTTGGTGCACATAGGTGAACCTTAGTTGTTCTAGGTTGTGCTTAACAAAGTAAACACTAGTTTTATTCCGCCTTTGTTGATCCACTCTAGGAAAAGTTTTAATCGCCTATTCACCCCCCCTCTAGGCGACATCTATAATCTTTCACCTAGACAAAGTTCTGAAAAGGTTCAGAATGGATAAGGCAAAGAAAGGTTCAGTGCCCATGTTGTCAGGTAAGATATTGAGCAAGGCTCAGTGTCCAGCTACGGTAAACGATAGAGAAACCATGAGCAAAGTGCCTTATGCCTCGGCCATAGGTTCTATCATGTATGCCACGCTGTGTACTAGACCGGATGTGTCCAATGCTCTTAGTTTGACGAGCAGATACCAAAGTGATCCAGGAGTGGAACACTGGACAGCCGTAAAGAACATCCTAAAGTATTTAAATAGGACTAAAGAAATGTTCTTGGTCTATGGAGGTGATGAGCAGCTCGTCGTAAAAGGTTACGTCGATGCTAGTTTCGACACCGACCCGGATGATTCTAAATCTCAGACAGGATACGTTTATATTTTGAATGGAGGAGCTGTGAGCTAGAGAAGCTGCAAGCAAAGCATGATCGCGGGATCTACAGTAGAATCGGAATACATGGTTGCTGCAGAAGCGTCAAGTGAAGGAGTTTGGATCAGGAACTTCATCACTGAGCTTGGTGTGGTTCCAAGTGCCTTGGACCCACTAAAGATATTGTGCGACAACACTGGCGCCATAGCATTGGATAAGGAACCAAGATATCATCCAAAGACCAAGCACATCAACCGCCGATTTCATATAATTCGAGATTATATAACAGATGGAGATCTGAAGATTAGAAAAGTACATACGGATCTGAATGTTGCAGATCCGTTGACTAAACCTCTTCCACGTGCAAAACATGATCAGCACCTTAATGCCATGGGTGTTAGATTGTTGCCAGATGTAAACTAGATTATTGACTCTAGTGCAGGTGGGAGACTGTTGGAATTATGCCCTAGAGGCAATAATAAAGATGTTATTGTTATAATTCTTGTTCATGATAAAGTTTATATTCCATGCTAGAATTGTATTAAGCGGAAACTTTGATACTTGTGTGGTTTATGAACAACATCGTGTCCCTAGTACACCTCTATGGACTAGCTCATTGATTAATGATGGTTAAGGTTTCCTAACCATAGACATGAGTTGTCGATTAATAATGAGATCATGTCATTAGGAGAATGATATGATGGACAGACCCAAATCAAGCAGAGCAATTAGATCGTGTCATCGTGTTCATCTTTGCGAAGCTTTTTCCTATGTCAAACATTGTATTCCTTAGACCATGAGATAATGCAACTCCCTGGTATCGGAAGAAAGCTTTGAGGTCATCAAACGTCATCCTATGTGAGGGTGATCATAAAGGTGTCTCTCAGGTGATCGGAAAGTACTTGTTGGGTTGTATGTATCGAGATGGGATTTGTGTAGGGATTCGTAGCATGGAAAACAAAATTTTTCTACCGCATACAAACAAACAAGCCAAGATCTATCTACTAGATTGTAGCAACGAGTCGATAGAATAACTCACCCTTGAAGATTCCAAAGTGTTCAACGAGAGCGGATTCTCGTGGGTGATGTAGTCGTACTCTTCCCGATCTCAAGATCGCGTAGACGATCCTTACGGCACTGCATTCCGGCAGCGCTCCCGCAGTCGGTCACACGTTCGGTACTCGACGAAGACCTTCCTCTCCCTTGTTCCAGCAGGCAGCGGAGGTTGTAGCACTCTCCTCGCGATTCCGGCAGCACAACAGCGTGGTACCGGAAGTAGAGGGGAGATCTCGCAGGGCTTCGCCTTTAAGCCGGAGCGAGTATGGTGGAGTATGAGAGAGTCCCTCGACGATCTAGGGTTTAGACACGCCGAGGAGGAAGCTTGGCCGGCGGCTAGGGTTGCTAGGCGGCGGCAGCGGCTTGACCTAGGGCGGCGGCGGCGGCAGCAGGTGGCGGCGCCGGCGGCTTAGGGTTTTGGAGGCGGGGATCTTGTATGTCTAGGAGGGGAGCCCTGCCCCTCCTTTTATAGGTGGAGGGGCCGGACGGCCAAGGGGAGGGGAGTCCCTCCCCAACTCGGCTTGGAGGTGGGCCGGCGGTGGAGGAGGGATTCCTCCCCAACTCGGTTTCCTCCTCCTTCCCCACTTCCCAAAAATAGCCGTTTGACTTTCAAACTAGCCGTTTGACTTTTCAAACTAGGATTTGAATAAACCCTCTATTTTGTTCAGCGATGACACCGAGTACATGATGCAATCATACCAACTTGATATAACACATTCATGTACCCTTCCCCTCCGGAGTGCCGGACATTCCGGAACCTTCTAGAACATTCCCGAAAAACACCGGAACCATTGTCCAATTCCGAAACGGGACTTTCCTTATATGAATCTTGTTCTCCGGACCATTCCGGATCTCCTCATGATATCCCGAATTCCATTCGAGACTCCGAACAACATTCGGACTCTTTCTCATCATTCCATAACTACTCAAACAACGTCGAATCCTTAAGTGTGTCTCCCTACGGTTCGTGAATTATGCGGACATGATCAAGACACTTCTCCGATCAATAACCAATAGAGGAATCTGGAAATTCATATGGCTCCCACATATTTCAACGATTACTTTGCGATCGAATGAACCACTTACATACGATACCAATTTCCCTTTGTCTCACGATAGTTTACTTATCCGAGGTTATGATCGTCGGTATCTCTGCATACCTAGTTCAACCTCGTTACCGATAAGTACTCTTTTCTCGTTCCCGTGATATGTGATCCCTTGTGAGCCTGTCACATGCTTGCAAGCTAATTGGATGACATTTCACCGAGAGGGCCTAGAGTATATCTATCCGTCATATGGATGGACAAATCCCACTCTTGATCCATGTGTTTCAACCAATACTTTCCGAACACTCAATGCCACCTTTATAGCCACCCAGTTACGGTGTGGTGTTTGATGTCATCAAAGCATCCATCCGGTAAAGGTGATATGCATGATCTCATGGTCGGAGGAATTAGGTTACTATGTATCAGAAAGCATATAGCAATTGAACTATTAAAATGACTTGATCTTTATGCTACGCTTATTTATAGGAGTATGTCCACCATATCATTCTCCTAACGATATGATCTTGTTGTTAATAACATCTCAATGTTCATGATAGGGAAACCACAATCATCTATTAACCAACAAGCTAGTATTATATAGAGGCTTTACTAGGGACTTCAAATTAAGTTTACAAATCACACAAGTATTAATGTTTCCTTGTTAATACTATTATAGCATGAATGTAAACATTTATCATAAACACAAAGATATAATAATAAATACTTTTATTATTGCCTCTAGGGCATATCTCCAACAGTCTCCCACTTGCACTAGAGTCATCTAATCTAGATTACATGGTAATATACCGAACACCCATGGCAGTTTGGTGCCGGTCATGTTTTGCCCTCGGGAGAGGTTTAGTCAATGGATCTGCCACATTCAGATCTGTGTGTACTTTGCAAATCTTTATATCCCCATCTTGGATATGTTCTCGTATAGCGTGAAAGCGTAGCTTGATGTGCTTCAGCTTCTTGTGTGACCTTGGTTCTTGCGCATTGGCAATGGCGCCCATGTTATCACAGTAGATAGACATTGGGTCCAGCGCACTAGAAACCACACCTAGCTCTGTAATGAACTCTTTCATCCATATCGCTTCTTGTGAAGCCTCCTAAGCATCCATGTATTCCGATTCAGTTGAAGATCTCGCCACAACGCTTTGTTTTGCACTCCTCCAGCTAACTGTTGCACCATTCAAAATAAATACGTATCTAGATTGTGATTTAGAATCATCCGGATCGGTGTTCCAACTAGCATCGGTGTAACCATTAACAACGAGTTGTTCATCACCTCCATAAGAAAGAACCATATCCTTAGTTCTTATCAAGTACTTAAGGATGTTTTTGACCGCTGCACAATGATCCACTCCTGGATCACTTTGATATCTGCTAGTTAAACTAACAGCATATGCAATGTCGGGTCTAGTACATAGCATGGCATACATTAGAGATCCTATGGCTGAGGCATAGGGAGTCTTACTCATCCTTTCTCTATCTTCTGCCGCTGTCGGACTTTGAGTTTTACTCAAGGTAGTATTGGGCAACATGGGCAAGAACCCTTTCTTGTTATCTTCCATTCCAAACCTCTTTAGAACTTTGTCCAAATATGTACTTTGTGACAATGATATTTGGCACCTCGATCTATCTCTATAAATCTTTATGCCTAATATGTAAGCTGCTTCGCCAAGATCCTTCATTGAAAAACTATTATTCAAATATTCCTTGACACTATTAAGAAGGTCTACATCATTCCCAATCAACAATATGTCATCTACATATAGTAATAAGAATGCCACAGAGCTCCCACTCACTTTCTTGTAAATACAAGCTTCTCCATAAGTTTGTATAAAAACCAAAACTTTTGATCACCTTATCAAAACGTTGATTCCAACTTCGGGATGCTTGCTTCAATCCATAGATGGACCGTTGAAGTTTGCATACCTTGTTAGCATCTTTAGGATTGACAAAACCTTTGGGTTGCATCATATACAACTCTTCATCAATGTCTCCATTGAGGAATGCTGTTTTGACATCCATCTACCATATCTCATAATCATAATATGCAGCGATTGCTAACATAATCCTTACAGACTTTAGCTTCGCTACTGGTGAGAAAGTCTCATCGTAGTCAACTCCTTGAATTTGTCGAAACCCTTTTGCAACAAGTCGAGCTTTATAGACAGTAACATTACCATCAGCATCTGTTTTCTTCTTGAAAATACATTTGTTCTCGACAGCATTCCGGCCGTCTGGTAAGTCCACCAAAGTCCATACTTGGTTTTCGTACATGGATCCAATCTCGGATTTCATGGCTTCTTGCCATTTATTGGAATCTGGGCTCATCATCGCTTCCTCATATGTCTCAGGGTCATCGGTGTTGTCCACCAACATGACACTCATAACGGTATTATACCAATCTGGAGTGGTACGAGTTCTCGTTGACCTGCGAGGCTCTGTAGCAACTTCAACCGAAGTTTCATGATCATCATCATTAGCTTCCTCTATAATTGGTGCAGGCACCACAGGAACTTCTTCCGGTGCTGCGCTACTCGCAATTTCGAGAGAAGGTTCGACAACCTCGTCGAGTTCTACTTTCCTTCCAGTCACTTCTTTCGAGAGAAATTCCTTCTCTAGAAAGGATCCATTCTTGGCAACGAAGATTTTGCCTTCGGATCTATGATAGAAGGTATACCCAATAGTTTCCTTCGGGTATCCTATGAAGACGCATTTTTCCGCTTTGGGTTCAAGCTTGTCCGGTTGTAACTTCTTTACATAGGTTTCGCATCCCCAAACTTTAAGGAACGACAATCTAGGTTTCTTCCCAAACCATAATTCATACGGTGTCGTTTCAACGGATTTAGATGGTGCCCTATTTAAAGTGAATGTGGCTGTTTCTAATGCATAACCCCAAAATAATAGCGGTAAATCTGTAAGTGACATCATAGAACGAACCATATCTAAGAGAGTTCGATTACGACGTTTGGACACACCATTACGCTGTGGTGTTCCCGACGGTGTCAATTGTGAAAGTATTCCGCATTTCTTCAAATGGTCGCCAAACTCGTAACTTAGATATTCACCTCCACGATCAGAACATAGAAATTTAATCTTCTTGTTACGTTGATTCTCTACCTCACTTTGAAATTCCTTAAACTTCTCGAAAGTTTCAGACTTATGTTTCATGAAATAGATATACCCATATTACTCAATTCATCCGTGAAGGTAAGAACATAACGATAACCACCGCGCGATGCTACACTCATTGGACCACACACATCGGTATGTATGATTTCCAATAAGTCCGTAGCTCGCTCCATCATACCAGAGAATGGAGTCTTAGTCATTTTACCCATCATACATGCTTCGCATCTTTCAAGTTATTCGAAATCAAGTGATTCAAGAAGTCCATCGGAATGGAGTTTCTTCATACGCTTCACTCCAATGTGACCAAGACGACAGTGCCACATATAGGTCGAGTTATCGCTCGATTTCAAACGTTTAGCCTCAATGTTATTAATATGTGTATTTCCACTATCGAGATTCAACAAGAATAGACCATCTATCAAAGGTGCATGTGCATAAAACATATTACTCATATAAATCGAACAACCATTATTCTCGGATTTAAACAAGTAACCGTCTCGCAATAAACAAGATCCTGATATAATGTTCATGCTTAACGCAGGCACCAAATAACAATTATTTAAGTATAAAACTAATCCCGATGGTAGATGAAGGGGTAGCGTGTCGACCGCGATCACATCAACCTTTGATCCGTTTCCCACGCGCATCGTCACCTCGTTCTTCGCTAGCTTCCGTTTATTCTGCAGTACCTGTTTCGAGTTACAAATATGAGCAACCGAACCAGTATCAAATACCCAGGCACTACTACGAGTACTAGTGAGATACACATCAATAACATGTATATCAGATATACCTTTCTTCTTGATGTTGTCGTTCTTCAAATCCGCCAAGTACTTTGGGAAATTCCGCTTCCAGTGACCTTCTTCCTTGCAGTAAAAGCACTCAGTATCAGGCTTAGGTCCAGCCTTGGTCTTCTTCGTCGGCGTGGTAACTTTCTTACCACCCTTCTTGAAGTGTCCCTTCTGCTTAGACTTGCCTTTCTTGGATTTGGTGGTCTTATTGACCAACAACACTTGGTGCTCTTTCTTGATCTCCACTTCTGCAGATTTCAACATGGCAAAGAGTTCTGGCAACGTCTTGTTCATGTTTTGCATGTTGTAGTTCATCACAAAGTTCTTGTAACTTGGTGGTAGTGATTGGAGGACACGGTAAATCCCCGAAGCATTAGGAATCACAATACCCAAGCTTTGAAGTTTGTTTGCGTGCCCAGACATCTTAAGCACATGCTCACTGACGGAGCTGCCCTCTTCCATCTTGCAGTTAAAGAACTTTTCAGAAGCCTCATAGCTTTCAATTGCCGCATGAGTCTCAAAGATCAATTTGAGATCCTCGACAATATCATATGGGTCTGAATTCTCAAACCTTTTCTGAAGCTCCGATTCTAAACCATACAAGATAGCACACTGAACTGTGGAGTACTGAGTCTTCCGAGTGAGGTAAACATTCTTTACTTCATCGGTAGAATCAGCTGCAGGTGGGTCACCCAGCGGTGCATCCAGCACATAGGTCAAATTACCAGCTGTGAGGACAATCCTCAAATTGCGGAACCAATCCGCGAAGTTGCTTCCATTGTTTTTCAACTTTTCTTTCTCTAGGAACGCGTTAAAATTGATGGTAGGGGCTGCCATTGATCCTCAACATATTTGCAATAGTTTAGACTAAGTTTATGACAAATTGAGTTCAAATTAATAATAAAATTAATCTAGGTGAACTCCCGCTCAAAACAATATCCCTCACATTGTTTTAGTGATCACACGAACCAAATCCACCACATAAACACCGATCATCACGAGAGCTGATATAGTTTCAATGGCGAACAATCGACATGTTCATCATATCTACTATATGATTCATGCTTTACCTTTCGGTGATCCGTGTTCCGAGACCATGTATGTACATGCTAGGCTCGTCAAGATCAAACCTTAGTTTCTGCATGAGCAAATCTGGCTTGCTCACGTTGTATACACTTGCGGAATCTAACACACCCGATCATCACGTGGTGCTTCGAAACAACAAGCTTTAGCAATGGTGCTAACTAAGGGTGAACACTTTATGACTTGAAATTCATGTGCATGAGGGATCATCTTATAATGCTACCGTCGTCTACTAAGCAATACAAGATGCATAAAGGATTAACATCACATGCAATTCATAATATGTGATATGATATGGCCTTTCTTCTTTGTGCTTCCGATCTCCATCTTCTAGCACGAACATGATCTCCATCATCACCGGCATTGCATCAAGGTCAATAACGCTTCTCCATGGTTGTCGTCCACCGGCTTCAACTATTACAACTACTTTGAATAGACACGCGGGTCGTAACAGAAATTAAAGACAACCATATGGCTCCTGCCGGTTGCCAACTTACAATAAGGAACATTGCATACATCAAATATAATCACAATCATGGCCATATCACATCACAGCACACCCCTGCCAAACAAAGTTAGACGCCTCTACTTTCTTTGCATATTTTACGTGGTTTGGGGCTTTCAATAAGTGTCGTTCTAACTTACGAACATGAACCACAACATTGATACTAGTATTGTTAATCGCCCGTTGTAAATTGGATCTTAACTATGCTAGGAGAAATAGGCACCCGCAAAGCCACTTATGCAATACAAGTTGCATGTCAAGCGTGGAGCAAGTCTCATGAACGATGTCATGTAAGGTTAGCCCGGGCTGCTTCATCCCAACATACCGCAAGATGCAAAGTACACAAGAAGCAATCGACAATAATAGCATCAACGCCCACAATGACCATTGTGTTCTACTCGTGCAACAGATCTACATATAGACACGGCTCTGATACCACTGTAGGGATTCGTAGCATGGAAAACAAAATTTTTCTACCGCATACAAACAAACAAGCCAAGATCTATCTACTAGATTGTAGCAACGAGTCGATAGAATAAATCACCCTCGAAGATTCCAAAGTGTTTAACGAGAGCGGATTCTCGTGGGTGATGTAGTCGTACTCTTCCCGATCTCAAGATCGCGTAGACGATCCTTCCGGCACTGCGTTCCGGCAGCGCTCCCGCAGTCGGTCACACATTCGGTACTCGACGAAGACCTTCCTCTCCCTTGTTCCAGCAGGCAGCGGAGGTTGTAGCACTCTCCTCGCGATTCCGGCAGCACAACGGCGTGGTACCGGAAGTAGAGGGGAGATCTCGCAGGGCTTCGCCTTTAAGCCGGAGCGAGTATGGTGGAGTATGAGAGAGTCCCTCGACGATCTAGGGTTTAGACACGCCGAGGAGGAAGCTTAGCCGGCGTCTAGGGTTGCTAGGCGGCGGCGGCTTGACCTAGGGCGGCGGCGGCAGCAGGTGGCGGCGTCGGCGGCTTAGGGTTTTGGAGGCGGGGATCTTGTGTGTCTAGGAGGGGAGCCCTGCCCCTCCTTTTATAGGTGGAGGGGCCGGACGGCCAAGGGGAGGGGAGTCCCTCCCCAACTCGGCTTGGAGGTGGGCCGGCGGTGGAGGAGGGACTCCTCCCCAACTCGGTTTCCTCCTCCTTCCCCACTTCCCAAAAATAGCCGTTTGACTTTCAAACTAGCCGTTTGACTTTTCAAACTAGGATTTGAATAAACCCTCTATTTTGTTCAGCGATGACACCGAGTACATGATGCAATCATACCAACTTGATATAACACATTCATGTACCCTTCCCCTCCGGAGTGCCGGACATTTCGGAACCTTCTAGAACATTCCCGAAAAACACCGGAACCATTCTCCAATTCCGAAACGGGACTTTCCTTATATGAATCTTATTCTCCGGACCATTCCGGATCTCCTCATGATATCCTGAATCCCATTCGAGACTCCGAACAACATTCGGACTCTTTCTCATCATTCCATAACTACTCAAACAACGTCAAATCCTTAAGTGTGTCTCCCTACGGTTCGTGAATTATGCGGACATGATCAAGATACTTCTCCGATCAATAACCAATAGAGGAATATGGAAATTCATATGGCTCCCACATATTTCAACGATTACTTTGCGATCGAATGAACCACTTACATACGATACCAATTTCCCTTTGTCTCATGATAGTTTACTTATCCGAGGTTATGATCGTCGGTATCTCTGCATACCTAGTTCAACCTCGTTACCGATAAGTACTCTTTTCTCATTCCCGTGATATGTGATCCCTTGTGATCCAGTCACATGCTTGCAAGCTAATTGGATGACATTTCACCGAGAGGGCCTAGAGTATATCTATCCGTCATATGGATGGACAAATCCCACTCTTGATCCATGTGTTTCAACCAATACTTTCCGAACACTCAATGCCACCTTTATAGCCACCCAGTTACGGTGTGGTGTTTTATGTCATCAAAGCATCCATCCGGTAAAGGTGATATGCATGATCTCATGGTCGAAGGAATTAGGTTACTATGTATCAGAAAGCATATAGCAATTGAACTATTAAAATGACTTGATCTTTATGCTACGCTTATTTATAGGAGTATGTCCACCATATCATTCTCCTAACGATATGATCTTGTTGTTAATAACATCTCAATGTTCATTATAGGGAAACCACAATCATCTATTAACCAACAAGCTAGTATTATATAGAGGCTTTACTAGGGACTTCAAATTAAGTTTACAAATCACACAAGTATTAATGTTTCCTTGTTAATACTATTATAGCATGAATGTAAACATTTATCATAAACACAAAGATATAATAATAACTACTTTTATTATTGCCTCTAGGGCATATCTCCAACAATTTGTCCCTCCCAAGTCGGGGAGATATACTTCGGGCCCACTCGGTAATCTATATCAACACCGCTTGCAAGCACATGGTTAAGGAGTTAATCACAAAGTGATATCGGATTACGGAACGAGTAAAGTACTTGCTGTGAACAAGATTGAACTAGGTATGCCGATACCTACGATCGAATCTCGGGCAAGTAGAATATCGCGTGACGAAGGGAATATATATATGGGATTAATTGAATCCTGGAATCGTGGTTCATTCGATATGATCATCGATGAATATGTGGGAGTCAATATGGGTTTCCAGATCCCGCTGTTGATTATTGATAGAAGATCATGTCTGCATATTCTCGAACCCGTAGGGTCACACACTTAATGTGCTTCGACGCTAGGATAGAATGGATAATTGGTTTGTGAGTTTTTGTTCGGAGTCTCGGATGAGATCCAGGACATCACGAGAGGTTCCGGAATGGTCCGGAGAATAAGATTCATATAAAGGAGAGCAGTTTTTGGATTTCGGAATCATTTCGGAATGTTCGGTATTGTACCAAAAGATTCTAGAAGCTTCCAGAGTGGGACCAACGTGGCCCCACTTGTCGGAGGGGTGCGTGGGCCTACGAGGGAGTGACCTGGCCGCATTGGGCCAAGGGCACAAGGCCCCATAGGCCCATCCGGCCAAAACCCTAGGGGAAACCCTACGAAACCTTCTAGAAGAGGGGAAGACTTGCCCCCCACTCCACCCTTGGGGCCACCGCCCTAGGGCTTGGAGGAGGGGGCAAGGGGGCCGGCCAGCCCCCTATATAAGGTGGGCAGGGGGCGCTGTAGGCGTTCGTAGCATGGAAAACAAAAAATTTCTATCGCATACAAACAAACAAGCCAAGATCTATCTACTAGATTGTAGCAACGAGTCGATGGAATAACTTACCCTCGAAGATTCCAAAGTGTTTAACGAGAGCGGATTCTCGTGGGTGATGTAGTCGTACTCTTTCCAATCTCAAGATCGTGTAGACGATCCTTCCGGTGCTGCGTTCCGGCAGCGCTCCCGCAGTCGGTCACACGTTCGGTACTCGACGAAGACCTTCCTCTCCCTTGTTCCAGCAGGCAGCGGAGGTTGTAGCACTCTCCTCGCGATTCCGGCAGCACAACGGCGTGGTACCGGAAGTAGAGGGGATATCCCGCAGGGCTTCGCCTTAAGCCGGAGCGAGTATGGTGGATTATGAGAGAGGGCTATTAGTGGTCTAGAGATTAGACACACCAATTAGAAGGCTCTAAACCGCAGGCTAAAGCAATTAGAAGCTCTAAACCAAACGGCTCTAAACCTGAGATTAGAGGTGGAAACTTGTGTGTCTCAAGGAAGAGCTCTGCCCCTCCTTTTATGGGTGGAGGGGCCTTGGCGCGCCAGGGGAGGGAGGGAGTCCCTCCCCAACTCGGCCTAGGGCTGGGCGCCGGCCTGGAGGAGTGGGACTCCTCCTCCAAGTTGGTTCCAACTCCTCTTGCTTGTTTCCCACAGTTTCCTGTTTCCCACAGTTTCCTGTTTTAGCCGTTTGACTTTCAAACTGGCAATTTGACTTTCATGTTTTTGGAACAGCAAGAACACTTAGTACATGATGCAATCATTCAATGACACACTCATGTACCCTCCCCCCCGGAGTGCCGGACAATCCGGAACCTTCTAGAACATTACCGATGAAAACACCGGAATCATTCCCGAACTCCGAAACGGGACTTTCCTTATATGAATCTTATTCTCCGGACCATTCCGGATCACCTCGTGATATCCCGGATCCCATCCGAGACTCCGAACAACATTCGGTCTCTTTCTCATAATACCATAACTACTCAAAACAACGTCGAATCCTTAAGTGTGTCTCCCTACGGTTCGTGAATTATGCGGACATGATCGAGACACTTCTCCGAACAATAACCAATAGAGGAATCTGGAAATTCATATGGCTCCCACATATTTCTACGATTACTTTGCGATCGAATGAACCACTTACATACGATACCAATTTCCCTTTGTCTCACGATATGTTACTTATCCGAGGTTATGATCGTCGGTATCTCTGCATACCTAGTTCAACCTCGTTACTGATAAGTACTCTTTTCTCGTTCCCGTGATATGTGATCCCTTGTGACCAAGTCACATGCTTGCAATCCAATTGGATGACATTCCACCGAGAGGGCCCAGAGTATATCTATCCGTCATTTGGATGGACAAATCCCACTCTTGATCCATGTGTTTCAACCAATACTTTCCGAACACTTAATGCCACCTTTATAGCCACCCAGTTACGGTGTGGTGTTTGATGTCATCAAAGCATCCATTTGGTAAAGGTGATATGCATGATCTCATGGTCAAAGGAATTAGGTTACTATGTATCAGAAAGCATATAGCAATTGAACTATTGAAATGCCTTGATCTTTATGCTACGCTTATCAATAGGAGTATGTCCACCATATCAATCTCCTAACGATATGATCTTGTTGTTGATAACATCTCAATGTTCATGATATGGAAACCACAATCATTTAATCAACCAACAAGCTAGTGAAGTATAGAGGATATACTAGGGACTTCAATTTAAGTTTACAATTCACACAAGTATTAATGTTTCCTTGTTAATACTATTATAGCATGAATATAAACATTTATCATAAACACAAAGATATAATAATAACTATATTTATTATTGCCTCTAGGGCATATCTCCAACAGTCTCCCACTTGCACTAGAGTCATCTAATCTAGATTACATGGTAATATACCGAACACCCATGGCAGTTTGGTGTTGGTCATGTTTTGCCCTCGGGAGAGGTTTAGTCAACGGATCCGCCACATTCAGATCTGTGTGTACTTTGCAAATCTTTATATCCCCATCCTGGATATGTTCTCGAATAGCGTGAAAACGTAGCTTGATATGCTTCAGCTTCTTGTGTGACCTTGGTTCTTGCGCATTGGCTATGGCGCCCATGTTATCACAGTAGATAGACATTGGGTCCAGCGCACTAGGAACCACACCCAGCTCTGTAATGAACTCTTTCATCCATATCGCTTCTTGTGAAGTCTCCGAAGCAGCCATGTATTCCGATTCAGTTGAAGATCTCGCCACAACGCTTTGCTTTGCACTCCTCCAGCTAACTGCTGCACCATTCAAAATAAATACGTATCCAGATTGTGATTTAGAATCATCCGGATCGGTGTTCCAACTAGCATCGGTGTAACCATTAACAACGAGCTGTTCATCACCTCCATAAGAAAGAACCATATCCTTAGTTCTTCTCAAGTACTTAAGGATGTTTTTGACCGCTGTCCAATGATCCACTCCTGGATCACTTTGATATCTGCTAGTTAAACTAACAGCATATGCAATGTCGGGTCTAGTACATAGCATGGCATACATTAGAGATCCTATGGCTGAGGCATAGGGAGTCTTACTCATCCTTTCTCTATCTTCTGCCGATGTTGGACTTTGAGTTTTACTCAAGGTCGTATTGGGCAACATGGGCAAGAACCCTTTCTTGCTTTCTTCCATTCCAAACTTCTTTAGAACTTTGTCCAAATATGTACTCTGTGACAATGATATTTGGCGTTTCGATCTATCTCTATAAATCTTTATGCCTAATATGTAAGCTGCTTCGCCAAGATCCTTCATTGAAAAACTATTATTCAAATATTCCTTGACACTATTAAGAAGGTCTACATCATTCCCAATCAACAATATGTCATCCACATATAGTATTAAGAATGCTACAGAGCTCCCACTCACTTTCTTGTAAATACAAGCTTCTCCATAAGTTTGTATAAAACCAAAACTTTTGATTACCTTATCAAAACGTTGATTCCAACTTCGGGATGCTTGCTTCAATCCATAGATGGACCGTTGAAGTTTGCATACCTTGTTAGCATCTTTAGGATCGACAAAACCTTTGGGTTGCATCATATACAACGCTTCATCAATATCTCCATTGAGGAATGCTGTTTTGACATCCATCTGCCATATCTCATAATCATAATATGCAGCGATTGCTAACATAATCCTCACAGACTTTAGCTTTGCTACCGGTGAGAAAGTCTCATCGTAGTCAACTCCTTGAATTTGTCGAAACCCTTTTGCGACAAGTCGAGCTTTATAGACAGTAACATTACCATCAGCATCTGTTTTCTTCTTGAAAATCCATTTGTTCTCGACAGCCTTCCGGCCATCCGGTAAGTCCACCAAAGTCCATACTTGGTTTTCGTACATGGATCCAATCTCGGATTTCATGGCTTCTTGCCATTTATTGGAATCTGGGCTCATCATCGCTTCCTCATATGTCTCGGGGTCATCGGTGTTGTCCACCAACATGACACTCATAACGGAATCATACCAATCTGGAGTGGTACGAGTTCTCGTTGACCTCCGAGGCTCTGTAGCAACTTCAACCGAAGTTTCATGATCACCATCATTAGCTCCCTCTCTAATTGGTGCAGACACCACAGGAACTTCTTCCGGTGTTGTGCTACTCGCAATTTCGAGAGAAGGTTCGACAACCTCGTCGAGTTCTACTTTCCTTCCAGTCACTTCTTTCGAGAGAAATTCCTTCTCTAGAAAGGATCCATTCTTGGCAACGAAGATTTTGCCTTCGGATCTATGATAGAAGGTATACCCAATAGTTTCCTTCGGGTATCCTATGAAGACGCATTTTTCCGCTTTGGGTTCAAGCTTGTCCGGCTGTAACTTCTTTACATAGGCTTCGCATCCCCAAACTTTAAGGAACGACAATTTAGGTTTCTTCCCAAACCATAATTCATACGGTGTCGTTTCAACGGATTTAGACGGTGCCCTATTTAAAGTGAATGCGGCTGTTTCTAATGCATAACCCCAAAATGATAGCGGTAAATCTGTAAGTGACATCATAGAACGAACCATATCTAAAAGAGTTCGATTACGACGTTCGGACACACCATTACGCTGTGGTGTTCCCGGCGGTGTCAATTGTGAAAGTATTCCGCACTTCTTTAAATGCTCGCCAAACTCGTAACTTAGATATTCACCTCCACGATCAGAACGTAGAAACTTAATCTTCTTGTTACGTTGATTCTCTACCTCACTTTGAAACTCCTTAAACTTCTCGAAAGTTTCGGACTTATGTTTCATGAAATAGATATACCCATATCTACTCAAGTCATCTGTGAAGGTAAGAACATAACGATAACCACCGCGCGATGCTACACTCATTGGACCACATACATCGGTATGTATGATTTCCAATAAGTCCGTAGCTCGCTCCATCATACCAGAAAATGGAGTCTTAGTCATTTTTCCCATCAGACATGCTTCGCATCTATCAAGTGATTCAAAATCAAGTGATTCAAGAAGTCCATCGGAATGGAGTTTCTTCATACGTTTCACTCCGATGTGACCAAGACGACAGTGCCACATATAGGTCGAATTATCGCTTGATTTCAATCGTTTAGCCTCAATATTGTTGATATGTGTATTTCCACTATCGAGATTCAATAAGAATAGACCATCTATCAAAGGTGCATGTGCTTAAAACATATTACTCATATAAATCAAACAACCATTATTCTCGGACTTAAACAAGTAACCGTCTCGCAATAAACAAGATCCCGATATAATGTTCATGCTCAACGCAGGCACCAAATAACAATTATTTAAGTATAAAACTAATCCCGATGGTAGATGAAGAGGTAGCGTGCCGACCGCGATCACATTAACCTTTGATCCGTTTCCCACGCGCATCGTCACCTCATTCTTCGCTAGCTTCCGTTTATTCTGCAGCACCTGTTTCGAGTTACAAATATGAGCAACCGAACCAGTATCAAATACCCAGGCACTACTACGAATACTAGTGAGATACACATCAATAACATGTATATCAGATATACCTTTCTTCTTGATGTTGCCGTTCTTCAAATCCGCCAAGTACTTTGGGCAATTCCGCTTCCAGTGACCTTCTCCCTTGCAGTAAAAGCACTCAGTATCAGGCTTAGGTCCAGCCTTGGTCTTCTTCGCCGGTGTGGTAACTTTATTACCACCCTTCTTGAAGTGTCCCTTTTGCTTAGACTTGCCTTTCTTGAATTTGGTGGTCTTATTGACCAACAACACTTGGTGCTCTTTCTTGATCTCCACTTCTGCAGATTTCAACATGGCAAAGAGTTCTGGCAACGTCTTGTTCATGTTCTGCATGTTGTAGTTCATCACAAAGTTCTTGTAACTTGGTGGTAGTGATTGGAGGACACGGTAAATCCCCAAAGCATTAGGAATCACTATACCCAAGCTTTGAAGTTTGTTTGCGTGCCTAGACATCTTAAGCACATGCTCACTGACGGAGCTGCCTTCTTCCATCTTGCAGTTAAAGAACTTTTCAGAAGCCTCATAACTTTCAATTGCCGCATGAGTCTCAAAAATCAATTTGAGATCCTCGACAATATCATATGGGTCTGAATCCTCAAACCTTTTCTGAAGCTCCGATTCCAAACCATACAAGATAGCACACTGAACTATGGAGTACTGATTCTTCCGAGCGAGGTAAACATTCTTTACTTCATCGGGAGCATCAGCTGCAGGTGGGTCACCCAGCGGTGCATCCAGCACATAGGTCAAATTACCAGCTGTGAGGACAATCCTCAAATTGCGGAACCAATCCGCGAAGTTGCTTCCATTGTTTTTCAACTTTTCTTTCTCTAGGAACGCATTAAAATTGATGGTAGGGGCTGCCATTGATCTACAACATATTTGCAATAGTTTAGACTAAGTTTATGACAAATTGAGTTCAAATTAATAAAGAAATTAAACTAGGTGAACTCCCACTCAAAACAATATCCCTCACATTGTTTTAGTGATCACACGAACCAAATCCACTATATCAATACCGATCATCACGAGAGTTGATATAGTTTAAATGGCGAACAATCGTCATGTTCATCATATCTACTATATGATTCATGCTTTACCTTTCGGTGATCCGTGTTCCTGAGACCATGTCTGTACATGCTAGGCTCGTCAAGATCAAACCTTAGCTACCGAATAAGCAAATCTGGCTTGCTTACGTTGTATACACTTGCGGAATCTAACACACCCGATCATCACGTGGTGCTTCGAAACAACAAGCATTAGCAACGGTGCATACTAAGGGTGAACACTTTCGAACTTGAAATTCATGTGCATGAGGGATCATCTTATAATGCTACCGTCGTCTACTAAGCAATACAAGATGCATAAAGGATTAACATCACATGCAATTCATAATATGTGATATGATATGGCCTTTCTTCTTTGTGCTTCTGATCTCCATCTTCAAGCACGAACATGATCTCCATCATCACCGGCATTGCATCAAGGTCAATGACGCTTCTCCATGGTTGTCGTCCACCAGCTTCAACTATTACAACTACTTTGAATAGACACGCGGGTCTTAACATAAATTAAAGACAACCATATGGCTCCTGCCGGTTGCCAACTTACAATAAGGAACATTGCATACATCAAATATAATCACAATCATGGCCATATCACATCACTGCACACCCCTGCAAAACAAAGTTAGACGCCTCTACTTTCTTTGCATATTTTACGTGGTTTGGGGCTTTCAATAAGTGTCGTTCTAACTTACGAACAAGAACCACAACATTGATACTATCATTGTTGATCACCCGTTGTAAATTGGATCTTAACTAGGAGAAACAGGCACCCGCAAAGCCACTTATGCAATACAAGTTGCATGTCAAGCGTGGAGCAAGTCTCATGAACGATGTCATGTAAGGTTAGCCCGGGCCGCTTCATCCCAACATACCGCAAGATGCAAAGTACACAAGAAGCAATCGACAATAAAAGCATCAACGCCCACAATGACCATTGTGTTCTACTCGTGCAACAGATCTACATATAGACACGGCTCTGATACCACTGTAGGGGTTCGTAGCATGGAAAACAAAAATTTTCTATCGCATACAAACAAACAAGCCAAGATCTATCTACTAGATTGTAGCAACGAGTCGATGGAATAACTTACCCTCGAAGATTCCAAAGTGTTTAACGAGAGCGGATTCTCGTGGGTGATGTAGTCGTACTCTTTCCGATCTCAAGATCGTGTAGACGATCCTTCCGGCGCTGCGTTCCGGCAGCGCTCCCGCAGTCGGTCACACGTTCGGTACTCGACGAAGACCTTCCTCTCCCTTGTTCCAGCAGGCAGCGGAGGTTGTAGCACTCTCCTCGCGATTCCGGCAGCACAACGGCGTGGTACCGGAAGTAGAGGGGAGATCCCACAGGGCTTCGCCTTAAGCCGGAGCGAGTATGGTGGATTATGAGAGAGGGCTATTAGTGGTCTAGAGATTAGACACACCAATTAGAAGGCTCTAAACCGCAGGCTAAAGCAATTAGAAGCTCTAAACCAAACGGCTATAAACCTGAGATTAGAGGTGGAAACTTGTGTGTCTCAAGGAGGAGCCCTGCCCCTCCTTTTATGGGTGGAGGGGCCTTGGCGCGCCAGGGGAGGGAGGGAGTCCCTCCCCAACTCGGCCTAGGGCTGGGCGCCGGCCTGGAGGAGTGGGACTCCTCCTCCAAGTTGGTTCCAACTCCTCTTGCTTGTTTCCCACAGTTTCCTGTTTCCCACAGTTTCCTGTTTTAGCCGTTTGACTTTCAAACTGGCAATTTGACTTTCATGTTTTTGGAACAGCAAGAACACTTAGTACATGATGCAATCATTCAATTACACACTCATGTACCCTCCCCCCCCGGAGTGCCGGACAATCCGGAACCTTCTAGAACATTCCCGATGAAAACACCGGAATCATTCCCGAACTCCGAAACGGGACTTTCCTTATATGAATCTTATTCTCCGGACCATTCCGGATCACCTCGTGATATCCCGGATCCCATCCGAGACTCCGAACAACATTCGGTCTCTTTCTCATAATACCATAACTACTCAAAACAACGTCGAATCCTTAAGTGTGTCTCCCTACGGTTCGTGAATTATGCGGACATGATCGAGACACTTCTCCGAACAATAACCAATAGAGGAATCTGGAAATTCATATGGCTCCCACATATTTCTACGATTACTTTGCGATCGAATGAACCACTTACATACGATACCAATTTCCCTTTGTCTCACGATATGTTACTTATCCGAGGTTATGATCGTCGGTATCTCTGCATACCTAGTTCAACCTCGTTACTGATAAGTACTCTTTTCTCGTTCCCGTGATATGTGATCCCTTGTGACCAAGTCACATGCTTGCAAGCCAATTGGATGACATTCCACCGAGAGGGCCCAGAGTATATCTATCCGTCATGTGGATGGACAAATCCCACTCTTGATCCATGTGTTTCAACCAATACTTTCCAAACACTTAATGCCACCTTTATAGCCACCCAGTTACGGTGTGGTGTTTGATGTCATCAAAGCATCCATCTGGTAAAGGTGATATGCATGATCTCATGGTCGAAGGAATTAGGTTACTATGTATCAGAAAGCATATAGCAATTGAACTATTGAAATGACTTGATCTTTATGCTACGCTTATCAATAGGAGTATGTCCACCATATCATTCTCCTAACGATATGATCTTATTGTTGATAACATCTCAATGTTCATGATATGGAAACCACAATCATTTAATCAACCAACAAGCTAGTGAAGTATAGAGGCTATACTAGGGACTTCAATTTAAGTTTACAATTCACACAAGTATTAATGTTTCCTTGTTAATACTATTATAGCATGAATATAAACATTTATCATAAACACAAAGATATAATAATAACTATATTTATTATTGCCTCTAGGGCATATCTCCAACAGGCGCACCCTCCCCTCACCCCAAACCCTAGCCGCTAGCTGCTGCCCTACCTCTCTCTCTCTCCCGACTGCGTGTAGGCGAAGCCCTGCTACAGAAACTCTCCACCATAGCACCACGCCGTCGTGTTGTAGATCCAATATATCTCTCCACCCCACTTGCTGGACCGAGGAAGAAGGAGACGTGGCGGCACCGTACGTCTGCATCTCTCGGAGGCGCCGCCACTTGCGACGTTGGATCGGATCGGATCGCGAGGAGGAGAAGGCGAGTACGACTACACCAACCACGTTCTGTTGATGTTTCCACTGTGCGATTTCTTCAAGGGTATGAAGATCTCATCTATCCCTCTCGTTGATTGCATCTCCTAAAATAGATCTTGGCTTTCTCGTTCGCATCCGCAGAATTTTTTTGATTTACTATGCTGCGAAACCCTTCAAGAAGCACCCCACCTCACTCCCGGAGCAAGGCGAGCAGCACATTGCCGGAATTTGGCCGGAGTTTGCCGCGGAGGAGGAAGAAAGGATCCGTTGATTGGAGCCGCCCCAGGAGAAGCTGTCGGTACTAGGAGGTTCGCCGTTGTCGACTTCGTCGTTCACCCCCATCGCCGACCCTCGCCAGAGCCCCGGTGATCCCCCGTAGACCCCCACCGGCCGCGCTAGGGTTCTGTCTTGCTGCCGATGCCTGACGGAGACGATAGGTCGTGGCCGTTGGACTATAATTTGATCGCACGGTTTAGATTGCCCCGTACCGCTTCGCACCCCCTGTCTCGCTGACTGGTGGGGTCATTAACTTAAACCCACCCGCGCGTACGTTGTGCACCGTGGGCTGGCCCAGTTAACATCCCGCACGATCCAGTTTTTCAAATTTAGGTTTTATAAATTTATTTTCAACCTAGTTCTATACCTAGATTCAAAAATCAACCTAGGTCGATTCACTAAACCAAATTGCATGAAACCAATTTTGTTAGAAAGGTACTAGAATGCTAAATCCAAGGCCGTTTGATTCAAATCATTTGGAATTGTAGATCACCTATAGTAAAAATAACAAGGCAGAAGCTTTTCTGCATTCAAACATTTTTCAAAATTCAACCACAAAAGATTTTGAGTTGATTCCAACTCTTAAAAATCACATTAAACTATACCTTTCTGAAAATATAAAAATATTTAGGTTTACTTGCAGAAATAATGAACAAGTAATAAAAGAATGCTTCATAGGCCATTCTAGTCACTTTAATTAATTAAAATAAAAAGGTTAAACCTTATTAAATTGTGACACCGCTTTAAATCACATTCCCATGTATAGAAATATGTGATGATGACATGTGTCAACATGATACCATGTTTTAGTTGGAGAATATTAAAACTTAAGTAGTTTTTCAATGAGTAGAAATTACTTTTCTAAACTAAAATAATAAAACTATTGCCTTAATCTTTGTGATGTTTGTGATGATCCTAGATCATCTAGTGAAAACCTTGGTGTGATAAATATAACTAGTTAAGTATTGTTTGGTGATTGTGTACCTCATATTTATTTATAGACGCTAGTACCGACCAAGGATACGAGGAGGAAGGAGAATACTACGAGGAAGAAGCCGAGGAGAACTTCAACCACTTCTCTGCACAAGGCAAGCCTATACAAATATCTTAGCAAGCTACTATCTTAGAAAGCTAAGCTAAACCATGCAAGTTTTACTTGCAAGCTTACACCACTTGATACCCAATCCTAGTTTTATTTGCAAGATTAGTATTTTATTTCTTTATCAAAGCTTTCTATCAAAGTTTACTTAGTGACTTGTAGATTTTAGAAAGATATTTAAAGGTATCATAAAAAGCATAAAACTTGGCCTAAGTTAGATAATATTGATGTCATCCTGAGGCATGAGATTGAACTTAGATAGGATACACTTGATTCTCACCCATCATTAGTGTTTACCCCCATCTTGTAGATGCTAGTGCTAAGCATAAAACTTGATCAAATTTAGATGGGAATACTTTGTGAAAATGGTTATGAAAACCTCAGAATGATGAGTCATTCTACTGAAATGTTTTGACATGTGTTCTTGAACACCAGATGATTTTAATGATGAAAATGTTAAGGCATGAGCCTTATCCCTTAAAAAACTAATGGTTGTCTGGATGCGATACCATTCCAATTTTACCGTACAACCACAATACCCGAAAATTGCGTAGGGCTTGACTGGAAACTTATATATCTTAGTATGGGTTCCCTTGTGGCCAAGGTTTAAGCTGAGGCCACCTTGTGAAGATTGTCCACCTGTGCAGTACCCAAGATGACTGTTGGTCATGGTTGGGAGGTCAAACTCATAGGAGAGGTGCCTATACTAGGGCGTGTAATTGAAAGGTTAGGATTGATTATCCGCATACTGAGTATGGTGATTCAGGATTGTTCCTGACGGATGTATCGAATGTTGTGGTGAAAGTGTACCACCTCTGTAGAGTGTCAAACTATTCGAATAGTCGCATCCGCGGTTATGGATAGTTGGAGTGGCCATACTGTTCCGTCATCAGATGTTTTCAAAATGACTTATGAAATGATTCATGACTTGACTTGACCACAACAGGGTTGTGATATGAAATTCAAGTTCCCACTTAGGTGTTGTAAAACTTTCAACTAGCTTTCTTTGCTTCTGAACTCAGTAGAGATAAATCTGGCTTTTTGCAAAACAACTTAGATCTTAGTACTTCCTACTCAAAACCACTTCCCTTGTTAGTATTAGTTTGCGAGTACTTAAAGAGTACTCATGGCTTTTTCCCTGGATATTTCCGTGGCCAGACTATGAAGAGGACTATCAGGAGGACGGACAGCAGGAAAGTTACGACAACTAGGATCATATCCCATCGTCAGCATTGCCTGTGACCATGAAGATGGATCTTCGCCTATGCTACCGTTACTATTACGTTATTCCGCTGCTTGACTTGTATTAAGACTGGATCATGTGATCCTTTATTTGTGTAAGACCTTATGTATGGCTTGTAATGGATGATGTATTGTGATATCCAATCTGTTATGTCTCGCAAAAATGGTAATCCTGGGATTGCGATGTATGGCATAACAGGCATCTGGGGTTAAAAATCCGGGTGTTGACAAGTTGGTATCAGAGCAAGGTTGACCATAGGAGACCCTAGTTTATAATGGACGTTTGAATCAAAAACTTAGTTTAAAAACCAAGGAAGTGAGTATTTATGAAAAATTATTCTCATTCTTATCACTTAGATTCTTTCATGAAAATTCATGTTCTCTGAAAATTCTTGCCAACTTACATAAAATTTGACACACTTGATCACTCTACTAACTTACTCATCCTATATTCTTATAGATGGACGTGAAGTATGGCAAGTTCTATCAGTTGGGGAATGGAAGAGACCTCATATTTGAGCGTGACTTGGACCGGCTGTCGGAAATGCTGGAGCGTCCGCACCCCGAGTTCTTCGGAGCTCGGCTCAACGATCAGGAAGGAGAGGAGTTGCAATGGCTAATTGTTGCAAGTCTCTGCGGAAAGATTGAAGTCCCCACCACATAGGGAATTCAGTTCACCATCAGAGAGAACAACTGGCTCGATGGACTTGCCAGGGCCATGCAGGAAGCTCTTGCTCGTCTGTGTGGGTAGAGTATCAACCAGATCAAGGGTACCCGCTTTGAGTATTGCCCAAGACGTGATGCTATGGGACATCCACTTGAGGCACCATATCACCCGAGCTGAAGAACCAAGTATACCACCTCAGTTTCATGATGTATGACCGGCAGAAGGAGTTGGACAATGCACGTTCCTACGCCAACCACAAGTCCGCCATCGCCGCTTAGAAGGATCAGACCATCGCCATGCTGGTGAAAGATCACCAGTCTCGTCGCCGTCAGCTCGACAAGGAGCGCATCATTGCCCGTCTTCGCCACAGGATCACAGACTTGGAGGAGACCATCCATGAGAGGGATATGCAGCTTGAGGAGAGGGAGAATGCAGGGGAAGACCTTTGTGGAGACCCCTACTCCTATCTCAGTGATGATGATGACTTTCTGGAGGATCATGCCATGGACTTCTTCACCGATGAGGATGATTTCGCCTTCATTGATGATGATGGTGAGGATGATGAGGACACCGACTCCAAGGAGTAGTAGCACCTGAGCACTAGCGTTAGTGAGTTGTATCCGGTCCCACTGTATCGTATTTTTCCCAGAATGGTTCTTAAAACCATCTGTTTTCCTTTGTTATGGTGTGTGTTTGTATCGTGTGCTATGAATGAATGAAAAGCAAGTTGCTAGAAAAACCTGAGTCAAACTTTGAAAACTTTTCAAAAACCCTGAACCTTAGAAATTTCCCTCTTTTCTCATGATCTATCTCAATCTTCAGATTCCTCGTGGAGGAAGCAGTTCATCCCCGGACCCGATGTTGCAGATCTTGCAAATGTTGGTTTCGTACCGCGAAGCTGAAAGAGCCGAACGTCAAGCCAACTTAGCAACCCTTCAGCACATCGCTTAGATGGCCAACAACAATCAAGGCCATGGAAATCAGGACAACCATGGATCCAAGCTCAAGAACTTTCAGAACACCAATCCACCCATTTTCACTAAGTCTGAAGAGCCCCTCGATGCCGATGATTGGCTGCAAACCATGGAGAACAACCTAGAAGCTGCAGGAGTGGAAGCCAACGAGAAAGTACTGTTTTTCTACCCACTATCTGGCCGGAGATGCAAGAGCATGGTGGAACAGCGTTCGTGCCATGAATGGAGGTCAGATGATGACTTGGGAAGAGTTCAAAATTAAGTTCAGTAGAACCCATGTGCCACCGGGTTTGATCAAGAGGATGAGATATGAATTCAGAGAACTGATGCAGGGAAGGATGACAGTAATTGAGTACCGTGACAAATTTTTGTCATTGGCTAGGTATGCACCTGATGAGATTGACACTAAAGCCAAGAAGAAGGAGAGATTCCTGAATGGTCTGCACGATGAGATGCAGACAGTGTTAGTCAATATCCCCTTTGCGGATATTGAAGCCTTAGTGGACTCTGCCATTCAGATGGAAGGCAAGATCAACCAAGCAAATGAGAACTGCAAGCGTCGCATGATGCATCAACCAGGAACCCATCATACACCAAAGTATCGCCCCAACCCATCTCCAGGATTTTCCCCAAGAACCAACAAACCCCCGATGAACCATCCGACCTACCCCAACCGTGGAGGAAGAAACCCAAGGCCCGAAGGAAATCACAACAACAACCCCGACAACCCCAGCAATTTCAATCGTGCACCACCAAAGTTCAACAACAACAATGCCGCCACCAACACCAACACTGCCCCGAGGACTGGAAGCAATATTGTGCCTGTTGCAGCAAAGGACAAGTCTCAGGTGACTTGTTATAAATGTGGAACCAAAGGTCACTATCCCAACGAGTCTCCCAATAAGATTGCTGAAGCCCCCAATGCAAATGCCCTAGCTCAGCAACAACGTCGTGTTCAGCAAGGAAGAAGGTTTGTCCTAGGTAACTCGCTCAACCGCAACGGCCGTCTCTTTCTCATGCATGCTGAAGAAGCCCAAGAAGCGCCAGATGTCATGTTGGGTATGTTTTTTATTAACTCAGTACTTGCCAGAGTGTTGTTTGATTCTGGAGCATCACACTCATTTGTTACTGAAGAATTTGCATGCACTAGTAAGATTCAACCCACCAAACTGAAGCATGTTATGATAGTTCAAATACCTGGTTCAACCACCAAAGATAGACAAATTTGCAAGGCCGTGCCTATCCGAATGCATGGCATATATTTTTATGCTAATCTAATAGTACTCAGAACTAAAGGTTTGGAAGTAGTACTAGGAATGGATTGGATGTCGAATCATAAATGATTAATCGACTGTGCCAAGAAAGCCATAACCATGACCAGTACAACAGGAATATCAGTCGAGCATGTATCTGAAACCTTGCCCCGTCAATTTAAGTGCAACAAGAGTCTATCCCAACCCACCATTGATCAAGTCCGGATAGTCTGTGAATACCCCGATGTATTTCTAGATGTTTTGCCCGGTATGCCCCTAGATCGGGATATCGAGTTTATCATTGAACTAATCCCTGGAACCGGACCCATAGCCCAGAGACCACATAGTATGAACCCGTATGAATTAGAGGAGCTGAAGAAGCAACTGGATGCTATATTGGAATTAGGATTGATCCAACCAAGTGCATCGCCATGGAGATCACCAGTGCTGTTTGTGGACAAGAAAGATGGAGGTAACTGTTTGTGTATGGATTATCGAAAGTTGAATGATGTCACCATCAAGAACAAGTACCCACTTCCCAAGATAGAAGACCTGTTTGATCATTTGACCGGTGCCAAAGTGTTTTCTAAGATTGATCTTAGGACTGGTTACCATCAACTCAAGATTCGCGCAGAGGATATTCCAAAGACTGCCTTTACCACCAGATATGGATTATATGAGTACACTGTCATGTCTTTTGGATTAACCAATGCCCCCTCTTATTTCATGAACCTCATGAATAAGATTTTTATGGACTTCCTGGATAAGTTTGGCGTTGTTTTCATCGATGACATTCTGATCTATTCCAAATCAGAAGAAGAACATGAGCTACACCTGAGGACCATCCTTGGAACCCTTAGGGAGCATCAGTTGTATGCCAAGTTTAGCAAATGTGAATTCTAGTTACAGGAAGTAGGACTTCTCGGACATATTGTATCAGCCGGAGGAATTGTCGTTGACCCTGCAAAGGTGAAGGATGTTGAAGATTGGCAGGCCCCAACCACTCAAACCCAAGTTCGTGCATTTCTCCGATTGGCGGGATATTACCGTAAGTTCGTAGAAGGATTCTCGAGTATCGCAAGACCCATGACCCAATTGTTGAAGAAGGATAAGAAGTTTGAATGGACAGACAAATGTGAAGCGAGTTTTCAGGAACTCAAGAGGAGATTGATTTCAGCCCCCATCTTGATCATGCCGAATATCACAAAGCCGTTTGACGTGTATTGTGACGCATCCAAGGTCGGTCTCGTATGTGTGTTGATGCAAGAAGGCAAAGTTATATCTTATCTACCGAGACAACTGAAGCAGCACGAACAGAACTATCCTACCCATGACCTTGAACTAGTAGCCGTAGTTCTAGCCCTGAAGACATGGAGGCATTACCTGATGGGAAACCGTTGTGAGATTTATTCGGATCACAAGATCCTGAAGTATATATTCACTCAGAAGGAGCTGAATATGAGGCAAAGAAGATGGATTGAGCTAATCAAGGACTATGATCTGGACATTCACTATCACCCCGGTAAATCCAATGTGGTAGCAGATGCCCTTAGCAGATTTCCATGCCGCTTGAACTCCATGATTTTGAAGGAGCAACCAAGTTTGCACAAGGAGATGGAAGATTTCAGAATGGAATTGGTAAGCGAAGGATTTTTGGCTAGCATAGAACTTCAACCCACTTTGATCAGTCTGATCAAGGAGGCGCAGAAAGGAAATGCTAGTATCAATGGAATCAAACGTTGCATCGGTACAGGCAAAGTATCCGGATTCACCGAAGATGAAGGAGTTTTGTGGTACAAAGGACGTCTCTGTGTACCAGCAGATTCATAGTTGAAGGAAACTATTTTGAAAGAGGCTCATGATACTCTTTATTCTATCCACCCCGGAGGAACGAAGATGTATCAAGATTTGAAGGAGCAATTTTGGTAGCATAAGATGAAGAGAGAAATCGGAAACTACATCGCCAAGTGTGATATTTGTCAAAGAGTCAAGGCGGGACATCAGAGACCCGCAGGACTGTTGCAACCACTGCAGATTCCGGAATGGAAATGGGATTCAGTTGGAATGGACTTTATCACTGGATTGCCTACTTCTAGTAGGGTAAATGACTCTATTTGGGTCATAGTGGATATATTGTCCAAGGTATCCCATTTCTTACCTGTCAAGACCACTTACCAGATCTCGAAGCTAGCGGAGTTATACATCGCTAGAATCGTCAGTTTGCACGGAGTCCCCAAGAACATTGTGTCAGATCGAGGAACTCAGTTTACCTCGAGATTCTGGAAGAAAGTCCAAGAAGGTTTAGCAACCCGACTAGATTTCAGCACAACATATCACCCTCAGACCGATGGACAAACGGAGCGAGTAAATCAAATACTCGAAGATATGTTGAGAGCATGTGTGCTAGAGTATGGATCTAAATGGGAAGACTTTCTGCCATTCGCAGAATTTTGGTACAACAAAAGTTATCAAGCTAGTTTAAAAATGTCCCCATTTGAATTCATGTATGGAAGGAAGTGTCGTACCCCTTTGAATTGGTTGGAAGTAGGAGAGAGTCAGATTTTTGGACCCGACATCCTACGAGAAGCAGAAGAGAAAGTTCACAAGATTCGTGAGCACCTCAAGACCGCCTAGTCCAGACAGAAGAGTTATGCCGACAAGAGACGTCGAGACCTCTCTTTCAATATCGGAGACTTTGTGTATCTCAAAGTGTCGCCTTTGAAGGGAATGCAACGTTTTCAGCTCAAGGGAAAGTTAGCCCCCAAATATATTGGACCTTTCAAGATTCTGAATCATCGAGGAGAAGTATCGTATCAACTGGAACTGCCAGAGGAGATGTTAGCAGTGCACAATGTGTTCCATATATCATTACTTCGCAAATGCCTTGAAGTCTCGGAGAAGACCGAAGTTTTCAAGAACATTGATCACCGCACCATAGAGATCAACGATGACCTGACGTATCCCGAAGTACCCATCCATATTTTTGAAGAAGCTTTCAGAACCACCAGGACCCGGAGCATCAAGTTTCTCAAGATTTAGTGGAGGAACCACACTGAAGAAGAAGCTACATGGGAATGAGAAGATCACATCAAGACGGAGTTTCCCGATCTCTTTAAATCCTAGGTATCTTTTTTCTTCTTTCTCAAATCTCGGGACGAGATTTTTTTTAAGGAGGGAAGGTTTGTAACATCCCAAAAATATTGATCATGATTATCATTTTCCAATCACCAAAATTTAGGGTTAACAAAAACTTTTGTTAAATAAAAAAATCAAATGAATGCATGTGGGTATGTGATGATTGTATGAATGCATGAATGGCCTTGTGTGATTGATCTAAATAGCAAGGAATGGTTTAAAGACGAAAACAACATCATCTAAAACATTTCCAAGCAGAAACAAATAAGAGAAAATTAAAAACAAACCAAATAAAGCAAATGATCATATTTGCCAATCTTGCTCACTAGCCACTTTGAGTGTTTCTAGTCCAAGATTTCAAACAGAAACATTTCCATTTATTTTCACCCCTTGCTAGACCAAGTAAAAAGGAACCCAAGCCCACCTTTCAAAATTACAGAAACATTTGGCAACTTGATTCAACTGACAAGTCAAAATTGAATCTTTATCATATGTGAAGATCACGCCTTTTCAAAAACCAATCAAACCAATTCACCTTGACCTTTCCAACTAACCGGAGACTACTTAGTATATACCTAGTACACCCACAAAGTTTGAATCAAAAATTCAAATTTGAAGCTCTTTTGGCCATTTCATCAAACACCTTGCAAACACCAAACAAACAAACATCAAACACTATTAGGAGTAGTGATTGTGGCCTAACTTGTTCCCTCTCTGGTTCACAACAAGCTATTAGTAGATCATCTAGACCATTTAACAAGCTCTAGCACCACTGTGAGCTTGCCATGCCATCAATGGTGAGCATGCCGAAAGCACCCTTGCCACCCCAATGTCGCCAGCCAGCTAGGAGCCTCACTAGCCTCACCAACCTTGTCTAGCAGGCACTCCACCGTCCACCGCCACCCCCTGTCCAAGCCTCGACCCTTGCCAGCCCCTGGACCACATAGCCCGGGCATGCCCAGCCTCTCTGTGAGCGTGCCGAGAGCGCGCCAGAGCGCCACCTGCAACACACGCCCATAGACCGCGCCCCGCCTTCGCCGCCCGTCAGCGTGATCACCACCGCCCAGGGAACCGCCCATACATGCCCGTTCGCCTCCGCGCGGACCGTAGACGCTGTGCGCCGTTAAACTGCCCGTCGGACCCGCCCAGAGCACCATGACGTTACGACCACCTCGCACCGCCCCACGCCATGTAACCATGTCGTTGAGCTTCACCAGAGATCACAACACCGCCCCTGTCATCGCTCATGCCTTTAGCTCGCTGTGCCGACGACCACGATGAGCTCAGCCTGCGCCCTTCGGTCCCCTCACTGCACTATAAATAGAGGCCACCCCCATTCGAACTCAGCACACCATCTCACTCCCCTCTCTCTCAGAAGAACCCCACCTCACTCCCGGAGCAAGACGAGCAGCACATCGCCGGAATTTGGCCGAAGTTTGCCGCGGAGGAGGAAGAAAGGAGCCGTTGATTGGAGCCGCCAGGAGAAGCCGCCGGTACCAGGGGGTTCATCGCTCGCCCCCATCGCCAACCCTCGCCTGAGCCGCGGTGAGCCCCCGTAGACCCCCACTGGCCGCGCTAGGGTTCTGTCTTGCCGGCGATGCCCGACGGAAACGATAGGTCATGGCCGTTGGATTAGAATTTGATCGCACGGTTTAGATTTCCCCGTATCGCTTCGCACCCCCTATCTCGCTGACTGGTGGGGTCATTCACTCAAACCCACCCACGCGTGCGCTGTGCACTGTGAGCCGGCCCAGTTAACATCCCGCGCGACCCAGTATTTCAAATTTAGGTTTTATAAATTTATTTTCAAACCTAGTTCTGTACCTAGATTCAAAAATCAACCCAGGTCAATTCACTAAACCAAATTGCATGAAACCAATTTTGTTAGAAAGGTACTGGAATGCTTAAACCAAGACCGTTTGATTCAACTCATTTGGAATTGTAGATCACCTATAGTAAAAATAACAAGGCAGAAGCTTTTCTGCATTCAAACATTTCTCAAAATTCAACCACAAAAGCTTTTGAGTTGATTCCAACTCTTAAAAATCACATTTAACTATACCTTTCTGAATATATAAAAATATCTCGGTTTACTTGCATAAATAATGAACAAGTAATAAAAGAATGCCTCATAGGCCATTCTAGTCACTTTAATTAATTAAAATAAAAAGGTTAAACCTTATTAAATTGTGACACCACTTTAAATCACATTCCCATGTACTGAAATATGTGGTGATGACATGTGTCAAAATGATCCCATGTTTTAGTTGGAGAATATTAAAACTTAAGTAGTTTTTCAATGAGTAGAAATTACTTTTCTAAACTAAAATAATAAAACTATTTCGTTAATCTTTGTGATGTTTGTGATGATCCTAGATCATCTAGTGAAAACCTTGGTGTGATAAATAGAACTAGTTAAGTATTGTTTGGTAATTGTGTACCTCGTATTTATTTATAGACGCTAGTATCGACCAAGGATACGAGGAGGAAGGAGAATACCACGAGGAAGAAGCCAAGGAGAACTTCAACCACTTCTCTGCACAAGGCAAGCCTATACTAATATCTTAGCAATCTACTATCTTAGCAAGCTAAGCTAAACCATGCAAGTTTTACTTGCAAGCTTACACCACTTGATACCCAATCCTAGTTTTATTTGCAAGCTTAGTATTTTATTTCTTTATCAAAGTTTACTTAGTGACTTGTAGATTTTAGAAAGATATTTAAAGGTAGCATAAAGAGCATAAAACTTGGCCTAAGTTAGATAATCTTGATGTCATACTGAGGCATGAGATTGAACTTAGATAGGATACACTTGATTCTCACCCATCATTAGTGTTTACCCCCATCTTGTAGATGCTAGTGCTAAGCATAAAACTTAATCAACTTTAGATGGGAATACTTGGTGAAAATGGTTATGAAAACCTTAGAATGATGAGTCATTCTACTAAAATGTTTTGACATGTGTTCTTGAACACCAGATGATTTTCATGATGAAAATGTTAATGCATGAGCCTTAGCCCTTTATAAAATTGATGGTTGTCTGGATGCGATACCATTCCAATTTTACCGTACAACCACAATACCCTAAAATTGGGTAGGGCTTGAATGGAAACTTATATACCTTAGTATGGGTTCCCTTGCGGCCAAGGTTTAAGCTGAGGCTACCTTGTGAAGATTGTCCACCTGTGCACTACCCAAGATGACAGTTGGTCATGGTTGGGAGGCCAAACTCATAGGAGAGGTTCCTATGCTAGGGCGTGTAATTGAAAGTTTAGGATTGATTATCCGCATACTGAGTATGGTGATTCAGGATTGTTCCTGACGGATGTATCGAATGTTGTGGTGAAAGTGTACCACCTCTGCAGAGTGTCAAACTATTCGAATAGCCACGTCCACGGTTATGGACAGTTGGAATGGCCATACTGTTCCGTCGTCAGATGTTTTCAAAATGACTTATGAAATGATTCATGGCTTGACTTGACCACAACAGGGTTGTGATATGAAATTCATGTTACCATTTAGGTGTTATAAAACTTTCAACTAGCTTTATTTGCTTCTGAACTCATAGAGATAAATCTAGATTTTTTCAAAACAACTTAGAGCTTAGTACTTCCTACTCAAAACCACTTCCCTTGTTAGTATTAGTTTGCGAGTACTTAAAGAGTACTCATGGCTTTGTCCCTGGCTATTCCCTTGGCCAGACTATGAAGAGGACTATCAGGAGGACAAACATCAGGAAAGTTACGACGACTAGGATCATCTCCCATCGTCAGCATTGCCTGTGACCATGAAGATGGAGCTTCGCCTACGCTACCGTTACTATTACGTTATTTCGCTGCTTGACTTGTTTTAAGACTGGATCATGTGATCCTTTATTTGTGTAAGACCTTATGTATGGCTTGTAATGGATGATGTATTGTGATATCCAATCTGTTATGTCTCGCAAAAAAGGTAATCCTGGGATTGAGATGTATGGCATAACAGGCATCTGGGATTAAAAATCCGGGTGTTGACAAAAACACCCGATCATCACGTGATGTCTTGGAGTGACGAAACATAATCAGTGCATACTTAAGGAAGAACACATTTTATCTTGATATTTAAATGAGGGATCATCTCATTATGCTAATAAAATGCCAAACTAGCAATATAAGATGCAACAAACATCACATGTTAATAAGTGAAATGATATGGTTCTTTGCACTTGATCTCCATCATGTGCATCGTGGTATGATCCTCATCATTCCTTTATGTGTAAGGCCAAGGTCTATGGAACCTACACGTTATGTATGTTGTAAGAGTATCATCTCATACTTCTACTTACAACATCACCATATCATAACACTAGCCTAGCAACAATCTAAACTAGACGCCTCTAATTTATCCATTGCAAGTTTTACGTGGCTTAGGGATTTCGAAGATAGAACCGTTCTTACCTACGAACATGAACCGCAAAGATGATACCAAATTGTTGACAACTCGTTGCAAATTAGATATTGACTATAGTAGGAGAGACAGACACCCGCTAGCCACTTATGCAAAACTAGTTGCATGTCAAGCGTGGAACAGGTCTCATGTGCGAGGACATGTAAAGTTTGTCCGGGCAGCTTCATCCCATTATGCCACCAATATCCAAAGTACAACTAAGAAGCAATAAAATGATCATCATCGCTCACATACTCATATGTGTACTACCCGTGAAAAGCATCTACACATATATCTGGCTCTGATACCACTATAAGGTTCGCAACATAGAAAACAAAAAATTTCTTATGATGGGAACAACTAAGTACCAAGATCTATCTACTAGATACAAGCAACAGGTGGATATACATCCATGGAATACATACCCTCGAATACCGAATAGCGTTAACGAGGTTGTACTCGTGGATGATGTAGTCGAACGCTTGCTGATCTGAAGATCGTGATGAAGTCCATCTGGTCCAGCCGGTCCAGCACCATCAAGTCTAGCACCGCAAAGCAGTGGTGCATCCATGATCGCACACACGTCCGGGTACCCCGACAACCTCTACGCCCTCGCTCCAGCGTAGCAGAGGAAGAGGGGGCCTTTTATAGGGAGAGGGGGGCACCCCAAGGGGCATGGAACCCAACCATGGTGTTTGCCCCCACCTTTTCCATATTCATGTGGGTGGAGCTCCCACTCAAAATGAAAAGCCTCCACTCCCATAAAAGAGCCTCCACTCACATGCATTAAATTTCCACCAAATTTAATACAAGCTCTCATTTAAATAAAAATCTTTTATTTATTTATTTAGAATTTTGTTAATTACTTTAATTAACAAACATTCACATAAAACCCCTTGCTAGTATTCAATTTCACATGCAGAACGAGTTTCAACAATTTCAACCAAAATAGTTTCGGTGTCTAGTGAAATAAATTCCTGCGCTTTGCTTTTTCCTTCTCTGGCATATTATTTGCTCCAAATGGTGTCGGTATCCCTTAAGTGTGTCACCCTACGGTCCGCGAATAATATAGACATGATCGAGACCCCTCTCCGATCAATAATTAGCAGCGGGACCTAGAGATCCGTACTGACTCCCACATATTCAACGACGACTTTTGTGATCGTGTGAAACTTATACGAATGTAACTCAATCCCTTTGTCTCGCGATATATTACATGTCCGAGATTCGATCATCGGTATCTCCATACCTAGTTTGATCTCGTTACTAACATGTACTCTTTTCTCGTTCCCGTGATATAACATTCTAGTGATCAAATCACTTGCTTGCAAGCTAAGTAATGTGATATCACCGAGAGGGCCCAGAGTATATCTCTCTGTCATAGGGATGGACAAATTCCACTCTTGATCCATGAGCCTCAACATAACACCTTCGTAGCACTAAACCCATCTTTATAGTCACCCTGTTACGGTGTGACGTTTGATGTTATCAAGATACTCTTCCGATGTTAGTGATTGACATGATCTCATGGTCTAAGGACTAAGATTACTTCATATGATGTTATAGCAATATAAACACAATGACCTTGATCATAATGCTATACTTCAGATGAATGTTCATCACATCATTCCAACAATGTTGTGACCTAGTTATTAACAACATCCAATGTCCATTATCAGGAAACCTTTGATCATCTTGTTAATCAACGAGCTAGTTTATAAGAGAGGCATAACTAGGAACTTCCTTTTGTTTATTAAACACACATGTATTAACGTTTCCATATTAATACAATTATAGCATGCAAAATAAACATTTATCATAAATAAGGAATACGATAATAACCACTTTATTATTAACTCTCGGGCATATTCCCTTCACTCACTAGAGTGCGATGTGCTCACAAGAATATGATGTGCTGAAATTGTGTATGTTTTTTGTCGGTTCTCCATTTGATGATGGGAGGTGCTCTGTCCAGCCATGGTGAAGGATGCTGCAGGGATGCTGGCGAAGGTAGCGATGCCAAGAAACAAAGGGGAAGGCCTGCGAAGGTCAGCCACTTCCATGACCAAGTAGGTCCAACCCATTTCATCAAGACGATCATGACGCCTAGGTTGTACTTGCTGCCAATTACAGATGGGTTGAGAGCCCACATTAGCACTGTCCCGATGATGATCATCCTCAAAACAAACGCTGGAATGGATGCAGCTAGATGGTGAAGTTGAAGGATGTCAACGGCAGGGTTTGCCTTTACCAAGGCTAGCCTGGCTTCGCCATTATCGGCCAGATCAAGATAGGGTATTTCCTGACCTTCAAGATGCCGAAGGGCGATGTCTTCAAGGTTACCGTGTTAGACTAGAGCATGAATGAAGTGATCAAGAAGTGCCTAGAGCACGATCCAATCCTTGCTATGATTGACGAGAGACCTGCTTGTGTTGATAATCAGTGGTTCTACTAGTTTGCTATGAACTTGATCTTACTGTCTTGCTAGGTTTGAACTTGGTACAATCTTATGTCGTGCTACTATATATTGCATTTTAGTTAAATAACTTTATCTGGTTTTATGCTTACTTATGCACATATGAATGGTAACCTTACCACAAGAGAAAGAGATTATCACACCACACGATGAGCCCTTAACCAAACACACCGTTTCGTCTCTCCTAGGTCAAATTTAGCCCACTAAACAACAAGCCCAATTTCTGCATGCCTCCCTGACAGTGACAATGTGGGCAACCAAATACGGAGGAGATTTTGGCCCATCGTCTGATCCGCGCGTGCATTCCTCGCACATGAAACTTGCACCTATGGGAAAAAAACCTCCCGAGCAACCAAACACGCCCTTCGTTTCTCTATCCGCCGACCCTAGGAAGTTGGGATCTAGGGTAGGTTCGATGGAAAATGATACTCCGGAGGATCCCGCGACTCCTGGCCTCCGCTTTCTTTGAGTGCCACGTTTCCTCGGCGAGAGAAAACGAGACGAATTCGTCGCCATAGAACCGCCACCGTCCCAGCACGCGAGACACCATTGATATCCTCCCTCTCTCAGGCGTTGCTAACCCAGACATAGAGAAGGCACCGCCACGACTCAGAAGCTCGGGCTACCACTCTATGTCGCCGCACCGCCGTTGTCCTGCCACTGTGTCGGCCTCCTCCTCATACGCCGCGCTCCCAAGGATCTATCTACAGCAGCTGCGGCTGAGCATGGAGCACCACAAGCCATATGGCAGCCATGGCGCAACGGCGTCTTGGCCTTGTAGCATCGGCGTCTGCGCTATGTAGCAACAACGTCTTGGCCTTGTAGCATCGGCGTCGGTGCTATGTAGCAACGGCGTATCCGTCGCGTAGCATCGGCGTCTGCGCTATGTAGCAACGGCGTCTTGACCTTGTAGCATCGACATCGGTGTTTTGTAGCAACGACGTCTCAGCCATGTAGCATCCGCGTTCGTGCCGCGAGTTTGCTATCAGAGTTTGACAGAAACTAGGCATCACATGCTCATCTCATCGGAGCATTACAATCATGCTTGAGGTCGCTAAGCAAATTTTTCATGGGCCTAAATTCATTGGAGTGGTGTCATGCGCTTTGTGGAAATTTAAAAGATTAGAAATGGTAAAATCTTTGAAAGAAAAAACCCATCAATTCAAGCTAAGAAAGCTGTCTTCAAACACGACCTTGAACTCATCAAGCACAGGGTTAAACCCACCCATCGAGCTGCTGCCTCTACTTAGAATTTTACCTCTCTAGTGGTCCTCTATGTGTACATTCGCTTTTCATGTTTTGTAGCTCCATGTAAATAACCTTGAGTGTCCTACCCTCTTGGACATTTGTTATTTATAAAATTATACAGTAGGGGCTTTCCCAACAGTTTGTAAAAAAAAACCCAGCAAAACCCTGCAACTCGATCGAAATGATACAAAAGAAAATATGCTAGTAGTAGTGGTCCTCTATGTGTACATTCGCTTTTCATGTTTTGTAGCTCCATGTAAATAACCTTGAGTGTCCTACCCTCTTGGACATTTGTTATTTATAAAATTATACAGTAGGGGCTTTCCCAACAGTTTGTAAAAAAAAACCCAGCAAAACCCTGCAACTCGATCGAAATGATACAAAAGAAAATATGCTAGTAGTAAAAGTTGTAATACGGTTTTACCAAAATTGCGCACGTTAATTTGGGCGTGGTATGAAGAAAAATAGGCAAGTGAGAGGGGAAGAGATCTTGTATATAGGAGGAAAACAAAGAGCGCCTGACAGTTCCGGTTTGCACCGTGCAAGCATAAAAAATAGAAATGGAGATGCGGGTATCGATCCCCGTACCTCTCGCATGCTAAGCGAGCGCTCTACCATCTGAGCTACATCCCCTTGTTGAAAAATATTCATCCGTAACTTATAAGAAATAAATTTATTTCAGATTCTTTCCTCTCCGTTCGAGTATGCCGCAACTCTTTTTGGAGCAGCCATCTCCAGACTCCACTCCACTGCTTCTTCAGTTTCAATGGCGATCCTCCCCCGAATCGCGGCGGGCGGCGGTCGCAGGCCGAGGTTGCCGCCTCTCCCACCAGCGAGGAACCTCATGATCGCGTTTGCGGCGGCGGCGACACTGGCCGTCCTGTGCCTCTTCTCCTCTTCTTCCCCGACCTCCTCACTGTCGACTCGGAGATCCGGTGCCGATAACGGAGACAGGTACTTGTACTGGGGCGGCCGCGTCGACTGCCCAGGCAAGCACTGCGGCTCCTGCGCCGGCCTCGGCCACCAGGAGTCCAGCCTCCGCTGTGCCCTTGAGGAGGCCCTCTTCCTCGGCAGGTACGCTACTACCGATGCATACCAAAGACATGGTGCATTCTAGGATTATTATCACTGTTACATACCCAGGAATTAGGTGTTTATCGCATGCGCTAATTTCAGATAATTCGGTTGGAATTGCTAAATTCCGACGTCAAATATTTCAGTCACATGGGCTAATTTCACATAATTCTTCTGAAATTGCTTAGTTCTGGCGTCAAATATTTCAGTCACAACCAGTGAAGATAGGGGAAATGGTTGCCATTAGAGGTGGAGAGAGGGCTTGCTCAAAGACTTTTGCATCATTTGCAGGGTTGTACTGCTTATGGAATCCTGGCATCATCGGAGTTCAACTCATGGTCGCTTTGGCCATTTCTGAGCCTGTCAAAACTGGATATACCAAACTAAAAGGGTACCACATTATAGATACAACTAGGATCATTGTGTAACTAGATATAATACCTTGAAAAACTAAAATATTTAAGGGTTACTCAGGCATGGTTTGACTTGAGGACAACATCCATAGGATTGAAGAAAGGGGGTTAAAAGTGGGCTAATTTCCTATGCAGTATTGTAGTGTGTAGTTCTTCCTACTTCTACAGATGGTAGATTAAGAAAGGACTATTGTACCATCCTTCTTGCCTTCCTCTCATCCCTTGTTTCGCCATAGTAAGTTCCATTGTCTTGCACTACTTAATCAGTTAACTTAATGTTGCAACTATTAGCACAGTTTTGAGGGTAAAATGTAAGGCCATAAGGGCAGGACGCTCATGCTAATATTTCGGTTCTGCTTGAGCAGTAAAATTATGTAAACATGCGTTTAAAGTCAGGTATGAAAAAAACCTGCAACTATATTTAGAGAATATAACCATTTAATTGCTTTGCAGAATATTTGTTATGCCATCAAGAATGTGCCTAAGCTCAGTACATAATACAAAAGGGACTCATCAATCAAGCAATGCAACTTCAAAGCAAAGGTTTTTACTTGTTAACCACATCTAGCTTTATGTTAACTTCTGACTGTTCAAGTCCGAGTTCTCTAAAGAAAGTGTTTTCTAGATGGGAAGAAAGTTCTTGTGCAATGGAGTCCCTCTATGATATAGATCTCATCTCAAGAATAGTACCTGTTGTTCTGGACGATTCCAAGACGTGGCATGCGATAGCAGCAAGAGCTATGGAATTAGGAGAGAGAGGTGTTGCACATGTGCAAGGTATTAGCAGAGCAGAACTCAAAGAAAATCCCATGTACTCCAAAGCTCTCCTAATAAACCGCACTGCAAGTCCTCTTGCTTGGTAAGTACACAGATCCTTGTAGGATCCCATCTCTTTCCCCCTTTCATGTGTATTTTGGAATTAGACCATGTTCCATTGGGAGAATTGGCACATGGAAGCATTTTTTCTCCAGCAATGCCTATACTGCAAGCACATCTTGACCCTCACTGAAATTCAGGTTTATGGAGTGCAAGGATCGTAAAAATCGCAGCTCTCTGATGCTATCCTACGCCTTTTTGCCAAGTATGCCAGCAAAAAAATTAAGTGATGCTGCAAACAAGGTATTGCTCCATGTACTTCTTTTTATATTCAGTGTAACCATTGTTTTAAAAATGGTATGGTAGTGTGGTAACACACTAATATATCCCTGTATCTTTTGTGTATGTTCGTATCCTTATACCATGTCTTTGTGCTTGAAACTTTGGATGGAGCTCCTTCTTTCTTTACTGGATATGGTTGTCCTAACACTCCAGTAGCATAAGAACTGGCATGGTGATGAGCACCATGCTTCCCAGACGAATTTTATTAGGCCCTGCATACTTCCCAACGTATAATTGGCTAAGTGAACTTCACTGGTATGTCTCAGATAGAAGATGGTGCTAAGTAATTAACTTGTAATGGAAGAACCCCTTTAGTAGAATTGGAGAGTTGTTCTGCAAAATTCTTAAGCAGCTGCAGTGCTTATATTACCATATGCGGCTTAGTCGGTAAACTATTGCTAACTGGTCCTTGACCTTGGTCATAAGGATTCAATGGTTGCTTCTCTCCATCCTTGACATATACACTGGGTTATGCAAAATTCTTTTGTTTCAGTACTGCATCCATAAAGAAAAAACTTTAGCTAGTGTGCTGCATTTTCTTGTGTAAAATTCATTAATCAGTGAATGCTTCTACATTTCTTGCTTAATAACAGAACTTAGTTCAGACATCAGCCCCTGAAACAATTTGTTAGCTTTCCAGGTATAGCACGTAAAAAAGGAAGTACACGATGTAGCCAAGGACTTCTTAACTTTCCATATAGAGAGTTCTTGATTTATTTAGTAAACATTAAACACTTCTATTGTCTCATTGTCTGCTCATGTTATCTAAATTTCAGTACCACAGCCTGTCTCTTTAAATAAATTCACTGTATTTCAGATGAAACAAGTACTGGGTGATTATGATGCTATTCATGTGCGACGAGGCGATCTATTGAAAAACAGGAAAGATAGGTTTGGTGTTGAAAGGAGCCTTCATCCCCATCTGGATAGAGATACCCGCCCTGTGTTTATCAGAAAGAGAATCGCAAAATGGATTCCGCCTGGTAGAACGTTATACATTGCCTCAAATGAAAGAACACCAGGCTTCTTCTCCTCTCTGTCAGACCGGTAAGACCTGCACCGTTTTCCCTACTGCTCTCCTTGCATCAATAAAAGTTCCTACAATATTATGGCCAATCAATCTAGCTACCCAGCAAGAATAGCCGGATTGTAATCCAAGTCTAAAACAACAAAAGGTAAACAGGCCCAGCTGATCAAAAGAAGTTTCCTACCAAGCTCCCATAGAAGGTGGAGAATAGAGTTTGAAAGATCTTCCAGTGGGCAAATGTCTTTAGCTGGAAAAAACTACTAATTATCTTTCTTAGGAAGCCGAGATCTCTTGTATTGTGTATGTTAGCATTTATCTTCGCAAAATGCAGTTAAAGAACTGGCCTCATTCTTACCTTTCATATTATAAGCTAGCCGAGGCATTTATATTCATTTTCCTATTAATTTACTCAAGGTGGTGTGATTAAGCAATTTAGCAATAGGCTACTTTCTGCAGTAGGCTAGCTAGCAACACATTTTTGTCATGCTTCCATCTTATTAATTATCTCTCATCAAGAAACTGTCACTAGAATAGTAGAATGTCCGATCCAGTGTTTAATTACCGTATATTTGATATGGTACCAAGGACTACATTGATATGATGTTTATTGGTATTATTTGTGTTTCTTATTGGCACCACTCCAGATACAAGTTAGCATACTCATCCAACTTCAGTAGCATATTAGAGCCAATAATTGAGAACAATTATCAGCTATTCATGGTGGAGAGGCTAATGATGCAAGGGGCAAAGACATTTGTGAAGACAATGAAAGAATTTGACAATGATCTGACCCTGTGCGATGATCTGAAGAAGAACACCAAAGTTTGGGAAAAGCCAGTCAATACCAGATGACTGGTTGCACCCGGCTATTCTGGGCCACATCTCCTATAATGCATCTCTCTTTCAGCAATTTGAAGACTTGACATGATCACATGAATGGGAAATTGACCATTGAAGTTCTGAAAATATACTGATGTTCTTCCCCTGAAGATGACCGGAATCAACCAGCTTGGGCGAATCCTATGCTGCAGCAGGGTTGTTCATATACACCATGTATTCTTAAATCCAGGAAAGTTGTTAGTATATCATTTGTTCGTTCTTCAGCAATTAGGCAATATATAGGTTTCAACAGATTTTTCTTTTTGCAACTATATGTTGCATATATAAATATATTCCACATCCTTCTGTATATGTATGTAAAAATCAACTTGGATGCAGAAAATTCAATTGTAGAGATAATTAGGTATTAATAGATATACAATTTCTTGCTGAGAAGTTCCTAACATTCTATTCAGAAGTTAAGTATGATCATTGTTATGCTTAGAGTTGGAGAAGCTAATGACCATTTTTCAGGTAAGGTAATGACCACTTGTTCAATTGGAAAATTAATGAACGTTAGTTAGGCTGGCTGTTTAAGGGCATGTGCGATGCAAGGTTTTTACGGAGACGGAGGTGCTTAGAAAAATAGGCATATTTTTGATTAAGCACTGCTTAGAGCACGTACAACGCTGGTGCTTATGCCAGGTGCTTAAGAAAAAAAGTATACAAATCACATAAAACAAAATAAATTTAGATGTTTCTTCCCAATGTCGGTAGGCGGCCACCCGCATGGCCAGTGGAGATCGGGATCTATAGATCTCGTGGCCTATAACAACGACATATCCTGGTTTGATAGTCTTCATTGCTCACACACTTCTATTTTAACTTGAACCTTGTGACCGTTGTTGTAGATGGGGTATATATCTTAGACTCTTAGTATCGCTTTGTTCTAGTGCCACCACACGATGCCCACATCATGAAATGTGGCGACCACATCTTGTCCAACCACGTAGCGGGCACGCCATGCCACACGTTTGCAAGGTGGCGGCCATGCATAGGGCTATGACATTTTGCTTGGGTCGATCCATTCTGATGTGGTTTTTCATTCTATACGATCGCTCCATCCAATGTGACACTTTTCCTATGACCGCCTATTTCGTCATGGAGACCATACTGGCTGAGGGAACATCCATGACCCTTATACCATGCCAGTGCACTAAGATTGTAAAGTGATCAATCTATGATGGACCATCTATGATGCATACATGACGGTTCCGATTGACTCTTCGTGATGGTCTTGGGGGCCTCCAAGACGGAGAAACCAGTGTCTTGAACCAAACACCTACCAATTGCCAAACTTTGGCTTGACAATGTGTGGCTAGAAACTAAACATGCATGCATGGCCCTCCTCCGCAGTAGCCCTAAGTTACTAGGTAAAATGTTGTGTGACGACCCTATAGCTCAGTTATGCCAGTCCTAAGAAGTGTACTCTAACATCTTAGTTCCTTCACAAATTAGGTCGAAAGTGTCTTTGGCACCCGAGCTCCCGCGCACCCTTCATTTTAAGAATTTCAAAAATCATATTTATAAGTTTTAAAAAATTGAAAATAATTCTGGATGTAGTAAATATTGTATATCCCATAAAAATGCAAAATCAAAACCCGAAAGTATTTGTATTGTGGGCTATCGAAAAAATGACAAAATCTGATAAGGTTTGGGGATTTGAAAAATACATGCACAGATTTACACTTTTGTCATTTTTGTGTAGCGCAAAATACAAAGTATTTGAAATTGATATTTTAAATTTTTGTGGGAAAAATCATTGGCTAATCCCAGATTTTTTAAAACTAGCAAATAATGATTTCTGATTTTTGTAAAACAGCAGGAGTACTCGTGCTCTAGGGAGGAAAAAAAATCCCCACTCACTAGTCACTAATAAAGATCCCTCAAAAACCACCCTCTGAGTTCAGCATGATAGGTGAGATGATCAGGTGGTTTTTCAAAATACCCTCCCGCTTGATCAGCGAGGGCAAGCCATGTAGACACTGAATGAGAACTTAGAGGGTGGCTCGTTTATTGTTAGCACTTGCCATTTTTTCCCACACCTAGCTGATGCGGAAGGGACAGAATTGGTGCAAGAGGGGACTTCTGGTTGGTAGGAAAGCACACGTTCAGCGTTTGATTCTGGAAACGGACAATACCGTGGTGGCGTCAAAGTTAGGAAACGAGGGGAAGGATCGCTCAGTTTATGGACCTCTGGTTGATGAAATAAAGCTATTCTTGGCTGGCTTTGAGGCAACATCGGTACGAGCAGTGAGGCGCTCAGCAAATGATGCCACAGATAGAATGGCGAAGGAAAGCTGTGAAAATAAATTATGGCAAATCTATGTTTAGACCGGTCTGAACTTAGACAAAACCGGCGGACTAATAAGAACCGTCCGTTATTGATCAGAAAGCGCACATTGCAGCTCAGCGTACATCTGCGTGCTCCGCCCCGCAACATCCTACTTGGCGTGCTCCGTTGACTATCCGTTCCTCGCCGGCTCGCTACACGCTGATACGCCTCTGGTCGGCGGTGAGCGCCGCCCTGATTTGATTCATCCCTCGACGACCTGCTACAGCATGTTCCGTCCCTTGCCGTTCGGCTCCACCCCGACCCTTCTTCGTGTGCCGGCTGTTTCGTCAACCAACTTGGCGATTCGCGTCTCCTCCCGGCTGTGCGGCGGCGGCTCCGCCTCCTTCCCCGGCGAGGCAGCATCCTCCCTCCCGTTCTCGTACTCCTACGGCGAGACTCGATCTTCCTGCTATTTTTCTAGCTGCTGTAGACTACTATGGACGCATCACGGATTAGAGCATGCGGAGTAGTGCCGTGGAAGCTCAGCTCAGCCCAGCTCCACCGTCGGTGGCATCCTGCTACCCGGCCGTAAATAAGAGCTCCTTCTGCTGCGCTCGATGGTGAGTATGGCCGGTAATTTGAGGAATCAATTTGACAGGGATGCATCGCTGAGGCAGCATCTAAAATGCGTTTCTTTGCTCTGGTACAGAGTACAGACACATCTCTCTCTCGAAACAGGCATACGCCTAGCTATATAAATATAGCAACCAAGTTGAGACCGCTGCTGGGCCAGACAACACATCGCCCAAAAGAAAACAAAGAAGACTAAAAAGAAAAAACAGAGAAAGTAAAGCAGACAACAGTGGCTTGACGACAAGGGATGACCCGCAACCGCTGCGCCCTCGGTGTTGTCCAGATTCCCCATTTGCATGCGCTATATGAATATACAACTGATGATGATTGATTTCCTCCGATAAAATTTCCTATGTCCTAATTTGGTGCCGTGATAATTTGAACAAATTCATCATAATTAAGTGTTTTGGTTATAATTTGGTGCACTCTGCGTGTTTGTTGATTTATCTACACAAAGTTAAGAACAGAACTTCCTTAAACTTATAAATTCTGTGTTTTAGCTATATAAAAACACAGATCAATATAGTGTGTGGAGTCGGTTGGCTAGATCATCGTCAGATCAATGTAGTTATTAGAGTTATCCAGCCAGGTGTTAAAACACGGCTATCATCATCAACAATTCAATGTAGTTATCCATCCTTTAGATAAAAGTTATTCATCAAATATTTATAGAGTTATCCATCTGATGAGGTTATAATTATCAATCGATTTTATATGGAGTTATCCATTCACTGCTTAGAGGATCTTTAGCAGAGACTGCAAACCCGCGTGAGACTGCAAACCACGTGTGAGGTACAAAATTTGCTAGCACAGAATGTTGGAATTATGCCCTAGAGGCAATAATAAAGATGTTATTATTATAATTATTGTTCATGATAAAGTTTATATTCCATGCTAGAATTGTATTAAGCGGAAACTTTGATACTTGTGTGGTTTATGAACAACACCGTGTCCCTAGTATGCCTCTATGGACTAGCTCATTGATTAATGATGGTTAAGGTTTTCTAACCATAAACATGAGTTGTCAATTAATAATGAGATCATGTCATTGGGAGAATGATATGAAGGACAGACCCAAATTAAGCAGAGCAATTAGATCGTGCCATAGTGTTCATCTTTGTGAAGCTTTTTCTTATGTCAAATATTGTATTCCTTAGACCATGAGATAATGCAACTCCCTGGTATCAGAAGAAAGCTTTGAGGTCATCAAACGTCATCCTATGAGAGGGTGATCATAAAGGTGTCTCTCAGGTGATCGGAAAGTACTTGTTGGGTTGTATGTATCGAGATGGGATTTGTCCTTCCCAAGTCGGAGAGATATACTTCGGACCCACTCGGTAATCGATATCAACACCGCTTGCAAGCAAGTGGTTAAGGAGTTAATCACAAAGTGATATCGAATTATGGAACGAGTAAAGTACTTGCTGTGAACGAGATTGAACTAGGTATTCCGATGCCAATGATCGAATCTCGGGCAAGTAAAATATCGCGTGACGAAGGAAATATATATGGGATTAATTGAATCCTGGCATCGTGGTTCATCCGATATGATCATCGATGAATATGTGGGAGTCAATATGGGTTTCCAGACCCCGCTGTTGATTATTGATAGAAGATCATGTCTGCATATTCTCGAACCCGTAGGGTCACACACTTAACGTGTCTCGATGCTAGGATAGAATGGATAATTGGTTTATGAGTTTTTGTTCGGAGTCTCGGATGAGATCCAGGACATCACGAGAGGTTCCGAATGGTCCGGAGAATAAGATTCATATAAGGGAAAGCAGTTTTTGGATTTCGGAATTGTTTCGGAATGTTCGGTATTGTACCAGAAGGTTCTAGAAGCTTCCGGAGTGGGACCAAAGTGGCCCCACTTGTCAGGAGGGGGCGTGGGCCTACGAGGGAGTGCCCTGGCCGCATTGGGACAGGGGCACAAGGCCCCATAGGCCCAGCCGGCCAAGCCCTAGGGGAAACCCTAGGGAGAGCTTCTAGAAGGGGGGAAACTTGCCCGCCACTCCACCCCACGTGGGCGCCGACCCTAGGGCTTGGAGGAGGGGCAAGGGCAGCCATCTAGCCCTCTATATAAAGAGGGCAGGGGCGCACCCTCCCCCCACACCTCCTCCAACCCTAGCTGCCTACTTGTTGCCCTCCTCTCTCTCTCTCTCCCGACTGTGCGTAGGCGAAGCCCTGCCGCAGAAACTCTCCACCTTTGCACCACGCCGTCGTGTTTTAGATCCAATCTATCTCTCCACCCCACTTGATGGAACGAGGAAGGAGGAGACGTCGAGGTGCCGTACGTGTGCATCTCTCGGAGGCGTCGCCACTTGCGGCGCTGGATCGGATCAGATTGCGAGGAGGAGAAGGCTAGTACGACTACATCAACCACGTTCCGTTGAATGTTCCGCTGTGCGATTTCTTCAAGGGTATGAAGATATCATCTATCCCCCCTCGTTGTTTGCATCTCCTAGATTAGATCTTGGCTTCCCCGTTCGCATCCGTAGAAAATTTTGATTTACTATACTGCGAAACCCTTCAGTGGTATCAAAGCTAGATCTATGCGTAGATGTGTTTCACGAGTAAAACGCAGCATTCTTGTTGTGGGAGTTGATGTTTTCTGTTGCAAGCCTCTTGTTGTGTACTTCTTATGACGCGGGATAGTGATATCGAAGCGGTTCAGGCCAACTTTACGCGACCTCGTTCGCGAGACCGGCTCCGCACTTGACGTGTGGCTTGTTCCATACATGGGGCTTGTGGGTGCCAGTTTCTCTCACTATAGTTGTCATGGGATTTACACCGGATGTTGGCAACCATAATATCACCGTTGTGTCTTTCCGTAGGTAAGAATCGTTCTTAGCTTGTTACTCCCATAAGCCACGTAAAACATGCAACAACAAAGTAGAGGCGTCTAACTTGTTTTTGCAGGGAGTGTTTCTGTGATATGATATGTCCCAAGATGTGATGTGTATGTTGTATGCAATGATCATGTTTTGTAATATTTCACGACTTGCATGTCGATGAGTACACAACCGGCAGGAGCCATATGGTTGTCTTTATAATTGTGTATGACCTGTGTGTCAACTTCTTATACGCCATGTAATAGCTTTACTTTATCGCTAAGTAGTTAGCAATAGTTGTAGTTGCTATTTGTGGTGGAGGCAATCATGGTGGAGTGATGGAGATCATGCTGGCACGCACAAGATGGAGATCATTTCGCGGAGATTGGCTATACCATGTCACATAAAATTATATGCATGTGATGTTTATCCTTTTATGTATCTTATTATGCTTAGATCACGACGGTAGCATTATAAGATGATTCCTCACTTAAAGATCAAGATAAAACTATGTTCTCCCCATGTATGCACCGTTGCGAAAGTTCGTCGTGTTCAAGCACCACGTGATGATCGGGTGCTATAAACTCTACGTTCAAATACAACGGGTGCAAGCCAGTTTTGCACACGCGGAAATACTTAGGTTTGACTTGACGAGCCTAGCATGTACAGACATGGCCTCGGAACACACGAACTGAAAGGTTAAGCATGAGTCATATGAATGATATGATCGACACTTTGTTGTCCACCATTGAAACCACATCTCTTCTCGTGAAGATCGGATTAGGTGTCGTGAATTTGGATCATGTTCACTAAACAACTTGAGGAATGTTGAATTTAGTGGGAGTTCATCTAGTAATTTGATTAAGTTGAACTAGTTATCATGAACATAGTCTAAATTGTACTTGCAAATTTTGTAGATCAAATGGCTAAGTCCAACTTCAACTTCAACATTTTTGCTGAGAAAGAAAAGCTTAAGAACAATGGGACTAACTTCACCAACTGGTTCCGCAATCTGAGAATCATTCTCGCTGGCGGACAAAAGGACTATGTCCTTGAGAAAGCGCTAGGTGACGCCCCTGCTGTAGATGCGCCGGCTGATGAAAAAGCTGTTTATCAGTCGCGCAAAGATGATTATGGTGTGATTAAGAGCACCATGTTGTTTTCTATGGAATCGGACCTTCAAAATCGTTTTGAGGAGTTCGCCGGGCCCTTTGATATTCTTGAGGAACTGAAAACCATGTTTCAGACTTAGGCCCATTCTGAGAGATATGAGATCTCTGAGAAATTCTTTAACTGCAAGATGGAGGAAGGGAGTTCCGTTAGTGAGCACGCCATTAAGATGTCGGGCTACACTCAACGCCTTGAGCAACTGGACTGCAAGATTCCAGAGGAGCTCAAGATTGACAGAGTTCTGCAATCACTCCCTCCTAGCTACAAAGGTTTTGTAGTTACTCATAATCAGATTGGTTCCACTAATACGTTCACTGAGCTCTTCGCTAAGCTAAAAGCTGCGGAGGTGGACATCAAGAAAGATAATCATGTGTTGATGGTTAACAAGCCCCCCAGCTTTAAGAAAGGTAAGGGTGCAAAGAAGTCCTTCAAGAAAGGCAGCGGCAAGCGCGTTGCCCCTGCTGAGAAGAAGCTCAAGTCTGGACCTAAGCCGGACACTGAGTGCTTCTATTGCAAGGAAAAGGGTCACTGGAAGCGCAACTGTCCGAAGTACTTAGCAGACAAGAAGGCTGGCACCATCAAAGGTATATTTTATATACATGTTATTGATGTTTACCTTACTAGTGCTCGTTGTAGTGCCTGGGTATTTGATACTGGATCAGTTGCTAATATTTGTAACTCGAAATAGGAGCTACGGAATAGACGGAGGCTAGCGAGGGATGAGGTGACGATGCGCGTTGGCAACGGATCAAGAGTTGATGTGATGGACGTAGGCATGCTCTCCTTAGTTTTACCTTCGAGATTAGTTTTAAACCTTAATAAATGTTATTATGTGCTTGCGTTGAGCATGAACATCATATCTGGATCGTGTTTATTGCAAGACGGTTATTCATTTAAATCGGAGAATAATGGTTTTTCTATTTATATGAGTAACATATTTTATGGTCATGCACCTGCTATGAATGGTTTATTTCTTCTGAATCTCGAAAGCAATGAAACACACATCCATAACATTGAGGCTAAGAGATGCAAGGTAGATAGTGATAATACGACTTATTTATGGCATTGCCGTCTAGGTCATATTGGTGTAAAACACATGAAGAAACTCCATTCTGATGGACTTTTGGAGTATCTTAATTTTGAATCATTTGACACGTGCGAGCCATGCCTCATGGGCAAGATGATCAAAACCCCGTTCTCCGGAATAATGGAGCGAACAACGGACTTGTTGGAAATCATACATACCGATGTATGCAGACCAATGAGTGTTTCGATGCGCGGTGGTTATCGCTATTTTCTCACTTTTACTGATGACTTAAGTAGATATGGGTATATCTATTTAATGAAACATAAATCTGAAACATTTGAAAAGTTCAAAGAATTTCAGAATGAAGTGGAAAACCATCGTAACAGGAAAATTAAATTTCTACGATCCGATCGTGGAGGTGAATATTTGAGTTATGATTTTCTCACGCATCTTAAAGCAAGCTGAATAGTTTCGCAACTCACGCCACCCGGAACACCACAGCGCAATGGTTGTCTGAACGCCGGAATCGAACTCTATTAGATATGGTGCGATCAATGATGTCTCTTACAGATTTGCGTTATCATTTTGGGGTTATGCATTAGAAACCGCTGCATTCACTTTAAATAGGGCACAATCTAAATCCGTTGGGACGACACCGTATGAACTGTGGTTTGATGCTAAACCTAAGTTGTCGTTTCTTAAAGTTTGGGGATGCGAAGCTTACGTTAAGAAGTTTATGCCGGACAAGCTCGAACCCAAAGCGGAGAAATGCGTCTTCATAGGATACCCTAAGGAAACGATTGGGTATACCTTCTACCACAGATCCGAAGGCAAAGTGTTTGTCGCAAAGAACGGATCCTTTCTTGAGAAGGAGTTTCTCTTGAAAGAAGTGAGTGGGAGGAAAGTATAGCTAGACGAGATTATTGAACCTTCTCTTGAGTTGGAGAGTAGCGCAGCACCTGAAATTGTTCCAGTGCCGTCTGCACCAACAATAGAGGAAGCTAATGACAAGGATCATGAAGCTTCGGACGATGCTACTACTGAGCGTCGCAGGTCGACAAGGTCATGTGCCCCTCCTGAGTGGTATGGTAACCCTGTCTTGACTGTCTTGTTAGTAGACAATAGTGAACCTGCGAACTATGAGGAAGCAATGATGAGCCCAGACTCTGAGAAATGGCTAGAGGCCATGAAATCTGAATTAGGATCCATGAGCGAAAACCAAGTATGGACTTTGGTGGACCCTCCTAGCGACCGAAAGGCCGTTGAGTGCAAATGGATTTTCAAGAAGAAAACGGACGCAGATGGTAATGTTACTGTCTATAAAGCACGACTTGTCGCGAAAGGTTTTCGACAAGTTCAAGGTGTTGACTACGATGAGATTTTCTCTTTCGTAGCGATGTTTAAGTCCATTCGGATTTTATTAGCAATTGCCGCGTTTCATGATTATGAAATATGGCAGATGGATGTCAAGACTGCGTTCCTCAATGGCAACATTGATGAACAGTTGTATATGATGCAACCCAAAGGTTTTGTCGATCCTAAGGATGCTGATAAGGTGTGCAAACTTCAGCGTTCCATTTATGGACTGAATCAAGCATCTCGGAGTTGGAACCTTCGTTTTGATCAAGTGATCAAGAGCTTTGGATTTGTTCCAAATTGCTACGAAGCTTGTATCTACAAGAAAGTGAGTGGGAGCTCAGTGACATTTTTGGTACTATAAGTGGATGACATATTGATTATTGGAAATGACATTGACATGCTTAACAATGTGAAGAGTTATTTGAACAAATGTTTTTCAATGAAAGACCTAGGGGAAGCTGCTTATATATTGGGCATCAAAATCTATAGAGATAGACTAAGACACCTGATAGCTTTAAGCCAAAGTACATACCTAGACAAAGTCCTGAAAAGGTTCAGAATGGATAAGGCAAAGAAAGGTTCAGTGCCTATGTTGTCAGGTAAGATATTGAGCAAGGCTCAGTGTCCAGCTACGATAAACGATAGAGAAGCTATGAGAAAAGTGCCTTATGCCTCGGCCATAGGTTCTATCATGTATGCCATGCTGTGTACTAGACCGGATGTGTCCAATGCTCTTAATTTGACGAGTAGATACCAAAGTGATCTAGGAGTGGAACACTGGACAACCGTGAAGAACATCCTAAAGTATTTAAATAGGACTAAAGAAATGTTCTTGGTCTATGGAGGTGATGAACAGCTCGTCGTAAAAGGTTACGTCAACGCTAGTTTCGACACCGACAAGGATGATTCTAAATCTCAGACAGGATACATTTATATTTTGAATGGAGGAGCTGTGAGCTGGAGAAGCTGCAAAGCAAAGCGTGATCACGGGATCTACAGTATAAGTGTAATACATGGCTGCTGCAGAAGCGTCAAGTGAAGGAGTTTGGATCAGGAACTTCATCACTGAGCTTGGTGTGGTTCCAAGTGCCTTGGACCCATTGGAGATATTGTGTGACAACACTAGCGTCATAGCACTGGCTAAGGAACCAAGATATCATCCAAAGACCAAGAACATCAACCGCAAGTTTCATATAATTCGAGATTATATAACAGATGGAGATCTGAAGATTAGCAAAGTACATACGGATCTGAATGTCGCAGATCCGTTGACTAAACCTCTTCCACGACAAAAACATGATCAGCACCTTAGTGCCATGGGTGTTAGATTGTTGCCAGATGTAAACTAGATTATTGACTCTAGTGCAAGTGGGAGACTGTTGGAATTATGCCCTAGAGGCAATAATAAAGATGTTATTATTATAATTCTTGTTCATGATAAAGTTTATATTCCATGCTAGAATTGTATTAAGCGGAAACTTTGATACTTGTGTGGTTTATGAACAACACCGTGTCCCTAGTATGCCTCTATGGACTAGCTCATTGATTAATGATGGTTATGGTTTCCTAACCATAGACATGAGTTGTCAATTAATAATGAGATCATGTCATTTGGAGAAGCTTTTTCTTATGTCAAATATTGATGGACAGACCCAAATTTATCATTATTAATTGATGGACTAGGGACAGACCCAAATGACATGACCTCAAGCTTTTTCTTATGTCAAATATTGTATTCCTTAGACCATGAGATAATGCAACTCCCTGGTATCGGAAGAAAGCTTTGAGGTCATCAAACGTCATCCTATGAGAGGGTGATCATAAAGGTGTCTCTCAGGTGATCGGAAAGTACTTGTTGGGTTGTATGTATCGAGATGGGATTTGTCCCTCCCAAGTCGGAGAGATATACTTCGGACCCACTCGGTAATCGATATCAACACCGCTTGCAAGCAAGTGGTTAAGGAGTTAATCACAAAGTGATATCAAATTACGGAACGAGTAAAGTACTTGCCGTGAACGAGATTGAACTAGGTATTCCGATGCCAACGATCGAATCTCGGGCAAGTAAAATATCGCGTGACGAAGGAAATATATATATATGGGATTAATTGAATCCTGGCATCATGGTTCATCCGATATGATCATCGATGAATATGTGGGAGTCAATATGGGTTTTCAGACCCCGCTGTTGATTATTGATAGAAGATCATGTCTGTATATTCTCGAACCCGTAGGGTCACACACTTAACGTGTCTCGACGCTAGGATATAATGGATAATTGGTTTATGAGTTTTTGTTCGGAGTCTCGGATGATATCCAGGACATCACGAGAGGTTCCGAATGGTCCGGAGAATAAGGTTCATATAAGGGAAAGCAGTTTTCGGATTTCGGAATTGTTTCAGAATGTTCGGTATTGTACCGAAAGGTTCTAGAAGCTTCCGGAGTGGGACCAACATGGCCCCACTTGTCGGGAGGGGGCGTGGGCCGACGAGGGAGTGCCCTGGCCGCATTGGGCCAGGGGCACAAGGCCCCATAGGCCCAGCCGGCCAAGCCCTAGGGGAAATGTCAACACCCGGATTTTTCAATCCTAGATGCCTGTTATGCCATACATCGCAATCCCAGGATTACCATTTTTGCGAGACATAACAGAATTGGATACCATAGTATTTCATCCATTACAAACGATACATAAGTTCTTACACAAATAGGGATCTCATGATCCAGTTCTTAATACAACATCAAGCGGCGGAATACGTAATAATAACGGTAGCGTAGGCGAAGCTCCATCTTCGGGATCACAGGCAATGCTGACAATGGGAGATGATCCTAGTTGTCGTAACCTTCCTGGGGTCCATCCTCCAGGTACTCCTCTTCATAGTATGGCCATGGGAATAGCCAGGGACAAAGCCATGAGTACTCTTTAAGTACTCGCAAACTAATACTAACAAGTAAAGGGTTTTTTTGGATAATAGGACACTAGGCTCTAGGGTTGTTTTGCAAAAATCCAGGTTTATCTTTACTAAGTTCCAAAGCTAGTCACAATTTTATAACTCCTAAATGGGATCTTGTAATCCAGGTCACAACTCTGTTGTGGTCAAGTCAAAGTCGCAATTCATTTCACAAGTCATTTTAAAAGGTCTGACGGGGGAACAGTATGGCCACTCCAACTGTCCATAACCGCGGACGCGGCTATTCGAATAGTTTGACACTCTGCAGAGATTGTACACTTTCACCACAACATTCGATACATCCGTCAGGAACAGATCCTGAATTCACCATACTCATTATGCGGATAATCAATCCTAACCTTTCAATTACACTCCCTAGTATAAGCACCTCTCCTGTGAGTTTGGCCTCCCAACCATGACCACTGTCATCTTGGGTACTGCACAGGTGGACAATCTTCACAAGGTAGCCTCAGCTCAGACCTTGGCCGTGAGGGAACTAATACTAAGGTATATAAGTTTCCAGTCAAGCCCTACCCAATATTCGGGTATTGTGGTTGTACGCTAAAATTGGAATGGTATCGCATCCAGACAACCATCAGTTTTATAAAGGGCTAAGGCTCATGCCTCAACATTTTTATCACCAGAATCATCAAGTGTTTGGAAACACATGTCCAAAACATTTCAATAGAATGATCCATCATTCCAAGGTTTTCATAACCATTTTTCCATCAAGTATTCCCATCTAAAGTTGATCAAGTTTTATGCTTAGCACTAGCATCTACGGGTGGGGGCAGTACTAATGAGGGGTGGTACTAGTGGAGTTTCACTAAGTCTAACCTTATATCTTAGGCTGATATCAAGGTTTCTAGCTTAGGCCAAATTTTATGCTCTTTATGCAACCTTCAACACAACTGTCTAGTATCTACCAAACTCTTAGGTAGACTCTAAGTAAGCTTTGATAAAGAAATAAAGTAAGATGCTTGCACATAAAACTAGGATTGGTTTTTAACAAGCAAGTGGGTATGATCACATATGCTTAAGGCATAAAGTAGTCATCTCACAAGTATGGGTTTGTGGCATCAGTAAGGTATCTTGCAAGTGTTAGCTTGCATAGGTCAACTTGATTAGTAAGGCTGGCATCAATGTCAATATAAGCTTGCATAGTTACTAGCTTGCATTAGGCTTGCCTTGTGCAGAGTAGTGGTTGAAGTTCTCCTCGGCTTCCTCTTCGTAGTATCCTCCTTCCTCCTCGTATCCTTGGTCGGTACTAGCGTCCATGAATAAATACGAGGTACACAATCACCAAACAATACTTAACTACTTGCAATCATCACACACAAGGGTCCTATAGATGATCTAGCATCATCTCTAACATTACAAGGTTAAAGCTTGGTTTAAATCCTTTTTATTTTTAGAAAAGTAATTTCTACTCATTGAAAAACTACTTAAGATTTAATATTCTCCAAACTAAACATGGGATCAAATTGACACATGTCATCACCATATATTGTAGTCCATGGGAATGTGATTTAAAGTGGTGTCACAATTTAATAAGGTTTTACCCTTTTATTTTAATTAATTAAGGTGGCTAGAAATGCTTATGAAGCATTCTTTTATTACTTGAACAATATTTCTGCAAGTAAACCTATATATATTTTTATATTCTGAAAGGTATGGTTAAATATGATTTTTGAGAGTTGGAATCAACTCAAAAGCTTTTATGGTTTAAATTTGAAAAATGTTTGAATGCAGAAAAGCTTCTGCCTTGTTATTTTTGCTATGGGTGATCTACAGATCCAAATGACTTGAATCCAACGGGCTTGGATTAAGCATTCACAGACCTTTCCAACAAAATTAGTTTCATCCAATTTGGTGCACTGAATCGATCTGGGTTGATTTTTGAAGTTGGGTGCTGAAGTGTTTTTGAATTAAAATAGAAAAGTTTTTAATTTGAATTGCTGGGCTGCGCGGGAAATTCTAACGGGCCGGCCTGCTAAGCGCAGTGCTCCCGCGGGCTGCTTAAGTGGGTGTCCCCACTCGTCAGTGACACGGGGCTGGGCGAAGCGGTATGGGGCAACGTGGATCGTTCGATCTAGTTCTAATCCAACGGCTGAGGGTCATCGTCGACGCGAGACAACTCCGGCGAGAACGAAACCTAACGCGGCCAGTGAGGGGTGCTGGGGGCTCACCGGGGTACGGGCGAGGGTCGGCGAGGCGGGCGAACGACGAAGTCGACGACGGCGAACCTCCTGGTACCGGTGGCTTCTCCTGGGGCGGCTCCAATCGCTGGCTCCCTTCTTCTCCGGCAGCGGCAGGCTCCAGTGAAATTCCGGCGAGGTGGTGCTCGCCTTGCTCTGAGGATGGTGTGGCACGGTCAGTGGGGAGAGGGGAGTGATATGGTGTGAAGAAATCGTGCGGGGGTGGCCTCTATTTATTGTCGAGCGAGGGGACCGTCGGGGCGCACGATGAGCTCGTCGGGGGCGACGTTACAGGCGGCTAATGGCATGGGCAAGGGTAGGGGACGGTGCTGTGTCTCCTGGCGATGATCAACGACATGGTCGCGAGGCATGGGGCGGTGTGGTTTGGTCTGGAACGGGCGGTGCTCTGAGCGGCAGAGGCGGCGTCTTCGACGGCGGGCGGTGGCTGTATGGCACGGGGCGGCAAACGGGGGTGTCTGGCGGTCTCCTGGGTCGGTGGTGATCGTGTGTGCACGCGGTGAGGGCGGCGCGTGGTCTGTGGGTGATGGCCGAGGGTGGCGCTCTGGCGCACGCTCGGCATGGTCTGGGCGTGTCTTGTGCGCGTGGTCCAGGGCTTGGCAACGCTCACGGCTGGGACAGGCAGTGGCGGTGGACTGCCTCCCAGACATGCTGGCTAGGCTTGCTGCTGCTCCTAGCTTGCTGTCCACAATCGGGTGACATGGAGGTGCTCGGCTGTTCACCATTAATGACAATGGCAAGCTCACAAGGGTGCTAGTGTTGGGCTAATATTTCTAGATGATCTACTGAGTTGTGTGTGAGCTAACTAGGGAACAAGTTAGGCAAGAATCACTGCACACTATAGTGTTTGATGTTTTGTTTGATTTGTGTCTGCAACCTGTTTGATGAAATGGCTGCATGAAATCAAGTTTTGAATTTTGAAATGAATTTTGGTGGGTTTGCTAGATTGGTGCTGGTGAGTCTGCAGATGCTTGGGTTTTGAAAGTTGAGCTTGTTTGAGTGGGTTTTGAAAAAGTGGGATCTTCCCATATGAAGAAGATTCAATTTTGAATTATCATTTAAACTATGCATTTGAAAGTTTCTGGATGATCACAAAGTGGGCCTTGATACTTTGTTATGAGTACATTCAAGGGGTGCAAAGATACAGAAAAGTTTCTGTTAGGTTTTGAAAGTTTGAGACTGCCAAAGTAGGCATGGGAGTTAAATTGGTCAAAATGACCATTCACTTAATATATTTGTTTTGATTTACTTGTCTTTAGGAAAAGTGTGGGGAATGTTTTATATGATGTTTATTTCACCTAAGAAACATTTTACAAGCAATGGATCACACAAACAAGGTGGTTTTTAAAGAAATTCAAAATCCATGCATACACATATACATGCATTCATGAATTCATTTCGAAAAGTTTTTTGTTAACCCTAAACTTGCTGATTAGTGTTTGTTGATCTAAGTTTGGTATTTTTGGGATGTTACAAACCTTCCCCCCTTAAACAAAATCTCGTCCCGAGATTTTAAAAAGGATGAAAAGATTACCTAGGATTTGAAGAGATCTCGAAACTCCGTCCTGATGTGATCTTCGCGTTCCCAGGTAGCTTCCTCTTCTGTGTGGTTGCTCCACTGAATCTTGAGAAACTTGATGCTTCGGGTTCTGGTGGTTCGAAAGGCTTCTTCCAATATACGGATGGGTACTTCGGGATAGGTCAGGTCATCATTGATCTCTATGGTCCGGTGATCGATATTCTTGAACACTTCGGTCTTCTCGGGGACTTCGAGACATTTGCGAAGTAACGAGATATGGAACACATTGTGCACAGCTGACATCTCTTCTGGTATCTCCAGTTGATACGATACTTCTCCTTGACGGTTCAGAATTTTGAAAGGTCCGATATATCTGGGGGCTAACTTTCCTTTGAGTTGGAAACGCTGCATTCCCTTCAATGGCGACACTTTCAGATAAACAAAATCTCCAATGTTGAAGGCGAGGTCTCGACGTCTCTTGTCGGCGTAACTCTTTTGTCGGGATTGGGCTGTCTTGAGGTGCTCACGAATCTTGTGAACCTTCTCTTCTGCTTCTCGTAGGATGCCGGGTCCGAAAATCTGACTCTCTCCTACTTCCGACCAGTTCAAAGGGGTGCGGCACTTTCTTCCGTACATGAATTCAAATGGGGCCATTTGCAAACTGGCTTGGTAACTGTTGTTGTAGGAAAATTCTGCAAACAGCAGACAGTCTTCCCACTTGGATCCATATTCTAGCACACATGCTCTAAGCATATCTTCGAGTATTTGGTTTACTCGCTCCGTTTGTCCATCGGTCTGAGGGTGATACGCGATACTGAAATCTAGGCGGGTTCCTAAACCTTCTTGGACCTTCTTCCAGAATCTCGAGGTAAACTGAGTTCCTCGATCTGATACGATATTCTTGGGGACTCCGTGCAAACTAACGATCCTAGCGATGTACAACTCTGCTAGCTTCGAACTCTGATAGGTAGTTTTAACGGGCAAGAAATGGGCGACTTTGGACAATCTGTCCACTATGACCCAAATAGAGTCATTTCCCCTACTAGAAGTAGGTAGTCCAGTGATAAAGTCCATTCCTACAGAATCCCATTTCCATTCCAGAATTTGCAAAGGTTGCAACAATCCAGCGGGTCTTTGATGTCCTGCCTTGACTCGCTGACATATATCACACTTGGCGATATAGCTTCCGATTTCTCTCTTCATCTTATGCCACCAAAATTGCTCTTTCAAATCTTGATACATCTTAGTTCCTCCGGGATGGATAGAATAAAGAGTATCATGAGCCTCCTTCAAGATAACTTCTTTCAACTCCGAATCTGCTGGTACACAAAGGCGTCCTTTGTACCACAAAACTCCTTCTTCGTCCTCGGTGAATCCGGGTACTTTGCCTGTACCGATACGACGCTTGATTCCGTCGATACTGGCATTTCCTTTCTGCGCCTCTTTAATCTGACTGATCAAAGTGGGCTGAAGTTCTATGCTAGCCAAAAATCCTTCACTTACTAATTCCACTCGAAAATCCTCCATCTCTTTGTGCAAACTTGGTTGCTCCTTCAAAATCATGGAGTTCAAGCGGCACGACAATCTGCTAAGGGCATCGGCTACCACGTTGGCTTTTCCAGGGTGATAGTGAATGTCCAGGTCATAATCCTTGATTAGCTCAATCCATCTTCTCTGCCTCATATTCAGCTCCTTCTGAGTGAATATATACTTTAGGCTCTTGTGATCCGAATAAATCTCACAACGGTTTCCCAACAGGTAATGTCTCCATGTCTTCAGGGCTAGAACTACGGCTGCGAGTTCGAGGTCATGGGTTGGGTAATTTTGTTCATGTTGCTTCAATTGTCGCGATAGATAAGATATAACTTTGCCTTCTTGCATTAGCACACATCCGAGACCAATCTTGGATGCGTCACAATACACATCGAAGGGCTTCGTGATATCCGGCATGATCAAGATTGGGGCTGAAATCAATCTCCTTTTGAGTTCTTGAAAACTCGCTTCACACTTGTCTGTCCAGTCAAACTTCTTGTCCTTCTTCAGCAATTGGGTCATGGGTCGGGCGATACTATAGAATCCTTCTACGAATTTGCGGTAATATCCCGCCAATCCGAGAAAAGCACGAACTTGGGTTTGAGTGGTTGGGGCTTGCCAATCTTCTACATCTTTCACTTTGGCAGGGTCAACGGCAATTCCTCCGGCTGATACAATGTGACCGAGGAATCCTACTTCCTGTAACCAGAATTCACATTTGCTAAATTTTGCATACAGCTGATGCTCTCTAAGGGTTCCAAGAATGGTCCTTAGGTGTAGCTCATGTTCTTCTTCTGATTTGGAATAAATCAGAATGTCATCGATGAAAACAACGACAAACTTATCCAGGAAGTCCATAAAAATCTTATTCATGAGGTTCATGAAATAAGCGGGGGCATTGGTTAATCCAAAGGACATGACTGTATACTCATACAATCCATATCTGGTGGTAAAGGCAGTCTTTGGGATATCCTCTGCACGAATATTGAGTTGATGATAGCCAGTCCTAAGATCGATCTTAGAAAACACCTGGGCTCCGATCAACTGATCAAACAAATCTTCTATCTTAGGCAAGGGGTACTTGTTCTTGATGGTGACATCATTCAACTTTCGATAATCCATACACAAACGGTTACCTCCATCCTTCTTGTCCACAAACAAGACAGGTGACCTCCATGGGGACGCACTCGGTTGAATCAATCCGATTTCTAACATGGAATCCAGTTGCTTCTTCAGTTCTTCTAGTTCTGACGGGTTTATACTATAGGGTCTCTGGGCTATGGGTCCTGTTCCGGGGATTAGTTCGATGATAAGCTCGATATCCCGATCTGGGGGCATACCGGGCAAAACATCTGGAAATACATCGGGGTATTCGCAGACTATCCGAACTTGGTCAATGGTAGGTTGGGCTAGACTCTTGTTACACTTGAATTGGCGAGGTAAGGTTTCAGATATATGCTCGACTGATATTCCGGCGGTACTGGTCATGGTAATGGCTTTCTTGGCACAGTCAATCAATCCTTTATGTTTGGACATCCAATCCATTCCTAGTACTACTTCCAAACCTTTAGTTCCGAGTACTATTAGATTAGCATAAAAATCTATGCCATGGATTCGGATAGGGATGGCCTTGCAAATTTGCCTAGCCTTGGTGGTTGATCCGGGAATTTGTACAATCATCACATGCTTCAGTTTGGTTGGTTGAATTTTACTAGTGCAGGCAAATTCTTTGGTGACAAATGAATGCGATGCACCAGAATCAAACAACACTCTTGCAAGTACTGAATTAACAGAAAACATACGTAGCACGACGTCTGGCGCTTCCTGAGCTTCTTCAGCATGCATGAGAAAAAGACGGCCATTGCGGTTGAGTGAATTCCCTGGGGCAAATCTTCTCCCTGGCTGGACACGACGCTGCTGCTAAGCTGGGACATTGGTATTAGGGGCTGTAGCATTCTTCTTGTTGGGGCACTCGTTGGAATAGTGGCCTTTATTTCCACAGTCATAACAGGTCACTTGTGACTTGTCCTTGGCTGCGACAGGCACATCATTGCTTCGAGTCCTCGGGGCAGTGTTGGGGTTGGCGGTAGCATTGTTGGTGTTGAACTTGGGTGGGGCGCGGGTGAAATTTCTAGAGTTGCCGGGGTTGTTGTGATTTCCTCCGGGTCTAGGGTTTCCACGGTTGGGATAGGTCGGACGGGTCATAGGGGGTCTGTTGGTTCTTGGGTCAAATCCTGGAGATGGGTTGGGGCGATACTTTGGGGTCTGATGGGTTCCTGTGATGCATCATGCGAAGCTTGCGGTTCTCATTGGCCTGGTTGATCTTTCCTTCCATCTGGATAGCAGAGTCGACAAGGGCTTCAATATCAGCAAAGGGGATATTGACTAACACTGTCTGCATCTCGTCATGCAGACCATTCAGGAATCTTTCTTTCTTCTTGGCTTCGGTGTCTATCTCGTCTGGGGCATACCTAGCTAATGACAAAAATTTGTCACGGTATTCCACTACAGTCATCCTTCCTTGTTTCAATTCTCTGAACTCGTCTCTCATTCTCTTGATCAAACCTGGCGGCACATGGGTTCTGCTAAACTTGACCTTGAATTCCTCCCAGGTCATCATTTGGCCTCCGGTCATTGCACGAACACTGTTCCACCATGCCCTGGCATCTCCGGCTAGATAATGAGTGGCGAACAAGACTTTCTCGTTGGCTTCTACTCCGGCTACTTCTAAGTTATTTTCCATGGTTTGCAGCCAATCATCGGCGTCTAGGGGTTCTTCCGACTTGGTGAAAACGGGTGGGTTGGTATTCTGGAAATTCTTGAGCTTAGATCCGTGGTTGTCCTGATTTCCATGGCCTTGGTTGTTGTGGGCTAGCTGGGCTATCTGTTGAAGAGTGGCTAGGTTGGCTTGACGTTACGCTCTTTCAGCTTCGCGGTCAGAAGTCAACATTTGCAGGATCTGCAACATCGGATCCGGGGCTGAACCACTTCCTCCACGTGGCATCTGAAGATTGATATAGATCATGAGAAAAGAGGGAAATTTCTAAGGTTTTGGGTCTTTGAAAAGTTTTTAGAGTTTGACTCAAGTTTTCTAGCAACTTGCTTTTTCATTCATTCACTCATAGCACACAGTACAACACACACCACAACAAAGAAAAACAGATGGTTTTAAGAACCATTCTGGAAACTACGATAAAGTGGGACTGACTACTACTGACTACGCTAGTGCTCAGTGCTACTACTGCTCGGAGTCTGTGGCTTCATCATCTTCCGCATCATCGATGAAGGCGAAATAATCCTCATCGGTGAAGAAGTCCATGGCCTGATCCTCCAGAAAATCATCGTCATCGCTGAGATAGGAGTAAGGGTCTCCACGAAGATCTTCTCCGGCATTCTCCCTTTCCTCTAACTGCATGTCTCTCTCATGGATGGTCTCTTCCAGAGATGAGATGCGATGGCGAAGACGGGCAATAATGCGCTCCTTCTTGTCGAGCTGACGGCGGCGAGACTTGCGATCCTTTGCTAGCATGGCGATGGTCTGGTCCTTCGTCTTGATGATGGCAGACTTGTGGTTGCAATAGTCACGGCAGTTGTCCAGTTCCCGCTGACGATCATACATCATGAAGCTAAGGTGGTCCAATTGAGTCTTCAGCTCGGAGTGGTATGGGGCTTCCAGTGGTTGGCCATTTGCATCACGCCTTGGGCAAAACTCAGAGCGAGTACCCTTGATCTGATTGATGCTCTGCCCACACAGACGGGAAAGAGCTTCTCGCATTGCTCTGGCAAGTCCATCGAGCCAGTTGTTTTCCCTCAAGGTAAACTGAATTCCCTCCGCAGTGGGAGGTTCAATCTTTCCTCGGGGACTTGCAACAATTAGCCACTGCAGATCTTCTCCCCCTTGATCATTGAGCTGAGCTCCGAAGAACTCGGGATGCGGACGCTCCAGAAGTTCCGAAAGCTGATCCAGATCCCTCTCAAAGATAAGGTCTCCTCCATTCCCGAGTTGGTAAAACTTGCTGTACTTCACGTCCATCTATAAAAATAGAGGATGAGTAGATTAGCAGAGTGATCAAGTGTGTCAAAATTTTATCTATTTTGCAAGAGTTTTTGAGGAACATGAAGTTTTATTAAAGAATTAAAGAGGTAAGAATGAGAATAAGTTTTCGTAAATATTTTTGTTCTTTGGTTTTGAAACTAAGTTTTTGGTTCAACGTCCAATCTAACTAGGGTCTCCTATGGTCAGGATGGCTCTGATGCCAACTTGTCAACACCCGGATTTTTCAATCCTAGATGCCTGTTATGCCATACATCGCAATCCTAGGATTACCATTTTTGCGAGACATAACAGAATTGGATACCATAGTACTTCATCCATTACAAACGATACATAAGTTCTTACACGAATAGGGATCTCATGATCCGGTTCTTAATACAACATCAAGCAGCGGAATACGTAATAATAACGGTAGCGTAGGCGAAGCTCCATCTTCGGGGTCACAGGCAATGCTGACGATGGGAGATGATCCTAGTTGTCGTAACCTTCCCGGGGTCCATCCTCCAGGTACTCCTCTTCATAGTCTGGCCATGGGAATAGCCAGGGACAAAGCCATGAGTACTCTTTAAGTACTCGCAAACTAATACTAACAAGTAAAGGGGGTTTTTGGATAATAGGACACTAGGCTCTAGGGTTGTTTTGCAAAAAGCCAGGTTTATCTTTACTAAGTTCCAAAGCTAGTAACAATTTTATAACTCCTAAATGGGATCTTGTAATCCAGGTCACAACTCTGTTGTGGTCAAGTCAAAGTCGCAATTCATTTCACAAGTCATTTTAAAAGGTCTGACGGGGGAACAGTATGGCCACTCCAACTGTCCATAACCACGGACGCGGCTATTCGAATAGTTTGACACTCTGCAGAGATTGTACACTTTCACCACAACATTCGATACATCCGTCAGGAACAAATCCTGAATTCACCATACTCAGTATGCGGATAATCAATCCTAACCTTTCAATTACACTCCCTAGTATAAGCACCTCTCCTGTGAGTTTGGCCTCCCAACCATGACCACTGTCATCTTGGGTACTGCACAGGTGGACAATCTTCACAAGGTAGCCTCAGCTCAGACCTTGGCCGTGAGGGAACTAATACTAAGGTATATAAGTTTCCAGTCAAGCCCTACCCAATATTCGGGTATTGTGGTTGTACGCTAAAATTGGAATGGTATCGCATCCAGACAACCATCAGTTTTATAAAGGGCTAAGGCTCATGCCTCAACATTTTTATCACCAGAATCATCAAGTGTTTGGAAACACATGTCCAAAACATTTCAATAGAATGATCCATCATTCCAAGGTTTTCATAACCATTTTTCCATCAAGTATTCCCATCTAAAGTTGATCAAGTTTTATGCTTAGCACTAGCATCTACAGGTGGGGGTAGTACTAATGAGGGGTGGTACTAGTGGAGTTTCACTAAGTCTAACCTTATATCTTAGGCTGATATCAAGGTTTCTAGCTTAGGCCAAATTTTATGCTCTTTATGCAACCTTCAGCACAACTGTCTAGTATCTACCAAACTCTTAGGTAGACTCTAAGTAAGCTTTGATAAAGAAATAAAGTAAGATGCTTGCACATAAAACTAGGATTGTTTTTTAACAAGCAAGTGGGTATGATCACATATGCTTAAGGCATAAAGTAGTCATCTCACAAGTATGGGTTTGTGGCATCAGTAAGGTATATTGCAAGTGTTAGCTTGCATAGGTCAACTTGATTAGTAAGGCTGGCATCAATGTCAATATAAGCTTGCATAGTTACTAGCTTGCATTAGGCTTGCCTTGTGCAGAGCAGTGGTTGAAGTTCTCCTCGGCTTCCTCTTCGTAGTATCCTCCTTCCTCCTCGTATCCTTGGTCGGTACTAGCGTCTATGAATAAATACGAGGTACACAATCACCAAACAATACTTAACTACTTGCAATCATCACACACAAGGGTCCTACAGATGATCTAGCATCATCTCTAACATTACAAGGTTAAAGCTTGGTTTAAATCCTTTTTATTTTTAGAAAAGTAATTTCTACTCATTGAAAAACTACTTAAGATTTAATATTCTCCAAACTAAACATGGGATCATGTTGACACATGTCATCACCACATATTGTAGTCCATGGGAATGTGATTTAAAGTGGTGTCACAATTTAATAAGGTTTTACCCTTTTATTTTAATTAATTAAGGTGGCTAGAAATGCTTATGAAGCATTCTTTTATTACTTGAACAATATTTCTGCAAGTAAACCTATATATATTTTTATATATTCTGAAAGGTATGGTTAAATGTGATTTTTGAGAGTTGGAATCAACTCAAAAGCTTTTATGGTTTAAATTTGAAAAATGTTTGAATGCAGAAAAGCTTCTGCCTTGTTATTTTTGCTATGGGTGATCTACAGATCCAAATGACTTGAATCCAACGGGCTTGGATTAAGCATTCACAGACCTTTCCAACAAAATTAGTTTCATCCAATTTGGTGTACTGAATCGATCTGGGTTGATTTTTGAAGTTGGGTGCTGAAGTGTTTTTGAATTAAAATAGAAAAGTTTTTAATTTGAATTGCTGGGCTGCGCGGGAAATTCTAACGGGCCGGCCTGCTAAGCGCAGTGCTCCCGCGGGCTTCTTAAGTGGGTGTCCCCACTCGTCAGTGACACGGGGCTGGGCGAAGCGGTATGGGGCAACGTGGATCGTTCGATCTAGTTCTAATCCAACGGCTGAGGGTCATCGTCGACGCGAGACAACTCCGGCGAGAACAAAACCTAGTGCGGCCAGTGAGGGGTGCTGGGGGCTCACCGGGGTACGGGCGAGGGTCGGCGAGGCGGGCGAACGACGAAGTCGACGACGGCGAACCTCCTGGTACCGGTGGCTTCTCCTGGGGCGGCTCCAATCGCTGGCTCCCTTCTTCTCCGGCAGCGGCAGGCTCCAGTGAAATTCCGGCGAGGTGGTGCTCGCCTTGCTCTGAGGATGGTGTGGCATAGTCAGTGGGGAGAGGGGAGTGAGATGGTGTGAAGAAATCGTGCGGGGGTGGCCTCTATTTATAGTCGAGCGAGGGGACCGTCGGGGCGCACGGTGAGCTCGTCGGGGGCGACGTTACAGGCGGCTAATGGCATGGGCAAGGGTAGGGGACGGTGCTGTGTCTCCTGGCGATGCTCAACGACATGGTCGCGAGGCATGGGGCGGTGTGGTTTGGTCTGGAACGGGCGGTGCTCTGAGCGGCAGAGGCGGCGTCTTCGACGGCGGGCGGTGGCTGTATGGCACGGGGCGGCAAACGGGGGTGTCTGGCGGTCTCCTGGGTCGGTGGTGATCGTGTGTGCATGCGGTGAGGGCGGCGCACGGTCTGTGGGTGATGGTCGAGGGTGGCGCTCTGGCGCACGCTCGGCATGGTCTGGGCGTGTCTTGTGCGCGTGGTCCAGGGCTTGGCAACGCTCGCGGCTGGGACAGGAAGTGGAGGTGGACGGTGGGCTGCCTCCCAGACATGCTGGCTAGGCTTGCTGCTGCTCCTAGCTTGCTGTCCACAATGGGGTGACATGGGGGTGCTCGGCTGTTCACCATTAATGACAATGGCAAGCTCACAGGGGTGCTAGTGTTGGGCTAATCTTTCTAGATGATCTACTGAGTTGTGTGTGAGCTAACTAGGGAACAGGTTAGGCAAGAATCACTGCACACTATAGTGTTTGATGTTTTGTTTGATTTGTGTCTGCAACCTGTTTGATGAAATGGCCGCATGAAATCAAGTTTTGAATTTTGAAATGAATTTTGGTGGGTTTGCTAGATTGGTGCTGGTGAGTCTGCAGATGCTTGGGTTTTGAAAGTTGAGCTTGTTTGAGTGGGTTTTGAAAAAGTGGGATCTTCCCATATGAAGAAGATTCAATTTTGAATTGTCATTTAAACTATGCATTTGAAAGTTTCTGGATGATCACAAAGTGGGCCTTGATACTTTGTTATGAGTACATTCAAGGGGTGCAAAGATCCAGAAAAGTTTCTGTTAGGTTTTGAAAGTTTGAGACAACCAAAGTAGGCATGGGAGTTAAATTGGTCAAAATGACCATTCACTTAATATATTTGTTTTGATTTACTTATCTTTAGGAAAAGTGTGGGGAATGTTTTAGATGATGTTTATTTCACATAAGAAACATTTTACAAGCAATGGATCACACAAACAAGGTGGTTTTTAAAGAAATTCAAAATCCATGCATACACATATACATGCATTCATGAATTCATTTAGAAAAGTTTTTGTTAACCCTAAACTTCCTGATTAGTGTTTGTTGATCTAAGTTTGGTATTTTTGGGATGTTACAGGAAACCCTAGGGAGAGCTTCTAGAAGGGGGGGGGGACTTGCCCCCCTCTCCACCCCATGTGGCCGCCGGCCCTAGGGCTTGGAGTAGGGGCAAGGGCAGCCAGCCAGCCCTCTATATAAAGAGGGCAGGGGCGCACCCTCCCCCACACCTCCTCCAACCCTAGCTGCCTACCTGTTGCCCTCCTCTCTCTCTCTCCCGACTGCGCGTAGACGAAGCCCTGCCACAGAAACTCTCCACCTTTGCACCACGCCGTCGTGTTGTAGATCCAATCTATCTCTCCACCCCACTTGCTGGACCGAGGAAGGAGGAGACGTCGAGGTGCCGTACGTGTGTATATCTCGGAGGCGTCGCCACTTGCGGCGCTGGATCGGATCGGATCGGATCGGACGACACTACATCAACCACGTTCCGTTGAACGTTCCGCTATGCGATTTCTTCAAGGGTATGAAGATCTCATCTATCCCCCCTCGTTGTTTGCATCTCCTAAATTAGATCTTGGCTTCCCTGTTCGCATCCGTAGAAATTTTTGATTTACTATGCTGCGAAACCCTCCACGGAACAGATACACTAAAACGGACCTGCATTTTTAAAAATCATCACTTTTTTTGAACAAAAGAGGGGTCTTGAAGGACCCCGACGCAGCATCATTAATTTTCAAGCGATGGGTACATGATTACATGCAGGACCTTGTACAAAGCAGTAATTAAAGCAAAGTCCTGCAAAATTACAGAAAGGACCCCGGAAGAAATTGGAAAAAGCAATCAGGTCCTTGCTCTCCACCACCCACTGCTTATAGAGTTATCCACCCGATTATATTACAGTTATCAACCAATTTCATATGGAGTTATCCATCCACTACTTATAAATTTATCCATGTGATAAGGTTATAGTTATCAACTGATCTCAAATGGAGTTATCCACCCATCGCTTATAGTGTTATCACTCGATTAGATTACAGTTATCAACAGATTCCAAATGAAATTATCTAGGTGTTTAGGGTAGAGTTATCCATCTGTTTGCCATATACCTATCATTATCGGATCGATGTAGTTATTACTTGTAGAGATATCCACCCAACCCAGATATAAGATAGGATATAGCTTTGGTTCTAATTAAAGATTATCGAAACATATCAAGATAGGATGTAGCTTTGGTGATCTAGTCAGGACTAGTCCAATGATCAAAAGAGATTGTAACCGGACAAATAGTTTGAGCTTTAAACTTTTTAATTTTCTGATTTTCACATTTAATGCAGATCAATTGAAATGGTTAAATTGGAGCTACCATGCATATGCAAAAATCGCCTTTGGAGCGGTCAAAACGCCTGCCAGTTTCTCCAATCACTAAACCGGCAGCTGTGCAGCACAGTCCAAATAATAATCAAAAGCAACGCCTAATTCCACATCAAACTAATCATTGTGAGAGCGCTTAACTTGATCTGAATAACACACATGTTATAAGTGGATAATTTTTGGTAAAAAGAAATTGTCAAAACGTAATAATATGGGATCTAATTTTGAAGGCTTCGTCGCGACTAGCATAACAGTGAAATCAGATCATAAATTAGATAACCAGTTCAAGCTATAAAAGATTTTGAACATTAAAATTTTCGGATTTTATAAGGTGTGATGTCAGCTTTTTTTTGTCCTTTTGGTTTTTAGAACTAATCAAACTCTCGCATGAGCTGTGCCTCACTTTTTGGCATGGATCTATGGACTATGGTGTGCTCGCGTGCAATCCGTATAATCCTGGGATGCGGCGACGTGTTAAACGTATCTTAATTGCTAGTGGGCCGGTAAATGCACACGCGGGGTAGACATTTTGCTTTGGAGTTATCCGATACGAGTACAATCTGGCCTAATCGCTCTGTCCTAATTGCTACTAATCGGCCTCGCTCTTGGACAGACCGGTGTCGGAATCCGCCAGAACGTGTAATCGGCAGAACACCCGCCGGGTAGCAGGGTCCATGCTAATTGCATTGCAAACCGTATTGTACTGAACTTAAGCTATGGCTTGATTAATTTGCAGCAGCTTTATCTAAAAAAAAAAATCCTCAAAAAGATCGAGAATAAAGAATGTCAAACATGTCAATTAGGACCCGGCCACTACTAGTAGTCTACTACACTCATTCGGCTCAAACGATTAAAGCCAGGAAATGGAAGCCTAGCTAGCTAGCTTGCAGTTACACAGACACACACGAACCTATAGCTAGATCTCCTCTCTGTATGTACACGATTGAACTACACGCATACGTGCTATTGCTACGGTGAGAGCCTACACCTCACTTCCCAGGTCATCGTCTTCTTCTCCGTCGCCATGGTCGTCATCGCCCTCTTCTACCAGTTGCTGCGCCTTCCTTTTCTTGCCCTCGTCTAGCCTCACGCCGAACAGCTTCACCGCCGCGTCGTCATCGTCGCCTCGACGCCCAGGCTTCGCCTCGCCGCCGCCGGCACGCTCATCAGCGTGTCCGAGCTCCACCAGCCTGCAGTAACCGGACAGCGCCGGCGGCGCGGCCGTGGGCGTGGGCGGCGGCACCGGCTCCACGTGGTTCTGCAGGAAGTAGATGATGTCGTTGTAGAGATTCCTCATGTGCGACAGCTCCGATAGCAGCAGCGAGTTGCGCTGCCGTAGCTGCCGGTTGTCCTCCGACAGCGCCGCCATAAAGTCCCCGCTGCTGTCCGGTGGCGTCGAGGAGGAGTTCGCCTGGAAAGGGTGATAGGCCTGGAGCGGCGACGGCGAGAAGAGGCTGGGGTAAGGCTGCAGCTCATGGTGCCGGCTGTGGAGCGGGGGTGGCGGAGGCTGCGATGAGCAAGCGGACTTCCTCCGGTGGATCTCCGACAGGAGGTGCTTGCCCCCCTTTCTGAAGAACTCGTTGGCGAACTCCCACCTGTCAGCCACTATCTTCCTGAAACCCTGCCAAAATAGTAAATATGCCAAAGAAAAATTAAGCATTACCACTGTCGTCTCAAGGACAAGTGTGATCAAGAATGTCGAATGTTAGGAAGTGTGGTCGACGCATGAATCATACGGCCGGGCGTGTCTACTAGTAGTACTTGTGTTTGATGCCATTTTCCATAGGAATTTGTGCTGTACTCCATGTGCGTATGTGCAAGTGTAATGTCAATCTTTTTCTCTGCCAATTAATGATTGGCTACACTGGTCCAATCTATTGATTGGTTCATGAGCGTATGAATACATGGTTCCACTACATGGGGTCTAGTACTATAAACAACCGGAAATGTGAAGGGAAGGGAGAGATGGCCTAGAGCTGGCCATGTCTTCATCTGCTAGCTTGAAAGGAAACATACGATGGAGTAAAGTCCTACTATGTAAGATTCACAATTAAAATGGAAATTAAAAGGAAAAGCTAGCTAGAAGAGAAATACGAGTACATGCATGCTTCATTTTCTGCTGGCTAATGTACGTGCATGAAACAAGAATGTGGCTAGTTTGAAAGGCCAATGGCAACAAAATCATTACGGGTTGGTCTCTTTTCCAATCTCCGCATTCTAAGCATGGAAAAGGAAACACCTTTATTTGTACCGTTCTAGGAAACAATAAACGGAAAGGAAGACGGCAGCAGTAACGAACAGTACTGTGTATTACAAAAATCACAAGGAGAAAAAAGCAATCTCCTAATATAACCCTTAAAAAACAAACAAACAATGATTAATTAGAAAATGGGTTAGCTGGATAGGGGTGTAGCAGGTCGACGTACATATGTGTTGAGCTGCCTGACGAAGCTCGAGAAGTTGTTGTGCTTGAAGTAGTTTGGGAGGAGGTCCCTGGCGAACTCCGGCGGCCGCCACACGACGAAGGTGGTCTCGTCCTCCCCCCACGACACCACGTGGTCGGTGCAAGGGTCGTCCACGAGCTGGTACGTCTTGGTCAGGAAGGGAGCCGGCACCGGCTTCATCATCGCCGCCGCCGTGTGCGGCGAGCTCTCCATGGACAGAGCCATCTCTGCACCGCTACTACACCTCTCCACAAGGGAAGCCATAGAGATATGGTGCTCAGTAACAACAAACAGTAGCTAGGTAAGGGCAAGCTGTAGCTCAGAACAAGGTTGAGGAGGAGAGGAAGTGGCTATTAGCAGAAGAAGAAGGTAGGCAAATATATGCATGAGCAAGAGGAGGGAGGAGGGGATCGGAGGAGAAAGAAGTAGAAGACCGTTCCCTCTGCTGGTCTCTCTAGCTAAGCTAGCTGTGTCTGTGTCTCCACTCTCCAGTCCAGTCGCACTCTGGACTCACCCTGCTGGGTGCACGCACACCTCACGACCCTTCAAATATTCTCATGTGGGTCACTCTCTCTCTCTCTCTCTCTCTGGATCAACACCTCTCTCTCTCCCCTACCTCTGCCCCTCTCTCTCTCCTCTCTCCTCTCTCTCTCTCTCATCATTATACTATATGCGTATGCATGGATACCTGTGCGAGGCAGTAGTACAGAGTCTGGGTGCTTCAAATGGCCGCGTCCTGGTCTTGGGCGTCTACTCCATACAGTCGTCCACGCACAGTTCTTGCGCGGTCACCATCTTTACCACCCAACAGGGCCAAACTTCAAACATGTCACAACAACGTATTTAACGTCCACGTAATATTAATATGGGACCACGTACGTCTCTGTCGGTTCATCTTTTAAAACCATACTACTCCCTCCGTTCCAAAATAGATGTCTCAATTTTGCCAAAATTTAGACGAATCTAGACATTATTTAGTATATAGATTCATCCAAATTTTGACAAATCTAAGACATCTATTTTGGGACGGAGGGAGTACTATTCCCTCTAATCTAATTTATTGTCACAGTTTTTGTCTAAACCTTGTCTAAACCTGCGAAACTTAAATCAGATCGGAAGGAGTAGTTGATTTTTGAATGTTAGATCAGGAGAGTACCTGATACATCATCCAATGACAAATTTATTTCGTTATAAGATGATTAGTTCCCAATAATGTTACAGTTCAAAAAACTATTTTATTATTAGGTGATGAATACCAATTAAACCAAACATAATAAGGTAATAAAGTGGGTCCTAGCTACTACATCAAAGACATCATATTGTTGATAGCCATATTTTTATGTAGCCCAAATTATAATGTATTATCTAAATAAAATTTATAAGTTGATAGAAAACATATGTATATCTGTGAAAACAATTTTAGAACTTTTTAAAGTTTTCAAGTAGCATTTTTTTCCCAGAATACCGAGCTCCCTAGAGCTCATGCTCCAAACGGGCCCCACTCAAGTATTTATCATATATATTGTTGTTGCACATAATGTTGTAGCTCCGCATCTCAGTCTAAGATCTGTTCTACTAGTATTAGGCAAATTGGTTGACGTTGACATTTTTTTTCTCGAACACACATCAAAATGGGTGTCTTTTGTACTAAAATAGGTACATAAATATAACCAAATTTGATTAGATTGTATAAAATTTGGTACATTGTTGCGTATTATCTACAGTAACTAGCCCAAAAAAGAAGCATAAATTAAAATAAATGTATATAAAACTGTAATCTTTTGAAAAATCTCACCAGTGCACCGAAGAGCTTAACATTGTTTTTGCAGGTGATGGTGATTTTACACAGGCCTGTCCAAAAAATAGTTACAAAATCAAGGAGCGTCTCTCAATTAATGTACATTTATAGACACAAACACTATAATTCGACAGGATAGTGAATCTCAGGAGATCAAAGTACACATAGACGGAAAGGGAGTATAAATGCATGCAGAAACCACAAAAAAATTAATCCAAACAGAGAAGGCTCTGCAAGAATGGGAGGAAAACAAAAAAGTGTAGAGCAGTTCTTCATAAATCTTCTGCAGACAAGAGAAGCATATATGGTGCCCTGTGCTCTGACTACTGACTGTGGTATGCCCATGGTATTTAGTGACCAAATTGTTCTACACCCCTCAGTCCCTCACTTCCCTACATGCAGAGATGTGTTTGTTTGCAGAGAAAGAAAGGAGAGGATACTTTCTGTGTTAAACAACCTGCAAGTTTCAAGGCAGACCCGTGACCTCTCACAGAGGTTCATAAAGGAAGAATTAAAAGAAGTGACGGGAATAAAATATGTGCATTATATATATGAGAAGTTAACAAAACTTTACATCCACTGATGGGTAGTAGCAGTATCCTCTTTTGATGCAGCATCAATTTCATACTGCCCTCCCCAGCTACTGGACTGCATGCAGATGCATGCATGAACGTGATGCAAGGCTGCTCTGGCACCAGCTTCCATTAATGTCGTATCAATGTGCAAGAGAACAAAGCAATTCCATGAATTTCCATCTCCACCTCCTTGAAATGCTGAACACAGTGTCATGCTTCTACTTTTGACTCCAAACCTTCATGCGTGCGTGTGTGTGTGTGTCCACTTAGTTAGACCATGAAAGTTGGTGCATGTTTCTTCTGGTACTTGGGATTTGAGACAAGGAAATAAGTTTTTCTTTAAATGATTATATGAATCATGATTCATAAAATCAAGGAAACTCTTCACAAAAGGAGAGGTGAGGACATAGATTATTATGAACAGAAGAACATGAGCTTGGAGAAACCATTATAGCTGGACAGAAAAAGGCTGGGTTCTGGACATGGTCCGCGGTATATTACACTAGTACTTTTTTTTTGCAAGGGAGATCTATTACTGTACCTAAGGTTCTGTTTGGGCAGTGGTACTCAAGCACCTCCATCTATCCTTTTCCACTTCCCTTTCTCTGATGCTTTCCCAGCACCAGATTGTCTCGGTCAAACTAGCCCAAGAGGGCACACCTCATGCACCACAGAACCATTTCAGAGTAACAAACCTTTGCAGGCCAGGCGATGCAGCTCAGGTTCTAGCTCGGGATGCCTATCACATGCATGCTGTAACCTGAAAGTAGGATATGCATGTGCATCAATGCAGGTGTGCACGGCCAAATGACCAACTCTACCGCACCTGCCCTGGCTAGCTGCACATCAGCTTTAGCTTGATTAGGGCCAAAAGCTACTCCAGTAAAAGGCCATGGATCCTGAGCATTAAACAAGTCATGAACCACAAAGAGATGGGACACACACACACACATATGCATTTTGTGATGAAAACAATAGGCTCTCGTGTCCTGTGGGGGTTGGCTGTGAAATTTAAATATCATGGAAGATTCTGTTCCATGCATGACAAGCTATTCATGCTTTACTGATGTGTTTGCAGAGACATTTTATGAGTACATCGTCACATGACCTTTCTTCCATCCCGCATGTGGCCCACCGCATTTGTGGTCACTGGGCAGGTCAAGATCTATGTTTGACTGACTGGGCTACACCATATAAACACCCAAAGGAAAAGGAGTGAAATTATGAGACAGAGACCATCAGATTAGCTATATGACATGAAATAATATTTCAGAAATATATATAGGAAGATGGCCTTTGTATGTGTAGAACATGCCAAATGTAGTCTGATGACATCATGCATGCCATATAGAAAACAGCCTTTTAGACATATACTACTACTCATGGACACAATTACTTCAACATTAGATTTTGTTCTGTTGGAGGATGCATGCATTTTATGTAATACTAGCCACGTTAACTGGTTTGAAATCGAAATAAAATGAGACATGCATCACCGATATTGGCCTTCATTAGAATAGGCATGATGCCATGAATAGCACATACCTTTGTGTAAATATGAATCTGGCTAGATAGGGCAAGAACAGATCTTATGTGAATAGAGAACAGATAACAACTGTTCATGCATGTTCCTTGGCAGCATGGAGAAGAAGAGCTGCACTGTTGGACTTTAGCATGATTGCTACTACTGTAGCTGTTACATCGATCGTTACAATTAGGTGTACTTTGATCAGATACAGATCCTTTCACTATGAACCAGCCAGCTAATTCTTACTCCCCTTCTAGCTATGCAGCAGCAATGCATGTAAAAACATAGTAACGATTGCTATTCTTTGTCAGCAAATTAAATTGAATCCTTGCAGAAATGCCCTACGATGCAATATATTATGAAAGTAAGATAAGAAACGCTCAAGTATTAAGCATTGCAAAAATATGTCTTCGGCTGAGGGGCAAGAAGGTTACCAGAATGCAGCGACCAATGTTTGCCTTGGTTAAGTTTAGCACTTTCCACAGCCCTCTCAAGATTATTAACCATAGTTTCGAGATAATGGTAGGATAGGGATTGGACCTAGCATCATTAAACATTTTGTAACTGTCCACAAATAGTGTTACAGTTACTAGACTAAAGATCTATATTTTACATGTTTGGGAAATATATATTTTAAAAAAGCTGCATGCACCTTCCCGAGTTTTTACCAGCTCAATGTGCTTCTTAGGAAAACCAGTTTGCAGGTTCATTCTTTTTAACGGTCACAGGCCACATGATCGAGCTTTTTGTGCAGGAAACAGGAAAAAAGAGAGAAAAGGTGTTCAAAAGATGAGGAGTTCGTCTAGCCAAGGGAAGCTTTTCAGAGAACATTTCCTTTTCAGAGAGAGAGAGAGAGAGAGAGGGCTAGGCGGGCAGGGTTCAGAGCATTAAGGGAAACTGATTAAAGTCTGTTCATAAAGGTAGTGTGTAAAGATGTGAATTTACCAGCCCTCCTTTTGCAAACTCTTACACTCCCCACATGTGCATGTGCATATATGCTTCCCCACTCTGCCATATGGTCACAGGAATGCCTCTGAGCACTAGATTTAGATGTTTCTGCGTTAATAAGCAGAGGCTGTCATGTTGTGTGCATGGGAGAGCCTTGGAGACATGCACCAAGTTGTACCACCTGTTATCTCTGATTTACTAAAGAGCACATGCAGCTATATATATTCTAGTGGGTGTGAGGGTAACCCTATTTCTCAGAAAAAGAAAAGGAATAATCCCTGCGGCCCTGATGCAAGGAGCTAGCCTGGAATACCAAGGCATACATGTTTCGGAAAAGAGAAACAGAAGGCACTTACCACCGGACAGCCATAGGCTTTAGACTAGCCAATCAACCACGCCAACAACTTGACAAAGTTCTGGCCACCGTCGCTGGTCAACACAAAACAAGAGGAAACTCAGATTAAAGTATATACGACATTATTCCCTCTAAGTGTAAGTTGATGGTATGAAAATAGATACAAGATTATCCAAGAGAAAAGTTATCATCACAGCAAACACTTTGCTTCCATCCCAAATTTCATTTTGCGTAGAGGAGGATAAGCCCCGGGCTCTTCCAAAATCCCATTGTGCATACACTGTAAATATATTCATATCATGCATTATATATGATGGATGTGCCACGTTACCCGACTGGCTTGCATCGTGTATATATATATATATATATATATATATATATATATATATATATATATATATATATATATATATATATATAGATAAAGAAGCTAGCAGCGGGGGCTGTGCAGAGAGAAGGCCATGCATGCGGCACTGCCGGGTCACTTAATAATTTCTGCCTATATATGGCAGCAGTGACAGAGACGACACGAGTCCTAGCCCGTGCACTGCACACGTGAGTTGACACCAGGGTTTCATGTGCATGAAGGTTCCAACACACATTTAAGCTTGAGCCACACAGGCAGGCAGGCTAGCTAACCAGAGCGCTGCAGCTAATGATCTCTCTCGCCCGCCTCCAGTCCCGCCGCAGACATAGAGCTACGCTACACACAAAGGCCTGCCTGCCTGCCTGGTCTCCCGCCTGTCGACGCCACATGGAGTCACATGCGCCCGCTGCATCCTCCCTTCCTTTTCACCTCGGCACAATCTCTTCCGCAGACGACAACAGTTTTACATATGTTCCTGTGTGTATCTACTGTTTTGCCTGCCACCCTCTTCTGACTCTGCTGCTGCATCTGAAGCTAATTTCTTTTTACGTATACCTACTGGCCCTATGAGCTGTTGTTGTTGTTGACCCACACATCTTTTCTTACCGAATCTAATCATGCCATGGCTTTGCTCTATCTTCTCTGCACAAAACCACAGTGCATCGTATCCCTAATTTTGCGGAAAAAATAAAACCAAACGAAACACATCCCCTACCAAGGCATGATTAGCCATGCGCCACAATTTTATCAAGGTAAGAACACACCTCCAAACAGCTTCAAAAAAAGACATTTACATGTGACTTCAAAAGAAACCAAGGAAAAGAAGACAACTGCACTCTGGTGTAATAAGTGGATCCCATCGTCATGCAGCCCGGCCCTGAGCTGCTCCCTGCTTCAAATTTCAGGCTTCCTGCTATCCGAGTGCCAGGCCATAAAGAAAACAAGTGCCAGACCATTTTATAGATCACAATAATATTGCCACAGATTGCAAAAGCCCACCTGAGGAACATAATATCTGCTAAACCTAATATGCATGCATGGTGTATATTCAATCATAAACCTAACATCTTGCCTTGGCATGCATCTGCTTCGGACGGTCTTCAGTGCATCTTGTGATTGACTTGTTATGGGTTCGTGTTTCATGCAGTTTAGCTGGGTTTCCTGTTCATGTACAGCTCATACAGAGACATAGATATATCTTGAATCCATTGAAAAATAAAATGCAGTGTGTATTTTCTTTCAGCGTTCATGACACTTTTTTCATATCTAAGACTACTAGACAGATGACTAATCCTTGGTTAGAAATCTATGGTCTGATCGATACACACCAGCAGAAAGTATATGCATGTCATACTGGCATGTTGAAGGAAATTATAGAAGATGGGGCAATACGCTAGCAAACAAACCAACACATCGTGCTCAAAAAAGGATGCCTGTTACAAAGTGCATATGCAGGGAATTAACCAAGTGACTGAAGAATGTTGCCAACAATGATTGTCCTAGTGAGCTCTTCTTTTGATATGCCTACCTTGAGGTGGTCTCAGCAGATTCTGATACAAAGATTTAGATCCTCCAGGGATAAAGTGGGATGGAGGAAAAAGCAAGTGGGAATCATTAGAATACGCCAACTTACCCAACCAAATGGGTCCACTAGGGATCAAAATTTGTCCACTGACCTCTAAAGTCGAAAGATAAATAGTTCTCTGAAAGTCGTGGCTCTATTCTGTATCTATATACCAAAATAATGTTGTCCTAAACATGGTACAGCTAAAGGTTCATGATGTTTTTACAGGAAAAAAAAAGCAATGCATTACCAATGAGAAGGTAGAAAAAGCGTTGAACAATGCAGGATTTTATACTACATGTGATAAAATATGAAGTGAATACTAAAACTTAACAGACACTTGAACACATAACATGCAGTTTTCAATCTCATGTGCAATGTACACGTCTTGTAAAGCTGTGGAAGGTCCTAAACATGCAAAACGTAAATAAATAAATTGCAACTCACATGTTAAAGGCTGTCAGCCATAATTTAGTAGGAAAATAAACATTTGAAAACTGACTTAGAAAAGGGAAGATTTTGCCAAGATAAATGGTGAAAGAATAGGAACAGAAAAGCACATCTACACGCATACATAACTTAGGTTATAGATTAGCAACCGGGCCTGCATATGTTGGTGCGATAAATTCCAGAAAGAAGGATAAATCCAAAGAGAACAAGTAGATTCCTCTCGTATCTTCCTTTTGTCCAAAGGATTTCCATGTCTGCAGAAAAGTGAAGTCACTTTTATAGTTCAATGGAAATATGGCCTTCCATCAGATCGTCACCGTCAGAAACATCAGCCTATGAGAGGGCGTTACGTAGAAAGAAGTCGCTTCTTTTCACAAGATCCAAATAAGGGCAATAGATAAGATAGTAGCATTCAAAATCAACAACTTTAGTATTTCGAACATTATGACAATATGTTTTTTTTGGGGTGTGAGAGCAAACTTCTGTAAATAACTAAATAGTATTAGATCATTTAATCACTGCAAAGCATTATAATATAAAGCAGTAAATGAACAATTTAAATTATGATCCAAACCTTAGCATTTAATGTGATGTTAAATGAAGTGGTTAGTAATGATCTATAGAATATCTAAATGCCCCATGAAACATACAATCGTTGCAAATCACTGTGATTCTTGATAAAATGTGATCTTAAAAATACTAATGTTGAGTAGTTATGCAACCTGATCATTACTTTTGTAGCTCCTAACTGAAGCTTAAATATAGTCAAGCTATTGATCCCAAGGAGTTCTCATTGATGGTTCAAAGTAGAACAGCCCCAACTCATGTATGATGTGTCACATTTAGTCATATGACTAGTATTCATGGGTCACTCATTAGCCACCACCAAGAATTAATTTGTTTCATAACAAAATACCCTGTAACCAGAAAAAAAACATTACTTTACCGTCATAGGTGTTTAATATGTTTCTGTCTGTAATTATTTTATCCGCTAATAAGAATGTGTGCTCGTACAATCGTCGCTAGGCAGTGTTTTACTTTGACTCTAAAATCTACAACATCCTAACTGTTAGTTATCAGAGGACATGCCTGAGGGTCAGACACTCAGACCTCCCACCATGGAAATGAAAGAACGGTACTAGTTTCAAATAGGTATATACCATGAATATGAAACGTGTTCACATTAGTCCACTATCCAAGATCAGAAGTTATGGATATCTACCAGAGGATTAATCAAATTCTATGATGCCAAACTACTACATGATTAACAGATCTTTTAATACAAATAAGAGGAAAGTTTACCCAGAACTGTGAAAGAGAAAACTAATATTCTAGTATTCTGGGAGCAACAATGTACGTACATATGATCCTAAGGGGATACTGTGCAGATATGCACAGGAACATGTATAATCAACCGAAATTATCTATCATATCAATCAATAAGCCAAGCATGGGAGCTGTCTCTGTACTTGTAACTTCAAAAGATTATCGCCCCTCGCTATTTTCTAGCAGCTTAGTTCTGCCCATGGGCATTAATATTGCAATAACCAGTTGCACCTACATACTGGGCTTTGGCCCTGCTAAGTCCATTAGCTGTTGATAATGTCCCTGCTAATATTCTTTCATGTGCAGCTGAGAACTTACCATTATTGCCAGATATATCAATTTCTGAAACGAGAAAGTAAAATTTATGAAGCCAGTTATCATGCTATCCTGCAAGATGAAGAAACCATATTTGTTAATCAAGCATTTACATCATAAAGGAAAAACCTAAAATGAGAGAGTAGCTGCAGTACCATTCAGAGTCAACATACACACATTACTTCACCCAAAGTGCAGTGTCCTATCACTAGGAGCCTCTGCATTAGACCTCACAAGGCAGTTACAAACGATCATAGTGTTTAAATGAAGTCAATCAAAAACAGTCAACCCAAGAAGGCATTTAATTAACGAGGTTTGTCATACACACACTGGATCACCCTAGCAGAAGTTGGCTCACTAGTAATTACAGAGAAACATCGTACAATTTGTGATCACTACATAGCATGAAATCTTCCAATGCAAACCTCAAACAGAAGGAAGTGGTAAACCATAACAATCCTTGGCCAAGTGAACACACTGTAACCAATGTAGAACCTCCACATTAGGGTCCTTCTCCAGAACCACGTCTCTAACAGCAATCTGGATTGCACCACGGTACATGGCAATCCTTCCTCGAACCCTCAACAGAGTGCCCAGGCGTACCACCTCTGACATTTGCAATGCCATCTCTCCAGTTGGATCAGAATCTAGTGCCCCGGATGAACTGCTTGCATTCATGTACTGGTGGTTCAGCCACAGGATGCATGGTACACATGCAGTGCCATCATCAACCAGGAAGCGGAGAAACTTCTCCCTGCGATCACGGGAAACCACAACTCCGACAACCTCGGCGCGAGTAACGGTACGGCCACAGCGAACAAAGGAAGGTGGCGATGTATGTCTGGAAGTTAGCGAGAGAAGGTCTGCTGCCAGAAGCTTGACATGCACAAGATGAAGGGAGTCCATGCTGAGTCTACATACAACCCATGAATTGTTTAGAGGAGAGATCTAACTAGAACTTTACATTTATTATCATACAAGATGAAAAAACAAAAAAAAGAGGCATATTTCCTTCAAGTAAGCGAACAAACTTAATGAAAGCTCAAGGTAATATCAAGTTCACCACACAAGGAGTCCTTGGACTATCCTGATCCGCAGAAGCATCAACAATTCTACATTTCTATTCAACCTAAAGCTGTTCAAGGTCTAATTAAATAGGGGATTTTCCAGTTTGTGGCTAATGCTTTAACATCGTAAGCAGGTAACTAATTATGCGCTCACGTGAATCAGTCAACATATCTGCTGCTATGGTTTAGTTCCTACATTTCGTCGAACACCTTGAGTGGCATGCCAACGTCATTAACCCTGCAAAATAACTACCAACTCGGTACAGCTGAGGCAACCAAACTAACCAGAGACGACGCGATTTCATATGGAAGGGAGAAAGGAAGCCATTAGCCTTACCTGTTGGAGGAGAAGCACTGCGACCGCGGTCGGTGGCCAGGGCTTAACTAACAGGCAGGGTCTTAAATGAGTCGTCCATCGAGTCACCGGAAATAGCGTAGCGCTCGCCGGAGTGCGGGAAGAAGCGCGGTGGCACGGAGAGGACTGCCACCGCCCACCGGGTGGTATGGCGTCTCGACGGCGCGGCGCTTGAGAAGCCGGCGGGCCGGAGCAGGACGCGACGGTAGGACGCTCTCCGAGCGAACTTTCGGTTTTTCAAGGAAGCCCGAGCGAAGTGTGTTTGGTTGGTTCACTTGTTTGGGCGTATCTCTCCGTGAGCTATGGGCTCGTAGCGTGGTGGTTGATATGGAGGCCCAAGGCCTGTAAACCTAGTCCACCGGAGCGCGTTTTTTCCCCTTGGACTCTCCGCCGCCCGTTGACGGCGGTGATTTGCGCTTCCAAGTCCAACCCAGTCCGTCTAGGTGAGCAGCGCTGCCGCTACCGCAACTGCTCAACTGCCCCCAGCTCCGGCAGCATTAAACACACACACGCACACAATTGCAGAGTAGATAGATCGATCCCCTCCTCCGGCCCGCATCCGACCATCTCGACGCTGCAGGCGAGCCGCTGCTCCGGAAGCTGCAGCCATGTCCCACATCGACGCCGGCGATCCCCCGCCGGCTGCCGCGAAGAAGAAATCGCCCGCCGAGGAGGCGGCCGAAAAGAGGTCAGCCGCTATTCCTATCCACTGCCCGCGACAATCTGTACGGCTAGGAAGTCTTTAGGGAGGAATCAGGAATTGACGCGAGAGAATTTGTTGGACGACCGTTTTGGTTATTTTGTCCCTTTTCAGGGGCAGAATTGCGCAAGTATTATCTTCTGTTATCTATTAGCTGTAGTAAGTTGGTAATTCGTAATGCAGCAAGCTGCAAATGAGTTTCATGTTTCTGCTGCAGGAGGGAGAAGCTTACTCCTGGGAGTTTGATGAAGGCGGTTATACGGTCTGGCAGCGGCGACGCGAACCCTACAGACGGAGATCAGGTTACAACTACTCGGATCGCTAGAAAGCTTTATTTGCTGCAGAGTGTTGTGACCTAGGGCGTCCTACATCATACTTTTACCATCTTACACTCCTCAGGCTTTCTGCATAGGTAGTGCTTTTAAGAGCTTGAACTGGGATTGCTAGCCGGACTTATGAACAGTTGGAAAAGAAAGTTAGTACATTGAATTGAAATGTGAGTATGTCGTAACAATTGCGTGCGATGACCTACACATGCTTGTTGAGGATAAACCTTCGTTTGCCAGCTGGGCTAGCTTGATATTCTGGCGAGAACTTTCTCCAGTTATACATCAGTAAGTAGCCATATGAAAAACAATTGGTGTGAAATGGAAAATATTTCCTACGGAAGGCTTTCATGCAATATTTTTCCTTGATCTCATCCACTTCCATAATATTAAAAGGTGCCCTTGAAATGTCGCATAGGATAATGTAGAAGTCCTTTAGTTCTAGTTTATTGAGTGAATCATCAGTTTGTGCAATATCCATCGTGTCATTTAGAAGGATGATCCCATTCACGGCTTGAGTTTTGAGGTGTTGTCCCAGCACTCAAGATAATCCAGACCAAGTCATGTTCCGTTATGTCCTAAATGCTCAGGGCCCTCATGATTGCTGTCTCGACCTTTCATTGGACAACCACTGACTTCTTTTCTTATAGGAGACAGAGAGACATATGGCGGTCAAAATATTTGCTAATTCTAGTCATTTTGCAGGTCATAATTCATTGCACTACTCGCACCATGGATGGCATTGTTGTCAATTCCACAAGAAGGGAACATGGAGGTGATTACGAAACTCTTTCAGCAGGGCAGTACTACATATCTATAGTTTTTTATTTATTTTCAAACACTATCAGGAAGCTTCGGACTCGACAGTTTCTTATCTTCGTAGAAATCTACTGCTTCAATAGCCATCTTCCAGTTTGTAGGCTTTTCAGCCTCTGTTCTGTGAAGATGGTGTATTCAGATCGTGTGTGTAGTTTTCAACTATCAACATGTTTTTAGTCTTCTATTATGGTCCTGGTTGTGAAATTTAATGCCATGGTGATGGTATTATGCAAGATTCTTTTTAGCAGCTGTGGTATAAACGTTTGTGCATGCTGCGTATAAAGAGGAAAAATGGTTCCATGATATCTAGCTTTGCTTGTTAATCCTTCCAGCAAAAGCACGAGCCATATGCTTCCTTTCATCCTTCATTACAACATTCAGTGGCGGAGGACCAAAGTATTTTTTGGTATGGCGAAACTAGCAGCATCACAATATTTTTTTTTACTTAATATATACTCATAAAGTATACGAAAATCCATGATTATTATTGCACAGTAACTAATATGATTGTCCGTACATAACTAAGATAAAAATTACCTCTATAATTAAACAGAACTTAAGATAATAGTTCACTACGAATTTATTAAACATATAGGCTTGACCTGTCAAAGAAACATGAAAATATTTACTTCAAAATTAGTTTATGCAAGGCAAAACAGATGAAAAGAAAATACTCGAGGCAAAGAGACATACCACTGAAACACTAATTGGGTTTAGGAGCGCCAGAATCAAGGTATGGCGGGTGCCATAGCTTGCCACACAAGGTCCTCCGCCCCTGACAACATTTTAGACGTGATAGAAGTTAAATCGTGTCTGAAGATGTTCGACTTATGATTCACTGTTCCATGAATTTATCAGCAACGATACCATTGTCTTGTTCTGGAAGTCTGTTCAGGGTACTGGAGCACTAATATCTTCTTTCTTATTGTTACTATATAACAGGTAAAGGAATCCCACTCAGATTTGTCTTAGGAAGGAGCAAAATGATCCTTGGCTTTGCTGAAGGCTTTCCAACCATGCTGAAGGGCGAAATTGCTATGGTATATTGTTAAACAGAGTGCCAGTTGTAAATGAGTGAATTGTGCATTAAATAGCAACAATATTCTAATAAGGAATCTTTATCTGAGAATGCAATAATTCAAATACAATGCCCCGATGTGCAAACATCTTATCTTTTCAGTTCAAAATGGAGCCGAAAATACACTACGCGGAGGATGATTGTCCGGTTACAGCTCCAGATGGCTTCCCAAAAGATGATGAACTTCAGTTTGAGATTGAGATGTTGGATTTCTTTAAAGCCAAGGTTAGTCTTGCTGTGGCTTGACTGTGAGATGTTGTATATATTTCAGAATCATGATGGCAAAGTGGTGCTGGCATTTCCAGCCATTGTTTTCTTTTCATTTTAAATTTACTGTTTTCAGTATGATATGAGTTCTAAAAGGTTACATAATTTTATGTTCATTAACACATTGTGTGCAACATAATATGCATCTAATACAGCTGTTTTCATGCCTTATCATGTGATTTCGTATGCCATCCTCATAGCAATAAGTGCTGGTGAGATGCTAATGCAACTACTGAATCTTGAGCTATGCCAACCAATGCAATTGACGGATAAGATGCAAGCTTTTGTTCCTACATATGTCTTATGCTATTTCCATGCAAAAACACCATTGTTACTGCACATCATGTTTACCACACGACAAAATGATAACATTTTTGGTTACTGATTATTTATGTTACTGTACCATCTTTGTTATTGAGCCAATATATCTCACAAACGACTACAAGCGTACCACATAAGAATTTTTTAAATAATAGTGATTTGTGTTCCTACGAAGTTGGTGCCGTAAAATTTTCTCCATTCCTTTTTCTGTCCCAAGATAGTTGATTTCTTGATTCCATGACATAATACTCCATTAAACATGTAGAGTACCAATCAGACACATCAAAATATTATTTATTACATTCAATTAAGATTACTAACTCTTGTCTTCTCTCTCTTTAGGTAATATCCGAGGATTTAGAGGTTATAAAGAAGGTAAACAGACTGTCCATATGTGCTGCAAATATGTTCGATTTTATGCAGTTAAGATTTCGAATTCTTATTTTCTTCATGCTTGGGGCATCTGTTGGATAGTTATCGGGCTTTGCAAAGTTAGCACAGTAGAAAGATTAAATATTAATCCTTGGATTTCTGAAATGTGTTATCCATGTTAGACTTTTTTTGTTTTTTGTGCAAAAGAAGTCAAGTAATGATAGTGGATGCTGCCGATACTTCAGGATCGTGGAAAACTTATCATTGTCCTTTTGATGTGGCAGATAGTTGACGAAGGCAAGGGATGGGAAACACCTAGAGAACCATATGAAGTGACAGCACGGTAAATGTTTATTCAAATAAATTATGGTCGGTGCTTTTGCAGCATTAGTGCATAGATTTTCTTTGTTTGTGGTTGTTACTTTCTCTTGGTACCTGTAAGCGCTATGCGTAGCTGACATCTATAATTTGATCACTGAAAAAGTGAAACGGTGTAGTTGGCCAATTTGCACAGAAAAGAAGGGGAGGGTTACATGCCAACAAGATTATTACCTTTGTATTGCTGCTTCTGCTATATTAATCTTTGAGTTCTTGCTTATGAAAATTAATTTAACTAGGACATTTTTGTTTATCATCTGCAGGATAACTGCAAGAACAGCAGATGGAAAAGATATTCTTCCAAGTAAAGAAGTACCATATTTCTTCACTTTGGGTAAATCTGAGGTCAGTTTCATTCTTATTGTATGTAGTAAGAGCATAGGATATTAATTATGTGCTTTTGAAATACCTTTTTGACATTCTATTACATCTAATAGGAATGCAAGATATAGATATATCATGTGTTTTTCTAAACACTTATGTCAATGTTTGCAACTTCTCTGAGAACACATAGTGCTCACTGTACTAATTATTTTGCCCCCTCAACTTCAGATCTAGCAGATGATGCCCTTTGTGTAATGTAAACTTGTCTGCTGATTCTATCTAGTCCCTCCGATCCATAATAAGTGTTGCTGATTTAGTACAACTTTGTACTGATCGGAGGGAGTATGTAAAATGTATAAAAAGCTTGTATGGTTCTTGTTGCTTCTTCTAACTTCTGTTTGTTATGCAAAATCTTCTTTACTGTTTTAGTTTAGGTACCTAAAGGGCTTGAGATGGGAATTGGATCAATGGCACGCAAGGAAAAAGCAACTATTTATGTTAGCAGTACCTATTTGACAGAGTCCTCACTAATGCCACAACTTGAAGGCCTTGAAGAAGTTCATTTTGAGGTTGAACTTGTTCAATTTACTCAGGTACAGCCATAACTAGCTGTTATATACTTCCATCAATCATTTTCTAGTTTAGAACTAGAATTAGGGCCTATGAAATCTTAAAGGGGTTTCCATGACATATCATAGTGTTCTTGTGCTTTTCTTTAGGGCTGTCTTTGTTCATGGAATTACAGGCTCTCCTAGAGGAAGTTTGTCTAGTCATACTTTCTTTGGTTACCAAATGATCATCCTTCATACACGAGGGAAAAGTTACATCCCAAATGATTTTATGGCATGTATACTGAAACAATTTGTTACTAGTCATCAGTAGTATCACAGCATTGTCAATTGTTCTTTATAATAGCAGTCTAAAAGGTTGGTAGACCCACAGTTTGCCAGCTAATACAAGGTAACCGATTCAATGTGCATATCAAGACCAAACACCTGCAAACCAGCAGTGCTTGCCATCAACTTGTGTCATCGATTAATTCTTGGGTGGCCATCTGCTGCTGACAAACCGTTAATATGCGGGTGGCTATATTCGTACATTGAATAGAAGAATGCATTTACCTAGGAAAATTTGAAATCTCATGTTACTTGAGAATGTTAAGACCAAAACCAGAGTAATATTATTAAGCAGCAGTGTGGATGTTGATGCTAGAATAATCAAGGTGTCAAGTGGGATCCCGTCAATGTCCCACTTACAGTTCATTTGAAAAATTCTAGTACAAGTTTTGATCCAAATATCCAAATGAATATAAGTGGGACATTGTAGGGATCCCACTTACATCTCTAAGAATAATGGTATGCTCTCCAAATCCAGATATGGACGACTGATATTTTTTGTTACAACAATAATTTCACTTGGTAAGGAATGATAACATATCACAGGTACTATGGTTCTTATAGCCAGTACTGTAGATGCAACCGATTGGAGGCTTCTTCATATTCTATTTTACTTTAAACCATTTGTCCAATACAGTAACGCACTTACGTTAACGTTTGTGGTGTACTAATAGGTGAGGGATATGCTTGGTGATGGACGCCTGATAAAGCGCCGTGTGGTTGATGGAAGAGGTCGGTAGCCTTGTGCATTGTTGCATGTTCATACTACCTATGTTCCCTCTGATCTCAACACCTTTGACCTGTGTAGTTAGCAGAATTTATCTTTCACAGAACTATATATAATATAAATGCTGCTTTCTTTCCAATTGTCTACCTACTGGTAATTGGGACCTTTTGATGCTCTTGTATTCTCTTGTCCTTTGTGTACTACTGTACTGTGATATTGTGTAGGATACGGGATTTTTAAATGTTTTTTGCCAATTAAAGATTTTACACGTTATTAGTAGAAAAGCCACTTGGTGGTGATCTGAAAGATAAGGGCGGATGTAAATAATTATAATAACACACTTTTACTAAATAGCTTTTCTACTACTATTTTAAGTTTCCCTATTTGTGGTTGTCCCGTTTTGACTAACGAACCAAAGGAGTAACTTATCTACATCATCATTCTGTGAGATAAAGTGGAATGGCGATGGTGCTCTGTTTAATTCAAGTAATAGGTCTACAAGAAGATACAAATTTAGATTAAGGGCAGAAAATAAGGTGTGAAATTAGACTAATCTATTTGTTGTTTACTATGTTATTTTACTTTGAAAGTGCAAGTTCTTTAATAGGGAGATCTCTCACATGTGATCATTGTAAACTTTTGTACACGAATAATTTTATACCATATCACACACTTATGTTGCTCCGTTGTTCTCCTCCAAAATATCAGGTGAATTTCCTATGGATTGCCCTCTTCACGATAGCTTGTTAAGAGTTCACTATAAGGGAATGCTCCTTGATGAACCAAATTCAGTATTTTATGATACAAAAATCGATAATGATGGTGAACCATTGGAGTTCTGTTCCGGAGAAGGGCTGGTAAGTACTGTTACTTTAATCACGTATCTCTAGTGTTGAAGTTAAAATGTCTTTCATCCTTTGAATTCAGTGAAGAGTAACAGATCCTTCGATGCACTTTGATAGGTTCCTGAAGGATTTGAAATGTGTGTTCGACTAATGCTTCCTGGTGAAAAATCTATTGTCACCTGCCCTCCAGATTTTGCATATGATAAATTCCCAAGGTTGTATCAACCTTCATATTAGCAACAATTTTTTCTTGTCATGAAGCTTTCTGAATAATCCGGTATGGCTGCAACAGGCCAGCGAATGTTCCTGAAGGAGCTCATGTGCGATGGGAAATTGAACTACTTGGATTTGAAGTTCCCAAGGTAGCAAAACCTTTTGTTTTTTTGTTGCTTTTTCTGGTGTCATTGTGGACACTGCTTGCGACCAGATGTAGCTTTGCTATTAATTTTTAGCCCTCAACCAATTCTGTCGAGCAATGCTTGTGTTGGATCCATGGTTTCATAATTCTGGTGAGTTCTGCAACTGCATGGCATACAACCATTTTTGTTGGTTATTATTGCTTCTTGGGCACCTGTAACCTCTTGTCCTGGATACAAATAGAAAGTAGTAAAAAGTATTACTTGTGTCTTATGTGCACATGATAGATGCCAATGGTTTGTCTTGGGAGATTTTCTCATAATTCAGTACAAAATTGACTGATGGCATTTTTTCTATTGTTTATATTATATATTATATATTTTCTCTTTGGTTATTCCAGTCATGATTTTTACTATAGTGAATATTCCTTCTGACCCATGATCTTGATATGAATGCAGGATTGGACTGGCTTGAATTTCAAAGAAATCATGGAAGAAGCAGATAAAATTAAGAACACGGTATGCTGACAAAGCTTACATTATTTGCTTTAATGTCACCAATTTATATCCCAGTGGCCTGTTGTAGATGCACTTATGCTGAAAATGGGTATGTGCAAGGAACTTATGAGATAAATTGAAAATAATTTTCTTGGACAAACTGTTTCAACTGCTATGTTGATGCTGTTTGGTAGAGCAGCATGTTAAATGAATTTCATCCAAGTGTCTTGCAAGCCTCAAGATGGTTAATTGGTTTAATATAAGCATATGAGAATCCTGACCTTTGCTTTCAGCCATTATCTGATTCTACTTTACAGTGATTCCAGGATTTTTCAGAAGATTTTTTAGCCTACATTCAACCAGTACCGAGTTTCAAACTAAGTCATAATTGTGATCTGCTATTTCTGACATAATGCTTCTGCAGGGTAACAGATTATTTAAAGAAGGGAAATTTGAACTTGCCAAGGCAAAATATGAGAAGGTATGTCATTTGAATTTGTTATACAACAAATTGATGCTTGTCATAACTTTACTTGTGCCAGTGCAAGGCATGAGCATCCCATTGTGGGCTCTAATTGTCCCTCAGTTCAATTGCTTCTCTTTTCTTCACCTCTACCATTGTTCCACCTGTCAGCTCCCCAAACTCTTTTGCTGCCCTTGGCTCCCCAAAATCCTTTGCTCTCCCCACGTGGGGCACCCTAGAGCACCTCCCCGATCCTCCTTCCCAAGGATCGAGACATGCACCTCCAGCTGTCACAGCTTCTTCCATGGCCTGTGGCGTAAGGTTGTTGGGTTGTGCTTCTGCCCACTCCGGCAAATCTATGCTACTCAGAGCAATCGATGGGTTTCTGTATCTTTCTCTACCATGTCTTTGAAAATTGAGATGTGAACCATAATAAGAGGAATACTTCATTTAATCTTTGCACTCTTGCAAATTCTGCAGTTGGTGGTGTTTGTTGGGATAAATGTGCTGGAGTGCAGGGTATCTTGTTATACTTAAACTATTATTTTGGCAGAACTAATTCCTCGTAAAGCATAGTTTATTGCAAAAAAGATTTTACAGTGGGGCTTTGGGAGCATCATATTTGTTCTTTCTAGATTCCGCTGTGCTGCTCCGTTTATTCACCGAGATAGCACGCCCTAGTATGCAATTCCACACGCAGGTGGCCGTGGAAAACCATTGCCAAAACTTTGCTTCGCTTGATAAAGGGTTCCTGAGATGTGAACCAGCCATGCCAAAAAGCTCTTTAACAATTTGCTGACTTTGGTTACTCTATCCTCTGACGATGCAGTTGCTTAGGGAGTATAACCATGTCCATCCTCAAGATGACGAAGAGGGGAAAGTCTTCGCCAATTCAAGAGTATGATACTGTATTTTTTAGCTTTTCACCTTCCATAGAACGTTTAACACGCCAGTCTCTACATCATTTCCCCCCACACATTCTCCTCCAGATCAGCAAAGATCTCTAATTCTCTTTCTTGTTGCTGTTTTCTAAAACATGTATACATTTTGTGCTATTGTGAATACAGAATTCTCTACATCTTAATGTAGCTGCTTGCTACCAGAAGATTGGTGAGTACAGAAAATCTATTGAAGCATGCAATAAGGTAAAATTCCAAAATGAACTTGGGCGTATCTTCTTTTATTGGCTGCTATTTATAGTTTATAGGTAATAACTTGGGTTTAGAGACAAATAATTTTCTGTGCTTTGTACAAACCAAAGGTAGTGCAAACATGCATGTTGGTGCTATCATGAAAACAGACATGGCCATTGGATGGACTAGGGTTGGGGGATCCAAGAGTTTTTCTTAATGCCTTAATCCCCTTTTGGACTAAAATTCTGTACTTCACCTCCTGAACTCCACCTATGTCCGCTACACTGATCCAGGAGCCTCTTGAGAAGTTTGGATGATAGTATTATAATATGGGTTTGCACAAGGTTCACATTATGGTCCTCCTATTGATTTACTTGTGTTTGGACAGGTGCTTGATGCAAATCCTGTGCATGTGAAAGCTCTTTACCGCCGAGGAATGTCATACATGTTATGTGGGGACTTTGATGATGCAAGGAATGATTTTGAGAAGGTTAGTGGGAGACCGTACTTGACTACCATGTTTGATTGGGAGGACCCTACTCTAAGCTAAATGTGATTGCATATTATTAGATGATAGCTGTGGACAAGTCTTCAGAGCCTGATGCTACAGCTGCCCTTCTTAAACTGAAACAAAAAGAACAGGTACGCAACGAAACATGAATAATAACTCGGTGCCATTCAAAATCTGTAACTAACAGTTTATGCATAAACTGTTAGGAAATTGAAAAGAAGGCAAGGAAACAGTTCAAAGGACTTTTTGACAAGAAGCCAGGGGAGATTTCTGAAGTTGGTGCGGAATCGGAGGGTGCCAAGAATGCGGGCGACAAGGCGGTCTCTGGTGAGGCAGTGACGAGTACCGATAGAGATGGAAGCGAGAAGCCTAGTCCGCGTGCAGAACCTGATTACGCCTTTGAGGAAGAGAGGCCAGGACTAATTGGCCGCATATGGCCATCGGCAAGGCGGATTTTCTCCTCTCTTGGTCTGAACAGGTGCACAATACTCTGAGCAGGTCCTCTAAAAGGAAAGCTCTGAGCGGTGATAACCTGACGTGATGCGGTAAGCAACATTTTTGGGGGCTTCCTGACATATACAGTCCAGGTGTAGAAAGAATTAAATCTTAAATTGTTTGAATTTATTTATGGAAAAAACTGTACCCATTATATATATGGGCTGTCAAGAATGATATGGACGAGAAATGGCGAGGAAGCACGGCATGTTGTAACACTGAAAATTAGTCCCTGTTTGTGTCCGAATGAGAGTTTCTCTTTTCACTCCTGCTCCAAGGGAAGTTATAAATTCTCAAGGTCGGTGCGCTGCGGTTGCCAGTGCGCTAGAATGAGTGGTGTAGTAATGCTATCATGACTTGTGTTGTGGTGCTGCAGAGCTGCTGCTGCTACCTGGCTCCAGACACAAAGTGGTGGAATCCGTTTGTGGAGTTTGCAGTAGTAGTACATTTGTTTATGCTTGTACCAGGTTCTGTGATAGACCTCTATTCGCCGGATATATTGAGTTCAGTTAGACTATCTTCGTGTTCCACTTATGGGTACTATTGTGATCCCTGTATCCGAAGATATTTGGTACCAACAGAATATGTCAGCAGGTTCTTGAGCCACACACCACAGTACAGAACGTCACAACTGGTTCATGTACCAAAAGGCAGAGACGGGGCACCGGTCGATGAACGGTTACCGTCGCGCGCAAAAAAGCGACACCACCGGGCTGAGCTATAGGTATAGGCGATCCCAGCAGTGTACTCGCCGGAGCTGCTTAACTTGTGGCTTTCGCAATGAACGAGTCAAAACTCGTACGCGCCATGGTTGATACTGATATGATAAGGATGGTGGTTAAGCTCACCGAACCTGTGAGAAGGACAGCGTCGCCATGCATCTGCCGCCCCCTTGGGACGAATTGTGGATTGTCCATCACTCTCCTTCACCTACTCCCGTGAACAGATATCACTCTCTCCCAACCACGAACGCCCTCAACAAAGTGCAGACCGCACCACTACGGTCCACAATATAGTACGTATACCGAGGTGATATCACAGACCCACACCACCACAACCACAATGCGTCTGCTACTCTCCCAACTCAAGGCAGAGTTCACCTCTAATTTTGGGGGACTGGCCGACATCTGTGCAGCACGGGCAATTTTACGGTTTTAAATTCCGTTTTGGACTTCCGGTCTGTAGTTTCGGTTTGAACTCAGCAAATCTATTTTGTTTCAGTCTCAGTTGCCATCAAGAGGTAGAGATGGTCATTTTTCCCCCGATTTAGTAGTAGATAGGTTACTCTTGTAGATATTCATCCACATTTCTGCATGGAATCAAAAACGTCGAGATGGTTTTTCATGTTGTTTGTATTGCGGCCCTTTTTTTTTCCAAAGTTCATTTTACTGCCTTGGGGATTTGTTGAATATGTATATAATGTTCTTATTGCGTGTGCATGTTGGGAATGTTGCAACATTTTTCAGTGATATTTCATGGGTCGATGGATGAAATGTTACGAGTATGGTGTATACACACAAGAAAATGTCGCATGCAAGAGTTTGATGTTGCACTGATCGGATATCCCAAACTTTGCCATTTCAAGTACTATCCCAAAATGATGGGACGATCATGGAACGTCTAGCGCGTCCCTTAATTAGTATCCACTATGGAAAGCCGATAGCAGGAGGTCAAACTTAACAGACATGATCAGACATATGTCATATGTGCTTAATTAGCACTAACTAGAAATGGATGAGCTCCATCTGGAAAAAAACACATGCATAAGTGGATCCAAGCATCAATCAAACTCAGATGCCACTAAGCGGTATGATCATATAATTCTAGATAGATTACTCTTGTAGATACCCCCTACACCTTTCTTTATTGCAGAATTTCTCCCATTGAATTCAAAATGTAGGCCCTTTTATCCACTTTGATCCGAATCTAAAATATAGGTCCTTTAGTCCTTGTATACTCCTAATACAACTATTTGTCCCGTTGTTCCAACGAAACCCCTCATCTTGGATTCAAATCCAACACTTATTGTATTTGGCAAGGAAATTTTAAATCCTTTTGGAATAAATAAAGGTGCTCCTTTGTAACATCCCAGCATTAGAGCTTAGAAATAAGCTGAACACAGATGTGTGCATTGCATTCATGCATAGAAAATCCGAATAATTTTCGCGCTTTTGAACAAAACTTGTCAAAGTGATTGAACCTTCTCTCAACTTGATGGAATTGAAGTAGATCATCAAGTTGACTGCGATAAGTTTCAATATGACCTTTTGCTAAAACCTTATTTTGTGTAAAGATGATTTGATATAAGGGTAGATCAAATGTAATAGAAATAAACCACAACACGATGTATAATGATAATATTTGATCCTTAAGTAATCATGTCCTAGTATTCATTACACAACTCATGAATACCAAGTTATAAATATAACTTAAGTAATAGGAATGCAACAACTAAATCTTGATCTATCTTAATCTCATCTACTTATACCATGAGTATCATGGTAATACCTAACCTTAACTCTTTAGTGAGATTGAGTAGGAAGGAAACCAAGTCAAGACCATTTTTTTCCATATCAATCCTTATCATCTCTAATGAATATTATTCTAATATCTATTGTTCATCAATGTTGAGTAATCAACTATTGATCTATCAAGTATTAACCTATCAATTCTTGATCTATCAACTCTTGTTCTTATCATAGCATTCACTTTAAATCCTTTAGAGAAGGAGGTAAGAAGAGGTAAGTGTTAATGCTAGTTTTAGATATCATCTATAGGATGGGAGTGTTGGAAGAGAATAAGATCAATGTGATAATTGATAGAGTTAACTCACTCCTGAAGTGATAGCAGAGTTATCTGGAATATATATTTGTATGGTAACAAAGAAGATTACAAGGATGAATTACGAAGATAGTTACCAAGAAGTAATCTTGTTGGATCAAGTAGTTATATTCAATGAGTAATATCTTCTATTCAGTAAGATATACTGAGAAGATAATTATAATACAACTGTAATGTTGTATTGATGAAACTTTGATTAGCCAAGTGGGCACCTAAGCCATAAATGATCAAAGTATTGTAATGATCATGCTCAAGTCACCATGATATGATGTGAAGCTGGAATATAAGATACTGGAGTAAAGTAGATATAAGATAGTATGACTAAGTTAAAGCTAGAGTAGCATGGAGTTATTGAAGTAGTGTTATTCCTCTTATAAAATAGTAAGATTTTGAGGAAAGTAGTTTGATATATACATCTACTGGAGTAATATTAGTGATGGATGATTAAGGAAGAGTATGAATGGAGTTAGAAGTAACTACTTGTTGGATTGGAGGATATCAGCAATAGAGTAGTTGATATAACCAAGTAAAGATATGAAAAGATTAGGAAAACCTTCTGACAAGCTTCTGAGATTTATAAGTGAGATTACAAAGTAATCTGAGAAGTAAGAGAGTAATTATTCAAATAGATTTGGAGTCATATAAGCATTCTAGAAGTGGGAGATATTCCTATGAGGGAAGTATTTTGAGCTTTAGTGTCAAGCTCATTGGATTTACAAATGGATCTAGAAGAAGAAAGGATTGATAAGCATATTCTTGGGAAGTAAACTCATCATGTTAACACATGATGATGGATAGGAAGAAGTAGTATATATAGGAAAGGAATTCCTTAATTAGAAGTCCAGGATTGTGAATTATGAAAGATAGGAATTCTTGGTAAACACTCAACTTTAAATATTTAACCAAACATAATATCCATTTCATATTATTGATATATCATCTTATTTCCACAATGCTTTATAGGAATATTTTCCAATAGAAAATCACTTAAGCACATCTTTGTCATTTACAATTATCATAACCATATGTGCTTAGGAGTTATCTTTATGAATTCTTTTCCATAAGACATTCAAAAAAATACCTTTCTATTTTAAAGGGTGATATCATTAAAGATCACAAACATAAAGACAATGTGTTTTAGCCATTAATCTTTATTCACATCAACAAAAGAATATAAGTATATTAAGTACCCTAAACCCTAGGGTAAATATTTACAATTCAAATCTTAAATTTTATTCAAGTTATAACAAACTATATACATTGATATTACCTAAGCTTATGGGAATAATATTAGCCATACTAATTCCTTAGAACTTTATATATCATATAAAAATGAAGGATCACCATATAAAAATTCCTTTAAAACTATAAGTTAGTAAGAACCAAGTCTCATGAATCAATAGTAATATATCCTTTCATAAGTATATTGATATTATGCAAACCAAATTAATAACAAAAGAACCTATGTAAAGAAAATAAGGAAATAATAATATTGTATTAAAAACTCATAAAAGGACCTTATATACACTTTAATATGATTTCCATTATTCAGCAAATAAATTCTATAAAGAATATTTTAAAACAAAGGTTTAAATACAAGGTTAGAAATAAAATCAGGAAATAGAAAATGGTAAAGAAAAATAAAAGAAACAGATCTGAGTTGTTTCTGGCCGTGGCCCATTTTCCCTCTTACTTATTCGTCGCCCACAAGCAGCCATAACAGCCCATCCAGCAAGCTTTGCTGTAGCCCAAGTTGGCCCATGCGTGACCCAGCGTCAGCCCATACCGGTTCATCCTCTGTCACACCTTCGTCATCCTCTCGCAGGCAGGCAGCTGCGTGCCGTAGCTGCCGTCGTCGATCTCCGCCGCGTCGCGATGCTCGCCGTCACCAGGAGCCAGGATAAGACCAATCCGAGCACGTATCCCTCGTTCTCATCTCTTCATTCCCCCTCTCACTCGCTCCAGCGCCTCTCTTCCCCATTTTCTCCTCTGTCTGGAAACCTAGCCACCGGAGTCGTTCGCCGTTGCCACTAGAGACCGCCCTAGAACCAGACACGCGTGCTACGAGCTTCACCATGGTGTGTTGCATCTCCCAGGTGAAGGAATCGAGCCGGGAAGCCCGTAATCCTCCGCATAGACCCTGGCTTCCTGAAGTACGGCCGCCGTCATCCACCTCGATTCAAGCCACGATTTTCTTCACGGAACCTTCCACGAGCTTCCTAGTGAGATGCTGAGCACGCAACTATCTTCTGTTGATTCGTTTGCTTCCAATACCGAGCTACCACCGCGCGTTGTTGTGCACCGCCGCCAGTCGCCGCCGTGCCCTAATCTCCGATGACCAAAAACGAGCGGCTCAGCCACCCCTCGGTTCGCCTTTGTCTCCTCTTTCTAACAAACCTAACCACGACGCCCCGCATGCTCTCAATTGCCTAGCACATCGACGATCTGAAGATCATCTTCAGATGACGTCACTATGATGTCATGATCACATAATCTTTGACCTGGTCCAAAGTTTGACTCAGTCCTTGCCCAGGTGGCATGTGACGTGGTATCGGACCCATTTGTCATTGTCTGTGAGTAAGAGCAAGTGATACGTCAGAAACGTATCTATAATTTTTGATGCTCCATGCTTGTTTAGTATCTACTTTGCTTTGTCTACACTTTGAGGTGTTTTTATATCTTTTCTGGAACTAACCTATTAACAAGTTGCCACGGTGTCAGTTGCCTGTTTTCTTCTGTTTTTGGTTCCAGAAAGATAGAAAATCAATATTCTCGGAATTGGACGGGACAAAAGCAAAAGTCAATATTTTGCCGTGGGCGTCATGAAGTCTAGAGGGGAGACGGAGAGGCGATCTAGGGCCACCACACCTTGGTAGGGTGTGGGCCCTCCGGCCGCCTCCCAGCCTCGCCTCTTCGCCTATAAGAAGCCCTCGATGCAGAAACCCTAGGCACCTGATCAAAAACTCCATGAAACCTTCTGTAGCCGCCGCCACCGTCGTCCCTAGATCGGGGGGAGGGGATCTAAAGTTCTTCCTGGCACCCTGCCAGAGGGGAGATCATCCCGGAGGCCTTCTTCTCCGGTATGATGCATGAGTAGTTCCACCTTGGACTATGGGTCCATGTAGTAGCTAGATGGTTGTATATCCTCCTTGTGCTTTCATGTATAGATCTTGTGAGCTCCGTTCATGATCAAGATCTAATCTATTTGTAATCATGCATGTTGTGTTTGCGGGGATCCGATGGATATTGAGATTACTATGTTAGATTGATTAATGGTTTTGTCTATTTGATACTATCATGTCTGTGTTGTTTGTGATCTTGCATGCTCTCCGTTGTTAGTATCTATCTTGGCCAAGTAGTTGCTAGTGACTCCAAGAGGGGGTATTTATGCTCAATAGTGGGTTCATGCCTCTAGTGACGAGGTTTCGACTCGTCAATGCCCATTGTTATGGACTTGGGTTTTGGAGAAGATGGGGATGCTGGAGATCGCAGAATGGTTAGCAAACAAGCAACACGGGGACACGAGGTTTACCTAGGTTCAGGCCCCCGGAGGGAAAACCCTACTCCTGATTGTCTGCTCTTGATTACGGCGGAACCGAAGATTACAGGGGTGCGCAGATGCAATCTAGCATGAGGTGCGTATGAGGTGAGTTAGTTGTCCTCCTCGTCGTGCCCTCCTAGCCTTTATATAGATAGGCAGGTCCCGGGCGTAGGTCGAGTCGGTTACATATTAGGGTTTGCCCCTTTGAAATTCTATCTACTCTAGTCTTGTTCTCCAAGGATCCGAAGGCGTCATGGGCTTGGGCCACCCAAAACCCCCGTAGGCCACGTATCTTGTCATGGTCCTTACTTGGGATGGACTAGGTATGCCGATGTTGTATACCCGCGGGGTATAACCATGTAAGTAGCCCCCGAGTGCTCAATCGAATCGCAAATTCGGCTGAGGAGTCTTCAGTCTTTCGGGTGCAGTTTAGGACTGTTTATAAGAGAAAGCAATTTAGTTCGCAGGGATTGTTGTTGCGTGTGCCTGACTCACCCGACGGATCAGGATCAGTTAACTGTCATAGGACAAAACAACACGGTCTTATTTAGACTCGAGTCCCTGGACTCGAATCCGGAACATATGCTGGCGTAATTCGACCCAGGCCGTTGAGTTCTTACATGACCCGAATCCTAGTGTTTGTCAAGTGATGTACCTAACTCGTCCGTCGGGATTTTTCATCGTGCCTATTGACACGGTAATTTACTGGCAGAGCGCAGTCAGGTGCATTACCAGGCCGTCAGATGGTATCTGTAGGTCTTATCCTTGCGTCGCAGACACAACATCCGAAAAGTTATCACCACGGAGGTGTTTCGGGTGGCCAAGGAGAATGTCTCTTACTTAGCGTTTATTTGGGCAAAATTGCCAGAAAAATTTGTATTTTGATATAAAAGATCGCAGTCGAAGAAATCATAGGGTGCACGGCCAATGCTCCCTATGGGAGTAGCCCCCGAGTGTCTGTTCGAGTCATAGAATCGAGCAGAGACTTTTAGTTTAGTTTTTAGCCTCAGGTCCGAAGGACACAATTTTTTCGGGTGCTTGAACAATCCACCCTATGGGAGTAGCCCCCGAGTCCTTAGTGGAGTCATAGACTCGACGTGGGACTCGAAGATTGGTGAGAAGTGTAGTTCATTAATTATGTTTCGGGTGCGCGGCCAGCGCTCCTGATAGGAGTAGCCCCTGAGTAGTTGCTCGAATCGTAGATTCGAATGAGTACTTTACTCATCAGCCAAAGATTTCCAACCGTTGCTAGGTTGGTCTCAATGACGTCAGTGCCGACGATCGGTGATATCAACCGTCTGCGGCGCCAGAGATGACGTGACAGGACGATCGTGGGTCCCACTTTCTGACTTGGAGTTGACTAGTCATGCGCGGCGTAGCGAGAATTACGGCGTCTCCTCGGTTTCCATGCGTAGTGGACGGCGTGTTGGCGATGATTCGTTGCTGTGCTGACACGTGTACGATTGGATCTGTCCTGAGCGCTAGGGCTTCTGGATGAACAGTTCTCGTTCGTCGTCCTCGTCTTTTATAACCATGGGAAAACGGTGATTTTGTTTACCCCTTACCATTTGCTTTTGCCATTGCCTCCATTTTCTCGAGCAGCACATCTCTCGCCCTTGCGCACGAGACGTTCTCAGATCATTTCCTTCTTCTTTTCTCCGTGATGATCACCACACTCGATGCCGCGCCATGGGCAAGGCGAGGAAGGGCGCTGCTGGAGCTGGCTCGAGTGCCGCTGCCGGTGGCAAGAAGGTTGCCGCTCCTGCTCGCACCACTGACGACAAGTAAAGACGCACGGAGGTGCGTGACACTGATCTGCGCAAGCTGCACGATGAGGGATTAATCCCGCAGAACAAGGAGGACGTCAGGATCCCCGGCGATGAGGTAATACCCCGCCCACCCGTAGGGTTTTAGGTGATCTTTGTTGCCTTCATTCTTCGCGGTTTTTCTCTTCCCGCCCACGATTTCCTTCGTGGGCTCCTTTTCCTCTATGGGATTCAGATTCATCATTTGTCTCCCATTTCTCTTTGTAACATCGCGTGCTTCATCACGCTTTGCGAGTGCTGGCTCAGCATCGAGCCACACTTTGGCCTCTTCAGGAAGCTCTATTCTGTGAAGAGGCAGTCCGGCACCGGTGGAGTCTATCCGCTTGGTGGCTGCATCATCTTCCTTCGTCCTTTTGTCCAATTTTTCTCCTTATCTATTTGCTAGTCCGTCCAGTCTTGGCGTCGTAAGTGGTTTTACATCCGCGATGTCAAGCTGGACGGTCAGAAGTTTGGTCTTGCCCCCTTCGACTCCGAGCAGAAGATTGTCCCGAAGAGATCATGGAAAAACCACATCTTGGAGGGCAAAGTTGCGGAGGTAGAGAGGCTCTACAAGCGAGTGGAGGCTCTTCAACTGGTGCCATGCAAGGAGGTCAACGGTGTCGACATCATCCGCACCTTCCTCAAATGTTGGGTGCAGCCGCTCCAGGCCAGGGCGCACCCGATGTTTCTCTATGTCGGCCCCAGTGATCCGACCAGGGTGTCATCCAAAGAGTTGTCTTCGGGTGATCTTGATAGGGTCCACCGTCCTCTGCTTAAGTTCAAGGCTGGTGAGGACCTTCTAGGGGAGTCGCTTACTCCCCCTCTCAGCGCCAGTAAAGGTGCTTCGAAGGTGAAGTTTGTTCGTGCGTGTTGCGCCTTTCCTTGTGTTTTTTGTTTGTTATAGTTCCTCATGTTATTGTCATTTTTGCTTGCAGCGCCTCCGGGTTACAGGGTGTATGCCTCCTCTGCCTGAGAAATTTAGGGAGGCGCCAAACAATGAGGAGGTGGACTCCGAGTCTGAGCTTCCTCCAGCTCAGTCGCCGACTGCGGATGCTCCTGAGGCGAGTAAGGGGCAGACCCGCAAGCACCCGCGGAGTGAATCTTCGGACGCGTCTACCCCGCCAACTCCGAGGGGCCCGTCCTTCCTCGAGTGGCATGGCGAGGATGATGGTTCTTATTTTGCACCGTTTCCGGCTGTGCCCCTTTAAGCGATGTGTTGGAGATATGCCCTAGAGGCAATAATAAATGTAGTTATTATTATATCTTTGTGTTTATGATAAATGTTTACATTCATGCTATAATAGTATTAACAAGGAAACATTGATACTTGTGTGATTTGTAAACTTAATTTGAAGTCCCTAGTATAGCCTCTATACTTCACTAGCTTGTTGGTTGATAAATGATTGTGGTTTCCCTATCATGAACATTGAGATGTTATCAACAACAAGATCATATCGTTAGGAGAATGATATGGTGGACATACTCCTATAGATAAGCGTAGCATAAAGATCAAGTCATTTCAATAGTTCAATTGCTATATGCTTTCTGATACATAGTAACCTAATTCCTTTGACCATGAGATCATGCATATCACCTTTACCGGATGGATGCTTTGATGACATCAAACACCACACCGTAACTGGGTGGCTATAAAGGTGGCATTGAGTGTTCGAAAAGTATTGGTTGAGACACATGGATCAAGAGTGGGATTTGTCCATCCATATGACGGATAGATATACTCTGGGCCCTCTCGGCGGAATGTCATCCAATTAGCTTGCAAGCATGTGACTGGCTCACAAGGGATCACATATCACGGGAACGAGAAAAGAGTACTTATCGGTAACAAGGTTGAACTAGGTATGCAGAGATACCGACGATCATGACCTCGGATAAGTAAACTATCGTGAGACAAAGGGAAATTGGTATCGTATGTAAGTGGTTCATTCGATCGCAAAGTAATCGTAGAAATATGTGGGAGCCATATGAATTTCCAGATTCCTCTATTGGTTATTGTTCGGAGAAGTGTCTCGATCATGTCCGCATAATTCACGAACCCTAGGGAGACACACTTAAGGATTCGACGTTGTTTGAGTAGTTATGGTATTATGAGAAAGAGACCGAATGTTGTTCGGAGTCTCGGATGGGATCCGGGATATCACGAGGTGATCCGGAATGGTCCGGAGAATAAGATTCATATAAGGAAAGTCCCGTTTCGGAGTTCGGAAATGATTCCGGTGTTTTCATCGGGAATGTTCTAGAAGGTTCCGGAATGTCCGGCACTCCGGGGGGGAAGGGGTACATGAATGTGTCATTACATATTGGAATGATTGCATCATGTACTAAGTGTTCTCGATGTTCCAAATAAAGGATTAAATTGAATCCTAAACTGAAAAGTCAAATAGCAAGTTTGAAAAGTCAAACGGCTAAAACAGGAAAGAGAGGAAAAGAGAAAAGAGGGGGCAAAACCAAGTTGGGGAGGGAATCCCTCCTCCAACCGGCGGCGCCTCCACCAGGCCGAGTTGGGGAGGGACTCCCCTCCCTCCCCTGGCACGCCGGCCCCCTCCACCTATAAAAGGAGGGGCAGGGCCTCCTCCTCTAGACACACAAGTTCCTATCCTCTAATCTAAATCCTAGCCCTAGACTCCGGTTTAGAGACGCTTTGGTTTAGAGCTTCTAATTGCACTAGCCTTCGGATTAGAGCCTTCTAATTGGTGTGTCTAAACCCTAGACCACTAATAGTTCTCTCTCATACTCCACCATACTCGCTCCGGCTTAAGGCGAAGCCCTGCGGGATCTCCCCTCTACTTCCGGTACCACGCCGTTGTGCTGCCGGAATCACGAGGAGAGTGCTACAACCTCCGCTGCCTGCTGGAATAAGGGAGAGGAAGGTCTTCGTCGAGTACCGAACGTGTGACCGACTGCGGGAGCGCTGCCGGAACGCAGCGCCGGAAGGATCGTCTACACGATCTTGAGATCGGGAAGAGTACGACTACATCACCCACGAGAATCCGCTCTCGTTAAACACTTTGGAATCTTCAAGGGTAAGTTATTCCATCGACTCGTTGCTACAATCTAGTAGATAGATCTTGGCTTGTTTGTTTGTATGCGATAGAAAATTTTTGTTTTCCATGCTACGAAACCCTACAGTGGTATCAGAGCCGTGTCTATATGTAGATCTGTTGCACGAGTAGAACACAATGGTCATTGTGGGCGTTGATACTTTTATTGTCGATTGCTTCTTGTGTACTTTGCATCTTGCGGTATGTTGGGATGAAGCGGCCCGGGCTAACCTTACATGACATCGTTCATGAGACTTGCTCCACGCTTGACATGCAACTTGTATTGCATAAGTGGCTTTGCGGGTGCCTGTTTCTCCTAGCATAGTATAGATCCAATTCACAACGGGTGATTAACAATACTTGTGTCAATGTTGTGGTTCATGTTCGTAAGTTAGAACGACACTTATAGAAAGCCCCAAACCACGTAAAACATGCAAAGAAAGTAGAGGCGTCTAACTTTGTTTTGCAGGGGTGTGCAGTGATGTGATATGGCCATGATTGTGATTATATTTGATGTATGCAATGTTCCTTATTGTAAGTTGGCAACCGGCAGGAGCCATATGGTTGTCTTTAATTTATGTTAAGACCCGCGTGTCTATTCAAAGTAGTTGTAATAGTTGAAGCCGGTGGACGACAACCATGGAGAGGCGTCATTGACCTTGATGCAATGCCGGTGATGATGGAGATCATGTTCGTGGTTGAAGATAGAGATCGGAAGCACGAAGAAGAAACGCCATATCATATCACATATATATTGAATTGCATGTGATGTTAATCCTTTATGCATCTTGTATTGCTTAGTAGACGACGGTAGCATTATAAGATGATCCCTCATGCACATGAATTTCAAGTCATAAAGTGTTCACCCTTAGTTAGCACCGTTGCTAAAGCTTGTTGTTTCGAAGCACCACGTGATGATCGGGTGTGTTAGATTCTGCAAGTGTATACAACGTGAGCAAGCCAGATTTGCTCATGCGGAAACTAAGGTTTGATCTTGACGAGCCTAGCATGTACAGACATGGTCTCGGAACACGGATCACCGAAAGGTAAAGCATGAATCATATAGTAGATATGATGAACATGACGATTGTTTGCCATTGAAACTATATCAACTCTCGTGATGATCGGTGTTGATATGGTGGATTTGGTTCGTGTGATCACTAAAACAATGTGAGGGATATTGTTTTGAGTGGGAGTTCACCTAGATTAACTTTATTAATTAATTTGAACTCATTTTGTCATAAACTTAGTCTAAACTATTGCAAATATGTTGTAGATCAATGGCAGCCCCTACCATCAATTTTAATGTGTTCCTAGAGAAAGAAAAATTGAAAAACAATGGAAGCAACTTCGCGGATTGGTTCCGCAATTTGAGGATTGTCCTCACAGCTGGTAATTTGACCTATGTGCTGGATGCACCGCTGGGTGACCCACCTGCAGATGATACTCCCGATGAAGTAAAGAATGTTTACCTCGCTCGGAAGAATCAGTACTCCATAGTTCAGTGTGCTATCTTGTATGGTTTGGAATCGGAGCTTCAGAAAAGGTTTGAGGATTCAGACCCATATGATATTGTCGAGGATCTCAAATTGATTTTTGAGACTCATGCGGCAATTGAAAGCTATGAGGCTTCTGAAAAGTTCTTTAACTACAAGATGGAAGAGGGCAACTCCGTCAGTGAGCATGTGCTTAAGATGTCTGGGCACGCAAACAAACTTCAAAGCTTGGGTATAGTGATTCCTAATTCTTTGGGGATTTACCGTGTCCTCCAATCACTACCACCAAGTTACAAGAACTTTGTGATGAACTACAACATGCAGAACATGAACAAGACGTTGCCAGAACTCTTTGCCATGTTGAAATCTGCAGAAGTGGAGATCAAGAAAGAGCACCAAGTGTTGTTGGTCAATAAGACCACCAAATTCAAGAAAGGCAAGTCTAAGCAAAAGGGACACTTCAAGAAGGGTGGTAAGAAAGTTACCACGCCGGCGAAGAAGACCAAAGCTGGACCTAAGCCTGATACTGAGTGCTTTTACTGCAAGGGAGAAGGTCACTGGAAGCGGAATTGCCCAAAGTACTTGGCGGATTTGAAGAACGGCAACATCAAGAAGAAAGGTATATCTGATATACATGTTATTGATGTGTATCTCACTAGTACTCGTAGTAGTGCCTGGGTATTTGATACTGGTTCGGTTGCTCATATTTGTAACTCGAAACAGGTGCTGCAGAATAAACGGAAGCTAGCGAAGAACGAGGTGACGATGCGCGTGGGAAATGGATCAAAGGTTGATGTGATCGCGGTCGGCACGCTACCCCTTCATCTACCATCGGGATTAGTTTTATACTTAAATAATTGTTATTTGGTGCCTGCGTTGAGCATGAACATTATATCGGGATCTTGTTTATTGCGAGACGGTTACTTGTTTAAGTCCGAGAATAATGGTTGTTCGATTTATATGAGTAATATGTTTTATGCACATGCACCTTTGATAGATGGTCTATTCTTATTGAATCTCGATAGTGGAAATACACATATCAACAACATTGAGGCTAAACGTTTGAAATCAAGCGATAATTCGACCTATATGTGGCACTGTCGTCTTGGTCACATTGGAGTGAAACGTATGAAGAAACTCCATTCCGATGGACTTCTTGAATCACTTGATTTTGAATCACTTGAAAGATGCGAAGCATGTCTGATGGGTAAAATGACTAAGACTCCATTTTCTGGTATGATGGAGCGAGCTACGGACTTATTGGAAATCATACATACCGATGTGTGTGGTCCAATGAGTGTAGCATCGCGCGGTGGTTATCGTTATGTTCTTACCTTCACGGATGACTTGAGTAGATATGGGTATATCTATTTCATGAAACATAAGTCCGAAACTTTCGAGAAATTTAAGGAGTTTCAAAGTGAGGTAGAGAATCAACGTAACAAGAAGATTAAATTTCTACGTTCTGATCGTGGAGGTGAATATCTAAGTTACGAGTTTGGCGAGCATTTGAAGAAATGCGGAATACTTTCACAATTGACACCACCGGGAACACCACAGCGTAATGGTGTGTCCGAACGTCGTAATCGAACTCTCTTAGATATGGTTCGTTCTATGATGTCACTTACAGATTTACCGCTATCATTTTGGGGTTATGCATTAGAAACAGCCACATTCACTTTAAATAGGGCACCATCTAAATCCGTTGAAACGACACCGTATGAATTATGGTTTGGGAAGAAACCTAAATTGTCGTTCCTTAAAGTTTGGGGATGCGAAGCCTATGTAAAGAAGTTACAGCCGGACAAGCTTGAACCCAAAGCGGAAAAATGCGTCTTCATAGGATACCCGAAGGAAACTATTGGGTATACCTTCTATCATAGATCCGAAGGCAAAATCTTCGTTGCCAAGAATGGATCCTTTCTAGAGAAGGAATTTCTCTCGAAAGAAGTGACTGGAAGGAAAGTAGAACTCGACGAGGTTGTCGAACCTTCTCTCGAAATTGCAAGTAGCGCAGCACCGGAAGAAGTTCCTGTGGTGTCTGCACCAATTAGAGAGGGAGCTAATGATGGTGATCATGAAACTTCGGTTGAAGTTGCTACAGAGCCTCGGAGGTCAACGAGAACTCGTACCACTCCAGATTAGTATGATTCCGTTATGAAAGTCATGTTGGTGGACAACACCGATGACCCCGAGACATATGAGGAAGCGATGATGAGCCCAGATTCCAATAAATGGCAAGAAGCCATGAAATCTGAAATTGGATCCATGTACGAAAACCAAGTATGGACTTTGGTGGACTTACCGGATGGCCGGAAGGCTGTCGAGAACAAATGGATTTTCAAGAAGAAAACAGATGCTGATGGTAATGTTACTGTCTATAAAGCTCGACTTGTCGCAAAAGGGTTTCGACAAATTCAAGGAGTTGACTACGATGAGACTTTCTCACCAGTAGCGAAGCTAAAGTCTGTAAGGATTATGTTAGCAATCGCTGCATATTATGATTATGAGATATGGCAGATGGATGTCAAAACAGCATTCCTCAATGGAGATATTGATGAAGAGTTGTATATGATGCAACCCAAAGGTTTTGTCGATCCTAAAGATGCTAACAAGGTATGCAAACTTCAACGGTCCATCTATGGATTGAAGCAAGCATCCCGAAGTTGGAATCAACGTTTTGATAAGGTAATCAAAAGTTTTGGTTTTATACAAACTTATGGAGAAGCTTGTATTTACAAGAAAGTGAGTGGGAGCTCTGTAGCATTCCTAATACTATATGTGGATGACATATTGTTGATTGGGAATGATGTAGACTTTCTTAATAGTGTCAAAGAATATTTGAATAATAGTTTTTCAATGAAGGATCTTGGCGAAGCAGCTTACATATTAGGCATAAAGATTTACAGAGATAGATCGAAACGCCAAATATCATTGTCACAGAGTACATATTTGGACAAAGTTCTAAAGAGGTTTGGAATGGAAGAAAGCAAGAAAGGGTTCTTGCCCATGTTGCCCAATACGACCTTGAGTAAAAATCAAAGTCCAACATCGGCAGAAGATAGAGAAAGGATGAGTAAGACTCCCTATGCCTCAGCCATAGGATCTCTAATGTATGCCATGCTATGTACTAGACCCGACATTGCATATGCTGTTAGTTTAACTAGCAGATATCAAAGTGATCCAGGAGTGGATCATTGGACAGCGGTCAAAAACATCCTTAAGTACTTGAGAAGAACTAAGGATATGGTTCTTTCTTATGGAGGTGATGAACAGCTCATTGTTAACGGTTACACCGATGCTAGTTGGAACACCGATCCGGATGATTCTAAATCACAATCCGGATACGTATTTATTTTGAATGGTGCAGCAGTTAGCTGGAGGAGTGCAAAGCAAAGCGTTGTGGCGAGATCTTCAACTGAATCGGAATACATGGCTGCTTCGGAGGCTTCACAAGAAGCGATATGGATGAAAGAGTTCATTACAGAGCTGGGTGTGGTTCCTAGTGCGCTGGACCCAATGTCTATCTACTGTGATAACATGGGCGCCATAGCCAATGTGCAAGAACCAAGGTCACACAAGAAGCTGAAGCACATCAAGCTACGTTTTCACGCTATTCGAGAACATATCCAGGATGGGGATATAAAGATTTGCAAAGTACATACAGATCTGAATGTGGCGGATCCGTTGACTAAACCTCTCCCGAGGGCAAAACATGACCAACACCAAACTGCCATGGGTGTTCGGTATATTACCATGTAATCTAGATTAGATGACTCTAGTGCAAGTGGGAGACTGTTGGAGATATGCCCTAGAGGCAATAATAAATGTAGTTATTATTATATCTTTGTGTTTATGATAAATGTTTACATTCATGCTATAATAGTATTAACAAGGAAACATTGATACTTGTGTGATTTGTAAACTTAATTTGAAGTCCCTAGTATAGCCTCTATACTTCACTAGCTTGTTGGTTGATAAATGATTGTGGTTTCCCTATCATGAACATTGAGATGTTATCAACAACAAGATCATATCGTTAGGAGAATGATATGGTGGACATACTCCTATAGATAAGCGTAGCATAAAGATCAAGTCATTTCAATAGTTCAATTGCTATATGCTTTCTGATACATAGTAACCTAATTCCTTCGACCATGAGATCATGCATATCACCTTTACCGGATGGATGCTTTGATGACATCAAACACCACACCGTAACTGGGTGGCTATAAAGGTGGCATTGAGTGTTCGAAAAGTATTGGTTGAGACACATGGATCAAGAGTGGGATTTGTCCATCCATATGACGGATAGATATACTCTGGGCCCTCTCGGTGGAATGTCATCCAATTAGCTTGCAAGCATGTGACTGGCTCACAAGGGATCACATATCACGGGAACGAGAAAAGAGTACTTATCGGCAACGAGGTTGAACTAGGTATGCAGAGATACCGACGATCATGACCTCGGATAAGTAAACTATCGTGAGACAAAGGGAAATTGGTATCGTATGTAAGTGGTTCATTCGATCGCAAAGTAATCGTAGAAATATGTGGGAGCCATATGAATTTCCAGATTCCTCTATTGGTTATTATTCGGAGAAGTGTCTCGATCATGTCCGCATAATTCACGAACCCTAGGGAGACACACTTAAGGATTCGACGTTGTTTGAGTAGTTATGGTATTATGAGAAAGAGACCTAATGTTGTTCGGAGTCTCGGATGGGATCCGGGATATCACGAGGTGATCCGGAATGGTCCGGAGAATAAGATTCATATAAGGAAAGTCCCGTTTCGGAGTTCGGAAATGATTCCGGTGTTTTCATCGGGAATGTTCTAGAAGGTTCCGGAATGTCCGGCACTCCGGGGGGGAAGGGGTACATGAATGTGTCATTACATATTGGAATGATTGCATCATGTACTAAGTGTTCTCGCTGTTCCAAATAAAGGATTAAATTGAATCCTAAACTGAAAAGTCAAATAGCAAGTTTGAAAAGTCAAACGGCTAAAACAGGAAAGAGAGGAAAAGAGGAAAGAGGGGGCAAAACCGAGTTGGGGAGGGAATCCCTCCTCCAACCGGCGGCGCCTCCACCAGGCCGAGTTGGGGAGGGACTCCCCTCCCTCCCCTGGCGCGCCGGCCCCCTCCACCTATAAAAGAAGGGGCAGGGCCTCCTCCTCTAGACACACAAGTTCCTATCCTCTAATCTAAATCCTAGCCCTAGACTCCGGTTTAGAGACGCTTTGGTTTAGAGCTTCTAATTGCACTAGCCTTTGGATTAGAGCCTTCTAATTGGTGTGTCTAAACCCTAGACCACTAATAGTTCTCTCTCATACTCCACCATACTCGCTCCGGCTTAAGGCGAAGCCCTGCGGGATCTCCCCTCTACTTCCGGTACCACGCCGTTGTGCTGCCGGAATCACGAGGAGAGTGCTACAACCTCCGCTGCCTGCTGGAACAAGGGAGAGGAAGGTCTTCGTCGAGTACCGAACGTGTGACCGACTGCGGGAGCGCTGCCGGAACGCAGCGCCGGAAGGATCGTCTACACGATCTTGAGATCGGGAAGAGTACGACTACATCACCCACGAGAATCCGCTCTCGTTAAACACTTTGGAATCTTCGAGGGTAAGTTATTCCATCGACTCATTGCTACAATCTAGTAGATAGATCTTGGCTTGTTTGTTTGTATGCGATAGAAATTTTTTGTTTTCCATGCTACGAAACCCTACACGATGGCACCACAGCCGCCGGCCAATAAGAAGAACGAGAAGGCACCACCCGTCTTCAACTTGTCAGATATTGACTCGTAAGTGTCTTTATCTGCATTATTTTATGCTACTTGTCTGTGTAACATAGGTTGTTATCTAATCGATCTGTTTTCTTGCAGTCACTCCTCAGAGGGTTCTCCTAGCGAGGGCACTCGAGAGGCTGTAGGGGAGTCGAAGCTGAGAGCTCCTCCCTCTCAGATGGTCGCCGACTCTGAGGATGACGCCCCGAATCCCTCTCCGCGAGAGGCTCGAGTAGTCGTTACTCAGAAGATCGCACGTGGAACTTTGGATTCTCCGTCTGAGCACGTAAGTTGTCTGCTTCTTTGTCCTGTAGGGGGAGCCCCCGAGCCCTTTTTTCGGATGACCTGATGGTCGAGTTTTGCTCTTGTGGTGTAGCCCCCGAGCCCTTTTCTGATGGTTGTTGTTTTATTTTGCAGCCTTTCGTGCATAGTGCTAATCTCCTGATCCATCAGCACCTGGCGTTGGAGGCCAACATGCGGCAGCTTCAAGGTACGCGATTTGATCACCCTTTTGTGGTTCGGTTGTCCCTTTCTTCTTTGCTTCTGTTGATCCTCTTACTCTTCATGTTTGTAGATGAATATAATGCAGCTCTCCGCCGACCGGACGCTCTTGAAAAGAGCCTTGGTTGAGTAGAGAAGAAAGCTGCAGATGCTGCGGAGGCGAGAGAGCGCCTACAGAAGGAGGTGGCTGACGCTGCTGAAGCTCAGGAGCGCCTACAGAAGGAGTCTGCAGATCGCGAGGAGCAGCTTGCTACTGCGGGTGCCAATCGTGAGAAGGAGAGCCGATAGGCTGATGGCTGCAGCCAAGGCTTTCTCTGGTGAGTGTCCTTTACTTGCTTTGGTCTTCTATTTTTTTTGACTATTCTTTGCCCTGTTCTTATTCGGGTCCTTTCTTCTTTGTCTTAGATGCGTTAGGCATCGCGTTTGATCATGGTGTGCTGGAGCACGGAATGCTCTGGATGGTGCCACCACATCGGTCGAAGTTCATTGCGGTACTGCTGCTGGCTCCTTAGTGAAGGCCAAGGCAGTGCTCCGACGCTTCTACAAGGAGATCGTCCCCAAGGGCGCTGCTCTTGAGGATGTTGATGCTCTGGAGGATGCTTTGTCGGAGGATGCTCCGGCGGCCTACAAGCAAAAGCAGAAAGGTATCGACGCCTCCATGGGGATGGCCATGGCCATGGCATCCGGAGCGGAGCTGGACCTGCCGCACATCACCTCCCATATGCCAACGGCTGCCGATGACTCAGAGGTAGCATTCGCTCTCTTTGCCTCCCGCTGTAAGCGTTATGGGCCAAAGCTCATTGACCTGCTAGCGGAGTATGCGGCGAAGCAGCAGGAGGATGTCAAGAGCAGGCAGTCTGGATCTGAAGCCACTCCAGATGCGGGTGCCTAGGCTCTGGTGTTGTAGTTTAGGATAGTTTATCCTCTTCCTTTTGTGATGTACGCTTTTGTTGATGAAAAATCTCACCTTATTCCACGAGGTGCCTTTATGATGTATATAAGTTATGTTTCGAGCTATCGCTAGAGATGTATGTGATGTTCATGTCCTTACTTGTTTGTCTTTAGGGTCCTTCGGGTGAGACTCCCATTGATACTTCGACTGTCCCTGAGCCGCGACCATCTCTGGATGATGTGTCAAAACTTGTTTTCCTTCGCGACCGCGTCCGCAGCCTGGAGAAGGATATTCTTGGCATTCGAGGCCACACGGATGTATTGAAGTCGAAAGATGAGCGAGCCACTGCCAGGGAGGAATTTTTTATGGGGGAGCTGCGGCAGATGAGTGAGCAGCTTCAATGTGAGTCTTCGCGAACTGTTGTTCTTTTCGGATGCACTTTTCTAATGTGTCATTTTTTCCTTGTGTTTGGTGCAGGCGTCAATCGTTCCGAAGGAGGAGAATGAGCGCGTTGCTGTTTGGATGAATTGCCTGACCCAACAGGACCTAGAGGCTGGCGGATTCTTCTGGATGGACCGCGATTGGGCCATCGTCCTTGCGACGGTGCAAGATCGCGTGTACCAGGTTTCTCGGGTGCTGAGGCAGGCGAGGATTTCCATAGCGTCCACTTGGGCCGCCATGTTTCCCCTAGATGAGGCACCTTCCAATCTTTGGGGTCTGCTGGCGAAGTTTCGGGACGTGAGCCATGTAAAGGAGTTGGTGCAGCATCAGCTAGTCGCTAGGGTGAAGGCCGCTCTTTCACTTGTTCGGCTGCATCTTCGTGATGTCGATCTTGTGGCGGTGGCGGGCCACCCCTTCGACCAGATGATAGTCTTTGGGATATGCGTCCGCATTAATGCGGCGGTGAGGCAGTATGTCGAAGAGATCGTTGATCTATTCGAGCAACGAGCAAGTGTGATACTCCAGAATAGGTAGGTCCTGTAAAGAAAACAAATTGATGTAAAATTTGTATGTATTCGAGTGGGCTTGTTGTGCCTTTTGTAAAGCTTATTTGTGCTAGCATGTTGTGCTTTGTTTTATGCATGTCCTTTTCATTAGCCTGACGTGGTTAGCGACTCAGGTTGTATGCTTTGTTCTCAGTCGACAGAGTCGTGAGGTGAGGCATAGCCCCCGAGCATGTTATAGCAAAAAGTAAGGAAAAGAAATTTTGGCCGAAGAACTTAGCTTTTATTCATATCGTAACGAGGAGGTACAATGTTCGGCTGAGTAGCCTTAGCTGAGTAGCCTTATTGAAAGTAAAGGGGTAACTAGGGGTAGAAGCGTCACATCTGTGCGACGTTCCATGGGTTGGAGTATTTGACTCCTGACTTGACGTCCATGAGGCGGTAGGCTCCACCTGGGATGACTTCGGTGACGATGTAAGGTCCTTTCAAGGTGACTCGAGCTTCTTCGGCCGCTCTTACTTGAGTCGTAGGACGAGGTCTCCTTCGACGAAGGACCTTGGGCACAACCGACAGCTATGGTAGTTGTGGAGGCTCTGCTGGTAGACCGTTGAGCGAGCCGCGGCAATGTCGCGTGCCTCATCGAACGTGTCGACGACATCTTTTAGTGCGGATGTGGATTCGGCTTCGCTGTAGGAGACGACCCGTGGGGCCTTGTGGCATACTTCTGCGGGCAGTACGGCTTCGGCTCTGTGCACCATAAAGAAAGGTGTGTAGCCAGTTGCACTGTTCGGTGTTGTACGCAGGCTCTAGAGTACGGAGGGTAGCTCCTCCACCCAGGCTCCCGCGAGACTTTCGAGTGGGCGTAGTAGGCGTTTTTTTATGCCGCTCCATATGAGGACGTTGGCCTTTTCGAACTGTCCGTTGGTCTGCGGGTGCGCCACAAAGGCGTATGATATGTTGATTCCGAGGCCCTCGCAGAAGCCCTGGAATTCCTTCGATATGAATTTCGAGCCGTTGTTCATGATGATGTTGTGCGGCACACCGAACCTGTAGACTATGGACTCAAAGAACTTGAAGGTTGTTTTGCCGCTTTGGTTGGTGACGGGCATGGCCTCAATCCACTTGGTGAACTTGTCGACTACGACCAGGAGGTAGACGTGGCTTCCCTTTGAAGATTTGGAAAGTTTTACGATCATGTAGAGGCCCCATTGGGCAAAGGGCCATACTAGTGGTATGGGCCTGTGGCGCCCCGCAAAACCACTACTAGAAAATCGCGTTGTTTTTGTGCATTGCATCATCATGACCGCATGCTCATGTCATCATGCCACATTGCATTTGAGCATCGTCATGTCATCTTGCATTTGTTTGCATAAAACCATTTTCGGAAAAACCTATTTTGTTTTCTAAATACCCTATCTGTAATTCAAATTAAAACCCGGGTCTCCGGAATATTTTGCTTTGTCTACCAATGGATTTCAAAAGCCCCGTTTTAAATATTAAAATATTTATTTTATTTTTAGGGGCAGCCGTACCGGGCCGATCTGACCCAGTCGGCCACCCCCAGTATAAAAACCAGACTACCTAAACCCTTTTCTACCTAAACCTAGTCTACCCAGCTCCCTCCACCTCACTCCACCCTATCACAGCGCGCCACATCACCCTGGCCCCAATCCCCACCACTCACCCGCTGCCACCTCACCCCAACTCCCTCTACTCTCCCACACAGCCACACCGCCCCAACTCCCCATCTCCTTCTCTCCCTGCCACCGGACCCACTCGTTGCCCTGCTCCCTGGAACCCACCACCACACGACCAACGCCCTCCTGCTTCCTCGCGAGCCCGACCCGCTCCTTTCCTCGCTCCCGAATCCCCGTCGGCCTCGCCTCCTTCCTCTGGCCGATCCCCGCCCTGGCCGTCTTCCGGCTCGTCGCCGGCCCGCACCTCCTCGTCGCCGGTCGCCCCCACCGCTTGCTCGGCTCCTGCACCAACCGCCGCCGCCCTTCCTCCCCGCCTGCGAACCCCTCCGTCGGCCGCGTCCTCCTCCGCCATGGCGCCGCTAGGCGGGCCATCTCCCTGTCCTCCGCGACCTCCGCCCCTTCCCCGACGTCCTCTTCTCTCTCCGGTTGCCATGGTGCCTTCCCGTCAAGCCGCCGCCCGCAGGCCCCTTCGCTGTTGCGTGGCCTCTCTCTTCCCTGGCCTAAGGCCCCGCCGTCGTCCCGAGGTCGCCTCCTCCCGCATCTGCACGCCCGCGACGGCGGCCCCTCCCCTGCGGCTCGCCACCAGCCGAGCACCTACTCCTGACCCTGCTGCAGGACGCCACCGGTCTGCGTCCGGCCCCTCCCGCGCGTCTCCCTGCGGACGCCTCCTCCTGCCGGCTCGCCTGGCCGCGCCGCCCTCGTCCTGCCGGTCGCGTCCCCTGCGTGGCCTCACGTCCGGGCCCCGTTGGCGGCGACAGTTTGTGCAGAACCCGAGCAAGGTGTACAGCAGCGCATCGCAGGGTATGTCCTTGACCAAGGTTGTACAGGATTCTTATCGCGCCAAGAGCTAACACGCCAAGGATCCGTGTTACCCGAAGACACATAGGCACCAAACCAAGTGCATCGTCAACAACCGGAGCTGACGACCCGAAGATTCCCCCTTGGAATGCCAAGTTCTTCCTCTCGTATCCGAAGACGCCGAGACCCAGACGCCAAGATCTCCGCCGTGAGACGACAAGACCAACGACATGGCCCGACGACCGCGGATGCGACAGGATCGTCTCTCGGACGCCAAGTTCTTCGACCCCGGGGACCGATCCATCGGAACGCCAAGCCCTTCTTCCGAACCCGAGTTCTTCGTCACAGGCGTCAAGATCTTCTTCCCGGACTCGAAGACCCCGGTACCCGATCCACTCAAGTCCGCCATCGACGACAAGATCGACACCGACCAGGGCGAATCCGATGCCCCCCCGACGCCAAACCAAGTCCTCCTTCTCGGATGCGACAAGATCGACTTCCGTTGTCCGAGACCGATCTCGTCGAGCCGTTCTCCCGTCGAACCCTGAGACCAACCCCGAACCCCTCGGAGCCCAAGTTCGCCGAACCCTAATGTGATTCCCTATCCGAGACCCCATTATTTTATAAAATGACATTATCAACTGATGCATATTAAATTGTTCATGCATGCATACTTGTCTGTGGTTTGGGGGCATTATGCCAATTCATCTCATAATTAAATATGGAGTCTATATGCGGGATATCTTTGTCTTATTCCGGACTTCATTTAAATTGGCATAGCAAACCGAAGCCATGTTTTGTCTTGCTAATCCAACATCTAATTTGCGGGGTAGATAAATAACTTGAACCGTTTAATTAAATGTCGGGACCCCGGTTCCGCTTAATATGATCTAATTGCATTGCACCTTTGCCATGTCATACATCATACATGCATCATGCCCGATCTTCTGTCATAGTATTAAATAGTGCATCCGGCGTTTGTGCTAGTGTTTTGCTTCTTCACGGACTAAGCCGATGAGTTGATGCGAGTGTCGACCCGACCTTCGGATGAACCTTCGGCAATGTTTTTCAGGCGAGCACCTCCCCCTTTCTACCTATCTTACTTTTATAGTATTTATTCCCCCCTGTTGATCTATTGCTATCTGTGTTGCGATGCTCTAGTTTTCGTACCCGTGATATCCCTTGCAGCCTTATATTGCCTTGGACACATCCTATTACCTGTTGTTTGGTAGATAGTTGGACTTGCGCGTCGTAGTCGCTTGCTCAAGTGCTGTTGCGTGTCGTCAAGTACCACAGTTGTTGGAGTATTGCCGTATGTTTAATGTTGGAGATGATCATGGCTTTAATTACTGTTTAATAACTAAAATTGAAAGTAGGTAAATGCAGAGGCACAAGTGGGCAATAGATGTTATTTGGTTGTTAACCGTCCACTTGTGTCCCGTAGGACCCCGAGTTCTTGACACCTGTTCCGAGATCGAGCGCGCTAACCACAGGTGGGGTGTATGGGCACCCCCATCGATTAGTACCTGATTTCAAAGTATTGTACCGAGGGCCACAAGTAGTTTGGGACTTTATTACTATTCTGTACTTATGCCATACTTTACTGCTTAATTTAAATTGTGCGAAGTACTGCACCTGTACTGTTTTGGAAGCGGAGTGTTTTCGCGGTATCGACAAGCCCAGTCACATTTTCGGGTTCCCAGTCGTTTACAACCACTGACGCAAACCCTGAGTCCGTCTCGGAGACCGGCCGACTTCGTTGCGGGTAGCTTAGTGGGGTGGCCCCCATGTACTTGATTTGGGTCTGGGAAACGTCATGACTTAGGCCCCGCCGACATACCGATGGGTGTATGTTAACTGATCTGGCAAAAAGGGTCGAAGTGCGTGTGGATACTTTGGTGCACCCCTGCAGGGTTAAATCTTTTCGAAAAGCCGTGTCCGCGGTTATAGACGACTTGGAGCACAGTTCTCGATCATAGACAACCATAACTAAAGTTTACTGCTATAATTTGACTTGTATCCGATATGACTAGTAATCAGCTTCACTGCAACGGAATGGCTAAATAAAAGTACCAACAACTGCTGGGTTTGGGGATATCTCATGCCAATTGTATCTGACTAGTAAGTGTTGCAACTACAACGGAATGGTTAACTAAAAGTGCCCACTGCTTATTCCATCAGGATGACTATCTATACCTGACTAGTAATTGCTGCAACGATAACTGAATAAATAAAACTGCCAACGGTGTGAGTTCCTCGGTTGACTTCCTCGTTTGGTCTCGAGGGGGAAATACCAGGATGGGTATGTTTGGTGGTAGCATCAGGTTGGTTTCGAATAGGTCTTTCTTATCTCTCTCTGATAGCCGACAGTTATCTCGAGTCTCTATAGGTTGTTTAGTGCATGCCTCGCTGCCGCTCAGTCCACCATACCTATGTAGGCGAGGACCGCCGAATTCTAGCCTCGCCGTGTACTGGCCTCAGTACTGACCGCTCTCTCTTTTTCCTTTGCCCTTTGCCGGCACCCCTTTTGTTTAAGCAGGTTTTGAGATCGACGTCGTTAGCAGGGTTACCCTTCCGGCTTGGCCTGGGCAGGGTTATGGACGCCATTGGTTATTCTTCAGGGCTCTTAGCCCCATTTGCATCTTGTCCGTACTCGGGCGCTGTATTGTTTTCAAGGTGATTTGGATCTTTGTATTGTATATCTGTATTCTTGACTCTTTGAGTCGCTGTTGTATATATATGTTTTGTGGGTTCCATCGAGGACTATTGTGTAATGATATTACTTCGTTTTCCACCCGCACGCAAGTGCCTGGTGGGCACCTTTGAATCATTTCTATGCGGGTTTGGCGGGAAGCGCTAAAACTTGCATAGGACCGATTCTGAGGGTGTTACAGGGCCTTAGTTCTAATCCTTGTGCGTGCGGTTTGTCCGCGTACCTTTGGCAGGCGTTGCATCTTCGGACGATGTCTTTGGCATCGTTCATGGCCGTTGGCCAATAGAATCCATCTCGAAGATCTTTGGCGACTAGGGCGTGGCTACCTGCATGATGGCCGTAGATGCCTTCATGGATGTATTGAAGGATGGTTTGGCCATCACCGATGGTGACACACCGTTGGAGTACACCCGAAATGCTGTGCTTGTACAACTCTCCATTGATTATGGTGAAGGCCTTGGACCGGCGAGATATGCGCCGGGCGTCTGTCGGGTCATCAGGAAGTTCTCTGTTTATCAGGAACCGAAGGTACGGATGCGTCCACGTCTCTTTAACTGCCATGACATGCATCAGGCTGACCACCTCGGCCTCGGTGTCGAGCTTTTCATGTCCTTCGGGTGGCGCACCCCCTGAGTGTTCTGCTTCTTTGGGTGATCCCTTAGGGAATTTCCTTTTGACAGAAGGTACGTAGATTTGTTTGAGGAACACACATGGTGGCACCCGCGCGCAGGTGGAGCCGATGTTGGCGAGTCTATCGGATTCCTCGTTGCTTTCCCTTCCGACGTGCCGAAGCTCGCAGCCGTCAAAGTCACCTTAGAGTGAGTTGTAGAGCGCGCGGTACGCGATCATGTTGGCGCTGTGAGCGTCGCACTCGTTCATTGTCTGTTGGACGACAAGGTTCGAGTCACCGTAGATGACTAGGCGCGTTGCACTGCAGATCTTGGCCATCCTCATGCCGTGGATGAGGGCCTCGTATTCAGCCTCGTTGTTGGAGGCGCGAAATTTTATCTGAAGGACGTATTTCATCTTATCGCCTTGAGGGGACGTCAGTATGACGCCAGCTCCTGCTCCAGCTTCACGCTTGGAGCTGTCGAAGTGCATCGTCCATGATTGCGTCATGTCCGGAGTGTCTGGCAGCTGGAGCTTAATCCAGTGGACGAGGAAGTCAGGGAGGACATGAGAATTGATGGCCTTGCGCCACTCATAGACTATGTCTAGAGGGGACATCTCGATGCCCCACAAGGCTACGCGTCCCGTGGCTTCGGGGTTGTTCAGGATGTTGGACAATGGTGCCTCATTACCTGGTGCTCCTGGAAGTAGTGGCTCAGCCGCCGAGCCATCATGAATATGCCGTAGGCGAGGTTCTGGTAGTGAGGGTACCTCTGCTTTGTTGGTGCTAGTACCTCGCTGAGGTAGTAGATTGGGTGTTGGAACCCATGGGCCTTGCCTTCTTCGGGTCGTTCGACCACGAGTATGGTTCTTGCCACCTGGTGCGTGGCAGCGATGTACAACAGCAGAGGTTCTCGTTCCTTTGGCGTGACCAGAACAGGCGAGGTGGAGAGCAGGCGCTTGAGGTCTTCGAATGCGTTGTTTGCTTTAGGTGTCCACTCGAACTTGTCCGCCTTGCACAACAGTTGGTAAAATGGCAAGGCCTTTTCGCCCATGCGACTGATGAATCTGCTCAGCGCTGCAATGCGTCCAGCTAGCTGCTGGACTCCTCTAAGGTTCTTCGGCTTCTCCATGGTTAGTATGGCTCGGATTTTCTTTGGGTTGTCCTCGATTCCCCGCTGAGAGATGAAGTAGCCAAGTAATTGTCCAGATGGGACGCCGAAGGCGCACTTTTCTGGGTTCAGTTTGATCTTATAGTGATCAAGGTTATCAAACGTCTGGCGGAGATCGTCGATTAGTGTCTTGGCTTCCTTGGTCTTGATGACTATGTAATCGACATAGACTTGGATGTTGCGACCAATTTGGTTTTTCAGACATGCCTGCATGCATCTCTGGTATGTGGCGACTGCGTTCTTCAGCCCAAAGGGCATGGTGTTGTAGCAGAACACTCCGAATGGCGTGATGAACACCGTTTTCTCCTGATCTTGGACCTTCAACCGAATCTCGCAACCTGCAGTCGAATCAATGATCTGATCGATCCGCGGTAGAGGGAATTGGTCCTTGGGACAGTACTTGTTGAGCGATGTAAAGTCCACGCACATCCGCAGGATGTCCGTGTCCTTCTTGGGGACCAGCACTGTATTGTCCAGCCACTTGCTCTCCTTGATTTCTCGGATGAAGTTGGCACCGAGCAGTCTGTTGACTTCGATTCCAACGGCTTCAGCTCTTGGTTCAGACAATCATTGGGTCGACTTCTTTACTAGCTTTGCGTCAGGGAACACATTGAGTGCGTGCTCAGCGAATTCCCTAGGAACTCCTGGCATGTCCACAGAACACCAGGCGAAGATTTGCCAGCGCTCACGGAGGAATTCGACGAGCGTGCTTTCCTATGCGGGCTGAGGTCATTGGCAATCAGCGCCGTCTTAGAGGCATCCGTTGGATGGACCTGCACCTTTTTCGTGTTGACTGTGGATTTGAACGACATGTGAGGTGTGTTTTGCCTGGAGACTGGGGGCGCCCCGTTGTCTGTCACCTCTCGGAGCCTCGTGAGCTCCTCCTGCATGCCGAACAACTGGGCGATTCTGTTGAAATATCTATCACAGTGGTCGGATCGGGTGAAGCTTCCCTAGACGGTGATGACGCCCATGGGCCATGGAATCTTGAGCAGTAGGTACACGGTACTGCCAGGAATCTTGCGAATGCCATGCGCCCGTGGATGGCGTGCTACTGTGATGGCCAGTCTACCACTTCGAACTCCAGCCGCTCGCGCCAGAAGATTTCGGGCTGGCCGAAGATGACGTCGAGCCATATCTTTCCTAGGTGATATATGCCCTTCCCTGGGGCTATGACGTGGAACGTCGTGTCAGATTGTTCCAGGATGCACAGCGGGATCCGCATCGCTGCGAGGGTGCTGACGAACATCAGGTTGATGCCGCTGCTGCCGTCCATGAAGACGTGGCTCATATCGAATCCTTCGATCTGCGTCTCGATCACCAGGGCGGCATGACCAAGGAGAGGGATCTTGCGAGGGTGACCCGATCGATCAAACGTGATGCAAGACTCCAAGCCACTAAGGTACTCAAGGATGGCAGGTGGAGCGGTCACGGCCAAGCTGACCTGTCGGGTGATCTTCTTTTGCACCCTGTTGGTAGGGCGTCCCTTCTGGATCATCAGGGCCCCTTTTGGCGGTGGGTATCCTCCTGTACCATTGTTTGGTGAAGGTGCGATTGCTGGATTCGACGGTCCCACGGGTGGTGGTGGAGGAGCTCCGTGGGCGATGTCACCTGGTGCAGGTGTGGGTCCGAACCCTGGATTCATGATCTGGCGTCGCATTTGGGTGAGGCCCTCGCTGAGTTTCTGGAACTCGCGGCAGTCCTTTAGCATGTGGCTGGCCTTCTTTTTGCCATCCTGCTTGTCGATGTAGAAGTGGATGGTGCAGGGACCAGACAACTTGTCGTACGCCGAGGGTTTGAAGGGTTTCGCAGCATAGTAAATCAAAAAATTTCTACGGATGCGAACGGGGAAGCCAAGATCTAATCTAGAAGATGCAAAGAATGAGGGCGGATATATGAGATCTTCATACCCTTGAAGAAATCGCACAGCGGAACGTCCAACGGAACGTGGTTGATGTAGTCGTACTAGCCTTCTCCTCCTCGCGATCCGATCCAATCCAACGCCGCAAGTGGCAACGCCTCCGAGAGATGCACACGTATGGCACCTCGACATCTCCTCCTTCCTCGGTCCAGCAAGTGGGGTGGTGAGATATATTGGATCTACAACATGACGGCGTGGTGCAAAGGTGGATAGTTTCTGCAGCAGGGCTTCACCTACGTGCAGTCGGGAGAGAGAGAGAAGGAGGGCAGCAACTAGGCGTCTAGGGTTTGAGGAGGTGTGGGAGGAGGGTGCGCCCCTGCCCTCTTTATATAGAGGGCTGGCCGACTTCCCTTGCCCCTCCTCCAAACCCTAGGGCCGGCGGCCACATGGGGTGGAGTGGGGGGCAAGTTTCCCCCTTCTAGAAGCTCTCCCTAGGGTTTCCCCTAGGGCTTGGCCGGCTGGGCCTATGGGGCCTTGTGCCCCTGTCCCAATGCGGCCAGGGCACTACCTCGTAGGCCCACGCCCCCTCCCGACAAGTGGGGCCATGTTGGTCCCACTCCAGAAGCTTCTAGAACCTTCCGGTACAATACCGAATAATCCGAAACAATTCCGAAATCCAAAAACTGCTTTCCCTTATATGAATCTTATTCTCCGGACCATTCCGGAACCTCTCGTGATGTCCTGGATCTCATCCGAGACTCCGAACAAAAACTCATAAACCAATTATCCATTCTATCCTAGCGTCGAGACACATTAAGTGTGTGACCCTACGGGTTCGAGAATATGCAGACATGATCTTCTATCAATAATCAACAGTGGGGTCTGGAAACGCATATTGACTCCCACATATTCATTGATGATCATATCGGATGAACCACGATGCCAGGATTCAATTAATCCCATATATATATTCCCTTCGTCACGCGATATTTTACTTGCCCGAGATTTGATCGTTGGCATCGGCATACCTAGTTCAATCTCATTCCCAGCAAGTACTTTACTCGTTCCGTAATCCGATATCACTTTGTGATTAACTCCTTAACCACGTGCTTGCAAGCGGTGTTGATATCGATTACCGAGTGGGCCCGAAGTATATCTCTCTGACTTGGGAGGGACAAATCCCATCTCGATACATACAACCCAACATGTACTTTCCGGTCACCTGAGAGACACCTTTATGATCACCCTCTCATAGGATGACGTTTGATGACCTCAAAGCTTTCTTCCGATACCAGGGAGTTGCATTATCTCATGGTCTAAGGAATACAATATTTGACATAAGAAAAGCTTCGCAAAGATGAACACGATGACATGATCTAATTGCTCTGCTTAATTTGGGTCTATCCATCATATCATTCTCCCAATGACATGATCTCATTATTAATTGACAACTCATGTCTATGGTTAGGAAACCTTAACCATCATTAATCAATGAGCTAGTCCATAGAGGCGTACTAGGGACACGGTGTTGTTCATAAACCACACAAGTATTAAAGTTTCCACTTAATACAATTCTAGCATGGAATATAAACTTTATCATGAACAATAATTATAATAATAACATATTTATTATTGCCTCTAGGGCATAATTCCAACAGTCTCCCACTTGCACTACAGTGAATAATCTAGTTTACATCTGGAAACAATCTAACACCCATGGCACTAAGGTGTTGATCATGTTTTGCTTGTGGAAGAGGTTTAGTCAACGGATCTGCGACATTCAGATCCATACGTACTTTGCTAATCTTTAGATCTCCATCTGTTATATAATCTCGAATTATATGAAACTTGCGGTTGATGTGCTTGGTCTTTGGATGATATCTTGGTTCCTTAGCTAGTGCTATGGTGCCAGTGTTGTCACACAATATCTCCAGTGGGTCCAAGGCACTTGGAACCACACCAAGCTCAGTGATGAAGTTCCTGATCCAAACTCCTTCACTTGACGCTTCTGCAGCAGCCATGTATTCCGCTTCTACTGTAGATCCCGCGATCACGCTTTGCTTGCAGCTTCTCCAGCTCACAGCTCTTCCATTCAAAATATAAACGTATCCTGTCTGAGATTTAGAATCATCCTTGTCGGTGTCAAAACTAGCATCGACGTAACCTTTTACGACGAGCTGCTCATCAGCTCCATAGACCAAGAACATTTCTTTAGTCCTATTTAAATACTTTAGGATGTTCTTCACGGCTGTCCAGTGTTCCACTCCTGGATCAATTTGGTATCTGCTCGTCAAACTAAGAGCATTGGACACATCCGGTCTAGTGCACAACATGGCATACATGATAGAACCTATGGCCGAGGCATAAGGCACTTTGCTCATAGCTTCTCTATCGTTTACCGTAGCTCGACACTGAGCCTTGCTCAATATCTTACCTGACAACATGGGCACTGAACCTTTCTTTGCCTTATCCATTCTGAACCTCTTCAGAACTTTGTCTAGGTATGTACTTTGGCTTAAAGCTATTAGGCGTCTTTGTCTATCTCTATAGATTTTGATGCCTAATATATAAGCAGCTTCCCCTAGGTCTTTCATTGAAAAACATTTGTTCAAATAACTCTTCACATCGTTAAGCATATCAATGTCATTTCCAATAATCAATATGTCATCCACATATAGTACTAAAAATGTCACTGAGCTCCCACTCACTGTCTTGTAGATACAAGCTTCATAGCAATTTGGAACAAATCCAAAGCTCTTGATCACTTGATCAAAACGAAGGTTCCAACTCCGAGATGCTTGCTTCAGTCCATAAATGGAACGCTGAAGTTTGCACACTTTATCAGCATCCTTAGGATCGACAAAACCTTCGGGTTGCATCATATACAACTCTTCATCAATGTTGCCATTGAGGAACGCAGTCTTGACATCCATCTGCCATATTTCATAATCATGAAATGCAGCAATTGCTAATAAAATCCGAATGGACTTAAACATCGCTACGGGAGAGAAAGTCTCATCGTAGTCAACACCTTGAACTTGTCGAAAACCTTTCGCGACAAGTCGAGCTTTATAGACAGTAACATTACCATCCGCGTCCGCTTTCTTCTTGAAAATCCATTTGCACTCAACGGCCTTTCGGTCGCTAGGAGGGTCCACCAAAGTCCATACTTGGTTTTCGCTCATGGATCCCAATTCAGATTTCATGGCCTCTAGCCATTTCTCAGAGTCTGGGCTCATCATCGCTTCCTCATAATTCGTAGGTTCACTGTTGTCTACCAACAAAACAGTTAAGACAGGGTTGCCGTACCACTCAGGAGGGGCACGCGACCTTGTCGACCTGCGACATTCAGTAGTAGCATTGTCCGAAGCTTCATGATCCTCATCATTAGCTTCCTCTATTGTTGGTGCAGACGGCATTGGAACAATTTCCGGTGCTGCGCTACTCTCCAACTCAAGAGAAGGTTCAATAACCTCGTCTAGCTCTACTTTCCTCCCACTCACTTCTTTCGAGAGAAACTCCTTCTCAAGAAAGGATCCATTTTTTGCAACAAACACTTTGCCTTCGGATCAGTGGTAGAAGGTATACCCAATCATTTCCTTAGGGTATCCTATGAAGACGCATTTCTCCGCTTTGGGTTCGAGCTTGTCCGGCATCAACTTCTTGACGTAAGCTTCGCATCCCCAAATTTTAAGAAACGACAACTTAGGTTTAGCACCAAACCACAGTTCATACGGTGTCGTCTCAACGGATTTAGATGGTGCCCTATTTAAAGTGAATGCAGCGGTTTCTAATGCATAACCCCAAAATGATAACGGCAAATCTGTAAGAGACATCATCGATCGCACCATATCCAATAAAGTTCGATTCCGGCGTTCAGACAAACCATTTCTCTATGGTGTTCCGGGTGGCGTGAGTTGCGAAACGATTCTGCTTGCTTTAAGATGCGTGAGAAAATCATAACTCAAATATTCACCTCCACGATCGGATCGTAGAAATTTAATTTTTCTGTTACGATGGTTTTCAAACGTTTCATATTTATGTTTCATGAAATAGATATACCCATATCTACTTAAGTCATCAGTAAAAGTGAGAAAATAGCGATATCCACCGCGTGTTGAAACACTCATCGGTCCGCATACATCGGTATGTATGATTTCCAACAAGTCCGTTGCTCGCTCCATTATACCGGAGAACGGGGTTTTGATCATCTTGCCCATGAGGCATGGCTCGCATGTGTCAAATGATTCAAAATCAAGAGACTCCAAAAGTCCATCAGAATGAGTTTCTTCATGCGTTTTACACAAATATGACCTAGACGGCAGTGCCACAAATAAGTCGTATTATCACTATCTACCTTGCATCTCTTAGCCTCAATGTTATGGATGTGTGTTTCATTGCTTTCGAGATTCAGAAGAAATAAACCATTCATAGCAGGTGCATGACCATAAAAGATGTTACTCATATAAATAGAACAACCATTATTCTCCGATTTAAATGAATAACCGTCTTGCAATAAACACGATCCAGATATGATGTTCATGCTCAACGCAGGCACATAATAACATATATTAAGGTTTAAAACTAATCCCGAAGGTAAAACTAAGGAGAGCGTGCCGACGACCATCACATCAACTCTTGATCCGTTGCCAACGCGCATCGTCACCTCATCCCTCGCTAGTCGCCGTCTATTCCGTAGCTCCTGTTTCGAGTTACAAATATTAGCAACTGAACCAGTATCAAATACCAAGGCACTACAACGAGTGCTAGTAAGGTAAACATCAATAACATGTATATCAAATATAGCTTTGATGGTGTCAGCCTTCTTGTCCGCTAAGTACTTCGGACAGTTGCGCTTCCAGTGACCCTTGTCCTTGCAATAGAAGCACTCAGTGTCCGGCTTAGGTCCAGACTTGAGCTTCTTCTCAGCGGGGGCAACGCGCTTGCCGCTGCCTTTCTTGAAGGACATCTTTGCACCCTTACCTTTCTTAAAGCTGGGGGGCTTGTTGACCATCAACACATGATTATCTTTCTTGATGTCCACCTCCGCAGCTTTCAGCTTAGCGAAGAGCTCAGTGATCGTATCAGTGGAACCAATCTGATTTTGAGTAACTACAAAACCTTTGTAGCTAGGAGGGAGTGATTGCAGAACTCTGTCAATCTTGAGCTCTTCTGGAATCTTGCAGTCCAATTGCTCAAGACGTTGAGTGTAGCCCGACATCTTAATGGCGTGCTCACTGACGGAACTCCCTTCCTCCATCTTGCAGTTGAAGAATTTCTCAGAGATCTCATATCTCTCAGAACGGGCCTGAGTCTGAAACATGGTTTTCAGTTCCTCAAGAATCTCAAAGGGCCCGGCGAACTCCTCAAAATGATTTTGAAGGTCCGATTCCATAGCAAACAACATGGTGATCTTAATAACACCATAATCATCCTTGCGCGACTGATAAACAGCTTTCTCATCGGCCGGCGCATCTACAGCAGGGGTGTCACCTAGCGCTTTCTCAAGGACATAGTCCTTTTGTCCGCCAGCGAGAATGATTCTCAGATTGCGGAACCAGTTGGTGAAGTTAGACCCATTATTCTTAAGCTTTTATTTCTCAGCAAAAACGTTGAAGTTGAAGTTGGACTTAGCCATTTGATCTACAAAATTTGCAAGTACAATTTAGACTATGTTCATGATAACTAGTTTAACTTAATCAAATTACTAGATGAACTCCCACTAAATTCAACATCCCTCAAGTTGTTTAGTGAACATGATCCAAATTCACCACACCCAATCCGATCTTCACGAGAAGAGATGCGGTTTCAATGGTGGACAACAAAGTGTCGATCATATCATCCATATGACTCATGCTTAATCTTTCGGTTAGTGTGTTCCGAGGCCATGTCTGTACATGCTAGGCTCGTCAAGTCAAACCCAAGTATTTCCGCGTGTGCAAAACTGGCTTGCACCCGTTTTATGTGAACGTAGAGTTTATAGCACCCGATCATCACGTGATGCTTGAACACGACGAACTTTCGCAACGGTGCATATATGGGGAGAACACAGTTTTATTTTGATCTTTAAGTGAGGAATCATCTTATAATGCTACCGTCGCGATCTAAGCATAATAAGATACATAAAAGGATAAACATCACATGCATATAATTTTATGTGACATGGTATAGCCAATCTCCAGGCAATGATCTCCATCTTGTGCGTGCCAGCATGATCTCCATCACTCCACCATGATTGCCTCCACCACGAATAGCAACTATAACTATTGCTAACTACTTAGCGATAAAGTAAAGCTATTACATGGCGTATAAGAAGTTGGCACACATGTCATACACAATTATAAAGACAACCATATGGCTCCTGCCGGTTGTGTACTCATTGACATGCAAGTCGTGAAACATTACAAAACATGATCATTGCATACAACATACACATCACATCTTGGGCCATACCATATCACAAAAACACTCCCTGCAAAAACAAGTTAGACGCCTCTACTTTGTTGTTGCATGTTTTACGTGGCTTATGGGATTAATAAGCTAAGAACGATTCTTACCTACGGAAAGCCACAACGGTGATATTATGGTTGCCAACATCCGGTGTAAATCCCATGACAACTATAGTGAGAGAAACTGGCATCCACCAGCCGCATGTGTGGAACAAGCCACACGTCAAGTGCGGAGCCGGTCTCGCGAACGAGGTCGCGTAAAGTTGGCCTGAACCGCTTCGATCTCACTATCCCACGTCATAAGAAGTACACAACAAGAGGCTTGCAACAGAAAACATCAACGCCCGCAACAAGCATGTTGCGTTCTACTCGTGAAACACATCTACGCATAGATCTAGCTCTGATACCACTGAAGGGTTTCGCAGCATAGTCAATCAAAAAAAATCTACGGATGCGAACGGGGAAGCCAAGATATAATCTAGAAGATGCAAAAACGAGTAGGGATCGATGAGATCTTCATACCCTTGAAGAAATCGCACAGCGGAACGTTCAACGGAACGTGGTTGATGTAGTCGTACTAGCCTTCTCCTCCTCGCGATCCGATCCGATCCAACGCCGCAAGTGGCGACGCCTCCGAGAGATGCACACGTACGGCACCTCGACGTCTCCTCCTTCCTCGGTCCAGCAAGTGGGGTGGAGAGATAGATTGGATCTACAACACGACGGCGTGGTGCAAAGGTGGAGAGTTTCTGCAGCAGGGCTTCGCCTACGCGCAGTCGGGAGAGAGAGAAGGAGGGAAGCAACTAGGCGGCTAGGGTTTGAGGAGGTGTGGGGGGAGGGTGCGCCCCTGCCCTCTTTATATAGAGGGTTGGCCGGCTTCCCTTTCCCCTCCTCCAAACCCTAGGGCCGGCGGCCACATGGGGTGGAGTGGGGGGCAAGTTCCCCCTTCTAGAAGCTCTCCCTAGGGTTTCCCCTAGGGCTTGGCCGGCTGGGCCTATGGGGCCTTGTGCCCCTGGCCCAATGCAGCCAGGACACTCCCTCATAGGCCCATGCCCCCTCCCGACAAGTGGGGCCACGTTGGTTCCACTCCGGAAGCTTCTAGAACCTTCCGGTACAATACCGAACAATCCAAAACAATTCCGAAATCCAAAAACTGCTTTCCCTTATATGAATCTTATTCTCCGGACCATTCCTGAACCTCTCATGATGTCCTGGATCTCATCCGAGACTCCGAAAAAAAACTCATAAACCAATTATCCATTCTATCCTAGCATCGAGACACGTTAAGTGTGTGACCCTACGGGTTCGAGAATATGTAGACATGATCTTCTATCAATAATCAACAACGGGGTCTGGAAACCCATATTGACTCCCACATATTCATCGATGATCATATTGGATGAACCATGGTGCCAGGATTCAATTAATCCCATATATATATTCCCTTCGTCACGTGATATTTTACTTGCCCGAGATTCGATTGTTGGCATCGGCATACCTAGTTCAATCTCGTTCCCAGCAAGTACTTTACTCGTTCCGTAATGGAATCACTTTGTGATTAACTCCTTAACCACGTGATTGCAAGCGGTGTTGATATCGATTACCGAGTGGGCCCGAAGTATATCTCTCCGACTTGGGAGGGACAAATCCCATCTCGATACATACAACCCAACAAGTACTTTCCGATCACCTGAGAGACACCTTTATGATCACCCTCTCATAGGATGACGTTTGATGACCTCAAAGCTTTCTTCCGATACCAGGGAGTTGCATTATCTCATGGTCTAAGGAATACAATATTTGACATAAGAAAAGCATCGCAAAGATGAACACGATGACACGATCTAATTGCTCTGCTTAATTTGGGTCTGTCCATCATATCATTCTCCTAATGACATGATCTCATTATTAATTGACAACTCATGTCTATGGTTAGGAAACCTTAACCATCATTAATCAATGAGCTAGTCCATAGAGGCGTACTAGGGACACGGTGTTGTTCATAAACCACACAAGTATTAAAGTTTCCGCTTAATACAATTCTAGCATGGAATATAAACTTTATCATGAACAAGAATTATAATAATAACATCTTTATTATTGCCTCTAGGGCATAATTCCAATAGGGTTTGTCGTCACGGCTGCGATGCTCCCATGTTTGTGTAGGGCGCCCTCCATCGCGGGAGTTGCCTCCGCGGTATCCGCTGCTGCGGTTGCCGTCGTTGCGTCGGTCGGTGTAGCCAGCCACAACCATGTCGACTCCGTCGCGATCGTCGTAGACGCGTGATCTTCGCTTGTTGCGGTGTTCACGCCTACGGCTGTAGTCGTCCTCATCATACGAATGCATTCAATGGAGGGAATCTTCGCCATCTGCCCACCTGTTGGCGATGTCCATGAGGTGGTCGAGCGTATTGGGCTTGACGCGCCCAAGTTCTTCCTTGAAGTCCAGGCGCTTGGCACCGTCCTTGAAGGCATCGATCGTCCTTTCCTCGAAGATGTGCGCGGTGGAGTTCTTGACGTGGGACCAGCGCAGGATGTATGAGCGAATGGATTCGCCAGTATGTTGAGTGCAGGCCCATAGTTCCTCGATTGATGCTGTCCTCTTGTTGGTGCCCTTGAATTTGCGGATGAAGCTGTACGCTAGCTCCTCCCAGCTTCGGATGGAGCCTGAAGACAGGCTACTGAGCCAGATCTGGGCTGCGCCTATCAGCTGCAGCTGAAGGCATTGCAGGGCGGTGTTCCTGTTACCACCATGCAGCTTGACAGACGAGAGGTGATCGCTGAGCCAGGCCTTTGGGTACTGCGTGCCGTCGAACTTTGGGGTGTCCGAAGGGAGCTTGAAATTTTTTGGCATCCATGTGCACCAAATAGATCTGCTAAAGCAGCGGGCTCCGCACAGCTCTCCGTCGCCATCCTCATCGGATTCGGTTGAACACGCGTGTTTGGCACGTGCCTTGTCGACCTTGCGCTGGGTGAGGTCTTTTCGAGCATCGTAGTCGCTGCTGTGACGCCTTGGGCTCTTGTGACATCGAGGTAGATCGTGCTCATCCTCATCGGATGAGGGTGTGGGGCTACGGTTGAATCTGACCGCAACCTTTTTTTCGGCTCCACAGGAGCTTCGTCGTGGAACACAGCTACGACGAGTCCGAGTCCGGCTAGCGCGGACTTGTGCATGGCACTCTTCGGGTCACCCACCGGAGGTGGATGGGATGCGAGGTACATGGTGGCTGTCGTGATTGCAGCCTGTGACATCTTTGGTATGACATTGCCGTTGACGTCCATGGACATGAAGGACGTGTTGAGGCCCCTCATGATATCGCGGCGTGCGGCAGGGTCCATGTGCTCCGTGCGGGAGCGATTCTTGTTGGAGTTGTTGCCATGCGAGCTAGAGCCACCAGCGGCAGAGAGCGCAGATCGCCACGCGCTAGACTCCGAAGCTGCCTTCTTGCATTTGTCGAGGTCCTCCATCAGCTTCACCTACCGGTTATGCTCGCCGATGAGGAGGAGATGGTATTCCATCAGCAAATCCCGTGAAGCATTCACAGGTAGGATGATGTTGCCCGCCATGGCTTCGCGTGCCTGACGCCATCCGTCCTCGTTGAGTTTGATCTTCTGATAGGCGTTGGCATCACCCTCATTGGGCTGGAGGGGTGGATCTCCCCCGTTTCCTCCATTCCCAGACTGATGGTTGGGTGGTGGGTTGGGCGCGGTCAAACCTGGTGGCAGTTCTGAGTCACCCTGGATAACCACGGCGCATTGGTAGCGCCCGCGGATTGGGTCACTACTGCCGCAGCTTTCGGATCCGGAACCGTAGGTTCCTTCGTCTGAGGGAGGACCGCACAGATCTGAGTTGCAGTTGCTGCTGTCATATGACTCATCTGTCAGCATCAACGTGCGTAACACGCTGATGGGTGGGACCCATGAAGCAGGTCTGATGGAGGGCGGTGGCACCCGCTATGGGAGGATGAGGGTGCCGGTCTGCCCCACCTGGAAGCAGAAGCTCCCGAACAGAATTTCGAGCCCGTCTCCTACGGGCTCGGAATCCCTCATGGTGGCTGGTGAGTGGGCGGTGAAGTCGAAGGTGCCGAAGAGGAGATGGCTCCCCATCACCGACGAGTTGTAGATCGCTCCGGATGGGACCGTCACGATCGCACAATCAGCGCCCCCAGTTCCCACGGATGGCGCCAATTGACGAGGTTTTGACTTGTCAATGCCCATTGTTATGGACTTGGGTTTTGGAGAAGATGGGGATGCTGGAGATCGCGGAACGGTTAGCAAACAAGCAACGCGGGGACACGATGTTTACCCAGGTTCAGGCCCCCAGAGGGAAAACCCTACTCCTTCTTGTCTGCTCTTGATTACGGCGGAACCGAAGATTACAGGGGTGTGCAGATGCAATCTGGCATGAGGTGCGTATGAGGTGAGTTGGTTGTCCTCCTCGCCGTGCCCTCCTGGACTTTATATAGATAGGCAGGTCCCGGGCATAGGTCGAGTCGGTTACAGATTAGGGTTTGCCCCTTTGAAATTCTATCTACTCTAGTGTTGTTCTCCAAGGATCTGAAGGCGTCATGGGATTTGGCCACCTGAAACCTCCATAGGCCGCGTATCTTGTCGTGGGCCTTCCTTGGGCTGGACTAGGTATGCCAATGTTGTATACCCGTGGGGTATAACCATGTCATCTAGTTTCCAAGGTAAGTGATAGAAATCTCTTCGGTTGTAGATGTGTTGTTGCCACTAGGGAGAAAACAACGGTCTCTTGTTCATAGAACAAGTGGATTGTTTACCTTACACACTTTGCTTAAAGTAGTTGTCTGTTGCTTGCAACTTAATACTGGAGGGGGTTCGGATGATAACCTGAAGGTGGCCTTCTAGTCATAGATGCAGTTGGATGGCGGTATATGTATATTGTTGTATTTCCCAATCGAATCTCATAGAATCTTTTTGTCTGGTATTGCATTGTCATGCCTTGCTCAGTTCCTGTCAATTGTCCTGCTGTAATTTGTTTACCCTTCATGCCATGTTGTTTATCTAAGGAGAGCACCTCACCCCGGTCCAATCTTTACCATTGATACATCTTCCACTATTACTTGTTTACTTTCTGCAAACCATTACCTTCCACACCATACGTTTAATCCTTTGTTACAACAAACTAGTGAGCTTGACAACCTCATTGATTCGTTGGGGAAAAGTCTTGAGTTTGTGTTGTGCAGGTCTCCGCGTTGCTTGCAACACCTATGTGACGTTTCCTTCCTCCTACTGGTTCGATAACCTCGGTTTCTTACTGAGGGAAAACTTGTTGTTGTGCTGCTTCACACCTTGCTCTTGGGGTTCCCAACGAAGCGCTCCTACATCAACTCAGCGCCACATCAACAAGCCGAGTAAGAAAATATTAACTAAGCTAAGCATGTCAACGTGGCCACAGGCCCACCAGTCAGTGACTAGAGTAGGTTAAGTCTGGGTAAGAAAAGTAATTCTCTGTTTGCAATATTATTTAGAAAATGATTTAGGAAATGATTAAATCTTGTTAAATTACTAACTTTTGTTTTATAATTCAGAAAAATATGTTTAATATATGAAATTTTTCAAAAAAATAAAATATATAACACTAAACTATTATCAAACATTATTATGTTAACAATTTAAGTAATTATTATTTAATAAAGATTTGATAAGTATTAATACTTTGAAAATTCATATTTTAAATATTTGTAAATGATAAAAATATAAATAAAATACCAAAAATCTTAGAAAAATAAGAATTATAATTTAAAACTATAATAATGCATTATTATTTCACTTAATTAAACATTTATAATTTATTGAGTATTTATAAAGTAATAAATCTTATAAAAAACATATCTTATTATTTATAAATCACAAAAAATGTAATATACCAAAATAATCACAAAAATAATACATACATGTTAAAAATATAATATTCCACTTTTTAGGTAAATAAAAATTTAAACACTTTAATAACTTGAATTTAAACCTATTTCCTTAGTTGATAATTCATATAAGGGTAAATAAAAAATTGCTAATATTTCTAAAATTGGCCAATTGAGTCTAATAAATAATATTAGTCTTAAATATTAATAATATGAAGTTAAAATGGTTCAACACCTTTAAAATATAATCTTATTGAATTATCATTCCACCATAAGTGTAGAATATTTTCTAAAAAGATCCTTATCAAATGTAAAATCCTTAAGGATAATTTGTGACTAAATAAAACCTTGTCCCTTACTTCAACCACAAGTTATAAACATACCAAAACACTATATTGAATCCACAAGAAGTTAAGTAATATTGTTTCATTGTTTACAAACTATAACCACTCATTTATAAAAAGATAAGTGATTCTATTCCATTATAGTATTGAGAAACCACTACACCAAATAAAAGTAATACCATTCCTAGTTAACTTTAAAGAAACCTTATGAAGTGAACAAAGTACAATTATCATAAGCATTACATCTTAAGTCCACCTATGTCCTTAAAGTTAAAACTTTAGTCTATAAGACTATAAACATTATAATAAAGTCTTTGTTATGTGTTTTATAGTTAACTTAGGTCTATTTCATTTAAGATCTAAAGCGTCTCAAGTCTAGACTATTCAAGCAAGCATAAACAATATCAATCATATTCTAAAAGCTACCATGATTGTTTAAACCTTAGTAAAGAAATCTTTTCTTCAAATGTTATTCTTTTTGCCACTTAAAACAACAAAACTTATAATAATATCTCTAACTCTTAACAACTAAAATCTAGGACTATCATCATAGTCAACAGATGACAAATAATCATAATCACATTACTTTAAACTTTACTTGTATATTTAGAATTGTTAACACCTAAGTTCCTTATAATTGCCATTAATTGTAAAGTAAAGTTTAAATATAGAACCATTCTTATATGAGAAGCCTTGCATATCATTCTCCATTTGTATACCTTATTAGTTGTATGGTATTTTAATTACATGTTGTTGCACACACCCTCACAAGCCTTAATAAGAAGCACAAGTGTGAAGCTTATCTAAAAGTACCACACATTCTGAAGGAACCATTTCTAGTTTCCAAACCCTAGAACAACACTTATTCCGGGGATTCGAGTTTATCAAATTGCATTACATTACTTATGCATAATAGAATCTTGCTTCTTTAAACATTAGTCCTTACCGGTCCAATGATGCTGACTTCAGATATTGGATTTTATATTGTCTCGAAGACCGTGAGTGCATAATCTTGCAATCACAAAAGGCAAGTTCACACTTTCTCATGTCCTTTGATTATTTTCTGTAAAGTAATTTGCAAATCCATTGTTGTCATCACCTGCATTTGAAAAAGGTTAAAAAACACTATTTTCATAATAATATGATTATAGGTTATTTACCATGAGGTAATAACCTACTATGAAAGTTCCGGTGGTAAAGAAACATATTATCTAGGACTTAACAACCAATGTCGCCAGTGATTCTTGCACCATATATCACGCGTTAACCATGAGATTTGGAATGGGACGGAGAAGTCAGCTGTATCCTTTTCCTTTCATATGGAGGCAAGACTACCATAACGTGACGTTGTGATTCCTTGTGCGGATCCAACATATGGGTGGGCACCCTTAGGCCCCGCGTTTTTGGTGTCTAGATTATCTATGAGTGGCTAACAGAGGTTTAGCCGGACCTATAAAGTACTTACCAGGGGCACCACCAGCTCATAGAGTCTTTGGGAACTCATCAGGATTTTAGCCTGCCCGGAAGGGGGCTTAACGAAGGTGAGCTAGCCCCGAAGGATCGTGCAGACATATGGGGTCACGGAGAGGGTAGTGATTGGCTTGGATCTTAGTCTATGCCTCACACTAATGAAGTGTGAACGGGCCTGCAATTCGGATGTGCAACAAAGCTAAGATCTCTCATGTTGGGGATATGCTATATGAGTATCCTCATAGCATGTCTCCTATCCGGATAACCCGGGTGGCCCACAATTGGTAGCATGGCCCATGGCCTACTGGGCGGCCCAGTTAGATGGATCTAGAAGGGAGGCCCATGCCGGATAAAGGAAGGTTACAGACGATTCACCGACGTACCCGGAGCCTTGGAATGCAAGACACGCTAGACTAGTTGTAAGCAGTGTAGGACTCTATAACCTGTCCGTCTAGGACTTTGCCTGTAACCCTAGGACCTGGCGACTATATAAGTTGGCCTATGGGGGCCTTTAGGGCACAATCTCAGACAAACTAGTATTGATTAGCATACACCTCTCATAGCAAACTAATCCATGTAACTCGGCGTATTGCCCTTATAGTGATTTATAGCAGGAGTAGGATTCCGCCACCGTTGTGGGATCTGAACATGGGTAAGCTCTGTTACCTCGTACCCGTCAACCGTCCGCCTTCCCCCACGTCTCTAAACACGCACTGTGAGGACCCCTCCATGGCGTACTCGTCGGCAATACCATGACAGTTGGCGCCCACCGTGGGGCAAGAGGTGCTTCAGGCTCTTCAGCGGGCGAGGACCAAGATCTTCGCAGGAATCGGCGAAACCGTAGCCATTGGTCGTGTTCTCTTCTCCGGCAATGTTCTGATCGTCCCTCCCGACGAGTTCTGGACCCCGGCGAAGACGAACCCTACACGGTGCTCGATCGTCCCCATCGGAGATATCGACCTCTTCATCGGCGAAACCGACTCGGGCACTAGTTCCCTGGGAGTCGGAGGAGCATCAAGACCCGCATGGACCGCCTACGGGTAGGGTACATTCGCGGAAGGATCAATGTCGGATCTCTCCTTGGAGTTTGCTGGCAAAGATCAGAACAATTCAAGGCCCACCCAAACCGCCCCTGTGCAGGATATAACAGTGGAAGATCGCTGCAAGTCCGCCGGCTTCGTCCGTGCGTCTAGACAACAGAGATCCAAGTCTATCGGAGTGGTGACCATATTCAATCTAGCGCGTTGCGTTCAGAGAGAGGGCGAAAACCCCCGCGATTATCTTGCCAGGTGGCTCCGTATACGGGCCGATCTAGCGCATTACCCCAATGATGATGCCATGTATCACTTTGTGGAAGGAATGGACCAGGGTACGCTTCTCCGGCATTCGCTAAGGCGACAACAAGCTTTAGGATGCCTCACCTTCGAAAGCATGGTGAACACCGTCAACAACTACGTGGAGGCTGAGGAGGCAGCTCAGACATCCCTTGCACTCATTGACGGAGCCCCTCCGGCTCAGCTCCCGCCACCACCGCCCTCGGACGCTATCGCCGCAGCTGCACCACTGCCTCCAGTCATCGTCGCTGTTGTTGCACCTCCACCCCCCGTCATCGAGGAAGCCCCGGCACCCTACGACTCCATGATTGACGCGCTCTATGCCGACTTCAGCGTAGATTCAGAGGAGATAGACTTCAGCCCGGAGGAGCTAGACTCTTCCATGCAATATATGGAGGAGGATTACAAGCGCGAGGAGCAGGACAACAACGCCGTCACATCCCGAGAGGTGTTAATCACCATTGGGACGACGATGGATGAAGATCAACCTGGGCGAGCTCCGCCTACAACGCTGGACAAAGGGAAGGGACCACATGTTGCTGTTGACAATGATCGTGCAAAGGTCATGCCCCCCGCCTAACCCAGTGTAGCGGCCACAGGAACTCGGCACCGGCCCGAGCAACAACAACACCGCAGACCTGCCGCCTCTGGCATCTACGTCTGCTGCGGTCCAAGTCACTCCAGCTGATAGAGTGATGTACGACAATCTCCTCGTCGAGCCTATGACCGTGTCTCATATTCGCAGTGTGGTCCAGCTTGACGAGAAGCGCCAGCAGCTTCTAGAGGAAGCGTAGGCCATCACGGAGCAAGGCACAAAGCTAGATCGAGATCTGGCCAACACGCAGAAGTCAATAGAGAAAGCTAGAGCAATGGAGGCCGAGTACAAGACTCTGCTGCAACAGCAGAAGGCCAAGAAAGCTCTGGCTCGCGTCATCAACGATCCTGGTGTCCGGCAAAACCTAGGATGGGATCCCTCAAAGCCAGCACATGCCAAGCCATACATTGACAGTGAAGGCAGGTAGGTGATGCCCACTCCTCTTCTCAACCTCGCCGTCGCCAAGACCCTTCTGGAGCAGGATAGATCACTCGAAGCAGTGAACCAGGTCTATGACCTAGTGGCCAAGTCGGTGAAACAGCAGGAAAAGGCCACCTCTCAGAGGCTTGAGTCTGACCCAGTGTTTTGCCAGTCTAGCCAGCATAAGCAGCCAAGGACAGATATCCTCTTGATGTCGGGTCTCAGATGGGTTCGTCAGAATGAAGGCGGAGGGATGCACGCAACAGGAAGGATGCTATCCCCATATCCTCTGACCATGGAGGCAAGGTCCAACCTCGTCGCCCATCACCACCGCCTCATTCCCCCGGACATCGCGAAGATACCACGGCTCACCATTGTACGGATATGCCTCCGCCAAGGCAGAGCGGCGTCGTCATCCGTGACAACGCGGAGCAGACCCGTCATGATGAAGAGCGCAACCAAGGACACAAGAGCAGGTCGTGCCACGATCCTCCGCGTCCGACAAGCAACCGCGACAAGCGTGAGGCATCACAGGAGGGTAACAGCAAGAAGGCTAACCCACCGCCACCTCCGCCTTCATCGCCACCTAGCAGCCACCATGGCAGAGGAGGCCCGCGTTGTTCGTGCAGCCCATCCACTGATGGCAAGAAGAAGCAAAGAAGCCCATAGCCATACGATGCACGTTCGCGTCTGAACAAGATCCACGAGGCCCGGGAAGGACCATACCTAGGACCATGTTGCTTTGGACCTATGATACGGTCCGCAACTTACCCCAAAGGTTTCCGGACTGACAAGACCATCAAGCAATATGACGGCACCGCCAGGCCAGCTACATGGTTGCAGGATTACAGCAACGCGGTGGAGATTGCCGGGGGTAACCCCAACATCGCCGTCAAGTACCTCCCATTGATGTTGGCGGGCATGACCCGTCAATGGATTGATGACTTGCAGGAAAGATCCATCTGCAATTGGTTGGACATGCAAGAAGCGTTCACCAAGAACTTTGAGGGTATGTACAAGCGTCCCTGTACTGTTGGCGATCTACAGCGGTGCGTGCAAGAGAAAGACAAGACATCTCGCGCCTACCTCTCTCACTAGCTGGATATGAAGAATTCCTGCACGGGAGTGCACGCTCAGACCGCCATGGCTGCCTTCATCGATGGGTTGGAAAGGGGCACATTGCTCCGACATAAGCTGAAGCTCCTGCAGGACAATCACCAGCTAGATCTTAACCAGATGATTCAGTTGGATAGTGAGTTCGTGGCTGCCGATGACGATGCTCGCGGCTCTCTGCCAGGAACGGGCATTCCAACTCAAGCTCGGAGGAACGGCAGCACAAAGCGGAAGACCCCGCCTAAAGAAAAGCAAGCCCCCAACATGGTCGCTATGACTTTTGCAGGATGAGGTGATGGCGGACAGCGTGGCCGAGGACAGGGAGCTGGTTGTGGGCAGCAGCGAGGAAGTGAAACTACCTCGGCAGAGCTCTGCGTTCCCCAAACCTATGAGGAGTACCGCGACATGACGTGCCTCATACACCTCGACGCCAAAGGCAAGGCCACCCACACCAATCGCCATTGCAAGTTCATCAACGACCTCAAGGAGGACCCGGAGACCGGCTACAAGTAAGGTCGGAAGAACATACCGCGAGGCAAGGGCAAGGGGAAGAAGAAGGAGGATGAGTCCAAGGATTCAAGTGACATGGACGAGGACGTTAACCCCAAGCACGCCGCCAAGAGCGATGGTAAGGGCAAGAACCCCTTCGAGAAGAAGGCAGCAGTTTTCCACACTTTCCTTGGCACCCCTACCGTCCGACAACAGAAGACCTCCATGAGGATACTGATGGCTACTCTACCCCCAGTTCCCCAGTTCCTGCGCTGGTCGGAGATTCCAATTACTTGGGACATGAAGGATCACCCAGACCTCATCCCTACGGAGAACCAATACTCCATGGTCATCAACCCCCTGATTGACGGCAACGAGTTCACCAAATGCATGGTGGATAGTGGAAGCAGCATCAACATCATGTACCTGGATACACTGCAGAAGATGAACTTGACGGAGGCAAACCTAAGGCGGACTAACACCATCTTCCACGGCGTAGTTCCTGGTTGGGAGGCTCGGTCCCTTGGGTGCATCACAATTCAGGTCGCTTTTGGCGATGTCAATAATTACCGCCAAGAACGCACAACCTTTGAGGTTCTCCCCTTCAAGAGCGTGTACCACGTCATATTCGGCCGCGACATATTCCACACCTTCATGGACAAGCAATGCTTCGTATGCAACAAGCTCAATATACCCGGACCAAACGGTGTCATCACCGTATCCGGAAGCTTTACCAAAGCAAGGGACTACGAGATTGGAGAAGCAGCCTATGTAGAAGCTGTCCTCTACAGCGAAGAATTCAAGGAGATCCAGAGCAAGGTCGATGCCTCGGAGATGCCCGCGTCGAAGAAACAGATTTCTGACGCCGCCCCAACATTCAAGGATGCCATCGAGACCAAGCCGGTGGAACTTGTGGTAGGCGATGCCTCTAAGACCACCGCCATTGGGACGAAGCTGGACCTTAAATAGGAAAGCGCGCTCGTCGAGTTCCTCCGTGAGAACAGGGACATCTTTGCCTCGCAACCTGCTGACATGAATGGTGTACCTAGGGAACTTGCCGAGCACAGCTTGAATATTGATCCAAAATGTAAACCAGTGAAACAACCTCTATGACGCTTCAGAGACGAGAAGAGATGCGCCATAGGCAAAGAGATAGCTAGGTTACTTAAGGCTAGTTTTATCCGAGAAGTACTTCACACCCGATGGGTGGCCAATCATGTACTTTTCCCCAAAAAGGGAACCAAAGAATTAAGAATGTGCGTTGATTACACCGGATTGAACAAGACATGTCCCAAAGATCCGTTTGCTTAGCCTCTCATTGACCAAGTCATTGACTCGATGGCTGGCTCGGAGATTTTGTGTTTTCTCGATGCATACTCAGGATACCACCAGATCAAGATGAAGAAGTCGGACGAATTGGCCACTTCGTTCACTACACCCTACAGCGTGTTTTTCTATGTCACGATGCCCTTTGGGCTGAAAAATGCAGGTGCTACATACTAGTGGACAATGCAACATTTCAGACACGATCAAATTGGTCGGAACGTTCACGCCTATGTGGACGATATAGCGGTGATGTCTAAAAATCAAATGACTTAATCTCCAATTTAAAAGAAACCTTTGATAATATCCGGAAATACAACATGATGCTTAACCCTAAGAAGTGCGTCTTTAGGGTTCCAACCGGCAAATTGTTAGGCTTCATTGTTTCCCAGCGTGGAATCGAGGTCAACCCGGAGAAAATCAAGGCCATATTAAACATAAATCGTTCGACATGCCTGAAGGACATACAACGGCTAATAGGTTGCGTTGCAGCAGTTAGTCGGTTCGTCAGCCGACTTGGAGAGAAGACTCTGCGCTGTACAAGTTGCTGAAGAAGGCGGAAAAATTCACGTGGACAGACGAAGCAGATGCAGCATTGAAGCAACTCAAGGAGATACTTTCCTCAGCGCCTGTCCTTGCAGCACCCGAGCCTGGGGAGCCCATGTTAATTTACATGGCGGCCACCAACCGGGTAATCATCATCATCGTGGTAGAGCAGAAAGAACCAGTGCATGAGTACGGAGTTCAACGACCAGTTTACTATGTAAGCAAGGTCTCGATGGAGTCCAAGCAGCGTTACCCGCACTACCAGAAGATAACTTATGGAGTGTTCCTTGCTTCTCGCAAGCTGAGGCACTACTTCCAGGAGCACCCTATCACAGTTGTGAGCAAAGCTCCACTGTCCGACATCATCAATAACAGCGACGCTACAGGAAGGGTCGCGAAGTGGGGCATTGAACTTGTCGCCTTCAAGATTACCTACAAGAGACGCGACGCTATCAAATCACAAGCTTTGGCGGATTTTATCGCAGATTGGATGGAGATTCCAGAAGCTAACCCAATGTCGGAGTCGGAATATTGGGCGATGCACTTTGACGGATCAAAGCTACTCAACGGCTCGGGGGCTGGTGTACTGCTGCAGTTACTAACCGGGGAAAAGCTGCACTACGTTCTACAGATCCACTTCGAGGCTACGAACAACATGGCGGAGTATGAAGCACTCATGCACGGACTACGCGTAGCCAAGGATATTGGCATCAAGCGCATAGTTTATTGTGGAGATTCCGACTTGGTTGCCCAGCAGGTAGCTGGCACCTAGAACGCACGGAACCCTATGATGGCAGCATATCGAGACGAAGTGGACGAGATAGTGTTGGGGAGGTAACTCCAGATAGGGTAAAGACGGGGAAAGACGAAAGGATGTCCCCCGTCTAGTTTCCGAGTTACAGTCTGAATCGGCCGAATCCTGTAGAAGTCGGCCGAGATAGGAAAGGGCAGGACCCTTATAATGAAGGCAAGGCATTACCCGGCCGAGATACTGCGTAAGTCGGCCGGGTTAGCCCGAGTAATATTGATGCAGGTGAAGGACAAGCCGAGTTACGCGAGGCAGGGCCGAATGATACGAAGCTTGCAGGAGAAGGAGAAGCCTAAAGTCAAACTCTAGCTGCAGGCTAGGGAGAATCTGAGCGGAGCCAAGCACTAGGGACAAAGGCGCAGAGCGACAGAGAGATAGAAGGAGGTCACGGAGGTGACAGTCCTGAAGCCCGAGGCGCACAGGAGGTGCCCTCTAGAACCTTGCCATCATTAGGGGAGCAACAGGGAAAGGGGGGGCGCCGAACTACTATATTGGGACAAGCATATTCCTCGAATATGCTTGCCACATCAGCCCTAAAGGAACCCAAGGCTCTCATTTATAAGGGGAAGCTTGGACCCTGAGGAGGGGATCAGCTCATTTTTAGTACCGTTAGGCTGGTAAAGTTCTTCCTTCTTGAACACAGCTCAAGGAGCACTTGTAGCCCAAGGAAGGAGAAATAAAGATCTTTGCCTTTGCCTTCTGTCTGTAGAATCAACTGCATCTTCCCTCCCCAGATCCCACTAGCATCCATTGGCCCCATACTTTAGCCTACCCATGGCATCTGCCATGCCACCACCACGACAGTTGGCGCCCACCATGGGGCCAGCAGCGGTGCTAGCTGGAGTCATGATCCGGACGGGAAACTTCATCAACACTGGCGAGCGCGTGGTTTCTGGCCTGGTCCGGAGATTCGATCTCTGTGACTACGTCAGCGACAACGCGGGCAGCTCCAGGGGAAAAACTCCCCCGTGGAACGGTGTCTTCATTAGTTTGGGCGAGCACAAGGTCTACGTCGGCGTCGACATCTCCGGCATTTATCCTCACCAAGTTGTTGTTGCAGGAGAGCCACCCCTTAGCGCTGCGAGCCGTCCGTGCGGAGTGCATCTGGTTAGCAGCTTCGAGGTGATGGTCGCAGCCGGAGTGCAGGCGGGAGTAGCGGGTGCCGGATCAACCAGAGACCCCGCCGCAGGCGTGCAGATCACGCCCAAGCAGACGACACAACCCACCGAGGTAATCCCTCCAGTGACCAACCAGACCGAAGTACAGGACACTACCCCAAAAGCACCAAGAGTAACAGGGCCACCTCTGGAAAGGCCAGAAAACATTCTTCAGGCACCATAGAAAACTTGACTACACCTGTAGCGCCGATACTTGATCCGGCTAATGCTCAGGCAGAGTTAGAAGAAACCAGGCAAAAGGTGCTGGTAGAGGCAAAAAAGGTGTCGGCCCTGCGGGAGTCTCTAAACAGGACCCTGCGAGAATATGCCAAAGCTAAAAAGCTTGACGTCGCTCCCGAATGGGTGGACGAGTTAAGATTGAGAGGGAAGAACCTCATAGATGATATCAACAAGGAGCACGATGATCATAAGGCAGAATCAGTTGATTTGGGCTTGCCGAGGTACAGTACCCCGGCAAAGAACCTAAGAGCGGAAAATGTCGCAGCATTAGAGTTAGAGGGGTTGACCGGCGAAGCCCGGTAGAAACAGCAAGAAATAGTGAATGAGCTGGTGCGCATCACGAACCAGCAAAACGAAGAAATGCTCAGGGCAGACCCGGCGAGGCCGGGGGCCTCGCGAATGGTTCACTCGGCTGGAGCAGCACCTGCCTTGTCCGCGGCAGCAGCATCCTCACCCGGAAATAATGCACGAAAGGACAAAGCAAATTGTTCCGTATGATCCGGCAATAGCCGGGAAAGCAAACGAGAACAGAGGCAATGGAAGCCGAGGTAACAGTGGTGAGAGGAATCCCTGCCGTATTGAGAAACACGGCGGAAGCCGAGGCAATGGAGACCTCGGCAGAAGAGAACTCGGAAGAGGCAATCATGAGAACAATACCCCGGTTGAAGTAAGGAGAGAACAGCCGCTCAACCCACAGCCAAGACATGAACCTCGGCAGGAAAGAGAAGCGAGACCAGCTCGCCACAATCAAGTGAATGAAAGGTACAATGATGGTTATTCCGAGATGGAATATGCGATCCATGGTGGAAATAACCACTATGGAATGCAAGACAGAGTTCTGTACAGAGATTTGCCATCAAATGATGCAAGAGTAAAGCTAGACCGGCTATACCAGTCCGAGTTGCTGGAAGAACAGGGTCCACCAGGTCCGACGTGCTTTGGACCACGGATCATGGGCGAACCACCTGTGCCGAACTTTCAGCTAGCGAGAGGCACGAAAACATAAAATGGGAGTACCAAACCACAAGACTGGTTGATTGATTATGCCACTGCTGTGAAAATAGCGGGTGGAAACTTATGATGGGCAGTACGGCATGTCCCACAAATGTTGGAAGGACCAGCTAGGGTATGGCTAAATAATCTACCAGCAGGCAGTATCAACTGTTGGTTAGATTTTGAAGAAATGTTCGTCAGCAACTTTACCAGCACATACAAGAGGCCAAACAGGCCGCAACAGTTAGCCATGTGCAAGCAGAGGCCGAATGAAATAGATAGAGAGTTTTTAACTCGATGGTGTAACCTGAGAAACTCGTGTGAAGGAGTTATAGAGTCGCAAGCAATAGCTTGGTTCGCTCAAGGGTGCCGTTATGCCAGTGTATTGTGGCAACGACTGCAAAGAGATATGCCAACCACATTGGCAGAAACTATCAGAATAGCGGACTCCTATGCATTAGGAGATCCAACGCAACCAGAATTAATGTCGGCAGATCATCGGGAGCAACAAGACCAGTATGCAAGAGATTTGCCCGGGTCATCTAGGCGCAATGACTTTAGAGGAAGAATAAGATAAGAAAGGCCGGATTGTAGATATAATTCGGCCCAAGTGGCAGCAGTAGCGCAGGATCAGCCGAGTCACGGAACGATTCAACGGCAAAAGAATGGTCCTCAACAGTGGACACCAAGGAATGAAGGAAAAAGACAGTGGACCCTAGAACAAAAGAAGCAATGACAGGAGAGGCCTAAGTACACGTTCGAATCTATGTTAGATCAGCCGTGTAAATTTCACACGTCAAACCCATCCAGGCCGGCCAACCATACGACCCGCCAATGTGCATGGATGAAAAATGCAATGGGAAACCCCGCAGGCATTCAGGCAGCGCCCCTTCAAGTACATCAACAGCATCAGCCACAGTTGACTGGAGCAAATGCACAGCAACTGATGTTACCACCTCCTCCCCCGAGATACGATAACTCGGACCGAAGAGATGCGGTACATCAAGTGATGAACCAAGGCCAGGATGGAAGGACAAATCCAGGAAATACTGGACGCAATGATTACAGAGAACATCATCAGTCTTATTACGTGTTCACAACGGAACATCAAGACAAGCAGAGTGTGCAACGCCGGCATATGGAAGTAAATGCAGTTATGCCGGCAGTGCCAAGATATGTGCCTTGGTCAGATCAGGAAGTAACTTGGAGCATAAAGGATCACCCCAAGATAATGCCGAATCTGGGGTCGTATGCACTCGTGTTGGATCCGACATTTGTTGGACCAAGCATTAATGTAAAATTTTCAAAGGTTCTCATTGACAATGGGAGCAGTATCAACATCATGTACAAAGATACCATGCATAAACTCGGAATATCGCAGAACATGCTGCAATCCACGAAGACCACTTTCCATGGGATAGTGCCAGGGCTTTCATGCGAACCCATTGGTAAGGTCCGAGTGGATGTGTTATTCGGCACAAGAGATAACTGCAGAGCAGAAAACTTAGAGTTTGAAGTGGTGGATCTAGAGAGTTGTTATCATGCTTTACTCGGACGGCCCGTGTTGGCCAAATTCATGGGCAGCTGTCATGTAAGTTATCTGAAAATTAAGCTACCCGGACCACAAGGAGTGATAACAGTAGCAGGGGATTACAAGAAGTCAATGGAATGTGCTTCAGCCGGGTCAAATTTGGCCGAATCATTGGTTATAGCAAGAGAAAAAAGAAGGATTCAGGAGGTAGCAGCCCTCGCTCAGTCGGCACAGCTGAATATGCCGGCACTAGCCAATCCACATGGAAGTGTCTCCTTTCAGCCGACTAAAGAAACGAAGAAGTTTCAGATAGATGAGCAATTCCCAGAGCGTACTGTTACTATTGGTGCAGGCCTAGATGCTAAATAGGAAAGCGAGCTCACCAACTTCCTCCGTGAGAATCGGGACATATTTGCATGGTCAACTCAGGATTTGCAAGGTGTTCCGAGGGAGTTGGCTGAGCACTCTCTGAATGTAAGGCCAGGAGCAAGGCCGGTGAAGCAACCTCTCCGCCGCTTCGCCGAAGACAGGAGAAAAATAATAGGGGATGAAATAGCTCGGCTCCTCGCGGCCGGGTTCATCATGGAGGTGCTGTATCCGGATTGGTTGTCAAATCCGGTGCTAGTAGAAAAGAAGAAAGATGATCCGAATGTAGCCATTGTATGGCGAATGTGTATCGATTACACGAACCTGAACAAGGCGTGTACAAAAGATCCTTTTCCATTACCTAGAATAGACCAAGTCATTGATTCGACCACTGGTTGTGAGTTATTGTCATTTGTAGACGCGTATTCTGGTTTTCACCAGATACCGTTAAATCCGGCCGATCAAATAAAGACTGCGTTTATTACCCTGTACGGGGCTTATTGCTATCGCACAATGCCATTCGGCCTGCGAAACGCAGGAGCAACGTATCAGAGATGCATGCAAAAATGTCTACACGACCAGATAGGAAAAAATGTACAAGTATATGTGGACGACGTGGTCATCAAAACCAAGGAAAGCAAAACGCTACTGGATGATATACGGCAGACTTTCGCGAACCTGAGAAGGTTCCGAATGAAGCTTAACTCGGAAAAATGCACATTTGGCGTGCCAGCAGGAAAATTACTCGGTTTTCTTGTATCTAGCCAAGGTATAGAGGCCAACCCAACGAAGATAAAGGCAGTAGAAAGAATGGAGTTGCCAAGGTGTCTAAATGACGTACAAAAGTTCACGGGATGTTTAGCCTTGCTCAGCCGGTTTGTATGTCGGCTGGGAGAGAAGGCACTACCACTCTATCAACTGATGAAGAAATCAGATAAGTTCATTTGGACTCCACAAGAAGACAGTGCATTTCATGAATTGAAAAGGATGTTGGTCACAACACCCATTTTGGCTTCTCCATTATCAAAAGAGCCTATGTTACTCTATATAGCGGCTACCAACAGAGTAGTGAGTGCTGTGGTCGTCGTAGAACGACTCGAAGATGATAAGTCGGTACAGAGGCCGGTGTATTATTTGAGCGAGGTGTTATCCGCTTCAAAGCAAAATTACCCACATTATCAGAAGATGGCTTATGGAGTGTACATGTCGGCAAAGAAACTTAAACATTACTTCGAAGAGCACCCCATCAAAGTGATCTGTGAAGCACCCATAGCCGACATATTGAGCAACAAAGATGCAAGTGGCCGAATAGCAAAATGGGCAATTGAGTTGTCACCGTATGCTCCACAATTCGATAGGAGAGATGCAATCAAATCTCAGGCGGTCGCCGACTTCTTCGTAGATTGGGCCGAGGAGAAGTATGAGCCACCATTACCAGACCCAAATTATTGGACGATGCATTTCGACGGTTCCAAACTAAGAAATGGTTTGGGGGCAGGAATATTGTTAACCTCGCCCAAAAGAGATCAGCTGAAATATGTGCTGCAAATACATTTTGCCGCGTCAATCAATGTAGCCGAATATGAAGCACTGGTCCATGGATTGAAAGTAGCAAAAGAGATTGGCATACGCCGAATCTTATGCTATGGGGACTCGGATCTAGTAGTACAGCAAGTCTCAGGCAATTGGGATGCATTAGATGATAATATGGCTTTGTATAGATTTCATGTGCAAAGATCAGTGGATACTTTGAAGGGTGTGAATTTCACCACATACCTCGGGCAGAAAATGATGCCGCAGACACGTTGTCAAAGCTAGGATCAACCAGGCAGTCAATTCCCCCAGGTATTGCCCTAGAGCACCTCAGGAAACCATCAATAACTCCATCACAAGAGTCCGAATCCATCTTTATTCCGGCAAATTCAGCAGAAGATAATGTGCCGATGGAAATAGACCAGCAATATAACCCGGAACTCCCCAAGAGGAGGACAGCAGAGGTAAGCATAACTATGGAGAAAGCCGAGGTAGTTATGTCAGCAGAAAACATGGAAATAGACAGTGAGACCACACCAGAGAAAATCACACCGGTATGGGCGCAACCCATATTCTCTTTCCTTAAAGATGCGATTTTGCCGAATAATGAAGTGTTAGCAAGACAGATATCAAGGAGAGCTAAAGCTTATACAATCATAAATAATGAGGTATATAAAAGAAGCGTCACAAGTGTATTGCAAAGGTGTGTGAGTTCGGCAGAAGGTCAGGAGATCCTCCTAGATATACATCAAGGAGAATGTGGACACCATGCATCATCTCGTGCCTTAGTGGCCAAAGCATTCAGGCATGGGTTTTATTGGCCAACGGCGCTGAAGGAAGCCAAAGAGCTGGTTGAAAAATGCAATGGTTGTCAGAGGTATGCAACCAAGATACACATGCCGTCGTCCGAGTTAAAAACGATACCCATTACTTGGCCGTTTTCTATGTGGTGCTTAGATATGGTGGGACCATTTAAGCCGGCCCGAGGGGGGATGACCCACATATTGGTTATGGTGGACAAGTTCACAAAATGGATTGAAGTGAAACCAATAAAAAATGCGATGGGCCCACAGCAGTGAAATTCCTCAAAGATATTATCTTAAGATATGGGTACCCGCACAGTGTTATTACAGATAACGGCACAAACTTTGCAGAAGGAGCTTTCGCTAGGTTTTGCCAAGAGAAACACATAAGATTAGATGTTGCCTCTGTGGCTCATCCAGCATCTAATGGGCAAGTGGAAAGGTCTAATGGACTAGTATTGTCCGGAATAAAACCACGACTCATTGAACCATTGCAAAGGTCGGCAGGATGTTGGATTGAGGAATTACCAGCAGTATTATGGATCCTCAGGACTACTCCGAATAGATCAACAGGTTATACACCATTCTTTCTGGTATACGGGGCAGAGGCCGTGCTTCCAGCCGACATAATACATGACTCGCCAAGAGTTACTCAATATACAACTTCAGAGGTAAATGAAGTAGCTCGGCAAGATACTGTTGATCTGCTAGAAGAAGCCAGAGAGCTGGCGCTATCACGATCAGCTATTTATCAGCAGAACTTGCGATGATATCACAGCAAGAAGGTGAATCCAAGAGTGTTCAAAGAAGGGGATTTAGTTCTCTGACTGGTGCAACGCACGGCCGACATGCACAAGCTGTCACCTCCGTGGGAAGGACCATTCATCGTGAGCAAAGCATTGCACAATGATGCCTATTATCTAATCGATGCTCAATCCCCTGGAAAGAACAGGGCAGACAAAGCCGGCGAAGAAACGAAAAGGCCATGGAACGTAGCTTTACTTCGTCCATTTTACTCGTAGCATAGTATCTCAAGATCAAGCGCCAATTATGTATTAAACCTCGGCATCCAGAGCAGTGACTCGGGGACTGCCATATGTTATTTCAATTTCATCTTATGTATTAAACCTCGGCATCCAGAGCAGTGACTCGGGGACTGCCATGTGTTATTTCAATTTTGGGTTATGTATTAAACCTCGGCATCCAGAGCAGTGACTCGAGGACTGCCATATGTTATTTCAATTTTATGTTGTGTTAAACCTCGGCATCCAGAGCAATGACTCGGGGACTGCCATATGTTATTTCAATTTTATGTTATGTACTAAACCTCGGCACCTTGAGCAGCGACTCGGCAACCGTCTTATATTATTTCTGAAATTTGGTTTACACACTAGACTTCGGCGCTATAGGCAGTGACTCGGGGACTGCCATATATTGTTCCGAAGTAGTGGTTATCCTTTGATACAAGGAAGGTATCAAACTTCGACACTCAAAGTAAGAACGGCTCAATCACCTATGATATTCGAAGCCCACACCCAGATTAATTGGCTAAACCACGGAAATACAAAGGCAAAGATATATCCCAAAATCAAGAAATCGCAGGCCACCAAAGCAAGGATTCGGACGAACAAGACCACTTAAACAAAGTGATAACAATTACAAACATATATGTCTCAACAGCACATGGCAAAAGAAATTCATGCCATACAGAAGACGGACAAATGTTCCACGTACATCATACGCCCGGCATACCAGGGATAAGAAATGACTTAAAGGTTTTTAGCTGGAGAGGCAATAACTTGGTCAGGGGATGGGCACTCCGAGGTAGGCGGAGCTTCGGCCGAGGTTGCCTCGCCCTCCACAGACCCAGGTGCGACTTCGGCGGAAGCCCGAGGCTGCTGAGGAGCATCAGTTTGTGCAGTTGAATGCCCAGTACCTTTGGAGGAGGATCGCGCGTCGCCGTTGCCATCCGAGCTTGAACTGGAATCACCAGAAGTAGCCGAGTCATCCTCATCTTCCTCTTGTTCAGCTGAGTTGTTATCCGATGCATCCTCGACTATGACCTCGTCGTCCGGGTTCTGAAGGAAACTCGGACCTTCATTCCAGGTATGCACGTCGGCATACTCAACGAGCTGGAAGGCGCGAGCTTGCCGAAGAGAAAAGAAGGTGGGGTCCTCAACCCAACGGGAACCAGTGCGCAAATTTCTCAAGATATCAAGAGAAATATCTTCATACCATGACATGATAACAGTGAGAGCCATATCAGCGCCAGCTCGTCCGGCTGATTCCCTCCAAAGACTTAGTTGCCTCTCGGACGCCATTAGTCTTTTAACCAGCAATTGGACCTCATTGATATCAGGAGTCCCAGAAGTATTCGGCCAGAGAACATGGTACGCTCGGATAGCTGCCTGCACCAAATCCCTGCCCATAATCTTCATCGGACCAACTGCAGCGCCGACAGCAACCAGGAAATCTTCCATCGAGTACTCCGAGTCCGCGTCAACAGGGACACCTCGGCGCACACGAGCAGCAAGAACCGCTTTAGAGCTCACGGGCTTAGCTTCTGGAAAATGATCTGCGCAAAACACGAATGCGTCAGGGGGCATCAGGAAAAAAGAAAAAGATAATCCGGTCGTGCTAAGAAGCTTATGATGAATATAACTCATCATTATCTGAAGGTCTTTAGCCCAGTCAATCTTGCTCTTCTCAAAGCGAGCGATCTCCTCGCTCATTCCCCGAGTTTTCAGTTCGGCAGCCTCGAGGAGCTCTTTATTTTTCTGCAGTTGCAGAGCTAGCCGATTTTTCTCCTCGGAGAACTCCTGGTCGACCTTTTCTAGTTCGGACTTCTGAGAGAGATTAAGGGCCTCCACCTCGGCGCGCAGGCGAGCTATTTCATCGTCCTTTTCTTTTAGCTGCGCCGAATGAGTAGCGCTTTGTTCTAAAAAATGCAGCATCACATCAGGCATGGGCGTGCAATCTTGGTGAGATGCTGCAAAGGTTTGTAACTCGGCTTTACCAAAGCCAAACGAGATAAAAGAAACTTAGCGCACATTTTAAAGAGGGAAAGGTATAAGGTAAAAGGGAAACTAACCTTCCAGGTTCTTGACTTTCTTCTCAAGACGGATGTTGAGATTATTGATGTTACCTGTTCACCAACAAAGTGAGCCGACATCTCGCATACAAAACAATAAGAATGTCGGAGATGACGAAAAGAATTGTCGACTTACCAGCCTTTTTCACCACAGGAATAACTTTCTCATATTTTTCTTCCAATTTTCTGTGCGAAAAAAGCAATCTTTGAAATTCAGCAGTCCGCCAGTCATGTGCAACCTGAGCAATAGATCAAACGATGAGTGGATATTCAAAGCCAAAACAGATCCGAGTCAAGCAAAACTTAACCCGGATCTAGGTGGCTGGATATTCAAAGCCAAAACAGATCCGAGTCAAGCAAAACTTAACCCGGATCTAGGTGGATGGATATTCAAAGCCAAAACAGATCCGAGTCAAGCAAAACTTAACCCGGATCTAGGTGGCTGGATATTCAAAGCCAAAACAGATCCGAGTCAAGCAAAACTTAACCCGGATCTAGGTGGCTGGATATTCAAAGCCAAAACAGATCCGAGTCAAGCAAAACTTAACCCGGATCTAGGTGGCTGGATATTCAAAGCCAAAACAGATCCGAGTCAAGCAAAACTTAACCCGGATCTAGGTGGCTGGATATTCAAAGCCAGAACAGATCCGAGTCAAGCAAAACTTAACCCGGACCTAGGTGGCTGGATATTCAAAGCCAAAACAGATCCAAGTCAAGCAGAACTTAACCCTGATCTAGGTGGCTGAATATTCAAAGATCAGCTAGACAAAAATCAAGCAAAGTTTAAGGCAGATCTAGTCGGATATAGGTTCGAACCCTAAAGTTAAATCGAATTAAGTAGAGTGTCATAAAACTTCCAAGCGAATAACAAGTTATTCGCTTGCAAGTTTCGGGGACTAGAGTATATATAGTAGCATCTGGAGAATTAATCAAAACTCCGTCAAACAACAATTACCTCATTCATCCTGTTACTATCAAGGACGATCTTGGTGGCTTGATCCAAGCGGCTGCTAATGTCGGAAAGCTAGAATGGCTGACTGCTGGGATTACCCTCAAACTGATCGGCAGCATTCCAGTTATTGGCATATTCCACCAGTGAGCCGAGGCTGTTTCCACTTGCCGTCCGAGTTAGGACTTTACCCCGGACGTGCTCTGTAACCACCGCGGCCGCAGGGCTTTTATGAAGAGCAAGCTGGGTACCGGCGGCCGGAGTAACGGAGGTTTTGGTGGAGGCAGTTCCTTTGCACAGCACATCGGCGATACTCGGCTAAGAAGAGCCAACAAGACCTTTCTGGGAAGTGGAAGCCTTGGCGGCGATAGCTTTTCTTGCTTTAGAAGAGGCATCGGCAGGAGCTGATACCTCGGCAATGGGAACGGTGTCTTTAGGAGCCGGAGGGGTCACGGTCGTAGAGGGCGCCGAGATATTGACGTCCTCGGCCGGGGCTGGAGTTACTATAGAAACCGCGGGGGTAGAAAGGGGCTCAGTAGAGACGCTCGGATTCACAGAGGAGGCAACTGGTTCGGTGGAAATCTCGGAGGGACGAGTGGAATCAACGTCAACAAGAGGAGTCTCAGGCACATAGTGGCGAGGGGGCGATCGATTCGGAACTGGAGGAGATGCAGCACGAGCAGGACTGGGAATCCTGGTATCTTCGGTAGGCGGAGGAGACGGCTGCCGAGTCACACGGCTAGTCATGCTAGGACCGCCGGGCTTAACAGAAAGTGGAGCACTGCGAAAATAAAAAAGAAAGAAGGGCGTCAGGTTGAAAAGCAGAAAGAGAGAAACAAGAAATACGAGCAAAAGGAACTTACCCTGCGACTCCAGGCATGGTCTTGCGCCTGGGAGGATTCGGAGCGGATTTCTTCATTCGTTTCTTGGGGGCCGCCTCTGAGGCACCAGCAAGAGCCCCACGTTTCCCCGAGGTAACAGGGGGCCGGGAAGCGATAGGCTCGGCGTCGTGAACCTGACCGGCCGGATTAGCTGGGAAAGTAGAAGCCCGAAATGCATAAGAAATGGGCATTGCGGCAACTACCTCTAGAACTTGGACCTCGTCCGAATCACCTTCCTCCTCATGGGCCGAGGTCTTGCCACGAGCACGAGCCGGGGCGAGATCCGACTTGGGAACGAACTCTTCCGAGTCCGGCTCCCCAATGTCCAGGGTATTCCGGTCCGCAGGCCACGGAAGCGACAAAACCTCGGCATCCTCGTCCTTCTGCTCTGCGAACCTCTGTAAGACAAGAAAGAGGAAAATTAGCGAAAACAGTTACGAAAACAATTGGAAAACAAAGCGTTAATGGTTAAGCTTACTTCGGGAGGGGGACGCTCGTGGGTGAACGGCTTCAATCCCCAAGCCCAGTCCTCAGGCATCTCCGTCTTGAAGATAGCTCGGACACGCTTAAAGATGAGATAGTTGTCCAGCTCCACGGTCGAGACTCGGTTGGGGTCAAGAGGACCGCTCATGTAGCAGAGTTTATGCGTCCGTTTCTGGAATGGGCAGATTCGGCTACTGATAAAGGTAGCCATCAAATCCTCGCTGCGTAACCCGACGCGGATCAGCTCCTTAAGCCGAATCTCAAAGGCCTCGGCCAAGGCGTGACTCTTCCTCGGATTATAAGTCCAATTCACCTTGGAGGGCGTACCAATGGAGAATGCAGGGAGCCGAATCTTGTCCTCCGTTCCCGTGTTCTTGACATAGAAGAAGGACTTGTGCCACTTCTTGCACGACTCTATCCCCGTAACACGAGGAAATACGGACTTCCTCCAAGGTGTAATGGACGCTGCTCCACATTGAGTAAGCAGTTTCTCGGAATGGTGCAGAGACTTGTCAGGGACAACGTTAGAACGAATCTGGAAGAACGTCGACCAGACATGCACGGACGGCCATAGGCCGAAGTATCCCTCCGAGGCAGAGATAAAAGCAGAGAGAGGCGATGGCATTTGCAGGAAGGTGATGCGGCTGAAGGCCGAAGTACTCGAGAAATTCCCTAGCAAAGTCGCTAAGAGGGAGACCAAAGCCGCGCGAGAAATGCGACATGAAAACTACATACTCGCCCTCCCTAAGATCCGGAGAGGACTCACTGCCGGGTAAGCGACAGGAGACCTCGGCGGGAATCCTCCGAGTCCGGATAAGCCACTCGATCTCGCGGCGAGTAATGGAGGAGCCCTGCCACGAGCCTCGCTCGGGCCCAGAGCCAGCATCGTCATCCTCTATCAGGCACCGCTGAAGGAGCTAGACATGGGCTCGCCGGAGAAATCAGCGGAGGAAGAACTAGCGGTGGAGGAAAGTTTAGAACTACAGGGCCCCGTCGTGATTCTACACAGAAACGGCGGCGGAGCAGCAAAGGAACCACCGCGCAAAAACGAAAGGGAAACAAAGGAATCTAGAGGAAAGCCTAGGCGACGGGACCGGAAAGAACTCACCGGCGACGACGCCGGAGCTAGCGAACAAGGACGAGGCAGACGGAGCAACGCGGCGGAGTCCTCGCCGTCGGAGGTTCAGATGAAAGCGCGGCTGCGGAGCCGCGAACGGGTGCAGAAGCGAGAGGAAGAAGAAGGGCGCGGGCGAGCGAAAAGGGGAAAGTGAATTCCCCAGCGCCGCGCCCCTCTTTATAATCGAGCCGCAAGCGAGGTAGTGGGATCGTGGGTGTGGCGGTTGACCGTGTAGATCGTGTGCGCCGCACGACCGCACGTCATTGAGCGGAACCGCACCAAGGGCCACACGGTAGCAAAGAAGGTCACGATCCCCAACAGAAACGGCACACGAGGCGTCGCAGCGCTGGCGCGACAGGCGCAGTAGTAACTATAGCCTGTCAGTAAATACTGTAGAGGAACGAAAAACTAGAGAAACAATGATGGGGATGACACGTAGGACAAGGCGTACGCGAGAAGATACGATGATACCTCGAACGAGAAAGAAATAACTCGGAAACAATGTGGAACGAGTATCATGAAACTGATACGGCCCGGCCGAGGTTATCGGCGGGGCCATACCAGCTTCGGGGACTAATGTTGGGGAGGTAAACCCGGATAGGGTAAAGACGGGGAAAGACGAAAGGATGTCCCCCGTCTAGTTTCCGAGTTACAGTCTGAATCGGCCGAATCCTGTAGAAGTCGGCCGAGATAGGAAAGGGCAGGACCCTTATAATGAAGGCAAGGCATACCCGGCCGAGATACTGCGTAAGTCGGCCGGGTTAGCCCGAGTAATCTTGATGCAAGTGAAGGACAAGCCGAGTTACGCGAGGCAGGGCCGAATGATACGAAGCTTGCAGGAGAAGGAGAAGCCTAAAGTCAAACTCTAGCCGCGGGCTAGGGAGAATCTGAGCGGAGCCAAGCACTAGGGACAAAGGCGCAGAGCGACAGAGAGGCAGAAGGAGGTCACGGAGGTGACAATCCTGAAGCCCGAGGCGCACAGGAGGGGACCTCTAGAACCTTGCCATCATTAGGGGAGCGACAGGGAAAGGGGGGGCGCCAAACTACTATATTGGGACAAGCATATTCCTCGAATATGCTTGCCACATCAGCCCTAAAGGAACCCAAGGCTCTCCTTTATAAGGGGAAGCTTGGACCCTGAGGAGGGGATCGGCTCATTTTTAGTACCGTTAGGCTGGTAAAGTTCTTCCTTCTTGAACACAGCTCAAGGAGCACTTGTAGCCCAAGGAAGGAGAAATAAAGATCTTTGCCTTTGCCTTCTGTGTGTAGAATCAACTGCATCTTCCCTCCCCAGATCCCACTAGCATCCATTGGCCCCATACTTTAGCCTACCCATAGCATCTGCCGTGCCACCACCACGACAGATAGCCAAGTGCTTCTTGGGCTACGAGGTCAAGTATGTACCTAGGGAGCAAAACAAGGCGACTGATCTATTGTCTAAGCTTGGATCAGGCGCAAACAAATTCCGCCTGGAGTTTCCCTAGAGCATTTACAGACACCATCCGTGAAGGGAGCAGACATAGACAACCCGGATAGAGTTGACTCTTTCGTTCACATAGTGACAAAGGTCCCTCTGGCTTGGACAAAACCATTCATGGAATATCTCGTACACGGAACTTTGCCTGATGACAAAGTCAAAAGACAACAAATAATACGTCGAGCAAAGGGCTATACCATAATCAATGGACAGCTCTACAAAAGAAGCACCACTGGTGTATACCTTAAATGTGTTTCTCAGCAAGAAGGTATTGAAATCCTACGCGAAATCCATCTCGGAGATTGTGGGCATCACGCCGCTCCTCGATCGTTGGTCGCTAAAGCCTTCCGGCAAGGATTATACTGGCTGACCGCTAGGACTCTGACAATATGGTTGAGACATGCATGGGATGCCAGTACTATGCCCGACAACCACATGTTCCTGCTGAAGAATTGCGAACAATACCAATAACTTGTCCGTTTGAAGTCTGGGGGCTGGACATGGTAGGTCCGTTGCAAACGGCACCATGTGGGTTTACACATCTGCTAGTAACAGTTGATAAATTCACCAAATGTATAGAAGCTAAACCCATTAGAAAGCTCGATGGGGCAACTTCCCTTAGGTTTGTCTAAGATCTAGTGGTGAGATTTGGTCTCCCACATAGCATTATCACCGACAGCGGCAGCAACTTGTCACTCGGAGAAGTGGAGGCTTATTGTTGGGAGAAAGGGATCCGACTTGACCTTGTATCTGTGGCACATCCACAGTCCAATGGTCAGGTTGAGCGAGCCAATAGATTAATTTTGTAGGGAATCAAGACACGTCTGGAAGCACCGCTACATAGAGCAGCTGGAGCCTGGGCAGAAGAATTGCCATCTGTGCTGTGGAGTTTACGAACTACACCCAAAAGATCCACCGGCTGAGCAGAAGCCATCCTGCCTTCCGACATCCTTCACGATGCACCAAGAGTTGCCGCCTATGACAAAGATGACGCTGAAGAATCCAGATGCCTATATGTGGACCTTCTCGAGGAGGAGCGCGCATTGGCATGCCAAAGATCCGCCATCTACCAGCAGAAGCTACGCAGCTACCATAGTCGCCGCGTTCGGCATCACTCGTTTAAAGAGGGGGGCCTGGTGCTCTGACTTAAGCAGAAGAAGTCACACAAATTATCCCCGCCATGGTAAGGACCTTCATCATAAGCAAGGCGCTACTCAATGGGTCTTACTACCTCGTTGAAAATCGTGAACTCGAGGATAGACCCAACGAGGATCATAAGCGTAAGCGACATGACCCGGATGATGACTAACCGGAGCTTGATCGGCCATGGAACATAGCACAACTACGTCCTTTCTACACTTAGCATTTTTATATATTGTGTACATATTATATGATCAATGAAATAAAGCTCGCTGGTTCACTCATATTTCCGAGTCTTTTACCTCCGTTAGTGTTCATTTTTTGGATCGTATAAAACCTTTATGCACAAGCTTTGCGATTGCACTTGTGAAAATTCCGCCTACAGGCGTTAGCTTAAGTTTTCTGGTCTACACGTTCTCTGTCGTTTTTATGTGGATTCTGGAGTAGTGACTTTTGGCACTTATTGTCGGCGATTTTGTGCTTAGGTTATTGACGGTGCCATTAGGCATCATTGCCTGAGTGCATGGTTCCACAACGAGTCTTCCGACTCACGAAAAGTCAAGCATAAAAACCAGAGTAACGGATAAGCCAGCACTTTCTTAAAAAATATATACATGCTGGAACCAGTTCTTGAGTAGCAGGAAATAACAACCATTGTTTTTCCGCCTTAAGTTAAACAAGTAGTTTTTCCGCATACAAATTCCAGAGGAAACAAATATTACATATTGTTTTCATTTCTCTCGCGCGGGCAACTTGGATGCAACGTCATCAGCAGCAGGCTCCTCGAAGTCGGCAGTTTTGAGGGACTCGGGGGAGCTTTGGTTATCACCGTCAATGATCTCCATGGGCACGAAGATGCTAGGGTCGACCAACTCGGTGACTCTGGTATCAAAACCCGCGACTGACGCCAAGATAGCCTTGTGATCTATCACTTGGCCTTCATCATCCATGTCGGGGATACCGGTGGTCACCGTTTCGATGTCGGCGATTTCTTAGTGAGCCTTGACCATTGACAGCGCCATCCTCGTGCCAGCCCGGGTACATGAAGCTTTCCAGCTTGCAATACGCTCGGGGGCTTGGCGCAAGATCTTCGAGAACTTCATCACGAAATCCACCGCTTTGATGTTGATCTGTAGGTGCTTGGCTATCTCCTTGGCCTGCGTGATGGTGGTATTGATAAAGTTGCCAGCAAGGACCATGCATTCTTTTGGCGGAGGAGGTGACTGGGTCAACCCAATAGGAGATGTAAATTTCCAACAAAGGAACGCATGAGTTCAGTCAAACAAAAGTTCAAAGTATCCAACTTACAGAAGTACAAGGCGGATAATCACTCACTGAAAATGCTAATCTCAGCCTGCTAGAGAGTTTCCGCCATAGAATCCCGTTCTTGTCGGAGGATCTTGTATGCTTCGACATTGTGCTGATTTTGCTCATCGGCAGCTTTCTTCTGCTCTTTTAGCATCTCGATCTCCTCCTTCAAGAGGGTCATCTCTTCATTGGCGGAATCCTGCAGGACTTTCATGGAGTCCTCATGCATCTTCAGCATATCCTTCCTCTCCTGCTTAAGGATCTTGTTTTCGCTATCCAACTGCTGAATGTGCTTGGATTGCTCAACAATATATTTAGCCTTGGAAATGGTTTCTGCAAGTCGGAGAATGAACAGTACACAATGAGTACTCGGAGAATGTTGGCACAAGACCAAGTCGGAATATGAAAAAGAAAGGAAAAAGAGACGCTTTCTCTTGATGGTTTGTTCCTTCAAGAAGATAGTTTTACCCTTTTCGGCTTCCAAGTCCGTGCGCATCTTCTGGTACTTCTTGTTGGCCACGCCTCTCCGAGCATTCTCATTCCATGGAAAGAAAATTTAGCGTTGTTTAGTCTACTTGGAGCATCTAGCCGGATAACTATCCACCTAGAGGCTTGGGGGCTACAGTGAGAGTTTTTTAACTTGGCAATATACTTAGTCTTTATTTAAGCATCTAGTCGGAACTAATTCAGTTACAACTAGAGGCTTGGGGGCTACAGTATCGAAATTTACAAACACTGCGTATGCTACTCTAAAAGTATCTAGTCGGAATATTTCATTCAAACTATATACTTGGGGGCTACAGTGAGAAGTTTTCTAGCTTAGTTACTCTTGGAGCATTTAGATGCAAAGACCTATGGTTTTCCGTCTAAATCCTCGGGGGCTACAGTGGGATACTCATATGAAATGTAAAAAGCAAATAAAACTTACAAGTGCGATGATCTTGAGGTTTGTAGCACTCTCAGCAAGCAACTTACCAAAGGATAGGCTGTTTCCTTGCAAGATTTCTGATTGCCGGAGAAGCTCCTCAAGACCGCATGTTGGAGATGTCGGTACCGCACTAGGAACCAAAGCGGAGCTACCCGGCGTAAGTACCGGGTAGACTATCTTCGGGAACTCTATGGTTTTCTTGGGTGCGGAGACGCCGCCTTTGACAGACGTACCACCCTCCACCACCGTTGTACCGCTACCGATGGCATCCTTAGCCGGAGCTTCAGCTATTTGAGTTGCGGCACTTTCTTGCGTTGCCTGTCCGCCGACAACGGCAAGCTCCGCGGAGGCACCTGAGTCTACTTCCATGGCGGAAGGGCCAGATGCATCTTTGGCTTGTGAGCTTGTCGGAGCAGGCGTAGGCTGGACGCTGGGAGTGACAGGGGCGATGGCGGGATATGCGTGGGGAGACATGTCACGATGCAACATATCCTTAATGTTTCTAGAAGCCCCCAAAGTTTTGGAGGACTTCTTCAAACTAGTAGTGGCCTTTTTCCTGAAACGTGCAAAAAGTATAAGTACAGGAATAAGACAAGAAATGGACAATGTCGGAGGAAAAGAAGCTTACACAACAGGTGGTGCTTTAGCAAAAGGGATCCCAGTAGCTCTTATTTTCTCTGCCTCCAGGGCGGCAGTGGGCTTCTTGGAGGCTCCACCCTCCGTCTTCTTCTTCTTGCCTCAGTCGGCAGCGTCAGAGGTGGAGCTCTTCCGCTTTCACGCCAGCGGGACATCATCGTCGGACACGACGGTGAATTCCTTCATCTTGGGGTCATAGATTTGGACAGCCATGCTATCCGCCTCTAGAGTGCTAAGCTGTTAAGTGAAATCCCAATGTGTCAGATAAGATGATAATGGCTAGATGGAAGAACTGGAGTAAAAGTCATACTCGGAAAATAAAACAGGTACCTCTGGGAACTTGCCCTCCTCGAACATGTCGTAGGTGATGGGGAAGCCACGCTTCCTGTCCTTCACCTTGACGATGTCCTTGAGGCAGAGCTTGACGGAGTCGCTCGAGAAGTTGTCCTCGGAGATGCAGAGGCTATCCTTCCTCTCCTTAGAGTACTCATGCATAAGCTTGGAGCGGTGCTGCAGAGGCTGGATCCGCCTGACAAACCAACACATGGCTAGGTCCAACCCGATCAGACCCGTATATACGAACCACTCTATCCGCCTAATGGCGCGGGAGGCTTCGTCGTCGGAGGGAAGGATGGCTTGGGATCTCCATGTCGGGGCTTCGGGAGCGGCTCCGTTGACAAAGTCTGGATACGTTTCTTCTCGGTCAGCCAGAGGGATGTCTGGGCCGTAGAAGTACGTCCGTTGCCAGTTCTTGCAAGATTTGTGGCCGACGATGTTGAGAAACCGCCGGCCAGGCCGAATCTTAAAGCTAATGGTCCCACGGTTCCTAAGCTCGTCTTTGCCGGCTCCGACTTCCCTCTTGATGGTGAAGAAATATACAAAGAGATCTAGCCTAGGCCTAATCCCTAAGTAACCCTCACAAAGCGCCACGTAGTTGCTAAGCGCAAGGATACTATTGGGGGAGAGGTTCTGAGGCTGTACTCGGTAATGACTAAGGACAACTAGGAAGAAATTGGAGATGGGCAGGGAGACACCACATACCAGTTGGGCTTTGAGGTACACCTTCTCTTCGGCTTGGGGAGAAGGGGTGACCTCGCCGGCCGACACCACCCACCAGACAAGCCCCTCTGTCACAGGAAGGTATCCCTCGACGAGCAGCTCCTTGATATCGCGATCCGTGATATCCGAACCGCACCAATCCCCCTTGTGGGAATCACCTTCCTCTTCCAGCAGCTCCAGTGCTGCTGGATTGTGGTTGCCGCCGGCGGGTTCTATCACCACTGATTTGGGCAGCACCAGGCCCTCTGGGGGCACGTGGACGGTGCTCGTCGGCTTCACCGCAGTATCGCCGGACGCCGCCATGGAGGGAGCAGAACTGCTGCTAGCCATTGGAAGAATAGAGGTGGTGACTGGGAGGATTGAAGGGTTAGGGTTTTATGCGAAACGCGCGGAGAGCTCGGGGAGGTGCTCGCTGGAGGAAGAAGTCGACGCGGGAGGAGAATGAGGTGAAAAGCAAAATTCCACCGCGGTTACAATTTATAACCTCCGGCATCAAGATTCATGCAAAACGATCGAATGATTGACGTGTGGGCGACGTGTGCGGGCGCGTGCGCGAAAATTTCGCCACGTTCCCAACCGTCGCCGCCAACGGTTCGTATCGCTCGTACGGGAAAAACAAACATGATTGTGTTCTCTGCATGTGTGAGTTACGAGGCGTTGCTGACCTATGTCTACGACGTCCTAGCTGTCACTGGCAGATGAACCATCACATCGGAATATTTCGGCATGGACGGATCCAGTCCGGCTACAGAAGAGTACGATGGAAGATTCAACAATTCTCCGACTTACAAGTTGAAGACGGAGAAAACCTTGCAGGGTTCTTTGGGAGGACTACAAGATATTGCTTGACGATTTGCCGACATCCATCTAGACGGAGCATTCAACCTGAAGAGGCAAGACGGCGCAAGATCTCGGAGTTCTCCGGGGGCTACTGTTGGGGATATGCTATATGGGTATCCTCATAGCATGTCTCCTATCCGGATAATCCGGGTGGCCCACAGTTGGTAGCATGGCCCATGGCCTACTGGGCAGCCCAGTTAGATGGATCCAGAAGGGAGGCCCATGCCGGATAAAGGAAGGTTACAGAGGAGTTACCGACGTACCCGGAGCCTTGGAATGCAAGACACGCTAGACTAGTTGTAAGCAGTGTAGGAATTTGTAACCTGTTCGGCTAGGACTTTGCCTATAACCCTAGGACCTGGCGACTATATAAGTCGGGCCTATGGGAGCCTTTAGGGCACAATCTCAGACAACCTAGTATCGATTAGCATACACCTCGCACAGCGAACCAATCCCTATAACTCGGCGTATTGCCCTTATAGTGATTTATAGCAGGAGTAGGATTCCGCCATCGTTGTGGGATATGAACCTGGGTAAGCTGTGTTACCTCGTACTTGTCAACCGTCCGCCTTCCCCCACGTCTCTAAACACGCACTATGATGACCCCTCCATGGCGTACTTTTCGGCAATACCACGACATCTCATGGGTAAAGTAACGCACCTCTGTAGAGTGTAAGAACTGTAACTTGTTACTCCCTGTTCCGGAAAGGAGCTATGAACGCGGAGGGAAAGGAACTCCATGAAAGTTCTGGTAAACCCGTGAAAGCTGACGGACATAGCTTTTCAGAATAAAAGCAACCTTTGAAGAAATGTTTACGAAAACCTGCATTGCCTACGACCTATGGTCTATGGCTGTAGATATAGTACATCAAACACTCATTTTTAGTGAACTTGCTGAGTACGCTCGTACTCAATGTATCTTCTTAACCCTTGCTAGGTTCTAACGCCCACAGACGACGTCTACATCAACTTATGCTCAAGGAAATCTTCATCAACAGCTCAAGCTATTCCTTGAAGTCAAGGAAGTCAACATATACATCAATTAAAGTGAAGACGGAGTTGCTGATTAGATAGAAATATAAACTCTAGCCATAGAACCTACTTCTATAGAGTATTGCAATAAGTAGCAATGCAAGCCCATTAGTTTAAATACTAGTCTATTAGTATGATAGTTATGAGTTGATTATTTCTGATTCTTCTTTGTAAGAAGTTTCTTTCTCTCTCTTTAACCTAGAGTGTTCTCTGGATCTTTTGAAAAGAGTTGAGTTGTAACCTATAGTCATGTCTTGGACCTGCTGTGTTTCTGTTGTACCACTCTGAGGGATGTAATACTGGTGAATGGTGTTTTATTGGTGTTATGTCTACGACTATAGTGTACTATATCATGCAGTGGTATACTGGGTCACCGCATCCTTCTGCTCAACTCGTCTTCCCTAGACGTCAACCCTTAGCCCATATGGTGTTGGTGGGAGATCACACCATGAATGGACGACTCATGTTTCATCCAGATCATGATATGGAGCTCCGGGAGATGGGTAGATTGTGGGGAGTTGTTATGTGCTCTATTGACTTTAGTGAGGCTCCGATGAGCTCAATTGGGCAAGGGTTTAATGCCTCAAATGTTGGTGTTGAGAGGCTAATAAACTTGGATTTTGTTTGCACCTAGGTTGTTTCAAAATGTTACAAGCACGCCATTTTGTTTGTTGTGTACACACGGGAGATATTTTGTAATGATTCTACTAGTTCGTACGAGGTTGAAATGATGTTATAGTTATGTTTCTTCATTTTTCCTCATGTTATTCTTATATGCTAATTGCGTTGGTTTTTCATGTATGTGTTGGATTCCTCTTTTAATACTCCATCTGTTCCAAAATATAAGTTGTCTTAGCCTTTTTTGAAACACATATATCTAGACGTCTTTTAGTGTGTAGGTTTGAAGCAAAATAAGTGAACATACACACTAAAAGATGCCTAGATACATGTATTTTGAAAAATACTAAAACATCTTATATTTTGAAACGTTGAGGGAGTAGTTTCTTTCTAATACCGATGGGATTTGTTGAATATGTAGAATTTGTGTTGCATGTGCATGTTTGAAATGTTTCAACGTTTTTCAGTGACTTTTGATGGGGTCGATGGATAAATGTTACATACGCATGCAAGAGTTTGACATTGCATTGTATATCCCAAAATTTGTCATTTAAACTAGTAGTATCTCAAAATGAATCCGGAACGTCTAGCGCATCCACTATGGAAAGCTGATAGGAGATCAAACTAAATAGACAGTATAAGCATATGTGTTTAATTAGCACCAACTAGAAATGGATGAGGTTCATCTGAAAAAACAGAGGCATGCATAAGTGTTGCCTTCGTTTATATAAGCATCAGCCAATACTCCTACTACGCTAGGTAGTGAACACAGCCGCGACGCTCTGCCACGTTCAGCTTTGTGCGCCGCCATGCCGCTCGCCGCTCTGTTCACTGACCCATTCGTGGTCTTCTGCGCCGTCCTCTGCCTCCTCCTCCACCTCGCGCTCCGCTCCCTGCGCCCCTCCGACCGCCGTCTCCCACCGGGCCCGCCTGGCGTGCCCCTCCTCGGCGCGCTGCCGCTCGTCGGCCCGGCCCCGCACACCGGCCTCGCGGCTCTGGCGCGCAAGTACGGGCCCGTGATGTACCTGAAAATGGGCACCTGCGGCGTGGTGGTGGCGTCGTCTCCGTCGTCCGCTCGGACGTTCCTGAAGGCGCTGGACGCGCGGTTCGCGAACCGTCCGGCGGTGGCGAGCGCCGCGGACATCACGTACGGGTGCCAGAACATGGTGTTCGCCAACTACGGGCCCAAGTGGAAGCTGATGCGGAAGCTTTCGAGCGTGCACCTACTTGGGGCGCGCGCCGTGGCGGACTGGGCGCGCGTGCGCCGCGACGAGGCCGGGCGCGCCCTGCGTGGCATCGCGGAGGCCGCCGAGGCCGGGCGCCCCGTGGTGGTGCCGGAGGTGCTGGTGTGCGCGCTCGCCAACATCGTCGGGCAGATCACCGTCAGCAAGCGGGTGTTCGACGCGCAGGGCGACGAGTCCAACAGGTTGAACTGATCTGGTACTAAGCTTGCACGCTTCAATGTCTTGCAAAACTAAATGCATTTCGCACATGCATGCAGCTACAAGGAGATGATCGTGTCGCTCCTGACCGGCACGGGGCTGTTCAACATCAGCGACTTCGTGCCGGCGCTGTCGTGGATGGACCTGCAGGGCGTGCAGGCCAAGCTGCGGCGGGTACACAACCAGTTTGACGGGCTCATCACCAAGCTGCTGGCGGAGCACGCCGCCACGGCGGAGGACCGAGCGCGGGAGGGCCGCCTGGACTTCGTCGACAAGCTTCGCGCAAGCAAGGACGATGAGGACGGCGAGACCATTACGGAGGTCAACATCAAGGGACTCATCTTCGTAAGCTAGCTAGCTCCCCACCCTTTTATATTTTCGTTCTTCTCTGGAAATGCCATTTTTCATCCATTATTCATTCTGACCTATCACCTGCAACATTTAACAGTTGGCCTTTTTTCGCGTGCAAAAAAAATGTATCGGACGCATAGATTTAAAAACCAAACCTGTTCAAAAATATTTACTAGAGGAATTGAACTCATAAATCTTATGCTAGGCATAAATAAAAACATGTAAAACCCAATACCTTATATATACCTTATATGACTTTGTGATTACATATTGAAACATACATTATATATACCTTTTATGGTTATTTTGTTCTAAAATTTGCTAAAATTTTAATGAAAAAGAATTTGTTTTATCACCATCAAACCGAATGAACCAGTGGTCCGACAAACAAACTAGTGAATCAATCGCTTCGGAGATTCGGGAACCCCTCTCGCGTCTCTCGCTCCCCCGAGGGCGACGAGACGCCGCCCCTCCCTCCGGCCACCCCCGTCCCCTCCACCTCCCTCCATCCTTCGCCGCCGCCGGCTTGGGTCGCAGGGCGAAGCCCTGCTGGCGCCGGCGGCGGCGGACTGCCTTCCCCCGTGTCCTGAAGAGGGGGTCGGGGCCCCTCTTCTCCCCGGCGGCGGTGCTCTTCGGGAGGCCCTGGTCCGGCGCGGCCGGGTGGCCCAGGCGGTGGCGCCAACCTCGGGCGGCAGCCGCCATGGCGGGGAGCTCTGCTGGAGTCCGTCCCCGGCTCGAATCTGGGCATCTCGGGCCTAGATGGGCTCGAACGGGCTCAGATGGGCTTGGGCGGGCCGGTGTGCTGCCTCGATGGCGTTCTCTGTAGGTGGCAGCGGCAAGCTAGAGTGGAGGATGCGGCTCTGTAGCCTCCCATTGCAGCAACGGCGGCTAGGGCTTTACGGGCCTGTCTAGGCCCGGCCGGACCCTCCCGGGTCTGGTGTGCCCTGGCTGTCCTGTCCGGTCGATGACCGCCTCTCGGCGGTGGAAGTTCCTCCCGCGCGCTGCGGGGCTGCTGTCCCTCACTCCGGCGTTGTCGTGTACCCTCGCTGATCAGGCCACGTGTCAATGTCCACGAAGAGGCGGGTGAAGATGATTGCAAGATCGTGGTGGCGCATGCTAGTTGGTGGCTTAGCTGGATGGTGGTGTTCCGAGGTGTTGGGTTCTATGTGGGTAGTGGTCGGGAGAAATCCCTGTCGGCGTGTTCGACCCCGACGCGGTGCCGGCTACGGGTGGCGCCACTCCTTCCTGAAGGGCGTCGCGGGATTCCTCTGCCTCCACTTTACTCAGAGTACCGGGGGAAACCCCAGGACCTTGTTCCGGGTAGCAATACCGTGTCGACGATGCTTCCCTTGGGAAGGGGCTGCTTGGTACTCAGCGCTTCGGAGCGCTTGGAGCGTGGTAGGACATAGTCGGAGGGCGCAGCGATTGCGAATCATCTTAGCCTTGTCGCTTCGCCTTTGTCTTCATTTTTTCTTTGGGCATGTTCGTGTTGTGCTGTTTGCCCCAGCAGTTGTCGTGGTTGTACCGGTTTATCACTTGGACGTTGTGCTGTCTGGCCCAGCAGCGGTTTCACCTGTGTGCTTTATTTATAAAGCTGGGCGCGCAAGCCTGTTTCGAGGATCAATCGCTTCACCGGTTCAGTCCGGTTTTTAAAACTATGATTGGACGTGCATGCTACGCGTGCACGACACGGGAACCACCCAAATGACCAAAATGCAATCGAGTTGAGAAGTTGTCTTTGGTGGGCAATTGTGGGGTGGGCTCCTGCTGCTACCGTCCTGCTGCCAAGTTAGTGGAGTTGTTGAAAGAGAGACACATCGAGATCGAGTAGCACCGGGACAAATAATGTTGATAGCTACAGTTCAAACCCGTCAGCTAGCGTATGTAGTGGTTTCGTTATGTACGATCAAAAGTTTGAAACTATAGTCAGCTGCCATCCTTTTCTTTCAGAAAAAGGACGCGACCAATTCTGACCTAGAACTAACTTAATCCTCAGATGACGTTACTTAGTTTCATGTGCAATTCACCTATGTGCAAATCTCATTGCACGAATCACAAAGCAAATCTAACTGTCCGGCCTAGAGTCGAGCTATAGAACTAACTTAATTCTCGGTTGATCTAGAACTAACAAAAGGAAAAAAAAACAGTACGGCCAATGCATAGATCTGGTTAGATTGATTCAAACTTGAAGCCAGATGGTCTAGGGGTCTCCGCGCGTACTAGGTACTATGCTACTGCAAATTAAGTCTTGCTATATTGGCCCCATACATGTACTACTCCATCCGTTTGCAAATTAATGTACTTCTGATCTTAAGTCAAAGTTAGTAAAGTTTAACTAATTTTTTAGAAAAACGTAGCAATATTAAATTGGTATCACTAGACTTGTTTTTAAATTTTGTGTAATGTATGTTGCTATATTTATATATAAGATTGATCAAATTTAATAAAATTTAACTTAGGCAAAAATTAGAAGTACATTTATTTGCGGGTGCAGTGGAGAGAATACATGCATGCATGTATGGTGCCGGGTATGCCATTGCTTAAACTTTCTCCTAAATTAAGACGATCAGCGACATGCATGCATGGGTATATGTTCCAACTGAAGCAACATGTAGCGACACTAACAGATGAGATTAAAACCGCCAGTTTCTTCGTTGGTGGAAGAATGAGACATATGTAGCAAGCTTGCGTAGAAATGACTGAAAGCAAGCAAACTAAGCGGCCCCTACTATTAATCCATGATGATGCATGTATCTAGGTATGTAGAAATATATGAAGCTAGTTTTAATTTCTTACTACAAGCTAGCATTTGCTACAAGCTGGTCATATTAGCAACATCTTTGGTACGTGGAGTCGACTGAGTATCCTTATGCGTGTCATACCTCCGTTTCATAATATAAGATGTTTTAGCTTTGTGAAACACTAAAAGAGGTTTAGATACACTTCTTTACAAAGCTAAAACATCTTATAATTATAAAATACACTCCTTTCATAAAATTAAAACATCTTATCGGATGGAGTAGTTAGGAGTGACTAGTTCTCATTCGACTTGGTGGGTATTAACTCAATTCTCAGTCAAATGGCGTCATCTAATCTCATTTGCAAGTACTCATGGCTAGCAGGAATCACAAACAACGGTAGCAAGTGAGTAGACACGCACGTCCAGATCTCAAAAGGTTGTACGTACAATGCAGCTCGCATATCTGTCTGTCTCGATCTGAAGTTGGTGAATCCTCCTGAACCACATCCATCATCATGCAACGCATCTGCTGTGGCCTTACCTACTGCACTCCACTCCACGAGTCCACATATACCACCTACGGCTACGGACGATGCAGGTATTACGGCTAATTAAGCTAGCTAGCTGTTCTCACGCCAAACCATCTTTTTCCACGCTAGACGTAATTAACAGTGTTACCCTTTTCGCGGCCACACTTCATAACCCCGATCGACAGCAACTACTCACCATTTCTCTTTAAACAAATTGGTATGATCTTATCGCGGAGGATATGTTAGTTTGGTTCCTTGGGCGGGCCCAAGATCGGAGGTGACTCTCACTGATTTCTCTAGCTATATGCCTTGCTTTGCTTTTATTTCCCTGTAACCATATGGATATGGACACCGGGCACTGGCACGGCCATATCTTAATTAATTACGTTGCACTCCTACTTAACACCAAACATGCACGTCAATCCAAATTGACGACCCCAATGTCAAGCAAAGTGCACCCGGCCGGCCGGTTTAGGTGCATAACAGAATGGGTACGTCTACGTCTCAGGCGACTGAGAAATAACTATTTCTCAGTCGGCTGACGTGGCTGGCTCAATCGAATGAAAACATGTATGGTTTATAAACAAAAAACTGCAACTAGATGGCTCAATCAAATCTTGGAACCAAAATCCAACGGTGAACAAGATGACTCAGAAATAACTGACGCACGAGAAATAGCAAAACCGTAACAGAATTCATGACACACGATGTGTCTCTGACTCTGTTATGCGCTTATGCAGCAGCTCTGGACGCTACTACTAAGAATGACACTTAAATCTACGTACGTACACTAACTAAGAACCCGTGTGCATGCGCGCATGGATGGATGGATGCAGGACATGTTCACGGCAGGCACGGACACGTCGTCCATCATCGTGGAGTGGGCGCTGGCGGAGATGATGAAGAACCCGTCCATCATGGCGCGCGCGCAGGAGGAGCTGGACCGCGTCGTCGGCCGCGACCGCAGGCTCGAGGAGTCGGACCTCGCCAGCCTCCCTTACCTGCAGGCCGTCTGCAAGGAGGCCATGCGCCTCCACCCCTCCACGCCGCTCAGCCTCCCGCACTTCTCCTTCGAAGCCTGCGATCAAGTGGACGGCTACCACGTCCCCGCCAACACGCGCCTCCTCATCAACATCTGGGCCATCGGCCGTGACCCCGACGCCTGGGAGGACCCCCTCGAGTTCCGGCCGGACCGGTTCCTCTCCGGGCCGGCGGCCAAGGTCAACCCCATGGGGAACTACTTCGAGCTCATCCCGTTCGGCGCCGGCAGGAGGATCTGCGCCGGGAAGCTGGCCGGCATGCTCTTCGTGCAATACTTCCTGGGCACGCTGGTGCACGCGTTCCAGTGGCGGATGCCGGACGGCGAGGACAAGGTGGACATGGCAGAGACCTTCGGCCTGGCGCTGCCCAAGGCCGTGCCGCTCAGGGCTGTCGTCACGCCGCGGCTCGTGCCGGCCGCCTACGCGTGACTATGCTGCATATATGCGCGCAATGGACATCGACCGATCGGGTGTGGCTGCACCGTACGTATGTGGAGTTTGGGGTCGATCGCGGTGGTGTTCTAGCGTTGTCGTCGTCCATGCATGTGAAACCGAACTCTCATCTTTCATGTTGCATTATTTGTGCCTACATGTTTTGGGCTACGTACCGCCAGAGATGTCCTCACAAAGAACCGGCCGTCAGCCATGGCGTCCAGCGACAAGATCTCCCTGAAGCTGCGATCAGGTCTTGAGATCTGATACGAGCCTACTCTCTGCACCCGGATCGGAGATTGGACAGCTGCACGTACGTACGGTCCGAGGCCGCATCGCGCCGACGCATCGCTCTCCGTGCCCTTGCAGAATCGAAACCGACGTGCGAGGAAACCGGGAAACCGGCAAGCGACGCTCTCCGGCCGACCGGCCGCCCGCCTCGCTCCGTGTTACGAATAATAATCACGATCGGATATCGACTGTCCGTATACACGTAGCTAGCCGATCAGGACTAGCAGTCTAACACCTATTCGTATTGACGCTGCGTCGTTTTGTCGGATATATATACACCCATATAATAGTCTTGTAAGACACCGTGAGATTTAGTACAAACATCAGGACCGAGAGGGCCCTGTAGCCATATATTGTTTTTCCCCGTACGTACTCGTGTGAGTTGAGAGTTTGATCAGCTAGCTAGCTCAAAGTGCTAGGCTGATCGTACCGTACGTGCGCGAACTCGCCGGATCATCGTCGTCGTCACGCCGGACTGCACTCGCCGTTTGGGGCTGGGCCAACAATTGGTATCGGAGCCTCGCGAAGGATCTCCTAGTAACGGGAGGTCATGACGGACAAGGAGCTAGGCGAGTACTCCGGTGCGGCTGCGGGTGCATCGGTATCGTCGCAGTACCCGTGGTATGATCGCGGCAACTACACGACGTGGGCGAAACGGATGAAGTGGGCCATGGAGGGCAACGGCATCTGGGAGGCTGTCGATCCCGTCAGCGACGAGTTTAAGAAGGGCGCGTCGAAGTACCGCAAGGACCGACAGGCACTCACGGCCATCGGCTCCGTGGTGCCGGCGGACGTGATGCAGCACCTGATCTCGAAGGTCTCTGCAAAGGAGGCGTGGGAGACACTCAAGACGTTGAATCTTGGGCACGAGCGCGTCCGCATGGCGACCCTACAAATCTTGCAGAAGAAGTATGAGAACCTAGAGATGGGAGGAGATGAGACGCTAGACGAGCTGGAAGATATCTCAGTCGTAATGCGTTTCTTACGCGCAGCGCCGCCGCGGTACATATCTGTGGTGTCGGCAATCGAGCAATGCGTTGATCTCACCACCCTCACGATGGATGACCTGGTTGGACGGTTCAATGCGCATGACGAGCGGATGAAGATCACCTACGGCGACGCGAATCAAGATGAGAACCTCATGGTTACACGTGCCCAGTGGCAGGCAATGGTCGCCAGGGAGAGGAGCGATAAAGCATCTGGCAGTGGCGATGGGTCGGTCCCGACGAAGAAGTCGGACAGCAAGCCGAAGAAGCCAAAAAAGAAATTCGACAAGAAGAATCTTCGCTGCCATAAGTGCAATCAGCTCGGGCACTTCAAACCGGAGTGTCCCAACCGTTCAAAGGAGAAGGCTCTCATGGCGAAGGAAGGAGATGATGGACCGATGATGCTCATGCTCGAAGGTTGCGAGTTAATGACCACCAAGGAATCAACTCCTCAGGAGTCCGCTACGGAGATCGTCACGCTCGTGGAAGAGAAGGTATTCCTGCGGAGGATGCAGACGGCTCACGACGTTTGGTACCTCGACACAGGCGCTAGCAACCACATGACCGGCGACAAAGCTTAGTTTTCTGAGTTGAACCTCACGGTTGGAGGCTCCGTTCGATTCGGCGATGGGTCGAAGGTGGAGATTGCAGGACGAGGCACTGTCCTGTTTGAGTTGAAGGATGGAGGTCACAAGGTACTCACTAACGTGTACTATATTCCCAAGCTTAAGACCAACATTATCAGTCTTGGTCAGCTTGCGGAGCGTGGATGCAAGATCGTGTTGGAGGACGAGTTCCTGTGGGGATATGACCGCCAAAGGCAGCTCATCATGAAGGTGGAGAGGTCGAAGAATAAACTCTACATCCTCAATCTCAATCGGGCAGATCCAGTATGTTTGATGACAAGCATGGAAGACTCGGCGTGGAAGTGGCATGCACGCTACGGACATCTAAATTTCCAAGCTCTACGGCAACTTGGACAGAAGGAGATGGTATGTGGCTTATCGTGTGTTGATCATGTTGAGCAGGTGTGCGACGGTTGTCTCATTGGGAAGCAAAGGCAAGCCCCATTTCCAAGGGAGGGACAATATCGAGCAAGTAAGGTTCTTGAGTTGGTGGATGGAGACTTATGCGGACCAATCACGCCGGCGACCCCCGCCGGGAACAAGTACTTTTTGCTCATCGTCGACGACTTCAGTAGATACATGTGGGTTGTGCTACTGAATAGTAAGGATCAAGCTTTGCAAGCGTTCAGGATTGTGAAGATAGCGGCCGAGGTGAAGTCCGAGGCAAAGTTGAAGGCCCTCCGTACCGATCGGGGTGGGGAGTTCAAATCCAATGAATTCAAGGCATTTTGCGAAGCTCATGGGATCCAGCGGTACCTTACCGCGCCATATTCACCACAGCAAAACGGTGTTGTGGAGAGAAGGAACCAAACCGTGGTGGCCATGGCACGTAGCATGATGAAAAGCAAAGGCATGCCATGCAGGTTTTGGGGCGAGGCGGTCACGACGGCTGTCTATTTGCCGAATAGGGCGCCAACTAAGAGTGTGGTTGGTATGACACCGTACGAAGCATGGTACGGACACAAGCCCTCGGTTAATCATCTTCGCACTTTTGGGTGCGTGGCGCATGTGAAGACGGTGACCGGGCATACTAGCAAGTTGGCGGATCGAAGTACTCCAATGGTCATGATCGGATATGAAGCCGGTTCGAAGGCGTATCGCGCGTACAATCCAGTGAACAAAAAGTTGGTGGTGACACGTGACATCGTCTTCGAGGAGGAGAAATCATGGAATTGGGGCTCTGCGGAACCGGTACAGTCATTTTCTGATGAAATATTTACTGTAGTCTACAGTGATTCGCATGCAGATGATCAAGAAACAGCGTCCCGTGGCGTTACGGATTTAGGAGCTGGTTCAGAAGATGGAGGTCCGGAAGCGAGCAGCAGCAGCGCTACGCCTGGAGACGTCTCTCCGCATGGGAGTCCCGGCACGAGCAGCATCTCACGCGCTGCACCTGGAGGCTCGGCGTCGCCATCCAGTCCACACGCGGACGAGAGCCCTGGCGCAAGTGGCCCATCAGCTGCACACTCCCATCCAGGAGGGACTAGCGGCAGTCCAGAAGTGGATGCGGGCGACGATGACACGTCGCCAACATGCAGTACACCGACAGAAACTGCAGGAAATTTAGTAGACGCTGAAACAAGTACTACGTCAGCTTCCACGTCTCCTCCAAGTGCACGGGAAGAAAGGAGACGGCCGCCTACTCCAGAAAAATTCCGAAGTGTACTGGAATTGTATCTGCCGGAGATCCTTCGTACAGCGCGTGCGCGAGGGAGAGGACAAGGTCGGTGTTTATTCACCGAGGAGCCGACGAAATTCGTGGATGCTAATACGGAGGAGTGTTGGCGTCGTGCTATGGATGAGGAGTTGGGATCGATCAAAGACAACGATACATGGGAGCTTGTCGATCTACCCAACAATCACAAGGCCATAGGGCTCAAGTGGGTGTACAAGATCAAGAAGGATGCCGAAGGGAAGTTGGTGAAACACAAAGCTCGGCTAGTTGCCAAGGGGTATGTGCAAGAGCAAGGTGTGGATTTTGAAGAAGTGTTCGCTCCCATTGCAAGGATGGAATCAGTGAGATTACTTATTGCTCTCGCAGCTCAAGAATCTTGGAAATTGCATCACATGGATGTGAAATCCGCGTTTTTGAATGGGGAGTTAGAAGAAGAAGTTTATGTGAAGCAACCACTGGGATACATCAAAGAGGGAGAAGAACACAAGGTTTTGAAGCTACACAAGGCGTTGTACGGGCTACGGCAAGCCCCTCGGGCGTGGAGCATCAAGCTTGATCGTACATTGATCTCTCTCGGATTCGAGAAGATCCCACTGGAGCATGCGATGTATAAGCGAGGTAAAGGAAGGGATCATCCACTAGTTGGCATCTACGTTGATGATCTATTGATAACTGGAGCGGATGAGAAGGAGATTGCAAAGTTCAAGCTACAGATGAAGGAATTATTCAAGATGAGTGATCTAGGCTTGTTGAGCTACTACCTTGGGATCGAGGTACATCAAAAGCTGGGTGAGATCACGCTATGCCAAGAGGATACTCGAGAAGTGTGGCATGGAAGAATGCAATCCAACTCATGTTCCGATGGAACCTCGTCTTAAACTGAGAAAAAAGAGTGAAGCACCTGCGGTTGATGCAATGGAGTATAGGAGTGTGGTCGGAAGTTTGAGGTATCTTATCAACACAAGACCGGACTTGGCCTATTCCGTTGGCTATGTGAGTCGCTTCATGGAAGCACCCACAATGGAGCATTGGACAGTCGTGAAGCATATACTCAGGTATATCAAAGGTACTACAAACTTTGGTATTGTCTACTCGAAAGAGAAGGAGGAGGTGAAGCTACTTGGCTATAGTGATAGCGACATGGCAAGAGATATTGACGACCGTAAGAGTACCTCGGGCGTGACATATTTCTTGGGAAGAAGTATAGTAAGTTGGCTATCACAAAAGCAAAAAGTGGTGGCACAGTCATCATGTGAAGCTGAGTATATTGCGGCTGCAACCGCGGTGTGTCAAGGTATGTGGCTAAAAAGTCTACTCGGTGATCTCACCAATCAAGAGGCGAAACAAGTGGTGATCAATATTGACAACAAGTCTGCAATTTCATTATGCAAGAATCCGGTGCATCATGACAGGAGTAAGCACATTGATACGAAGTATCACTACATACGGCAGTGTGTAGAGGAGAGCAAGATTAAAGTCAACTATGTTTGCACCAATGATCAGCTTGCGGATATCCTAATTACATCTTTGGGACGAGTGAAGTTCGCGGAGATGCGAGGAAGGATCGTTGTCCAAGCTGTGAAGAGAGGCACATCGTGCTTAGGGGGGTGATTGTTAGGAATAATAATCACGATCGGACACCGGCACGGTGTCCGTACGCAGATGTGTTTATATGTAGCTAGCCGACTAGGACTAGTAGTCCAACACCTATTCGTATTGACGCTGCGTCGTCTTGCTGGATATATATACACCCATGTAGTAGCCTTGTAAGACACCGTGAGATTCAATACAAACAGCAGGACCGAGAGGGCCCTGTAGCCATATATTGTTTTTCCCCGTACGTACTCATGTGAGTTGAGAGTTTGATCAGCTAGCTAGCTCAAAGTGCTAGGCTGATCGTACCGTACGTGCGCGAACTCGCCGGATCATCGTCGTCGTCACGCCAGACTGCACTCGGCGTTTGGGGCTGGGCAACACTCCGGCCATGCGTGCTTCTGCTGCCGCGCGTACGTGCGTGCTTCTGCTCTAGATCCGGGTCCGATCTTTTTGTTGTTTGGTAGTTCACCAAAAATTGAGATCTGTCGGATGAGGTGATGAGGTAGGCGATACACGCTGCTCTCCTTCAACGCCGGCAAGCTCGGGATCGCGGTTCCAATGCCTAGGTTCTGATTTGGACTCGGACGGTGGCGATGCCCTGGCTGCGCGGGTGACGCTCGACGCCCTAGAAGATCCCTCGGGCTAGCTGGGCTGGACTACGGCCAGTCGACGTCGGAGGATGACTGATGGCAAGTTGCGGCAGGAGTTTTGGGAGGAGATGGGCTTCACCACGTCGGCCTCCCGATCCTGGGAACGTGGTTCGGCGTTGTAGTCGCCGCGGAGGTCACCACCTGCTTGCCACTCTTCCTCGCCGCCTGTGGATCGTGCGAGATCCGTGGCTTCGCTGGTGGGATTGCTGCTGCGACGGGGACCCCAAGTGCGGCCGTGGAAAGGTCTGTTGCCAGCGAGGAGGGCTGATGGCGCTTGGAAGCTCTTCGTCGGGAAACCCCAAAAGCAAGGTGTGAAGAGCAGAACAACAAGTCTTCCCTCAGTAAAAAACCGAGGTTATCGAACTAGTAGGAGGAAGAAAACTTCTTAAAGGTGTTGCAAGCAACTTGGAAACCTGCACAACACAAACTCAAGACTTTGCACCAACGAACAGTGAGGTTATCAATCTCACCGGTTGCTATAACAAATGATTAACTGTATGGTGTGGAAGGTAATGGTGGTTTGCAGCAAGTAAACAGTAACATTGGAAGATGTATCAATGGTAAATATTAGACCGGGGTTCATAGTTCACTAGAGGTGTTCTCCTTAGATAAACAAACATGGCATGCTGGGTAAACAAATTACAGCAGGGCAATTGACAAGACTGAGCATGACATAACAATGCAATACTAGACATTCATGATCCTATGAGATTCAATTGAGCAATACAACAAGATACATAGACCGTCATCCAACTGCATCTATGACTAGAAATCCACTTTTGGGTTATCATCCGAAACCCCTTTAGTATTAAGTTGCAAGCAACAGACAACTGCTTTAACCAAAGTGTGTAAGGTAAACAATCCACTTGTTCCATGAACAAGAGACCGTTGTTTTCTCCCTAGTGGAAACAACACATCTACAACTTTAGAGATTTCTGTCACTTCCCTTAGATTAAATAGAGGCATGAAACCACTATCGAGCATAAATACCCCCTATTGGATTCACTAGCAACTACTTGGCCAAGATAGCTACTAGAAACGGAGAGCATGCAAGATCACAAACAACACAGACATGATAGAATCAATAAGACAAAACCATTAATCAATCTGAGATAGTAATCTCAATATCCATCGGATCTCCGCAAACACAACATGCATGATCACAAATAGATGAGATCTTGATCATGAACGGAGCTCACAAGATCTAAACATGATAGCACAAAGGAGGAGATACAACCATCTAGCTACTACATGGACTCGTAGTCCAAGGTGGAACTACTCACGCTTCATACCGGAGGCTGGCATGATGAAGAAGAAGGCCTCCGGGATGATCTCCCCTCCAGCAGGGTGCCGGGAAGAGCTTCAGATCCCCCTGATCTAGGGACGATGGTGGCGGCGGCTACAGACGGTTTCATGGAATATTAATCAGGTGCTTAGGGTTTATGCATCGGGTTTTTTTATAGGTGAAGAGGCGAGGCAGGGGGCAGCCAGGGTGGTCACACACCCTAGGAGCGGCTAACCTTAGCCCACGCCGCCAGGGGTGTGGCCCCCTGGTGCCTCCCCTCCGTCTCGTACTCTGGTCCGTGTTTCCCAAGGTAAAATATTGACTTTGGCTTTTGTCCCATACAATTCCGAGAATATTAATTTTCTGCCTTTCTGGAACCAAAAACAGAAGAAAAAACAAGCAACTGGCACTGTGGCATCTTGTTAATAGGTTAGTACCAGAAAACATATAAAAACACCTCAAAGTGTAGACAAAGCAAAGCAAAGTAGATACTAAACAAGCATGGAACATCAAAAATTATAGATACGTTTTCGACGTATCAAGCATCCCCAAGCTTAACTCCTGCTCGTCCTCGAGTAGGTATGTGATAAAAACAATAATTTTTTAGGTGACATGCACCATCAAAATCAAGATCAAACCATTTGCAAGCATTGAAAGATGGGATCAAAGAACTCTAAACATGAGCATGAAATATGAAATTCTAACAGTAAGACAAAGTAACTATGGATGTAACATGAAAGGTTACAAACAAAGATCATGAATAACATGCATTGAAAAATGTTTGTTTGTTTCACACACAGAAAACATGGCATAGTGGCATTCAGCTTGTCCCTCATGGAGTAGCAAATAGATGCACAGGACACCTTCAAAGTTCGTAAGAGTGACTAGATACAAATAGCACAAGAACAAGTAATATCAATAATACGCATCAATCAATAAGGTTTGGGACAATGCACATAGAACTAAGAATGACAACTATGCTCTCTTAACTGGTGCCTAAGGATAGAAGGTGGAGAGTCAATATAATGGTGGAAGAAAGGCCCTTCATAAGGGAAGCAGGGATTTCAAGTTTCATAAAGAGCTTCCAAAACTTATGGTACTTGTTAGCTTTCAGCCTATCATAAGCATCTTGAAGTGATTAAGGTTAAAGTGAACAAACTATGGAGTATATGCTTGACAAAGTATAAGTTGGCAATCTCATGTCCCTTGAATACGAGGGTCGCTCCTCATGCTACTCAAGTTTAGTTAGTTGCAAGTTCTTGTCATAGTAAGTACATGTGTATCGTAGAGAGCTACCAACGGGGTACCCCTTGCACATGTACATGAGCTATCCCATAACCAAAATGACAAGGCAAACAGACAATGAGCATCTCAACATTCTTCTTATTTACCATGTGACATGGTTATACCCTACGGCTACACGATATCAGCATACGTGGTCCAGCCCAAGGAAGGCCCATGAAAATATACACGGCCCATGAATACTTTCGGGTGGCCCAAGCCCATGACGCCTTCGGATCCTTGGATAGCAAGACTAGATTAGATAGAATATTCAAAGGGGGCAAACCCTAAACCTGTAACCGACTCTGTTATGGGGTAACCCCTTAGGGTGGCCCGATCTTTCACGAATCTCCGCGGGAATCGAGGGTAAAGCGGTGGAAGGGGGAAAGGGGATGGAATCCATGAACACACGCCACGAAGAACCCGACGAACTCACGCACACAAAACACGATACACGTCGATAACTCATGCCGGTGGCAACCGGTCCAACATAATCTCTAGGATCGGTGTTGGGCAAAGCTTGCTCTCCATGCCAACAACGGGGGACGAGGTGCTTGGTGAGACCTTGACGACTTGGGGGCGAGAAACCGAGAACCCAAGGCCTTGTACAACTTGAACGCACTAGGCAAGATCCAAGAGGGGGGTGGATAATCCGGTGCTCCTTGGTAGGAGCATGAGACCAATAGATATAAGTTCCTCAAAGGGTTTCCTTAATCTATTATTATCCAAGTCTAGGGTTTACAATGGAGGGTGGGGGCTATATATAGGCCAACCACATAAACAGGGGTATTTTGGGGACAAATAGCGAAATATAGAGAGGGTTACAAGGCGCTGGGCTGACTTAACAAGATCAGGTTCTGTGTCGTCCGGTAGTACCGGTCCAGCTCGATCGGTAGTACCGGTCATGTGGTAGTACCGCTTCCTGGCCCGGTAGTACCGCTTGTCGTCCTAGGACTTGCGCTGGAGCCTTCTGTTGGTGGCGGTAGCATGGGGCGGTAGTGCCGTGGGCCGGTAGTACCGGATCCGGGGCCGGTAGTACCGCCAGTGACAAAGAGCATTTGGCTAGCGCTGGGGTCTTCTGTTGTTGGCGGTAGCAGGGGGCGGTAGTGCCGCCGAGCGGTAGTACCGGTCGCCAGGTCCGGTAGTACCGCTGGCGACAGAGAGCGTTTGGTCTCTTCTGCTGGTGCTCCTCCGTCCTGTGGGTCCTTCTCTTCGTACCTGATGATGCACAAGGTATGGGTATGAAGTAGCAGGCCATCCAAGGGTGTATCGAAGTCACACAAGGAGAGGAGCGAGTTCACCTTAGCTTGAAGGAGTTTGGCTCGGGCGCGAGTCATGGGTCCACTTGGGGAGCTCGTGGGAGTAGATGTAGTAGCGGTCGTAGGACGGGCTGCATCAGCTCCCCCCCCTTGGGAAAGAGTCGTCCTCGACTCTTCAACCTTCTCAACTTCATCTTATCCATGGTAGGGTGAGAGGTCCTTGACATTGAATGTCGAGCCCACTAGATACTTTGATGTTGGGATATCAATGATATAGGTGTTGTTGTTGATCCTCTTTAGCACTTTGAATGGTCCATCACCTCTTGGCTTTAGCTTGGAGTCGTGTTCCTTGGGGAAGCGGTCTTTACTCAAGTGTATCCACACAAGGTCGCCCTCTTCGAAGATTATCTCTTTCTTGTTCTTGTTTAGCCTTGATGCTTGGCGAAGGACTTGTTGCTCGATAGTAGCTCGTGTGTCTTCATGGAGTTTCTTCATTGTTTGGGCACGCTTGACGATGTCCATATTGGCACGTTCATGAAGTGGAAGTGGGAGGATGTCGAGCACGGTGAGAGGCTCGAAGCCATAGACGATCATGAACGGGCTCCTCATGGTGGTGGAGTGCTTGGAGCGGTTGTAGGCGAACTCGGCGTGTGGAATACATTCCTCCCAGTCTTTAAGGTTCTTCGTTGTCAACACCCGGAGGAGTGTGCCAAGACTTTGATTGACGACCTCGGTTTGTCCATCGGTTTGAGGATGCGAGGCGGACGAGAAGAGGAGCTTGATGCCGAGCTTGGCCATGAGAGTCTTCCAGAAGTAGCTCATGAATTTTACGTCGCGGTTGGAGACGATTGTTCTTGGCACACCGTGAAGCCGAATTATTTCCCTGAAAAACAAATTTGCTACATGTGAAGCATCATCGGTCTTATGGCACGGAATAAAATGTGCCATTTTGGAAAAGTGATCCACTACTACAAATATAGAATCATGTCCATGTTTAGATCTAGGCAAGCCTAACACAAAGTCCATGCTAATGTCCGACCAAGGTGCATGAGGAATAGGCAATGGCATATAAAGACCAAAGGGGTTGGACTTAGACTTAGCTTGGATACATGTAGTGAATCGTTGGACGTGGCGCTCCACGTCGCGCTTCATTTGGATCAAACCTTTGGAGACGAGTTGGTTGATTTGGCGTTAGATCTCCTTCGTCTCTTCCGGGTTTGTGTGATACACGGCGCGGTTTGGGAGTGGGGCGCCGGGTATGAGGTCGATGCGGTGCTCGATTCCACGAAGAGGAGGAAGGCCATGAGGAAGCTCTTCGGGAAATACATCTTGGAATTCCTGCAAAATAGCCATCAAAGAAGGAGGAACATTTGTCAAGTCGTTAGTTCCTTGCGCTAGTCCCTTGCATACAAGGACATAGTGCAAGATGGATGGGTTGTTCCGCACTTCTCTCATCTCACTTTTGGTGGCAAGAAGAACACTCTTAGTTTTTCCACTCGAGTTTGGCTTGTAGCTCTCACTCACTATGGTGTGGTTCTCTCGCTCACCACTCTTCTCACAAGGTGTTTTTGTGTATTGCGCCCTCGCTAAAGCCTTTGCATTGTCCGCAATTATTTGGCTAGGAGTCATTGGTTGCAACACACAAGTTTTATCAAACCATTTGAAGGTGTAAGTGTTTGAGTGACCATTATGCAAAGCACGCTTGTCATATTGCCACGGCCTTCCGAGCAACATGTGGCAAACCGTCATTGGGACCACGTCACATTCCACCGTGTCCTTGTAGTGCCCAATTGAGAACGTCACCGAGACGCTGTGCTTGATCTTGACGGATCCTTGGTCACTTAGCCATCGGATATGGTAGGGGTGTTTATGCGGATGGAGGGTGAGATTGAGTTTCTCACACAATTCTGTACTTGCAAGGTTGTGGCAACTCCCTCCATCGATGACAACTTTCATGGACTTCCCATTGATGCCGGCTCGAGTTTGGAAGATGTTCGAGCGTTGGTCTTCATTCTCATTGACTTGGGTAGTCAAGACCCTTGTGACTACAAGCGATGGACTTGCGTCATGCTCACACACAAGGAGTTCTTGGTCCTCTTACAAATGTTGCCTTGCCATGGCTTCCTTGACCCTTGCATCAAACTCTTCCTCACTCAAGTATTCTTCATCGCCGTTGTCATGAATGAACAAAACTTTCTTGTTCCCACATGCGTTCGACTTGTGCCCTTTGAGTCCACACTTGTAGCATTCACCATTGAATGGTTGATCATCCCTTGTGTGTTTGCCACTTGGGGGCTGTTGTCCTTGAGGGAGTGTTGGCTTGAAGGGAAGCTTGGTGGTACTCGAGGAGCTTCCACTTGGTGTTGTTGAAGTAGTGGTTGGTGCTTTCTTGTAGGTGAAGTACGTCTTTGGCTTGTTGTACTTGATGTCCTCTTGCACTTGACGCTCGGCCTTTGATGCGATGTGCACGAGCTCAACCATGTTGTTGTACTTTTGGAACTCGGTGATGCGCTTGATGGGATGGTTCAAGCCATTGAGTAAGTGTGCCATTGTTGGTTCATCTCGCTCTTCAGTGTTGGCACGGATCATGTTGAGCTCCATTTGCTTGAAGTACTCTTCCACGGTATTTGTCCCTTGACTAAGCGTTTGAAGCTTGTTGAAGAGGTCACGCGTGTAGTGTGAAGGAACAAAGCGGGATCTCATATGAGCCTTCATATCTTGCCAAGTTGCGATTGGAGGCTCTTGTTTTGCTTCGCGAGCGAGTTGGACTTGTTCCCACCAAAGGTTGGCATACTCATCAAACTCGAGGGATGCCATGGCCATCATCTTCTCATTGCTATAGTTGTGCATGCGGAAGATCTTGTCGACCTTGAGTTCCCAAGAGAGATATTCCTCGGGCTCATTGGAACCGGTGAACTTGGGCATGGTGAATTTGAGCTTGCCGAAAGTTTCTTCTCCATTGCGGTTCCGGTTGCGGCGGTTGCCATGATTTGGGTGGTCATCATCATTATCCGAGTTCTCATGTCTTGCTTGGTGATGGTTGCGTTGCTCTTGCGGTTGTTGAGGTGCCGCGTTTGGTGGTGGAACTTGGTTTTGGCGACGAGCTTGGGGAGCTTGCTCGTTTTGTTGGCGCGGTTGAGGACGAGGAGGAGGTTGATGGTCCTCACGACGAGCTTGGGGAGCTTGCGCTTGTTCTTGTCGTGGGTGGTGCCGAGGAGCATTGTCTTGCGCCCTGTAGCATGGAGGACGTCGAGCCGCATGCGCAATGGGTTGCTCTTCTTCTTCTTGATGTTGATGAGGCTCGTCATGACCATCATGTTGCCGACGTGGACGATCATGTCGATGATGATGCCTTGGCGGATCTTCGAGTGCTTCACGTCGACGGTGATCTTGTTCGTCCTCTTCGGATGCTTCACTTGGTGTGGAAGGGACATGTCGACGGCGATGGCCTTGGTGGTCCATGTAAGGTTGCTCTTGTTGAATCACAAGTGCCCTTTGTTGTGGCCGGTTTGCTTCATGTCGTGGAGGTCTTGCGGAGAGGTCACCATCATAGCTTGACGTTGCGGCGTGTCGCGGAGATGGTACTGCTTGAGAAGAGCTCATGGATTGAAGAACGGGTCCATCCCGGTGCCTTGAAGCGTGACGGCGAGGTGCACTTGATTCACTTGAGGAGTGCCGAGATGAGCTTGATTCGCGCGAGCGTGGCCTTGCTAGTCCATCAATGAGGCGTTGAAGCTTCTCATCCGTTGAGGCGAGTGCACGACCAAGAGCTTCATTTTGATGACCGAGGTTATGTTGCATGGCATGCATTTGGCCACAGACTTGTTCGAAGCGGTTGTCGATGTTCTTGAATTCCACACGGGCCTCACTAAATTGTTCATCTTGGCGCCGCTCGAGAGCTTCACAACGATAGTTGAATTCTCCTCGGACCTTCCAATGGTCCCATCTTGTCATGAATTGTGTGTCATCCTCCGGAGGTTGTGGTGGTTGGGATGGCTCTCCATGCCTGTCCATGATGAAAAGCCAACAAGGGTTGTATATGGAGAAAAAGGGTGCGGAGAGTTAGCCTTTTACCTCACCTTGGAGATTATATCAAACCAATTGCCACACAAATGAGCGAACAACATGCAAAGTGAAATGGGCAAGAAACTCACACACAAATATGCTACAACTCTCAAAAGCTTTTGGTGGGAGGTTAGGATTGTGGAAAACCAAACGAAACGATCAAAGAAAAAGGTTATTGTTCTACGTGGTGAAGAACCAAAGATCAAAAGCAAAAGGATACGATCTACAAAAACACGGAAAACACACACGTGGAGAAAAGCGGGGTTAGCACGACTATGAAAATGAGCACAAAAGGTCCTAACGAAGACTACGCTCGGTTGTCGTGCCAACGCAAGGAGAGACCACAACTCGTTTGCCAAAAGAGGATAAGCAATATATTTGTGCACTTGCCTTGGTGCGCTCTTTCTTCTCTCTTTCTTGGCTTACGAGCTTGGTATTCTCTTTGTATTGGGAGACTATGTATCTTTTTCCTTTTTTTTTGATTCTTTTTCCTTTTTCTCCCTTTCTATGCTACTATGTTAGCTTTTGTATTTGGCCTCACACTCTCACTTTCTGAAGGCAAGTGCACAATGCTTAGACAAACACAAAATGAGTTGCTCTCATAGGATAGATACACACAAAGGAGGATATGGGGTTGTCAAAGTGGTGCAAGTTATACCTTTGGTATTGTTGACGACTTGCAACCGGTGGTGGGGATGATGTTCGAGTGTCGCGGTGTCGATGAGCGCGGGTGACTTTGATGCGGAAGCTTGTGTTAAGATGGCGACAAACACGCGAAACACGAACAAGCTAAAGGGGAAAAGTCAGCAAACGAAAATGAGGCGTCAAGAGGAAGAAAAAGTTTCTGTTGCTGGCGGTAGTACCGCCTGGCAGGGCCGGTAGTATCGGACGGCGGTAGTACCGCCTGCTCGACCGGTAGTACCGCTGGTCACATAACAAGAACGAGAACGAGATTCACTTGACACAAACCTCAAATTCGTGGGAAACTGACCGAAAGGCTGGGCTGGGAACAACAGGGACTATAGATCGACTCCAAAAGCAACAGATCTATGGACCAAAACCACGAAAAACTCACCAAATCCAGAGATTGATCCGAAGGCAAATTGGGGCTCCTTTTGGTGGGATTTTCGATTTTAAGGGGGGATAAAGAAAAATTGGAGGGAAATTCATGATCAACCTTGCTCTTGATACCAATATGTTATGGGGTAACCCCTTAAGGTGGCCCGATCTTTCACAAATCTCCACGGGAATCGAGGGTAAAGCGGTGGAAGGGGGAAAGGGGATGGAATCCACGAACACACGCCACGAAGAACCCGACGAACTCACGCACACAAAACACGATACACGCCGATAACTCACGCCGGTGGCAACCGGTCCAACATAATCTCTAGGATCGGTGTTGGGCGAAGCTCGCTCTCCACGCCAACAACGGGGGACGAGGTGCTTGGTGAGACCTTGATGACTTGGGGGCGAGAAACCGAGAATCCAAGGCCTTGTACAACTTGAACGCACTAGGCAAGATCCAAGAGGGGGGTGGATAATCCGGTGCTCCTTGGTAGGAGCATGAGACCAATAGATATAAGTTCCTCAAAGGGTTTCCTTAATCTATTATTATCCAAGTCTAGGGTTTACAATGGAGGGTGGGGGCTATATATAGGCCAACCACATAAACAGGGGTATTTTGGGGACAAATAGCGAAATATAGAGAGGGTTACAAGGCGCTGGGCCGACTTAACACGATCAGGTTATGTGTCGTCCGGTAGTACCGGTCTAGCTCGACCGGTAGTACCGGTCATGCGGTAGTACCGCTTCCTGGCCCGGTAGTACCGCTTGTCGTCCTGGGACTTGCGCTGGAGCCTTCTGTTGGTGGCGGTAGCAGGGGGCGGTAGTGCCGTGGGCCGGTTGAACCGGATCCGGGGCCGGTAGTACCGCCAGTGATAGAGAGCATTTGGCTAGCGCTGGGGTCTTCTGTTGTTGGCGGTAGCAGGGGGCAGTAGTGCCGCCGAGCGGTAGTACCGGTCGCCAGGTCCGGTAGTACCGCTGGCGACAGAGAGCGTTTGGTCTCTTCTGCTGGTGCTCCTCCGTCCTGTGGGTCCTTCTCTTCGTACCTGATGATGCACAAGGTATGGGTATGAAGTAGCAGGCCATCCAAGGGTGTATCGAAGTCACACAAGGAGAGGAGCGAGTTCACCTTAGCTTGAAGGAGTTTGGCTCAGGCGCGAGTCATGGGTCCACTTGGGGAGCTCGTGGGAGTAGATGTAGTAGCGATCGTAGGACGGGCTGCATCAGACTCGATCTGTGCCTGGGACCTGCCTACTTCTATATAAAGGCTAGGAAGGCACGACGAGGAGGACACCTCGCATACCACCGCATACACACCTCCACGCCAGATTGCATCTGCGCACCCCTGTAACTTTCGGTTCCGCCGTAATCAAGAGCAGACAAGCAGGAGTAGGGTTTTCCCTCCAGGGGCTTGAACCTGGGTAAATTTCGTGTCCCCTGGTTGCTTGTCTGTTAACCATTCCGCGATCTCCAGCATCCCCATCTTCTCCAAAACCCAAGCTCATAACAATGGGAATTGATGAGATCGATCCTCGTCAATTGGCACCGTCTGTGGGAATCGGGGGCGCTGATTGTGCGATCATGACGGTCCCAACCAAAGCGATCTACAATTTCTTCGGCGACGGAGAGCCATCTCCTCTTCAGCGCTTTTGACTTCACCGCCCACTCGCCAGCCACCATGAAGGACTTCGAGCCCGTAGGCGACGGATTCGAAATTCTGTTCGGGAGCTTCTGCTTCCAGGTGGGATAGACCGGCACTCTCCGCCTCCCAGAGCGGGTGCCACTTCCCTCAATCAGGCCCGCCTCGTGGGCTCCGCATCCCGTGCTACGCACATCACCATCGACAGATGAGTCCTATGACAGCAGCATCTGCAATTCAGATCTATGCGATCCGCCATCAGATGAAGGGACCTACGATTCCGGATCCGAAAGCTGCGGCAGCACCGATCCGACCTATGGATGCTACCAATGTGCCATGGTCATCCAGAGCAATGTGGATTAGCACCAACCTAACCCGCAGGGTAGAAACGGCGAAAACAGGAGGGACCAATCCCCCCTGCCCAACGAGGATGACACCGATGCCAATCAGGTAATCCACCTCAGCGAGGAAGGATGGAACCAAGAACGCGAAGCCGTGGCGGGCAACAAGATCCTGCCTGTGGGTGCCTCACGGGACCTACTGATGGCATACCACCTGCTCCTCATTGAAGAGCACAAAAAGAAGGTGAAAATGCAAGAGGTGCTTGACAAACGCAAGCAAGCAGCCTCGGAGTCGAGCGCACGGCGAGCCGCGCTCTCTTCCGTCGGCGGATCCAGCTCGCACGACAAACATGACAACAAGCACCGTTCTCGCGTAGAGAACATGGACCCCGCCGTGCGTCGTGAGGTGACCCAAACCCTCAACACATCCTTTATGGAGATGGATGCCAACGGCAACGTCATCCCGAAGACGCCCCAAGATGCAATCATGGCAGCCACCACATACCTCGCGTCCCATCCACCTTCGGCGGGGGACCCGAAGAGAGCCATGCACAACTCCACTCTAGCCGGACTCGGACTCGTTGGAGCTGCGCTCCACGGAGAAGCTCCTGAGGAGCCTAAGAAGAAGGCTGCGGTTAGATTCAACCGCAGTACCACACCCTCATAAGACGAGGAAGAACATGACCTACCTCGACGACACAAGAGCTCACGGCGTCGCAGCCGTGACTACGAAGCTCGAAGCAAGCTCACCCAATGCAAGATCGACAAGGCACGCGCCAAGCGCGTATGCTCGTCTGAATCCGAAGAGGACGATGACGAAGGAGAACTCTGCGGAGCTCGATGCTTCAGCAGATCCGTTCGACAGACGCGGATGCCGCGGAATTTCAAGATTCCTTCGGACACTCCGAAGTTTGATCGCACACATGACCCTAAGGCGTGGCTCAGCGACCACCTGTCTTCTGTCAAGCTACACGGCGGAAATAAAAACACCGCCCTGCAATGCCTTCAGCTGCAGCTGACAGACGCAGCCCGGATCTAGCTCAACTGCCTATCCTCGGGATCCATCCGAAGCTGGGAGGAACTGGCGTACATTTTCATCCAAAACTTCAAGGGCACCAGCAAGAGGCCAGCCTCGATCAAAGAGCCGAGGGCCTGTACCCAGCGAACGGGCGAATCCATTCTCTCGTATATACTACACTGGTCCAACACCAAGAACTCCGCGGCGCACATCTCTGAGGAGAGAGCAATCGACGCCTTCAAGGATGGCGTCAAATGCCAGGACTTCAAGGAAGAACTCGGACGCGTCAAGCCCAAGACACTCGACCACCTCATGGACATCGCCAACAGGTGGGCAGATGGTGAGGACTCCGTGCACTGAGCACACTCGGAGAAGGAAGATGACTACAGCCACCAACATGAGCGCCGTAGCAAGCAAAGATCGCGCGTCTACGACGATCGTGATGGAGCCGACATGGTCGCGGCTGGCTACACCGACCGCCGCAACGAAGGTAACCGCAGCAGCGGCGGATACCGTGGAAACAACTTCTGTGATGGCGGACGCCTAGCGCAATCATGGCAACGTCGCGGCCGCGACGATGGACCCTCGGCATATGACAAGTTGTCGGGACCATGTACCATCCACTTCTACATCGATAAGCAGGATGGTAAAAAGAAGGCAAGCCACATGCTCAAAGACTGCCGTGAGTTCCAGAAACTCAGCGAGAGCATGTCCCAGATGAGGCAGCAAGCCCCGAACCCTGGGTACGGGAATGCACCCGCACCAGGTGACATCTCCCACGGAGCTCCTCCACCACCACCCGTGGGACCTTCGAATCACCCAATCGCACCCACGTAGAACAACGGTGGAAACGGGTACCCCGTGCCGAAAGGGTCACTGATGATCCAAAAGGGGCGCCCAACAAACAGAGTGCAAAAGAAAATCACCCGTCAGGTCAGTCTGGCTGTGAAAGCTCCACCCGTCATCCCTGAGTACCTCAGCGGTTCGGAGTCCTGCATCACGTTCAGCCGCTCGGATCACCCCCGCCAGATCCCTCGCCTAGGTCATGCTTCCCTGGTGCTCGAGGCGCAGATCGAAGGGTTCGAGATGAGCCGCGTCTTCATGGACAACGACAGCGGCATCAATCTGATGTTCGCTAGCACCTTGGCAGCAATGCGGATCCCGCTGTGCAGCCTGGAACAATCCGACACAACGTTCCACGACATCGTCCCAAGGAAGGGCATATTCCCCCTGGGAAAGATATGGCTCGACGTCATCTTCGGCAAGCCCGATAACTTTCGGTGCGAACGACTCGAGTTCGAAGTGGTGGACTGGCCATCACAATACCACACCATCCTCAGGCGCGTGGCATTCGCACGGTTCCTGGCAGCACCGCACTACGCGTACCTGCTACTCAAGATGCCAGGACCTAGGGGCGTCATCACGGTCCACGGGAGCTTCACCCGATCGGATCACTGCGACAGGGACTTCAATAGAATCTCCTAGTCATTCAGCATGCAGGAGGAGCTCATAAGGCTCCGAGAGGTGACAGACAACGGGGCACCCCCAGTCTCAAGGAAAAACGCACCTGACATGTCCTTCGACTCCACAGTCAACACAAAGAAGGTGCAGGTCCACCCGACGGACGCCTCCAAGACGGCGCTGATCGCCAACGACCTCAGCCCCGCATAAGAAAGTGCGCTCGTCGAATTCCTCCATGAGAGCTGAGAAATCTTCGCCTGGTGTCCTACGGACATGCCATGACTTCTCAGGGAATTCGCCAAGCATGCACTTAACGTATTTACAGACGCCAAGCCTGTCAAACAGTCCATCTGACGACTGTCCGAGCCACGGGCTGAAGCCATCAGAGTCGAGGTCAACAGACTGCTCGACGCTAACTTCATCAGAGAGATCAAGGAGAGCGATTGGCTGGCCAACACCGTGATGGTCCATAAAAAGGACACGGACATCCTACGGATGTGCGTGGACTTCACATCGCTGAATAAGCACTGCCCGAAGGATCACTTCCCTCTCCCTCGGATCGATCAGATCATCGATTCGACTGCAGGATGCGAGAAGCTCTCCTTCCTTGACGCCTAATCAGGCTACAACCAGATTCGACTGAAGGTCAAAGATCAGGAGAAAACGGTGTTCATCACGCCGTTTGGAGTGTTGTGCTACAACACAATGCCCTTCGGGCTGAAGAATGCAGGTGCCACGTACCAGCGGTGCATGCAGGCATGCCTGAAGAGCCAAATCGGCCGCAACATACAAGTCTATGTCGACGACATAGTAATCAAAACAAGGGAGGCCAAGACACTGATCGACGATCTCCGCGAGACGTTCGATAATCTTGATTGATACAAGATCAAGCTAAACCCAGAAAAGTGCGCCTTCGGCGTCCCATCTAGCCAACTGCTCGGCTACTTCATCTCCTAGCGAGGGATCGAGGCGAACCCGAAGATAATCCGAGCCATAATGGCCATGGAGAAGCCGAAGAACCTCAAAGGCGTCTAGCAGCTCGCTGGGCAAATCGCAGCGTTGAGCAGGTTCATCAGCCGCATGGGCGAAAAAGCCCTTCCTTTCTATCAGCTGCTACGCAAGGCAGACAAATTCGAGTGGACGCCCGAAGCGGATGACGCATTCGAAGATCTGAAGCGGCTGCTCTCCACCTCGCCCGTCTTGGTCACGCCAAAGGAGCGCGAGCCTTTACTATTATACATAGCAGCTACACACCAGGTGGTAAGCACCGTGCTCGTGGTCGAACGACCCGAAGATGGTAAGACCCATGAGGTCCAACGCCCAATCTACTACTTCAGCGAGGTATTGACGCCGACAAAGCAGAGGTACCCTCACTACCAGAAACTCGCCTACGGCATGTTCATGACGACTCGTCGGCTGAGCCACTACTTCCAGGAGCATCAGGTGATGGTCGTCAACGAAGCACCCCTGAACAGCATCCTGAACAACCCGGAGACCACAGGACACGTGGCCCTGTGGGGGCATCGAGCTATCACCTCTAGACATAGCCTATGAGAAGCTCCATGCGATCAAGTCCGAGGTCCTTCCGGACTTCCTCGTCCAGTGGATGGAGCTGCATCTGCCGGATACCCCGGACATGACACAGTCATGGACGATGCACTTCGACGGCTCCAAGCGCGAGGCAGGAGAAGGATACGGGGTCATACTAACATCCCCGCAGGGCGACGAGATAAAGTACGTCCTCCGGATGAAATTTCGATCTTACAACAACGAAGCTGAATACGAGGACCTCATCCACGGCATGAGGATGGCCAAGATCTGCGGTGCAACGCGCCTAGTCGTCTACGGCGACTCAAATCTCGTCGTCCAGCAGACAATGAACGAGTGCGACGTGCATGCCGCCAACATGATCGCGTACCGCACACTCTACAAATCACTCGAAGGAGACTTCGACGGCTGCAAGCTTCGGCATGTTGGAAGAGAAAGAAACAAAGAGGCTGATAGACTCGCCAACATTGGCTCCACCTACACGCGGGTGCCACCAGGTGTGTTCCTTGAACAGATCTGCGTGCCATCCATCAAAAGGAAATTTCCCAAGGGATCACTCGAAGAAGCAGAACACTCGGGGGATGCGCTACCCGATGGACATGAAGGACCATAAAAACTCGACACAGAGGTCACAGTGGTCAACCTGATGCAGGTCATGGCAGTCAAAGAAACATGGACACAGCCATACCTCTGATACCTGATAGACAGGGAACTGCCTGATGACCCGACAGATGCCCGGCGCATATCTCGCCGGTCCAAGGCCTTCACCATCATCAATGGCGAGCTATACAAGCACAACATTTCGGGTGTACTCCAAAGGTGCGTCACCATCGGTGACGGCAAAACTATTCTCCAAGACATCCACGAGGGCATATGCGGCCATCATGCGGGCAGCCGCGCCCTCGTCGCCAAAGCTCTACGAGCTGGGTTTTACTAGCCAACGGCCATGAACGATGCCAAGGACATCGTTCGAAAGTGTAACGGATGCCAGAGGTTCGTAGACAAACCGCACGCACCCGGATCGGAGCTCAGGCCCATACCCCTGGCCTGGCCCTTCGCCCAATGGGGCCTCGACATGATCGGCAAACTGCCCAAGTCCTCGAAAGGAGGCCACTTCTACCTCCTGGTCGCAGTCGACAAATTCACCAAGTGGATCGAGGCCATGCCCGTTACTAATCAAAAGGGTAAAACAGCCATGCAATTCTTCGAATCCATAGTCTACAGGTTCGGCGTACCGCATAGCATCATCACCGACAATGGGTCGAACTTCATCTCCAAAGAATTCCAGGACTTCTGCGAAATCCTCGGGGTCAACATAACATACGCCTCAGTGGCGCACCCGCAAATGAACGGGCAGGTCAAAATGTCCAATGGCCTCATCGGTGGTGGCATCAAGAAACGCCTGATGAGCCCACTCCAGCGACTTGCGGGAGCCTGGCCAGAAGAGCTACCCTCCGTCCTTTGAAGCATGCACACAACGCCAAATAGCTCAACTGGCTACACGCCTTTCTTCATGGTGCACGGAGCTGAAGCCGTGTTGCCTGCAGAAGTACGCCACAAGGCCCCACGGGTCGTCGCCTACAGCGAAACCGAATCGACGGCCACACTTGAAGATGCCGTTGACACACTCGACGAGGCACGCGACATTGCCGCAGTCCGATCGGCGGTCTACCTGCAGAGCCTCTGCAACTATCACAGCCACCGGCTGCGCCCAAGGTCCTTCGTCGAAGGAGACCTAGTCTTACGACTCAAGCAAGAGCGATCAAAGAAGCTCGAGTCACCCTGGGAAGGACCCTACGTCGTCACCGAAGTCATCCCAGGTGGCGCCTATCGCCTCAAGCACGTGGAGTCTGGAGTCGCATAGTACAACCCATGGAACGTCGCACAACTGCGACGCTTCTACCCCTAGCTATCTCCCCTTTACTTTCAATAAGGCTACTTAGCCAAGGCTACTCAGTCGAATAATGTACCTCCTCATTACGATATAAATAAAAGCTAAGTGTCTTGCCCCAAAATTTATCTTTCACTTGCATTTCTTTATGCTACGACACACTTGGGGGCTCCCCCTCACCTCACGACTTCGTCGATTGAGGATAACGCATGTACACCTGAGTAGCTGATCACGTCAGGATAACGAAAAGGGCATGCATACAAACAAAGCACGACGTGCTAAAAACAATCATCCTTTTACATCAAAGAGCATAACACACCCAGTCGAATTTATGCAAATTTTACATCTATCTTTTTACAGGTCCTACCTATTCTGAAGAATCACCTGTGCACGATTCTCAAAGAGATCTACAACTTGTTCGGCATACTGCCTTACAGCCGCATAGTGCGGACGCATGTCCCACATGCCACCATCTGGCCGAGGAGGCGGCCCAGCCGCAACAGCAGCAAGATCTACATCAGGGCGATGCAGCCGCATGAGGGAAAGTGCGACCTTCACCCCCGCAACCAACTGATGCCGCACCAGCTCCCTGACATGATGCATATCTCGAAACTTCGCCAGCAAGCCCCAGAGAGTCGATGGTGCCTCATCCAGGGGAAACATTACGTGCAGAATTGACGCCAAGGAAGTCTTCACTTGTTGCAGCACCCGCGACACCTGGTGAACACGATCCTGCACAGTCGCAAGGACCATGGCACGATCGGGTCCATCCAGAAAAAGCCACCGGCTTCCATATCTTGCTGTGTTAAGCAATTGATCCGAACAGCAACGCACTCCTTTTCCTCCCTAGGAACAAGGTTAGCACCTACATCACCTACGAAGTAAGATGACAAGCCAACAGGCGCATCCGAAAATGAGCAGTAGCTCGAAGAAACTTACACTGAAGTTGTTCGGCCAAACGCCGCAACTCCCCCATCAGATACTCCTCTCTGGCGGCGCCTCGCTCCGCCTTTGACTTCCAAACATCCGCGTGGCCTCGGATGCCAAGCAACTCCTTCTCAAGACTATGGACGCGATCACAAAGAAATACAAGCTGAGACACATCATCCAAGGATGGCCGCAGCTGCCGCGCAGACGAAGTATCGACAGGATCATCACCCGAAGGTCCGTAGAGGAAAAGAGGCAAGGATATGAACAAACACACGAACGGGGAACAACTCGAAGATTCATTATATACAACAAAAGCCACTACGTGGCACAAGCAGTGTTTGTAAATATATTACAACAAAAGCAGACGAAAGCTATCCTACAACTACAAGGCCTAAGCAGCTACATCCTGAGTGGCCTTGGAGCCGGATTGCCTACTCTTGGCCTCCCCCTCATGCCTCACCGTGTACTCTGCCAGCTGGTCAATCAGCTTCGGCCCATAGCGTTTACAGCGGGCAGCATAGAGGGCAATAGCGACCTCGGATCCGTCGGGAGCCGTCGGCATCTGGGAGGTGACCTAATGAAGATCCAGCTCCGCTCCAGACGCCATGGCCATCGCCAGCCCCATGGACGCGTCGATGCCCTTCTGCTTGCGCTTGTACGCTGCAGGCGCCTCGGCTGACAGCGCATCCGCCAACAAGTCGACATCCTCGAGGGCAATGCCCTTGGGGATGAGCTCCTTATAGAAGCGCCCGAGAACCTCCTTGGCTTTGGCAGGAGAGCCAACCACAGTGCTGCAGCGGTCTTCGACCGCTGCAGTAGCATCATCCAAAGCACTTCCGTGCTCCAAAGCACTACGGTCAAACTCAATGCCCGCGGCATCTAGATGAACGGAAAAGGCAAAGTGGGAATCAAACAAAACCAGAGAGACAAGGAAGCCGAAAAGGAACAAGTAATAGACGAAACTGCCGCAGCGAGGCCGCAGCGGTGGCGAGCTGCTCCTCGCTGTCCGTAGCCTCTTGCTGCAGGCGCTCCTTGGCCATAGCTGCGTCGGCTAGCTCCTGCTCGAGGCGCTCCTTAGAGCCAACAACGTCCTCAGCTTTTTTCTCCGCTCGCCCAAGGCTCTTTTTGAGATCATCAAGCTCGCGGAGGGCAGTATTATTTTCATCTGCAAAAAGCAACAAGAACATGTGTGAGTTTTATAAGCTAGCAAGCAGACGAACAAGTAGAAGACCTAGTTACGGGTGTACCTTGAAGCCGCTGGAGGCTGGCCTCCAATGCCAAATGCTGCTTCACCAGCTGGTTGGCGCCTTGCACAAAAGGTTGCGTGACGAAGCAAGTTATCAGGAAAAGGGTTCGAGGGCTGCGCCCAAGAAGCGAGCAAATAACAAAATCAAGCACACAAAACTGATCAACAGATCATACGAAAAACGCTCGGGGGCTCCCCCCACGGAAAGAACGGAAACACTTACATGATCAGACGAAGACTCTGAAGGTCCGGCTATAGTCTTCTAGGAGACGATCACCCGAGCCTCCTGCGGAGAGGGATTCGGAGCAATGCCCCCAGAGGTGGCCACCGTCTGAGAAGGAGGAGGCGTAATCTTCGACTCCCCCACCATCTCCTGAGTGCCACCGCTAAACGAGCCATCAGAGGAGTGGCTACAAAAGAAAACACTAGTCAAACACAAGCAAGCAACAATGAAAGATAGCCAAAGGAAACCGAAGGTACTTACGAGTCCATATCGCTCAAGTTGAAGGCAAGGTCCTCTTGCGCTTCTTCTCTTCCTTCTTCCGCTTTGCCGGCGGCTGTAACGCTACAGCCCGCACAGGCACGGCCGGAATAGGGGAGGAAGAACCACCATCACCTCCACTGTGACATGCAAGGCATGGCGGGTTCCTAGGCGTCAGCGGACTCGAAGCATTCGACGATTCGCTTGAGCTCCGTGTCCTCTTTTGGGTCTGCTCCTCGCTCGACTCAAAAGTTTTGTCAACCGGTGATCGCGCCGAGGGCATCTTAGACATGGAGTCCACTACCTCATTGTACGGCGCATCCGGAAAATGTTAGGGTAGTGGAGGCACCATGCCAGGTACCTTGAACTCCTGCACAAAAGAAACAAACTTTCAGAACAAAAGAAGTACAAGCAAACACAGTCAGAAAAAGCGCTACGCGCACGTCCCAGATCTACACCTGTGGCACCGGTCGGGAGGCCCTGAACGGAAGGGTCAGCGAGCTACCCGGAAGGTCCTCGTCAGCTTTAAACTTCAGCAGCGGCCGAAGGACTCCGTCGAGGTCCCCCTTGGAGAGCTCGTCAGCCGCAACACTCGTCGGGTCGTGGAGGCCAGAATAAAGGAACATCGGATGCGCCTAGCCTAGAGCGGCTGTACCCGATGTTTGAGGAAGGTGCGGATAATATCCACACCATTCACCTCCTTCTCCGGAATCACCTGGAGGTCCTCCACCCGACGGTAGAGCCCCTCAATCTCCTCCACCTCACCCTCCAGGATGTGGTTCTTCCAGGACCTCTTCGGCTGGATTGTCTGGGTGGAGTCGAAAGGGGCAAGGCCAAAGTTTTGCCCGTCCACTGTGGAGTCGTGGATATAAAACCACCTCCTCCGCCAGTATTGGACGGACTCAGACATCTAAAAGGAAAATAAGATAAAATTGGATCGAAGGGGAATAGTGTAGCCACCGATCAGATAAACTCTGTCGGAGCCGGATTGCATCTTCACGGAATAGAGCTTCCAAAAGAGGCCAAAGTGTGTCTCGATACCGAGCCAGCAATCGCAGAAGGTGATGAAGCAGGCGATGTGGAGAAGAGAATTTGGGGAGAGATGATGGAGTTGGATGACATAGAAAAAAGCAGTCCACGGAGAAAATCGTGGACTGGGAGAGAGAGGCCCCGAAGGACAAAAGCAACGAATATGACCCGAACCCTGTAGGTGGACGGGGAATTACCTCGTCACCGGGAACCTTGACGGCCTCCTTGTCCTGCGGGATCAGACCCCGCTCACGAAGTTTGCGCAGGTCGCCCTTGCGCGTCTCCGACCGTCGCCAGACACCGTCGGTGACGCGAGTGGCGGCGGTGCCCTTCTTGCCGCTGGCAGCAGCACTGGTGCCCACTGTGGTGGATGCCTTCTTCGGTTTCCCCATTGCAGTACGATGATGATGGCGGTGTAAGCACAGAAAAGAGGATGGGAAGGATCGAAGAACTTCCAGCGCGCGGCGAGAAAAGATCAAGAAAGTGGAAGCAGTGAAACGTGAATGGCTACGGTAAAAACAAACAAAATTTTCCCCACAGATTATCAGGACGAAGACGATAAACAAGGACCGTTCATCGGGAAGCCCTAGAGCCAGCATCAAATCCAAGCCGTCCACGTGTCAGCACAACAGCGAACCGTCGCTCGCACACCGTCCACTAAGCACGGAAACCGAGGAGATGTCGTAATTATAGCCATGTCGCGCGTGACCAGTCAACTCCAAGTTAGAAAGTGGGACCCACGTTCGTCCAGTCGCGTCACCTCTGGCGCTGCAGACGCTTGAGGTCACCGATCGTCAGCACTGACGTCATCCAAGCTGTACTAGCAACGGTTACAAATTTTCGGGTCAAACAGCTAAAGTACTTACTTGAATCTACGATTCGAGCAACTACTCGGGGGATACTCCTATCAGGAGCGCTGGCCGCGCACCCAAAGCATGAATAGCGTACTACGCCAATGAACTATACGTCGAGTCCTGCGTCGAGTCTGCGACTCCACTACGGACTCGAGGGCTACTCCCATAGGGAGGACTGGTCAAGCATCCGAAAAATTGTGTCCTACGGACCTGAAACAAACAAAGGCTGAATTAAAGTCTCTGCTCGAGTCTACGACTCGAACAGACACTCGGGGGCTACTCCCATAGGGAGTGCTGGTCGCGCACCCTATGAATTCTTCAAGTACGATCCTTCGGATCAGAATGCAAAAACTTTTTGGCAACTTTGCTCCGATTAACGCTAAGTGAGAAACATCCTCCTTGGCCACCCGAAACACCTCCGCGGTGATAACATTTCGGATGTTGTGTCTGCGACGCAAAGATAAGACCTACAGATACCATCTGATGGCCTGGCAACGCACACGACTGCGCTCTGCTAGTAATAATCCGTGCCAGCAGGCGTGATGAAAATCCCGATGGACGCGTTGGGTACATTATTCGAAAATTACTGGAATTCTACTCCTGTAAGTCCTCAACGGCCTGAGTTGAATTACGCCAGCATTTGTTCTGGGTTCGAGTCGAGGGACTCGAATCTGAAAAAAGATCGTGTTGTTTTGTCCTAAGAAAGTTAACTGGACCCTGATCTGTCGGGAGAGTCAGGCACACGCATCAACAATCCCTACACCCTAAAATCATTCTCTGATAAACAAAAAACAGCTGCACCTAAAAGATTGAAGAGTCCTCAGACGAATCTACGATTCGATGAACACTCGGGGGCTACTGACATGGTTATACCATACGGGTACATGATATCAGCATACCTGGTCCAGCCCAAGGAAGGCCCATGAAAATATACACGGCCCTTGAAGACTTTCGGGTGGCCCAAGCCCATGACGCCTTCAGATCCTTTGAGAGCAAGACTAGATTAGATAGAATATTCAAAGGCGGCAAACCCTAAACCTGTAACCGACTCGATCTGTTCCCGGGACCTGCCTACTTCTATATAAAGGCTAGGAAGGCATGACGAGGAGGGCACCTCGCATACCACCGCATACACACCTCCACGCCAGATTGCATCTACGCACCCCTGTAACTTTTGGTTCCACCGTAATCAAGAGCATACAAGCAGGAGTAGGGTTTTCCCTCCGGGGGCCTGAACCTGGGTAAATCTCGTGTCCCTGGTTGCTTGTCTGTTAACCGTTCCGCGATCTCTAGCATCCCTATCTTCTCCAAAACCCAAGCTCATAACAATGGGCATTGACGAGATCAATCCTCGTCACCATGGGAATATGGTGTTTTTTCTCTCTTTACTCTTTTCTCATATTTTTTTCCTTTTCTCTATCTCTTTTTTATAAGAAGAATGCTTTATACTCCCTCCGTTTCAAAATATAATATGTTTTAGGTTTGTAAAGAAAATGAATCTAGACTTGTTTTAGTACGTAGGTTCACTCAACTTTGGGGTGAATCTATATACTAAAAGAAGTGTAGATTCATTTACTTCACAAACCTAAAACATCTTATATTTTGAAACGGAGGGAGTAGATGTCACTATGGTGATGCTGCAAGTTTCCACCATGGTTAGGCATGGCTTAGGCTAGCGGCCCAGGCGTTTCTCTAACACACATACATAACTCTATGGACTTACAAGCTCCCCTTTCATTTTGCACCGACAACATCCATAGACAAAAGAGCATGATATCAACTGTGTACATGCGGTGACCCAGCATACCACTGCATGATGTAGTACACTATAGTCGTGGACATAACACCAATGAAACACCGTTCATTAGTATTACATCCCTCAGAGTAGTACAACAGAAACATAGCAGGTCCAAGACATGACTATAGGTTACAACTCAACTCTTAACACAAGATCCAGAGAACACTCTAGGTTAAAGAGAGAGAAAGAAACTTCTTATAAAGAAGAATCAGGAATAAATAACTCATAGCTACCATACTTATAAAACTAGTAACTGAACTACTAGCTTGCATTGCTGTTATTGCAATACTCTATAGAAGAAGGTTCTATGGTTAGAAATTCTATTCTTATCTAATCAGCAACTTCGTCTTCACTTGAGTTGATGTATATGTTGACTTTCTTGACTTCCTCGAAGAGCTTTATCTTTTGATGATGATTCCTGGAGCATAACTTGATGTGTCTGTACTGGCTTTATAACCTAGCAAGGGTTAAGAAGATACTTTGAGTACGAGTGTACTCAGAAGTCCACTAGAAAAGGAGTGTTTGATGCACTATAACTACAGCCATGGACCATAGGTCGTAGACAATGCAAGTTTTCATAAACATTTCTTCAAAGGTTGCTTTTATTCTGAAAAGCTATGTCCGTCAACCTTCACGGGTTTACTAGAACCTTCATGGGGTTCCTTTCTCGCCGCGTTCGCAGCTCCTTCCCGGAACAGGGAGTAACAAGTTACAGTTCTTACACTCTGCAGAGGTGCGTCACTTTACCCATGAGAGATCTTAGCTTTGTTGCACATCCGTGCCGCGAACATGTTCACATTTCCTTGGTGTGAGGCCCAGAATAAGACCCAAGCCAATCACTGCCTTCTCCGTGACCCCGCATGTCTCCTTGGTGTACGCCAGCCAACCTATTGAATTACGGCAATGGCAGTACAGACCGTTCAGATGCCGGAACTATCGTGGGACGTTGAGGGCTCCCACCCATATGCTGCATATGCTCTACGAATTACCATAAATAATATGCACGCTACGAGTGATAACAGCCACGACCCGCACATCCAGCTCCATGCGAGAGGGAAAAGATACAGCTGACTTCTCCGTCCCATTCCAAATCTCATGGTCAACGCGTAATATACGGCACAAGAATCACTGGCGACATTGGTTGTTAAGTCCTAGATAATATGTTCCTTTACCACCGGAACTCTTATAGTAGGTTATTACCTCATGGTAATAAACCTATAATCACATTATTATGAAAATAGTGTTGTTTGTCCTTTTTCAAATGCAGGTGATGACAACACTGGATTTGCAAAATACTTTATAGAAAATAATCAAAGGACATGAGCAAGTGTGAACTTACCTTTTGTGATTGCAATATTATGCACTCACGGTCTTCAAGACAATATAAGATCCAATAGCGGAAATCTGCATCATTGGTCCGGTAAGGACTAATGTTTAAAGAAGCAAGATGCTTTTATGCATAAGTAATGTAATGCAAGTTGATAAACGCGAATCCCGAGAATAACGTTGTTCTAGGGTTTGGATACTGGAAGGGGTTTCCTTGGAATGTGTTGCCCTTTTAGATTAAGTTTCACACATGTGCTTCTTATTAAGGCTTGTGAGTGTGTGGAAAACAACATGTATTTATACAACAACATACACACATATGGAATGCTACTCCAGGTTGCTTACATCTTAATTGTTTATCTTTTCAAGTTTTACTTGCAAGTAATGTCACTTATAAAGAATTTAAGTATTAACAATCTTATTATACAAGTAAAGTATAAAGTAAAGTGTTTACTATTAATTGTTATATGTTGATTGAAGTGGCAAAATGAATAACTTTTCAAGAAAATATTTCTCAACTAAGTAGAAGTATTTAAGATTTTAAGTTAACCTTATGAGGTGTTCTTTCTAGTTATAGTCTTTAAGTCAGAAATAATTGCTTTTACTGGAATAATGATATTAGTAGTATTTGAGACTTATCTATCTTGGTTTTTAACTGAGTTGGTTTGGTATTAAGATGCTTTACAATTTAATTATAACAGACTAAAGTTAACTATAAAGTACATATTAAAGTCTTTAGCATTAATTAAAGTATTATAGACTAAAGTTAACTTTAAAGACATAGATGGACTTAAGGTATTATACTTATAATATTTGTAGCTTATTTACTTTATAATGTTTCCTTTAGAGTTATTTAGGAAGGATTATACTTTTATTTGGTAGTGGTTTCTTTGTATTGTAAATGTATAAAGGGCTTTATTTTCCGATAAGGATGTGGTTATGGTTTGTGAATAAGTAAACAATATTATGAATTACTTATGAACTCACCTATAGTGTTTTGATTTGTTTCTTGTGGTTGGAGTAAAAGAATGGTTTTATCTTTTTACAAATTATTCTTAGAGATTTTATATTATATAAGAATTCTTTTATAAAATAATTTATACTTATGGTTGAAGGATCATTCAACAAGATTGCATTTAAATGGTGTTAAATCATTTTGACCTCATAATGTTAGTATTTAAGATTAATACTATTCATTCCATTTAATTGGTTAATTTAAGAAATATTAACAAATTTTAGTTGACATGATATGAATTATTAACTAAAAAATAGGTTTTAAATTCAAGTTAATAAGGTGTTTGACTTTTTATTTAACTCAAAAGTGGAATATCACATTTTCAACATGTAGGTATTATTTTTTGTGATTTTTTTGGTATATTACATTTATTTTTGTGATTTATAAATAATAAGATATGATTTTAATAAGGTTTATTACTTTAAAAATACTTAATAAATACTAAATATTTAATTAAGTATTTTAATAATGTATAATTATAGTTTTAAACTCTAGTTCTTATTTTTCTAAGATTTTTAGTATTTTATTTATATTTTTAACATTTACCATTATTAAAATATTAATTATCAACGTTTTAAAACTTTGTAAAGCATTTATTAAATAATATTTATTTAAATAATCATCATAATAATATTTAGTAATAGTTTTAGGTTGTAGATTTTATTTTTCTAAACATTTTCATATATTATATGTATTTTTCTGATTTATAAAATAAAAGTTATTAATTAAACAAGATTTAATCATTTTATTATATTGGAATTCATATTGTTTTCTTTAATTCCTAAACAGTAAATACTTTTGTTACTTAGGCAGGATATACCCCAAGTCACAGACATGTGGAGCACAAGGCCACGTTGGCGTGCCACGCTGGCGTGGACGAGTCAATCAGGGTGGACTTGGTCAAGATGATGCAAGTATGAGCTCACGCTGACGTCATGCGATCTGATCCTGTCAGATTGATTTCGATCCAATGATCTAGGCGCGCGCGAAGCAGTGCAAGGTTGTATTAGATTCAACACTCGATGGCGAGTCGAACTAGGGTTGCGCCGCCTCTAAATGGTCATCGGAGCACTTGCTCCGACGAGCAACTGCGGCGGCGGACGAAAGCGAGCGTCGGCACGGCGTTGTGGTGTTCGAGAGACAAATCGAAGAGGTTCACGAGCACCGGTAGCTCACCAGGATTCGGAAGAGCGTGTCGAAGAGGGTGGAGGAGGCGTGAGACGGTGGGAATCGACGTTGAACGGCGACGTCTGGCGGCGGTGGATGCTTCGATCCCGTCGATTAGGGTTGCGCCGACTTGCGTGATTTGTCGAAGATGAACAAGAAGAGCACGGCGAGCACGTTGGTGTCCTCCAATGATCCTAGGATGGTCGGGAACAAGAAAGAAGGGGCGAAACGGTATGGGCCAGAGGAGGAAGAAATGAGAAAGAAGGGGCAAAACGGTATGGGCCAGTTGGGCTGGGATCGGCTGCTTGTGGCGACGAATAAGCTAGAGAGGAGATGGGCCATGGGCCAGATGCTGGTCTGATGCTAGTTCTTTTATTTTTTTCCTGTTTTCTGCTTTGTATTTCATTTTCTTTTCAGATTTGGATAATACTCAATGATTTGAATATTCCCCATAGAAAATTATTAACTAAATAATTGTAGCAGCAATAAAGTTATTAAAAATCAAGTTGTGAACTTTTATTATGTATTATGATATTTTACTTTATATTTATATTTTTTTATTCCATTGTATATATTCTTTCCTATAATATTGTTTTCACTTTTATTTGGAGTATTTAAGTTTTTAAATGTTTAACAATATCTATAGGGTTTATCTATATGTATTTAATCACAGAGTATAAGATAAAATGGTTTATACTATTGGATCCCCACTTATTCCATGCTCATATGGGATAAGTGGTTAGAGAAATGAATTAAAGATTTTGTCTTATGATTCTATATAGAATATTTATGGGATGTTGATGACAAAACTTATTAATAAGTTTAGAATTCTGAGTTGTAATTACTCATCCTAGGGTTTAAAGTACTTACTATACTTACCTTCTTTTGTTGATGTGAATAAAGATTAATGGCTAAATTTGTTGTCTTTATGTTTGTGGTTTTAATAATATCCCCATTCAAAGTAAAGTAGTAGAATTGTTTTGTAGGATAATCTTATGAAAAACCATTAATACAGATAGTTCCATAAGCACCTATGATAATGATAGTTCGAAATGATAAAGATGTGCTTAATTGATTTGCTATGGAAAAATATTTCTATGAAGTATTGTGGAAACAAGATGATAGATCAACCATAGTAAGTGGATACTAGGTTTGGTCTTAGATTTAGGGTTTAGTGATTAACAAGGATTCCTATATTCCATACTTCATAATTCTAAGCTTCTGATTAAGGAATTCCTTTCCTAGATATATTACTTCTCTATGTCCATCATCATGTACTAACATGATGAGCTTTGCTTTATAGAAACTTCTTATCCACCCTTTATTATTCTAAATCCATTTATAAATGCAAAGTGCTTAACACTAAAGCTTTCATAATATTCCCATATTTATACTTGGCTATAACAACTATTCTACTATTAATAATATCTAACCCAACAAGTGGTTACCTCTAACTCCATTCATACCCTTCTTAAATCATCTATCACAAATACTACTCTAGTAGAGGTTTATATCAAGTTCTACTCTCCTCTAGTGTTTAGTATTTCCCCAAGAGGAAAATACTACTTCTTTAATTCAATGTTGCTCTAACATTATTTTAATCATACTTTCTTCTCTCTACTTAACTCCAATATCTAACATTCCAACCTCACATTATATTAATGTGAATTGTAATGACTAAGCTAGGATAATAAATCTATACTATGGTTCAACCATGTTTTATCCACCAATGTCACTTATACTAGGAATAAGCATTCAATATTGGTGAGTAAGGCATGATCATTATGATCCCTTGATCCTTTATGGTTCATGTTTCTAATTGACTAAATAAGGCTTCTTCAATACAACACTATAGTTGTATTCTAATTATCTTATGTTTAGCTCTATTGGATTAAGAGATATAATTCATTGACTATACCTACTTGATCCAATAGGACTACTCCTGGTAACTATCTTCAGACTTCATCCTTGTAATCTTCTTTGTTACCATATTGATTTGATTTCCTCCTATCACTCCCATCCTATAGATAACATCTAGAACTAGCATCACTATTTACCTCTTCTGACTTCTTTCTTTATAAGCCTTAAGTGAATGCTATAATAGGGATAAGAGTTGATAGGTTTAGGAATTGATAAGTTAAGAATTGGTGAATCAATAATTGATTACTCAATATTGATAAACAACAATTATAAGGATAGGATTCAGTAGAGATGATAAAGATTGATATGGAAAGGAGGATATGTGGTGAATAACCTTGACTTGGTTTCTTTCCTTCTCAATCTCAATAAAAAGTTAAAGTTAGCTATTTCCATGATACACATGGTATAAGTAGATAAGATTAAAATATAGTTGTTAAATTCTTGTTATTTGTGTTATATTTATAACTTGGTGTTCCTGAGTGATTATAATGAATACAAGGATATGATTACTTAAGGATCAAAGATAACCATTAAGTAATGTATTAGGGTTTTAACATCTATTACATTTGATCTACCCTTAGATCAAATCATGTTTACCCAAAATAAGGTTTTAGCAAAGGTCATATTAAAACTTATCGCAGTTAACTTGATGATCTACTTCAATTCCATCAAGTTAAGAGAAGCTTCAATCACTTTGACAAGTTTTTATTTAAAAGCGCGAAAATTATTCAGATTTTATATGCATGAATGCAATGCACATATCTGTGTTCAGCTAATTTCTAAGCTCTAATGCTGGGATGTTACTGACTCTCCCCCTTAAAATAAACTTCGTCCTCGAAGTTCGCACTCTCTTTCGTTTCGGAATGAGGAATTGTCTTGTTTTGGTTATGACAAGTCTCAACTCCATGTTAACCTCAATGGAAATAATTGTAATATCCCATATCCAGATCTTTTCCATGAATCCTCATTATACTTGGTAATCTTCGACTTGTTGTCTCCAATACTCCAAAGTTCCTTTTGCTTTACTCCCTTAGGGAAATGTCCTTGTAAAATACTTAAGTTGAGGTCTCTGCTTTAGTGGATTTCCCTGATTAAGTATCCTAACCCAATTTCTTTACTTGATCATCAAACTTCCTTGCTAAACTATATAAGGTCTGGGAAGTCTCACTAAAACAAGTTTTAAATTTCGGTTAGCCAATAATTATAGTCAAAAGACTAATCTTCGTTTTACCATTGTATGTCTCAAACTGGTAATCCTTCCAAGATTGGATGTGAACTCATTTAGTCCATACCCATTGGAATTTCTTGTTCCTCTATACTTGTCCAATTGGATGTGATTATTCACTCTTAGGGATCACTTAAGAGTTGTTTCCTTTAGAATTAGTCTGTTAAGACTATTCCATTTTGTTACTTAAAGCTTTTACCTTATCAGGCTTTAGATAATCTTTCATTATCACCTAGAGTAATTCTTCAACTTTCATTTATAATGTTTACTCTCCCTGTTAGGGTTTACTTAATAGTCTTTAAACTGCCTATTTAGTATTTATTTGCTTAATAAGTAGAATATTGGTCTCTATGCATCTTATATTCTACCTAGTTAGAGTTTGATGAAAGATTGTACGGTGTATCCACACAGTTGTGGATCTCCGAAGCAAATCTTTCAGCACTATATGTCGTACTTACTTATTCGGATATTTTCGCTTTGATGCACCTAACTTCACGAAGAGTCTCAAAAGACGGTCGCTTTCAATTTTTATACTCCTTTGTGTCTTACTTATCTTAGGCTAAATTTTATGCTCTTTATGCAACTTTTAAGATGATCTGGTTAACTATGTCAACCAACACCGGCTACGGTCAAGATACCAACTATGGATCACATACTAGCTATGGATCAAATACCAGCTGCGGATAATCTTAGGGTGTAGGTATTACCCTACGGTTCCCAACATACTTCTAGCATTCTCTCTGAATTGTCAGAGCTTGAATACTATTTTGGATTCCAAAACTTCTTCTTTGTACTAATTCATGATACTTCCATGAACATGGTACAATCACTCCATTAACTTCTTAGCAATATTACCTGCTTTGGGGTGAATTTAAATTCATCACTTCTTGTTGCTCCATATACTTTCTATACTAATCTTCCTTATTATTGCTATTTAGTGATTATCTGAACTTGATCCGTCCTTCAATTGGAATTGATACTCCTCATACTTGGCTTTACCCTTCAGGTAGGTCTTCATCTTGGTCTTCGGAACTCGTCACTCCCTTATACGAATTCCCTTTTCTATCTAGGTCTATAACATCAAGTAGTAACTGGATGTTGCAACATGCATTTGCACACCAAATCAAACTTCATGTATAGATCTAGTCAATCCAGAAGATCCAAGAAAAACAAATAAATACAAATGTGGTACATGTAACACACAACATTCTAAGCCCAGAATATAGTAGTTGAGTATAATATCTCTAGAATTCCGGCTTAGTTGTGTAGTATATGACACCTCCTCGTATAGGTTTACATCGTGATACTTAGCACATAAAGTCAACTATTCTTTATCTCAATATTTACTCAAATTGCTCAAGTGCAACAGGATAATATTAAGCAAAGTGGTTTTAAATTTGGTTTTGACTAACCTTTGGTCTCACCTATGAAATGATTAACTATATTCAACCTTTCTTTATTAGCCAACAACCTCACATTATCTCTCCAAATGACTAATCAGATTATATTTCTAACTTAGACCAAGGATTATTAGAAATTTTTAACACCCATGACTTCTATCATAGCTCTACCATGTTATTTTCATACTTCTACCTCAAAATAATTCACTAAGTATTTGTCAAACTTACACTTATATCATGGTTTCAGAGCTAATCTCACCATAGTCTGGTTATGTTTTACCTATACATCATGATTTTAGAATTAATCTAACCATGATAGCTTTGTTTTACATTACTCTATCATTAAATCCTAACATAATTTCACTTCATCACGTAGAATTCTCAAGTGAATCCCACATGATTACTACTCATTACATCAACATTGATCCTAATGATATTCATCATGTTGCCTTCGGTTATCAACTAACACTAAGATTTTACTATTCTCACTTAATTTCTAGGATTAGGCTACACCATTAAGACTACTTTCATATGATGTCTTACACTTTCCTAAAGTATCTTGGTGGTTTTTGTCTCCCTCGAAAGACACTAAAGAACACTATACTTGAGAAAAGATAATAATTACTCCTAAAAAAGAATGACTTAAGTATCTGACTCAGGTGTGACAAGGTTTATCCTCAAGTGGATACTCATCACAAGTCATAAGATCATTTGGTTTAGATAAGATGGCTCCTATAGTCACTATCTAACCTACAGATCTTCCTAAAAGGGTTTTAATCCTAAGGTCAAAGCATATGCTCTGATACCAACTGCGGTGACCCAGCATACCACTGCATGATATAGTACGCTATAGTCGTGGACATAACACCAATGAAACACCGTTCATTAGTATTACATCCCTCAAAGTAGTACAACAGAAACATAGCAGGTCCAAGACATGACTATAGGTTACAACTCAACTCTTTACACAAGATCCAGAGAATACTCTAGGTTAAAGAGAGAGAAAGAAACTTCTTATAAAGAAGAATCAGGAATAAATAACTCATAGCTACCATACTTATAAAACTAGTAACTGAACTACTGGCTTGCATTGCTGTTATTGCAATACTCTATAGAAGTAGGTTCTATGGTTAGAAATTCTATTCTTATCTAATCAACAACTTCGTCTTCACTTGAGTTGATGTATATGTTGACTTTCTTGACTTCCTTGAAGAGCTTTATCTTTTGATGATGATTCCTGGAGCATAACTTCATGTGTTTGTACTGGCTTTAGAACCTAGCAAGGGTTAAGAAGATACTTTGAGTACGAGCGTACTCAGCAAGTCCACTAGAAAAGGAGTGTTTGATGCACTATAACTACAACCACGGACCATAGGTCGTAGACAATGCAAGTTTTCATAAACATTTCTTCAAAGGTTGCTTTTATTCTGAAAAGCTATGTCCGTCAGCCTTCACGGGTTTACTAGAACCTTCATGGGGTTCCTTTCCCGCCGCGTTCGCAGCTCCTTCCCGGAACAGGGAGTAACAAGTTATAGTTCTTACACTCTGCAGAGGTGCGTCACTTTACCCATGAGAGATCTTAGCTTTGTTGCATATCCGGGCCGCGAACCTGTTCACACTTCCTTGGTGTGAGGCCCAGACTAAGACCCAAGCCAATCACTGCCTTCTCCACGACCCCGCATGTCTCCTTGGTGTACGCCAGCCCTACTATTGAATTACGGCAATGGCAGTACAGACCGTTCAGATGCCGGAACTATCGTGGGACGTTGAGGGCTCCCACCCATATGCTGCATATCCTCTACGAATTACCATAAATAATATGCACGCTACGAGTGATAACAGCCACGACCCGCACATCCAGCTCCATGCGAGAGGGAAAAGATACAACTGACTTCTCCGTCCCATTCCAAATCTCAGGGTCAACGCGTAATATACGGCGCAAGAATCACTGGCGACATTGGTTGTTAAGTCCTAGATAATATGTTCCTTTACCACCGGAACTCTTATAGTAGGTTATTACCTCATGGTAATAAACCTATAATCACATTATTATGAAAATAGTGTTTTCTATCCTTTTTCAAATGCAGGTGATGACAACACTGGATTTGCAAAATACTTTATAGAAAATAATCAAAGGACATGAGCAAGTGTGAACTTGCCTTTTGTGATTGCAAGATTATGCACTCACGGTCTTCAAGACAATATAAGATCTAATAGCGGAAATCTGCATCATTGGTCCGGTAAGGACAAATGTTTAAAGAAGAAAGATGCTTTTATGCATAAGTAATGTAATGAAAGTTGATAAACGCGAATCCCGAGAATAACGTTGTTCTAGGGTTTGGATACTCGAAGGGGTATCCTTGGAATGTGTTGCCCTTTTAGATTAAGTTTCACACATGTGCTTCTTATTAAGGCTTGTGAGTGTGTGGAAAACAACATGTATTTATACATCAACAACATACACACATATGGAATGCTACTCAAGGTTGCTTACATCTTAATTGTTTATATTTTCAAGTTTTACTTGCAAGTAATGTCACTTATAAAGAATTTAAGTATTAACAATCTTATTATACAAGTAAAGTATAAAGTAAAGTGTTTACTATTAATTGTTATATGTTGATTGAAGTGGCAAAATGAATAACTTTTGAATAAAATCTGTCTCAACTAAGTAGAATTATTTAAGCTTTTAAGTTAACCTTATGAGGTGTTCTTTCTAGTTATAGTCTTTAAGTCAGAAAGAATTGCTTTTACTGGAATAATGATATTAGTAGTATTTGAGACTTATCTATCTTGGTTTTTAACTGGGTTGGTTTGGTATTAAGATGCTTTACAATTTAATTATAACAGACTAAAGTTAACTATAAAGTACATATTAAAGTCTTTAGCATTAATTAAAGTATTATAGACTAAAGTTAACTTTAAAGACATAGATGGACTTAAGGTATTATACTTATAATATTTGTAGCTTATTTACTTTATAATGTTTCCTTTAGAGTTATTTAGGAAGGATTATACTTTTATTTGGTAGTGGTTTCTTTGTATTGTAAATGTATAAAGGGCTTTATTTTCCGATAAGGATGTGGTTATGGTTTGTGAATAAGTAAACAATATTATGAATTACTTATGAACTCACCTATAGTGTTTTGATTTTTTTCTTGTGGTTGGAGTAAAAGAATGGTTTTATCTTTTTACAAATTATTCTTAGAGATTTTATATTAAATAAGAATTCTTTTATAAAATAATTTATACTTATGGTTGAAGGATCATTCAACAAGATTGCATTTAAATGGTGTTAAATCATTTTGACCTCATAATGTTAGTATTTCAGATTAATACTATTTATTCCATTTAATTGGTTAATTTAAGAAATATTAACAAATTTTAGTTGACATGATATGAATTATTAACTAAAAAAATAGGTTTTAAATTCAAGTTAATAAGGTGTTTGACTTTTTATTTAACTCAAAAGTGGAATATCACATTTTTAACATGTAGGTATTATTTTTTGGGATTATTTTGGTATATTACATTTATTTTTGTGATTTATAAATAATAAGATATAATTTTAATAAGGTTTATTACTTTAAAAATACTTAATAAATATTAAATATTTAATTAAGTATTTTAATAATGTATAATTATAGTTTTAAACTCTATTTCTTATTTTTCTAAGATTTTTAGTATTTTATTTATATTTTTAACATTTACCATTATTAAAATATTAATTATCAAAGTTTTAAAACTTTGTAAAGCATTTATTAAATAATATTTATTTAAATAATCATCATAATAATATTTAGTAATAGTTTTAGGTTGTAGATTTTATTTTTCTAAACATTTTCATATATTATATGTATTTTTCTGATTTATAAAATAAAAGTTATTAATTAAACAAGATTTAATCATTTTATTATATTGGAATTCATATTGTTTTCTTTAATTCCTAAATAGTAAATACTTTTGTTACTTAGGCAGGATATACCCCAAGTCACAGACACGTGGGGCACAAGGCCACGTTGGCATGCCACGCTGGCGTGGAGCAGTCAATCAGGGTGGACTTGGTCAAGATGATGCAAGTATGAGCTCACGCTGACATCATGCGATCTGATCCTCTGAGATTGATTTCGATCCAATGATCTAGGGCGCGCGCGAAGCAGTGCAAGGTTGTATTAGATTCAGCACTCGATGGCGAGTCGAACTAGGGTTGCGCCGCCTCTAAATATTCATCGGAGCACTTGCTCCGACGAGCAACTGCGGCGGCGGACGAAAGCGAGCGTCGGCACGGCGTTGTGGTGTTCGAGAGACAAATCGAAGAGGTTCATGAGCACCGGTAGCTCACCAGGATTCAGAAGAGCGTGTTGAAGAGGGTGGAGGAGGCGTGAGACGGTGGCAATCGACGATGAACGGCGACGTCTGGCGGCGGTGGATGCTTCGATCCCGTCGATTGGGGTTGCGCCGACTTGCGTGATTTGTCGAAGATGAACAAGAAGAGCACGGCGAGCACGTTGGTGTCCTCCGTTGATCCTAGGATGGTCGGGAACGGCGAGGTGGATGATCTCCGGCGAGCTCGGTTTTCAGTGGATAAGGGAAAACGAGAGAGAAAGGGATTAGGGTTCGTTCTCAGCGCAGGAGGGGATCTTGTAGACGACGTCTAGGACGGTAGCGCGGATCTCTTCGCAGCGAGCATCACGGCGACGGCGGACGGCTCTGGCGGCGCCACGTAGCTGCTTCGCCGGCGGCGTCCTTCTGGCGAGAGGAGGAAGAAAGGAGAAAGAAGGGGCGAAACAGTATGGGCCGAGGAGTTGGGCCAGTTGGGCTGGGATCGGCTGCTTGCAGCGACGAATAAGCCAGAGAGGAGATGGGCCATGGGCCAGGTGCTGGGCTGATGCTAGTTCTTTTTTTTCCTGTTTTCTGCTTTGTATTTCATTTTCTTTTAAGCCAGAGAGAATATTTATGGGATGTTGATGAGAAAACTTATTAATAAGTTTAGAATTCTGAGTTGTAATTACTCATCCTAGGGTTTAAATTACTTACTATACTTACCTTCTTTTGTTGATGTGAATAAAGATTAATGGCTAAATCTGTTGTCTTTATGTTTGTGGTTTTAATAATATCACCATTCAAAGTAAAGTAGTAGAATTGTTTTCTAGGATAATCTTATGAAAAACCATTAATACAGATAGTTCCATAAGCACCTATGATAATGATAGTTAGAAATGATAAAGATGTGCTTAATTGATTTGCTATGGAAAAATATTTCTATGAAGTATTGTGGAAACAAGATGATAGATCAACCATAGTAAGTGGATACTAGGTTTGGTCTTAGATTTAGCGTTTAGTGATTAAGAAGGATTCCTATATTCCCTACTTCATAATTCTAAGCTTCTGATTAAGGAATTCCTTTCCTAGATATATTACTTCTCTATGTCCATCATCATGTACTAACATGATGAGCTTTGCTTTATAGAAACTTCTTATCCACCCTTTATTATTCTAAATCCATTTATAAATGCAAAGTGCTTAACACTAAAGCTTTCATAATATTCCCATATTTATACTTGGCTATAACAACTATTCTACTATTAATAATCTCTAACCCAACAAGTGGTTACCTCTAACTCCATTCATACCCTTCTTAAATCATCCATCACAAATACTACTCTAGTAGAGGTTTATATCAAGTTCTACTCTCCTCTAGTGTTTAGTATTTCCCCAAGAGGAAAATACTACTTCTTTAATTCAATGTTGCTCTAACATTATTTTAATCATACTTTCTTCTCTCTACTTAACTCCAATATCTAACATTCCAACCTCACATTATATTAATGTGACTTGTAATGACTAAGCTAGGATAATAAATCTATACTATGGTTCAATCATGTTTTATCCATCAATGTCACTTATACTAGGTATAAGCATTCAATATTGGTGAGTAAGGCATGACCATTATGATCCCTTGATCCTTTATGGTTCATGTTTCTAATTGACTAAATAAGGCTTCTTCAATACAACACTATAGTTGTATTCTAATTATCTTCTGTTTAGCTCTATTGGATTAAGAGATATAATTCATTGACTATACCTACTTGATCCAATAGGACTACTCCTGGTAACTATCTTCAGACTTCATCCTTGTAATCTTCTTTGTTACCATATTGATTTGATTTCCTCCTATCACTCCCATCCTATAGATAACATCTAGAACTAGCATCACTATTTACCTCTTCTGACTTCTTTCTTTATAAGCCTTAAGTGAATGCTATAATAGGGAAAAGAGTTGATAGGTTTAGGAATTGATAAGTTAAGAATTGGTGAATCAATAATTGATTACTCAATATTGATGAACAACAATTATAAGGATGGGATTCAGTAGAGATGATAAAGATTGATATGGAAAGGAGGATATGTGGTGAATAACCTTGACTTGGTTTCTTTCCTTCTCAATCTCAATAAAAAGTTAAAGTTAGGTATTTCCATGATACACATGGTATAAGTAGATAAGATTAAAATATAGTTGTTAAATTCTTATTATTTGTGTTATATTTATAACTTGGTGTTCCTGAGTGATTATAATGAATACAAGGATATGACTACTTAAGGATCAAAGATAACCATTAAGTAATGTATTAGGGTTTTAACATCTATTACATTTGATCTACCCTTAGATCAAATCATGTTTACCCAAAATAAGATTTTAGCAAAGGTCATATTAAAACTTATCGCAGTTAACTTGATGATCTACTTCAATTCCATCAAGTTAAGAGAAGCTTCAATCACTTTGACAAGTTTTTATTTAAAAGCGCGAAAATTATTCAGATTTTCTATGCATGAATGCAATGCACATATCTGTGTTCAGCTAATTTCTAAGCTCTAATGTTGGGATGTTACAGTACAAAGTATAGGTGCAATGTTGAAAGCGTTCCCCATGACAATATGGTTCCGTTAATTCCAACGTATAAGTGCAAGCATATACAACATAGATAACACAATGGTTCTAGTTTATTATGGGCAACAAATATAAAGTGTGCCATCAAGTTCGTGAGAGCTTTAATCACTAAGTTTTCACATAACAAAATACTTTTTAAGTGGAAGATAGATGAAAACAAGAATATACTTGGAATGGTATAACACACCATGCATAGGAATTTATAGTGGACACTTTGGAATAACTTAGTTTCTGTGGAGTTGGAAGCATGAGTAGAGCTTACTCATACAACTGGAGGCTAGCAAAAGACTGGGAGCGACCAACTAAAAGAGCAATAATGGTCATAATCATGTAGAGCGACAAAACATTACTAATCAAAGCATAGAGTGGTACTACAAGTCAAGGACTAAATGATCATAGAGGCTATGGTGACTGGTTCATAGTCATAACATGGTGTGAGCATGTGCCAAGTCAACCCAAACAAAGCATGAAAGGAGAATACCACAGTACTATGCTTTTGTATGCTAAAACAACACATGATTCTTTCAAGGCACACTAAGCAATCCCAATTATTTGAAACAAAACATGCTACAACAATAATCACTAAGCATAAGGTCAAAACAACACCTAGCATGACATGATAAAGTCTAAGTCACAGTCAAAGCAAGCTCCTCTTGTACCACCCAAGCAAGAACTTTCAACTCATCTCCAACACCAATCAACTTATTTGAAACAACACAGCGAGAACGGGGGTCCAAACTACTTTATTTAAGCAAACTAAATGAAAACTAAGACGCTCCAAGACAACACAACAGTGCATGAAACAATAAAAACGAAGTGTCTAGAAAGACCTGAGCTTTTTATTAATAAAGAAGGGGATGCCCTTTGACGCTTATACCTCTTGAATATCTCTTGGGGTGACATGGGGTGGCATCCTCAAGCTTGAGATTTTGTCCATTCTTCATCTCATTACATCATTCTCTCTTTACACCTTAAATTTTTCCTTGATACAAAACTTCACACAATGTTCATTAGCAACATTAGAAAGATAATATACCTCCGGGTTTAGCTTTAGAACAACAAAACTTTCACTAAAAACACAAGCTACTGTAGCAATTACCTCAAAAAGCTCAATTTTTCAAAAAGAACCTGCTAACTGCATAATTTGGCTAGTAGAATTATATAGGCCAAATTAATTGATGATCAAGCTAATCTATGGTTGATGAATTATTTAAGTGTTGCAGAAGGATTTTTTGCACAGACTGAGGACATGTTTTAGCTATAGCCAGGGGCCGTTCAGATGCAACGATGATACCAAGGACAAGTTTTGCGATTATTCGGATGTCAACCTGAAATCTTTTATATGGACCATGACTGCGGAAGACAAATCCTAGGCAGATTCAGAGATGTGTTGAGCTAAAACGATGGTGCCAATGACAAGACGTAGCTGAATTCAGATGTCAAGTTGAAGCTACAAATGCACATGCGTATGGATTAATGATTGATTAATCACTATAATCTAGTGTCATTAGGATTATGGTCGAAATATTATATATTATTTCTTGGCCTGTACTTAGGTGATCTTGTTTGGAGCTATCACGTAATGACTCGCCAACAGAATAGGAAAGTACCGATCCGTATACGTGTTAACCGTCAGGCCGAGGCGTGTTTGGTTTAGTTTCTAGAGTTCTATATTTGTACGGCAAGTCTGATGTATGCGCTAAGTCCAGAGTGCCTATATATATAGGCCACGGCCGATTGAGAACAAAAAAAATACAATCGATCTATTCACAAAAAACAATCTACTTTCACGTACTGTTTATTTTCTTCTCGTTCTTCTCCGCTCAGCCCTAGCCGTCTAGGGTTTGATCGGATCTTTGCCGTTTTGTTCTAAAAAACGGTCGGTTCTCCTCCACGAAAGTGAGGAATTCTTTGTTGATTTGCTCGAAAATCATCCGTTCGTCGTCATGAAAGTACGATGGTTATCTTGGTGTTGCGCGACAGATTTTTGCGGCAACACAATTGGCGACTCCGCTGGGGAAGAAAATCAAGAAGTACACAATGCCTTATCCCAAGAACACGAGCGATCTCAACCCGGACAACATCATCCCCGTCACGCTCGACGATCTGCCCAAAGACGTGCGGCGGGAACTCGAGCGGGAGCTTGAAGAGCAGAAGGCTGAGGCGCTGAAATTGAAGTTGATTGATACTTCAAGACAAGGGGCGGCGCCGTAAAAAAGTTAACGCCGCCAAACCCTTCTCCGGCACTCGACGCGAAGGTAATTAACTCAACCGAAGATATTGCTCATCTGATTGACGTATCTGTAGCTAGCAAGTATGGATCTGATATGACAGATGCATCATACACAGTTACTTAATTAGCTAGTAAATTTGACGAGTTCTAAGAGCAGTTTAGTAAGGAAATTGAAACTATTTTATCTCGTCAGGTTCACTCGTTAGTGCTACAAATCAATGATGAACATCGTGAAAAAAGCCGATGTCCCCGGAAAATAATGAATTCATAAATTTACCTAGTCATACTTATATACCCGGTGCATCGGTTAATATATCGCAACCTCATATTAATTTAAACAATAATCAAACTGGCCGAAATTATGTTAACAGTTCGGCCCATAATATTGCACCTAGTGTTGCTCCTGCAATAGTATCAACTTGGGTTCCACAAGTTTATAACAACTACAACCGAAGCACAGATTTTAACTCTAATTTGCAGCAGCCTAGTTATCAAACGGTAGCATATAGTACACCATCTTTGCCACCGGTTGGTACCGGGATTCCTTATGGACCGGTATGGGATTCATATTTTAACGTATCTCCGCGTCAAACCACATATGCTCAAACTGCTTGCTTGAGATGCCACCACGTACTTTTATTCCATCTGTTCTACAAAATGGTTCTCCACAACCCACTGAGAGTTTTAGAGATCAACTTGCTACTATACTTAGCGAGTTTGGTTTGGAACCTAAGGGTAGAGCACGTGCGTATCAGAAGCCATACCCTGATTATTTCGACTTGACGCCATATCCTTGTGGTTTTAGAATTTCAGATTATGTTAAGTTTACGGGGGAAGATGGTAGATCAACTTTTAAACACATAGGGCAATTTTTAGCACAATGCAGTGATGTCGGCATGTCTGATGTTTATAGGGTAAAATTATTTCCTTTGTCTTTGTCCAGTACTGCATTTACTTGGTTTACATCACATGCTCCTAATTCTATTTCGGCATGGGCACCATTGGAGCATAAATTTCATGAGTATTTTTATAGCGGTGAAACCGAACTTCGACTTTCAGATTTAACTATGGTTAGACAAAAATATAATGAAAGTGTTCACGAGTATGTTAGGAGGTTTAGGGATGTCAAGAACCATTGTTTCAGCCTTAACATAGCCGAAAAGGATTTAGCTTATCTTGTTTTTTCGGGTTTGCTTACTCATATTAAGGATAAGTTCGAAGGTCAAGAATTTTCGGATGTTAATCAGGTTTTGCAAAAGGCTTTGGCGCAAGAAAATCGGGCTAAAGATGTTAAGCAATATAGCCGGTTTAAAGATAATAGAAATAAAGAGAATTTAAACCACACAGTTAATGCTTTAGATTATGAAGATGATTCAGCTAGTGAAGATGATGTTGATATATGTGTAGCCGAGTGGGTTCAATCATCTAAATCAAAACCTTTTACATGTCCCGCTTTGAAACCTACACCTGCTAGAAGAGAGGAAATTAAGTATACTTTTGATGTTAGCAAGTGTGATAAAATATTTGATATGTTGTTGCAAGGAAATTTAGTTAGATTGAGAGAAGGTCATGTAATACCATCTGCAGAAAAATTGCGTAGGAAAGCTTACTGCAAGTGGCATAATTCTTTTTCACATGCTACTAATGATTGTAACGTGTTTCGTCGACAGGTGCAATCAGCCATTGATGACGGACGATTGACATTTACAGAAGGTTCTAAGATGAAGCTTGATAGTGACCCGTTTCCTATTAATGTAATTGAAGTTGAGACAAAGAAGATGCTTATTCGGTCGGATCAGGCCGAGTCCGCGAGTGAGAAGAATCTTGTTGATAATAATGCTCCTCCAAGAATGATCAAGCCAAAAAATCCAGAAGTAGGAGTGTGGAAATTCAATGGAACCAAGAGAAAAGCTCCAAGGTCAAAGCCCACAGTTAACATGTTGCTGGAGAAATAAACTTCACGCAAGGCCGATAGTGTGTTTAATCAGCTTGGAGGTAATAAGCGTCCTAGGTCTCCTACTCGACTCGGGGGGCATGGGCGATGGCAAGAAAATCCATATAACCAGCAACCTTATTTTCCAATGGAGCCAACATACTAGGGTTGTCCGCCACCAATGTATCTTCAATATCCTCCGTGGGGCTTTAATCCGTGGATGCCATATCCTACAGGACCAGCAGGTTATTTTCAGCAGGGATGGGTTCCTCCGAGGTCTACAATTGTTGTGCAAAGGAACCGATCGCCAAGTCGCGGTGCCGGTGGCAAGAATTATAGTGATGAAAGCCAGTGCATATGAGTGCCGAAGTCAGTTCAAAAGTCAGGTGATTCAGATCTTGTTCATGGTCTCAAATTTGGAGAATCAAAAATAGATGTCGTTGATGATAGTATCCAACAGCAGAAACAAAGATCCCAGGAGATACCGTTGAAACTTAGCATGGAAAAAGGCAAGGAGAATTTCAGTCATACAAATGCCTTTACATGTGATGGAGCTAGTCCTAGTTGCACAAGAAAAATTGCAACGGAAGTCGTTACTCTTCCCGGTGATTTTGAGCCTAAAGTGCATACACATTCAAATAAGCTTGATGTACGTGCTAGTACTACTAATTCAGGTACCGTGGCTACTGATATATGCGCGGGAGGTAGCAGAAAATTTGAGGCCGGTGGTCCATCTAATCAGAAGAGAATTTTCTCGGCTAAGTACGGAGAGTTTGCGCCGACAGCAATCCATCAGTATAGACCGAAAAACTCATGGGGCAGCAGAAACATGTCAGTCGCACCGGGAACTAAACCAGGACCTCAGTGGTGTCCGAGAGGTCTCACGCATACTCAAAAGCGACGGGTGCAGCGAATACGAGCATTGGAAATTAAAGAAAAGATGGCTGACGAGAGGCGCGATGAGTGGTTCAATCGAGCTAGACCAATGGTGGCACCTACAAAAACTTGGAAGGAGAAACGCATCGCTGCCGAGGAAAATAAAAATTCTGATGACTTGTTTGCTGATGAGAATTCAAAGAGTAAAGACGAGGTACCTACCGATATGGATGTTAATATGGTGTTCGCCTTGCCTGCTGACTTCCATGTACCTGAAGCCAAAGTCGCGGAGCTTGCTCTTGGTCCGAAAAGTGCTACATTTGAGAAGCCAGAGAAGCCCGAACAACACCTAAAGCCACTATTTATCAGGGGACACATTGACGGTAATTCTATTGGTCGCATGCTTGTTGACGGCGGTGCCGGAGTTAATATTATGCCCCTTTCGGTCTTTTCTAAATTGAACCGAAAGGAGAGCGAGTTAATGAAGACCAACATGGGACATAGCGGATTCTCAATATCTGAAGCGAAGGGCGTTATATCTATGGAGCTAACAGTCGGAAGCAAGACATTGCCGACTGCATTTCTTTTTGTTGATGTCAAAGGCCGCTACAATATTCTTTTGGGGCGCGACTGGATTCATGCAAATTGTTGCATTCCTTCTACTCTGCATCAGTGCTTAATTCAGTGGGTTGATGATGATGTGGAGATAGTTGAGGCGAACAATTCATCTTGCATTGCTTTGACAGAGGCACCGGTTGATTGGCAACACGGTGAGATGCGATGTTTGACCGGTAGGGATTTATCTGATTATGATTATATCAATGTTGGTAGAGATGGTTTTGCACCTATAAACGCACAGCCGGCTAGCATAGATCGGCTTAACAATTTATCTATATAATGATGAGTAAAGATGAAAGTATTAAGTGGTTGCAAAGACGCACCGAGGAGTATCGTTCCAGAAAGAACGATATGCATGAAACTATTGAAGATTTCGGTGATATGGAGAAGCTTGGACAGGGGTTCTCATCGGCTGATCCACTTGAAGAGGTAGATATTGGTGATGGAAGTATTCCAAGACCTACATTTATCAATGCTAACATGGGAGCCGATCAGAAAAGCGAGGTATGTGCATTACTTAAAGAATTTATTGATTGCTTTGCTTGGAATTATAGCGAGATGTCCGATTTGAGTAGAGAATTAGTTGAGCATAGTCTACCTATTAAAACTGGTTTTAGGCCACATAAGCACCCCGTAGAAGTTTTAATTCTAATTTGTATGACCGCATCAAAGAAGAAATTGATCGGTTGACGAAAGCTGGGTTTATTCAACCATATAGATATGCAGAATAGGTTTCTAATATTGTGCCTGTTGAAAAGAAAAACACTACTAATATAAGGATCTGCGTTGATTTTAGAGATTTGAATAAAGCTACTCCTAAAGATGAATATCCTATGCCTATAGCCGACATGCTTATTAATGATGCTTCGGGGCATAAAGTAATTAGTTTTTTAGATGGTAATGCTGGTTATAATCAGATATTTATGGCCAAAAAAGATATGTCTAAGACTTCTTTTCGTTGCCCAGGTTTTGTTGGCTTATTCGAGTGGGTCGTTATGACATTTGGTTTGAAAAATGACGGCGCTACATACCAACATGCTATGAATTTGATATTTCATGATCTTTTAGGCATAATACTAGAAGTGTATATTGATAATATAGTTGTTAAATCGGATGAGTTTGATAATCATTTAGCCGATTTACGTTTAGCTTTTGAAAGGATGCACCGGTATGGTTTAAAAATGAATCCACTTAAATGTGCTTTTGGTGTGTCGGCTGGAAAGTTTTGGGGGGTTTATTATTCATGAACAAGTCATAGAGATTGATCCGACAAAAGTAGAGTCAATTAGGAAGTTGGAGGAGCCCAAGTGTAAAAAGGATGTGCAAAAGTTGTTGGAAAATATTAATTACTTGAGACAATTCATATCTAACCTTGCAGGAAAAATTGAATCATTTGTTTCCATACTTCGGCTAAAGCATGAAGTCGAATTTACTTGGTGGGGCAGAACAGCGGGATGCCTTTAATAATATAAAGAGATACTTGTTGAGTCCTCCGGTATTGCGAACCCCCAAGTCTGGTGTGCCGTTCAGGTTATATATTGCTGCACAAGATACAGTGATCAACATGGTATTGGTACAAGAAGACGACGGGAAGGAGTACATCATTGCATATCTAAGTCATCGTTTGCTCGACACCGAGACTCGATACGTGTTTATTGAAAAATTATGCTTGTCTTTATATTATACATGTACCAGTTTCGTCCTTATCTACTTTCTAGTACATGTGTGGTAGCTTGCCATGCCGACGTAATTAAGTATATGTTGCAAAGACCAATTCTTAGTGATAGGATTGGAAAGTGGGCTTATGCGCTATATGATTTAGTATATGAATCGTTGCGTACTATGAGAGGTCAAGTTATCGCCGATTTTATTATTGATCATAGAGTTAAGGATGAAGAAGATATTAGTTATGTTAGCGTTTGCCTATGGAAGCTTTATTTTGATGGATCGATTTGTAGAGATGGACAAGGGCGTCGGCAACATTTTAATTTCACCTAATAATATTGTTTATAAAACATCAGTACGTTTAGAATATGATTGTACTAATAACCAAGCTGAATATGAGGCTTTCTTGTTTGGTTTACAAAGTTTAGTAGATATGGGTGTAAAAGATATATATGATTTTAGGGATTCGCTTCTAGTAGTATAACAAATTAAGGGCGAATTTTAGTGTTTTGATGGATTACTAAATAGCTACTTGGACCAATGTTTGGATATAATTAAATCTTTAGATACGTTTACTATCCATTATATACCTAGGGAAGAAAATTCTAGAGCTAATTGTTTGGTGCAGCAGGCATCAGGTTATCAAATTAGTAGAGGGAAAATTTTCATACTAGAAAAACCGGTGCTGGCCATTGTAGGAAATGATTCTAATATGTCAGACAATAACTTGGTACATGGTAAGGTTGGTTCTAGTTCAGTTTATCAACTAGCAGTACATGGAAACGATACGATGCGTGAATCCCATACGACCGAATTAGAAAATATTTTAGATCCAGAAGACTGGATAGTTCCTATAGTTAATTATTTAAAAGACCCGAGTCAAACAAGAGACAAAAAAATTCGGCGACAGGCTTTAAAGTATACTTTGTTGAATAATGAATTATATCGCCGAACTATAGACGGATTACTTTTAAAGTGTTTAGACTCTGATCAGTCTAAAATAGCTATGGGTGAGGTGCATGAAGGTATATGTGGGACGCATCAGTCGGCATAAAATACGATGGTTAATAAAAAGAGCGGGGGTTTTACTGGCCGACTTTATTAGAGGATTGTTTTCGATACTATAGGGGCTGTGAAGCATGTCAAAAATTTGGAAATATACAGTTAGCACCCGCGGCTATGTTGAATCCTATAATTAAGTCGTGGCCATTTAGGGGATGGGGTTTAGATTTTATTGGTGAAATACACCCTTCATTTTCTAAGAAGCATCGCTTCGTCCTAATAGCTACAAATTATTTTACCAAATATATGACTCATGTAGAGCTGATTAGTTTTGTCTTGAAGCATATTATTCATAGATTCGGTATTTCACAAACTTTAACTACTGATCAAGGTTCTTTTATGTCCCATCAATTTCGTGAGTTTGCCGAATCGTTTAGAATTAAATTGTTGAATTCGTCGCCTTATTATGCGCAAGCTAATGGACAGGCCAAATCTAGCAATAAGACTCTAATTAAGCTTATAAAGAAGAAAATCGAGGAGCATCCGAAAAGATGGCATGAGGTGCTTTCGGAAGCTTTATGGGCTCATCGGATATCTAAGCATGGAGCGACTCAAGTGACACCGTATGAGCTAGTGTATAGACAGGAGGCGGTGTTGCCTGTAGAGGTTAATTTAAAGGCTCTTCGAGTAGCCAGACAAAATAATTTGTCGGCTGTAGATTATAATAATTTAATAATGGATAGAATAGACGATGTTTCAGAAGAGAGATTAAGAGCTTTGCCAGAGATTGAAAAATAAAAATTATGAGTAGCAAAGGCTTATAATAAAAAGGTAAAGGAAAAATCTTTTTAAATAGGAGATTTAGTGTGGAAAACGATTTGACCTATTGGAACTAGAGATAGAAAATTCGGCAAATGGTCGGTGAGTTGGGAAGGACCATATACTATTGTAGAGATTGTTCCTAGAAATTCATATTTTGTATAATCTTTGCAGGGAGTGAAGTTACCAAAAGCTCTCAATGGAAAATACTAAGTATTATCATAGTGTGTGGCAGGAGGCTTAATGATGATATGGCTGATATACTATTTAAAATATCGCCCTTAGAAATATGGTCGTTGTGTTCATCAGACATCGTCCTAAGAAGAAATTTGGCCGATGTGTTCTTTGGACGTCGTCGTCGTCCTGAGCAATTATATAGCCGATGAGGTCGACATCGTCCTAAGGTACTGGTATAGTATTTTTGATAATTATAATTGTACCAAAAACAGGGGGCATGTGTTAACTGCATAATTTGGCTAGTAGAATTATATAGGCCAAATTAATTGATGATCAAGCTAATCTATGGTTGATGAATTATTTAAGTGTTGTAGAAAGATTTTTTGCACAGACTGAGGACATGTTTTAGCTATAGCCAGGGGCCGTTCAGATGCAACGATGATACCAAGCACAAGTTTTGGGAGTATCCGAATGTCAACCTGAAATCTTTTACATGGACCATGGCCGCGGAAGACAAATTCTAGGTAGATTCAGAGATGTGTTGAGCTAAAACGATGGTGCCAATGACAAGAGGTAGCTGAATTCAGATGTCAAGTTGAAGCTATAAATGCACATGCATATGGGTTAATGGTTGATTAATCACTATAGTGTCATTAGGGTTATGGCTGAAATATTATATATTATTTCTTGGCCTGTACTTAGGTGATCTTGTTTGGAGCTATCACGTAATGACTCGCCAACATAATAGGAAAGTACCGATCCGTATACATGTTAACCGAATCAGGCCGAGGCGTGTTTGGTTTAGTTTCTAGAGTTCTATGTTTGTACGGCAAGTCTGATGTACGCGCTAAGTCCAGAGTGCCTATATATATAGGCCACGGCCATTGAGAACAAAAAAATACAATCGATCTATTCACAAAAACTAATATACTAACTAATATACTTTTACGTACTGTTTATTTTCTTCTCGTTCTTCTCCGCTCAGCCCTAGTCGTCTACGGTTTGATCGGGTCAGTGCCGTTTTGTCCTGAAAAACGATCGGTTCTCCTCCACGAAAGCGAGGGATTCTTTGTTGATTTGCTCGAAAATTATCCGTTTGTCGTCATGAAAGTATGACGCTTATTTTGGTCTTGCGCGGCAGATTTTTGTTGCAACAGAACCCAAAAAGGAATTAATAAGAAGCAAATGCAAATAATGGCAGAAATCTGTCAAAACAGACCAACAGTTAGAAGCCAATTTTTCGAAGACCTTCTGTTGCTCAAATCAAAAAGTGTTGAATTAACGAAAGTTAGCTAACATACCGGGGAATTTATCCACAAAATATTATCTCAATACGACTTACAGAGATTCCTCACTAATTTTTATGGTGGAACACAAAAATCTGTTTCGGGACGGCAACTCCCCAAATCTTACTTTCCTCTCATTAGAGGTCATTCTTGGCACAAAAATAAATAAAAAGGATAAGGAGAGGTTATTACTGAAGTAATAACTTCCAATACTCAATAAAACTCTTGGGTTATCTCCCAACAAGTACTTTTCTTTAACACCTTTAAGTTAGGCACAAGAAGCAAGAATCAAGTATTTTTAAATGAAGAAGCATTAACATCAAACCTTGCTTTTAAAGGAGGAGCAAAAACAAACTTATCTCTTCTCAAAGTTAAGTGTTCAATACCTTTCTTGAATGGAAATTGATATTTAATGGTGCCTTCTTTCATATCAATGATGGCACCAACAGTTCTAAGAAAAGGTCTTCCCAAAGTAATAGGACAAGAAGCATTGTATTCAACATCCAAAACATAGAAATCAACAGGTACATAAGCATTGTTAACCATAATAAAAACATCATTAACACTCCCCATGAGTTTCTTTTTAGCATTATCATTAAGTGGGACATCCAAATAATAATCTTTCAAAGGTGGCAAATCATGCATTTCATAAATCTTTCTAGGCATAATAGAGACACTAGAACCAAGGTCACATGAAGCTTTGAGATCCAAGTCATTCACTTGCATATTAATAATGGATTCCCAACTATCTCCTATTTCCTAAGAATAGAGGCTTTATGTTTCAACTTCTCTTCCTTAATTTGAATAAGAGCATCTGTAATGTGTTTGGTGAAAGCCACATTCATATCACTAGCATCACGACTTCTAGCAAGCTTTTGTAAGAACATAATCACTTCAGAAATATTGCAACCATTAAGATCAAAATCAAACTTAGCATCACCAATAGTAGGCTCATTGGGTTTAGGAATTGTGGTAGGAGGAATAGGGATTTCTTTTGGTTTAGTGGCATCCATATTGGTGGTGGTGATAGTGCACACACTATTGTTTCTATCAATTTCAGCTTCTCTTTCCCACTTAGCATGCAGTTTGGCTAATAGTCTAACATTTTCATCAATAGTAACTTGTATGGCATGAGTAGCAGCAAAGGTAATTTCCAAAGTTTCAGGTTTAGCAGCCATTTTATTAATCAAAGAGGACTGCGCTCAAACAAAGAGGAAATATTTTTCTCAACATTCAAAAGCTTTTCCTCCACAGTCTTATTGAAAGTGGTTTGTTTACTAATAAAGTCTTTGAGCATGACTTCAAGTTCAGAGGGCACACTTCTAGTATTGTTGTAGGAGTTTCCATAGGTATTACCATTATTAGGAGGATAAGGCATATAATTGTTGTTACTACAAAAATTATTTCTATAGGCATTGTTGTTGAAATTGTTGTTTCTAATAAAGTTCACATCAACTTGATCTTCTTGAGCAACCAAAGAGGCTAAGGGAACATTATTAGGATCTAAAGGAGCTTTCCAATTAACAATCATAGACATTATAACATCAATCTTATCACTCAAAGAGGAGGTTTCTTCAACAGAATTTACCTTCTTACCATGTGGAGCTCTCTTAGTGTGCCATTTAGAATAATTAACCATCATATTATCAAGGAGTTTTGTTGCATCACCCAAGGTAATGGTCATGAAGGTACCTCCAGCAGCTGAATCCAATAGGTTTCTTGAAGAAAAGTTCAAACCTGCATAAAAATTCTGGATAATCATCAAGCAGTAAGTCCATGAGTGGGACAATTCTTAACCAAAGATTTCATTCTTTCCCAATCTTGAGCAACATGTTCATTATCAAGTTGTTTAAATTTCATAATATCACTTCTCATAGATATAATCTTAGCAGGAGGGTAGTACTTTCCAATAAAAGCATATTTGCACTTAATCCAAGAATCAATACTATTTCTAGGCAAGGACAACAACCATTCTTTAGCTTTTCCTCTCAAGGAAAAAGAAAACAACTTGAGCTTAATAATATCTCTATCTACATCCTTATACTTTTGCATATCACAAAGTTCAACAAAGTTATTGAGGTGGGCAGCAGCATCATTAGAACTAGTACCATAAAATTGCTCTCTCATCACAAGATTCAACAAACCAGGCTTAAGTTCATAAAAGGTAGCATCAAGAGCAGGTGGAGCAATATGAATACTTAGGAAATCATTGTTGTTTGTGCTACTGAAGTCACACAACTTGGTGTTCTCAGCGAAGTTCATTTTGGGAAAAGTGGAGCAAGCCAACAATATCAGCAACTAGAGTAGGAACTAATTTTTTTTGTGTTTTTGATAAGAGAAAGCAAACCAAACTAAACTAATTTTTTTGGAGTTTTTTAAAACAAGAGGCAAACAAAACCAAGCAAAAGAAACTAAACAAAACAAAAACAAAGTAAAGAGAAAGGTTGTGAATGACTCCCCTTGTGAAGACGTCCTTAGCCTCCCCGGCAACGGCGCCAGGAAACTTGTTGATGGCGCCTAGAAGCGCTTCGTCGGGAAACCCCAAGAGCAAGGTGTGAAGAGAACAACAACAAGTCTTCCCTCAGTAAGAAACCGAGGTTATCGAACTAGTAGGAGGAAGGAAACATCTCAAAGGTGTTACAAACAACTTGGAAACCCGCACAACACAAACTCAAGACTTTGCCCCAACGAACAGTGAGATTGTCAATCTCACCGGTTGTTGTAACAAAGGATTAACTATATGGTGTGGAAGGTAATGGTGGTTTGCAGCAAGTAAACAGTAACAATGGAAGATGTATCAATGGTAAAGATTGGACCGGGGTCCACAGTTCACTAGAGATGTTCTCCTTAGATAAACAAACATGGCATGCTGAGTAAACAAATTACAGCATGGCAATTGACAGGACTGAGCAAGGCATAACAATGCAATACTAGACATTCATGATCCTATGAGATTCGATTGGGCAATACAACAAGATACATAGACCGCCATCCAACTACATCTATGACTAGAAATCCACATTTGGGTTATCATCTGAATCCCCTCCAGTATTAAGTTGCAAGCAACAAACAACTGCTTTAAGCAAACTGTGTAAGGTAAACAATCCACTTGTTCCATGAAAAAGAGACTGTTGTTTTCTCCCTAGTGGCAACAACACATCTACAACCTTAGAGATTTATGTCACTTCCCTTAGATTAAATAGAGGCATGAACCCACTATCGAGCATAAATACCCCCTCTTGGAGTCACTAGCAACTACTTGGCCAAGATAGCTACTAAGAACGGAGAGCATGCAAGATCACAAACAACACAGAGATGATAGAATCAATAAGACAAAACCATTAATCAATCTGACATAGTAATCTCAATATCCATCGGATCCCCACAAACACAACATGTATGATTACAAATAGATGAGATCTTGATCATGAACGGAGCAGACAAGATCTAAACATGATAGCACAAAGGAGGAGATACAACCATCTAGCTACTACATGGACCCGTAGTCCAAGGTGGAACTATTCACGCTTCATACCGGAGGCTGGCATGATGAAGAACAAGGCCTCCGGGATGATCTCCCCTCCGGCGGGGTGCCGGGAAGAGCTTCAGATCCCCCTGATCTAGGGACGATGGTGGTGGTGGCTACAGACGGTTTCGTGGAATATTGATCGGGTTCTTAGGGTTTATGCATCAGGGGTTCTTTATAGGCGAAGAGGTGAGGCAAGGGGCGGCTAGGGTGGTCACACCCCCCTGGCGTGGCTAACACTAGCCCGCGCCGCCAGGGGGTGTGACCCCCTGGTGCCTCCCCTCCGTCTCGTACTCTGGTTCCATGTTCCCCACGGTAAAATATTGACTTTGGCTTTTGTCCCGTCCAATTCCGAGAATAATGATTTTCTGCCTTTCTGGAACCAAAAACAGAAGAAAACAGGCAACTGTCACTATGGCATCTTATTAATAGGTTAGTACCAGAAAACATATAAAAATACCTCAAAGTGTAGACAAAGCAAAGCAAAGTAGATACTAAACAAGCATGGAACAACATAAAAAATTATAGATACATGATACTCCATGCTTGTTTAGTATCTACTTTGCTATGTTTTGTCTACACTTTGAGGTATTTTTATACACTATATGTTACTAACCTATTAACAAGATGCCACAGTGCCAGTTGCCTGTTTTCTTCTGTTTTTGGTTCCAGAAAGGCAGAAATCAATATTCTAGGAATTGGACGGGACAAAATCCAAAGTTCATATTTTTTTCCTGAGCGATACGGAAAATCGAAGACGAAACGGAGGAGGACACCAGGGTGGCCACACCCAAGGTGGGCGCGGGCCCATCCCTAGACGCGCCTACAGGGAGTGTGGCCCCCTGGCCCTCCATCGACCTTGCTTCCTTCGCCTATAAGAAGCCCCCGGGGAGAAATCCCTAAATCATCCAGAAGAAATCCACGAAAACCTCCGTAGCGCCGCCGCCACCGAAGGGGAGATTCGGGGGATGATACGTTGGAAACGTATCTATAATTTTTTATGCTCCATGCTTGTTTAGTATCTACTTTACTTTACTTGTCCACACTTTGAGGTGATTTTTACATGTTTTCTGGTGCTAACCTATTAACAAGTTGCAACAGTGCCAGATGCCTGTTTTCTTCTGTTTTTGGTTTCAGAAAAGTTAGTAAAGAAATATTCTCAGAATTGGACGGTACAAAGGACAAAGTCAATTACTTTCCGTGGGGAACAAGAAGTCCAGAGGAGAGCCGGAGGGGCCAGCCAGGGGGATCAAACCCACCCAAGGCGCGGGTGGGCCCTAGCCCGCTCCTAGCTAGGGTTTGCCAGCCCTGGCAGCCGCCTCGGTATCCCTCTTCGCCTATAAGAAGCCCCTGATGCAGAAACTCTGAGTACCCGATCAGAAATCCACAAAACCGTCTGTAGCCGCCGCTACCATCGTCCCTAGATCGGGGGGATCTGAAGTTCTTCCCGGCACCCTACCGGAGGGGAGATCATCCCGGAGGCCTTCTCTCCGGTATGATGCGTGAGTAGTTCCACCTTGGACTATGGGTCCATGTAGTATCTAGATGGTTGTATCTCCTCCTTTGTGCTTTCATCTATAGATCTTGTGAGCTCCGTTCATGATCAATATCTAATCTATTTGTAATCATGCATGTTGTGTTTGCGGGGATCCGATGGATATTGAGATTATTATGTTGGTTTGATTAATGGTTTTGTCTTTATGATTCTATCATGTCTGTGTTGTTTGTGATCTTGCATGCTCTCCGTTGTTAGTAGCTATCTTGGCCAAGTAGTTGCTAGTGACTCCAAGAGGGGGTATTTATGCTCGATAGTGGGTTCATGCCTCTAGTTTCCATGGGAAGTGACAATAATCTCTTTGGTTGTAGATGTGATGTTGCTACTAGGGAGAAAACAACAGTCTCTTGTTCATGGAACATGTGGACAGTTTATCTTACACACCTTGCTTAAAGCAGTTGTCTGTTGCTTGCAACTTAATACTAGAGGGGGTTCGGATGATAACCTGAAGGTGGACTTGTAGTCATAGATGTAGTTGGATGGCGGTCTATGTATATTGTTGTATTGCCCAATCAACCTCATAGGATCTTTTGGCTAGTAATTGCATTGTTATGCCTTGCTCAGTTCCTGTCAATTGCCCCGCTGTAATTTGTTTACCCTTCATGCCATGTTGTTTATTTAAGGAGAGCACCTCTAGTGAACTATGGACCCCGGCCCAATCTTTACCATCGATACATCTTCCACTATTACTTGTTTACTTCCTGCAAACCACCATTACCTTCCACACCATACGTTTAATCCTTTGTTACAGCAAACCGGTGAGCTTGACAACCTCACTGATTCGTTGGGGCAAAGTCTTGAGTTTGTGTTGTGCAGGTATCCGCGTTGCTTGCAACACCTGTGTGACGTTTCCTTCCTCCTACTGGTTCGATAACCTCGGTTTCTTACTGAGGTAAACTTGCTGCTGTGCTGCTTCACACCTTGCTCTTGGGGTTCCCAACGAAGCGCTCCTACATCAACTCAGCGCAACCAACAAGCTTTTCTAGCACCGTTGTCGGGGAGGCTAAGGACGTCTTCACTAGGGGAGTCCTTCACTTCCTTTCTCTTTACTTTGTTTTTAGTTTTCTTTGTTTCTTTTGCTTGGTTTTGTTTGCCTCTTTTCAAAAAACACAAAAAAATTAGTTCCTGCGCTAGTTGCCACCTTGCTCTTGCTCACCATGTTGCTCTGAAAAATCTTGCAATAGGCAGTGGTTCCATAATTGGGAAAGATAATATTGAAGAATTATTTAATTATGTTAGCAAGCATGAGGATATTCAGGATAAATATATAGCAGAGTTTGCTCCTAATTATGAGATTCCTGCAGCTTCTTTAGTTTATATGTTGGAGGCCAGGTTTGTTAGCCTTAACCCCTTCATACAATTTTTATTCCTAAAACTAAAAGAAGAGAAGAATGCTGAAAAAAGGGAATTCATCCTTGAAACTTTATCAAAAGAATTCCGTGATGTTGCTAGGGAATTCCGTGAGTGGGAGCTCTGTAGCATTCTTAATACTATATGTGGATGACATATTGTTGATTGGGAATGATGTAGACCTTATTAATAGTGTCAAGGAATATTTGAATAATAGTTTTTCAATGAAGGATCTTGGCGAAGCAGCTTACATATTAGGCATAAAGATTTATAGAGAAAGATCGAAACGCCAAATATCATTGTCACAGAGTACATATTTGGACAAAGTTCTAAAGAGGTTTGGAATGGAAGATAGCAAGAAAGGGTTCTTGCCCATGTTGCCCAATACGACCTTGAGTAAAACTCAAAGTCCGACATCGGCAGAAGATAGAGAAAGGATGAGTAAGACTCCCTATGCCTCAGCCATAGGATCTCTAATGTATGCCATGCTATGTACTAGACCCGACATTGCATATGCTGTTAGTTTAACTAGCAGATATCAAAGTGATCCAGGAGTGGATCATTGGACAGCGGTCAAAAACATCCTTAAGTACTTGAGAAGAACTAAGGATATGGTTCTTTCTTATGGAGGTGATGAACAGCTCGTTGTTAACGGTTACACCGATGCTAGTTGGAACACCGATCCGGATGATTCTAAATCACAATCTGGATACGTATTTATTTTGAATGGTGCAGCAGTTAGCTGGAGGAGTGCAAAGCAAAGTGTTGTGGCGAGATCTTCAACTGAATCGGAATACATGGCTGCTTCGGAGGCTTCACAAGAAGGGATATGGATGAAAGAGTTCATTACAGAGCTGGGTGTGGTTCCTAGTGCGCTGGACCCAATGTCTATCTACTGTGATAACATGGGCGCCATAGCCAATGCGCAAGAACCAAGGTCACACAAGAAGCTGAAGCACATCAAGCTACGTTTTCACGCTATTCGAGAACATATCCAAGATGGGGATATAAAGATTTGCAAAGTACACACAGATCTGAATGTGGCGGATCCGTTGACTAAACCTCTCCCGAGGGCAAAACATGACCAACACCAAACTGCCATGGGTGTTCGGTATATTACCATGTAATCTAGATTAGATGACTCTAGTGCAAGTGGGAGACTGTTGGAGATATGCCCTAGAGGCAATAATAAATGTAGTTATTATTATATCTTTGTGTTTATGATAAATGTTTACATTCATGCTATAATAGTATTAACAAGGAAACATTGATACTTGTGTGATTTGTAAACTTAAATTTGAAGTCCCTAGTATAGCCTCTATACATCACTAGCTTGTTGGTTGATAAATGATTGTGGTTTCCCTATCATGAACATTGAGATGTTATCAACAACAAGATCATATCATTAGGATAATGATATGATGGACATACTCCTATAGATAAGCGTAGCATAAAGATCAAGTCATTTCAATAGTTCAATTGCTATATGCTTTCTGATACATAGTAACCTAATTCCTTCGACCATGAGATCATGCATATCACCTTTACCGGATGGATGCTTTGATGACATCAAACACCACACCGTAACTGGGTGGCTATAAAGGTGGCATTGAGTGTTCGGAAAGTATTGGTTGAGACACATGGATCAAGAGTGGGATTTGTCCATCCATATGACGGATAGATATACTCTGGGCCCTCTCGGTGGAATGTCATCCAATTAGCTTGCAAGCATGTGACTGGCTCACAAGGGATCACATATCACGGGAACGAGAAAAGAGTACTTATCGGTAACGAGGTTGAACTAGGTATGCAGAGATACCGACGATCATAACCTCGGATAAGTAAACTATCGTGAGACAAAGGGAAATTGGTATCGTATGTAAGTGGTTCATTCGATCGCAAAGTAATCGTAGAAATATGTGGGAGCCATATGAATTTCCAGATTCCTCTATTGGTTATTGTTCGGAGAAGTGTCTCGATCATGTCCGCATAATTCACGAACCGTAGGGAGACACACTTAAGGATTCGACGTTGTTTGAGTAGTTATGGTAATATGATAAAGAGACCGAATGTTGTTCGGAGTCTCGGATGGGATCCGGGATATCACGAGGTGATCCGGAATGGTCCGGAGAATAAGATTCATATAAGGAAAGTCCCATTTCGGAGTTCGGGAATGATTCCGGTGTTTTCATCGGGAATGTTCTAGAAGGTTTCGGAATGTCCGGCACTCCGGAGGGGAAGGGTACATGAATGTGTTGTATCAAACTTGGTATGATTGCATCATGTACTAAGTGTCATCGCTGTTCCAAATAAAGGATTAATCGAATCCTAGTTTGAAAAGTCAAATAGCTAGTTTGAAAAGTCAAACGGCTAAAATTGGAAAGTGGAAAAGAGGAGGAAGAGGGAAACCGAGTTGGGGAGGGAATCCCTCGTCCAACCGGCGGCGCCCCCTCCAAGACGAGTTGGGGAGGGACTCCCCTCCCTCCCCTTGGCCGCCGGCCCCTCCACCTATATAAGGAGGGGCAGGGCTCCCTCCTAGCACACACAAGTACCTCTCCTCAAACCCTAGTTTGGCGCCTACCACCATAGCCGTCGCCGCCCCCTAGGGTTTTGCCCTAGCCGCCAACTTGGGGTCCCTGGAACCCTAGCCACCGGCTCTAGCCTCTCCTCCTTGGTGTGTCTAAACCCTAGATCGCCGAGGAGCTCTCTCATACTCCACCATACTCGCTCCGGCTTAAGGCGAAGCCCTGTGAGATCTCCCCTCTACTTTCGGTACCACGCCGTTGTGCTGCCGGAATCGCGAGGAGAGTGCTACAACCTCCGCTGCCTGCTGGAACAAGGGAGAGGAAGGTCTTCGTCGAGTACCAAACGTGTGACCGACTGCGGGAGCGCTGCCGGAACGCAGCGCCGGAAGGATCGTCTACGCGATCTTGAGATCGGAAAGAGTACGACTACATCACCCACGAGAATCCGCTCTCGTTAAACACTTTGGAATCTTCGAGGGTAAGTTATTCCATCGACTCGTTGCTACAATCTAGTAGATAGATCTTGGCTTGTTTGTTTGTATGCGATAGAATTTTTTTGTTTTCCATGCTACGAAACCCTACAGTGGTATCAGAGCCGTGTCTATATGTAGATCTGTTGCACGAGTAGAACACAATGGTCATTGTGGGCGTTGATGCTTTTATTGTCGATTGCTTCTTGTGTACTTTGCATCTTGCGGTATGTTGGGATGAAGCGGCCCGGGCTAACCTTGCATGACATCGTTCATGAGACTTGCTCCACGCTTGACATGCAACTTGTATTGCATAAGTGGCTTTGCGGGTGCCTGTTTCTCCTAGCATAGTTAAGATCCAATTTACAACGGGTGATTAACAATACTAGTATCAATGTTGTGGTTCATGTTCGTAAGTTAGAACGACACTTATTGAAAGCCCCAAACCACGTAAAACATGCAAAGAAAGTAGAGGCGTCTAACTTTGTTTTGCAGGGGTGTGCAGTGATGTGATATGGCCATGATTGTGATTATATTTGATGTATGCAATGTTCCATATTGTAAGTTGGCAACCGGCAGGAGCCATATGGTTGTCTTTAATTTATGTTAAGACCCGCGTGTCTATTCAAAGTAGTTGTAATAGTTGAAGCCGGTGGACGACAACCATGGAGAAGCGTCATTGACCTTGATGCAATGCCGGTGATGATGGATATCATGTTCGTGCTTGAAGATGGAGATCGGAAGCACAAAGAAGAAAGGCCATATCATATCACATATATTGAATTGCATGTGATGTTAATCCTTTATGCATCTTGTATTGCTTAGTAGACGACGGTAGCATTATAAGATGATCCCTCATGCACATGAATTTCAAGTCATAAAGTGTTCACACTTAGTTAGCACCGTTGCTAAAGCTTGTTGTTTAGAAGCACCACGTGATGATCGGGTGTGTTAGATTCTGCAAGTGTATACAACGTGAGCAAGCCAGATTTGCTCATGCGGAAACTAAGGTTTGATCTTGACGAGCCTAGCATGTACAGACATGGTCTCGGAACACGGATCACCGAAAGGTAAAGCATGAATGATATAGTAGATATGATGAACATGTCGATTGTTCGCCATTGAAACTATATCAACTCTCGTGATGATCGGTGTTGATGTGGTGGATTTGGTTCGTGTGATCACTAAAACAATGTGAGGGATATTGTTTTGAGTGGGAGTTCACCTAGATTAACTTTATTATTAATTTGAACTCAATTTGTCATAAACTTAGTCTAAACCATTGCAAATATGTTGTAGATCAATGACAGCCCCTACCATCAATTTTAATGCGTTCCAGAGAAAGAAAAGTTGAAAAACAATGGAAGCAACTTCGCGGATTGGTTCCGCAATTTGAGGATTGTCCTCACAGCTGGTAATTTGACCTATGTGCTAGATGCACCGCTAGGTGACCCACCTGCAGCTGATGCTTCTGATGAAGTAAAGAATGTTTACCTCGCTCGGAAGAATCACTACTCCATAGTTCAGTGTGCTATCTTGTATGGTTTGGAATCGGAGCTTCAGAAAAGGTTTGAGAATTCAGACCCATATGATATTGTCGAGGATCTCAAATTGATCTTTGAGACTCATGCGGCAATTGAAAGTTATGAGGCTTCTGAAAAGTTCTTTAACTGCAAGATGGAAGAGGGCAGCTCCGTCAGTGAGCATGTGCTTAAGATGTCTGTGCACGCAAACAAACTTCAAAGCTTGGGTATAGTGATTCCTAATGCTTTGGGGATTTACCGTGTCCTCCAATCACTGCCACCAAGTTACAAGAACTTTGTGATGAACTACAACATGCAGAACATGAACAAGCAGTTGCCAGAACTGTTTGCTATGTTAAAGTCTGCAGAAGTGGAGATCAAGAAAGAGCACCAAGTGTTGTTGGTCAATAAGACCACCAAATTCAAGAAAGGCAAGTCTAAGCAGAAGGGACACTTCAAGATGGGTGGTAAGAAAGTTACCACACCGGCGAAGAAAACCAAGGCTGGACCTAAGCCTGATACCGAGTGCTTTTACTGCAAGGGAGAAGGTCACTGGAAGCGGAATTGCCCAAAGTACTTGGCGGATTTGAAGAACGGAAACATCAAGAAGAAAGATATATCTGATATACATGTTATTGATGTGTATCTCACTAGTACTCGTAGTAGTGCCTGGGTATTTGATACTGGTTCGGTTGCTCATATTTGTAACTCGAAACAGGTGCTGCAGAATAAACGGAAGCTAGTGAAGAACGAGGTGACGATGCACGTGGGAAACGGATCAAAGGTTGATGTGATCGCGGTCGGCACGCTACCCCTTCATCTACCATCGGGATTAGTTTTATACTTAAATAATTGTTATTTGGTGCCTGCGTTGAGCATGAACATTATATCGGGATCTTGTTTATTGCGAGACGGTTACTTGTTTAAATCCGAGAATAATGGTTATTCGATTTATATGAGTAAAATGTTTTATGCACATGCACCTTTGATAGATGGTCTATTCTTATTGAATCTCGATAGTGGAAATACACATATCAACAACATTGAGGCTAAACGTTTGAAATCGAACGATAACTCGACCTATATGTGGCACTGTCGTCTTGGTCACATTGGAGTGAAGCGTATGAAGAAACTCCATTCCGATGGACTTCTTGAATCACTTGATTTCGAATCACTTGAAAGATGCGAAGCATGTCTGATGGGAAAAATGAATAAGACTCCATTTTCTGGTATAATGGAGCGAGCTACGGACTTATTGGAAATCATACATACCGATGTGTGTGGTCCAATGAGTGTAGCATCGCGCGGTGGTTATCGTTATGTTCTTACCTTCACGGATGACTTGAGTAGATATGGGTATATCTATTTCATGAAACATAAGTCCGAAACTTTCGAGAAGTTTAAGGAGTTTCAAAGTGAGGTAGAGAATCAACGTAACAAGAAGATTAAATTTCTGCGTTCTGATCGTGGAGGTGAATATCTAAGTTACGAGTTTGGCGAGCATTTGAAGAAATGCGGAATACTTTCACAATTGACACCGCCGGGAACACCACAGCGTAATGGTGTGTCCGAACGTCGTAATCGAACTCTCTTAGATATGGTTCGTTCTATGATGTCACTTACAGATTTACCGCTATCATTTTGGGGTTATGCATTAGAAACAACCGCATTCACTTTAAATAGGGCACCGTCTAAATCCGTTGAAACGACACCGTATGAATTATGGTTTGGGAAGAAACCTAGATTGTCGTTCCTTAAAGTTTGGGGATGCGAAGCCTATGTAAAGAAGTTACAGCCGGACAAGCTTGAACCCAAAGCGGAAAAATGCGTCTTCATAGGATACCCGAAGGAAACTATTGGGTATACCTTCTATCATAGATCCGAAGGCAAAATCTTCGTTGCCAAGAATGGATCCTTTCTAGAGAAGGAATTTCTCTCGAAAGAAGTGACTGGAAGGAAAGTAGAACTCGACGAGGTTGTCGAACCTTCTCTCGAAATTGCGAGTAGCGCAGCACCGGAAGAAGTTCCTGTGGTGCCTGCACCAATAAGAGAGGAAGCTAATGATGGTGATCATGAAACTTCGGTTGAGGTTGCTACAGAGCCTCGGAGGTCAACGAGAACTCGTACCACTCCAGATTGGTATGATCCCGTTATGAGTGTCATGTTGGTGGACAACACCGATGACCCCGAGACATATGAGGAAGCGATGATGAGCCCAGATTCCAATAAATGGCAAGAAGCCATGAAATCCGAGATGGGATCCATGTACGAAAACCAAGTATGGACTTTGGTGGACTTACCGGATGGCCGGAAGGCTGTCGAGAACAAATGGATTTTCAAGAAGAAAACAGATGCTGATGGTAATATTACTGTCTATAAAGCTCGACTTGTCGCAAAAGGGTTTCGACAAATTCAAGGAGTTGACTACGATGAGACTTTCTCACCGGTAGCGAAGCTAAAATCTGTGAGGATTATGTTAGCAATCGCTGCATATTATGATTATGAGATATGGCAGATGGATGTCAAAACAGCATTCCTCAATGGAGACATTGATGAAGAGTTGTATATGATGCAACCCAAAGGTTTTGTCGATCCTAAAGATGCTAACAAGGTATGCAAACTTCAACGGTCCATCTATGGATTGAAGCAAGCATCCCGAAGTTGGAATCAACGTTTTGATAAGGTGATCAAAAGTTTTGGTTTTATACAAACTTATGGAGAATCTTGTATTTACAAGAAAGTGAGTGGGAGCTCTGTAGCATTCTTAATACTATATGTGGATGACATATTGTTGATTGGGAATGATGTAGACCTTCTTAATAGTGTCAAGGAATATTTGAATAATAGTTTTTCAATGAAGGATCTTGGCGAAGCAGCTTACATATTAGGCATAAAGATTTATAGAGATAGATCGAAACGCCAAATATCATTGTCAGAGTACATATTTGGACAAAGTTCTAAAGAGGTTTGGAATGGAAGATAGCAAGAAAGGGTTCTTGCCCATGTTGCCCAATACGACCTTGAGTAAAACTCAAAGTCCGACATCGGCAGAAGATAGAGAAAGGATGAGTAAGACTCCCTATGCCTCAGCCATAGGATCTCTAATGTATGCCATGATATGTACTAGACCCGACATTGCATATGCTGTTAGTTTAACTAGCAGATATCAAAGTGATCCAGGAGTGGATCATTGGACAGCGGTCAAAAACATCCTTAAGTACTTGAGAAGAACTAAGGATATGGTTCTTTCTTATGGAGGTGATGAACAGCTCGTTGTTAATGGTTACACCGATGCTAGTTGGAACAACGATCCGGATGATTCTAAATCACAATCTGGATACGTATTTATTTTGAATGGTGCAGCAGTTAGCTGGAGGAGTGCAAAGCAAAGTGTTGTGGCGAGATCTTCAACTGAATCGGAATACATGGCTGCTTCGGAGGCTTCACAAGAAGCGATATGGATGAAAGAGTTCATTACAGAGCTGGGTGTGGTTCCTAGTGCGCTGGACCCAATGTCTATCTACTGTGATAACATGGGCGCCATAGCCAATGCGCAAGAACCAAGGTCACACAAGAAGCTGAAGCACATCAAGCTACGTTTTCACGCTATTCGAGAACATATCCAAGATGGGGATATAAAGATTTGCAAAGTACACATAGATCTGAATGTGGCGGATCCGTTGACTAAACCTCTCCCGAGGGCAAAACATGACCAACACCAAACTGCCATGGGTGTTCGGTATATTACCATGTAATCTAGATTAGATGACTCTAGTGCAAGTGGGAGACTGTTGGAGATATGCCCTAGAGGCAATAATAAATGTAGTTATTATTATATCTTTGTGTTTATGATAAATGTTTACATTCATGCTATAATAGTATTAACAAGGAAACATTGATACTTCTGTGATTTGTAAACTTAAATTTGAAGTCCCTAGTATAGCCTCTATACATCACTAGCTTGTTGGTTGATAAATGATTGTGGTTTCCCTATCATGAACATTGAGATGTTATCAACAACAAGATCATATCGTTAGGAGAATGATATGATGGACATACTCCTATAGATAAGCGTAGCATAAAGATCAAGTCATTTCAATAGTTCAATTGCTATATGCTTTCTGATACATAGTAACCTAATTCCTTCGACCATGAGATCATGCATATCACCTTTACCGGATGGATGCTCTGATGACATAAAACACCACACCGTAACTAGGTGGCTATAAAGGTGGCATTGAGTGTTTGGAAAGTATTGGTTGAGACACATGGATCAAGAGTGGGATTTGTCCATCCATATGACGGATAGATATACTCTGGGCCCTCTCGGTGGAATGTCATCCAATTAGCTTGCAAGCATGTGACTGGCTCACAAGGGATCACATATCATGGGAACGAGAAAAGAGTACTTATCGGTAACGAGGTTGAACTAGGTATGCAGAGATACCGACGATCATAACCTCGGATAAGTAAACTATCGTGAGACAAAGGGAAATTGGTATCGTATGTAAGTGGTTCATTCGATCGCAAAGTAATCGTAGAAATATGTGGGAGACATATGAATTTCCAGATTCCTCTATTGGTTATTGTTCGGAGAAGTGTCTCGATCATGTCCGCATAATTCACGAACCGTAGGGAGACACACTTAAGGATTCGACGTTGTTTGAGTAGTTATGGTAGTATGATAAAGAGACCGAATGTTTTTCGGATTCTCGGGTGGGATCCGGGATATCACGAGGTGATCCGGAGAATAAGATTCAAAGAAGCAAAGTCCCGTTTCGGAGTTTGGGAATGATCCGTGTTTTCATCGGGAATGTTCTAGAAGGTTCCGGAATGTCCGGCACTCCGGAGGGGAAGGGTACATGAATGTGTTGTATCAAACTTGGTATGATTGCATCATGTACTAAGTGTCATCGCTGTTCCAAATAAAGGATTAATCGAATCCTAGTTTGAAAAGTCAAATAGCTAGTTTGAAAAGTCAAACGGCTAAAATTGGAAAGTGGAAAAGAGGAGGAAGAGGGAAACCGAGTTGGGGAGGGAATCCCTCGTCCAACCGGCGGCTCCCCCTCCAAGCCGAGTTGGGTAGGGACTCCCCTCCCTCCCCTTGGCCGCCGGCCCCTCCACCTATATAAGGAGGGGCAGGGCTCCCTCCTAGCACACACAAGTACCTCTCCTCAAACCCTAGTTTGGCGCCTACCACCATAGCCGCTGCCGCCCCCTAGGGTTTTTCCCTAGCCGCCGACTTGGGGTCCCCGGAACCCTAGCCGCCGGCTCTAGCCTCTCCTCCTTGGTGTGTCTAAACCCTAGATCGCCGAGGAGCTCTCTCATACTCCACCATACTCGCTCCGGCTTAAGGCGAAGCCCTGCGAGATCTCCCCTCTACTTCCGGTACTACACCGTTGTGCTGCCGGAATCGCGAGGAGAGTGCTACAACCTCCGTTGCCTGCTGGAACAAGGGAGAGGAAGGTCTTCGTCGAGTACCGAACGTGTGACCGACTGCGGGAGCGCTTCCGGAACGCAGCGCCGGAAGGATCGTCTACGCGATCTTGAGATCGGGAAGAGTACGACTACATCACCCACGAGAATCCGCTCTCGTTAAACACTTTGGAATCTTCGAGGGTAAGTTATTCCATCGACTCGTTGCTACAATCTAGTAGATAGATCTTGGCTTGTTTGTTTGTATGCAATAGAAAATTTTTGTTTTCCATGCTACGAAACCCTACACCATACCCTTTAACCTTGTTGAAATGCATGAAGCCTTTGAAAATAATTTTGATTGGATTGCCCCTGAAAATCTTTTTGATGAAGGTAGTAGACCGAAGAGAGATGAGAAAGGATCCTCCAAAACCCATTTGGATGAGATACCTTTCATAGTTGAAGATTTTGCAGTTATGAATGTTAATGCTTATTCATTTGAAAATACTTGATTCTTCTTGCTTCTTTTGCCTAACTTAAAGGCGTTAAAGAAAAGTACTTGTTGGGAGATAACCCAAGAGTTTCCTTGAGTCTTGGAAGTTATTACTTCTATAATAACCTCTCCTTATCCTTTTTTGTTTGCTTTTTGTGCCAAGAATGACCTCTAATGAGAGGGAAGTAAGATTTGGGGAGTTGCTGTCCCGAAACAGATTTCTGTCCTCCACCAAAAAAATTCGCGAGGAGTCTCTGTAACTCGGTTGAGCTCAAAATTTACGAATAAATCTCCCAGTATGTTAGATAACTTTCGTTAGTTCAACACTTTTTAATTTGAGCAACACAAGATATTCAAAAAAATCGGTTTCTACCTACTGGTCTGTTTTGACAAATTTCTGCCATTATTTGCATTTGCTTCTTATTGATTCCTTTTTGAGTTCTCTTCAGGTAAATTGAGCTTTTTGAAGGATTTACTACAGTAGCTTGTGTTTTTAGTGGAAAACTTTGCTGTTCCAAAGCTTTGCCAGTGGTCTAATATCTTTTGAATAAACTAATGTTACTAATGAAGATTGTGTGACGTTTTATACGAAGGCAAAATTTCAGCTGTAGAGAGAGAATGATGCAATGAGATGAAGAATGGACAAAAGGTCAAGCTTGGGGATGCCACAATGGTGTCACCCCAAGAAATATCAAAGAGGTACAAATGTCAAATCTTGGGGGTGCCCAAGGCATCCCCTTCTTCATCAATAAAAAGCTCAGGTCTGCCTAGACACTTTGTTTTTTTTGTTTCATGCACAGTTGTGTTGTTCTTGGAGCGTCTTAGTTTTCATTTGCTTTGATTAGTTTGTTTAGTTTGCTTTAGTAGTTTGGACCCCTGTTCTCGCTGTGTTGTTTTGCAAATAAGGTTGCTTGGTGTTTGGAAAGGAGTAGTAAGTTCTCGCTTGAAGTGCAAGAGGAGCTTGCATTCACTGTGACTTAGAGTTTAGCATGACAAGCTAGGTGTTGTTTCAGAATTATGCTTAGTGATTATTACTATAGCATGTCTTGTTCCAAATAATTGGGATTGCTTAGTGTGCCTTGGAGAAATTATGCGTTGTTTTAGCATGCAAAAGCATAGCATTGTGGTATTCTCCTTTGATGTTTTGCTTGGGTTGACTTGGCACATGCTTACACCATGTTATGACTCTCACAAGTCACCATTAGCCTCTATAATCATTTAGTCCTTGACTTGTAGTACCACTCTTTGCTTTGATTAGTATGCTTTGTTGCACTGCATGATTATGGCTATTATTGCTCTCATAGTTGGCTGCTCCCAGTCTTTTGCTAGCCTACACTTGTATGAGTAAGTCCTACTCATGCCTCCAACTCCCAAGAAACCAAGTTATTACAAAGTGTCCACTATAAACTCCTATGCATGGTGTGTTACACCATTCCAAGTATATTCTTGTTTTCAACTATCTTCCAATTAAAACTATTTTGTTATGTGAAAACTTAGTGATTAAAGCCCTCACGAACTTGATGTCACACTTTATCCTTTGCCCCTAACCAACTTTGTTGTGATTAAAATCTGGACGATTGTGAGGGTGCATGTCACCTCAAAAATTATTCTTTTTATCACTTAACTACTCGAGGACGAGCAGGAGTTAAGCTTGGGGATGTTGATACGTGATACGTCAGAAACATATCTATTATTTTTTATGCTCCATGCTTGTTTAGTATCTACTTTGCTATGTTTTTTCTACACTTTGAGGTATTTTTATACACTATCTGGTACTAACATATTAACAACATGCCACAGTGCCAGTTGCCTGTTTTCTTCTGTTTTTGGTTCCAGAAAGGCAGAAAATCAATATTCTCGGAATTGGACGGGACAAAAGCCAAAGTTCATATTTTTTCCTGAGCGATACGGAAAATCGAAGACGAGACAGAGGAGGACACCAGGGTGGCCACACCCTAGGTGGGCGCGGGCCCATCCCTAGCCGCGCTGTAGAGGGAGTGTCCCAACCTTTATTTAACATAAGGTGGTGTCCCCTGTGTTTACAATGCTAGTCCCTGGATCAATAGCTAGCATCCACAGTTAAGATGTAATATCAAGAAACAAAGGTCATAATATAACTTTATAACCAGGAATAACATAATTTTATTACATCATACATAGCTCATTTGGCTATTATATTACATTGCAGCGGAATAACTAAAATCATGGGGTCCTTCATCTTCAAAGTGTCACAGGCAGATGTTGGTTGTAGACTTTGTAATCCTAATCAATCAATCTTCACTAAAGACAATCAAACTTGCAACATTACAAGTTACAGCCACAAGGGTCAATACATTTGAATTGTATTGGCAAGCTTCACTACTTTGTATATTATGAGTGGATCCTACTAATACATGCATGTTTGGCTAAGTAGAGTGTAAGGTTTGTTTGCACAAAGCAATATTTTATCCTAACTTTTCATAAATGGTTTTGGTCCTTTGTCAAATCTCTTTTCCAAGAATCCCTTGAACTCCTTGGTAGAAACCCAAGCGTCCAAGTCCTTGTCAAAATTCCTTGAGCTCCTTGGTATCCCCAAGTGCAACAAGTTTTATCAAAATCTCATGTGTTCCTTGGTAACCCCAAGTACTCATGTCTCTTGAGCACCTTGGTAACCCCAAGTGCATCAAGCTTAACAAAATCTCTTTGAATTCCTTGGTAGACACACAAGGTCATCAAGTTTTTATTTTAGAAGTTGGAATGTCGAGATCTCCCATAGTTCAAACTTTAGTTGTTCAGTATTGTCCATAACCGGGGACACGGCTAAGTACTTAGATTTATTATCTTCTGCAGAAGGAGTACACTTTACCCACATGTCACAATCCCATCTTGTTGCCACCAGTGGCCTACTGGATTAGTGCTCACCAAGATGGAGTACTGGCAGATTGAGAACGTGACGAAGTCTTTCCAAAAGGTCCTTCCATACATCATTGCTAGCTTGTCTTCAGCCCCCATGAAGCATTCCAGATCCCCATGTCCGGTAACTAAAGACAATGTATGGGTCTTCCTAATGTAATTGACTAAGCCAGAGCCATAATAGCATGTGGTTGCACACGAAAGCCACAATTGGAGAAGCATGTTTGATCTCTAAGTTTCCTAGGTGGTTTTCATTTGGAGCACAACACAAAGTGATTGCCATAGACATGGTTCCTTTTGTTGTCACCTTCTCCAAAACTTAAAGTATCCTCCACCTAGGTGGTTCATTGAGTCCTTGTTTTATTATGTAAAACACAAGTCCTTTTCTCAACCTTTGTAAAAAAAATCTCAACATGTATCTCTTTTCAAAACATAGCATGGCTAAGCATGTACAACTTCAATATTTTCACTAAGGAGTGTATAGGGAATCCTATTAGGATTTAGCATAGCATAAGTATAGAAATATCTTTTCATGCATGTTTTCAAAATCCACTAAGTATAAGGAAAGTAGTAGGACTTTTGTATGATAGTGTAACTTGCCTTTTTGGTAGAGAATGGTGGTTCACTCCTTGATCTTGTTAGTCTCACACTTTGCTAAGTTCACTACAAGTCAATCAAGCAAACACAAAATCAACTAACATTCCAAACCAAAGTCAAACAAACAATTTCACACTCACAAAGCAAATGGAATCTAAGTCATGCATAAGTATGCAAAGGATGGTTCTATTGCAAGGTTGGTCTCCACTAGGTTTATAAACTTTGTAAGGTACAAATTGGTCATTTACCAAAATGGCAAAGTCATTAGTTTAGAGAGTTTTGCCCAAAACCATTTTTTTTAAATCCATTCATCATTTTATGTGGTGGAGAATGGTCTTATCAAATCAAAATCTTTAAGTTTCTCATCAAAAGTTTCTAACTCTCAAGACTTGGTGTTTTAAGTCAGTAGCTTTGAATTATAATATTTTCCCAATAGTTTTTTTTATTCCCAAAATCCTTTTTCATAATAAAACCATTATTATTACTTAGCTAGAATTAGACTAATTCAATTAATCCATTCTAAATTTTTCCAATTTCATTTCCAAAACCATGGGTTGGTTCCTAGGGTCAGTAAGGTCACTACAAACCATTTTGCAAAAGACTTGATCCTAAAATCAATTTTAAACAATTTTTCTACTCTAAACAAGCTCACAAAAGAATCTGCAAAATCAAACAAGCTATCAGATACTATTTGCTAAAATAATTCCACAGTTGGCTAGGGCTTGCTCTCCTGAATCCAACGACATAAAATTTGCAATTTTTTGACGTGTGGTTTGAAAGTTATAAGGGTTTGAAAATCGCACCTAAATCAGATTTCAAACTTCTGTTTTCAAATAGACTGGCCACGCGTCGCTTTGTGATTGGCCGATACCGGTTTGTCTGGATCGCGTGCTGCAGACCGTAGGATCCTATTTAGATCGAGCGGCGCAGAGGCAAACGATACCCCTTCACTTATGTTCTATTACAGCCTTACGATCTAGATCTAACGGACGGAATCAATCAACCATCAACTGGCGGCGTTGCACGGCGGTGGACGGCGGCGACGGCCAGACGAGGTGCTCGCGGTGGTTTTTAGGAAGCAAGGAAGACGAAGGGGGTGCTCACCGAGATCGCAGGAGGCTGGGGAAGCTCAACGTGTGGTCGACGAAGCAGGGGGTGCACGGGAACGGTGGCGATTGCTCGCCCGAGACTTCGTCGGCGTCGGGTGGCTCTGTCCGTGGTCGAAGGCGATACTGTAGATCACGCGGAGGCAAAACAGGAGCATGGTCAGGTGCGTAAGATCAAGGAGAAGATACTCGCGTGATCGAGGAGCAGAGGGGCAGTCGGATTTCACCTGGGGAACGCGCCGGAGTCGGAGGCAGACGCGGCGGTGCTCGGAGTTTGTCGAGGACGGTGTTCTGGGGCGCCCGCGGTCGAACGAAGAGCACAGGGAGGTTTGTCTGGGAGTGGGAAAACTGTAAGTGTGCTCAGGGAGGATCGGGGTGGTGTGTGCTGGCCGCAATCGGAGATGGGAGCTCGTCGGAGACAGTGGAGTTCGAGGAGAAATTGGGGCGGCCTGGTGGCGAAGAGAGGTTGGCGTCTGAGGGGAACGGAAGGAAAGGAGCTGGCGTTTTATCGAGCACAGTCAAAGCGAGTAATGGTGGCGGCATTATGACGAATTAAGTCCGCGGAATCACAGCAGGAAACGGCGACGAGGGAGGAAGAAAGGGTCGCGCGGGTGTGAGAGAAGAACAGGAGCGGTGGGGTCTACCTGTCAGTGGAAAAAGGAAGTGTGAGAGAGGTCCACTTGTCAGCTGCTTAGCGGGTGCGAGACTGAGTGTGAATCGTTTTTCTTCGGGGAGGGGAGCTGGGCTGGTTGGTGGGCTTCCTGGGCTTGGCCGGTTGGGCTGGGTCCAGATCCATTTTTTTTATACTGTAATTTTTTTCTTTTTTCATTTCTGAATTCTGTTTTGAAATTTCTATCAAACAAACATGGTTCAAATAAATTCAAACTATACTCAAACTTTGTAATATTGAAATTAGTTCTGTTTAGTAACATGAACCAAAATATAAAACAAAAATAATTTTTTTAAATCTCTTTAGGTTCTATTTATTAATTAAGTAAAATGGTCCAAGGTTTATTAATAAAACAAGGTTTGGTTTATTTAATAAAATCTTTGTTTGAACTCCAAATACTTTCAAAACCAAAACAGTAGGTTTATTTGAAAATATAAGATACTTGAATACTTGTTTAAAACAAATTCACCCTTTTATTTCAGGGTCCTTTATTAATTAAATACAATAGACCTTCATTATTAAAAATAGGATTTGTTTTATTAAAAACTTTATTTTTTTTGAAACCAGTAGTGCCAAAACCATTTAGTAGGTTTTATTTGTGAATATCAAATATTTAGAAAACTTATTTTAAATAATTTAATAAGTTTTTGATGTTTCAAATAAATTGGTAAAACCTTTTATTTAAATAAAGTTGGATATTAAATCCTTAATAATTTATTTTAAACAAATCTTTGCTAATTTTATTTAAAAATGTCTTAATTCAAAAGCTTGGCCAAGGTTTTAATTTGGCTTTATAAAATATTATTTATTTATAAACTCATCTTTTCTTTTGAATACAAAATCTTTTATTAAGTGATAGTAATTCAAAAACATTTTTAATTTCCTTTAATTAAATGTTTAACTCATTAAATTCCTTTAGGATTTTATTTAGTTCAAATGGGTTTGAGGTTCCATTTAAACTCAAAAAGTTTCTTCTGGCTCTGAAAATCAACAAAGTTTTATTTTTATTCATTTATTTTCACATTACAAGATTTGGAAAATCCTGGGATGTGACACGCGCCTACAGGGGGTGTGCCCCCCTGGCCCTCCATCGACCTTGCCTCCTTCGCCTATAAGAAGCCCCTGGGGAGAAAACCCTAAATCATCCAGAAGAAATCAACGAAAACCTCCGTAGCGCTCTATAATTTTTGATGCTCCATGCTTGTTTAGTATCTACTTTGCTTTACTTGTCCACACTTTGAGGTGCTTTTTACATGTTTTCTGGTACTAACCTATTAACAAGTTGCGACAGTGCCAGATGCCTGTTTTCTGCTGTTTTTGGTTTCAGAAAAGTTAGTAAAGAAATATTCTCGGAATTGGACGGGACAAAGGACAAAGTCAATTACTTTCCGTGGGGAACAAGAAGTCTAGAGGAGAGCCGGAGGGGCCAGCCAGGGGGGCCAGACCTACCCTAGGCGCGGGTGGGCCCTAGCCCACGCCTGGCTAGGGTTTGCCAGCCCTGGCGGCCGCCTCGGTATCCCCCTTCGCCTATAAGAAGCGCCTGATGCAGAAACTTTGAGTACCCGATCAAAAATCCACGAAACCGTCTGTAGTCACCGCCACCATCGTCCCTAGATCGGGGGGATCTGAAGTTCTTCCCGGCACCCTGCCGGAGGGGAGATCACCCCTGAGGCCTTCTCTTCGGTATGATGCGTGAGTAGTTCCACCTTGGACTATGGGTCCATGTAGGAGCTAGATGGTTTTATCTCCTCCTTTGTGCTTTCATGTATATATCTTATGAGCTCCGTTCATGATCAAGATCTAATCTATTTTTAATCATGCATGTTGTGTTTGCGGGGATCCGATGGATATTGAGATTATTATGTTGGTTTCATTAATGGTTTTGTCTTTATGATTCTATCATGTCTGTGTTGTTTGTGATCTTGCATGCTCTCCGTTGTTAGTAGCTATCTTGGCCAAGTAGTTGCTAGTGACTCCAAGAGGGGGTATTTATGCTCGATAGTGGGTTCATGCCTCTAGTTTCCAAGGGAAGTGACAATAATCTCTTCGGTTGTAGATGTGATGTTGCTACTAGGGAGAAAACAACAGTCTCTTGTTCATGGAACATGTGGACAGTTTACCTTACACACTTTGCTTAAAGCAGTTGTGTGTTGCTTGCAACTTAATACTAGAGGGGGTTTGGATGATAACCTGAAGGTGGACTTGTAGTCATAGATGCAGTTGGATGGCGGTCTATGTATATTGTTGTATTGCCCAATCAACCTCATAGGATCTTTTGGCTAGTAATTGCATTGTTATGCCTTGCTCAGTTCCTGTCAATTGCCCCGCTGTAATTTGTTTACCCTTCATGTCATGTTGTTTATTTAAGGAGAGCACCTCTAGTGAACTATGGGCCCCGGTCCAATCTTTACCATCGATACATATTCCATTGTTACTTGTTTACTTGCTGCAAACCACCATTACCCTCCACACCATACGTTTAATCCTTTGTTACAGCAAACCGGTGAGCTTGACAACCTCACTGATTCGTTGGGGCAAAGTCTTGAGTTTGTGTTGTGTAGGTCTTCGCGTTGCTTGTAACACCTATGTGACGTTTCCTTCCTCCTACTGGTTCGATAACATCGGTTTCTTACTGAGGGAAAACTTTTTGCTGTGCTACTTCACACCTTGCTCTTGGGGTTCTCAACGAAGCGCTCCTACATCAACTCATTGCAGCCAACAGGGGATAGAAAGCCTCTGTTTTGGCACCCTGCTGGGACGGGGAAGTGCCCCCGGAGCCATCTCCATCGATCTCCACCACCATCTCCATCACTGTTGTTGATTCCCATGATGAGGAGGGAGTGGTTCTTCCTCGAGGCTAAGGTCTCTACCGGTAGCTATGTGTTCATCTCTCTCTCTATGCATGATCTTGTTGTGGTCATGTTCTTTGTAATCAAGTAGATCTACCTTGCTACTCAAGTGCTTCATTAGATCTCTGCTCTCCCCATGTGTGTGAAAGTGACAACATGCACGCCATGGTGGCACTTAGGCTTGAGTCTACATAAATACTCTTTGTGCTTTAATAGATCTATGATTTTTTCCCCACGTGTGTGAAAGTGACAGCGGGCATACCGTGTATGGCACTTTGGCTAGATTGAATATTTGTTATGAGTTATATTTGGAGTTGGATGTCTCTATGAAATTGTGGTGTTTGTTGGAACCATCTAGCGCTCAAGGTGACAGTGTGGGGTTATCTAGATTGGGGAAGGCGGACTTTGAGGTGTGCTGTTATAGCCCTACCATGGATTAGAGTGTCCAACTGGAGAGTAGTTAAGAGTAGTATCATTAAGAGAAGATATTTATATGAGAGAGTATTCAATAGTGAAAGTATGATCCCTAGGCCTTGTTTCTAAGCATTGAAACACCGTTTTCTACTAGATCTGTTGCATGTTTGCTTGCTTCCTTCTTGTTGCCTTTAGTCTTTACCTCACCGTCAAGCTATTTTCTGGCACCGTTACCACTTGTATTTCACTATCTATTTGCCGAACAAGTGCACATATACACCTGACAAGTGTATTGGGTGTGTTGGGAACACAAGAGACTTCTTGTATCTTGATTGCAGGGTTGCTTGAGAGGGAATACCTTTGACCACTTCCTCCCTGAGTTCGATAAACCTTGGGTGATACACTTAAGGGAAACTTGCTGTTGTTCTACAAACCTCTGCACTTGGAGGCCCAACAACTGTCTACAAGAATAGAAGTGCGTAGACATCAAGCTATTTGCTGGCGCCGTTGTCCGAGAGGTTTTGGGCCTTTTACCTTTCCTCCATGTCAAGCTCCATCAAAGCTATTTTCTGGCGCCGTTGCCGGGGATGTAAGGTGAAAGGCACTCACACACGTTACCCCATGGCAATAGCAAGCCAGAAAGCTATTTTCTGGCGCTATTGCCGAGGAGGTAAGGTAAAAGGTACTCACATCCTTCAGTATGAGTGCTCGAAGTTATTTCCTTTAGATTCTGTAATTTTGTCTTTTTGTTTCTTGTTTTCACTAGTTAGGCTTAATGGAAAACAACAACAAAATTAGGGAGCTTTTTAGTATTTTTCCTAAGTTAGAACTTGAGTGGTTTGAAAAGAAAATTTAAAAACCTATGGAACTTTCTTTGCATGCTAATAACAATGTTATTAGTGTGAATTTTTTGAACACCATTGTTACTAATGGTATGGAAACGTCTAAGCTTGGGGAAGCTAGTTTTTATGAAAAAAAACTTTTTACTTCCCCAGCTTTAGGGAAGAAAATTTTCTCTTATGATACTTTATCTCCCATATGTGGTAATTCTAATGATGCTTGTGATATTTTAAATCCACATACTGAAAGTGTCCCTTTTAAAATACCTATTGAAATTGTTGAACGTGTTATGAATAACTGCTATTTTGGAGATGGAACTGTCCATCCTAGTGATCATTTACTCTTTATACATGAATTATGCGAGTTGTTCAAGTGTGCAGGTATTTCAATGGACCGAGTTAAGAGGAAGCTATTCCCCTTCTCACTTAGGGACAAAGCAAGGGAGTGGTATGAGCTACTAGATGATCCTCATCATTTGGAGTGGAAGGAACTTGAATTTCTCTTTTACTCTAAATTTTATCCTCCTCATGAAATTCATAAAGATAGGAATTGTATTTATAATTTTCATCCTCATGAGGGAGAAAGTATTTCCCAAGCTTGGGAGAGACTGAAGTCACTAATGCTCAAATGTCCCATTCATGAGCTCCCCAGCTGTGGATTCTCCCCTCCGTGGGAGGGGTGATGTTTCGGCAACTCGTGTTTCTCTAGCTCAGCTACACTAGGAGGGGTCAGGGCTGCCTTTGTCTCCAACGCGGGTTTCCTCTCCTGGTATTGCTACACCAGTTGCTGTGCATGGGAGTGGTACTCCCTTCAGGCGGAGCTCTTGCCATGGAGTCAATGTCTCTGGGGCGTCAGCTACTGATGAGGATTCCATGGTCAAGGCCATGCGTCGTAAGGCTGAGAAGAACTTAGATTCGTCGGGTATAATGGGTTCTTCGAAATCCTTTTTGTCTTTTTCTACTCCTGTTATTTCTTCTAATCTAGCCAATGTCGGCATTAGTTTGGATAGTTCTGTACAGGATGTTATTTTTTCTTCTAATGTTTTGCGACACATGAAGGTTGACCGTCTAGCGGTTACTCCTAAGGTTGTTGTTGTTCCTGATGCTTCACTAACCGAGGAGGAGGAGTTACATGCCACAGTAGATGGTCAACTCCTTTCTCACTTAGTTGGTGAAGTGTCGGAGGTGGACTTTGATGATACTGGGCTTGCCTCTATGTATGAGCTAAAATCTTCTGGTCGAAATCAAAGAGCCAAAGGTCACGCAAGAGATCCCGTGTATCCAAATCTCCCATAGTTTCTCAATGAATGGAATGTTTTCAAATAGCAGAGGTCTTAGGGACTTGGCTAAACATTTATTCTTTGCTAATTGTGTGAGAGACCATAAGTTGGATTTCCTGGGTATTTCTGAGACTGGTAGATGAGATTTTTCACAAGCTCTACTCAATCGCCTTTCTGGTGGAGTGGACTTTATGTGGATATCACATCCGCTGCGTGGTCGATCTGCGGGGATTCTGTTAGGCGTTCGAGATGAGACTATGGAAGTTTTAGCTAGTTTGGTGGGAGATTTTTTTATAAAACTCCATATCCGTATCAAGGCTAACAATTTCACATGGTCTTTAGTCTCCGTTTATGGGGCCGCCCAGGATGCTTATAAAGCTGACTTTTTACGCGAGTAGTGAATCTGGCAAAGGACAATCCATACCCTATTCTTATAGGAGGGGATTTTAATTTGCTTAGATTCCCTCACAAGAAAAGTCGGAGCCGGTTCGATGAACTTTGGCCTTTTTTGTTCAATGCTGTTATAGATAGTCTGGACTTAAGAGAGGTTACAATGTTAGGAAGGAAATTTACCTGGACTAATAGTCTTCCAGAGCCATAATATGAAAAACTAGATAGAGTGCTTATGGATACTGACTAGGAACATAAGTTCCCCATGGTAACTGTTCACGCTCTAGAGCGTATTGAGGCTTTATCGAATCATGCTCCTTTACTTTGATCTTTTGGATCACCGCCACGGAAGTCTATGAATAAGTTTAAATTTGAACTCGGATGGATGATCCGTGATGGTTTTTACGAGATGGTTAAGGCTATTTGGGAGAAACCGGTTGGTGGCCAAACGCCTATCCTACGATGGAATAACAAAATGTGTGCTTTATGCAAGTTCCTTCGTGGCTGGACCAGGCACACAGCTGTGATCCTAAAAAATGAAAAAATACGCCTAACATCTATAATTGATGACTTAGAGGCTTCAACAGAGGTCAGGCCGTTAACTGCACAAGAAATTGAGATTAAAAGCCAATCGAATGTACAGATAGCCCGACTTCTGCGCGAAGAGGAACTCAAATGGTATCAATGCTCCAAAGCAAAATTCATTCTGGAAGGAGATGTGAATACAAAGTACTTCCATGTTGTTGCCAATGACAAGGATAAGAAGAAACTTATTCACTATGTGATCCAAGATGAAGGTATGATTGAGAGACAGGAGCAACTGAAGTCATATATTATAGCTTATTATAAATCTTTGTTTGGGGCTTCGGCAAAAAATTCATTCTCTCTGGATGAGTCCCAAACGGCCAATAACCCCCAGGTTTCTGCTGAAGAAAACAGTTTTCTAACTACCTCATATACCAAGGAAGAGGTTAAAAAAGCTGTTTTTCAAATGGAACATAACAAAGCGCCAGGGACTGATGGTTTTCCAGTGGAATTTTACCAAATATTCTTGGATGTTATCAAGGAGGACCTGATGAATTTGTTTGGGTTTTTACATGTCGGTCAGTTGGATCTCTTTAGACTAAACTTTGGCAACATAATTTTACTGCCTAAGGTTAACAATGCAAAATGTATACAACAGTATCGCCCAATCTGCTAGCTTAACGTTAGCTTTAAGATTTTTACTAAAGTCGCCATGTTTAGACTAAACTCACTTGCTGACCATGTTGTTAGCCCATCTCAAACTGCGTTCATGCAAGAAAGAAAATCCTAGATGCTGTTGTAATTCTGCATGAAACAATTCATGAACTACACTCAAAAAAATTAAATGGTGTACTGTTCAAGATTGACTTTGAGAAGGCATACAACAAAGTTAATTGGTCTTTCCTCTAGCAAACACTCCACTTGAAAGGTTTTTCTGAGGAGTGGCGCGCTCTCATTCAGTCTTTTGTGTCTAGGGGAAGTGTTTACATTAAAGTAAATGAATATACTGGCAAATACTTCTAGACCAAGAAAGTCTGAGACAAGAGGATCCATTATCGCCTTTACTATTTAATATAGTGGCTGATATGTTGGCCATCCTTATTGAGAGAGCAACGGCTTATGGTCAAATTGAAGGATTAGTTCCACATCTTATTGATGGTGGACTCTCTATTCTTCAATACGCTGATGACATAATCCTTTTTATGGAACATGATCTGGAGAAGGCTCAGAATCTGAAATTAATTTTATCAGCATTCGAGCAGCTATCTGGACTTAAAATTAACTTCCATAAGAGTGATTTGTATTGTTTCGGCGAGGCCCACCTATATGCTGAACTTTTCGGCTGTGGTCAGGGGCAATTTCCAGTCAACTATTTGGGAATACCGATTCATTATCGGCGTCTCACAATTGCTTAATGGAAACTTGTTGATAAAAGGCTACAAAAATGTCTTAATACTTGGAAAGGAAAATTTTTATCCCTTGGTGGAAGACTAGTACTCATAAATTCAGTACTTACTAACATGGTACTATATATGATCTCATTTTTCCAATTACCTAAAGGTGTCTTGAGCAAAGTGGATTATTTCCGTTTAAGATTCTTTTGGCAAGAGGATAGTGAGAAAAAGAAGTATCGATTGGCCAGATGAAATGTGGTTTGCCTCCCGAAGGAGTATGGTGGACTGGGCATACATGATTTGCAAGTCAAAAACACCGCGCTTCTAGGAAAATGACTTTTTAAACTACTGACAGAAGATGGTGTTTAGCAAACCATGTTATGTAGGAAATATGTAGAGTCCAAAGTTGTGTCTCAAGTGGTTTGGAAACCCGGTGATTCACACTTTTGGGCGGGCCTTATGGACACCAAAAAACATTTCTTTCATTTTGGCGCTTTCGAGATTAAGGATGGACCACAGATTAGGTTTTGGGAAGATACGTGGCTTGACCAAACTACTCTTCGCGAACAATATCCAGCTCTATATTTGATTGTTAGACACAAAGGGGATACAATTTCCACAGTGATGGAAGACAACCCTCCTAATGTGTCTTTCAGAAGAAGTCTCATTGGTCCTCGACTGGTATCTTGGAACAATCTACTATTACGATTATCCACGATACAATTGTCGGACGGTGTTGACGCGTTCAAATGGAAATTACTAGAAAGTGGTAAATTTTATGTTGGCTCACTATATAGAGATTTGATCCAACCTGATATCCCGGTCGATGATAATAGTTAAATTTGGAAAATGAAAATACCCCTTAAGACAAAGATATTTGCATGGTATCTACATAAATGTATAATTCTAACAAAAGATAATTTTGCAAAGAGGAATTGGCATGGAAGTACATAATGCGTGTTTTGTCATCACGATGAGACAATTTATCATTTATTCTTCCACTGCAAATTTGCTCGCTCCATATGGTTATTCATCCAAATAGCTTCCGGTTTATCTCCTGCATATTCAGTAACCAATGTTTTTGGTAATTGGTTGCATGGAATTGTTGATAAGTACATAACTCTATTTAGGGTGGGAGCGCTTGCCATTATATGGTCGCTATGGCTTTGTAGAAATGACAAGATTTTTAATAACATTGTGTCTTCTTCTCTGCAGGTTATTTATCGAGCCACGACTATCCTCCGACCATGGACAATTCTCCAACACATGGAGTTTCACGACTTATTTATGGAGGGATGTACACGACTGAAGGACACGACGAGGGATATTTTCTTCCGACATGGATGGCCGCGTGACTTGAGGATTGACCTATCTTTGATTGAAGACAATTATTTCGATAGTGCCTTTTTGTAATGCATGTCTACTTTTTTTCCCTAGTTTTTTCGTTCATGTGGTTGTGTGCATCTTAGTTATGCAGAAACCGGGTGTAAACATTAAATATTTTATGTTAATAAATACGCCCATTTTCAAAAAAAAAGATGTCCTCACGAACTGTGGGATCGAGCAGCCCTTCGTTTCTCTTCTAAGTAAATAGAAAATTACGAACAACACCGCAATTCAGGGCTAAGATCCAAAAACCACAAGGATGGCAAAAAATCTAAAGTAACTACTTTTTGTGGGGGAAAAAAACTAGTACTCCAAGATCGTGCATAGCAGTGTCAAAAATGCACAAACATTTTAGTTTACATTGGCCAACCGTTTTCTAACCGGTGGACCCCACTGTAAGAAGTTCATGTATCCCAAAATGTTTTGCAAAATATGTACTCACTCCCTTTTAAAAAGGATGTCAGAAATTTATTTAAATTTGAATAAATCTAAACACGTTTTAGTGTGTAGATATATCTAAATTTTAAAAACATCATTTTTAGGATGAAGGGAATACTAAAAAAAGAAGACGTTTCGCAAAACATAAAGATAACACCTCTAGATCAAAATACGGCTCCTATAATGCTCAGCTATGCAAAACCGCGCAACACTCCCCTTGGCGCATGTGTTTTGACCGATTTTATGGGGTATTTTCTGAGCCCACCAGAAGACACCTAGAAACATGGGACGAGGGGCCATTCGACAGGCCACTATTGGACGGGCTCAGCTCGAGAATACCCAGTCAAGCGAGGCCTAAAGACCTGTCTGGATAGCCAGTTACCCGCAAAAAAAAAAGATAGCCAGTTCACGGTGTTCGCTCGTGCGGCACTTGTCCGCTCAGGTTTGACATCGTTGCTATGCGAAAAAGAGTGAACGATGCTTCAGCACGGTACAGTGCACGGTGCAAGAACCAAAATCGAGAATGAATTGAACCATTTTCCAATAAACCTGATCAAAAGAAACATACCAACATGCTGCCAAAGAATTTGAACCATTCAAACAACAGATCACATGCGTGAAATCCAACAAGAGTCACAAGTCGTAGGTGATCCCCGAGTACAAAGAACTGTGAAGTGCACAAATATATGGGATGCGGTGATAATGATGATTCATTAGGAGCGGTTGACGACCCTGCAGTTCCTCCTGATTTCGCCTTGGTATCCGGTCTTGACTCCGATGGCACCCATCTTGACCATAGACTTCTTGAACTTCTCCTCCCACAGTCCACGGATGTTGGCATTGTCAAGCACCATCTGTGTGGTCGCCGGTGTCGTGAGAAGGGCGGCGTCCGATGTGAAGAGCACCTTGTGTGCGAGGACGTTCTTGTAGTACTGGTTGTCGAGCGCGTTGGGGGTTACAACATCCTGGTTGACCGTGGGGTCGTTGGACGGGGTTGGGTTGGCGGGGCATTGCCTCCTCAGGACACTGGCGAGGGCGGCGTTGATGTCGGAGGGGACTGCGAGGCGGTCAGAGACGAAGGAGGAGCAATGTGAGACCCCAATGGTGTGGGCGCCCGAAAGAACCACCATGTCCTCTGCGTCGAGCCCTTTAGCGGCGAAGCTGGCGATGAGCTGAGTGATGTTAAAGAATGGAGGAGGCAGGTTGGCCAGGGCCTCGGTGAAGTTGGAAATGCGGCCGTCCCGGCGGCCCGCTGGCATGTTGATCTTGACCGTGAGCCTGCTGAGGAAGTAGGCCGCATCACGGCTGGCGAAGGCAACGATGTCCGCGCAAGAGACCACGCCGGGGCACGCATTTTCCACGGCGTCCTTGGCCGCGTCGATCACCTCGAAGCCTCGGAGGCTAGGGAAATTGGGAGGGCTCAGCTTCTCGGGCTGCGGGTTGGCTGGCGTTGGGTCCAGGAGGACAGAGCCATCGCATCCCTGGACGAAGCAGTCGTGGAAGAACATGCGGATGAGCCCGGCGCCGATGCCGGCGTTCTTGTAGACGAACTTCTTCACCTTGTCCCTCACTATGGCCTCCACGCGGGGGCACGACTTCTTGTAGTAGCCCACCTCTAGGCCATGGCACGCCGACGACAAGAGCAGTGCGCATGTCAGCGCAATGAAAAGCTTAAGCAAAGCTGAAGCCATTGTGTCTTGTTCAGCTCTTAACAAGACTTTCTCTATGATCCAGACTAGAATGATGTGATGAGAGGTGATGAAGAATTTTGTTCGTAGCAAAGGGCTATTTATACATGCATGTATGGAGATGACTTGATAAGATTACTAGTACTTGAAAATTCCTAGCTTAGGTGGATGTATCATATGAGTTGACATGTAGTGGTAATAATTCATCAGCATACAGCACATACACTGATCTAGCTGTCACGGAACATGGAGAAGGCTGCTGGAGCTTAATTATTGTGTTATCTTTGTTCATTCACTGAATTCCTCTTTCCCCTCTTCTTTATAAACGTTGTTAACCAACTTTAGTTTTCTGATGACGTGACGTATAATAGCACGTGGTGTGGGCTTGTTTGAGAGAAACAATGGTGTACGTACGCGCGCCCTTAACATGCCACAACTAACTAGCTGAGCATGCATGTTGCAGGTTTTGTAGCCAGCGAGATCTGAATGTACATTTGGAAAACTTTGACCAACCTTGCTTGTAGTACTCTCATCCAGACATATTCAATCGACCAATTATATATTCGTTCCCAAGGACACAGGCAAAAAATTAGGAAAATAGCAGTAACATTATGATCAAGTATCTTGTAGTACTGTATACTCCCTCTGTCCTAAAATACATGACGTATAAATTTGCTTAAAAGTATGATCTTAGTAAGATTGACCGAATATATAGAAGAGATGATATTAAATGGATACATTATGAAAATATATCTTATGATGGATATACTGATATTGATTTGGTACTATAGAGCTTCATAGGCATGCATGTGCGCGCGCAAATATAATACCAATAGTTAGAAAATAACTTATTGAGTGAGAGAATATGAATTAACAACTTAGCAACAACATGTTTTATTATCGCATACTGTCATATCTAGAAAGTTCTCCGGAAGAACAAGGTAGCACAGTCTGAAACTCCCTCTTACCATCGTAAATTCATGGTGATTAACCACTTGAATGCACCCATGGATCCTCATGTCTCCACACTTAGCGCACACACGATTCATTCTGTACATATAAGACATAAGCCATAATATATACCCTAACAATTGAGATTGCATGCATATGCAAACATCTCGACAAAATTTAAAGAAGAGGGCCGAGAGATATTGCCACAGTTCAGATAGGATGGTCGAGGACAATGTTCTGCACTTGATTCAACCAACACAATTTTTTCCCAGCCATACGATATAAACCGTGAATTATCTGTCGATTTCATGGCTACGAGATGAGATATTTGAATAATACAAAAGTCTGAAGAAACAAGACTTGTTGCATATTTAAGTTTCTCATCAGTCGTGCCAAAGTATAAGGCAACGGGATAATGCAACAGTTTTCTGTCTTATTTAGACTTTGGGCTACGAGATGAGTTATTTGCATATACTTTGGCCTCGGACTTTAGCATCACTTTCCAACGTATCCATCTAGAATTTGAGCTCAAGTTTAATATCTAAAGAATTATCTAACACATCTATCTAGAATTTTACACCAAGTTTAATATCTCTAAAGTATATCTAACATATCGATCTAGAATATGACCCCAAGTTTAATATCTAAGAACTATCTAAAACACTATCTATCTAGAATTTCTGAATTGCAATTAAAAAAGGAAGGCACGACAGCTGGCTCACCGACGACGGGAATGGTGCAGGTGCGGCGGCCGATGGATCAGGTATGGGGCCGTTGGGGCGTCCGACGGCTCGGGGATGGGGCGTTTGCCATGGCGGAGGCGTCTCGAGTGAACGCGGAAGCCGGCGGATCGAGGAGTGTCAGTGGGTGGGGGAGAGAGGGGCATCAGATGTGGGGTGCATGGCGGTGGGCGCTCGGGGTTGCGGGTCGGGATAGGATAGGGATATGCGGGGTGGTGGCGACGACGGTCGCGCCTAGTGAGTGAGTGGAGAGAGGGAAATGAGATGTCTGCGTGAGACACATGGTGAGGATATTGGCGGGATAATTTTAGCTGTGGCGCTCGAAAGCATCAACACCACCGGTACAATATATATTAGTGGTGTTAATTTTTTTTGGACGTCACCACTACGTTGCCCCGGCTGCACCAGTGGTTCCCAATTTCTGGCGGCGTTTGCATATTTATGGACCCTACTACTAGGGATTAGTGGTATTTTGCTAGGAAATGGTGGCGTATAGTATATTATATGTGTCCACTAGACTGCTACAAGAATTTTCCGACTAGTGTCAATGTATTGAGCTATACCATTGTAAGGCAAGGTAGTAGATCTAGTTCTGTCAGAAACGATGACCCTCTCGGGCCTCGGGTACGTGTTAATATATCAACGGAATAGACCCACGGGTGGCAAGGTACAAAGAGAGAGAGACGCAACGGTGAGAGGAGTACTACTCCAAGTCATGTATGCGTACATATACGGGAACCGGTCTATATACAGAGGGTATAGGAGATTACGAGTCTAACAGCCCCCTTAATAACAACCTGCAAACAGGTTGAGATTACGCTTAAACTCATCTAAATCTTTGACTGCCAAAGCCTTTGTAAAACCATCTGCAACTTGATCCTTGCTGGATATGAAAAGGATGTCAAGCATTTTGTTTACAACTCTTTCTTGAACAAAATGAAAGTCTATCTCAATATGATTGGTCCTGGCATGAAACACGGGGTTGGCAGAGCAGGTAAGTAGCACCTAAATTATCACACCACAAACATGGTTTTACCTGGAGTGTGACACCAAGCTCCTTAAGAACAAATTCAACCCATATTAATTCAGTTGTAGCATTGGCCAAGACTTTATATTCAGCTTCAGTACTAGACCAGGAAACTGTGGCTTGTTTTCTGGAACTTCATGACACTAGATTTGGACCAAAAAATATAACAAAACCTCCATTAGATCTCCTATCATCCAGGCAACCTGCCCAATCTGCATTTGAGAAAGCACTGAGCAAACTGGAGGAAGATTTCTGGAAAGTCAGTCCAACTTGTGTAGTATCCTGAACATATCTTAAAATTCTTTTTGCAGCTGTCCAATGAGTAGTAGTAGGAGCATGCAAATACTGAAAAACTTTATTAACTAAAAAAGAAATATAAGGTCGTGTCAATGTTAGGTACTGTAAGGCACCAACAATGATTTTATACTGTGTACTATCATCAGGACCAAGGGGAGAGCCCTTGGTTAAAGACAATTTTTCAGTGGATGATAGAGGCGTGGGGGAGGTTGTACAATCTTTTATGCCAACTTTAGTCAACAGATCAGTAACATATTTTTCTAAGTGATAAGTAAACCATTCTGAGTTTTCTTTACCTCAATGCCCAAAAAGAAATGCAGATCTCCCAAATCTTTGAGGGAAAAATCATCATTAAGATTATGAAGAAGAGCAAAAATAGCCTTGTCTGATGTGCTGGTGACTATGATATCATCAACATAAATTAGAACAAACATCATAATATTGCCTTTCTTGTAAAGAAAAAGTGAGGTGTCTCCTTTGGAGGAAATAAAACCAAGCTGTTGCAGCTTGGTGCTGAGTCTAGAATACCATGCTCGGGGAGCTTGCTTGAGGCCATAAAGAGCTTTATCAAGCTTGCAAATATAGTTTGGAGTAGCGGAAGACTCAAAACCTGGGGGTTGTCTCATATAAACCTCCTCTTCCAGAATGCCATGTAAAAACACGTTCTTGACATCCAACTGCCGCAGACTCCAGCCCCTGGAAACAACAACTGACAGAACAAGCCTGATAGTAGCTGCCTTGACAACCGGACTGAAGGTATCCTCATAGTCTGTGCCATACCTTTGCTTGAATCCTTTTGCAACCAAGCGTTCCTTGTACCTATCAATTGTCCCATCTGCATTTTTCTTAATACGATATACCCATTTACAATCAATAAGATTTTTGGTAGAGTGTGGAGGAACAAGATGCCACGTCTTGTTGTCCATAAGCGCAGTGTACTCTTCTGATGACCCACAAGTATAGGGGGTGTATCGTAGTACTTTCGATAAATAGGAGTGTCGATCCCAACGAGGAGCAGAAGGTGTTGACTAGTGGTATGGAGCAGGAAATCTCTGTAAATACTTAGCAAACGGATTTTTAGGGGTTTTCTGATAAAGCAACAAAACAAAGTGTAAGTAATAAAGACAGCGAACAACTGCAGCAAGTGTCCCAATCTTTTCTTTGCAAAGGACAGGCCGGTGGAAATACTTATAAGGACCAAACGTTCTTGAGGACACATGTGAATTATGTGAAGTGCTTTCGCTTCAAATAGCTGAGTACCTTTCTTTGGCGTTGTAAGTGTTGTGTGGGTGAACCTATGCTAATGTATCGACCTTACTTGGACTAATACATACTTGTGATTAAACCCCTGTAAGCATCCGCAACTACAGGAAAGCAATTAAGATATAAACCTAACCACAACCTTAAACTCTGAGATCCTATGTTCCCTTGTGCAAAGGTGTCCTAATGGGGGTTCAGGTTTCTGTCACTCCGGCAACCCCAGCCAAATACACAATGCATTCCCCTAGGCCCATAAATGGTGAAGTATCATGTAGTCGACGTTCATATGACACCACTATAAGAATATGACCACAACTTAAATACTAAACCATTGAATAATATCTCAACACAAATCCACTACTAACAACATGACTTCTCCCAGGTCCTCAAGAACTAAACGAACTACTAACGAGACATCATATGGATCAAGATCAAAGATGATATGGTAATGGATAACAATCTGAACATAAACAATAATCCAATGGTTCCACTCACAAGCATCAACTACAGTAGTAATCAACACCGGGAAAGTTCCCCCTAAGAACTATGCAAGTATTCAACACAATTGTTACAGCGGGATGGAGTGGTGATGATGGTGCTGGTGGAGATGATGGTGTGGATGATGATGATGTTGATCCCGATGAAGCCTATCTTGATGATGGTGTTGATGGCGACGATCTCCCCTCTCAGGGAAGGAATTTCCCCGGCAGAAATCTATCTCCCAGAGAGCTCTTTATCTCTCGGTGTTTTCCGCCCCCAGAGGCGGCGGAATCTTTCCGTCGTCGCTCCCCTGGTATTAGGGTTCCGAGAGGAAGTTATAGGTGAGAGGGCGGAGTCGGAGGACAGCCAGGTGGGCCACACCTACCCTAGGTGTGGTCCAGGGGGGCCGTGCCTGGGGGGGTGTGGGCCCCCTGTGGCCTAGCTACGCCTCCCCTTCTGGGGTCCTTCGTCTTCTCGGAAAATATAATTTTCCAATATTTTTCTGGTATTTTTTTGATCTTCGCGAAATTGCATCAAAACACCTCTTTTTCCATCAGAATCCTGACTCCGGCAGTTCATTCTCCAAGAATCATCCAACATGCAAAAACATAGGAAAAGACATAAGTAACACCTCATAATAAGACATATATCAATGAATAGAGGCAAATTATGATATAGAATGGTGATGCAAATTGGACGTATCAACTCCCCCAAGCTTAGACCTTCGTTTGTCCGCAAGCGAAAACTAAGCTCAGTAAACATGTCCACAGGTTTATGGAGTGAAGTGTCGATAAAAGAATCCAGACAATAAGCATCACACTTACCATTATACAACTTATAGAAGAAAACAACTCACCATTATATAACTTAGCTGGCAACAAGTACATGAGTCACAATAGAGATGCATAAAGATAAATCATAATTGGAATTGGCAAACTTTGTCCTTGGTCAGAGAACAGCTGGCAAACAGTTTCACAAAAAGCTTTTGAAGAAGTTTTACAATAGGAGCACTATTTGCTCAAAAAGGTTTTTCACAATGATGGATTTCAAAGTAATACTCAATAGATAAGAGTTTTGTGCAAACAAGGAAGATAGAGAACATGATTGAATAAATCACCATATGAATGCTTGAAACACAACAACACAAATGATTGCTGGATATAGAGAGGAAGTAGGTTTACTAACTTATCTTGGAAATATGAGAAAGGTCCCTTCATAGAGGGAAGCAGGTATTTCAAGTCATAAAGAGCTTCCAAAATATTATGGTACTTACTAGCTTTGAGCCCTCACTGCCCCTATCATAAGCATCTTGAGACGATTAAGGTTAAAGTGAACAAAGATGGAGTATATTCTTAACGAAATATAAGTTGGCAATCTCATGTCCCTTGAGTATGAGGGCCGCTCCTCATGCTACTCAACTTTAGTCACCGGTAAGTTCTTGTCATTGTAAGTATAGGTGTATCATAAATAACCGCCAACGGGGTACCCCTTGCACATGATACAGGAGCTATCCCATAATAAAAATGACAAGGCAAGCAAAAAGTGAGCATCTCAGCGATCTTTTTATTTACTATTTGCATAGATTTTTATTGAGGATGCTTCACAGATATCTCACTATGGTGATGCTGCAAGTTTCCACCATGATTAGGCATGGCTTAGGCTAGCGGCCCAGGCGTTTATCTAACACACATACATCACTCCATGGACTTACAAGCTCCCCTTTTATTTCACACTGATGACATCCGCAAACAAAAGAGCATGATATCAACTAGATATGTATCCATAAGTGTTGAAAGCGTTCTCCGTGACAGCACGGTTCTGCTAATCCCAACGTATAGATGCAAGCATATACAACTTCGATGACACAGTGGTTCAAGTCTATTAGGGGCAATAAAATAAGGTGTGCCATCAAGTTCATGAGAGCTTTACTAACTAGTTTTCACATAAAAAAATACTTTTTAATTCGAAAGATAGATGAAGCTTGAGAATTTGCTTGGAATAGCAATAATGCGAATAAGTAGATATGGTGGACACAAATGGCACATGTTTTGGTTCAAAGGGATTGGATGTGTGAGAAGTAAACCTTCTCCAAAACAGGTTTTTGTCTAGCAAGGCTGGGTAGCAAGCAAAAGAGTTGAAGGAAACAAGCAAACCTACAAGTGATAAAGCCAAACATGCAATCTTCCTTGAAGACACAAAAGATCTTAAATAAAGAATACTAAGCTTATGAGCGAATCAAGAAATAAAATAAATGATACAAAATACCTGTAAGCTTTTTCTGTTTTCCTTTCAAACCTCAAAAAGTGTTGCTACTGACCAGAGCTCGATTTGCCAAAACCAATTTAGATCTACTTGATGCTCCCATAGTGATGCCAATACTAATCAACAAGATCAATCATATAATAGAGATTGCAAACTAAAATAAGAAGTGCAAAAAGTAAAAGATGAAACTTCTCATTAATATTCCATAAAGGCACTCACACCAAGGGATACATAGATAATCAACTAAAGGAGATATACTTCCACATGCAAACCAACCTATAAGATAACTTTTCTACCAAAGATATGAATCCACTAAAAAGGTAAAAGATAAAGGATGTGATACCGCGGAACTCCCCCAAGCTTGGAGCAAACCAAGGGGATGCCAAACCTGATGATGAATTACTCCTTCGTTGGTGGTGGTGTTCTCTTGTCATCATCAAACCTCCAAGGTAAGGGTTCCCTATCCAAAAAGGACATCCTGGTTTCCACAATCCTGAAACTAGCAACAGAGCTTATGCGATTAAATCTAGCCTCATACTCACAGTTTTGATTTTGTATGTCATAGAGCTGTGCTTGTAGTTGGTTGGTGGTCTGACGGAGCGAGAAGATTTCGTCTCGGAGCTCAGCAACCTCCTCCTCGTGCTTGGCGATTAGTTCAGAACTTATCTTATGGATGACATCCACTTCGCGTTCTGCAATCTTCTTGTACCTGAAAACTTCCTGCTCCAATGCTTCCATCCCATCTTCCAGATTGCCTTCTCCCTTAGGGCCTCGAACTTCTTTCATCTGCACCTTCCCATCCTTGAGAATCAACTCCTTGGGATGAATCTTTAACTCATACGTGTACGGTTTGATGACATCCGCAGAGGAATCCTCCATGGGTGATCTAGACGAAGACATCGTGACTCCAAAACTGATAATCTGGTTGAGAGAAACAAATAGAAACAGAAAAACAACGAGAACACGATACACAAACCTCAGGGATCCGGGGGTTATATATTATGAAGTTTCAAAGCATAAGGAAGGTACTGGTATGAAAACGAGGCGGAGACGGAGCTCAGGGGGCTCACACCCCTACCAGGCATGGCCAGCTGGGGCCTGCGCCTGGGGTGGGTGAGGCCACCCCAGCCTCCGTTTCCTTCTCTGTTTCGTTTTGTAGCCTTTCGTATGTAATAAAAACATCAAAAATATAAAAAGATTGGGTTTTCACGAACTTTCTGTTTTCACCACTTTTACCTATTTACAGACGAACTCTGTAGATTCTGGTGTTTGGTTTCTGATAAATTCTTCCGGAGTCACCATTTGAATAATGTCAACATCTTCATTATAAGAATCTACAGAAATATAATGTTTTAGTCTTTGACCATTCACCACATGTGTTGTGTCATCCTTCAAAGAAGATATTTTTATAGCACCTGAGCGATATACTTCCTTAATAACAAAAGGTCCTTCTCATTTTGAGAGTAGTTTCCCTGCAAAAAATCTGAGACGAGATCTATAAAAAAGAACTTTCTCACCAACATGGTACTCCCTTTTGAGAATTCTCCTATCGTGCCATCTTTTTACTTTTTCCTTAAAGAGTCTAGCATTTTCATAAGCTTCACTTCTCCACTCATCTAAGGTACTCAAGTCAAGCAATCTTTTCTCACCAACAAGTTTAAAATCTCTATTCAATTCTTTCACTGCCCAATAAGCTTTGTGTTCTAATTCTAAAGGCAAGTGGCAAGCTTTCCCATAGACCATTTTGTAAGGAGACATCCCCATAGGATTTTTATAAGCAGTTCTATAGGCCCATAAAGTGTCATTCAACTTTTTAGCCCAATTTTTCCTAGATCTATTAATAGTCTTCTGCAAGATAAATTTAATTTCCCTATTGGAAAGTTCTACTTGCCCACCGGTTTGGGGGTGATAAGCTAAATCAATTCTATGGTTAACATCATATTTAACAAGTGTTTTCCTAAAACCACCATGAATAAAATGAGAACCTCCATCAGGCATGAGATATCTAGGAACACCAAACCTAGGAAAAATAACATCCTTAAGCATTTTTAAAGAGGTCTTACCATCAGCAATATTTGTAGGTATGGCTTCTACCCACTTTGTAACATAGTCAACAACAACAATAATATGAGTATACCCTTTTGAAGGAGGAAAGGGACCCATAAAGTCAAATCCCCAACAATCAAAATGTTCAATAACAAGAGAATAATTCATAGGCATCTCATTGCGTCTAGAAATGTTACCAACTCTTTGACATTCATCACATTATAAGACAAACTTCCTTGCATCCTTGAAAAGGGTAGTCGAATAAAATCCAGATTGTAAAACCTTTTGTGCAGTCCTATCCCCAGCATGATGTCCTCCATAAGCACTGCCGTGACATTTTCACAATATCTCTTGTTGTTCAAATTCTGGAACACATCTTCGTATAATGCCATCTACTCCTTCTTTATATAAATGTGGGTCATCCCAAAAGTAATTCCTTATATCATAAAAGAATTTCCTTCTGTGATGGGCTATAAAGGTTGGAGGCAAATACTTGGAAACAAAAAAGTTAGTATAATCAACATACCAAGGACTCTCATGCGAACTTACCCTTATTGCAGCCAACTGCTCGTTTGGAAAACTATCATTAACAGACAAAGGGTCAAAAGAAATGTTTTCCAAATGAGATAAATTGTCAGCAACAGGATTTTCAGCACCTTTCCTATCTACAATATGCAGATCAAACTCTTGTAAAAGCAACACCCGTCTAATAAGCCTAGGCTTAGCGTCCTTCTTTGTCATAAGGTACTTGATAACAACATGATCAGTAACCTTTGAATCAACAATATAAGGTCTAAACTTATCACAAGCAAATATTACAGCTAAGAACTCTTTGTTAGTAGTAGCATAATTCTTTTGAGCAGCATCTAGAGTCTTGCTAGCATAATGAATAACATTCAACTTCTTATCAACACGTTGCCCAAGGACATCACCCACAGCAAAATCACTAGCATCACACATAATTTCAAAAGGTAAACTCCAATCAGCTGGTTGAACAATAGGAGCAGTAGTCAAAGCTTTCTTCAAATTTTCAAAAGCTTCCTTACAATCATCATAAAAAACAAAAGGTACATATTTTTGAAGAAGATTAGTAAGGGGCTTTGAAATTTTGGAGAAATCTTTAATAAACCTCCTATAGAAACCAACATGACCAAGGATACTACGAATACCTTTTATATCTCTAGGACAAGGCATCTTCTCAATTGCTTCAATTTTTCTCTGTCAACTTCAATGCCCCTTGAATAAATTTTGTGTCCAAGAACAATCCCTTCATTAACCAAGAAATGGCATTTCTCCCAATTAAGAACAAGGTTGGTTTCTTCACATCTCTGCAAAACTTTATCAAGGTTGTGCAAACAGTTATCAAAAGAAGTTCCATAGACGAAAAAATCGTCCATGAAAACCTCCACAATTTCTTCACAAAAACCATGAAAGATAGCAGACATACATATCTGAAAGGCAGAAGGACCATTACATAAACCAAAAGGCATACGCCTATAAGCATAAGTGCCATAAGGACAAGTGAAAGTGGTTTTCTCTTGGTCTTGCGCTTTCACAGCAATTTGAGAGAACCCAGAATAACCATCAAGAAAACAAAAGTGGGTCTTTTTAGACAACCTCTCAAGCATTTGATCAATAAAGGGCAAAATATAATGATCTTTCTTAGTAACTTTATTAACCTTTCTAAAATAAATGCACATCCTATACCCAACCACTACTCTTTGGGGTATAAGCTCATTATTTTCATTAGGCACAACGATAATTCCCCCTTTCTTTGGAACACAATGAACATGGCTAACCCATTGACTATCAGCAATAGGGTAAATAATACCAGCATCAAGGAGTTTTAATACCTCATTTCTTACCACATCCTTCATCTTAGGATTTAAACGACGTTGGTTCTCAGCAACTGGTTTTGCATCATGTTCTATATTAATAGCATGCTGACATATAGTAGGAGAAATTCCTTTTAAATAATCAAGAGTATAGCCCAAAGATCCTCGGTGTTTCTTCAGTATCTCCAATAACCTCTCTTCTTCCTTTCCTGAAAGTTTAGAACTAATAATAACAGGATAAACTTTCTTATCATCAAGATAAGCATATTTAAGATCATCAGGTAAAGGTTTTAATTCAAAAACAGGGTCCCCTTTAGGTGGTAGTGTGGTGCCCAAATCTTCCACAGGTAGGTTATGCTTAAGTAACTCAGGCTGACGAAGGAAAACCTCGTCAATCTCATTTGTTTCCTTCATGAAGACATCGCTTTCATGATCTTCCATTAACTGTTGCAAGGCATTGTTAGGAGCAAGAGAAATAGCTGAAAGTTTTTCAACCCTGAAATCCTCATTAGGCAGTTCATTTTCATAAGGAGTTTTAGCAAATTTGGAAAAATTAAACTCATTAGACTCTCCGTCAAACTTAGTCAAAACTTTTTCCTTCCTACAATCTATGATATCCCCACAAGTATTCAAGAAGGGTGTACCAAAAATAATAGGATAGGTTTTACTAGCTTCTTTACCAAATACTAGAAAATTAGCAGGATATTTAATCTTACCACAAAGAACCTCCACATCTCTTACAATGCCAATGGGCAGACTATCTCTCTATTAGCAAGGTGAATAACCACATCAATGTCCTCAAGCTCACAAAGACCAATTTCATGCATAATTTCCCTGTAAAGCTCATAAGGAATAACACTAGAACTAGCACCAATATCACATAAACCATAGTAGCAATGATCACCAATTCTAACAGAAAGCACATGGACACTAGCTTTTCTAGGATGAGAGACGATATTAGAAGCATCTTCACAGAAGATAATGTGCTCATCCTCTATATTTCTAGTGACAAGATCTTTCACAATAGCTACCACAGGTTCAATATTTATTTGATCATCGGGTTCCATAGTTTTCTTTGTACTTTTGCTAACCACATTAGCTATGATAGAATGTTCCTTAACCTTAGTAGGAAAAGGGATTTTCTGAACATAAGGTCCAGGCAAAATAGGATCAACAGTACAAAATTCTATGCTAGCAGGAACATGGGTAACAATGTCTTTATAAGGAGCATGGTACTTGTCCCAATCTTTTTGGGAATTTCAATATAAGTAGCAAAGGCCTTAAAACATTTTGCAAGAACTTGAGGATCAAGACAAAACTCATTACTAATATCATGGAAGTCATCAGTTACCATAAAAGATTTAATGCATTCATAATCATAGTTTATACCTAACTTTCTTCCTTTGTCATTCTCCCAAGCTTCAGTGTTCTCTTGAATACGGTCTAGGAGATGCCATTTAGCTTCTTCCTTCATACGTGTAAATGATCCAGCACAAGAAGCATCTAGTAAATTGATACGCCCAATTTGCATCACCATTATATATCATAATTTACCTCTGTTCATTGATATTTGTCTTATTATGAGGTATTACTTATGGCTTTTCATCTGTTTATGCATTTGGATGATTCTTGGAGGATGGACTGCCGGATTCTGGATTCTCATGGAAAAGAAGGCGTTTTGGTGCAATTTCGCGAAGATCAGAAAAATACCAGAAAAATATGGAAACATATTATTTTACCATAGGACGAAGGGAGCCAGAATGAGGGACGAAGAAGAGCCTCAGGGGGCCCACACCCCCTAGGTGCAGGCCCACCTGACCGCGCGCCTAGGGCAGGTGTGGCCCACCTGCCCGGCCTCCGACTCTGCCCCTTCGCCTATATCTTCCCTTCGGAACCCTAAGCCTCGGGGAGCGACCACAAATAGATTTCCGCCGCCTCTGGGGGCGGAAAACACCGAGAGAGAAAGATCTCTCCGGCAGACAGATTTCTGCCGGGGGAATTCCTTCCCGGATAGGGGAGACCGTCGCCATCAACACCATCATCAAGCTAGGCTTCATTGGGATCATCATCATCATCCACACCATCATCTCCACCAGCACCATCATCACCACTCCGTACGGCTGTAACAATTGTGTTGGATATTGCTTAGTTCATTAGGGGAAACTTTCCCGGTGTTAATTACTATTGTAGTTGATGCTTGTGAGTGGAACCATTGGATTATTGTTTATGTTCAGATTGTTATCCATTATCATATCATCTTTGATCTTGATCCATATGATGTCTTGTGAGTAGTTCGTTTAGTTCTTGAGGACATGGGAGAAGTCATGTTGTTAGTAGTGAATCTGTGATGAGTTATTATTCAATGGTCTAGTATTTAAGTTGTGGTGCTATTCTTCTAGTGGTGTCATGTGAACGTCGACTACATGATACTTCACCATTTATGGGCCTAGGGGAATGCATTGTGTATTTGGCTACTAATCGTGGGGTTGCCGGAGTGATAGAAACCTGAACCCCCGTTAGGACACCTTTGCACAAGGGAGCGTAGGATCTCAGAGTTTAAGGCTATGGTTAGATTTATATCTTAATTACTTTCCTGTAGTTACGGATGTTTGCAGGGGGATTAATCACAAGTATGTATTAGTCCTAGGAAGGGAGGTATGTTAGCACAGGTTCACCCATACAACACTTACGAACACCAAAGAAGAGTACTCAGCTATTTGAAGCGAAAGCACTTGACAGAATTCCCATGTGTCCCCGAGAACGTTTGATCCTTATAATTATTTCCACCGGCTTGTCATTTGCTTGCTCTGTTTGTTCGTTACTTCTATTACTTGCTCTTTGTTTTGTTGCCTTGTCAGAAAACCACTAAAAATGCGTTTGTTAAGTATTCACAGGGATTTCTTGCTCCATACCACAGTTCAGCACCTTCTTCTCCTCGTTAGGATTGACACTCCTATTTATCGAAAGTACTACGATACACCCCCTATACATTTGGGTCATCAAGACTATTTTCTGGCGCCGTTGCCGGGGAGTGAAGCGCTATTGAAGAGTGGAACTGGTAAGGGAAACTTTCACTGTGAGTATTGCGCTTGTTACTGCTTGTTACTTTGTTTCCAATATGGATAACCCACTTGGTTTTCTGTATGGGAAAAATACTACCACTTCTAGGGTAGTAGATGAACCACCTCCTATTGAGATAGATCCTTTTAAGATACCTACAAGTATTGTTAATCGTGTTATGGATAATTATTATTTTGGGGATGGAAGTATCCATCCTGGTGATCACTTGCTTTTTATCCATGAATTATGCGGGTTGTTTAAGTGTGCAGGTATCACAACTGAACAGGCGAAGGAGAAGTTACTCCCCATATCCTTGAAAGGGAGAGCTGAAGAATGGTATAAGCTGCTGAAGAATGGACAATCCATGGAATCGGAGGAGATGGCATCTCTCTTTTACTCTAAATTTTATCCTCCCAGTGAAATTCATAAGGATAGAAATATTATATATAACTTTTGGCCTCTTGATGGAGAAATTACAGCTCAAGATTGGGGGAGATTGAAGTTACTAATGCTTAAATGTCCTATTCATGAGCTCCCTAACAATATTATTCTCAATAACTTTTATGCTAGGCTTTCTCTTCATGATAAAGATTTATTAGATGCTTCTTGTGCTGGATCATTCACATGTATGAAGGAAGAAGCTAAATGGGATCTCCTAGACCGTATTCAAGAGAACACTGAAGCTTGGGATAATGACAAAGGAAGAAAGTCGGGTATAAACTATGATTATGAATGCATTAAATCTTTTATGGGAACTGATGACTTCCGTGATATTAGCAATGAGTTTGGTATTGATTCCCAAAGTATTTCCAACTGTTTTAAGGCCTTTGCCTCTTACATAGAAATTCCCAAGAAGGAGTGGAATAAGTACCATGCTCCTTATAAAGATGTTGTTAATCATGTTCCAGTTAGAAGTACTCAAGTTTGTACTACTAATCATATTGTTCCTAAACCTCATGTTGAGAAATTACCTTTCCCAGCTAAGGTAAAGGAGTATTCTATGATTATTAATGAAAATAATAAAGGTACAATGAAAACTGTAGAGCCTGATGAGCAATTGAATGTTGAACCTGTGGTAGCTATTGTGAAAGACACTGTCACTAGAAATATAGAGGATGAGCACATTGTCTTATGTGAAGATATGCTCCTAGTATTATATCTCATCCTAGTAAGGATAGAAAAGCTAGTGTTCCTGTGCTTTCTGTTAAAATTGGTGATCATTGCTACTATGGTTTATGTGATATTGGTGCTAGTTCTAGTTTTATTCCTTATGAGCTTTACATGGAAATTATGCATGAGATTGGTCCTTGTGAGCTTGAGGACATTGATGTGGTTATTCACCTTGCTAACAAGGAAACCATTTGCCCCATTGGCATTGTAAGAGATGTGGAGGTTCTCTGTGGTAAGATTAAGTATCCTGCTGATTTTCTAGTGCTTAATTCAGCAGCTAGCAAAACTTGCCCTTTCATTTTTGGTAGACCTTTCTTGAACACTTGTGGAGCTATTATTGATTGTAAGAAGAAAAAGGTTTTAACCAAGTTTGATGGAGGTTCTTATGAGTTTAACTTTTTCCAAATTTGCTAGAGCTCCTTGTGAAAATAGCTTGCCTAATAAAGATTTCAGGATGGAACAACTTGCTTATATTGATCCAATCTATGACCTTGGACCTCTTTTTGGTGACTTTAAGTATGCTTATTCTGATGATAAAGTTGTTTCCAATGACAGATATATTGTCAACTTTATTCAAAGTGCTACTGAAAGTTATTTTGATAGAGGGAAACATGGTTTTATGCATCCCAATGATGTTAAGTTTCCCCGTTTTATGTTGAAAGCTTTGAAGTTGCATTTGTTTTGTCTTCCTATGCTTGTGACTTTTTGTTCCAACAATTCATTTTTTCATGATACCCCCATGCATAGGAAGTGGGTTAGACTCAAATGTGTTGGTTATTTGCTTCTTGATGCTCTCTTTCACTTCAAATATATATGTTGTAGGGGTTCGTAGCATGGAAAACAAAAAATTTCTACCGCATACAAACAAACAAGCCAAGATCTATCTACTAGATTGTAGCAACGAGTCGATGGAATAACTCACCCTCGAAGATTCCAAAGTGTTTAACGAGAGCGGATTCTCGTGGGTGATGTAGTTGTACTCTTCCCGATCTCAAGATCGCGTAGATGATCCTTCCGGCGCTGCGTTCCGGCAGCGCTTCCGCAGTCGGTCACACGTTCGGTACTCGACGAAGACCTTCCTCTCCCTTTTTCCAGCAGGCAGCGGAGGTTGTAGCACTCTCCTCGCGATTCCGGCAGCACGACGGCGTGGTACCGAAAGTAGAGGGGAGATCACGCAGGGCTTCGCCTTAAGCCGGAGCGAGTATGGTGGACTATGAGAGAGCCTCGGTGATCTAGGGTTTAGACACACCAAGTAGAAGGGGCTAGGCCGGTGGCTAGGGAAACTAGAAGCCCCAACTCGGCGGCTTGGGAGAAACCCTAGGGCAGCGGCAGCTATGGTGAGTGGCGGCGGCTAGGGTTAGGGTTTAGAGGGGCAAGGTGTAGGTCTTGGAGGGGCAGCCCTGCCCCTCCTTATATAGGTGGAGGGGGCGCGCCAAGGGGAGGGGAGTCCCTTCCCAACTCGGTCTCCAAGGGCCGGTGGTGGAGGGAGAGGAACTCCTCCCCAAGTAGGTTTCCTACTCTCCCTCCACCAAGCAAACTTGCCGTTTGACTTTTCAAACTAGGATTTGATTTATCCCTTTATTTTTCTCAGCGATGACACCTAGTACATGATGCAACCATTCCAACTTGTTATGACACATTCATGTACCCTTCCTCTCTGGAGTGCCAGACATTCCGGAACCTTCTAGAACATTCCCGATGAAACCACCGGAACCATTCTCCAATCCCGAAACAGGACTTTCCTTATATGAATCTTATTCTCCGGACCATTCTGGATCTCCTCGTGATATCCCGGATCCCATTCGAGACTCCGAACAACATTCGGTCTCTTACTCATCATTCCATAACTACTCAACAACGTCGAATCCTTAAGTGTGTCTCCCTACGGTTCGTGAATTATGCGGACATGATCGAGACACTGCTCCGAACAATAACCAATAGAGGAATCTGGAAATTCATATGGCTCCCACATATTTCTATGATTACTTTGCGATCGAATGAACCACTTACATACGATACCAATTTCCCTTTGTCTCACGATAGTTTACTTATCCGAGGTTTTGATCATCGGTATCTCTGCATACCTAGTTCAACCTCGTTACTGATAAGTACTCTTTTCTCGTTCCCGTGATATGTGATCCCTTGTGAGCCAGTCACATTCTTGCAAGCTAATTGGATGACATTCCACCGAGAGGGCCCAGAGTATATCTATCCGTCATATGGATGGACAAATCCCATTCTTGATCCATGTGTCTCAACCAATACTTTATGCTACGCTTATCTATAGGAGTATGTCCATCATACCATTCTCCTAAAGATATGATCTTGTTGTTAATAACATCTCAATGTTCATGTAGAGGTCCCAACCTTTAATAAGGTAGATATCCCTGTGTTTACAATGCTAGTCCCTGGATCAATAGCTAGCATCCACAGTTAAGATGTAATATCAAGAAACAAAGGTCATAATACAACTTTATAACCAGGAATAACATAATTTTATTACATCTTACATAGCTCATTTGGCTATTACATTACATTGCAGCAGAATATCTATAAGCATGGGGTCCTTCATCTTCAAAGTGCCACAGGCAAACATGTTGGTTGTAGACTTGTAATCCTAATCAATAAACTTCACTAACACCAAACCAACCTGCAACATTACAAGTCACAGCCACAAGGGTCAATACATTTGAATTGTATTGGCAAGTTTCACTTCTATGTAGAATATGTGTGGATCTTATCAATACATGCATATTTGGCTAAGTGGGGTTTAGGCTCATTTGTAGAAAGCAATATAGTTTTATCCTATCTTTTCAAAATAGTTTTGATCTTTTGTCAAATCTTTCTGAACTCCTTGGAATCCACCAAGTGCTTCAAGTCTCTTGTTGTCACTTTCAAGTTTTTCTTTTCTTTTAGAAATTTGAGTGTCGAGATTTCCCATAGCTTCAGGCCTTAGTTGCTCAGTATTGTCGATAACCGGGGACACGGCTAAGTACTTAGATTTTTATCTTCTGCAGAAGTTGTACACTTTACCCACATGACACAATCTCATCTTGTTGCCACTAGTGGCCGCTGGATAAGTACTCACCAAGATGGAGTACTGGCAGATTGAGAATGTGACGAAGTCTTTCCATAGGGTCCTCCCATACACAATGCTAGCTTGTCTTCAGGCACCAATGTAGGGTTCCTAGTTCCCTCATTCCAGTAACCTGAAGAGGCCAATGCATGGGTCTTCCACAATGTAATTGACTAAGCCAGTGCCCATTTAGCATGTGGCTGTACACGGAAGCCACTGTACGAGAAACATGTTCAATCTCTAAGTCCCTAGGTGGTTTTCTTCTAGTGCACAACAAAAAGAGATTGCCATATAAACATGGTTCCTCTTGTTGCCACCTTGTCCAAAACTTGAGTATCCTTGTCCACCCAGGTGGTTCATTGAGTACTTGTTTTATTATATAAAACACAAGTCTTTTCCCATCTTCATATAATCTCAACATGTATCTCATCTTAATATATATAGCAGGGCTAAGCTTATCACAACTACATTGTTTTCACTAAGGAATGTATAAGGGTATCCTATTAGGATTTAGCATAGCAAAATATAGTAGTCCTTATCATGCATGTTTCAAAATCCACTAAGTATAATGAAAATAGTAGGACTTGGATGATAGTGTCACTTGCCTTATTGGTAGAGGATGTTGGTTCACTTCTTGATCTTGCTAATATCACACTCTTCTAATTTCACTACAAATCAATCAATCAAACATAGATTCAACTAGCATTCCAACCATTATTCAAACAATTCATCACACATAAAATAATAGAAACAAAGTCATGCATGCAAGCATGCAAAAGTTAGTTTTATTTGCAAAGGTGGTTTCTACTAGGCTCTAAACATTGTAAGGTTCAAAGTGGTCATTTTCTAAAGTGTCAAACCCATTTGCAAAAGGGTTTTATCTAAAAACCATTTTTAAATCAAATCATTATTTCATGTGGTGGAAAATGTTTTTGGTAAGGCAATAATTTTATATTGTTCAACAATTAAGTTGTTAATTCACCAAACTTGGAGTTTAGGGTCAGTATGTTTGAATCAAAACATTTTCCAAAGGTTTTTACTCAAAAATCATTTCCATACCAAAATCAATATTTTTATTTGACTAGAAATGAGCTAATTCAATTATTCAACCCTAAACTTCACAAAATACATTTTTAAATCCATAAGTTGTTTCCTAGGGTCAGTAGGTTCACAACAAATCATTTTGCAAAAATTTCACATTAAAATTCTATCTAGAACAATTTTTATATTCAAACAAGCCTACACAAGTTTCTGCAAATTAAACCAATTTATCAGAAGCCTTTTACTAAACAAAGTGCATGGTTGGCTAGGCCTTGTATTTCTGAATCCATTGATATAAAATTTGCAAATTTTGGACGTGTGGATCAAAAGTTATGGAATTTACAAGTTTGCAACTTAATCAGATTCAAAATTTTGTTTTAAACAGAACTAGTGCCACGCGGCTCAATCTCATTGGCCGGTACCGCTTCGGGCGGATCGAGCTCGCTGGACTGTTGGATCTAACTAAGATCGAGTGGCGCAGAGGCACACGATACCCCTTCGTCTACGTTCTATCACAGCCAGACGATCAAGATCTAACGGACACGTTTGCTTGGTCAATAACGGGCGGCGCTGCGCGGCGCTGAGCGGCGGCGCGCGGTCAGACGATGTGCTTGCCGACGTTGCAGGAAGCAAGGGAGAGGGGAAAATGGCTTACAGCATTCGCGTGGTCGAGGTGAAGCTCGAGGTGGCGTTGTCTTGGCGAGGGGCGCACAGGGACGGGAGTAATCGCTCATCGGAGTTGGTGACGGCGTCAGGCGGCTCTGTTTGTTGTCGGAGGTGAGGCTGCGGTTCACTCCGAGGCAAAACAAGGACACAGTTAGACGCGGGCGAGGGTGGCGTTCATGTGAGAATGATTGAGAGGGCTCGGGGTGGTCTGGCTTACCAGGGGGAGGTCGCCGGAGAGAAAAACAGACGCGGCGGCGCTCAGTAGATGACGAAGTCGACGTTGCGGAGCTCCCGCGAGTGAATGAGTGGCACGGGGAGATGCGCCAGGAGGTGAGGAGCGAGCTCGTGTGCTTGGGAAGGCGAGGCGAGGCTGGACGGCGCCGGATTTTGGTCGGAGACGTCGTCGGAGCAGTGGCAAAGCAAAGGGAATTGGGGGCAGCCTGGTGGCTCACTTGCAGCAGGGTTGGAGGGGAAAGGAAGAGGAGAGGGAGGTGTTTAAGGGGGCGTGGTCGCGGCGAGATTAAGGCGAGGCATTGAAGCGAATTCAATCGCGATGTCAATGGCAGGAAACGGCCGGCGAGTTCAACGCGGGGGAGGAAGACGGTGACGTGGCGTGGGGCCGTCTGGCAGCGAGAGAGAGAAGGGGTGCGGTGGGGTCCTGCTGTCTGCGACTGCGCGGGTGTGCGGTTGAGTAGAAAAACGATTCGCTGAGGGTGAGCTGGTGGGCTGGAGCTGGGCTGCTGGGCCTGCTTAGTTGGGTCGAGTCTGATTCTTTTTTTTGTTCTGAATGTCTTTTTCTTTTTCTAATTGATTTTCTGTTTTGAATTTCAAATAACAATTCAAACACCCAAATCAAATCAAACTTCCACCACACTTTGTATTGAGTTTAGTTCTGTTTAACAACATATTCCAAGTCCCAAAATAAAATATTATTTTTTTATTCTTTTTAGGATCTATTTAATAATTAAATAAAATAGTCCTTAGTTATTAATTCAAATAGGATTTGATTATTAAAACTCCATTTAAAACTTACATAATCCCAAAATCATTTCAGGGAGTTTTATTTGAAAATATAAAACACTTGGAAAACTTATTTAAAATAAAATAACAAGTTTTAGTGTTTAATTAAAAAGGGAAAAGTCCTTACTTTAATAAAATTGGATATTAATAAATCCTCATTATTTTGTTTAAACAAACCTTTATTCCTTTTATCAAATAGAAATATTTTAATTCAAAAGCTTGGCCAAGATTTAATTTGGCTCTATAAAAATAGTCATTATTTATATTTCTACCTTTTCATTTGAAAACCAAATCTTTTTATTAAAGATCCAAAAATAGTAATTCTACTTATTTAAAATTTTCTTTATTAATTGTTTATCTTTTCAAATCCCTTTAGGATTTGTTTGATCAAATAGGTTTGAAGGTTTCCAATTGGAATCAAAAAGTTTCTTCTCACCCTAAAAATCAACAAAGTTTTATTTTATTCATTTATTTTTCACATAACAAGATTTGGAAAATCTTGGGATGTGACAGGCTACCACCCTTAAAATAAATCTCGTCCCGAGATTTGGGAAGGCTAGGGTTACAAGTTGGCTCAAAGCATCTAGGGTACTACCACCCTTAAAATTTTTCCAACTAAATTACATCTTTGGCTTGCTTGGGATCTTGGGGAAACTTCTTTGGGCAAACATCTGCATAGTGTCCTTTGTTTCCACACTTGAAACATGTGACAAGGCTGAGATCCTTCATAGGCTTGTTTATCTTGTGCTTCATCTTTTCTGGACAGTTGCTTGCATAATGTCCTTGGTTACCACAATTGTAACATGTGATAAGTTTGAGCTCTTCACGTATCTCTTGTGGACAGGTTGCTACATAATGGCCTAGCTCTTTGCAGTTGTTGCACCATACTTGGCCAATCTCCTTATACTTCTGTTTCTCTGGACATTCACTGGAATAGTGTCCCATTTCTTTACAATGATTACATTGCACATGGCTTTTGTCCTTCTTTTTCTTGGGTTTCTCCAAAGCTAGGAGTGCTTCTAGTTCATGTTCTTCATATGTTATCTCATAGGTAGGAATGTCTACTGGTTTCTTGGACCTTCTATTGCTCTTTGGATAATTCATATGCCTCTTCTTTGGTCCTTTAAATTGGGTTGTATTGCATGGAGGTACAAGTGGAGATTTTCCTTTGTCCTCATCTTTCTTGGTAGACTTAGCTCCCTGTTGATAGTCTGCAATCTGTTGCACTCCACCTTGTTTCCTTTGTTCAACTATGGAATAGATGGGGCATTGGATAGGGACATGATTATTTCCTTCACATAGGTAACAAGTAGCTTGAGAGGTGGGACATTGGCCTACTGGATGTTTCTCTTCACAGTTGGGGCATTGATCTCCATGCTCCTTGGAAGTGTGATCCTTGTCTCCACAAATATTGCAAGCTTTGGTTCCTTCTAGAATAACATCTTTGTCATCCTTGTTGTCACAAACTCCTTTGGAAGAGTTGCCTTCCATGTTGATCATTTGATCTGTCACCTTATGCAACATTTGGGCTTGGGTTTCCAAAAATCCTTGCAGGGTTGGATCTTCCCCACTAGTGTTCGCTATGAATTGAGCTGTCATTTGGTTCAACTGGTTTTGGGTTGATATGACTTCTCTCATGTTGTCCTCTTGGTTGTTGTTGTTATCATCAACCTTGATGTTGGAGTCTCTTGGAGTAGTCATCTGTTTGGGTTGAATTGAGATTAAAATAGGCGAAATATTTCTAAGGGATCAATTCTAATCATACACATCACAATTCACACAAGCATAGTGCAAGCAATCTCAAACAAATACTCAACAACAAATTTCAAGCATATTTTTAGGCAACCAAAAATATTTTTGTTACACCACATAAATTGGTGTGTTTGACTTAACTAAATATGGTGGTCCATCTATATGGTTCACTTGAGATCTTTCCTTCCTCCTTTTTGGTTGTTTCATCTTGCATGAGATCATGGTTTCCTTGGGAAAAATTCTAGGTCACAAAAACTTCAAAGGTGTTGATGGCTCCTTCTAAGTTGTGTTTCCTTAGTTTCCAAATCCTTCAGCAAGATTTCTTGTCTCACTTGTCCTTAGTGATATCCAAGGTTGAATTCCTTGGTGAAAATGCTGAAGATGTTGAAGTCATTAGAGTTGAAGATGTTGAAGTCATTAGAGTTGATGAAGTCCTTAGCTCATGGTGAAGTCTTTGGCCATGGGGTAGGTTTGTCCATCAAGTTTGAAATAGAAGAGATGTGGAATAAAAACCAAAATGGGTGAGGAAAGAGTTACAAGATTGTTTGTAAATAAGTTTTGGAACAAATACAACTCCTATTTTACTAAGGGGTTTTGTCCAATCCTAGGTTTACAAATCCTACAGGCAACACAATGCTCTGATACCATCTGTAGAGGTCCCAACCTTTAATAAGGTAGAGATCCCTGTGTTTACAATGCTAGTACCTGGATCAATAACTAGCATCCACAGTTAAGATGTAATATCAAGAAACAAAAGTCATAATACAACTTTATAACCAAGAATAACATAATTTTATTACATCTTACATAGCTCATTTGGCTATTACATTACATTGCAGCAGAATATCTATAAGCATGGGGTCCTTCATCTTCAAAGTGCCACAGGCAAACATGTTGGTTGTAGACTTGTAATCCTAATCAATAAACTTCACTAACACCAAACCAACCTGCAACATTACAAGTCACAGCCACAAGGGTCAATACATTTGAATTGTATTGGCAAGTTTCACTTCTATGTAGAATATGTGTGGATCCTATCAATACATGCATATTTGGCTAAGTGGGGTTTAGGCTCATTTGCAGAAAGCAATATAGTTTTATCCTATCTTTTCAAAATAGTTTTGATCTTTTGTCAAATCTTTCTGAACTCCTTGGAATCCACCAAGTGCTTCAAGTCTCTTGTTGTCACTTTCAAGTTTTTCTTTTCTTTTAGAAATTTGAGTGTCGAGATTTCCCATAGCTTCAGGCCTTAGTTGCTCAGTATTGTCGATAACCGGGGACACGGCTAAGTACTTAGATTTTTATCTTCTGCAGAAGTTGTACACTTTACCCACATGACACAATCTCATCTTGTTGCCACCAGTGGCCGCTGGATAAGTACTCACCAAGATGGAGTACTGGTAGATTGAGAATGTGACGAAGTCTTTCCATAGGGTCCTCCCATACACAATGCTAGCTTGTCTTCAGGCACCAATGTAGGGTTCCTAGTTCCCTCATTCCAGTAACCTGAAGAGGCCAATGCATGGGTCTTCCACAATGTAATTGACTAAGCCAGTGCCCATTTAGCATGTGGCTGTACACGGAAGCCACTGTACGAGAAACATGTTCAATCTCTAAGTCCCTAGGTGGTTTTCTTCTAGTGCACAACAAAAAGAGATTGCCATATAAACATGGTTCCTCTTGTTGCCACCTTGTCCAAAACTTGAGTATCCTTGTCCACCCAGGTGGTTCATTGAGTACTTGTTTTATTATATAAAACACAAGTCTTTTCCCATCTTCATATAATCTCAACATGTATCTCATATTAATATATATAGCAGGGCTAAGCTTATCACAACTACATTGTTTTCACTAAGGAATGTATAAGGGTATCCTATTAGGATTTAGCATAGCAAAATATAGTAGTCCTTATCATGCATGTTTCAAAATCCACTAAGTATAATGAAAATAGTAGGACTTGGATGATAGTGTCACTTGCCTTTTTGGTAGAGGATGTTGGTTCACTTCTTGATCTTGCTAATATCACACTCTTCTAACTTCACTACAAATCAATCAAGCAAACATAGATTCAACTAGCATTCCAACCATTATTCAAACAATTCATCACACATAAAATAATAGAAACAAAGTCATGCATGCAAGCATGCAAAAGTTAGTTTTATTTTCAAAGGTGGTTTCTACTAGGCTCTAAACATTGTAAGGTTCAAAGTGGTCATTTTCTAAAGTGTCAAACCCATTTGCAAAAGGGTTTTATCTAAAAACCATTTTTAAATCAAACCATTATTTCATGTGGTGGAAAATGTTTTTGGTAAGGCAATAATTTTATATTGTTCAACAATTAAGTTGTTAATTCACCAAACTTGGTGTTTAGGGTCAGTAGGTTTGAATCAAAACATTTTCCAAAGGTTTTTACTCAAAAATCATTTCCATACCAAAATCAATATTTTTATTTGACTAGAAATGAGCTAATTCAATTATTCAATCCTAAACTTCACAAAATACATTTTTAAATCCATAAGTTGTTTCCTAGGGTCATTACGTTCACAACAAATCATTTTGCAAAGATTTCACATTAAAATTATATCTAGAACAATTTTTATATTCAAACAAACCTACACAAGTTTCTGCAAATTAAACCAATTTATCAGAAGATTTTTACTAAAAAAAGTGCATGGTTGGCTAGGGCTTGTCATGCTGAATCCATTGATATAAAATTTGCAAATTTTGGACGTGTGGATCAAAAGTTATGGAATTTACAAGTTTGCAACTTAATCAGATTCAAAATTTTGTTTTAAACAGAACTAGTGCCACGCGGCTCAATCTCATTGGCCGGTACCGCTTTGGGTGGATCGAGCTCGCTGGACCGTTGGATCTAACTAAGATCGAGTGGTGCAGAGGCACACGATACCCCTTCGTCTACGTTCTATCACAGCCAGACGATCAAGATCTAACAGACACGTTTGCTTGGTCAATAACGGGCGGCGCTGCGCGGCGGTGAGCGGCGGCGCGCGGTCAGACGATGTGCTTGCCGATGTTGCAGGAAGCAAGGGAGAGGGGAAAATGTCTTACAGCGTTCGCGTGGTCGAGGTGAAGCTCGAGGTGGCGTTGGCTTGGCGAGGGGCGCACAGGGACGGGAGTAATCGCTCGTCGGAGTTGGTGACGGCGTCAGGCGGCTCTGTTTGTTGTCGGAGGTGAGGCTGCGGTTCACTCCGAGGCAAAACAAGGACACAGTTAGACGTGGGCGAGGGTGGCGTTCTGTTGGAGATATGCCCTAGAGGCAATAATAAATGTAGTTATTATTATATCTTTGTGTTTATGATAAATGTTTACATTCATGCTTTAATAGTATTAAGAAGGAAACATTGATACTTGTGTGATTTGTAAACTTAATTTGAAGTCCCTAGTATAGCCTCTATACTTCACTAGCTTGTTGGTTGATAAATGATTGTGGTTTCCCTATCATGAACATTGAGATGTTATCAACAACAAGATCATATCGTTAGGAGAATGATATGGTGGACATACTCCTATAGATAAGCGTAGCATAAAGATCAAGTCATTTCAATAGTTCAATTGCTATATGCTTTCTGATACATAGTAACCTAATTCCTTCGACCATGAGATCATGCATATCACCTTTACCGGATGGATGCTTTGATGACATCAAACACCACACCGTAACTGGGTGGCTATAAAGGTGGCATTGAGTGTTCGGAAAGTATTGGTTGAGACACATGGATCAAGAGTGGGATTTGTCCATCCATATGATGGATAGATATACTCTGGGCCCTCTCGGTGGAATGTCATCCAATTAGCTTGCAAGCATGTGACTGGCTCACAAGGGATCACATATCACGGGAACGAGAAAAGAGTACTTATCGGTAACGAGGTTGAACTAGGTATGCAGAGATACCGACGATCATGACCTCGGATAAGTAAACTATCGTGAGACAAAGGGAAATTGGTATCGTACGTAAGTGGTCCATTCGATCGCAAAGTAATCGTAGAAATATGTGGGAGCCATATGAATTTCCAGATTCCTCTATTGGTTATTGTTCGGAGAAGTGTCTCGATCATGTCCGCATAATTCACGAACCGTAGGAAGACACACTTAAGGATTCGACGTTGTTTGAGTAGTTATGGTATTATGAGAAAGAGACCGAATGTTGTTCGGAGTCTCGGATGGGATCCGGGATATCACGAGGTGATCCGGAATGGTCCAGAGAATAAGATTCATATAAGGAAAGTCCCGTTTCGGAGTTCGGAAATGATTCCGGTGTTTTCATCGGGAATGTTCTAGAAGGTTCCGGAATGTCCGGCACTCCGGGGGGGAAGGGGTACATGAATGTGTCATTACATATTGGAATGATTGCATCATGTACTAAGTGTTCTCGCTGTTCCAAATAAAGGATTAAATTGAATCCTAAAACTGAAAAGTCAAATGGCCAGTTTGAAAGTCAAACGGCTAAAACACGAAACTGTGGGAAACAAGCAAGAGGAGGTTGAAACCGACTTGGGGGAGGAGTCCCTCCTCTCCAAGCCGGCACGCCACCCAAGGCCGACTTGGGGAGGGACTCCCTCCCCTTGGCCGCCCCTCCCACCTATAAAAGGAGGGGCAGGGCCTCCTCCTCTGGATACACAAGTTCCTATCCTCTAATCTAAATCCTAGCCCTAGACTCCGGTTTAGAGACGCTTTGGTTTAGAGCTTCTAATTGCACTAGCCTTCGGATTAGAGCCTTCTAATTGGTGTGTCTAAACCCTAGACCACTAATAGTTCTCTCTCATACTCCACCATACTCACTCCGGCTTAAGGCGAAGCCCTGCGGGATCTCCCCTCTACTTCCGGTACCACGCCGTTGTGCTGCCGGAATCGCGAGGAGAGTGCTACAACCTCCACTGCCTGCTGGAACAAGGGAGAGGAAGGTCTTCGTCGAGTACCGAACGTGTGACCGACTGCGGGAGCGCTGCCAGAACGCAGCGCCGGAAGGATCGTCTACACAATCTTGAGATCGGGAAGAGTACGACTACATCACCCACGAGAATCCGCTCTCGTTGAACACTTTGGAATCTTCAAGGGTAAGTTATTCCATCGAATCGTTGCTACAATCTAGTAGATAGATCTTGGCTTGTTTGTTTGTATGCGATAGAAAATTTTTGTTTTCCATGCTACGAAACCCTACAGTGGTATCAGAGTCGTGTCTATATGTAGATCTGTTGCACGAGTAGAACACAATGGTCATTGTGGGCGTTGATGCTTTTATTGTCGATTGCTTCTTGTGTACTTTGCATCTTGCGGTATGTTGGGATGAAGCGGCCCGGGCTAACCTTACATGACATCGTTCATGAGACTTGCTCCACGCTTGACATGCAACTTGTATTGCATAAGTGGCTTTGCGGGTGCCTGTTTCTCCTAGCATAGTTAAGATCCAATTTACAACGGGTGATCAACAATGCTAGTATCAATGTTGTGGTTCTTGTTCGTAAGTTAGAACGACACTTTTTGAAAGCCCCAAACCACGTAAAATATGCAAAGAAAGTAGAGGCGTCTAACTTTGTTTTGCAGGGGTGTGCAGTGATGTGATATGGCCATGATTGTGATTATATTTGATGTATGCAATGTTCCTTATTGTAAGTTGGCAACCGGCAGGAGCCATATGGTTGTCTTTAATTTATGTTAAGACCCGCGTGTCTATTCAAAGTAGTTGTAATAGTTGAAGCCGGTGGACGACAACCATGGAGAGGCGTCATTGACCTTGATGCAATGCCGGTGATGATGGAGATCATGTTCGTGGTTGAAGATAGAGATCGGAAGCACGAAGAAGAAAGGCCATATCATATCACATATATATTGAATTGCATGTGATGTTAATCCTTTATGCATCTTGTATTGCTTAGTAGACGACGGTAGCATTATAAGATGATCCCTCATGCACATAAATTTCAAGTCATAAAGTGTTCACCCTTAGTTAGCACCGTTGCTAAAGCTTGTTGTTTCGAAGCACTACGTGATGATCGGGTGTGTTAGATTCTGCAAGTGTATACAACGTGAGCAAGCCAGATTTGCTCATGCAGAAACTAAGGTTTGATCTTGACGAGCCTAGCATGTACAGACATGGTCTCGGAACACGGATCACCGAAAGGTAAAGCATGAATCATATAGTAGATATGATGAACATGACGATTGTTCGCCATTGAAACTATATCAACTCTCGTGATGATCGGTGTTGATATGGTGGATTTGGTTCGTGTGATCACTAAAACAATGTGAGGGATATTGTTTTGAGTGGGAGTTCACCTAGATTAACTTTATTAATTAATTTGAACTCAATTTGTCATAAACTTAGTCTAAACTATTGCAAATATGTTGTAGATCAATGGCAGCCCCTACCATCAATTTTAATGCATTCCTAGAGAAAGAAAAGTTGAAAAACAATGGAAGCAACTTCGCGGATTGGTTCCGCAATTTGAGGATTGTCCTCACAGCTGGTAATTTGACCTATGTGCTGGATGCACCGCTGGGTGACCCACCTGCAGATGATGCTCCCGATGAAGTAAAGAATGTTTACCTTGCTCGAAAGAATCAGTACTCCATAGTTCAGTGTGCTATATTGTATGGTTTGGAATCGGAGCTTCAGAAAAGGTTTGAGGATTCAGACCCATATGATATTGTCGAGGATCTCAAATTGATTTTTGAGACTCATGCGGCAATTCAAAGCTATGAGGCTTCTGAAAAGTTCTTTAACTGCAAGATGGAAGAGGGCAGCTCCATCAGTGAGCATGTGCTTAAGATGTCTGTGCACGCAAACAAACTTCAAAGCTTGGGTATAGTGATTCCTAATGCTTTGGGGATTTACCGTGTCCTCCAATCACTACCACCAAGTTACAAGAACTTTGTGATGAACTACAACATGCAGAACATGAACAAGACGTTGCCAGAACTCTTTGCCATGTTGAAATCTGCAGAAGTGGAGATCAAGAAAGAGCACCAAGTGTTGTTGGTCAATAAGACCACCAAATTCAAGAAAGGCAAGTCTAAGCAAAAGGGACACTTCAAGAAGGGTGGTAAGAAAGTTACCATGCCGGCGAAGAAGACCAAGGCTGGACCTAAGCCTGATACTGAGTGCTTTTACTGCAAGGGAGAAGGTCACTGGAAGCGGAATTGCCCAAAGTACTTGGCGGATTTGAAGAACGGCAACATCAAGAAGAAAGGTATATCTGATATACATGTTATTGATGTGTATCTCACTAGTACTCGTAGTAGTGCCTGGGTATTTGATACTGGTTCGGTTGCTCATATTTGTAACTCGAAACAGGTGTTGCAGAATAAACGGAAGCTAGCAAAGAACGAGGTGACGATGCGCGTGGGAAACGGATCAAAGGTTGATGTGATCGCGGTCGGCACGCTACCCCTTCATCTACCATCGGGATTAGTTTTATACTTAAATAGTTGTTATTTGGTGCCTGCGTTGAGCATGAACATTATATCGGGATCTTGTTTATTGCGAGACGGTTACTTGTTTAAGTCCGAGAATAATGGTTGTTCGATTTATATGAGTAATATGTTTTATGCACATGCACCTTTGATAGATGGTCTATTCTTATTGAATCTCGATAGTGGAAATACACATATCAACAACATTGAGGCTAAACGTTTGAAATCAAGCGATAATTCGACCTATATGTGGCACTGTCGTCTTGGTCACATTGGAGTGAAACGTATGAAGAAACTCCATTCCGATGGACTTCTTGAATCACTTGATTTTGAATCACTTGAAAGATGCGAAGCATGTCTGATGGGAAAAATGACTAAGACTCCATTTTCTGGTATGATGGAGCGAGCTACGGACTTATTGGAAATCATACATACCGATGTGTGTGGTCCAATGAGTGTAGCATCGCGCGGTGGTTATCGTTATGTTCTTACCTTCACGGATGACTTGAGTAGATATGGGTATATCTATTTCATGAAACATAAGTCCGAAACTTTCAAGAAGTTTAAGGAGTTTCAAAGTGAGGTAGAGAATCAACGTAACAAGAAGATTAAATTTCTACGTTCTGATCGTGGAGGTGAATATCTAAGTTACGAGTTTGGCAAGCATTTGAAGAAATGCGGAATACTTTCACAGTTGACACCGCCGGGAACACCACAGCGTAATGGTGTGTCCGAACGTCGTAATCGAACTCTCTTAGATATGGTTCGTTCTATGATGTCACTTACAGATTTACCGCTATCATTTTGGGGTTATGCATTAGAAACAGCCGCATTCACTTTAAATAGGGCACCATCTAAATCCGTTGAAACGACACCGTATGAATTATGGTTTGGGAAGAAACCTAGATTGTCGTTCCTTAAAATTTGGGGTTGCGAAGCCTATGTAAAGAAGTTACAGCCAGACAAGCTTGAACCCAAAGCGGAAAAATGCGTCTTCATAGGATACCCGAAGGAAACTATTGGGTATACCTTCTATCATAGATCCGAAGGCAAAATCTTCGTTGCCAAGAATGGATCCTTTCTAGAGAAGGAATTTCTCTCGAAAGAAGTGACTGGAAGGAAAGTAGAACTCGACGAGGTTGTCGAACCTTCTCTCGAAATTGCGAGTAGCGCAGCACCGGAAGAAGTTCCTGTGGTGCCTACACCAAATAGAGAGGAAGCTAATGATGATGATCATGAAACTTCGGTTGAAGTTGCTACAGAGCCTCGGAGGTCAACGAGAATTCGTACCACTCCAGATTGGTATGATCCCGTAATGAGTGTCATGTTGGTGGACAACACCGATGACCCCGAGACATATGAGGAAGCAATGATGAGCCCAGATTCCAATAAATGGCAAGAAGCCATGAAATCCGAGATTGGATCCATGTACGAAAACCAAGTATGGACTTTGGTGGACTTACCGGATGGCCGGAAGGCTGTCGAGAACAAATGAATTTTCAAGAAGAAAACAGATGCTGATGGTAATGTTACTGTCTATAAAGCTCGACTTGTCGCAAAAGGGTTTCGACAAATTCAAGGAGTTGACTACGATGAGACTTTCTCACCAGTAGCGAAGCTAAAGTCTGTAAGGATTATGTTAGCAATCGCTGCATATTATGATTATGAGATATGGCAGATGGATGTCAAAACAGCATTCCTCAATGGAGATATTGATGAAGAGTTGTATATGATGCAACCCAAAGGTTTTGTCGATCCTAAAGATGCTAACAAGGTATCCAAACTTCAACGGTCCATCTATGGGTTGAAGCAAGCATCCCGAAGTTGGAATCAACGTTTTGATAAGGTGATCAAAAGTTTTGGTTTTATACAAACTTATGGAGAAGCTTGTATTTACAAGAAAGTGAGTGGGAGCTCTGTAGCATTCCTAATACTATATGTGGATGACATATTGTTGATTGGGAATGATGTAGACCTTCTTAATAGTGTCAAGGAATATTTGAATAATAGTTTTTCAATGAAGGATCTTGGCGAAGCAGCTTACATATTAGGCATAAAGATTTATAGAGATAGATCGAAACGCCAAATATCATTGTCACAGAGTACATATTTGGACAAAGTTCTAAAGAGGTTTGGAATGGAAGATAGCAAGAAAGGGTTCTTGCCCATGTTGCCCAATACGACCTTGAGTAAAACTCAAAGTCCAACATCGGCAGAAGATAGAGAAAGGATGAGTAAGACTCCCTATGCCTCAGCCAGAGGATCTCTAATGTATGCCATGCTATGTACTAGACCCGACATTGCATATGCTGTTAGTTTAACTAGCAGATATCAAAGTGATCCAGGAGTGGATCATTGGACAGCGGTCAAAAACATCCTTAAGTACTTGAGAAGAACTAAGGATATGGTTCTTTCTTATGGAGGTGATGAACAGCTCGTTGTTAACGGTTACACCGATGCTAGTTGGAACACCGATCCAGATGATTCTAAATCACAATCCGGATACGTATTTATTTTGAATGGTGCAGCAGTTAGCTGGAGGAGTGCAAAGCAAAGCGTTGTGGCGAGATCTTCAACTGAATCGGAATACATGGCTGCTTCGGAGGCTTCACAAGAAGCGATATGGATGAAAGAGTTCATTACAGAGCTGGGTGTGGTTCCTAGTGCGTTGGACCCAATGTCTATCTACTGTGATAACATGGGCGCCATAGCCAATGCGCAAGAACCAAGGTCACACAAGAAGCTGAAGCATATCAAGCTACGTTTTCACGCTATTCGAGAACATATCCAGGATGGGGATATAAAGATTTGCAAAGTACACACAGATCTGAATGTGGCGGATCCGTTGACTAAACCTCTCCCAAGGGCAAAACATGATCAACACCAAACTGCCATGGGTGTTCGGTATATTACCATGTAATCTAGATTAAATGACTCTAGTGCAAGTGGGAGACTGTTGGAGATATGCCCTAGAGGAAATAATAAATGTAGTTATTATTATATCTTTGTGTTTATGATAAATGTTTACATTCATGCTATAATAGTATTAACAAGGAAACATTGATACTTGTGTGATTTGTAAACTTAATTTGAAGTCCCTAGTATAGCCTCTATACTTCACTAGCTTGTTGGTTGATAAATGATTGTGGTTTCCCTATCATGAACATTGAGATGTTATCAACAACAAGATCATATCGTTAGGAGAATGATATGGTGGACATACTCCTATAGATAAGCGTAGCATAAAGATCAAGTCATTTCAATAGTTCAATTGCTATATGCTTTCTGATACATAGTAACCTAATTCCTTCGACCATGAGATCATGCATATCACCTTTACCGGATGGATGCTTTGATGACATCAAAAACCACACCGTAACTGGGTGGCTATAAAGGTGGCATTGAGTGTTCGGAAAGTACTGGTTGAGACACATGGATCAAGAGTGGGATTTGTCCATCCATATGACGGATAGATATACTCTGGGCCCTCTCGGTGGAATGTCATCCAATTAGCTTGCAAGCATGTGACTGGCTCACAAGGGATCACATATCACGGGAACGAGAAAAGAGTACTTATCGGTAACGAGGTTGAACTAGGTATGCAGAGATACCGACGATCATGACCTCGGATAAGTAAACTATCGTGAGACAAAGGGAAATTGGTATCGTATGTAAGTGGTTCATTCGATCGCAAAGTAATCGTAGAAATATGTGGGAGCCATATGAATTTCCAGATTCCTCTATTGGTTATTGTTCGGAGAAGTGTCTCGATCATGTCCGCATAATTCACGAACCGTAGGGAGACACACTTAAGGATTCGACGTTGTTTGAGTAGTTATGGTATTATGAGAAAGAGACCGAATGTTGTTCGGAGTCTCGGATGGGATCCGGGATATCACGAGGTGATCCGGAATGGTCCGGAGAATAAGATTCATATAAGGAAAGTCCCGTTTCGGAGTTCGGAAATGATTCCGGTGTTTTCATCGGGAATGTTCTAGAAGGTTCCGGAATGTTCGGCACTCCGGGGGGGAAGGGTTACATGAATGTGTCATTACATATTGGAATGATTGCATCATGTACTAAGTGTTCTCGCTGTTCCAAATAAAGGATTAAATTGAATCCTAAAACTGAAAAGTCAAATGGCCAGTTTGAAAGTCAAACGGCTAAAACAGGAAACTGTGTGAAACAAGCAAGAGGAGGTTGAAACCGACTTGGGGGAGGAGTCCCTCCTCTCCAAGCCGGCGCGCCACCCAAGGCCGACTTGGGGAGGGACTCCCTCCCCTTGGCCGCCCCTCCCACCTATAAAAGGAGGGGCAGGGCCTCCTCCTCTGGATACACAAGTTCCTATCCTCTAATCTAAATCCTAGCCCTAGACTCCGGTTTAGAGACGCTTTGGTTTAGAGCTTCTAATTGCACTAGCCTTCGGATTAGAGCCTTCTAATTGGTGTGTCTAAACCCTAGACCACTAATAGTTCTCTCTCATACTCCACCATACTCGCTCCGGCTTAAGGCGAAGCCCTGCGGGATCTCCCCTCTACTTTCGGTACCACGCCGTTGTGCTGCCGGAATCGCGAGGAGAGTGCTACAACCTCCGCTTCCTGCTGGAACAAGGGAGAGGAAGGTCTTCGTCGAGTACCGAACGTGTGACCGACTGCGGGAGCGTTGCCGGAACGCAGCGCTGGAAGGATCGTCTACACGATCTTGAGATCGGGAAGAGTATGACTACATCACCCATGAGAATCCGCTCTCGTTAAACACTTTGGAATCTTCAAGGGTAAGTTATTCCATTGACTCGTTGCTACAATCTAGTAGATAGATCTTGGCTTGTTTGTTTGTATGCGATAGAAAATTTTTGTTTTCCATGCTACGAAACCCTACACGTTCATGTGAGAATGATTGAGAGGGCTCGGGGTGGTCTGGCTTACCAGGGGGAGGTCGCCGGAGAGAAAAACAGACGCGGCGGCGCTCAGTAGATGACGAAGTCGACGTTGCGGAGCGCCCGCGAGTGAATGAGTGGCACGGGGAGATGTGCCAGGAGGTGAGGAGCGATCTCGTGTGCTTGGGAAGGCGAGGCGAGGCTGGACGGCACCGGAGTTTGGTCGGAGACGTCGTCGGAGCAGTGGCAAAGCAAAGGGAATTGGGGGCAGCCTGGTGGCTCACTTGCAACGGGGTTGGAGGGGAAAGGAAGAGGAGAGGGAGGCGTTTAAGGGGGCGTGGTCGCAGCGAGATTAAGGCGAGGCATTAAAGCGAATTCAATCGCGGCGTCAATGGCAGGAAACGGCCGGCGAGTTCAACGCGGGGGAGGAAGACGGTGACGTGGCGTGGGGCCGTCTGGCAGCGAGAGAGAAGGGGTGCGGTGGGGTCCTGCTGTCTGCGACTGCGCGGGTGTGCGGTTGAGTAGAAAAACGATTCGCTGAGGGTGAGCTGGTGGGCTGGAGCTGGGCCTGCTTAGTTGGGTCGAGTCTGATTCTTTTTTTTGTTCTGAATGTCTTTTTCTTTTTCTAATTGATTTTCTGTTTTGAATTTCAAATAACAATTCAAACACCCAAATCAAATCAAACTTCCACCACACTTTGTATTGAGTTTAGTTCTGTTTAACAACATATTCCAAGTCCCAAAATAAAATATTATTTTTTATTCTTTTAGGATCTATTTAATAATTAAATAAAATAGTCCTTAGTTATTAATTCAAATAGGATTTGATTATTAAAACTCCATTTAAAACTTACATAATCCCAAAATCATTTCAGGGAGTTTTATTTGAAAATATAAAACACTTGGAAAACTTATTTAAAATAAAATAACAAGTTTTAGTGTTTAATTAAAAAGGGAAAAGTCCTTACTTTAATAAAATTGGATATTAATAAATCCTCATTATTTTGTTTAAACAAACCTTTATTCCTTTTATCAAATAGAAATATTTTAATTCAAAATCTTGGCCAAGATTTAATTTGGCTCTATAAAAATAGTCATTATTTATATTTCTACCTTTTCATTTGAAAACCAAATCTTTTTATTAAAGATCCAAAAACAGCAATTCTACTTATTTAAAATTTTCTTTATTAATTGTTTATCTTTTCAAATCCCTTTAGGATTTGTTTGATCAAATAGGTTTGAAGGTTTCCAATTGGAATCAAAAAGTTTCTTCTCACCCTGAAAATCAACAAAGTTTTATTTTATTAATTTATTTTTCACATAACAAGATTTGGAAAATCTTGGGATGTGACAGTTCATGATAGGGAAACCACAATCATTTATTAACCAACAAGCTAGTATTATGAAGAGGCTTTACTAGGGACTTCAATTTAAGTTTACAAATCACACAAGTATTAATGTTTCCTTGTTAATACTATTATAGCATCAGTACTTGGAAGTTATTACCTCAGTAATAACCGCTCCTTATCCTTTTTTTTTGGTTTTTGTGTCAAGTCCAACTACTTTTGTGAAGTAGAGGAGTTGTGAAAAGTGGATTTCCTGGGACAGATTTTTGTCCTGTTTTGTAAAAATTCGTGAGGGAGCTCAGTACTTGGAATGGAGCTGAATTTTTCTGAGCTTGTTCTCCAGGTTGTTACCCAACTTTCATTAGTTCTGCACTTCTTGATTTTAGCAACAGAAGGTCTTCGAAAAAATCAATCTTCACCTGCTGGTCTGTTTTGACAGATTTCTGCCATCATTTGCATTTGCCTCTTACAGAAGCTTTTATTTTGATGGGTTTTCAGTTGAAATGTGTACCTAAAGGTTTATTGTTTTTACTTACACTAATGTTGTCTTTGAGTTTGTGCAAGGTTTTTGTTTGAAGGAAATTTTCAGGAGAAGGAGAAAAGGAAACTGCAGAGTTCGTCTTTGAATAGGTAAAAGTGGTGAAAACAGAAGGTTCGTGAAACCCCAATCTTTTTATATTTTTGATGTTTTAAATACATAAGGGAAGATACAAGACTAAACTGAAGAGGAAATGAAGCCCGGGGTGGACAAACCCACCCCAGGTGCGGGCCCAGCCTGGCCCAGCCTGGAGGGGGTTTGACTCCCCCGAACTCCGTCTCCGCCTCGTTTCCCTGTCAGTACCTTCCTTATGCCTTGAAAATTTGTAATATATAACCCCCCGGGTTCCCCGAGGTTCTTGCATCGTGTTCTCATCGTGTTTTAGGTTTCGATCTGTTTCTGTCAGGAAATCTTCTCAAGTTTAGAGCACCATGGTCTCCGCCAACGATAAAGGCAAGAAGCCCAAGGAAGAAGAACCTCAAGTCCCCAAGGAGGAAGAGATTTCAGCGGGATATGAAGGTGACATGGAGGAGGGCAAGCAACCGTACACTCGTGCTACCGTCGCAAGCATTGGAGAGGTGGCAACCCCTATCAAGCTTAAGAGGACAACACGGATGTCTACAGGAGGGAAACCTCCACGTCTCTTCTACAATCCACGGTCATCTCCTCCACGTAACAAGAGACCCTTCCATACACTTATACATGAATATCAATACCAACAGGTTCCCAAAGGGAATTTGCCCTCGGTTTGGGATATGCCTCGTTCTAACAATGCAGAGAAGGATCATGCTAAGGATGAAGAGTGGGGAAAGAATAATAAAAGCTGGGATTCTCGGACTGACATGATCATGAACCGTATAGAGCAAAACTCGGAGTTAATCCATACTCTTACTTTTGAGTTCGAGGAGTTGAGGAAACATATTGAAGAGCTTATTAATAGAACACCACCACCAAAGGAGTAATTCATCATCAGGTTTGGCATCCCCTTGGCTTGTTCCAATCTTGGGGGAGTGCCGCGGTATCACCACCATTATCTTTTATCTTTTACCTTTTTAGTGGATTCATATCTGTGGTAGAGAAGTTATCTTATAGTTTGGTTTTCATGTGGAAGTATCTCTCCTTTAGTTGATTATCTATGTATCGCTTGGTGTGAGTGCCTTTATTGGATATTAATGAGAAGTATCATCTTTTACTTTTTGCACTTCTTATTTTTAGTTTGCAATATCTATTATATGACAAATCTTGTTGTTCAGTAGTGGCACCACTTTGGGATCATCAAGTGGATCTAAATTGGTTTTGGCAAACCGAGTTCTGGTCAGTGGCATTAGTTTGAAAGAAAAAGAAAGAAAGAAAAAGCTTACAGGTATTTTGTATCATTTGTTTTCTTTCTTGTTGGCTCATAAGCTTAGTATTCTTTATTTAATATCTTTTGTGTCTTCAAGGAAGATTGCATGTTTGGCTTTATTACTTGTATGTTTGCTTGTTTCCTTCAACTCTCTTGCTTGCTACCCAGCCTTGCTAGCCAAAAACCTGTTTTGAGAAGGCATACTTCTCATGTTTCCAAAATCCTTTAAACCGGAAACTTTTGCCACTTGTGTACACCATATCTACCTTGTAGCTTCTGCTATTCCTAGCAAATTCTCAAGCTTCATCTATCTTTAAAATTAAAAAGTATTTTGTTATGTGAAAACTAGTTAGTAAAGCTCTCACGAACTTGATGGCACACTTTATTTACTTGCCCCTAATAGACTTGAACCATTGTGGACATCAAAGTTGTATATGCTTGCATCTATACGTTGGGATTAGCAGAACCATGCTGTCATGGGGAACGTTTTCAACATTACACTTGTACCTTGTTGTACATAGTTGATATCGTGCTCTTTTGTCTATGGATGTCAACGGTGTGAAATAAAGAGGGAACTTGTAAGTCCATAGAGTTTGTATTTTGTGTTAGAGAAACGCCTGGGCCGCTAGCCTAAGCCATGCTCAATCATGGTGGAAACTTGCAGCATCACCATAGTGAGTCATCTATGAAGCATCCTCAATAAAAAGCTATACACATAGTAAATAAAAAGATCGCTGAGATGCTCATTGTCTGCTTGCCTTGTCATTTTGGTTATGGGAAAGCTCCTGTACCATGTGCAAGGGGGTACCCCGTTGGCGGTTTTCAATGATATGAAAATACTTACAATGACAAGAACTTACCTGGACCCAAAGTTGAGTATGCATGAGGAGTGGCCCTCATATTCAAGGGTCATGAGATTGCCAACTTATATTTCGTCAAGCATATACTCCATCCTTGTTCACTTTAACCTTAATCATCTCAAGATGCTTATGATAGGGGCAATGAGGGCTCAAAGCTAGTAAGTACCATAATCTTTTGTAAGCTCTTTATGAATTGTAATCCCTGCTAACCTCTAAGAAGGGACCTTTCTCCTAGTTACCAGTTTGAGTCACTAAAACTACTTCCTCTCTATCTCCAGCAAGCATTTGAGTTGATGTGTTTCAAGTATTCATATGGTGATTTACTCAATCATGTTCTTTATCTTCCTTGTTTGCACAAAACTCTTATCTATTGAGTATTACTTTGAAAGCCTTCACTTGTGAAAAACCTTTTTGAGCAAAGAGTGTTCCTGTTTTGAAACTTCTACAAAAAGCTTTTTGTGAAACTGTTTGCCAGGTGTTCCCTGACCAAGAACAAGTTTGCCAATTCCAATTATGATTTATCTTTATGCATCTCTATTGTGACTGCTGTACTTGGTTGCAAGCTAAGTTATATAATGGTGAGTTGCTTTCTTCTATGAGTTGTGCAATGGTAATTAAGTGTGATGCTTCTTGTTCGTATTATTTTATCGACACTTCACTCCATAAACCTGTGGACATGTTTACCGAGCTCAGTATTCGCTTGGGGACAAGCGAAGTCTAAGCTTGGGGGAGTTGATACGCCCAATTTGCATCACCATTCTATATCATAATTTACCTCTATTCATTGATATTTGTCTTATTATGAGGTATTACTTATGGATTTTCATCTGTTTATGCATGTTGGATGATTCTTGGAGGATGGACTGACGGAGTTTGGATTCTGATGGAAAAGAAGGCGTTTCGGTGCAATTTCGTGAAGATAAGAAAAATACCAGAAAAATATGGAAACATATTATTTTACCAGAGGACGAAGGGAGCCAGAAGGAGGGACGAAGAAGGGCCTCAGGGGGCCCACACCCCCTAGGCACGGGCCCACCTGACCCGCGCCTAGGGAAGGTGTGGCCCACCTGCCCGGCCTCCGACTCCGCCCTTCGCCTATATCTTCCCTTCGGAACCCTAAGCCTCGGGGAGCGACCATAGATAGATTTCCACCGCCTCTGGGGGGCGGAAAACACTGAGAGAGAGAAAGATCTCTCCGGTAGACATCTGTCGGGGGAATTCCTTCCCGGAGAGGGGAGACCATCGCCATCAACACCATCATCAAGCTAGGCTTCATCGGGATCATCATCCACACCATCATCTCCACCAGCACCATCATCACCACTCCATCCCGCTGTAACAATCGTGTTGAATACTTGCATAGTTCTTAGGGGGAACTTTCCCGGTGTTGATTACTATTGTAGTTGATGCTTGTGAGTGGAACCATTGGATTACTGTTTATGTTCAAATTTTTATCCATTACCATATCATCTTTGATCTTGATCCATATGATGTCTCGTGAGTAGTTCGTTTAGTTCTTGAGGACATGGGAGGAGTCATGTTGTTAGTAGTGGATTTGTGTTGAGATATTATTCAATGGTTTAGTATTTAAGTTGTGGTGCTATTCTTCTAGTGGTGTCATGTGAACGTCGACTACATGATACTTCACAATTTATGGGCCTAGGGGAATGCATTGTGTATTTGGCTACTAATCGTGGGGTTGCCAGAGTGACAGAAACCTGAACCCCTGTTAGGACACCTTTGCACAAGGGAGCGTAGGATCTCAGAGTTTAAGGCTATGGTTAGATTTATAACTTAATTACTTTCCTGTAGTTACGGATGTTTGCAGGGGGTTTAATCACAAGTATGCATTAGTCCTAGGAAGGGCGGTATGTTAGCAGATGTTCACCCACACAACACTTACGAACACCAAAGAAGAGTACTCAGTTATTTCAAGCGAAAGCACTTGACAGAATTCCCATGTGTCCTCGAGAATGTTTGGTCCTTATAAGTATTTCCACCGGCTTGTCCTTTGCTAAGAAAGGATTGGGCCACTTGCTCCGTTTGTTCGTTACTTCTGTTACTTGCGCTTTGTTTTGTTTCCTTGTCAGAAAACCACTAAAAATCTGTTTGCTAAGTATTCACAGGGATTTCCTGCTCCTCGTTGGGATTGACATTCCTATTAATCGAAAGTACTACAATACACCCCTATACTTGTGGGTCATCATAAATCTTTATCATGAAGAGAGAGCCTAGCATAAAAGTTATTGATAATAATATTATTAGGGAGTTCATGAATAGGACATTTAAGCATTAGTAACTTCAATATCCCCCAAGCTTGAGCTGTACTCTCTCCATCACGAGGACAAAAGTTATATATCAGATTCCTATCCTTATGGATTTCACTGGGAGGATAAAATTTAGAATAAAAGAGAGATGCTATTTCCTCCCATTCCATGGATTGCCAATTCTTCAGCAACTTATACCATTATTCAGCTCTCCCTTTCAAGGATATGGAGAGTAACTTCTTCTTCACCTGTTCAGTCGTGATACCTGCACACTTAAACAACCAGCATAATTCATGGATAAAAAGCAAATGATCACCAGGATGGACAGTTCCCCTAAATAATAATTACCCATAACACGATCAACAATACTTGTAGGTATCTTAAAAGGTTCTATCTCAACAGGAGGTGGTTCATCTACTACCCTAACAGTGATAGTAGTTTTCCCAAACAGAAAACCAAGTGGGTTATCCATATTGGTAACAAATTATCAAACAGAAATAAAAAACAATACTCACAGTAGAAATTTCCTTTACCAGTTCCACTCTTCAATAACACTTCACTCCCCGGCAATAGCCCTATAAAATAGTCTTGATGACCCACAAGTATAGGGGGTGTATCGTAGTACATTCGATAAATAGTAGTGTCGATCCCAATTAGGAGCAGAAGGTATTTACTAGTGGTATGGAGCAGGAAATCTCTGTAATACTTAGCAAACGGATTTTTAGGTGTTTTCTAATAAAGCAACAAAACAAAGTGCAAGTAATAAAGACAACAAACAACTGCAGCAAGTGGCCCCATCATTTCTTAGCGAAGGACAAACCGGTGAAAATATTTATAAGGACCAAACGTTCTCGAGGACACATGGGAATTCTGTCAAGTGCTTTTGCTTCAAATAGCTGAGTACCTTTCTTTGGTGTTTTAAGTGTTGTGCGGGTGAACCTGTGCTAATGTACTGACCTTACTTGGACTAATACATACTTGTGATTAAACCCCCTGCAAGCATCCGCAACTACAGGAAAGCAATTAAGATATAAACCTAACCACAGCCTTAAACTCTGAGATCCTATGCTCCCTTGTGCAAAGGTGTCCTAACAGGGGTTCAGGTTTCTGTCACTCCGGCAACCCCACAGTTAGTAGACAAATACACAATGCATTCCCCTAGGCCCATAAATGGTGAAGTATCATGTAGTCGACGTTCACATGACACCACTAGAAGAATAGCACCACAACTTAAATACTAAACCATTGAATAATATCTCAACACAAATCCAGTACTAACAACATGACTCCTCTCATGTCCTCAAAAACTAAACGAACTACTCACGAGACATCATATGGATCAAGATCAAAGATGATATGGTAATGGATAACAATATGATCATAAACATTAATCCAATGGTTCCACTCACAAGCATCAACTACAATAGTAATCAACACCGGGAAAGTTCCCCCTAAGAACTATGCAAGTATTCAACACGATTGTTACAGCGGGATGGAGTGGTGTGATGGTGCTGGTGGATATGATGGTGTGGATGATGATGATGATTCCGATGAAGCCTAGCTTGATGATGGTGTTAATGGCGACGGTCTCCCTCTCCGGGAAGGAATTTCCCCGACAGAAATCTATCTGCCAGAGAGCTCTTTCTCTCTCGTTGTTTTCTGCCCCGCAGAGGCGGTGGAATCTTTCTATCATCGCTCCCCTGGTATTAGGGTTCCGAGAGGAAGTTATAGGCGAGAGGGCGGATTCGGAGGCCAGCTAGGTGGGCCACACCTACCCAAGGCGCGACCTAGGGGGACCCGCGCCTGGGGTGGGGTGTGGGCCCCCTGTGGCCCAGCTACGCCTCCCCTTCTGGCTTCCTTTGTCTTTTGGGAAAATATAATTTTTAAATATTTTTATGGTATTTTTCCGATCTTCGCGAAATTGAATCAAAACACCTCTTTTTCCATCAGAATCTTGAGTCAGGCAGTTCATCCTCCAAGAATCATCCAACATGCAAAAACAGAGGAAAAGACATAAGTAACACCTCATAATAAGACATATATCAATGAATAGAGGAAAATTATGATATATAATGGTGATGCAAATTGGACGTATCATCTTCTTACATAGCTTTGTGCCAGCGATCATCACCAAGAGCCTCCGAGAGTTTACTAGGTTCACCTGTGGAGGTAAACATGCCATAGCGAATTGTTCTGTCAGTATACTGTTTCGGTTGACGGATACCTTTTTGGAGCCGTGTACGAGGTGCAGGAGGCGGTGTAGGGGTCGGAGATACATGAGGCGATGTGCCCGAGTCGCTGAAGCGGCTAGGTGAATTTTTTTCCGCGTTGTCATGTTGTTGGGATAGAGCACGTGAGCTGGCCTCGGGAGTTGCGCCATCAGGATTTTGAGCGGGAGAATCGGCTGGCTCATGATGGCGTGATGATGAGGCGGGCCCTGCCTCATTATGACGCATTGGCGTCATACGCACGGGCGAGGGCGAGCGAGATCATGACGTTGGGCTGTCACGACGTGAGGCGCGCGGATATCAAGGCGAGGCAGACCGAGACATGGCAGGCGGGGTTCGGGGTGGAGACGTGTCGGTCTGGGGCGGAGACATGTCGAGATGCGGCTCGTCCGCACGTGTGCACCATCTGCGCAGTTGTCAGGTGGTCCCGCCCGATCGGATCAGATCGGATCCGCCTTGAGATCAGTCCGTGTCGGGGCAGGAGGATCAACCTCGGGATTACCTCCGCTGGCGTTTAGTGCGGGGCTGATTTGCTCCGATTCTAGAGCGTTTAAGCCCAAATTTTCTTCCGATTCTTGCTCTTCAACAACCAGATCTGCACCATGATGAATATCTGCAGCATCTTGACCATTATTGAGTAACAACTGGCACAACGGATAAAGGCATATAGTCATTAATAGTAGCATCCCTACTATTTGATGTGTTTTTAGGCAAGAGCAAAATATCTTGCTTGAGGAGACGACCAGCATTAGGATGCAGGTCGGCAAAGGGGAAGATGATTTCATCAAACACTACGTCTTGAGAAATATAGACACGCCCGATGGACACATCTAAACACTTGACTCCTTTATGACGAGGACTATATCCTAAGAAGACACATCGTGTGGAACGAAAAGATAGTTTTCTTGTGGGACGTAGGTTTGGCCAAAAAACACAGCCAGAAACATGAAGAGATTCATATTTGGGCTTGGTGTGGAGTATACGTTCGACAGGTGTCTCATGATTAATGACTTTGCTAGGAAGAAGGTTTATAAGAAAAGTGGCGGTGAGAAATGCTTCATCCTAAAACTTGAGAGGCATGAAGGCATTAGCAAGAAAAGCAAGACCCACTTCAACAATATGACGATGCTTCCTTTCAGCAGAGCCATTTTATTGATGTGCATGAGGACATGACATATGATGAGTGATGCCAACCTTTTGAAAGAAACTGTTGAGTTTTTCATACTCGCCTCCCCAATCAGTTTGCATTGTAATAATTTTTCTATGAAATTTTATCTCAACAAGTTGTTGGAAATTAAGAAACACTTGATAAACATTAGAACGCTTCTTGAGTAAATATATCCAAGTGAATTTACTAAAATCATCTATAAATCTCATATAATATGAATGTTTGTCAGTAGACTCAGGTGCTGGCCCCCATACATCAGAGAACACTTGTTCCAAAAGACTAGTGGAAACACTAGTAGAGACAGGATATGGCAATTGATGACTCTTAGTTAGTTGACATGAATCACAAATGTCGGGGTTTATTTCATGAGAATGATAAATATTGTTTTTCTAAGAATTTGTTGAACCACAAAGGATGAAGGATGGCCTAAACGATGATGCCATGTAGAAGACGATGGCTTTATTGTGATGAAAGCTTGCTTTGACGACCTGGTAGGTGTAGGAGCAAGTGGATAAAGACCACCAGAACATGTCCCTTCACATATAATTCTCCTTGTGTCCCGATCCTTAATTAAGAAAAACAAAGGGTGAAACTCCATAAAAGCATTATTATCTAGTGTAAGCTTATGAATGGATAAGAGATTTTTTGAAGCAGTTGGAACATGAAGAACATCTTTAAGTTGTAAGGAATCATGTGGGGTGCGTAATATAGAATGACCAATATGACTTATTTGCATACAGTTACCGTTTGCCGTGTGGACGCGGTCGGTGCCGTTGTACTGTTCATGCATGTTGAGCTTGTTTAGCTCGGAGGTGAGATGATGGGGTGGCACCCGAGTCCGGGTACCAGTTGGTGTCGACGCCATAGGATGCAATGTTTGCACCCTTTTAACCATCATCACGATCATTCTGGAATCGTCACCAACAGTCACTGGCCGGGTGGCCGTGGATCTTGCAAATCTGACAGGTCACATTAACATAGGGTGTGGGTGCCCGCCGACGCCCACCATAATGCCAATCATCTCAGCGATCTTCACAGGCCTCGGCGATGCCAGTTTCCTCCATCACGACGATCATCATCATAGCGATCACGGCAATACCCGCGATCATCTTGGTGTCCATGATCATTTCCACGGTCATAACCGCGGTCATACTCGTGATCCTCCTGGCGCATGCAATCATAGCAGCGGTCATAACCGCGGTCACGATCATCTTGGCGTCCTCGATCTCCTTGGCATGGGCGGTCCTCCTGCCTCCCACGATCATCAGCGCGGCCACGTGTCCGAGTGTCGCCTTTTCCGCCTCCGCGGCGAGCAATGTTGCCCGAGGAAGTGAAGCCCTCAGTATCGTCCAGATCATCTTGCAGGGTATCATAGGCAACAAGTTGATTAAGAAGATCTGATAATGTTGTACCGGGGTTGGCGTTGATGGCGGTCTTGAAGGGGCTGTAGGATTTGTCGAGACCTTTGAGGATGGACCCGATCAGGTCGTCCTCATCGAGGGTTTTTCCAGCGGCAGCGAGCTCTGCCGCGATGGCCTTTTTCTTAGCTACGTACTTGGCAGCCGAGAGAGTGCCCTTCTTTGTGTTCTAGAGGGCACCACAAAGAGCCTGAATCCTTGACCGTGATTGAGAGGAGACAAGTTCCTTGAGTGCAGCCCACACTGCAGCAGCTATGTCCAGCCTGGTGACATGGGCAAGGATTTTGGGAGGCATGTAATTCAGCAAAAACTGAAGTACCTATTGATCCCGTGATGACCCACAAGTATAGGGGATCGCAACAGTCTTCGCGGGTAGTATTACCCAATTTATTTATTCGACGCAAGGGGAGCCAAAGAATACTTGCAAGCCTTAACAACTGAGTTGTCAGTTCAGCTGCACCTGGAAATAGTTCTTGCTCACAGAAGTTATTAGTAGCAACAGTTTGGTAGTAGCAACATCAAAGCAACAACAACAATGAAACAAGAGCAATAGTAACAGTAGCAGTAAACAATAGGATTCGAGTGCGGTAGGCATAGGGATGGATGGACGGGCATTGCATGGACGATTCTAAACATGTAACTTCAAGATCTAGGGCATTGCAGATAAATAACAACAAGCATCCAAGTACTAAACAATCCTAGGCATGTGCTCCAAATATAGTCATACGTGCTCGCAATGAGAAATTGCACAACATCTTCTGTCCATCCAACCCGTGGCAGCGGGGTCTCTAGGGAACTATTGGCAATTAAGGTGCTCCTTTTAATAGAGCACCAGATCAAAGCTAACACTCTATGAACACATGTGATCCTCACACCATAGCCATCCCCACCGGTTCTCCCAATTATTGTCACTTTGGGGCCTTTGGATCCGGACAATGATATGTGTACACAACTTGCAGATAAGATCACAAACAATACTATCATAATGATTCAATAATAAGTTCATATCCGAGATCATGGCACTCGGGCCCTAGTGACAAGCATTAAGCACAAAAAGTTGCAACAAAGTCAAATAACACTAATAGAGATACTAGGCACTATGTCCTAACAATCTTACTCGATTACATGATATAACTCATCCAATCCCTACCATCCCCAAGCCTATAGCGGGGGATTACTCACTCATGGATGAGGGAAACATCGGTGGTTGATGGAGATGCGTTGGTGATGACGATGGCGATGATCCTCTCCAAATTCCATGTCCTAGCAGGGTGCCAGAACGGAGTTTCTAGATCCAAATCTTGGTTTCTGGTGGCAGCGGTGGAGCGGAACTCTTTCTGGAAAACTATCATACCCCCCTCGTTTTTTAGGTCAAAAGGAAACTTATAGGCGCAGAGGGAGGCCGAGAGGGTGCCTGGGGCGCTTGCACCCCCTAGGCACGGGCAGGGCCCACCCGCGCCTGGCATGGGTGTGGGCCCCCCAGGCTCCTACTCCGTCTCTTCTTCTGGCTCCGTGGATCTTCTAGTGAAATATAATTTTTGGCATATTTTCCGGGATTTTTCCTAATAGTTCATTTTCTGCACAAAAACAAGACACCAAGGTAATTCTGCTGAAAACAGCGTCAGTCCGTGTTAGTTATATCCAAATCACACAAGTTTAGAAAAGAAACAATAGCAAAGTGTTCTAGAAAGTAGATATGTTTTGGACATATCAACTCCCCCCAAGCTTATCTTATTGATTGTCCTCAAGCAATTCAGTTGAAAACTGAGTACGATAAAAGAACTTTCACGATCACATTTGCTTCACATGATGCAAATATTCTCAACACAGAAGTAGATTCTTAGAAAATTCATAATAAAGAGTATGCAACTAAGTCTACTCAATAGTCATTGCAAGCTATGAAGAGAAACCAACTCAATAATAATAAGTAGCATGAAACATAAACATAAGCAACATTGCAATGCTCATAATAAGGTATGATAGGGTGGTATCTCGCTTGCCTTTGTTTGAAGAGCACAATATAAATGACAAGTCACCTTTGAAGTTCACATGAAGACTAGAAGTAAAGATATTAGAGATACAAGCATCAAAATCATGACATAATTAACCAAGTTTTGGAACAAACACAAGAATGACAACTATGCTCTCAAGAAGGTGCTCGTAGAATAAGTGGTGACTCAACAAGGTTGTGAAAATGGTTTTGAAAGGTTTGAAAGGCTTCCAAATGTTGAAAGGAAGGTATTCATTAGCTTTGAGCTCTCACTGCCCCTATCATATGCATCTTCATGTGGTTAAGGTGAAAGTGAGGTCCACTCTGAATCATGTGCTTGACAGACCGTAGACTGGAAATCTCAAGTCCCTTGAGTACGAGGGTCGCTCCGCATGCTACTCAACTTTGGTTACCTGAAAGTTCTTGTCATTGTAAATACATGCATATCATAGAGAACCACCAACGGGGTACTCCTTGCACATGATACACGAGCGATCCCGTGATCAAAATGACAAGGCAAGCAGACAATGAGCATCTCAGCGATCTTTTTATTTACTATGTGTATAGCTTTTTATTGAGGATGCTTCATAAATGCTCATTATGGTGATGTTGCCGCCATGATTAGGCATGGCTTAGGCTAGCGGCCCAGGCGTTTCTCTAACACAATGTATAGACTCCATGAACTCACAACCTCCCCTTTTATTTCACATCGTCGACATCCGTAAACAAAAGAGCAAGGAATCAACTAGATGAGATATCCAAAAAGTGTTGTAAGCGTTCCCCGTGACAGCACGGTTCTGCTGACTCCCAGGATATAATTTGCAAGCATATAACTTTCATGGACAGGTCACAATGGTTCAAGATTATTAAGCACAAGGAATAAAGTGTGCCATCAAGTTCGTGAGAGCTTTACTAACTAACTTTCTCAAAATGGACAAACATTTTATTTTGGAAGAAAACACGGCATATAGAATATGCACGGAAGTAGCAAATGATGCTAATAGGTAGGTGATACGTCGAAAACGTATCTATAATTTTTGATGCTCCATGCTTGTTTAGTATCTACTTTGCTTTACGTGTCTACACTTTGAGGTGCTTTTTACATGTTTTCTGGTACTAACCTATTAACAAGTTGCAATAGTGCCAGATGCCTGTTTTCTGCTGTTTTTGGTTTCAGAAAAGTTAGTAAAGTAATATTCTCGGAATTGGACGGGACAAACGTCAAAGTCAATTACTTTCCGTGGGGAACAAGAAGTCCAGAGGGGAGCCGGAGAGGCCATCCAGGGCAGCCAGACTCCACCCAGGAGCGGCCAGGGGTGGGCCTATGCCTGGCTAGGGTTTGGCCCCCTTGGTCGCCTCCTCGGCATCCCCCTTCGCCTATAAGAAGCCCCTGATGCAGAAAGTCTCAGCACCCGATCAAATATCCACGAAACCGTCTTTAGCCGCCGCCACCATCGTCTGAAGTTCTTCCCGAGGGGAGATCATCCCGGAGGCCTTCTCTCCGGTATGATGTGTGAGTAGTTCCACCTTGGACTATGGGTCCATGTAGTAGCTAGATGGTTGTATCTCCTCCTTTGTGCTTTCATGTATAGATCTTGTGAGCTCCGTTTGTGATCAAGATCTAATCTATTTGTAATCATGCATGTTGTGTTTGCGGGGATCCGATGGATATTGAGATTATTATGTTGGTTTGATTAATGGTTTTGTCTTTATGATTCTATCATGTCTGTGTTGTTTGTGATCTTGCATGCTCTCCGTTGTTAGTAGCTATCTTGGCCAAGTAGTTGCTAGTGACTCCAAGAGGGGGGATTTATGCTCTATAGTGGGTTCATGCCTCTAGTTTCCAGGGGAAGTGACAATAATCTCTTCGGTTGTAGATGTGCTGTTGCTACTAGGGAGAAAACAACAGTATCTTGTTCATGGAACATGTGGACTATTTACCTTACACACTTTGCTTCAAGAAGTTGTCTATTGCTTGCAACTTAATATTGGAGGGGGTTCGGATGATAACCTGAAGGTGGACTTTTAGTCATAGATGTAGTTGGATGGCAGTCTATGTATCTTGTTGTATTGCCCAATCGATCTCATAGGATCTTTCTGACTAGTAATTGCATTGTTATGCCTTGCTTAGTTCATGTCAATTGCCCTGCTGTAATTTGTTTACCCTTCATGCCATGTTGTTTATCTAAGGAGAGCACCTCTAGTAAACTATGGACCCCGGTCCAATCTTTACCATTGATACATCTTCCACTGTTACTTGTTTACTTGCTGGAAACCATTACCTTCCACACCATACTTTTAATCCTTTGTTATAGCAAACCGGTGAGCTTGACAACCTCACTGATTCATTGGGGCAAAGTCTTGAGTTTGTGTTGTGCAGATCTCCGTGTTGCTTGCAACACCTGTGTGACGTTTCCTTCCTCCTTCTGGTTCGATAACCTCGGTCTCAACTGAGGTAAAACTTGCTGCTTGCTCTTCGCACCCTGTGCTTGGGGTTACCAATGAAGTGCCACATCAAGCATCATCAGTAGGTATGGTGGACACAGTTGGCAATATTGGTTTGGGGGAGTTGGAAGCACAGGTAGAGCTCATACTCAGTGCAAGTGAAGGCTAGCAATAGAGAGGGAGCGACAAACGGGAGAGCAATAACTATCATAATCATGCTTGCAACAAAACCTGACTAATTATGGCATGAAAGTGATACAAGAACTCTGAGGCAAAATAAATCATCGAGGCTTACTGTAACATCCCAGGATTAGCACCTAGAAATAAAGAGGACACATGGTTGTGCATTGCATTCATGCATAAGAAAATCCGGGGAATTTTCGCGCAAAACTAAAAGAGCTGTAGAGGGATCGAGATCTCTCTTGTTCTGATGGAAACACCAGGACAGGTGCGATGGATTTCAACATGACCTCTATTGTACTTCTATGTTTGAGGGGAAGGAATTCAAATTTGAATAATCAATTGGTGAATTTGAATCCTAAAAGAATTTTAAATGGAATAATAATTGTAAGCTAATTGCAATAGAAAATAAGAGGTGAACTCTCATTTTTAAACAAGGTATAATCTTTTATTCAAATAGAAAGATAGTGGAAATTTCAATAAAAGTACACTACTATAAAACAAATAAATATAAAATTGAATTACATAAATACATACTAAAAAGACTTTATTACAATAATAAATATATATTACATTGTTTGCAGATGATATTATAAAAGAAAAATAAAACAAGTAAACTTTATTAAAAGTAATACAATATTACAATGTCTTTACATTATTCAAATAGAAAAGTAAATAACAATATTATACAAAGGAAAAGAAATAATAATTAATACATCAATAATGTTACAAGGATTCTTAAATTCTGTACATGAACATATTACATTGTTCTTACAAGATAATAAGAGGATAAAACCTAAACTATATTTTCTATCTAATTCTTGATCTTCTCATTATCCCTTTGATCCTGATTTCTGCAAAACAAAACAGCAGACTAACAATAGTACAATAATAAGGGGGTTAGTTTATTATTGTACTCTCAGATTGGGCCTAGAGTTGCTAGAGCCTGAATTCATCATTGAGTATTTACTAAAAAGGGGCCAAATCATAGTATCTATTCTTAATCAGATTGTGGCCTCAGTTCAAAATCATTGGCTTAGGGGAAAGTTTCACCAAAGCCAGATAAGAAGGTAAAGAGGTAAAACATCAGGAAATATCAAGCTTTTTACTTGATCTGATCCCCATACCACAACAGGCAAAGAGGCTGCTCACTCACCAGCATGCACTAGTGTGCTGTCAACACCACAAGAGTTCAGCAAAATGAGAGACTACCAGCCGTAGCTGAGCTGCTACCATATCCTCTCTCCACACACAAACACATACAACCAGACCAGCAACTTCTCATTAGCCCAAGAACACCACCAAGGACATCGTTGTTCTTATCAGATCTCTCCCAAGAACACATAAACCACAGGAAACCAACTTGCCACCAAATAAGAACATCCTTGTTCTTATCTGTCTATCATTACACCACAATGATCTCAACAACCAGCATACATGATAGCTTCCACAAACCAGTGGAGGAATATGTGGGAACATGAGGAGGTGGGAGAGAGGAAGCTTACCAGCAGCAAGGAAAGCAGGCCACCAACAACATCAGGAGGACAGAGTAACAAGAAGAGGATCCAGTAGTAACACCACAAGATAGCTCCAATCTAACCTCACACTCCAGTTTGAGGTTAATCACTTTTCTCTTTTGTTCTCATCATTGATAAGGAAAAAGGGAGAGTTTTGAGAAAAGGCACTTTCATAATTGCATACAAGTGGTATGCAAAATCATCACCAAGTATTTGGGAAATAATAACATTTGTTATTTTCAAACTAGCCCAATTAACATCATATCATTTCACTATGGAGCATACTACTGTGCACACTCTAATGAGGCACCACAGTAGAGTATCCACCAATAATGGAAGCCATTATAGGGTAAAATGATAACCATAAATGTTATCAAAATCAAGTGCCTCATCCTTTGCATCATTGGCTAGGTCAAGAATTTCCTTCACAAAATTCAACCATAGTAACTGATCTTAGTCAGGAAAATAACATCCATGCACTATTTAGCTTCAGACCAGTATCATTAGCTTATTATCTAGTTTTACTAAATAAACATACCAACAAACCACAACTGCTAGTCTACAGGGCACATTCCCAGAGGGTAGCACCTCTGTACCTAACAGATTCAGAATGTCTTGAGCACTAACTCAAGTCCATTTTCTTCAATACACTAATCATTTTCCTAAAAAAGATTCAGGAATCATTTAAAATGGTTGTTATCATATAGGCAGTGTAATCATAGTGGTCACTCAGTTACACTTAATGATCAAACAATCTTATCATTTCCCTAGTCAACCATCTAGGAAACCATTTATCCAGTTATCAAGATATTGGTAGATAAAGAAAATCTATAGTGTATATCTCAATTCATATTTGTCCAAGGACATGCCTTTGTAAGATATGATCATCAATAGCTCATTAAAAGCCATCTGCAAGCAACCAACATTAAAAAAATTAGATCATTTTCCTAGCCATATGGCTAGGAATCATTTTGGGGGTAACAACTCTATCATATTGACAGGCATAGAATTCAGTTGAACATTATGAATCCATAACTTATAAAAATATATGAGTACCACCACAAGATTAGATTGGCAGTGCCATAGCATAGCTTACACATATTTTAAATCAATCCGAAGAGCATCACATAGTTCTGTAATAAATCCAGGAAGTTTCCTTATATCATTTCCCTAAATATTTACTTCCAGGAATCATTTTTAACACTAGCTGTCAACATGGATAGCTAATTTTAGTTCAATATAGACTCCATATCATCATTGAACCAATGGTTCAATAACTCAAGGCCTAGTATATTATCATCTTAACCAGCTACCAACTTAACCACATTTTTTTTAACAAAACCACTTGTTCTCTGATCAAACTAAATCCCAAAGATAACTGTACAAGGGACAAATACCAAGTACTGGTAGTGTGAAATTAAGATACCTGTGTTACACTTTTAACCTGAGAATACAGTAATCACAAACCTCTCTTCTAACAATAAATTTTACAAGCTATCCAATATATTTCATCAAACCAATTTACTCCACTTAGCAATTCAAAGGGAATCAGATCCTCATCATATAAACACTAGGACAGCGCATTCGTGCTACTTAGAATAATCCCATCATCACAGAGAGAAATTTGGAGAGGATTTAAGTGGAGAAAAGAAAGGGGGGGAGAATCCCCACTTACCTTGTGGTCCTCGCTAGAGTGTGAAGAGGAAGCAGTGGCCGGCGTTGAGGATGAACACGGCGGCACGGGGAGCACCCAGAGGGCGCTGCAACCCGCGCCAAGCCGCGTTCATAGAGATCACAGTGAGGAAGACGACACCATCTCCTCACCAAGGCACCAGGGCGACGCCAGAGGAGCGACGAAGCACCACATCCTCGACAACAGCGCAAACCCTAGCCATCAGAGAGAGAAGCGCGACTAGGAGAGGGCTCGAGCATCAAATAGAGCTGGGGCCATTGATGCAGCGTCATCCACAGCGTCATTTCACACCACAATGGCGGCCATGGTGGTCGGCGCCGGCCATGATCAAGGAACGGCGGCGGCGGCACCAGGGGGTCGCCCAGAGAGAGAGGGAGATTCAAGAAAGGAGGAGGACGCACAAGACCGAGTGGGTCGGTTTGACCGGCTTGGTCCACCGATCGGGTTGGTCTAGCCCAACCATGGGCCAGACTGACTGGTGGGACCAAGGTAAAATGATATCAAGAAAATAAATAAAAAGAAAAAGGAAATAATAATTACCAAGATAGCCTGAATATAATATTAGTTGTAGAAAAATAAATAAAAAACCTAAAAATACATATAGTATATCAAAATGTTCACAAAAATAATATCTACCTAATAAAAATATAACTTTATTTGTTTAAAATAAAAATAAAGTAAAACAATTATTAACACCATTAAATCTTAAGTGAAATTTTATAAAATAAAACAAAAACCCTAAAAATAAATAAAAGGTCATTTTTGTGTATCAAAAGAACTCTACTATTTTATAAAAAATACTAACTTAGAGTTTTACAAATAAAACATAAAGCAAATAATTAAAGACACTTAATTCTTTGATGAATTTTACAAAATAAAGATAATACTTAAAAATAAATAAAATTCATTTTTAAGGTCTTGAATAAATATATTACACTAGAAAAATATTAAATATATTATTAGGAAAGTCTTTAATATTTTAAATAATAAAGCCTTACCTAATACCTATTTTGTGAATTCTTTAAAACAATTCTTAAGTAAGAAATAATTACAATTCTTATAAAACCTTGAGTAATTAGTATCTTGGTACTAATTCCAGACCCATAACTTGAATTCATAATCAAACTTAAGTATAACTTTTAACTTTAAAATATTCTTTAAAAAAAATCTTATTAAGAATCCTTTTAAATAAACATTGGGTATCACCCATTTATATAATATGGAGAATAATCATTATATCTTAACCACTATTAACATAACTTTAAATTCTAACAAATTACTAAGATCATCTAATTATGATCCCATTAAATAAATACATATTCCTTTCATAATAGCAAAACTAATTTAATCTAATCATTCACTTGAATGTAAAGTGAATAATCCCACACTTTAATCATACTTATCATAAATCCAAAACTTGAGAATAATTAAAACAAATTACATCTTAAGTTTACTTAACCTTTTAAAGTTAACTTTAGTCTCAAAAGCTTATAAACATCATGTCTAAAAAACTACTTATGTTTTTATAGTGGACTTTGGTCTATTTCAACTAAGACATAATGCATCTCAAGTCCAAGATAATAAATCAAATACCAGAAGGCATTGATCACATTTTATTAACAATGAAGATTGCTTAAACATTATAAAGAAAATATTTTATTCAAATGTTATTCTTTTTGCCACTTCAAATAACAATCTTATAATAAGTCCTTCAACTCTTAAAAAATCAATCCCAAGGACTTTTATCATAGTCACCACAAGACAATTCACCATAATAACATCATCTTATACTTTACTTACATATTTTGGATTGTTAACACTTAGGTTCCTTATAAAGGTCATTACTTATAAAGTAAAATTTGAAGATAAACCAACTCTGAAAAGAATCACTTAAATTCTCTTCACTAAAAGTATTGGGGATCCAATTTGGGAGTTTTACAAAAATGCATAGCATTACTTATGCATAACTGCATATTGCTTCTTTAAACATTAGTCCTTACCGGACCAATGATGCAGATTTCAAATATTGGATCTTATGTCGTCTCAAAGACCGTGAGTGCATAATCTTGCGATCACCAAAGGCAAGTTCACACTTGCTCATGTCCTTTGATTATTTTCTGTAAAGTATTTTACAAATCCAGTGTTGTCATCACCTGCATTTGAAAAAGGTAAGAAAACACTATTTTCATAATAATGTGATTATAGGTTATTTACCATGAGGTAATAACCTACTATAAGAGTTCTGGTGGTAAAGGAACATATTACCTAGGACTTAACAACCAATGTCGCCAGTGATTCTTGCGCCATATATTACGCGTTGACCATGAGATTTGGAATGGGACGGAGAAGTCAGCTGTATATTTTCCCTCTCTCGCATGGAGCTGGATGTGCGGGTCGTGGCTGTTATCACTCGTAGCGTGCATATTATTTATGGTAATTCGTAGGGGATATGCAGCATATGGGTGGGAGCCCTCAACGTCCCACGATAGTTCCGGCATCTGAACAATTTGTACAAACCATTGCCGTAATTCAATAGGTGGGCATGGTGTACACGAAGGAGACATGCGGGGTCGCGGAGAAGGAAGTGATTGTCTTGGATCTTAGGTTGGGCCTCAAACCAAGGAAGTTTGAACGGGGACATACTCCCGGCCGTGCAACAAAACCTAAGGTCTCTCATGGGTAAAGTGACGCACCTCTGCAGAGTGTAAGAACTGTAACTTGTTACTCCCTGTTCCGGGAAGGAGCTGCGAACGCGGCGGGAAAGGAACCCCGTGAAGGTTCTGGTAAACCCGTGAAGGCTGACGGACATAGATTTTCGGAATAAAAGCAACCTTTGAAGAAATGTTTACAAAAACTTGCATTGCATATGACCTACGGTCTGTGGTTGTAGCTATAGTGCATCAAACACTTCTTTTCTAGTGAACTTGCTGAGTACGCTCGTACTCAACGTATCTTCTTAACCCTTGCTAGGTTCTAAAGCCAGTATAGACGATGTCTACATCAAGTTATGCTCCAGGAATCATCATTAAAAGCTAAAGCTCTTCAACAAAGTCAAGGAAGTCAACATCAACTCAAGTGAAGACAAAGTTGCGAATTAGATAAGAATAGAATATCTAGCCATAGAACCTACTTCTGTAGACTACTGCAATAGCAGCAATACAAGCCAAATAGTTAGATGCTAATTTTATTAGCATAATAGTTATGAGTTGTTTATTTCTGATTCTTCTTTGTAAGAAGTTTCTTTCTCTCTCTTTAACCTAGAGTGTTCTCTGGATCTTGTGTAAAGAGTTGAGTTGTAACCTATAGTCATGTCTTGGACCTGCTGTGTTTCTGTTGTACTACTTTGAGGGATGTAATACTACTGAACGGTGTTTCATTGGTGTTATGTCAACGACTATAGTGTACTACATCATGCAGTGGTATGCTAGGTCACCGCACTTACTGACTAATGATTAGTCATATGCATGTGTGAGCATGTGCCAAGTCGATTCACATGAAAAGTCAGAGGAAGATACCACAATATCATACCAAAGTATGAATAAAACAATGCAAGCAAACATTCATATGACATGCTAAAAACTATTAGCAAGCTGGAGCTAATCATATCCAAGCAAGAACTACTAAGCATCCATAATGACATACATATTACACAAACAGGCTAAGCATGCTCACAATGATGAGTATATGTACCAAAATGAAACAAATATGGTTCGTTACCAGCCTCTTACCACACCTCAGGTTGTCTTAATCTTCAAAATTAAACAAAGCAGGTGCAGGCAAATAAACTATTTTCTCAGTCCTACCCTTTCTACGACCTTGCTAGGCAAAAGATAATTCATACGGTAAATTTATCACATTAGCCACCAAAGAAACAAAACCATGCTGAATCATGGATTCAATATCAAGCCTCTCTATGGGGAACTGATAATCTGAATAGTGAAGCTCTAAACCATGGAAAGATAGCAACCTAGAAGCAATGAGACCTCCACAAATTCCACCCTTCTCGCGGTTGGTGGTGAGACGGTGAGCTATCAGCGCACCCAGGCTATAAGACCTATTCCTATTCAGATCAGCTGCGATAAAATCTAGATTAAAAGAAGACAACTTTCTAGCAATCTTTCTAGCAAGAACACACTTGGTAATGAAATAGGCAAAGTATCTAATAGCTGGGAACTGAATGTTCCAAATTTTAGCACTTTCCTTTGAGAAGTCGAAACCTTGGAAAATCTCAGCATATAAATCCATAAGTGACTTGGGCCTTTCATTGATCTTCTCACAAGATCCCCACCGAGGTACTCTAATTGCTGCATAGAAATCAACAAAAGGCAGGTCGACAAGTATGTTATATATTTTGTAATGGACCATGGGATTAGAAGTAGACCAAGTGAACCGGAAGTCCTGCACAAAATCCATGGTTAGCTTAACATATTGGAATGGTTCACCTACAACAAAGTGTTCCAACCCTGCATTTGTAACCATAGTTTGGAAATCTTGGAGGATCCCCGCAGTTCTCATAAATTCATGGCATGGATATATGGAAGGAAAAATTGCCTCCTCACGATGAACCTTCATTGGCTCATGCACCATCAAGTCATATTGGTTCAGTGGATAAGCACTCATCTTCCTTGCTGAAATTTTTAGACAACCATCAAACCAAGTGTCTAAGTTGATAAATGATGAGCACCTACTATAGGAACTTGCTAGAGGACTACACACGCATCAAAACAAAGTTTCTAAGCATAGAACAAGCATGCAAGATCAAACAACCTGACACCTATAGCAGCAAAATACTCAAGATACAATCTACCAATCACAAATCTAATTGGATAAGTGGAGGAGGCACATACCAAGGAACAATCTCTCCAAAAATTAGCACTTGAGATGGGCTGAACAAGGAGATCGAAAATCGCGAGCAAGAACAGCAAGAACTCGAGCTTGAGCAAGTGTTTGGTGTTTTTCAGGAGAGAGAGAAGATGGATTTGAGGAGGCAGCCTGGAAGTGCCCAGGTGGGCCAAACCCCCCTAGGAGCCACCCCTGGTAGGCCGCGCCTACCATGGGTGTGGTGGCCTGGGGTGGCCCCCTACTTCTGGTGCCTCTTTGCCCCATTTTTCGAGGAAAAAATTATTTTGAATTTTCTGGGATTTTTCAGGAAACTTTATTTTTGGCCAATTTTTAGGGTATGAAAATTGATTTTCTCACAGAAATAGTTTTTTCAGAAGAAGCAAAAGCAAACCAAAATCCAAACTATAGGATCTCTAAGAAACTCAAACAAACAAACTACTAAAAAAACTAAAGCTAAAGCAAAGACTAGGAAGGAGAAAAGTAAAAGAAAGCAAGTATAACCACAGTGGAAACATTATGTTGCTCCTTAAAATCCTTTTGTTAACAAGGTTGATGAAGTCTTGTTACCAAAACAATCTTATATGAAACAAACCTTTGCATTCCACAAGGTGATTATGTTACCTCATACTTGATAGCAATGGTCCCAATCATAATAGTTTCAAAATTTTCTTGCGGAATGGGACAATATATTTCTCCAACCTTGATGCTCTCAATATTTTCAATGGAATTCAGGCAATAGCTCTTAGCAACCTTCTTGGGGAAATAGACAGTGTGCTCTTTGTCATTAATATTAAAAGTTACTTTTCCTTGATTGCAATTGATGATAGCACCTGTAGTATTAAGAAAAGGTCTCCCAAGAATAATAGACATATTATCATCTTGAGGCATTTCAAGCACAACAAAATCAGTTAAAACCATGCAATTATGAGCTACTTGAACAGGAACATCCTCACATATACCAACACTAATAGTAGTTGACTTATCAACCATTTGCAAAGATATATCAGTTGGTATCAAATTTTCTAGCTGGAGCCTCTTGTAGAGAGAAAAAGGCATAACACTAACTCCATCTCCCAAATCACATAAAGCAGTTCTAACATAATTATTCTTAATGGAGCAAGGAATAGTTGGTATACCTGGATAACCAAGTTTCTTTGGAGCCATACCATTGAAGGAGTAATTAGCAAGTAGAGTAGAAATACCTTCATTAGGAATCCTCCTTTTATTAGAGACAATATCCTTCATATACTTTGAATAAGGAGGCAATTTAATAGCATCGGTCAAAGGAATTTGCAAGAATAAAGGCTTCATCAACTCACAAAACTTGTTGTAGTGTTCTTCCTCCTTTGACTTGTGTTTCTTACCTGGAAAAGGCATAGGTTTCTGCACCCAAGGTTCTCTCTCTTTACCATGTTTATTAGCAATAAAATCTTCCTTTGTGTACCTAGTGTTCTTAGTGTGCTTCTCAGGTTCTAACTCACCTTCCTCCTTATCAGGAGACTCATTTTTATCATTACCACTCTCAGTTTCAGCATTAGAGACAAATATACTATTAGGATCTACAACAGGTTCAAGTGGTTCCTCAACTATTCTATGTTTCTTTTTCTTTCTCTTACGAGGACTACCACTACTCTCACCTTGTTGGGAATCTTGCTCAATTCTTTTAGGGTGTCCTTCAGGATATAAAGGGTCTTGAGTAGCTATACCACTCCTAGTTCTAATTCCATAAGCATGTTTATCTCCTGAAGCATTAACTAGCATATCCTTTTGTACCTTAGCAAGTTAATCAAGTTGAGTTTGAACCATTTGAAAATGTTTACAAAGCATTTTAATACCATTAGAAGTTCTTTCCACAATATCTTTCAACTCATTGATAGCTCTAGAGTTTTCCAATAAATGATTCTGAACTTGTTTATTAAAATGACCATGTTTAACAATAAAAATGTCAAGTTCCTCTAAGCATTGATCAAGAGGCTTACCATAAGGAATATCACCTTCATCAAACTGTTGGAGAGAGTGTACCTCAATAGTGGATGAGTGGGTAATTGGCTTACATAATTCTTCTATAGGAGGTAGATTCTTCACATCTTCAGCTCTAATACCTTTCTCCTTTAGACACTTCTTAGCTTCCTTCATCACTTCATCATTTAATGCAATAACTCCTCTTTTCTTTGGTGTTGGTGTTAGAACTGGTTCAGGAACATCTGGTTCAGGAGTAATAGGATCAGGTGTATTCATCTCAGTTGAAGTCCAATCATCATAATTTTTGCTTATTTTAGCCATTAATTCTTCAGCATCTGTAGGAGTCCTTATCCTAAAAACACAATCAGCAAAGCTATCTAGGTATGTCCTAGAATCATAAGTTAGTCCATTATAATAAATATCAAGAAGCCCATTTTTAGGTAATGGACGTGCAGGATGTGCATGAATCAAGGCACAGAACCTTGTCCATCTCTCAGGCAATTTCTCTTGTTCTCCCTGTTTAAAATCAAAAAGTCTCTGCAAAGCAGCATGTCTAGCACTGGGATGAAAATATTTCTGGAAGAAAGAATCAATCAAGCAATCAGGGCTATCAATGAACCTAGAGGTAATCTATTAAACCAAGCCCTAGCTTCTCCTTTTAGTGAAAAAGGGAAGATCTTAGTAACAAAGTACTTGCGCATCTTAAAATCATCAGAGAATAAAGCACTCATAGTAGAAAGCTCATTTATATGAGCCACAACACTCTCATTTTCAGTCCCATAGAAAGGTCCTTTCTCAACAATATCTAAATACGATAAATTAAGAGAGAAATCATAATCTTTATCCTTAATATCTATGGGAGAGGTGGCAAACTTAGGATCAGAGGACAGTTTAGGCATAATAGTACGTCTAGCAAGGAGACTCTTAATAGCACTAGTACCATGTGTGTTTCGGCACTCTTCAACAAAATCATCAGTGAACTCAATGTAACCATCATTAATATCATAACTCTCACTAGGCTCAGGTGAGCTAACAGGTGTAACAGTGTCTTCACTAGGAGTTTCGGTATTTCCTAGACTAGCCATAGTAGCATCTACAAAAGGACATAATGAACCATTCGCATCAAGCACAGTAGAAGTAACATCATGAGTATCAAAAGAAGTTTTAGACTCAGGAGTAGTAGCAGTGTGTGTAGCATGTGTATGTGGTGGTGGTGGTGTGACAAGCTTACTTATAACAGGCGGTGAATCAAGAGCAGCAGAGGTGTTTAGGACTGTACCTCTTCTTGTAGTGGATGGTAAAATATGGAACTTTCCATCACGAGACTTCCCCATGATGAAAGGAGTAACAGTGAACAATATAGATCCAAGTGAACTTAAAAATAAAGCTATGCTCCTCGGCAACGGCATCAGAAAATAGTCTTGATGACCCACAAGTATAGGGGATCGCAATAGTCTTCGTGGGTAGTATTACCCAATTTATTGATTCAACACAAGGGGAGCCAAAGAATAATTGCAAGCCTTAACAACTGAGTTGTCAGTTCAGCTGCACCTGGAAATAGTTCTTGCTCACAGAAGTTATTAGTAGCAACAGTTTGGTAGTAGCAACAACAAAGCAACATCAACCATGAAACAAGAGAAATAGTAACAGTAGCAGTAAACAATAGAGTGCGGTAGTCATAGGGATGGATGGACGAGCGTTGCATGGACGATTCTAAACATGTAACTTCAATATCTAGGGCATTGCAGATAAATAATAACAATCATCCAAGTACTAAACAATCCTAGGCATGTGCTCCAAATATAGTCATACATGCCCGCAATGAGAACTTGCACAACATCTTCTGTCCAGCCAGCCCATGGCAGCGGGGCCTCTAGGGAAATACTGACAATTAAGGTGCTCCTTTTAATAGAGCATCAGAGCAAAGCATTAACACTCCATGAACACATGTGATCCTCATGCCACAACCATCCCCTCTGGTTGTCCCAATTATTGTCACTTTGGGGCCTTTGGATCCGGACAATGATATGTGTACACAACTTGCAGATAAGATCACAAACAATACAATCATAATGATTCAATAATAAGTTCAGATCTGAGATCATGGGACTCGGGCCCTAGTGACAAGCATTAAGCACAACAAGTTGCAACAAAGTCAAATAGCACTAATAGAGATACTAGGCACTATGCCCTAAGAATCTTATTCGATTACATGATAGAACTCATCCAATCCCCACCATCCCCAAGCCTACAGCGGGGTATTACTCACTAATGGATGAGAGAAACATCGGTGGTTGATGGAGATGCGTTGGTGATGACGATGGAGATGATCCTCTCCAAATTCCCCGTCCCGGCAGGGTGCTAGAACGGAGTTTCTGGATCCGAATCTTGGTTTCTAGTGGCGGCGGCGGAGCGGAACTCTTTCTGGAAAACTATCTTACCCCCTTGGTTTTTAGGTCGAAAGGCAAATTATAGGCACAGAGGGAGGCCGAGGGGGTGCCTGGGGCGCTTGCACCCCCAGGCGCGGGCAGGGCCCACCCGCTCCTGGCATGGGTGTGGGCCCCCAGGCTCCTTCTCCGTCTCTTCTTCTGGCTCCATGGATCTTCTAGTGAAATATAATTTTTGGCATATTTTCCGGGATTTTTCCTAATAGTTCATTTTCTGCACAAAAACAAGACACTAAGGAAATTCTGCTGAAAACAGCGTCAGTCCATGTTAGTTGTATCCAAATCACACAAGTTTAGAGAAGAAACAATAACAAAGTGTTCGACAAAGTAAATACGTTTTGGACGTATCATCCCGTGTGAACCATGCAACATAGCCGGGGTTCTCGACCTTGAGCTTCTTGCCCTCCTTGTCTTTAATCTACATGGTCTTCGCAGGCACATCATCTGTCCCTTCAACGAGATCAAGCACCCTGGCACCCTGGAGGGCATGGAGCGTCAAGGTCCTCGACGGGATGAAGTTTTCCCGCGTGAGAAGATGTGTAGGAGGAGATCCGAGGAGAGCAGCCAGGGTGGCCGACGAGGATGAGGAGCCGGTCATGGTTTCGATGTTGGCGGCGACAGTGGCGTTTTTTGGGTTTTGTCTTGGGTTTTTAATGGCGGCGGTGGCAGATCTCAGTAGAATCGGTGGCGGTGGCGGTTTTTGGTGTGTGGTTTTGTGGCGGCTACGGATCAAGGCGATCGGCAGTGGCGTCGAGGAGTTTTTTTGGGTGTGTATTGGGTATGTGGTTGTAGGAGGCGGCTACGGCGGGCAACCAAGAAGATCACCGGCGGCGGCAATGGTTTTTGGTTTTTCGGCAGCTAGGTCAGGAAGAGGTAGGCTCTGGCGATCTATAGTTCTCGAAATTCATTGGATTCATCGAAGCACATAAATACATGAGTTTATCCTATCTACATATCTTGGTTTGGCACGTAGTCTTGAAATTCAGACGATTCATTGTGCATCATGTCACCATCGAGCAACAAAATATTCTTCTTTCTTCTACCTGTCGTCAAAAAATCTATTGCAACAAAAATAAGTAGCAAAACTATGAAGGCACACATATATATATAGTGGCGCCCTAGTACCAAAAATATTCTTCTTCTACCTGTCGTCATAAAATCTATTGCAACACAAATATTCTTCTTTCTTCTACCAGTTAAGCAAGTAAGAACAAAAACATGAACATGCCGAGGAGCTACCAAATTAAATTAGGGAGTGCCTCTATGGCGAGCTCCTCGAAGATGTCTGAGGATGAGGCATCCTAAGACATCTTCGAGAAGCTCTGCCATAGTGGTGTCCCTGCTCTCGCGCACCATCTTTCAGTTTATATCTTTTCTAGCTAAATCAGTAGGCTGGTGGAGCTAACTAATTTCACATATTAGGGAGTGCCTCTATGGCGAGCTCTTCAAAGATGTCCAAGGACGAGGTCCTAAGACATCTTCGAGAAGCTCTTCCGCAGTGGTGTCCCTGGTCTCGCACACGATCTTCCTTGCAGTTGATAGTTCACAAGGAAGCCTATTTATAGATTAAGCAGCACAACATAGTGTCGACACTCACGACATAATGTCGACACACCCTGTCATAGTGTCGCCACCCACTGAAACAGTGTCGCCACTCACTGGCATAGTGTCTCCACTCATGACATATAGTGTCGTCGCCCACTTTTAGTCCCGGTTGGAGTGTCCTTTAGTCCCGGTTGGAGACACCATTCGGGACTAAACGGGCTCAGGTCGGCCACAGCCTGCTGCAACCCCTTTAGTCCCGGTTGGTGTGTCCAACCGGGACTAAAGATGTAGTAGAAAGTTTTTAAATCAGTGCATAGTTGTTTGATGTATACGATGTGTTCTTTTATTTTTAGACTAGTACTACTCTTAGCATCGTGATTTTATTTGATGAACTTATATAATGCAGATGAGACGGCAATGGATGTATGCTGACCGAATCTCTGACAAGTTCATTAAAGGCGTGCGTTCTTTTCTCGTTGTGGCAGAGGCAAACAAGCGGAATGGTTTTATGTGTTGTCCATGTGGTGAGTGTCGGAATCAAAAGGAATACTCTTCCTCAAGAGTTCTTCACGGCCATCTGTTTCGGTCCGATTTCATGTCTGGCTATAATTGTTGGACCAAGCACGGAGAAATAGGGGTTATGATGGAAGACAACGAAGATGAAGAGAATGATGACAGCTATCCTATGTCCCCTGAATACAGTGGTACTACAATGGAAGACAATGATGAAGAAGAAGCAGAAGAACGTCCATCATATGAGCCAGATGATTATATTGGTCGGGCCATTGCTGATGCAAAGGGAGAATGTGATAGCGAAAGGGAGAGGTTGAAATTTGAGCAGATGTTAGAGGATCACAACAAATTGTTGTACCCGAATTGCAAAGATGGCACAAATAATACCGTAAGAAAGACGAGATGTTGAGACACCTCGCTGATGGGTCGCAGTGGAGAAAAATTGAGAGAAAGTACCCAGACTTTGCAGGTGACGCGAGAAACTTATGGTTTGGTCTAAGTACAGATTGCATGAATCCCTTTGGGGAGCAGAGCTGCAGTCTTAGCACATGGCCTGTGACTTTGTGTATCTATAACCTTCCTCCTTGGTTGTGCATGAAGCGGAAGTTCATTATGATGCCAGTGCTCATCCAAGGCCCGAAGCAACCCGACAACGACATTGATGTGTACCTAAGGCCATTAGTTGAAGAACTTTTATAGTTGTGGCATGGACAAGGTGTACGTGTGTGGGATGAGCACAAACGTGAGGAATTTAACCTACGAGCATTGTTGTTTGTAACCATCAACGATTGTCCTGCTCTTAGTAACATTTCAGGACATACAAACAAGGGATACAATGCATGCACACACTGTTTATATGACACTGAAAGTATTTATTTGGATAAGTGCAAGAATAATGTGTACCTAGGGAATTGTCGTTTTCTTTCGCCCACGCATTCCCTAAGAAGGAAAGGCAAGCATTTCAATGGTGAAGCAGATCTCCGGAGTAATCCTGTCTGTCATACTGGTGATGATGTATTTGATATGGTGAAGTATTTAAAAGTAATCTTTGGAAAGGGTCCTGGCAGATAGTTCGTTCTGAAGGACGCTGGCGGACACACACCCATGTGGAAGAAGAAATCTATATTTTGGGAGCTACCCTATTGGAAAGTCTTAGAGGTCCTCTCTGCAATCGACGTGATGCACCTGACGAAGAATGTTTGCGTGATACTGCTAGGCTTCTTGGGTGTGTATGGAAAGAATAAAGATACACCAGAAGCACGGCAGGACCAACAACGTATGAAAGACCGAGATGGCAGGCATCCAGAGCTGTTTCAAGGTACTGCCAGCTACGCTCTTACCAAGGAAGAGAAGAAAACATTTTTTGAATGCCTGAGTAGTATCAAGGTCCCCTTTGGCTTCTCGTCCAATATAAAGGGAATAATAAATATGGCAGATAAAAAATTCCAGAACCTGAAGTCTCATGACTGCCACGTGCTTATGACGTAGTTGCTTTCGGTTGCTTTGAGGGGGCTTCTGCCGGAAAATGTTAGAGTACCCATTGTGAAGCTATGTTCGTTCCTCAATGCAATTTATCAGAAGGTAAGTGATCCAGAAAGTCTACCAGGGTTACAGAAAGATGTGGTCCAGTGTCTTGTCAGCTTTGAGTTGGTGTTCCCACCATCCTTCTTCAACATAATGACGCACCTTCTAGTTCACCTAGTCAAAGAGATTACCATTCTCGGTCCTATATTTCTACACAATATTTTCCCCTTTGAGAGATTCATGGGAGTCTTAAAGAAATATGTCCATAACCATGCTAGGCCAGAAGGAAGCATCTCCAAGGGCTATGGAACAGAGGAGGTCATTGAGTTTTGTGTTGACTTTATTCCTGACCTTAAGCCGGTCAGTGTACCTGAATCACGGCATGAGGGGACACTTAGTGGAAAAGGCATGCTAGGAAAGAAATCAAAGATATGTATGGGCGGACATTCTTTCACTAAAGCACACTATACAATTCTGCAAAGTTCCACCTTGGTGGCTCCGTATATCGAGGTACACAAGAATATTGTACGCTCGAACTACCCGGGGCAGTCTGACAGGTTGATTAGAGATGAACACATGAAGACTTTTGGCGGTTGGTTGCAGACACATCTGATGAATGATACCACTGTTGGAGGTCAGTTGTACTTGTTGGTCAGGTCTCCATCTTCAACTATATTGACTTTCCAAGGGTACAAGAGAAATGGGAAACACGCACGCCCAAGATAAAAAGAGCACCAACCAAAACAATGGTCTCCGATTTGATGCAACAGACGAGAATAGGAAAAAGGACACATATTATGGTTACATAGAGGACATATGGGAACTTGACTATGGTCCTAATTTCAAGGTCCCATTGTTTCAAAGCAAATGGGTCAAGATGATAGGAGGTGGGATAACAGTAGACCAGCAGTACTGAATGACAACAGTGGATCTCAATAATCTTGCGTATGAAGACGAACCATTCATCCTTGCCAATGATGTGGCTCATGTTTTCTATGTGAAGGACATGTCTACTAGACCGATAAAAAGGAAAGATAAGCAAAAGAATACAATATCATACGATGAGCCAAAGCTCCACATAGTTCTTTCAGGAAAAAGAAACATGGTGGGAGTTGAGGACATGACAGACATGTCAGAAGATTATAACAAATTTCATGAAATTCCGCCATTCAAAGTGAAAACTGACCTAATCATACCGCTAAATAAGGAAGATGCTCCATGGTTACGGACTATAAGAGAACCAAAACACTAGATGTGGATGTTGGTGATGTAATAATGTATTAAACCTTTTGTGAATTAATCCTATTTTTTTAGAATTTCTGAGATTGTTGGAGGCAGGTAGAAAAAACAGCATTTGATCACCTGAGCGAACTCACAAGAATACAACAACATCTTTATATTTAGTCCCGGGACTAGGTAACACTCAAGAAATTTATTAACACTCAGGACTAAAGCCGCCCCCTTTAGTCCTAATCATGCCTAGTCATATAGTACGCAGCTTGAGGGTCTTCTTCGTCATCGTCATCATCATCGTCATCGTCACCTGCCACTCCGGGGATCCTCAGCCCAGCCATGGCATATACCAGAGGCACCTGCCACTCCGGCCTTAGATTCATGGCGGGCAGGGGAGGGGTCTCCTAGAAGACGATGCCGCTACCCCGAGCGGGGAGGGGCGTTCTTGTGGCTCTGTGGCGGGTGGACTTGTGGGAACCGCAGGCGAGTATGGTCTCCCCCGGCGATGTAGCGCATCACGCAGATGATAGTACGATTCGCCCACCACAGACGCTGGCCGGCTTCGTTGTGGTTCACCAGGGGCGGTCCATCACCCTCGTACCTGGCGATCTCCCTTTCCTATCGGTTAGCAAAGAATGCATTCGAGGTGTCGTAGTTGTCGAGATCCCACTTGGGATCCATCGCTGCTCCGGTGTGAGCTCGTGGTAGAAGTGGTTCATGATGGCCGCTTGTCGGGCGGAGCCTTGAGGCACAGGAGGGACAGGAACCCCTCCAGTGCTCAGCATCCAGCCGGCGGGCGACCGGTAGCCCGGCGGGCAGGGGTAGCTGGAGGCGCACAGCGCCTCGGTCTCCTCGAGGGTCAGAATGGCCTAGTAGGCACTGTCCATTGTTGTGAGAGAGGAAGGTGTGTATGTATGGATAGCCATGGCATGGTCGGCCTATATATAGATGGAAAGGGCGGGAAAACATGGCGCGAAGTGGTGGGAAATGGCGGGAAATATCTTTAGTCCCGATTAGTGGCTACAACCGGGACTTAAAGCTTCGTTTAGAAGGAAAGGGCAGGAAAACATGGCGGGAAGCGGTGGGAAATAGCGGGAAATATCTTTAGTCTCGGTTAGTGGCTACAACCGGGACTAAAAGCTCCGTTCAGAGGGACAGAGCGGGAAAACATGGCGGGAAGCGGTGGGAAATGGCGGGAAAAATTCGAAACGGGCATGTTTGTGTGTTGAATCGCAACATACTTTGTGATACTGTGCCCATATTGTGCATGCGTGTGCATATTGGGATGGCGAACAATGTTGCAGGAGGAAGTTTTCCTTTTCGTCGCACGGAAAAGCCATTTTCCATTTTGCGAGCGCAAAAGACGGGTCGTTTTGTGAAGTAGCCACCAAAATGCAGTTATAGAATGCTACCATCCCATTTTTCTAAAATACTAGACCACCTTTCATGAACTATCTCCCAACCGGAGGATCTCAAACCTTTCTGTCCTTCCCGGGTGAAAAAGACAAATGTCTACCGAATCGGTAGGAAGTGGGTCCAGTTTGAACTATAGGTATATGATCTAACACCCGTGATTTTTTGAAAAAATCGTTTTTAGACTCACAATATGTTGTTTCTTCAGAGATCCAATGCAAGTTCTAACATTCCCATCCCCTACCTTCACGCACGCCGTTTTGACCTAAGTTCGAAACGGGAAAAATTCAAAACGGGCATGAAAATTCAAAAAAGGTCCAAACAATGTAAATCCTTCGCGTGGTGTGATATTATGTGACATAGTTGGAAGGAAAAATATCAAACTTGGTATATTGATTATGTCTCGAAAAAACCTTCACAAACTGACCTATCATGTTCGAGGTTTCATGGCTTTCGGTCCAAGAGATGGGTGTGATGTGCTGAATCGCGGCATAGTTTGTGATACTGTGCCCATATTTTGCATGCATGTGCATATTGGGATGGAGAACAATGTTGCAGGAGCAAGTTTTCCTTTTTGTCGCACGGAAAAGCCATTTTCCATTTTGCGAGCGCAAAAAGACGACTCGTTTTGTGAAGCAGCCACCAAAATGCGGTTACAGAATGCTACCATACCATTTTTCTAAAATACTAGACCACCTTACATGAACTATCTCCCAACCAGGGGATCTCAAATCTTTTTGTCCTTCCCGGGTGAAAAAGATAAATGTATGCCGAATCGGTAGGAAGTGGGTCTAGTTTGAACTACAGGTAGATGATCTAACGCCCGTGATTTTTTGAAAAAACCATTTTTAGACTCACAATATGTTTTTTTGAGACATCCAATGCAATTTCTAATATTCTCATCCCCTATCTTCACGCACGCCATTTTGACCTAAGTTTGAAGCGGGAAAAATTCAAAATGGGCATAAAAAATTCAAAAAAGGTCCGAACAATGTAAATCCTTCGCGTGGTGTGATATTATGTGACATAGTTGCAAGGAAAAATATCAAACTTGGTATATTGATTATGTCCCGAAAAAATCTTCACAAAATGACGTATCATGTTCAAGGTTTCATGGCTTTTGGTCCAAGAGACGGATGTTATGTGCTGAATCGCGGCATAGTTTGTGATACTAAGTCCATATTGTGCATGACCGGCATTTTGGGATGGCGAAAAATGTTGCAGGAGGAAGTTTTCCTTTTTGTCGCACGGAAAAGCCATTTTCCATTTTCCGAGCGCAAAAAGACGGGTCGTTTTGTGAAGGAGCCACCAAAATGCAGTTACAGAATGCTACAATTCCATTTTTCTAAAATACTAGACCACCTTAACTGAACTATCTCCCAACTGGGGGATCTCAAACCTTTCTGTCCTTCCTGGGTGAAAAGGACAAATGTCTGCCGAATCGGTAGGAAGTGGATCCGGTTTGAACTACAGTTACATGATCTAACGTCCGTGATTTTTTGAAAAAAATATTTTTTGTCTCACAATATGTTGTTTCTTCAGAGATCCAATGCAAGTTCTAACATTATCATCCCCTATCTTCACGCACGCAGTTTTGACCTAAGTTCAAAAAGGGAAAAATTCAAAACGGGCATAAAAAATTCAAAAAGGTCCGAACAATGTAAATCATTCGCATGGTGTGATATTATGTGACATAGTTGCAAGGAAAAATATCAAACTTGATATATTGATTATGTCTCGAAAAAACCTTCACAAAATGACCTATCATGTTCGAGGTTTCATGGCTTTCGATCGAAGAGACGGATGGTATGTGCTGAATCGCGGCATAGTTTGTGATACGGTACCCATATTGTGCATGCATGTGCATATTGGGATGGAGAACAATGCTGCAGGAGGAAGTTTTCCTTTTCGTCGCACGAAAAAGCCATTTTCCATTTTCCGAGCGCAAAAAGACGAGTCTTTTGTGAAGCAGCCACCAAAATGCAGTTACAGAATGCTACCATCCCATTTTTATAAAATACTCGACCACCTTACATGAACTATCTCCCAACCGGGGGATCTCAAACCTTTCTGTCCTTCCCGAGTAAAAAAGACAAATGTCTGCCGAATCGGTAGGAAGTGGGTCCGGTTTGAACTACAGGTACATGATCTAACGCCCGTGATTTTTTAACAAAAAATCATTTTTAGACTCACAATATGTTGTTTCTTGAGAGATCCAATGCAAGTTCTAACATTCTCATCCCCTATCTTCACGCATGTCGTTTTGACCTAAATTCGAAACGGGAAAAATTCAAAACGGGCATACAAAATTCAAAAAAGGTCCGAACAATGTAAATCCTTTGAGTATATTGATTATAGTTGCAAGTAGAAATATCAAACTTGGTATATTGATTATGTCTCGAAAAAACCTTCACAAAATGACCTATCATGTTTGAGGTTTCATGGCTTTCGGTCCAAGAGACGGATGTTATATGCTGAATCACGGCATAGTTTGTGATACGGTGCCCATATTCTGCATGCATGTGAATATTGGGATGGAGAACAATGTTGCAGGAGGAGGTTTTCTTTCTCGTCGCACGGAAACGCCATTTTCCATTTTCCGAGCGCAAAAAGACGGGTCGTTTTGTGAAGCAGCCACCAAAATGCAGTTACAGAATGCTACCATCCCATTTTTATAAAATACTAGACCACCTTATATGAACTATCTCCTAACCGGGGGATCTCAAACCTTTCTATCTTCCCGGGTAAAAAAGACAAATGTTTGCCGAATCGGTAGGAAGTGGGTCCGGTTTGAACTACATGTACATGATCTAACGCCCGTGATTTTTTAAAAAAAAATCATTTTTAGACTCACAATATGTTGTTTCTTGAGAGATCCAATGCAAGTTCTAACATTCTCATCCCCTATCTTCACGCACGCTGTTTTGACCTATGTTCGAAACGGGAAAATTTCAAAACGGGCATACAAAATTCAAAAAAGGTCCAAACAATATAAATCCTTCGCGTGGTGTGATATTATGTGACATAGTTGCAAGGAAAAATATCAAACTTGGTAGATTGATTATGTCTCAAAAAAACCTTCACAAAATGACCTATCATGTTCGAGGTTTCATGGCTTTTGGTCCAAGAGACGGATGTTATATGATGAATCGTGGCATAGTTTATGATACTGTGCCCATATTGTGCACGCATGTGCATATTGGGATGGCGAACAATATTGCAGGAGGAAGTTTTACTTTTCGTCGCACGGAAAAGCCATTTTCCATTTTGCGAGCGCAAAAAGACGGATCGTTTTGTGAAGAAGCCACCAAAATGCAGTTACAGAATGCTACCATCCTATTTTTCTAAAATACTAGACCACCTTACATGTACTATCTCTCAACCGGGGGATCTCAAACCTTTTTGTCCTTCCCGGGTGAAAAAAACAAATGTTTGCCGAATCGGTAGGAAGTGGGTCCGGTTTGAACTAGAGGTACATGATATAACGCCCCGTGATTTTTTGAAAAAAAATAATTTTTAGACTCACAATATATTGTTTCTTCAGAGACCCAATGCAAGTTCTAACATCCCCGTCCCCTATCTTCACGCACGCCGTTTTGACATTAGTTCGAAACTAGAAAAATTCAAAACGGGCAGAAAAAATTCAAAAAAAGTCCGAACAAAGGAAAAATGGGAACAATTATTTTATTTACATCTATATAACAGAATAGGATAATAGCTTTAAATTATAGATCTTTTATTTCCGCAAATTTTGATATATAATAATTAATTTTCCTAATTGCTAATTTGTTTTTCAAAAAGGTTTAAAAACAAGCCTTTAGTCCCGGTTTGTGTTACCAACCGAGGCTAAAGGGTTTTCGGCGCGCCGCGTTTCGCGCACAGGGACGCACCCCTTTAGCCTCGGTTGGTAGTACAAACCGGGACTAAAGGGCACCCTATAATCCCGGTTTGTACTACCAACCGGGGCTAAAGGGGGGGTATAAATACCCACCCCGTGCGGCACGGTTCGAGCACCAAACCGGAGCACCAGTCATCTTCTTCCTTGCGATCAAGCGCCAAAGCGCCGTCGTGCCCGTGTCGTCCACCGCGCCTCCACGCCCGTGCCGCCCCTCCCCGACACCTCCCACGCCCGTGCCGCCCCTCCCTGCGCCGCCCCTCCCCGCGCCGCCCCGTGCCTCTACCGCCCCGGCGACCGCCGCGCCGCCCGCACCATCGCCCAGGTGAGCTCTCCCGCGCCCGTGCCGCCCCTCTCCAGCCGTTTTCTAGGGTTAATTAGTGTAATTTTATTTGTTAGTGTTAATTAGTGTAATTTTGTTAGTGTAATTTTGTTAGTGTAATTAGTGTTAATTAGTGTAATTTTAGGGTTATTTTAGGATTTAGGGTTAATTAGGTAGTTAGTTCAAAGTTTAGGGTTAATGTAGTTAGTTAATAAGTTATAATTTAGTTAGTTTGAAGTTTGGTGTGATTTTGTTTAGAGATTTTAGTTGATTGTTTTTAGTGTTTAATGTAGTTAATTAGTTGATTTTAGTTGAATTTAGTTAGTGTTTAATATAGTTTATTTTAGTTGATACTATTTACTTTGTCATGTTTAAAGTATATAGGTTTAATTTAGTGTTTAGAATTATGTCGCGTCCTCATCCTCGTTCACTCAGCAGGAACAACGGAGCACTACTAGACTCTATCGTCGGGCATCCACGAGACTGGGCTCCGTCAAGCTGGCACTCGGAGGTGCTACCAGCCGGAAGACGTGGTCTGGTGAGGAATCCGGGTGTCGTCGTCGACCCGGATCTTCTATGGTGGCGGCTGAGTGGTCCAGGTGCGGTGCAGAGGGAGTCGGCCCCCGACGAGGTGGTACAGCGTCATGTCAGGGAGGAGGACGAGCACGTCCGACGTTACATGTACATTTTAGAAGTCTGGGTCGCCAATACCTGGCAGCTTTTTCAGGCACCTTACCCGAGATATTCTCCGGTGATGGTTCCTACTCTTTGGCTGCACACCTCCCGCAGCTTAGTAGCTGGGGCTCGACGTCTTTGTTGAGCTATATGTGTAATAGCTAGGGTACTATCTTTTATTATTGTTGTACTAGCTGGATTATTCGAGATGTATTGTTGTTTAATTGGTACTTTATCTTTCTTCACCGCATTGTTTAGTTGGTACTTTAATGTGTAATATGGTATATTAAGCCGAATTACTTTATCTTCGTTTATTTATCGCATTAAGCAAAATGGTTTTATCTTTCTTCTGTATTAGTTAAGTTATGGATGGTAGAGACAACGAAGAGCACATGTACAACATGATAGATGAGGGTACAAGAGGTTCCATTACGATGGAGCAGACGACGATGCAGATGATGATGGCTCCCAATACCTCAACTTGGATGAAGCCGACGGAAGAGACAACTATGATGAATTATTTGGTGGAGACGATGGTGGAGCTGACGGTGGAGACACCATAGCAAAGTCCGGCGAGGTATATAAAGCCTCTACTGATCACGAGCTAGTAGATGCATTAGTTGATTCATATATATATATATATATATATATATATATATATATATATATATGTACTAACGACTGTTTCTTCTCTTAGACCTCCGCATCGGGCGAATCTTCTGCAAGGAAACGAGGCCCGACCAAAAAGTTGGCTGATGATGCACGTTTCACTATTGATCTAGTTTCTGAGTTCGGTGAACCTTTGGAGCCGAAAGAGGCCGCAAGTGTATTTGTATATCAATGCAGAGTGATAGTCAGGGATGCCATCCCGATCACCACTCAGAAGTGGAATAAGCCAGGAAAGAAAAGTGATCAATTGGAGAAACTTTAGTCGATGATAGAGCCAAAGAGGGTCTTTGGAATTCACTCATGGAACACTTATCTCTGCCTGAATTGGACACTCGTGAACTCAATGAGGCATTAAGGTTGAAAGTTAGAAAGTGGGACCTTAAGAAGATGGGCGAACAGTTCAAGGACTGGAAGAAAAGATTGTACAACAACTATGTCAACAAGGGGCTGACTCTGACATTCACTGGCTCGTTGGAGAATTAGCGGGATAACTGGGCCCCATTTGTGACATACAAGGAAACAGAAGAAGCTACGACCAAGTCAGAAAAGAATAAGTTAAATGCGGCTAAGAAGAAATATCACCATACTATAGGGACAGGTGGCTACAAGACGGTCGTGCCTAAGTGGGCAAAAACCGAGAAAGAAATGCGTCAAAAGGGGTCACGCCAGCTACAAATCAGTGGCCCGTGAGGTCAAAATATTGGCTCCTTGGGCATGGGGGGTTGTATGACACTGAAATCGGGGAGATTATTGTTACAAAGAAGGCCATTACTAAACCCAAATATGAACTTGTTAAAGTGATACAACTGAGAAAAGATGGTAAGTTCTTTCCCGACAGAGAGAACGATGAGCTGACATATGCCCTCGGGAATCCTGAAAAAGTCGGACGAACACAAGGCTTTGGCCTATCTGTTCCATGGAAGACAGGGTTTCCCGAGGACATCGACACTTATAGAAGCCGATCGAGAAAAACAAACCGACAGAAGGCGGAGGAGGCAGCGTGGTTGGAGGCGGTTAAAAAAAGGAACGAGCAATTTCAAGCCATGTTCAAGATGCAGAAGGAGCAGATTAATGAACTTAGAGTACTTGCCCGACAGTAAGATCCTGCATTAGACAGTCCGGTGGGCCCATCTTAGCGGAGAAGCAGTGTGGCTTCCATGGAGGTACAAGCTAATAATCTACTACTGATGGAGAATAATGCACCGGTGATAGATGATACAGCCAGTGCAACGATGGTTTGCTACCCCGTGGATGAAGTCGAGGCAAGGACAACTTATGAGCTACATGTCACAGTGAAGAACATTTCTATGAAGGTGGTGCTCGGCTTTGCTTTATCTTGTCCACCGGAAGAGACCTACCATGGAAGCCAGATTCCAGCTGGCTATGCTCGGGTCGGTGTGGATGAAAAGTTGAACCAACATGTCGATCACTTGAGCTTGACATCCCTGCAGGCGAAGGGGAGAAAACACTGAGAGAAGTGGAGGGTGGGATCATTCTTTGTAAAAAACAACACATCGTGTTTCCAGGCTGGGCGCCAAGGCAATCTTCTCCTCCGAGAAGCAATCCATCACCTCCGAGGCCACCATCACCTCCGAGTCCACCGTCTCCATCGAGAAACAATAGTCCACCCCTTCCTGAGAGGGACCGCAGCGCGAGTGCATCTCCATCTCCGGCGCCTCCGCCTCTTCCCACTGAATCAAAGGGAAGAAGGCGGAAGAATAACACCGCTACGTCGAGGGATACCTAACGCTGAAAACGACAAGAGCCCCTCCCAAGAGTACCGCCATCTCCTCCCAAGTTAGCTTATCACCAGACTGATGAGGAAAGCGCGGTTGTCTCCCAAGCCAAAGTGAAGGCCCAATTTGCACCAAAACAACCCGAGGCACAGGTGCAAATTGATCCAAAAGTCAAGAATCACTTCAAGGCATTACTTGAGCAACCACCCCAACATGTGTTAAATAGGAAAGATGACTATACACGTTGTCTTACGAAGACAATAAAAGAGAAGTCGTCAAGCAGTACTACAAGCGGGAGAAAATCAAAAGAAGTTGCCCAGCTCGGCAAACATGCAAAACAATCCATCGCCCCGCTCAAGGTGTTATCCCAGCCCACACAAGGTGAAATAGATATGGAAATAGCTATTAAATTAGCCAAGGAGTGTAACGTGCCCGTCGAAGCACTTCTATCTGGCGGAGATGCTGTCGCCAAGGTACCAATAGCACGGAAATTTGTCTACGGGGAACCTCTTATCAGCGATGAGGTATTTAATGATCTTCCAACACATATGCGACTGTTGCATATCTGGTACTTGAAAGTCACAAAGGAAGGGCGACAATTTCTCCTATGTAAAGTTGGAGAGGAGTACTTCCGTCCAGACGAGATCTCCATTGAACTTTGTGAACTATTTCAGTTATTCAACCTAGACGCCTTCGACAAGTCCCTCCTCAGCTGCTATTGTCTGTAAGTAATTAAGTCACTAACTCAGCTCGTTCAATTTATTTTCTGTCGTTATCCTCACTATATCTCATTCTGTATGCTATTATATATGCAGAATGAAGATTCAAGAATGTAGAAGAAAGTCAATCTACAACATTGGGCTCGTTGACCCAAACAGAGTTAATGGACATACGCTAAGAAATAACCTCGAGGAAACGGAGGATAACTTGCTAATATTTTTAATGGAGCAACATTACAAGACGCAAATACTATTTCCTTACAACTATGGGTGAGAGTCTTACTGGCTTGTACACATTCAATTTTTGTTTACTCGATGTTAAGTGTATATAAACGTGCACAGCTTCCAATGGATTCTTCTAAACATTGACGTTGACCATGCAAAAGTTGAAATCTCAGACTCGTTAAAGAAGCTGATGGAAGACTACACAGCATAATTGATTGCCTCCAAAAGTAATTTCAATCATTATCGCACTATATCTGTCTCTTTCGTTCATTCTCCGAGATGTAAACTAATTAATAACTTATTCATTTCTTTTTTGTCGGACAGTGTTTGGAAAAGGTTCACGAAGGAGGTTCAGGGTGAGTGGCGTGAGGAGCTCACTTTTCGTACGGTCCGGGTAAGTAGTACAAGAGCTAGGTTCTCGCATCTCTTCAATTCTAGTCTCCTTATAATTATCATGCTTGATTATTATTTGATTGAATTATATTCTCGATCAAAAAGGGTGCGATGCAGCCACAGGGGGCTAATTTATGTGAATATTACGTATGCGTGTTCATTCGTGCATGTATGGAGCAGGACACAGACATTCTTCTAGTACGTAAACAATATATTTATAATTTATTTTATACCATAGTTTTTGTTGAGTTCTATTCATAATGATCTACTTCTTTATATATAGTTGGATGCGATGCGGGATAAGCTTCTACCACATGAACACCTACTAGCAATTCAAGAGGAGTTGTCGGAATTTTTGCTCAGGGACATTATAAACACAAAAGGTGAGTACAACGTGGATAGACCTTCGTGTAATCGTGGATAGACACAAAAGGACGGACAGTATCCGTGTAATGTAATGATCTTCGTGTAAATCAAATAGACGAGCTCTAGTCTCGGTTGTGTATATATTTATATGTCTTTATGTAATCGTAAGAGAAATTATATTATACATGCATCAATGTATACAGCATATAGTAGCGTAGAATAATATGTATATGAAAACACAAAATAAAAAGTAATCAAACAGAAAAAAAGAAAACCCTAAAACCCCACCTCCTGCCGCAGCAGCAGCTTGGTAAAACGCTGTCGTGGCAACGAACCGGGACTAAAGATCCTCCAGGCCAGCGCGCGCAGCGGGGCCACGTGGAGAAAATCTAGTCCCGGTTTGTAACAGAACCGGGACTAAAGGCCTAGGAGATTACAAGTCTAACCGATGTCAGAGATTTTATCCATCTCATCAGCATGAAGTTTTTGTTGGGCGAAGAAGAATATATTTGTGTTGATAAAGACCAGGAGCGATAGTAGCGGCATGCAATGATATTGTTGGTGTAGATAGTACCTATGTTGGGATGATCTGAAGGATTGACGACACAAGTTCTAATCTACGAGCTGTGTTAGCTCCCAAAGTAGTGAAGTACCGAATGACCCTACGTCCCTCCGGCCGGCAATTGGTTCCCGAGCCCTCCTCTCAAAACCACCACGGTTGGGAGGCGGCACGATGCCACAGCCATATGTGCAACATGCAAGTGATCCACCGGTATCTGCAGGCATGTGAAGTCCACTAGTAGTACTCCCTTCATCTCATAATACGTTGTCCATAATTTTTCATACATGTTAAACTTTGCAAAATTTGATAAAAAAATTACAAAATAATATGAATATATATGGTACGAAATGCATATGATATAAAAATATATTTTAAGGCAATTCCAATAACGTTAATTTTATATTGTATAAGTTCATATTTGTATCAAACTATTTGGTCCAATATTGTAAAATTTGACTTTGATAAAATCTAATATGCAAACCCTAGTATTGGACGGGCTCAGCTCGAGAATTCCCAGTCGAGCGAGGCCTAAAGACCTGTTTGGATAGCCAGTTCACAGTGTTCGCTCGTGCGGCACTTGTCCGCTCACGTTTCACATCGTTGCTATGCGAAAAAGAGCGAACGATGCCTCAGCACTGTACGTGCACGGTGCAAGAACCAAAATCGAGAAAGAATTGAACCATTTTCCAGTAAACCTAATCAAAAGAAACATACCAACATGCTGCCAAAAAATTTGAACCGTTCAAACAAAAAATCACATGCGTGAAATCCAACGGGAGTCACAAGTCGTAGGTGATCCCCGAGTACAGAGAACTGTGAAGTGCACAAATATATGGGATGCAGTGATGGTGATGATTCATTAGGAGCGGTTGACGACCCTGCAGTTCCTCCTGATTTCGCCTTGATATCCGGTCTTGACTCCAATGGCACCCATCTTGACCATAGACTTCTTGAACTTATCCTCCCACAGTCCACGGATGTTGGCATTGTCAAGCACCATCTGTGTGGTCGCCGGTGTCGTGAGAAGGGCGGCGTCCGACGTGAATAGCACCTTGTGTGTGAGGACGTTTTTGTAGTACTGGTTGTCGAGCGCGTTGGGGGTTACAACATCCTGGTTGACCGTGGGGTCATTGGCCGGGGTCGGGTTGGCGGGGCATTGCCTCCTCAGGACGCTGGCGAGGGCGGCGTTGATGTCGGAAGGGACTGCGAGGCGGTCAGAGACGAAGGAGGAGCAATGTGAGACCCCAATGGTGTGGGCGCCCGAAAGAACCACCATGTCCTCTGTGTCGAGCCCTTTAGCGGCGAAGCTGGCGATGAGCTGAGTGATGTTAAAGAATGGAGGAGGCAGGTTGGCCAGGGCCTCGGTGAAGTTGGAAATGCGGCCGTCCCGGCGGCCCGCCGGCATGTTGATCTTGACCGTGAGCCTGCTGAGAAAGTAGGCCGCGTCACGGCCGGCGAAGGCAACGATGTCCGCACAGGAGACCACGCCGGGGCACGCCTTCTCCACAGCGTCCTTGGCTGCGTCGATCACCTCGAAGCCGCGGAGGCTAGGGAAATTGGGAGGGCTCAGCTTCTCGGGCTGTGGGTTGGCCGACGTTGGATCCAGGAGGACGGATCCATCGCATCCCTGAACGAAGCAGTCGTGGAAGAACATGCGGATGAGCCCGGCGCCGATGCCGGCGTTCTTGTAGACGAACTTCTTCACCTCGTCCCTCACTATGGCCTCCACGCGGGGGCACGACTTCTTGTAGTAGCCCACCTCTAGGCCAAGGCACGCCGACGACAAGAGCAGTGCCCATGTCAGCGCAATGGAAAGATTAAGCGAAGCTGAAGCCATTGTGTCTTGTTCAGCTCTTAACAAGACTTATTCTCTATGATCCAGACTAGAATGATGTGATGAGAGGTGATGAAGAATGTTGTTCGTACCCAAGGGCTATTTATACATGCATGTATGGAGATGACTTGATAAGATTACTAGTACTTGAAAATTCCTAGCTTAGGTGGATGTATCATATGAGTTGACATGTACTAGTAATAATTCATCAGCATACAGCACATACACTGATCTAGCTGTCACGGAACATGGAGAAGGCTGCTGGAGCTTAATTATTGTGTTATCTTTGTTCATTCACTGAATTCCTCTTTCCCCTCTTCTTTATAAACGTTGTTAACCAACTTTAGTTTTCTGATGACGTGACGTATAATAGCACGTGGTGTGGGCTTGTTTGAGAGAAACAACGGTGTACGTACGCGTGCCCTTAACATGCCACAACTAACTAGCTGAGCATGCATGTTGCAGGTTTTGTAGCCAGCGAGATCTGAATGTACATTTGGAAAACTTTGACCAACCTTGCTTGTACTAATAAGCAATACGTATATTATTATGTGTCAGTTAGAGATCGTTATCATCGAGTGGAATTAAGATACAGAGTACGTACGAGCAAGTCGCTGGAATGTCGTTCCTGCTCGGTAGATATAGCTTATGCGTGACAGTTCACAAACATTCACATGCATGGCAGTGGGCTGTCTTTTGCCTAATCAAGTTCTTCATTTGCTCCTGGAGTACGCGTCCAGCACATGCTGAGGTTAATTGGTTGCCTAATCTTATGAAGAAAACATCAACAACTGCCCATATATATCAAGCGGGGAACAGTTTGGCCTCTGACTTCTGTAGAAACAACTCACTTAATGGCTGCAGACTCATTGTAAACTCATTCCGTGTGAGGCTGTTGGTGCATAAAGGAACGACCTAAAATAATCCCGAAGCAATTAGCTACTCTCATCCAGACATATTCAATCGACCAATTATATATTCGTTCCCAAGGACACCGGCAAAAAATTAGGAAAATAGCAGTAACATTATGATCAAGTATCTTGTAGTACTGTATACTCCCTCTGTCCTAAAATACATGACGTATAAATCTTCTATTATATACTAAAAGCAATATAAGGATGTTTTTCGAGGCGTTAGGTTGATCCACATCACCCAAATTAATTTTAAGTGTTAGATCTAAAATTTATGGCTAAGATTAAATAAGAGATTAATAGTTACGGAACTATATTATCTGCGTTGACACGATCAATGATGGAAGGAAAAACCGTACCAGATATTACGTGCAAAACAAAACTAATCTATTATGTGAACGTATCTCTGTAGGACTTCGTCCGCGTCCGCTAGAAAAAAATATGCCTACACGAGCTAGCTTGAACGTGGTGAAAACCAGAAAGGTGGGCCGTTTCCTTGTCCAGCTAGGTCCATATGGACCGTTTCAACAACAACAAAATTTATGCACAATACGTATATGTTATTGATACCAGACGCCATTGCCCTGACCGGGGTCCCATCATGCAAATCATCTAGCTCAGCAGCTCGCCACGGACCATGCCGATGTGCCATGATCCACTCCATGATATTCAAAAAGAAATCCACTCCATGGCATCATTAGCAGCGGATATACTAGAGCTAAACACATTTGTGTTTACTATTACTATTATGATTAATCTTTTCCTTCACATATATTGTGCACCGCCTAGAAGATTTATAAATTCAGTATTCTTCATGTGTGTATTTCATGGCTACTATACATATATGACTAGAAAAAGTACTTATAACTGTGATTTTGCAACTACTAACAATAATTTGAACACAAAACTTAGGTTAAATATCGTCCATGAAAAATTAAAATAAATACTATACCATTAATGAAGGTTAAAAACATATAGAAATTTTCAAGAAATAAAAATGACATTATTTATTAGGTCTATTGTTTGAGCTTTCAGGACCGTGTGATTCCCACTTTAGATTACTTGGGAGAGGAAAGATTATGTCTGAGTGCTATATGGGACAATATAGTTTAATCTCACTCGAGCTTTGCATCGTGTAGAAAATAACCATCTATGTTTGGTAGAATGATCAAAGTATATGATGTGAATTATTTTATTCTTTGAACCTCGGTCTCCTAAATGTGTTTGGAATAGTTGTGCCTGATGATTATGTAGGTACGATTTAACTTGACTTTCCCATTTATTCATTGTAGGTAGGAATTAACTTGATTTTCCCATTTATCGATTAGTTTGTTTTACTTAAAAATGTTTTTTGAAAATTGGTACTATCGACGACAATTTTTTTTATTGAGGAGGGATACATTGAAATAATGCACCCACATTACCGACTATTGGCAAATGAGTACATGAAGGAGCATCAATTAGTTCAGAATTTGTTAATTTTGTCTATAGAAGATAGATGCAATAACGAATTTCAGTGCAAGTCTACCATTTGTTTTCAAGATAATAGGAAGCACCAAACCATATTGTTATATTTTAAATGTCGAATGTTTAGAGCCAAATATTTATGCTGGCGGTGCACACAAAATTTTGAGACGACATGCTTGCATATCGGGGTTAGTTTTGGTTGGTGCATTGTCACAACTCCATTTCATATTGTAAGAACATATTCTTGAGAAATAAAGAATTACGACATTAGTGTTTTGTTAAAACATATTTCTTCAATATGATATATTAGTTCTAGCCAGTATGATCATAAGAAATAAAGTTCAAAGTTACAACTTAAAGAACTTATCGATGTCTAAGACTTCGTGTATTTATAATAGGAGTGGAGTGAAAGAAGAATTTTCTCCGTAAGACAAAATGAAATAGTTACCACCTTCCACACACTTCGTGTGATATGATCAGATTTGCATGTACCCTATTTTAAATGACAAATTGCATCGGGTACATATTCATAATATCGTAATATATTGCAACCGATAGAACTTCATAACTGGACGTGGACCTAAGTTATAATGGTGCAGGTCTACCTATTTTTTTTTAGTTCGTGCTCCTTTTTTTAGAGGTGGAAGTATACCATCTGATGCACTAGAGTTTTTTTGTTCGTGTTATACAAGGACACCATTCATGATATGTCTGCATCTCCATCTGATACATACAAGTGACAGTTCACAAACATTCACATGCATGGCCGTGGGCTGTCTTTTGCCTAATCAAGTTCTTCATTTGCTCCTGGAGTACGCGTCCAGCACATGCTGAGGTTAATTGGTTGCCTAATCTTATGAAGAAAACATCAACAACTTCCCATATATATCAAGCGGGGAACAGTTTGGCCTCTGACTTCTGTAGAAACAACTCACTTAATGGCTGCAGACTCATTGTAAACTCATTCCGTGTGAGGCTGTTGGTGCATAAAGGAACGACCTAAAATAATCCCGAAGCAATCTCATCCAGACATATTCAATCGACCAATTATATATTCGTTCCCAAGGACACCGGCAAAAAATTAGGAAAATAGCAGTAACATTATGATCAAGTATCTTGTAGTACTGTATACTCCCTCTGTCCTAAAATACATGACGTATAAATTTGCTTAAAAGTATGATCTTAGTAAGATTGACCGAATATATAGAAGAGATGATATTAAATGGATACATTATGAAAATATATCTTATGATGGATATACTGATATTGATTTGGTAATATAGAGCTTCATAGGCATGTGTGTGCGCGCGCAAATATAATACCAATAGTTAGAAAATAACTTATTGAGTGAGAGAATATGAATTAACAACTTAGCAACAACATGTTTTATTATCGCATACTGTCATATCTAGAAAGTTCTCCGGAAGAACAAGGTAGCACAGTCTGAAACTCCCTCTTACCATCGTAAATTCATGGTGATTAACCACTTGAATGCACCCATGGATCCTCATGTCTCCACACTTAGCGCACACACGATTCATTCTGTACATATAAGACATAAGCCATAATATATACCCTAACAATTGAGATTCCCTGCATATGCAAACATCTCGACAAAATTTAAAGAAGAGGGCCGAGAGATATTGCCACAGTTCAGATAGGATGGTCGAGGACAATGTTCTGCACTTGATTCAACCAACACAATTTTTTTCCAGCCATACTATATAAACCGTGAATTATCAGTCGATTTCACGGCTACGAGATGAGATATTTGAATAATACAAAAGTCTGAAGAAACAAGAATTGTTGCATATTCAAATTTCTCATCAGTCGTGCCAAAGTATAAGGCAACAGGATAATGCAACAGTTTTCTGTCTTATTTAGACTTTGGGCTACGAGATGAGTTATTTGCATATACTTTGGCCTCGGACTTTAGCATCACTTTCCAACGTATCCATCTAGAATTTGAGCTCAAGTTTAATATCTAAAGAATTATCTAACACATCTATCTAGAATTTTACACCAAGTTTAATATCTCTAAAGTATATCTAACATATCGATCTAGAATATGACCCCAAGTTTAATATCTAAGCACTATCTAAAACACTATCTATCTAGAATTTCTGAATTGCAACTAAAAAAGGAAGGCACGGCAGCTGGCTCACCGACGACGGGAATGGTGCGGGTGCGGCGGCCGATGGATCAGGTATGGGGCCGTTGGGGCGTCCGACGGCTCGGGGATGGGGCGTTTGCCATGGCGGAGGCGTCTCGAGTGAACGCGGAAGCCGACGGATCGAGGAGTGTCAGTGGGTGGGGGAGAGAGGGGCATCAGATGCGGGGTGCATGGCGGTGGGCTCGCGGGGTTGCGGGTCGGGATAGGATAGGGATATGCGGGGTGGTGGCGACGACGGTCGCGCCCAGTGAGTGAGTGGAGTGAGGGAAATGAGATGTCTGCGTGAGACACATGGTGAGGATATTGGCGGGATAATTTTAGCCGTGGCGCTCGAAAGCATCAACACCACCGGTACAATATATATTAGTGGTGTTAATTTTTTTGGACGTCACCACTACGTTGCCCCGGCTGCACCAGTGGAACCCAATTTCTGGCGGCGTTTGCATATTTATGGACCCTACTACTAGGGACTAGTGGTATTTTGCTAGGAAATGGTGGCGTATAGTATATTATATGTGTCCACTAGACTGCTACAAGAATTTTCCGACTAGTGTCAATGTATTGAGCTATAGCATTGTAAGGCAAGGTAGTAGATCTAGTCCTGGCGGAAACGATGACCCTCTCGGGCCTCGGGTACGTGTTAATATATCAGCGGAATAGACCCACCGGTGGCAAGGTACAAAGAGAGAGAGAGACGCAATGGTGAGAGGAGTACTACTCCAGGTCATGTATGCGTACATATACGGGAACCAGTCCATATACAGAGGGTATAGGAGATTACAAGTCTAACAGCCCCCTTAATCACAACCTGCAAACAGGTTGAGATTACGCTTAAACTCATCTAAATCTTTGACCGCCAAAGCCTTTGTAAAACCATCTGCAACTTGATCCTTGCTGGATATGAAAAGGATGTCAAGCATTTTGTTTACAAATCTTTTTGAACAAAATGAAAGTCTATCTCAATATGATTGGTCCTGGCATGAAACACGGGGTTGACAGACAGGTAAGTAGCACCTAAATTATCACACCACAAACATGGTTTTACCTGGAGTGTGACACCAAGCTCCTTAAGAACAAATTCAACCCATATTAATTCAGTTGTAGCATTGGCCAAGACTTTATATTCAGCTTCAGTACTAGACCAGGAAACTGTGGCTTGTTTTCTGGCACTTCATGACACTAGATTTGGACCAAAAAATATAACAAAACCTCCAGTAGATCTCCTATCATCCAGGCAACCTGCCCAATCTGCATTTGAGAAAGCACTGAGCAAACTGGAGGAAGATTTCTGGAAAGTCAGTCCAACTTGTGTAGTATCCTGAACATATCTTAAAATTCTTTTTGCAGCTGTCCAATGAGTAGTAGTAGGAGCATGCAAATACTGACAAACTTTATTAACTAAAAAAGAAATATAAGGTCGTGTCAATGTTAGGTACTGTAAGGCACCAACAATGCTTTTATACTGTGTACTATCATCAGGACCAAGGGGAGAGCCCTTGGTTAAAGACAATTTTTCGGTGGATGATAGAGGCGTGGGGGAGGTTGTACAGTCTTTTATGCCAACTTTAGTCAACAGATCAGTAACATATTTTTCTAAGTGATAAGTAAACCATTCTGAGTTTTCTTTACCTCAATGCCCAAAAAGAAATGCAGATCTCCCAAATCTTTGAGGGAAAAATCATCATTCAGATTATGAAGAAGAGCAAAAATAGCCTTGTCTGATGTGCTGGTGACTATGATATCATCAACATAAATTAGAACAAACATCATAATATTGCCTTTCTTGTAAAGAAAAAGTGAGGTGTCTCCTTTGGAGGAAATAAAACCAAGCTGTTGCAGCTTGGTGCTGAGTCTAGAATACCATGCTCGGGGAGCTTGCTTGAGGCCATAAAGAGCTTTATCAAGCTTGCAAATATAGTTCGGAGTAGCGGAAGACTCAAAACCTGGGGGTTGTCTCATATAAACCTCCTCTTCCAGAATGCCATGTAAAAACACGTTCTTGACATCCAACTGCCGCAGACTCCAGCCCCTGGAAACAGCAACTGACAGAACAAGCCTGATAGTAGCTGCCTTGACAACCGGACTGAAGGTATCCTCATAGTCTGTGCCATACCTTTGCTTGAATCCTTTTGCAACCAAGCGTTCCTTGTACCTATCAATTGTCCCATCTGCATTTTTCTTAATACGATATACCCATTTACAATCAATAAGATTTTTGGTAGAGTGTGGAGGAACAAGATTCCACGTCTTGTTGTCCATAAGCGCAGTGTACTCTTCTGATGACCCACAAGTATAGGGGGTGTATCGTAGTACTTTCGATAAATAGGAGTGTCGATCCCAACGAGGAGCAGAAGGTGTTAACTAGTGGTATGGAGCAGGAAATCTCTGTAAATACTTAGCAAACGGATTTTTAGGGGTTTTCTGATAAAGCAACAAAACAAAGTGTACGTAATAAAGACAGCGAACAACTACAACAAGTGTCCCAATCCTTTCTTTGCAAAGGACAGGCCGGTGGAAATACTTATAAGGACCAAACGTTCTTGAGGACACATGTGAATTATGTGAAGTGCTTTCGCTTCAAATAGCTGAGTACCTTTCTTTGGTGTTGTAAGTGTTGTGTGGGTGAACCTATGCTAATGTACCGACCTTACTTGGACTAATACATACTTGTGATTAAACCCCTGTAAGCATCCGCAACTACAGGAAAGCAATTAAGATATAAACCTAACCACAACCTTAAACTCTGAGATCCTATGTTCCCTTGTGCAAAGGTGTCCTAACGGGGGTTCAGGTTTGTGTCACTCCGGCAACCCCACAATTAGTAGCCAAATACACAATGCATTCCCCTAGGCCCATAAATGGTGAAGTATCATGTAGTCGACGTTCATATGACACCACTATAAGAATAGGACCACAACTTAAATACTAAACCATTGAATAATATCTCAACACAAATCCACTACTAACAACATGACTTCTCCCATGTCCTCAAGAACTAAACGAACTACGCACGAGACATCATATGGATCAAGATCAAAGATGATATGGTAATGGATAACAATCTGAACATAAACAATAATCCAATGGTTCCACTCACAAGCATCAACTACAGTAGTAATCAACACCGGGAAAGTTCCCCCTAAGAACTATGCAAGTATTCAACACGATTGTTACAGTGGGATGGAGTGGTGATGATGGTGCTGGTGGAGATGATGGTGTGGATGATGATGATGTTGATCCCGATGAAGCCTATCTTGATGATGGTGTTGATGGCGACGATCTCCCCTCTCAGGGAAGGAATTTCCCCGGCAGAAATCTATCTGCCAGAGAGCTCTTTATCTCTCGGTGTTTTCCGCCCCCAGAGGCGGCGGAATCTTTCCGTCGTCGCTCCCCTGGTATTAGGGTTCCGAGAGGAAGTTATAGGCGAGAGGGCGGAGTCGGAGGACAGCCAGGTGGGCCACACCTACCCTAGGTGTGGTCCAGGGGGGCCCGTGCCTGGGGGGGTGTGGGCCCCCTGTGGCCTAGCTACGCCTCCCCTTCTGGCTTCCTTCGTCTTCTCGGAAAATATAATTATCCAATATTTTTCTGGTAGTTTTCTGATCTTCGCGAAATTGCATCAAAACACCTCTTTTTCCATCAGAATCCTGACTCCGGCAGTTCATCCTCCAAGAATCATCCAACATGCAAAAACATAGGAAAAGACATAAGTAACACCTCATAATAAGACATATATCAATGAATAGAGGCAAATTATGATATAGAATGGTGATGCAAATTGGACGTATCAACTCCCCCCAAGCTTAGACCTTCGTTTGTCCGCAAGCGAAAACTAAGCTCAGTAAACATGTCCACATGTTTATGGAGTGAAGTGTCGATAAAAGAATACATACAATAAGCATCAAACTTACCATTATACAACTTATAGAAGAAAACAACTCACCATTATATAACTTATCTTGCAACAAGTACATGAGTCACAATAGATATGCATAAAGATAAATCATAATTGGAATTGGCAAACTTTGTCCTTGGTCAGAGAACAGCTCGCAAACAGTTTCACAAAAAGCTTTTGAAGAAGTTTTACAATAGGAGCACTATTTGCTCAAAAAGGTTTTTCACAATGATGGATTTCAAAGTAATACTCAATAGATAAGAGTTTTGTGCAAACAAGGAAGATAGAGAACATGATTGAATAAATCACCATATGAATGCTTGAAACACAACAACACAAATGATTTCTGGATATAGAGAGGAAGTAGGTTTACTAACTTATCTTGGAAATATGAGAAAGGTCCCTTCATAGAGGGAAGCAGGTATTTCAAGTCATAAAGAGCTTCCAAAATATTATGGTACTTACTAGCTTTGAGCCCTCACTGCCCCTATCATAAGCATATTGAGACGATTAAGGTTAAAGTGAACAAAGATGGAGTATATGCTTAACGAAATATAAGTTGGCAATCTCATGTCCCTTGAGTATGAGGGCCGCTCCTCATGCTACTCAACTTTAGTCACCGGTAAGTTCTTGTCATTGTAAGTATATGTGTATCATAAATAACCGCCAACGGGGTACCCCTTGCACATGATACAGGCAAGCAAAACGTGAGCATCTGAGCGATCTTTTTATTTACTATTTGCATAGATTTTATTGAGGATGCTTCACAGATAGCTCACTATGGTGATGCTGCAAGTTTTCACCATGATTAGGCATGGCTTAAGCTAGCGGCCCAGGCGTTTATCTAACACACATACATCACTCCATGGACTTACAAGCTCCCCTTTTATTTCACACTGATGACATCCGCAAACAAAGGAGCATGATATCAACTAGATATGTATCCATAAGTGTTGAAAGCGTTCTCCGTGACAGCACGGTTCTGCTAATCCCAACGTATAGATGCAAGCATATACAACTTCAATGACACAGTGGTTCAAGTCTATTTGGGGCAATAAAATAAGGTGTGCCATCAAGTTCATGAGAGCTTTACTAACTAGTTTTCACATAAAAAATACTTTTTAATTCGAAAGATAGATGAAGCTTGAGAATTTGCTTGGAATAGCAATAATGCGAATAAGTAGATATGGTGGACACAAATGGCACATGTTTTGGTTCAAAGGGATTGGATGTGTGAGAAGTAAACCTTCTCCAAAACAGGTTTTTGGCTAGCAAGGCTGGGTAGCAAGCAAAAGAGTTGAAGGAAACAAGCAAACCTACAAGTGATAAAGCCAAACATGCAATCTTCCTTGAAGACATAAAAGATCTTAAATAAAGAATACTAAGCTTATGAGCGAATCAAGAAATAAAATAAATGATACAAAATACCTGTAAGCTTTTTCTGTTTTCCTTTCAAACCTCAAAAAGTGTTGCTACTGACCAGAGCTCGATTTGCCAAAACCAATTTAGATCTACTTGATGCTCCCATAGTGATGCCAATACTAATCAACAAGATCAATCATATAATAGAGATTGCAAACTAAAATAAGAAGTGCAAAACGTAAAAGATGAAACTTCTCATTAATATTCCATAAAGGCACTCACACCAAGGGATACATAGATAATCAACTAAAGGAGATATACTTCCACATGCAAACCAACCTATAAGATAACTTTTCTACCAAAGATATGAATCCACTAAAAAGGTAAAAGATAAAGGATGTGATACCGCGGAACTCCCCCAAGCTTGGAGCAAGCCAAGGGGATGCCAAACCTGATGATGAATTACTCCTTCGTTGGTGGTGGTGTTCTCTTGTCATCATCAAACCTCCAAGGTAAGGGTTCCCCATCCAAAAAGGACATCCTGGTTTCCACAATCCTGAAACTAGCAACAGAGCTTATGCGATTAAATCTAGCCTCATACTCACAATTTTGATCTTGTATGTCATAGAGCTGTGCTTGTAGTTGGTTGGTGGTCTGACGGAGCGAGAAGATTTCGTCTCGGAGCTCAGCAACCTCCTCCTCGAGCTTGGCGATTAGTTCAGAACTTATCTTATGGATGACATCCACTTCGCGTTCTGCCATCTTCTTGTACCTGAAAACTTCCTGCTCCAATGCTTCCATCCCGTCTTCCAGATTGCCTTCTCCCTTAGGGCCTCGAACTTCTTTCATCTGCACCTTCCCATCCTTGAGAATCAACTCCTTGGGATGAATCTTTAACTCATACGTGTACGGTTTGATGACATCCACAGAGGAATCCTCCATGGGTGATCCAGACGAAGACATCGTGACTCCAAAACTGAGAATCTGGTTGAGAGAAACAAATAGAAACAGAAAAACAATGAGAACACGATACACAAACCTCAGGGATACGGGGGTTATATATTATGAAGTTTCAAAGCATAAGGAAGGTACTCGTATGAAAACGAGGCGGAGACGGAGCTCAGGGGGCTCACACCCCTACCAGGCATGGCCAGCTGGTGTCACATCCCAAATTTTAGATTTGGTTCTGCATATCATTCATGCCATTGCATCATACTTTTCCGTGCAAAACCGTCGATTGAAAAGTTTCGGCAAAACACTATTTTCTAAACCCTATTCTATTTTACTACGAGGCTCCTGCGGGAGGCTTTAGTAGGACTTGTGTTGTCCACCCTTGTAGCCTAGTGGTTTCACTCAACCCTTGACCCTAGATTGTTCCCCTCGTTTTTACAAAAATTTGGGAACAAAAATCGTCCAATTCGGAGCTCGTACGGAAAAGTTACGGAGGTTTTACAAAAGGCAAAAAGGGAAAAGAAACGGACCAAAAAAATCTGGACCCGTGTCCGCGTAGGACCCCGCGTGGGCCCCCCATAAAAGGGCTGGACCCCACCGCGCCTCGATCCCCGCACCCGACCCGCCTCCCTGGAACCGCCGCCGCCGCCTCGATCCCCGCGCGCGCCGCTGCCTCTCGGGAACCGTGCCCGCCGCCGCCTCCAGGTACGTCGCCGCCGCCGTCCTGCTCGCCGCCGCCTCGCGCGCTGCGCCCGCGCCGCGCAGCCGCGCCGCCTCGCCGCCTCGCGCCAGCGCCGCCTCCCGCGCCGCGCCGCGCCGCTGCTGCCCGCCGTCGCAGCCACCCGCGCCGCGCCGCTGCTGCCCGCCGCCGTAGCCACCCGCCGCCGCCGCCGCTGCTGCCCACCGCCGCGCCAGCCGCAGCGCAGCCGCCCGCGCCAGCTCGCCCGCCCGCGCGCGCTACCGCGCCGCCGCCGCCGCCGCCACATCGTGTCGCCGTCGCGTTGACTGCCTCGATCCGCGCACTGACCGCTTTCTTCCGCGCAGGAACAGCTGTCGCCGGAACCGATCGCCGCCACCGTCCCGAGCTCGCCGTCGTTCGTCTCCGGTGAGTCCACAGCCGCCATCTCTTGGGACCGTTGGATCTCAGATCAGCAGTCTAGATCAACCGGTCAGCCCCAGGCGTTGACTAGTCAGACGCCCAGTCAGCGCCCAGTCAGCAGCCGCGTTGACCAGTCAACAGACACAGTTGACTGGGTATTTTCGTTAATCGATTTAGTTGGCAGATTTCGGTAGAAACTTGTAAATTGCGTAGAAATTAAACCGCTGGGCCAAAAATTCCAAATAAAATATGTGTAGGTTCAGTAAGTCGTGTAGAATCTTACTGTACCATAGTTTCACACTTTTGCAGCAAGATTTAGTACAGTTTAATCAAATGAGTTAATGGCCTTTTTGGGGTAATTAATTCGTAGAAAAAGATCTGTAACTCCAAAAATTGTGTATGATATGTCCCTGGATTCAGTGGAACGAGGGGAATCCCATCGTGAATTAAAAGGATAGGCTTACAGTGAAAACTTCTGCAGAAACTGTCTAGTGTCTTTCTGCAGTGTTTTAATTACTCGGGGAGTTTTATAATTCTTTTTTGAGTAATTCCAATTGGTACTGTTCCTAAATAGCTATGCCTATACTATAGAATTTTCCCAAGATTTTACAAACAGTATACTACCGGTAGTGAATTATTTGGGTTCTAGCTCTAGTTTTGAGCATTATATTTTCCATAATAGTTTTCCTTGCGCTAAAACTATTTTCCATGCATGCAATCAGTAGTATTTTTGAAGAGGATTATGTGGTGCAGCTGTAGCACCAATTCACTTTCCTTGCATACCTTCATGCATCATCTTTGTTGCATATGCTTGTGGAATTGTTTGTTTATGATTACAATTGTATCGTGTAGATTGTGATGAGTGCAACGCTTGCTCGTGTGTGGATTGTTCTTCCGACCGCTACAACCAAGGCAAGTAGATGCTACCTTGTTCATGATATCGTCCTACTATTTTCAATGCATTGTCGTGTATTTTGTAGATGCATGTGTAGGATGATATTATCGCTATGCTATATCCTATTATGTGGTAGGGCTTTCCTTGTAGATGAACCACCGTTGGTAGATGTGCTTAGCCATGCTATGTTGAACGAGGGCTGGGTTACATCACTGAGACTTGTTTCTAAAAGTATTGGTTTGTGAAATCTAAAACAACCTAATCAATGAATCTCCTGGGTGTGATGGTATTGATAATTTTTGGTGGTTTCATTGCGGAAAGGCACCCAGGTATCGAGAGAAATTGATTGGCTTCTTTATTTGGTAGCTTACGTGTACAACCATGTGCCAATAATGAAATGGGCGGTTGGTTGGACTTAGTAGGTTGTGGTAACACGAACCCGCGTATCCAGAGATGTAGAATTTTGGTAGGTTGGACCGGTGCGCGTCGGGATTGGGGTGCTACTTCCCGAACAGTCTCTTCTTGGACTTATCCCTATCATCACCCAAAATGAGAGTGATGGTACGAGCTGGGCTAGCCAAGTCACATGGATAAAGTGTACTAACCTCTGCAGGGTGTATAATCTAATCGATTAGCCGTATCCCCGGTTATGGACAACTGAGTTGCTTGACATTGATTCCATGACATGTTTCTCGCTCATTCCAATTTCATAATTGTTTTAATATTGTTGGGTTAACTTAATTGGGATCTTTTCAAAGAAAATCAAAAACTGTTTCTGAAAGTAGGACAAAGGTATTTGCAAATGCAAGCCAGACACAACTCCACTTGCCAAATATGCATGTAGATGTTAGTACTATTGTCTCCTTTACTAGCTCTACTTGCCATACATTCCATGTATTGACCCTTCGGGGCTGCTACGTTTCATGTTGCAGGTTATTCCGATTCTGAGTAATCGTTATAGGCCACGGTACTCCACTCGGCACTTGTTCACTTGTGGGCAATTTGAAGAATGGAGGATTTACTTTATTTATGTTGCTACCTGAATAATTTGAGCTAGCCTTGAGCTAAGCTTTTATTGTAATAATGGTACTCTGGATCATCGTTATTTATGATACACGGATATTTTGCTATGTTATTCATCTCATTCTATTGTGGGCCAATGAACCGATCCAGGGATTGGCATGTCACATAGAAGCCACGGTCTTTTTAGAACCGGGGTGTTACAAGATGGTATCAGAGCCCGTGTGTCGACTGTAGGATCGTGACCTAGGATTGGATTAGGAAGCCTTAGATTTACTAAAGCCTATATTAACTCTGTCTTTCATCTTATGCCTTTCACTCTCGTAAATTCTTATCATATGCTATTCTCACACTTTCCTCTTTAATTGATAGATGGGAGAAGTCAGGAGTGAGTATGCCACCATGGAGTCACCAAGGCCCTTTGCAAGGCAGTTAGCACAGCTCTCGCAGTCATTGGGATTGCCACTGCCCATGTTCAAGGGAAGAAGGTTGTACACCTATCGATATGGAGAGGATGCATGGGAGATCACTACCTTCATATTCAGGGATGCCGCCTTGCCAAATCCAGTGCATCTGATCTACACCAAGACATACTGCAACTGGGGACTTGGAATCAACTTGGCCATACATGAAGCCCTGTCTCGCCAGTGCCATCATGTCCGACACCTACTGCCAGCAGATTCACCCTACCGTGACTATGGGAGGCGTGATGAAGATGGGCACATTATGGTTACCCCGGGCAACAGGAACAACATGCCGCCCCGTCGGAGGCACATAGAGGACATGGAAAGGGAGAATGGAGCTCTAGCGGAGAAAGTGATGATGATAAAGGAAATTGCAGATTTTGCTAGCAATGGTATGGTGGTCCAAGGACAGGAGATTGACACCCTGCATGAAGCTGTGGGAGTTCTGGAGAATGCCCTGATAGCCAGAGATGCAACCATAGCTCATCTTCATGGTACTGTGCAGGAGAACACCCAGAACATACAACAGTTGCAAGGGACCGTCCAGGAAAGGGATCAAACTATTGAAGCTATGACAGCCCAGATTGCCGCCCTCCAAGCACAGCTGAATCCACCCTCTGATGATGACAATGGAGATGATGGCAACAATGGGGATGATGATGACAGTGGAAACGATGATGATGAGGACGAGGATGATGATGATGGAGACGATGATGGTGGAGGAGATGAAGCTGTTGCAGTTGCAGCTGAGAGTGAAGAAGAAGAGGAGGATCCAGAAGAAGTGGAGTTTGAGATCTCAAGTGATGATTCAGGAGAAGTATATACTCCTCAGCCATGGTTGAACCATGGACCGAAGCGCCAACGCATGAGTGCAAGGACCTACCGCAACCTCTTCAAGAAGTAGATAGAAGTCCACCAATTAGTCCTCATTAGGTGAAATCGTTAGGATTAGTCTCGATCGATGTGAAACTTAGTTTCTGTTAGTTTAAGAGTGATTAGTTGCTTATTTGTGTACTCCAATATCCCAGGAATTATTTGTGCGAATTTTATGAAAGAGTTATGGCAAGTTTGGTTAACATCTGTGTTATTTTCGCTGCAGTTTTCTGCTGATACAGCAGTACTGTACCATTTTTCATATTTTTCTGGTAACTGGGAAAAATCTGAAAAAAAATTGGGCTGATGCAAAACTCTCTGTACTGTATGTGCAAAAATCAGCTAAATTTTCTGACAAGTCTAAGTCAGGTAGAAAAATTCGTGAACGCTGCTGGACTGTTCTGGCAGATTGCTGTTTTGTTGTTTAGTTGATCAACTGTTTAGTTAACCTTTGCCAACTCTTGTAAAACTATTTCAGTAGGTATATATATTCTAGGATAATCCCTGGGATGTTGCTGGATCACTTGTTTGTTGATGTGAAGCTTGCTTGTGATTGTCTGCTATTGATTGTTGTTGTTTGATCATAATGCATGCGTAGAATCCTATTATCGTAGTTGATTCTCTCTAAACTTACCTGTGTTGAACCGTAGATGCCTCCCCGCCGTCAGCCCACTGAGTTGGAGTAGCTCATGGAAGCTCAGGCACAGCTGACCCAAGTTATGACTCAGTTCATGGAAGCTCAGAACAACAACAACAACAATGGAAACAACCAGCCTCAGGGAGATGCTCTCACCAGATTTCTGAGGCTAAGGCCAACTAAGTTCTCTACCACAACGGAACCAATGGTTGCTCTCGACTGGTTGCGTTCAGTCAACAAGGATCTGGTAACTGTTGGATGCACTGATGCTAAGAAGGTGAGATTTGCCGCTCACCTACTGGAGGGACCAGCCGCTTCTTGGTGGGACACTTTTCAGATCACCCACCCGCTGGACACTGTGACTTGGGCAATGTTTGAGGAAGGTTTCAGGACCAACCACGTGTCTTCAGGAGTTCTGAGCCTAAAGAGGAAGGAGTTCCGCAACTTGCGCCAAACCAACCGCACCGTGGCTGAGTACATTGAGGAGTTCAACAACCTGTCCCGTTATGCACCTGAGGATGTTGACACTGATGCAAAAAGGAGGGAGAGATTCCTGGATGGCCTTAGTGATGAGTTTCTGTACAGCTACTGGTGGTTTACTGCCCCACTTTCCAAGAGCTTATGGACAAGGCCAGGATCTTGGAAGGGAAGCACAAGCAGGTGGAAAACCGCAAGAGAAAGAGCAACAATCACCACTCTGGTTCACATCACAAGTCTCGCACTTCATATGATGGATACTCCAAGCATGGAGGAAGTGACCATGGGAACCATGACCGCCACCACCATGGAGGCGATGGGCATCGTCATGACAACCATAGGAGCAACCACCACAGCCACAAGGGACGACACTCTCACCACTCCGGAGGGCACGGTGGACATGACCGCAACCGCGATCGCAGCTTTGTGAAGAAGGATCTGAGTGAGGTGACATGCTTCAAGTGTAAACAGAAGGGATACTATGCTGACAACTGTCCTGAGAGGAAAGGACTGAAGCCAACCAACAACGAGAAGGCCACAGTGAACCACATGAATGTGGAGGAGATTCCAGATGAGCCTGACCTTGTGATTGGTAAGTTCCCAATCAACACTCACCCAGCACTTATACTTTTCGATACTGGTGCATCTCATTCATTCATATAAAGGGCATTTGTGGATAAGTATAAGCTACCTACTAAGTCTATGAAAGAGTCTATTAGAGTGAGTTCACCTGGAGGGGATATGATAGCTAGCGCGGGATGCCATAACTTAACTGTGAGGATTGGAACACACAACTTCATTGCACATCTGGTAGTGTTGGAATCATAGGGTTTAGACGTTATTCTGGGTATGGATTGGATGTCTATGCATGAGGGACACATAGATTGTGCACAGCGAGCCGTTTCACTCAAAACCCCGGATGGTAAGAGGATTAGATTCAAGTCGGCTGTACGACCAGGAAAGTGTAAGTTGAATTCTCTTAAGGGAGTTAGCATGGATACTGTGCCAGTGATTAAGGATTACCCTGACGTGTTTCCGGAAGAGCTGCCAGGGATGCCACCTGACAGGGAAGTAGAGTTTCTTATCGACCTGATGCCGGGAACAGGACCTATAGCAAAGAGACCATATAAGATGGATGTGGATGAGCTGAAGGAATTGAAGAAGCAGCTGAAAGAGCAGTTGGACAAGGGATTCATTCAGCCTAGTTCGTCGTCATGGGGAGCACCTGTTCTGTTTGTGGAGAAGAAAGACAACAGCAAGAGATTAGTGGTGGACTATCGCTCGCTGAATGAAGTGACTATCAAGAACAAATACCCCCTGCCGAACATAAATAATTTGTTTGATCAACTAGAAGGAGCGAAGGTGTTCAGCAAGATTGATCTGCGATCAGGCTACTTCCAATTGAAGATCCGGGAGGAGGACGTACCAAAAACCGCCTTCACCACTAGGTATGGTTTATATGAGTATACGGTTATGTCTTTTGGACTAACGAATGCCCCGGCATACTTCATGACCATGATGAACAAGGTATTTATGGAGTACTTGGACAAGTTCGTGGTGGTGTTTATTGACGACATACTGATATATTCCAAGGATGATGCTGAGCATGAGAAGCATCTGCGACTGATTATGGAGAAGCTGAGGGAACATAAGCTGTATGCCAAATTCAGCAAGTGTGAATTCTGGCTTAACACTGTCGGATTTCTTGGACACGTAGTGTCAGGAGAAGGAGTCGCTGTTGATCCAAGCAAAGTGACTGCAGTGACAGAGTGGGAAGCGCCCAAGAATGCAGGAGAGATACGAAGCTTTTTGGGGCTTGCTAGATACTACAGGAGGTTCATTGAAAACTTTTCCAAGATTGCTAAGCCGATGACTGAACTTCTGAAGAAGGAGAGGAAGTTTGAATGGTCAGACGTATGTGAAGCCAGCTTTCAGGAACTGAAGCGTCGACTAGTGACCGCGCCGGTTATGTGTTTACCAGACCTTCAGAAGGATTTCCAAGTGTACTGTGATGCTTCTCGACAGGGACTTGGGAGTGTGCTGATGCAAGATGGGAGAGTAGTGTCATATGCCTCGCGACAACTCAAGCACCATGAGCGGAATTACCCCACACACGACTTGGAGTTAGCATTAGTGGTTCATGCGCTCAAGGTATGGAGGCATTACTTAATGGGAAAACACTATGATGTGTACACCGACCACAAGAGCCTGAAATACATATTCACGCAGAAGGAACTGAACATGAGGCAAAGGAGATGGTTGGAACTTATCAAAGATTATGATATGAATCTGCAATACCACCCAGGAAAGGCCAATGTAGTAGCAGATGCTCTGAGCCGGAAGGTCTATGCCAACGGATTGACAATTGGGGAATTGCCCGAGGATTTGTGCAAGCAATTCAAGGACCTTAGACTGGAGGTAGTATCTGAAGGGTACTTGGCAACAATGGAAGTCCAACCAACGCTACAGGACAGAATCAAGAAGGCTCAAGTAGGAGACAAAGAGATAGATGAAGTAAAGGAAAAGATGAAGGAGGATCGAGCAAGGGAATTCCGCGAGGATGAGCAAGGAACCTTGTGGTATGGAGATCGTTTGTGCGTTCCCAACGATCCGGAGATAAGGAAGTTGATTCTGCAGGAAGCTCATGACTCGCCGTATTCCATACATCCGGGCAATACGAAGATGTATATGGACCTAAAGGACAGATTCTGGTGGAACAACATGAAGGGAGACATCGCAGAGCATATTGCCCTATGTGATGTATGTAGCCGAGTAAAGGCGGAACACCAGAAGCCAGCAGGATTGCTACAGCCATTGCCCGTGCCGGATTGGAAGTGGGATAGAGTGGGGATGGATTTTATCACAGGATTGCCCAGGACCAGGTCAGGATATGACTCCATATGGGTAGTGGTCGACCATTTGACTAAGGTAGCCCACTTTATACCGGTGAAGACGAACTACACGAGTGCAAAGTTGGCCAAGATTTACATGGACAGAATTGTGTGCCTACATGGAGTTCCCAAGAGTATCGTATCCGATAGGGGCACCCAATTTACCTCACACTTCTGGTGCAAGCTGCACGAGTCGCTTGGTACTAGATTGGAGTTTAGCACAGCGTTTCACCCGCAGACTGATGGACAGACCGAGAGGGTGAATCAGATTTTAGAAGACATGCTGAGAGCTTGCGCCTTGGCTCATGGTTCTAGTTGGGATGAGAATTTTCCATATGCTGAGTTTTCCTACAACAACAGCTATCAAACCAGCATCAAGACGTCACCGTTCGATGTGCTATATGGGAAACGGTGCCGGACACCATTGCTATGGGATGGAGTAGGAGAACGTCAGTTGTGTGGACCTGATTTGATCAAGGACGCTGAGGAGAAGGTCGCCTTGATTAGGGACAGGCTAAAGGTAGCACAATCAAGGCAGAAGAGCTACGCTGATGCCAAGCGCAAGGAAGTGGTGCATGAGATAGGTGATAGAGCATACCTCAGAGTGTCGCCACTTTGTGGAATCAAGAGATTTGGAATTAAGGGTAAGCTGGCACCTCGGTTTATTGGACCGTATCGGGTCTTAGCACGCAAAGGAGAAGTTGCTTATCAGTTGGAGTTGCCAGAGGCTCTGTCTGCTGTTCACAATGTGTTCCACGTATCCCAGCTGAAGAAGTGCCATCCGGAAATGGTGGATACACCATTGAGAGACACTGTACCGCTAGAGGAGGTTCAACTTGAGAATGATTTGACCTATGAGGAGAAACCGGTCAAGATTCTGGAGACAGCGGAGAGGACTACCCGTACCAAGACGATCAGGTTTTGCAAGGTGCAGTGGATCCACCACACTGAAGAGGAAGCCACTTGGGAGCGTGAGGATGACATCCGAGAGGACTACCCACACCTATTTGCTAGCCGCGCCGAATCTCGGGGACGACATTCATCTTAAGGGGGTTAGTCTTGTCACATCCCAAATTTTAGATTTGGTTCTGCATATCATTCATGCCATTGCATCATACTTTTCCGTGCAAAACCGTCGATTGAAAAGTTTCGGCAAAACACTATTTTCTAAACCCTATTCTATTTTACTACGAGGCTCCTGCGGGAGGCTTTAGTAGGACTTGTGTTGTCCACCCTTGTAGCCTAGTGGTTTCACTCAACCCTTGACCCTATATTGTTCCCCTCGTTTTTACAAAAATTTGGGAACAAAAATCGCCCGATTCGGAGCTCGTACGGAAAAGTTACGGAGGTTTTACAAAAGGCAAAAAGGGAAAAGAAACGGACCAAAAAAATCTGGACCCGTGTCCGCGTAGGACCCCACGTGGGGCCCCCCCATAAAAGGGCTGGAACCCACCACGCCTCGATCCCCGCACCCGACCAGCCTCCCTGGAACCGCCGCCGCCGCCTCGATCCCCGCGCCGCCGCCTCTCGGGAACCGTGCCCGCCGCCGCCTCCAGGTACGTCGCCGCCGCCGTCCTGCTCGCCGCCGCCTCGCGCGCTGCGCCCACGCCGCGCCGCCTCGCGCCAGCGCCGCCTCCCGCGCCGCGCCGCTGCTGCCCGCCGCCGCAGCCACCCACGCCGCACCGCTGCTGCCCGCCGCCGCAGCCACCCGCCGCCGCCGCCGCTGCTGCCCACCGCCAGCGCCGCGCCGCCGCCCGCGCCAGCTCGCCCGCCCGCGCGCGCTGCCGCGCCGCCTTGCGCCGCCGCTTTCTGTCCGCGTTGCCGCGCCGCCGCGCAGCCGCCGCCACATCGCGCCGCCGTCGCGTTGACTGCCTTGATCCGCGCGCTGACCGCTTTCTTCCGCGCAGGAACAGCCGTCGCCGGAACCGATCGCCGCCACCGTCCCGAGCTCGCCGCCGTTTGTCTCCGGTGAGTCCACAGCCGCCATCTCTTGGGACCGTTGGATCTCAGATCAGCGGTCCAGATTAGCCGTTGACCGGTCAGCCCCAGGCGTTGACTAGTCAGACGTCCAGTCAGCGCCCAGTCAGCAGCCGCGTTGACCAGTCAACAGACACAGTTGACTGGGTATTTTCGTTAATCGATTTAGTTGGCAGATTTCGGTAGAAACTTGTAAATTGCGTAGAAATTAAACCGCTGGGACAAAATTGCAAATAAAATATGTGTAGGTTCAGTAAGTCGTGTAGAATCTTGCTGTACCATAGTTTCACACTTTTGCAGCAATGAAATGAGTTAATGGCCTTTTTAGGGTAATTAATTCGTAGAAAAAGATCTGTAACTCCAAAAATTGCGTATGATATGTCCCTGGATTCAGTGGAACGAGGGGAATCCCATCGTGAATTAAAAGGATAGGCTTACAGTGAAAACTTCTGCAGAAACTGTCTAGTGGCTTTCTGCAGTGTTTTAATTACTCAGGGAGTTTTATAATTCCTTTTTGAGTAATTCCAATTGGTACTGTTACTAAATAGCTATGCCTATACTGTAGAATTTTCCCAAGATTTTACAAACAGTATACTACCGGTAGTGAATTATTTGGGTTCTAGCTCTAGTTTTGAGCATTATATTTTCCATAATAGTTTTCCTTGCGCTAAAACTATTTTCCATGCATGCAATCAGTAGTATTTTTGAAGAGGATTATGTGGTGCAGCTGTAGCACCAATTCACTTGCCTTGCATACCTTCATGCATCATCTTTGTTGCATATGCTTGTGGAATTGTTTGTTTATGATTGCAATTGTATCGTGTAGATTGTGACGAGTGCAACGCTTGCTCGTGTGTGGATTGTTCTTCCGACTGCTACAACCAAGGCAAGTAGATGCTACCTTGTTCATGATATCGTCCTACTATTTTCAATGCATTTTCGTGTATTTTGTAGATGCATGTGTAGGATGATATTATCGCTATGCTATATCCTATTATGTGGTAGAGATTTCCTTGTAGATGAACCACCGTTGGTAGGTGTGCTTAGCCATGCTATGTTGAACGAGGGCTGGGTTACATCACTGAGACTTGTTTCTAAAAGTATTGGTTTGTGAAATCTAAAACAACCTAATCAATGAATCTCCTGGGTGTGATGGTATTGATAATTTTTGGTGGTTTCATTGCGGAAAGGCACCCAGGTATCGAGAGAAATTGATTGGCTTCTTTATTTGGTAGCTTACGTGTACAACCATGTGCCAATAATGAAATGGGCGGTTGGTTGGACTTAGTAGGTTGTGGTAACCCGAACCCGCGTATCCAGAGATGTAGAATTTTGGTAGGTTGGACCGGTGCGCGTCGGGATTGGGGTGCTACTTCCCGAACAGTCTCTTCCTGGACTTCTCCCTATCATCACCCAAAATGAGAGTGATGGTACGAGCTGGGATAGCCAAGTCACATGGGTAAAGTGTACTAACCTCTGCAGGGTGTATAATCTAATCGATTAGCCGTGTCCCCGGTTATGGACAACTGAGTTTCTTGATATTGATTCCATGACATGTTTCTTGCTCATTCCAATTTCATAATTGTTTTAATATTGTTGGGTTAACTTAATTGGGATCTTTTCAAAGAAAATCAAAAAATGTTTGTGAAAGTAGGACAAAGGTATTTGCAAATGCAAGCCAGACACAGCTCCACTTGCCAAATATGCATGTAGATGTTAGTACTATTGTCTCCTTTACTAGCTCTACTTGCCATACATTCCATGTATTGACCCTTCGGGGTTGCTACGTTTCATGTTGCAGGTTATTCCGATTCTGAGTAATCGTTATAGGCCACGGTACTCCACTCGGCACTTGTTCACTTGTGGGCAATTTGAAGAATGGAGGATTTACTTTATTTATGTTGCTACCTGAATAATTTGAGCTAGCCTTGAGCTAAGCTTTTATTGTAATAATGGTACTCTAGATCATCGTTATTTATGATACACGGATATTTTGCTATGTTATTCATCTCATTCTATTGTGGGCCAATGAACCGATCCAGGGATTGGCATGTCACATAGAAGCCACGGTCTTTTCAGAACCGGGGTGTTACAGCTGGGGCCCGCGCCTGGGGTGGGTGAGGCCACCCCAGCCTCCGTTTCCTTCTCTGTTTTGTTTTGTAGCCTTTCGTATGTAATAAAAACATCAAAAATATAAAAAGATTGGGTTTTCACAAACTTTCTGTTTTCACCACTTTTACCTATTCACAGACGAACTCTGTAGATTCTGGTGTTTGGTTTCTGATAAATTCTTCCAGAGTCACCATTTGAATAATGTCAACATCTTCATTATAAGAATCTACAGAAATATAATGTTTTAGTCTTTGACCATTCACCACATGTGTTGTGTCATCCTTCAAAGAAGATATTTTTATAGCACCTGAGCGATATACTTCCTTAATAACAAAAGGTCCTTCTCATTTTGAGAGTAGTTTCCCTGCAAAAAATCTGAGACGAGATCTATAAAAAAGAACTTTCTCACCAACATGGTACTCCCTTTTGAGAATTCTCCTATCGTTCCATCTTTCTACTTTTTCCTTAAAGAGTCTAGCATTTTCATAAGCTTCACTTCTCCACTCATCTAAGGTACTCAAGTCAAGCAATCTTTTCTCACCAACAAGTTTAAAATCTCTATTCAATTCTTTCACTGCCCAATAAGCTCTGTGTTCTAATTCTAAAGGGAAGTGGCAAGCTTTCCCATAGACCATTTTGTAAGGAGACATCCCCATAGGAAATTTATAAGCAGTTCTATAGGCCCATAAAGTGTCATTAAACTTTTTAGCCCAATTTTTCCTAGATCTATTAATAGTCTTCTGCAAGATAAATTTAATTTCCCTATTGGAAAGTTCTACTTGCCCACCGGTTTGGGGGTGATAAGATAAATCAATTCTATGGTTAACATCATATTTAACAAGTGTCTTCCTAAAACCACCATGAATAAAATGAGAGCCTCCATCAGGCATGAGATATCTAGGAACACCAAACCTAGGAAAAATAACATCCTTAAGCATTTTTAAAGAGGTCTTACCATCAGCAATATTTGTAGGTATGGCTTCTACTCACTTTGTAACATAGTCAACAACAACAATAATATGAGTATACCCTTTTGAAGGAGGAAAGGGACCCATAAAGTCAAATCCCCAACAATCAAAATGTTCAATAACAAGAGAATAATTCATAGGCATCTCATTGCGTCTAGAAATGTTACCAACTCTTTGACATTCATCACATTATAAGACAAACTTCCTTGCATCCTTGAAAAGGGTAGTCGAATAAAATCCAGATTGTAAAACCTTTTGTGCAGTCCTATCCCCAGCATGATGTCCTCCATAAGCATTGCCGTGACATTTTCACAATATCTCTTGTTGTTCAAATTCTGGAACACATCTTCGTATAATGCCATCTACTCCTTCGTTATATAAATGTGGGTCATCCCAAAAGTAATTCCTTATATCATAAAAGAATTTCCTTCTGTGCTGGGCTATAAAGGTTGGAGGCAAATACTTGGAAACAAAAAAGTTAGTATAATCAACATACCAAGGACTATCATGCGAACTTACCCTTATTGCAGCCAACTGCTCGTTTGGAAAACTATCATTAACAGACAAAGGGTCAAAAGAAATGTTTTCCAAATGAGATAAATTGTTAGCAACAGGATTTTCAGCACATTTCCTATCTACAATATGCAGATCAAACTCTTGTAAAAGCAACACCCATCTAATAAGCCTAGGCTTAGCGTCCTTCTTTGTCATAAGGTACTTGATATCAACATGATTAGTAACCTTTGAATCAACAATATGAGGTCTAAACTTATCACAAGCAAAGATTACAGCTAAGAACTCTTTGTCAGTAGTAGCATAATTCTTTTGAGCATCATCTAGAGTCTTGCTAGCATAATGAATAACATTCAACTTCTTATCAACACGTTGCCCAAGGACATCACCCACAGCATAATCACTAGCATCACACATAATTTCAAAAGGTAAACTCCAATCAGCTGGTTGAACAATAGGAGCAGTAGTCAAAGCTTTCTTCAAATTTTCAAAAGCTTCCTTACAATCATCATAAAAAACAAAAGGTACATCTTTTTGAAGAAGATTAGTAAGGGGCTTTGAAATTTTGGAGAAATCTTTAATAAAACTCCTATAGAAACCAGCATGACCAAGGATACTACGAATACCTTTTATATCTCTAGGACAAGGCATCTTCTCAATTGCTTCAATTTTTCTCTGTCAACTTCAATGCCCCTTGAAGAAATTTTGTGTCCAAGAACAATCCCTTCAGTAACCAAGAAATGGCATTTCTCCCAATTAAGAACAAGGTTGGTTTCTTCACATCTCTGCAAAACTTTATCAAGGTTGTGCAAATAGTTATCAAAATAAGTTCCATAGAAGAAAAAATCGTCCATGAAAACCTCCATAATTTCTTCACAAAAACAATGAAAGATAGCAGACATACATCTCTGAAAGGTAGAAGGACCATTACATAAACCAAAAGGCATACGCCAATAAGCATAAGTGCCATAAGGACAAGTGAAAGTGGTTTTCTGTTGGTCTTGCGCTTTCACAGCAATTTGAGAGAACCCAGAATAACCATCAAGAAAACAAAAGTGGGTCTTTTTAGACAACCTCTCAAGCATTTGATCAATAAAGGGCAAAATATAATGATCTTTCTTAGTAACTTTATTAACCTTTCTAAAATAAATGCACATCCTATACCCAACCACTACTCTTTGGGGTATAAGCTCATTATTTTCATTAGGCACAACGATAATTCCCCCTTTCTTTGGAACACAATGAACAGGGCTAACCCATTGACTATCAGCAATAGGGTAAATAATACCAGCATCAAGGAGTTTTAATACCTCATTTCTTACCACATCCTTCATCTTAGGATTTAAACGACGTTGGTGCTCAACAACTGGTTTTGCATCATGTTCTATATTAATAGCATGCTGACATATAGTAGGAGAAATTCCTTTTAAATCATCAAGAGTATAGCCCAAAGATCCTCGGTGTTTCTTCAGTATCTCCAATAACCTCTCTTCTTCCTTTCCTGAAAGTTTAGAACTAATAATAACAGGATAAACTTTCTTATCATCAAGATAAGCATATTTAAGATCATCGGGTAAAGGTTTTAATTCGAAAACAGGGTCCCCTTTAGGTGGTAGTGTGGTGCCCAAATCTTCCACAGGTAGGTTATGCTTAAGTAACTCAGGCTGACGAAGGAAAACCTCGTCAATCTCATTTGTTTCCTTCATGAAGACATCGCTTTCATGATCTTCCATAAACTGTTGCAAGGCATTGTTAGGAGCAAGAGAAATAGCTGAAAGTTTTTCAACCCTGAAATCCTCATTAGGCAGTTCATTTTCATAAGGAGTTTTAGCAAATTTGGAAAAATTAAACTCATAAGACTCTCCGTCAAACTTAGTCAAAACTTTTTCCTTCCTACAATCTATGATATCCCCACAAGTATTCAAGAAGGGTCTACCAAAAATAATAGGATAGGTTTTACTAGCTTCTTTACCAAGTACTAGAAAATTAGCAGGATATTTAATCTTACCACAAAGAACCTCCACATCTCTTACAATGCCAATGGGCAGAATATCTCTCTATTAGCAAGGTGAATAACCACATCAATGTCCTCAAGCTCACAAGGACCAATTTCATGCATAATTTCCCTGTAAAGCTCATAAGGAATAACACTAGAACTAGCACCAATATCACATAAACCATAGTAGCAATGATCACCAATTCTAACAGAAAGCACATGGACACTAGCTTTTCTAGCTTTTCTAGGATGAGAGACGATATTAGAAGCATCTTCACAGAAGATAATGTGCTCATCCTCTATATTTCTAGTGACAAGATCTTTCACAATAGCTACCACAGGTTCAATATTTATTTGATCACCGGGTTCCACAGTTTTCTTTGTACTTTTGCTAACCACATTATCTATGATAGAATGTTCCTTAACCTTAGTAGGAAAAGGGATTTTATCAACATAAGGTCCAGACAAAATAGGATCAACAGTACAAAATTCTATGATAGCAGGAACATGGGTAACAATGTCTTTATAAGGAGCATGGCACTTGTCCCAATCTTTTTGGGAATTTCAATACAAGAAGCAAAGGCCTTAAAACATTTTGCAAGAACTTGAGGATCAAGACAAAACTCATTACTAATATCATGGAAGTCATCAGTTCCCATAAAAGATTTAATGCATTCATAATCATAGTTTATACCTGACTTTCTTCCTTTGTCATTCTCCCAAGCTTCAGTGTTCTCTTGAATACGGTCTAGGAGATCCCATTTAGCTTCTTCCTTCATACGTGTGAATGATCCAGCACAAGAAGCATCTAGTAAATTGATACGCCCAATTTGCATCACCATTATATATCATAATTTACCTCTATTCATTGATATTTGTCTTATTATGAGGTATTACTTATGGCTTTTCATCTGTTTATGCATTTGGATGATTCTTGGAGGATGGACTGCCGGATTCTGGATTCTCATGGAAAAGAAGGCGTTTCGGTGCAATTTCGCGAAGATCAGAAAAATACCAGAAAAATATGGAAACATATTATTTTACCATAGGACGAAGGGAGCCACAAGGAGGGACGAAGAAGAGCCTCAGGGGGCCCACACCCCCTAGGTGCAGGCCCACCTGACCCCGCGCCTAGGGCAGGTGTGGCCCACCTGCCCGGCCTCCGACTCTGCCCCTTCGCCTATATCTTCCCTTCGGAACCCTAAGCCTCGGGGAGCGACCACAAATAGATTTCCGCCGCCTCTGGGGGCGGAAAACACCAAGAGAGAAAGATCTCTCCGGCAGACAGATTTCTGCCGGGGGAATTCCTTCCCGGATAGGGGAGACCGTCGCCATCAACACCATCATCAAGCTAGGCTTCATTGGGATCATCATCATCATCCACACCATCATCTCCACCAGCACCATCATCACCACTCCGTACGGCTGTAACAATTGTGTTGGATATTGCTTAGTTCATTAGGGGAAACTTTCCCGGTGTTAATTACTATTGTAGTTGATGCTTGTGAGTGGAACCATTGGATTATTGTTTATGTTCAGATTGTTATCCATTATCATATCATCTTTGATCTTGATCCATATGATGTCTTGTGAGTAGTTCGTTTAGTTCTTGAGGACATGGGAGAAGTCATGTTGTTAGTAGTGAATCTGTGATGAGTTATTATTCAATGGTCTAGTATTTAAGTTGTGGTGCTATTCTTCTAGTGGTGTCATTTGAACGTCGACTACATGATACTTCACCATTTATGGGCCTAGGGGAATGCATTGTGTATTTGGATACTAATCGTGGGGTTGCCGGAGTGATAGAAACCTGAACCCCCGTTAGGACACCTTTGCACAAGGGAGCGTAGGATCTCAGAGTTTAAGGCTGTGGTTAGATTTATATCTTAATTACTTTCCTGTAGTTACGGATGTTTGAAGGGGGATTAATCACAAGTATGTATTAGTCCTAGGAAGGGCGGTATGTTAGCACAGGTTCACCCATACAACACTTACGAACACCAAAGAAGAGTACTCAGCTATTTGAAGAGAAAGCACTTGACAGAATTCCCATGTGTCCTCAAGAACGTTTGGTCCTTATAAGTATTTCCACCGGCTTGTCATTTGCTTGCTCTGTTTGTTCGTTACTTCTATTACTTGCTCTTTGTTTTGTTGCCTTGTCAGAAAACAACTAAAAATCCGTTTGCTAAGTATTCACAGGGATTTCTTGCTCCATACCACAGTTCAGCACCTTCTGCTCCTCGTTAGGATTGACACTCCTATTTATCGAAAGTACTACGATACACCCCCTATACTTTTGGGTCATCAAGACTATTTTCTGGCGCCGTTTCCGGGGAGTGAAGCGCTATTGAAGAGTGGAACTGGTAAGGGAAACTTTCACTGTGAGTATTGCGCTTGTTACTGCTTGTTACTTTGTTTCCAATATGGATAACCCACTTGGTTTTCTGTATGGGAAAAAATACTACCACTGCTAGGGTAGTAGATGAACCACCTCCTATTGAGATAGATCCTTTTAAGATACCTACAAGTATTGTTAATCGTGTTATGGATAATTATTATTTTGGGGATGGAAGTATCCATCCTGGTGATCACTTGCTTTTTATCCATGAATTATGCGGGTTGTTTAAGTGTGCAGGTATCACAACTGAACAGGCGAAGGAGAAGTTACTCTCCATATCCTTGAAAGGGAGAGCTGAAGAATGGTATAAGCTGCTGAAGAATGGACAATCCATGGAATGGGAGGAGATGGCATCTCTCTTTTACTCTAAATTTTATCCTCCCAGTGAAATTCATAAGGATAGAAATCTTATATATAACTTTTGGCCTCTTGATGGAGAAAGTACAGCTCAAGCTTGGGGGAGATTGAAGTTACTAATGCTTAAATGTCCTAATCATGAGCTCCCTAACAATATTATTCTCAATAACTTTTATGCTAGGCTTTCTCTTCATGATAAAGATTTATTAGATGCTTCTTGTGCTGGATCATTCACATGTATGAAGGAAGAAGCTAAATGGGATCTCCTAGACCGTATTCAAGAGAACACTGAAGCTTGGGATAATGACAAAGGAAGAAAGTCGGGTATAAACTATGATTATGAATGCATTAAATCTTTTATGGGAACTTATGACTTCCGTGATATTAGCAATGAGTTTGGTATTGATTCCCAAAGTATTTCCAACTGTTTTAAGGCCTTTGCCTCTTACATAGAAATTCCCAAGAAGGAGTGGAATAAGTACCATGCTCCTTATAAAGATGTTGTTAATCATGTTCCAGTTAGAAGTACTCAAGTTTGTACTACTAATCATATTGTTCCTGAACCTCATGTTGAGAAATTACCTTTCCCAGCTAAGGTAAAGGAGTATTCTATGATTATTAATGCAAATAATAAAGGTACAATGAAAACTGTAGAGGCTGATGAGCAATTGAATGTTGAACCTGTGGTAGCTATTGTGAAAGACACTGTCACTAGAAATATAGAGGATGAGCACATTGTCTTATGTGAAGATATGCTCCTAGTATTATATCTCATCCTAGTAAGGATAGAAAAGCTAGTGTTCCTGTGCTTTCTGTTAAAATTGGTGATCATTGCTACTATGGTTTATGTGATATTGGTGCTAGTTCTAGTTCTATTCCTTATGAGCTTTACATGGAAATTATGCATGAGATTGGTCCTTGTCAGCTTGAGGACATTGATGTGGTTATTCACCTTGCTAACAAGGAAACCATTTGCCCCATTGGCATTGTAAGAGGTGTGGAGGTTCTCTGTGGTAAGATTAAGTATCCTGCTGATTTTCTAGTGCTTAATTCAGCAGCTAGCAAAACTTGCCCTTTCATTTTTGGTAGACCTTTCTTGAACACTTGTGGAGATATTATTGATTGTAAGAAGAAAAAGGTTTTAACCAAGTTTGATGGAGGTTCTTATGAGTTTAACTTTTTCCAAATTTTCTAGAGCTCCTTGTGAAAATAGCTTGCCTAATAAAGATTTCAGGATGGAACAACTTGCTTATATTGATCCAATCTATGACCTTGGACCTCTTTTTGGTGACTTTAAGTATGCTTATTCTGATGATAAAGTTGTTTCCAATGACAGATATATTGTCAGCTTTATTCAAAGTGCTACTGAAAGTTATTTTGACAAAGGGAAACATGGTTTTATGCATCCCAATGATGTTAAGTTTCCCCGTTTTATGTTGAAAGCTTTGAAGTTGCATTTGTTTTGTCTTCCTATGCTTGTGACTTTTTGTTCCAACAATTCATTTTTTCATGCTACCCCCATGCATAGGAAGTGGGTTCCAACAATAACTTATTTGCTTCTTGATGCTCTCTTTCAGTTCAAATATATATGTTGTAGGGGTTCGTAGCATGGAAAATAAAAAATTTCTACCGCATACAAACAAACAAGCCAAGATCTATCTACTAGATTGTAGCAACGAGTCGATGGAATAACTCACCCTCGAAGATTCCAAAGTGTTTAACGAGAGCAGATTCTCGTGGATGATGTAGTCGTACTCTTCCCGATCTCAAGATCGCGTAGACGATCCTTCCGGCGCTGCGTTCCGGCAGCGCTTCCACAGTCGGTCACACGTTCGGTACTCGACGAAGACCTTCCTCTCCCTTGTTCCAGTAGGAAGTGGAGGTTGTAGCACTCTCCTCGCGATTCCGGCAGCACGACGGCGTGGTACCGGAAGTAGAGGGGAGATCTCGCAGGCCTTCGCCTTAAGCCGGAGCGAGTATGGTGGACTATGAGAGAGCCTCGGTGATCTAGGGTTTAGACACACCAAGTAGAAGGGGCTAGGCCGGTGGCTAGGGAAACTAGAAGCCCCAACTCGGCGGCTTGGGAGAAACCCTAGGGCAGCGGCGGCTATGGTGAGCGGCGGCGGCTAGGGTTAGGGTTTAGATGGGCAAGGTGTAGGTCTTGGAGGGGCAGCCCTGCCCCTCCTTATATAGGTGGAGGGGCGCGCCAAGGGGAGGGGAGTCCCTCCCCAACTCGGTCTCCAAGGGCCGGCGGTGGGGGGAGAGGAACTCCTCCCCAAGTAGGTTTCCTACTCTCCCTCCACCAAGCAAACTTGCCGTTTGACTTTTCAAATTGGCGTTTGACTTTTCAAACTAGGATTTGATTTATCCCTTTATTTTGCTCAGCGATGACACCTAGTACATGATGCAACCATTCCAACTTGTTATGGCACATTCATGTACCCTTCCTCTCCAGAGTGCCAGACATTCCGGAACCTTCTAGAACATTCCCGATGAAACCACCGGAACCATTCTCCAACCCCGAAACAGGACTTTCCTTATATGAATCTTATTCTTCGGACCATTCCGGATGTCCTCGTGATATCCCTAATCCCATTTGAGACTCCAAACAACATTCAGTCTCTTACTCATCATTCCATAACTACTCAACAACATCGAATCCTTAAGTGTGTCTCCCTACGGTTCGTGAATTATGCGGACATGATCGAGACACTGCTCCGAACAATAACCAATAGAGGAATCTGGAAATTCATATGGCTCCCACATATTTCTACGATTACTTTGCGATCGAATGAAGCACTTACATACGATACCAATTTCCCTTTGTCTCACGATAGTTTACTTATCCGAGGTTTTGATCATCGGTATCTCTGCATACCTAGTTCAACCTCGTTACTGATAAGTACTCTTTTCTCGTTCCCGTGATATGTGATCCCTTGTGAGCCAGTCACATTCTTGCAAGCTAATTGGATGACATTCCAGCGAGAGGGCCCAGAGTATATCTATCCGTCATATGGATGGACAAATCCCATTCTTGATACATGTGTCTCAACCAATACTTTCCGAACACTCAATGCCACCTTTATAGCCACCCAGTTACGGTGTGGTGTTTGATGTCATCAAAGCATCCCTCCGGTGATGGTGATAAGCATGATCTCATGGTCGAAGGAATTAGGTTACTACGTATCAGAAAGCATATAGCAATTGAACTATTAAAATGACTTGATCTTTATGCTACACTTATCTATAGGAGTATGTCCATCATACCATTCTCCTAAAGATATGATCTTGTTGTTAATAACATCTCAATGTTCATGTAGAGGTCCCAACCTTTAATAAGGTAGAGATCCCTGTGTTTACAATGCTAGTCCCTGGATCAATAGCTAGCATCCACAGTTAAGATGTAATATCAAGAAACAAAGGTCATAATACAACTTTATAACCAAGAATAACATAATTTTATTACATCTTACATAGCTCATTTGTCTATTACATTACATTGCAGCAGAATATCTATAATCATGGGGTCCTTCATCTTCAAAGTGCCACAGGCAAACATGTTGGTTGTAGACTTGTAATCCTAATCAATAAACTTCACTAACACCAAACCAACCTGCAACATTACAAGTTACAGCCACAAGGGTCAATACATTTGAATTGTATTGGCAAGTTTCACTTCTATGTAGAATATGTGTGGATCCTATCAATACATGCATATTTGGCTAAGTGGGGTTTAGGCTCATTTGAAGAAAGCAATATAGTTTTATCCTATCTTTTCAAAATAGTTTTGATCTTTTGTCAAATCTTTCTGAACTCCTTGGAATCCACCAAGTGCTTCAAGTATCTTGTTGTCACTTTCAAGTTTTTATTTTCTTTTAGAAATTTGAGTGTCGAGATTTCCCATAGCTTCAGGCCTTAGTTGCTCAGTATTGTCCATAACCGGGGACACGGCTAAGTACTTAGATTTTTATCTTCTGCAGAAGTTGTACACTTTACCCACATGACACAATCTCATCTTGTTGCCACCAGTGGCCGCTGGATAAGTACTCACCAAGATGGAGTACTGGCAGATTGAGAATGTGACGAAGTCTTTCCATTGGGTCCTCCCATACACAATGCTAGCTTGTCTTCAGGCACCAATGTAGGGTTCCTAGTTCCCTCATTCCAGTAACCTAAAGAGGCCAATGCATGGGTCTTCCACAATGTAATTGACTAAGCCAGTGCCCATTTAGCATGTGGCTGTACACGGAAGCCACTGTACGAGAAACATGTTCAATCTCTAAGTCCCTGGGTGGTTTTCTTCTAGTGCACAACAAAAATAGATTGCCATATAAACATGGTTCCTCTTGTTGCCACCTTGTCCAAAACTTGAGTATCCTTGTCCACCCAGGTGGTTCATTGAGTACTTGTTTTATTATATAAAACACAAGTCTTTTCCCATCTTCATATAATCTCAACATGTATCTCATCTTAATATATATAGCAGGGCTAAGCTTATCACAACTACATTGTTTTCACTAAGGAATGTATAAGGGTATCCTATTAGGATTTAGCATAGCAAAATATAGTAGTCCTTATCATGCATGTTTCAAAATCCACTAAGTATAATGAAAATAGTAGGACTTGGATGATAGTGTCACTTGCCTTTTTGGTAGAGGATGTTGGTTCACTTCTTGATCTTGCTAATATCACACTCTTCTAACTTCACTACAAATCAATCAAGCAAACAAAGATTCAACTAGCATTCCAACCATTATTCAAACAATTCATCACACATAAAATAATAGAAACAAAGTCATGCATGCAAGCATGCAAAAGTTAGTTTTATTTGCAAAGGTGGTTTCTACTAGGCTCTAAACATTGTAAGGTTCAAAGTGGTCATTTTCTAAAGTGTCAAACCCATTTGCAAAAGGGTTTTATCTAAAAACCATTTTTAAATCAAATCATTATTTCATGTGGTGGAAAATGTTTTTGGTAAGGCAATAATTTTATATTGTTCAACAATTAAGTTGTTAATTCACCAAACTTGGTGTTTAGGGTCAGTAGGTTTGAATCAAAACATTTTCCAAAGGTTTTTACTCAAAAATCATTTCCATACCAAAATCAATATTTTTATTTGACTAGAAATGAGCTAATTCAATTATTCAATCCTAAACTTCACAAAATACATTTTTAAATCCATAAGTTGTTTCCTAGGGTCAGTAGGTTCACAAAAAATCATTTTGCAAAGATTTCACATTAAAATTCTATCTAGAACAATTTTTATATTCAAACAAGCCTATACAAGTTTCTGCAAATTCAACCAATTTATCAGAAGCTTTTTACTAAACAAAGTGCATGGTTGGCTAGGGCTTGTCTTGCTGAATCCATTGATATAAAATTTGCAAATTTTGGACGTGTGGATCAAAAGTTATGGAATTTACAAGTTTGCAACTTAATCAGATTCAAAATTTTGTTTTAAACAGAACTAGTGCCACACGGCTCAATCTCATTGGCTGGTACCGCTTCGGGCGGATAGAGCTCGCTGGACCGTTGGATCTAACTAAGATCGAGTGGCGCAGAGGCACATGATACCCCTTCTTCTACATTCTATCATAGCCAGACGATCAAGATCTAACGAACACGTTTGCTTGGTCAATAACGGGCGGCGCTGCGCGGCAGTGAGCGGCCGCGAGCGGTAAGAAGATGTGCTTGCCGACGTTGCAGGAATCAAGGGAGAGGGGAAAATGGCTTACAGCGTTCGCGTGGTCGAGGTGAAGCTCGAGGTGGCGTTGGCTTGGCGAGGGGCGCACAGGGACGGGAGTAATCGCTCGTCGGAGTTGGTGACGGCGTCATGCGGCTCTGTTTGTTGTCGGAGGTGAGGCTGCGGTTCACTCCGAGGCAAAACAAGGACACAGTTAGACGCGGGCGAGGTTGGCGTTCATGTGAGAATGATTGAGAGGGCTCGGGGTGGTCTGGCTTACCAGGGGGAGGTCGCCGGAGAGAAAAACAGACGCGGCGGCGCTCAGTAGATGACGAAGTCGATGGTGCGGATCGCCCGCGAGTGAATGAGTGGCACGGGGAGATGCGCCAGGAGGTGAGGAGCGAGCTCGTGTGCTTGGGAAGGCGAGGCGAGGCTGGAAGGCGCCGGAGTTTGGTCGGAGACGTCGTCGGACCAGTGGCAAAGCAAAGGGAATTGGGGGCAGCCTGGTGGCTCACTTGCAGCGGGGTTGGAGGGGAAAGGAAGAGGAGAGGGAGGCGTTTAAGGGGGCGTGGTCGCGGCGAGATTAAGGCGAGGCATTGAAGCGAATTCAATCGCGGCGTCAATGGCAGGAAACGGCCGGCGAGTTCAACGCGGGGGAGGAAGACGGTGACGTGGCGTGGGGCCGTCTGGCAGCGAGAGAGAGAAGGGGTGCGGTGGGGTCCTGCTGTCTGTGACTTCGCGGGTGTGCGGTTGAGTAGAAAAACGATTCGCTGAGGGTGAGCTGGTGGGCTGGAGCTGGGCTGCTGGGCCTGCTTAGTTGGGTCGAGTCTGATTCTTTTTTTTGTTCTGAATGTCTTTTTCTTTTTCTAATTGATTTTCTATTTTGAATTTCAAATAACAATTCAAACACCCAAATCAAATCAAACTTCCACCACACTTTGTATTGAGTTTAGTTCTGTTTAACAACATATTCCATGTCCCAAAATAAAATATTATTTTTTATTCTTTTTAGGATCTATTTAATAATTAAATAAAATAGTCCTTAGTTATTAATTCAAATAGGATTTGATTATTAAAACTCCATTTAAAACTTACATAATCCCAAAATCATTTCAGGGAGTTTTATTTGAAAATATAAAACACTTGGAAAACTTACTTAAAATAAAATAACAAGTTTTAGTGTTTAATTAAAAAGGGAAAAGTCCTTACTTTAATAAAATTGGATATTAATAAATCCTCATTATTTTGTTTAAACAAACCTTTATTCCTTTTATCAAATAGAAATATTTTAATTCAAAAGCTTGGCCAAGATTTAATTTGGCTCTATAAAAATAGTCATTATTTATATTTCTACCTTTTCATTTGAAAACCAAATCTTTTTATTAAAGATCCAAAAATAGCAATTCTACTTATTTAAAATTTTCTTTATTAATTGTTTATCTTTTCAAATCCCTTTAGGATTTGTTTGATCAAATAGGTTTGAAGGTTTCCAATTGGAATCAAAAAGTTTCTTCTCACCCTGAAAATCAAAAAAGTTTTATTTTATTAATTTATTTTTCACATAACAAGATTTGGAAAATCTTGGGATGTGACAGTTCATGATAGGGAAACCACAATCATTTATTAACCAACAAGCTAGTATTATGAAGAGGCTTTACTAGGGACTTCAATTTAAGTTTACAAATCGCACAAGTATTAATGTTTCCTTGTTAATACTATTATAGCATGAATGTAAACATTTATCATAAACACAAAGATATAATAATAACTACATTTATTATTGCCTCTAGGGCATATCTCCAACATATGTCCTATGTGAGCATCTTTGGAAGTTTCAAGCCTAACTTAAAGGCATTAAAGAAAAGTACTTGTTGGGAGATAACCCAAGAGTTTTGTCATGTCTTGGAAGTTATTACCTCAGTAATAACCGCTCCTTATCCTTTTTGTTTTGGTTTTTGTGTCAAGTCCAACTACTTTTGTGAAGTAGAGGAGTTGTGAAAAGTGGATTTCCTGGGACAGATTTTTTCCTGTTTTGTAAAAATTCGTGAGGGAGCTCAGTACTTGGAATGGAGCTGAATTTTTCTGATCTTGTTCTCCAGGTTGTTACCCAACTTTCATTAGTTCTGCACTTCTTGATTTTAGCAACAGAAGGTCTTAGAAAAAATCAATCTTCACCTGCTGGTCTGTTTTGACAGATTTCTGCCATCATTTGCATTTGCCTCTTACAGAAGCTTTTATTTTGATGGGTTTTCAGTTGAAATGTGTACCTAAAGGTTTATTGTTTTTACTTACACTAATGTTGTCTTTGAGTTTGTGCAAGGGTTTTGTTTGAAGGAAATTTTCAGGAGAAGGAGAAAAGGAAACTGCAGAGTTCGTCTTTGAATAGGTAAAAGTGGTGAAAACAGAAGGTTCGTGAAACCACAATCTTTTTATATTTTTGATGTTTTAAATACATAAGGGAAGATACAAGACTAAACTGAAGAGGAAACGAAGCCCGGGGTGGACAAACCCACCCCAGGTGCGGGCCCAGCCTGGCCTAGCCTGGAGGGGGTTTGACTCCCCCGAACTCCGTCTCCGCCTCGTTTCCCTGTCAGTACCTTCCTTATGCCTTGAAAATTTGTAATATATAACCCCCCGGGTTCCCCGAGGTTCTTGCATCGTGTTTTAGGTTTCGATCTATTTCTGTCAGGAAATCTTCTCAAGTTTAGAGCACCATGGTCTCCGCCAACGATAAAGGCAAGAAGCCCAAGGAAGAAGAACCTCAAGTCCCCAAGGAGGAAGAGATTTCAGTGGGATATGAAGGTGACATGGAGGAGGGCAAGCAACCGTACACTCGTGCTACTGTCGCAAGCATTGGAGAGGTGGCAACCCCTATCAAGCTTAAGAGGACAACACGGATGTCTACAGGAGGGAAACCTCCACGTCTCTTCTACAATCCACGGTCATCTCCTCCACGTAACAAGAGACCCTTCCATACACTTATACATGAATATCAATACCAACAGGTGCCCAAAGGGAATTTGCCCTCGGTTTGGGATATGCCTCGTTCTAACAATGCAGAGAAGGATCATGCTAAGGATGAAGAGTGGGGAAAGAATAATAAAAGCTGGGATTCTCGGACTGACATGATCATGAACCGTATAGAGCAAAACTCGGAGTTAATCCATACTCTTACTTTTGAGTTCGAGGAGTTGAGGAAACATATTGAAGAGCTTATTAATAGAACACCACCACCAAAGGAGTAATTCGTCATCAGGTTTGGCATCCCCTTGGCTTGTTCCAATCTTGGGGGAGTGCCGCGGTATCACCACCATTATCTTTTATCTTTTACCTTTTTAGTGGATTCATATCTGTGGTAGAGAAGTTATCTTATATTTTGGTTTTCATGTGGAAGTATCTCTCCTTTAGTTGATTATCTATGTATCCCTTGGTGTGAGTGCCTTTATTGGAATATTAATGAGAAGTCTCATCTTTTACTTTTTGCACTTCTTATTTTTAGTTTGCAATCTCTATTATATGACAAATCTTGTTGTTAAGTAGTGGCACCACTTTGGGATCATCAAGTGGATCTAAATTGGTTTTGGCAAACCGAGTTCTGGTCAGTGGCATTAGTTTGAAAGAAAAAGAAAGAAAGAAAAAGCTTACAGGTATTTTGTATCATTTGTTTTCTTTCTTGTTGGCTCATAAGCTTAGTATTCTTTATTTAATATCTTTTGTGTCTTCAAGGAAGATTGCATGTTTGGCTTTATTACTTGTATGTTTGCTTGTTTCCTTCAACTCTCTTGCTTGCTACCCAGCCTTGCTAGCCAAAAACCTGTTTTGAGAAGGCATACTTCTCAAGTTTCCAAAATCCTTTAAACCCGAAACTTTTGCCACTTGTGTACACCATATCTACCTTGTAGCTTCTACTATTCCTAGCAAATTCTCAAGCTTCATCTACCTTTAAAATTAAAAATTATTTTGTTATGTGAAAACTAGTTAGTAAAGCTCTCACGAACTTGATGGCACACTTTATTTACTTGCCCCTAATAGACTTGAACCATTGTGGACATCAAAGTTGTATATGCTTGCATCTATACGTTGGGATTAGCAGAACCATGCTGTCATGGGGAACGTTTTCAACATTACACTTGTACCTTGTTGTACATAGTTGATATCGTGCTCTTTTGTCTATGGATGTCAACGGTGTGAAATAAAGAGGGAACTTGTAAGTCCATAGAGTTTGTATTTTGTGTTAGAGAAACGCCTGGGCCGCTAGCCTAAGCCATGCTCAATCATGGTGGAAACTTGCAGCATCACCATAGTGAGTCATCTATGAAGCATCCTCAATAAAAAGCTATACACATAGTAAATAAAAAGATCGCTGAGATGCTCATTGTCTGCTTGCCTTGTCATTTTGGTTATGGGAAAGCTCCTATACCATGTGCAAGGGGGTACCCCGTTGGCGGTTTTCAATGATATGAAAATACTTACAATGACAAGAACTTACCTGGACCCAAAGTTGAGTATGCATGAGGAGTGGCCCTCATATTCAAGGGTCATGAGATTGCCAACTTATATTTCGTCAAGCATATACTCCATCCTTGTTCACTTTAACCTTAATCATCTCAAGATGCTTATGATAGGGGAAATGAGGGCTCAAAGCTAGTAAGTACCATAATATTTTGTAAGCTCTTTATGAATTGTAATCCCTGCTACCCTCTAAGAAGGGACCTTTCTCCTAGTTACCAGTTTGAGTCACTAAACCTACTTCCTCTCTATCTCCAGCAAGCATTTGAGTTGTTGTGTTTCAAGTATTCATATGGTGATTTACTCAATCATGTTCTTTATCTTCCTTGTTTGCACAAAACTCTTATCTATTGAGTATTACTTTGAAATCCTTCACTTGTGAAAAACCTTTTTGAGCAAAGAGTGTTCCTGTTTTGAAACTTCTACAAAAAGCTTTTTGTGAAACTGTTTGCCAGGTGTTCCCTGACCAAGAACAAGTTTGCCAATTCCAATTATGATTTATATTTATGCATCTCTATTGTGACTGCTGTACTTGGTTGCAAGCTAAGTTATATAATGGTGAGTTGCTTTCTTCTATGAGTTGTGCAATGGTAATTAAGTGTGATGCTTCTTGTTCGTATTATTTTATCGACACTTCACTCCATAAACCTGTGGACATGTTTACCGAGCTCAGTATTCGCTTGGGGACAAGCGAAGTCTAAGCTTGGGGGAGTTGATACGCCCAATTTGCATCACCATTCTATATCATAATTTACCTCTATTCATTGATATTTGTCTTATTATGAGGTATTACTTATGGATTTTCATCTGTTTATGCATGTTGGATGATTCTTGGAGGATGGACTGACGGAGTTTGGATTCTGATGGAAAAGAAGGCGTTTCGGTGCAATTTCGTGAAGATAAGAAAAATACCAGAAAACTATGGAAACATATTATTTTACCAGAGGACGAAGGGAGCCAGAAGGAGGGACGAAGAAGGGCCTCAGGGGCCCACACCCCCTAGGCACGGGCCCACCTGACCCCGCGCCTAGGGAAGGTGTGGCCCACCTTCCTGGCCTCCGACTCCGCCCTTCGCCTATATCTTCCCTTCGGAACCCTAAGCCTCGGGGAGCGACCACAGATAGATTTCCACCGCCTCTGGGGGGCGGAAAACATCGAGAGAGAAAGATCTCTCCGGTAGACAGATTTCTGCCGGGGGAATTCCTTCCCGGAGAGGGGATACCGTCGCCATCAACACCATCATCAAGCTAGGCTTCATCGGGATCATCATCCACACCATCATCTCCACCAGCACCATCATCACCACTCCATCCCGCTGTAACAATCGTGTTGAATACTTGCATAGTTCTTAGGGGGAACTTTCCCGGTGTTGATTACTATTGTAGTTGATGCTTGTGAGTGGAACCATTGGATTACTGTTTATGTTCAGATTGTTATCCATTACCATATCATCTTTGATCTTGATCCATATGATGTCTCGTGAGCAGTTCGTTTATTTCTTGAGGACATGGGAGGAGTCATGTTGTTAGTAGTGGATTTGTGTTGAGATATTATTCAATGGTTTAGTATTTAAGTTGTGGTGCTATTCTTCTAGTGGTGTCATGTGAACGTCGACTACATGACGATACTTCACAATTTATGGGCTTAGGGGAATGCATTGTGTATTTGGCTACTAATCGTGGGGTTGCCAGAGTGACAGAAACCTGAACCCCCGTTAGGACACCTTTGCACAAGGGAGCGTAGGATCTTAGAGTTTAAGGCTATGGTTAGATTTATATCTTAATTACTTTCCTGTAGTTACGGATGTTTGCAGGGGGTTTAATCACAAGTATGCATTAGTCCTAGGAAGGGCGGTATGTTAGCAGATGTTCACCCACACAACACTTACGAACACCAAAGAAGAGTACTCAGTTATTTGAAGCGAAAGCACTTGACAGAATTCCCATGTGTCCTCGAGAATGTTTGGTCCTTATAAGTATTTCCACCGGCTTGTCCTTTGCTAAGAAAGGATTGGGCCACTTTCTCCGTTTGTTCGTTACTTCTGTTACGTGTGCTTTGTTTTGTTTCCTTGTCAGAAAACCACTAAAAATATGTTTGCTAAGTATTCACAGGGATTTCCTGCTCCTCGTTGGGATCGACATTCCTATTTATCAAAAGTACTACAATACACCCCCTATACTTGTGGGTTATCATAAATCTTTATCATGAAGAGAGATCCTAGCATAAAAGTTATTGATAATAATATTATTAGGGAGTTCATGAATAGGACATTTAAGCATTAGTAACTTCAATATCCCCCAAGCTTGAGCTGTACTCTCTCCATCACGAGGACAAAAGTTATATATCAGATTCCTATCCTTACGGATTTCACTGGGAGGATAAAATTTAGAATAAAAGAGAGATGCTCTTTCCTCCCATTCCATGGATTGCCAATTCTTCAGCAACTTATACCATTGTTCAGCTCTCCCTTTCAAGGATATGGAGAGTAACTTCTTCTTCACATGTTCAGTCGTGATACCTGCACACTTAAACAACCAGCATAATTCATGGATAAAAAGCAAATGATCACCAGGATGGACAGTTCCCCTAAATAATAATTCCCCATAACACGATCAACAATACTTGTAGGTATCTTAAAAGGTTCTATCTCAACAGGAGGTGGTTCATCTACTACCCTAACAGTGGTAGTAGTTTTCCCAAACAGAAAACCAAGTGGGTTATCCATATTGGTAACAAATTATCAAACAGAAATAAAAAACAATACTCACAGTAGAAGTTTCCTTTACCAGTTCCACTCTTCAATAACACTTCACTCCCCGGCAACAGCCCTAGAAAATAGTCTTGATGACCCACAAGTATAGGGGGTGTATCGTAGTACTTTCGATAAATAGTAGTGTCGATCCCAATGAGGAGCATAAGGTATTTACTAGTGATATGGAGCAGGAAATCTCTGTAATACTTAGCAAACGGATTTTTAGGGGTTTTCTAATAAAGCAACAAAACAAAGTGCAAGTAATAAAGACAACAAACAACTGCAGCAAGTTGCCCCATCCTTTCTTAGTGAAGGACAAGCCGGTGGAAATATTTATAAGGACCAAACGTTCTCGAGGACACATGGGAATTCTGTCAAGTGCTTTCGCTTCAAATAGCTGAGTACCTTTCTTTGGTGTTTTAAGTGTTGTGCGGGTGAACCTGTGCTAATGTACTGACCTTAATTGGACTAATACATACTTGTGATTAAACCCCCTGCAAGCATCCTCAACTACAGGAAAGCAATTAAGATATAAACCTAACCACAGCCTTAAGCTCTGAGATCCTACGCTCCCTTGTGTAAAGGTGTCCTAACGGGGGTTCAGGTTTCTGTCACTCCGGCAACCCCACAATTAGTAGACAAATACACAATGCATTCCCCTAGGACCATAAATGGTGAAGTATCATGTAGTCGACGTTCACATGACACCACTAGAAGAATAGCACCACAACTTAAATACTAAACCATTGAATAATATCTCAACACAAATCCACTACTAACAACATGACTCCTCCCATGTCCTCAAAAACTAAATGAACTACTCACGAGACATCATATGGATCAAGATCAAAGATGATATGGTAATGGATAACAATATGATCATAAACAGTAATCCAATGGTTCCACTCACAAGCATCAACTACAATAGTAATCAACACCGGGAAAGTTCCCCCTAAGAACTATGCAAGTATTCAACACGATTGTTACAGCGGGATGGAGTGGTGTGATGGTGCTGGTGGAGATGATGGTGTGGATGATGATGATGATTCCGATGAAGCCTAGCTTGATGATGGTGTTGATGGCGACGGTCTCCCTCTCCGGGAAGGAATTTCCCCGACAGAAATCTATCTGCCAGAGAGCTCTTTCTCTCTCGGTGTTTTCTGCCCCGCAGAGGCGGTGGAATCTTTCTATCATCGCTCCCCTGGTATTAGGGTTCCGAGAGGAAGTTATAGGAGAGAGGGCGGATTCGGAGGCCAGCTAGGTGGGCCACACCTACCCAAGGCGCGACCCAGGGGGGACCCGCGCCTGGGGTGGGGTGTGAGCCCCCTGTGGCCCAGCTACGCCTCCCCTTCTGGCTTCCTTCGTCTTTTGGGAAAATATAATTTTTAAATATTTTTATGGTATTTTTCCGATCTTCGCAAAATTGCATCAAAACACCTCTTTTTCCATCAGAATCTTGACTCAGGTAGTTCATCCTCCAAGAATCATCCAACATGCAAAAACAGAAGAAAAGACATAAGTAACACCTCATAATAAGACATATATCAATGAATAGAGGAAAATTATGATATATAATGGTGATGCAAATTGGACGTATCATCTTCTTACATAGATTTGCGCCAGCGATCATCACCAAGAGCCTCCGAGAGTTTACTAGGTTCACCTGTGGAGGTAAACATGCCATAGCGAATTGTTCCGCCAGTATACTGTTTTGGTTGACGGATACCTTTTTGGAGCCGTGTACGAGGTGCAGGAGGCGGTGTAGGGGTCGGAGATACATGAGGAGATGTTCCCGAGTTGCTGAAGCAGCTAGGTGAATTTTTTCCGCGTTGTCATGTTGTTGGGATAGAGCACGTGAGCTGGCCTCGGGAGTTGCGCCATCAGGAGTTTGAGCGGGAGAATCGGCTGGCTCATGATGGCGTGATGATGAGGCGAGCCCTGCCTCATTATGACGCGTTGGCGTCACACGCACGGGCGAGGGCGAGCGAGATCGCGACGTTGGGCTGTCACGACGTGAGGCGCGCGGATATCAAGGCGAGGCAGACCGAGACGTGGTAGGCGGGGTTCGGGGTGGAGACGTGTCGGTCTGGGGCGGAGACATGTCGAGATGCGGCTCGTCCGCACGTGTGCGCCATCTGCGCCATTGTCAGGTGGTCCCGCCCGATCGGATCAGATCGGATCCGCCTTGAGATCAGTCTGTGTCGGGCCAGGAGGATCAACCTCGGGATTACCTCCGCTGGCGTTTAGTGTGGGGCTGATTTGCTCCGATTCTAGAGCGTTTAAGCCCAAATTTTGTTCCGATTCTTGCTCTTCAGCAACCAGATCTGCACCATGATGAATATCTGCAGCATCTTGATCATTATTGAGTAACAACTGGCACAACGGACAAAGGCATATAGTCATTAATATTAGCATCCCTACTATTTGATGTGTTTTTAGGCAAGAGCAAAATATCTTGCTTGAGGAGACGACCAACATTAGGATGCAGGTCGGCAAAGGGGAAGATGTTTTCATCAAACACTACGTCTTGAGAAATATAGACACGCCCGATGGACACATCTAAACACTTGACTCCTTTATGACGAGGACTATAGCCTAAGAAGACACATCGTGTGGAACGAAAAGATAGTTTTCTTGTGTTATAGGGACGTAGGTTTGGCCAAAAAACACAGCCCGAAACATGAAGAGATTCATATTTGGGCTTGGTGTGGAGTATACGTTCGACAGGTGTCTCATGATTAATGACTTTGCTAGGAAGAAGGTTTATAAGAAAAGTGGCGGTGAGAAACGCTTCATCCTAAAACTTGAGAGGCATGAAGGCATTAGCAAGCAAAGCTAGACCCACTTCAACAATATGACGATGCTTCCTTTCAGCAGAGCCATTTTTATTGATGTGCATGAGGACATGACATATGATGAGTGATGCCAACCTTTTGAAAGAAAATGTTGACTTTTTCATACTCGCCTCCCCAATCAGTTTGCATTGTAATAATTTTTCTATCAAATTTTATCTCAACAAGTTGTTGGAAATTAAGAAACACTTGATAAACATTCGAACGCTTCTTGAGTAAATATATCCAAGTGAATTTACTAAAATCATCTATAAATCTCATATAATATGAATGTTTGTCAGTAGACTCAGGTGCTGGCCCCCATACATCAGAGAACACTTGTTCCAAAAGAACAGTGAAAACACTAGTAGAGACAGGATATGGCAATTGATGACTCTTAGTTAGTTGACATGAATCACAAATGTCGGGGTTTATTTCATGAGAATGATAAATATTGTTTTTCTAAGAATTTGTTGAACTACAAAGGATGAAGGATGGCCTAAACGACGATGCCATGTAGAAGACGATGGCTTTATTGTAATGAAAGCTTGCTTTGACGACCTGGTAGGTGTAGGAGCAAGTGGATAAAGACCACCAGAACATGTCCCTTCACATATAATTCTCCTTGTGTCCCGATCCTTAATTAAGAAAAACGAAGGGTGAAACTCCATAAAAGCATTATTATCTAGTGTAAGCTTATGAATGGATAAGAGATTTTTTTAAGCAGTTGGAACATGAAGAACATCTTTAAGTTGTAAGGAATCATGTGGGGTGCGTACTATAGAATGACCAATATGACTTATTTGCATACAGTTACCGTTTGCCGTGTGGACGCGGTCGGTGCCGTTGTACTGTTCATGCATGTTGAGCTTGTTTAGCTCGGAGGTGAGATGATGGGGTGGCACCCGAGTCCGGGTACCAGTTGGTGTCGACGCCATAGGATGCAATGTTTGCACCCTTTTAACCATCATCATGATCATTCTGGAATCGTCACCAACAGTCACTGGCCGGGTGGCCGTGGATCTTGCAAATCTGACAGGTCACATTAACATAGGGTGTGGGTGCCCGCCGATGCCCACCATCATGCCAATCATCATGGCGATTTTCACAGGCCTTGGCGACGCCAGTTTCCTCCATCACGACGATCATCATCATAGCGATCATGACGATACCTGTGGCATCCCGCAAAACCACTACTAGAAAATCGCGTTGTTTTTGTGCATTGCATCATCATGACCGCATGCTCATGTCATCATGCCACATTGCATTTGAGCATCGTCATCATCTTGCATTTTCTCGCATAAAACTATTTCGGAAAAACCCAGTTTTGTTTTCTAAACGCCCCGACCTTGTTCAAACACAAAACCCTGGGTGCTGCCGGATACTTTGTTGTCTAAAAACTATTGCAAAAGTTCATTGCAAATTAAATAAAAGTTTGAAATATTTTAGTGGGGCAGTCGAACGGGCCGATTCGACCCGAACGACCACCCCCCAGATTAAATCGGTCCCCTCTAAATCCTACATCTACCCAACCTAATCTACCCACCCAGCCTCCACCTCACCCCACCCAATGGCATGTAGCCACCTCACCCCTTCCCTTCCCCTACCCAATCACAGCCCGCCACTTGTCCACAGCCTCTCCCTCTCTCTCAGCACACCACACCCCTGCCCCCACACTCCCTGTCCACACACACACAGCACGCACACTGCACCCGCGCGCGCGCGCCCTGGCCACCTCACTCAGCCCCTGCCCCCTGGGCCCCACTCGCGCGCTGGCCCACTCGCAGCCCCTCCCTCTCTTTTTCCCCCTGGTCAACCCCACCCTGGCCCCGCCGACAGCCCCTGGCCCGCCCTGGCCCCATCGATCCCACTCACCTGCCCCGCACCGTCCTCTCCCTCTCTCCCCTTCCCCGCTTCCTGCCCCTCCTCTCTGCAGCGCGCTGCCTCCCCGCTCCGGCCCGCACCACCGCCCCCCGTTCCTCTCCTCTCCTGGGTCCTCCCCCCTGGCTCCATCTCCCTCCTAGCCTCCCCCGACGCAGCCGCCGGCTGCCACCAAGCACCGCCGCTCGCCGACCTTCCCTCCTCCCGCTCTCCACCGGCCGCCGCCGGGCAACTCCCCCTCCGGCGCCGGTTCCCCTCCTCTCCACCCGCCTCGGCCGCCTCGCCCTCGCCGGCCGGCGCGCTCCGGCCTCGCCTCCTCTGCCCCGCCACCAGCCCGCCGCGTCCTCCGCTCCCGCACCGAGCCACTGCCTCGCCCCAGGCAGAGCCGCGGCCCTGCGCCGGCGCCCCATCGAGCTCCCCTCCACCGGCCGTTCTCCCCGCCACCAGCAAAGCCGCGTCCGCCGCCGCACTCCGCTTCCGCTCGCCGCGGCCCTCCCCTCGGTCGGCGCGCTCTGGCCTCGCCTTCTGCTCGCCCTCGCCGGCCTCGGGCCACCCTCGCGCCGTCGAGCTCCGCCGCCCAGCACCCATCCCCCAGGCAGCCCCGCGTCCCCCGCCTCCGCCTCCTCGGCGTCCTCCGCCAACAGCTTCACCTCGTCGCTCCCGCGCTCGCTCACCTCCGTTGCCGCCAGCAAGATGAAGAAGTCGCTCGGGCTCAAGTACTCCGCCTCGCCAAGGTAGGCAGCCGGGGAGCGGCGGCGATGGGGCCAAGACGGTTCCCAGGCGCCAGAGGATCGCCGGTGAGCTGATGTGAGAGCGGTTGCGCGTGTCCGAGACCGCCGACGCCAGGATCCGCTGGGGCTTCCTCCGCATCGCGGCCGGTCAGGACCACCCCAAGGTCGTCGAGGCGATATCGACAAGACCTACCTCGCAGATGCCAAGAACAATCGTACCCGTTAGCCGAGGGCCCGTGTGTCTCCAAAGTTCCCCTCCAGCAAGATCCCCACCAGTTCGTTGTCGTGCCACGGTTGGCGACAAGACATCCTTCGCGGACCGGAGAACGATCCCGGAGCCCGATCCGAGACCGATCGCTCGTCAAACCCCAAGATCGCCTACACGGAACTCCATGCTCTTCCTTCCGTTGCCGAGACCCTGAACGACAAGAACTCCTTCCCGAACCGATGCCGACGACGTCGCATGCCAAGATCTTCGTCCCAAACGCCAAGACCGCCGGTGCCAAATTCCGAGGAATCCGACCTGGAACATCAAGATCTACCGATGACCGAGAGCCCGGACGCCAAGATCCACGACTCAGAGATGCCAGGGCACCAAGTTCGTCGAGACCCTGAGGACCCGTTCCCGGAGGCGAAGACCGGACCCGACAAGATCTTCGAGACGACAAGATCGGCAGCGACCAGGAGAATCCGATGTGCCCCGACGCCAGACCAAGTACTTCCTCCCGGAACGTCAGGACCTACCTCCGATATCCGAGAACGTTTCTGTCGAACCCCCGACCCCCGGAACCCCAAGTTCGCCGAACCCTAAATGTGTGAATCCCTTCCCGAAACCCTATTTTATAACCTAATATAACTTGTCGCATAATTATTGTCTTGCATGCATACACTCATGTGGTTTGGGGGCCTTATGCCGATTCACCTAATAATTAAATATGGGGCCCATATGCGGGCAAATATAGTCTTATATTGGCCTCATTTAAATTTGTGTAGCGAATCCGGTGCTATCTTCTGCCATGTTAAAACAACATATAAATTGCGGGGTAGTTAAATAACTTGAACCGTTTAATTAATTGTCGGGACCCCGGTTCCGCTTAATATGACCTAATTGCATTGCACCTTTGTCATGCCATGCATCATACATGCATCATGCCGATCTTCTGCCGTCGTATTAAATATTGCATCCGGTGTTGCTTCTAGTGTTTTGCTTCTTCGAGGATAAGGCCGTTGAGTTGATGTGAGCTTCGCCCCGATCGTCGGTTGAACCTTCGACAATGTTTTCAGGCGAGCATCTCCCCCCTTTCTACCTATCTTACTTTTATAGTATTTACTTCCCTCCTGTTGATCTATTGCTATCTGTGTTGCGATGCTCTAGTTTCCGTACCCGTGATATCCCCTTGCAGCCATATATTGCCTTAGACACATCCTATTACCTGTTGTTTGGTAGATAGTTGGACTTGCGCGTCGTAGTCGCTTGCTCAAATGTTGTTGCGTGTTGTCAAGTTCCACAGTTGTTGGAGTATTGCCGCATGTTTGATGTTGGAGATGATCATAGCTTTACTTTTCGTTCACTTTAATTCCTGTTTAACAACTAAAATTGAAGTAAGCAGAGGCATCGGTGGGTGATAGATAACATTTGGTTTCCGAACGCCCACTTGTGTCCCGTAGGACCCCGAGTACTTGATACCTGTTCCTTGATTTATCGCGCTATCCACATCCAAGAGGTATATGGGACCCCCCTGAGCCAGAGCTTGATTCAGTCTTATTTCTTGGGGCCACAAGCTAGTTTGAGGTTTTATTTACGATCCTGTACTTATGCCATGCTATTGTTTATTTACGATTGTGCGAGGAGCACACTGTACTGTTTAGGTAAGCGGAGTGTTTTCGCGGTATCGACACCCCGAGTTTTCGGGTTCCCAGTCGTTTACAGCCATTGACGCAAACCTTGAGTCCGTCTCGGAGCTAGCTTACTTCGTTGCGGGTCTACTCAATGGGGTGGCCCCCTGAAATATTTCTGAATCCTGTGATTGCTTTGTCATGAAAGCCTCGTTGGGTTTTGATTTGGTTTTTCCGAGGTTGATCGAGTGTGTGTTGCTATTGGCGCACCCCGGCCGGGTAAAACTTTCTGAAAGCCGTGTCCGCGGTTATGGACGACTTGGAGCACAGTATCTCGACCATAGACAAGCATAACTAAAGTTTATTGCTATAAATTTGACTTTATAATGACTAGTAATCAGCTTCACCATAATGGAATGGCTAATTAATACTGCCCACAATTACTTGTTTGGAGTGTCGCTTGCGACCATTGTACCTGACTAGTAAGTATTGCAACTACAACGGAATGGCTGAATAAAAGTACCAACAACTGCTGGGTTTTGGGTTATCTCATGCTATTTGTATCTGACTAGAAAGTGTTGCAACTATCACGGAATGGTTAACTAAAAGTGCCCACTGCTTAATTTATCAGAATGATTATCTATACCTGACTAGTAATTGTTGCAACGATAACTGAATAAATAAAAATGCCAACTGTGTGAGTTCCTCGGTTGACTTCCTCGTTTGGTCGCGAGGGGGAAACGCTAGGATGGGTTTGTTTGGTGTTAGCTTCAGTTTGGATCCGAGTAGGTCATTCTTAACCCTCTCTTAAATCCGACAGTTGTATCGAGTCTCTATAGGTTGTCTAGTGCATGCTGCCGCTGCCGCTTCAGTCCACCATACCTTTGTAGGCGAGGACCGCTGAATTCTAGTCTCGCCGTGTACTGGCCTCAGTACTGACGCTCCTCTTTTTCCTTTGCCCTTTGTCGGCACCCCTTTTGTTTAAGCAGGTTTTGAGATCGACGTCGTTAGCAGGGTTACCCTTCCGGCTTGGCCTGGGCAGGGTTATGGACGCCATTGGTTATCCTTCAGGGCTCTTAGCCCCATTTGCATCTTGTCCGTAGTCGGACGCTCTAACGTTTTCAAGGTGATTTGGATCTTTGTATATTATATCTGTATTCTTGACTCATTGAGTCGCTGTTATATATATCTGTTTTGTGGGTCCCATTGAGGACTGTTGTGTAATGTTATTACTTCGTTTTCCACCCGCACGAAAGTGCCTGGTGGGCACCTTTGAATCGTTTCTATGCGGGTTTGGCGGGTTTCGCTAAAACTTGCATAGGTCCGATTCTGAGGGTGTTACAGAGTGGTATCAGAGCTCAGCAGTTGCGATACCCCACAAGTCCAGCCTGTAGGATAACCTAGCTAACGGCCGAAGTAGAGTGTCAAAACTATTTTTGCAAAATCGGTTGGATAGTTCTGATTAGGTCTGATTTTACTCCTTACCCCTCTGCTATTCTCATCTTATCTCGACGTGTTTTCAATCCGCTCTCTTCTCTTTCTTCGAGTCCAGGAATTCTCGTGGTTGGGTTTCCGTCGTATCTTCAGGGTTTCGCTTTCTCCCTTTTGTAACGGAGGTGCTACGATCATCAATCGGCAACTTGTATGTTGTACCCTTCATCCAATCTTTTGTTCTTGAGCTCTTTATCCATATGTGTTCCTTGCTGGATATCAGTGTCATTGAAAAACATATGAGAAGGACGAGCATTGGTGAAGTTGGAGTATACCTTGAGCATGTGTTGTTCATGCCAATGGAACCATCGCGGAACCTAATCATTGTGTCTTTCATACGATTTCTGCTGGCATCATCCCTTTGTTCCGGATACCGCCTATGAAGATCTTCAGTCTAAATCTCGAGAGTTGAGTTGCCTGATTCTCCTACTCATGTATAGAGTTGATAGTGTGGGTACGGGATGGATTGATCACCCTACCCGACTCTTACTGTTTACTCTTGTACATCGAATTGGTGGATCAATGTAACTTTTCCCTCTTCTAATGGAAGTTAGAGGTGGCTTTATTTGCTGATACCTCTACCTTCGACCTTTTGTTCCGGAGTGCTCTCTCGACGATCACGGACAACGACCTCTTGTTAGTGGTGTCGCGAGGATCTACGCAAAGCGAGAAGACGCAGATCGCCGACCTTCCTTCCGGTACCATGAGGCGGATCTCGAGGGCGAGATCCCTTGTTAGTGGTGTCGAATTGTGGCATCCCGCAAAACCACTACTAGAAAATCGCGTTGTTTTTGTGCATTGCATCATCATGACCGCATGCTCATGTCATCATGCCACATTGCATTTGAGCATCGTCATCATCTTGCATTTTCTCGCATAAAACTATTTCGGAAAAACCCAGTTTTGTTTTCTAAACGCCCCGACCTTGTTCAAACACAAAACCCCGGGTGCTGCCGGATACTTTGTTGTCTAAAAACTATTGCAAAAGTTCATTGCAAATTAAATAAAAGTTTAAAATATTTTAGTGGGGGCAGTCGAACGGCCGATTCGACCCGAACGACCACCCCCCAGATTAAATCGGTCCCCTCTAAATCCTACATCTACCCATCCTAATCTACCCACCCAGCCTCCACCTCACCCCACCCAATGGCATGTAGCCACCTCACCCCTTCCCTTCCCCTACCCAATCACAGCCCGCCACTTGTCCACAGCCTCTCCCTCTCTCTCAGCACACCACACCCCTGCCCCCACACTCCCTGTCCACACACACACAGCACGCACACTGCACCCGCGCGCGCGCCCTGGCCACCTCACTCAGCCCCTGCCCCCTGGGCCCCACTCGCGCGCTGGCCCACTCGCAGCCCCTCCCTCTCTTTTTCCCCCTGGTCAACCCCACCCTGGCCCCGCCGACAACCCCTGGCCCGCCCTGGCCCCATCGGTCCCACTCACCTGCCCCGCACCGTCCTCTCCCTCTCTCCCCTTCCCCGCTTCCTGCCCCTCCTCTCTGCAGCGCGCTGCCTCCCCGCTCCGGCCCGCACCACCGCCCCCCGTTCCTCTCCTCTCCCGGGTCCTCCCCCCCTGGCTCCATCTCCCTCCTAGCCTCCCCCGACGCAGCCGTCGGCCGCCACCAAGCACCACCGCTCGCCGGCCTTCCCTCCTCCCGCTCTCCACCGGCCGCCGCCGGGCAACTCCACCTCCGGCGCCGGTTCCCCTCCTCTCCACCCGCCTCGGCCGCCTCGCCCTCGCCGGCCGGCGCGCTCCGGCCTCGCCTCCTCTGCCCCGCCACCAGCCCGCCGCGTCCTCCGCTCCCGCACCGAGCCACCGCCTCGCCCCAGGCAGAGCCGCGGCCCCGCGCCGGCGCCCCGTCGAGCTCCCCTCCACCGGCCGTTCTCCCCGCCACCAGCAAAGCCGCGTCCGCCGCCGCACTCCGCTTCCGCTCGCCGCGGCCCTCCCCTCGGCCGGCGCGCTCTGGCCTCGTCTCCTGCTCGCCCTCGCCGGCCTCGGGCCACCCTCGCGCCGTCGAGCTCCGCCGCCCAGCACCCATCCCCCAGGCGGCCCCGCGTCCCCCGCCTCCGCCTCCTCGGCGTCCTCCGCCAACAGCTTCACCTCGTCGCTCCCGCGCTCGCTCACCTCCGTTGCCGCCAGCAAGATGAAGAAGTCGCTCGGGCTCAAGTACTCCGCCTCGCCAAGGTAGGAAGCCGGGGAGCGGCGGCGACGGGGCCAAGACGGTTCCCAGGCGCCAGAGGATCGCCGGTGAGCTGATGTGAGAGCGGCTGCGCGTGTCCGAGACCGCCGACGCCAGGATCCGCTGGGGCTTCCTCCGCATCGCGGCCGGTCAGGACCACCCCAAGGTCGTCGAGGCGATATCGACAAGACCTACCTCGCAGATGCCAAGAACAACCGTACCCGTTAGCCGAGGACCCGTGTGTCTCCAAAGTTCCCCTCCAGCAAGATCCCCACCAGTTCGTTGCCGTGCCACGGTTGGCGACAAGACATCCTTCGCGGACCGGAGAACGATCCCGGAGCCCGATCCGAGACCGATCCCTCGTCAAACCCCAAGATCGCCTACACGGAACTCCATGCTCTTCCTTCCGTTGCCGAGACCCTGAACGACAAGAACTCCTTCCCGAACCGATGCCGACGACGTCGCATGCCAAGATCTTCGTCCCGAACGCCAAGACCGCCGGTGCCGAATTCCGAGGAATCCGACCTGGAACATCAAGATCTACCGATGACCGAGAGCCCGGACGCCAAGATCCACGACTCAGAGATGCCAGGGCACCAAGTTCGTCGAGACCCTGAGGACCCGTTCCCGGAGGCGAAGACCGGACCCGACAAGATCTTCGAGACGACAAGATCGGCAGCGACCAGGAGAATCCGATGTGCCCCGACGCCAGACCAAGTACTTCCTCCCGGAACGTCAGGACCTACCTCCGATATCCGAGAACGTTTCTGTCGAACCCCCGACCCCCGGAACCCCAAGTTCGCCGAACCCTAAATGTGTGAATCCCTTCCCGAAACCCTATTTTATAACCTAATATAACTTGTCGCATAATTATTGTCTTGCATGCATACACTCATGTTGTTTGGGGGCCTTATGCCGATTCACCTAATAATTAAATATGGGGCCCATATGCGGGCAAATATAGTCTTATATTGGCCTCATTTAAATTTGTGTAGCGAACCCGGTGCTATCTTCTGCCATGTTAAAACAACATATAAATTGCGGGGTAGTTAAATAACTTGAACCGTTTAATTAATTGTCGGGACCCCGGTTTCGCTTAATATGACCTAATTGCATTGCACCTTTGTCATGCCATGCATCATACATGCATCATGCCGATCTTCTGCCGTCGTATTAAATATTGCATCCGGTGTTTCTTCTAGTGTTTTGCTTCTTCGAGGATAAGGCCGTTGAGTTGATGTGAGCTTCGCCCCGATCGTCGGTTGAACCTTCGACAATGTTTTCAGGCGAGCATCTCCCCCCTTTCTACCTATCTTACTTTTATAGTATTTACTTCCCTCCTGTTGATCTATTGCTATCTGTGTTGCGATGCTCTAGTTTCCGTACCCATGATATCCCCTTGCAGCCATATATTGCCTCGGACACATCCTATTACCTGTTCTTTGGTAGATAGTTGGACTTGCGCGTCGTAGTCGCTTGCTCAAATGTTGTTGCGTGTTGTCAAGTTCCACAGTTGTTGGAGTATTGCCGCATGTTTGATGTTGGAGATGATCATAGCTTTACTTTTTGTTCACTTTAATTCCTGTTTAACAACTAAAATTGAAGTAAGCAGAGGCATCGGTGGGTGACAGATAACATTTGGTTTCCGAACGCCCACTTGTGTCCCGTAGGACCCCGAGTACTTGATACCTGTTCCTTGATTTATCGCGCTATCCACATCCGGGAGGTATATGGGACCCCCCTGAGCCAGAGCTTGATTCAGTCTTATTTCTTGGGGCCACAAGCTAGTTTGAGGTTTTATTTACGATCCTGTACTTATGCCATGCTATTGTTTATTTACGATTGTGCGAGGAGCACACTGTACTGTTTAGGTAAGCGGAGTGTTTTCGCGGTATCGACACCCCGAGTTTTCGGGTTCCCAGTCGTTTACAGCCATTGACGCAAACCTTGAGTCCGTCTCGGAGCTAGCTTACTTCATTGCGGGTCTACTCAATGGGGTGGCCCCCTGAAATATTTCTGAATCCTGTGATTGCTTTGTCGTGAAAGCCTCGTTGGGTTTTGATTTGGTTTTTCCGAGGTTGATCGAGTGTGTGTTGCTATTGGCGCACCCCGGCCGGGTAAAACTTTCTGAAAGCCGTGTCCGCGGTTATGGACGACTTGGAGCACAGTATCTCGACCATAGACAAGCATAACTAAAGTTTATTGCTATAAATTTGACTTTATAATGACTAGTAATCAGCTTCACCATAATGGAATGGCTAATTAATACTGCCCACAATTACTTGTTTGGAGTGTCGCTTGCGACCATTGTACCTGACTAGTAACTATTGCAACTACAACGGAATGGCTGAATAAAAGTACCAACAACTGCTGGGTTTTGGGTTATCTCATGCTATTTGTATCTGACTAGAAAGTGTTGCAACTATCACGGAATGGTTAACTAAAAGTGCCCACTGCTTAATTTATCAGAATGATTATCTATACCTGACTAGTAATTGCTGCAACGATAACTGAATAAATAAAAATGCCAACTGTGTGAGTTCCTCGGTTGACTTCCTCGTTTGGTCGCGAGGGGGAAACGCCAGGATGGGTTTGTTTGGTGTTAGCTTCAGTTTGGATCCGAGTAGGTCATTCTTAACCCTCTCTTAAATCCGACAGTTGTATCGAGTCTCTATAGGTTGTCTAGTGCATGCTGCCGCTGCCGCTTCAGTCCACCATACCTTTGTAGGCGAGGACCGCCGAATTCTAGTCTCGCCGTGTACTGGCCTCAGTACTGACGCTCCTCTTTTTCCTTTGCCCTTTGTCGGCACCCCTTTTGTTTAAGCAGGTTTTGAGATCGACGTCGTTAGCAGGGTTACCCTTCCGGCTTGGCCTGGGCAGGGTTATGGACGCCATTGGTTATCCTTCAGGGCTCTTAGCCCCATTTGCATCTTGTCCGTAGTCGGACGCTCTAACGTTTTCAAGGTGATTTGGATCTTTGTATATTATATCTGTATTCTTGACTCATTGAGTCGCTGTTATATATATCTGTTCTGTGGGTCCCATCGAGGACTGTTGTGTAATGTTATTACTTCGTTTTCCACCCGCACGAAAGTGCCTGGTGGGCACCTTTGAATCGTTTCTATGCGGGTTTGGCGGGTTTCGCTAAAACTTGCATAGGTCCGATTCTGAGGGTGTTACAATACCCGCGATCATCTTGGTGTCCATGATCATTTCCACGGTCATAACCGCGGTCATACCCGTGATCCCCCTGGCGCATGCGATCATAGCAGCGGTCATAACCGCGGTCACGATCATCTTGGCGTCATCGATCTCCTTGGCGCAGGCGGTCCTCCTGCCTCCCACGATCATCAGCGCGGCCATGTGTCCGAGTGTCGCCTTTGCCGCCTCCGCGGCAAGCAACGTTGCCCGAGGAAGTGAAGCCCTCAGTATCGTTCGGATCATCTTGCAGGGTATCCTAGGCAACAAGTTGATTAAGAAGATCTGATAAAGTTGTACCGGGGTTGGTGTTGATGGCGGTCTTGAAGGGGCTGTAGTATTTGTCGAGCCCTTTGAGGATGGACCCGATCAGCTCGTCCTCATCGAGGGTTTTTCCAGCGGCAGCGAGCTCTGCCGCGATGGCCTTTTTCTTAGCTACGTACTTGGCAGCCGAGAGAGTGCCCTTCTTTGTGTTCTGGAGGGCACCACAAAGAGCCTGAATCCTTGACCGTGATTGAGAGGAGACAAGTTCCTTGAGTGCAGCCCACACTGCAGTAGCTATGTCCAGCCCGGTGACATGGGCAAGGATTTTGGGAGACACGTAATTCAGCAAAAACTAAAGTACCTGTTGATCCCGTGATGAGCCACAAGTATAGGGGATCGCAACAGTCTTCACGGGTAGTATTACCCAATTTATTTATTCGATGCAAGGGGAGCCAAAGAATACTTGCAAGCCTTAACAACTGAGTTGTCAGTTCAGCTGCACCTGGAAATAGTTCTTGCTCACAGAAGTTATTAGTAGCAACAGTTTGGTAGTAGCAACATCAAAGCAACAACAACAATGAAACAAGAGCAATAGTAACAGTAGCAGTAAACAATAGGATTCGAGTGCGGTAGGCATAGGGATGGATGGACGGGCATTGCATGGACGATTCTAAACATGTAACTTCAAGATCTAGGGCATTGCAGATAAATAACAACAAGCATCCAAGTACTAAACAATCCAAGGCATGTGCTCCAAATATAGTCATACGTGCTCGCAATGAGAAATTGCACAACATCTTCTGTCCATCCAGCCCGTGGCAGCGGGGTCTCTAGGGAACTATTGGCAATTAAGGTGCTCCTTTTAATAGAGCACCAGATCAATGCTAACACTCTATGAACACATGTGATCCTCACACCATAGCCATCCCCACCGGTTGTCCCAATTATTGTCACATTGGGGCCTTTGGATCCGGACAATGATATGTGTACACAACTTGCAGATAAGATCACAAACAATACTATCATAATGATTTAATAATAAGTTCATATCTGAGATCATGGCACTCGGGCCCTAGTGACAAGCATTAAGCACAACAAGTTGCAACAAAGTCAAATAACACTAATAGAGATACTAGGCACTATGTCCTAACAATCTTATTCGATTACATGATATAACTCATCCAATCCCTACCATCCCCAAGCCTACAGCGGGGGATTACTCACTCATGGATGAGGGAAACATCAGTGGTTGATGGAGATGCGTTGGTGATGACGATGGCGATGATCCTCTCCAAATTCCATGTCCTAGCAGGGTGCCAGAACGGAGTTTCTAGATCCAAATCTTGGTTTCTGGTGGCAGCGGTGGAGCGGAACTCTTTCTGGAAAACTATCATACCCACTCATTTTTTAGGTCAAAAGGCAACTTATAGGCGCAGAGGGAGGCCGAGAGGGTGCCTGGGGCGCTTGCACCCCCTAGGCACGGGCAGGGCCCACCCGCGCCTAGCATGGGTGTGGGCCCCCTAGGCTCCTACTCCGTCTCTTCTTCTGGCTCCGTGGATCTTCTAGTGAAATATAATTTTTGGCATATTTTCTAGGATTTTTCCTAATAGTTCATTTTCTGCACAAAAACAAGACACCAAGGTAATTCTGCTGAAAACAGCGTCAGTCCGTGTTAGTTGTATCCAAATCACACAAGTTTAGAGAAGAAACAATAGCAAAGTGTTCTAGAAACTAGATACGTTTTGGACATATCAAATCCCCCCAAGCTTATCTTATTGATTGTCCTCAAGCAATTCAGTTGAAAACTGAGTACGATAAAAGAACTTTCACGATCACATTTGCTTCACATGATGCAAATATTCTCAACACAGAAGTAGATTCTTAGAAAATTCATAATAAAGAGTATGCAACTAAGTCTACTCAATAGTCATTGCAAGCTATGAAGAGAAACCAACTCAATAATAATAAGTAGCATGAACATAAACATAAACAACATTGCAATGCTCATAATAAGGTATGATAGAGTGGTATCTCGCTTGCCTTTGTTTGAAGAGCACAATATAAATGCCAAGTCACCTATGAAGTTCACATGAAGACTAGAAGTAAAGATATTAGAGATACAAGCATCAAAATCATGACATAATTAACCAAGTTTTGGAACAAACACAAGAATGACAACTATGCTCTCAAGAAGGTGCTCGTAGAATAAGTGGTGACTCAACAAGGTTGTGAAAATGGTTTTGAAAGGTTTGAAAGGCTTCCAAATGTTGAAAGGAAGGTATTCATTAGCTTTGAGCTCTCATTGCCCCTATCATATGCATCTTCATGTGGTTAAGGTGAAAGTGAGGTCCACTCTGAATCATATGCTTGACAGACCGTAGACTGGAAATCCCAAGTCCCTTGAGTACGAGGGTCGCTCCGCATGCTACTCAACTTTGGTTACCTGAAAGTTCTTGTCATTGTAAATACATGCATATCAAAGAGAACCGCCAACGGGGTACTCCTTGCACATGATACACGAGCGATCCCGTGATCAAAATGACAAGGCAAGCAGACAATGAGCATCTCAGCGATCTTTTTATTTACTATGTGTATAGCTTTTTATTGAGGATGCTTCATAAATGCTCATTATGGTGATGCTGCCGCCATGATTAGGCATGGCTTAGGCTAGCGGCCCAGGCGTTTCTCTAACACAATGTATAGACTCCATGAACTCACAACCTCCCCTTTTATTTCATATCGTCGACATCTGTAAACAAAAGAGCAAGGAATCAACTGGATGAGATATCCAAAAAGTGTTGTAAGCGTTCCCCATGACAGCACGGTTCTGCTGACTCCTAGTATATAATTTGCAATCATATAACTTTCATGGACAGGTCACAATGGTTCAAGATTATTAAGCACAAGGAATAAAGTGTGCCATCAAGTTCGTGAGAGCTTTACTAACTAACTTTCTCAAAATGGACAAACATTTTATTTTGGAAGAAAACACGGCATATAGAATATGCACTGAAGTAGAAAATGATGCTAATAGGTAGGTGATACGTCGAAAACGTATCTATAATTTTTGATGCTCCATGCTTGTTTAGTATCTACTTTGCTTTACGTGTCTACACTTTGAGGTGATTTTTACATGTTTTCTGGTACTAACCTATTAACAAGTTGCAATAGTGCCAGATGCTCCTACATACTGTCAGTGAAGCAGTAAGCCTGTCAGTGAGTTCCTGCATACTGCAAATACTCAGGATCTCTTTTATCTTCCTTTGTCCCAACAAGCTTATCAGGAATATCAAAGTCTTGAACAAATTCTCAATTCTGGCAGGGAAGGGGAATCTGATTGTTGGTCTTACATTTGGGGCAGTAATTTTTCGGTCAAAAAGGCTTACTGCTCTTTAGCCGGTTACCAACCAGCTCAGCCACATTTCTCTTGGATATGGAAATCTTCTTGTCAACAAAAGCACAAATTCTTCTTCTGGCTCTTACTGCTTGATAGACTCAATACAAGAAATCTTCTGAAAAGGAAATGTTTTTCTCTGGCATCTTATGACTGTGTCTTCCAGGGCTGCAATAGTGAAGAAACCAGTTTACATTTGTTTTGGGAATGCCCCTTTGCAAGAGCCTGCTGGGCTGAAATTTCACAGGTCAATATGGCTGATCAAAGCATCTTTGAAGTTTTAGCCAGTATTAAAAAAGACCTCAAGGTCCCTTTTGCAATGGAAATTCTGATTCTTGGAACTTGGGGCATCTGGATTTGCAGAAATAATGAAATTTTCAACAATCAGCATGCGTCGATGGAGACCTGGAAGGCTATTGTAGCCCAGGAATTAAGATGGGTCCTTTATAGAATTAAGAAGTATTATCAGGGCTTTAAGGTTTGGATTGAAACCAATTTAGACAGGAGATAGCTGAGTAGAATGTTATCCCTCTTCTTTGAGGTGGAATATGTTTGTAAATATTATTTTGTAACTCTCTATAATATATAAAAATTGCAGTGGGGTTTTTTTGCCCTACTGTTTTACCCTCAAAAAAAAATAGTGCCAGATGCCTGTTTTCTGCTGTTTTTGGTTTTAGAAAAGTTAGTAAAGTAATATTCTCGGAATTGGACGGGACAAACGTCAAAGTCAATTAATTTCCGTGGGGAACAAGAAGTCCAGAGGGGAGCCGTAGAGGCCATCCAGGGCAGCCAGACTCCCCCCAGGCGCGGCCAGGGGTGGGCCTGTTCCTGGCTAGGGTTTGGCCCCCTTGGTCGCCTCCTCGGCATCCCCCTTCACCTATAAGAAGCCCCTGATGCAGAAAGCCTGAGCACCCGATCAAATATCCACGAAACCGTCTTTAGCCGCCGCCACCATCGTCCCTAGATTAGGGGGATCTGAAGTTCTTCCCAAGGGGAGATCATCCCGGAGGCCTTCTCTCCGGTATGATGTGTGAGTAGTTCTACCTTGGACTATGGGTCCATGTAGTAGCTAGATGGTTGTATCTCCTCCTTTGTGCTTTCATGTATAGATCTTGTGAGCTCCGTTTGTGATCAAGATCTAATCTATTTGTAATCATGCATGTTGTGTTTGCGGGGATCCGATGGATATTGAGATTATTATGTTGGTTTGATTAATGGTTTTGTCTTTATGATTCTATCATGTATGTGTTGTTTGTGATCTTGCATGCTCTCCGTTGTTAGTAGCTATCTTGGCCAAGTAGTTGCTAGTGACTCCAAGAGGGGGTATTTATGCTCTATAGTGGGTTCATGCCTCTAGTTTCCAGGGGAACTGACAATAATCTCTTCGGTTGTAGATGTGCTGTTGCTACTAGGGAGAAAACAACAGTCTCTTGTTCATGGAACATGTGGACTATTTACCTTACACACTTTGCTTAAAGCAGTTGTCTGTTGCTTGCAACTTAATATTGGAGGGGGTTCGGATGATAACCTGAAGGTGGACTTTTAGTCATAGATGCAGTTGGATGGCAGTCTATGTATCTTGTTGTATTGCCCAATCGAATATCATAGGATATTTCTGACTAGTAATTGCATTGTTATGCCTTGCTTAGTTCATGTCAATTGCCCTGCTGTAATTTGTTTACCCTTCATGCCATGTTGTTTATCTAAGGAGAGCACCTCTAGTGAACTATGGACCCCGGTCCAATCTTTACCATTGATACATCTTCCACTGTTACTTGTTTACTTGCTGCAAACCATTACCTTCCACACCATACTTTTAATCCTTTGTTATAGCAAACCGGTGAGCTTGACAACCTCACTGATTCGTTGGGGCAAAGTCTTGAGTTTGTGTTGTGCAGATCTCCGCGTTGCTTGCAACACCTGTGTGGCGTTTCCTTCCTCCTTCTGGTTCGATAACCTCGGTCTCAACTGAGGGAAAACTTGCTGCTTGCTCTTCGCACCCTGTGCTTGGGGTTACCAACGAAGTGCCACATCAAGCATCATCAGTAGGTATGGTGGACACAGTTGGCAATATTGGTTTGGGGGAGTTGGAAGCACAGGTAGAGCTCATACTCAGTGCAAGTGAAGGCTAGCAATATAGAGGGAGCGACAAACGGGAGAGCAATGACTATCATAATCATGCTTGCAACAAAACCTGACTAATTATGGCATGAAAGTGATACAAGAACTCTGAGGCAAAATAAATCATCGAGGCTTACTGTAACATCCCAGGATTAGCACCTAGAAATAAAGAGGACACATGGTTGTGCATTGCATTCATGCATAAGAAAATCCGGGGAATTTTCGCGCAAAACTAAAAGAGCTGTAGAGGGATCGAGATCTCTCTTGTTCTGATGGAAACACCAGGACAGGTGCGATGGATTTCAACATGACCTCTATTGTACTTCTATGTTTGAGGGGAAGGAATTCAAATTTGAATAATCAATTGGTGAATTTGAATCCTAAAAGAATAATAATTGTAAGCTAATTGCAATAGAAAATAAGAGGTAAACTCTCATTTTTAAACAAGGTATAATATTTTATTCAAATAGAAAGATAGTAGAAATTTCAATAAAAGTACACTACTATAAAACAAATAAATATAAAATTGAATTACATAAATACATACTAAAAAGACTTTATTACAATAATAAATATATATTACATTGTTTGCAGATGAAATTATAAAAGAAAAATAAAACAAGTAAACTTTATTAAAAGTAATACAATATTACAATGTCTTTACATTATTCAAATAGAAAAGTAAATAACAATATTATACAAAGGAAAAGAAATAATAATTAATACATCAATAATGTTACAAGGATTCTTAAATTCTGTACATGAACATATTACATTGTTCTTACAAGATAATAAGAGGATAAAACCTAAACTATATTTTCTATCTAATTCTTGATCTTCTCATTATGCCTTTGATCCTGATCTCTGCAAAACAAAACAGCAGACTAACAATAGTACAAGAATAAGGGGGTTAGTTTATTATTATACTCTCAGATTGGGCCTAGAGTTGCTAGAGCCTGAATTCATCATTGAGTATTTATTAAAAAGGGGCCAAATCATATTATCTATTCTTAATCAGATTGTGGCCTCAGTTCAACATCATTGGCTTAGGGGCAAGTTTCACCAAAGCCAGATAAGAAGGTAAAGAGGTAAAACATCAGGAAATATCAAGCTTTTTACTTCATCTGATCCCCACACCACAACAGGCAAAGAGGCTGCTCACTCACCAGCATGCACTAGTGTGCTGTCAACACCACAAGAGTTCAGCAAAATGAGAGACTACCAGCCGTAGCTGAGCTGCTACCATATCCTCTCTCCACACACAAACACATACAACCAGACCAGCAACTTCTCATTAGCCCAAGAACACCACCAAGGACATCGTTGTTCTTATCAGATCTCTCCCAAGAACACATAAACCACAGGAAACCAACTTGCCACCAAATAAGAACATCCTTGTTCTTATCTGTCTATCATTACACCACAATGATCTCAACAACCAGCATACATGATAGCTTCCACAAACCAGTGGAGGAATATGTGGGAACATGAGGAGGTGGGAGAGTGGAAGCTTACCAGCAGCAAGGAAAGCAGGCCACCAACAACATCAGGAGGACAGAGTAACAAGAAGAGGATCCAGTAGTAACACCACAAGATAGCTCCAATCTAACCTCACACTCCAGTTTGAGGTTAATCACTTTTCTCTTTTGTTCTCATCATTGATAAGGAAAAAGGGAGAGTTGTGAGAAAAGGCACTTTCATAATTGCATACAAGTGGTATGCAAAATCATCACCAAGTATTTGGGAAATAATAACATTTGTTATTTTCAAACTAGCCCAATTAACATCATATCATTTCACTATGGAGCATACTACTGTGCACACTCTAATGAGGCACCACAGTAGAGTATCCACCAATAATGGAAGCCATTATAGGGTAAAATGATAACCATAAATGTTATCAAAATCAAGTGCCTCAGCCTTTGCATCATTGGCTAGGTCAAGAATTTCCTTCACAAAATTCAACCATAGTAACTGATCTTAGTCAGGAAAATAACATCGATGCACTATTTAGCTTCAGACCAGCATCATTAGCTTATTATCTAGTTTTACTAAATAAACATACCAACAGACCACAACTGCTAGTCTACAGGGCACATTCCCAGAGGGTAGCACCTCTGTACCTAACAGATTCAGAATGTCTTGAGCACTAACTCAAGTCCATTTTATTCAATACACTAATCATTTTCCTAAAAAAGATTCAGGAATCATTTAAAATGGTTGTTATCATATAGGCAGTGTAATCATAGTGGTCACTCAGTTACACTTACTGATCAAACAATCTTATCATTTCCCTAGTCAACCATCTAGGAAACCATTTATCCAGTTATCAAGATATTGGTAGATAAACAAAATCTACAGTGTATATCTCAATTCATATTTGTCCAAGGACATGCCTTTGTAAGATATGATCATCAATAGCTCATTAAAAGCCATCTGCAAGCAACCAACATTAAAAAATTTAGATCATTTTCCTAGCCATATGGCTAGGAATCATTTTGGGGGTAACAACTCTATCATATTGACAGGCATATAATTCAGTTGAACATTATGAATCCATAACTTATAAAAATATATGAGTACCACCACAAGATTAGATTGGCAGTGCCAAAGCATAGCTTACACATATTTTAAATCAATCCGAAGAGCATCACATAGTTCTGTAATAAATCCAGGAAGTTTCCTTATATCATTTGCCTGAATATTTACTTCCAGGAATCATTTTTAACACTATCTGTCAACATGGATAGATAATTTTAGTTCAATATAGACTAAGATATTATCATCTTAACCAGCTACCAACTTAGCCACATTTTTTTAACAAAACCACTTGTTCTCTGATCAAACTAACAGCCAAAGATAACTGTACAAGGGATAAATACCAAGTACTGGTAGTGTGAAATTAAGATACCTGTGTCACACTTTTGACCTGAGAATAACAGTAATCACAAACCTCTCTTCTGACAATAAATTACAAGCTATCCAATATATTTCATCAAACCAATTTACTCCACTTAGCAATTCAAAGGGAATCAGATCCTCATCATATAAACACTAGGACAGCGCATTCGGGCTACTTAGAATAATCCCATCATCACAGAGAGAAATTTGGAGAGGATTTAAGTGGAGAAAAGAAAGGGGGAGGAGAATCCCCACTTACCCTGTGGTCCTCGCTAGAGTGTGAAGAGGAAGCAGTGGCCGGTGTCGAGGATGAACACGGCGGCACGGGGAGCACCCAGAGGGCGCTGCAACCCACGCCAAGCCGCGTTCATAGAGATCACAGTGAGGAAGACGACACCATCTCCTCACCAAGGCACCAGGGCGACGCCAGAGGAGCGACGAAGCACCACATCCTCGACAACAGCGCAAACCCTAGCCATCAGAGAGAGAAGCGCGGCTAGGAGAGGGCTCGAGCATCAAATAGAGCTGGGGCCATTGATGCAGCGTCATCCACAGCGTCATTTCACACCACGATGGCGGCCATGGTGACCTGCGCCGGCCATGATCAAGGAACGGCGGCGGCGGCACCAGGGGGTCGCCTAGAGAGAGAGGGAGATTCAAGAAAGGAGGAGGACACACAAGACCGAGTGGGTCGGTTTGACTGGCTTGGTCCACCGATCGGGTTGGTCTAGCCCAACCATGGGCCAGACTGACTGGTGGGACCAAGGTAAAATGATATCAAGAAAATAAATAAAAATAAAAAGGAAATAATAATTACCAAGATAGCCTCAATATAATATTAGTTGTAGAAAAATAAATAAAAAACCTAAAAATACATATAGTATATCAAAATGTTCACAAAAATAATATCTACCTAATAAAAATATAACTTTATTTGTTTAAAATAAAAATAAAGTAAAACAATTATTAACACCATTAAATCTTAAGTGAAATTTTATAAAATAAAACAAAAACCCTAAAAATAAATAAAAGGTCATTTTTGTGTATCAAAAGAACTCTACTATTTTATAAAAAATACTAACTTAGAGTTTTACAAATAAAACATAAAGCAAATAATTAAAGACACTTAATTCTTTGATGAATTTTATAAAATAAAGATAATACTTAAAAATAAATAAAATTCATTTTTAAGGTCTTGAATAAATATATTACACTAGAAAAATATTAAATATATTATTAGGAAAGTCTTTAATATTTTAAATAATAAAGCCTTACCTAATACCTATTTTGTGAATTCTTTAAAACAATTCTTAAGTAAGAAATAATTACAATTCTTATAAAACCTTGAGTAATTAGTATCTTGGTACTATATCCAGACCCATAACTTGAATTCATAATCAAACTTAAGTATAACTTTTAACTTTAAAATATTCTTTAAAAAAAATCTTATTAAGAATCCTTTTAAATAAACATTGGGTATCACCCATTTATATAATATGGAGAATAATCATTATATCTTAACCACTATTAACATAACTTTAAATTCTAACAAATTACTAAGATCATCTAATTATGATCCCATTAAATAAATACATATTCCTTTCATAATAGCAAAACTAATTTAATCTAATCATTCACTTGAATGTAAAATGAATAATCCCACACTTTAATCATACTTATCATAAATCCAAAACTTGAGAATAATTAAAACAAATTACATCTTAAGTTTACTTAACCTTTTAAAGTTAACTTTAGTCTCAAAAGCTTATAAACATCATGTCTAAAAAACTACTTATGTTTTTATAGTGGACTTTGGTCTATTTCAACTAAGAGATAATGCATCTCAAGTCTAAGATAATAAATCAAATACCAGAAGGCATTGATCACATTTTATTAACAATGAAGATTGCTTAAACATTATAAAGAAAATCTTTTCTTCAAATGTTATTATTTTTGCCACTTCAAATAACAATCTTATAATAAGTCCTTCAACTCTTAACAAATCTATCCCAAGGACTTTTATCATAGTCACCATAAGACAATTCACCATAATCACATCATCTTATACTTTACTTACATATTTTGGATTATTAACACTTAGGTTCCTTATAAAGGTCATTACTTATAAAGTAAAATTTGAAGATAAACCAACTCTGAAAAGAATCACTTAAATTCTCTTCACTCAAAGTATTGGGGATCCAATTTGGGAGTTTTACAAAAATGCATAGCATTACTTATGCATAACTGCATATTGCTTCTTTAAACATTAGTACTTACCGGACCAATGATGCAGATTTCAAATATTGGATCTTATGCCGTCTCAAAGACCGTGAGTGCATAATTTTGCGATAACAAAAGGCAAGTTCACACTTGCTCATGTCCTTTGATTATTTTCTGTAAAGTATTTTACAAATCCAGTGTTGTCATCACCTGCATTTGAAAAAGGTCAGAAAACACTATTTTCATAATAATGTGATTATAGGTTATTTACCATGAGGTAATAACCTACTATAAGAGTTCTGGTGGTAAAGGAACATATTACCTAGGACTTAACAACCAATGTCGCCAGTGATTCTTGCGCCGTATATTACGCGTTGACCATGAGATTTGGAATGGGACGGAGAAGTCAGCTGTATATTTTCTCTCTCTCGCATGGAGCTGGATGTGCGGGTCGTGGGTGTTATCACTCGTAGCGTGCATATTATTTATGGTAATTCGTAGGGGATATGCAGCATATGGGTGGGAGCCCTCAACGTCCCACGATAGTTCCGGCATCTGAACGGTTTGTACAAACCATTGCCGTAATTCAATAGGTGGGCATGGTGTACACGAAGGAGACATGCGGGGTCGCAGAGAAGGAAGTGATTGTCTTGGATCTTAGGTTGGGCCTCAAACCAAGGAAGTTTGAACGGGGACATACTCCCGGCCGTGCAACAAAACCTAAGGTCTCTCATGAGTAAAGTGACGCACCTCTGTAGAGTGTAAGAACTGTAACTTGTTACTCCCTGTTCCGGGAAGGAGCTACGAACGCGGCGGGAAAGGAACCCCATGAAGGTTCTGGTAAACCCGTGAAGGCTGACGGACATAGATTTTCGGAATAAAAGCAACCTTTGAAGAAATGTTTACAAAAACTTGCATTGCCTACGACCTACGGTCTGTGGTTGTAGCTATAGTGCATCAAACACTCCTTTTCTAGTGAACCTGCTGAGTACGCTCGTACTCAACGTATCTTCTTAACCCTTGCTAGGTTCTAAAGCCAGTATACACGATGTCTACATCAAGTTATGCTCCAGGAATCATCATTAAAAGCTAAAGCTCTTCAACAAAGTCAAGGAAGTCAACATCAACTCAAGTGAAGACAAAGTTGCGAATTAGATAAGAATAGAATCTCTAGCCATAGGACCTACTTCTGTAGACTACTGCAATAGCAGCAATACAAGACAAATAGTTAGATGCTAATTTTATTAGCATAATAGTTATGAGTTGTTTATTTCTGATTCTTCTTTGTAAGAAGTTTGTTTCTCTCTCTTTAACCTAGAGTGTTCTCTGGATCTTGTGTAAAGAGTTGAGTTGTAACCTATAGTCATGTCTTGGACCTGTTGTGTTTCTGTTGTACTACTCTGAGGGATGTAATACTAGTGAGCGGTGTTTCATTGGTGTTATGTCAATGACTATAGTGTACTACATCATGCAGTGGTATGCTAGGTCACCGCACTTACTGACTAATGATTAGTCATATGCATGTGTGAGCATGTGCCAAGTCGATTCACATGAAAAGTCAGAGGAAGATACCACAATATCATACCAAAGTATGAATAAAACAATGCAAGCAAACATTCATATGACATGCTAAAAACTATTAGCAAGCTGGAGCTAATCATATCCAAGCAAGAACTACTAAGCATCCATAATGACATACATCTTACACAAACAGGCTAAGCATGCTCACAATGATGAGTATATGTACAAAAATGAAACAAATAGGGTTCGTTACCAGCCTCTTACCACACCTCAGGTTGTCTTAATCTTCAAAATTAAACAAAGCAGGTGCAGGCAAATAAACTATTTTCTCAGTCCTACCCTTTCTACGACCTTGCTAGGCAAAAGATAATTCATACGGTAAATTTATCACATTAGCCACCAAAGAAACAAAACCATGCTGAATCATGGATTCAATATCAAGCCTCTCTATGGGGAACTGATAATCTGAATAGTGAAGCTCTAAACCATGGAAAGCTAGCAACCTAGAAGCAATGAGACCTCCACAAATTCCACCCTTCTCGCGGTTGGTCGTGAGACAGTGAGCTATCAGCGCACCCAGGCTATAAGACCTATTCCTATTCAGATCAGCTGCGATAAAATCTAGATTAAAAGAAGACAACTTTATAGCAATCTTTCTAGCAAGAACACACTTGGTAATGAAATAGGCAAAGTATCTAATAGCTGGGAACTGAATGTTCCAAATTTTACCACTTTCCTTTGAGAAGTCAAAACCTTGGAAAATCTCAGCATATAAATCCATAAGTGACTTGGGCCTTTCATTGATCTTCTCACAAGATCCCCACCGAGGTACTCCAATTGCTGCATAGAAATCAACAAAAGGCAGGTCGACAAGTATGTTATATATTTTGTAATGGACCATGGGATTAGAAGTAGACCAAGTGAACCGGAAGTCCTGCACAAAATCCATGGCTAGCTTAACATATTGGAATGGTTCACCTACAACAAAGTGTTCCAACCCTGCATTTGTAACCATAGTTTGGAAATCTTGGAGGATCCCCACAGTTCTCATAAATTCATGGCATGGATATATGGAAGGAAAAATTGCCTCCTCACGATGAACCTTCATTGGCTCATGCACCATCAAGTCATATTGGTTCAGTGGATAAGCACTCATCTTCCTTGCTGAAATTTTTAGACAACCATCAAACCAAGTGTCTAAGTTGATAAATGATGAGCACCTACTATAGGAACTTGCTAGAGGACTACACACGCATCAAAACAAAGTTTCTAAGCATAGAACAAGCATGCAAGCTCAAACAACCTGACACCTATAGCAGCAAAATACTCAAGATACAATCTACCAATCACAAATCTAATTGGATAAGTGGAGGAGGCACATACCAAGGAACAATCTCTCCAAAAATTAGCACTTGAGATGGGCTGAACAAGCAGATCGAAAATCGCGAGCAAGAACAGCAAGAACTCGAGCTTGAGCAAGTGTTTGGTGTTTTTCGGGAGAGAGAGAAGATGGCTTTGAGGAGGCAGCCTGGAAGGGCCCAGGTGGGCCAAACCCCCCTAGGAGCCACCCCTGGTAGGCCGCGCCTACCATGGGTGTGGTGGGCTAGGGTGGCCCCCTACTTCTGGTGCCTCTCTGCCCCATTTTTCGAGGAAAAAATTATTTTGAATTTTCTGGGATTTTTCAGGAAACTTTATTTTTCGCTAATTTTCAGGGTATGAAAATTGTTTTTCTCACAGAAATAGTTTTTTCAGAAGAAGCAAAAGCAAACCGAAATCCAAACTATAGGAGCTCTAAGAAACTCAAACAAACAAACAACTAAAAAACTAAAGCTAAAGCAAAGACTAGGAAGGAGAAAAGTAAAATAAAGCAAGTATAACCACAGTGGAAACATTATGTTGCTCCTTAAAATCCTTTTGTTAACAAGGTTGATGAAGTCTTGTTACCAAAACAATCTTATATGAAACAAACCTTTGCATTCCACAAGGTGATTATGTTACCTCATACTTGATAGCAATGGTCCCAATCATAATAGTTTCAAAATTTTCTTGCGGAATGGGACAATATATTTCTCCAACCTTGATGCTCTCAATATTTTCAATGGAATTCAGGCAATAGCTCTTAGCAACCTTCTTGGGGAAATAGACAGTGTGCTCTTTGTCATTAATATTAAAAGTTACTTTTCCTTGATTGCAATTGATGATAGCACCTGTAGTATTAAGAAAAGGTCTCCCAATAATAATAGACATATTTTCATCTTCAGGCATTTCAAGCACAACAAAATCAGTTAAAACCATGCAATTATGAGCTACTTGAATAGGAACATTCTCATATATACTAACACTAATAGTAGTTGACTTATCAACCATTTGCAAAGATATATCAGTTGGTATCAACTTTTCTAGCTGGAGCCTCTTGTAGAGAGAAAAAGGCATAACACTAACTCCATCTCCCAAATCACATAAAGAAGTTCTAACATAATTATTCTTAATGGAGCAAGGAATAGTTGGTATACCTGGATCACCAAGTTTCTTTGGAACCATACCATTGAAGGAGTAATTAGTAAGTAGAGTAGAAATACCTTCATTAGGAATCTTCCTTTTATTAGAGACAATATCCTTCATATACTTTGAATAAGGAGGCAATTTAATAGCATCGGTCAAAGGAATTTGCAAGAATAAAGGCTTCATCAACTCACAAAACTTGTTGTAGTGTTCTTCCTCCTTTGACTTGTGTTTCTTACCTGGAAAAGGCATAGGTTTATGCACCCAAGGTTCTCTCTCTTTACCATGTTTATTAGCAATAAAATCTTCCTTTGTGTACCTAGTGTTCTTAGTGTGCTTCTCAGGTTCTTACTCACATTCCTCCTTATCAGGAGACTCATTTTTATCATTACCACTCTCAGTTTCAGCATTAGAGACAAATATACTATTAGGATCTACAACAGGTTCAAGCGGTTCCTCAACTATTCTATGTTTCTTTTTCTTTCTCTTACGAGGACTACCACTACTCTCACCTTGTTGGGAATCTTGCTCAATTCTTTTAGGGTGTCCTTCAGGATATAAAGGGTCTTGAGTAGCTATACCACTCCTAGTTCTAATTCCATAAGCATGTTTATCTCCTGAAGCATTAACTAGCATATCCTTTTGTACCTTAGCAAGTTAATCAAGTTGAGTTTGAACCATTTGAAAAATTTTACAAAGCATTTTAATACCATTAGAAGTTCTTTCCACAATACCTTTCAACTCATTGATAGCTCTAGAGTTTTCCAATAAATGATTCTGAACTTGTTTATTAAAATGACCATGTTTAACAATAAAAATGTCAAGTTCCTCTAAGCATTGATCAAGAGGCTTACCATAAGGAATATCACCTTCATCAAACTGTTGGAGAGAGTGTACCTCAATAGTGGATGAGTGGGTAATTGGCTTACATAATTCTTCTATAGGAGGTAGATTCTTCACATCTTCAGCTCTAATACCTTTCTCCTTTAGACACTTCTTAGCTTCCTTCATCACTTCATCATTTAATGCAATAACTCCTCTTTTCTTTGGTGTTGGTGTTAGAACTGGTTCAGGAACATCTGGTTCAGGAGTAATAGGATCAGGTGTATTCATCTCAGTTGAAGTCCAATCATCATAATTTTTGCTTATTTTAGCCATTAATTCTTCAGCATCTGTAGGAGTCCTTATCCTGAAAACACAATCAGCAAAGCTATCTAGGTATGTCCTAGAATCATAAGTTAGTCCATTATAATAAATATCAAGAAGCTCATTTTTAGGTAATGGACGTGCAGGATGTGCATGAATCAAGGCACAGAACCTTGTCCATGTCTCAGGCAATTTCTCTTGTTCTCCCTGTTTAAAATCAAAAAGTCTCTGCAAAGCAGCATGTCTAGCACTGGGATGAAAATATTTCTAGAAGAAAGAAGCAATCAGGGCTATCAATGAACCTAGAGGTAATCTATTAAACCAAGCCCTAGCTTCTCCTTTTAGTGAAAAAGGGAAGGTCTTAGTAACAAAGTACTTGCGCATCTTAAAATCATCAGAGAATAAAGCACTCATAGTAGAAAGCTCATTCATATGAGCCACAACACTCTCATTTTCAGTCCCATAGAAAGGTCCTTTCTCAACAATATCTAAATAAGATAAATTAAGAGAGAAATCATAATCTTTATCCTTAATATCTATGGGAGAGGTGGCAAACTTAGGATCAGAGGACAGTTTAGGCATAATAGTACATCTAGCAAGGAGACTCTTAATAGCACTAGTACCATGTGTGTTTCGGCACTCTTCAACAAAATCATCAGCGAACTCAATGTAACCATCATTAATATCATAACTCTCACTAGTCTTAGGTGAGCTAACATGTGTAATAGTGTCTTCACTAGGAGTTTCGGTATTTCCTAGACTAGCCATAGTAGCATCTAGAAAAGGACATAATGAACCACTCGCATCAAGCACAGTAGAAGTAACATCATGAGTATCAAAAGAAGTTTCAGACTCAGGAGTAGTAGCAGTGTGTGTAGCATGTGTATGTGGTGGTGGTGGTGTGACAAGCTTACTTATAACAGACGGTGAATCAAGAGCAGTAGAGGTGTTTAGGACTGTACCTCTTCTTGTAGTGGATGGTAAAATAGGGAACTTTCCATCACGAGACTTCCCCATGATGAAAGGAGTAACAGTGAACAATATAGATCCAAGTGAACTTAAAAATAAAGCTATGCTCCTCGGCAACGGCATCAGAAAATAGTCTTGATGACCCACAAGTATAGGGGATCGCAATAGTCTTCGTGGGTAGTATTACCCAATTTATTGATTCAACACAAGGGGATCCAAAGAATACTTGCAAGCCTTAACAACTGAGTTGTCAGTTCAGCTGCACCTGGAAATAGTTCTTGCTCACAGAAGTTATTAGTAGCAACAGTTTGGTAGTAGCAACAACAAAGCAACATCAATCGTGAAACAAGAGAAATAGTAACAGTAGCAGTAAACAATAGGATTCGAGTGCGGTAGTCATAGGGATGGATGGATGGGCGTTGCATGGACGATTCTAAACATGTAACTTCAAGATCTAGGGCATTGCAGATAAATAATAACAATCATCCAAGTACTAAACAATCCTAGGCATGTGCTCCAAATATAGTCATACATGCCCGCAATGAGAACTTGCACAACATCTTCTGTCCAGCCAGCCCATGGCAGCGGGGCCTCTAAGGAACTACTAGCAATTAAGGTGCTCCTTTTAATAGAGCATTAGAGCAAAGCATTAACACTCCATGAACACATGTGATCCTCACACCACAGCCATCCCCTCCGGTTGTCCCAATTATTGTCACTTTGGGGCCTTTGGATCCGGACAATGATATGTGTACACAACTTGCAGATAAGATCACAAACAATACAATCATAATGATTCAATAATAAGTTCAGATCTGAGATCATTGGACTCGGGCCCTAGTGACAAGCATTAAGCACAACAAGTTGCAACAAAGTCAAATAGCACTAATAGAGATACTAGGCACTATGCCCTAAGAATCTTATTCGATTACATGATAGAACTCATCCAATCCCCACCATCCCCAAGCCTACAGCGGGGGATTACTCACTAATGGATGAGGGAAACATCGGTGGTTGATGGAGATGCGTTGGTGATGAAGATGGCGATGATCCTCTCCAAATTCCCCGTCCCGGCAGGGTGCCAGAACGGAGTTTCTGGATCCGAATCTTGGTTTCTGGTGGCGGCGGCGGAGCGGAACTCTTTCTGGAAAACTATCGTACCCCCTTGGTTTTTAGGTCGAAAGGCAAATTATAGGCACAGAGGGAGGCCGAGGGGGTGCCTGGGGCGCTTGCACCCCCAGGCGCGGGCAGGGCCCACCCGCTCCTGGCATGGGTGTGGGCCCCCCAGGCTCCTTCTCCGTCTCTTCTTCTGGCTCCATGGATCTTCTAGTGAAATATAATTTTTGGCATATTTTCCGGGATTTTTCCTAATAGTTCATTTTCTGCACAAAAACAAGACACTAAGGTAATTCTGCTGAAAACAGCGCCAGTCCATGTTAGTTGTATCCAAATCACACAAGTTTAGAGAAGAAACAATAACAAAGTGTTCGACAAAGTAAATACGTTTTGGACGTATCATCCCGTGTGAACCATGCAACATAGCCGGGGTTCTCGACCTTGAGCTTCTTGCCCTCCTTGTCTTTAATTTACATGGTCTTCGCAGGCACATCATCTGTCCCTTCAACGAGATCAAGCACCCTGGCACCCTGGAGGGCACGGAGCGTCGAGGTCCTCGACGGGATGAAGTTTTCCCGCGTGAGAAGATGTGTAGGAGGAGATCCGAGGAGAGCAGCCAGGGTGGCCGACGAGGATGAGGAGCCGGTCATGGTGTCGATGTTGGCGGCGACAGTGGCGTTTTTTGGGTTTTTAACGGTGGCGATGGCAGATCTCAGTAGAATCGGTGGCGGTGGCGGTTTTTGGTGTGTGGTTTTGTGGCGGCTACGGATCAAGGCGATCGGCAGTGGCGGCGAGGAGTTTTTTTTGGGTGTGTATTGGGTATGTGGTTGTAGGAGGCGGCTACGGCGGGCAACCAAGAAGATCACCGGCGGCGGCAATGGTTTTTGGTTTTTCGGCAGCTAGGTCGGGAAGAGGTAGGCTCTGGCGATCTATAGTTCTCGAAATTCATTGGATTCATCGAAGCACATAAATACATGAGTTTATCCTATCTACATATCTTGGTTTGGCACGTAGTCTTGAAATTCAGACGATTCATTGTGCATCAAGTCACCATCGAGCAACAAAATATTCTTCTTTCTTCTACCTGTCGTCAAAAAATCTATTGCAACAAAAATAAGTAGCAAAACTATGAAGGCACACATATATATAGTGGCGCCCTAGTACCAAAAATATTCTTCTTCTACCTGTCGTCATAAAATCTATTGCAACACAAATATTCTTCTTTCTTCTACCAGTTAAGCAAGTAAGAACAAAAACATGAACATGCCGAGGAGCTACCAAATTAAATTAGGGAGTGCCTCTATGGCGAGCTCCTCGAAGGTGTCTGAGGATGAGGCATCCTAAGACATCTTCGAGAAGCTCTGCCATAGTGGTGTCCCTGCTCTCGCGCGCCATCTTTCAGTTTATATATTTTCTAGCTAAATCAGTAGGCTGGTGGAGCTAACTAATTTCACATATTAGGGAGTGCCTCTATGGCGAGCTCTTCAAAGATGTCCGAGGACGAGGTCCTAAGACATCTTCGAGAAGCTCTTCCGCAGTGGTGTCCCTGGTCTCGCACACGATCTTCCTTGCAGTTGATATTTCACAAGGAAGCCTATTTATAGATTAAGCAGCACAACATAGTGTCGACACTCACGACATAATGTCGACACACCCCTGTCATAGTGTCGCCACCCACTGAAACAGTGTCGCCACTCACTGGCATAGTGTCTCCACTCATGACATATAGTGTCGTCACCCACTTTTAGTCCCGGTTGGAGTGTCCTTTAGTCCCGGTTGGAGACACCATTCGGGACTAAACGGGCTCAGGTCGGCCACAGCCTGCTGCAACCCCTTTAGTCCCGGTTGGTGTGTCCAACCGGGACTAAAGATGTAGTAGAAAGTTTTTAAATCAGTGCAGAGTTGTTTGATGTATACGATGTGTTCTTTTATTTTTAGACTAGTACTACTCTTAGCATCGTGATTTTATTTGATGAACTTATATAATGCAGATGAGACGGTAATGGATGTATGCTGACCGAATCTCTGACGAGTTCATTAAAGGCGTGCGTTCTTTTCTCGTTGTGGCAGAGGCAAACAAGTGGAATGGTTTTATGTGTTGTCCATGTGGTGAGTGTCGGAATCAAAAGGAATACTCTTCCTCAAGAGTTCTTCACGGCCATCTGTTTCGGTCCGATTTCATGTCTGGCTATAATTGTTGGACCAAGCACGGAGAAAGAGGGGTTATGATGGAAGACAACGAAGATGAAGAGAATGATGACAGCTATCCTATGTCCCCTGAATACAGTGGTACTACAATGGAAGACAATGATGAAGAAGAATCAGAAGAACGTCCATCATATAAGCTAGATGATTATATTGGTCGGGCCATTGCTGATGCAAAGGGAGAATGTGATAGCGAAAGGGAGAGGTTGAAATTTGAGCAGATGTTAGAGGATCACAACAAATTGTTGTACCTGAATTGCAAAGATGGCACAAAGAAGACCGTAAGAAAGACGAGATGTTGAGACACCTCGCTGATGGGTCGCAGTGGAGAAAAATTGAGAGAAAGTACCCAGACTTTGCAGGTGACGCGAGAAACTTATGGTTTGGTCTAAGTACAGATGGCATGAATCCCTTTGGGGAGCAGAGCTGCAGTCTTAGCACATGGCATGTGACTTTGTGTATCTATAACCTTCCTCCTTGGTTGTGCATGAAGCGGAAGTTCATTATGATGCCAGTGCTCATCCAAGGCCCGAAGCAACCCGACAACGACATTGATGTGTACCTAAGGCCATTAGTTGAAGAACTTTTATAGCTGTGGCATGGACAAGGTGTACGTGTGTGGGATGAGCACAAACGTGAGGAATTTAACCTATGAGCATTGTTGTTTGTAACCATCAACGATTGTCCTGCTCTTAGTAACATTTCAGGACATACAAACAAGGGATACAATGCATGCACACACTGTTTAGATGACACTGAAAGTATTTATTTGGATAAGTGCAAGAATAATGTGTACCTAGGGAATTGTCGTTTTCTTTCGCCCACGCATTCCCTAAGAAGGAAAGGCAAGCATTTCAATGGTGAAGCAGATCTCCGGAGTAAGCCTGTCTGTCATACTAGTGATGATGTATTTGATATGGTGAAGTATTTAAAAGTAATCTTTGGAAAGGGTCCTGGCAGACAGTTCGTTCTAAAGGACGCTGGCGAACACACACCCATGTGGAACAAGAAATCTATATTTTGGGAGCTACCCTATTGGAAAGTCTTAGAGGTCCTCTCTGCAATCGACGTGATGCACCTGACGAAGAATGTTTGCGTGATACTGCTAGGCTTCTTGGGTGTGTATGGAAAGAATAAAGATACACCAGAAGCACGGCAGGACCAACAACGTATGAAAGACCGAGATGGCAGGCATCCAGAGCTGTTTCAAGGTACTGCCAGCTACGCTCTTACCAAGGAAGAGAAGAAAACATTTTTTGAATGCCTGAGTAGTATCAAGGTCCCCTCTGGCTTCTCGTCCAATATAAAGGGAATAATAAATATGGCAGATAAAAAATTCCAGAACCTGAAGTCTCATGACTGCCACGTGCTTATGACATAGTTGCTTTCGGTTGCTTTGAGGGGCTTCTGCCGGAAAATGTTAGAGTACCCATTGTGAAGCTATGTTCGTTCCTCAATGCAATTTATCAGAAGGTAATTGATCCAGAAAGTCTACCAGGGTTACAGAAAGATGTGGTCCAGTGTCTTGTCAGCTTTGAGTTGGTGTTCCCACCATCCTTCTTCAACATAATGATGCACCTTCTAGTTCACATAGTCAAAGAGATTACCATTCTCGGTCCTATATTTCTACACAATATTTTCCCCTTTGAGAGATTCATGGGAGTCTTAAAGAAATATGTCCATAACCATGCTAGGCCAGAAGGAAGCATCTCCAAGGGCTATGGAACAGAGGAGGTCATTGAGTTTTGTGTTGAATTTATTCCTGACCTTAAGCCGATCAGTGTACCTGAATCACGGCATGAGGGGACACTTAGTGGAAAAGGCATGCTAGGAAATAAATCAAAGATATGTATGGGCGAACATTCTTTCACTAAAGCACACTATACAATTCTGCAAAGTTCCACCTTGGTGGCTCCGTATATCGAGGTACACAAGAATATTGTACGCTCGAACTACCCGGGGCAGTCTGACAGGTTGATTAGAGATGAACACATGAAGACTTTTGGCGGTTGGTTGCAGACACATCTGATGAATGATACCACTGTTGGAGGTCAGTTGTACTTGTTGGCCAGGTCTCCATCTTCAACTATATTGACTTTCCAAGGGTACAAGATAAATGGGAAACACGCACGCCCAAGATAAAAAGAGCACCAACCAAAACAGTGGTCTCCGATTTGATATGGGAACTTGACTATGGTCCTAATTTCAAGGTCCCATTGTTTCGAAGCAAATGGGTCAAGATGATAGGAGGTGGGATAACAGTAGACCAGCAGTACTGAATGACAACAATGGATCTCAATAATCTTGCATATGAAGACGAACCATTCATCCTTGCCAATGATGTGGCTCATGTTTTCTATGTGAAGGACATGTCTACTAGACCGATAAAAAGGAAAGATAAGCAAAAGAATACAATATCATACGATGAGACAAAGCGCCACATAGTTCTTTCAGGAAAAAGAAACATGGTGGGAGTTGAGGACATGACAGACATGTCAGAAAATTATAACAAATTTCATGAAATTCCGCCATTCATAGTGAAAACTGACCCAATCATACCGCTAAATAAGGAAGATGATCCATGGTTACGGACTATAAGAGAACCAAAACACTATATGTGGATGTTGGTGATGTAATAATGTATTAAACCTTTTGTGAATTAATCCTATTTTTTTAGAATTTCTGAGATTGTTGGAGGCAGGTAGAAAAAACAACATTTGATCACCTGAGCGAACTCACAAGAATATAACAACATCTTTATATTTAGTCCCGGGACTAGGTAACACTCAAGAAATTTATTAACACTCAGCACTAAAGCCGCCCCCTTTAGTCCTAATCATGCCTCGTCATATAGTACGCAGCTTCAGGGTCTTCTTCGTCATTGTCATCATCATCGTCAACGTCACCTGCCACTCCGGGGATCCTCAGCCCAGCCATGGCATATACCAGAGGCACCTGCCACTCCGGCCTCAGATTCATGGCGGGCGGGGGAGGGGCCTCCTAGAAGACGATGCCGCTACCCCGAGCGGGGTAGGGGCGTTCTTGTGGTTCTGTGGCGGGTGGACTTGTGGGCACCGCAGGCGAGTATGGTCTCCCCCGGCGATGTAGCGCATCAAGCAGATGATAGTACGGTTCGCCCACCACGGACGCTGGACGGCTTCGTTGTGGTTCACCAGGGGCGGTCCATCACCCTCGTACCTGGCGATCTCCCTTTCCTATCGGTTAGCAAAGAAGGCATTCGAGGTGTCGTAGTTGTCGAGATCCCACTTGGGATCCATCGCTGCTCCGGCGTGAGCTCGTGGTAGAAGTGGTTCATGATGGCCGCCTGTCGGGCGGAGCCTTGAGGCACAGGAGGGACATGAACCCCTCCAGTGCTCGGCATCCAGCCGGCGGGCGGCCGGTAGCCCGGCGGGCAAGGGTAGCTGGAGGCGCACAACGCCTCGGTCTCCTCAGGGTCAGAATGGCCCATTAGGCACTGTCCACTGTTGTGAGAGAGGAAGGTGTGTATGTATGGATAGCCATGGCATGGTCGGCCTATATATAGATGGAAAGGGCGGGAAAACATGGCGCCAAGTGGTGGGAAATGGCGGGAAATATCTTTAGTCCCGATTAGTGGCTACAACCGGGACTTAAAGCTTCGTTCAGAAGGAAAGGGCAGGAAAACATGGCGGGAAGCGGTGGGAAATAGCGGGAAATATCTTTAGTCCCGGTTAGTGGCTACAACCGGGACTAAAAGCTCCGTTCAGAGGGACAGAGCGGGAAAACATGGCGGGAAGCGGTGGGAAATGGCGGGAAAAATTCGAAACGGGCATGTTTGTGTGTTGAATCGCAACATAGTTTGTGATACTGTGCCCATATTGTGCGTGCGTGTGCATATTGAGATGGCGAACAATGTTGCAGGAGGAAGTTTTCCTTTTCGTCGCGCCATTTTCCATTTTGCGAGCGCAAAAGACGGGTCGTTTTGTGAAGCAGCCACCAAAATGCAGTTATAGAATGCTACCATCCCATTTTTCTAAAATACTAGACCACCTTTCATGAACTATATCCCAACCGGAGGATCTCAAACCTTTCTATCCTTCCCGGGTGAAAAAGACAAATGTCTACCGAATCGGTAGGAAGTGGGTCTAGTTTGAACTATAGGTATATGATCTAACACCCGTGATTTTTTGAAAAAATCGTTTTTAGACTCACAATATGTTGTTTCTTCAGAGATCCAATGCAAGTTCTAACATTCCCATCCCCTACCTTCACGCACGCCGTTTTGACCTAAGTTCGAAATGGGAAAAATTCAAAACGGGCATGAAAATTCAAAAAAGGTCCAAACAATGTAAATCCTTCGCGTGGTGTGATATTATGTGACATAGATGGAAGGAAAAATATCAAACTTGGTATATTGATTATGTCTCGAAAAAACCTTCACAAAATGACCTATCATGTTCAAGGTTTCATGGCTTTCGGTCCAAGAGATGGATGTGATGTGCTGAATCGCGGCATAGTTTGTGATACTGTGCCCATATTTTGCATGCATGTGCATATTGGGATGGCGACCAATGTTGCAGGAGGAAGTTTTCCTTTTTGTCGCACGGAAAAGCCATTTTCCATTTTGCGAGCGCAAAAAGACGACTCGTTTTGTGAAGCAGCCACCAAAATGCGGTTACAGAATGCTACCATACCATTTTTCTAAAATACTAGACCACCTTACATGAACTATCTCCCAACCAGGGATCTCAAACCTTTTTGTCCTTCCCGGGTGAAAAAGACAAATGTATGCCGAATCGGTAGGAAGTGGGTCCGGTTTGAACTACAGGTAGATGATCTAACGCCCGTGATTTTTTGTAAAAATCATTTTTAGACTCACAATATGGTTTTTTTTGAGAGATCCAATGCAAGTTCTAACATTCTCATCCCCTATCTTCACGCACGCCGTTTTGACCTAAGTTCGAAGCGGGAAAAATTCAAAATGGGCATAAAAAATTCAAAAAAGGTCCGAACAATGTAAATCCTTCGCGTGGTGTGATATATGTGACATAGTTGCAAGGAAAAATATCAAACTTGGTATATTGATTATGTCTCGAAAAAATCTTCACAAAATGACTTATCATGTTCAAGGTTTCATGGCTTTTGGTCCAAGAGACGGATGTTATGTGCTGAATCGCGGCATAGTTTGTGATACTAAGTCCATATTGTGCATGACCGGCATTTTGGGATGGCGAAAAATGTTGCAGGAGGAAGTTTTCCTTTTTGTCGCACGGAAAAGCCATTTTCCATTTTCCGAGCGCAAAAAGACGGGTCATTTTGTGATGGAGCCACCAAAATGCAGTTACATAATGCTACAATTCCATTTTTCTAAAATACTAGACCACCTTAAATGAACTATCTCCCAACTAGAGGATCTCAAACCTTTCTGTCCTTCCTGGGTGAAAAAGACAAATGTCTGCCGAATCGGTAGGAAGTGGGTCCGGTTTGAACTACAGTTACATGATCTAACGCCCGTGATTTTTTGAAAAAAAATATTTTTTGTCTCACAATATTTTGTTTCTTCAGAGATCCAATGCAAGTTCTAACATTATCATCCCCTATCTTCACGCACGCCGTTTTGACCTAAGTTCAAAAAGGGAAAAATTCAAAACGGGCATAAAAAATTCAAAAAGGTCCGAACAATGTAAATCCTTCGCATGGTGTGATATTATGTGACATAGTTGCAAGGAAAAATATCAAAGTTGATATATTGATTATGTCTCGAAAAAACCTTCACAAAATGACCTATCATGTTCGAGGTTTCATGGCTTTCGGTCGAAGAGACGGATGGTATGTGCTGAATCGCGACATAGTTTGTGATACGGTACCCATATTATGCATGCATGTGCATATTGGGATGGAGAACAATGCTGCAGGAGGAAGTTTTCCTTTTCGTCGCACGAAAAAGCCATTTTCCATTTTCCGAGCACAAAAAGACGTGTCTTTTGTGAAGCAGCCACCAAAATGCAGTTACAGAATGCTACCATCCCATTTTTATAAAATACTCGACCACCTTACATGAACTATCTCCCAACCGGGGGATCTCAAACCTTTCTTTCCTTCCCGAGTAAAAAAGACAAATGTCTGCCGAATCGGTAGGAAGTGGGTCCGGTTTGAACTACAGGTACATGATCTAACGCCCGTGATTTTTTAACAAAAAATCATTTTTAGACTCACAATATGTTGTTTCTTGAGAGATCCAATGCAAGTTCTAACATTATCATCCCCTATCTTCACGCATGCCGTTTTGACCTAAATTCGAAACGGGAAAAATTCAAAACGGGCATACAAAATTCAAAAAAGGTCCGAACAATGTAAATCCTTTGAGTATATTGATTATAGTTGCAAGTAGAAATATTAAACTTGGTATATTGATTATGTCTCGAAAAAAAAGGTCCGAACTATTATGTGACATAGTTGCAAGTAGAAATATCAAACTTGGTATATTGATTATGTCTCGAAAAAACCTTCACAAAATGGCCTTTCATGTTTGAGGTTTCATGGCTTTCGGTCCAAGAGACGGATGTTATATGCTGAATCACGTCATAGTTTGTGATACGGTGCCCATATTCTGCATGCATGTGAATATTGGGATGGAGAACAATGTTACACGAGGAGGTTTTCTTTTTCGTCGCACGGAAACGCCATTTTCCATTTTCCGAGCGCAAAAAGATGGGTCGTTTGTGAAGCAGCCACCAAAATGCATTTACAGAATGCTACCATCCCATTTTTATAAAATACTAGACCACCTTATATGAACTATCTCCTAACTGGGGGATCTCAAACCTTTCTATCTTCCCGGGTAAAAAAGACAAATGTTTGCCGAATCGGTAGGAAGTGGGTCCGGTTTGAACTACATGTACATGATCTAACGCCCGTGATTTTTTTAAAAAAATCATTTTTAGACTCACAATATGTTCTTTCTTGAGAGATCCAATGCAAGTTCTAACATTCTCATCCCCTATCTTCACGCACGCTGTTTTGACCTATGTTCGAAACGGGAAAATTTCAAAACGGGCATACAAAATTCAAAAAAGGTCCAAACAATATAAATCCTTCGCGTGGTGTGATATTATGACATAGTTGCAAGGAAAAATATCAAACTTGGTAGATTGATTATGTCTCGAAAAAACCTTCACAAAATGACCTATCATGTTCGAGGTTTCATGGCTTTCGGTCCAAGAGACGGATGTTATTTGCTGAATCGTGGCATAGTTTGTGATACTGTGCCCATATTGTGCATGCATGTGCATATTGGGATGGCGAACAATATTGCAGGAGGAATTTTTCCTTTTCGTCGCACGGAAAAACCATTTTCCATTCTGCGAGCGCAAAAAGACGGATCGTTTTGTGAAGCAGCCACCAAAATGCAGTTACAGAATGCTACCATCCTATTTTTCTAAAATACTAGACCACCTTTCATGAACTATATCCCAACCGTAGGATCTCAAACCTTTCTGTCCTTCCCGGGTGAAAAATACAAATGTCTACCGAATCGGTAGGAAGTGGGTCCAGTTTGAACTATAGGTATATGATCTAACACCCATGATTTTTTGAAAAAATCGTTTTTAGACTCACAATATGTTGTTTCTTCAGAGATCCAATGAAAGTTCTAAAATTCCCATCCCCTACCTTCACGCAAGCCGTTTTGACCTAAGTTCGAAACGGGAAAAATTCAAAACGGGCATGAAAATTCAAAAAAGGTCCAAACAATGTAAAACCTTCGCGTGGTGTGATATTATGTGACATAGATGGAAGGAAAAATATCAAACTTGGTATATTGATTATGTCTCGAAAAAACCTTCACAAAATGACCTATCATGGTCAAGGTTTCATGGCTTTCGGTCCAAGAGATGGATGTGATGTGCTGAATCGCGGCATAGTTTGTGATACTGTGCCCATATTTTGCATGCATGTGCATATTGGGATGGCGACCAATGTTTCAGGAGGAAGTTTTCCTTTTTGTCGCACGGAAAATCCATTTTCCATTTTGCGAGCGCAAAAAGACGACTCGTTTTGTGAAGCAGCCACCAAAATGCGGTTACAGAATGCTACCATACCATTTTTCTAAAATATTAGACCACCTTACATGAACTATCTCCCAACCAGGGGATCTCAAACCTTTTTGTCCTTCCCGGGTGAAAAAGACAAATGTATGCCGAATCGGTAGGAAGTTGGTCTGGTTTGAACTACAGGTAGATGATCTAACGCCTGTGATATTTTGAAAAAATCATTTTTAGACTCACAATATGTTTTTTTTGAGAGATCCAACGCAAGTTCTAACATTCTCATCCTCTATCTTCACGCACGCCGTTTTGACCTAAGTTCGAAGCGGGAAAAATTCAAAATGGGCATAAAAAATTCAAAAAAGGTCCGAACAATGTAAATCCTTCGCGTGGTGTGATATTATGTGACATAATTGCAAGGAAAAATATCAAACTTGGTATATTGATTATGTCTCGAAAAAATCTTCACAAAATGACTTATCATGTTCAAGGTTTCATGGCTTTTGGTCCAAGAGACGGATGTTATGTGCTGAATCGCGGCATAGTTTGTGATACTAAGTCCATATTGTGCATGACCGGCATTTCGGGATGGCTAAAAATGTTGCAGGAGGAAGTTTTCCTTTTTGTCGCACGGAAAAGCCATTTTCCATTTTCCGAGCGCAAAAAGACGGGTCGTTTTGTGATGGAGCCACCAAAATGCAGCTACAGAATGCTACAATTCCATTTTTCTAAAATACTAGACCACCTTAAATGAACTATCTCCCAACTGGAGGATCTCAAACCTTTCTGTCCTTCCTGGGTGAAAATACAAATGTCTGCCGAATCGGTAGGAAGTGGGTCCGGTTTGAACTACAGTTACATGATCTAACGCCCGTGATTTTTTGAAAAAAAATATTTTTTGTCTCACAATATTTTGTTTCTCTAGAGATCCAATGCAAGTTCTAACATTATCATCCCCTATCTTCACGCACGCCGTTTTGACCTAAGTTCAAAAAGGGAAAAATTCAAAACGGGCATAAAAATTCAAAAAGGTCCGAACAATGTAAATCCTTCGCATGGTGTGATATTATGTGACATAGTTGCAAGGAAAAATATCAAAGTTGATATATTGATTATGTCTCGAAAAAACCTTCACAAAATGACCTATCATGTTCGAGGTTTCATGGCTTTCGGTCGAAGAGACGGATGGTATGTGCTGAATCGCGACATAGTTTGTGATACGGTACCCATATTGTGCATGCATGTGCATATTGGGATGGAGAACAATGCTGCAGAAGGAAGTTTTCCTTTTCGTCCCACGAAAAAGCCATTTTCCATTTTCCGAGCGCAAAAAGACGTGTCTTTTGTGAAGCAGCCACCAAAAGGCAGTTACAGAATGCTACCATCCCATTTTTATAAAATACTCGACCACCTTACATGAACTATCTCCCAACCGGGGGATCTCAAACCTTTCTTTCCTTCCCGAGTAAAAAAGACAAATGTCTGCCGAATCGGTAGGAAGTGGGTCCGGTTTGAACTACAGGTACATGATCTAACGCCCGTGATTTTTTAACAAAAAATCATTTTTAGACTCACAATATGTTGTTTCTTGAGAGATCCAATGCAAGTTCTAACATTATCATCCCCTATCTTCACGCATGCCGTTTTGACCTAAATTCGAAACGGGAAAAATTCAAAACGGGCATACAAAATTCAAAAAAGGTCCGAACAATGTAAATCCTTTGAGTATATTGATTATAGTTGCAAGTAGAAATATCAAACTTGGTATATTGATTATGTCTCGAAAAAAAAGGTCCGAACTATTATGTGACATAGTTGCAAGTAGAAATATCAAACTTGGTATATTGATTATGTCTCAAAAAAACCTTCACAAAATGACCTTTCATGTTTGAGGTTTCATGGATTTCGGTCCAAGAGACGGATGTTATATGCTGAATCACGTCATAGTTTGTGATACGGTGCCCATATTCTGCATGCATGTGAATATTGGGATGGAGAACAATGTTTCACGAGGAGGTTTTCTTTTTCGTCGCACGGAAACGCCATTTTCCATTTTCCGAGCGCAAAAAGACGGGTCGTTTTGTGAAGCAGCCACCAAAATGCATTTACAGAATGCTACCATCCCATTTTTATAAAATACTAGACCACCTTATATGAACTATCTCCTAACTGGGGGATCTCAAACCTTTCTATCTTCCCGGGTAAAAAAGACAAATGTTTGCCGAATCGGTAGGAAGTGGGTCCGGTTTGAACTACATGTACATGATCTAACGCCCGTGATTTTTTAAAAAAAATCATTTTTAGACTCACAATATGTTCTTTCTTGAGAGATCCAATGCAAGTTCTAACATTCTCATCCCCTATCTTCACGCACGCTGTTTTGACCTATGTTCGAAACGGGAAAATTTCAAAACGGGCATACAAAATTCAAAAAAGGTCCAAACAATATAAATCCTTCACGTGGTGTGATATTATGTGACATAGTTGCAAGGAAAAATATCAAACTTGGTAGATTGATTATGTCTCGAAAAAACCTTCACAAAATGACCTATCATGTTCGAGGTTTCATGGCTTTCGGTCCAAGAGACGGATGTTATATGCTGAATCGTGGCATAGTTTGTGATATTGTGCCCATATTGTGCATGCATGTGCATATTGGGATGGCGAACAATATTGCAGGATGAAGTTTTCCTTTTCGTCGCACGGAAAAACCATTTTCCATTTTGCGAGCGCAAAAAGACGGATCGTTTTGTGAAGCAGCCACTAAAATGCAGTTACAGAATGCTACCATCCTATTTTTCTAAAATACTAGACCACCTTACATGTACTATCTCTCAACCGGGGGATCTCAAACCTTTTTGTCTTTGCCGGGTGAAAAAAACAAATGTCTGCTGAATCGGTAGGAAGTGGGTCCGGTTTGAACTAGAGGTACATGATCTAACGCCCCGTGATTTTTTGAAAAAAAATAATTTTTAGACTCACAATATGTTGTTTCTTTAGAGACCCAATGCAAGTTCTAACATCCCCGTCCCCTATCTTCACGCACGCCGTTTTGACATTAGTTCGAAACTGGAAAAATTCAAAACGGGGCAGAAAAAATTCAAAAAAAGTCTGAACAAAGGAAAAATGGGAACAATTATTTTATTTACATCTATATAACAGAATAGGATAATAGCTTTAAATTATAGATCTTTTATTTCCGCAAATTTTGATATATAAGAATTAATTTTCCTAATTGCTAATTTGTTTTTCAAAAAGGTTTAAAAACAAACCTTTAGTCCCGGTTTATGTTACCAACCGAGGCTAAAGGGTTTTCGGCGCGCCGCGTTTCACGCACAGGGACGCACCCCTTTAGCCTTGGTCGGTAGTACAAACCGGGACTAAAGGGCACCCTATAGTCCCGGTTTGTACTACCAACCGGGGCTAAAGGGGCTGTAAAAATACCCACCCCGTGCGGCACGGTTCGAGCACCAAACCGGAGCACCAGTCATCTTCTTCCTTGCGATCAAGCGCCCCAGCGTCGCCGTGCCCGTGTCGTCCACCGCGCCGCCACGCCCGTGCCGCCCCTCCTCGACACCTCCCACGCCCGTGCCGCCCCTCCCTGCGCCGCCACGCGCCTCTGCCGCCCCTCCCCGCGCCGCCCCGTGCCTCTACCGCCCCGGCGACCGCCGCGCCGCCCGCACCACCGCCCAGGTGAGCTCTCCCGCGCCTGTGCCGCCCCTCTCCGGCCGTTTTCTAGGGTTAATTAGTGTAATTTTATTTGTTAGTGTTAATTAGTGTAATTTTGTTAGTGTATTTTGTTAGTGTAATTAGTGTTAATTAGTGTAATTTTAGGGTTATTTTAGGATTTAGGATTAATTAGGTAGTTAGTTCAAAGTTTAGGGTTAATGTAGTTAGTTAATAAGTTATAATTTAGTTAGTTTGAAGTTTGGTGTGATTTTGTTTAGAGATTTTAGTTGATTGTTTTTAGTGTTTAATGTAGTTAATTAGTTGATTTTAGTTGAATTTAGTTAGTGTTTAATATAGTTTATTTTAGTTGATACTATTTACTTTGTCATGTTTAAAGTATATAGGTTTAATTTAGTGTTTAGAATTATGCCGCGTCCTCATCCTCGTTCACTTAGCGGGAACAACGGAGCACTACTAGACTCTATCGTCGGGCATCCACGAGACTGGGCTCCGTCCAGCTGGCACTCGGAGGTGCTACCAGCCAGAAGACGTGGTCTGGTGAGGAATCCGGGTGTCGTCGTCGACCCGGATCTTCTGTGGTGGCGGCCGAGTGGTCCAGGTGCGGTGCAGAGGGAGTCGGCCCCCGACGAGGTGGTACAGCGTCATGTCAGGGAGGAGGACGAGCACGTCTGACGTTACATGTACATTTTAGAAGTCCGGGTCGCCAATACCTGGCAGCTTCTTCAAACACCTTACCCGAGATATTCTCCGGTGATGGTTCCTACTCTTTGGCTGCACACCTCCCACAGCTTAGTAGCTGGGTCTCGACGTCGTCGTTGAGCTAGATGTGTAATAGCTAGGGTACTATCTTTTATTATTGTTGTACTAGCTGGATTATTCGAGATGTATTACTGTTTAATTGGTACTTTATCTTTCTTCACCGCATTGTTTAGTTGGTACTTTAATGTGTAATATGGTATATTAAGCCGAATTACTTTATCTTCGTTTATTTATCGCATTAAGCAAAATGGTAGAGACAACGAAGAGCACATGTACAACATGATAGATGAGGGTACAAGAGGTTACCATTACGATGGAGCAGACGACGATGCAGATGATGATGGCTCCCAATACCTCAACTTGGATGAAGGCGACGGAAGAGACAACTATGATGAATTATTTGGTGGAGACGATGGTGGAGCTGACGGTGGAGACACCATAGCAAAGTCCGGCGAGGTATATAAAGCCTCTACTGATCACGAGCTAGTAGATGCATTAGTTAATTTATATATATATATATATGTACTAACGACTGTTTCTTCTCTTAGACCTCCGCATCGGGCGAATCTTCTGCAAGGAAACGAGGCCCGACCAAAAAGTTGGCCGATGATGCGCGTTTCACTATTGATCTAGTTTCTGAGTTCGGTGAACCTTTGGAGCCGAAAGAGGCCGCAAGTGTATTTGTATATCAATGCAGAGTGATAGTCAGGGATGCCACCCCGATCACCACTCAGAAGTGGAATAAGCCAGGAAAGAAAAGTGATCGATTGGAGAAACTTTAGTCGATGACAGAGCCAAAGAGGGTCTTTGGAATTCACTCATGGAACACTTATCTCTGCCTGAATTGGACACTCGTGAACTCAATGAGGCATTAAGGTTGAAAGTCAGAAAGTGGGACCTTAAGAATATGGGAGAACAGTTCAAGGACTTGAAGAAAAGATTGTACAACAACTATGTCAACAAGGGGCTGACTCTGACATTCACTGGCCCGTTGGAGAATCAGCGGGATAACTGGGCCCCATTTGTGACATACAAGGAAACAGAAGAAGCTACGACCAAGTCAGAAAAGATTAAGTTAAATGCGGCTAAAAAGAAATATCACCATACTATAGGGACAGGTGGCTACAAGACGGTCGTGCCTAAGTGGGCAAAAACCGAGAAAGAAATGCGTCAAAAGGGGTCACGCCAGCTACATATCAATGGCCCGTGAGGTCAAAATATTGGCTCCTTGGGCATGGGGGGTCGTATGACACTGAAATCGGGGAGATTATTGTTAGAAAGAAGGCAATTACTAAACCCAAAGATGAACTTGTTAAAGTGATACAACTGAGAAAAGATGGGAAGTTCTTTCCCGACAGAGAGAACGATGAGCTGACATATGCCCTCGGGAATCCTGAAAAAGTCGGACAAACACAAGGCTTTGGCCCATCTGTTCCATGGAAGACAGGGTTTCCCGAGGACATCGACACTTATAGAAGCCGATCGAGAAAAACGAACTGACAGAAGGCGGAGGAGGCAGCGTGGTTGGAGGCGGTTAAAAAAAGGAACGAGGAATTTCAAGCCATGTTCAAGCTGCAGCAGGAGCAGATTAATGAACTTAGAGTACTTGCCCGACAATAAGATCCTGCATTAGACAGTCCGGTGGGCCCATCTTAGCGGAGAAGCAGTGTGGCTTCCATGGAGGTACAAGCTAATAATCTACTACTGATGGAGAATAATGCACCGGTGATAGATGATACAGCCAGTGCAACGATGGTTTGCTACCCCGTGGATGAAGTCGAGGCAAGGACAACTTATGAGCTACATGTCACGGTGAAGAACATTTTTATGAAGGTGGTGCTCGGCTTTGCTTTATCTTGTCCACCGGAAGAGACCTACCATGGAAGTCAGATTCCAGCTGGCTATGCTCGGGTCAGTGTGGATGAAAAGTTGAACCAACATGTCGATCACTTGAGCTTGACATCCCTGCAGGCGAAGGGGAGAAAACACTGAGAGAAGTGGAGGGTGGGATCATTCTTTGTAAAAAACAACACATCGTGTTTCCAGGCTGGGCGCCAAGGCAATCTTCTCCTCCGAGAAGCAATCCATCACCTCCGAGGCCACCATCACCTCCGAGTCCACCGTCTCCATCGAGAAACAATAGTCCACCCCTTCCTGAGAGGGACCGCAGCGCGAGTGCATCTCCATCTCCGGCGCCTCCGCCTCTGCCCACTGAATCAAAGGGAAGAAAGCGAAAGAATAACACCGCTACGTCGAGGGATACCTAACGCCAAAAACGACAAGATCCCCTCCCAAGAGTACCGCCATCTCCTCCCAAGTTAGCTTATCACCAGACTAATGAGGAAAGCGCGGTTGTCTCCCAAGCCAAAGTGAAGGCCCATTTTGCACCAAAACAACCCGAGGCATAGGTGAAAATTGATCCAAAAGTCAAGAAGCACTTCAAGGCATTACTTGAGCAACCACCCCAACATGTGTTAAATAGGAAAGATGACTATACACGCTGTCTTACGAAGACACTAAAAGAGAAGTCATCAAGTAGTACTACAAGCGGGAGAAAATCAAAAGAAGTTGCCCAGCTCGGCAAACATGCAAAACAATCCATCGCCCCGCTCAAGGTGTTACCCCAGCCCACACAAGGTGGAATAGATATGGAAATAGCTATTAAATTAGACAAGGAGTATAACGTGCCCGTCGAAGCACTTCTATCCGGCGGAGATGCTGTCGCCAAGGTACCAATAGCACGGATTTTTGTCTACGGGGAACCTCTGATCAGCGATGAGGTATTTGATGATCTTCCAACACATATGCGACTATTGCATATCTGGTACTTGAAAGTCATAAAGGAAGGGCGACAATTTCTCCTATGTAAAGTTGGAGAGGAGTACTTCCGTCCAGACGAGATCTCCATTGAACTTTGTGAACTATTTGAGTTATTCAACCTAGACGCCTTCGACAAGTCCCTCCTTAGCTGCTATTGTCTGTAAGTAATTAAGTCACTAACTCAGCTCGTTCAATTTATTTTCTGTCGTTATCCTCACTATATCTCATTCTGTATGCTATTATATATGCAGAATGAAGATTCAACAATGTAGAAGAAAGTCAATCTACAACATTGGACTCGTTGACCCAAACAGAGTTAATGGACATACGCTAAGAAATAACCTCGAGGAAACGGAGGATAACTTGCTAATGTTTTTAATGGAGCAACATTACAAGACGCAAATACTATTTCCTTACAACTATGGGTGAGAGTCTTACTGGCTTGTACACATTCAATTTTTGTTTACTCGATGTTAAGTGTATATAAACGTGCACAGCTTCCAATGGATTCTTCTAAACATTGACGTTGACCATGCAAAAGTTGAAATCTCAGACTCGTTAAAGAAGCTGATGGAAGACTACGCAACATAATTGATTGCCTCCAAAAGTAATTTCAATCATTATCGCACTATATCTGGCTCTTTCGTTCATTCTCTGAGATGTAAACTAATTAATAACTTATTCATTTCTTTTTTGTCGGACAGTGTTTGGAAAAGGTTCACGAAGGAGGTTCAGGGTGAATGGCGTGAGGAGCTCACTTTTCGTACGGTCCCGGTACGTAGTACAAGAGCTAGGTCCTCGCATCTCTTCAATTCTAGTCTCCTTATAATTATCATGCCTTATAATTATCATGCTTGATTATTATTTGATTGAATTATATTCTCGATCAAAAAGGGTGCGATGCAGCCACAGGGGGCTAATTTATGTGAATATTACGTATGCGAGTTCATTCGTGCATGTATGGAGCAGGACACAGACATTCTTCTAGTACGTAAACAATATATTTATAATTTATTTTATACCATAGTTTTTGTTGAGTTCCATTCATAATGATCTACTTCTTTATATATAGTTGGATGCGATGCGGGATAAGCTGCTACCACATGAACGCCTACTAGCAATTCAAGAGGAGTTGTCGGAATTTTTGCTCAGGGACATTATAAACACAAAAGGTGAGTACAACGTGGATAGACCTTCGTGTAATCGTGGATAGACACAAAAGGACGGACAGTATCCGTGTAATGTAATGATCTTCGTGTAAATCAAATAGACGAGCTCTAGTCTCGGTTGTGTATATATTTATATGTCTTTATGTAATCGTAAGAGAAATTATATTATATATGCATCAATGTATACAGCATGTAGTAGCGTAGAATAATATGTATATGAAAACACAAAATGAAAAGTAATCAAACACAAAAAAAGAAAACCCTAAAACCCCACCTCCTACCGCGGCAGCAGCTTGGTAAAACGCTGTCATGGCAACGAACCGGAACTAAAGATCCTCGAGGCCAGCGCGTGCAGCAGGGCCACGTGGAGACAATCTAGTCCCGGTTTGTAACAGAACCGGGACTAAAGGCCTAGGAGATTACAAGTCTAACCGATGTCAGAGATTTTATCCATCTCATCAGCACGAAGTTCTTGTTGGGCGAAGAAGAATATATTTGTGTTGATAAAGACCAGGAGCGATAGTAGCGGCGACCATAAGGTTCATGCAATGATATTGTTGGTGTAGATAGTACCTATGTCGGGATGATCTGAAGGATTGACGACACAAGTTCTAATCTACGAGCTGTGTTAGCTCCCAAAGTAGTGAAGTACCGAATGACCCTACGTCCCTCCGGCCGGCAATTGGTTCCCGAGCCCTCCTCTCAAAACCACCACGGTTGGGAGGCGGCACGATGCCACAGCCATATGTGCAACATGCAAGTGATCCACCGGTATCTGCAGGCATGTGAAGTCCACTAGTAGTACTCCCTTCATCTCATAATACGTTGTCCATAATTTTTCATACATGTTAAACTTTGCAAAATTTGATAAAAAATTTACAAAATAATATGAATATATATGGTACGAAATGCATATGATATAAAAATATATTTTAAGGCAATTCCAATAACGTTAATTTTATATTGTATAAGTTCATATTTTTATCAAACTATTTGGTCCAATATTGTAAAATTTGACTTTGATAAAATCTAATATGCAAACCCTAGTATTGGACGGGCTCAGCTCGAGAATTCCCAGTCGAGCGAGGCCTAAAGACCTGTTTGGATAGCCAGTTCACAGTGTTCGCTCGTGCGGCACTTGTCCGCTCACGTTTCACATCGTTGCTATGCGAAAAAGAGCGAACGATGCCTCAGCACTGTACGTGCACGGTGCAAGAACCAAAATCGAGAAAGAATTGAACCATTTTCCAATAAACCTAATCAAAAGAAACATACCAACATGCTGTCAAAGAATTTGAACCGTTCAAACAAAAAATCACATGCGTGAAATCCAACGGGAGTCACAAGTCGTAGGTGATCCCCGAGTACAGAGAACTGTGAAGTGCACAAATATATGGGATGCAGTGATGGTGATGATTCATTAGGAGCGGTTGACGACCCTGCAGTTCCTCCTGATTTCGCCTTGATATTCGGTCTTGACTCCAATGGCACCCATCTTGACCATAGACTTCTTGAACTTATCCTCCCACAGTCCACGGATGTTGGCATTGTCAAGCACCATCTGTGTGGTCGCCGGTGTCGTGAGAAGGGCGGCGTCCGACGTGAATAGCACCTTGTGTGCGAGGACGTTTTTGTAGTACTGGTTGTCGAGCGCGTTGGGGGTTACAACATCCTGGTTGACCGTGGGGTCATTGGCCGGGGTCGGGTTGGCGGGGCATTGCCTCCTCAGGACGCTGGCGAGGGCGGCGTTGATGTCGGAAGGGACTGCGAGGCGGTCAGAGACGAAGGAGGAGCAATGTGAGACCCCAATGGTGTGGGCGCCCGAAAGAACCACCATGTCCTCTGTGTCGAGCCCTTTAGCGGCGAAGCTGGCGATGAGCTGAGTGATGTTAAAGAATGGAGGAGGCAGGTTGGCCAGGGCCTCGGTGAAGTTGGAAATGCGGCCGTCCCGGCGGCCCGCCGGCATGTTGATCTTGACCGTGAGCCTGCTGAGGAAGTAGGCCGCGTCACGGCCGGCGAAGGCAACGATGTCCGCACAGGAGACCACGCCGGGGCACGCCTTCTCCACAACGTCCTTGGCTGCGTCGATCACCTCGAAGCCGCGGAGGCTAGGGAAATTGGGAGGGCTCAGCTTCTCGGGCTGCGGGTTGGCCGACGTTGGATCCAGGAGGACGGATCCATCGCATCCCTGAACGAAGCAGTCGTGGAAGAACATGCGGATGAGCCCGGCGCCGATGCCGGCGTTCTTGTAGACGAACTTCTTCACCTCGTCCCTCACTATGGCCTCCACGCGGGGGCACGACTTCTTGTAGTAGCCCACCTCTAGGCCAAGGCACGCCGACGACAAGAGCAGTGCCCATGTCAGCGCAATGGAAAGCTTAAGCGAAGCTGAAGCCATTGTGTCTTGTTCAGCTCTTAACAAGACTTATTCTCTATGATCCAGACTAGAATGATGTGATGAGAGGTGATGAAGAATGTTGTTCGTACCCAAGGGCTATTTATACATGCATGTATGGAGATGACTTGATAAGATTACTAGTACTTGAAAATTCCTAGCTTAGGTGGATGTATCATATGAGTTGACATGTACTAGTAATAATTCATCAGCATACAGCACATACACTGATCTAGCTGTCACGGAACATGGAGAAGGCTGCTGGAGCTTAATTATTGTGTTATCTTTGTTCATTCACTGAATTCCTCTTTCCCCTCTTCTTTATAAACGTTGTTAACCAACTTTAGTTTTCTGATGACGTGACGTATAATAGCACGTGGTGTGGGCTTGTTTGAGAGAAACAACGGTGTACGTACGCGCGCCCTTAACATGCCACAACTAACTAGCTGAGCATGCATGTTGCAGGTTTTGTAGCCAGCGAGATCTGAATGTACATTTGGAAAACTTTGACCAACCTTGCTTGTACTAATAAGCAATACGTATATTATTATGTGTCAGTTAGAGATCGTTATCATCGAGTGGAATTAAGATACAGAGTACGTACGAGCAAGTCGCTGGAATGTCGTTCCTGCTCGGTAGATATAGCTTATGCGTGACAGTTCACAAACATTCACATGCATGGCAGTGGGCTGTCTTTTGCCTAATCAAGTTCTTCATTTGCTCCTGGAGTACGCGTCCAGCACATGCTGAGGTTAATTGGTTGCCTAATCTTATGAAGAAAACATCAACAACTGCCCATATATATCAAGCGGGGAACAGTTTGGCCTCTGACTTCTGTAGAAACAACTCACTTAATGGCTGCAGACTCATTGTAAACTCATTCCGTGTGAGGCTGTTGGTGCATAAAGGAACGACCTAAAATAATCCCGAAGCAATTAGCTACTCTCATCCAGACATATTCAATCGACCAATTATATATTCGTTCCCAAGGACACCGGCAAAAAATTAGGAAAATAGCAGTAACATTATGATCAAGTATCTTGTAGTACTGTATTCTTCTTGTGTGTATTTCATGGCTACTATACATATATGACTAGAAAAAGTACTTATAACTGTGATTTTGCAACTACTAACAATAATTTGAACACAAAACTTAGGTTAAATATCGTCCATGAAAAATCAAAATAAATACTATACCATTAATGAAGGTTAAAAACATATAGAAATTTTCAAGAAATATAAATGACATTATTTATTAGGTCTATTGTTTGAGCTTTCAGGACCGTGTGATTCCCACTTTAGATTACTTGGGAGAGGAAAGATTATGTCTGAGTGCTATATGGGACAATATAGTTTAATCTCACTCGAGCTTTGCATCGTGTAGAAAATAACCATCTATGTTTGGTAGAATGATCAAAGTATATGATGTGAATTATTTTATTCTTTGAACCTTGGTCTCCTAAATGTGTTTGGAATAGTTGTGCCTGATGATTATGTAGGTACGATTTAACTTGACTTTCCCATTTATTCATTGTAGGTAGGAATTAACTTGATTTTCCCATTTATCGATTAGTTTGTTTTACTTAAAAATGTTTTTTGAAAATTGGTACTATCGACGACAATTTTTTTTATTGAGGAGGGATACATTGAAATAATGCACCCACATTACCGACTATTGGCAAATGAGTACATGAAGGAGCATCAATTAGTTCAGAATTTGTTAATTTTGTCTATAGAAGATAGATGCAATAACGAATTTCAGTGCAAGTCCACCATTTGTTTTCAAGATAATAGGAAGCACCAAACCATATTGTTATATTTTAAATGTCGAATGTTTAGAGCCAAATATTTATGCTGGCGGTGCACACAAAATTTTGAGACGACATGCTTGCATATCGGGGTTAGTTTTGGTTGGTGCATTGTCACAACTCCATTTCATATTGTAAGAACATATTCTTGAGAAATAAAGAATTACGACATTAGTGTTTTGTTAAAACATATTTCTTCAATATGATATATTAGTTCTAGCCAGTATGATCATAAGAAATAAAGTTCAAAGTTACAACTTAAAGAACTTATCGATGTCTAAGACTTCGTGTATTTATAATAGGAGTGGAGTGAAAGAAGAATTTTCTCCGTAAGACAAAATGAAATAGTTACCACGTTCCACACACTTTGTGTGATATGATCAGATTTGCATGTACCCTATTTTAAATGACAAATTGCATCGGGTACATATTCATAATATCGTAATATATTGCAACCGATAGAACTTCATAACTGGACGTGGACCTAAGTTATAATGGTGCAGGTCTACCTATTTTTTTTTTAGTTCGTGCTCCTTTTTTAGAGGTGGAAGTATACCATCTGATGCACTAGAGTTTTTTTGTTCGTGTTATACAAGGACACCATTTATGATATGTCTGCATCTCCATCTGATACATACAAGTGTGCTGTTACGTATATGTGCGGTCAAATTAGTGGATGTAGATGAAAACTTATTGTTCATATGTGCAATTTTGCACCATGACTAAGAAAAATTAACAAGGAATATGTCTCTATGTGTCAATCTCCAGGTTCATTATCCACTGGAACTTAAGAGGGTTTATTCATATTTATTTTGGTGAATAGAATAGTCACAATAAAATATTGTGGTGGTATGATGTCACAACTGAATTAGGAGTGTTGATGAACACCTTTCCTTAAATTTGGTAGTGGGATACTAGGACTGGAGAAATTTCATCCAGGGAAGACACGCAGTAAACCCCAGTATCATTTAATTGAGATGTCTCACATGCCATCTTACATGATACAACAATAGAGGTAAATGGGAGTACAAAATAAATGGATAGGAGGGTGGAAGAAAATGTTGAATGCGTTAAAGAAAATAGATAAGTGTATGACTACCTTTGTTTCAATACATATGACATTGTAGAATATTTCAAATATTAAACAAATTAGTAATATTAAATATGAGCACAAAAATTATCTATATATTTCTGCTATCTAAAATATATTTATAACATACTTCCAAGTTAATCTTGGAGATGATGTCTCTTTCTAAAATGTGACATATTTTAGAATGAATGGAGAACGTCAATATTTCATAACTTTGTGAAAAGATTAAAGAGATTTATTCTGACAAGATAAATGGAAAATTATGAATATATATCGTTCAAAAATATTTATTATCTTCATTTTACTAGCAAAATATTTTGATTATTCCATTAAAAGATTATCTAAATCTTAAAGTGGTTATACAAGCACCACTGTGTATCATTAAATTATCATCCTTATACATGTTCATAACAAACAATAATCACCCTATTAAAGAACATGTGATGAACCAAAAAAATAGATAATTTGTCTAGTTAACTAAATAAGCTGACCAAAACCAATAGTCCTCATACAACCTATTATTCTCTCGAATCATATTATGTACCACGTGAACCAATATATCTTTCTAATTGTACGTAATGTAATCTAACCATTAGTCGTATTTATCCTTATTAAATAGGCCAAGACTAAATGATCTTAGTAACTGTTTAGAAATGTCATTCGGCGACGAAATTATTATTTACAAATCGACATACAGGTTTTCCCTCACATTGAAGTATAATCTCAAATAAAAAACATCCTAGATTGCATGTAAATGTAATTCCATGTATGTACCTAATATCACCATGTACCAAAAAACCATATAGTCAATGATAATTTTAATTATTGTCACACAAACTAAATGTCTATATTTAGAATCATTCTATAATTCTAATCACTTAATATAATCTTCTACTGCATACATAAATTATTTTGGAGATAATTGGATGTTTCCCTCGCATTTGCGAGGGCCACCATGCTAGTTTGCTTAAAAGTATGATCTTAGTAAAATTGACCGAATATATAGAAGAGATGATATTAAATGGATACATTATGAAAATATATCTTATGATGGATATACTGATATTGATTTGGTACTATAGAGCTTCATAGGCATGCGTATGCGCGCGCAAATATAATACCAATAGTTAGAAAATAACTTATTGAGTGGGAGAATATGAATTAACAACTTAGCAACAACATGTTTTATTATCGTATACTGTCATATCTAGAAAGTTCTCCGAAAGAACAAGATAGCACAGTCTGAAACTCCCTCTTACCATCGTAAATTCATGGTGATTAACCACTTGAATGCACCCATGGATCCTCATGTCTCCACACTTAGCGCACACACGATTCATTCTGTACATATAAGACATAAGCCATAATATATACCCTAACAATTGAGATTCCCTGCATATGCAAACATCTCGACAAAATTTAAAGAAGAGGGCCGAGAGATATTGCCACAGTTCAGATAGGATGGTCGAGGACAATGTTCTGCACTTGATTCAACCAACACAATTTTTTCCCAGCCATACTATATAAACCGTGAATTATCTGTCGATTTCACGGCTACGAGATGAGATATTTGAATAATACAAAAGTCTGAAGAAACAAGAATTGTTGCATATTCAAATTTCTCATCAGTCGTGCCAAAGTATAAGGCAACGGGATAATGCAACAGTTTTCTGTCTTATTTAGACTTTGGGATACGAGATGAGTTATTTGCATATACTTTGGCCTCGGACTTTAGCATCACTTTCCAACGCTATCCATCTAGAATTTGAGCTCAAGTTTAATATCTAAAGAATTATCTAACACATCTATCTAGAATTTTACACCAAGTTTAATATCTCTAAAGTATATCTAACATATCGATCTAGAATATGACCCCAAGTTTAATATCTAAGCACTATCTAAAACACTATCTATCTAAAATTTCTGAATTGCAATTAAAAAAGGAAGGCACGGCAGCTGGCTCACCGACGACGGGAACGGTGCGGGTGCGGCGGCCGATGGATCAGGTATGGGACCGTTGGGGCGTCCGACGGCTCGAGGATGGGGCGTTTGCCATGGCGGAGGCGTCTCGAGTGAACGCGGAAGCCAGTGGATCGAGGAGTGTCAGTGGGTGGGGGAGAGAGGGGCATCAGATGCGGGGTGCATGGCGGTGGGCGCGCGGGGTTGCGGGTCGGGATAGGATAGGGATATGCGGGGTGGTGGCGACGACGGCCGCTCCCAGTGAGTGAGTGGAGAGAGGGAAATGAGATGCCTGTGTGAGACACATGGTGAGGATATTGTCGGGATAATTTTAGCCTTGACGCTCGAAAGCATCAACACCACCGGTACAATATATATTAGTGGTGTTAATTTTTTTTGGACGTCACCACTACGTTGCCCCGGCTGCACCAGTGGAACCCAATTTCTGGCGGCGTTTGCATATTTATGGACCCTACTACTAGGGATTAGTGGTATTTTGCCAGGAAATAGTGGCGTATAGTATATTATATGTGTCCACTAGACTGGTACAAGAATTTTCCGACTAGTGTCAATGTATTGAGCTATAGCATTGTAAGGCAAGGTAGTAGATCTAGTCCTGGCGGAAACGATGACCCTCTCGGGCCTCGGGTACGTGTTAATATATCAGCGGAATAGACCCACCGGTGGCAAGGTACAAAGAGAGAGAGAGAGACGCAACGATGAGAGGAGTACTACTCCAAGTCATGTATGCGTAAATATATGGGAACCAGTCTATATACAGAGGGTATATGAGATTACAAGTCTAACAGCCCCCTTAATCACAACCTGCAAACAGGTTGAGATTACGCTTAAACTCATCTAAATCTTTGACTGCCAAAGCCTTTGTAAAACCATCTACAACTTGATCCTTGCTGGATATGAAAAGGATGTCAAGCATTTTGTTTACAACTCTTTCTTGAACAAAATGAAAGTCTATCTCAATATGATTTGTCCTGGCATGAAACACGGGGTTGGCAGACAGGTAAGTAGCACCTAAATTATCACACCACAAACATGGTTTTACCTGGAGTGTGACACCAAGCTCCTTAAGAACAAATTCAACCCATATTAATTCAGTTGTAGCATTGGCCAAGACTTTATATTCAGCTTCAGTACTATACCAGGAAACCGTGGCTTGTTTTCTGGCACTCCATGACACTAGATTTGGAACAAAAAATATAACAAAACCTCCAGTAGATCTCCTATCATCCAGGCAACCTACCCAATCTGCATTTGAGAAAGCACTGAGCAAACTGGAGGAAGATTTCTGGAAAGTCAGTCCAACTTGTGTAGTATCCTGAACATATCTTAAAATTCTTTTTGCAGCTGTCCAATGAGTAGTAGTAGGAGCATGCAAATACTGAAAAAATTTATTAACTAAAAAAGAAATATAAGGTCGTGTCAATGTTAGGTACTGTAAGGCACCAACAATGCTTTTATACTGTGTACTATCATCAGGACCAAGGGGAGAGCCCTTGGTTAAAGACAATTTTTCAGTGGATGATAGAGGCGTGGGGGAGGTTGTATAGTCTTTTATGCCAACTTTAGTCAACAGATCAGTAACATATTTTTTCTGAGTGATAAGTAAACCATTCTGAGTTTTCTTTACCTCAATGCCCAAAAAGAAATGCAGATCTCCCAAATCTTTGAGGGCAAAATCATCATTAAGATTATGAAGAAGAGCAAAAATAGCCTTGTCTGATGAGCTGGTGACTATGATATCATCAACATAAATTAGAACAAACATCATAATATTGCCTTTCTTGTAAAGAAAAAGTGAGGTGTCTCCTTTGGAGGAAATAAAACCAAGCTGTTGCAGCTTGGTGCTGAGTCTAGAATACCATGCTCGGGGAGCTTGCTTGAGGCCATAAAGATCTTTATCAAGCTTGCAAATATAGTTCGGAGTAGCGGAAGACTCAAAACCTGGGGGTTGTCTCATATAAACCTCCTCTTCCAGAATGCCATGTAAAAACACGTTCTTGACATCCAACTGCCGCAGACTCCAGCCCCTGGAAACAACAACTGACAGAACAAGCCTGATAGTAGCTGCCTTGACAACCGGACTGAAGGTATCCTCATAGTCTGTGCCATACCTTTGCTTGAATCCTTTTGCAACCAAGCGTTCCTTGTACCTATCAATTGTGCCATCAGTATTTTTCTTAATACGATATACCCATTTACAATCAATAAGATTTTTGGTAGAGTGTGGAGGAACAAGATGCCACGTCTTGTTGTCCATAAGCACAGTGTACTCTTATGATGACCCACAAGTATAGGGGGTGTATCGTAGTACTTTCGATAAATAGGAGTGTCGATCCCAACGAGGAGCAGAAGGTGTTGACTAGTGGTATGGAGCAGGAAATCTCTATAAATACTTAGCAAACGGATTTTTAGGGGTTTTCTGATAAAGCAACAAAACAAAGTGTAAGTAATAAAGACAGCGAACAACTGCAGCAAGTGGCCCAATCCTTTCTTAGCAAAGGACAAGCCGGTGGAAATACTTATAAGGACCAAACGTTCTTGAGGACACATGTGAATTCTGTCATGTGCTTTCTCTTCAAATAGCTGAGTACCTTTCTTTGGTGTTGTAAGTGTTGTGTGGGTGAACCTATGCTAATGTACCGACCTTACTTGTACTAATACATACTTGTGATTAAACCCCTGCAAGCATCCGCAACTACAGGAAAGCAATTAAGATATAAACCTAACCACAACCTTAAACTCTGAGATCCTATGTTCCCTTGTGCAAAGGTGTCCTAACGGGGGTTTAGGTTTCTGTCACTCCGGCAACCCCACAATTAGTAGCCAAATACACAATGCATTCCCCTAGGCCCATAAATGGTGAAGTATCATGTAGTCGACGTTCATATGACACCACTATAAGAATAGGACCACAACTTAAATACTAAACCATTGAATAATATCTCAACACAAATCCACTACTAACAACATGACTTCTCCCATGTCCTCAAGAACTAAACGAACTACTCACGAGACATCATATGGATCAAGATCAAAGATGATATGGTAATGGATAACAATCTGAACATAAACAATAATCCAATGGTTCCACTCACAAGCATCAACTACAGTAGTAATCAACACCGGGAAAGTTCCCCCTAAGAACTATGCAAGTATTCAACACGATTGTTACAGCGGGATGGAGTGGTGATGATGGTGCTGGTGGAGATGATGGTGTGGATGATGATGATGTTGATCCCGATGAAGCCTATCTTGATGATGGTGTTGATGGCGAAGATCTCCCCTCTCAGGGAAGGAATTTCCCCGGCAGAAATCTATCTGCCAGAGAGCTCTTTATCTCTCGGTGTTTTCCGCCACGAGAGGCGGCGGAATCTTTCTATCATCGCTCCCGTGGTATTAGGGTTCCGAGAGGAAGTTATAGGCGAGAGGGCGGAGTCGGAGGACAGCCAGGTGGGCCACACCTAACCTAGGTGTGGTCTAGGGGGCCCGTGCCTGGGGGGTGTGGGCCCCCTGTGGCCTAGCTACGCCTCCCCTTCTAGCTTCATTCGTCTTCTCGGAAAATATAATTTTCCAATATTTTTCTGGTATTTTTCTGATCTTCGCGAAATTGCATCAAAACACCTCTTTTTCCATCAGAATCCTGACTCCGGAAGTTCATCCTCCAAGAATCATGCAACATGCAAAAACATAGGAAAAGACATAAGTAACACCTCATAATAAGACATATATCAATGAATAGAGGAAAATTATGATATAGAATGGTGATGCAAATTGGACGTATCAACTCCCCCAAGCTTAGACCTTCGTTTGTCCCCAAGCGAAAACTAAGCTCAGTAAACATGTCCACAGGTTTATGGAGTGAAGTGTCGATAAAAGAATACAGACAAGAAGCATCACACTTACCATTATACAACTTATAGAAGAAAACAACTCACCATTATATAACTTAGCTTGCAACAAGTACATGAGTCACAATAGAGATGCATAAAGATAAATCATAATTGGAATTAGCAAACTTTGTCCTTGGTCAGAGAACAGCTGGCAAACAGTTTCACAAAAAGCTTTTGAAGAAGTTTTACAATAGGAGCACTATTTGCTCAAAAAGGTTTTTCACAATGATGGATTTCAAAGTAATACACAATAGATAAGAGTTTTGTGCAAACAAGGAAGATAGAGAACATGATTGAATAAATCACCATATGAATGCTTGAAACACAACAACACAAATGATTGCTGGATATAGAGAGGAAGTAGGTTTACTAACTTATCTTGGAAATATGAGAAAGGTCCCTTCATAGAGGGAAGCAGGTATTTCAAGTCATAAAGAGCTTCCAAAATATTATGGTACTTACTAGCTTTGAGCCCTCACTGCCCCTATCATAAGCATCTTGAGACAATTAAGGTTAAAGTGAACAAAGATAGAGTATATGCTTAACGAAATATAAGTTGGCAATCTCATGTCCCTTGAGTATGAGGGCCGCTCCTCATGATACTCAACTTTAGTCACCGGTAAGTTCTTGTCATTGTAAGTATATGTGTATCATAAATAACCGCCAACGGGGTACCCCTTGCACATGATACAGGAGCTATCCCATAATAAAAATGACAAGGCAAGCAGAAAGTGAGCATCTCAGCGATCTTTTTATTTACTATTTGCATAGATTTTTATTGAGGATGCTTCACAGATAGCTCACTATGGTGATGCTGCAAGTTTCCACCATGATTAGGCATGGCTTAGGCTAGCGGCCCAGGCGTTTCTCTAACACACATACATCACTCCATGGACTTACAAGCTCCCCTTTTATTTCACACTGATGACATCCGCAAACAAAAGAGCATGATATCAACTAGATATGTATCCATAAGTGTTGAAAGCGTTCTCCGTGACAGCACGGTTCTGCTAATCCCAACGTATAGATGCAAGCATATACAACTTCGATGACACAGTGGTTCAAGTCTATTAGGGTCAATAAAATAAGGTGTGCCATCAAGTTCATGAGTGCCTTACTAACTAGTTTTCACATAAAAAATACTTTTTAATTCGAAAGATACATGAAGCTTGAGAATTCGCTTGGAATAGCAATAATGCGAATAAGTAGATATGGTGGACACAAATGGCACATGTTTTGGTTCAAAGGGATTGGATGTGTGAGAAGTAAACCTTCTCCAAAACAGGTTTTTGGCTAGCAAGGCTGGGTAGCAAGCAAAAGAGTTGAAGGAAACAAGCAAACCTACAAGTGATAAAGCCAAACATGAAATCTTCCTTGAAGACACAAAAGATCTTAAATAAAGAATAGTAAGCTTATGAGCGAATCAAGAAATAAAATAAATGATACAAAATACCTGTAAGCTTTTTCTGTTTTCCTTTCAAACCTCAAAAAGTGTTGCTGCTGACCAGAGCTCGATTTGCCAAAACCAATTTAGATCTACTTGATGCTCCCATAGTGATGCCAATACTAATCAACAAGATCAATCATATAATAGAGATTGCAAACTAAAATAAGAAGTGCAAAAAGTAAACGATGAAACTTCTCATTAATATTCCATAAAGGCACTCAAACCAAGGGATACATAGATAATCAACTAAAGGATATATACTTCCACATGCAAACCAACCTATAAGATAACTTTTCTACCAAAGATATGAATCCACTAAAAAGGTAAAAGATAAAGGATGTGATACCGCGGAACTCCCCCAAGCTTGGAGCAAGCCAAGGGGATGCCAAACCTGATGATGAATTACTCCTTCGTTGGTGGTGGTGTTCTCTTGTCATCATCAAACTTCCAAGGTAAGGGTTCCCCATCCAAAAAGTACATCCTGGTTTCCACAATCCTGAAACTAGCAGTAGAGCTTATGCGATTAAATCTAACCTCATACTCACAGTTTTGATTTTGTATGTCATAGAGCTGTGCTTGTAGTTGGTTGGTGGTCTGACGGAGCGAGAAGATTTCGTCTCGGAGCTCAGCAACCTCCTCCTCGTGCTTGGCGATTAGTTCTGAACTTATCTTATGGATGACATCCACTTCGCGTTCTGCCATCTTCTTGTACCTGAAAACTTCCTTCTCCAATGCTTCCATCCCGTCTTCCAGATTGCCTTCTCCCTTAAGGCCTCGAACTTCTTTCATCTGCACATTCCCATCCTTGAGAATCAACTCCTTGGGATGAATCTTTAACTCATACGTGTACGGTTTGATGACAACCGCAGAGGAATCCTCCATGGGTGATCCAGACAAAGACATCGTGACTCCAAAACTGAGAATCTGGCTGAGAGAAACAAATAGAAACAGAAAAAAATGAGAACATGATACACAAACCTCAGGGATCCGGGGGTTATATATTATGAAGTTTCAAAGCATAAGGAAGGTACTGTTATGAAAACGAGGCGGAGAAAGCACGAGGAAGGTACTGGTATGAGTATACCCTTTTGAAGGAGGAAAGGGACCCATAAAGTCAAATCCCCAACAATCAAAATGTTCAATAACAAGAGAATAATTCATAGGCATCTCATTGCGTCTAGAAATGTTACCAACTCTTTGACATTCATCACATTATAAGACACACTTCCTTGCATCCTTGAAAAGGGTAGTCGAATAAAATCCAGATTGTAAAACCTTTTGTGCAGTCCTATCCCCAGCATGATGTCCTCCATAAGCACTGCCGTGACATTTTCACAATATCTCTTGTTGTTCAAATTCTGGAACACATCTTCGTATAATGCCATCTACTCCTTCTTTATATAAATGTGGGTCATCCCAAAAGTAATTCCTTATATCATAAAATAATTTCCTTCTGTGCTGGGCTATAAAGGTTGGAGGCAAATACTTGGAAACAAAAAGGTTAGTATAATCAACATACCAAGGACTATCATGCGAACTTACCCTTATTGCATCCAACTACTCGTTTGGAAAACTATCATTAACAGACAAAGGGTCAAAAGAAATGTTTTCCAAATGAGATAAATTGTCAGCAACAGGATTTTCAGCACCTTTCCTATCTACAATATGCAGATCAAACTCTTGTAGAAGCAACACCCATCTAATAAGCCTAGGCTTAGCGTCCTTCTTTGTCATAAGGTACTTGATAGCAGCATGATAATTATGAATAGTAACCTTTGAATCAACAATATAAGGTCTAAACTTATAACAAGCAAAGATTACAGCTAAGAACTCTTTTTTAGTAGTAGCATAATTCTTTTGAGCAGCATCTAGAGTCTTGCTAGCATAATGAATAACATTCAACTTCTTATCAACATGTTGCCCAACGACATCACCCATAGCAAAATCACTAGCATCACACATAATTTCAAAAGGTAAACTCCAATCAGCTGGTTGAACAATAGGAGCAGTAGTCAAAGCTTTCTTCAAAGTTTCAAAAGCTTCCTTACAATCATCATCAAAAACAAAAGGTACATCTTTTTGAAGAAGATTAGTAAGGGGCTTTGAAATTTTGGAGAAATCTTTAATAAACCTCCTATAGAAACCAGCATGTCCAAGGATACTACGAATACCTTTTATATATCTAGGACAAGGCATCTTCTCAATTGCTTCAATTTTTCTCTGTCAACTTCAATGCCCCTTGAAGAAATTTTGTGTCCAAGAACAATCCCTTCATTAACCAAGAAATGGCATTTCTCCCAATTAAGAACAAGGTTGGTTTCTTCACATCTCTGCAAAACTTTATCAAGGTTGTGCAAACAGTTATCAAAAGAAGTTCCATATACGAAAAAATTGTCCATGAAAACCTCCACAATTTCTTCACAAAAACCATGAAAGATAGCAGACATACATCTCTGAAAGGTAGCAGGACCATTACATAAACCAAAAGGCATACGCCTATAAGCATAAGTGCCATAAGGACAAGTGAAAGTGGTTTTCTCTTGGTCTTGCGCTTTCATAATAATATGAAGGAACCCAGAATAACCATCAAGAAAACAAAAGTGGGTCTTTTTAGACAACCTCTCAAGCATTTGATCAATAAAGGGCAAAATATAATGATCTTTCTTAGTAACTTTATTAACCTTTCTAAAATTAATGCACATCCTATACCCAACCACTACTCTTTGGGGTATAAGCTCATTATTTTCATTAGGCACAACGATAATTACCCCTTTCTTTGGAACACAATGAACAGGGCTAACCCATTGACTATCAGCAATAGGGTAAATAATACCAGCATCAAGGAGTTTTAATACCTTATTTCTTACCACATCCTTCATCTTAGGATTTAAACGACGTTGGTGCTCAACAACTAGTTTTGAATCATGTTCTATATTAATAGCATGCTGACATATAGTAGGAGAAATTCCTTTTAAATCATCAAGAGTATAGCCCAAAGATCCTCGGTGTTTCTTCAGTATCTCCAATAACCTCTCTTCTTCCTTTCCTGAAAGTTCAGAACTAATAATAATAGGATAAACTTTCTTATCATCAAGATAAGCATATTTAAGATCATCAGGTAAAGGTTTTAATTTGAAAATAGGGTCCCCTTTAGGTAGTAGTGTGGTACCCAAATCTTCCACAGGTAGGTTATGCTTAAGTAACTCAGGCTGACGAAGGAAAACCTCGTCAATCTCATTTCTTTCCTTCATGAAGACATCGCTTTCATGATCTTCCATAAACTGTTGCAAGGAATTATTAGGAGCAAGAGAAATAGCTGAAAGTTTTTCAACCCTTAAATCCTCATTAGGAAGTTCATTTTCATAAGGAGTTTTAGCAAATTTGGAAAAATTAAACTCATAAGACTCTCTGTCAAACTTAGTCAAAACTTTTTCCTTCCTACAATCTATGATATCCCCACAAGTATTCAAGAAGGGTCTACCAAAAATAATAGGATAGGTTTTACTAGCTTCTTTACCAAGTACTAGAAAATTAGCAGGATATTTAATCTTACCACAAAGGACCTCCACATCTCTTACAATGCCAATGGGCAGACTATCTCTCTATTATCAAGGTGAATAACCACATCAATGTCCTCAAGCTCACAAGGACCAATTTCATGCATAATTTCCCTGTAAAGCTCATAAGGAATAACACTAGAACTAGCACCAATATCACATAAACCATAGTAGCAATGATCACCAATTCTAACAGAAAGCACATGGACACTAGCTTTTCTAGCTTTTCTAGGATGAGAGACGATATTAGAAGCATCTTCACAGAAGATAATGTGCTCATCCTCTATATTTCTAGTGACAAGATCTTTCACAATAGCTACCACAGGTTCAATATTTATTTGATCATCGGGTTCCACAGTTTTCTTTGTAATTTTGCTAACCACATTAGCTATGATAGAATGTTCCTTAACCTTAGTAGGAAAAGGGATTTTCTCAACATACGGTCCAGGCAAAATAGGATCAACAGTACAAAATTCTATGCTAGCAGGAACATGGGTAACAATGTCTTTATAAGGAGCATGGTACTTGTCCCAATCTTTTTGGGAATTTCAATATAAGAAGCAAAGGCCTTAAAACATTTTGCAAGAACTTGAGGATCAAGACAAAACTCATTAATAATATCACGGAAGTCATCAGTTCCCATAAAAGATTTAATGCATTCATAATCATAGTTTATACCTGACTTTCTTCCTTTGTCATTCTCCCAAGCTTCAGTGTTCTCTTGAATACGGTCTAGGAGATCCCATTTAGCTTCTTCCTTCATACGTGTGAATGATCCAGCACAAGAAGCATCTAGTAAATTGATATGCCCAATTTGCATCACCATTCTATATCATAATTTACCTCTATTCATTGATATTTGTCTTATTATGAGGTATTACTTATGGCTTTTCATCTGTTTATGCATTTGGATGATTCTTGGAGGATGGACTGCCGGATTCTGGATTCTCATGGAAAAGAAGGCGTTTCGGTGCAATTTTGCGAAGATCAGAAAAATACCAGAAAAATATGGAAACATATTATTTTACCATAGGACGAAGGGAGCCAGAAGGAGGGACGAAGAAGAGCCTCAGGGGTCCCACACCCCCTAGGTGCAGGCCCACCTGACCCCGCGCCTAGGGCAGGTGTGGCCCACCTGCCCGGCCTCCGACTCTGCCCCTTCGCCTATATCTTCCCTTCGGAACCCTAAGCCTCGGGGAGCGACCACAAATAGATTTCCGCCGCCTCTGGGGGCGGAAAACACCGAGAGAGAAATGTCTCTCCGGCAGACAGATTTCTGCCGGGGGAATTCCTTCCCGGAGAGGGGAGACCGTCGCCATCAACACCATCATCAAGCTAGGCTTCATTGGGATCATCATCATCCACACCATCATCTCCACCAGCACCATCATCACCACTCCGTACGGCTGTAACAATTGTGTTGGATATTGCTTAGTTCATTAGGGCAAACTTTCCCGGTGTTAATTACTATTGTAGTTGATGCTTGTGAGTGGAACCATTGGATTATTGTGTATGTTCAGATTGTTATCCATTATCATATCATCTTTGATCTTGATCCATATGATGTCTTGTGAGTAGTTCGTTTAGTTCTTGAGGACATGGGAGAAGTCATGTTGTTAGTAGTGAATCTGTTAGAGTTATTATTCAATGGTCTAGTATTTAAGTTGTGGTGCTATTCTTCTAGTGGTGTCATGTGAACGTCGACTACATGATACTTCACCATTTATGGGCCTAGGGGAATGCATTGTGTATTTGGCTACTAATCGTGGGGTTGCCGGAGTGACAGAAACCTGAACCCCCGTTAGGACACCTTTGCACAAGGGAGCGTAGGATCTCAGAGTTTAAGGCTGTGGTTAGATTTATATCTTAATTACTTTCCTGTAGTTACCGATGTTTGTAGGGGGATTAATCACAAGTATGTATTTGTCCTAGGAAGGGCGGTATGTTAGCACAGGTTCACCCATACAACACTTACGAACACCAAAGAAGAGTACTCAGCTATTTGAAGCGAAAGCACTTGACAGAATTCCCATGTGTCCTCGAGAACGTTTGGTCCTTGTAAGTATTTCCACCGGCTTGTCCTTTGCTTGCTATGTTTGTTCGTTACTTCTATTACTTGCTCTTTGTTTTGTTGCCTTGTCAGAAAACCACTAAAAATCCGTTTGCTAAGTATTCACAGGGATTTCTTGCTCCATACCACAGTTCAGCACCTTCTGCTCCTCGTTGGGATTGACACTCCTATTTATCGAAAGTACTACAATACACCCCCTATACTTTTGGGTCATCAAGACTATTTTCTGGCGCCGTTGCCGGGGAGTGAAGCGCTATTGAAGAGTGGAACTGGTAAGGGAAACTTTCACTGTGAGTATTGCGCTTGTTACTGCTTGTTACTTTGTTTCCAATATGGATAACCCACTTGGTTTTCTGTATGGGAAAAAATACTACCACTGCTAGGGTAGTAGATGAACCACCTCCTATTGAGATAGATCCTTTTAAGATACCTACAAGTATTGTTAATCGTATTATGGATAATTATTATTTTGGGGATGGAAGTATCCATCCTGGTGATCACTTGCTTTTTATCCATGAATTATGCGGGTTGTTTAAGTGTACAGGTATCACAACTGAACAGGCGAAGGAGAAGTTACTCTCCATATCCTTGAAAGGGAGAGCTGAAGAATGGTATAAGCTGCTAAAGAATGGACAATCCATGGAATGGGAGGAGATGGCATCTCTCTTTTACTCTAAATTTTATCCTCCCAGTGAAATTCATAAGGATAGAAATCTTATATATAACTTTTGGCCTCTTGATGGATAAAGTACAACTCAAGCTTGGGGGAGATTGAAGTTACTAATGCTTAAATGTCCTATTCATGAGCTCCCTAACAATATTATTCTCAATAACTTTTATGCTAGGCTTTCTCTTCATGATAAAGATTTATTAGATGCTTCTTGTGCTGGATCATTCACATGTATGAAGGAAGAAGCTAAATGGGATCTCCTAGACCGTATTCAAGAGAACACTGAAGCTTGGGATAATGACAAAGGAAGAAAGTCGGGTATAAACTATGATTATGAATGCATTAAATCTTTTATGGGAACTGATGACTTCCGTGATATTAGCAATGAGTTTGGTATTGATTCCCAAAGTATTGCCAACTGTTTTAAGGCCTTTGCCTCTTACATAGAAATTCCCAAGAAGGAGTGGAATAAGTACCATGCTCCTTATAAAGATGTTGTTAATCATGTTCCAGTTAGAAGTACTCAAGTTTGTACTACTAATCATATTGTTCCTGAACCTCATGTTTAGAAATTACCTTTCCCAGCTAAGGTAAAGGAGTATTCTATGATTATTAATGAAAATAATAAAGGTACAATGAAAACTGTAGAGCCTGATGAGCAATTGAATGTTGAACCTGTGGTAGCTATTGTGAAAGACACTGTCACTAGAAATATAGAGGATGAGCACATTGTCTTATGTGAAGATATGCTCCTAGTATTATATCTCATCCTAGTAAGGATAGAAAAGCTAGTGTTCCTGTGCTTTCTGTTAAAATTGGTGATCATTGCTACTATGGTTTATGTGATATTGGTGCTAGTTCTAGTTTTATTCCTTATGAGCTTTACATGGAAATTATGCATGAGATTGGTCCTTGTGAGCTTGAGGACATTGATGTGGTTATTCACCTTGCTAACAAGGAAACCATTTGCCCCATTGGCATTGTAAGAGATGTGGAGGTTCTCTGTGGTAAGATTAAGTATCCTGCTGATTTTCTAGTGCTTAATTCAGTAGCTAGCAAAACTTGCCCTTTCATTTTTGGTAGACCTTTCTTGAACACTTGTGGAGCTATTATTGATTGTAAGAAGAAAAAGGTTTTAACCAAGTTTGATGGAGGTTCTTATGAGTTTAACTTTTTCCAAATTTGCTAGAGCTCCTTGTGAAAATAGCTTGCCTAATAAAGATTTCAGGATGGAACAACTTGCTTATATTGATCCAATCTATGACCTTGGACCTCTTTTTGGTGACTTTAAGTATGCTTATTCTGATGATAAAGTTGTTTCCAATGACAGATATATTGTCAACTTTATTCATAGTGCTACTGAAAGTTATTTTGACAGAGGGAAACATGGTTTTATGCATCCCAATAATGTTAAGTTTCCCCGTTTTATGTTGAAAGCTTTGAAGTTGCATTTGTTTTGTCTTCCTATGCTTGTGACTTTTTGTTCCAACAATTCGTTTTTTCATGATACCCCCATGCATAGGAAGTGGGTTAGACTCAAATGTGTTGGTTATTTGCTTCTTGATGCTCTCTTTCACTTCAAATATATATGTCCTATGTGAGCATCTTTGGAAGTTTCAATCCTAACTTAAAGGCATTAAAGAAAAGTACTTGTTGGGAGATAACCCAAGAGTTTTGTCATGTATTGGAAGCTATTACCTCAGTAATAACCGCTCCTTATCCTTTTTGTTTTGGTTTTTGTGTCAAGTCCAACTACTTTTGTGAAGTAGAGGAGTTGTGAAAAGTGGCTTTCCTGGGACAGATTTTTGTCCTGTTTTGTAAAAATTTGTGAGGGAGCTCAGTACTTCGAATGGAGCTGCATTTTTCTGAGCTTGTTCTCTAGGTTGTTACCCAACTTTCATTAGTTCTGCACTTCTTGATTTTAGCAACAGAAGGTCTTCGAAAATATCAATCTTCACCTGCTGGTCTGTTTTGACAGATTTCTGCCATCATTTGCATTTGCCTCTTACAGAAGCTTTTATTTTGATGGGTTTTCAGTTGAAATGTGTACCTAAAGGTTTATTATTTTTACTTACACTAATGTTGTCTTTGAGTTTGTGCAAGGGTTTTGTTTGAAGGAAATTTTCAGGAGAAGGGGAAAAGGAAACTGCAGAGTTCGTCTTTGAATAGGTAAAAGTGGTGAAAACAGAAGGTTCGTGAAACCCCAATCTTTTTATATTTTTGATGTTTTAAATACATAAGGGAAGTTACAAGACTAAACTGAAGAGGAAACGAAGCCCGGGGTGGACAAACCCACCCCAGGTGCGGGCCCAACCTGGCCGCGCCTGGAGGGGGTTTGACTCCCCCGAACTCCGTCTCCGCCTCGTTTCCCTGTCAGTACCTTCCTTATGCCTTGAAAATTTGTAATATAACCCCCCGGGTTCCCCGAGGTTCTTGCATCGTGTTCTCATCGTGTTTTAGGTTTCGATCTGTTTCTGTCAGGAAATCTTCTCAAGTTTAGAGCACCATGGTCTCCGCCAACGATAAAGGCAAGAAGCCCGAGCAAGAAGAACCTCAAGTCCCCAAGGAGGAAGATATTTCAGTGGGATATGAAGGTGACATGGAGGAGGACAAGCAACCGTACACTCGCGCTACCGTCACAAGCATTGGAGCGGTGGCAACCCCTATCAAGCTTAAGAGGACAACACGGATGTCTACAGGAGGGAAACCTCCACGTATCTTCTACAATCCACGGCCATCTCCTCCACGTAACAAGAGACCCTTCCATACACTTATACATGAATATCAATACCAACAGGTGCCCAAAGGGAATTTTCCCTCGGTTTGGGATATGCCTCGTTCTAGCAATGCAGAGAAGGATCATGCTAAGGATGAAGAGTGGGGAAAGAATAATAAAAGCTGGGATTCTCGGACTGACATGATCATGAACCGTATAGAGAAAAACTCGGAGTTAATCCGTACTCTTACTTTTGAGTTCGAGGAGTTGAGGAAACATATTGAAGAGCTTATTAATAGAGCACCACCACCAAAGGAGTAATTCGTCATCAGGTTTGGCATCCCCTTGGCTTGTTCCAATCTTGGGGGAGTGCCGCGGTATCGCCACCATTATCTTTTATCTTTTACCTTTTTAGTGGTTTCATATATGTGGTAGAGAAGTTATCTTATAGTTTGGTTTTCATGTGGAAGTATCTCTCCTTTAGTTGATTATCTATGTATCCCTTGGTGTGAGTGCCTTTATTGGAATATTAATGAGAAGTCTCCTCTTTTACTTTTTGCACTTCTTATTTTTAGTTTGCAATCTATATTATATGACAAATCTTGTTGTTCAATAGTGGCACCACTTTGGGATCATCAAGTGGATCTAAATTGGTTTTGGCAAACCGAGTTCTGCTCAGTGGCATTAGTTTGAAAGAAAAAGAAAGAAAGAAAAAGCTTACAGGTATTTTGTATCATTTGTTTTCTTTCTTGTTGGCTCATAAGCTTAGTTTTTTTCCATACAATCCCCCAGGAAGAGGGATCGGGTTCCATTATCATCAGACAACAGAACAACAACCACACATAACGGCATAGTACTGACCCACCTAGGGGGTCAAAACAGGAAAAGCAAGCGGTTCAACTTTACACACTAAACAAACTTAGACAGAAATAAAGAAGGAGGCCGGAGACGCAAGAACACCGCCCTCAGGCTAGTGGGGAACCGTCCAAATCAAAACACCACCAAGGAACTAAAATACTGAAAGCCAACACCATCTTCACGCAGCCAGTCCTTTTTATCTTCCAGTTTTCCTTCTTTTCTCCCTCCCTCTTTCCAGTTCCGGAGCTTCATGACCACGATCTCCAGGAATTGCAGGCAGTCCTAGGAAAGGAACAGGGGCCACATCCATAGCTGCCACATCAGCCAACACATTCTGTTGAAGAGTATCTGCTCCAGCTTGCAGCACCGCTCGGTCGTCCTCCCCATGCAACCCTGCCCAATAACAAATGAACACACAAGCATATATGACCAAATCAACAGGCGAGTTAATGAGTTTTTTTTAAAAGCAAGCTCTATTCCTAAGCTTCCAAATAGCCCAGCATATTGCCGCCACCACCGTAATCTGCACATTCCTACTAACCCCCACATACTGAGAAGCCCACCAAAAATATTGGGAAAAAGATCCAGGTCTATTCGCGGCACCAACAGCTCTGGCAACCACCCCCCAAACATACTTAGCAGCCACACACGAAAAGAACAAGTGTCCAATGCTCTCATCCTTCCTACAAAACCTACAAGTAAAATCTCCAACCCAATTTTTTCTTCTCATGTTGTCTTTGGTGAGAATAGCATTGTGCCAGATAAGCCACAGCCAGATCTTAATCTTCAGGGGAATTTTTGCTTTCCACAGATGTTTAAAACTTCTATCAATCCCAACATTCGACAGGCGTGTATACATTGACTTAACAGAGAACTTGCCAGATTTACTCCACATCCACACTGGCCTGTCCTTTTCCTGATTCAAACTCACCCTAGATAGCAACTTTCTCATCTGCTCCTGATGATTCAACCCATCAGTATCCAGCCATCTCCTAAAAGAGAGTCTCCACCCTTTTTTTGCCATGTCTGCCACCGTAATCCTTTGATTCTGACAAATATCAAATAAATCCGGGAACTTATCTTTCAGGGGCAAGTCCAAACACCAAGCATCATGCCAGAAATCAGTCAATTCCCCATTACCAATTCTCATTCTCCTACCAGCCAAATAGAGATCCCTAATCTTAATCAAATCATGCCAACATGGAGAATCACTCTGCCTGTGTTTCACATTACTGATTCCACCTTTCTTCAGATATTTTTTCCTCACAAAAACTTGCCAGGGAACCTCCTCAGCTTCGAGGCGCCACCACCACTTACACAACAAGCAAATGTTAAAAAGCCTAATGTTTTTAATCCCCAGTCCACCTTTTTTCCTGGGCCTACACACATACTTCCATTTAACCAGATGATATTTCTTCTTCCCCACTTTCCCATACCAAAAGAAGGCTCTAGTCTGTTTCTCAATTTCTTCCACATTTGACTTATGTAGGAGAAACATAGTCATGGGGTAAACAGCCACACTGGATACACAAGCAGTGATTTTAACATGCCTCCCTCCTAGGGACAAAGCTCCCCCCATCCAGCCATCTAACTTTTTCTTCAACCTCTCACCAATAAAGCTCATTTCAGCCACTGTACATCTCCTGCTACAAACTGGCAAACCCAAATATTTAATAGGCCAACTGCCCTTCTGACAGTTAAACATCTCAGCATAATTGGACAGTTTCTCCTCATCCTCTAACACCATCATCACCTCACTCTTCTCAAAGTTAATCTTAAGACCAGACATGGATTCAAACAAATATAACAGCAATTTCAAGTTTCTAGCCCCTTCAGGATCATCCTTAATAAACAAAATGGTATCATCAGCATATTGTAAAATGGCAATCCCTTTATCAAACATATTATCAACCAAACCTGTAAACAACCCACCAGCCTGAGCATTAAGCACCATCTTAGCCAAAAATTCCCCTGCCAAATTGAACAGAAAAGGAGAAAAGGGGTCCCCTTGCCTAACCCCCTTAAAGCTGCCAAAGTAAGGACCAGTTTCCCCATTGACCTTAACACTGAGAGTACCCTGAGTCACAACACATTTTAACCAAATCATCCAATCATCACTAAAACCTTTCTGCCTACAATAGTACAACAGAAAGTCCCAGTTAACCTTGTCATAAGCTTTCTCAAAGTCAATTTTTAAAACCACACCCTGCTGCTTCTGACTTTTCTACTCTTTCAAAATCTCATGTAATAAAGTCACCCCATCTGCAATAAACCTCCCTTTAATAAAAGCAGTCTGACAAGTATCAATTAGTTTCCCCATCACAGGCTCAGTTCTAACTGTCAGAGTTTTGGTAAAAATCTTGAACAACACCTGGAGCAGACAAATAGGTCTATACTTCTGAATCCTATCAACATCATCACCTTTTGGCAGCAGAGTAATCACACCATAGTTAATGCTCCTCAAATCAATCTTATGAGCAAAAAAATCATCAAACACAGCCATAACATCTGTTTTTATAACTGCCCAACAGTGTTGATAGAATTCAATAGGCAACCCATCAGGACCAGCAGCTTTATTTTTCTCCATCTGATCAATAACCCCTTTAACCTCTTTCTCAGTAAAGGGCATCCCCATTTTCTCCCTATCTTCATCATTAAGTTTCTCCCAGTCCTGCCAATTATCATCTGCAAGCCTAATAGAAAACCCACCAGCAGGCCCAAACAAAGATTTATAATAACTAGTAGCATGCTTCAGGAGATCACAGGTCCCCTGAATCTCAGTCTCCCCATCTTTCATTGAAAAAATCATCTTCTTTCTCCTCACCCCATTAGCAATCCTATGAAAATATTCAGTATTATTATCCCCTCTAAGCAACCAATTGTCCCTCGACCTTTGCTGCCAAAATCTCTCCTCATTTTCATACACCTCCAGCAACTCTTTCTGAATAACTGCTTTTCTTTTAAGTTGTTCAGCAGTAAGCAAAATCAGCTCCTCAATGTTTTCAAGTTACTGCAACTCCTCCACCAACCTTTTCTTCCTTTTTTTATCCTCCCCCCTTAAATGAACACCCCATCCTTTCAAATCATTTCTGACATTTTTAAGTTTTTTCTGCAACCTATCAAGACTGTTCTTGCCATTCACCCGTTTTTTCCAAACTTTTTCCACCCTGGTCAAAAAGTCATCACACTGTAACCAGCGTTTCTCAAATCTGAATTCTCTTCCCCCTGTTTCCTGCCCTTCCATAGTATCCAAAATCAAAGGACTATGATCAGAGACCTCTCTAGACAACTTGTGTACAGTAGTAAGAGGAAACAACTTCTCCCATTCTTTACAGACTAAGATTCTATCCAATTTCTCCAAAGTTGGATTTTTCTGGTTGTTGGACCAAGTAAACTGCCCTCCAGACATGATGATCTCTCTTAACCCATAAGCATTGATAATCGAATTAAACATGTGGCCCCACTTGTTCAAAACATGACCCTTATTTTTTTCAGAAACACATTTGATCACATTAAAATCGCCACCCACCAACAACGGAATAGTTTGGTCCTGACAAACCTCAGCTAACTCAACCAAAAACTCCTCTTTATTCTCCTCTTGTGCATCCCCATACACAATCACCAAATGCCACTGAATCTGTTTCAAAACATCAAACACCTTCATCTTAACATGAAATTTGCCCACAGACACACCCATCTGAGTCAATTTGGAGGAACGTAGGCCCCCCAAAATGCCTCCAGACCTTCCCACAGAAGGCAACCAACTCCAGGAGAATTGATTCATAGGATCAATCCTCCTGAAAAAAGCCTTAGAATAGTCTTTCTTAATAGTTTCCTGTAAACCAATAAAATCCACCCTCTCCTGTCTCAACAGATTATTCAGATAAGCCCCTGCGCCTTTCTTCCCCACACCCCTAATATTCAAAATAGCACCTATCATAATACAGATTTTCTCTCTCTTGTTCCAGTCACAATACCACTCATAGGGTGATAATTGTGAACCTTCACAGCAGCAGCCTTTAACTTTCTCTCCCTCATAACAGAACCAGTTCTCAACTTTTTCTTTTGCTTCCTAGAAACCACAGGAGTAAAATCTTCCTCATCATTACTAGCATCTTTCCAATCCAGAAACAAAACCTTCTCATTCATATCAGGATCACATTCGTTCACTACCTGCCTCCTATCCTGTAAACTATGTCTAGCAATCTCTAATTCTTTTAAGGAATTAATATGTTCCAAAGATATAGAAGAAGCATCTATCCCCATTTCCAAAGCTCTATGCATAATAATATCATCATCCAGAACAGCAAAAGAGTTATGCAAAGTTAGATTTGTACCTGAAAGATCTCTAGGAATTTGCTGAGCCAAATGCCCTTCAGCCATGTTTCTAGCACCTCCTTGATCAACCACCCTTGAGATCCTTCTAACACCCTGTTCTTCCACATCAGCCACTTGTTCAGATTGAGACTCCACACTTTCCTGAGTAGAATCATCCGGTTGAGACAAATCAACAGCCACTACTTCCTGATCTTGATTGGCAACTTCCATGTCTTGAGCACCCTCCAACCCAGACCCCCCAACAGTTCCTTTTTTTCCACTATCAGATGAGGAACCAAAAGAGGTATCAGTAGAAACACTATCATTCTTTGCCTGTGCACCCTCACCTTGCTCTTCCTCATCATCCAGCAAATGACCATACTGTTTCATAAGTTCATAGTGCTTGTCACTGCTCTTATCTTTTAACAGACCCCTGATAAAATCATCAAACCTCTGGGGACCAGCAGCAATCTCAGTACTGACCTCTTTAACCACAGTAGAGGATAAATTCTGTTCCACATCCATGGGAGCACTGCCCAGCCCACCCCCATCAGCCACATTTTCCTGAGTATCACCTTGCATCCCCACAACAGTTGTTCTGGTTTGAATACCTGTTCCACCACCACCACCAGAACCACCTGCAACATTTTCTCTAATCACAATCCCCCTTGAACGACCATCACCTCCAGAGCTAGCCCAGATGTTAGCCATTTTAGTCCCAAAAGAAACCCCCCCAGAATCTTCCTGCTCCACCACAACCTGTTGTCCTTTGTCCAACCCAGCTTCACCAGCACCATTCCCACCATGTTGACGACCCCCAGCACCTCCATCACCACCTGCACCAGGAACAATTCTTTGCCCACTACCATTATCAGGTCTCCTATGTTCAGCTTCACCCTCATTCTCCTTATCCAGCCCATCATCACCACCCTGCCCATCAATCCCCATAGCTGAAGGCAGAGTGGATACAACATCTGGAGCAAAGATCTCCCTGGTGTATTTAAATTCATAGATCCCACCCTGCATCTCCCCCCTTCTGGTATTAGGAACCAAAGAAACATCCAAACAAGCAATTTTAACTCTCACATAAGCCAAGTTCCTCAAGCTATTCCTGTCCAGGGCCACAGGTTTACCCACCAAAGAAGCAACATAGAAGACAATTGATTTCTCCCTGTACTTCATAGGAATGCCAACAATTCTAAACCAGGCTTCTTACAGCCAGTCAACAGGTTGCAAATCCCCATTCCACTTAGATAACTGAATCACAGCATCAGGAATTGTTTTCATGAAGACCTTCCCAAAATGGAAGTCATCAATAGATCTAGCAGAGGGGAACCTCATCAAAAATTCCACATCATTAATAGACCTGGCATTAAACCTCCATCCAGATCCCAGAGCATCTGCCCACATCTGAAACTCCTTCTCCAAATCCTTGCCATTGACATCACCCCTAACCACACTTATATGAGCATAATGCAACTGTTCCATAGACTGAACATTCGAATCCACCACAGGAATAGAGTGAAAACCCTGCTCAAAGTCAGTACTGCCAAAGAAAAGAGGAACATACTCCCATGGTTTCCTCTCTTGACAGACCAAAATGCTATGATCCTTCCCACAATTATCACACACAACCTCTTCTTCAATCACATCAAGCAACTGCACATCCCCAGATCCTCCAGCCACAGCACCATCCCTCGGCCTACTCACTACTGATGGTGGTACAGAGGACCCCACCAGAGTAGTAGCCACAACATCAGACTGAGTAACTGACAAAATTGGCGACAAATTCACAGGGCGAGTCCCCCCAACAGGCACATTAACAGAAGTAGATGCCGAGGTGTTCAAGCCAGAAGCAGATCGAGTTACAGGCACAGAAGTGTTCATCACAACCCGAGGCACATTAACTTGTTCAACAGTTCGTGCAAAAACCGGCTCCCCCCTTCTAGGATTCGAATCAGAGTTACCTGATCTGCCTGGGAACGACGACGCAGTAGCATCAGACCCTGAACCTTGTTGCATCTCCGGGCGATGGCTCCACCGGCCCCGATTGCGAGCCTGCTCCGCTTCGCGACGATGAGCCTCCGACAGTGCCCGCTCCCGCGCCAAAGCTTCCCTGCGTTGATCCTCCATCCTGGCCTCAATCTCCGCCTGCCTCAACTCATCCCTATGCCTCGCATCACGACGCCGAGCATCCTGCTCCTCGCGGCTCATAAGCTTAGTATTCTTTATTTAATATCTTTTGTGTCTTCAAGGAAGATTGCATGTTTGGCTTTATTACTTGTATGTTTGCTTGTTTCCTTCAACTCTCTTGCTTGCAACCCAGCCTTGCTAGCCAAAAACCTGTTTTGAGAAGGCATACTTCTCATGTTTCCAAAATCCTTTAAACCCGAAACTTTTGTCACTTGTGTACACCATATCTACCTTGTAGCTTCTGCTATTCCTAGCAAATTCTCAAGCTTCATCTACCTTTAAAATTAAAAAGTATTTTGTTATGTGAAAACTAGTTAGTAAAGCTCTCACGAACTTGATGGCACACTTTATTTACTTGGCCCTAATAGACTTGAACCATTGTGGACATCAAAGTTGTATATGGTTGCATCTATATGTTGGGATTAGCAGAACCATGCTGTCATGGGGAACGTTTTCAACATTACACTTGTACCTTGTTGTACATAGTTGATATCGTGCTCTTTTGTCTATGGATGTCAACGGTGTGAAATAAAGAGGGAACTTGTAAGTCCATAGAGTTTGTATTTTGTGTTAGAGAAACGCCTAGGCCGCTAGCCTAAGCCATGCTCAATCATGGTGGAAACTTGCAGCATCACCATAGTGAGTCATCTATGAAGCATCCTCAATAAAAAGCTATACACATAGTAAATAAAAAGATCGCTGAGATGATCATTGTCTACTTGCCTTGTCATTTTGGTTATGGGAAAGCTCCTGTACCATGTGCAAGGGGGTACCCCGTTGGCGGTTTTCAATGATATGAAAATACTTACAATGACAAGAACTTACCTGGACCCAAAGTTGAGTATGCATGAGGAGTGGCCCTCATATTCAAGGGTCATGAGATTGCCAACTTATATTTCGTCAAGCATATACTCCATCCTTGTTCACTTTAACCTTAATCATCTCAAGATGCTTATGATAGGGCAATGAGGGCTCAAAGCTAGTAAGTACCATAATCTTTTGTAAGCTCTTTATGAATTGTAATCCCTGCTACCCTCTAAGAAGGGACCTTTCTCCTAGTTACCAGTTTGAGTCACTAAACCTACTTCCTCTCTATCTCCAGCAAGCATTTGAGTTGTTGTGTTTCAAGTATTCATATGGTGATTTACTCAATCATGTTCTTTATCTTCCTTGTTTGCACAAAACTCTTATCTATTGATGTCACATCCCAAATTTTAGATTTGGTTCTGCATATCATTCATATAATTGCATCATGTTCTTCCATGCAAAACCTTCGATTGAAATGATTCGGCAAAACGCTATTTTCAAAACCCTATTCTACTTTACTAAAATGCTCCTGCAGGAGGGTATACTAGGACTTGTGTTTTCCACCCTTGTAGACTAGTGGTTTCACTCACCACTTGACCCAAGATTGATCCCCTGGAATTTACAAAAATTTAGGAACAAGTTTCACCCAATTCGGAGGTCGTATGGAAAAGTTACGGGGAAAATTCTAAACAGAAATTAGAAAAATAAAAAGAACAAAAAAAAGGGGGCGCAGCCTGCTGGGCCGCCAGCCCAGCCCCGCCGGCCCAGCCAGCGCCCAGCGCACGCGCGCGCGCGCCGCAGCCCGCCGTCCGCGCGACAAATAGTATCTGCTGCCGCAAGCGCCTGGCCACCGACAGGTGGGGCCCACCTGTCGGCGCCGACATCGCTGTCGCGACCGGCCCCGTCTCCGCAACCGCCTCGCCGCCGTATCCGCCTCCAACTCCGCGTGGGGCCCCTTCTTAGCCGCGCACGCCTCCTGGCCCTCCCCTATCGCGCCGCCCTCTTTCCCATCGCGAGCCGCCGCCGCCTCGCCATCTCACCGCCGCGCGCCGCCAGGTAACCGCGTCGCCGCCCTCTCTTCCCCTCGCCTCGCCGCGACCCTGCAGCCGCCTCGCCGCGACCCCGTTGACCCGCCCCCGCCTTTCTCCCGCGCAGGACACGCCCGACGTCGCCCCGACGACCACGCCGGAGCCGCGCGCCGCCACCCGCTCTTCGGCGGCCCGCCGCCGTCGCCTTCCCGCGCGCCCGACCCTGCCGCCGACTCGACAAGGACCGTCGCCACTTCCCCGACCCCGTCCTGCCCTCCGCCGTCGCCGCCGCCGACCTCGCCGGTAAGCCCCACCGTCGCCACCCCTCCCTGGCCGTTGGATCTTCGATCCATGGTCCAGATCATCTGGAGACCGCGTGGTTGACTGGTTGACCAGCCAACCCGCGCTGAGTCAGCAGGGAATATTAAAATCAAATTAGAAATTGCAGAAACTTGCTTAATCTTGTAAATTGCGTAGAAATTAAGCTACTGGGCCAAAAATTGCAAATAAAATATGTGTAGATTCAGTAAGTCGTGTAGAATCTTGTTGTACCATTGTTTTACACTTTTGCAGCAAGATTTTGTCCAGATTAATTAAAAGAGTTAATGGCCTTTTTGGAGTAATTAATTCGTAGAAAATGATGTGTAACTCCAAAAACTGCAAATAATATGTCCTTGGATTCAGTAGAACAAGGGGAATCTCAAAGTGAATTAAAAGGGCAGGCTTACAGTAAAAACTTTTGTAGAAACTATTTAGTGGCCTTCTACAGTATTTTAATTACTCAGCGAGTTTTATAATTCCTTCTTGAGTAATTCCAAATGGTACTGTTCCTAAATAGCAATGCCTATACAGTAGAATTTTCCCAAGATTTTACAAACAGTATGTTTTCAGTAGTGAATTATTTGGTTTCTAGCTCTAGTTTTGAGCATTATAAATTGCATAATGGTTTTCCTTGCGCTAAAATTATTTTCCATGCATGCATTCAGTAGCTTTACTGAATAAGATTATGTGGTGCTGCTGTAGCATCAATCCACCTATCATGCATGCATTCGTGCATCATCTTTGTTTGCATATGCTTGTGGATGGTTTGTTTATGAATGCAATTGTATCGTGTAGATTGTGACGAGTGCAACGCTTGCTCGTGTGTGGATTGTTCTTCCGACCGCTACAACCAAGGCAAGTAGATGCTACCTTGTTCATGATATCGTCCTACCATTTTTAATGCATTGTCGTGTATTTTGTAGATGCTTGTGTAGGTTGATACTATCGCTATGCTATGTCCTATTATGTGGTAGGGCTTTCCTTGTAGATGAACCACCGTTGGTAGATGTGCTTAGCCATGCTATGGTGAACGAGGGCTGGGTTACATCACTGAAAGTCGTTTCTAAATGTGTTGGTTTGCGAAAACTAAAACAACTTAATCAATGAATCTCCTGGGTGTGATGGAATTGATAAATTTTGGTGGTTTCATTGCGGAAAAGGCACCCAGGTATCCAGAGAAAATGATTGGCTTCTTTATTCTATAGCTTACGTGTACAACCATGTGCCAATAATGGAATGGGCGGTTGGTTGGACTTAGTAGGTTGTGGTAACTCGAACCCGCGTATCCAGAGATGTAGAATTTTGGTAGGTTGGACCGGTACGCGTCGGGATTGGGGAGCTACTTCCCAAACAGTCTCTTCTTGGACTTCTCCCTATCATCACCCAAAATGAGAGTGATGGTACGAGCTGGGCTGGCCAAGTCACATGGGTAAAGTGTACTAACCCCTGCAGGGTGTATAAACTAATCGATTAGCTGTGTCCCTAGTTATGGACATCTGAGTTGCTTGATATTGATTCCATGACATGTTTCTCGCTCATTCTAATTTCATAATTGCTTTAATGTTGTTGGGTTAACTTAATTGGGATCTTTTCAAAGAAAATCAAAAACTATTTATGAAAGTAGGACAAAGGTGTTTGCAAATGCAAGCTAGCCACAGATCCACTTGCTAAATATGCATGTAGATGTTAGCACTATTGTCTCCTTTACTAGCTCTACTTGCCATACATTCCATGTATTGACCCTTCGGGGCTGCTACGTTTCATGTTGCAGGATATTCCGATTCTGAGTAATCGATATAGGCCATGGTACTCCACTCGGCACTTGTTCACTTGTGGGCAATTTGAAGAATGGAGGATTTACTTTATTTATGTTGCTACCTGAATAATTTGAGTTAGCCTTGGGCTAAGCTTTTATTGTAATAATGGTACTCTGGATCTTCGTTATTTATGATACACGGATAATTTGCTATGTTATTCATCTTATTCTATTGTGGGCCAATGAACCGATCCAGGGATTGGCATGTCACATAGAAGCCACGGTCTTTTCAGAACCGTGGTGTTACAAGATGGTATCAGAGCCCATGTGTCGACTGTAGGATCGTGACCTAGGATTGGATTAGGAAACCATAGAATTATTAAAGCTTATATTAACTCTGTCTTTCATCTTATGCCTTTCACTCTCGTAAATTCTTACCATATGCTATTCTCACACTTTCCTCTTTTAATTGATAGATGGGAGAAGTCAGGACTGAGTATGCAACCATGGAGTCACCAAGGCCCTTTGCAAGACAGTTAGCATAGCTCTCGCAGTCATTGGGATTGCCATTGCCCATGTTCAAGGGAAGAAGGCTGTACACCTATGGATATGGTGAGGATGCATGGGAGATCACTACCTTCATATTCAGGGATGCCGCCTTGCCAAACCCTGTGCATCTGATCTACACCAAGACATACTGCAACTGGGGACTTGGGATCAACTTGGCCATACATGAAGCCCTGTCTCGCCAGTGCCATCATGACCGACACCTACTACTAGCAGACTCACCCTACCGTGACTATGGGAGGCGTGATGAAGATGGACACATTGTGGTTACCCCGGGCGACAGGAACAACATGCCGCCCCGTCGGAGGCACATAGAGGACATGGAAAGGGAGAATGGAGCTCTAGCTGAGAAAGTGATGATGATAAAGGAGATTGCAGATTTTGCCAGCAATGGTATGGTGGTCCAAGGACAGGAGATTGACACCTTGCATGAAGCTGTGGGAGTTCTGGAGAATGCCCTGATAGGCAGGGATGCAACCATAGCTCATCTTCATGGAACTATGCAGGAAAACGCCCAGAACATACAGCAGTTGCAAGGGACCGTCCAGGAAAGGGATCAAACTATTGAAGCTATGGCAGCCCAGATTGCCGCTCTCCAAGCACAGCTGAATCCACCCTCTGATGATGACAATGGAGATGGTGGCAACAATGATGATGATGATAGTGGGAACGATGATGATGATGATGAGGAGGAGGACGAGGATGATGATGATGGAGACGATGATGGTGGAGGAGATGAAGCTATTGCAGTTGCAGCTGAAAGTGAAGAAGAAGAGGAGGATCCAGAAGAGGTGGAGTTTGAGATTCCAAGTGATGACTCAGGAGAGGTGTACACTCCGCCGCCATGGTTGAACTGTGGACAGAAGCGCCAACGCATGAGTGCAAGGACCTACCGCAACCTCTTCAAGAAGTAGATATAAGTCCACCAATTAGTCCTCGTTAGGTAAATTCGTTAGGATTAGTCTCGATCGATGTAAAACTTAATTACTGTTAGCTTAAGAGTGTTTAGTTGCTTATTTGTGTACCCCAATATCCCAGGAATTATTTGTGCGAATTTTACGAAAGAGTTATGGCAAGTTTAGTTAATATCTATGTTATTTTCACTGCAGTTTTCTGCTGATACAGCAGTACTTTACGATTTTTCATATTTTACTGGTATCTGGGAAAAATCTGAAAAAATAGGGCTGGTGCGAAACTCTCTGTACTATATGTGCAAAAATCAGCATAATTTCCTGACGAGTCTAAGTCAGGTAGAAAAATTCGTGAACGCTGCTGGACTGTTCTGGCAGATTGCTATTTTTGTTGCTTAGATGATCAACTGTTTAGTTAACCATTGCCAACTCTTCTAAAACTATTTCAGTAGGTTTATACTGCTAGGATAACCCCTGGGATGTTGCTGGATCACTTGTGTTGATGTGTTGCTTGCTTGAGATTGTCTGCTATTGTTTGTTGTTGTTTGATCATAATGCATGGGTAGAATCCTATTATCGTAGTTGATTCTTTCTAAGATTACCTGTGCTGAACCGCAGATGCCTCCCCGCCGTCAACCCACTGAGTTGGAGCAGCTCATGGCAGCTCAGGCACAGCTGACCCAAGTTATGACCCAGTTCATGGAAGATCAGAACAACAACAACAACAATGGGAACAACCAGCCTCAGGAAGATGCTCTCACCAGATTTCTGAGGCTAAGGCCAGCTAAGTTCTCTACTGCAACGGAACCAATGGTTGCTCTCGACTGGTTGCGTTCAGTCAACAAGGATCTGGTAACTGTTGGATGCACTGATGCTGAGAAGGTGAGGTTTTCCGCTCACCTACTGGAGGGACCAGCCGCTTCTTGGTGGGACACTTTTCAGATCACCCACCCGCTGGACACTGTGACTTGGGCAATGTTTGAGGAAGGTTTCAAGACCAACCACGTGTCTTCAGGAGTTCTGAGCCTGAAGAGGAAGGAGTTCCGCAACTTGCGCCAAACCAATCGCACCGTGGCTGAGTACATTGAGGAGTTCAACAACCTGTCCCATTATGCACCTGAGGATGTTGACACTGATGCAAAAAGGAGGAGAGATTCCTGGATGGCCTCAGTGATAAGCTTTCGGTGCAGCTACTGGTGGTTTATTGCCCCACTTTCCAGGAGCTTATGGACAAGGCCAGGATCTTGGAAGGGAAGCACAAGCAGGTAGAAAGCCGCAAGAGAAAGAGTAACAATCACCACTCTGGTTCACATCACAAGTCTCGCGCTTCATATGATGGATACTCCAAGCATGGAGGGAGTGACCATGGGAGCCATGACCGCCACCACCATGGAGGCGATGGACATCGTCATGACAACCATAGGAGCAACCACCACAGCCACAAGGGAGGACACTCTCACCACTCTGGAGGACATGGTGGACATGACCACAACCGTGATCGCAGCTTTGTGAAGAAGGATCTGAGTGAGGTGACGTGCTTCAAGTGTAAACAGAAGGGACACTATGCTGACAACTGTCCGGAGAGGAAAGGACTGAAGCCAACCAACAACGAGAAGGCCACAGTGAACCACATGAATGTGGAGGAGATTCCAGATGAGCCTGACCTTGTGATTGGTAAGTTTCCAATCAACACTTACCCTGCACTTATACTTTTCGATACTGGTGCATCGCATTCATTCATATCAAGGGCATTTGTGGATAAGTATAAGCTACCTACTGAGTCTATGAAAGGGTCTATTAGAGTGAGTTCACCTGGAGGAGATATGATAGCTAGCGCGGGATGCCGCAATTTAACTATGAGGATTGGAACACACAACTTCATTGCACATCTAGTAGTGTTGGAATCACAGGGATTATATGTTATTCTGGGTATGGATTGGATGTCTATGCATGGGGGACACATAGATTGTGCGCAGCGAGCTGTTTCACTCAAAACCCCGGATGGTAAGAGAATTAGGTTCAAGTCGGCAGTGCGACCGGGAAGGTATAAGCTGAATTCTCTTAAGGGGGTTAGCATGGATATTGTGCCTGTGATTAGGGATTACCCCGACGTGTTTCCGGAAGAGCTGCCAGGAACGCCACCTGACAGGGAAGTGGAGTTTCTCATCGACCTGATGCCGGGAACAGGACCTATAGCAAAGAGACCATATAAGATGGACGTGGATGAGCTGAAGGAATTGAAGAAGCAGCTGAAAGAGCAGTTGGACAAGGGATTCATTCAGCCTAGTTCGTCGTCATGGGGTGCACCTGTTCTGTTTGTGGAAAAGAAAGACAACATCAAGAGATTAGTGGTGGACTATCGCTCGCTGAATGAGGTGACCATCAAGAACAAATACCCCCTGCCGAACATAAATGATTTGTTTGATCAACTGGAAGGAGCGAAGGTGTTCAGCAAGATTGATCTGTGATCAGGATACTTCCAATTGAAGATCCGGGAGGAGGACATACCAAAAACTGCTTTCACCACTAGGTATGGCTTATATGAGTATACAATTATGTCTTTTGGACTAACAAATGCCCCGACATATTTCATGACCATGATGAACAAGGTATTTATGGAGTACTTGGACAAGTTCGTGGTGGTGTTTATTGATGACATACTGATATATTCCAAGGATGATGCTGAGCATGAGAAACATCTGTGACTGATTATGGAAAAGCTGAGGGAACACAAGCTGTATGCCAAATTCAGCAAGTGTGAATTCTGGCTTAACACTGTTGGATTTCTTGGACACGTGGTGTCAGGAGAAGGAGTCGCTGTTGATCCAAGCAAAGTGACTGCAGTAACTGAGTGGGAAGCGCCCAAGAATGCAGGAGAGATACGAAGCTTTCTGGGACTTGCTGGATATTACAGGAGATTCATTGAGAACTTCTCCAAGATTGCAAAGCCGATGACTGAACTTCTGAAGAAGGAGAGGAAGTTTGAATGGACGAATGTGTGTGAAGCCAGCTTTCAGGAACTGAAGCGTCGACTAGTGACTGCACCTGTTCTGTGTTTACCAGATCTTCAGAAGGATTTCCAAGTGTACTGTGATGCTTCTCGACAGGGACTTGGCAGTGTGCTGATGCAAGATGGGAGAGTGGTGTCATATGCCTCGTGGCAACTTAAACACCATGAGAGGAATTATCCCACACACGACTTGGAACTAGCATCAGTGGTTCATGCGCTCAAGGTATGGAGGCACTACTTGATGGGGAAACACTGTGATGTGTACACCGACCACAAGAGCCTGAAGTACATATTTACACAGAAGGAACTGAATATGAGGCAAAGGAGATGGTTGGAACTTATCAAGGACTATGATATGAATCTGCAATACCACCCAGGAAAGGCCAATGTAGTAGAAGATGCTCTGAGCCGGAAGGTTTACGCCAATGGACTGACGATTGGGGAATTGCCGAAGGATTTGTGCAAGCAGTTCAAGGACCTTAGACTGGAAGTAGTGTCTTAAGGATACTTGGCAACAATGGAAGTCCAACCGACGCTACAGGACAGGATCAGGAAGGCTCAGGTAGGAGACAAGGAAATAGAAGAGATAAAGGAAAAGATGAAGGAAAATCGGGAAAAGGATATTCGCGAGGATGAGCATGGTACCTTGTGGTATGGAGATCGTTTGTGTGTGCCCAGCGACCCGGAGATAAGGGAGTTGATTCTGCCGGAGGCTCATAACTCGCCATACTCCATACATCCGGGCAACACAAAGATGTATATGGATTTGAAGAGCAGATTTTGGTGGAACAACATGAAGGGAGACATCGCCAAGCATATTGCCCTACGTGATGTGTGTAGCCGAGTGAAGGCGGAACACCAGAAGCCAGCAGGACTGCTACAGCCGTTGCCCGTGTTAGATTGGAAGTGGGATAGAGTGGGAATGGATTTTATCATAGGATTGCTCAGGACCAGGTCAGGATATGACTCCATTTGGGTAGTGGTCGACCATTTGACCAAGGTAGCCCACTTTATACCGGTGAAGACGACCTACACGAGTGCAAAGTTGGCCAAGATCTACATGGACAAAATTGTGTGCCTACATGGAGTTCCCAAGAGCATCGTGTCAGATAGAGGCACCCAATTTACTTCAAACTTTTGGCGTCAGCTGCACGAGTCGCTTGGGACTAGATTGGAGTTTAGCGCAGCGTTTCACCCACAGACTGATGGATAGACCGAGAGGGTGAATCAGATTCTGGAAGATATGCTGAGAGCTTGCGCTTTGGCTCATGGTTCTAGCTGGGATGAGAATTTGCCGTATGCTGAGTTTTCCTACAACAACAGCTATCAAACCAGCATCAAGACGTCACCGTTTGATGTACTGTATGGGAAACGGTGTCGGACACCATTGCTATGGGATGGAGTAGTTGAAAGTCAGTTGTTTGGACCTGATTTGATCAAGGATGCTAAGGAGGAGGCCGCCTTGATTAGGGACAGGATGAAGGTAGCACAATCTAGGCAGAAGAGCTACGCTGACGCCAAGCGCAAGGAAGTGGTGTATGAGATAGGTGATAGAGCATACCTCAGAGTGTCGCCACTTCGTGGAATCAAGAGATTTGGAATTAAGGGTAAGCTGGCACCTTGGTTTATTGGACCATATCGGGTCTTAGCACGCAAAGGAGAAGTTGCTTATGAGTTGGAGTTGCCAGAGGCTCTGTCCGCTGTTCATAATGTGTTCCACGTGTCCCAACTGAAGAAGTGCCATCCGGAGATGGTGGATACACCAATAAGAGACACTGTGCCACTAGAGGAGGTTCAGCTTGAGAACGACTTGACCTATGAGGAGAAGCCGGTCAAGATTCTGGAGACAGCGGAGAGGATTACCCGTACCAAGACAATCAGGTTTTGCAAGGTGTAGTGGAGCCACCACACCGAAGAGGAAGCCACTTGGGAGCGTGAGGATGACATCCGAGAGGACTACCCGCACCTATTTGCTAGCCGCGCCGAATCTTGGGGACGAGATTCATCTTAAGGGGGTTAGTCTTGTCACATCCCAAATTTTAGATTTGGTTCTGCATATCATTCATATAATTTCATCATGTTCTTCCATGCAAAACCTTCGATTGAAATGATTCGGCAAAACGCTATTTTCAAAACCCTATTCTACTTTACTAAAATGCTCCTGCGGGAGGGTATACTAGGACTTGTGTTTTCCACCCTTGTATACTAGTGGTTTCACTCACCATTTGACCCTAGATTGATCCCCTGGAATTTACAAAAATTTAGAAACAAGTTTCACCCAATTCGGAGGTCGTATGGAAAAGTTACGGGGAAAATTCTAAACAGAAATTAGAAAAATAAAAAGAACAAAAAAAAGGGGGCGCAGCCTGCTGGGCCGCCAGCCCAGCCCCGCCGGCCCAGCCAGCGCCCAGCGCACGCGCGCGCGCGCCGCAGCCCGCCGCCCGCGCGGCAAATAGTATCTGCCGCCGCACGCGCCTGGCCACCGACAGGTGGGGCCCACCTGTCGGCGCCGACATCACCGCCGCGACCGGCCCCGTCTCCGCAACCGCCTCGCCGCCGTATCCGCCTCCAACTCCGCGTGGGGCCCCTTCTTAGCCGCGCACGCCCCCTGGCCCTCCCCTATCGCGCCGCCCTCTTTCCCCTCGCGAGCCGCCGCCGCCTCGCCATCTCGCCGCCGCGCGCTGCCAGGTAACCGCGTCGCCGCCCTCTCTTCCCCTCGCCTCGCCGCGACCCCGCTGACCCGCCCCCGCCTTTCTCCCGCGCAGGACACGCCCGACGTCGTCCCGACGACCACGCCGGATCCGCGCGCCGCCACCCGCGCTTCGGCGGCCCGCCGCCGTCGCCTCCCCGCACACCCGACCCCGCCGCCGACTCGACAAGGACCGCCGCCACTTCCCCGACCCCCTCCTGCCCTCCGCCGCCGCCAGAACCGCCGCCGTCGCCGCCGCCGACCTCGCCGGTAAGCCCCGCCGCCGCCACCCCTCCCTGGCCGTTGGATCTTTGATCCACGGTCCAGATCATCTGGAGACCGCGCGGTTGACTGGTTGACCAGTCAACCCGCGCTGAGTCAGCAGGGAATATTCCCTTTTGATTTAAAAATCGAATTAGAAATTGCAGAAACTTGTTTAATCTTGTAAATTGCGTAGAAATTAAGGTACTGGGCCAAAAATTGCAAATAAAATGTGTGTAGATTCAGTAAGTCGTGTAGAATCTTGCTGTACCATTGTTTTACACTTTTGCAGCAAGATTTTGTCCAGATTAATTAAAAGAGTTAATGGCCTTTTTGGAGTAATTAATTCGTAGAAAAAGATCTGTAACTCCAAAAATTGCAAATAATATGTCCCTGGATTCAGTAGAACAAGGGGAATCTCAAAGTGAATTAAAAGGGCAGGCTTACAGTAAAAACGTTTGCAGAAACTATTTAGTGGCCTTCTACAGTATTTTAATTACTCAGGGAGTTTTATAATTCCTTTTTGACTAATTCCAATTGGTACTGTTCCTAAATAGCAATGCCTATACAGTAGAATTTTCCCAAGATTTTACAAACAGTATGTTTTCAGTAGTGAATTATTTGGTTTCTAGCTCTTGTTTTGAGCATTATAAATTGCATAATGGTTTTCCTTGCTCTAAAATTATTTTCCATGCATGCATTCAGTAGCTTTACTGAATAGGATTATGTGGTGCTGCTGTAGCATCAATCCACCTATCATGCATGCCTTCGCGCATCATCTTTGTTTGCATATGCTTGTGGATGGTTTGTTTATGAATGCAATTGTATCGTGTAGATTGTGACGAGTGCAACGCTTGCTCGTGTGTGGATTGTTCTTCCGACCGCTACAACCAAGGCAAGTAGATGCTACCTTGTTCATGATATCGTCCTACCATTTTCAATGCATTGTTGTGTATTTTGTAGATGCTTGTGTAGGTTGATACTATCGCTATGCTATGTCCTATTATGTGGTAGGGCTTTCCTTGTAGATGAACCACCGTTGGAAGATGTGCTTAGCCATGCTATGGTGAATGAGGGCTGGGTTACATCACTGAAAGTCGTTTCTAAATGTGTTGGTTTGCGAAAACTAAAACAACTTAATCAATGAATCTCCTGGGTGTGATGGAATTGATAAATTTTGGTGGTTTCATTGCGGAAAGGCACCCAGGTATCCAGAGAAAATGATTGGCTTCTTTATTCTGTAGCTTACGTAAACAACCATGTGCCAATAATGGAATGGGCGGTTGGTTGGACTTAGTAGGTTGTGGTAACTCGAACCCGCGTATCCAGAGATATAGAATTTTGGTAGGTTGGACCGGTACGCGTCGGGATTGGGGAGCTACTTCCCGAACAGTCTCTTCTTGGACTTCTCCCTATCATCACCCAAAATGAGAGTGATGGTACGAGCTGGGCTGGCCAAGTCACATGGGTAAAGTGTACTAACCCCTGCAGGGTGTATAAACTAATCGATTAGCCGTGTCCCCGGTTATGGACATCTGAGTTGATTGATATTGATTCCATGACATGTTTCTCGCTCATTCTAATTTCATAATTGCTTTAATGTTGTTGGGTTAACTTAATTGGGATCTTTTTAAAGAAAATCAAAAACTATTTATGAAAGTAGGACAAAGGTGTTTGCAAATGCAAGCTAGCCACAGATCCACTTGCCAAATATGCATGTAGATGTTAGCACTATTGTCTCCTTTACTAGCTCTACTTGCCATACATTCCATGTATTGACCCTTCGGGGCTGCTACGTTTCATGTTGCAGGATATTCCGATTCTGAGTAATCGATATAGGCCACGGTACTCCACTCGGCACTTGTTCACTTGTGGGCAATTTGAAGAATGGAGGATTTACTTTATTTATGTTGCTACCTAAATAATTTGAGTTAGCCTTGGGCTAAGCTTTTATTGTAATAATGGTACTCTGGATCTTCGTTATTTATGATACATGGATAATTTGCTATGTTATTCATCTTATTCTATTGTGGGCCAATGAACCGATCCAGGGATTGGCATGTCACATAGAAGCCACGGTCTTTTCAGAACCGTGGTGTTACAATTGAGTATTACTTTGAAAGACTTCACTTGTGAAAAACCTTTTTGAGCAAAGAGTGTTCCTGTTTTGAAACTTCTACAAAAAGCTTTTTGTGAAACTGTTTGCCAGGTGTTCTCTGACCAAGAACAAGTTTGCCAATTCCAATTATGATTTATCTTTATGCATCTCTATTGTGACTGCTGTACTTGGTTGCAAGCTAAGTTATATAATGGTGAGTTGCTTTCTTCTATGAATTGTGCAATGGTAATTAAGTGTGATGCTTCTTGTTCGTATTATTTTATCGACACTTCACTCCATAAACCTGTGGACATGTTTACCGAGCTCAGTATTCGCTTGGGGACAAGCGAAGTCTAAGCTTGGGGGAGTTGATACGCCCAATTTGCATCACCATTCTATATCATAATTTACCTCTATTCATTGATATTTGTCTTATTATGAGGTATTACTTATGGATTTTCATCTTTTTATGCATGTTGGATGATTCTTGGAGGATGGACTGCCGGAGTTTGGATTCTGATGGAAAAGAAGGCGTTTCGGTGCAATTTCGCGATGATCAGAAAAATACCAGAAAAATATGGAAACATATTATTTTACCAGAGGACGAAGGGAGCCAGAAGGAGGGACGAAGAAGGGCCTTAGGGGGCCCACACCCCCTAGGCACGGTCCCACCTGACCTTGCGCCTAGGGCAGGTGTGGCCCACCTGCCCGGCCTCCGAATCCGCCCTTTGCCTATATCTTCCCTTCGGAACCCTAAGCCTCGGGGAGCGACCACAGATAGATTTCCACCGCCTCTGGGGGGCGGAAAACACCGAGAGAGAAAGATCTCTCCGGTAGACAGATTTCTGCCAGGGGAATTCCTTCCCGGAGAGGGGAGACCGTCGCCATCAACACCATCATCAAGCTAGGCTTCATCGGGATCATCATCCACACCATCATCTCAACCAGAACCATCATCACTACTCCATCCCGTTGTAACAATCATGTTGAATACTTGCATAGTTCTTAGGGGGAACTTTCCCGGTGTTGATTACTATTGTAGTTGATGCTTGTGAGTGGAACCATTGGATTACTGTTTATGTTCAGATTGTTATCCATTACCATATCATCTTTGATCTTGATCCATATGATGTCTCGTGAGTAGTTTGTTTAGTTCTTGAGGACATGGGAGGAGTCATGTTGTTAGTAGTGGATTTGTGTTGAGATATTATTCAATGGTTTAGTATTTAAGTTGTGGTGCTATTCTTCTAGTGGTGTCATGTGAACGTCGACTACATGATACTTCACAATTTATGGGCCTAGGGGAATGCATTGTGTATTTGGCTACTAATCGTGGGGTTGCCAGAGTGACAGAAACCTGAACCCCTGTTAGGACACCTTTGCACAAGGGAGCGTAGGATCTCAGAGTTTAAGGCTATGGTTAGATTTATATCTTAATTACTTTCCTGTAGTTACGGATGTTTGCAGGGGGTTTAATCACAAGTATGCATTAGTCCTAGGAAGGGCGGAATGTTAGGAGATGTTCACCCACACAACACTTACGAACACCAAAGAAGAGTACTCAGTTATTTGAAGCGAAAGCACTTGACAGAATTCCCATGTGTCCTCGAGAATGTTTGGTCCTTATAAGTATTTCCACCGTCTTGTCCTTTGTTAAGAAAGGATTGGGCCACTTGCTTCGTTTGTTTGTTACTTCTTTTACTTGCGCTTTATTTTGTTTCCTTGTCAGAAAACCACTAAAAATCCGTTTGCTAAGTATTCACAGTTATTTCCTGCTCCTCGTTGGGATCGACATTCCTATTTATCGAAAGTACTACAATACACCCCCTATACCTGTGGGTCATCATAAATATTTATCATGAAGAGAAAGCCTAGCATAAAAGTTATTGATAATAATATTATTAGGGAGTTCATGAATAGGACATTTAAGCATTAGTAACTTCAATATGCCCCAAGCTTGAGCTGTACCCTCTCCATCACGAGGACAAAAGTTATATATCAGATTCCTATCCTTATGGATTTCACTGGCAGGATAAAATTTAGAATAAAAGAGAGATGCTATTTCCTCCCATTCCATGGATTGCCCATTCTTCAGCAACTTATACCATTGTTCAGCTCTCCCTTTCAAGGATATGGAGAGTAACTTCTTCTTCATCTGTTCAGTCGTGATACCTGCACACTTAAACAACCAGCATAATTCATGGATAAAAAGAAAATGATCACCAGGATGGACAGTTCCCCTAAATAATAATTATCCATAACATGATCAACAATACTTGTAGGTTTCTTAAAAGGTTCTATCTCAACAGGAGGTGGTTCATCTACTACCCTAACAGTGGTAGTAGTTTTCCCAAACAGAAAACCAAGTGGGTTATCCATATTGGTAAAAAATTATCAAACAGAAATAAAAAAACAATACTCGCAGTAGAAGTTTCCTTTACCAGTTCCACTCTTCAATAACGCTTCACTCCCCGGCAACAGCCCTAGAAAATAGTCTTGATGACCCACAAGTATAGGGGTGTATCGTAGTACTTTCGATAAATAGTAGTGTCGATCCCAATGAGGAGCAGAAGGTATTTACTAGTGGTATGGAGCAGGAAATCTCTGTAAATACTTAGCAAACGGATTTTTAGGGGTTTTCTAATAAAGAAACAAAACAAAGTGCAAGTAATAAAGACAACAAACAACTGCAGCAAGTGGCCCCATCTTTTCTTAGAGAAGGACAAGCCGGTGGAAATATTTATAAGGACCAAACGTTTGCGAGGACACATGGGAATTCTGTCAAGTGCTTTCGCTTCAAATAGCCGAGTACCTTTCTTTGGTGTTTTAAGTGTTGTGCGGGTGAACCCGTGCTAATGTACTGACCTTACTTGGACTAATACATACTTGTGATTAAACCCCCTGCAAGCATCTGCAACTACAGGAAAGCAATTAAGATATAAACCTAACCACAGCCTTAAACTCTGAGATCCTACGCTCCCTTGTGCAAAGGTGTCCTAACGGGGGTTCAGGTTTCTGTCACTCCGGAAACCCCACAATTAGTAGAAAAATACACAATGCATTCCCCTAGGCCCATAAATGGTGAAGTATCATGTAGTCGACGTTCACATGACACCACTAGAATAATAGCACCACAACTTAAATACTAAACCATTGAATAATATCTCAACACAAATCCACTACTAACAACATGACTCCTCCCATGTCCTCAAGAACTAAATGAACTACTCACGAGACATCATATGGATCAAGATCAAAGATGATATGGTAATGGATAACAATATGATCATAAACAGTAATCCAATGGTTCCACTCACAAGCATCAACTACAATAGTAATCAACACCGAGAAAGTTCCCCCTAAGAACTATGCAAGTATTCAACACGATTGTTACAGCGGGATGGAGTGGTGATGATGGTGCTGGTGGAGATGATGGTGTGTATGATGATGATGATTCCGATGAAGCCTAGCTTGATGATGGTGTTGATGGCGACGGTCTCCCTCTCCGGGAAGGAATTTCCCCGACAGAAATCTATCTGCCAGAGAGCTCGTTCTCTCTCGGTGTTTTCCGCCCCGCAGAGGCGGCAGAATCTTTCTATCATAGCTCCCCTGGTATTAGGGTTCCGAGAGGAAGTTATAGGCGAGAGGGCGGAGTCGGAGGCCAGCTAGGTGGGCCACACGTACCCTAGGCGCGACCTAGGGGGGACCCGCGCCTGGGGTGGGGTGTGGGCCCCCTGTGGCCCAGCTACGCCTCCCCTTCTGGCTTCCTTCGTCTTTTGGGAAAATATAATTTTTAAATATTTTTATGGTATTTTTCCGATCTTCGCGAAATTGCATCAAAACACCTCTTTTTCCATCAGAATCTTGACTCAGGCAGTTCATCCTCCAAGAATCATCCAACATGCAAAAACAGAGGAAAAGACATAAGTAACACCTCATAATAAGACATATATCAATGAACAGAGGCAAATTATGATATACTACCTCCATCCCAAGGCTTAAGGCCTATATTTTTTTTAAAAAGTCAAAGTATGGTAAGTTTGACCAATTTTTTATCAAAAATATTAATATGCAAAATACATAATAAATATCATTAGATAGATAATGAAATATATTTTCTTATGATGTCTACAAAATATCATTTTTATTGATAGTTTTTTCTAAAAGTTTGGTCAAAGTTCAGTTGGTTTGACTTTTCAAAAAAAATATAGGCCTTAAGCCTTGAAATGGACGGAGTATAATGGTGATGCAAATTGGACGTATCATCTTCTTACATAGCTTTGCCCCAGCAATCATCACCAAGAGCCTCCGAGAGTTTACTAGGTTCACCGGTGGAGGTAAACATGCCACAGCGAATTGTTCCGTCAGTATACTGTTTCGGTTGACGGATACCTTTTTGGAGCCGTGTATGAGGTGCAGGAGGCGGTGTAGGGGTCGGAGATACATGAGGCGATGTGCCCAAGTCACTGAAGCGGCTAGGTGAATTTTTTGCCGCGTTGTCATGTTGTTGGGATAGAGCACGCGAGCTGGCCTCGGGAGTTGCACCATCATGAGTTTGAGCGGGAGAATCGGCTGGCTCATGATGGCGTGATGATGAGGCAGGCCCTGCCTCATTATGACGCGTTGGCGTCACACGCACGGGCGAGGGCGAGCGAGATCGCAATGTTGGGCTGTCACGACGTGAGGCGCGCGGATATCAAGGCGAGGCAGACCGAGACGTGGCAGGCGGGGTTCGAGGTGGAGACGTGTCGGTCTGGGGCGGAGACATGTCGAGATGCGCCTCGTCCACACGTGTGTGCCATCTGCGCCGTTGTCAGGTGGTCCCGCCCGATCGGATCGGATCGGATCCGCCTTGAGATCAGTCCGTGTCGGGGCAGGAGGATCAACCTCGGGATTACCTCCGCTGGCGTTTAGTGCGGGGCTGATTTGCTCCGATTCTCGAGCGTTTAAGCCCAAATTTTCTTCCGATTCTTGCTCTTCAACAACCAGATCTGCACCATGATGAATATCTGCAGCATCTTGACCATTATTGAGTAACAACTGGCACAACGGACAAAGGCATATAGTCATTAATATTAGCATCCCCACTATTTGATGTGTTTTTAGGCAAGAGAAAAATATCTTGCTTGAGGAGACGACCAGCATTAGGATGCAGGTCGGCAAAGGGGAAGATGTTTTCATCAAACACTACGTCTTGAGAAATATAGACACGCCCTGTGGACACATCTAAACACTTGACTCCTTTATGACGAGGACTATAGCCTAAGAAGACACATCATGTGGAACGAAAATATAGTTTTCTTGTGTTATAGGGACGCAGGTTTGGCCAAAAAACACAGCCAGAAACATGAAGAGATTCATATTTGGGCTTGGTGTGGAGTATACATTCGACAAGTGTCTCATGATTAATGACTTTGCTAGGAAGAAGGTTTATAACAAAAGTGGCAGTGAGAAACGCTTCATCCTAAAACTTGAGAGGCATGGAGGCATTAGCAAGCAAAGCAAGACCCAATTCAACAATATGATGATGCTTCCTTTCAGCAGAGCCATTTTATTGATGTGCATGAGGACATGACATATGATGAGTTATGCCAACCTTTTGAAAGAAACTGTTGAGTTTTTCATACTCGCCTCCACAATCAGTTTGCATTGTAATAATTTTTCTATCAAATTTTATCTCAACAAGTTGTTGGAAATTAAGAAACACTTGATAAACATTAGAACGCTTCTTGAGTAAATATATCCAAGTGAATTTACTAAAATCATCTATAAATCTCATATAATATGAATGTTTGTCAGTAGACTCAGGTGCTGGCCCCCATACATCATAGAACACTTGTTCCAAAAGAACAGTGAAAACACTAGTAGAGACAGGATATGGCAATTGATGACTCTTAGTTATTTGACATGAATCAAAAATGTCGGGTTTTATTTCATGAGAATGATAAATATTGTTTTTTCTAAGAATTTGTTGAACCACAAAGGATGAAGGATGGCCTAAACGACGATGCCATGCAGAAGACGATGGCTTTATTGTGATGAAAGCTTGCTTTGACGACCTGGTAGGTGTAGGAGCAAGTGGATAAAGACCACCAGAACATGTCCCTTCACACATAATTCTCCTTGTGTCCCGATCCTTAATTAAGAAAAACGAAGGGTGAAACTCCATAAAAGCATTATTATCTAGTGTAAGATTATGAATGGATAAGAGATTTTTTGAAGCAGTTGGAACATGAAGAACATCTTTAAGTTGTAAGGAATCATGTGGGGTGCGTAATATAGAATGACCAATATGACTTATTTGCATACAGTTATCGTTTGCCGTGTGGATGCGGTCGGTGCCGTTGTACTGTTCATGCATGCTGAGCTTGTTTAGCTTGGAGGTGAGATGATGGGGTGGCACCCGAGTCCGGGTACCAGTTGGTGTCGACGCCATAGGATGCAATGTTTGCACCCTTTTAACCATCATCACGATCATTCTGGAATCGACACCAACAGTCACTGGCCGGGTGGCCGTGGATCTTGCAAATCTGACAGGTCACATTAACATAGGGTATGGGTGCCCGCCGACGCCCACCATCATGCCAATCATCACGGCGATCTTCACGGGCCTCGGCGATGCCAGTTTCCTCCATCACGACGATCATCATCATAGCGATCACGACGATACCCGCGATCATCTTGGTGTCCACGATCATTTCCACGGTCATAACCGCGGTCATACCCGTGATCCTCCTGGCGCATGCGATCATAGCAGCGGTCATAACCGCGGTCATGATCATCTTGGCGTCCTCGATCTCCTTGGCGCGGGCGGTCCTCCTGCCTCCCACGATCATCAGCGCGGCCATGTGTCCGAGTGTCGCCTTTGCCGCCTCCGCGGCGAGCAACGTTGCCCGAGGAAGTGAAGCCCTCAGTATCGTCCGGATCATCTTGCAGGGTATCATAGGCAACAAGTTGATTAAGAAGATCTGATAAAGTTGTACCGGGGTTGGCGTTGATGGTGGTCTTGAAGGGGCTGTAGGATTTGTCAAGACCTTTGAGGATGGACCCGATCAGCTCGTCCTCATCGAGGGTTTTTCCAGCGGCAGCGAGCTCTGCCGCGATGGCCTTTTTCTTAGCTACGTACTTGGCAGCCGAGAGAGTGCCCTTCTTTGTGTTCTGGAGGGCACCACAAAGAGCCTGAATCCTTGACCGTGATTAAGAGGAGACAAGTTCCTTGAGTGCAGCCCACACTGCAGCAGCTGTGTCCAGCCCGGTGACATGGGCAAGGATTTTGGGAGACACGTAATTCAGCAAAAACCGATGTACCTGTTGATCCCGTGATGACCCACAAGTATAGGGGATCGCAACAGTCTTCGCGGGTAGTATTACCCAATTTATTTATTCGACGCAAGGGGAGCCAAAGAATACTTGCAAGCCTTTACAACTGGGTTGTCAGTTCAGCTGCACCTGGAAATAGTTCTTGCTCACAGAAGTTATTAGTAGCAACAGTTTGGTAGTAGCAACATCAAAGCAACAACAACAATGAAACAAGATCAATAGTAACAGTAGCAGTAAACAATAGGATTCGAGTGCGGTAGGCATAGGGATGGATGGACGGGCATTGCATGGACGATTCTAAACATGTAACTTCAAGATCTAGGGCATTGCAGATAAATAACAACAAGCATCCAAGTACTAAACAATCCTAGGCATGTGCTCCAAATATAGTCATACGTGCTCGCAATGAGAACTTGCACAACATCTTCTGTCCAGCCAGCCCGTGGCAGCGTGGCCTCTAGGGAACTACTGGCAATTTAGGTGCTCCTTCTAATAGAGCACCAGATCAAAGCTAACACTCTATGAACACATGTGATCCTCACACCATAGCCATCCCCACTGGTTGTCCCATTTATTGTCACTTTGGGGCCTTTGGATCCGGACAATGATATGTGTATACAACTTGCAGATAAGATCACAAACAATACTATCATAATGATTCAATAATAATTTCATATCTGAGATCATGGCACTCGGGACCTAGTGACAAGCATTAAGCACAACAAGTTGCAACAAAGTCAAATAGCACTAATAGAGATACTAGGCACTATGTCCTAACAATCTTATTCGATTACATGATATAACTCATCCAATCCCTACCATCCCCAAGCCTACAACGGGGGAGTACTCACTCATGGATGAGGGAAACATCGGTGGTTGATGGAGATGCGTTGGTGATGACGATGGCGATGATCCTCTCCAAATTCCCTGTCCTAGCAGGGTGCCAGAACGGAGTTTCTGGAAAACTATCATACCCCCCTTGTTTTTTAGGTCGAAAGGCAACTTATAGGCGCAGAGGGAGGCCGAGAGGGTTCCTGGGGCGCTTGCACCCCCTAGGCACGGGCAGGGCCCACCCGCTCCTGGCATGGGTGTGGCCCCCCCAGGCTCCTACTCCTTCTCTTATTCTGGCTCCGTGGATCTTCTAGTGAAATATAATTTTTGGCATATTTTCCGGGATTTTTCCTAATAGTTCATTTTCTGCACAAAAACAAGACACCAAGGTAATTCTGCTGAAAACAGCGTCAGTCCGTGTTAGTTGTATCCAAATCACACAAGTTTAGAGAAGAAACAATAGCAAAGTGTTATAGAAAGTAGATATGTTTTGGACATATCAACTCCCCCAAGCTTATCTTATTGCTTGTCCTCAAGCAATTCAGTTGAAAACTGAGTGCGATAAAAGAACTTTCACGATCACATTTGCTTCACATGATGCAAATATTCTCAACACAGAAGTAGATTCTTAGAAAATTCATAATAAAGAGTATGCAACTAAGTCTACTCAATAGTCATTGCAAGCTATGAAGAGAAACCAACTCAATAATAATAAGTAGCATGAAACATAAACATAAGCAACATTGCAATGCTCATAATAAGGTATGATAGAGTGGTATCTCGCTTGCCTTTGTTTGAAGAGCACAATATAAATGCCAAGGCACCTCTGAAGTTCACATGAAGACTATAAGTAAAGATATTAGAGATACAAGCATCAAAATCATGACATAATTAACCAAGTTTTGGAACAAACACAAGAATGACAACTATGCTCTCAAGAAGGTGCTCGTAGAATAAGTGGTGACTCAACAAGGTTGTGAAAATGGTTTTGAAAGGTTTGAAAGGCTTCGAAATGTTGAAAGGAAGGTATTCATTAGCTTTGAGCTCTCATTGCCCCTATCATATGCATCTTCATGTGGTTAAGGTGAAAGTGAGGTCCACTCTGAATCATATGCTTGACAGACCGTAGACTGGAAATCCCAAGTCCCTTGAGTACGAGGGTCGCTCTGCATGCTACTCAACTTTGGTTACCTGAAAGTTCTTGTCATTGTAAATACATGCATATCATAGAGAACAGCCAACGGGGTACTCCTTGCACATGATACACGAGCGATCCCGTGATCAAAATGACAAGGCAAGCAGACAATGAGCATCTCAGCGATCTTTTTATTTACTATGTGTATAGCTTTTTATTGAGGATGCTTCATAAATGCTCATTATGGTGATGCTCCCACCATGATTAGGCATGGCTTAGGCTAGCGGCCCAGGCATTTCTCTAACACAATGTATAGACTCCATGAACTCACAACCTCCCCTTTTATTTCACATCGTCGACATCCGTAAACAAAAGAGCAAGGAATCAACTGGATGAGATATCCAAAAAGTGTTGTAAGCGTTCCCCGTGACAGCACGGTTTTGCTGACTCCCAGGATATAATTTGAAAGCATATAACTTTCATGGACAGGTCACAATGGTTCAAGATTATTAAGCACAAGGAATAAAGTGTGCCATCAAGTTCGTGAGAGCTTTACTAACTAAATTTCTCAAAATGGACAAACATTTTATTTTGGAAGAAAACACGGCATATAGAATATGCACTGAAGTAGCAAATGATGCTAATAGGTAGGTGATACGTCGAAAACGTATCTATAATTTTTGATGCTCCATGCTTGTTTAGTATCTACTTTGCTTTACATGTCTACACTTTGAGGTGCTTTTTACATGTTTTCTGGTACTAACCTATTAACAAGTTGCAATAGTACCAGATGCCTGTTTTCTGCTGTTTTTGGTTTCAGAAAAGTTAGTAAAGTAATATTCTCGGAATTGGACGGGACAAACGTCAAAGTCAATTACTTTCCGTGGGGAACAAGAAGTCCAGAGGGGAGCCGGAGAGGCCATCCAGGGCAGCCAGACTCCCCCCAGGCGCGTCTAGGGGTGGGCTTGTGCCTGGCTAGGGTTTGCCCCCCTTGGTCGCCTCCTCGGCATCCCCCTTCGCCTGTAAGAAGCCCCTGATGCAGAAACCCTGAGCACCCGATCAAATATCCACGAAACCGTGTTTATCCGCCGCCACCATCGTCCCTAGATTGGGGGGATCTGAAGTTCTTCCCGAGGGGAGATCATCCCGGAGGCCTTCTCTCCGGTATGATGTGTGAGTAGTTCCACCTTGGACTATGGGTCCATGTAGTAGCTAGATGGTTGTATCTCCTCCTTTGTGCTTTCATGTATAGATCTTGTGAGCTCTATTTGTGATCAAGATCTAATCTATTTGTAATCATGCATGTTGTGTTTGCGGGGATCCGATGGATATTGAGATTATTATGTTGGTTTGATTAATGGTTTTGTCTTGATGATTCTATCATGTCTGTGTTTTTTGTGATCTTGCATGCTCTCCGTTGTTAGTAGCTATCTTGGCCAAGTAGTTGCTAGTGACTCCAAGAGGGGGTATTTATGCTCTATAGTGGGTTCATGCCTCTAGTTTCCAGGGGAAGTGACAATAATCTCTTCGGTTGTAGATGTGCTGTTGCTACTAGGGAGAAAACAACGGTCTCTTGTTCATGGAACATGTGGACTATTTACCTTACACACTTTGCTTAAAGCAGTTGTCTGTTGCTTGCAACTTAATATTGGAGGGGGTTCGGATGATAACCTGAAGGTGGACTTTTAGTCATAGATGCAGTTGGATGGCAGTCTATGTATCTTGTTGTATTTCCCAATCGAATCTCATAGGATCTTTCTGACTAGTAATTGCATTGTTATGCCTTGCTTAGTTCATGTCAATTGCCCTGCTGTAATTTGTTTACCCTTCATGCCATGTTGTTTATCTAAGGAGAGCACCTCTAGTGAACTATGGACCCCGGTCCATTCTTTACCATTGATACATCTTCCACTGTTACTTGTTTACTTGCTGCAAACCATTACCTTCCACACCATACTTTTAATCCTTTGTTATAGCAAACCGGTGAGCTTGACAACCTCACTGATTCGTTGGGGCAAAGTCTTGAGTTTGTGTTGTGCAGATCTCCGCGTTGCTTGCAACACCTGTGTGACGTTTCCTTCCTCCTTCTGGTTCGATAACCTCGGTCTCAACTGAGGGAAAACTTGCTGCTTGCTCTTCGCACCCTGTGCTTGGGGTTACCAACGAAGTGCCACATCAAGCATCATCAGTAGGTATGGTGGACACAGTTGGCAATATTGGTTTGGGGGAGTTGGAAGCACAGGTAGAGCTCATACTCAGTGCAAGTGAAGGCTAGCAATATAGAGGGAGCGACAAACGGGAGAGCAATGACTATCATAATCATGCTTGCAACAAAACCTGACTAATTATGGCATGAAAGTGATACAAGAACTCTGAGGCAAAATAAATCATCGAGGCTTACTGTAACATCCCAGGATTAGCACCTAGAAATAAAGAGGACACATGGTTGTGCATTGCATTCATGCATAAGAAAATCCGGGGAATTTTTGCGCAAAACTAAAAGAGCTGTAGAGGGATCGAGATCTCTCTTGTTCTGATGGAAACACCAGGACAGGTGCGATGGATTTCAACATGACCTCTATTGTACTTCTATGTTTGAGGGGAAGGAATTCAAATTTGAATAATCAATTGGTGAATTTGAATCCTAAAAGAATTTGAAATGGAATAATAATTGTAAGCTAATTGCAATAGAAAATAAGAGGTGAACTCTCATTTTTGAACAAGGTATAATCTTTTATTCAAATAGAAAGATAGTGGAAATTTCAATAAAAGTACACTACTATAAAACAAATAAATATAAAATTGAATTACATAAATACATACTAAAAAGACTTTATTACAATAAGAAATATATATTACATTGTTTGCAAATGAAATTATAAAAGAAAAATAAAACAAGTAAACTTTATTGAAAGTAATACAATATTACAATGTCTTTACACTATTCAAATAGAAAAGTAAATAACAATATTATACAAAGGAAAAGAAATAATAATTAATACATCAATAATGTTACAAGGATTCTTAAATTCTGTACATGAACATATTACATTGTTCTTACAAGATAATAAGAGGATAAAACCTAAACTATATTTTCTATCTAATTCTTGATCTTCTCATTATCCCTTTGATCCTGATTTCTGCAAAACAAAATAGCAGACTAACAATAGTACAAGAATAAGGGGGTTAGTTTATTATTGTACTCTCAGATTGGGCCTAGAGTTGCTAGAGCCTGAATTCATCATTGAGTATTTATTAAAAAGGGGCCAAATTATAGTATCTATTCTTAATCAGATTGTGGCCTCAGTTCAACATCATTGGCTTAGGGGAAAGTTTCACCAAAGCCAGATAAGAAGGTAAGAGGTAAAACATCAGGAAATATCAAGATTTTTACTTGATCTGATCCCCACACCACAACAGGCAAAGAGGCTGCTCACTCACCAGCATGCACTAGTGTGCTACCAACACCACAAGAGTTCAGCAAAATGAGAGACTACCAGCCGTAGCTGAGCTGCTACCATATCCTCTCTCCACACACAAACACATACAACCAGACCAGCAACTTCTCATTAGCCCAAGAACACCACCAAGGACATCGTTGTTCTTATCAGATCTCTCCCAAGAACACATAAACCATAGGAAACCAACTTGCCACCAAATAAGAACATCCTTGTTCTTATCTGTCTATCATTACACCACAATGATCTCAACAACCAGAAGACATGATAGCTTCCACAAACCAGTGGAGGAATATGTGGGAACATGAGGAGGTGGGAGAGAGGAAGCTTACCAGCAGCAAGGAAAGTAGGCCACCAACAACATCAGGAGGACAAAGTAACAAGAAGAGGATCCACTAGTAACACCACAAGATAGCTCCAATCTAACCTCACACTCCAGTTTGAGGTTAATCACTTTTCTCTTTTGTTCTCATCATTGATAAGGAAAAAGGGAGAGTTGTGAGAAAAGGCACTTTCATAATTGCATACAAGTGGTATGCAAAATCATCACCAAGTATTTGGGAAATTATAACATTTGTTATTTTCAAACTAGCCCAATTAACATCATATCATTTCACTATGGAGCATACTACTGTGCACACTCTAATGAGGCACCACAGTAAAGTATCCACCAATAATGGAAGCCATTATAGGGTAAAATGATAACCATAAATGTTATCAAAATCAAGTGCCTCAGCCTTTGCATCATTGGCTAGGTCAAGAATTTCCTTCACAAAATTCAACCATAGTAACTGATCTTAGTCAGGAAAATAACATCGATGCACTATTTAGCTTCAGACCAGCATCATTAGCTTATTATCTAGTTTTACTAAATAAACATACCAACAGACCACAACTGCTAGTCTACAGGGCACATTCCCAGAGGGTAGCACCTCTGTACCTAACAGATTCAGAATGTCTTGAGCACTAACTCAAGTCCATTTTCTTCAATACACTAATCATTTTCCTAAAAAAGATTCAGGAATCATTTAAAATGGTTGTTATCATATAGGCAGTGTAATCATAGTGGTCACTCAGTTACACTTACTGATCAAACAATCTTATCATTTCCCTAGTCAACCATCTAGGAAACCATTTATCTAGTTATCAAGATATTGGTAGATAAAGAAAATCTACAGTGTATATCTCAATTCATATTTGTCCAAGGACATGCCTTTGTAAGATATGATCATCAATAGCTCATTAAAAGCCATCTACAAGCAACCAACATAAAAAAAATTAGATCATTTTCCTAGCCATATGGCTAGGAATCATTTTGGGGGTAACAACTCTATCATATTGACAGGCATAGAATTTAGTTGAACATTATGAATCCATAACTTATAAAAATAAATGAGTACCACCACAAGATTAGATTGGCAGTGCCAAAGCATAGCTTACACATATTTTAAATTAATCCGAAGAGCATCACATGGTTCTTTAATAAATCCAGGAAGTTTCCTTATATCATTTCCCTGAATATTTACTTCCAGGAATGATTTTAACACTAGCTATCAACATGGATAGCTAATTTTAGTTCAATATAGACTCCATATCATCATTTAACCAATGGTTCAATAACTCAAGGCCTAGTATATTATCATCTTAACCAGCTACCAACTTAACCACATTTTTTTAACAAAACCACTTGTTCTCTGATCAAACTAACAGCCAAAGATAACTGTATAAGGGACAAATACCAAGTATTGGTAGTGTGAAATTAAGATACCTGTGTCACATTTTTGACCTGAGAATAACACTAATCACAAACCTCTCTTCTAACAATAAATTTTACAAGCTATCCAATATATTTCATCAAACCAATTTACTCCACTTAGCAATTCAAAGGGAATCAGATCCTCATCATATAAACACAAGGACAGCGCATTCGTGCTACTTAGAATAATCCCATCATCACAGAGAGAAATTTGGAGAGGATTTAAGTGGAGAAAAGAAAGGGGGAGAATCCCCACTTACCCTGTGGTCCTCGCTAGAGTGTGAAGAGGAAGCAGTGGCTGGCGTCGAGGATGAACACGGCGGCACGGGGAGCACCCAGAGGGCGCTGCAACCCGCGCCAAGCCGCGTTCATAGAGATCACAGTGAGGAAGACGACACCATCTCCTCACCAAGGCACCAGGGCGACGCCAGAGGAGCGACGGAGCACCACATCCTCGATAACAGCGCAAACCCTAGCCATCAGAGGGAGAAGCGCGGCTAGGAGAGGGCTCGAGCATCAAATAGAGCTGGGGCCATTGATGCAGCGTCATCCACAGCGTCATTTCACACCACGATGGCGGCCATGGTGGCCGGCGCCGGCCATGATCAAGGAACGGCGGCGGCGGCACCAGGGGGTCGCCTAGAGAGAGAGAGGGATTCAAGCAAGGAGGAGGACACACAAGACCGAGTGGGTCGGTTTAACCGGCTTGGTCCACCGATCGGGTTGGTCTAGCCCAACCATGGGCCAGACTGACTGGTGGGACCAAGGTAAAATGATATCAAGAACATAAATAAAAAGAAAAAGGAAATAATAATTACGAAGATAGCCTCAATATAATATTAGTTGTAGAAAAATAAATAAAAAACCTAAAAATACATATAGTATATCAAAATGTTCACAAAAATAATATCTACCTAATAAAAATATAACTTTATTTGTTTAAAATAAAAATAAAGTAAAACAATTATTAACACCATTAAATCTTAAGTGAAATTTTATAAAATAAAACAAAAACCCTAAAAATAAATAAAAGGTCATTTTTGTGTATCAAAAGAACTCTACTATTTTATAAAAAATACTAACTTAGAGTTTTACAAATAAAACATAAAGCAAATAATTAAAGACACTTAATTCTTTGATGAATTTTATAAAATAAAGATAATACTTAAAAATAAATAAAATTCATTTTTAAGGTCTTGAATAAATATATTACACTAGAAAAATATTAAATATATTATTAGGAAAGTCTTTAATATTTTAAATAATAAAGCCTTACCTAATACCTATTTTGTGAATTCTTTAAAACAATTCTTAAGTAAGAAATAATTACAATTCTTATAAAACCTTGAGTAATTAGTATCTTGGTACTAATTCCAGACCCATAACTTGAATTCATAATCAAACTTAAGTATAACTTTTAACTTTAAAATATTCTTTAAAAAAAATCTTATTAAGAATCCTTTTAAATAAACATTGGGTATCACCCATTTATATAATATGGAGAATAATCATTATATCTTAACCACTATTAACATAAATTTAATTCTAACAAATTACTAAGATCATCTAATTATGATCCTATTAAATAAATACATATTCCTTTCATAATAGCAAAACTAATTTAATCTAATCATTCACTTGAATGTAAAATGAATAATCCCACACTTTAATCATACTTATCATAAATCCAAAACTTGAGAATAATTAAAACAAATTACATCTTAAGTTTACTTAACCTTTTAAAGTTAACTTTAGTCTCAAAAGCTTATAAGCATCATGTCTAAAAAACTACTTATGTTTTTATAGTGGACTTTGGTCTATTTCAACTAAGACATAATGCATCTCAAGTCAAAGCTAATAAATCTAATACCAGAAGGCATTGATCACATTTTATTAACAATGAAGATTGCTTAAACATTATAAAGAAAATCTTTTCTTCAAATGTTATTCTTTTTGCCACTTCAAACAACAATCTTATAATAAGTCCTTCAACTCTTAACAACTCAATCCCATGGACTTTTATCATAGTCACCGCATGACAATTCACCATAATCACATCATCTTATACTTTACTTACATATTTTGGATTGTTAACACTTAGGTTCCTTATAAAGGTCATTACTTATAATGTAAAATTTGAAGATAAACCAACTCTAAAAAGAATCACTTAAATTCACTTCACTCAAAGTATTGGGGATCCAATTTGGGAGTTTTACAAAAATGCATAGCATTACTTATGCATAACTGCATATTTCTTCTTTAAACATTAGTCCTTACCGGACCAATGATGCAGATTTCAAATATTGGATCTTATGTCGTCTCAAAGACCGTGAGTGCATAATCTTGCAATCACAAAAGGCAAGTTCACACTTGCTCATGTCCTTTGATTATTTTCTGTAAAGTATTTTACAAATCCAGTGTTGTCATCACCTGCATTTGAAAAAGGTCAGAAAACACTATTTTCATAATAATGTGATTATAGGTTATTTACCATGAGGTAATAACCTACTATAAGAGTTCCGGTGGTAAAGGAACATATTACCTAGGACTTAACAACCAATGTCGCCAGTGATTCTTGCGCCGTATATTACGCGTTGACCATGAGATTTGGAATGGGACGGAGAAGTCAGCTGTATATTTTTCCTCTCTCGCATGGAGCTAGATGTGCGGGTCGTGGCTGTTATCACTCGTAGGGTGCATATTATATATGGTAATTCGTAGGGGATATGCAGCATATGGGTGGGAGCCCTCAACGACCCACGATAGTTCCGGCATCTGAACGGTTTGTACAAACCATTGCCGTAATTCAATAGGTGGGTATGGTGTACACGAAGGAGACATGCGGGGTCACGGAGAAGGAAGTGATTGGCTTGGATCTTAGGTTGGGCCTCAAACCAAGGAAGTTTGAACGGGGACATACTCCCGGCCGTGCAACAAAACCTAAGGTCTCTCATGGGTAAAGTGACGCACCTCTGTAGAGTGTAAGAACTGTAACTTGTTACTCCCTGTTCCAGGAAGGAGCTGCGAATGCGGCGGGAAAGGAACCCCATGAAGGTTCTGGTAAACCCGTGAAGGCTGACGGACATAGATTTTCGGAATAAAAGCAACCTTTGAAGAAATGTTTACAAAAACTTGCATTGCCTACGACCTACGGTCTGTGGCTATAGCTATAGTGCATCAAACACTCCTTTTCTAGAGAACTTGCTGAGTACGCTCGTACTCAACGTATCTTCTTAACCCTTGCCAGGTTCTAAAGCCAGTATAGACGATGTCTACATCAAGTTATGCTCCAGGAATCATCATTAAAAGCTAAAGCTCTTCAACAAAGTCAAAGAAGTTAACATCAACTCAAGTGAAGACAAAGTTGCGAATTAGATAAGAATAGAATCTCTAGCCATAGAACCTACTTCTGTAGAGTACTGCAATAGCAACAATACAAGCCAAATAGTTAGATGCTAATTTTATTAGCATAATAGTTATGAGTTGTTTATTTCTGATTCTTCTTTGTAAGAAGTTTCTTTCTCTCTCTTTAACCTAGAGTGTTCTCTGGATCTTGTGTAAAGAGTTGAGTTGTAACCTATAGTCATGTCTTGGACCTGCTGTGTTTCTGTTGTACTACTCTGAGGGATGTAATACTAGTGAACGGTGTTATATTGGTGTTATGTCAACGACTATAGTGTACTACATCATGCAATGGTATGCTAGGTCACCGCACTTACTGACTAATGATTAGTCATATGCATGTGTGAGCATGTGCCAAGTCGATTCACATGAAAAGTCAGAGGAAGATACCACAATATCATACCAAAGTATGAATAAAACAATGCAAGCAAACATTCATATGACATGCTAAAAACTATTAGCAAGCTGGAGCTAATCATATCCAAGCAAGAACTACTAAGCATCCATAATGACATACATCTTACACAAACAGGCTAAGCATGCTCACAATGATGAGTATATGTACAAAAATGAAACAAATAGGGTTCGTTACCAGCCTCTTACCACACCTCAGGTTGTCTTAATCTTCAAAATTAAACAAAGCAGGTGTAGGCAAATAAACTATTTTCTCAGTCCTACCCTTTCTACGACCTTGCTAGGCAAAAGATAATTCATACGGTAAATTTATCACATTACCCACCAAAGAAACAAAACCATGCTGAATCATGGTTTCAATATCAAGCCTCTCTATGGGGAACTGATAATCTAAATAGTGAAGCACTAAACCATGGAAATCTAGCAACCTAGAAGCAATGAGACCTCCACAAATTCCACCCTTCTCGCGGTTGGTGGTGAGACGGTGATCTATCAGCGCACCCAGGCTATAAGACCTATTCCTATTCAGATCAGCTGCGATAAAAGCTAGATTAAAAGAAGACAACTTTCTAGCAATCTTTCTAGCAATAACACACTTGGTAATGAAATAGGCAAAGTATCTAATAGCTGGGAACTGAATGTTCCAAATTTTACCACTTTCCTTTGAGAAGTCGAAACCTTGGCAAATCTCAGCATATAAATCCATAAGTGACTTGGGCCTTTCCTTGATCTTCTCACAAGATCCCCACTGAGGTACTCTAATTGCTGCACAGAAATCAACAAAAGGCAGGTCGACAGGTATGTTATATATTTTGTAATGGACCATGGGATTAGAAGTAGACCAAGTGAACCGGAAGTCCTGCACAAAATCCATGGTTAGCTTAACATATTGGAATGGTTCACCTACAACAAAGTGTTCCAACCCTGCATTTGTAACCATAGTTTGGAAATCTTGGAGGATCCCCGCAGTTCTCATAAATTCATGGCATGGATATATGGAAGGAAAAATTGCCTCCTCACGATGAACCTTCATTGGCTCATGCACCATCAATTCATATTGGTTCAGTGGATAAGCACTCATCTTCCTTGCCGAAATTTTTAGACAACCATCAAACCAAGTGTCTAAGTTGATAAATGATGAGCACCTACTATAGGAACTTGCTAGAGGACTACACACGCATCAAAACAAAGTTTCTAAGCATAGAACAAGCATGCAAGCTCAAACAACCTGACACCTATAGCAGCAAAATACTCAAGATACAATCTACCAATCACAAATCTAATTGGATAAGTGGAGGAGGCACATACCAAGGAACAATCTCTCCAAAAATTAGCACTTGAGATGGGCTGAACAAGGAGATCGAAAATCGCGAGCAAGAACATCAAGAACTCGAGCTTGAGCAAGTGTTTGGTGTTTTTCGGAAGAGAGAGAAGATGGCTTTGAGGAGGCAGCCTGGAATGGCCCAGGTGGGCCAAACCCCCCTAGGCGCCACCCCTGGTAGGCCGCGCCTACCATGGGTGTGGTGGCCTCGGGTGGCCTCCTACTTCTGGTGCCTCTCTTCCCCATTTTTCGAGGAAAAAATTATTTTGAATTTTCTGGGATTTTTCAGGAAACTTTATTTTTGGCCAATTTTCAGGGTATGAAAATTGATTTTCTCACAGAAACAGTTTTTTTCAGAAGAAGCAAAAGCAAACCAAAATCCAAACTATAGGAGCTCTAAGAAACTCAAACAAACAAACAACTAAAAAAACTAAAGCTAAAGCAAAGACTAGGAAGGAGAAAAGTAAAAGAAAGCAAGTATAACCACAGTGGAAACATTATTTTGCTCCTTAAAATCGTTTTGTTAACAAGGTTGATGAAGTCTTGTTACCAAAATAATCTTATATGAAACAAAAATTTGCATTACACAAGGTGATTATGTTACCTCATACTTGATAGCAATGGTCCCAATCATAATAGTTTCAAAATTTTCTTGCGGAATGGGACAATATATTTCTCCAACCTTGATGCTCTCAATATTTTCAATGGAATTCAGGCAATAGCTCTTAGCAACCTTCTTGGGGAAATAGATAGTGTGATCTTTGTCATTAATATTAAAAGTTACTTTTCCTTGATTGCAATTGATGATAGCACCTGTAGTATTAAGAAAAGGTCTCCCAAGAATAATAGACATATTATCATCTTCAGGCATTTCAAGCACAACAAAATCAGTTAAAACCATGCAATTATGAGCTACTTGAACAGGAACATCCTCACATATACTAACACGAATAGTAGTTGACTTATTAACCATTTGCAAAGATATATCAGTTGGTATCAACTTTTCTAGCTGGAGCCTCTTGTAGAGAGAAAAAGGCATAACACTAACTCCATCTCCCAAATCACATAAAGCAGTTCTAACATAATTATTCTTAATGGAACAAGGAATAGTTGGTATACCTGGATCACCAAGTTTCTTTGGAACCTTACCATTGAAGGAGTAATTAGCAAGTAGAGTAGAAATATCTTCATTAGGAATCTTCCTTTTATTAGAGACAATATCCTTCATATACTTTGAATAAGGAGGCAATTTAATAGCATCGGTCAAAGGAATTTGCAAGAATAAAGGCTTCATCGACTCACAAAACTTGTTGTAGTGTTCTTCCTCCTTTGACTTGTGTTTCTTACCTGGAAAAGGCATAGGTTTCTGCACCCAAGGTTCTCTCTCTTTACCATGTTTATTAGCAATAAAATCTTCCGTTGTGTACCTAGTGTTCTTAGTGTGCTTCTCAGGTTCTTACTCACCTTCCTCCTTATCAGGAGACTCATTTTTATCATTACCACTCTCAGTTTCAGCATTAGAGACAAATATACTATTAGGATCTACAACAGGTTCAAGTGGTTCCTCAACTATTCTATGTTTCTTTTTCTTTCTCTTACGAGGACTACCACTACTCTCACCTTGTTGGGAATCTTGCTCAATTCTTTTAGGGTGTCCTTCAGGATATAAAGGGTCTTGAGTAGCTATACCACTCCTAGTTCTAATTCCATAAGCATGTTTATCTCCTGAAGCATTAACTAGCATATCCTTTTGTACCTTAGCAAGTTAATCAAGTTGAGTTTGAACCATTTGAAAATGTTTACAAAGCATTTTAATACCATTAGAAGTTCTTTCCACAATATCTTTCAACTCATTGATAGCTCTAGAGTTTTCCAATAAATGATTCTGAACTTGTTTATTAAAATGACCATGTTTAACAATAAAAATGTCAAGTTCCTCTACGCATTGATCAAGAGGCTTACCATAAGGAATATCACCTTCATCAAACTGTTGGAGAGAGTGTACCTCGATAGTGGATGAGTGGGTAATTGGCTTACATAATTCTTCTATAGGAGGTAGATTCTTCACATCTTCAGCTCTAATACCTTTCTCCTTTAGACACTTCTTAGCTTCCTTCATCACTTCATCATTTAATGCAATAACTCCTCTTTTCTTTGGTGTTGGTGTTGGAACTAGTTTAGGAACATCTGGTTCAGGAGTAATAGGATCAGGTGTATTCAGCTCAGTTGAAGTCCAATCATCATAATTTTTGCTTATTTTAGCCATTAATTCTTCAGCATCTGTAGGAGTCCTTATCCTGAAAACACAATCAGAAAAGCTATCTAGGTATGTCCTAGAATCATAAGTTAGTCCATTATAATAAATATCAAGAAGCTCATTTTTAGGTAATGGACGTGCAGGATGTGCATGAATCAAGGCACAGAACCTTGTCCATGTATCAGGCAATTTCTCTTGTTCTCCCTGTTTAAAATCAAAAAGTCTCTGCAAAGCAGCATGTCTAGCACTGGGATGAAAATATTTCTGGAAGAAAGAAGCAATCAAGCAATCAGGGCTATCAATGAGCCTAGAGGTAATCTATTAAACCAAGCCCTAGATTCTCCTTTTAGTAAAAAAGGGAAGATCTTAGTAACAAAGTACTTGCGTATCTTAAAATCATCAGAGAATAAAGCACTCATAGTAGAAAGCTCATTCATATGAGCCACAACACTCTCATTTTCAGTCCCATAGAAAGGTCCTTTCTCAACAATATCTAAATAAGATAAATTAAGAGAGAAATCATAATCTTTATCCTTAATATCTATGGGAGAGGTGGCAAACTTAGGATCAGAGGACAGTTTAGGCATAATAGTACGTCTAGCAAGGAGACTCTTAATAGCACTATTACCATGTGTGTTTCGGCACTCTTCAACAAAATCATCAGCGAACTCAATGTAACCATCATTAATATCATAACTCTCACTAGGCTCAGGTGAGCTAACAGGTGTAACAGTGTCTTCACAAGGAGTTTCGGTATTTCCTAGACTAGCCATAGTAGCATCTAGAAAAGGACATAATGAAACACTCGCATCAAGCACAACAGAAGTAACATCATGAGAATCAAAAGAAGTTTCAGACTCAGGAGTAGTAGCAGTGTGTGTAGCATGTGTATGTGGTGGTGGTGGTGTGACAAGCTTACTTATAACAGACGGTGAATCAAGAGCAGCAGAGGTGTTTAGGACTGTATCTCTTCTTGTAGTGGATGGTAAAATAGGGAACTTTCCATCACGAGACTTCCCCATGATGAAAGGAGTAACAGTGAACAATATAGATCCAAGTGAACTTAAAAATAAAGCTATGCTCCTCGGCAACAACATCAGAAAATAGTCTTGATGACCCACAAGTATAGGGGATCGCAATAGTCTTCGCGGGTAGTATTACCCAATTTATTGATTCAACACAAGGGGAGCCAAAGAATACTTGCAAGCCTTAACAACTGAGTTGTCAGTTCAGCTGCACCTGGAAATAGTTCTTGCTCACAGAAGTTATTAGTAGCAACAGTTTGGTAGTAGCAACAACAAAGCAACATCAACCGTGAAACAAGAGCAATAGTAACAGTAGCAGTAAACAATAGGATTCGAGTGCGGTAGTCATAGGGATGGATGGACGGGCGTTGCATGGACGAGTCTAAACATGTAAATTTAAGATCTAGGGCATTGCAGATAAATAATAACAATCATCCAAGTACTAAACAATCCTAGGCATGTGCTCCAAATATAGTCATACATGCCCACAATGAGAACTTGCACAACATCTTCTGTCCAGCCAGCCCATGGCAGCGGGGCCTCTAGGGAACTACTGGCAATTAAGGTGCTCCTTTTAATAGAGCATCGGAGCAAAGTATTAACACTCCATGAACACATGTGAACCTCACACCACATCCATCCCCTCCGGTTGTCCCAATTATTGTCACTTTGGGGCCTTTGGATCCGGACAATGATATGTGTACACAACTTGCTAGTCACAAACAATACAATCATAATGATTCAGTAATAAGTTCAGATCTGAGATCATGGGACTCGGTCCCTAGTGACAAGAATTAAGCACAACAAGTTGCAACAAAGTTAAATAGCACTAATAGAGATACTAGGCACTATGCCCTAACAATCTTATTCGATTACATGATAGAACTCATCCAATCCCCACCATCCCCAAGCCTACAGCGGGGGATTACTCACTAATGGATGAGGGAAACATCGGTGGTTGATGGAGATGCGTTGGTGATGACGATGACGATGATCCTCTCCAAATTCCCCGTCCCGGCAGGGTGCCAAAACGGAGTTTCTGGATCCGAATCTTGGTTTATGGTGGCGGCGGCGGACCTGAACTCTTTCTGGAAAACTATCGTACCCCCTTGGTTTTTAGGTCGAAAGGCAACTTATAGGCACAGAGGGAGGCCGAGGGGGTGCCTGGGGCGCTTGCACCCCCAGGCGCGGGCAGGGCCCACCCGCTCCTGGCATGGGTGTGGGCCCCCTAGGCTCCTTCTCCGTCTCTTCTTCTGGCTCCATGGATCTTCTGGTGAAATATAATATTTGGCATATTTTTCGGGATTTTTCCTAATAGTTCATTTTCTGCACAAAAACAAGACACTAAGGTAATTCTGCTGAAAACAGCGTCAGTCCATGTTAGTTGTATCCAAATCACACAAGTTTAGAGAAGAAACAATAGCAAAGTGTTCGAGAAAGTAAATACGTTTTAGACGTATCATCCCATGTGAACCATGCAACATAGCCGGGGTTCTTGACCTTGAGCTTCTTGCCCTCCTTGTCTTTAATCTACATGGTCTTCGCAGGCACATCATCTGTCCCTTCAATGAGATCAAGCACCCTGGCACCCTGGAGGGCACGGAGCATCAAGGTCCTCGACGGGATGAAGTTTTCCCGCGTGAGAAGATGTGTAGGAGGAGATCCGAGGAGAGCAGCCAGGGTGGCCGACGAGGATGATGAGCCGGTCATGGTGTCGATGTTGGCGGCGACAGTGGCGGTTTTTGGGTTTTGTCTTGGGTTTTTAATGGCGGCGGTGGCAAATCTCAGTAGAATCGGTGGCGGCGGCGGTTTTTGGTGTGTGGTTTTGCGGCGGCTACGGATCAAGGCGATCGGTAGTGGCGGCGAGGAGTTTTTTTGGGTGTGTCTTGGGTATGTGGTTGTAGGAGGCGGCTATGGCGGGCAACCAAGAAGATCACCGGCGGCGGCGGCAATGGTTTTTGGTTTTTTGGCAGCTAGGTCGGGAAGAGGTAGGCTCTGGCGATCTATAGTTCTCGAAATTCATTGGATTCATCGAAGCACATAAATACATGAGTTTATCCTATCTACATATCTTGGTTTGGCACGTAGTCTTGAAATTCAGACGATTCATTGTGCATCATGTCACCGTCGAGCAACAAAATATTCTTCTTTCTTCTACCTGTCGTCAAAAAATCTATTGCAACAAAAATAAGTACCAAAACTATGAAGGCACACATATATATAGTGGCGCCCTAGTACCAAAAATATTCTTCTTCTACCTGTCGTCATAAAATCTATTGCAACACAAATATTCTTCTTTCTTCTACCAGTTAAGCAAGTAAGAACAAAAACATGAACATGCCGAGGAGCTACCAAATTAAATTAGGGAGTGCCTCTATGGCGAGCTCCTCGAAGATGTCTGAGGATGAGGCATCCTAAGACATCTTCGAGAAGCTCTGCCGTAGTGGTGTACCTGCTCTCGCACACCATCTTTCAGTTTATATCTTTTCTAGCTAAATCAGTAGGCTGGTGGAGCTAACTAATTTCACATATTAGGGAGTGCCTCTATGGCGAGCTCTTCAAAGATGTCCGAGGACGAGGTCCTAAGACATCTTCGAGAAGCTCTGCCGCAGTGGTGTCCCTGGTCTCGCACACGATCTTTCTTGCAGTTGATAGTTCACAAGGAAGCCTATTTATAGATTAAGCAGCACAACATAGTGTTGACACTCACGACATAATGTCGACACACCCCTGTCATAGTGTCGCCACCCACTGAAACAGTGTCGCCACTCACTGGCATAGTGTCTCCACTCATGACATATAGTGTCGTCACCCACTTTTAGTCCCGGTTGGAGTGTCCTTTAGTCCCGGTTGGAGACACCATTCGGGACTAAACGGGCTCAGGTCGGCCACAGCCTGCTGCAACCCCTTTAGTCCCGGTTGGTGTGTCCAACCGGGACTAAAGATGTAGTAGAAAGTTTTTAAATCAGTGCATAGTTGTTTGATGTATACGATGTGTTCTTTTATTTTTAGACTAGTACTACTCTTAGCATCGTGATTTTATTTGATGAAATTATATAATGCAGATGAGATGGCAATGGATGTATGCTGACCGAATCTCTGACGAGTTCATTAAAGGCGTGCGTTCTTTTCTCGTTGTGGTAGAGGCAAACAAGCGGAATGGTTTTATGTGTTGTCCATGTGGTGAGTGTCTGAATCAAAAGGAATACTCTTCCTCAAGAGTTCTTCACGGCCATCTGTTTCAGTCCGGTTTCATGTCTGGCTATAATTGTTGGACCAAGCACGGAGAAAGAGGGGTTATGATGGAAGACAACGAAGATGAAGAGAATGATGACAGCTATCCTATGTCCCCTGAATACAGTGGTACTACAATGGAAGACAATGATGAAGAAGAAGCAGAAGAACGTCCATCATATGAGCCAGATGATTATATTGGTCGGGCCATTGCTGATGCAAAGGGAGAATGTGATAGCGAAAGGGAGAGGTTGAAATTTGAGCAGATGTTAGAGGATCACAACAAATTGTTGTACGCAGAGATGGCACAAAGAAGACCGTAAGAAAGACGAGATGTTGAGACACCTCGCTGATGGGTCGCAGTGGAGAAAAATTGAGAGAAAGTACCCAGACTTTGCAGGTGACGCGAGAAACTTATGGTTTGGTCTAAGTACAGATGGCATGAATCCCTTTGGGGAGCAGAGTTGCAGTCATAGCACATGGCCTGTGACTTTGTGTATCTATAACCTTCCTCCTTGGTTGTGCATGAAGAGGAAGTTCATTATGATGCCAGTGCTCATCCAAGGCCCGAAGCAAACCGACAACGACATTGATGTGTACCTAAGGCCATTAGTTGAAGAACTTTTATAGATGTGGCATGGACAAGGTGTACGTGTGTGGGATGAGCACAAACGTGAGGAATTTAACCTACGAGCATTGTTGTTTGTAACCATCAACGATTGTCCTGCTCTTAGTAACATTTCAGGACATACAAACAAGGGATACAATGCATGCACACACTGTTTAGATGACACTGAAAGTATTTATTTGGATAAGTGCAAGAATAATGTGTACCTAGGGAATTTTCGTTTCCTTTCGCCCACGCATTCCCTAAGAAGGAAAGGCAAGCATTTCAATGGTGAAGCAGATCTCCGGAGTAAGCCTATCTGTCATACTGGTGATGATGTATTTGATATGGTGAAGTATTTAAAAGTAATCTTTGGAAAGGGTCCTGGTAGACAGTTCGTTCTGAAGGACGCTGGCGGACACACACCCATGTGGAAGAAGAAATCTATATTTTGGGAGCTACCCTATTGGAAAGTCTTAGAGGTCCTCTCTGCAATCGACGTGATGCACCTGACGAAGAATGTTTGCGTGATACTGCTAGGCTTCTTGGGTGTGTATGGAAAGAATAAAGATACACCAAAAGCACGGCAGGACCAACAACGTATGAAAGACCAAGATGGCAGGCATCCAGAGCTGTTTCAAGGTACTGCCAGCTACGCTCTTACCAAGGAAGAGAAGAAAACATTTTTTGAATGCCTGAGTAGTATCAAGGTCCCCTTTGGCTTCTCGTCCAATATAAAGGGAATAATAAATATGGCAGATAAAAAATTCCAGAACCTGAAGTCTCATGACTGCCACGTGCTTATGACGTAGTTGATTTCGGTTGCTTTGAGGGGGCTTCTGCCGGAAAATGTTAGAGTACCCATTGTGAAGCTATGTTCGTTCCTCAATGCAATTTATCAGAAGGTAATCGATCCAGAAAGTCTACCAGGGTTACAGAAAGATGTGGTCCAGTGTCTTGTCAGCTTTGAGTTGGTGTTCCCACCATCCTTCTTCAACATAATGACGCACCTTCTAGTTCACCTAGTCAAAGAGATTACCATTCTCGGTCCTATATTTCTACACAATATTTTCCCCTTTGAGAGATTCATGGGAGTCTTAAAGAAATATGTCCATAACCATGCTAGGCCAGAAGGAAGCATCTCCAAGGGCTATGGAATAGAGGAGGTCATTGAGTTTTGTGTTGACTTTATTCCTGACCTTAAGCCGATCAGTGTACCTGAATCACGGCATGAGGGGACACTTAGTGTAAAAGGCATGCTAGGAAAGAAATCAAACATATGTATGGGCGAACATTCTTTCACTAAAGCACACTATACAATTCTGCAAAGTTCCACCTTGGTGGCTGCGTATATCGAGGTACACAAGAATATTGTACGCTCGAACTACCCGGGGCAGTCTGACAGGTTGATTAGAGATGAACACATGAAGACTTTTGGCGGTTGGTTGCAGACACATCTGATGAATGATACCACTGTGGGAGATCAGTTGTACTTGTTGGCCAGGTCTCCATCTTCAACTATATTGACTTTCCAAGGGTACAAGATAAATGGGAAACACGCACGCCCAAGATAAAAAGAGCACCAACCAAAACAGTGGTCTCCGATTTGATGCAACAGACGAGAATAGGAAAAAGGACACATATTATGGTTACATAGAGGACATATGGGAACTTGACTACGGTCCTAATTTCAAGGTCCCATTGTTTCGATGCAAATGGGTCAAGATGATAGGAGGTGGGATAACGGTAGACCAGCAGTACTGAATGACAATAGTGGATCTCAATAATCTTGCGTACGAAGATGAACCATTCATCCTTGCCAATTATGTGGTTCATGTTTTCTATGTGAAGGACATGTCTACTAGACCGAGAAAAAGGAAAGATAAGCAAAAGAATACAATATCATACGATGAGCCAAAGCGCCACATAGTTCTTTTACGAAAAAGAAACATGGTGGGAGTTGAGGACATGACAGACATGTCAGAAGATTATAACAAATTTCATGAAATTCCGCCATTCATAGTGAAAACTGACCCAATCATACCGCTAAATAAGGAAGATGATCCATGGTTACGGACTATAAGAGAACCAAAACACTAGATGTGGATGTTGGTGATGTAATAATGTATTAAACCTTTTGTGAATTAATCCTATTTTTTTAGAATTTCTGAGATTGTTGGAGGCAGGTAGAAAAAACAACATTTGATCACCTGAGCGAACTCACAAGAATACAACAACATCTTTATATTTAGTCCCGGGACTAGGTAACACTCAAGAAATTTATTAACACTCAGCACTAAAGCCACCCCTTTAGTCCTAATCATGCCTAGTCATATAGTACGCAGCTTGAGGGTCTTCTTCGTCATCGTCATCATCATCATCATCGTCACCTGCCACTCCGGGGATCCTCAGCCCAGCCATGGCATATACCAGAGGGACCTGCCACTCCGGCCTCAGATTCATGGTGGGCCGGGGAGGGGTCTCCTAGAAGACGATGCCGCTACCCCGAGCGAGGGAGGGGCGTTCTTGTGGCTCTGTGGCGGGTGGACTTGTGGGCACCGCAGGCGAGTATGTTCTCCCTCAACGATGTAGCACATCACGCAGATGATAGTACGGTTCGCCCACCACAGACGCTGGCCGGCTTTGTTGTGGTTCACGAGGGGCGGTCCATCACCCTCGTACCTGGCGATCTCCCTTTCCTGCCGGTTAGCAAGAAGGCATTCGAGGTTTTGTAGTTGTCGAGATCCCACTTGGGATCCATCGCTGCTCCGGCGTGAGCTCGTGGTAGAAGTGGTTCATGATGTCCGCCTGTCGGGCGGAGCCTTGAGGTACAGGAGGGACAGGAACCCCTCCAGTGCTCAGCATCCAGCCGGCGGCGGCCGGTAGCCTGGCGGGCAAGGGTAGCTGGAGGCGCACAGCGCCTCGGTCTCCTCGAGGGTCAGAATGGCCCAGTAGGCACTGTCCATTGTTGTGAGAGAGGAAAGTGTGTATGTATGGATAGCCATGGCATGGTCGGCCTATATATAGATGGAAAGGGCGGGAAAACATGGCGCGAAGTGGTGGGAAATGGCGGGAAATATCTTTAGTCCCGATTAGTGGCTACAACCGGGACTTAAAGCTCCGTTCAGAAGGAAAGGGCAGGAAAACATGGCGGGAAGCGGTGGGAAATGGCGGGAAATAACTTTAGTCCCGGTTAGTGGCTACAACTGGGACTAAAAGCTCCGTTCAGAGGGACAGAGCGGGAAAACATGGCGGGAAGCAGTGGGAAATGGCGGGAAAAATTCGAAACGGGCATGTTTGTGTGTTGAATCGCAACATAGTTTGTGATACTGTGCCCATATTGTGCATGCATGTGCATATTGGGATGGCGAACAATGTTGCAGGAGGAAGTTTTCCTTTTCGTCGCACGGAAAAGCCATTTTCCATTTTGCGAGCGCAAAAGACGGGTCGTTTTGTGAAGCAGCCACCAAAATGCAGTTATAGAATGCTACCATCCCATTTTTATAAACTACTAGACCACCTTTCATGAACTATCTCCCAACCGGGGGATCTCAAACCTTTCTGTCCTTCCCGGGTGAAAAAGACAAATGTCTACCGAATCGGTAGGAAGTGGGTCCAGTTTGAACTATAGGTATATGATCTAACACCCGTGATTTTTTGAAAAAATCGTTTTTAGACTCACAATATGTTGTTTCTTCAGAGATCCAATGCAAGTTCTAACATTCCCATCCCCTATCTTCACGCACGCCGTTTTGACCTAAGTTCGAAACAGGAAAAATTCAAAACGGGGATGAAAATTCAAAAAAGGTCCAAACAATGTAAATCCTTCGCGTGGTGTGATATTATGTGACATAGTTGCACGGAAAAATATCAAACTTGGTATATTGATTATGTCTCGAAAAAACCTTCACAAAATGACCTATCATGTTCGAGGTTTCATGGCTTTCGGTCCAAGAGATGGATGTGATGTGCTGAATCGTGGCATAGTTTGTGATACTTTGCCCATATTTTGCATGCATGTGCATATTGGGATGGCGAACAATGTTGCAAGAGAAAGTTTTCCTTTTTGTCGCACGGAAAAGCCATTTTCTATTTTGCGAGCGCAAAAATACGACTCGTTTTGTGAAGCAGCCACCAAAATGCGGTTACAGAATGCTACCATCCCATTTTTCTAAAATACTAGAACACCTTACATGAACTATCTCCCAACCAGGGGATCTCAAACCTTTTTGTCCTTCCCGGGTGAAAAAGACAAATGTATGCCGAATCGGTAGGAAGTGGGTCCGGTTTGAACTACAGGTAGATGATCTAACGCCCGTGATTTTTTGAAAAAATCATTTTTAGACTCACAATATGTTTTTTTGAGAGATCCAATGCAAGTTCTAACATTCTCATCCCCTATCTTCACGCACGCCGTTTTGACCTAAATCCGAAGCGGGAAAAATTCAAAATGGGCATAAAAAATTCAAAAAAGGTCCGAGCAATGTAAATCCTTCGCGTGGTGTGATATTATGTGACATAGTTGCAAGGAAAAATAACAAACTTGGTATATTGATTATGTCTCGAAAAAATCTTCACAAAATGACTTATCATGTTCAAGGTTTCATGGCTTTTGGTCCAAGAGACGGATGTTATGTGCTGAATCGCGGCATAGTTTGTGATACTATGTCCATATTGTGCATGACGGGCATTTTGGGATGGCGAACAATGTTGCAGGAGGAAGTTTTCATTTTTGTCGCACGGAAAAGCCATTTTCCATTTTCCGAGCGCAAAAAGACGGGTCGTTTTGTGAAGGAGCCACCAAAATGCAGTTACATAATGCTACAATTCCATTTTTCTAAAATACTAGACCACCTTAAATGAACTATCTCCAAACCGGGGGATCTCAAACCTTTCTGTCCTTCCTGGGTGAAAAAGACAAATATCTGCCGAATCGGTATTAAGTGGGTCCGGTTTGAACTACAGTTACATGATGTAACGCCCGTGATTTTTTCAAAGTTTTTTTTGTCTCACAATATGTTGTTTCTTCAGAGATCCAATGCAAGTTCTAACATTCTCATCCCCTATCTTCACGCACGCCGTTTTGACCTAAGTTCAAAACGGGCATAAAAAATTCAAAAAGGTCCGAACAATGTAAATCCTACGAATGGTGTGGTATTATGTGACATAGTTGCAAGGAAAAATATCAAACTTGATATATTGATTATGTCTCGAACAAACCTTCACAAAATGACCTATCATGTTCGACGTTTCATGGCTTTTGGTCCAAGAGACGGATGGTATGTGCTGAATCGCGGCATAGTTTGTGATACGGTACCCATATTGTGCATGCATGTGCATATTGGGATGGAGAACAATGCTGCAGGAGGAAGTTTTACTTTTAGTCGCACGAAAAAGCCATTTTCCATTTTCCGAGCGCAAAAAGACGAGTCGTTTTGTGAAGCAGCCACCAAAATGCAGTTACAGAATGCTACCATCCCATTTTTATAAAATACTCGACCACCTTACATGAACTATCTCCCAACCGGGGGATCTCAAACCTTTCTGGCCTTCCCGAGTAAAAAAGACAAATGTCTGCCAAATCGGTAGGAAGTGGGTCCGGTTTGAACTACAGGTACATGATCTAACGCCCGTGATTTTTTAACAAAAAATCATTTTTAGACTCACAATATGTTGTTTCTTGAGAGATCCAATGCAAGTTCTAACATTCTCATCCCCTATCTTCACGCATGCCGTTTTGACCTAAATTCGAAACGGGAAAAATTCAAAACGGGCATACAAAATTCAAAAAAGGTCCGAACAATGTAAATCCTTTGAGTATATTGATTATAGTTGCAAGTAGAAATATCAAACTTGGTATATTGATTATGTCTCCAAAAAAAAGGTCTGAACTATTATGTGACATAGTTGCAAGTAGAAATATCAAACTTGGTATATTGATTATGTCTCGAAAAAACCTTCACAAAATGACCTATCATGTTTGAGGTTTCATGGCTTTCGGTCCAAGAGACGGATGTTATATGCTGAATCACATCATAGTTTGTGATACGGTGCCTATATTTTGCATGCATGTGAATATTGCGATGGAGAACAATGTTGCAGGAGGAGGTTTTCTTTTTCGTCGCACGGAAACGCCAATTTCCATTTTCCGAGCGCAAAAAGACGGGTCGTTTTGTGAAGCAGCCACCAAAATGCAGTTACAGAATGCTACCATCCCATTTTTATAAAATACTAGACCACCTTATATGAACTATCTCCTAACCGGGGGATCTCAAACCTTTCTATCCTTCCCGGGTAAAAAAGACAAATGTTTGCTGAATCGGTAGGAAGTGGGTCCGGTTTGAACTACATGTACATGATCTAACGCCCGTGATTTTTTTAAAAAAAATCATTTTTAGACTCACAATATGTTGTTTCTTGAGAGATCCAATGCAAGTTCTAACATTCTCATCCCCTATCTTCACGCACGCTGTTTTGACCTATGTTTGAAACGGGAAAATTTCAAAACGGGCATACAAAATTCAAAAAAGGTCCAAACAATATAAATCCTTCGCGTGGTGTGATATTATGTGACATAGTTGCAAGGAAAAATATCAAACTTGGTAGATTGGTTATGTCTCGAAAAAACCTTCACAAAATGACCTTTCATGTTCGAGGTTTCATGGCTTTCGGTCAAAGAGACGGATGTTATATGCTGAATCGTGGCATAGTTTGTGATACTGTGCCCATATTGTGCATGCATGTGCATATTGGGATGGCGAACAATATTGCAGGAGGAAGTTTTCCTTTTCGTCGCACGAAAAAGTCATTTTCCATTTTGCGAGCGCAAAAAGACGGATCGTTTTGTGAAGCAACCACCAAAATGCAGTTACATAATGTTACCATCCTATTTTTCTAAAATACTAGACCACCTTACATGAACTATCTCTCAACCGGGGGATCTCAAACCTTTTTGCCCTTCCCGGGTGAAAAAAACAAATGTCTGCTGAATCGGTAGGAAGTGGGTCCGGTTTGAACTAGAGGTACATGATCTAACGCCCCGTGATTTTTTGAAAAAAAAATCATTTTTAGACTCACAATATGTTGTTTCTTCAGAGATCCAATGCAAGTTCTAACATCCCCATCCCCTATCTTCACGCACGCCGTTTTGACATTAGTTCGAAACTGGAAAAATTCAAAACGGGCAGAAAAAATTCAAAAAAAGTCCGAACAAAGGAAAAATGGGAACAATTATTTTATTTACATCTATATAACAGAATAGGGTAATAGCTTTAAATTATAGATCTTTTATTTCCGCAAATTTTGATATATAATAATTAATTTTCTTAATTGCTAATTTCTTTTTCAAAAAGGTTTAAAAACAAACCTTTAGTCTCGGTTTGTGTTACCAACCGAGGCTAAAGGGTTTTCGGCGCGCCGCGTTTCACGCACAGGGACGCACCCCTTTAGCCTCGGTTGGTAGTACAAACCGGGACTAAAGGGCACCCTATAGTCCCGGTTTGTACTACCAACCGGGGCTAAAGGGGGTGTATAAATACCTATCCCGTGCGCCACGGTTCGAGCACCAAACTGGAGCACCAGTCATCTTCTTCCTTGCGATCAAGCGCCCCAGCGCCGCTGTGCCCGTGCCGTCCACCACGCCGCCGCGCCCGTGCCGCCCCTCCCCGACACCTCCCACGCCCGTGCCGCCCCTCCCTGCGCCGCCACGCGCCTCTGCCGCCCCTCCCCGCGCCGCCCCGTGCCTCTACCGCCCCGGCGACCGCCGCACCGCCCGCACCACGGCCCAGGTGAGCTCTCCCGCGCCCGTGCCGCCCCTCTCCGGCCGTTTTCTAGGGTTAATTAGTGTAATTTTATTTGTTAGTGTTAATTAGTGTAATTTTGTTAGTGTATTTTGTTAGTGTAATTTTGTTAGTGTAATTAGTGTTAATTAGTGTAATTTTAGGGTTATTTTAGGATTTAGGGTTAATTAGGTAGTTAGTTCAAAGTTTAGGGTTAATGTAGTTAGTTAATAAGTTATAATTTAGTTAGTTTGAAGTTTGGTGTGATTTTGTTTAGAGATTTTAGTTGATTGTTTTTAGTGTTTAGTGTAGTTAATTAGTTGATTTTAGTTGAATTTAGTTAGTGTTTAATATAGTTTATTTTAGTTGATACTATTTACTTTTGTCATGTTTAAAGTATATAGGTTTAATTTAGTGTTTAGAATTATGCCGCGTCCTCATCCTCGTTCACTCAGCGGGAACAACGGAGCACTACTAGACTCTATCGTCGGGCATCCACGAGACTGGGCTCCGTCCAGCTGGAACTCGGAGGTGCTACCAGCCGGGAGACGTGGTCTGGTGAGGAATCCGGGTGTCGTCGTCGACCCGGATCTTCTGTGGTGGCGGCCGAGTGGTCCAGGTGCGGTGCAGAGGGAGTCGGCCCCCGACGAGGTGGTACAGCGTCATGTCAGGGAGGAGGACGAGCACGTCCGACATTACATGTACATTTTAGAAGTCCGGGTCGCCAATACCTGGCAGCTTCTTCAGGCACCTTACCCGAGATATGTTGGAATTATGCCCTAGAGGCAATAATAAAGATGTTATTATTATAATTCTTGTTCATGATAAAGTTTATATTCCATGCTAGAATTGTATTAAGCGGAAACTTTAATACTTGTGTGGTTTGTGAACAACACCGTGTCCCTAGTACGCCTCTATGGACTAGCTCATTGATCAATGATGGTTAAGGTTTCCTAACCATAGACATGAGTTGTCAATTGATAATGAGATCATATCATTGGGAGAATGATATGATAGACAGACCCAAACTAAGCGAAGCAATTAGATCGTTTCATCGTGTTCATCTTTGCGAAGCTTTTCCTATGTCAAATATTGTATTCCTTAGACCATGAGATAATGCAACTCCCTGGTACCGGAAGAAAGCTTTGAGGTCATCAAACGTCATCCTATGAGAGGGTGATCATAAAGGTGTCTCTCAGGTGATCGGAAAGTATCTGTTGGGTTGTATGTATCGAGATGGAATTTGTCCCTCCCAAGTCGGAGAGATATACTTCGGGCCCACTCGGTAATCGATATCAACACCGCTTGCAAGCATGTGGTTAAGGAGTTAATCACAAAGTGATATCGGATTACGGAACGAGTAAAGTACTTGCTGTGAACGAGATTGAACTAGGTATGACGGTACCGACGATCGAATCTCGGGCAAGTAAAATATCGCGAGACGAAGGGAATATATATATGGGATTTATTGAATCCTGGCATCGTGGTTCATCCTATATGATCATCGATGAATGTGTGGGAGTCAATAAGGGTGCCCAGACCCCGCTGTTGATTATTGATAGAAGATCATGTCTGCATATTCTCGAACCCGCAGGGTCACACACTTAACTTGTCTCGACGCTAGGATTGGTTTACGAATTTTTGTTCGGAGTCTCGGATGGGATCCGGGACATCACGAGAGGTTCCGGAATGGTCCGGAGAATAAGATTCATATAAGGCAGTGCAGTTTTTGGAGTTCGGAATTGTTCCGGGTTAATCGGTATTGTACCGGAAGCTTCTAGAACCTTCCGGAAGGGGACCAACGTGGCCCCACCTTCCGGGAGGGGGCATGGGCCTATGAGGGAGTGTCCTGGCCGCATTGGGCCAGGGGCACAAGGCCCCATAGGGCCCAGCCGATCCTAGAGAGTTTAAATCGTTTAAACTAGAGATAGGGTTTCTAGAAGAGGGGAGAGTCCATGCCCCCCACTCCTTATCCTTTGGGCTTGGGGGAGGGGCTAGGGCTGCGCCCCCCCCCCCTCTATATAAAGAGGGGTGGGGGCGCACCAACCCCCCACACCTCTCCTCCAAACCCTAGCCGCCTTGCTAGCTTTCCTCTCTCCCTCCCGACTGTCTGTAGGCGAAGCCCTGCTGCAGAAATTCTCCACCATATACACCACGCCGTCGTGTTGTAGATCCAATCTATCTCTCCACCATACTTGCTGGTCCGAGGAAGGAGGAGACGTCGAGGTGCTGCACGTGTGCATCTCACGGAGGCACCGCCACTTGTGGTGCTAGATCGGATCGGATCGCGAGGAGGAGAAGCGAGTACGACTACATCACCCACGTTCCGACGAACGTTCCGCTGTGCGAATCTTCAAGGGTATGAAGATCTAATCCAATCTCTCTCATTGATTGCATCTCCTAGATTAGATCTTGGCTTTCCCTCTGTTCGCATCCGTAGAAAATTTTGATTTACTATGCCGCGAAACCCTTCAGTGGTATCAGAGCTAGATCTATGCGTAGATGTGTTTCACGAGTAGAACGCAACATGGTTGTTGCGGGCGTTGATGTTTTCTGTTGCAAGCCTCTTGTTTGTGTTCTTCTTATGACGCGGGATAGTGAGATTGAAGCGGTCCAGGCCAACCTTACGCGACGTCGTTCGCGAGACCGGCTCCGCACTTGACGTGTGGCTTGTTCCACACATGCGGCTGGTGGATGTCAGTTTCTCTCACTATAGTTGTCATGGGATTAACACCGGAGTTTGGCAACCATAATATCACCGTTGTGGCTTTCCGTAGGTAAGAATCGTTCTTAGCATCTACTCCCATAAGCCACGTAAAACATGCAACAACAAAGTAGAGGCGTCTAACTTGTTTTTGCAGGGAGTGTTTTCTGTGATATGGTATGGCCCAAGATGTGATGTGTATATTGTATGCGATGATCATGTTTTGTAATGTTTCACGACTTGCATGTCGATGAGTACACAACCGGCAGGAGCCATATGGTTGTCTTTATAATTGTGTATGACCTGCGAGTCAACTTCTTATACGCCATGTAATAGCTTTACTTTATCGCTAAGTAGTTAGCAATAGTTGTAGTTGCTATTCGTGGTGGAGGCAATCATGGTGGAGTGATGGAGATCATGCCGGAACGCACAAGATGGAGATCATTGCGCGAGGATTGGCTATACCATGTCACATAAAGTTATATGCATGTGATGTTTATCCCTTTATGTATCTTATTATGCTTAGATCGCGACGGTAGCATTATAAGATGATTCCTCACTTAAAGATCAAGATAAAAACTGTGTTTTCCCCAAGTATGCACCGTTGCGAAAGTTCGTCGTGTCCAAGCATCACGTGATGATCGGGTGCTATAGACTCTACGCTCACATACAACGGGTGCAAGCCAGTTTTGCACACGCAGAAATACTTGGGTCTAGCTTGACGAGCCTAGCATGTACAGACATGGCCTCGGAACACAAGAACCGAAAGGTTAAGCATGAGTCATATGAGTGATATGATCGACACTTTGTTGTCCACCATTGAAACCACATCTCTTCTCGTGATGATCGGATTAGGTGTGGTGAATCTGGATCGTGTTCACTAAACAACTTGAGGGATGTTGAATTTAGTGGGAGTTCATCTAGTAATTTGATTAAATTTAACTATTTATCATGAACATAGTCTAAATTGTACTTGCAAATACTGTAGATCACATGGCCAAGTCCAACTTCAACTTCAACGTTTTTGCTGAGAAGGAAAAGCTTAGAAACAATGGGTCTAACACCAATTGGTTCCGCAATCTAAGAATCATTCTGTCTGGCGGACAAAAGGACTATGTCCTTGGGAAAGCGTTAGGTGACCCCCCTGCTGCAACTGCGCCGGCTGATGAGAAAGCTGTCTATCAGTCGCGCAAAGATGATTATGGTGTGATTAAGAGCACCATGTTGTTTGCTTTGGAACCGGAGCTTCAAAATCGTTTTGAAGAGTATCCCGGGCCCTTCAAGATTCTCGAGGAGCTGAAAACCATGTTTCAGACTCAGGCCCGTTCTGAGAGATATGAGATCTCCGAGAAGTTCTTTAACTGCAAGATGGAGGAAGGGAGTTCCGTTAGTGAGCACGCCATAAAGATGTTGGGCTACACTCAACGCCTTGAGCAACTGGAATGCACGATTCCAGAGGAGCTCAAGATTGACAGGGTTCTGCAATCACTCCCTCCCAGCTACAAAAGTTTTGTAGTGACTCATAATCAGATTGGTTCCACTGATACGATCACCGAGCTCTTCGCAAAGCTGAAGGCTGCGGAAGTGGACATCAAGAAGGATAATCATGTGTTGATGGTCAACAAGCCCTCCTTAAAGAAAGGTAAGGGAGAAAAGAAGCCCTTCAAGAAGGGCGGCGGCAAGCGCAATGCTCCTGCTAAGAAGAAGCTCAAGTCTGGTCCTAAGCCGGACACTGAGTGCTTCTATTGCAAGGACAAGGGTCACTGGAAGCGCAACTTTCCGAAGTACTTAGCGGACAAGAAGGCTGGCACCATCAAAGGTATATTTGATATACATGTTATTGATGTTTTCCTTACTAGCCCTCGTTGTAGTGCCTGGGTATTTGATACTGGTTCAGTTGCTAATATTTGTAACTCGAAACAGGAGCTACGGAATAAACGACGGCTTGCGAGGGATGAGGTGACGATGCGTGTTGGCAACGGATCAAGAGTTGATGTGATGGCCGTCGGCACGCTCTCCTTAGTTTTACCTTCGGGATTAGTTTTAAACCTTAATAAGTGTTATTATGTGCCTGCGTTGAGCATGAACATTATTTCTGGATCATGTTTATTGCAAGACGGTTATTCATTTAAATCGGAGAATAATGGCTGTTCTATTTACATGAGTAACATCTTTTATGGTCATGCACCTCTTGTGAATGGTTTATTTCTTCTAAATCTTGAAAGGTATGAAACACACATCCATAACATTGAGTCTAAGAGATGCAAAGTAGATAGTGATAATACTACTTATTTGTGGCACTGTCGTCTAGGTCATATTGGTGTAAAGCGCATGAAGAAAATCCATTCTGATGGACTTTTGGAGTCTCTTGATTTTGAATCATTTGACACATGCGAACCATGCCTCATGGGCAAGATGATCAAAACCCCGTTCTCCGGTATGATGGAGCGAGCAACGGACTTGTTGGAAATCATACATACCGATGTATGCGGACCGATGAGTGTTTCGACGCGCGGTGGATATCGCTATTTCCTCACTTTTACCGATGACTTAAGTAGATATGGGTATATCTATTTAATGAAACATAAATCTGAAACATTTGAAAAGTTCAAGGAATTTCAGAATGAAGTGGAGAACCATCGTAACAGAAAGATTAAGTTTCTACGATCCGATCGTGGAGGTGAATATTTGAGTTATGATTTTCTCACGCATCTTAAAGCAAGTGGAATCGTTTCACAACTCACGCCACCCGGAACACCACAGCGCAATGGTGTGTCTGAACGCCGGAATCGAACCCTATTAGATATGGTCCGATCAATGATGTCTCTTACTGATTTGCCGTTATCATTTTGGGGTTATGCATTAGAAACCGCTGCATTCACTTTAAATAGGGCTCCATCTAAATCCGTTGAGACGACACCGTATGAACTGTGGTTTGGTGCTAAACCTAAGTTGTCGTTTCTTAAAGTTTGGGGATGCGAAGCTTACGTCAAGAAATTGATGCCGGACAAGCTCGAACCCAAAGCGGAGAAATGCGTCTTCATAGGATACCCTAAGGAAACTATTGGGTATACCTTCTATCACAGAACCGAAGGCAAAGTGTTTGTCGCAAAGAACGGTTCCTTTCTTGAGAAGGAGTTTCTCTCGAAAGAAGTGAGTGGGAGGAAAGTAGAGCTTGACGAGGTTATTGAACCTTCTCTGAATTGGAGAGTAGCGCAACACCTGAAATTGTTCCAGTGCCGCCTGCACCAACAATAGAGGAAGCTAATGACAAGGATCATGAAGCTTCGGACGATGCTGCTACTGAACGTCGCAGGTCGACAAGGTCGCGTGCCCCTCCTGAGTGGTACGGCAACCCTGTCTTGACTGTCTTGTTGGTAGAAGACAGTGAACCTACGAACTATGAGGAATCGATGATGAGCCCAGACTCTGAGAAATGGCTGGAAGCCATGAAATCCGAATTGGGATCCATGAGCGAAAACCAAGTATGGACTTTGGTGGATCCTCCTAGCGACTGAAAGGCCATTGAGTGCAAATGGATATTCAAGAAGAAAACGGACGCGGATGGTAATGTTACCGTCTATAAAGCACGGCTTGTCGCAAAAGGTTTTCGACAAGTTCAAGGTGTTGACTACGATGAGACTTTCTCTCCCGTAGCGATGTTTAAGTCCATTCGGATTTTATTAGCAATTGCTGCGTTTCATGATTATGAAATATGGCAGATGGATGTCAAGACTGCTTTCCTCAATGGGAACATTGATGAAGAGTTGTATATGATGCAACCCGAAGGTTTTGTCGATCCTAAGGATGCTGATAAAGTATGCAAACTTCAGCGTTCCATTTATGGACTGAAGCAAGCATCTCGGAGTTGGAACCTTCGTTTTGATCAAGTGATCAAGAGCTTTGGATTTGTTCCAAATTGCTACGAAGCTTGTATCTACAAGAAAGTGAGTGGGAGCTCGGTGACGTTTCTGGTACTATATGTGGATGACATATTGATTATTGGAAATGACATCAACATGCTTAACGATGTGAAGAGTTATTTGAACAAGTGTTTTTCAATGAAAGACCTAGGTGAAGCTGCTTATATATTGGGCATCAAAATCTATAGAGATAGACAAAGACGCCTGATAGCTTTAAGCCAGAGTACATACCTAGACAAAGTTCTGAAAAGGTTCAGAATGGATAAGGCAAAGAAAGGTTCAGTGCCTATGTTGTCAGGTAAGATATTGAGCAAGGCTCAGTGTCCAGCTACGGTAAATGATAGGGAAGCTATGAGCAAAGTGCCTTATGCCTCGGCCATAGGTTCCATCATGTATGCCATGCTGTGTACTAGACCGGATGTGTCCAATGCTCTTAGTTTGACGATCAGATATCAAAGTGATCCAGGAGTGGAACACTGGACAGCCATGAAGAACATCCTAAAGTACCTAAATAGAACTAAAGAAATGTTCTTAGTCTATGGGGGTGATGAACAGCTTGTCGTAAAAGGTTACGTCGATGCTAGTTTCGACACCGACAAGGATGATTCCAAATCTCAGACAGGATACGTTTATATTTTGAATGGAGGAGCTGTGAGCTGGAGAAGCTGCAAGCAAAGCGTGATCGCGGGATCTACAGTAGAAGCGGAATACATGGCTGCTGCAGAAGCGTCAAGTGAAGGAGTTTGGATCAGAAACTTCATCACTGAGCTTGGCGTGGTTCCAAGTGCATTGGACCCACTGGAGATATTGTGTGACAACACTAGCGCCATAGCACTCGCTAAGGAACCAAGATATCATCCAAAGACCAAGCATATCAACCGCAAGTTTCATATAATCTGAGATTATATAGCAGATGGAGATCTGAAGATTAGCAAAGTACATACAGATCTGAATGTCGCAGATCCATTAACTAAACCTCTTCCACGTGTAAAACATGATCAACACCTCAGTGCCATGGGTGTGAGATTGTTGCCAAATGTAAACTAGATTGTTGACTCTAGTGCAAGTGGGAGACTGTTGGAATTATGCCCTAGAGGAAATAATAAAGATGTTATTATTATAATTCTTGTTCATGATAAAGTTTATATTCCATGCTAGAATTGTATTAAGCAGAAACTTTAATACTTGTGTGGTTTGTGAACAACACTGTGTCCCTAGTACACCTCTATGGACTAGCTCATTGATCAATGATGGTTAAGGTTTCCTAACCATAGACATGAGTTGTCAATTGATAATGAGATCATATCATTGGGAGAATGATATGATGGACAGACCCAAACTAAGCGAAGCAATTAGATCGTTTCATCGTGTTCATCTTTGCGAAGCTTTTCCTATGTCAAATATTGTATTCCTTAGACCATGAGATAATGCAACTCCCTGGTACCGGAAGAAAGCTTTGAGGTCATCAAACGTCATCCTATGAGAGGGTGATCATAAAGGTGTCTCTCAGGTGATCGGAAAGTATCTGTTGGGTTGTATGTATCGAGATGGAATTTGTCCCTCCCAAGTCGGAGAGATATACTTCGGGCCCACTCGGTAATCGATATCAACACCGCTTGCAAGCATGTGGTTAAGGAGTTAATCACAAAGTGATATCGGATTACGGAACGAGTAAAGTACTTGCTGTGAACGAGATTGAACTAGGTATGACGGTACCGACGATCGAATCTCGGGCAAGTAAAATATCGCGAGACGAAGGGAATATATATATATGGGATTGATTGAATCCTGGCATCGTGGTTCATCCGATATGATCATCGATGAATGTGTGGGAGTCAATATGGGTGCCCAGACCCCGCTGTTGATTATTGATAGAAGATCATGTCTGCATATTCTCGAACCCGCAGGGTCACACACTTAACGTGTCTCGACGCTAGGATAGATTGGATAATTGGTTTATGAATTTTTGTTCGGAGTCTCGGATGGGATCCGGGACATCACGAGAGGTTCCGGAATGGTCCGGAGAATAAGATTCATATAAGGCAGTGCAGTTTTTGGAGTTCAGAATTGTTCCGGGTTAATCGGTATTGTACCGGAAGCTTCTAGAACCTTCCGGAAGGGGACCAACGTGGCCCCACCTTCCGGGAGGGGGCATGGGCCTATGACGGAGTGTCCTGGCCGCATTGGGCCAGGGGCACAAGGCCCCATAGGGCCCAGCCGATCCTAGAGAGTTTAAATCGTTTAAACTAGAGATAGGGTTTCTAGAAGAGGGGAGAGTCCATGCCCCCCACTCCTTATCCTTTGGGCTTGGGGGAGGGGCTAGGGCTGCGCCCCCCCTCTATATAAAGAGGGGTGGGGGCGCACCAACCCCCCACACCTCTCCTCCAAACCCTAGCCGCCTTGCTAGCTTTCCTCTCTCCCTCCCGACTGTCTGTAGGCGAAGCCCTGCTGCAGAAATTCTCCACCATATACACCACGCCGTCGTGTTGTAGATCCAATCTATCTCTCCACCATACTTGCTGGTCCGAGGAAGGAGGAGACGTCGAGGTGCTGCACGTGTGCATCTCACGGAGGCACCGCCACTTGTGGTTCTAGATCGGATCGGATCGCGAGGAGGAGAGGCGAGTACGACTACATCACCCACATTCCGACGAACGTTCCGCTGTGCGAATCTTCAAGGGTATGAAGATCTAATCCAATCTCTCTCGTTGATTGCATCTCCTAGATTAGATCTTGGCTTTCCCTCTGTTCGCATCCGTAGAAAATTTTGATTTACTATGCCGCGAAACCCTTCAAGATATTCTCCGGTGATGGTTCCTACTCTTTGGCTGCACACCTCCCGCAGCTTAGTAGCTGGGGCTCGACGTCTTCGTTGAGCTAGATGTGTAATAGCTAGGGTACTATCTTTTATTGTTGTTGTACCAGCTGGATTATTCGAGATGTATTGTTGTTTAATTGGTACTTTATCTTTCTTCACCGCATTGTTTAGTTGGTACTTTAATGTGTAATATGGTATATTAAGCCGAATTACTTTATCTTCGTTTATTTATCGCATTAAGCAAAATGGTTTTATCTTTCTTCTGTATTAGTTAAGTTATGGATGGTAGAGACAACGAAGAGCACATGGACGACATGATAGATGAGGGTACAAGAGGTTACCATTACGATGGAGCAGACGACGATGCAGATGATGATGGCTCCCAATACCTCAACTTGGATGAAGCCGACGGAAGAGACAACTATGATGAATTATTTGGTGGAGACGATGGTGGAGCTGACGGTGGAGACACCATAGAAAAGTATGGCGAGGTATATAAAGCCTCTACTGATCACGAGCTAGTAGATGCATTAGTTGATTAATATATATATATATATATATATATATGTACTAACGACTGTTTCTTCTCTTAGACCTCCGCATCGGGCGAATCTTCTGCAAGGAAACGAGGCCCGACCAAAAAGTTGGCCGATGATGCGCGTTTCACTATTGATCTAGTTTCTGAGTTCGGTGAACCTTTGGAGCCGAAAGAGGCCGCAAGTGTATTTGTATATCAATGTAGAGTGATAGTCAGGGATGCCATCCCGATCACCACTCAAAAGTGGAATAAGCCAGGAAAGAAAAGTGATCGATTGGAGAAACTTTAGTCGATGACAGAGCCAAAGAGGGTCTTTGGAATTCACTCATGGAACACTTATCTCTGCCTGAATTGGACACTCGTGAACTCAATAAGGCATTAAGGTTGAAAGTCAGAAAGTGGGACCTTAAGAAGATGGGCGAACAGTTCAAGGACTGGAAGAAAAGATTGTACAACAACTATGTCAACAAGGGGCTGACTCCGACATTCACTGGCCCGTTGGAGAATCAGCGGGATAACTGGGCCCCATTTGTGACATACAAGGAATCAGAAGAAGCTACGACTAAGTCGGAAAAGAATAAGTTAAATGCGGCTAAAAAGAAATATCACCATACTATAGGGACAGGTGGCTACAAGATGGTCGTGCCTAAGTGGACAAAAACCAAGAAAGAAATGCGTCAAAAGGGGTCACGCCAGCTACAAATCAGTGGCCCGTGAGGTCAAAATATTGGCTCCTTGGGCATGGGGGGTCGTATGACACTGAAACCGGGGAGATTATTGTTACAAAGAAGGCCATTACTAAACCCAAAGATGAACCTGTTAAAGTGATACAACTGAGAAAAGATGGTAAGTTCTTTCCCGACAGAGAGAACGATGAGCTGACATATGCCCTCAGGAATCCTGAAAAAGTCGGACGAACACAAGGCTTTGGCCCATCTGTTCCATGGAAGACAGGGTTTCCCGAGGACATCGACACTTATAGAAGCCGATCGAGAAAAACGAACCGACAGAAGGCGGAGGAGGCAACGCGGTTGGAGGCGGTTAAAAAAGGAACGAGGAATTTCAAGCCATGTTCAAGCTGCAGCAGGAGCAGATTAATGAACTTAGAGTACTTGCCCGACAGTAAGATCCTGCATTAGACAGTCCGGTCGGCCCATCTTAGCGGAGAAGCAGTGTGGCTTCCATGGAGGTACAAGCTAATATTCTACTACTGATGGAGAATAATGCACTGGTGATAGATGATACAGCCAGTGCAACGCTGGTTTGCTACCCCGTGGATGAAGTCGAGGCAAGGACAACTTATGAGCTACATGTCACAGTGAAGAACATTTCTATAAAGGTGGTGCTCGGCTTTGCTTTATCTTGTCCACCGGAAGCGACCTACCATGGAAGTCAGATTCCAGCTGGCTATGCTCGGGTCGGTGTGGATGAAAAGTTGAACCGACATGTCGATCACTTGATCTTGACATCCCTGCAGGCGAAGGGGAGAAAACACTGGGAGAAGTGGAGGGTGGGATCATTCTTTGTAAAAAACAACACATCGTGTTTCCAGGCTGGGCGCCAAGGCAATCTTCTCCTCTGAGAAGCAATCCATCACCTCCGAGGACACCATCACCTCCGAGGACACCGTCTCCATCGAGAAACAATAGTCCACCCCTTCCTGAGAGGGACCGCAGCGTGAGTGCATCTCCATCTCCGGCGCCTCCGCCTCTGCCCACTGAATCAAAGGGAATAAAGCGGAAGAATAACACCGCTACGTCGAGGGATACCTAACGCCGAAAACGACAAGATCCCCTCCCAAGAGTACCGCCGTCTCCTCCCAAGTTAGCTTATCACCGGAATGATGAGGAAAGCGCGGTTGTCTCCCAAGCCAAAGTGAAGGCCCATTTTGCACCAAAACAACCCGAGGCACAGGTGCAAATTGATCCAAAAGTCAAGAAGCACTTCAAGGCATTACTTGAGCAACCACCCCAACATGTGTTAAATAGGAAAGATGACTATACACGTTGTCTTACGAAGACACTAAAAGAGAAGTCATCAAGCAGTACTACAAGCGGGATGTGGCATCCCGCTAAAACCACTACTAGAAAATCGCGTTGTTTTAGTGCATTGCATCATCATAACCTCATGCTCATGTCATCATGCCACGTTGCATTTGAGCATCGTCATCATCTTGCATTTGCTTGCATAAAAATTATTTTCGGAAAAACCTATTTTTGTTTTCTAAACGCCCCGTCTTTGTTCAAACGCAAACCCGGGTATCCGGAATATTTTGTTTTGTCTAACCACAGATTTCAAACGCCCCGTTTTAATTAAATAAAATGTTTAAATATTTTAGGGGGCAGCCAAACCGGGCCGAACCGACCCAGTCGTCCACCCCCAGAATAAAACAGACCACCCAAAATCCCTTTTCTACCTAAACCTAGTCTACCCACCCAACCAGCCACATCACCCCCTCCTATCGCGAGACGCCACCTCACCTCTCCCTTCCCTCCAGCCAACCCCCAGCTGCCACGTCACCCCAGCCACCTCTCTCATCCCACCAACCCTGCCACCCTGGCCCCACACGCACCAGCCCACACACTCAACATACGCACGCCTGCCCAGACCCCACCTAGCGACCAACCCCACCCCCAGCCCCACCAGCTAGCGGCCCCGTCCCCCACCTTTCTCTCCTTCCTATCTCCCCTCCCCGCTCGCCCGTTTCTCTCTGCTCGCCGACCGCAGCACCACCCGGCTCGCCGGAGCTCGCCCCATATCCTCTCCGGCCACCGCCTTCCTCCCCATCGGGCAGCCCTCCGCCTCGATGGACGCGTCCCCCGCGGGCCCGCCCCACCGACGCGCGGCCGCGCCCGCCCGCGTCCGCTCCCTCTTCCTCCCGCCTCGCCATCGTCCCCTCCTCCTGCAGCCGCCTGGCCTCTCCTCGCCGCCTGCGCCCTTTCCCTCCTCACCTCCCTCTCGTCCTGCTCCCCGCCGCCGTGTGTTCCTCCGTCGAGCCCGACCCGGCGCGCTCCGGCCGCTCCTTCCTCTACCCGTGGAGCCGCCGGCTCCTCCTGCCCCGCCGCCACCCGGCCGCGACCGCCGCGCCCGACGCTCGCCACCTCCGCCCGCGGCCGCGTGACCCCGCAGACGGCCGACCTCGTCCAGCTCTGCTCCTCGAGCCGCCTCCTCTCTTCCCCGTTGCCGTCCTCCGGCGTTGCCTGCACCGAGTTCTTCGACGCCCGCGGGCCCCTCTCCGGCCGTCCTCCTCCGCCCGATCTCCCCCTGGCCGCGTCCAGCCCATCATGCGCCGCCCCGCCCCTCTGCGTCCTCCTCCTCGCCCACGTGCAGGAGCTCCTCTGCTCCCTGTCGTCCTCGTGCCCTGCCTGCCACACGCGTGGTGCCTGCTGCGCCTGTTCCTGCAATGGCTCAGTGGCCACTCCGTTTTGGTCGGTGGTAAGTTGATGGACATGGTGTGCTGATGGTAGATGTTGTGATGATGTGCCAGTCCGGTGGTTCCTCCAATCCGTTTGATAAGATGGTGATGTTGTTTGTGATGACCCCATTTGATGTTGCTGCACGAGATCCTTCCGAGCGTCAAAGATCTTCCTCGCCGACAAGACCGTCAACAGACCCGAAGACCGATCCTGCCGAAGGCCTACCAGAACACCTCATAACCTCAAGATCGCCATCTGTAAGCAAGCCGAAAACCTCAAGGGCTCCTTCCAGGAAACACCAAGATCTTCCTCACGGATCTGACACTCTTCTTCATGGACGCCGAGATCTTCCTCCTGGAAATCGAAGACTGAACCCTGGCGCGCCAAGTTCTTCGTCCCCGAGGACCGACCCTTAGATGCGTGAAGTACTTCCTCGAGGACGCCGAGTACTTCACCCCGGACACCGAGACCCTGGACGACAAGTTCTCCTTCCCGGAGTTGGACTCCGAAGACCGATCCCGGCGCGCCCAGGTCGCCGACTCGGATACGCCAAGGTCGCCGACACGGAACGCCCAGTTCTCCACTTTGAACGCCATGACCGTCTACGCGGACCCGAAGACCACGAATGCGACAAGATCGACACCGACCAGGGCGAGACCGATGCGCCCCCGACACCGAACCAAGTCCTTCTTCCCGGAACGCCAAGCTCTTCACCTTGTATCCAACCCCGAGACCGATCCCGTCGAACCCTGAACCCTGAGACCGACCCCGAACCCCTCGGAACCCCAAGCTCGCCGAACCCTAATGTGTGACCCCTGTTCTCGAACCCTGTTTTATAAATGATATAACTTGTTGCATTAAATCATTCATACTCGCATGCATGTTGTGTGGTTTGGGGGCCTTATGCCGATTCACCTAATTAAATATGGGGCCCATATGCGGGCAAATCTAGTCGTTTAATTGGTCCCATTTAAATTTGTGTAGCGAACCGGTAACTTATCTTGCCCTGTTATTACAACATTTAAATTGCGGGGGTTCTAAATAACTTGAACCATTTAATTAATTGTCGGGACCCCCGATTCCGCTTAATATGACCTAATCGCATCGCATCTTTGCCATGTCATACATCATACATGCATCATGCCTGATCTTTTGCCGTAGTATTAAATATTGCATCCGGTGTTTATTCTAGTGTTTTGGTTCTTCGCGGATAAGGCCGTTGAGTTGATGCGAGTGTCGACCCGATCTTCGGGTGAACCTTCGGCAATGTTTTTCAGGCGAGCATCTCCCCCTTTCCACCTATCTTACTTTTATAGTATTTATTCCCTCCTGTTGATCTATTGCTATCTGTGTTGCGATGCTCTAGTTTTCGTACCCGTGATATCCCTTGCAGCCTTATATTGCCTTGGACACATCCTATTACCTGTTGTTTGGTAGATAGTTAGACTTGCGCGTCGTAGTCGCTTGCTCGAGTGCTGTTGCGTGTCGTCCGGTACCACAGTTGTTGGAGGATTTGCCGCATGTTTATTATTGGAGATGATCATAACTTTAATTATTGTTTAATAACTAAAATTGAAGTAGGTAAGCAGAGGCACAGGTGGGCAATAGATGTTATTTGGTTGTTAACCGTCCACTTGTGTCCCGTAGGACCCCGAGTTCTTGACACCTGTTCCGAGATCGAGCGCGCTAACCACATGTGGGATGTATGGGCACCCCATCGATTTAGTACCTGATTTCAAAGTACTGTACTGGGGGCCACAATTAGTTTGGGGCTTTATTACTATTCTATACTTATGCCATGCTTTACTGCTTTATTTAAATTGTGCGATGGATAGCACCTGTACTGTTTAGGATCGGGACACGTTTTCGCGGTGTCGACAAGCCCGAGTTTTCGGGTTCCCAGTCGTTCACAGCCGTCCACCCAAACCCTGAGTCCGTCTCGGAGACCGGCCGACTTCGTTGCGGGTAGACTTAGTGGGGTGGCCCCCCGTGCTTGCTTTGGGTCTGGGAAACGTCATGACTTAGGCCCCGCCGACATACCGATGGGTGTATGTTAATTGATCTGGCAAAAAGGGTCGAAGTGCGTGTGGATACTTTGGTGCACCCCTGCAGGGTTAAATCTTTTCGAGAAGCCGTGTCCGCGGTTATGGACGACTTGGAGCACAGTGCTTGATCATTGACAACTATAACTAAAGTTTACTGTTATAATTTGATTTGTATCTGATATGACTAGTAATCAGCTTCACTGTAACGGAATGGCTAAATAAAAGTACCAACAACTGTTGGGTTGGGTTATCTCACGCTATCTGTATCTGACTAGTAAGTGCTGCAACTATAACAGAATGTTTAACTAAAACTGCCCACTGCTTATTATATCAGGATGATTATCTATACTTGACTAGTAATTGCTGCAACGATAACTGAATAAATAAAACTGCCAACCGTGTGAGTTCCGCGGTTGACTTCCTCGTTTGGTCTCGAGGGGGAAATGCCAGGATGGGTATGTTTGATGGTAGAATCAGGTTGGTTCCGAATAGATCTTTCTTATCCCTCTCTGATAGCCGATAGTTATATCGAGTCTCTATAGGTTGTTTAGTGCATGCTGCCGCTGCCGCTCAGTCCACCATACCTATGTAGGCGAGGACCGCCGAATTCTAGTCTCGCCGTGTACTGGCCTCAGTACTGACGCTCCTCTTTTTCCTTTGCCCTTTGTCGGCACCCCTTTTGTTTAAGCAGGTTGAGATCAACGTCGTTAGCAGGGTTACCCTTCCGGCTTGGCCTGGGCAGGGTTATGGACGCCATTGGTTATTCTTCAGGGCTCTTAGCCCCATTTGCATCTTGTCCGTAGCTGGACGCTCTATCGTTTTCAAGGTGATTTGTATCTTTGTTCATTATATCTGTATTCTTGACTCATGGAGTCGTGTTGTATATATATCTGTTCTGTGGGTCCCATCGAGGACTGTTGTGTAATGTTATTACTTCGTTTTCCACCCGCACGAAAGTGCCTGGTGGGCACCTTTGAATCGTTTCTATGCGGGTTTGGCGGGAATCGCTGAAACTTGCATAGGGCCGATTCTGAGGGTGTTACAGAGTGGTATCAGAGCTCAGCAGTTGCGATACCCCACAAGTCCAGCCTGTAGGATAACCTAGCTAACGGCCGAAGTAGAGTGTCAAAACTATTCTGCAAAATCGGTTGGATAGTTCTAATTAGGTCTGATTTTACTCCTTACCCCTCTGCTGCTCTCCTCTCACCTCTGCGTGTTTTGAATCCGCTCTCTTCTCTCTCTTCGAGTCCAGGATTTCTCGCGGTTGGGATTCCGTCGTACCTTCAGGGTTTGGCTTCCTCTTTCGGGTAACGGTGTTGCTACATCTGGTCTTCATGCTACCCGAGGAATCCTTCGTCTGGTGGACGTCTCTTTGTTCCTTCTCGTGCCTTTCGGTGTTTTCCGACGCGACGACATCCTCTACGCCAGATCCGATGCAGAGTCTGCATCACTCCTTTGTTCCTGAACCTCGATTGTCGAGATCTTCAGTCTGATTCCGAGAATGGTTGCACGCTTTTCCCTTGATTGTGCAGAGTAATAGTTTGGGTGCGTGATGGATTGGCCCCCATGCCGACTACCCCTTCTATTCGCTTTTGTACATTGAAGTGGATGAGAATGCATCGGTTCCCTCTTTCTATCGAAGTTAGAGGTCGCTTTACTTGTTGATACCTCTACCTTCGACCTTTTGTTCCCGGAGTGTTCTCTCGATGATCACGGATAACGACCTCTTGTTAGTGGTGTCGCGAGGATCTACACGAAGCGAGAAGACGCAGATCGCCGACCTTCCTTCCGGTACCAGGAGGCGGATCTCGAGGGCGAGATCCATTGATAGTGGTGTCGAATTGTGGCATCCCGCTAAAACCACTACTAGAAAATCGCGTTGTTTTAGTGCATTGCATCATCATAACCTCATGCTCATGTCATCATGCCACGTTGCATTTGAGCATCGTCATCATCTTGCATTTGCTTGCATAAAAATTATTTTCGGAAAAACCTATTTTTGTTTTCTAAACGCCCCGTCTTTGTTCAAACGCAAACCCAGGTATCCGGAATATTTTGTTTTGTCTAACCACAGATTTCAAACGCCCCGTTTTAATTAAATAAAATGTTTAAATATTTTAGGGGGCAGCCAAACCGGGCCGAACCGACCCAGTCGGCCACCCCCAGAATAAAACGGACCACCCAAAATCCCTTTTCTACCTAAACCTAGTCTACCCACCCAACCAGCCACATCACCCCCTCCTATCGCGAGACGCCACCTCACCTCTCCCTTCCCTCCAGCCAACCCCCAGCTGCCACGTCACCCCAGCCACCTCTCTCATCCCACCAACCCTGCCACCCTGGCCCCACACGCACCAGCCCACACACTCAACACACACACGCCTGCCCAGACCCCACCCAGCGACCAGCCCCACCCCTGGCCCCACCAGCTAGCGGCCCCGTCCCCCACCTTTCTCTCCTTCCTATCTCCCCTCCCCGCTCGCCCGTTTCTCTCTGCTCGCCGGCCGCAGCACCACCCGGCTCGCCGGAGCTCGCCCCATCTCCTCTCCGGCCACCGCCTTCCTCCCCATCGGGCAGCCCTCCGCCTCGATGGACGCGTCCCCCGCGGGCCTGCCCCACCGACGCGCGGCCGCGCCCGCCCGCGTCTGCTCCCTCTTCCTCCCGCCTCGCCATCGTCCCCTCCTCCTGCAGCCGCCTGGCCTCTCCTCGCCGCCTGCGCCCTTTCCCTCCTCACCTCCCTCTCGTCCTGCTCCCCGCCGCCGTGTGTTCCTCCGTCGAGCCCGACCCGGCGCGCTCCAGCCGCTCCTTCCTCTACCCGTGGAGCCGCCGGCTCCTCCTGCCTCGCCGCCACCCGGCCGCGACCGCCGCGCCCGATGCTCGCCACCTCCGCCCGCGGCCGCGTGACCCCGCAGACGGTCGACCTCGTCCTGCTCTGCTCCTCGAGCCGCCTCCTCTGCTCCCCGTCGCCGTCCTCCGGCGTCGCCTGCACCGAGTTCTTCGACGCCCGCGGGCCCCTCTCCGGCCGTCCTCCTCCGCCCGATCTCCCCCTGGCCGCGTCGAGCCCATCATGCGCCGCCCCGCCCCTCTGCGTCCTCCTCCTCGCCCACGTGCAGGAGCTCCTCTGCTCCCTGTCGTCCTCGTGCCCTGCCTGCCACACGCGTGGTGCCTGCTGCGCCTGTTCCTGCAATGGCTCAGTGGCCACTCCGTTTTGGTCGGTGGTAAGTTGATGGACGTGGTGTGCTGATGGTAGATGTTGTGATGATGTGCCAGTCCGGTGGTTCCTCCAATCAGTTTGATAAGATGGTGATGTTGTTTGTGATGACCCCATTTGATGTTGCTGCACGAGATCCTTCCGAGCGTCAAAGATCTTCCTCGCCGACAAGACCGTCAACAGACCCGAAGACCGATCCTGCCGAAGGCCTACCGGAACACCTCGTAACCTCAAGATCTCCATATGTAAGCAAGCCGAAAACCTCAAGGGCTCCTTCCAGGAAACACCAAGATCTTCCTCACGGATCTGACACTCTTCTTCATGGACGCCGAGATCTTCCTCCTGGAAATCGAAGACTGAACCCTGGCGCGCCAAGTTCTTCGTCCCCGAGGACCGACCCTTAGATGCATGAAGTACTTCCTCGAGGACGCCGAGTACTTCACCCCGGACACCGAGACCCTGGACGACAAGTTCTCCTTCCCGGAGTTGGACTCCGAAGACCGATCCCGGCGCGCCCGGGTCGCCGACTCGGATACGCCAAGGTCGCCGACACGGAACGCCCAGTTCTCCACTTTGAACGCCATGACCGTCTACGCGGACCCGAAGACCACGAATGCGACAAGATCGACACCGACCAGGGCGAGACCGATGCGCCCCCGACACCGAACCAAGTCCTTCTTCCCGGAACGCCAAGCTCTTCACCTTGTATCCAACCCCGAGACCGATCCCGTCGAACCCTGAACCCTGAGACCGACCCCGAACCCCCCGGAACCCCAAGCTCGCCGAACCCTAATGTGTGACCCCTGTTCTTGAACCCTATTTTATAAATGATATAACTTGTTGCATTAAATCATTCATACTCGCATGCATGTTGTGTGGTTTGGGGGCCTTATGCCGATTCACCTAATTAAATATGGGGCCCATATGCGGGCAAATCTAGTCGTTTAATTGGTCCCATTTAAATTTGTGTAGCGAACCGGTAACTTATCTTGCCCTGTTATTACAACATTTAAATTGCGGGGGTTCTAAATAACTTGAACCGTTTAATTAATTGTCGGGACCCCCGATTCCGCTTAATATGACCTAATCGCATCGCATCTTTGCCATGTCATACATCATACATGCATCATGCCTGATCTTTTGCCGTAGTATTAAATATTGCATCCGGTGTTTATTCTAGTGTTTTGGTTCTTCGCGGATAAGGCCGTTGAGTTGATGCGAGTGTCGACCCGATCTTCGGGTGAACCTTCGGCAATGTTTTTCAGGCGAGCATCTCCCCCTTTCCACCTATCTTACTTTTATAGTATTTATTCCCTCCTGTTGATCTATTGCTATCTGTGTTGCGATGCTCTAGTTTTCGTACCCGTGATATCCCTTGCAGCCTTATATTGCCTTGGACACATCCTATTACCTGTTGTTTGGTAGATAGTTGGACTTGCGCGTCGTAGTCGCTTGCTCGAGTGCTGTTGCGTGTCGTCCGGTACCACAGTTGTTGGAGGATTTGCCGCATGTTTATTATTGGAGATGATCATAACTTTAATTATTGTTTAATAACTAAAATTGAAGTAGGTAAGCAGAGGCACAGGTGGGCAATAGATGTTATTTGGTTGTTAACCGTCCACTTGTGTCCCGTAGGACCCCGAGTTCTTGACACCTGTTCCGAGATCGAGCGCGCTAACCACATGTGGGATGTATGGGCACCCCATCGATTTAGTACCTGATTTCAAAGTACTGTACTGGGGGCCACAATTAGTTTGGGGCTTTATTACTATTCTGTACTTATGCCATGCTTTACTGCTTTATTTAAATTGTGCGATGGATAGCACCTGTACTGTTTAGGATCGGGACACGTTTTCGCGGTGTCGACAAGCCCGAGTTTTCGGGTTCCCAGTCGTTCACAGCCGTCCACCCAAACCCTGAGTCCGTCTCGGAGACCGGCCGACTTCGTTGCGGGTAGACTTAGTGGGGTGGCCCCCCGTGCTTGCTTTGGGTCTGGGAAACGTCATGACTTAGGCCCCGCCGACATACCGATGGGTGTATGTTAATTGATCTGGCAAAAAGGGTCGAAGTGCGTGTGGATACTTTGGTGCACCCCTGCAGGGTTAAATCTTTTCGAGAAGCCGTGTCCGCGGTTATGGACGACTTGGAGCACAATGCTTGATCATAGACAACTATAACTAAAGTTTACTGTTATAATTTGATTTGTATCTGATATGACTAGTAATCAGCTTCACTGTAACGGAATGGCTAAATAAAAGTACCAACAACTGTTGGGTTGGGTTATCTCACGCTATCTGTATCTGACTAGTAAGTGCTGCAACTATAACGGAATGTTTAACTAAAACTGCCCACTGCTTATTATATCAGGATGATTATCTATACTTGACTAGTAATTGCTGCAACGATAACTGAATAAATAAAACTGCCAACCGTGTGAGTTCCGCGGTTGAATTCCTCGTTTGGTCTCGAGGGGGAAATGCCAGGATGGGTATGTTTGATGGTAGAATCAGGTTGGTTCCGAATAGATCTTTCTTATCCCTCTCTGATAGCCGATAGTTATATCGAGTCTCTATAGGTTGTTTAGTGCATGCTGCCGCTGCCGCTCAGTCCACCATACCTATGTAGGCGAGGACCGCCGAATTCTAGTCTCGCCGTGTACTGGCCTCAGTACTGACGCTCCTCTTTTTCCTTTGCCCTTTGTCGGCACCCCTTTTGTTTAAGCAGGTTGAGATCGACGTCGTTAGCAGGGTTACCCTTCCGGCTTGGCCTGGGCAGGGTTATGGACGCCATTGGTTATTCTTCAGGGCTCTTAGCCCCATTTGCATCTTGTCCGTAGCTGGACGCTCTATCGTTTTCAAGGTGATTTGGATCTTTGTTCATTATATCTGTATTCTTGACTCATGGAGTCGTGTTGTATATATATCTGTTCTGTGGGTCCCATCGAGGACTGTTGTGTAATGTTATTACTTCATTTTCCACCTGCACGAAAGTGCCTGGTGGGCACCTTTGAATCGTTTCTATGCGGGTTTGGCGGGAATCGCTGAAACTTGCATAGGGCCGATTCTGAGGGTGTTACACGGGAGAAAATCAAAAGAAGTTGCCCAGCTCGGCAAACATGCAAAACAATCCATCGCCCCGCTCAAGGTGTTACCCCAGCCCACACAAGGTGGAATAGATATGGAAATAGCTATTAAATTAGCCAAGGAGTGTAACGTGCCCGTCGAAGCACTTCTATCCGGCGGAGATGCTGTCGCCAAGGTACCAATAGCACGGAAATTTGTCTACGGGGAACCTCTGATCAGCGATGAGGTATTTGATGATCTTCCAACACATATGCGACTGTTGCATATCTGGTACTTGAAAGTCACAAAGGAAGGGCGACAATTTCTCCTATGTAAAGTTGGAGAGGAGTACTTCCGTCCAGACGAGATCTCCATTGAACTTTGTGAACTATTTCAGTTATTCAACCTAGATGCCTTCGACAAGTCCCTCCTCAGCTGCTATTGTCTGTAAGTAATTAAGTCACTAACTCAGCTCGTTCAATTTATTTCATGTCGTTATCCTCACTATATCTCATTCTGTATGCTATTATATATGCAGAATGAAGATTCAAGAATGTAGAAGAAAGTCAATCTACAACATTGGGCTCGTTGACCCAAACAGAGTTAATGGACATACGCTAAGAAATAACCTCGAGGAAACGGAGGATAACTTGCTAATGTTTTTAATGGAGCAACATTACAAGACGCAAATACTATTTCCTTACAACTATGGGTGAGAGTCTTACTGGCTTGTACACATTCAATTTTTGTTTACTTGATGTTAAGTGTATATAAACGTGCACAGCTTCCAATGGATTCTTCTAAACATTGGCGTTGACCATGCAAAAGTTGAAATCTCAAACTCGTTAAAGAAGCTGATGGAAGACTACGCAGCATAATTGATTGCCTCCAAAAGTAATTTCAATCATTATCGCACTATATCTGTCTCTTTCGTTCATTCTCTGAGATGTAAACTAATTAATAACTCATTCATTTCTTTTTTGCCGGACAGTGTTTGGAAAAGGTTCACGAAGGAGGTTCAGGATGAATTGCGTGAGGAGCTCACTTTTCGTACGGTCCCGGTAAGTAGTACGAGAGCTAGGTCCTCGCATCTCTTCAATTCTAGTCTCCTTATAATTATCATGCTTGATTATTATTTGATTGAATTATATTTTCGATCAAAAAGGGTTCGATGCAGTCACAGAGGGCTAATTTATGTGAATATTACGTATGCGAGTTCATTCGTGCATGTATGGAGCAGGACACAGACATTCTTCTAGTACATAAACAATATATTTATAATTTATTTTATACCATAGTTTTTGTTGAGTTCCATTCATAATGATCTACTTCTTTATATATAGTTGGATGCGATGCGGGATAAGCTTCTACCACATGAACGCCTATTAGCAATTCAAGAGGAGTTGTCGGGATTTTTTCTCAGGGACATTATAAACACAAAAGGTGAGTACAACGTGGATAGACCTTCGTGTAATCGTGGATAGACACAAAAGGACAGTATCCGTGTAATGTAATGATCTTCGTGTAAATCAAATAGACGAGCTCTAGTCTCGGTTGTGTATATATTTATATGTCTTTATGTAATCGTAAGAGCATTAATGTATACAACATGTAGTAGCGTAGAATAATATGTATATGAAAACACAAAATGAAAAGTAATCAAACATAAAAAACGAAAACCCTAAAACCCCACCTCCTGCCGCGGCAGCAGCTTGGTAAAACGCTGCTGTGGCAACGAACCGGGACTAAAGATCCTCCAGGCCAGCGCGTGCAGCGGGGCCACGTGGAGACAATCTAGTCCCAATTTGTAACAGAACCAGGACTAAAGGCCTAGGAGATTACAAGTCTAACCGATGTTAGAGATTTTATCCATCTCATCGGCATAAAGTTCTTGTGGAGCGAAGAAGAATATATTTGTGTTGATAAAGACCAGGAGCGATAGTAGCGGCGACCATGAGGTTCATGCAATGATGTTGTTGGTGTAGATAGTACCTATGTCGGGATGATCTGAAGGATTGACGACACAAGTTCTAATCTACGAGCTGTGTTAGCTCCCAAAGTAGAAAGTACCGAATGACCCTACGTCCCTCCGGCCGGCAATTGGTTCCCGAGCCCTCCTCTCAAAACCACCACGGTTGGGAGGCGGCACGATGCCACAGCCATATGTGCAACATGCAAGTGATCCACCGGCATCTGTAGGCATGTGAAGTCCACTAGTAGTACTCCCTTCATCTCATAATACGTTGTCCATAATTTTTCATACATGTTAAACTTTGCAAAATTTGATAAAAAATTTACAAAATAATATGAATATATATGGTACGAAATGCATATGATATAAAAATATATTTTAAGGCAATTCCAATAACATTAATTTTATATTGTATAAGTTCATATTTGTATCAAACTATTTGGTCCAATATTGTAAAATTTGACTTTAATAAAATCTAATATGCAAACCCTAGTATTGGACGGGCTCAGCTCGAGAATTCCCAGTCGAGCGAGGCCTAAAGACCTGTTTGGATAGCCAGTTCACAGTGTTCGCTCGTGCGGCACTTGTCCGCTCACGTTTCACATCGTTGCTATGCGAAAAAGAGCGAACGATGCCTCAGCACTGTACGTGCACGGTGCAAGAACCAAAATCGAGAAAGAATTGAACCATTTTCCAGTAAACCTAATCAAAAGAAACATACCAACATGCTGCCAAAGAATTTGAACCGTTCAAACAAAAAATCACATGCGTGAAATCCAACGGGAGTCACAAGTCGTAGGTGATCCCCGAGTACAGAGAACTGTGAAGTGCACAAATATATGGGATGCAGTGATGGTGATGATTCATTAGGAGCGGTTGACGACCCTGCAGTTCCTCCTGATTTCGCCTTGATATCCGGTCTTGACTCCAATGGCACCCATCTTGACCATAGACTTCTTGAACTTATCCTCCCACAGTCCACGGATGTTGGCATTGTCAAGCACCATCTGTGTGGTCGCCGGTGTCGTGAGAAGGGCGGCGTCCGACGTGAATAGCACCTTGTGTGCGAGGACGTTCTTGTAGTACTGGTTGTCGAGCGCGTTGGGGGTTACAACGTCCTGGTTGACCGTGGGGTCGTTGGCCTGGGTCGGGTTGGCAGGGCATTGCCTCCTCAGGACGCTGGCAAGGGCGGCGTTGATGTCGGAGGGGACTGCGAGGCGGTCAGAGACGAAGGAGGAGCAATGTGAGACCCCAATGGTGTGGGCGCCCGAAAGAACCACCATGTCCTCTGCATCGAGCCCTTTAGCGGCGAAGCTGGCGATGAGCTGAGTGATGTTAAAGAATGGAGGAGGCAGGTTTGCCAGGGCCTCGGTAAAGTTGGAAATGCGGCCGTCCCGGCGGCCCGCCGGCATGTTGATCTTGACCGTGAGCCTGCTGAGGAAGTAGGCCGCGTCACGGCCGGCGAAGGCAACGATGTCCGCGCAGGAGACCACGCCGGGGCACGCCTTCTCCACGGCGTCCTTGGCCGCGTCGATCACCTCGAAGCCGCGGAGGCTAGGGAAATTGGGAGGGCTCAACTTCTCGGGCTGTGGGTTGGCCGGCGTTGGGTCCAGGAGGACGGAGCCATCACATCCCTGGACGAAGCAGTCGTGGAAGAACATGCGGATGAGTCCGGCGCCGATGCCGGCATTCTTGTAGACGAACTTCTTCACCTCGTCCCTCACTATGGCCTCCACGCGGGGGCACGACTTCTTGTAGTAGCCCACCTCCAGGCCAAGGCACGCCGACGACAAGAGCAGTGCGCATGTCAGCGCAATGGAAAGCTTAAGCGAAGCTGAAGCCATTGTGTCTTGTTCAGCTCTTAACAAGACTTTCTCTATGATCCACACTAGAATGATGTGATGATGAGAGGTGATGAAGAATGTTGTTCGTAGCTAAGGGCTATTTATACATGCATGTATGGAGATGACTTGATAAGTTTACTAGTACTTGAAAATTCCTAGCTTAGGTGGATGTATCATATGAGTTGACATGTAGTAGTAATAATTCATCAGCATACAGCACATACACTGATCTAGCTGTCACGGAACATGGAGAAGGCTGCTGGAGCTTAATTATTGTGTTATCTTTGTTCATTCACTGAATTCCTCTTTCCCCTCTTCTTTATAAACGTTGTTAACCAACTTTAGTTTTCTGATGACGTGAGGTATAATAGCACGTGGTGTGGGCTTGTTTGAGAGAAACATTGGTGTACGTACGCGCCCTTAACATGCCACAACTAACTAGCTGAGCATGTTGCAGGTTTGTAGCCAGCGAGATCTGAATGTACATTCGGAAAACTTTGACCAACCTTGCTTGTAATAAGCAATACGTATATTATTATATGTCAATTAGAGATCGTTATCATCGAGTGGAATTAAGATACGGAGTACGTACGAGCAAGTCGCTGGAATGTCGTTCCTGCTCGGTAGATAGCTTATGCGTGACAGTTCACAAACATTCATATGAATTGCAGTGGCTGTCTTTTGCCTAATCAATGCAAGTTCTTCATTTGCTCCTGGAGTACGCGTCCAGCACATGGCTGGTTGAATGGAAATACAATGTGGAATCTTATAAAAAAAAATCAACAACTGCCGATATATATCAAGCGGGGAACAGTTTGGCCTCTGACTTCTGTAGAAACAACTTACTTAATGGCTGCAGACTCATTGTAAACTCATTCCGTGTGAGGCTGTTGGTGCATAAAAGGAGCGACCTAAAATAATCCCTAAGAAATTAGCTACTCTCATCCAGACATATCCAATCGACCAATTACATATTCGTTCCCAAGGACACCGGCAAAAAATTAGGAAATAGCAATAACATTATGATCAAGTATCTTGTAGTACTGTATACTCCCTCTGTCATAAAATACATGACGTATAAATTTGCTTAAAAGTATGATCTTAGTAAGATTGACCGAATATACAAAAGAGACAATATTAAATGGATACATTATAAAAATATATCTTATAATGGATATACTGATATTGATTTGGTACTATAGAGCTTCACAGGCATGCGTGTGCGCTCGCAAATATAATACCAATAGTTAGAAAATAACTTATTGAGTGCGAGAATATGAATTAACAACTTAGCAACAAAATGTTTTATTATCGCATACCGTCATAACTAGAAAGTTATCCGGAAGAACAAGGTAGCACATTCTAAAACTCCCTCTTAACATCCTAAATTCATGGTGATTAACCACTTGAATGCACCCATGGATCCTCATGTCTACACACTTAGCGCACACACGATCCATTTTATACATATAAGACATAAGCCATAATATATACCCTAACAACTGAGATTCGCTGCATATGCAAACATCTCGACAAAATTTAAAGAAGAGAGATATTGCCACGGTTCAGATAGGATGGCCAAGGACAATGTTCTGCAGTTGACTCAACCAACACAATTTTGTCCCAGCCATACTATATAAACCGTGAAATTATCTGTCGATTTCACGGCAACGAGATGAGATATTTGAATAATATAAAAGTCTAAAGAAGCGAGAATCGTTGCATATTCAAATATCTCATCAATCGTGCCAAAGTATAAGGCAATGGGATAATGTCATGATTTTCTATCTTCTTTAGACTTTGGGCTACGAGATGAGGTATTTGCATATACTTTGGCCTTTAGCATCACTTTCCAACGTATCCATCTAGAATTTGAGCTCAATTTTAATATCTAAAGCATTATCTAACTCATCTATCTAGAATTTGACACCAAGTTTAATATTTCTAAAGTATATCTAACATATCTATCTATAATATGAGCCCAAGTTTAATATCTAAGCACTATCTAAAAAACTATCTATCTAGAATTTCTGAATTGCAATTAAAAAGGAAGGCACGACGGGTGGCTCACCGACGATGGAAACGCTGCAGGTGCGGCGGCCGATGGCTCGAGGACGGGGCGTTTGCCACGACAGAGGCGTCTCGAGTGAACGCGGCAGCCGGCAGATCGAGGAGTGTCTGTGGGCTGGGGGAGAGAGGGGCATCGGATGTGGGGTGCATGGCGGTGGGCGCGCGGGGTTGCGGGTCGGGAGAGGATAGGGAGAGCGTCGGATGCGGGGTGGCGGTCGCGCCCAGGGGGTGAGTGGAGAGAGAGGAATGAGATGTGTGTGTGAGACACATGGTGTGGATATTGGCGGGATAACAGCCATGGCATTCAAAAGTATCAACGCCACCGGTACAATATTTATTAGTGGTGTTTATTTTATTCGGACGTCACCACTATGTCGCCCCGGATGCACCCGTGGAACCCATTTTCTGGTGAAGTTTGCATATTTGTGGACCCCACCACTAAGGTTTAGTGATATTTTGCCAGGAAGTGGTGGCGTATATTATATTATGCGTCCACTAGCAAAATAATTGCTACAAGGGTTTTCTTACTAGTGTCGATGGTTGAGCTATAGCATTGTAAGGCGAGGTAGTAGATGTCAGGGATTTTATCCATCTCATCGCCGTGATGTTCTTGTGGGGCGAAGAAGAACATATTTGTGTTGACAAAGATCAGGAGCGATAGTAGCGGCGACCATGAGGTTCGTGCAATGATGTTGTTGGTGTACAGTGGCGAAGGACGAAAAAAAATTAAGGTCGAGCAAACTCTAAAGCATCAAAAAAAATTGATGCAAAAAATCAAAATTGTATTGATTTTACAATGGTAATAGAATAATCAACTGATCACAGATTCAAATTTGATTCAATAGTTCAATTGACCATAAAATCACAAATTATACCTGTCCCCTTTGAAACTGCAGGTTTCTTTCCCTTCTTGTCCATCTCTACCACAAATACGTCGAGCCTAGCGGCCATTAATGGGAAGAAGCGTAACCTATATTATGAAGGAGGATCCAAAATTATAATTGAGATGAGAAGAAGCCCTAGCTGGGTAAAACCGTGCACCATGAGACTGAGAATTGAGAATTTGAGAAGATGAGAAGGTTGGAGGAGGACCAGGGAGAGGGCGGCCCGATCGGCGGGCAGGTTTGCTGGCGGGGAGTAGATCAGTAGAAGATGGCGTCGCACTTGCCTGCTCGTCGCTCTAGTCCTGGACTTGTTGGCTTCGGATACTCCACAGGGGCCAAGACACGAAGGGGCACCAGCCACACGCGCACACACGGATCAGGGGGCTACTGCTGCTTAGTGCGCGGCCCAGCAAAGGTCTGAATCCCCTCTTACGTAGCCATTTTCTAGTACTTCCTCCGAACCATATTACTTGACTTGGATTTGTTAAAATTTGGATCAACCTATATATTAAATAGTGTCTAAATTCATTCAAATCTAGACAAATTTGAGGCAACTAATATGGGTAAAGTAGTTTTTTCTTCAGAATTCATCGTACTTTACAGGGAATTGTATGTATATCGAATAGAAGTGTATATATATATATACGATATTTTTGCAGAAATTAAGGTAGGGCAGCTGCCATATCTTGCCCAAAGGGGTCTTCGCCCTTGGTGTAGATAGTACCTATGGCGGGATGATCTGAAGGATTGACGACACAAGTTCTAATCTACGAGCTGTGTTAGCTCCCAAAGTACCGAATGACCCTACGTCGCTTCGTCCCTCCGGCCGGCAATCGGTCCCGAGCCCTCCTCTCAAAACCACCACGGTTGGGAGGCGGCACGATGCCACAACCATATGTGCAACATGCAAGTGATCCACCGGCGTCTGCAGGCATGTGAAGTACACTAGTAGTACTTCTTTCATTCCATAATACATTGCGCATAATTTTTCATACAAATTAAACTTTGCAAAGTTTGATCAAGAATTTACAAAATAATATGAATATATATGATACGACATGCATATGCTATAAAAATATATTTTAAGGCAACAATAACATTAATTTTATATTGTATAAGTTCATATTTGTATTAAACTATTTGGTCAAACATTGTAAATTTGACTTTTGATAAAAATCTTATATGCAACATAAATTAGGACGGAGGGAGTACTATCCAACTCTTTTTGATGTAGTTTGTAGATGTATTAATGCAGCATAGAAAGTAGCATTGATTTAAGATCCATAATAATTGGTGAAATAGTACAAAACTGGGTCATATATCTACCACTCACTTTGTCCCAAAAAAAGATATCGACAGATTTGTCTAGGTTTACACATATATATGTACACTAAAATATGTTTCATGTCTAACTAGATAAATTTGCGACTTTCTTTTGAGGACAGAGGTTTTTTTTCTTGTAAAACGCTATATAATTCAATCTGGAGGTGGCTCGCTAAATCACTTAGGACGCTATTTTTCCTTGGTAACTATGTGCACAACTTTCTTCCATTGTTAACCTTACGCAACCAATGTAGGTTATGTTAGGTCTTGGGCTCCGCTCAGCGATTCTGGATCTTAACTCTCTCAACCTCGTTTGGCCGGCGGCGAGATCTTACGCCCCATCGCATCTCTCTCCAATAGCCCAGACTCCTCCTCCCAATTGTCTCCCCTCCGATTTTTTGATCTTCTGCATGGGTTCGGGGCGATCACGGGGTAGACTTTGGTCAGCTGCCCGCCCTTGGCTCTGGGTTGATTGCGATCAGGTCTGGAGATGTCAGGGAAGGAGAATCAGGCGTTGAAGGACACTTCCGGAAAGACTTGCGCTAGCTGATGTTTTTTTTATAAACTTGATGTGTGGGTGAGGGTTCTTAAGCTCCCTTTTGGTTTGACGAATGATCAGCGCGGAAAGAGCTTTTTTAGTCGGCTGGTGTAACACTCCGTTCTCTCCAAACCATAAACTTGATGTGTGGGCGAGGGTTCTTAAGCTCCCTTTTGGTTTGATGAATGATCAGCGCGGAAAGAGCTTTTTTAGTCGGCTGGTGTAACACCCGGCCTTTCTAGACCGACGGCTGTCACTCCTGCCAGCTCAATAGGATCTAGACTAACTCCACAGACCATCACTGTTCTTTTCTGCGCACTTTATCCTCACTCGTGTGCACCCAGTACCCACTTTCCGGTCGGTTACCCATCCTAGAATTGCTCTAGGCCAAGCACGCTTAACCTTAGAGTTCTTTTCGAATGAGCTTCCGGAAAAGAAGTTACAACTTGTTGGTATGGGTATACTATCAATCCTATTAAGCCATGCGCCAGGGTCTCACATACACTCACCCTTAGAAGATCGACGCCCTCGTCGATCAACCACAAGCCAGGAACATCCCCTCTTTGCATACGTTTGTGCGTCCAGTGCTGACACATGTGCCATGCCGTGTCCACTCCGGACCACACGCGCCATGCGCTACATGTCCGCCGCTGACCCACACACGCGCGTTTAACCGCGAGGGTCGGCTCTGATACCACTTGTAACACCTCGACCTCTCTGGACCGGCGGTTTTCACTCCCGGCAGCTCAATAGGATCTCTAGACTAACCTCACAGACCAACACTAGTCTTTTCTGCGCACTTTGTCCTCACTCATGTGCACCCGGTACCCACTTTCCGGTCGGTCACCCATCCTAAAATTGCTCTAGGCAAAGCATGCTTAACCTTAGAGTTATTTTTGAATGAGCTTTCGGAAAAGAAGTTGCAACTTGTTGGTATAGGTATACTATCAATCCTATTAAGCCATGCGCCAGGGTCTCACAGGTGGGTAAATTTGAAAAGATGGATGTGGATGGTAAGAGTCGTGCATGGGGCGACTATCTGCGAGCTTGTGTTCTTGTCAATGTGAATGAACCCTTGATGAGATATCCGTCGATGTTCTCGCAAAGCTGTCAAAAGACCGATCACTACTCTGCCATGTATGAGCATATGCCAATGTTCTGCTTCTGTTGTGGGTTGATTCGACACTCGTCATTGAGGTGCCTGACTGAAATGGATCGTATGGGCATCTAGAGGGGGGGGGGTGAATAGGTGCTACTCAATTTTTAGTTCTTTTTCAATTTTAGTCTTGACACAAAGTAAATTCTCTAGATATGCAACTACGAGAATTTCCCTATATGCAAACCTATCTACTAAACACGTAAAGAGAGGAGCGAGGAAACCGTAGTGAAGCACGCGGAGACACAGAGATTTGTTTTACCGCAATTTCTTTCTTGGTAAGGGAAGTACATCTGAGTTGGAGGGGTGGGCGGTTCTAAGACCACCACGCCAGAATAGGCCTCATCCTATTCTCCGATGGATCACGCCACAAGAGGCCTGATCCACCTTCTCCACTATTGGTACCCTTCGAGGCGGGAACCGGTGCCTTTACAACTCTAGCGGGGAACACATCCACAACCAAATTGGAGGCTCCCGTAATGACAATAATCAAAACAAGGATCTAGATATTTGCAAGAAATACTAGATCAAAGGTTCCCCAAATGAATGGAGAGGAGATGAAGCGCTTGATTTCTGTTGATGAAGATCGAGCCCTCCTCCTTTAATTCCCCAAGGAACGGGGCCTTTGGGTGGATGAAGGTGGAGATCTCTTGGATGGAACTTGAGGAGCAGATCTTGTATTTTTTGAATGAACCAAGAGTTCTGGCAGGAGGGGGATAATGGGTTTAAATACCCCCTGCCCAGAACTGGCCGTTGGAGAACTTTGGGGGCGGATTATCCGCCCCTCACTAGGGACAGACTATCCGCCCTGGGGGAAAATCAGCCCCCTGGACGGAAAGTCAGGGGAAAATCCACCTCCACACAGTGGGTCGTGTCGAGCTTGACTTGGTGAAACACTACAAGGAATTTGTCTATATATGACCCTCCATTTTCGTCACAAAATCGTCATAGTACTCTGTTTATGATGATTCTATGACGATTTTGAGATCGTCGAAAGCTGGGCGTCGCAAATGAATTATAACGACGATTTTGGTAAAATCGTCATAACCGTCTATGACGATATTGGATCGTCATAACGTCTATGACGATCCAATATCGTCATGAGCCATCTAACCTGGCCAAGTCAGATCCTACGTGGCCGATCCTACGTGGCAAAATTGTGACGAAACTAAATTGTCTTAAATCAAAATCAGCCCAGTCCATTTCAGTTTCTTACTTGGGCTGAGCCCAATAATTCTGGCCTTTTCCTCTGCCATTATTCGTTACTGACTGTTATGGGCTCTGGCCATTGTGTTTCATATTTCAGTTTTGGGCCTTGGCATTTTTACTGTCCAATTAGTTCTTAGCTTTTTATGTTTTTTGAAACATTTGTGTCAATATAATTTGGACCAGGGCCTATTTAGAGCCCAATTAATATTTGGTCCAGAACAATTTTCAGCCCTTTTTCATATTTCTTCTATGCGAAAATCACAGTACAAAATTTCATAAGATGATTCCGCTAATCAAATTTCTATTCATCATCACATAACATTTATTTAACTGAAACATGAAAGATATGGAAAATTTCAAACAACAGGCAAGAATAGTCTATTAGTCTATTACAGTCATTACATGGTTCTTTCCAAACAGCCAGATGTTTTGACTGTTAGAATACAACTAGCTCTAAAATTATAGGGTCTTCAAGCTTTTATCAAATTTCTTTGGCTGGAATTCCTGGAAAAGAGAGGAAAAGCCATGTTTTTAGAGTCAGGATATAGCAAATAATTGGCGACTATTATGAAACAGTAGAAACATAAAATAGTCAACAATAGTAGAGTAACAACACGGCATGAGATTTGTTGATAAATTCTCCAACGAGTCCGAATACTGTCATGTCATCTTACTAAGTATACTATGATACCAAAATGACTTCCTTAATCTTAAGATGCTTCTTAGCAAATCCTGTTGTTTGTTGCATATTAGTGAAATAGCTTAGATCTACAAGTTACTATAACTATCATGTTTATTTATTCTAGTCTTCTATGAAAAAATAGTTTGCTCTTAGACCTATTATTTTACTGATAGTGTCGATAGAAAGCATAATCACATGCAAGAAGCATTCTGGAAACAACCAAATGAGAGGGGGATACCAGAGAATATTCATGAAGAGAACAGGAAACTTACCCAACTCGCATTCCTTCCTCAATATCAGTGGGCAAAACTTTGTCTCCTAAACTGTGGCATCCCGCAAAACCACTACTAGAAAATCGCGTTGTTTTTGTGCATTGCATCACCATGACATCATCATGCATCTTTGGCTCTCAGAATATTGTAGCTAAAAACTATTTTTTCTGATACAATACCTCTTCTCTTATTTCAAAACAAGTCTTATAATTATCTGTTAAATTAATTGCCTAAAAATTATTTTGCTAAAAAGATTTAAAACAAGACAACACCATAAATATTTTACAAACTAATAAAACCCAAACCCCAATCTATTCCTACCCAAACCTAGTCTACCCACCAACCCCAGCTTGCCACCTCACCGTCCCTCCACCTCAGCACTCCTCTCAGCCACCTCATCAATCCACCAGCCGCCGACCCCACCCTGCGGGTCCCGCTCCCTCTCTCTCTCCCCACCAGCCGCACCCACTCAGCCACCCCCTCTCCCTGTCCCTAGGCCCCACCCGCACCGGCTCTGCCCTCTCCCTAGCCCCACCGCTCCTGTACCCGACCCCACCCCGACAGCCTCCTCTCTCTGTCCTCTTCCCCCACCCGCGCCTCGCTCCTCTCTCTCCCTCTCTCTCCCTAGCCCCGTCCCCGCCCCTTCTTCCTCCCCTCCGGCGTCTGCCGCCACCGACTGCCTCCCTTCAAGCTCCCCCGCCGGCGCGCCCCACCCGTCCTCCGTCCACCGCCTTCGGTGCTCCTCCCGGCCTCCTCCGGCCTCCCCCGGCGCCGCCTCCCTCTCCTCTGCCCCGCGTCCGGCCTTCCCCCCCCCGCTCGGGGCCGCGCCCGGCCGTGCTCGAGCCGCCACGTCGCCCTCCTCTGCAGCACGCCTCGTCGGCCGCCCTTCCCCTCCTTCACCGCCGCCCGAGCCTCGACCCCACCAGCAGCGTCGCCGGCCTCCCCACCTCGCTCGGACGCTCGCCCTGCAGCCCTCTTCCTCGCGTTGGCCCTGCAAGCTCGCGCAGGCCGCCGTCTGCGCCCGCCCTCGATCTCCCCCCCCCCCCCCCCCCCGCAGCGCCCCCCGTCTGCGAGCCTCCTCGACCGACCCTGCCCTGGCCGTGACTGCTCCCCGATGACCTCGTCTCCTTCCGGCCCTGGCGCCGCCGGCAACCGCGGAACCCCGTCTCCCCGTCCTTCCTCGCCCGTGTGGCCTCTGCATCCGCTGTCCGCGAGCCCTGTGTGCGGTCGCCCCGGCGCTCTCTGCCTCGAGCGATGCTGCGAGCTGGAGCGTGTCGGTTCTCCTTTTTCGTCTACAACGTCGCAGCCACGCACGCCCACTTGGGGGCCAGATTCCTTTGATGCTATCAGATCCCCGCACCGATTATAAGTGTGACCGAAGACCGTATCGAGCCGAGGGTGTCCGAAAAATCATAGACAAGAACTACATCACGGAACATCAAGTACTCCTACATGGACCAAAGACCGATCCCGAAGACCTTCCCGAACCCTCGAGGCCTTCCACACGGAGCACCGAGAACTACTTCCCGGACCCGAAGACCATCGGTCAAGTTCACCACCGACAAAAGACGGGCGACAAGTTCTACTTCACGGGCACCGAGCGTCAAGATCGCCTTCACGGGAAACCGCAAAACATCCTTCCCGGGGATTTGAAGACCGCATCCACGGAACGCCAAGATCTTCTCCTCGGAATGCCATGACCGTCTACGCGGACCCGAAGACCATGAATGCGACAAGATCGACACCGACCAGGGCGAGTCCGATGCGCCCCCGACGCCAACCAGGTCCTTCTTCCCGGATGCGACAAGACCTACTTCCGATGTCCGAAACCGATCCCGTCAAACCCTGAACCCTGAGCCCGACCCCGAACCCCCCGGAACCAAGATCTTCGACCCCTAATGTGTGAACCTTTTTCTCGAGCCCTATTTTATAAATGTAATATCAAATTGTTGCATATTAAATCAAATGTCATGTTTGCATACATATTATGGGTTTGGGGGCCTTATGCCGATTCACCATATAATTAAATATGGGGCCCATATGCGGGCAAATCTAGTCTCATATTGGCCTCATTTAAATTTGTGTAGCGAACCGGTAACTTATCTTGCCCTGTTATTACAACATTTAATTTGCGGGGTAGATAAATAACTTGAACCGTTTAATTAATTATCGGGACCCCCGGTTCCGCTTAATATGGCCTAATTGCATCGCATCCTTCGCCATGTCATACATCATACATGCATCATGCCCGATCTTCTGCCGTTGTATTAAATAGTGCATCCGGTTTTCTGCTAGTGTTTTGCTTCTTCGTGGATAAGACCGTTGAGTTGATGTGAGCTTCGCCCCGACCTTTGGATGAACCTTCGGCAATGTTTTCAGGCGAGCATCTCCCCTTTCTACCTATCTTACTTTTATAGTATTTATTCCCTCATGTTGATCTATTGCTATCTGTGTTGCGATGCTCTAGTTTTCGTACCCGTGAAATCCCTTGCAGCCGTATATTGCCTTGGACACCTCCTATTACCTGTTGTTTGGTAGATAGTTGGACCTGCACGTCGTAGGCGCTTGCTCAAGTGCTGTTGCGTGTCGACAAGTACCACAGTTGTTGGAGTATTGCCGCATGTTTATTGTTGGAGATGATCACAACTTTAATTACTGTTTAACAACTAAAATTGAAGTAAGTAAGCAGAGGCACAGGTGGGCAATAGATGTTATTCGGTTGTTAACCGTCCACTTGTGTCCCGTAGGACCCCGAGTACTTGATACCTGTTCCTTGAATATTCGCGCTATCCACATCCGGGAGGATTATGGGACCCCCCTGGGCCAGAGCTTGATTCATTCTTATTTCTTGGGGCCACAAACTAGTTTGAGGTTTTATTTACTATCCTGTACTTATGCCATGTTTTACCGCTTTATTTACGATTGTGCGAGGAGCACCTGTACTGTTTAGGATCGTGACCCATTTTCGCGGTATCGACAAGCCCAGTTTTGGGTTCCCAGTCGTTTACAGCCGGCCCCACAAACTTTGAGTCCGTCTCGAAGTCAGCTAACTTTTTTGCGGGTATACTTAATGGGGTGGCCCCCTGAAATATTTCTGAATCTTGTGATTGCTTTGTCGTGAAGGCCTCGTTGGGTTTTGATTTGGTTTTTCCGAGGTTGATCGAGTGTGTGTTGCTATTTGTGCACCCCTGCAGGGTAAAACTTTCTGAAAGCCGTGTCCGCGGTTATGGACGACTTGGAGCACAGTATCTCGATCATAGACAACTATAACTAAAGTAGTGCTATAAATTTGACTTTATAATGACTAGTAATCAGCTTCACTATAATGGAATGGCTAAATAAAACTGCCAACAATTGCTTGCTTGGGTTGTCGCTTGCGACCATTGTATCTGACTAGTAAGTATTGCAACTATAACGGAATGGCTAAATAAAAGTACCAACAACTGCTGGGTTTTGGGATATCTCATGCTATTTGTATCTGACTAGTAAGTGTTGCAACTACAACGGAATGGTTAACTAAAAGTGCCCACTGCTTATTATATCAGGATGATTATCTATACCTGACTAGTAATTGCTACAACGATAACTGAATAAATAAAACTGCCAACTATGTGAGTTCCTCGGTTGACTTCCTCGTTTGGTCTCGAGGGGAAATACCAGGATGGGTATGTTTGGTGGTAGTATCAGGTTGGTTCCGAATAGGTCTTTCTTACCCCTCTCGGATAGCCGCCAGTTCTATCAAGTCTCTATAGGTTGTTTAGTGCATGTCGCGCTGCCGCTGCAGTCCACCATACCTATGTAGGCGAGGACCGCCGAATTCTAGCCTCGCCGTGTACTGGCCTCAGTACTGACGCTCCTCTTTTTCCTTTGCCCTTTGTCGGCACCCCTTTGTTTTAGCAGGTTTCGACGTCGTTAGCAGGGTTACCCTTCCGGCTTGGCCTGGGCAGGGTTATGGACGCCATTGGTTATTCTTCAGGGCTCTTAGCCCCATTTGCATCTTGTCCGTAGCTGGACGCTCTATCGTTTTCAAGGTGATTTGGATCTTTGTTCTGTATATCTGTATTCTTGACTCATGGAGTCGTGCTGTATAAATATCTGTTCTGTGGGTCCCATCGAGGACTGTTGTGTAATGTTATTACTTTGTTTTCCACCCGCACGCAAGTGCCTGGTGGGCACCTTTGAATCGATTCTATGCGGGTTTGGCGGGAATCGCTGAAACTTGCATAGGGTCGATTCTGAGGGTGTTACATAAACCTACCACAAACTGCAATCACACCCCAAAATGAACATGAAAATAATTGAAATTTAAACCTCCAGGGATATGTAATTGACATAAGATAGTACTATGCTGAAGCACCTTTGCGATTTGTTTGACGTTGATGACGAATTTGGCATCATCGGTGTTAGTACTAATGATCTTGGTGCATCTACCAACCTTCACAAAAGGATGAAAATTATTATTAGAGGCGACATGAAAGCATAATGGTGTAAAACAACTAGCAGCCAGAAGCTACATATTTCACTACAAAACACGAGAATCCAAGCCAAACATTCTTTTGTCATGTCAAAACACACCATGTGAATCTACTTCAGCAACTAATACTCAGATTCATGGAATGAAGCACATCGGGATATAAAGCTACATGTGTACATATAATTTCTACACATCATGATATAAAGCTACAGAACTTTAAAACTGTAGGCGCAAGTTGCACAAATAAATGACAAGGCGGATGCAAAAAAATTGTGCACTAATAGCAACTATTTTATAATTACTTTCATAAATTTCTACAAGATGCAAGAAACATCTTTCTACAACAGTAATGGTACTATATATTTGCTAAAAAGGAGAAAACACCAAGTAAAACATATAACCTACAGGACACTCCAAAGTAGGTGATCCTACAGGACGAGACACTCCATTTTTCTGTAGTATGTTCATGGTACTTTATATTTGCTAAAAAGGGAGAAAACACCATCAGTTGTTACATCTACTTTGCACTAAAAAGGATTAGTAGATAAAAAAGAAGCATAACAGTGACTGTTTTGGTGTCATTTACTTTTAGGGGAAACTAAGATTAGTAACTACAGAAATTACTTGAGATGTGCATACAAGGGTTCAGCATGCAAATTCTACTAGACATTTAGAGAACGGTTCAGCAATCAGCATTCTACTAGCAATCAGCATTCAACCTGAAATGCCCAATTGGTAAATACCTAGTGGTTGGTCTGGCAGGATACCGGGAGGCAATAAACCTGTTACTCGACCTGAAAACCACTATGCCAGTGTCAGTTAACGATGGTGGCATCTATAGTGGATCTTACCGGATTGTTTTTAGGACAGGAGGGTGACGTAGAGAGGGCAATGGATCATCCTGTTGCTAGATCACTGTTGCCAGTTTCAGTTAACGATGGTTTCATGGCTTTCGGGTCAAATGACCAATGCTATGGCTAGAATCAGGGCATAGTTTGTGATAATGTGCCCGTATTGTGCAAACATATGTATCATTGGATGGCGAACAATGTTGCAGGAGAAACTTTTCCTTTTCGACGCACGGAAAAACCATTTTCTCTTTTCCGAGCGCAAAAAACGGGGCGTTTTGTGCAGCAACCACCAAATGACAGTTTTAGAATGGTACCCCCACATTTTGTAAAAATATTAGACCACCTTACATGGACAATGTCCTAACCGGGGTATCTCAAACCTTTTCGTTCATCCCTGGCGAAAAAGACAAATTCCTGCCGAATCGGTAGGAAGTGGGTCCGGTTTGAACTACAGGTACATGATCCGATGCTCATGATTTTTGGTAAAAATCATTTTTAGACTGACAATATGATGTTTCATCAGAGATCCAGTGCAAGTTTAGTCAGGCTCAACCCCTATCTAAGAACCTTCGTGCTCGCCGTTTTGACCATAGTTTAAAACGGGCATAAAAAAATAAAAAACAGTCCGATCAACGCAAATCCTTCGCGTGGTGTCTTATTATGTGACATAGTTGTAAGGAAAAATACCAAACTTGGTAAATTGAGTATGTCTCGAAAAACCCTTCACAAAATGACCTATCATGTTCGAGGTTTCATGGCTTTCGGGTCAAATGACCAATGCTATGGCTAGAATCAGGGCATAGTTTGTGATAATGTGCCCGCATTGTGCACACAAATGTATCATGGGATGGCGAACAATGTTGCAGGAGAAAATTTTCCTTTTCGACGCACGGAAAAACCATTTTCTATTTTCCGAGCGCAAAAAACGGGGCGTTTTGTGAAGCAACCACCAAATGACAGTTTTAGAATGGTACTCCCACATTTTTTAAAAATATTAGACCACCTTACATGGACAATGTCCTAACCGGGGTATCTCAAACCTTTCCGTTCACCCCTGGCGAAAAAAACAAATTCCTGCCGAATCGGCAGGAAGTGGGTCCGGTTTGAACTACAGGTACATGATCCGATGCTCATGATTTTTGGAAAAAAAATCATTTTTATACTCACAATATGATGTTTCATCAGAGATCCAATGCAATTTTAGCGAGGCTCATCCCCTAGCTAAGAACCTTCGTGTCCGCCGTTTTGACCATAGTTTGAAACGGGCATAAAAAATTAAAAAACGGTCCGAACTATGTGAAACCTTCGCGTGATGTCATGTTATGTGACATATTTGCAAGGAAAAATATCAAACTTAGTAAATTAATTGCGTCTCGAAAAAGCCTTCTCATAAATGACCTATCATGTCCGAGGTTTTATGGCTTTTAGGCCGAAATATCAAACTTGGTAAATTAATTTGGTGGTTTTCTCGAAAAAACCACCAAATCATTTTTAGTTTCATAATATGCTATTTCATTTGAGATCCATTAAGGATTTATCTAGACTAAAGACCAAAATTTTGAATTCAAAACCCTAGTTTCAAAATCATATTTTGAATTATGATATTGTCTCTACCATAGACTAATGTGGGATTAGTAAATATATTATTTAAATAATCAAAAAACCTGTTAATTAATATCCTAAGATTATCTACTAAATTTTATAAAAATTTAGAGACAAAAATCAATTATTTTGGACATTTTATGAAAAAGATGCAAAAGAATTAAGAAAAGAAAAAATAGGAAAAAGAAAAAACATCCTAACCGGACAAGGCGAGCTGGCCGGGCCGGCCTAGCCCAAGCGGACGCGGCAGCCTGCCTTAAAGTGAAAAAGGATAGAAGAATCTGAGTCCAAGAAAACACGGCAGCCACTTGCGCGAGGCCCAGGTCCAACAACGAATGTTTGCATTAATAAACGTTGTGAGCGTACTGAACACGAAGCAAGTAGTAGTCTATTGGTTGATGGCGCTGTAGGTTATACTAGTAGGTTGCTGGTTCGATCCCATCTAACCTCTTTTTATAGCATATTTGATACTTCTAATAAAGTACCGACACGAGCTAAAATGTGGCACGATGGTTGTTGTCTAGCATGGATATCATAAGATCGCTAGTTCGATCCTTGGGCTCTGTTTTTATTTTTGTTATTTGAAGTTTGAATCACAAATCGGCTGTATGTAACTCTTATAGGTCACCTTCCACGTGACACAACTTGACACATGGACATGACACATATGTAAAAGTGCTGAGGTGGCTTTTATTTATTAAAATCTAAAATGATATAGTTTATTATGACGATCTAATATGGTCGTAATGGTCTAAAAATAAAACAATAAGGTGTGTGCTTTATATTATGACGTTTTAATCTAATGAAATTACGACGATTTTGAGCTAATCATCATAATTTTGAAGGGGCTTTATCCTCCTTAACTGGCTAACGACGATCTCATGCAAATCGTCATAAAATTTACGACGATTTTTTTCATGGTCATAGTGAGAACGTCACAAACCGGCTGATTTCTTGTAGTGAAAATCCTCGAGGGGGCGGATTATCTGCCCCCCCTCAAGGGGCGGGCTGTCCGTCCCTAGGGAAAAATCCGCCCCAAAGGCGGAAAGTCCAGGGGAAATTCCGCCCCCTCTCTGATTGACGTGTCGTGGCGATCTTTGCAAAAATCCTGGGGGAGGGGTGAACTATCCGCCCCCTTGAGGGGCGGATTATCCGGTCTGGGCAAAAACTCCATCCCTGGCCGGAAAATCCAGGAGATATTCCGCCCCCATACAGTGGGTCGCGCCCTTGCACCCTTTTTAAGATTGGGGAAGGGGGGATTATCCGGCCCCTGGTAGGGGCAGATTATCCGCCCCCAAAACCACTTTGAAGCTCCTTTTCAATGTTAAGATCTACAACACTTCAACACACATTAAATAATCCTTGGTATTGTTATCTAACACACAAAACACTAGGGATCATGAAATGTTCTTTCAATCTTCCCATTTTTGGTGTTAGATGACAATACTAGGATTTACAATAAAAACTACTAACATCATCTTCAATAAATGAAAGAGGCTTCCCCTAAATGTGTGCATATTAATAATTTGCATTTGAATACAAATGCACACACTAAGGAACAAGCCAATTTAATAACATTGACGGCTATAACAAGAATGAGTTAGGAAACATATGTCATACCACCGGGATGTGAAATAGCCAATATGAATAGTGAGAATATTAGGCCTCGAACACATCCCACCATATTGATGCAATCAGTAGATAACTCCATAATTCCATATGACATCAAGATAATTCCATACTCGATAGATAAATCCAGAATTCCATACGGATAGTTCCACAAGATAAATCTAGAATTCCACACAAGATAAACAATAGTGCCACACACGACACAGTCTCATACAAAGCCAAGAAGAAATAAGTTCAACACTAAAAGGGAACAAGCAACCGATAGAGAGAATGAATGATAAAAAGGAAAATGCTTGCGCCCGACACATGCAAATCCGAGACCTAAATAGAACTACTTCTCCCCCTTTGGCATCGAAATGCCAAAAAGGAAGAAGAGCGATGCTAGCGCCCCAGAAGATCACTCCTCGTCCTCCTCCTCGTCATTGTAGTCATCCCCGTCCCCTCCTCTTCACCATACTCATCATCATCATCAACTGGAGGAGTAGGCGCCCAGGTGTTGCAGGAAACAGGTTACTCTCGAGCTCGCCATAATTGATCCCTGAGGTGTTCCACTGAGCATATGGTTCCGGAGCTGTAGGAGGTGGTGGAAGGCTAGACGCCCTAGACACATGGTGGAGAATATGCTGCTGGGTGTGGGCCATCTCATGGCTCCTCCGGTAGGCATCATACTGGCCCTTGTGAGTGTCGACGTGCATGCAAAGAATGTGTCGCTGAAACCAGTTAGCTGCTTGACCTCATGTGCCATTGGGGACACCGCAGGCCGGCGAACACTATCTCGTGCATCGCGCATGAAGGACTCGAGGGCAGTGGAAGGGTGAGAGGTCTTTTGTGCCTTATTGTAGATATTCTTGGGCTTATGCACTCCATCCAAATTGTTACCAAACTCCTCATGTGGCAGCATGTGCTTGATGAGCATCATAATGTAGGGATCAAAAGGGATGGAGAGCCTGTTGAACATAGCATCAGTCATCTTATGATAAATATAGTCCATGACATGCAACTTGTAGCCTGTAGCGGACTCAACATTGGTGGAACACTCATGTGCAAAAGCAAGCAAGGGGACCAAGTGACCACGGATCTTATCATTGTTGCCCCCACTTGGAGAAATGCTGTTCTAGAACAATCCTACAAGATCTAAATATAATGGAGAAAGACCAGAAAAGGTATCGGCAACACCATCAGACGTGAGGCAAGGAGAAAGAGCAGTATCCTTTGTGGGCTTGATAGGAGAAATGATGCGGTGGCCAGAAGCTGTGTCACGCCCATGAAAGGCATACCCGAGGACCTGACCAAAAGTGCGAAATTCAGACTGAATCATAGTGGTCCCGGTCATCCACTTCATGGTGTGAATCTCATCTCCGCAAATCACAAGGGTAGAGAAAAACTGCTTCACAACAGAGGAGTCATAGTGGTACTGTAAGGTCATAAGATGGTGCATCCCCATCTTACCGGTCACATCCAAAGCCTCACGAAGTCTTGCCTTGGTTTGAGCCTCAGTCAAATTCAGAGGATGCATAGGGCGTATCTTGGGAGTAGCATAAACATCATCATGAATGGACCTGAAGTGGGAGCACCAAAACATGCTATCTTCCGGAGGACCATCACTGTCAGCCTCGACATATTAATCAATGTGGAAAATGGAGGAGTAATCAACGTTTTCCATGGCCTTGTAGTTGACACGGGACTGCTTGCCCTTGCCCTTGCGAGAGGTGGTCCTCTTGGCCTTCCTAGCTGACTTGGCCATCCGTTCAGACTCTCTTTTCAACCTTTGGATTTCATTCTCATCAACAAGCTTACCCTATTCATTGGGCCTGAGATAACGGCCACGAGGAAGATGCTTCTAGGTCTTGGGAGCACTGGAACCACCTATGAGAAGCAATAGATAGGTAGCATGGGGATAAGCATACACACAAGTCCAAGAGGAATGCTAGATATTGTAGGAAAACAATCCATGGTCTAATGATGCGCACTAGGAAAATCTGAGACAAAACCAAAATAGGCAGTGAACCTCCAGGCCGGATTATTCGACCCTGCAAGGGGCAGATAATCCGCCCCATGAAAATTTTCGGTTTCATCCCAGATTTACCATGGCAACGCAGATCAGGCACTAGGGTTGCAATACTATGGAATCTAACATGCAAGGGAAACACATAGTATCTTCTACAACGAGTTTTCCACCAACAACAACAATATCCACAGACGATAGATGGATGAGGTAGTTACCCTCACTCATTGGAGGAAAAGCTCGGAGGGGAAGGTACCCGGAGGCGCTGGGAAGAAGATCCGTGGGGAGACCAGAGAATCCGGTGGTCGAATCGACTCCGAGGAGGGGTGGAGGCTCCAGCGGCGGCTTGGGGCAGGACACGGGTTGGGGGAGGACGGGCTGCTCTATTTGAGCCCCTCCTCCCCGAGCCCAGTCCTTAATGGACTGATTCTCCCGGGGTGGATTATCCAGCCCTCGCTTGAGGAGGATAGCCCGCCCCCTCTAAATTTCGGTTAGCACAGAATCAGGCCGGAGCACCCCATGCAAACCCCTCGCAAGTATACAAAGGACTTGTGTGCAAGAATAGATGGCTCAAGGTGGGAAAAGGCTTGGGTTTAGAGCAACAAACTGAGATGGTACTACACACCCAAAATTGCAATAATAAATCAACTAAAAGCCAAGATTGGGTGTGTTTTCCATAAGAACATAAGATATGCAAGAAATTCCAAAAAGAGCCAATAGAAACCAACTCTTCTCAAGAAAGAGGGTGGTGGCCGAAGCGACCATGTTGGAGCGCATGGCATGACACCATGAAGTTGTATCTTGAGTTCAAAACCAATGCTCATCGATGGCCAACATATCACAAAATGATATTAAGGGAAATGATTTTTTTACTATCGGCATTATGGGGGAGGGTTAGCCCAATCAATTAGGACCACACTCCCCCTATGTCTATGCCCACATCTAAACCAAATACATGAGGAAGTCCAAGTGAGTATGCAAGGGTAGTCAAGCCAAGCTCCTTGAATCTATGATATTTAGCTCATTCCTCAAATAACAAAACCTTGCTTCATCAAGTGGCTTCGTGAAAATATCATCAAGTTGGTTCTTCGTGCTCACAAAAGATAGCGCAATATCTCCACAAGAAACATGACCCCGAATGAAATGATTACGAATCACAATATGTTTTGTCCTTGTATGCTGCCAGATTGTAAGCAATTTTAATAGCACTTTCATTATCGCATAAAAGAGGCACTTTGTCACAATTGACACCATATTCCTTTAAAGTTTGCCTCATCCATAATAAATGTGTATAAAAACTTGCAGTAGCAACATATTCAGCTTCGGTGGTTGATAGTGAGATGCAATTTTGTTTCTTCGAAGACCAACACACTAGAGACCTTCCCAAGAATTGACATGCACCAGAAGTTTATTTTCGATCATCCTTGTCACCAGCCCAATCTGAATCAGTATATCCACATAGAGAGAAACTAGAGCCTTTGGATACCATAAACCAAAATTTGGGGAATGAACCAAATATCTGAAGATTCTCTTGACCGCCACTAAGTGGCTTTCTTTAGGACCGGCTTGGTACCTTGCACGCACCCCTACACTCAACACGATATCAGGTCTAGATGCGCAAAGGTAAAGGAGAGAGCCAATCATGGATCGGTATACCTTTTGATCCACATCTTTACCCTTTGGATTAAGCTCGAGATGACATTTAGTTTGCATTGGAGTAGCAACGCCATTGAGATCCATCATCTTGAACCTCTTGAGCATGTCTTGGATGTATTTAGATTGATTAATGAAAGTTCCCTCTCTAAGTTGCTTGATCTCGAATCCAAGAAAGAACCTTAATTCTCCCATCATAGACATCTCAAACCTGTCAGTCATAATATTTGAAAATTCATCATTAAAAGCTTGATTTGTAGAGCCAAAAATAATATCGCCTACATATAGTTGGCATACAAAAAGCTGCCCGTTAACCTTCTTAGTAAAAAGAGTGGGATTGATTTGCCCAACTTCTAATCCACGGTCTAACAAAAGCTCTTTAAGGTGCTCATACCATGCACGTGGGGCTTGTTTAAGGCCATAGAGAGCCTTATCAAGTTTGTAGACATGGTTCGGAAACTTGGGATCCTCAAAACCTGGGGGTTGCTTAACATATACCAACTCATGTAGAGGACCATTAAGAAAAGCACTCTTAACATCCATTTGTTGTAATTTAAAATTATGATGAACAACCTAAGCAAGAAGGATACGAATGGACTCAAGGTGAGCCACATGACCATAGGTTTCGTCGAAATTGATGCCTTCCACTTGAGAGAATCCATGAGCCACCAGCGTTGCCTTATTCCTTACAACAATGCCATTTTCATATTCCTTGTTCTTGAAAATCCACTTTGTGCCGATAACATTGTGGCACTCTTTGGGTTTTTCAACAAGCTTCCAAAATTTGTTACGCTCGAAATTATTCAGTTCTTCATTCATTGCAACCACCCAATCTGGATCTTCAAGAGCATCAAAGACCTTCTTTGGTGATGGTGCTTAGAAGCTTCGTTGGGAGACCCCAAGAGGAAGGTGTGATGAGCACAGCAGCAAGTTTTCCCTAGTAAGAAACCAAGGTTATCGAACCGGTAGGAGGAAGGAAACGACTCAAAGGTATTGCTATCAACTTGGAAACCTTCACAACACAAACTCAAGACTTTGCACCAATGAACAGTGAGGTTGTCAATCTAACTGGTTTGCTGAAAACAAAAGGGTTAACTGTATGGTCTGGAAGGTAATAGTGGTTTGCATAAAGTAAACAGTAACAGTGGAAGATGTATCAATGGTAAAGATTGGACCGGGGTCCATAGTTCACTAGATGTGTTCTCCTTAAGATAAACAAACATGGCATGCTGGGTAAATGTAACATCCCTAAAAATCATGATTTCAAAGTTTGCATATCATTCATGCATGCATATAGATTTGAGATCAATTTCAAACTCATTTCAGAAAAACAGAAGCACATTGTGCTATGATTTTATGTGAGCAACTTAAATCAAATGTCCATCCCCATTTGAGAGTTTGAATGATTTTAAACCTAGCTTGTTTGTCTCCCTTATAGAAAGGATTGAGTGTGGTTTGGACCAAGATTTACAAATTGGAAATGTTTCAAAAACCATTTCTCAAAATTTTGCAAACCAAGTGCCAAGTCTTTAATATTTTGTTCACCAAGCTTGACCAAAACCTTTGCAAAGCAACCACATGATATTATGCCTATATTTGAGACTACTGCTCACTGCAAAAATCCCAAGAAGATTTGAATTCAAATGAAACTTGAATTCATTTGAAAATCAATCCAAAAAATCGAAACAGAAAAAGAAGAGGAGTAAACAAAAGAAAAGGGCCAGGCGCCACCAATCTGGCCTAGCATCAGAACATGCCCAGCTAGCCCACCCGGGCCATTTCTTTCTCTCTCGCACGCGCCAGCGCACCCAGACAGTCGCTGACGACTAGACCCCACCTCCCCTTCGCACGTTCGCTGACGAGCGGGCCCTCTCCACGTCGCCCTCATCTTCCCCAAACCGCGCCCGCGACCACGTCGCCGCTGCTGCCAAGGCCGGTAATGGCGCGGCGTAATGGGCCTTAATGCCGCAGGCGTTTCCTGTCGCGCTTGAGCCTATTTAAACCCCTCTGCCCCGCGAGCATTTTCCCCCACTCTCCTCGCTCACTCCGCCACCAGGCTGCGCGCATTTGCTCTTGAAGCCTCGCGGTACCGACGACTCCGGCGATCGATTCCGGTGAGCCTCGACCGCCCCCCTCTCTCTGGTTCAAACGATGATGCCCAGCTTGATCTTGCGCATATGCTGACGCCTTCCTTTTGCCTGCTCGTGACCCAGGGCGTCGTCTCCGTTCACGACCGAAAGCACCTGCGCCGCCAACAGACTCCGGCGACCAATTAAGGTAAAACCCGAACGCCCCTTGCCCCCTCCTTCATGCAAGATTGTTTGCCTGCATCTTGCGCAACTCCTGACCCCTCTGGTTCGTGCTAGGGCGACGCAAAACCTCGCCAGTGACCACGTCTGCAAACGACCGACGCCGCCTGCAACTCCGACGAGCTCCAGAGACCATTCCCGTGCGCCCCTCCGCAAACCAGCGCCACATTGAGCTTCAGCACGCCACCGCGGTTCTGGTAAGATCCTTCTCCCTCTCGCGCACGACCTAGAACGCCAGCGCCGCCACTGACTGAGCGCTTCGCCGCTCGCTGACGCCGCGCGCCGCCAGAACTTGGTCGCATGCTCGAGCGCCGTTGGATCTAGATCCAACGCTTACGATAGAATCACTAATCGAACCGTTATGCTAGATCTGGACCGTGCGTTTTAAATAGATCCTACGGCTCGCGAGCGTGATCCAGAGCGAACCGGTACGCGCCAATAGAAACACGACGCGTGGCTATCAAAAACAGAATTCAAATCAGATTTAGATCCAAATTTCAATTGGCTATAACTTTTGATTCCCACGTTAGATTTTTGCAAATTTTATACCGTTGGAATCAGTGGGACAAGCCCTTTCTGAATCTGCAATGTGTTTAACAAAAAGTTTCTGTTAAAATGACTTTTTATGCAGAAACATATTTAGGACGTTTTTGAGTATTGAATTTGTTTAGCAAATTGTTTTAGTGCTAAATAAGTTTGGTTAGCAAGTTTTTGACTTGGTTATGTTTCTGTATCATGCACTTGCTTGGTGGAATTTTCAAAAATCATCACTTAGCATTTTCTTGCATGCATGCATTCATTTTTTTTTGTATATGAATTGTGTGTAATTTTGTGCTACAAATTTTTGTGTAGATTTTGCTAGTGACTGTGATTGTGAAGAGTGCTACTCTCCCCATTACCAAGGCAAGTGGTACTTCATGAATATTTCCATCCCTATATTTTTCAAGCATTAGAAATATTTTGCTAAGTCTTGCATGTTGTTACTTTTTGCCAAATGCTACGTTGGGAAATCCTAAGTAGTTGTAGAATGGTAGAATTGCTAGGGAATTTCCTAAGTTAAGTTACTATGCCATGTTTAGCCTAGCTAGTAGAAAACAAGGGTTGGTAAAGTATATACATGCTATGATGAAAATATTTCTAAGTCTTTTGGACTTAAGTTTTTCCTAATAAAACAACTAAGTCAATGAACCTCCTGGGTGGAATAGGACTTGAATGGTGGTTTTTGGTTGAGTGGTTACACAAGGCCCATGGACATGGTTTACCTTGTGTATCACACTTGTGGTATGCCACCCAGGCACAAAGGGATTTGGAGGCCAAGTGTTGAGAAGCTTATAGTGCAACCACTTGGCAATATGGGCTCTTCCTTGATCATATAGGTTGCTAGAACTTAGCCTTTTGGACAGTTGGTGGTAGTGGGAATGATAGGTTGGAGCGCGTCCATTTGGCTAAGGAAAGGCTTCTGAAAGGTCCTGTCTTGGGAAACCAAGTCTGGTGGGAAAGTGCACAACCTCTGCAGATGGAAAATCTTAGTACTTAGCCAAGTCCATGGCAATGGACAACTTGAGCATCAAGACATGGAAGCTACAAGAATCTCATCACTCCAACTTCTAAGTAAAACTGGTGGGTGGACAAGGGTAAAGGACCCCAATGTCTATTGGTGGTTTCTTGGGAAAGTTTTGACAAAGAAAAACTTAGTGATTTCAACTAATAGGAAAAACCTATTTTCAAGCAAAGCAAGCCAAGCTACACTTAGCCAAAATGCATATAGTAATATAGTCCACTTAAAAATTTACCAAGGTATCACTTGCCAATACTATTCCAAAGTATTGACCCACTGTGGCTGTAACTTGTGATGTTGCAGGTTACTCCGATGATGATTAGGATTCATGAGTCTACACTCAACATGCTTGCCTGTGGCACATGAAGATGAAGACTTATGTTTATTTACTTATTCCAAAACTCTTGTATTAGGCCTGTGGCCTTGAGTTGTAAAAGACTATGTTTTATCTCTGGAATGGATGTAATAAATGACCTTTGTTTCTGTGTACTTCATCTTAAACTGTGGATGCTAGCAATGATCCAGGGACTAGCATTGCAATCACAGGGATCCTTTTCTTTTACAAAGGAGGGATCTTACAGATGGTATCAGAGCACTATGTTGCCTGTAGGATTATGACCCTTGGATTGGAAACCACTAAGGAAAAAATTTCAACTACTTTGTCTATTCTTCTCGTAAATTTTTCTAATCTTCTCATTCTCATCTCTATTTGTAGATGAACTCCATCAACGAAGCCGTAAAGAAAGGACCACTCATGACCATGACCTTGGAGTGTGAAACTGAGTTTCCCAAAATTCTCAAGGACCTCATGGTGGCAATGGAAGCACATGGTGCAGCTGTGTACAAAGGCTTTCCAGTGATGGATGAAGGAGTGGAGTACTGGTGGGTGCAACTTCACTTGTACAAAAACAAGGAAGACAACCACAAAGAAAGAGGATTCTGCATGTACACCAACACTGTGATGCACACCACATTCTTTGAGTCAGCAAGAGAAGCAGCTTGGAGGACTATCAAAGAACTTAGTGCTAGAGTCAAGTGCAGAATGCTCAATCTCCAAAAAGACTTAGAGAAAGAGAAGGAACATACCCAAGAGTTGGAAGCCACCAACCAAACCTTAAGGGGAGATATTATAGACTTAGTGATGGAATCATGTGAACAAGATAGGCTAATTGCCTCTAGGAACATTGTGTTAGCCAACAGATCCAGTGAGATAGGATTGTAAACGCACTCCGTTAGTTGGACCACCACCTATCACCTTATTTTTCAAAATGATACCTTAAATAAGTTTGGACCTTGGTTGATGTAATGGATTCATGTATGCATGACTTGTGTGATTTTGTGTTCCAAGGATATGTATGAGATGTTTGTCTGGTTTTATCTTAAATTGTGTTGTTCTAACTTTCTATCTTATAAATAGATGCCTATTACCATCAGCACTGTTGAGGAGTTCCAGGTTACCCGTTTTGGTCCGCGTATCGTTGAGCTTACCACTTTGCTCAATCTCCCTCTTCCCACCATCATGGTGCATCCACTCACCAAGTTCGAGAGGAAGGACCTCTGGGGCTTCAAGGTGAACCAGCCCAGACGCCAGACAGAGCCTACTACGGAGGCCATCGTCTTCAAGCTGATGCACGACGACAGGGAGAGAGGCATGGAGGTAGTCATGCAGGACCTGATAGGACGTCTGCTAGGCCGTCACTCCCGACAGGTTAGGGGCACCCACTTCCACGTCTTCAGAAGACGTGATGAAGATGGAGAGTCCATTGACTTCGAGGACGACTCGAGGGACGCAGCAGAGACGATACGTCTCTATCTCCAGGACTTAGAGTCTCTCATCAGGCACGTGGACACTTACAGGACCAATGTCATGCTCAGTAATGACGAGCTCCAGGTGCAGCTTCGCGAGAAGGACAAGCTTTTCGCACAGCAGGACGAGATAGTCAAGGAAATGGAGGCGAAATTTGAGACCCAGGACCGGAAGTTCAAGAGTCAGGAGAAACACGTCCAGGATAGGAACAAGAAGATCCAGGACATGACTGAAGAACTGAAGTCCAAGGATTTCGAGCTAGAGCAGCAGATGGTGATCGAGAGGCTTCGCTCCCAGAAGAGGGCTCTCAAGACCAAGATTGAGTCCTTGACCACTACTATTGAGGAGAACAAGACCGCAATGGAGAACGCAGGTCTTACCTTCGTCGAGGAGGAGATTGATGCTGATGAGTAGACTTGACTACTCGTTTATCTTTTATTATCGTACTTGCTATTTGTGAACTTGTTATTGGACCATCCGACATGTGGATGGCTTGCCACTTGTGTGTTTTACTTTGAGACTTTGTTATCTTGTTGTTGAACCTTTATCTTCGTGTTGCATGCTATGTGTTTGCTTATGTGATGTAATGTGCATAAAAAAATCAATGGGTATCTCATTCTTATCTCTATTTGAACAAACCACAGATGCCTCCCCGTCGCGCAAACCCCAACCCCAACAACATCACCCCGGAAATGCAGCAAATGATGAATGCTCAAACACAGCTTATGCAGATGATGACAACATTCATCCAAAACCAGAATAACAACAACAACCCCAATAACAACAACAATAACAACAACAACAACCCTCCGGGCTTTGATATGCTCACCAGATTTCTGCGTTTGAGGCCAGCTAAGTTCTCGGGGACAACTGATCCCATGGTGGCCAATGATTGGCTACGTTCTGTAAACAAGGACTTAGTGACCGTGGGCTGCACGGATGCTGAAAAGGTCAGGTTCGCAGCACATCTGCTGGAAGGGTCAGCCGCCACTTGGTGGGACAACTTCCAAATCACCACTCCTATAAATGAGGTGACTTGGGCTATCTTTGAAGATGGCTTTCGCACTGCTCATATCTCATCGGGAATAATGAGCCTGAAAAAGAAGGAGTTCCACAACCTGAAGCAGCGCCACCGCAGCGTGGCTGAATACATTGAGGAGTTCCACAATCTGGAGCGTTATGCACCGGACGAGGTTGACACAGATGCCAAAAGAAAGGAAAAATTTCTGGAAGGCTTGAATGATGAGCTGAATCTGCAGCTGGCTGTGGCATATGTTCCCACTTATCAGTCGCTCTGTGACAAGGCTGCTATATTGGAGAACAAAATGAAGCAAGTCGAGAGTAGAAAGAGAAAGCACTCCGACAAGCACAGCTCGGGATCGTCTCACAAACGATCTCACTATGATGACAGTGGAAGCTCAGGATCCCATAAGCATGGGAAATTCAACACGCACCACAACCACAACCGTCATGACAACAAGCATCACCGCAGTCATGACAATGACAAGTACAAGAACCACAAGAGTGGACATAAGAGCCACCACAGTGGAAATGGTAGTGGAAGTGGAAGTCAGCCTGCTAAGAGAGATATCAGTCAGGTTGAATGCTTCAAATGCAAGAAAATGGGACACTATGCAAATGAGTGCCCCGAAAAGAAAGTTGAAGGACCTGTCAAGCCCAATCCTTTCCAGAAAGGACAGGTGAACCACATCAGTGTGGAGGAGGTCTATGAGGAGCCTGACGCTGTTGCTGGTAAGTTCAGACTCAATTCCATTCCAGCATTTGTACTCTTTGATACTGGTGCATCGCATTCATTCATATCAAAGGCATTTGTTGATAGAAATGGGTTTCCGTCTGAAAACATTGGGTGTCCAATAAAAGTTAGTTCTCCGGGTGGAGATATGATAATGAGTCTTGGATGCCGGGATCTAGTAATAGAGTTTGGAAAACATAAGTTTCCGGTGAGTCTGATAATCCTAGATTCCCAAGGACTGGACGTAATATTGGGAATGGATTGGATGGCTAAGTATGAAGGAGTACTAGATTGTGCTAATCGTACTGTTGCACTCACAACCCCGGAAAGAAAAAGAATAAAATTCAAGTCAAGCTTTGAGTCCAAAAGTAGTAAGCTAAATTCTCTTAAGGGGGTTAGCATGGACAGTGTGCCAATTGTATGTGAGTATCCGGACGTATTTCCGGAAGAATTACCAGGAATGCCACGAGATAGAGATGTGGAGTTTCTGATAGATTTGGTACCAGGTTCTGGACCAACAGCAAAGAGACCATACAAAATGTCAGTTGATGAACCGAAGGAGCTCAAGAAACAACTTGGAGAACAGTTGCAAAAAGGATTCATCCAGCCAAGTTCTTCATCTTGGGGAGCCCCAGTTTTGTTCGTGGAGAAGAAGGATAGAAGCCAAAGGTTATGCATAGATTACCGTTCACTCAACGAGGTAACTATCAAGAACAAATATCCTTTGCCTAGAATCAATGACTTGTTTGATCAGCTAGAAGGAGCATGTGTGTTCTCGAAGATTGATCTCCGGTCAGGCTATTTTCAACTCAAGATAAGAGAGCAAGACATACCTAAAATAGCATTCACCACAAGGTATGGGTTATATGAGTATACCGTAATGCCTTTTTGCTTGACAAATGCTCCAGCATACTTCATGAATATGATGAACAAAGTGTTCATGGAATTTCTTGATAAGTTCGTTGTCGTTTTCATCGATGACATCTTAGTCTACTCCAAGAGCAAACAAGAGCATGAGGTACACTTGCGTTTGATACTTGAGAAGTTGAGAGAGCATAAGCTTTATGCCAAATTCAGCAAGTGTGAGTTCTGGTTGGAAGAAGTTGGTTTTCTTGGTCATGTAATGACGAAGGATGGTGTAGCAGTTGATCCTGCTAAAGTTTCAGCTGTGACAGAATGGGAATCTCCCAAGAATGTGAAAGAAGTATGTAGTTTCCTTGGCTTAGCAGGTTACTACAGAAGATTCATTGAAAATTTTTCAAAGGTTGCTAAGCCAATGACTGAATTGTTAAAGAAAGACAAGAAGTTTTCTTGGTCTGAAGGTTGTGAAGTCAGCTTTCAAGAATTGAAGAAGAGACTTGTGACAGCACCAGTTCTATGTCTGCCAGATTTAGAAAAGGATTTCCAAGTATATTGTGATGCGTCTCATCAAGGTTTGGGTGCAGTACTTATGCAAGACGGTAAAGTTGTAGCTTATGCCTCGAGACAACTCAAAACTCATGAAGTAAACTATCCCACTCATGATTTGGAGTTATCCTCTGTCGTCCATGCACTCAAAACATGGAGACATTACCTTTTGGGAAAACGTTGTGAAGTGTTCACGGACCACAAAAGTTTGAAGTATATCTTCACCCAGAAGGAAATCAATATGAGACAAAGAAGATGGTTAGAGATTATCAAGGATTATGACTTAAGTTTGCAATACCACCCCGGTAAAGCAAATGTTGTAGCCGATGCTCTAAGTCGTAAGGTATTTGTACATGGCCTTACCAAAGGAGAATTGCCAGATGATTTGTGTAATCAATTCAAAGAACTCAGATTTGAGATTGTGCCTGAAGGACATCTCATGTCTTTAGATGTCCAACCCACTTTGTTGGACAAGATTCGAGAAGCTCAAAAGATTGATAAAGAAATTGAAGAGATTAAGGAAAGGATTAGCCAAGGGAAAGCTAAAAGTTTCCAGGTAGATGAACAAGGTACTTTATGGCACGAGAAACGTATTTGTGTTCCGCAAGATCCGGGGTTACGGAAACTGATTTTGCAAGAAGCGCACAACTCCCCGTATTCTATTCACCCGGGTAACACCAAAATGTACATGGACATGAAAGAAAGATTTTGGTGGAACAATCTCAAGAGAGACATCGCCGAACATATTGCTTTGTGTGATGTGTGTAGTAGAGTAAAAGCGGAGCATCAGAAACCAGCGGGTTTACTTCAACCACTACCTATTCCTGATTGGAAATGGGACAAAATTGGTATGGATTTCATTACCGGATTACCAAGGACCAGATCAAGATATGATTCCATATGGGTAGTAGTGGATCGCCTAACTAAAGTGGCTCATTTTATACCCGTGAAGACAACCTATACAAGTGCCAAGTTAGCCAAAATTTACATGAGTAGAATTGTATGTCTTCATGGTGTGCCTAAGAGTATTGTGTCTGATAGGGGAACCCAATTCACTTCCCATTTTTGGAGACAACTACATGAGTCATTGGGAACGAGGTTGGAATTCAGTACTGCTTTTCATCCTCAAACCGATGGACAAACAGAAAGGACTAATCAAGTTCTGGAAGACATGTTGAGGGCATGTGCCCTAGATTATGGAGAAAGTTGGGATGAAAGTCTGCCTTACGCAGAATTTTCTTATAACAACAGCTATCAAGCCAGCATTGAGATGGCACCGTTTGAATTTCTCTACGGAAGAAAGTGTACCACCCCATTGTTATGGAATGGTGTGGGAGAAAGAAGTTTATTCAGGCCAGATCTTATCAAAGAAGCCAAAGAGAAAGTCAAATTGGTTAAGGACAGGTTGAAGATAGCACAGTCCCTACAGAAAAGCTACGCATATCCTATGCGTAGAGAAGTCACCTACGAAGTTGGTGATAGAGCCTATCTTAGAGTATCACCACTCCGTGGAGTGAAAAGATTCGGAGTCAAAGGAAAGTTGGAACCAAGATATGTTGGGCCATTCAAGATTCTGAGTCGCAAAGGAGAAGTGGCTTATGAAATTGAACTGCCAGCATCTCTATCAGCAGTCCATAATGTGTTCCATGTGAGTCAGCTTAAGAAATGTCACCCAGAAATGGAAGAAACTTCTTTGAAGGATACCATACCTTTGGAAGAAGTTCAACTAGAAAGTGATCTCACTTATGAAGAGAAGCCTATCAAGATTCTTGAGACTGCAGAAAGAGTCACAAGGACAAAGACTATCTAGTTTTGCAAAGTGCAATGGAATCATCATTCTGAAGAGGAAGCAACATGGGAAAGAGAAGATGATCTTCGGAAAGACCACCCTCATCTATTTGCTAGCCAATCCGAATCTCGAGGGCGAGATTCACCTTAAGGGGGTTAGATTGTAACATCCCTAAAAATCATGATTTCAAAGTTTGAATATCATTCATGCATGCATATAGATTTGAGATCAATTTCAAACTCATTTCAGAAAAACAGAAGCACATTGTGCTATGATTTGATGTGAGCAACTTAAATCAAATGGCCATCCCCATTTGAGAGTTTGAATGATTTTAAACCTAGCTTGTTTGTCTCCCTTATAGAAAGGATTGAGTGTGGTTTGGACCAAGATTTACAAATTGGAAATGTTTCAAAAACCATTTCTCAAAATTTTGCAAACCAAGTGCCAAGTCTTTAATATTTTGTTCACCAAGCTTGACCAAAACCTTTGCAAAGCAACCACATGATCTTATGCTTATATTTGAGACTACTGCTCACTGCAAAAATCCCAAGAAGATTTGAATTCAAATGAAACTTGAATTCATTTGAAAATCAATCCAGAAAATCGAAACAGAAAAAGAAGAGGAGTAAACAAAAGAAAAGGGCCAGGCGCCACCAATCAGGCCCAGCATCAGAACAGGCCCAGCTAGCCCACCCGGGCCATTTCTTTCTCTCTCGCACGCGCCAGCGCACCCAGACAGTCGCTGACGACCAGACCCCACCTCCCCTTCGCACGTTCGCTGATGAGCGGGCCCTCTCCACGTCGCCCTCGTCTTCCCCAAACCGCGCCCGCGACCACGTCGCCGCTGCTGTCAAGGCCGATAATGGCGCAGCGTAATTGGCCTTAATGCCGCAGTCGTTTCCTGTCGTGCTTGAGCCTATTTAAAACCCTCTGCCCCGCGAGCATTTCCCCCCACTCTCCTCGCTCACTCCGCCACCAGGCTGCGCGCATTTGCTCTCGAAGCCTCGCGGTACCGACGACTCCGGCGATCGATTCCGGTGAGCCTCGACCGACCCCCTCTCTCTAGTTCATACGATGATGCCCAGCTTGATCTTGCGCATACGCTGACGCCTTCCTTTTGCCTGCTCGTGACCCAGGGCGTCGTCTCCGTTCATGACCGAAACCACCTGCGCCACCGACAGACTCCGACGACCAATTAAGGTAAAACCCGAACGCCCCTTGCCCCCTCCTTCATGCAAGATTGTTCGCCTGCATCTTGCGCAACTCCTGAACCCTCTGGTTCGTTCTAGGGTGACGCCAAACCTCGCCAGTGACCACGTCTGCAAACGACCGACGCCGCCCGCAACTCCGACGAGCTCCAGAGACCATTCCCGTGCGCCCCTCCACAAACCAGCGCCACGTTGAGCTTCAGCACGCCACCGCGGTTCTGGTAAGATCCTTCTCCCTCTCACGCATGACCTAGAACGCCAGCGCCGCAGCTGACTGAGCGCTCCGCCGCTCGCTGACGCCGCGCACCGCCAGAACTTGGTCGCATGCTCGAGCACCGTTGGATCTAGATCCAACGCTTACGATAGAATCACTAATCGAACCGTTATGCTAGATCTGGACCGTGCGTTTTAAATAGATCCTACGGCTCGCGAGCGTGATCCAGAGCGAACCGGTACGCGCCAATAGAAACACGACGCGTGGCTAGGGTTTAAATCAAAAACAGAATTCAAATCAGATTTAGATCCAAATTTCAGTTGGCTATAACTTTTGATTCCCACGTTAGATTTTTGCAAATTTTATACCGTTGGAATCAGTGGGACAAGCCCTTTCTGAATCTGCAATGTGTTTAACAAAAAGTTTCTGTTAAAATGACTTTTTATGCAGAAACATATTTAGGACCTTTTTGAGTATTGAATTTGTTTAGCCAATTGTTTTAGTGCTAAATAAGTTTGGTTAGCAAGTTTTTGACTTGGTTATGTTTCTGTATCATGCACTTGCTTGGTGGAATTTTCAAAAATGATCACTTAGCATTTTCTTGCATGCATGCATTCATATTTTTTTTTGTATATGAATTGTGTGTAATTTTGTGCTACAAATTTTTGTGTAGATTTTGCTAGTGACTATGATTGTGAAGAGTGCTACTCTCCCCATTACCAAGGCAAGTGGTACTTCATGAATATTTCCATCCCTATATTTTTCAAGCATTAGAAATATTTTGCTAAGTCTTGCATGTTGTTACTTTTTGCCAAATGCTATGTTGGGAAATCCTAAGTAGTTGTAGAATGGTAGAATTGCTAGGGAATTTCCTAAGTTAAGTTACTATGCCATGTTTAGCCTAGCTAGTAGAAAACAAGGGTTGGTAAAGTATATACATGCTATGATGAAAATATTTCTAAGTCTTTTGGACTTAAGTTTTTCTTAATAAAACAACTAAGTCAATGAACCTCCTGGGTGGAATGGGACTTGAATGGTGGTTTTTGGTTGAGTGGTTACACAAGGCCCATGGACATGGTTTACCTTGTGTATCACACTTGTGGTATGCCACCCAGGCACAAAGGGATTTGGAGGCCAAGTGTTGAGAAGCTTATAGTGCAACCACTTGGCAATATGGGCTCTGCCTTGATCATATAGGTTGCTAGAACTTATCCTTTTGGACAGTTGGTGGTAGTGGGAATGATAGGTTGGAGCGCGTCCATTTGGCTAAGGAAAGGCTTCTGAAAGGTCCTGTCTTGAAACCAAGTCTGGTGGGAAAGTGCACAACCTCTGCAGATGGAAAATCTAAGTACTTAGCCAAGTCCATGGCAATGGACAGCTTGAGCATCAAGACATGGAAGCTACAAGAATCTCATCACTCCAACTTCTAAGTAAAACTGGTGGGTGAACAAGGGTAAAGGACCCCAATGTCTATTGGTGGTTTCTTGGGAAAGTTTTGACAAAGAAAAACTTAGTGATTTCAACTAATAGGAAAAACCTATTTTCAAGCAAAGCAAGCCAAGCTACACTTAGCCAAAATGCATATAGTAATATAGTCCACTTAAAAATTTACCAAGGTATCACTTGCCAATACTATTCCAAAGTATTGACCCACTGTGGCTGTAACTTGTGATGTTGCAGGTTACTCCGATGATGATTAGGAGTCATGAGTCTACACTCAACATGCTTGCCTGTGGCACATGAAGATGAAGACTTATGTTTATTTACTTATTCCAAAACTCTTGTATTAGGCCTCTGGCCTTGAGTTGTAAAAGACTATGTTTTATCTCTGGAATGGATGTAATAAATGACCTTTGTTTCTGTGTACTTCATCTTAAACTGTGGATGCTAGCAATGATCCAGGGACTAGCATTGCAATCACAGGGATCCTTTTCCTTTACAAAGGAGGGATCTTACAGTAAACAAATTACAGCAGGGCAATTGACAGGACTGAGCAAGGCATACCAATGCAATACTAGACATTCATGATCCTATGAGATTCTATTAGGCAATATAACAAGATACATAGACCGCCATCCAACTACATCTATGACTAGTAATCCACCTTCAGGTTACCATCCGAACCCCCTCTCGTATTAAGTTGCAAGCAATGGATAACTGCTTTAAGCAAAGTGCGTAAGGTAAACAATCCACTTGTTCCATGAACAAGAGACCGTTGTTTTCTCCCTAGTGGGAACATCACATCTATAACCTTAGAGATTTCTGTCACTTCCCTTATATTAGAGGCATGAACCCACTATCGAGCATAAGTACCCCCTCTTGGAGTCACTAGCATCTACTCGGCCAAGATATCTACTAAAAACGGAGAGCATGCAAGATCACAAACAACACAGACATGATAGAATCAATAAGAGAAAACCATTAATCAATCTTACATAGTAATCTCAATATCCATCGGATCCCCACAAACACAACATGCATGATTACAAATAGATGATCTTGATCATGAACGAAGCTCACAAGATCTAAACATGGTAGCACAAAGGAGGAGATATAACCATCTAGCTACTACATGGATCCATAGTACAAGGTGGAACTACTCACACTTCATACCGGAGGCTGGCATGATTAAGAATAAGGCCTCCAGGATGATCTCCCCTCCGGCAGGGTGCCGGGAAGAGCTTCAGATCCCCCTGATCTAGGGACGATGGTGGCGGCGGCTACAAACGGTTTCGTGGAATATTGATCGGGTACTTAGGGTTTTGGCATTGGGGGGGTCTTAATAGGCGAAGAGGTGTGGCAGGGGGGCAGCCAGGGCGGCCACACCCCCCAGGCACGGTCTAGGGTTAGCCGCGCTGCAAGGGGGTGTGGCCCCCTGGTTTCTCCCCTCCGTCTCGTACTCTGGTTCCGTGTTCCCCACAGTAAAATAATGACTTTGGCTTTTGTCCCGTCCAATTCCAAGAATATTGATTTTTGGCCTTTTCTCGAACCAAAAACAAAATAAAACAGGCAACTGGCACTATGGCATCTTCTTAATAGGTTAGTCCAGAAAAACATATAAAAACACCTCAAAGTGTAGACAAAGCAAAGCAAAGTAGATACTAAACAAGCATGGAACATCAAAAAGTATAGATACGTTTCTAACGTATCAAGCATCCCCAAGCTTAACTCCTGCTCGTCCTCGAGTAGGTAAGTGATAAAAAAATAATTTTTGAGGTGACATGCACCATCGAAATCAAGATCAAACTAGTTGCAAGCATTGAAAGCTGGGATCAAAGAACTCTAAACATGAGCATGAAATATGGAGTTTTAACAATAAGACAAAGTAACTATGCATGGAACATGAAAGGTTAGAAACAAAGATCATGAATAACATGCATTGAAAACATTTGTTTGTTTCACATACAGAAAACATAGCATAGTGGCATTCAGCTTGTCCCTCATGGAGTATCAAATAGATGCATAGGACACCTTCAAAGTTCATAAGTGTGACTAGATACAAATATCACAAGAACAAGTAATATCAACAATATGCATCAATCAATAAGTTTTGGGACAATGCACATAGAACTAAGAATGGCAACTATGCTCTCTTAATTGGTGCCTAAGGATAGAAGGTGAAGACTCAATATAATAGTGGAAGAAAGGCCCTTCATAAAGGAAAGCAGGGATTTCAAGTTTCAAAAAGAGCTTCCAAAAATTATGGTACTTGTTAGCTTTCAGCTCTCATTTCCCCTATCATAAGCATCTTGAAGTGATTAAGGTTAAAGTGAACAAACTATGGAGTATATGCTTGACAAAGTATAAGTTGGCAATCTCATGTCCCTTGAATACGAGGGCCGCTCCTCATGCTACTCAAGTTTAGTTACTTACAAGTTCTTGTCATAGTAAGTACATGTGTATCATAGAGAACCTCCAACGGGGTACCCGTTGCACATGATACAGGAGCTATACCATAATAAAAATGACAAGGAAAGTAGACAATGAGCATCTCAGCAATCTTCTTATTTACCATGGGAAAATGGTGTTTTTTTTCTCTCTTTCCTCTTTCTCATATTTTTTCTTTTTCTCAATCTCTTTTTTATAAGAAGAATGCTTCATAGATGTCACTATGGTGATGCTGCAAGTTTCCACCATGATTAGGCATGGCTTAGGCTAGCAGCCCATGCATTTCTCTAACACACATACATAACTCCATGGACTTACAAGCTCCCCTTTCATTTCACACCGACGACATCCATAGACAAAAGAGCATGATATCAACTATGTACAATGTACAAGTGCAATGTTGAAAGCGTTTCTCGTGACATCACGGTTCTGCTAATTCCAACGTATAAGTGCAAGCATATACAACATATATGACATAATGGTTCAAGTTTATTAGGGGTAAGAAAAATAAAGTGTGCCATCAAGTTCGTGAGAGCTTTAATCACTAAGTTTTCACATAACAAAAAGACTTTTTAATTGGAAGATAGATGAAAACAAGAATATACTTGGAATGGTGTAACACACCATGCATAGGAATTTATAGTGGACACTTTGGAATAACTTGGTTTCTTGGGAGTTGGATGCATGATTATAGCTTACTCATACAAGTCGAGGCTAGCAAAAGACTGGGAGCGACCAACTAAGAGAGCAATAATGTCCATAATTATTCAGAGCGACAAAACATTACTAATCAAAGCATAAAGTGGTACTACAAGTCAAGGACTAAAGGATCATAGAGGCTATGGTGACTTGTTCATAGTCATAACATGGTGTGAGCATGTGCCAAGTCAACCCAAATAAAGCATCAAAGGAGAATACCACACTACTATGCTTTTGTATGCTAAAACAACGCATGATTCCTTCAAGGCACATTAAGCAATCCTAATTGTTTGGAACAAGTCATGATACAACAATAATCACTAAGCATAAGGTCAAAACAACATCTAGCATGACATGCTAAAGTCTAAGTCACAGTCAAAGCAAACTCCTCTTGTACTACTCAAGCAAGAACTTTCTACTCCTCTCCAACACCAATCAACTTATTTGAAACAAAACACCGAGAACGGGGGTCCAAACTACTTCTATTCAAGCAAACTAAGCAAACAAAACAAAAACTAAGACGCTCCAAGAACAACACAACAGTGCATGAAACAATAAAAATTAAGTGTCTAGAAAGACCTGAGCTTTTTATTGATGAAGAAGGGGATGCCTTGGGCATCCCTAAGCTTTAACGCTTGTACCTCTTGAATATTTCTTGGGGTGACATGGGATGGCATCTCTACACCTGGAAATTTTCCTTCATACAAATCTTCACACAATCTTCATTAGCAACATTAGTGTATTCAAAAGATAATAGAACTTTGGGTTTAGCTTTAGAATAACAAAACTTTCACTAAAAACACAAGCTACTATAGAAATTCCCTCAAAAATCTCAATTTCCCAAAAACAACCCAAAAATGAATCAATAAGAAGCAAATGCAAATAATGGAAGAAATCTGTCAAAACAGACCAGCAGGTAGAAACCGATTTTTTTGAAGACCTTCTGTTGCTCAAATCAAAAAGTGTTGAGCTAAATAAAGTTAGATAACATACTGAGGGATGTATCCAGCAAATATCATCTCAATCCGACTTACATAGATTTTACACGAATTTTTACGGTGGAGCACCAAAATCTGTTTCGGGACAACAACTCCCCAAATCTTACTTCCCTCTCATTAGAGGTTATTCTTGGCACAAAAAGAAAACAAAAAGGATAAGGAGAGGTCATTGCTGAAGTAATAACTTCCAAGACTCAAGAAAACTTTTGGGTTATCTTCCAATAAGTAATTTTCTTTAACACCTTTAAGTTAGGCACAAGAAGCAAGAATCATGTATTTTCAAATGAAGAAGCATTAACATCAAACCTTGCTTTCAAAGGAGGAGCAAAAATGAACTTCCCTCTCCTCATAGGGAAGTGTTCAATACCTTTCTTGAATGGAAATTTATATTTAATGGTGCCTTCTTTCATATCAATTATGGCACCAATAGTTCTAAGAAAAGGTCTTCCCAAAGTAATAGGACAAGAAGCATTGTATTCAACATCCAAAACATAGAAATCAACAGGGACATAAGCATTGTTAATCATAATAAGAACATCATTAACACTCCCCATGAGTTTCTTTTTAGCATTATCATTAAGTGGGACATCCAAATAACAATCTTCCAAGGGTGGCAAATCAAGCATTTCATAAATCTTTCTAGGTATAACAGAGACACTGGAACCAAGGTCACATGAAGCTTTGAGATCTAAGTCATTCACTTGCATATTAATGATGGGTTCCCAACTATCTTCTAATTTCCTAGGAATAGAGGCTTTGTGTTTCAACTTTTCTTCCTTAATTTTAATAAGAGCATCTATAATGTGCTTAGTAAAAGCCACATTCATATCACTAGCATCAGGACTTCTAGCAAGATTTTGTAGGAACATAATCACTTTAGAAATATTGCAAACATCAAGATCAAAATCAAACTTAGCATCACTAGTAGTAGACTCATTGGGTTTAGGAATTGTGGTAGGAGAAATAGGGACTTATTGTGGTTTAGTGGCATCCATATTGGTGGTGGTGATAGTGCACATACTATTGTTTCTAGCAATTTCAGCTTCTCTTTCCCACTTAATAATATCTCCATCTTGAGCTTAATAATATCTCCATCTACATCCTTATATTTTTGCATCTCACAAAGTTCAACAAAGTTATTGAGGTGGGCAGTAGCATCATCAGAACTAGCACTAGAAAATTGCTCTCTCATCACAAGATTCAACAAAGCAGGCTTAATTTCATAAAAGGTAGCATCAGGAGCAGGTGGAACAATAGGAGTACTAAGGAAATCATTGTTGTTTGTGCTAGTGAAGTCACACAACTTGGTATTCTCAGCAGAGTTCATTTTGGCAAAAGTGGAGCAAGCCAACATCATCAGCACCTAGAGTAGGAACTAATTTTTTTGTGTGTCTTTGATAAGAGAAAGCAAACCAAACTAAAATATTTTTTTTGGATTTTTAGATAAAAAGAGGGAAACAAAACAAAGCAAAAGAAACTAAGCAAAACAAAAACAAATTAAAGAGAAAGGTTATGAAGGACTCCCCTTGTGAAGACGTCCTTAGCCTCCCCAGCAACAGCGCCAGAAAATCTTGATGGTGCTTATAAGCTTCGTTGGGACACCCCAAGAGGAAGGTGTGACGAGCACAACAACAAGTTTTCCGTTAGTAAGAAACCAAGGTTATTTAACCAGTAGGAGGAAGGAAACGACTCAAAGGTATTGTTAGCAAATTGGAAACCTGCACAACACAAACTCAAGACTTTGCCCCAACGAACAGTGAGGTTGTCAATCTCACCGGTTTGCTGAAAACAAAGGGTTAACTATATGGTGTGGAAGGTAATAGTGGTTTGCAGAAAGTAAAAAGTAACAGTGGAAGATGTATCAATGGTAAAGATTGGACCGGGGTCTATAATTCACTAGGGGTGTTCTCCTTAATATAAACAAACATGGCATGCTGGGTAAACAAATTACAACAGGGCAATTGACAGGACTAAGCAAGGCATAACAATGCAATACTAGACATTCATGATCCTATGAGATTCTATTGGGCAATACAACAAGATACATAGACCGCCATCCAACTGCATCTATGACTAGTAATCCACCTTTAGGTTATCATCCGAACCCCCTCCAGTATTAAGTTGCAAGCAACGGATAACTGCTTTAAGCAAAGTGTGTAAGGTAAACAATCCACTTGTTCCATGAACAAGAGACCATTGTTTTCTCCCTAGTGGAAAAATCACATCTGCAACCTTAGAGATTTCGGTCACTTCCCTTATCTTAAATAGAGGCATGAACCCACTATCAAGCATAAGTACCCCCTCTTGGAGTCACTAGCATCTACTATGCCAAGATAGCTACTAGAAACGAAGATCATGCAAGATAAAAAACAACACATAAATGATAGAATCAATAAGACAAAACCATTAATCTATCTAACATAGTAATCTCAATATCCATCGGATCCCCACAAACACAACATGTATGATTACAAATAGATGATCTTGATCATGAACGTAGGTCATACGATTTAAACATGGTATCACATAGGAGGAGATACAATCATGGACCCGTAGTCCAAGGTTGAACTACTCACACTTCATACCGGAGGCTGGCATGATGAAGAAGGCCTCCGGGATGATGTCCCCTCCAGCAGGGTGCCGGGAAGAGCTTCAGATTCCCCTGATCTAGGGACGATGGTGGTGGCAGCTATAAACGATTTCGTGGAATATTGATCGGGTACTTAGGGTTTTGGCATCGTGGGGTCTTTATAGGCGAAGAGGCGAGGCAGGGGGCAGCGAGGGCGGCCGCACCCCCAGGCGCGGGCTAGGGTTAGCCGCGCCGCCAGGGGTGTGGACCCCTGGTGGCTCCCCTTCGTCTCGTACTCTGGCTCCGTGTTCCCCACGGTAAAATATTGACTTTGGCTTTTGTCCCGTCCAATTCCGAGAATATTGATTTTCTGTCTTTTTTGGAACCAAAAATAGAAGAAAACAGACAACTGGCACTGTGGCATCTTGTTAATAGGTTAGTCCAGAAAAACATATAAAAACACCTCACAGTGTAGACAAAGCAAATCAAAGTAGATACTAAACAAGCATGGAACATCAAAAGTTATAGATACGTTTCCGACATATCATTTGGTTCTACCACTGATATATGGGCTTGATGATCACAGAATCTAGCAAGTTCTCTTCTAGTAGACACTCTTCTTCTTAGATCACCTCCAACCTTGTCAAGAGTATGGCCTCTTACCTCAAGGTTCCAATCAGTAAGAGCTTTGCGATGAGCTTCAATTTCCTTATTGTTTCTTGGAGGAGTTGCTTCAACATTTGGATCCTTGTCTTGGCCACTACCTTGTCCTTGATCTGTACTCATAATAGGAGTTTGCTGCTATTCTGGATCTCTAGGGCCAGATAATCCACCCCTAGGTGGGGTCGGATCCGACCTGGGAGTTTTGGCTTTAGTTTCTTCTTCCTGATTGCCCTTGACATGACTTGGAGTGCCAGGGCTAGATAATCTGTCCCTTGGGACCGGAGAATCCAGCCTGGGATTTTCAGAACTTTCCTGCTCGTCTTGATTTCCCCTGGAGTGTGTTGGAGTTCCAAGGGCGGATAGTCCTCCCTTGGAGGGGCGGATAGTCCGGCCTGGGACAACCATTTTTCCTTGAAGACAGATGATCTTCAGGGGGTTGTGGTGATGGAGAAGTAGTTTCTCCAACAGTGGGGCTTGTTGATCTTATGTAGATGAGGGCTCCACTTGAGTGGAGCATTGTCCTTCCCGATCCGCCACAAGGGGTTCCTCAATGGGGTGAAAAAATACCACGTCCATTCTTCTTATGGCATCTTGGGGTATTTTAACATCTCCATCACAAACATCAACTTGCCCCATATAGGATCCATCATTTTCATCGAATTCCACACTATAAGATTCTACAACAATTTCGGAGAGCTTGTTGTAGACTCTATAAGTGTGGGATTCAGCATTGTAACCAACAAAAATACCTTCTAAAGCCTTAGACTCAAATTTAGTCAAACGAACTCCTTTGATGAGGAAGAAACACTTACTACCGAACACTAGTAAATAAGATATGTTGGGATTGTTACCGGTAAGTATTTCATATGGTGTTTTGTCCAAAATCTTGTGGAGGTAGAGCCGATTTGACGAGTGACAAGCGGTAGATATGTCTTCAACCCAAAAGTTGTATGGTGGCTTGAATTCAACAAACATTGATCTAGCCATATCCATCAAAGTGCGGTTCTTCCTCTCGGCTACACCATTTTATTGAGGGGTGTACGCAGCGGAATATTGATGTGTTATCCCCTCTTCACTTAGAAATTCATTTTATGTGTAGTTCTTGAACTCGGAGCCGTTGTCACTTCTTATTGCCAGTATGGGGACATTGTGTTGACGCTGGACCTCATTGGCGAAGTCAAGGACAGTTTGTTGAGTCTCACTCTTTCGCTTGAAGAAATGGACCCAAGTGTATCTTGAGTAATCATCGACTATCACTAAGCAATATTTCTTCCCACCGAGTCTAGCATGAGATGGACGACCAAATAAGTCCACATGAAGTAATTCCAAGATCCTCTTTGAGGAAAGAATAGTTTTCCTATTGTGGGGAGTCGTGCATCTTGCCTTCAACACATGCCCTGCAAACACGATCTTTGGAAAATGAAACATTGTCTTTTAGTCCAAGGATGTGGCCACCCATGTGAAGACTTTGCAAAGTTCTCATGTTGACATGGGCTAGGCGGCGATGCCATAACCAACCCACGTCGGCCTTTCTGAATAAGCACATCGGACCCGCACTGGTTTTCCCCGAAAAGTCCACCACATACAGGTCATTTTTGACGTACCCAACGAAAGCGACCTTTAGAGACTTGCTCCACAGGAGTACCACTAAGTCACCATCAATGAAAACAGCAAAGCCTATCTTACCAAGGGCACGAACATAACGTAAATTGTAATCGAGGGTCTCAACAAGCATGACGTCCATGAGAGAGATATCGTGGGCAACCACTACCTTGCCAAGACCCAATACCTTAGATTTAGACTTATCACCATAGGAGACTGTAATATTATCATGATTGGGTCTCATATCCGTGATGATCTCTTTGCTTCCGGTCATATGACTAGTGCACCCACTGTCCAACACCCATTTAGAACCACCGGAAGCATAGCCCTGCAAGATAATTACTTCTTGGTTTTAGGTACCCATTTTCAATGGGTCCTATCATGTTAGTAACAAGGGTCTTTGGAAGCCAAATAGACCAAGCAACATATTCATCAAAAGGACCAACATAATTAGCATAGACATCACCATAGTAATCAAAAAATAGTTTATAATTAGGATTGTTAGACCCTGCAAAACCAATATTGTGGCACCCCGGATTTACGGTCCGAGAATACCCGTTATGCATACAATTCACGTTCCCATGACGAGTGATCCGAGATCATAATCGACCAGTATCATTACACCATCCAGAAATTAACGATTACAAAACTTACAATGAGGCCATTATGGCGATTACAAGACAAATAGCGGAAGTCTTCAAGCACAGAGCCCATGTCATGCCTTAACCTACAGGTAACTGACTGGGGAGACAACCTAGCTCGCATAGACGTCAGGAACTTCCATCATTCCTGTTGCTTCTGAAAAGTCTGGCCAAGTAAATAGCCAGGGACAATGCCAGTGAGTACTTTGAATGTACTCGCAAACCACCTTAAGAAAACAAGAACAAGGGATATCCAAAATGGTTGTGGTAGGATGCCTCCATAAGAGGTTCTTTTATAAATTAGTTTCTCTTGTACATTTAGAATATCTCTATATATTTGTTGAAAAACTTTTGTAAACGTTTGGAAACCTTTTTGAAATTTTTAAGAAAACACTAGGATTGGGTCACCCATTTGTTTTTCCTTCCGGTCATCTCATGACCAAACTCCTTCCTCATTTTTCTGACCATCCCATGGTCAAAACATTTCCAAGCCATTGCCTTTCCGAAGTACTTTTTGAAATTAAAACCAGCACCGCTCTACAGCAGCCTTCCCAACCGTCCATGACTGTGGACACGACTATTCGAATAGATTTACACTCTACAGAGGTTGTACACTATACCCACACCATGCGATTACCCGTACCTGATCCACACCGACCATGGGCCGAATAATCGGTCAAGACCTTCTGAATGCCCACTCTGATACAAGTGCCTACCCTATGATGTTAATCCCCTCAAAACCGGGAAGCCCTATATAGTAACCAACCAATCGAAGCGTGTTTTGCACCTCTACTGTTGTGCGCTTTCAATGAGGGGCTCATAGTATCGCGTGGAGGCCCGTAGACCCTTCGTTCCTTCTCCCGGTCATTTCTACGCATGGACCGTTGGCCGGAGAAGTCCCACCCTCCAGGGATTATTTTCCCCTGTAGTAGTGTGAGGCACCTATACCAGATTAGACAAACTTCCAGCCTAGCCCCGTCCCATTCCAGAGTAATGTGGTTGCACGGGTTAATTGTTCTAGCAAAACTGCAAAGAACCAGGTGCATTTTCATAAAAAAATTCCTCCATCTCCAACTTTCGTCCAATCCGTTTTTGTAAAAACAAAACATTTTTAATTTTCAACCTCACTTGGTAGACCAAGCCTCACCAAGGTTTTCTCATAAAACATTTTTGTGTAAGCATTTTTATGGGGTCTTCCCATCCCATAGTTTTTGCTTCGGCTAAAACGGGGTTTCCAAAGGGGCATGGTGTTATGCACCATCTACCTTACTAGGGGAAGAGTAGGTGTCATCAAAGGGGTTTGTACCTAATGGTACCGAGGTGATAATAGTTTGGAGGAGCCAAACATTCTGCATATAAATACATAATTAAATAAATCATTTCAATAACATGCATAAGTATAAAGATAGGACAGGGGTTTATGATAAAGAAGGTGGCTTCTTTAGAATACCACAATACCGAATACAATAATAACCCGATGCTTCCTTCTTCTCGGCGTCACACAGTCACAACTCTCGCCATTATCGAGCAAACATGCAAGGAAACAACCACACAATCAATACAATGCATACCAACACCAATTCATGCAAAAATAAATTGACAAAACAAGTTTATAGATCATTATGGATTGGGATTTGGTTGGGGAATACAAAGGAAATGTTTTTGGTGCGTTGGTGGATTTTCTATTTAAGATTTATAGTAAAAAACTAGCTAGATAAGGGGTTTTAGAACAAGGACAAGTTTTGCATGATAAAGTTGTGCACAAATGATTTCATTAGATAGATATTTATAAAATGAAGCCAACAAAAGTGGTTTCACTATTTTATCAATTATCATCGATTTATAATAGATTTTATAGTGAATAAAGCTCTAGTTTGAGGAAATAATTCACCAGAATTGTTTCAGAGTTCCAAAAATTATTTCCTTGGGTGATTAGATAGTATTTTATGGTCTGATTCACTGAGATTTGTAATCAACACTAAATAATTACTAGAATGCCCTCAGGAAAATCCCAAAGGAGATACCGGATGGTTTTTGTCATTTTCACCAGATTAAATATATAGAAGATTTTGGTATGATTCCAAGGAAAAAGTTAGGTAGTTGTACTACCTTTCTGTAGAAATTTGAATCAACCATTTTGGGTTCATAGAACTCCTGTGGTGAATTTATTGGTGAAATAACTATACACATAAAGGATTAATTCACCAAAATTCAGTAGATGCTTAATAAATTTTTGGCTCCTGGTGTTTAATACATATGGATATGTAGATGTACATAGAGTTGGAATTAGATCAAAAACATTTGTGGTTTTGCCTAGAGAATTTTATAAAGGCAGAAATGCCCTATTTTTGGTATTCTTATTAAGGTAAAACTAGGAAGCCATTTTATGTGGGGCCAGTTGGACATGCAAGGTATGGCTAAGACCTTTTAGGACAAATTGGATTTACTCCAATTGGATTTACTAAACTCTCTAAAATAATTTATTAGTGGGAGGAACACTTTTGGCTATTTTATTATCTAGGATTTATCCATACAATATTTTGGTCCAAAACCAAGTCTGCATGTTAGAGTGGAGACTTAGGTACCTGTGAAAAATCATATCTAAATTTATTTAGGGAATTTCCAATTTCAAAATGATTTAAACCAGAATGTCATAATTTTGGATCTAGGCAAAAGAATAAAAAGAAAAAGGGTTTCGAGCCAGATCTATAAGGAAGATGGGCCACGTGGGGGATTCGGCCCACCCGGGGTAGCGCCAGTGCGTGGGAGGATGATGGTTGCCGGACTAGCTGGGCCGACCCGTTTACGACACTAGGGGTGAAGGGGTAAGGGACGCCTATGGCCGTCGGATCAGATCCCGATCGATGGCCACGAGTTGTCTTCAACCTCTCCTTGTCGCCAGCGGGCGGAAACCCTAGGGGCAGGGCTGCGGGTCGCTGGGCGGCTCACCTGGGGCTCGATGGCGACGGGGAGGTGGCGGGGATGAAGAGGGAGGCGATGCTGACCTTGGGGAGGGGCAAAATTGAGGGGCTCGATGTTGGAAGGTGGCTTGTGTGATGGTGGCCAAAGGGAGCCTTGCCGGAGCTTTCCGGCACGGTCGGTTGTGGTGGCCCTGGGAAAAAAAGGCATGGTCAGATAGAGGAGGAGGAGGGGATCACTATAGAGTGACATGCAGAGGGAGAGCTATGCTCAATTCTTGTCCATGGCCACTCGAGCAAGCCAAGGCAGGGGAGAGGATGGGGAGCTCTAGTGTGGTGAGTGGGGAGCACTGGAGGTGAATGAGCCAGGGCAGGGGAGGTGTACTGGCTCGTGGCCTTATAAACCGAAGGGGAAGGTCCATGGTGGACCTAGACCATGGGGAGGTTAAGGGGAAGGAGGTGGCCAGGCATTGGGAAATGAGGGAGGTGGAGAGAGGGGTGTGGGGCCTGCATACGACCAGAGAGGACAGGGGAGGGCTTGGGTGGAGATATTTTCAAAGTTTGCAACAACAAGCCCTCTCTCTCTTTCATCCAAGCACTAAAGACAAGAGAGGGGTGTGATATAGTAACTTGTCTACAGTGCACGATCAGGAGGGAGTAGTGTGGTGTTGTTCAAGGCTTGGCTGGATCAAGTTGATGTGGGTTTGGATGATTTTGATTTGGGCAAATGCTTGATTGGCAAAAGTGATCCAAACAATAGTTGTGGAGGAAGTTTGCAAACTTGTATTGATGAAGGTGAGGAAATGGTACCAAGGTGTATATAGGGTCATTACATAAGTCTAGGAATTATTTGGGATTTTTCCAAAGATTATCGGTCCACTTAAGATCATTTATTCAAAAAGTGCAAAAGTTGTTTCTAGAAGCTCCTTTGATATTTTTACATTGTACAAGATTGTTTTTTGATTTTATATAGTCCTAAATACCATATTACACATTGGAGAATTTTGTTGGAATTTATTTGGATATAAAAGTATTTTTAAACAATTATTTCTTGTTTTAGCCATTTAAGAAAAAGGGCAAAAGGAAATAATAAAGAATCACAAAAATATTTATTTTTGTGATGGAAAGGTGGGGTATTATGTATATCACTCAAATATGCATTGAGTTGGTAAAGTGGTTTGGAGAAAAACAAACTTGTATTTATAGACAAGGTTTCAAGAATTTTGCCAACTATGGAATTTCAATAGTTTGAGGATCCAAATAATTTTGGGAATTATTTGGGGAATATCATAACCAAGGTATATGATGTAAACTTGAATTATACATCATTGTCCACTTGGTTTTGGAAGGATTTTGGTGAAATGGGAAGAAACTAGATTTTAGGGAATCTAGGGTTTTGTTATTTTCATGCCACCAAAGCATGTTGGGATTAGTGAGCTCAGAGCTCACCTTGATACAAGGGGTATATGGATAGATAGAACAATTTATGTAGATGATCATGGAATCAAGTGTTGGGCTTGGTTGTATTTGAGGTGGTCTAGAAGAGATGGCAAACTTTGTTGAAATTAAGGCTGCCATAACAGAGTTGTCATGTTGCCTCCTAAACCATGGGGGTTTAAGAAGCACAAAGCCCCAATGGAAACAAGAGAAGTGGGGATTGATAGGTCATGATTAGTAGATCATAATCATGCAAGGAGTTGGTCAAGAGGATGTGGCATATATATGTGAGCTTATGCCAAATTAGGCAAGATGATAATATTTGCAAAAAAGATTAGTATCTTGACCACAAAACCATCATGGATGAGTGGTAACCAGAGTGGCTTAGCCAAAGTAAAGAGTGGGATTTAGTAGTACTAATGATGTACTACAAGAGGGTTCAAGTACATTCTCAAGAGTGCACATATGTTGGAAAAGGTAGAGCTCCAAAGATTGAATCTAGATAAGGAAACCAGACTTAGCCATTTTGGCAGATTTAGGGTTTTAGACTAAATTACAAGGGGGAAGCAATTTGAGAGAGGGGCCAGGTTTTATCCTTCCCATCAAGTGGTTGATGTGGTGGTATAGAGTGAATAGAGGGGATCCATGCTTGGATTGGGTCTTCATTGAGTAGGAAGTTATCAAAAAAGGGATTATCTCTTGATTGATCTGATTAGGAGATGAGATGGCCACTTTGGGGGCTTAGGATAGACCCAGATTTGGATGCTTGGTTTGAGATTGATGATTACCAACATATATTGGGTCCTAAGGAATGAGCTACTAGATTAGCTCACTCTAGTTCCTAAGCAGACAAGGCAATCAGCAGATCAAGGCAATTCATCAGCTAGTAGATCAATGCAATTCATCTTATCAAACTTATCCAACTACTACTAGGGTTACCATCAAGCCTAGCTTGAGATAGGGATGGGTATTTTGAATTGGTAATGTTTTGATGTAGGATAGGTACATCTTTGTAACATCCCACCATTAGATCTTAGAAATAAGCTGAACCCAGATATGTGCATTGCATTCATGCATAGAAAATCCGAATAATTTTCGCGCTTTTAAACAAAACTTGTCAAAGTGATTGAAGCTTCTCTCAACTTGATGGAATTGAAGTAGATCATCAAGTTGACTGTGATAAGTTTCAATATAACCTTTGCTAAAACCTTATTTGGGTAAACATGATTTGATCTAAGGGTAGATCAGATATTTTAAAATGTTACTCATAAAACATTGCTTAAATAATTAATATCTGATCCTTAAGGGATCATACCATAATATTCAGCACAACAACTCATAAATACCAAGTTAAGATTACAACTTAAGTAATAAATATGAGGACTAATCCTGACCTATCTTATTCTTATCTATTCTTACTATGAGTATCATAGTAATACCTAACTTTCAATCTTGAATGAGTTTGAGTTGGAAAGAGACTAAGTCAAGATCATTCACCATATATCTTACTTTCTATATCAATCTTTATGGAACCTAGATTTAATATCTGTTGTTCATCAATGTTGAGAAATCAACTATTGATTCACCAATTCTCAATCTATCAACTCTTGACCAGAACATAGTTTACATTTAAGTGTCTTTAAAGAAACAACTAAGAAGATAATTCCAATACAACTGTAAGGTTGTATTGATAAAGCCTTGCTTATCCAACTAACAACTTAAGCTATAAATAATGAAAGGATGTAAATGATCATACCTTGCTCACCAATATTGAATACTTATAGCAAGTATAGGTGACATTGGTGGGTAGAACATGATTATAACCCTAGTATAGGTAAGTTATCCTAGAGTAGTTATTATAGGTCACATTAATGTAATGTGAGGTTGGAGTATGAGTTACTAGAGTAAATATAAGACATTATGATTCAATTAAAGCTAGTATAGCATAGAGTTATGGAAGTAGTGTTATTCATCCTAAAGGATAGTAAGCTTTGGAGTAAGATAGTTGGATGTATATATCTAATGAAGAAATATTAGTGATAGATTAATAAGGAAGATTATGAGTGGAGTTGAAAGAACTACTTGTTGGATTGAAGATTATCAACAGTAGAATAGTGGATATAACCAAGCAGAGATATGAGAAAACTATGAAATGCTTTAGTATCACACTCATTGGATTAATCCATGAGTTTAGAAGAATGATTGGTGGATAAGAATATCTTTATGAGTAGAGCTTCTCATACTAACCATGATGATGGATAAGAAGAAGTATTATATCTCGGAAAGGAATTCCTTAATTAGAAATCCAGGATTGTGAATTATGGAAAATAGACATTCCTGGTAAACAATCAACTTTAAGTCTTAAACCAAGTATAATATCCATTTCAGGTTATTGATTCCTCATCTTATATCTATATAACTTAATAGGAATATTTTCTTATAGCAAATTACATAAGCACATCTCTAACAATTCCAATTATCAAAATTATATGTGCTTAAGAGTACCTTTATCAATTCTTCTCAAAAAAAACATTTTAGATTTAACTTTCTATTTTAAAAGGGTGATGTCATCAAATATCACCAATAAAAGATAATATGCTTAGTTATTAAATATTTTCTCACATCAATACAGGATTATCAGTAAATTAAGAACCCTAAACTTCTTTGTTTATCATAATAAAATATATATATTGCCATTTTCCAAGTCAATGGAAGTAGTAATAACCATATTAATTTATTTTGTATTTCATGCATCAAATAATGATATAGGATCATTATACATATAAAATTTCTATTCAAATTATGAGCCAATTAGAGTTAATCACACCATCACGTTCCTGGTAAGTCACTAAGTCTCCTCGCATGCGTCGATGCCTTGTTTGCTTCCTAAATCCACTCCATCGCAATCAACCGCAAGAACCGCCACATAAGCTCATCGCCGGTTACCCTCCGATGACCAAAAACTAGCGGCGCCACCACTATCTTACTTGCCTTGTTGTTCTGGTTCGAACAAGCCCCTGCACACCCGCTCACTCGCACGCTACTGCCCTCCTCGCCGTCGTCTGCCATGCCACTGGCGAGGTGACGTTAGGGTGAGATCATCCCTGGCCATGTCACGTGTTTGACCAGTCTTTGTCTCGTGTGGCTGATGACATGGCCCCGGGCCCATATGTCATTGTCTGGGGGTAGCAATCCAGTCGGTAACAAACACATTTATTAACTTGAGAGCTGAGGTGGCCACTGGCCCACTGGTCAGTGACTAGGGCTAGGTGTGGGTGCGGTGTAAAACGTTAATTCCTTTTTAATAAATAAATAAAATGTTATAAACTCAATTATTGATATTCCAGAAATCAAATAAATTATTAAATCTTGTTTAATTAATAACTTTTGATTTATAATTCAGAAAAATGTATATAATATATAAAATTTGTAGAAAAATAAATCTACAACTTAAAATTATTATCAAATATTCTTATGATGATTATTTAAATAAATATTATTTAATAAAGGTTTTATAAGTAATAAAACGTTGATAATTCATATTTTAATAATGGTAAATGTTAAGAATATAAATAAATACCAAAAATATTGGAAAAATAAAAAACAATATTTTAAAACTATAATCATGCATTATTATTTCACTTACTTAAATATTTATTATTTATTAAGTATTTTTAAAGTATTAAATCTTATAAAAAACATATCTTATTATTTATAAATCATAAAAATAAATATAATATACCAAAATGATCACAAAAATAATATCTACATGTGAAAAATATAATATTTCACTATTGAGTTAAATAAAAAATCCGGATACTCTAATAACTTGAATTTAAACTTATTCCCTTAGTTTAAAATTCATATAAGGGTAAATAAAATTTGTTCATATTTCTAAAATTAGTCAATTAAGTCTAATAAATAAATATTAGTCTTGCATATTAATAATAAGTCATAATGATTCAAAACATTAGAAATACTATTATATTGAATTATCCTTCTACTATATGAATAAATTATATTCTAAAAATATCTTTAATAATTATAAAATATTCAAGAATGATATATCAATCAAATACAACCTTATAATGGACTAAATCCAAAGATAATTCATGAGTAGTCACTAGTAATATTTATTTATCCACAAACCATAATCATACCTTTATAAGGAAACAAAAAATATTGTTACACTACAAAATTAAGAGACCACTACTGAAATAGGAGAATAACATTCTTAAGTAACTTTAAGGCAACATTACCAAGTACACGAGGTACAAATGTTATAAGCATTATACTTCCAAACTATCTATGTTTAAAGTTAACTTTAGTCTACAAGAATCTAAATATAACACTATAAACATTGTTATATGTTTTAGAGTTAACTTTGGTCTGAGAAAGTTTAGTTATAAATGTTGGAGATATGCCCTAGAGGCAATAATAAATATAGTTATTATTATATATTTGTGTTTATGATAAATGTTTGCATTCATGCTATAACAGTATTAACAAGGAAACATTAATACTTGTGTGATTTGTAAACTAAATTAGAGTCCCTAGTAAAGCCTCTTCATAATACTAGCTTGTTGGTTAATAAATGATTGTGGTTTCCCTATCATGAACATTGAGATGTTATTAACAACAAGATCATATCGTTAGGAGAATGATATGATGGACATTCTCCTATAGATAAGCGTAGCATAAAGATCAAGTCATTTTAATAGTTCAATTGCTATATGCTTTCTGATACATAGTAACCTAATTCCTTCGACCATGAGATCATGCTTATCACCATCACCGAAAGGATGCTTTGATGACATCAAACACCACACCATAACTGGGTGGTTATAAAGGTGGCATTGAGTGTTCGGAAAGTATGGGTTGAGACACATGGATCAAGAGTGGGATTTGTCCATCCATATGACGGATAGATATACTCTGGGACCTCTCGGTGGAATGTTATCCAATTGGCTTGCAAGCATGTGACTGGCTCACAAGGGATCACATATCACGGGAACGAGAAAAGAGTACTTATCAGTAATGAGGTTGAACTAGGTATGCAGAGATACCGACGATCAAAACCTCAGATAAGTAAACTATCGTGAGACAAAGGGAAATTGGTATCGTATGTAATTGGTTCATTTGATCGCAAAGTAATCGTAGAAATATGTGGGAGCCATATGAATTTCCAGATTCCACTATTGGTTATTGTTCGGAGAAGTGTCTCGATCATGTTCGCATAATTCACGAACCGTAGGGAGACACACTTAAGGATTCGATGTTGTTGAGTAGTTATGGAATGATGAGTAAGAGACCGAATGTTGTTCGGAGTCTCGGATGGGATCCGGGATATCACGAGGAGATCCGGAATGGTCCGGGGAATAAGATTCATATAAGGAAAGTCCTGTTTCGGAGTTAGGGAATGATTCCGGTGTTTTCATCGGGAATGTTCTAGAAGGGTCCGGAAGGTCCGGCACTCCGGAGGGGAAGGGTACATGAATGTGTCATAACAATGTGGAATGGTTGCATCATGTACTAGGTGTCATCTCTGAGCAAAATAAAGGGATAAATCAAATCTTAGTTTGAAAAGTCAAATGCCAATTTGAAAAGTCAAACGGCAAGTTTGCTTGGTGGAGGGAAAGTAGGAAACCTACTTGGGGAGGAAGTCCTCCTCCCTCCACTGCCGGCCAAGGAGGCCGAGTTGGGGGAGGACTCCCTCCTCCCAACCGGCGCCCTCCCACCTATATAAGGAGGGGCAGGGGTGCCCCTCTAGCCTACACCTCTCACCACCCAAACTCTAGCCCTAAGCCGCCGACGCCACCACCCCCTGCTGCCGCCGCCTAGGGCACCACCAAATCGCCGAGTTGGGGTGAAACCCTAACCCTAGCCGCCGGCTAGACTCCTCCCTTGGTGCCTCTAAACCCTAGATCGCCAAGGCCTCTCTCATAGTCTACCATACTCGCTCCGGCTTAAGGCGAAGCCCTGCGAGATCTCCCCTCTACTTCCGGTACCACGTCGTCGTGGTGCCGGAATCGAGAGGAGAGTGCTACAACCTCCGGTGCCTTCTGGAAGAAGGGAGAGGAAGGTGTGACCGACTGCAGGAGCGCTGCCGGAACGCAGCGCCGGAAGGATCGTCTACATGATCTTGAGATCGGCAAGAGTACGACTACATCACCCACAAGAATTTTTTGTTTTCCATGCTACGAACCCCTACAGTGGTATCAGAGCCGTGTCTATATGTAGATCTGTTGCACGAGTAGAACACAATGGTCATTGTGGGCGGTGGTGCTTTTATTATCAATTGCTTCTTGTGTACTTTGCATCTTGCGGTATGATGGGATGAAGCGGCCCAGGCTAACCTTACATGACATCGTTCATGAGACTTGCTCCACGCTCAACGTGCAACTTGTATTGCATAAGTGGCTTTGCGGGTGTCTGTCTCTCCCATTATAGTATAGATCCAATTTACAACGGGCACTTGATAGTTTAAACATCAACGTTGTGGTTCTTGTTCGTAAGTTAGATCGACACTTATTGAAAGCCCCAAACCACGTAAAATATGCAAAGAAATTAGAGGCGTGTAACTTTGTTTTGCAGGGGTGTGCTGTGATGTGATATGGCCATGATTGTGATTATATTTGATGTATGCAATGTTCCTTATTGTAAGTTGGCAACCGGCAGGAGCCATATGGTTGTCTTTAATTTCTGTTAAGACCTGCGTGTCTATTCAAAGTATTTGTAATAGTTGAAGCTGGTGGACGACAACCATGAAGCGGCGCCATTGACCTTGACGCCATACCGGTGATGATGGAGATCATGTTCGTGCTTGAAGATGGAGATCGGAAGCACAAGAAGAAAGGCCATATCATATCACATATTATGAATTGCATGTGATGTTAATACTTTATGCATCTTGTATTTCTTAGTTAACGACGGTAGCATTATAAGATGATCCCTCATGCACATAAATTTCAAGTTTTAAAGTGTTCATCCTTAGTAAGCACTGTTGCTAAAGCTTGTTGTTTCGAAGCACCACGTGATGATCGGGTGTGTTAGATTCTGCAAGTGTATACAATGTGAGCAAGCCATATTTTCTCATGCGGAAGCTAAGGTTTAATCTTGACGAGCCTAGCATGTACAGACATGGTCTTGGAACAAGGATCACCGAAAGGTAAAGCATGAATCATATAGTAGATATGATGAACATGTCGATTGTTCGCCATTGAAGCTACATCAACTCTCATGATGATCGGTTTTGATGTGGTGGATTTGGTTCGTGTGATCACTAAAACAATGTGAGGGATATTGTTTTGAGTGGGAGTTCACCTAGATTAATTTAACTATTAATTATAACTCAATTTGTCATAAACTTAGTCTAAACTATTGCAAATATGTTGTAGATCAATGGCGGCCCCTACCATCAATTTTAATGCGTTCCTAGAGAAAGAAAAGTTGAAAAACAATGGAAGCAACTTCGCGGATTGTTTCCGCAATTTGAGGATTGTCTTCAATGCTGGTAATTTTACCTATGTGCTGGATGCACCGCTAGGTGACCCGCCTGCAGGTGATGCTACTGATGAAGTAAAGAACGTTTACCTCGCTTGGAAGAATCAGTACTCCACAGTTCAGTGTGCTATCTTGTATGGTTTGGAATCGGAGCTTCAGAAAAGGTTTGAGAACCATGACCCACATGATATTGTCCGTGAACTCAAATTGATATTTGAGACTCATGTGGCAGTTGAGAGTTATGAGGCTTCTGAAAAGTTCTTTAACTGCAAAATGGAAGAGGGCAGCTCCGTTAGTGAGCATGTGCTTAAGATGTCTGGGCACGCAAACAAACTCCAAAGCTTGGGTATTGTGATTCCTAATGCTTTGGGGATTTACCGTGTCCTCCAATCACTGCCACCAAGTTACAAGAACTTTGTGGTGAACTACAATATGCAAAGCATGAACAAGCAGTTGCCAGAACTCTTCTCCATGTTGAAATCTGCAGAAGTGGAGATCAAGAAAGAGCACCAAGTGTTGATGGTCAATAAGACCACCAAATTCAAGAAAGGCAAGTCTAAGGAAAAGGGAAACTTCAAGAAGGGCGGTAAGAAAGTTGCCGCACCGGCGAAGAAGACCAAAGCTAGACCTAAGCCTGATACTGAATGCTTTTACTGCAAGGTAGAGGGTCACTGGAAGCGGAATTGCCCAAAGTACTTGGCGGATTTGAAGAACGGCAACATCAAGAAGAAAGGTATATCTGATATACATGTTATTGATGTGTATCTCACTAGTACTTGCAGTAGTGCCTGGATATTTGATACTAGTTCGGTTGCTCATATTTGTAACTCGAAATAGGTACTGCAGAATAAACGGAAGCTAGCGAACAACGAGGTGACGATGCACGTTGGAAATGGATCAAACGTTGATGTGATCGCGGTCGGCACGCTACCTCTTCATCTACCATCGGGATTAGTTTTATACTTAAATAATTGTTATTTGGTGCCTGCGTTGAGCATGCACATTATATATGGATCATGTTTGTTGCGAGACGGTTACATGTTTAAGTCTGAGAATAATGGTTGTTCGATTTATATGAGTAATATGTTTTATGCACATGCACCTTTGATAGATGGTCTATTCTTATTGAATCTCGATAGTGGAAATACACATATTAATAACATTAAAGCTAAACGTTTGAAATTGAGCGATAACTCGACCTATATGTGGCACTGTCGTCTTGGTCATATCGGAGTGAAGCATATGAAGAAACTCCATTCCGATGAACTTCTTGAATCACTTGAAAGATGCGAAGCATGTCTGATGGGTAAAATGACTAAGACTCCATTTTCTGGTATGATGGAGCGAGCTACGAACTTATTGGAAATCATACATACCGATGTGTGTGGTCCAATGAGTGTAGCATCGTGCGGTGGTTATCGTAATGTTCTTACCTTCACGGATGACTTGAGTAGATATGGGTATATCTATTTCATGAAACATAAGTCCGAAACTTTCGAGAAGTTTAAGGAATTTCAAAGTGAGGTAGAGAATCAACGTAACAAGAAGATTAAATTTCTACGTTCTGATCGTGGAGGTGAATATCTAAGTTATGAGTTTGGCAAGCATTTGAAGAAATGCGGAATACTTTCACAATTGACACCGCCGGTAACACCACAGCGTAATGGTGTGTCCGAACGTCGTAATCGAACTCTCATGGATATGGTTCGTTCTATGATTTCACTTACAGATTTACCGCTATCATTTTGGGGTTATGCATTAGAAACAGCCGCATTCTCTTTAAATAGGGCACCATCGAAATCCGTTGAAACGACACCGTATGAATTATGGTTTGGGAAGAAACCTAAATTTCCGTTCCTTAAAGTTTGGGGTTGCGAAGCCTATGTAAAGAAGTTACAACCGGACAAGATTGAACCCAAAGCGGAAAAATGCGTCTTCATAGTAGCTGAAGGAAACTATTGGGTATACCTTCTATCATAGATCCGAAGGCAAAATCTTCGTTGCCAAGAATGGATCCTTTCTAGAGAAGGAATTTCTCTCGAAAGAAGTGACTGGAAGGAAAGTAGAACTCGACGAGGTTGTTGAACCTTCTCTCGAACTTGCGAGTAGCACAGCACCGGAAGTAGTTCCTGTGGCGCCTACACCAATAAGAGAGGAAGCTAATGATGATGATCATAAAACTTTGGTTGAAGTTGCTACAGAGCCTCGCAGGTCAACGAGAACTCGTACCACTCCTGATTGGTATGATCCCGTTATGAGTGTCATGTTGGTGGACAACACCGATGACCCTGCGACATATGAGGAAGCGATGATGAGCCCAGATTCCAATAAATGGCAAGATGCCATGAAATCCGAAATTGGATCCATGTACGAAAACCATGTATGGACTTTGGTGGACTTACCGGATGGCCGGAAGGCTGTCGAGAACAAATGGATTTTCAAGAAGAAAACAGATGCTGATGGTAATGTTACTGTCTATAAAGCTCGACTTGTCGCAAAAGGGTTTCGACAAATTCAAGGAGTTGACTACGATGAGACTTTCTCACCAGTAGCGAAGCTAAAGTCTGTGAGGATTATGTTAGCAATCGCTGCATATTATGATTATGAGATATGGCAGATGGATGTAAAAACAACGTTCCTCAATGGAGATATTGATGAAGAGTTGTATATGATGCAACCCAAAGGTTTCGTCGATCCTAAAGATGCTAACAAGGTACGCAAACTTCAACGGTCCATATATGGATTGAAGCAAGCATCCCGAAGTTGGAATCAACGTTTTGATCAGGTAATCAAAAGTTTTGGTTTTATACAAACTTATGGAGAAGCTTGTATTTACAAGAAAGTGAGTGGGAGCTCTGTAGCATTCTTAATACTACATGTAGATGACATATTGTTGATTGGGAATGATGTAGACCTTCTTAATAGTGTCAAGGATTATTTGAATAATAGTTTTTCAATGAAAGATCTTGGCAAAGCAGCTTACATATTAGGCATAAAGATTTATAGAGATAGATCGAGAGGCCTAATATCATTGTCACAAAGTACATATTTGGACAAAGTTCTAAAGAGGTTTGGAATGGAAGATAGCAAGAAAGGGTTCTTGCCCATGTTGCCCAATACGACCTTGAGTAAAACTCAAAGTCCAGCTACGACGGAAGATAGAGAAAGGATGAGTAAGAATCCCTATGCCTCAGCCATAGGATCTCTAATGTATGCCATGCTATGTACTAGACCCAACATTGCATATGCTGTTAGTTTGACTAGCAGATATCAAAGTAATCCACGAGTGGATCATTGGACAGCGGTCAAAAACATCCTTAAGTACTTGAGAAGAACTAAGGATATGGTTCTTTCTTATGGAGGTGATAAACAGCTCGTTGTTAATGGTTACACCGATACTAGTTGGAACACCGATCCGGATGATTCTAAATCTCAATCTGGATACGTATTTACTTTGAATGGTGCAGCAGTTAGCTGGAGGAGTGCAAAGCAAAGCGTTGTGGCGAGATCTTCAACTGAATTGGAATACATAGCTGCTTCGGAGGCTTCACAAGAAGCGATATGGATGAAGGAGTTCATTACATAGCTCGGTGTGGTTCCAAGTGCGCTGGACCCATTGTCTATCTACTGTGATAATATGGGCGCCATAGCCAATGCGAAAGAGCCAAAGTCACACAAGAAGCTGAAGCACATCAAGCTACGTTTTCGCGCTATTCGAGAACATGTCCAAGATGGTGACATAAAGATTTGCAAAGTACACACAGATCTGAATGTGGCAGGTCCGTTGACTAAACCTCTCCCGAGGGCAAAACATGACCAACACCAAACTGCCATGGGTGTTCGGTATATTACCATGTAATCTAGATTAGTTGACTCTAGTGCAAGTGGGAGACTGTTGGAGATATGCCCTAGAGGCAATAATAAATATAGTTATTATTATATATTTGTGTTTATGATAAATGTTTGCATTCATGCTATAACAGTATTAACAAGGAAACATTAATACTTGTGTGATTTGTAAACTAAATTAGAGTCCCTAGTAAAGCCTCTTCATAATACTAGCTTGTTGGTTAATAAAAGATTGTGGTTTCCCTATCATGAACATTGAGATGTTATTAACAACAAGATCATATCGTTAGGAGAATGATATGATGGACATACTCCTATAGATAAGCGTAGCATAAATATCAAGTCATTTTAATAGTTCAATTGCTATATGCTTTCTGATACATAGTAACCTAATTCCTTCGACCATGAGATCATGCTTATCACCATCACCGGAAGGATGTTTTGATGACATCAAACACCACCATAACTGGGTAGTTAAAAAGGTGTCATTGAGTGTTCGGAAAGTATGGGTTGAGACACATGGATCAAGAGTGGGATTTGTCCATCCATATGACGGATATATATACTCTGGGCCCTCTCGGTGGAATGTCATCCAATTGGCTTGCAAGCATGTGACTGGCTCACAAGGGATCACATATCACGGGAACGAGAAAAGAGTACTTATTAGTAATGAGGTTGAACTAGGTATGCAGAGATACCGACGATCAAAACCTCGGATAAGTAAACTATCGTGAGACAAAGGGAAATTGGTATCGTATGTAAGTGGTTCATTTGATCGCAAAGTAATCGTAGAAATATGTGGGAGCCATATGAATTTCCAGATTCCTCTATTGGTTATTGTTCGGAGAAGTGTCTCGATCATGTCCGCATAATTCACGAACCGTAGGGAGACACACTTAAGGATTCGATGTTGTTGAGTAGTTATGGAATGATGAGTAAGAGACCGAATGTTGTTCGGAGTCTCGGATGGGATCCGGGATATCACGAGGAGATCCGGAATGGTCCGGGGAATAAGATTCATATAAGGAAAGTCCTGTTTCGGAGTTGGGGAATGATTCCAGTGTTTTCATCGGGAATGTTCTAGAAGGGTCCGGAAGGTCCGGCACTCCGGAGGGGAAGGGTACATGAATGTGTCATAACAATGTGGAATGGTTGCATCATGTACTAGGTGTCATCGCTGAGCAAAATAAAGGGATAAATCAAATCCTAGTTTGAAAAGTCAAACGCCAATTTGAAAAGTCAAACGGCAAGTTTGCTTGGTGGAGGGAAAGTAGGAAACCTACTTGGGGAGGAAGTCCTCCTGCCTCCACCGCCGACCAAGGAGGCCGAGTTGGGGGAGGACTCCCTCCTCCCAACCGGCGCCCTCCCACCTATATAAGGAGGGGCAGGGGTGCCCCTCTAGCCTACACCTCTCACCACCCAAACCCTAGCCCTAAGCCGCCGATGCCACCACCCCCTGCTGCCGCCGCCTAGGGCACCACCAACTCGCCGAGTTGGGGTGAAACCCTAACCCTAGCCGCCGGCTAGACTCCTCCCTTGGTGCCTCTAAACCCTAGATCGCCAAGGCCTCTCTCATAGTCTACCATACTCGCTCCGGCTTAAGGCGAAGCCCTGCGAGATCTCCCCTCTACTTCCGGTACCACGCCGTCGTGCTGCCGGAATCGCGAGGAGAGTGCTATAACCTCCGGTGCCTGCTGGAACAAGGGAGAGGAAGGTGTGACCGACTGCGGGAGCGCTGCCGGAACGCAGCGCTGGAAGGATTGTCTACACGATCTTGAGATCGGCAAGAGTACGACTACATCACCCACAAGAATCTGCTCTCGTTAAACACTTTGGAATCTTCGAGGGTGCGTTATTCTATCGACTCGTTGCTACAATCTAGTAGATAGATCTTGGCTTGTTTGTTTGTATGCGGTAGAAATTTTTTGTTTTCCATGCTACGAACCCCTACAATAAAGCATCTCAAGCCCAAACTATTCAAGCAAACACAAATAACATCTACCACCACTAACTAACCACAAAGATTGTTTAAACCTTAGAAAAGGAATATTTTCATCAAAAGTTATTCGTTCTGCCACTTCAGACAATATATGACAAATAACCAAGATCACATTACTTCATACTTCACTTGTATACTTAGGATCGATAACACGTAAGCTCTTTATAAATGACTTTACTTGTAAAGTAAAGTTTGAAGATAAGCAATTAAAGTGTAAACAATCTTGAATAGCATTTCATAGATGTATATTTTATTGCTGCATAACTATGTGTTGTTCACACACACTCACAAGCCCTAATAAGAAACACAAGTGTGAAACTTATCTAAAAGGATAACACATTCTAAAGTAATCATTTCCGGAATCCAAAACCTAGAACAACGTTATCCCCGGGATTCGCGTTCATAAAAGTGCATCACATTACTTATGCATAGGGCATATTGCTTCTTTAAACATTATTCCTTACCGTACCAATGATGTTGATTTCAGATATTGGATCTTATATTATCTTGAAGACCGTGAGTGCATAATCTTGCAATCACAAAAGGCAAGTTCACACTTGCTCAAGTCCTTTGTTTATTTTCTGTAAAGTATTTTACAAATCCAGTGTTTTCGTCACCTGCATTTTAAAAAGGTCAGAAAACACTATTTTCGATAATTATGTGAGCTATTGGTTACTGATCCAGGGTGATCAGCTAATCTAGTAAATTTGACAGTTGGAATACCACTGTTCAGAACTATATCACCTAGGACTTAACATCCAATGTCGCCAGTGATTCTTGCGCCGTATATTACGCGTTAAGCATGAGATTTGGAATGGGACGGAGAAGTCAGCTGTATCTTCTTCCTCTCGCATGAAGCCTGATGTGCAGGTCATGGTTGTTATCCTCGTAGCGTGCATATTAATTGGTAATTCGTAGAGGATATGAAGCATATGGGTGGGAACCCTCAACGTCCCACGATAGTTCTGACATCTAACGGTTTGTACAAACCATTACCATAATCCAATATGTGGGCATGGTGCACACCAAGGAGGCATGCGAGGTCGCGAAGGGGGCAGTGATTGGATTGGATCATCTTTTGGGCCCCACATCATGGAATTGTGGATGGGAATAAGCTGCCCGGTTGTGCAACAAAGAATTGATCTCTCATGGGTAAAGTAACGCACCTTTGCAGAGTGTATGAACTGTAACTTGTTACTCCCTGTTCCGGGAAGGAGCTGCGAACGCTGCGGGAAAGGAACTCCATGAAAGTTCTGGTAAACCCGTGAAGGCTGACGGACATAGCTTTTCATAATAAAAGCAAACTTTGAATAAATATTTATGAAAACTTGCATTTCCTATGACCTATGGTCTGTGGCTGTAGTTATAGTGCATCAAACACTCCTTTTCTAGTGAATTTGCTGAATACGCTCATACTCAAAGTATCTTCTTAACCCTTGCTAGATTCTAAAGCCGGGATAAACAACATCTACATCAAGTTATGCTCCAGGACTCATCATCCAAAGCTAAAGCTCTTCAATGAAGTCAAGGAAGTCAACATATACATCAACACAAGTGAAGACGAAGTTACTGATTAGATAGGAATATAATCTCTATCCAAAGAACATAATTCTATAGTGTATTGCAATAGTAGCAATGCCAATCCCTTAGTTAAAATACTAGTCTTAATAGTATAATAGTTCTTGAATTGTTAATCTTTGATCCTTCTTCGTAAGAAGTTCTTTCTCTATCTTTAACCTAGAGTCTTCTCTGGATCTTGTGTAAAGAGTTAGTTGTAACCTTTAGCCATGTATTGGACCCGCTGTGTTTCTATTGTGCCATTCTGAGAGGATGTAATACTAGTGAATGGTGTTTTATTGGTGTTATGTCAACAACTATAGTATACTACATCATGCAGTGGTATGCTGGGTCACCGCAGTTGGTATCAGAGCATATGCTTTGACCTTAGGTTGGAAACCTAGTAAATGGGTAGAAGCTGTAGGACTTATACTTGCAAGAATAAAGAGTTCTCTAGTGATATGAGGGATATTCACTTGAGAATAATCTTATCATGTTGCTAGTGCGATAATTCTTTAGTATGATTGCAAATCTGATCATTACCCAAGAGTTTTAACTCTATGTGACTGATGATAATTTCTTATCCACAGTTCCACATGGCACCTCGATATCCACGTGGAATGTTCAAGTGATGAACAGGACACTGAACGACTACGGAGGGGATTGGATAGATATCTCCGACAACTTCTATGGAGTTTGGATTGTGAATCAAGACTTTTGGTCAAGATTTACAGTTACTATGATGGGCAGGTATTAGCTACATACCATGTCATGATCATGTTACCCAAGAAGTTAGGACTTAAGGGAGAAATGCCATTAGGAGAGGCAAGGTGCATGGCATCTGCATATCAGATTGCCGTAGCAGCAGCCATAACCATGATCCGAGAACAGAAATCCCAAGCTCTAGAAGGTAGTACTCATATCATTATACCACATGAAATCTCAAACCTAGAGGATGAGTTAGATCACTCTACTCTAGTTCAAGATGAAACTACTCTAGTTGTAGAGTATATGGATCGTTATCGGTCTTTGCTAAACACTTATCATAACACTCATCAAGTCTTAGTTTAGGAACTGGATACGGTCATTGAGGATTTTACTGATCCTAATAAAACAATGGCTCATAGGAAGAAGTTAGATAAATAAGCTAGGCATCCCAAATACATACCTTCAGGAGAAGTGTATGAGGAAACTGAGTTTTATGACCCAAACTCGGAATATTATGCCTACTACCAAAATGAATTCAAGCCACCTGAATACCTATGGACCAAGTATAACTCCGAACAACAGGAATGGAATAGAGTTATTCCAAATAACCCTGAGCAAAACCAGTATAAATGGGGAGTAGAATCTCAAGGTGGAACCATAGGAAATCCTATACCTTGTGATACAGGTATCAGAGAAGAGACCAACTATAACCATAGAGAGCCTTATGGACCATATGGGGGTGATACTAATCCAATCGACTTAGAAGAGTATTCCGATAGCTACTATACCAACATGTACGAATGAATCCAAGAAAAGGCTAAGGATCCAACTTACTTTGAGGAAGCGTTGTCGGAAAACCAGGAATATCCTGTAGAAGATTACGCCAACTCTAGTCATTTTTAATGACTAATCTCAGTCTCGGTACTTCTAATCAAGAATACACACCTCCTGGATGCTCTTATGCTCTAGAAGGTAGTCGTAGGACTTCACGTCATCATGGACGGAACTCCAGGAAGCACTAGAGGAAGACGAAAGTAAGAAAGGAACGACATCCCAAGGGATAAGTGCTTGAATAATGTACATAGAGGGTAATGCGTATTGTAGTTTGAAAGGTTTGCCGAAATAAGTGAGGATGTACTCACAAGAACAAGAAGTTCTTGTAAGATAGTTGTGTAAATAGGTGTGGAGCAAACCGTTGGGACATCTAGTACATTTGTAAATTATTTAAAACCTATGTATAATACATGGTATATGTTTTGTTGTTTATCGACTTTTGGATTTTATTGAATCTTCTTGATTGACTAGATCTATACATAAAGTTAATTAGGTGTGCAAATGCACGATGTAACACCCAGTTATGACTTGATGTTATAGATCTAGATAGGAACAGGAATTCGTGTAAGGTTGTGACGAGTTTCAAAGATCAAAAGGAAGGCTTACTTGAAGGATGAAGCAAAATATAAGGAGTATTAACACCATTTGGAGGATAGATAAGTCATAGAATATTTTTAGTCAGATTCAAGAAAGAAGTTTAGTGTAAAAGATGTATGGAGCAACAAGAAGTAATAAACTTAAAGCTCATTCAAAGTAGGTAAGATGCTAAGAAGTTAATAAAGTAGTTAAACCAAGTTCATGGGAGTATCATGAATAAGTGCAAAGAAGAAGTTTTGGAACCAAAATGGTATTCAACCTCTGACAATTCAGAGAGAATGCCAGTAGTAGGTCGGAAACTATAAGATAATACCTACCACTTAGAATGATCCGCCGTTGGTACTTAATCCATAGTCGACATTCCAATACACAGTTGGTATCTTGTTCGCAGCCGATGTTGGTTGACATAGTTAACCAGATCATCTTAATGGTTGCATAAAGAGCATAAAATTTGGCCTAAGTAAAGTAAGACCTAAGGAAGTATAAAAAAATGAAGGCAATCGTCTTTCGAGATGTTTCGCAAAGTCAGACTTATCCCAGCGAAAATGTCCAATAGTAAGTACGACATATAATGCTGAAAGATTTGCTTCGGAGATCCACAACTATGTGGATACACCGTACAATCTTTCATCAGACCCTAATTAGGTAAAGTCTAAACTGAACAGAGACCAACATTCTAGTTATAAAGCCAATAAATGCTATTTATACAATTTAAAGACTATTAGTAAAACCTAAGGGGGAGAGTAGATATTAAGAATGAAAGTTGAAAAGGTACTATAGGTGATAATGAAAGATTATCTAAAGCCTAAAAAGGTATAAGCTTGAAGGGCACAAAAGGATAAACTTAACCGACTAATTCTAGAAGAAACAACTCTTAAGTGATCCTTAAGAGGTAATAAAGCACATCCAATCGGGCATATGTAGAGAATAAGAAATTCCAATGGGAATGGACTAAATGAGTTCCAATCCAATCTTGGAAAGAATACCAGTATCAACTATACTATGACAAGAATAGAAATATAGTCTTTTGACCACAAACACGGGCATATAGAAACTTAAAACTTGTTTTAGTGAGACTCTCTAGACTGTAGTTAACATAGTAATAAAGTTTGATGATGAAATAAAAAGAATTGGATTAGGATGTCTAATCAAGTTATAGAATACTAGAAATAATTACATTTAAGGTCGTCATGGAGTGGAGAAATGTAACAACCACTACAAGTCAATTCCTTACTCTGAAATATGAGAGTTTACGAACTTCGAGGATGAAGTTTATTTTAAGGGGGAGAGTCTGTAACATCCCAGCATTAGAGCTTAGAAATAAGATGAACCCAGATGTGTGCATTGCATTCATCCATAGAAAATCTGAATAATTTTCGCGCTTTTAAACAAAACTTGTCGAAGTGATTGAAGCTTCTCTCAACTTGATGGAATTGAAGTAGATCATCAAGTTGACTGTGATAAGTTTCAATATAACCTTTGTTAAAACCTTATTTGGGTAAACATGATTTGATCTAAGTGTAGATCAGATGTATTAAAATGTTACTCATAAAACATTGCTTAAATAATTAATATCTGATCTTTAAGGGATCATACCATAATATTTAGCACAACAACTCATAAATACCAAGTTAAGATTACAACTTAAGTAATAAATATAAGGACTAATCCAGACCTATCTTATTCTTATCTATTCTTACTATGAGTATCATAGTAATAAATAACTTTAACTCTTTAATGAGTTTGTGTTGGAAAGAGACTAAGTCAAGATCATTCACCGTATATCTTACTTTCTATATCAATCTTTATGGAACCTAACTTAATATCTGTTGTTCATCAATGTTGAGAAATCAACTATTGATTCACCAATTCTCAATCTATCAACTCTTGACTAGAACATAGTTTGCATTTAAGTGTCTTTAAAGAAACAACTAAGAAGATAATTTCAATACAACTATAAGGTTGTATTGATAAAGCCTTGCTTAGCCAACTAAGAACTTAAGCTATAAATAATGAAAGGATGTAAATGATCATACCTTGCTCACCAATATTGAATACTTATAGCAAGTATAGGTGACATTGGTGGGTAGAACATGATTGTAACCCTAGTATAGGTAAGTTATCCTAGAGTAGTTATTATAGGTCAAATTAATTTAATGTGAGGTTGGAGTATGAGTTACTAGAGTAAATATAAGACAGTATGATTCAATTAAAGCTAGTATAGCATAGAGTTATGGAAGTAGTGTTATTCATCCTAAAGGATAGTAAGCTTTGGAGTAAGATAGTTGGATGTATACATCTAATGAAGAAATATTAGTGATAGATGAATAAGGAAGATTATGAGTGGAGTTGAAAGAACTACTTGTTGGATAGAAGATTATCAACAGTAGAATAGTGGATATAACCAAGCAGAGATATGAGAAAACTATGAAATGCTTTAGTATCAAACTCATTGGATTAATCCATGAGTTTAGAAGAATGATAGGTGGATAAGAATATCTTTATGAGTGGAGCTTATCATACTAACCATGATGATGGATAGGAAGAAGTATTATATCTAGGAAAGGAATTCCTTAATTAGAAATCCAGGATTTTGAATTATGGAAAATAGACATTCTTGGTAAACAATCAACTTTAAGTCTTAAACCAAGTATAATATCCATTTCAGGTTATTGATTCCTCATCTTATATCTATATCACTTAATAGGAATATTTTCTTATAGAAAATTACATAAGCACATCTCTGACAATTCCAATTATCAAAATTATATGTGCTTAAGAGTATCTTTATCAATTCTTCTCCATAAAACATTTTAGATGTAACTTTCTATTTTAAAAGGGTGATGTCATCAAATATCACCAATAGAAGACAATATGATTAGTTATTAAATCTTTTCTCACATCAACAGAGGAATATAAGTAAATTAAGAACCCTAAACTTCTTTGTTTATCATAATAGAATATATATGTACTGCCATTTTCCAAGTCAATGTAAGTAGTAATAACCATATTAATTTATTTTGTATTTCATGCATCAAATAATGATATAGGATCATTATACATATAAACATTTCTATTCAAATTATGAGCCAATTAGAGTTAAGTTTTATAAACAAATAAGAAAATATCATATAATAAAGCCATGGTTTCATGTAGAAAGAAAAATTAAAAAAAGGGCTTCTACATAATATAAAAATGGTTATGATAGAAAACAAATAAAGAAATAATACCATTATATGACAAACTCATAAAAGAACCTTAAAATACTTTATTAATGCTGCAATTACTCAGCAAATCAATTCTATAAGGAGAATTCAAATCAAATAAGGAAAAATTGAAATCTGAAAGTAAAACAGAAAATAGAAAAAGGGAAAACAAATAAAAAACATTACCTGGCCGTGGCCCAACTCCTCTTTGCTTACCTGTCGCCCAGGTGCAGCCCATAAAAGCCCAACAGCCAGCCCAGATCATTCTCTTCTATGACTGACAGGTGGGACCAGGGTGTAACATCCCAGCATGAGAGCTTAGAAATAAGCAGAACACAGATATGTGCATTGCATTCATGCATAGAAAATCTGAATAATTTTCGCGCTTTTAAATAAAAACTTGTCAGAGTGATTGAAGATTTTCTTAACTTGATGGAATTGAAGTAGATCATCAAGTTGACTGCGATAAGTTTCAATATGACCTTTGCTAAAACCTTATTTTGGGTAAACTTGATTTGATCTAAGTGTAGATCAAATGTAATAAAATTAAGCCCTAATACATTACTTAATGAATTATATTTGATCCTTAGGTGATCATAGCATAGTATTCATTATAATCACTCATGAATACCAACTTATAAATATAACACAAATAATAAGAATGTAACAACTATATCTTAATCTCATCTACTTGTACCATGAGTATCATGGAAATACCTAACTTTAACTCTCTAGTGAGATTGAGTAGGAAAGAAACCAAAGTTAAGATCATTCACCATATATATTTCTTTCTATATCAATCTTTATCATCTCTATTGAATCCTATCCTTATATTTGTTTTTCATCAATATTGAGAAATCAACTATTGATTCACCAATTCTTAACCAATCAATTCTTGACCTATCAACTCTTGTACTTATTATAGCATTCACTTAAGGCTTATAAAGAAAGAAGTCAGAAGAGGTAAATAGTGATGCTAGTTTTAGATGTCATCTATAGGATGGGAGTGATTGGAGGAAATCAAATCAATATGGTAACAAAGAAGATTACAAGGATGAAGTCTGAAGATAGTTACCAGGAGTAGTCCTATTGGATCAAGTAGGTATAGTCAATGAATTATATCTCTTAATCCAATAGAGCTAAATAGAATATAATTATAATACAACTATAATGTTGTATTGATGAAGCCTTGTTTAGCCAACTGGAAACATGAATCATAAATGATAAAAGGATTATAATGATCATGCCTTATTCACCAATATTGAATGCTTATACCATGTATAAGTGACAATGGTGGATAAAACATGAATGAACCATAGTATAGATATATTATCCTTGATTAGTCATTACAAGTCACATAAATATAATGTGAGGTTGGAATGTTATATATTGGAGTCAAGTAGAGACAAGATAGTATGATTAAAATGATGTTAGAGCAACATTGAATTAAAGAAGTAGTATTTTCCTCTTTGGAAATACTAAGCACTTGAGGTGAAGTAGGATTTGATGTATACATCTATTGAAGTGATATTAGTGAAGGATGATTAAGGAAGAGTATGATTGGAGTTAGAAGTAACCAATTGTTGGATTGGGTCATTATCAGCAGTAGAGTAGTTGATATAACCAAGTCAGGATAAGTTAAGATTATGAAAAGCTTTAGTGTAAGACAAGCTCATTGGATTTATAAATGGCTTTAGAAGCATAAAAGGTGGATAAAAATATTCTTGTGAAGCAAAGCTCATCATGTTGACACATGATGATGGATATAGAGAAGTAATATATCTAGGAAAGGAATTCCTTAATTAGAAGTCCAGAATTATGAAGTATGGAATATAGGAATTCTTGGTAAACACTAGATCCTACATCTTTATCAAAGATATTATCCATTTCATCCAATTAATCTATCATCTTACTCACACAAAGCCTCATAAAAAATATTTACTATATCAAATCACCTGAGCACATCTTTGTCATTTTTCAACCATCATCATCATAGGTGCTTAGGAACTATCTTTATCAATTTTGTCTCATAAGTTAGCCTAGAAAACAATCCCACTATTTTATTTAAAAGTTAATATCCATATTGACCACAAACATAAAGACTATATGTTTAGCCATTAACCTTTATTCACATCAATAAAATAAATATGAGAATATTAAATCTTCTAAGAACTTATGGTAAAGCATTTTCAATTCAAACTTTAACTCATATGTTATTTGTAATAAAATATATATTACTATTTCCTAAATCTATGAGAACAATATTAACCATATTAATTCTTTTGAATATCATACATCAAATAATGATATATAATCATTATATAAAATTTTCTCCAAACTATAAGCTAACAAAAAAGTTAAATTCTATCATTAAATAAAGAAATATCATCTAATAAATCCATGGTTTATTATGGAAAGAAAATAAATAATAAATTCTCTTAACAAATATTAGAATGATCTATATATAAACAAAATATATACAAATGTATAAAAAATAAAGAAGTGATAACTCAATATAATAAAAGTTCATAAATAGTTCAAAATAACTTATTATTGATGCTTGTATCCAGCAAAGAATTTTTATAAATAAAGATTCCTAAAACAAATGAAAAATACAACGGATAAAAAAATAAAACAGAAAATGAAAACAAACTGAAAGAAAAAATAGAGGAATACAAATCTGGCCCACGACCCATTTCCTCTTCTCTCTATTCGTCGCCCGCAGGTCACAGCCAAACTCCTCCGCTCACTTCGCTGCAGCCCACCAAGGCCCAGGCTCAACATACCTTTTCGTCCGATCTATCTCCATCGTCCACCTCTGGGCACGCCGGAAGCTGCTCGCTGGCGGCACTGCGACGCTCACCGGTGAGGAGATGCACGCCGCCGCCCCCTAGTGCCCTTAAGTGCGTCGTGCCACCGCTTGACAACCCTAGCTTCGCTTTATCCTCTTCCTCCCTCATTTCCCCATTCGACACCGAAACCAAGCTCCAGGTGCTGCGGTGTTCCCGACGTTGCCGGCCGTCCTGAACCTCGCCGTGATGTCTGGGAGCTCCGCCTCGTTCGTCTCCATCGATTGCCCCGAGGCGTGCAAGCGAGCAAGGACTCCACTGCCGCAATCGGAACCTCGTTCCCCTCCTCCGACCGTCGTGCTCGCCATCGATTCCGGCCACCTAGCTCCTCGGCGACCCCTCTGCACGCTTCGTGGTGAGCTCCTGGTCCTTAGGGACCTTCCCTCTACCTTCCTCTTTTCCTCTCCTGAGCCCGCGCCGAGCATCTGTCACCCCGTCGCCGTTCGTCGTCACTGGCCGCGCTCCGGCGACCAAAAAATGGTGGCGCCGCCACCGTAGGGTTCCTGGCGCTGCCCTCTTTCCGATACACACGAGATCAGCCACGCGCGCGAGGGGAATCCTATCGGTAATCGATCTGGGAGGTTCATCCTTGGCTGATGTCACCCTGACATCAGCACCGCATCATCCCCAGCCACGTCAGCGTGTTGGACTTAGTCCACTGCTCGCGTGCAGGATGACGTGGTCACTGGCCCACTGGTCAGTGAACGTGGGTAGATCTAGCCCAAGTGCACAATGTATTTTCTGTCTAGGAATTAAATAAAACCATATTAATTCCAATATAAATAAAATAATTAAATCTTGTAAATTTAATATCTTTTGTTTTGTAATTGAGAAAAATATGTTTAATATATGAAAAAATTCAGAAAAATAAAATCTACAACATAAAAGCATTATCAAATATTAATATGATGATTACTTAAATAAATATTATTTAATAAAAGTTTTATAAGTAATAAAACTTTGATAATTAATATTTTAATAATGGTAAATGTTAAAATGTAAATAAAATACCAAAAATCTTAGAAAAATAAGAATTAGAGTTTAAAACTGTAATCATATATTATTATTCCTCTTAATTAAATATTTATTATTTATTAAGTATTTATATAGTAATCAACCTTATTAAAATCATATCTTATTATTTATAAATCACAAAAATAAATGTAATATACCAAAATAATCACAAAAATAATAACTACATGTTAAAAATATGATATTCCACTTTTGAGTTAAATAAAAAGTTAAACAACTTTAATAACTTAAATATAAACTTATTTCCTTAATTGATAATTCACATTAGGGTAAATAAAAATTGCTAATAGTTCTAAAAATTAGCTAATTAAGTCTAATAAATAGTATTAGTCTTTAATATTGATAATATAAAGTCAAATTAGTCCAACACATTTTAAATACAATCTTATTGAATGATCCTTCAATTATATGTGTAATTTATATTCTAAAAGAACCTTTAAAAAATTATAAAATCTCCAAGGATAATTTGTAGTAAAATAAAACCTATTCTTTTATATTAACCACAAGTTTATAAACAAACTAAAACATTATACATGAGTTCATAAGAAGTAAATAATGTTGTTTACTTATTCACAAACCTTAACCACACCCTTATAGGAAGGTAAAACCCTTTATACCATTATAATGTAAAGAAATCACCACTCCAATAGAAGTAATGCCATTCTTAAGTAACTTTAAGGAAACAATATAAAGTGAACAAGATACAAGTATCATAAGTAATACACCCTAAGTCTATCTACACTCTTCAAGTTATTTATAGTTACCAAGCTTTAAGTATAATGCTAAAGACTTTATTATATGCTTTATAGTTAACTTTGGTCTGTTATAATTAAATAAAGCATCTTAAATCCAAACTAGTCAAACACAAACAACATCAATCACAATTAATTAACCATAAAGAATGTTTAAACCTTAGTAAGGGAATCTTTTCTTCAAAAGTTATTTGTTTTGCCACTTCAATCAACATATGACAATTAATAGTAAACACCTTACTTTATACTTTACTTGTATAATAAGATTGTTAATACTTAAATTCTTTATAAGTGACATTACTTGTAAAGTAAAACTTGAAGATAAACAATTAAGATGTAAGCAACCTTGAATAGCATTACATACTGTGTATTTTGTTGTTGTATAAATACATGTTGTTTTACACACACTCACAACCCTTAATAAGAAGCATATGTGTGAAACTTAATCTAAAAGGGCAACACATTCCAAGGAAACCCTTTCCAATATCCAAACCCTAGAACAACGTTATTCTCGGGATTCGCATTTATCAACTTGCATTACATTACTTATGCATAAAAGAATCTTGCTTCTTTAAACATTAGTCCTTATCGGACCAATGATGCAGATTTCCGCTATTGGATCTTATATTTTCTTGAAGACCGTGGGTGCATAATCTTGCAATCACAAAAGTCAAGTTCACACTTTCTCATGTCCTTTGATTATTTTATAATAATGTGATTATAGGTTATTTACCATGAGGTAATAACCTACTATAAGAGTTCCGGTGGTAAAGGAACATATTATCTAGGACTTAACAACCAATTTCGCCAGTGATTCTTGCGCCATATATTACGCGTTGACCATGAGATTTGGAATGGGACGAAGAAGTCAGCTGTATCTTTTCCCTCTCGCATGGAGATGGATGTGCGGGTCGTGGCTGTTATCACTCGTAGCGTGCATATTATTTATGGCAATTCATAGAGGATATGCAGCATATGGGTGGGATCCCTCAACACCCCACGGTAGTTCCGACATCTGAACGGTCTGTACTTCCATTGCCATAATTCAATAGGTGTGGGCTGGCATACACCAAGGAGACATGCGGGGTCGCGGAGAAGGCAGTCATTGGCTTGGGTCTTAGTCTGGGCCTCACACGAAGGAAGTGTGAACGGGTTCGCGGCCCGGATGTGCAACAAAGCTAAGATCTCTCATGGGTAAAGTGACGCACCTCTGCAGAGTGTAAGAACTGTAACTCGTTACTCCCTGTTCCGGGAAGGAGCTGTGAACGCGGCAGGAAAGGAACCCCATGAAGGTTCTGGTAAACCCGTGAAGGCTGACGGACATAGCTTTTCAGAATAAAAGCAACCTTTGAAGAAATGTTTACGAAAACTTGCATTTCCTACGACCTACGGTCTGTGGCTGTAGATATAGTGCATCAAACACTCCTTTTCTAGTGAACTTGCTGAGTACGCTCGTAGTCAACGTATCTTCTTAACCCTTGCTAGGTTCTAAATCTAGTACAGACAATGTCTACATCAAGTTATGCTCTAGGAATCATCATCAAAAGCTAAAGCTCTTCAAGGAAGTCAAGAAAGTCAACATATACATCAACTCAAGTGAAGACGGAGTTGCTGATTAGATAAGAATAGAATTTATAACCGTAGAACCTACTTCCGTAGAGTATTGCAATAGCAGCAATGCAAGCCAGTAGTTCGGCTACTAGTTTTATAAGTATGGTAGCTATGAGTTATTTATTCTTGATTCTTCTTCGTAAGAAGTTTCTTTCTCTCTCTTTAACCTAGAGTATTCTCTGGATCTTGTGTAAAGAGTTGAGTTGTAACCTATAGTCATGTCTTGGACCTGCTATGTTTCTGTTGTACTACTCTGAGGGATGTAATACTAGTGAATGGTGGTTCCTTGGTGTTATGTCAACGACTATAGTGTACTACATCATGTAGTGGTATGCTAGGTCACGGCACATGGAAGGATCACGGGTTGAGATGAAAGAAGTGTCAGGGGTGTTCTGCAAAACTGTCATTGTCGTCTTCCTCCAGTTGGAAGCAGCTCGGTGGCGATGCCGAGGCCGTCCGCCGTCGTCCTTGCACCAAGATCTACGCCGCCGTCGCCGGGAGAGGATAAGGAGGCCACTGCGACGCCTCTGCTCATCCTCACCCCCATTTTCCCCCTTTGAAAACTCCTCTACATCGTTTTCCTTTTCTTCACCGAGAGCCCTATCTTGAAGGTGAGCCGGAGCCGGCGATTCCGTGCTCGCCTCAGCCAGATAAGACCACTGTGGAGACTGCCGTGCTCTTCTCGTTCGATTGCCCCAACTTGCACCAGCGGAGGAGGCGTAAACCAATCCAATCGCACCCTCGGTTCCCGACGTTGTTCGACAACCTCACCGTCGTCTCAGACCGCGCCTCGCCGAATCAATCACACCATCGCGTTCCTGGTGAGTCACTGAGTCTCCTCGCATGCGCCGATGCCTTGTTTGCTTCCTAAATCCACGCCACCGAAAGCACCATCGCATAAGCTCGTCGTCGGTTGCCCTCCAATGACCAAAAACCAGCGGCGCCACCACTATCTTACCCGCCTTGTTGTTCTGGTTCGAACAAGCCCCTGCACACCCGCTCACTCGCACGCTACTGCCCTCCTCGCCGTCGTCTGCCATGCCACCAGCGAGGTGACATCAAGGTGAGATCATCCCTGGCCACGTCAACGTGTTTGACCAGTCTTTGTCTCGCGTGGCTGATGACATGGCCTCGGGCCCATATGTCATTGTCTGGGGGTAGCAATCCAGTCGGTAACAAACACATTTATTAACTTGAGAGCTGAGGTGGCCACTGGCCTACTGGTCAGTGACTAGGGCTAGGTGTGGGTGCGGTGTAAAACGTTAATTCCTGTTTAAGAAATAAATAAAATGTTATAAACTCAGTTATTGATATTCCAGAAATCAAATAAATGATTAAATCTCGTTTAATTAATAACTTTTGATTTATAATTCAGAAAAATGTATATAATATATGAAAATTTGTAGAAAAATAAGATCTACAACTTAATATTATTATCAAATATTCTTATGATGATTATTTAAATAAATATTATTTAATAAAGGTTTTATAAGTAATAAAACTTTGATAATTCATATTTTAATAATGGTAAATGTTAAGAATATAAATAAATACCAAAAATATTGGAAAAATAAAAAACAATATTTTAAAACTATAATCATGCATTATTATTTCACTTACTTAAATATTTATTATTTATTAAGTATTTTTAAAGTATTAAATATTATAAAAATCATATCTTATTATTTATAAATCATAAAAATAAATATAATATACCAAAATGATCACAAAAATAATATCTACATGTGAAAAATATAATATTTCACTATTGAGTTATATAACAAATTTAGATACTCTAATAACTTGAATTTAAACATATTCCCTTAGTTTAAAATTCATATAAGGGTAAATAAAATTTGTTAATATTTCTAAAATTAGTCAATCAAGTCTAATAAATAAGTATTAGTCTTGCATATTAATAATAAGTCGTAATGATTCAAAACATTAGAAATACTATTATATTGAATTATCCTTCTACTATATGAATAAATTATATTTTAAAAAGATCTTTAATAATTATAAAATCTTTAAGAATGATATATCAATCAAATACAACCTTATAATGGACTAAATCAAAGATAATTCATGAGTAGTCACTAGTACTATTTATTTATCCACAAACCATAATCATACCTTTATAAGGAAACAAAAATAATCTTGTTACACTACAAAATTAAGAGACCACTACTTAAATAGGAGAATAACCATTCTTAAGTAACTTTAAGGCAACATTAACAAGTACACAAGGTACACATGTTATAAGCATTATACTTTCAAACTATCTATGTTTTAAAGTTAACTTTAGTCTACAAGAATCTAAATATAACACTATAAACATTATTATATGTTTTATAGTTAACTTTGGTCTGGAAAAGTTTAGTTATAAAGCATCTCAAGCCCAAACTATTCAAGCAAACACAAATAACATCGACCACCACTAACTAACCACAAAGATTGTTTAAACCTTAGAAAAGGAATCTTTTCTTCAAAATTTATTCGTTTTGCCACTTCAGACAATATATGACAAATAATCAAGATCACATTACTTCATACTTCACTTGTATACTTAGGATCGATAACACGTAAGCTCTTTATAAATGACTTTACTTGTAAAGTAAAGTTTGAAGATAAGCAATTAAAGTATAAACAATCTTGAATAGCATTTCATAGATGTATATTTTATTGCTTCATAACTATGTGTTGTTCACACACACTCACAAGCCCTAATAAGAAACACAAGTGTGAAACTTATCTAAAAGGATAACACATTCTAAAGTAATCATTTCCGGAATCCAAAACCTAGAACAACGTTATCCCCGAGATTCGCGTTCATAAAAGTGCATCACATTACTTATGCATAGGGCATATTGCTTCTTTAAACATTATTCCTTACCGTACCAATGATGTTGATTTCAGATATTGGATCTTATATTATCTTGAAGACCGTGAGTGCATAATCTTGCAATCACAAAAGGCAAGTTCACACTTGCTCAAGTCCTTTGTTTATTTTCTGTAAAGTATTTTACAAATCCAGTGTTTTCGTCACCTGCATTTTAAAAAGGTCAGAAAACACTATTTTCGATAATTATGTGAGCTATTGGTTACTGATCCAGGGTGATCAGCTAATCTAGTAAATTTGACAGTTGGAATACCACTGTTCAGAACTATATCACCTAGGACTTAACATCCAATGTCGCCAGTGATTCTTGCGCCGTATATTACGCGTTAAGCATGAGATTTGGAATGGGACAGAGAAGTCAGCTGTATCTTCTTCCTCTCGCATGAAGCCTGATGTGCAGGTCATGGTTGTTATCCTCGTAGCGTGCATATTAATTGGTAATTCGTAGAGGATATGCAGCATATGGGTGGGAACCCTCAACGTCCCACGATAGTTCTGACATCTAACGGTTTGTACAAACCATTGCCATAATCCAATATGTGGGCATGGTGCACACCAAGGAGGCATGCGAGGTCGCGAAGGGGGCAGTGATTGGATTGGATCATCTTTTGGGCCCCACATCATGGAATTGTGGATGGGAATAAGCTGCCCGGTTGTGCAACAAAGAATTGATCTCTCATGGGTAAAGTAACGCACCTTTGCAGAGTGTATGAACTGTAACTTGTTACTCCCTGTTCCGGGAAGGAGCTGCGAACGCTGCGGGAAAGGAACCCGTGAAGGCTGACGGACATAGATTTTCATAATAAAAGCAACCTTTGAAGAAATATTTATGAAAACTTGCATTGCCTACGACCTATGGTCTGTGGCTGTAGTTATAGTGCATCAAACACTCCTTTTCTAGTGAATTTGCTGAGTACGCTCGTACTCAAAGTATCTTCTTAACCCTTGCTAGATTCTAAAGCCGGGATAAACGACATCTACATCAAGTTATGCTCCAAGACTCATCATCCAAAGCTAAAGCTCTTCAATGAAGTCAAGGAAGTCAACATATACATCAACACAAGTGAAGACGAAGTTACTGATTAGATAGGAATATAATCTCTAGCCAAAGAACCTAATTCTGTAGTGTATTGCAATAGCAGCAATGCCAATCCCTTAGCTAGTTAAAATACTAGTCTTAATAGTATAATAGTTCTTGTGTTGTTAATCTTTGATCCTTCTTCGTAAGAAGTTCTTTCTCTATCTTTAACCTAGAGTGTTCTCTGGATCTTGTGTAAAGAGTGAGTTGTAACCTTTAGCCATGTATTAGACCCGCTGTGTTTCTGTTGTGCCATTCTGAGGGATGTAATACTAGTGAACGGTGTTTCATTGGTGCTATGTCAACGACTATAGTATACTACATCATGTAGTGGTATGCTGGGTCACCGCAATCTTGGTATTTCTACCAAGATTGGAGTGGAGGGGTTTTAGGAAAAGGTTTTGGAAAACCTAGAGATAAGAGTAGTTAAATATTCTGTCTTCAAAACATAAGGAGATTGTATGTAGGTCTCAATAGTTTTGTTGATAGAACTAACAATACATTTTGTTTATCAAAGTCATCTTGGCTCAGGTTTTGAAATGCCAGAACATTTGAGAATATGAAGGATGAGCCAAGACTTCTCTTTTGTAAAATAGCTTTTGTAAACTAGTGTTGAGATGGGAAGTATATTATCTAATACACAGTCAGGTTCATGAACACAAGCAAACAAGTAAGAAAACATTGCAACACTTAAGTCAGAAAAAGTTTTGTTCCCCCTGATTTTTGCCTTTTTGACAAAAGATCAGGGTTGCTGAAATTGGGATGTTACAAATATGGTCAGTTTTGTATTTTGTGATGTTCTTCTCAACGGTGCTTGTCTTTGCTTATTCACTCTTGGTATTCTTCTTGCTCTTCTTCTTGTTGGACTTGGAAACATATCCAAGCCCCTCTTTTCCAGGATTTGATCTTTGCTTGCAAAGAATATCATCAAGAACACCCTTACCTTTGGGAGTGGAGTCTTTGACAAGCTCAACTTACACCCTATCATTTTCCTTGTGAATATGTGTTGATTTATATGTGCTAGGAGCATCATATTTGGTCAATCGAATTTGGAGCTGATCAAGTGACTCGTTGAGAATTCACTTTTCAAAGCCTTGTGGGCAATGTCAAGTTTCTCCAATTCCTCGGAGAGTCTAGCATGAGAAGCCCCAAAGTCAACCTTTTCTTTCTTTTGTTTATTTGCTTTGGCTACTGCATTGCCACGTTCCTTAACAAGCTTTGTCACCACTTCTTCATGTGACTCCTCAATAGACTCAAGTCTCTCTTCAAGATAAACACGAGCCTCTTCCTCTTCTTCTAGAGCATTTTTTAGGGATGCAATCTCCATTGCATCCTCCCTTTAATCCTGCCCTTTTCTTCAAGAAGCACTTCATTTTGGGCCAGCTAGTCCATGAGAGCCTCAAAATGTATTTTGTGCTCACCTTGCAAGTTAGTGATAAAATAGTCCAAAGCAACAATGTCTTCTTTAAACTTAAGAATAGTAGGATCATCCATGTCAATCATAGCCTTATGAAAATAAGTGTTAGAATATGATACCTCGGAACATCTTGCCATGAGACAAGTAGCGTTATTGTTGATGAAATTTTCGTTTGGAGAGTCAAAGAGAGATGTTGGTGTAGATGTGGTGACTATAGCAGACACCTCTCGAGAGCTATCATCCTCATCTTCATCTTCACTTCCCGATGTATACTCTTATTGAGCTACTAAGACTATCTTTGGTTTCTTCTTGAATGGAGCATTCTTCTTCATAAATTGATTCTTTCGTGGAGCCTTTGACTTCTCTTTGAGAATGAGTCTTCCTCCATTGTCTTATCTACTTTGATAAGGACACCCAGATACAAAGTGTAGCCGGTCTCCATAATTGAAACATGTTCTTAGCTTTTGACCGTTCTCCCTTCTTCCATTTGCTCCACTCTTGCATTCTAGTTCAGATTTGGCTTTGGCTAGATCCTTCCAAAAATTCCTAGCATAGAAGGCCTTGTATTGTCCATGAGCTCTCTTTAAATCCTTGGGGCAGTCCATATCTTCTATGTCATCTTCATCTTGATCAGCCACACTTGTCTTCAAGGCCATCTTGGCCCCCTTTTGCATCCCAATGGCTCGTGCACGTGCATCTTCGGCATTCTTAGCAGCCACTTTGAAAGCTGCCATTTCTTGCATTACCTCATTGGATATCATTAGGTGGTAGTTATGCCTTCCTTGGAGACTCTTCAAATCTGTGGGCTCAAAAGGCATAAGAGCACTAACATACTTTCGCTTGATCCAAGTATCATCAACATGAGAAGCACCATGATTTCTGAAAGTCGTGGCTATTGACTTGAGTCGCCTATACATGTCCTCGTGATCTTCTCCATCCAACATATAGAACCCTTCGGCTTGGTTACTCAAAGCATCATACCTATTTCTTCTCACCCTTTCATTTCCAATGAAGAGCTCGGTGAGGGCATCCCAAGCTTCCTTTGTTGTGTTGAGATGCTCTATGTGTGGCATGTCTTTGGTACCCACACCAAGTTGAATCATGTGTAGAGCTGTTGCATTGAGTTGACTGTCTACAACCTCTCTTATTGTTAGGTTGTTTGGATCTCCACCATGAATACCATTCTCTATGATCTTCCACAACTTAATGGAGGAGCTGCACACATGAGACTTCATCAAAAAATTACATTGATTAAAAGTAGATGCTGAAATTTTGGGTGGATCACCCCTGTTATGTATATGAGGGTGTGGGATATGTGGATCAGGTTAATACACATGGGAAACCTCATTGTATCCTTCCTTACCACTATCCTTTTCGAGGAGGAGCTCTTACTAGTGCCATCACTAACCACGTCGTTCTCTTTGGAATCGGTGTTACCCTTTTCCTTGGATTGTGGAGTGGTAGCATCAGAGGCAGATGGAGGTGATGATGCGGATGGGGAGAGACACATTATCATTTGGCGCATCTCTTCCATCTTAGCCTCCATAGAACTAATGAAGGTTGTTTCCAACATCTTGAGATCGTTCATGGTGACTACTTCTGGAGCATCACTCCCATCTCCCTTGGAACCCATACTTCTCATAGGCGGTTAAGACCGAATTAAGATATGGGGCTCTGATACCAATTGAAATGGATCGTATGGACACCTATAGGGGGTGAATAGGTGCTACTCAATTTTTAGTTATTTTTCAATTTTAGGCTTGACACAAAGTAAATTCTCTAGATATGTAACTACGAGAATTTCCCTATATGCATACCTATCTACTAAACATGTAAAGAAGTGGAGCATGCAGAGACACATGCATTTGTTTTACCACAGTTCCTTCCTTGTTAAGGGAAGTACATCTGCGTTGGAGGGGTGGGCGGTTCTAATACCACCACGCCACAATATGCCTCACCATATTATTTGATGGATCTCGCCACGAGAGTCCTGATACACCTTCTCCACTATTGGTACCCTTCGAGGAGGGAACCGATGCCTTTACAACTCTAGCGGGGACACATACATAACCAACTTCGAGGCTCCCGTAATGACAACAAGCTGTCACAAGAATAAGGATTATCAAAATAATCAAAAAAGGATCTAGATATTTTCAAGAAATACTAGATCAAAGGTTCTCTAAATGAGTGGAGAGGAGATGAAGCGCTTGATTGCTGTTGATGAAGATCGATCCCTCCTCCTTCGATTCCTCATGGAACGGGGCCTTTGGGTGGATGAAGGTGGAGATCTCTTGGATGGTACTTGAGGAGCAAATCTTGTCTTTTTGAATGAACCAAGAGTTCTGGCAGGAGGGGGATGATGGGTTTAAACACCCCTATCTAGAACTGGCCGTTGGAGAAGTTTGGGGGCGGATTATCCGCCATGGGGAAAAAATCCGCCCCCTGGACGGGAAGTTCGAGGGAAAATCCGCCCCCCACACAGTGGGTCACGCCGAGCTTGACTTGGTGAAAATCCTTGAGGGGGCGGATTATCCGTCCCTGGGGAAAAATCCGCCACAGAGACGGAAAGTTCGAGGAAATTCCGCCCCTCTCTGATTGACGCACCGTGGCGACCTTTGCAAAAATCCTGGGGGACGGATATCCGCCCCCCTTGAGGGGCGGATTATCTGGCCTGGGCAAAAACTCCGGTCCTGGACGGAAAATCTGAGAGATATTCCGCCCCCATATAGTAGGCCGCGCCCTTGCACCCTTTTGAGATTGGGGAAGGGGAGGATTATCTGGCCCCTGGTAGGAGCGGATTGTACGCCCCCAAACCACTTTGAAGCTCCTTTTCAATGTTAAGATCTGTAGCACTTCAACACACATTAAATAATCCTTGGTATTGTTATCTAACAGACAAAACACTAGGGATCATGGAATGTTCTTTCACCGACACCTGCAGAGAGGTATGAGAGTAATTTTCTTCCCTAATATGGGGCTAAGATGTGTGTTCCAGATGAAAGGAAAAAAGAAGCATTCAAGAAGAAGCTCGGGACAGAAATCCTCTAGTGGACAGGGGTCTTGTTCTGGAGCTGGCCGTGTAGGGCAATCATATCAATCGCCTGGAGCATCAAATCGTCAAGGTCATGAAAAGGAGATGGGTGAGGTAAACTCCTCGTTGAAGCCCAAGAAACCGATGGCAAGAAGGTCTAAAACTGAGGCAGCAGTGGGTGGCAAGTTGGGGATAGGAACAAATGTGACAGGTCAAAAATCAGCAGGCAAAAGCGCAAGGATTATATGCCAAAGGCGATGGTGGCGGAGGCTCCTTTTCTGCTAATGCAAAATGTAACTCTTTCTGTCTCTACCACTATTCATGAGGCCACTAGGGATGGTGGTGATGATGTTGTGGCTGGCTCTGAATCAAACAAGAAACACAAGAGTGATCCCTAAGGGGAATTTTGTCGATCGTCAAATCAGGTGGAGGTTGCGTAGCAATCCCGCCAAATGCAATGAGTCTCTTGTGCTACAACTGGTGGGGTTTGGGGTCAGACTCGGTAGTTGGAGAGATCCGCTGGCTAGTGCGGACATATCGCTCCCTCCTTACTCTTTCTGTAAGAAATGAAGACGGAGGATTATAGAGCCCAGAATTTCATGTGGTCACTTGGTTTATTTGGTACTTTTGCTGTCAGTAGTTGACAAGGTTTAATCTCATCAATGCCCATTGTTATGAGCTTGGGTTTTGGAGAAGATGGGGATGCTAGAGATCGCGGAACGGTTAGCAAACAAGCAACGCAGGGACACGAGGTTTACCCAGGTTCAGGCCCCTAGAGGGAAAACCCTACTCCTGCTTGTCTGCTCTTGATTACGGCGGAACCAAAAGTTACAGGGGTGCGCAGATGCAATCTGGCGTGGAGGTGTATATGCGGTGGTATGTGACGTGCCCTCCTCGTCTTGCCCTCCTAGACTTTATATAGAGGTAAGCAGGTCCTGGGCAAGGATCGAGTCGGTTACAGATTTAGGGTTTGCCCCTTTGAATATTCTATCTAATCTAGTCTTGCTCTCCAAGGATCCGAAGACGTCATGGGCTTGGGCCACCCAAAAGGCTTCATGGGCCGTGTATATTCTCGTGGGCCTTCCTTGGGCTGGACCAGGTATGCTAAGACCGTGTACCCGTAGGGTATAACCATGTCAGTAGCCCCCGAGTGTTCAGTCGAATCGTAGATTCGGCTAAGGACTCTTCAATATTTCGGGTGAAGCTGTTTTCTGTTTATCAGAGAATGATTTTAGTGTGTAGGGATTGTTGATGCGTGTGCCTGACTCTCCCGACGGATCGGGGCCAGTTAACTGTCTTAGGACAAAACAACACGATCTTCTTCAGATTCGAGTCCCTCGACTCGAACCCAGAACAAATGCTAGCGTAATTGAACTCAAGCCGTTGAGGACATATACGAGTAGAATTCCAGTAATTTTTGAATGATGTACCCAACGCTTCCGTCGGGATTTTCATCGTGCCTGCTGGCACGGATTATTCCTAGCAGAGCGCAGTCGTGTGCGTTGCCAGGCCATCAGATGGTATCTGTAGGTCATATCTTTGCGTCGCAAACGCAACATCCGAAATTTTATCACCACGGAGGTGTTTCGGGTGGCCAAGGAGGATGTTAACTCACTTAGCGTTGGCTGGGTCAGAGTTGCCGAAAAGTTTTTGCGTGCTGATCCGAAGGATCGCAGTTGAAGAATTCATAGGGTGCGCGACCAGCGCTCCCTATGGGAGTAGCCCCCGAGTGTTTGTTCGAGTCGTAGACTTGAGAAGAGACTTTAATTCAGTCGTTGTTGACTTTAGGTCCGTAGGACACAAATTTTTCGGATGCTTGAATCCATACTCCCTATGGGAGTAGACCCCGAGTCCGTAGTAGAGTCGTAGACTCGGCGTAGGACTCGAAGATCTTGTGTGTGCACGACCAGCGCTCCAGTTTGGAGTAGCCCCCGAGTGTCTGGCGGAGTCGTAGACTCGGGCAGAGACTCGAGTCTTGTATCGCGCAGTTGTCGTAGACTCGGGCAGAGACTCGAGTGGAGACTCATGCGAGGAGAAACCACTAACTCGAAAGTGCATCGAGTCAGCATCTCACGCATAAGGAGCCAGGAGTTGACGTAGAGGAGTCGTGCGACGTAGAGGAGTCATGCAGCATTTTAGCCAAAAGGACTCGACATTGCGGATGAAGTCAACGCCGTTGCTTCTGTCGGGTGCGCGACCAATGCTGCTTTTGTCGATGATTGATGTGGTCATCCGAGGAATGTGTCGACTCAGGTCTTGACGTTGATCGACTCTGTTGGAGGACCCGATAGAATAAGTCGACGCAGTCGACGTCTTCGTAGGCTGCAGAAACACAGAGAATTGTGAAGTACATGTATCTTGTGAAGAATATTTGCCTTATGGCTTGTGCAGTAAGATTCTGGTGCCGATCGAGTCGACACTTTTGCACTGTATGCTCGGCCTTTTCGTTAGCCTGATTACCCTTAGTCTCAGTATCTTGCCGAGGCACTTGGAGTTCAAGGATTCGACGATCAGGCAGAATCAGCTACTCGGACTGTCGTGTTCGAGGTGCTCGAGTGCGTGGAGCCGATGGCACATGAGGTTACTCGAAGAGGGCGCAGCCCCAAGTGTTTCGAGTGCGAGTTAAAAAATTTAGCTCTAAGTAGAGGAAAACTTAGCTTTATTGGTAGTTGTCGTGGACAAAGTTGATGCGACCGCGAACATAATCAACACGGTAGCGGGTCACGCGGCGGACCACAGTCATAGCGGCGACGGGTTGCCGAAGTCGATGGTGGTAGCGAGCTCCACATTCGAAGATTGCCGCAGTCGAATACCCCACCGGGTCGCCACATCCGAAGGATGTATCGGGTCACCAAAGCCAAAAGTCGCATCGGGTGGTCGCATCCAAAGACTGCATCAGGTCACCACATTCGAAGAATGCAGCGGGTCGTCAAAGTCGAAGACCGCAACGTGTCGCCGAAGCGGAGGGAGCCCCCGAGTCATTGGAGCCGAAAGTCATAGCGGATCGCCGGAGTCGAATACTACAGCGGGCCGTACGGCGAAGCCGTCAAATATTTGTTGGACGAAGTTGATGTAGCGGATGCGCACCCGACACGACGGACTAGTAGTCAACACGGCGGTCGAGAGTTGTGCAGCAGAAAGGGTTGACATGGCCGTATGTGCGGCTGAATCTGCCTGACTTTTTCAGGGCGGGTCGTCTCCGCGTCTTCCCTGCTACGCTTGTATCTATTTTGTACTAATTTCTTGCAATTTTTTGGAAGATTGATTTCCCACGCTGGCTGCTTGGAAAATCAGGTTGACCTTTCGTATGCTTGTTTCGTGAACTTAATTGATTGCTTCCTTATTTTTCTCTGGTATAGATTTATTTGTGGTCCCTTTATTTGTGCCCTGGGACCTGATCTGCTGCTAGGTTGGATCACTAGTCACGATCGGATTGATCACCACCAAAATAAAAAAAATAGGTTCAGACACGCCACGCGCGCGCTCGCACTGCTTGGACTTTGATCTGCTGCAAGGGCGCGCTCGTGCTGCCTGGTTGTGTTGGAATCGATTAATCCCCTTGATATGTGTTACTGAGCGCTCGTACAAGAGAGCCACGTAACTTCATGCGGCTGATCTCATCTGGCATTGTAAAAGATTTTTTAGTTCACGCATCCATGGTGAGGACGAAGTGGATCACGGCGGTGCTAGTGACGACGGCCGCAGCTAAAGATGTTGATGGATCCCGTCCGGAAGCCGACTCGAAGCGAAGTAGATCTGCACTCTTGATGTCAACGAGTTGTAAATTGTTGGTAATTGAACCGTCACGACCGCATGATCAGCGCCCCCGGTTTCCACAGACGGCGCCAATTGACAAGGTTTAATCTCGTCAATGTCCATTGTTATGAGCTTGGGTTTTGGAGAAGATGGGGATGCTGGAGATCGCGGAACGGTTAGCAACAAGCAACGCGGGGACACGAGGTTTACCTAGGTTCAGGCCCCCCGGAGGGAAAACCCTACTCCTGCTTGTCTGCTCTTGATTACGGCGGAACCAAAAGTTACAGGGATGTGCAGATGCAATCTGGCGTGGAGGTATATATGCGGTGGTATATGAAGTGCCTTCCTCGTCGTGCCCTCCTAGCCTTTATATAGAGGTAGGCAGGTCCTGGGAACAGATCGAGTCGGTTACAGATTTAGGGTTTGCCCCTTTGAATATCCTATCTAATCTAGTCTTGCTTTCCAAGGAAGACGTCATGGGATTGGGCCACCCGAAAGTCTTCATGGGCAGTGTATATTCTCGTGGGCCTTCCTTGGGCTGGACCAGGTATGCTAAGATTGTGTACCCGTAGGGTATAACCATGTCAGTAGTGTGGGAGTTAGTAGGGCTCTCACAATGTTTTGGTTACCTTAGTACTCAGTAGAGTTGAAAGGTTTTAATGCACATTGTCTTGATGTCAAAGTATCGTCAGAAGGCTATGTACCCTAGAGGGCAACCTTTGTGTATGGTGAAGCTACGAGTGAGTTATGTCATGATTTATGGTCTCTCCTACGTTGGCTAAGATTGGAATGGGAGGGGCCATGGATCTGTTGTGGGGACTTCAATGAGGCACTTCATCAAGATGAGCATTCTTGTGTAGCTAAAAGATCAATGTCGTAGATGGCTCTTTTTTCTAACTGTCTTGATGACCGTGGAATTGTGTATTTGGGGTTCACGAGACCAAAATTCACATGGAACAATCACCATGATGAGAAACACCATTTCAAGGTTAGACTTGACCGGGCAGTGGAAAACAGTGCTTTCATGAACTTATTTCACGATGTTTGGGTTGAGAATGTGGTCGCCACTGCATGTGATAATATAGCTATATCCATCTTGCTCCTTGACTCGAATGGTTCACATTATAAACGTCTAGTGCAGTGATACGCCCAATTTGTAGCACCATTCTATATCATAATTTACCTCTATTCATTGATATATGTCTTATTATGAGGTATTACTTATGGCTATTCATCTGTTTATGCATGTTGGATGATTCTTGGAGGATGGACTGCCGAAGTTTGGATTCTTATGGAAAAGAGGGCGTTTCGGTGCAATTTCGTGAAGATCAAAAAAATACCAGTAAAATATGGGAAAATATTATTTTTCTAGAAGATTGAGGAAGCCAGAAGGAGGATCGAAGAGGGGCCACAGGGGGCCCACACCCCCCAAGGCGCGGGTCCCCCCTGGGTCGTGCCTAGGGCAGGTGGGGCCCACCTGCCCGGCTCCCGACTCGCCCCTTCTCCTATATCTTCCCTACAGAACCCTAAGGCCAGGGGAGCGACCACAAATAGATTTCCGCCGCCTCTAGGGGGCGGAAAACACCGAGAGAGAAAGATCTCTCCGGCAGACAGATTTCTGCCGGGGGAATTCCTTCCCGGAGAGGGGATACCGTCGCCATCAACACCATCATCAATATAGGATTCATCGGGATCATCATCATCCACACCATCATCTCCACCAGCACCATCATCACCACTCCGTCCCGCTGTAACAATTGTGTTGGATATTGCTTTAGTTCTTAGGGGAAAATTTCCCGGTGTTGATTACTATTGTAGTTGATGCTTGTGAGTGGAACCATTGGATTATTATTTATGTTCAGATTGTTATCCATTACCATATCATCTTTGATCTTGATCCATATGATGTCTTGTGAGTAGTTCGTTTAGTTCTTGAGGACATGGGAGAAGTCATGTTGTTAGTAGTGGATTTGTGATGAGTTATTATTCAATGGTTTAGTATTTAAGTTGTGGTGCTATTCTTCTAGTGGTGTCATGTGAACATCGACTTCACCATTTATGGGCCTAGGGGAATGCATTATGTATTTGGCTACTATTGTGGGGTTGCCGGAGTGACAGAAACCTGAACCCCCGTTAGGAAACCTTTGCACAAGGGAGTGTAGGATCTCAGAGTTTAAGGCTGTGGTTAGATTTATCTTAATTACTTTCCTGTAGTTACGAATGTTTGTAGGGGTTTAATCACAAGTATGTATTTGTCCATGTAAGGTCGATATGTTAGCACAGGTTCACCCACACAACACTGTTGGGAATATGCCCTAGAGGCAATCATGTATGATGAGATTTCCCATTGTATTCATAAAGATATTAAGTTGTCCTTGTATAAACATCTAATGTGTATCATTGATGTAGAGGTCCCAACCTTTAATAAGGTGGAGATCCCTGTGTTTACAATGCTAGTCCCTGGATCAATAGCTAGCATCCACAGTTAAGATGTAATATCAAGAAACAAAGGTCAAAATACAACTTTATAACCAGAAATAAAATAATTCATTACATCTTACATAGCTCATTTGGCTATCACATTACAATGCAGCAGAAATAATTATATAGCATGGAGTCCTTCATCTTCAAAGTGCCACATGCAATCATGTTGGTTGTAGACTTGTAATCCTAATCAACACAATTCACTAACATCAAACAAACCTGTAACATTATAAGTTACAGCCACAAGGGTTAATACATTTGAATTGTATTGGCAAGTTTCACTACTATGTAGAAATAAGTGGATCCTATCAATACATGCATATTTGGCTAAGTAGGTTTTGGCTCTTTTGCAGAAAGCAATATAGTTTTATCCTATGTTTTCAAAATAGTTTTGATCTTTTGAAAATCTTTCTGAACTCCTTGGAAAACTCCAAGTGCTTCTAATCCCTTGTTGAAACCATCAAGTTTTACTTTGAAAAATTGGAATGTCGAGATCTTCCATAGCTTCAGGCCTTAGTTGCTCAGAGTTTTCCATAACCGGAGACACAGCTAAGTACTTAGAATTTGATCTTCTGCATAAGTTGTACACTTTACCCACATGACACAATCTCGTCTTGACGGCACCAGTGGCCGCTGGATAAGTACTCACCAAAATGGAGTGCTGGCAGATCGAGAATGTGACAAAGTCTTTCCATAGAAGTCCTCCCAATACACAATGCTAGCTTGTCTACCAGACACCAATGTAGGGATTTTTTTCCCATACACAATTCTAGTTAACCTGAAGATGCCAATGCATGGGTCTTCCACTATGTAGTTGACTAAGCCAGAGCCCATTTAGCATGTGGCTGTACACAAAAGCCACTGTACGGGAAACATGCTCAATCTCTAAGTCCCTGGGTGGTTTTCTTCTAGTGCACATACAAAGAGATAGCCATATAAACATGGTTCCCTTTGTTGCCACCTTGTCCAAAACTTGAGTATCCTTTTCCACCCAGATGGTTCATTGAGTACTTGTTTTATTATATAAAACGTATATCTTTCCAACACTTCATGTAATCATATCATGTATCCCATCCCAGATATATAGCAGGGCTAAGCATACTACAACTACAATGTTTTCTCTAAGGAGGATTTAAGGATATCCTAATAGGATAAAGCATAGCATAGAAATATAGTAGTCCTATCATGCATGTTACAAAAATCCACAAAGTGTAATGAAAATAGTAGGACATGGATGATAGTGTCACTTGCCTTTTTAGTAGGGAATATTGGTTCACTTCTTGATCTTGCAAATATCACACCCTTCTAACTTCACTACAATTCAATCAAGCAAACACATATTCAACTAGCATTCAAACCATTTCACCACATAAAATAATAAAAACATGGCCATGCATGCAAGCATGCAAAAGATGGTTTTATCTAGAAAAGTGGTTTCTATTAGGCTCTAACCATTTTAAGGCCCATATTGGTCATTTACAAATGTGGTAAAACCATTTGCAAAAGGTTTCACTCCATAAACCAATTATTATATCAAGGTGATATTTTATGTTGTTGAAAATGCCTTTTGCAAGGTAATGATTTTATAGGGTTTATCAAATATATTTTTAAATCTCAAAACTTCGTGTTTACGGTCAGAGAGTTTAACTCAAATCATTTTCCCAAGATTTTACTCAAAAAGTATTTTTAACACATAAACAATATTTTTATTTGACTAGAAATGTTCTAATATAAATATTTACTCCTTAACTTCACAAAATACACCTTTAAATCCATAAGTTGGTTCCTATGGTCAGTAGGTTCAAAACAAACCATTTAGAAAAGATTTCACCTTAAAAAAATATATCTAGAACAATTTTTATATTCAAATTATGCCTACACAAGTTTCTGCAAATTCAACCAAGTTTCCAAAAGAAAAACATTAAACAAAGTGCATGGTTGAAAAGTACTTGTTCTGCTGATTCCAATGATATACAATTTGCAAAATTTGGACGTGTAGATTAAAAGTTATGAATTTTGCAAGTTTGCATGTCTAATAGATCAAATTTCTATTTTAAATCCTGAGTCTGGCCACGTGGCGCTTCCTTACTGGACGATAATGGTTCGCGCGGATCGATCAACACTGGCCGCAGGATCTCACTTAAATCGCACGGCATAGATGGACGCGTACCCCTTCGTTTAAATCTAATATGAATCCTTCGATCTAGATCCGACGGACCACAGCAGCTCGACCATGGTTTGGCGGCGCTGGCGGCGGCTGACGGCGGCGCACACTCGGACGGAGACGTTGCCGAGGGACTAGGTCGCGCGGGGAAGGGAGAGGATGCTCACCATGCTCGCAGGAGTGCGGCGAAGCTCAAGGTGGCCTTAGTTCGTCGAGGGGCGCACATGAACAGAGTGGATTGCTAGACGGAGCTTGCAGTGGCGTCGGGTTCGTCTGGTTGTCGTCGGAGGCGGGGTTTGAGAGCGTGCTAAGACAAACAAGGCATTCGGTTAGATGCGTACAATGTTGGGGATCATGGGAGCATCATCGGGAGGTGCTGGGGCAGTCTGTACTCACCGGGGGGACTCGCCGGAGTCGAGGCAGGAGGCGGCGATGCTCTGATGTTGAGGTTGTCGAAGCTACGGTGCTTGCGTGGGTGTGGGGTTGGTGCTGGGAGATGCGTGAGAAGAGGGGAAGCAAGCTCGTATGCTCTGGGGGGCGAGGGGCGGTTGGATGGCGCCGGAATCGTCTGGAGAAGCTCGTCGGGGCAGTGGTGCTCGAGTTCACAATTCGCGCAGCCTGGAGGCAGAGAGGAGGCGTGGCTTGGGGGACATGGAAGAGGAGAGAGAGGCGTTTAAAGGCGCGTGGTCACGGCGAGGAGTAATTCAGCCATCAACGCGTATTAACACGAATTGATTCGCGGCAGAACGACGTTGAGCGAGGGGGAAACGGCCGGCATGGGTGGAAGAGAAGACTGACAGCGTGGGGCCGTGTTGTCTGCGAGAGAGAGAGAATAAAGGTGGGGCCCAACGTTCAGCGACTCTGCGGGTTTGCCTCTGGGTGAAAAACGGTTCGCGAGAGGGGAGAGCTGGTGGGCTAGCTGTTGGGCTGGGTTGGGCCTGCTGGCTGGGCTGCTTCGTTTCCCTCTTTTTTTTATACAAAAAGTTTTTTCCTTTTTCTATTTGGAATTTCTGTTTTGATTTTCATTCAAACAATTCAAACTCTATTTGAATTCAAACCACCACCAAACTTTGGGTATGTTTTAATTCTGTTTATTATCATATTCCAAAGTCCAAAATAGAATAATTCTTTTATTCTTTTAGGATCTATTAATAATTAAATAAATAGACATTAGTGTTTATTTCAAATAGGATTTAATATATTTAAAAACTCTATTTGAATTCTAAATATTACCAGAACCTTTTCAGTAGGTTTTATTTGAAAAATAGAACACTTGGAATTTTTATTTAAAATACTTTAATAAGTTTTAATGTTTATTTAAAATGGAAAAAAACCTTTACTTAAATAAAATTGGATATTAATAAATCCTCATTATTTGATTTAAATAATCCTTTACTCTTTTTATCAAATAGAAATATTTTATTTTATTTTCTTGGCCAAGATTTAATTTGACTCTTTAAAATAGTCCTTATTTATTATTTCTACTTTGTTTATGAAAACCATATCTTTTTATTTAAAGATCCAAAAATGGTGATTCCAACTATTATAACTTTATTTATTATTTGTTTATCTTTTTAAATCCCTTTAGGATTCTATTTGATCAAAATAGGTTTTGATGTTTCCATTTGGAATCAAAAAGTTTCTTCTCACCCTAAATTTCATCAATTGATTATTTTGTTTATTTATTTTTCACATTTCAAAATTTGGAAAATTTTGGGATGTGACAATTGAATGTGTGATTCGATTGTGGAACTATACATTCATGTTATTTGTACTAAATATCCTTGGTCATTGAGGTTGTGCTGGACACACAACTTAGACCAATGTGAAAGTTGGCTTGACGACTCGGTTCCACTTGTCATGGGAATGGAGATGCTATTCCAACTTACACAGATTCGGCTAAAGAGTTTAGCGAGTCGGATTGACCCATATTGAGGTACAACGAGCAAGTTGTCATTTGTATATCTCAATCAATGTAATCCTTAGACCTGAGGCTATTGCATAGTCCAAGTTGAGGATCACCGACTTAGGTTCTGTCAAACGCTGATCTGTAACTGGGCAGTTATAAAGGCAGAGTTCGGGTCGACTGAGAATCAAGCTCCGTGATGTGAATAACCAAGATGGAATTTTGCCCCTCCACTCAGAGAGATATTCTCTGGGCCCTCTCGGAAGATATGATTCGGAAAGCATGGCCATGAACGACTCGGTTAAGTGTTAACCGAGGCGATCGACTAAGAGTTAGTCAGGTGAATCACTTATCTCGGATCAAGAAGAGAGTCGGACTATTCAAGGGATGACAATTATTCGCCTATAGTCTGACAAGGTATATCGTGAGGCAAAAGGGACTCGGACACAAGTCGCATTGGAAAGGCAAGTCGTCATGACTCTTTGGTACTTGGGAGTCGGCACGTTCTGCTAGGAGCCGCTATGATAGATTGATTTAGAGTCGAACTCTAATCGTGTCCAAGTAGCCATGAGCCTGCGGGCTCACACACTTAAGAGCGGGAGCAAGTTTGGATTGGATCTGAACTGGAAATTTAGTTGGGTTGGACCCACAGGGACTAACATTATATGGGCTTTAGTGAATGGGCCACGCGAGCAGAGCCCACGTTCACTTCCTATATATAGTGGAGCACACCAACCCTGAAGGGTTAATCGTTGTTCGGTTTGGTCATTACATGTGTTGGAAACCCTAGCTCCACAACAGTTCTGCCGCCGTAACGAATCTAGCAGTTCGTCGCCGACGCTCCTCCTTGCACGTGTGGATACCAACAGAGGTGTTGTACGATCAGCACCAGGACGATCGGATCGCAAAGGACTGCACTGCATCAACTGACGCGCTTCATTAGTAATCCGCAACTGCGCGTTTAGTGGTAAACCTCGTGGCCTTCTACCTCAGCTAGATCTTGGGATCACCATGTTAGAGGGGAAATTTTTGTTTTATCTCTATGTGGCCCAACAGTGGTATCAGAGCGATAGCTTCTGGTTTTAGGCTCGAGATCTCGCATATGTGATATGCGGTAGGCTGTAAATGAGATCTATATGATGTTTTGGTGGTCGATCTATGAGATAGATCAGTTTTGTACGAGGTTGATTGGATCAACTGTACTCGGGGAATGGTAGATCTGATTTCCGTGATCATACTGCTAAGGTCGTGGAACGACATACCCCTACCAGTCGGCTTCCGCCATCGGGGTCGGACCGCCGGCTTCGCCCTGTCGTAGCGCCTTAGATGTCGTTGCGAGTTTCACAACACCGATAGATATTGTATCTATGCATAACTTGTTTTGCAGGAAGTTGTGGATGGTATGGTTCATGTGCATGTGATGTATGTAATCCATATGTGATCTGCGAATCACGGGTTTTGTCAGCCGGCTGGAGCCTAGGTGCTGTCATATTATTGTATAACGACCTGCGTGTCGGAATCTCCTTGTAATTTACTTTACTAAGCTAGTGTAGCTGTTTGGAGAACCCGGAAGGCATGCAAGGCGTTGTACATGTCGGCGACATGGGGTAAGACGGCAAGTGACAAGAGTTGGCACGGGTCGGATTACAGGCTTTGTGGAGATGGAGGTCGCCATGAAGAGAGCCATACCATTTCACATTATAATTGTTTTATTTTGTGTTATTGTTATGTCTCTGTTTTACCTCTATTAGATAGTCGGTAAAAATTAATCCCTCAAAGAAGGTCTAGTCGGTTTTCCCGCCAGTGTTTGCACCATCATAAGTCGGACATTTTTGCTAGTGGGCTCATAAAATTGAGGTGCTGCCAATTCTTTCCGACTAGGTGGGTTCAAGTTGGACTCTTACTGCGGAAACACTCGGTAAGCTAGACGGGTCTATCACAACGGTTGTCGGGCTCGGGGAAAGGTTGGATGGGAGCCGGGGCATGTGATGCCACCCGTCCAACAGGAGTCGTATGAGATACGATTGACAAGGAGTTGTCTACCTAGATCACTTGGCGGCTAGCGGTGATGCTAAAGCTCACTAGCCGACTTGCTTATTTAGGATCCTGAATCACTAAGTAACCATCGGAGGGGTATTGGTTCTAGTGGGAGCATAAAATATTAAAATGTTTAATATGCTTGCTCTTTTATGAATACATGTCTTAAGTGTTTTGCATATTTTTTGTTGTAGATCATGGCACCAAGTAGTAGTCACTCTCAGATATCCGGTTTTGCGTTGAGAACTATCCTTGAGAAAGATAAACTGAATGACACTAATTTTACCAACTAGTATCGAAATCTGAGAATTGTTCTCAAACAAGAAAAGAAGGAACATGTCCTAGACAACCCACTTCCAGATGAGCCGAATGAGAATGCGACTGTCACTGCCACCAATGCCTACCGTCGGGCTAAGGATGAGTCCACGGATATTAGCTGTCTTATGCTTGCTCACATGGAACCGGACTTGCAAAAGCAGTTCGAGCATGTTGAGGCCTACGATATGATCGAAAGTCTCAAAAGTATGTTCCAGGCTCAGGCGAAGACTGAGAGGTATCAAGTCTCTCAGGCTTTGCTGAGTTGCAAGCTTAAGGATGGTGATCCACTGAGTCCGCATGTGATCAAAATGGTTGGTTATGTGCAGTCTCTGGAAAGGCTTGGCTACCCCATTAGCGAAGAGTTCGCTACGGATATAATTCTGAACTCTCTTCCTAGTGCATATGGGCAGTTCATTTCGAACTACCACATGCATGGTATGGATAAAAAGCTCACTGAATTGCATGGGATGCTCAAGCATGCAGAGGCGGATCTCAAGAAGGGCGTCAGTCAAGTGTTGATGGTGTAGAATAAGGCTAAGTTCAAGAAGAGTTCTTGGACTAAGAAGAAGGCTAAGTCAGGAGGAAAGCAGGCTCAGGACCCGGTACCAAGCGCTTCCTCAGGGACTAAGCTATCTCCTTCAGCCGGATCCACTTGCTTCTACTGCAAGGCGGTTGGCCACTGGAAGAGGAACTGCAGCAAATACTTGGCTGACAAAGCCAAGAGTGGAGGTATGACTTCCGACTCAGGTACACTTGTTTGCAATGTTATAGACATATATCTTGCTGATGAACATAATAGTTCTTGGGTATATGATACCGGATCAGTTATTCACATCTGCAACTCGTTGCAGGGACTGGTAAGAACTAGGAGCGTAGCAAGAGGCAAGGTTGATATTCGAGTCAGCAACAAAGCAAGAGTTGCTGCGTTGGAAGTCGGCACGATGCAACTTCATTTACCTTCCGGATTCATCATGGAATAGAATAATTGTTATTATGTTCCAGTGCTCAGTCAAAACATTATTTCTGCTTCATGTTTGATGAGGCAAGGATATGAGTCGAATATCAAGAATAATGGTTGTTCTTTGTATTTGAATGATATGTTTCACGGCTTTGCACCCGTCCAGGACGGGTTATTTATTTTGAATCTTGATGGTGAGTCGGTTTATAACATAAATGTTAAAAGGTTGAAACCAAATGATCTGAATATGACTTACTTTTGGCACTGTCGGCTTGGTCATATAAGTTGGAAACGCATGAAGAAGCTCCATGATGATGACTTACTTTTGGACTCCTAACTTCGTTCGACTTGGAGTCGTTCGAGAAATGCGAATCTTGCCTACTCGGCAAAATGACCAAGACACCTTTTGCAAAGAGTTGAGAAAGGGCGTCCGACTTGTTGGGACTAGTACATAGTGATGTATGTGGACCAATGAGCACGACAGCCAGGGGTGGTTATGAGTACTTCATTACTTTCACTGATGATTTGAGTAGGTATGGATATATCTACTTGATGAAACATAAGTCGGAAGCCTTTGAAAAGTTCAAAGAATTCCAGAATGAAGCACAGAATCAACTCGGCAAGAAACTAAAGTTTCTTCGGTCAGACCGAGGAGGCGAGTACATGAGCCATGAGTTTGATGAGCATCTGAAAAGTTGTGGAATAGTTCCTCAACTTACTCCGCCAGGAACGCCACAAAGGAATGGTGTTTCGGAAAGGCGGAATCGGACCTTGTTGGACATGGTACAATCAATGATGAGTCGGACAGATCTGCCTTTATCATTTTGGAGATATTGTCTAGAAACGGCGGCGTTCACACTAAATAGAGTACCATCAAAATCGGTAGAGAAGACACCGCATGAGATGTGGACAGGCAAAAGGCCGAGTTTGTCTTTTCTTAAGATTTGGGGTTGTGAAGCATTTGTCAAGCGACTTCAGTCGGACAAGCTTACAACCAAGTCGGATAAGTGTATTTTCGTGGGGTATCCGAGGGAAACCTTGGGTTACTACTTCTACAACCGAGAAGAGGGCAAAGTGTTTGTCGCTCGGAACGGTGTCTTCCTTGAGAAAGAGTTTCTCAGTCGGGGAGTAAGTGGGAGCACGGTGCAGCTCGAAGAAATTCGAGAGGAACCGGCTAGTAGCGAGTTGGCAAAAACCTTGGAGGTTGAGCCGGTCGTGGTAGCTGAGCCGGCAGCAGCACCTGTACTACGAATTTCGGCAAGATTACGAAGTGTTCATGATGTATTACTGTTAGACAGTGATGAGTCGGCAAATTATTCGGAAGCGATGGTGGGATCTGATTCCGATTCATGGCTTGGAGCCATGAGATCCGAGTTAAAGTCCATGGATGAGTTTGGAACTTGGTTGATCTGCCAGACGGTGCAAGACCCGTCGAGTGCAAATGAGTCTTTAAGAAGAAAACTGATATGGATGGAAATGTTTTCGTCTATAAAGCACGCCTTCTCGCGAAGGGGTTCCGACAAGTTCAAGGAGTTGATTACGACGAGACTTTCTCGCCCGTAGCGATGCTTAAATCAGTTCGGATCATGTTAGCTATAGCAGCCTATTTCGACTATGAGATATAGCAGATGGATGTCAAAACGGCTTCCCTTAACGGAAATTTAACCGTGGACGTGTATATGATACAGCCCGAGGGTTTTGTCGATCCGGCTAATGCTGACAAGGTGTGCAAACTTCAGAAATCGATTTACGGGTTGAAGCAAGCATCTCAGAGTTGGAATATTCGCTTTGATGAGGTAGTCAAATCGTTTGGCTTCATCAAGAGTGATCATGATTCTTGTTTATACAAGAAGTTTAGTGGGAGCAAAGTAAACTTTCTAATCTTATATGTGGGTGACATATTACTGATTGGAAATGATGTCCAGATGTTGCAAGAAACCAAGGAATCATTGGAAAAGAGTTTCTCAATGAAATACTTGGGTGAGGCAACATACATTCTCGGAATCCGGATCTATAGAGATAGATCAAGGACGCTCATTGGATTGAGTCAGAGTACTTATTTGGACAAAGTGTTGAAGAAGTTCAACATGAAATCGTCTAAGAAGGGGTTCTTACCGATGTCCCATGGTGTAAAACTTAGCAAGACTCAGTGTCCTTCGACAACTGATGAGCGAAGTCGGATGAGTGCGATTCCGTATGCTTCTGCAGTCGGATCCGTCATGTATGCCATGATTTGTACTAGGCCAGATGTTTCATATGCTCTAAGTGTTGTGAGCAGATAACAGACTGATCCTGGAGAAATCCACTGGACATCGGCTAAAAATATCCTAAAGTACTTGAGAAGGACTAAGGATATGTTTTTGGTTTATGGTGGTGAAGATGAACTCAGTGTAAAGGGTTACACGGATGCGAGTTATCTTACCGACTCTGATGATTCTCGTTCGCAATCCGGATACGTGTTTATTATAAACGGAGGTGCTGTGAGCTGGAAGAGTTCCAAGCAAGAGACTGTGTCTGCATCTACAACAGAGGCTGAGTATATTGCCGCCTCATAGGCAGCAAAGGAAGCTGTTTGGATGAGGAATTTCCTCATGGATCTTGGTGTGGTTCAGGGCTCGTCTAATCCGTTAGACGTGTATTGTGACAACAATGGTGCTATTGCACAAGCCAAGGAACCTAGACAGTACCAGAAGAACAAGCACATACTCATGCGATACCACCTGATTCGTCAGTTCGTGGATCAGGGTGATATCAAGTTATGCAAGGTACACACGGATGAAAATATTGTGGATCCGTTGACAAAGCCATTACCACAGCCGAAGCATGAGGCGCACCTGAGAGCCATGGGCATTAGATGCTTATACATGTTATGTCGGAAGATTGACTCTAGTGCAAGTAGGAGACTGTTGGGAATATGCCCTAGAGGCAATCATGTATGATGAGATTTCCCATTGTATTCATAAAGATATTAATTTGTCCTTGTATAAACATCTAATGTGTATCATTGAATATGTGATTCGATTGTGGAACTATACATTCATGTTGTTTGTACTAAATATCCTTGGTCATTGAGGTTGTGATGGACACACAACTTAGACCAATGTGAAAGTTGTCTTAATGACTCGGTTCCACTTGTCATGGGCATGGAGATGCTATTCCAACTTACACAGATTCGGCTAAAGAGTTTAGCGAGTCGGATTGACCCATATTGAGGTACAACGAGCAAGTTGTCATTTGTATATCTCAATCAATGTAATTCTTAGACCTGAGGTTATTGCATAGTCCGAGTTGAGGACCACCGACTTAGGTTCTATCAAACGATGATCCGTAACTGGGCAGTTATAAAGGCAGAGTTTGGGTCGACTGAGAATCAAGCTGCGTGATATGAATAACCAAGATGGAATTTTGCCCCTCCACTCGGAGCGATATTCTCTGGGCCCTCTCGGAAGATATGATTCGGAAAGCATGGCCATGCCTCGGTTAAGTGTTAACTGAGGCGATCGACTAAGAGTTAGTCAGGTGAATCACTTATCTCGGATCGAGAAGAGAGTCGGACTATTCAAGGGATGACAATTATTCGCCTATAGTCTGACAAGGTATATCGTGAGGCCAAAGGGACTCGGACGCAAGTCGCATTGGAAAGGCAAGTCGTCATGACTCTTTGGTACTTGGGAGTCGGCACGTTCTGCTAGGAGCCGCTACCGACTGATCGATTTAGAGTCGGACTCTAATCGTGTCCAAGTAGCCATGAGCCTGCGAGGTCACACACTTAAGAGCGGGAGCAATTTTGGATTGGATCTGAACTGGAAATCTGGTTGGGTTGGACCCGACCCTGATTTGGACCGAGTCAGTGAGTTGGACTCACAGGGACTAACATTATATGGGCTTTAGTGAATGGGCCGCGCGAGCAGAGCCCACGTTCACTCCCTATATATAGTGGAGCACACCAACCCTGAAGGGTTAATCGTTGTTCGGTTAGATCATTCCATGTGTTGGAAACCCTAACTCCACAACAGTCCTGCCGCCGTAACGAATCTAGTAGTTCGCCGCCGACGCTCCTCCTTGCATGTGTGGATACCAGCAGAGGTGTTGTACGATCAGCACTAGGACGATCGGATCGCAAAGGACTGCACTTCATCAACTGACGCGCTTCATCAGTAATCCGCAACTGCGCGTCTAGTGGTAAACCTCGTGGCCTTCTACCTCAGCTAGATCTTGGGATCACCACGTTACAGGGGAAATTTTTGTTTTATCTCTACGTGGCCCAACAAAAACTTCCAACACCAGAGAAGAGTACTCAACTATTTGAAGCGAAAGCACTTGACAGAATTCCCATGTGTCCTCGAGAACGTTTGGTCCTTATAAGTATTTCCACAGGCTTGTCCTTTGCTAAAAAAGGATTGGGCCACTTTTTGTGTTTGTTCTTTGTTACTTGCTCCTTGTTTTGTTGCCTTATCAGAAAACCACTAAAAATTTGTTTGCTAAGTATTCACAGGGATCTCCTGCTCCATACCACTGTTCAGCACCTTCTGCTCCTCGTTAGGATCGACACTCATATTTATCAAAAGTACTACGATATGCTGCAACCAGTGCAACAACACTAAGAAAATATAGCAGAACCTGCCTCCAAGAATTCCCTGAAGAATTTGACCAGAACAAGTATCCAACATTTGATTCATATCACCTGCATCAAATTGAGAGCGAGAAAACATCATCAATTAGAAGGAATCCGAACAAATTAGAATCACCAGTGTTGGTGGGAGTACCGGGAAAATTATACCTTCATTATGTCAAAACTAACATCTTCCCCTTGGTGATTGAAAGCTCTTTGAGCCAGTCCAGAATTCTAATGCGACACACTCTCCTCGAACTCTCTACATGCCTCCATCACTCCCGCTTTTCCTCGCCGGCTCCGACAGTATGGACGACAATGTCAGGCAAGCACTTACATCCAGAACCATCACCGAAGAGCCCTGCTCCCATGCTTCTTGAATCTCCTCTTCATTGTGTTGGTCGCCTGCTCGAATCTTGCACACTACTGCCGCTAGAACCTCTTGACGCTCCGGTGATCTCATTGGCTCAGCGTGGCCTCTTGTTGAGGACACAAAGCAGGGGTGTTATGGCTTGCTTCTGATGGTCATGTGTTATACTTAATGAAAAGTAGAAGTGCATCTAGGATAAATATGGATGATACCTCGGCTCAGCTGTAGCTGACGATTGTGGCTATGACCCTCAGCAATACGAGTGCAGAAGATAATGATGCTCCTTCCAGAGGGTTCACAAATTGTCAAGAAAGTTTATTTATTAACCTGAAAAAGAAACAATTGCAAGGCTTTATTAATGGTGTATAGATTGACAGCAAGCCGGTATGAACAAGGAAGATTCACAATTATTAACAGTGTACAGATTGATAGCAAACCAGTGTGAACAAGGAAGATTCATATTGTAGATAATAACTCTTGCGAGATATATTTGTAATAGGAAAACATGCACAATTGAGCACAATGTCACTTTGAGCCGAGCTTTGAATTTGTTATCCAGTCAATGTATCTGGAATTTTACAAGAAGAATTTAGAGCCGAGCTCTTCAAGTAGTTAAGCATCAAAGTGATCAGTGATTTTACAAATAGGAAAATGCAGCCGATACAACATCAGTTTGCTAGTGAAATCAATTATATATCATGTAACAGGGCACTTTTAAATCTCTCGATCTCGGCTCACGCTTTATCTGAATACCTAGTTGGTATATGCAGTTCATACAGTTAGATAACTGCTGAAAGAAGATATACTTTGTGTAAAACTTCATAATAATTTATCTTGTCCTGTTTATTCTTAACCAACTTTTTTAGCAAAGTTACCGCACCAAGTTGCCACAGTTTAATGACAAGCATCTAAATCTTTGTAGGATTTTATTCTACCTCCGTGAAGGTCAGGGCATAACTCTTTGAAAGTTCATCTGCATATCCATAAATTAGGCAATACTCCATTATAAAAATATAACCATTGTGGCATCAATATGCTCCATGCTATACATGTCCAGCAGGCCAGGGAAAATTGGCATCGAAAGAATAGATGGCATGTTGATCCCACTTCACTTTGATTGCACTTGACACACTCATAATCTTCTATGAGGAAGTTCCGTGAAGATTTTTTTCTTGTATTTAGTCTACAATCGGAAGTAGTAAAAAATTACTGTTTGAATTAACTTTCAAAGCCGCTGGAAAGATGACTACATTATTGAATTATCTCATTTGTGAGAGTGACCGTAAAAGAACTACAACAGGAATACTTAGCTAGGTTATATAGATTCATAGAACCAATTATTTATTTCTCTCCTTTTGCGGGGATTCATCAAAACAATTCAATCATGCACAATCTTCATAATCTTCCGCAAGGTGAGACATGAACACACTGTAAATTTACTACACTAAAATACAAGCGAACTGATCCACAATAAAACTTCCATCTGAGCATATGCTTACCTGCAGACAGCATGAGCTGAACTATATAGGGTTGAAATTTGGATTTCCTTCAGCATAAGATACCCAGCTAAAGAGAAGAAGAAGAAAAGAAAAGAATGTTTATAGATCATTTAGAAAAACAACATAAGTGAAACTTGATTGCCAATTGTAGATAAATACATTACAGTTGCATCATCCTAATTTTTATGAACCAAATTAGCAGCACGCATTATACAGAACTTGGTTGATGCTTTTGCAAATCAAAGCTTATTCTGACAATATTTGTTATTTGGTTCCTTAAAACAAAACAATAATGGGTCAAATAAGAACAGAGATCTTGAAATGTAGCATTGCAGTCTTTCATTCCCACCAAGTTTTTATCCATCATGAAAGAATAAGTGAACCAAGTACGGTCAATAACAGAAACCATTCAACTACAGTGAAACTGAAGTACTAAACTACTCAAGCAAATAAAGAGGAGGATACAAACCCTGGCTCGTCGTCCCCATCTGAGATGTAGGGTGGGCGTGGCAGCGTGAGAACCCCGACATGGACAAAAGGCACCAACGGCTTGGGGTGTCTAGTCTGTGCGGAGACACATAATTTATGTGTCCTCGTTTGCGCAGATGAAAGATCAAGGCATGTACAACGCATGCGCTTAGAGCGGATGCTAGTATCAAATTCCTTGCCGTTATACCCGATTTTCGTCCGAGACTGGGATTCCCGCTTGCGTCGACACAAGAAGTTCCGCCGGGCGCTCTAGGGAAAATCGGAAGCCGGTGCTACTCAAATTAGCGCCCCTCCTGCCAAAAGAACTGGCGTAACAATTTGATGAGAAAATCATTGCACCAGCTCATTTTGGAGAACGATTTGTTTCCGCAAGGAGTCTGAACGATTCATTAATAACCGATAACCGACTTCATTCCTTAAAGAATCATAGATTACCATACTCTAGCAAAATATCAATTCGTGTCAAAAGTTCCTAGTCTGATGCCTAATTTGATTGAAGAGAGGAAAATTCATGGAAAAAAAAAGTATGGATCGAAAGGGAAAAAATCACATCACGAGTCCTCCTGTAAACATCGGCTTTCAAATGGGGATTTCACGGAAACAGAAACGCAGAGAGCACATGCCCAGGCGCAGCTCTATCTCACATGCTCGAGCAAGGACGAGAAGATGATCTAGCCGGACACGGGACTGTGTCATCGAGGAGAAGGATGTCGTCGATCTAGGGTGGGTGGCCGATGGGTGAAGGGGAGGGGCAGGAAGAGAGGGCGCCGCTGATGGCCAGTCTAGGGACGGAGGTGGGGAGTCGGAAGGAGATGAGAACGTGGGGATGGGGCGGACTAAGCGGGGTTGACTCGTCTATGCGTGGGTCTAGATTTTTTCTTGCGGGGACGGGAGCGACGAAGCGAAGGAGCGAAACGCAGCGCTAGTAGAACACAGAACAATTTTTCTTTTTTAGATAGTAGAGATTAGACGATCCTGTTTAATGTAGGCATAGCGTGTTTTGTCCCCTTGGGGGTTACATGATGTGAGAGTAAAGGTTTACATGAATTGGCAACCATAGTTTGCAGCGTAGATTGTATGTACAATGCCTAGTCTATGTAAAACTTTTGTCATATTCGGCTATGTGAACGTATTATTGGTGCAACATCTTATTGTGCTATCTAAAATATTAGTGGAAAATGTATTTATTTTTTTATAACATCTTATTATGCTATATGGAATATTCGTGGAAAATGAATTTATTTTTTTATTACTGAAATTTAAACCAATGACGGGTAAAATAAGGGCATGTCACTAAAAACCCGAGAGGGCTGCAGCCATTGATCGCTTTCGGTGACATGCATCGTTTTTGTCTGTCACTAGTACACACATACCGGTGACAGGCACCCATAAGTGCCTATCACTGGTACACATACTAGTGTGTCACTGGTTTACATACTAGTGATAGGCAAGTGTCTGTCACTAGCAACCTTATACCAGTGACTAGTTATAAGTAACAGGCGCTTTGTCTGTCATTAATGGGCCTTTTGAGTCTGTCATTAATGGCCTATTCTGCAGTAGTGGTTTGAAATACAAAGAAACATCTAAAGATTCGTGGAAACAACACCATAAGAGTTATGGTATGTTCGAGTTTCTAGAGATTTTGATGATTTGAAATTGTGGCGAATAAACAAGTCTTTGTAGCATATTCTTAGTAAACTATGAATACATGTTCCATAAAGAGGAAAACCTGTTGTTGTCCTAGGGTTTGATGTGTCTTAATAAAGATACATGTCGAAGAAAGTAAAATTTCGTAACAAGGTACTTTGACCTTATCTCCTGATTGTTGAGTAGCACAGCGAAACATTTCATGAAATCGAACTCTACAAATAGAAGAGAAACTAATGATAATGATCATTAAGTTTCAATGAACACTTTTACAAAATAAAATAGGATTCAAGAATATATTCTGCAATTCAGTGGAATTATATTTTTGATACACTTGTCATGTTATTTGAACAAGACATAACTATGAAATAAAAAGAAGCGTGATGGACCTCAATGCGAGAAATGACTAGGAGTCGAAATCCTGTATTAAGTTACTTTCATGATTGAAAAATGTGTTACCTGATCTTATTAAGTAAAAAGGTTGACCTAATATTTCTAAATGACTGCTAAGGTAATAAGAAAGAAATGAAACTTAATGGAAAGACATAAAGCTCGATTTGTCATAAAGGATGTTTGGACAAATTCAAGGAGTTGACTATAAATGTAGCGATGCTTGAGTCTATTGGATTTACACTAGCAATATATGGATATTGGGAACTCGCAGCTGGAATCCTTAATTTGATGGTGTTCAAAGAATTTTGGAATGTCCAAGATTATTGATAGAACTTACATTTCAGTGGGAGCTTAATGTCTTGGCTCAGACTCAATATGTAGGAGACATATTTTGAGTGGGAGCTAAGAGAAATCCCTGGGTCTCATATATGGATGCCATATTTGAGTGGAAGTGTGTCATCATTATGAAATATATGGATAACATAAATGAATGATGTGATTGGTATTAATAATATTTAAGCTAATAAATATGGATGAAGTTGAAGAAGTTATTAAACAATGGAATCTATCGACATAGATTGGAAAGTTTAATAAACATTATTGTCGAATGCTTCCTGGACTTGATTCTGAAGATGTTCAGAATGTCCTAGGTAAGAATCTGAAGGATTTCAGAATGGAACAAGGTGAAGAAATAAGTTCTTACTTGTATGAAGCATTAAGTTAGAATAATTATTACAACTATGGTTAAAAAGAAAGATATGTGTGACATCTCATATGCCTCAGTCATAGGTTCTTCCATATAACCATATTGTATACTCGACGTAATTTGACCCAAGGATCTAGTTGGAAGAACATGTCTTGAAGTGATTCTGGAGTTAATCGCTGAACCATAGTTAAAATTCGTTCTTGAATGGCAAGAACGAAGTAAGGCACATAGTTTCATATTATGCACTAGGATCTATATAAATATAAAAGTATATTTTGGCTAAAGAAGTTCGACTTCTCTAAGTGTGTTTCCGGATTTTACATGAACACAGTGAAGGTTAAATTGACTCAATGTCCGTCATTGTAAACGAATAGAAACAAAGTCTCACACGCCAAAATGAATACTTCAACCCATTATAAGATAATGGAGGGAATGTCAAAATTAGGAGGAAATTAATGATTTGCAAAATACATATTGATCTGGTAAAACATATTTGTTTTGGTAGATATGCTCTTCAAGCACTTGAACCTACTTGGATCACGGCGAGACATATAGAAGCAGGATGAAGAGTAATAACACGATATGCACGTCGTGGTGGAAAAATATGGGTACGTATATTTCTCGACAAACCCGTTACACTAAGACCGATGGAAACACGTATGGGCTTAGGAAAGGGGTCCCTCAAATATTGGGTAGCCGTTGTTAAACCAGGTCGTATACTTTATGAAATGGGGGAACAGGGACATGACGGTTCTCATGAGCAGCATGATCAATAAACGCATAGGGGGATATGGTTTATGATTAGTAAATGTCAGCTTGATTATTTGTACTCTAGTGTAAGTGAGACACTGAAGGGAATATGCCCTAGAGGAAAATAATAAAAGTTTTATTATTCTCATATCTCAATAAGTTTGTAATATTTTCATGTTGTTCTATCACTGCATCAAGTGGAAAAATTGATATAGGTGTGATATAAAACATAAGTCCCTAGTAGTCTCTATTGATACTAGTTCGTTGGACAACATGATGATCAAGATTTCATGATCATGAAGTGATAGCGTTGGTTGACAACGAGGTCATATCATTGGTGAATGATGTGATGGACATTTCTCAAAGATTGCAATAGTCAGAAATGAAGTTTCCTTCTCCTTAGACCGTGAGACCATATCATAATCACTATCTCCCGAGGTTACTTTGATGGCACTTAAAGTCACTCGCTGAAATGGTGATCATAACGGTGTCGTTGGGTATCCGGAGGAACAGGTTGAGGAGACTGCGTCAAAAGCGGGATTTGTTCACCTAGTGTCAGGTAAGATACAGTTAGACCGACTTGGTGAGATTGCATCCATATATGTTATAACATATGACTAGGTCACGGGGATGTAATATCACGGTAACAAGTAATCAGTACTTGTCGGTAACGAGATTGGACAAGGTATGGAGATACCTTAACAATCAGATCTCGGGCAAGTAGTATCGAAGAAACAAAGGGAACTAGACTCAAAGTTTATGGTTCAAACGACATCGTCGATCTGGAATGCACATGGGGGTTATTATGGGCATCCCAGTCCCGTTGTTGATCATTGAGGCAAGAGGAGTCTTGGTCATGTCTCTGCCATTGCCGAGCCATGAGGGGATCCATTTAAGGGTGCGACGAGCTAGAGATCATCAGTAAGTTAGAATCATAGTAGATAAAGAGAAGCAAGAATTGTTCTATGGAAAGAGATCCGAAGTTGTTAGGAGAAAGAAAGGAAACCAGAAAATTTCCGGTGGGAAGACTGGAACCGTTTCGAGAGATCTGAAGCTGTTCGGAGGATATAAAAGGGGAACCGAAAGGTGTTTCGGGTCAAATCGGATTTGGTAATATGTATTTACATATTAATTAATGTAATTAATATTAAATATAATATTACATATAATTTGAAAGGGTATTCCACTAATGGGCCAACTTCCCTAGGGAAAAAGGGCCCATGAGGGAAACCGAAAGGGAGAAGGGCCTTGACACCTAGGGCTGCCCCCTCCATGGCCGACGGCTAGTGTTAGGGTTTGGGGTGCCCTAGGGATGCCCCCCCTTGGCCGCCGCATCCTCCCCCCCTTGGTTGTCGCTTGGATAGCTTGGGGGAGGGGAAAGGCTGCCCCCTCGCCCTATATAAAGAGGCCCCCGCTTCCCCTTGGAGGAACACACAATTGACACATCAATCAATAGATCCCATGAGTTGGGAACTCCTCCTCCTCTCCAATCTCTCTCTAGTTGTCTCCACGCGTTGGCACGGCCCAGGGTTGTTCGCGCAAGAGAAGATGCATCCACAGCACGCCATTGCGCTACAGGGATTCCATAGCCGGAGATGTAACTTCCACACGTACTCCCGGCGGGATCGGGGAGACGGAGGTTCTCATCGTACACCGTATGTGTACGAAACCATGAGGTGCAACACTTGGGGCACTTTGGATATCGTGAGCCGGACTACCGCACGGTGATGAAGCAAGGGGTGACCTGCGAGGAGCTTCGCGACCTTGAGGTCGGCTACGAGCACGACTACTTCAACCACGTTCCCGTCGGAACGTTAACTGCTTTCGGACTATAAGGGTATGTATCTGAAACCTCTTGGCCGTTACTGTATTACTAATAGATAGATCTTGGGAATTCAGGGTTCTCGCATAGTAATTTTTTTTCCGGAACCCCGTCACTCACGGCTCGGGAATGACACAGGCATGATCTCTATCAATGATCGACAGCGGGACCGGGATGCCCATGATGACCCCTGTACATTCTAGAAGACGATGTCGTTTGAACCGTAAACGCCGAGTCCATTTCCATTTTTTTCTTTGATACTACTTGTCCGAGATCCGATCATTAGATATCACCATACTTCGTTCAATCTCGTTACCGACAAGTACTATTTCACTTGTTACCGCGATATTACATTCTCGTGACCTAGTCACATGTTGCAACATTATGGATGTAATCTCACCAAGTCGGCCTAATTATATTTTACCCGTCACTGGGTGAAGAAATCCTGGTCTTGATTCATAGGCCTCAACCTGTACCTCTGGAGTACCCAACATATACCTTTATAATCACCATTTTACTTAGTGATGTTTGATGTAGTTAAAGCAGCCTCGAGCGACAGTGATTAATATTATCTCATGGTCTAAGGAGTAGGAGACTTCATTTCTAACTATTGCAACGATGAACTTCGTGACTTGATCGTGTCGCAATCTTTGAGGAATGTTCACCATATCATTCGCCAATAATATGACCTCGTTGTCAACTAGCACTATCACTCATGATCAGAAAATCTTGATCGTCTGTTTTCCAATGAACTAGTATTAATAGAGGCTATTAGGGACTTATGTTTCATATCACACTTGTATCAATGTTTCCTCTTGATACAGTTATAGCACAATATGAAACTATTACGAACTTATTGGGATATGACATAAATAAACCTTTTATTATTTTCCTCTAGAGCATATTCCCTTCATAACCATACTGCGGCCTCCAGCGTAGATGGCGCCTGCCGCATATGAAGAAGTCCCCGCCGCCGCCTGGCTTTTCCCTGTAGGTCTTCCAACAGCGGTGGATAGAGAGGGGAGTGGAGGGAGGGGCTCGAGGGCTGGCGGCGGTGATCGCCCCCGTGTTGCCTGGCTAGCGGCGCGGGGGGTAGGGTTCTTTTTGTTCCAAGTCTAAACTACTATATGGTGCTATTTCATCGATTCATCGTGATTAGCTAGCTAGCTAGTTGGAGGGTGCATGCGACGATGGGCTGGGAGGGCCAGTGGCGGCGAGGCAATTCTCGTGAAGAGAAGAAGACTATAGAAAGAAAATAAAAAGATTCATGTGTAGTAGAGGTTGGGATTTACAGGTCCGTTCTTTTCGGCTACCTTTCGGACCGTAAAACATGTTTTTAATGGATTGTATTACTATTTTAAGGATCGTATTTTTATAGGCTTGTTTGAGTACTCTTATAGCGTGTTCTAGAATTATTGCCGCTCACTTTGACCCAGCCCACAGCGTCTGAGCTTTCCCTCAAAAAAAGAGCGGCATCCGAGTTTTCTGTGTCCTTTATGAAATATAATTTTACAAATTTATAAATCCCAAACTTATCATCAAAACTTAGAATAATATTTTATTTTATATATAAAACGAATAAATATTTTAGAAAAAAACATGTACAGCGCAAATGGATTGTTAGTCCATTCTGAAATTAAATATTTCCCCTTAATCCCCTAGTTAGGGTGCACGTGCTGCCAACGACTAACCATATAATTTTAAATTATTTTTGTTATAATATTATTTTAGGGAAATGGTATTCGCAACTAATTTTTAAAGCATACATAATATACACATATTACTTGCACTCCTATGAAAAATTTGAATGTATTTTCTCAAAACATCCCATAAGGAAATGTGGACGATCATGTTAACTTTGCATCATGTCACTTTTCTTTTGTTGCATAAAATTCTTTTGTTGCATAAATATTTATGTGGCATTTTTATTTGGTTACATGTTTTTTTGTCTCTATATCCCCTTTTCTTATTCCTTTCCTTTTATTACAAGTTACTTGAGTGTACATCATTGTTAAATACACAAAATATATTTTCCATATTTATTTTAAACTTCCTCATATATATGCAATAACGACCCTCTTATTTTTTATATTGGAAACACTCCCTTTATCCCAATATTGTAAATACAACAATTTTTTTTAGTATGGTCATATGAAAAGTCTTTTGTTCAAAACGTGCAGGAACCTCTCTCTCTCTCTCTCTCTCTCTCTCTCTCTCTCTCTCTCTCTCTCTCTCTCTCTCTCTTCCATCAATTCAAAACAGGAATCAATTTCATATTCAGATCAAATTAAAACTCAAACAGGAAACTAAGTTGGTTCACAACAAACCATAGAAACAACGTTTATCAACAAGAGGAAAAAGGAGGAATTCAGTGAATGAACAAAGATAACACAATAATTAAGCTCCAACAGCCTTCTCCATGTTCCGTGACAGCTAGATCAATGTATGTGTGTTGTATGCTGATGAATTATTACTAGTCCATGTCAACTCAAATGATACATCCACCTAAGCTAGGAACTTTCAAATACTAGTAATCTTATCAAGTTATCTCCATACATGCATGTATAAATAGCCCTTCGCCACGAAACAACATTCTTCATCACCTCTCATCAGCTCATTCTAGTCTGGGTCGTAGACAAAGTCTTGTTAAGAGCTGAACAAGACACAATGGCTTCAGCTTCGCTTAAGCTTTCCATTGCGCTGACATGCGCATTGCTCTTGTCGTCGGCGTGCCATGGCCTGGAGATTGGCTACTACAAGAAGTCATGCCCCCGCGTGGAGGCCATAGTGAGGGACGAGGTGAAGAAGTTCGTCTACAAGAACGCTGGCATCGGCGCCGGGCTCATCCGCATGTTCTTCCACGACTGCTTCGTCCAAGGATGCGATGGCTCCGTCCTCCTGGACCCAACGCCGGCCAACCCGCAGCCCGAGAAGCTGAGCCCTCCCAACTTCCCCAGACTACGTGGCTTCGAGGTGATCGACGCGGCCAAGGACGCCGTCGAGAAGGCGTGCCCTGGTGTCGTCTCCTGCGCGGACATCATTGCCTTCGCCGGCCGTGACGCGGCCTACTTCCTTAGCAGGCTCACGGTCAAGATCAACATGCCGGCGGGCCGTCGGGACGGCCGCATTTCAAACTTCACCGAGGCCCTACAGAACCTGCCTTCTCCATTCTTTAACATCACTCAGCTCATCGCCAGCTTTGCCGCTAAAGGGCTCGACGCAGAGGACATGGTGGTTCTTTCGGGGGCCCACACCATTGGGGTCTCACATTGCTCCTCCTTCGTCTCTGACCGCCTCGCAGTCCCCTCTGACATCAACGCCGCCCTCGCCAGCGTCCTGAGGAGGCAATGCCCCGCCAACCCGACCCTAGCCAACGACCCCACGGTCAACCAGGACGTGGTAACCCCCAACGCGCTCGACAACCAGTACTACAAGAACGTCCTCGCACACAAGGTGCTCTTCACGTCAGACGCCGCCCTTCTCACGACACCGGCGACTACATAGATGGTGCTTGACAATGCCAACATCCGTGGACTATGGGAGAAGAAGTTCAAGAAGTCTATGGTCAAGATGGGTGCCATTGGAATCAAGACCGGATACCAAGGCGAAATCAGGAGGAACTGCAGGATCGTTAACCGCTCCTAATAAATCATCATCATCACCGCATCCCATATATTTGTGCACTTCACAGTTCTTTGTACTCTCAGGGATCACCTGCGACTTGTGATTCCCATTGGATTCCACACGTGTGATTTGTTGTTTGAACGGTTCAAATTCTTTGGCAGCATGTTGGTATGTTTCTTTTGATCAGGTTTACTGGAGAATGGTTCAATTCCTTCTCGATTTTTGGGTCTTGCATCGCGGCTGGCACCCTCAGTCCATGTAGATCATTGCGGAGAGCAACATTGGCAAACGTGACGGACGGGTGTCGCACGAGCGAACAAGCCGGTTTTAGGCTATGTTTGTTTGAGCTTCCGTTTCAGCTTTTGGTTCCAAAAACACTTGATGCAAACACCCGCAAATAACAAAGCACTTCCAACAAGCGCGGCAGCGAAATGAACTAGGAGCAGAAAGCTGGTCACGAGCTGCTTCCTCCCCACTTCCCGAATTGGACCAGACCAAACTGCCCAACAAAACAACTGCTTCCACCCGTCTCCCACACCCACTCCCTCTGCTCGGGATAAGGACGTCGTCGCTGGGTTGACCCCATCATCGGCATGCGCCGAGTGCGCCACCACGGCCAGCACCGACGACCAGAGTCGCGCCAGCGCTGCCTCCCGGCGCTTCCTCGCCGGCTCGGGGGTTCATCGTCCCGCGGCAGCGTCCACCACGGAGGGCGTGGAGATGGCGAAGCTGATGGCACCGGAGCCTCCGCCGCCACCGCCTCGTCTTCCACCTCTTCGTAGACGCCAGCCGGACGTTCTTCCTACGTGCTGAGCGGCGGGCCATGTTTTCCCTGGAGCGCGGATGCGCGGGCTCGCCGGCCATCCCCTGGAGAACGCAGATGTTGTTAGAAATAATGGGGCTAATCCATTTAGGCCAATGTGTATTTCAGATTTTCTCTAAATCTCAAAGCCTAAATTTGTGGCAGCCCATATGTGTTTGGGCCCATGTTTGTGGCAGCTCACATGGAAGTGGAGTGGGAGCTCAAGTTTAGTCCCACATGGAAAGTTGGAGGAGAGTTGCACCACCTTATAAGGTGGAGTGTTGCACCACTTTGTAAGTGAGTAGCAATAAGAGAGATACACACGCACGCTCCTTCTCCGACGCCGCCGCTCGCACGCCCGCCCGCCCTCTCGTCACGACGCGCGCGCCGTGGGTTGCGGGAATCTCGCCGAGCCGAGCTTTATTTTGCTGCTCAGGAAAACTGTGAGGTTTTGACAGACGTGTCAAACAGTTAGCTTATTCGGGTCGCTTCCGGATCGTGGGCCTGAACGTGCGTAACGTGGACTCGGCCCACGTTCGCCTCCGTTAGGGTTTCCTGAGCCGCTCTATATAAAGTCCTGCGCGGCTACCACCACAACACGACAGAAAACCAATCTAGGGTTTTGCCATCCTCTCTACTTGCGCCGTCACCGTAGTCTACTCCATCCCGCTTGTCGGCGTGCACCGGCGGACGGGAGAGCAGGTCTCCGAAACCACTCGCCCTTGTGATCCTGTACGGGAGAGGGCGAATAAGGTTTTTGGGAAGCGCTCCGCGCGACTGCTCAAGTTCTCCATCACGGGTCGTCTTCCATCCAAGTCAGGCGGTGCTGCCTACCGTCGTCTTTGTCGCCATCTGCTGCGATCACTCTTCCCCAAAGTTTCTACTACGACAACCGAACGGTACGTGCTACGTGATCCTGTTTGGTTGTTCATCATGTTCTGCGAGTACATGTTAAGCTGCTGTTTGTTTCCGATCATCCTGTTGTTTAGTACATCTAGTATGTTCGAGTTACATGAGCTAGTAGCTGGTTTTGTCATGATTTATATTCTGGAATTAATCGTGGAAATTATGCCTAATATTCCAATAATCCAAAAACCTTATTGTAGGCAATTTCCTGAATTAACAATGGCTGGTTTTACCAATGCACTGAGGCCGGATAAGTTTACCGGTGTGCACTTTAAGAGGTGGCAGTACAAGACTGAGCTTTGGCTGACCACGATGAAAGTGTTTCACATCAGTAAAGGCAAATCTGAAGGAACTATATCTGACGAGGATCAGAAGAAGTTCGAAGATGCTAATACTGTCTTTGTGGGATGTATTCTGAGCATTCTTGCTGACCGTCTGTGTGATGTGTTTATGCACATAAAAGACGGGAAGGAGCTATGGGATGCACTGGATGCAAAGTTTGGTTCTGCAGATGCTGGCAGTGAACTGTATATCATGGAGAGCTTTCATGATTTTAAGATGACAAAGGACCTTCCTGTGATTCAACAAGCTCATGAGATACAGTGCATTGACAAAGAGCTCGAACTCCTTAAGTGTACCTTACCCGACAAGTTTGTGGCGGGTTGCATTATTGCTAAGTTGCCCCCTTCATGGAGGAACTTTGCCACAACTCTCAAACACAAGAGACAGGAGATATCAGTTGAAAATCTGATAGCGTCCCTTGATGTTGAGGAGAAGGCTCGGGCTAAGGACACTACTGAGAAAGGAGAGAGTCATGCTACTGCCAACTTTGTGCAGAAAGGCAAATCTGTAGGCAAGAACAAAGGGAACTTCAAACCCTCCTTTAACAAGCCTGTAAAGACTACAACCTTCAAGAAGAAGAAGACGAACAGGGACAAGAGTGAACTGTCTTGTTACACTTCTGGAGAGCCCGGCCACTTTTCCAAGGACTGTCCAGAACGCGCAGACCGCGGAGGGAAAAAGGCCAAGACTGTCAACGTCGTGACCGCTAGCAATACTGATGGGTATGGTAATTTATTTACTGTTCTTTTAGTATTTCAATCACCATGTTGGTGGCTTGATACGGGTGCTAATGTTCATGTGTGTGCTGACATATCTATGTTCACTTCTTATCAGGTCGCTCGGGATTCTTCCGTCCTAATGGGGAATGGATCACATGCTTCTGTTCGTGGTGTTGGCACGGTGGATCTGAAGTTTACTTCCGGAAAGATCGTGCAGCTGAGGAACGTGCAGCATGTCCCTACTATGAACAAGAATCTCGTTAGTGGATCCCTTCTTTGCATAGATGGGTTTAAGGTTGTCTTAGAGTCTAATAAAGTCATTGTTTCAAAACATGGACAATTTATTGGTAAAGGTTATGAGTTCGGAGGCTTGTTCCGATTTTCACTTTCAGAGTTTTGTAATAAATCCGTGAATCATATTTGTGGTGGTGTTAATGATGATACCAGTATTTGGCATTCTCGTTTATGTCGCATTAATTTTGGTTTGATATCTCGGATGTCCAGCATGAGTTTAATTCTGAATTTCACTATTGCCAAAGGTTCTAAGTGCCATAGTTATGTGCAATCAAAGCAACCTCGAAAGCCTCACAAGGCTGCCGAAGAGAGAAACTTGGCACCTCTAGAACTCATACATTCTGATCTATGTGAGATGAATGGTGTGTTGACAAAAGGTGAAAAGAGATATTTCATGACGTTGATAGATGATTCTACTAAATTCTGCTATGTTTACTTGTTGCAAACTAAAGATGAGGCTTTAGACTACTTTAAAATCTATAAGGCTGAAGTTGAAAATCAACTAGAGAGAAAGATCAAGCGTCTTAGGTCGGATCGTGGTGATGAGTATTTTCCCAAAATATTTGACAAATTCTGTCAGGAACACGGAATTATTCATGAGAGGACGCCTCCCTACTCGCCCCAATCAAACGGGGTTGCCGAGAGGAAAAACCGCACGCTGACTGACTTGGTGAATTCCATGTTAGCCACTGCTGGTTTATCAAAGGAATGGTGGGGGGAGGCTTTGTTGACTTCATGTCATGTCCTGAATAGAGTTCCTAACAAGAATAAAGAAAAGACCCCTTATGAGGAGTGGGTTGGGAGAAAACCATCACTTTCGTATCTGCGCACCTGGGGGTGTTTGGCGAAGGTCAACATACCGATTCCCAAGAAACGCAAGCTCGGACCCAAGACAGTGGATTGTATCTTTCTAGGATATGCTCCACGGAGTGTAGGCTATAGATTTGTAGTGGTTAAATCTGAGGTACCTGATATGCATGTTGATACTATAATGGAATCTCGTGATGCAACATTCTTTGAGAATATTTTTCCTATGAAAGATATGCATAGCATTGGTAGGATTTCTTCTGAAATACTTCCTGAATCTAGTGCATCTATTGATAATTCTGAACAACCACATGAGGAATTTCTTGAGAAGGATGACGATGAACCTCTCACGAGGAGTAAGAGACAGAGGGTTGCAAAATTCTTTGGCAATGATTTCATCGTCTACCTTGTGGATGATACTCCTAGATCCATAACTGAGGCATATGCATCCCCTGATGCAGATGATTGGAAAGAAGCTGTCCAAAATGAGATGGACTCGATTCTTTCTAATGGAACTTGGGAATTATCAGAACGACCCTATGGTTGTAAACCTGTGGGATGTAAGTGGGTGTTCAAGAAGAAACTAAGGCCTGATGGTACTATTGAGAAGTACAAGGCGCGTCTTGTAGCTAAGGGCTACACACAGAAAGAAGGCAAAGCTTACTTCGACACCTATTCACCTGTCGCTAGACTGACCACCATTCGAGTACTACTATCCCTAGCTGCCTCTTATGGTCTTCTCGTTCATCAAGTGGACGTGAAGACAACTTTCCTTAATGGAGAGTTGGAAGAGGAGATCTATATGGATCAGCCGGATGGGTTTGTGGTAAAAGGTGAAGAGACAAAGGTGTGTAAGTTATTGGAATCTTTATATGGCCTGAAACAAGCACCTAAGAAATGGCATGAGAAGTTTGACAGAACTCTACTTTCTGCTGGCTTTGTCATTAATGAGGCTGATAGGTGTGTTTACTATCTCCATGGTGGGGGCGATAGCGTTATATTATGTTTGTACGTGGATGACATTCTGATCTTTGGTACAAACATGAAAGTGATAAATGAAGTCAAGTCTTTCCTGTCAAAGAGTTTTGATATGAAAGATCTGGGAGAGGCTGATGTCATTCTGAACATCAAGCTTATTAAGAACGAGAATGGGATTACTTTAACGCAATCTCATTATGTTGAGAAGGTCTTGAGCCGTTTTGTCTTTAATGATGGCAAGACTTCTCCAACACCTTATGATCCCAGTTTGACATTACGAAAGAATAAGAAGGAACCGACAGATCAGCTGAAATATTCACAAGTTGTTGGTTCTCTCATGTACTTAGCAAGCGCTACAAGACCCGATATCTCTTTTTCTGTGAGCAAGTTGAGTAGGTTCATGTCTAATCCGGGTATTGATCATTGGCATGCACTTGAAAGGGTCATGCGCTATCTATGTGGTACAATGAGCTATGGGATTCACTATTCAGGGAACCCTGCTGTTCTTGAAGGATATAGTGATTCGAATTGGATCTCTGACGTTGATGAACTCTACGCCACAAGCGGGTATGTGTTTACCCTTGGAGGTGGCGCAGTGTCATGGAGGTCTCGTAGACAAACCATATTGACGAGGTCAACTATGGAAGCAGAACTTACTGCTTTAGACACAGCCACTGTTGAGTCAGAATGGCTGCGTGAGCTCTTGATGGACTTGCCTGTGGTTGAGAAACCTGTGCCGGCAATCCTTTTCAATTGTGACAACCAAACTGTTATTGTCAAAGTGAACAATTCTAAGGATAACGCGAAGTCATCAAGACATGTGAAGAGACGTTTAAAATCTGTTAGGAAATTGAGAAACTCCGGAGTAATAACTGTTACGTATATTCAAACAGACAAAAACCTGGCAGATCCCTTTACAAAGGGACTATCACGAAATGTGATAGAAAGTGCATCGAGGGAGATGGGGTTGAAACCCATGGATGTCACACCTTAGTGGTAACCCAACCTATGTGATCGGAGATCCTGTGAATTAGGACCTGGGAAGAACAACCTAGTGGTTTGACTGAGGAGAGTATTTTGTAACCCTCTCTATGTGAAGATGCATGACTCTCATAATCTGTAAGGAAGGTTGGCAACATGCCTTAATGTGTTTCTGTTGGCTTTAATTAGCAAAGATGCCGTCCTACAGGGCATTCTTGAAAGAACACACCTATATGAGCTCGACTGTAAACGTCGCGGTCTATGAGATTTGGGTGATCTCTAGTAAACTCATGAAGAGACCAGGGAGTATGACGCATATGCTCCAACCCGCGGGGTAGGCTACTGACAGCCAAGTACTAGTTATGATTTTGAACGAAATCTATTGGCACCAAACTTGCAATTCAAGGTTCGTGCATTGTTCAAGTTGTTGATAGACGTAGTTCAAGATTTTAGGCGGAAGTTCAACTTAACAGTCTCTGCTGAAACACTGGTATATAAACAAGTAGCAAGGATTGGCAAATATTCAAATGGGCATTTGAGATCTGGTGGGGGATTGTTAGAAATAATGGGGCTAATCCATTTAGGCCCATGTGTATTTCAGATTTTCCCTAAATCTCAAAGCCTAAATTTGTGGCAGCCCATATGTGTTTGGGCCCATGTTTGTGGCAGCTCACATGGAAGTGGAGTGGGAGCTCAAGTTTAGTCCTACATGGAAAGTTGGAGGAGAGTTGCACCACCTTATAAGGTGGAGTGTTGCACCACTTTGTAAGTGAGTAGCAATAAGAGAGATACACGCGCACGCTCCTCCTCCTCCGACGCCACCGCTCGCCCGCCCGCCCGCCCGCTCATCACGACACGACATGCGCGCTGCGGGTTGCGGGAATCTCGCCGAGCCGAGCTTTATTTTGCTGCTCAGGAAAACTGTGAGGTTTTGACAGACGTGTCAAACAGTTAGCTTATTAGGGTCGCTCCCGGATCGTGGGCCCGAACGTGCGTAACATGGACTCGGCCCACGTTCGCCTCCGTTAGGGTTTCCTGAGCCGCTCTATATAAAGTCCTGCGTGGCTACCGCCACAACACGACAGAAAACCAATCTAGGGTTTGGCCATCCTCTCTACTTGCGCCGTCACCGTAGTCTACTCCATCCCGCTTGCCGGCGTGCACCGGCGGACGGGAGAGCAGGTCTCCGGAACCACTCGCCCTTGTGATCCTGTACGGGAGAGGGCGAATAAGGTTTTTGGGAAGCGCTCCGCGCGACTGCTCAAGTTCTCCATCACGGGCCGTCTTCCATCCAAGTCAGGCGGTGCTGCCTACCGCCGTCTTCGTCACCATCTGCCGCGATCACTCTTCCCCTAAAGTTTCTACTATGACAACCGGACGGTACGTGCTACGTGATCCTGTTTGGTTATTCATCATGTTCTGCGAGTACATGTTAAGCTGCTGTTTGTTTCCGATCATCCTGTTGTTTAGTACATCTAGTATGTTCGAGTTACATGAGCTAGTAGCTGGTTTTGTTATGATTTATATTTTAAAATTAATCGTGGAAATTATGCCTAATATTCCAACAGATGTGCAGGCTCAACAGCCTGCTCCCGAGCTGTTCGTCCAGTTCAGGGGCTTCTATCTCGCTCGAGCGCCCTCAGGCTCTGTACGCATGGATGCTTGATGGATGGATACTTGTTGTATGTACGACATGTGTGATTGATCGATGTTAAAGGATGTATGTATAGATACGCAAGCCTGCTGTCCAAAGAAAATTTAGTTCTGTATGCTATAACAACATAGATACCTCATGGATGGATGTAAAGACACAGGGCCTGCTGTTCAAATAATCTAGGACAAATTCTAAAATAAAGCCTAACCAATAACTTCAAACTTATTCCGCTGCAAAGCCTGTTCAGAAATATTTTAACAAAAAACATGTGAATGTAGATAATTCATCTTCTAAGCATGTCGAACATAGTATTTAAGTAAAACGGATAGAAACAGCTAATTCATATTGAATCAACACTAATATAACATTTTCTGCACTCAGGGCTATTTTAGATATTTTATTTTCAAAACCAGCAGCAGCAGCACCTAATATCTGCTTCCAACGGCTACTTCCTACGGCTGATTTTCAACAACTGATTTTTCACAGCTGATTTTCAACAGCTGCAGTCCAAACAAACACGCCCTTATACTACTGCGAGTCGGAGAGGCGACCCCCTGTATGTCAGCCTGTAACTGGACACGGCTGTCCATGGCGCCGTGGCCCGAGCCCATTTAATTTCGCTTACTGGACACCCACGGGAACGAGTAAAGTTAGCAGGATGGTCACGGATTGTTCGCTACCGCTGCTGCTGCGCCAGATCGAGATCTTAGGTCCTCTCCCTCGGTCGACCGCAAGGAGGTAGGCGATGGAGGAGGCAGGCGCCATGCCCGGAGCCATTCCTCCTTCGATGTTTCCTTCCCCTGCTCGTCCCCTCCCTTCCCCTCGCACTCCCACCTGTACAGCCAACACCGCGCTGCCGCCTGGCCCGCCCCAGATCTTTCTCCATCAGTCCTCTCCCCCGGTCGACCGCAAGGAGCAAGGAGGCCAGGCGGGCGGCGATTTGGAGCAGCAACTATAGGCCGGCCTTATCCGTGTGAAGATGGAGGCCGCTAGCTATGTGCTTAGGTCACGCTCTTTGTCCAATAAAAAGAGGAAGAAGGTAAATCACTCTCCCCCTCTTGTGTAAATTCAATCTCGTCACTTGCACAGACAGATATTTGATGTTATATTGGTGTACTAGCGAGAAAAACCATAGACATTGACTACTACTATTACCTAAATCTTGGCCTATGTTTGATGCTTAGTTCAGAAAATTAGTGGTGAAATTGAGATTTTTTTTTGAATTTTGATGCACATGAAGTTTTGACTGTAGGGTTTCGTAGCATGGAAAACAAAAAATTTCTATCGCATACAAACAAACAAGCCAAGATCTATCTACTATATTGTAGCAACGAGTCGATGGAATAACTCACCCTCGAAGATTCCAAAGTGTTTAACGAGAGCGGATTCTCGTGGGTGATGTAGTCGTACTCTTCCCGATCTCAAGATCGCGTAGACGATCCTTCCGGTGCTGCGTTCCGGCAGCGCTCCCGCAGTCGGTCACACGTTCGGTACTCGACGAAGACCTTCCTCACCCTTGTTCCAGTAGGCAGCGGAGGTTGTAGCACTCTCCTCGCGATTCCGGCAGCACAACGGCGTGGTACCGGAAGTAGAGGGGAGATCTCGCAGGGCTTCGCCTTAAGCCGGAGCGAGTATGGTGGACTATGAGAGAGCCCTCGGTGATCTAGGGTTTAGACACACCGAGGAAGAGGTGCTAGGGCCGGCGGCTAGGGTTTGGAGGTGCCCAAGTCGGCGTCTAGGGGAGCCCTAGGCGGCGGCGGCAGCAGGAGGTGGCGGCGCCGGGCTAGGGTTTTGGGGTGGAGAACTTGTGTACTAGGAGGGGAGCCCTGCCCCTCCTCTTATAGGAGGGAGGCGCCGGCCAAGGGGAGGGTAATCCCTCCCCAACTCGGATCCCAAGTGGGCCGGCGGTGGAGGAGGGACTCCTCCCCAACTCGGTTTCCACCTCCCTCTCCACTTCCCAAAAATAGCCGTTTGACTTTCAAATTGGTGTTTGACTTTTTAAACAAGGATTTGATTAAACCCTCTATTTTGTTCAGCGATGACACTTAGTACATGATGCAATCATTCCAACTTGGTATGACACACTCATGTACCTTCCCCCTTCAGAGTGCCGGACATTTCGGAACCTTTTAGAACATTCTCGATGAAAACACCGGAACCATTCCCCAACTCCGAAACATGACTTTCCTTATATGAATCTTATTCTCCGGACCATTCCAGATCTCCTCGTGATATCCCGGATCCCATCCGAGATCCGAACAACATTCGGTCTCTTTCTCATCATTCCATAACTACTCAAACAACGTCGAATCCTTAAGTGTGTCTCCCTACGGTTCGTGAATTATGCGGACATGATCGAGACACTTCTCCGAACAATAACCAATAGAGGAATCTGGAAATTCATATGGCTCCCACATATTTCTACGATTACTTTGCGATCGAATGAACCACTTACATACGATACCAATTTCCCTTTGTCTCACGATAGTTTACTTATCCGAGGTTATGATCGTCGGTATCTCTGCATACCTAGTTCAACCTCGTTACCGATAAGTACTCTTTTATCGTTCCCGTGATATGTGATCCCTTGTGAGCCATTCACATGCTTGCAAGCTAATTGGATGACATTTCACTGAGAGGGCTCAGAGTATATCTATCCGTCATATGGATGGACAAATCCCACTCTTGATCCATGTGTCTCAACCAATACTTTCCGAACACTCAATGCCACCTTTATAGCCACCCAGTTATGGTGTGGTGTTTGATGTCATCAAAGCATCCATCCGGTAAAGGTGATATGCATGATCTCATGGTTGAAGGAATTAGGTTACTATGTATCAGAAAGCATATAGCAATTGAACTATTAAAATGACTTGATCTTTATGCTACGCTTATCTATAGGAGTATGTCCACCATATCATTCTCCTAACGATATGATCTTGTTGTTAATAACATCTCAATGTTCATGATAGGGAAACCACAATCATTTATTAACCAACAAGCTAGTATTATAAAGATGCTTTACTAGGGTCTCTATTTTAGTTTACAAATCACACAAGTATTAATGTTTCCTTGTTAATACTATTATAGCATGAATGTAAACATTTATCGTAAACACAAAGATATAATAATAACTACATTTATTATTGCCTCTAGGGCATATCTCCAACAGTCTCCAACTTGCACTAGAATCATCTAATCTAGATTACATGGTAATATACCGAACACCCATGGCAGTTTGGTGCTGGTCATGTTTTGCCCTCGGGAGAGGTTTAGTCAACGGATCCGCCACATTCAGATCTGTGTGTACTTTGCAAATCTTTAGGTCCCCATCTTGGACATGTTCTCGAACAGCGTGAAAACGTAGCTTGATGTGCTTCAGCTTCTTGTGTGACCTTGGTTCTTGCGCATTGGCTATGGCGCCCATGTTATCACAGTAGATAGACATTGGGTCCAGCGCACTAGGAACCACACCCAGCTCTGTAATGAACTCTTTCATCCATATCGCTTCTTGTGAAGCCTCCGAAGCAGCCATGTATTCCGATTCAGTTGAAGATCTCGCCACAACGCTTTGCTTTGCACTCCTCCAGCTAACTGCTGCACCATAAATACGTATCCAGATGGTGATTTAGAATCATCCGGATCGGTGTTCCAACTAGCATCGGTGTAACCATTAACAACGAGCTGTTCATCACCTCCATAAGAAAGAACCATATCCTTAGTTCTTCTCAAGTACTTAAGGATGTTTTTGACCGCTGTCCAATGATCCACTCCTGGATCACTTTGATATATGCTAGTTAAACTAACAGCATATGCAATGTCGGGTCTAGTACATAGCATGGCATACATTAGAGATCCTATGGCTGAGGCATAGGGAGTCTTACTCATCCTTTCTCTATCTTCTGCCGTTATCGGACTTTGAGTTTTACTCAAGGTCGTATTGGGCAACATGGGCAAGAACCCTTTCTTGCTATCTTCCATTCCAAACCTCTTTAGAACTTTGTCCAAATATGTACTTTGTGACAATGATATTAGGCGTCTCGATCTATCTCTATAAATCTTTATGCCTAATATGTAAGCTGCTTCGCCAAGATCCTTCATTGAAAAACTATTATTCAAATATTCCTTGACACTATTAAGAAGGTCTACATCATTCCCAATCAACAATATGTCATCTACATATAGTATTAAGAATGCTACAGAGCTCCCACTCACTTTCTTGTAAATACAAGCTTCTCCATAAGTTTGTATAAAACCAAAACTTTTGATCACCTTATCGAAACGTTGATTCCAACTTCGGGATGCTTGCTTCAATCCATAGATGGACCGTTGAAGTTTGCATACCTTGTTAGCATCTTTAGGATCGACAAAACCTTTGGGTTGCATCATATACAACTCTTCATCAATGTCTCCATTGAGGAATGCTGTTTTGACATCCATCTGCCATATCTCATAATCATAATATGCAGCGATTGCTAACATAATCCTCACAGACTTTAGCTTCGGTACTGGTGAGAAAGTCTCATCGTAGTCAACTCCTTGAATTTGTCGAAACCCTTTTGCGACAAGTCGAGCTTTATAGATAATAACACTACCATCATCATCTGTTTTCTTCTTGAAAATCCATTTATTCTTGACAGCCTTCCGGCCATCCGGTAAGTCCACCAAAGTCCATACTTGGTTTTCGTACATGGATCCAATCTCGGATTTCATGGCTTCTTGCCATTTGTTGGAATCTGGGCTCATCATCGCTTCCTCATTTGTCGCAGGGTCATCGATGTTGTCCACCAACATGACACTCATAACGGGATCATACCAATCTGGAGTGGTACGAGTTCTCGTTGACCTGCGAGGCTCTGTAGCAACTACAACCGAAGTTTCATGATCATTATCATTAGCTTCCTCTCTTATTGGTGCAGGCACCACAGGAACTTCTTCCGGTGTTGCGCTACTCGCAATTTCGAGAGAAGGTTCGACAACCTCGTCGAGTTCTACTTTCCTTCCAGTCACTTCTTTAGAGAGAAATTCCTTCTCTAGAAAGGATCCATTCTTGGCAACAAAGATTTTGCCTTCGAATCTATGATAGAAGGTATACCCAATAGTTTCCTTCGGGTATCCTATGAAGACGCATTTTTCCGTTTTGGGTTCAAGCTTGTCCGGCTGTAACTTCTTTACATAGGCTTCGCAACCCCAAACTTTAAGGAACGACAATCTAGGTTTCTTCCCAAACCATAATTCATACGGTGTCGTTTCAACGGATTTAGATGGTGCCCTATTTAAAGTGAATGCGGCTGTTTCTAATGCATAACCCCAAAATGATAGCGGTAGATCTGTAAGTGACATCATAGAACGAACCATATCTAAGAGAGTTCGATTATGACGTTCGGACACACCATTACGCTGTGGTGTTCCTGGCAGTGTCAATTGTGAAAGTATTCCGCATTTCTTCAAATGCTCGCCAAACTCGTAACTTAGATATTCACCTCCACGATCAGAACGTAGAAATTTAATCTTCTTGTTACGTTGATTCTCTACCTCACTTTGAAATTCCTTAAACTTCTCGAAAGTTTCGGACTTATGTTTCATGAAATAGATATACCCATATCTACTCAAGTCATCCGTGAAGGTAAGAACATAACGATAACCACCGCGCGATGCTACACTCATTGGACCACACATATCGGTATGTATGATTTCCAATAAGTCCGTAGCTCGCTCCATCATACCAGAAAATGGAGTCTTAGTCATTTTTCCCATCAGACATGCTTCGCACCTTTCAAGTGATTCGAAATCAAGTGATTCAAGAAGTCCATCGGAATGGAGTTTCTTCATACGCTTCACTCCAATGTGACCAAGACGACAGTGCCACATATAGGTCGAGTTATCGCTCGATTTCAAACGTTTAGCATCAATGTTATTAATATGTGTATTTCTACTATCGAGATTCAATAAGAATAGACCATCTATCAAAGGTGCATGTGCATAAAACATATTACTCATATAAATCGAACAACCATTATTCTCGGACTTAAACAAGTAACCGTCTCGCAATAAACAAGATCCTGAAATAATGTTCATGCTTAACGCAGGCACCAAATAACAATTATTTAAGTATAAAACTAATCCCGATGGTAGATGAAGGGGTAGCGTGCCGAACGCGATCACATCAACCTTTGATCCGTTTCCCACGCGCATCATCACCTCGTTCTTCGCTAGCTTCCATTTATTCTGCAGCACCTGTTTCGAGTTACAAATATGAGCAACCGAACCAGTATCAAATACCCAGGCACTACTACGAGTACTAGTGAGATACACATCAATAACATGTATATCGTATATACCTTTCTTCTTGATGTTGGCGTTCTTCAAATCCGCCAAGTACTTTGGGCGATTCCGCTTCCAGTGACCTTCTCCCTTGCAGTAAAAACACTCAGTATCAGGCTTAGGTCCAGCCCTGGTCTTCTTCGTCGGCGCGGTAACTTTCTTACCACCCTTCTTGAAGTGTCCCTTTTGCTTAGACTTGCCTTTCTTGAATTTGGTGGTCTTATTGACCATCAACACTTGGTGCTCTTTCTTGATCTCCACTTCTGCAGATTTCAACATAGCAAACAGTTCTGGCAACTGCTTGTTCATGTTTTGCATATTGTAGTTCATCACAAAGTTCTTGTAACTTGGTGGTAGTGATTGGAGGACACGGTAAATCCCCAAAGCATTAGGAATCACTATACCCAAGCTTTGAAGTTTGTTTGCGTGCCCAGACATCTTAAGCACATGCTCACTGACGGAGCTGCCCTCTTCCATCTTGCAGTGAAAGAACTTTTCAGAAGCCTCATAGCTCTCAATTGCTGCGTGAGTCTCAAAGATCAATTTGAGATCACGAACAATATCACGTGGGTCTGAATTCTCAAACCTTTTCTGAAGCTCCAATTCTAAACCATACAAGATAGCACACTGAACTGTGGAGTACTGAGTCTTCCGAGCGAGGTAAACATTCTTTACTTCGTCGGCAGCATCAGCTGCAGGCGGGTCACCCAGCGGTGCATCCAGCACATAGGTCAAATTACCAGCTGTGAGGACAATCCTCAAATTGCGGAACCAATCCGCGAAGTTGCTTCCATTGTTTTTCAACTTTTCTTTCTCTAGGAACGCATTAAAATTGATTCTAGGGGCCGCCATTGATCTACAACATATTTGCAATAGTTTAGACTAAGTTTATGACAAATTGAGTTCTAATTAATAGTTAAATTAATCTAGGTGAACTCCCACTCAAAACAATATCCCTCACATTGTTTTAGTGATCACACGAACCAAATCCACCACATCAACACCGATCATCACGAGAGTTGATATAGTTTCAATGGCGAACAATCGACATGTTCATCATATCTACTATATGATTCATGCTTTACCTTTTGGTGATTCGTGTTCCGAGACCATGTCTGTACATGCTAGGATCGTCAAGATCAAACCTTAGTTTCCGCATGAGCAAATCTGGCTTGCTCATGTTGTATACACTTGCGGAATCTAACACACCCGATCATCACGTGGTGCTTCGAAACAACAAGCTTTAGCAACGGTGCTAACTAAGGGTGAACACTTTATGACTTGAAATTCATGTGCATGAGGGATCATCTTATAATGCTACCATCGTTAACTAAGCAATACAAGATGCATAAAGGATTAACATCACATGCAATTCATAATATGTGATATGATATGGCCTTTCTTCTTTGTGCTTCCGATCTCCATCTTCAAGCACGAACATGATCTCCATCATCACCGGCATTGCATCAAGGTCAATGACGCTTCTCCATGGTTGTCGTCTGTAACACCCTCAGAATCGGACCTATGCAAGTTTTAGCGAAAACCCGCCAAACCCGCATAGAAACGATTCAAAGGTGCCCACCAGGCACTTTCGTGCGGGTGGAAAACGAAGTAATAACATTACACAACAGTCCTCGATGGGACCCACAGAACAGATATATATACAACAGCGACTCAAAGAGTCAAGAATACAGATATAATATACAAAGATCCAAATCTCCTTGAAAACGATAGTGCGTCCAGCTACGGACAAGATGCAAATGGGGCTAAGAGCCCTGAAGAATAACCAATGGCGTCCATAACCCTGCCCAGGCCAAGCCGGAAGGGTAACCCTGCTAACGACGTCGATCTCAAAACCTGCTTAACACAAAAGGGGTGCCGACAAGGGGCAAAGGAAAAAGAGGAGCGTCAGTACTGAGGCCAGTACACGGCGAGACTAGAATTCGGCGGTCCTCGCCTACATAGGTATGGTGGACTGAAGCGGCAGCGGCAGCATGCACTAAACAACCTATAGAGAACTCGATACAGCTGGCGGCTATTAGAGAGGGTAAGAAAGACCTATTCGGAACCAACCTGATGCTACCATCAAACAAACCCATCCTGGTGTTTCCCCCTCGATACCAAACGAGGAAGTCAACCGAGGAACTCACACAGTTGGCAGTTTTATTTATTTAGTTCTCGTTGCAACAATTACTAGTCAAATATAGATAGTCATCCTGATAAAATAAGCAGTGGGCAATTTTAGTTAACCATTCCGTGATAGTTGCGACACTTACTAGTCAGATACAATTAGCATGAGATATCCCAAAACCCAGCAGTTGTTGGCACTTTTATTTAGCCATTCCGTTGTCGTTGCAATACTTACTAGTCAGATACAATGGTCGCTGGCGACGACCCAAGCAAGCAATTGTTGGCAGTTTTATTTAGCCATTCCATTATAGTGAAGCTGATTACTAGTCATGATAAAGTCAAATTTATAGCACTACTTTAGTTATAGTTGTCTATGATCGAGATACTGTGCTCCAAGTCGTCCATAACCGCGGACACGGCTTTCAGAAAGTTTTAACCCGGCCGGGGTGCACAAATAGCAACACACACACGATCGACCTCGGAAAAACCAAATCAAAACCCAACGAGGCTTTCACGACAAAGCAATCACAGGATTCAGAAATATTTCAGGGGGCCACCCCTTTGAGTAGACCCGCAACGAAGCTAGCTGACTCCGAGACGGACTCAAGGTTTGCGTCAGTGGCTGTAAATGACTGGGAACCCGAAAGTGTGACTGGGCTTGTCGATACCGCGAAAACACTCCGCTTACCTAAACAGTACAGTGTGCTCCTCGCACAATCGTAAATAAACAGTAGCATGGCATAGGTACAGGATAGTAATAAAACCTCAAACTAGTTTGTGGCCCCAAGAAATAAGACTGAATCAAGCTCTGGCTAAGGGGGGCCCATACTCCCCGTATGTGGATAGCGCGATAAATCAAGGAACAGGTATCAAGTACTCGGTGTCCTACGGGACACAAGTGGGCGGTCGGAAACCAAATGTTATCTATCACCCACCGATGCCTCTGCTTACTTACTTCAATTTTAGTTGTTAAACAGGGATTAAAGTGAACGAAAAGTAAAACCATGATCATCTCCAACATCAACATGCGGCCATACACCAACAACTGTGGCACTTGACGACACGCAACAGCACCTGAGCAAGCGACTACGACGCGAAGTCCAGCTATCTACCAAACAACAGGTAATAGGAGGTGTCCAAGGCAATATAAGGCTGCAAGGGATATCTCGGGTACGAAAACTAGAGCATCGCAACACAGATAGAAATAGATCAACAGGAGGGAATAAATACGATAAAAGTAAGATAGGTAGAAAGGGGGAGATGCTCGCCTGAAAACATTGCCGAAAGGTTCATCCGAAGATCGGGTCGACACTTGCATCAACTCAACGGCCTTATCCGCGAAGAAGCAAAACACTAGAAGAAACACCGGATGCAATATTTAATACTACGGCATAAGATCGGCATGATGCATGTATGATGTATGACATGGCAAAGGTGCGATGCAACTAGGTCATATTAAGCGGAACCGGGGCCCCGACAATATTTAGGTGGTTCAAGTTATTTATCTACCCCGCAAAATTAAGGTTGTTTAACAAGGCAGAATATATCACCGGTTCGCTACACAAATTTAAATGAGGCCAATATGAGACTAGGTTTGCCCGCATATGGGCCCCATATTTAATTATATGGTGAATCGGCATAAGGCCCCCAAACCACACAAATATGCATGCAAGAACGATTAAATATGCAACAATTCATATAGTTGACCATTTATAAAAATAGGGTTCTCGGAAAGGGGTTCACACATTAGGGTTTGACGATCTTGGGGTTCCGGGGTTCGACGGAAGCGTTCTCGGATATCGGAGGTAGGTCGTGACGCTCCGGAAGCAGGACTTGGTTCGGCGTCGGGGCGTAGCGGGTCCGCCCTGGTCGGTGCCGATCTTGTCGGGACCGCGTATCGGGTCGGTCTTGGCGCCCTCGAGGAAGTACTTGGCGTATCCGGGATCTCGACAATCTTGGCGTCCTTGTCCGAGTTCTCGGGCATCGCATCCGGGAAGGAGAACTTGTCGCATCCGGGGAGATCTCGATTCGGCTTCGGTCGAAGTGTTCAGCAGCAGATCCTGGTGTAGGGATGGTCCTTGTCGGCGGTCCTTCGGGTTCGACATCGGGGTCTTCCGGGTTCCATGTCGGAGTTCTTGGCTGGTCGGTGTCGAACTCAGTTCCGACGCCAACTCGTCTTGGTATTTCCTCTCGGCGATCTACAGATCATTGAATCCTTGAAGAAGATCTTGATGCCCATCTCTTCACCGATGTACTTCAGGTGGCACCACATCCATACATACACCACATCGAACACACTCACGGTATCTGTATGATGTGGAAAACAGGAGTAGGGCCAGCACGTCAGCTACAGGTCAGGGCCACGCGCAGGCATCGGACAAGGGCCGGAGCAGAGAGGGCCACCGGAGGTGGACGGGGAGGAGTCCGGGGCGAGGGCGAAAAGCGGCGGGGGCCGGGGCAAGGTGGCGAGCGGCGCCGGCCTGAGCGGGCCGCGCGGCGAGGCGGAGGTGTCGGCGGGCTCCGAGGCAGACGGTGGCGAGGGGGCGGAAGCGCGGAGGAGACCGACGGTGCCGCTGCAAAGGGGGCGGGGCGCGCGCCGGCGGCGAGCTCGACCTCGGGGAGAGGAAGGAGCGGGGCCGGGGACGTGCTTGAGGGTCGAGGCGGCGGGGCGGACCATGGCCGGCGCGGGTGCAACGGCGCGGCGAGGACGCGGGAAGGCGCGAGGAGGAGGGGAAGGCTGGAGCTCGCGGCGGAGGTGGGCTCTGGGGCGGTGCAGCCGGAGGCAGAGGCGCAAGGGGGTTGCCGGGGAGGGTCTGGCGATGGAGGGGTCGCGGAGAGGAACGAGCGGAATGAGAGGAGGGAGCGGCGGCGCGGCGTCCTTGGCGCGGAGCTCGGGGCGGGGCGGACGCAGCGGAGGGGGTGGGGAACGCGGTCGCCGGCGAGGAGGGTGAGGGGCAAGCGGCGGTGGATGCGGGGCAGGGGAGGACCGGAGGGGCGCGGGCGGCCGGAGAGGTGGGGGAGGCGCTCGCGGGGGGACGCTCACGGGAGGGGGTTGGTCGGAGAGGGCCTGGCGGCGCGGCGAGCGCTCGGGCGCGGGGTGCTGCGCGCGGCGGGGGAGGAGGTTGGAGAGGAGGGAGGCGGTTGGTGGGGGAAGAGGAACAGGGGCAGCAGGTGGGGCTCGGTGGGGACAGGTGGTCGCGGGTGTGTGGCCGGGGGTGGGACCCAGGGTGGCTGTCGGCAGGGGGTTGTGGTGTGTGTGAGTGAGAGCTGGGTGAGATGGCAGCTTCCTAGTGGTGGGGATTTGGGGAGAGGTGAGGTGGCAGCGTGGGACTAGTCCGGGTGAGGTGGAGGGGGTGTGTGGGTAGATAGGTTGGTAGCTGTAGGAATATGGGTGGCCGTTTGTATTTTCTGGGGTGGTCGTTCGGGTCATTCGGCCCGTTCGACTGCCCCACTAAAATAATGAAATCTTTTATTTAATTTTAATGCACCGTTTGCAAACCGATAGCAGACAACAAAATATCCGGTGACTCGGGTTTGCGTGTTGAACGACGACGAGGCGTTTGGAAAACAAAAATAGGTTTTTCGAAATTAGTTTTTGACAAACAATGCATGATGATGACGATGCAATGCACAAATTTAACGTGATTTTCTAGTAGTGGTTTTGCGGGATGCCACATCGTCCACCGGCTTCAACTATTACAACTACTTTGAATAGACACGCGGGTCTTAACATAAATTAAAGACAACCATTTGGCTCCTGCCGGTTGCCAACTTACAATAAGGAACATTGCATACATCAAATATAATCACAATCATGGCCATATCACATCACTACACACCCCTGCAAAACAAAGTTAGACGCCTCTACTTTCTTTGCATGTTTTACGTGGTTTGGGGCTTTCAATAAGTGTCGTTCTAACTTACGAACATGAACCACAACATTGATACTAGTGTTGTTAATCACCCGTTGTAAATTGGATCTTAACTATGCTAGGAGAAACAGGCACCCGCAAAGCCACTTATGCAATACAAGTTGCATGTCAAGCGTGGAGCAAGTCTCATGAACGATGTCATGTAAGGTTATCCCGGGCCTCTTCATCCCAACATCCCGCAAGATGCAAAGTACACAAGAAGCAATCGACAATAAAAGCATCAACGCCCACAATGACCATTGTGTTCTACTCGTGCAACATATCTACATATAGACACGGCTCTGATACCACTGTAGGGTTTCGTAGCATGGAAAACAAAAATTTTCTATCGTATACAAACAAACAAGCCAAGATCTATCTACTAGATTGTAGCACCGGTCGATGGAATAACTCACCCTCGAAGATTCCAAAGTGTTAACGAGAGCGGATTCTCGTGGGTGATGTAGTCGTACTCTTCACGATCTCAAGATCGCGTAGACGATCCTTCCGGTGCTGCGTTCCGGCAGCGCTCCCGCAATCGGTCACACGTTCGGTACTCAACGAAGACCTTCCTCTCCCTTTTTCCAGCAGGCAGCGGAGGTTGTAGCACTGTCCTCGCGATTCCGGCAGCACAACGGCGTGGTACCGGAAGTAGAGGGGAGATCTCGCAGGGCTTCGCCTTAAGCCGGAGCGAGTATGGTGGACTATGAGAGAGCCCTCGGCGATCTAGGGTTTAGACACACCGAGGACGAGGTGCTAGGGCCGGCGGCTAGGGTTTGGAGGTGCCCAAGTCGGCGGCTAGGGGAGCCCTAGGCGGCGGCAGCAGGAGGTGGCGGCGCCGGGCTAGGGTTTTGGGGTGGAGAACTTGTGTACTAGGAGGGGAGCCCTGCCCCTCCTCTTATAGGAGGGAGGCGCCGGCCAAGGGGAGGGGAATCCCTCCCCAAATCGTATCCCATGTGGGCCGGCAGTGGAGGAGGGACTCCTCCCCAACTCGGTTTCCACCTCCCTCTCCACTTCCCAAAAATAGCCGTTTGACTTTCAAATTGGCGTTTGACTTTTCAAACAAGGATTTGATTAAACCCTCTATTTTGTTCAGCGATGACACTTAGTACATGATGCAATCATTCCAACTTGGTATGACACACTCATGTACCTTTCCCCTTCGGAGTGCCGGACATTCCGGAACCTTCTAGAACATTCTCGATGAAAACACCGGAACCATTCCCCAACTCCGAAACAGGACTTTCCTTATATGAATCTTATTCTCCGGACCATTCCGGATCTCCTCGTGATATCCCGGATCCCATCCGAGACTCCGAACAACATTCGGTCTCTTTCTCATCATTCCATAACTACTCAAACAACGTCGAATCCTTAAGTGTGTCTCCATACGGTTCGTGAATTATGCGGACATGATCGAGACACTTCTCCGAACAATAACCAATAGAGGAATCTGGAAATTCATATGTCTCCCACATATTTCTACGATTACTTTGCGATCGAATGAACCACTTACATACGATACCAATTTCCCTTTGTCTCACGATAGTTTACTTATCCGAGGTTATGATCGTCGGTATCTCTGCATACCTAGTTCAACCTTGTTACCGATAAGTACTCTTTTCTCGTTCCCGTGATATGTGATCCCTTGTGAGCCAGTCACATGCTTGCAAGATAATTGGATGAAATTTCACCGAGAGGGCCCAGAGTATATCTATCTGTCATATGGATGGACAAATCCCACTCTTGATCCATGTGTCTCAACCAATACTTTCCGAACACTCAATGCCACCTTTATAGCCACCCAGTTACGGTGTGGTGTTTGATGTCATCAAAGCATCCATCCGGTAAAGGTGATATGCATGATCTCATGGTTGAAGGAATTAGGTTACTATGTATCAGAAAGCATATAGCAATTGAACTATTAAAATGACTTGATCTTTATGCTACGCTTATCTATAGGAGTATGTCCACCATATCATTCTTCTAACGATATGATCTTGTTGTTAATAACATCTCAATGTTCATGATAGGGAAACCACAATCATTTATTAACCAACAAGCTAGTATTATAAAGAGGCTTTACTAGGGACTCTATTTTAGTTTACAAATCACACAAGTATTAATGTTTCCTTGTTAATACTATTATAGCATGAATGTAAACATTTATCATAAACACAAAGATATAATAATAACTACATTTATTATTGCCTCTAGGGCATATCTCCAACATTGACAGATTTATTTTCATGTTTGATTTATACTTGCGAAAATATGTCTTGCATACACATATGTTTCCGCTGGAATATCTTATTCTCTGTTGTCATGACTTGCATACACATATGTTTCCGCTGGAATATCTTATTCTCTGTTGTCGTATAGTTTTGGGCAAAATGAATTCCTCTCTTTCTCCTGTTTGTTGTCCACATTTGTCTTCTATACTCTGGTCCATATTCCTTAGTTTACCTTATTATAGACCTTTACCTAAATGTTTGAAAGTAACAATGTAAAGAAAATGAATGCACTATGCATTACTCTATTCCTTGATCCAAAGGATTTTTGTATTCTCTACCCTTCTGACTATAAGTTGTAATTCTCCAACGTAGGATTCATACATGTTGGTTCCCTCTTCTTCCGATACACATGTTTTAGGATAGAGATAACTAATGGTATTTTCCTTTTCTTTTGCTGGTTTGGGAAAGAGATTAGAAAGTTGTCGTATAATTTCCTTGGAGACAAGAAAAGAATACAACTGACATTTGATAAAATGCTGCTGCCCCTATTATTAGACTTCCTATGTACACAACCTAAGCTTCTAGTCCATAACCTAAGCTATATGGATACTCAACAAACGTTGTTACTATTGCATATTGAGGCTGGTCCTGAAGACACATTCATCAGTAGTGCATCCCTGACATGAACTGTTGACTACACTATTAGTCGTTCATACATGTAAGTATATTTTTATCTTACTTTTATCTTAAATTGTGTGGGGAGCCGCAGGAGTCCGGCGATGCCTGTGTTGAGTGGAAATTACCAGCGAGATCCGTGTGGAGCAGCGGGACGGTAGTGAGATCCCTATCTCTGAAACCGTAGGGGAAAAAAGGCCACTATGTCATGCTAGTGAAAACTCAAGAGAAAGAAAGGCTGCAAAAACTAATGCAAAAGTAAGTTCGTCGTCTGTTCTTGTTATACTATATAACTAATTTATGGAAGTTTGATTCTGCTAGTACTGATCATGAGATGCTAACAATGTAGTTATCTTGTTCTAAATGCGGGTTGTAGTGACACAATTACAGAACTCCAGAACTGCAGGAACAAAGATGTCTCCTGTCGTTTCTAGGTCTCCTGTAATGAATATGTATGCAAGAAAGAAAGCACACTTATATGCAAGATCTCCTAATTTTCATGCAAGGTCTCCTAATTCACATATAAGGTCTCCAAATTTATCTGGGACTTTGAAGTCCTCTTCTTTGCATGATCTTTCACCTGCTCCTGCACATGGTATTCAAACTACTTTGCATGGTCCATCAGCTGCTGCTACTAATGTTACCTACTAACCTCCATCACATGCTCTCAAATACGAACACTAATAATACTACTTGGATGACAATATTTGAAAATCTTCATACGTGTAGGCTCCAAACACAGACCACAGAAGTTAACCTCTATCGTTTGGAATGATGCGGAGCCGATATACATTGATGGATTTCTAATGCAAGGACGATGCAAGTACTGCAGCATTGTGCTCCCAGCCTCTAAGGTCTCAGGTACCATTCAACTTGCTAGACACATGAAGATGTGTGAGGTCAAATGTTCAATGGATGGGGTGATTCGGCAAATTAAAACCTCTGATGAAATAGACCCTAATTTGAAATTTGACCAAACAGCAGCTAGGATTGAACTTGTTAAGTTAATTGTCTTGCATGGGCTGCCCTTCTCATTTGTCGAGTATGCTGGTTTTAGGAAATTTTGCGCATCATTGAATCCTTGGTTCAAGTCAATCAATAGAAATACTACCCAAAAGGATTGCATGGATAGGTGTATATGCTCTAGCATTAATAGATGCCGCTCACTTTGGCCCTGTCCCGCTAACTACGAGTTCTCATGTTTAGTCAGCAACATATGAACTGTGCGTGTCCTTTGTGAAAAACTAAATCTAGCAAATTTATAACTCCCAAACCTATCATCAAAACTTCAGTATCATTGCATATACAAAACAAATAAATATTTTAAGGTAAAATCTGAAGTGCAAATGTATTATTAGCTCATTCTACATAATTCAAAGTTTTTGTTAGTTTATAAATAAGATTAAAATTCTTCATATATATGTTGTACGACAACAGCGGAAGACAAATAAAAAGTAGCACTAACCTTTTGAAGTATCCACGCAGCTCATAAGAATTACACATATACTTTATATGTTCCTAGCAAACAATACATTTATATAGTTTATAAGTTCCAAGGAAATAATACATTTATAATGGATATTGAAATATTTATGAAAAATGTTCAGCATTCAAGAAAAATTATTCATGTACCTCACATGAATTGTTCTAAATTCTGCAATCCTTAATTTCCATATTAAATAATATAGAATAAATTGTGCTTTTAAAAATCTAGGCCCTTGCTCTAAATTAAGATGAAAACGGGAAGAAATCAAAATGTGGAACAAGAAAATAAATAAGTAGAAAAAAGTGAAAATGGCATGACAAAGGTATAAAACTAAAAAAATACTCAAAAAACAGAAACTGGAAATCTAAAGTCAAATGCTAGAAATCCGCTGGCTGGTATGGTTGATTATTAGTCGGGTCGGGGCCGTCGGATTCATTTATGTGAAAAAATCTGGAGTGTTTGATTAATGTTGCAAAAAATTTAGGAGTGCACCATTTTTTCTGCGCATGTAACATCATTTGCAATACTTTTTCCTGAATCAATAAAAGCTTATGACGTGTAGCACAAATGTTGTAGCACTTTAAGCACAAATATGTAGCAAAAACCAACAACGTATGTAACAAATCTCAATTTGGTTGTAGCAAAACATGTCACTATTTGCTACATTTAACACATTCATGTTTAGCAAAAATCATAAGTGCTTGTAACAAGTTGAAATATCATATGTAACATTCACATACCTTGGAGAAAACATTATTTAGGATACACCTAAAATAATGTATCATTTTTCCTGGGCTTACACAACAAAAATGATAGTCATTTTCCACAATATCAAACACCTTTTGCAACATAAAAAATTTCCCCAAAACAACTGAACTCCACCATCACCTAACATGTCATCTCTGAGCTTGCCTAAGATGAATCAGACTTATCAGAGCCAGATCAAGCGACCTTGGGACCATCCACCTCGGTCCTCATCTTTCCCTAGCTATGTGTGTGCAAATGGCTTGAGATCGGAGCTCCATTCACGGGGATCCATGGCTGAGGTAAAAAACACTTTGGGGTCCCCATCTTAGAACTCATGTTGGTGGGGGTAGCCTTGGATGTGTGGCAACGACGGATAAGAGGCGCTCAACCTGGGGACGCACGACGACGCTTGGCCAAGGACGCACGATGGCAACTGTCAGCAAGCCTACATGGAGACGGTGCATTCCCTCCCGTGGTTGGTGGGGAAGGTGCATGCGAGAAGTGTGTGGTACTGGCGAGGAGCAATGTGTGTGCGGTTGTATGCGTTGACGCCTTAAGTGCGAAGAACAAGAGAGACCGACTGATGAATAAATCAGTTGAATTAAAGAGTATTACAAAGTGAAAGAGACATTAAAGTAGCTAAAAAGAATATATAGTGACATGATCTTGAACCAATATCCTCCTGACAAAATGATACGCTGGTGCCTGGTAACATATTATTTTCTTTTTGAGTGGAACGACCGAAGCTTTATTAATTGTTGATCACAATGTTTATAGGAATACTCAGATCAGGGGGAGGATTTAAGACCCAAACATGTCGGCCCAATTCTAGAGAAGTGACCGATCTTGCTAAGTTTTGAGCCTCCACATTTTCTTTGCATCGCTCGTGGTTGAATACAGCCCTTCGAAACTTTAGACTTCGAGTACTAATCTCCTTCAAGATCATTGAGTGCGGCCCCATGGCAGGTCCTCCATTGATCGCCTTGATGACACCTAGGAAATTATAAATCACCAAAAGTTCTTGTTCCTTTGGCCAGATTGAGTGCCTCAGCACACTTGTGCTTCTAGGACCTCCGAATTCGTGATGCCTTCAAAGACAACAGCCGATGCGCCTAGGAAGTAACCTTGATCATCACGACAGACTACTGTCCCACGGCTCCACGCTTCCGCAGCATTGCAACCACTCCATGACAATGCATCTTCACCATGCCCATAGGTGGTGGTGTCCATATTATGATCGCATATGTAGCCTAGACCGATACCGCATGCGATACATCATTCCTTTTCACCGCAGCAATATCATCAAGGTATCGTCCAATGAAAGAATGAGTAGAGAGTGGAGACTGACATTCGCCCCCATGAATAAGCTTCCTTAGATCCCACCAAATAGCCCACAATGTTACCAAAACCTCTATGAAACTGTTCTGATTCAGTGTATTACTGAGCGAGAAGAGCCATAAGAGAGGATCGCTCGTGTCATCCCCATAAGAGGGTAGAGCAACATCATCTTCCTTCAAGGACTAGACTGCCTTAGCTATGCTGCAGTGCAACAGAGAATGGCGCCAAGTATCAGTTGTCGCATTACATACCGGGCACATAGCAGTCTTCGCCATATGGCTGCGCTGCGCGCTCGTAGATCCCTAGTAGGCAAGGAAGAGCGAGCGAACTGCCACGCGAAGATGCGCAGTATTGATGGCACACGGACCTTCCACAACTTCTTCCACCCCTCCTCCTCTCAGCCCAAGTCTGACGCCCTGATCGGTTCTCCAAGTAATCCTCATGACGCTTATATTTCTCCACCAACATTTTGTATGCAGAGCGTACCAAGAATGTTAAGATACGTATTGCAGTCTATTTGGTCTCCTTGTAACCTAAGGATTCTACCCTGTAATTATCTAATATATACATGACAGCCAGTCTTATTAAAGCCGAGCAATCTCCCCTAATCCTTTTACATGGTATCAGCCGCCTCATGATCCTAATACTAGCCACCGCCGCCTCTTCCTCTCGGCACCACGGCAACCCGCCCTCTCCTCTTGGCGTCGCCGGCTCCTCCTCTTCCACCCACCATGGACGACTCCTCCCTGTCCGGCCCCAGTAACCCCTTCAACTCCTCCCGCTTCGGGAGCAGCAACCCCCCTATCGCCGTCATCCGCGATGTCTCCATCCTCGAGCGTGTGCCAGTGAAGCTATCTCACACCACGGCTAACTTCTTCTCCTGGAAGACCTACTTCGGCCTCCTCTTCCGCGAGTATGATATCCTTGATCATGTAGATGACACCATTGACCTTCTTGCCATTACCCACGACACCGATTGGCTGACACTCGATGCCACTGTCATCCACTGGTTTTTCCAGGCTGTCTCCACCGAGATCTTTCACACCGTCGTCCGTGACAGCGACTCCGTCTGCACCATCTGGACCAAGATCATTGGCCTCTTCACCGACAAAAATACCAGCGCATCACTTTCCTCCAGCTGGAGTTCTTCTGCACCCACCAAAACGATCTCTCTCTCGACGACTTCTGCCTGCGCCTCAAGACCCTCTCTGACAAGCTTAGCAATCTGGAGTTCCTAATATCTGACTCGCTCCTCCTCTCCATGCTAATGGCCGGTCTTGGCGAAGATCTCAACAACGCCGCGGCCAACCTCACCCTGCTGACTACGCCCACCTTCGAGCAGGCCATGGCCTATATCCGCCTCGAGGAGCAGCGGCTGAAGCACCTGCGGGATCGTGCGTCTCACATCGCCTTCGCTGCTGGTGTCTCGCGTGGTGCCCATGCTCCACCCTATTCGGTTCCCCCGCCTCGTGCCCCTACTAGTGGGAAAAAGCTTATCCGTGGTGCACGCTTTTTGGAGTTAGTGGCACACCCCCCCCCCGTGCGACACGAATAAGATGCCACTAACTACATGAGGTTCGTGGCGCACCCCGACGTGCGCCACTGACTACCCTGTTATCCGTGGCGCACCATCCTGCCGTGCACCACGAATGTCATCCATGGCGCACCATCCTACCGTGCACCACGAATGTCATCCATGGCGCACCCTAGGTCGATGCGCCACTAATAACGTGCGCCACTAACTATATAAACGCTTGCGCCACTAACTTGTCTCGGGATTTCAGAAAAAATAGCAGAATACAGCAGAAATACACAGGAAATATACCAGAATACAACAATATATCACAGAAATACACAGAACTCACAGGAATACCCAGAAACTCACTGAAATTCATACAAAGTGCCAAAATACATCAATATGGAGAGGTCCAAGTGTTACACACAAGTCATGGGAGAGTAAAAGTTCGAAATCACACATGCATATCGATACATATTCAATCATCGTCAATCATGACCTAGACTATGACTGAATAGAGGACAACGGCGGCGGCGGTGAGCAAGGAGAAAACCATGATGATCTTCATCCGGTTCTTCTTCCATAGGTGCCTCTTCCACTTGGCTACCGCCAACTCTCGAGTCTTGTACCCATTGTAGTTGTTGCCGCTGAAGTTGATCACTTGTTGCTGGCAGTCCTCCCACTCCTCGTAGACTCCCGGAACGTGGCCCCTATACACCACGTAGCAGTTTGCCTTTGCCATCACTGCGGACAAGGAAAAAATATAGACATAGTAGGCATTCATGTTATGCAACAAATAGAACGACATGATAACGAAATATAGCAAAGACATTCATACACCTAAAACAATAGTAGCACACATAATTGAATAGGTCCAACATAGGCACAAGGATCCTCAGTAACTTAAGGTTTACGACTCCCACACACACAAATGTACAACACGATAGTTTCCTAAACATCACGATGATAGTCGATCAAGTCCATGACATACAGACGGCACACACGACACACACTATCCGGTAGTCTTCTTGGGCAACGGTCGACAGCCCTCTCTCGTCATGAAGGTACTATCGTCGAGCTGCAACTCGAGGCGGTCTTTGATCTCGCGGTTAGTCAGCGCTCTTCCGCCGTAGTGGAAGGCCCCTCCTCTTGTCATGACATCTTGATGGATGCATAGACAGATCTGATTCTGGATGCACCAGAACTGTTCCATGAGGTCCAAATCGTCGATTGTCAAAAACTTTTAGGCCCAAACTCGGAGATTAGCTGGCAGTGCCTCCATCCGTGAATGATGCATGTACATCCTTACATGATGGAAGGCGTAGAAGGCCTCCTTCACACTGCCCGCCGGCTACTTGACGCATGGGAACTTGGTGGTGTGGATGCAGATGTTCCTGCCATCCTTCTTTCTTTGGCCCCCCTTGCTGAACTTGCCTCCCTTGGCGGTGTAGACTTGTAGAGAAAGATCTAGGACACGCTTGATTCAGTCCCATCTCTTCGTCTTTGTTTCACTGGATGAGTCCAAGTACGTTGCTTGCGACAACCTCGGGTAGACGGAGATGAGTGTGCAGTATATGCCACTTTGCAAAACAATAGAAACGGAACTGTTGGAAGAAGGGGACAAAAGGAATCTAAGGATGTGTTACGATGGATGGAGAGCGATTGTGTGCACTTACTCGAGGAAGGCATGGACAAGCGTAGACTTGTCCTGGTTCTCGAAGAAGAAATTCCCGAGGTATTGCGACATCGCTTCCATGTATCCGTCACTCGCAAGCATTTCGCCGCGCATGTAGTAGGGGTCCACAATGGCTACGCCTTTGATTTTCTACCTATGGATCCTCATCGACATCTGGAGGGCGAAGAGGCGGACCAAGTTGTAGTCCAGACGCTTCGAGTGCATCAGATCGTAGATGTCCTCATACCGCAGGAAGAACAGGTCCGCGGGTGTTGCATCGACAAAGCCATGTCCCTTTGGCACCTTGCATGTGAAGACCGGGTACCCGGGGTTCTTATCTTTCAGAAGCATGCTCTCGAGATGCAGAATGCTGTGATGCAAATGCTTCACGGATGCATCCGCGACACCGAGCAGCTCCTGAGTCAGAATCGGCTGGCCCGCTATATGCATCGTGTAAGGCCAGTGCGCTTCTGTGAAGGCGGCGTCATGATTCCGGAAAACTGCCTTCTTCTTCTGAGCCGGCTGGCTTGCCGAACCCTTCTTGCTCCAGCTATGCTTCCGGTACTTCGACTTCTTAGCGGCTGGGTCAGCGGATCCCGCCAGCTGCTCATCGGCTGCCTTGTGTAGTGTGTTGGGGCTGATTATCACCATAGGAGGACCACCGGCGTTAGCATCGGGCGTCTCCTGGAAACCGCCAAACTGCAGACGCTGCGTGCATGACAAGGGACGGCTGGCCGGTTCACCGCGGGGGGCTGGCTCTCCAAGTGGAGGCATGAAGAATCCTTCATTGGCCACGGCGTTGTGTTGAAGTAGTCATCCACGTTGACGTCCAGATCATAATCGTCATCATGTGCAACCTCCACGTCATCATTGGGCTGTGGCGACGGCGTGTGTGCGGCCAAAGCCTTATGTCGTGCGGTGTTGGCGACGACGAGCGGTACCTTATTTGGTGCGGTGGCGCATGCTTCGTCGTCCTTCGCAAGCCGAAGCTGGCTCTTGGGCCATAGCATGGGCCAGCCGTAGCAGCCTTCAAGGTCCTTATGTTCTTCGGCTCCCTCGGGATGCCTAAGTGGGTTAATTCTTTCGAAACCTTCAGGGCCCTCATGACCTTGACCTGGAACCAGCCCGCAGGGGTTGGCTTGTTGTGCATCATGAGCCCCTTGGGTTGAACGATGGCGCCCTTGCCTACATCCCTCAACACGCCGTCGACCTTGTGAAGCAATGTGCAATTGGCGTCCTGCGGGACAACATATATGTGTGTTAATTCATTGTGTGTGAGGTCGTGAGCCCTACAATGAAGCATTCAACACTTACTGTTGTGAGGGCGTCGAGCTCGGCAAGTGTGGACACGTGAGGCTGCGTCATCTCTTGCTCTCGCTCATCCCGAAGCAACGACGCCGGCTGCGGGTTGGTGTTAGGCGCCGGCGCCGCTGCAGGCTGAGCTTGGGTGTTGGGCACCGCCGCGGCCAGCCGCGGGCTCACCAACATGGGAAGAGGATGCACGGAGGGGATGGAGGGCGGGGTCACAAAGTTCAGTGACGGGTGCTGTTGAGAGTTGCTTCTGCTCACACTGGGCACCGGTATTGGCCCAACTCCACCCGCCGCATTCCACTTGGCGAAACCCTCCCAGAAGTGAGGAGGGAACATACTCCGCATCTTCTCTTCCATCTTCGCCTCCATCTTGGCTTCCAATTTTGCCGATAGCTCGGACACTTCTGCCTCGAGCTGCTCAATCTTCCGTGCCTGCTCCGCCGCTCTCTTGTCCCTCCTCTTCTTCTTGGTATTTGCTTCCTCTTTGAAGTGGACGCCGACCTTCGTGGTCAGCCCAAAGCCGGAAACACGTCCACCGAACGTCATCTTCTTGTTCTTGGGCCTCTTCTTTTTGGCGTTGACCGCCCTATTGAAAGGAGTGTCCCACAACTCCCTTACACCCTCTTTGATACCTGCCACGGCCTCTATTTCAGATTCCTGCACAAGCATAGGCGGAATCCATTTAGTACTACAATGGATGGATTCATTATCGATTGCAAATAATATGAACTACTGAGATCCGTGGTAAGTGTCTTACCAGGAGTTTCTCAAAGTCCTGCACAACCGGGTCTTCGGTTTTGAACTCCTTTGTTATGGGGCACATGAAGTAGTGTGGACGCACAAAGTTCCTCACCTGCGGGTCCATGAATCGGTCCTATCTGTTTGGTTTGCCTAGACGCCGAAGCTCGACGTCCTCCTTGTCCCAAATCTCCTGGGCTACTCTGTATCGGCCGCTCCCGAGGAGGTGGTGGCCTATGTTATGGTCGTAGAGTCTCTTCCCCCACGCCGAGTCGAGTTTCGCGGTATCGGTCTCCAGCGTCTCCTTGAATAGTACATAGTCATTGTGCTCGAGCATCGGCTCCTTGGCCTTTATCTCCTCCCAGCTTTTCTTCTCGTCGATCCTCTTCTTCACCGGGCTCTCCAGCTGGCCAAGGCGGTGCTCATCTTCGTGAGCACCGCCTGGTTCACGATATTTCCCTTGACCACCTTGTCGTCGAATTCATCCGGGAACTTGTAGCGCCCATGAAGCTTCGCCATGAGGAGCTCGGCGAGGTGAACGTTGGTGGGATCTCGGAGGTTCCGTGTGTTGATCGTCATGACATCCCGGACCATACACCCGATTTGGACCCCGTAGCCAGCGGCAAGATCTTTTGGCTCCTCGGGCGCGCCGGTCGGGGACACTTGGGTGAACTCCTGGCGCTGACTGCTGAGCGTTGGCGGTGGCCGAGGCTTTCTCACAACCTTCTTCTTACCGCCACCGTCGGTGCGTTCACCGGTATCGGTCGTCTGTTCGCCACCGGCGGTGCGGTCGCCGCCGTCGGTGGTGGTCTCATCCTCGGCCCCCGTCTCATCTTCGCTGTCATCACCTGATGACGATCCGGCATCGCCTTCATTGTCCGCCATCCCATCTATTTCCTCCTCCTCCCTCCTCTGGGACAACTCCCAAAACATGAGCGGTTAGATTGCCGGGCTTGCTCTTCAACACTCGGTCCCGGGTCGTTTGATGTGCCGGCACCGTCATTTACATGTCCGGTCGACATTGTTGCACTATGCAAGAAAATAGAACTTGTTAGTACATTAGTTCGACCGAAAAATTCGGCAACACCTATCCTAAAAATGTCTACGTAGGAGTGCTCGTTTCTCAACCGAAATAGAAATGAATCAACATTTCAAGAGTAACGGGCACTCATTTGAGATCCCTGTAACAATTCACAAAAAAAAGAGGCACAAAATGTGCCTTCGGCGACCACAGAGGGTCGGCAACATACACAAAACATCCACAAAAGGCATCAAATGGTGCCTTTCCACCATAAAGGTCGACAACCTGCTGATCTGCATAATATAAAGCACTAAAATGGTCCCAGATTTCTTGAACAGAGTTCATTAGAGGAGAATAAAATGCTCCCAGATTTCTTGAACAAAGTTAATTAAGCTAGTAGATTAACCATGTTGCATATCATTTTAATTAATGCAAAACAGTGAATGATCATGAACAAGCATTTAAATACAAGAAGATTGCCTAGGAATAAGAAAATGCCATAAGCAGTAGGACTAGCAGTGACAGTCCCCATAAGAAAATTCCATAAGCATACTTGGTTCATTTTTAGAGAAAAACAACAAGAAAGTGGTGGTGATAGTAGCCAGCCCCAATTTCACCACCTACCTCAATATAAAACGAGAACATGGGTAGAAATAAGTGAATTGGCCGTGAAACTTGGTGGTACTACTACTACTACTACTACTACTACTACTACTACTACTACTACTACTACTTGTACCTGTTTGAAATGTAAATAGGCGTCAAAAATGTTGTTGGCTAGTATTGCAGATCAAATTTGTCCTAGTATATCATAATGTGCATTGGGGTGAATTATAATAATCTGTTGATATTTAGGTATTACAATTTACAAACAGATGAGCTCAAGATTGCTTGTTTTGTTATCATGTGTTGTATTCCAATAGTGACATGCTTGTGCTAGTGGTTTTTTCCTTTGATAAGAGAGGACAAAGAGTTGAAGCATATGGACTGTGATCTGGAGCTCGGTAGGCAGATAATTGATCCAGTATTAGTGGAACTACAAGTTAGTTGGGGCTAATAGTTTTTATACTTCTGATGAAAAAGCAATACAAAGTTCAACCGAAAAAAGGATGTAATTCAAGACTGTGTAAGTTTTGACTTTGTGAAACTTTGTATAGTTAAGCATATTTTCAGGAATTAGTTCCAGTAGTTGAAACACATTGGTTTTGTGTGAGTATTGATTGCACTGTTACATAAGAATTTCTGATTGAGATTAGGTGTTTTTTAACAGAAACTAAAAAAAATTCCAGATCAGTAAGTATTATTTTATTGTATTATATTGTTTTTTTATTTCAGTACACGGAAGTTGTTCATGAATAATCTATATGTTGAAAGGTCTTGGTAATGAATTATTTGTTGGAAATTTCTTGTTGTTGGAGACGCAGTTGAATTAAAAGTCACCGCATTATCTCTGTCTTCTCAATAAAAAGAATAAATAGGACAAGAAATGTAGCAACGTAGGAACGAGAACATGACAGGGAGAGGGGAGGGGAGGGAGAGGCTCACGTGGTGGATGCGCAGTCGTCTTGGCGAGCTTGGCCTTGTCGAGGTGGTGCGGGCGGGCCTCCTCCTCCTGGTCCTCAGGTCCTGAGGTGCTGCGGGCCTTGTCGAGGTGGTGCGGGCGGGCCTCCTCCTCCTAGTCCTGAGGTGCTCCTCCTCCTGGTCCACAGGTGGCAGTGCGGCTGGCTGCCGGAGAGGGGAGAGGTTAGAGACGGGGTGGGAAGAGGGAAGGGGCGGAGGGGAGGGGAGATCGAGGTGAGCGGCGGTTAGGGTTCGTCAGCGAGGGGGATGAGGAGGGCAGGGAAAGAGAGATGGGAGAGGGCGGCGGAGTACCTGCGGACGGGAGGCAGTGGGAAGAGGTTCGGCGAGCGGAGGCGCTGGCGGGCGGTCCGGCGAGCGGCGGGGGAGCGAGGCGAGCGCACGGGGGAGCAAGCCGAGCGCACAGGGCAAAGGGGATTCAATCGAATTGGGGAGGAATGGGAGAGAAGGGAAGGCGAGGCCGTTATTTTGGCTAATTCAGGGGAGTTCGTGGCGCACCCTCATATAGGTGTGCCATAGACAAGTTATCCGTGGCACACGATATGGGGGTGCGCCACGAACTCCCCTGGCATTTCTTAAAAGGCTGCGCGGTGCAGTGTTGACAACAACACTTGCATAGCCCAGTGGTTCTGGTGTTGGTTGTCTCGTTTAAAACCTGAAGGTGTTAGGTTCGATTCCTGGCACTCCAACACTTTTTTGTTTTAATAAAAAAACATTCTTTTATAATTTTTAAGTTCCATATGTAACGAATATCACTTACTCATTACAAATAATAATTTTTTACTATTTATAAAACATAGTAACACCAATATTTTCAAGATATAAAGTGAGAACATGCATATAATTGCGTAGGTAATAAATTTATTACAAAAAACCACCAATAATATTGTGTATATCAACACCCTACTCGAAAAAACCACGTATTGTATTTTGTCGACCTGACGCACACGATTGTGCACATGCATACATCACACACAAAAAAGGTCACTTCGTGCGATGTTGCTTCCGAACGAGCTAGCGTCGACGTCTCGTCACGATCCTCTTGCCCTTCTTCGTCGCAGTAGAGTAATTGAGCCCTAGAACTTGTGGATTTTTTCTCGTGTACAGACATCCTTTAGCGGGGAGGGTGGTCTTCCTTCTAAGATGAGGATACGCGCTAGGGTTGTCGAAGAACTTGTCGAATTCCTCTTCTATCTTCGGATCGCCGTACTAGTCAAAGTCTTGCTCGGTGGCGGCTCCCTCCATTCCGATGATGTTCCTTTCCCCCCTCCTGACGACAAAGCGGGTAGGCCTTGTAGGATCGGTGACGAAGAAGTATTGATCCACATGGCTAGCCAGTACCCATGGCTCGTTTTTCGCCTGGACGTTCGCGTCGGCCGCCTTTGACGCTTTGGCTTCGGGTATAACCATGGTTGTGAAATACCGGTCTTCTTTTTCGACGTTCTTGGCCCATATGAACCGGAACATCGACATCTTCTCTCCGCAGTAGTTGAGTTCCCAGATCTCCTCGATCCTTCCGAAGAACATTTCCTTCACATTGGATTCCTCGCCGGCGTAGGATAGCATCGTGACCCCCGAGTTCTGGTATTCGATGTTCTTGTCCTTCTACTCGGTGTATAAAGTGTACCCATTGATGTCGTACGCCTGATAGGTCCTCACGTTCAACGAGGGTCCCTGCGACAGGATGAATAAGAGTCTATCATCGCCAGCAGGAGCCTTACCCTCATTAAGAAGGAGCAGCTCCTTCTTGAACCAACTCATGAAGGTAGAGTTGTGCTCTCTCGTCACGTCTCCCCTCGTCCTCCGCCGGCCCGTGTCGTTCAAACTCTTATCAATCAAGCTTTTGTGCATCTCCACCCAAGGACCGACCACTTGTATGTGCTGTAGCGCGACTCGGTGTGCCCTGTCATAGTCTGTGCGCCGACCCTTGAAGATGGCGTGCACTGCTGCGAAGCCCTCGCGGTGACCAACTCTGCCGAAGTGCTTGTGCTTCGGGAGACCAACAGGTTCCTCAGACTGCATATAATTCTGGCAGAACGATATGCACTCGTAGAGCATGAAGCCCTTGGCTATGCTTCCATCCAGCTTCGCCCTATTTCGAACGTATCGTTTGAGCATGCCGTTTAGCCTTTCGAACGACATCATGTTGTGTAGGAAAGGCGGACCTAGCTGGATGATGTCATCGACGAGGTGGACAAGCAGATGCAACATGATATCGAAGAACGCGGGAGGGGGGAGTAGATATCGAGCTCGTTGAGTATCATGATGATCTCATCCTGCAGGGTCTCGAGTTTCTTCATCTCGATCTCCTTCCTATAGATGACGTCGAAGAAGTTGCAGAGGCCAAACAGCGTCGAACGGATGTGCTCGTCCATGACCCCTCGGATCGCAACTAGGAGTATTTGCGTCATCAACACATGATAGTCGTGTGACTTCATCCCGCTGAACCTCTTCTTCTGTATGTCCAGGTATCTGGATATCTCCCCTCCGTAGTCGATAGGAAGTTTGATTCCTATGAGGGTGTTGAAAAACTGCTCGAGCCCGTCCTCGCTCATAGTGAAGCAGGAAGGGGGGGGGGGGCAGTAGTAGTTGTTTGGCTTAGCCCTTTTGCGCCGACCTTGAGTCTCTTCCTCATCGTCATCATCATGATCATCATTGGGGCATCCTCCTTGTTGAAGCACTTCCTTGATGCCCAGATGTATCATGTCGTATCTTGCTTTCGGCCCGTCTTTGGTCCTATCCGGCATGTTACACAGAGTGGCAAGCAGACTCTCGCACACGTTCTTGATGATGTGCATGAGATCAAGGCTGTGGGGCGTGTGGAGGTATTTCCAGTACGGCAGGTCCCAGAAAACATACCTCACTTTCCATACGCCGTGCAGCTATAGGGTTCACAGCATAGAAAACAACAATGTTTCTACGATGGGAAAAACTATGTACCAATATCTATCTACTAGATACAAGCAATGTGCAGATATACATCCGTAGAGAACTTACCCTTGAAGACCGACAAAGCTTAACGAGTCTAAACTCGTGGTTGATGTAGACAATCTCTTGCCGATCTCAAGATCGAGAGGAAGTCCTAGCACCACAAAATAGCAGCGCATCCGTGCTCGCACACACGTACAAGACACCGAGCAACCTCCGCCTCCTCACTCCAGCGATGCAACGGAAGCACAACTCTTTCTTGCCGAATAGCCACCGGGAACATGTATCTCGCTAGTCCGAGACCATGGGGAATAAATTCTAGAGGGGGAGAGAGATCCTTCACGAGGAGGTGTACTTTGAGAGGATGAGAGGGGGGCCTTTTATAGGGGAGAGGGGGTGCACCAAAGGGGCATGGCGCCCAGCCATGGGGGCTGCCCCACCTCTTCCACATTCATGTGGGTGGACACTCCACTCACTCAAATGCCTTTCAATTTCCTCCACTCAAAATCCCACTCAAATTCCCATTAAATTTCCACCAAATTTAATGCAAACTCTCATTAAATAAAACTCCTTTTATTTATTCAGAATTTTGTCAATTACTTTAATGACAAACATTCACATATAACCCCTTGCTAGTATTTCATTTCACATGCAAAAAACACTTTCTGCAATTTCACCCGAAAACCTGTTTCGGTATCTAGTGAAATAAATTCCTGCGCTTGTTATTCTTTCCGGCATGAAACTTTTGCTCCAATTGGATGTCGGTTTCTCTTAAGTGTGCCACCCTATGGTTCACGAATAATGCGGACATGATCGAGACCCTTCTCCGATCAATAATCAGAAGCAGGATCTGGAGACCCATACTGACTCCCACACATTCAACGATGACTTTCTTGTGATCGTCGGAACCTTTTACGCTAGTATCTTAATCCTTTTGTTTCGTGATATATTACATGTCCGAGATTCGATCATCGGTATCTCCATACCTAGTTTGATCTCGTTACTGACATGCACTCTTTTCTTGTTCCCGTGATATAACATTCTAGTGATCAAATCACTTGCTTGCAAGCTAATCAATATGATATCACCGAGAGGGCCCAGAGCATATCTATCCGTCATCGGGATGAAAAAATTCCATTCTCGATCCATGGGCCTCAACATAACACTTTAGTAGTTCTGAACCCATCTTTATAATCACCCAGTTACAGTGTGACGTTTGGTGTTATCAAGAAACTCTTCTGGTGTTAGTGATTGACATGATCTCTTGGTCTAAGGATTAGGATCACTTCGTAAGTTGTTATAGCAATATAAACTCAATGACTTTGATCGTAATGCTATACTTCGGATGAATGTTCATCACACCATTCCATTAATGTTCTGACCTCGTTCTTAACAACATCCAATGTCCATGATCAGGGAACCTTTGATCATCTTGTTAATCAACGAGCTAGTTTATAAGAGAGGCATAACTAGGAACTTCCTTTTTGTTTATTAAACACACATGTATTAACATTTCAGTATTAATACAATCATAGCATGCAAAATAAACATTTATCATAAATAAGGATTACGATAATAACCACTTTATTATTGCCTCTCGGTCATATTCCCTTCAGCAGCGGCTTCACCCTCGGACACTTCTTCCCCGGCGCAGGGCAATCCTTCTAGTTATCCAGCAAATCCTTGATTACCTCGCCACTCCTCCTCTCCAGGGTCCATCGAGCTCCACCGTACCATCGAACATATCTGCGCGTTTCCTCCAGTCATGATTCGCGTGTAGCCACTTTCGCATCTTTGGGAACACGGTTTTCGAAGACCCGGGATCCCTATGCAGCTGGATATGCGGGGTATTCTCCATGCACCTGACGCAAGAATTGTGTCCGTGGTTCACCTGACACGATACATATGCGTAGCCCGGATAGTCCTGCACCGTCGTGAGCAGCGCGACCCTCATATCGAAGTAGTCTCCAGTGTAGGTGTCCCACATACGGGCCGACGTCTCCCACAACGTGTCTAACTCCTCTTTCAACAGCCCTAGATACATATGCATGTCGATTCCCGGTTGTTTCGGACCCTGAATAAGAATACTCATGTGCACGTACCTCTTCTTGGTGCACAACCAGGGGGGATGTTATATGGCCGTACGAACATAGGCCAGGTTCTATGCGTGATGCTCTGGTTGCCAAAGGGGTTCAATTCGTCGGTGCTCATGCCCAGCCTCACGTTCCTTGGATCGCCCCCGAACTCGTCTTCGAACTCCATGTCCAGTGCCTTCCACTGGTTAGCGTCTGTAGGGTGTGTCAGGATCTGGCCCTTCTCGGGATCATCTTCCGGCGGAACCCTTTCCACGTGCCATTGCATGAGCTTCGCTTCCTTAGGGTCCACGAAATACCGCTACAAACGGGGAGTGATTGGAAAATACCATACAACTTCATGAGAAACTTTCTTGTTACCCCTCTTGTATCGTGGCTGGCCGCACACCGGATATGTCACTCTATCCTCGTTCTCGTCCCGATAAAGTGCGCAGTCGATGCATGCGTGGTACTAGACGCATGGTAGGTCGAGAGGGCACACGACTTTCTTGGCCTCATCGATGCTTCTTGGCAATGTGTTATTCTCGGGAAGCACATCGCCCCAGAATTCCATGTTATCGTTGAAGCTCACGTCGGTCTATCTGTTGTTCACCTTCATCTCCAAAGCCTGGAGGGTTACATTGATACGTGTATGCTCGGGCCGGCACCCAGGATACAACGGAGTAACAACGTCTTTCTCCATTTGTGCCAACTTTGCTTTCTCTCTCGCGACCGCTATTATGTTGTAACCCCCCTTGAGGAGCACTTCTCGAAGATGAGGGTCCTACAGGGCCGAACTTATTTGTGTCCGTGTGTTTGTGTCTTCTCTGCCACTAGCGTCTCCTTCATCGTGGTGATCATGTCCGACATCTCCTTCATCATCATCGTGATGATCATCATGTCCGGCATCTCCTTCATCATCATGATCATCATCATGTCCGACATCTCCTTCAACATGATCATGTCCGGGTGCCTCTTCCTACTCCACGACATCATTGTAGCCGGGCATGAATCCACCCATGAGCAAGTGCTTCTCCAATGTCCCGGAATCAGGTTTGATTAGGGTCCCGAGTTTGCAAGTCTTGCAATAACATCTTATCTCGGTCTTCTTGGTACGAACCATGACGGCCGTCACTCGGGCCTTGTATCTGGCCACCATACCTTCGCTCATTTGGCGCACCATGGTTGCGTGCGCACAAGAGATTAGTTTAATTAGAACCACACCATATGCATGTCTCGCCAGAAAATTTCGGCAGCACCTCCCCTGTAAATAGGGCATATGGGTGGTGCAAAAGTTGGCCGAAACAGAAATGAATCAACATATAGGAAACCATGCACCACACCGGCACTGCACACAAACACACAAAATCATACACAAGAATATACACGCGACGAAGATGCCGGCGGCCTTCACATACAACACACATCCGCGCCATGCATACACCACCGATCGACGTCCCGGCCCGCGACACATGCATATGCATGTCCAACAACTCACAGACAAGCATGTGCCATCCAACACAACTCACCTAGTAGACAAGTTGATGAAGACCGTGTGCGAGGGAGCGTGTGTCTTGCGGAGGCTAATTTGATGGAGATGTGACCAATAAATGATGTATATGTGGGGCTTTTACTGAATCTACATGGTGGAGAGGGACTCCCTCCCCACACCCATCCAACCAAAAGGTGTTTGGCAACCTAAAATGGAGGTAGAATTGAAGTAAATGGGGTGAGGAGGAGGAGGGGGTCGAGCTAGATCTATGGGAAGTAATGGCTTGCTTGTGGTGGTAGGTAGGAGAAGGTGCCAACTTTCTAGAGTGTGGGACGACATGTTCGTGGCGCACCTTGTTTTCGTGCACCACAGACTTCCTAGGTTCGTGGCGCAGCGAAATGGGGTGCGCCATAAACGTCCATGGCAAATTCTGCAGGGGCCTGTCCCACCGTAGTTCATGGCGCACACGCGAAAGGGTGCGCCACAGACTCCACCCATGTTCGTGGCGCACCCCAAATTCCGTGCGCCACGGATAGTGGTGGCCGGCCGTTGGATCCTATCAGAGGTGGGGCCCGCCTTATGCGTGGCACACCAATCCAGCGTGCGCCACAGATAAGTTGGGGTTAGTGGCACATAATTCAGGCGCGTGCCACGAATAATGTAGTTAGTGGCGCATAATATCAGGTGCGCCACGAATAAGGGGCCTGTGGATAAGGGTTTTCCCACTAGTGCCCGGCTCTGATGAGTGCAGCAGCACTTCGTTGGGAGACCCCAAGAGGAATGATGAGCACAACAGCAAGTTTTTCCTCAGTAAGAAACCGAGGTTATCGAACTAGTAGGAGGAAGGAAACGACTCAAAGGTGTTGCTAGCAACTTGGAGACCTACACAACACAAACTCAAGACTTTCCCCAACGAACAGTGATGTCGTCAATCTCACCGGTTTGCTGTAGCAAAGTATGGTGTGGAAGGTAATGGTGGTTTGCAACAAGTAAATGGTAACAGTGGAAGATGTATCAATGGTAAAGATTGGACCGGGATCCATAGTTTACTAGAGGTGTTCTCCTTAGATAAACAAACATGGCATGCCGGGTAAGCGAACTACAGCAAGGCAACTGACAGGCCCGAGCAAGGCATAACAATGCAATACTAGACATCAAGATCCTATGAGATTCGATTGGGCAATAAAACAAGATACATAGACCGCCATCCAACTGCATCTATGACTAGAAGTCCACCTTTGGGTTATCATCCGAACCCCCTCTAGTATTAAATTGCAAGCAACAGACAACTGCTTTAAGCAAAGTGTGTAAAGTAAACAATCCACTTGTTCCATGAACAAGAGACCGTTGTTTTCTTCCTAGTGGCAATAGCACATCTACAACCTTAGAGATTTTTGTCACTTCCCTTAGATTAAATAGAGGCATGAACCCACTATCAAGCATAAATGCCCCCTCTTGAAGTCACTAGCAACTACTTGGCCAAGATAGCTACTAACAACGGAGAGCATGCAAGATCACAAACAACATAGACATGATAGAATCAATAAGACAAAACCATTAATCAATCTGACACAGTAATCTCAATATCCATCGGATCCCCGCAAACACTACATGCATGATTACAAATAGATGAGATCTTGATCATGAACGGAGCTCACAAGATCTAGACATGAAAGCACAAAGGAGGAGATACAACCATATAGCTACTACATGGACCCGTAGTCCAAGGTGGAACTACTCATGCTTCATACCAGAGGCTGACATGATGAAGAAGAAGGCCTCCAGGATGATCTCCCCTCCGGTAGGGTGCCGGGAAGAGATTTAGATCCCCCCGATCTAGGGACGATGGTGGCGGCGGCTACAAACGGTTTCGTGGAATATTGATCAGGTACTTAGGGTTTAGGCATCGGGGGCTTCTTATAGGCGAAGATGCGAGGCAGGAGGGCGGCCAGGGGGCCCACACCCTACCCAGGCGTGGCCCAAGGTGGGCCTGTGCTTGGGAGGGTGCGGCCGCCCTCTGGCTCCCCTTCGTCTCTCCTCTGGACTCTGTGTTCTCCTCGGTGAAATATTGACTTTGGATTTTGTCCCGTCCAATTCCAAGAATATTTCCTTACTAGCTTTTCTGGAACCAAAAACAGAAGAAAACATGCAACTGGCACTGTGGCATCTTGTTAATAGGTTAGTACCAGAAAACATATAAAAACACCTCAAAGTGTAGACAAAGCAAAGCAAAGTAGATACTAAGCAAGCATGGAACATAAAAAGTTATATACATTTCTAACGTATCAAGCATCCCCAAGCTTAACGTATTAAGCATCGCCAAGCTTAACTCATGCTTGTCCTCGAGTAGGTAAGTGATAAAAGAATATTTTTTGAGGTGACATGCACCATCAAAACCAAGATCAAACCATTTGCAAGCATTGAAAGCTGGGATCAAAGAACTCTAAACATGAGCATGAAAGATGGAGTACTAACAATAAGACAAAGTAACTATGCATGCAACAGGAAAGGTTACAAATAAAGATCATGTATAACATGCATTGAAAAACATTTGTTTGTTTCACATACAGAAAACATGGCATAGTGGCATTCAGCTTGTCCCTCATAGAGTAGCAAATAGATGCATAGGAAACCTTCAAAGTTCATAAGAGTGACTAGAAACAAATAGCACAAGAATAAGTAATATCAACAATATGCATCAATCAATAAGTTTTGGGACAATGCACATAGAACTAAGAATGGCAACTATTCTCTCTTAACTGGTGCCTAAAGGTAGAAGGTAGAGACTCAATATAATAGTGGAAGAAAAGCCCTTCATAAATGGAAACAGGGATTTCAAGTTTCAAAAAGAGCTTCCAAACATTATGGTACTTGTTAGCTTTCAACCCTCATTGCCCCTATCATAAGCATCTTGAAGTTATTCAGGTTAAATTGAAAAACTATGGAGTATATGCTTGACAAAGTATAAGTTGACAATATCAAGTCCCTTGAATATGAGGGCCGCTCCTCATGCTACTCAACTTTAGTCAGCTGTAAGTTCTTGTCATAGTAAGTAGATGTGTATCATAAAGAACCGCCAACGGGGTACCCCTTGCACATGGTACATGAGCTATCCCATAACCAAAATGACAAGGCAAACAGACAATGATCATCTCAGCAATCTTTTTATTTGCTATTTTCATAGGTTTTTATTGAGGATGCTTCACAGATTGCTCATTATGGTGATGCTGTGATACGTTGGAAACATATCTATAATTTTTGATGCTGCATGCTTGTTTTGTATCTACTTTTCTTTACTTGTCCACACTTTGAGCTGCTTTTTACATGTTTTCTGGTACTAACCTATTAATAAGTTGCAACAGTGCCAGATGCCTGTTTTCTGCTGTTTTTGGTTTCAGAAAAGTTAGTAAAGAAATATTCTCGGAATTGGATGGGACAAAGGACAAAGTCAATTACTTTCTGTGGGGAACAAGAAGTCCAGAGGAGAGCCCGAGGGGACAGACCCACCCCAGGCGTGGGTGGGCCCCACCCCGTGCCTGGCTAGGGTTTGGTCGCCCTGGCGGCCACCTCGGTCTCCCCCTTCGCATATAAGAAGCCCCTGATGCAGAAACCCTGAGTACCCGATCAGAAATCCACGAAACCGTCTGTAGCCACTGCCACCATCGTCCCTAGACCGGGGGGATTTGAAGCTCTTCCCGGCACCCTGCCGGAGTGTAACATCCCAAAAATCATTATTTATAAAGCTTGCATATCATTCATGCATTCATAAGCATTTGGATCATTCTTCAAATAAAGATTTCAAACAGAAGCAAGTTGTTGCCTATTATTTTATGTAGGAAAGGCAATGGCTTTATTTTTCACTCTCAAATTATGAGAATACTCTGTTTCTACCAGAAAGGTTTGAATGTTGATTCCAAAGATGGTTCAAAATTTCAAAACAAAAATCTAAATTCAAAACCATTCATATGCCTATTTAGAAATAAATAATTAAGGCATGGTTTTGTTTTAATTTCAAAGGGCTAATATATTTTTGAGTGAATAACAATGTTTTATACTCAAATATGTGCATGTTTCACTTTACAAAAATCCAAAGAGAGTTTGAATTCAAACTCATTTGAAAATCATTTGAAAAGGATTCCTGGAAAATCAAAATGGAAATAGAAAAGAATAAAATAAAATAGAAAGGGCCGGCGCCACCTATTCGGCCCAGTAGCAGAACCAGCCCACCCGGGTTTTCCCCTCTCCCTCTGTTTCGCACCCACGCGCACACCCCTCCCTCACTGACAACCCGGACCCACCTACCCCGTCATCGTCGTCCCCAAACCCCGCCCACGACCCGACCTCGCTGTTTCTTCCTCCTCCTTCACTGTCGCGTCTTAATTCGATTAAATTCCATTGATTTCATGCGCAATCCTCGCCCCTGCTCTGGCTACTTAATCCCCCCCCTCGCGGACATTTCCCCCAACACAACCAGCCATAAACGCCGCCAGGCTCCGCAAATTTCCGCTTGCACCGCCGCAGCACCAAGCAGCTCCGGCAACCGATTCCGGTGAGTTCATGTCGCCCCTTGACTTCTTCTTGGCCCTGTCGAGTTCGACATGTCCTGGTGCATCTTCTAATGTCTCTGGTTTGCCTGTGCATGACCCAGGACGCCGTCCCCGTTCACCACTACAAGCGACAGAGCCGCCGCTCAACTCCGGCGAGCGATTTAGGTAAAATCCGACCGCCCCGTGGCTTCCCCCTGAGCCTATCATGTTTGCCTGAACATTGCACACACGCTGATGCCTTTGGTTTGTGTTAGGGCGGATCAGAACGTCGCCAACATCATGGTCCACTCGAGCCCGATGCTGTCCTCAACTCCGACGAGCCCCCACGGCCACATCAGCTCTCCCCCGTCCCAACCGCGACCATGTTGAGCTTCCTCGTGGACGTGCAAGTCTGGTAAGCATCATCACCACCCCCAGGACTCGCTAGAATCGCCTCACCACCATCGCCAGTATCGCCGCCGCCGCCGCACCGCCGTCGCTAGCGCCGCCCATCCATGTTCGTGTGCTCAGCAGCGTCGGATCTAGATCTAACGCGTAGGATTAGATCATTTAACGAATAGGTATGAGTAGATCTAGGCCGTGCATCTTTATTTAGATCCTACGGTCCGCAAGCGTGATCTGGCCGAACCGGTACGCGCCAATCAGAGGCTGCCGCGTGGCTAGGATTTAGATTTAAAATCTGGATTTCCATCTATTAGATATTCAAACTTGTAAATTCAATAACTTTTTTCTGTTTATCCAAAAATACAAATAATATACCATTGGAATATAAAAAATAAATCCTACACATCTATGGTCTTAGTTTTGTATTTTGTTTCTGTTAAAATAGAATTTTATGCAGAGACATTTGTAGGATTATTTTGTGTATAAAAATTAATTGGAAAATGTTTTAAAGGCCAAATAAAGTTTGTTTGATGAATAAATGTTTAGTTTATTGGTCAGTACTACTTTTCTTGTCTTGGTTGGTTTAGAAAAATCATCACATGGCATTTGCATGCATTCATATATTTTTGTTTGATTATTTGAAATGTGAATTTGGTGCTATCATTTTATGTGTAGATTTTGGTGCTAGTGGTGATTGTGACTATGGGGATTGTTGTTACTCCCCCAACTACCAAGGCAAGTGGTGCTTCATACTTTTGTCCCAATGTTTTTACTATGCATTAGAAATATTTTGTATAGGGCTTGCATGATATTTTTTGCTAAGTATCTATATGCTATGCTTGGGAAATCCTAGTAGTTGTAGAATTGTTAGAATTTTCTCTAAGTTAAGATACGTTATATTGCCATGCTTAGCCTAGCTAGTAGCAACCAAGGGTGGATTATATACATGCTATGGAAAAATATTTCTAAGACTTTGACTTATACTTTTTCTTAATAAAACAACTAAGTGAATGAAACACCTGGGTGGAATGGTAATTTATTGGTTGGATTTTTGTTGAGTGGTTACCAGGGCCCATTTTCCAATGGTTTACCCTATGTATCTCACTTGTGGAATGACACCCAGGAACAAAGGGATACTAAGTGAATGAAACACCTGGGTGGAATGGTAATTGCTTGATTGGATTTTTGTTGAGTGGTTACCAGGGCCCATTTTCCAATGGTTTACCCTATGCATCTCACTTGTGGAATGACACCCAGGAACAAAGGGATTTGAGATGCCATATGTTAAGAAGCTTCTAGTGCAGCCACATGGCATTATGGGCTCTGCCTGGATCATATAGGTTGCAATAACTTAGCCAAATGGACAGTTGGTGGTAGGGGGTGATAGGTTTGGAACGCGTCCATTTTGGTCTAAGGGAAAGCTTCTGAAAGGTCTTGTCTTGATGAAAATCAAGTCTTGTGGGGAAAGTGCACCACCTCTGCAGAAGGAAGAATCTAAGTACTTAGCCGTCTCCCTAGAAATGGACAATTTGAGCATCAAGACATGGAAGATATCAAGAATATCCTCATATGAATTTCTAAGTTAAAAACTTGTGGTTGAACAAGGGTGAAGGTTCACCAATGTCTATTGGTGGTTCCTTGGGAGTTTTTGCCAAACAAAACTTAGTGATTTCAACTGATAGGTAAAACCTATTTTGAGCAAAGCAAGCCTAAGCTACACTTAGCCAAATTCATGTAGAAGCTAGATACTATTATTCTACTAAGGTATCACTTGCCCATACTATTCCAATGTATTGATCCACTGTGGCCGTAACTTGTGATGTTGCAAGTTACTCTGATGAGGATTAGGGTTATGTGTCTACACTCAACATGCTTTCCTGTGGCACATGAAGATGAAGACTTTTATTTATATTGTTAAGTTAAACTCTTGTACTAGCCTTTGGCTATGGAGTTGTAAAAGACTATGTTATCTCTGGAATAACGATGTAATAATGACCTTTGTTTCTGTGTACTTCATCTTAAACTGTGGATGCTAGCATTTGATCCAGGGACTAGCATTGCAATCACAGGGACATTTACCTTTATAAAGGTGGGGTCTTACATATGGTATTAGAGCACTGTGTTGCCTGTAGGATTATGACCCTAGGATTGGATAAGAAACCACTAAGGAAAAAATTTCAGCACTTTGAAAAATATCCACACTTGTCTTTTTCTTCTCGTAAAATTTTCTAATCTTCTTTCTCACATCTATTTGTAGATGAACTCCGTCAACGAAGCCGTGTGGAAGGGACCACTCATGACCATGACTTTGGAGTGTGAGACTGAATTTCCCAAGGCACTCAAGAACCTTATGGTTACCATGGGGATACATGGTGCAGATGTGTACAAGGGATTCCCTGTGATGGATGAAGGAGAAGAGTATTGGTGGGTGCAGCTTCACTTGTACAAAAACAAGGAAGACAGCCACAAGGAGTCAGGATTCTGCATGGTCACGAAATGCACACAACATTCTTTGACTCTGCAAGAAATGCAGCTTGGAATGCCATCAAGGAGCTTGGTGATAGACTCAAGTGCAGAATTCTCAACACCCAAAATGACCTTAGAGAAGAAAAGAAGCATACCCAAGAATTGGAGACTACCAACCAACAACTAAGAGGAGACATCATAGACTTAATATGGGAGTCTTGTGAACAAGATAGACAGATGGCTACTAAGGATGCCCTGATAGCTATTCTGTCTAGTGAGTGAGAGTTGTAACATACTTCGTTAGTTGGACCACCACACTTATCGTTTTTACTTCCAAAAATTTGTCTAAGTTATGTTGAACCTTTGATGTTTGTAATAGATTTGAGTATGCCATGACTTGTGTGCTTGTTGCAAAAAGATGGGCTTGTGATATTTTGCCTTCTGATTTTTCTATATTTTATCTTAATTCTAACTTTTCTCTATCTTATAAAAATAGATGCCTAATGTTGTTATCAACATGGCCGAGGAGTTCAAGGGAACTCGTTTTGGTACTCGTCTCATTGAGCTCACTAGTGTGCTCAACCTTCCACTTCCTAGCATCATGACACTTCCACTCACCAAGTTTGAGAGGAAGGACCTATGTGGCTTCAGAGTCACACAGCCGGGACGCCAGACAGAGCCAGCCACGGAGGCCATCACTTTCAGGCTGATGCATGACGACAAGGAGAAACGCTTAGATGTAGTCATGCAGGAATTACTTGGGAGCCTTGTAGGGAGACACTCCACTGAGCTTAGATGTCTTTACTTTCACCCCTTCGGGAGACGCAACAAGGAGGGTGAGGCTATAGAGTACGAGGATGCTGCTAGAGAGACGATGGAGACGATTCGTCTGTACCTTCAGGACCTAGAGGGTCTTATTAGACACCTAGATACTGATAGGACCAACATCATTCTTAGCAATGACGAGCTCCAGGTTCAGCTTCGAGAGAAGGACAAGCTCTTCGCGGAGCAAGACGAGATAGTCAAGAAAATGGAGGCCAAGTTGGAAAGCCAGGACAAGAAGTTCAAGAGCCAGGAGAAAAGATCCAAGACATGAACAAGAAGATCCGGGAGATGAAGGAAGAGCTAAAGGCCAAGGACTTCGAGCTTGAGCATCAGCAGGGAGTGATCGAGAGGCTTCGCTCACAGAAGAGGGCTCTTAGGGCTAAGATTGAGGCCTTGACTGCTAGTGTTCATGAGTACAAGACCGCCATGGAGAATGCAGGTCTTACCTCGTTGATGTGGAGATTGATGCGGAGCAGTAGTGTAGACTACTCGATTATCTTTCAGCTACCGTACTTTGATTATTGAGTCGCAATGACCATCCAACATGTGGATGGCTTGCTATGGTGTGTTTGCTTTTTCCAAAACTTGTTGTTTATGTCGTTCAAACTCTATGTTATTTTGATGCTTGGTTATTGTGATTGTCTATGTGATGTATTGTGAATGTTAAGCATATATAGGTATCTCATTCTTATCCTTATTAAAACCACAGATGCCTCCTCGACGTGCCAACCCCAACCAAAACAACAACAACAACAACAATGTCACTCCCGAGATGCTACAATTGATGATAGCGCAAGCCCAACTGATTTAGATGATGACAACATTCATGCAGCAGAACCAGAACCAGAATAATAACAACAACAACGATAACAACAATAACAACAACAACAACCAGAATAATCCGCCAGGATTTGACATGCTCACCAGATTTCTAAGACTGAGGCCTACAAAGTTCTCGGGAACCACTGATCCAATGGTGGCCAATGACTGGTTACGCTCAGTGAATAAGGACTTAGTGACTGTAGGCTGCACCGACAAAGAGAAGGTCAGGTTTGCAGCACATCTGGTTGAAGGGCCAGCAGCAACTTGGTGGGATAACTTTCAGATCACCACTCCCATTGAGGATGTGACTTGGGCTATTTTGAGGATGGATTCCGTACAACTCACATCTCATCCGGAGTGATGAATTTGAAGAAGAAGGAGTTCCACAATCTGAAGAAGCGTCACCGCAACGTGGCTGAGTACATTGAGGAATTCAACAATCTGGTGCATTATGCACCAGATGAAGTTGATACAGATGCCAAGAGTAAGGAGAAATTCCTCAAAGGACTGAATGATGAGTTGAATCTGCAGCTGTCTGTTGCCTATGTCCCAACCTACCAATCACTTTGTGACAAGGCTACCATCTTGGAGAACAAGATGAAACAGGTTGAGAGCAGGAAAAGGAAGCATAGCTTTGATAAGCACAGCTCGGGATCGTCTCACAAGCGTTCCCATCATGATGATAGTGGGAGTTCTGGATCCCACAAACATGGAAATTACAACAACCACCACGGCCACAACCTCCATCATGACAACAAGCATCACCGCAGTCATGATAATGACAAGTATAAGAACCACAAGGGTGGACACAAGAGCCACCACAGTGGAGGTGGAAGTGGAAGTCAGCCTGCAAAGAGAGATATCAGTCAGGTTGAATGCTTTAAGTGTAAGAAGATGGGGCACTATGCTAATGAGTGCCCAGAAAAGAAAGTCGAAGGTGCCAACAAGCCCAATCCCTTCCAAAAGGGACAAGTGAACCACATCAATGTGGAAGAAATATATGAGGAACTTGATGCTGTGGCTGGTAAGTTCAAACTCAATTCTGTTCCAGCACTTGTTCTTTTTGATACTGGCGCATCGCATTCATTCATATCAAGAGCATTTGTTGATAGAAATGGATTTCCAGTGGAAACTATTGGGTGTCCTATAAAAGTAAGTTCTCCTGGTGGAGAAATGATAGTGAACTCGGGATGTCATGACCTAGTGATAGAATTTGGGAAGTATAAGTTTCCCGTTAATTTGATAATCCTAAATTCCCAAGGATTGGATGTCATTTTGGGAACGGATTGGATGACTAAGTACAAGGGAGTGCTAGATTGTGCCAATCATACTGTCACACTCACAACCCCGGATAATAAAAGGATTAGATTCAAGAGTAACTTTGAATCGAAAGGGAGTAAGCTAAATTCTCTTAAGGGGGTTAGCATAGACAGTGTGCTAATTGTGAGAGAATATCCGGATGTGTTTCCGGAGGAATTATCAGGAATGCCACCAAATAGAGATGTGGAATTTTTGATTGACTTGCTGCCAGGATCCGGACCAATAGCAAAGAGACCTTACAAGATGTCAGTTGATGAGTTGAAGGAACTCAAGAAACAACTTGGAGAACAATTGCAGAAAGGATTTACTCAACCAAGTTCTTCATCTTGGGGAGCACCAGTTTTGTTTTTTGAAAAGAAAGATAGAAGTCAAAGGTTATGCATAGATTATCATGCACTCAATGAGGTGACTATCAAGAACAAGTATCCTTTGCCCAGAATCAATGACTTGTTGGATCAGTTAGAACGAGCCCGTGTGTTCTCAAAGATTGATCTTCGATTAGGCTATTTTCAGCTAAAGGTAAGGGAACAAGACATACCTAAGACTGCTTTCACCACTAGATACAGATTGTATGAGTACACCGTGATGCCATTTGGTTTGACCAATGCACTAGCCTACTTCATGAATATGATGAACAAGGTGTTCATGGAATTTCTCGACAAGTTCGTTGTTGTTTTCATCGACGACATTTTGATCTACTCCAAGAGCAATGAAGAGCATGAAGAACATTTGCGATTGATACTAGAGAAGCTTAGAGAGCATAAGATGTATGCCAAATTTAGCAAGTGTGAATTCTGGTTGAATGAGGTCGGATTTCTTGGACACATTGTGTCAGGAGATGGTGTAGCAGTTGATCCCGCAAAAGTGTCAGCTATAACTGAATGGGAATCTCCTAAGTCAGTGAAAAAAGTTCGTAGTTTCCTTGGCTTGGAAGGATACTATAGAAGGTTCATTGAGAATTTCTCAAAGGTAGCTAAACTAATGATGGAGTTACTTAAGAAAGATAAGAAATTTGAGTGGACTGAAGGATGTGAACTCAGTTTCCAAGAGTTGAAGAAGAGACTAGTGACAGCACCAGTCTTATGTCTTCCAGATTTGGAGAAGGATTTCCAAGTGCATTGTGATGCATCTCACCAAGGATTGGGTGCAGTTCTGATGCAAGAAGGGAAAAGTTGTGGCTTATGCCTCGAGACAAATCAAAACACATGAAGTGAATTATCCTACTCATGATTTAGAGTTAGCCTCTGTTGTCCATGCACTAAAAAATGGAGACATTATCTTTTGGGAAATCGATGTGAAGTGTTCATAGATCACAAATGTTTGAAGTATATCTTCACCCAGAAAGAAATCAACATGAGACAAAGAAGATGGTTAGAACTCATCAAGGACTATGACTTGAGTTTGCAATACCACCCCGGTAAAGCAAATGTTGTAGAAGATGCATTAAGCCGTAAAGTTTATGTGAATGGCCTTACTAACGGAGAATTGCCAGATGATCTGTGTGCCCAATTCAAAGATCTCAGGTTGGAGATAGTGCCAGAAGGACATCTCATGTCATTAGATGTTCAACCCACCTTGTTAGACAAAATCAAAGAAGCCCAAAAGATAGACAAGGAAATTGAAGAGATTAAGGAAAAGATTGGCAAGTGAAAAGCCAAAGGATTCCATGAAGACGAATAGGGTACTTTATCGTATGGAAAACGTATCTGCATTCCGCAGGATGCGAAGCTTCGAAAACTGATTTTACAGGAAGCACACAACTCACCATATTCCATTCATCCGGGTAACACTAAAATGTACATGGATGTGAAGGAAAGATTTTGGTGGAATAATCTCAAGAAGGACATCACCGAACATATTGCTTTGTGTGATGTATGTAGCAGAGTGAAAGCAGAACATCAGAAACCAGCAGGATTGTTACAACCACTACCTATTCCTGATTGGAAGTGGGACAAGATTGTCATGGATTTCATCACTGGACTACCAAGGACTAGATCAGGATATGATTCTATTTGGGTCGTAGTAGATCGCCTAGGCTCATTTCATACCCGTGAAGACAACCTATACAAGTGCTAAGTTATCCAAGATTTATATGAACATGATTGTGTGTCTGCATGGAGTACCCAAGAGTATTGTGTCTGATAGGGGAACTCAATTCAGTTCCCATTTTTGGAGGAAACTACATGAGTCATTGGGAACGAGATTGGAATTCGGTACTGCTTTTCATCCCCAGACTGATGGACAGACAAAAAGGACCAACCAGATTCTAGAGGATATGTTTGAAGGGAATATGTCCGAGAGGCAATAATAAAGTGGTTATTATCGTATTCCTTGTTTATGATAAATGTTTATTTTGCATGCTATAATTGTATTAATACGGAAACGTTAATACATGTGTGTTTAATAAACAAACAGAAAGTTCCTAGTTATGCCTCTCTCATAAACTAGCTCGTTGATTAACAAGATGATCAAGATTTCCTGATCATGGACATTGGATGTTGTTAATAACGGGGTCACAACATTAGTGTAATGGTGTGATGAACATTCATCTGAAGTATAGCATTACGATCAAAGTCATTGAGTTTATATTGCTATAACAACTTACGAAGTGATCCTAATCCTTAGACCATGAGATCATGTCAATCACTAACACCGGAAGAGTTTCTTGATAACATCAAACGTCACACCGTAACAGGGTGATTATAAAGATGGATTCAGAACTAATAAATTGTTATGTTGAGGCTCATGGATTGAGAGTGGAATTTGTTCATCCCGATGACGGATAGATATACTCTGGGCCCTCTCGGTGATATCACATTGATTAGCTTGCAAGCAAGTGATTTGATCACTAGAATGTTATATCACGGGAACGAGAAAAGAGTGCATGTCAGTAACGAGATCAAACTAGGTATGGAGATACCGATGATCGAATCTCGGACATGTAATATATCGCGAAACAAAGGGATTAAGATACTAGCGTAAAAGGTTCCGACGATCACAAGAAAGTCATCGTTGAATGTGTGGGAGTCAGTATGGGTCTCCAGATCCCGCTTCTGATTATTGATTCGAGAGGGGTCTCGATCATGTCCGCATTATTCGCGAACCGTAGGGTGACACACTTAAGAGACACCGACATCCAATTGGAGCAAAAGTTTCATGCCAAAAGAATGAACAAGCGCAGGAATTTATTTCACTAGATACCGAAACAGGTTTTCGGTTGAAATTGCTGAAACTGGTTATGCATGTGAAATGGAATACTAGCAAGGGGTTTTATGTGAATGTTTGTTAATTAAAGTAATTAACAAAATTCTGAATAAATAAATAAAAGAGTTTTATTTAAATGAGAGCTTGCATTAAATTTGGTGGAAATTTAATGCATGTGAGTGGATTTTTGAGTGGAGGCTTTTTAATGGGAGTGGAGGCTTTTCATTTTGAGTGGGAGCTCCACCCACATGAATGTGGAAGAGGTGGGGGCAGCCCCCATGGCTGGGCGCCATGCCCCTTGGGTGCCCCCCTCTCTCCTATAAAAGGCCCCCCTCTCCTCCTCTCAAATCACACCTCCTCGTGAAGGATATCTCTCCCCCTCTAGAATTTATTCCCCATGGTCTCGGACTAGCGAGATACATGTTCCCGGTGGCTTTTAGGCAAGAAAGAGTTGTGCTTCCGCTGCATCGCTGGAGCGAGGAGGCGGAGGTTGCTCGGTGCCTCGAACGTGTGTGCGAGCACGGATGCGCTGCTGTTTTGCGGCGCTAGGACTTCCTCTCGATCTTGAGATCGGCAAGAGATCGTCTACATCAACCACGAGTTTGGACTCGTTAAGCTTTGTCGGTCTTCAAGGGTATGTTCTCTACGGATATACATCCGCCCGTTGTTTGTATCTAGTAGATAGATCTTGGTACATAGTTGTTCCCATCGTAGGAAATTTTTTGTTTTCTATGCTACGAACCCTACAGTGGTATCAGAGCCGGATCTATGCGTAGATACTTTGCACGGGTAGTACACATATGAGTATGTGGGCGATGATGATCATTTTATTGCTTCTTAGTTGTACTTTGGATATTGGTGGCATAGTGGGATGAAGCGGCCCGGACAAACTTTACATGTCCTCGCACATGAGACCTGTTCCACGCTTGACATGCAACTAGTTTTGCATAAGTGGCTAGCGAGTGTCTGTCTCTCCTACTATAGTCAATATCTAATTTGCAACGAGTTTTCAAAAATTTGGTTATCCTCGTTGTGGTTCATGTTCGTAGGTAAGAATGGTTCTATCTTCGAAAGCCCTAAGCCACGTAAAACTTGCAATGGATAAATTAGTGGCGTCTAGTTTAGATTGTTGCTGGGCTAGTGTTATGATATGGTGATGTTGTAAGTAGAAGTATGAGATGATACTCTTACAACATACATAACGTGTAAACTCCATAGACCTTGGATTTACACATAAAGGTATGATAGTGATCATACCACGGTGCACATGATAGATATCATCTGCGAGAACCATATCATTCCACTAATAAACATGTGATGTTTGATAGCATCTTATATTGCTTGTTTGGCATTTTATTAGCATAATAAGATGATCCCTCATTTAGATATCAAGATAAGAATGTGTTCTTCCTTAAGTATGCACCGACAATGTTTCGTCGCTTCAAGACATCACGTGATGATCGGGTGTACTTGAATCCACGAGCATATCTCGGGTGTAAGACAGTTACACACGCGAATACTAAGGTTCTTACTTGACGAGCCTAGCATGTACAGACATGGCCTCGGAACACGGACCGAAAGGTTAAGCATGAGTCATATGTTTTGATATGATGACCATATGGATGCTCGCCTTTGAAGCTATACCGACTCACGTGATGATCGGACTTGGTGTAGTGGATTTGGTTCATGTAATCACCAAAAAGACACGAGGGATGTCTTTTTTGAGTGGGAGTTCATTTATAATTTGGATTATTAGAACTCAATTTATCATAAATTAAATCAAAGTGAATTTGCATAATTTGTTGTAGTCATTGGCATTCGGTCACCACCTTATGCATAGTTGTAATTGAGATAATAGAACTATAGAATTCTGGATATTTACTTTACGAAATGATATCGTATTGTGTTGAGTGTCAATCAAAGTTTAAAGTCCTATTGCAAACTTTCAGCAAACTCTATTTACTCTGTGAAATTTAATAATTGGTATTAAATCGAGAGTAACAATTCCAGTGTTAGTATCTTAAGTATCATGTTTGCCTCCACGATTCTTGATTGTTTTAATATCAAGTTTATCTAGGAGCTGAAAGAATTGTTTCAGAAACCATCATGTGTGGCAGATATAACGATATCTGAAACAATGTTTTGGTTGCAATATGATAGAGTATAATATATGTTCTCATATTGGATGAGAATTTACGAAGGTTGGAGATGCTAGACATCCTAATCATCCAAAAGGGTTTTGGAAAGTAATGTTATACTCATGATTCGCCTTTATAAGCTACAGTAGCTTGATCATGAAAGTCGTCATGATAAGGATGAATATAAGATGTATGTAAAGTGTTTACTATACTAAAAGATTACTAAAGAATGGATTTTGAAAGAATACTGATCATTTTGATGATGGTGATCTACTTCAAAGTGCAAGTCCAAAGGTATTATTATTTGAATATACACGCTTTGGACTATGTGTCATGTATATAGCGCCACTTTTGATGTTGATAGATTCTTTTAAAAAGGAAAAGGAAATGTTGAAAGACAATCTATAAAATATATTTGGAAGAAAAGAAAAGATTGTAAATATCCAATTTAGGTATATATATGATATACATGTTATGGTTGTATTCTTTGCTTGTTAAACAATGTGGTTCTTGGGTATTGGATACCGAATTGGTTGGTATGAAATTTCATACAGAACGACGCAATTCATGAACCACAATGGCCTAAGTAACTAGCAAGAGAATATGTGATGATGTTCATCGAAAACAAACAAACCGTTGTTTGTATTTCTCGTTGACATCAAAGCTTGACTTCAAGATTTGTTTTAATAATTGTTATTTGAATCAGGTATTATGAGAACAAAGTTTGTTCAAATAATTACCGTATTGCATATAAGATGGATGATTTACAAATCTAGTTGGAGAAATCACATCCATAAAACCTAATGCTAAAATGTCGCAAGACAAATGATTGAAAGATCACTTACAAAGTGACATCGCTGTTTAAATTATATTGGAAAGAAAACATGAAGAATCTCCATTTTCATGGATTTTTGGAGTCTTTGATTTGATCAAGTGACGCTTGTGAGACTTTCCTCGGGATAATTAAAACTTCGTTCAAAGGCCAAAGAAGAACGAACGACTAAATTATTGGAATTTATACATATCGATGTATGTATTCCATGATGTGTAGTCGTAAGCGATGGGTTTCAACTTCATATGCTTTCTCCAGAATTTTGAGTGAATATTCACTTAATGAGAAAGAAGTATGAAATATTTGAAAAACGTTTCAAAGACTTTCAAGATGAAGTGGAAAATCATTGTAACAAGAAAATAAATGGTTTATGATTTTATCATAAGGGATTTGTTTGAGTTACAAGTGTAACAAGAAAATAAATGAATTATGATTTTATCATAAAGGGATTTATTTGAGTTGCAAGTTTAGCAAAACACCTAGATTTACATATCCCGAAACACCATAGGAATATGGAGTGTTTGAGATTTGTAATGAAACCTTGTTTGACATGGTTGGATCAAAGGTGTTATTTATAAAACTGCCATTATGTTTTAAAATATTAAAGCTTTAGAGACTACCGCTTTTACACTGAAAAGAGCTCCATCTTGATCCGTTGAAATGACACCATGGAAGTTATGGTTTGGGGTAAAACCCAAGTTGTCATTTCTTAAATTTTGGTATGCTAAACATAAGTAAGATGTTTACAACCGAAGTCGGATGAGCATGTCTTTGTAGGTTATTTCGAATAACAATTGGTTATTCCTCCATAACACCAAGGACAAAAGGGTTTGTCGCTTGAAACGCGAAGTTTCTTGAAGAAGGATTTTTTCATAAATGTTAAGTGGGAGGACAATAGAACATTGATAAGGTTAACGAACCTTAGCTATATGTGCTGAGTTGCGCAGCGCCGGAAAATGTTCCGGAGGCAGCCAAAATGCTCATGGATTACGTGCCTCAAAGGTTGCGGTCACGGAGGTCTAAAGTTCCTATTGAACCAAGAAGGTCGGATAAACAATCAAATGATTAAGATTTGAGAGTAAATAATTATTGTTTGACAATGATGAACCGACTATATGCAAAGAAGCGATGATGGGCCCTGACTCCGTCAAATGGCTTGAAGCCATAAAATCCGTGATAGTTCCATACACGAGAAATCAAGTTTTGAACTTGGAAGACCCTCCGGAAAGGTGTAAAAACCTATCGGTCGTATTTGGATCTATAAAGAAACAGACATGGATGTTTCACATCTATGAAATAGTCGACATGTCGTAAAGTATTTTACGACAATGTTCAAGGAGTTGACTATGACAAGATTTTATCTTTCATAGCGATATTTAGTCTGGACGGATTAAAGTAGCAACCACTACATATAATTTGGTATATGGTAGATGAATAAACAAAACAAAGTTCTTCTAATAGAATGGTTACCTAGGACGTGTACATGACACGATCCAAAGGGTTTTGTTAATTCAAAGGATGCTAAAAAGGGGCATGCAAACTTCAATTGTTGAAGTAAGCATCGCGGAGTTGGAATCTTCACCGTGATGAAAAAGAGTTTTCATCAGGAGACGATGAAGATGCTTGCATTTGCAAGAAATTAAGTGGGAGCGCTAAGACATATTTCTAATACATTATGTGGAGGACATCTTGTTGATTAGAAATAATGTATATTTTATTAAAAAAGGTTAAGAATTTCATTTTGATGAAATACTTAGGCAAAACCCGAATATTTAGCGTGAATGTCTATAGTGGATAGACTGTAACGCCAATATGGTTGTGCCAAACGTACATATATGAGATATTGAAGGAGTTCAATATAGAATCAACAAGAACGGTTCTTGTCGCATGGAAAGGAATTGAATCAAGATTCAAGTGTATCGACACTTGATAAGTGAAACAAGATTCAAGTGCTTTGACACTTGATGAGTAAAATCACAAGAATGTCTTGATCAATCATACCATGATATGTACACATCCAGATATGTCCTATGCTCTAAGTGTTATGAGCATATACCAGAATGAATCATAAAATGATCATTGGACGATAGTGAGGATATTCTTATGATCATTTGGAAGAACTAAGAATATATTTGTGTAGAGGTGACAAACAATTACAAATAGTTCATTGTAAAGCGTTACATTGATACTAGTTTTGTCACAAGATACAAATTAAGTTTATCTCAATTTAAACTATGGGTGGCACAATGTAATGGAAAGGAGATTCCATGATGGATTTGGAAGAGTTCCAAAGTTAAGACATTGTGACGGATACTACAACAAAAGGCTAAGTATATGACTGCTATAGTAGCAGCAAAGGAGGGAATTTGTGTCAAGTAGTTTGTTATCAAACTAAGGTGTGGTTCGCAACGGGCTAACACTAAAGATATATTGTATGACAATAGTATCGACATGATTTAACCCCAAGGAACTAAAGGTCTCACCGAAAGACCAAATTTATACAATGCCATCTCAGTGGAGAATGAGTGATGCGTGAAGACGCAAAGACATGCAAATACACACGGACCTGAGCGTCAGATCCATAGATTATGTTAACCACTTGCAATTGCGTATATGGAACACCGGAAAGCCAGAGGTGTTCAATACGCAGAGTTTTCAAACTAGATTATTGTCTCTAGTGCAAGTGGGAGACTGAAGGGAATATGCCCGAGAGGCAATAATAAAGTGGTTATTATCGTATTCCTTGTTTATGATAAATGTTTATTTTGCATGCTATAATTGTATTAATACGGAAACGTTAATACATGTGTGTTTAATAAACAAACAGAAAGTTCCTAGTTATGCCTCTCTCATAAACTAGCTCGTTGATTAACAAGATGATCAAGGTTTCCTGATCATGGACATTGGATGTTGTTAATAACGGGGTCACAACATTAGTGTAATGGTGTGATGAACATTCATCTGAAGTATAGCATTACGATCAAAGTCATTGAGTTTATATTGCTATAACAACTTACGAAGTGATCCTAATCCTTAGACCATGAGATCATGTCAATCACTAACACCGGAAGAGTTTCTTGATAACATCAAACGTCACACCGTAACAGGGTGATTATAAAGATGGATTCAGAACTAATAAAGTGTTATGTTGAGGCTCATGGATCGAGAGTGGAATTTGTTCATCCCGATGACGGATAGATATACTCTGGGCCCTCTCGGTGATATCACATTGATTAGCTTGCAAGCAAGTGATTTGATCACTAGAATGTTATATCACGGGAACGAGAAAAGAGTGCATGTCAGTAACGAGATCAAACTAGGTATGGAGATACCGATGATCGAATCTCGGACATTTAATATATCACGAAACAAAGGGATTAAGATACTAGCGTAAAAGGTTCCGACGATCACAAGAAAGTCATCGTTGAATGTGTGGGAGTCAGTATGGGTCTCCAGATCCCGCTTCTGATTATTGATTCGAGAGGGGTCTCGATCATGTCCGCATTATTCGCGAACCGTAGGGTGACACACTTAAGAGACACCGACATCCAATTGGAGCAAAAGTTTCATGCCGAAAGAATGAACAAGCGCAGGAATTTATTTCACTAGATACCGAAACAGGTTTTCGGTTGAAATTGCTGAAACTGGTCATGCATGTGAAATGGAATACGAGCAAGGGGTTTTATGTGAATGTTTGTTAATTAAAGTAATTAACAAAATTCTGAATAAATAAATAAAAGAGTTTTATTTAAATGAGAGCTTGCATTAAATTTGGTGGAAATTTAATGCATGTGAGTGGATTTTTGAGTGGAGGCTTTTTAATGGGAGTGGAGGCTTTTCATTTTGAGTGGGAGCTCAACCCACATGAATGTGGAAGAGGTGGGGGCATCCCCCATGGCTGGGCGCCATGCCCCTTGGGTGCCCCCCCTCTCTCCTATAAAAGGCCCCCATCTCCTCCTCTCAAATCACACCTCCTCGTGAAGGATCTCTCTCCCCCTCTAGAATTTATTCCCCATGGTCTCGGACTAGCGAGATACATGTTCCCGGTGGCTTTTCGGCAAGAAAGAGTTGTGCTTCCGCTGCATCGCTGGAGCGAGGAGGCGGAGGTTGCTCGGTGCCTCGAACGTGTGTGCGAGCACGGATGCGCTGCTGTTTTGCGGCGCTAGGATTTCCTCTCGATCTTGAGATCGGCAAGAGATCGTCTACATCAACCACGAGTTTGGACTCGTTAAGCTTTGTCGGTCTTCAAGGGTATGTTCTCTACGGATATACATCCGCCCGTTGTTTGTATCTAGTAGATAGATCTTGGTACATAGTTGTTCCCATCGTAGGAAATTTTTTGTTTTCTATGCTGCGAACCCTACAATGTTGAGGGCATGTGCCCTAGATTATGGTGCTAGTTGGGATGAAAGTCTGCCTTATGCAGAATTCTCTTACAACAACAGCTGTCAAGCCAGTATTGAGATGGTACCGTTTGAATTTCTCTATGGAAGGAAGTGTACTACACCATTACTATGGAATGGTGTTGGAGAAAGAAACTTGTTCGGGCCAGAACTAATAAAGGAAGCTGAAGAGAAAGTCAAGTTGGTAAAGGACAGATTGAAGATAGCACAGTCCCGACAAAAGAGCTATGCAGATCCAAAGCATAGAGAAGTCACCTATGTGGTGGGTGATAGAGCTTATCTTAGAGTATCACCACTTCGTGGAGTGAAGAGGTTTGGAGTCAAAGGAAAATTGGTCCCAAGATATGTTGGACCATTCAAGATTCTGAGCCGTAAAGGAGAAGTGACATATGAGATTGAATTGCCTGAATCATTGTCTGCCGTTCATAATGTGTTTCATGTGAGTCAGTTAAAGAAATGCCATCCGGAGATGGAAGAGACTTCTTTGAAGGATACTATACCTTTGGAAGAGGTCCAATTGGAAAGTGATATCACTTATGAAGAAAAACCTATCAAGATTCTTGAGACTGCAGAAAGAGTTACACGGACAAAGACTATCAAATTTTGCAAAGTTTAGTGTAACCATCATTCCGAAGAAGAAACAACCTGGGAAAGAGAAGATGATCTTCGGAAAGACCACCCTCACCTATTTTCTAGCCAATCCGATCTCGGGGGCGAGATTCACCTTATGGGGGTTAGATTTGTTACATCCCAAAAATCATGATTTATAAAGCTTGCATATCATTCATGCATTCATAAGCATTTGGATCATTCTTCAAATAAAGATTTCAAAAAGAAGCAAGTTGTTGCCTATTATTTTATGTAGGAAAGGCAATAGCTTTATTTTTCACTCTCAAATTATGAGAATACTTTGTTTCAACCAGAAAGGTTTGAATGTTGATTCCAAAGCTTGTTCAAAATTTCAAAACAAAAATCTAAATTCAAAAAGATTTGTATGCCTATTTAGAAATAAATAATTAAGGCATGGTTTTATTTTAATTTCAAAGGGCCAATATATTTTTGAGTGAACAACAATGTTTTATACTCAAATATGTGCATGTTTCACTTTACAAAAATCCAGAGAGAGTTTGAATTCAAACTCATTTGAAAATCATTTGAAAAGGATTCCTGGAATATCAAAATGGAAATAGAAAAGAATAAAAGAAAATAGAAAGGGCCGGCGCCACCTATTCGGCCCAGTAGCAGAACCAGCCCACCCGGGTTTTCCCCTCTCCCTCTGTTTCACACCCACGCGCACACCCCTCCCTCGCTGACACCCCGGACCCACCTGCCCCATCATCGTCGTCCCCAAACCCCGCCCACGACCTGGCCTTGCCGTTTCTTCCTCCTCCTTCAGTGCCGCGTATTAATTCTATTAAATGTCGTTGATTTCGTGTGAAATCCTCGCCCCTGCTCTGGCTACTTAACCCCGCCCACAACCAGCCAGAAGCGCCGCCAGGCTCCGCGAATTTCCGCTTGCACCACCGCAGCACCGAGCAGCTCCGGCAACCGATTCCGGTGAGTTCCTGCCGCCCCTTGCCTTCTACTTGGCCCCGTCGAGTTCTCCATGTCCTGGTGCATCTTCTAATGTCTCTCGTTTGCCTGTGCATGACCCAGGACGCCGTCCCCGTTCACCACTGCAAGCGACAAAGCCGCCGCTCAACTCCGGCGAGCGATTTAGGTAAAACCCGACCACCCCGTGCCTTCCCCTTGACCCTATCATGTTCGCTTGAACGTTGCACACACGTTGATGCCTTTGGTTTCTGTTAGGGCGGATTAGAACGTCGCCAACATCGCCATCCACTCGAGCCCGACGCTGTCCTCAACTCCGACGAGCCCCCACGGCCACAGCAGCTCTCCCCCGTCCCAACCGCGACCACGTTGAGCTTCCTCGTGCACGTGTGAGTCTGGTAAGCATCATCACCACCCCCAGGCCTCGCTAGAATCTCCGCACCACCATCGCCAATAGCGCTGCCGCCGCACCATCGTCGCTAGTGCCGCCCATCCATGGTCGTGTGCTCAGCAGCGTCAGATCTAGATCTAATGCGTAGGATTAGATCATTTAACGAAGAGGCATGAGTAGATCTGGGCCGTGCATCTTTATTTAGATCCTACGGTCCGCAAGCGTGATCCCGCCGAACTGGTACGCGCCAATCAGAGGCTGCCGCGTGGCTAGGATTTAGATTTAAAATCTGGATTTTCATCTATTAGATATTCAAACTTGTAAATTCAATAACTTTTGTTCTGTTTATCCAAAAAATACAAATAATATACCATTGGAATCACAAAAATAAATCCTACACATCTATGGGCTTAGTTTTGTATTTTGTTTCTGTTAAAAGATAATTTTATGCAGAGACATTTGTAGGCTTATTTTGTGTATACAAATTAATTGGAAAATGTTTTAAAGGCCAAATAAAGTTTGTTTGATGAATAAATGTTTAGTTTATTGGTCAGTACTGTTTTGCTTGTCTTGGTTGGTTTAGAAAAATCATCACATGGCATTTGCATGCATTCATATATTTTTGTTTGATTATTTGAAATGTAAATTTGGTGCTATCATTTTATGTGTAGATTTTAGTGCTAGTGGTGATTGTGACTGTGAAGTTTGTTGTTACTCCCCCAACTACCAAGGCAAGTGGTGCTTCATACTTTTGTCCCAATATTTTGACTATGCGTTAGAAATATTTTCTATAGGGCTTGCATGATAATTTTTGCGAAGTATCTATATGCTATGCTTGGGAAATCCTAGTAGTTGTAGAATTGTTAGAATTTTCTCTAAGTTAAGATACTTGCTATTGCCATGATTAGCTTAGCTAGTAGCAACCAAGGGTGGATTATATACATGCTATGGAAAATATTTCTAAGTCTTTGACTTATGCTTTTGCTTAATAAAACAACTAAGTGAATGAAACACCTGGGTGGAATGTTAATTGCTTGGTTGGATTTTTGCTGAGTGGTTACCAGGGCCCATTTTCCAATGGTTTACCCTGTGTATCTCACTTGTGGAATGCCACCCAGGAACAAAGGGATTTGAGATGCCATATGTTAAGAAGCTTCTAGTGCAGCCACATGGCATTATGGGCTTTGCCTGGATCATATAGGTTGCAATAACTTAGCCAAATGGACAGTTGGTGGTAGGGGGTGATAGGTTTGGAACGCGTCCATTTTGGTCTAAGGGAAGGCTTCTGAAAGGTCTTGTCTTGATGAAAATCAAGTCTTGTGGGGAAAGTGCACCACCTCTGCAGAAGGAAGAATCTAAGAACTTAGCCGTGTCCCCGGAAATGGACAATTTGAGCATCAAGTCATGGAAGCTATCAAGAATCTCCTCATCCCATTTTCTAAGTTAAAAACTTGTGGTTGAACAAGGGTGAAGGTTCACCAATGTCTATTGGTGGTTCCTTGGGAGTTTTTGCCAAACAAAAACTTAGTGATTTCAACTGATTGGTAAAACCTATTTTGAGCAAAGCAAGCCTAAGCTACACTTAGCCAAATTCATGTAGAAGCTAGATACTATTATTCTACTAAGGTATCACTTGCCAATACTATTCCAATGTATTGACCCACTGTGGCTATAACTTGTGATGTTGTAGGTTACTCTGATGAGGATTAGGGTTATGAGTCTACACTCAACATGCTTGCCTGTGGCACATGAAGATGAAGACTTTTATTTATATTGTTAAGTTAAACTCTTGTACTAGCCTTTGGCTATCGAGTTGTAAATGTAAGGTTCCCAACCTTTAATAAGGTAGAGTCCCCTGTGTTTACAATGCTAGTCCCTGGATCAATAGCTAGCATCCACAGTTAAGATGTAATATCAAGAAACAAAGGTCATAATACAACTTTATAACCAGGAATAACATAATTTTATTACATATTACATAGCTCATTTGGCTATTACATTACATTGCAGCAGAATATCTATAAGCATGGGGTCCTTCATCTTCAAAGTGCCACAGGCAAACATGTTGGTTGTAGACTTGTAATCCTAATCAATCAACTTCACTAATATCAAACAAACCTGCAACATAACAAGTTACAACCACAAGGGTCAATACATTTGAATTGTATTGGCAAGTGATACTATGGTAGTATAGTGGAGTCTATCATGTATATGCATTTGGCTAAGTGGAGCTTAGGCTTGCTTTGCTCAAAATAGATTTTCCTTATCATTTTAAAACACTAAGTTTTGCTTGACAAAATAATCTTTCCCAAGGCATCTATCAATCAAAGATTGAAGATCCTTTAACCCTTGTTCAACCACAAGTTTTTAACTTAGAAATTTGGATGATGAGATTCTTGATTGCTTCCATGTCTTGATGCTCAAATTGTCCTTTACCAGGGACATGGCTAAGTACTTAGATTTTACACTCTGCAGAGGTGGTGCACTTTCCCCACAAGACTTGGTTTCACCAAGACAAGATCTTTCAGAAGCCTTTCCTTAGACCAAATGGACGCGCGCCAACCTATCATTCCCACTACCACCAACTGTACAAATGGCTAAGTTCTAGCAACCTATATGATCCAGGCAGAGCCCATAATGCCAAGTGGTTGCACTTGAAGCTTCTCAACATTTGACATCTCAAATCTCTTTGTTCCTGGGTGGCCATCCACAAGTGAGATACACAAGGTAAACCATAGCCATGGGCCTTGTGTAACCACTCAACCAAAAACCACCAAGCAATTACCATTCCACCCAGGTGATTCATTAACTTAGTTGTTTTATTAAACAAAAACACAAGTCCTCAGACTTAGAAATTTTTCCGTAGTGTGAATATATATTCCACCCTTGTTTTCTATTAGCTAAGCTAAGCATGATAGTAGTAGGAATCTTAACTTAGGAAAATTTCTACTAAGGTTTCATCTACTAGGTTTTCCCATAGCATGGTTTATACTTAGCAAAAATTCCATGCAAGTTTTACTTAGAAAAATCACTAATGCATAGTGAAAGTAATGGGACAAAAGTATGAAGCATCACTTGCCTTTTTGGTAGAGAGTATAGGTTCACCCTTGATCTTTGCAATGTTCACACACTTCAAGTCACTACAATTCAATCAAGCAAACAGTATTTCAATCTACCATTCAAGCAAAACATCACATAAAATGATAAAGTCAAAGTAATGCATGCAAGCATGCCAAGCATTTCCCTAATGGTCATAAACATTTGAAAACACCTAATTTTCATTTTATAAAGTGGCAAAGTAATTTGCAAAATATTTCACTTCAAAAACCATTTTCAAAACAAGGTATCATTTTATGTGGTTTAGAAATGTTTTTACTAAGGCATTAATCTATAGGGTTCACAAAATATGTTTTCAAACCATAAAACTTTGTGTTTAGGGTCAGAGAGTTTAAAACAAAACATTTCCCAAAGGTTTTCTTCCAAAACCATTTTTAATAAATAAACCATAATTTTATTTGACTAGAATTGGTTTTTAATCCAAGATTCATTCTTTTGCATAACCAATATATTTTTGAAATCACAAAGTGATTCCTAGGGTCAGTAGATTCAAAACACACCGTTTGCAAAAGATTTTATCCCCAAAATTTATTTTGAACAATTTTTACATCCTAAACAAGCATACAAATGTTTCTGCAAAAACAAACAATTTAACAGAAACTTTTTACTAAACAAAAGGCATGGTTGGCTAGGGCTTGTTCCACTGATTCCATTGATATAAAGTTTGCAAAATTTGGACGTGTGGAACTAAAGTTATGAATTTTTCAAAATCACATTCTATTCAGATTCAAAATTCTGTTTAAACCAAACTAGTGCCACGCGGCGCTTTCCTATTCGTCGGTACCGCTTCGGCCGGCTCACGCTCTCTGGTGCGTTGGATCAAGTCAGATCGAGCGGCACAGGTTGCGTACCTCTTCAGCGTTTAGTGATCTATCGTATCCATTGGATCATCATCTAACGGCCATCGTCACCTTGACCAAGTTCTGGCGGCGCTCGACGGCTGCGCGCGGCGGCGACGGCCAGACGACGGCGAAACTGGTGATGCAGGAAGCGAGGAAGGAAGGGAGTATGCTCACCGTGTTCGCAGTAGCGTGGGGAAGCTCAACGTGGCAGTATCTCGTCGAGGGGCGCACGGGGGTGAGGACAATGGCTCGCCGGATTTGCTCCTGGCGACGGGTATGCTCAGGCGTCGTTGGAGGTGAGGCTATGGTTCACGAGGAGACAAACGGGAAGCACGGTTAGACGCGCAAAGTCATAGCGGTGATGCGAGCGTGAAGGAGGAGGAGAGGGGCGGTCAGACACTACCTGGAGGACTCGCCGGAGTAGCAAACAGACGGTGGCGGCGCTTGGAGTCGTCGCTGTCGAGGCTCAGGGGCGCGCGCGAGCGGGCTGCGGATGCAGAAAGATGCGCCAGGTCCTGGGGAACTTGCCTGTGTCCTCGGGGAGGCAAGGGGTGGCGCGGGGCTGTCGGAATTCGGTTGCAAGCTCGGCGGAGCAGGGCGGGGTCTAGGAGTTAATTGGAGCGGCCTGGGGGCGTATAGGTTCTGGAGACAGAGGGGAAATGGAGATGGGGAGTGGGTGCTTAAGTGAGCGAGGTTACCGTGTGGAATCAATGCTGCAATTATGTGAATTTACTCGGGGATTTGATTGACAGCGAACGGCGGCAAGGAGGAAGAACGAGTCCGCGGTTGAAGACGCTGACGAGGCAGGTGGGGCTCAGCAGTCAGCGAGAGAGAGAGGGGGAGGGTGGGGTACAGATGTCTGCGTCTGTGTGGGTGTGAGTTCGAGTGAAAGAAAACGCTTCGGGAGGGGGAAGAGGAGGTGGGATGTTGGGCTTAGTGGGCCAGGTTGGGTTGGGTCGACCTTGCTCTTATTTTTTTCTGTTCTGAATCTTTTTCCTTTGTCCAATTCAATTTCTGTTTTGAAATTCAAACAACAATTCAAACACTCAAATCAAATAAACTTCCACTAACCTTTATATTGAGTTTAGCTCTGTTTATCAACACAAATCAAAGTCAAAAACAAAATAATGTTTTTAATATTTTTAGGATCCATTTATTAATTAAATAAAATGGACCTTAGTTATTAAATCAAATAGGGTTTGATTTATTTATTTTTAAAACTCTATTTGAAATCTAAAATAGTACCAAAACTATTCAGTAGGTTTTATTTGAAAATAATAAACACTTGGAAAACTTATTTAAAATAATTTAATAAGTTTTAATGTTTATTTAAAATGGGAAAAGCCTTTACTTTAATAAATTTGGTTTATTAATAAACACTCATTTTTATTTAAATAAACCTTTACTCTTTTAATAAAAACAAAATATTTTATTCAAAAGCTTGGCCAAGGTTTAATTTGGCTATATAAAATAATCCTTATTTATAAATCTACATTTTTCCTTTGAAAACCAAATCTTTTATTAAAAGATCAAAAATAGTAATTTTAAATATTTTTAAGTTTATTGTTTATTTATCTTTTTAAATCCCTTTAGGATTTTATTTGATCCAAATAGGTTTTGAAAGTTTCCAATTGGATTCAAAAAGTTTCTTCTCACCCTAAAAATCAACAAAGTTTTATTTTATTCATTTATTTTTCACATGACAAGATTTGGAAAATCTTGGGATGTGACAGTAAAAGACTATGTTATCTCTGGAATAACGAGTAATAATGACCTTTGTTTCTATGTAATTCATCTTAAACCGTGGATGCTAGCATTTGATCCAGGGACTAGCATTGCAATCACAGGGACCTTTACCTTTATAAAGGTGGGGTCTTACACGGAAGGGAGATCATCCCGGAGGCCTTGTCTCCGGTATGATGCGTGAGTAGTTCCACCTTGGACTATGGGTCCATGTAGTAGCTAGATGGTTGTATATCCTCCTTTGTGCTTTCATGTATAGATCTTGTGAGCTCCGTTCATGATCAAGATCTAATATATTTGTAATCATGCATGTTGTGTTTGCGGGGATCCGATGAATATTGAGATTATTATGTTGGTTTGATTAATGGTTTTGTCTTTATGATTCTATCATGTCTGTGTTGTTTTTTATCTTGCATGTTATCCGTTGCTAGTGGTTATCTTGGCCAAGTAGTTGCTAGTGACTCCAAGAGGGGGTATTTATGCTCTATAGTGGGTTCATGCCTCTAGTTTTCAGGGGAAGTGACAATAATCTCTTCGGTTGTAGATGTGTTGTTTCTACTAGTAATTGGATGGCGGTCTATGTATCTTGTTGGATGGCGGTGGACTTATAGTCATAGATACAGTTGGATGGCGGTCTATGTATCTTGTTGTATTGCCCAATCAACCTCATAAGATCTTTCTGACTAGTAATTGCATTGTTATGCCTTGCTCAGTTCCTGTCAACTGCCCCGCTATAATTTGTTTACCCTTCATGCCATGTTGTTTATTTAAGGAGATCACCTCTAGTGAACTATGGACCCCGGTCCAATCTTTACTATTGATACATCTTCCATTGTTACTTGTTTAGTTGCTGCAAACCATTACCTTCCACACCATATGATTAATCCTTTGTTACAGCAAACCGGTGAGCTTGACAACCTCACTGATTCATTGGGGCAAAGTCTTTAGTTTGTGTTGTGCAGGTCTCCGTGTTACTTGCAACACCTGTGTGACGTTTCCTTCCTCCTTCTGGTTCGGTAACCTCGGTCTCAACTGAGGGAATACTTGCTGCTGTACTCTTCACACCTTGCTCTTGGGGTTCCCAACAAGACTCCACATCAAGCACCAAGTTCTCTAGCGCCACCAAGGAGTCATCAACAAGTTTTCTGGCACCGTTGCCGGGGAGGCTAAGGACATCTTCACTAGGGGAGTCCTTCACTTCCTTTCTCTTTACTTTGTTTTTAGTTTGCTTTGTTTCTCTTTTGTTTGGTTTTGTTTGCCTCTTTCCAAAAAACCCAAAAAAAAGTCTAGTTCGGTTTGCTTGCTCTATTCAAAAACACAAAAAAATAGTTCTTACTCTAGTTGCTACCATGTCGGGGTCTGCCTTTATTTCCCCTATGGCAGAAATCTCCACTTTTAAGAAAAAAGTGAAGAAAGTTTTAAGGAAGCTTGGTCAAGAATCTCTGCTTTTCAGAGGGAAACTGAGCCTAAGGTAAGCCTCAGCTTGGTTATTGATAGTTTCTACCGTGGTATTGCTCTTCATTATAGATATTCTTTGGATTCTATGGCTAAGAAAGATTTTTTGCTTTGTACTGAAGATGAAGCTTATGATGCCATCAGTAAATTAATCATGATCTATGGTACACCTTGCAAGTCTGATTCCTCTTTCACAAGTATTTTTGCTAGGTTGAACCATCTTGAGACCAGTATTGCTGCCATGAATAGTTGCTATCACACTCTTAGGGCTTACCATGATTATGTTCCCATAAATTCTGAGCCTTCAAAATGGTTTCCCACAATCAAAGTCTCAATAAACACTACACTTTTTGATGCTCGCTGTGATATCATGTCTGAATTTTTCCTCATGCCTAAAGATATTTTTGATTCCTTGAGTCTTTGGGGGCTTATTGAAGGAGGAGAGGAAATCTCTCTTACCAACAATACCACTATATCACCCATTGGAATAGCTGAAGGTGTGTTTACAAAAATCTCAGGAAAAATGGTGACTATTGATTATCTTGTTATTGAATGTGTAGGCAAGGGACATATCACACTTGGAAGGTCTCTACTTAAACACCTTGGGGCAGTGATAGATGTGGCGAAAGGTATCATGCACTTTTCTCCTCCGGTAAGCAATCATATCTTCCCTAAAGAGAAAAAGAAAGGTAAGAAAGGAAGGAACAAGAGGGGAAATTCTTCATTTGAAAATACTTCATTCTTCTTGCTTCTTGTGCCTAACTTAAAGGCGTTAAAGAAAAGTACTTGTTGGGAGATAACCCAAGAGTTTCCTTGAGTCTTGGAAGTTATTACTTATGTAATAACGTCTCCTTATCCTTTTTGTCTCCTTATCCTTTTTGTGCCAAGAATGACCTCTAATGAGAGGGAAGTAAGATTTGGGGAGTTGCTGTCCCGAAACAGATTTCTGTCCTCCACCAAAAAAATTCGTGAGGAGGATATGTAACTCGGATTGAGCTCAAAGTTTAAGAATAAATCCCCCAGTATGTTAGCTAACTTACGTTAGTTCAACACTTTTTGATTTGAGCAAAAGAAGATGTTTGAAAAAATTGGTTCTACCTGCTGGTCTGTTTTGACAGATTTCTGCTATTATTTGCATTTGCTTCTTATTGATTCCTTTTTGAGTTCTCTTCAGGTAAATTGAGCTTTTTGAAGGAGTTACTACAGTAGCTTGTGTTTTTAGTGAAAATCCTTGTTGTTCCAAAGCTTTGCTAGTGGTCTAATATCTTTTGAATACACTAATGTTGCTAATGAAGATTGTGTGAAGTTTTGTATGAAGGAAAAATTTCAGGTGTAGAGAGAGAATGATGCAATGAGATGAAGAATGGACAAAAGCTCAAGCTTGGGGATGCCACCACGGTGTCACCCCAAGAAATATCGAAGAGGTACAAGCGTCAAAGCTTGGGGATGCCCAAGGCATCCCCTTATTCATCAATAAAAAGCTCAGGTATGTCTAGACACTTCATTTTTATTGTTTCATGCACATTTGTGTTGTTCTTGGAGCGTCCTAGTTTTCATTTGCTTTGCTTAGTTTGTTTAGTTTGCTTTAGTAGTTTAGACCCCCGTTCTCGCTGTGTTGTTTTGCAAATAAGGTTGCTTGGTGTTTCGAAAGGAGTAGTAAGTTCTTGCTTGTAAGTGCAAGAGGAGCTTGCATTGACTGTGACTTAGACTTTAGCATGACATGCTAGGTGTTGTTTTGGCATTATGCTTAGTGATTATTGCTGTAGCATGACTTGTTCCAAACGATTGAGATTGCTTAGTGTACCTTGAAGAAATTATGTGTTGTTTTAGCATGCAAAAGCATAGTATTGTGGTATTATCCTTTGATGTTTTGCTTGGGTTGACTTGGCACATGCTTACACCATGTTATGACTCTCACAAGTCACCATTAGCCTCTATGATCATTTAGTCCTTGACTTGTAGTACCACTCTTTTCTTTGATTAGTATGCTTTGTTGCACTGCATGATTTTGGCCATTATTGCTCTCTTAGTTGGTTGCTCCCAGTCTTTTGCTAGCCTCCACTTGTATGAGTAAGTTCTACTCATGCCTCCAACTCCCAAGAAACCAAGTTATTCCAAAGTGTCCACTATAAACTCCTATGCATGGTGTGTTACACCATTACAAGTATATTCTTGTTTTCAACTATCTTCCAATTAAAAACTATTTTGTTATGTGAAAACTTAGTGATTAAAGCCCTCACGAATTTGATGGCACACTTTATTCTTTGCCCCTAATAAACTTGAACCATTGTCACAACTTTGTTGTATATGCTTGCACTTATAAGTTGGAATTAGCAGAACCGTGCTGTCACGGGGAACGTTTTCAACATTGCACTTGTACTCTATACTCAGTTGATATCATGTTATTTTGTCTATGGATGCCACCGGTGTGAAATAAAGAGGGGACTTGTAAGTCCATGGAGTTTGTATTCTGTGTTAGAGAAACGCCTGGGTCGCTAGCCTAATCCATGCCTAATCATGGTGGAAACTTGCAGCATCACCATAATGAGCTATATATGAAGCATCCTCAATAAAAAGCTATGCATATGGTAAATAAAAATATTGCTGAGATGATCATTGTCTGCTTGCCTTGTCATTTTGGTTATGGAAAAGCTCCTGTACCATGTGCAAGGGGTACCCTGTTGGCGGTTCTCAATGATATGCAAATACTTACAGTGACAAGAACTTACCTAGACCCAAAGTTGAGTATGCATGAGGTGTGGCCCTCGATTTCAAGGGGCATGAGATTGCCAACTTATACTTCATCAAGCATATACTCCAGCTTTGCCACTTTAACCTTAACCACTTCAAGATGCCTATGATAGGGGCAATGAGGGCTGAAAGCTAACAAGTACCATAATTTTTGGAAGCTCTTTTTGAAACTTGTAATCCCTGCTTCCTTTACAAAAAAGGCCTTTCTTCCACCTCTATTGAGTCTCCACCTTCTACCTTTAGGCACCATTAAGAGAGCATAGTTGTCATTCTGTGTGCAGTGTTCCAAAGCTTATTAATTGATGCATATTGTGTTATTACTTGTTCTTGTGCTATTTGTTTCTAGTCACCCTTGTGAAATTTACAGGTGTCCTATGCATTATATTGCTACTCTATGAGGGACAAGCTGATTGCCACTACGCTATGTTTTCTGCATGTGAAACAAACGAACGTTTTTCAATGCATGTTATTCATGATCTTTGTTTGTAGCTTGTCATGTTGCATGCATAGTTACTATGTCCTATTGTTAGAACTCCATATTTCATGCACATGTTTAGAGTTATTTGATCCCAGCATTCAATGCTTGCAAATGGTTGGATCTTTATTGTGAGGGTGCATGTCACCTCAAAAATTATTCTGTTTATCACTTACCTACTCGAGGACGAGCAGGAGTTAAGCTTGGGGATGCTGATACGTTGGAAACGTATCTATAATTTTTGATGCTCCATGCTTGTTTTGTATCTACTTTTCTTTACTTGTCCACACTTTGAGGTGCTTTTTACATGTTTTCTGGTACTAACCTATTAACAGGTTGCAACAGTGCCAGATGCCTGATTTATGCTGTTTTTGGTTTTAGAAAAGTTAGTAAAGAAATATTCTTGGAATTGGACGGGACGAAGGACAAAGTCAATTGCTTTCCGTGAGGAATAAGAAGTCCAGAGGATAGCCCGAGGGGCCGGCCAGAGGGGCCAGACCCACCCCAGGCGCAGGTGGGCCCCACCTCGCGCCTGGCTAGTGTTTGGTGCCCTGGTGGCCGCCTCGGTATCCTCCTTCACCTATAAGAAGCCCCCGATGCAGAAACCCTGAGTACCCGATCAGAAATCCACGTAACCGTCTGTAGCCGCTGCCACCATCGTCCCTAGATCGGGGGGGATCTGAAGCTCTTCCCGGCACCCTGTCGGAGGGGAGATCATCCCGGAGGCCTTTTCTTCGGTATGATGTGTGAGTAATGCCACCTTGGACTATGGGTCCATGTAGTAGCTAGATGTTTGTATCTCCTCCTTTGTGGTTTCAGGTATAGATCTTGTGAGCTCCGTTCATGATCAAGATCTAATCTATTTGTAATCATGCATGTTGTGTTTGTGGGGATCCGATGGATATTGAGATTATTATGTTGGTTTTATTAATGGTTTTGTCTTTATGATTCTATCATGTCTGTGTTGTTTGTGATCTTGCATGCTCTCCGTTGCTAGTGGTTATCCTGGCCAAGTAGTTGCTAGTGACTCCAAGAGGGGGTATTTATACTCGATAGTGGGTTCATGCCTCTAGTTTCCAAGGGAAGTGACAATAATCTCTTCGGCTATAGATGTGCTGTTGCTACTAGGAAGAAAACAACGGTCCCTTGTTCATGGAACATGTGGACTATTTACCTTACACACTTTTCTTAAATCAGTTGTGTGTTGCTTGCATCTTAATACTGGAGGGGGTTCGGATGATAACCTGAAGGTGGACTTCTAGTCATAGATGCAGTTGGATGGTGGTCTATGTATCTTGTTGTATTGCCCAATCAACCTCATAGGATCTTTCTGACTAGTAATTGCATTGTTATGCGGTTCTCACTTCCTGTCAATTGCCTCGCTGTAATTTGTTTACCCTTCATGCCATGTTGTTTATTTAAGGAGAGCACCTCTTATGAACTATGGACCCCGGTCCAATCTTTACCATTGATACATCTTCCACTGTTACTTGTTTACTTGCTGCAAACCATTACCTTCCACACCATACGTTTAATCTGTTGCTACAGCAAACTAGTGAGCTTGACAACATCACTGATTCGTTGGGGCAAAGTCTTGAGTTTGTGTTGTGCAGGTCTCTACGTTGCTTGCAACACCTGTGTGACGTTTCCTTCCTCCTTCTGGTTCGATAACCTCAGTCTCAACTGAGGGAAGACTTGCTGTTGTACTCTTCACACCGTGCTCTTGGGGTTCCCAACAAGACTCCACATCAAGCACCAAGTTCTCTGACGCCACCAAGGAGTCATCATGCTGCAAGTTTCCACCATGATTAGGCATGGCTTAGGCTAGCGGTCCAGGCATTTATCTAACACAAAATAGATAACTCCATGGACTTACAGGATCCCCTTTTATTTCACACCGGTGACATCCATAGACAAAGGAGCATGATATCAATTGTGTACAAAGTACAAGTGCAATGTTGAAAGTGTTCCCCGTGATAGCACGGTTCTGCTAATTCCAACGTATAAGTGCAATCATATACAACACAGATGACACAATGGTTCAAGTTTATTAGGGGCAACAAATATAAAGTGTGCCATCAAGTTTGTGAGAGCTTTAATCACTAAGTTATCACATAACAAAATACTTTTTAATTCGAAGATAGCTAAAAACAAGAATATACTTGGAATGGTGTAACACACCATGCATAGGAATTTATAGTGGACACTTTAGAATAACTTGGTTTCTTGGAATTTGGAAGCATGAGTAGAGGTTATTCATACAAGTGGAGGCTAGCAAAAGACTGGGAGCGACCAACTAAGAGAGCAATAATGGCCATAATCATGCAGAGCAACAAAATATTACTAATCAAAGCATAGAGTGGTACTACAAGTCAAGGACTAAATGATCATAGAGGCTATGGTGACTTGTTCATAGTCATAACATGGTGTGAGCATGTGCCAAGTCAACCCAAACAAAACATCAAAGGAGAATACCACAATACTATGCTTTTGCATGCTAAAACAACGCATGATTCTTTCAAGGCACACTAAGCAATACCAATTGTTCGGAACAAGTCATGCTACAACAATAATCAATAAGCATAAGGTCGAAACAACACCTAGCATGACATGCTAAAGTCTAAGTCACAGTCAAAGCAAGCTCCTCTTGCACTATTCAAGCAAGAACTTTCTACGCCTTTTCAACACCAATCAACTTATTTGAAACAACACAGCAAGTGCGGGGGTACAAACTAATTTATTCAAGCAAAATAAGCAAAGCAACGAAAATTAATACGCTCCAAGAACAACACAGCAATGCATAAAACAATAAATTCAAAGTGTCTAGAAAGACCTGAGCTTTTTATTGATGAAGAAGGGGATGCCTTGGGCATCCCCAAGTTTTAACGCTTGTACCTCTTGGATATTTCTTGGGGTGACACCGGGGTGGCATGTAGAGGTCCCAACCTTCAATAAGGTAGAGATCCCTGTGTTTACAATGCTAGTCCCTGGATCAATAGCTAGCATCCACAGTTAAGATGTAATATCAAGAAACAAAGGTCATAATATAACTTTATAACCAGGAATAACATAATTTTATTACATCTTACATAGCTCTTTGGCTATTACATTACATTGCAGCAGAAAATCTATAAGCATGGGGTCCTTCATCTTCAAAGTGCCACAGGCAAACATGTTGGTTGTAGACTTTGTAATCCTAATCAATCAACTTCACTAATATCAATCAAACCTGCAACATTACAAGTTACAGCCACAAGGGTCAATACATTTGAATTGTATTGGCAAGTTTCACTACTATGTAGAAATATAAGTGGATCCTATCATTACATGCAAATTTGGCTAAGTAGGGTTTAAGGCTCATTTGCAGAAAGCAATAATTTATCCTATCTTTTCAAAATGGTTTTGATTCTTTTGTCAAATCTTTCTGAACTCCTTGGTAAATCCCCAAGTGTCTTTGTCAAAATCTCTTGAGCTCCTTGGTACACCCCAAGTACTTCAAGTTTTTATCAAAATCTCTTGAGCTCCTTGGTAAATACCCAAGTGCATCAAGCTTTATCAAAATCTCTTGAGCTCCTTGGTAAATCCCCAAGTGCATCAAGCTTTATCAAAATCTCTTGAGCTCCTTGGTAAATCCCCAAGTGCATCAAGCTTTATCAAAATCTCTTGAGCTCCTTGGTAAATCCCCAAGTGCATCAAGCTTTTTCAAAATCTCTTGAGCTCCTTGGTAAATCCCCAAGTGCATCAAGTCCTTTGTTGTCACTTAAAAGTTTTCTTTTAGAAATTAGAATGTCGAGATTTCCCATAGCTTCAAACTTTAGTTGCTCAGTATTGTCCTTAACCGGGGACACGGCTAAGTACTTAGATTTTTATCTTCTGCAGAAGTTGTACACTTTACCCACATGTCACACTCTCATCTTGTTGCCCCCAGTGGCCGCTGGATAAGTGCTCACCAAGATGGAGTACTGGCAGATTGAGAATGTGACGAAGTCTTTCCAGAGGGTCCTCCCATACACCATTGCTAGCTTGTCTTCGGTACCCATGTAGGATTCTGAGTTCCCTCATTTTCAGTAACCTGAAGACAATGCATGAGTCTTCCCAATGTAGTTGACTAAGCCAGAGCCATAAGTAGCATGTGGCTGTACACGAAAGCCACAATTGGAGAAACATGTTCAATCTCTAAGTCCCTGGGTGGTTTTCTTTTGGTGCACAACACAAAGATATTGCCATAGACATGGTTCCTTTTGTTGCCACCTTGTCCAAAACTGGAGTATTCTTGTCCACCCAGGTCGTTCATTGAGTACTTGTTTTATTATATGAAAACACAAGTCTTTTCTCAACTTCAAAACTAAATCTCAACTTGTATCTCTTCTCAAATAAGTAGCATGGCTAAGCATTTTACAACTACATTTCTTTCACTAAGGAATATATAAGGGTATCCTATTAGGATTTAGCATAGCATAAGTATAGAAATTCTTTTTGTGCATGTTTCAAAATCCACTAAGTATAATGAAAATAGTAGGACTTTAAATGAAAGTGTCCGTTGCCTTTTTGGTAGGAAATGTTGGTTCACTTCTTGATCTTGCTAGTTTCACACTTTTCTAAATTCACTACATATCAATCAAGCAAACACAATATCAACTAGCATTCCAATCAATAACCAATCAAACAAACATCACACATAAAATCATAGAAACTAAGTTATGCATGCAAGCATGCAAAAGATAGTTTTATTTGCAAAGGTGGTCTCCACTAGGCTCTAAACTTTGTAAGGTTCAAAGTGGTCATTTTCTAAAGTGGCAAAGTCATTTGCAAAAGGGTTTTGTCTATAAACCATTTTTAAATCCATTCATTATTTTATGTGGTGGAAAATGTTTTTAGTAAAGCAACAATTTTATAATGCTCACCAAATAAGTTGCTAATTCACAAAACTTGGTGTTTTGGGTCAGTAGGTTTGAATCAAAACATTTTCTAAAGATTTTGCTCAAAATCAATTCCATAACAAAATCAATACTTTTATTTGACTAGAATTGGGCTAGTTCAGTTTTTCAATCCTAATCTTCACAAAATCCATTTTTAAAACCATGGGTTGGTTCCTAGGGTCAGTAGGTTCACCACAAACCAATTTGCCAAGATTTCATTCTCAAAAACATTTTGGAATAATTTTTCTAACCTAAACAAGCATACAAATGTTTCTGCAAAAACAAACAACCTAACAGAAACTTTTTACTAAACAAATTGCATGGTTGGATAGGGCTTGTTGCACTGATTCCATTGATATAAAGTTTGCAAATTTTGGACGTGTGGATCAAAAGTTACAAGGGTTTCAAATTTGCATCTAAATCTGATTTCAAATTCTGTTTTAAACAAAGACTGGCCACGCATCGCGTTCCTATTGGGCGGTACCGCTTCGTGCGGATTAGTCTCTCTGGTGCGTTGGATCTAAACAGATCGCACAGTTCAGATCGCGTACCTCTTCAGCGTTAAGTGGTTCTATCGTGTTCGTCCAATCTAGATCCTACGGACACTACTGCTCGGTCAACAACGGGCGGCGCTGTGCGGCGGCCGGCGGCGGCGACGCTCGGACGGTGGCGGCACTGGCGATGCAGGAAGCAAAGAGAGAGGGGTAGGTTCTCACCGTGCTCAGCGGATCGTGGCGATGCTCAACGTGGTCGCGAGGAGGCGAGGGGCGCACTGGAGCGGGTTTAATCGCTCGCCGGAGTGGAGGACGGCGTCAGGTTCGTCTGGTGGTCGTCGTGGGCGGTGCTGTGGTTCACTCCGAGGCAAAACGAGGATGCGGTTAGAAGCGCAAGACCAAGGCGAAGCTGCGTGCGTGAAGGAGAGGGCGCGGGGTGGTCGGTTCTTACCAGGAAACTTCGCCGGAGTAAGACGTAGACGCGGCGGCGCTCAGTAGAGGTGGTTGCCGACGTTCTGGGGCGCCCGCGGTTGAACGGATGGCACAGACAGGTGCGTCTGGGAGTGGGGATCACGACGGTGTGCTTAGGAAGGCAAGGGGCGGCAGTGGTTCGCCGAAATTTACTGGAGATGCTCGTCGGAGCAGTGGGGGTGCGGCTCGAAATTACGACGGCCTGGGGGCAGAGAGAGGGAGGCACGTGAGGGGAACGAGAGAGGAGTTGCTGGCGCTTTAGTAGGCGTCATTGCAGGGGGAGTTAAAGCCGTGGTTAACGCGAATTGATCGCCGGCGTTACTGGCTGCAACGACAGGGCGTCGTCTGCGCGAGGAAGAAGGGGTGAGCTGACTGCGTGGGTCCGCTTCGTCAGCGAAGGAGAGAGACAGGGAGAGGGTCCACCAGTCAGTGTCTGTGTGGGTCAGTTAACAAGTGCGAAACGTTTTCTTCGGGAGAGAGGGAAACTGGGTTGGTACTGGGCTGTTGGGCCTATTTGGTTGGGCTGCTGTCTGATCCCCTTTTTTTTGTTCAGTAATCTTTTCCTTTTTCTATTTCTATTTTCTGTTTTGAAATTCAAACAACAATTCAAACATTCAATTCACATCAAACTTTCACCAAACTTTGTAATTGAATTTGGTTCTGTTTAACAACATAAACCAAAGTCCCAAAAACAAAAATAATATTTTTATTTTAGGGTCCATTATTAATTAAATAAATAGACCTTGTTTAATAATCAAATAGAATTTGATTTATTTAAAAAGTCTCCATTTAGAAATCTGAATATTTTGGAAACCAAATCAGTAGGTTTTATTTGGAAATAAAGAATACTTGGAAAACTTGTTTAAAATGAATGATGTTTAATTAAAATAGTGAAACTTTTATTTTTAATAAACTTGGATATTAAATCCTTATTATTTTATTTAAATAAACTTTTACTATTTTTATCAAATAGAAATATTTTATTTCAAAGGCTTGGCCAAGTTTTAATTTGGCTTTATAAAATAATCCTTATTCATGATTCTACCTTTTCATTTGAAAACCAAATCTTTTTATTAAAAGATTCAAAAGTATTAATTCCAATTTTTTTTATTTTCCTTTATTAAATGTTTATCTTTTTAAATCCCTTTAGGATTTATTAGATCAAAATAAGTTTGAAGGCTCCCAATTGGATTCAAAAAGTTTCTTCTCACTCTGAAAATCAACAAAGTTTTATTTATTCATTTATTTTTCACATTACAAGATTTGGAAAATCTTGGGATGTGACAGGCTACCACCCTTAAAATAAATCTCGTCCCGAGATTTGGGAAGGCTAGGGTTACAAGTAGGCTCAAAGCATCTAGGGTACTGCCACCCTTAAATTTTTTTTTCCAACTAAATTACATGTTGGTTTGCTTGGGATCTTGGGGAAACTTCTCTGGGCAAACATCTGCATTGTGTCCTTTGTTCCCACACTTGGCACATGTGTCAAGGCTGAGATCCTTCGTAGGCTTGTTTATCTTGTTCTTCATCTTTTCTGGACAATTTCTTGCATAATGTCCTGGGTTTTTGCAATTGAAACAGTTGATAAGTTTGAGTCCTTCACGTGTCTCTTGTGGACAAGTTGCTGCATAATGGCCTAGCTCTTTGCAATTGTTGCACCATACTTGACCAATTTCCTTATACTTCTGTTTCTCTGGACATTCACTGGAATAGTGTCCCATTTCTTTACAATGATGACATTGCACATGGCTTTTGTCCTTCTTTTTCTTCTTGGGTTTCTCCAAAGCTAGGAGTGCATCTAGTTCATGTTGTTCATATGTTATCTGGTAGGTAGGAATGTCTACATGTTTCTTGGACCTTCTATTTCTCTTTGGATAATTCATATGCCTCTTCTTTGGTCCTTTGAACTGGGTTGTATTGCATGGAGGTATAAATGGAGCTTTTCCTTTGTCCTCATTCTTCCTGGTAGACTTGGATCCTTCTGGATAGTTTGCAATCATTTGTTGCACTCCACCTTGTTTCCTTTGTTCAACAATGGAATGGATGGGGCATTGGATAGGGACATGGTTGTTTCCTTCACATAGATAACAAGTAGTTTGAGAGGTGGGACATTGGCCAACTGGATGTTTCTCTTCACAGTTAGGGCATTGATCTCCATGTTCCTTAGTAGTGTGGTCCTTGTCTCCACAAATATTGCAAGCCTTGGTTCCTTTTAGAACAACATCCTTGTCATCCTTGAAGTTGCTTTCCATGTTGAGCATTTGGTCTGTCACCTTATGCAACATTTGGGCTTGGTCTTCCCAAAATCCTTGCAGGGCTGGATCTTCCCCACTGGTGTTGGCTATGAATTGAGCTGTCATTTGGTTCAGCTGGTTTTGGGTTGCTATAAGTTCCTCCATGTTGTCCTCTTGGTTGGTGTTGGTGTCATCAACCTTGATGTTGGAGTCTCTTGGAGTAGTCATCTGTTTGGGGTTGGATGGAGATTAGAATAGGCAAGATATTTCTAAGGAAGTAGTTCTAATCACACACATTACAATTCACTCAAGCAATGTGCAAGCAATCACAAACAAACATTTCACTCAAACAATGAAGTTAAAGCACATACTTAGGCAACAAAATATTTTTGTTACACCACCTAAGTTGGTGTGTTTGACTTAACTAAAATATGGTGGTCCATCTATATGGTTCACTTGTGATCTTTCCATCCTTCTTGGTGGATTCTTCTTGCATGAGATCATGGTTTCCTTAGGAAAAATTCTTGGTCACAAAAACTTCAAAGGTGAGGATGGCTCCTTCTAAGTTGTTTTTCCTTAGTCTCCAAATCTTGAGCAAGATTTCCTTGTCTCACTTGTCCTTAGTGACATTCAAGGTTAAAGTCCTTGGTGAGTATGCTGAAGATGTTGAAGTCATTAGAGTTGAAGATGTTGAAGTCATTAGAGTTGAGGATGTTGAAATCATTAGAGTTGAAGGAGTCCTTTGCACATGGTATAGTCTTTGGTCATGGGGTAGGTTTTTCCATCAAGTTGAAGCAGGAGAGATGTAGAATCAAAACCAAAATGGTTGAGGAAAGAGTTTAGAAGATTGTTTGTAAATAAGTTTTGGAACAAATACAACTCCTATTTTCTAAGGGTTTTGTCCTATCCTAGGTTTACAAATCCTACAGGCAACATAATGCTCTGATACCATCTATAGAGGTCCCAACCTTCAATAAGGTAGAGATCCCTGTGTTTACAATGCTAGTCCCTGGATCAATAGCTAGCATCCATAGTTAAGATGTAATATCAAGAAACAAAGGTCATAATATAACTTTATAACCAGGAATAACATAACTTTATTACATCTTACATAGCTCTTTGGCTATTACATTACATTGCAGCAGAAAATCTATAAGCATGGGGTCCTTCATCTTCAAAGTGCCACAGACAAACATGTTGGTTGTAGACTTTGTAATCCTAATCAATCAACTTCACTAATATCAATCAAACCTGCAACATTACAAGTTACAGCCACAAGGGTCAATACATTTGAATTGTATTGGCAAGTTTCACTACTATGTAGAAATATAAGTGGATCCTATCATTACATGCAAATTTGGCTAAGTAGGGTTTAAGGCTCATTTGCAGAAAGCAATAATTTATCCTATCTTTTCAAAATGGTTTTGATTCTTTTGTCAAATCTTTCTAAACTCCTTGGTAAATCCCCAAGTGTCTTTGTCAAAATCTCTTGAGCTCCTTGGTACACCCCAAGTACTTCAAGTTTTTATCAAAATCTCTTGAGCTCCTTGGTAAATCCCCAAGTGCATCAAGCTTGATCAAAATCTCTTGAGCTCCTTGGTAAATCCCCAAGTGCATCAAGCTTTATCAAAATCTCTTGAGCTCCTTGGTAAATCCCCAAGTGCATCAAGCTTTATCAAAATCTCTTGAGCTCCTTGGTAAATCCCCAAGTGCATCAAGTCCTTTGTTGTCACTTAAAAGTTTTCTTTTAGAAATTAGAATGTCGAGATTTCCCATAGCTTCAAACTTTAGTTGCTCAGTATTGTCCTTAACCGGGGACATGGCTAAGTACTTAGATTTTTATCTTCTGCAGAAGTTGTACACTTTACCCACATGTCACACTCTCATCTTGTTGCCACAAGTGGCCGCTGGATAAGTGCTCACCAAGATGGAGTACTGGCAGATTGAGAATGTGACGAAGTCTTTCCAGTGGGTCCTCCCATACACCATTGCTAGCTTGTCTTCAGTACCCATGTAGGATTCTGAGTTCCCTTATTTTCAGTAACCTGAAGACAATGCATGGGTCTTCCCAATGTAGTTGACTAAGCCAGAGCCATAAGTAGCATGTGGCTGTACACGAAAGCCACAATTGGAGAAACATGTTCAATCTCTAAGTCCCTGGGTGGTTTTCTTTTGGTGCACAACACAAAGAGATTGCCATAGACATGGTTCCTTTTGTTGCCACCTTGTCCAAAACTGGAGTATTCTTGTCCACCCAGGTCGTTCATTGAGTACTTGTTTTATTATATGAAAACACAAGTCTTTTCTCAACTTCAAAACTAAATCTCAACTTGTATCTCTTCTCAAATAAGTAGCATGGCTAAGAATTTTACAACTACATTGCTTTCACTAACGAATATATAAGGGTATCCTATTAGGATTTAGCATAGCATAAGTATAGAAATTCTTTTTGTGCATGTTTCAAAATCCACTAAGTATAATGAAAATAGTAGGACTTTAGATGATAGTGTCACTTGCCTTTTTGGTAGGAAATGTTGGTTCACTTCTTGATCTTGCTAGTTTCACACTTTTCTAACTTCACTACAAATCAATCAAGCAAACACAATATCAACTAGCATTCCAATCAATAACCAATCAAACAAACATCACACATAAAATCATAGAAACTAAGTTATGCATGCAAGCATGCAAAAGATAGTTTTATTTGCAAAGGTGGTCTCCACTAGGCTCTAAACTTTGTAAGGTTCAAAGTGGTCATTTTCTAAAGTGGCAAAGTCATTTGCAAAAGGGTTTTGTCTATAAACCATTTTTAAATCCATTCATTATTTTATGTGGTGGAAAATGTTTTTAGTAAAGCAACAATTTTATAATGCTCACCAAATAAGTTGCTAATTCACAAAACTTGGTGTTTTGGGTCAGTAGGTTTGAATCAAAACATTTTCTAAAGATTTTGCTCAAAATCAATTCCATAACAAAATCAATACTTCTATTTGACTAGAATTGGACTAGTTCAGTTTTTCAATCCTAATCTTCACAAAATCCATTTTTAAAACCATGGGTTGGTTCCTAGGGTCAGTAGGTTCACCACAAACCAATTTCCCAAGATTTCATTCTCAAAAACATTTTGGAATAATTTTTCTAACCTAAACAAGCATACAAATGTTTCTGCAAAAACAAACAATCTAACAGAAACTTTTTACTAAACAAATTGCATGCTTGGATAGGGCTTGTTACACTGATTCCATTGATATAAAGTTTGCAAATTTTGTACGTGTGGATCAAAAGTTACAAGGGTTTCAAATTTGCATCTAAATCTGATTTCAAATTCTGTTTTAAACAAAGACTGGCCACGCGTCGCGTTCCTATTGGGCGGTACCGCTTCGTGCGGATTAGTCTCTCCGGTGCGTTGGATCTAAACAGATCGCACGGTTCAGATCGCGTACCTCTTCAGCGTTAAGTGGTTCTATCATGTTCGTCCGATCTAGATCCTACGGACACTACTGCTCGGTCAACAACGGGCGGCGCTGTGCGGCGGCCGGCGGCGGCGACGCTCGGACGGTGGCGGCACTGGCGATGTAGGAAGCAAAGAGAGAGGGGGAGGTGCTCACCGTGCTCAGGGGATCGTGGCGATGCTCAACATGGTCGCGAGGAGGCGAGGGGCGCACTGGAGCGGGTTTAATCGCTCGCCGGAGTGGAGGACGGCGTCGGGTTCGTCTGGTGGTCATCATGGGCGGTGCTGTGGTTCACTCCGAGGCAAAAAGAGGATGCGGTTAGAAGCGCAAGACCAAGGCGAAGCTGCGTGCGTGAAGGAGAGGGCGCGGGGTGGTCGGTTCTTACCAGGAAACTTCGTCGGAGTAAGACGTAGACGCGGCGGCGCTCAGTCGAGGTGGTTGCCGACGTTCTGGGGCGCCCGCGGTTGAACGGATGGCACAGACAGGTGCGTCTGGGAGTGGGGATCACGGTGGTGTGCTTAGGAAGGCAAGGGGCGGCAGTGGTTCGCCGAAATTTACTGGAGATGCTCGTCGGAGCAGTGGGGGTGCGGCTCAAAATTACGACGGCCTGGGGCAGAGAGAGGGAGGCGCGTGAGGGGAACGAGAGAGGAGGTGCTGGCGCTTTAGTAGGCGTCATTGCAGGGGGAGTTAAAGCCGTGGTTAACGCGAATTGATCGCTGACGTTAATGGCTGCAACGGCAGGGCGTCGTCTGCGCGAGGAAGAAGGGGTGAGCTGGCTGCGTGGGTTCGCTTCGTCAGTGAAGGAGAGAGACAGGGAGAGGGTCCACCAGTCAGTGTCTGTGTGGGTCAGTTAACAGGTGCGAAACGTTTTCTTCGGGAGAGAGGGAAACTGGGTTGGTACTGGGCTGCTGGGCCTATTTGGTTGGACTGCTGTCTGATCCCCTTTTTTTTTGTTCAGTAATCTTTTCCTTTTTCTATTTCTATTTTCTATTTTGAAATTCAAACAACAATTAAAACATTCAATTCACATCAAACTTTCACCAAACTTTGTAATTGAATTTGGTTCTGTTTAACAACATAAACCAAAGTCCCAAAAACAAAAATAATATTTTTATTTTAGGGTCCATTATTAATTAAATAAATAGACCTTGTTTAATAATCAAATAGAATTTGATTTATTTAAAAAATCTCCATTTAGAAATCTGAATATTTTCAAAACCAAATCAGTAGGTTTTATTTGGAAATAAAGAATACTTGGAAAACTTGTTTAAAATGAATGATGTTTAATTAAAATAGTGAAACTTTTATTTTTAATAAACTTGGATATTAAATCCTTATTATTTTATTTAAATAAACCTTTACTATTTTTATCAAATAGAAATATTTTATTTCAAAGGTTTGGCCAAGTTTTAATTTGGCTTTATAAAATAATCCTTATTCATGATTCTACCTTTTCATTTGAAAACCAAATCTTTTTATTAAAAGATTCAAAAGTAGTAATTCCAAATATATTTTTTATTTTCCTTTATTAAATGTTTATCTTTTTAAATCCCTTTAGGATTTATTAGATCAAAATAAGTTTGAAGGCTCCCAATTGGATTCAAAAAGTTTCTTCTCACTCTGAAAATCAAAAAAGTTTTATTTATTCATTTATTTTTCACATTACAAGATTTGGAAAATCTTGGGATGTGACATGGCATCCCCAAGCTTGATCTTTTGTCCATTCTTCATCTCATTACATCATTCTCTCTCTACACCTAAAATTTTTCCTTCATACAAAACTTCACACAATCTTCATTAGCAACATTAGTGTATTCAAAAGATAATAGACCCTTAGGTTTAGCTTTATAATAGCAAAACTTTTCACTAAAACACAAGCTACTGTAGAAACTCTCTCAAAAAGCTCAATTTCCCAAAAAGAACCCAAAAAGGAATCAATAAGAAGCAAATGCAAATAATGGCAGAAATCAGTCAAAACAGACCAGCAGGTAGAAACCGATTTTTTCGAAGACCTTCTGTTTCTCAAATTAAATAGTGTTGAAATAAAGAAAGTTAGCTAACATACTGGGGGATTTATTCGTAAATTTTAAGCTCAATCCAATTTACAGAGACTCCTCACAATTTTTTATGGTGGAGCAAAAAAATCTGTTTCAGGACAGCAACTCCCCAAATCTTACTTCCCTCTCATTAGAGGTCATTCTTGGCACAAAAAGCACACAAAAAGGATAATGAGAGGTCACTACTGAAGTAATAACTTCCAAGACTCAATAAAACTCTTGGGTTTTCTCCCAACAAGTACTTTTCTTTAACGCCTTTAAGTTAGGCACAAGAAGCAAGAAATCAAGTGTTTTCAAATGAAGAAGCATTAACATCAATACTTGAAAACTCTTCAACTATGAAGGGTATCTCATCCAAATGAGTTTTGGAGGATCCCTTCTCATCTCTCTTTCTTTCACTACTTTCATCAAAAGGATTTTTAGGAACAATCCAATTAATATTCTTTTCAAAGGCTTCATGCATCCCAACAAGCTTAAAGGGTATGTGTATCTTAATTTCCTCTCTAGGTTTGGTTTTATCTAAAGTACCCACAACATCTACACATGATCCTAGCATATTAAAATGCTCAAATACTTTTTTGGCTTCCTTAGCAAAATCATGGAACTCTTTTAGTAAAGTTTCAAGGATAAATTCTCTCTTTTCAGCATTCTTTTCTTTATTTAGTTTAAGGAACAAAATTTGCATCATGGGGTTAAGGCTTGTAGGGGTTCGTAACATGGAAAACAAAAAATTTCTATCGCATGAACACACACAAGCCAAGATCTATCTACTAGATTATAGCAACGAGTCGATAGAGTACTAACCCTCGAAGATCCAAAGCGGTTAACGAGAGCAGATTCTCGTGGATGATGTAGTCGTACACTTCCGATCTCAAGATCATGCAGATGATCCTTCCGGCGCTGTGTTCTGGCAGCGCTTCCGCAGTCGGCCACACGTTCGATACTCGATGAAGACCTTCCTCTTCGTTGTTCCAGCAGGCAGCAGAGGTTATAGTTCTCCCCTCACGATTCTGGCAGCACGACGGCGTGGTGTCGGAAGTAGAGGGAAATCCTGCAGGGCTTCGCCTAAGCCGGAGCAGGTTATGGTGGATCTAGGATTTCTGGTGATCTAGGGTTTAGAAGGCCGGAGAGGATGAGGTGGAGTCAGAGGCGGCTAGGGCGGCGACGATGATCCGGCGGCGGCATGAGGCGGTGGCGCGGCTGCGGCGCTGGGCGGCGGCGGCACGGCAGCGGTGGTGTGGGAGGGGCGGGTTGTGTGTCCTTGGGGCACCCCCTCCCCTATATTTATGAAAGGGAGGGCAGCATGGGAGAGGGGAGTTTGAATCCTTCCCCAACTCCCTCTCCTTGTTGGCTTGTGGTGGAGGTAAAGAAGGATTCTTTCCTTCCTCCACGAGGACACATTGTCCCAGTTTGACTTTTCAAACTTGCCTTTTGACTTTAAATTTGGAGCTTGATTTCTCTCTTACTAGTGCCCAACCAAGTGACCTAGGACATGATTCAATAATTCCACTTATCCATGACACATTCATGTACCCTTCCCCTTCCGATCCGGTGAACCTTCTAGACCCTTCTAGAACCTCTCCGATGAAATCATCGGAATCATTCCCGAACTCTAGAATTGGACTTTCCTTACACTACAAGGATTCAGGTCTATTGCAACAACAAGATTCGTGGCAATAAGTGACGAACTGTGGCAATAGGTACCTATTGCAACGACATGACTTTCGTTGCCAAGCGTTGCGATAAGACGCATGGTAATAGGATATTGCCACGAAAACCAAACCGTGGCAAGAAAGTGTGTTATTCCAACGCCGCCACGCTAGGTCGCCACGTTTTATATCGTAGCAGTACTTACTTAATACCACAATTTGTTTCGTGGGAATAGCTTAATACAACAGTGAGCAAAATCATGGCGATAGGCATTTGTGGTGATAGTGTATTCCAACAACACATGTTTCGTGGCGCATGCCCTTCCGTGGCAATAGCCAATTGTTGCAATAGACTTGAACTTTATAGCAACAACTCTTATTTTCGTGGGTACACCTCTTTTGCCATGAACCCTATATTTGTGGCATTAATTTATGGCAACAACTCTTAAAATCGTGGCAACAAAAAAATGCAACATACTAGTTTTGCTGGTGATAGACAGTTATCACGATGGACAAAATGTTCATGGCGAGAAGCTATTGCGACAATGGGAATGATTCGTAGCGAAAGGGCTATTTCAACAAAGCTGAATTTCGTGGCGCCAAGTGATTATCACAACAACCAAATGCTCGCCTCGATAAACTATTACAACAACATAATTGATTCATGGCGAAAGAATTATTTCAACAAAGCTGGATTTGGTGGCGACGAATGGTTATCACAATGCCCAAAATATCGTGGCAACCTAAAAAAAGCATTCAATTACATGATTTGAACCACATGTATGTGACGTAGATTTATAAAATATCATACTTTGCATAGAGAATATCCATAAATAATTAAGCAATCATTCAACAAACTGAATGTGCTATCCTAATTAAGTGCAAAGATTAAACTATTCGTGGCATCGTGATTAAGTGCAAAAATTGAACCATCCATGGTGCATGGTGCATACTGAATATCCAGTCCAATTAAATATTTGAATCCTGCAATAGAAAAATAAAGAAATTATATCAGTCCAACATAACAAACGCCATCATACTCTAGCGATAACATTATTTTAAGAAAATTGTTTCAACCATTTAGATAGACTAGTAATATTGCACGTGCAATGCACGTTGAACTAAATAGTAGCATCCAAAAATATTTTATTTTACAATCCAAAAATGTCTTTTAAATCCTCATTCTTGTTTTCTTATACAAGCTAAATTTATGAAAAATAAAAATGAAAACACATTTAGAAATCGAAAACTAACTCTATGCATAGACGGGCGTCCAATATGCTTCAAGGTTCATGTAGCCCATTTGACACCTCTAGCTATGTTGATTTCTTGCGGAGAAGTTCCATTCATTTTATAAGATGTACCTTACATTTGTTTCATGCCATTTTCCAATGAATTTTCTTCACAGTTTTCAAATTATGGTCCTGATTAGTGTTCAACATACAGTTTTCAATCATTTCTTGCCACATGTATGTATTAAAGTCGTTCAATTTCAGATCGTAGTCTTGTGCAAAAACAATATATGTTCAGATCGTAATTTTGTACTACCCAATTCCGGCAGAAAAACTCACCGCGAAAATCTGAGGCGTAAAAGCAGAATAGAAAATACAGATATTGTGGAACAAAAAAACTGGAATTAAGCATCTGGATCAAATACGGATCTGAACTACTCGCAAGAAATATCACGTTTCTAGATGGTGTAAATGTTTGTAATATGTTCAAACACGCAGCGGTAAAATTCTTCAAAACGGACCAAATCAAAGAAACTCCTTTTCTTTCATTAGTAGGTATAGATTGGCAAATTAGTGCATTTGGTACTAGTGCATATGACTGACATGGTAATTTCTGCTTCCTTAACTCAATTTGTCAGTTAAATTAAATGCCACTTGTATATTACTTAAAAAAACCTTATCTGGTAGTAAATTCAAACTTTCATCAGATTATATACTTGTGTATGTCCTAACAATAATATTTGAGTGTGTTGGTAATCGAAAGATGCTTAAGAGAGCAGCAGCCAATCTAGTCTAGTTAAGTGTATATTCTTCTTAGACGTAATTGCTCCGAATAAGAGGCTAAGATAGATTAACATGAAACTATTGCTCCATTCGTTTTCTACCACATGAGGGAAGCACGAGAATATTGTGTAAAGTTTCAACTAGAAACACTTATGTGCTTAATGGCAAATTAAACATGCTTGGTACAATCAAATAAAGGTCGACATGAAGAAAAACCAAGGTTGTGACTTACCATTAGTACTAGCAGCCTTTAGAAGAGTATTTGGCAAGTTTGGATTGCTATTTTCTTTGTCTGTCATTTTCTTGGGCGTCTGCAAATAGAAGTGCACTTTTAGCAATACAAGTAAGCAAAATTAATCTTACAAGTTCATAAGCATATGACTATAATCACCTGATTAGGTTGAGTCTGTTTGGTTCCCATCTGTTGGCTCAATTGTGCAAACTTTGACATCATGTTTCTCTCAAATTCCATTCTTGATCTTCGCTCCTCTTCCAACAATCTATCCCGTTCAGCACGCTCCTCTACCAACAATTTTTCCCTTTCAGCACGCTCTTCTTTTAACCTCTTCTCCAAGTTTTCTCTCTCAGCACGCTCTAGGTTAATCCTCTCTTGTGTGCTTTCACGTTCAGCTAGTAACTGATCTTCCAATTCAGTGACCCGATTGGTAAGAACAGAGTTTACCTTTTGGGTCTCTGCTTGGGCACGGGCTTGATCTTCAAGCTGGCACCTAATCCTTTCAGAACCACTTGGTGGTTTGGCCATGTATCCATACCCACGAGGCTGCGATGACTTGCATTTCAGAGTGTCTTTGTATGCAGTCTGGAAAATATTGCTTCTTTGTTCACTTGAAATTGGACCTTGAGTTTCATTTTCTTTGTTTTGAATCTCTTCACATGCTTTGTCCTAAATACGACAAGTACAATCCCATCAGATGAAGAAGCATCCACGATGCACAACAGTAGAGAACTAGAGAATAACCAAAATTCATTTTACTCACATAAACATCCTGCGAGTCTTGGTTAGCCCATGTTCCATTCTTCATATGGGCTAGTTCCCAAAGAGCAATACAATCTGGCTCTTCTCCAGTTTCCAAGTTTCTCTACAAGTAGTATAACATGAGATGTTTAGAACATGAAAGCATAGGTAGCGGCGAACCGTACATATTTAGTTACGACCCGTACCTTCTCAAAACTTAGTTGTGAGAACGATTTTGATCCAACTATGTGTTTTGTCTTCAGCTTCTTACGGTTATCAGAGTTCTTTTGGCTCAAGTCCTATCCATTCATTGAAACAAAATATAACCAGTCAAACAAGCCCTTTCATCTAAGTTCACAGTTCATAAACAGTTAGATTAGAGATAACCTTAAATTTTGCATCAGTGCCAAAGAACTCAATCAACCATTCCCATTCTTCTCGTTGTAAATCTTCCGGGACATTAGCCAATCTAGCAGCATCTGTTTTGTATGCCTTGTAAGTGGAGCTTAGAGTTGCTCTCCAGCCTCTATATCGCTCATTCGCAATTTTGAGGATTTTTTCTTCTATTTCTGATGTATCTTCCAATGCCCATCTGTCCTGCAATGCGTACAACAAATGCATAAAATTAAATAGTGCATTATCAATGGTGAAATAAATAACACATGTGAAAAAGCTTGTACGCACTATCATATCCGCAACAATTTGTCGATGGATGGTAGGGTGAATGTCCGACCACCTTCTCACTCCAATGAGTGGTAATTTTCTTTTCATTATGACTACCACGTCATCCAGAAATGAGCGGTAGTTCATTCCTACTGTACCACCCAAATGTTCAGAGAATGCAATATTAAGCTTTTCTGATCCATTGGCATAACGCTTCTTAGATGCTTTTAAACCCTTGAGAACACCTCGCCCCTTCTTCTTCTGTCCATTAGTTTCTGTAACCCAAAGCATACAAGAAATATTGCATTACTCGGTATTTGATTGTAAATAACTATGACACACATATAAACCAAAATTGGTACCATTTTGTAGTTGTTCACGGTTGCGTCGAGCATGGGATGGCCATTCATCAAGTGCACACATGTCATTAGCAGACACTGGAGTGTCAGATTGTTCTTGAGTTTCTGCATAAGGATTTCTTATATAATTATATGAATCTTATTCTCTGTACCATTTCGGATCTCCTCGTGATATCCCAGATCCCATCCGAGACTCCGAAATCTACTAAACAACATCGAATCCTTAAGTGTGTCTCCCTACGGTTCGTGAATTATGCGGACATGACCGAGACACTTCTCCGATCAATAACCAATAGAGGAATCTGGAAATTCATATGGCTCCCACATATTTCTACGACTACTTTGCGATCGAATGAACCACTTAAATACAATACAAATTTCCATTTTTCTCACGATAGTTTACTTATCCGAGGTTTGATCGTCGGTATCTCTGCATACCTAGTTCAACCTCGTTACCGATAAGTACTCTTTTCTCGCTCCTGTGATATGTCATCCCTTGTGAGCCATTCACATGCTTGCAAGCTAATTGGATGATATTCCACCGAGAGGGCCTAGAGTATATCTATCCATCATATGGATGGACAAATCCCACTCTTGATCCATGTGCCTCAACACATACTTTCTGAACACTCAATGCCACCTTTATAGCCACCTAGTTATGGTGTGGTGTTTGATGTCATCAAAGCATCCAACCGGTGATGGTTATTAGCATGATCTCATGGTCGAAGGAATGAGGTTACTATGTATCAGAAAGCTTATAGCAAACGAACTATTTTGAAATGACTTGATCTTTATGCTATTCTTATCTATAGGAGTATGTCCATCACACCATTCTCCTAATGATATGATCTTGTTGTTAATAACATCTCAATGTTCATGATCAGGAAACCATGATCTTATATTAACCAAAAAGCTAGTTTAACAAGAGGCTTTACGAGGGACCCTTTTTATGTTTACAAATCACACAAGTATTAATGTTTTCGGTTAATACAATTATAGCATGGTATGTAAAAATTTATCATAAGCATGAAGTTATGATAATAACCTCTTTATTATTGCCTCTTGGGCATATCTCCAACAGTCTCCCACTTGCACTAGAAACAATAATCTAGTTTCAAATCTTTGTGTATTCAACACCTATGGCTTTCCGGTGTTGTATTTACATGATTGCTAGTGGTCAACTGTTCTTCGGATCTAACTCTTTTAGGTCCGTGTGTAATTGCATGTCTTTGCGTCTCTAGCATCACTCATCCAAATCCATTATGGAACTTACTTTCCATTATATAGTGCCACCCTTAGTTTAGATTGAGATAAACTTAATTTGTACTTTATGACAAAACTAGTATCAATGTAGTACTTTTACAATGAACTAATCATATATTTGTCACATCTACAAAAATAATATATTCTTAGTTCTTCCAAAAGATCATAAGAATATCCTTACTATCATCCAATGATCATCTTATGAATCATTCTGGTATATGCTCATAACATTTAGAGTATAGGACATATCTGGATGTGTACATATCACAGTTTGATTCATAAACTCTCTTTGTGTTTTCAATCATCAAGTAACAATCTATACTTGAATCTTTGTTTCACTTACCAAGTGTCGATAAACTTGAATTTCTATTTCATCCTTTCTGTCTAACAAGAACCTTTCTTGTCATTTCCATACTGAACTCATTCAATATCTCATCTATGTACATTTGGCATAACCATATTAGCGTCTCAATCTATCTATATAGATACTGATGCCAAACATTCGGGTTTTGCCTAAGTCTTCCATCGATATGAAATTCTTAACATGTGTTAATAAAAGATACATCATTTCCAATCAATAATATGTCTTCCACATAATGTATTAGAAATATGTCTTAGCGCTCCCACTTAATTTCTTGCAAGTGCAAGCATCTTCATCATCTACGATGAATTTAAACTCTTTTAACCATTTCATCATGGTGAAGATTCCAACTCCTCGATGCTTACTTCAACCATTGAGGTTTGCATATGCTTTTAGCATCACTTGAATTAACAAAAACCCTTTGGACCGTGTTATGCACATGTCCTAGGTAACAATTCTATTAAAAGAACTTGTTTTGTTTATTCAACTACCACATAACAAAATATATGTAGTGGTTGCTACATTAATCCGTCTAGACTAAATATTACTACGAAAGATCTAATCTTGTCATAGTCAACCTTTGAACATTGTTGTGAACTCTTTCCCAACATGTTGACTATTTCATAGATGTGAAACATCCATGTCTATTTATTTATAGATCCAAACACGACTGTAAGGTCTTACACCTTTTCCAGAGGGTCTTTCAAGTTCAAAGCTTTATTTCTTGTGTATGGAACTATCACGGATTCTATGGCTTCAAGCCATTTGACGGAGTCAGGGACCATCATCGCTTCTTTGCATATAGTCGGTTCATCATTGTCAAACAACAATGATTTACTTTCAAATTCTAGTATTTGATTGTTTACCCGACCTACTTGGTTCAATAGGAACTTTGACCTCTATGATCACAACCTTTGAGGCATGTGATCCATGAGCATTGTTGCTGCCCCCGGAACACTTTTCGGTCCTATGCAACTTTGCACATATAGCTAAGGTTCTTTTTAACCTTATCAAAGTTCTTTTGTCCTCCCACTTAACTTTTCACGGAAAATTCCTTCTCAAAGAAACTTGACGTTCCAAGCGACAAACATTTTTGTCTTCGGTGTTATGGAGGATTACTCAACAATTATTCGAAATAACATACAAAGATATGTTCATTTGATTTTGGTTACAAACATCTTTCTTATGCATAGCATACCAATGTTTAAGAAAGGACAAATTGGGTTTTATCCCAAACCATGACTTTATATGGTGTCATTTCAATGGATTATGATGGAGCTCTTTTCAGTGAAAAATGGTAGTCTCTAAAGCTTTTAATCTTTAAAATATAATGGTAGTTTTATGAATTAAACCTTTGATCTTACCATGTAAAACAAGTTTTCATTACATATCTCGAACACTCCATACTCATATGATGTTTCGGGAAATGCAAATCCATGGAATGATTCCTCAAATCTTAGGTGTTATGCTAAACTTGTAACTCAAATATCTTCCTTTATGATCATATCATAAATTCTTTATTTTCTTGTTACATTGATTTTGCACTTCATCTTGAAAGTCTTTGAACTTTTCAAATGTTTCATTGTTCATCCTAATTAAGTAAATATCCATATCACTCAAATTTTCGAAGAAAACATATGAAGTTGAAATCCATCGCTCTCGACTACACATAATGGGCTTCATACAACAATATGTACAAGTTCTAATAAGCTAGTCATCCGTTCTCTTTGGCCTATGAATGGAGTTTTAATTATCTCTAGGAAAGTTTCACAAGCGTCATTTGATCAAAAATCAAAAGACTCCAAAATTCCGTCCACATGGAGTTTCTTCATGTTTTCTTTCCAATATAATTGAAACGGTGATGTCACTTCCTAAGTGATCTTTCAATAAATTTGTCTTTCGACATTTTTAGCACTAGTTTTATGGATGTGATTTCTACAACGAGATTTGTAAATCATCCATCTTTTATGGATTACGGAAAATATTTGAACAACCCTTTTGTTCTCATATACGTGATAAAACAAATCTTGAAGGCAAGCTTTGATTTCAACGAGCAACACAATAACCCTTTATTTGTTCTCGGTGAACATCATCACATATTATTTTGCTGGTTACTTAGGCCATTGTAGTTCATGAATTGTGTTGTTTCGTATGACGATTCACACCAACAAATTCAGTATCTTATACTTAAGAACCACATTATTTAACAAGCAAAGAATACAGCCATAACACGTATATCCTCTATATACCTAAGCTGAACAATTCTGGTCTTTTCTTTTCTGCCATATATTTATGAGATTCTCTTTCAGTATTTCCTTTTATGTTTGAAAGAATCTATCAACATCAATAGTGGAGCCATAACATTGACACATAGTCCAAAGCGTGTATAGTAAAATACCAGTGTCTTTGGACTTGCACTTTGAAGTAGATCACCATCATCAAATGTTTGGTGTTCTCTCAAATTCCATTCTTTAGTAATCATTTGATGTACTAAACATTTTACCTATATAAATATATTCACCCTTATCATGGAACTATTCATGATCAAGCTACTTTAGCTTATAACGGTGAATTGCGAGTATAATTGTTGCTCTCCAAAACCTTTTGGAGGATTAGGACGACCAGCGTCTCAACCTTTTGCAAATTCTCATCAAATATGAGAACATAAACTTTGCCATATTATACTCTATCATGTTGTAAACAAAACATTGTTTCAGATATCGCAATATCTTCCACATATGATGGTTTCTGAATCAATTCTTTGAGCTCCTATATAACCTTGATATTAAAACAATCTTTGGAATAACAAGAATCATGGAGATAAACATGATACTTATATACTAATACTGGAATTTTTACTCTTTATTTAATACCAATTATTAAACTTCACAGAGTAAACGGAACTTACTGAAAGTTTGCAATAGGACTTTTAAACTTTATATTAACACTTCAAAACAATATGATACATGTTAGTAAAGTAACTAACCTGAATTCTATAGTTCCATTATCTCAATTATAACTATGCAAATTCACTTTGATTTAATTTATGATAAATAGTGTTCAACTTTTAATCATATTGCTGTTAAACTCCCACTCAAAACAATATCCCTAAAATTGTTTTAGTGATTACATGAACCAATCCACTATACCAAGTCCGATCATCACATGACATGATGTAGTTTCAAAGGCGAACAATCATCATGTTCATCATATCATCTATATGACTCATGCTTTACCTTTCGGTATTCCGTGTTCCAAGACCATGTCTGTACATGCTAGGCTCGTGAAGATTTAACCTTAGTTTCCGCATGAGCAAATCTGGCTTGCTCCCGTGTATACACTTGCAGAATCTAACACACCCGATCATCACGTGGTGCTTCAAAATAACGAGATTTGGTAACGGTGCCTACTAAGGATGAACACTTTATTACTTGATATTTTGTGAGAGGTATCATCTTATAATGCTACCGTCGCGGTCTAAGCAATACAAGATGCATAAAAGGATTAACATCACATGCAATTCATAATATGTGATATGATATGGTCTTTCTTCTTGTGCCTTCGATCTCCATCTTCAAGCACGGACATGATCTCCATCATAACCGGCATGGCGTCAAGGTCCATGGCACCGCTCCATGGTTGTCGTCCACCAGCATCAACTATTACAACTACTTTGAATAATAGACATGCAAGTCTTAACGAAATTAAAATACAACCATAAGGCTCCTGCTGGTTGCCGACTTACAATAAGGAACATTGCATACATCATATATAATCACAATCATGGCCATATCACATCACATCACACCCCTGCAAAACAAAGTTAGTCGCCTCTAATTTTTTTTGCATGTTTTACGTGGTTTGGGGCTTTCAATAAGTGTCGTTCTAACTTACGAACAAGAACCACAACGTTGATACTAGTATTGTCAATCACCCGTTGTAAATTGAATCTTCACTATGTTGGGAGAAACAGGAACCCGCAAAGCCACTTATGCAATACAAGTTGCATGTCAAGTGTGGAGCAAGTCTCATGAACGATGTCATGTAAGGTTAGCCCGGGCCGCTTCATCCCACCATCCCGAAAGATGCCAAGTAAACAAGAAGCAATCAACAACAAAAGCATCAACACCCACAATGACCATTGTGTTCTACTCGTGCAACAGATCTACTCATAGAAACGGCTCTGATACCACTGTACGGGTTCGTAGCATGGAAAACAAAAAATTCTATCGGATGAACACACACAAGCCAAGATCTATCTACTAGATTGTAGCAACGAGTCGATAGAGTATTAACCCTCAAAGATCCAAAGCGGTTAACGAGAACAGATTCTCGTGGATGATGTAGTTGTACACTTCTGATCTCAAGATCGCGCAGACGATCCTTCCGGCGCTGCATTCCGGCAGCACTTCCGCAGTCGGTCACACGTTCGGTACTCGATGAAGACCTTCCTCTCCCTTGTTCCAGCAGGCAGCGGAGGTTGTAGTTCTCCCCTCACGATTTTAGCAGCACGACGGCATGGTGTCGGAAGTAGAGGGAAAATCCTGTAGGGTGTAACATCCCTAAAATCATGTTTCAAAACTCTACATATCATCCATGCATCCATGATCATTTAGGGTTCCTTTTCAAAGACATTTCAAAAACAGGAGCATCTGATGCTCATTATTTTATGTAAGCAAGCTATGGTCATATTGCCACCTCCTAATAAGAAAAATACTATTTTGATCAGTAATGTTGAGCTTGAGCTTGAGTGATGCTTCTAAGGTTTGGTCAAGGTTTCAAAAACAAACTATGATTTAAAAACCATTTCTTCACTATTTATAAATATTTAATTAAGGCTTGTTTAAATTCTTTTCCAAACCCTTTTTGTTTTCTTACAAGTATGAATAGTTGTGTTACACCTCCTAGGAGACAAGAATCAACAAACTTTTGTTTGGAGAAAGTTTTATTTAAATCAGATTTGATTTGAGCTTTCAAATTCAAAACAGAAATCAAATCAGAAAAATAAAAAGGAATAAAGGAGAAAAAAATAGAGCGGACCAACTAATCTGGCCCAACCCAGCCACTTAGCCCATCTAGACTAGCAGTTCTCTCCCGCGAAGAAAACGTTTCGCACCTAGGAACCCACTCCCTCAGTCGCTGACTGCCTGGACCCACTCCCCCCCTCTCTCTCGCTGGCAACCGTGCCCCACTTGTCAGTCGTCTCTTCAACCCGCGCAATCAACTCCGGCCGTTTCCTCCCCAGTCACTGCCGATGAATTCGCTGGTTTAATTCCGTTGTTTCGTCGAGTAACTCTCGCCCCGCTCCGGCTACTTAAACCCTCCCCCTCGCGGCCATTTCCTCGAACAGACCTAGCCAGAAGCGCCACCAGGCTGCCAGTATTTGCTCTCACTCCGTCGCTGCACAGTCGAACTCCGGCAGTAAATTCTGGCTAGCCACCGTCGCCCCTTGCCTTCCAGACACCACGAGCAAGTTCCCCATCTCCCTCTGCACCTGCCAGCATCACCCACTCGTCCGCGCGTGCTCCCATTCGTCGGCAACTTCAACGACAAGTGAACACCGCCGTCTGTCTCAACTCCGGCGACGCCTCCTGGTAAATTCCGACCGCCCCCATCCCTCTTATTGACGCTCATGTTTTCGCTAGACTCGTGCGCACCTAAACCAGCACTTGTTTCACTCTGGCATGGTCTACAACTCCGGCCACGACGACGAACAGCCGTACCCGACATCTGCCTCCACACCGACGAGGAATTCCCACCGTGTCCATGCGCCCCTTGACAAGACACTACCGCGTTGAGCTCCAGCATGCCTCTGCGAGTCTGGTAAGCCTCTCCGACGACCCTAGCGCCCTCTGTAGCCACCGCGACGCCGTAGACTGAGCGCGCCGCCGCTCACCGTCGCCGCTCGCCGCCAGACTTTGGTCGCTTGATCGGCCACCATTGGATCTAGATCCAACGTGTTAGATAGATTACTTAATCAAAGGGGTACGGAACAGATCTGGCCGAGCGATTTAAGTTAGATCTGACGGTCCACGCTAGTTGATCCACGCGAAACAGTATGGGCGAATAGAAACACGCCACATGGCCAGACTCTGGTTTTAAAAACAGAATTTGATCTATTAGATTTGTACACTTGCAAAATTCATAACTTTCAAACCACACGTCCAAATTTTACAAATTTTGTATAATTGGAATCAGGAGAGAAAATCCTTTCTTTTTATGCAATGTATTTAATGTTTTGCCTCTGTAAAAATGGTTTATTTTACAGAAACATTTGTAGGCATATTTTGTGTATAGTAATTATTTGAAAAATGTTTTTTTGTTCAAATAAAGTTTATTTGGCATGTTTTAAACTTGTTTATGATTCAGTACTGTATAATTGTCTTGTTTGGTGTAGGAAATCATCACATGGCATTTGCATGCATTCATATATTTTTGTTTGTATATATTTGGTATGTGATTTTGGTCCCATTATTTTATGTGTAGATTTTGGTGCAAATAGTGATTGTGATTGTGAGGATTGTTGCTACTCCCCAAACTACCAAGGAAAGTGGTGCTTCATGATTTTATTCCTATGTTTTTCAACTATGCACTAGAAATATTTTGCTAGACTTGCATGAATATTTTGATCTATATGCTATGCTTGGGAAATCCTAGTAGTTGTAGAATTGCTAGAAATTTCTAAGTTAAGATGCTTATCAATGCCATGCTTAGCCTAGCTAGTAGCAACCAAGGGTGGTTATATATTCATGCTATGAGAAAATATTTCTAAGTCTTTGGACTTGATTTTTGCTTAATAAAACAACTAAGTGAATGAAACACATGGGTGGAATAGAAAGAATGGTTTGTGTTGAGTGGTTACACAAGGCCCATGTCTATGGTTTACCTTGTGTATCTCACTTGTGGAAAGCCACCCAGGAACAAAGGGATTTGACATTCCATATGTCAAGAAGCTTCTAGTGCAGCCACATGGCAATATGGGCTCTGACTGGATCACATAGGTTGCAATAACTTAGCCATTTGGAAAGTTGGTGGTAGTGGGATGATAGGTTGGAACGCGTCCATTTGGTCTAAGGGAAGGCTTCTGAAAGGTCCTGTCTTGGTGAAAATCAAGTCTTGTGGGGAAAGTGCACAACCTCTGCAGATGGAAGAATCTAAGTACTTAGCCATGTCCCTGGTATTGGACAACTTGAGCATCAAGACATGGAAGCTATCAAGAATCTCCTCATCCCAATTTATAAGTTAAAAACTTGTGGTTGAACAAGGGTAAAGGTGTGGCATCCCGCAATTCCACTACTAGAAAATCGCGTTGTTTTTTGTGCATTGCATCATCATGACCGCATGCTCATGTCATCATGCCACATTGCATTTGAGCATCATCATCATCATGCATATTATTTTACTTGAAACTATGTCGCGAAAGTCTACTATTTTCTGAAACTAGCCCTCCTTCTATTTCAAATTAAACCCCGAATGCTTCCGGATATTTTGTTTGTCTAAAATCTATTTATAAAAAAATTATTGCAAATTAAATAAATATCTAATTATTTTAGTGGGGCAGTCGAACGGGCCGATTCGACCCGAACGACCACCCCCAAAAAAAATAAACGGCTCGCCCGAAATCCCTAAGCTACCCAACCTAATCTACCCACCCCTCCAGCCACCTCACCCCACCCAATCCGCTCTCGCCACCTCACCTCTCCCCCTCCCTCCACCACTGACATGCTGCCATCTCACCCCCAAACAGCCTCTCTCCCTTCCCTCTCTCTCTCAGCACACAACCCCACCCCACACAGCACACACGCAGAGCACGCACCCACCCCACTCCACTCCCTGACACCCGGGCCCCACCGCGTGCCCACCTGCCCGCGTCCCCACCTGCCCCACCCACGCGCCCCGGCCCCGACCCCATCTCCCTTCTCCCGCACGCCTCGTCGCGCCTCCCCTCTGCAAGCGCCTCACCGGCACCCCGCCACCAGCCGCCGACCGCCTAACCTCACCTCCCGCCGGCTCCGCCTCGCCCTCACCACCGCTCCCCGCCGCCTCCTCCCCTCGCAGCGCGCGCGCCGCCGCCGCAGGCCAGCACCGCCGTGACCCCCTCCGCCTGCCTCGCCCCGGGCTCCCCGTCCCCGTCGCCGGTGCCCCCGCCCCGCTCGACCCCTCTCTGGCCGCCGCGTCTGCCTCGCCGGCCCGCCTCGCCCTTCGGCGCGCCGTCCCCGCGAGCCCCGCCTCCTCTCCGGCCGACGCGCCGCCGACCGCCCGCCTCCCCCGCATCCGGCGCCGCCGCCCGAGCCCGAGCTCCCCGCCTCCGGCCTCCTCCGCGCATCCCCGCATCGGTCCCGTTACCCCTGAGCCGCGCCGCCCCTGGGAACCCCCTCGCCGCGTCCCTGCCGCCCTGCCACCGTCCGCCCGACGCCGGCTCGGCCGTCCCCGAGCCACCGTCGCCCAGGCGCCCCTCCCCGACCTCCGCCTGAGCCCGCCGGCGACCAACCGCCTCCTCCCCGCTCGTCCCCACCGCTTCGCCGCCGGCCTCGCCAGGCTCACCGCCCCCGCTCGGCCTCGGTCCCCCTCCAGCGGCCGCCTCGCTGCAGCCGCCTCCGGTGCAGCCGTCGCCGTCATCCTGCCCGCGACCCCCGCCCTCCGTCGTCTGCTGCCAGGCACCTGCGCCCGCCCCCCCCCCCCTGCCGTTGTCGCTTGGTGACATTCTGTCTCGGCCCCAAGCTGCTGATGTGATGATGTTGAGGCATTTTTGTTGTCAAAGACCGACGCAAGTTGGATGCGACAAGGCCTCCTCGTTGACATGCAACCCGAGTCCGACATCGGCAATCGAAGTGGGAACCCCAAGTACTTCGTCATAGTGACCGGACGCGATGATGCCAAACCAACAAGATCTTCCTCATGGATTTTTGGAGCCCCATCCTCGGATTCGAAGACCTCCAACATGGACACTCTCGGAACCCGAAGACCGCGGAACCCCAAGACCTCCGACATGGATCCAAAGGCCGAGCCCTCGACACGCCAAGATCGTCGACGCGAATACGCCAAGTTCGTCTTCCCGGACACCGTGCGACAAGATCTACTTCACGGATCTGAAGACCCCGGTACCCGATCCACTCGAGTTCGCCATCGACGACAAGATCGACACCGACCAGGGCGAGTCCGATGCGCCCCCGGCGCCGAACCCAGTCCTGCTTCCCGGACGCGACAAGATCTACCTCAGTTATCCGAGAACGCTCCCGCCGGGACCGAACCCCAGATCCAAACCCTGGGACCGGCCCCGAACCCCGGAACCCCAAGTTCGTCGAGACCCCCTAATGTGTGAACCCTTTTCCCAACCCCTATTTTATAAATGCTAAACATAAAACCTGTTGCATATTTAATTGTTCATCTCGCATGCATATCATGTGGTTTGGGGGCCTTATGCCGATTCACCTCATAATTAAATATGGGGCCCATATGCGGGCAAATCTAGCCTTATATTGGCCTCATTTAAATTTGTGCAGCGAACCGGTGCTATATTTTGCCATGTTCAAACAACATTTAATTTGCGGGGTAGATAAATAACTTGAACCGTTTATTTAAATGTCGGGACCCCGGTTCCGCTTAATATGGCCCATTTGCATCGCATCTTTGCCATGCCATACATCATACATGCATCATGCCCGATCTTCCGCCGTTGTATTAAACATTGCATCCGGTGTTTTGCTAGTGCTTTGCTTCTTCACGGACTAGGCTGATGAGTTGATGCGAGTGTCGACCCGATCTTCGGTTGAACCTTCGGCAATGTTTTTCAGGCGAGCATCTCCCCCTTTCTACCTATCTTACTTTTATAGTATTTATTCCCTCCTGTTGATATATTGCTATCTGTGTTGCGATGCTCTAGTTTCCGTACCCGAGATATCCCTTGCAGCCGTATATTGCCTTGGACACATCCTATTACCTGTTGTTTGGTAGATAGCTGGACTTGCGCGTCGTAGTCGCTTGCTCAAGTGCTGTTGCGTGTCGTCAAGTACCACAGTTGTTGGAGGACTGCCGCCTGTTTAATGTTGGAGATGATCGTGGCTTTATTTATTGTTCACTTTAATTATTGTTTAAACAACTAAAATTGAAGTAGGTAAGCAGAGGCACAGGTGGGCAATAGATGTTATTTGGTTGTTAACCGTCCACTTGTGTCCTGTAGGACCCCGAGTACTTGATACCTGTTCCTTGATTTATCGCGCTATCCACATACGGGGAATTATGGGCCCCCCTTAGCCAGAGCTTGATTCAGTCTTATTTCTTGGGGCCACAAACTAGTTTGAGGTTTTATTTACGATCCTGTACTTATGCCATGCTTTACTGCTTTATTTACGATTGTGCGAGGAGCACACTGTACTGTTTAGGTAAGCGGAGTGTTTTCGCGGTATCGACAAGCCCCGTTTTGGGGTTCCCAGTCGTTTACAGCCATTGACGCAAACCTTGAGTCCGTCTCGGAGCTAGCTTACTTCGTTGCGGGTCTACTCAACGGGGTGGCCCCCTGAAATATTTCTGAATCCTGTGATTGCTTTGTCGTGAAAGCCTCGTTGGGTTTTGATTTGGTTTTTCCGAGGTTGATCGTGTGTGTGTTGCTATTTGTGCACCCCGGCCGGGTTAAAACTTTCTGAAAGCCGTGTCCGCGGTTATGGACGACTTGGAGCACAGTATCTCGATCATAGACAACTATAACTAAAGTAGTGCTATAAATTTGACTTTATAATGACTAGTAATCAGCTTCACTATAATGGAATGGCTAAGTAAACTGCCAACAATTGCTTGCTTGGGTCGTCGCCAGCGACCATTGTATCTGGCTAGTAAGTATTGCAACTACAACGGAATGGCTAAATAAAAGTACCAACAACTGTTGGGTTTTGGGTTATCTCATGCTAATTAAATTTGACTAGTAAGTGTCGCCACTACAACGGAATGGTTAACTAAAAGAGCCCACTGCTTATTTTATCAGGATGATTATCTATACCTGACTAGTAATTGGTGCAACGATAACTGAATAAATAAAACTGCCAACTGTGTGAGTTCCTCGGTGGACTTCCTCGACTGGTCTCGAGGGGGAAATACCAGGATGGGATTGTTTGGCGTAAGATTCAGGTCGGATCCGAATAGGTCTTTCTTACCCCTCTCTGATAGCCGCCAGTTGTATCGAGTCTCTATAGGTTGTTTAGTGCGTGTTGCCGCTGCCGCTTCAGTCCACCATACCTATGTAGGCGAGGACCGTCGAATTCTAGTCTCGCCGTGTACTGGCCTCAGTACTGACGCTCCTCTTTTTCCTTTGCCCTTTTGTCGGCACCCCTTTGTTTAAGCAGGTTTTGAGATCGACGTCGTTAGCAGGGTTACCCTTACGGCTTGGCCTGGGCAGGGTTATGGACGCCATTGGTAATTCTTCAGGGCTCTTAGCCCCATTTGCATCTTGTCCGTAGCGGGACGCTCTATCGTTTATCAAGGTGATTTGGGTCTTTGCATTGTATATCTGTATTCTTGACTCATTGAGTCGCTGTTATATGTATCTGTTCTGTGGGTCCCATCGAGGACTGTTGTGTAATGTTATTACTTCGTTTTCCACCCGCACGAAAGTGCCTGGTGGGCACCTTTGAATCGTTTCTATGCGGGTTTGGCGGGAATCGCTGAAACTTGCATAGGGTCGATTCTGAGGGTGTTACAAAAGGTTCACCAATTTCTATTGGTAGTTCCTTGGGAAAGTTTATCAAATAAAAACTTAGTGTTTTCAACTAATAGGCAAAACCTATTTTGAGCAAAGAAAGCCTAAGCTACACTTAGCCAAAATGCATATAGTATCTAGACTACTAATATTATACTAAGGTATCACTTGCCAATACTATTCCAATGTATTGACCCACTGTGGCTGTAACTTGTGATGTTGCAGGTTATTCTGATGATGATTAGGGGTTATGAGTCTACACTCAACATGCTTGCCTGTGGCACATCAAGATGGAGACTTATCTATATTATTATATATTTGAACTCTTGTATTAGGCCTGTGGCCATGGAGTTTGTAAAAGACTATGTTGTCTCTAGAATGATATGTAATAATGACCTTTGTTTCTGTGTATTTCATCTTAAACTATGGATGCTAGGATTGATCCAGGAACTAGCATTGCAATCACAGGGATTCCTTACCTTTAAAAAGGGAGGGATCTTACAGATGGTATCAGAGCACTATGTTGCATGTAGGATTATGACCCTAGGATTGGAAACCACTAAGGAAAATTTTCAACAACTTCCACACTTGTCTTTTTCTTCTCGTAAACTTTTCTAATCTTCTTTCTCATCTCTATTTGTAGATGAAATCCATCAACGAAGCCGTGAGGAAGGGACCACTCATGACTATGACTTTGGAATGTGAGACAGCATTCCCCAAGGCTCTCAAGGACCTCATGGTTGCCATGGGAATACATGGTGCAGTTGTGTACAAAGGTTTTCCTGTGATGGATGAAGGAGTTGAGTACTGGTGGGCGCAACTTCAATTGTATAAAAACAAGGAAAAAAACCACAAGGAATCAGGATTCTGCATGGTCACCAACTCAGTGATGCACACCACATTCTATGATTCAGCAAGGGATGCATCTTGGAAGGCCATCAAAGAGCTTGGTGATAGAATCAAGTGCAGAATGCTCAACACTCAGAATGACCTTAGGGAAGAAAAGAAGCATACCCAGGAGTTAGAGGCTACCAACCAACATTTAAGAGAGGACATCATAGACTTATCAATGGATTCATGTGATCAGGATCGACAGATTGCCTCTAGGGATGCCCTGTTAGCCAACTTGGCAAGTGAGATGGGATTGTAACGTACTTCGTTAGTTGGACCACCACACTTTCATTTTATTTTCCCAAATGTTGTCTAAAATAACTTGAACCTTGGATGCTTGTAATGGTTTTATGTATGCCATGACTTGTGTGTTTTGATTGTCAAAGATATGCATGTGATGCCTTGTTTTGTGAATCATCTCTATGTATGTTGATTCTAACTTTTCTATCTTATATAATAGATGCCTAATGTTACTATCAGCACGGCTGAAGAGTTCAAGGGAACTCGTTTTGGCGCTCGTCTTATTGAGCTCACTAGTCTGCTTAATCTCCCACTTCCTACCATCATGATGCTTCCCCTCCGCAAGTTCGAGAGGAAGGACCTTTGGGGCTTCAAGGTTACTCAGCCAGGACGCCAGCCTGAGCCATCCATGGAGGCTATCACCTTCAAGCTCATGCATGATGACAAGGAGAGAGGCCTCGAGGTAGTCATGCAGGATTTGCTTGGACGCTTGTTAGGGAGACACTCTCGGGAGATTAGAGGTACTCACTTCCATGCCTTCGGTAGATGTGACGAGGATGGTGAGGCCATTGACTTCGAGGATACTGCTAGAGAGACAGTAGAGCCGATTCGTTTATACCTCCAGGACTTAGAGGTTCTTCTTAGGAACCTAGATACTGATAGGACCAACGTCATGCTTAGAAATGACGAACTCCAGGTGCAGCTTCGTGAGAAGGATAAGCTCTTCGCGGAGCAAGATGATATAGTCAAGGAAATGGAGGCCAAGTTTAAGAGTCAGGACAGAAAGTTCAAGAGTCAAGAGAAAAGATTCCAGGATAGGAACAAGAGGATTCGAGACATGATTGCAGAACTAGAGGCCAAGGACTTAGAGCTCGAGCATCAGCAGGTGGTGATTGAGAGACTTCGTTCACAGAAGAGGGCTCTCAAAGCCAAAGTGGAGACCTTGACCACCAATGTCGAGGAATACAAGACCGCTATGGAGAATGCAGGTCTTACACTTGTTGATGAGGAGGTTGATGCAGAGGAGTAGTGATGACTACTCATTTACCTTTTATTTACCATGCTTTTGATTATTGAGTCGCAATGACCATCCAACATGTGGATGGCTTGCTATTAGTGGGTTTACTTTTCAAAACTTGTTGTTTATGTTATTGAACTTTTGTTATTTTGATGCATGCTTGGTGATTGTCTATGTGATGTATTGTGCATGTTAAGCATATATGGGTATCTCATTCTTATCCTTATTGAAAACCACAGATTCCTCCCCGACGTGCCAATCCCAACCCTAACAACAACAATATCACCCCTGAGATGCAGCAGATGATGATAGCTCAGACGCAACTGATGCAGATGATGACCACTTCATATAGAACCAGAACAACAACAATAATAACAACAACAACAATCAGAATAACCCACCGGGTTTTGACATGCTTACCAGATTCTTAAGACTGAGGCCAGCAAAGTTCTTAGGAACTACTGATCCCATGGTGGCCAATGATTGGCTACGCTCAGTGAACAAGGATTTGGTAAATGTTGGCTGTACTGATGAAGAGAAAGTCAGATTTGCAGCACACTTGTTGGAAGGACCAGCAGCCACTTGGTGGGATAACTTCCAGATCACCGCTCCCATTGAGGATGTGACATGGGCTATCTTTGAGGATGGTTTCCGTACTGCTCACATCTCATCCGGAGTGATGAGTTTGAAGAAGAAGGAATTTCATAACTTGAAGCAGCGCCACCGCAGCGTGGCTGAATATATTGAGGAGTTCAACAATCTGGCGTGTTATGCACCAGACGAAGTTGACACTGATGCCAAGAAGAAGGAGAAGTTCCTTGAAGGATTGAACGATGAACTGAACCTGCAGTTAGCTGTGGCGTATGTCCCCACTTATCAATCTCTATGTGACAAGGCTGCCATCTTGGAGAGCAAGATGAAACAGGTTGAAAGTAGGAAGAGAAAGCACTCTGACAAGCACAACTCGGGATCGTCTCACAAGCGTTCCCATTATGATGATAGTGGGAATTCTGGATCCCACAAGCACGGAAAGTACAACAAACACCACAACCACAACCGTCATCATGACAACAAGCATTACCGTAGTCATGACAATGACAAGTACAAGAATCACAAGAGTGGGTACAAGAACCACCACAATGGAAGTGGAAGTGGTAGTGGAAGCCAGCCTGTCAAGAAGGATCTTAGTTAGGTTGAATGTTTCAAGTGCAAGAAGATGGGGCATTATGCAAATGAATGCCCAGAAAAGAAAGTTGAAGGACCCAACAAGCCTAACCCTCTCCAAAAGGGACAAGTTAACCACATCAATGTGGAGGAAATCTATGAGGAACCTGATGTTGTTGTTGGTAAGTTCAAACTCAATTCTGTTCCAGCATTTGTTCTCTTTGATACTGGTGCATCTCATTCATTCATATCAAGAGCATTTGTTGAAAGAAATGAACTACCAGTAGAAACTATTGGGTGTCCTATAAAAGTAAGTTCTCCTGGCGGAGAAATGATAGTGAACTCAGGATGTCATGGTCTAGTCATAGAGTTTGGGAAGTATAAGTTTCCCGTTAATCTGATAATCCTATACTCCCAAGGATTGGATGTCATTTTGGGAATGGACTAGATGACTAAGCACAAGGGAGTGATAGATTGTGCCCACCATACTGTCTCACTCACAACTCAAGAAAACAAAAGGACCAGATTTAAGACCAACTTTGAATCAAAAGGGAGTAAGCTAAATTCTCTTAAGGGGTTAGCATAGATAGTGTGCCTATTGTGAGTGAATATCCGGATGTGTTTCCGGAAGAATTGTCGAGAATGCCACTAGATAGAGATGTGGAATTTCTTATTGATTTGCTACCAGGATCTGGACCAATAGCAAAGAGACCGTACAAGATGTCAGTTGATGAGTTGAAAGAACTCAAGAAACAACTTGGAGAACAGTTGCAGAAAGGATTTATTCAACCAAGTTCTTCGTCTTGGGGAGCACCAGTGTTGTTCGTAGAAAAGAAAGATAGAAGTCAAAGGTTATGCATAGATTACCATTCACTCAATGAGGTGACTATCAAGAACAAGTACCCTTTGCCTAGAATCAATCACTTGTTTGATCAGTTGGAAGGAGCCTGTGTGTTCTCAAAGATTGATCTTCGATCAGGTTATTTTCAGCTTAAGATAACGGAACAAGACATACCTAAGACAGCTTTCACCACTAGGTATGGATTGTATGAGTATACCGTGATGCCATTTGGTTTGACCAATGCACCAGCATACTTCATGAATATGATGAACAAAGTGTTCATGGAGTTCCTTGACAAGTTTGTTGTCGTTTTCATCAATGACATTTTGATCTACTCCAAGAGCAAAGAAGAGCATGAAGGACATTTACGTTTGATACTTGAAAAGCTTAGAGAGCATAAGTTGTATGCCAAATTCAGCAAATGTGAATTTTGGTTAAATGAAGTTGGATTTCTTGGACATGTTGTGTCAGGAGATGGTGTAGCAGTTGATACCGCTAAAGTGTCAGCTGTAACTGAATGGGAATCTCCAAAGTCAGTAAAAGAGGTTTGTAGTTTCCTTGGCTTGGCAGGATACTACAGAAGGTTCATTGAAAATTTCTCCAAGGTAGCTAAACCAATGACAGAATTGCTAAAGGACAAGAAATTTGCTTGGTCAAAAGGATGTGAACTTAGTTTCCAAGAATTAAAGAAGAGACTAGTGACAGCACCAGTCTTATGTCTGCCAGATTTGGAGAAAGATTTCCAAGTATATTGTGATGCATCTCATCATGGATTAGGTGCAGTTCTAATGCAATAAGGGAAAGTTGTGTCTTATGCCTCGAGATAACTCAAAACTCATGAGGTAAATTACCCTACTCATGACTTAGAGTTGGCCTCTGTTGTCCATGCACTCAAAACATGGAGACATTATCTTTTGGGAAAGCGATGTGAAGTGTTCACGGATCACAAAAGTTTGAAGTATATCTTCACCCAGAAAGAAATCAACATGAGACAAAGAAGATGGCTAGAACTCATCAAGGACTATGACTTGAGTTTACAATACCACCCCGGTAAAGGAAATGTTGTAGCGGATGCTCTAAGTCGTAAGGTTTTCGTGAATGGCCTTACTAAGGGAGAATTGCCAGATGATCCGTGTGCCCAATTTAGAGATCTCAGATTGGAGATTGTACCTGAAGGACATCTCATGTCATTGGATGTTCAACCCACTTTGTTGGACAAAATCAAAGAAGATCAAAAAACAGATAAGGAAATTGAGGAGATTAAGGAAAAGATTGGCAAAGGGAAAGCCAAGGGATTCCATAAAGACGAACAGGGTACTTTATGGTATGGAAAACGTATCTGTGTTCTGCAAGATCTGGAGCTTCGGAAACTGATTTTACAAGAAGCACACAACTCACCATATTCCATTCATCCGGGTAACACCAAAATGTACTTGGATATGAAGGAAATATTTTGGTGGAATAATCTCAAGAAGGACATCGCCGAACATATTGCTTTGTGTGATGTATGTAGTAGAGTGAAAGCGGAACATCAGAAACCAGCAGGATTGCTACAACCACTACCTATTCCTGATTGGAAGTGGGACAAGATTGGCATGAATTTCATCACCGGATTGCCAAGGACCAGGTCAGGATATGATTCTATTTGGGTAGTAGTGGATCGCTTAACTAAAGTGGCTCATTTCATACCCGTGAAGACAACCTATACAAGTGCTAAGTTAGCCAAGATCTACATGAGCAGGATTGTATGTCTGCATGGAGTACCCAAGAGTATTGTGTCGGATAGGGGAACTCAATTCACTTCTCATTTTTGGAGGCAACTACATGAGTCATTGGGAACGAGGTTGGAATTCAGCACTGCTTTTCATCCTCAGACTGATGGACAAACAGAAAGGACCAACCAGATTCTTGAAGATATGTTGAGGGTATGTTCCCTAGACTATGGATCCAGTTGGGATGAAAGTCTGCCTTAAGCAGAATTCTCTTACAATAACAGCTATCAAGCCAGTATTGAGATGGCACCATTTGAGTTTCTCTATGGGAGAAAGTGTACCACCCCATTGCTATGGAATGGTGTGGGAGAAAGAAGTTTGTTCGGACCAGAACTAATCAAGGAGGCTGAAGAGAAAGTCAAACTAGTTAAGGACAGATTGAAGATAGCACAGTCCCGACAGAAGAGCTACGCAGATCCTAAGCGTAGGGAAGTCACCTATGAAGTGGGTGATAGAGCTTATCTTAGAGTGTCACCACTTCGTGGATTGAAGAGATTTGGTGTCAAAGGTAAATTGGCCCCAAGATATGTTGGACCATTTAAGATTCTGAGTCGTAAAGGAGAAGTAGCTTATGAGATTGAATTGCCAGAATCATTGTCCGCCGTTCACAATGTGTTTCATGTGAGCCAGCTCAAGAAATGCCATCCAGAGATGGAAGAGACTTCTTTGAAAGATACTATACCTTTGGAAGAAGTTCAACTGGAAACTGATCTCACTTACGAGGAGAAACCTATCAAGATTCTTGAGACTGCAGAAAGAGTTACTCGGACTAAGACTATCAAATTCTGCAAAGTTCAATGGAACCATCATTCTGAAGAAGAAGCAACATGGGAAAGAGAAGATGATCTTCGGAAAGACCACCCTCACCTATTTGCTAGCCAATCCGAATCTCGAGGACGAGATTCACCTTAAGGGGGTTAGATTTGTAACATCCCTAAAATCATGTTTCAAAACTCTACATATCATCCATGCATCCATGATCATTTAGGGTTCCTTTTCAAAGCCATTTCAAAAACAGGAGCATCTGATGCTCATTATTTTATGTAAGAAAGCTATGGTCATATTGCCACCTCCTAATAAGAAAAATACTATTTTGATCAGTAATGTTGATCTTGATCTTGAGTGATGCTTCTAAGGTTTGGTCAAGGTTTCAAAAACAAACTATGATTTAAAAACCATTTCTTCACTATTTATAAATATTTAATTAAGGCTTGTTTAAATTCTTTTCCAAACCCTTTTTGTTTTCTTACAAGTATGAACAGTTATGTTACACCTCCTAGGAGACAAGAATCAACAAACTTTTGTTTGGAGAAAGTTTTATTTAAATCAGATTTGATTTGAGCTTTCAAACTCAAAATAGAAATCAAATCAGAAAAAGAAAAAGGAATAAAGGAGAAAAAAATAGAGCAGACCAACTAATCTGGCCCAACCCAGCCACTTAGCCCATCAAGCCCAACAGTTCTCTCCCGCGAAGAAAACGTTTCGCACCCAGGAACCCACTCCCTCAGTCGCTGACTGCCTGGACCCACTCCCCTCTCTCTCTCGCTGGCAACCGCACCCCACTTGTCAGTCGTCTCTTCAACCCGCACAATCAACTCCGGCCGTTTCCTCCCCAGTCACTGCCGATGAATTCGCTGGTTTAATTCCGTTGATTCGTCGAGTAACTCTCGCCCCCGCTCTGGCTACTTAAACCCCTCCCCCTCGCGGCCATTTCCCCCAACAGAGCTAGCCAGAAGCACCACCAGGCTGCCAGTATTTGCTCTCACTCCGCCGCTGCACAGTTGAACTCCGGCAGTAAATTCTTTCCAGCCACCGTCGCCCCTTGCCTTCCAGACACCACGAGCAAGTTCCCCATCTCCCTCTGCACCTGCCAGCATCACCCACTCGTCCGTGCACGCTCCCATTTGTCGGCAACTTCAACGACAAGTGAACACCACCGTCTGTCTCAACTCCGGCGATGCCTCCTGGTAAATTCTGACCGCCCCCGTCCCTCTTATTGACGCTCACGTTTTTTCCAGACTCGTGCGCACCTAACCCAGCGCTTGTTTCACTCTGGCATGGTCTACAACTTCAGCCACGATGACGAACATCCATACCCGACGTCTGCCTCCACTCCGACGAGGAATCCCACCGTGTCCGTGCGCCCCTTGACAAGCCACTGCCGCGTTGAGCTCCAGCACGCCTCTGCGAGTCTGGTAAGCCTCTTCGACGACCCTTGCCCCCTCTGTAGCCACCGCGACGCCGTAGACTGAGCGCGTCGCCGCTCACCATCGCCGCGCGCCGCCAGACTTTGGTCGCTTGATCGGCCACTGTTGGATCTAGATCCAACGTGTTAGATAGATCACTTAATCGAAGGGGTACGGAACAGATCTGGCCAAGCGATTTAAGTTAGATCTGACAGTCCACGCTAGTCGATACACGTGAAACGGTATGGGCGAATAGAAACACGCCACGTGGCCAGACTCTAGTTTTAAAAACAGAATTTGATCTATTAGATTTGTAAACTTGCAAAATTCATAACTTTCAAACCACACGTCCAAATTTTACAAATTTTGTATCATTGGAATCAGGAGAGAAAATCCTTTCTTTTTATGCAATGTGTTTAATGTTTTGCCTCTGTAAAAATGGTTTATTTTACAGAAACATTTGTAGGCATATTTTGTGTATAGTAATTATTTGAAAAATGTTTTGTTGTTCAAATAAAGTTTATTTGGCATGTTTTGAACTTGTTTATGATTCAGTACTGTATACTTGTCTTGTTTGGTGTAGGAAATCATCACATGGCATTTGCATGCATTCATATATTTTTGTTTGTATATATTTGGTATGTGATTTTGGTGCCATTTTTTTATGTGTAGATTTTGGTGCAAATAGTGATTGTGATTGTGAGGATTGTTTCTACTCCCCAAACTACCAAGGCAAGTGGTGCTTCATGATTTTATTCCTGTGTTTTTCAACTATGCACTAGAAATATTTTGCTAGACTTGCATGAATATTTTGATCTATATGCTATGCTTGGGAAATCCTAGTAGTTGTAGAATTGCTAGAAATTTCTAAGTTAAGATGCTTATCAATGCCATGCTTAGCCTAGCTAGTAGCAACCAAGGGTGGTTATATATTCATGCTATGAGAAAATATTTCTAAGTCTTTGGACTTGATTTTTGCTTAATAAAACAACTAAGTGAATGAAACACCTGGGTGGAATGGAAAGAATGGTTTGTGTTGAGTGGTTACACAAGGCCCATGTCTATGGTTTACCTTGTGTATCTCACTTGTGGAAAGCCACCCAGGAACAAAGGGATTTGACATTCCATATGTCAAGAAGCTTCTAGTGCATCCACATGGCAATATGGGCTCTGCCTGGATCACATAGGTTGCAATAACTTAGCCATTTGGAAAGTTGGTGGTAGTGGGATGATAGGTTGGAACGCGTCCATTTGGTCTAAGGGAAGGCTTCTGAAAGGTCCTGTCTTGGTGAAAATCAAGTCTTGTGGGGAAAGTGCACAACCTCTGCAGATGGAAGAATCTAAGTACTTAGCCATGTCCCTGGTATTGGACAACTTGAGCATCAAGACATGGAAGCTATCAAGAATCTCCTCATCCCAATTTCTAAGTTAAAAACTTGTGGTTGAACAAGGGTAAAGGTTCACCAATTTCTATTGGTAGTTACTTGGGAAAGTTTATCAAAGAAAAACTTAGTGTTTTCAACTAATAGGCAAAACCTATTTTGAGCAAAGCAAGCCTAAGCTACACTTAACCAAAATGCATATATTATCTAGACTACTAATATTCTACTAAGGTATCACTTGCCAATACTATTCCAATGTATTGACCCACTGTGGCTGTAACTTGTGATGTTGCAGGTTATTCTGATGATGATTAGGGGTTATGAGTCTACACTCAACATGCTTGCCTGTGGCACATGAAGATGAAGACTTATCTATATTATTATATATTTGAACTCTTGTATTAGGCCTGTGGCCATGGAGTTTGTAAAAGACTATGTTGTCTCTAGAATGATATGTAATAATGACCTTTCTTTCTGTGTATTTCATCTTAAACTGTGGATGCTAGCATTGATCCAGGGACTAGCATTGCAATCACAGGGATTCCTTACCTTTATAAAGGGAGGGATCTTACACAGGGCTTCGCCTAAGCCGGAGCATATTATGGTGGATCTAGGGTTTCTGACAATCTAGGGTTTAGAATGCCGGAGAGGAGGAGGTGGAGTCGGAAGCGGCTAGGGCGGCGGCGACGATCCGGCGGCGGCGGCGCGGCGGCGGTGGTGTGGGGAGGGGCTGGTTGTGTGTCCTTGGGGCAACCCTTCCCCTCTATTTATGAGAGGGAGGGAAGCTTGGGAGAGGGGAGTTTGAATCCTTCCCCAACTCCCTCTCCTTGTTGGCTTGTGGTGGAGGGAAAGAAGGATTCTTCCCTTCCTCCACTAGGACACATTGTCCCAGTTTGACTTTTCAAACTTGCCTTTTGACTTTCAATTTGGAGCTTGATTTCTTTATTGCTAGTGCCCAACCAAGTGACCTAGAACATGATTAAATCATTCCACTTATCCATGACACATTCATGTACCCTTCCCCTTCCGGTCCGGTGAACCTTCTAGACCTTTCTAGAACCTCTCCGATGAAATCATCGGAATCATTCCCGAAATCCGGAATTGGACTTTCCTTATATGAATCTTATTCTCCAAACCATTTAGGATCTCCTCGTGATATCCCGGATCCCATCCGAGACTCCGAATAACATTCGGTTTCCCTACTTACATTCCATATCTACTAAACAACATTGAATCCTTAAGTGTGTCTCCCTATGGTTCGTGAATTACGCGGACATGACCGAGACACTTCTCCGATCAATAACCAATAGAGGAATCTGGAAATTCATATGGCTCCCACATATTTCTACGACTACTTTGCGATCGAATGAACCACTTACATACAATACCAATTTCCATTTTTCTCACGATAGTTTACTTATCCGAGGTTTGATCGTCGGTATCTCTACATACCTAGTTCAACCTCGTTACCGATAAGTACTCTTTTCTCGCTCCTATGATATGTGATCCCTTGTGAGCCATTCAAATGATTGCAAGCTAATTGGATGACATTCCATCGAGAGGGCCCAGAGTATATCTATCCGTCATATGGATGGACAAATCCCACTCTTGATCCATGTGCCTCAACACATACTTTCCAAACACTCAATTCCACCTTTATAGCCACCCACTTACAGTGTGGTGTTTGATGTCATCAAAGCATCCATCCGGTGATGGTGATTAGCATGATCTCATGGTCGAAGGAATGAGGTTACTATGTATCAGAAATCTTATAGCAAATGAACTATTGAAATGACTTGATCTTTATGATATGCTTATCTATAGGAGTATGTCCATCACACTATTCTCCTAATAATATGATCTTGTTGTTAATAACATCTCAATGTTCATGATCAGGAAACCATGATCATATATTAACCAACAAGCTAGTTTAATAAGAGGCTTTACTAGGGACCCATTTTATATTTACAAATCACACAAGTATTAATGTTTCCGGTTAATACAATTATAGCATGTTCCTCCAACATATGAACTAAAGAAGCTGCAGCAATTTCATAATTAGGAGCAAGTTCTGCTATAGATCTATCCTCAATATCCTCATGCTTGCTAACATGATTAAATAATTCTTCAATATTTTCTTTCCCAATTATGGGGCCACTACCTATCGAAAGGTCCTTCAGGGTGAACTTGGGGAACAACATGGTGAGCTAGAGCAAGGAGACAACTAGAGTGGGAACTAATTTTTGTGTGTTTTTGATAAGAGAAAGCAAACCAAACTAAACTATTTTTTTGGAGTTTTTGATTAAAAGAGGCAAACAAAACCAAGCAAAAGAAACTAAGCAAAACAAAAAAAAGTAAAGAGAAAGGTTGATAAGGACTCCCCTTGTGAAGACGTCCTTAGCCTCCCTGGCAACAGCGCCAGAAAAAGACTTGATGAGTGCAACAACACTTCGTTGGGAGACCCCAAGAGGAAGGTATGATGAGCACAACAGCAAGTTTTACCTCAGTAAGAAACCGAGGTTATCAAACCAGTATGAGGAAGGAAACGACTCAAAAGTGTCGCTAGCAACTTGGAGACCTGCACAACACAAACTCAAGACTTTGCCCCAATGAACAGTGAGGTTGTCAATCTCACCGGTTTGTTGTAACAGAGGATTAACTATATGGTGTGGAAGGTAATTGTGGTTTGCAACAATTAAACAGTAACAGTGGAAGATGTATCAATGGTAAAGATTGGACCGGGATCCATAGTTCACTAGAGGTGTTCTCCTTAGATAAACAAACATGGCATGCTGGGTAAGCAAATTACAGCAGGGCAATTGACAAGACTGAGAAAGGCATAACAATGCAATACTAGACATCAAGATCCTATGAGATTCGATTGGGGAATACAACAAGATACATAGACCGCCATCCAACTTTATCTATGACTAGAAGTCCACCTTTGGGTTATCATTCGAACCACCTTTAGTATTAAGTTGCAAGCAACAGAAAACTGCTTTAAGAAAAGTGTCTAAGGTAAACAATCCACTTGTTCCATGAACAAGAGACCGTTGTTTTCTCCCTAGTGGCAACAACACATCTACAACCTTAGAGATTTTTGTCACTTCCCTTAGATTAAATAGAGGCATGAATCCACTATCGAGCATAAATACCCCCTCTTGGAGTCACTAGCAACTACTTGGCCAAGATAGCTACTAACAACGGAGAGCACGCAAGATCACAAACAACACAGACATGATAGAATCAATAAGACAAAACCATTAATAAATCTGAAACAGTAATCTCAATATCCATCGGATCCCCACAAACACAACATGCATGATTACAAATAGATGAGATCTTGATCATGAATGGAGCTCACTGATACGTCGGAAACGTATCTATAATTTTTGATGCTCCATGCTTGTTTAGTATCTACTTTGCTTTGCTTTGTATACACTTTGAGCTACTTTTTACATGTTTTCTGGTACTAACCTATTAACAAGTTTCCACGGTGCTAGTTTCCTGTTTTCTGCTGTTTTTGGTTTCAGAAAAGTTAGTAAAGAAATATTCTCAGAATTGGATGGGACAAACGTCCAAGTCAATAACTTTCCGTGGGGAAAAAGAAGTCTAGAGGGGAGACGGAGAGGCGTGCCAAGGCAGCCAAACCCTCCTTGGCGCGGCCAGGGGTGGGCCCGCGCCTGGGAGGGGTGTGGCCCCCCTGGTCGCCTCCTCGGCCTCCCCCTTTGCCTATAAGAAACCCCCGATGCAGAAACCCTAAGCACCCGATCAAATCTTCACGAAACCGTCTGTAGACGCCACCACCATGGTCCCTAGATCGGGGGGATCTGAAGTTCTTCCCGGCACCCTGCCGGAGGGGAGATCATCCCGGAGGCCTTCTCTCCGGTATGATGCGTGAGTAGTTCCACCTTGGAATGCGGGTCCATGTAGTAGCTAGATGGTTGTATCACCTCCCTTGTGCTTTCATGTATAGATCTTGTGAGCTCCGTTCATGATCAAGATCTAATCTATTTGTAAGCATGCATGTTGTGTTTGCGGGGATCCAATGGATATTGAGATTATTATGTTGGTTTGATTAATGGTTTTGTCTTTATGATTCTATCATGTCTGTGTTGTTTGTGATCTTGCATGCTCTCCATTGTTAGTAGCTATCTTTGCCGAGTAGTTGCTAGTGACTCCAAGAGGGGGTATTTATGCTCGATAGTGGATTCATTCCTCTAGTTTCCAAGGGAAGTGACAATAATCTCTTTGGTTGTAGATGTGCTATTGCTACTAGGGAGAAAACAACGGTCACTTGTTCATGGAACATGTGGACTGTTTATCTTACACACTTTGCTTAAAGCAGTTGTCTGTTGCTTGCAACTTAATACTGGAGGGGGTTTGGATGATAACCTGAAGGTGGACTTCTAGTCATAGATGCAGTTGGATGACGCTCTATGTATCTTGTTTTATTGCCCAATCGAATCTCATAGGATCTTTCTGACTAGTAATTGCATTGTTATGCCTTTCTCAGTTCCTGTCAATTACCCTGCTGTAATTTGTTTACCCTTCATGCCATGTTGTTTATCTAAGCAGAGCACCTCTAGTGAACTATGGATCCCAGTCCAATCTTTACCATTGATATATCTTCCACTGTTACTTGTTTACTTGCTGCTAACCATTACCTTACACACCATACATTTAATCCTTTGTTACAGCAAACCGGTGAGCTTGACAACCTCACTGATTCGTTGGGGCAAAGTCTTGAGTTTGTGTTGTGCAGGTCTCCGCGTTGTTAGCAACACCTTTGTGACGTTTCCTTCCTCCTTCTGGTTCTATAACCTCGGTTTCTTACTAAGTTAAAACTTGCTTCTATGCTCATCACACCTTGCTCTTGGGGTTTCCAACGAAGTCCTCTCTGTCAGGCGACATTCACAAGATCTAGACATGAAAGCACAAAGGAGGAGATACAACCATCTAGCTACTACATGGACCCGTAGTCCAAGGTGGAACTACTCACTCTTCATACCGGAGGCTGGCATGATGAAGAAGAAGGCCTCCGGGATGATCTCCCCTCCGGCAGGGTGCCAGGAAGAGCTTCAGATCCCCCTGATCTAGGGACGATGGTGGTGGTGGCTGAAGGGAATATGCCCTGAGAGGCAATAATAAAGTGTTTATTATGTGTATTCCAAGTATATGATAGATGTTTATTTTGCATGCTATAATTGTATTAATACGGAAACGTTAATACATGTGTGTTTAATAAACAAACAGAAAGTTCCTAGTTATGGCTCTCTCATAAACTAGCTCGTTGATTAACAAGATGATCACAGTTTCCTGATCATAGACATTGGTAGCTGGAGGCGCACAATGCCTCGGTATCCTCGAGGGTCAGAATTGCCCAGTATGCACTATGCATTGTTGTGAGGGACGAAGGTGTGGATGTGTGGATAGCCATGGTGCGACCGATCTATATATAGAGGGAATCGGTGGGAAAACTTGGTGGGAAGTGCTGGGAAATGGCGGGAAATATCTTTAGTCACGGTTAGTGCCTCCAAATGGGACTAAAAGCTCCGGTCAGAGGGAAAGGGCGGAAAAACTTTGTGGGAAGCGGTGGGAAATGGCAGGAAATATCTTTAGTCTTGGTTAGTGCCTACAACCGGGACCAAAAGATCCGGTCAGAGGGAAAGGGCGGGAAAACTTGGCGGGAAGCAGTGGGACATGGAGGGAAATATATAGTTTGTGCAGCAACAACCAAATTAAAGTTTCAAATTTATCAAAAATATAGTTGCAAGGAAAAATATTAAACTTGGAAAATTGCAAACATCATAAAATATCCTTCACAAAATGAGCTATCATGTCTCATGGAATTTAGGTTCACAATATGCGGCCGACCGGCCATACATGAACTAGAGGTACACAATATGAGCATGAACTTCTTGGCGTATGTCCTTCCTTATGATCGCTTTAGACGTAACCATGGAGCATCTTCTTTACTTAACGGAATGCTTGGGTCAGTTTTCACTGTGAAGGGCAGAATTTCATAAAACTTATTATAATCTTCTGGCATGTCTGTCTTGTCCTCGATTCGCACGATGTTTCTTTTCCCTGAAAGAACTATGTGATGCTTTGGCTCATCATATGATGTATTCGTTTGCTTATTTTTTATTTTTTTGGTCTGGAGGACATTTACTTCACATAGAAAACCTGAGACACATCATTGTCTAGGACGAATGGTTCATCTCTGTAACCAAGATTGTTGAGATCCACTGTTGTCATTCTGGACAACTGGTCTATCTTTCCCCCTTCCCCATTCAGGTTGACCCATTTGCAGCGAAAGAAAGGGCCTTAAAAGAGACTCCATAGTCAAGTTCCCATATCTCCACTATGTAACCATAGTATGTGTCTGTTTGCCCATTCTCGTCTGTTGCATCAAAACGGACACCATTGTTTTGGCTGGTGCTCTTTTTATCTTGGGCGATCATGTAGAATGTATTCCCATTTATTTTGTACCCTTGGAAATTCAATATAGTAGTAGATGGTGACGCGGCCAACAAGTATAGCTGATCTCCAACAGTGGTGTCATTCAAGAGATGTGTACGCGTCCAACCGCCAAAGACTTCATGTGTTCATCTATAATCCATGAGTCAGGCTTCCCTAGGTTTTTGGAGCGTACTATATTCTTGTGTTCCTCGATATATGGAGCTGCCAAGGTGGAGTTATGTAGAACGGTGTAGTGTTCTTTAGTGAAAGATTCCATGTCCCTACATATCATTGCTTTCTTTCCCAGCATGCCTTTTCCACTTAGTCTTCCCTCATGCCGCGAGTCAGGAACACCAATCGGCTTAAGGTTAGGAATAAAGTCAACACAAAACTTGACCTCCTCTATTCCATAGCCCTTGGAGATGCTTCCTTCTGGCCTAGAACGGTTATGAACATATTTCTTTAAGACTCCCTTGAACCTCTCAAAGGGGAACAGATTGTGTAGAAATACAAGACCGAGAATGGCAATCTCTTCCACTAGGTGAACCAGGAGATGCGTCATAATATTGAAGAAGGATGGTGGGAACACCAACTCATAACTAATAAGACATTGTACCACATCCTTCTGTAACCTTGGAAGAATATCTGGATTGATTACCTTCTGAGATATTGCATTGAGGAATGCACATAGCTTCACAATGGGTACTCGAACGTTTTCCGCTAGAAGCCCCTCAATGCAATCGGAAGCAACAGCGTCATAATCATGTGACAGTCATGGGACTTCAGGTTTTGAAACTTTTTCTCAGCCATATTTATTATCCCCTTTATATTAGATGAGAATCCAGACGACACCTTGATACTGTAAAGGACTTCAAAAAAAATTTCCTTCTCTTCTTTGGTAAGATCATAGGTGGAACGACTTAAGTGACACCCTTTATCCGCCTTGTTTTGTGTATGCATGTTCTTTGGGTCTTTCATAACTTGTTGGTCCTCCTATGCTTCTGGTGTATCTTTTGTCTTCCCATACACGCCCAGGAATCCTAGCAGGTTCACGCAAAGATTATTCATCATGTGCATCACGTCGATTGAAGAGCGGACACGTAGGACTTTCCAATATGGCAGCTCCCAAAATATAGATTTCTTCTTCCACATGGGTGCGTGTCCGGTAGCGATGTCGTTCAGAACTGATTGACCGTCGGGACCCTTTCCAAAGATTACTTCTATGTCCTTGACCATACCAAATATAGCATCACTAGCAAGGAGTTCAGGCTTCTTCTGGTGATCTGACTCACCTTTGAAATGCTTGCCTTTCTTTCTTACGGGATGATTGGTCGGAAGAAATCGCCGATACCCCAGGTACACAACCTTCTTGCATTTATGCAAATATGTACCTTAAGTCTTATCTAAACAGTACGTGCATGCCTTATATCCCTTGTTTGTTTGTCCTGAAAGATTACTAAGAGCAGGCCAACCATTGATGGTTACTAAAAGCAACCCTCGTAGGTCAAATGGCTCATGTTTGTTCTCATCCCACACATGTTGTCACATCCCAAAATTTTCCAAATTTTGAAATGTGAAAAATAAATAAACAAATTAAACAATTGTTGAAATTTAGGGTAAAAAAAACTTTGGATTCCAATTGGAAACATCAAAACCTATTTTGAACAAATAGAATCCTAAAGGGATTTAAAAAGATAAACAAATAATAAATAAAGTTATAAAAGTTGGAATCACCATTTTTGGATCTTTAAATAAAAAGATATGGTTTTTATAAGCAAAGGTAGAAATGAATAAATAAGGACTATTTTAAAAAGCCAAATTAAAATCTTGGCCAAGCAATTGAAATAAAATATTTTGTTTAATAAAAAGAGTAAAGGATTATTTGAATAAAATAATAAGGATTTATTAATATCCAATTTTATTTAAGTAAAGGCTTTTTCTATTTTAAATAAACATTAAAATTTATTAAAGTATTTTAAATAAAAAATTCCAAGTGTTTTAGTTTTCAAATAAAACCTACCGAAAAGGTTTTGGGAAAAATTTAGAATTCAAATAGTGTTCTAAAACATATTTGAAACCTATTTGAAATAAAGACTAATGTCTATTTATTTGTTTTTAATAAATAATAAACCCTAAAATTAATTATTCTATATTTGATTTTAGATTATGTTAATAAACAAAATTAAAATCAACACAAAGTTTGGTGGAAGTTTGAATTCAAATGGAGTTTGAATTGTTTGAATGAAAATCAAAACAGAAATTCAAAACAGAAAAAGGAAAAAAACATTCTGTATAAAAAAACAAACAAAGCCAGCCCAGCCAGCAGGCCCAACCCAGCCCAACAGCTAGCCCACCTGCTCTTTCCCCGCAGCGAACCGTTTTTCACCTAGTAACTTACCCGCGCAGTCACAGACAGGAGAACCCCACACCCATTCCCTCTCTCTCTCTCTCTCTCTCTCTCTCTCTCTCTCTCTCTCTCTCTCTCTCTCTCTCTCTCTCTCTCTCTCTCTCTCTCTCTCTCTCTCTCTCTCTCTCTCTCTCTCTCAGACAACGCAGCCCCACGCAGTCAGTTGTCGTCTTCACCCGCGTCGACCGTTTCCCCATGCTCATCGTCGTTCTGCCTCGATTCATTTCGCGTTAATTCGAGTTATTGACAACATTAATCCCTCGAGTAACCACGCATGCATAAACGCCTCCCTCCCCTCTTCCATTTCCCCCAGTCGCCACTCCCCCTTTGCCTCTAGGCTGCCACAATCGCTTGCTCGAACACACTGTCTCCGACAAGCTTCTCCGGCCGATTCCGGCGCCGTCCGAGCACCCCTTGCCTCCCCGTCCACACGTACGTGCTCCTCATCGTCTCCTGCATCTTCCAACACCAACCCCACAACCGCGCATGCCCCAGAGGCTCGACAACCTCGACTTCTGAACATCGCCGTCGTCTGCCACTTCTCCCGCGAACTTCCCAGGTAACATCCGTCCACCCCTGACCCTCTCGTTGATGCTCCTGTAATCCCTGCACTCGCCCGCGTCTAACGACACCCTCCTCATGCCTTCTGGTGAACTGTAGCCCCGCCCCCGTCGACGAACAGAAGCATCCGACGCCGTCGCAAACTCCGGTGAGCAATTCCTCGGGAACCAGAGCGCCCCTCGACGAACTGACCACACCTTGAGCACCACCGCGATGTTGTGAATCCGGTGAGCCTCTCCCCCCTTCTCTCACTTCCGAGAATGGCCGGACCACCTCAGACAGAGCGCTCCGCCGCTCGCCGCCGCGCCAGCGCCGCCCGTTCCTGGTCGAGCTGCTGTACACCGTTAGATATCGATCTGGTGGCTACGATAGATTAACTTAACGAAGGGGTATGCGACGATCTGAGCTGTGCGATGTGTTTTAAATCTAACAACCCACAGAGCGCGATCCAGCCGAAGCGGTACCGTCCAATAGGATAGAGCCACGTGGCCAGAGTTGATTTAAAACAGAAATTTTGTTCTATTAGATATGCAAACTTGCAAAATTCATAACTTTTAATCTACACGTCCAAATTTTACCAATTTTATATCATTAGAATCATCAGAACAAGTACCTTGAAACCATGCACTTTGTTTAATGTTTTGCTTCTAGAAAATTGGTTGAATTTGCAGAAACTTATGTAGGCATAATTTGAATATAAAAATTGTTCTAGAAATATTTTTAAGGTGAAATCTTTGCTAAATGGTTTGTTTTGAACCTACTGACCTTAGAAATCAACTTATGGATTTAAAAATGTATTTTGTGAAGTTAAGGAATAAATATTTGAATTAGAACATTTCTAGTCAAATAAAAATATTGTTTATGTGTTTTTGAGTAAAATCTTGGGAAAATGATTTGAGTAAACTCTCTGACCCTAAACACCAACTTTTGAGATTTAAAATATATTTGATGAACCCTATAAAAATTATTACCTTGCAAAAGGCATTTTCAACAACATAAAATATCACGTTGGTATAATAATTGGTTTATGGGGTGAAACCTTTTGCAAATGGTTTTACCACATTTGTAAATGATCAATATGGACTTTAAAATGATTAGAGCCTAATAGAAACCACTTTTCCAAATAAAACCACCTTTTGCATGTTTGCATGCATTGTCTTGTTCTATTATTTTATGTGGTAAAATTGTTTGAATGCTAGTTGAATATGTGTTGCTTGATTGAATTGTAGTAAAGTTAGAAGAGTGTGATATTTGCAAGATCAAGAAGTGAACCAACATTCTCTACTAAAAAGGCAAGTGACACTATCATCCATGTCCTACTATTTTCATTACACTTAGTGTATTTTGTAACATGCATGATAAGGACTACTATATTTCTATGCTATGCTATATCCTATTAGGATATCCTTATATCCTCCTTAGTGAAAACATTTTAGTTGTAGTATGCTTAGCCCTGCTATATATTTGGGATGGGATACATGATATGATTATATGAAGTGTTGGAAAGATATATGTTTTATATAATAAAACAAGTACTCAATGAACCACCTGGGTGGAAAAGGATACTCAAGATTTGGACAAGGTGGCAACAAAGGGAACCATGTTTATATGGCTATCTTTTTGTATGTGCACTAGAATAAACCACCCAGGAACTTAGAGATTTGACATGTTTCTCGTACAGTGGCTTTCGTGTACAGCCACATGCTAAATGGGCTCTGTCTTAGTCAACTACATAGTGGAAGACCCTTGCATTGGCATCTTCAGGTTAACTAGAATTGTGTATTGGAAATATATCCTTACATTGGTGCCTGGTAGACAAGCTAGCATTGTGTATTGGGAGGACTTCTATGGAAAGACTTTGTCACATTCTCGATCTGGCAGTACTCCATTTTAGTGAGTACTTATCCAGCGGCCATTGGTGGCCTCAAGACGAGATTGTGTCATGTGGGTAAAGTGTACAACTTCTGCAGAAGATCAAATTCTAAGTACTTAGCCGTGTCCCCGGTTATGGACAACTCTGAGCAACTAAGGCCTGAAGCTATGGAAGATCTCGACACTCCAATTTCTCAAAGTAAAACTTGATGGTGACAACAAGGGATTAGAAGCACTTGGAGTTTTCCAAGGAGTTCAGAAAGATTTGACAAAAGATCAAAACTATTTTGAAAATATAGGATAAAACTATATTGCTTTCTGCAAATGAGCCTAAACCCTACTTAGCCAAATATGCATGTAATGATAGGATCCACTTACTTCTACATAATAGTGAAACTTGCCAATACAATTCAAATGTATTGACCCTTGTGGCTGCAACTTATTATGTTGCAGGTTTGTTTGATGTTAGTGAAGTGTGTTGAATAGGATTACAAGTCTACAACCAACATGATTGCCTGTGGCACTTTGAAGATGAAGGACTCCATGCTATATAGTTATTTCTGCTGCATTGTAATGAGATAGCCAAATGAGCTATGTAAGATGTAATGAGTTATTTTATTCCTGGTTATAGAGTTATATTATGACCTTTGTTTCTTGATATTACATCTTAAACTGTGGATGCTACCTATTGATCCAGGGACTAGCATTGTAAACACAGGGATCTCTACCTTATCAGGTTGGGACCTCTACAGATGGTATCAGAGCACTGTGTTGCCTGTATGTCAGGGGTGTACCCCCAGGTACCCCAGAGTTGGTGCATCAAGTTATTCGATAGAATGCTAAATTAGTCAATTAAGAGACATGAAATATAAATAGAATAGAGAAAAAGAGAAGAAAAGTATACTTGGGCCGACTCAGCATTTATTCGGCCCAAGTGAGAAGCCCCCAGGATCAGCTCTACACGCAACGGGCCGAATTAAAGCCACAGGAGCCGAATCAGCCAAAACTGGGCCATCCATGCCGGGTGGGCCGAACTAATCACCTCGGCCCACAACGTCATCTCCTCCTCCAGCCGAACCACTCTACACCAAGTCGCCCGGGTGGGCCAGAACCAGCCGTCACGGGCCGGCAAACCCCGGTCGTCCCCGTCCTCCTCCACCGGGTGGGCCGGCACGGACAGCTCGGCCCACCGTGGGGCATCGTTCGACGTGCAGTCTCAGGCCAGGCTCCCCCCATCAGACCGCTGAGTCATCCCGGGTGGGCCGACATCGGCTAAGTCGGCCCACCGCGGAGCTCCAGCATCTGGTCAGGCCAGCCGCTCCCCCTGGGCTGCAACTTGCTTCAAGAGACAACCAGGTCTGACCCGGCTGGGCTGCCATATCCGGGCCGAATTATCCCCAGGCCGAATTATCTCCAGGCTGAGATGGGCTGTCTGCCCCAGGCCGAATTATCTCTAGGCAGGGCCGAACTCCACCTCTTCTAGGGCATCTGGGACGAGTTTCGATGATCAAGACGTCCCGTTATTCATCTCCAGGCGTCTCCACGGTTCCTACAACAATACGCCATCAGATCGAGACAAGACCAACAAGCATTGTGCCAGTCTTGGGAGCCCACCAGCTCAGACTGGCACATGACGTATGGAATATGCCCATGGCATCTAACAAGATGCTAGGGAATATGCCTGGCATCTCTAAAGATGCCAAGGCATATGCTCAGCATCTCTGGAAGATGCCTAGAATATGCCATCTAGATACTAAGCGTGTAGCACAAGACTTGTCCCCTGGGCTCCCCTTTATAAGGAGCACCAGGGGGATCGCTCTAAGGGAGGCCCCGAAGGGCTCCTCTCCTTTCTGCTCACTAGGAGCTCTCCTTCTTCCTCTTCCTCCACTCTCACAGAGAGCTTAAATAGAAGCATAGGGGAAACAGCTCAAGGAGCATGATTGTAGCCACAAGCATGGCAAGATTATAAGGGATTAGATGTATAGAATGAGGTGTTATCTCCACTTGAGAGCTCCAATCCAATATACATTGTATTTCTCTTTGTTCATATGAGTGCGGTCTTCACCGCATCATCCCTCCCCGGATTCCTCCACGTCCATCGGCCCCAACTTTAGCCTACCCATGGCATATGCCGTGATACCACCACGACATTTGGCGCCCACCGTGGGGCCTTTAGTGGCGTTGGTTGGGTTTCCATCCGGACGGGAGCATCTTCGTCAACTTCTTCCTCATAGGGCTCATTCAGCTTCACCAAGCGAACAGAGAACAAAGAGGTAATCGCAAAGGGTCTCCAAGTCTGACTCAACAAAACAGGTAAGACTCAGCAAGAAGGACTCAAGCACTACTCCAATCCTACTGTAAGTACCAAATAACTCAGCAAGGCACGTATGACTTAGCAAGACTCACTCAAACACTTCCCCAAGTATACTGTAAGTGCCAGATAACTCAGTCACCTACACTCAATCCTTCACCCCGGGGAGAAAAGAACTTAACCCGGGGACTAGCCGACTTATCCTTAGAGTCACCTTTGGATTAAGAGAACATCATATTGATTAGGATCTGTACACCAGCCAGCTTATTTATATCTCGGCCATAAGTTGAATCAACTTATTTGTGATTCAGATAGATTTTGAGTCAGTTAGTTTATGTTTCGGATTGTCCTTTAACTCAGCTCACCAGCCAGCTTATTTATAACTCGGCCATAAGTTGAATCAGCTTATTTGTGATTCAGATAGATTTTGAGTCAGTTAGTTTATGTTTTGGATTGTCCTTTAACTCGGCTCCCCAGCCAGCTTATTTATAACTCGGGCAGAATTTGAATCAACTTATTTATGATCCAGATAGAATTTGAGTCAGCTTATGAGTCGGATAGAAATTGAGTCAGTTTATTCATGCTTTGGATTGTCCTTTAACTCAGCTTACCGGCCAGCTTATTGATGATTCGGATATAATTTGAGTCAATTTGTTTATGCTTCGAATTAACTTTTAACTCAGCTAAGTAGATTGTCTCTGATTCGGACTAACATTTGATTCAGCTTGCCAGGGTATATTATAATTCGGATTGGTATTCAGACTCGGCGTACTAATCATATCTCTGATTCAGGTCGAAGCTTTATTCAGTTTGCCAGATTGCCAGGTTATGTTATGACTCGGATTGTTATTTCACCATCTTGCTAGGTTATCCCATATCTCAGATGACTATTGGCCATCTTATCATATCTCGAATCTATATCTCATATCTACATCCCGAATCAGATCTCTTAGCGGTTAGCCCTATTATCATATCCCAAAGCTTAATCTCGGATCTATATCTCGGATCCATATCAAAGGCAAATTACCGTCATCACGCCAAATCAAGTTATATCGTGGCAAACAGGTGATTCAGATTTGAGTAATATAACTCAGATTTGAGCCAGATGACTCAGACTTAGACATATAAGTCAAAATTGAGTAAAGTAACTCGGATTTGGGATGAGTTCACTCGAATTTGAGTCAGATGACTCGGATTTGGGAAGTAAGTCAAAATTGAGTAAAGTAACTCGGATTTGGGATGAGTTAACTCGGATTTGAGTCAGATGACTCAGATTTGGGAAGTAAGTCAAAATTGAGTAAAGTAACTTGGATTTGGGATGAGTTAACTTGGATTTGAGTCAGATGACTCAGATTTGGGATGTAAGTCAAAATTGAGTAAAGTAACTCGGATCTGGGATGAGTTAACTCGGATTTGAGTCAGATGACTCAGATTTGGGATGTAAGTCAAAATTGAGTAAAGTAACTCGGATTTGGGATGAGTTAACTCGGATTTGAGTTAGATGACTCAGATTTGGGAAGTAAGTCAAAATTGAGTAAAGTAACTCGGATTTGGGATGAGTTAACTCGGATTTGAGTCAGATGACTCAGATTTGGGATGTAAGTCAAAATTGAGTAAAGTAACTCGGATCTAGGATGAGTTAACTCGGATTTGAGTCAGATGACTCAGATTTGGGATGTAAGTCAAAATTGAGTAAAGTAACTCGGATTTGGGATGAGTTAACTCAGATTTGAGTCAGATGACCCAGGTTTGGGAAGTAAGTCAAAACTGAGTAAAGTAACTCGGATTTGGAATGAGATAACTCGGATTTAAGTCGTATACCTCGGATTTGAGTCAGAGGACTCAGACTCAAGACCTAAGTCAATTTTGAGTAAAATAACTCAGATTTGGAAACAGATGACTCGGATCATAACTTACCCAATGAGGTTAAAAGAGCGGTGCCCAAGAAGGCAGGAACTCATAACTTACCCAATGAGGTTAAAAGAGCAATGCCCAAGAAGGCAGGAACTCCAAACTTACCCAATGAGGTTAAAAGAGCGGTGCCCAGGAAGGCTAAAACTCATAACTTACCCAATGAGGTTAAAAGAGCAATGCCCAAGAAGGCACGAACTCATAACTTACCCAATGAGGTTAAAAGAGCAATGCCCAAGAAGGCAAGAACTCCTAACTTACCCAATGAGGTTAAAAGAGCAATGCCCAAGAAGGCAAGAACTCCTAACTTACCCAATGAGGTTAAAAGAACAAAGCCAAAGAAGGCAGGAACTCCTAACTTACCCAATAAGGTTAAAAGAGCAATTCCCAAGAAGGCAGGAACTCATAACTTACCCAATGAGGTTAAAAGAACAATGCCCAAGAAGGCAGGAACTCGTAACCTACCCAATGAGGTTAAAAGAGCGGTGCCCAAGATGGCCAAAACTCATAACGTACCTAATGGGGTTAAAAGAGCAATGCCCAAGAAGGCAGGAACTCATAACTTACCTAATGGGGTTAAAAGAGCAATGCCGAAGAAGGCAAGAACTTGTAACTTACCTAAAGAGGTTAAAAGACGAGTGCCCATGAAGGCCAGAAGTCTAGAAACTTACCCAAAGGGGTTATGACCAGTGCCCATGAAGGCCAGAAGTCTAGAAACTTATCCAAAGGGGTTATGACCAGTGCCCATGATGGTCAGAAATCCAAAAACTTACCCAAAGGGGTTATGACCAGTGCCCATGATGGCCCGAAGTCCAGAAACTTACCAAAAAGGGTTATGACCAGTGCCCATGAAGGCCAGAAGTCCAGAAACTTACCCAAAGGGGTTATGAACAGAGCCCAAGAAGGCCAGAAGTCAAAAAACCTGCCCAGAAATGTTATGAGCAGAGCCCAAGAAGGACAAAGTCACAAACTTGCCCAAAAGGATTATGCGACCAAGACATATATGACAAAGAAGTTGTATGTCAGAAAACAACTCTGGGAATATTTAAATATAAAGCCCATGAGCGATTCTAAGAATCCCACATGGCCTCGGGGACTAATGTCGGGGGTGTACCCCCAGGTACCCCAGAGTTGGTGCATCAAGTTATTCGATAGAATGCTAAATTAGTCAATTAAGAGACATGAAATATAAATAGAATAGAGAAAAAGAGAAGAAAAGTACACTTGGGCCGACTCAGCATTTATTCGGCCCAAGTGAGAAGCCCCCAGGATCAGCTCTACACGCAACGGGCCGAATTAAAGCCACAGGAGCCGAATCGGCCAAAACCGGGCCATCCATGCCGGGTGGGCCGAACTAATCACCTCGGCCCACAACGCCATCTCCTCCTCCAGCCGAACCACTCCACACCAAGTCGCCCGGGTGGGCCAGAACCAGCCGTCACGGGCCGGCAAACCCCGGTCGTCCCCGTCCTCCTCCCCCGGGTGGGCCGACACGGACAGCTCGGCCCACCGCGGGGCCTCGTTCGACGTGCAGTCTCAGGCCAGGCTCCCCCCAGCAGACCGCCGAGTCATCCCGGGTGGGCCAACATCGGCTAAGTCGGCCCACCGCGGAGCTCCAACATCCGGCCGGGCCAGCCGCTCCCCCTGGGCTGCAACCTGCTTCAAGAGACAACCAGGTCTGACCCGGCTGGGCTGCCATATCCGGGCCGAATTATCCCCAGGCCGAATTATCTCCAGGCTGAGATGTGCTGTCTGCCCTAGGCCGAATTATCTCTAGGCAGGGCCGAATCTCCACCTCTTCTAGGGCATCTGGGACGAGTTTCGATGATCAAGACGTCCCGTTATTCATATCCAGGCGTCTCCACGGTTCCTACAACAATACGCCATCATATCGAGACAAGATCAACAAGCATTGTGCCAGTCTTGGGAGCCCACAAGCTCAGACTGGCACATGACGTATGGAATATGCCCATGGCATCTAACAAGATGCTAGGGAATATGCCTGGCATCTCCAAAGATGCCAAGGCATATGCTCAGCATCTCTGGAAGATGCCTAGAATATGCCATCTAGATACTAAGCGTGTAGCACAAGACTTGTCCCCTAGGCTCCCCTTTATAAGGAGCACCAGGGGGATCGCTCTAAGGGAGGCCCCGAAGGGCTCCTCTCCTTTCTGCTCACTAGGAGCTCTCCTTCTTCCTCTTCCTCCACTCTCATAGAGAGCTTAGATAGAATCATAGGGGAAACAGCTCAAGGAGCATGATTGTAGCCACAAGTATGGCAAGATTATAAGGGATTAGATGTATAGAATGAGGTGTTATCTCCACTTGAGAGCTCCAATCCAATATACATTGTATTTCTCTTTGTTCATATGAGTGCAGTCTTCACCGCATCATCCCTCCCCGGATTCCTCCACGTCCATCGGCCCCAACTTTAGCCTACCCATGGCATATGCCGTGATACCACCACGACACTGTAGGATTGTAACCCTAGGATTGGACAAAACCCCTTAGAAAAATACGAGTTGTATTTGTTTCAAAACTTATTTACAAAAAATCTTGTAAACTCTTTCCTCAACCTTTTTGGTTTTAAATTCTACACCTCTTCCTTTTCAACTTGATGGACAAAGCCTCCACCATGACCAATGACTTCAACTTTAGTTCCACCAAGGACTTCAACTTAGACATCACTAAGGACTACAAGTGAAAACCAAGAGACATTAGGTTGCGTACCAAAAACATTGATATCATGTTAGTGTATGGATCATATTGACCTATGAGGTATGACTATACTAAGTTAATTATTTGAAGAAAACTTGTTGTTTTCTTCAACTCATGAGTTAAGCTCATAAGTTGTTAAGTGAATGGTTTCTTGTTGGATGCTTGATTATTTGATTGAACTTGATTGTTTTGGGTTGTGTGTTAGAACTCCCTTATGCCTATCTGTCATTACTTATCCCTATCAAACCAACAGATGCCTCCCCGTCGTGCCAACCCCAACCAAAACAACAACAACATCACTCCCGAGATGCAGCAGTTGATGACAGGTCAAGCTCAACTGATGCAGATGATGACACAGTTTATGCAAAATCAGAATCAGAACAACAATAACAACAACAACAACAACAACAACAACAACAACAACAACAACAACAACAGCAGCAGCAGCAGCAACAACAACAACAACAACAACAACAACAACAACAACAACAACAACAACAACAACAACAACAACAACAACAACAACAACAACAACAACAACAACAACAACAACAACAACAACAACAAAAACAACAAAAACAACAACAACAACAACAACAATCAGAATAACCCTCCAGCACATGATATGCTCACTAGGTTTCTGAAACTAAGGCCTGCAAGGTTCTCTGGGACAACTGATCCAATGGTAGCCAATGACTGGTTACGTTCGGTGAATAAGGACTTAGTGACTGTTGGCTGCACCGACGAGGAAAAAGTTAGGTTTGCAGCATTTTTGCTTGAAGGACCAGCAGCAACATGGTGGGACAACTTTCAGATCACCACTCCCCTTGAGGATGTGACTTGGGCTATTTTTGAGGATGGTTTCCGTACAGCTCACATCTCATCTGGAGTGATGAACTTTAAGAAAAATGAATTCCATAATCTGAAACAGCGTCACCTTAGTGTGGCTGAGTACATTGAAGAATTCAACAATCTGGCACGCTATGCACCGGATGAAGTTGACACAGATGCTAAGAGGAAGGAGAAATTCCTCGAAGGACTTAATGATGAGTTGAACCAAGAAGCTGTCTGTTGCCTATGTCCCAACTTATCAATCACTCTGTGACAAAGCCACCATTTTGGAAAACAAGATGAATCAAGTTGGGAACAGAAAGAGGAAACATAAACTCAAGTATCACTCAGGATCATCACAAAAGAAGCGTTCATTCAAAAAGAGCAATGAGGATTCTGAACCACATCAGCATCACCACAACAACAATGGAAGTGATAATAATGGAAATGATACTGACAATGGAGATGACCTTGGTGAGAACCAACATGGCAATTTCAGGAAGACGGGCATTAGCCAGTTATAGTGCTATAATTGTAAGGAACTTGGACACTATGCATCAGACTATCCTGAGAAGAAAAAGAAAAAGGATGTTAGAAGATCCAATGGAAATGACTCCAATGTGACCCAGAAAGGACATGTGAACCACATTGACATGGATAGGAACCTTGAAGAAATAGAAGAAGTGGATGTCAGGAATTAGTTAACTCAGAAGAGTCAAATAAGGATTCCTTGTATGGATATCAAGTGTTGAACCCATAGTCAAGGGAACCATCAATGTAACCCTATGAGACTTTCTTTTAAGGGTGGTAGTACCCTAGTTGTCTTTAAGCCAACTTGTAACCCTAGCCTTCCCAGATCTCGGGACGAGATTTCTTTTAAGGGTGGTAGCCTGTCACATCCCAAAATTTTCCAAATTTTGAAATGTGAAAAATAAATAAACAAATTAAACAATTGTTGAAATTTAGGGTGAAAAAAACTTTGGATTCCAATTGGAAACATCAAAATCTATTTTGAACAAATAGAATCCTAAAGGGATTTAAAAAGATAAACAAATAATAAATAAAGTTATAAAAGTTGGAATCACCATTTTTGGATCTTTAAATAAAAAGACATGGTTTTTATAAGCAAAGGTAGAAATGAATAAATAAGGACTATTTTAAAAAGCCAAATTAAAATCTTGGCCAAGCAATTGAAATAAAATATTTTGTTTAATAAAAAGAGTAAAGGATTATTTGAATAAAATAATAAGGATTTATTAATATCCAATTTTATTTAAGTAAAAGCCTTTTTCCATTTTAAATAAACATTAAAATTTATTAAAGTATTTTAAATAAAAAATTCCAAGTGTTTTAGTTTTCAAATAAAACCTACCAAAGAGTTTTTGGGAAAATTTAGAATTCAAATAGTGTTCTAAAACATATTTGAAACCTATTTGAAATAAAGACTAATGTCTATTTATTTGTTTTTAAGAAATAATAAACCCTAAAATTAATTATTCTATATTTGATTTTAGATTATGTTAATAAACAAAATTAAAATCAACACAAAGTTTGGTGGAAGTTTGAATTCAAATGGAGTTTGAATTGTTTGAATGAAAATCAAAACAGAAATTCAAAATAGAAAAAGGAAAAAACATTCTGTATAAAAAAACAAACAAAGCCAGCCCAGCCAACAGGCCCAACCCAGCCCAACAGCTAGCCCACCTGCTCTTTCCCCGCAGCGAACCGTTTTTCACCTAGTAACTTACCCGCGCAGTCAAAGACAGGAGAACCCCACATTCTCTACTAAAAAGGCAAGTGACACTATCATCCATGTCCTACTATTTTCATTACACTTAGTGGATTTTGTAACATGCATGATAAGGACTACTATATTTCTATGCTATGCTATATCCTATTAGGATATCCTTATATCCTCCTTAGTGAAAACATTTTAGTTGTAGTATGCTTAGCCCTGCTATATATTTGGGATGGGATACATGATATGATTATATGAAGTGTTGGAAAGATATATGTTTTATATAATAAAACAAGTACTCAATGAACCACCTGGGTGGAAAAGGATACTCAAGATTTGGACAAGGTGGCAACAAAGGGAACCATGTTTATATGGCTATCTTTTTGTATGTGCACTAGAATAAACCACCCAGGAACTTAGAGATTTGACATGTTTCTCGTATAGTGGCTTCCGTGTACAGCCACATGCTAAATGGGCTCTGGCTTAGTCAACTACATAGTGGAAGACCCTTGCATTGGCATCTTCAGGTTAACTATAATTGTGTATTGGAAATATATCCTTACATTGGTGCCTGGTAGACAAGCTAGCATTGTGTATTGGGAGGAATTCTATGGAAAGACTTTGTCACATTCTCGATCTGCCAGTACTCCATTTTGGTGAGTACTTATCCAGCGGCCACTTGTGGCGTCAAGACGAGATTGTGTCATGTGGTTAAAGTGTACAACTTCTGCAGAAGATCAAATTCTAAGTACTTAGCCGTGTCCCCGGTTATGGACAACTCTGAGCAACTAAGGCCTGAAGCTATGGAAGATCTCGACACTCCAATATCTCAAAGTAAAACTTGATGGTGACAACAAGGGATTAGAAGCACTTGGAGTTTTCCAAGGAGTTCAGAAAGATTTGACAAAAGATCAAAACTATTTTGAAAATATAGGATAAAACTATATTGCTTTCTGCAAATGAGCCTAAACCCTACTTAGCCAAATATGCATGTAATGATAGGATCCACTTACTTCTACATAATAGTGAAACTTGCCAATACAATTCAAATGTATTGACCCTTGTGGCTGCAACTTATTATGTTGCAGGTTTGTTTGATGTTAGTGAAGTGTGTTGAATAGGATTACAAGTCTACAACCAACATGATTGCCTGTGGCACTTTGAAGATGAAGGACTCCATGCTATATAGTTATTTCTGCTGCATTGTAATGAGATAGCCAAATGAGGTATGTAAGATGTAATGAATTATTTTATCCCTGGTTATAGAGTTGTATTATGACCTTTGTTTCTTGATATTACATCTTAAACTGTGGATGCTACCTATTGATCCAGGGACTAGCATTGTAAACACAGGGATCTCTACCTTATCTGGTTGGGACCTCTACACCTGGTTTGCCCCACAACTATAAGAGTTCTTCAACTAATGGCCTTAGGTACACATCAATATCGTTGCCTGATTGCTTCAGGCCTTGGATGAGCACTGGCATCATAATGAACTTACGCTTCATTCACAACCAAGGAGGAAGGTGGTAGATACATAGAGTCACAGACCAGGTGCTGCTCCCCAAAAGGATTCATGCCATCCGTACTTAGACCAAACCATAAGTTCCTTGCGTCACCTGCAAAGTCCGGGAAGTCTCTCTCGATTTTTCTCCACTGCGACCCATGAGCGGGGTGTCTCAACTTCTCGTTGATGACCAACAAGTATAGGAGATCGCAACAGTCTTCGCGGGTAGTATTACCCAATTTATTGATTCGACAAAAGGGGAGCCAAAGAATACTTGCAAGCCTTAACAACTGAGTTGTCAGTTCAGCTGCACCTGGAAATAGTTCTTGCTCACAGAAGTTTATCAGTAGCAATAGTTTGTAGTAGCAATGGAAAGGCAACAACAATAGCAACAGTAACAAGAGCAATAGTAACAGTAAAAGTAACGGTAACAGTAGGATTCGAGTGCGGTAGGCATAGGGATGGATGGACGGGCGTTGCATGGACAAGTCTAAACATGTAACTTCAAGATCTAGGGCATTGCAGATAAATAATAACAAGCATCCAAGTACTAAACAATCCTAGGCATGTGCTCCAAATATAGTCATACGTGCTCGCAATGAGAACTTGCATAACATCTTCTTTCCAGCCGGCCCGTGGCAGCGGGGCCTCTAGGGAACGACTGGAAATTAAGGTGCTCCTTTTAATAGAGCACCGGAGCAAAGCATTAACACTCTGTGAACACATGTGATCCTCACATCTCAGCCATCCCCTCCGGTTGTCCCAATTATTGTCACTTTGGGGCCTTTGGATCCGGACAATGATATGTGTACACAACTTGTAGATAAGATCACAAACAATACTATCAAAATGATTCAACAATAAGTTCAGATCTGAGATCATGGAACTCGGGCCCTAGTGACAAGCATTAAGCACAACAAGTTGCAACAAAGTCAAATAGCACAAGAGAAACTAGGCATTATGCCCTAACAGATCTTATTCGATTACATGATAGAACTCATCCAATCCCTACCATGCCCAAGCCTACAGCAGGGGATTACTCACTCATGGATGAGGGAAACATCGGTGGTTGATGGAGATGCGTTGGTGATGACGATGGCGATGATCCTCTCCAAATTCCCCGTCCCGGCAGGGTGCCAGAACGGAGTTTGTAGATCCGAATCTTGGTTTCTGGTGGCGGCGGTGAAGCGGAACTCTTTCTCTAAAACTATCGAACCCCCCTCATTTTTTAAGTTGAAAGGCAACTTATAGGCGCAGAGGGAGGCCGAGGAGCTGCCTGGGGTGGCCACACCCCACCCAGGCACGGGGTCAGGTGGGCCCACGCCTAGGGTGGGTCTGGGCCCCCAGGCCTCCCCTCCGTCTCTTCTTCTAGCTCCGTAGATCTTCTGGTGAAATATAATTTTTGGCATATTTTCCGGAATTTTTCCTGATAGTTCATTTTCTGCACAAAAACAATACACCAAGGTAATTCTGCTGAAAACAGCGTCAGTCCATGTTAGTTGTATCCAAATCACACAAGTTTAGAGAAGAAACAATAGCAAAGTGTTCCAGAAAGTAGATACGTTTTGGACGTATCACCCGTCTTTCTTACGGTCTTCTTTGTGCCATCGCAACAACCTGGCATGCTCTTTGTTACTGAACATGCGTTTCAACCTTGGTATTATAGGAGCATACCACATAACCTTAGCAGGAATCCTCTTTCGGAGGGATCTCCCTCAACATCACCAGGGTCATCTCGTCTGATCTTATACCGCAATGCATTGCATACCGGACATTTATCTAAATTCTCATAATCCTTACCGCCATAGAGGATGCAGTCATTAATGCATGCATGCATCTTCTGCACATCTAATCCTAGAGGGAAGAGAATCTTCTTTGCTTCGTACGTACTCTCAGAAAATTTGTTATGCTTTCGAAACTTCGGCTTCATTATTTTCAGCATCTTTTCAAATGTGGAGTCAGTTAGACCACACTCTTCCTTCTATCGCAGCAATTCCAGTGTGGTATCGAGCTTTGTTCTGCCATCTTCGCAATTTGGGTACAATAATTTCTTGTGATCTTCTAACATGCCCTCCAACTTCAACTTCTCATTTTCTATTTCACAGTCTCTCTTTGCATCAGAAATGACCCTACCAAGTTCATCAGCAGGCTCATATGATGCCCGTTCTTCACCTCCTTCCTCTTTATTGTCTTCTATTGCAGTATCATCGTATTCAGGAAACATATGATGATAGTTGTTATCATCATCCTCTTCTTCTTCATTGTCTTCCATCATAACCCCTCTTTCTCCATGCTTGGTCCAGCAATTATAGCTAGGCATAAAACCTTTCATAACCAGGTGGCCGCGAATGACTTTCGAGGAAGAGTACTCTTTGTTGTTACGACATTGAACACATGGACAACGCATAAAACCATTCTTTTTGTTTGCCATAGCCACATCGTTAAATTTATCCATGTCATTAATGTACCGAGGTTCACGTCGGTCACCGTACATCCATTCCTGACTGTTTATCTGCATCATATAATTAAGTTTATCAAAAACCATTATAGAACATCATAAATAGTGAAATGACCAATTCACATCGACACATGCACTGTATCAATGACAGATGAAAAGATAATATTTCTAACCTCGATCGAGGAGGAAAGAAAGAGGAGAAAACTCAATTGTGTCTCGGGAACCTCCTATATTTTTGTTTTGTGAGAAATTGAACGGGATCATTCACTCAAAAATTCCATCAAACACCTCGCATGCATAAGAAAATAATAAACTAGCACACCTCTCACACCTTCCACCAAGAAAAAACAGAGGGGAGGCAGAGGGCTGGGATGTCGTATTTATAGAGGGCTGGCTCATATGTCCCGGTTTGTAACACAAACTGGGACTAAAGGTTTGTGGCAGGCCACATGTCTGGCGCCCATACTTTAGTCCCGGTTTGTGTTACAAACCAGGACGCATGCTCCCTCACGAACCGGGACGGATGCCTCTGGCTCCCATGCGACAGGCCGCCCGCTCGAACCGGGACGCATGCTAGCATTAGTCCCAGTTCATGGCAGAACCGGAACTAATGCGGTTGGCGCGGGCGAACGGATGGCCTGTTTTCTACTAGTGTCTCTCACCCTCCAACAGTAGCGGATACAATGACTTGCTTTCTCACACTCGAAGCCAATAAGTTTGGATAGGTTATCTTTTTTACTCTTATCCCAAAGAGCACCTTAGTTGTTGGATGTGAATCTCGATCAACAATTGACACATATTGAACTTCTTGGGATGATGTTGAACTGCCAACGGACCTCCATGTAGATGGACATAGCCTAGCAAATTATATATAGCTAGCTACTTATATCCAGAGATATTTTGATCTAAGTCCATGTACACTAACATGATTAACACAAATAGCTAATTTGAATTAGAACTCAAAGTACGTTGAAGGTTGAGATGTTGTGAGGTAATACACACTAATACATACACAACCAACAGACCATATGACTAGATCCTGGTTCTACCTTCTACGTCAAGCCAGTAAAACCCACCGTAGAAACGACCTATCTAAGATGGATGTGCTAGAGGTTTTTGTCTTAGAAAGCTTTCGCCATGTCTTGGAAATATGCATTCTCGACACGGGCCGTACTAGCGTCGTCTGAGGGGTCACAAACTCAACTTGCCTCTGTATATTGTTATTTCTTAGGCTAGGTGGAGAATCTACGTCCATCTTTGATTTTAATACATTTTCTCTATATATGGTTGACCTCCCTAGGTTTGATCTTGATTTAAACCCTAACTCTTTCTCTCCACTACCAGAAAATCAGTCGTTTGCCGAGTGTTCTTGAACGCACTCGACAAAGTTCTGCACACACCAAAGTTAGCAGAAAACACTCGGCAGCAATGGAGAAAAACAATTGGAAAATCCCTATTTGTCGGCAAGTGCACTATCGGTGCCCTTTGTCGAGGGAATATACCGTCAAAGACTTTGCCTTGTGTCATGGCACTCTATGAAGTATAAAATGGTAGTTCTCCCGGTTTCTTCCAAACTCATAGATCCTCTTCCCCGTGGCGGTTGACTGTTTTCCAGCCACTTCCACACCTGTCAAAAAATGTGACAAAGTTAAGGATCTGAACATGCCTTGGAACTCGGCAATGTTTGCGTGTTAATCAATCGGGTAAAACCCCTACAGGAGGAAATACACGAGAGGGAGAGAGAGATCGAGAGGAGTCCGGGTGGAGTACTTACTCCATACTGTAACAACCTCAACTTTATCTAAACATGCTACAAATAATGTTTAACAACCCCCTTTAATCATAACCTTGAGAAAGGTTGAGATTACGCTTAAACTCATCAAGATCTTTGACTGGCAACACCTTTGTAAATCCATCTGCAACTTGATCTTTGCTTGAAATGAACTTGATCTCTAGCAGTTTATTGGCAACTCGTTATCTAACAAAATGAAAATCTATCTCAATATGTTTGGTCCTTGCATGAAAAACAGGATTTGCAGACAAATATGTGGCTCCTAGATTATCACACCATAGACAAGGTTTTTCCTTCAGAATGACACCTAGATCACCAAGGAGAGCTTCAACCCATATCAATTCAGATGTGGCATTTGATAGAGCTTTGTATTCTGCTTCAGTACTTGATCTAGAGCAGTAGCTTGCTTTCTAGCACTCCAATAAATCAAGTTAGAACCAAAGAATACAACAAAACCTCCTGTAGATCTCCTATCATCAAGACTGTAGGGGTTCGTAGCATGGAAAACAAAAAAATCTACCGCATGAACACAAACAAGCCAATATCTAACTACTAGATTGTAGCAACGAGTCGATTAGAGTACTCACCCTCGAAGATTCCAAAGCGAATAACAAGAGCATATTGTCGTGGGTGATGTTGTCGTACACTTGCTGATCTCAAGGTCGCGTAGACGATCCTTAGGCGCTGTGTTCCGGCAGAGCTTCCGCAGTCGGTCACACATTCAATACTCGATGAAGACCTTCCACTCCCTTGTTATAGTAGGCAGCAAAGGTTGTAGTTCTCTTCTCGTGACTCCGGCAGCATGACGACGTGGTTTCAGAAGTAGAGGGGAGATCCCACAGGGCTTCGCCTAAGCCGGAGCAGGTTATGGTGGAGTATTAGGGTTTCTCCGACAATCTAGGGTTTATAAGCCGGAGAGGAGGAGGTGGACGGCAGCGTCTAGGGCGGCGGCGACTTGGTGCGGCGGTGGCGCTAGGCGGCGGTAGCACGACGACAATGTGGGGAGGGGCTAGTGTTGTGTGTCTTGGAGGGCACCCCTCCCCTCTATTGATTAGAGGGAGGGCAGCTTGGGAGAGGGGAGTTTGAATCCTTCCCCAACTCCTTCTCCTACTTGGCTTGTGGTGGAGGGAGAGAAGGATTCTTTCCTTCCTCCACCAGGATACATTGTCCCAGTTTGACTTTTCAAACTTGCCTTTTGACTTTCAATTTGGAGTTTAATTTCTTTCTCTTAAACGCCCAACCAAGTGACCTAGGACATGACGCAATCATTCCACTTATTCATGAAACATTCATGCACCCTTCCCCTTTCGGTCCGATGAACCTTCTAGACCCTTCTAGATCATTCCGGTGAAAATACCGGAATCATTCCTGAACTCCGGAATTATACTTTTCTTATATGAATATTATTCTCCAGACCATTCTGGATCTCCTCGTGATATCCCGGATCCCATCCAAGACTCCGAACAACATTCAGTCTCCCGACTTACATTCCATATCTACTAAACAACATCGAATCCTTAAGTGTGTCTCCCTACGGTTCGTGAATTATGCAGACATGACCGAGAGTCTTCTCTGATCAATAACCAATAGAGGAATCTGGAAATTCATATGGCTCCCACATATTTCTACGATTACTTTGCGATCAAATGAACCACTTACATACAATACCAATTTCCCTTTGTCTCGTGATAGTTTACTTATCCGATGTCTGATCGTCGGTATCTCTGCATACCTAGTTCAACCTTGTTACCGATAAGTACTCTTTTCTCGTTCCCGTGATATGTGATCCCTTGTGAGCCAGTAAAATGCTTGTTGATGACCCACAAGTATAGGGGGTGTATCATAGTACTTTTGATAAATAGGAGTGTCGATCCCAACGAGGAAATCTCTGTAAATACTTAGCAAACGGATTTTTAAGGGTTTTCTGATAAAGCAAGGAAATAAATTGCAAGAAAATAAAATAGCAAATAATTGCAGCAAGTGGCCCAATCCTTTCTTAGCAAAGGACAAGCCGGTGGAAATACTAATGAGGACCAAACGTTCTCGGGGACACATGGGAATACTGTCAAGTGCTTTTGTTTCATATAGCGGATTAATCTTATTTCGTTTTATAAGTGTTGTATGGGTGAATCTGTGCTAATGTACCGACCTTGCTTGTACTAATACATACTTGTGATTAAAACCCTTGCAAGAATCCACAACTACAAGAAAGTAATTAAGATATAAGCCTAACCACAGCCTTAAACTCTGAGATCCTACACTCCCTTGTGCAATGGTTTCCTAACGGGGGGTTGAGGTTTCTGTCACTCCGGCAACCCCATAATTAGTAGCCAAATACACAATGCATTCCCCTAGGCCCATAAATGGTGAAGTATCATGTAGTCGACGTTCACATGACACCACTAGAAGAATAGCACCACAACTTAAATATTAAACCATTGAATAATACCTCAACACAAATCCACTACTAAAACCATGACTTCTCCCATGTCCTCAAGAACTAAACGAACTACTCACGACACATCATATGGATCAAGATCAGAGATGATATAATGATGTATAACAATCTAAACATAAACAATAACTCAATGGTTCCACTCACAAGCATCAACTACAATAGTAATCAACACCGGGAAAGTTTCTCCTAAGAACTATGCAATATTCAGCACAATTGTTACAGCGGGATGGAGTGGAGATGGTGGTGCTGGTGGAGATAATGGTGTGGATGATGAGGATGATGATGATCCCGATGAAGTCTAGCTTGGTGATGGTGTTTGATGGCGACGATCTCCCCTCTCCGGGAAGGAATTTCCCCGCCAGAAATCTGTCTGTCGGAGAGCTATTTCTCTCTCGGTGTTTTCCGCCCTGCAGAGGCGGCGGAATATTTCTGTGATCACTCCTCGTGTATTAGGGTTTCAAGGAGAAGATATAGCCTAGAGAGCGGAGCCAGAGGTGGGCCAGGGTGGACACACCCCCTGTAGGTGTGGCCTAGGGTGGCCCGCGCCTAGGGGTGTGTAACACCCTCAGAATCGACCCTATGCAAGTTTTAGCGAAACCCGCCAAACCCGCATAGAAACGATTCAAAGGTGCCCACCAGGCACTTTCGTGCGGGTGGAGAACGAAGTAATAACATTACACAACAGTCCTCGATGGGACCCACAGAACAGATATATATATAACAGCGACTCAAAGAGTCAAGAATACAGATATAATATACAAAGATCCAAATCACCTTGAAAATGATAGAGCGTCCGACTACGGACAAGATGCAAATGGGGCTAAGAGCCCTGAAGAATAATCAATGGCGTCCATAACCCTGCCCAGGCCAAGCCAGAAGGGTAACCCTGCTAACGACGTCGATCTCAAAACCTGCTTAAACAAAAGGGGTGCCGACAAAGGGCAACGGAAAAAGAAGGAGCGTCAGTACTGAGGCCAGTACACGGCGAGACTAGAATTCGGCGGTCCTCGCCTACATAGGTATGGTGGACTGGAGCGGCAGCGGCAGCATGCACTATACAACCTATAGAGACTCGATACATCTGGCGACTATCAGAGAGGGGTAAGAAAGACCTATTCGGATCCAACCTGATGCTACCATCAAACAAACCCATCCTGGTGTTTCCCCCTCGAGACCAATCGAGGAAGTCAACCGAGGAACTCACACAGTTGGCAGTTTTATTTATTCAGTTATCGTTGCAGCAATTACTAGTCAGGTATAGATATTCATCCTGATAAAGTAAGCAGTGGGCAATTTTAGTTAATCATTCCGTTGTAGTGGCAACACTTACTAGTCAGATACAATTAGCATGAGATATCCCAAAAACCCAGTAGTTGTTGGTACTTTTATTTAGCCATTCCGTTGTAGTTGCAATACTTACTAGTCAGATACAATGGTCGCAAGCGACAACTCGAACAAGCAATTATGGGCAGTTTTATGTAGCCATTCCATTATAGTGAAGCTGATTACTAGTCATTATAAAGTCAAATTTATAGCACTACTTTAGTTATAGTTGTCTATGATCGAGATACTGTGCTCCAAGTCGTCCATAACCGCGGACACGGCTTTCAGAAAGTTTTACCCGGCCGGGGTGCACCAATAGCAACACACACTCGATCAACCTCGGAAAAACCAAATCAAAACCCAACGAGGCCTTCACGACAAAGCAATCACAGGATTCAGAAATATTTCAGGGGGCCACCCCTTAAAGTAGACCCGCAACGAAGCCGGCCGGCTCCGAGACGGACTCAAGGTTGTGGGGACGGCTGTGAACGACTGGGAACCCAAAACTGGGCTTGTCGACACCGCGGAATCGTGCCACGATCCTAAACAGTACAGTGTGCTCCTCGCACAATCGTAAATAAAGAAGTAAAGCATGGCATAAGTACAGGATAGTAATAAAACCCCAAACTAGTTTGTGGCCCCAAGAAATAAGAATGAATCAAGCTCTGGCTCAGGGGGGTCCCATAAGCCTCCCGGATGTGGATAGCGCGATAAATCAAGGAATAGGTATCAAGTACTCGGGGTCCTACGGGACACAAGTGGACGGTTAACAACCAAATAACATCTATTGCCCACCTGTGCCTCTGCTTACTTACTTCAATTTTAGTTGTTAAACAGGAATTAAAGTGAACGATAAGTAAAGCCATGATCATCTCCAACATCAACATGCGGCAATTCTCCAACAACTGTGGTACTTGACGACACGCAACCGCACTTGAGCAAGCGACTACGACGCGCAAGTCCAGCTATCTACCAAACAACAGGTAATAGGAGGTGTCCAAGGCAATATAAGGCTGCAGGGGATATCACGGGTACGAAACTAGAGCATCGCAACACAGATAGCAATAGATCAACAGGAGGGAATAAATACTATAAAAGTAAGATAGGTAGAAAGGGGGAGATGCTCGCCTGAAAACATTGCCGAAGGTTCATCCGAAGATCGGGGCGAAGCTCACATCAACTCAACGGCCTTATCCGCGAAGAAGCAAAACACTAGAATAAACACCGGATGCAATATTTAATACTACGGTAAAAGATCGAGCATGCTTATGATATGATGCATGGCATGGCAAAGGTGCGATGCAATTAGGTCAGATTAAGCGGAACCGGGGTCCTGTCATTTAATTAGCTGGTTCATGTTATTTAGAACCCCCGCAATTTAAATGTTGTTTAACAAGGCAGAGTATATCACCGGTTCGCTACACAAGTTTAAATGAGGCCGATATGAGACTAGATTTGCCTGCATATGGGCCCCATATTTAATTATGCAGTGAATCGGCATAAGGCCCCCAAACCACATGATAATATGCATGCGAGAACAATTTATATGCAACAGTTATATAGGTGACATTTATAAAATAGGGTTTCGGGAAGGGTTCACACATTAGGGTTTGGCGAACTTGGGGTTCCGGGGTTTGGGGTGCGGTCTCAGGGTTCGACGGGGAACGACTCGACGAGATCGGGTTCGGTACGGGAGGAAGGTCTTGTCGCAACCGGATAGCCGGACTTGGTTCGGTGTCGGGGGCGCATCAGATCCTTCCGGGTCGGTGTCGTTCTTGTCGTCGTGCAGATCTTGTCGGGTACCACGGGGTCGATCTTGCCGTTGCGAGGGTCTTGTCGGGCCCGCGCCATCGAGTCGGTGTTAGCGTTCGGGAGCGTTCTCGTGGCAATCTTGGCGTCCTGGGACGATCCTGTCGCATCCGCGGTCGTCGGGTCGTGCCGTCGGTCTTGTCGTCTCACGGCAGAGATCTTGGGGTCCGGGGTCTTGGCGCCTTCGGGTCCAAGAGGGAGATCTTGGCGTCCGAGGGTTCGATCCAATCTCAACCATCAGGGTCCATGACGAAGATCTTGGAATAGGGCGCCACTTGGGTTCGGTGTCGATCTTGGCGGTCACTTGTACACGTGGCCGTTCTTGTTGAGGGGTGGTCTTGAACGCGCGGCGGAGGGGGTCTCGCGGCCACGCACGGCGACGGCGCAGGACGGCCGGCTTCGGCGGGACAGGGCACAGGCGGCGGGTCGACGAGGAACCGCCCGCGGGAGAAGGAGACGGTGGAGGGCCCGCTGGCGGCGGCGAGCGGCGTCCGGAGCGGTCGAGGACGGAGGGACCGAGGCTCGCAGGACGGGGATGCGGCCGGAGCGAGCTTGGTGGAGGCCGCGGGGAGCACGCCGGGCCGGCGAGGAGAAGGGCGGCGCGAGGCGGAGGGCGCCGGGCGCGGCCGGAGCCGAGGAATAAGGCGGGGCCGGGGAGCTCGCGGGGGAGGAGGTCCGGCGGGGCTTGGCGATGCGGGGCTGCGGGGGTCGTCGGGGCGCGGTCGGGCGCGCCGGCGCGGGGAAGGGGAGGCGGAGCGGCGCCGGGGAGAGGGAGCAGGGGCGAGGGCGACCGAGGCGGCGCCGGTGCAAGGCGGGGCCAGGCGGTGAGCCGGAGGAGGGGGAGGAAGGAGGTTGAGGGCGCGGAGGCGGGGCGGCTCGCCGGCGACGGTGGCGAGGGGGCGCGGGGAAGCTGGCCGGCCGGAGGCGGGCGCGCGCGAGGGAGCTCGCCAGCGAGCGGCGGCGCGGGAGGGAAGAAGGGGCGGGGGAGGGCGCTGGAGGCCGAGGCGGGGACGGTGGATGCGGGGGGAGGTGCGGCGGCGGCTCGGGGAGACGAGGTGGAGGCGCGGCGGGGTCCGGCGAGGCGGGAGGAGAGAAGATGGGGAGGGGGGCCGCAGTGAGGGAGAAGGGCGGAGGTTGGGGAAGGGGCGCGTCGGGGAGAGCCAGGGAGCAGGAGGTGCGGGCGCATGGGTGGGACCCAGGGGAGCGGGCCCGCGGGAGGGATCCCGAGGCGAGCTGTCGGCAGGGGGAGGGAGTGGCCACGGCTGGGAGTGGGGTTGGCTGTGAGGGTGTGAGGGAGTGGGGTGGGTTGAGGTGGCAGATGGGGATTGGGTGAGGGCGAGAGTTGGGGTGAGGTGGCGAGCCGCGAGTGGCTGGGGTGAGGTGGAGGGGGTGTGGGTAGATTAGGTTGGGTAGGGTAGGGATTTAGGTGGACCGTTTTAATTCCTGGGGGTGGTCGTTCGGGTCGAATCGGCCCGTTCGACTGCCCCCACTAAAATAATTTACCATTTTATTTGTTTAAAGCAAGACTTATGCAGACTGATAGCAGACAAAACAAAATAATCCGGTGACCCGGTGTTTGCGTTTGAATAAGGACGGGGCGTTTAGAAAACACAAACAGGTTTTTCCGCAAATAGTTTTATGCAAGCAAATGCAAGATGATGACGATGCTCAAATGCAATGCGGCATGATGACATGAGCATGCGGTCATGATGATGCAATGCACAAAAACAATGCGATTTTCTAGTAGTGGTTTTGCGGGATGCCACAATTCGACACCACTAACAATGGATCTCGCCCTCGAGATCCGCCTCATGGTACCGGAAGGAAGGTCGGCGCTCTGCGTCTTCTCGCTTCGTGTAGATCCTCGCGACACCACTAACAAGAGGTCGTTGTCCGTGACCGTCGAGGGAACACTCCGGGAACAAAAGGTCGAAGGTAGAGGTATCCACAAATAAAGCCACCTCTAGCTTCCGTGGACGGAGTAAAACTGCTGGATCCACTGATTCGATGTACACGAGCGAATGATATGAGTAGTCGGATGGTGATCAGTCCATCGCGCACCCAAACCATTACTCTGCACACGAATAGGCGGATTATGCAACCAACTCTCGGAATCAGACTGAAGATCTCGACAAGCGAGGTTCGGAACAAAGGAGTGATGCAGACTCTGCATCGGATCTAGCGTGGATGATGTTGTCGCGTCGGAAAACACCGGAAGGAACTAACAAGGAACAAAGAATGGTACCACAGTAGACGGTTTTCCTCAGGCAGCTTGAACACCGGATGGTAGAGCACCGTTATCAAAGGAGGAAGCGAAACCCTAAAGGTGCGATGGAAACCACCCACGAGAAATCCTGGACTCGAAGAGAGAGAAGTGATCGGATTCAAAACACGTAGAGGTAAGAGGGGAATAGCAGAGGGGTAAGGAATAAAACCAGACCTAATCAGAACTATCCAACCGATTTTGCAAAAATAGTTTTGACACTCTACTTCGGCCGTTAGCTAGGTTATCCTACAGGCTGGACTTGTGGGGTATCGCAACTGCTGAGCTCTGATACCACTCTGTAACACCCTCAGAATCGACCCTATGCAAGTTTTAGCGAAACCCGCCAAACCCGCATAGAAACGATTCAAAGGTGCCCACCAGGCACTTTCGTGCGGGTGGAGAACGAAGTAATAACATTACACAACAGTCCTCGATGGGACCCACAGAACAGATATATATATAACAGCGACTCAAAGAGTCAAGAATACAGATATAATATACAAAGATCCAAATCACCTTGAAAATGATAGAGCGTCCGACTACGGACAAGATGCAAATGGGGCTAAGATCCCTGAAGAATAACCAATGGCGTCCATAACCCTGCCCAGGCCAAGCCGGAAGGGTAACCCTGCTAACGACGTCGATCTCAAAACCTGCTTAAACAAAAGGGGTGCCGACAAAGGGCAACGGAAAAAGAAAGAGCGTCAGTACTGAGGCCAGTACACGGCGAGACTAGAATTCGGCGGTCCTCGCCTACATAGGTATGGTGGACTGGAGCGGCAGCGGCAGCATGCACTATACAACCTATAGAGACTCGATACATCTGGCGACTATCAGAGAGGGGTAAGAAAGACCTATTCGGATCCAACCTGATGCTACCATCAAACAAACCCATCCTGGTGTTTCCCCCTCGAGACCAATCGAGGAAGTCAACCGAGGAACTCACACAGTTGGCAGTTTTATTTATTCAGTTATCGTTGCAGCAATTACTAGTCAGGTATAGATATTCATCCTGATAAAGTAAGCAGTGGGCAATTTTAGTTAATCATTCCGTTGTAGTGGCAACACTTACTAGTCAGATACAATTAGCATGAGATATCCCAAAAACCCAGTAGTTGTTGGTACTTTTATTTAGCCATTCCGTTGTAGTTGCAATACTTACTATTCAGATACAATGGTCGCAAGCGACAACTCGAACAAGCAATTGTGGGCAGTTTTATGTAGCCATTCCATTATAGTGAAGCTGATTACTAGTCATTATAAAGTCAAATTTATAGCACTACTTTAGTTATAGTTGTCTATGATCGAGATACTGTGCTCCAAGTCGTCCATAACCGCGGACACGGCTTTCAGAAAGTTTTACCCGGCCGGGGTGCACCAATAGCAACACACACTCGATCAACCTCGGAAAAACCAAATCAAAACCCAACGAGGCCTTCACGACAAAGCAATCACAGGATTCAGAAATATTTCAGGGGCCACCCCTTAAAGTAGACCCGCAACGAAGCCGGCCGGCTCCGAGACGGACTCAAGGTTGTGGGGACGGCTGTGAACGACTGGGAACCCAAAACTGGGCTTGTCGACACCGCGGAATCGTGCCACGATCCTAAACAGTACAGTGTGCTCCTCGCACAATCGTAAATAAAGCAGTAAAGCATGGCATAAGTACAGGATAGTAATAAAACCCCAAACTAGTTTGTGGCCCCAAGAAATAAGAATGAATCAAGCTCTGGCTCAGGGGGGTCCCATAAGCCTCCCGGATGTGGATAGCGCGATAAATCAAGGAACAGGTATCAAGTACTCGGGGTCCTACGGGACACAAGTGGACGGTTAACAACCAAATAACATCTATTGCCCACCTGTGCCTCTGCTTACTTACTTCAATTTTAGTTGTTAAACAGGAATTAAAGTGAACGATAAGTAAAGCCATGATCATCTCCAACATCAACATGCGGCAATTCTCCAACAACTGTGGTACTTGACGACACGCAACCGCACTTGAGCAAGCGACTACGACGCGCAAGTCCAGCTATCTACCAAACAACAGGTAATAGGAGGTGTCCAAGGCAATATAAGGCTGCAGGGGATATCACGGGTATGAAACTAGAGCATCGCAACACAGATAGCAATAGATCAACAGGAGGGAATAAATACTATAAAAGTAAGATAGGTAGAAAGGGGGAGATGCTCGCCTGAAAACATTGCCGAAGGTTCATCCGAAGATCGGGGCGAAGCTCACATCAACTCAACGGCCTTATCCGCGAAGAAGCAAAACACTAGAATAAACACCGGATGCAATATTTAATACTACGGCAAAAGATCGGGCATGCTTATGATATGATGCATGGCATGGCAAAGGTGCGATGCAATTAGGTCAGATTAAGCGGAACCGGGGTCCTGCCATTTAATTAGCTGGTTCATGTTATTTAGAACCCCCGCAATTTAAATGTTGTTTAACAAGGCAGAATATATCACCGGTTCGCTACACAAGTTTAAATGAGGCCGATATGAGACTAGATTTGCCCGCATATGGGCCCCATATTTAATTATGCAGTGAATCGGCATAAGGCCCCCAAACCACATGATAATATGCATGCGAGAACAATTTATATGCAACAGTTATATAGGTGACATTTATAAAATAGGGTTTCGGGAAGGGTTCACACATTAGCGTTCGGCGAACTTGGGGTTCCGGGGTTCGGGGTGCGGTCTCAGGGTTCGACGGGGAACGGCTCGACGAGATCAGGTTCGGTACGGGAGGAAGGTCTTGTCGCAACCGGATAGCCGGACTTGGTTCGGTGTCGGGGGCGCATCGGATCCTTCCGGGTCGGTGTCGTTCTTGTCGTCGTGCAGATCTTGTCGGTTACCATGGGGTCGATCTTGCCGTTGCGAGGGTCTTGTCGGGCCCGCGCCATCGAGTCGGTGTTAGCGTTCGGGAGCGTTCTCGTGGCAATCTTGGCGTCCTGGGGACGATCCTGTCGCATCCGCGGTCGTCGGGTCGTGCCGACGGTCTTGTCGTCTCACGGCAGAGATCTTGGGGTCCGGGGTCTTGGCGCCTTCGGGTCCAAGAGGGAGATCTTGGCGTCCGAGGGTTCGATCCAATCTCAACCATCAGGGTCCATGACGAAGATCTTGGAATAGGGCGCCACTTGGGTTCGGTGTCGATCTTGGCGGTCACTTGTACACGTGGCCGTTCTTGTTGAGGGATGGTCTTGAACGCACGGCAGAGGGGGTCTCGCGGCCACGCACGGCGACGGCGCAGGACGGCCGGCTTCGGCGGGACAGGGCACAGGCGGCGGGTCGACGAGGAACCGCCCGCGGGAGAAGGAGACGGTGGAGGGCCCGCTGGCGGCGGCGAGCGGCGTCCGGAGCGGTCGAGGACGGAGGGACCGAGGCTCGCAGGACGGGGAGGCGGCCGGAGCGAGCTTGGTGGAGGCCGCGGGGAGCGCGCCGGTCCGGCGAGGAGAAGGGCGGCGCGAGGCGGAGGGCGCCGGGCGCGGCCGGAGCCGAGGAAGAAGGCGGGGCCGGGGAGCTCGCGGGGGAGGAGGTCCGGCGGGGCTTGGCGATGCGGGGCTGCGGGGGTCGTCGGGGCGTGGCCGGGCGCGCCGGCGCGGGGAAGGGGAGGCGGAGCGGCGCCGGGGAGAGGGAGCAGGGGCGAGGGCGACCGAGGCGGCGCCGGTGCGAGGCGGGGCCGGGCGGTGAGCCGGAGGAGGGGGAGGAAGGAGGTTGAGGGCGCGGAGGCGGGGCGGCTCGCCGGCGACGGTGGCGAGGGGGCGCGGGGAAGCTGGCCGGCCGGAGGCGGGCGCGCGCGGGGGAGCTCGCCAGCGAGCGGCGGCGCGGGAGGGAAGAAGGGGCGGGGGAGGGCGCTGGAGGCCGAGGCGGGGACGGTGGATGCGGGGGTAGGTGCGGCGGCGGCTCGGGGAGACGAGGTGGAGGCGCGGCGGGGTCTGGCGAGGCGGGAGGAGAGAAGATGGGGAGGGGGGCCGCGGTGAGGGAGAAGGGCGGAGGTTGGGGAAGGGGCGCGTCGGGGAGAGCCAGGGAGCGGGAGGTGCGGGCGCGTGGGTGGGACCCAGGGGAGCGGGCCCGCGGGAGGGATCCCGAGGCGAGCTGTCGGCAGGGGGAGGGAGTGGCCACGGCTGGGAGTGGGGTTGGCTGTGAGGGTGTGAGGGAGTGGGGTGGGTTGAGGTGGCAGATGGGGATTGGGTGAGGGCGAGAGTTGGGGTGAGGTGGCGAGCCGCGAGTGGCTGGGGTGAGGTGGAGGGGGTGTGGGTAGATTAGGTTGGGTAGGCTAGGGATTTAGGTGGACCGTTTTAATTCCTGGGGGTGGTCGTTCGGGTCGAATCGGCCCGTTCGACTGCCCCCACTAAAATAATTTACCATTTTATTTGTTTAAAGCAAGACTTATGCAGACTGATAGCAGACAAAACAAAATAATCCGGTGACCCGGTGTTTGCGTTTGAATAAGGACGGGGCGTTTAGAAAACACAAACAGGTTTTTCCGCAAATAGTTTTATGCAAGCAAATGCAAGATGATGACGATGCTCAAATGCAATGCGGCATGATGACATGAGCATGCGGTCATGATGATGCAATGCACAAAAACAACGCGATTTTCTAGTAGTGGTTTTGCGGGATGCCACAGGGTGTGAGCCCCTTGTGGCCCAACTCCGTCTCCCCTTCTAGCATCCTTCGTATTCTGGGAAAATATAATTTTCCGTAGTTTTTATAGTATTTTTCTGATCCTCGCGAAATTGCATCAAAACACCGCTTTTTCCATCAGAATCCTGACTCCGGAAGTTCATCCTCCAAGAATCATCCAACATGCAAAAACAGATGAAAAGACATAAGTAACACCTCTTAATATGAAATATATCAATGAATAGAGGCAAATTATGGTATAGAATGGTGATGAAAATTGGACGTATCAACTCCCCCCAAGCTTAGACCTCGCTTGTCCCAAGCGAAAACTGAGCTCAGTAAACATGTCAATAGGTTTATGGAGTGAAGTGTCGATAAAAAGAATACGAACAAGAAGAATAACCGTTACCAATACACAACTCAAAGTAGAAAGAAACTCACCATTATATGACTTAGCTTGCAACAAGTATGGGAGTCACAATAAAGATGCATAAAGATAAATCATAATTGGGATTGGCAAACTTTGTTCTTGGTCAGAGAACAGCTGGCAAATAGTTTTCAAGCAAAGCTTTTGTAAGGAAGTTTATAACAGGAGTACTCTTTGGTCAAACATAAAAGGTTTTTCACAATGATGGCTTTCAAAGTTATACTCATTTAGATAAGAGTCTTGTGCAAACAAGGAAGATAAAGAGCATGATTGAATAAATCATTATGTGAATGCTTGAAACACAACAACTCAAAAGCTTTCTGGAGATAGAGTTAAATAGGTTTACTGACTCAACTTAGAGGTATAAGAAAGGGCACTTCATAGTGGGAAGCAGGGATTTCAAGTTCATAAAGAGCTTTCAAAAGATTATGGTACTTACTAGCTTTGAGCTCTCATTGCTCCTATCATAAGCATCTTGAGGTGATTAAGGTTAAAGTCAACAAAGATGGAGTATATGCTTAACAAAATATAAGTTGGCAATATCATGTCCCTTGAGTGCGAGGGCTGGTCCTCATGCTACTCAACTTTAGTTACCTATAAGTTCTTGTCATAGTAAGTACATGCGTATCATAGAGAACCGCCAACGGGGTACCCCTTGCACATGATACAGGAGCTATCCCATAATCAAAATGACAAGGCAAGCAGACAATGAGCATCTCAGCAATCTCTTATTTACCATGGGAAAATGATTCTTTTTTCTCTCTTTCCACTTTTCAATATGTCTCTTCTTTTTTTATAAGGATAAAACTTCATAGATTGCTCATTATGGTGATGCTGCAAGTTTCCACCATGATTAGGCATGGTTTAGGATAGTGGCCCAAGCGTTTCTCTAACACATATACATAACTCCATGGACTTACAAGCTCCCCTTTTATTTCATACCGACGACATCCGCAAACAATGGAGCATGATATGAACTTGGTATGTATTTACAGGTGTTAAAAGCGTTCCCCGTGACAGAACGGTTCTGCTAATCCCAACATATAGATGCAAGCATATACAACTTTGATGACACAATGGTTCAAGTTTATTAAGGGCAAGAAAATAAGGTGTGCCATCAAGTTCGTGAGAGCTTTACTAACTAGTTTTCACATGACAAAATAATTTTTAATTTGAAAGATAGATGAAGCTCGAGAATTTACTTGGAATAGCAATAATGCTAATAGGTAGATATGGTGGACACAAATGGCACGGATTTTGGTTTAAAGGATTGGATGCATGATAAGTATTTCCTTTCAGCACAGGTTTTTGGCTAGCAAGGCTGGGTAGCAAGCAAAAGAGTTGAAGAAAACAAACAAACATACAAGTGATAAAGCCAAACATGCAATCTTCCTTGAAGATAGAAAAGGTCTTAAAAAAAGAATACTAAGCTTATGAGCCAATCAAAAAAGAAAATAAGTGATACAAATACCTGTAAGCTTTTTATCTTCTCATTTCAAACCTCAAAAGTGTTGCTACTGACGAGAGCTCGGTTTTCCAAAACCAATTTAGATCTACTTGATGCTCCCAAAGTGATACCAATACTGATCAACAAGATCAATCATATAATAGAGATTGCAAACTAAAATAAGAAGTGCAAAACTTAAAAGATGAAACTTCTCATTAATATTCCATAAAGGCACTCACACCAAGGGATACATAGATAACCAACTAAAGGAGAGATACTTCCACAATGCAAACCAACCTATAAGATAACTTCTCTACCCAAGATATGAATCTATTAGAAAGGTAAAAAGATAAAAGATAATGATGTGATACCGTGTGATGCATGTTGAATGCCTCGTTGGGAAACCCCAAGAGCAAGGTATGATGTAGCATAGCAACAAGTTTTCCCTCAGTAAGAAACCGAGGTTATCGAACCAGTAGGAGGAACGAAATGCCTCAAAGGTTTTGCAAGCAACGTGGAAACCTGCACAACACAAACTCAAAACTTTGCCCCAACTAACAGTGGGTTGTCAATCTCACCGGTTGATGTAACAAAGGATTAACTATATGGAGTAGAAGGTGATACGTCGGAAACGTATCTATAATTTTTGATGTTCCATGCTTGTTTAGTATCTACTTTGCTTTGCTTTGTCTACACTTTGAGGTGTTTTTATATGTTTTCTGGAACTAACCTATTAAGAAGTTGCCATAGTGCCAGTTGCCTACTTTCTTCTGTTTTTGGTTCCAGAAAGGCAGAAAATCAATATTCTCGGATTTGGACGGGACAAAAGCCAAAGTCAATATTTTATCATGGGCTACACGAAGTCTAGAGGGGAGACGGAGAGGCGCCACAAGGCGGCCAGACCCCCCTAGGCGCGGACAAGCCTGGCCCGCGCCTGGGGAAGGTGTGTGCCCCCTAGGCACCCACTGCCTCGCCTCTTCGCCTATAAGAAGCCCCCGATGCAGAAACCCTAGGCACCCGATCAAAACTCCATGAAACTGTCTATAGCCGCCGCCACCATCATCCCTAGATCGAGGGGATCTGAAGTTCTTCCCGGCACCCTGCCGAAGGGGAGATCATCCTTGAGGCCTTCTTATCCGGTATGAAGCGTGAGTAGTCCACCTTGGACTACGGGTACATGTAGTAGCTATAGGGTTGTATCTCCTCCTTGTGCTTTCATATATAGATCTTGTGAGCTCCGTTCATGATCAAGATCTAATCTATTTGTAATCATGCATGTTGTGTTTGCGGGGATCCGATGGATATTGAGATTATTATGTCAATTTGGTTAATGGTTTTGTCTATTTGATTCTATCATGTCTGTGTTGTTTGTAATCTTGCATGCTCTCCGTTGTTAGTAGCTATCTTGGCCAAGTAGTTGCTAGTGACTCCAAGAGGGGGTATTTATGCTCGATATTGGGTTCATGCCTCTAGTTTCCAAGGGAAGTGATAGAAATCTCTTCGGTTGTAGATGTGTTGTTGCCACTAGGGAGAAAACAACGGTCTCTTGTTCATGGACCAAGTGGATTATTTACCTTACACACTTTGCTTAAAGCAGTTGTCTGTTGCTTGCAACTTAATACTGGAGGGGGTTCGGATGATAACCTGAAGGTGGACTTCTAGTCGTAGATGCAGTTGGATGGAGGTCTATGTATCTTGTTGTATTGCCCAATCGAATCTCATAGGATCTTTCTGACTAGTATTGCATTGTTATGCCTTGCTCAGTTCCTGTCAATTGCCCTGCTATAATTTGTTTACACTTCATGCCATGTTGTTTATCTAAGGAGAGCACCTCTAGTGAACTATGGACCCCGGTCCAATCTTTACCATTGATACATCTTCCATTGTTACTATATACTTGTTGAAAACCACCATTACCTTCCACACCATACAGTTAATCCTTTGTTACAGCAAACCGGTGAGCTTGACAACCTCACTGTTCGTTGGGACAAAGTCTTGAGTTTGTGTTGTGCAGGTTTCCATGTTGCTTTGCAACACCTTTGAGACGTTTCCTTCCTCCTTCTGGTTCGATAACCTTGGTCTCTACTGAGGAAAAACATGTTGTTGTGCTCATCACACTTTACTCTTGGGGTTTCCAACGAAGTGCACCACGCACAGCAAACAAGATTTTCTGGCACCGTTGCCGGGGAGGCTAAGGACGTCTTCACAAGGGGAGTCCTCCTCTACCTTTCTCTTTACTTTGTTTTTAGTTTGCTTAGTTTATTTTGCTTGGTTTTGTTTGCCTCTTTTTATCAAAAACTCCAAAAAAAATAGTTTAGTTTGGTTTGCTTTCTCTATTCAAAAACACAAAAAAAATTAGTTCCTGATCTAGTTGCTACCATGTCTGGTTTTGGTCCTATCTCTCTGGCACCTATGGAAGAGATCTTTGCTTTCATGCAAAAAGGTGAAGAGATTTCTAAAGAAGCTTGGTCTAGAATCTCTACTCTACAAAGGGAAACTGAGCCCAAGATGAGTCTTAGCTTGGTTATTAATAGTTTATACCACAATATTGCTCTTCGTTATAGATATGCTTTGGATGTTGTGGCTGAGAAAGATATTTTTCAATGTACTGAGGATGAAGCTTTTGATGCCATAAATAAATTGATTATAATTTATAATACACCTGGCAAGTCTGATTCCTCTTTCATAAATATTTTTGCTAGGTTGAACACTCTTGAGTCCAGTATTGCTGCTATGAATAGTTTCTATCACACGCTTAGGGCGTACCATGATTATGTTCCAATAAATTCTGAGCCTTCAAAGTGGTTTCCCACAATCAAAGTCTCTATAAATACTACACTTTTTGATGCTCGTTGTGATATCATGTATGAATTTTGCCTCATGCCTAAATATATTTATGATTCTTTGAGTCTTTGGGGGCTTTCTAAAGTTGGAGAGGAAATCTCTCTTACTAATAATGCAACTTTATTACCCATTGGAATAGCTGAAGGTGTGTTTACAAAAATCTCAGGGAAAATGGTGTCAACTGATTATCTTGTTATTGAATGTGTAGGCAAAGGACAGATCACACTTGGAAGATCCCTACTGAAACACCTTGGAGCTATAATAGATGTGGGAAAAGGCATTATGCATTTTTCTCCTATAGTAAGCAATCATATTTTCCCTAAAGAGAAAATGAAAGGAAAGAACAAGAGAGTTGCTTCTTCATTTGAAAATAATTGATTTCTTGCTTCTTGTGCCTAACTTAAAGGCGTTATAGAAAAGTACTTGTTGGAAGATAACCCAAGAGTTTCCTTGAGTCTTGGAAGTTAATACTTAAGTAATGACTTCTCCTTATCCTTTTTGTTTGATTTTTGTGCCAAGAATAACCTCTAATGAGAGGGAAGTAAGATTTGGGGAGTGCTGTCCCGAAACAGATTTCTGTCCTCCACCATAAAAATTCGTGAGGAGTCTCTGTAACTCGGATTGAGCTGAAAATTTATGAATAAATCCCCCATTATGTTAGATAACTCTCGTTAGATCGAAACTTTTTGATTTGAGCAACAGAAGATTTTCGAAAAAATCGGTTTCTACCTGCTGGTATGTTTTGACAGATTTCTGCAATTATTTGCATTTGCTTCTTATCGATTCCTTTTTGAGTTCTATTTTGGGGAATTGAGATTTTTAAAGGAAGTTTTTTCAGTTGATTGTGTTTTTAGTGAAATTTTTGCTGTTCCAAAGCTTATCTTTAAGGTCTATTATCTTTTGAATACACTAATGTTGCTAATGAAGATTGTGAGAAGTTTTGTATGAAGGAAAAATTTTAGGTGTAGAGAGATAATGATGTAATGAGATGAAGAATGGACAAAATCTCAAGATTGGGGATGCCATACCGGTGTAACCCCAATAAATATCCAAGAGGTACAAGCGTCAAAGCTTGGGGATGCCCAAGGAATCCCCTTCTTCATCAATAAAAAGCTCAGGTTTGTCTAGACACTTCCTTTGTATTGTTTCATGCATAGTTGTGTTGTTATTGGAGCATCTTAGTTTTCGTTTTCTTTTATTAGATGTTTATTTTGCTTGAATAAAGTAGTTTGGACCCCCGCTCTCACTGTGTTGTTTCAAAAAAGTTGATTGGTGTTGGAAAGGAGTAGGAAGTCTTGCTAGAAAAGTGCAAGAGGAGCTTGCATTGACTGTGACTTAGAATTTAGCATGACATGCTAGGTGTTGTTTTGACCTTATGATTAGTGATTATTGTTGTAGCATGTATTGTTCCAAACAATTGGGATTTCTTAGTGTGCCTTGAAGAAATTATGCGTTGTTTTAGCATACAAAAGCATAGTATTGTGGTATTATCTTGATGCTTTGTTTGGGTTGACTTGGCACATGCTCACACCATGTTATGACTATTAACAAGTCACCATAGCCTCTATGATCATTTTGTCCTTGACTTGTAGTACCACTCTATGCTTTGATTAGTAATGTGTTGTCGCTCTGCATGATTATGGCCATTATTGCTCTCTTAGTTGGTTGCTCCCAGTCTTTTGCTATCCTCCACTTGTATGAGTAAGCTCTACTCATGCTTCCAACTCCCAAGAAACCCAGTTATTCCAAAGTGTCCACTATAAACTCCTATGCATGGTGTGTTACACCATTCCAAGTATATTCTTGTTTTCATCTATCTTTCAATTAAAAACTATTTTTATGTGAAAACTTAGTGATTAAAGCCCTCACAAACTTGATGGCACACTTTATATTCTTTGCCCCTAATAAACTTGAACCATTGTGTCGTCTATGTTGTATATGCTTGCACTTATACGTTGTAATTAGCAGAACCATGCTGTCATGGGGAACGTTTTCAACATTGCACTTGTACTTTGTACACAGTTGATATCATGCTCTTTTGTCTATGGATGTCACCAGTGTGAAATAAAGAGGGATCTTGTAAGTCCATGGATTGTATTTTGTGTTAGAGAAATGCCTGGGCCGCTAGCCTAAGCCATGCCTAATCATGGTGGAAACTTTCAGCATCACCATAGTGAGCTATCTGTGAAGCATCCTCAGTAAAAAGCTAAGCACATAGTAAATAAAAATATCGCTGAGATGCTCATTGTCTGCTTGCCTTGTCATTTTGGTTATGGGAAAGCTCATGTACCATGTGCAAGGGGTACCTCGTTGGCGGTTCTCTATGATATGCATGTACTTACTATGACAAGAACTTACTGGTGACTGAAGTTGAGTAGCATGAGGTGTGGCCCTCATATTCAAGGGACTTGAGATTGCCAATTTATACTTTGTCAAGCATATACTCCATAGTTTGTTCACTTTAACTTTAATCACTTCAAGATGCTTATGATAGGTGCAATGAGGGCTGGAAGCAAACAAGTACCATAATTTTTGGAAGATCTTTTTGAAACTTGAAATCCCTGCTTCCCTTTATGAAGGGCCTTTCTTCCACTATTATATTGAGTATCCACCTTCTACCTTTAGGCACCATTAAGAGAGCATAGTTTCCATTCTTAGTTCTATGAGAAGTGTCCCAAAACTTATTGATTGATGCATATTGTGATATTACATGTTCTTGTGCTGTTTGTATGTAGTAACTCTTATGAACTTTGAAGGTGTCCTGTGCATCTATTTGCTACTCTATGAGGGACAAGCTAGTTGCCACTATGGCATGTTTTATGTATGTGAAACAAACAAACGTTTTTCAATGCATACTATTCATGATCTTTGTTTGTAGCCTTTATTGTTGCATGCATAGTTACTTTGTCTTATTGTTAGAACTCCATCTTTCATGCACATGTTTAGAGTTCTTTGATCCCAGCTTTCAATGCTTGCAAATGGTTTGATACTGGTTTAGATGGTTCATGTCACCTCAAAAATTATTCTTTTATCACTTACCTACTCGAGGACGAGCAGGAGTTAACCTTGGGGATGGTTGATACGTCGGAAACGTATCTATAATTTTTGATGTTCCATGATTGTTTAGTATCTATTTTTCTTTGGTTTTTCTACACTTTGAGGTGTTTTTATATGTTTTCTAGAACTAACCTATTAACAAGTTGCCACAGTGCCAGTTGCCTGTTTTCTTCTGTTTTTGGTTCCAGAAAGGCAGACAATCAATATTCATGGAATTGGAGGGGACAAAAGCCAAAGTAAATATTTTACCGTGGGCGACACGAAGTACAGAGGGGAGACGGAGAGGCGCCACAGGGCGGCTATACCCCCCTGGGCGTGGCCAAGCCTGGCCCACGCCTGGGGAGGGTGTGGGCCCCCTGGGCACCCCCCTGCCTCGCCTCTTCGCCTATAAGAAGCCCAGATGCAGAAACCCTAGGCACCTAATCAAAACTCCATGAAACCGTCTGTAGCCGCCGCCACCATCGTCCCTAGATCGGGGGGATCTGAAGTTCTTCCCGGCACCCTATCAGAGGGGAGATCATCCCGGAGGCCTTCTTCTCCGGTATGAAGCGAGAGTAGTTCCACCTTGGACTACGGGTCCATGTAGTAGTTAGAGGGTTATATCTCCTCCTTGTGCATTCATGTATAGATCTTGGGAGCTCCGTTCATGATCAAGATCTAATCTATTTGTAATCATGCATGTTGTGTTTGCGGGGATCCAATGAATATTGAGATTATTATGTCAGTTTGGTTAATTGTTTTGTCTATTTGATTCTATCATGTCTGTGTTGTTTGTGATCTTTAATTCTCTCCGTTGTTAGTAGCTATCTTGGCCGAGTAGTTGCTAGTGACTCCAAGAGGGTGTAATTATGCTCGATAGTGGGTTCATGCCTCTAGTTTCCAAGGGAAGTGACAGAAATATCTTCGGTTGTAGATGTGTTGTTGCCACTAGGGAGAAAACAACGGTTTCTTGTTCATGGAACAAGTGGATTGTTTACCTTACACACTTTTCTTAAAGTAGTTGTCTGTTGCTTTCAACTTAATACTGGAGGGGGTTTGGATGATAACCTGAAGGTGGACTTCTAGTCATAGATGCAGTTTGATGGCGGTCTATGTATCTTGTTGTATTGCCCATTCGAATCTCATAGGATCTCTCTGACTAGTATTACATTGTTATGCCTTGCTCAGTTCCTGTCAATTGCCCTGCTGTAATTTGTTTACCCTTCATGCCATGTTGTTTATCTAAGGAGAGCACCTATAATGAACTATGGACCCCAGTCCAATCTTTACCATTGATACATCTTCCACTATTATTGTTTACTTGCTGCAAACCACCATTACCTTCCACACAAAACAGTTAATCCTTTGTTACAGCAAACTGGTGAGATGACAACCTCACTGTTCATTGGAACAAAGTCTTGAGTTTGTGTTGTGTAGGTTTCCACGTTGCTTTGAAACACCTTTGATATGTTTCCTTCCTCCTTCTAGTTCGATAACCTCGGTCTCTACTGAGGGAAACTTGTTGTTGTGCTCATCACACCTTGCTCTTGGGGTTTCCAACGAAGTGCACCACGCACAGCCAACAGAAGGTGATGATGGTTTGCAGCAAGTAAACAGTAACAATGGAAGATGTATCAATGGTAAAGATTGGACCGGGGTCCATAGTTCAATAGAGGTGCTCTCCTTGGATAAATAACACGGCATGAAGGGTAAACAAATTACAGCAGGGTAATTGACAGGAACTGAGCAAGGCATAACAATGCAATACTAGACAAAAAGATCCTATGAGATTCGATTGGGCAATAGAACAATATACATAGACTGTCATCTAACTGCATCTATGACTAGAAGTCCACCTTCAGGTTATCATCTGAATCCCCTCCAGTATTAAGTTGCAAGCAACAGACAACTACTTTAAGCAAAGTGTGTAAGGTAAACAATCCACTTGTTCCATGAACAAGAGACCTTTGTTTTCTCCCTAGTGTCAACAGCACATCTACAACCGAAGAAATTTCTGTCACTTCCCTTGGAAACTAGAGGTATGAACCCACTATCGAGCATAAATACCCCCGCTTGGAGTCACTAGCAACTACTTGGACAAGATAGCTACTAACAATGGAGAGCATGCAAGATCACAAACAACACATACATGATAGAACCAAATAGACAAAACCATTAATCAATATGACATAGTAATCTCAGTATCCATCGGATCCCAGTAAACACAACATGCATGATTACAAATAGATTAGATCTTGATCATGAACGGAGCTCACAAGATCTATACATGAAAGCACAAGGAGGAGATACAACCATCAAGCTACTAGATGGACCCGTAGTCCAAGGTGGAACTACTCACGCTTCATAACGGAGGCTGGCATGATGAAGAAGAAGGCCTCCAGGATGATCTCCCCTCCGGCAGGGTGCCAGTAAGAACTTCAGATCCCCCCGATCTAGGGACGATGGTGGCGGCGGCTACAAATGGTTTCGTGGAATATTGATCGGGTGCCTAGGGTTTTGCAACGGGGGCTTCTTATAGGCGAAGAGGCAAGGCTGGGAGGCGGCCAGGGAGGCCACATCCTACCCAGGCGCGGCCCAGGGTGGGCCCGCGCCTAGGGGGTCTGGCCGCCCTGTGGCGCCCCTCCGTCTCTCCTTTGGACTCCGTGTTGCCCACGGTAAAATATTGAATTTGGCTTTTGTCCCGTACAATTCCGAGAATATTGATTTTCTGCCTTTCTGGAACCGAAAACAGAAGAAAAACTGGCAACTGGCACTATGGCAACTTGTTAATAGGGTAGTTCCGGAAAACATATAAAAACACCTCAAAGTGTAGACAAAGCAAATCAAAGTAGATACTAAACAAGCATGGAGCATCAAAAATTATAGATACGTTTCCGACGTATCAAGCATCCCCAATCTTAACTCCTGCTCATCCTCGAGTAGGTAAGTGATAATAGAATAATTTTTGAGGTGGCATGCACCATCAAAACCAAGATCAAACCATTTGCAAGCATTGAAAGTTGGGATCAAAGAACTCTAAACATGTGCACGAAAGATGAAGTTATATCAATAAGACATAGTAAATATGCATGCAACATGAAAGTTTACAAACAAAGATCATGAATAACATGCATTGAAAAACATTTATTTGTTTCACATACAGAAAACATGGCATAGTGGCAATCATCTTGTCCCTCGTAGAGTAGCAAATAGATGCATATGACACCTTCAAAGTTCATAAGAGTGCCTAGATACAAATAGCACAAGAACAAGCAATATCAACAATATGCATCAATCAATAAGTTTTGGGACAATGCACATAGAACTAAGAATGGCCACTATGCTCTCTTAATGGTGCCTAAAGGTAGAAGGTGGAGACTCAACATAATAGTGGAAGAAAGGCCTTTCATAAAGGGAAGCAGGGATTTCAAGTTTCAAAAAGAGCTTCCAAAAATTATGGTACTTGTTAGCTTTCAGCCCTCATTGCCCCTATCATAAGCATCTTGAAGTGATTAAGGTTAAAGTGAACAAACTATGGAGTATATGCTTGACAAAGTATAAGTTGGCAATCTCATGTCCCTTGAATACGAGGGCCACACCTCATGCTACTCAACTTCAGTCACCTGTAAGTTCTTGTCATAGTAAGTACATGAGTATCATAGAGAACCGCCAATGGGGTACCCCTTCCACATGGTACAGGAGCTATCCCATAACCAAAATGACAACGCAAGTAGACAATGAGCATCTCAGCGATCATTTTATTTACTATGTGCGTAGGTTTTTATTGAGGATGCTTCATAGATAGCTCATTATGGTGATGCTGCAAGTTTCCACCATGATTAGGCATGGCTTAGGCTAGCGGCCCAGACGTTTCTCTAGCACAAAATACATAACTCCATGGACTTACAAGCTCCCTCTTTATTTGACATCCATAGACAAAAGAGCATGATATCAACTGTGTACAAAGTACAAGTGCAATGTTGAAAGCATTCCCCATGGCAGCATGGTTCTGCTAATTCCAACGTATAAGTGCAAGAATATACAACATAGACGACACAATGGCTCAAGTTTATTAGGGGCAAAGAATATAAAGTGCGCCATCAAGTTCGTGACCCTTGGGATAATAGACCCTTGGGATTAGCTTTGGAACAACAAAACTTTTCACTAAAAACACAATCTACTCTAGCAACTCCTTCAAAAAGCTCAATTCCTCAAAAGAGAACTAAAAAAGGAATCAATAAGAAGCAAATGCAAATAATGGCAGAAATCTGTCAAAACAGACCAGCAGGTAGAAACCGATTTTTTAAAAACTCTTCTGTTTCTCAAATCAAAAAGTGTAGATCTAACAAAAGTTATCTAATATACTGGGGGATTTATTCGTAAATTTTCAGCTCAATCCGTGTTACAGAGAGTCCTCACGAATTTTTATGGTGGAGGACAGAAATCTGTTTCGGGAAAGCAACTCCCCAAATCTTACTTCCCTCTCATTAGAGGTCATTCTTGGTTCAAAAAGCAAACAAAAAGGATAAGGAGAGGTCATTAATGAAGTAATAACTTCCAAGACACAAGGAAACTCTTGGGTTATCTCTCAACAAGTAATTTTCTTTAACGCCTTTAAGTTAGGCACAAGAAGCAAGAAATTCAAGTATTTTCAAATGAGGAAGCATTAACATCAAACCTTGCTTTCAAAGGAGGAGAAAAAAGCAACTTCTCTCTCCTCATAGGGAAGTGTTCAATACCTTTCTTTAATGTAAATTGATATTTAATGGTGCATTCTTTCATGTCAATGATGGCACCAGTTCTAAGAAAAGGTCTTCCCAAAGTAATAGGACAAGAAGCATTGTATTCTACATCCAAAACATATAAATCAACAGGGACATAAGAATTGTTAGCCATAATGAGAACATCATTAATACTCCCCATGAGTTTCTTCTTAGCATTATCATCAAGTGGGACATTCAAATAACAATCTTCCAAAGCTGGCAAATCAAGCATTTCATAAATCTTCCTAGGCATAATAGAGACACTAGAGCCAAGATCACATGAAGCTTTGAGATCAAAGTCATTCACTTGCATATTAATAATGGGTTCCCAACTATCTTCTACTTTCCTAGGAATAGAAGCTTTGTGTTTTAACTTCTCTTCCTTAATCTTAACAAGAGCATTTGTAGTGTGTTTGGTGAAAGCAACATGCATATTGTAGCACCCCAGAAAAACCACTATTAGAAAATCGCTCAATTGTTTACTACTTTGTGCATCATCATGACATCATCATGCATATTATTTTTGCCTCAAATTATTTTACAAAGTCTATTTTTATTTTCCTAGATACCTCGTCTTATTTCAACTCAAACCCTGGACCTTTCCGGATATTTTGTTCACCTAAATCTTTTATAAAAACAAAACAATAAAACTATTTTACCGGGGGAGACCGCCACCGGCCAGGCCCAAAGGCCCAGCTGGCAGCAGCCTACTACCCCATATACAAATCTAAACCCTAACCCTAATCACAGAACTACCCTTTCCAAACCATATCCTCAAACCGGTCAAACCCTAACCCACCTAGTGCCTTCATGCCGCCGCCACCCACCCGCTGCACAGTAGCCGCAGCACACCACATCTCCACGCGTCCCAGCGCCAGGCGCACCCCACCCGTATACCGCACCCGCGACAGGCCACCCACTCCCAGCGACCCGCCTCTCTCGCTCTCCCCGCACGCGCTAGCGAGTCCTCCCTTGCGTCGATCCCACCTGCCACGCCCCCTCCTGGCCCCACACTTGAACGACCCCACGCTTCCGTCCCCGTCACGAACCCCCACCTCGCGAGTCCCCAAACCAGCCTTGCTTCCCAGTCCGCCGCCAGGAACCCCGCCCCTCTCCTCTGCATCCTCCAGCCGCCGTCCAAGGCCTTCCCGACCTAGCCTCCTCACCTCACCGCCACCTTCAGGAGCCCGAGCTCCCCTCTCCATGGCCTCGTCCGCCTCCGCGGGTGCTCCTCCACCGCCGATCCCTGCTCTCGCCGTTGCTCGAGCCTGTCGTCCTCTGCCCCGCCGTCGTTGGCCACGAGCAGCCCGAGCCCGCGCCTCTGCGAGCCAGGCAGGCCTCTGCCTCTCCTTCCCGGGGCCCACCTCCTCTGCAGCGGCCGTCCCCGCCGAGCATGTCGACCCTGCGAACTCCGACCAGCCCTGCCGCTCGCCACCCCTCTCGGCCGCCTCTTGTCGTCCTTGCCGTCGTGCGGGACCCCCGTCCTCGAGCTCATCAACGGCCGTGTCGCCCCTCTCCTGTGTCCTGCACCTTGCGGCCGCATCCGCCAAGCCGTCACTGCTGTCAAGCTCATCGTTCGGGCGGCTCCTTGCCTGATTTGGCCTTGTTCAAGTGCTTGCCTCGCGGTGCTCCTCGTGTTTGGTGAAGTCCCGTTGAGGTGGTGGGGAACATGTTGAGTAGTTGGCACAGGCAGCCGCAGATCCCTGCTGATATGATGTACATGTTAAGTGCTTTCTCCGTGCTATCCAAGACCGTCGTTGTGATTCTGTCTACAAGAACTTCTTCTAGATCCGGACCTCGAGGCCTTCGATACGGAGGACCAAGACCACAGAACGACAAGGGCTTCTATCGAACCCGAAGTCATGAAGATCGCCATCATGGAACCTCAAGACCCCTTCACGGATCCGATGGTCGAACCCCGAAGACCGATCCAGAGATCCTCGAACCCCGAGACCCCAAGATCGTCGAACCCTAATGTGTGATTCCCTTCCCGAGCCTTATTTTATAAAATGAAATATAAACTTGTTGCATATTAAATTATCATGCTTGCACACATATCATGTGGTTTGGGGGCATTATGCCGATTCACCTCATAATTAAATATGGGATCCATATGCGGACAAATCTAGTCTTATATTGGCCCCATTTAAATTTGTGCATCGAATCGGTGATATAATTTTGCCTTGTTAAGAAAACATTTAAATTGCGGGGTATATAAACAACATGAACCATCTAAATAAATGTGGGGACCCCGGTTCCGTTTAATATTGCCTAATCGCATCGCATCTTTGCCATGTCATCCATCATACATGCATCATGCCCGATCTTCTGCCGTAGTATTAAATAGTGCATCCGTTGTTTCTTCTAGTGCTTTGCTTCTTCACGGATTAGGCCGATGAGTTGATGCGAGTGTCGACCCGATCTTCGGATGAAACTTCGGCGATGTTATCAGGCAAGCATTCTCCCCCTTTCTACCTATTTTACCTTTCTTGTCTTTATTTCCTCCTGTTGATCTATTGCTATCTATGTTGCGATGCTCTAGTTTTCGTACCCGTGATATCCCTTGCAGCCTTATATTGCCTTGGACACATCCTATTACCTGTTGTTTGGTAGATAGTCGGCCTTGCGTGTCGTAGTTGCTTGCTCAAGTGCTGTTGCGTGTCGTCAAGTACCACAGTTGTTGGAAGACTGCCATATGCTTTATGTTGGAGATGATCATGACTTTAATTACCGTTTAATAACTAAAATTGAAGTAAGTAAATAATGCAGAGGCACAGGTGGGCAATAGATGTTATTTGGTTTTTAACCGTCCACTTGTGTCCCGTAGGACCCCGAGTACTTGATACATGTTCTTTGAATATTCGCACTATCCGCATGTGGGACCATGAATCCCCCTAGCCAGAGCTTGAGTCATATTTATTTCTTGGGGCCACAAAGTAGTTTGGGGCTTTATTACTATCCTGTACTTATGCCATGCTTTACTGATTTATTTACGATTGCGCGTGGAGCGCCTATACTGTTTAGGGACAAATGTGGAATGTTTTCGCGGTATCGACAAGCCCAGTCACACTTTCGGGTTCCTAGTCGTTTACAGCCATTGGCACAAACCTCTGGTTCCGTCTCAGAGCCGGCCAACTTCGTCGCGGGTAGCTTGGTGGGGTGGCCCCCTGAAATTTATATGAATCTTGCAATTGCTCTGTCGTGATGCCTCGTTGGGTTTTCATTTGGTTTTTCTCGAGGTTGATCGTGCGTGTGTTGCTATTTGTGCCCCCTGCAGGGTAAAACTTTCTGAAAGCCGTGTCCGCGGTTATGGACGACTTGGAGCATAGTATCTCGATCATAGACAACTATAACTAAAGTAGTGCTATAAATTTGACTTTATAATGACTAGTAATCAACTTTACTATAATGGAATGGCTAAATAAAAGTGCCAACAATTGCTGGTTTGGGTTGTCACCTGTTACCATTATATCTGACTAGTAAGTATTGCAACTACAACGGAATGGCTAAATAAAAGTACCAACAACTGTTGGGTTTTGAGATGCCTCATGCTATATGTATCTGACTAGTAAGTACTACAACTACAACGGAATGGTTAACTAAAATTGCCCACTGTTTATAATATCAGGATGACTCATGCTATCTATATCTGACTAGTAATTGCCGCAACTATAACGGAATGAATAAAACTGCCAACTGTGTGAGTTCCTTGGTTGACTTCCTTGTTTGGTCTCGAGGGTAAAATAACAGGATGGGTATGCTTGGTGATAGTTTGAGGTTGGATCCAAATAGGTCTTTCTTATCCCTATCTGATAGCCGCCAGTTGTATTGAGTCTCTATAGGTTGTTTAGTGCATGCTGCGCTGCCGCTTCAGTCCACCATACCTATGTAGGCGAGGACCGCCGAATTCTAGTCTCGCCGTGTACTGGCCTCAGTACTGACCGCTCTCTTTTTCCTTTGCCCTTTGTCGGCACCCCTTTTGTTTAAGCAGGTTTGGAATCGACGTCGTTAGCAGGGTTACCCTTCCGGCTTGGCCTGGGCAGGGTTATGGACGCCATTGGTTATTCTTCAGAGCTCTTAGCCCAATTTGCATCTAGTCCGTACTCGGATGCTGTATCGTTTTAATGGTGATTTGGATCTTTGTATTGTATATCTGTATTCTTGACTTATGGAGTCGTTGTTTTATGCATTTGTTCTGTGGGTTCCATCGTGGCCTATTGTGTAATGATATTACTTCGTTTTCCACCCGCACGCAAGTGCCTGGTGGGCACCTTTTAATCGTTTCTATGCGGGTTTTGGCGGGAATCGCTAAGACTTGCATAGGGTCGATTCTGAGGGTGTTAAAGAGTGGTATCAGAGCTCAGCAGTAACGATACCCCACTGGTCCAGCCTATAGGATAACCTAGCTAATGGCAGTTGTAGAGTGTCAAAACTATTTTGGAAAAATCTATTGGATAGATCTGATTAGGTCTGCTTTTACTCCTTACCCCTCTGCTATTCTCCTCTTACCTCTGCGTGTTTTGAATCTGCTCTCTTATCTTTCCTTCGAGTCCAGGAATTCTCGTGGTTGGGTTTCCATCGTACCTTCAGGGTTTTGCTTCCATCCTCTTGTAACGGTGCTTCGACATCTGGTCTTCATGCTATCCGATAAATTTTTCATCTGTTGTATCTTTTTAGTGGACCAAAATTCACTAATTTTTTTTCTTTGTATCCTCTGGTGTTTTCCGATACGACAAAATCATCTAAATTAGATCTGATGAGAATCTCCATCCCTCCTTTGTTTCCGAACCTCGCTTGTCGAGATCTTCAGTCTAAATTCTGAGAGTTGGTTGCATAATTATCCTATTCATGTGCAGAGTAATCTTTGGGTGCGCGATGGAATGATCACCATCCGACTACTCTTATCATTCGGTCTTGTGCATTGAATCGATGATCAAGCAATTCTACTCTGTTCGCCGAAGTTAGAGGTGGCCTTAACTTTTGATACCTCTATCTTTGACCTTTAGTTATCCGGAGTGCTCTCTCGACGAACGGGAGCATCGACCATTGTTAGTGGTGCCGCGAAGATCTACACGAAGCGAGAAGATTCAGGTCATCGGATTTCTTCCCCGTACTAGGTGGCGGATCTCGAGGGCGAGATCCATTGTTAGAGGTGTCGAATTGTAGCACCCCAGAAAAACCACTATCAGAAAATCGCTCAATTGTTTACTACTTTGTGCATCATCATGACATCATCATGCATATTATTTTTGCCTCAAATTATTTTACAAAGTCTATTTTTGTTTTCCTAGATACCAAGTCTTATTTCAACTCAAACCCCGGACCTTTCCGGATATTTTGTTCGCCTAAATCTTTTATAAAAACAAAACAATAAAACTATTTTACTAGGGAGACCGCCATCGGCCAGGCCCAAAGGCCGAGCTGGCAACCGCCTACTACCCCATATACAAAGCTAAACCCTAACCCTAATCACAGAACTACCCTTTCCAAACCATATCCTCAAACCGTTCAAACCCTAACCCACCTAGTGCCTTCATGCCGCCGCCACCCACCCGCTGCACAGCAGCCGCAGCACACCACATATCCACGCGTCCCAGCGCCAGGCGCACCCCACCCGTATACCGCACCCGCGACCAGCCACCCATTTCCAGCGACCAGCCTCTCTCGCTCTCCCCGCACGCGCTAGCGAGCCCTCCCTTGCGTCGATCCCACCTGACACGCCCCCTCCTAGCCCCACACTTGAACGACCCCACGCTCCCGTCCCCGTCACGAACCCTCACCTCGCGAGTCCCCAAACCAGCCTCGCTTCCCAGTCCGCCGCCAGGAACCCCGCCCCTCTCCTCTACATCCTCCAGCCGCCATCCAAGGCCTCCCCTACCTCGCCTCCTCACCTCGCCGCCACCTTCAGGAGCCCGAGCTCCCCTCTCCATGGCCTCGTCCGCCTCCGCGGGTGCTCCTCCATCGCCGACCCCTGCTCTCGCCGTCGCCCGAGCCTGTCGTCCTCTGCCCCGCCGTCGTTGGCCGCGAGCAGCCCGAGCCCGTGCCTCTGCGAGCCAGGCAGGCCTCTGCCTCTCCTTCCCGGGGCCCACCTCCTCTGCAGCGGCCGTCCCCGCCGAGCATGTCGACCCTGCGAGCTCCGACCGGCCCTGCCTCTCGCCACCCCTCTCGGTCGCCTCATGTCGTCCTTGCAGCCATGCGGGACCCCTGTCCTCGAGATCATCAATGGCCGTGTCACCCCTCTTCTGTGTCCTGCACCTTGCGGCCGCATCCGCCAAGCCGTCACTGCTGTCAAGCTCGTCGTTCGGGCGGCTCCTTGCCTGATTTGGCTTTGTTCAAGTGCTTGCCTCGCGGTGCTCCTCGTGTTTGGTGAAGTCCCGTTGAGGTGGTAGGGAACATGTTGAGTAGTTGGCATAGGCAGCTGCAGATCCCTGCTGATATGATGTACACGTTAAGTGCTTTATCCGTGCGATCCAAGACCATCGTTGTGATTCTATCGACAAGAACTTCTTCCAGATATGGACCTCGAGGCCTTCGATACGGAGGACCGAGACCACGGAACGACAAGGGCTTCTATCGAACGCGAAGTCACAAAGATCGCCATCATGGAACCTCAATACCCCTTCACGGATCCGATGGTCGAACCTCGAAGACCGATCCGGAGATCCTCGAACCCCGAGACCCCAAGATCGTCGAACCCTAATGTGTGATTCCCTTCCCGAGCCCTATTTTAAAAAATGAAATATAAACTTGTTGCATATTAAATTATCATGCTGTTGGAGATATGCCCTAGAGGCAATAATAAATGTAGTTATTATTATATCTTTGTGTTTATGATAAATGTTTACATTCATGCTATAATAGTATTAACAAGGAAACATTAATACTTGTATGATTTGTAAACTTAATTTGAAGTCCCTAGTATAGCCTCTATACTTCACTAGCTTGATGGTTGATAAATGATTGTGGTTTCCCTATCATGAACATTGAGATGTTATCAACAACAAAATCATATCATTAGGAGAATGATATGGTGGACATACTCCTATAGATAAGCGTAGCATAAAGATCAAGTCATTTCAATAGTTCAATTGCTATATGCTTTCTGATACATAGTAACCTAATTCCTTCGACCATGAGATCATGCATATCACCTTTACCGGATGGGTGCTTTGATGACATCAAATACCACACCGTAACTGGGTGGCTATAAAGGTGGCATTGAGTGTTCGGAAAGTATTGGTTGAGACACATGGATCAAGAGTGGGATTTGTCCATCCATATGACGGATAGATATTCTCTGGGCCCTCTCGGTGAAATGTCATCCAATTAGCTTGCAAGCATGTGACTGGCTCACAAGGGATCACATATCACGGGAACGAGAAAAGAGTACTTATCAGTAACGAGGTTGAACTAGGTATGCAGAGATACCGACGATCATAACCTCGGATAAGTAACATATCGTGAGACAAAGGGAAATTGGTATCGTATGTAAGTGGTTCATTCGATCGCAAAGTAATCGTAGAAATATGTGGGAGCCATATGAATTTCCAGATTCCTCTATTGGTTATTGTTCGGAGAAGTGTCTCGATCATGTCCGCATAATTCACGAACCGTAGGGAGACACACTTAAGGATTCGACGTTGTTTTGAGTAGTTATGGTATTATGAGAAAGAGACCGAATGTTGTTCGGAGTCTCGGATGGGATCCGGGATATCACGAGGTGATCCGGAATGGTCCGGAGAATAAGATTCATATAAGGAAAGTCCCGTTTCGGAGTTCGGAAATGATTCCGGTGAATGTTCTAGAAGGTTCCGGAATGTCCGGCACTCCGGGAGGGGGGAGGGGTAATTGAATGTGTCATTACATATTGGAATGATTGCATCATGTACTAAGTATTCTTGCTGTTCCAAATAAAGGATTAAATTGAATCCTAAAACAGAAAAGTCAAATGTCCAGTTTGAAAGTCAAACGGCTAAAACAAGAAACTGTGGGAAACAAGCAAGAGGAGTTGGGAACCGACTTTGGGGAGGAGTCTCCTCCCCAAGCCGGCGCGCCAACCAAGGCCGACTTGGGGAGGGACTCCCCTCCCCTTGGCCGCGCCTCCCACCCATAAAAGGAGGGGCAGGGCCTCCTCCTCTAGACACACAAGTTTCTACCTCTAATCTCCGGTTTAGAGCCGTTTTGGTTTAGAGCTTCTAATTGCTTTAGCCTGCGGTTTAGAGCCTTCTAATTGGTGTGTCTAATCTCTAGACCACTAATAGCCCTCTATCATAATCCACCATACTCGCTCCGGCTTAAGGCGAAGCCCTGCGGGATTTCCCCTCTACTTCCGGTACCACGTCGTTGTGCTGCCGGAATCGCGAGGAGAGTGCTACAACCTCCGCTGCCTGCTGGAACAAGGGAGAGGAAGGTCTTCGTCGAGTACCGAACGTGTGACCGACTGCGGGAGTGCTGCCGGAACGCAGCGCCGGAAGGATCGTCTACACGATCTTGAGATCGGGAAGAGTACGACTACATCACCCACGAGAATCCGCTCTCGTTAAACACTTTGGAATCTTCGAGGGTAAGTTATTCCATCGACTCGTTGCTACAATCTAGTAGATAGATCTTGGCTTGTTTGTTTGTATGCGATAGAAAATTTTTGTTTTCCATGCTACGAACCCCTACAGTGGTATCAGAGCCGTGTCTATATGTAGATCTGTTGCACGAGTAGAACACAATGGTCATTGTGGGCGTTGATGCTTTTATTGTCGATTACTTCTTGTGTACTTTTCATCTTGCGGTATGTTGGGATGAAGCGGCCCGGGCTAACCTTACATGACATTGTTCATGAGACTTGCTCCACGCTTGACATGCAACTTGTATTGCATAAGTGGCTTTGCGGGTGCCTGTTTCTCCTAGCATAGTTAAGATCCAATTTACAACGGGTGATCAACAATGCTAGTATCAATGTTGTGGTTCTTGTTCGTAAGTTAGAACGACACTTATTGAAAGCCCCAAACCACGTAAAATATGCAAAGAAAGTAGAGGCGTCTAACTTTGTTTTGCAGGGGTGTGCAGTGATGTGATATGGCCATGATTGTGATTATATTTGATGTATGCAATGTTCCTTATTGTAAGTTGGCAACCGGCAGGAGCCATATGGTTGTCTTTAATTTATGTTAAGACCCGCGTGTCTATTCAAAGTAGTTGTAATAGTTGAAGCCGGTGGACGACAACCATGGAGAAGCGTCATTGACCTTGATGCAATGCCGGTGATGATGGAGATCATGTTCGTGCTTGAAGATGGAGATCGGAAGCACAAAGAAGAAAGGCCATATCATATCACATATATATTGAATTGCATGTGATGTTAATCCTTTATGCATCTTGTATTGCTTAGTAGACGACGGTAGCATTATAAGATGATCCCTCATGCACATCAATTTCAAGTCATAAAGTGTTCACCCTTAGTTAGCACCGTTGCTAAAGCTTGTTGTTTCGAAGCACCACGTGATGATCGGGTGTGTTAGATTCTGCAAGTGTATACAACGTGAGCAAGCCAGATTTGCTCATGCGGAAACTAAGGTTTGATCTTGACGAGCCTAGCATGTACAGACATGGTCTCGGAACACGGATCACCGAAAGGTAAAGCATGAATCATATAGTAGATATGATGAACATGTCGATTGTTCGCCATTGAAACTATGTCAACTCTCGTGATGATCGGTGTTGATATGGTGGATTTGGTTCGTGTGATCACTAAAACAATGTGAGGGATATTGTTTTGAGTGGGAGTTCACCTAGTTTAATTTCATTATTAATTTGAACTCAATTTGTCATAAACTTAGTCTAAACTATTGCAAATATGTTTTAGATCAATGGCAGCCCCTACCATCAATTTTAATGCGTTCCTAGAGAAAGAAAAGTTGAAAAACAATGGAAGCAACTTCGCGGATTGGTTCCGCAATTTGAGGATTGTCCTCACAGCTGGTAATTTGACCTATGTGCTGGATGCACCGCTGGGTGACCCACCTGCAGATGATGCTCCCGATGAAGTAAAGAATGTTTACCTCGCTCGGAAGAATCAGTACTCCATAGTTCAGTGTGCTATCTTGTATGGTTTGGAATCGGAGCTTCAGAAAAGGTTTGAGGATTCAGACCCATATGATATTGTCGAGGATCTCAAATTGATTTTTGAGACTCATGCGGCAATTGAAAGTTATGAGGCTTCTGAAAAGTTCTTTAACTGCAAGATGGAAGAGGGCAGCTCCGTCAGTGAGCATGTGCTTAAGATGTCTGGGCACGCAAACAAACTTCAAAGCTTGGGTATTGTGATTCCTAATGCTTTGGGGATTTACCGTGTCCTCCAATCACTACCACCAAGTTACAAGAACTTTGTGATGAACTACAACATGCAGAACATGAACAAGACGTTGCCAGAACTCTTTGCCATGTTGAAATTTGCAGAAGTGGAGATTAAGAAAGAGCACCAAGTGTTGTTGGTCAATAAGACCACCAAATTCAAGAAAGGCAAGTCTAAGAAAAAGGGACACTTCAAGAAGGGTGGTAAGAAAGTTACCACGCCGGCGAAGAAGACCAAGGCTGGACCTAAGCCTGATACTGAGTGCTTTTACTGCAAGGGAGAAGGTCACTGGAAGCGGAATTGCCCAAAGTACTTGGCGGATTTGAAGAACGGCAACATCAAGAAGAAAGCTATATCTGATATACATGTTATTGATGTGTATCTCACTAGTACTCGTAGTAGTGCCTAGGTATTTGATACTGGTTCGGTTGCTCATATTTGTAACTTGAAACAGGTGCTGCAGAATAAACGGAAGCTAGCGAAGAACGAGGTGACGATGCGCGTGGTAAACGGATCAAAGGTTGATGTGATCGCGGTCGGCACGCTACCCCTTCATCTACCATCGGGATTAGTTTTATACTTAAATAATTGTTATTTGGTGCCTGCGTTGAGCATGAACATTATATCGGGATCTTGTTTATTGCGAGACGGTTACTTATTTAAGTCCGAGAATAATGGTTGTTCGATTTATATGAGTAATATGTTTTACGCACATGCACCTTTGATAGAGGGTCTATTCTTATTGAATCTCGATAGTGGAAATACACATATCAACAACATTGAGGCTAAACGTTTGAAATCAAGCGATAATTTGACCTATATGTGGCACTGTCGTCTTGGTCACATTGGAGTGAAGCGTATGAAGAAACTCCATTCCGATGGACTTCTTGAATCACTTGATTTTGAATCACTTGAAAGATGCGAAGCATGTCTAATGGGAAAAATGACTAAGACTCCATTTTCTGGTATGATGGAGCGAGCTACGGACTTATTGGAAATCATACATACCGATGTGTGTGGTCCAATGAGTGTAGCATCGCGCGGTGGTTATCGTTATGTTCTTACCTTCACGGATGACTTGAGTAGATATGGGTATATCTATTTCATGAAACATAAGTCCGAAACTTTCGAGAAGTTTAAGGAGTTTCAAAGTGAGGTAGAGAATCAACGTAACAAGAAGATTAAATTTCTACGTTCTGATCGTGGAGGTGAATATCTAAGTTACGAGTTTGGCGAGCATTTGAAGAAATGCGGAATACTTTCACAATTGACACCGCCGGGAACACCACAGCGTAATGGTGTGTCCGAACGTCGTAATCGAACTCTCTTAGATATGGTTCGTTCTATGATGTCACTTACAGATTTACCGCTATCATTTTGGGGTTATGCATTAGAAACAGCCGCATTCACTTTAAATAGGGCACCATCTAAATCTATTGAAACGACACCGTATGAATTATGGTTTGGGAAGAAACCTAAATTGTCGTTCCTTAAAGTTTGGGGATGCGAAGCCTATGTAAAGAAGTTACAGCCGGACAAGCTTGAACCCAAAGCGGAAAAATGCGTCTTCATAGGATACCCGAAGGAAACTATTGGGTATACCTTCTATCATAGATCCGAAGGCAAAATCTTCGTTGCCAAGAATGGATCCTTTCTAGAGATGGAATTTCTCTCGAAAGAAGTGACTGGAAGGAAAGTAGAACTCGACGAGGTTGTCGAACCTTCTCTCGAAATTGCGAGTAGCGCAGCACCGGAAGAAGTTCCTGTGGTGCCTGCACCAATTAGAGAGGGAGCTAATGATGGTGATCATGAAACTTCGGTTGAAGTTGCTACAGAGCCTCGGAGGTCAACGAGAACTCGTACCACTCCAGATTGGTATGATCCCGTTATGAGTGTCATGTTGGTGGACAACACCGATGACCCCGAGACATATGAGGAAGCGATGATGAGCCCAGATTCCAATAAATGGCAAGAAGCCATGAAATCCGAGATTGGATCCATGTACGAAAACCAAGTATGGACTTTGGTGGACTTACCGGATGGCCGAAAGGCTGTCGAGAACAAATGGATTTTCAAGAAGAAAACAGATGCTGATGGTAATGTTACTGTCTATAAAGCTCGACTTGTCGCAAAAGGGTTTCGACAAATTCAAGGAGTTGACTACGATGAGACTTTCTCACCGGTAGCGAAGCTAAAGTCTGTAAGGATTATGTTAGCAATCGCTGCATATTATGATTATGAGATATGGCAGATGGATGTCAAAACAGCATTCCTCCATGGAGATATTGATGAAGAGTTGTATATGATGCAACCTAAAGGTTTTGTCGATCCTAAAGATGCTAACAAGGTATGCAAACTTCAACGGTCCATCTATGGATTGAAGCAAGCATCCCGAAGTTGGAATCAACGTTTTGATAAAGTAATCAAAAGTTTTGGTTTTATACAAACTTATGGAGAAGCTTGTATTTACAAGAAAGTGAGTGGGAGCTCTGTAGCATTCTTAATACTATATGTGGATGACATATTGTTGATTGGGAATGATGTAGACCTTCTTAATAGTGTCAAAGAATATTTGAATAATAGTTTTTCAATGAAGGATCTTGGCGAAGCAGCTTACATATTAGGCATAAAGATTTATAGAGATAGATCGAAACGCCAAATATCATTGTCACAGAGTACATATTTGGACAAAGTTCTAAAGAGGTTTGGAATGGAAGAAAGCAAGAAAGGGTTCTTGCCCATGTTGCCCAATACGACCTTGAGTAAAACTCAAAGTCCGACATCGGCAGAAGATAGAGAAAGGATGAGTAAGACTCCCTATGCATCAGCCATAGGATCTCTAATGTATGCCATGCTATGTACTAGACCCGACATCGCATATGCTGTTAGTCTAACTAGCAGATATCAAAGTGATCCAGGAGTGGATCATTGGACAGCGGTCAAAAACATCCTTAAGTACTTGAGAAGAACTAAGGATATGGTTCTTTCTTATGGAGGTGATGAACAGCTCGTTGTTAATGGTTACACCGATGCTAGTTGGAACACCGATCCGGATGATTCTAAATCACAATCTGGATACGTATTTATTTTGAATGGTGCAGCAGTTAGCTGGAGGAGTGCAAAGCAAAGCGTTGTGGCGAGATCTTCAACTGAATCAGAATACATGGCTGCTTCGGAGGCTTCTCAAGAAGCGATATGGATGAAAGAGTTCATTACAGAGCTGGGTGTGGTTCCTAGTGCGCTGGACCCAATGTCTATCTACTGTGATAACATGGGCGCCATAGCCAATGCGCAAGAACCAAGGTCACACAAGAAGCTGAAGCATATCAAGCTACGTTTTCACGCTATTCGAGAACATATCCAGGATGGGGATATAAAGATTTGCAAAGTACACACAGATCTGAATGTGGCGGATCCGTTGACTAAACCTCTCCCGAGGGCAAAACATGACCAACACCAAACTGCCATGGGTGTTCGGTATATTACCATGTAATCTAGATTAGATGACTCTAGTGCAAGTGGGAGACTGTTGGAGATATGCCCTAGAGGCAATAATAAATGTAGTTATTATTATATCTTTGTGTTTATGATAAATGTTTACATTCATGCTATAATAGTATTAACAAGGAAACATTAATACTTGTGTGATTTGTAAACTTAATTTGAAGTCCCTAGTATAGCCTCTATACTTCACTAGCTTGATGGTTGATAAATGATTGTGGTTTCCCTATCATGAACATTGAGATGTTATCAACAATAAGATCATATCATTAGGAGAATGATATGGTGGACATACTCCTATAGATAAGCGTAGCATAAAGATCAAGTCATTTCAATAGTTCAATTGCTATATGCTTTCTGATACATAGTAACCTAATTCCTTCGACCATGAGATCATGCATATCACCTTTACCGGATGGATGCTTTGATGACATCAAATACCACACCGTAACTGGGTGGCTATAAAGGTGGCATTGAGTGTTCGGAAAGTATTGGTTGAGACACATGGATCAAGAGTGGGATTTGTCCATCCATATGACGGATAGATATTCTCTGGGCCCTCTCGGTGAAATGTCATCCAATTAGCTTGCAAGCATGTGACTGGCTCACAAGGGATCACATATCACGGGAACGAGAAAAGAGTACTTATCAGTAACGAGGTTGAACTAGGTATGCAGAGATACCGACGATCATAACCTCGGATAAGTAACATATCGTGAGACAAAGGGAAATTGGTATCGTATGTAAGTGGTTCATTCGATCGCAAAGTAATCATAGAAATATGTGGGAGCCATATGAATTTCCAGATTCCTCTATTGGTTATTGTTCGGAGAAGTGTCTCGATCATGTCCGCATAATTCACGAACCGTAGGGAGACACACTTAAGGATTCGACGTTGTTTTGAGTAGTTATGGTATTATGAGAAAGAGACCGAATGTTGTTCGGAGTCTCGGATGGGATCCGGGATATCACGAGGTGATCCGGAATGGTCCGAAGAATAAGATTCATATAAGGAAAGTCCCGTTTCGGAGTTCAGAAATGATTCCGGTGAATGTTCTAGAAGGTTCCGGAATGTCCGGCAGTCCGGGAGGGGGGAGGGGTACATGAATGTGTCATTACATATTGGAATTATTGCATCATGTACTAAGGATTCTTTCTGTTCCAAATAAAGGATTAAATTGAATCCTAAAACAGAAAAGTCAAATGTCCAGTTTGAAAGTCAAACGGCTAAAACAAGAAACTGTGGGAAACAAGCAAGAGGAGTTGGGAACCGACTTTGGGGAGGAGTCTCATCCCCAAGCCGGAGCGCCAACCAAGAACGACTTGGGGAGGGACTCCCCTCCCCTTGGCCGCGCCTCCCACCCATAAAAGGAGGGGCAGGGCCTCCTCCTCTAGACACACAAGTTTCTACCTCTAATCTCCGGTTTAGAGCCGTTTTGGTTTAGAGCTTCTAATTGCTTTAGCCTGCGGTTTAGAGCCTTCTAATTGGTGTGTCTAATCTCTAGACCACTAATAGCCCTCTCTCATAATCCACCATACTCGCTCCGGCTTAAGGCGAAGCCCTGCGGGATTTCCTCTCTACTTCCGGTACCACGCCGTTGTGCTGCCGGAATCGCGAGGAGAGTGCTACAACCTCCGCTGCCTGCTGAAACAAGGGAGAGGAAGGTCTTCGTCGAGTACCGAACGTGTGACCGACTGCGGGAGCGCTACCGGAACGCAGCGCCGGAAGGATCGTCTACATGATCTTGAGATCGGGAAGAGTACGACTACATCACCCACGAGAATCCGCTCTCGTTAAACACTTTGGAATCTTCGAGGGTAAGTTATTCCATCGACTCGTTGCTACAATCTAGTAGATAGATCTTGGCTTGTTTGTTTGTATGCGATAGAAAATTTTTGTTTTCCATGCTACTAACCCCTACACATGCTTGCACACATATCATGTGGTTTGGGGGCATTATGCCGATTCACCTCATAATTAAATATGGGATCCATATGCGGACAAATCTAGTCTTATATTGGCCCCATTTAAATTTGTGCATCGAATCGGTGATATAACTTTGCCTTGTTAAGACAACATTTAAATTGCAGGGTATCTAAACAACATGAACCATCTAAATAAATGTCGGGACCCCGGTTCCGTTTAATATTTCCTAATCGCATCGCATCTTTGCCATGTCATCCATCATACATGCATCATGCTCGATCTTCTGCCGTAGTATTAAATAGTGCATCCGTTGTTTCTTCTAGTGCTTTGCTTCTTCACGGATTAGGCCGATGAGTTGATGCGAGTGTCGACCCGATCTTCGGATGAAACTTCGGCGATGTTATCAGGCGAGCATTCTCCCCCTTTCTACCTATTTTACCTTTCTTGTCTTTATTTCCTCCTGTTGATCTATTGCTATCTATGTTGCGATGCTCTAGTTTTCGTACCCGTGATATCCCTTGCAGCCTTATATTGCCTTGGACACATCCTATTACCTGTTGTTTGGTAGATAGTCGGCCTTGCATGTCATAGTTGCTTGCTCAAGTGATGTTGCGTGTCATCAAGTACCACAGTTGTTGGAAGACTGCCATATGCTTTATGTTGGAGATGATCATGACTTTAATTACCGTTTAATAACTAAAATTGAAGTAAGTAAATAATGCAGAGGCATAGGTGGGAAATAGATGTTATTTGGTTTTTAGCCGTCCACTTGTGTCCCATAGGACCCCGAGTACTTGATACCTGTTCTTTGAATATTCGCACTATCCGCATGTGGGACCATGAATCCCCCTAGCCAGAGCTTGAGTCATATTTATTTCTTGGGGCCACAAAGTAGTTTGGGGCTTTATTACTATCCTGTACGTATGCCATGCTTTACTGCTTTATTTACGATTGCGCGTGGAGCGCCTATACTCTTTAGGGACAAATGTGGAATGTTTTCGCGGTATCGACAAGCCCAGTCACACTTTCGGGTTCCCAGTCGTTTACAGCCATTGGCACAAACCTCTGGGTCTGTCTCGGAGCCGGCTAACTTCGTCGCGGGTAGCTTGGTGGGGTGGCCCCCTGAAATTTATATGAATCTTGCAATTTCTCTGCCGTGATGCCTCGTTGGGTTTTCATTTGGTTTTTCTCGAGGTTGATCGTGTGTGTGTTGCTATTTGTGCCCCCTGCAGGGTAAAACTTTCTGAAAGCCGTGTCCGCGGTTATGGACGACTTGGAGCACAGTATCTCGATCATAGACAACTATAACTAAATTAGTGCTATAAATTTGACTTTATAATGACTAGTAATCAACTTTACTATAATGGAATGGCTAAATAAAAGTGCCAACAATTGCTGGTTTGGGTTGTCACCTGTTACCATTATATCTGACTAGTAAGTATTGCAACTACAACGGAATGGCTAAATAAAAGTACCAACAACTGTTGGGTTTTGAGATGCCTCATGCTATATGTATCTGACTAGTAAGTAATACAACTACAACGGAATGGTTAACTAAAACTGCCCACTGTTTATAATATCAGGATGACTCATGCTATCTATATCTGACTAGTAATTGCCGCAACTATAACGGAATGAATAAAACTGCCAACTGTGTGAGTTCCTTGGTTGACTTCCTTGTTTGGTCTCGAGGGTAAAATACCAGGATGGGTATGCTTGCTGATAGTTTCAGGTTGGATCCAAATAGGTCTTTCTTATCCCTATCTGATAGCCGCCAGTTGTATTGAGTCTCTATAGGTTGTTTAGTGCATGTTGCGCTGCCGCTTCAGTCCACCATACCTATGTAGGCGAGGACCGCCGAATTCTAGTCTCGCCATGTACTGGCCTCAGTACTAACCGCTCTCTTTTTCCTTTGCCCTTTGTCGACACCCCTTTTGTTTAAGCAGGTTTGGAATCGACGTCGTTAGCAGGGTTACCCTTCCGACTTGGCCTGGGCAGGGTTATGGACGCCATTGGTTATTCTTCAGGGCTCTTAGCCCAATTTGCATCTTGTCCGTACTCGGAAGCTGTATCGTTCTAAAGGTGATTTGGATCTTTGTATTGTATATCTGTATTATTGACTTATGGAGTCGCTGTTTTATGCATCTGTTCTGTGGGTTCCATCGTGGCCTATTGTGTAATGATATTACTTCGTTTTCCACCCGCACGGAAGTGCCTGGTGGGCACCTTTGAATCGTTTCTATGCGGGTTTTGGCGGGAATCGCTAAGACTTGCATAGGGTCGATTCTGAGGGTGTTACACATATCACTAGCATCAGGACTTCTAGCAAGCTTTTGCAAGAACAGAATCACTTCAGAAATATTGCAACCATATATATCAAAATCAAACTTAGCATCACTAGTAGTAGACTCATTAGGCTTAGGCATTGTAGGAGGAGGAATAGGGACTTCTTGTGGTTTAGTGGTGATGGTGAACACACTATTGTTTCTATCAATTTCAGCTTCCCTTTCCCACTTAGAATGAAGTTGAGCTAACAGTCTAACATTTTCATCAATAGTAACTTGTATGGCATGAGTGTCAGCAAAGGTAGTTTCCATGGTTTTGGGTTAACAGCCATTTTATTAATCAATGAGGACTATTCTTCACACAAAGAGGAAATATTTTTCTCAACATTCAAAAGCTTTTCCTCTATAGCCTTGTTGAAAGTGGTTTGTTTACTAATAAAGTCTTTGAGCATGACTTCAAGTTCAGAGGGGGCACTTCTAGCATTGTTGTAGGAGTTTCCATAGGAATTGACATTATTAAGAGGATAAGTCCTATAGTTGTTACCACCAAAATTATTCCTATAGGCATTATTGTTGAAATTATTGTTTCTAATGAAGTTCACATCAACTTGCTCTTCTTGAGCAACCAAAGAGGCTAAGGGAACATTATTAGGATCTAAAGGAGCTTTCCCATTAACAAGCATAGCCATAATAACATCTATCTTATCACTCAAAGATGAGGTTTCTTCAACATAATTTACCTTCTTACCATGTGGATCTGTTTCAGTGTGCCATTCAGAGTAGTTAACCATCATATTATCAAGGATTTTTGTTGCAGCACCCAAAGTGAGGCCCATAAAGGTACCTCCAGCAGCTGAATCCAACAGGTTTCTTGAAGAGAAGTTCAAACCTGCATAAAAAGTATGGATAATCATCCAAGCAGTGAGTCCATGAGTGGGACAATTCTTAACCAAAGGTTTCATTCTTTCCCAAGCTTGAGCAACATGTTCATTATCAAGTTGTTTAAATTTCATAATGTCACTTCTCATAGATATAATCTTAGCAGGAGGGTAGTACTTTACAATAAAAGCATATTTACACTTAATCCAAGAATCAATAATATTTCTAGGCAAAGATAGGAACCATTCTTTAGCTTTTCCTCTCAAGGAGAAAGGAAACAGCTTGAGCTTAATAAATATCTCCATCTACATACTTATACTTTTGCATCTCACAAAGTTCAACAAAGCTATTGAGATGGGCAGCAACATCATCAGAACTAGCACCAGAAAATTGCTCTCTCATCACAAGATTCAACAAAGCAGGCTTAATTTCATAAAAGGTAGCATCAGGAGCAGGTGGAGCAATAGGAGTGCTAAGGAAATCATTTTTGTTTGTGCTAGTGAAGTCAAACAACTTGGTGTTCTCAGCAGAGTTCATTTTCGCAAAGGTGGGGCAAGCCAAAAACAACAGCAGTAGCTAGAGCAGGAACTAGTTTTTTTTTGTGTTTTGAATAGAGAAAGCAAACCAAACTAAACTAGTTTTTTTGAGTTTTTGATAAAAAGAGGCAAACAAAACCAAGAAAAACAAACTAAGCAAACTAAAAACAAAGTAAAGAAAAAGATTGAGGAGGACTCCCCTTGTTAAGACGTCCTTAGCCTCCCCGGCAACGGCGACAGAAATGTCTTGATGCGTGTTGTACGCCCCGTTGGGAAACCCCAAGAGCAAGGTATGATGCAGCACAGCAGCAAGTTTTCCCTCAGTAAGAAACCGAGGTTATCGAACCAGTAGGAGGAAGGAAACGCCTCAAAGGTGTTGCAAGCAACGTGGAAACCTGCACAACATAAACTCAAGACTTTTCCCCAACTAACAGTAAGGTTGTCAGTCTCACTAGTTGCTGTAACAAAGGATTAACTATATGGTGTTGAAGGTGATGATGGTTTGCAGCAAGTAAACAGTAACAGTGGAAGATGTATCAATGGTAAAGATTGGACCAGGCTCCATAGTTCACTAGAGGTGCTCTCCTTAGATAAACAACATGGCATGAAGGGTAAACAAATTACAGCAGGGCAATTGACATGAACTGAGCAAGGCATAACAATGCAATACTAGACAAAAAGATCCTATGAGATTCGATTGGGCAATACAACAATATACATAGACCGCCATCCAACTGTATTTATGACTAGAAGTACACCTTCAGGTTATCATCCGAACCCCCTCCAGTATTAAGTTGCAAGCAACAGACAAATACTTTAAGCAAAGTGTGTAAGGTAAACAATCCACTTGTTCCATGAACAAGAGACCGTTTTTTCTCCCTAGTGGCAACATCACATCTACAACCGAAGAGATTTCTGTAACTTCCCTTGGAAACTAGAGGCATGAACCCACTATCGAGCATAAATACCCCCTCTTGTAGTCACTAGCAACTACTTGGCCAAGATAGATACTAACAACGGAGAGCATGCAAGATAACAAACAATACAGACACGATAGAATCAAATAGACAAATCCATTAATCAATCTGACATAGTAATGTCAATATCCATCGGATCCCTGTAAACACAACATGCATGATTACAAATAGATTAGATCTTGATCATGAACGGAGCTCACAAGATCAATACATGAAAGCACAAGGAGGAGATACAACCATCAAGATACTACATGGACCCGTAGTCCATGGTGGAACTACTCACGCTTCATACCGGAGGCTGGCATGATGATGAAGAAGGCCTTCGGGATGATCTCCCCTCTGGCAGGGTGCCGGGAAGAAATTCATATTCCCCCCGATCTAGGGACGATGGTGGCGGCGACTATAGACGGTTTCGTGGAATATTGATCAGGTGCCTAGGGTTTCTGTATCGGGGGCTTCTTATAGGAAAAGAGGCGAGGCTGGGAGGCGGCCAGGAGGGCCACACCCTGCCCATGCACGGCCCATGGTGGGGCCCGTGCCTAGGGGGTCTGGCCGCCCTGTGGCGCCCCTCCGTCTCTCCTCTGGACTCCGTGTTGCCCACGGTAAATTTTGAATTTGTCTTTTGTCCCGTCCAATTCCGAGAATATTGATTTTCTGCCTTTCTGGAACCAAAAACAGAAGAAAATAGGCAACTGGCACTGTGGCAACTTGTTAATAGGTTAGTTCCAGAAAACATATAAAAACACCTCAAAGTGTAGGCAAAGTAAAGCAAAGTAGATACTAAACAAGCACGGAGCATCAAAAATTATAGATACGTTTCCCACATATCACCGCGGCACTCCCCCAAGCTTGGAACAAGCCAAGGGGATGCCAAACCTGATGAAGAATTACTCCTTCGGTGGTGATGGTGTTCTCTTGATAAGCTCTTCAATCAGTCCCCTCAGATCCACAATCGCGAAGGTTAGAGTACGAATCAACTCTGAATTAGGCTCAATGTGGTTCATGATCATGTCAGACCAAGAATCCCAGTCCTTGTTATTCTTTCCCCACTCTTCCTTCTTATAGTGTTCCTTCCCTGCATGGTTAGAACGAGGCAGATTCCAAACAGAGGGCAACCTCACTTTGGGCACCTTTTGGTATTATTGCTCATGTATGAGAGTATGGAAGGTGTTCTTGGTGCGTGAAGGAAGTGACCGTGGAGCGAGGATATGACACGGAGTTTTCCCTCCTGTAGACATCTGTGCTGTCCTCCTGAGCTTGGTAGGGTTTGCCACCACTCCAATGCTTGCAATGGTAGCACGGGTGTCCGGATGCTCATCCTCCTTCACGTCTTCTTCATCCCCAACCAAGATCTCCTCCTCCTTGGGGTTTTGAGGATCATATTCCACGGGCTTCTTGACCTTGTCGATGGCGTAGACCATGGTGCTCTAAACTTGAGAAGATTTCCTGACAGAAACAGATCTAAACGAAAACACGACGAGGACACGATATACGAACCTCAGGGGATCCGGGTGGGGGGTTATATATTACAAAGTTTCGTGACGTAAGGAAGGTATTGTGCGAAAACGAGGCAGAGACGGACTCCAGGGGCTCACACCCCTAGTGGTGTGGCCAGCTAAGGCCCATGCCACTGGTGGGTGTGGCCCACCTGGGCTCTGTTTCCTCCTCTGTTTCATCTCGTAACCTTCCGTATGTAATGAAAACATCAAAAATATAAAAAGATAAGGTTTTCACGAACCTTCTATTTGTAGCACTTTTACCTATTCAAAGACAGACTCTGCAGATTCCTTCTCTCCATCTCCTGAAAATTCCTTTCATACAAGTCCTTACACACCTCATTGGCAAAATTAGTGTATGAAAAACAATAAACCTTTAGGTTCAAACTTCAACTGAAATCTATCAAAACAAAAGCTACTATAGCAACTCCTTTCCAAACACCCAAAAAGAATCTCAAAGGGAATCAATATAAGAGAAAAATGCAAATGATGGCAAAAATTTGTCAAAATAGACCAGCAGGTAAAGTTTGATTTTTCAAAAAACTTCTGTTGCTCAAATAAAAAAAGTGCAAAACTAATTAAAGTTGGATAACAACTTGGGGCACAAGCACAGAAAATTACATCTCCATCCGAAGTACTAAGCTTCTTCATGATTTTTTACAATGCGGCACAAAAATCTGTCCCAGGACAGCAAACTTGTCACAACTCCTCTACTTCTCAAAAGTGGTTGATCTTGACTCAAAAACCAAAGCAAAAAGGATAAGGAGCGTTTATTACTGAGGTAACAATTGTAGGGGTTCGTAGCATGGAAAACAAAAAATTTCTACCGCATGCACACAAACAAGCCAAGTTCTATCTACTAGATTGTAGCAACGAGTCGATAGAGGAACTTACCCTCGAAGATTCCAAAGCGGTTAACGAGAGCAGATTCTCGTGGGTGATGTAGTCGTACACTTGCCGATCTCAAGATCACGTAGACGATCCTTCCGGCAGCGCTTCCGCAGTCGGTCACACGTTCGGTACTCGACGAAGACCTTCCTCTCCCTTGTTCCAGCAGGCAGCGGAGGTTGTAGTACTCTCCTCGTGATTCCGGCAGCACGACGGCGTGGTACCGGAAGTAGAGGGGAGATCTCGCAGGGCTTCGCCTTAAGCCGGAGCGAGTATGGTGGACTATGAGAGAGCCTTGGTGATCTAGGGTTTAGACACACCAATTAGAAGGGGCTAAAACGGCGGCTAGGGCAATTAGAAGCTCTAACTCGGCGGCTTGGGAGAAATCCCTAGGCTGTGGCTAGAGTTTAGGTTTAGAGGGAGGCAACTTGTGTCTAGGAGGGGAGCCCTGCCCCTCCTTATATAGGTGGAGGGAGGCGCGCAAGGGGAGGGGAGTCCCTCCCCAACTCGGCCTCCAAGTGAGCCGGCGGTGGGAGGAGGAACTCCTCCCCCAAGTCGGTTTCAACCTCCTCCTCCTCTTTCCAAAAACTTCCGTTTGACTTTCAAATTAGCCGTTTGACTTTTCAAACTAGGATTTGAATAAATCCTTTATTTTGGACAGAGAAGACACCTAGTACATGATGCAATCATTCCAACTTGCAATGACACATTCATGTACCCTTCCCCCCCCCCAGAGTGCCGGACATTCCGGAACCTTCTAGAACATTCCCGATGAAAACACCGGAACCATTCTCCAACCCCGAAACAGGACTTTCCTTATATGAATCTTATTCTCCGGACCATTCCATATCTCCCCGTGATATCCCGGATCCCATCCGAGACTCCAAACAACATTCGGTCTCTTACTCATCATTCCATAACTACTCAAACAACATCGAATCCTTAAGTGTGTCTCCCTACGGTTCGTGAATTATGCGGACATGATCGAGACACTTCTCCGATCAATAACCAATAGAGGAATCTAGAAATTCATATGGCTCCCACATATTTCTACGATTACTTTGCGATCGAATGAACCACTTACATACGATACCAATTTCCCTTTGTCTCACGATAGTTTACTTATCCGAGGTTTTGATCGTCGGTATCTCTGCATACCTAGTTCAACCTCGTTACCGATAAGTACTCTTTTCTCGTTCCCGTGATATGTGATCCCTTGTGAGCCAGTCACATGCTTGCAAGCTAATTGGATGACATTCTACCGAGAGGGCCTAGAGTATATCTATCCGTCATATGGATGGACAAATCCCACTCTTGATCCTTGTGTCTCAACTCATACTTTCCGAACACTCAATGCCACCTTTATAGCCACCCAGTTACGATGTGGTGTTTGATGTCATCAAAGCATCCTTCCGGTGATGGTGATAAGCATGATCTCATGGTCGAAGGAATTAGGTTACTATGTATCAGAAAGCTTATAGCAAATGAACTATATTAAATGACTTGATCTTTATGCTACGCTTTAACTATAGGAGTATGTCCATCACATCATTCTCCTAATGATATGACCCTGTTGTCAATAACATCTCTATGTTCATGATCAGGAAACCATGATCATATATTAACCAACAAACTAGTTTAACAAGAGGCTTTACTAGGGACTTTTTTTATGTTTACAAATCACACAAGTATTAATGTTTCCTGTTAATACAATTATAGCATGTTATGTAAACATTTATCATAAGTATGAAGATATGATAATAACCACTTTATTATTGCCTCTTGGGCATATCTCCAACAGTCTCCCACTTGCAATAGAGTCAATAATCTAGTTTCAAACCTTTGTGTATTCAACACCTATGGCTTTCCGGTGTTGTATGTACACGATTGCTAGTGGTCAATTGATCTCTAGATCTGACACTTCCAGGTCTGTAGGGGTCCCAACCTTTAATAAGGTTGATCCCTCCTGTGTTTACAATGCTAGTCCCTGGATCAATAGCTAGCATCCATAGTTTAGATGTAATATCAAGAAACAAGGGTCATAATATAACTTTATAACCAGGAATAACATAATTTATTACATCAAAACATAGCTCATTTGGCTATTACATTACATTGCAGCGGGATAACTATAGTTGTGGGTCCTTCATCTTCAAAGTGCCACAGGCAGATGTTGGTTGTAGACTTTGTAATCCTAAACAATCAATCTTCACTAAAACAATCAAACCTGCAACATACAAGTTACAGCCACAAAGGGTCAATACATTTGAATTGTATTGGCAAGTGATACTATATTTGTATAGTGGAGTCTATCATCTATATGCATTTGGCTAAGTGGAGTTGAGGCTTGCATTGCTCAAAATAGATTTTTCCTTAACTTTTGAAAATACTAAGTTTTTGTTTGACAAAATCATTTTCCTCAATCAAAGATTTCAAGATCCTTGTACCAAGCCATCTCTCCATCAATGATTGAAGAATTCAAACAACCCTTGTTCAAACCACAAGATTTTAATTTAGAAATTGGAATGATGAGATTCTTGATTGCTTCCATGTCTTGATGCTCAAATTGTCCTTTACCAGGGACATGGCTAAGTACTTAGATTTTACACTCTGCAGAGGTGGTGCACTTTCCCCACAAGACTTGGTTTCCCAAGACAAGATCTTTCAGAAGCCTTCCCTTAGACCAAAATGGACGCGTTCCAACCTATCAAACACTACCACCCACTGTCCATATGGCTAAGTTCTTGCAACCTATATGATCATGGCAGAGCCCATATTGCCAAGTGGTTGCACTTGAAGCTTCTCAACATTTGACATCTCAAATCCCTTTGTTTCCTGGGTGGCATTCCACAAGTGAGATACACAATCCAAGCCTATGGCATTGTGAACCACTCAACCATTCTCCACCAAGCAAGCCCATTCCACCCAGGTGATTCATTAACTTAGTTGTTTTATTAGACAAAATCACAAGTCCTTAGACTTAGAATATTTTCCATAGTGTGAATATATATTCCACCCATGTTTTCTATTAGCTAGGCTAAGCTTGGTAGTAGTAGGAATCTCTAACTTAGGAAAATCCTACTAAGGATTCATCTTCTAGGTTTTCCTATAGCAAGTCCTATACTTAGCAAAATTCATGCAAGTTTTACTTAGCAAAATCACTAATGCATAGTGAAAGTAATGGGACAAAAGAATGAAGCATCACTTGCCTTTTTTGTAGAGTTTAGGTTCACTTCTTGATCTTTGCAACAATCACACTCTTCAAGTCACTACAAATCAATCAAGCAAGGCACAAACTCAATCTACCAATCAAGCAAAACAACACACATAAATAACAAAGTCAAAGAAATGCATGCAAGCATGCCAAGCTTTGTTTTGTTTGAAAAAGTGGTTCCTAGTGGGTCATAGTCATTTGGGTACATCTAATGGTCATTTCCTAAAGTGGCCAAGTCATTTGCAAAAGGTTTCACTTTAAAACCATTTTCAAAACAAAGTGTTATTTTATGTGGTGTAGGAATATTTTTACTAAGGCATTAGCCCATAGGGTTCACCAAATGAGTTGCTATTGCAAAACTTGGTGTTTTGGTCAGTAGATTTGGTCCAAACCATCTACTCAAAGTTTTCTTCCCATAAACATTTCCATAATAAAATCAATTCTTTTTATTTGGCTAGAAAATGACTAAGTCAAGTAATCTAACCTAAATTTTACAAAAAATCATTTCTAACACCAAGGGTTGGTTCTTAGGGTCAGTAAGGTCACAACAAATCAATTTTCAAAGGTTTTACTCCAAAAATCATTTTTAAACAATTTTTATACTCTAAACAAGCATACATAAGTTTCTGCAAATTCAAACAAGTTAACAAATACTATTTGCTAAACTAAGGGCATGGTTGGCTAGGGTTTGTTCTCCTGAATCCATTGATATAAAATTTGTCAAATTTGGACGTGTGGTTCAAAAGATATAAGGGTTTGAAAATGGCATTTAAATCTGTTTTATAACCTCTCTGGCCACGTGTCTGTATCTTATTGGCTCATAACGGTTCGGTAGGATCGCGTGATGTGGACCGCAGGATTTAAGTGGGATTGTGCGGTGCAGATCAAACGTAACGGTTCAGTTTAAGTGATCTATCGTGTGCATAGGATCGTGATCTAACGGCTCACATCGTATCAGCCAGGAACTGGCGGCGCTGCGGTGGCTACCGGCGGCGGAGCGGTCGGTCGATGACGGTGCCGGCGATACAGGAAGCGAGAGAGAGAAAGGGCATTCTCACCGGGCTCAGGGGGTCACGGCGATGCTCGAGGAGGTGTTGGTCGGACGAGGGGCGCTCGGGGGCAGCTGCGATTGCTCGCCGGAGTAGAGGACGGCGTCGGGCGCGTCAGGTGGTCGTCGTGGACGGCGCTGTGGATCACCTCAAAGCGAAATGACTACACGGTTAGATGCGCAGGAACAAGACAGAGTCGTGTGCGTGAACTAGAAGGCACGGGGTGGTCGGAATTAACCTGTGGGCGTCGTCGGAGTAGAGGCAGACGGCGGCGGTACTGGAGGTTGTCGTTGGCGAGGCTCAGGGGTGTCCGCGGTCGAACGGGTGGTACGGGGAGGAGTGTCTGGGAGTGGGGAAGTTGCTAGGGTTCTCGAGAAGGAAGGGGGTGGCGTGTACTGGCCTGAATTGGCCGGAGACGGTGGTCGGAGCCGAGGCAGTCGAGGAGAGATTGTGGCGGCCTGGAGGCGTGTCGAGGAGGGGCGTCTGGGGGAAACGGAAGAGGGGAGGCTGGCGCTTTAAGGTGCGCGATCACTGCGAGTAAAGATTGTCGTGTTAAGGCGTAATCAAGCCGAGAAATTATGTCTGCAACGGCGAGGAGAGGGGGAAGAAGAGGTCGTGCGGGGTGGAGAGGAAGAACAGGAGGAGTGGGGCTGTTGCGTCAGTGGGAAAAGGGAAGAGGGGGAGGTCCACATGTCAGTTGCTCCGTGGGTTTAAAAAGGAGTGTGAAACGTTTTCTTTCGGGGGAGGGGAGTTGGGCTGGCTTGCTGGGCCTTGTTGGGCTTGGCCAGTTGGGTCAGTCCTTTTCCATTATTTTTTCTGCCTGTTTGTTTATTCTTTTCTATTTTTTGATTTGTTATTTCAAACAATTATTCAAACATTCAAACAACAATCAAACAAATTCAAACAAACACTCAACTTTACTTTGAATTTGATTCTGTTTTTCATCATAATCCAAATCTCAAAATAAAATAATATTTTATTTATTTTGGATCCATTTATTAATTAAATAAAGTGGATCTTTAATTTATTAATAGTGTTTGATTTATTTAATAAAATTTCCATTTGAAATCCAAATGTTTTAAAAATCAAATCAGTAGGTATCATTTGGAAGTAAATAATATTTGGATACTTGTTTAAAACAAACTATTATTTTACTTTAGGGTCCAATAATAATTAAATAAAATGAGCTTTAGTAAATAACTCAAATAGGATTTGTTTATTTAAATCTTTTATTTTGGAATCTAAAATTGTACCAAAGTCATTCAGTAGGTTTTATTTGAGAATACAAAGTACTTGGAAAACTTATTTAAATTAAACAAATAAGTTTTGATGGTTTATAAATGATAGAACCTTTATTAATAAAACTTGGATATTAAATCCTTATTAATTTATTTTAAATAAACCTTTGCTAATTTTATTTAGAATAAAATGTTTTAATTCCAAAGCTTGGCCAAGTTTTAATTTGGCTTTATAAAATAATCTTTATTTATAAATCCATCTTTTCTTTTGAATACCAAATCTTTTATTAAGAGATCGAAAATAGTATTTTAAATATTTTTATTTTCCTTTAATAAAAGTTTATCTTTTTAAATCTCTTTAGGATTTATTTAATTCAAATTGGTTTGAGGTTCCATTTGAATTCAAAAAGTTTCTTCTGGCTATGAAAATCAAACAAAGTTTTATTTTATTAATTTATTTTCACATTACAAGATTTGGAAAATCTTGGGATGTGACAGGCTACCACCCTTAAAATAAATCTCGTCCCGAGATTTGGGGAGGCTAGGGTTACAAGCAAGTTCAAAACAACTAGGGTACTACCACCCTTAAAAATTTTCAAACAAAAATTTACACATTGGCCTTCTTGGGATCTTTAGAAAACTTCTCTAAGCAAACTTTTGCTTTATTTCTACACTTGATTTATGGGCCAAGGTTGAGTTCCTTCATAGACTTGTTTAACTTGTTCTCTATCCTTTCTGGACACTTGTTTGCATAGTGGCCTAGTTCCTTGCATTTGAAACATGTGACAAGGCTGATATCCCTCATAGGCTGGTTTATCTTATGCTTCATCTTTTCTGGACAGTAGTTTGCATAATGTCCTAACTCTTTGCAGTATTTGCACATCACTTGGCTAAAATCCTTCCTTATCTTGGGTTTCACCAGCTTTTGTTTGTCTTCTTGTCTCTTCTTCTTTTCTGGGCATTCATTGTAATAGTGTCCCATCTCTTTGCAATTGTAACATTGCAACTGGCTTATGTCCTTCTTCTTCTTTTTGGGTCTCTCCAAAGCTAGGAGTTCTTCTAGTTCATGTTCTTCATGAGTGGGAGATCTTTCTCTCTTCTTGAGGCATTGATCTTCATGCTCCTTGGATGCATGATCCTTGTCTCTAAAAATATTGTTAGCTTGGGTTCCTTCCAGAACAACATCTTTGTCATCCTTGTTGTCATTATCTCCTTGGAAAAAGTTTTCTCCCATGTTGAACACTTGAGTAACTAATCCTTGCAACAATTGGGATTGAAGTTTCAAAATCCTTTGTATGGCTGGGTCTAGTCCATTGTTGTTGGCTAAAAGCTGAGTTGTCTCTTGGCTCAACTGGTTTTGGGTTACTATAAGTTCTTTCATGTTGTCAGCTTGGTTGGTGTTGATGTCATCAACCTTGATGTTGGAGTCTCTTGGAGTAGTCATCTGTTTGGGTTGAAGGGAGTTTAAAATGGGCAAGATATTTCTAAGTAATTATTTCTAATCACACCCATCACAATTCACACAAACAGTGTTCAAGCAATCACAAACAAACATTTCACAAACAACTTTGCACTCAAACAACAAGTTCAAGTACACACTTAGGCAATCAAAATATTTTTGCTATACCATATAAGTTGGTGGTTTTGATTTAACTAGATTATGGTGGTCCATCTATATGGTTTACTTGTGATTTCTCCTTCCTTTATGATTCTTCTTGTATGAGATCATGGCTCCTTGAGATAAACTCTTGGTCACAATACTTCAAAGTTGTTGATGGTTCCTTCTTATTTTGTATTCCCTCAGTCTCTAAATCTTAAGCAAGATTTCCTTGTTTCACTTGTGATCCTTAGTAGTTTCCAAGTTGGAAATCCTTGGTGAATATGCTGAAGATGTTGAAGTCATTAGAGCTGAAGATGTTGAAGTCATTAGAGTTGAAAATGTTGAAGAAGTCTTTTGCACATGGTGTAGTCTTTGGTCATGGGTAGGTTTTCCATCAAGTTGAAGTAGAAGAGATGTAGAGTTAAAACCAAAAATGGTTGAGGAAAGAGTTTACAAGTGTTTTTGTAAATAAGTTTTTGGAACAAAATACAACTCCTATTTTTCTAAGGGTTTTTGTCCAATCCTAGGGTTTACAAATCCTACAGGCAACACAATGCTCTGATACCAACTGTAGGGGTCCCAACCTTTAATAAGGTTGATCCATCCTGTGTTTACAATGCTAGTCCCTAGATCAATAGCTAGCATCCACAGTTTAGATGTAATATCAAGAAACAAGGGTCATAATATAACTTTATAACCAGGAATAACATAATTTATTACATCAAAACATAGCTCATTTGGCTATTACATTACATTGCAGCGGAATAACTATAGTTGTGGGTCCTTCATCTTCAAAGTGCCACAGGCAGATGTTGGTTGTAGACTTTGTAATCCTAAACAATCAATCTTCACTAAAACAATCAAACCTGCAACATACAAGTTACAGCCACAAAGGGTCAATACATTTGAATTGTATTGGCAAGTGATACTATATTTGTATAGTGGAGTCTATCATCTATATGCATTTGGCTAAGTGGAGTTGAGGCTTGCATTGCTCAAAATAGATTTTTCCTTAACTTTTGAAAATACTAAGTTTTTGTTTGACAAAATCATTTTCCTCAATCAAAGATTTCAAGATCCTTGTACCAAGCCATCTCTCCATCAATGATTGAAGAATTCAATCAACCCTTGTTCAAACCACAAGATTTTAATTTAGAAATTGGAATGATGATATTCTTGATTGCTTCCATGTCTTGATGCTCAAATTGTCCTTTACCAGGGACATGGCTAAGTACTTAGATTTTACACTCTGCAGAGGTGGTGCACTTTCCCCACAAGACTTGGTTTCCCAAGACAAGATCTTTCAGAAGCCTTCCCTTAGACCAAAATGGACGCGTTCCAACCTATCAAACACTACCACCCACTGTCCATATGGCTAAGTTCTTGCAACCTATATGATCATGGCAGAGCCCATATTGCCAAGTGGTTGCACTTGAAGCTTCTCAACATTTGACATCCCAAATCCCTTTGTTTCCTGGGTGGCATTCCACAAGTGAGATACACAATCCAAGCCTATGGCATTGTGAACCACTCAACCATTCTCCACCAAGCAAGCCCATTCCACCCAGGTGATTCATTAACTTAGTTGTTTTATTAGACAAAATCACAAGTCCTTAGACTTAGAATATTTTCCATAGTGTGAATATATATTCCACCCATGTTTTCTATTAGCTAGGCTAAGCTTGGTAGTAGTAGGAATCTCTAACTTAGGAAAATCCTACTAAGGATTCATCTTCTAGGTTTTCCTATAGCAAGTCCTATACTTAGCAAAATTCATGCAAGTTTTACTTAGCAAAATCACTAATGCATAGTGAAAGTAATGGGACAAAAGAATGAAGCATCACTTGCCTTTTTTGTAGAGTTTAGGTTCACTTCTTGATCTTTGCAACAATCACACTCTTCAAGTCACTACAAATCAATCAAGCAAGGCACAAACTCAATCTACCAATCAAGCAAAACAACACACATAAATAACAAAGTCAAAGAAATGCATGCAAGCATGCCAAGCTTTGTTTTGTTTGAAAAAGTGGTTCCTAGTGGGTCATAGTCATTTGGGTACATCTAATGGTCATTTCCTAAAGTGGCCAAGTCATTTGCAAAAGGTTTCACTTTAAAACCATTTTCAAAACAAAGTGTTATTTTATGTGGTGTAGGAATATTTTTACTAAGGCATTAGCCCATAGGGTTCACCAAATGAGTTGCTATTGCAAAACTTGGTGTTTTGGTCAGTAGGTTTGGTCCAAACCATCTACTCAAAGTTTTCTTCCCATAAACATTTCCATAATAAAATCAATTCTTTTTATTTGGCTAGAAAATGACTAAGTCAAGTAATCTAACCTAAATTTTACAAAAAATCATTTCTAACACCAAGGGTTGGTTCTTAGGGTCAGTAAGGTCACAACAAATCAATTTTCAAAGGTTTTACTCCAAAAATCATTTTTAAACAATTTTTATACTCTAAACAAGCATACATAAGTTTCTGCAAATTCAAACAAGTTAACAAATACTATTTGCTAAACTAAGGGCATGGTTGGCTAGGGTTTGTTCTCCTGAATCCATTGATATAAAATTTGTCAAATTTGGACGTGTGGTTCAAAAGATATAAGGGTTTGAAAATGGCATTTAAATCTGTTTTCAAAAATCTGTTTTATAACCTCTCTGGCCACGTGTCTGTATCTTATTGGCTCATAACGGTTCGGTAGGATCGCGTGATGTGGACCGCAGGATTTAAGTGGGATTGTGCGGTGCAGATCAAACGTAACGGTTCAGTTTAAGTGATCTATCGTGTGCATAGGATCGTGATCTAACGGCTCACATCGTATCAGCCAGGAACTAGCGGCGCTGCGGTGGCTACCGGCGGCGGAGCGGTCGGTCGATGACGGTGCCGGCGATACAGGAAGCGAGAGAGAGAAAGGGCATGCTCACCGGGCTCAGGGGGTCACGGCGATGCTCGAGGAGGTGTTGGTCGGACGAGGGGCGCTCGGGGGCAGCTGCGATTGCTCGCCGGAGTAGAGGACGGCGTCGGGCGCGTCAGGTGGTCGTCGTGGACGGCGCTGTGGATCACCTCAAAGCGAAATGACGACACGGTTAGATGCGCAGGAACAAGACAGAGTCGTGTGCATGAACTAGAAGGCACGGGGTGGTCGGAATTAACCTGTGGGCGTCGTCGGAGTAGAGGCAGACGGCGGCGGTACTGGAGGTTGTCGTTGGCGAGGCTCAGGGGTGTCCGCGGTCGAACGGGTGGTACGGGGAGGAGTGTCTGGGAGTGGGGAAGTTGCTAGGGTTCTCGAGAAGGAAGGGGGTGGCGTGTACTGGCCTGAATTGGCCGGAGACGGTGGTCGGAGCCGAGGCAGTCGAGGAGAGATTGTGGCAGCCTGGAGGCGTGTCGAGGAGGGGCGTCTGGGGGAAACGGAAGATGGGAGGCTGGCGCTTTAAGGTGCGCGATCACTGCGAGTAAAGATTGTCGCGTTAAGGCGTAATCAAGCCGAGAAATTATGTCTGCAACGGCGAGGAGAGGGGGAAGAAGAGGTCGTGCGGGGTGGAGAGGAAGAACAGGAGGAGTGGGGCCGTTGCGTCAGTGGGAAAAGGGAAGAGGGGGAGGTCCACATGTCAGTTGCTCCGTGGGTTTAAAAAGGAGTGTGAAACGTTTTCTTTCGGGGGAGGGGAGTTGGGCTGGCTTGCTGGGCCTTGTTGGGCTTGGCCAGTTGGGTCAGTCCTTTTCCATTTTTTTTTCTGCCTGTTTGTTTATTCTTTTCTATTTTTTGATTTGTTATTTCAAACAATTATTCAAACATTCAAACAACAATCAAACAAATTCAAACAAACACTCAACTTTACTTTGAATTTGATTCTGTTTTTCATCATAATCCAAATCTCAAAATAAAATAATATTTTATTTATTTTGGATCCATTTATTAATTAAATAAAGTGGATCTTTAATTTATTAATAGTGTTTGATTTATTTAATAAAATTTCCATTTGAAATCCAAATGTTTTAAAAATCAAATCAGTAGGTATCATTTGGAAGTAAATAATATTTGGATACTTGTTTAAAACAAACTATTATTTTACTTTAGGGTCCAATAATAATTAAATAAAATGAGCATTAGTAAATAACTCAAATAGGATTTGTTTATTTAAATCTTTTATTTTGGAATCTAAAATTGTACCAAAGTCATTCAGTAGGTTTTATTTGAGAATACAAAGTACTTGGAAAACTTATTTAAATTAAACAAATAAGTTTTGATGGTTTATAAATGATAGAACCTTTATTAATAAAACTTGGATATTAAATCCTTATTAATTTATTTTAAATAAACCTTTGCTAATTTTATTTAGAATAAAATGTTTTAATTCCAAAGCTTGGCCAAGTTTTAATTTGGCTTTATAAAATAATCTTTATTTATAAATCCATCTTTTCTTTTGAATACCAAATCTTTTATTAAGAGATCCAAACTAGTATTTTAAATATTTTTATTTTCCTTTAATAAAAGTTTATCTTTTTAAATCTCTTTAGGATTTATTTAATTCAAATTGGTTTGAGGTTCCATTTGAATTCAAAAAGTTTCTTCTGGCTATGAAAATCAAACAAAGTTTTATTTTATTAATTTATTTTCACATTACAAGATTTGGAAAATCTTGGGATGTGACAAGGTCCGTGTGTAATTGCATGTCTTTGCGTCTCTACGCATCACTCATTCTCTAATGAGATGGCTTTGTATAAATTTGGTCCTTTGGTGAGACCTTTAGTTCTTTGGGGCTAAAACATGTTGATAATATTGTCGTACAATATATCTTCATAGTATTATCCCTGCTGTGAACTACACCTAGTTTGATAACAAACTACTTGACACAAATGCCCTCTTTTGCTGTTATAATAGCAGTCATATACTTAGCCTTTTGTGGTAGTATCTGTCACAATGTCTTAACTTTGGAACTCATCCAAATCCATTATGGAACTTACTTTCCATTTTATTGTGCCACCCTTAGTTTAGATTGAGATAAACTTAATTTATACTTTGTGACAAAACTAGTATCAATGTAGTACTTTTACAATGAACTAACCATCTATTTGTCACTTCTACAAATAATATACTCTTACTTCTTCCAAAAGATCATAATAATATCCTTACTATTGTCCAATGATCATCTTATGAATCATTCTGGTATATGCTCATAACCTTTTAGAGCATAGGACATATCTGGATTTGTACATATCACAGTATGATTGATATAAATACTCTTTGTGATTTCATACATCAAGTATCAATCTATACTTGAATCTTTGTTTCACTTACCAAGTGTCAATACACTTGAATATATCATCAATATTGAACTCATTCAATCCTTTATGTGCGACAAGAACCTTTCTTGTAGTTTCTATATTGAACTTATTCAATACATCATCTATGTACTTTCGGCACAACCATATTAGCGTCTATTGATGCAAATATTTTGGTTTTTCCTAAGTCTTTCATCGGGATGAAATTCTTAATATGTGTTAACAAAAGATACATCATTTTTAATCAACAATATGTCTTCCACATAATGTATTAGAAACATGTCTTAGCGCTCCCACTTAATTTCTTGCAAATGCAAGCATCTTCATTGTCTCTGATGAAATTAAACTCTTTAACAGTTTCATCATAGTGAAGATTCCAACTCCGCAATGCTTACTTCAACCATTGAAGTTTGCATATGCTTTTAGCATCCTTTGAATTAACAAAACCCTATGGACCGTGTTATGCACATGTCCTAGGTAACAATTCTATTAGAAGAACTTGTTTTGTTTATTCAACTACCACATAACAAAATTATATGTAATGGTTGCTACATTAATCTGTCTAGACTAAATATCGCTTATGAAAGATCAGATCTTGTCATAGTCAACCTTTGAACATTGTTGTGAACTCTTTCCCAACATGTCGACTATTTCATAGATGTGCAACATCCATGTCTATTTATTTATATATCCAAACACAACTGTAAGGTCTTACACCTTTCTCGAGGGTCCTTCAAGTTCAAAACTTGATTTCTCGTGTATGGAACTATCACGGATTTTATGGCTTCAAGCCATTTTACGGAGTCAGGTCCCATCATCGCTTCTTTGCATGTAGTACGTTCATTATTCTCAAATAATGATTCAACCCTCAAATCTTGGTATTTGATTGTTTACTCGACCTACTTGGTTCAACAGAAACTTTGACCTTCGTAACCACAACCTTTGAGGCACGTGAGCCATGAGCATTGTTGCTGCCTCGGAACACTTTTCGGCGCTGCGCAACTTTGCACATATAGCTAAGGTTCATTTAACTTTATCAAAGTTCTATTGTCCTCCCACTTATTTTTTTATGAAAAATTCCTTCTCAAAGAAACTTGACGTTCTAAGTGACAAACACTTTTGTCTCCGATGTTATGGAGGATTACTTAACAGTTATTCGAAATAACATACAAAGACAGGTTCATCCGACTTTGGTTGCAAACATCTTTCTTATGCATAGCATACCAATGTTTAAGAAAGGACAACTTGGGTTTTATCCCAAACCATAACTTTATATGGTGTCATTTCAACGGATTATGATGGAGCTCTTTTCAGTGGAAAAACGGTAGTCTCTAAAGCTTTTAATCTTTAAAATATAATGGCAGTTTTATGAATTACACCTTCGATCTTACCATGTTAAACAAGGTTTAATTACATATCTCGAACGCTCCATACTCTTATGGTGTTTCGGGAAATGCAAATCCACGGAACGATTCCTTAAATCTTAGGTATTATGCTAAACTTGTAACTCAAATATCTTCCTTTATGATCTTATCATAATCTATTTATATTCTTGTTACAATGATTTTGCACTTCATCTTGAAAGTCTTTGAACTTTTCAAATGTTTCATACTTCATCCTTATTAAGTAAATATTCATATATTCACTCAAATTTTCGGAGAAAGCATATGAAGTTGAAATCCATCGCTCTTGACTACACATAATGGACTTCGTACAACAATATGTACAAGTTCCAATAAGCTAGTCATTCGTTCCCTTTTGGCCTATGAACGAAGTTTTAATTATCTCTAGGAAAGTTTCACAAGCGTCATTTGATCAAAAATCAAAAGACTCCAAAATTCCATACACATGGAGTTTCTTCATGTTTTCTTTCCAATATAATTTAAACGGCGATGTCACTTCCTAAGTGATCTTTCAATCAATTTGTCTTTCGACATTTTTAGCACTAGTTTTATGGATGTGATTTCTCCAACGAGATTTGTGAATCATCCATCTTTTATGGATTACGGCAATTATTTGAACAACTCTTTTGTTCTCATAATACCTGATAAAACAAATCTTGAAGGCAAGCTTTGATGTTTAACGAGCAACACAATAACCCTTTATTTGTTCTCGATGAACATCATCACATATTCTTTTGCTAGTTACTTAGGCCATTGTAGTTCATGAATTGTGTTGTTTCGTATGACGACTCACACCAACAAATTCAGTATCAAATACTTAAGAACCACATTGTTTAATAAGCAAAGAATATAGCCATAACATGTATATCATCTATATACTTAAACTGAACAATTCTAGTCTTTTCTTTTCTGCCATATATTTATGAGATTCTCTTTCAGTATTTCCTTTTCTGTTTGAAAGAATCTATCAACGTCAACAGTGGAGTCATACATATGACACATAGTCCAAAGCGTGTATAGTTAAATACCAATGTCTTTGTACTTGCACTTTGAAGTAGATCACCATCATCAAATGTTTGGTGTTCTTTCAAATTCTTTTCTTTAGTAATCTCTTGGTGTAGTAAATATTTTACCTACATCAAATATTCACCCTTATCATGGAATTATTCATGATCAAGCTACTTTTAGCTTATAACGATGAATCGCGAGTATAATGTTGCTCTCCAAAACCTTTTGGTGGATTAGGACAACTAGTGTCTCCAACCCTTTGCAAATTCTCATCAAATATGAGAACATGACTTTTGCCATATTATACTCTATCATGTTTCAACCAAAACTTTGTTTCAGATATCACAATATCTTCCACACACCATGGTTTCTGAAACAACTCTTTCAGATCCCAGATAACATTGATATTAAGACAATTCTTTGAATATCAAGAATCATGGAGACAAACATGATACTCATACACTAACCCTTGGAATTGTCACTCTTGTTTTAATACCAATTATTAAACTTCATGGAGTAACCGGAACTTACTGAAAGTTTGCAATAGGACTTTTAAACTTTAGATTAACACTTCAGAACAATATGATACCAGTTCGTAAAGTAACTAACCAGAATTCTATAGTTCTATCATCTCAATTATAACTAAGCGCAAGGTGGTAAACGGATGCCAATGACTACAACAACTATGCAAATTCACTTTGATTTAATTTATGATAAATAGTGTTCAACTTTTAATAATATTGCCGTTGAACTCCCACTCAAAACAATATACCTCGCATTTTTTTAGTGATCACACGAACCAAATCCACCACATCAAAACCGATCATCACGAGAATTGATGTAGCTTCAATGGCGAACAATCAACATGTTCATCATATCTACTATATGACTCATGCTTTACCTTTTGGTGATCCGTGTTCCTGAGACCATGTCTGTACATGCTAGGCTCGTCAAGATCAAACCTTAGCTTCCGCATGAGCAAATCTGGCTTGCCCACGTTGTATACACTTGTGGAATCTAACACACCCGATCATCACGTGGTGCTTCGAAACAACAAGCTTTAGCAACGGTGCTAACTAAGGGTGAACACTTTATGACTTGAAATTGATGTGCATGAGGGATCATCTTATAATGCTACCGTCGTCTACTAAGCAATACAAGATGCATAAAGGATTAACATCACATGCAATTCATAATATGTGATATGATATGGCCTTTCTTCTTTGTGCTTCCGATCTCCATCTTCAAGCACGAACATGATCTCCATCATCACCGACATTGCATCAAGGTCAATGATGCTTCTCCATGGTTGTCGTCCACCGGCTTCAACTATTACAACTACTTTGAATAGACACGCGGGTCTTAACAGAAATTAAAGACAACCATATGGCTCCTTCCGGTTGCCGACTTACAATAAGGAACATTGCATACATCATATATAATCACAATCATGGCCATATCACATCACTGCACACCCTTGCAAAACAAAGTTAGACGCCTCTACTTTCTTTGCATATTTTACGTGGTTTGGGGCTTTCAATAAGTGTCGTTCTAACTTACGAACAAGAACCACAACATTGATACTAGTATTGTTAATCACCCGTTGTAAATTGGATCTTAACTATGCTAGGAGAAACAGGCACCCGTAAAGCCACTTATGCAATACAAGTTGCATGTCAAGCGTGGAGAAAGTCTCATGAACGATGTCATGTAAGGTTAGCCCGGGCCGCTTCATCCCAACATACCGCAAGATGCAAAGTACACAAGAAGCAATCGACAATAAAAGCATCAACGCCCACAATGACCATTGTGTTCTACTCGTGCAACAGATCTACATATAGACACGGCTCTGATACCACTGTAGGGGTTCGTAGCATGGAAAACAAAAAAATTCTACCGCATGCACACAAACAAGCCAAGATCTATCTACTAGATTGTAGCAACGAGTCGATAGAGGAACTTACCCTCGAAGATTCCAAAGCGGTTAACGAGAGCAGATTCTCGTGGGTGATGTAGTCGTACACTTGCCGATCTCAAGATCGCGTAGACGATCCTTCCGGCGCTGCGTTCCGGCAGCGCTTCCGCAGTCAGTCACACGTTCGGTACTCGACGAAGACCTTCCTCTCCCTTGTTCCAGCAGGCAGCGGAGGTTGTAGTACTCTCCTCGTGATTCCGGCAGCACGACGGCGTGGTACCGGAAGTAGAGGGGAGATCTCGCAGGGCTTCGCCTTAAGCCGGAGCGAGTATGGTGGACTATGAGAGAGCCTTGGTGATCTAGGGTTTAGACACACCAATTAGAAGGGGCTAAAACGGCGGCTAGGGCAATTAGAAGCTCTAACTCGGCGGCTTGGGAGAAATCCCTAGGCTGTGGCTAGGGTTTAGGTTTAGAGGGAGGCAACTTGTGTCTAGGAGGGGAGCCCTGCCCCTCCTTATATAGGTGGAGGGAGGCGCGCAAGGGGAGGGGAGTCCCTCCCCAACTCGGCCTCCAAGTGAGCCGGCGGTGGGAGGAGGAACTCCTCCCCCAAGTCGGTTTCAACCTCCTCCTCCTCTTTCCAAAAACTTCCGTTTGACTTTCAAATTAGCCGTTTGACTTTTCAAACTAGGATTTGAATAAATCCTTTATTTTGGACAGCGAAGACACCTAGTACATGATGCAATCATTCCAACTTGCAATGACACATTAATGTACCCTTCCCCCCCCCCCCGGAGTGCCGGACATTCCGGAACCTTCTAGAACATTCCCGATGAAAACACCGGAACCATTCTCCAACCCCGAAACAGGACTTTCCTTATATGAATCTTATTCTCCGGACCATTCCGGATCTCCTCGTGATATCCCGGATCCCATCCGAGACTCCGAACAACATTCGGTCTCTTACTCATCATTCCATAACTACTCAAACAACATCGAATCCTTAAGTGTCTCCCTACGGTTCGTGAATTATGCGGACATGATCGAGACACTTCTCCGATCAATAACCAATAGAAGAATCTGGAAATTCATATGGCTCCCACATATTTCTACGATTACTTTGCGATCGAATGAACCACTTACATACGATACCAATTTCCCTTTGTCTCACGATAGTTTACTTATCCGAGGTTTTTATTGTCGGTATCTCTGCATACCTAGTTCAACCTCGTTACCGATAAGTACTCTTTTCTCGTTCCCGTGATATGTGATCCCTTGTGAGCCAGTCACATGCTTGCAAGCTAATTGGATGACATTCCACCGAGAGGGCCCAGAGTATATCTATCCGTCATATGGATGGACAAATCCCACTCTTGATCCTTGTGTCTCAACTCATACTTTCCGAACACTCAATGCCACCTTTATAGCCACCCAGTTACGGTGTGGTGTTTGATGTCATCAAAGCATCCTTCCGGTGATGGTGATAAGCATGATCTCATGGTCGAAGGAATTAGGTTACTATGTATCAGAAAGCTTATAGCAAATGAACTATATTAAATGACTTGATCTTTATGCTTCGCTTTAACTATAGGAGTATGTCCATCACATCATTCTCCTAATGATATGACCCTGTTGTCAATAACATCTCTATGTTCATGATCAGGAAACCATGATCATATATTAACCAACAAGCTAGTTTAACAAGAGGCTTTACTAGGGACTTTTTTTATGTTTACAAATCACACAAGTATTAATGTTTCCTGTTAATACAATTATAGCATGTTATGTAAACATTTATCATAAGTATGAAGATATGATAATAACCACTTTATTATTGCCTCTTGGGCATATCTCCAACAACAATTTCAGGACTCAACAAAACAAAAACAAAAGGCAAACTAAAACGGGTTGTCTCCTAAAAAGCTCTTTCTTTATAGCCTTTAAGATGGGCATGATAATTTCAAAGATGCTCACATAGGAGATATGGATTTGAAGTGAAAAAGAGCATCAAGAAGAAAATATCCAACACATTTTAGTCTAAACCACTTCCTATGCAAAGGGGTCTCATGAGAAAACAAATTACTTAAACAAAAGGCCACTAGCATAGGAAGACAAAAAAATGCAACTTGAAAGCTTTCAACATAAAACGGGGGAACTTAATATTATTGAGATGCATAAAACCATGTTTCCCTCTCTCATAATAACTTTTAGTAGCACTTTGAATAAAGTTGAAAATATAACTATCACGAGAAACAACTTTATCATTAGAATGAGCATACTTACAATCATCAAAAAGAGGTCTAAGTTCATAAACTGGATCAATAGAAGCAACTTGTTCAACCCTGAAATCCTCATTAGGCAATTCATTTTCATAAGGATCTTTTACAAATTTGGAAAAGTTAAACTCATAAGAATATCCATCAAAACTAGTTAAAACTTTCTCCTTGTTACAATCTATAATAGCCCCACATGTGTTCAAGAAAGGTCTACCAAAAATGATAGGACAAGTTCTACTAGCTGCTGAACTAAGCACTAGAAAATCAGCAGGATACTTAATCTTACCGCAAAGTACTTCCACATCTCTTACAATACCAATAGGGCCAAAAATTTCCTTATTAGCAAGGTGAATAACCACACCAATTTACTCAAGCTCACAAGGACCAATTTCATGCATAATCTGTTTGTAAAGCTCATAAGGAATAGCACTAGAACTAGCACCAATATCACATAAACCATAGTAGCAATGATCACCAATTTTAACAGAAAGCACGGGGACACCAGTTTTCCTAGCTTTACTAGTATAAGAGACAATATTAGAAGCATCTTCACAGAAGACAATGTGCCCCACTTCTATGTTTTTAGTGACACGATCTTTCTCAATCGCTACTATAGGTTCAATTTTTATTTGCTCATCAGGTTCCACAGTTTTCTTTGTACCTTTGTTAACCGCACTAATTATCATAGTATACTTCTTTTCCTGAGCTAGGAAAGGTATTTTCTCAATATAAGGTTCAGGCAAAATATGATTAATAGTACAAACTTCAGTGTTTGAAACAGGAACATGATTAACAACATCTTTATAAGGTGCATGGTACTTGCCCCACTTATTTTTAGGAATTTCTATATAAGAGGCAAAAGCCTTAAAACAATTGTCAATACTTTTAGAATCAAGACCATACTCAGTACTAATATCACGGAAGTCATTAGTTCCCATAAAATATTTAATGCATTCATAATAATAATTTATTCCTGACTTTCTTCCTTTGTCATTCTCCCATGCTTCAGTGTTCTCTTGAATACGGTCTAGGAGATCCCATTTAGATTCTTCCTTCATACGTGTGAATGATCTAGCACAGGAAGCATCTAGTAAATATTTATCATGAAGAGAAAGCCTTGCATAAAAGTTACTGATAATAATATTGTTAGGGAGTTCATGAATAGGACATTTAAGCATTAGTAACTTCAATCTCCCCCAAGATTGAGTTGTACTCTCTCCATCACGAGGCCAAAATTTATATAGTAGATTCCTTTCCTTATGAATCTCACTGGGAGGATACAATTTAGAATAAAAGAGAGGTACTATTTCCTCCCATTCCATGGATTATCCATTCTTCAGCAGCTTATACCATTCTTCAGCTCTTCCTTTCAATGACATAGATAGTAACTTCTTCTTCACCTATTCAGTTGTGACACCTGCACACTTAAACAACCCGCATAACTCATGGATAAAAAGCAAGTGATCCCCAGGATGGACAGTTCCATCCCCTAAATAGTAATTATCCATAACACGATCAATAATACTTGTAGGTATCTTAAAAGGATCTATCTCAATAGGTGGTGGTTCATCTACTACCCTTTCAGTGGTATTAGTTTTCGCAAACAGAAAACCAAGTGGGTTATCCATATTGGAAACAAAGTACCAAACAGAAAGAAAAACAATACTCATAGTAGAAGTTTCCTTTACCAGTTCCACTCTTCAATAGCGCTTCACTCCCCGAAAACGGCACCAGAAAATAGTCTTGATGACCCACAATTATAGGGGGGGTATCGTAGTACTTTCGATAAATAGGAGTGCCGATCCCAACGAGGAGCAGAAGGTGTTGACTAGTGGTATGGAGCAGGAAATCTCTATAAATACTTAGCAAACAATTTTTTAGGGTTTTTCTGATAAAGCAAGGAAATAAAGTGCAAGTAAATAAAACAGCAAATAATTGTAGCAAGTGGCCCAATCCTTTCTTAGCAAAGGACAAGCTTGTGGAAATACTAATGAGGACTATCAAGTGCTTTCGTTTCATATAGCTGATTAATCTTGTTCGGTTTTGTCGGGGGGGATAACCCCCGATAGGGTCATAAGGGGTAAAACATTGCCCAGTTTGGTTTATGCTGAGTAAAGAATAACTCAGGCCGGGTAACAACGGCCGGGTAAGAAGGTCATGTACGGCCGACATAATTCTTATACGGGTCCCCCTCCTGTATAAGACAAGTTTGTTTGCCTTGCAGGAAGCGAGATGCCGAGTCTCACGAGGGAAGGCCAAGTCAGAGAGGACGTGTGGCAGCTTTCTAAGTGAGGTTCGAGATGGACCGTGTTAAAGCACAGTCAAAAGAGAAGGGTGACGCCGGGTGACACAAAAGGAGCCGGGTGACGCCTAAAGCAAGGGCTGACATACAAAGTCATTGTGTGACACCAAAATAACTGGAGGCTACGTACGAGAAGATCGTTAGCTGTCTAGCTTTGTTGACTGGGTCAAGGGGCTCAGGGCTATCCCATGACCCGGCCCGTATAGTGAGGACCAAGATCCAAACAGTAACCCTAGGACCCAAAGGGGTGTAACCTATCTGACCAGCGCCTATATAAGGAGGGGAATAGCTAGGGTTTAAGGGGGTGGGACCAAGTAGAAGACTAGTGCCCTGAGGCTATGCTCAAACAACTCAAGGAGCACTTGTAAACTTCTAGTATCAATAAAAATCCTAAGTGTGGAGAGTTCATCTTATTCTTCATGCGCGGCTAGACCCTGCACTCCTCCCCGGTTACCACAAGCGTCCTTTGGTCCCCCAACTTAAGCCTACCCATGGCATCTGCCGTGACACCACCACGACAGTTGGCGCCCACCGTGGGGCAGAAGCAGGCGCTTGCTGGAGTTTTCATCCGGACGGGAAACATCATCGCCAAGACCGGCGAGCTCGTCTATTCCGGCCTCATCCAGAGGTTCGGGGCACTCAACTTCATCAGCGAGAACGTAGACTGCTTCGGGACCAAGCCGTTCCCAAGGGGCGGTCGCTTCATCAAGTTCGGCGAGCACCAGGTCTACTTTGCGGTGTGCGTGGAGCACGCATACCCGGAGAACGTCATCCTGGCGCCGGATCCACCTGCGGTTCGTGATGCAGGAAAGCTTCATCAACTCATCTCCATCGAGGTAATGATGATAGCTCCGAATCCCCCACCCCCTCCAGTAGTCCCTATGATGAATGAGGAAGCTGAGGGAGGAAATCTAGAGGAAACGCCAAGGGAGGCAAGAAGTGCAAAGGCACCACTAGAAAAGCCAGAGAACATAGCTAGGAGTAAGAGAGCTAAAGAATTGCAAGAAGCAATAGAGAAATTAGCAGAGCCAGTAGCGCAAGAAACTGATCTGGCACACGTGCAGGCCGAGTTAGAGGAGGCCAGGATAAAAGTCCTGGAGAAGGCAAAGGAATTAGTGCAGTTACAGCAAGATGTGGATATCACGATCCGAGAGCTCAACTCGGCAAATCGAGTCAAGGGCGCTAAGACCCGGCTTGATGCAACAAGGTTGAGAGGGAGAAACCTCAATGAGGAATTGGCGTACGCCATGTCAAAGATAACACCAGAAAACAGCAACGAAACAGCCATGCGGCCGACATACAACACTGCAGCAGCAAATCTGAGGGCCGCAGAGGCAGCAATGACTGACCTTCCCCATTTGACGGGTGAAGCAAAGAGGAAACAACAGGAACGATTCAATGAATTGGTAAGAGCAGCAGGGATGATGAATGAAGCGTACTACATGGCAAATCCGGGTATAGCTGGGAGGTCACACCTGGTTCACTTGGCAACCCCCATCCCGGCGAGATCAGCAGGCCGCACAGCCTCCTCACTCGGAGTGGCGCCGAGACAGAGAAAATAAAATAGTGTGGATTCAGGAAGGAACAAGAAATTGGTTGCCTATGACCCGGAAATAGTTCAGGGAAACCCGACTGGTGCACAAGGAACAAGAAGAAATATTGTTCAAGTAAATGGGAACCAGGAAATGTTGGCCAAGAAAGGCAAGCAGCAAAGAGAAATGACAACGGAGGGCAGAACTTCGCACCTCAACCTCGGCGTGGGACTCACTCGGCGGGAGGAGGAAACCCAGCTCAGAATCATGCGCCAGCTCAACCCGAAAAGAGACGGCAAAGTGCGGGAAAAGTAGTGCAGCAACCTGCAGACCCATACAATGATGGTTACTCGACAATGGTTAATGACGGGTATGAATTGTCAGATCATGTATACCAAGCAATGGGAGCTATACTCGGAGGCAGAAATCTTCAGCCAGACGATGCGAGGCTAAAACTTGACCGAATAAAGATGGCAGAGCTGATTGAATCACAAGGTCCATAGGGTCCACTAAGTTTTGTCCCAAGGATCATGAAGGAGCCGCCAGTGCCAAACTTTCAGCTAGCCAAAGGGATGAAGACCTAAGATGGAAGCACAAAGCCAGAAGACTGGCTTATAGATTATGGAACAGCAGTAAATATCATGCAGGGAAATTTGAGATGGGAAGTGCAGTATGTGCCGCAGATTCTAGAAGGACCAGCAAGGGTATGGCTGAATAATTTGATACCCAGAAGCATCAACAGTTGGATCGATTTTCAGGAAGCTTTCGTGAGCAATTTCACAGGCACGTACAAGAGGCCGAATCGCCCACAACAGCTAGTTATGTGCAAACAAAGGCCGAATGAAACAGACAGGGAATTTCTCACAAGGTGGTGCACCATGGGCAACTCTTGTGAAGGGGTAATCGAGCCTCAGACCATTGCATGGTTTGCACAAGTATGCAGGCATGGAAGTGTATTGTGGCAAAGGTTACAGAGAGATATGCCATCAAGCTTAGCAGAAATTATAAGAATCATCGACTCATACGCGTTAGGAGATCCGACTCAGCCTCTGCTTATATCGACAGACGGGATGACAGAGACTCAGATCTACGACGTATCCGGGTCGCAAAGGCTCCAGTAAAGGGCAGAGTATAGAAGCAAGAGAAGAGACGAAAGACCATACTACAGATATGATTCGACTCAAGTTGTAGCTGTGAGTCAGGATCATCCAAATAGTGGAAGTAGCCAACTTCAAAGGACAAATGGGCAATAGCAATGGATACCAAAGAATGATGGCAAAAAGCCATATGAACAAAGAAAGCCATACCAAGACAGGCAGAAATATACTTATGAAATGATGTTGGACCGACCGTGTAAGTTCCACACGCCCAGTCTGAGTAAGCCAGCAAACCACACAAAAAGACAGTGTACTTGGTTTCAGAAGGGAGACAGAGTGGATTCACTAACTCAGCAGTTACCACCACCGCATCCTCCACCACTCACAGGAGGAAATGCTCAAGCTGTTGGAGTTGAGCATAGATATGAGAACAGGTAGACGAGATATCATAACCAGGAAAGAAGGGAGGCTATGCATCAGGTGCATAACCCAATAGGTGATGACGCTCATATCGGCCATGGAACCAGGAATGAGTACAGAGAGCATCACCAGAGCTATGTCGTATTTGTCATAGAGCCGAATGACAAAAAGAGTCAGTAGAGACGAATGATGGAAGTGAATGCCACAATGCCGGCAATTCCAAAGTACATGCGTTGGTCTGAACAGGAGATAACTTGGAGCATAAAGGATCACCCCAAGATCATGCCAACACTAGGAGGTTATGCTCGCGTCCTGGATCCAACATTTATGGGCCCAGATATCAACATGAAGTTCTCCAAGGTACTGATAGATGATGGCAGTAGCATCAACATCATGTACAAGGATACCATGCTCAAGTTAGGCATCACTATGAATATGCTGGAGCCGACTAAGAAAACTTTCCATGGAATTGTGTCGAGACTGTCATGTGAGCCAATTGACAAGATCTGGGTTGACGTCTTATTCGGCAACAGAGAAAATTGTTGCACTGAAGCTATAGAGTTCGAGGTGGTTGATCTGGTCAGCTCATACCATGCCTTACTCGGCAGGCCGGCTATGGCAAAGTTTATGGCCACTCCTCACATTGCTTACTTAAAGATGAAGCTGTCAGGATCATGCGGAGTTATCATAACTGAAGGAGATTACAAGAGATCTACCGCATGCGCTTTAGCCGGATCTTCGTTGGCTGAGTCACTGGTCATAGCACAAGAAAAGCATCAAATGATGGAGGTTGCAGCACTAGCCAAGGCAGCAAAAATGTCTATGACGGCACTCACTAACCCGCATGGCAGTGTATCCTTCCAAGCTACCAAGAAGACAAAGAAGATACAGGTGGATGAGGCTTTCCTAGAGCATACAGTTACCATTGGTGCTGCGCTGACTGACAAATAGGAAAGCGAGCTCACCAGCTTCCTCCGTGAGAATCGGGATATCTTTGCATGGTCCACACAAGACTTGCAAGGAGTTCCAAGGGAGCTGGCTGAGCACTCTCTTCATGTGAGGCCATATGCCAAGCCGGTGAAGCAACCCCTCCGCCGCTTCGCTGAAGATAGGAGGAAAGTGATAGCCGCTGAGATAGCCAGGCTCTTGGCTGCCGGGTTTATCATGGAAGTACTGCACCCAAATTGGTTGTGAAATCCAGTCTTGGTCGAGAAGAAAAAATATGACCTGAACGTGGAAATGGTGTGGCGCATGTGTATTGACTACACGAAACTCAATAAGGCATGTCCAAAAGATCCATTTCCCCTGCCACGGATCGATCAAGTCATAGACTCTATGACCGGGTGTGAGTTGTTGTCGTTCGTGGATGCGTATTCTGGTTTCCACCAGATACCACTGAATCTGAATGATCAAATAAAGACAGCTTTTATCACCCCGTGTGGGGCTTATTTCTATCCCACTATGCCGTTTGGATTGAGAAATGCAGGTGCAACATATCAAAGATGCATGCAAAAATGCTTGCAAGATCAACTGGACAAAAATGTTCAAGTATACGTCGATGACACAACAAGTATAAGTGTTGTGAGGGTGAACCTGTGCTAATGTACCGACCTTACTTGGACTAATATATACTTGTGATTAAACCCCTTACAAGCATCCGCAACTACAAGAAAGTAATTAAGATATAAACCTAACCAAAGCCTTAAACTCGGAGATCCTACACTCCCTTGTGCAATGGTTTCCTAATGGGGGTTTAGGTTTCTGTCACTCCGTCAACCCCACAATTAGTAGCCAAATACACAATGCATTCACCTAGGCCCATAAATTGTTATGTCGACTCTAGTCGACGTTCACATGACACCACTAGAAGAATAGCACCACAACTTAAATATTAAACCATTGAATAATACCTCAACACATATCCACTACTAACAACTTGACTCCTCCCATGTCCTCAAGAACTAAATGAACTACTCACGAGACATCATATGGATCAAGATCAGAGATGATATAATGATGGATACACTGGTGGAAAAACGGCCTCTAGTCCCGGGCCGCAACGGGCTCTAGTCCCGGTTTTGGGCCCGGGACTGCGAAAACGGGAATAGAGGCCCCCCCCCCTCTAGTCCCGGCTCGCAACGGCCCGCGACTGATAACATCCACGTGGTTGTTTCAGCGCCGCGGGGGGCGGAAACCCTCTAGTCCCGGGCTGTAACACCACCCGGGACTAAAAGGTTTCCTGCCGCGGCAGAGAAACACCACATTTCTCTGCTGCGGCACAGATTGTGTATTTCCTTTTTTTTGCCATTTTGTTCCTTTTTCGTTTTTTGTTTCACTACCATAAACATATATTTCAGTATACATATTATACACTACTACATACACACTACACGTCGATGCATTTATATAATTAATCGATCCCTTGCAAGCATACATATAATCAATCATATCAAAAGGAAGAAATGTTTTGAAATTACATGGTCATTGATGAATATATATATCATATGAGCTACATGGAGATGACTAAGGCAAATCGAGTTCCACGTCATCCGCATAATGCTCTCCATGTACATCAAGGACTTCCTTCATCATAAATCCCGCCAGCTCCTCTTGAATTGCTCTTATGCGCTGGTCTGGCTCTAGTTTCTCCCGCAATGACTAAGGCTCTAGTTTCTCCCGCAAATCATAAATATAATGTGAGTCAACTTTCCGCTCACTGGTCAACTCTCGAATGTACTCGCAGACGTAGTATCCACATAAATGAGTTCCCGGTGGCTGCTGTAAACTCTTCGCCATTTTATAAGTTAGCTCCTCTTTGAATGGACCTGGTATTTTCTGTCTGAACCGTGTCCAACACCTGCTCGGCAAAGAAAATGAACAAAGGTTATTAGTTACTTGATATCAGTAAATGAATGAAAGAGGACGATATAATGTGATAATGATTGAAATTACTTATGGAGAATTGCTTTCATGTCGCTCCACTTCTCTTGGTCCCAACTTAATGAGTCATGGACTTCAACTAGGGAGTTGTCAACTTGAATGTTTAGCAAGATCCAGTGGAATCTGCGGACGTTTACATAAGCATACATGCATATATAGCTCATCGAGTAAGCAAAAATAAAATGTGTACAAGATATAAACACTCACTTGAAGTTGTAAGGAAATAGTATTTCCTTAACAAAATTATTCTCGGTTAAGAACCTGGACAGGTCTTCCTCCACGTCTTTGGGGTGATTATTTAACGTATATTCATTAATGATATATGGGTCAATGAACCAAACGTCGTATCTTCTAGCTCTTTTGCATTCAAGCATCTTCATTCTGCAGAATATAATATCATCATACAAAAGGATATATATAGTTAGGATAATATATTAAATGCAATGAACGAGCTAAAGCTACAAACTTAATTATAGAAATAAATAACTTACAGACAGTAGCAACCAATGATAGATTTGTCGAGGGCGCTCTGGTTGTATAACTGAAACAGTTCGGTCATTTGAACCTGTATCGAGTATCGTCTGAAGTGATGCTCCGTTCTAACGTCCACCGGAAACCAATCTTTCTAATGCTTTTTTTGTGCTTGCGACATGTACCATTCGTGCAGATTTCGCATATGTGTGGATAGACGCGCGAGCTCCTCATTACTGACTAGAGGCTCCCCTTGGACATACTGCCGTACTATCTGACCCACTGGCGTATCTTCATAGCCTAAATATTGACCAAGAGACATATTTGCTTCGTTAGCAAGTGCTTTGGCCTGCGATACAGTGATTCCCATAAGTGCAGCACTATTACGGGCTCTAGGGTCCATTATTTGCATGTCCATATCCATTTCAGCTCTGAAGGCCTTGTCGAGGTCTGAAATGACTTTGAGCGGGGCGATCGATTGATTCTTCTGTGCTCCGAGCTGGGCCACTTGCTTCCCGCTTTTTGCACTTGTGATTTTTTTCTTCTGTGCTTTCTTAATAATCTCCCGGTCATAGTCTGATTCCAGATTCATCGATATCTGGGATGGTTGCTCAGGAAAGGACTTAGCCCACTTTTTGCTTTTTTCGTTATATACCGGCTTTGGCTCAGGCTTTTTGGGTGCAAAATGCGCCTTAACTTGGGTAGCCACATCCGCGTTAGTTTCCTCATCGGTCTTGTCATAAGGTCTCTTTGGAAGAGCTGGCAGGATATCGACTATCTTCGGCGTTTGACCTTTCTTCGATGTGGGGCGCGGGGGACCGTCGAACTTCCGTTTCTTCGACGAGGTAGTAGTATTGCACGGAGGCGGAGATCGAGTTGATGTACTCCTGCTGCGGCGATCGTCAGCGGGGCGGGGTGGACTTGGAGGTTGGCGATAATCGGGTTGGGGTGGACTTGGAGGTTGGCGATAATCGGGTTGGGGTGGACTTGGAGGTTGACGATATTCGATGCGGGGTGGATTTGGATTCCTTGGAGTCGGTGGCCTTGGCGCCGAGCCTGGAAACTTGATGTACTTCTTATTCCATAGAATGATGTTGCTGAAGGGAATATGCCCTGAGAGGCAATAATAAAGTGTTTATTATGTGTATTCCAAGTATATGATAGATGTTTATTTTGCATGCTATAATTGTATTAATATGTAAACGTTAATACATGTGTGTTTAATAAACAAACAGAAAGTTCCTAGTTATGCCTCTCTCATAAACTAGCTCGTTGATTAACAAGATGATCAAGGTTTCCTGATCATGGACATTGGATGTTGTTAATAACGGGATCACAACATTAGTGTAATGGTGTGATAAACATTCATCCGAATATAGCATTACGATCAAAGTCATTGAGTTTATATTGCTATAACAACTTACGAAGTGATCCTAATCCTTAGACCATGAGATCATGTCAATCACTAACACCGGAAGAGTTTCTTGATAACATCAAACGTCACACCGTAATAGGGTGATTATAAAGATGGATTCAGAACTAATAAAGTGTTATGTTGAGGCTCATGGATCGAGAGTGGAATTTGTTCATCCCGATGACGGATAGATATACTCTGGGCCCTCTCGGTGATATCACATTGATTAGCTTGCAAGCAAGTGATTTGATCACTAGAATGTTATATCACAGGAACGAGAAAAGAGTGCATGTCGGTAACGAGATCAAACTAGGTATGGAGATACCGATGATCGAATCTCGGACATGTAATATATCGTGAAACAAAGGGATTAAGATACTAGCGTAAAAGGTTCTGACGATCACAAGAAAGTCATCGTTGAATGTGTGGGAGTCAGTATGGGTCTCCAGATCCCGCTTCTGATTATTGATCCGAGAGGGGTCTCGATCATGTCCGCATTATTCACGAACCGTAGGGTGACACACTTAAGAGACACCGACATCCAATTGGAGCAAATGTTTCATGCCGAAAGAATGAACAAGCGCAGGAATTTATTTCACTAGATACCGAAACAGGTTTTCGGGTGAAATTGCATAAAGTGGTTATGCATGTGAAATAGAATTCTAGCAAGGGGTTATTTGTGAATGTTTGTCATTAAAGTAATTGACAAAATTCTGAATAAAATAAAAGAGTTTTATTTAATGAGAGTTTGCATTAAATTTGGTGGAAATTTAATGGGAATTTGAGTGGACTTTTGAGTGGAGGGAATTTAAAGGAGATTTGTGAGTGGAGTGTCCACCCACATGAAGAGGGGAGGGCAAGGGGGCAGCCCCCATGCGCCGGCCACCCCCTTGGGGTTCCCCCCTCCTCCTATAAAAGGAGCCCCCCTCCTCACTTGTCTCTCACACCTCCTCGTGAAGGATCTCTCTCCCCCTCTAGAATTTATCTCCCATGGTCTCGGACTAGCGAGATACATGTTCCCGGTGGCTATTCGGCAAGAAAGAGTTGTGCTTCCGCTGCATCGCTGGAGCGAGGAGGCAGACGTTGCTCGGTGCCTCGAACGTGTGTGCGAGCACGGATGCGCTGCTGATTTGCGGCGCTAGGACTTCCTCTCGATCTTGAGATCGGCAAGAGATCGTCTACATCAACCACGAGTTGAACTCGTTAAGCTTTGTCGGTCTTCAAGGGTATGTTCTCTACGGATATACATCCGACCGTTGTTTGTATCTATTAGATAGATCTTGGTATATAGTTCACATCGTAGGAAAAATTTTGTTTTCTATGCTGCGAACCCTACAGTGGTATCAGAGCCGGATCTATCCGTAGATACTTTACACGGGTAATACACATATGAGTATGTGGGCGATGATGATCATGTTGTTGCTCCTTTGTTGCAATTTTGGATATTGGTGGCATAGTGGGATGAAGCGTCCCGGACAAACTTTACATGTCCTCGCACATGAGACCTGTTCCACGCTTGACATGCAACCAGTTTGCATAAGTGGCTAGCGGGTGTCTGTCTCTCCTACTATAGTCAATATCTATTTTGCAAGCGAGTTGTCAACAATTTGATTATCCTCGTTGTGGTTCATGTTCGTAGGTAAGAACGGTTCTATCTCGAAAGCCCTAAGCCACACAAAACTTGCAATGGATAAATTAGAGGCGTCTAGTTTAGATTGTTGCTGGGCTAGTGTTATGATATGGTAGTGTTGTAAGTAGAAGTATGAGATGATACTCTTACAACACACATAGCATGTAAAATCCATAGACCTTGGATTTACACATATAGGTATGATAGTGATCATACCACGATGCACATGATAGAGATCATCTGCGGGAACCATATCATTTCACTAATAAACATATGATGTCTGATAGCATCTTATATTGCTTGTTTAGCGCTTTGTTAGCATAATAAGATGATCCCTCATTTAAATATCAAGATAAGAATGTGTTCTTCCTTTAGTATGCACCGATTATGTTTTCGTCGCTCCAAGACATCACGTGATGATCGGGTGTTCTTGGATCCACGACCATATTTCGGGTGTAAAACAGTTACACACGCGAATACTAAGGTTCTAACTTGGCGAGCCTAGCATGTACAGACATGGCCTCGGAACACGGACCGAAAGGTTAAGCATGAGTCATATAGTTGATATGATGCCCATTTGATGCTCGCCTTTGAAGCTATACCGACTCACGTGATGATCGGACTTGGTGTAGTGGATTTGGTTCATGTAATCACCAAAAAGGCACGAGGGATGTCGTTTTTGAGTGGGAGTTCATTCGTAATATAGATTAGTTGAACTCAATCTATCATACACTTAGTCTAAACTTTACAAATTCTGTTGTAGATGGCACCACCTGCTTTTAATTTCAATGTGTTCATGGAGAAAGAGAAACTAGCAACGAACGGTAGCAACTTTACCGAATGGGCCATGAATTTGAGGATTCTCCTCTCTGCTGCACAAAAGCAATATGTGCTAGAAGCGCCGTTAGGCCCCCCACCTTTTGATGATGCCCCTGATGAGGAGAAGAATGTCTATCAGACTCGTCAGGAGGACCACAACTTAGTTCATTGCGGCATATTGTATGGGCTAGAGCCGGAACTTCGAAAGTGTTTCGAAAACGGCAATGCATTTGATACAATGGGTGAGTTGAAAATGATTTTCGACACACATGCTGCTGTAGAGAGCTACAACGCTTCAGAAAAGTTCTTTAGCTGCATGATGGAAGAGCACAGCTCCGTTAGTAAGCATGTACTCAAGATGTCGGGTTACGCCGATAAGCTTGTGTCCTTGGGAATATCGATTCCCATTGACTTAGGCATCCATCGTGTTCTGCAGTCTCTGCCACCTAGCTATAAGAGCTTCGTGATGAACTATAATATGCAAGGCATGAAGAAGTCTCTCCCTGAGCTTCTGTCAATGCTTAAAACTGCAGAAGTGGAGATCAAAAAGGAACATCAAGTGTTGATGATCAATAGGAACACTGGTTTCAAGAAAGACAAGAAGGGAAAATGGAAGGGAAGTAAGGGCGGCAAGCCGGTTGCCGCGCCTGAAAAGAAACCCCGAGTTGGACCTAAGTCTGATTCCGAGTGCTACTATTGTAAGGGGACTGGCCACTGGAAGCGCAACTGCCCCAAGTATCTGGCAGACAAGAAGGCCGGCAAGGCAAACAAAGGTATATATGATATACATGTTATTGATGTGTACTTGACTAGTGCTCGCAGTAGCACCTGGGTATTTGATACCGGTTCAGTTGCTAATATTTGTAACTCGAATCAGGGGCTGCGGAACAAGCGACCGCTAGCAAGGGGTGAGGTCAAGATGCGTGTCGGCAATGGATCAAGCGTTGATGTGATCGCCGTTGGAACGTTGCCTCTCCACTTGCCGTCGGGATTAGTTATAAACTTGAATAAATGTTATCTGGTGCCTGCACTGAGCATGAACATTGTATCTGGATCGTGTTTGATGCGAAGTGGTTATTCATTTAAATCCGAGAACAATGGTTGTTCCATTTATATGAATGAAATCTTTTATGGTCATGCACCGATGATGAATGATTTATTTCTATTAGATCTCGATGATAATGTTACACATATTCATAATGTTGATGCTAAAAGGATTAAACTTAATGATGATATATCAGCATATATGTGGCACTGCCGTCTAGGTCATATTGGCGTTAAATGCATGAAGAAGCTCCATTCGGATGGACTTTTGGAATCACTTGATTAGAATCATTTGATACATGTGAGCCATGCCTTATGGGCAAGATGACTAGAACGCCGTTTTCCGGTTCAATGGAACGGGCGACGGATTTATTGGAAATCATACATTCTGATGTATGTGGTCCAATGAGTGTGTTGGCGCGAGGTGGATATCGTTATTTTGTTACTTTCACGGATGATTTGAGTAGATACGGTTATATCTACTTGATGAAACACAAGTCTGAAACCTTTGAAAAGTTCAAGGAATTTCAGAATGAAGTGGAAAATCATCGTAATAGAAAGATCAAATTTCTACGGTCCGACCGTGGAGGTGAGTATCTAAGTTACGAGTTTAGCACTCACATGAAAGAGTGTGGAATTGTTTCACAACTCACACCTGCCGGAACACCACAGCGAAATGGTGTGTCGGAACGTCGTAATCGTACTTTATTAGATATGGTTCGATCTATGATCTCTCTGACGGACTTGCCGTTGTCATTTTGGGGTTATGCACTAGAAACTGCTGCATTCACTTTAAATCGGGCACCATCTAAATCCGTTGAAAAGACACCGTATGAATTGTGGTTTGGAAACAAACCTAAGCTGTCATTTCTTAAAGTTTGGGGATGCGATGTTTATGTGTAGAAACTTCAACCGGATAAACTCGAACCCAAAGCGGAAAAATGCGTCTTCATAGGATACCCTAAAGAAACTATTGGGTATTCCTTCTATCACAGATCCGAGGGCAAGGTTTTTGTTGCCAAGAATGGATCCTTTCTAGAGAAAGAGTTTCTCGCGAAAGGTGTGAGTAGTCGGAAGGTAGAACTCGAAGAGGTTGTGGAACCTTCTCTTCAAAGTATGGCGAGTAGCGCAGCGCCGGAAGTTGTTCCGGAGTTGGCTCCACCTGTTGAAGAGGGAACTAATGATAATGATCATGAAACTCCGAAAGAGAGTACTACCGAACCTCGCAGGTCAAACAGGACGCGTGCAGCTCCCGAGCTGTACGAAAATCCTATCATGAATTTCATGGTTGATGAAAATGATGACCCTGCGACGTATGAAGAAGCGATGATGAGCCCGGATTCCAACAAATGGTTAGAAGCCATGAAATCCGAGATGGAATCCATGTATGAAAATCAAGTTTGGAACTTGGTGGAATTACCTCACGACCGAAAGGCCATGGAGAACAAATGGATTTTCAAAAGGAAAACTGAAGCTGATGGTAATGTGACCGTCTATAAAGCTCGACTTGTCGCAAAGGGGTTTCGACAGATTCAAGGAGTTGACTACGATGAGACTTTCTCTCCCGTAGCGATGCTAAGGTCAGTTAGGATTATGTTAGCAATTGCTGCATATTTCGATTATGAGATATGGCAGATGGATGTCAAAACCGCGTTTCTCAATGGTAATATTGAAGAAGAGTTGTATATGATACAACCAAAGGGTTTTGTCGACCCTAAGGATGCTAACAAGGTGTGCAAGCTTCAGCGATCCATCTATGGATTGAAGCAAGCATCACGAAGTTGGAATCTCCGCTTTGATGAGGTGATCAAAGAGTTTGGATTTGTCCAAACTTATGGAGAAGCTTGTATTTACAAGAAAGTGAGTGGGAGCAATGTGGCATTTCTGATATTATATGTGGATGACATATTATTGATCGGAAATGATATAGATCTTTTAACAGTGTTAAAAGTTATCTAAACAGCAAATTTTCAATGAAGGACCTAGGTGAAGCGTCATACATATTAGGCATAAAGATCTATAGAGATAGATCTAGGCGCCTAATAGAGCTATCGCAAAGTACATACCTTGATAAGATTTTAAAGAAGTTTAAAATGGACGGAAGTAAGAAGGGGTTCTTACCTATGTTGCAAGGCAAGACATTGAGTAAGACTCAAAGTCCGGCTTCGGCGGAAGAAAGAGAGATAATGGACAAAGTCCCCTATGCTTCAGCCATAGGCTCTATAATGTACGCCATGCTATGTACAAGACCGGATGTGGCACATGCTATTAGTTTGACTAGTAGGTACCAATCGGATCCAGGTTCGGAACACTGGATAGCGGTCAAGAATATCCTTAAGTACTTACGAAGAACTAAGGATATGTTTCTTGTATACGGAGGTGAAGAAGAGCTCGTCGCTAAGTGTTATGTCGACGCTAGCATTGACACCGATCCGGATGACTCTAAGTCTCAATCTGGATACGTATTTCTCATGAATGGCGGAGCGGTTAGTTGGAGGAGCTCCAAACAACCTGTGGTAGCGGGATCAACAACGGAGGCCGAATATGTTGCTGCTTCAGAAGCGGCTCAGGAAGCAGTTTGGATGAAGGAGTTCATATCCGAACTAGGAGTGGTGGCAAACGCGTTGGACCCAATGGTGATCTATTGTGACAACAATGGTGCCATTGCCAATGCCAAAGAGCCAAGGTCTCACAAGCATTCCAAGCATATTAAGCGCCGGTTTCACTCCATCCGCGAGCATGTCAAGGATGGAGATATAAAGATTTGTAAAGTACATACGGATCTCAATGTAGCAGATCCGTTGACTAAAACTCTCCCTAGAGCAAAACATGATCAACACCAAAACTCAATGGGTGTTAGATTTATCACTATGTAACTAGATTATTGTCTCTAGTGCAAGTGGGAGACTGAAGGGAATATGCCCTGAGAGGCAATAATAAAGTGTTTATTATGTGTATTCCAAGTATATGATAGATGTTTATTTTGCATGCTATAATTGTATTAATACAGAAACATTAATACATGTGTGTTTAATAAACAAACAGAAAGTTCCTAGTTATGCCTCTCTCATAAACTAGCTCGTTGATTAACAAGATGATCAAGGTTTCCTGATCATGGACATTGGATGTTGTTAATAACGGGATCACAACATTAGTGTAATGGTGTGATGAACATTCATCCGAAGTATAGCATTACGATCAAAGTCATTGAGTTTATATTGCTATAACAACTTATGAAGTGATCCTAATCCTTAGACCATGAGATCATGTCAATCACTAACACCGGAAGAGTTTCTTGATAACATCAAACGTCACACCGTAACAGGGTGATTATAAAGACGGATTTAGAACTAATAAAGTGTTATGTTGAGGCTCATGGATCGAGAGTGGAATTTGTTCATCCCGATGACGGATAGATATACTCTGGGCCCTCTCGGTGATATCACATTGATTAGCTTGCAAGCAAGTGATTTGATCACTAGAATGTTATATCACAGGAACGAGAAAAGAGTGCATGTCGATAACGAGATCAAACTAGGTATGGAGATACCGATGATCGAATCTCGGACATGTAATATATCGTGAAACAAAGGGATTAAGATACTAGCGTAAAAGGTTCTGACGATCACAAGAAAGTCATCGTTGAATGTGTGGGAGTCAGTATGGGTCTCCAGATCCCGCTTCTGATTATTGATCCGAGAGGGGTCTTGATCATGTCCGCATTATTCACGAACCGTAGGGTGACACACTTAAGAGACACCGACATCCAATTGGAGCAAATGTTTCATGCCGAAAGAATGAACAAGCACAGGAATTTATTTCACTAGATACCGAAACAGGTTTTCGGGTGAAATTGCATAAAGTGGTTATGCATATGAAATAGAATTCTAGCAAGGGGTTATTTGTGAATGTTTGTCATTAAAGTAATTGACAAAATTCTGAATAAAATAAAAGATTTTTATTTAATGAGAGTTTGCATTAAATTTGGTGGAAATTTAATGGGAATTTGAGTGGACTTTTGAGTGGAGGGAATTTAAAGGAGATTTGTGAGTGGAGTGTCCACCCACATGAAGAGGGGAGGGCAAGGGGGCAGCCCCCATGCGCCGGCCACCCCCTTGGGGTTCCCCCCCCCCCCTCCTCCTATAAAAGGAGCCCCCCTCCTCACTTGTCTCTCACACCTCCTCGTGAAGGATCTCTCTCCCCCTCTAGAATTTATCCCCCATGGTCTCGGACTAGCGAGATACATGTTCCCGGTGGCTATTCGGCAAGAAAGAGTTGTGCTTCCGCTGCATCGCTGGAGCGAGGAGGCGGAGGTTGCTCGGTGCCTCAAACGTGTGTGCGAGCACGGATGCGCTGCTGATTTGCGGCGCTAGGACTTCCTCTCGATCTTGAGATCGGCAAGAGATCGTCTACATCAACCACGAGTTGAACTCGTTAAGCTTTGTCGGTATTCAAGGGTATGTTCTCTACGGATATACATCCGCCCGTTGTTTGTATCTATTAGATAGATCTTGGTATATAGTTCTTATCGTAGGAAAATTTTTGTTTTCTATGCTGCGAACCCTACAGTTGCGCTTGACATCTCCTAGTTTCGTAAGGCCTTCAGGCGTAGCGATTTCAATCTCTAGGTCCGCAAAATCCTCCACTATGTCATCCACCGTGACACGAGCATAGCCTGGTGGAATCGGAAGTGAATGGTGGAGTGCTCCAGGTAGACAAGGTAAAGCAGTGCCGATCGCCACCTTGAAGGACAGGTTGTTCATTGGCTGATGTAGCTCACATTGTGCCATTTCTTTGACATCATCCACGGGGTAGTGAGGAGCCGGTGCATCATCCAGCAGTGCTTGATCATCAGCACGGGCCTCCGTGGAAGCCATGCTGCTTCTCCGTTGGCTAAGATCCAATGCAGGATCATTAGACCGTGGGTGAGTTGACGACGGCGGCCTTTGGCTAATTTCATGCATGAGGTTCTTCAGATCAGCTAGGTCCTGCTCTACCCTGGAGATCCGGTCTGCCTCCTGGTCCTTCTTTCTCTGACGGCTTCTTAACTGCCATCGTACAGAGGAAACCCTTTCTTCCACGAGACACCGGCGCCTTTGCCTCGTGTTCGTCCTCCCCTTTCAGGATTCCCTAGGGCGCGTGTCAGCTCGTCGTTCTCTCTCTCGGGACGGAACAATCCCAATTGAGCATCGTTCATTGCTTGAATAAGGTCTTGCGAGGTTTTTAGAATTTTATCATGAAATAATGTCTTGCCTGTTTCTGGGTCCAAGGATCCCTCATGCCCGTACGACCAGTGCTTTGACCTCTCGGGCCATCCATCTGTACCAGGAGTGACGCCTCTAGCCCTCATATCCTTCTCCATAGTTTCCCACTTAGGGATGGCACTCTTGTAGCCAGCTGTCCCCATTTTATGATGGTATTTCTTGTTGGCAGCATTTAACGCGTTCTTTGCCGACTTTGCCTTTGCTTTATCAGATTTCTTGTACTTTACAAAATCGGGCCACTGTTCTCTCAACTTCTCGTTTACTCCTTTGAAGTCTGGAGTTTTCTTTTTCGCGACATATTTCGCGTATAAATTTTTCTTTGTGGTTCCGGTACAGTTCAGCCATCTTGCTTAGTGCCCACTCGTTTACTTTCGCTCTATTTTCAAGCCCACCCGGCATTGGGGTAGTACCATCTACCTCAAATTCCTCATGCTCTGGAGGTAGTATGAAATGCGCTATGATCTTCTGCCAAAGGTCATCTTTGGCATCATCGGTGACATAGCTGTTGGATTCTTCACCGGCTTTCTTTGACTTATTCCTTTCTTCGATGGTGATCGGCAGGTTGTCCGTAACAAGCACCCCCGCATTGATTTATAAACATCCTCCGGTGCTTCTCTGGAGTAATCGGTTCACCATCATCATCTATTTCTTTGATGGTGAACCTCTGATTACCATCCAACTTTTTGTTCGGCCCTTGTTTCGTTCGAGCTGTCGATTGCTTCGATCCGGTGGGCTAAAAGAAGAAGAGAGAGTGATTAATATATATCTAGATCAGTTAATGAATAGAGGTAACACGAGACTTTATATATATATATGTACCTCGCCGGATCCTGTCGAGGGGCCATCATTATTGTTGTTATTTGTTTGCCCTTCGTCCATCTGGTCTTCCCCTTGGTAAATTTGGTTTTCCTCTAGTCCATCACCGGATGGATTCAGATATGAGGATATCTCTTCCTCGAGCAAAATATCTTCGGCGCCGGTAGTAATATTAAGAGGAATTTCACCTCTTATCATGCCCTGAAGAAAACCTTCACCGATGCGACCAGGATCTTCGGATGGATCCATGACTTAATTATCTATAACAAAAAGAGAGTTAAACAGGTTAGAAAAAACAATAATCCTAATAACTAAAACAATATAATCCTAATTATAATAACTTAAACAAAAAAATAACCCTAACCCTAATTCTAATCTTAATAATAAAAAAAATCACTAAAACAATAATCCTAATCCTAAAAAATTATATAAACAATTATATATTCCTAAAACAACTAAAAACAATTATATAAACAATTATATATTCCTAAAAAAAGAAACTAAAAACAATTATATAAACAATTATATTCCTAAAAACAACTAAAAACAATTATATATTCCTAAAAACAACTAAAAACAATTATATAAACAATTATATATTCCTAAAAACAATTAAAAACAATTATATATACTTATTATATATTTCTAAAAAAGAAACTAAAAACAATTATATATTCCTAAAAACAACTAAAAACAATTATATATTCCTAAAAAAAGAAACTAAAAACAATTATATATTCCTAAAAAAAGAAACCAAAAACAATTATATATTCCTAAAAACAACTAAAAACAATTATATAAACAAATATATATTTAAAAAATAAACTAAAGCAATTATATATTCCTAAAAAAAGAAACTAAAAATGCTACTAAAAATTCTACTAAGATATAAAAAAAGAAACTAAAAACTCCTAGCTAAAAAACGCACGTCGAGGCGGCGGTGTAGCCGGCGGCGGGACGACGCGTGGCGGCAGAGCGGCGCGGCGACGCGCGTTGCGGGGCGGCGGGACAGCGCACGGCGGCGTGGCGGCACGGCGGAGCGGCAGAGCACGCACGGCCGGAGACGAGCGAGGGCGGCGGCGCGGCGGATCGGCGTCTAGGCAGCACCTCCCCTGTGTCTTGATGCTTCGTCTTCGTCTTCGTCTTCGTCGCGTGCTAAGTGCTGGCGCGCGCGAGCGCGCCTATATATAGGGACCCCCTCCTTTAGTCCCGGGCTAAGCCACCACCCGCGACTAAAGGGTCTTTAGTCGCGGGTCGTGGCTTAACCCGCGACTAAAGACCCCACCTTTAGTCCCGGGCTAAGCCACGACCCGGGACTAAAGGGTTTTTTCGGCCGCTTCGTTTTCGCGCGCGCACTCACCCTTTAGTCCCGGGTCCAGCCACGACCCGCGACTATTTGTTTTTTTTTATTTTCTTTTTTAATTCAAAACTAATATAAAAACTTTGAAAAATCATATGTTTTATTGTAATAATCCAAATAAAACAAATAATATGTCTATTATTATCAGAAAAATATAAATAATTTTAATATAATATCCATTTATCTGTTTGCATCATTTATAAATTATTTCATTTGCAAATTTTCTTTTTTAATTCAAATCAAATATAAGAACTTTGAAAAATCATATCTTTTATTGTAATAATCCAAATAAAACAAATAATATGTCTATTATTATGAGAAAAATATAAAGAATTTTAATATAATATCCATTTATCTGTTTGCATCATTTATAAATCATTTCATTTGTAAATTTTCTTTTTTAATTCAAATCAAATATAAAAACTTTGAAAAATCATATCTTTTATTGTAATCCAAATAAAACAAATAATATGTCTATAATTATCAGAAAAATATAAAGAATTTTAATATAATATCCATTTATCTGTTTGCATCATTTATAAATTATTTCATATGTAAATTTTCTTTTTTAATTCAAATCAAATATAAAAACTTTGAAAAATCATATCTTTTATTGTAATAATCCAAATAAAACAAATAATATGTCTATAATTATCAGAAAAATATAAATACTTTTAATATAATATCCATTTATCTGTATGCATCATTTATAAATTATTTCATATGTAAATTTTCTTTTTTAATTCCAATCAAAATATAAAAACTTTGAAAAATCATATCTTGTATTGTAATAATCCAAATAAAACAAAAAATATGTCTATTATTATCAGAAAAATATAATGAATCTTAATATAATATCCATTTAGTCCCGATTGTAGTCACAAACCGGGACTAAAGATATTTTCCGCCATTTCCCACCTCTTCCCGCCAAGTTTTCCCGCCTTTTCCTTTCTACGAGAGCTTTTAGTCCCGGATGTACTCACTAACCGGGACTAAAGATATTTCCCGTCATTTCCCAAAGCTTCACGCCAAGTTTTCCCGCCCTTTCCTTTCTACGAGAGCTTTTAGTCCTGGATGTAGTCACTAACCGGGACTAAAGATATTTCCCGCCATTTCCCAAAGCTTCACGCCAAGTTTTCCCGCCCTTTCCCTCTATATTTAGGGTGATCATGCCATGGCTATCCACACATCCACACCTTCCTCTCTTAGAACAATGGACAACGCCTACTGGGCCATTCTGACCCTCGAGGAGACCGAGGCGTTGTGCGCCTCCAACTACCCTTGTCCGCCGGGCTACCGGCCGCCCGCCGGCTGGATGCTGAGCGCTGGAGGGGTTCCTGTCCCTCCTGTACCTCAAGGTTCCGCACGCCAGGCGGCCATCACAAACCACTTCTACCACGAGCTCACGCCAGAGCAGCGGATGGATCCCCAATGGGATCCCGACAACTACGACACCTGGAATGCCTTCTTCGCTAATAGGCGGGAAAGGTAGCTCGCCAGGTACGAGGGTGATGGCCCGCCACCGGTGAACCACAACGAAGCCGGCCGTCGTCTGTGGTGGGCGAACCATACTATCATCAGAGTGATGCGCTACATCGCCGAGGGAGACCATCCTCTCCTACGGTGCCCACGAGTCCACCCGCTACAGGCCCCACACCGGCCCGGCGGTAGCGCCATCGTCTTCTAGGAGACCCCTCTCCCACCCGCCGTGAATCCGAGGCTGGAATGGCCCCTGGTATATGCCATGGATGGGCTGAGGATCCCCGGAGTGGCAGGTGACGATGACGATGATGATGACGATGACGATGACGATGAAGACCCTGAAGCTGCGTACTATAGGACTAGGCATGATTATGACTAAAGGGGGCGGCTTTAGTCCTGAGTGTTAGCTAGTCCCGGTTTGTCCCGGTTTTTAATATTAATAAATGTCTTGAGTGTTACCTAATAAATAGAGGGAAATGCCTATATAAAGAGAGGGTTCATCTTTAGTCCCGGTTGGAGAAACCAACCGCGACTGAAGGGATTGCGGCAGACTGGGCCAGGCAACACTAATAATAGGGGTGAGTGTCGACATTATGTCGTGCGGCTTGTACCTTGTCCCGGATGGTGTCACCAACTGGGACTAAAGATGAACCTTTAGTCCCGGTTGGAGACACCAACCGAGACTAAATATGAGTAGGGGTGAGTGTCGACATTATGTCGTGAGTGTCGACATTATGTCGAGTTGCTTGTACTATAAATAGGCATCCTTGTGAGTCCAGTCCTCCAGCCAGTTTGAGGCATCTCCAAGATGGTTTTCGAGAGCAGGGACACCACTACGGCCAGTTTCAGGGAGATGCCGACGGAGCCCAGTCCTCCGGCATCTCCGAGAAACTGGTCATAGAGGCACTCCCTAATATGTGAAATTAGTTAGCTCCCAGGCGTATTGATCTAGTTAGAGAAGTTACAAGCTGCAAGATGGTTTTCGAGAGCAGGGACACCACTACGGCCAGTTTCAGGGAGATGCCGATGGAGCCCAGTCCTCTGGCATCTCCGAGAAACTGGTCATAGAGGCACTCCCTAATATGTGACATCACGCATTTGGAGATCAGATCTTAATGGTAAGTATGAATCGGTACTAAAGGCCCTCCTTTAGTCCCGGTCCAGCCACAAAACGGGACTAACACACTCAAGATTCTTTGCAGACAACACTATAAAAATGGACACATGCATGGAACATCTTCACTCATAAAATGTTACAATTATTACATATCATTTCTTCGCGTGTGTTCCTTTCTGATCCCGTCTTATCCATGGAGCCTCTTCATTCATTAACATGATGCTTGGGTCATCCTTCACCGCGAAGGGCGGAATTTCATGAAACTTATCACAATCTTCTGACATGTCTGTCTTGTCCTACACTCCCACTATGTTTCTTTTTCCTGAAAGAACTATGTGGCGCTTTGGCTCATCGTCTGATGTATTCTTTTTCTTATTTTTTCGTTTTGTAGGTTTGGTAGACATGTCCTTCACATAGAAAACCTGGGCCACATCATTGGCTAGGACGAATGGTTCGTCTAAGTACCCAAGATTGTTGAGATCCAACGATGTCATTCCGTATTTCTTGTCTACCTCAACCCCTCCTCCCGTCAGCTTGACCCATTTGCACCAAAACAAGGGGACCTTAAAAGTAGGTCCATAGTCAAGTTCCCATATCTCCTCTATGTAACCATAATATGTGATCTTTGACCCATTGTTGTTTGTTGCATCAAAGCGGACACCACTGTTTTGGTTGGTGCTCTTCTTATCTTGGGCTATCGTGTAAAATGTATACCCATTTATCTCGTACCCTTGGAAAGTCGATATAGTCGAAGATGGTGACCTAGACAACAAGTATAGCTGATCTCCAAGAGTGTTGTTTTTGATGAGATGTTGCAACCAACCGCTGAAACTCTTCATGTGTTCATCTCTACTCCAAGAGTCATGCTTTCCAGGGTTGTTGGAGCGTAAGATTTTCTTGTGTTCCTCGATATATGGGGCTGCCAAGATAGAATTCTGTAGAACGGTGTAATGTGCTTCGGTGTAAGAATGTCCGTCTCTACATATTATTGATTTCCTTCCTAGAGTACCCTTTCCACTCAGTCTCCCCTCATACCACGATTGAGGAAGACCAATCGGCTTAAGGTCAGGAACAAAGTCCACACAAAATTCAATGACATCCTCTGTTCCATAGCCCTTGGAGATGCTTCCTTCTGGCCTAGCACGGTTACGGACATATTTTTTTAAGATTCCCATGAACCTCTCAAAGGGAAACATATTGTGTAGAAATACAGGACCGAGAATGGTAATCTCTTCGACTAGGTGAACCAGCAGGTGCGTCATAATATTGAAGAAGGATGGTGGGAACACCAACTCAAAACTGACAAGACATTGGACCACATCATTCTGTAACCGTGGTAGATCTTCAGGATTGATTATCTTCTGAGAGATTGCATTGAGAAATGCACATAGCTTCACAATGGGTACTCGAACATTATCTGGTAGAAGCCCCCTCAATGCAATCGGAAGAATTTGCGTCATAATCACGTGGCAGTCATGAGACTTTAGGTTTTGGAACTTTTTTTCTGCCATATTTATTATCCCCTTTATATTCGACGAGAAGCCAGACGGGACCTTAATACTGCTTAGGCATTCAAAAATATTTCCTTCTCTTGTTTGGTAAGAGCGTAGCTGGCATGACCTTGAAACCATTATGGATGCAGGCCATCTGGGTCTTTCATACGTTGATGGTCCTTTCGTGCTTCCGGTGTATCTTTTGTCTTCCCATACACGCCCAAGAAGCCTAGCAGGTTCACGCAAAGATTCTTCGTCACATGCATCACATCGATTGCAGAGCGGACCTCTAAGAATTTCCAATATGGTAGCTCCCAAAATATAGATTTCTTCTTCCACATGGGTGCGTGTCCTTCAGCGTCTTTCGGAACAGATTTTCCTCCAGGACCCTTTCCAAAGGTTACCAGTTGATCCAAATCTTTTACCATATCAAATATATCAGCACCAGTACGCTCCTTAGGCTTCGTCTGGTGACATGCCAGACCGTTGAAATGCTTGCCTTTCTTTCTTAAGGGATGCTTGGCCAAAAGAAATCGACGATGCTCATTGTATACATTCTTCTTACAATGTTCCAAATATATACTTGCAGTCTCATCTAAATAGTGTGTGCATGCATTGTATCCCTTGTTTGACTGTCCTGAAAGGTTACTAAGAGCAGGCCAATCATTGATTGTTACGAAAAGCAATGCTCGGAGGTTAAATTCTTCCTGCTTGTGCTCATCCCACACGCGTATCCCGGGTTCGTGCCACAACTGTAAAAGTTCTTCCACTAATGGCCTTAGGTACACATCAATGTCGTTGCCGGGTTGCTTCGGACCTTGGATCAACACTGGCATCATAATGAACTTCCGCTTCATGCACAACCAAGGAGGAAGGTTATATATGCATAGAGTCACGGGCCAGGTGCTATGACTGGAGCTCTGCTCCCCAAAGGGATTCATGCCATCTGTACTTAGACCAAACCTTAAACTCCTTGCGTCATCTGCAAAGTCCGGGTACTTTCTATCGATTTTTCTCCATTGCGACCCATCAGCGGGGTGTCTCAACATCCCGTCTGACTTATGTTCCTCTTTATGCCATCGCAACAACTTGGCGTGCTCTTTGTTTCTGAATAAGCGTTTCAACCGTGGTATTATAGGAGCATACCACATCACCTTCGCAGGAACCCTCTTCCGGGGGGGCTCGCCCTCAACGTCACCAGGGTCATCTCGTCTAATCTTATACCGAAGTGAAGTGCATACCGGGCATGCATCTAAATTCTCATACTCCTCACCGTGGTAGAGGATGCAGCCATTAGGGCATGCATGTATCTTCTGAACCTCTAAATCTAGAGGGCAAACAACCTTCTTTGCTTCGTATGTACTGGCGGGCAATACATTATCTTTTGGAAGCATATTCTTCATCATTTTCAGCAACTTTTCAAATGAGGAGTCAGGTATAGCACACTCAGCCTTCCATCGCAGCAATTCCAGTGTGCTGCCCAGCTTTTTCAGACCATTTTCGCAATTTGGGTACAACAACTTTTTGTGATCCTCTAGCATGTGATTGAACTTCTCCCTATCCTTTTCAGTTTCACAATCTCTTCGTGCATCGGCAATGGTCCGACCAAGATCATCAGCGGGTTTATCATGTGTCTCTTCTTCATCCTCCCCTTCAGCATCCCCCATGGAAGTATCTCCGTACTCAGGGAAACCATGATAGTTGTCATCCTCCTCCTCTTCTTCATCGTCTTCCATTATAACCCTTCTCTCTCCGTGCTTCGTCCAACAATTATAACTGGGCATGAAGCCAGACTTCAACAGTTGGCTGTGAAGGGTTTTTGAGTCAGAGTAATCCTTCTGATTCCTACATCCATTACATGGACAGAATACAAAACCATTGTGCTTGTTTGCATCAGCAACACGGATGAATTCATGCACGCCATTAATGAACTCACCAGAGCGTCGGTCAGTACCGTACATCCATTCCCGGACCATCTGCATTATAGTAAAAGTATATCAAAAACCATTACACATCATGATAAAATTATTACAAGTTATATTGAGAGCTTCTAGAGCATTAATTTTGAATTTTGAAAAATTTACATGCACCAATTTGTGAATTGGAGAAAACAATCAACATGATAAATGTGGAGTTTTTTATTATTGTTCTATCAGTGAAAACCTCATTCCATTCTAAGCTCTGAAACTCTAAAATTACACATTTCAATTTTCAGTAACTATGTGCCTAATCAAAATTTGTTACACATATATATCAAAATCCTTCTAGCTACTTCTACAGCATGCATGCATTTGATCCATATCTCTATACTTCTAGAGCATTATATAGAGCTAAAGTAGCAATAAGAGATGAAAGAATGAAGTTCTAACCTTTTAAAGCTTTGGATTTAGGTGTTGCAAACTAAATCTTGAAAAATCTTGAGAAAAAAATGGCATGAACTGTGACACCCCGGTTCTGAAAAGACCGTGGCCTCTATGTGACATGCCAATCCCTGGATCGGTTCATTGGCCCACAATAGAGTAAGATAGATAATCATAGCAAAATAACCGTGTATCATGATCTACAAAGATCCAGAGTACCATTATTACAATATAAAATCTTAGCATAAAGCTAGCTCAAATTGTTCAGGTAGCAACAAAAGCGAGTAAATCCTCCAATCTTCAAATTGCCCACAAGTGAATAAGTGCCGAGTGGAGTACCGTGGCCTATAACGATCAATCAGAATCGGAATAACCTGCAGCATAAAACGCAACAGCCCCGAAGGGTAAATACATGGAATGTATGGCAAGTAGAGCTAGTAATGGAGACAAAAGTACTAACATCTACATGCATATTTGGCAAGTGAAGCTGTGTCTGGCTTGCATTTGCAAATAACTTTGTCCTACTTTCATAAACAGTTTTGAATTTTCTTTGAAAAGATCCCAATTACGTTAACCCAACAATATTAAAACAATTATGAAATTAGAATGAGTGAGAAACATGTCATGGAATCAATATCTAGCAACTCAGATGTCCATAACCGGGGACACGGCTAATCGATTAGATTATACACTCTACAGAGGTTAGTACACTTTACCCATGTGACTTGGCCAGCCCAGCTCGTACCATCACTCTCATTTTGGGTGATGATAGGGAGAATACCAAGAATAGACTGTTCGGAAAGTAGCCCCTCAATCCCGACGCGCACCGGTCCAACCTACCAAAATTCTACATCTCTGGATACGCGGGTTCGAGTTACCACAACCTACTAAGTCCAACCAACCGCCCATTTCATTATTGGCATATGGTTGTACACGTAAGCTACACAATAAAGAAGCCAATCATTCTCTCTTGATACCTGGGTGCCTTTCCGCAATGAAACCACCAAAATTTATCAATACCATCACACCCAGGGGGTTCATTGATTAAGTTGTTTTAGTTTTCACAAACCAATACTTTGAGAAAACAAGTATCAATGATGTAACCCAGCCCTCGTTCAACATAGCATGGCTAAGCACATCTACCAACGGTGGTTCATCTACAAAGAGGGTCCTACCACATAATAGGACATAGCATAGCGATAGTATCATCCTACACATGCATCTACAAAATACACGACAATGCATAGAAAATAGTAGGACGATATCATGAACAAAGTAGCATCTACTTGCCTTGGTTGTAGCGGTCGGAAGAACAATCCACACACGAGCAAGGGTTGCACTCCACACAATCTACACGACACAATTGCATTCATAAACAAACAATTCATAAACATATGCAACAAAGATGATGCATGAATGCAAGAACGGCAAGTGAATTGGTGCTACAGCTGCACCACATAATACTAATACATATTACTACCGAATACATGCATGGAAAATAGATTTGGCGCAAGGGAAACTATTAACCAAAAGTAGTGATCACTACTAGAGCTAGAACTTAAATAATTCACTACAGGTAGTAGACAGGATGTAAAATCTTGGAAAAATTCTACCGCATAGGCATCTCTGATAAGAAACAGTACCAATTGGAATTACTCAAAAAGGAGTTATAAAACATCCCGAGTAATTAAAACACTGCAGAAAGACATTAGACAAATACTGTAGAAGTTTTTACTGTAAGCCTATCTTTTTATTTCACGATGAGATTCCCCTCGTTCATACGAGTTCAGGCACATATCACACGCGATTTTTGGAGCTACGAAACTTTTACTACGAATTTATTACTCCGAAAAGGCCATTAACTAGTTTGATAAAACTGTACTAAACCTGATAGTAAAAGTCTGAACCAAAGCTATAGCGAGATTCTACACGACTCACTGAAGACGTACATATTTTATTTGCAATTTTTGGCCAAGCGGTTGAATTTCTACGCAATTTACAAGATTCTACCGAAATCTGTCAACTAATACGATTAACGAAATTGACCCAGTCAACTGTGTCTGATGACTGGGCGCTGACTGGGCGTCTGACCAGTCAACGTCTGGGGCGGACTAGTCAACATCTGGAGTGCTGACCAGTCAACGAACGATCTAAGCCGCTGATCTGAGATCTGACGGTGGTTGCTGTCTTACCGGAAACGGACTGCGAATCGAACTCCGGCGAGCTCCGGACGGCGGCGAAGGTCGGTTCCGACGTCGTGGTTCTACCTGCACGTACACACACGGTCAACTATGGCTCCCGGAATAATAAACGCGCGCGCGTACGCGGCGATCTGCAGGGCGCAGATGGCGGCGGCGGATGGAGACGCGGAGCACGGGAACGGAAAGAGGAGATCGAGGCGAACCCGGCAACAAACGTGGTGATGGCCGGCGACGGAGGAGTGGCCGGCGGCGGCGGCGGCGGACGTCTGGGACGATGGCGGCGTCAGGGAAACGTGCGCGTGTGGGAGGAGTCGGTGGGCACGGGACCCAAGGCAGGGGTGGGGCCCCCTTCAAGTAGTCCCTCGCGTGAGAAGAGAAGAAGAAAAAAAATCCTGAACCGAATCGGTCCGCAGTTGGACTACAACTCGGAAATCGGTCCGAATTTTCGGACCGTTTTCCAGCGGTTTACTAAAACGTCCGAGTCTTTTGCATACGAACTCCGATTGGAGCGATTCTCGCGCCTACGGGTTCGTATCGTCGAGGGGCACAACCTTCAGTCGAAGTTTGCGCGAAAACTCGAACCTACAGAGGCGGTTGTTGCAAGACACTCCAAAGCTCCCCGCAGGAACCTCGAAGCGAAACAAAATAGGGTTTTGCAATAGGCGTTTCGCCGAACCGTTCTACTCGACGGTTTTGCATGGAAAGATATGATGCAATGCTATGAATGATATGCAAGACCAAATCTAAAATTTGGGATGTGACAAGACTAACCCCCTTAAGATGAATCTCGTCCTCGAGATTCGGCGCGGCTAGCAAATAGGTGTGGGTAGTCCTCTCGGATGTCATCTTCACGCTCCCAAGTGGCTTCCTCTTCGGTGTGGTGGCTCCACTGCACCTTGCAAAACTTGATTGTCTTGGTACGGGTAGTCCTTTCTGCTGTCTCCAAAATCTTGACCGGTTTCTCCTCATAGGTCAAATCGTTATCAAGCTGAACCTCCTCTAGCGGTACAGTGTCTCTCAATGGTGTATCCACCATCTCCGGATGGCACTTCTTCAGCTGGGACACGTGGAACACATTGTGAACAGCAGACAGAGCCTCTGGCAACTCCAACTGATAAGTAACCTCTCCTTTGCGTGCTAAGACTCGATACGGTCCAATAAATCGAGGTGCCAGCTTACCCTTAATACCAAATCTCTTGATTCCACGAAGCGGCGATACTCTGAGGTATGCTCTATCACCTATCTCATACACCACTTCCTTGCGCTTGGCGTCAGCGTAGCTCTTCTGCCTAGATTGTACTACCTTCAGTCTGTCTCTAATCAAGGCGACCTTCTCCTCAGCGTCCTTGATCAAATCAGGTCCAAACAACTGACGTTCTCCTACTCCATCCCATAGCAATGGTGTTCGGCACCGTTTCCCATACAGTACGTCGAACGGTGACGTCTTGATGCTGGTTTGATAGCAGTTTTTGTAGGAAAACTCGGCATACGGGAAATTCTCATCCCAACTAGAGCCATGAGCCAAGGCGCAAGCTCTTAGCATGCCCTCCAAAATCTGATTCACCCTCTCGGTCTGTCCATCAGTCTGTGGGTGAAACGCTGTGCTAAACTCCAATCTAGTACCAAGTGACCCGTGCAGCTGGCGCCAGAAGTGTGAGGTAAATTGGGTGCCTCTATCAGATACGATACTCTTGGGAACTCCATGTAGGCACACAATCCTGTCCATGTAAATCTTGGCCAACTTTGCACTCGTATAGGTCGTCTTCACCGGTATAAAGTGGGCTACCTTGGTCAAATGGTCGACCACTACCCAAAAGAGTCATATCCTGACCTGGTCCTGGGCAGTCCTGTGATAAAATCCATTCCCACTCTATCCCACTTCCAATCCGGCATGGGCAATGGCTGTAGCAATCCTGTTGGCTTCTGGTGTTCTGCCTTAACTCGACTACATACATCGCATAGGGCAATATGCTCCGCGATGTCTCCCTTCATGTTGTTCCACCAGAATCTGTCCTTTAGGTCCATATACATCCTCGTATTGCCCGGATGTATGGAATACGGCGAGTCATGAGCTTCCTGCAGAATCAACTTCCTCAACTCCGGATCGTTGGGCACACACAAACGATCTCCATACCACAAGGTACCTTGCTCATCCTCGCGGAATTCCCTTGCTCGACCTTCCTTCATCTTTTCCTTAACTTCATCTATCTCTTTGTCTCCCACTTGAGCCTTCTTGATTCTGTCTTGAAGCGTTGGTTGGACTTCCATTGTAGCCAAGTATCCTTCAGATACTACCTCCAGTCTAAGGTCCTTGAATTGCTTGCACAAATCCTCAGGCAATTCACCAATTGTCAATCCATTGGCATAAACCTTCCGGCTCAGAGCATCTGCTACTACATTGGCCTTTCCTGGGTGGTATTGTAGATTCATATCATAATCCTTGATAAGTTCCAACCATCTCCTTTGTCTCATGTTCAGTTCCTTCTGTGTAAATATGTACTTCAGGCTCTTGTGGTCGGTGTACACATCACAGTGTTTTCCCATTAAGTAATGCCTCCATACCTTGAGCGCATGAACCACTGACGCTAACTCCAAGTCGTGTGTGGGGTAATTCCGCTCATGGTGCTTGAGTTGTCGCGAGGCATATGACACTACTCTCCCATCTTGCATCAGCACACTCCCAAGTCCCTGTCGTGAAGCATCACAGTACACTTGGAAATCCTTCTGAAGATCTGGTAAACACAGAACTGGCGCGGTCACTAGTCGACGCTTCAGTTCCTGAAAGATGGCTTCACATACGTCTGACCATTCAAACTTCCTCTCCTTCTTCAGAAGTTCAGTCATCGGCTTAGCAATCTTGGAAAAGTTTTCTATGAACCTCTTGTAATATCCAGCAAGTCCCAAAAAGCTTCGAATCTCTCCCGTATTCTTGGGTGCTTCCCACTCAGTTACTGCAGTCACTTTGTTTGGATCAACAGCAATTCCTTCACCTGACACTACGTGTCCAAGAAATCCAACAGTGTTAAGCCAGAATTCACACTTACTGAATTTGGCATACAGATTGTGTTCCCTCAGCTTCTCCATAATCATCCTCAGATGTTTCTCATGCTCGGCATCATCCTTGGAATATATCAGTATGTCATCAATAAACACCACCACGAACTTGTCCAAATACTCCATAAATACCTTGTTCATCATGGTCATGAAGTATGCCGGGGCATTCGTTAGTCCAAAATACATAACTGTATACTCATATAAACCATACCTAGTGGTGAAGGCGGTTTTTGGCACATCCTCCTCTCGGATCTTCAATTGGAAATAGCCTGATCGCAGATCAATCTTGCTGAACACCTTTGCTCCTTCCAGTTGATCAAACAAATCGTTTATATTCGGCAGAGGGTACTTGTTCTTGATGGTTACTTCATTCAGCGAGCGATAGTCTACCACTAATCTCTTAGTGCTGTCTTTCTTCTCCACAAATAGAACAGGTGCTCCCCATGACGACGCACTAGGCTGAATGAATCCCTTTTACAGTTGTTCCTTCAACTGTTTCTTCAATTCCTTCAGCTCATCGACATCCATCTTATATGGTTTCTTTGCTATAGGTCCTGTTCCCGGCATCAGGTCGATAAGAAACTCTACTTCCCTGTCAGGTGGCATCCCTGGCAGCTCTTCCGGAAACACGTCAGGGTAATCCCTAATCACTGGCACAGTATCCATGCTAACCCCCTTAAGAGAATTCAGCTTACACCTTCCTCAAACATTGCCCAAGTCACGGTATCCAGCGGTTCAGCATAGGTAAGTTTAGAAAGAATCAACTACGACAATAGGATTCTACCCATGCATATGATCAAACAACAACAAACAATAGCAGACAATCACAAGCAAGCAACACATCAACAAACAAGCGATCCAGCAACATCCCAGATGTTATCCTAGCAGTATATAACTACTGAAATAGTTTTGCAGGAGTTGGCAATGGTTAACTAAACAATAGATCAACTAATCAACCAAAACAGCAATCTGCCAGAACAGTCCAGCAGCGTTCACGAATTTTTCCGCCTGACTTAAACTCGTCAGAAAAATTAGCCAATTTTTGTGCATATATAACAGAGAGTTTCGCATCAGCCCAATTTTTTTCAGATTTTTCCGAGTTACCAGAAAAATATGAAAAATCGCGCAGTACTGCTGTATCAGCAGAAAAACTGCAGCGAAAAACACACAGATGATAACCACAATGCCATAACTCTTTCATTAAAATTCGCACAAATAAATCCTGGGATATTGGAGTACACAAATAAGCAACTAGACACTTTTAAACTAACACGATCTAAGCTTCACAACGATCAAGACTAATCTTAACGAGTTCTCCTAACGTGGACTAATTGGTGGACTTCTATCTACTTCTTGAAGAGATTGAGGTAGGTCCTTGCGGTCATGCGTTGGCGCTTCGGCTCGCGGTACAACCATGGCGGCGGAGTGTACACCTCTCCTGAACCATCACTTGAGACTTCAAACTCCACCTCTTCTGGATCCTCCTCTTCTTCTTCATCCTCAGCTGCAACTGCAACAGCTTCATCTCCTCCACCATCATCGTCTCCATCATCATCATCGTCTCCACTGTCATCATCATCCCCATTGTTGCCATCATCTCCATTGTCATCATTAGAGGGTGGATTCAGCTGTGCTTGGAGAGCGGCAATCTGGGCTGCCATAGCTTCAATGGTTTGGTCCCTTTCCTGGACGGTCCCTTGCAACTGTTGTATGCTCTGGGTATTCTCTTGCACAGTGCCATGAAGATGGGCTATGGTCTCATCTCTGGCTATCAGGACAGTCTCCAGAACTCCCACAGCTTCATGCAAAGTGTCAATCTCCTGTCCTTGGACCACCATTTCATTGCTAGTAAAATCTGCAATCTCCTTTAACATCCTCACCTTCTCTGCTAGAGCTCCATTCTCCCTCTCCATGTCCTCTATGTGCCTCCGACGGGGCGGCATGTTGTTCCTGTCGCCCGGGGTAATCACAATGTTCCCTTCTTCATCACGCCTTCCATAATCATGGTAGGGTGAATCTGCTGGCAGTAGGTGTCGGACATAGTGGCACTGGCGAGACAGGGCTTCATGTACAGCCAAGTTGATTCCAAGTCCCCAGTTGCAGTATATCTTGGTGTAGACCAAGTGTGCGGGGTTTGGCAAGGCGGCATCTCTGAATATGAAGGTAGTGATCTCCCATGCATCCTCTCCATATCCATAGGTGTACAGCCTTCTTCCCTTGAACATAGGCAGTGGCAATCCCAATGACTGAGAGAGCTGAGCTAACTGCCTTGCAAAGGGCCTTGGTGACTCCATGGTGACATACTCAGTCCTGACGTCTCCCATCTATCAAGTAAAAGAGGAAAGTGTGAGAATAGCATATGGTAAGAATTTACGAGGGTGAAAGGCATAAGAGGAAAGACAGAGTTAATATAGGCTTAATAATTCTATAGCTTCCTAATCCAATCCTAGGTCACGATCCTACAGTCGACACACGGGCTCTGATAACATCCTGTGACACCCCGGTTCTGAAAAGACCGTGGCCTCTATGTGACATGCCAATCCCTGGATCGGTTCATTGGCCCAAAATAGAGTAAGATAGATAATCATAGCAAAATAACCGTGTATCATGATCTACCAAGATCCAGAGTACCATTATTACAATATAAAGCTTAGCATAAAGCTAGCTCAAATTGTTCAGGTAGCAACAAAAGCGAGTAAATCCTCCAATCTTCAAATTGCCCACAAGTGAACAAGTGCCGAGTGGAGTACCGTGGCCTATAACGATCAATCAGAATCGGAATAACCTGCAGCATAAAACGCAACAGCCCCGAAGGGTCAATACATGGAATGTATGGCAAGTAGAGCTAGTAATGGAGACAAAAGTACTAACATCTACATGCATATTTGGCAAGTGGAGCTGTGTCTGGCTTGCATTTGCAAATAACTTTGTCCTACTTTCATAAACAGTTTTGAATTTTCTTTAAAAAGATCCCAATTACGTTAACCCAACAATATTAAAACAATTATGAAATTAGAATGAGCGAGAAACATGTCATGGAATCAATATCTAGCAACTCAGATGTCCATAACCGGGGACACGGCTAATCGATTAGATTATACACTCTGCAGAGGTTAGTACACTTTACCCATGTGACTTGGCCAGCCCAACTCGTACCATCACTCTCATTTTGGGTGATGATAGGGAGAATACCAAGAAGAGACTGTTCGGGAAGTAGCCCCTCAATCCCGACGCGCACCGGTCCAACCTACCAAAATTCTACATCTCTGGATACGCGGGTTCGAGTTACCACAACCTACTAAGTCCAACCAACCGCCCATTTCATTATTGGCACATGGTTGTACATGTAAGCTACACAATAAAGAAGCAAATCATTCTCTCTTGATACCTGGGTGCCTTTCCGCAATGAAACCACCAAAATTTATCAATACCATCACACCCAGGGGGTTCATTGATTAAGTTGTTTTAGTTTTCACAAACCAATACTTTGAGAAAACAAGTATCAATTATGTAACCCAGCCCTCGTTCAACATAGCATGGCTAAGCACATCTACCAACGGTGGTTCATCTACAAAGAGGGTCCTACCACATAATAGGACATAGCATAGCGATAGTATCATCCTACACATGCATCTACAAAATACACGACAATGCATAGGACGATATCATGAACAAAGTAGCATCTACTTGCCTTGGTTGTAGCGGTCGGAAGAACAATCCACACACGAGCAAGGGTTGCACTCCACACAATCTACACGACACAATTGCATTCATAAACAAACAATTCACAAACATATGCAACAAAGATGATGCATGAATGCAAGAACGGCAAGTGAATTGGTGCTACAGCTGCACCACATAATACTAATACATATTACTAGCGAATACATGCATGGAAAATAGATTTGGCGCAAGGGAAACTATTAACCAAAAGTAGTGATCACTACTAGAGCTAGAACTTAAATAATTCACTACAGGTAGTAGACAGGTTGTAAAATCTTGGAAAAATTCTATCGCATAGGCATCGCTGATAAGAAACAGTACCAATTGGAATTACTCAAAAAGGAGTTATAAAACATCCCGAGTAATTAAAACACTGCAGAAAGCCATTAGACAAATACTGCAGAAGTTTTTACTGTAAGCCTATCTTTTTATTTCATGATGAGATTCCCCTCATTCATACGAGTTTAGGGACATATCACACGCGATTTTTGGAGCTACGAAACTTTTACTACGAATTTATTACTCCAAAAAGGCCATTAACTAGTTTGATTAAACTGTACTAAACCTGACAGTAAAAGTCTGAACCAAAGCTATAGAGAGATTCTACACGACTCACTGAACGCGTACATATTTTATTTGCAATTTTTGGCCAAGCAGTTGAATTTCTACGCAATTTATAAGATTCTACCGAAATCTGTCAACTAATAGGATTAACGAAATTGACCCAGTCAACTGTGTCTGATGACTGGGCGCTGACTGGGCGTCTGACCAGTCAACGTCTGGGGCGGACTAGTCAACGTCTGAGTGCTGACCAGTCAACGAACGATCTAAGCCGCTGATCTGAGATCTGACGGTGGCTGCTGTCTTACCGGCAACGGACTGCGAATCGAACTCCGGCGAGCTCCGGACGGCGGCGACGGTCGGTTCCGGCGTCGTGGTTCTACCTGCACGTACACACACGGTCAACTACGGCTCCTGGAATAATAAACGCGCGCGTACGCGGCGATCTGCAGGGCGCAGATGGCTGCGGCGGATGGAGACGCGGAGCACGGGAACGGAAAGAGGAGATCGAGGCAAACCCGGCAACAGACGCGACGATGGCCGGCGGCGGAGGAGTGGCCGGCGGCGGCGAGGAGAAGCGGCGGCGGCGGACGCCTGGGACGATGGCGGCGTCAACGTGCGCGTGTGGGAGGAGTCGGTGGGCACGGGACCCAAGGCAGGGGTGGGGCCCCCTTCAAGTAGTCCCTCGCGTGAGAAGAGAAGAAGAAGAAAAAATCCTGAACCGAATCGGTCCGCAGTTGGACTACAACTCGGAAATCGGTCCGAATTTTCGGACCGTTTTCCGGCGGTTTACTAAAACGTCCGAGTCTTTTGCATACGAACTCCGATTGGAGCGATTCTCGCGCCTACGGGTTCGTATCGTCGAGGGGCACAACCTTCAGTCGAAGTTTGCGCGAAAACTCGAACCTACAGAGGCGGTTGTTGCAAGACACTCCAAAGCTCCCCGCAGGAACCTCGAAGCGAAACAAAATAGGGTTTTGCAATAGGCGTTTCGCCGAACCTTTCTACTCGATGGTTTTGCATGGAAAGATATGATGCTATGCTATGAATGATATGCAAGACCAAATCTAAAATTTGGGATGTGACATGAACTCTCTTGCTTTCTTTAAGAAAAATGGCCACCATATGCTTTAGGGCAGCTGGCCAGGGAGCTGTATATATAGTGATGGACAATTAGTCCCGGGCTGTGATACGACCCAGGACTAATAGTCCCCGAAAAGAGATGTTGCCCCGCTCCAGCTTATTAGTCTCGGGCTGTATTACGGACCGGGACTAATGCTCTGGTCCGGCCTGGGACTAATGCCTATGGCCATTTCTAGCCGTTGGGGGCCTCACGGACCGGGACTAGTGCTAGCACTAGTCGCAGTTTGTGACGGGCCGGGACTGCTGGGCTTCCAGTGATCGAACCGAAGATGGTTTTTCCAGTAGTGATAACAATCTGAACATAAACAATAACTCAATGGTTCCACTCACAAGCACCAACTACAATAGTAATCAATATCGGGAAAGTTCCCCTTAAGAACTATGAAAGATTCAACACAATTGTTATAGCGGGAGGGAGTGGAGATGATGGTGTGGATGATGATGATGATCCCGATGAAGTCTAGCTTGATGATGGTGTTTGATGGCGACGATCTCCCCTCTCCGGGAAGGAATTTCCCCGGCAGATAACTGTCTGCCGGAGAGCTCTTTCTCTCTCGATGTTTTCTGCCCCGCAGAGGCGGCGAAATCTTTCTATGGTCGCTCCCCGTGTATTAGGGTTTCTAAAAGAATATATAGGCGAGAGGGCGGAGCCATATGTGGGCCAGGGTGGCCACAACCACTATAGGCGCGACCTAGGGTGGCCCGCGCCAGGGGGTGTGGCCCTCCTATGGCCCAACTCCGTCTCCCCATCTAGCATCCTTCGTATTTTGGGAAAATATAATTTTCTATAGTTTTTTTGGTATTTTTATGATATTCACGAAATTGCATCAAAACACCTCTTTTTCCATCAAAATCCTGACTCCGGCAGTTCATCCTCCAAGAATCATCCAACATGCAAAAACAGATGAAAAGACATAAGTAACACCTCTTAATATGAAATATATCAATGAATAGAGGCAAATTATGATATAGAATGATGATGCAAATTGGACATATCACTTGCAAGTTAGTTGGATAACATTCCACCGAGAGGGCCTAGAATATATCTATCTGTCATATGGATGGACAAGTCTCAGTCTTGAACCATGTGCCTCAACTCATACTTTCCGAACACTCAATGCCACCTTTATAGCCATCCAGTTATGGTGTGGTGTTTGATGTCATCAAAGCATCCTTCCGGTGATGGTGATTAGCATGATCTCATGGTCGAAGGAATTAGGTTACTATGTATCATAAAGCTTATATCAAACAAACTATTGAAATGACTTGATATTTATGCTACGCTTATTTATATGAGTATGTCCATCACACCATTCTCCTAATGATATTATCTTGTTGTTAACAACATCTCAATGTTCATGACCCAAAAACCATGATCATCCATTAACCAACAAGCTAGTATTATAAAGAGGTTTTACTAGGGACTCTAATTTAGTTTACAAATCACGCAAGTATTAATGTTTCCGGTTAATACTATTATAGCATGAATGTAAACATTTATCATAAACACAAAGATATAATAATAACTAATTTTATTATTGCCTCTAGGGAGTATCTCCAACAAGGACAACCTGCCCAGTCTGCATTAGAAAAAGCACTAAGAAGACTAGAGGAAGACTTCTGAAAAGAATGTCCAGTCTTTAGAGAACCCTGAATATATCTCAATATTCTTTTGGCAGATGTCCAATGAGAAGTTGTTGGAGCATGTAAAAATTGACAAACCTTATTAACAGCAAAAGATATATCAGGTCTTGTCAATGTCAAGTATTGCAGAGAACCCACAATACTTCTATATTCAGTCATATCATCAGAACCAAGAGGAGTTCCCTCATCAAGAGACAACTTCTCAGTTGAGGACAGGGGTATAGGACAAGGCGTGCACAGTTTCATACCAACTTTTGTAAGCAAATCAATGGCATATTTTTCCTGAGTGAGAAGCAAACCATCATTCAGTTTCTTTACCTCAATACCCAAGAAGTAGTGTAGATCTACTAAATCTTTGAGAGCAAAATCATCTTATAGATCACGCAGCAGGGTAACAATAGCCTGATCTAATGAGCTGGTGACAATGATATCATCAGCCTATATAAGAACAAATATCATGACACCTGACCTTTTATAAAGAAAAAGTGAGGTATCAGCTATAGATGGAACAAAACCAAGTGTTTGCAATTTTGTACTTAACCTGGAGTACCAAGTCCGAGGGGCTTATTTGAGACCATAAAGAGCTTTTGTCAAGTTTGCATACAAAATGTGGAATTTGAAGATCCTCAAAACCTGGTGGTTGTTTCATATAAACCTCTTCCTCCTCCAGAACACCATGAAGAAACTCCAACCTCTTGATACAGCCACTGACAGGACAAGCCTAATGGTAGCTGCTTTAACCACAGGACTGAAAGTATCTTCATAGTCTATGCCATATCTCTATTTAAAACCTTTTGCAACCAGCCGAGCTTTGTATCTATCAACTGTGCCATCTGCATTTTTCTTCACCCGGTATACCCATTTTCACTCAATGAGATTTCTAGTGGAATTGGGAGGAACAAGACGCCAAGTTTTATTTTCCATGAGAGCATGATATTCTTATGTCATAGCTTTATGCCAATGATCATCTGAAAGAGCTTCTGATAGTGTTGGAGGTTCACCTGTGGATATAAACAGGCCATAACGAATAGTACCATCAGTATATGCTTTCAGTTTTCTTATACCTCTTTGGAGACGTGTGACCATATGAGGAGCTGGATCTGGTTGTGGTGGTGCAGAAAAATCAGACACGGAAGATCCTGAGGCCATCTCTTCTCCACTAACACTGTTTACTGCAGAGGATCTTGCCCCTGCGTTGTTTTCTGGTGTGGCGGGTTCCGCGTCACTATCACCATTGGGACCAGGCGCAGGAGGAGACAGAGTACCCGCGCGGGATGACAGTGGCCTGCATGGCGATAGCGACCGGTGGCTGCAGGGTGGTCTGTGTGGCGACAACGACCGAGTTGGTGACACGCGTGGTGACAGCGACCGGTGCATGCGGCGCACGCGGTCAGATGGGCGGGAGCTCGCGCATTCAGATGAGCGGGAAACAGAACCTGATCCATGTGCTGCATGCGACACAGGGGAATCGCCCTGGGAATCAGTGTGGATCAAATCATCATCGGAACGAACACCACTATTTTGCTGTGACCCCATATTTGCATCAAATGACACCGTTGTTTCACCGTTTGAGCTGGAAGTTTCTGTTGTGTTTTGCTAAGATTGAATAGTATCTGCAACCACAATATTTTGTACAGCAACTTGATCAATATTAGTGACATTAGGAATAATATGCAAATTCATATGATCATCAACATGTGTCTCCCCATTATCTTTTGGTAACAAGAGAATGTCTTGCTTAAGACGAGAACCAACATTAGGATGAAGTTCAGCAAAAGGAAAGACATATTCATCAAACACCACATCCCTTCAAATATAGACACAACCTGTTTTTGTATCTAGACATTTGACTTCTTTATGACGAGGGCTATAGCCTAAGAACACACACTTGGTGGAGCGAAAAGCAAGTTTTCTAGTGTTGTAAGGACGGAGATTAGGCCAACGAGCACATCCAAAAACTCTAAGAGACTCATAGTTGGGTTTAGCATGAAGAAGGCGTTCAACAGGAGTGTCAAAATTGATGACTTTACTAGGGAGTAAATTTATGAGGAAGGTGGCTGTAAGAAAAGCTTCATCCCAGAACTTGAGAGGCATAGATGCATTAGCAAGTAAGGCAAGACCAACTTCAACAATATGGTGATGTTTACATTCTGCAGAACCATTTTGTTGATGTGCATGTGGACAAGAGACATGATGAGTAATACCCACTTTTTGGAAGAAACCATGGAGTTTTTCATATTCACCACCCCAATCAGTTTGCATGGCGATAATTTTTCTATCAAATTTTCTTTCAACAAGTTGCTAAAAATTAAGAAAAACTTGATAAACCTCAGAACACTTCTTGAGAAAATAGATCCATGTAAATTTACTAAAATCATCAATAAATCTTACATAATATGAATGTTTGCCAACGGAGGTAGGTGCTGGTCCCCATATATCAGAGAAAACTTGCTCTAAAGAAGTTGTGGAAATACTAGTAGAAACGGGACATGGTAACTGATGACTCTTGGCTAGTTGACAAGAATCACAAACGTAAGGATTTATTTCTGGTAAATGAGAAATGTGGTGTTTCCTAAGAATTTGCTGAACCACAAAAGAGGATGGATGTCCTAGACGGTGATGCCATGTAGAGGATGACGAATTTATTGTAATGAAGGCTTGCCTGGAGGATGACCCGACAGAAATAGGCACTAGAGGATAGAGGCCATCATGATACGGTCCCTCAAATAGAGTTCTCCTTGTGGCCTCATCCTTAATCAAGAAAAAATAAGGATGAAATTCAAGAAAAACATCATTGTCTAGAGCAAGTTTATGGATAGAAATAAGGTTCTTGGATGCATCAGGAACATGTAGAATATTTTTAAGATGTAAAGAACTATGGGGAGTGTGCAACATTGAATGACCAATATGAGATATTTGTATACTATTACCGTTTTCCGTGTGTACTTGATCACGTCTTGTGTACTTCTCTTGGAAGGAAAGCTTGCTTATATCATTTGCAACATGGTTTGTAGCTCTAGTGTCAGAGTACCAATTTGTGTCAACACCATAAGAGACCATGTTTGCACCCTTATCACCACGATCACCATCATCATGGCGGTCACCATCATCACGCCGATCACGATTGTTCTGAAACCTCCACCAACAGTCACTTGCGGGGTGCCCATGAATTTTACAAATTTGGCAACTGACATTGACATAGGGTGTGGGTGCACAACCACGTCGACGGCCACCATCATCTCTGCGTCGTCTACCACCATCATCATCGCGACGGCGGGTGCGTTCATCATAGCAACGATCACCACCACCATCACGACGGTCATCATATCTGTCATGGCGATCATCATACCCACGACGATCCTCATAATTGCGAACCCCGCGATCCTCCTGATACTGTCGGCCATGGTCCTCCTGAAACTAGCGACTGCGGTCATCCTGAAACTGACGCCCACGGTCGTCCTGATGTCGGCCATCCTGGCGCATGCATGGATATGAGGGACCACCACGTATATTGGATGAAGAGGTGAAGGCTCCATCTTCAACCTTGTGAAGCTGATCAAACGCTTGCAACTGATTGAAGAGATCAACAAGGGTGGTATTGGGGTTGGTATTGATAGCAGTTCTTAGTGTGTTATAAGAGTCATCAAGGCCATGCAATACAGACCATATTAACTCATCATCATCCAGAGGTTTTCCAGCAGCAGCAAGCTCAGACGCTATTTTTTAATCTTGGCAAAGTATTTTTCAGCAGAGAGATCACCTTTCTTGATGTCATTCAGCGCAGAACGAAGCTATTGAGTCCAAGAGCATGACGATGTTGTTGTGAGAGCCTCAAGGGAATCCCATGCTGCCGCAGAAGTTTCAAGTCCAATGACATGTGACAAAATATCTGGTGAGACGAAATTCAGTATGTACCTCATAACCTGCTGATTGCGAGTAATCCATGTGACATACTCAGGATTTTCAACTTCTATTTTCTTCCCATTGGCATCTTCCACTTCAATTTCCCTGACAGGAGCTTTCTCTAGTCCCTTTACCAGATTCAGAACTCGTGCACCACGAAGAGCTGGGATGACCAGGGCCTTCCAGACCAGCGCATTGTCTCCAGTGAGAAGCTGAGAGGGTGGTGCTCCAAGGGCAGCGGTCAAGGCCGCCGCGGATGTTGATGATGACGCCATGGGGATGTATTGCCGCAGCGACAGATGCGACAGCGGAATCTTCTTCTCCTTGGGATTTTTGTGGTTTTATCAACGCAGCGATATGGGATCGCAGCGGATCTTGGGCTTTTGGCTTTTGGCTATTGATTTTGGTTGTGGTTTCTAGGGTTTTGCCACAGCAGCACAAAGAGAAGCTCTATGACAGCGGCGATTCAGATTTTGTCGCAGTCAGGCTACAGCGGCGGCTATGTAGGCAGCTAGGTCAGGGAGGGGAGTTGCTCTGATACCATGAAAAAGTTTAGGATATGAACGTGCCTTGGAACTCGGCAACGTTTGCGTGTTAATCAATCGAGTAAAACCCCTACAGGAGGAAATACACGAGAGGGAGAGAGAGATCTAGAGGAGTCTGGGTGGAGTACTTACTCCATACCGTAACAACCTCAACTTTATCTAAACATGTTACAAATAATGTTTAACAAAGTGAACACACGTGCAAGCACACACAAGCGGAGAGTACTCGTCCTCCACACACCGGCGCCGAGGGCGGATGCAAGAGGCATTAGCGAAACGAAAGATCTCAACTTTGACAACAAACGTACAAGAAGCCATGTTGTAATAACAGCACAGAAATTTTTCACTTGCTTTGTAGCCGGTAGTTCAAATGCTCCTCTCATGTTTTACAAAAACTTAAAAGTTCAGACACTGCATGAACAGGTCATTATAAATTATAAAATTGTATACCGAAAAGACGAAGCGAAATTGGCATTTTTATCGTCTTTGCTCTAAGCGCGCTGTACGTACCTTATTAAGTGGAACAAGTGGGTTAAACAATACTGATAGCAGTGGTGGTATAGCTCATTCGTTTGTTCCAGCTGTGGTCGGCGCTGTATGTAATAAGATATACTCCCTCAGTCTGTAAATATAAGATATTTTAGGTTTTTGATGGAGACGTATCTAGACATCTTTTAGTGTCCGGTTCAAAAGATGTCTAGATGCATCTTCTTTACAAATCTAAACATCTTATATTTCTAAACGGAGGGAGTATAATGAAAACAGACCAAGAGAAAACGTAGTATCACCGTCAGACAGACTCGCGGTTACGTATGCTATGCTGTGCTCGCGCATTATACACGCCACTTAACTGTCCGCCGGTTCGCACGCGCAGCCGTGGCCCTAGCTCGTATGCAGTATTAGGAACGGATGGACGTCAGGTTAACTTTAACGTCATCAGCTAACTCAAAACCTAGTTAGCGATCACAAGTGTGACAAACGAGTCGGTCAAGGCGGAGACGATCGACGCAAATAAAGCGTATGCTGTCTGCCTCTGACGCTTCCTGGATCGTACGTCTCACCTGCTAAAAGCTTGTATACCGGCCTTTCTTTTCACCAAGGATTTTGTTAGTTAAATGCCCGCGTGCCATTAACAAAGTGTCCTCGCAGGAAATTTCTCACACGCCAACAGCTTTATTTTGTCACTGTCCAGAGAAACCATAAACAGATTTTAAGAACATACATCCACACCGTCAAATCAAATTACGAAAAGTTCTTTATTAGTAACCTGACCCCTCAACGACCGGAAAAAGTTGCGTCCCCATCCGCAACTGGTGGATTATATTTTACAAAACTGAAAGAAGTTAACACGGAGCATCAATGAGCTCTAGCTTACATATGACCAATTCTCGTGTATCGGTCAGGGCCAACTACGTGTAACCATCAGGGTTAGTGAACAACTGTTTGTTACTTCCTGCGTATACTATCATGTGCATTACCGACGCCATGTGATTAGTTTTCGGCGCCACTGGGTCTGGGTGGAAGGAGTACTTTGGTCGAATGGAGTGAAGGATTGGTGGCAACAACCAGGAAGTACAGTAACGTTCCAACGAAGCAAAAACCCACAAATTCATTCATAATTCCAGGCACAGCACATGGCAACATATATAATAAGTATTCTTGGGCAAGGCTCGGCCTTGTAATGCCCACCTATATAAGCAGCTTCCCGCTCGAGCTATAGCATCATCTTCTCCACACAGATCGATCACTTGACACCTCTCTCTCTCTCTTCCTCTCTTAGACAAGCACACTCAACCAAGCTTCAGAAATGGCGGCTGGTGCTGCAAAGCTGCACGCTTTGGTGGCTTGTGCCTTGCTGCTCCTCGCTATGGGGTGCCAGGCCAGCCCTTACTGGCCACTGGAGCTTGGTTTCTACCATGACAAGTGCCCCCAGGCAGAGGCCGTCGTCAAGGGCGTCATGGCGCATGCCATCTCCCAGAACCCCGGCAATGGCGCAGCCATGATCCGGATGCTCTTCCACGACTGCTTCGTTGAGGTACTTACTATATATAGCCTTTTCGGGTTATTTTTCTTTTACGATTATCCGAGTGGGTTTTAGACATTTGGTGCAAGAAAATGAGTTTGCCAGACTTGATTAAATTGTTGATGGACGGTGATTAATTTATTTAGGGCTGCGATGCTTCCATCTTCCTGGACCCAACCCCGTTCAGCCCGACGCCGGAGAAGCTCAGCCCGCCCAACGACCCATCCGTGCGCGGCTTCGAGCTCATCGACGCGATCAAGGACGCCGTCGAGGCGGCCTGCCCGGGTGTCGTCTCCTGCGCCGACATCCTCGCCTTCGCGGCCCGCGACGCGTCCTGCATCCTCAGCAAAGGCACGATCGCCTTCGACATGCCCTCCGGCCGCCGCGACGGCACCTTCTCCAACGCCTCCGAGCCGCTCAAGTTCCTGGTCCCACCCACTTCCAACCTCAGCGCGCTCGTCAAAAGCTTCGTCGTTAAGGGCCTCGACGCGGAGGACCTGGTCATCCTCTCCGGCGCGCACACCATCGGGCGCTCGCACTGCTCCTCCTTTGTCTCCGACCGCCTCCAGGCCCCCTCCGACATCAACGGTGGCCTCGCCTGGTTCCTGCGGAGCCAGTGCCCCGCCGACGCGACCCCCGGCGGCAATGATCCGGTGGTCATGCAGGACGTGGTGACGCCCAACGAGCTCGACAGCCAGTTCTACAAGAACGCGCTGGCGCACAAGGTGCTCTTCACCTCCGACGCGGCGCTCCTCACGTCCGAGGACACGGCGAGGATGGTGGAGGCCAACGCTAACATCCCCGGCTGGTGGGAGGAGAAGTTCGCCAAGGCCATGGTGAAGCTGGCCGCCGTCGAGGTCAAGACCGGCGGCCAGGGCCAGATCAGGAAGCACTGCCGGGCAATCAACTACTACTAGTACGTGCGTGCATGCATGGTGAAGCACGATCACTCGATGTCTTTGTTCCATCTATCCTGCAAGCGAGACTTCATGTTGTAATTTGGCGATTTTTTCACTCCACGCTATTTCTTAGCATTCCATTGATCATTGTTGTCTTTCCTTGTTATTATTCATCCTTAGTTCAATTCTTGCCAACGAACGGGACTGTTCCCGTATAGGGAGTTGTACATGTGTAACTGTAAATCAATGTTCTTTTGTTAATAAATTGCTGCATGCCACATGTTCTGAAACAGACAAACATCTTGGATGCTTTGAGAAATGTACGCAGTAGTACCTAATTTACCTCAGTTGGTATATATGATACTCCCTCGAGCTATAGAAAAAACATGCCAACTCCAAAACTAGTACTCTATTCTAAGACTAGTCATAGTTGGATAACTAAGGTGGTAACATGCATCTATATGCAATGCTAACTAGATATTTTGATAATATGACATGCTATTAAATGATAAAAGAGAGGCTTGTGGTAACTAGCTATGTTACCATAACATCGCACACTCCAAAGCAAGATGAGTCTACAAGCTAATAAATAAGACATTGCATGTTACTAGATATAAGTTACTATCCACTATGAAGGTGGTAACTTAGACTAGTGTCAGATGCATGACACTAGTCCAAGTTACTCCCCACTATAACCAGCCTAAGGCGTGCTTAGCATTAATTACATGCGATTAATAAAGACTTAGTGTTTCTTCTTTTCTTGTACTACTCTGCATGCAGTGTGAACAAGGTTGCATTGGCTGAGAACTGGAACTCCTAATTAAGCGCCCAATGAGGGGAGGTCCTCGATAGTACTCCCTTCGGTTCAGTTTATAGTGCGCCATAGAAAAAACATGCAATTCCAAAACTAGTACTCCATTTTAAGGCGTGCTTAGCATTAATTACATGCGACTAATAAAGACTTGGTGTTTCTTCTTCTCTTGTACTACTCTGCATGCAGTGTGAACAAGGTTGAGAACTGGAACTCCTAATTAAGCGTCCAATGAGGAAAGGTCCACGATAGTAATTAGGGTGTCTTTCTCATTTTTCTCGTGCAATAACAACTCGGTAGCAGAGAAATTTCTATGGTGCCCTGTAAACCGAACTAGAGGGAGTAATTAGTGTGTCTTTCTCACTTTTCTCGTCCAATAATAACAAATCACCTAGGTAGCAGAGAAATTTCTATGGTGCCCCCTATAAACCGAACTAGAGGGAGCATCACAAATGTTACCATTAATGACATACTAGAAAGGAGTTTATATATTTTTCCTCCAACACCTGAGACTCTCCTTCCTATGCCATACAACTCTTGGCCAATACATCCTCCCGTTAAGATCAATACGTTTCCCCCAACCCTAACCCTCGCGAGCCGCTGATACGTCAGAAACGTATCTATAATTTTTGATGTTCCATGCTTGTTTTGTATCATTTGTCTTATGCTTTGTCTATACTTTGAGGTGTTTTTATATGTTTTTCTGGACTAACCTATTAACAAGATGCCACAGTGCCAGTTGCCTATTTTCTTCTGTTTTTGGTTCCAGAAAAAGCAGAAAATCAACATTCTCGGAATTGGACGGGACAAAAGCCAATCTTCCTATTTTTTCCGGAGCAACACAGAACCACGAAGAAGAGGTGGAGGAGGACACCAGGATGGCCGCACCCCCATAGGCGCGGGCCAGCCCTGGTGGCGCCCATAGGGGTGTGGGCCCCCTGGCCCTCCACCGACCTTGCCTCCTTCGCCTATAAGAAGCCTCCGACCCAAAAACACTAATCATTCAGAAGAAATCCACGAAAACCTCCGTAGCGCCGCCGCCACCGAAGGGGAGATTCGGGGGACAAAATGTCTCTGTTCCGGCACCCTGCCGGGACGGGGAAGTGCCCCTGGAGCCATCTCCATCGATCTCCACCACCATCTCCATCGTTGTTGTTGATTCCCATGATGAGGAGGGAGTAGTTCTTCCTCGATGCTAAGGTATCTACCGGTAGCTATGTGTTCATCTCTCTCTCTCTCTCTCTCTCTCTCTCTCTCTCTCTCTCTCTCTCTCTCTCTCTCTATGCATGATCATATTGTGTTCATGAGCTTTGTAATCAAGTAGATCTGCTCTGCTACTCAAGTGCTTTAATAGATCTCTGCTCTCCCCATGTGTGTGAAAGTGACAGCGTGCATGCCATGGTGGCACTTAGGCTAGAGTCTACATAAATACTCATCGTGCTTTAATAGATCTATGCTTTTCCCCACGTGTGTGAAAGTGACAGCGTGCACACCGTGTGTGTCACTTAAGCTAGGTTACATATATATATATATATATATGAATATATATATTCATATATATATATATTCATGAGTTATATTTTGAGTTGGGTTTCTTTATGAAGTTGTGGTGTTTGTTGGAACCATCTAGCGCTCAAGGTGACAGTGTGGGGTTATCTAGATGGAGAAGGCGGACTTTGAGGTGTGCTTTTGTAGCCCTACCATGGATTAGAGTGTCCAACCGAAGAGTAGTTAAGAGTAGTATCATGAAGAGAATATATTTATTGAGAGAGTGTTCAAAAGTGAAAGTATGATCCCTAGGCCTTGTTTCTAAGCATTGAAACACCGTTTGCATCTAGATCTGTTGCATGTTTGCTTGCTTCCATCTTTATTTCAGTTTGCCTTTAGTTTCCCCCACGTCAACAGCAAGTCAGAAGCTCTTTTCTGGCACCGTTACCACTTGTATTTTAGTATCTCTTCATCGAACTAGTGCACCTATACACCTGACAAGTGTATTGGGTGTGTTGGGGACACAAGAGACTTATTGTATCTTGATTGCAGGGTTGCTTGAGAGGGATTACCTTTGACCACTTCCTCCCTGAGTTCGATAAATCTTGGGTAATCCACTTAAGGGAAACTTGTTGTTGTTCTACAAACCTCTGCACTTGGAGGCCCAACAACTGTCTACAAGAATAGAAGTGCATAGACATCAAGCTATTTTCTGGCGCCGTTGCCGGGGAGGAAAGGTAAAAGGCACTCACACACATTACCCCACGGCAAGAGAAAGCCATAAAGCTATTTTCTGGCACCGTTGCCGGGGAGGTAAGGTAAAAGGTACTCACATCCTCCGGTGTGAGTGCTCGAAGTTATTTCCTTTAGATTCTGCAATCTTGTCTTTTTGTTTTTTGTTTTCACTAGTTAGGCTTAATGGAAAACAACAACAAAATTAGAGATCTTTATAGTGTTTATCTTGAGTTAGGACATGAAGTGTTTGAAGAGAAAATTAAAAAACTTATGGAACTTTGTTTGCATGCTAATAACATTGTTATTAGTATGAATTCTTTGGACACCATTATTGCTAATTGAAATGGATCGTAAGGGCACCTAGAGGGGGGTGAATAGGTGCTAACCAATTTTTAATACTTTTTCAATTTTAGACTTGACACAAAGTAAATTCTCTAGATATGCAACTACGAGAATTTCCCTATATGCAACCCTAACTACTAAGCACGTAAAGAGAGGATCGAAGGAACCGTAGTGGAGCACGCGGATACACAGGGATTTGTTTGACCGCAGTTCCTTCCTTGTTAAGGGAAGTACATCTGCGTTGGAGGGGTGGGCGGTTCTAAGACCACCATGCCACAATAGGCCTCACCCTATTCTCCGATGGATCTCGCCACGAGAGGCCTGATCCACCTTCTCCACTATTGGATCCCTTCGAGGCGGGAACCGGTGCCTTTTACAACACTATCGGGGCACACACCCACAACCGAATTGGGGGCTCCCGAGAGGACAACAAGCTGCCACAAAAACAAGGTTTATCAATATAAACAAAAACAAGGATCTAGGTATTTGCAAGAAATACTAGATCGGTGGTTCTCCAAATGAATGGAGAGAAGATGAAGCATTTTATTTTAGTTGATGAAGATCGAGTCCTCCTACTTTGATTCCCCAATAGACGGAGCCTTTGGGTGTATCTAGGTGGAGTTCTCTCGGATGAAGATTGCAGATCAGGTATGTTCTTTTTCGTGTGAATCAAGAGTTCTGGACAGAGGGGGAAGACAGGCTTAAATACCCCCTGCCTAGAACAAGCCGTTGGAGCAATTTGGGGCGGACTATCCGCCCTGGGAAGAAAATCCCCCCCCCCCCAGGACGGAAACTCCGGGGAAAACTCCGCCACCTATACTGAGAGCGACGCAGCCTTAACTTGAAGAAATTTTCCAGAGGGGGCGGACTATCCGCCCTTGGGAGAAAGTCCGCCCAAGGACCGAAAAGTCCGAGGGAAACTCTGCCCCCCATACAGAGAGCGACGCAGCCTTGACTTGAAGGAAATCCTCAAGGGGGTGGACAGTCCACCCCCAAGGGGCGGACAATCTGGCTGGGCCGGAAAATCCGGCCACAAACTCCGCCCCCCTCTCTGGGGGTCGCGCACACTTGAAAGAGGGATGGGGAGGATTATCCGCCCCTGGGAGGGGCGAATTATCCGCCCCCAGAAAGCAGTTTCCTTACCTTCTCAATGTACAGAGCTGCAGCACTTCAACACACGTTAAATAATCCTTGATATTGTTATCTAACACACAAAACACTAGGGATTATGAAATGTTCTTTCAATATCCCCCTTTTTGGTGTTAGATGACAATATTAGGATTTGCAAACGACTACCAACGACACCCTTAAAATAAATGAAAGAGGCTCCCCCTAGATGTGTGCATATTAAAATTTACCTTTGAAACACACATGCACACACTAGATAAAACACAACTTTCATAGCAAGAACAATTAAAACCAGATGGGTTGGTAGACGAGATCATACCACCGGGATGTGAATGTTGCCAAATAAACTAATGAGATTGCACATCCCACAAAATTTATGCATACATAAGATAATCCCATGATTCCATATGTCATCAACTAGAATGCCAGACTCCACGGATAAATCCAGAATTCCATGATAGTAGGTCCACAATATAAATCCAGAATGCCATAGGACCATACATAATAAGTCACGACAGAGTCTTACAATAACCAAGCAACAAATAGCCAATAGCAAATAAGTTCACGCTAAAGGGGCACAGGTAAAACGAACGAATGGAAACGCAAGTGCTTGTGCCCGACCCATGACCCATGCAAATTCGGTGACCTAATAAAACTACTTCTCCCCCTTTGGCATCAAAACGCCAAAAAGGAAGAAGAGCAATGCTAACGCCCCAGAAGATCACGCCTCCTCATCCTCGTCGTAGTCGTCCCCGTTCGCTTCCTCTTCATCATATTCATCATCATCGTCATCGGCTGGAGGAGTGGGTGCCCTCGGAGGTGGGGCAAACAGGCAACTCTCAAGCTCACCATAGCTTATCACTGAAGTGTTCCACTGAGCATATGGTTCCGAAGCAGTGGGAGGAGGTGGAGGGCCAGAGGCACCATAAACATGGTGAAGAATGAGCTGCTGAGTGTGATCCCTCGCATGGTCCCTGCGGTACGCCTCATACTGTCCCTTGTGTGTATCAACACCCATGCAAAGAATGTGCCGCTGGAACCAAGTGAGATGTTTAACATCGCGTGCCATTGGGGACACGGCAGAACGACGACCACTAGCCCATGCATCACGCATAAAGGACTCAGGGGCAGTGGAGGGGTGAGAGGTCTTCTGAGCTTTGTTGTAAATTTTCTTTGACTTGTGCAAACCATCCAAATCAGTGCCAAAATCCTCATGGGGCAGCATATGCTTGATGAGCATCATGATAAAAGGAGCATATGGAATGGAGAGCCTATTGAGCATCGCATCGGTCATCTCATGATAAATGAAATCCATCACATCCAACTTGTATCATGTAGATGATCCAGCATTGGTGGCACACTCATGGGCAAAGGCCAGAAGAGGAACCAGGTGACCGTGGATCCTGTCATTGTTGCCTCCACTAGGAGTAATGCTGTCCTGAAACAAGCCAACAAGGGTGGCATATAGTGGTGAAAGGCCAGCAAAGGTACCAACAACGCCATTGGGCGACAAACATGGAGCAAGCACAGTATCCTTGGATGGCCTGAGCGGAGAGATAATACGGTGCCCTGAAGGGGTGTCCCGCCCGTGAAAAGCATATCCAAGAACCTTACCAAAGGTGCGGAAATCAGAATGGATCATTGATGTGCTCGTCATCCACTTCATAGTACGAAGCTCATCGCCGCAGATAACCAGAGTGGAGAAAAACTGCTTCACAATCTTGGAATCATAGTGGCACTGCAGAGTCATAAGAGGATGAATCCCCATCTTGTTTGTCACATCCAAAGCTTCAGAAAGGCGAGCCTTTGATTGAGCCTCATTCATATTCAGCGGGTGCATGGGGCGAATTTTGAGAGGAACATAGACATCATCATGGATATACCGAAAATGAGAGCACCAAAACATAGAATCCTCTGGCTCGCTAGCACTGTCAACTTCTGCATAAAAATATGTCTGGCGCATGGAGGAGTAATCGGTGCTGTCCATGGCCTTGTAGTTAGGACGAGCCTCCTTGCCTTTACCCTTGCCCTTGCGAGATGCAACCCGCTTGGCTTTCCTTGCTGCCTCTGCCATTTGTTCAGCTTCTCTGGCTAACCTGCGAACCTCAGTTTCGTCAACAAATGTGCCCTCTGCAGTGGGCCTGAGATAACGGGCACGAGGATGACGCTTGTATGTCTTAGGAGGACGAGAGCCACCTGTGAAAAGCATGGAGAGGTAGCATGGGGATAAGCGCACACACAAGTCCAGGAAACATGCTAGAACGAGTAGGAAAATAGTCCAGGAGCCAGAAGAGTGCATGGGAAACAATCGGAACCAAACCAGACAAGACATGTTGTCTCCAGGCCGGACTTTCCGGCCAAGGGTCGGATAATCCGCCCCTGGCGAAAATTTCTGGTTTGGCCCAGATTGACCTATGGCAACACAGATCAGGCACAATGGATGTATTTCTACAGATTCTAACATGAACGGGAAAACACCAAGTAGCATCTACACCGAGATTTCCACCACAACAATGAATCTCAAGCACAAGAGATGGATGAGGGAGTTACCCTCACTCATTGGAGGAAGAGCTCGAAGGAGAAGGTATCCGGAGGCGTGAGGAAGAAGATCTGGGGAGGGCCCAGAGAATCCGGTGGTCAAATCAACTCCGGGGAGGGGCGGAGGCTCCAGCGGCGGCTTGGGGCTGAGGGAGGGTTGGGGGAGGACTGGCTGCTCTGTTTGAGCCGGCCCTCCCCGACCCTGCCTTAAATACGCAGATTTTTCCCGGGGCGGATTATTCGCCCCCCACTTAGGGCGGATAGTCCGCCCCCCTCTGAAAAATCTGTTAAATACAGATTTAGGCCGGAGCACTCCTAGCAAAACCCCTCGATGGTGTATAGGGGACTTGTGTGCAAGAATAGATGGTTCAAGGAGGGAAAGAAGGTTTGGGTTTAGATCAACAAACTAAGATGGTACTACACACCCAAATTTGCAAGAATCAAATCAAACAAAAGCCAAAATTGAGTGTGTTTTCCATAAGAACACAAGATATGCAAGAAAATCCAAAAAGAACCATGAGAAACCAACTCTTCTCTAGGAAGAGGGCGGTGACCGAAGCCACCATGTTGAAGCACATGGCATGACACCGCGAAGATATATCTTGAGTTCAAAACCAATGCTCATCGATGACCCACATATCACAAAATGATATTAAGGGAAATGATTTTACTTGTTTTCGGCATTATGGGGGGAGGGTTGGCCAATCAATTAGGACCACACCCTCCCTATGTGTATGCCCGCATCTAAACCAAATACATGAAAAAGAGCAAGTGAGTGTGCAAGGATAGTCAAGCCAAGCTCCTTGAATCTATGATATTTAGCTCATTCCTCAAATAACAAAATCTTGCTTCGTCAAGGGGCTTCGTGAATATATCAGCAAGTTGGTTCTTCGTGCTCACAAAGGATAGGGCAATATCACCACGAGCAACATGATCCCGAATGAAGTGGTTGCGAATCTCTATATGTTTTTTTCTTGTATGCTGCACGGGATTGTAAGCAATCTTGATAGCACTTTCATTGTCACATAATAGAGGCACTTTGTCACAATTGACACCATATTCCTTTAGAGTTTGCCTCATCCATAACAATTGTGTACAAGAACTTGCAGCAGCAACATATTCAGCTTAGGCTGTAGTGAGTGAAATACAATTCTGTTTCTTTGAAGACCAACACACTAGAGACCTGCCCAAGAATTGACATGCACCAGAGGTTGATTTCCTATCATCTTTGTCTCCAGCCCAATCTGAATCAGTGTAACCACATAGAGAGAAACTTGAACCCTTGGGATACCATAACCCAAAATTTGGGGAATGAACCAAATAACTGAAGATTCGTTTGACCGCCACTAAGTGGATTTCTTTAGAAGCGGCTTGGTACCTTGCACACACTCCTACACTTAACACGATATCGGGCCTAGATGCTCAAAGGTAAAGGAGAGAGCCGATCATGGATCAGTATACCTTTTGGTCCACGTCTTTACCCTTGGGATTGAGCTCAAGATGACACTTTGTTTGCATTGGAGTAGCCACACCATTGAGATCCATCATATTGAACCTTTTGAGCATGTCTTGGATGTACTTAGCTTGATTAATAAAAGTCCCCTCTCTAAGTTGTTTGATCTCAAATCCAAGAAAGAACCTCAACTCACCCATCATGGACATCTCAAACCTGTCAGTCATAAGCTTTGAAAATCCATCGTTAAAAGCTTGGTTAGTAGAGCCAAAAATAATGTCATCTACATAAAGTTGGCATACAAAAAGCTCCCCATTAACCTTCTTAGTAAAAAGAGTGGGATCGATTTGCGCAACTTCGAATCCACGGTCTAGCAAAAGCTCTTTAAGGTGCTCATACCACGCACGTGGGGCTTGTTTAAGGCCATAGAGCGCCTTATCGAGTTTGTAGACATGGTTCATAAATTTGGGGTCCTCAAAACCCGGGGGCTGCTTAACGTATACTAACTCATGGAGAGGACCATTAAGAAATGCACTCTTAACATCCATTTGCTGTAATTTAAAATTATGATGGGCTGCATAGGCAAGAAGGATACGGATGGACTCAAGACGAGCCACAGGAGCATAAGTCTTACGAAAATCAATTCCTTCCACTTGAGAGAATCCTTGAGCCACGAGTCTTGCTTTATTCCTCACAACAATGCCATTTTCATCTTGTTTGTTCTTGAAGATCCACTTGGTACCGATAACATTGCGGCAATCCTTGGGTTTCTCTACGAGCTTCCAAACTTTGTTGCGTTCAAAGTTATTTAATTCTTCATGCTTTGCAATAACCCAATCGGGGTCTTCAAGAGCATCAAAGACCTTCTTCGGTTCAACCATGGAAATGTGAGATTGATGATCACAGAAGCTTGCAAGTTCTCTTCTAGTAGATATCCTTCTTCGTAGATCACCAACAACCTTGTCAAGAGTGTGACCCCTTAGTTCAAGGTTCTGATTAGCACGAGCCTTGCGATGAGTCTCAATGTCCTTATTGTTTATAGAAGGAGTTGATTCAGTATTTGTATCCTTGTCTTGACCACTGCCTTGCCCTTGATCTCGATCTGAGTTAACACCAGGAGGTTGTTGCGGAGCTTGTTCTTCAGGGCCGGATAATCTACCCCTTGGAGGGGCCGGACTATCCGGCCTGGGAGGTGAAGCACTAGAGCCTTCTTCCTGAAAATGCCTGACAGGACTGGGAGAACCAGAGCCGGATAATCCGCCCTCGGGGGCCGGATAATCCGGCCTGGGAGCTTCTTGACTGTTGTCTTCTCCTTCGTATCTCCTGGAGCGAGTTGGAGTGCCAGGGGCGGATTGTCCACCCCTTGGAGAGGGCGGATAGTCCGGCCTGGGACTACCAACTTGTCCAGGAGACAGATGATCTTCAGCAGGTTGCGGTGTTGGTGCAGAGTTTTCTCCAACAGTAGGAGCTTGTTGATCTTGTGTAGATGAGGGCTCCACTTGTGTGGAGCATTGTCCTTCCCGATCCACCACAAGGGGTTCCTCAATGGGGCGGAAAAATCCCACGCCCATTCTTCTGATGGCATCTTGGGGTATTTCAACATCTGCATCACAAACATCAACTTTCCCTACAAAGGAGCCGTTATTTTCATCGAACTCGACACTACAAGATTCTACAACAATCCCAGTGATCTTGTTGTAGACTCTGTAAGTGTGGGATTCGGCACCATAACCAACAAAAATACCTTCTAAAGCCTTGGACTCAAATTTAGAAAAGCGGACACCTTTAATAAGAAAGAAACACTTACACCTGAATACCCTGAAGTATGAGATGTTGGGCTTGTTACCGGTAAGTATTTCATAAGGAGTCTTGTCCAAAATCTTACGGAGGTAGAGGCGGTTTGATGAGTGACAAGCGGTGGATATGGCTTCAGCCCAAAAGTTGTAAGGAGACTTGAATTCAGCCAACATTGATCTTGCCATATCCATCAAAGTCCGGTTCTTCCTCTCAGCTACACCATTTTGTTGAGGGGTGTACGCAGCGGAATATTGATGTCTAATCCCCTCTTCGCTTAGAAACTCATTTAAGGTGTAGTTTTTGAATTCGGATCCGTTGTCACTCCTTATTGCCAAGATAGGAACATTGTGTTGACGTTGAACTTCATTGGCAAAGTCAATGACTATTTGTTGAGTCTCACTCTTTAATTTGAAGAAATAGACCCATGTATATCTTGAGTAATCATCGACAATGACCAAGCAATATTTCTTCCCACCAAGACTTGCATGAGAAGGAGGACCAAATAAATCCACATGAACTAATTCCAAGATCGTCTTTGAAGACACAATAGTCTTCCTCTTGTGGGGAGAGTCGTGCATTTTGCCTTCAACACAAGCCCTGCAAACACGATCTTTGGAAAAGGAGACATTATATTTTAGTCCAAGGATGTGGCCACCCTTGTGGAGACTTTGCAAAGTTCTCATGTTGACATGGGCTAAACGGCGATGCCATAGCCAGCACACGTCGGCCTTTCCGAATAGACACATCGGACCCGAAGTGGTTTTCCCCGAGAATTCCACCACATACAGGTCATTTTTGATGTATCCAACGAAAGCGACCTTTAGAGACTTGCTCCACAAGAGTACCACCAAATCATCATCGATAAAAACAGCAAAACCCATCTTGCCAAGGGCACGAACAGAAAGAAGGTTGTAACTGAGGGTCTCAACAAGCATGACTTCCACGAGAGATATATCGTGGGCAACCACAACTTTGCCAAGACCCAATACCTGAGATTTAGACTTATCACCATAGGAGACTGTGATATTATCATGATTTGGACGCATCTTCGTGATGATCTCCTTGCTTTCGGTCATATGACTAGTGCATCCACTATTCAGCACCCATTTCGACCCACCGGAAGCATAGCCCTGCAAGAGAATTACTTCTTGGTTTTAGGTACCCATTTTTCAATGGGTCCTTTCATGTTAGTAACAAGGGTCTTTGGGACCCAAATAGACCAAGCAATATATTCATCAAAGGGACCGACATAATAAGCATAAACATCACCATAATCATCACAAAAGAGTTCATAATTTGGGTTGTGAGACCCTGCAAAACCAATATTGTTAGTCTTGTCTTTTGTGACCTTCTTCATAGCGGTGCTTGTCTTTGATTGCACATTCTTGGTCTTGTTCTTCTTGTTTTTCTTCTTCTTGGACTTGGTGACATACCCAAGTCCCTCTTTACCATGATTTGACCTTTGCTTGCCAAGAACTTCTTCAAGCACATCCTTATCCTTGGGAGTGATGTCCTTGACCACTCCTTTTTCCACACTAGCATTTTTCTTATGACTATATGTTGAGTTGAATGAGCTAGGAACATCATATTTGGCCAATTGACTTTGAAGCTGATCATGTGACTCATTGAGAATATAGAAATCGTTTTTCAACGCCTTGTGAGCATTGTCGAGTTTCTCCAATTCCTTGGAGAGTCTATCATGAGCAGCCCCAAAGTCAATCTTTTCCTTCTTTAAATTCTTTGCTTTGGTGACTGCATTGTCACGTTCCTTAACAAGTTTATCCACAATTTTCTTCATGTGACTCTTCAATGGACTCAAGCCTCTCTTCAAGAGATACTCAAGCTTCTTCTTATTCCTCAAGAGCATTTTTTAAGTATGCAATTTCCATTGCATCTTCTCTTTCAATTCTGCCCTTTTCTTCGAGAAGAGCTTCATTTTGGGCCAGCTGATCCATAAGAGCTTCAAAATGAACTTTGTGCTCACCTTGCAAGTTAGTGTAGAAGTAATCCAAAGCAATAATCTCTTCTTTAACCTTAATACTAGTAGGATCATCCATGTCAATCATAGCCTTAGGAAAAGAAGAGTTAGAAGTCGTTACCTCGGAGCTCCTTGCCATGAGACAAGTAGCATTCTTGTTGATGATGTTTTCGTTCGAAGAGTCGAAGAGAGATGTTGATGTAGATGTGGTGGCTATAGCATCCACCTCTTGAGAGCTATCGTCCTCGTCCTCATCTTCACTTCCCGACAAATATTCTTCTTGAGCCAATAGAACAATCTTTGGTTGCTTCTTGAAGGGAGCATTCTTCTTTACAAACTGTTTCTTGCGTGGAGCCTTTGACTTGTCCTTGAAAATAAGTCTTCCTCCATTATCTTCCCTACTTTGATATGGACACTCAGCTACAAAGTGCAGCCGGTCACCATAGTAGAAACATGTTCTCAGCTTGGGACTATTTTCCTTTCTTCCATAGGCTCCACTCTTGCGTTCTAGTTCAGCTTTAGCCTTGGCTGGATCTTTCCAAAAGTTTCTAGCGTAAAGAGCCAAGTATTGTCCGTGAATCCTTTTTATATCCTCGGGACAGTCCAAACCTTCAACGGCATATTCATCATGATCAATCACACTAGTCTTCAAGGCCATGTTGACCCCCTTTTGCATCCCCATAGCTCGAGCACGAGCATCTTCGGCATTCTTGGCATCCACTTTAAAAGCGGCCATTTCTTGCATTACCTCATTGGATGTCATGAGGTGATAGTTATTCCTACCTTGGAGACTTTTCAAATCTGTGGGCTCAAATGGCATAAGAGCACTGACATACTTGCGCTTGAAGCATCATCAACATGAGTTGCACCGTGGTTTCTGAAAGTTGTGGCTATTGCCTTGAGCCTCCTATACATGTCCTCGTGGTCTTCTCCATCCAACATATAGAATCCTTCAGCTTCGTTGCTCAAAGCATCATATCTATTCCTTCTCATACTTTCATTTCCGATGAAGAGCTCGGTGAGAGCATCCCAAGCTTCCTTAGTTGTGCTAAGATGCTGAATGTGTGGCATGTCTTTGTCACCCACACCAAGCTGTATCATGTGTAGAGTTGTAGCGTTGAGTTGGCTATTAACAACTTATCTTCTTGTGAGATTGTTGGGGTTTCCAACATGAAGACCATTTTCTATGATTTTCCACAACTCAATGGAGTAACTTCACACATGAGACTTCATCAAAAATTGCCATTGAGAAAAAGTAGATGCAGAAAGTTTGGGTGGATCACCCCTATTATGTATATGTGGGTGAGGGATAGGTGGATCAGTAGAATACACATGAGAAACCTCATTGTATCCATCCTTACCACTATCCTTTTTCGAGGATGAGCTCTTGCTAATGTCATCACCAACCACTTCGTTCTCTTTGGAATCGGTTTTACTCGTTTCCTTGGATTGCGGAGTGGTAGCCTCAGAGTTAGATGGAGGTGATGTTGTGGATGGGGAGAGACGCATTATCAATTGACGCATCTCTTCCATCTTAGCCTCCATTGAACTCACCAAGGTTGTTTCCAACATCTTGAGATCATTCATGGTGACTACATCCAGAACATCACTCCCATCTACCTTGGAACCCATACTTCTCTTAGGAGGTTAAGCCCGAAATAAGAGCCGGGGCTCTGATACCAATTGAAATGGATCGTATGGGCACCTAGAGGGGGGTGAATAGGTGCTAACCAATTTTTAATACTTTTTCAATTTTAGGCTTGACACAAAGTAAATTCTCTAGATATGCAACTATGAGAATCTCCCTATATGCAACCCTAACTACTAAGCACGTAAAGAGAGGATCGAAGGAACCGTAGTGGAGCACGCAGAGACACAGGGATTTGTTTTACCGTAGTTCCTTCCTTGTTAAGGGAAGTACATCTGCATTGGAGGGGTGGGCGGTTCTAAGACCACCATGCCACAATAGGCCTCACCCTATTCTCCGATGGATCTCGCCATGAGAGGCCTGATCCACCTTCTCCACTATTGGATCCCTTCGAGGCGAGAACCGGTGCCATTTTACAACACTATCGGGGCACACACCCACAACCTAATTGGGGGCTCCCGAGAGGACAACAAGATGACACAAGAATAAGGCTTATCAATATAAACAAAAACAAGGATCTAGGTATTTGCAAGAAATACTAGATCGGTGGTTCTCCAAATGAATAGAGAGAAGATGAAGCGTTTGATTGTAGTTGATGAAGATCGAGTCCTCCTCCTTTGATTCCCAAATGGACGGAGCCTTTGGGGGTATCTAGGTGGAGTTCTCTCGGATGAAGATTGCAGATCAGGTCTGTTCTTTTTCGTGTGAATCAAGAGTTCTGGACAGAGGGGGAAGACAGGCTTAAATACCCCCTGCCCAGAACAAGCCGTTGGAGCAATTTGGGGGCGGTTTATCTGCCCCCCTTTGGGGCGTACTATCCGCCCTGGGGAGAAAATCCCCCCCCCCCCCCCCCGGGACGGAAACTCCGGGGAAAACTCCGCCCCCTATACTAAGAGAGACGCAACCTTGACTTGAAGAAATTTTCCAAAGGGGGCGGATTATCTGCCCCCGCCAGGGGTGGACTATCCGCCCTTGGGATAAAGTCCGCCCAAGGACCGGAAAGTCCGAGGGAAACTCCGCCCCCATATAGAGAGCGGCGCAGCCTTGACTTGAAGGAAATCCTCGAGGGGGCGGACAGTCCGCCCCCAAGGGGCGGACAATCCGGCTGGGCCGAAAAATCCGGCCACAAACTTCGCCCCCTCTCTAGGGGTCGCGCACACTTGAAATAGGGATGGGGCGGATTATCTGCCCTGGGAGGGGCGGATTATCCGCCCCTAGAAAGTAGTTTCCTTCCCTTCTCAATGTACAGATCTGCAGCACTTCAACACACGTTAAATAATCCTTGATATTGTTATCTAACACAGAAAACACAAGGGATTATGAAATGTTCTTTCACTAATTCTATGGAAACGTCTAAGCTTGGGGAAGCTAGTTTTTATGAAAATGTTCTTTTTAGTTCCCCATCTTTGGAAGATAGCTATTCTATTGCTTATGATGATACCAAACCTCCAATATATGATGATTACAATGATGAATATGATATTTTCAATCCACCTACTATTGAGGAGAAAATTAATTATGATTACAATATGCCTCCTATATTTGATGATTATGGTGATGAGAATAATAATGATAGCTATTTTGTTGAATTTGCTCCCACTATGATTAATAAGAATGACTATGCTTATGTGGAGAGTAATAATCATTATATGCATGTAGCTCATGATAATAATGCTTTATGTGATAGTTATATTGTTAATTTTATTCATGATTCTACTGAAAGTTATTATGAGAGAGGGAGACATGGTTTTATGCATCTCAATAATATTAAGTTTCCCCTCTTTATGTTGAAAATCTTGAAGTTGCACTTGTTTTGCTTTCCTATGCTTGTTGTTTTGTGCTTTCATGACTTGTTTCTTTACAAGATTCCTATGCATAGGAAGTGGGTTAGACTTAAATTTGTTTTAAATTTTCTTCTTGATGCTCTCTTTTACTTCAATTCATATTTCTTATGTGAGCATCTTCTCAAACTATCAAGCCTAACTTAAAGGCGTTAAAGAAAAGTACTTGTTGGGAGATAACCCAAGAGTTTTCTTGAGTCTTGTAAGTTATTACTTCAGTAATGACCTCTCCTTATCCTTTTTGTTTGCTTTTTGTGCCAAGAATAACCTCTAATGAGAGGGAAGTAAGATTTGGAGAGTTGCTGTCCCGAAATAGATTTTTATGCTCCACCATAAAAATTTGTGAGGAATCTCTGTAAGTCGGATTGAGATGATATTTTTTGAATAAATCCCCCAGTATGTTAGCTAACTTTCGTTAGTTCACCACTTTTTGATTTTACCAACATAAGGTCTTTAAAAAAATCGGTTTCTACCTGCTGGTCTGTTTTGACAGATTTCTGCCATTATTTGCATTTGCTTCTTATTGATTCCTTTTTGGGTTCTCTTTGGGAAATTGAGCTTTTTGAAGGAGTTGCTACAGTAGCTTGCGTTTTTAGTGAAAGTTTTTCTTTTCTAAAACTAAACCCCAAGGGTCTATTATCTTTTGAATACACTAATGTTGCTAATGAAGATTGTGTGAAGTTTTGTATGAAGCAAAAATTTTAGGTGTAGAGAAAGAATGATGTAATGATATGAAGAATGGACAAAAGCTCAATCTTGGGGATGCCACCCCGTGTCACCCCAAGAAATATTCAAGAGGTATAAGCGTCAAAGCTTGGGGATGCCCAAGGCATCCCCTTCTTCATCAATAAAAATCTCAGGTCTTTCTAGACACTTCGTTTTTATTGTTTCATGCACAGTTGTGTTGTTCTTGGAGCATCTTAGTTTTCGTTTTTAGTTTTAGTTTGCTTAGTTTGCTTAAATAAGTTGGTTGGATTACAACACACTTCTTTTGGAGAGATACACGCTCTATTTTCATTGCCTAGAACACTCTAGTTTTCATTCTTATTGTCTTGTGAGTGTTCTCTTTTGCTAGCATTGTGTTTAGCCTTAGTTTTCTTATGCTTCCATCTTAGAAATTTTTATTTCTTATTTGTAGATTTCTGATATAAGCTCACTGATGTTTATTGATTATTATCCTTGTGAGTTGTTTCAAATAAGTCGATTGGTGTTGGAAAAGAGTAGGAAGTTTCATGCTTATAGTAGTACAAGAGGAGCTTGCTTTGATTATGACTTAGACTTTATCATGTCATGCTAGATGTTTTTTTGACCATATGCTTAGTGATTATTTCTGTAGCATGACTTGTTCCAAACAATTGAGATTGCTTCATGTTCCTTGAAGGAATCATGCGTTGCTTTAGCATACAAAAGCATAGTATTGTGGTATTCTCCTTTGATGCTTTATTTGGGTTGACTTGGAACATGCTCACACCATGTTATTACTATGAACAAGTCATCATATCATCTATGATCATTTAGTCCTTGACTTGTAGTACCACTTTATTCTTTGATTAGTAATGTTTTGTTGCTCTGCATGATTATGGCCATTATTGCTCTCTTAGTTGGTCGCTCCCAGTCTTTTGCTAGCCTCCACTTGTATGAGTAAGTTCTACTCATGCTTCCAACTTCCAAGAAACCAAGTTATTCCAAAGTGTCCACTATAAATTCCTATGCATGGTGTGTTACAACATTCCAAGTATATTCTTGTTTTCATCTATCTTCCAATTAAAAAATATTTTGTTATGTGAAAACTTAGTGATTAAATCTCTCACAAACTTGATGGCACACTTTATTTTTCTTGCCCTAATAAACTTGAACCATTGTGTCATCTATGTTGTATATGCCTGCACTTATACGTTGGAATTAGCAGAACCGTGCTGCCACGGGGAACGCTTTCAACATTTCACTCGTACTTTGTACACAGTTGATATCATGCTCTTTTGTTTACGGATGTCACCGGTGTGAAATAAAAAGGAAGCTTGTAAGTCCATGGAGTTATGTATTTTGTGTTAGAGAAACGCCTGGGCCGCTAGCCTAAGCCATGCCTAATCATGGTGGAAACTTGCAACATCACCATAATGAGCAATGTGTGAAGCATCCTCAATAAAAACCTATGCAAATAGCAAATAAAAAGATCGCTGAGATGCTCATTGTCTGCTTGCCTTGTCATTTTCATTATGGGATAGCTCCTGTACCATGTGCAAGGGGTACCCCGTTGGCGGTTCTCTATGATACACATGTACTTACTATGACAAGAACTTACAGGTGACTAAAGTTGAGTAGCATGAGGTGCGACCCTCGTATTCAAGGGACATGAGATTGCCAACTTATACTTTGTCAAGCATATACTCCATAGTTTGTTCACTTTAACCTTAATCGCTTCAAGATTCTTATGATAGGAGCAATGAGGGCTGAAAGCTAACAAGTACCATAATTTTTGGAAGCTCTTTTTGAAACTTGAAATCCCTGCCTCCCTTTATGAAGAGCCTTTCTTCCTCTATTATATTGAGTCTCCACCTTCTATCCTTAGGCACCAATTAAGAGAGCATAGTTGTCATTCTTAGTTCTATGTGCATTGTCCCAAAACTTATTGATTGATGCATATTGTTAATATTGCTTGTTCTTGAACTATTTGTATCTAGTCACTCTTATAAACTTTGAAGGTGTCCTATGCATCTATTTGCTACTCCATGAGGGACAAGATGAATGCCACTATGCCATGTTTTCTATATGTGAAACAAACAAACATCTTTCAATGCATTGTTATTCATGATCTTTGTTTGTAACCTTTCATGTTGCATGCATAGTTACTTTGTCTTACTGTTAGAACTCCATCTTTCATGCCCATGTTTAGAGTTCTTTGATCCCATCTTTCAATACTTGCAAATGGTTTGATCTTGATTTTGTTGGTGCATGTCACCTCAAAAATTATTATTTTTATCACTTACCTACTCGAGGACGAGCAGGAGTTAAGCTTGGGGATGCTTGATACGTCGGAAACGTATCTATAATTTTTGATGTTCCATGCTTGTTTTGTATCATTTTTCTTATGCTTTATCTACACTTTGAGGTGTTTTTATATGTTTTTCTGGACTAACCTTTTAACAAGATGCCAGAGTGCCAGTTGCCTGTTTTCTTTTGTTTTTGGTTCCAGAAAAGGAAGAAAATCAATATTCTCGGAATTGGACAGGACAAAATCCAATCTTCCTATTTTTTCCGGAGCAACACGGAATCACGAAGCGGAGGTGGAGGAGGACACCAGGGTGGCCGCACCCCCTAGGCGCGGGCCAGCCCTCGTGGCGCCCACAGGGGTGTGGGCCCCCTGGCCCTCCATCGACCTTGCCTCCTTCGCCTATAGAAGCCTCTGATCCAAAAACCCTAATCATCCTGAAGAAATCCATGAAAACCTTCGTAGCGCCGCCGCCACCGAAGGGGAGATTCGGGGGACAGAAAGTCTCTGTTCCGGCACCCTGCCGGGACGGGGAAGTGCCCCCGGAGACATCTCCATAGATCTCCACCACCATCTCCATCGCCGTTGCTGATTCCCATGATGAGGAGGGAATAGTTCTTCCTCGAGGCTAAGGGCTCTACTGATAGCTATGTGTTCATCTCTCTCTCTATGCATGATCATATTGTGGTAATGAGCTTTGTAATCAAGTAGATCTGCTCTGCTACTCAAGTGATTTAATAGATCTCTGCTCTCCCCATGTGTGTGAAAGTGACAGCGTGCACGCCATGGTGGCACTTAGGCTATAGTCTACATAAATACTCATCGTACTTTAATAGATCTATGCTTTTCCCTAGATGTGTGAAAGTGACAGTGTGCACACCGTGTGTGGCACTTAAGCTAGGTTACATATATATATTCATGAGTTATATTTTGATTTGGTTTTATCTATGAAATTTTGGTGTTTGATAGAACCATCTAGCGCTCAAGGTGACAGTGTGGGGTTATCTAGATGGGGAAGGTGGACTTTGAGGTGTGCTTTCATAGCCCTACCATGGATTAGAGTGTCCAACCGAAGAGTAGTTAAGAGTAGTATCATGAAGAGAATATATTTATTGAGAGAGTGTTCACTAGTGAAAGTATGATCCCTAGGACTTGTTTCTAAACATTGAAACACCGTTTGCATCTAGATCTGTTGCATGTTTGCTTGCTTCCATATTTATTTCAGTTTGCCTTAGTTTCCCCCACGGCAACAACAAGTCAGAAGCTCTTTTCTGGCACCGTTACCACTTGTATTTTACTATATCTTTGCCGAACTAGTGCACCTATACACCTGAAAAGTGTATTGGGTGTGTTGGGGACACAAGAGACTTCTTGTATCTTGATTGCAGGGTTGCTTGAGAGGGAATACCTTTGACCACTTCCTCCCTGAGTTCGATAAACCTTGGGTAATCCACTTAAGGGAAACTTGCTGCTGTTCTACAAACCTCTGCACTTGGAGGCCCAACAACTGTCTACAAGAATAGAAGTGCATAGACATCAACCGCCCTCTCCCGAGCCGCCCCTAGGCGACTCCGGAGGCTCCGGGGGCCTCCTCTCCATACTTCCCTAAGAACCCTCCGTCAACCCTTTCCGCATCGTCCATCGCTGCTGGCTCCGGCGGCGGTGGCGGCGGCCCGTCCATCTAAGATGGGGACAGGAGATGGGTTTGTGGCGTCGTTCACATGGGGGAGGTGTGGGGATGGTTGTGGGCTTGGTGCGGCACGGCCGTCTTGGCCGGGGCCTAAGGTTCTCCGACGACTGACGAGGGGATGGAGGCTTGCCGCCGCCGGGGGTGAGGTTGTGGCCTAGCCACACCGTTCTCATGCGGTTGTTGTCCTCTCCTCCTCTGTTGGTGCTGCACTGAGACGACGAGAGGCGTGGGGGCTTGCTCGTTTGCTGAATAAAGGTGGCGGTCCTAGGATTGCTCTCACTCCAAGACGAGGATCTACTTGTTGCTTGCCCTCTTTGATCTGGTCGGAGTGGTGAGTTCCGGAAGGCTTTGCCGGCAAACTCCCATGGCCGAATAATGCCTGGAGATTGTCGTATTGGAGGGATTCGGTCGTACGCACCCATATTTTACTCTAACCGTTTGGGTTCAGAGGGAGCGCTTCGAAGGTCTGTTGGCTATTAATATCATGGGGCATGTTTCTCATTCCATGGTTCTGATGGAGAATGTCATGGAGACGATATCTGAGGACTAACAATGGTAATTCGAGTCTAGGTGTTGATAAGGAATTGGCTTGGTAACTCGTGACTTGGAGCAGTGGCATGCAAGTGGGGGCGACTGCATAGGAGAGGTTCACAGTCCTACCTTTCAGGGTGAAAACCCAGGATTTGGCCTTAATTAGTTGTGCCTGACAATGGTCTTATTAAAGGTATTGTTTTGAGAGTGTGGAATTTCTTCAGGGTGAAAACCTAAGATCTATGATCCGGCGATGACGGTGTTTATGCGTTGTTCCCTTCTTAGAGGTGTCGCTTTTGGAGAAGCTGGACTCCTGATGATGTCTTGGTGGTGGTATTACCGCTGTTTCAACGAATGGGTCACTGTAGCGGGATTTTTATTTTTTATAAGTCTTTTTTATGTGTGCATCCGTATGATCGCTAGGGCAATGCGCTGTTGCATAGGCTGGGTGTAATTGGTATCTTATGATATTAATATATGCTCCCTTAAAAAATGCCATACAACTCTTCGTCGTAGAGCGGATTCACCCCAAGGAGGTTGGGCCCCCGGCACCATCGTAGCCATTAGTTAGTTCAAGATTCGTGCAAAAGTCTACTAGTCAAATGGTCTAACCTTTTTGTAATTTAATCTTTGCATATGTATGAAATCAACCCGCTCCCCACTCAAACACCACTCAAAATGGAGCCCCCGATGTTTATGTTATCATTCATGGAAATACCCAAAAGAATATTAAAATGTTTGGACTTTTATCGGTCAAGGTTTGTTTGGCAAAGTGATGATACAAAGAAAAATATAGATTAACAAAATGGAATATATTATGTCGCCCAAAGGACCAAGGAGGGTTAGGAATTGAGGTTCTTAACTTAAAAATAAATGTTTGTTAAGCAAATGGATTTATAAACTACTTACTGAGGAAGGGATGTGGCAAGAAATTTTACAAAACAAGTACCTTCGTAATAGAACATTAGCCTAGGTGGACGCTAAACCTAGGGATTCACCGTTCTGAAAAGACATCATGCGTGTTAGGAATGAGTTCTTCAGCCGAGGTTTTTTCAAAGTTGGGAATGGGAATTCGGTAAGGTTTTGGGAGGATATTTGATTGGATAGCACACCATTAGCTCATCAATACCTCTCTTTATATAACATTGTCCAAAGAAAAAATGTTTTAGTGGCAAGTGTACTAAATCAAGCCCGATGAATATTGCTTTTAGAAGGGATTTAATTGGCAACAAGTGGAATGACCGGTTGCATTTATGTTAGAAGCTTATGATGGTTGAGTTAACTCAAACTCCGGATTCCTTTGTTTGGCGACTTACTACAACATGGGTATTTTCGGACAAATCGATGTATCTTGACCTTATAAATGATCACATCAGATTTTTACGAACATACTTATGGAAGCTAAAAATTCCGTTAAAAATAAAAGTATTTATGTGGTTCATTAATGAGAAAGTCCTTTTAACTAAAGATAATCTTGCGAAACGCAATTGGAATGGGTGTCAAAAGTGTTGTTTGTGACTCAATGGAGTCTATAGTACATCTCTTTATCTCGTGTGTCCATTTGCAAAAATAATAAAGCGAATAGTAAACTTTACCTATAATATGACTCCTCCAACTAGCATTACTAATATGTTTGGTAAATGGTTAAATGAAATTGATAAAAAGAATAAGGCTAGAATCCGTGTCAAGGTTTTAGCTTTATGTTGGTCCATTTAGACATGTCAGAATAGTATATATTTAACAAACAATCGGGTACTAATTTTTTGCAGGTAATTCGACTCGCTATGCGTTAGATACAACTATAGTGTTACTTGTTCCCGGTGGATCAGCGGGAGCCTATGGTTACTGGATGCAACCGGTTGTTGACGGTTTCTCGGGACTTCTATTTTCAGGCTACTGAATGGCGGCACATTAGTAGACTTCAAAATAGATAGATATTTGTTGTTTTTTACTTTTCGTTGGTTGATACATGTCTCAACCTTAGCGGATCCATAATTGTAATAAATACTATAACTAAACTCATTAATAAATAAAAGATACAGAGGCTGAGGTTATGCTTCCCGTTTCGAAAAAAACTTATGTTTGCTGCGCTATTCTCGATACACTCAGCAAACGTGGTGACACGGTGCCTCGTTACTGCCCATCGTTCCACTGTTCCGTCATGTTACCCTTTTAACGAGGGATGGAAAAGGACGAACCATTTTTTAGTAACCTGACCTCTCAACGACCGGGAAATTTTGCGTCCCCATCTGCAACTGGTGGATTATAGTATATTGGAAAACTGAAAGAAACACTGAGCTGGCTACATCAATCAGCTCTAACTTAGATATGACCCAGTCATATATCATCACTGAGACTAAGGGCCAACCGCGCGTGTGGCCATCTGGGTTAGCGAACAACTTTTTGGCACTTCCTCTGTAATATATCATGTGGGTAATACATTTGTCAAAAACTTAGAACCTGTGGAAATCATGTGAGTAGTACATTTGTCAAAGTTCAGAATTTTGTGAAAATCAAGTGAGTACACTTGTCAAATTTAGAATTTATGGATAGATGATTATTTATATTGTAAAATCATGTGTTTCTTTTGAACTTGTAGGATCGCATCAAAGCATTCATCGTTGTGTACTTGGTCTTGATGGATTTGGGAACTTTATGTTTGATGGACTTGTGACCTTCACCTTGTTTGATGGATTTTTTTACATGTTTGTGAACTTTGGAACTCGATTGACTTGTGCTTTGAAACTTGATGTACCTTGTGGATTGTTTATTTTAGGTGTGGACTGCTTTATGCATGCGCTCAAGTAAATTGCATGTGAATCTATATATTGTGTGTTTTAACTGTAGGAGTGTTCAAAAAGCAGAAAAAATATGGGAAAACTGGGGTCTCGGCAAAGCATATGTGCCGACTGTTAGACTCAACAACATGCACTAGTGCAGACTCCCCCCTCTAACACCGGTTGGGAGGACCCTCTAACAGCGGTTGTAGAACCGCTGTTGAGGGTTCGGTGTTAGAGGGGGGGCCCCTTTAATACCGGTTCTTATACGAACCGGTGTTAAAGGGTGGCGCACGTGGGGCTGCCGCAGGGCTCAGCCCCCCCCTCCTTTAACACCGGTTCGTAAAGGTTCTCTGTCGCGGCAGGAAAACGGCCTAAATCTCTGCCGCGGCAGGAAAACGGCATAAATCTCTGCCGCGGCAGAGTTCTGCCTCTGCCCCGTTCTAGGCGTATTTCTGCAGGAGGGGGGAGGGGGAATCGATCGGGAGCGGTATACACATACATCGTCATCTACATACGAGTACATGAATAATTAAGCAACTATTATTATACACAAACATCGTCATCGGCACATACATCGTCATCGTTCATTTTGGTGGATATCTAAAGAGTTCTCCGCCAGGCGTGACGACCTCATCAAGTATGAACCCCGCCAATTCCTCTTGAATGGCTCGTATGCGGTCAAATGGTAGGAGTTGGTCCCGCATCCGTTCGATCTGAATATATATGAAGAATGGGGTCAATATATATATAAGAATAAAACTCAACACAATTGATGGTAATAAAATAATGTTGTGGACTTTGTTTACTTACTCTAAGTTGTTCTAGTGCGGCTTGGCCCGTCGCACATATCGTGTTGCCAAATGAACTCGCAAACATAGTATCCACATAAGTTATTGCCGGGTCCCTGATGCACGCACTTTACGAGAATAGAGAGTTCAATCAAAATAATAATCAATAAAGCATGATATAATGGAATTGGAAGCAGAATCAAAGAGATACGCAGACCTAGCTAGCTAGTATTACTTACATTTTGGTCTACAAATTTTAGTTCTTCTGACCATTCACCCACGGCCCTGCCCGTGAACCTTTTCCAAACCCTGTCCGGCAAAGAAAATGGATAAAGGAGTAATTAATTACTTGTTGTCACGAAAGTTGTCGATCTAGTGCGATAATATGATTGAAATTACCTCTGGAGCATCTCTCTAAAGTCTGCCCATAGCTCTTTTTATTTTCGTAACGAGTCCATGACAAGGACTTTTCCTGAGTCGGGTTGAATGACTAGCAGAATAAAGTGGAACCTACGCACGCATAACTCATCATCAGTTACACTTAACATCGAGTAAGCCGAAACAGAATGTGTACAAGAGAGAGGGTAACAGTACTCACGAGAAGTTGTAAGGCAATAGTATTTCCATTTTGGTTTGTTGTCTCAGTAAAGACCTTAGCAAGTAATATTCTGTTTGCCCGGGTTTGGTTCTTACCACTTCTTCATGAACTCTATTCGGGTCAACGAACCCAATGTCAAAAGGGCCTCCTTTCATGCACTCCATAACCTTTTTCCTGCATAATAGTATATACATATATGGTGAGCATATATATATATACATGCAATTAATGAAGTGAATGAGATGAGATATAAATTATAGAAATAGTACTTACACACAATAAAGGCTGATGGCAGCTTTGTCGAGTTCCTTCTGATTGAATAGAAAATGCAAGTCTTGAATGTTGAAGTCGATCGCGTCGTCTCCGCACAAGAAAATCTGATCTCTTATATGCGTCGTGATCCATTCTTCCTTTCTCGTCTTGCAGAAATCAAGGTACCACTTGTGCAATCTTCGCATCTTTATTGGTAGATTCTTGAGCTCCTCTTTCTTGACGAGATTCTTCCCATACTTCCATGGTTGTATGGGGTTGGAATCGCATTTGGGCAAGTTGTCTCCCATGATGTTCAAGTATGCAATGTAAGTCATCCCATCTCATTGGACTTTCTTTGTAGCTCTGCCTCGTAATCATTTACGGGAGGAGCGTCCCGTGTGTCGAACACTTGGAGCGGGGCGCATGATTGGTTTTCCTGCTCTCCGAGCATGGGAACTGTTTTCTGGGGTGCCGCACGACTGCTACTTTCAGTCTCCCTACGGCGCCTTGCATCCCCTTCAAAATCTGGCGCTCGTAGTCCGGCACAAGTGGGGTTTCAGGTTTCAAAAGATTATTGTAAAACTTCTCCACCACCGCCGGATCTATTTTCTCCTTTGGCTCAGCCCGTCTAGGTGCAAATAATTTCTTGACCTCTTCTTCCGAGATCCTATTGGTCTCCTCGTCACTGCGATTCCACGGTAAAACCGGCAATGGCTTGGCAGAAGGCTGCGGGACATAGTTTTTTGAACTCTTTGGCGTACGGTTTCCTGCGGATTTGTTTGTGGCAGTGCTAGTGATGCTCTTCGTGGCAGTGCTCTTCCGCTTACGCTGAGGAGATGACTGAAGCACCGGAGATGGCTGGCGCGCCGGAGATGGCTGCCGCGCAGGAGATGGCTGAAGCGCCAGAGATGGCTGCCGCGCAGGAGATAGCTGAAGCGGCTCAGACTGCTGACGCTGCGGAGACGGCGGGGGTGCCAGTGGCCTCCAATTTGGAAGCACGATGTGTTCCTTCTTCCAAAGAATGGTTGTTTTCACTACAAATTTGAGTTGACTTTCCCCTTCACCCGTAGCATGGTCAAGCTGTGCTTCCTCATATTCCTTCACAACCTCATCCACCCCGACAATAGCATAGCCATCTGGAATCGGTCGGCAGTGGTAAGTTCCACCAGCTACAGGAGGTAAGGCATTTATTTCATGCATTAAAGGGGCATTTTTAATTCAAAAAATAGGATATGAATTTAGAAAAGTCATATCTTTTTCATTTCAACTCAGAAAAATATGAATAATATATCATAATTTTCAGAAAAATAATATCTATCCATTCATGTAAAAACATTTTATATTTAATTTAGATGAAAATTTTCAAAATGATTAAAACACTTACATATAAATTTTGATTATTCAATTCAAACAAAAATAAATTATCAAATCGTAAAACTTTGAACATAAGAAATATCAAGCATATAAAAAAATCTAACCCTATTTTAATACAGCAAATCATATTTTAATGCCGCATCTTTTGTATTAACATTTTTGAATTGATTGGATATTTAAATGCCGCATCTTTTGTATACACTTGAATCTGACCAAGCCTCGCTCAACTTGCATTGGTTTTTTGATAAAATAGCATATTGTGAACCTAAAAATGATTTTTGTAAAAAATCATGAGCATCGTATCATGTACCTGTAGTTCATATCTGACCCACTTCCTGCCGATTCGGCAGGAATTTGTCTTTTTCACCAGAGGTGGACGGAAAGGTTTCAGATCCCCCTATTGGTACATAGTCCATATAAGGTGGTCTAGTATTTTTGTAAAATGTGTTGTTGGTTTTTTGAATTAGCCATTTGGTGGTTGCTTCACAAAACCGTCCGTTTTTTATGCTCGGAAAATGGAAAATGTCTTTTTGGTGCGATAAAAAGGAAAACTTCCTCTTGCAACATTGTTTGCCATGCCATGATGCACATGTATGCACAATATGGCCATATTATCACAAACTATGCCTTGATTCTAGCCATAACATTGGTCATTTGACCCGAAAGCCAAGAAACCTCGAATGAGATAGATCATTTTGTGAAGGTTTTTTTGAGACATAATCAATATACCAAGTTTGAGATTTTTCCTTCTAACTATATCACATAATATAACACCACGCGAAGGTTTCGCACTGTTTCGATATTTTTTTATTTTTTTATCCCCATTTTAAACTATCATCAAACTTTGTCGAACAACGGGCATGAAGATTCTTAGCTCGGGGCCAAACCTCGCTCAACTTGCATTGGTTTTTTGATAAAATAGCATATTGTGAACCTAAAAATGATTTTTGTAAAAAATCATGAGCATCGTATCATGTACCTGTAGTTCGTTCTGACCCACTTCCTGCCGATTCGGCAGGAATTTGTCTTTTTCACCAGAGGTGGACGGAAAGGTTTCAGATCCCCCTGTTGGTACATTGTCTATATAAGGTGGTCTAGTATTTTTGTAAAATGTGTTGGTGGTTTTTTGAATTAGCCATTTGGTGGTTGCTTCAAAAAACCGTCCGTTTTTTTATGCTCGGGAAATGGAAAATGCCTTTTTGGTGCGATAAAAAGGAAAACTTCCTCTTGCAACATTGTTTTCCATGCCATGATGCACATGTATGCACAATATGGCCATATTATCACAAACTATGCCTTGATTCTAGCCATAACATTGGTCATTTGACCCGAAAGCCAAGAAACCTCGAATGAGATAGGTCATTTTGTGAAGGTTTTTTTGAGACATAATCAATATACCAAGTTTGAGATTTTTCCTTCTAACTATGTCACATAATATAACTCCACGCGAAGGTTTCGCACTGTTTCGATCTTTTTTTATTTTTTTTATCCCCGTTTTAAACTATCGCCAAACTTTGTCGAACAACGGACATGAATATTCTTAGCTCGGGGCCAAGCCTCGCTCAAATTGCATTGGTTTTTTGATAAAATAGCATATTGTGAACCTAAAAATGATTTTTGTAAAAAATCATGAGCATCGTATCATGTACCTGTAGTTAATATCTGACCCACTTCCTGCCGGAATTTGTCTTTTTCACCAGAGGTGGACGGAAAGGTTTCAGATCCCCCTGTTGGTACATTGTCCATATAAGGTGGTCTAGTATTTTTGTAAAATGTGTTGGTGGTTTTTTGAATTAGACATTTGGTGGTTGCTTCACAAAACCGTCCGTTTTATATGCTCGAAAAATGGAAAATGCCTTTTTGGTGCGATAAAAAGGAAAACTTCCTCTTGCAACATTGTTTGCCATGCCATGATGCACATGTATGCACAATATGGCCATATTATCACAAACTATGTCTTGATTCTAGCCATAACATTGGTCATTTGACCTGAAAGCCAAGAAACCTCGAATGAGATAGGTCATTTTGTGAAGGTTTTTTTGAGACATAATCAATATACCAAGTTTGAGATTTTTCCTTCTAACTATGTCACATAATATAACACCACGCGAAGGTTTCGCACTGTTTCGATCTTTTTTTTATCCCCGTTTCAAACTATCGTCAAACTTTGTCGAACAACGGGCATGAAGATTCTTAGCTCGGGGCCAAGCCTCGCTCAACTTGCATTGGTTTTTTTGATAAAATAGCATATTGTGAACCTAAAAATGATTTTTGTAAAAAATCATGAGCATCGTATCATGTACCTGTAGTTCATATCTGACCCACTTCCTACCGATTCGGCAGGAATTTGTCTTTTTCACCAGAGGTGGACGGAAAGGTTTCAGATCCCCTTGTTGGTACATTGTCCATATAAGGTGGTCTAGTATTTTTGTAAAATGTGTTGGTGGTTTTTTGAATTAGCCATTTGGTGGTTGCTTCACAAAACCGTCCGTTTTTTATGCTCGGAAAATGGAAAATGCCTTTTTGGTGCGATTAAAAGGAAAACTTCCTCTTGCAACATTGTTTGCCATGCCATGATGCACATGTATGCACAATATGGCCATATTATCACAAACTATGCCTTGATTCTAGCCATAACATTGGTCATTTGACCCGAAAGCCAAGAAACCTCGAATGAGATAGGTCATTTTGTGAAGGTTTTTTTGAGACATAATCAATATACCAAGTTTGAGATTTTTCCTTCTAACTATGTCACATAATATAACACCACGCGAAGGTTTCGCACTGTTTCGATCTTTTTTTATTTTTTTTATCCCCGTTTTAAACTATTGTCAAACTTTGTCGAACAACGGGCATGAAGATTATTAGCTCGGGGCCAAGCCTCGCTCAACTTGCATTGGTTTTTTGATAAAACAGCATATTGTGAACCTAAAAATGAGCATCGTATCATGTACCTGTAGTTCATATCTGACCCACTTCCTGCCGATTCGGCAGGAATTTGTCTTTTTCACCAGAGGTGGACGGAAAGGTTTCAGATCCCCCTGTTGGTACATTGTCCATATAAGGTGGTCTAGTATTTTTGTAAAATGCGTTGGTGGTTTTTTGAATTATCCATTTGGTGGTTGCTTCACAAAACCGTCCTTTTTTATGCTCGGAAAATGGAAAATGCCTTTTTGGTGCGATAAAAAGGAAAACTTCCTCTTGCAACATTGTTTGCCATGCCATGATGCACATGTATGCACAATATGTCCATATTATCACAAACTATGCCTTGATTATAGCCATAACATCGGTCATTTGTCCCAAAAGCCAAGAAACCTCGAATGAGATAGGTCATTTTTTGAAGGAGATAGAAGTAGAATTAAAATACAGAATGCAACTAATAGTAAGTTACATAAAGCACAACTGAAAATTAAGATACATAAAAGAACTGAAAATTAAGATACATGGCCAGATTAAGTAACAATCGGCCGAACTTGTTTCGGAATGTTGGAGTGATTCAGTCATGCTCCTGCCTACACCTGTAATACTCGCCACTGTAGTCGTCGTACTCGCCGCCGCCGTCATCGCTGTCGTCGTCGGGGTCGCCGTAATTGAACCTTGAAGGCTGAGTACGCGTGGGCTGGACTTGAGGGTAGCGCAGACGGGGGTTAGAGTCGATGGCAGTGTCATAGGCCATGACGCTCTGGAGAGTCCGACCGCGCCACCATAGCCGACGGCCGGCCTCGTTGAAGTTAGGAGGAGGTGGGTCGTCCTCCTCGTGCCTGGCGAGCGCCCTCTCACGCTGATCCACGAAGAAGGCTTCCCAAGTAGGGAAATAGTCGGGATGCCATCTGGGATTCCTCCGCTGCTCCGGCGTGAGCTCGAAGTAGTAGTGGTTCGTGATGGCCATCCGGCGCACCACACCTAGAGGGACAGGAGGAACCGGCACGCCTCCGGCGCTCAGCATCCAGCCGACGGGGACACAGTAGCCCGGCGGGCAGGGGTAGTTCGAGGCGCAAAGCTCCTCCGCCTCCCTGGGGGTTAGTGCTACGGTGGAAGCCATGGGAAAGAGTGATGAGGTTGCATATATGAGTCTAGAGATGTGCAATGACAATGGAGGCCAACCCTACATATATATATAGTGAACTGGCAGGAAGAACTGGAGGGAAGAACTGGCGGGAAAAATGGCGGGAAGAAAAATGGCGGGAAAAAATGGCGGGAAGAAAAATGGCGGGAAAAAATATGGAGGGAAGAAATATAAGGAAGAAAAATGGCTCATTTAATACATATACTATTAACAGAAGAAATATGACATTGTTCTAAAAATGGGACGGTTGGAGGGATTTCACGCTGGGCCAGGCAGCACTAATGATAGGGGTGAGTGTCGACATTATGTCATGCGGCGTGTACCTTGTGCCGGATGGTGTCACCAACCGGGACTAAAGATGAACCTTTAGTCCCGATTGGAGACACCAACCGGGACAAAACACGAGTTAGCACTAATAATAGGGGTGAGTGTCGACATTATTTCGTAAGTGTCGACACTATGCCGAGATGCTTGTATTATAAATAGGCATCCTTGTGAGTCCAGTCCTCCAGCCAGTTTGAGGCATCTCCAAGATGGTTTTCGAGAGCAGGGACACCACTACGGCCAGTTTCAGGGAGATGCCGACGGAGCCCAGTCCTCCGGCATCTCCGAGAAACTGGTCATAGAGGCACTCCCTAATATGTGAAATTAGTTAGCTCCCAGGTGTATTGATCTAGTTAGAGAAGTTACAAACTACAAGATGGTTTTCGAGAGCAGGGACACCACTACGGCCAGTTTCAGGGAGATGCCGACGAAGCCCAGTCGAGAAGCCTTTATATTCGATGAGAAGCCAGACGGGACCTTGATACTGCTCAGGCATTCAAAAAAGATTTCTTTCTCTGCTTTGGTAAGAGCGTAGCTGGCAGGAGTTAAGTGGCATCGTTTACCCTTCTCGTTCTCAGGATGCATAGGCTCTTCAGGGGCTTTCAGACGTTGCTGGTCCTGCCGTGCTTCCGGTGTATCTTTTGTCTTCCCATACACTCCTAGAAAGCCTAGCAGGTTCACGCAAACATTCTTCGTCACGTGCATCACGTCGATTGAAGAGCGGACCTCTAAGACTTTCCAACAGGGTAGGTCCCAAAATATAGATTGCTTCTTCCACATGGGCGCGTGTCCGGCATCATCATTCGGAACAGATAGACTGCCAGGACCTTTTCCAAATATTACTTCTAGGTCCTTGACCATACCAAATACCTTCTCACCGGTACGGAGGATAGGCTTCCTCCGGGGTTCTGCCAGACGTTTGAAATGCTTGCCTTTCTTTCTTATTGGATGCAGGTTCGGAAGAAATCGGCGATACCCTAGGTACACAACCTTCTTACATTTATCCAAATATACACTTTCAGTCTCATCTAAACAGTGTGTGCATGCATTGTATCCCTTGTTTGTCTGCCCTGAAATGTTACTAAGAGCAGGCCAATCATTGATGGTTACAAAAAGCAATGCTCTTAGGTCAAATGGCTCTCCTTTGTGCTCATTCCACATACGTACACCTGGTTTGGCCCACAGCTGTAAAAGTTCTTCAACTAATGGCCTTAGGTACACATCAATGTCGTTGCCGGGTTGCCTCGGGCCTTGGATGAGCACTGGCATCCTAATGAACTTCTTCTTCATACATAACCAAGGAGGAAGGTTATAGATACATAGAGTCATAGGCCAGGTGCTGTGACTGCAGCTCTGCTCACCAAAAGGATTCATGCCGTCTGTACTTAGACCAAACCTTAAGTTTCTTGCGTCACGTGCGAAGTCCGGTACTCTCGCTCGACTTTTCTCCACTGTGACCCATCAGTGGGGTGTCTCAACATCGCGTCTTTCTTACGGTCTTCCATGTGCCATCGCAACAACTTGGCATGCTCTTTATTTCTGAAGAGACATTTTAACCGTGGTATTATAGGAGCATACCACATAACCTTGGCGGGAACCTTCTTCCTAGGGGCCTCGCCCTCAACATCGCCAGGATCGTCTCGTCTGATCTTATACTGAAGTGCAGTGCATACCGGGCATGCATCCAAATTCTAGTACTTCTCACCGCGGTAGAGGATGCAGTCATTAATCCAGGCATGTATCTTCTGCACGTCTAATCCTAGAGGGCAGACAACCTTCTTTGCTTGGTATGTACTGCCGGGCAACTCATTATTTCTTGGAAGAAGATTATTCATTTTTACCAACAACTTTGAAAATGCGCTGTCAGTCACACCGTTCTCTGCCTTCCATTGGAGCAAATCCAGTGTGGTACCTAGCTTTTTGTGGCCATCTTCGCAAGTTGGATACAACAATGTTTTGTGATCCTTTAACATCTGCTCCAGCTTCTCCTTCTCCTTTTCAGTTTCACATTCTTCCTTTGCATCAGTAATGGCCCGACCAAGATCGTCATCAGCGGGCCCATCTGCTGCCTCTTGATCTTCATTATCTACCCCTGTTGCAGTATCATCATATTCAGGATACATATTATGATAGTTGTCATCATCCTCTTCTTCTTCGTTGTCTTCCATCATAACCCCTTTTTCTCCGTGCTTGGTCCAAAAATTATAGCTGGGCATGAAACCGGATCGAAGCAGGTGGGCGTGAATGGTTCTGGTATTTGAGTAGTCTTTCTTGTTCTGACAGTGAACACACGGACAGCACATAAAACCATTGTGACCACGGTTTGCGTTAGCCACAACGATGAAATTTTGGAGTCCCGTAATGTACTCGGAAGTGCGGCGGTCACCGTACATCCATTGTCGGTTCATCTGCATTAATATGTAGTATATATCAAAAATTAATAGGGAGATGAACATTTATATATATAGTACATCAATGACACATGAAAGGATAGTTGCCGACCCTGACCGAGAAGGAAAGAGCAACGAGAAAACTTATTTTGAGCTCTCGGGCATTTCACCGAACACCTCTTGTGCATATGAAAAAAACACAAACTAGCACTCTTCACACCCTCTTGCTAGGCTCCAAAATGAGATAGTGAAAAAAATGGAAGAGTGGGGTGTGGGCTGCAGTGTCTTATATATCCCCCCCTTTAACACTGATTCGTGGCTTGAACCGGTGTTAAAGGGGGGCTGCGCGGGCCACTGTTGCAGGGTCCTTTTAACACCGGTTCGTGGCACGAACCGGTGTTAAAGGGGGGCTCCTTTTTTGCCGCACGGGCCACGCTGGTATGGTCCCCCCTTTAACACCGGTTCGTAGAAGAACCGGTGTTAAAGCCCTTTTCCAGGATCAACGAAAAGCCTCGTTTCCACTAGTGATGCAACGTGTCGAAATCTGGTGAAACCTAGGGAGTCAGTGGACCAAATGGTCAGTTTGCCAAGTATTTTGTGAAGACACTTGGGAAGTACTCCCTCCGTTTAGAATATACTCCCTCCGTCCTGCTTCCTCCGTTTTAAAATATAAGATATTTTAAGTTTGCGATAAAAATATATCTAGACTTCTTTTAGTTTCTAGATTCATTTAAAATTTGAGTAAACCTATGTACTAAAAGTAGTCTAAATATATTTGTTTTACAAAATAAAACATCTCATATTTTGAAACGAAGTGAGTAAAATATAAGGCATCTAAGGTCTAGTCAAAAGTCAAATTTTACTAACTTTGACCAAATATTTAGCAAAAAATATTGACATCTACATTATGGAATGGACATATTAATAAAATATGCTTTATGATAAATCTATTGATATAGATTTGGTATTTTAAATATTTATATTTTTTGTATAATCTTGATCAAAGTTAGAAAATGTTGACTTTTGATTAAACCTTAGACGCCTTATATTTTGGGACGGAAGGAGTAAGTTGTTTTAGCCTTTTGCTAACACGTATGATATTTTTTAGTATATAAATTCAGAGAGAAATGAGTGAACCTACCCATTAAAAAATGTCTAAATACATATAGTTCAGAGAAATGCTAAAATAATCTACCCCTCTATCTTAAATTAGGACGCATATAGTTTTTGGTTAAAGTTAAAACTTTTAAAATTTGACCAACTATATAGAAAAAATATAAACATCTACAATACAAAATGTACGTAATGTAAAAATATAATTTCATTAAGGTTCCGACAGTACTACTACCTTCCTTCGATCCAGTTTATTAGACACATACGTAGTTTAAGAACAAATTTGATTATTAATTTTGAAAAGTTTGACTTTGACAAAAACTATATATATCCTAATTTAGAATAGAGGAAGTATATTCTCAAACGGAGAGAACATGAGCAATCTTTACCTTTTGTTTCAGAAAACACTCGGCCAAAGGGGTCAACTTTGCGGCGTGTTTTGGTCGCTGGCTAGCTAGTTGAACTGTGTCGTCGAGCTAGCCGAGCTACATTAGTTTGGGAGAGACAGACAACAGCAGATTTTGCGCAGCGGGTTGCGCGCGCAAGCAGACAACACAACGTTTTTTTTATTATTTCAATAAAATATGAAGCACCATACAACATATCAATAATGCTACACATCCCAGCGGACGGGTCGACGGTATTGTAAGCGGCAATGTCCCCGGCGGTGAGGTCCTCCCAGGCGGCGCGAGCGGCGAGTGCCCCATGGTCAAGGTGGTGACGGCGAAGGGTCGAGGTCGGCGGTCTCGGCCAAGGGCGGTGCTACTGAACTCGAGCTCCACAAGCTACTTTTAACTGTTGGCTGGTTTGCGGGCGTATCACTAGTAGAAAACAGACATTTTGTCCAGGGCATTAGTCTCGGTTGTGGCTGGGGCCGGGACTAATGGTCCGCGTCGGACGGCCCGAGCCATCCTAAACCATAGGTCTCGGCCTGTTAGATCCTATTAGCCCCAGTGTGAGATACAAACCGGGACTAAATGGTCTGGGGTATGCCGCTCGCTGCGGGCATCCCCTTTAGTCCCGGTTTGTATCTCAAACAGGAATTAATGGTCTGACCCTATATATATGGCACAGCCCCTTCCCCCTCTCAACTGTTTTTTTTGTGGGAGAAGTGGTGTTGTGCTATTTTTTTTCTTGTTCATATGAACTAAAGGTGTTCGGTGAAATGCCTATTAGAGCGATGTGACTTTAGGTCACACAAGACATACATGATATAAGGTGCCCGAGCCACACTTAAGTTTTCTCATCTTTGTTTCCAAGTGTAATAAAAGGTTAGCAACTATTTTCTCGTTTAGACTGCGTGATACTAATTTTAGCATCGTGATAGCGTTTGATATATATTTGTATAATACAGATGAGCCATCCATGGATGTATGGTGACCGACGCTCTGTCGCTTTCAGAGAAGGCGTGCGTTCTTTTCAAATTGTGGCCGAGGAGAACAAACGGCGGGATGGTTTTATGTGTTGTTCATGTGTTGACTATAGGAATGAGAAGGCTCACACTTCTGCAAGAGTCATTCAGAGCCACATGTTTCGGTCTGGTTTTATGTTTGGCTATAATGTTTGGACCAAACACGAAGAAAGAGGGGTTGTGATGGAAGACGGCGATGAGGAAGAGAACGATGATGACAACTACCAATCTATGTTCCCTAAATACGCTGATACCACAATGGAAGACAATGAAGAAGAAGGAGGTGAAGAACGGGAACCAGACCGACCCGCTGATGATCCTGGTCGGGTCATTTCTGATGCAAAGCAAGACTGCGACACAGAAAAGGAGAGGTTATAGTTCAAGAAGATGTTATAGGACCACGACAAATTATTGTACCCAACTTGTGAAGATGGCCAGAAGAAGCTGGATAGCACAATGGAATTCCTAAAGTAGAAGAAAGATACCGGTGTGACTGATTCGGGATTTAAGAAGTTGCTGGTACTCATGAAGAAGTTGCTTCCAAGAAATAATGAATTGTCCGCCAGTACGTACGAAGCAAAGAAGCTCGTCTGCCTTCTAGGATTACATGTGTAGAATATACATGAGTGCCCTAATGACTGCATCCTCTACCGTGGTAAGAAGTACGAGAATTTTGATAAATTCTCGGTATGTACTGTATTGCGGTATAAGATCAGAAAAGATAACCTTGGTGATGTTGATGGCGAGCCACCCAGGAAGAGGGTTCCTGCCAAGGTGATGTCGTATGCTCCTATAATACCACGAATGAAACGTTTGTTCAGAAAGAAAGAGCATGCCAAGTTGTTGCGATGGCACATGGAAGAACGTAAGAAAGACGGGATGTTGAGGCACCCCGCTGATGGTTGGCAGTGGAGAAAAATTAAGAGAGACTTTCCGGACTTTGCTGGTAACGCAAGGAACTTATGGTTTGGTCTAAGTACAGATGGCATGAATCCTTTTGGGGAGCAGAGCTGCAGTCACAACACTTGGCCCGTGACTCTATGTATCTACAACCTTCCTCCTTGGTTGTGCATGAAGCGTAAGTTCATGCCTAGTCCTATAGTATGCAGCTTCAGGGTCTTCTTCATCATCGTCATCATCATTGTCATCGTCATCGTCGTCATGGCTAGGCGCACGCGGCTCGATCCTCAACTCAGCCATGGCATATACTGGGGGCACCTGCCAGCCTGGCCTCGGATTCACGGCGGGCGGGGGAGGGGTCTCCTGGAAGACGATGCCGCTACCGCCGGGCGGGGAGGGGCCTTCTTGTGGCTCTGTGGCAGATGGACTTCTGGGCACCGCGGGTGAGGATGGTCTCCCCCGGCGATGTAGCGCATCACGCCGATGATAGTACGGTTCGCCCACCACAGACGGCGGCCGGCTTCGTTGTGGTTCAGCGGGGGCGGGCTATCACCCTCGTACCTAGCGAGCTCTCTTTCCTGCTGGTTAGCGAAGACGACATTCTAGGTGTCGTAGTTGTCGGGATCCCACTGTGGATCCATCCGCTGCTCCGGCGTGAGCTCATGGTAGAAGTAGTTCGTGATGGCCGCCTGTCGGGCGGAGCCTTGAGGCTAGGAGGGACAGGAACCCCTCCAGCACTCAGCATCCAGCCGACGGGCGGCGGGTAGCCTGGTGGGCCAGGGTAGCTGGAGGAGCACAACGCCTCGGTCTCCTCGAGGGTCAGAATGGCCCAGTAGGCGCTGTTAATTTTTGTGAGAGAGAAAGGTGTGGATGTGTGCATAACCATGGCGCGGTCGGCCTATATATAGATGGAAAGAGCGGGAAAACATGGCGAGAAGCGGTGGGAAATGGCGGAAAATATCTTTAGTCCCGTTTAGTGGCTACAACCGGGACTAAAATCTCGGTTCAGAGGAAAGGGCGGGAAAACTTGGCGGGAAGCGGTGGGAAATGGCGGGAAATATGTTTAGTCCCCGTTAGTGGATACAACCGGGACTAAAGCTTATTCAGAAAATGGATTTGGATTACTTATTCAAATTTAAGCACTTTCCATTTTGAAAGTTTGGTGAGATTCAAAAATATGCAAAAAATAATAGTTAATGCACTTTTAAATTGATAATGGCAAAATGGTTAATAATTTGACTATTCAAAATAATTATTTTATTAAACAAAAAATGGATTAATTATTCAAATTCAAGCACTTTCCATTTTGAAAGTTTAGTGAGATTCAAAAATATGCAAAAAATAATAGTTAAAGCATTTTTAAATTGATAATGGCAAAAAGGTTAATAATTTGACTATTTAAAATAATTATTTTATAAAATAGAAAATTTATTTGGATTAATTATTCAAATTCAAGCACTTTTCATGTTGAAAGTTTTCTCAAATTCATAAGTATGCAAAAAAAATGTATAATTTAAATGTTTTAAATGATATATTCAAAAAATTGAAAAAAAAGCACATCGCGCACTGGTTTTGGCCCAGCGCGCGCAAATTTTGGCCTTTAGTTCTGGCCCAGGTAACGAGCCGGGACTAAAGGGTCCGGCCCAGCGCGCGAAAATGAAACGCCCCCTCCCCCCCCCCCCCCCCCCCCGCTCTAGTCCCGGTGCATGGCACCGGCCGGGACTAGAGACCCCTCTTTAGTCCCGGCTGGTGCCACGCACCGGGACTAGAGGGGGGTTAGAAAGATGGCCCTTCTCCCCCGGTGCATTCCATGCACCGGGAGATTTGGAGCCAGACGACGAACACTAGCGCCGCTAGGCTGCCCGCGCGCCTCTCCAATGAACCAGAGCACATCCTCACGCCCGCGCCTCCCTCTCCACGCCGACCTGCCTCCACCACCGAGCCCGTCGCGCCCCGCATCCGCGCCTGCCGCTGCACACCTCCGTCGGCGCACCACCGAGCTCGGTCGCGCCCCCGCGCACGGCGCACCTCCGCCGCCACCTCCGGTACGATTTAGTCTATATAGTTTAGGATTTAGAATTAATTAGGATTTTTGTTATATTAGGTGTTTATATATTTTTGTTAGATTGTGTTTAGGATTAATTAGGATTTAGGATGCATTAGTGTATATATTTTTGTTATATATTTAGTGTATATATTTTTGTTATATTAGTGTATATAGTTTAGGATTTAGGATTAATTAGGATTTTAGGATTTTTTAGTTTAGGATTTATGATATAGTGTTTAAAATTTATGATATAGTGTAGGATTTATGATATAGTGTTTAGGATTTTCTAGTGTAGGATTTTATAATTTATGATATAGTGTAGGATTTTTTTTATAGTGTAGGATTATTATTTTTAGGGTATGAGATATATTATTATTTTTATATAGTGTAACCGAAGTTAGGGTTAGGGTTAGGGTGTTGGTGCTCGGTGGTGACCGGAGTTAGGGTTAGGGTGGTGGTTCTCGCGGGAAGACGCAGTCGCCCGCCTCTCCCGCGGCCACCATCACTGGCACCGACCACCACCACCGCACCTCCTGGTTTAGGGTTTAGGGTTTATTTGTTATGTTCAAATAAATATTGTGTGCATTTTGCAGGAACTATGGATCCACCTAGTCCAATCCGCAGAGACCTAGATTCAGAACACTTTCTCGAGGATATGATTCACGATGCCGATGAGGGACCTCCCTCGAGGTATCTGAACTCATCTGGTGAGGGTGAGGAGATCAACCAACGAGAGGTAGAATCCCATGGACGCGTAACGCAGACCGACGAGGTATATATATGATGTCCGATGATCACTAGATGTACCTAACTGTATATATATTATATTGACGAATGTTTCTTCTCTTAGGCCTCTACATCGAGCAAAAAAACCAAGCGTGGCCCAGCCAAAAAGTTGGATGCCCGTACTGTTTTTTAAATTACAGCGGTCTCAGGACAGGGCGAACCATTGGAACCGAAAAAAGCAAAACAAGCATTTGTACAACAATGTGGAGTTGTTGCTAGAGATCGCACCCCCTATCACTGTTCGAGAGTGGAATAAGACCGAAGAGGCGGAATGGAGTTATGTGTATATCAACGATAGGTTCAAAGAGCAACTATTTACTGACCTCATGGCACGTTTCAAGCTGCCAGAATGTGAGACTGATGACGAGACGGCTGAAATGAGAAAGAAAGTCAAGCAGTTTTCTCTGAAAAAGATGACCAAACTATTCAAAAACTGGAAGAAATCATTATGGCTACAGTATCAGAAGGACAAGAAAACTCCATTATTCGAAGGCTATCTAGTGAAGCAACAGCCTTACTGGGATGCATTTGTGGAGTATAGGAAGTCAGGAGTTGCAGAGGAAAAGTCTGAAAAAAACAAGATAAATGCTATGAAGAAGAAATATCACCATAACATGGGGTCAGGGGGCTACGCGGCTGCCATGCCTAAGTGGGATGAAAATAGAAAGAGCTTCATGCTAAAAGGATCATTCCAGAACCAATTCACGAAGAATGGGATTTGAGGGCAAGAAATTGGTTCCTTGGGCATGGGAATACGTATGACGAACTTACAGGGGACCTTGTTTGCAGTGACGGAATAAAGGTACCCAGGAGTGCATGGCTAAAAGTGGTGCAAGATATTAAATATGGGATAAAACAGTTCTGTCCATATAGAGAGAAAGACTTGCTGACCTTGGTCCTCGGGAATCGCGAACACGGAGGACGAGTCTGAGGCATTGACGGGAGTTTCACGTGGGAGACTGGGTTTTCTAAGGACCAAGATACCTATAGAAGCCGAGCAAGAGCAAAGAAGTGATGGGAGGAGGAGGAGGAGGGAGACAAGTTCAACCAGATGCTAGAAAGACTTGACAAGTAGCAGCAGATCGACGAACTTAGATGATTAGCGCGTTTGCAAGATCCTCCACTCGATATTACCGCCAACCCATCTCAGTGGAGGTCTCGTCTGACGATGCACTCTATACAGATGGCGGTCCCGGCTACCCCGTGGATGGAATTAAGGAGCAGATATCTTGTGAGCTCCATCATAAATTGAAGAACGTATCTATGAAGGTGGCGGTTGGATCTGCTTTACCTTGTCCGCCTGACGCACGTTGGCATGGCCGTGAGATTCCACCTGGCTATGCTAAAGTCGGGGTGGATCAAATTGTAAAGGAGTGAGAGTCAATGGAGCTTGACATCCTTGGACCTGAAGGTGAGAGCACACTCGGATAAGTACTGGGTGGTATCATTCTATGGGACAAGAACAACATACGGTTTTCAGGCTCGGCCCCAAGGCCAACACTACCGCCTCCGAGTCGTCGCAGGTCTCCTTCACCTACATAACCTCCACGAAGCCCACCCCATGATGACTACTACCACCACATCCCGAGTCCATCTCGATCCGCCGCAGGTTCAATAGTCTTCGCCGCCCGCTAAGGACAATAAGCGGAAGCGTGCTCCCTCAGTGAGTACTAAAGGACGCGACAGCCTAAAACTAAAAATGTCGCCCCTCTCAACTGTGCCTCATAATAATCTTCCCATCATACCTTAGATCGTACTAATGCGGAAACTGCAGCGATATCAAAGGCCGAAGTGGCAGAGTATTTTGAGAAGAAGGAACCCGAGCCCGCTCCGGTATACATCGAGAAGCAGAAGGCATATGCAATTGATTTTATGAACACAAAATTGCAATATGAGTTGCACAAAAGCCAGATGACTATCTACACACACTTCAGAAAGAAGTGGCGAAGAGCAAATCAATCAAATCAAGTGCAAGCGGTAAAAAAATCAGCAAGCACAGGTGCAAGCGAGACCAAAACTGCAATCAGTAAAAAATCTAACGTTTCCATTCACGGACAACAGGCCAAACAAACGATCACACCCGTCAAGGTGTTTTCAGATAACGTTCCCCTTCTCGCACAACAGCCACTAGATATGTCAATAGTTGCGGAGTTGGCGGCCACTAAATATATATATATATATATATATATATATATATATATAAATGTTTGCAGCTTCCACTGGATTCTGCTAGATATTCAACTTGATAAGGGAAGAGTTGAAGTCATGGACCCATCAAAGAGAAAGTTGGAAGCGTTCCGCAGCATCCAGGACATGCTCCAGAAGTAATTTCTCGCTATATCGGTCTCTTTCGTTGATTTCCTGAGATATCAGGCCCTCAATAAGTCATTCATTCATTTTCTTCACCGGGCAGAGTTTGGATCCGGTTTAAGCGTGAGGTTACGGGTTTCTTTAGTCAGAAGCTGACGTTTAAGGAGGTCTCGGTAAGTAGCACGTGATATGTCTACGCATATCTTTACTTCTAGTTTCAATACAATAATGATGCTAGATTATTATTTTGATTGAATTCTATTCTCGTAAAGTGCGCGAGGCAGCCACATGGGTCGAATTTATGTGGATTCTACGTTTGCAAGTTTATTCATACGTTTACCACCGAGCACAAAGATTAGAGTCGACGTAAGCAATACATTCACACCATCATTTTATTATTGTCACTTTTTGTTATCATGATTGATATTCATATTGATCTCCTTTTCTTATATAGTTCGAGAGAATGCGGGATCAACTCATACCACATCAACGTGTACTAGCAATTGCGGAGAAGCTGGCGGGTTTTATTTTCAAAAAGATGGTATACGATGATGGAGAATTTAGTGTAAATAGGCGCTAATGATCTCGATGTAATTGAATAGACGGGTTCTAGTCCCGGTAATTATGATCTCCATGTAACTATGTAAATTGTATATATTTGTATGCTCAATATCGTAATATTATCTTATATATATGCACGAACGTGTACTGTATGTGGTGGCGTACAAATATTCAAAAACTATTTTGAAATGAAAATAAATAAATAAATAAAATAATACAAAATAAATTCCCTGCCGCGGCAGAGAAAGGACACAAAATGTTGCCGCGGCAGAGAAATACTAGTCCAAGATAATGCTCTGTCGCGGCAAAGAAAATGCGCAAAATACTGCCGCGGGAGAGACCCACTAGCCCCGCTCCTTAACACCAACTAGGACTAGTGCACCCCGAGCGCGTGGCCACGTGGGCATCCACTGGTCCCGGCTAGTAACTGGCCGGGACTAGTGGCACTACTGGAAAAACCATCTTCGGTTCAACGTGAACAATGCCAGCAGTCCTGGCCTGGCACAGCCCGCGACTAGTGGGAGCACTAGTCCCGGGCTGTGAGGCCTCTAACGGCTAGAAACGGCCGTAGGCACTAGTCCCAGGCCGGATCAGGTCATTAGACCGGGAGTAATGACCTGGAGCGGGCCAGCTGGTCTTTTCGTGGACTATTAGTCCCGGGTCGTATCACGGCCCGGGACTAGTTGTCCACCACTATATATTCTGCTTCCTGTCCTGCTGCCCTAAAGCATATGGTGGCCATTTTTCTCAAAGAAGCAAGAGAGTTCATGCCATTTTTTTTTCTCAAGATTTGTCAGGATTTAGTTTGCAACACCTAAATCCAAAGCTTTAAAAGGTTAGAACTTCATTCTTTCATCTCTTATTGCTACTTTAGCTCTATAATGCTCTAGAAGTATAGAGATATGGATCAATGCATGCATGCTCTAGAAGTAGCTAGAAGGATTTTGATATATATGTGTAACAAATTTTGATTAGGCACATAGTTACTGAAAATTGAAATGTGTAATTTTAGAGTTTCAGAGCTTAGAATAGAATGAGGTTTTCACACTGATAGGACAATAATAAAAAACTCCACATTTATCATGTTGATTGTTTTCTCCAATTCACAAATTGGTGCATGTAAATTTTTCAAAATTCAAAATTAATGCTCTAGAATCTCTCAATATAACTTGTAATAATTCTATCATGTTGTGTAATGGTTTTTGATATACTTTTACTATAATGCAGATGGTCCGGGAATGGATGTACGGTACTGACCGACGCTCTGGCGAGTTCATTAATGGCGTGCATGAATTCATCTGTGTTGCTGATGCAAACAAGCGCAATGGTTTTGTATTCTGTCTATGTAATGGATATAGGAACCATAAGGATTACTCTGACTCAAAAACCCTTCACAGACACCTGTTGAAGTCTGGCTTCATGCCCAGTTATAATTGTTGGACCAAGCACGGAGAGAGAGGGGTTATAATGGAAGACAATGAAGAAGAGGAGGAGGATGACAACTATCATGGTTTCCCTGAGTACGGAGATACTTCCATGGGGGATGCTGAAGGGAAGGATGAAGAAGAGACACATGATGAACCCGCTGATGATCTTGGTCAGACCATTGCCGATGCACGAAGATATTGTGAAACTGAAAAGGATAGGGAGAAGTTCAATCACATGTTAGAGAATCAAAAAAAGTTGTTGTACCCAAATTGCGAAAATGGTCTGAAAAAGCTGGGCAGCACACTGGAATTGCTGCGATGGAAGGCCGAGTGTGTCATACCTCACTCCTTATTTGAAAAGTTGCTGAAAATGATGAAGAATATGCTTCCAAAAGATAACGTATTGACCGCCAGTACGTACGAAGCAAAGAAGGTTGTCTACCCTCTAGGTTTAGAGGTTCAGAAGATACATGCATGCCCTAATGACTGCATCCTCTACCGCGGTGAGGAGTATGAGAATTTGGATGCATGCCCGGTATGCACTTCACTTCGGTATAAGATTAGACGAGATGACCCTGGTGACGTTGAGGGCGAGCCCCCCCCCCCCCCCCCCCGAAGAGGGTTCCTGCCAAGGTGATGTGGTATGCTCCTATAATACCACGGTTGAAACGCTTATTCAGAAACAAAGAGCACGCCAAGTTGTTGCGATGGCATAAAGAGGAACGTAAGTCAGACGGGATGTTGAGCCCCGCTGATGGGTCGCAATGGAGAAAAATCGATAGAAAGTACCCGGACTTTGCAGATGACGCAAGGAGTTTAAGGTTTAGTCTAAGTACAGATGGCATGAATCCCTTTGGGGAGCAGAGCTCCAGTCACAGCACCTGGCCCATGACTCTATGCATCTATAACCTTCCTCCTTGGTTGTGCATGAAGCGGAAGTTCATTATGATGCCAGTGTTCATCCAAGGTCCAAAGCAACCCGGCAACGACATTGATGTGTACCTAAGGCCATTAGTGGAAGAAATTTTATAGTTGTGGCACGAACCCAGGATACACGTGTGGGATGAGTACAAGCAGGAAGAATTTAACCTCCGAGCATTGCTTTTCGTAACAATCAATGATTGGCCTGCTCTTAGTAACCTTTCAGAACAGTCAAACAAGGGATAACAATGCATGCACACACTGTTTAGATGAGACTGAAAGTATATATTTGGAACATTGTAAGAAGAATGTATACAATGAGCATCGTCGATTTCTTTTGGTCATGCATCCCTTAAGAAAGAAAGGCAAGCATTTCAACGGTCAGGCATGTCACCAGACGAAGCCTAAGGAGCGTACTAGTGCTGATATATTTGATATGGTCAAAGATTTGGATAAAATGGTAACCTTTGGAAAGGGTCCTGGCGGAAAATCTGTTCCGAAGGACGCTGAAGGACACCCACCCATGTTGAAGAAGAAATCTATATTTTGGGAGCTATCATATTGGAAATTCTTAGAGGTCCGCTCTGCAATCGATGTGATGCATGTGACGAAGAATCTTTGCGTGAACCTGCTAGACTTCTTGGGCGTGTATGGGAAGACAAAAGATACACCGGAAGCATGAAAGAACCATCAACGTATGAAAGACCCATATGTCCTGCATCCAGAATGGTTTCAAGGTCATGCCAGCTACGCTCTTACCAAACAAGAGAAGGAAATATTTTTTGAATGCCTAAGCAGTATTAAGGTCCCGTCTGGCTTCTCGTCGAATATAAAGGGAATAATAAATATGGCAGAAAAAAATTCCAAAACCTAAAGTCTCATGACTGCCACGTGATTATGACGCAAATGCTTCCGATTGCATTGAGGGGGCTTCTACCAGATAATGTTCGAGTACCCATTGTGAAGCTATGTGCATTTCTCAATGCAATCTCTCAGAAGATAATCAATCCTGAAGATCTACCACGGTTACAGAATGATATGGTCCAATGTCTTGTCAGTTTTGAGTTGGTGTTCCCACCATCCTTCTTCAATATTATGACGCACCTGCTGGTTCACCTAGTCGAAGAGATTTCCATTCTCGGTCTTGTATTTCTACACAATATGTTTCCCTTTGAGAGGTTCATGGGAATCTTAAAGAAATATGTTCGTAACCGTGCTAGGCCAGAAGGAAGCATCTCCAAGGTCTATGGAACAGAGGAGGTCATTGAATTTTGTGTTGACTTCGTTCCTGACCTTAGGCCGATTGGTCTTCCTCAATCGCGGTATGAGGGGAGACTGAGTGGAAATGGTACTCTAGGAAGGAAATCAATAATATGTAGGGACGGACATTCTTACACCAAAGCACATTACACCGTTCTACAGAATTCTATCTTGGCAGCCCCATATATCGAGGAACACAAGAAAATCTGACGCTCCAACAACCCTGGAAAGCATGACTCTTGGATTAGAGATGAACACATGAAGAGTTTCGGCGGTTGGTTGCAACATCTCATCAAAAACAACACTCTTGGAGATCTACTATACTTGTTGTCTAGGTCACCATCTTCGACTATATCGACTTTCCAAGGGTACGAGATAAATGGGTATACATTTTACACGATAGCCCAAGATAAAAAGAGCACCAACCAAAACAGTGGTGTCCGCTTTGATGCAACAGACAAAAATGGGTCAAAGACCAGATATTATGGTTACATAGAGGAGATATGGGAACTTGACTATGGACCTACTTTTAAGATCCCCTTGTTTCGGTGCAAATGGGTCAAGCTGACAGGAGGAGGGGTTGATGTAGACAAGAAATACGGAATGACATCGTTGGATCTTAAAAATCCTGGGTACTTAGACGAACCATTCATCATAGCCAATGATGTGGCTCAGGTTTTATATGTGAAAGACATGTCTACCAAACCTAGAAAAGAAAAATAAGAAAAAGAATACATCAGACGATGAGCCAAAGCGCCACATAGTTCTTTCAGGAAAAAGAAACATCGTGGGAGTGGAGGACAAGACAGACATGTCAGAAGATTGTGATAAGTTTCATGAAATTCCTCCCTTCGTGGTGAAGGATGACCCAAGCATCATGTTAATGAATGAAGATGCTCCATGGATACGGCGGGATCAGAAAGGAACACACGCGAAGAAATGATATGTAATAATTGTAATATTTTATGAGTAAAGATGCTCAATGTGTCCATTTTTATAGTGTTGTCTGCAAACAATCTTGAGTGTGTTAGTCCCGTTTTATGGCTGGACCGGGACTAAAGGAGGGCCTTTAGTCCCGATTCATACTTACCATTAAGATCTGATCTCCAAACGCGTGAGGTCACATATTAGGGAGTGCCTCTATGACCAGTTTCTTGGAGATGCCGGAGGACTGGGCTTCGGCGGCATCTCCCTGAAACTGGGCGTAGTGGTGTTCCTGCTCTCGAAAACCATCTTGCAGCTTGTAACTTCTCTAACTAGATCAATACGCCTGGGATCTAACTAATTTCACATATTAGGGAGTGCATCTATGACCAGTTTCTTGGAGATGCCGGAGGACTGGGCTCTGGCGGCATCTCCCTGAAACTGGCCGTAGTGGTGTCCCTGCTCTCGAAAACCATCTTGGAGATGCCTCAAACTGGATGGAGGACCGGACTCACAAGGATGCCTATTTATAGTACAAGCAGTTCGGCATAATGTCGACACTCACGACATAATATCGACACTCACCCCTATTATTAGTGCTGACTCATGTTAAGGAAATACTATTTCCTTACAACTTTAAGTGAGTGTTTATATCTTGTACACATTTTATTTTTGCTTACTGGATGAGCTATGCATGTATGCTTATGTAAACGTCCGCAGATTCCACTAGATCTTGCTAAACATTCAAGTTGACAACTCCCTAGTTGAAGTCCATGACTCGTTAAGTTGGGACCAAGAGCAGTGGAGCGACATGAAAGCAATGCTCCATAAGTAATTTCAATCATTATCGCATTATATCGTCCTCTTTTATTCATTTCCTGATATCAAGTAACTAATAACTCCTTTGTTCATTTTCTTTGTCGAGCGGGTGTTGGACACGGTTCAGACAGAAAATACCAGGTCCATTCAAAGAGGAGTTAACTTATAAAATGGTGAAGAGTTTACAGTAGCCACCGGAAACTCATTTATGTGGATACTACGTCTGCGAGTACATCCGCGAGTTGACCAGTGAGCGGAAAGTTGACTCACATTATATTTATGATTTGCGGGAGAAACTAGAGCCAGACCAGCGCATAAGAGAAATTCAAGAGGAGCTGGCGGGATTTATGATGAAGGAAGTCCTTGATGTACATGGAGAGCATTATACGGATGACGTGGAACTCGATTTGCCTTAGTCATCTCCATGTAGCTGATATGATATATATTCATCAATGACCATGTAATTTCAAAATATTTCTTCCTTTTGATATGATTGATTATATGTATGCTTGCAAGGGATTGATTAATTATATAAATGCATCGACGTGTAGTGTGTATGTAGTAGCGTATACTATATATACTGAAATATATGTTTGAATTATAGTGAAACACAAAACAAAAAAGGAACGAAATGACAAAAAAAAAGTACACAATCTCTGCCGTGGCAGAGAAACACACAATTCTCTGCCGCGGCAGGAAACCTTATAGTCCCGGGTGATGTTACGGCCCGGGACTAGAGGGTTTCCGCCCCCCGCGGCGCTGAAACAGCCACGTGGTTGTTATCAGTCGTGGGCCGTAGCGAGCCGGTACTAGAGGGGAGGCTCTAGTCCCGTTCTCGCAGTCCCGGGCCCAAAACCAGGACTAAAGCCAGTTGCGGCCCGGGACTGCTGGCTCTTTTTCCACCAGTGTGGGTGAGCCTCTAGTCCCACTTGGTTAGTCCCGGTGTCAAAACCGGAACTAAAGGCCCTGTTTTCACTAGTGTATATACGTCAGGTGGTTAATATAAATCGTCATGAAGCTAACTACAGTTTAAGCTAGTGATCATAAGTGCAACCAGAATCGGTCAAACAGACACGCAATTAAATGTACCGGTATCTGCACTCTGCTCCCGACTCTTCCCTGGAGCATACGTCTCTCGAATCAGGCTCGCGCCCCGCTTTATAAATAAAGCACAATCCAAGTACATAGCCGGACATACAACCCACACGGCCGAGGCCAAAGAGAAAAAAGGAAAAGGTCGCACAAACGATGGGGCCACAGCACATCAACGCCCAAGGAGAAAAAACAAAAAAAGTGGGGAGCCAAGGGAGCCGGCGACCATCAAGGCGAAGGAGGGGGGTGCGTGGGACGCAGACGACGACGCCGCGAAGGGGAACGCCGCTGCACACAGCGTCTGGAGCGAAGACTCGAGCGCGGGCCGGTCACGCGGACGCACCAAGGGGGACCACTGCTGAAGAAAGACAAGCAAAGTAAAAACAGAGTCAGACGCCCGGCCGGGGAAAATCTGTTCGATTACCATCTTGTTGCGCACATTCCACAGAGTCCAAGATAAGGCTGCGAAGAGGAGCCAGAAAAGACGGTCCCCTCCTTCGGTCCGGTTTGCCTGAGCCTGCAGGAACTCCCCCAGTTCCTGCGCCTGCCAAGCCGGACCCAGTGCCTCGCGAACAAAATTCCATAAGAACCGCGCCGCCGAGCAATAGAACATAATATGGGCGCACGACTCCGGTGTCCCACATAGGGGCACCGGCCGTCGCCGGGGCCGTTACGCTTGGAGACTTCCACCCCCGAGGGCAAGTGGTCCCACCTGCTTAAAGCTTAAACGAGCCTTTCACCAAAGATTTATTTGGTATTTTCCGCATGCTCTTACAAAAAGTGGCCTCGCACGAATTTTCTCACACGTCAAGTATATCAATTCGTCTCTGGCCGAACACTCGAAGCACGCACACCGTCAAACGTAATGTTTTTAAGTAATAACGTGACCTCTCAACGACCGGAAAAGGTTGCGTCCCCATCTGCAACCTGTGGATTCTATATATTTTACAAAACTGGAAAGAAACCCGGAACTGGCTACATCAATCAGCTCTAGCTTAGATATGACCCATTCATATATCACCACTGATGGTCAACCGCGCGCGTGTGGCCATCAGGGTTAGTGAACAACCTTTTGGTACTTGCTGTGTATAATATCATGAATTAATTAACGACGCCGCCCCTCTGATTAATTTTCGGCGCCACTGGGTGGGAGCTGTATACTTTGGCCAAATTGAACGAAGATTGGTGGCAACTACCCGGAGTAGCAGTAACGTCCCAACGAAGCAAAAATTCAACACACAATCATTCATAATTTGAAGCACAACACACTAATTAATGGCATATATGTATGTGCACATACATATATAGTATGTACTCTTGGGCATCAAGGCTAGGTCAGCTTGTGTTGCCCACCTATATAAGTAGCTTCCTGCCCGAGCTATAGCAACATCCATTCTCCACCGATCGATCGAGCACCTGATCGCACTTCACTCTTCCTATCTTAGTCAAGAGCGCTAGCTTCAGAAATGGCGGCAGCTGGTGCTACAAAGATGCACGCTTTGGTGGCTTGCGCCTTGCTGCTCCTCGCTGTGGGGTGCCAGGCCAGCCCTTACTGGCCACTGGAGGTTAGCTTCTACCACGACAAGTGCCCCCAGGCGGAGGCCGTCGTCAAGGGTGTCATGATGTATGCCATCGCCCAGAACCCCGGCAATGGTGCCGCCATGATCCGCATGCTCTTCCACGACTGCTTCGTCGAGGTACACTAACAGCTCATTAACTATTTGCTTTTGGGAGTTTTGCAGAGATCGATCGATCGTGTATTCGTGTGGGTTTTAGATATTTAACTAGCTAATTACTGCAAGAAAATCATTTTGCAAACACATAGTCGTAAAATGCAGTGTAGTATATGCATGATCGCTTTGCCAGACTTGATTAAACTGTTGATGAATATAATGATGATATATCAGGGCTGCGACGCTTCCATCTTCCTAGACCCGACACCGTTCAGCCCGACGCCCGAGAAGCTGAGCCCGCCCAACGACCCAACCGTGCGCGGATTCGAGCTCATCGACGCCATCAAGGAGGCCGTCGAGGCGGCCTGCCCGGGCGTAGTCTCCTGCGCCGACATCCTCGCCTTTGCTGCCCGGGACGCGTCCTGCATCCTCAGCAAGGGGAAGATCAGCTTCGACATGCCCTCCGGCCGCCGCGACGGCACCTTCTCCAACGCCTCCGAGCCGCTCAAGTTCATGGTCCCACCCACTTCCAACCTCAGCGCGCTCGTCAAAAGCTTCGTCGTTAAGGGCCTCGACGCGGAGGACCTGGTCATCCTCTCCGGCGCGCACACCATCGGGCGCTCGCACTGCTCCTCCTTCGTCTCCGACCGCCTCCAGGCCCCCTCCGACATCAATGCTGGCCTCGCCTGGTTCCTGCGGAGCCAGTGCCCCGCCGACGCGACCCCTGGCGGCAATGACCCGGTGGTGATGCAGGACGTGGTGACGCCCAACGAGCTCGACAGCCAGTTCTACAAGAACGTGCTGGCGCACAAGGTGCTCTTCACCTCCGACGCGGCGCTCCTCGCGTCCGAGGACACGGCGAGGATGGTGGAGGCCAACGCTAACATCCCCGGCTGGTGGGAGGGGAAGTTCGCCAAGGCCATGGTGAAGCTGGCCAGCGTCGAGGTCAAGACCGGCTACGAGGGACAGGTCAGGAAGAACTGCCGCGCGATCAACCACTACTAGAAGTACTAGTGTACCGGCAATACATGCATCCATGGTGAAGATTCACTAGAGATGGCTCCTTTCATCGTTCCTCAAAGTTTAGTGAGTTCATATTGTAAAATTTGGCGATTCTTTGACTGCGTTTTTTCCATTCTCATTAATTGTTGTTTTCCTTTGGTTATTCGTTAGTATGGATCTGTACATGTGTAACTGCGATATGTTCTTTGTACTTCCTCCGTCCCGGTTTAAAGGACACAATTTGTAAATCATGCAATCCCAAAATACTTAGACACGAAAGCATTTAATCTCTGTAATTACTCTAGTGTGAAAAGAATAAACTGCTTACATGCACATGTATGAACAAATGTGAACGCTTTCCTAACTCTTTTTCTGTTCATGCATGTTCTACTTCATACTATTAAATGGACCAATTAGATGATACCTAGGGCCTAGAGAATTGCAAATTGTGTCCTTTAAATCGGGATGGAGGAAGTATATGGATAATAAATTGCTCCATGCGCATGTTTTGAAACAGAGAAACATCTTGCATGCTTAGAGAAATGTACCTACTCCATCTGTCCAAAATTAGATGATATCAAAGATTTTGCATTTCTTTTGCATGGTAATACATGTCTCAATGTCATAGTATAAGCCATGTAGTCATCGGCTTGACAAAACTGAAAAAACAACGAAACACAAGCCTTTGCACAAAAGACCGCCAGCCAAGAAAGAAAAGTACAATCTAGACCGAAAAATCCTCTGAGCTTGACGCCAACGCTCATCACCTGCCTCTGGCACCACAACGACAGCCACCAAAGAAAATAACGAATTGCCTCCTCACCCGAGTTCGAAGCGGCTTCATCGCTGATATACAGCTTTGCGGACCTCCAAGGTGGCTTACCCAAGGTGAAATCATTGTCGTTGAACGAATCGGACCGGGGCAACACCCCAGACACGCCATCAAACTCCAGATCTAGCACCCCTGCATGACTAAGACACCGACGGAGGAAATCATACCTGCCATCCACGAACCACGGACCCAGCACGCGATACACCATCTTCCAGATGCCGTCGATGCAGATCACAATCTGCATCCGCTCCTTGACTACCTCCCGGGTTCCACGTCGGCGCTGGAGCAAACACCGCCGCAGCGGTGGATCCTGAGGACACACATCCACCACAAGGATGCCGCCATCATCGTACCATCCTTGCTTGCATAGACTAGTCTTCGAATCCATTGTAGAAGGATCTGAAGAAAACTTATTCAGCGTCGTCCCCGAACCAAGACGATAAATAGTCTAAAAACGAATCTACTTTGGCTAAAAATTGAGTAACGGAGATTTAAAAAAATGAACTATACAAGGTTCGTAAATGGTCAAAACGGTGTGGCGGCCACAATCAGAAGTCACCCAAGCTGGAACGCACCCCGTATAAAAACTAGTGGTATTTAGTTTCAAAAAAAAACTAGTGGTATTTTGTGGTTAGTTCAAGGTCGTAGTCTACACCTAGTACTAATCCATATTATTATTGTCAATAATAATATGGAAAGCACAAATGTCGAGCAGGCACATATTCCTGACGTCACATTACATAATATAGGTAGAAAGATCAGTATGTCAACTCATCTTGTTCAGATTTTGTCAACCACAACTACTTACCAAACTCTGCAAAGTGCATGCCAACAAAAAAAAAAAGGAAATGGTATGCTGTGCAGAAGGGCAGCTAGAATATTTTGTGTTGACTTGTCTTCAGGCAATAGCTATCCAGTTGCAGTGTGACGTACATACATGCAGAGAAAATTACACCTAACACCAATGTTTGCTAACATAGTTGCACAAAAATACAAAAATAAAAACAATTTTTACATCCAACCCTAACTTTTGGTGTAATACATTGCGGCTCGTCTAAACAGATGTTTTAGAGCCCTTAACAACGTACTAGGTCCAACTTTTTATATGGTATAGCACGTTTATTTTTAAAAATGCACATCATAACTGCAGAAAACATAGACATTATGCACATACAAAATATCATGGTGACCCATTTTTTCTACTGTTATATTGTTGGTTTGCTGTACATTAAAAATCTATACATACTTAACACAATATAAATTAATTTTTCAAGACACCACGATTAAAAGATGTACGGATCATGGACATCTAAAACAGCACAGGAATTAAATACCATGTTCAAGTCTCCGGTAGGATGTGACACGGTAAAATATGTGCTACACTACATGGGACGTGGCACTAAACTTTGAATATTTATATTTGCGATTTATTTCATTTTCTTAATATAAATACATGTAATACATAGATTTATTTCTCGGTCGATTTTGACATGAAAGCCGATGCCTTCACATTTGTGAGGGCCCTCTTACTAGTTATTTGTATAATTGTAGTATATCGTTTTTAAAATAGTACCGTATAATTGTGGTATACGGTATAAAAATATGGCGACATAGGTAATAGGTTGTTAAGGGTCCTAAAACATCTATTTGGCCTAGCTACAACATATTACACAAACACTTGGGGTCAGCTGCAAAAGTTGTTTTGATTCTGTGTTCTTCACAATTTTATTACCAAACATTGGTGTTATGTGCAATTTTCTTATACATCCATTTTAGTTATTTCCTGAGTAGTTAAGGTGTCAGTTTTACAACAGACAACAAAACTTGCACATGTTATATCGCGGTAAGTAGACAAATTTTACTATAGATTATCTCGCTTGTCCCATACCATCAAAAATATGCTAGCTATCGGTTTAATGCAAAACAAAACAAAACAAAAAACGGGCTAAGGGCTTGTTTGGTTAAAACAAATGGAGAAATAACATAAAAATAGGGAAAAAATCCTACGGTGGCATTAGTCATCAGTTTGGGTTAAAGGAATACAAAAAAATTTGGATGATTTTCTTTGATATTACTTTTAAAATAAAAGGACATAAATTTTACGATCCAATCGGACCTCTTTTTAGATTCCTACAAAGAAAAAATGAGGCTGATGGAACCAGTGGCATAATACCATCTAAATTATACTTTCTCATGTCGTTTGATTTTGAATTGACTGTATTCATTAGAAATCTTTTCCTATTCCAAGTTTACATAATTCATGTGTTTTTCAATTCTTTATTTTGCATGTGCAATCCTATTATACTCATGTGTTCTTCCTATTTACGTGTTTTTAGAATCCTTCGAGCCAAATAGGCTTTGAAACTTTAAATCTTTTGCCATTTTCTTCCAATGTATCCAAACGGAAACCAAATCCCTGTTGAAATTTAAAAAAGTCACTCTCTTCCTTGTCTCTCTCCACCCACTTTACTCTCATATTCTACACGTGTCGGGCCAGGAGGAGGGCGGACAAATGGAATGATGGCCTACATGCAGTGGGCCTTTTTCAAAAACTAAAAATTGTATCTCAAAGTTTCGAATAATATTGAAATTTTTATACAGAAATGTAAAGATGATTTCTACAAAATGTGTATTTTTTGGCAGCATTCTGTTCGGCGATAGGGATGCCAAACTCGGTGAAATAGGTCGCCTTGTTGGCAGTGAGGCTTCGCTACCTATAGCTGCTCGAGCAAGCTTCATGGTTGTTCATGGTAGCATTGGTGGATAGCGCGGAGAGAGAGAGAGAGAGAGAGAGAGAGAGAGAGAGAGAGAGAGAGAGAGAGAGAGAGAGAGAGAGAGAGAGAGAGAGAGAGAGAGAGAGAGAGAGAGGCGTGATTTGTGGCGGAAGGGGTGGTTCGGCGCCCGTGGCCGTCGACATTAAAGTTGTCAACATCACTAATGTTTGCAGCGCTTGGGGAATACGTAGCGTCGACGCGTGGGGAAGCCATTGCGACGGCGCATGGGGAACCAGCGAGGAGGGTGGGTGACATTAAAGAAGGTTGGCAGGCTTATGAGTCAACGACAATCTAGGCATGCATGTCGAAGTCCTATGTGGATGCCATGTCCGAGCATCATCAACACCCCCTATAGCTGGACCCTAAGGTTGGGGCGGACAAGGAGTCCTGACACTTTTTGGGCATGCGAACTGAGAGGGGCGGAATTTGTGGGGTGATTTTTCGTGTCCACCCCTATTGGGCCAATGGGGGCCTACTAGGAGCGCGACCGGAGATGCTCTAAGAAGCCATGTGTTCTCTCTGTTGGCGGGGTCCACCCCTATCATATTCTGGCTCACCTTTCTTTCTCTCCTACGGGATCCACCCTGCTGACACACTCACCTAGTTTTTCACTCTTTTCTACTTCCTCCTATCCAAATTAGTGAACTCAGTTTGTCTAGACTCAGATGTATCTAGAAATGCTTTAGTGTTAGATACATCTGAATCCTTACAAATGTGAGTCCATTAATTTGGATTGGAGAGAGTACAAAAATTCAGAGGTTTGAATTTCAAAGAAAAAATAATGCCAAATTTTCTAAATTTTTCGAGAATTATGATAGTTTGTTCTTGTTCAAATTTCAAAATTTGGATGTTTGAGATTCCAAATGTTGGAAGGTGAGACTATTAAACGTTTTGAATTTTCTAAAAGTTGGTAATTTCTGAATTTCAAAATTCTGAAGGTAGTTTGATGACGTATTTTCTAACATACCAAAATAAAGAAATTTACCAAAACGTAAGTTACCCAAAAGGAATAGAAGAAAATATTACTACCAAAAGAGGAAAGCTTTGCCTTATGTGGAAGTGATCGTTGGTTCTTAGCTAGCGGGTGACCGAGAACTAGCCTTCTCCTTCGTTGCCGTTTTAAAGTTTTTCTACTTGTACATCATAATGATTGGAATAGTATTAAGAGTTGCGGCACCGCTTAATCTGTCTCATTCGACACTGTGAACCATTTCAAATATGAGATATGCTCTTGAACTAACATCCCCGACACTTATTATGAATTGGAGGAAGAAACATATTTATACACTATGTTCAAAAGAAAAGAAAAGAAATATTACACCCAAACAACAAGAAGCACAAAGGTATCATCGACCAATTCAAATAACAGCATTATAACAAGTCTGAAATAGGCTAAAATTCCATACTAATTGATCTCTGTTCTTAAACAAAATATAGTACAGTATGAAGGACAATAATGGGGAGCCAATTCTCAACAACAAAAAAGCTCCTGCTCCAAATTCACCAAGGGAGCAGACAACATGGCAGCAGAGCAGAACTGAACAACAGTAGTAAAACAAACGGAAATATAACGACCAGAGCATCCTTAGCAAAGTAGTACTACCTACTGACGACGACGAGAAAGACTAGCGCTTTGTACAGGAGCACGAACACACGTACCCCCTATCTATATAATCCCCTAATTAATCATGCGACAAAATCAAGGCTCCCCAAAAGCATACTACTGAACCAGACAGTCATGTGCTATACCTAGTTAATTACGTCCTCGCAGTCACCTGATCCTTCCACGGCAGCGGCGCCGCCGGTCTCATGGCTGTACCCGGACCAGGAACGGAGGGCCCGCCGTGGTACATCTGCGAGGAGGATTGGGCGAGATATCCTCCGTGGCTCTGGCTGCTCACCGCTCCTCTATTCATCCACACTGCCGGCGATGGGTCTGCGTAACTAATTCCACTGTTGCTGGTGTCGAGAAAGCTGGGGAAATCTACGCCGGTGTACCGATAGTCACCGAGTTGTCCCGCCGTGTTGTGCCGTGCAGCGCCACCGTAACCGTAACCTCCAGGATACGCCGCCGCCGCCGAGTGAGCGGGATGTAGGTAGTTGTTCATGAACGGAGCAACGTTGTGGTTGCTGTATCCTGAAAGAGAAGACATCATGTGTGGCGGCGCTTCCTGCTGCAGCAGCGGCGTTGGCATATGAAAGCTGTGGGTGTTTCCTGCGAAACGAGTTGGCATCATGATTTGGCCGGACGAACCAATGTTGTAGTTGCCTCCAGCGGAAGCAGACATCGTCATCGCCGAGCGCGGTGGTTCCTGCACGCAGGCCATGCCTCCTGGGACGTAGTGGTGGTTGTCCGTTACACACGGCGGAGACATTGTCTGCGAGCACGGCGGCGGCGATTCATGGTGCTGATGCGCTGTTGGTACGGGCGAGCTCATCCCTGCAGGGCAACCGGTGTTCTCGAAAACAAACATCCCCATCATCTCATCTCCTTCCTCGGGTGACGCCATCGCTGGGTGCGGCGGCGGCGGCATTGTTGGTACCGCCACCTTGGACCTCTTCTTGGGCTTGGGGTGAAAAATTGGGCCTTGATGATCAGCTCCGTCCTCTGCCTCCGTCTTCCCCTTCCTCTTCTTGCCGCCTGCCTCGATTTTAGGCTCCATCTTGACAACCTCCTCCTTGACCTTCTTGGCGGCGGCAGGGCCATCGTCGTTCTTCTCCTTCTGTTTCTGTATCGTGCACAGCACCCACTCGCCAAGCTACAACACAACAAATTAACCACATCAATCAAGATGAGTACTACAGTATATTATGTAAACCACGAGAGAAAGATCACCTTGTCGACATTCTTGTCAGCGGCCTCTTCCTCGGAGGTTAGGTTCTCGTACTCGTACATTGTCCACGACGTCTTCCACTCCGACAGCGCCGCCGCTTTCCCTTCCATGTCTTTATTCTCCGTCTCTTTCGTCGGCGGCGCAGAGTAGAACACCAGCGTCCTCACGCGCCCGACCAGCCTCCTGCCTTGTCCCCTGCCCGAGCGGATCATCCTCTGAGGACCCGTGGCCTTCCAGAACCCGTTGCCCGACGTCATCCGGTTCGGACGGTTGCCCCTCGCGTACTTCCGACGCCGCTTCGTGAAGAAGAACCACCGATCAACCCCACAATCCTTGAACTTGGCTGCAATTAATATATGTCCACAATTAATCTGCAGCTGTTAGTACTCCGTACTACTTTACATTCGAAATCAAACTATTATTAGTACGCCGCTTGGTACTAGTACCTGTGACTTCCTCCGGCCGCTGGCTATCGAGGGACGCCACGTCCTTGAAGATGGGCAGCAGCTGCGGGAAGCCGTTGATCCTCCGGCGAAGGTAGTGGACGATGAGCTCTTCATCCGTCGGCGCGAAGTGGTACCCCGGAGGCAACTTGAGCAATGTCCGCGCGCCGGATGACGCGCCGGCGGCCTCCATAATTCCTTTCTTTCTTACGGCCGGACGGCCGGCCGACCCACAACGATCGATCTACGGCGTGCCGCACTTAGCTCGCGATGGCGAAAAGCATCGGAGGGCTAGGGTTTCAAAGAGATACGGTCTCGTACGAAATTGCGTCAACTAATATAGTACACACTTGGCGCCTGCGAGGGAAGCGCCACGTGCTCGTGGCGGCCGTGGACTCCCATCCTCCGTTGCGTCCTACCTGGACTCATTAGGCCTCACGACACGTACTAATCTTTCTTCCAAGAAAAATTAACTTACTATATTTGGATATACTATATGCACGCAGTGCGGTACGTGTAAACTGGTCCGGTCCAAAGATGCCGGTAGAAAGAAACAGAGTCGACCCCCAGTGGCGCCCCTGCTCCCCGCGCGTGCCCCGCTACCTCCGCACCGCCGCCGCGCTCGCCTCCGCGGTCCAGGGCCTCATCAACGCGCCCCCGCCGCGGCCCGAGTCGCAGAGCCTCCACGCGCAGCTCATCACCTCCGGGCTCAGCCCCACAGCCCACCTCTCCGTCAAGATCCTCATCCTGCACCTGCGATGCGGCTCCCACCGCAACGCGCGCGCGGTCTTCGACGGAATGCACACCCCGACCCACGCCGCGCACAACTACCTCGTCGCTGGCTACTTCCGTCTGGGCCTCCCCGAGGAGGCGCTGGGGATCTTCCGGCGCCTCGCGGGGTCCACGGGGCGTCTGGACGTCTTCGCCCTCTCCATGGCGCTCAAGCTGTCCGGGGCGCTGGCGCTGCCCTGCGCAGCGAGGGAGGTCCACGCCCGCGTCGTCCGGTCGGTCCTCGAGTTCGACGACATCCTCTACGCCACGCTGGTGGACGCCTACGTCAAGACCGCGTCGCTGGGCTACGCGCGGCGGGTGCACCGCATGATGCCCGCGCCGAGCGTGGTGTGCTCCACGGCGCTCATCGTGGGGTGCATGAAAGAGGGGCTGAACAGAGAAGCGGAAGCCATATTCGACGGGATGGACGAGAAGGACGCCGTGGTGTACAACGCGCTGGTGGAGGGGTACAGCAAGGCGGAGGAGACCGCGGAGAGCTCGCTCGAGGTGTTCAAGGCCATGCAGCGAGCGGGGTTCCGGCCGACCGTCTCGACGTGCGTGAGCTTTCTCGGTGCTTGCTCGCTGCTGTCGTCCCCTGAGCTCGGGGAGCAGGTGCACTGCCATGTCATCAAGAGCAACGTGGTCTCCGACATCAAGACAGGGAGCGCGCTGGTCGACGTGTACGCCAAGTGCGGCCGGGTCGAGGACGGCAGGAGGGTGTTCGACGGGATGACGGATAGGAACGTCGTCACGTGGACCGCGATCATCGACGGGTACGGGAAGAACGGCCTCCCGGACGAGGCCCTTGAGCTGTTCGGGGAGATGAGGCGGCAGCGTGGGGGCGTCAGGCCAAACCACGCCACGGTCCTGAGCGCCCTGTCGGCGTGCGCGCGCGCCGGGCTGCTGTCCCAGGGCCAGGAGGTGTTCCAGAGCATGGAACGCGAGTGCTCGCTGAAACCACGGATGGAGCACTACGCGTGCATGGTGGACCTGCTGGGCAGGTTCGGAAGCGTGCGCCAGGCATACGAATTCGTCAGAGGGATACCGGCGAGGCCAAACTCCGATGTCTGGGCTGCCCTGCTCGGTGCCGCCACCCTGCACGACGACGTCGACATTGCTAATGTCGCGGCAAAGGAGGTTTTCGAGCTGAGCCGCGACAGCAGGCCTGGCGCCTACATGGCCTTCTCCAACACTCTCGCAGCGGCTGGAAAATGGGACGGCGTGCACGATGTTAGAGTGTTGATGAAGCGGCGTGGGGTGCTGAAAGACGCAGCCTGCAGCTGGGTTGGGTCTGAGAACAGTACACCTGCCGACTGATGCAGATTCAGTCATGAACTGCAACCATTTTGTTTGAAGGTTTCCTGCATTTACAAAAAAAGGGCAGCACGAAATTAAAGATTCCTGCAAAACGAGCCTTAAACGCTAGGTGTCCCTAATCCAGACAAAAACATCCACACTTTCATTAGGCAATCCAGAGCTCCACCGGCGGTGAGCACCTGACTCCCATCGTCGTGACCGTTTTTGACTGGCCATTGCAGCTGAAAATGATGGGTCTGGACAGCGGCTTACAAACTGTCTCGGTTTAGAGTGCTGAAGGACGCAGCCTACAGCTGTGTTTTGTCCGACAACAGTCGGCCTGCCGATTGATGCAAATTATTGATTTCTGATATAAGTATCTTTGTAATCTTTTCCATCTTTATTTACTCATTGGCTCCTGCTGCGGCTTTGCAGGTTTTGTGCTATATAAATCAGCGACTTGGCTAACCAGTAGACATACAGTACCTCACCACAATGCCATCGTAGTGAACTACTAGTACCTTTTGTTGAAGCTTTTCATGGGAGTATGGCATCAGTTACAGATTGCCATAGCTCCTGGAAACGAGCCTCGTGGGAAACAATCGCTAATCCACGGAGCTCATCCTTCAGCACTTGGTAGCTCGAGGCATTTTCTCTACCCAATCAGCAGAAAAAAAGACAGATATTTCCTTTCTTTCCACTACCTCTGTTCATAAACACAAGACATGCTTTGGTATGCTATTTTAGCCTACCAAAACATCTTACATTTACATTTAAGTAACAGAGGTAGTACTAGTAAGCATGTCTCCTTCTCTGATTATGAAAGGGCGATAACGATTATTGTCTCTACCATCTGAAAAACTCATAAGGTGCACAAGGAAAAAAGATCCATAAGGTGCAGGGGGTAACGGTAACGTGTTCCCACAGACTCGTGAAGGATCTCATCTCTATTGCATAATGTATATACACACGACAGAAAATAAATATACAAGCGCAAAAGAATTGCTACGACATCCCATGGCTCACTGGCAGCTGCTTTGAGAGGACTGCAGCATGAAACTTCTGCATGCAATCATCAAAGACCTCTGAAAGCTCTTGTTGACAACAATCTCCTGTTAGTCTGAAAACTCTGGGCAGGCGGAGCCATTCCTGGGATGTCTGGGATGCTCTTATTATGCGGGTTCACGATCTGGTCAGACAAAACATTGTGAATTATTCTGATTCAGTTCTAATTATTCGCAGTAGATGGTACGGAAAGTCTCGGTGAGGAATATTAAACTAAGAATGGCTGGAGGATTGTAAACAATCTTTCCAACAGTGTACTTCATAAGAATTAGAAAATAAAGCAACAAGATGATAATAAAATAAGTAGCATCAATACTAGGTCTACTCAAATGTTCCAATCAAGAATGTTTCACTCCCTACTGTATTATTACTACTGTGATGCCAAGCCTTTTTCATTACCTTTTAAAAATAGTCAAATTAATTCATATCCCGTACAAACAGAAGTACTCCCTCCTTGCCAAAATGTAGTGCATATAAGATTTTATGAAAGTCAAGCAATGTAAAGTTTGACCAAGTATGTTGGGGAAAAATATCAACATCTAGAATACTAAATCAATACCATAAGATTCATCATGATGTATATATTCGTATAATATACATTTGGAATTGTAGATATAGATAATTTTGTCAATAAACTTGGTAAAGTCGATGACGTTTGACTTTTCAAAAAACTTATATGCACTTATATTATGGTAAGGAGGGAGTATATGCATAATACAAAACAGACATACAGAAATAGCAGAAATTTTACCTTAACAATGATAATCGCAATAACACCAAAAACTATCAGAGCAAGCAACCCCATGATACATTTGTCAGTTGCAACCTGCAACAAGCAGTTTCCAAATATCAGATACAACTGCACAAGCACGAATGAGCATACAGGGGGGGAGAGGACGCACCTGCCGGCCAATCTCTTTCACAAGCTGGCTAGCTTTTTTCAACGAAAAGTGAACAGAATCGAGCTCATTACCAATCCTCTTCATTTGTTCTGTCTGCAGAAACATAAGAGAATATGATCTCTCAGAAATTCTTATAATCTTCCTGGACATTCGTTTAAGAGTGTAAAACTCAGGATGGAACATATCAATCAAAAATATCAATCTTATGTGCATGCCTGGTAGGAATTTATCTGATGATGTAAACAAGAAAATATGTGGATACTGGAACGCAATAAGAGATATGAATTAGTCCAACACAACCTAGCTGCAATATAGGGTAGTGTAATATTGTCATGAAATGGGTTGGGATGGGGCAACACAAAACCAAATTGAGATAATATTTTAGAATACCTAAGATATCTGATGCACATCTATACTTTCTTTCACGGTGGCACAAGATGTTGAAGCATTCAATACCACCAAAGGAGTATGTTTGAGAATTTGAATCTTTACCAGCCTACCAGGCCCAGGTGGATTTGTACCCCATAATCAAATTTTGCATGCTTCACTCTAAAGGTTGTGCTTTCTTGTAAAAAAATCATGGACGGAGATCATGCTCAAATACACTACATATCCATGACTTCTTTAGAACCAACAAGTTTTTTGTAGTAAACACGTTTTGAAAATCTGCTTTAATACCAAGTATGCACCTACTATTGCACGTGTATGCCACAAGAAAACAAGCATGGAAGGGACAAAATTGCTGTTAATAATCAGAAAATCTTACCTGCTGTGTTAATGTTGTAGCAGTTTGAGATCCAATTTCTACAGTTTGTACAACAACCTAGACAAAGAAACATCAAAATTTGCCATAAAATAACATCGATGAAGGGCATATTTAGTTTAGTAAGCAACCATTTTTGAACGTGCAATAGCTTCATCTGTTTGATCCATTTGGTTCCTTCCAGAATCAATGAGTTGTTGATTTGACATAGCTGCAAGATTTGTCAGGTGCTTTCATAAGAACCAATACATATATCTAGCTTGGAAAATGTCACTGTTTAGATATATATGATAAAAATAACAGTAATTGGTAAAATCATGTGGTAAACCTTTTTGTCTTGGAAAAAATATTCTAGTTCGAGCACTTTTTCGGCTTTATTATTATAATGAATCTGGACCGAAAGAAGATACAGGTCTAGATTCCGATTCTCATGCACAAAAAGGTTTTTTTCCATGGGACAGATGAACCAAATTAAGAAAAACTTCACCTATAAGAAACATAGCACGGTACAAGCAACAATGATATCTTATCCACATTCCTTATGTTTACATTTAGTATATACTATAACAAACTCCGGCCAACATAATTAAGACACGAAATATAAACCATGAGTTCACCATATATCCATAATTTCATCGGTGCATCAAAGAACATAACCTACCATATACAATCAGAATTATTGGTGTTATGTTGGCAAAAGTAAGGGATCCCATTATAACTTATTTATACTTTATATTGTTACAAATAACATTGCAGAGAACATACATTCAGTGAGGTATACGGCAACCTTAGACCAAGCAAGCTATTATTTGCATGAGACTGATCAAAATTCAAAACTCAAAAAGTCTCGGTGACTAATTTCACCTGATGCCATTTGAATATTGTCCTCAGCGGTAGGCTCACTACTTCCAGCACCCATATCAAAGAGCTCAACCCGCTTGTTATTACCAAGGCTACTTTGATATCTGCAAGACATCGGTTGGAGTTAGCAGAAGAACTACCATGTGCATGAACATGGCATAAGCCATAAAATGTGAAAATGTAAATACTTCAAATTCCAGACATTACAATCATTGAATTCAATATATAACACAAATAAAGTAGCTAGAGATTATGTGGAGCACATCAGCAACTTATTTCTCAAGAAAATGGTGTACTTACGTTTTCCTCAAGGTGACATATGAATTCAACTCTTTGATCTGCATAGTGAGTAAGAAATTTATTAAGCAAGTGTGCAAAGGGGCATACAACAAAGAGTCCATTGAAATGAGGTACCCACCATATATTGCTTTCTATCATTTAGCTGCTTGTTGACTTCAGGAGGGTTCTTTGACTCCTCGTCTTTGAGAATACGATCGAACTCTTTGATCAAGCTGCAAAGACCAATTTGAAATTTAAACATTATACATGAAACATATCAATGTTTGTATCCACCAAGTAGAAATTTTCATGAAAAAACAGAAGTCAGATAGTATTGCACCACGCGAGCAGTTAACCGCCATAGGCGTTCAAGTTGGGAATAAAATAACTGAAAAGATGTATACATGAATGAGCAATTAACACTATTGTAGGACTGTAGGCATAAAAAATGAAATGAAAAACTAAGGACTTTGCATTAGAAGATTCAAGACTGGAGAATCCTCGTAAGCCTTGGCATACCGCTTGCACTCCTTCATTTTCCCTGTAAGATCCTCCAATTGTTTAGCTTGCCGACTAGAATCTTTGATCTTGTCCATCTTTTGAAACCCATTTCTGCAGAAACATACGGCGCATGAGTAAATCTTTTAATCAAAACGACTTAACTAGACAGGTAGATAACAATATGAGTATTCGATAAAATCAACAAAGTTATAAACATTGTGTTTTAAAATTACATAGGTGTTTGTATTCCAGTATTAAGGAGAGTCAAAATAACCTTGGACGAGCTTATATAAAACTACGGTTAAGTCATCCAAATAAGATGAGCACGCTGGTAATCGCAGCATGCCACTTAGGATTCAAGCTAGAAAAACAGAATTCCTGATTAGAGTTCCCTTGGAACTAAGCTTAGCTACAATGATGAATTTATTGATGCACGCATGAAAATACCCCTGCTCCCCCATCACATAGGCTGATATTGTGCATTCAGATCCCAACAGCCAATATTATATTGTAAAAGTGAAACCAAAAAGAGATGCTTCATAGGTACTCAAGTTGCCCAAAGTTCAAATATGAAATGCGTTACACTACTATCGCACCATTATGTATCTAAATTCCCATATAAAAAAGATAAGAGTATCAATCTCAGTTCATTCAATTAAATCATCAAGATAACATAAGAACAAAGAATCAAACGATTGATTCCTAACATCATTCCGATCAAGTTAATCCTCTTAACAACTCTGATCAAAACTTGAATTGATAAATTCCGAATTCTAATATGTAGAAAGGTAAGTACATGTGAGAGTGCTGGCAGAACCAAGATGTATGTAGTAAGCTATGAAGTTAGCCATATGGAGAAAGGCCGGGAGTAAGCCGGTGTTGCCAGTAGAGAACTTCATGTTTTTCCTCCAATAGAGTTATTTGATCAGTCTCTTTCGTACTGGTGAACTCTACAGTAAGTATAAATTTCGACCTCAGATGTAAATTTCACGGTGATGGACTCCCACACAGCTCCGCCCAAAAGCAAGTATTTGGTGGGGGAGGAGACAACTGAGACAGTGACTCTAGCGCGAGACAGAAAGGGGAACTCACTGGAGAGCGCGGAAGATGTCCTGGATCTCTCCGTCGATCTGCTCGAGCTCCGGGGTCATGGGCACGTCGCTCGCCATGGCTCGTTCCCCGGCCTCCACCCTCCCCTTCTCTCTCCGGCCAAACCCCTACCCTGGCCGAACCTCACGCCGCCATTCCGATCAAACCGCGGAGGGTAACGAGAGGGGATTGGGAGAGCAGTACGGAGAGAGGACGACGGCGAGGAGGAGGAAAAGGGTGGAGAAAGCGAGAGGCAGTTGGTGAGAAGGAGGGGAAGTTGGGGCTGCTGGGTGGGGATTGCGTCGCCTAGGGCTTGGCTCCGACGACCGCCTGGCGTATTAGCTGGGGACCTGGGGTTTAGAATAGAATCTGGCAAGCTAAGCAAACTGCAGAAAAAGCTCCGTGACAGACTGACAGCGAGGACCCGGCTGCCGCTTGAGGGGGGAGGCTTGAGATAACGTTTGTTAACGCCAGTACGTCACCGTCGGAGCAAAACCTGCCGCTGAGCTAGCCAATGGCGTTTTCGTTCCTTGTACTTTTCGCGAGTTGGACACCTGGAGAGTTAGGTGCTATCAGCCTGTCAGCTTGTCAGCTACAGACATGACAAGTTTGACATGCTGGCCTCTTTTTTGACATTTGATTGTGTGGCACATGAACTCGGATGGCATGATACTCCATTCGTTTTAAATATAAGATGTTTTAGATTTGTAAAAAAATGAATCTAGACTTGTTTTAGTATGTAGGTTCACTCAATTTTGGGGTGAATCTACAAACTAAAAGAAGTCTAGATTCATTTTCTTCATAAATCTAAAACATCTTATATTTTGAAACGGAGGGAGTACAAGTTTTTTTTAAAACATAATAGAAGACTAGATGAATAAGCGTGTTTCACCGCGCCGTGTATATAGCGTCCTAGCACATGGCTAGTACGGTGGATAGATCAGTTGTAACACATTCAGTTTATTTCTTTTGATTTTTCAAGAAAGCCCATAAACAAAATAGAGGTAGGCGTTGTTGATGCTACTACTTGGTTTGTAAGGTCAACAAATATCAATGCTAACAATTGGTTGTGACATGTTTCTTCCCCTTGCTTTGTGTCGAGTTAAACCATGTCTATGGCGATAACACCCGTTTTTAAACACCGTCTTGCCATTTCGGCATACATGGCTATCGCACAATTGCACAAGTCTTCAGCACAATTGCACGCTGCTGTCGAGGGGAGGCCATGGCCGTCAAGGCTTCCTCCATCTATTTTATGCTAGGCTGTAGATTTTTAGTCTTATTTTTTTGCTACATTCATATGTATTTTTAGCTACATAATCGTATTTGTATTGCTACTTTGTATTCCTCCAAGTCCTACATTGTATTTTTATCACGCGAAAATACTTGAATGATGCTACAATACGCAATTTATTTTTGCTACAACCGTTGTATGGTCTTGCTACAATAGCGCAAAATTTTTGCTACGACATGTCTGGCGAGTTTTCGGGCGAGGTCCCTGGCAAAAGTCTCCGGTGAGGTTGGGTTTTTGCTACATTAGCATATTTTTTCTGCTACAACCGTTTTATAATTTTGCTACAACAGCGTAAAAATTTTGGTACACGGTCTCCGGCGAGGTCTACCGACAAAAGTCTCCGGAGAAGTCGGATCTGCTACATTACCACAAATTTTTTCTACAAGTTCGCCGGTGAGTTCTCCGGCGAGATCTAATCTATTTGTTATATTTTCTGGGTCGAACCTTTTTTGCTACATGTAGCAAAAGCAACACTATTTATAACAAAAACGGGTATGTTTGTACCAAAAACAAGATTTGGGAACTTTTGGGAGGACACGTGTCAGCAGAGGATCCAGAGAATTTTGAGGAGAGAACCGTAGTACGGCCCATAAATAAAATAAAGTTAGGCGCTGCTGATACTACTACTTGGTTTATAAGGTCAACAAATATTAATGCTGACAATTGGCTGCGACGTGTTTCTTTCCCTGTTTCATATAAGTTTTTGCGTCGAGTTGAACCATGCCTATGGCGATAACACCCGTTCTTAAACACCGTCTTGCCATTTCGGCACGCATGGCCATCGCACAATTGCACAAGTCTTCAGCACTACCTTTTTGCAGTACCATGGCTCATAATTCTGTCGGATAGCACCATGTGGATTGCACTCGAAAACCACCTCTACTCTAATTTCAACAACATAACTTAAAGCCTTACTCGGCCGCTTGCCCAAAAGATCGGTACTTCCTCAAAGTTCACAACATCACAACACCACAAGAGGCAGGGATTATTTTTGAGTAAAATACACCGTTAGTCATTAAACTTGAGCGTATAAATCAACTCGGTCACCGTACATAGCTATACGTCTGTTACAGTCATTGTATACGTGCACGTGTCAAAGCGCGGTCACTGTGGTGTGTATCCTTCAGGTATTTGGTGACGTGGCGTACTAGTCACTGAACTTGAGTCATGGCGGGGGGACTTGAAAGCCGAGGTGAAGAGTAGTAGGGGGTGTTTTGCAAAATGAGGGTGGGTACTAGAGCTCGTCTTTCTCCCCGCGAATCAGACACAATTCCCCTCCCCTCCTCTCCACGGCACTAACCCTAGCTGCCGTTGACCAAGGTGCGGAGGGTCCTCGTCGCCAGATCTTCGTCGCGGCGGCCCTGATGTCGTTCGCGAGCTCGTCACGCCGCAGGGGCCCTACATTCCCATCGTCCAGTGCTCGGACTGTCGTCTTCCCGTGAAGCGGCTCACCTCTAGCACGCCGAAGCACGCAGGATGGGTGTACTACAAGTGCCTGACGCACGCGGTAGGGATTTTGTGTGAAATTCATAGTTTTTTTCCGAATTAAGCAATGTGTGGTCTGTTCTGTGCTCTGCCATTTGTGTCATTATCTGAATTTTCTGAATTTTCAGCGTGGCTATGTGTTTTGGCACGGGGAGCGTGAGTATGTTGAATATTTGGTCGAGCATAACTACCTGGTGGGTGATGCTGCTATGGATGCGATGGGATGGGCAGAAGATAGGAGGGAGGAGTTGATTCTGAGGCAAGCTGAAGCTGCAGCTACTTCACCTAGGCAAGAGGATTTAGTGCTGAAGATGCTAAGCTCACTGGTTAATACGGGGAAGGAAGCAATGATCCTTCTAAGGACAGCTGTTGTTCTTCTAGGTGTAATTTGTTTGATGCTCATATTGAAGAAATGATCTTCTATATGCTGAAAGTGTTGGTGTTGTGTTGTTATGTATCTGGAACTGCTAATATGTAGAAGCTAGATATGTGTTGTGCTTCCTGGCTAGATATGTAGAAGCAGAGTATCTGGAACTTGCAATGGTACTTTTGTAGTGTTGTTATGTATCCTTCAATGAGTTAATGTGTTTCTGTTTCAACAAAGAAGTGCTGGTTTGTTTGAATGCTTTAATATTCAGAAATGAGAACTTGAGATAGAATGCTTTAATATTCAACAAAGAAGTGTTGGTTTGCCTTCAACAAAGAAGTGCTGATAATGTGCACACATAAAATGCACATGCACAGGCACACAACAAAGAAGTGTTGGTTTGCCTTCAATGAGATATAGTGAAAGCACACATAAAGAAAGAGTACTCATACAACCATCATAAAATGCACATACACACATAAAACCATCAGAAGCATAGATCTTAACTTAATATATGGTTTCAACATAAAGAAAGAGTACTCAGGTAGCAAAAGCACATAGATCCAGTTTCAAGTAGAAAAAGCACATAGATCCAGTTTCAACATTGAACTAAGATAATTGTTCACTTCAAATTGTCCTGAACTTGGACAATTTCTTCTGAGGACTGCAGGGGATCCAACACTTCTGTCCTTCTCAGTTCATCTGCATATTTAGCTCTTTTGGCAACTGCTTGTCCAGCTGCAAGTTGCTTCTCTGCCTTCCTCTTCTCCTTAGCTTGTTTCTTCTTCTCTAAAGCTTCTGCCTTCTTCTTCTCTGCAACCTCTTTCTTTGTTTCTGCAATGATCTTCCTAGTCTCAATCCTTGCCTTTTTGTTCAATTCTGCATCATACCTTCTTTTCTCTCTTCTTTCAGCTACTTCTCTTGCTCTCTCTTGTGCATGCTCCTCCTTCCTCTTTTGTTGCTCAAGCTTCTTCTGTGCAGCCATCTCAGCTTTCTTCAAGTCAGCAGCATATTTGGCTTCCAAAACAGCTAGCTTGGGATCTTCGATTGCCTTGTTCTTCTCCCTCTGCATGCTTTTTCCGTCGCCAATTTGTTGCCAATGTAGGGGGAGAGGCTCACCGTAGTTAGGCGGAGGCTCACCGTAGTTAGGCGGAGGCTCGCCTTCTCCACGCCGCCGCGGCGACATGGCTGAGAACCCGCCGGACGGCGACCGCTACAATGAGAGCTAGCCAGAAGCCAAAGATCACCCGCCTCCACCACCTCCACCGCCTCCACCGCCGCAAAGCCCTAGTCTTGGCCTCACCTAGAAACCTCCTCCTCGGAACGATCGAGAATATGACGAGCTCAGCTCCCCTATTTTGTCGCAGTGGTGGGAGGGTAAATGCGAGGAGAAAATAACTCGCGAGGGTGATTTCGCAAAAACGACGAGGCCGCGCCGACAGGATCAGATGACTGACAGTGGGGTCCATGTTCGCCACGTCACCAAATACCTGAAGGATACACTCCACAGTGACCGCGCTTTGACACGTGCACGTATACAATGACCGTAACAGACGTATAGCTATGTACGGTGACCGAGTTGATTTATACGCTCAAGTTTAATGACTAACGGGGTATTTTACTCATTATTTTTCAACACAGGAGGGAAGCCACGGCCATGGAATTTCCTGAGAATATGAGTTTTTTAGGAAGGGGAGAATTTTTTAAGGAATTAAAAATTTGATCATACCGCATGTAACCAGAAAAGCAGCAACTTTCCTACCTTTGACACGCCCACAAATAGCTTGTAAAGGAGAAGCATCGAGCAATTCCTTAGCAAGTTCTTTGGTATTTCCGTATGGCATGCATACAGGTAGATGTGGTGCATCTAAAATACAGTTGATGCACCCCGGTGGAATAAGAACATGATGCAACATTGACACGCTCCTCAAAAGATGTCATTAAAACAAGGTACTCAACACAAATTTATGGCAAAATGCTAACATTCATTCAATAGATCATAAAAGCATGCCAGCATAGACGACATTGCTTGTGGCCCCATATTTGCTCATTTAGCCCACACAATTTTCTTGAACTGTCATATTGAGCTGTGCGGTCAGAAAGGTCATAGCTCATGTCATCAATGTTATGGCATGTTACACTCATAATCTTCTCATACACATTGTCACCCAAGCTCTCTTGTGCATTGGCTTTAGAAAGAAGATGACTCCAATATACTTCTTCTGAAATGGAATCCTTTTTTTTCCGAACCATGCCGAAGAACTACATGCGATTAATTAGGAAGGGTGAAATGGAATGTTCTTCTCGGGGAGCGTATAACTCATCGACGCCAATTTGTTGACATGAGCAATCATTTTGCAGGATAATCAAATAGCTTGAAAGCAATGGCCTAAGCACGGATCTTCAACCAGAGAGATGTAAGCTCAGCATAAGAATCAAACAAATGATCATGTGCAAGCATAATTAATTAAAATGTATTGAGCAAAATTTGGATTAGGTATAGAGCAACCCAGGATAATATGTCTGTAAGTACATGATTAGCGGGATGTTATATGAGGTAAAGAGAATCAAATCGAAATATAGCCAGCACATTAACGGGTAGAGAATTCTGGAGCGTCAGCACACTAGTAGAAAACAGACCTTTGGTCTAGAGCATTAGTACCGGTTCTGGTACAAACCGGGACTAATGCCCTGGTCCCAACGGTTTGAAACGGCCGCAGGGTCCAGAAGACATTATCCCCGGTTCGTATGGGAACTTTAGTCCCGGTTCGTTTAACAAACCGGGGCTAAAGGGTCTGGTGCTGGAAAAGAGCAGATGCGTGGACCTTTAGCCCCGGTTTGTTTCTCAAACCCGGACTAAAGTCCCCGACTATATCTTTTTCCCTTTCCCAGCCCGAGCCATTTCAAGCTCACACAAGCATCTCTCTCAAATTTCTCCCCTTAAGCTCGAGTTCTTCCCAATTTTTCTCAAGATTTGTGAAGATTTTTTGGCTCCACATCTATCAAGGGTCCTAAAAGGTTAGCAACTTCATCATTTCATCTTTCATTGCTTGTTTTAGCTCATTTCATGCTCTAGAAATGGATAGATTTGTGTGGATTCTATCTCTATATATCCGGTTAATTTGGCACATATAGTTCTCGAAATTCATTTGATTCATCGAAGCACATAGATACATGAGTTCATCCTATCTACATATCTTGGTTTGACACGTTGTCTTGAAATCCAGACGGTTCACAGTGCATCATGTCACCGTCAAGCAACAAAATATTCTTCTTTCTTCTACCTTTCGTCACAAAATCCATTGGAACAAAAATAAGTACCAAAACCATGAAGGCACACATATATATAGTGGCGCCCTAGCATTTTAGTTAATCATCGTCCAGTTAAGCAAGAAAGAACAAAAACATGAACACGCCAAGGAGCTACCAAATTAAATTAGGGAGTGCCTCTATGGCGAGCTCCTCGAAGATGTCTGAGGACGAGGCATCCTAAGACATCTTCGAGAAGCTCTGCCATAGTGGTGTCCCTGCTCTCGCACACCATTTTTCAGTTCATATATTTTCTAGCTAAATCAGTATGCTGGTGGAGCTAACTAATTTCACATATTAGGGAGTGCATCTACGGCGAGCTCCTCGAAGGTGTCTAAGGACGAGGTCCTAAGACATCTTCGAGAAGCTCCGCCGTAGTGGTGTCCCTGGTCTCGCACACGATCTTCCTTGTAGTTGATAGTTCACAAGGAAGCCTATTTATAGATTAAGCAGCACAACATAGTATCGACACTCACGACATAATGTCGACACTCACCCCTGTCATAGTGTCGCCACTCACTGGCATAGTGTATCCACTCACGACATATAGTGTCGTCACCCACTTTTAGTCCCGATTGGAGTGTCCTTTAGTCCCGGTTAGAGACACCATTTGGGACTAAACGGGCTCAGGTCGGCCCCAGCCTGCCGCAACCCCTTTAGTCCCGGTTGGTGTGTCCAACCGGGACTAAAGATGTAGTAGAAAGTTTTTAAATCAGTGCATAGTTGTTTGATGTATACGATGTGTTCTTTTATTTTTAGACTAGTACTACTCTTAGCATCGTGATTTTGTTTGATGAACTTATAAAATGCAGATGAGACGGCAATGGATATACACTGACGGAATCTTTGAAAAGTTCATTAAAGGCGTCCGTTCTTTTCTCGTTGTGGCAGAGGCAAACAAGCGGAATGGTTTTATGTGTTGTCCATGTGGTGAGTGTCGGAATCAGAAGGAATACTCTTCCTCAAGAGTCCTTCATGGCCATTTGTTTCGGTCCGGTTCCATGTATGGCTATAATTGTTGGACCAAGCATGGAGAAAGAGGGGTTATGATGGAAGACAACAAAGATGAAGAGAATGATGATATCTATCCTATGTCCCCTGAATACGATGGTACTACAATGGAAGACAATGATGAAGAAGAAGCAGAAGAACATGCATCATATGAGCCAGATGATGATCTTGGTCGGGCCATTGCTGATGCAAAGGGAGAATGTGATAGCTAAAGGGAGAGGTTGAAATTTGAGCAGATGTTAGAGGATCACAACAAACTGGTGTATCCGAATTGCGAAGATGGCCACAAAAAACTAGGCAACACACTGGAATTGCTGCAATGGAAGGCAGAGGTCGGTGTGCCTGACAAGGGATTTAAAAAGTTGTTGAAGATAATGAAGAAGCTACTTCCAAAGGATAACGAACTGCCCGCCAGTACTTACGAAGCAAAGAAGGTTGTCTGCCCTCTAGGATTAGAGGTACAGAAGATACATGCATGCATTAATGACTGCATTCTCTACCGCGGTGAGCAGTACGAGAATTTAGATGCATGCCCGGTATGCACTGCATTGCGATATAAGATCCGACGTGATGACCCTGGTGATATTGAGGGGGAGCGCCCGAGGAAGAGGGTTCCCGCCAAGGTGACGTGGTATGCTCCTGTAATACCACGGCTGAAACGTTTGTTCAGAAACGAAGAGCATGCCAAATTGTTGCGATGGCAGAAACAAGACCGTAAGAAAGACGAGATGTTGAGACACCCCACTGATGGGTCGCAGTGGAGAAAAATTGAGAGAAAGTATCCGGACTTTGCAGGTGACGCGAGAAACTTATGGTTTGGTCTAAGTACGGATGGCATGAATCCCTTTGGGGAGCAGAGCTACATTCATAGCACATGGCCTGTGACTTTGTGTATCTATAACCTTCCTCCTTGGTTGTGCATGAAGCGGAAGTTCATTATGATGTTAGTGCTCATCCAAGGCCCGAAGCAACCCGGCAACGACATTGATGTGTACCTAAGGCCATTAGTTGAAGAACATTTACAGCCGTGGCACTGACAGGGTATATGTGTGTGGGATGAGCACAAATGTGAGGAATTTAACCTACAAGCATTGTTGTTTGTAACCATCAATGATTGGCCTGCTCTTAGTAACATTTCAGGACACACAAACAAGGGATACAATGCATGCACACACTGTTTAGATGACACTGAAAGTATTTATTTGGATAAGTGCAAGAAGAATGTGTACCTAGGGAATCGTCATTTTCTTTCGCCCACGTATTCCCTAAGAAGGAAAGGCAAGCATTTCAATGGTGAAGCAGATCACCGGAGTAAGCCTGTCCGTCGTACTGGTGATGCTGTATTTGATATGGTGAAGGATTTAAAAGTAATCTTTGGAAAGGGTCCTGGCGGACAGTCCGTTCCGAAGGACGCTGGCGGACAAGCACCCATGTGGAAGAAGAAATCTATATTTTGGGAGCTACCCTATTGGAAAGTCTTAGAGGTATGCTATGCAATCAACGTGATGCACCTGACGAAAAATGTTTGCGTGATACTTCTAGGCTTCTTGGGTGTGTATGGAAATAATAAAGATACACCAGAAGCACGGCAGGACCAACAACGTATGAAAGACCGAGAAGGCAGGCATCCAGAGTTGTTTCAAGGTATTGCCAGCTATGCTCTTACGAAGGAAGAGAAGGAAATATTTTTTGAATGCCTGAGTAGTATCAAGGTCCCTTCTGGCTTCTCGTCCAATATAAAGGGAATAATAAATATGGCAGAGAAAAATTCCAGAACCTGAAGTCTCATGATTGCCACGTGCTTATGACGCAGTTGCTTCCGGTTGCTTTGAGGGGGCTTCTGCCGGAAAATGTTAGAGTAACCATTGTGAAGCTATGTTTGTTCCTTAATGCAATTTCTCAGAAGGTAATCGATCCAGAAAGTCTACCAGGGTTACAGAAAGATGTGGTCCAGTGTCTTATCAGCTTTGAGTTGGTGTTCCCACCATCCTTCTTCAACATAATGACGCACCTTCTAGTTCACCTAGTCGAAGAGATTACCATTCTCGGCCTTGTATTTCTACACAATATGTTCCCCTTTGAGAGATTCATGGGAGTCTTAAAGAAATATGTCCATAACCATGTGAGTCCAGAAGGAAGCATTTCCAAGGGCTATGGAACAGAGGAGGTCATTGAGTTTTGTGTTGACTTTATTCCTAACCTTAAGCCGATCGGTGTACCTAAATCACGGCATGAGGGGAGATTTAGTGGAAAAGGCACGCTAGGAAATAAAGCAAAGATATGTATGGATGGACATTCTTTCACTAAAGCACACTATACAATTCTGCAAAGTTCCACCTTGGTGGCTCCGTATATCAAGGTACATAAGAATATTGTACACTCGAACTACCCGGGGCAGTCTGACAGGTTGACTAGAGATGAACACATGAAGACTTTCGGCGGTTGGTTGCAGACACATCTCATGAATGACACCACTGTTGGAGATCAGTTTTACTTGTTGGCCAGGTCTCCATCTTCAACTATATTGACTTTCCAAGGGTAGAGATAAATGGGAATATATTTTACACGCACGCCCAAGATAAAAAGAGCACCAACCAAAATAGTCGTGTCCGATTTGATGCAACGGGCGAGAATGGGAAAAAGGACACATATTATGGTTACATAGAGGACATATGGGAACTTGGCTATGGTCCTAATTTCAAGGTCCCTTTCTTTCGATGCAAATGGGTCAAGATGACAGGAGGTAGGGTAACGGTAGACCAACTGTATGGAATGACAACAATGGATCTCAATAATCTTCCGTACGGAGACGAATCTTTCGTCCTTGCCAATGATGTGGCTCAAGTTTTCTATGTGAAGGACATGTCTACTAGACCGAGAAAAAGGAAATATAAGCAAAAGAATACAATATCATACGATGAGCCAAAGCGCCACATAGTTCTTTCAGGAAAAAGAAACATGGTGGGAGTTGAGGACATGACAGACATGTAAGAAGATTATGACAAATTTCATAAAATTCCGTCATTCAAAGTGAAAACTGACCAAGCATACCGCTAAATAAGGAAGATGCTCCATGGTTACGGACAAGAAGAGAACCAAAACACTAGATGTGGATGTTGGTGATATAATGTATTAAACCTTTTGTGAATTAATCCTATTTTTCATTGTCATCGTCATTTATTAATATTAAAAACCGGGACAAACAGGAATTTCTGAGATTGTTGTAGGCAGGTACCAAAACACTAGACTAGGTAACACTTAGATATTTATTAATATTAAAAACCGGGACAAACCGGGACTAGCTAACACTAAGGACTAAAGTCACCCCCTTTAGTCATAATCGTGCCTAGTCCTATAGTACGCAGCTTCAGGGTCTTCTTTGTCATCGTCATCATCATCGTCATCGTCACCTGCCACTCCGGAGATCCTCAGCCTAGCCATGGCATATACCAGGGGCACCTGCCACTCCGACATCGGATTCACGACGGTCGGGGGAGGAGTCTCCTGGAAGACGATGCCGCTACCGCCGGGCGGGGGAGGGGCCTTCTTGTGGCTCTGTGGCGGGTGGACTTGTGGGCACCGCAGACGAGGATGGTCTCCCCCGGTGATGTAGCGCATCATGCCGATGATAGTATGGTTCGCCCACCACAGACGCCGGCCGACTTAGTTGTGGTTCACCGGGGGCGGGCCATCACCCTCATACCTAGCGAGCTCCCTTTACCGTCGGTTAGCGAAGAAGTCATTCCAGGTGTCGTAGTTGTCGGGATCCCACTAGGATCCATCCGCTGCTCCGGCGGGAGCTCGTGGTAGAAGTGGTTCGTGATAGCCGCCTGTCGGGCGGAGCCTTGAGGCACGGGAGGGACAGGAACCCCTCCAGCGCTCAGCATCCAGCCGGCGGGTGGCCGGTAGCCCGACGAGCAAGGGTAGTTGGAGGCGAACAGCGCCTCGGTCTCCTCGAGGTTCAGAATGGCCCAGTAGGCACTGTCCATTGTTGTGAGAGAGGAAGGTGTGGATGTATAGATAGCCATGGCGTGGTCGGCCTATATATAGATGGAAAGGGCGGGAAATAGTAGGAAATGGCGGGAAATATATTTAGTCCCGGTTAGTGTCTACAACTGGGACTAAAAGCACCGTTCAGATGGAAAGGGCGGGAAAACATTGCGGGAAGTGGTGGGATATGGCGGGAAATATCTTTAGTCCCGGTTAGTGGCTACAACCGGGAAAAAAAGCACCGTTCAGAGGGACATGGCGGGAAGCGGTTTGGATATGGCGGGAAAACGGGCATGTTTGTGTGTTGAATCGAGGCATAGTTTGTGATACGATGCCCATATTGTGCATGCATGTGTATATTGGGATGGAGAACAATGTTGCAGCAGGAAGTTTTCCTTTTCGTCGCTCGGAAAAGCCATTTTCCATTTTCCGAGCGCAAAAAGATGGGTCGGTTTGTTAAGCAGCCACCAAAATGCAGTTATATAATGCTACCATACCATTTTTCTAAAATACTAGACCACCTTACATGAACTATATCCCAACCGTGGGATCTCAAACCTTTCTGTCCTTCCCGGGTGAAAAAGACAAATGTCTGCCGAAGCGGTAGGAAGTGGGTCTGGTTTGAACTACAGGTACATGATCTAATGCCCATGATTTTTTGAAAAAATCATTTTTAGACTCACAATATGTTGTTTATTCAGATATCCAATGCATGTTCTAACATTCTCATCCCATATCTTCACGCACGCTGTTTTAACCTAAGTTCGAAACGAGAAAATTTCAAAACGGGCATAAAAATTCAAAAAAGGTCCGAACAATGTAAATCCTTCGCGTGGTGTGATATTATGTGACATAGTTGCAAGGAAAAAATATCAAACTTGGTATACTGATTATGTCTCGAAAAAACCTTCACAAAATGACCTATCATGTTCGAGGTTTCATGGCTTTCGGTCCAAGAGACAGATGTTATGTGTTGAATCGCGGCATAGTTTGTGGTACGGTGCCCATATTGTGCATGCATGTGTATATTGGGATGGAGAACAATACTGCAGGAGGAAGTTTTCCTTTTCGTCGCTCGGAAAAGTCATTTTCCGAGCGCAAAAAGACGGGTCGTTTTGTGAAGCAGCCACCAAAATACAGTTACAGAATGCTACCATCCCATTTTTCTAAAATGCTATACCACCTTACATGAACTATATCCCAACTGGGGGATCTTAAACCTTTCTGTCCTTCCCGGGTGACGAGGTTTGACCTCATCAATGCCCATTGTTATGGACTTGGGTTTTGGAGAAGATGGGGATGCTGGAGATCGCGGAACGGTTAGCAAACAAGCAACACGGGGACACAAGGTTTACCCAGGTTCAGGCCCCCGGAGGTAAAACCCTACTCCTGCTTGTCTGCTCTTGATTACGGTGGAACCGAAAGTTACAGGGGTGCGCAGATGCAATCTGGCGTGGAGGTGTGTATGCGAAAGTATGAGGAGAAGATCTAGGTTGTGCCCTCCTAGCATTTATATAGACTCAGGCAGGTCCCGGGCATAGACCTAGTCGGTTACAGGTTTTAGGGTTTTACCCCTTTGAATTTCCTATCTACTCTAGTCTTGCTCTCCAAGGATCTGAAAGCGTCATGGGCCTTGGCCACCCGAAAATCTTCATGGGCCGGCGTATAATTGTCGTGGGCCTTCCTTGGGCTGGACCAGGTATGCTGAGATCATGTACCCGTGGGGTATAACCATGTCAGTAGCCCCCGAGTGTTCAGTCGAATCGTAGATTCGGCTGAGGACTCTACAATCTTTCGGGTGCAACTATGTATTTCAATAGTTCATGTGCAGGGATTGTTGATGCGTGTGCCTAACTCACCCGACGGATCAGGGTCAGTTAACTGTCTTAGGATGAAACAACACGATCTTCTTCATGTTCGAGTCCCTTAACTCGAACCCGGAACATATGCTGGCGTAATTCGACTCAGGCCGCGGAGGACTTATAGGAGTGGAATTCCAGTGAATTTAATTGATGTACCAAACGCGTCCGTCGGGATTTTTCATCGCACCTATTAGAACGGGTTTTTACTAGCAGAGCGCAGTCGTGTGCATTGCCAGGCCATCAGATGATATTTGTAGGTCTTATCTTTGTGTCACAGACACAGCATACGAATGTTTATCACCGCGGAGATGTTTCGGGTGGTCAAGGAGAACGTTGCTCACTTAACTTTTAGTTGGGGCAGAGTTGCCGAAAAGTTTTTGCATGCTGATCTGAAGGATCACAGTCGAAGAATTCATAGGGTGCGCGACCAGCGCTCCCTATGGGAGTAGCCCCCGAGTGTCTGTTCGAGTCGTAGACTCGAGCGGAGACTTTAATTCAGACGTTGTTCAGTTGTAAGTCCATAGGGCACAAAAAATTTCGGATGATTAAATCCGTCCTCCCTATGGGAGTAGCCCCCGAGTCCGTAGTGGAGTCGTAGACTCGACGGAGGACTCGAAGTAATAGTTCGCTTCTATTCATCTTTCGGGTGCGCGGCCAGCGCTCCTGATAGGAGTAGCCCCCGAGTAATTGGTCGAATCGTAGATTCGAGTGAGTACTCTTAGCTTTGAAGCCGAAGAAATTGTAGCTGTTGCTAGTGTAGCTTTTGATGACATCAGTGCTGACGATCGATGGCCTCAAGCGTCTGCTGCGCCAGAGATGACTTGACTGGACGAACATGGGTCCCACTGTCTGACCTTGAATTGACTGTTCAAGCGCGGCGTGGAGATAATTACGGCGTTGCCTCGATTTCCGCGCGTAGTGGACAGCGTGTTAGCGACGGTTCGTTGTGATGCTGACACGTGTATGGCCAGATCCTGCCGTTGGCGTTAGGTCTTCTCGATGGACGGCTGTCGTGCATCGTCTTCGTCTTTATAATCATTGGGGAAAACTTCAGTTTGTTTTCACCGCATCTATTCTTGATTTCACTGCTTCCTTGTGTTCTGAGAGCTCTTGCTGCGCGCTGGAATATTCCTTCACATTTCCTTCTTCCATCCTGCGCTCTTGCCACCGGCGCCACCGTACCGCGATGGGGAAGCCGAAGAAGTCGTCGTCTGCGGTTGGTACCAGCGCCGCTGGAGGGAAGAAAAGTGCCGCCGCTACCCGTGTCACCGACGATGGCTCGCGGCGATCGGAGACGCGGTAGAGTGATCTCCGCAAGATTCGCGAGCGGGGCCTGATCCCGCAAGATAGGGAGGCCGTCAAACTCCTAGGCAATGAGGTAATCCCCGGTCCCCCGCTGGGTTTCGGGTTATGTTCCTCGCCTTTGTTATGCGCGGATTTTCCTTCCCAGTCCACGACTTCCTTCGTGGACTGCTTTTTCTGTATGGTGTCCAATTGCACCATCTTTCCCCCAATTCTCTTCTTCATGTTGCTTATTTTGTCACCTTCTGCGAGTGCTGGTATTGAGCCGCACTTTGGCCTCTTCCGGAAACTTTATTCCGTGAAGAGGCAATCCGGTTCGGATGGTGTTTATCCCATTGGGGGTTGCATCATCTCCCTCAATCCCAATCTGCTTTTCTTTTCTTTTTCCATGTCCGAATCTGTCCAGTACTGGCGGAGGCGATGGTTTTATATTCGCGACTCTGTAGTACCTGGGCAAGATTTTGGTCTTGTTCCTTTTGACCCCTCACAAAAGATTGAGCCAAAAAGGTCTTGGAAAAACAAGATCTTGGATGGCGAGGTGGCGGAGATAGAGGCTCTCTATCGTCGGGTGGAGGATCTCCAGTTGATTCCGGAGAAGGAAGTGAACGGTGTGGATATCATCCGCACTTTTCTCGAGCGTCGGGTGCAGCCACTCCAGGCTAGGGCGCACCCGATGTTCCTTTATGCCGGCCGGCGTGATCCGACGAGGGTTTCGGCTGAGAAATTCTCCCAGGGAGATCTCGACAGGGCCCTTCGCTCGCTGCTGAAGTTCAAGGCTGGAGAGGATATCCCGGGGAAGTCGCTGACTCCTCCGTTTTCTTCTTTGCTTCCTGTTCCACAGGTGTAGATCCGTGCGCGTAGCGCTATTTTTCGACTGCATTGTTTTGTGTTTGTTTGCTAACAAATTGTTCTTCTCCTGTGCAGAGCTTCAAAGTACCGGGTATGTCGCCTCCATTACCCGAAGTATATCCGGATGCTCCAGATAATGATGTGGTGGATTCCATGTCCGAGCTACCATCGGCGCGATCTCCGGCTGAAGATGCCAATGAGTCGAGCGAGGACCACACGCGCAAACGATCGCGGAGCTCCAGCGAGTCTTTGGATGCTTCGACTCCTCCGAATCCTAGGAACCCTTCGTGTCTTGAGCGTCATAGTGACGGGCATGGAGGCTCTTCCTCTCCTATTCCTGCTCTTCCCGTGCGGGCTATAGCGCCGCACCTGCCAGCGAAGCGGAAGAAGGAAGAAAAGAAGGAAGAGAAGAAGGAAGAGAAGAAAGAGGAGAAGAGAGTCCGAAGGACCCCTCCTGTCTTCAACCTGAGCTCGCTGGACTCGTAAGTTTCCTCTGTACTGCTTTTTATTTGCTGTTGACTTTGTACTTGTGCTAATTTTCCCTTGCGCAGCCACTCTTCCAACGATTCCTTCGGTGATGGTGCTCGGGAGATGATGGGGGAGTCGAAAGTTGTGTCTCCTCCTCCTCAGACGGTGGAAACTTCTGAGGGCGCTGCTCCGAACCCTCCTCCACAGGAGGTTCGGGTGGTTGCGCCTCAGAATTTCGCTAGAGGACCTTCGACGTCGCCATCTGATCATGTAAGTATTTCTGTCTCCTGCCACGGAGGGAGCCCCCGAGCATATGTAAAAGGGTTTTATTGTTTTGTTCTTCCTTCGAGTCTCGGGGGGAGCCCTCGAGCGTTTTCGTGTGTGTATTTTGCTTCTGGTCTTTTCTGTTGGGCGTAGCCCTCGAGTCCTTTTCCTGACTAGTAGGTCTTCTTCCTGCAGCCTTTTGTGCAGGATGCCAAGCGACTGGTGCAGGAGCACCTGGTGCTGGAGGCCAGCCTCAAACAGCTGCAAGGTACTGTTATGCCTTTGATGTTTGCTTCTTCGTGTACTCGTGTCCTGTTATCTGATGCTTGTATTTTCTGAATGCAGAGGAGCATAACACCTCCCTTCGTGAGATTGATGCTCTCAAAAAGAGCCTCGGTCAAGAGGAGAAGAAGGCCGAGGTCGCCGTTGGTGCGAAGGAGCGCCTCGAGCTGAAGCTGGCTACTGCGGCCGAGGCTAAGGAGCGCCTGTAGCGGGAGGCCACGGACCGCGAGGAGCAGCTTGCCACTGCTGCGGCTGCGCGTGAAAGAGAGGTGGCTGGCAAGCTCATGGCGGCTGCCAAGGCTGTTTTGGGTAAGTATCTTCACTTGCATCTTTTTTGGTTTTCTTTTCTTTCTTCTTTGATGCTTTGTTCATTCCTTCTCTTCTTTTTTTTTGTCCCAGATGCCGTGGGCATAGAGTTTGATCGCGGTGCTCTGGAGCACGGGAGTGCTCTAGATGATGCTACTGCAGCGGTCGAAGATCGCTGCAGCACCGTCGTTAGCTCACTCGCCAAGGCCAAGGCGGTCCTTGGCCGCTTCTACAAGGAGCTTGTCCCCAAAGGCGCGACCCTTGATGATGTTGACGCCCTGGCGGAGGCGCTGTCAGCCGAAGCGCCAGCGGCGTACAAGCGCAAGCAGAAGGGCATCGGCGCATCTGTCGGGCTGGCGATGGCTTTGGCGGCTGGAGCGGAGCTGGACCTTCCCCAGATCACCTCCCGGATGCCGACGGCTGCGGATGGATCCGAGGTAGCCTTTGCTACTTATTCTGCCCGCTGTAAGCGATATGGGCCAAAGCTGATTGATCTGCTGGCCGAGTACGCGCTACGGCAGCAGGGGGAAGCCAAGGCGAGGCAGTCCGGCTTCGAGGCTACTCAGGGTGCCGCATCTTAGGTGTTGTAGCTGTAGGATAGCTGTAGTCTTCTTTTGTTGTAATTATGTTGATGAACAAATCCCTGTGCCACGTAGTGGCCTTTTATGCACTTAATGAATTTGTTGAGTTGTGTTCTCCTCCGTCTGAGTGTTCCTTTCTGCTGCTCTAGGATCCTTCGGGTGCTGATCCCGTTGACACCTCGCCTTCCGCGCGGCTGCGGCCATCCTTGGATGATTCGTCGCAGCTTGCTTTCCTTTGATACCGTGTTCGTAGTCTCGAGAAGGAGTTGCTTGGGGTGCGTGGCCATGCCGACGTTTGGAAATCCAAGGCGGATCGCGGTTCGGCCAGAGAGGAGTACTTGATGGCAGAATTGCTTCGACTGTCTGAGCAGCTTCAGTGTAAGTTTTTTCGAGCTGCTGCTCTTTTCTTCGGATGCGCCTGCTAGCCTTGCATCTTACTTTTGTGCCAGTATCACAGGTGCTAACCTTGCTCCAAGGGAGGAGAAAGAGCGTGTTGCTGTTCGGGTCCATTGTTTGACTCAACAGGACATGGAAGCCGGTGGGTTCTTCTGGATGGATCGCGACCATGCCATGGCTCTGGCGACGGTGCAGGATCGCGTTCACCAAGTGTCGCGGGTGCTTCGTCAAGTGCAGACTTCACTCGCATCGGTTCTGCATGTGATGTTTCCATTGGATGCTGCACCGACGACCCTTTCTGGTCTTCTGTCTAAATTTCGGAGCGTGACTCGTGTCCAGGAATTGGTGAGGCAGCAGCTCGTCGCAGGGGTGAAGGCTGCGCTGTCCCTTGTTAGGTTGCATCACCCAGATGTAGATATGTCTGTTGTAGCGGCTGGGCCACCTCTTCGGCCGGATGGTGGCGAGTGGGATATGCGTCCGCATTATGCGGCTGTAAGGCAGTATGCCGAACAGGTCGTAGATTTGTTTGAGCAGCGTGCTCAAGTTATTCTTCAGGATAGGTAGTACCTGTAAAAGAGATAGATGTAAAATTTGTATATTTCGACTAGGCATGTTGTGCCCTTTGTTATAAAGATTGGTTGTTTGTTTGAGCACGCAGTGCTTTGTTTGAGTACGTGTCCTTTTCGTTAGCCTGACATTGTCAGCTACTCAGGTGTACATGTGTTATCCTCAGTCGATGAAATCGTGAGGTGGGGGGAGCCCCCGAGTGCGTTTGTAGCATGAAGTAAAGTTGCGAATAGTGAACGAAATTTTGGGACGAGACACTTAGCTTTATTTATATCGTAATGGAGGAAGTACATTGTTCAGCTGAGTAGCCTTGGCTGAAAAGCCTTATTGAAAGTAAAAGGTAGGTAGCTAGGGGTACAAACGTCGCAAGTGTGCGATGTTCCATGGGTTGGAGTATGCGACTCCAGACTCCACGTGCTTGAGGCGATAGGCGCCACCTGGGATGACTTCGGTGATGATGTAGGGTCCTTCCCATGGTGACTCGAATTTCTTCGATCGCTCTTGCTTGAGTCGCAAGACGAGGTCTCCTTCGACGAAGGACCTTGGGCGCAGCCGGCGGCTGTGGTAGTTGCGGAGACTCTGCTGGTACGCCGCTGATCGAGCTGCTGCTACGTCTCTTGCCTCGTCGAGTGTGTCGACGGCGTCTTCGAGTGCAGCCGTGGATTCGGCTTCGCTGTAAGCGACGACCCGGGGGGCCTGGTGGCGTACTTCGGCTGGTAGCACGGCTTCGGCTCCATGTACCATGAAGAACGGCGTGTAGCCGGTGGAGCTGTTTGGCGTGGTGCGCAAACTCCATAGGACGGATGGTAGCTCTTCCGTCCAGGCTACGGCCTTTCGCTCGAGTGGGCTCATGAGGCGCTTCTTGATGCCAGCGCCGATTAGGCCGTTGGCCTTTTCTACCTGCCCATTCGTTTGCGGGTGAGCCACTGAGGCGTATGTGATGTTGATCCCGAGGCCTTCGCAGAAGTCTTGGAACTCTTTGTAGATGAAGTTCGATCCATTGTCGGTGATGATGTTGTGCGGTACGCCGAACCTGTAGACAATGGATTCAAAGAACTTGACGGCGGTCTTGCCCTTTTGGTTGGCGACCGGCATGGCTTCGACCCACTTGGTGAATTTGTCGACTGCGACCAGGAGGTAGACGTGCCCCCCTTTCGAGGACTTTGGCAGTTTGCCGATCATGTCGAGGCCCCATTGAGCAAAGGTCCAGGCTGTAGGTATGGGTCTGAGCTCTGACCCGGGTGCGTGTGGTTTGTCGCGAACCTTTGGAACCCCTTGCATCTTCGGACGATGTCCTTTGCATCGCTCATGGCCGTTGGCCAGTAGAATCCAGCTCGTAGAGCTTTGGCAATAAGGGAGCGGCTGCCTGCGTGATGGCCGCAGATGCCCTCGTGGATGTCTTGGAGGATGGTTTTCCCGTCACTGATGGTGACGCACCTTTGTAGTACACCCGTAATACTGCTCTTATACATCTCGCCATTGATGATGGTGAAAGCTTTTGACCGACGAGATATGCGCTGGGCATCCGTCGGGCTGTCAGGCAGTTCTCCGTTTATCAAGAACTGGAGGTATGGTCGCGTCCAAGTTTCTTCGACTGCCATGACCTGCATCAGGTTGACCGTAGCAACCTCTATGTCCAGTTTTTCAGGTCCTTCATGTCCTTCGGGTAGCGTAGCCCCCGAGTGTTCTGCTTCTTCGGGTGATCCCTTGGGGAATTTCCGCTTGATGGATGGCACGCAGATTTGTTCAAGGGACACACCCGGTGGCACCTTGGCGCAGGTGGAGCCAATGTTGGCGAGTCTATCGGCCTCCTCGTTGCTTTCTCTTCCAACGTGCCGAAGCTCGCAGCCGTCAAATTCTCCTTCGAGTGCGTTGTAGAGCGCGCGGTACGCGATCATGTTTTCGACGTGTGCTTCGCACTCGTTCATTATTTGTTGGACGACGAGGTTGGAGTCACCGTAGATGACCAGGCGCGTTGCGCCGCAGATCTTTGCCATCCTCATGCCGTGGATGAGGGCTTCGTATTCGGCCTCGTTGTTGGAAGCTCGGAATTTCATCCGAAGGACGTATTTCATCTTGTTGCCTTGCGGGGAGGTCAGTATGACCCCGGCTCCTGCTCTGGCTTCACGCTTGGAGCCGTCGAAGTGCATCGTCCATGACTGCGACATGTCTAGGGTGTCTGGCAGCTGCAGCTCCATCCAGTGTACAAGGAAGTTCGGGAGTACTTGAGACTTGATTGCGAGTCGCTTCTCGTAGACGATGTCTAGGGGTGACAACTCGATGCCCCATAGGGCCACGCGTCCTGTGGCCTCTGGGTTATTCAAGATGCTATTCGGGGTGCTTCGTTGACGACCATCACCTGGTGCTCCTGGAAGTAATGGCTCAACCGACGAGCCGTCATGAACACGCCGTAGGCGAGTTTTTGGTAGTGAGGGTACCTTTGTTTTGTTGGCGTCAATACCTCGCTGAGGTAGTAGATTGGGCGTTGGACCCCATGGGTCTTGACTTCTTCGGGTCGTTTGACCACTAGCACGATGCTGACCACCTGGTGTGTGGATGCTATGTACAGCAGCAGAGGCTCGCGCTCCTTTGGCGTGACCAAAACGGGTGAGGTGGAGATTAGCCGTTTGAGGCTTTTGAACGCATCTTCGGCTTCGGGCGTCCACTCGAATTTATCTGCCTTGCGTAGCAGCTGGTAGAATGGCAGGGCCTTATCGCCCATGCGGCTGATGAACCTGCTCAATGCCGCTACTCGTCCTGCGAGCTGCTGGACACCCTTGAGGTTTTTCGGCTTCTCCATGGCCATGATGGCCCGGATTTTCTTTAGGTTCGTCTCGATTCCTCGCTGAGATATGAAGTACCCAAGCAGCTGACCCGATGGGACGCCGAAGGCGCACTTTTCGGGGTTGAGCTTGATCCTGTAGCGGTCGAGGTTATCGAACGTCTCGCGGAGATCGTCGATGAGCGTTCTTTCCTCCCTGGTTTTGATGACTATGTCGTCGACATAGACTTGGATGTTGCGACCGATCTGGTCCTTGAGGCATGCCTGCATGCATCGCTGGTACGTGGCACCTGCGTTCTTTAGCCCGAAGGGCATTGTGTTGTAGCAGAACACTCCGAACGGTGTAATAAACGCCGTTTTCTCTTGATCTTCGACCTTGAGTCAAATCTGGTTGTAGCCTGAGTAGGCGTCGAGGAAGGAGAGTTTCTCGCATCCTGCAGTCGAATCGATGATCTGGTTGATCCGAGGAAAAGGGAAGTGGTCCTTTGGGCAGTGCTTGTTCAGCGACGTGAAGTCTACGCACATCCGCAGGATATCCGTGTCCTTCTTGGGAACCATCACTGTATTTGCGAGCCACTCGCTTTCTTTGATCTCCCTAATGAAGTCTGCGGCGAGTAGCCTGTTTATTTCCTTCTCGATGGCTTCGGCCCGTGGCTCGGACAGTCTCCGGATGGACTGCTTGACGGGCTTAGTGTCTGGAAATACGTTGAGTGCGTGCTCAACGAATTCCCTGGGAACTCCTGGAATGTCCGCAGGACACCAGGCGAAGATTTCCCAGCGCTCACGGAGGAATTCGACGAGCGCGCTTTCCTATGCGGGGCTGAGGTCGTTGGCGATCAGCGGCGTCTTGGAGGCATCCGTCGGATGGACCTGCACCTTCTTTGTGTTGACGGTGGAGTCGAAGGACATGTTAGGTGCGTTTTGTCGTGTGACTGGGGGTGCCCCATTGTCCGTCACCTCGCGGAGCCTTACGAGCTCCTCCTGCATGCCGAATGATTGGGAGATTCAATTGAAATCCCTGTCGCATTGGTCCGATCGGGTGAAGCTCCCGTGGATTGTGATGACACCCTTCGGTCCTGGCATCTTGAGTAGCAGGTATGCGTAGTGTGGGACAGCCAAGAACCTTGCGAATGCTACACGCCCGAGGATGGCGTGGTATTGTGATGGCCAGTCCACCACTTTGAATTCGAGCCGTTCGAGTCGGAAGTTGTCCGGCTTGCCGAAGATGACGTCAAGCCATATTTTGCCCAGGGGGAATATGCCCTTTCCTGGGACGATGACGTGGAACGTTGTGTCTGATTGTTCCAGGCTGCACTGCGGGATCCGCATTGCTGCTAGAGTACTTGCGAACATCAGGTTGATGCCATTGCCGCCGTCCATGAAGACGCGGCTCATCTCGAAACCTCCGATCTGCGCCTCCAGCACTAGGGCAACATGACCTGGGCGAGGGATCTGGCAAGGGTGATCCGAACGACTGAACGTGATGCAGGACTCCGATCCGCTGAGGTACTCAGGGATGGCGGGTGGAGTTGCCACGGCCAGGTTGATCTGACGGGTGATTTACTTCTGCACCCTATTCGTGGGGCGCCCCTTCTGGATCATCAGTGCTCCTTTCGGCGGGGGATACCCATTCCCAGCGTTGTTCTGTGCTGGTGCGACTGGTTGGTTCGGGCCTCCTACAGGTGGCGGTGGAGGAGCTCCATGCGCTATCTCACCTGGCGCGGGTGCGTTCCCGAATCCAGGAAGTGGAGCTTGCTGCCTCATCTGGACCATGCTTTCGCTGAGTTTCTGGAACCCACGGCGGTCCTTGAGCATGTGGCTTGCCTTCTTCTTGCCATCCTGCTTGTCGATGTAGAAGTGGATGGTGCGTGGACCCGAAAGTTTTTCGTATGCTGAGGGTCCGTTATCGCGGTCGCGGTGCTGCCACGACCGTGCTGGGCGTCCTCCATCGCGGAAGTTTCCTCCGCGATATCCTCCGCTGTTGCGGTTGGCGTCATTGCAGCGATCGGCGTAGCCGGCCGCGACCATGTCGGTTCCATCGCGATCGTCGTAGACGCGCGATCTCCTCTTGCTACGGCGCTCTCGTCATCAGCCGTAGTCGTCCTCTTCTTCCGATTGTGCTCGGTGGATGGAATCTTCGCCGTCAGCCCACCTGTTGGCGATGTCCATGAGGTGGTCGAGTGTTTTGGGCTTGATGCGCCCGAGCTCCTCCTTGAAGTCTTGGCGCTTGACGCCGTCCCTGAAGGCGTCGATGGCCCTCTCTTCGGAGATGTGCGCTGCGGAGTTCTTGGTGTTGGACCAGCATAGTATGTATGAGTGAATGGATTCGCCCGTTCGTTGGGTGCAGGCCCGCAACTCCTCGATTGAGGCGGGCCTCTTGCTGGTGCCTTTGAAGTTTCTAATGAAGCTGTAAGCTAGATCCTCCCAACTTCGGATGGACCCTGAAGATAGGCTGCTAAGCCAGATCCGGGCTGCGCCTATCAGCTGCAGCTGAAGGCGTTGCATGGCGGTCTCTTTGTTTCCACCGTGCAGTTTGACGGATGACAAGTGGTCGCTGAGCCATGCCTTTGGGTCTTGTGTGTCGTCGAACTTCGAAGTATCCGAAGGAAGTTTGAAATTTCGCGGCATCTTTGTTCGTCGAACAGATCTGCTGAAGCATCGGGCCCCGCAGAGTTCTCCTTCGTCTTCGTCCATCTCGGATTCAGACGAGCATGCGCGCTTGGCTTGCGCTTTGTCAATTTTGCGCTGTGTGAGCGCGTCTCTGGCGTCGTAGTCGCGATTGTGATGGCGCGAACTCTTTTTCCTTCGAGGAAGGTCATGTTCCTCTTCTTCGGATGAAGGGGTGGGGCTGCGGTCGAACCTGACCGGAGCTTTCTTCTCCGGCTCCGTGGGAGCTTCCTGGTGGAGCGTGGCTCAGACGAGTCCGAGTCCGGTAAGTGCGGACTTGTGCATGGCTCTTTTCGGGTCCCCCTCCGGAGGTGGGTGGGCCGCGAGGTACGCAGTGGCTGCCATGATCGCAGCCTGCGGTGTTTTCGGGATGACGTTGCCGTTAGCGTCCATCTCCATGAAGGATGTGTGGAGGGTTAGGGTCACCTCACGACGCTCCTTGGGATCCATGTTCTCCATCCGAGAGCGGTGCTTGTTGCCTTGGTTTCCCTTCGAGCTGGAGCCGATGCCCATGGCGGAGAGCGCGGCTCGTCGCGCGCTGGACTCTGAGGCTGCTTGCTTGCATTTGTCAAGCACATCCTGCATCTTGACCTGCTTCTTGTGCTCCTCGATCAGGAGCAGATGGTAGGCCATCAGTAGATCCCGGGAGGAGTCTACAGGCAGTACTATGTTGCCCGCCACGGCGTTGCGTGCATGGGCCCATCCTTCTTTGCTAAGGCGGATGACATGGCCGTTGTTGTCCCCTTCGGGTGGGGGGACTGGCTTCTTCTGTTCCCGCCGTTTCGATCTGACGGGTTAGGTGTCGGGTTGGGCGGCGGGTTGGGTGTTTGCTAATCCACGTCACCCTGGATGACTACGGCGCATTGGTAGCGCTCGTAGATTGGTCCACTGCTACCGCATCTTTCAGATCCGGAACCGTAGGTCCCTTCATCCGATGGCGGATCGCACAGATCGAAGTTGCAGCTACTGCTGTCGTAGGAATCATCTGTTGATGATGTTGTGCGTAGCACAGGGTGTGGGGTCCATGAAGCGGGCATGATTGATGGTAGGGGCACCCGCTCAGGGAGGCGGAGGGTGCCAGTTTGCCCCACCTGGAAGCAGAAGCTCCCGAACAGGATCTCGAGTCCGTCGCCTACGGGCTCGAAGTCCTTCATGGTGGCCGGTGAGTGGGCGGTGAAGTCGAAAGCGCCAAAGAGGAGGTGACTCTCCGTCGTCGCAGAGTTGTAGATCGATCGGGTTGGGACCGTCACGATCGCACAATCAGCGTCCCCAGTTCCCACAGACGACGCCAATTGACGAGGTTTGACCTCATCAATGCCCATTGTTATGGACTTGGGTTTTGGAGAAGATGGGGATGCTGGAGATCGCGGAACGGTTAGCAAACAAGCAACACGGGGACACAAGGTTTACCCAGGTTCAGGCCCCCGGAGGGAAAACCCTACTCCTGCTTGTCTGCTCTTGATTACGGCGGAACCGAAGGTTACAGGGGTGCACAAATGCTATCTGGCGTGGAGGTGTGTATGCGAAAGTATGAGGAGAAGATCTAGGTCGTGCCCTCCTAGCCTTTATATAGACTCAGGCAGGTCCCGGGCATAGACCTTGTCGGTTACAGGTTCTAGGGTTTTACCCCTTTGAATTTCCTATCTACTCTAGTCTTGCTCTCCAAGGATCCGAAAGCGTCATGGGCCTTGGCCACCCGAAAATCTTCATGGGCCGGCGTATAATTGCCGTGGGCCTTCCTTGGGCTGGACCAGGTATGCTGAGATCATGTACCCGTGGGGTATAACTGTAGGGTTTTGTAGCATGGAAAACAAAAAATTTCTACCGCATACAAACAAACAAGCCAAGATCTATCTACTAGATTGTAGCAACGAGTCGATGGAATAACTCACCCTCGAAGATTCCAAAGTGTTTAACGAGAGCGGATTCTCGTGGGTGATGTAGTCGTACTCTTCCCGATCTCAAGATCGCGTAGACGATCCTTCCGGCGCTGCGTTCCGGCAGCGCTCCCGCAGTCGGTCACACGTTTGGTACTCGACGAAGACCTTCCTCTCCCTTGTTCCAGCAGGCAGCGGAGGTTGTAGCACTCTCCTCGCGATTCCGGCAGCACAACGGCGTGGTACCGGAAGTAGAGGGGGGATCTCGCAGGGCTTCGCCTTAAGCCGGAGCGAGTATGGTGGACTATGAGAGAGCCCTCGACGATCTAGGGTTTAGACACGCCGAGGAGGGGCAAGCCGGCGGCTAGGGTTAGCTAGGCGGCGGTGGCGGTTTTCCCTAGGGCGGCGGCGGCGGCAGTGGAGGTGGCGGCGCCGGCGGCTAGGGTTTAGAGGTGGAGGTGTTGGGTGTCTAGGAGGGGAGCCCTGCCCCTCCTTTTATAGGTGGAGAGGCCGGCCAAGGGGAGGGGAGTCCCTCCCCAACTCGGCTTGGAGGTGGGCCGGCGGTGGAGGGGAGGAACTCCTCCCCAACTCGGTTTCCACCTCCCTCTCCACTTCCAAAAATAGTCGTGTGACTTTCAAATTGCCGTTTGACTTTTTCAAACTAGGATTTGATTAAACCCTTTATTTTGTTCAGCGATGACACCTAGTACATGATGCAATCATACCAACTTGATGTAACACATTCATGTACCCTTCCCCTTCGGAGTGCCGGACATTCCGGAACCTTCTAGAACATTCCCGATGAAAACATCGGAACCATTCCCCAACTCCGAAATAGGACTTTCATTATATGAATCTTATTCTCCGGACCATTCCGGATCTCCTCGTGATATCCCGGATCCCATCTGAGACTCCGAACAACATTCGGTCTCTTTCTCATCATTCCATAACTACTCAAACAACGTCGAATCCTTAAGTGTGTCTCCCTACGGTTCGTGAATTATGCGGACATGATCGAGACACTTCTCCGAACAATAACCAATAGAGGAATCTGGAAATTCATATGGCTCCCACATATTTCTACGATTACTTTGCGATCGAATGAACCACTTACATACGATACCAATTTCCCTTTGTCTCACGATAGTTTACTTATCCGAGGTTATGATCGTCGGTATCTCTGCATACCTAGTTCAACCTCGTTACCGATAAGTACTCTTTTCTTGTTCCCGTGATATGTGATCCCTTGTGAGCCAGTCACATGCTTGCAAGCTAATTGGATGACATTTCACCGAGAGGGCCCAGAGTATAACTATCCGTCATATGGATGGACAAATCCCACTCTTGATCCACGTGTCTCAACCAATACTTTCCGAACACTCAATGCCACCTTTATAGCCACCCAGTTACGGTGTGGTGTTTGATGTCATCAAAGCATCCATCCGGTAAAGGTGATATGCATGATCTCATGGTCGAAGGAATTAGGTTACTATGTATCAGAAATCATATAGCAATTGAACTATTAAAATGACTTGATCTTTATGCTACGCTTATCTATAGGAGTATGTCCACCATATCATTCTCCTAACGATATGATCTTGTTGTTAATAACATCTCAATGTTCATGATAGGGAAACCACAATCATTTATTAACCAACAAGCTAGTATTATATAGAGGCTTTACTAGGGACTTCAATTTAAGTTTACAAATCGCACAAGTATTAATGTTTCCTTGTTAATACTATTATAGCATGAATGTAAACATTTATCATAAACACAAATATATAATAATAACTACATTTATTATTGCCTCTAGGGCATATCTCCAACAGTCTCCTACTTGCACTAGAGTCATCTAATCTAGATTACATGGTAATATACCGAACACCCATGGCAGTTTGGTGCTGGTCATGTTTTGCCCTCGGGAGAGGTTTAGTCAACGGATCCACCACATTCAGATCTGTGTGTACTTTGCAAATCTTTATGTCCCCATCTTGGACATGTTCTCGAATAGCGTGAAAACGTAGCTTGATGTGCTTCAGCTTCTTGTGTGACCTTGGTTCTTGCGCATTGGCTATGGCACCCATGTTATCACAGTAGATAGACAATGGGTCCAGCGCACTAGGAACCACACCCAGCTCTGTAATGAACTCTTTCATCCATATCGCTTCTTGTGAAGCCTCCGAAGCAGCCATGTATTCCGATTCAGTTGAGGATCTCGCCACAACGCTTTGCTTTGCACTCCTCCAGCTAACTGATGCACCATTCAAAATAAATACGTATCCATATTCTGATTTAGAATATCCGGATCGGTGTTCCAACTAGCATCGGTGTAACCATTAACAACGAGCTGTTCATCACCTCCATAAGAAAGAACCATATCCTTAGTTCTTCTCAAGTACTTAAGGATGTTTTTGACCGCTGTCCAATGATCCACTCCTGGATCACTTTGATATCTGCTAGTTAAACTAACAGCATATGCAATGTCGGGTCTAGTACATAGCATGGCATACATTAGAGATCCTATGGCTGAGGCATAGGGAGTCTTACTCATCCTTTCTCTATGTTCTGCCGATGTCGGACTTTGAGTTTTACTCAAGGTCGTATTGGGCAACATGGGCAAGAACCCTTTTTTGCTATCTTCCATTCCAAACCTCTTTAGAACTTTGTCCACATATGTACTTTGTGACAATGATATTAGGCGTCTCGATCTATCTCTATAAATCTTTATGCCTAATATGTAAGCTGCTTCGCCAAGATCCTTCATTGAAAAACTATTATTCAAATATTCCTTGACACTATTAAGAAGGTCTACATCATTCCCAATCAACAATATGTCATCTACATATAGTATTAAGAATGCTACAGAGCTCCCACTCACTTTCTTGTAAATACAAGCTTATCCGTAAGTTTGTATAAAACCAAAACTTTTGATCACCTTATCAAAACGTTGATTCCAACTTCAGGATGCTTGCTTCAATCCATAGATGGACCGTTGAAGTTTGCATACCTTGTTAGCTTCTTTAGGATCAACAAAACCTTTGGGTTGCATCATATACAACTCTTCATCAATGTCTCCATTGAGGAATGCTGTTTTGACATCCATCTGCCATATCTCATAATCATAATATGCAGCGATTGCTAACATAATCCTCACAGACTTTAGCTTCGCTACAGGTGAGAAAGTCTCATCGTAGTCAACTCCTTGAATTTGTAGAAACCCTTTTGCGACAAGTCGAGCTTTATATACAGTAACATTACCATCAGCATCTGTTTTCTTCTTGAAAATCCATTTATTCTCGACAGCCTTCCGGCCATCCGGTAAGTCCACCAAAGTCCATACTTGGTTTTCGTACATGGATCCAATCTCGGATTTCATGGCTTCTTGCCATTTGTTGTAATCTGGGCTCATCATCACTTCCTCATATGTCGCAGGGTCATCAGTGTTGTCCACCAACATGACATTCATAACGGGATCATACCAATCTGGAGTGGTATGAGTTCTCGTTGACCTGCGAGGCTCTGTAGCAACTACAACCGAAGTTTCATGATCATAATCATTAGCTTCCTATCTTACTGGTGCAGGCACCACAGGAACTTCTTCCGGTGCTGCGCTACTCGCAATTTCGAGAGAAGGTTCGACAACCTCGTCGAGTTCTACTTTCCTTCCAGTCACTTCTTTCGAGAGAAATTCCTTCTCTAGAAAGGATCCATTCTTGGCAACGAAGATTTTTCCCTAGGATCTATGATAGAAGGTATACCCAATAGTTTCCTTCGGGTATCCTATGAAGACGCATTTTTCCGCTTTGGGTTCAAGCTTGTCCGGCTGTAACTTCTTTACATAGGCTTCGCATCCCCAAACTTTAAGGAACGACAATCTAGGTTTCTTCCCAAACCATAATTCATACGGTGTCGTTTCAACGGATTTAGATGGTTCCCTATTTAAAGTGAATGCGGCTGTTTCTAATGCATAACCCCAAAATGATAGCGGTAAATCTGTAAGTGACATCATAGAACGAATCATATCTAAGAGAGTTCGATTACGACGTTCGGACACACCATTACGCTGTGGTGTTCCCGGCGGTGTCAATTGTGAAAGTATTCCGCATTTCTTCAAATGCTCGCCAAACTCGTAACTTAGATATTCACCTCCATGATCAGAACGTAGAAATTTAATCTTCTTGTTACGTTGATTCTCTACCTCACTTTGAAACTCCTTAAACTTCTCGAAAGTTTCGGACTTATGTTTCATGGAATAGATATACCCATATCTACTCAAGTCATCCGTGAAGGTAAGAACATAACGATAACCACCGCGCGATGCTACACTCATTGGACCACACACATCGGTATGTATGATTTCCAATAAGTCCGTAGCTCGCTCCATCATACCAGAAAATGGAGTTTTAGTCATTTTACCCATCAGACATGCTTCGCATCTATCAAGTGATTCGAAATCAAGTGATTCAAGAAGTCCATCGGAATGGAGTTTCTTCATATGCTTCACTCCAATGTGACCAAGACGACAGTGCCACATATAGGTCGAGTTATCGCTCGATTTCAAACGTTTAGCCTCAATGTTATTAATATGTGTATTTCCACTATCGAGATTCAATAAGAATAGACCATCTATCAAAGGTGCATGTGCATAAAACATATTACTCATATAAATCGAACAACCATTATTCTCGGACTTAAACAAGTAACCGTCTCGCAATAAACAAGATCCCGATATAATGTTCATGCTTAACGCAGGCACCAAATAACAATTATTTAAGTATAAAACTAATCCTGATGGTAGATGAAGGGGTAGCGTGCCGACCGCGATCACATCAACCTTTGATCCGTTTCCCACGCGCATCGTCACCTTGTTCTTCGCTAGCTTCCGTTTATTCTGCAGCACCTGTTTCGAGTTACAAATATGAGCAACCGAACCAGTATCAAATACCCAGGGACTACTGCGAGTACTAGTGAGATACACATCAATAACATGTATATCGGATATACCTTTCTTCTTGATGTTGCCGTTCTTCAAATCCGACAAGTACTTTGGGCAATTCCGCTTCCAGTGACCTTCTCCCTTGCAGTAAAAGCACTCAGTATCAGGCTTAGGTCCAGCCCTGGTCTTCTTCGTCGGCGCGGTAACTTTCTTACCACCCTTCTTAAAGTGTCCCTTTTGCTTAGACTTGCCTTTCTTTAATTTGGTGGTCTTATTGACCATCAACACTTGGTGCTCTTTCTTGATCTCCACTTCCGCAGATTTCAACATAGCAAACAGTTCTGGCAACTGCTTGTTCATGTTTTGCATATTGTAGTTCATCACAAAGTTCTTGTAACTTGGTGGTAGTGATTGGAGGACACGGTAAATCCCCAAAGCATTAGGAATCACTATACCCAAGCTTTGGAGTTTGTTTGCGTGCCCAGACATCTTAAGCACATGCTCACTGACGGAGCTGCCCTCTTCCATCTTGCAGTTAAAGAACTTTTCAGAAGCCTCATAACTCTCAATTGCCGCGTGAGTCTCAAAGATCAATTTGAGATCACGGACAATATCATGTGGGTCTGAATTCTCAAACCTTTTCTGAAGCTCTGATTCTAAACCATACAAGATAGCACACTGAACTGTGGAGTACTGAGTCTTCCGAGCGAGGTAAACATTCTTTACTTCGTCGGCAGCATCAGCTGCAGGCGGGTCACCTAGCGGTGCATCCAGCACATAGGTCAAATTACCAGCTGTGAGGACAATCCTCAAATTGCGGAACCAATCCGCGAAGTTGCTTCCATTGTTTTTCAACTTTTCTTTCTATAGAAACGCATTAAAATTGATGGTAGGGGCCGCCATTGATCTACAACATATTTGCAACAGTTTAGACTAAGTTTATGACAAATTGAGTTCTAATTAATAGTTAAATTAATCTAGGTGAACTCCCACTCAAAACAATATCCCTCACATTGTTTTAGTGATCACACAAACCAAATCCACCACATCAACACCGATCATCACGAGAGTTTATATAGTTTCAATGGCGAACAATCGACATGTTCATCATATCTACTATATGATTCATGCTTTAACTTTTGGTGATCCGTGTTCCGAGACCATGTCTGTACATGCTAGGCTCGTCAAGATCAAACCTTAGATTCCGCATGAGCAAATCTGGCTTGCTCACGTTGTATACACTTGCGGAATCTAACACACCTGATCATCACGTGGTGCTTCGAAACAACAAGCTTTAGCAACGGTGCTAACTAAGGGTGAACACTTTATGACTTGAAATTCATGTGCATGAGGGATCATCTTATAATGCTACCATCGTCTACTAAGCAATACAAGATGCATAAAGGATTAACATCACACGCAATTCATAATATGTGATATGATATGGCCTTTCTTCTTTGTGCTTCCGATCTCCATCTTCAAGCACGAACATGATCTCCATCATCACCGGCATTGCATCAAGATCAATGACGCTTCTCCATGGTTGTCGTCCACCGGCTTCAACTATTACAACTACTTTGAATAGACACGCGGGTCTTAACATAAATTAAAGACAACCATATGGCTCCTGCCGGTTGCCAACTTACAATAAGGATCATTGCATACATCAAATATAATCACAATCATGGCCATATCACATCACTGCACACCCCTGCAAAACAAAGTTAGACGCCTCTACTTTCTTTGCATGTTTTACGTGGTTTGGGGCTTTCAATAAGTGTCGTTCTAACTTACGAACATGAACCACAACATTGATACTAGTATTGTTAATCACCCGTTGTAAATTGGATCTTAACTATGCTAGGAGAAACAGGCACCCGCAAAGCCACTTATGGAATACAAGTTGCATGTCAAGCGTGGAGGAAGTCTCATGAACGATGTCATGTAAGGTTAGCCCGGGCCGCTTCATCCCAACATCCCGCAAGATGCAAAGTACACAAGAAGCAATCGACAATAAAAGCATCAACGCCCACGATGACCATTGTGTTCTACTCGTGCAATAGATCTACATATAGACACGGCTCTGATACCACTGTAGGGTTTCGTAGCATGGAAAACAAAAAATTTCTACCGCATACAAACAAACAAGCCAAGATCTATCTACTAGATTGTAGCAACGAGTCGATGGAATAACTCACCCTCGAAGATTCCAAAGTGTTTAATGAGAGCGCATTCTCGTGGGTGATGTAGTCGTACTCTTCCCGATCTCAAGATCGCGTAGACGATCCTTCCGGCGCTGCGTTCCGGCAGCGCTCCCGCAGTCGGTCACACGTTCGGTACTCGACGAAGACCTTCCTCTCCCTTGTTCCATCAGGCAGCGGAGGTTGTAGCACTCTCCTCGTGATTCCGGCAGCACAACGGCATGGTACCGGAAGTAGAGGGGGATCTCGCAGGGCTTCGCCTTAAGCCGGAGCGAGTATGGTGGACTATGAGAGAGCCCTAGACGATCTAGGGTTTAGACACGCCGAGGAGGGGCAAGCCGGCGGCTAGGGTTAGCTAGGCGGCGGCGGCGGTTTGCCCTAGGACGGCGGCGGCAGTGGAGGTGGCGGCGCCAGCGGCTATGGTTTAGAGGTGGAGGTGTTGGGTGTCTAGGAGGGGAGCCCTGCCCCTCCTTTTATAGGTGGAGAGGCCGGCCAAGGGGAGGGGAGTCCCTCCCCAACTCGGCTTGGAGGTGGGCCGGCGGTGGAGGGGAGGAACTCCTCCCCAACTCGGTTTCCACCTCCCTCTCCACTTCCAAAAATAGCCGTTTGACTTTCAAATTGCCGTTTGACTTTTTCAAACTAGGATTTGATTAAACCCTTTATTTTGTTCAGCGATGACACCTAGTACATGATGCAATCATACCAACTTGATGTAACACATTCATGTACCCTTCCCCTTCGGAGTGCCGGACATTCCGGAACCTTCTAGAACATTCCCGATGAAAACACCGGAACCATTCCCCAACTCCGAAATAGGACTTTCCTTATATGAATCTTATTCTCCGGACCATTCTGGATCTCCTCGTGATATCCCGGATCCCATACGAGACTCCGAACAACATTCGGTTTCTTTCTCATCATTCCATAACTACTCAAACAACGTCGAATCCTTAAGTGTGTCTCCCTACGGTTCGTGAATTATGCGGACATGATCGAGACACTTCTCCGAACAATAACCAATAGAGGAATCTGGAAATTCATATGGCTCCCACATATTTCTACGATTACTTTGCGATCGAATGAACCACTTACATACGATACCAATTTCCCTGTGTCTCACAATAGTTTACTTATCCGAGGTTATGATCGTCGGTATCTCTGCATACCTAGTTCAACCTCGTTACCGATAAGTACTCTTTTCTCGTTCCCATGATATGTGATCCCTTGTGAGACAGTCACATGCTTGCAAGCTAATTGGATGACATTTCACCGAGAGGGCCCAGAGTATATATATCCGTCATATGGATGGACAAATCCCACTCTTGATCCATGTGTCTCAACCAATACTTTCCGAACACTCAATGCCACTTTTATAGCCACCCAGTTACGGTGTGGTGTTTGATGTCATCAAAGCATCCATCCGGTAAAGGTGATATGCATGATCTCATGGTCGAAGGAATTAGGTTACTATGTATCAGAAAGCATATAGCAATTGAACTATTAAAATGACTTGATCTTTATGCTACGCTTATCTATAGGAGTATGTCCACCATATCATTCTCCTAACGATATGATCTTGTTGTTAATAACATCTCAATGTTCATGATAGGGAAACCACAATCATTTATTAACCAACAAGCTAGTATTATATAGAGGCTTTACTAGGGACTTCAATTTAAGTTTACAAATCACACAAGTATTAATGTTTCCTTGTTAATACTATTATAGCATGAATGTAAACATTTATCATAAACACAAAGATATAATAATAACTACATTTATTATTGCCTCTAGGGCATGTCTCCAACAATAACCATGTCACTGGGTAAAAAGACAAATGTCCGCTGAAGCGACAGAAAGTGGGTCCGGTTTGAACTACAGGTACACGATCTAAAACCCGTGATTTTTTGAAAAATCATTTTTAGACTCACAATATGTTATTTCTTCAGAGATCCAATGCAAGTTCTAACATTCTCATCCCCTATCTTCACGCACGCCGTTTTGACCTAAGTTCGAAACGGAAAAAATTTAAAACGGGCATAAAAAATTCAAAAAAGGTCCGAACAATTTAAATCTTGGGATTATTTTATTTACATATATATAACAGAGTAGATGTAAATTTTATTTCTGCAAATTTTAATATATAATAATTAATTTTCCTAAACCCTAAACCCTAAACCCACAATCCTTGTTTTGTTTTTAAAAAGGTTTTAAAAAAAGACCTTTAGCCCCGGTTTGTAGCGGGGCTGCGCGCGAAACGCGGCGCGCTGAAAACCCTTTAGCCCCGGTTTGTAATAGGGCCCCCCTTTAGTCCCGGTTTGTATTACAAATCGGGGCTAAAGGGTGGGTGGGTATAAATACCCACCCCGTGCGTCCCGGTTCGTGCACCAAACCGGAGCACACAAATCGACCCCGCGCCACCGTCTTCCTCCTCGCGCAGAGCCACCGCGTCGCGCCCGCGCCCCGCCTCGTGCCGCCCTCCTTGCACTGCCCGAGCCCGTGCCTCCCGCGCCCCGTGCCGTCCCGCTCCAGCGCCGCCCCTCCCCGGTGCGCCGCCACGCCGCCCGCGCCGTCCACCACCACCGGAGCCGCCCCTCCCCGCGGTGAGCTCTAATTAATTTGTAGTGTTAATTTTGTTAGTGTATACAATTTTGTTAGTGTATTTTAGGGTTAATTAGTTAGGGTTATTTTAGGGTTAATTAGTTAGGGTTATTTTAGGGTTAATTAGTTAGTAAGTTTAGTGTAATTTTTCTTAGAGATTTTAGTTAGTGTTTAATACTATTTATTTTCGTCATGGTTAAAGTATATAGGTTTAATTTTAGTGTTTAGAAAATTATGCTGATTCCTCATTCTCGTTCACTCGGCGTGAACAACGGAGCGCTACTAGGCAGTGTCGCCAGGCATCCACGGGGCTGGGCTCCGCTGGGCTGGCACTGGGAGGTGCTACCAGCCGGGGGACGTCGTCTGGTGAGGAATCCGGGTGTCTTCGTCGACCCGGATCTTCTGTGGTAGTGGCCGAGTGGTCTAGGTGCGGTGCAGAGGGAGCCGACCCCCGACGAGGTGGTACAACGTCGTGTCAGGGAGGAGGATGAGCACGTCCGACGCTACATGTACATTTTAGAAGTCCGGGTCGCCAATACCTAGTAGCTTATTCAGGCATCTTACCTGAGATATTCTCCGGTGATGGTTCCTACTCTTTGGGTGCACACCTCCCGCGGCTCAATAGCCGGGGCTCGACGTCTTCGCTGAGCTAGATGTGTAATTGGGTACCATCTTGTATTCGAGATGTATTGTTGTTTAATTGGTACTTTATTGTTGTACTAGCTGGATTATTCGAGATGTATTGTTGTTTAATTGATACTTTATCTTTCTTTATCGCATTGTTTAAGCTGGATAACTTTATCTTCCTTTATTTTATCGCATTAAGCAAAATGGTTTTATCTTTCTTCTGTATTAGTTAAGTTATGGACAATAGATACAATGAAGAGCACATCATGTACAACATGATAGGTGAGGGTACATGAGGTTACCATTACGATGGAGCAGACGACGATGGAGATGATTATGGCTCCCAATACCTCAACTTGGATGAAGCTGACGAAAGAGACAACTATGATGAATTCTTTGGTGGAGACGATGGTGGAACTGACGGTGGAGACACCATAGCAAAGACCAGCGAGGTATATAAAGCCTCTGCTGATCACGAGCTAGTAGATGCATTAGTTGATTCATATATATATATATATATGTACTAACGACGGTTTCTTCTCTTAGACCTCCGCATCGGGCGAATCTTCTGCAAGGAAACGAGGCCCGACCAAAAAGTTGGTCGATGGTGCACGTTTCACTATTGATCTAGTGTCTGAGTCCGGCGAACCTTTGGAGCCGAAAGAGGCCGCAAGTGTATTTGTATATCAATGCGGAGCGATAGTCAGGGACGCCATCCCGATCACCACTCAGAAGTGGAATAAGCCAGGAAAGAAAAGTGATCGAGTTGGAGAAACTTTTGTCGATGACAGAGCCAAAGAGGGTCTTTGGAATTCACTCATGGCACACTTCTCTCTGCCTGAATTGGACACTCGTGAACTCAGTGAGGCATTGAGGTTGAAAGTCAGAAAGTGGGCCCTTAAGAAGATGGGCGGACAATTAAAGGACTGGAAGAAAAGATTGTACAACAACTTTGCCAAGAAGGGGCTGACTCCGCCATTCACTGGCCCGCTGGAGAAGCAGCGGGATAACTGGGCTCCATTTGTGAAATACAAGGAATCAAAAGCAACTACGGCCAAGTAAGAAAAGAATAAGTTAAATGTAGCCAAAAAGAAATATCACCATACTATGGGGACATGTGGCTACAAGACGGCCGCGCCGAAGTGGGGAAAAACCGAGAAAGAAATGCGTCAAAAGGGGTAATGCCAACTACAAATCAGTGGCCCGTGAGGTCAAAAATTGGCTCCTTGGGCATGGGGGGTCGTATGACACTGAAACCGGGGAGATTATTGTTATAAAGAAGGCCATTACTAAACCCAAAGATGAACTTGTTAAAGTGATACAACTGAGAAAAGATGGAAAGTTCATTCCCGACAGAGAGAACGATGAGCTGACATATGCCCTCGGGAATCCTGAAAAAGTCAGACGAACATGAGGCTTTGGCCCATCTGTTCCATGGAAGATAGGGTTTCCCGATGACATCGACACTTATAGAAGCCGATCCAGAAAAATGAACCGGCAGAAGGCGGAGGAGGCAACGCGGTTGGAGGTGGTTGAAAAAAGGAACGAGGAATTTCAAGCCATGTTCAAGCTGCAGCAGGAGCAGATTAATAACTTAGAGTACTGGCCCGACAACAAGATCCTGCATTAGACAGTCCGGTGGGCCCATCTCAGCGGAGAAGCAGCGTGGCTTCCACGGAGGTACAAGCTAATAATTTAATGCTGATGGAGAATAATGCACCGATGATAGATGATACGGCCGGTGCAACGATGGTTCGCTACCCCGTGGATGAAGTCGAGGCAAGGATATCTTGTGAGCTACATGTCACAGTGAAGAACATTTCTATGAAGGTGGCGCTCGGCTTTGCTTTAGCTTGTCCACCGGAAGCGACCTACCATGGAAGTCAGATTCCAGCTGGCTATGCTCATGTCGGTGTGGATGAAGTTGAACCGACATGTCAATCACTTGAGCTTGACATCCCTGTAGGCGAAGGGGAGAAAACACTGGGAGAAGTGGAGGGTGGGATCATTCTTTGGAAAAAACAGCACATCATGTTTCCAGGCTGGGCGCCAAGGCAATCTTCTCCTCCGAGAAGCAATCCATCACCTCCGAGGCCACCATCACCTCCGAGTCCACCGTCTCCACCGAGAAATAATAGTCCACCCCTTCCTGAGAGGGATCGCAGCGCGACTGCATCTCCATCTCCGGCGCCTCCGCCCACTGAATCAAAGGGAAGAAAGCGGAAGAATAACACCGCTACGTCGAGGGAGACCCGACGCCGAAAACGACAAGATCCCCTCCCAAGAGTACCGTCGTCTCCTCCCAAGTTAGCTTATCACCGGACTGATGAGTAAAGCGCGGTGATCTCCCGGGCCGAAGTGAAGGCCCATTTTGCACCAAAACAACCCGAGCCATAGGTGCAAGTTGATCCAAAAGTCAAGAAGCACTTCAAGGCATTCCTTAAGCAACCACCCCAACATGTGTTAAATAGAAAAGATGACTATACACACTGTCTTACGAAGACACTAAAAGAGAAGTCATCAAGCAGTACTTCAAGCGGGAGAAAATCAAAAGAAGTTACCCAGCTCGGCAAACAGGCAAAACAATCCATCGACCTGCTCAAGGTGTTACCCCAGCCCACACAAGGTGGAATAGATATGGAATTAGCTATTAAATTAGCCAAGGAGTGTAACGTGCCCCTCGAAGCACTTTTAGCCGGCGGAGATAATGTCGCCAAGGGACCAATAGCACAGAAATTTGTCTACGGGGAGCCTCTGGTCAGCGATGAGGTATTCGATGATCTGCCAACACATATGCGACTGTTGCATATCTGTTACTTGAAAGTCACAAAGAAAGGACGACAATTTCTCGTATGTAAAGTTGGAGAGGACTACTTCCGTCCAGACGAGATCTCCATTGAACTTTGTGAATTATTTCAGTTTTTCAACCTAGATGCCCTCGACAAGTCCCTCCTTAGCTGCTATTGTCTGTAAGTAATTAAGTCACTAACTCAGCTCGTTTAATTCATTTCATGTCGTTATCCTCACTATATCTCCTTCTGTATGCTATTATATATGCAGAATGAAGATTCAAGAATGTAGAAGAAAGTCAATCTATAGCATTGGGTTCGTTGACCCAAACAGATTTAATGGACATACGCTAATAAATAACCTTGAGGAAATGGAGGATAACTTGCTAATGTTTTTAATGGAGCAACATTATAAGACAAAAATACTATTTCCTTATAACTATGGGTAAGAGGCTTACTGTCTTGTACACATTCAATTTTTGTTTACTAGATGTTAAGTGTATATAAACGTGCGCAACTATCACTGAATTCTTTTAAACATTGACGTTGACCGTGCAAAAATGGAAATCTCGGACTCGTTAAAGAAGCCGATGGAAGACTATCGCAGCATAATTGATTGCCTCCAAAAGTAATTTCAATCATTATCGCACTATATCTGTATCTTTCGTTCATTCTCTGAGATGTAAACTAATTAATAACTCATTTATTTCTTTTTGCCGGACAGGGTTTGGAAAAGTTTCACGAAGGAGGTTCGGGGTGAATGGCGTGAAGATCTCACTTTTCGTACGGTCCCGGTAAGTAGTACGGTAAGTAGTACGAGAGTTAGGGGACTAATTTATGTGGATATTACAATTACCATTCATACAATTACCATGCATGATTATTATTTGATCGAATTATATTCTCGATCGAAAAGTGTGCGACGCAGCCACAAGGGACTAATTTATGTGGATATTACGTATGCGAATTCATTCGTGGGTGTATGGAGCAGGGCACGGACTTTCTTCAAATATGTAAACAATATATTCATAATTTATTCTATACCATAGTTTTTGTTGAGTTCCATTCATAGTGATCTACTCCTTTATATATAGTTGGATGCGATGCGGGATAAGCTCCTACCATATAAACGCCTACTAGCAATTTAAGAGGAGTTGTCGGGATTTTTGCTCAGGGACATCATAAACACAAAAGGAGAGTACAACGTGGATAGACACAAAAGGACAGTATCCGTTATAATGATCTTCGTGTAAATCAATTAGACGAGCTCTAGTCTCGGTTGTGTATATATTTATATATGTTTATGTAATCGTGAGAGAAATTATATTATATATGCATCAATGTATACAGCATGTAGCAGCGTAGAATAATATATATATAAAAACACAAAATGAAAAATAATCAAACACAAAAAAAGAAAACCCTATAACCCTAAAACCCCACCTCCCGTCGCGACAGCAGTTTGGTGGGACTAAAGATCCTCCAGCCCAGCGCGCGCAACGGGGCCACGTGGAGACGTTCTAGTCCTGGTTTATAACAGAACCGGGACTAAAGTCCTAACCTTTAGTCCTAACCTTTAGTCCCGACACGTTAGTCCCAAATTGCAATCCGAAACTAAAGCCTCTTACAAACCGGGACTAGTGTCCTGTTTTCTACTAGTGGCATCAAAGCATACCAGAAATCAAAGTACCAGATACAGTGTTGACTATGATAGCACGCACAATATTAAAAAATGAAGAAGCAAAAATAACAATTGAAAAAAGATTAAGGTCCTACTTATTTTCAGAAATTCTGAGTCATTCAAAAATTTTAACAATAAGGAAATTCGCTCAATAAATACATGAGGAAAAAATTCAACAATACAAGCTTTCAAGTTCTTCATTATCTATATAATGCACGCATAAATAGGAAGTAGAGGTGCTGACCAAATAACATACCTATTTTTTTTGGTTGTTGACATGGGGTGCAGATAGGACTGCCCCAGAGCACAATGTCACAGAAATTGCTTAAGTTCATAAGCAACTGGACTGCACATACTTAAACCCAAAGAAAAAAAATCAGAAGAACAGTGTTAACTAAACTGCCCATCCTTAAATAAAAAATCTCCCTAAGTTCTTAGAGCTAATTGCTTGATAAGATAGCAGTGAAATATAAAATAGTGTCACGACCCAAAAATATAAAAAAACAGTTAAGGGCCAATAACACTACAACAACAAAATACATCTTTAATACTTGCAATCCCTCTGTAACATTATGCAATCAGTTATCCATTGTGGAAATGAAATCATATTGAGAGCATGTCTAAACTATAGCAAGATACAGAAAATGAAAGGTGTAACTCTGATTACTACTACCTCCGATTCTAAATAAGTGTCGCCATTTTAAACTAGAGTTGGTTCAAAACCGTAACACTTATTTAGAATCGGAGGGAGTACTAAAGATGACATAAGCATCCATAGCATGCATGCGACAGGAGACTTGTTGAACCAAAAAGAGTGCAGCGCAACATGCAGGTTCTATTGTACAATTAAAAGAATTGGGTCAAAAATTTTCTTGCAAAAACTTCTAGTTTGACAATAAATTATACAGAAACCAGAAACTCCCTGGCTTCTATAGAGAGAATTCCTTATTTGACACTATTGGAAAATATAATTCCCTATTTGACACTGAAATTTTTTCCCTTCCTTATTTGACACTTGCTCTATATTTTTTTTTGCCTTATATAACACTCTAGTTCATTTCGAGCACCAACGGTGTTAAAGTGAGACATCAAAAGACCCTTATGCCCTTGGTGAAGAAAAAACCTTGTAGTGCATTTTTTTCTCATGGCTGTGGCTGTGTTGGCGCCGTCACAATTGCTGCAGCGGTAGATGGAGTCGCTCCATTCCCCGCGCGCTGACTCATGTGGAGGTGTTGCCCGTTCGTGTATAAGAGTATATACTATATCCAGGCGTGTAATCTTGCTGAATACTAAGTTAAACTAAGCAATGAAGAAAGAAATAAAAGACATGATAAGTCGTTTAGCTGTCCAAATCGAGAGCAGCGATTGTGGTGTTTGCATGTGCATTTGGCATCTAGCCAAAAACATCGTCCCAGTTTAGTATTCTCTGCGTCTAAAAATAACTAATTTGGATTTATTTATATTCCGAATATATATATATATATATATTAAAATATATCTAAATTTATTTAAATTTAAATCAGTTATTTCTGGAAAAAAAAAATATGTGCGGCGTCTCCTCGGAGATTTGAGCTAGCTTTGTACTAACATACAGTACGGCCGTACTCGTGTATTCGACGCCCTACGCCAGCCGGAAAGACACGAGCCGCACGGCACAGCGTGATAGCCCAGTTCTTTTGATGGCTTTTTCGAGAAGCTGCCCTACCCCCTTCCTCAGCTTCCTGGAAAAGTTAGTTTAAAAAATTACGAGGCTTCTAAAATGGTTAAGGTTAAACTAATTTGGAAGCCTCAGAAAATTTTGAAACCAGCTTTCCCAGAAAGCTAAGGGTAGGACGGCTTCTTAGAGAAGCCATAAAAAAAACTAGCGCATAGACTGGTAGGAGGTGGAGCGGATGCATGCATCACCTGTGTGTGTCGTCGAGAGCAGAAGCACGTCACACAGAAGCTGTTGGCGGAAATCTTCTCCTCCAGGCTAGGTCTCGGATTTTTTTTGTTTTTTTTGTTTTGGACAGGTTCACGGCAAGGTATTTTGGTCCACCCAGAAAAAAAACTAACGGAATGATGCAACGGAACAAACGATTGTGTCATATAAGGCAAAATATTTTAGACCAAGTGTCATATAAAGAAGTAAAACTTTTCGAGTGTCAAATAAGGAATCATATTTTCAGGTAGTGTCAAATAAGGAATTATCTCAAAGCTATAAGGGTTGTCAATCTTGTGAGACCAGCTTCCCAAATGCTGCCACGTAATCTGAAGAATTTATGACCATGGGATAGCAGTCCAAATGACCTAAGAATATCAGAACAACTAGCATCACAATGTTAAAACAGGAAAGAAGCCATCAACTGTTACTAATGTAGAATAAATACAGATTATTAGCGGCTTTGGTTACACAAAAATGATGAATACTTCAAAAATGTTTTATGGGCACCGACAAATATACCTTTGCTTATTACAGCATGATCGTTCATCGGGCCAGAACTAAAGCATGTAGTCAACTGATAATTACCGTGAAGTCACAAGCACCGAAGTATGTGCATTCAGACCTATTCGATAAGTACTGTGAAAGCAACGCACATGCACTGATGTCTAAACTTATTTTCCATCACACGGTGTATCAGTATCAGGGTATACCATGTATAAAAACAATTTATCTAGTTAGAATATAAATGTCATATACATAATTATTGGTCTCAAAAGTGATTTATCCGTCGGGAACAGAGGTCGAGGATCGGCGGAAACCACCTGCGCATTGGGGGCGGGCAGTGGTCTGTGCGTGGGGGAGGAGCTAGGCGCCTGCGTGCCGAAGAGGAAGGTCGATGGTGGGTGGGCGGCAGCGGGTCAGGTAGGAGAAGAAGGTTGCTGCTCTCTTGTCGGCATCTCAGATGTGGATGGCCGCCTCCTGCGCTACGGCTCCCGTGGACGGAGCCAACCGGTGGCCGGTGAGACGTGGTAGCTCGATCTTCTCCCGACCTAGTTCGCACTTCGCAGCTACGTAGCTCTTACAAACACTTCTTTTTCCACGCAAGGACGCAATCCGCGCCTCGCCGTCACAAACGGACTCACTCTGAACCAAAACCAAACACATCTACAGAGGTAAATCCACCAGGCCAGGCAGGCCGGCACCGGTGAGCTGCACATTGCCGTTCTTTTGCCGCGCCAGCGCTAGAGCCACCACGACAGCCGCCACGGCGAGGACGACGAGCAGCAATGCCGTGAGCCCCCCGGCCAACCACATCCTCCTCCGCCGCGCTGCTCCTTGCAGCAGCCGGGCCTCTTGCAGCTCCCCTTCGCCCGCGCCAACGTCCTGCGCCGCCGCCACGACGTGCCCCTCGATCTCCTCCAACCGCGGGCCCTGAGACTCCACCAGCACGGCCATGTCGAGGAACAGCTGCTGCAACTCCAGGAGCCCGCCCTCCACCTCCGCCGCCTCCGAGGACGACAGCATTGCCGCCCGTACCACCTCGTCGGCGTTGGTGGCGCCCGCTCCGCCGCTGGCGACGAGACGGTCCAGCTGGTCCTCGGTGGGTGCCTCGCCGGCCACGGCGAGGTAGCGGCGGGCCGCGTCGCCGCGGCGTTCGGCAGAGACCTGGTGCCGGAGTGTCTGGACCCCGGCGGTGAGGTCATGGAGGCTGCCACGGAGGCCCGCGGTGGCCTGGGCGGCGGGGGCCGGGGCGCGGCGGTCCATGGAAGCCAGGCGCGTGCGGAGGCGGCGAGCGGAGCCGAGGAGGCGGACAAGCGCGGCCTGCGTGGCGGCCCGGGGCGCGCCGGGGCGGAGGAGAGACTTGGACGCCTCGTGCGCGGACTGCAGCTGGGAGAGCTCGTCGCGCAGCGCGGCCATCTCGTTCTTGGCCGCCTCCGTCTCCGCCAGAAAGGCCTGTAGCTTCTCCGCGCCGTGGTCGCCGCTGGGGGCGGATCCGCCGTCTTGCTTTGCCTTCGCCGCCGCAGCGACGCCGACGAACGAGTCGGTCATCAGATCGTTCATCTTAGCGGGATCTAGAGATGATAGTGGTGGTGAACTGGTAGTTAAATGGTACTACTCCATTGCTTAAAAAGCAAGATGTCGCGAGATCTTCCTCCCTTTTAATTAAGGCGAGGGTGTCTGGCAGATCGAGTAGTGGGCACGTCTGTTAATCTCTTGACCAGCTCAAGCATCATGGGCACTAGGTGGAGTTTTTTTTTTTTTTTTTTGCCAAATCTGATTTTTTGAGAAACTTCACACGATCTGACTTTTTCTTCGAAACTAATTTGAAATTTGATCCCTGAGATCGGCGTTATTTTAAAAGTATCCAAAATTATACGGGTCGGCGCCAGCACCTGACAACAGGAGGTATCTTTTTCGGTTTAGTTTTCTGTGCGTGTCCACCTGCACAACTTCGACTTCAATTAAAACGACACCAACCCTAGGGATGCCGCACCGTCTACAATGTATTTTGGCATTGTATCGCTAGCGTACTAGACTCGCAAGAATTTACTACTTGTGTCGCTATCGTTGTATTAAATTGATGTTTTCTGGTGGAGTTTCAGTAATTTTTTTAGGGCAAGCAAACTTAAAAATAATTTCAAAATCACCAAAGAAAAAACTTAGAAATAATAATGTGCTCAGACAGTATATGTTGTCGTCGACATGATAGCACCGAGATGTACATAAATATTTGACAGTCAACATGATCATCCAGATTTCTATACTCACGCAGTCAACACGATGGTCCTAGATTCAATGGATCTGTCATGTTGTACAACTTATACTTGTTCTGGATTAGAATATGTCATGACCTCCACGTTTAAACTGGCTAAGGTTGTACAGCCAGCTTATGGATTTGTCCTCATCTCCTGATAACCACCTTTTCTGCAACTTTATCCGAGCTTCCGTACGTAAAATTTATACAAATTTTTCATGATTTAAATAAATAGAGAAAATCATCATTCTTAAAATTTTCAAAACACTGATCCCACGGAGTCATGTCACCTATCACGACCGACTTTCCTCCTCTCAAGCTGCCACGAATATTTGAGAATTCTTCCAATGTACTACACAAACTAGCAAGGAAAGCTCATATAATGCTTGGCATAAAAACTAAAGACCATGCAATGAAGAGTGTGAATTTGCTGCCACGGGGATAGCTGCCCCTCTCTTACCAACCATACGGTGTACATAGAGATGTGTGTTTAGACATGATCATGGTTAGTGGGAATAAAATTATAATTATGTTAATCAATATTTAGATGTGTCTTTGATCTGATATTGTTAAGATGTGTCGTAGTGTCTACCTATCGTGTAGTTTTAGGAGAGAGAGTAATGTGAGAAAAATTGCACGGTGTTCTCTTTTACCTATGTATGATTTGTCCAATCTTGTTGGACATGTAGCACAATGCATTGGGCTGTATTTTTTTTATAGAAAATAGTATATATTAATATTATAGGGATACCAATTACACTCAGCCTCTGTAACAACACATGTCCTAGCGGGCCTACAGATGCACACAACCCAGAAAAAAAAAGAAGAATTACAAAAAAGAGAAGTCCCGCTAGAGAGCATTAATCCTCAAAGCAACGACACTGACACCATCAGAACAACACCAGTAGTCCTCCACTCCAATAACAACGCATTCAAGAAGGAAACAGTGCCCAAGCGTCGTCGTTGTCTGGTCAAAGATCATAGGTTTTCACCCTGGAGAAAGTCCTCGCTCACAAAATAATGTCTTCAATAATGTCATTGCCAGGCACAACCAGTTAAGGCCAGACCTTCGATTTTCATCCTGCAGGGTAAGACTAGAACTCCCATGTGTTGTCTTCCCGCACCAACAGTCGCTGCAACGAGTCCCAGATCACGCAGCCAGATCTTCGTCGCCACAAGAACTAAAATCATCATCGCTACCCTCATATTTCTGCTTTCCTGACATTCTTCGCATCTGACTTCACCATGTCTCTAAGAATGACACTTGGTGGGAACAAACAACAGAGCTTCGCAACGCTCCTGCTGAAACCAAACGGCTAGAAAAACAAGGTGCGCACGACCGAATACCTTTCGATCCAGCAATCTCCAGGCATGATACGTCCATGGGAGTTCGCCGGTGGAGCCTTCCGGAACCCGCCTCTCCAGTCCAGATCAACGAGGGTAGACATCAAGAATATTTTCGTCTTCGTGCGAAAGAAACCAAAGGACCACCTCCTTTATTAGATCCGACACGGCGATCCCCACACCGTCGGCCGGTTTCTAGAGAACGGATCGAACAGACCGACCATCGGTGCCGATGAGCACGTAGGCTTAGCACCGCCGCTAAGGGCGTGCCTTCGCCTCCATCCTGTAGCACCACGTCCGCCGCTACCCCCAGATCCCGGTCAACGCCGCCCACAGCCCTCGCCGTCCCGGTCCAGCAGCCGCCGGCCCCGAGCACGAAACCACCGCTCCACGCATCCCTCCTCGCCACAACATGGTGTCATCACCGCGCCGAGCCACGCCACCAAGCCGGACGCCGCCGCGCCCCGCGCATGCGCGCCACCGCCGGTCGTCGATCTTTGTCCACGCCTAGATCTGGTGAACCAGGGGAAGAAGAGGGGCCCCGCCGCCACCAACGCCGAGCGGCTTTGCCGCCGGCGCGTCCCGGCGGCGGCGAGGAGGAGGGAGGGGCGGTAGGAGGAGGGAGGGGCGGCGGCGCTAGGGTCCCCCCGATCGCTCGATCTCGCGGGAGCGACGCGGGAGGGTTATTGGGAGGGTCCTGGTGGTTTTTTAGGGAGCACCATTGGCCTGTATCTAGTACTGACTTTGTCTGTCACTAGGGAAGTCGGCGCGGCGATACGCCGCGCCCGTGGCGATACCTATTTTCTTACATTCGTTTTAAATAGGTAGAAAATACTTGGAATGTATATAGATAAGGTAGCAACGTTGTTCTTAGTACTCAGTAAAAATAGTCTAGATATATGGATTTTAGAAAAATGCAATAACATCTTATATTTTGGGAAGGGGGAGTGCATTGGACTGGGTTACAACTGATAAAGAATGTTCATTATTTGTAAGCTGTTGTGCAAATAAAATCAAACTTCGAAAACCCATATAGCTATGCCACATTGCAAGTATGATACTAGTTTGAAGGACAATTATAAAGTTTGGCCAGTTTATCAAACATCAATTCCATGCTGTAGCAAGTTTGGCCAGTTTATCAAACATAAATTCCATGCTCTAGCATAGAGAGATGATGCATAGCTTCTTTCCGATGGTCAGCCAAATCAACACATTTCGCCTATCTTGCATTCCTAAGTGTGCTCAGAAAATTTCCAATCCTCCCCTTCATGTGACTTACTGGGTTGGGAAATTTGTTGAGTCAACAACAACGATGTTAGTCGTGTATCTTCAGGTCTTGGTGCATAAGGAATTTACAATAAATTGCCTGAAATCATCACATTTTAGCAGGTATTAATTCACATTCAAGAAGAACAAAAGAAATAAAGAGGGTACATTAGACAACCAATATTCTCAAGTAGGTCAATTAAAATATTATTTGGAAGTTCAAAAAAGGATTAAGTGTGAAGTGTATTTCTTACGTGGTGACCGGTGAGGAACTTCCTATTCTATTAGAGTTCACGTTACTTTGGCGAACAATTTGTTACTGTTTAATACACGTCTACACAGAAATATGTTAAAGTTCAGCTGACTCAGGTCCAAAAAATTTCACTTCGGTCTCACATATTTTTCCAAAAACAATGGAAGGAAAATTACATCATTTTGTTCTCATTCAATATGTCACGGGCCAAGTGATTGGAACTTGTTAGAAGAGTAAAAAACATGATTCAATAAATCTCACATCTTAGCCAGAGCAAATGTAAATCTGAGACCCATCATGTAACAAATACATTGCTTAATTTTGGCAAAGCACGGTAGTCGTAACATACCAGTATATATATTTGATCAGGTAACAGTGACCTCTCTTTGGTTATCTATGGCAAATCTGATTTTCCATCATGTCGAGCTATTAGCTTCAAGACTTCAGAGAAACCTGCAAGGAGGACAGAAGAAGCAACATGAAAGTTACGGATTAGTCTTTCGAATGATATGCTAGATTTATACTGAAAGAGAAAAACTCAGAGTGATAGCAATCTAATATTGCAGAGGTGCTAAATATCTTTCGACTGATTTTCTGGAATAAATGGGTAAGATGAGACTCCCGGTATCTCTCCATGGCTATATTATGTCATTTGTATGCCATTACTATTTCTGCATATATCGCAATTTCTACTGTGCTAAGTGGAAGTATTGGACTTCTTAATTTAGAATAACTCTATATTGAGTGTACCTAGAATTGTATCTTGCTCTACAAAAGAAGTTGAGAAGGTGGTACTAACTAATAAAAAAGATCCCCTAATTTGGATCTCTGGCCTAAAGAAGGGGTTTACTGTCAGATCTTTCTATACACAACTGCATTCTCACTTATCTAATTGTGAAAATACGCTGCCATGGAACATGAAAATATGACCAAAAGTGAAAGTGTTCGCTTGTCTCTCCTTTAATAGTCATGGTGTTCACCTTCTGATCATGTCCGCCTATCCAGTTTGGAGCCGGCATTAGATATTGGCCTTTTGATATTCCACTAAAAGAGCTGAGGACGCTGGTTGATGTTCTTTACCCTGCCAGGCACTTTGTTGCTCACCTTCTCCTTGTCATGCTTTCTGTCAGTGTCATGGGGCCGGCAGGTAATTGCACGGAAGCCAAAGGCGTTATCCATGTGGAATTCCACCGGCGAACCACTCACAATGATGATGTATTTCTAGCTACAGATAAACTAAAAATAATTGAGCTGGTGAACTTAAAACATGAAGATCGAATTTGTCTTCTTTTAGCATTCCCATATTAGAACATCCTCGGTGCCAAAATTCTAGAACATGAATAATTAGACTTAAGCACAAATCTTGCATCAAAAGAGTTGCAGAAATCATCAAGAAAATTTCTAAAGCACACATCATCAATGAATGCATGTCTCTAGAAGTTCCTGCAAGAGCTGAAACTACACCAATCATACAGTTTACCACCTGCATCATCAAAAAGAGCAAGATGTATTATTGTTCTATAAGAGTAACTCCATGTTTCCTTAAATCTTCCAAAAGACCTAGCAGCACATCAATCAGGAAGAAGAGCACACAACCTGAAAATATTGCAGTGACATGCAAGCATGGTTTCAGCATAAGAAAACAGAGAATCGCATCAGCAGCAATGTATGTGGAACTAAGAAAAATAATTTGATTCTAACTATCTTGAAACTAAACTGCAAAGGGAAAAGTAATTAGGAACAAATACACAGGATACAGTTTAGGGGGATTTAGGGTCTAAAGAGGATCGAGATTCTCGTGGCTTTTCCATGGATAAAACATGTGGATATGCTAACACAAAGAATCTCCAGTTTTTCTGTCCAAAGATTGAACCCTCACCTATATGCACATGGAGGATTGGCTCACCTGATTCGGAACCTTTATGGTAGTCTTCTGAGGGTCTGAAAACTCTTGCATTAAATCGGACAAACCTTCTGCCTAAAAAATAACAATGCAATATTTTTAGATAGAACGACTAAATAGTGTGGGACAATTGGAAATAGTCAACCCTTCACAGATTGATAGATAAAAAAAGATGTTTTAGAGTGAATGAATGAAAAATCAGATTACCCATGACATGTCCTAATTATGTTTTCATAAGAAGATCCACATGCTTCAATTGTGCATTATATGATTGAAAAAAATGGTGTCTCTCTTATCATTGACATCTGGGACAAACCTTTACGTCATCAATCTGACTGGAAAAACTAAAGGTTCTTTCTCTCAACATCGACACTTGTTTTTATAATCAAATTTCCAGCTTGGCATAGAATTTGCAAATAGTCCAGAAAACTCAGGCCCTGGAAAACAATAATCCCTATTAAACCTATATAGACACGGTAGATTTGATCTAGTGGCAGTTGTGGCAGTTAGGATAATCACGTTGGTGTTTTCATTTCAAAAGGAAACAACACTACCATAGGGTCCATAAGAGATCAGCATACGCAGTCATGAATATTGTCTGCTATACGAACACCAACGATCATGTTGTCTATGGGGAATAGTATTCAGATCTTCCAACTGAAAATATATTCAGTCTTTTAACTGAATAGGACTTTCAAGCCATATCTAAAGGGATGTAGTCCGTGGGTTCTGGGCTAGTTATAATCATGGATTTTATGTAGCTCTAGAGCATAATAAGGAAATATCGACCTCTGTTCTAGATAAGAAGGGGAAGGCAACCAAACCTAGAGCCGTGTTGTACGCTTCTAGCAGGCTCCAAACAACTCTTATCCTCTCGATCTTGTATCTTGGTAGTCGTACAGAGTGTGCACCATCGTCGATTCAGGAGATGACATGAGAGTGAGTAGGTGCAAACAACGCAGGTAGTTGACGACTGTACGCAGCACCCTCAACGCTTCCACGAAGAGAAGAGAACAAAATTAATTACATACAGTCCTCATTGTCTATTTTCAGCTGTAAATATTAATACTTCTACAGATTAGCAGCTGTATTGATTTACCTTTCTTTGCAGAAGGCAAGTGATCCTCCACCGGATTGCACATACCCTGCAGGTAGCGATACACACTGCCACCATGGCCGAGATTAGCCATGGCAGTACCACAAATGAATGGAGTTGAATGTGCCGCTATATAGGTTCAGTGCATTTCTTGGTCCAGGACTTCCTATGGAAAAGACATGCCTAGCCGGTACACCTCGGTAAAGAGTGCAGCATAAGCAACGAACCACAGAACCATGCGGGTGACATATCGACCGTGGCTGGAACAGAAAAACAACATGTCGAGCGGACCGTCCGCGAGCTGGAGGCTTACCTCTCCTCACACAACACCTGAAGAACGACGACAGGTAGCACGACCAGAAGGGGAAACCACAGTAACATCTTGACATCCACGGCACCAACACAAGGCCGGAGGCAACGTAGAAGGGTGCCGACCTCGCTGGCGGGCAGCTACCATACCAGCGAACAATACAGACAACATCATCGAATTCAGCATGGAAAACAGAAGAAAAAAAAAGTAGCAAGAAGGCAGAGTAGGAGAGACACACCTCGACCCGTCTAGGAAAAGGAAACCCTATAAAATTGAATCACAGCATCCTTGACACTGTCATGGCCCAGTACGCCGCGTCGGCCGTCCGTCGTTGGCGCAGGCCATATAAAGAAGCCTGGTACTGGGTTCCGGCAGCAACAGCTCCAGGAAGACCAGATGGCGGCCAAGCGGTTCCCGTCGCCGGCCTCCTTCCGCAATAGGCGATGCGTTCGCACGCCCTTGACGTGTTGGGTCTCGCCGTTCCATGCCTAGCAGCGGCACAGGGAAGCAGACCAGGCGACCTGACCCCTCTTTGTTCCTCCTGCCATCAGCGGCCATCATCGGAGAGTTAGGACCACACCATGACCGACAGCCAGTGCTCTGCCGGTAGCACATCGCTGCCTCCCTCCTCTCGCTATCGCTCGACAATAGAAGCTTGGCAGGAACTCCGGAAGGGAGCGAGAGAGGAGAGCGGCTGGTTAGGAGAGGGATTCCGGTCGGTGATGGACACGTAGAGAGAAGGTAGAGGAAGGCATCTAGACTCTAGAGATATCGTGGCGCATCTAGAGATATCGTGGCGGATCAATTTGTGGTTTGTCCACCGCTTTGACCAACCCATCAGCCGGGAAATCACGGTAGGGAGGGATGGGATGGATCCGTTTGTGAAATTTGATCGACGCTAGGATCGCGAGAGCATAGCCGTGTGGAATTGCGGATACGTACGCGGAGAGAGAGGACGTGTCTGCCTGCAATTGGATGCGGCACTGTAGAAGTACCAAAGTTGCGTTTCTACGGTACCATGGATAATGTGGATGCACGAATCCATTGCTCAAGTGCATCGCTTTCATATATGTAGATATTACTTGGCATACGTACATAAGTACATATATAGAGCTAGCACTTGACACTACTTAGTACTACTTTTTTTTTTGAACAGAGGACGATGCCACTCAAAAGAAAGCTAAGCATTACAAGCAGATCCTTACAAATTGCACAGAACTCCTCAAAAGAAAAAGAAGAAAAGCAATCGAGGACAGCTCCATCTCCACCACAGTTCAGCGCCTCAGCACAGGCGACCTCATCGTCGCCGGGGACGATACCACTTGGGGCGATGAGGCGGGAGCATCCTGTACTGAAACCAAAGGGCCTCCGAAGCGGCACAAAGGCCTGGAGGTTGAAGACGACCAATGGAATCCGGCCGAGAGAAGCCGTAACCGGAGCCAGAGGCGGGAGTGGCCGCCTTTTGGCCATAGAGTACACCGACGAAGCCGTCGTCGTCGGCGTGGGAAAACTCCCAAGAGGGGAAGAACCTCTCCTCTGCCGCAGATCCAACCACCAGCAGCCTCCGCCGTGAGAGCCCCAACCTTCCTCGCCACCATGACAAGAGAAGAGAGGGGAACCGCAGCTTCGTCCGCCGTTGTCAAATCCACCAGAACCAAGCTTTATTGAAGGGGGCGTGGTTGCAGAGCGGCCACTCGCCTCCGGCTCCCTCCATAGGAGCACCACGAGAAGCCACACCACCACCACCCACTGCCGGGAGCAGCTCGAGAACTCCGGCAAGGAAACCCCCAAGGGCATCACGCCAAACGCCATCGGGGCAGACAGGAAAATAAACCTAATCTAGACTACTTCTATACACGGGAGGGGTCCCTCACCCAATCTCAACGCCAGCCGGAGCCGGAGGAGAGGAGGGGAGGGGCCAGCCGGCCCAGATCTGGAGAAGCTAGAAAGAGAGGAGTGCCGTTTTTAGCTAGTATTACACCCTTTTCTTCTAAGTAGTGTCAAGTGCTAGCTCTGCGTACGTATGTACTAGACACTACATAGTACTACTTTCTATTCATGTATGTAGTGGCTGTGTTTATCTAGTATTACACCCTTTTTTTCTAAATATAAGAGTATGTTTTGATAGATTAAAATAATTTATTAAAATATCTATTTTCTTTGTCAAAAAGGAGTCCCGGATATATTTGTCTAAATTCACACGTATTTGTACATTAAAACGCATCTAGATGAATGTGAATCTAGACAAATCACCGATATTTTTTTAACTGAGACAGTATATTTTAGATACATACGAAATCAATATTTCTAAATTTGGAAAAATAACAATTTAATCAAGTGGACAATACCTATGAAGTGATATGTCGTTAGGCCTGACACCTAAATCTTCGGATGGAATCGGACGGCCCGACCTGTGCTTCTCACATGGAATCTTATATTTTTACTATATTCTCCCGTGTATCTATCTTTCTTGCTACCGTATCGCGAAAAATGATGCTTGACGTGCTCTCATACATATTATCATTATTACGCCAAAACAAATACTTGTGTACTAATTAGAAATTAGAGCGTTACTTTGATTTATTATTGTCTCACATTACCTGACTTTGTATGTCATTGCTTGGCATCGCTATGTACCGGCAAAATTCTGCCATGGTTTTGTTTTTTTATGATGCAAAGCAATGCTTGTGTATATCTGCATGGAAGTCAGTCACGGGTTGATTTTTCCGGTGGCAAAGCAATGCATTGGTTGGTCTCGTATGTGTATGCTATTTTAGATGAAATCTTATATTTTATAAATGACTAGGTGTGCAGTAAGCTGAGGGACAAGATTTGTTCCATGGCCATACGGCGCATATACCAATGCTACTGAGAGGCAAAAGAAGACATTGGTTTGTCCACTTGCTTGCATTATTACCAATACACATATATTGAGAAGACTATACGTGTTTACAGAGAGGACTTGTTTATGCTTTTGTTTCGGTAGTAGTTATCATCTGACTGATCTCCTTTGTCAGCTTTATTACATATAGGTTAATGAACTATCCTTATTAAACTAGTTTAGCATCGTATGTCAAGGACGCATATTGGACGACATCTACCGGGGGGCAGCTATCCCCTGGGAAGCAGACTATTAACCTCTCCAATAAAATTAAAAACATAGGCAACCATAAAAAGATTATTAGAACAATGGTGAGGACAACATGTTGTACCATAGGTAGGTTGTTAGCCTTGTTTTAAGGTCGCAAACTACAAACTTTCAGTATCTCGAAACAGTCTTTCTATGTTGCACTTAGTGGTGATGATAAGTACAACTATTTATAATGTGAGACCCAATTTGTAAGATTATAGCCCACGAGATCAATTTGGTTTTACAGCCCAACTAAGCTGAGAAACAACAATCCTTTGCGGTTCCTCAAAAAAATAGAAAGAATAATATCATGCTTGGCTTCTCGGTCATGATTAAAAGACACGAGGGGTAAAATGTTGGTAAAAGCAAAAAATACTTCAGATGAAAAATACTAAACATTCAAAATTTTAAAACCTTATTTGTAACATAATTTTTTTGAATAACTATTTGTAACATAATTAATGGATATATAGAAGTAGTTTTAAAGTGGGGTGATAACTTGTTGAAACTAAAAGTAGCATCCAAGTGAGACTGCGAGAAACTCTTGCAAAATTTATTGAAAGATTGTCCTGAATGCTAGTTGCTAACCATAACAATATTAAGAGGCCTACCTATTTTTTCTCAAAGACACTATAGAAGACAAAATTCGGAGAATATCTTAGATTCGCGAAATGTAATAATATTTATTTTATGTCCTGAAACACCAAATAGATTAGAACATAAGTCATTATCATATATTACAATAAATCCTATTAAAATTGTCACCTTGTCAGGTATCTAACTGTCTTTGCCCACATTTTTCGAGAGTAGGATTTTAACCACACTTATTTTAGCTGCTCCTATTAAAGGGACCCTCGATTAAGTGTCAATCATAGACCGAGCATCCTGACATGCCTCAATTTGTTCTTACCAGCTAGTCAGTTAAACAAAATATATTATTTTTAAGTTAAAATGATATTTAATTAAGTTAAGGTTATGAAAATACACCATCATGTTCCTATAAGAAAATATGAGTTAAAATTTGAGCAAGAAAATAGGATAATAAATATATTAAATGTCGAAGTCATTAATAGTAAGTATGAATTGTGAAGGCATACATGCAGTTGTTAATTATAATTGTCTACAACCAACTGGACTTGAGTAGTTTTTATGTTGAGATGATTATATTTTAAATAGATGATTAAATAGACTTGTTGTTTAAAAGCTTAATCAAGGTAAGATGGTAAGCATAAAGCTAATGCAGTATAGTTGTCCTTTTATAAATGTACTATCTAGTGCTGGTAATATAAGAAAGGCTTGAACTTTCAAGCTATTGACATAAATAAAAAATATGTTGCAAAATCCATCAAGGAAATTAGAACTTGCCTCCTGCAATGAATCATCTGAGCATGCCATTGTGAATAGTGTTAACATGCATTTCCATAGCAATGAACCACCTGAATAAGATTAGGTAAGAGTGTCCATCTGAAGAGTTTCGCGGCATAGTAAATCAAAATTTTCTACGAATGCGAACAGAGGGAAGCCAAGATCTAATCTAGGAGATGCAAACAACGAGAGAGATTGGATTAGATCTTCATACCCTTGAAGATTCGCACATCGAAACGTTCGTTGGAACGTGGGTGATGTAGTCGTACTCGCTTCTCCTCCTCGCGATCCGATCCGATCTAGCACCGCAAGTGGCGATGCCTCCGTGAGATGCACACGTGCAGCACCTCGACGTCTCCTCCTTCCTTGGTCCAGCAAGTATGGTGGAGAGATGGATTGGATCTACAATGCGACGGCGCGGTGCAAGTGGTGGAGAGTTTCTGCAGCAGGGCTTCGCCTACACGCAGTCGGGAGGGAGAGAGAGAGGAGGGCAGCAGGGCGACTAGGCTTGAGGGGAAGGTGTGTGTGTGTGTGTGGGGGGGGGGGGGGTGCGCCCCAGCCCTCTATATATAGAGGGGTGGGCGCCAGCCCTAGCCCCTCCCCCAAGCCTAGGCCGGCGGCCAAAGGAGGGAGGAGTGGGGGGCAAGGAAACCCCCCCCTTCTAGAAGCTCCAAACTAGGGTTTCCCCTTGTTTGGCCGGCTGGGCCCTATGGGGCCTTGTGCCCCTGGCCCAATGCGGCCAGGGCACTCCCTCATAGGCACATGCCCCCTCCCGACATGTGGGACCACGTTGGCCCCCTTCCGGAAGGTTCTAGAAGCTTCTGGTACAATACCGATTAACCCGGAACAATTCCGAACTCCAAAAACTGCACTACCTTATATGAATCTTATTCTCCGGACCATTCCGGAACCTCTCGTGATGTCCCGGATCCCATCCGAGACTCCGAACAAAAACTCATAAACCAATTATCCAATCTATCCTAGCGTCGAGACACGTTAAGTGTGTGACCCTTCAGGTTCGAGAATATGCGGACATGATCTTCTATCAATAATCAACAGCGGGGTCTCGAAACCCATATTGACTCCCACACATTCATCGATGATCATATCGGATGAACCACGATGCCAGGATTCAATCAATCCCATATATATATTCCCTTTGTCTCGCGATATTTTACTTGCCCGAGATTTGATCGTTGGTACCGTCATACCTAGTTCAATCTCGTTCACAGCAAGTACTTTACTCGTTCCGTAATCCGATATCACTTTGTGATTAACTCCTTAACCACATGCTTGCAAGCGTTGTTGATATCGATTACCGAGTGGGCCCGAAGTATATCTCTCCGATTTGGGAGGGACAAATTGTAGGGTTTCGTAGCATGAAAAACAAAAAATTTCTACCGCATACAAACAAACAAGCCAAGATCTATCTACTAGATTGTAGCAACGAGTCGATGGAATAACTTACCCTCGAAGATTCCAAAGTGTTTAACGAGAGCGGATTCTCGTGGGTGATGTAGTCGTACTCTTTCCGATCTCAAGATCGCGTAGACGATCCTTCCGACGCTGCGTTCCGGCAGCGCTCCCGCAGTCGGTCACACGTTCGGTACTCGACGAAGACCTTCCTCTCCCTTGTTCCAGCAGGCAGCGAAGGTTGTAGCACTCTCCTCGCGATTCCGGCAGCACAACGGCGTGGTACCGGAAGTAGAGGGGAGATCTCGCAGGGCTTCGCCTTAAGCCGGAGCGAGTATGGTGGAGTATGAGAGAGCTCCTCGGCGATCTAGGGTTTAGACACACCAAGGAGGAGAGGCTAGAGCCGGCGGCTAGGGTTTGGGGCACCCCAAGTCGGCGGCTAGGGCAAAAACCCTAGGGGGCGGCGGCGGCTATGGTGGGCAGCAGCTGCTAGGGTTTGAGGAGAGGTACTTGTGTGTCCTAGGAGGGAGCCCTGCCCCTCCTTATATAGGTGGAGGGGCCGGCCAGCCAAGGGGAGGGAGTGGAGTCCCTCCCCAACTCGGCTTGGGTGGTGCGCCGGCTTGGGGAGGAGGGACTCCCTCCCCAACTCGGTTTCACCTTCCTCCTCTTTTCCTCTTTCCAAATTTAGCCGTTTGACTTTTCAATTTAGCTATTTGACTTTTCAAACTAGGATTTGAATTAATCCTTTATTTGGAACAGCGATGACACTTAGTACATGATGCAATCATACCAACTTGATACAACACATCCATGTACCCTTCCCCTCCGGAGTGCCGGACATTCCGGAACATTCTAGAACATTCCCGATGAAAACACCGGAAACATTCCCCAACTCCGAAACGGGACTTTCCTTATATGAATCTTATTCTCCGGACCATTCCGGATCTCCTCGTGATATCCCGGATCCCATCCGAGACTCTGAACAACATTCGGTCTCTTTCTCATCATACCATAACTACTCAAACAACGTCGAATCCTTAAGTGTGTCTCCCTACGGTTCGTGAATTATGCGGACATGATCGAGACACTTCTCCGAACAATAACCAATAGAGGAATCTGGAAATTCATATGGCTCCCACATATTTCTACGATTACTTTGCGATCGAATGAACCACTTACATACGATACCAATTTCCCTTTGTCTCACGATACTTTACTTATCCGAGGTTATGATCGTCGGTATCTCTGCATACCTAGTTCAACCTCGTTACCGATAAGTACTCTTTTCTCGTTCCCGTGATATGTGATCCCTTGTGAGCCAGTCACATGCTTGCAAGCTAATTGGATGACATTTCACCGAGAGGGCCCAGAGTATAACTATCCGTCATATGGATGGACAAATCCCACTCTTGATCCATGTGTCTCAACCAATACTTTCCGAACACTCAATGCCACCTTTATAGCCACCCAGTTACGGTGTGGTGTTTGATGTCATCAAAGCATCCATCCGGTAAAGGTGATATGCATGATCTCATGGTCGAAGGAATTAGGTTACTATGTATCAGAAATCATATAGCAATTGAACTATTAAAATGACTTGATCTTTATGCTACGCTTATCTATAGGAGTATGTCCACCATATCATTCTCCTAACGATATGATCTTGTTGTTAATAACATCTCAATGTTCATGATAGGGAAACCACAATCATTTATTAACCAACAAGCTAGTATTATATAGAGGCTTTACTAGGGACTTCAATTTAAGTTTACAAATCACACAAGTATTAATGTTTCCTTGTTAATACTATTATAGCATGAATGTAAACATTTATCATAAACACAAATATATAATAATAACTACATTTATTATTGCCTCTAGGGCATATCTCCAACAGTCTCTCACTTGCACTAGAGTCATCTAATCTAGATTACATGGTAATATACCGAACACCCATGGCAGTTTGGTGCTGGTCATGTTTTGCCCTCGGGAGAGGTTTAGTCAACGGATCCGCCACATTCAGATCTGTGTGTACTTTGCAAATCTTTATATCCCCATCTTGGATATGTTCTCGAATAGCGTGAAAACGTAGCTTGATGTGCTTCAGTTTCTTGTGTGACCTTGGTTCTTGCGCATTGGCTATGGCGCCCATGTTATCACAGTAGATAGACATTGGGTCCAGCGCACTAGGAACCACACCCAGCTCTGTAATGAACTCTTTCATCCATATCGCTTCTTGTGAAGCCTCCGAAGCAGCCATGTATTCCGATTTAGTTGAATATCTCGCCACAACGCTTTGCTTTGCACTCCTCCAGCTAACTGCTGCACCATTCAAAATAAATACGTATCCAGATTGTGATTTAGAATCATCCGGATCGGTGTTCCAACTAGCATCGGTGTAACCATTAACAACGAGCTGTTCATCACCTCCATAAGAAAGAACCATATCCTTAGTTCTTCTTAAGTACTTAAGGATGTTTTTGACCGCTGTCCAATGATCCACTCCTGGATCATTTTGATATCTGCTAGTTAAACTAACAGCATATGCAATGTCGGGTCTAGTACATAGCATGGCATACATTAGAGATCCTATGGCTGAGGCATAGGGAGTCTTACTCATCCTTTCTCTATCTTCTGCCGATGTCGGACTTTGAGTTTTACTCAAGGTCGTATTGGGCAACATGGGCAAGAACCCTTTCTTGCTATCTTCCATTCCAAATCTCTTTAGAACTTTGTCCAAATATGTACTTTGTGACAATGATATTTGGCGTCTTGATCTATCTCTATAAATCTTTATGCCTAACATGTAAGCTGCTTCGCCAAGATCCTTCATTGAAAAACTATTATTCAAATATTCCTTGACACTATTAAGAAGGTCTACATCATTCCCAATCAACAATATGTCATCTATATATAGTATTAAGAATGCTACAGAGCTCCCACTCACTTTCTTGTAAATACAAGCTTCTCCATAAGTTTGTACAAAACCAAAACTTTTGATTACCTTATCAAAACGTTGATTCCAACTTCGAGATGCTTGCTTCAATCCATAGATGGACCGTTGAAGCTTGCATACCTTGTTAGCATCTTTAGGATCGACAAAACCTTTGGGTTGCATCATATACAACTCTTCATCAATGTCTCCATTGAGGAATGCTGTTTTGACATCCATCTGCCATATCTCATAATCATAATATGCAGCGATTGCTAACATAATCCTCACAGACTTTAGCTTCGCTACTGGTGAGAAAGTCTCATCGTAGTCAACTCCTTGAATTTGTCGAAACCCCTTTGCGACAAGTCGAGCTTTATAGACAGTAACATTACCATCAGCATCTGTTTTCTTCTTGAAAATCCATTTGTTCTCGACAGCCTTCCGGCCATCCGGTAAGTCCACCAAAGTCCATACTTGGTTTTCGTACATGGATCCAATCTCGGATTTCATGGCTTCTTGCCATTTATTGGAATCTGGGCTCATCATTGCTTCCTCATATGTCTCAGGGTCATCGGTGTTGTCCACCAACATGACACTCATAACGGGATCATACCAATCTGGAGTGGTACAAGTTCTCGTTGATCTCCGAGGCTCTGTAGCAACTTCAACCAAAGTTTCATGATCATCATCATTAGCTTCCTCTCTTATTGGTGCAGGCACCACAGGAACTTCTTCCGGCGCTGCGCTACTTGCAATTTCGAGAGAAGGTTCGACAACCTCGTCGAGTTCTACTTTCCTTCCAGTCACTTCTTTCGAGAGAAATTCCTTCTCTAGAAAGGATCCATTCTTAGCAACGAAGATTTTGCCTTCGGATCTGTGATAGAAGGTATACCCAATAGTTTCCTTCGGGTATCCTATGAAGACGCATTTCTCCGCTTCGGGTTCAAGCTTGTCCGGCTGTAACTTCTTTACATAGGCTTCGCAACCCCAAACTTTAAGGAACGACAATTTAGGTTTCTTCCCAAACCATAATTCATACGGTGTCGTTTCAACGGATTTAGATGGTGCCCTATTTAAAGTGAATGCGGCTGTTTCTAATGCATAACCCCAAAATGATAGCGGTAAATCTGTAAGTGACATCATAGAACGAACCATATCTAAGAGAGTTCGATTACGACGTTCGGACACACCATTACGCTGTGGTGTTCCCGGCGGTGTCAATTGTGAAAGTATTCCGCATTTCTTCAAATGCTCGCCAAACTCGTAACTTAGATATTCACCTCCACGATCAGAACGCAGAAATTTAATCTTCTTGTTACGTTGATTCTCTACCTCACTTTGAAACTCCTTAAACTTCTCGAAAGTTTCGGACTTATGTTTCATGAAATAGATATACCCATATCTACTCAAGTCATCCGTGAAGGTAAGAACATAACGATAACCACCGCGCGATGCTACACTCATTGGACCACACACATCGGTATGTATGATTTCCAATAAGTCCGTAGCTCGCTCCATCATACCAGAAAATGGAGTCTTAGTCATTTTTCCCATCAGACATGCTTCGCATCTTTCAAGTGATTCGAAATCAAGTGATTCAAGAAGTCCATCGGAATGGAGTTTCTTCATACGCTTCACTCCAATGTGACCAAGACGACAGTGCCACATATAGGTCGAGTTATCGCTCGATTTCAAACGTTTAGCCTCAATGTTGTTGATATGTGTATTTCCACTATCGAGATTCAATAAGAATAGACCATCTATCAAAGGTGCATGTGCATAAAACATATTACTCATATAAACCGAACAACCATTATTCTCGGACTTAAACAAGTAACCGTCTCGCAATAAACAAGATCCCGATATAATGTTCATGCTCAACGCAGGCACCAAATAACAATTATTTAAGTATAAAACTAATACCGATGGTAGATGAAGGGGTAGCGTGCCGATCGCGATCACATCAACCTTTGATCCGTTTCCCACGCGCATCGTCACCTCGTTCTTCGCTAGCTTCCGTTTATTCTGCAGCACCTGTTTCGAGTTACAAATGTGAGCAACCGAACCAGTATCAAATACCCAGGCACTACTACGAGTACTAGTGAGATACACATCAATAACATGTATATCAGATATACCTTTCTTCTTGATGTTGCCGTTCTTCAAATCCGCCAAGTACTTTGGGCAATTCCGCTTCCAGTGACCTTCTCCCTTGCAGTAAAAGCACTAAGTATCAGGCTTAGGTCCAGCCTTGGTCTTCTTCGTCGATGCGGTAACTTTCTTACCACCCTTCTTGAAGTGTCCCTTCTGCTTAGACTTGCCTTTCTTGAATTTGGTGGTCTTATTGACCAACAACACTTGGTGCTCTTTCTTGATCTCCACTTCTGCAGACTTTAACATAGCAAATAGTTCTGGCAACTGCTTGTTCATGTTCTGCATGTTGTAGTTCATCACAAAGTTCTTGTAACTTGGTGGTAGTGATTGGAGGACACGGTAAATCCCCAAAGCATTAGGAATCACTATACCCAAGCTTTGAAGTTTGTTTGCGTGCCCAGACATCTTAAGCACATGCTCACTGACGGAGCTGCCCTCTTCCATCTTGCAGTTAAAGAACTTTTCAGAAGCCTCATAACTTTCAATTGCCGCATGAGTCTCAAAAATCAATTTGAGATCCTCGACAATATCATATGGGTCTGAATTCTCAAACCTTTTCTGAAGCTCCGATTCCAAACCATACAAGATAGCACACTGAACTATGGAGTACTGATTCTTCCGAGCGAGGTAAACATTCTTTACTTCATCGGCAACATCAGCTGTAGGTGGGTCACCCAGCGGTGCATCCAGCACATAGGTCAAATTACCAGCTGTGAGGACAATCCTCAAATTGCGGAACCAATCCGCGAAGTTGCTTCCATTGTTTTTCAACTTTTCTTTCTCTAGGAACGCATTAAAATTGATGGTAGGGGCTGCCATTGATCTACAACATATTTGCAATAGTTTAGACTAAGTTTATGACAAATTGAGTTCAAATTAATAATAAAGTTAATCTAGGTGAACTCCCACTCAAAACAATATCCCTCACATTGTTTTAGTGATCACATGAACCAAATCCACCACATCAACACCGATCATCACGAGAGTTGATATAGTTTCAATGGCGAACAATCGTCATGTTCATCATATCTACTATATGATTCATGCTTTACCTTTCGGTGATCCGTGTTCCGAGACCATGTCTGTACATGCTAGGCTCGTCAAGATCAAACCTTAGTTTCCGCATGAGCAAATCTGGCTTGCTCACGTTGTATACACTTGCAGAATCTAACACACCCGATCATCACGTGGTGCTTCGAAACAACAAGCTTTAGCAACGGTGCTAACTAAGGGTGAACACTTTACGACTTGAAATTCATGTGCATGAGGGATCATCTTATAATGCTACCGTCGTCTACTAAGCAATACAAGATGCATAAAGGATTAACATCACATGCAATTCAAAATATGTGATATGATATGGCCTTTCTTCTTTGTGCTTCCGATCTCCATCTTCAAGAACGAACATGATCTCCATCATCACCGGCATTGCATCAAGGTCAATGACGCTTCTCCATGGTTGTCGTCCACCGGCTTCAACTATTACAACTACTTTGAATAGACACGCGGGTCTTAACATAAATTAAAGACAACCATATGGCTCCTGTCGGTTGCCAACTTACAATATGGAACATTGCATACATCAAATATAATCACAATCATGGCCATATCACATCACTGCACACCCCTACAAAACAAAGTTAGACGCCTCTACTTTCTTTGCATATTTTACGTGGTTTGGGGCTTTCAATAAGTGTCGTTCTAACTTACGAACAAGAACCACAACATTGATACTAGTATTGTTGATCACCCGTTGTAAATTGGATCTTAACTATGCTAGGAGAAACACGCACCCACAAAGCCACTTATGCAATACAAGTTGCATGTCAAGCGTGGAGCAAGTCTCATGAACGATGTCATGTAAGGTTAGCCCGGGCCGCTTCATCCCAACATACCGCAAGATGCAAAGTACACAAGAAGAAATCGACAATAAAAGCATCAACGCCCACAATGACCATTGTGTTCTACTCGTGCAACAGATCTACATATAGACACGGCTCTGATACCACTGTAGGGTTTCGTAGCATGGAAACCAAAAATTTTCTACCGCATACAAACAAACAAGCCAAGATCTATCTACTAGATTGTAGCAACGAGTCGATGGAATAACTTACCCTCGAAGATTCCAAAGTGTTTAACGAGAGAGGATTCTCGTGGGTGATGTAGTCGTACTCTTTCCGATCTCAAGATCGCGTAGACGATCCTTCCGGCGCTGCGTTCCGGCAGCGCCCCGCAGTCGGTCACACGTTCGGTACTCGACAAAGACCTTCCTCTCCCTTGTTCCAGCAGGCAACGGAGGTTGTAGCACTCTCCTCGCGATTCCGGCAGCACAACGACGTGGTACCGGAAGTAGAGAGGAGATCTCGCAGGGCTTCGCCTTAAGCCGGAGCGAGTATGGTGGAGTATGAGAGAGCTCCTCGGCGATCTAGGGTTTAGACACACCAAGGAGGAGAGGCTAGAGCCGGCGTCTAGGGTTTGGGGCACCCCAAGTCGGCGGCTAGGGCAAAAACCCTAGGGGGCGGCGGCTATGGTGGACAGCAGCTGCTAGGGTTTGAGGAGAGGTACTTGTGTGTCCTAGGAGGGAGCCCTGCCCCTCCTTATATAGGTGGAGGGGCCGGCCGGCCAAGGGGAGGGAGTGGAGTCCCTTCCCAACTCGGCTTGGGTGGTGCGCCGGCTTGGGGAGGAGGGACTCCCTCCCCAACTCGGTTTCACCTTCCTCCTCTTTTCCTCTTTCCAAATTTAGCCGTTTGACTTTTCAATTTAGCTATTTGACTTTTCAAACTAGGATTTGAATTAATCCTTTATTTGGAACAGCGATGACACTTAGTACATGATGCAATCATACCAACTTGATACAACGCATCCATGTACCCTTCCCCTCCAAAGTGCCGGACATTCCGGAACATTCTAGAACATTCCCGATGAAAACACCGGAAACATTCCCCAACTCCGAAACGGGACTTTCCTTATATGAATCTTATTCTCCGGACCATTACGGATCTCCTCGTGATATCCCGGATCCCATCCGAGACTCCGAACAACATTCGGTCTCTTTCTCATCATACCATAACTACTCAAACAACGTCGAATCCTTAAGTGTGTCTCCCTACGGTTCGTGAATTATGCGGACATGATCGAGACACTTCTCCGAACAATAACCAATAGAGGAATCTGGAAATTCATATGGCTCCCACATATTTCTACGATTACTTTGCGATCGAATGAACCACTTACATACGATACCAATTTCCCTTTGTCTCACAATACTTTACTTATCCGAGGTTATGATCGTCGGTATCTCTGCATACCTAGTTCAACCTCGTTACCGATAAGTACTCTTTTCTCGTTCCCGTGATATGTGATACCTTGTGAGCCAGTCACATGCTTGCAAGCTAATTGGATGACATTCCACCGAGAGGGCCCAGAGTATATCTATCCTTCATATGGATGGACAAATCCCACTTCTTGATCCATGTGTTTCAACCAATACTTTCCGAACACTCAATGCCACCTTTATAGCCACCCAGTTACGGTGTGGTGTTTGATGTCATCAAAGCATCCATCCGGTAAAGGTGATATGCATGATCTCATGGTCGAAGGAATTAGGTTACTATGTATCAGAAAGCATATAGCAATTGAACTATTGAAATGACTTGATCTTTATGCTACGCTTATCTATAGGAGTATGTCCACCATATCATTCTCCTAATGATATGCTCTTGTTGTTGATAACATCTCAATGTTCATGATAGGGAAACCACAATCATTTATCAACCAACAAGCTAGTGATGTATAGAGGCTTTACTAGGGACTTCAAATTGAGTTTACAAATCACACAAGTATTAATGTTTCCTTGTTAATACTATTATAGCATGAATGTAAACATTTATCATAAACACAAAGATATAATAATAACTACATTTATTATTGCCTCTAGGGCATATCTCCAACACAAATCCCATCTCGATACATACAACCCAACAGATACTTTTCGATCACCTGAGAGACACCTTTATGATCACCCTCTCATAGGATGACGTTTGATGACCTCAAAGCTTTCTTCCGATACCAGGGAGTTGTATTATCTCATGGTCTAAGGAATACAATATTTGACATAAGAAAAGCTTCGCAAAGATGAACACGATGACACGATCTAATTTCTTCGCTTAGTTTGGGTCGGTCCATCATATCATTCTCCCAATGATATGATCTCATTATTAATCGACAACTCATGTCCATGGTTAGGAAACCTTAACCATCATTAATCAATGAGCTAGTCCATAGAGGCGTACTAGGGACACGGTGTTGTTCACAAACCACACAAGTATTAAAGTTTCGCTTAATACAATTCTAGCATGGAATATAAACATTATCATGAACAAGAATTATAATAATAACATCTTTATTATTGCCTCTAGGGCATAATTCCAATAGTCTCCCACTTGCACTAGAGTCAATAATCTAGTTTACATTTGGCAACAATCTCACACCCATGGCACTGAGGTGTTGATCATGTTTTACACGTGGAAGAGGTTTAGTCAATGGATCTGCGATATTCAGATCTGTATGTACTTTGCTAATCTTCAGATCTCCATCTGCTATATAATCTCGGATTATATGAAACTTGCGGTTGATATGCTTGGTCTTTGGATGATATCTTGGTTCCTTAGCGAGTGCTATGGCGCCAGTGTTGTCACACAATATCTCCAGTGGGTCCAATGCACTTGGAACCACGCCAAGCTCAGTGATGAAGTTCCTGATCCAAACTCCTTCACCCTACGCTTCTGCAGCAGCCATGTATTCCGCTTCTACTGTAGATCCCGCGATCACGCTTTGCTTGCAGCTTCTCCAGCTCACAGCTCCTCCATTCAAAATATACACGTATCCTGTCTGAGATTTAGAATCATCCTTGTCGGTGTCGAAACTAGCGTCGACGTAGCCTTTTACGACGAGCTGTTCATCACCCCCATAGACTAAGAACATTTCTTTAGTCCTATTTAGGTACTTTAGGATGTTCTTCACGGCTGTCCAGTGTTCCACTCCTAGATCACTTTGATATCTGCTCGTCAAACTAAGAGCATTGGACACATCCGGTCTAGTACACAGCATGGCATACATGATAGAACCTATGGCCGAGGCATAAGGCACTTTGCTCATAGCTTCCCTATCATTTACTGTAGCTGGACACTGAGCCTTTCTCAATATCTTACCTGACAACATAGACACTGAACCTTTCTTTGCCTTATCCATTCTGAACCTTTTCAGAACTTTGTCTAGGTATGTACTCTGTCTTAAAGCTATCAGGCATCTTTGTCTATCTCTATAGATTTTGATGCCCAATATATAAGCAGCTTCACCTAGGTCTTTCATTGAAAAAGACTTGTTCAAATAACTCTTCACATCGTTAAGCATGTTAAGGTCATTTCCAATAATCAATATGTCATCCACATATAGTACCATAAATGTCACCGAGCTCCCACTCACTTTCTTGTAGATACAAGCTTCGTAGCAATTTGGAACAAATCCAAAGCTCTTGATCACTTGATCAAAACGAAGGTTCCAACTCCGAGATGCTTGCTTCAGTCCATAAATAGAACGCTGAAGTTTGCATACTTTATCAGCATCCTTAGGATCGACAAAACCTGTTGCATCATATACAACTCTTCATCAATGTTGCCATTGAGGAACGCAGTCTTGACATCCATCTGCCATATTTCATAATCATGAAACGCAGCAATTGCTAACAAAATCCGAATGGACTTAAACATCGCTACGGGAGAGAAAGTCTCATCGTAGTCAACACCTTGAACTTGTCGAAAACCTTTCGCGACAAGCCGTGCTTTATAGACTGTAACATTACCATCCGCGTCCGTTTTCTTCTTGAAGATCCATTTGCAGTCAACGGCCTTTCGGTCGCTAGGAGGGCCCACCAAAGTCCATACTTGGTTTTCGCTCATGGATCCCAATTCGGATTTCATGGCTTCTAGCCATTTCTCAGAGTCTGGGATCATCATCGATTCCTCATAGTTCGTAGGTTCACTGTCTTCTACTAACAAGACAGTCAAGACAGGGTTGTCGTACCACTCAGGAGGGGCACGCGACCTTGTCGACCTGCGACGTTCAGTAGCAGCATCGTCCGAAGCTTCATGATCCTGGTCATTAGCTTTCTCTATTGTTGGTGCAGGCGGCACTGGAACAATTTTAGGTGCTGCGCTACTCTCCAATTCAATAGAAGGTTCAATAACCTCGTCTAGCTCTACTTTCCTCCCACTCACTTCTTTCGAGAGAAACTCCTTCTCAAGAAAGGAACCGTTCTTTGCGACAAACACTTTGCCTTCGGTTCTGTGATAGAAGGTATACCCAATAGTTTCCTTAGGGTATCCTATGAAGACACATTTCTCCGCTTTGGGTTCGAGCTTGTCCGGCATCAACTTCTTGACGTAAGCTTCGCATCCCCAAACTTTGAGAAACGACAACTTAGGTTTAGTGCCAAACCATAGTTCATACGGTGTCGTCTCAACGGATTTAGATGGTGCCCTATTTAAAGTGAATGCAACGGTTTCTAATGCATAACCCCAAAAGGATAACGGCAAATCAGTAAGAGACATCATTGATCGGACCATATCTAATAAGGTTCTATTCCGGCGTTCAGACACACCATTACGCTGTGGTGTTCCGGGTGGCGTGAGTTGCGAAACGATTCCGCTTGCTTTAAGATGCGTGAGAAAATCATAACTCAAATATTCACCTCCACGATCGGATCGTAGAAACTTAATCTTTCTGTTACGATGGTTCTCCACTTCATTCTGAAATTCTTTGAACTTTTCAAATGTTTCAGATTTATGTTTCATTAAATAGATATACCCATATCTACTTAAGTCATCGGTAAAAGTGAGAAAATAGCGATATCCACCGCGCGTCGAAACACTCATCAGTCCGCATACATCGGTATGTATGATTTCCAACAAGTCCGTTGCTCGCTCCATCATACCGGAGAACGGGGTTTTGATCATCTTGCCCATGAGGCATGGTTCACATGTGTCAAATGATTCAAAATCAAGAGACTCCAAAAGTCCATCAGAATGGAGTTTCTTCATGCGGTTTACACCAATATGACCTAGACGACAGTGCCACAAATAAGTAGTATTATCACTATCTACTTTGCATCTCTTAGCCTCAATGTTATGGATGTGTGTTTCACCCCTTTCGAGATTTAGAAGAAATAAACCATTCACAATAGGTGCATGACCATAAAATATGTTACTCATATAAATATAACAACCATTATTCTCCGATTTAAATGAATAACCGTCTTGCAATAAACAAGATCCAGAAATAATGTTCATGCTCAACGCAGGCACATAATAACATTTATTGAGGTTTAAAACTAATCCCGAAGGTAAAACTAAGGAGAGCGTGCCGACGGCCATCACATCAACTCTTGATCCGTTGCCAATGCGCATCGTCACCTCATCCCTCGCAAGCCGCCGTCTATTCCGTAGCTCCTGTTTCGAGTTACAAATATTAGCAACTGAACCAGTATCAAATACCCAGGCACTACAACGAGGGATAGTAAGGAAAACATCAATAACATGTATATCAAATATACCTTTGATGGTGCCAGCCTTCTTGTCCGCTAAGTACTTCGGACAGTTGCGCTTCCAGTGACCCTTGTCCTTGCAATATAAGCACTCAGTGTCCGGCTTAGGACCAGACCCGAGCTTCTTCTCAGCAGGGGCAACGCGCTTGCCGCCGCCTTTCTTGAAGGGCTTCTTTGCACCCTTACCTTTCTTGAAGGTGGGGGGCTTGTTGACCATCAACACATGATTATCCTTTTTGATGTCCACCTCAGCAGCCTTCAGCTTTGCGAAGAGCTCGGTGATCGTATCAGTGGAACCAATCTGATTGTGAGTCACTACAAAACTTTTGTAGCTGGGAGGGAGTGATTGCAGAACCCTGTCAATCTTGAGCTCCTCTGGAATCTTGCAGTCTAGTTGCTCAAGGCGTTGAGTGTAGCCCGACATATTAATGGCGTGCTCACTAACGGAACTCCCTTCCTCCATCTTACAGTTAAAGAACTTCTCAGAGATCTCATATCTCTCAGAACGGGCCCGAGTCTGAAACATGGTTTTCAGCTCCTCGAGAATCTCAAAGGGCCCGGGATAGTCTTCAAAACGATTTTGAAGGTCCGATTCCATAGCAAACAACATGGTGCTCTTAATCACACCATAATCATCTTTGCGCGACTGATAGACAGCTTTCTCATCAGCTGGCGCAGTAGCAGCAGGGGCGTCACCTAACGCATTCTCAAGGACATAGTCCTTTTGACCGCCAGAGAGAATGATTCTCAGATTGCGGAACCAGTTGGTGAAGTTAGACCCATTGTTTTTAAGCTTTTCCTTCTCAGCAAAAACGTTGAAGTTGAAGTTGGACTTAGCCATTTGATCTACAATATTTGCAAGTACAAATTAGACTATGTTCATGATAACTAGTTCAACTTTTAATCAAATTACTAGATGAACTCCCACTAAATTCAACATCCCTCAAGTTGTTTAGTGAACATGATCCAAATTCATCACACCTAATCCGATCTTCACGAGAATAGATGTGGTTTCAATGGTGGACAACGAAGTGTCGATCATATCATTCATATGACTCATGCTTAACCTTTCGGTTCATGTGTTCCGAGGCCATGTCTGTACATGCTAGGCTCGTCAAGTTAGACCCAAGTAATTCCGCGTGTGCAAAACTGGCTTGCACCCGTTGTATGTGAACGTAGAGTCTATAGCACCCGATCATCACGTGATGCTTGGACACGACGAACTTTCGCAACGGTGCATACTTGGGGAGAACACAGTTTTTATCTTGATCTTTAAGTGAGGAATCATCTTATAATGCTACCGTCGCGATCTAAGCATAATAAGATACATAAAAGGATAAACATCACATGCATATAACTTTATGTGACATGGTATAGCCAATCTTCGCGCAATGATCTCCATCTTGTGCGTGCCGGCATGATCTCCATCACTCCACCATGATTGCCTCCACCACGAATAGCAACTACAACTATTGCTAACTACTTAGCGATAAAGTGAAACTATTACATGGCGTATAAGAAGTTGACACACAGGTCATACACAATTATAAAGACAACCATATGGCTCCTGCCGGTTGTGTACTCATCGACATGCAAGTCATGAAATATTACAAAACATGATCATCGCATACATTATACACATCACATCTTGGGCCATACCATATCACAGAAAACACTCCCTGCAAAAACAAGTTAGACGCCTCTACTTTGTTGTTGCATGTTTTACGTGGCTTATGGGAGTAGAATGCTAAGAACGATTCTTACCTACGGAAAGCCACAACGGTGATATTATTGTTGCCAAACTCCGGTGTAAATCCCATGATAACTATAGTGAGAGAAACTGGCATCCACCAGTCACATGTGTGGAACAAGCCACACGTCAAGTGCGGAGCCGGTCTCGCGAACGACGTCGCGTAAGGTTGGCCTGGACCGCTTCAATCTCACTATCCCGCGTCATAAGAAGAACACAAACAAGAGGCTTGCAACAGAGAACATCAAAGCCCTCAATAACCATGTTGCGTTCTACTCGTGAAACACATCTACGCATAGATCTAGCTCTAATACCACTGAAGGGTTTCGCGGCATAGTAAATCAAAATTTTCTACGGATGCGAACAGAGGGAAGCCAAGATCTAATCTAGGAGATGCAAACAACGAGAGAGATTGGATTAGATCTTCATACCCTTGAAGATTCGCACAGCGGAACGTTCGTCGGAACGTGGGTGATATAGTCGTACTCGCTTCTCCTCCTCGCGATCCGATCCGATCTAGCACCGCAAGTGGTGATGCCTCCGTGAGATGCACACGTGCAGCACCTCGATGTCTCCTCCTTCCTTGGTCCAGCAAGTATGGTGGAGAGATGGATTGGATCTACAACGCGACGGCGCGGTGCAAGTGGTGGAGAGTTTCTGCCGCAGGGCTTCGCCTACACGCAGTCGGGAGGGAGAGAGAGAGGAGGGCAGCAGGGCGACTAGGCTTGAGGGAAGGTGTGGGGGGGTGGTGCGCCCCAGCCCTCTATATATAGAGGGGTGGGCGCCAGCCCTAGCCCCTCCCCCAAGCCTAGGCCAGCGGCCAAAGGAGGGAGGAGTGGGGGGCAAGGAAACCCCCCCCGTTCTAGAAGCTCCAAACTAGGGTTTCCCCTTGTTTGGCCGGCTGGGCCCTATGGGGCCTTGTGCCCCTGGCCCAATGCAGCCAGGGCACTCCCTCATAGGCCCATGCCCCCTCCCGACATGTGGGACCACGTTGGACCCCTTCCGGAAGGTTCTAGAAGCTTCCGGTATAATACCGATTAACCCGGAACAATTCCGAACTCCAAAAACTGCACTACCTTATATGAATCTTATTCTCCGGACCATTCCGGAACCTCTCGTGATGTCCCGGATCCCATCCGAGACTCCGAACAAAAACTCATAAACCAATTATCCAATCTATCCTAGCGTCGAGACACGTTAAGTGTGTGACCCTTCGGGTTCGAGAATATGCGGACATGATCTTCTATCAATAATCAACAGCGGGGTCTGGAAACCCATATTGACTCCCACACATTCATCGATGATCATATCGGATGAACCACGATGCCAGGATTCAATCAATCCCATATATATATATTCCCTTTGTCTCGCGATATTTTACTTGCCCGAGATTTGATCGTCGGTACCGTCATACCTAGTTCAATCTCGTTCACAGCAAGTACTTTACTCGTTCCGTAATCCGATATCACTTTGTGATTAACTCCTTAACCACATGCTTGCAAGCGTTGTTGATATCGATTACCGAGTGGGCCCGAAGTATATCTCTCCGACTTGGGAGGGACAAATCCCATCTCGATACATACAACCCAACAGATACTTTTCGATCACCTGAGAGACACCTTTATTATCACCCTCTCATAGGATGACGTTTGATGACCTCAAAGCTTTCTTCCGATACCAGGGAGTTGTATTATCTCATGGTCTAAGGAATACAATATTTGACATAAGAAAAGCTTCGCAAAGATGAACACGATGACACGATCTAATTGCTTCGCTTAGTTTGGGTCTGTCCATCATATCATTCTCCCAATGATATGATCTCATTATTAATCGACAACTCATGTCCATGGTTAGGAAACCTTAACCATCATTAATCAATGAGCTAGTCCATAGAGGCTTACTAGGGACACGGTGTTGTTCACAAACCACACAAGTATTAAAGTTTCCGCTTAATACAATTCTAGCATGGAATATAAACATTATCATGAACAAGAATTATAATAATAATATCTTTATTATTGCCTCTAGGGCATAATTCCAACACCATCAACTTATCTTTTACAAATTCTCAAGAGCACAACAAAACATTCATCCTGTTAGGAAACCACATACTCCTATAGATGGACATGGAGATCAGAAGAGGGTCATGAGCCCATATAGCATCTCTGCCTTGAGTGCACCACCGACGACTGTGTCATGTCATGATCTCCCCTTGTACGCTGCTCATGTCATCCGCCATTCAAGAAAACACGGCCAGTGATCGTGCAAACTTGCATTGTGTCACTCTGACCCAGGAAAAGCTCCATCACCGTAGCCTGCACAGGCAAGGTGGAAGCGGTACCTGCAAAGAAAATTCATAGATGCAGAAATGATGGACATAAATGAATGTACACCCAAAATTCCCCTTGCCACTATTGTGTAAGTCTAGCACGCAAGCCTCCATGACTCAGCTTCTTATATGTATACAATGAGAGGCAAAGATCGGATTTGATAACCCACTTCTTTGTAACTATAGAAACTTCAGAATGTATAGTAGAAAAATTAGGAATTTCCCATCAGGTGGATAGAATGAATTACTGATTACCTTCTTCAGGCAACGATTTTTAGTTTCCTCCACTCCTCCTTTGATTCAGTAAATCCTTTCCATCAAATATCCGCAAAGTTTATGGTATCCTGGTCTCAAGAAAGTTCAGAATGGCCATCATAAAGTCTTCCATTATTCCTCATAAATTGAGTTGCTCAATTGTACTATTTCATATGCAGTTTTAATGTATGTTGATCACCTGTTTTATCCATAAAGAAACTGAGAAAGCTTATTTTGTTGCATAATGAAACATTAAGGTGTGTGCCATGTGCTTCTATCTCCATACTCACCCTTTGTTAATAGCTCATTACATGTGCTTCCATGTCTAAAAGTTGACAATGAATTTTCGTTTTACAGGTTTGACGTTTCAAGCGCCAGATCAAGCCTTGATTTATTATGGGATAAACTTGAGGCATGCAATTTTGAATTTTAACATTAATCTTATTTTCGATCCTGTTTCACTTTGAATGGACAAAACCGGGAAGAACTGCAAAGGCTCAGCATGTCATTATACTTTGACATCTCCATATATTGTTAAGAATTTGGCCAAAATATTGATGGAACTTGAACCTCATGTCCTTTTCTATTTTGTATCATGGAAGTGGAAGTGCATGTTTGTGTCCTTGCCACTATAGTATAAATGTTACTTACTATACATTGACATTGTGATGTAACATACAAAAAACAATATATGCCTTCTTGGATAAGCTATAACAAAAGAGAAAAGGAGGAAAACACCGATTCATGGTTAAACTATGCGCATCTCAATTGCATATGAATTATAAATGCTAAGATTAACAAATTCTAATTCTTCACCTTGTACTCAAGTGCACATATATCTAAATTTAACAACGTAAGGTAGAGATTAACCTGAAACTCATATGAATGCACGCTGCATTTTTTTGTCTGAGTCAGCTGCAGGTAGGAGGGCCTCCATAATAATGGAATTGAAAAAACCATTGAGGTGATTAGGTGAGCCTCCATAGCCTACCCGCCATAGGTCGTCACCACAACCATGACCGCAACCGCTATCCTGTGCCGCCCATGAAACCGCAAGACACATGATGTCCCCATCACAAGACACGAGACCAGGATGGCGCACTTGACCACATTGTCACCATTAACGTGAGCCATGACCCAAAGGCGAAGATGGGCGGGGCGAGGTGGGGGTAGCATTAGGGCGCAACATACCCAATTCCTATATGCTTTGATATCAAAGCGCACCCATGCGTAGTTACAAGATATATGGTCAATTATATTGTTGAGTTATAAATTACAGTGGAACATAGAAATAGCTACCAATAAAGTACCAAATATTATAATTAGTGAAATACTATTTTTCAAGATGTGATGCAGTCATATTTCAAAAAAGATATTGATCAATCAGCACACCATGTTGCTAGAGCACTACCACACCATCATTCCAAGTTAGCTAGGTTTCTCGGCACACTCACACACATACGAAAAAATGGCAGCATCCAATTAGAGAGAGAGAAAACATGCGTGAGGTAAAGGGAGGCTTCCCCATAAGACGGGTTCTGCCAGAAGCAGCACTAGCCGTTCACGTCGTCACAGTAGAGGCGACATGTCTAGAGGAACAACCCGTCATCATCCTTATCCCGGATGGACGGCCATCGGAACAGGGACGATAGGGCCTCCCCAGACTGGACCGCCGAAGTGCGGGGGTAGCAGGAGAAGGTCCATGCCGCGTAGGAGGATGGTGGCGGTGGTGAATGAGAAGGAGATGGTGAGGGAAGCCTAGGGGATCGTTGCCGGCACTGGACGCCAGGGAGGCCCTTAGGGTTTCCGCGTGTCGGCAATTGCAGGTGCAAGACGAATATTTTGGAGGGGGGGTCAAACGGGGAGATAACGTAGGAGCTGAGTGGGTGAGCGGTATGGCTGGGAAGGCCCGTGAGGTGCGGGGATAGTCAGGATGGGGCTGTCGGCGATGTGATCGCGGAAGTAAGGGAGAAAGAGAGAGAAAATTTGCACGTCCTTTTCTTCACCGGATGAATTGCTCGCCCAGCAGTGATGCTACAGTCCAGCGCGAGGAGGGCCAATATATCAGCGAGGGCATATATAAAGCAGGTGTAGCAATAACTACTTCTATCTATCCAAATCGTACGAACCATATTAGCTCATGTCACCATCCTACGTCCTAAAACACGAGAGCGGTAGTGCTCTCAGCTGGTTGGGTGAACACTAAGCTTAAGCTTATAAATAATTGAAGAAGGTAGGAAATAGGTCGTTCAAAGGAAACCAGATTAGAGGATACTTTTTTATTATGCTTGCAAAGTTATACTACCTCTGTCCGAAAATAAGTGACTTAGGTTTTTCTAAATTATATATATAGACATGTTTTATTATAGATATGCAATAACCAGATGGATAGACTTCTTACTTTAATGAAAGAGAAAGTAGTGGTTACTAAATCTTCATACACCATTTATATTCATATTAATTCTCACAGCAAATATTTCATGGCTTGACGTACTGGTGAGAAAAAAGTGTGCTTCATTGGTCCATAACTCTATATTCTAAATCTTTCAAGAGGTAAGAAGAAACATACTCCTATTAGATGGTAGACCGTCTAGAGTGAAGGATTTTGGGGTTCCCTGTCTGCCTATACATAAATATAGAAATCAATAATATCAAGGCTAGAAGGTTTTCAACAAATAAGAAATGTTCGCCATAGGGAATCGACAGTTCTTAGATTCCTTGAACCAACCTAGCAAATGAACCAGATGCCAATACCTCCACTAACACCACCTGCATCAAATTAGGAAAGAAACAGAACACCAGTAAGAACCCCCCCAAATTGGGTGAATATGGAAGGTAGGGAAATGGGCAATTCGAGGGAAGGGAGAAGATCTGGGGCATGGAGTGTACTCCAGAACAAATCCAGCAGAACCAATAGTGAATCCTTGGACCTAGAGCACCTGCATCAATTAAATTAGCAGAGGAAGTATCCTCCAAAATGAACCATGTATTGGACGGAGAAATAATTGGAGGAAGAGGGAGGTAGGAAGGAGGGAATATTTGAAGAACTAAGAATATGGATGTTGGGCCGCGAGGAGAAAAACTAAACTTTTTTCCTACATGGTGATCCCAAGATTTAGCTGAGGTATAAGGCCACGAGGGTTACCACTAGATGCGCAATTGCGGATTACTGATGTAGCGCGTCAGTTGATGCGGTGCAGTCCTCACGATCTCGATCCAATCAACGGTCGTCCAAGGGCTGATTGTGCAGCGCCTCTGCTGGTATCCACTTGTATAAGGAGGAGCGCCGGCGGTGGACTGCTAGGTCCAGTACAGCGGCAGGACTGCTATGGAGCTAGGGTTTGCAACGCATGGAATGAACTAACCGTCAACTCTCCTGGGTATCTGCGCCCCGCTATATTTACAGAGTGAAAGTAGGCTCCACTCACTTGTGGCCCATTCACTAAATCCCATATAGTATTAGTCATTGTGAGTCCAACTCACTAACTCAGTCCAAATCCGGCTCGGGTCTAACCCAACCAGATTTCCGATTCAGATTCAATCTGAACTTGCTCCCGCTCTTAAGTGTGTGACCCCGCAAGCTCATGGCAACTTGGACACGATTGGAGTCTGACTCTCAATCGATCAACCTGTAGCGGCTCCTAGCAGAACGTGCCGACTCCCAAGTACTAAGATTAATGACGACATGCCTTCCAATATGACTTACGTCCGAGTCCCTTTTGCCTCACGATATACCTTGTCGTACTATAGGCAAATAATCGTCATCCCTTAAATAGTCCAACTCTCTTCTTGATCCGAGATAAGTGATTCATCTGACTAACTCTTAGTCGATCGCCTCGATTAACACTTAACCAAGTCATGCATGGCCATGCTTTCCGAATCATATCATCCGAGAAGGCCAGAGAATATCTTTCCACGTGGAGGGGAAAAATCTCATCTTGGTTATTCACATCACGCATCTTGATTCTTAGTCGACCCAAAATCAGCCTTTATAACTGCCCTGTGATGGAACAACATTTGACAGGACCTAGTCGGTGATCCTCAACTCGGATTGTGCAACAACCTCAGGTCTGAGGATTACATTGATTGAGACATACAAATGACGACTTGTTCGTTGCATATCAATATGGGTTAATCCGACTCACTAAACTCTTTAGCCGAATCTGTGTAATCGGAAATAGCATCACCATGCCCATGACAAGTGGAACCGAGTCATCAGCCGACTTTCACATTGGTCTAAGTTGTGAGTCCAACACAACCTCGACGACCAAGGATATTTGGTATGAACAACATGAATGTATAGTTCCACAACCCAATCACATATTCAATGTATACATCAGATGTTTATGCAAAGAAAACTTAATAACTTGATGAATACAATGGGAATTACATCGTACATGGTTGCCTCTAGGGCATATTCCCAACAGTCTCTCACTTGCACTAGAGTCAATCTTCTGACATCACATGTCTAGGCATCTAATGCCCATAGCTCTCAGGTGCGCCTGATGACCCACAAGTATAGGGGGTGTATCGTAGTACTTTCGATAAATAGGAGTGTCGATCCCAACGAGAAGCAGAAGGTGTTGACTAGTGGTTTGGATCAGGAATTCTTTGTAAATACTTAGCAAACAGATTTTTATGTGTTTTTGATAATGCAAAGAAATAAAGTGCAAGTAAATAAAAGACAATAATAATAATTGCAGCAAGTGGCCCAATCCTTTCTTCAGCAAAGGACAAGCCGGTTGTATTACTTATGAGGATCAAATATTCTCGAGGACACATGTGAATTCTGTCAAGTGCTTTCGCTTCATATAGTTGATTAATCTTATTTGGTTGGATAAGTGTTGTGTGGGTGAACTTAGGTTAATGTATCGACCTTACTTGGACTAATACATACTTGTGATTATATCCCTTGCAAGCATCCGCAACTACAAGAAAGTAATTAAGATAAAAACCTAACCACAACATTAAACTCTAAGATCCTACACTCCCTTATGCAAAGGTTTTCTAACGGGGGTTCAGGTTTCTGTCAGTCCGGCAACCCACAATTAGTAGCCAAATACACAATGCATTCCCCTAGGCCCATAAATAGTGAAGTATCATGTAGTCGACATTCACATGACATCACTAGAAGAATAACACCACAACTTAAATATCAAACCATTGAATATTACTTCAACACAATTCCACTACTAACAACATTACTTCTTCCATGTCCTCAAGAACTAAACGAACTACTCACGAGACATCATATGGATCAAGATCAGAGATGATATAATGATAAGTAACAATATGAACATGAACAATAATTCAATGGTTCCACTCAATAGCATCAACTACAAAAGTAATCAACACCGGGAAAGTTTCCCCTAAGAACTATGCAAGATTCAACCCAATTGTTACAACGGGGTGGAGTGGTGGTGATGGTGCTAGTGGAGATGATGGTGATGATGATGACCCCGATGAAGTCTAGCTTGATGATGGTGTTGATGGCAAAGATCTCCCCTCTTCGGGAAGGAATTTCCCCGGCAGAATTCTGCCTGCCGGAGATCTCTTTCTCTCTCTATAGTTTCCGCCCCGCAGAGGCGGTGGAATATTTCTGTGCTCGCTCCCCGAGTCATAGGGTTTCGGGGGGGATGATATAGGCGAAAGGGCGACACTAGAGGTGGGCCAGGGTGGCCACACCACCTGGTGGCGCGGCCTAGGGGGGCCGCGCCAGGGGGTGGTGTGGCCCTCCTGTGGCCCATCTCGACTTCCCCTTCTGGCTTCCTTCGTATTTTGGAAAAATAGGGACTTCCATATATTTTCTGGAATTTTCTGATCTTCGCGAATATTGCATCTAGACACCACTTTTTTCTATCAGAATCCTGACTCCGGCAGTTCATCCTCCAAAAGTCATCCAACATGCAAAAATAGATGAAATAACATAAGTATCACCTCTTAATATGAAATATATCAATGAATAACAACAAATTATGATATAAAATAGTGATGAAAAATGGACGTATCAACTCCCCCAAGCTTAGACCTCGCTTGTCCCCAAGCGAAAGCTGAACTGAGTAAACATGACCACAGGTTTATGGAGTGAAGTGTCGATAAAAATAATACGGACAAGAAGCATCACATTTATCAATACACAGATCATAATAGAAAGCAACTCACTATTATATAACTTAACTTGCAACGAGTATGGGAAATCACAATAAAGATGCATAAAGACAATCATAATTGGTAATGGAAAACTTTGTTCTTGGTCAGAGAACAGTTGACAAATCATACTTAGTTTTCAAGTAGAGATTTTATAACGAAGTTTATGAAGCAGGAATCTTTTGCTCAAACATAAAGGGCTTTTCACAACTATAGCTTTCAAAGTAATATTCATTCAGATAAGAGCAATATGCAAAACAAGGAAGATAGGAAAAAACATTGAATAAATCATCATATGAATGATTGAATCACAACAACTCAAATGCTTGCTGGAGATAGAAAGGAATAGGTTTACTGACTCAACTAAGAAGTAAAAGATAGACCCTTCACAGAGGGTGAAGGGAATATGCCCTTAGAGGCAATAATAAAGTGGTTATTATGTATATTCCAAGTATATGATAGATGTTTATTTTGCATGCTATAATTGTATTAATACGGAAACGTTAATACATGTGTGTTTAATTAACAAACAAAAAGTTCCTAGTTATGCCTCTCTCATAAACTAGCTCACAACATTATTGGAATGGTGTGATGAACATTCATCCGAAGTATAGCATTACGATCAAAGTCATTGAGTTTATATTTCTATAACATCATACGAAGTGATACTATTCCTTAGACCATGAGATCATGTCAATCACTAACACTGGAAGAGTATCTTGATAACATCAAACATCGCACCATAACAGGGTGATTATAAATATGGGTTCATTACTACTAAAGTGTTATGTTGAGGCCCATGGATCGAGAGTGGAATATGTTCATCCTGATGACAGATAGATATGCTCTGGGCCCTCTCGGTGATATCATATTGATTAGCTTGCAAGCAAGTGATTTGATCACTAGAATGTTATATCACGGGAACAAGAAAAGAGTACATGTCAGTAACAAGATCAAACTAGGTATGGAGATACCGATGATCGAATCTCGGACATGTAATATATCGCGAAACAAAAGGATTAAGATACTAGCGTAAAAGGTTCTCGCGATCACAAGAAAGTCATCGTTGAATGTGTGGGAGTCAGTATGGATCTCCAGGTCCCGCTTCTGATTATTGATCTGAGAGGGGTCTCGATCATGTCCGCATTATTTGCGAACCGTAGGGTGACACACTTAAGAGACACTGACACCATTTGGACCAAAAGTTTCATGCCGAAAAGAATAACAAGCGCAGGAATTTATTTCACTAGATACCAAAACTGATTTTCGAGTGAAATTGCAGAAAGTGATTTTGCATGTGAAATGAAATACTAGCAAGGGGGTATATGTGAATGTTTGTCATTAAAGTAATTGACAAAATTCTGAATAAATAAAAGGAGTTTTATTTAATGAGAGTTTGCATTAAATTTGGTGGAAATTTATTGCGAATTTGAATGGGTTTTTTAGTGGAGAAAATTGAAAGGGCTTTTTGTGAGTGGAGTGTCCACCCACATGAATGAAGGAGGGGAGGGGGAATCCCCCATGTCCATCGGCCAACCCCTTGGGTGCCCCCTCCTCCTATAAAAGGAGCCCCCCTACTCTCTTCTCACTCACACCTCCTCGTGAAAGATCTCTCTCCCCCTCTAGTATTTATCCCCCATGGTCTCGGACTAGCGAGATACATGTTACCGATGGCTATTCGGCAAGAAAGAGTTGTTGCTTTCGTTGCATCACTGGAGCGAGGAGGCAGAGGTTTCTCGGTGCCTCGGACGTGTGTGCGAGCACGGATGCGCCGCTGATTTGCGGCGCTAGGACTTCCTCACTATCTTGAGATCGACAAGCGTTCGTCTACATCATCCACGAGTACAACCTTGTTAAGCTTTGTCGGTATTCAAGGGTATGTTCTCTACGGATGTATATCCGCCCGTTGCTTGTATATAGTAGATAGATCTTGGTACATAGTTGTTCCCATCATAGGAATTTTTTTGTTTCCTATGCTGTGATCCCTACAGTGGTATCAGAGCCGGATCTATGCGTAGATGCTTTGCACGGGTAGTACACATATGAGTATATGGGCAATGATGATCATGTTATTGATTCTTAGTTGTACTTTGTATATTGGTGGCATAGTGGGATGAAGTGGCCCGGACAAACTTTACATGTCCTCGCACATGAGACCTGTTCCACGCTTGACATGCAACTAGTTTTGCATAAGTGGCTAGCAGGTGTCTATCTCTCCTAATATAGTCAATATCTAATTTGCAACGAGTTGTCAATAATTTGGTTATCCTCGTTGTGGTTCATGTTCGTAAGTAAGAACGGTTCTATCTTCGAAAGCCCCAAGCCACGTAAAACTTGCAATGGATAAATTAGAAGCGTCTAGTTTAGAGTGTTGCTGGGATAGTGTCATGATATGGTTATGTTGTAAGTAGAAGTATAAGTTGATACTCTTACAACACACATAACATGTAAGTTCCATAGACCTTGGCCTTACACATAGAGGTATGATACTGATTATACCATGATGCACATGATGGAGATCAAGTGCAAGAACCATATCATTCCACTTATAAACATGTGATGTTTGATTGCATCTTATATTGCTTGTTTGGCGTTTTATTAGCATAATAAGATGATCCCTCATTTAGATATCAAGATAAAAATGTGTTCTCCCTTAAGTATGCACCGATTATGTTTCTTTGCTCTAAGACATCACGTGATGATCGGGTGTTCTTGGATCCACGATCATATTTCGGGTGTAAGACAGTTACACACGCGGATACTAATGTTCTTACTTGGCGAGCCTAGCATGTACATACATGGCTTGGAACATGGACCGAAAGGTTAAGCATGAGTCATATGGAAGATATGATGCCCATTTGATGCTCGCCTTTGAAGCTACACCGACTCATGTGATGATCGTACTTGGTGTAGTGGATTTGGTTCATGTAATCACCAAAAATGCATGAGGGATGTCGATTTTGAGTGGGAGTTCATACTTAATTTGGATTAGTTGAACTCAATCTATCATAAACTTAGTCTAAACTTTACAAATTCTGTTATAGATAGCACCACCTGCTTTTAATTTCAATGTATTCATGGAGAAAGAGAAACTTGCAACGAACGGTAGCAACTTTACCGACTGTGCCATGAATTTGAGGATTCTCCTCACTGGTGCACAAAAGCAATATGTGCTAGAAGCGCCACTAGGCCCCCCACCGTTCGATGATGCCCCTGACAAGGAAACGAATGTCTATCAAACTCGTCAGGAGGACCACAACTTAGTTCATTGTGGCATATTATATGTGCTAGAGCCAGAACTTCGAAAGCATTTCGAAAACGACAATGCATTTCATACAATGGGTGAGTTGAAAATGATTTTCGACACACATGCTGCTGTAGAGAGCTACAATGCTTCAGAAAAGTTCTTTAGCTGCATGATGGAAGAGAACAACTCTGTAAGTGAGCATGTACTCAAGATGTCGAGTTACGCCGATAAGCTTGTGGCCTTGGGAATAATGATTCCCATTGACTTAGGCATCCATTGTGTTCTCCAGTATTTGCCACCTAGCTATAAGAGCTTCGTGATGAACTATAATATGCAAGGCATGGGGAAGTCTCTCCCGCTTCTGTCAATGCTTAAAACTGCAGAAGTGGAGATCAAGAAGGAACATCAAGTGTTGATGATCAATAAGACCCCCTGGTTTCAAGAAAGACAAGAAGGGTAACATAAGGGAAAGAAGGGCGGCAAGATAGTTGCCGTGCCTGAAAAGAAACCCCGAGTTGGCCCTAAGTCTGATACCGAGTGCTATTATTGCAAGGGGCTGGCCACTGGAAGCGCATCTGCCCCGAATATTTGGCAAACAAGAAGGCCGACAAGGCAAATAATGGTATATATGATATACATGTTATTGATGTGTACTTGACTAGTACTCGCAGTAGCACCTGGGTATTTGATACCGGTTCAGTTGCTAATATTTGTAACTTGAATCAGGGGCTGAACAAGCGACCGCTAGAAAGGGGTGAGGTCAAGATGCATGTCAGCAATGGATCAAGCGTTGATGTGATCACCGTCAGAACGCTACCTTTCCACTTACCATAATGATTACTTATAAACTTGAATAATTGTTATCTGGTGCCAACACTGAGCATGTACATTGTATCCGGATCATTTTTTATGCGTAGTGGTTATTCATTTAAATCCGAGAACAATGGTTGTTCTATTTATATGAATGAAATCTTTTATGGTCATGCACCGATGATGAATGGTTTATTTCTGTTGGATCTCGATAATAATGTTACACATATTCATAATATTGATGCTAAAAGGATTAAACTTAATGATGATATATCCGCATATATGTGGCACTGCCGTCTAGGTCATATTGTCGTTAAACGCATGAAGAAGCTCCATTCGGATAGACTTTTGGAATCACTTGATTTTGAATCATTTGATACATGTGAGCCATGTTTTATGGGCAAGATGACTAGAACGCCGTTTTCCGGTTCAATGGAACGGGCGACAGATTTATTGGAAATCATACATTCTGATGTATTTGGTCCAATGAGTGTGTCGGCGCGAGGTGGATATCGTTATTTTGTGACTTTCACGGATGATATGAGTAGATACGGTTATATCTACTTGATGAAACACAAGTCTAAAACCTTTGAAAAGTTCAAGGAGTTTCAAAGTGAAGTGGAAAATCATCGTAATAGAAAGATCAAATTTCTACGGTCCGACCATGGTGGTGAGTATCTGACTTACGAGTTTAGCACTCCTATGAAAGAGTGTGGAATAGTTTCACAACTCACACCTGCCGGAACACCACAGTGAAATGGTGTGTCGAAACGTCGTAATCATACTTTATTAGATATGGTTCGATCTATGATGTCTCTGACGGACTTGCCACTGTCATTTTGGGGTTATGCACTATAAACTCTGCATTCACTTTAAATCAGACACCATCTAAATCCGTTGAAAAGACACCATATGAATTATGGTTTGGAAACAAACCTAAGCTGTCATTTCTTAAAGTTTGGGGATGCGATGTTTACGTGAAGAAACTTCAACCGGATAAACTCGAACCCAAAGCGGAAAAATGCGTCTTCATAGGATACCCTAAGGAAATTATTGGGTATTCCTTCTATCATAGATCCGAGGGCAACGTTTTTGTTGCCAAGAATGGATCCTTTCTAGAGAAAGTGTTTCTCACGAATGGCGTAAGTAGTCGGAAGGTAGAACTCGAAGAGGTTGTAGAACCTTCTCTTCATAGTATGGCAAGTAGCGCAGTGCCAGAAGTCGTTCCAGAGTTGGCTTCACCAATTGAAGAGGGAACTAATGATAATGATCATGAAGCTCCGAAAGAGAATACTACCGAACCTCGCAGTCTAGCAGGACGCGTGCAGCTCCCGAGCTATACGGAAATCCTGTTATGAATTTCATGGTCGATGAAATTAATGACCCTGCGACGTATGAAGAAGCGATGATGAGCCCGGATTCCAACAAATGGTTAGAAGCCATGAAATCCGAGATGGAATCCATGTACGAAAACCAGGTTTGGACCTTGGTGGACTTACCTCACGACTGAAAGGCCGTGGAGAATAAATGGATTTTCAAAAGGAAAACTGATGCTGATGGTAATGTGACCGTCTATAAAGCTCGACTTGTCGCAAAGGGGGTTCGACAAATTCAAGGAGCTAAGTACAATGAGACATTCTCTCCCGTAGCGATGCTAAAGTCAGTTAGGATTATGTTAGCAATTGTTGCATATTTCGACTATGAGATATGGCAGATGGATGTCAAAACTGCGTTCCTCAATGGCAATATTCAAGAAGAGTTGTATATGATACATCCAAAGGGTTTTGTCGATCCTAAGGATTCTAACAAGGTATGCAAGCTTCAGCGATCCATCTATGGACTGAAGCAAGCATCCCGGAGTTGGAATCTCCGCTTTGATGAGGTGATCAAAGAGTTTGGATTTGTCCAAACTTATGGAGAGGCTTGTATTTACAAGAAAGTGAGTGGGAGCAATGTGGCATTTCTAATATTATATGTGGATGACATATTATTGATCGGAAATGATGTAGATCTTTTAAACAGTGTTAAAAGTTATCTAAACAACAAATTTTCAATGAAGGACCTAGGTGAATCGTCATACATATTAGGCATAAAGATCTATAGAGATAGATCTAGGCGCCTAATAGGGCTATCGCAAAGTACATACCTTGATAAGATTTTAAAGAAGTTTAAAATGGACGGAAGTAAGAAGGGGTTCTTACCTATGTTGCAAGGGAAGACATTGAGTAAGACTCAAAGTCCGGCTACGACGGAGGAAAGAGAGATAATGGACAAAGTCCCCTATGCTTCAGCCATAGGATCTATAATGTACGCCATGCTATGTACAATACGATATGTGGCACATGCTATTAGTTTGACTAGTAGGTACCAATCTGATCTAGGATCAGAACACTGGATAGCGGTCAAGAATATCCTTAAGTACTTGCAAAGAACTAAGGATATGTTTCTTTTGTACGGAGGCGAAGAAGAGATCGTCGCTAAATGTTATGTCGATGCTAGCTTTGACACTGATCCGGATGAATCTATGTCTCAATCCGGATACGTATTTCTCATGAATGGTGGAGCGGTTAGTTGAAGGAGTTCCAAACATCCCGTGGTGGCGGGATCAACAACGGAGGCTGAATATGTTGCTGCTTCGGAAGCAGCTCAGGAAGCAGTTTGGATGAAGGAGTTCATAACCGAACTAGGTGTGGTTGCGAGAACGTTGGACCCAATGGTGATCTATTGTGACAACAATGGTTCCATAGCCAATGCCAAATAACCAAGGTCTCACAAGAATTCCAAGCATATTAAGCGCCGGTTTCACTCCATCCGCGATCATGTCAAGGATGGAGATATAAAGATTTGTAAAGTACACACGTATCTCAATGTAGCAGATCCGTTGACTAAAACTCTCCCTAGAGCAAAACATGATCAACACTAGAACTCCATGGGTGTTAGATTTATCACTATGTAACTAGATTATTGTCTCTAGTGCAAGTGGGAGACTGAAGGGAATATCTCCTGAGAGGCAATAATAAAGTGGTTATTATGTATATTCCAAGTATACGATAGATGTTTATTTTGCATGCTATAATTGTATTAATACGGAAACGTTAATACATGTGTGTTTAATAAACAAACAGAAAGTTCCTAGTTATGCCTCTCTCATAAACTAGCTCGTTGATTAACAAGATGATCAAGGTTTCGTGATCATGGACATTGGATGTTGTTAATAATGAGGTCACAACATTATTGGAATGGTGTGATGAACATTCATATGAAGTATAGCATTACGATCAAAGTCATTGAGTTTATATTGCTATAACATCATACGAAGTGATCCTAATCCTTAGACCACGAGATCATGTCAATCACTAACACTGGAAGAGTATCTTGATAACATCAAATGTCGCACCGTAACAGGGTGATTATAAAGATGGGTTCAGTACTACTAAAGTGTTATGTTGAGGCCCATGGATCGAGAGTGGAATTTGTTCATCCCGATGACGGATAGATATGCTCTGGGCCCTCTCGGTGATATCACATTGATTAACTTGCAAACAAGTGATTTGATCACTAGAATGTTATATCACGGGAACGAGAAAAGGGTACATGTCAGTAACGAGATAAAAATAGGTATGGAGATACCAATGATCGAATCTCGGACATGTAATATATCGCAAAACAAAAGGATTAAGATACTAGCGTAAAAGGTTCTTGCGATCACATGAAAGTCATCGTTGAATGTGTGGGAGTCAGTATGGATCTCCAGGTCCCGCTTATGATTATTGATCTGAGAGGGGTCTCGATCTTGTCCGCATTATTCGCGAACCGTAGGGTGAAACACTTAAGAGACACCGACACCATTTGGAGCAAAAGTTTCATGCTGAAAAGAATAACAAGCGCAGAACTTTATTTCACTAGATACCGAAACTGGTTTTCGTGGGAAATTGCAGAAAGTGTTTTTTCATGTGAAATGAAATACTAGAAAGGGGTTATGTGTGAATGTTTGTCATTAAAGTAATTGACAAAATTCTGAATAAATAAAAGGAGTTTTATTTAATGAGAGTTTGCATTAAATTTGGTGGAAATTTAATGGGAATTTGAGTGGAGAAAATTGGAAGGGCTTTTTGTGAGTGGAGTGTCCACCCACATGAATGAAGGAGGGGAGGGTGTAACACCCTCAGAATCGACCCTATGCAAGTTTCAGCGCTTCCCGCCAAACCCGTATAGAAACGATTCAAAGGTGCCCACCAGGCACTTTCGTGCGGGTGGAAAACGAAGTAATAACATTACACAACAGTCCTCGATGGGACCCACAGAACAGATATATACAACAGCGACTCAATGCGTCAAGAATACAGATATACAATACAAAGATCCAAATCACCTTTAAAACGATATAGCGTCCGAGTACGGACAAGATGCAAATTGAGCTAAGAGCCCTGAAGAATAAGCAATGGCGTCCATAACCCTGCCCAGGCCAAGCCGGAAGGGTAACCCTGCTAACGACGTCGATCTCAAAACCTGCTTAAACAAAAAGGGGTGCCGACGAAGGGCAAAGGAAAAAGAGAGAGCGGTCAGTACTGAGGCCAGTACACGGCGAGACTAGAATTCGGCGGTCCTCGCCTACATAGGTATGGTGGACTAAAGCGGCAGCGGCAGCTTGCGCTAAACAACCTATAGAGACTCGATACAACTGGCGGCTATCAGAGAGGGGTAAGAAAGACCTATTCGGACCCATCCTGATACTACCATCAAACAAACCCGTCCTGATGTTTCCCCCTCGAGACCAAACGAGGAAGTCAACCGAGGAACGCACACAGTTGGCAGTTTTATTTATTCAGTTATCGTTGCAGCAGTTACTAGTCAAATATAGATGGTCATCCTGATAAAATAAGCAGTGGGCAATTTTAGTTAACCATTCCGTTATAGTTGCAACACTTACTAATCAGATACAAATAGCATGAGATAACCCCAAAAACCCAGCAGTTGTTGGTACTTTTATTTAGCCATTCCGTTGTAGTTGTAATACTTACTAGTCAGATACAATGGTCGCAAGCGACAACCCAAACAAGCAATTGTGGGCAGTTTTATGTAGCCATTCCATTATAGTGAAGCTGATTACTAGCATTATAAAGTCAAATTTATAGCACTACTTTAGTTATAGTTGTCTATGATCGAGATACTGTGCTCCAAGTCGTCCATAACCGCGGACACGGCTTTCAGAAAGTTTTACCCGGCCGGGGTGCACAAATAGCAACACACACTCGATAAACCTCGGAAAAACCAAATCAAAACCCAACGAGGCCTTCACGACAAAGCAATCACAGGATTCAGAAATATTTCAGGGGGCCACCCCTTGGAGTACACCCGCAACGAAGCTAGCTGACTCCGAGACGGACCCGAGGTTTGGGTGGACGGCTGTGAACGACTGGGAACCCAAAACTGGGCTTGTCGACACCGCGAAAACGTGTCCCGATCCTAAACAGTACAGGTGCTATCCATCGCACAATTTAAATAAAGCAGTAAAGCATGGCATAAGTACAGGATAGTAAATAAAACCTCAAACTAGTTTGTGGCCCCAAGAAATAAGACGGAATCAAGCTCTGGCTCAGGGAGGTCCCATAAGCCTCCCGGATATGGATAGCGCGAATATTCAAGGAACAGGTATCAAGTACTCGGGGTCCTACGGGACACAAGTGGACGGTTAACAACCAAATAACATCTATTGCCCACCTGTGCCTCTGCTTACTTACTTCAATTTTAGTTGTTAAACAGGAATTAAAGTGAACGATAAGTAAAACCATGATCATCTCCAACATCAAACATGCGGCAATACACCAACAACTGTGGCACTTGACGACACGCAACAGCACTTGAGCAAGCGACTACGACGCGCAAGTCCAACTATCTACCAAACAACAGGTAATAGGATGTGTCCAAGGCAATATAAGGCTGCAAGGGATATCACGGGTACGAAAACTAGAGCAACGCAACACAGATAGCAATAGATCAACAGGAGGGAATAAATACTATAAAAGTAAGATAGGTAGAAAGGGGGAGATGCTCGCCTGAAAACATTGTCGAAGGTTCAACCGAAGATCGGGGCGAAGCTCACATCAACTCAATGGCCCAATCCGCGAAGAAGCAAAACACTAGAATAAACACCGGATGCAATATTTAATACTACGGTAGAAAATCGGGCATGATGCATGTATGATGTATGCCATGGCAAAGGTGCGATGCAATTAGGTCATATTAAGTGGAACCTGGGTCCCGACAATTAATTGAACGGTTCAAGTTATTTATCTACCCCGCAAATTAAATGTTGTAATAACAGGGCAAGATAAGTTACCGGTTCGCTACACAAATTTAAATGAGGCCAATATAAGACTAGATTTGTCCGCATATGGGCCCCATATTTAATTATTAGGTGAATCGGCATAAGGCCCCCAAACCACACAGTATGCATGCAAGTATGGCAAATAATATGCAACAAGTTGTTATTACATTTATAAAGTAGGGCTCGAGAAAAGGGGTCACACATTAGGGGGTCTCGACGAACTTGGGGTTCCGGGGTTCGGGGTTCGACAGGGTTCAGGGTTCGACGGGATCGGTCTCGGATAACGGAGTAGATCTTGGCGTTCCGTGAAGGAAGGACTTGGTTCGGCGCCGGGGGCGTATCGGACTCGCCCTGGTCGGTGTCGATCTTGTCGGGCCCGAGTATCAGGTCGGTCTTGGCGTTCAGGGCGAAGAACTTGGCGTATCCGGGATGGAGAGCTTGCCGTTCCGTGGCGATCTTGCTGGCCTTCGGGTCATCAACTCCGGGAAGGGGATCTTGGAGCGGCGCCGGGTTCGGTGAGGTCGTTCTTCGGGGTTCATGTCTCCGCAAGTCTTCGGTAGACCTTGGTGGAACCAGAAGTAGAACTCGACGTCAAACGGCCATCAGGGCGACGATCCGTACATCCTGGGTCTTCGGACGATCTTGTCGCACGGTGTCCGGTTAGGCGAACTCGTCGGTCCCGCGGTTTCGATTGTCGGTGTCGGACTTGGGTGAGTCGGGTACCGGGGTCTTCGGATCCGAGAAGAAGATCATGGCGGTCCGGGGGAGCGGCCTTCGGGGTTTGGATCCGGGAAGGCGACCTTTGGATCCGAGAGGTAGATCTGGGTGTCACTTGTCGATCTTGTCTATGGCGGACTCAGGTTTGTGTTGGAAGTCTTCGGAAGATCTTGGCGGAAATCCGGGAAGGGTGGCTTCACGTAACTCCTGGGAGCCAGGACGTTGTCTGCAAGGGCCGCGATGGGAAACACCCTGCAAGGCGCGTCGGTAGGGCGACCACGACGACAGGGATGGATGGCTAGGGTCCCTGCAGAAGGATAGAGGGAGATCACAGGCATCAATGGCCGGAGCAGGTGGTGTCTGCACTGATACGGCAGGGGAACGGAGAGGAGCGGGCAAGCTTTGCCAGGGGGCTCTGCAGCAGGACGGCGAGATGGAGGCGGCTGGTCGCGGGAGAGATGGTCGCTGGCGGCGGCGAGTGCGGCCAGAAAAGAAGCGGGTCGGACGAGGCTGGAGGAGAGGGGCTCGGGCGAGAGGAGGCAGTCACGCGGCGGGGACGAGCCGGAGGCGGGCTCGCCGGCGGCGGACGGAGGGCGGGGCGATGACCGGCGAGGCGTGCAGGGCGAGGCGCGCTCGGCCGCGGCTAGAGGAGGAGGCGGGGCATGCGCGGGACGAGGAGAGAGGGGAGGAGCTAGGTGCGCCGCGGATGGCCAGGGGCGGAGCGATGCAGGCAGAGGAGGGCGCTCGAGCGACGGACGCTGGCGGGGCGGTTGGCGGCCGGCGGAGGAGAGCGGCGGCGCTCCGGGCAGGAAAGCTTGCAGGGGAGCGGCGAACGACGGTGGGGGAGGAGGTTGGAGAGGAGGGCCTGGTGCCATGGGGAACGAGGAGAGGAACGGGGGAGGCGTGCGGAGGGAAGAGGCCGGCGGGGAAGGGGGCATCTAGCGGCCGGCGCTGGGGATGAAGGAGGGAAGGGCGGCGGCGGAAGGTTGAGGGGAAGGCGGCGGCGTCGGGTTGGGGAACGACGGGAGGGGAGGAGCGTCACGAGGAAGGTGGGAAGGGTCGGTCGGGGGCTGGTGGGCGAGCGACAGGAGGTGGGAGGTGAGGCCCGGGGAATCCCGATGCGGGGAAACGCGCCTCAGGTGGGGGTGGGACGCGCGCTGCGCGCTGGCGTGTGTGTGCGTGGTGGGGTCCAGGGCGGTGTGGTGTTGCGTGTGTTTGCTGGTTGGTGGGGTGGGGGAGTGGAGAGAGAGTGTGGGGTGGCTGTGTGGGGGTGATGTGGCAACTGGGGGTTGGCTGGAGGGAAGGGAGAGGGTGAGGTGGCGTGCGGCTATTGGATGGGGTGAGGTGGAGGGGGTTTGGGTAGACTAGGATTGGGTAGTTTTAGGATTTTGGGTGGACCGATTTTATTCTGGGGGTGGTCGACTGGGTCGAACCGGCCCGTTCGACTGCCCCTAAAAATAATTAAATATTTTATTTATTTCAAACAGGGCTTTTGCAAACCGATAGCAGACAAAACAAAAATAATCCGGAGACCCGGGTTTTGTGTTTGAACAAAGACGGGGCGTTTTAGAAAACAAAATAGGTTTTTCCGAAATTAGTTTTATGCAAGCAAATGCAAGATGATGACGATGCTCAAATGCAATGTGGCATGATGACATGAGCATGCGGTCATGATGATGCAATGCACAAAAACAACGCGATTTTCTAGTAGTGGTTTTTGCGGGATGCCACAATTCGACACCACTAACAATGGATCTCGCCCTCGAGATCCGCCTCATGGTACCGGAAAGAAGGGCGGCGATCTGAATCTTCTCGCATCGTGTAGATCTTCGCGACACCACTAACAAGAGGTCGTTGTCCGTGATCGTCGAGGGAACACTCCGGGAATAAAAGGTCGAAGGTAGAGGTATCAGCAAATAAAGCCACCTCTAGCTTCCGTGGAAGGAGTATAAGTGCAATGATTCACCATTCAATGTGCAAGAGCGAATGATAAGAGTAGTCGGATGGTGATCAGTCCATCGCGCACCCAAAGCATTACTCTGCACATGAATAGGAGATTATGCAACCAACTCTCAGGATTCAGATTGTAGATCTCGCCAAGCGAGGTTCGGAAACAAAGGGGTGATGCAGACTCTGCATCGGATCTGGCGTAGGGGATGTCGTCGCGTCGGAAAACACCGGAAAGCACAAACAAGAGACAGAGAGAAATCCAACAGATGAAGGATTCCTCTGATAGCATGAAGACCAGATGTAGCAACACCGTTACCAAAGGAGGAAGCGAAAACCTAAAGGTACGACGGAAACCCAACCGCGAGAAATCCTGGACTCGAAGAGAGAGAAGAGAGCGGATTCAAAACACGCAGAGGTGAGAGGAGAATAGCAGAGGGGTAAGGAGTAAAAGCAGACCTAATCAGAACTATCCAACCGATTTTGCGAAAATAGTTTTGACACTCTACTTCGGCCGTTAGCTAGGTTATCCTACAGGCTGGACTTGTGGGGTATCGCAACTGCTGAGCTCTGATACCACTCTGTAACACCCTCAGAATCGACCCAATGCAAGTTTCAGCGCTTCCCGCCAAACCCGCATAGAAACGATTCAAAGGTGCCCACCAGGCACTTTCGTGCGGGTGGAAAACGAAGTAATAACATTACACAACAGTCCTCGATGGGACCCACAGAACATATATATACAACAGCGACTCAATGAGTCAAGAATACAGATATACAATACAAAGATCCAAATCACCTTTAAAACGATATAGCGTCCGAGTACGGACAAGATGCAAATTGAGCTAAGAGCCCTGAAGAATAAGCAATGGCGTCCATAACCCTGCCCAGGCCAAGCCGGAAGGGGTAACCCTGCTAACGACGTCGATCTCAAAACCTGCTTAAACAAAAAGGGGTGCCGACGAAGGGCAAAGGAAAAAGAGAGAGCGGTCAGTACTGAGGCCAGTACACGGCGAGACTAGAATTCGGCGGTCCTCGCCTACATAGGTATGGTGGACTGAAGCGGCAGCGGCAGCTTGCGCTAAACAACCTATAGAGACTTGATACAACTGGCGGCTATCAGAGAGGGGTAAGAAAGACCTATTCGGACCGATCCTGTTACTACCATCAAACAAACCCGTCCTGATGTTTCCCCCTCGAGACCAAACGAGGAAGTCAACCGAGGAACGCACACAGTTGGCAGTTTTATTTATTCAGTTATCGTTGCAGCAGTTACTAGTCAAATATAGATGGTCATCCTGATAAAATAAGCAGTGGGCAATTTTAGTTAACCATTCCGTTATAGTTGCAACACTTACTAATCAGATACAAATAGCATGAGATAACCCCAAAAACCCAGCAGTTGTTGGTACTTTTATTTAGCCATTCCGTTGTAGTTGTAATACTTACTAGTCAGATACAATGGTCGCAAGCGACAACCCAAACAAGCAATTGTGGGCAGTTTTATGTAGCCATTCCATTATAGTGAAGCTGATTAGTAGTCATTATAAAGTCAAATTTATAGCACTACTTTAGTTATAGTTTTCTATGATCGAGATACTGTGCTCCAAGTCGTCCATAACCGCGGACACGGCTTTCAGAAAGTTTTACCCGGCCGGGGTGCACAAATAGCAACACACACTCGATCAACCTCGGAAAAACCAAATCAAAACCCAACGAGGCCTTCACGACAAAGCAATCACAGGATTCAGAAATATTTCAGGGGGCCACCCCTTGGAGTACACCCGCAACGAAGCTAGCTGACTCCGAGACGGACCCGAGGTTTAGGTGGACGGCTGTGAACGACTGGGAACCCAAAACTGGGCTTGTCGACACCGTGAAAACGTGTCCCGATCCTAAACAGTACAGGTGCTATCCATCGCACAATTTAAATAAAGCAGTAAAGCATGGCATAAGTATAGGATAGTAAATAAAACCTCAAACTAGTTTGTGGCCCCAAGAAATAAGACGGAATCAAGCTCTGGCTCAGGGGGGTCCCATAAGCCTCCCGGATGTGGATAGCGCGAATATTCAAGGAACAGGTATCAAGTACTCGGGGTCCTACGGGACACAAGTGGACGGTTAACAACCAAATAACATCTATTGCCCACCTGTGCCTCTGCTTACTTACTTCAATTTTAGTTGTTAAACAGGAATTAAAGTGAACGATAAGTAAAACCATGATCATCTCCAACATCAAACATGCGGCAATACACCAACAACTGTGGCACTTGACGACACGCAACAACACTTGAGCAAGCGACTACGACGCGCAAGTCCAACTATCTACCAAACAACAGGTAATAGGATGTGTCCAAGGCAATATAAGGCTGCAAGGGATATCACGGGTACGAAAACTAGAGCAACGCAACACAGATAGTAATAGATCAACAGGAGGGAATAAATACTATAAAAGTAAGATAGGTAGAAAGGGGGAGATGCTCGCCTGAAAACATTGTCGAAGGTTCAACCGAAGATCGGGGCGAAGCTCACATCAACTCAACGGCCCAATCCGCGAAGAAGCAAAACACTAGAATAAACACCGGATGCAATATTTAATACTACGGTATAAAATCGGGCATGATGCATGTATGATGTATGCCATGGCAAAGGTGCGATGCAATTAGGTCATATTAAGTGGAACCGGGGTCCCGACAATTAATTGAACGGGTCAAGTTATTTATCTACCCCGCAAATTAAATGTTGTAATAACAGGGCAAGATAAGTTATCGGTTCGCTACACAAATTTAAATGAGGCCAATATAAGACTAGATTTGTCCGCATATGGGCCCCATATTTAATTATTAGGTGAATCGGCATAAGGCCCCCAAACCACACAGTATGCATGCAAGTATGGCAAATAATATGCAACAAGTTGTTATTACATTTATAAAGTAGGGCTCGAGAAAAGGGGTCACCCATTAGGGGGTCTCGACGAACTTGGGGTTCCGGGGTTCGGGGTTCGACAGGGTTCAGGGTTCGACGGGATCGGTCTCGGATAACGGAGTAGATCTTGGCGTTCCGTGAAGGAAGGACTTGGTTCGGCGCCGGGGGCGTATCGGACTCGCCCTGGTCGGTGTCGATCTTGTCGGGCCCGAGTATCAGGTCGGTCTTGGCGTTCAGGGCGAAGAACTTGGCGTATCCGGGATGGAGAGCTTGCCGTTCCGTGGCGATCTTGCCGGCCTTCGGGTCATCAACTCCGGGAAGGGGATCTTGGAGCGGCGCCGGGTTCGGTGAGGTCGTTCTTCGGGGTTCATGTCTCCGCAAGTCTTCGGTAGACCTTGGTGGAACCAGAAGTAGAACTCGACGTCAAACGGCCATCAGGGCGACGATCCGTACATCCTGGGTCTTCGGACGATCTTGTCGCACGGTGTCCGGTTAGGCGAACTCGTCGGTCCCGCGGTTTCGATTGTCGGTGTCGGACTTGGGTGAGTCGGGTACCGGGGTCTTCGGATCCGAGAAGAAGATCATGGAGGTCCGGGGGAGCGGCCTTCGGGGTTTGGATCCGGGAAGGCGACCTTTGGATCCGAGAGGTAGATCTGGGTGTCACTTGTCGATCTTGTCTATGGCGGACTCAGGTTTGTGTTGGAAGTCTTCGGAAGATCTTGGCGGAAATCCGGGAAGGGTGGCTTCACGTAACTCCTGGGAGCCAGGACGTTGTCTGCAAGGGCCGCGATGGGAAACACCCTGCAAGGCGCGTCGGTAGTGCGGCTAGAAAAGAAGCGGGTCGGACGAGGCTGGAGGAGAGGGGCTCGGGCGAGAGGAGGCAGTCACGCGGCAGGGACGAGCCAGAGGCGGGCTCACCGGCGGTGGACGGAGGGCGGGGCGACGACCGGCAAGGCGTGCAGGGCGAGGCGCGCTCGGCCGCGGCTAGAGGAGGAGGCGGGTCATGTGCGGGACGAGGAGAGAGGGGAGGAGCTGGGTGCGCCGCGGGTGGCCAGGGGCGAAGCGATGCAGGCAGAGGAGGGCGCTCGAGCGACGGACGCTGGCGGGGCGGTTGGCGGCCGGCGGAGGAGAGCGGCGGCGCTCCGGGCAGGGAAGCTTGCAGGGGAGCGGCGAACGGCGGTGGGGGAGGAGGTTGGAGAGGAGGGCCTGGTGCCATGGGGAACGAGGAGAGGAACGGGGGAGGCGTGCGGAGGGAAGAGGCCGGCGGGGAAGGGGGCATCTGGCGGCCGGCGCTGGGGATGAAGGAGGGAAGGGCGGCGGCGGAAGGTTGAGGGGAAGGCGGCGGCGTCGGGTTGGGGAACGACGGGAGGGGAGGAGCGTCACGAGGAAGGTGGGAAGGGTCGGTCGGGGGCTGGTGGGCGAGCGACAGGAGGTGGGAGGTGGGGCCCGGGGAATCCCGATGCGGGGAAACGCGCCTCAGGTGGGGGTGGGACGCGCGCTGCGCGCTGGCGTGTGTGTGCGTGGTGGGGTCCAGGGCGGTGTGGTGTTGCGTGTGTTTGCTGGTTGGTGGGGTGGGGGAGTGGAGAGAGAGTGTGGGGTGGCTGTGTGGGGTGATGTGGCAACTGGGGGTTGGCTGGAGGGAAGGGAGAGGGTGAGGTGGCGTGCGGCTATTGGATGGGGTGAGGTGGAGGGGGTTTGGGTAGACTAGGATTGGGTAGTTTTAGGATTTTGGGTGGACCGATTTTATTCTGGGGGTGGTCGACTGGGTCGAACCGGCCCGTTCGACTGCCCCCCTAAAAATAATTAAATATTTTATTTATTTCAAACAGGGCTTTTGCAAACCGATAGCAGACAAAACAAAAATAATCCGGAGACCCGGGTTTTGTGTTTGAACAAAGACGGGGCGTTTTAGAAAACAAAATAGGTTTTTCCGAAATTAGTTTTATGCAAGCAAACGCAAGATGATGACGATGCTCAAATGCAATGTGGCATGATGACATGAGCATGCGGTCATGATGATGCAATGCACAAAAACAACGCGATTTTCTAGTAGTGGTTTTTTTGGGATGCCACAGAGGGGCAGCCCCCATGGCCGGCGGCCAACCCCTTGGGTGCCCCCCTCCTCCTATAAAAGGCGCCCCCTCCTCTCTTCTCACTCACACCACCTCGTGAAGGATCTCTCCCCCCCTCTAGTATTTATCCCCATGGTCTCGGACTAGCGAGATACATGTTCCAGGTGGCTATTCGGCAAGAAAGAGTTGTGCTTCCGCTGCATCGCTAGAGCGAGGAGGCGGAGGTTGCTCGGTGCCTCGGACATGTGTGCGAGAACAAATGCGCCCTGATTTGTGGCGCTAGGACTTCCTCTCGATCTTGAGATCGGCAAGAGATCGTCTACATCAACCACAAGTTCAACCTCATTAAGCTTTGTCGATCTTCAAGGGTATGTTCTCTACGGATGTATATCCGCCCGTTGCTTGTATCTAGTAGATAGATCTTGGTACATAGTTGTTCCCATCGTAGGATTTTTTTGTTTTCTATGCTGCGAACCCTACAGAGGGAAGGAGGGATTTGAAGTTTCATAAAGAGCTTTCAAAAGATTATGGTACTTACTAGCTTTGAGCTCTCATTGCCCCTATCATAAGCATCTTAAGGCAATTAAGGTTAAAATGAACAAATATGAAGTATATGCTTGACAAATCATAAGTTGGCAATCTCATGTCCCTTGAGTACGAGGGTCGTTCCTCATGCTACTCAACTTTAGTCACAAGAAAGTCCTTGTCATTGTAAGTATATGTGCATCATAGAGAACCGCCAACATGGTACCCCTTTCCCCATGACACAGGAGCTATCCCATATCAAAATGACAAGGCAACAGATAATGAGCATCTCAACAATCTTTTTTATTTGCTATTTGCATAGGTTTTTATTGAGGATGCTTCATAGATTGCTCACTATGGTTATGATGCAAGTTTCCACCATGATTAGGCATGGCTTAGGCTAGCCGCTCAGGCATTTGTCTAACACATATACACTACTCCATGGACTTACAAGCTCCCCTTTTATTTCACACCGCCGACATCCGCAAACAAAAGATCATGATATCAACTGGGTAGATATTTATAGGTGTTGAAAGCGTTCCCCATGACAACATGGTTCTGCTAATTCCAAACTTATAAGTGCAAGCATATACAGCATAGATGACACCATGGTTCAAGTTTATTAAGGGCAGGAAAATAAGGTGTGCCATCAAGTTTGTGGGAGCTTTACTAACTAGTTTTCACATAACAAAATAATTTTTAATTTAGAAGATAGATAAAACTTGAGAATTTACTTGGAATAGCAATAATGCTAATAGGTAGATATGGTGGACACAAATGACATATGTTTTAGTTCTAGGATTGGATGCATGCGAAGCGTTCCCTCTCAGTACAGGTTTTTAGCTAGCAAGGCTGGGTAGCAAGCATAAGAGTTGAAGGAAACAAACAAACATACAAGTGATATAAACAATCAAGCAATCTTCCTTGAAAACACAAAAGATCTTAACTAAAGAATACTAAGCTTATGAGCCAATCAAGAAATAAAGAAAATAATATAATATATACTATTACTTTTCTATTTTCCTTTCAATCCTCAAAAAGTGTTACTACTGACCAAAGCTAGGTTTGCCAAAACCAACTAAATTAACTTGATGCTCCCAAAGTGATACCAATACTAATCAACAAGAATAATCATAAAACAGATATTGCAAACTAAAATAAGATGTGCAAAAAGTAAATGATGAAACTTCTCATTAGTATTCCATAAAGGCACTCACACCAAGGGATACATAGATAACCAACTAGAGGAGAGATACTTCCACAATGCAAACCATCCTATATGATAACTTCTCTATTCATGATATGACTCTACTAAAAAGGTAAAAAAGATGAAAGATAATGATGTGATATCGCGGCACTCCCCCAAGCTTAGAACAAACCAAGGGGATGCCAAAACCCGATGACGAATTACTCCTTCTATGGTGGTGGTGTTCTCTCGATAAAATTTTCAATCAACTTCTTCAGATCCTCAATCTCGAAGGCTAGAGTACGAATCATATCCGAATTATGCTCATTGTGGTTCATGATCATGTTAGACTGAGAATCCCAGTCCTTGTGATTCTTTCCACACTCTTCCTCCTTATAGTATTCTTTCCCTGCATGGTTAGGACGAGGCATATCCCAACTAGAGGGCAACTTTCCCTTAGGCATCTTTTGGAATTGTTGATCATGTATAAGAGTATGGAAGGGGTTCTTGGTGCGTGGAGGAAGTGACCATGTACACAAGCAAAGATGCGGAACTTTCCCTCCTATGGACATCCGTGCAGTCCTCTTGAGCTTGATAGGATTTGCAACCACTCCAATGCTTGCAACAGTGGCATGGGTGTGTGGACGCTTGTCTTCCTCCACCTCTTCTTCAACTTCAACCATGATCTCCTCCTCCTTCTTGGGGTCTTGGATATCATCTTGCATGAGCTTCTTGCCCTTGTCGTTGGCGGAGACCATTGTGCTTCTAAACTTGAGAATAGTTCCTGGCAGAAATAGATCGAAACGAAAACACGATGAGACACGAGATATGGACCTCGTGGGATCTGGGGGATTATATATTACAAAGTTTTACAACATAAGGAAGATACTGGGCGAAAACGGGACGGAGACGGGCTCAGGGGTGGTCACACGCCCTGGTGGCGCGGCTAGGTGGGCCCGCGCCATGGGGTGGTATGAGCCACCCGGGCTCCGTTTCCTTCCCTCTTTCGACTCGTTATCTTCCATATGAAATAAAAAACTACAAAAATATAATTTGGAAAGTTTTTCACTAACCTTTTCTTACCAGAACTGTTACCTATTCGAAAACGGGCTCTATAGGTTCCTGAATTTGGTCTTTAATAAATTCTTCTAAAGTCACCATTTTAATAATATCAACATCTTCATTATAAGAATCTCTAGAAATATAATGTTTGAGCCTTTCACCATTCACCACTTGCGTAGTTTTGTCTCTCAATGAGGAAATTTTAATTGCACCTAAACGGTACACATCTTCAATGATAAAGGGCCCTTCCCATTTTGAGAGTAACTTTCCTGCAAAAAATCTGAGACGAGACCTATACAAAAGAACTTTCTCACCAACATGGAACTCTCTCTTGAGAATTCTCCTATCATGCGGTTTCAAAAAAAATTCTCCTATCATGCCACCTTTTTACTTCTTCTTTGAAGAGTCTAGCATTTTCATAAGCTTCACTACTCCACTCATCCAAAGAACTCAATTCAAGCAATCTTTTCTTACCAGCAAGTTTAAAATCTCTATTCAGTTCTTTTACTGCCCAATAAGCTTTATGTTCTAATTCTAAAGGCAAGTGACAAGCTTTTCCATACTGCCCAATTAGGCTAATTCTAAAGCCCAATTTTTCCTAGATCTATTGACAGTATTTTGCAAGATAGATTTAATTTCTCTATTTGATTATTCTACTTGCCCACTTGTTTGAGGATGATAAGCTGAAGCAATTCTATGATTAACATTATATTTAGCAAGGGTCTTCCTAAAGCGACCATGAATAAAATGAGAACCTCCATCAGTCATAAGATATCTAGGCACACCAAACCTAGGAAAAATAACATCTTTAAGAATTTTTAAAGAGATCTTACCATCAGCACTTTTTTTAGGTATGGCTTCTACCCACTTAGTAACATAATCAACAACAACAAGAATATGAGTATACCATTTTGAAGGAGGAAAAAGACCCATAAAGTTGAATCCCCAAAAATCAAATGGTTCAATAACAAGAGAATAACTCATAGGCATTTCATTGCGTCTAGAAATGTTACCAACTCTTTGACATTCATCACATGATAAAATAAACTTTCTTGCATCTTTAAAAAGAGTAGGCCAATAAAACCCTGATTGTAAAACCTTTTGCATGGTTCTATCTCCAGCATGATGTCCTCCATAAGCACTACCATGACACTTTCTCAATATCTCTTGTTGTTCATATTCTGGAACATGTCTTCGCATAATACCATCCACTCCTTCTTTATATAGATGTAGGTCATCCCAAAAATAATGCCTCAGATCATAAAAGAATTTTCTTATTTGCTAGGCTGTAAAGGTTGGAGGAAAATACTTGGAAACAATAAAGTTAGCATAATCAACATACCAAGGACTCTCTCATGGGCTTACCTTTACTGCAGCCAACTGTTCATTTGGAAAACTATCATTAACAGACATAGGATCAAAAGAAATGTTTTCCAAACGAGATAAATTATCAGCAACAGGATTTTCAACACCTTTCCTATCTATAATGTGTAGATCAAACTCTGGTAAAGGCAACACCCATCTAATAAGCCTAGGCTAAGCATCTGTCTTTGTCATAAGGTACTTAATATTAGCATGATCAATATGAATGGTAACTTTTGAATCAACAATATAAGGTCTAAACTTAACACAAGCAAACATTACAGGTAAGAACTCTTTTTCAGTAGTAGCATAATTCTTTTGAACAACATCAAGAGTCTTACTAGCATAGTGGATAGCATTCAATTTTTTATCTATTCGTTGCCAGAGAACAACACCTACAGCAAAATCACTAGCATCACACATAATTTCAAAGGGTAAATTCCAGTCAGGTGGTTGGACAATAGGAGCAGTATTTAAAGCTTTATTTAGAGTTTCAAAAGCTTCCTTGCAATCATCATAAAAAACAAAAGGTACATCTTTTGGCGAAGATTAGTAAGGGGTTTTGATATTTTGGAGAAATCTTTAATAAACCTTCTATAGAAACCAACATGACCAAGGATACTACGAATACCTTTAACATCCCTAGGACAGGGCATTTTCTCAATTGCTTCAACTTTGGCTCTGTCAATTTCAATACCTCTTTCAGAAATTTTATGTCCAAGGACAATTCCTTCATTAACCATGAAGTGGCTTTTCTCCCAAATAAGAATAAGATTAGTTTCTTCACATCTTTGCAAAACTTTATCAAGATTGTGCAAACAATTATCGAAATAAGTTCCATAGACGGAGTAATCGTCCATGAACACTTCCACAATTTCTTCACAAAAACCATGAAAGATAGCAGACATGCATCTCTGAAAAGTAGCTGGAGCATTACACAAGCCAAAAGGCATACGCCTATATGCATACGTTCCATAAGGACACGTTGATACGTCATAAACGTATCTATAATTTTTGATGTTTCATGCTTGTTTAGTATAAACTTTGATATGCGTTGTCTACACTTTGAGGTATTTTTATAAATTTTATGGGACTAACCTATTAATAAGATGCCACAGTGCTAGTTGCCTGTTTTCTGCTGTTTTTGGTTTTAGAAAATCTAGTAAGGAAATATTCTCAGAATTGAACGGGACAAAAGCCAAAGTCAATATTTTACCAGAGAGAACATAGAGACCGAAGGGGGGCCACGAGGTGGACACACCCTAGGGCCATGTGGCCCGGGGGGGGGGGGGGGGGGGGGCGTGCCGCCACCTAGTGTGGGCCCCTCGGGTGCCCTCCTGCCTTGCCTCTTTGCCTATAAAGTCACCCCGATACAAAAACCCTACCCGATCAGATCTCCACGAAACAGTCTGTAGCGCCGCCACCATCGTCCCTAGATCGGGGGGGATTTGAAGCTCTTCCCGGCACCCTGATGTCTACACATGCTTATATTCTTGTAGACAGTGTTGGGCCTCCAAGTGCAGAGGTTTGTAGAATATCAGCAAGTTTCCCTTAAGTGGATCACCCAAGGTTTATCGAACTCAGGGAGGAAGTGGTCAAAGGTATCCCTCTTAAGCAACCCTGCAATCAAGATACAAGAAGTCTCTTGTGTCCCCAACAGACCCAATACACTTGTCAGGTGTATAGGTGCACTAGTTCGGCGAAGAGATAGTAAAATACAAGTAGTATGGATGATTATAAGACAACGGTGCCAGAAAAGAGCTTGGCGGGGAGGAAGAGACTAAAGGCAATCTGAAATAAGGATGGAAACAAGCAAACATGTACAGGTATAGTTGTAAACGGAGTTTCAATGCTTAGAAACAAGGCCTAGGGATCATACTTTCACTAGTGAACACTCTCATATAAATATCTTCTCTTCATGATACTACTCTGAACTACTCTCCGGTTGGACAACTCTAATCCACGGTAGGGCTATAACAGCACACCTCAAAGTTCACATTACCCATATAAATAACCCCACACTGTCACCTTGAGCGCTAGATGGTTCCAACAAACACCACAATTTCATAGAGACAACCAACTCAAAATATAACTCATGATAAGTATTTCTGTAATATTTAGCCTAAGTGCCACACGGTGTGCACACTGTCACCTTCACACATGTGGGAAAGACGGAGATTAATTAAAGCACTTGAGTAGCAGAGTATATCTACTTGATTACAAAGCTCATGACCACAATAAGATCACACATAGAGAGATAGAGAGAGATGAACACATAGCTACTGGTAGAGCCCTTAGACTCGAGGAAGAACTACTCTCTCCTCATCATGGGAATTAGCAACGGCGATGGAGATGGCTCCGGGGGCAATTCCCCGTCCCAGCAGGGTGTCGGAACAGAGACTTCTGTCCCCCGAATCTCCCCTTCGGTGGCGGTGATGCTGCGGACCTCGTGGATTTCTGCCCGCGTTAGGGTTTATGTCCCGGGGAGACGTATAAGTAGGCGAAAGGGCAAGGTCGGTGGAGGGGCAGGGGGCCCACACCATGTGGCCGTGCGACCAGGGGGCCGCGCCACCTTATGGTGTGGCCACCCTGGTTTGCTCCTCCGTCTCTCCTTCGGACTCTGTGTCGTGTTGGGTAAAATATTGATTTTGTCTTTTGTCCCGTCTAATTCCGAGAATATTTCTTTTCTGGCTTTTCTGAAACCAAAAACAACAGTAAACAGGCAAATGGCACTACGGCATTTTTTCAATAGGTTAGTTCCAGAAAATGTATAAAAATACCTCAAAGTGTAAACAAAGCATAACAAAGTTGATACAAAACAAGCATGGAGCATCAAAAATTATAGAACGTTTACAATGTATCACACCCTGCCGGAGGGGAGAGATCATCCTGGAGGCCTTCTTCATTACCATGCCAGCCTTCGGTATGATGCGTGAGTAGTTCACAATTTGACTATGGGTCCATACAGTAGCTAGATGGTTGTTTCTCCTCCTTTGTGCTATCATGTTTAGATCATGTGAGCTCCATTCATGATCAAGATTATAGAGGTCCCAACCTGATAAGGTAGAGATCCCTGTGTTTACAATGCTAGTCCCTGGATCAATAGCTAGCATCCATAGTTTAAGCTGTAATATCAAGAAAAAAAGGTCATAATATAACTTTATAACCAGGAATAAAATAATTCATTACATCTTACATAGCTCATTTGGCTATCTCATTACAATGCAACCGAAATATCTATATAGCATGGAGTCCTTCATCTTCAAAGTGCCACATGCAGTCATGTTGGTTATAGACTTGTAATCCTATTCAACACACTTCACGAACATCAAACAAACCTGCAACATAATAAGTTACAGCCACAAGGGTCAATACATTTGAATTGTATTGGCAAGTGATACTGGTAGAGTAGTGGTATCTATCATCTATATGCATTTGGCTAAGTGGAGCTTAGGCTTGCTTTGCTCAAAATAGATTTTCCTTATCATTTGAAAACACTAAGTTTTTGTTTGTCAAAATCACCCAAGGCATCTACCAATGAAAATTGGTGATCCTTTACCCTTGTTGAACCACAAGCTTTTAACTTAGAAATTGGGATGAGGAGATCCTTGATAGCTTCCATGCCTTGATGCTCAAATTGTCCATTGTCGGGGACACGGCTAAGTACTTAGATTTTACTCTCTCGAGAGGTGGTGCACTTTCCCCACAAGACTCAACGTGCATCAAGACAAGATATTTCAGAAGCCTTCCCTTAGACCAAAATGGACGCGTTCCCAAACCTATCACCCCTACCACCAACTGTCCATCTGGCTAAGTTATTGCAACCTATATGATCCAGACAGAGCCCATAATGCCATGTGGCTGCACTTGAAGCTTCTCAACATTTGACATCTCAAATCTCTTTGTTCCTGGGTGGCTTTCCACAAGTGAGATACACTAGGGTAGGCCATAAATATGGGGCCCTGTGTAACCACTCAACATAATCCTTTCACACCATTCCACCCAGGTGATTCATTCACATAGTTGTTTTATTAATCAAAACAACAAGTCATTGACTTAGAAATATTTCATAGCATGAATATAATCCAACCTTTTTTTCTAGATAGGTTAAGCATAATAGTAGCAAGAATCTTAACTTAGGGAAAATTCTACTAAGGCATCATCTACTAGGATTTCCCAAGGAATAGTTTATACTTAGAAAATTCCATGCAAGTCCTACTCAAAATATCACTAATGCATAGTGAAAATAATAGGACAAAATGTATGAAGCACCACTTGACTTTTTGGTAGAGAAACTAAGTTCGCTCCTTGATCTTGCAATTGTCACACTCTTCAAAGTTCACTATAATTCAATCTAGGCAAAAATTCAAACTAGCATTCAAACAATTCATCACATAGAATAAAGAAAACAAAACAATGCATGCAAGCATGCAAAAAATTGTTTTATTGTGAAAGTGGTTTCTAACAAGGTATAAACATTTTAAAACACCTATTGGTAATTTATAAAAGTAGTAAAACCATTTAAAGACAATTTAGTGAAAATAGGCCATTTAAATCATTTTTGTTTTGTTAGAAATGATTCAAACCAAAGTAATAATTTCTAGTGTTTAGCCAAATATATTTTTAAAAACAAAAATCCATTTTCAAAAGGTTTCACTCAAAAACCATTTTTAAATCAAGCACCATTTTTATTTTTCTAGAAATGTTTTTTATTCAAAGGAATAATTCCTTAGTGTCACAAAATATATTTTTAAATTCAAAAGTTGTTTTTATGGTCAGTAGGCTAAAAACAAATCATTTACAAAATATTTTACCCAAAAATCATTTTTAGAATAAATTTTATAACAAAAATAGACCTAATAATGTTTCTGCAAAAACATCTACCTTTACAGAAGCAAAACACTAAACAAAAGGCATGGTTGCAAAGGTTTCATTTTTCTGAATCCAGTGATATAAAATTTGTAAATTTTGGATATGTAGATTAATAGTTATGAATTTTACAAAATCAAACTACTAATAGACAAGTTTCTGTTTTTAAAACAACAGGCTGGCCACGCGTCACGTTTCTATTGGCTGAAAACGGTTCGTGTGGATCGATTGATATAGACCGTAGGATTTAAGTGGGATCGTGCGGTGTTGATCTAGCATACCCCTACGTTTAAGTGAATCTGTCGTGTCCATCAGATCATCATCCAACGGCTCCTAGCACGCCAACCATAGATGGGCGACGCTGGCGACTATCGCGCGGTAGAGGCGCTCTGCTCGTGGTGGTTCCAGCGAAACATAAAGCAAGGGGAAGGGGGGAGGTGCTCACCAGGTTCGCCGTGGAGTGCTGATACTCGACGTGGTCTCCGCAGGGACAGGGGCACACGAGGTCACTGGTGATTGCTCGTCGGAGATGTTGCTGACGACAGTGTGCTCGGGCCGTCGTCGCTGGCGAAGCTACGGTTCAAACTAAGGCAAATAAATGCTTGCGTTAGATGCGCACGAGGTCGCTGGTCACACACGTATCATCTAGAGGGAGAGGGTAGGTCAGAAAATACCAGGGGGCATCGCCGGAGTTGGAGCAGTCCATGGTGGCGCTCGGGCGGTGACGAAGCCGAGCTTCTAGGGCTTGCGCATGCGAGTGGGAGGTACTGGGAGATGTGCCAGGCAATGGGAGTATGCCAGTAGGTACTGGGAGTGGAGAGGTGGCCGGAGTTGCCGGAATTTGGCCGGAGTAGCTCGTCGGTGCAGCGAGGTTGCGAGAAGAAATTAGAGCGGCCTAGGGGCAGAGAGGGAGTGGCGTCTGGGGGAAAAGAGAGGGGAGAGGGGCGATTTAATGCATGTGGTCGCTGGAGAGATTAGTGCGGCATTCAGCGAGAATTTATGCGGAGAAATTAGTGGCATAACGGCAGTGATGAATGGGGCTGAACTGGTCGCGGGGTAGACGATGATGACGTGTCGGTGGGGTCCCTTGGTTAGTGAAGGAGAAGGAGGTACGGTGGGGTCGGGTCATCAGCGACTGAGGGGGTTGATCTATGGTTGAGAAAAACGGTTCGCGGGGAGGGGGAGAGAGTGGGCTTGCTGGGCCAGATTGGGCTGGACTGGGTTGGGTTGCTTCTTTCCCTTTTTTTTCTTCTCTGTTTTCTTTTTCTATTTCTCATTTCTATTTTGAATTTATTTAAATGATTCAAACACTTGTTTGAATTCAAACTTTTCCCAACTTTAAGTATGTTTTAATATTGTTTTAACAATGTATTTTAGAATCCATTTTTGAATATTTCTTATATTCTTTTATGGTTTATTATCTATTTAAAATAGACACTTGTATTTATTTAAATAAGATGTTTTCAAATTTCTGTTTGAATTCCAATATTTGTCAAACCTTTTTAAGTAGGTTTTATTTATTCATTAGTGCAAATAATTCACTTTGCATTATTTAAAATATTTTAATATGATTTAATATTCATTTAAATTGGGCATTTGTCTTTATTCAAATAAAAATCAAATATGGTTTTAAACCCATATAAATTTTTTATTCAAATAATTATTTTATTCTTTTTAAGTTGATTGGATAACTTTTAAACGACTTTGGCTATTTCAATTATTTATTTCCCATGATTTAATTAATCATTTATATTAGGGATTTTGTCTTCATTTAAATAATTTGAATATGTTTAATCCCATATACTTTTATTTGAATATTCTTTATCCCTTTATTTTATTTGGATTTGGATTATCTTTATTCCATTTGCTTGTGGATTTAATTCAAGTTCCAATTTGTCTTCCAAATAATTTTCTTCGGTTTTATTATTTATTTAGGCAATTTGTCTTTATTTAAATAAAATTGAATATGGTTCAAAACCCATATAGTTTTATTTAAATAATTTTTTATTTCTTTTTATTACTCAATAATCTTTCATTTGTTTATGGATTTGGCCAAGATTTAATTTGGCTTTTAAATATTCATTTTTTATTTCTTGCTTTCTTTCTTTGTCTTATAAAATCCATATCTTTTTATTTATAGATCCAAAATTGGTGATGCCAATTTGTGTATGTCACATCCCAAAATTTTCCAAATTTTGAAATGTGAAAATAATTAAACAAAATAAACAATGGTTTATTTTTAGGGTGAGAAGAAACTTTTTGAATCCAATTGGAAACCTTCAAACCTATTTTGATCAAATAAATACTAAAGGGATTTAAAAAGATAAACAATTAATAAAGAAAGTTAAAATATTTGGAATCACTATTTTTGGATCTTTTAATAAAAAGATTTAATTTTCAAAAGCAAATAATTCATTACATCTTACATAGCTCATTTGGCTATCTCATTACAATGCAGCAGAAATATCTATATAGCATGGAGTCCTTCATCTTCAAAGTGACAGGCAGTCATGTTGGTTGTAGACTTGTAATCCTATTCAACACACTTCACTAACATTAAACAAACCTACACCATAATAAGTTATAGCCACAAGGGTCAATACATTTGAATTGTATTGGCAAGTGATACTATGGTAGAGTAGTGGTATCTATCATCTATATGCATTTGACTAAGTGGAGCTTAGGCTTGCTTTGCTCAAAATAGATTTTCCTTATCATTTGAAAACACTAAGTTTTTGTTTGTCAAAATCACCCAAGGCATCTACCAATGAAAATTGGCGATCCTTTACCCTTGTTGAACCACAAGCTTTTAACTTAGAAATTGGGATGAGGAGATCCTTGATAGCTTCCATGTCTTGATGCTCAAATTGTCCATTGTCGGGGACACGACTAAGTACTTAGATTTTACTCTCTCGAGAGGTGGTGCACTTTCCCCACAAAACTCGACATGCACCGAGACAAGATCTTTCAGAAGCCTTCCCTTAGACCAAAATGGACGCGTTTCCAAACCTATCACCCCTACCACCAACTGTCCATCTGGCTAAGTTATTGCAACCTATATGATCCAGGCAGAGCCCATAATGCCATGTGGCTGCACTTGAAGCTTCTCAACATTTGACATCTCAAATCTCTTTGTTCCTGGGTGGCTTTCCACAAGTGAGATACACTAGGGTAGGCCCTAAATATGGGGCCCTGTGTAACCACTCAACATAATCCTTTCACACCATTCCACCCAGGTGATTCATTCACATAGTTGTTTTATTAATCAAAACAACAAGTCATTGACTTAGAAATATTTCATAGCATGAATATAATCCAACCTTTTTTTCTAGATAGGGTAAGCATAATAGTAGCAAGAATCTTAACTTAGGGAAAATTCTACTAAGGCATCATCTACTAGGATTTCCCAAGGAATAGTTTATACTTAGAAAATTCCATGCAAGTCCTACTCAAAATATCACTAATGCATAGTGAAAATAATAGGACAAAATGTATGAAGCACCACTTGACTTTTTGGTAGAGAAACTAAGTTCGCTCCTTGATCTTGCAATTGTCACACTCTTCAAAGTTCACTACAATTCAATCAAGGCACAAATTCAAACTAGCATTCAAACAATTCATCACATAGAATAAAGAAAACAAAACAATGCATGCAAGCATGCAAAAGATTGTTTTATTGGAAAATTGGTTTCTAACAAGTTATAAACATTTTAAAACACCTATTGGTAATTTATAAAAGTGGTAAAACCATTTAAAGACAAGTTAGTGAAAATAGGCCATTTAAATCATTTTTATTTTGTTAGAAATGATTCAAACCAAAGTAATAATTTCTAGTGTTTAGCCAAATATATTTTTAAACAAAAATATTAGTGTTTATGGTCAAAGTGTTTAAATCAAATCCATTTTCAAAAGGTTTCACTCAAAAACCATTTTTAAATCAAGCACCATTTTTATTTTTCTAGAAATGTTTTTTATTCAAAAGAATAATTCCTTAGTGTCACAAAATATACTTGTAAATCCAAAAGTTGTTTTTTATGGTCATTAGGTTCAAATCATTTACAAAAGATTTTACCCTAAAATCATTTTTAGAATAAATTTTATAACAAAAATAGACCTAATAATGTTTCTGCAAAAACATCTACTTTTACAGAAGCAAAACACTAAACAAAGGGCATAGTTGCAAAGGTTTCATATTTCTGAATCCAGTGATATAAAATTTGTAAATTTTGGATGTGTAGATTAATAGTTATGAATTTTACAAAATCAAACTACTAATAGACAAGTTTCTGTTTTTAAAACAAAAGGCTGGCCACGCATCACGTTTCTATTGGCTGAAAACGGTTTATGTGGATTGATTGATATATACCGTAGGATTGAAGTGGGATCGTGCTGTGTTGATCTAGCATACCCCTTCGTTTAAGTGAATCTATCATGTCCATCAGATCATCATCCAACGGCTCCTAGAACGCCAACCATAGATGGGCGACGCTGGCGACTGTCGTGCGGTGGAGGCGCTCTGCTCGTGGTGGTTCCGGCGAAACAGGAAGTAAGGGTAAGGGGAAGGTGCTCACTAGGTTTTCCGTGGAGCGCTGATACTCGACGTGGTCTCCGCAGGGACAGGGGCGCACGAGGTCACTAGTGATTGCTCGTCGGAGATCTTGCTAACGACGGTGTGCTGGGGCCGTTGTCGCTGGCGAAGCTATGGTTCAAACTAAGGCAAATAAACACTTGCGTTAGATGCGCACGAGGTCACTGGTCACGCACGTATCATCTAGAGGGAGAGGGGAGGTCAGAAAATACCAGGGGGCATCGCCGGAGTTGGAGCAGTCCGCGGTGGCGCTTGGGCGGTGACGAAGCCGAGCTTCTAGGGCTTGCACGGGCGAGTGGGAGCTACTGGGAGATGTGCCAGGCAATGGGGAGAAAGCCAGTAGGTACTGTGAGTGGAGAGCTGGTCGGAGTTGCCGGAATTTGGCCGGAGTAGCTCGTCGGTGCAGCGAGGTTGCGAGAAGATATTAGAGCAGCCTAGGGGCAGAGAGGGAGTGGCGTACGGGGAAAAAAGATAGGGGAGAGGGGCGATTTAACGCGCGTAGTCGCTGGAGGGATTAGTGCGGCATACAACGAGAATTTACATGGAGAAATTAGCGGCAGAAACGGCAACGATGAATGGGGATGAACTGGTCGTGGGGTAGACGATGATGACGTGTCAGTGGGGTCCCGCGGTCAGCGAAGGAGAAGGAGGTACAGTGGGATCGGGTCGTCAGCGATTGAGGGGGTTGATCTGCGGGTGAGAAAAATGGTTCGCGGGGAGGGGGAGAGAGTAGGCTTGCTGGGGCAGATTGGGCTGGACTGGGTTGGGTTGCTTCTTTCCCTTTTTTTTCTTCTCTATTTTCTTTTTCTATTTCTCATTTCTATTTTGAATTTATTTAAATGATTCAAACACTTGTTTGAATTCAAACTTTTCCCAACTTTCAGTATGTTTTAATATTGTTTTAACAATGTATTTTAGAATCCATTTTTGAATATTTTCTTATATTCGTTTATGGTTTATTATCTATTTAAAATAGACACTTGTCTTTATTTAAATAAGATTTTAAATATGTTTTCAAACTTCTATTTGAATTCCAATTTTTGTCAAACCTTTTTCAGTAGGTTTTATTTATTCATTGGTGCAAATAATTCACTTTGAATTATTTAAAATATTTTAATATGATTTAATATTCATTTAAATTGGGCATTTGTCTTTATTCAAATAAAAGTCAAATATGGTTTTAAACCCATATAAATTTTTATTCAAATAATTTTTTTATTCTTTTTAAGTTGATTGGATAACTTCTAAACCACTTTGGATATTTCAATTATTTATTTTCCCATGATTTAATTAATCATTTATATTAGGGATTTTGTCTTCATTTAAATAATTTGAATATGGTTTAATCCCATATAGTTTTATTTGAATATTCTTTATCCCTTTATTTTATTTGGATTTGGATTATCTTTATTCCATTTGCTTGTGGATTTAATTCAAGTTCCAATTTGTCTTCCAAATAATTTTCTTCGGTTTTATTATTTAGTTAGGCAATTTGCCTTTATTAAATAAAATTGAATATGGTTCAAAGCCCATATCGTTTTATTTAAATAATCTTTTATTTCTTTTTCTTATTCAATAGTCTTTCATTTGTTTATGGATTGGGCCAAGATTTAATTTGGCTTTTAAATATTCCTTATTTCTTTCTTTCTTTCTTTGTCTTATAAAATCCATATGTTTTTATTTATAGATCACAAATTGGTGATTCTAATTTGTGTAATTTTATTTAATATTTGTTTATCTTTTTAAATCCCTTTAGGATTAATTTTCTCAAGATTTGGTATGGATTTTAGATAGGAGCTTTATTAGCTTTGAAATTTATTTTCCTTTTATCTTAATAAATTCATAAGTTTTTATCCATGGCTCCAAATTAAGTGAAACCAATTTATATGGTTTTATAATATTTTTATTAATCATTCTTGATCATTTAAAAAAATGTTTGTTGATGAATTTTTATATGGATCAAATCCATAGTCTTAGAGAGATCTTGGAAATGATTTTCTTCCATTAGGGTTTTAGGGTTTTGGTTTGTTGTTCCAAGTGTTTAAATTTCAAGATTAATCGCTAGATGCATTTCACTTGATTGGAATTTTGTTGGATTCCATTTTCATTCAAATTTTTTTCAAGAAGGGTTTTGATGTTTCCATTAGAATAAAAAAGTTTCTGTTCACCCTAAATTTTAACAATTATTTATTTTGTTTATTTATTTTTCACATTTGAAAATTTGGAAAATTTGGGATACAGGCTACCACCCTTAAAATAAATCTCGTCCCGAGATTTGGGAAGGCTAGAGGTTACAAGTTGGCTTCAAGACAACTAGGGTACTACCACCCTTAAAAAGGTTTTTAGCTAGATTACATCTAGGCTTACTTGGGATCTTGATGTAGCTTCTATGGACAGTTGTTTGCGTAATGGCCTAGCTCTTTTCATTTGAAACACATAACTTGGCTAATATCCTTTTTCTTCTTTGGTATCATTGCCGCTTGTTTGTTTCCTTGGTCATTCTTATTTTCTGGACATTCATTGGCACAGTGTTCCATCTCTTTGCAATTGTAACATTGCTCTTGGGTAATGTCCTTCTTGTTGGGGTTGGGGCATTTCTTATTTTTCTTGGGTATCTCCAAAGCTAGGAGTTCTTGTAGGTCATGTTCTTCGTATCTCACCTCAAATGTGGGAAATCTTTCTCTCTTCTTGGGGCAGTTACTAGAGATGTGGCCTTCTTCTCCACAAGAGTAGCAACACTTTATGGTCACTTTGGATGTGGCTTTATGAGGCATGGTTCTGACTTTGTCTTTACCCTTCTTGGTAGAAGTTGTTCCCTTATGGAGGTTTCCAAATATTTGATGCATTCCATCTTGTTTCATTTGTTGAACTATAGGATAGATGGGGCATTGGATGGGGACATGATCATTTCCTTCACATAGGAAACAAGTAACTTGAGATATGGGGCATTGTTTAGTTGGATGCTTCTCTTCATAGTTAGGGCATTGATCCTCATTCTCTTTATAAGTGTGTCCTATGTCTCCACAAATATTGCAAGCTTGAGTTCCTTCTATAATATCATCCTTGATATCATTGTTGTCAGAATCACTTTGGGAAGAGTTGCTTCTCATGTTGATCATTTGATTGGTCATCCTTTGCAACAATTGAGATTCGATTTCCAAAAACTTTTGTATGGTTGGGTCTAACTCATTGTTGTTGGCTAAAAACTGAGTTCTCACTTGATTCAACTAGGCTTGGGTTGCTAAAAGTTGTTCTCTCATGTGCATCTCTTGGTTATTGTTGTCACCATCCTTGTTGTTGAAGTCTCTTGGATAAGTCATCTGTTTGGGTTGGATTGGGATTAGAATAGGCAAAATATTCTAGAGAAGAAGTCTAATCACACACACAAAAATTCACACAAGCAATGTGCAAGCAATCACAATCAAACATTCCACTCAAACAACAAGGTCCAAGCACATTTTTAGGCAACAAAATATTTTTGCTACACCACCTAAGTTGGTGTGATCAATAAGTTGATCTAAACTAAAATCTAGTATGGTGGTCCAACTATAGGATTCACTTGGGGTCATTCCTTCCTTCTTAGTTGTTTCTTCATGGACAAGATCATGGTTTCCTTGGAAAAATTCTTGCATCTTGGTCACAAAACTTCAAAGGTGATGATGGTTCCTTCTAGGTTGTGTTTCCTTAGTCTTCAATTCTTGAGTAACATTTCTTGTCTCACTTGTAGTCCTTAGTGATGTCCAAGTTGAAGTCCTTGGTGAAACTAAAGTTGAAGTCATTGGTGATGTTGAAGTCTTTGCTCATGGTGGAGGCTTTGTCCATCAAGTTGAAAAGGAAGAGTTGTAGAATCAAAACCAAAAAGGTTAAGGAAAGAGTTTACAAGATTATTTGTAAATAATTTTGAACAAATTCAACTCCTACTTTTCTAAGGGGTTTTGTCCAATCCTAGGGTTACAATCCTACAAGCAACACAGTGCTCTGATACCATCTGTAGAGGTCCCAACCTAATAAGGTAGAGATCCCTGTGTTTACAATGCTAGTCTCTGGATCAGTAGCTAGAATCCACAGTTTAAGATGTAATATCAAGAAACAAAGGTCATAATACAACTTTATAACCAGGAATGAAATAATTCATTACATCTTACATAGCTCATTTGGCTATCTCATTACAATGCAGCAGAAATATCTATATAGCATGGAGTCCTTCATCTTCAAAGTGCCATAGGCAGTCATGTTGGTTGTAGACTTGTAATCCTATTCAACACACTTCACTAACATTAAACAAACCTACAACATAATAAGTTATAGCCACAAGGGTCAATACATTTGAATTGTATTGGCAAGTGATACTATGGTAGAGTAGTGGTATCTATCATCTATATGCATTTGACTAAGTGGAGCTTAGGCTTGCTTTGCTCAAAATAGATTTTCCTTATCATTTGAAAACACTAAGTTTTTGTTTGTCAAAATCACCCAAGGCATCTACCAATGAAAATTGGCGATCCTTTACCCTTGTTGAACCACAAGCTTTTAACTTAGAAATTGGGATGAGGAGATCCTTGATAGCTTCCATGTCTTGATGCTCAAATTGTCCATTGTCGGGGACACGACTAAGTACTTAGATTTTACTCTCTCGAGAGGTGGTGCACTTTCCCCACAAAACTCGACATGCACCGAGACAAGATCTTTCAGAAGCCTTCCCTTAGACCAAAATGGACGCGTTTCCAAACCTATCACCCTTACCACCAACTGTCCATCTGGCTAAGTTATTGCAACCTATATGATCCAGGCAGAGCCCATAATGCCATGTGGCTGCACTTGAAGCTTCTCAACATTTGACATCTCAAATCTCTTTGTTCCTGGGTGGCTTTCCACAAGTGAGATACACTAGGGTAGGCCATAAATATGGGCCCCTGTGTAACCACTCAACATAATCCTTTCACACTATTCCACCCAGGTGATTCATTCACATAGTTGTTTTATTAATCAAAACAACAAGTCATTGACTTAGAAATATTTCATAGCATGAATATAATCCAACCTTTTTTTCTAGATAGGTTAAGCATAATAGTAGCAAGAATCTTAACTTAGGGAAAATTCTACTAAGGCATCATCTACTAGGATTTCCCAAGGAATAGTTTATACTTAGAAAATTCCATGCAAGTCCTACTCAAAATATCACTAATGCATAGTGAAAATAATAGGACAAAATGTATGAAGCACCACTTGACTTTTTGGTAGAGAAACTAAGTTCGCTCCTTGATCTTGCAATTGTCACACTCTTCAAAGTTCACTACAATTCAATCAAGGCAAAAATTCAAACTAGCATTCAAACAATTCATCACATAGAATAAAGAAAACAAAACAATGCATGCAAGCATGCAAAAGATTGTTTTATTGGAAAATTGGTTTCTAACAAGTTATAAACATTTTAAAACACCTATTGGTCATTTATAAAAGTGGTAAAACCATTTAAAGACAATTTAGTGAAAATAGGCCATTTAAATCATTTTTATTTTGTTAGAAATGATTCAAACCAAAGTAATAATTTCTAGTGTTTAGCCAAATATATTTTTAAACAAAAATATTAGTGTTTATGGTCAAAGTGTTTAAATCAAATCCATTTTCAAAAGGTTTCACTCAAAAACCATTTTTAAATCAAGCACCATTTTTATTTTTCAAGAAATGTTTTTTATTCAAAGGAATAATTCCTTAGTGTCACAAAATATATTTGTAAATTCAAAAGTTGTTTTTATGGTCAGTAGGTTAAAAACAAATCATTTACAAAATATTTTACCCAAAAATCATTTTTAGAATAAATTTTATAACAAAAATTGACCTAATAATGTTTCTGCAAAAACATCTACCTTTACAGAAGCAAAACACTAAACAAAAGGCATGGTTGCAAAGGTTTCATTTTTCTGAATCCAGTGATATAAAATTTGTAAATTTTTTATATGTAGATTAATAGTTATGAATTTTACAAAATCAAACTACTAATAGACAAGTTTCTGTTTTTAAAACAACAGGCTGGCCACGCGTCACGTTTCTATTGGCTGAAAACGGTTCGTGTGGATCGATTGATATAGACCGTAGGATTTAAGTGGGATCGTGCGGTGTTGATCTAGCATACCCCTTCGTTTAAGTGAATCTATCGTGTCCATCAGATCATCATCCAACGGCTCCTAGCACGCCAACCATAGATGGGCGGCGCTGGCGACTATCGCGCGGCAGAGGCGCTCTGCTCGCGGTGGTTCCAGCGAAACATAAAGCAAGGGGAAGGGGGGAGGTGCTCACCAGGTTCGCTGTGGAGTGGTGATACTCGACGTGGTCTCCGCAGGGACAGGGGCACACGAGGTCACTGGTGATTGCTCGTCGGGGATGTTGCTGACGACAGTGTGCTCGGGCCGTCGTCGCTAGCGAAGCTACGGTTCAAACTAAGGCAAATAAATGCTTGCGTTAGATGCGCACGAGGTCGCTGGTCACACACGTATCATCTAGAGGGAGAGGGTAGGTCAGAAAATACCAGGGGGCGTCGCCGGAGTTGGAGCAGTCCACGGTGGCGCTCGGGCGGTGACGAAGCCGAGCTTCTAGGGCTTGCGCATGCGAGTGGGAGGTACTGGGAGATGTGCCAGGCAATGGGAGTATGCCAGTAGGTACTGGGAGTGGAGAGGTGGCCGGAGTTGCCGGAATTTGGCCGGAGTAGCTCGTCGGTGCAGCGAGGTTGCGAGAAGAAATTGGAGCGGCGTAGGGGCAGAGAGGGAGTGGCGTCTGGGGGAAAAGAGAGGGGAGAGGGGCGATTTAATGCATGTGGTCGCTGGAGAGATTAGTGCGGCATTCAACGAGAATTTACGCGGAGAAATTAGCGGCAGAATGGCAGTGATGAATGGGGCTGAACTGGTCGCGGGGTAGACGATGATGACGTGTCGGTGGGGTCCCTTGGTCAGTGAAGGAGAAGGAGGCACGGTGGGGTCGGGTCATCAGCGACTGAGGGGGTTGATCTATGGCTGAGAAAAACGGTTCGCGGGGAGGGGGAGAGAGTGGGCTTGCTGGGCCAGATTGGGCTGGACTGGGTCGGGTTGCTTCTTTCCCTTTTTTCTTCTCTGTTTTCTTTTTCTTTTTCTATTTTTGATTTCTGTTTTGAATTTATTTAAATGATTCAAACACTTGTTTGAATTCAAACTTTTCCCAACTTTAAGTATGTTTTAATATTGTTTTAACAATGTATTTTAGAATCCATTTTTGAATATTTCTTATATTCTTTTATGGTTTATTATCTATTTAAAATAGACACTTGTCTTTATTTAAATAAGATGTTTTCAAACTTCTGTTTGAATTCCAATATTTGTCAAACCTTTTTAAGTAGGTTTTATTTATTCATTAGTGCAAATAATTCACTTTGAATTATTTAAAATATTTTAATATGATTTAATATTCATTTAAATTGGGCATTTGTCTTTACTCAAATAAAAATCAAATATGGTTTTAAACCCATATAAATTTTTTATTCAAATAATTATTTTATTCTTTTTAAGTTGATTGGATAACTTTTAAACGACTTTGGCTATTTCAATTATTTATTTCCCATGATTTAATTAATCATTTATTATAGGGATTTTGTCTTCATTTAAATAATTTGAATATGTTTAATCCCATATACTTTTATTTGAATATTCTTTATCCCTTTATTTTATTTGGATTTGGATTATCTTTATTCCATTTGCTTGTGGATTTAATTCAAGTTCCAATTTGTGTTCCCAATAATTTTCTTCGGTTTTATTATTTATTTAGGCAATTTGTCTTTATTTAAATAAAATTGAATAGTGTTCAAAACCCATATAGTTTTATTTAAATAATCTTTTATTTCTTTTTATTACACAATAATCTTTCATTTGTTTAAGGATTTGGCCAAGATTTAATTTGGCTTTTAAATATTCATTTTTATTTCTTTCTTTCTTTGTCTTATAAAATCCATATCTTTTTATTTATAGATCCAAAATTGGTGATGCCAATTTGTGTATGTCACATCCCAAAATTTTCCAAATTTTGAAATGTGAAAAATAATTAAACAAAATAAACAATGGTTTATTTTTAGGGTGAGAAGAAACTTTTTGAATCCAATTGGAAACCTTCAAACCTATTTTGATCAAATAAATACTAAAGGGATTTAAAAAGATAAACAATTAATAAAGAAAGTTAAAATATTTGGAATCACTATTTTTGGATCTTTTAATAAAAAGATTTAATTTTCAAAAGCAAATAATTCATTACATCTTACATAGCTCATTTGGCTATCTCATTACAATGCAGCAGAAATATCTATATAGCATGGAGTCCTTCATCTTCAAAGTGACAGGCAGTCATGTTGGTTGTAGACTTGTAATCCTATTCAACACACTTCACTAACATTAAACAAACCTACAACATAATAAGTTATAGCCACAAGGGTCAATACATTTGAATTGTATTGGCAAGTGATACTATGGTAGAGTAGTGGTATCTATCATCTATATGCATTTGGCTAAGTGGAGCTTAGGCTTGATTTTCTCAAAATAGATTTTCCTTATCATTTGAAAACACTAAGTTTTTGTTTGTCAAAATCACCCAAGGCATCTACCAATGAAAATTGGCGATCCTTTACCCTTCTTGAACCACAAGCTTTTAACTTAGAAATTGGGACGAGGAGATCCTTGATAGCTTCCATGTCTTGATGCTCAAATTGTCCATTGTCGGGGACACGACTAAGTACTTAGATTTTACTCTCTCGAGAGGTGGTGCACTTTCCCCACAAGACTCGACATGCACCGAGACAAGATCTTTCAGAAGCCTTCCCTTAGACCAAAATGGACGCGTTCCCAAACCTATCACCCCTACCACCAACTTTCCATCTGGCTAAGTTATTGCAACCTATATGATAAATACTAAAGGGATTTAAAAAGATAAACAATTAATAAAGAAAGTTAAAATATTTGGAATCACTATTTTTGGATCTTTTAATAAAAAGATTTAATTTTCAAAAGCAAAGATAGAATTATAAATATGGATTATTTTATAGAGCCAAATTAAATCTTGGCCAAGCTTTTAAAATAAAATATTTCTATTTGATAAAAAGAGTTAAGGTTTATTTAAATAAAATAATGAGAATTTATTAATATCCTATTTTATTTAAGTAAAGGCTTTTCCATTTTAAATAAACACTAAAACTTATTAATTTATTTTAAATGAGATTCCCAAGTGTTTTATATTTTCAAATAAAACCTACTAAATTGATTTTGGTATTATTTAAATTTCAAATGGAGTTTTAAAATAAATCAAATCCTATTTGAATTAATGACTAAGGTCTATTTTATTTAATTATTAATGGATCCTAAAAAGAATAAATAATATTTTGTTTTGGACATTGGTTTGTGTTGTTAAACAGAACTAAAAATCAATACAAAGTTTGGTGGAAGTTTTAATTCATTAGGTGTTTGAATTGTTTGATTGAAAATCAAAATAGAAAAAGAAAAAGCTTACAGAATAAAAAAAGGTGAAACAAAACGACCCAACCCAACAGGCCCAGCAAGACCCAGTCCAGCCCAACTAACCCCTCCCCGCAGCGAACCGTTTTTCACTGAATTCCGCACCCACACAGACGCTGACGAGTGGACCCATCTCCGTCTCTCTCTCTCCCTCGCTGACAGACAGGCCTCACGCCAGCACGTCGTCGTCCTCACCCGCGACCAAGTCCCCTGCCGTTGCAGCCGAGTAATTCCCACGATGAATACGCGTTGATGGCAGCCTTAATTCCTCGAAGTGACCATGCTCGTTAAATCGCCCCACTCTCCTCTCTCTTTCCCCCCAGACAGCGCCTCCCCTTTGCCCCAGGGCTGCCCAGATTTTCTCTTGCACCGCCGCAGACTCCGACGAGCTTCGCGATCAATTCCGGCGCCGTCCAGCCTCGCCTCGACTTCCACTGCACACTAGCCTGTTCCCCACCTCCTGGCGCATCTCCTCGTGCCACCTGTTCGCCCGCGCTTGCCCCAGAGCGTCGGCAAGAACAAGCTCGACTCGCCACCGCCGTCTGCCATTGCTCCGTCGAGCATCCCAGGTGAACTCCGACCGCCCTAAGCTCTCTCGATGATGCACCTATCTTCCCCAGATCAGTGCGCGTCTAACCATACCCCTACCTTGCCTTAGGGCGACATGCAACCTCACCTTCGACAGCAAACAAAGCCGCCCGTCGTCAGGAGCTACTCCGGCGAGCAATCGTCGCCGTCCCTGAGCGCCCCTCGCCAAGCCAGCGCCACCTTGAGCTTCACCTCGACCTCGCGAGCACGGTGAGCACCTCCGCTTCTTCCCTTGCTTCCTGTAACCGCCGCTAGCTACCGTCTGACCGTGCGCCGCCGCTAGCCACCGTCGGCGCCGCTCGAGTTAGGTCAAGTCATTTTGCATCGTTAGATCTCCATCTGGCGGCTTAGATAGAACCATTAAACGAAGAGGTACATGTGCCTCTGCGCCACACGATCTCACTTAGATCCAACGATCCAGATAGGCCGATCCGCACGAAGCGGTACCGGCCAATAAGAACACGCCACGTGGACAAGATTTGGTTTAAAAACAGAAATAGAATCTAATTGAATTGCAAATTTGTAAATTGCATAACTTTTGATCCACACGTCAAAAAATTGCAAATTTTATATCAATAGAATCAGTATAACAAGTACTTTACAACCATGCAATTCGTTTAATGATTTGCTTCTGGAAAATTGGTTGAATTTGCAGAAACTTGTGTAGGCTTATTTTGAATATAAAAATTATTCTAGATATAATTTTAATGTGAAATCTTTGCAAAATGGATTGTTGTGAACCTACTGACCCTAGGAACCAACTTATGGATTTAAAAATGTATTTTGTGAAGTTAAGGAGTAAATATTTGAATTAACACATTTCTAGTCAAATAAAAATATTGTTAATGATTTAGAAATGATTTTTGAGTAAAACCTTTGGGAAATGATTTGATTCAAACCTTCTGACCCTAAACACCAAGTTTTGTGAATTAAAAACTTATTTGATGAACAATATAAAATTATTGCTTTGATAAAAGCATTTTCAACCACATAAAATAATGATTTGATTTAAAAAATGGTTTATAGATAAAACCTTTTGCAAATGGTTTTACCACTTTAGTAAATGACCACTTTGAACCTTATAATGTTTAGATCCTAGTAGAAACCAACTTTGCAAATAAAACTATCTTTTGCATGCTTGCATGCATGACCTTGTTTCTATTATTTTATGTGTGATAAATTGTTTGAATGTTGTGTTGAATATGTGTTTGCTTGATTGAATTGTAGTGAAGTTAGAAGTGTGTGATATTTGCAAGATCAAGAAGTGAACCAACATTCTCTACTAAAAAGGCAAGTGACACTATCATCCAAGTCCTACTATTTTCATTACACTTAGTGGATTTTTGTAACATGCATGGAAAGGTTTACTAATTTTTATGCTATGCTAAATCCTATTAGGATACCCTTATATATTCCTTAGTGGAAACATTGTAGTTGTAGTATGCTTAGCCCTGCTATATATTGGGATGGGATACATGTTATGATTTTATGAAGTATTGAAAAGACTTATGTTTTATATAATAAAACAAGTACTGAATGAACCACCTGGGTGGACAAGGATACTCAAGTTTTGGAAAAGGTGGCAACAAAAGGAACCATGTTTATATGGCAATCTCTTTTGTTGTGCACTAGAAGAAAACCACCCAGGGACTTAGAGATTGAACATGTTTCTCGTATAGTGGCTTCCGTGTACAGCCACATGCTAAATGGGCTCTCGCTTAGTCAACTACATAGTGGAAAGACCCATGCATTGGCATCTTCAGGTTAACTAGATTTGTGTAAGGGAACTTGAAACCCTACATTGGTGCCTGGATGACAAGCTAGCATTGTGTATTGGGAGTACTTCTATGGAAAGACTTTGTCACATTCTCAATCTGCCAGTACTCCATCTTGGTGAGTACTTATCCAGCGGCCACTGGTGGCATCAAGATGAGATTGTGTCATGTGGGTAAAGTGTACAACTTCTGCAGAAGATCAAATTCTAAGTACTTAGCCGTGTCCCCGGTTATGGACAATACCGAGGAACTAAGGCCTGAAGCTATGGAAGATCTCGACATTCCAATTTCTCAAAGTTAAAACTTGAGGGTGACAACAAGGGATTAGAAGCACTTGGAGTTTTCCAAGAAGTTCAAAAAGATTTGACAAAGATCAAAAACTATTTTGAAAAGATAGGATAAAATTATATTGCTTTCTGCAAATGAGCCTAAACCCTACTTAGCCAAATATGCATGTAATGATAGGATCCACTTATTTCTACATAGTAGTGAAACTTGCCAATACAATTCAAATGTATTGACCCTTGTGGCTGCAACTTAATATGTTGCAGGTTTGATTGATGTTAGTGAAGTTTGTTGAATAGGATTACAAGTCTACAACCAACATGACTGCCTGTGGCACTTTGAAGATGAAGGACTCCATGCTTATAGATATTCTGCTGCAATGTAATGTGATAGCCAAATGAGCTATGTAAGATGTAATGAATTATTTTATTCCTGGTTATAAAGTTGTATTATGACCTTTGTTTCTTGATATTACATCTTAACTGTGGATGCTAGCTATTGATCCAGGGACTAGCATTGTAAACACAGGGATCTCTACTTTATTAAAGGTTGGGAACCTTACAGTGTAATTTTATTTAATATTTGTTTATCCTTTTAAATCTGTCACATCCCAAGATTTTCCAAATCTTGTAATGTGAAAAATAAAATAAACAAAATAAATTATTGTTGAAAATCAGGGTGAAAACAAACTTTTGGTTCTAAATGGAAACTTAAAATTCCATCTTGAACAAACTTTAATTAAAGTTTGAATTCAACAAAATCCAAATCATGAGAAAATAGTATTTTGGAATTTACCCAAGTGAAATAAAATTTGTTTAATTCAACCTAATTAAGATCAAAGAAAACTTCTAAATAAAAATTAGGGAATTAAAACTATATTAAATTCCATTAGAATTAAAACAAATACCCAATTCAAATGAATTATGAATCATATTAAATACTTTCCAAATAATTCAAGATGAATATTTTGACACCCTAATAATCAAATAAAAAAACCTACTGAAAAGATTTGGAAAGTTTAAAGAATTTAAATGGTGTTTGAAATATTATTAAAACCTATTTGATTTAAAACAAAGACCTACTTTAAATAATTAAAAAGGCACTAAAGGAATAAAAGTTTTATTCTAAATTTGACATCAGAATGTGGTAGTAAACAGTGTTTGATTATTCACAAATTTTGGCAAAGGTTTGAATTCAAATGAGTGTTTGAATTAATTAAACAAAATCAAAACAAAAAAACCAAATGAGGAAAAACAAAAACAGCCTGAACAAAAAAAATGTGAAAAGGACACAGCCCAGCCAGCAGGCCCAACTAAGACCCAGCAGCCCACCTGCTCGCTCCCGCAGAAAAACGATTCGCACCCACTTATAAACCCGCAAGGTCGCTGACGACTGGACCCCATCTCCCCACTCCTCTCTCACGCTGCCAAGCGGACCCCACCGCCAGCTCACCTCGTCGTCAACCCCGCGACCCATTCATCCCCAAACCTCGCTGCTGTTTCTGTCGTGATTGCGCCCTTCAATTCTGTTAAACGGCCGATTAATCCCTCGCTACAACGACGCCCTCTTAAACGCCTCCCTCTTCTCCCTATTTCCCCCCAGACGCCACCCCACCGGAGCCCTCAGGCTGCCCGTATTGCTCGTGACGACCCCCCTGTCTCCGATAAGCTCCAGTAACGATTCCGACCAGCCCACGCGCCCCTTGCTCCCTGGCGCACACGAACTTGTTCCCCCTCTCCTGGCGGACCCCTCCGTATCGTCAGCTCACCCGCGCGTGCCCTGCAAGCTCGACAACGTCTCCGCCAGAGCAGCGCCACCGTCTGCCTCCGCTCCGTCAACCTTTCCCGGTGAGTGCTGACCGCCCTTCTTCCTCTCGATGATGCACGCATGATCGCCAACCTCGTGCGCAGCTAATGCCGTTCTTACTTTGTCTTTTTGTGCACCATAGCGTCGCCCTCGACGACGACTGACCGAACCCGACGCCTTCGTGAACTCCGGCGAGGAATCCACGCCACCACCGTGCACCCCTTGCCTTATCGTGAGCACCTTGAGCTTCCCCACGCCACGGCGAACCCGGTGAGCGTCTCCTTTCACTCCCTCGCTTCCTAGACTCGCCGAACCACCGCCACCAGACACGCCGCCGCCGCCAGCGCCGCCCATCCCTGGCAAGCGAGCTAAGCACCGTCCGATCCAGATCGTAGCGTCACGATAGAACTTAACTGAAAGGGTAAGGATGAATCTGAGCCACGCGATTTAAGTTATATCCAACGCACCAGAGAGCGCGATCCAGCCGAAGCGGTATCGACCAATCACAGCGCGACGCATGGCCAGTGTGTTAATTTAAAAACAGAATTTGATCTATTGAATTAGTAAACTTGCAAAATTCATAACTTTCAAACCACACGTCCAAATTTTGCAAATTTTATATCAATGGAATCAGCAAGACAAGTCCTAGCCAACCATGCACTTTTTTTTAGTAAAAAGCTTTTGGTAAAATGTTTGTTTTTGCAGAAACTTATGTATGCATGTTTAGAATATAAAAATTGTTCTAAAATGATTTTTGAAATAAAACCTTTGGCAAATGGTGTGTTTTGAACCTACTGACCATAGGAATCACTTTGTGGTTTCAAAAATGTATTTGGTGAAGCAAAAGAATGAATCTTGGATTTAAACCATTTCTAGTCAAATAAAAATATGGTTTAATTATTAAAAATGGTTTTGGAAGAAAACCTTTGAGAAATGTTTTGGAAATAAAATCTCTGACCCTAAACACAAGGTTTTATGGTTTGAAAACATATTTTGTGAACCCTATAGAATGTTGCCTTATTAAAAGCATTTCTTCACCACATAAAATAATGACTTGGGTTAAAAATGGTTTATGAAGTAAAAACTTTTGCAAATGGTTTTGCCACTTTATAAAATGACCAATAGGTGTTTCCAAATGTTTATAACCTACTAGAAACCACTTTTACAAATAAAACAACCTTTTGCATGCTTGCATGCATTACTTTGATTTTATCATTTCATGTGATGAATTGCTTGAATGGTAGATTGAATTATTGTTTGCTTGATTGAATTGTAGTGATTTGAAGTGAGTGAACATTGCAAAGATCAAGGAGTGAACTTATATTCTCTACCAAAAGGCAAGTGATGCTTCATACTTTGTCCCATTATTTTCACTATGCACTAGTGATGTTTCTAAAGTAGGACTTGCATGGAATTTTGCTAAGTATAAACTATACCATGGGAAATCCTAGTAGATGAAACCTTAGTAGAAATTTCCTAAGTTAAGATTCCTACTACTATCATGCTTAGCTTAGCTAGTAGAAAACAAGTGTGGAATATATATTCATGCTATGGAAAATTTCTAAGTCTGAGGACTTGTGTTTTGTTTAATAAAACAACTAAGTGAATGAATCACCTGGGTGGAATGGAAGGAATGGTTTGTGTTGAGTGGTTACACAAGGCCAGGGGACTGGTGAACCTTGTGTATCTCACTTGTGGATGGCCACCCAGGAACAAAGAGATTTGAGATGTCAAATGTTGAGAAGCTTCAAGTGCAGCCACTTGGCATTATGGGCTCTGCCTGGATCATATAGGTTGCAATAACTTAGCCAAATGGACATTTGGTGGTAGGGGAATGATAGGTTGGAACGCGTCCATTCTGGTCTAAGGGAAGGCTTCTGAAAGATCTTGTCTTGGTGAAACCAAGTCTTGTGGGGAAAGTGCACCACCTCTGCAGAGTGTAAAATCTAAGTACTTAGCCATGTCCCTGGCAAAGGAAAATTTGAGCATCAAGACATGGAAACTATCAAGAATCTCATCATCCAAATTTCTAAGTTAAAAACTTGTGGTTGAACAAGGGTTGAAAGGATCACCAATTTCTATTGGGAGATGCCATGGGAAAGATTTTTGTCAAACAAAAACTTAGTGTTTTCAAATGATAAGGAAAATCTATTTTGAGCAATGCAAGCTGTGGCATCCCGCAAAAACCACTACTAGAAAATCGCGTTGTTTTTGTGCATTGCATCATCATGACCGCATGCTCATGTCATCATGCCACATTGCATTGAGCATCATCATGTCATCTTGCATTTGTTTGCATAAAACTAATTTCGAAAAACTTATTTTGTTTCTAAATACCCCGCCTTTAATTCAAAATCCAAAACCCGGGTCTCTGGAATATTTTGTTTCGTCTACCAATGGATTTCAAACGCCCCGTTTTAAATAATAAAATATTTATTTTATTTTTAGGGGGCAGCCGTACCGGGCCGATCCGACCCAGTCGACCACCCCCAGTGCAAAACCAGCCTACCCTACACCCTTTTCCTACCCAATCCTATTCTACCCACTCTGCCTCCACCTCACCCCACCCAATAGCCTGCCGCCACCTCACCACTCCCTTCCCCCTATCCTATCCTATGCCGCCACCTCACCAACCCCACCCCAATCCCCAACGCCACCACACACACACACCACCATGCTCACACCTGACCCCACTTGTGCCCCACCCCGGTCCCACCACGCCCTGGCCCACCACTCCCGCACCCACCTCCCCGACCCGTCTCTCTCTCTCTTTTCTCCAACCTTCGCCGCCCATCTCCGTGCCAGTCCCGCGCCTCCGCCATCGTCGCCCAGGGGCCCCCGCTCGCCCTGCCGCCACGGCCTCCCCGCCCCGCCGCCCTTCCCCGGGCCCTCCTCCGCCTACCCCGTCCACTATCGCCACCGCCATGGCCGACCTCGCCGGGGCCTCGTCGGGTCTGCTCGCGCTCCGCCTCCCTGAGCCGCGACCGCCGCCCACGGCCTCCATCCCACCTCGCCGCCAGCGCCAAGTCCCCGCCTCCAGTCGCCCTCCTCCTCCTCTGTCTCCCTGACGGCGACCCTCTCCCCTCTGGCCAAGGCCGCCTCCCGGCTGCGACCTCTGTCGCCAGGAGCGTGTCCGGTTGCGCCCTCGCCGTCGACCTCCTCCTCGCCAGCACCTCCATCGAGCCGCCCCTGTTTACACGGTCAAGCTCCTAGACCCCGCCGGCCTCCTTACTCCCCCACGCCGGATGCCGACCTCAGCATCCTCCTCGCGCCCTGCCGTCCTCCGGCTCGCCCACGCCCACGTCGCCCTTGCTCCGAGCCGTCGGCCTCCGCCTCCTTCCAGCGCGTAGGCGCCATTGACCGCCCCTGCTAGATATCCTCTACAGCGAGTGCGCGCTCGTGTTGGCTCCCTTTGTTGATGTCCAAGCCTCCTGCAATTTCTGGTGCTTCCCTTCACTGTGGTGTTCTCTGACTCCAAGTTCCTGTATGCCTGCACGACCCTGTTGCTCGATGCCCGAGCGTCTGCTTGTTTTGCACGAACTGGAGGTTCCACGAGGATGTGAGATTAATAGCAAGATCTCCTGTCGGACAAGACCGGCCGAGACGCTAAGTTGTACAAGGACCACCGACAACGAACCCGCCGGTACCCCAAGATCTTCCGAAGGCCGAGACCTCGAGCGCGACGACCCGGATGCGAAGTCGAGAACCCGAACGCCAAGATCGCCGATGCGAATACGCCAAGTTCGTCTACCCCGGACACCGTGCGACAAGATCTACTTCACGGATCCGAAGACCCCGGTACCCGATCCACTCAAGCTCGCCATCGACGACAAGATCGGCACCGACCAGGGAGGATCCGATGTGCCCCCGACGTCAACCAAGTCCTTCTCAGATGCGCCGAGATCTACTCCGTTATCCGAGAACGATCCCGCCGAGACCGAACCCCAGATCCAGACCCTGAGACCGACCCCGAACCCCTCGAACCCCAAGATCGTCCGAACCCAGATGTGTGAACCTTTTCCCTAAGCCCCTATTTTTATAATGATATAGACTTGTTGCATTAAATCATACATGTTTGCATACATATTTATGTGGTTTGGGGGCCTTATGCCGATTCACATAAATTAAATATGGGATCCATATGCGGGCCAATCTAGTCGTATATTGGTCCCATTTAAATTTGTGTAGCGAACCGGTGCTATCTTCTGCCATGTTAAGACAACATTTAAATTGCGGGGTATCTAAACCACTTGAACCTATTAATTAGTTGTCGGGACCCCGGTTCCACTTAATATGGCCTAAATGCATCGCACCTTTGCCATGTCATACATCATACATGCATCATGCCCGATCTTCTGTCATAGTATTAAATAGTGCATCCGGTGTTTCTTCTAGTGTTTTGGTTCTTCGCGGATAAGGCCGTTGAGTTGATGCGAGTGTCGACCCGATCTTCGGATGAACCTTCGGCCATGTTTTCAGGCGAGCACCTCCCCCTTTCTACCTATCTTACTTTTATAGTCTTTATTCCTCCTGTTGATCTATTGCTATCTGTGTTGCGATGCTCTAGTTTTCGTACCCGCGATATCCCTTGCAGCCTTATATTGCCTTGGACACATCCTATTACCTGTTGTTTGGTAGATAGTTGGACTTGCGCGTCGTAGTCGCTTGCTTAAGTGCTGTTGCGTGTCGTCAAGTACCACAGTTGTTGGAGTATTGCCGCATGTTTAATGTTGGAGTTGATCATGGCTTTAATTATTGTTTAATAACTAAAATTGAAGTAGGTAAATGCAGAGGCACAGGTGGGCAATAGATGTTATTTGGTTGTTAACCGTCCACTTGTGTCCCGTAGGACCCCAAGTTCTTGACACCTGTTCCGAGATCGAGCGCGCTAACCACATGTGGGATGTATGGGCACCCCATCGATTTAGTACCTGATTTCAAAGTACTGTACTGGGGGCCACAAGTAGTTTGGGGCTTTATTACTATTCTGTACTTATGCCATGCTTTACTGCTTTATTTAAATTGTGCGATGTACTGCACCTGTACTGTTTAGGATCGGGACACGTTTTCGCTGTATCGACAAGCCCAGTCATATTTTCGGGTTCCCAGTCGTTTACAGCCGTCCACCCAAACCCTGAGTCCGTCTCGGAGACCGGCCGACTTCGTTGCGGGTAGCTTAGTGGGGTGGCCCCCATGTACTTGCTTTGGGTCTGGGAAACGTCATGACTTAGGCCCCGCCGACATACCGATGGGTGTATGTTAACTGATCTGGCAAAAAGGGTCGAAGTGCGTGTGGATACTTTGGTGCACCCCTGCAGGGTTAAATCTTTTCGAAAAGACGTGTCCGCGGTTATGGACGACTTGGAGCACAGTTCTCGATCATAGACAACTATAACTAAAGTTTACTGTTATAATTTGACTTGTATCCGATATGACTAGTAATCAGCTTCACTACAACGGAATTGCTAAATAAAAGAACCAACAACTGCTGGGTTTGGGGATATCTCATGCTAATTGTATTTGACTAGTAAGTGTCGCAACTACAACGGAATGGTTAACTAAAATTGCCCACTGCTTATTATATCAGGATGAATATCTATACCTGACTAGTAATTGCTGCAACGATAACTGAATAAATAAAACTGCCAACTGTGTGAGTTCCTCGGTTGACTTCCTCGTTTGGTCTCGAGGGGGAAATACTAGGATGGGTAAGTTTGGTGGTAGAATCAGGTTGGTTCCGATTAGGTCTTTCTTATCCCTCTCTGATAGCCGACAGTTGTATCGAGTCTCTATAGGTTGTTTAGTGCATGTTGCGCGGGCACTTCAGTCCACCATACCTATGTAGGCGAGGACCGCCGAATTCTAGCCTCGCCGTGTACTGGCCTCAGTACTGACCGCTCTCTCTTTTTCCTTTGCCCTTGTCGGCACCCCTTTTGTTTAAGCAGGTTTTGAGATCGACGTCGTTAGCAGGGTTACCCTTCCGGCTTGGCCTGGGCAGGGTTATGGACGCCATTGGTTATTCTTCAGGGCTCTTAGCTCAATTTGCATCTTGTCCATACTCGGACGCTGTATCGTTTTCCAGGTGATTTGGATCTTTGTACTGTATATCCGTATTCTTGACTCCTTGAGTCGCTGTTGTATACATATGTTTTGTGGGTTCCATCGAGGACTATTGTGTAATGGTATTACTTCGTATACCACCCGTACGAAAGTGCCTGGTGGGCACCTTTGAATCGTTTCTATGCGGGTTTGGCGGGAATCGCTGAAACTTGCATAGGGCCGATTCTGAGGGTGTTACACAAGCCTAAGCTCCACTTAGCCAAATTCATATAGATGATAGACTCTACTATACTACCATAGTATCACTTGCCAATACAATTCAAATGTATTGACCCTTGTGGCTATAACTTGTTATGTTGCAGGTTTGTTTGATATTAGTGAAGTTATTGATTAGGATGACAAGTCTACAACCAACATGTCTGCCTGTGGCACTTTGAAGATGAAGGACCCCATGCTATTGTTGTATTCTGCTGCATTGTAATGAGATAGCCAAATGAGCTATGTAAGATGTAATAATTTATTCTATTCCTAGTTATAAAGTTGTATTATGACCTTTGTTTCTTGATATTACATCTTAACTGTGGATGCTAGCTATTGATCCAGGGACTAGCATTGCAATCATAGGGATCCTTTTCCTTTATAAAGGAGGGATCTTACAGATGGTATCAGAGAATTGTGTTGCCTGTAGGATTTGTAACCCTAGGATTGGACAAAACCCCTTATAAAAATAGGAGTTGAATTTGTTCCAAAACTTATTTATAAACAATCTTGTAAACTCTTTCCTCAACCATTTTGGTTTTGATTCTACATCTCTTCTATTTCAAACTTGATGGACAAAGCCTACCCCATGGCCAAATACTTCACCATGAGAAAAGGACTTCATCAACTCTAATGACTTCAACATCTTCAAGTGATTTCAACCTTATTCTCAACAAGGACTTCAACCTTGGATATCACTAAGGATTACAAGTGAGACAAGAAATGTTGCTCAAGACTTGAAGACTAAGGAAACACAACTTGGGAATCATCATCACCTTTGAAGTTTTGTGACCAAGAATTTTCCCAAGGAAACCATGATCTCATTCAAGAAGAATCCACCAAGAAGGATAGAATGATTTCAAGTGAACCATATAGATGGACCACCATATTTAGTTTAAGTCAAACCCACCAACTTATGTGGTGTAACAAAAAAAATTTTGGTTGCCTAAAAATATGCTTGAAACTTGTTGTTTGAGTGGAATGTTCGTTTGTGATTGCTTGCACATTACTTGAGTGAATTGTGATGTGTGTGATTATAATTGATTCCTTAGAAATATTTTGCCTATTCTAATCCCAACCCAACCCAAACAGATGACTACTCCAAGAGACTCCAACATCAAGGATGGTGACAAAAACAAAAACCAAGAGATCAACATGAGAGAACAATTACTAGCAAACCAAACCCAGTTGAACCAAGTGACAACTCAGTTTTTAGCCAACAACAATAAGTTAGACCCAACCATGCAAAGGTTTTTGGAAACTCAATTCCAATTGTTGCAAAGAATGGCCACTCAAATGATCAACATGGAAGACAACCTTTTCCAAGGAGTTTGTGACAACAAGGATGTCAAGGATAATATTTTTAGAAGGAACCCAAGCTTGCAATGTTTGTGGAGACAAGGATCACACTTCCAAGGAACATGAAGATCAATGTCCCAATTGTGAAGAGAAACATCCAACTGACCAATGCCCCACAACTCAAGCTACTTGTTACCTATGTGAAGGAAATAATCATGTCCCTATCCAATGCCCCATCTATTCCATAGTTCAACAAAGGAAACAAGGTGGAGTGCAACAACAATTTGTAAACCCTCATGAAGGAACAACTTCTACCAAGAAGGATGAAGGCAAAGTCAAAACTATGCACCATAAGATCAAACCCAAAGTGATCATAAAGTGTTGCTACTCTTGTGAAGAAGAAGGTCATATCTCTAGCAAATGCCCCAAGTAGAGAGAAAGATTTCCCACCTTTGTGGTGAAGTATGAAGAGCATGAACTAGAAGAAGTCCTAGCTTTGGAGAGACCCAAAAAGAAGAAGAAGGACAAAAGCCATGTGCAATGTGGTCATTGCAAAGAAATGGGACACTATGCCAGTGAATGTCCAGAGAAGAAGAAGTATAAGGAGATTAGCCAAGTGTGGTGCAACAACTGCAAAGAGCTAGGCCATTATGTAGCAACTTGTCCACAGAAGATACGTGAAGAACTCAATATTATCACATGTTACAATTGTGGTAACCAAGGACATTATGCAAGCAACTGTCCAGAAAAGATGAAGCACAAGATAAAGCCTATGAAGGATCTCAGCCTTGTCACATGTTTCAAGTGTGGAAACAAAGGACACTATGCAGATGTTTGCCTAGAGAGATTTCATCAAGATCCCAAGCAAGCCAAGATGTAATCTAGTTGGAAAATTTTTAAGGGTGGTAGTACCCTAGTTGCTTTGAACTAACTTGTACCCCTAGCCTCCCCAAATCTCGGGACGAGATTTATTTTAAGGGTGGTAGCCTGTCACATCCCAAGATTTTCCAAATCTTGTAATGTGAAAAATAAAATAAGCAAAATAAATTATTGTTGAAAATCAGGGCGAAAAGAAACTTTTGGTTCTAAATGGAAACTTAAAATTCCATCTTGAACAAACTTTAATTAAAGTTTGAATTCAACAAAATCCAAATCATGAGAAAATAGTATTTTGGAATTTACCCAAGTGAAATAAAAGTTGTTTAATTCAACCTAATTAAGATTAAAGAAAACTTCTAAATAAAAATTAGGGAATTAAAACTATATTAAATTCCATTAGAATTAAAACAAATACCCAATTCAAATGAATTATGAATCATATTAAATACTTTCCAAATAATTCAAGATGAATATTTTGACACCCTAATAATCAAATAAAAAAAACCTACTGAAAAGATTTGGAAAGTTTAAAGAATTTAAATGGTGTTTGAAATATTATTAAAACCTATTTGATTTAAAACAAAGACCTACTTTAAATAATTAAAAAGGCACTAAAGGAATAAAAGTTTTATTCTAAATTTGACATCAGAATGTGGTAGTAAACAGTGTTTGATTATTCACAAATTTTGGCAAAGGTTTGAATTCAAATGAGTGTTTGAATTAATTAAACAAAATCAAAACAAAAAAACCAAATGAGGAAAAAGAAAAACAGTCTGAACAAAAAAAAATATGAAAAGGACCCAGCCCAGCCAGCAGGCCCAACTAAGACCCAGCAGCCCACCTGTTCGCTCCCGCAGAAAAACGATTCGCACCCACTTATAAACCCGCAAGGTCGCTGACGACTAGACCCCATCTCCCCACTCCTCTCTCACGCTGCCAAGCGGACCCCACCGACAGCTCACCTCGTCGTCAACCCCGCGACCCATTCATCCCCAAACCTCGCTGTTGTTTCTGTCGTGATTGCGCCCTTCAATTCGTGTTAAACGGCCGATTAATCCCTCGCTACAATGACGCCCTCTTAAACGCCTCTCTCTTCTCCCTCTTTTCCCCCAGACGCCACCCCACCGGAGCCCTCAGGCTGCCCGTATTGCTCGCGACGACCCCCCTATCTCCAACAAGCTCCAGTAACGATTCTGGCCAGCCCACGCGCCCCCTTGCTCCCTGGCGCACACGAACTTGTTCCCCCTCTCCTGTCGGACCCCTCCGTATCGTCAGCTCGCCCACGCGTGCCCTGCAAACTCAACAACGTCTCCGCCAGAGCAGCGCCACCGTTTGCCTCCGCTCCGTCAACCTTTCCCGGTGAGTGCTGACCGCCCTTCTTCCTCTCGATGATGCACGCATGATCTCCAACCTCGTGCGCAGCTAATGCCATTCTTACTTTGTCTTTTTGTGCACCGTAGCGTCGCCCTCGACGACGACTGACCGAACCCGACGCCTTCGTGAACTCCGGCGAGGAATCCACGCCACCACAGTGCACCCCTTGCCTTCTCGTGAGCACCTTGAGCTTCCCCACGCCACGGCGAACCTGGTGAGCGTCTCCTTTCACTCCCTCACTTCCTAGACTCGCCGAACCACCGCCACCAGACACGCCGCCGCCACCAGCCGCCGCCAGCGCCGCCCATCCCTGGCAAGCGAGCTAAGCACCGTCCGATCCAGATCGTAGCGTCACGATAGAACTTAACTGAAAGGGTAAGGATGAATCTGAGCCACGCGATTTAATTTAGATCCAACGCACCAGAGAGCGCGATCCAGCCGAAGCGGTATCGACCAATCACAGCGCGACGCGTGGCGAGTGTGTTAATTTAAAAACAGAATTTGATCTATTGAATTAGTAAACTTGCAAAATTCATAACTTTCAAACCACACGTCTAAATTTTGCAAATTTTATATCAATGGAATCAGCAAGACAAGTCCTAGCCAACCATGCACTTTTTTTTAGTAAAAAGCTTCTGGTAAAATGTTTGTTTTTGCGGAAACTTATGTATGCATGTTTAGAATATAAAAATTGTTCTAAAATGATTTTTGAAATAAAACGTTTGGCAAATGGTGTGTTTTGAACCTACTGACCATAGGAATCACTTTGTGGTTTCAAAAATGTATTTGGTGAAGCAAAAGAATGAATCTTGGATTTAAACCATTTCTAGTCAAATAAAAATATGGTTTAATTATTAAAAATGGTTTTGGAAGAAAACCTTTGAGAAATGTTTTGGAAATAAACTCTCTGACCCTAAACACAAGGTTTTATGGTTTGAAAACATATTTTGTGAATCCTATAGAATGTTGCCTTATTAAAAGCATTTCTTCACCACATAAAATAATGACTTGGGTTAAAAATGGTTTATGAAGTAAAAACTTTTGCAAATGGTTTTGCCACTTTATAAAATGACCAATAGGTGTTTCCAAATGTTTTTAACCTACTAGAAACCACTTTTACAAATAAAACAACCTTTTGCATGCTTGCATGCATTACTTTGATTTTATCATTTTATGTGATGAATTGCTTGAATGGTAGATTGAATTATTGTTTGCTTGATTGAATTGTAGTGATTTGAAGTGAGTGAACATTGCAAAGATCAAGGAGTGAACTTATATTCTCTACCAAAAAGGCAAGTGATGCTTCATACTTTGTCCCATTATTTTCACTATGCACTAGTGATGTTTCTAAAGTAGGACTTGCATGGAATTTTGCTAAGTATAAACTATACCATGGGAAATCCTAGTAGATGAAACCTTAGTAGAAATTTCCTAAGTTAAGATTCCTACTACTATCATGCTTAGCTTAGCTAGTAGAAAACAAGTGTGGAATATATATTCATGCTATGGAAAATTTCTAAGTCTGAGGACTTGTGTTTTGTTTAATAAAACAACTAAGTGAATGAATCACCTGGGTGGAATGAAAGGAATGGTTTGTGTTGAGTGGTTACACAAGGCCAGGGGACTGGTGAACCTTGTGTATCTCACTTGTGGATGGCCACCCAGGAACAAAGAGATTTGAGATGTCAAATGTTGAGAAGCTTCAAGTGTAGCCACTTGGCATTATGGGCTCTGCCTGGATCATATAGGTTGCAATAACTTAGCCAAATGTACAGTTGGTGGTAGGGGAATGATAGGTTGGAACGCGTCCATTCTGGTCTAAGGGAAGGCTTCTGAAAGATCTTGTCTTGGTGAAACCAAGTCTTGTGGGGAAAGTGCACCACCTCTGCAGAGTGTAAAATCTAAGTACTTAGCCATGTCCCTGGCAAAGGAAAATTTGAGCATCAAGACATGGAAACTATCAAGAATCTCATCATCCAAATTTCTAAGTTAAAAACTTGTGGTTGAACAAGGGTTGAAAGGATAACCAATTTCTATTGGGAGATGCCATGGGAAAGATTTTTGTCAAACAAAAACTTAGTGTTTTCAAATGATAAGGAAAATCTATTTTGAGCAATGCAAGCCTAAGCTCCACTTAGCCAAATGCATATAGATGATAGACTCTACTATACTACCATAGTATCACTTGCCAATACAATTCAAATGTATTGACCCTTGTGTCTGTAACTTGTTATGTTGCAGGTTTGTTTGATATTAGTGAAGTTATTGAATAGGATTACAAGTCTACAACCAACATGTCTGCCTGTGGAACTTTGAAGATGAAGGACCCCATGCTATTGTTATATTCTGCTGCATTGTAATGAGATAGCCAAATGAGCTATGTAAGATGTAATAATTTATTCTATTCCTGGATATAAAGTTGTATTATGACCTTTGTTTCTTGATATTACATCTTAACTGTGGATGCTAGCTATTGATCCAGGGACTAGCATTGCAATCACAGGGATCCTTTTCCTTTATAAAGGAGGGATCTTACAAAATCCCTTTAGGATTAATTTGCTCAAAATTTGGTATGGATTTTAGATAGTAGCTTTATTAGCTTTGAAATTTATTTTATTTTATCTTAATAAATTCAATGATTTTTATCCATGGCTCCAAATTAAGTGAAAACAATTTCTATGGTTTTATAATATTTTTATTTATCATTCTTGATCATTTAAAAAATGTTTGTTGATGAATTTTTATATGGATCAAATCCATAGTCTTAGAGAGATCTTGGAAATGATTTTCTTCCATTAGGGTTTTAGGGTTTTGGTTTGTTTTTCCAAGTGTTTAAATTTCAAGATACATTAATTGTTGGATGCATTTCACTTGATTGAAATTATGTTGGATTCCATTTTCATTCAAATTTTGTTCAAGAAGGGTTTTGATGTTTCCATTAGAATAAAAAAGTTTCTTTTCACCCTAAATTTCAACAATTATTTATTTAGTTTATTTATTTTTCACATTTCAAAATTTGGAAAATTTTGGGATGTGACAAATATCATCTATTTGTAATCATACATTTTGTGTTTGCAGGGATCCGGTGGATATTGAGATACTATATCAGATTGATTATTGATTCTATCATGTTTGTTTTGTTTGTGATCTTGCATGCTCTCCGTTGCTAGTAGCTATCTTGGCCAAGTCGATGGTTGTAACTCCAAGAGGGAGTATTTATGCTCGATAGTAGGTTCATGCCTCTAGTAATTTGGGGAAGTGACAGGAATCTCTAAGGTTGTAGATGTGTTGTTGCTACTAGGGAGAAAACAACAATCTTTTGTTCATGGAACTATTGTATTATTTACTTTACACACATTGGTTAATGCAATTATCCGTTGCTTGCAACTTAATAATAGAAGGGGTTCGGATGATAACCTGAAGGTGGATTATTAGTCATAGATGCAATTGGGTTATGGTCTATGTATATTGTTGTAATGCCCAATCAAATCTCATAGGAATCATGATGTCTAGTATATGCATTGTTATGCTTGCTCAGTCTGTTAATTGCCCGTTTGTAATTTGTTCACCCACCATGTTATCTATCTTAAGGATAACGCCTCTAGTGAACTTTGGATCCCGGTCCAATCTTTATCATTGATACATCATCTACTATTACCGTTTACTTTCTACAAGCAACTACTATCTTCCACACTATACGTTTAATACTTTGTTTTCAGCAAACCAGTGGGATTGATAACCTCACTATAAGTTGGGGCAAAGTCTTGAGTTTGTGTTATGCAGGATTCCAAGTTGTTAGCAACACCTTGGAGTTGTTTCCTTGCTCCTACTGGTTCGATAACCTTGGTTTCATAACTGAGGGAAAACTTGTTGCTGTGTTCATCACACCTTGCTATTGGGGTTTCCCGACGAGGCTCTACAGTCAACTGAGCCGCATCAAGCTTTTCTGGCGCCGTTGGCGGGGAGTTAAGGACAGCTTCACAAGGGGAGTCTTTCACAACCATTCTCTTTACTTTGTTTTTGTTCTTCTTAGTTTATTTTGCTTAGTTTTGCTTGTTTCTTTCTTTCAAAAATACAAAAAAATAGTTTCGTTTGGTTTGCTTTTTCTTATCAAAAACACAAAAAAATTAGTTCCTACTCTAGTTGCTACTGCTGTTGGATTGCTCCACTTTTGCAAAAATGAACACTGCTGAGAACACCAAGTTGTGTGACTTCACAACCACAAACAACAATGATTTCCTGTGTAAACCTATTGCTCCACCTGCTCCTGATGCTACCTTTTATGAAATTAAACCTGCTTTGCTGAATCTTTTTATGAAAGAGCAATTTTCTGGTGTTAGTTCTGATGTTGCTGCTGCCCACCTTAATAACTTTGTTGAACTTTGTGAGATGCAAAAATATAAGGATGCAGATGGAGATATTATTAAGCTCAAATTGTTTCCTTTCTCCTTGATAGGAAAAGCCAAAGAATGGTTGCTATCCTTGCCTAGAAATAGTATTGATTCTTGGATTAAATGAAAAGATGCTTTTATTGGAAAATACTATCCTCCTGCTAAGATTATATCTATGAGAAGTGAAATAATGAAATTTAAACAACTTGATAATGAACATGTTGCTCAAGCTTGGGAAAGAATGAAATCTTTGGTAAAGAATTGTCCCGCTCATGGATTAACTGCTTGGAATCTTGTGGATTCTGCTGCTGGAGGTATGTTTATGACCATTACTTTGGGTGCTGCAACAAAGCTCCTTGATAATATGATGGTTAATTATTATGAATGGCACACTGAAAGAGAGCTCCACATGGTAAGAAGGTAAATTCTGTTGAATAAACCTCCTCCTTGAGTGATAAAATTGATGTTATCATGTCTATGCTTATTAATAGAAAGGCTCATATTGATCCAAATAATGTTCCTTTAGCCTCTTTGGTTGCTCAAGAAGAGCACGTTGATGTGAACTTCATTAGAAATAACAATTTCAGCAACAATGCCTATAGGAATAATTTTGGTAATAATAATTATAGGCCATGTCCTCCCAATAATGGTAATGCTTATGGAAATTCCTACAACAACAATAGAAGTGCTCCCTATGAACATGAAGTCTTGCTTAAAGACTTTATTAGTAAACAAACTACTTTCAACAAGATTGTGGAGGAAAAGCTTTTGAATGTTGAGAAAAATATTTCATCTTTATCTGAAGCACAATCCTCTTTGATTAATAAAATGGATGCTAAACCTGAAACCTTGGAAAGTACCTTTGCTGCTACTCATGCCATACAAGTTACTATTGATGAAAATGTTAGACTGTTAGCTAAATTGCATGCTAAGTGGGAAAGACAAGATGAAATTGGTAGAAACAATAGTATTTGTACTATTACTACCACTAATTCTAATGCTAGCAAACCACAAGAATCCCCCATTCCTTCTACAACAATGCCTAAACCCAATAAGAATGCTGAAATTTTTCGAACTATGGGAAACAATAACTCTACTACATGTGATGCTAAGTTTGATTTTAATCTTGATGGCTACAATATTTCTGAAGTGATTATGTTCCTACAAAAGCTTGCTAGAATTCCTAATGCTAGTGCTATGAATATGGCTTTCACAAAACACATTACAGATGCTCTCATTAAAATTAAGGAAGAAAAATTGAAACATAAAGCTTCTATTCCTAGGAAGTTAGAAGATGGTTGGGAACCCATCATTAATATGCAAGTGAATGATTTTGATCTCAAAGCTTTATGTGACCTTGGTTCTAGTGTCTCTATTATGCCTAGAAAGATTTATGAAATGCTTGATTTGCCACCTTTGGAAGATTACTATTTAGATGTCCCACTTGATGATAATGCTAAAAAGAAACTTATGGAGACTATTAATGATGTTCTTATTATGGTTAACAATTCCTATGTCCCTATTGATTTCTATGTTTTGGATGTTGAATGCAATGCTTCTTGTCCTATTACTATGGGAAGACCTTTTCTTAGAACTGTTGGTGCCATTATTGATATGAAATAAGGCACCATTAAATATCAATTCCCATTCAAGAAAGGTATAGAACACTTCCCTATAAGGAGAGATAAGTTACCTTTTTCTCCTCCTATTAAAACAAAATTTGATGTCAATGCTTCTCCATTTGAAAATACTTGATTCTTGCTTCTTATGCCTAACTTAAAGGCGTTAAATAAAAGTACTTATTGGGAGATAACCCAATAGTTTTATTGAGTCTTGGAAGTTATTACTTCTGTAATAACCTCTCCTTATCCTTTTTGTTTGATTTTTGTGCCAAGAATAATCTCTAATGAGAGAGAAGTAAGATTTGGGGAAGTTGCTGTCCCGAAACAGATTTTTGTGCTTCACTATAAAAATTCGTGAAAAATCCCTGTATGTCGGATTGAGCTGTAATTTTATGAGTAAATGCCCCATGTTGTTATCTAACTTTCATTACTTCAATACTTTTCGATTTGAGCAACAGAAGGTCTTCTAAAAATTAGTTTTTACCTGCTGGTCTGCTTTGATAGATTTCTGCCATTATTTGCATTTGTCTCTTTATCAGTTTCTTTTTGAGTTCTTCTTGATCACTTGATCCTTTTTAAGGAATTGCTATAGTAGCTTGTGTTTTGATTAAGGTTTTACTTGTGTTGAAACTGAACCCAAAGGTTTATTCTTTTGAATACACTAATGTTGCTAATGAAGATTGTGTGAAGTTTTCTATGAAGGAAATTTTCAAGTGTAGGGGAAGAATGATGTGATGAGATGAAGAATGGACAAAATATCAAGCTTGGGTATGACACGCCATGTCACCCAAGAAATATTCAAGAGGTACAAGCATCAAAGCTTGGGCATGCCCAAGGCATCCCCTTCTTCATCAATAAAAATCTCAGGTCTCTTTCTAGACACTTCGTTTTTATTGGTCCATGCACTGTTGTGTTGTTCTTGGAGCGTCTTAGTTTTTGTTTTTGGTTTTCGTTTGCTTAGTTTGCTTGAATAAAGTAGTTAGACCCCCGCATTCTCTCTTTTGGTTCAAATAAGTTGATTGGTGTTGGAAAAGAGTAGAAAGTTTCATGCTTATAGTGATACAAAAGGGAGCTTGTTTTGACTATGGCTTAGACTTTATTATGTCATGCTAGATGTTGTTTTGACCTTATTCTTAGTGATTATTTCTATAGCATGACTTGTTCCAAAAAAATTGATGTTGCTTAATGTGCCTTGAAAGAATCATGCGTTGTTTTAGCATACACAAGCATAATATTGTGGTATTCCCCTTTGATGCTTTGTTTGGGTTGACTTGGCACATGCTCACACCATGTTATGACTATGAACCAGTCACCTTAGCCTCTAAGATCATTTAGTTTTTGACTTGTGATACCACTTTATGCTTTGGTTGATAATGTTTTGTCGCTCTGCATGATTATGGCCATTATTGCTCTCTTAGTTGGTCGCTCCAGTCTTTTGCGAGCCTCCACTTGTATTGAGTAAGCTCTACTCATGCATCAAACTCCCAAGAAACCAAGTTATTCCAGGGAGTCCACTATAAATTCCTTTGTATGGTGTGTTACACCATTCCAAGTATATTCTTGTTTTATCTATCTTCCAAATTAAACTTGTTATGAGAAAATTAGTGATTAAAGCTCTCACAAACTTGATGGCACACTTTATTTTTATTGCCTATAATAAACTTGAACAATTGTGTCATCTATGTTGTATATTCTTGCACTTATAAGTTGGGAATTATCAGAACCATGTTGTCATGGGGAACGCTTTCAACACCTGTACATATTACCCAGTTGATATCATGATCTTTTGTTTATGGATGTCGGCGGTGTGGAATAAAAGGGGAGCCTGTAAGTTCATGGAGTATTATATATGTGTTAGATAAATGCCTGGGCCGCTAGCCTAAGACATGACTAATCATGGTGGAAACTTGCAGCATCACCATAGTGAGAAATCCATGAAGCATCCTTGTAAAAAATATAGAAAAAGAGAAATAGAAAAAGAAAAAAATATGCACCATGCTCATGGTAAATAAAAGGATCGCTGAGATTCTCACTGTATGTTGCCCTGTCATTTTGATATGGGATAGCTCCTGTGTCATGGGGCAAGGGGTACCCCGTTGGCGGTTCTCTATGATACACATATACTTACAATGACAATAACTTGCTTGTGATTAAAGTTGAGTAGCATGAGGAACTTTGATGCTTGTATCTTTGATATCTTTACTTCTAGTCTTCACTTGAACTTCAGAGGTGCCTTTGCATTTCTGTTGTGCTCTACAAACAAAGGCAAGCGAGATACCACTCTATCATACCTTTTTACGAGCATTGCAATGTTGCTTATGTTTATGTTTCATGCTACTTATTATTATTGAGTTCGAATCTCTTCATAGCTTGCAATGACTATTGAGTAGACTTAGATGCATACTTCTTAGTATGGATGGTCTAAGTATCTACTCCTGTGCTAAGAATATATATATCATATGAACCAAATGTGTTCGTGAAAGTTTTTTTATCGCCCTCAGTTTTCAAGAGAATTGCTTGAGACAAGCAATCAGCTAAGCTTGGGGGGAGTTAATACGTCCAAAACGTATCTACTTTCTCGAACACTTTTGCTATTATTTCTCCTCTAAACTTGTGTCATTTGGATACAACTAACACGAACTGACGATGTTTTCAGCAGAATTACCTTGGTGTCTTGTTTTTGTGCAGAAAATCAACTATGAGGAAAAAACCCGGAAAATATGCCAAAAATCCTATTTCACCAGAAGACTCACGGAGCCAGAATACGAGACGGAGTGTGGGCCAGGACTGGCCATGCCTGGAGGGGGTGTGGCCACCCCAGGCACCCCCTCGGCCTCCCTCTTCGCCTATAAGATGCCTTCTGACCTAAAAACTTAGGGGGGTTCGACGTTTTTCCAGAAAGAGATCCACTGCGCCGCCACCACTAGAAACCGCGATTTGGGACCAGAAACTCCGTTCTAGCACCCTGTCGGGATGGTGAATTTGGAGAGGATCATCGCCATCGTCATCAACAACGCCTCTCCATCAACCATCCATGTTTCCCTCATCCATGAGTGAGTAATCCCCCGCTGTAGGCTATGGGGATGGTAGGGATTGGATGAGTTCTATCATGTAATCGAATAAGATTGTTAGGGCATGGTGCCTAGTATCTCTATTAGTGCCATTTGACTTTGTTGCAACTTGTTGTGCTTAATGCTTGTCACTAGGGCCCGAGTGCCATGATCTCAGTTCTGAACTTATTATTGATTTATGATGATAGTATTGTTTGTGATCTTATCTACAACTTGTGTACACATATCATTGTCCGGATCCAAAGGCCCCGAAGTGACAGAAATTGGGACAACATGAGGGGATGGCTGTGATGTGAGGATCACATGTGTTCACGGAGTGTTAATGCTGTAGGGGTTCGTAGCATGGAAAACAAAAATTTTCTATCGCATACAAACAAACAAGCCAAGATCTATCTACTAGATTGTAGCAACGAGTCGATGGAATAACTTACCCTCGAAGATTCCAAAGCGGTTAACGAGAGCAGATTCTCGTGGGTGATGTAGTCGTACTCTTTCCGATCTCAAGATCGCGTAGACGATCCTTCCGGCGCTGCGTTCCGGCAGCGCTCCCGCAGTCGGTCACACGTTCGGTACTCGACGAAGACCTTCCTCTCCCTTGTTCCAGCAGGCAGCGGAGGTTGTAGCACTCTCCTCGCGATTCCGGCAGCACAACGGCATGGTACCGGAAGTAGAGGGGAAATCCCGCAGGGCTTCGCCTTAAGCCGGAGCGAGTATGGTGGATTATGAGAGAGGGCTATTAGTGGTCTAGATATTAGACACACAAATTAGAAGGCTCTAAACCGCAGGCTAAAGCAATTAGAAGCTCTAAACCAGAACGGCTCTAAACCGGAGATTAGAGGTAGAAACTTGTGTGTCTCAAGGAGGAGCCCTGCCCCTCCTTTTATAGGTGGAGGGGCTAGGCGCGCCAGGGAGGGAGGGAGTCCCTCCCCAACTCGGCCTAGGGCTGGGCGCCGGCCAAGGAGGAGAGGAACTCCTCCTCCAAGTTGGTTTCAACCTCCTCTTGCTTGTTTCCCACAGTTTCCTGTTTCCCACAGTTTCCTGTTTTCCACAGTTTCCTATTTTAGCCGTTTGACTTTCAAACTGGCAATTTGACTTTCATGTTTTTGGAACAGAAAGAACACTTAGTACATGATGCAATCATTCAATGACACACTCATGTACCCTCCCCCCCCGGAGTGCCGGACAATCCGGAACCTTCTAGAACATTCCTGATGAAAACACCGGAATCATTCCTGAACTCCGAAACGGGACTTTCCTTATATGAATCTTATTCTCCGGACCATTCCGGATCACCTCGTGATATCCCGGATCCCATCCGAGACTCCGAACAACATTCGGTCTCTTTCTCATAATACCATAACTACTCAAAACAACGTCGAATCCTTAAGTGTGTCTCCCTACGGTTCGTGAATTATGCGGACATGATCGAGACACTTCTCCGAACAATAACCAATAGAGGAATCTGTAAATTCATATGGCTCCCACATATTTCTACGATTACTTTGCGATCGAATGAACCACTTACATACGATACCAATTTCCCTTTGTCTCACGATATGTTACTTATCCGAGGTTATGATCGCCGGTATCTCTGCATACCTAGTTCAACCTCGTTACTGATAAGTACTCTTTTCTCATTCCCGTGATATGTGATCCCTTGTGAGCCAGTCACATGCTTGCAAGCTAATTGGATGACATTTCACCGAGAGGGCCCAGAGAATATCTATCCGTCATATGGATGGACAAATCCCACTCTTGATCCATGTGTCTCAACCAATACTTTCCGAACACTCAATGCCATCTTTATAGCCACCCAGTTACGGTGTGGTGTTTGATGTCATCAAAGCATCCATCCGGTAAAGGTGATATGCATGATCTCATGGTCGAAGGAATTAGGTTACTATGTATCAGAAAGCATATAGCAATTGAACTATTAAAATGACTTGATCTTTATGCTACGCTTATCTATAGGAGTATGTCCACCATATCATTCTCCTAATGATATGTAGAAGTCCCAACCCAATAAGGTAGAGTCCTCCTGTGTTTTACAATGCTAGTCCCTGGATCATTAGCTAGCATCCACAGTTAAGATGTAATATCAAGATATAAAGGTCATAATATAAATTTATAACCAGGAATATCATAAGTTTATTACATCAAACATAGCTCATTTGGCTATTACATTACATTTGCAGCGGAATAAATATAAGTATGGGTCCATCATCTTCAAAGTGCCACAGGCAGATGTTGGTTGTAGACTTTGTAGTCCTAGTCAATCAAACAATCTTCCTTTTTAAAACAAACAACCTGCAACATTACAAGTTACAGCCACAAGGGTCAATACATTTTGAATTGTATTGGCAAGCTTCACTTTTATGTATGCTAAGAGTGGATCCTATCATTATATGCATATTTGGCTAAGTAGAGTTTAAGGCTTATTTGCATAAAGCAATATTTTATCCTATCTTTTCAAAAAGAGTTTTAAAGTCTTTTGTCAAATTTCTTTTCCAAGTTTCTTGAACTCCTTGGTAGAAACTCAAGTGTTCAAATCCTTGTCAAAATCCCTTGAGCATCCTGGTAACCCCAAGTGCATCAAGTTTTATCAAATCTCATGAGTTCCTTGGTAAAGCCCCAAGTACATCATGCTCTTGAGCACAATGGTAACCCCAAGTGCAACAAGCTTTACAAAATCTCTTTGAATTCCTTGGTAGACACACAAGGGCATCAAGTTTTTATATTAGAAGTTGGAATGTCGAGATCTCCCATAGTTCAAACTTTAGTTGCTCAGTATTGTCCATAACCGGGGACACGGCTAAGTACTTAGATTTTGTTAACTTCTGCAGAAGGAGTACACTTTACCCACATGACACAATCCCATCTTGTTGCCACCAGTGGCCTACTGGATTAGTGCTCACCAAGATGGAGTACTGGCAGACTGAGAATGTGACGAAGTCTTTCCAAAAGGTCATCCCATACATCATTGCTAGCTTTGTCTTCAGCCCCCATGAAGCATTCCAGATCCCCATGTCCAGTAACTAAAGACAATGTATGGGTCTTCCTAATGTAATTGACTAAGCCAGAGCCATAATAGCATGTGGTTGTACACGAAAGCCACAATTGGAGAAGCATGTTTGATCTCTAAGTTTCCTAGGTGGTTTTCTTTTGGAGCACAACACAAAGTGATTGCCATAGACATGGTTCCCTTTTGTTGCCACCTTCTCCAAAACTTAAAGTATCCCCCACCTAGGTGGTTCATTGAGTCCTTGTTTTATTATATAAATCACAAGTCTTTTCTCAACCTTTGTAAAAAAATCTCAACATGTATCTCTTTTCAAAACATAGTATGGCTAAGCATGTACAACTTCAATATTTTCACTAAGGAGTGTTTAGGGAATCCTATTAGGATTTAGCATAGTATAAGTATAAAATATCTTTTCATGCATATTATCAAAATCCACTAAGTATAGTAATAAAAATGGTAGGACTTTTGTATGATAGTGTAACTTGCCTTTTTGGTAGGGAATGGGGATTCACTCCTTGATCTTGATAGTTTCACACTTTGCTAGTTTCACTACAAGTCAATCAAGCAAATCACCAAATCAACTAACATTCCAAACCAAGGTTAAACAAACAATTCACACACATAGCAATGGAGTCTAAGTCATGCAAAGGTGGGTTCTTTTTGCAAGGTTGGTCTCTACTAGGTTTATAAACTTTGTATGGTCCAAATTGGTCATTTACCAAAATGGCAAGGTTATTTGCAATTGGGTTTTATCTTAAGACCATTTTAATATTCATTCATCATTTTATGTGGTGAAAATTATTCTTATCAAAGCAAAACTTTAGGTTTTTCACTAAGTGAGTTGTCCTTGGCAAGGTTTGATGTTTTGGGTCAGTAAGTTTTGGTCCAAAACACTTTCCCAAAGTTTTCCTTGCAAAAACATTTCCATGATAAAATCAAGAGGTTTATTTGGTTAGAAAATGGCTAAGTTAAATAATTCAACTTATATTTTGTCAAAATCATTTTTGACACCAAGGGTTGGTTTCTAGGGTCAGTATGGTCACTAAAAACCATTTTGAAAAAGATTTAATCCTAAAATCAAATTTAAACAATTTTTATACTCTAAATAAGTACACAAAAGTTTCTGCAAATTAAATCAAGCTAACAGATACTATTTTCAAAACTAAGGCCAGGGTTAGCTAGGGCTTGTTCTCCTGATTTCATTGATATAAAATTTGTAATTTTTGGACGTGTGGTTTGAAAATTACAAGGGTTTGAAGTTTGCAAACAATTCTGATTTCAAAACTGTTTTTAGATCTATTACAGGCCACGCGTCGCGTCGTGATTGGTCGATACCGATTCGTTTGGATCGCGTGCTGCGGCGCGTTGGATCAAGTCAGATCGTGCGGCACAGGATCATCACTTACCCCTTCGTTAACGTTCTATCCTATCCGTCAGATCCAGATCCTACGGTTACTAACATGCTTGCCAAAGTCTGACGGCGCTCGTCGGCTGCGTGCGGCGGCGACGGTCGGTCAGTGGCGGCGCTGGTGAAATAGGAGGCGAGAGAGGAAGGGAGTAGGCTCACCGAGGTCGTAGTTGGTTGGGGAAGCTCAACGTGTGGTCGACGAGGCAGGGGGCGCACGGGAACGGTGGCGATTGCTCGCCGGAGACTTCGTCGGCGTCGGGTGGTTCTGTCCGCGGTCGTGGGCGACGCTGTGGATCATCCCGAAGCAAAACAATGATGCGGTTAGATGCAGAAAGGTGTGGCGAGTGCGGGAGTGTGAACGAGGAGGCGCGGGGCGGTCTGGTTCACCTGGGATACGTCGCCGGAGAGGAAACAGACACGGCGGCGCTCTGTGCTTGACGATGGCGAGGATTGGGGGCGCCCTAAGACAAACGAGAAGTGTCGTTAGGTTCGTATGAGCTTGGAGATCATCATCGTGTGCTCGGGGAGGAGAGGGGTGACCGGAATCTACCTGCGGAGCTCGTCGGAGTAAGATGCAGACGGTGGTGACGGTGGTCGAGGTGGTTGCCAACGCTTGGGGTCGCTCGGGGGCAAGCTGGTGCTATGGGGATGATCGCCAGGAGGTGGGGATCACGAGAGGATGGTAGAGGAGGAAAGGGGCGGTGAGGCTTCGTCTGAATTGCTCGAGGAGGGTCGTCGGAGTAGCAGCGGTACAGAGGAAAATTGGGGCGGCCTGGAGGCAGAGGGGAGGCGATGTCTGAGGGAACACGGAGGAGAGAGCGGGACGATTAAAAGGGCGAGGTCGCGGTGAGGGATTAACGCGGCGTTAAGGCGAATTAAACGCGCGGAATCAAGGCCTGCAACGGCAGCGAGGGGGAAGAGGCGTGGTTCGCGCGAGGAAGAAGACGGCTGGGAGAGTGGGGTCCGCTGGTCAGTGGGAAAAGAAACGAGGGGGAGGTCCACTGGTCAATTGCTTTGCGGGTTGTTTCAGCGGTGAGGAAAACGGTTCGGGGAGAGAGTAGATGGGCTAGGTGGGCTGTTGGGTTGGGTTGATTCCTTTCTTATTTTTTTTTATTCTGTGTTCTTTTCCTTTTCTATTTTATTTTCTGTTTTGAATTTCCAATCAAATAATCATCAACCAAATCAATTCAAACAACACTCAAATTTGTAATATTGAAATTAGTTCTGTTTAGTAATATGGTCAAAAGCCCAAAATCAAATGGCAATAACTTTTTTAATCCATTCTTTAATTAAATAAAATGGAGTTTTATTTTATTTATCATGGTTTGATTTATCTAATAATAATTCTCATTTGAAAACACTTTTAAATCTAAATCAGTAGGTTTATTTGGAAATAAAGAATATTTGGAAGATTTGTTTTTAAACAAAATAACCTCTTATTTTTAGGGTCCATTAGTAATTAAATGAAATGGGCCTTAGTTATTAAATCAAATAGAGTTTGATTCTATAAAATCCTTATTTGAAACCTAAATATTTTCAAAACCAAATCAGTAGGTTTTATTTGGAAGTATTAAATACTTGGAAACTTGTAGTTAAAACAAAATAACATTTTATTTTAGAGTCCATTATTAAACAACATAGACTTTTATTATTAAATCCACTTGGGTTTGTTTTATTGAGAATATTTATTTTAAAGACTAAAATAAAGTCAAAACACTTTAGTAGGTTTTATTAGAGAATATCAAATGTTTAGGAAAACTTATTTAAATATTTTAATAAGTTTTGATGTTTAAATTTTAAATTGGTAAAACCTTTTATCTAAATAAAGTTGGATATTAAATTCTTATTAATTTATTGAAATCAACTTTTGCTATTTTTATTCAAAACTAAATGTTTTAAACAAAGACTTGGCCAAGGTTTTAATTTGGCTCTACAAAATAATCTTTATTTATAAACTTCTATTTCATTTGAAAACAAATCTTTTCATTTGATTGTTAAAATAATTCCCATTTGTTTCCTTTTATGAAATGTTTATCCCTTTAAATCTTTTTAGGATTTTATTTAATTTAAAAGGGTTTGAGGTTCCATTTTAATTCAAAAAGTTTTCTTCTGGCCTTGAAAATCAAACAAAGTTTTATTTTATTAATTTATTTTCACATTACAAGATTTGGAAAATCTTGGGATGTGACAGGCTACCACCCTTAAAATAAATCTCGTCCCGAGATTTGGGAGGCTGAGGTTACAAGCAAGTTCAAAAACAACTAGGGTACTACCACCCTTAAAATTTTTCAAACAAAAATTACATATTGGCCTTCTTGGGTCCTGGAAAACTTCTCTAAGCAAACTTTTGCTTTAATTCTACACTTGATTCATGGGCCAAGGTTGAGTTTCTCCATAGGCTTGTTCAACTTGTTTTTCATCCTTTCTGGACAGTTGCTTGCATAATGTCCTGGATTCTTGCAGTTGAAACAATTAATGTCCTTGAGTTCTTTGCGTTGCTCTTGTGGGCAAGTTGCCACATAGTGGCCTGGTTCTTTGCAGTTGTTGCACCACACTTGGTCAATCTCTTTATTCTTCTTGTTCTCTGGGCATCCACTGGAGTAGTGTCCCATTTCCTTACATTTACGACATTGCACAAGGCTCATGTCTTGCTTGGGCTTCTTGATTTTCCTTGATCCTTTGAATTGGGTTGTCTTGTTTGGATGTAGAAGTGGTCCTTTTCCTTTAGTAGACTTGGATCCTTCTTGTTTCCTTTTTTCCACCATGGCATAGATAGGACATAGACCTGGAGTATGATCACTTCCTTCACATAGGTAGCAAGTAACTTGAGAGGTAGGACATTGTCCAACAGGATGATCTTCTTCACAATTGGGGCATTATCCTTCATGCTCTTTGGGGGTATGATCCTTGTCTCCACAAATAATGCAAGCTGGGGCTCCATCTAGAACAATATTCTTTTCATCCCTGTTATCATAAACTCTCTGTGGATAGCTTTCTTCTATGCTAATCATTTGATTAGTCACCTTAAGCATCAGTTGAGACTGCTCTTCCAAAAACCTTTGTAGTGCTGGATCCTTATCACTATTGTTGATTAGGAACTGAGCTGTTAGTTGGTTCAACTGGTGTTGGGTTGCTATGAGCTCTCTCATGCTATCAGCTTGGTTGGTGTTGGTGTCATCATCCTTGGAGTCCTTTGGAGTAGTCATCTGTTTGGGTTTGAAGGGAGTTTAGAATAAGCAAAATACTTCTTAAGGAATTATTTCTAAACACACACATCACAATTCACACAACCAATGTGCATGCAATCAAAACAGTCATTTCACTCAAACAACAAGATTCAAGCACATTTTTAAGCAACAAAATATCTTTGTTACACCACATAAGTTGGTGGTTTGACTTAACTAAATTATGGTGGTCCATCTATATGGTTTACTTGTGATCTTTCCATCATTCTTGGTTGCTTCTTCTTACATGTGACCTTGATTTCCTTGAGAAAAACTCTTGGTCACAATTTTTTCAAGGTTGTTGATGGTTCCTTCTTATTTTGCATTCCCTCAGTCTCTAAATCTTGAGCAAGTTTTCCTTGTTTCACTTGTGGTCCTTAGTAGTTTCTAAGTTGGAAGTCCTTGGTGAAAATGCTGAAGATGTTGAAGTCATTAGAGTTGAAGATGTTGAAGTCATTAGAGTTGGAGTTGTTGAAGAAGTCTTTTGCACATGATGAAGTCTTTGGTCTTGGGTAGGTTTTCCATCAAGTTGAAGTAGAAGAGGTGTAGAGTTGAAATCAAAATGGTTGAGGAAAGATGTTTACAAGACTTGTTTGTAAATAAGTTTTTGAACAAAACAACTCCTATTTTTCTAAGGGTTTTTGTCCAATCCTAGGTTTACAAATCCTACAGGCAACACAATGCTCTGATACCATCTGTAGAAGTCCCAACCCAATAAGGTAGAGTCCTCCTGTGTTTTACAATGCTAGTCCCTGGATCATTAGCTAGCATCCACAGTTAAGATGTAATATCAAGATACAAAGGTCATAATATAAATTTATAACCAGGAATATCATAAGTTTATTACATCAAACATAGCTCATTTGGCTATTACATTACATTTGCAGCGGAATAAATATAAGTATGGGTCCATCATCTTCAAAGTGCCACAGGCAGATGTTGGTTGTAGACTTTGTAGTCCTAGTCAATCAAACAATCTTCCTTTTTAAAACAAACAACCTGCAACATTACAAGTTACAGCCACAAGGGTCAATACATTTTGAATTGTATTGGCAAGCTTCACTTTTATGTATGCTAAGAGTGGATCCTATCATTATATGCATATTTGGCTAAGTAGAGTTTAAGGCTTATTTGCATAAAGCAATATTTTATCCTATCTTTTCAAAAAGAGTTTTAAAGTCTTTTGTCAAATTTCTTTTCCAAGTTTCTTGAACTCCTTGGTAGAAACTCAAGTGTTCAAATCCTTGTCAAAATCCCTTGAGCATCCTGGTAACCCCAAGTGCATCAAGTTTTATCAAATCTCATGAGTTCCTTGGTAAAGCCCCAAGTACATCATGCTCTTGAGCACCTTGGTAACCCCAAGTGCAACAAGCTTTACAAAATCTCTTTGAATTCCTTGGTAGACACACAAGGGCATCAAGTTTTTATATTAGAAGTTGGAATGTCGAGATCTCCCATAGTTCAAACTTTAGTTGCTCAGTATTGTCCATAATCGGGGACACGGCTAAGTACTTAGATTTTGTTAACTTCTGCAGAAGGAGTACACTTTACCCACATGACACAATCCCATCTTGTTGCCACCAGTGGCCTACTGGATTAGTGCTCACCAAGATGGAGTACTGGCAGACTGAAAATGTGACGAAGTCTTTCCAAAAGGTCCTCCCATACATCATTGCTAGCTTTGTCTTCAGCCCCCATGAAGCATTCCAGATCCCCATGTCCAGTAACTAAAGACAATGTATGGGTCTTCCTAATGTAATTGACTAAGCCAGAGCCATAATAGCATGTGGTTGTACACGAAAGCCACAATTGGAGAAGCATGTTTGATCTCTAAGTTTCCTAGGTGGTTTTCTTTTGGAGCACAACACAAAGTGATTGCCATAGACATGGTTCCCTTTTGTTGCCACCTTCTCCAAAACTTAAAGTATCCCCCACCTAGGTGGTTCATTGAGTCCTTGTTTTATTATATAAATCACAAGTCTTTTCTCAACCTTTGTAAAAAAATCTCAACATGTATCTCTTTTCAAAACATAGTATGGCTAAGCATGTACAACTTCAATATTTTCACTAAGGAGTGTTTAGGGAATCCTATTAGGATTTAGCATAGTATAAGTATAAAATATCTTTTCATGCATATTATCAAAATCCACTAAGTATAGTAATAAAAATGGTAGGACTTTTGTATGATAGTGTAACTTGCCTTTTTGGTAGGGAATGGGGATTCACTCCTTGATCTTGCTAGTTTCACACTTTGCTAGTTTCACTACAAGTCAATCAAGAAAATCACCAAATCAACTAACATTCCAAACCAAGGTTAAACAAACAATTCACACACATAGCAATGGAGTCTAAGTCATGCAAAGGTGGGTTCTTTTTGCAAGGTTGGTCTCTACTAGGTTTATAAACTTTGTATGGTCCAAATTGGTCATTTACCAAAATGGCAAGGTTATTTGCAATTGGGTTTTATCTTAAGACCATTTTAATATTCATTCATCATTTTATGTGGTGAAAATTATTCTTATCAAAGCAAAACTTTAGGTTTTTCACTAAGTGAGTTGTCCTTGGCAAGGTTTGATGTTTTGGGTCAGTAAGTTTTGGTCCAAAACACTTTCCCAAAGTTTTCCTTGCAAAAACATTTCCATGATAAAATCAAGAGGTTTATTTGGTTAGAAAATGGCTAAGTTAAATAATTCAACTTATATTTTGTCAAAATCATTTTTGACACCAAGGGTTGGTTTCTAGGGTCAGTATGGTCACTAAAAACCATTTTGAAAAAGATTTAATCCTAAAATCAAATTTAAACAATTTTTATACTCTAAATAAGTACACAAAAGTTTCTGCAAATTAAATCAAGCTAACAGATACTATTTTCAAAACTAAGGCCAGGGTTAGCTAGGGCTTGTTCTCCTGATTTCATTGATATAAAATTTGTAATTTTTGGACGTGTGGTTTGAAAATTACAAGGGTTTGAAGTTTGCAAACAATTCTGATTTCAAAACTGTTTTTAGATCTATTACAGGCCACGCGTCGCGTCGTGATTGGTCGATACCGATTCGTTTGGATCGCGTGCTGCGGCGCGTTGGATCAAGTCAGATCGTGCGGCACAGGATCATCACTTACCCCTTCGTTAACGTTCTATCCTATCCGTCAGATCCAGATCCTACGGTTACTAACATGCTTGCCAAAGTCTGACGGCGCTCGTCGGCTGCGCGCGGCGGCGACGGTCGGTCAGTGGCGGCGCTGGTGAAATAGGAGGCGAGAGAGGAAGGGAGTAGGCTCACCGAGGTCGTAGTTGGTTGGGGAAGCTCAACGTGTGGTCGACGAGGCAGGGGGCGCACGGGAACGGTGGCGATTGCTCGCCGGAGACTTCGTCGGCGTCGGGTGGTTCTGTCCGCGGTCGTGGGCGACGCTGTGGATCATCCCGAAGCAAAACAATGATGCGGTTAGATGCAGAAAGGTGTGGCGAGTGCGGGAGTGTGAACGAGGAGGCGCGGGGCGGTCTGGTTCACCTGGGATACGTCGCCGGAGAGGAAACAGACACGGCGGTGCTCTGTGCTTGACGATGGCGAGGATTGGGGGCGCCCTAAGACAAACGAGAAGTGTCGTTAGGTTCGTATGAGCTTGGAGATCATCATCGTGTGCTCGGGGAGGAGAGGGGTGACCGGAATCTACCTGCGGAGCTCGTCGGAGTAAGATGCAGACGGTGGTGACGGTGGTCGAGGTGGTTGCCAACGCTTGGGGTCGCTCGGGGGCAAGCTGGTGCTATGGGGATGATCGCCAGGAGGTGGGGATCACGAGAGGATGGTAGAGGAGGCAAGGGGCAGTGAGGCTTCGTCTGAATTGCTCGAGGAGGGTCGTCGGAGTAGCAGCGGTACAGAGGAAAATTGGGGCGGCCTGGAGGCAGAGGGGAGGCGATGTCTGAGGGAACACGGAGGAGAGAGCGGGACGATTAAAAGGGCGAGGTCGCGGTGAGGGATTAACGCGGCGTTAAGGCGAATTAAACGCGCGGAATCAAGGCCTGCAACGGCAGCGAGGGGGAAGAGGCGTGGTTCGCGCGAGGAAGAAGACGGCTGGGAGAGTGGGGTCCGCTGGTCAGTGGGAAAAGAAACGAGGGGGAGGTCCACTGGTCAGTTGCTTTGCGGGTTGTTTCAGCGGTGAGGAAAACGGTTCGGGGAGAGAGTAGATGGGCTAGGTGGGCTGTTGGGTTGGGTTGATTCCTTTCTTATTTTTTTTTATTCTGTGTTCTTTTCCTTTTCTATTTTATTTTTTGTTTTGAATTTCCAATCAAATAACCATCAACCAAATCAATTCAAACAACACTCAAATTTGTAATATTGAAATTAGTTCTGTTTAGTAATATGGTCAAAAGCCCAAAATCAAATGGCAATAACTTTTTTAATCCATTCTTTAATTAAATAAAATGGAGTTTTATTTTATTTATCATGGTTTGATTTATCTAATAATAATTCTCATTTGAAAACACTTTTAAATCTAAATCAGTAGGTTTATTTGGAAATAAAGAATATTTGGAAGATTTGTTTTTAAACAAAATAACCTCTTATTTTTAGGGTCCATTAGTAATTAAATGAAATGGGCCTTAGTTATTAAATCAAATAGAGTTTGATTCTATAAAATCCTTATTTGAAACCTAAATATTTTCAAAACCAAATCAGTAGGTTTTATTTGGAAGTATTAAATACTTGGAAACTTGTAGTTAAAACAAAATAACATTTTATTTTAGAGTCCATTATTAAACAACATAGACTTTTATTATTAAATCCACTTGGGTTTGTTTTATTGAGAATATTTATTTTAAAGACTAAAATAAAGTCAAAACACTTTAGTAGGTTTTATTAGAGAATATCAAATGTTTAGGAAAACTTATTTAAATATTTTAATAAGTTTTGATGCTTAAATTTTAAATTGGTAAAACCTTTTATCTAAATAAAGTTGGATATTAAATTCTTATTAATTTATTGAAATCAACTTTTGCTATTTTTATTCAAAACTAAATGTTTTAAACAAAGACTTGGCCAAGGTTTTAATTTGGCTCTACAAAATAATCTTTATTTATAAACTTCTATTTCATTTGAAAACAAATCTTTTCATTTGATTGTTAAAATAATTCCCATTTGTTTCCTTTTATGAAATGTTTATCCCTTTAAATCTTTTTAGGATTTTATTTAATTTAAAAGGGTTTGAGGTTCCATTTTAATTCAAAAAAGTTTTCTTCTGGCCTTGAAAATCAAACAAAGTTTTATTTTATTAATTTATTTTCACATTACAAGATTTGGAAAATCTTGGGATGTGACATGATATGACCCTGTTGTTAATAACATCTCTATGTTCATGATCAGGAAACCATGATCATATATTAACCAACAAGCTAGTTTAACAAGAGGCTTTACTAGGGACTCTTATTTTAGTTTACAAATCACACAAGTATTAATGTTTCCGGTTAATACAATTATAGCATGGTATGTAAACATTTATCATAAGTATGAAGATATGATAATAACCACTTTATTATTGCCTCTTGGGCATATCTCCAACAGTCTCCCACTTGCACTAGAGTCAATAATCTAGTTTCAAACCTTTGTGTATTCAACACCTATGGCTTTCCGGTGTTGTATGTACACGATTGCTAGTGGTCAACTGATCTCCGGATCTGACACTTCTAGGTCCGTGTGTAATTGCATGTTTTTGCGTCTCTACGCATCACTCATTCTCTAATGAGATGGCTTTGTATAAATTTGGTCTTTCGGTGTGACCTTTAGCTCTTTGGGGTTAAAACATGTTGATAATATTGTCGCACAATATATCTTCATATTATTATCCCACTGTGAACTACACCTAGTTTGATAACAAACTACTTGACACAAATGCCCTCTTTAGCTGCTATTATAGCAGTCATATACTTAGCCTTTTGTCGTAGTATCTGTCACAATGTCTTAACTTTGGAACTCATCCAAATCCATTATGGAACTCACTTTCCATTATATCGTGCCACCCTTAGTTTAGATTGAGATAAACTTAATTTGTACTTTGTGACAAAACTAGTATCAATGTAGTACTTTTACAATGAACTAACCATCTATTTGTCACTTCTACAAATATTATACTCTTAGTTCTTCCAAAAGATCATAAGAATATCCTTACTATTGTCCAATGATTATCTTACGAATCATTCTGGTATTTGCTCACAACATTTAGAGCATAGGACATATCTGGATTTGTACATATCACAGTATGATTGATATAAATACTCTTTGTGATTTCATACATCAAGTATCAATCTATACTTGATTATTTGTTTCACTTTACCAAATGTCAATACACTTGAATATATCATCAACATTGAACTCATTCAATCCTTTCTGTGCGACAAGAACCTCTCTTGTAGTTTCTATATTGAACTCATTCAATATCTTGTCTATGTACTTCTGGCACAACCATATTAGCGTCTATTGATGCCAAATATTTGGGTTTTGCCTAAGTCTTTCATCGGGATGAAATTCTTAATATGTGTTAATAAAAGATACATTATTTCAAATCAATAATATGTCTTCCACATAATGTATTAGAAACATGTCTTAGCGCTCCCACTTAATTTCTTGCAAATGCAAGCATCTTCATCGTCTCTAATGAACTTTTAAACTCTTTTAACAGTTTCATCACAGTGAAGATTCCAACTCCGCAATTCTCACTTTAACCATTGAAGTTTGCATATGCTTTTAGCATCCTTTTGAATTAACAAAACCCTATGGACCGTGTTATGCACATGTCCTAGGTAACGATTCTATTAGAAGAACTTGTTTTGTTTATTCAACTACCATATAACAAATTATATGTAGTGGCTGCTACATTAATCCGTCTAGACTAAATATCACTATGAAAGATCAAATCTTGTCATATACAACTTTTGAACATTGTTGTGAACTCTTTCCCAACATGTCTATAATTTCATAGATGTAAAACATCCATGTCTATTTCTTTATAGATCCAGACACAACTGTAAGGTCTTACACCTTTCTCGAGGGTCCTTCAAGTTCAAAACTTGATTTCTCGTGTATGGAACTATCACGGATTTTATGGCTTCAAGCCATTTGACGGAGTCAGGGCCCATCATCGCTTCTTTGCATGTAGTCGGTTCATTATTCTCAAATAATGATTCAACCCTCAAATCTTGGTATTTGATTGTTCATCCGACCTACTTGTTTCAATAGGAACTTGGATCTCCGTGACCACAACCTTTGAGGTACGTGAGCCGTGAGCTTTGTTGCTGCCTCCGGAACACTTTTCGGTGCTGCGCAACTTTGCACATATAGCTAAGGTTCTTTTAACCTTATCAAAGTTCTATTGTCCTCCCACTTAACTTTTCACGAAAAATTCCTTCTCAAAGAAACTTGACGTTTTAAGTGACAAACACTTTTGTCTCCGATGTTATGGAGGATTACTTAACAATTATTCGAAATAACATACAAAGACAGGTTCATCCGACTTTGGTTGCAAACATCTTTCTTATGCATAGCATACCAATGTTTAAGAAAGGACAACTTGGGTTTTATCCCAAACCATAACTTTATATGGTGTCATTTCAACGGATTATGATGGAGCTCTTTTCAGTGGAAAAACGGTAATCTCTAAAGCTTTTAATCTTTAAAATATAATGGCAGTTTTATGAATTATACCTTTGATCTTACCATGTCAAACAAGGTTTAATTACATACCTCGAACGCCCCATACCCTTATGGTGTTTCGGGAAATGCAAATCCACGGAACAATTCCTTAAATCTTAGGTATTATGCTAAACTCTGTAACTCAAATATCTTCCTTTATGATCTTTATCATAAACTATTTATATTCTTGTTACTATGATTTTGCACTTCATCTTGAAAGTCTTTGAACTTTTCAAGTGTTTCATACTTTATCCTTATTAAGTAAATATTCATATATTCACTCAAATTTTCGGAGAAAGCATATGAAGTTGAAATTCATCGCTCTTGACTACACATAATGGACTTCGTACAACAATATGTACAAGTTCAAATAAGCTAGTCATTCGTTCCCTTTTGGCCTATGAACGAAGTTTCAATTATCTCTAGGAAAGTTTCACAAGCGTCATTTGATCAAAATCAAATAGACTCCAAAATTCCATCCATATGGATTTTCTTCATGTTTTCTTTCCAATATAATTTAAACGGCGATGTCACTTCCTAAGTGATCTTTCAATCAATTTGTCTTTCGACATTTTTAGCACTAGTTTTATGGATGTGATTTCTTCAACGAGATTTGTGAATCATCCATCTTTTATGAATTACGGAAATTATTTGAACAACCCTTTTGTTCTCATAATACCTGATAAAACAAATCTTTGAAGGCAAGCTTTGATGTTTTAACGAGCAACACAATAACCCTTTATTTGTTCTCGATGAACATCATCACATATTCTTTTGCTAATTACTTAGGCCACTGTAGTTCATGAATTCTGTTGTTCCGTATGACGATTCATACCAACAAATTCAGTATTAAATACTTAAGAACCACATTGTTTAATAAGCAAAGAATATAGCCATAACATATATATCATCTATATACTTAAACTGAACAATTCTAGTCTTTTCCTTTCTGCCATATATTTATGAGATTTTCTTTCAATATTTCCTTTTCTGTTTGAAAGAATCTATCAACATCAATAGTGGAGTCATACATATGACATATAGTCCAAAAGCGTGTATAGTTAAATACCAATGTCTTTGGACTTGCACTTTGAAGTAGATCACCATCATCAAATGTTTGGTGTTCTTTCAAATTCCTTTCTTTAGTAATCACTTGGTGTAGTAAACATTTTACCTACATCAAATATTCACCCTTATCATGGAATCGTCCATGATCAAGCTACTTTTAACTTATAACGATGAATTATGAGTATAATGTTGCTATCCAAAACCATTTGGAGGATTAGGACAACAAGTGTCTCCAACCTTTTGCAAATTCTCATCAAATATGAGAACATGACTTTAGCCATATTATACTCTATCATGTTGCAACCAAAACTTCGTTTCAGATATCACAATATCTTCCACACATCATGGTTTCTGAAACAACTCTTTCAGATCCTAGATAACCTTGATATTAAGACAATCCTTTGAATATCAAGAATCATGGAAACAAACATGATACTTATATACTAACACTTGGAATTGTTACTCTTGATTTAATACTAATTATTAAACTTCATGGAGTAACCGGAACTTACTGAAAGTTTGCAATAGGACTTTTAAAACTTTAGATTAACACTTCAAAACAATACGATACCAGTTCGTAAAGTAACTAACCAGAATTCTATAGTTCTATCATCTCAATTATAACTAAGCGCAAGGTGGTAAACGGATGCCAATGACTACAACAACTATGCAAATTCACTTTGATTTAGTTTATGATAAATTGAGTTTCTAATTAATAATTAAATTAATCTAGGTGAACTCCCACTCAAAACAATATCCCTCACATTGTTTTAGTGATCACACGAACCAAATCCACTATATCAACACCGATCATCACGAGAGTTGGTATAGTTTCAATGGCGAACAATCGTCATGTTCATCATATCTACTATATGATTCATGCTTTACCTTTCGGTGATCCGTGTTCCTGAGACCATGTCTGTACATGCTAGGCTCGTCAAGATCAAACCTTAGCTACCGCATAAGCAAATCTGGCTTGCTTACGTTGTATACACTTGCGGAATCTAACACACCCGATCATCACGTGGTGCTTCGAAACAACAAGCATTAGCAACGGTGCATACTAAGGGTGAACACTTTAGAACTTGAAATTGTGTGCTTGAGGGATCATCTTATAATGCTACCGTCGTCTACTAAGCAATACAAGATGCATAAAGGATTAACATCACATGCAATTCATAATATGTGATATGATATGGCCTTTCTTCTTTGTGCTTCCGATATCCATCTTCAAGCACGAACATGATCTTCATCATCACCGGTATTGCATCAAGGTCAATGACGCTACTCCATGGTTGTCGTCCACCGGCTTCAACTATTACAACTACTTTGAATAGACACGCGGGTCTTAACATAAATTAAAGACAACCATATGGCTCCTGCCGGTTGCCAACTTACAATAAGGAACATTGCATACATCAAATATAATCACAATCATGGCCATATCACATCACTGCACACCCCTGCAAAACAAAGTTAGAAGCCTCTACTTTCTTTGCATGTTTTACGTGGTTTGGGGCTTTCGTTAAGTGTCGTTCTAACTTACGAACATGAACCACAACATTGATACTAGCATTGTTGATTACCCGTTGTAAATTGGATCTTAACTATGCTAGGAGAAACAGGCACCCGCAAAGCCACTTATGCAATACAAGTTGCATGTCAAGCGTGGAGCAAGTCTCATGAACGATGTCATGTAAGGTTAGCCCGGGCCGCTTCATCCCAACATACCGCAAGATGCAAAGTACACAAGAAGCAATCGACAATAAAAGCATCAACGCCCACAATGACCATTGTGTTCTACTCGTGCAACAGATCTACATATAGACACGGCTCTGATACCACTGTAGGGGTTCGTAGCATGGAAAACAAAAAATTTCTATCGCATACAAACAAACAAGCCAAGATCTATCTACTAGATTGTAGCAACGAGTCGATGGAATAACTTACCCTCGAAGATTCCAAAGCGGTTCACGAGAGCAGATTCTCGTGGGTGATGTAGTCGTACTCTTTCCGATCTCAAGATCGCGTAGACGATCCTTCCGGCGCTGCGTTCCGGCAGCGCTCCCGCAGTCGGTCACACGTTCGGTACTCGACAAAGACCTTCCTCTCCCTTGTTCCAGCAGGCAGCGGAGGTTGTAGCACTCTCCTCGCGATTCCGGCAGCACAACGGCATGGTACCGGAAGTAGAGCGGAAATCCCGCAGGGCTTCGCCTTAAGCCGGAGCGAGTATGGTGGATTATGAGAGAGGGCTATTAGTGGTCTAGAGATTAGACACACCAATTAGAAGGCTCTAAACCGTAGGCTAAAGCAATTAGAAGCTCTAAACCAGAACGGCTCTAAACCGGAGATTAGAGGTAGAAACTTGTGTGTCTCAAGGAGGAGCCCTGCCCCTCCTTTTATAGGTGGAGGGGCTAGGCGCACCAGGGAGGGAGGGAGTCCCTCCCCAACTCGGCCTAGGGCTGGGCGCCGGCCAAGGAGGAGAGGAACTCCTCCTCCAAGTTGGTTTCAACCTCCTCTTGCTTGTTTCCCACAGTTTCCTGTTTCCCACAGTTTCCTGTTTTCCACAGTTTCCTGTTTTAGCCGTTTGACTTTCAAACTGGCAATTTGACTTTCATGTTTTTGGAACAGCAAGAACACTTAGTACATGATGCAATCATTCAATGACACACTCATGTACCCTCCCCCCCCCCCGGAGTGCCGGACAATCCGGAACCTTCTAGAACATTCCCGATGAAAACACCGGAATCATTCCCGAACTCCGAAACGGGACTTTCCTTATATGAATCTTATTCTCCGGACCATTCCGGATCACCTCGTGATATCCCGGATCCCATCCGAGACTCCGAACAACATTCGGTCTCTTTCTCATAATACCATAACTACTCAAAACAACGTCGAATCCTTAAGTGTGTCTCCCTACGGTTCGTGAATCATGCGGACATGATCGAGACACTTCTACGAACAATAACCAATAGAGGAATCTGGAAATTCATATGGCTCCCACATATTTCTACGATTACTTTGCGATCGAATGAACCACTTACATACGATACCAATTTCCCTTTGTCTCACGATATGTTACTTATCTGAGGTTATGATCGTCGGTATCTCTGCATACCTAGTTCAACCTCGTTACTGATAAGTACTCTTTTCTCGTTCCCGTGATATGTGATCCCTTGTGAGCCAGTCACATGCTTGCAAGCTAATTGGATGACATTTCACCGAGAGGGCCCAGAGAATATCTATCCGTCATATGGATGGACAAATCCCACTCTTGATCCATGTGTCTCAACCAATACTTTCCGAACACTCAATGCCATCTTTATAGCCACCCAGTTACGGTGTGGTGTTTGATGTCATCAAAGCATCCATCCGGTAAAGGTGATATGCATGATCTCATGGTCGAAGGAATTAGGTTACTATGTATCAGAAAGCATATAGCAATTGAACTATTAAAATGACTTCATCTTTATGCTACGCTTATCTATAGGAGTATGTCCACCATATCATTCTCCTAATGATATGACCCTGTTGTTAATAACATCTCTATGTTCATGATCAGGAAACCATATCATATATTAACCAACAAGCTAGTTTAACAAGAGGCTTTACTAGGGACTCTTATTTTAGTTTACAAATCACACAAGTATTAATGTTTCCGGTTAATACAATTATAGCATGGTATGTAAACATTTATCATAAGTATGAAGATATGATAATAACCACTTTATTATTGCCTCTTGGGCATATCTCCAACAAATGCTTTGCTCTGGTGCTCTATTAAAAGTATCACCTTAATTGCCAGTAGTTCCCTTGAGGCCCCGCTGCAACGGGCTGGCAGGACAAAAGATGTTATGCAAGTTCTCATTGCGAGCACGCATGACTATATATGGAGCACATGCCTATGATTGTTTAGTACTTGGATGCTTTATCTTATTTATCTGAAGTTTCCCTAGATCTTGAAGTTACATGTTTAGACTCATCCATGCAACGCCCGTCCATCCATCCCTATGCCCACCGCACTCATATCCTAATGTTTGCTACTATTGTTACTACTGCCTTTGTTCTACTGCTGCTGTTGCTACTACAAAACTATTGCTACTGATAAACTACTGTGAGCAAGAGTATTTCCAGGTGCAGCTGAATTGACAACTCATTTGTTAAGGCTTTCAAGTATTCTTTGTATCCCCTTGTGTTGAATCAATAAATTGGGTAATACTACCCTCGAAGACTGTTGCGATCTCCTATACTTGTGGGTCAGCAATGATCTTTGTTTGTATATTTTCATGTTGCAACATAGTTTCTATGTCTTATTGTTAGAACTACATCTTTCATGCTCATGTTTAGAGTACTTTGATCCCAGCTTTCAATGCTTTGCAAATGGTTTGATCAACATTGTGATGGTGCATGTCACCTCAAAAAATATTCTTTTTATCACTTACCTACTTGAGGAAGAGCAGGAGTTAAGCTTGGGCATGCTTGATGTGTCGTAAACGTATCTATAATTTTTGATGTTCCATGCTTGTTTAGTATCAACTTTGCTATGCTTTGTCTACACTTTGAGGTATTTTATACATTTTTTGGGACTAACCTATTAACAAGATGCCGCAGTGCCAGTTGCCTGTTTTCTGCTATTTTTGGTTTTAGAAAAGCTAGTAAGGAAATATTCTCGGAATTGGACGGGAAAAAAATCCAAAGTAAATATTTTAGCGGACAGAACACAGAGACCGAAGGACAGCCGAAGGGGGCCACGAGGTGGCTGATATGTCCAAAACGTATCTACTTTCCCGAACACTTTTGCTATTGTTTTTCCTCTAATTTGTGTGATTTGGATACAACTAACACGGACTGACGCTATTTTCAGCAGAATTGCTTTGGTGTCTAGTTTTTGTGCAGGAAATCAACTTTCAGGAAAAATCCTGAAAAATATCGCAAAACTCCTATTTTACCAGAAGACTCACGGAGCCAGAAGACGGGACAGAGAAGGGCCACGAGGGGCCCACACCCCCTGGCCGCACGAGCCAGGCTAGGTCGTGCCTGGGGGTGGTGTGGCCACCTCGGGCACCCCCTCAGTCTCCCCCTTAGCCTACATAATCCCTTTGACCTAAAAACAGGGGGGGCTTCGACGTTTTTATAGATAGAGTTCCGCTGCACCGCCACCACCAGAAACCGCGATTCGGAACCAGAAACTCCGTTCTGGCACCCTTCCGGGACGGGGAATTGGAGGAAATCATCATCACCGACGCCTCTCCATCAACGATCCATGTTTCCCCCATCCATGAGTGAGTAATCCCCCGCTGTAGGCTATGGGAATGGTAGGGATTGGATGAGTGATGTCTACGCACTTCTATTCTTGTAGACAGTTGTTGGGCCTCCAAGTGCAGAGGTTTGTAGAACAGCAGCAAGTTTCCCTTAAGTGGATTACCCAAGGTTTATCGAACTCAGGGAGGAAGTGGTCAAAGGTATTGCCTCTCAAGCAACCCTGCAATCAAGATACAAGAAGTGTCTTGTGTCCCCAACACACCCAATACACTTGTCAGGTGTATAGGTGCACTAGTTAGGCAAAGAGATAGTGAAATACAAGTGGTAACGGTGCCAGAAAATAGCTTCTGACTTGTTGTTGACGTGGGGTAACAGTGCCAGAAAAAAGCTGATGGCGTGGAAGAAAGGTAAAAGCCCAAAACCTCCCCGGCAAATGGAACAAAGATGGAAGCAAGCAAACATGCAAAAGATCTAGATGCAAACGGTGTTTCAATGTTTAGAAACAAGGCCTAGGGATCATGTTGGGGATATGCTATATGGGTATCCTTATAGCATGTCTCTTATCCGGCTAACCCGGGTGGCCCACAGTTGGTAGCATGGCATATGGACTGCTGGGCGGCCCAATTAGATGGATCCAGAAGGGAGGCCCATGCCGGATAAAGGAAGGTTACGGTTGGAGTCACCGACGTACCTGGAGCCTTGGAGTACAAGACACACAAGACTAGTAATAGACAGTGTAGGACTCTGTAACCTGTCTGGCTAAGGACTTTTCCCTGTAACCCTAGGACCTGGCGACTATATAAGTCGGTCCTATGGGAGCCTTTAGGGCACGATCATAGACAACTTCAGACAACCTCGCACAGCGAACCAATCCCTGTAACTCGGCGTATTGCCCTTATAGTGATTTATAGCAGGAGTAGGATTCCGCCACCGTCGTGGGATCTGAACCTGGGTAAGATGTGTTACCTCGTACCCATCAACCGTCCGCCTTCCCCCACGTCTCTAAACATGCACTGTGAGGACCCCTCCATGGCGCACTCGTCGGCAATACCACGACAGCTGGCGCCCACCGTGGGGCTAGAGGCGCTTCAGGCTCTTCAGCGATCAAGGACCAAGATCTTCGCGGGAATCGGCGAAACCGTAGCCATCGGTCGCGTTCTCTTCTCCGGCAACATTTCGATCATCCCTCTCGACGAGTTCTGGATCCCGGCGAAGATGAACCCTACGCTGTGTTCGATCGTTCCTATCGGAGGCATCCACCTCTTCATCGGCGAAACCGACTCGGGCACTAGTTCCCTGGGATTCGGAGGAGCATCAAGGCCCGCACGGACCGCCTACGGGCAGGACACGTTCGCGGAAGGATCGATATCGGATCTCTCTTTGGAGTTTGCTGACAAAGATCGGGAAAATTCAAGGCCCACCCAAACCGCCCCTGTGCAGGATATAAAGGTGGAAGATCGCTGCAAGTCCACCGGCTTCACCTGTGCGTCTGGACAGCAGAGATCCAAGTTCGTAGGCGTCGTTACCATCTTCGATCTGGCACGTTGCGTTCAGAGAGGAGGAAAAAACCCCGCGATTACCTGGCCAGGTTGCTCCGTATACGAGCCGATCTAGCCCACTACCCCGATGATAACGCTATGTATCACTTTGTGGAAGGACTGGACCATGGCACGCTTCTCCGAAATTCTCTAAGACGACAGCAGGCGGCAGGCCGCCTTACCCTCGAAGGCATGGTGAGCACCGTCAACAACTACGTGGAGGCTGAAGCGGTAGCTCAGACAGCGCTCGCACTCATTGACGGAGCCCCTCCGATTCAGGCACCGCCACCACCGCCTCCGGCCGCCATCGTCGCAGCAGCACCGCCACCTCTAGTCATTGTCGCTGCCGTTGCACCTCCACCGCCCATCATCGAGGAAGCCCTGGCACCCTCCGACTCTGTGATTGACGCACTCTATGCCGACTTCAGTGCAGATTCAAAGGAGATAGATTTCAGTCCAGAAGAGCTAGACTCCGCTATGCAGGAGATGGAGGAGGAGTACATGCGCGACAAGCAAGCCAACAACGTCGTCGTGTCTCGAGAGGTTTTCGTCACCATCGGGACGACGATGGATGAAGATCATCCCAGACGAGATCCGCCTACGGTGCTGGACAATGGAAAGGGGACACTTATTGCTGCCGACGATGATCGCGCAAAGGTCATGCCGCCTCCACCTAACCCAGTGCAGCAGACGCAGGAACTCGGCACCGGCCCAAGCAACAACAACACCGCAAACTTGCCGCCTCTTGTATCTACGTCTGCTGCTGCCCAAGTTACTCCAGCTGATAGAGCGATGTATGGCAATCTCCTCGTTGAGCCACTGACCAAAGCTCATATCCGAAACGTGACTCAGCTCGACGAGAAACGTCAGCAGCTACTAGAGGAAGCGCAAGCCATCGCGGAGCAAGGCGCTAAGCTAGATCAAGATCTGGTAAATGCGCAGAAATCCATAGAGAAGGCTAGAGCAATGGAGGCCGAATACAAGACTCTGCTGCTGTAGCAGAAGGCCAAGAAAGCTCTGGCTCGCGTCATCAACGATCTTGGTGTACGGCGAAACCTAGGATGGGATCCCTCGAAGCCAGCACAGGCCAAGCCATACATTGACAGTGAAGGCAAACAGGTGATGCCCACCCCACTCCTTAACCTCGCCGTCGCCAAGACCCTTCTGGAGCAGGATAGATCGCCTGAGGCACTGGAACAGGTCTATGACCTAGTGGCCAAGGCGGTGAAGCAGCAGGAAAAGGCCACCTCTCAGAGGCTTGAGTCCGACCCATCACTTTTCCAGTCTAGCCAGTATAAGCCGCCAAGGGACAGATCTCCTCTTGATGTCGGGTCCCAGACGGGTTCATCAGAACGAAGACGGAGGGATGCGCACAACAGGAAGGATTCTATCCCCATATCCTCTGACCACGGAGAAAGGCCCCGACCTCATCGCCCATCGCCGCCTCCCCGATCCCCCCGACATCGTGAAGATCCTAAGGCTCACTATCATACGGATATTCCCCCGCCAAGGTAGTGCGGCATCGTCATCCGCGACAACACGGAGCACACCCGTCATGATGGAGAGCGCAACCAAGGACACAAGAGCAGGTCACGCCATGACCCTCCGCGTCCGACAAGCAACTGAGACAGGCGCGAGGCGTCGCAGGAGGGTAACAGCAAGAAGGCTAACCCACCGCCACCTCCGCCTTCGTCACCACCTAGCAGTCACCATGGCGGAGGGGGCCCGTGTCGTTCACGCAGCCCATCCCCTGTTGATAAGAAAAAGAAGAACCCGGAGCCATACGATGCACGTTCACGGATCGATAAGATCCACGAGGCCTGGGAAGGACCATACCTGGGACCACGTTGCTTTGGACCTGCAATACGGTCCGCAACTTACCCCAAAGGTTTCTGGATTGACAAGACCATCAAGCCCTATGACGGCACCGCCAAGCCAGACACATGGTTGCAGGACTACGACAATGCGGTGGAGATTGTCGGAGGCAACCCAAATGTCACCGTCAAGTACCTCCCGTTAATGTTGGCGGGCACGGCCCGTCAATGGATCGACGACTTGCCATAAAAATCCATCTAAAATTGGTTGGACATGCAAGAAGCGTTCACCAAGAACTTTGAGGGTACATACAAGCGTCCCTGCACTGTTGGCGATCTACATCGGTGCGTGCAAGAGAAAGACGAGACATCTCGCGCCTACCTCTCCCGCTGGCTAGATATGAAGAATTCCTGCGCAGGAGTGCACGCTCAGACCGCCATGGCCTCCTTCATTGACGGGTTGGAAAGGGGCACGTTGCTCCGACATAAGGTGAAGCGCTTGCATGACAATCACCAGCTTGACTTGAATAAGATGATTCAGTTGGCCAGTGAGTTTGTAGCTGCCGACGATGATGCTCATGGCTCCTTGCCGGCAACATCCATTCCAACTCAAGCTCGGAGGAACAGCAGTACAAATTGGAAAACCGCTCCAGAGGAAAAGCAATCTATCGACATGGTCGCTATGACTTTTGCAGGACGAGGTGATGGCGGACAACGTGGCCGAGGACGGGGAGCTGGTCGTGGGAAGCAACAAGGAAGTGAAAACCACCCCGGCGCCGCTCCGCGTTCCCCAAACCTACGAGGAGTACTGCTATATGCCGTGCCTAGTACACCTCGATGCCAACGGCAAGGCCACCCATACCAATCGACACTACAAGTTTGTCACCGACCTCAAGGAAGACCAGGAGTCCGGCTACAAGTGAAGTCGGAAGAACAGACCGCGAGGCAAGGGCAAGGGGAACAAGAAGGAGGAGGAATCCAAGGATTCAAGTGACCCCAAGCACGCCGCCAAGAGTGACGACAAGGGCAAGAACCCCTTCACAAAGAAGGCACTAGTTTACCACACTTTCCTTGGCACCCCCACCATCCGACAACAGAAGACCTCTCTGAGGATCCTGATGGATACCCTACCCCTAGTTCCCCAGTACCTGCGCTGGTCGGAGGTTCCAATAACTTGGGACAGGACGAACCACCCAGACCTTATTCGTACGGAGAACCAATACGCCATGGTCATCAACCCCTTGATTGACGGCGTGGAGTTCACCAAATGCATGGTGGATAGTGGAAGCAGAATCAACATCATGTACCTGGATACACTGCAGAAGATGAACTTGACGGAGGCAAACCTAAGGCGGACCAACACCATCTTCCACAGCGTAGTTCCTGGTCGGGAGGCTCGGTCCCTTGGGTGCATCACACTTCAGATCGCTTTTGGTGATGTTAACAATTACCGCCAAGAACCATGACCTTTGAGGTGGTCCCCTTCAAGAGCGTGTACCACGTCCTATTCGGCCGCGGCATATTCCACACGTTCATGGCCAAGCCATGCTTCGTCTACAACAAACTCAAGATACCCGGACAAAATAGTGTCATCACCATATCCGGAAGCTTTACAAAGGCAAGGGACTGCGAGATTAACGAAGCAGCCTTCGCGGAAGCTGTCCTCTACAGCGAAGAATTCAAAGAGATCCAGAGCAAGGTCGATAACTCAGAGATGCCCGTGTCGAAGAAACAGATCTCTGACTCCGCTCCTACATTCAGGGCCACCATCGAGACCAAGCCGGTGGAACTTGTGGTAGGCGATGCCTCCAAGACCACCGCCATTGGGACGAACCTGGATCCTAAATAGGAAAGCGCGCTCGTCGAGTTCCTCCATGAGAATAGGGACATCTTTGCCTGGCAGCCTGCCGACATGAAAGGTGTACCTAGGGAACTCGCCGAGCACAGCTTAAACATTGATCCAAAATCCAAACCAGTGAAACAACCTCTACGATGCTTTGGAGATGAGAAGAGACGCGCCATTGGCAAAGAGATAGCTAGGTTACTTAAGGCTAGTTTTATCCGAGAAGTCCTTCACACCCAATGGGTGGCCAATCATGTACTTGTCCCCAAAATGGGAACTAATGAGTTAAGAATGTGCGTTGATTACACCGTCTTGAACAAAGCATGTCCCAAAGATCCATTTACTTTGCTTCGCATTGACCAAGTCATTGACTCGACGGCTGGCTCAGAACTTTTATGTTTTCTTGATGCATACTCTGGATACCACCAGATTAAGATGAGGAAGTCGGACCAATTGGCCACTTCGTTCACTACCCCATACGACACGTTTGCTATGTTACGATGCCCTTTGGGCTGAAAAACGCAGGTGCTACCTACTAGCGGACAATGCAAAGTTGCCTTCACGACCAAATTGGTCGGAACGTTCACGCCTACGTGGACGATATCGCGGTGATGTCTAAAAATTCACATGACTTAATCTTCGACTTAAAAGAAACCTTTGATAATCTCCGGAAATACAATATGATGCTTAACCCTAAGAAGTGTGTCTTCCGGGTTCCAGCCGTCAAATTGTTGGGATTCATCGTTTCCCAGCACGGAATCAAGGTCAACCCGGAGAAAATCAAGGCCATCTTAAACATAAATCGTCCGACATGCCTAAAGGACATTCAACGACTAACAGGTTGTGTTGCAGCAGTTAACCGGTTCGTCAGACGACTTGGAGAGAAGGCTCTGCCGCTGTACAAGTTGCTGAAGAAGGCGGACAAATTCACGTGGACGGACGAAGCACATGCAGCATTGAAGCAGCTCAAGGAAATTCTTTCCTCAGCGCCTATCCTTGTAGCACCCGAGCTTGGCGAGTCCCTGTTAATTTACATGGCGGCAACCAACCGGGTAATCAGCATCGTCGTCGTGGTAGAGCGGAAGGAACCAGGCTATGAGTACGGAGTTCAGCGACCAGTTTACTATGTAAGCGAGGTCTTGATGGAGTCCAAGCAGCAATACCCGCACTACCAGAAGATAGCTTATGGAGTATTCCTTGATTCTCGGAAGCTGAGGCACTACTTTCAGGAGCACCCAATCACAGTGGTGAGCAAGACTCCACTGTCCAACATTATCAACAACAGCGACGCTATAGGAAGGGTCGCGAAGTGGGGCATCGAACTTGCCGCCTTCGAGATCACCTACAAGAGACGCGGCGCTATCAAGTCACAGGCCTTGGCGGATTTTGTTGCAGATTGGATGGAGATGTCAGATGCTACTCCGTTGCCGGAACCAGAGTACTGGGTGATGCACTTTGACGAATCAAAGCTGCTCAACGGCTCGGGGTTCTGGTGTATTGCTACAGTCACCAACTGGCGACAAGATACACTATGTTCTGCAGATCCACTTTGAGGCTACAAACAACATGGCAGAGTATGAATCACTCATTCATGGACTACGTGTAGCCAAGGATATTGGCGTCAAGCGCATAGTTTGCTGTGGAGATTCCGACTTGGTTGCCCAGCAGGTGGCTGGAACCTAGAACGCGCGGAACCCTATGATGGCGGCATATCGAGACGAAGTGGACGAGATAGCCAAGAGCTTCTTGGGCTACGAAGTCAAGTATGTGCCTAGGGAGCAAAATGAGGCGGCTGATCTGCTGTCTAAGCTTGGATCAGGGCGCAAACGAATTCCGCCAGGAGTTTTCCTAGAGCATTTGCGCACACCATCCGTGAAGGGATCCGACATCGACAACCCGGATAGAGCTGACTCTTTCGTCAACATGGTGGCAAAGGTCCCTTCGGCTTGGACAAAACCGTTCATGGAATATATTAAACACAGAACTTTGCCCGACGACGAGGTCGAAAGACGGCAAATAGTATGACGAGCAAAGGGTTATACCATAATCAATGGACAAATCTACAAAAGGAGCACAACTGGTGTATACCTAAAGTGTGTTTCCCAGCTAGAAGGTATGGAAATCCTGCATGAAATCCATCTCGGATATTGCGAGCATCACGCCGCTCCTCGATCGTTGGTCGCGAAAGCCTTCCTGCAAGGATTCTACTGGCTGACCGCGAAAGCGGACGCCAACAAGCTGGTTGAGACATGCATGGGATGCCAGTATTATGCCCGACAACCACATGTTCCTGCTGAAGAATTGCGAACAATACCAATAACTTGGCCGTTTGCAGTCTGGGGGCTAGACATGGTTGGACCGTTACAAACGGCACCATGTGGGTTTACACATCTGCTAGTAGCAGTTGATGAATTCACTAAATGGATAGAAGCTAAACCCATTAGAAAGCTTGATGGGGCAACTGCCCTCAGGTTTGTCCGGGATCTAGTGGTGAGATTTGGTCTCCCACATAGCATTATCACCAGCAACGGTAGCAATTTGTCACTCGGAGAAGTGGAGGCTTATTGTTGGGAGAAGGGCATCCGACTTGACCTTGCATCTGTGGCACACCCACAATCCAATGGTCAGGTTGAGCGAGCCAATGGATTAATTCTGCAGGGGATCAAGCCACGTCTTGAGGCACCACTACATAGATCAGCTGTAGCCTGGGCGGAAGAATTGCCATCTGTGCTATGGAGTTTACGAACCACACCCAACAGATCCACCGGCTACACCCCGTATTTCATGGTATATGGAGCAGAAGTCGTCCTACCTTCCGACATACTTCACGATGCACCAAGAGTTGCCGCCTATGACGAAGATGACGCTGAAGAATCCAGGCGCCTAGATGTGGACCTTCTCGAGGAGGAGCGCGTTTTGGCATGCCAAAGATCCGCCATCTACCAGCAGAAGCTACACAGCTACCATAGTCGCCGCGTTCGGCATTACTCTTTTAAAGAGGGGGATTTGGTGCTCTGAATTAAGCAGAAGAAGTCACACAAATTATCCCCGCCATAGGAAGGACCGTTCATCATAAGCAAGGCGCTACTCAATGGGTCTTACTACCTCGTTGAAAATCGTGAATTGAAGGATAGACCCAACGAGGATCATAAGCGTAAGCGACGTGACCCAGATGATGACTACACGGAGCTTGATCGGCCATGGAACATAGCATAGCTATGTCCTTTTTACACTTAGCATTTTTTATCTAATTGTATATCTATTATATGATCAATGAAATAAAGCTCTCTGGTTCACTCATATTTCTGAGTCTTTTACCTCCTTTAGTGTTCATTTTTGGATCATGTAAAACCTTTATGCACAAGTTTTGCAATTGCACTTGTGAAAACTCCGCCTATGGGCGTTCGCTTAAGTTTTCTGGTCTACACGTTCTTTGTCGTTTTTATGTGGACTCTGGAGTAGTGACTTTTGGCACTTATTGTCGGCGATTTTGTGCTTAGGTTATTGACGGTAGCATTGGGCATCATCACCTGAGCGCATGGTTCCGACAACGAGTCTTCCGACTCACGAAAGGTCAAGCATAAGAACCAGAGTAATGGATAAACCAGCACTTGCTTAAATAATATATACATGATGGACCTAGTTCTTAAGTAGATGGACATACATCATTGTTTTCCGCCTTAAGTCAATACATAGTTTTTTCCGCATACGCATCACAAAGGAAACAAATATTATAGATTGTTTTTATTCCTTTGGCGCAGGCGACTTGGAAGCAGCGTCATCAGCAGCAGGAGAACCACCCTCAAAGTCGGCGGTGTGAAGAGACTCGGATGAGCTTTGGTTGCCGTCATCGATAGTATTCCTCGGCACAAAGACGTTGACATCGACTAACTCGGCAACTCTGGTGTCATAGCCTACGAGTGACGACAAGATGGATTGATGATTAATCACCTTGCCATCGTCATCCACGTCGGGAATTCCAGAGGTCACCATGTCGATGTCAGAATCTTCATAGTGTGCCTTCACCATTGACAGTGCCATCCTTGCGCCAGCCCGTGCACATGAAGCTTTCCAGCTTGAGATAGGCTCGGGGGCTCGGCGCAAGATCTCCGAGTACTTCGCCACAAAGTCCGATGCCTTGATGTTGATTTGGAGGGGCTTGGCGATATCTTTTGCTTGCGCGATGGCGGTGTTGATGAAGTTTCCGGCAAGAACCATGCATTCCTTGGCTGGAGGGGCCGAACGGGTTAAACCCATAGGAGCTGCAAATTTGACAAGGAGCACATGAGTTCAAAAGGTTCAAAGTATCCAGACTAGAAGATTCCAAGGCAGAGAAAACTTATTGAAGATGCTGGCCTCAGCTTGCCAAAGGGTATCCACCAAGGAGTCCCGTTCTTGTTGGAGGAGCTTATATGCCTCATGATGGCGTTCATTCTGCTCGTCGGAAGCTTTCTTCTGATCTCTTAAGATCAAGATCTCCTCCTTCAAGCGGTTGATTTCCTCGGTGGCGGAGTCCTGCAAGACCTTCATTGACTCCTCATGCATTTTCAGCATGTCTTTCCTCTCCTCCTTAAGGATTTTGTTCTCGCTATCCAGCTGCTGAATGTGCTTGGATTGCTCGACAATATCCTGGGCCTTGCCAAGATATTCTACAAGTCATAGAAAGCAAAGTACATAGTAAGTACTCGGAGAATATGGGCACAAAACCAAGTCGGAATGCGAAAAAGAAAACAGACGCTTGCTCTTGATGATCTGTTCCTTCAAAAAGGCAGTTTTACCCTTTTTAGCTTCCAAGTCTACGTGCCTCTTCTGATACTTGTCGTTGGCCATGACCCTCCGAGCATTCTCGTTCTATGGACAAAAGGAAAAAGTTAAACATTGTTTGGTCTGCTTGGAGCATCTAGACGGAAAAACTTCCACCTAGACGCTCGGGGGCTACAGCGAGAGTTTTTGACTTAGCAATATGCTTAGCTTTTCTTTAAGCATCTAGTCGGAACTAATTTAGTTACAACTAGAAGCTTGGGGGCTACAGTATAAAGTTTTTTAACTCGGATATATGCTTAGCTTTTCTTTAAGCATCTAGTCGGAACTAATTCAGTTGCAACTAGGGGCTTGGGGGCTACAGTATTGAAATTCATAAAGACTGCGTATGCTACTCTAAAAGCATCTAGCCGAATAATTCATTCCACCTATATGCTTGGGGGCTACAGTGAGAAGTTTTCTACTTTAGTTACTCTTAGAGCATTCATACGCAAAGGACTTTGGTTTTCCGTCTAAATCCTCAGGGGCTACAGGGGGATACTCATATGAAATAAAAAAGGCAAATAAAACTTACAAGTGAAATGATCTTGAGATTGGTAGCGCTCTCGACCAGCAGCTTGCCAAAGGATATGTTGTTTCCTCTCAAGATATCTGCTTGTCGGAGAAGCTCCTCAAGACCGCACGTCGGAGACGTCAGCGCCGCACCAGGAACCAGAGTAGTGCTACCCGGCGTAAGTGCCGGATAGACTATCTTCGGGAACTCTATGGGTTTCTGGGGGGCGAGGACGCCGCCTTCGGCGGAAGTACCAGCTTCCACCACCGCCTTACCGCTACTGATGGCATCCTTAGCCGGAGCTTCAGCCATTTGGTGGGCGGCACTTTCCTGCGTCGCTTGCTCGCCGACAACAGCGAGCTCGGTAGAGGCACCTGAGTCCACTTCCATGGCGGAAGGGCCAGATACCTCCTTAGCTTGTGAGCTTGTCGGAGCAGAGGAAGGCTTGACGGAAGGAGTGGCAGGTGCAATGGCGGGAGATGCGTCACAATGCAGCATGTCCTTAATGGTTTTAGAAGCCCCCAATGATTTGGAGGTCTTCTTCAAGCTGGTCGTGGCTTTCTTCCTGAAACGTGCAAAATTGCATAAGTACGGGAATAATACAGTCAAATGGACAATGTCGGAGAGAAAGAAACTTACATAAGAGGGGGTGCTTTGGCAAAAGGGATCCCGATGGTCTTTCTTTTCTCCGCCTCCAGGGCGGCGGTAGTATTTTTGGAGGCTCCACCCTCCGTCTTCTTCTTGCCTCCATCGGCAGCGTCAGAGGTGGAGCTCTTCCGCTTTCGCGCCACCGGAGCATCATCATCGGACACGACGGTCACGTCCTTCATCTTTGGTCCATACATATTGGGAGCCATGCTGTCCTCATCTATGTCGCAAAGCTGTTAAGTGAAAAACCACCGTGTTAGATGAGATGTTAAAAGGTTAGATGGAAAGAACTGGAGTAAATGTCATACACGGAAAATAAATACCTTTGGACACTTGCTCTCTACGAACATGTCGTAGGTGATGGCGAAGCCACGTTGCTTTTCCTTCACATTGACGATGTCCTTGAGGCGAAGCTTGACGGAGTCGCTCGAGAAGTTGTCCACGGAGATGCGGAGGCTATCCCTTCTATCGTTGGTATACTCGTGCATCAGCTTCGAGCGGTGCTGAAGAGGTTGAATTTGCCTGATGAACCAGCACATGGCTAGGTCCAAGCCGGTCAAACCCGTGTCTACGAGCCACTCTATCCACCTTAGCGCGGGAAGCATCGATGTCGGATGGAAGGGAGGCTTGTGATCTCCATGTTGAAGCTTCAACAGCGGCTCCATCGACGAAGTCTGGGTACGTTACTTCTCGGTTATCCAGAGGGATATCTGGACCGTAGAATTAAGTACGCTGCCAGTTCTTGCAGGACTCGTGGCCAAAGATGTCGGGGAACCGCCGGCCAGGACAAATCTTAAAGCAAATGGTGCCGCAATTTCTAAGTTCATCTTTGCTGGCTCCGGCTTCGCGCTTGACGGTGAAGAAATACACAAAAAGATCTAGCCTAGGCCAAATCCCTAGGTAACCCTCACAAAGTGTCGCGTAATTGCTAAGCACTAGAATGCTATTGGGAGAGAGGTTTTGGGGCTAGACTCTATAGTGATTCAAGACGGCAAGGAAGAAGTTAGAGATGGGCAGGGAGACGCCACGTACCAATTGGGCTTTGAGGTACACTTTTTCTCTGGCTTGGGGAGAAGGTGTCACCTCGCCGGCCAGCGCCGCCCGCCAGGCGAGCCCCTCCGTTGCAGGGAGGTAGCCCTCGATGATCAGCTCCTTGATATCGCGGTCGGTGCTATCCGAACCGCGCCAATCGCCCTTGTGGGAGTCGAGTTCCTCCTCCAGCGGCTCCAGTGTCGTTGGGTTATGGTCGCCGCCGGTGGACTCAACCACTGCGGAGACATGGATAACCAAACCCTCTGGGGGAACGATGACGGAGCTCGCCGGCTTTGCCGCAGCTTTGCCTGACGCCGCCATGGATGGATTAGAGCTGCTGCTATCCATTGAGCGAGTTTGGAGGTGACTGGAGAGGATTGGATCTAGGGTTTTTCGCGAAGATTGCGTGGAGATCTCGAGGAGGCACGCGCTGTATTAAGAAGACGATGCGAGGAGAGAATGAGGTGAAAAATTAAAAGTTCCACCGTAGTTAGTATTTATCATCTCCAACATCAAGATTCGTGCAGCCTAATCGGACGATTTCCGCGTAGACGACGTGTTCGCGAACGTGCACGGAAATTTCGCCACGTCCCAACCGTCGCCGCCAACGGTTCGTACCGCTCGCGCGGGAAAATCGGACATGATTGCGTTCTCTGAATGTGTGAATTACAAGGCATCGCTGACCTATGCCTACGTCGCCCTAGCTGACACAGGCAGATGAGCCGTCACATCGGAAGGTTCCGGCATGGACAGATCCAGTCCGGCTACGGAAGAGTATGATGGAAGATTCAGCATTTCTCCAACTTACAAGGTGAACACGGAGAAAACCTTGCAGGGTTCTTTGGGAGGACTACAAGATATTGATTGATGATTTGCCGACATCCATCTAGACAGAGCATTCAACATGAAAAGGCAAGACGTCGCAAGATCTCGGAGTTCTCCGGGGGCTACTGTTGAGGATATTCTATATGGGTATCCTTATAGCATGTCTCTTATCCGGATAACCCTGGTGGCCCACAGTTGGTAGCATGGCCTATGGCCTGCTGGGCAGCCTAGTTAGATGTATATAGAAGGGAGGCCCATGCCGGATAAAGGAAGGTTATGGTTGGAGTCACCGACGTACCCGGAGCCTTGGAGTACAAGACACGCAAGACTAGTAATAGACGGTGTAGGACTCTGTAACCTGTCAGGCTAAGGACTTTTCCCTGTAACCCTAGGAACTGGCGACTATATAAGTCGGGCCTATGGGATCCTTTAGGGCACAATCATAGACAACTTCAGACAACCTCGCATAGCGAACCAATCCATGTAACTCGGGGTATTGCCCTTATAGTGATTTATAGCAGGAGTAGGATTCTGCCACCGTCGTGGGATCTGAACCTGGGTAAGTTGTGTTACCTCGTACCCGTCAATCGTCCGCCTTCCCACATATCTCTAAACACGCACTGTGAGGACCCCTCCATGGCGTACTCGTCGGCAATACCACGACAGATCATACTTTCACTAGTGAACACTCTCTCATATAAATATCCTCTCTTCATGATACTACTCTTATCTACTCTCTGGTTGGACACTCTAATCATCGGTAGGGCTATAACAGCACTCCTCAAAGTCCACCTTCCCTAATCTAGATAACCCCACACTGTTACCTTGAGCGCTAGATGGTTCCAACAAACACCACAATTTCATAAAGACATCCAACTCCAAATATAACTCATAACAAATCTAGCCAAAGTGCCACACACGGTATGCACGCTGTCACTTTCACACACGTGGGGAAAAGCATAGATCTATTAAAGCACAAAGAGTATTGATGTAGACTCAAGCCTAAGTGCCACCACGGCGTGCACGATGTCACTTTCACACACATGGGGAGAGCAGAGATCTATTGAAGCACTTGAGTAGCAAGGTAGATCTACTTAATTACAAAGCTCATGACAACAACAAGATCATGCATAGAGAGAGAGATTAACACATCGCTACCAGTAGAGCCCTTAGCCTCGAGGAAGAACTACTCCCTCCTCATCATGGGAATCAGCAATGGTGATGAAGATGGCGATGGAGATCGATGGAGATGGCTCCGGGGGCACTTTCCCGTCCCGGCAGGGTGCCGGAACAGAGACTTTTTGTCCCCCGAATCTCCCTTTAGGTGGTGGCGGCGCTATGGAGGTTTTCGTGGATTTCTTCTGGATCATCTAGGGTTTTCCCATCAGGGGCGTCTTATAGGCGAAGGGGGAGGCCGAGGAGGCGGCCAGAGGGCCCACACCCTCCCCAGGCGCGGGCCAGGCTTGGCCGCGCCCAGGTGGGTCTGGCCATCCTCTGGTGCCTCTCCGTCCCTCCTTCTGTATTCATGTCCGTCACGGAAAATTATTCCCGTCCAATTCCGAGAATATTGATTTTTTGCCTTTCTGGAACCAAAAACAGAAGAAAACAGGAAACTGGCACTGTGGCAACTTGTTAATAGGTTAGTTCTAGAAAAGATATAAAAAAGCAAAGCAAAGTAGATACAAAACAAGCATGGAGCATCAAAAATTATAGATACGTTTCCGACGTATCAATGAGATCTATCATGTAAACGAATAAGATTGTTAGACATGGTGCCCAGTATCTTTGTTAGTGCTTTTTGAAATTGTTGCAACTTGTTTTGCTTAATGCTTGTCACTAGGTCCCGAGTGCCATGATCTTAGATCTGAACATGTTATTGTATGATGATAGTATTGTTTGTGATCTTATCTGCAAGTTGTTTACACATACTATTGTCCGGAACCAAAGGCCCCGAAGTGACAGAAATTGGGATAACCAAAGGGAATGGCCGTGATATGAGGTTCACGTGTGTTCATGGAGTGTTAATGCTTCGCTCCGGTACTCTATTAAAAGGAGTACCTTAATTGCCAGTAGATTCCCTTGAGGCCCCGCTACAATGGGCTGGCAGGACAAAAGATGTTGTGCAATTCTCATTACGAGCATGTATGACTATATACGGAACACATGCCTATGATTATTTAGTACTTGGATGCTTTATCTTATTTATCTACAAATGCCTTAGATCTTGAAATTACATGAATAGTCTCGTCCATGCAACGCCCGTCCATCCATGCATATGCCTACCGCACTCAAATCCTGCTGTTTGCAACTATTGTTACCGCTTAATTTCAAACATTTTAGCTTCAATGTTATTAACATATGTATTACTACAATCGAGATTAAACAAGAATAGACCATCTATCAAAGGTGCATGTGCATAAAACATATTACTCATATAAATTGAACAACCATTATTCTCGGACTTAAACAAGTAACCGTCTCACAATAAACATGATCCGGATATAATGTTCATGCTCAACGCAAGCACCAAATAACAATTATTTAAGTATAAAACTAATCCTGATGGTAGATGAAGAGGTAGCGTGCCGACAGCGATCACATCAACCTTTGATCCGTTTCCAACGCGCATCGTCACCTCGTTCTTCGCTAGTTACCGTCTATTCTACAGCACCTGTTTAGAGTTACAAATATGAGCAACCGAACCAGTATCAAATACCCAGGCACTACTACGACTACTAGTAAGATACACATTAATAACATGTATATCGGATATACATTTCTTCTTGATGTTGTCATTCTTCAGATCCGCCAAGTACTTTGGGAAATTCCGCTTCCAGTGACCTTCTCCCTTGCAGTAAAAGCACTCAGTATCAGCCTTAGGCCCAGCCATGGTCTTCTTCGCCGGCGTGGTAGCTTTCTTACCGCCCTTCTTGAAGTTCCCCTTTTTCTTAGGCTCGCCTTGCTTCTTGAAATTGGTGGTCTTATTGACCATCAACACTTAGTGCTCTTTCTTGATCTCCACTTCCGCAGACTTCAACATAGAGAAGAGTTCTGGCAACGTGTTATCCATGCCTGCATGTTGTAGTTCATCACAAAGTTCTTGTAACTTGGTGGTAGTGATTGGAGGACACGATGAATCCCCAACACATTAGGAATTATTATGCCCAAGCTCTGGAGCTTATTAGTGTGCCCAGACATCTTAAGCACATGCTCACTGACGGAGTTGCCCTCCTCCATCTTGCAGTTAAAGAACTTTTCAGAATCTTCATAACTCTCAACTGTTGCGTGAGCCTCAAATATCATTTTGAGTTCACGGACAATATCATGTGGGTCAAATTTATCAAACCTATTTTGAATCTCCGATTCCAAACCATACAAGATAGCACACTGAACTGTGGAGTACTGATTCTTCTGAGTTACGGAAAACATTTTCTCATCATCGATAGCATCTTCTGCAGGCTGGTCACCTAGCGGTGCATCCAACACATAAGCCAACTGACCAACATCGAGGACAATCCTCAAATTGCGGAACCAATCCGCGAAGTTGCTTCCATTGTTTTTCAACTTTTCTTTCTCTAAGAATGCATTAAAATTGATGGTAGGGGCCGCCATTGATCTACAACATATTTGCAATAGTTTAGACTAAGTTTATGACAAATTGAGTTCTAATTAATAGTTAAATTAATCTAGGTGAACTCCCACTCAAAACAACATCCCTCACATTGTTTTAGTGATCACACGAACCAAATCCACTACATCAAAATCGATCATCACGAGAGATGATGTAGTTTCAAAGGCGAACAATCAACATGTTAATCACATCTACTATATGACTCATTCTTTACCTTTCGGTGATCCGTGTTCCAAGCCGATGTCTGTACATTCTAGGCTCGTCAAGATCAAACCTTAGTTTCTGCATGAGCAAATCTGGCTTGCTCTCGTTATATACACTCGTAGAATCTAAAACACCCGATCATCACGTGGTGCTTCGAAACAACCACTACTAGGAAAAGGCCCATTAGTGGCGCACCATTTTGGGACTTCTGTGGCGCATATGGGACACGCCACTGTTATCTCGCTACTAAAGTTCATTTCTGTGGCGCATATTGAAATGCGCCACAGAAGTCTAAAAAACTTCTGTGGCGCATATGGCCAAAATGCGCCACAGAAGTCCCGAACCAGATCTCAAACTTCTGCGGCGCATTTGGCCAATATGCGCCACATATGTTTTTTTCAAATTTCAAAAAAAAACTGGCCAGATCTGGCCGGAGGTGGGGGTCACCGATGGAGAAGAGAAGGAGGTCACTGGTGGAGGAGGTGGAGGTTGCCGGTGGAGGAGAGGAGGAGGCCACCGGAGGAGGAGGAGGCCGCCGGAGGAGGAGGAGGAGGAGGAGAAGGTCGCCGGAGGAGGAGCTCGCCGGGGTGGAGGAGGAGGAGCTCGTCGGGGTGGAGGAGGAGGAGGATGATCTCACCGGGGTGGAGGAGGGAAGAGCTCACCGGATAGGAGGAGGGAGGAGCTCACCGGGGTGGTGGTGGAGGAGGAGGAGGAGGAGAAGCTCATCGGGGTGGAGGAGAAGGAGGAGGATCTCACCGGGGTGGAGGAGGAGGAGAAGGTGAGGAGAATGAGAGAAGAAGGTGAGGAGGGGAAGGGTGGAGGAGTGGAAGAGTATAAGAGAGGGAGAAGGGGCTGGATTCAAATTTCGAAATTTGGCCAAGACTTCTGTGCGCATATGGAAAAAATGCGCCACAGAAGTTTGTCCTCCTTTTTTATTTTTTTGCAGGAAAAAACGATCTTTTGGCCATAAATTTTTACTATTTTCGAATTTTGAAAATCTAAATAATCGCTAAACGACCGTAAGTCGTTGCGAGCGGATGCGAAATCTCGTTCTCGTCATTTTGGTATATTATACGTATTTTTCCGACATCGTATGCAAAAGTTATAGCCGTTTTACCGTGGCATAAACTTTTTTTGTATAAAAAGTCGAAATGCATGTTTGTTAATTTTCCTACAAACTAGACCATATTACCTATCACTACGTGAAAGGATTTTATTTTTTGAAGTGTTTTTCATTTTCTATTATTTTTTACAAGGCTAAAAAGGCGATCTAGGGGGGGTAGAATATGTTTTTCCTACAGAAACTTCTGTGGCGCATGGCTCTATATGCGCCACAGAAGATGAACTTCTGTGGCGCATATGATCATATGCGCCACAGAATGTTGGTCAGAGTAGAGTCAATGAGATTCTGTGGTAGGGTCCACCCGAGCTTTCTGTGGCGCATATGTCCATATGCGCCACAGAAGTTGGAACTGCTGTGGCGCATGTGGACATATGCGCCACAGAAGTTCCAACTTCTGTGGCGCATCTTTCCTATATACGCCACAGAAGTGTGAAGACTTCTGTGGCGCATTTGATGAAATGCGCCACTAGACAACTTTTGTGGCGCATGGTTAGAACCATGCGCCACAGAAGGTCTGTCTATCTATAGCTAGTTTCCTAGTAGTGAACGAGTCTTGGCAACGGTGCCTACTAAGGATGAACACTATAATTTGATATTTTGTGAGAGGGATCATCTTATAATGCTACTGTCGCGTTCTAAGCAATATAATACACATAAAAGGATTAACATCACATGCAATTCAAAATATGGGATATGATATGGTCTTTCTTCTTGTGCTTCCGATCTCCATCTTCAAGCACGAACATGATCTCCATCATCACCGGCGTGGCATCAAGGTCAATGGCACCGCTCCATGGTTGACGTCCACCAGCATCAGCTATTACAACTAATCCCTCTGATCCATATTACTTGTCGTAAAAACGGATGTATCTAGACATATTTTAGTGCTAGATACATCCAATCCAATGACAAGTAATATGGATCGGAGGGAGTACTTTGAATAATAGACACGCAGGTCTTAATGAAATTAAAAGACAACCATAAGGCTCCTGCTGGTTGCCGATTTACAGTAAGGAATATTGCATACATCATATATAATCACAATCATGGCCATATCACATCATAGCACACCCCTGGAAAACAAAGTTAGACGCCTCTAATTTTCTTTGCATATTTTATGTGGTTTGGGGCTTTCAATAAGTACCGTTCTAACTTACGAACAAGAGCCACAATGTTGATGCTTGAACTATCAAGTGCCCATTCTAAATTGAATATTTACTATGACGGGAGAGACAGACACCCGCAAAGACACTTATGCAATACAAGTTGCATGTTGAGTGTGGAGCAAGTCTCATGAGCGATGTTATGTAAGGTTAGCCCGGGCCGCTTCATCCCACCATACAGCAAGATGCAAAGTACACAAAAAGAAATTGATAATAAAAGCACCACCTCCCACAATGACCATTGTGTTCTACTCGTGCAACAGATCTACATATAGACACGACTATGATACCACTGTAGGGGTTCGTAGCATGGAAAACAAAAAAATTCTACCGCATGAACACACACAAGCCAAGATCTATCTACTAGATTGTAGCAACGAGTCGATTAGAGTACTCACGATTCCAAAGCGGTTAACGAGAGCAAATTCTCGTGGGTGATGTAGTCGTTCACTTGCCGGTCTCAAGATCACGAAGACGATCCGTCCGACGCCGTGTTTTGGCAGCGTTCCCGCAGTCGGTCACACGTTCGGTACTCAATGAAGACCTTCCTCTCCTTGTTCCAGTAGGCAGCGGAGGTTGTAGTTCTCTCCTTGCGATTCCGGCAGCACGACGGCGTGGTGCCGGAGTTAGAGGGGAAATCCCGCAGGGCTTCGCCTTAAGTCGGAGCGGGTTATGATGGAGTAGTAGGGTTTCCCAGCATCTAGGGTTTAGAAGCCGGAGAGGAGGAGGTGGAGCCGGCAGTGACTAGGGCAACAGCGGCTTGGTTGGGTGGAGCTTGTTATTGTCTTTGGGTGGCACCCCCTCCCCTCTATTTATGAGAGGGAGGGGCAGCTAGGGAGAGGGGAGTTTGAATCCTTCCCCAACTCCCTCTCCTACTAGGCATGTGGTGGAGGGAGAGAAGGATTCTCTCCTTCCTCCACCAAGAAACATTGTCCCAGTTTGACTTTTCAAACTTGCCTTTTGACTTCCAATTTTGGAGTTTAATTTCTTTATTTTAAATGCCCAGCCAAGTGACCTAGGACATGATGAAATCATTCCACTTAGTCATGACATATTTATGTACCCTTCCCCTTCTGGTCCGGTGAACCTTCTAGACCCTTCTAGATAATTCCGATGAAAACACCGGAACCATTTCCGAACTCCGGAATTGGACTTTCCTTATATGAATCTTATTCTCCAGACCATTCCGGATCTCCTCATGATATCTCGGATCCCATCTGATGCTCCGAACAACATTCAGTTTTCTTACTTACATTCCATATCTACTAAACAACATCGAATCCTTCAGTGTGTCTCCCTACTGTTCGTGAATTGTGCAGACATGACCGAGACTCTTCTCTGATCAATAACCAATAGAGGAATCTGGAAATTCATATGGCTCCCACATATTTCTATGATTACTTTGCGATCGAATGAACCACTTACATACGATACCAATTTCTCTTTGTCTCGCGATAGTTTACTTATCCGAGGTTTGATCATCGGTATCTCTGCATACCTAGTTCAACCTTGTTACCGGTAAGTACTCTTTTCTCGTTCCCATGATATGTGATACCTTGTGAGCCAGTAACATGATTGCAAGCTAATTGGATGACATTCCACCGAGAGGGCCCAGAGTATATCTATCCGTCATATGGATGGACAAATCCCACTCTTGATCCATGTGCCTCAACACATACTTTCCTAATACTCAATGCCATCTTTATAACCACCCAGTTACGAAGTGGTGTTTGATGTCATCAAAGCATCCTTCTGGTGATGGTGATTAACATGATATCATGGTCGGAGAAATTAGGTTACTATGTATCATAAAGCTTATAGTAAACGAACTAGTGAAATGACTTGATCTTTATGCTTCGCTTATCTATAGGAGTATGTCCATCACACCATTCTCCTAATGATATAATATTGTTGTTAACAACATATCAATGTTCATGATATGGATCCCATCCGATGCGCCGAACAACATTCAGTTTTCCTACTTACATTCCATATCTATTAAACAACATCGAATCCTTAAGTGTGTCTCCCTACGGTTCGTGAATTGTGTAGACATGACCTAGACTCTTCTCCGATCAATAACCAATAGAGGAATCCGGAAATTCATATGGCTCCCACATATTTATATGATTACTTTGTGATCGAATGAACCACTTACATACGATACCAATTTCTCTTTGTATCGCGATAGTTTACTTATCCGAGGTTTGATCATCGGTATCTCTGCATACCTAGTTCAACCTTGTTACCGATAAGTACTCTTTTCTCATTCCCGTGATATGTGATCCCTTGTGAGCCAGTCACATGCTTGCAAGCTAATTGGATGACATTCCACCGAGAGGGCCTAGAGTATATCTATCCGTCATATGGATGGACAACCCACTCTTGATCCATGTGCCTCAACACATACTTTCCAAATACTCAATGCCACATTTATAACCACCCAGTTACGAAGTGGTGTTTGATGTCATCAAAGCATCCTTCCGGTGATGGTGATTAACATGATATCATGGTCGAAGGAATTAGGTTACTGTGTATCAGATAGCTTATAGCAAACGAACTAATGAAATGACTTGATCTTTATGCTACTCTTATCTATAGGAGTATGTCCATCACACCATTCTCCTAATGGTATAATCTTGTTGTTTACAACATCTCAATGTTCATGATCCGGAAACCACGATCATCTATTAACCAACAAGCTAGTATTATAAAGAGGCTTTACTAAGTACTCTAATTAGTTTACAAATCACACAAGTATTAATGTTTTCGGTTAATACAATTATAGCATGAATGTAAACATTTATCATAAACACATAGATATAATAATAACTACTTTTATTAATGCCTGTAGGGTATATATCCAACACCACCACCACCATGTCATCGTGTTTCTGGGATTCCGAGGGGATCTACTACCTATGTTGTTCGCTGGAACAGGGAGAGGAAGGTCTTCATCGACTCTGTACGTGTGACCGAGTGTGGAAGCGCTGCCGGAACACGGCATCAGAAGGATCGTCATTGCGATCTTGAGATTGGCAAGTGATCGACTATATCAACCACGATATTAGATCTCGTTAAGGCTTTGGACCTACGAGGGTTAGTTCTCATCAATCTCGTTGCACCTATCTTGTAGATTAGATCTTGGCTTTTCTATAGACTGGATCTTGGTTTTATGTGTTCTTGCGGTAGAATTTTTTATTTTCTATGCTACGAAACCTATAGTGGTATCAGAGCCCTATATGTGCATAGATCTGTTGCACGAGTAGAACACAATGGTTTTGTGGGCGTTGATGCTCTTGTTGTTGTTTGCTTTTCGTGTACTTTGCATCTTGCGGGATGGTGTGATGAAGCGACCTAGGCTAACCTTATATGTCATTGCACATGAGAATTTCTCCATTCTCGATATGCAACTTGTATTGCACAAGTGGCTTTGCGGGTGTCTGTATCTCCCACCATCATTAAGATCCAATTTACAATCTGCATCTGATAACACTTGTATCAGTGTTGTGGTTCTTGTTCATAGGTAAGAACGGTTCTTATTTGAAAGCCCCAAGTCACGTAAAATATGCAAAGAAAATTAGAGGCGTCTAACTTGTTTTTGCAGGGGGCATGTGATGTGATATGGCCATGATGAGATTATGATTATATTTGATGTACAAGATGATCTTTATTGTAATATGGCAACCGACAGGAGCCTAATGGTTGTCATTCCAAGTAGTTGTAGTAGTTCCTGTTAGTGATGGACAACCATGAAGCGGCGCCACTGACCTTGACGCCATGCTGGTGATGATGGAGATCATGTTCGTGCTTTGGAGATGGAGATCAAAGGCACAAGAAGAAAGGCCATATCATATCACATATTATGAATTGCATGTGATGTTAATCCTGTATGCATCTTATATTGCTTAGATCGCGACGGTAGCACTATAAGATGATCCCTCTCACTAAATTTCAAGTAATAAAGTGTTTGTCCTTAGTAGGCACCGTTGCTAAGACTCGTCGTTTCGAAGCACCTCGTGATGATCGGGTGTTATAGATTCTACGCGTGCATACAATGGGTGCAAGCCAGATTTGCACATGCAGATACTAAGGTTAAACTTGATGAGCCTGGAATGTACATACATGGACTTGGAACACGGAATACCGAAAGGTAAAGCATGAGTCATATGAATGATATGATGAACATGTTGATTGTTCGACTTTGAAGCTACATCTTCCCTCATGAAGACAGGACTTGGTGTAGTGGATTTGATTCGTGTAACCACTAAGGCAACATGAGGATGTTGTTTTGAGTGGGAGTTCACCTAGCTAATTTAAGAATTAAATATGAACTCAATTTATCATAAAATTAGACTAATTTCTTTGCAAATATGTTGTAGATCATGGCGAATCCTACCATCATTTTTAATGTGTTCCTAAAGAAAGAAAAGTTGAAAAACAATGGAGGCAACTTCACGGACTGGTTCTGTAACATGAGGATTATCCTCGATGCTAGTCATTTGACCTATGTGTTGGATGCACCGCTAGGTGACCCACCTGCAAATACTGCGTCTCGGGATGAGTGCAATGTGTATGACACAAAGCATGATGACTACAATCTTGTGAAATATGCGATCCTTTTGTCAATGGAGCCTGAACTCCAAGAACACTTTGAACTTAGCAGCTAAAAGAACATGTGGACCCCCATGTGTGGTTTTGGTAATTAATGACAATCTTTATGGACTAATGTGTGTATTAAGTCGCACTTGTAGGAATTGTCCTTTGGTAGCGATTGGAGCATGTGTTGGCTTCAAGATCAATGAAATGAGGAGAAGATGTGTTGTGCAAGCTCAAAATGCGCCATCTATAGAAGATCTCATGTTTGATGCTTGCCATCCTCGGTGATCATGGATCGATGATGAGGAATCAAGAAAGGTGTCCATCTTGAGAAGAACAAGATCGTCTACATCGAGCTCTAGTGGATTGCTCAAGGCAAAGGTATAATATTGATAGGTTTTCCCTTTTGCCGGTCTCATGTTTGTTGGGAGACCGGGTTTGGGATAGATAACAGTACTATCAAGAGGGGCTCTCGAATGAGTAACTCGGTCACATCGTTCGGAGAGAGCTCAAACATTTACATACTTGAATCATCATATTTGGTTGTTATTTGGTATTATCCATGTGAGGATATAGAGCTTGTGGTAATCTCCATAACAAGCTCTAGTTCATCAAAAACGGATTTCCCTTTTATATCTTATTGTGTTTTGATCTTGGAGGTTTTACCGGTTTGTATTTTAGAGATAGGTAAAACCTTCCATTATTTGGTTCTTACTCATGTCAGGATTTAGAGCTTGTGTTAATCTCCATGACAATCTCTAGTTCATCGAAAACAGATTTCATATGCATTTTCTATTACGTTTTTTATGTTGGAGGTTTTATCAGTTTGTATTTTTGAGAGAGGTTAAACCTTTCGTAATTTGTATCTATCCTTCCTTTCTGTACTATGATGTTTCTTTGAATTATCTTTTAGGTCTTGTTTTCCTCTTCGAAACGAGCCCAAGATCATCAAAATCGGAGTCCGGATGCAAAAGTTATGGTTGTTTTCGTTCAGGGGTGACCGGTAGTACCGGACCAGGGTCCGATAGTACCGCCCCTTAGTACCGGTTAGTACTGAATAAGGTGTGTTTGGCGTCCTGGGATCCCCAGGGAATGTCCGGTAGTACCGAGTTCGCGTTTTTGGGCTTCAACGGTTGGATTTTGGGGGGACCTATTTAAGGGGCCTTCTTCCCCAATAGTTCCCCAACTATTTTTGCAAGTTTTCCCCTCCATTGTTGACCTTACAAAGATGGCTATCTCTCAATCCCTCCAATGATTCTTGCCCATATTTGAGTGGAAGAGAGAGGAGATCTAGATCCACATTGTGACCAAACCAAAACATCTCTTTGTGAGTGTATCCTTGGGATCTAGATTTTGGGGGATTTTGTGTTCCTCTTTGATTCCTACTCTCTTATTCCCCCAATAGCTTTGGTAGCTTTGTTGTAACTTGAGAGTGAGGTATTCGAGCACCTTTGTGGTGTTCTTGCCATTTGCATTCGGTGCATCGGTTTGATTTCTCCCCGGAGGATTTGGTGAGTGAAAGTTGAGAAGATTTTTACTCTTGGGTTCTTCGAACCCTAGACAGTTTGTTGTGTTGCAGGTTGAGGCCTTGGTGGCGTTTGTTGGGAGCCTCCAATTAAGTTGTGGAGAAGTGTCCCAACCTTGTGGCCTTTGTGGCGTTTGTTGGGAGCCTCCAATTAAGTTGTGGAGAAGTGCCCCAACCTTGTGAGAGGTTCCGGTTGCCACCAACAAGTGCACTGATAGTGGAAGCGTGGATCGATCCCATTGGGGTGAGATTCATCGGAGAATAAGAGAGGACTTTTGTGGAGTAGGTGGTTAGAACCACCCCCTCTCCAAACGAGACGTACTCCATGTTGGGAGGAACTCCGTAAAATATCGTCGTCCCCGCGTGCCTCGGTTATCTCTATACCCAAGCTATTACTTATGCACTTTACTTTGTGATAGCCTTCGTGCTTGAAGTATATATCTTGCTATCACATAGTTGTTTGTCTTGCTTAGCATAAGTTGTTGGTGCACATAGGTGAACCCTAGATTGTTCTAGGTTTTGTGCTTGACAAAGTAAACGCTAGTTTAATTCCGCCTTTGTCGAGCCACTCTCCGAAAAGTTTTAATCGCCTATTCACCCCCCCCCCTCTAGGTCACATCTTTATATTTTCAATTGGTATCAGAGCCCGGTCTCTCATTTTAGGCTTCACCGCCTTGAGAGTAAAGATGTCGACTAGGGGATTTGAGAATGATTCCTTCTATATATTCGATGGAACAAATTATGATGTCTGGAAATCTCGCATGCTTGATTATTTTCGGGACATTCACCCAATTATTGAAGAATATATATATATATATGGGTTTGTCTTCTCCTATGGATCCCCAAAATGAATCTTTAGAGGAGAATATGGACTCTCATATAGATGCTCAAACTACTAATATTCTTTTATTTGTTGTGAGCAATGTAGTTCTTTCTTCTCTCATGCCTTATTCGAGTGCTCATGAAATATGGACCAAGCTTCAAGATAAATATAGCAATTCCAACATTATTGAGGATGATTGTGTTGATTCCACTTCCGGTAGACATGAGTTCTCATCGTCTACCACTTCACCAACATGTGATTTTTCACAATGTTGATGATATGGTGAGTGGTGATAGAAATTGCAATATGGATAGTGTGCTTACTATTTGTAATCCCTCATATCTATCCAGTTGCAATGATCTATCTTCGGACCTTAACACTTCAAGCACTCACAACTCCTTACATGCTAGTGTTGATAGTCCTTGCATATCATGTAGTAATGGCTTGAATAAATATCATGAAGATATGCTTGTGTTGTCTTGTTGCCATGATAAAAATGCTTCTCTTTCCTCTAGTGCTTGTGTTGCTAACCATGTAGAGGAAAACGAATATTCTATGGGATAAGACAAGGTCTTGAATAGAGCTACAAGTGCAATATCATCATCACCTTCCTCCGGTTCTCACATATGCCTTATGGCTAAGGAAACAAAGGTAACCTCTTTGGATCCCATTGTATCTCATGATGATGAGGTTGAGAATGATAATGATGATTATCGAGGTAAGTATGATATTACCTCTATTAAGAAAATGGGAGAGGTTGTCTATGGCGCTCTCTTCAAACATAAAATTGCTTCCTCCAACTTTATTGAAATCTTGAATTATGCTATAGAAGGCAATGATCTTATTGAGGAGCAAGAAAACATAATTTATGAAAAGTTTGCGCTTGAGCGTGAGTATGCTAATGAAGAACAAACCACCAAAGAATCTCTTGAGGAGACTTTTACTCTAGAATTATCTAGAGTAAAGGAATACCATGATAGAGAACTTGCGGTGGCAAACTCCTTCAAGATTAAAAATGATGAACTTTAAGTTGCTTATTCTAAACTTGTTGAGGATTTTAAGCATCTCGAAAATGTCTCTCGGGTCGTTAAGAGGGAGCTCATCAAACTCACTGAGTCGCATGAGCAACTTAAAGATTCATATTCAAAAGAGCTTGCCAAGTTGCCCTCACCTCTTGCTAATAGTGATGATGCTTGTGCTACTAACTCTATTTCTTGTGAAGCATCTATTTTGAAGGAGAATGTTGAGCTAAAGGCTCAACTTGCGTTGCTAACTAGCAACTATGGAAAATTAGAAGAAAGTCATGTTAAGCTCTCGAGCTCACATGAGGATCTTCTAGTCTCCCATGGTAGGCTAAAGTTAGCTCATGAGGCCATCGTGTCAAAGGTAACATCTAGTGGGCCTCATGTGGACATTAGCACTATATCTACTCCAAATGTTATATTGCCATGTGCTAGTCCTTGTAATTCATCCTCTCACAACCATGATATATCTCGTGATGAATTACATTCCGTGCCTTGTTGCTCTAACAATGTAGCATCTACCTCCTCTAGTACTTTTGTTGAATCTAACCATGTAGAGGAAATCAAAGAGATCAAGGCTCAAGTCACTTCTTTGAAGAATGACTTGAAAAAGGGTCATCAAGGGAAGGTCGCACTCAACAAAATCTTGAGTGTGCAAAAATCCCCCAATGACAAGAGTGGGCTTGGATTCAACTCCAATATCAAGAACAAGTCCACTATAAAGTTGAAGCACAAGGATAACAAGAAGAATGGCCAAGATCAAGTCAATAATCCGGCCAACATTGTTTGCTTCAAGTGCAAGGAAGAAGGGCATCATGTCAAACATTGCCCATTAAATAAGAAGTCCCTTGGCAAGAAGCAACAAGGGAAGCGACCTCAAGATCTACATCTTGTTAGAGATGGGCCTCCTCCCAAGAAGACTCAAGCTCTTCCTCAAGTTGTTGCTTCATCCAAAAATAAATATGGCAAGAGTAGAACTTGCTACATATGCCGTGAGAAGGGGCACATTTCTTCCTCATGCACTATTGGTATCTCCTCATCCAACCCAATCATTATTGATGATGCTTATTCTCTTTGTAAGGATGAGGTTGGAAATGTGTTTGCCAAATTTGTTGGTGCTCAATGTGGTGTCAAGAAAAGAATCATTTGGGTTTCCAAGCCTATTGTGACTAACCTCTTAGGACCCAACTTGGTTGGGGACCAACAAGCCAAAACTTGATCAATAGGTGTTTGTTGGAGGGCATTGGAGTCTTGTCTACATTATGAAGAATTGAGGGATCTTAATCAATTATTATTGTCAAGCCAAGCCATTTGGATTATCATGATTATATTATATTTTCAATGTTCCTCCTTGTGGTAACATATGCTTAACTCATTACATTGAAAGTTACTCGCCCCCTTGTGCATGTGTTGGTTTTGTATCTTCCATGCCTTTGTACATGTTGTGATTTCCACTTAATTATCTTGAGGAATCAAGTATATATGTGTATGATTAGGTGGCACACCATGTATGTGTGTTTCTTGTGTTTGAGCCTTTCTTAATTATGTTTGATATCTTATTTGGCTCTTGTGAGAGATTAATGGATTATCCCATTTTGGTGGAGTGTTATGCTTGGGCATTCCACAATCCTAAAATTGTGTGTACATGAGGAATACCACCTAGTATTTATATTGGATTATTGTCTAGTATCTATGTGGTATAATTCTTATGAGAAATTTAAGTTTTAGAATGTCCATTAGTTATCTCTATTTGTATTCTTTTGCCTCGTGTTGGTTTTATGGTAGTATCACATTATGGGGGAGTCATATGCTTAGTGCATATTACAATCCTAGAAAATGTGAATATTCGAGGTTGTGTCACTTAGAATTGATATTGATAATTATCTAGATCCTATGTGACATATGTGCTCATACAAGTTCCAATTTGCTTGAATGCCTTTATTGCTCATATTTTGGATCTTGTATGTGAGAGTGTTTCTTGGTATGTGTTTTCTCATATTTAGATATATATATCCTCATGGAAACCATTTTCTTCAAATTACTCTAATCACTATGATTGTATGACTATTGGAAGCTACTAAGAATCTTGTTTGAAGTATCATGCTTAATTCTTATATTTTGTTATATGCTTCTTGTTGTGACTATGATGTTGGATATCCATGCAAGCTACCTTAGGAAAAGTATTCCCAATATTTCTTGTCCTTGGACAATGAGTACCCAATTTATGGTAGAATTTATTGACCATATTCACTTTGGCCCTTGCTTAATCTAGTCCTATCTATGGCCAAGTAAATGTTTCGTGTGCTCCCATGCCTTCCTTTCCTCTGATGAATCTTCTTATTTTATTGATATCCTCTTGTGTTTCACTTATTGTAGGTACTAGTGATGATCCCATTTGTGTGCATTTTGCATTCAAAAGGAAAATCCTACATAATGCACTATCCATTGGGGAGCTCTCCTATATTATTTAGAACACTCATATTTATGCTTCTGTATTTGATCCATATCGGGTTTTATGTGCTTGGAACCTCAATCTTTTCGTTTTGGTATTTTGTGCCATCATGAGAAGTTTGGGGAATTTGGTTTCTTGTTGGAACCTTGATCTTTTTGGGAGTTGGTTTTGTCTCATTCCTTGTTTCAAGATTTGACCATTTTAGAATGAGATAAATCCTTGAGCATTTTTATTTCTATATATCTTTTGCTCTTTTGGCTTTAGCCTAGTTCATTTGTTGAACTTGTGATCTTTCATGTGTTGAATTGGTTCTTTGATACAATTTGGACATCGCTTGTCATGTCACACACTTGTGTGTGCAATCTCGATTTACTTGGTGTTTTTTTTCAAATTGTATCTCCTTTTTGGTTCTTGAAAGCTTTATGCATGCATATTTACTATATGTTTATATTATGGCATGCTTGCTTTCTTTGATCCAATATATAAGGGAAACTCCACCAAATCCCATCGGCTAAGTTGTGCATGAAATACAATTTCATATCAATATGCACATATTTATGTGGAGTCTCCCCTGTGTATTGTAGTTGCACTAACTACTTTGGACCCAATAAGTTTGGGGACCATTTTGTACTTAAATGTGTTTTAGGTACATTGGAGATATATTGGATGCATGTCTCTCAAATATTGAAGAAGTGGTGCATTAATGAAAATTGGAGGCAAGCTATAGGATGATCAATGAATTCATATCCTCTACATCCTACCAATTATATCTCGGTAACAAGTATCTCTTGCTCATGCATATTTATCTTGCTTCCAACATTTTGTAGGTTGCATCTTGGCATGAATTTTTGTTATTATATTTATTATTGTATCTCTAGCCATGGTATTAAGATAACTCTCTATTGTATATGTGTATAAGTTGAGATGAATGCATATAATTGGGACTATACAAAATCATGCATATGATCCTCCAATCCCAAATATGTCAATCTAGCAATTTTATTGCCTATCCTTTCCTCAACTTCTCTCATGTGCAATAGTGAGATTTTGCTAGTATATTCTTTCTCATGATACTTGTTGCCTTTCTTCATATATGCCAACTTTCTCCTTTTCCCTTGGTGATAGTTGTAATATATGTAGTGTGTTGGTGTTTGAAGTTAATTAATGTACAATAAGATATATTTGAGCCCTTGGCCATGCTTTGAAGCAAAGATCTAATTGATATATGTTATGACTTCATTATACTTTTCATATGCCTTCTTGTATATCTTATTTATGTGTGCATATTTCTTTGTTGGCATAAGTCTTTGTGATGTTTTCCACTTAGAGACATATACACATATGAGAAGATAATTTTAGTTGATTTTAATCCTTGGAGACCACCTTTCTATTCCTTTTGATTATTCGGTGGCTTCCAAATTTAATTGCCTATGAGTGCTTCTTCCTCTTGTTTGCATCTTTGGGCACTCATATTTATTCTCTCATGCCTTGTATTGTTAAATGAACTTGGATGAGTGAGGATTCCATGATTATGCACCTTGTTCCCAAATTCATTTATCATAATTGGTGCATTATCTTTGGGGAGCTCATCTAATTCATTTAATAATGCTCATATGTGTTCTTTCTCATTTATTGTGCCTTAAATGTTTATGGAGGAGTGAGGATTACATATTTGTGCATTTTTGCATTGAAATACAACGATTCTAAAGTGTGCACAAATCTTGGAGAGCTTCTCTATTTTATTTAAGAATTTATTTGATCTTTCATTTATTGTGTTTTAAATGCTTATGGGGGAGCGAGGATTCCATATTTGTGCAATATGTATTCTAATGCATTTATTTTGAATTATGCACAAATCTTGGGGAGCTTCTCTATTTGTTATTTAAAGCACTCTTTTGCTCATTTCATAATGTCTTGTTGTTTCCATTTGGACTCATTTGTTGTTTTCAAATTGGTTTGCCGGACCTTGTAATTGCTTGCTTCATTTGTTGATGCCTATTTTATTTTATCTCTTTTAGCAACCTTTGGGTCCTCGATATAGTTCTACTCCCTCCCAAGTATTCATCATTGGATATGTGCGAAGGCACACTACTATATTTGCCTTCTAGAACTCGTCACCCATTTCAGCAATCGATGCTAATGGGGGAGAAGTTTTAGAGGGTTTAAGGGAAATGGTTTATGCTTTGAGTTTGCTCTTAAGCATTTGCCTTTCATGCTCTTGCATCTTTGTTGTTGCTTAGCATGTGTTATATATATAGGAAAAACTCCACCAATGATAATGATTGGCAATATATGCAATGAAATTCAAGTTCATCACACATGCATAGATTGTGTGTGGGGGGGGGTTGCTCTATATATAGTGGTGGTACCAATATCACATACTTATGTTGTATTTGATATTGGTATTACCATTTTTTTCATTAATATTCCTTATTTAAACCCTCTTAAAGGGATTGTCATCAATTACCAAAATGGGGGAGATTGAAAGAACATGTGGACCCCCATGTGTGGTTTTGGTAATTAATGACAATCTTTATGGACTAATGTGTGTATTAAGTCGCACTTGTAGGAAATTGTCATTTGGTAGCGCTTGGAGCATGTGTTGGCTTCAAGGTAAATGAAATGAGGAGAAGATGTGTTGTGCAAGCTCAAAATGCGCCATCTATAGAAGATCTCATGTTTGATGCTTGCCATCCTCGGTGATCATGGATCGATGATGAGGAATCAAGAAAGGTGTCCATCTTGAGAAGGAAAAGATCGTCTACATCAAGATCAAGTGGATTGCTCAAGGCAAAGGTATAATATTGATAGGTTTTCCCTTTTGCCGGTCTCATGTTTGTTGGGAGACCGGGTTTGGGATAGATAACCGTACTATCAAGAGGGGCTCTCGAATGAGTAACTCGGTTACATCGTTCGGAGAGAGCTCAAACATTTGCATACTTGAATCATCATATTTGATTGATATTTGGTCTTATCCATGTGAGGATATAGAGCTTTTGGTAATCTCCATAACAAGCTCTAGTTCATCAAAAACGGATTTCCTTTTTATATCTTATTGTGTTTTGATCTTGGAGGTTTTACCGGTTTGTATTTTAGAGATAGGTAAAACCTTCCATTATTTGGTTCTTACTCATGTGAGGATTTAGATCTTGTGTTAATCTCCATGACAAGCTCTAGTTCATCGAAAACGTATTTCATATGCATTTTCTATTACGTTTTTTATGTTGGAGGTTTTATCAGTTTGTATTTTTGAGAGAGGTTAAACCTTTCGTCATTTGGATCTATACTCCCTTTCTGTACTATGATGTTTCTTTGAATTATCTTGTAGGTCTTGTTGTCCTCTTCAAAACGAGCCCAAGATCATCAAAATCGGAGTCCGGATGCAAAAGTTATGGCTGTTTTCGTTCAGGGGTGACTGGTAGTACCGGACCAGGGTCCAGTTGTACCGGAGGTCTGGTAGTACCGCTCCTTAGTACCGGTTGGTACTGAATAAGGTGCGTTTGGCGTCCTGGGATCCCCACGGAATGTCCGGTAGTACCGGGAATGTCCGGTAGTACCGGGATTCGCGTTTTTGGGCTTCAACGGTTGGATTTTGGGGGGACCTATTTAAGGGGCCTTCTTCCCCAATGGTTTCCCAACTATTCTTGCAAGTTTTCCCCTCCATTGTTGACCTTCCAAAGCATTCTATCTCTCAATCCCTCCAATGATTCTTGCCCATATTTGAGTGGAAGAGAGAGGAGATCTAGATCCACATTTTGACCAAACCAAAACATCTCTTTGTGAGTGTATCCTTGGGATCTAGATTTTGGGGGATTTTGTGTTCCTCTTTGATTCCTACTCTCTTATTCCCCCAATAGCTTTGGTAGCTTTGTTGGAACTTGAGAGTGAGGGATTCGAGCACCTTTGTGGTGTTCTTGCCATTTGCATTCGGTGCATCGGTTTGAGTTCTCCCTGGAGGATTTGGTGAGTGAAAGTTGAGAAGCTTTTTACTGTTGGGTTCTTGGAACCCTAGACGGTTTGTTGTGTTGCAAGTTGAGGCCTTTGTGGCATTTTTTGGGAGCGTCCAATTAAGTTGTGGAGAAGTGCCCCAACCTTGTGAGAGGTTTCGGTTGCCACCGACAAGTGCACCGATACTGGAAGCGTGGATAGATCCCATTGGGGTGAGATTCACCGGAGAATAAGGGAAGCTTTTTGTGGCGTAGGTGGTTATATACCACCCCCTCTCCAAACGATACGTACTCCATGTTGGGAGGAACTCGGTAAAATATTGCCGTCCCCGCGTGCCTCGGTTATCTCTATACCTGAGCTCTTACTTATGCACTTTACTTTGTGATAGCCTTCGTGCTTGAAGTATATATCTTGCTATCACATAGTTGTTTGTCTTGCTTAGCATAAGTTGTTGGTGCACATAGGTGAACCCTAGATTGTTCTAGGTTTTGTGCTTGACAAAGTAAATGCTAGTTTAATTCCGCCTTTGTCGAGCCACTCTCAAAAAAGTTTTAATCGCCTATTCACCCCCCCCCCCCCCTGTAGGCGACATCTGTATCCTTTCAACAGCGCTGATGCGATCGTGAAGGAACTCAAAACCATGTTTGATAGCCAAATCCGTGTTGAGAGATATATGATCTTTAGCGAGTTCTTTAGTGTTAAGATGAAGGAACACCACTCTGTGAATGATCACATCATGATGATGATGCGCTATGTTCAACATCTCAAGACACTAGGTGAAGGAAATATGCCCTAGAGACAAGCATAGAGATGATTATATTTCATATGTATCCATGAGTTATTGTAATGTTCCTTGAATATCCATATCAGGCAACTTGTATTGATTGGCAATTATGTGAATTGTTTGTGAAACTCTTTACTTGTATGGTTATTTAATAGTTGTCCCTAGTCGGAGTTCATGTGAGGAGACACGTGAATATTAGACTAGCACATCGATTGGTTAATTACTATGTTTCGCAAGTCATAGACATGGAGATGTCAAACCAATTATGTGGACACATGTTATGAACATGGGGTTGGACTGACCCAACATGAGACTGGAAATTTGACTTGCAGCTCTCTCTACACATCATGTACGTTTTGTCCTTAGACCTGAGATTGTCGCATGTACTTGAGATGTGGATCGACCTACTTTGGGGCTATCAAACGCTACTCCGTAACTGGGTAGTTATATAGGTAGCTTTCGGGTTTGTCCTAAATCATGCTGCAAGGCATGGTCAATCAAGATGGGATTTGCCCCTCTCTACTTGAGAGAGATATCTCTGGGCCCCTCGAGTGATCGGATCCAAGAATGCATGGTCATGCTACATATGGTTAAGAGTTAACCTAGTAAAGGGATTCCGACTCACAGTATCAAGAAAGGGAGGTCAGCTTGGAGCTATACCAAATATCGTGAAGCAAAGGGAAAGACATGTACTAAACCTTGTGATGGTTCGTCCGATATGATCTTTGTATGCGTTTAGGAGTTGGCACGTCTTGCTAGAGGCCGCTACCAACTATTGGCAGAATAAGTATATTCGTGTCATGTATATACGTATATGAACCTATAGGGTCACACACTTAAGGGGCTGGAAGCCTAATGAGGATTGGATCCGAATTAGACCAGGCTTAGGCTACTAATGGGCTACTAATGTAGAAGCCCACTAGGGACGCCATATAAGAGAGGGTGGGGCGAGCTGACCTGGGTTAGACCTCAGACCATTCCACCTAGCCGCCATTCCTCACTCCTGTGTTGCACGCGCGGACCTAGCAGTCCGGCGTCTGATGCTTCCACCCCGCATGTGTGGATACCTCGGAGGTGTTGCATCTGTGGCACTTGGACGAGCCGCGCAAGGGGCGCTGCTCGTGGGACGAGAACAAGGAGGAGACGTGGAACGTCTGCACTGCCTCGACGCGCTTCATCAATTCCGTAACTGCACGTCTAGTGGTAATCCCGTGATCTATGACAACAGTAATCCTGGTATACGCGGTAGAATTTTTTTGATTTGCGCTAGTGTAGCCTACCCATATCCCTTCAGTGGTATCAGAGTCGATGTTGTTCAGTTATAGGTTCGAGATTTTTGCATATGGTGATATGCAGATTGATATGAATGATGTGATCGTTTGTATCGCAGTGGTTCAGGATTGATCTATGCTCTTGCTTTCCGTGATCGTGATTCTGAGGTTGTCGAACGACTTACCCCTACCGGTCGGTTTCCGCCATCGGGGTAGACAGTGACACATAAATCATGTTGAATCACGCGAAGATCAATATGATTGATCGAATCGGAACCTAGATCTAAAATCGATGTACCGTGATCAAAGGAGTTTGATTGAATCGGGATAGTAGTCGGTTTATGGTAAATTTGATTTGCCAATCAAAATCCTTAAAGAAAATTGTGAAGATACCGCGAGGGGCGCTGCCCCTTCGAACCCCGCAGGAGGTGACCCCCTAGACCCCCCTTAATCGTAGCCCCTTTTGTATCTCGTTAAGGTAACTAGGTGTTGCGATGTCACTTGATCCGGTAGAATACGATTCTATGCACAACTTGTTTTTGCAGGATGTATGTGATCAGTATGGCCCATATATGTATGTGATGCATGTATGAAATTTTGCATGACCTGCGTGTCGTGAGTAGGGCAACACGGCTGGAGCCATATGTGTTGTTGTTTATTGTAATGGCCTGCGTGCCAACTTGTGATGATCCCAATACTATGTAATTTTGATTACTAGCTATTAGGAGTAATAGCTTTTATTAGTTCTTGGAGGACTCATCACTTAGAAGATGGCTCACATGGAACATGAAGATGGAGATCATCATGGTGGACAGTTTCTATGGCGATGGAGATCACCATGAGAAAATGGGCCATACTGTGTCACATCTATGTGAATGCTATTCTTATGTGTTTTACTACTATGCATGCTTAGATGATAGAAGTAGAACGATCCCTCAGAAAGTTTAAGTTAAACCATGCCCTCCCAACCAAACCTTGCACCATCCTATGCATTGTACAATCGTTGGTGGGCCTATGAAATTAGGGTGCCGCGGTTTTCCTTGGCTGGATGGGTATGTATCGGATACCTACACGCACAGGGGTTGGTGAGCTTGACAAGGTCATCTTAACAGTTAAGGACCTTGGGGCATAAAGGTTGGGCGCCTAGTTTTGACATAGAGATGTCACCCAACAACAAGAGTCATATGTGATATGATTAGAAAGTGTTGCTTACTGATTTACCTTGTCTTCTAGCAGTGATGCTAAAGCTCACTAGTCGACTTGTTAATTGTGGATCTTGAATCACATAGTATCAATAGAGGGATACTGATTTAAGTGGGAGTATATGCTATTAAATTGTTTAATATGTTTTACTCTTTCATGGTTACATGGCTTAGTATTTTGCATGTTTTCTGTTGTAGATCAATGGCACCGAACACTACATCACCTTTCTCTTTGCGTTCGATGCTTGATAAAGATAAACTAAATGAAACAAACTATTCGGACTGGGTCCGTAACCTGAGAATTGTTCTCAGGTCTGATAAAAAGGAAACGGTTCTGGATACCCCAATCCCCGATGAACCTGCTAATAATGCATCTGCTGCCCTCAAGAATGCCTACAAGAGAGCATGTGATGATTCTCTTGAGTTTAGCTGTCTTATGCTTGCATGCATGGAACCTGAACTCCAAAAGAAGTTTGAGGATCAGGAAGCGTATGATATGATCGTCGCGCTTAAGGACATGTTCCAAGATCAGGCAAGGATTGAGAGGTACAATGTTGCCAAGTCCTTTGTTGAATTACAGAGGGAGCATCTGTAGGCCCCCATGTGATCAAAATGGTTGGTTACAGTCAGACTTTGGAAAAGCTTGGTTTTCCACTAGGCCAAGAGTTAGCCACTAACTTCATTTTGGCGTCTCTTCCATCCAGCTATGGGCAGTTCATTTCGAACTACCATATGCATGGGGTGGAGAAGGGCCTTAATGAATTATGTGGGATGCTTAAAACAGCAGAAAGTGACATGAAGAAGTGTGCAGGGCATAGCCATGTGATGGCTGTGCAGAACAAGCCTAGCTTCAAGAACAAGGGTACTTCTTGGAAGAAGAAGGGCAAGGCTAAGGATATGATCCAAAAGTCTGCACCCAAGCAAAAGGCTGGACCTGCATATGACACTGAGTGCTTCTTTTGTCATGAACATGGCCACTGGAAGATAAACTGCAGCAAGTACCAGGCTTCTTTGAAGAAGAGTGGAAGTAAGAGTACTTCCCACTCAGGTACGCTTGTTGTAAATGTTGTGGACATTCTTCTCGCTGATTCCTATGTTAACTCTTGGGTATTTGATACCGGATCGGTTTCTCATATTTGCAATTCGATGCAGGGGCTAATAAGGACTAGAGAAGTGCAGAAAGGCGAAGTGGATTTTCGCGTCGAAAATAAAGCAAGGGTTGCTGCATTGTTCGTCCGTGTCATGCAACTTCACCTTCCGTCAGGATTTATTATGGAGTTGAATAATTGTTATTACATTCCTAGTATGGGTCGAAACATTTTATCACCTTCATGTTTGATGAGGGATGGATATTCATTTGCGAGTATGAACAATGGTTGTGTAATCTCTAAGAATGATGTGTTTATGGCTAATGCTCCCATTGTGAATGGGTTATTTATTTTAAATCTTGATGATGCATCTGTTTACAATGTTAGTGCTAAAAGGCTTCGGCCTAATGATTTGAGTCCTACCTATTTATGGCATTGTTGTTTGGGGCATATAAGTGAAAAGCGCATGAAGAAGATCCATGGTGATGGTCTTCTTGAAGGGTTTCGCAGCATAGTAAATCAAAAAAATTCTACGGATGCGAACGGGGAAGCCAAGATCTAATCTAGGAGATGCAAACAACGAGGGGGAATATATGAGATCTTCATACCCTTGAAGATTCGCACAGCGGAACGTTCGATGGAACGTGGTTGATGTAGTCGTACTCGCTTCTCCTCCTCGCGATCCGATCCGATCCAACACCGCAAGTGGCGATGCCTCCGAGAGATTCACACGTACGGCACCTCAACGTCTCCTCCTTCCTCGGTCCAGCAAGTGGGGTGGAGAGATAGGTTGGATCTACAACACGACGGCGTGCTGCAAACGGTGGAGAGTTTCTGCGGCAGGGCTTCGCCTACGCGCAGTCGGGAGGGAGAGAGAGAGGAGGGCAGCAGGGCGGCTAGGGCTTGAGGAGGTGTAGGGGGAGGGTGCGCCCCCAGCCCTGTTTATATAGAGGGTTGGGCGGCTGCCCCTTGCCCCTCCTCCAAGCCTAGGGCCTGCGGCCAAGGGGAAGGAGTGGGGGGCAAGTTTCCCCCCTCCTTCTAGAAGCTCTCCCTAGGGTTTCCCCTAGGGCTTGGTCGGCTGGGCCTATGGGGCCTTGTGCCCCTGGCCCAATGCGGCCAGGGCACTCCCTCATAGGCCCACGCCCCCTCCCGACAAGTGGGGCCACGTTGGTCCCACTCCGGAAGGTTCTAGAAGCTTCCGGTACAATACCGAACAATCCGAAACAATTCCGAACTCCAAAAAACTGCTTTGCCTTATATGAATCTTATCCTTCGGACCATTCCGGAACCTCTCGTGATGTCCTGGATCTCATCCGAGACTCCGAACAAAAACTCATAAACCAATTATCCATTCTATCCTAGCGTCGAGACACGTTAAGTGTGTGACCCTACGGTTTCGAGAATATGCAGACATGATCTTGTATCAATAATGAATAGCGGGATCTAGAAACCCATATTGACTCCCACATACTCATCGATTATCATATCGGATGAACCACGATGCCAAGATTCAATTAATCCCATATACATATTCCCTTTGTCACGCGATATTTTACTTTCCCGAGATTCGATCGTCGGCATCGGCATACCTAGTTCAATCTCATTCACAGCAAGTACTTTACTCGTTCCGTAATCCGATATCACTTTGTGATTAACTCCTTAACCACGTGCTCGCAAGCGGTGTTGATATCGATTACCGAGTGGGCCTGAAGTATATCTCTCCGACTTGGGAGGGACAAATCCCATCTCGATACATACAACCCAACAAGTACTTTCCGATCACCTGAGAGACACCTTTATGATCACCCTCTCATAGGATAACGTTTGATGACCTCAAAGCTTTCTTCCGATACTAGGGAGTTGCATTATCTCATGGTCTAAGGAATACAATATTTGACATAAGAAAAAGCTTCGCAAAGATGAACACGATGACACGATCTAATTGCTCTGCTTGATTTGGGTCTGTCCATCATACCATTCTCCCAATGATGTGATCTCATTATTAATCGACAACTCATGTCTATGGTTAGGAAATCATAACCATCATTAATCAATGAGCTAGTCCATAGAGGCGTACTAGGGACACAGTGTTGTTCATAAACCACACAAGTATTAAAGTTTCCGCTTAATACAATTCTAGCATGGAATATATGTCACATCCCAAGATTTTCCAAATCTTGCAATGTGAAAATAAATGAATAAAATAAAACTTTGTTTGATTTTCAGAGCCAGAAGAAACTTTTTGAATGCAATTGGAACTTCAAACCCATTTGAATTTAATAAAAACTAAAGGTATTTAAAAAGATAAACATTTAATAAAAGGAAAATAAAAACATTTGGAAATACTATTTTGAAACAATTAAATGAAAAGATTTGTTTTCAAATGAAATAGAAGTTTTACAAATAAGGATTATTTTATAAAGCCAAATTAATCCTTGGCCAAGCTTTTGAATTAAAAACATTTTGTTTTGAATAAAAATAGTAAAGGTTTATTTAAAATAAAATAATAAGGAGTTAAATATCCAAATAAAAAGTTAAATAAAAGGTTTTACCATTTTAATTAAAACATCAAACTTATTAAATTGTTTTAAATAATTTTCTAAGTATTTTATATTCTCAAATAAAACCTACTGAAGAGTTTTGGTTTTATTTTAGTTTTCAAAATAAAGATTTTAATAAAACAAATCCTATTGAATTAAATGAATAAAAAAATCTATTCATTTAATTGTTATTGGACCCTAAAATAAAATGAACAAGTTTCCAAGTATTCCTTATTTCCAAATAAAACCTACTGATTTGGTTTTGAAAATATTTGGATTTAAAATAGAGATTTTATTAATTAAACCAAACCCTATTTTATTAATAAACCATGGTCCATTTTATTTAATTAATAAATGGAACCTAAAAAGATTTAAAATATTATTTTATTTTGGAAATTGGTTTATGCTACTAAACAGAACCAAAAACTCATCACAAGTTTGAATTGTTTGAATGGTTTGCATTGTTGATTGAATCATTTGTTTGAATATCAAATCAGAAAATAGAAATAGAAAAGAATAAAACAAACAGGCAGAAAAAAATATGGAAAAGGACAGACCCAACTGAGCCAGCCCAGCAGCCCACTTAGCCCAGTTCCCTCCTCCCCGCAGAAAACGATTCGAACCAACTATCTGACCCGCGCAGACGATGACATGTGGACCCCTCTCCTTCTCCCTTTCTCACTGACCAGAGGACCCCACCGCCACGTCTCTTCTTCCCCACCCCATGACCTGTTCCTCCTCTCTCGTCGCCGTTGCAGACTTGATTTCGCGGCTTGATTACGCCTTAACGCGACCAGCTTTACTCGCAGTGATCATGCACCTTTAAACGCCAGTCACTCCTCTCCGTTTCCCCTCTGTTTCCTCCCCCAAGCACGCCTCCAGGAAGCCACAATTTCTCCTCGACTGCCCCTGTCTCCGACGAGGTCCATTGTCGATTCCGTCCCAACCTGGCCACCCCCTGCCTTCTCGAGCACCCTGGCAGCTTCCCCACTCCCAGACACTCCTCCCCATACCACCCGTTCGACCGCGGACGCCCCTGAGCCTCGCCAACGACAACCTCCAGTACCGCCGCCGTCTGCCTTTTCTCCGACGAGCCTCACAGGTAAATTCTGACCACCACGCGCCCTCTCCTTCACGCACACATCGTCGCCATAGCCTTACGCATCTGAAACTGTCTTCCGTTTGTCCTAGCGAGCACCGTAGCCTCGTCTCCGACGACGCCCGAGCGAACCCGACGCTAGCAGGAACTCCGGCGAGCGATTAGTAACGCCCCAGTGCGCCCCTCGCCTCCTCGAAACCACGTCGAGCTTCCCCACGACCCGGCGATCACGGTGAGCCTCTCCTCCTCTTCTCTCGCTTCCTAGAACGGCCAGACCACCTCGGACAGAGTGTGCGCCGCCAGTCGTCACCGCCGGCGCCGCCAGCTATTGGTCAACCACCTATGAACCGTTAGATCGTCATCCAGCGGCTAGGAAAGAAAGTGAGCGAAGGGGTATCGAGCAACCAGTGCCGTGCGATCCCACTTAGATCCAACGATCCAGAGAGATCAATCCGACCGAACCGGTATTGTCCAGTAAGAACTTGACGCGTGGCACTAGATCTGTTTAAAAGAAATTTGAAAACATATTTATTTACAAACTTCAAACCCTTGTAACTTTCAAACCACACGTCCAAAAATTATAAATTTTATATCAATGGATTCAGGAGAACAAGCCCTAGCCAACCATGCCCTTAGTTTAGCAAATAGTATCTGTTAGCTTGTTTGAATTTACAGAAACATTTGTATGCTTGCTAAGGATGTAAAAATTGTTTAAAAATGAATTTGGGGTTAAAATCTTTGGCAAATGGATTGATTTGAACCTACTAACAATAAGAATCACTTTGTGGACACAAAAATGTATTTGGTGAAATAAAATAATGATTCTTTGATTTAAAACCATTTCTAGTCAAATAGAAATGTGGGTTATTTATTAAAAATGATTTTGAAGGAAAACTTTTGGGAAATGGTTTGTTGTAAACTTACTGACCCTAGGAACCAACCTATGATTTAGAAAATGGATTTGGAAAAAGTTTAGAATGGATTAATTGGTTTATTCCATTTCTAGCTAAATAAAACTATTGTTTTGTTTATGAGAAATGATTTTGAGTAAAAACTTTGGAGGAAATGTTTTGGACCAAACCTATTGACCCAAAACACCAAGTTGTGCAATAGCAACTCATTTGGTGAACAACTTAAGAGTTTTGCCTTGATAAAAACATTTTTCACCACATGAAATGATGAATGGATTTAAAAATGGTTTATGGATAAAACCCATTTGCAAATGACTTTGCCATTTTGGTAAATGACCAATTTAGAAGTTACAAAGTTTAAAAGCCTAGTGGAGACCATCCTTGCAATAGAACCAACCTTTGCATGCTTATGCATGACTTAGATTCCATTACTTTGTGTGTGAAAAATTGTTTGTTTGACTTGGGTTTGGAATGAGAATTGAATGTGTGTTTTTCTTGATTGACTTGTAGTGAAGAGTGAGACTAGCAAGATCAAGGAGTGAACCACCATTCCCTACCAAAAAGGCAAGTGATGCTTCATACTTTTTGTCCCATTACTTTCTCTATGCATTAGTGATTTTGCTAAGTAAACTTGCATGGATTTTGCTAAGTATAGACCTTGCTATAGTAAAACCTAGTAGATGAATCCTTAGTAGGATTTTCCTAAGTAAAGATTTCTACTACTATCAAGCTTAGCCTAGCTAATAGAAAACATGGGTGGAAAATATATTCACACTATGGAAAAATCTCTAAGTCTGAGGACTTATGTTTAATAAAACAACTAAGTTAATGAATCACCTGGGTGGAATGGGATAGCTTGGTGGAGAAAGGTTGAGTGGTTCACAAGGCCATGGACTTGGATTGTGTATCTCACTTGTGGATGGCCACCCAGGAAACAAAGGGATTTGAGATGTCAAATGTTGAGAAGCTTCAAGTGCAACCACTTGGCAATATGGGCTCTGCCATGATCATATAGGTTGCAAGAACTTAGCCATATGGACAGTGGGTGGTAGTGTTTGATAGGTTGGAACGCGTCCATTTTGGTCTAAGGGAAGGCTTCTGAAAGATCTTGTCTTGGGAAACCAAGTCTTGTGGGGAAAGTGCACCACCTCTGCAGAGTGTAAAATCTAAGTACTTAGCCATGTCCCTGGTAAAGGACAATTTGAGCATCAAGACATGGAAACAATCAAGAATCTCATCATTCAAATTTCTAAGTTAAAATCTTGTGGTTTGAACAAGGGTTGTTTGAATTCTTCAATCATTGATGGAGAGATGGCTTGGTACAAGGATCTTGAAATCTTTGATTGAGAAAAATGATTTTGTCAAGCAAAAACTTAGTATTTTCAAAATGATAAGAAAAATCTATTTTGAGCAATGCAAGCCTCAACTCCACTTAGCCAAATGCATATAGATGATAGACTCCACTATACTACCATAGTATCACTTGCCAATACAATTCAAATGTATTGACCCTTGTGGCTGTAACTTGTATGTTGCAGGTTTGATTGTTTTTAGTGAAGAATGATTGATTAGGATTACAAAGTCTACAACCAACATCTGCCTATGGCACTTTGAAGATGAAGGACCCATGCTTATAGTTATTCCTCTTCAATGTAATATAATAGCCAAATGAGCTATGTAAGATGTAATAATATTATGTTATTCCTGGTTATAAAGTTATATTATGACCTTTGTTTCTTGATATTACATCTTAACTGTGGATGCTAGCTGTTGATCCAGGGACTAGCATTGTAAAACACAGGAGGAATCTACCTTATCAGGTTGAGGCCTCTACAATATAAACTTTATCATGAACAAGAATTATAATAATAACATCTTTATTATTGCCTCTAGGGCATAATTCCAACACTTCTAACTTCGTTTGATTTTGAATCATACGAGACATGGCAAGCTTGTTTACTTGGAAAGATGACCAAGTCGCCTTTTTTGGGTTTACCCGAGAGAGCGATAGACTTGTTGGAACTCATACATACTGATGTATGTGGATCAATGAGCACGACAGCTAGAGGAGGATATCACTACTTCATTACTTTTACTGATGATTTTAGTAGATATGATTATGTCTACTTGATGAGGCATAAGTCTGAAACTTTTGAAAAGTTCAAGGAGTTTCAGAGTGAAGTAGAGAATCAACGTGGCAAGAAAATAAAGGCCTTGCGATCTGATCGTGGAGGTGAATATTTGAGTCACGAATTTAGCGATCATCTTAAGAGTTGCGGAATTGTTCCACAACTTATGCCGCCTGGAACGCCTCAAAGGAACGGGGTCTCCGAATGGCGTAATTGAACTTTGTTGGACATGGTTCGATCGATGATGAGCCAGTCGGATTTGCCATTGTCATTTTGGGGTTACGCTCTAGAAACGGCAGCTTTCACACTTAATAGGGTGCCATCTAAATCTGTAGTTAAGACACCATATAAGATGTGGACTGGAAAGAATCCCAGTTTGTCTTTTCTAAATATTTGGGGTTGTGATGCATTTGTCAAGCGACTTCAGTCGGACAAGCTAACACCCAAATCGGATAAGTGCATTTTCGTGGGATATCCGAGGGAAACCTTAGGGTATTACTTCTACAACCGAGAGGAGGGCAAAGTGTTTGTCGCTCGTAGCGGTGTTTTCCTAGAGAAAGAGTTTCTCACAAAGGGAACAAGTGGAAGGTCGGTGCGACTTGAAGAAGTTCAAGATGAGCCAGTTGGGGATGCTTCTACGAGTGATGCTATTGTAGCAGAACAAGTTGAGGAACCCGTGGCTACAGAAGCACCACAACCACGAAGGTCGGCGAGGCTCCGTGAAGCGCGAGGATTATTATTGTTAGACAATGATGAGCCTGCGACCTATGCAGAAGCGATGGCGGACCTCGACTCTAAGAAATGGCTGATCGCCATGAGATCCGAGATAGAGTCCTTGGGAGACAATCAAGTTTGGAACTTGGTTGACCTGCCTGATGGTTTTAAAGCCATCGAGTGCAAATGGATCTATAAGAAGAAGATTTATATGGATGGAAATGTTCACATCCATAAAGCTCGACTTGTTGCAAAAGGTTTTCGACAAGTTCAAGGAGTTGACTACGACGAGACTTTCTCGCCCGTAGCGATGCTTAAATCTATACAGATAATTCTAGTCATTGCTTCACATTTCGACTATGAAATATGGCAGATGGATGTCAAGATGGCTTTCCTAAATGGAATCATAACTGAGGACGTGTATATGATGCAGCCCGAAGGTTTTGTCGATCCAAACAATGCTGGAAAGGTATGCAAACTTCTGAAGTCCATTTATGGGCTGAAGCAAGCATCTCGGAGTTGGAAAATTCGATTTGATGAAGTTGTAAAGGAGTTTGGCTTCATAAAAAATGAACAAGAACCTTGTGTTTACAAGAAGGAAAGTGGGAGAGCGCTGGTATTTCTAATCTTATATGTAGATGACATATTGTTGATTGGAAATGACATTCCTATGCACGAGTCTGTTAAGACCTCATTGAAAAATAGTTTTTCGATGAAGGACTTGGGAGAAGCGGCATATATTCTGGGCATCAAGATCTATAGAGATAGATCAAGAAGGCTAATTGGATTAATCCAGAGTACATACATTGACAAAGTGTTGAAATGGTTCAGCATGGAAGAGGCTAAGAAGGGGTTCTTGCCTATGTCTCACGGCATTAAACTCACCAAGACTCAGTGTCCTTCGACTACTGATGAGCGTGAGTGCATGAGTAGGGTTCCATATGCTTCGGCTATTGGATCCATCATGTATGCAATGATATGTACTCGCCCAGATGTTTCCTATGCTCTAAGTGTTACGAGAAGATATCAGGCTGATCCAGGTGAAGGTCACTGGATAGCGGTAAAGAACATCCTTAAGTACTTGAAAAGGAATAAGGATGTGTTCCTAGTTTATGGAGGTGAGGATGAACTTAGTGTAAAGGGTTACACAGATGCGAGTTACCTTAACGACTCAGATGATTCAAAATCGCAATCAGGTTATGTGTTTGTCATGAATGGTGGTGCCATGAGCTGGAAAAGTTCCAAGCAAGATACAGTGACCTCCTCTTCAACAGAAGCTGAATATATTGCTGCCTCGGAGGCCGTAAAGGAAGCTGTTTGGATTAGGAATTTCCTGATCGCTCTCGTTGTGGTTCAGGGCGCGTCCAATCCCTTGGACGTTTATTATGACAACAATGGTGCTATTGCACAAGCCAAGGAACCTAGACAGCACCAGAAGAACAAACATATTCGCATGTGTTACCATCAGATTCGAGAGTTCGTTGAGGATGGTAGTGTCATGATATGCAAAATACATACGGACTCAAATGTTGCTGATCCCTTGACTAAGTCTCTCCCGCAGCCAACGCATGAAGCGCACACAAGAGCAATTGGTATTAGATACATTTTAGATTGACTCTAGTGCAAGTGGGAGACTGAAGGAAATATGCCCTGGAGGCAATCATAGAGATGATGTTGGAGATATGCCCTAGAGGCAATAATAAATGTGGTTATTATTATATCTTTGTGTTTATGATAAATGTTTACATTCATGCTATAATAGTATTAACAAGGAAACATTGATACTTGTGTGATTTGTAAACTTAATTTGAAGTCCCTAGTATAGCCTCTATACATCACTAGCTTGTTGGTTGATAAATGATTATGGTTTCCCTATCATGAACATTGAGATGTTATCAACAACAAGATCATATCGTTAGGAGAATGATATGATGGACATACTCCTATAGATAAGCGTAGCATAAAGATCAAGTCATTTCAATAGTTCAATTGCTATATGCTTTCTGATACATAGTAACCTAATTCCTTCGACCATGAGATCATGCATATCACCTTTACCGGATGGATGCTTTGATGACATCAAACACCACACCGTAACTGGGTGGCTATAAAGGTGGCATTGAGTGTTCGGAAAGTATTGGTTGAGACACATGGATCAAGAGTGGGATTTGTCCATCCATATGACGGATAGATATACTCTGGGCCCTCTCGGTGGAATTTCATCCAATTAGCTTGCAAGCATGTGACTGGCTCACAAGGGATCACATATCACGGGAACGAGAAAAGAGTACTTATCGGTAACGAGATTGAACTAGGTATGCAGAGATACCGACGATCATAACCTCGGATAAGTAAACTATCGTGAGACAAAGGGAAATTGGTATCGTATGTAAGTGGTTCATTCGATCGCAAAGTAATCGTAGAAATATGTGGGAGCCATATGAATTTCCAGATTCCTCTATTGGTTATTGTTCGGAGAAGTGTCTCGATCATGTCCGCATAATTCACGAACCGTAGGGAGACACACTTAAGGATTCGACGTTGTTTGAGTAGTTATGGTATTATGAGAAAGAGACCGAATGTTGTTCGGAGTCTCGGATGGGATCCGGGATATCACGAGGAGATCCGGAATGTTCTGGAGAATAAGATTCATATAAGGAAAGTCCCGTTTCGGAGTTCGGGAATGATTCCGGTGTTTTCATCGGGAATGTTCTAGAAGGTTCCGGAATATCCGGCACTCCGGAGGGGAAGGGTACATGAATGTGCTGTATCAAACTTGGTATGATTGCATCATGTACTAAGTGTCATCGGTGTTCCAAATAAAGGATTAATTGAATCCTAGTTTGAAAAGTCAAATAGCTAGTTTGAAAAGTCAAACGGCTAAAATTGGAAAGTGGAAAAGAGGAGGAAGTGGGAAACCGAGTTGGGGAGGGAATCCCTCCTCCAACCGGGGGCGCCCCCTCCAAGCCGAGTTGGGGAGGGACTCCCCTCCCTCCCCTTGGCCGCCGGCCCCTCCACCTATATAAGGAGGGTCAGGGCTCCCTCCTAGCACACACAAGTACCTCTCCTCAAACCCTAGCTTGGCGCCTACCACCATAGCCGCCGCCCCCTAGGGTTTTTCCCTAGCCACCGACTTGGGGGTCCCCGGAACCCTAACCGCCGGCTCTAGCCTCTCCTCCTTGGTGTGTCTAAACCCTAGATCGCCGAGGAGCTCTCTCATACTCCACCATACTCGCTCCGGCTTAAGGCGAAGCCCTGCGAGATCTCCCCTCTACTTCCGGTACCACGCCGTTGTGCTGCCGGAATCGCGAGGAGAGTGCTATAACCTCCGCTGCCTGCTGGAACAAGGGAGAGGAAGGTCTTCGTCGAGTACCGAACGTGTGACCGACTGCGGGAGCGCTGCCGGAACGCAGCGCCGGAAGGATCGTCTACGCGATCTTGAGATCGGGAAGAGTACGACTACATCACCCACGAGAATCCGCTCTCGTTAAACACTTTGGAATCTTCGAGGGTAAGTTATTCCATCGACTCGTTGCTACAATCTAGTAGATAGATCTTGGCTTGTTTGTTTGTATGCGATAGAAAATTTTGTTTTCCATGCTACGAAACCCTACAGTGGTATCAGAGCCAGGTCTATATGTAGATCTGTTGCACGAGTAGAACACAATGGTCATTGTGGGTGTTGATGCTTTTATTGTCGATTGCTTCTTGTGTACTTTGCATCTTGCGGTATGTTGGGATGAAGCGGCCCGGGCTAACCTTACATGACATCGTTCATGAGACTTGCTCCACGCTTGACATGCAACTTGTATTGCATAAGTGGCTTTGCGGGTGCCTGTTTCTCCTAGCATAGTTAAGATCCAATTTACAACGGGTGATTAACAATACTAGTATCAATGTTGTGGTTCATGTTCGTAAGTTAGAACGACACTTATTGAAAGCCCCAAACCACGTAAAACATGCAAAGAAAGTAGAGGCGTCTAACTTTGTTTTGCAGGGGTGTGCAGTGATGTGATATGGCCATGATTGTGATTATATTTGATGTATGCAATGTTCCTTATTGTAAGTTGGCAACCGGCAGGAGCCATATGGTTGTCTTTAATTTATGTTAAGACCCGCGTGTCTATTCAAAGTAGTTGTAATAGTTGAAGCCGGTGGACGACAACCATGGAGAAGCGTCATTGACCTTGATGCAATGCCGGTGATGATGGAGATCATGTTCGTGCTTGAAGATGGAGATCGGAAGCACAAAGAAGAAAGGCCATCTCATATCACATATATTGAATTGCATGTGATGTTAATCCTTTATGCATCTTGTATTGCTTAGTAGACGACGGTAGCATTATAAGATGATCCCTCATGCACATGAATTTCAAGTCATAAAGTGTTCACCATTAGTTAGCACCGTTGCTAAAGCTTGTTGTTTCGAAGCACCACGTGATGATCGGGTGTGTAAGATTCTGCAAGTGCATACAACGTGAGCAAGCCAGATTTGCTCATGCGGAAACTAAGGTTTGATCTTGACGAGCCTAGCATGTACAGACATGGTCTCGGAACACGGATCACCGAAAGGTAAAGCATGAATCATATGGTAGATATGATGAACATGACGATTGTTCGCCATTGAAACTATATCAGCTCTTGTGATGATCGGTGTTGATGTGGTGGATTTGGTTCGTGTGATCACTAAAACAATGTGAGGGATATTGTTTTGAGTGGGAGTTCACCTAGATTAACTTTATTATTAATTTGAACTCAATTTGTCATAAACTTAGTCTAAACTATTGAAAATATGTTGTAGATCAATGGCAGCCCCTACCATCAATTTTAATGCGTTCCTAGAGAAAGAAAAGTTGAAAAACAATGGAAGCAACTTCGCGGATTGGTTACGCAATTTGAGGATTGTCCTCACAGCTGGTAATTTGACCTATGTGCTGGATGCACCGCTGGGTGACCCACCTGCAGCTGATGCTTCTGATGAAGTAAAGAATGTTTACCTCGCTCGGAATAATTAGTACTCCATAGTTCAGTGTGCTATCTTGTATGGTTTGGAATCAGAGCTTCAAAAAATGTTTGAGAATTCAGACCCATATGATATTGTCGAGGATCTCAAATTGATCTTTGAGACTCATGCGGCAATTGAAAGTTATGAGGCTTCTAAAAAGTTCTTTAACTGCAAGATGGAAGAGGGCAGCTCCGTCAGTGAGCATGTGCTTAAGATGTCTGGGCACGCAAACAAACTTCAAAGCTTGGGTATAGTGATTCATAATGCTTTGGGGATTTACCGTGTCCTCCAATCACTACCACCAAGTTACAAGAACTTTGTGATGAACTACAACATGCAGAACATGAACAAGCAGTTGCCAGAACTGTTTGCTATGTTAAAGTCTGCAGAAGTGGAGATCAAGAAAGAGCACCAAGTGTTGTTGGTCAATAAGACCACCAAATTCAAGAAAGGCAAGTCTAAGCAGAAGGGACACTTCAAGAAGGGTGGTAAGAAAGTTACCACACCGTCGAAGAAAACCAAGGCTGGACCTAAGCCTGAAACTGAGTGCTTTTACTGCAAGGGAGAAGGTCACTGGAAGCGGAATTGCCCAAAGTACTTGGCGGATTTGAAGAACGGCAACATCAAGAAGAAAGGTATATCTGATATACATGTTATTGATGTGTATCTCACTAGTACTCGTAGTAGTGCCTGGGTATTTGATACTGGTTCGGTTGCTCATATTTGTAACTCGAAACAGGTGCTGCAGAATAAACGGAAGCTAGCGAAGAACGAGGTGACGATGCGCGTGGGAAACGGATCAAAGGTTGATGTGATCGCGGTCGGCACGCTACCCCTTCATCTACCATCGGGATTAGTTTTATACTTAAATAATTGTTATTTGGTGCATGCGTTGAGCATGAACATTATATCGGGATCTTGTTTATTGCGAGACGGTTACTTGTTTAAGTCCGAGAATAATGGTTGTTCGATTTATATGAGTAATATGTTTTATGCACATGCACCTTTGATAGATGGTCTATTCTTATTGAATCTCAATAGTGGAAATACACATATCAACAACATTGAGGCTAAACGTTTGAAATCGAGCGATAACTCGACCTATATGTGGCACTGTCGTCTTGGTCACATTGGAGTGAAGCGTATGAAGAAACTCCATTCCGATGGACTTCTTGAATCACTTGATTTTGAATCACTTGAAAGATGTGAAGCATGTCTGATGGGAAAAATGACTAAGACTCCATTTTCTGGTATAATGGAGCGAGCTACGGACTTATTGGAAATCATACATACCGATGTGTGTGGTCCAATGAGTGTAGCATCGCGCGGTGGTTATCGTTATGTTCTTACCTTCACGGATGACTTGAGTAGATATGGGTATATCTATTTCATGAAACATAAGTCCGAAACTTTCGAGAAGTTTAAGGAGTTTCAAAGTGAGGTAGAGAATCAACGTAACAAGAAGATTAAATTTCTGCGTTCTGATCGTGGAGGTGAATATCTAAGTTACGAGTTTGGCGAGCATTTGAAGAAATGCGGCATACTTTCACAATTGACACCGCCGGGAACACCATAGCGTAATGGTGTGTCCGAACGTCGTAATCGAACTCTCTTAGATATGGTTCGTTCTATGATGTCACTTACATATTTACCGCCATCATTTTGAGGTTATGCATTAGAAACAGCCGCATTCACTTTAAATAGGGCACCGTCTAAATCCGTTGAAACGACACCGTATGAATTATGGTTTGGGAAAAACCTAGATTGTCGTTCCTTAAAGTTTGGGGTTGCGAAGCCTATGTAAAGAAGTTACAGCCGGACAAGCTTGATACCCGAAGGAAACTATTGGGTATACCTTCTATCATAGATCCGAAGGCAAAATCTTCGTTGCCAAGAATGGATCCTTTCTAGAGAAGGAATTTCTCTCGAAAGAAGTGACTGGAAGGAAAGTAGAACTCGACGAGGTTGTCGAACCTTCTCTCGAAATTGCGAGTAGCGCAGCACCGGAAGAAGTTCCTGTGGTGCCTGCACCAATTAGAGAGGAAGCTAATGATGATGATCATGAAACTTCGGTTGAAGTTGCTACAGAGCCTCGGAGGTCAACGAGAACTCGTACCACTCCAGATTGGTATGATCCCGTTATGAGTGTCATGTTGGTGGACAACACCGATGACCCTGAGATATATGAGGAAGCGATGATGAGCCCAGATTCCAATAAATGGCAAGAAGCCATGAAATCCGAGATTGGATCCATGTACGAAAACCAAGTATGGACTTTGGTGGACTTACCGGATGGCCGGAAGGCTGTCGAGAACAAATGGATCTTCAAGAAGAAAACAGATGCTGATGGTAATGTTACTGTCTATAAAGCTCGACTTGTCGCAAAAGGGTTTCGACAAATTCAAGGAGTTGACTACGATGAGACTTTCTCACCGGTAGCAAAGCTAAAATCTGTGAGGATTATGTTAGCAATCGCTGCATATTATGATTATGAGATATGGCAGATGGATGTCAAAACAGCATTCCTCAATGGAGACATTGATGAAGAGTTGTATATGATGCAACCCAAAGGTTTTGTCGATCCTAAAGATGCTAACAAGGTATGCAAACTTCAACGGTCCATCTATGGATTGAAGCAAGCATCCCGAAGTTGGAATCAACGTTTTGATAAGGTGATCAAAAGTTTTGGTTTTATACAAACTTATGGAGAAGCTTGTATTTACAAGAAAGTGAGTGGGAGCTCTGTAGCATTCTTAATACTATATGTGGATGACATATTGTTGATTGGGAATGATGTAGACCTTCTTAATAGTGTCAAGGAATATTTGAATAATAGTTTTTCAATGAAGGATCTTGGCGAAGCAGCTTACATATTAGGCATAAAGATTTATAGAGATAGATCGAAACGCCAAATATCATTGTCACAGAGTACATATTTGGACAAAGTTCTAAAGAGGTTTGGAATGGAAGATAGCAAGAAAGGGTTCTTGCCCATGTTGCCTAATATGAACTTGAGTAAAACTCAAAGTCCGACATCGGCAGAAAATAGAGAAAGGATGAGTAAGACTCCCTATGCCTCAGCCATAGGATCTCTAATGTATGTCATGCTATGTACTAGACCCGACATTGCATATGCTGTTAGTTTAACTAGCAGATATCAAAGTGATCCAGGAGTGGATCATTGGACAGCGGTCAAAAACATCCTTAAGTACTTGAGAAGAACTAAGGATATGGTTCTTTCTTATGGAGGTGATGAACAGCTCGTTGTTAATGGTTACACCGATGCTAGTTGGAACACCGATCCGGATGATTCTAAATCACAATCTGGATACGTATTTATTTTGAATGGTGCAGCAGTTAGCTGGAGGAGTGCAAAGCAAAGCGTTGTGGCGAGATCTTCAACTGAATCGGAATACATGGCTGCTTCGGAGGCTTCACAAGAAGTGATATGGATGAAAGAGTTCATTACAGAGCTGGGTGTGGTTCCTAGTGCGCTGGACCCAATGTCTATCTACTGTGATAACATGGGCGCCATAGCCAATGCGCAAGAACCAAGGTCACACAAGAAGCTGAAGCACATCAAGCTACGTTTTCACGCTATTCGAGAACATATCCAAGATGGGGATATAAAGATTTGCAAAGTACACACAGATCTGAATGTGGCGGATCCATTGACTAAACCTCTCCCGAGGGCAAAACATGACCAACACCAAACTGCCATGGGTGTTCGGTATATTACCATGTAATCTAGATTAGATGACTCTAGTGCAAGTGGGAGACTGTTGGAGATATGCCCTAGAGGCAATAATAAATGTGGTTATTATTATATCTTTGTGTTTATGATAAATGTTTACATTCATGCTATAATAGTATTAACAAGGAAACATTGATACTTGTGTGATTTGTAAACTTAATTTGAAGTCCCTAGTATAGCCTCTATACATCACTAGCTTGTTGGTTGATAAATGATTGTGGTTTCCCTATCATGAACATTGAGATGTTATCAACAACAAGATCATATCGTTAGGAGAATGATATGATGGACATACTCCTATAGATAAGCGTAGCATAAATATCAAGTCATTTCAATAGTTCAATTGCTATATGCTTTCTGATACATAGTAACCTAATTCCTTCGACCATGAGATCATGCATATCACCTTTACCGGATGGATGCTTTGATGACATCAAACACCACACCGTAACTGGGTGGCTATAAAGGTGGCATTGAGTGTTCGGAAAGTATTGGTTGAGACACATGGATCAAGAGTGGGATTTGTCCATCCATATGACGGATAGATATACTCTGGGCCCTCTCGGTGGAATGTCATCCAATTAGCTTGCAAGCATGTGACTGGCTCACAAGGGATCACATATCACGGGAACGAGAAAAGAGTACTTATCAGTAACGAGATTGAACTAGGTATGCAGAGATACCGACGATCATAACCTCGGATAAGTAAACTATCGTGAGACAAAGGGAAATTGGTATCGTATGTAAGTGGTTCATTCGATCGCAAAGTAATCATAGAAATATGTGGGAGCCATATGAATTTCCAGATTCCTCTATTGGTTATTGTTCGGAGAAGTGTCTCGATCATGTCCGCATAATTCACGAACCGTAGGGAGACACACTTAAGGATTTCGACGTTGTTTGAGTAGTTATGGTATTATGAGAAAGAGACCGAATGTTGTTCGGAGTCTCGGATGGGATCCGGGATATCACGAGGAGATCCAGAATGGTCCGGAGAATAAGATTCATATAAGGAAAGTCCCGTTTTGGAGTTCGGGAATGATTCCGGTGTTTTCATCAGGAATGTTCTAGAAGGTTCCGGAATGTCCGGCACTCCGGAGGGGAAGGGTACATGAATGTGTTGTATCAAACTTGGTATGATTGCATCATGTACTAAGTGTCATCGCTGTTCCAAATAAAGGATTAATTGAATCCTAGTTTGAAAAGTCAAATAGCTAGTTTGAAAAGTCAAACGGCTAAAATTGGAAAGTGGAAAAGAGGAGGAAGTGGGAAACCGAGTTGGGGAGGGAATCCCTCCTCCAACCGGCGGCGCCCCCTCCAAGCCGAGTTGGGGAGGGACTCCCCTCCCTCCCCTTGGCCGCCGGCCCCTCCACCTATATAAGGAGGGGCAGGGCTTCCTCCTAGCACACACAAGTACCTCTGCTCAAACCCTAGCTTGGCGCCTACCACCATAGCCGCCGCCGCCCCCTAGGGTTTTGCCCTAGCCGCCGACTTGGGGGTCCCCGGAACCCTAACCGCCGGCTCTAGCCTCTCCTCCTTGGTGTGTCTAAACCCTAGATCGTCGAGGAGCTCTCTCATACTCCACCATACTCGCTCCGGCTTAAGGCGAAGCCCTGCGAGATCTCCCCTCTACTTCCGGTACCACGCCGTTGTGCTGCCGGAATCGCGAGGAGAGTGCTATAACCTCCGCTGCCTGCTGGAACAAGGGAGAGGAAGGTCTTCGTCGAGTACCGAACGTGTGACCGACTGCGGGAGCGCTGCCGGAACGCAGCGCCAGAAGGATCGTCTACGCGATCTTGAGATCGGGAAGAGTACGACTACATCACCCACGAGAATCCGCTCTCGTTAAACACTTTGGAATCTTCGAGGGTAAGTTATTCCATCGACTCGTTGCTACAATCTAGTAGATAGATCTTGGCTTGTTTGTTTGTATGCGATAGAAAATTTTGTTTCCCATGCTACGAAACCCTACAGATGACTATATTTCATATGTATCCATGAGTTATTGTAATGTTCCTTGAATATCCATATCAGGCAACTTGTATCGATTGGCAATTATATGAATTGTTTGTGAAACTCTTTACTTGTATGGTTATTTAATAGTTGTCCCTAGTCGGAGTTTATGTGAGGACACACGTGAATATTAGACTAGCACATCGATTGGTTGATGACTATGTTTCGCAAGTCATAGACATGGAGATGTCAAACCAATGATGTAGACACATGTTATGAACATGGGGTTGGACTGACCCAACATGAGACTGGCAATTTGACTTGCAGCTCTCTCTACACATCGTGTACGTTTTGTCCTTAGACCTGAGATTGTCGCATGTACTTGATATGTGGATCGACCTACTTTGGGGCTATCAAACGCTACTCCGTAACTGGGTAGTTATAAAGGTAGCTTTCGGGTTTGTCCTAAAGCATGCTGCAAGTCATGGTCAATCAAGATGGGATTTTCCCCTCTCTACTTGAGAGAGATATCTCTGGGCCCCTCGAGTGATCGGATCCAGGAATGCATGGCCGTGCTACATATGGTTAAGAGTTAACCTAGTAAAGGGATTCTGACTCACAGTATCGAGAAAGGGAGGTCGTCTTGGAGCTAGACCAAATATCGTGAGGCAAAGGGAAAGACATGTACTAAACCTTGTGATGGTTCGTCCGATATGATCTTTGTATGCGTTTAGGATTTGGCACGTCTTACTAGAGGCCGCTGCCAACTATTGGCAGAATAAGTGTATTCGTGTCATGTCTATACGTATATGCACATATAGGGTCACACACTTAAGGGGCTGGAAGCCTAATGAGGATTGGATCCGAATTAGACCAGGCTTAGACTACTAATGGGCTACTAATGTAGAAGCCCACTAGGGACGCCTATATAAGAGAGGGTGGGGCGATCTGACCTGGGTTAGACCTCAGACCATTCCACCCAGCCGCCATTCCTCACGCCTGTGTTGCACGCGCGGACCTAGCAGTCCGGCGTCTGACGCTTCCACCCCGTATGTGTGGATACCTCAGAGGTGCTGCATCTGTGGCACTTGGACGAGCCGCGCAAGGGGAGCTGCTCGTGGGACGATAACAAGGAGGAGACGTGGAATGTCTGCACTGCCTCGACGCGCTTCATTAATTCCTCAACTGCGCGTCTAGTGGTAATCCCGTGATCTATGACAACAGTAATCCTGGTATACGCGGTAGAATTTTTTTGATTTGCGCTAGTGTAGCCTACCCGTATCCCTTCACTAGGATATGACATCCCAGTTGATCTTGTGAAGGATAGAGATCTGCAGTCGCTCCCACCCAGTTACAAAGAGTTTGTGTTGAATTACAAGATAAGTGGTGCGATTGGATCGCTCACTGAACTTGCTGCCATTTTGGTGGCTACCGAAGTAGACATGAAGGAAAATGGTGAGCCCAAGGGTAACTTCAGGAAGGGCGAAAAATTTGTTGCCACACCTGAGAAGAAGACCCGAGCTGGCCCTAACCCTGATACAAAATGCTTTTGTTGCAAAGAGTGTGGTCACTGGAAGCGGAATTGCCCCAAGTACCTGGCAGATATGTAGAACGAAAACATCAAGAAGAAAGGTATATTTGATATACATGTTATTGATGTGTATCTTACTAGTAATAATAGTAGTGCCTGACTATTTGATACTGATTCGGTTGCTCATATTTGTAACTCGAAACAGGAACTGTGGAATAAACAAAGACTAGCGAGAGACGACGTGACGATGCGCGTTGGAAATGGCTCCAAGGTTGATGTGATCGCCGTCGGCATGATCCCTCTTCTTCTACCATCGGGATTAGTTTTAAATCTAAATAGTTGTTATTTGTTGCCTGCGTTGAGCATGAACATTATATCTGGATCTTGTTTATTGCGAGATGGTTATTCATTCAAGTCTGAGAATAATAGTTGTTCAATTTTTATGAGTGATATCTTTTATGGTCATGCACCAGAGATGAATGGTTTATTCTTATTGAATCTCGATAGTAGTGATACACATGTTCATAACATATATGCTAAACAAATTAAATTGAATGATAATTCCACATACATGTGGCACTGTCGTTTTGGTCACATTGGAGTGAAGCGCATGAAGAAACTCCACACATCTAGATAGGCCCGCCGTCTTTGCCGCCCTTTTCCCTCGGCCTAGGCGACCTTTCGCCGCCCCTCCTTCGTCGTAGCTCGGCTATGCTCCGAGCTCCCTCCACCTCGTCCGCCAAGTGTTTGGCGTTTTGCCCGTTCGGCCATGGACTCCGACGATGAGGAGATGTTCATTGTGTTGCTAGAGGAGGAGAACGCCGCAATCGCCGAAGATGCAGAGCATATGTAGATCCTCGCCTCTCTCGCCTGGATGTACATGCAGACTTCAACGCTGAAGCGTGAATGTTCAGCGAAGGGTTGCCGAAAGTGCAAAACAAGGCAGAGGATGGAGAGCTAATACTTCATGTACACCGACTACTTCGCCGACGAGCCGCTGCATGAAAAGGCCATGTTTCAGTGCTGTTTCAGGATGAGCCGGAAGCTTTTTCTCGAGATCGTGCATGCCATCCGGGAGTACGACCCTTATTTCATGTGCAAGAAGGACTGCACTGGCATGGTTGAGTTTTCCTCACTGCAGAAGTGCATAGTGGCGATGAGGTTTCTTGCATATGGAGCGCCGGATGATAGTGTCGATGACTATCTTCGCATGGCCAAGTCCACCGCCATCGATTGCTTGTATAGATTCTGTAGGACAGTGATTGCAGTGTTTTGGAAACAATACTTGAGAACACCCACTGCTGAAGACACAACTCAGATCCTCGCAGTCAATAAAAGTAAAGGATTTTCTGAGATGCTTGGAAGCATAGACTGCATGCATTGGTAGTGGAAGAACTGTCCATTTGCATGTCAAGGAATGTACAAAGGCCACAAAAAAGGTTGCACTGTGATACTCGAGGCAGTTGCTACACATGATCTTTGGATCTGACACTCCTTTTTTGACATGGCAGGATCGAACAATGACATCAACGTCCTCAACTCTTCAAATGTCTTTGCCAAGCTTTTGGATGGTCATGATATGCCTGTGGATTTTGAGATCAACGGGCACCACTATAACAAGGGATACTATCTTGCAGATGACATCTATTCAAGATGGCCAACATTTGTAAAGACTATCTCAAACCCAATGCTTTCCAAACATGCTCAGTTTGCCAAGGAACATGAAGCTTGCAGGAAGGACGTGGAGCGGATATTTGGTGTGCTCCAACAGAGGTTTGCAGTTGTTCGGTTTCCTGCTCTGACCTGGTCGAAAGATCAGATGTGGAAAGTGATAAACTGTTGTGTGACCTTGCACAACATTATCATTAAGGATGAGAGAAAGGACCCAGTGAGTTTGATCGAGCAGAACGAGGCATGCTACAGACAGGGACCTCTTGCAGAGCCTGATCACCAGGTGCCTCCAATCTGGGCTGCCTTCATCGCCATGCGTCAGGAGATCCAAGATTCGGTAGTGCATCAACAACTGCATGATGATCTGATTGAACATGATCTGGTTGAACAGCTATTGATACCCAGGGGCAACACGTAGATGCCGATCATGAACTGTCTGAACTATGTTGTATTGTCATTATACGCCTATGTTTAATTTTATGTCGAACTATGTTAAATTGATGCCGAACTAGGCCGAACTTTGCCCTGTATTCATATTATGTCAAACTATGCTGAAAACTGGTTGAATTTGTGCGGATCTGAGAACTCGGTCTGGGAACGCTAGTGGAAAAGTGGGCGTTCTAGGACAAAACTACCTCTGTTCGGTGCTATTTAGGTCTGGATTTTGGATGGAAACGAAGGAGACGCTATTTGGGTCTGGATTTTGGTCTCGAAACGAAGGAGGGGAGATGCTATTAGAAACGCACCTACGAATCGCACATTTCTAGCATCTCAAACGTGAATTTTGTCAATCGATCGTACATGACAGCTTCGTACCAGTTCAAGGCCACGTTTCGTCTGGGCCATATAACATGCGAAAGAATCGAAATACTTGATGTGAAATGCTTCTTCCCGAAGCACCTTCCACATGCACGCTGCTGCTTCGTTCCTTTTCCTAGACAAAGCCAACGAGGAATCGGAACATCGCGCCACGTATTCACATGGAGTAGCAATCAAATGGTGCATGGTCGCTTCATCCTCAGATCACAGCTCCAATTAATGCGAACTGACTCGAGTGCCGCTACGATCAGATTCGCCAAAAAAAAAAGGTGCCACTATGATCAAGCGTTTCATGCGACCTTTTCCGTGGAGGATTTTATTCTGAGGGTCTCGGAATTTAGGCATCGTCGATCTTTAGGTGCACCCTTCCGTACCAGTCATACTTATACGTATGACAATATGAAAAATCTATTCACTGCATAAATCTACTATTCAACGGTAGTGTCCCAGCTAACTCGTTGGTGGTCCACTGGTCCTCATATTAACTTTGCATTTCTCCGATCTTAGTTTACACATGTCAGGAGCAACAATAGTAGTAGTACTCTAAACTAAATTCAAATCATATTTTGATTTTTATAGCATAATCCTTCTTGCCGCCCTCTATCTTTTATACTACGCCTTTTATGCCTCTTATTTTGCACTAGAGTGTTAACGTTTACACGATTTAATTCTTCATGTATTTAACTCCGTAGTTGAATGTAATCAACGTTTTACCCCATATCTAGTCTAGTTTAATCCTTGCAGGCATCTAGACACCTTTTGGTCTCCGTGTCACGAAATATTAGAGAATAGCTATAGAAAATCATATATCATTAATTTCTACTCCAAATTGAGTAAATGTTTAACATTTTGTTTGTAAAATTGCAATGTAAATCCAGTCTAGTTTAATCCTTGCATGAATCTGGACGCCTTGTGCCCCATTTTTTGGTTTCCGTATCGCAAAAATATAGAAGATAGCTAGAAAATCTTTTATCATTAATTTTTACTTCAAATCGACCGAGTAAGCGTTTAGCTTTTTATTTTTTTAAAATGATATGTAGATCTAGTCTAGTTTAATGCTTGCATGCATCTAGACAACTTTTTTTGAGAGAATGCATCTAGACACTTTTTTCGATCGAGTAATTGTTCAACATTTGTTTTGTAAATTGCATGTAAATCCAGAAAGGTTTAATCCTTGCACGCATCTAGACACTTTGTGCCCCACCCGCCACTTGTTGGTTTCTGTATGGCGGAATATTAGAGGATAGCTAGAAAACCGCATAGAGTTAATTTTCTATTCCAGGTCGATCGAGTAATTGTTGAACATTTCTTTTGTAAAATTGCAGTATGAATCGCACATTATTTTATCTAGAAAACAACTTATAAATTCTTAATATGATATATTTCTGAACCCGTAGTATTTTATTCGAACATGAGGTGACTTATAAATTCTTCACAAATTCGCACAACCATAAATTTCTTAGAATTAAACATTGTTTGTACTATAATATTTTGGAAATTGTATGGAGCCATGACAAAGATTGTAAATGAGGTTGTTACATTTTTTTTCAAACTACCTTAAGTTTAAATCAGATTCAAATACCAAATGCATAGAATTAACTATTGAGATATCTTGAAGTGGCACCAATTTTGGATTATGATTCTCTTACTTTTTGGGCGACTAGTTCATATGGGTGGCGTGCAATTCAGTCTCAAGAATGGACCAAGGTAAACAAAGAAGAGGCACCATCTATTTACTCCTTCACACTGTCAAGAGCATCTCCACTCGGCTTCCCAGGACGTCGATCCCAGGGCGAAAGTTAGGTCCGGATGTCAAAAATTGGCCCACTCGCGTTTTCAGGACCCCAGTTTCGTTTGAATTTGGCAAACTTTGGTCCGGACTTACCAGGCCATTCCCAGTATCCCAGAAACGTCCTGGGTACGCCGGACGAAGCGAAAACGGGTGTGGGCCAGCTCTGTCGGCGACATAAGGCTGAATTCCCCCCACATCCACTTGCCCAGACTGCGGCGAAGAGCTCCCCAGCTGCCTCTGCCGCCATGACTTCGCTGGCGGAGCTCCTCCACGCCGAGACATACCCACGCCTCTAGATAGGCTCGCCGTAGTCGCCGCCCCTTCCGCCGCTGCTCGCAGCCAAACTTCGTCGTAGCTCGGCTTCACTGCGAGCTCCAACCACCTCGTCCGCCAAGTGTTCGGCCTTTTGTCGGTTCGGCCATGGACTCCGACGAGGAGGAGATGATCTCCGTGTTGCTGGAGGAGGGGGACGTCGCTGCCGCCAAAGATGCAGAGCACATGCAGATCCTCGCCTCCCTCGCCCAGCTATACCTACAGACGGTAAAGCCGAAGCATGGAGGTTCGGTGAAGGGTCACCGAAAGTGCAAGGCAAGGCAAAGGATAGAGGGCTACTGCTTGATGTACGGCGACTACTTCGCCGACGAGCCGCTCCACGAAGAGGCCGTGTTTCGGCGCTGTTTCAGGATGAGCCGGAAGCTCTTCCTCAAGATCGTGCATGCCATCCGGGAGCTCGACCCCTATTTTGTGTGCAAGAAGGACTGCACCGGCATGGTTGGGTTTTCCTCACTGTAGAAGTGCACAATGGCGATGAGGTTGCTTGCATATGGAGCGCTGGGTGGCAGTGTTGATGACTATCTACGCATGGCCGAGTCCACCGCCACCGATTGCTTGTACAGGTTCTGCAGGGCAGTGATTGCAGTGTTTGAGAAACAATACTTGAAAACACCCACTGCTGAAGACACTACTCGGATCCTCGCAGTCAATGAAAGTAGAGGATTTCCTGGGATGCTTGGAAGCATAGACTACATGCATTGGCAGTGGAAGAGCTGTCCTTTTGCATGGCAAGGAATGTACAAAGGTCACAAAGGAGGTTGTACTGTGATACTCGAGGCAGTTGCTACACATGATCTTTGGATCTGACACTCCTTTGGCATGGCAGGATCGAACAACGACATCAACGTTCTCAACTCCTCAAATGTCTTTGCCAAGCTTGTTGAGGGTCATGCTCCCCCTGTAAACTTTGAGATCAACAGGCACCACTACAATAAGGGATACTATCTAGCAGATGGCATTATCCAAGATGGCCAACATTTGTGAAGACTATCTCAAGCCAATGCTCCCCAAGCATGCTCAGTTTGCCAAGGAACAGGAAACTTGCAAGAAGGACGTGGAGCGGGCATTTGGTATACTCCAACAGAGGTTTGCAGTTGTCCGGTTCCTGCTATGACCTGGTTGAAAGATCAAATGTGAAAAATGATGAACTGTTGTGTGGTCTTGCATAACATAATCATTAAGGATGAGAGGAAGGACCCAGTGAGTTTGGTCGAGTAGAACGAGCCATACTACATACATGGACCTCTTGCCGATCCTAGTCACCAGGTGCCTCCAATCTAGGCTGCCTTTGTTGCCATGCGTCAGGAGATCCGAGATCCGGCAGTGCATCAACAGCTGCATGATGATCTGGTTGAGCACCTATGGATACGCAGAGGACAACACGTAGATGTCGAGCATGAACTGGCCGAACTAGGCCAAACTATTTTGTATTTTCATTGTACGCCGAACTATGCTTAAATTTACGCTGAACTATGGTCAATTTTATGCCAAACTAGGCCAAACTATGCTCTGTATTCATATTACGGCGAACTATGCCAAAAACTGGACGAACTTGAGCCGAATTTAGGCGAAAAATGGCGTTCCGAAAACTTGACCTGAAAACGCGAGTGAAAAATTCGGCATTCCAAGACCGAAAACGAGTTTCGTCCGGTCATATTTTGGTCCGGTTTTTCGCCACGAAAACGCCCAACTAAAGTGGGCATGCTGGTGCTTGTGAAGTGCACAATTGTTGGCTTGTTGCGTAATCGATCGTAGCGTTGATGTGAACCCGGGTAATCGATTGTAGTAGCAAAGTACCTGTCGCAGAGGGAGCATAGGATCCGGATCTTCTGTTCCCAAATAGGCACCAACAGAAGCCACTGGGCATCGGCGAACGCTACTGACTGACTGCACACCCGTCATCTGATTCGTCGGCTCAACCTCTGGCCCACTCGCCAGTGACACAGAGCCCCGCAAAGAAATGCACTCCCTTTCTCGGAACGTCTCGCCGCGTAGTACCACAGCTACGCCTCCCACGATCGGCACGCCGTCCCTACCTGAGAGGGACACATCCAAAGGCACACACACACTAGCGATGGGGATCGACGCGACACTGACATGAACAGACCCACGCTTCTGTCCATGACAGCCCGGCCCCACAGGCCTGCGCTTTCCAGCAGGCAGGCGGCTCCCTCTCGCTCTCTGCGCGTGTCGCCATCAGCCCAATCCCCCCACGCATGCGCCTCCCGTTTCCGCAGCTCTCCTCTTCCTTGACACCTCTTCTCGCCTTCTCCCTTCCCCCCCGCGTTTATAAACAAGACGCCGATGCGCTGCGCTCCGGTGGTGTCCACCTCGCGCTCGCACCTCCCTAGGTAGACCATACCCCATTTCTAGCGGCCGAGGAGGGGATGGCGTCGGAGCCGGTGGCGCGGGCGGTGGCGGAGGAGGTGGCGCGGTGGGGCGGGATGAGGCAGACGGGGGTCAGCCTGCGCTACATGACGGAGTTCGGGGCGCGCCCCACCCAGCGCAACCTCCTCCTCTCCGCGCAGTTCCTGCACAAGGAGCTACCCATCCGCATCGCCAGGCGCGCGCTAGACCTCGACTCCCTCCCGTTCGGCCTCTCCCACAAGCCAGCCGTGCTCAAGGTGAAATTAGTTTAAATCCCTAGTACGTACTAGGAGTATACATACGCATGTCCGTTACCGCTATTGCCACTTGTGTATATTCCTCTTAATTTGGGGCAACGGTTTAAGAGTGGGTCGATTCGTCATGCGGTTTCCCTTTTCCTTCTCTCTTTTCATTCTTATTCTTATGGATGGAAAACTGGGGAGATTTTGCTTCCCCTTAATTTGGAGTAGTCCGATTCGGGATTTTCTCCTACAAGTATATCGTGGGGTGTTTTCTTTTCAACTTTATCTCCTACAATATCTAGGATGTTTATTTCGGGAACATGTACATAGTACTACTAGTATAACTGTTCTCTTAGGATTCAGTGCAGTTCATAGATTTTCTTATATAATAATGTGCCTGCAAAAAAAAAAAGCCCACTGCTCCATTTTCTGTTTGTCACCAGTCCTTGGGAAGTGGGACTGGAGATGACCCCTCTTCAGACAGTCCCATTTCTATTTCTTTATCAGTAAATTACCTGTTCTCGTTTCAGCCTGCAGAGTTTACCAAGTACACTACGAAATGTTACTCTAAGTTCTCGGTTAACACTTGTAATTTCATTCTCTATCTCTTCGTTGACTAGTTAAATATACTAAAATACATCGATGATCGATCTACTTATTATGTTATTCAACCACAACCAGGTTCCAAGGATTGCAGAAGTTATGATTTAGTTGCTTCTCATTTTAATTCCTCGAGACAAGTGTGGTAACCTGTTTGATGCTGTTAGGTTCCCTCGTGCTAACATGCTTGATGGTTTCGATTCGAACTTTACAGTTCAGATATCAGAAGCACCGTAACTTGTCAAATACTAGTAGCAAACATTTGAACAAGGATTTACCTAGTAATAGAATCAGCATATTCTTGCCCATGAAATCGTTCACGTGACGAATTTTATTTGTTTGCCTATGTTAAGGTGAGAGATTGGTACTTGGATTCGTTCCGTGACATCCGGTACTTCCCCGAGGTGAGGAACCAGGAAGATGAGCTTGCATTCACCCAGATGATCAAGATGATCAGGGTCCGGCACACCAATGTGGTGCCCACCATGGCATTAGGTGTGCAGCAGCTGAAGAAGGACCTGGGTGGTACCAAGGCTTTTCCCTCTGGAGTTGATGAGATCCATCAGTTCCTTGATCGTTTCTACATGTCAAGGATTGGGATCCGCATGTTGATAGGTTAGCATACCTACCACCTGCCTTTGTGTTAGTTATTATAGATCTACAAATTTTTACTCGTGTCTGTGAACAAGTTCAGTTATTAGTTCGCTGTTTGGTTTTAAGCTCCAATGGTAAGGGATGTTTCTTGGTTTATAGAAATGCAATTCTTCTATGGTGTGCTGGCACATCACCACTGGTATGGAAGTTCATTGTCGATTTACTTCCTATACCTTGCCAAAAGAAGAACTACTGCGAGCCTGTCATTCTGCTTAACAGCAGGCTAAAAGATTATTTCAGCACTCAATTAATTTGGAAAGTATAGTTTTGGAGTACAAATGGGATATCTTAGTAATAGTCCCCTCATCTGGGAGGAGTGCCTTAAATCTTTACTCATATAAAGATCTCAATTGGTGGCCGCAGTCCGTCCACTTCGAACCACCGCCACCTTTTGAACTCTCAAAGCACCAGGAGATGCCCCATTTTGAAAAAAAAACATTGAGATGAGCACGGGTGTTGGATGATTTGATTGGATATGCTATTCGACATAGCAGTACATCATTACTTGAATCATATAGTGTATATTGTAGTCCGTAGCAAACGCGTGGGTATTGTGGCAGTGTCTCAAAAATAAAATAAATTGCATGAGTCCTAGAGCTGTATGTTCAGTAGGGGGAATGGTAGGTGCCTAGTTGGCTGCATTCTAGGACCTTAACATGCTTTGAAAATTCATATTTTTTTCTTTTCTTGAGAGCTCGTTTATTTGTTTTGTATAGAACAATAACTGTGGTAATAATTTCTCACTGAAAGTGGTTGTCAAGGGTTATCTGTGCCCAATTATTTTATATTTTTTGCCAAGGACTATAGTTAATGTAAACTGATGTATGGCAACAAGAACAAAGACAGAATCGTTCTTCTGTCTGTATCCTGATTTGAAAATACTACCAGACATAGATAGTCCAATGTTTTATTTTGACTTGAGCTAATGTTCTTGACTTCAGGTCAGCATGTCGCTTTACATGATCCTGATCCAGAGCCTGGCGTCATAGGGCTCATAAACACAAGATTGTCCCCCATGCAGGTGGCTCGACTTGCTAGTGACGATGCACGCGCTATTTGCATGCGAGAATATGGATCAGCTCCTGACGTTAACATATATGGAGACCCAGATTTCACATTTCCGTAATTCCCTGATTTGAAGTTTTGAACTGATCACAATGTAGCATTAGTTTCATCAGTAATTATTTGCAGTGCATAAATTCTCAAAATGATTTTCATGAACTGCTTTGACCTGTCAATTGCAGATATGTGATTTCACATCTACATCTCATGATGTTTGAATTGGTGAAGAATTCCCTTCGTGCAGTACAAGAACGATTTATGGACTCAGATAAGCATGCACCTCCCGTTAGGATCATAGTTGCTGATGGAGCAGAGGATGTAACTATCAAGGTTTGTCTCTCCCTAAGACTGCAGTTAGAGAACACATTTTGTGAACCCACAACCTTCCATGCAAGACATCCCCTCCCTGTTCCATTTTTTTTCTTCCATGATAGCTCTACTTTAAAATGTCCCTGTATGAGACCACAAAATGAGGACATGTGTTTTTAACCCAACTTTTATACTAGATACAGTTCTTGATACTCGTATGACTTGCAGTCATATCCGTTGTAATGCAGATCAGTGATGAAGGTGGTGGAATACCAAGAAGCGGCCTCCCAAGAATTTTTACTTATCTGTACAGTACGGCAGAACACCCACCTGATCTAGATGGCCATAACGAAGGAGTAACTATGGCTGGGTATGGTTATGGGCTCCCAATTTGTCGTCTTTATGCTCGATATTTTGGTGGGGATCTGCAAATCATTTCTATGGAGGGATATGGTATGTCCATGTCTTGCAGAGCTCTTACGATTATGGCTTCCCTAACTTGTTTGCGATATTTCGTCGCAACTAAACTGGTTACAGTCTTACAGAAATGTGATACTTGTTTGCTCTTGTATGTAGGAACTGATGCTTATCTCCACCTATCACGGCTGGGAGATTCAGAGGAACCCTTGCCTTGAGAGATTGAGAACGACCCACTATCTCAATGATCTACTCCAGCAGCTCCGATACCATTATTACTGTTACTAGGATGATGCGATTGTTGTGCTGGTATGCAAATATAGTTACCAAGGCCAGCCCCTGTTCTGCTCTAGTTGCTTTGGAATGTCATCATAACCCAGACAGAAGGCTCTAGTTCTTTCTTCTTTACCGTCGCTAGAATTCTGCTACCTTGTGGATGTGGAGTGACGTTGCAGAAGTACCCTGAACCAATCCTCGCTTGGAGTATATCATTTGTCTCCATAGAGGAGCTGGTCTCATCTACTTACAATATGTCTCCATCAGCGTATCTGATACCTTAGCATGTCTACGTCAGAATTCAGAGGGAAGTCCTGAAAATCTGTCCACTGCGTTCCCTTCTCAAAACTTTATGTAGGAATAAGTTCGGGTGCTCTTTACTCCAACTACTAGCCTTATGTGACAAGGCCATTTGTCTAAACTCTAAGAGTATCTTTAGCCGAAGTATAAAAATTTAGAGGACAAAACGGTCGACAAAAATAGATGAGAAACAATTTAGTCCTCTAAACAGTGGCCGGTAGAACTGATCCCCAAAAACAATCACACGATTTGGACAAATTTCACAGAATTTCACATGACTTCAACATAGTTCATAGGATTTAACTAAAACCTAAATGAAATTTAGCCTAAACATACTTCAAACTTAAACTAAGCTAAACTAGCCCCGGTGTTGTTGCCATTTCTGTCGAGGTCGCCGCCGTAGTCGGATGTCTAGTCGTCGAAGCCGAAGGAGTCGCCGGGGTCGCTGGAGCCGCCTCCTCCACGGCTCCTCTCATACATGGCGTACGCCGGCGCCTCCCCCCTCCATCCCACACATTCGGGGTTGAGACGCCGAAGATTGGCCATGTACTCCTCGCTAGCGCGCTCAGCCTCTAGGCGTTCCCACACCTCGTAGTCCTCCCTCGCGAGCTGGGCTGCGCCCCGCGGTAGGGCGACGAGATGAGCTCCGGCACAGGCTCCTCGAAGTTGAGCGCCCCGCAGTTGCTTCCGTGGAGGCAGACGTTCTCGATGTTGTGCCTCCATGCCGCCTACGCTACCGATTGGAAGAGTGCCGAGCCAGATGCGCTAGCCGATGTTTCGATCGGTGATCTCGGACACCCAAGTACCCTATTCACGCTGCCGCGCATCGTGGTAACGGCGATGCGGTGGCGTCGGGAGGTCTGCGGGGGCGTTAGATCGGCGACGCGGGCCGCCCCGGCTGCGGCTGGCGCCACGGATGGGTCTAGGAGCGGAGGCGGGAAGATCCGTCCCATCTCTGGCGCGGATGCGGTGGTGGTGGGGGATTTGGCGGCGGCCGAAGCTGATGCGGTGGGGGGTGGGGCGATGGGAAAAGTTTTTGTCACCGGTCAGTCAAAGCAGAGAAGCTTCCATCCAGGCTTCTCCTGGCTTGAAATCTTGTGACCGATTCAACCAAGTTGTTGGGTATCTCCTCATGTGGGCAAGGAGATGGTCTTATGAAGTCTTTTAGGCGACTCAAACAGGTGTAAGAGCCCATAATTTTTACGGTTATGACCGGATATTACACACTTAGGGAAGGAAGATGATAAGGATCCCATCCAGCCACCACTAGATGGGTAATGAAAATCCAGGTTAGTCTTCATTAGAGAAGACAACTAAGAGAGAAGGAAAGAGGAAGAAGTTGAAGGAAAATCTAAATCAAACACAAGCTCATCCACTACCTTGTCTCTTTGAAGCTGTGGTTTTACCATTTTTCGTGAGATTATTTTAATCTCTTGTGCTCTAAATCTTGTTGTTGGCATTCAAGATCCGTGTGTATTTGGATGTATGAGATCCTCAGGTGCTTTTTAGAGAAAAATATTATATCCCTATTTGATAATAGTGCAAAAAGATTTGGATAGCTTGGGTCCATGATTTTTTTTCTTAAGTTGGAGGTTTCCACGAAAAAGGATTGGTGTCCATATACGTTGTTTTGCACCACATAGGACTTGTTGTTCTGTCTACCTACAGATTCCAGCTACTTGCGTGCTGAGAGCACCTAGGATTTGTCTTTAGTTGGAACAAATTTATTTCTTCATATATGTTTGATGCATATATTTTCTTCCATGATTGAACAACAATTCGTGAATTTAGTACAAAGTTTATATTTTATTTTACTGCGTATTTTCAGATCATGTTCAAGTGAGCTAATTCCCCGTCACAAGCTGACCCTGATTGACCAATACGGCGGATGTGGATGAATCGATGTCATTCCCATGCCCTGGTCGCCGGTCGGTCATGTCAAGTCCTTGAAACTGAACAAAGAATTCAGTGAAGAGCAGAACCTGGATGTCTGAATTATTATTATGATCGCTGAAGGAGCCACCAGATCTAGCAGATTAATAAGGGCCTACTGTACATGCCATGTATTGTTCGACTCGCCGTTGACCGGCATCCATCGAATGGACTGACCTGCCATTCAGAAATCCCAACACGACAGAAAATATAGCACACGCGCATGGTCATAACGAAGACGTGCAAGCAGATGCGGTCTTCGTACAAGCTATTACACCGGAAACAAAAAGCTCCAGAAAAAAAAAATTCAACAGTTTGTATTGAAACTTGAAAGTGAATGGTATGTGAGCTCCAGTGCCACACCTTCGAAACCAAATTTCCTTCACCTCAAATATCGACACCACCTGCTACCCGACCCATCGGTTCATAAACTATTTATAGCAACTCTAGTAGACCTTTTAAAACCGTGAACCAGAAAACCCGTTTTTAGATCGAGTTTTGCGCGTTTTTTCAAGCCTCGCGCGATGGACGGAACAGAATCCACAAACCCAAACTAAAAAAAAGAATATATTTTTTCAGTTTTGGGCATACGGGTCTGTTCCGCCACAGCAAGGACCGAACCTGTAAATTGAACTATTTTCTATCAATTTCACCATATATCTCGCATTTTCAAACATAAATATGATATCAACGTAAAGTAAAGTCCGAAAATTATTAATTGTACATTACAACAATTGTCCAAACCAAATGAATAAACAATAATCCAATTTTTACAACAAATGTCGAAATCAAATGAATAGCTCCGAATCCAAATTTATTACAACAAATGTTTGATACACATGATTGAATAAATAATAAAATAAACAGGGCAGCCTAGTTCTTCCCAAATAGCTGCCAGTGGTGCTCAATAAGATTATGCCGCAGTTGGTTGTGGTTGGTCATGTTCTCAATGTCTCGGTAGGTCTGAAGGAAGGCTTGGATGTCATTTGGGTTTCTTGATGGCTTCACACGGCTACCAACATTGTCATAGAATATATTCAAGTACAGATCCCTCTCATCCTCAACAATCATGTTGTGAAGAATGACACAACATTTCGTGACGTCATTGAGGGTTTTCTTGTCCCAAACCCGAGCAGGACCTCTCACAATGGCAAACCTAGCTTGCAAAACACCAAAGGCTCTCTCTATGTCCTTTCGAGCAGCCTCTTGAGCCTTTGCAAATTCAATTCCTTTCCTAGTTTTAGGATCAGAGATGGTCTTGACAAATGTAGCCCAAAGAGGATAAATATCGTTAGCTAAATAATACCTCTTGTCATAATTACGGGCGATATTTAGATCTTGCGGAGGAGAGATCTACGAGGTCGAACTCGAGCGGCGGAGGATTTTACCTTCGAGCGGCAGGAAGATGGCGACGACAGCGACAGATCTACGTCAGAAGGGACTTTCCGGCCCAGAGCGGCCTAAATCTACGGCGGCGCGAGCCAAGGGTGGCGGAAGGGGAGGGGAACAAGCTGAAATCTCCCTCCCTCCAACGAATCCTAGCGATATGGTTCGGCTCCGGGTAGGGCTCGAAACCCGAGAATATCTGGTTCCGCGGGGTAGTTTTTTCAGCCCCCTAAAAAAATCTCTGGTTCTTATATGGTTTCTGGTCTAGCCAGTTTTTTTGGGCAAAACAAGAATTGGCGGTTATTTTTCTGTTTCTGTGGTTTTAAAGAGTCTGCTAGAGTTGTTCTAAGAACTTCAGAAGAAGATGCCGTAGTGGTAGTGCCCAATCAGGTCCTCGTTCGGATTTCATATATATGAGCACACCATTCAAACACATGTAAATGCATACTACTTAAAGTACTCCCTAATTACTACATACCCTAAGATAAGAACTATGAGTTCAGCGCCCTTTCTGCATGTCAGAAGTTACCAACCAAGCAGACAGTGGACATAAATATTACACTAGTAACCTTACAGTCACGAACACGTTTTAGTGTAGCAGGTGCCCAGAGCAGTATCTTCAACCTTAAACTGACTGCCATGGCAAAACCGATTATTATGCAGAAGGGCAACACTATCCCGTGAGTTCTCTGCTTACCGTCAGAGGCGCACAGCCATAACGAGGCCTTCATGTGCTTCTTACGATCTTTTGGTGAGCACTTGAGGGCAATTCTGCACCCAGTGCCCGACCACATTGCAGCCGTAACACATATTATTCTTAGGGCAGTTCATGGCGAAATGGCCTCCCTCACCGCATCGGTAACAATTGTTTGAGCGAGGAATCTTGGGGCTAATGGTATACTTCGGTGGCATCGGTGACTTCGTTGGTGTTTCCAGTTCCACCATACCGATTGCTTGCTGAAGCACACTTGGAGATCCCCGAGCAAGCGCAGCAACAGGTGACAAGCAGTCTGTGGGTACAACATCACCCTCAAATGGCCAATCATCATCATATTTGGGGGGTTCATCAGGATTGAACGCTCTAGTTTCATTGTGGCCTCCCATCATAGCAACATCGCGCCCATTAGCTTCCTTCGTAACTGGATTGTACACCAAATGTCCAGTCTCCCTTGGATTGTTGTATCCAGTTACTGGTAGGTCTTCAGCAGCAGCCTTGACTGGCTCACGGTGAGAGCATGCACCGTATCCCTGCAGAATGAACAAGTTCATGATTAATGACCTAAGTTATGAAGGTCACAGGAAAACATGGGGATTACGTAAACAAGATAATTGCAGACTCTCTATCCTGGTTTCAAAACAGAAAAAGGTCCATTCTGCCCCTCAAACTACCCATTTGGCTCAAATTTTACCCAGAACTTCTAATGGTTCACTTAACCCCCCTAATCTAGGACTCTCTCACATGGCGAAGCCTCCCCTGTTCAACGACGCTGCTGCCAACTAAACCATCACCACCGTGCCTCCCAGCTGTCTCTGATCACCATGTCGCGAGCCCAGCACTGGTGCTGTCTGGTCAAGTGTACCATAAGTTATAGTTTAGGAGGGTTAAGTGAGCCAAATAAGAGTTTGAGGGGGAATAGTGAGCAAAACGGATGGTTGGGAAAAGCAGACTTTTTCCTTTCCTGCAAGAAGATCAGTACTAGTCATATCACTTGTTTAAAAAGCAATCATCTCTTCACAGCAACTCCCCAACTGATTAAAAAGAGTAATGTTGTTTGAGGTACAATGTATGCAATATGGTTTTGTATTATCTCAACCTTGTTTATTGTTTAACAAGAGACAGTGTGCTGGTTTTAACAAGGAAAATTTTGATAAAAGTTGAGGAATGCCCACATACAGAAGGGCTCTAAGAAAATAAGGATGGGATAGACACTGGTGAATGAGGAAAAACATCAATCTGTGTGTGTTCAACAGTGAGTGACTACAAATACATTAAGTGCTAATAAAAGGCCATATGCATCGATTGACGCAGAGGCCAGGTGCGGCCTTTTCGAAAAAAAAACAAATACATTAAGTGAGACAAGGAAGTTTTTATGTAAACATAACTACTTGCTGCATTTTTTTAGAAGACGATAAGTCACTTGGCCTTTTAATTTCTGAAACCCATAGATCAATACATGTTGTGGTGCAGAACTGCAGATGACAGGCGCATAAGGCACCAGCACTGATCACGCGCGGGAGTGGATGCACTTCTTTAAAAGAAGAGAAGTCACTTTGTCTTCTGATTTCTGAAGCCCATAGATCAAAAGATGTTCTGGTACAGATCTCAGGCATATAAGGCACCAGCACTGATCACGAACAAGAGCTAGAGCTGGCGAACTTGTAGAAGAGTCAGTTCTAATTGAGAAGTGTCGTGTTATGGTGGGTCAATAGTTGTTACATATGATATGCTAAGACTAACAATTGCTAGCATGAGGGGATTTCAGAGAAGCAACAACAAAGAATTCACACCGAAACTGGCCGCTTACATAGGGATGATGAACTAGGGTTTGGTGGTTACAATCTCGGAGACCAACCTCTATCAGAGGCGGACCCAATACGAGAATAAAATGAGCATATCATGGCTATAAAGCTTCACTAGTTACAGATAAAGTTTCACAGTAAAGCTAAAAGCTAAAAAGTAATACTGCTTAGCTGGCGGTAAAAGTATCCCAACAGGGTAATTCAATGAGGACCGTCTATGGTCGATCGTGCGGTTGGGTACCAGTTCAAGCATATACGGAGTGTGCCTGACAACATACTAGTCATTTTTATCTGCTCGACATTTCGAACTCTGTGTGTAATATTCTAGGTCTGAGATTGTTGATTATAACGAATAAAGGAGGTATGCCGATCTAAGCAAACAAGATATTGTACAAAATCTCAACCCCTCTTGTTCATTTCTAATTCCCTATAACCCCTACCTCTCCTTGCTGGTGAACTCTTGCTTCTATGTTCTTCAAAATACATATATCTCCTACGCCTTTGTTTCCCGTTGAGAGTTTTTAACCACATATCATCATAAAGTGAGGGCTAGTTTTTTTTTCTTTTCTTTCAAAATTTCTACCATATCCTATTTTTCTGAAAGCTTTGGGCCTTTAACAGCACATTTTAGGACCTATAGAACTGAGGTATCAGTTTACTATTTCTAATTTATGATATAAACTAGCATACTTATTTTCTTCTGGCAGCTATTAACCACACATCATCCTTTAAACCCGTCACAGTGAGGGCTAATCTTTTCTTTGCAAGAAGTTCTAGGATATACTATTTATTTTCCATAACAGCATTTAGTATGCATCTTCACCAGCTATTATTATATATATGTTTCTCAAACAAAAAGAAGCTCTTGCAACTTCTGTCATGATATACTTGACAGTTTTTCACAGAATTGGTATAACTAATAAAAAGAACACAAGCTATTAAGAGCTAAACCATCTTATACAAAAGAGAGCAAGATAGTATAATTGACCAGTCATTTGAAGAATGACTAAAACATATTAGGAGGAATGAAGGAAGGGAAACTATAACAAATAAAAACATTACCTTCGGTATATGACACACATAATATGACACCCCTTTCTCTGTGGCTGTTCTGCATTTCCCAGCAGTACACTTGCAGGTCGGTACACCATTGGATTTAGCACCTTGGGGACTAAAATTAACTGGAGTTGTAGCGCCAGCACCTTGGGGACTAACAGTAACTGGAGTTATAGCGCCAGTACCTTGGGGACTAACAGTAACTTGAGTTTTAGAATTGGCCATACGACTGTGCCGAGTATTAAATACAGGAGGATAGTTGGTTTCAGGATGACTCCCAAAGGCAGGCTGTGAATTTTGATTGACATCAGATTCCTCACAATAAGAAAAATGCTTGCACTTCTGAAAAGTGAGGTTGAACAAATGAGAATACTTTGTCAAGTTTACATGTATGGAGAAACTATCGACAGAATAAAAAAGTGCAGGTAAGAAGAAGTCAGTGGATATGTAACTGAATGTCATGCATATCAAACAAGGGCATATCTGGCCAAGTAAATGAGATTGGGCAAACGGACACATGTAAAATGAACAAGCCTGTTGCTTCAAGTAAGGATAATACACAAATAGTGAAATAAGACAAAACTAATCTCTTTTGCAACTTCAGCATAAAGTAACCCTATTCTGAAAATAATTGTGAATCTAACCTTTTTTCATGATGCCCGCCCAAAGGCGTCATGCTTTAAAACTTGACAATCGCCTTTGGCCAGGGCTTCATGCAATGGAGCATGACATGAAAAAGGGTTAGAATCAAAATTATTTTTGGAATAAGGTTATATTTTCTGCTGAAGTTTCAAAAGGAGGTCAGTTGCAAGTTGAAACATTTCCCAATCGCGTTTCTGTTTTATCCAGACAAGGAGTCAATTATTGGAACTATTAAGGTTATGGGCATAAGACAAATCAAACTGAAATTGCACGCCATGCTATAGATAGTAGCTCTTCTATGTAAGTGTTATGGATCATCCGTACATCACAGTAAGGTTTCTTGTAGCATAGTTACACAAAAAATCCACTGATTAATCGTTAGTCGGTGGGTGACCGATTTGCCGAGTAACTGATTAATCGTCCGATTAACCACATGATCTGCCTATTAATAGCAGTAACCAATAAACGATTCTCTCAACCTTGGTCAGCATCACGTCCGATTAACCACACTCTGATTAATGTAGATACTAAATCACTAATTATTTATTCCCGCCAGCTAGATAGGTACCCCAAGAAATAAATATAAAGAAGCAGCAGGTAACAATTTTTGAACCTTATGGACTGAAAACTAGTAAAAAAACAGGGCACTGCACAAGACATGCAAAGGAATTAGCTAAGTGATTTCAAACTATGAGAACTCAAATAGACCACCCTTGATGAAGTAGGACAAAAATCTCAGATCCAAACTTTGAGCCTCAACCATGATAACATTTTGGCAAAATCTGAGTAGTTATTCCATATTACTATCTCAGGAGCTGAGGAGTCACCAAATTACTTCATCCAGTTTCACCTGAAAGCGATGGCTTGTTTCCAAATCGAAGAAAACACAGAAGAGCTAAGAAAGGCCTTCTCCTTCTGAAATTACCATAACCAGCTAAACCACTGGAAGGGCTCTAGAAGAAAAGAACCCATGTATGTAATCAGGCATTCTTACCCCAAATGCCAACATCATTAATGCCCACACCCCAAATCGAAAACTCCAAGAGATCATCCTCCACATTGCCCCTTTCAGCCTACATTGGATTTTCCCCTTCCAAGAAAACCAAGCACAGTGACACAAAGGGGAAAAACCATATCCGAAACTGTTCAGGGACATCCTATAAACCATTCTTAGCCCAAAAGGAAGCAAAAAACTATGACCAAGAGATGATCTTGGGAGGGGGATGTGTCCTAAAAAGAAAACCTGGGAGGGGAGGCTCACCGGCGGCGCCGAGCAGACGTAGGTCCAGCCACCCGGATCCCTCCATTCAACGTGACACGGCCCGCGCCCGCAAATGCACTGCTTCTCAGGGAAAGTCGGGGGCGCCAGCGCCAGCGCAACCGGCGGCGGCGACTGCATCAGGCCCTGCGAGGCGCGGCGCTCGTGCAGGCTCCGCTCAATCTCCTCTGCGGCACGGAAGAGGAAGTCATCGTCCTCGTCATCCAGGTTGCCGTTGCCGCCGCCGCCGTCGGGAAAGTCGAGCTGCCTCCTCACGGGAAGGGGGTGCGCCTCTGGGAGCACCGTCGCCGCCGCTGTCGGAGATGGGGAGCGGATGGGAGTTGGAGCGTGCCAGGAAGCGACGCTCTCCGCGTAGGTGGTGGTGCTACTCATTCTTGCCTCGCCCCCGTTACTCTCTCTCCCCGCCGTCCTCTACGAAGATTCTCTTCTCTGGCTACGCCCTTCTTTATTTTAAAACAGACTAGCACAACTGCCCGTGGGCGGAGATAGTATCTACTCGTGGAAACCTGAAAACTAGTATATGGACCATCCGGAAAAGTCCGAAGTTAGGGTTTAGTCAGAGTGCGATCTTCGCTGACATGACGGCGGACTGGAATCCAGCGAAAGAGGTTGTGTGGGGACGGGTGGATGATAACCTTTCACCATACAATTCAACGGTTCAGCAAAGGCCTTGGTTGTTCAGAGATCAAGCGCTGGTAATGGAGAAATATGATTGTTTCACAAACCCTCGATCGATAAAGTTGTGTAAAATTGTAGTTTGTGCTCAAGTTCATCAAAGCCAGACGATTATTTGAAAGAGCAAGTAAATCAGGGCGATGTGTCGCGGGGTTGGAGAGGTGAAGGAAGTCCAAATTAAATTGCATGCAGGATTTGTTGGAAGCTTTGTCAGAATAAAGGTGTTTCTTGATGTTGAGAAGAAGCTTAGCATATTGGTGTCCATTACGAAGGATAGAAAGGAGTTTCATCATGTTAAATATGAAAAGTTCCCTGATTTATGCGGGGTCGTGGCATGATCGGTCATTGGTACGAGGAGTGTGGCAACGGGGAGCATGATATCACAAAGCTTAAATGGGGTGATTTCATCCTAGCTGATGGTGGACGTGGAAGAGGTCATGTCGAGGTTTTGTAGAGGTCGCCGAGGTAGGGGAAGAGATCAAGGGCCTTGGGGCCGTGGTATGGGTAGGGGCTTCACTAATGCTCCGAAAGACGTAGGGGAGTTTGAAGATCCAAATCAGCACACGGATATGATGCATGAGGATCAGCAGATCCATAATCCCTTTCTTCGTAAGAGATATGCAATAAACTCACAACATGGGTTGAGTAACAAAAGGTGCCAGCAGGGAGTAAGCATCCTCCTACCATGAGAGATATGATTAAATACATAGAGGATCATACAGAAAGAGAGCAAGAAGGTGATGGAGGTAATCCAAGTATATCTAGTACACCTCAGAAGAACTTAAATAAGAGAAGAAATAGAGGACTGTAATTGATGGATCAAGTGTGAACACTTTGAACTTAGGATCGGTAGCCTCCTTCGAGGAGGACCGTCGGGAGCAATGAAAATACTAAGCCTCAATTTTCGCAGCCTCTCGGGGGCAGTGGTAGAGAGTGCTTCTGAATCTTCAAAAGCATAGGGGTGCTGGTGTCTTGTTTTTATCAAACATATTTGGATGAGCTGCTAGCAGAATGCCTTTGTGGGAGGTTAAACATGGACCACAAGATAGTTGTTCGGAGTGATGGTAGAAGTGGTGGAGTATTGTTGTACTGGAAGACGGAGGTTGTGTCGGACTCCGGTATAAATGTCATAGTTACATTGGCACAACTATTGGTAGAGGCCTTGAAAGTATTTGGCATTTTATAGGGTTCTATGGAGAATCAAAGTGGGAGAATAAACATGTATCTTGGTCTAGATAGCATGATCTCCATGCTCAATGTAATATGCCATGGCTAGTGATTGCAGACATGAAAAAAATTATGTATCCATTTGAGAAAGAGGGGGAAACCCGAGACCATCTCATCCCGGAATACACATGCTTTTAGAGATGCAATCGATGATTGTAACCTCTTTGGTATGGGTTATATTGTATACAAATTCACATGGCACCGGGGTGATATCAGGGAGAGATTGGCTCAATCCCTTGTGAATGAAGCTTGGAAGAACAAATTTGAGGGGGTTGTTCTTGATAACTTGCAGTATAGTCATTGGGATAAACGTCCTCTACTTATCAGCTTAGAAGAGATGCCGACGCAAGACACTAATGGGCCGGCTATGCTCGGATTGGAATCATGGTGGCCTAAGGAGGGCCAATTCCGGGAGGTGGTGGAGGCTACATGGAATAGCAGTGAGGATTCAAATGGGAGCTTGGCAGGAAGATTGGCTAGTGTGCATACTCAGCTATACAAATGGGATCATACAGTTCTGAAATGCACTAGTGGTCGGATTCTTCAAAAGCGCAGCGTGCGTTGGAAAATGTTGCTAGTGACGTTTTATATGTAGAAAATATTGCTAAGCAGAAAGAGATTGTAATGGAGATAAAGAAGCTCATGGAGTTAGAGGAGATCCATTAGGAGCATCATAGCCGAATTAACTGTCTACAACTTGGAGATAGAAATACATCGTATTTCCACAATTTTGCAAACGAGAGAAGGCAGAGGAACATGATTAATAAGCTGAAGCATAATCATGGTAATTGGACAAAAGGCACAACCTATTTAAATCTAATGATATATGATTATTTTTTAGGTCTTTTCACAACATAAGTGTATGATACATATCCTGATTTGTTGGACAAAATTGTTCCAAAAGTGAGTTCGGATATGAATGAATCGTTGAAAAGACCGTTCACGGAGGAAGATGTGAAGAAGGCATTATTTTCTATTGGAGATATGAAGGCTTCCTGTATGGATGGTCTTCATTGAATTTTCTTTAAAAAATGTTGGCATATACTTGGAGATGTTTTGACTAAGAAAGTGTTGGAGGCTATTAATAGCATGGTGATACCAGAGGGACGGAATTACAATGTTATTATTCTTATCCCTAATATGGAGAGTCTAGAGCTCATCTCCTAATATTATGCAACATTCTCTACAAGTTAATCTAAAAATGATAGTTTTTTTCCTTAAACATATTCATGATGAGGTTAACTTCCTGTACAAAGTGCCTTTGTTCCTGGTAGAATGATTATAGATAATATTTTGGTGGCTTATGAGTGTATCATTCTATAAAGAATTAAAAGGCAAAATGGTTAATGTCCAGTCAAGCTTGCTACGAACAAGGCATACTGTAACATCCCAAAAATACCAAACTTAGATCATCAAACACTAATCATCAAGATTAGGGTTAACAAAAAAATTTCTAAATAAACTCATGAATGCATGTATATGTGTATGCATGGATTTTGAATTTCTTTAAAAACCACCTTGTTTGTGTGATCCATTGCTTGTAAAATGTTTCTTAGGTGAAATGAACATCATCTAAAACATTTCCCACACTTTTCCTAAAGACAAGTAAATCAAAACAAATATATTAAGTGAATGGTCATTTTGACCAATTTAACTCCCATGCCTACTTTGGCTGTCTCAAACTTTCAAAACCTAACAGAAACTTTTCTGGATCTTTGCACCCCTTGAATGTACTCATAACAAGGTATCAAGGCCCACTTTGTGATCATCCAGAAACTTTCAAATGCATAGTTTAAATGACAATTCAAAATTGAATCTTCTTCATATGGGAAGATCCCACTTTTCCAAAACCCACTCAAACAAGCTCAACTTTCAAAACCCAAGCATCTGCAGACTCACCAGCACCAATCTAGCAAACCCACCAAAATTCATTTCAAAATTCAAAACTTGATTTCATGCGGCCATTTCATCAAACAGGTTGCAGATACAAATCAAACAAAACATCAAACACTATAGTGTGCAGTGATTCTTGCCTAACTTGTTCCCTAGTTAGCTCACACACAACTCAGTAGATCATCTAGAAAGATTAGCCCAACACTAGCACCCCTGTGAGCTTGCCATTGTCATCAATGGTGAACAGCCGAGCACCCCCATGTCACCCCATTGTGACAGCAGGCTAGAGGAAGAACTAGCCGTGCCAACCTTGTCTGGGAGGCAGCCCACCGTCCATCGCCACTCCCTGTCCCAGCCGCGAGCGTTGCCAAGCCCTAGACCACGCGCACAAGCCACGCCCATACCATGCCGAGCGTGCGCCAGAGCGCCACCCTCGACCAGCGTCCACAGACCGCGCGCCGCCCTCACCGCGTGCACACACGATCACCACCGACCCAGGAGACCGCCAGACATCCCCGTTTGCCGCCCCGTGCCATACAGCCACCGCCCGCCGTCAAAGACGCCGCCTCTGCCGCGCAGAGCACCGGCCGTTCCAGACCAAACCACACCGCCCCATGCCTCGCGACCATGTCGTTGAGCATCGCCAGGAGACACAGCACCGTCCCCTACCCTTGCCCATGCCATTAGCCGCCTGTAACGTCGCCCCCGATGAGCTCACCGTGCGCCCCGACGGTCCCCTCGCTCGACTATAAATAGAGGCCACCCCCGCATGATTTCTTCACACCATCTCACTCCCCTCTCCCCACTGACCGTGCCACACCGTCCTCAGAGAAAGGCGAGCACCACCTCGCCGGAATTTCACCGGAGCCCGCCGCCTCTGGAGAAGAAGGGAGCCAGCGATTGGAGCCGCCCCAGGAGAAGCCACCGGTACCAGGAGGTTCGCCGTCGTCGACTTCGTCGTTCGCCCGCCTCGCCGACCCTCGCTCGTACCCCGGTGAGCCCCCAGCACCCCTCACTGGCCGCGCTAGGTTTCGTTCTCGCCGGAGTTGTCTCGCGTCGACGATGACCCCCAACCGTTAGATTAGAACTAGATCGAACGATCCACGTTGGCCCATACCGCTTCGCCCAGCCCCGTGTCACTGACGAGTGGGTACACCCACTTAAGCAGCCCGCGGGAGCACTGCACTTAGTAGGCCGGCCCAGTAAATTTTCCCGCGCAGCCCAGCAATTCAAATTAAATCTTTTTCTATTTCAATTCAAACACACTTCAGCACCCAACTTCAAAAATCAACCCACATCGATTCAGTGCACCAAATTGGATGAAACCAATTTTGTTGGAAAGGTCTATGAATGCTTAATCCAAGCCCGTTGGATTCAAGTCATTTGGATCTGTAGATCACCCATAGTAAAAATAACAAGGCAGAAGCTTTTCTGCATTCAAACATTTTTCAAATTTAAACTATAAAAGCTTTTGAGTTGATTCCAACTCTCAAAAATCACATTTAACCATACCTTTCAGAATATATAAAAATATATAGGTTTACTTGCAGAAATAATGTTCAAGTAATAAAAGAATGCTACATAAGCATTTCTAGCCACTTTAATTAATTAAAATAAAAGGGTAAAACCTTATTAAATTGTGACACCACTTTAAATCACATTCCCATGGACTACAATATGTGGTGATGACATGTGTCAACATGATCCCATGTTTAGTTTGGAGAATATTAAATCTTAAGTAGTTTTTCAATGAGTAGAAATTACTTTTCTAAAAATAAAAAGATTTAAACCAAGCTTTAACCTTGTAATGTTAGAGATGATGCTAGATCATCTATAGGACCCTTGTGTGTGATGATTGCAAGTAGTTAAGTATTGTTTGGTGATTGTGTACCTCGTACTTATTCATAGACGCTAGTACCGACCAAGGATACGAGGAGGAAGGAGGATACTACGAAGAGGAAGCCGAGGAGAACTTCAACCACTGCTCTGCACAAGGCAAGCCTTACTAATCAAGTTGACCTATGCAAGCTAACACTTGCAAGATACTATACCTATGCAAGCTTATACTGATATTGATACAAGCTAACCCTTGCCAGATACCCTACTGATGCCACAAACCCATACTTGTGCTATGACTACTATATGCCTTAAGCATATGTGATCATACCCACTTGATAAACCAAATCCTAGTTTTATGTGCAAGCTTCTTACTTTATTTCTTTATCAAAGCTTACTTAGAGTCTACCTAAGAGTTTGGTAGATACTAGACAGTTGTGCTGAAGGTTGCTTAAAGAGCATAAAATTTGGCCTAAGCTAGAAACCTTGATATCAGCCTAAGATATAAGGTTGGACTTAGTGAAACTCCACTAGTTACCACCCCTCATTAGTACTACCCCCACCTGTAGATGCTAGTGCTAAGCATAAAACTTGATCAACTTTTAGATGGGAATACTTGGTGGAAAAATGGTTATGAAAACCTTGGAATGATGGATCATTCTATTGAAATGTTTTGGACATGTGTTTCTAAACACTTGATGATTCTGGTGATAAAAATGTTGAGGCATGAGCCTTACCCCTTTATAAAACTGATGGTTGTCTGGATGCGATACCATTCCAATTTTTAGCGTACAACCACAATACCCGAATATTGGGTAGGGCTTGACTGGAAACTTATATACCTTAGTATTAGTTCCCTCCCGGCCAAGGTCTGAGCTGAGGCTACATTGTGAAGATTGTCCACCTGTGCAGTACCCAAGACGACAGTGGTCATGGTTGGGAGGCCAAACTCATAGGAGAGGTGCTTATACTAGGGCGTGTAATTGAAAGGTTAGGATTGATTATCCGCATACTGAGTATGGTGAATTCAGGATTTGTTCCTGACGGGTGTATCGAATGTTGTGGTGAAAGTGTACAATCTCTGCAGAGTGTCAAACTATTCGAATAGCCGCGTCCGCGGTTATGGACAGTTGGAGTGGCCATACTGTTCCCCCGTGTGGCATCCCGCAAAACCACTACTAGAAAATCGCGTTGTTTTTGTGCATTGCACCATCATGACCGCATGCTCATGTCATCATGCCACATTGCATTTGAGCATCGTCATCATCTTGCATTTGCTTGCATAAAACTATTTGCAGAAAAACCTATTTTGTGTTTCTAAAACGCCCCGTCTTATTTTCAAATTCAAACCCGGTCTCCGGATTATTTTTACTTTGTCTGCTATCAGTTTGCAAAAGGCTTGTTTGAAATAAATAAAACATTTAATTCTTTTTGTGGGGGCAGTCGAACGGGCCGAATCGACCCGAACGACCACCCCCAGAAATAAAATCAGTCCACCCCAAAATCCCTAGTCTACCCAACCTAATCTACCCACACCCCCTCCACCTCACCCCAGCCACTCGCGGCTCGCCACCTCATCCCAACTCTCTCCCTCACCCAATCCCCATCTGCCACATCAGCCCACCCCACTCCCTCACACCCTCACAGCCAACCCCACACCACTCCCTCTGCCCACGCACGCATGCCACGCCCCGCCCCACCAGCCCCTACCCACGCGGTCAACCCCACCCTGCCACCTGGGCCCCACCCCTGACCCCATGTCCCCGCGCCTCCCTCTTCCTCTCTCTCCCTCCCCACGCGAGCACCCCGACGCCGCCGCTCCACCCTCCCTCTCTCCCGTCCGGCCACCGCCCCTCCTCCCTTTCCCTCTCTGCTCCGCTCGCCGCTCGAGCTCGCCCCAGTGCCGCCTTCCCCGAGCCTCCTCCTCCGCGCTGCCTCTGTCCCCGCTCGCCCCGCCACCTCGCCGGACCCTCCCGCCTCGCCGGCCGCCTCGCCACTCCGCCGCGTCCTCTGCTCCCCGCCGGCCAGGCGCCCGTCTCCCCTCCGCACCGGGCTCCGGCCGCGCCGCCGCGGGACCCCGCCGACCGACTGCAAGCCCGGCTCCGCACCCCCCGACGTCGCCGCCGCCACCCTCTGCGAGAACCACCGCCGCCAGCGGGTCCTCCACCGTCTCCTTCTCCCGCGGGCGGTTCCTCGTCGACCCGCCGCCTGTGCCCTGTATCGCCGAAGCCGGCCGTCCTGCACCGTCGCCGTGCGTGGCCGCGAGACCCCCCTCCGCCGCGCGTTCAAGACCACCCCTCAACAAGAACGGCCACGTGTACAAGTGACCACCAAGATCGACACCGAACCCAAGTGGCGCCCTATTCCAAGATCTTCGTCATGGACCCTGATGGTCGAGATTGGACCGAACCCTCGGACGCCAAGATTGCCACGAGAACGCTCCCGAACGCTAACACCGACTCGATGGCGCGGGCCCGACAAGACCCTCGCAACGGCAAGATCGACCCCGTGGGATCCGACAAGATCTGCACGACGACAAGAACGACAGCGACCAGGAGAATCCGATGCGCCCCCGGCGCCGAACCAAGTCCTGCGTCCCGGATGCCGAGGTCACCGACACAGAACAACAAGATCTACTTCGCGGACACCGTGCGACAAGATCTACCTAGTAATCCGAGAACGATCCCGGAGTCCGAGAACGCTTCCGTCGAACCCTGAACCCTGAGACCGACCCCGAACCTCGGAACCTCAAGTTCGTCGAGACCCCCTAATGTGTGACCCTTATCCGAGAACCCTATTTTATAAATGGTCAACTAAATAAACTTGTTGCATACTAATTGCCATGCATGCATACATATTTATGTGGTTTGGGGGCCTTATGCCGATTCACCTCTAATTAAATATGGGGCCCATATACGGACAAATCTAGTCTTATATTGGCCTCATCTAAATTTGTGTAGCAAACCGGTGATAAATTCTGCCTTGTTAAACAACATTTAAATTGCGGGGTAGACAAACAACATGAACCATTTAATTAATGTCGGGACCCCGGTTCCGCTTAACATGACCTAATCGCATCGCACTTTTGCCATGTCATGCATCATACATGCATCATGCCCGATCTTCCGCCGTTGTATTAAATATTGCATCCGGTGTTTGTTCTAGTGTTTTGCTTCTTCGCGGATAAGGCCGTTGAGTTGATGTGAGATTCGCCCCGATCTTCGGTCGAACCTTCGGCAATATTTTCAGGCGAGCACCTCCCCCTTTCTACCTATCTTACTTTTATAGTATTTATTCCCTCCTGCTGATCTATTGCTATCTGTGTTGCGATGCTCTAGTTTCGTACCCGTGATATCCCCTGCAGCCTTATATTGCCTTGGACACCTCCTATTACCTGTTGTTTTGGTAGATAGTTGGACCTGCGCGTCGTAGTCGCTTGCTCAAGTGCTGTGGCGTGTCGTCGAGTACCACAGTGGTTGGAGTATTGCCGCACGTTGAATGTTGGAGATGCTCATGGCTTTATTTATTGTTCACTTTAATTATTGTTTAACAACTAAAATTGAAGTAGGTAAGCAGAGGCACAGGTGGGCAATAGATGTTATTTGGTTGTTAACCGTCCACTTGTGTCCCGTAGGACCCCGAGTGCTTGATACCTGTTCCTTGATTTATCGCGCTATCCACATCCGGGAGGCTTATGGGACCCCCCTTAGCCAGAGCTTGATTCATTCTTATTTCTTGGGGCCACAAACTAGTTTGGGGTTTTATTACTATCCTGTACTTATGCCATGCTTTACTGCTTTATTTACGATTGTGCGAGGAGCACACTGTACTATTTAGGATCGTGGCACGATTCCGCGGTGTCGACAAGCCCAGTTTTGGGTTCCCAGTCGTTCACAGCCGTCCCCACAACCTTGAGTCCGTCTCGGAGCCGGCCGGCTTCGTTGCGGGTCTACTTTAAGGGGTGGCCCCCTGAAATATTTCTGAATCCTGTGATTGCTTTGTCGTGAAAGCCTCGTTGGGTTTTGATTTGGTTTTTCCGAGGTTGATCGAGTGTGTGTTGCTATTGGTGCACCCCGGCCGGGTAAAACTTTCTAAAAGCCGTGTCCGCGGTTATGGACGACTTGGAGCACAGTATCTCGATCATAGACAACTATAACTAAAGTAGTGCTATAAATTTGACTTTATAATGACTAGTAAGCAGCTTCACTATAACGGAATGGCTAAATAAAACTGCCAACAATTGCTTGTTTGGTTTGTCGCTTGCGACAATTGTATCTGACTAGTAAGTATTGCAACTACAACGGAATGGCTAAATAAAAGTACCAACAACTGCTGGGTTTTTGGGTTATCTCATGTTAATTGTATCTGACTAGTAAGTGTCGTAATTACAACGGAATGGTTAACTAAAACGACCCACTGTTTATTTTATCAGGACGATTATCTATACCTGACTAGTAATTGCCGCAACGATAACTGAATAAATAAAACTGCCAACTGTGGGAGTTCCTCGGTGGACTTCCTCGATTGGTTTCGAGGGGAAAATACCAGGATGGGATTGTTTGGTGTTAGTATCAGGTTGGTTCCGAATAGGCCTTTCTTACCCCTATCTGATAGCCGACAGTTGTTTCGAGTCCCTATAGGTTGTTCAGTGCATGCTGCCGCTGCCGCTCAGTCCACCATACCTTTGTAGGCGAGGACCGCCGAATTCTAGTCTCGCCGTGTACTGGCCTCAGTACTGACGCTCCTCTTTTTTCTTTGCCCTTTGTCGGCACCCCTTTTGTTTAAGCAGGTTTTGAGATCGACGTCGTTAGCAGGGTTACCCTTCCGGCTTGGCCTAGGCAGGGTTATGGACGCCATTGGTTATTCTTCAGGGCTCTTAGCCCCATTTGCATCTTGTCCGTAGTCGGACGCCCTACCATTTTCAAGGTGATTTGGATCTTTGTATATTATATCTGTATTCTTGACTCATTGAGTCGCTGTTATATATATCTGTTCTGTGGGTCCCATCGAGGACTGTTGTGTAATGTTATTACTTCGTTTTCCACCCGCTCGAAAGTGCCTGGTGGGCACCTTTGAATCGTTTCTATGCGGGTTTTGGCGGGAAGCGCTGAAACTTGCATAGGGTCGATTCTGAGGGTGTTACAGAGTGGTATCAGAGCTCAGCAGTTGCGATACCCCACAAGTCCAGCCTGTAGGATAACCTAGCTAACGGCCGAAGTAGAGTGTCAAAACTATTTTTGCAAAAATCGGTTGGATAGTTCTGATTAGGTCTGATTTTACTCCTTACCCCTCTGCTGCTCTCCTCTCACCTCTGCGTGTTTTGAATCCGCTCTCTTCTCTCTCTTCGAGTCCAGGATTTCTCGTGGTTGGGTTCCGTCGTACCTTCAGGGTTCCGCTTCCTCCTTTGGTAACGGTGTTGCTACATCTGGTCTTCATGCTATCCGAGGAATCCTTCGTCTGGTGGACTTCTCTTTGTTTCTTCTCTTGCCTTCCGGTGTTTTCCGACGCGACGTCATCATCTACGCCAGATCCGATGCAGAGTCTGCATCCCTCCTTTGTTCCGAACCTCGATTGTCGAGATCTTCAGTCTGATTCCGAGAATGGTTGCACTCTTTTCTACTGATTGTGCAGAGTAATAGTTTGGGTGCGTGATGGATTGGCCCCCATGCCGACTACCCTCTCTATTCGCTTTTGTACATTGAAGTGGGTGAGAATGCATCGGTTCCCTCTTTCTATCGGAGTTAGAGGTGGCTTTATTTGTTGAAACCTCTACCTTCGACCTTTTGTTCCCGGAGTGTTCTCTCGACGATCACGGACAACGACCTCTTGTTAGTGGTGTCGCGAGGATCTACACGAAGCGCGAAGGATCAAACCGCCGACCTTCTTCCGGTACCATGAGGCGGATCTCGAGGGCGAGATCCATTGTTAGTGGTGTCGAATTGTGGCATCCCGCAAAACCACTACTAGAAAATCGCGTTGTTTTTGTGCATTGCACCATCATGACCGCATGCTCATGTCATCATGCCACATTGCATTTGAGCATCGTCATCATCTTGCATTTGCTTGCATAAAACTATTTGCAGAAAAACCTATTTTGTGTTTCTAAAACGCCCCGTCTTATTTTCAAATTCAAACCCGGGTCTCCGGATTATTTTTACTTTGTCTGCTATCAGTTTGCAAAAGGCTTGTTTGAAATAAATAAAACATTTAATTCTTTTTGTGGGGGCAGTCGAACGGGCCGAATCGACCCGAACGACCACCCCCAGAAATAAAATCGGTCCACCCCAAAATCCCTAGTCTACCCAACCTAATCTACCCACACCCCCTCCACCTCACCCCAGCCACTCGCGGCTCGCCACCTCATCCCAACTCTCTCCCTCACCCAATCCCCATCTGCCACATCAGCCCACCCCACTCCCTCACACCCTCACAGCCAACCCCACACCACTCCCTCTGCCCACGCACGCATGCCACGCCCCGCCCCACCAGCCCCTACCCACGCGGTCAACCCCACCCTGCCACCTGGGCCCCACCCCTGACCCCCTGTCCCCGCGCCTCCCTCTTCCTCTCTCTCCCTCCCCACGCGAGCACCCCGACGCCGCCGCTCCACCCTCCCTCTCCCCCGTCCGGCCATCGCCCCTCCTCCCTTTCCCTCTCTGCTCCGCTCGCCGCTCGAGCTCGCCCCAATGCCGCCTTCCCCGAGCCTCCTCCTCCGCGCTGCCTCCGTCCCCGCTCGCCCCGCCACCTCGCCGGACCCTCTCGCCTCGCCGGCCGCCTCGCCACTCCGCCGCGTCCTCTGCTCCCCGCCGGCCAGGCGCCCGTCTCCCCTCCGCACCGGGCTCCGGCCGCGCCGCCGCGGGACCCTGCCGATCGACTGCAAGCCCGGCTCCGCACCCCCCGACGTCGCCGCCGCCACCCTCTGCGAGAACCACCGCCGCCAGCGGGCCCTCCACCGTCTCCTTCTCCCGCGGGCGGTTCCTCGTCGACCCGCCGCCTGTGCCCTGTCTCGCCGAAGCCGGCCGTCCTGCGCCGTCGCCGTGCGTGGCCGCGAGACCCCCCTCCGCCGCGCGTTCAAGACCACCCCTCAACAAGAACGGCCACGTGTACAAGTGACCGCCAAGATCGACACCGAACCCAAGTGGCGCCCTATTCCAAGATCTTCGTCATGGACCCTGATGGTCGAGATTGGACCGAACCCTCGGACGCCAAGATTTCCACGAGAACGCTCCCGAACGCTAACACCGACTCGATGGCGCGGGCCCGACAAGACCCTCGCAACGGCAAGATCGACCCCGTGGGACCCGACAAGATCTGCACGACGACAAGAACGACAGCGACCAGGAGAATCCGATGCGCCCCCGGCGCCGAACCAAGTCCTGCGTCCCGGATGTCGAGGTCACCGACACAGAACAACAAGATCTACTTCGCGGACACCGTGCGACAAGATCTACCCAGTAATCCGAGAACGATCCCGGAGTCCGAGAACGCTTCCGTCGAACCCTGAACCCTGAGACCGACCCCGAACCTCGGAACCTCAAGTTCGTCGAGACCCCCTAATGTGTGACCCTTATCCGAGAACCCTATTTTATAAATGGTCAACTAAATAAACTTGTTGCATACTAATTGCCATGCATGCATACATATTTATGTGGTTTGGGGGCCTTATGCCGATTCACCTCTAATTAAATATGGGGCCCATATACGGACAAATCTAGTCTTATATTGGCCTCATCTAAATTTGTGTAGCAAACCGGTGATAAATTCTGCCTTGTTAAACAACATTTAAATTGCGGGGTAGAAAAACAACATGAACCATTTAATTAATGTCGGGACCCCGGTTCCGCTTAACATGACCTAATCGCATCGCACTTTTGCCATGTCATGCATCATACATGCATCATGCCCGATCTTCCGCCGTTGTATTAAATATTGCATCCGGTGTTTGTTCTAGTGTTTTGCTTCTTCGCGGATAAGGCCGTTGAGTTGATGTGAGCTTTGCCCCGATCTTCGGTCGAACCTTCGGCAATGTTTTCAGGCGAGCACCTCCCCCTTTCTACCTATCTTACTTTTATAGTATTTATTCCCTCCTGTTGATCTATTGCTATCTGTGTTGCGATGCTCTAGTGTGGCATCCCGCAAAATCACTACTAGAAAATCGCGTTGTTTTTGTAATTTGCATCATCATTACATCATCATGCATATTAATTTTACCTGAAACTATGTTGCGAAAGACTATGGTTTTCCGAAACTAGCCCTCCTTCTATTTCAAATTAAACCCCGGGTGCTGCCGGATATTTTATTTGTCTAAAAACTATTTACGAAAATGTATTGCAAATTAAATAAAAGTTTTAATTATTTTAGTGGGGGCAGTCGAACGGGCCGACCCGACCCGAACGACCACCCCCGTACAAACAGATCGGTCCACCCCGTTTTCTTTTCCTACCCATCCTATTTCTACCCACCCCCAGCCACATCACTCCCTCCAATAGCCTCTCGCCACCTCAGCTACCCTCTCTCCTCTAACCAATCCTAGCCCTCCACCTAGACCAACCCACCCCCTGCCCACACACCACACAGCCACACCCCACCCCAGCACACACGCTTCCACCCAGCCCCACACACCCCGGGCCCCACCCCGCAGACCCCAGCCGGCCCCAGCCAGCACACCCCCACCCCGCGCATCCCTCGCCCTGGCCCACCTCTCTCGTCCCCTTCCTCCCTCTGCCCTTCTTCCTCAGGGCCTCCCCCGACGCGCACAGCACCCCGCGCCCGAGCGCTCGCCGTGCCGCCAGGCCCTCTCCGACCAACCCTACCTCCCCTGAGCGTTCCCCCCCGCGAGCGCCGTCGCCGCTCCAGCACCCTTGCGCCGCCACCGCTCCCTCCGCGCCCGAGCCCCGCCGCCAAGCTCCGCCTCCACCGTCTCCGGCAACCGCCCCCTGCTCCAACCTCCCTCGCTCCAGCCACCCGAGCCGCCTCCTGCCCGCTCCCCTCTGCCTCCCCCACCGTCCCTCCGCTTCCCGCGTCGCCGGCCGTCCGCCGCCCCGCACCCGCAGAGCTTCGCCGCCCGTCTGCGCCAGCTCGTCCGCCGCTCGCCGGAGCCGCCCGTGCGCCCCCTCCGCGCTTGCTGCGCCGGCGCGCCCCGCCTTCTCCCCGCCTCTTCTCCTCCTCCGACCGCCTCCCCGCCTCGCCCTCGCCAACGAACCCGCTCCGAGCCCGTCGGCCGCGCCCGCTCCGGCCAGTTCCGGCCGCCGTCGCACCTCGGCCTCCAAGCCCCTCCAACCTGTCGTTCCCGAGCCTGTCTCTTCTGCGAGCTTGCCCAAGTCCGGTGGCTGCCGTCGGCCTCTGTCCGCGCCGAGCTTCCCTCGCCTGTTCTCGCCGTCTCCGCGAGCGCCTCCACCTGCGGAGCATGGCCCTATTGGCCTGGCCAGAGCGTGCGTGCACCAGGAGGTGTGTCGAACTGGTGATGTGGCAACTCTCGTGTGGCGTCTGATGTCCAAAGGACAAGTTCTTCAACGCGAATTGGACACTCGGAGATCGACCACACGGAACGACGCGCTCTTCCTCACGGATCCGAAGACCGGACCGAAGACCACAAGTTTCCGACCCTTTCATGGAGCCGTCGATCGAAGAGAGTCATGTAGAACGCCATGACCTTCTACTCGGATAATTCGAGCCCGAAGCCCGATCCCGGCGATCCAAAGGCCACGCCAAGACCCGGATCCGAAGACCGCCAAGATCGCCACAGAAGAACAAGCTCAAACCACTCGTATCGCCAGGACCTTCAATCGGATCCGAGGACACCGAGACCCCGGTGCGACAAGTACTCCTTCCCGGACGCCGAGCTCGCCGAGACCCGGGACACCAAGATCTCCGTCGTGAAACGACAAGACCGACGACATGACCCGACGACCGCGGATGCGACAAGACCGTCTCTCGGACGCCAAGTTCTTCACCCTGAATGCCAAGACCGACTCGATGGCGCGGACCCAACAAGATCCTCGCAACGACAAGATCGACACCGACCAGGACGAATCCGATGCGCCTCGACACTGAACCAAGTCCTGCTTCCCGGATGCCGAGGTCACCGACACAGAACAACAAGATCTACTTCACGGGCACCGTGCGACAAGATCTACCCCGATCCGAGAACGACCCCGGAGTCCGAGAACGCTTCCGTCGAACCCTGAACCCCGAGACCGGACCCCGGACCCTATCGAACCCCGAACCCTCGGACCAAGATCGTCGAACCCTAATGTGTGACCCCTTTTCTCGATGCCCTATTTTATAAAAGTAATAACAACTTGTTGCCTATTAATTGCCATACTTGCATGCATATTTGTGTGGTTTGGGGGCCTTATGCCGATTCACCTAATAATTAAATATGGGGCCCATATGCGGGCAAATCTAGCCTTATATTGGCCTCATTTAAACTTGTGCATCGAACCGTTGTCATGTCTTGCCTTGTTAAACAACATTTAAATTGCGGGGTAGTTAAACAACTAGAACCATATGTTTAATTGACGGGACCCCGGTTCCGCTTAATATGACCTAGTTGCATCGCATCTTTGCCATGCCATACATCATACATGCATCATGCCCGATCTTTTGCCGTAGTATTAAATATTGCATCCGGTGTTCTTCTAGTGTTTTGCTTCTTCGCGGATAAGGCCGATGAGTTGATGTGAGCTTCGCCCCGATCTTCGGTTGAACCTTCGGCAATGTTTTCAGGCGAGCATCTCCCTCTTTCTACCTATCTTACTTTATAGTATTTATTTCCCTCCTGTTGATCTATTGCTATCTGTGTTGCGATGCTCTAGTGTTTCGTACCCGTGATATCCCTTGCAGCCTTATATTGCCTTGGACACATCCTATTACCGTTGTTTGGTAGATAGTTGGACTTGCGCGTCGTAGTCGCTTGCTCAAGTGTTGATGCGCGTCGTCAAGTACCACAGTTGTTGGAGAAGTGCCGCATGTTTATTGTTGGAGGTGATCATGGCTTTACTTATGGTCCACTTTAATTACTGTTTAACAACTAAAATTGAATTAAGCAGAGGCATCGGTGGGTGATAGGTAAGATTTGGTTTCCGACCGCCCACTTGTGTCCCGTAGGACCCGAGTTCTTGACACCTGTTCCGAGATCGAGCGCGCTAACCACAGGTGGGGAGATATGGGCCCCCCATTGATTATTACCTGATTTCAAAGTATTGTACTGGGGGCCACAAACTAGTTTGAGGTTTTATTTACTATCCTGTACCTATGCCATGCTTTACTGCTTTATTTACGATTGTGTGAGGAGCACGTTGTACTGTTTTGGAAGCGGAGTGTTTTCGCGGTATCGACAGTCCCCGTGTGGGGATTTGCTGTCGTATACCGCCACTGTCGCAAACCCTAAGTCCGTCTCGGAGACCGGCCGACTTCGTTGCGGGTGTCGACTTGGTGGGGTGGCCCCCATGTACTTGCTTTGGGTCTGGGAACGTCGTGACTTAGGCCCCGCCGACATACCGATGGGTGTATGTTAACTGATCTGGCAAAAAGGGTCGAAGTGCCTGTGGATACTTTGGTGCACCCCTGCAGGGTTAAATCTTTTCGAGAAGCCGTGTCCGCGGTTATGGACGACTTGGAGCACAGTGCTTGATCATAGACAACTATAACTAAAGTTTATTGTTACAAATTGACTTGTATCCGATATGACTAGTAATCAGCTTCACTACAACGGAATGGCTAAGTAAAAGTATCAACAACTGCTGGGTTTTGGGTTATCTCATGCTAATTGTATCTGACTAGTAAGTGTTGCCACTATAACGGAATGGTTAACTAAAAGTACCCACTGCTTACTTTATCAGGATGATTAGCTAAACCTGACTAGTAAAGTGCCGCAACTATAACCGAATAAGTAAAACTGCCAACTGTGTGAGTTCCTCGGTTGACTTCCTCGTTTGGTCTCGAGGGGGAAACGCCAGGATGGGTTTGTTTGATGATAGTATCAGGTGGGATCCGAATAGGTCTTCCTCACCCCTCTCTGATAGCCGCCAGTAGTATCGAGTCTCTATAGGTTGTTTAGTGCTTGCTGCCGCTGCCGCTTCAGTCCACCATACCTATGTAGGCGAGGACCGCCGAATTCTAGTCTCGCCGTGTACTGGCCTCAGTACTGACGCTCCTCTTTTTCCTTTGCCCTTTGTCGGCACCCCTTTTGTTTAAGCAGGTTTTGAGATCGACGTCGTTAGCAGGGTTACCCTTCCGGCTTGGCCTGGGCAGGGTTATGGACGCCATTGGTTATTCTTCAGGGCTCTTAGCCCCATTTGCATCTTGTCCGTAGTCGGACGCTCTATCATTTTCAAGGTGATTTGGATCTTTGTATATTATATCTGTATTCTTGACTCTTTGAGTCGCTGTTGTATATATCTGTTCTGTGGGTCCCATCGAGGACTGTTGTGTAATGTTATTACTTCGTTCTCCACCCGCACGAAAGTGCCTGGTGGGCACCTTCGAATCGTTTCTATGCGGGTTTGGCGGGTTTCGCTAAAACTTGCATAGGGCCGATTCTGAGGGTGTTACATCTAGTTTCGTACCCGTGATATCCCCTGTAGCCTTATATTGCCTTGGACACCTCCTATTACCTGTTGTTTTGGTAGATAGTTGGACCTGCGCGTCGTAGTCGCTTGCTCAAGTGCTGTGGCGTGTCGTCGAGTACCACAGTGGTTGGAGTATTGCCGCACGTTGAATGTTGGAGATGCTCATGGCTTTATTTATTGTTCACTTTAATTATTGTTTAACAACTAAAATTGAAGTAGGTAAGCAGAGGCACAGGTGGGCAATAGATGTTATTTGGTTGTTAACCGTCCACTTGTGTCCCGTAGGACCCCGAGTGCTTGATACCTGTTCCTTGATTTATCGCGCTATCCACATCCGGGAGGCTTATGGGACCCCCCTTAGCCAGAGCTTGATTCATTATTATTTCTTGGGGCCACAAACTAGTTTGGGGTTTTATTACTATCATGTACTTATGCCATGCTTTACTGCTTTATTTACGATTGTGCGAGGAGCACACTGTACTGTTTAGGATCGTGGCACGATTCCGCGGTGTCGACAAGCCCAGTTTTGGGTTCCCAGTCGTTCACAGCCGTCCCCACAACCTTGAGTCCGTCTCGGAGCCGGCCGGCTTCGTTGCGGGTCTACTTTAAGGGGTGGCCCCCTGAAATATTTCTGAATCCTGTGATTGCTTTGTCGTGAAAGCCTCGTTGGGTTTTGATTTGGTTTTTCCGAGGTTGATCGAGTGTGTGTTGCTATTGGTGCACCCCGGCCGGGTAAAACTTTCTGAAAGCCGTGTTCGCGGTTATGGACGACTTGGAGCACAATATCTCGATCATAGACAACTATAACTAAAGTAGTGCTATAAATTTGACTTTATAATGACTAGTAAGCAGCTTCACTATAACAGAATGGCTAAATAAAACTGCCAACAATTGCTTGTTTGGTTTGTCGCTTGCGACAATTGTATCTGACTAGTAAGTATTGCAACTACAACGGAATGGCTAAATAAAAGTACCAACAACTGCTGGGTTTTTGGGTTATCTCATGTTAATTGTATCTGACTAGTAAGTGTCGTAATTACAACGGAATGGTTAACTAAAACGACCCACTGTTTATTTTATCAGGACGATTATCTATACCTGACTAGTAATTGCCGCAACGATAACTGAATAAATAAAACTGCCAACTATGGGAGTTCCTCGGTGGACTTCCTCGATTGGTTTCGAGGGGGAAATACCAGGATGGGATTGTTTGGTGTTAGTATCAGGTTGGTTCCGAATAGGCCTTTCTTACCCCTATCTGATAGCCGACAGTTGTTTCGAGTCCCTATAGGTTGTTCAGTGCATGCTGCCGCTGCCGCTCAGTCCACCATACCTTTGTAGGCGAGGACCGCCGAATTCTAGTCTCGCCGTGTACTGGCCTCAGTACTGACGCTCCTCTTTTTTCTTTGCCCTTTGTTGGCACCCCTTTTGTTTAAGCAGGTTTTGAGATCGACGTCGTTAGCAGGGTTACCCTTCCGGCTTGGCCTGGGCAGGGTTATGGACGCCATTGGTTATTCTTCAGGGCTCTTAGCCCCATTTGCATCTTGTCCGTAGTCGGACGCCCTACCATTTTCAAGGTGATTTGGATCTTTGTATATTATATCTGTATTCTTGACTCATTGAGTCCCTGTTATATATATATCTGTTCTGTGGGTCCCATCGAGGACTGTTGTGTAATGTTATTACTTCGTTTTCCACCCGCACGAAAGTGCCTGGTGGGCACCTTTGAATCGTTTCTATGCGGGTTTTGGCGGGAAGCGCTGAAACTTGCATAGGGTCGATTCTGAGGGTGTTACACCCCGTCAGACTTTTCAAAATGACTTGTGAAATGAATTGAGACTTTGACTTGACCACAACAGAGTTGTGACCTGAATTACAAGATCCCACTTAGGAGTTATAAAATTGTGACTAGCTTTGGAACTTAGTAGAGATAAACCTGGCTTTTTGCAAAACAACCCTAGAGCCTAGTGTCCTATTATCCAAAAACCCCCTTTACTTGTTAGTATTAGTTTGCGAGTACTTAAAGAGTACTCATGGCTTTGTCCCTGGCTATTCCCATGGCCATACTATGAAGAGGAGTACCTGGAAGATGGACCCCAGGAAGGTTACGACAACTAGGATCATCTCCCATCGTCAGCATTGCCTGTGACCCCGAAGATGGAGCTTCGCCTATGCTACCGTTATTATTACGTATTCCGCTGCTTGATGTTGTATTAAGAACTGGATCATGAGATCCCCATTCGTGTAAGAACTTATATATCGTTTGTAATGGATGAAGTACTATGGTATCCAATTCTGTTATGTCTCGCAAAAATGGTAATCCTGGGATTGCGATGTATGGCATAACAGGCATCTAGGATTGAAAAATCCGGGTGTTGACAAGTTGGTATCAGAGCCATCCTGACCATAGGAGACCCTAGTTAGATTGGACGTTGAACCAAAAACTTAGTTTCAAAACCAAAGAACACAAATATTTACGAAAACTTATTCTCATTCTTACCTCTTTAATTCTTTAATAAAACTTCATGTTCCTCAAAAACTCTTGCAAAATAGATAAAATTTTGACACACTTGATCACTCTGCTAATCTACTCATCCTCTATTTTTATAGATGGACGTGAAGTACAGCAAGTTTTACCAACTTGGGAATGGAGGAGACCTTATCTTTGAGAGGGATCTGGATCAGCTTTCGGAACTTCCGGAGCGTCCGCATCCCGAGTTCTTCGGAGCTCAGCTCAATGATCAAGGAGGAGAAGATCTGCAGTGGCTAATTGTTGCAAGTCTCCGAGGAAAGATTGAACCTCCCACTGCGGAGGTAATTCAGTTTACCTTGAGGGAAAACAACTGGCTCGATGGACTTGCCAGAGCAATGCAGGAAGCTCTTTCCCGTCTGTGTGGGCAGAGCATCAATCAGATCAAGGGTACTCGCTTTGAGTTGTTCCCAAGGCGTGATGCAAATGGCCAACCACTGGAAGCCCCATGCCACCCCGAGCTGAAGACTCAATTGGACCACCTTAGCTTCATGATGTATGATCGTCAGCAGGAGTTGGACAAATGCCGTGACTATTGCAACCACAAGTCTGCCATCATCAAGACGAAGGACCAGACCATCGCCATGCTAGCAAAGGATCGCAAGTCTCGCCGCCGTCAGCTCGACAAGAAGGAGCGCATTATTGCCCGTCTTCGCCATCGCATCTCATCTCTGGAAGAGACCATCCACGAGAGAGACATGCAGTTAGAGGAAAGGGAGAATGCCGGAGAGGATCTTCGTGGAGACCCTTACTCCTATCTCAGCGATGACGATGATTTTCTGGAGGATCAGGCCATGGACTTCTTCACCGATGAGGATGATTTCGCCTTCATCGATGATGCTGAAGATGATGAAGCCACAGACTCCGAGGAGTAGTAGCACTGAGCACTAGCGTAGTGAGTAGTAGTCGGTCCCACTGTATCGTAGTTTCCAGAATGGTTCTTAAAACCATCTGTTTTTCCTTGCTGTGGTGTGCGTTGTATTGAGTGAATGAATGAATGAAGAAGCAAGTTGCTAGAAAAACCCGAGTCAAACTCTAAAAACTTTTCAAAAACCCAAAACCTTAGCAATTTCCCTCTTTTCTCATGATCTATATCAACCTTCAGATGCCACGTGGAGGAAGTGGTTCAGCCCCGGACCCGATGTTGTAGATCCTGCAAATGTTGACTTCTGACCGCGAAGCTGAAAGAGCAGAACGTCAAGCCAACCTAGCCACTCTGCAACAGATAGCCCAGCTAGCCCACAACAACCAAGGCCATGGAAATCAGGACAACCACGGATCTAAGCTCAAGAATTTCCAGAATACCAACCCACCCATTTTCACCAAGTCAGAAGAACCCCTAGACGCCGATGATTGGCTGCAAACCATGGAAAATAACTTAGAAGTAGCAGGAGTGGAAGCCAACGAGAAAGTCCTGTTCGCCACCCATTATCTAGCCGGAGATGCTAGAGCACGGTGGAACAATGTTCGTGTAATGACCGGAGGCCACATGATGACCTGGGAGGAATTCAAGGTCAAGTTTAGCAGAACCCATGTGCCACCAGGTTTGATCAAGAGAATGAGAGACGAGTTCAGAGAATTGAAGCAAGGAAGGATGACTGTAGTGGAATACCGTGACAAATTTTTGTCATTAGCTAGGTATGCCTCGGACGAGATAGACACCGAAGCCAAGAAGAAAGAAAGATTCCTGAATGGTCTGCATGACGAGATGCAGACAGTGTTCGTCAATATCCCCTTTGTTGATATTGAAGCCCTTGTCGACTCTGCTATCTAGATGGAAGGAAAGATCAACCAGGCCAATGAGAACCGCAAGCGTCGCATGATGCATCAACCAGGAACCCATCAGACCCCAAAGTATCGCCCGAACCCATCTCCAGGATTTGCCCCAAGAACCAACAGACGCCCTATGACCCGTCCGACCTATCCCAACCGTGGAAACCCTAGACCCGGAGGAAATCACAACAACCCCGGCAACTCTAGCAATTTCACCCGTGCCCCACCCAAGTTCAACAACAACAATGCTACCGCCAACCCCAACACTGCCCCGAGGACTGGAAGCAATGCTGTGCCTGTCGCAGCCAAGGACAAGTCACAGGTGACCTATTATGACTGTGGAAATAAAGGCCACTATTCCAACGAGTGCCCCAACAAGAAGAATGCTACAGCTGAAGGGTTTCGCGGCATAGTAAATCAAAATTTTCTACGGATGCGAACAGAGGGAAAGCCAAGATCTAATCTAGGAGATGCAATCAACGAGAGAGATTGGATTAGATCTTCATACCCTTGAAGATTCGCACAGCGGAACGTTCGTCGGAACGTGGGTGATGTAGTCGTACTCGCTTCTCCTCCTCGCGATCCGATCCGATCTAGCACCACAAGTGGCGGTACCTCCGTGAGATGCACACGTGCAGCACCTCGACGTCTCCTCCTTCCTCGGACCAGCAAGTATGGTGGAGAGATAGATTGGATCTACAACACGACGGTGTAGTGTATATGGTGGAGAATTTCTGCAGCAGGGCTTCGCCTACAAACAGTCGGGAGGGAGAGAGGAAAGCTAGCAAGGCGGCTAGGGTTTGGAGGAGAGGTGTGGGGGGTTGGTGCCCCCCCCCACCCCTCTTTATATAGAGGGGGGGCGCAGCCCTAGCCCCTCCCCCAAGCCCAAAGGATAAGGAGTGGGGGGCATGGACTCTCCCCTCTTCTAGAAACCCTATCTCTAGTTTAAACGATTTAAACTCTCTAGGATCGGCTGGGCCCTATGGGGCCTTGTGCCCCTGGCCCAATGCGGCTAGGACACTCCCTCATAGGCCCATGCCCCCTCCCGGAAGGTGGGGCCACGTTGGTCCCCTTCCGGAAGGTTCTAGAAGCTTCCGGTACAATACCGATTAACCCGGAACAATTCCGAACTCCAAAAACTGCACTGCCTTATATGAATCTTATTCTCCGGACCATTCCAGAACCTCTCGTGATATCCCAGATCCCATCTGAGACTCCGAACAAAAATTCATAAACCAATTATCCAATCTATCCTAGCGTCGAGACACGTTAAGTGTGTGACCCTGCGGGTTAGAGAATATGCAGACATGATCTTCTATCAATAATCAACAGCGGGGTCTGGGCACCCATATTGACTCCCACACATTCATCGATGATCATATCGGATGAACCACGATGTCAGGATTCAAACAATCCCATATATATATTCCCTTCGTCTCGCGATATTTTACTTGCCCGAGATTCGATCGTCGGTACCGTCATACCTAGTTCAATCTCGTTCACAGCAAGTACTTTACTCGTTCCGTAATCCGATATCACTTTGTGATTAACTCCTTAACCACATGCTTGCAAGCGGTGTTGATATCGATTACCGAGTGGGCCCGAAGTATATCTCTCCGACTTGGGAGGGACAAATTCCATCTCGATACATACAACCCAACAGATACTTTCCGATCACCTGAGAGACACCTTTATGATCACCCTCTCATAGGATGACGTTTGATGACCTCAAAGCTTTCTTCCGATACCAGGGAGTTGTATTATCTCATGGTCTAAGGAATACAATATTTGACATAGGAAAAGCTTCGCAAAGATGAACACGATGATACGATCTAATTGCTTCGCTTAGTTTGGGTCTGTCCATCATATCATTCTCCAATGATATGATCTCATTATCAATTGACAACTCATGTCTATGGTTAGGAAACCTTAACCATCATTTGTTGGGCCACGCAGAGATAAAACAAAACTTTTTCCTCTAACGTGGTGATCCCAAGACCTAGCTGAGGTAGAAGGCCACGAGGTTTACCACTAGACGCGCAGTTGCGGATTACTGATGAAGCGCGTCAGTTGATGCAGTGCAGTCCTCACGATCCGATCGTCCTGGTGCTGATCGCACAGCACCTCTGCTGGTATCCACACGTACAAGGAGGAGCGCCGGCGGCGAACTGCTAGGTTCGTTACGGCGGTTGGACTGCTGTGGAGCTAGGGTTTCCAACACATGGAATGACCTAACCGAACAACGATTAACCTTTTTGGGTTACGGTGCTCCACTTTATATAGGGAGTGAACGTGGGCTCTGCTCACGCGACCCATTCACTAAAGCCCATATAACACTAGTCACCGTGAGTCCAACTCACTAACTCAGTCCTAATCTGGCTTAGGTCCAACCCAACCAGATTACAGATTCGGATCCAATCCGAACTTGCTCCCGCTCTTAAGTGTGTGACCCCGCAGGCTCATGGTTACTTGGACACGATTAGAGTCCGACTCACAATCGATCAATCGGCATCGGCTCCTAGCAGAACTTGCCGATTCCCAAGTACCAAAGAGTCATGACGACTTGCCTTTCCAATGCGACTTACGTCCGAGTCCCTTTTGCCTCACGATATACCTTGTCAGACTATAGGCGAATATATGTCATCCCTTAAATAGTCCGACTCTCTTCTCGATCCGAGATAAGTGATTCACCCGACTAACTTTTAGCCGATCGCCTCGGTTAACACTTAACCGAGTCGTGCATGGCCATGCTTTCCGAATCATATCTCACGAGAGGGCCCAGAGAATATCTCTCTGAGTGGAGGGGCAAAATCCCATCTTGGTTATTCACATCACGCAGCTTGATTCTCAGTCGACCTGAACTCTGCCTTTATAACTGCCCAGTTACGGATCAGCGTTTGACAGAACCTAAGTCGGTGATCCTCAACTTGGACTATGCAACAACCTCAGGTCTAAGGATTACATTGATTGAGATATACAAATGACAACTAGTTCGTTGTACCTCAATATGGGTCAATCCGACTCGCTAAACTCTTTAGCCGAATCTGTGTAAGTTGGAATAGCATCTCCATGCCCATGACAAGTGGAACCGAGTCATCAAGCCAACTTTCACATTGGTCTAAGTTGTGTGTCCAGCACAACCTCAATGACCAAGGATATTTAGTACAAACAACATGAATGCATAGTTCCACAACTGAATCACATATTCAATGATACACATCAGATGTTTATACAAGGACTACTTAATAACTTTATGAATACAATGGGAAATATCATCATACATGATTGCCTCTAGGGCATATTCCCAACAGTCTCCCACTTGCACTAGAGTCAATCTTCCGACATCACATGTCTAGGCATCTAATGCCCATGGCTCTCAGGTGCGCCTCATGCTTCGGCTGGGGTAACGGCTTTGTCAACGGATCCGCAATATTTGCATCCGTGTGTACCTTGCATAACTTGATATCACCCTGATCCACGAACTGGCGTATTAGGTGGTACCGCATGAGTATGTGCTTGTTCTTCTGGTGTTGTCTAGGTTCCTTGGCTTGTGCAATAGCACCATTGTTGTCACAATACATGTCCAACGGATTGGACGAGCCCTGAACCACACCAAGATCCATGAGGAAATTCCTCATCCAAACAGCTTCCTTTGCTACCTCCGAGGCGGCAATATACTCAGCCTCTGTTGTAGACGCAGACACAGTCTCTTGCTTGGAACTTTTCCAGCTCACAGCACCTCCGTTTATAATAAACACGTATCCGGATTCCGAGCGAGAATCATCAGAGTCGGTGAGATAACTCGCATCCGTGTAACCCTTTACACTGAGTTCATCTTCACCACCATAAACCAAGAACATATCCTTAGTCCTTCTCAAGTACTTTAGGATATTTTTAGCCGCTGTCCAGTGGATCTCTCCAGGATCAGCCTGGTATCTGCTCACAACACTTAGAGCATAGGAAACATCCGGCCTAGTACAAATCATGGCGTACATGATGGATCCAACTGCAGAAGCATATGGAATCGCACTCATCCGACTTCGCTCATCAGTTGTCGAAGGACACTGAGTCTTGCTAAGTTTTACACCATGGGACATCGGTAAGAACCCTTTCTTAGACGATTCCATGTTGAACTTCTTCAACACTTTGTCCAAATAAGTACTCTGACTCAATCCAATGAGCCTCCTTGATCTATCTCTATAGATCCGGATTCCGAGGATGTATGTTGCCTCACCCAAGTCTTTCATTGAGAAACTCCTTTCTAATGATTCCTTGGTTTCTTGCAACATCTGGACATCATTTCCAATCAGTAATATGTCATCCACATATAAGATTAGAAAATTTACTTTGTTCCCACTAAACTTCTTGTATAAACAAGAATCATGATCACTCTTGATGAAGCCAAACGATTTGACTACCTCATCAAAGCGAATATTCCAACTCCGAGATGCTTGCTTCAACCCATAAATGGATTTCTGAAGTTTGCATACCTTGTCAGCATTAGCCGGATCGACAAAACCCTCGGGCTGTATCATATACACGTCCTCGGTTAAATTTCCGTTAAGGAAAGCCGTTTTGACATCCATCTGCCATATCTCATAGTCGAAATAGGCTGCTATAGCTAACATGATCCGAACTGATTTAAGCATCGCTACGGGCGAGAAAGTCTCGTCGTAATCAACTCCTTGAACTTGTCGGAACCCCTTCGCGACAAGGCGTGCTTTATAGATGGAAACATTTCCATCCATATCAGTTTTCTTTTTAAAGACCCATTTGCACTCGACGGGTCTTGCACCGTCTGGCAGATCAACCAAGTTCCAAACTTGATTTTCATCCATGGACTTTATCTCGGATCTCATGGCTCCAAGCCATGACTCGGAATCAGATCCCACCATCGCTTCCGAATAATTTGCCGGCTCATCACTGTCTAACAGTAACACATCACGAACACTTCGTAATCTTGCCGATCTTCGTAGTACAGGTGCGGCTGTCGGCTCAGCTGCCACGATCGGCTCATCCTCCAAGGTTTTTGCCGACTCGCTACTTGCCGATTCCTCTCGAATTTCTTCGAGTTGCACCGTGCTCCCACTTACTCTCCGACTGAGAAACTCTTTCTCAAGGAAGACACCGTTCCGAGCGACAAACACTTTGCCGTCTTCTCGGTTGTAGAAGTAGTAACCCAAGGTTTCCCTCGGATACCCCACGAAAATACACTTATCCGACTTGGCTGTAAGCTTGTCCGACTGAAGTCGCTTGACAAATGCTTCACAACCCCAAATCTTAAGAAAAGACAAACTCGGCTTTTTGCCTGTCCACATCTCATGCGGTGTCTTCTCTACCGATTTTGATGGTACTTTGTTTAGTGTGAACGCCGCTGTTTCTAGACAATAACCCCAAAATGATAAAGGCAGATCTGTCCGACTCATCATTGATCGTACCATGTCCAACAAGGTCCGATCCCGCCTTTCCGAAACACCATTCCTTTGTGGCGTTCCTGGTGGAGTAAGTTGAGGAACTATTCCACAACTTTTCAGATGGTCATCAAACTCATGGCTCATGTACTCGCCTCCTCGGTCCGACCGAAGAAACTTTATTTTCTTGCCGAGTTGATTCTGTGCTTCATTCTGGAATTCTTTGAACTTTTCAAAGGCTTCCGACTTGTGTTTCATCAAGTAGATATATCCATACCTACTCAAATCATCAGTGAAGGTAATGAAGTACTCATAACCACCCCTGGCTGTCGTGCTCATTGGTCCACATACATCACTATGTACTAGTCCCAACATGTCTGACGCCCTTTCGCAACTCTTTGCAAAAGGTGTCTTGGTCATTTTGCCGAGTAGGCAAGATTCGCATGTCTCGAACGACTCCAAGTCGAACGAAGTTAGGAGTCCATCATCATGGAGCTTCTTCATGCGTTTCAAACTTATATGACCAAGCCGACAGTGCCAAAAGTAAGTCATATTCAGATCATTTGGTTTCAACCTTTTAACATTTATGTTATAAACCGACTCACCATCAAGATTCAAAATAAATAACCCATCCTGGACGGGTGCAAAGCCGTGAAACATATCATTCAAATACAAAGAACAACCATTATTCTTGATATTCGACTCATAGCCTTGCCTCATCAAACATGAAGCAGAAATAATGTTTCGACTGAGCACTGGAACATAATAACAATTATTTAGTTCCATAATGAATCCGGAAGGTAAATGAAGTTGCATCGTGCCGACTTCCAACGCAGCAACTCTTGCTTTGTTGCCGACTCGAATATCAACCTCTCCTCTTGCTACGCTCCTAGTTCTTACCAGTCCCTGCAACGAGTTGCAGATGTGAATAACTGATCCGGTATCATATACCCAAGAACTATTAGGTGCATCAGCAAGATATATGTCTATAACATTGCATACAAGTGTACCTGAGTCGGAAGTCATACCTCCACTCTTGGCTTTGTCAGCCAAGTACTTGCTGCAGTTCCTCTTCCAGTGACCATCCGCCTTGCAGTAGAAGCAAGTGGATCCGGCTGAAGGAGATGGTTTAGTCCCTGAGGAAGCGCTTGGGACCGGGTCCTGAGCCTGCTTTCCTCCTGACTTAGCCTTCTTCTTAGTCCAAGAACTCTTCTTGAACTTAGCCTTATTCTGCACCATCAACACTTGACTGGTGCCCTTCTTGAGATCCGCCTCTGCCTGCTTGAGCATCCCATGTAATTCAGTGAGCTTCTTATCCATACCATGCATGTGGTAGTTCGAAATGAACTGCCCATATGCACTAGGAAGAGAGTTCAGAATTATATCCGTAGCGAACTCTTCGCTAATGGGGTAGCCAAGCCTCTCCAGAGACTGCACGTAACCAACCATTTTGATCACATGCGGACTCAGTGGATCACCATCCTTAAGCTTGCAACTCAGCAAAGCCTGAGAGACTTGATACCTCTCAGTCTTCGCCTGAGCCTGGAACATACTTTTGAGGCTTTCGATCATATCGTAGGCCTCAACATGCTCGAACTGCTTTTGCAAGTCCGGTTCCATGTGAGCAAGCATAAGACAGCTAATATCCGTGGACTCATCCTTAGCCCGACGGTAGGCATTGGTGGCTGCGACAGTCGCATTCTCATTCGGCTCATCTGGAAGTGGGTTGTCTAGGACATGGTCCTTCTTTTCTTGTTTGAGAACATTTCTCAGATTTCGATACCAGTTGGTAAAATTAGTGTCGTTCAGTTTATCTTTCTCAAGAATGGTTCTCAACGCAAAACCGGATATCTGAGAGTGACTGCTACTTGGTGCCATGATCTACAACAGAAAATATGCAAAAACACTTAAGACATGTATTCACAAAAGAGCAAGCATATTAAACACTTTAATATTTTATGCTCCCACTAGAACCAACACCCCTCCGATGGTTACTTAGTGATTCAGGATCCTAAATAATCAAGTCGGCTAGTGAGCTTTAGCATCACCGCTAGCCGCCAAGTGATCTAGGTAGACAACTCCTTGTCAATCGCATCTTATGCGACTCCTGTTGGACGGGTGGCATCACATGCCCCGGCTCCCATCCGACCCATTCCCGAGTCCCACAACCGTTGTGATAGACCCGTCTAGCTTACCGAGTGTTTCTGCAGTAAGAGTCCGACTCGAACCCACCTAGTCGGAAAGAATTGGCAGCACCTCAATATTATGAGCCCACTACCAAAAATGTCCGACTTGTGATGGTGCAAACACTGGCGGGAAAGCCGACTAGACCTTATTTGAGGGATTAAAATTTACCGACTATCTAATAGAGGTAAAACTGAGACATAACAATAACACAAAATAAATTAATTATAATGTGAAATGGTATGGCTCTCTTCATGGCGATCTCCATCTCCACAAAGCCTGTAATTCGACTCGTGCCAACTCTTGTCACTTGCCGCCTTACTCCATGTCGCCGACATGTACAACGCCTTGCATGCCTTCGGGTTCTCCAAACAGCTACACTAGCTTAGTAAAGTAAATTACATAGAGAATCCGACACGCAGGTCGTTATACAATAAAATGACAGCACCTAGGCTCCAGCCGGCTGACATAAACCGTGATTCGCAGATCACGTATGGATTACACACATACATCACATGCACATGAACCATACCATTCACAACTTCCTGCAAAAACAAGTTATGCATAGATACAATATCTACCGGCGTTGTGAAACTCGCAACGACATCTAAGGCGCTACGACAGGGTGAAGCCGGCGGTCCCGCTAGCTGGATAGCGGGCGGGGATCGAAGGGGCAGCGCCCCTCGCGGGTGCGGGCAGCGCCCGACGATTTTTTCCGAAAACGTAGATCTCATCTACGATCCGAACATGGATTCCGACCATCGTTTCGATTCGATCAAACTCTTTGATCTTCGATCACCGCTTCTGGATTTACGTGTCACAGTCTACCCCGATGGCGGAAGCCGACCGGTAGGGGTATGTCGTTCCACGAACTCAGCAGTATGATCACGGAAATCAGATCTACCATTCCCCGAGTACAGTTGATCCAATCAACCTCGTACAAAACCGATCTATCTCATAGATCGACCACCAAACAGCACATAGATCTCATCTATAGCCTACCGCATATCACATATGCAAGATCTCGAGCCTAAAACCAGAAGCTATCGCTCTGATACCACTGTTGGGCCACGCAGAGATAAAACAAAACTTTTTCCTCTAACGTGGTGATCCCAAGACCTAGCTGAGGTAGAAGGCCACGAGGTTTACCACTAGACGCGCAGTTGCGGATTACTGATGAAGCGCGTCAGTTGATGCAGTGCAGTCCTCACGATCCGATCGTCCTGGTGCTGATCGCACAGCACCTCTGCTGGTATCCACACGTACAAGGAGGAGCGCCGGCGGCGAACTGCTAGGTTCATTACGGCGGCTGGACTGCTGTGGAGCTAGGGTTTCCAACACATGGAATGACCTAACCGAACAACGATTAACCTTTTTGGGTTACGGTGCTCCACTTTATATAGGGAGTGAACGTGGGCTCTGCTCACGCGACCCATTCACTAAAGCCCATATAACACTAGTCACCGTGAGTCCAACTCACTAACTCAGTCCTAATCTGGCTTAGGTCCAACCCAACCAGATTACAGATTCGGATCCAATCCGAACTTGCTCCCGCTCTTAAGTGTGTGACCCCGCAGGCTCATGGTTACTTGGACACGATTAGAGTCCGACTCACAATCGATCAATCGGCATCGGCTCCTAGCAGAACTTGCCGATTCCCAAGTACCAAAGAGTCATGACGACTTGCCTTTCCAATGCGACTTACGTCTGAGTCCCTTTTGCCTCACGATATACCTTGTCAGACTATAGGCGAATATATGTCATCCCTTAAATAGTCCGACTCTCTTCTCGATCCGAGACAAGTGATTCACCCGACTAACTTTTAGCCGATCGCCTCGGTTAACACTTAACCGAGTCGTGCATGGCCATGCTTTCCGAATCATATCTCACGAGAGGGCCCAGAGAATATCTCTCCGAGTGGAGGGGCAAAATCCCATCTTGGTTATTCACATCACGCAGCTTGATTCTCAGTCGACCTGAACTCTGCCTTTATAACTGCCCAGTTACGGATCAGCGTTTGACAGAACCTAAGTCGGTGATCCTCAACTCGGACTATGCAACAACCTCAGGTCTAAGGATTACATTGATTGAGATATACAAATGACAACTAGTTCGTTGTACCTCAATATGGGTCAATCCGACTCGCTAAACTCTTTAGCCGAATCTGTGTAAGTTGGAATAGCATCTCCATGCCCATGACAAGTGGAACCGAGTCATCAAGCCAACTTTCACATTGGTCTAAGTTGTGTGTCCAGCACAACCTCAATGACCAAGGATATTTAGTACAAACAACATGAATGCATAGTTCCACAACTGAATCACATATTCAATGATACACATCAGATGTTTATACAAGGACTACTTAATAACTTTATGAATACAATGGGAAATATCATCATACATGATTGCCTCTAGGGCATATTCCCAACATCATTGATCAATGAGCTAGTCCATAGAGGCGTACTAGGGACACGGTGTTGTTCACAAACCACACAAGTATTAAAGTTTCCGCTTAATACAATTCTAGCATGGAATATAAACTTTATCATGAACAAGAATTATAATAATAACATCTTTATTATTGCCTCTAGGGCATAATTCCAACAGTCTCCCACTTGCACTAGAGTCAATAATCTAGTTTACATTTGGCAACAATCTCACACCCATGGCACTGAGGTGTTGATCATGTTTTACACGTGGAAGAGGTTTAGTCAATGGATCTGCGACATTCAGATCTGTATGTACTTTGCTAATCTTCAGATCTCCATCTGCAATATAATCTCGGATTATATGAAACTTGCGGTTGATATGCTTGGTCTTTGGATGATATCTTGGTTCCTTAGCGAGTGCTATGGCGCCAGTGTTGTCACACAATATCTCCAGTGGGTCCAATGCACTTGGAACCACGCCAAGCTCAGTGATGAAGTTTCTGATCCAAACTCCTTCACTTGACGCTTCTGCAGCATCCATGTATTCCGCTTCCACTGTAGATCCCGCGATCACGCTTTGCTTGCAGCTTCTCCAGCTCACAGCTCCTCCATTCAAAATATAAACGTATCCTGTCTGAGATTTGGAATCATCCTTGTCGGTGTCAAAACTAGCATCGACGTAACCTTTTATGACAAGCTGTTCATCACCCCCATAGACTAAGAACATTTCTTTAGTCCTATTTAGGTACTTTAGGATGTTCTTCACGGCTGTCCAGTGTTCCACTCCTGGATCACTTTGATATCTGCTCGTCAAACTAAGAGCATTGGACACATCCGGTCTAGTACACAGCATGGCATACATGATGGAACCTATGGCCGAGGCATAAGGCACTTTGCTCATAGCTTCCCTATCATTTACCGTAGCTGGACACTGAGCCTTGCTCAATATCTTACCTGACAACATAGGCACTGAACCTTTCTTTGCCTTATCCATTCTGAACCTTTTCAGAACTTTGTCTAGGTATGTACTCTGGCTTAAGGCTATCAGGCGTCTTTGTCTATCTCTATAGATTTTGATGCCCAATATATAAGCAGCTTCACCTAGGTCTTTCATTGAAAAACACTTGTTCAAATAACTCTTCACATCGTTAAGCATGTTGATGTCATTTCCGATAATCAATATGTCATCCACATATAGTACCAGAAACGTCACCGAGCTCCCACTCACTTTCTTGTAGATACAAGCTTCGTAGCAATTTGGAACAAATCCAAAGCTCTTGATCACTTGATCAAAATGAAGGTTCCAACTCCGAGATGCTTGCTTCAGTCCATAAATAGAACGCTGAAGTTTGCATACTTTACTAGCATCCTTAGGATCGACAAAACCTTCGGGTTGCATCATATACAACTCTTCATCAATGTTGCCATTGAGGAACGCAGTCTTGACATCCATCTGCCATATTTCATAATCATGAAATGCAGCAATTGCTAATAAAATCCGAATGGACTTAAACATCGCTACGGGAGAGAAAGTCTCATCGTAGTCAACACCTTGAACTTGTCGAAAACCTTTCGCGATAAGTCGTGCTTTATAGACGGTAACATTACCATCCGCGTCCGTTTTCTTCTTGAAAATCCATTTGCACTCAACGGCCTTTCGGTCGCTAGGAGGGTCCACCAAAGTCCATACTTGGTTTTCGCTCATGGATCCCAATTCGGATTTCATGGCTTCTAGCCATTTCTCAGAGTCTGGGCTCATCATCGCTTCCTCATAGTTCGTAGGTTCACTGTCTTCTACTAGCAAGACAGTTAAGACAGGGTTGCTGTACCACTCAGGGGGGCACGCGACCTTGTCGACCTGCGACGTTCAGTAGTAGCATCGTCCGAAGCTTCATGATCCTTGTCATTAGCTTCCTCTATTGTTGGTGCAGGCGGCACTGGAACAATTTCAGGTGCTGCGCCACTCTCCAATTCAAGAGAAGGTTCAATAACCTCGTCTAGCTCTACTTTCCTCCCACTCACTTCTTTCGAGAGAAACTCCTTCTCAAGAAAGGAACCGTTCTTTGCGACAAACATTTTGCCTTCGGTTCTGTGATAGAAGGTATACCCAATAGTTTCCTTAGGGTATCCTATGAAGACGCATTTCTCCGCTTTGGGTTCGAGCTTGTCCGGCATCAACTTCTTGACGTAAGCTTCGCATCCCCAAACTTTAAGAAACGACAACTTAGGTTTAGCACCAAACCACAGTTCATACGGTGTCGTCTCAACAGATTTAGATGGAGCCCTATTTAAAGTGAATGCAGCGGTTTCTAATGCATAACCCCAAAATGATAACGGCAAATCAGTAAGAGACATCATTGATCGGACCATATCTAATAGGGTTCGATTCCGGTGTTCAGACACACCATTGCGCTGTGGTGTTCCGGGTGGCGTGAGTTGTGAAACGATTCCACTTGCTTTAAGATGCGTGAGAAAATCATAACTCAAATATTCACCTCCACGATCGGATCGTAGAAACTTAATCTTTCTGTTACGATGGTTCTCCACTTCATTCTGAAATTCTTTGAACTTTTCAAAACGTTTCAGATTTATGTTTCATTAAATAGATATACCCATATCTACTTAAGTCATCGGTAAAAGTGAGGAAATAGCGATATCCACCGCGCGTCGAAACACTCATCGGTCCGCATACATCGGTATGTATGATTTCCAACAAGTCCGTTGCTCGCTCCATCATACCGGAGAACGGGGTTTTGATCATCTTGCCCATGAGGCATGGTTCGCATGTGTCAAATGATTCAAAATCAAGAGACTCCAAAAGTCCATCAGAATGGAGTTTCTTCATGCGCTTTACACCAATATGACCTAGACGACAGTGCCACAAATAAGTAGTATTATCACTATCTACTTTGCATCTCTTAGCCTCAATGTTATGGATGTGTGTTTCATCCCTTTCGAGATTTAGAAGAAATAAACCATTTACAAGAGGTGCATGACCATAAAAGATGTTACTCATATAAATAGAACAACCATTATTCTCCGATTTAAATGAATAACCGTCTTGCAATAAACACGATCCAGAAATAATGTTCATGCTCAACACAGACACATAATAACACTTATTAAGGTTTAAAACTAATCCCGAAGGTAAAACTAAGGAGAGCGTGCCGACGGCCATCACATCAACTCTTGATCCGTTGCCAACGCGCATCGTCACCTCATCCCTCGCAAGCCGCCGTCTATTCCGTAGCTCCTGTTTCGAGTTACAAATATTAGCAACTGAACCGGTATCAAATACCCAGGCACTACAACGAGGGCTAGTAAGGAAAACATCAATAACATGTATATCAAATATACCTTTGATGGTGCCAGCCTTCTTGTCCGCTAAGTACTTCGGACAATTACGCTTCCAGTGACCCTTGTCCTTGCAATAGAAGCACTCAGTGTCCGGCTTGGGACCAGACCTGAGCTTCTTCTCAGCAGGGGCATTGCGCTTGCCGCCGCCCTTCTTGAAGGGCTTCTTTGCTCCCTTACCTTTCTTAAAGGAGGGCTTGTTGACCATCAACACATGATTATCCTTCTTGATGTCCACTTCCGCAGCCTTCAGCTTTGCGAAGAGCTCGGTGATCGTATCAGTGGAACCAATCTGATTATGAGTCACTACAAAAAATTTGTAGCTGGGAGGGAGTGATTGCAGAACCCTGTCAATTTTGAGCTCCTCTGGAATCGTGCATTCCAGTTGCTCAAGGCGTTGAGTGTAGCCCGACATCTTTATGGCGTGCTCACTAACGGAACTCCCTTCCTCCATTTTGCAGTTAAAGAACTTCTCAGAGATCTCATATCTCTTAGAACGGGCTTGAGTCTGAAACATGGTTTTCAGCTCCTCGAGAATCTCAAAGGGCCCGGGATAGGTTTCAAAACGATTTTGAAGTTCCTGTTCCATAGCAAACAACATGGTGCTCTTAATCACACCATAATCATCTTTGCGTGACTGATAGACAGCTTTCTCATCAGCCGGCGCAGTTGCAGCAGGGGGGTCACCTAACGCTTTCCCAAGGACATAGTCCTTTTGTCCGCCAGACAGAATGATTCTTATATTGCGGAACCAATTGGTGAAGTTAGACCCATTGTTTCTAAGCTTTTCCTTCTCAGCAAAAACGTTGAAGTTGAAGTTGGACTTGGCCATGTGATCTACAGTGTTTGCAAGTACAATTTAGACTATGTTCATGATAAATAGTTCAACTTAATCAAATTACTGGATGAACTCCCACTAAATTCAACATCCCTGAAGTTGTTTAGTGAACACGATCCAAATTCACCACACCTAATCCGATCATCACGAGAAGAGATGTGGTTTCAATGGTGGACAACGAAGTGTCGATCATATCATTCATATGACTCATGCTTAACCTTTCGGTTCTTGTGTTCCGAGGCCATGTCTGTACATGCTAGGCTCATCAAGCTAGACCCAAGTATTTCTGCGTGTGCAAAACTGGCTTGCACCCGTTGTATGTGAGCGTAGAGTCTATAGCACCCGATCATCACGTGATGCTTGGACACGACGAACTTTCGCAACGGTGCATACTTGGGGAGAACACAGTTTTTATCTTGATCTTTAAGTGAGGAATCATCTTATAATGCTACCGTCGCGATCTAAGCATAATAAGATACATAAAAGGATAAACATCACATGCATATAACTTTATGTGACATGGTATAGCCAATCTTCGCGCAATGATCTCCATCTTGTGCACTCCGGCATGATCTCCATCACTCCACCATGATTGCCTCCACCACGAATAGCAACTACAACTATTGCTAACTACTTAGCGATAAAGCAAAGCTATTACATGGCGTATAAGAAGTTGACACACAGGTCATACACAATTATATAGACAACCATATGGCTCCTGCCGGTTGTGTACTCATCGACATGCAAGTCGTGAAACATTACAAAACATGATCATCGCATACATTATACACATCACATCTTGGGCCATACCATATCACAGAAAACACTCCCTGCAAAAACAAGTTAGACGCCTCTACTTTGTTGTTGCATGTTTTACGTGGCTTTATGGGAGTAGATGCTAAGAACGATTCTTACCTACGGAAAGCCACAACGGTGATATTATGGTTGCCAAACTCCGGTGTTAATCCCATGACAACTATAGTGAGAGAAACTGACATCCACCAGCCGCATGTGTGGAACAAGCCACACGTCAAGTGCGGAGCCGGTCTCGCGAACGACGTCGCGTAAGGTTGGCCTGGACCGCTTCAATCTCACTATCCCGCGTCATAAGAAGAACACAAACAAGAGGCTTGCAACAGAAAACATCAACGCCCGCAACAACCATGTTGCGTTCTACTCGTGAAACACATCTACGCATAGATCTAGCTCTGATACCACTGAAGGGTTTCGCGGCATAGTAAATCAAAATTTTCTACGGATGCGAACAGAGGGAAAGCCAAGATCTAATCTAGGAGATGCAATCAACGAGAGAGATTGGATTAGATCTTCATACCCTTGAAGATTCGCACAGCGGAACGTTCGTCGGAACGTGGGTGATGTAGTCGTACTCGCTTCTCCTCCTCGCGATCCGATCCGATCTAGCACCACAAGTGGCGGTGCCTCCGTGAGATGCACACGTGCAGCACCTCGACATCTCCTCCTTCCTCGGACCAGCAAGTATGGTGGAGAGATAGATTGGATCTACAACACGACGGCGTGGTGTATATGGTGGAGAATTTCTGCAGCAGGGCTTCGCCTACAAACAGTCGGGAGGGAGAGAGGAAAGCTAGCAAGGCGGCTAGGGTTTGGAGGAGAGGTGTGGGGGGTTGGTGCGCCCCCACCCCTCTTTATATAGAGGGGGGCAGCCCTAGCCCCTCCCCCAAGCCCAAAGGATAAGGAGTGGGGGGCATGGACTCTCCCCTCTTCTAGAAACCCTATCTCTAGTTTAAACGATTTAAACTCTCTAGGATCGGCTGGGCCCTATGGGGCCTTGTGCCCCTGGCCCAATGCGGCCAGGACACTCCCTCATAGGCCCATTCCCCCTCCCGGAAGGTGGGGCCACGTTGGTCCCCTTCTGGAAGGTTCTAGAAGCTTCCGGTACAATACCGATTAACCCGGAACAATTCCGAACTCCAAAAACTGCACTGCCTTATATGAATCTTATTCTCCAGACCATTCCGGAACCTCTCGTGATATCCCAGATCCCATCCGAGACTCCGAACAAAAATTCATAAACCAATTATCCAATCTATCCTAGCGTCGAGACACGTTAAGTGTGTGACCCTGCGGGTTCGAGAATATGCAGACATGATCTTCTATCAATAATCAACAGCGGGGTCTGGGCACCCATATTGACTCCCACACATTCATCGATGATCATATCGGATGAACCACGATGTCAGGATTCAAACAATCCCATATATATATTCCCTTCGTCTCGCGATATTTTACTTGCCCAAGATTCGATCGTCGGTACCGTCATACCTAGTTCAATCTCGTTCACAGCAAGTACTTTACTCGTTCCGTAATCCGATATCACTTTGTGATTAACTCCTTAACCACATGCTTGCAAGCGGTGTTGATATCGTTTACTGAGTGGGCCCGAAGTATATCTCTCCGACTTGGGAGGGACAAATTCCATCTCGATACATACAACCCAACAGATACTTTCCGATCACCTGAGAGACACCTTTATGATCACCCTCTCATAGGATGACGTTTGATGACCTCAAAGCTTTCTTCCGATACCAGGGAGTTGTAGTATCTCATGGTCTAAGGAATACAATATTTGACATAGGAAAAGCTTCGCAAAGATGAACACGATGATACGATCTAATTGCTTCGCTTAGTTTGGGTCTGTCCATCATATCATTCTCCAATGATATGATCTCATTATCAATTGACAACTCATGTCTATCGTTAGGAAACCTTAACCATCATTGATCAATGAGCTAGTCCATAGAGGCGTACTAGGGACACGGTGTTGTTCACAAACCACACAAGTATTAAAGTTTCCGCTTAATACAATTCTAGCATGGAATATAAACTTTATCATGAACAAGAATTATAATAATAACATCTTTATTATTGCCTCTAGGGCATAATTCCAACAACAGCCCCCAACGCCAATGTCCCAGCTCAGCAGCAGCGTCGTGTCCAGCCAGGGAGAAGATTTGCCACAGGGAATTCACTCAACCACAATGGCCGTCTTTTTCTCATGCATGCTGAAGAAGCTCAGGAAGCGCCAGACGTTGTGCTGGGTATGTTTTCTGTTAATTCAGTACTTGCAAGAGTGTTGTTTGATTCTGGTGCATCGCATTCATTTGTCACCGAAGAATTTGCCCGCACTAGTAAAATTCAACCAACCAAATTGAAGCATGTGATGATTGTACAAATTCCCGGATCAACCACCAAGGCTAGGCAAATTTGCAAGGCCGTCCCTATCCGAATCCATGGCATAGATTTTTATGCTAACCTAATAGTACTCGGAACTAAAGGTTTGGAAGTAGTACTAGGAATGGATTGGATGTCCAAACATAAAGGATTGATTGACTGTGCCAAGAAAGCCATCACCATGACCAGTACCGCCGGAACATCAGTCGAGCATATATCTGAAACCTTACCTCGCCAATTCAAGTGTAACAAGAGGCTAGCCCAACCTACCATTGACCAAGTTCGGATAGTCTGTGAATACCCCGATGTATTTCCAGATGTTTTGCCCGGTATGCCCCCAGATCGGGATATCGAGTTTATCATCGAGCTAATCCCCGAAACATGACCCATAGCCCAGAGACCCTATAGTATGAACCCGTCAGAACTAGAAGAACTGAAGAAGCAACTGGATTCCATGTTAGAAATCGGATTGATTCAACCGAGTGCGTCCCCTTGGAGATCACCTGTCTTGTTTGTGGACAAGAAGGATGGAGGTAACCGTTTGTGTACGGATTATAGGAAGTTGAATGATGTCACCATCAAGAACAAGTACCCCTTGCCTAAGATAGAAGATTTGTTTGATCAGTTGACCGGTGCCCAGGTGTTTTCTAAGATTGATCTTAGGACTGGCTATCATCAACTCAAGATTCGTGCAGAAGATATTCCAAAGACTGCCTTTACCACCAGATATGGATTGTATGAGTATACAGTCATGTCTTTTGGATTAACCAATGCCCCCGCTTATTTCATGAACCTCATGAATAAGATTTTTATGGACTCCCTGGATAAGTTTGTCGTTATTTTCATTGATGACATTCTGATTTATTCCAAATCAGAAGAAGAACATGAGCTACACCTAAGGACCATTCTTGGAACCCTTAGAGAGCATCAGCTGTATGCAAAATTTAGCAAATGTGAATTCTGGTTACAGGAAGTAGGATTCCTCGGTCACATTGTATCAGCCGGAGGAATTGCCGTTGACCCTGCCAAAGTGAAAGATGTAGAAGATTGGCAAGCCCCAACCACTCAAACCCAAGTTCGTGATTTTCTCGGATTGGCGGGATATTACCGCAAATTTGTAGAAGGATTCTCTAGTATCGCCCGACCCATGACCCAATTACTGAAGAAGGACAAGAAGTTTGAATGGACCGACAAATGTGAAGCGAGTTTTCAAGAACTCAAAAGGAGATTGATTTCAGCCCCAATCTTGATCATGCCGGATATCACGAAGCCCTTCGATGTGTATTGTGACGCATCCAAGATTGGTCTCGGATGTGTGCTAATGCAAGAAGGAAAAGTTATATCTTATCTATCGCGACAATTGAAGCAACATGAACAAAATTACCCAACCCATGACCTCGAACTCGCAGCCGTAGTTCTAGCCCTGAAGACATGGAGACATTACCTGATGGGAAACCGTTGTGAGATTTATTCGGATCACAAGAGCCTAAAGTATATATTTACTCAGAAGGAGCTGAATATGAGGCAGAGAAGATGGATTGAGCTAATCAAGGATTACGGCCTGGACATTCACTATCACCCTGGTAAAGCCAATGTGGTAGCCGATGCCCTTAGCAGATTGCTGTGCCGCTTGAACTCCATGATTTTGAAGGAGCAACCAAGCTTGCACAAAGAGATGGAAGATTTTCGAATGGAATTAGTAAGTGAAGGATTTTTGGCTAGCATAGAACTTCAGCCCACTTTGATCAGTCAGATTAAAGAGGCGCAGAAAGGAAATGCCAGTATCGACGGAATCAAGCGTCGTATTGGTACAGGCAAAGTACCCGGATTCACCGAGGACGAAGAAGGAGTTTTGTGGTACAAAGGATGCCTTTGTGTACCAGCAGATTCGGAGTTGAAAGAAGTTATCTTGAAGGAGGCTCATGATACTCTTTATTCTATCCATCCCGGAGGAACTAAGATGTATCAAGATTTGAAAGAGCAATTTTGGTGGCATAAGATGAAGAGAGAAATCGGAAGCTATATCGCCAAGTGTGATATATGTCAGTGAGTCAAGGCCAGACATCAAAGACCCGCTGGATTGTTGCAACCTTTGCAAATTCCGGAATGGAAATGGGATTCTGTAGGAATGGACTTTATCACTGGACTACCTACTTCTAGTAGGGGAAATGACTCTATTTGGGTCATAGTGGACAGATTGTCCAAAGTCGCCCATTTCTTGCCCGTCAAAACCACCTATCAGAGTTCGAAGCTAGCAGAGTTGTACATCGCTAGAATCGTTAGTTTGCATGGAGTCCCCAAGAATATAGTATCGGATCGAGGAACTCAGCTTACCTCGAGATTCTGGAAGAAAGTCCAAGAAGGTTTAGGAACCCGCCTAGATTTCAGTACCGCGTATCACCCTCAGACCGATGGACAAACGGAGCGAGTAAACCAAATACTCGAAGATATGCTTAGAGCATGTGTGCTAGAATATGGATCCAAGTGGGAAGACTGTCTGCCGTTTGCAGAATTTTCATACAACAATAGTTACCAAGCCAGTTTGCAAATGGCCCCATTTGAATTCATGTACGGAAGAAAGTGCCGCACCCCTTTGAACTGGTCGGAAGTAGGAGAGAGTCAGATCTTCGGACCCGACATCCTACGAGAAGCAGAAGAGAAGGTTCACAAGATTCGTGAGCACCTCAAGACAGCTCAATCCCGACAGAAGAGTTACACCGACAAGAGACGTCGAGACCTCGCATTCAACATCGGAGATTTTGATTATCTGAAAGTGTCGCCATTGAAGGGAATGCAGCGTTTCCAACTCAAAGGAAAGTTAGCCCCCAGATATATCGGACCTTTCAAAATTTTGAACCATCGAGGAGAAGTATCTTATCAACTGGAACTACCTGAAGAGATGTCAGCTGTGCACAATGTGTTCCATATCTCGTTACTTCGCAAGTGTCTCGAAGTCCACGAGAAGACCGAAGTGTTCAAGAATATCGATCACCGGACCATAAAGATCAACGATGACCTGACCTATCCCGAAGTACCCATCCGTATATTGGAAGAAGCCTTTCGAACTACCAGAACCCGAAGCATCAAGTTTCTCAAGATTCAGTGGAGCAACCACACAGAAGAGGAAGCTACCTGGGAACGCGAAGATCACATCAGGACGGAGTTTCCAGATCTCTTCAAATCCTAGGTAATCTTTTTGTCCTTTTTCAAATCTCGGGACGAGATTTTGTTTAAGGGGGGAAGGTTTGTAACATCCCAAAAATACCAAACTTAGATCATCAAACACTAATCATCAAGATTAGGGTTAACAAAAACTTTTCTAAATAAACTCATGAATGCATGTATATGTGTATGCATGGATTTTGAATTTCTTTAAAAACCACCTTGTTTGTGTGATCCATTGCTTGTAAAATGTTTCTTAGGTGGAATGAACATCATCTAAAACATTTCCCACACTTTTCCTAAAGACAAGTAAATCAAAACAAATATATTAAGTGAATGGTCATTTTGACCAATTTAACTCTCATGCGTACTTTGGCTGTCTCAAACTTTCAAAACCTAACAGAAACTTTTCTGGATCTTTGCACCCCTTGAATGTACTCATAACAAGGTATCAAGGCCCACTTTGTGATCATCCAGAAACTTTCAAATGCATAGTTTAAATGACAATTCAAAATTGAATCTTCTTCATATGGGAAGATCCCACTTTTCCAAAACCCACTCAAACAAGCTCAACTTTCAAAACCCAAGCATCTGCAGACTCACCAGCACCAATCTAGCAAACCCACCAAAATTCATTTCAAAATTCAAAACTTGATTTCATGCGGCCATTTCATCAAACAGGTTGCAGACACAAATCAAACAAAACATCAAACACTATAGTGTGCAGTGATTCTTGCCTAACTTGTTCCCTAGTTAGCTCACACACAACTCAGTAGATCATCTAGAAAGATTAGCCCAACACTAGCACCCCTGTGAGCTTGCCATTGTCATCAATGGTGAACAGCCGAGCACCCCCATGTCACCCCATTGTGGACAGCAGGCTAGAGGAAGAACTAGCCGTGCCAACCTTGTCTGGGAGGCAGCCCACCGTCCACCGCCACTCCCTGTCCCAGCCGCGAGCGTTGCCAAGCCCTGGACCACGTGCACAAGCCACGCCCAGACCATGCCGAGCGTGCGCCAGAGCGCCACCCTCGACCAGCGTCCACAGACCGCGCGCCGCCCTCACCGCGTGCACACACGATCACCACCGACCCAGGAGACCGCCAGACATCCCCGTTTGCCGCCCCATGCCATACAGCCACCGCCCGCCGTCGAAGACGCCGCCTTTGCCGCGCAGAGCACCGGCCGTTCCAGACCAAACCACACCTCCCCATGCCTCGCGACCATGTCGTTGAGCATCGCCAGGAGACACAGCACCGTCCCCTACCCTTGCCCATGCCATTAGACGCCTGTAACATCGCCCCCGACAAGCTCACCGTGCGCCCCGACGGTCCCCTCGCTCGACTATAAATAGAGGCCACCCCCGCACGATTTCTTCACACCATCTCACTCCCCTCTCCCCACTGACCGTGCCACACCGTCCTCAGAGCAAGGCGAGCACCACCTCGCCAGAATTTCACCGGAGCCCGCCGCCTCTGGAGAAGAAGGGAGCCAGCGATTGGAGCCGCCCCAGGAGAAGCCACCGGTACCAGGAGGTTCGCCGTCGTCGACTTCGTCGTTCGCCCGCCTCGCCGACCCTCGCCCGTACCCCAGTGATCCCCCAGCACCCTTCACTGGCCGCGCTAGGTTTCGTTCTCGCCGGAGTTGTCTCGCGTCGATGATGACCCCCAGCCGTTAGATTAGAACTGGATCGAACGATCCATGTTGCCCCATACCGCTTCGCCTAGCCCCGTGTCACTGACGAGTGGGGACACCCACTTAAGCAGCCCGCGGGAGCACTGCGCTTAGCAGGCCGGCCCAGTAACTTTTCCCGCGCAGCCCAGCAATTCAAATTAAATCTTTTTCTATTTCAATTCAAACACACTTCAGCACCCAACTTCAAAAATCAACCCAGATCGATTCAGTGCACCAAATTGGATGAAACCAATTTTTTTGGAAAGGTCTGTGAATGCTTAACCCAAGCTCGTTGGATTCAAGTCATTTGGATCTGTAGATCACCCATAGTAAAAATAACAAGGCAGAAGCTTTTCTGCATTCAAACATTTTTCAAATTTAAACCATAAAAGCTTTTGAGTTGATTCCAACTCTCAAAAATCACATTTAACCATACCTTTCAGAATATATAAAAATATATAGGTTTACTTGCATAAATAATGTTCAAGTAATAAAAGAATGCTACATAAGCATTTCTAGCCACTTTAATTAATTAAAATAAAAGGGTAAAACCTTATTAAATTGTGACACCACTTTAAATCACATTCCCATGGACTACAATATGTGGTGATGACATGTGTCAACATGATCCCATGTTTAGTTTGGAGAATATTAAATCTTAAGTAGTTTTTCAATGAGTAGAAATTACTTTTCTAAAAATAAAAAGATTTAAACCAAGCTTTAACCTTGTAATGTTAGAGATGATGCTAGATCATCTATAGGACCCTTGTGTGTGATGATTGCAAGTAGTTAAGTATTGTTTGGTGATTGTGTACCTCGTACTTATTCATAGACGCTAGTACCGACCAAGGATACGAGGAGGAAGGAGGATACTACGAAGAGGAAGCCGAGGAGAACTTCAACCACTGCTCTGCACAAGGCAAGCCTTACTAATCAGGTTGACCTATGCAAGCTAACACTTGCAAGATACTATACCTATGCAAGCTTATACTGATATTGATACAAGCTAACCCTTGCCAGATACCCTACTGATGCCACAAACCCATACTTGTGCTATGACTACTATATGCCTTAAGCATATGTGATTATACCCACTTGATAAACCAAATCCTAGTTTTATGTGCTAGCTTCTTACTTTATTTCTTTATCAAAGCTTACTTAGAGTCTACCTAAGAGTTTGGTAGATACTAGACAGTTGTGCTGAAGGTTGCTTAAAGAGCATAAAATTTGGCCTAAGCTAGAAACCTTGATATCAGCCTAAGATATAAAGTTGGACTTAGTGAAACTCCACTAGTTACCACCCCTCATTAGTACTACCCCCACCTGTAGATGCTAGTGCTAAGCATAAAACTTGATCAACTTTTATATGGGAATACTTGGTGGAAAAATGGTTATGAAAACCTTGGAATGATGGATCATTCTATTGAAATGTTTTGGACATGTGTTTCTAAACACTTGATGATTCTGGTGATAAAAATGTTGAGGCGTGAGCCTTACCCCTTTATAAAACTGATGGTTGTCTGGATGCGACACCATTCCAATTTTTAGCGTACAACCACAATACCCGAATATTGGGTAGGGCTTGACTGGAAACTTATATACCTTAGTATTAGTTCCATCCCGGCCAAGGTCTGAGCTGAGGCTACCTTGTGAAGATTGCCCACCTGTGCAGTACCCAAGATGATAGTGGTCATGGTTGGGAGGCCAAACTCACATGAGAGGTGCTTATACTAGGGCGTGTAATTGAAAGGTTAGGATTGATTATCCGCATACTGAGTATGGTGAATTCAGGATTTGTTCCTGACGGATGTATCGAATTTTGTGGTGAAAGTGTACAATCTCTGCAGAGTGTCAAACTATTCGAGTAGCCGCGTCCGCGGTTATGGACAGTTGGAGTGGCCATACTGTTCCCCCGTCAGACTTTTCAAAATGACTTGTGAAATGAATTGAGACTTTGACTTGACCACAACAGAGTTGTGACCTGAATTACAAGATCCCACTTAGGAGTTATAAAATTGTGACTAGCTTTGGAACTTAGTAGAGATAAACCTGGCTTTTTGCAAAACAACCCTAGAGCCTAGTGTCCTATTATCAAAAAAAACCCTTTACTTGTTAGTATTAGTTTGCGAGTACTTAAAGAGTACTCATGGCTTTGTCCCTGGCTATTCCCATGGCCAGACTATGAAGAGGAGTACCTGGAAGATGGACCCCAGGAAGGTTACGACAACTAGGATCATCTCCCATCGTCAGCATTGCCTGTGACCCCGAAGATGGAGCTTCGCCTACGCTACCGTTATTATTACGTATTCCGCTGCTTGGTGTGGGCCCTCTGGCCACCTCCTCGGCCTCCCCTTCGCCTATAAGAAGCCCTCGATGAGAAAACCCTAAATCGCCAATCATATTTCTAGAAAAAGTTCCACAGCACCGCCGCCTTCGAAGGGGAGATTCGGGGGACAGAAATTCTCTGTTCCGGCACCCTGCCGGGATGGGGAAGTGCCCCCGGAGCCATCTCCATCGATCTCCATCGCCATCTTCATCACCGTTGCTGATTCCCATGATGATGAGGGAGTAGTTCTTCATCAGGGCTAAGGGCTCTACCGGTAGCTATGTGTTCATCTCTATCTATATGCATGATCTTGTGGTCATGAGCTTTGTAATCAAGTAGATCTGCCTTGCTACTCAAGTGCTTCATTAGATATATGCTCTCCTCATGTGTGTGAAAGTGACAGCGTTCATGCCATGGTGGCACTTAGGCTTGAGTCTACATAAATACTCTTTGTGCTTTAATAGATCTATGCTTTTCCCCACGTGTGTGAAAGTGACAGCGGGCATACCGTGTATGGCACTTTGGCTTGATTGAATATTTTTTATGAGTTATATTTGGAGTTGGATGTCTCTATGAAATTGTGGTGTTTATTGGAACCATCTAGCGCTTAAGGTGACAATGTGGTGTTATCTAGATTGGGGAAGGCGGACTTTGAGGAGTGTTGTTATAGCCCTACCGATGATTAGAGTGTCCAACCGGAGAGTAGTTAAGAGTAGTATCATGAAGAGAGGATATTTATATGAGAGAGTATTCACTAGTGAAAGTATGATCCCTAGGCCTTGTTTCTAAGCATTGAAACACCGCTTGCTACTAGATCTGTTGCATGTTTGCTTGCTTCCATCTTTGTTCCGTTTGCCGGGGAGGTTTTGGTCCTTTACCTTACCTCACCTTCAAGCTCTTTTCTAGCACCATTACCCCACGTCAACAACAAGTCAGAAGCTATTTTCTGGCACCGTTACCACTTGTATTTCACTATCTCTTCGCCGAACTAGTGCACCTATATTTGGGTGTGTTGGGGACACAAGAGACTTATTGTATCTTGATTGCAGGGTTGCTTGAGAGGGAATACCTTTGACCACTTCCTCCTTGAGTTCGATAAACCTTGGGTAATCCACTTAAGGGAAACTTGCTGCTGTTCTACAAACCTGTGCACTTGGAGGCCCAACAACTGTCTACAAGAATAGAAGTGCATAGACATCAAGCTCTTTTCTGGCGCCGTTGCCGGGGAGAAAAGGTAAAAGGCACTCACACACATTACCTCACGGCAACAGCAAGCCAGAAAGCTCTTTTCTGGCACCGTTGCCGGGGAGATAAGGTAAAAGGTACTCACATCCTCCGGTGTGAGTGCTCGAAGTTATTTCCTTGAGATTCTGCAATTTTGTCTTTTTGTTTCTTGTTTTCACTAGTTAGTCTTAATGGAAAATAACAACAAAATTAGAGAGCTCTATATCACTTATCTTGAGTTAGGACATGAAGTGTTTGAAGAGAAAATTAGAAAACCTATGGAACTTTATTTGCATGTCAATAGCAATGCTATTAGTATGAATTCTTTGGACACCATTATTGCTAATGCTATGGAAACGTCTAATATTGGGGAAGCTAGTTTTTATGAAAATGATCTTTTTAGGTCCCCAGCTTTGGAAGATAGCTATTCTATTGCTTATGATGATACCAAACCTCCAATTTATGATGATTACAATGATGAGTATGATATTTTCATTCCACCTACTATTGAGGAGAAAATTAATATTGATTACAATATGCCTCCTATATTTTATGATTATGGTGATGAGAATAAAAATGATAGCTATTTTGTTGAATTTGCTCCCACTACAATTAATAAGAATGACTATGCTTATGTGGAGAGTAATAATTATTATATGCATGTGTCTCATGATAAGAATGTTTTATGTGATAGTTATATTGTTAATTTTATTCATGATGCTACTGAAAGTTATTATGAGAGAGGGAAACATGGTTTTATGCATCTCAAAAATATTAAATTTCCCCTCTTTATGTTGAAAATTTTGAAGTTGCACTTGTTTTGATTTCCTATGCTTGTTGCTTTGTGCTTTCAATACTTGTTTCTTTACAAGATTCCTATGCATAGGAAATGTGTTAGACTTAAATGTGTTTTGAATTCGCTTCTTGATGCTCTCTTTTACTTCAATTCATATTTCTTATGTGAGCATCTTTTCAAACTATCAAGCCTAACTTAAGGGCGTTAAAGAAAAGTACTTGTTGAGAGATAACCCAAGAGTTTCCTTGAGTCTTGGAAGTTATTACTTCATTAATGGCCTCTCCTTATCCTTTTTGTTTGCTTTTTGTGCCAATAATGACCTCTAATGAGAGGGAAGTAAGATATGGGGAGTTGCTGTCCCGAAACAGATTTCTGTCCTCCACCAAAAAAATTCGTGAGGAATCTCTATAACTCGGATTGAGCTCAAATTTTACGAATAAATCCCCTAGTATGTTAGATAACTTTACTTAGTTCAACACTTTTTTATTTGATCAACAGAAGATGTTCGAAAAAATCGGTTTCTACATGCTGGTCTGTTTTGACAGATTTCTGCCATTATTTGTATTTGCTTCTTATTGATTCCTTTTTGTGTTCTCTTTAGGTGAATTGAGCTTTTTCAAGGAGTTACTACAGTAGCTTGTGTTTTTAGTGAAAATCCTTACTGTTCCAAAGCTTTGCCAGAGGTCTAATATCTTTTGAATACACTAATGTTGCTAATGAAGATTGTGTGAAGGAAAAAATTTCAGGTGTAAAGAGAGAGAATGATGCAATGAGATGAAGAATGGACAAAAGCTCAAGCTTGGGGATTCCACCATGGTGTCACCCCAAGAAATATCCAATAGGTACAAGTGTCAAAGCTTGGGGATTCCCAAGGCATCCCCTTCTTCATCAATAAAAAGCTCAGGTCTTTCTAGACACTTCGTTTTTATTGTTTCATGCATTGTTGTGTTGTCCTTGGAGCGTCTTAGTTTTTGTTTTTGGTTTTAGTTTGCTTAGTTTGATTGAGTAAGTTGGTTGGTTACACCACACTTCTTTTGGAGAGAGACACTCTGTTTCCATTGCCTAGAACACTCTAGTTTTCATTCTTATTGTCTTTTGAGTGTTCTCTTTTGCTAGCACTGTGTTTAGCCTTAGTTTTCTTATGCTTTAAGCTTAAAACTTTTTAGTTCTTCTTTGTGGATTTGTGGGACAAACTCACTGATCTTTATTGATTATTATCTTTGTGAGTTGTTTCAAATAAGTCGATTGCTATTGGAAAAGAGTAGAGAGTTTCATGCTTATAGTGGTACAAAAGTGAGCTTGCTTTGACTGTGTCCTAGACTTTATATTGTCATGCTAGATGTTGTTTTGACCTTATCTTAGTTATTATTGTTGTACCATGACTTGTTCCAAACAATTAGGATTGCTTAATGTGCCTTGAAGGAATCATGCGTTGTTTTAGCATACAAAAGCATAGTATTGCGGTATTCTCCTTTGATGTTTTGTTTGGGTTGACTTGGCACATGCTCACACCATGTTATGACTATGACAAGTCACCATAGCCTCTATGATCATTTAGCCCTTGACTTGTAGTACCACTTTATGCTTTGATTAGTAATGTTTTGTCGCTCTACATGATTATGGTCATTATTGCTCTCTTAGTTGGTTGCTCCTAGTCTTTTGCTAGCCTCCACTTGTTGAGTAAGTTCTACTCATGCCTCCAACTCCCAACAAACCAAGTTATTCCAAAGTGTCCACTATAAACTCCTATGCATGGTGTGTTACACCATTCCAAGTATATTATTGTTTTCATCTATCTTCTAATTAAAATATATTTTGTTATGTGAAAACTTAGTGATTAAAGCCCTCACGAACTTGATGGCACACTTTATTCCTTGCCCCTAATAAACTTGAACCATTGTGACAACTTTGTTGTATATGCTTGCACTTATAAGTTGGAATTAGCAGAACGTGCTGTCACGGGGAACGTTTTAAATATTGCACTTGTACTTTATACTCAATTGATATCATGATCTTTTGTCTATGGATGTCACCGGTGTGAAATAAAGAGGGAACTTGTAAGTCCATGGAGTTTGTATTCTATGTTAGAGAAACGCCTGAGCCGCTAGCCTAAGCCATGCCTAATCATGGTGGAAACTTGCAGCATTACCATAACGAGCTATCTATGAAGCATCCTCAATAAAAAGTTATGCATATGATAAATAAAAAGATCGCTGAGATGCTCATTGTCTGCTTGCCTTGTCATTTTGGTTATGGGAATGCTCCTATACCATGTGCAGGGGTACCCCGTTGGCGGTTCTTAATATATCTGTAGCGTATAGCATAGGATATCTGTATAGATGGAAAATGATCACCCGTATCCCTTGATTATAGGATCGGATCAGTACCTTAATTGTATCCTTGTAAACCACCATGTATTGGCAATATATAATGAGAGGGCGTGCGCCGTATTGGTGTACCGCCAAAAAAACCCTAATTACTTTTATATGGTATCAGAGCGTATTCTTCCCAAAACATCCACCATGAGTACTTCCTCGATCACGGCGTCGGCGGCAGCCTCGTCCTCCATCAACAGCAACCCCACCGTGAGATTGAATCGAGAGAACTACCTCCTCTGGGTGGCGCAGCGGGAGCCGATCCTCCGTGGTCGCTGTCTTCTTGGCTATGCCGATGGCACCATCCAAGCGCCGCCCACATCCATCAAGATCTCGGAAACCGTGGACGGCAAGGCCGTCGAGAAAACGGTCCCGAATCCGGAGTACGACGAGTGGTTCACCAATGACCAGCTCGTTCTCGGTCGCCTCGTCACCTCCCTCGAGCCCGACGTGCTTATGCAGATCGTTGGTCTGAAGACGTCGGCGGCGGTCTGGTCTGCCCTTGCCGCATCCTTCGCGGCTCAGTCGAAGGCCCGCATCAACCTTATCCGTGTCCAACTTGCGCACACGCGCAAGAACGACCTCTCCGCGTCCGACTACTTTGGGCGCATGAAGATCTTGGCCGATCAGATGACGGCAGCTGGCTGCCCGATCGATGATTCCGAGCTCATCAGCTACATCTTGGCCGGTTTAGACGAGGAGTACAACTCCCTCAACCAGGCCTACAATCTGCAAGGGTGCGTCATGTCCTTATCGGACTTCTTCTCGCACTTCATCACCACTGAGCAAACCCTAGAGCAGCAGGCTCGCATGCGCCAGTTCAGCGCCTCCGCGAACGTTGCCGCGCGTGGCTACCGTGGCGGCGGTGGTGCTCCAAACCAGGGTGGCGGTGGTGGATACCCACCGCAGGGAGGCGGTGGCGGCTACCTGAACCAAGGAGGCGGCGGTGGCTACTTGCATCAAGGCGGACACCGCGGCGGCAATGGCGGCCGCTATGGCGGCAACGGCAACCAGGGCGGCGGTGGCGGCAGACCTCGCTATGACAACCGCCAGTAGCAGCAGCAGCAGCAAAAGAATCAAGGCGGCGGTGGGAGACGCAACAACAATCGCAACCGCGGCCCTCGCTGTCAAGTCTGCAAGGTTTACGGCCACACTGCGTTGCAGTGTAAAGACCGGTTCAATCACTCCATTCAAAGTGAAGAGGAGGAGCACGTCGCTGCCTATATTCAGAACAATCGCAATGAGTCTCCGTGGTACACGGACACAGGAGCAACGGACCATATCACCGGCGAGCTTGATCGCTTGACCTTCCGCGACAAGTACTACGGGCGTGATCAGGTTCAAACTGCGAATGGTTCAGATATGACCATTAAACATATTGGCCAAACATCTATTAATACCCCGGTTAAAGATCTCTCTCTAAATAATATTCTTCACATTCCTTCGGCTACAAAAAATCTTGTTTCTGTCCATCGTCTAGCTGTTGATAATGATGTATTTCTAGAATATCATCCATGGCATTTTTTTGTGAAGGATCGGGCCACGAAGAGGGTTCTTCTTCGAGGGGGATGTGAGGGGGGACTCTATCCTCTCGTTTCAGCGTCATCTTCTCTGTCCAAGAAGCACGCCTATTTCGCCACGTCTCCAAGCCAGGAGCTTTGGCATCACTGCTTTGGTCATCCGGCGTTCCCTGTTGTGCGTCGGATTCTTCAGTCAATAATTTAGGTTTTTCCAAGGGATCCAATAAATTGTCGGTTTGTGATGCATGTCAACAAGCCAAGAGTCACCAGCTACCTTATACTCATACTCATAAACTTTCTACATCTCCTCTTGAACTCATTTATTCTGATGTATGGGGCCCAGCCATTCCTTCGGCGGGTGGTTTTAAATATTATGTGAGTTTTATCGATGATTTCAGTAAATTTGTGTGGTTTTATCCAATTAAAACTAAAGCTGATGTATTTCCTATCTTTACTCAATTTCAATCCCTTGTTGAGCGCCAACTTGCTAAAAAGATTATTTCTGTGCAGACGGACTGGGGTGGCGAGTATCGCAAACTCCACTCTTTATTTCAGCGGATTGGCATTGACCATCGTGTCTCTTGCCCGCATACCCATCAACAAAACGGTGTTGTTGAGTGCAAACACCGACACATAGTTGAGATGGGTTTGGCTCTTCTTGCTCACTCCCACGTTCCTTTAAAATATTGGGATGAAGCTTTTAGTACCGCTAGCTACTTGATAAATCGCTTTCCGAGCCCTGTCATAGAGAACTCTACACCTCTTACACGCCTCTTTGGTCATACCACCCAATTATTCTTTTCTTAAAGTTTTTGGGTGCGCGTGCTGGCCTCATCTTCACGCTTATAATGCTCGGAAACTTCAGTTCCGTTCTCGTCGGTGTGTCTTTATTGGTTATAGTATGATTCACAAAGGATACAAATGTCTTGATCTTTCCACTGGACCCCTTTATATATCTCGCGACGTCGTATTCGACGAGCATGTTTTTCTCTTTTTCGATTCCGCTCCTAACGCTGGTCCTCGCATACTTTCCGAAGAGCTCATTTTTCCGGGTATTGATACTGGCCATATGACTAATGATCATGCAAATGAATCACTTGTTTTTGTTCCTAGTCCCCTGTTGCAGCGTCAGGTACATGGTGATGATGGCAGCTGCACTACGATTCCTGGCACGTCCGCTCTGCCAGGCGCTGCCCCTGGTGCCTCTACTACAGCCTCGCATGCAGCCCACCACGAGGTCCATCATGGCGCTGATCACAGCGATGATCCCTCCAGCGACAGTGAGACAGCAGCTCCCTCGCCCGCTTCATCGGCAACCTCTGCAGTGGGTCATGCCTCCTCGCCTTCATCGTCCTCTCCGTCGACCGGCTCTTTCCCGCCTCCAAGCCCGGCGGTGACACCTCCACCACCTCCGCCACCTCCCGGTCCCGTGACACGTCTTCGCACCGGCAACCTGAAGCCTCTTGTTCGGACAGACGGCACGGTTCGATATGGTCTCTCTGCTGCTCCTTCTGCTGAGCCTGGCTCGCTTAATGCGGCTCTCTCTTCGCCGCACTGGAAGACTGCTATGGACCAGGAAATTGATGCACTCAACCATAATGGCAGTTGGTCTCTTGTTCCCCCTGTTCATAATCACAACGTCATCGACTGCAAGTGGGTTTACAAGGTCAAGCACAAGTCCGATGGCTCCATTGATCGCTATAAGGCCCGACTGGTGGCGAAGGGTTTTCGTCAGCGTTATGGTCTTGATTACGAGGAGACCTTCAGTCCGGTGGTTAAACCGGCAACTATTCGTCTTGTTTTGTCCCTTGCGGTTTCCCGTGGTTGGAATCTTCGCCAATTGAATGTTCAGAACGCGTTTTTGCATGGTGTTCTGGAAGAAGAAGTCTATATGAGACAACCCCCTGGGTATACGGATGTGAGTCGTCCGCACTTCGTCTGCAAGCTTCAGAAGGCTTTATACGGGCTTAAACAGGCTCCTCGTGCTTGGTTTGCTCGCCTCAGTTCCAAGCTGCAGTCTTTTGGGTTTACTCCTTCTCGGGCTGACACATCGCTATTTATTTTCCGCTCTGGCGATATTGTCTTATATGTCCTGGTTTATGTTGATGACATCATTGTCACGGGCTCTTCTCCAGCTGCTATTCAGGACTTGCTTCGTGATTTGCATGATTCCTTTGCTCTCAAGGATCTTGGTGATTTGCACTTCTTCCTTGGCATTGAGGTACAGTCTTCAGTCGATGGTCTTATCCTTTCTCAGACCAAGTATATTCATGATTTGCTTCAGCGCGTTGGTATGACCGGCTGCAAGGGTGTTTCTACACCGATGTCCACTACAGATAAGTTGTCCCTCTCTGTTGGTGAGCCTCTCAGTCCTGATGATGCTACCAAGTACCGCAGCACTGTTGGTGCTCTTTAGTACTTGGTCCATACACGCCCGGATATTGCTTACTCTGTCAACAAGGTGTGCCAGTTTCTCCATTCTCCTACCAGTGTGCATTGGACGGCGGTGAAAAGGATACTTCGTTATCTTAATCTCACTACATCTACTGGTATGTTGATTCGGCGTTCTTCTTCCACCTTGGTGAGTGCCTTCTCAGATGCCGATTGGGCAGGATGCCCTGATGATAGGAAGTCTACTGGTGGTTATGCAGTCTTCTTTGGACCCAACTTGATCTCCTGGAGTGCGCGCAAACAGGCCACTATCTCTCGATCTAGTACTGAAGCAGAATACAAAGCATTGACTAATGCTACAGCAGAGATCGTATGGATACAGTCGCTTCTCGGTGAACTTGGCATTTTTCAGCCTCGTCCAGCTTGCTTGTGGTGCGACAATCTTGGTGCGACTTATTTGTCGGCAAATCCATCCTTTCATGCACGAACCAAGCACATCGAAGTTGATTTCCACTTCGTCCGAGATCGTGTGGCGCGCAAGGTATTGGATATACGGTTTATTCCGTCTCAAGATCAAGTTGCAGATGGTTTCACAAAACCATTGTCCGTACGACTACAGGACTTGTTCAAACACAATCTTAATCTTCGAGCGTTGTGATTGAGAGGGTGCGTTAATATATCTGTAGCGTATAGCATAGGATATCTGTATAGATGGAAACTGATCACCCGTATCCCTTGATTATAGGATCGGATCAGTACCTTAATTGTATCCTTGTAAACCACCATGTATTGGCAATATATAATGAGAGGGCGTGCGCCGTATTGGTGTACAGCCAAAAAAAACCTAATTACTTTTATAGCGGTTCTCAATGATAAGCAAATACTTACAATGACAATAACTTACCTGTGACTGAAGTTGAGTATGCATGAGGTGTGGCCCTCGTATTCAAGGGACTTGAGATTGCCAACTTATACTTCGTCAAGCATATACTCCATCTTTGCCACTTTAACCTTAATCACTTCAAGATGCCAATGATAGGGGCAATGAGGGATGAAAGCTAACAAGTACCATAATTTTTGGAAGCTCTTTTTGAAACTTGTAATCTTCCTTTACAAAAAGGCCTTTCTTCCACCACTTTTGAGTCTCCACCTTCTACCTTTAGGCACCATTAAGAGAGCATAGTTGTCATTCTGTGTGCAGTGTTCCAAAGCTTATTGATTGATGCATATTGTGATATTACTTGTTCTTGTGCTATTTGTTTCTACTTGTGAACTTTGAAGGTGTCCTATGCATCTATTTGCTACTCTATGAGGGACAAGCTGGTTGCCACTATGCTATGCTTTCTGTATGTGAAACAAACAAACGTTTTTCAATGCATGTTATTCATGATCTTTGTTTGTAGCCTTTCATGTTGCATGCATATTTACTTTGTCTTATTGTTAGAACTCCATCTTTCATGCACATGTTTAGAGTTCTTTGATCCCAGCTTTCAATGCTTGCAATTGGTTTTATCTTGGTTTTGATGGTGCATGTCACCTCAAAAATTATTATTTTTATCACTTACCTACTCGAGGACGAGCAGGAGTTGAGATTGGGGATGCTTGTGTAACTACCTCGGTGAATTACGCTCCTAGTTACAAGCCTGGATGAGCGGAAATGGTTAAAATAGTACGGTGGGGCCCGAATGCCACTCACAGGTAGACCTTTCGGCCGTCCTAACCATTTCCAAACATCGGGACAAGAACGGGCGGCGTAATCGGCAGGCGAAGGGATCAACTACATACACAAATGAGTATGTATGCAAGCCACCATACAACAGTCCTCAGAGCCATTCCATCTAAAAGAAATAGAAATATTGCAACGCCATACGGCAAGATCCAAATGTCCTAGATAGATATAATAGTTTAGGATATCTCCTCATACATCAAACATCAGAGTATCAGGCGGAAGCGGCAAACAAGATCCGAGTACGGATAAGAAGCAAATCGGCATAAGATGCCCCATAATAAACACATCCCGCCCACAGATCTCACGGATCCCCGTTCCCGGAATCTCTACACCGAATGATCGTTGCCCACATCGTCCGTCTCCTCCACCCAGTATCCATCTTGTGAGTGTACCTGTTCATCTGAATCAAATAATTTATCGTGTGAGACCCTAGGGGTACTCAGGAAGTCTTTATGCCTCTAAAGGGGACACAACCTGGGTGACACAATTGCAGCAAAAGATAATACCTAACAATTCTATAGATACTCGCTAACCATCCGCCTAACCAAAGATAGACGGATGTCCGTGAATTAATAACAACAGTTATAACAGTAATATTAACAGATCCATCCTCCTCCTCGCTTACCAACGAGGAAGCGGACGAACACCCCCCATCCGTTGGCAGTTTTATTATCCATTCCATGAGTGTTGCACTATTTACTAGTCAGTTACTTAGTCAAATTAAAAGCGGTACTTTAGTTATACTTGTCTATGATCGAGAAACTATGCTCCAAGTCGTCCATAACCGCGGACATGGCTTTTAGAAAGTTTTACCCTGCAGGGGTGCACAAATAGCAACACACACTCGATCAACCTCGGAAAAACCAAATCAAAACCCAACGTGGCATTCACGACAAAGCGATCACAGGATTCAGAAATATTTCAGGGGGCCACCCCATTAAGCTACCCGCAACGAAGTTGGCCGGCTCCGAGACGGACTCAAGGTTTGTGTGGACGGCTGTAAACGACTGGGAACCCGAAAGTGTGACTGGGCTTGTCGATACAGCGAAAACGTGTCACGGACCTAAACAGTACAGGTGCTCCTCGCACAATCGTAAATAAAACAGTAAAGCATGGCATAAGTACAGGATAGTAATAAAGCCCCAAACTACTTGTGGCCCCAAGAAATAAGAATGAATCAAGCTTTGGCTCAGGGGGGTCCATAAGCCTCCCGGATGTGGATAGCGCGAATATTCAAGGAACAGGAATCAAGTACTCGGGGTCCTACGGGACACAAGTGAGCATGAAAAACCAAATAGCAGATATTGCTCACCGGTGCCACTTTCATTAGTTATCCCATTACTACTCAGGTTAAGTTGTATAGGTACCTCGTTATCCATCAGACACTCACATACCCTACACATGCTGTTCTACGACCCGCATGGCTCAAACAACTCCTGTAGTAATGGCTCATGGGATGGAGGAACAAGCTTCGGTGGGGTTTAAAAGTAAAGGCTATGCAGTACTTGGGATTCAGTTTAATGCGATCGCGACTCAATGATGCAAGAATAAGATAGAGGCAATAGGTACTATATGTATGCAAGCATGTGGTAGTGCTTGCCTGGCAGCTCAGTTGAAGCGAGAGAAGGATCTGGGTAGTGCTCCTGGGTTTCTTGATATATCCCCTGCTCAGCATCTATTCGAAGAAGAACCAAACAAACAAGGGCCAACATAAATAAAGTTCCCAAGCATATGAATAAATTGCGACAAGCAAACAATCATGTCATGATGAATGATGCACAATTTGCATGGCAATAAAGTAGCATGGCATGGGTGTGGTGTGGAATACAAGAAATAAGCATTTTATTGAGTTTTGGTCACATTTTATACTCCAAAAAGTTGCTGTATACTTTATATTTATATGATGCATGCTGCAATACAGAACATGGAATGCATAAACAGAAAGGTCTCGTCGAGCTAATCATTTTAGACATATTATTTGTTAAATTTGGAGTTATAATACAAAAGTTGTTAATTAATTAAGGAAAAAGGGCATTTTATTGTAATTTAATCAACTTGAAAATTAAAATGTTCAAAATATATTTTGAAGGGCATATTTGAATTCCTCACATTTTTCTGATTTCAAAACATATATTACATGTATTATTTGGATTTGAGAAATAAAAGTTATTTTAAAACAGATTTGAATTTGAATTTAAAATAAATTTGAAAAGTTTAAATTTAAAACAGAAAAGAACAGAAACTTTTGTTACTCAGACAAACCTAGCCAAAGACACAGACAAGTGGGGCCGATGCTGACTGGGCGAACTGACGCGGCGAAAACTTTTCTCACCGCGGGGCTTCCTAGCCACAGAGTGTGACAGATGGGGCCGGCAGCAGGGGGCCACGCGCGCGCGTTACCCAGCGGGGATGCGACACGTGGGCGGTCCGAGGGCTGCGCGATGGGGACGCCTAAAGTCGAGGTGCCTTTCTGCAAAACTTCCGCAGGAGCTGGCAGGTGGGCCAGAAGGGCTGCGGGTTGAGGCGGGAAAAAGGCCAGGGGTCTTACTGCGAAAACGACGGCGTCGCCGGACTGCTGCTGCGCGCCGATCTGTAGAGTACAGAGGATCGGCCAGAGTTTGGACGACGATGGCGACCAAATGGCGGCGGATCTCGCCAAGCCGCAAAAACGAAAAACGACGAGGGGACTTCGGGCTACCACTTTCGTTCATAGAGCTTGCACTCAGATGGTCTACAGCGCGCGGAAAAACTAGGGGAATCCGAGGGCAGCAGGCCGGCTGCAGACGCGTCTGTCGGTGACTACGGCGGCGCGCGTGCACGCGGGGTGCTCGACGCAGGGCGGCGGTGCTACGGTGCAAGATAGGGTAGGGGGGCATGTCTAGGGGGTTAAGAGGCTCACCAGGAGCTTGTCGGTGTGGTTGCTGGAGCGAGAGGTGGATCGGGTCGGAGCAGAGGCAGGGGTCCCGCGGGCGTCTGATCCGGTGGCCGCGGCGTGCCCAGGGAGCTCCAGAGGACTCCGGCGAGGCTTGGCCGGTGCAGGGTGAGGTAGATGAAGCAGACGAAGCTCCTCGTGTTCCTTGTACAGCTTGGCGCGCTCGGGATCGTCGGCTAGCAAGGCAGGCCGGAGCTAGGGTTTAGAGAACCCATGGCCATGGCCAGGATGTGGTGGGGAGGAAGGAGAGGGGTCTGGCTTCGCCCAGATGGGATCTGAGAGGAGTTCTGGGTGGTTGGGGTTGGAGATATGAGAGAGGAAGGATCACATGGGGGGTCACCTTTATGCAAAAAGAGAAGGAGGAAGGCTTCGGTAGTCTAGGGCTAGGTCTTCCCTTCTCTCTCTTTGTTTCTTTGCTTAAAGAGGAAGGAGATGGGGAGCAGGAGGGGAGGGGAAGACGTGGGGTGCTGGCCATCTTCTTGGTTTGCAAGAAAAGAAGAGGTACGGAATGTGGGTGATGTGGGATCATGCCATCCATGTGTGCCATGGCAAGCACATGGGTGGTGGCCACGGTTTGGGAGGGGCTAGTGTGGTGTGGTTAGGTTGGGTAGATTAGGCTAGTTAGGTTTGATTTTAGTTGACCAAAAACAATTAATCTCAACTCTTTAGGTAAAACCCAAAACAACACCAAAACAAAATAGAAGGAAAAGAGGTGTAGATGGTGCCCATATTGCATGTGCCATGCAATGCATCCATAATGCATGTAGGCAAGCAATTGATCATGCATGTATGTGAGCATATTTAGTGAAAACTAAATATGTGACAGGTATGTGAGCTACAGAAGTGAGAGAAAGCAAATAAAACCAGATTAGGATAGATTTGAATTAAACCACATGTATGCATGTGTAAGAATAGAATAATGGGTCCATACATGTATGAGTGACAAGAATAAAATGCCAAGGCAAGGTAAAATGGTCACATACATATATATGGTGGAATTAAGATGATACCAAAAGGAAGGTGGCCATTGTTAGTAGATGAAAGGATTAAAGAGAGATGCCCTCAGCTCATATTGGGCATGTAACAATATATCAAGATACAAATACAATATATCAAGAAGCAACTATATTTAATAAGACAAATGCATTATGAGAGGAAGACCCAAAAGGAAAAAAGGGGTTTTATATGATGCTCAAATTCAAGGTGGCATGATGACATGAGCATGATATAATTATGATGCAACAATTATATATAGGAAGTAGCCATTATATTACTAGACCAAGTAGCATTACAATTGTTAGACAATTGGGATGCTACAACTCTCCCCCACTAAACAAGAATCTTGCCCCGAGATTCCTAGGAAAAGAAAACAACACAAGGAGAGGTGGGTGTTCGAACGAAGGTGACCCTCATGTTCCCAAGTTGATGAATCATGGAATGGTGCGACCACTACACCTTGCAAAACTTGCTAGACTTGTTGCGAGTCTTGCGTTTTGCTTGAGAAACAACGGGTTAGAAGAGTTGAAGGATTGTCGTGAGGCAAGAAGGTAGGATGAACATAACTCCAGTTTTCTCAAGAAACAAGATAAAAGACTAGAACCACTTGTGAAAGAAAAGGAAAAGATGATGTATCATGGATACAGAAAGGCACACCGTTAAGATTAAAGATTTACTGAGACGAGAGAGGATGACTCTTTATCTCGCCGGAAGACTAGGTTGGAGAGGTTTTGAACCACTATGACCATAGCATCGTATCTTCTCTCGGATTTGAGAAATGAAGTACGGAAACAATATTGCCTTCAAACAATAGAGTCCCTTGATATCAACAGAAAGGTTTAGTTAGACCTCGTCGGATTAGATTCTTGTTGCGCCGGTAAGACCCAAAGGATCACGCAATTGAGGTGCGCGGATATAACTTCCAGAGACGGATGTGAAGCCAGATCATGGTGGAATCCCGAGAAGCAAAGGATATGGAGGATCTGGAGTTTATTGTAGAGATACTTATTGCTTTCTTTAGCCTTGAGGCTAACGCAATAGATTTTCGGCTGATGGCCTCAACCATAATTGGCTTTACCACAGGAAAAGATTTGTTGAAACAAAGAGAGAGATAGTTTCCTTTCATCTTGTTTGGGGATATCGAGCATCGGTAGAAAGACGAGGATAGAAAAAGGTTTGCGTTTGTTTCCACCAGATAATTGAGGATTTTGCTCCGTGTAGAAAGGGTGAGATCACCAACAAGAGATTATTGATTACTTTCTTCGAAAGAGCACTCCAGAAAAACAAGGACGGAAGTAAAAGTATCAAGGGATAAAGGCCACTTCTAACTTCCGTGGAATGAGTGAAATCACATTAATTCACCAATTCAATGTACAAGAGCGAATGATAAGAGTAGTGGTATGGTAGCTACTCCATCCCGCACTCAAAGCATTACTCCGCACATGAATAAGAAAATCATGCACCCCAACTACCGAAATAGACTGAAGGTGTTGGCAAAAACTCATAGAACTCCGTTAGAAAACAAGGATAGATGCAAACGATTCGCCGGATTCATAGATAGATAAAGATGATGATGTTTTCGTCATGTCGGAAGTACCAAGCCACCGGAAAGATATAAAGGAAGATCACAGAGACAACTGCAAAATTTCACAGATATAGAAAAAGATAGCACCACTTGAACAGAAGGAATACAAGATCTGGAAGGTCTTCATGGCCTCCGGTGGATTGAGCATAGACGATAGAGCGAGAGGGTTTCAAGAGATTACTTAACGAGATTGAGGTGAAAGAACTCCATGTTCTTCTTGAAATGATTGAGAGAGATTTAGCAGCCTTGAGGAAATCTTCAGCGGAACGACGATGATAACTTGCCAACAAGGAACAACTCCGGATTGGTTGAAGATGGAGGATGAAATTAACAATGGACTTGTTGATTCCAGAGTTGAAGTAATGTATTTAGCAGAAGGACGTGGTTGAGATATGTGACTTCAAAAAGTCAGAATTCTCACTTTGAGACTTTGCACACAGGCAGTGCTCACGAAGCTCGAGAGAAAGAGACACAGATGATCTTCCATGTCCTTCCATAGATATCGAATAGGCAAGCATATTATCAACATATACCACCATGGATTAACAAGATATTCCCAGAATATCAAGTTCAAGAGGCGGGAGAACGAACAAATGCTCGAAACACTTTCTGAGCTCAACGCTCTTTGAAAGATCAACGTTACGAGTAAGGATTCCTGTTGAAGAAGATGCGCTGACAGAATAGGTTAACTGGTCCTTCGGAAGAAAAAGAGATGTCACCTGGTTCACATTGTCGATCGGATCACCGGTTACAAAGATAAAGAGATCTTGGATAAGAAACGATGATAGCTCATACCTTAAGCAAAGCTATCAGAGACGAAAAGATGCAATTCCCTCGTATCCAGGAGAATTGTGCAGATATAGGGTTCAAAAGGATGTGCAGCATGATGGACAGATGATAGACCACCGTAGTGCTTGGAGAAACTCTGGATTTCCAAAGATGCTTGAATATGCATAGATATGATCGCGGTGTACTCAAAATCACAGGAGATAACCGTCACCATTTGGAGGATAGTGGTGATTGCATTTTCCATATTCCACTCAAGATAAGTGTCATATAGCTATGCCGAGAACCAAATTACAATCACCAGCATCGGATCGACACATGTTATATAATTAGCCCAAGAGTATTGGAGATGAAATGAAACTCTAGGATTAAGCGCCGGTGACAAAAGAATGAGTTAGCATGGACATGCTGATAAAAGGGAGATAGATAATGTTTCACACACGACTGAAAAGGAGTGTGGAAGCACAGATGTATCAAAGAAAAATTTTCCGCATTTTTCGGCATTAAAATACCAATAGATGCGCAAAAACACTTATCAGGTAGCGATTAGCAACTGATGGTTTCACAGAATGTGGAGTTGCTAGAAGGAAGGACACCCTTAAGAAGATGGCACCGGTTAACAAGGAGTCAGATAGATCGCGCCGGTATTCAAAAGCCTGTCAGTATGGAATGTACCAACAGTTGATACCCAAAGGCAGATAAAGATAACATGTTGGATACAACAAACAGACAAGGAATTACACACACACACACACTCAACCTATGGTACTATGGAAACCCAGAACACGTGAATCCTAGTTTGAATTTAAGAAGAGGATAGAAAACGTTACACTTCCTTACCAGAAAAGGGTGGGTGGGTGGGTAAGAAGAAAAGTGGAAGCAGTCCTACTCTCACGTTTTGTTTTTCCCTAGTATACATAGCTACCAAAAATATTTGCTAGACTGACAACGACCATTTGGCTGAGACCCTGAAGGGCGGGATGGCTCTGATACCAATTGTAACTACCTCGGTGAATTACGCTCCTAGTTACAAGCCTGGATGAGCGGAAATGGTTAAAATAGTACGGTGGGGCCCGAATGCCACTCACAGGTAGACCTTTCGGCCGTCCTAACCATTTCCAAACATCGGGACAAGAACGGGCGGCGTAATCGGCAGGCGAAGGGATCAACTACATACACAAATGAGTATGTATGCAAGCCACCATACAACAGTCCTCAGAGCCATTCCATCTAAAAGAAATAGAAATATTGCAACGCCATACGGCAAGATCCAAATGTCCTAGATAGATATAATAGTTTAGGATATCTCCTCATGCATCAAACATCAGAGTATCAGGCGGAAGCGGCAAACAAGATCCGAGTACGGATAAGAAGCAAATCGGCATAAGATGCCCCATAATAAACACATCCCGCCCACAGATCTCACGGATCCCCGTTCCCGGAATCTCTACACCGAATGATCGTTGCCCACATCGTCCGTCTCCTCCACCCAGTATCCATCTTGTGAGTGTACCTGTTCATCTGAATCAAATAATTTATCGTGTGAGACCCTAGGGGTACTCAGCAAGTCTTTATGCCTCTAAAGGGGACACAACCTGGGTGACGCAATTGCAGCAAAAGATAATACCTAACAATTCTATAGATACTCGCTAACCATCCGCCTAACCAAAGATAGACGGATGTCCGTGAATTAATAACAACAGTTATAACAGTAATATTAACAGATCCATCCTCCTCCTCGCTTACCAACGAGGAAGCGGACGAACACCCCCCATCCGTTGGCAGTTTTATTATCCATTCCATGAGTGTTGCACTATTTACTAGTCAGTTACTTAGTCAAATTAAAAGCGGTACTTTAGTTATACTTGTCTATGATCGAGAAACTGTGCTCCAAGTCGTCCATAACCACGGACACGACTTTCAGAAAGTTTTACCCTGCAGGGGTGCACAAATAGCAACACACACTCGATTAACCTTGGAAAAACCAAATCAAAACCCAACGAGGCATTCACGACAAAGCGATCACAGGATTCAGAAATATTTCAGGGGGCCACCCCATTAAGCTACCCGCAACGAAGTTGGCCGGCTCCGAGACGGACTCAAGGTTTGTGTGGACGGCTGTAAACGACTGGGAACCCGAAAGTGTGACTGGGCTTGTCGATACAGCGAAAACGTGTCACGGACCTAAACAGTACAGGTGCTCCTCGCACAATCGTAAATAAAGCAGTAAAGCATGGCATAAGTACAGGATAGTAATAAAGCCCCAAACTACTTGTGGCCCCAAGAAATAAGAATGAATCAAGCTCTGGCTTAGGGGGGTCCATAAGCCTCCCGGATGTGGATAGCGTGAATATTCAAGGAACAGGAATCAAGTACTCGGGGTCCTACGGGACACAAGTGAGCATGAAAAACCAAATAGCAGATATTGCTCACCGGTGCCACTTTCATTAGTTATCCCATTACTACTCAGGTTAAGTTGTATAGGTACCTCGTTATCCATCAGACACTCACATACCCTACACATGTTGTTCTACGACCCGCATGGCTCAAACAACTCCTGTAGTAATGGCTCATGGGATGGAGGAACAAGCTTCGGTGGGGTTTAAAAGTAAAGGCTATGCAGTACTTGGGATTCAGTTTAATGCGATCGCGACTCAATGATGCAAGAATAAGATAGAGGCAATAGGTACTATATGTATGCAAGCATGTGGTAGTGCTTGCCTGGCAGCTCAGTTGAAGCGAGAGAAGGATCTGGGTAGTGCTCCTGGGTTTCTTGATATATCCCCTGCTCAGCGTCTTTTCGAAGAAGAACCAAACAAACAAGGGCCAACATAAATAAAGTGCCCAAGCATATGAATAAAATGCGACAAGCAAACAATCATGCCATGATGAATGATGCACAATTTGCATGGCAATAAAGTAGCATGGCATGGGTGTGGTGTGGAATACAAGAAATAAGCATTTTATTGAGTTTTGGTCACATTTTATACTCCAAAAAGTTGTTGTATACTTTATATTTATATGATGCATGCTGCAATACAGAACATGGAATGCATAAACATAAAGGTCTCGTCGAGCTAATCATTTTAGACATATTATTTGTTAAATTTGGAGTTATAAAACAAAAGTTGTTAATTAATTAAGGAAAAAGGGCATTTTATTGTAATTTAATCAACTTGAAAATTAAAGTGTTCAAAATATATTTTGAAGGGCATATTTGAATTCCTCACATTTTTATGATTTCAAAACATATATTACATGTATTATTTGGATTTGAGAATTAAAAGTTATTTTAAAACAGATTTGAATTTGAATTTAAAATAAATTTGAAAAGTTTAAATTTAAAACAGAAAAGAACAGAAACTTTTGTTACTCAGACAAACCTAGCCAAAGACACAGACAAGTGGGGCCGATGCTGACTGGGCGAACTGACGCGGCGAAAACTTTTCTCACCGCGGGGCTTCCTAGCCACAGAGTGTGACAGATGGGGCCGGCAGCAGGGGGCCACGCGCGCGCGTTACCCAGCGGGGATGCGACACGTGGGCGGTCCGAGGGCTGCGCGATGGGGACGCCTAAAGTCGAGGTGCCTTTCTGCAAAACTTCCGCAGGAGCTGGCAGGTGGGCCAGAAGGGCTGCGGGTTGAGGCGGGAAAAAGGCCAGGGGTCTTACTGCGAAAACGACGGCGTCGCCGGACTGCTGCTGCGCGCCGATCTGTAGAGTACAGAGGATCGGCCAGAGTTTGGACGACGATGGCGACCAAATGGCGGCGGATCTCGCCAAGCCGCAAAAACGAAAAACGACGAGGGGACTTCGGGCTACCACTTTCGTTCATAGAGCTTGCACTCAGATGGTCTACAGCGCGCGGAAAAACTAGGGGAATCCGAGGGCAGCAGGCCGGCTGCAGACGCGTCTGTCGGTGACTACGGCGGCGCGCGTGCACGCGGGGTGCTCGACGCAGGGCGGCGGTGCTACGGTGCAAGATAGGGTAGGGGGGCATGTCTAGGGGGTTAAGAGGCTCACCAGGAGCTTGTCGGTGTGGTTGCTGGAGCGAGAGGTGGATCGGGTCGGAGCAGAGGCAGGGGTCCCGCGGGCGTCTGATCCGGTGGCCGCGGCGTGCCCAGGGAGCTCCAGAGGACTCCGGCGAGGCTTGGCCGGTGCAGGGTGAGGTAGATGAAGCAGACGAAGCTCCTCGTGTTCCTTGTACAGCTTGGCGCGCTCGGGATCGTCGGCTAGCAAGGCAGGCCGGAGCTAGGGTTTAGAGAACCCATGGCCATGGCCAGGATGTGGTGGGGAGGAAGGAGAGGGGTCTGGCTTCGCCCAGATGGGATCTGAGAGGAGTTCTGGGTGGTTGGGGTTGGAGATATGAGAGAGGAAGGATCACATGGGGGGTCACCTTTATGCAAAAAGAGAAGGAGGAAGGCTTCGGTAGTCTAGGGCTAGGTCTTCCCTTCTCTCTCTTTGTTTCTTTGCTTAAAGAGGAAGGAGATGGGGAGCAGGAGGGGAGGGGAAGACGTGGGGTGCTGGCCATCTTCTTGGTTTGCAAGAAAAGAAGAGGTACGGAATGTGGGTGATGTGGGATCATGCCATCCATGTGTGCCATGGCAAGCACATGGGTGGTGGCCACGGTTTGGGAGGGGCTAGTGTGGTGTGGTTAGGTTGGGTAGATTAGGCTAGTTAGGTTTGATTTTAGTTGACCAAAAACAATTAATCTCAACTCTTTAGGTAAAACCCAAAACAACACCAAAACAAAATAGAAGGAAAAGAGGTGTAGATGGTGCCCATATTGCATGTGCCATGCAATGCATCCATAATGCATGTAGGCAAGCAATTGAGCATGCATGTATGTGAGCATATTTAGTGAAAACTAAATATGTGACAGGTATGTGAGCTACAGAAGTGAGAGAAAGCAAATAAAACCAGATTAGGATAGATTTGAATTAAACCACATGTATGCATGTGTAAGAATAGAATAATGGGTCCATACATGTATGAGTGACAAGAATAAAATGCCAAGGCAAGGTAAAATGGTCACATACATATATATGGTGGAATTAAGATGATACCAAAAGGAAGGTGGCCATTATTAGTAGATGAAAGGATTAAATAGAGATGCCCTCAGCTCATATTGGGCATGTAACAATATATCAAGATACAAATACAATATATCAATAAGCAACTATATTTAATAAGACAAATGCATTATGAGAGGAAGACCCAAAAGGAAAAAAGGGGTTTTATATGATGCTCAAATTCAAGGTGGCATGATGACATGAGCATGATATAATTATGATGCAACAATTATATATAGGAAGTAGCCATTATATTACTAGACCAAGTAGCATTACAATTGTTAGACAATTGGGATGCTACAGCTTGATACGTTGAAACGTATCTATAATTTTTGATGCTCCATGCTTGTTTTGTATACTTTGCTTTGCTTTGTCTACACTTTGAGGTGTTTTTATATCTTTTTTGGAACTAACCTACTAACAAGTTGCCACAGTGCCATTTGCCTGTTTTCTTCTGTTTTTGGTTCCAGAAAGGCAGAAAATCAATATTCTCGGAATTGGACGGGACAAAAGCAAAAGTTAATAACTTTCCGTGAGGGACACAGATCCAGAAGGAGGGACGGAGAGGCGCCAGAGGGTGGCCAGACCCCTGGGCACGGCCAAGCCTGGCCCGCGCCTGGGGAGGGTGTGGGCCCTCTGGCCACCTCCTCGGCCTCCCCTTCGCCTATAAGAAGCCCTCGATGAGAAAACCCTAAATCGCCAATCATATTTCTAGAAAAAGTTCCACAGCACCGCCGCCTTCGAAGGGGAGATTCGGGGGACAGAAATTCTCTGTTCCGGCACCCTGCCGGGATGGGGAAGTGCCCCCGGAGCCATCTCCATCGATCTCCATCGCCATCTTCATCACCGTTGCTGATTCCCATGATGATGAGGGAGTAGTTCTTCATCAGGGCTAAGGGCTCTACCGGTAGCTATGTGTTCATCTCTATCTATATGCATGATCTTGTGGTCATGAGCTTTGTAATCAAGTAGATCTGCCTTGCTACTCAAGTGCTTCATTAGATATATGCTCTCCTCATGTGTGTGAAAGTGACAGCGTGCATGCCATGGTGGCACTTAGGCTTGAGTCTACATAAATACTCTTTGTGCTTTAATAGATCTATGCTTTTCCCCACGTGTGTGAAAGTGACAGGGGGCATACCGTGTGTGGCACCTTGTCTTGATTGAATATTTTTTATGAGTTATATTTGGAGTTGGGTGTCTCTATGAAATTGTGGTGTTTATTGGAACCATCTAGCGCTCAAGGTGACAGTGTGGGGTTATCTAGATTGGGAAAGGCGAACTTTGAGGAGTGTTGTTATAGCCCTACCGATGATTAGAGTGTCCAACCGGAGAGTAGTTAAGAGTAGTATCATGAAGAGAGGATATTTATATGAGAGAGTGTTCACTAGTGAAAGTATGATCCCTAGGCCTTGTTTAAGCATTGAAACACCGTTTGCTACTAGATATGTTGCATGTTTGCTTGCTTACATCTTTGTTCCGTTTGCCGGGGAGGTTTTGGTCCTTTACCTTACCTCACCATCAAGCTCTTTTCTGGCACCATTACCCCACGTCAACAACAAGTCAGAAGCTATTTTCTGGCACCGTTGCCACTTGTATTTCACTATCTCTTTGCCGAACTAGTGCACCTATATTTGGGTGTGTTGGGGACACAAGAGACTTCTTGTATCTTAATTGCAGGCTTGCTTGAGAGGGAATACCTTTGACCACTTCCTCCCTAAGTTTGATAAACCTTGGGTAATCCACTTAAGGGAAACTTGCTACTGTTCTACAAACCTCTGCACTTGGAGGCCCAACAACTGTCTACAAGAATAGAAGTGCGTAGACATCATTAGCCTACTCGGTGTTAGCTTGGCAGAGGCCCACGTAATTACCCACTGCGGATGGAGAAGTCCAGGAAGGATTCGGGTGACCAAGGCCCATACGGGCGCAACTTCTTGAAGAGCGTGGATATCTAAACATAGAATTTCAAAGGGTGAAACCCTAATCTGTAACCGACTCGACCTACCTCGAGACCTGTCCTTCCCATATTAAGGCTAGGAGGGCATGGCGAGGAGGATCTCTCTCAACTTCATACACACACCTCACGCTAGATTCAATCTGCGCACCCTTGTAACCTTCAGTTCCGCCATCAATCAAGAACAGACAAGCAAGAGTAGGGTTTTCCCTCTGGGGGCCTGAACCTGGGTAAACACCGTGTCCCCGTGTTGCTTGCCTATTAGACATTTCGTGATCTCTAGTCTCCCCATCTTCTCTAAACCCAAGTCCATAACAATGGGCATTGACAAGTCGAACCCTCATTAATTGGCGCCATCTGTGGGGACTTGGGACGCTGATTGTGCGATCTGACGGTCCCATCCACCACCGTCTTCGACTCATACGCGATTGAGAACCACCTCTTCTTTGGTGCCATCGACTTCACCGTCCACTCGCCGACAACTCGCTAAAACTTCGACTCCATAGGCGACGGAATCAAACTGATGCTCAGGAGCTTTTGCTTCTAGGTGGACCATATCGGCACCCTCTGCCTTCCAGAGTGGGTGTCACCTCCATCGATCAGGCCCGCCTTGTGGGTACCACCAATCGGTGTCCTAGATACACCGTCCCTCACATACGCTTCGGATGACAGCAGCTGCAACTCTGATATGTGCGATCCCCCCACTGATGAAGTAACCTACGGTTCCGGATCTAAAATCTGCGGGAGCAACAATCTCCCCATCGCTACATGTGCACGTCCATCCACGATAGTAACGTCGACAACAGCGTCGACCCACCGAATCCCCCTGACGACCCACAAGTATAGGGGGTGTATCGTAGTACTTTCGATAAATAGGAGTGTCCATCCCAACGAGGAGCAGAAGGTGTTGACTAGTGGTTTGGATCAGGAATTCTCTGTAAATACTTAGCAAACGGATTTTTAGGGTTTTTTGATAATGCAAGAAATAAAGTGCGAGTAAATAAAGGCAATAATAATAATTACAGCAAGTGGCCCAATCCTTTCTTCAGCAAAAGACAAGCCGGTTGTATTACTTATGAGGACCAAATGTTCTCGAGGGCACATGGGAATACTGTCAAGTGCTTTCGCTTCATATAGTTGATTAATCTTCTTTAGTTGGATAAGTGTTGTGTGGGTGAACCTATGCTAATGTACCGACCTTACTTGGACTAATACATACTTGTGATTAAACCTCTTGCAAGCATCCGCAACTACAAAAAAGTAATTAAGATAAAAACCTAACCACAACATTAAACTCTAAGATCCTACACTCCCTTGTGCAAAGGTTTTCTAACGGGGGTTCAGGTTTCTATCACTCCGGCAACCCCACAATTAGTAGCAAAATACACAATGCATTCCCCTAGGCCCATAAATGGTGAAGTATCATGTAGTCGACGTTCACATGACACCACTAGAAGAATAGCACCATAACTTAAATATCAAACCATTGAATATTTCTCAACACAATTCCACTACTAACAACATGACTTCTCCCATGTCCTCAAGAACTAAACGAACTACTCATGAGGCATCATATGGATCAAGATCAGAGATGATATAATGATAAGTAACAATCTGAACACAAACAATAATTCAATGGTTCCACTCAAAAGCATCAACTACAAAAATAATCAACACCGGGAAAGTTTCTCCTAAGAACTATGCAAGATTCAACCCAATTGTTACAACGGGATGGAGTGGTGGTGATGGTGCTGGTGGAGATGATGGCGAGGATGATGATGATGGTCCCGATGAAGCCTAGCTTGATGACGGTGTTGATGGCGATGATATCCCCTTTCCGAGAAGGATTTTCCCCGGCAGAAATCTGTCTGTCGGAGAGCTCTTTCTCTCTCTGTAGTTTCCGCCCCGTAGAGGCGGCAAAATCTTTCTATGGTCACTCCCTGAGTCTTAGGGTTTTGAGGGGATGTTATAGGCAAAAGGGCGATGCCAGAGGTAGGCCAGGGTGGCCACACCACCTGGTGGCGCGACCTAGGGGGCGCGCCAGGGGGTGGTGTGGGCCCCCTCTGGCCCATCTCCACTTCCCCTTCTGCTTTCCTTCGTCTTCTGAAAAATAGGGATTTCCATATATTTTCTGGAATTTTTTGATCTTCGCGAATATTGCATCTGTACACCACTTTTTCCGTCAGAATCCTGACTCCGGCAGTTCATCCTCCAAAAGTCATGCAACATGCAAAAATAGATGAAATAACATAAGTTTCACCTCTTAATATGAAATATATCAATGACTAACAGTAAATTATGATATAAAATAGTGATGCAAAATGGACGTATCAACTCCCCCCAAGCTTAGACCTCGGTTGTCCCGAAGAGAAAGCTGAACTCAGTAAACATGACCTCATGTTTATAGAGTGAAGTGTCGATAAAAATAATATGGACAAGAAGCATCACATTCATTAATACACAAGTCATAATAAAAGAACTCACCATTATATAACTTAACTTGCAACGAGTATGGGAGTCACAATAGAGATGCATAAAGAAAATCATAATTGGTAATGGCAAACCTTGTTCTTGGTCAGAGAACAATTGACAAATCATACTTAGTTTTAAGCAAAGCTTTTATAATGGAGTTCATAAAGCAGGAATATCCTGCTCAAACACAATGGGCTTTTTACAAAGATAGCTTTCAAAGTATTACTCATTCAGATAAGAACAATGTGCAAAACAAGGAACATAAGAAACAAGATTAAATAAATCATCATATGGATGATTGAATCACAACAACTCAAACTTGTTGGAGATAGAAAGGAATAGGTTTTACTGACTCAACTTAAAAGTAAAAGATAGACCCTTCATAGAGGGAAGCAGGAATTTCAAGTTTCAAAAAGAGCTTCCAAAAAATTATGGTACTTACTAGTTTTGAGGTCTCATTGCCCCTATCATACGCATCTTGAGGCGATTATGGTTAAAGTGAAACAAATATGAAGTATATGCTTGACAAATCATAAGTTGGCAATCTCATGTCCCTTGAGTACGAGGGTCGTTACTCATGCTACTCAACATTAGTCACAAGAAAGTTCTTGTCATTTTAAGTATATGTGTATCATAGAGAACCGCCAACGGGGTACCCCTTGACCCATGATACAAGAGCTATCCCATATCAAAATGACAAGGCAACAAACAATGAGCATCTTAGCGATCCTTAATTTACCAAGAGAATGGTGGATATATTTTTTTTCTCTTCTCCTTTTTTATATATTTTTTTCTGAGGATGCTTCATAGATTGCTCACTATGGTTATGCTGCAAGTTTTCACCATGATTAGGCATGGCTTAGGCTAGCCGCCCAGGCATTTCTCTAACACATATATATAATACTCCATGGACTTACAAGCTCCCCTTTTATTTCATACCGCCGACATCTGTAAACAAAAGATCATGATGTCAACTGGATAATATGTACATGTGTTGAAAGCGTTCCCCATGACAGCATGGTTCTGCTAATTCCCAACTTATAAGTGCAAGCATATACAACATAGATGACACAATAGTTCAAGCTTATTAAGTGCAAGAAAGTAAAGTGTGCCATCAAGTTCGTGAGAGCTTTACTAACTAGTTTTCATATAACAAAAGAATTTTTAATTTGGAAGATAGATAAAACTCGAGAATTTACTTGGAATAGCAATAATGCTAATAGGTAGGTATGGTGGACACAAATGGCATAGGCTTTAGTTCAAGGGTTGGATGCACCGAGAAGCATTCCCTCTCAGTACAAGTTTTGGCTAGCAAGGATGGGTAGCAAGCATAAGAGTTGAAGGAAACAAACAAACATACAAGTGATAGAAACAATCATGTAATCTTCCTTGAAAACACAAAAGAACTTAACTTGGGAATACTAAGCTTATGAGCTAATCAAGAAAGAAAGAAAATAATAATATATCTATAAGTACTTTTCTCTTTTCCTTTCAATCCTCAAAGTGGTGTTGCTACTGACCAAAGCTAAGTTTGCCAAAACCAATTAAATTTACTTAATGATCCCAAAGTGATACCAATACTAACAACAAGATCAATCATATAACATGAATTGAAAACTAAGATAAGATGTGCAAAAAGTAAATGATGAAACTTCTCATTAATATTCCATAAAGGCACTCACACCAAGGGATACATAGATAACCAACTAGAGGAGAGATACTTCCACAATGCAAACCATACTATATGATAACTTCTCTATTCATGATATGACTCTACTAAAAAGTTAAAAAATATGAAAGATAATGATGTGATACCGCGGCACTCCCCCAAGCTTGGAACAAACCAAGGGGATGCCAAAACCTGATGACGAATTACTCCTTCGGTGGTGGTAGTGTTCTCTCGATAAGCTTTTCAATCAACTTCTTCAAATCCTCAATCTCGAAGGCTAGAGTACGAATCACCTCCGAATTATGCTCAATGCGGTTCATGATCATGTCAGACTGAGAATCCCAGTCCTTGTGGTTCTTTTCCTACTCTTCCTCCTTAAAGTATTCTTTCCCTGCATGGTTAGAACGAGGCATATCCCAAGTGGAGGGCAAATTTATTTTGGGCAAATTTTGGAATTGCTGCTCATGTATAAGAGTATGGAAGGAGTTATTGATACGTGGAGGAAGTGACCGTGGAGATAAGCAAAGATGCGGAACTTTCCCTCATGTGGAATTCCGTGCAGTCCTCCTGAGTTTGACAGGATTTGCCACCACTCCAATACTTGCAACGGTGGCGCAGTTGTGCGAACTCTTTTCTTCCTCCACTTATTCTTCAACTTCAACCACAATCTCCTCCTCCTGCTTGGGGTCTTGGAGATCATCTTCCACAAGCTTCTTGCCCTTGTCGTCAGCGGATATCATTATGCTTCTAAACTTGAGAATAGTTCCTGACAGAAATATATCAAAACGAAAACACGATGAGAACATGATATACGGACCTCGGGGGGTTATATATTATGAAGTTTTATGACAAAAGGAAGGTATTGGGAGAAAACGGGACGGAGACGGGCTCAGTGGTGGTCACACCACCTGGTGGAGCGGCCAGGTGGGCCCGCTCCATAGGATGTTGTGAGCCACCCGGGCTCCGTTTCCTTCCCTCTTTCGATTCGTTATCTTCCATTTGAAAAAAAACTGCAAAAATATAAATTGGCAAGTTTTTCGCGAACCTTTTCTTACCAGAACTGTTACCTATTCAAAAACGAACTCTGCAGATTCCTGATTTTGGTCTTTAATAAATTCTTCTGGAGTTAGCACTTAAATAATATCAATATCTTCATTTCCAAAAATATAATGTTTGAGCCTTTGACCATTCTTCATCTCCTTACATCGTTCTCTCCAAACATTTGAAACTTTCCTTTATACAAAGCTTCACACAATCTTCATTAGCAACATTAGTGTATGCAAGATAATAAACCTTTGGGTTCAATTTCAACTGAAGTCCATCAAAACATAAGCTACTGTAGCAACTCCTTTCAAAAACTCCCAAAAGAATTCAAAAGTAAATCGATTTAAGAGGAAAATGCAAAATGGCAAAAATCTGTCAAAAACAGACCTGCAGGTAAATATTGATTTTTTAGAAAATCTTCTATTGCTCAAATCGAAAAGTGCAAAACTAATGAAAGTTATATAATAACTTGAGGCACATGCCCAGAAAATTACAGCTCAATCTGACATACTGGGATTTTTCATGATTTTTTACAGTAAAGCACAAAAATCTGTTTCGGGACAGCGACTTCCCACATCTCACCTCCCTCTCATAAGAGGTTAATCTTGACACAAAAACCAAACAAAAAGGATAAGGAGAGGTTATTACCAAGGCAATAACTTCCAAGACTCAAATAACTGAAAGCAAAATAAAGTGGGTTGTCTCCCAAAAGCTCTTTCTTTATAGCCATTAAGATGGGCATGATAATTTCAATGATGCTCACATAGGAAATATGGATTTGAAGTAAAAGAGAGCATCTAGAAGCAAATATCCAACACATTTAAGTCTAACCCACTTCCTATGCCAAGGAATTTTGTAAGAAAACAAATTATTGAAACAAGAGGCTACTAGCATAGGAAGGAAAAACAAGTGCAACATCAAAACTTTCAACATAAAGCGGGAAAACTTAATATTATTGAGATGCATAAACCATGCTTCCCTCTCTCATAATAACTTTCAGTAGCATTATGAATAAAATCAACAATGTAACTATCACAAGAAACATTCTTATCATCAAAATGAGCATGTTTAAAATCACCAAAAAAAGGTTTAAGGTCAAAAACTAGATCAATAGAAGCAAGTTGTTCAACTCTGCAATCCTCATTAGGCAATTCATTTTCATAAGGAGCTTTAGAAAATTTGGAAAAATTAAACTCATAAGATTCTCCATCAAATTTAGTTAAAATTTTCACCCTCCTACAATCTATAATAGCTCCACAAGTATTCAGGAAAGGTCTACCAAAAATGATAGGACAAGTTTTACAAGCAGCTTTGCCAAGTACTAGAAAATCAGCAGGATATTTAGTCTTACCACAAAGAACTTATACATCTCTTAAAATACCAATTCGACAGATGGTTTCTTTATTAGCAAGCTAAATAACCACATCAATGTCTTCAAGTTCACAAGGACCAATTTCATGCATAATTTCTTTGTAAAGTTCATAAGGAATAGCATTTGAACTTGCACCAATATCACATAAACCATAATAGCAATGGTCACCAATTCTAACAGAAAGCACAGGGACACTAGCTTTCCTAGTTTTACTAGTGTGTGAGACAATATTAGAAGCGTCTTCATAGAAGATAATGTGCCCATCTTCTACCTTTTTAGTGACAAGGTCTTTCACAATTGCTACTGCAGGTTCAACATTTATTTGTTCATCAGGTTCTACAACTTTCTTTGTACTTTTGTTAACCACATTAGCTATCATAGAATGTTCCTTTACCTTAGAAGGGAAAGGTATTTTCTCAATATAAGGTTAAGGCAAAATATGATCAAAAGTATAAACTTCAATATTTCTAGCAGGAACATGATTAACAACATCTTTATAAGGTGCATGGTACTTGTTCCACTCCTTTTTGGGAATTTCAATATAAGAGGCAAAGGCCTTAAAACAATTGGAAATACTTTGAGAATCAAGACCATACTCAGTACTAATATTATGGAAGTCATGAGTTCCCATAAAATATTTAATGCATTCATAATCATAATTTATACCTGACTTTCTTCCTTTGTCATCCCATGCTTCAGTATTTTCTTGAATACGGTCTAGAAGATCCCATTTAGTTTCTTCTTTCATACGTGTGAATGATCCAGCACAAGACGCATCTAGTAAATCTTTATCATGAAGAGAAAGCCTTGCATAAAAGTTATTAATAATAATATTATTAGGCAGCTCATGAATAGGACATTTGAGCATTAGTAAATTTAATCTCCCCCAAGCTTGGGATGTACTCTCTCCATCACGAGGCCAAAATTTATATATTTGATTTTGGTCTTTATGAATCTCACTAGAAGGATAAAATTTAGAATAAAATAGAGGTACTATTTCGTCCCATTCCATAGATTGGCCATTCTTCAGTAGCTTATACCATTCTTCAGCTCTACCATTCAATGATATAGAGAGCAACTTTTTCTTCACTTGTTCCGTTGTTATACCTGCACACTTGAACAACCCGCATAATTTATGGATAAAAAACAAGTGATCACCGGGATGGACAGTTCCATCTCCAAAATAATAGTTATCCATAACACGATCAACAATTTTTGTAGGTATTTTAAAAGGATCTATTTCAGCAGGTGGTGGTTCATATACTACCCTAGCAGTGGTAGTAGCTCTCCCAAATAGGAAACTAAGTGGATTATCCATACTAAAAACAAAGTAACAAACAGAAATTAAAACAATACTCATAGTAGAAATTTCCTTTGCCAGTTCAACTCTTCAATAGTGTTTCACTCCCCGAAAACGGTGCCAGAAAATAGTCTTGATGACCCACAAGTATAGGGGGTGTATCGTAGTACTTTCGATAAATAGGAGTGTCGATCCCAATGAGGAGCAGAAGGTGTTGACTAGTGGTTTGAATCAGGAATTCTCCGTAAATACTTAGCAAACAGATTTTTAGGTTTTTTGATAATGCAAGAAATAAAGTGCGATTAAATAAAGAGACAATAACAATAATTGCAGCAAGTGGCCCAATCCTTTCTTCAGCAAAGTACAAGCCGGTTGTATTACTTATGAGGACCAAACGTTCTCGAGGACACATGGGAATACTGAGTGCTTTCGCTTCATATAGTTGATTAATCTTCTTTAGTTGGATAAGTGTTGTGTGGGTGAACCGATGCTAATGTACCGACCTTACTTGGACTAATAAATACTTATGATTAAACCTCTTGCAATCATACGCAACTATAAGAAAATAATTAAGATAAAAACCTAACCACAACATTAAATTTTGAGATCCTACACTCCCTTGTGCAAAGATTTTCTAACGGGGGTTCAGGTTTCTAATGGTGAAGTATCATGTAGTCGAAGTTCACATGACACCACTAGAAGAATAACACCACAACTTAAATATCAAACCATTGAATATTTCTCAACACAATTCCACTATTAACAGGATGACTTCTCTCATGTCCTCATGAACTAAACGAACTACTCATGAGACATCATATGGATCAAGATCAGAGATGATATAATGATAAGTAACAATCTGAACATAAACAATAATTCAATGGTTCCACTCAAAAGCATCAACTACAAAAGTAATCAACACCGAGAAAGTTCCCCCTAAGAACTATGCAAGATTCAACCCAATTGTTATAGCGGGATGGAGTGGTAGTGATGGTGCTGGTGGAGATGATGGCAAGGATGATGATGATGATGATCCCGATGAAGTCTAGCTTGATGACGGTGTCGATGGCGATGATCTCCCCTCTCCGGGAAGGAATTTCCCCAACAGAAATCTGCCTGCCGGAGAGCTCTTTCTCTCTCTGTAGTTTCCGCCCTGCAGAGGCGGTGCAATCTTTCTATGGTTGCTTCCCGAGTCTTAGGGTTTCGAGGGGATGTTGTATCCTAAAGGGCGATGCCAAAGGTGGGCCAGGGTGACCTGGTGGAGCGGCCCAAGGGGCGCGCCAGGGGGTGGTGTGGGTCCTCTGTGGCCCATCTCTATTTTCCCTTCTTCCTTCCTTCGTCTTTTGGAAAAATAGGTATTTCCATATATTTTCTTGAATTTTCTGTTCGCAAATATTGCATCTGGAGACCGCTTTTTTCCATCAGAATCCTGACTCCGGCAGTTCATCCTCCAATAGTCATCCAACATGCAAAAATAGATGAAATATCATAAGTATCACTTCTTAATATGAAATATATCAATGAATAATAGTAAATTATGATATAAAATAGTGATGCAAAATGGACGTATCACCCCTCCCAACCCGCAGCCTCCTGATGAGTGCATATTTCTATCATGTTTTATATTATTATTTTGCGTTGTAGTTGTAGGATCTTGGTATTTTACGGTGTTCGCATGCATATTTTATGTCTATTTTCACCAGGATCAGGATACGATGGTAAATTATTAGATGAAGTAAGGTGAGTTCCTCCAAAAGAGAAGAAGTCCTTGTTGTTGGAGGAGCTTGTCATCCCCGAATATATAAACGGTAAGTGCAATATAAGTTTTCTTACTCTAATAAGTGATTTGCTTTCACAATTTCTATTTCTGAAATTTTTGCCTTTGAAATCATCATGTTTTCTGAAGTTTCTGAAGGTTTTTACCAACTATACGGTCGCAACTATATGACCGGAGAAAAATCTCCCATCGTATAGTTGGTTGTTGAACCTTCTATACCATCTTCACGAAATTATTTTCGGCGTTTGAAAACTATACGACCAAACTATACGGCCGGAGAAAAATCTCCCGCCGTATAGTTGGTCGTTGAAAGTTCTAAACGGTCTGCCCCCTTTTCCGATTTTATTCATCTATAGAAGTGTTTGTTTTGTCAATTCCAAATCGGTAACTAAATAGACCTGGACTCGAGATAATTGGAAATATCTGCCCAGAACCAACTATACGACCGGAGCTATACGGGCTACGCCCGTATAGTTGGTCGTTACGCACCAGGACTTCTCTAAATCCGTGATTTCTTTCCAAATTTCGTTAAGATTTTTTCTTGGGCGTGAATTTGGTTTTTCTCGCGAGTTTTTCGGACCTCTGACCCCTCTTATATACTGCCCTTGTGTTTCTATCTAATCATAATCACTAGGAACCAATCTAGCCATCCTCTACCCTATCCCAAGCCGTGGAAAACCCCTGGGTCTCATTGCTCCTTCCAGGGGCCGCTCTTGCAGCCCGTCCATGGAGGAAGGCAACAAGGACGTGTAGAGGTTTAGCCCGAGGTACAAGGAGTACGTCGATCCAAGATTCTACAACATCGATGCCGATGAAGATTGGAGCGACATCTACATCAGTTGTGATGTCTATGATCCCTCAGCGATCAACTGGGTGGCGATGAAGAGAGGTCAACAAGAAAGAGAAGGTCACAAGCCACATGGAAAAGGGCGTGTGAAGACGGTCAAGTTCATCACCACAGACCCCAGGCCGCACAAGCGTAAGGAAATACCTAACATTGGTGCAGGTGCTAGCAAGGAGGCGACGGTGCCCCTCTCGAGGCCTACCATTGGTGCTCGTATGAGGTTGAAGCCTCAAGAAGAGTGGAGGAACGGTTTCTACTCGATCCATAAATTATGGATGAGGAAGATGAAGTTGTCCCCAGGACCAAGGACCGTGTGTGAGCATTGGAGATATATCAGAAGCAGGAGCTACTCCATCGCGTTGAAGTTCGTCACCGCCTCAAGGAGATAGAAAAGAAGGATGATCTTCTCCCATTGGTGACTAAGCTCTCCGATAAGGTGGATACTTTGCAATCTGATTTGCGCAGGTGCTATAGCCGCATCAGTGACCTGGAGGAAACCAACAAGAAGCTGTGCACCGCGGTGTTACATGACATGGCTCTGCAGTGATCTACAATAATCACAGTATGAAATAATCACGTGGGATTATTTGATCCCGCCTGGCTTGATTCTAAGCTTGGGGAGATCTTTAAGAACTTATAATCTATCTTATAATCTTTACATTACTATTTTAGTTTTGCATTAGTTTGAGTTTAGAAATAAAGTTTGCATCATTAGAATTCCCTTCAGGAATAGTTGATCCCTTTTATGAAATTCTGAGTTTATTATCATATATGGAGCATTATTGAGTTTGCGTTTGTCTTATTAGATATATGAATGACTTGAGTATAATTTTACTTACACTTGATGATAGCAATAGGAGTCTTCCACACCATTGGTATTAATGGAATATACAAAGATAATCTGGTTAATATGTTGTAAGTACATGGTTTGACTTACAAAGGAAAAATTATCTAACGAATTAAAGTTGAAAAAGAAACCTTGGACAAAGGAAATTAAAAGTGCTATCAAATTAGAGTGAGATCGAGACAAGGTAGAATATTCAAGCTATAAATATGCTTCATATACAATTGGAATTTGGTAATTGAGATCGTTAAACTTTGAATTCCTATATAATGTGGAATGTATGGCTAGATCCTTTGCACAACACTTAAACAAAAAGTGTGATCATATATATATATAAAGAAAATAGAAAATGAAAGAAGAAAAAATTGAATGTGCAAATAACAAATAGGCATACACCACTATAGTGTAGTGAGACAAAGAAACATTTGAGATTTTGAATCCCAAGTTAATATGTTAATCCTAAAAATACTTGGGACTACCTCGCTAACTCATTCGATCGAACCGAATACTTTTACATCATGTTGAGAGTAATATTTAGTGAACTATTAAATGCTATGGTGTGGAAGCCTGCTAATATTATTCGGATGATTCGAGTAAGGTAGTAGTCATGAACTAGTTCCTATGTATCATACATGATAAGCACATGCTGCAACTGCCTCATTTATTTTACTGACTCGGCTTCATGAATATGAGGATCACATTCATTAAGTCAGCCTTGCTCGGGACGAGCAAGAGTATAAGCTTGAGAAAGTTGATTAGTGCATATTTGGATCATGTTTTATATTATTATTTTGCATTGTAGTTGTAGTATCTTAGTATTTTACGGCGTTCACGCGCATATTTTATGTCTATTTTCACCAATATCAGGATACGATGGACACAATTCTTGGAATAGTTGTATTGGAGCGAAAAGGAGTCAAAACAACATAAATCGATTATTTGGAAAATATCAATAACACCGGAAGAAAACCCGAAGCAATTGGAGGACACAAAAGGTTTAACGACCAACTATACATCGGGAGCAACTTTTCTGGCCGTATAGTTCCCGCCGTATAGTTGGCGCCGCCTTCGCCTCCGCCTCCGCCGTATCAGGGAGATGCATACAGAACACCCAGGAATCACCGAAAGCTCACCTCCAGAAGGCATCTGGAGGGAGAGCTCATCCCCCGAGGATCCATCTTCGCCCTACGCAGATCCAGGAGGCTAAGGCATCGATCTTCATCATCAACCGTTGTATCACCACCATCTCCATCCATCCCATCTACATCTTGGTTAGATCTTGTTGTAATTTCCGTACTCTTTGTGGATTTATACAAGTACGTACTATTCATCTATGATAGATTCCAATGTTTTTGCCATGATGTTGATTGCCTCCATGTCTGAGTAGATCATTAGTTCGTGGGGAGATGGAGAAACCCTAGCATGATATTGAAATAAGATAAAGTTTATTATGATATTCATCATTGTGATCATGTGTTAGATTGTCTTCATCTTGATGTTGGGAGAAGTCGACCTCTCAATATTTGCCTCTTGTGGGGACTTGATGGAGGGAACTACTTGTTGGTAGACAGACGTGTGTTAGCACTTACAGTGACTATAAAGCTGTTGGCACTCCTTACGTATCAACTTGGGAACCGAGGAAACTCACAGAACACTATCAATGCAATTGGATACGTCTTGCGGGATCAAGTCCATTAATAGCATAGTAATTAAATTGATGTTGTTTGATGTCTGCTATGGTTATAAGGATGATGTGAGCAGTGGCTGCTGCCTATTTGTCCAAATATGGATTTCCTCCCACATATACATAGTTGAGAATGTTCATCATAATAATCTTTATCTTAGACCCTTTATACTGCTAGAGGTGTATCCGCTACTCCCTGAGAACGCTTTTTCTCATTGCAGTTTCAAATCTCTTTTACATACGCGATACTTACTTTCTGTATTCAGTTTACTTTACATTACTTCAGACTCCTGCTTCCCATTGCAGTTTCAAATATCTTATACCAAAAACCCAAAAACACCTTTTTACACAACAATCGCATTTTATCTTGTTACTTAGAACTTTATTTCAGTATTTCTATTTTAGTATTTAATTTAAGAGTTATTAGACTTCAGACTTCTGCTTCCTGTGGGATCGATATCTTTATTTTGAAACTAGCTACAAACGATCTATGCACTTGCAGTCATCAGCTCCCAACGCCACGAATGGAGGAAATAGACCACCCCCGGCCAATCCCAACGGGAACAGGTCACCCAAAAATGCCGAGGGCATCAATCGCGTACGTCACGAGATCAACCTCAACGACGATTAGTGGGCGAGGGTGCAAGAAGTTGTACGAGGTACCAACCCTATGACGATCGACGCCCCTCCCCCCCCCCCCCCCCCGCGACATGCTGATGGGCTACCACTGGCTCCTCATAGAGGAGCACAATCGACAAATCAAGCAGCAACACAAGATCGAGCAGCGCAGGAAAGCGGCTGACAAGTCGAGCATGCGGCGAGATGCGCTCTCCTCCTTTGGTGGGTCTTCCTCGAAAGGCTACGGCAGCCACAAGCACCGCTCCCACTTGGAGAGCATGGATCCCGCTACACGACGCGAGGCCACCAAAGCACTCGACATGTCCTTCATGTTGATGGACTTGCAGGGCAACATCATACCAAAACACCGCAAGGCGCAATCATGTTGACTACCACCTACCTGGCATCGAACCCGCCACTAGCGGGAGACCCACGGTACGCACTCCACAAATCTGCGATTGCAGGTCTTGGGCTTGTCGGAGCCGCATTACACGAAGAGGCGGCTCCAGAGCTGAACAAGAAGGCTACGGTAAAGTTCAGCCGAGCCACACACCCTCATCCGACGAGGAAGAGCATAACCTGCCGCGGTGTTGCCGCAGCCCACGGCGAAGGAGCCGCAACTATGACGCTTGTGACAAGCTCACACAGTGCAAGATTGACAGATCATGTGCAAAAAGCGTGTGTTCCACGAAGTCCAATAAGGAGGATACAGAGCTATGCGGCGCCATGTGCTTCAGCAGGTCCATACGGAAAATGCAGATGCCTAAAGGCTTCAAGCTCCCTTCGGACAACCCAAAGTTCGACGGCGTACAAGAGCCGAAGATCTGGCTAGACGACCATATATCTTCGGTCAAGCTCCACTGCGGGAGAAAAAACATAGCCATGCAATGCCTTCAGCTGCAGCTGACGGGCACGGCCAGAGCCTGGTGTAACACCCTCAGAATCGGCCCTATGCAAGTTTTAGCGAAAGCCCGTCAAACCCGCATAGAAACGATTCGAAGGTGCCCACCAGGCACTTGCGTGCGGGTGGAAAACGAAGTAATAACATTACACAACAGTCCTCGATGGGACCCACAGAACAGATATATACAACAGCGACTCAATGAGTCAAGAATACAGATATAATATACAAAGATCCAAATCACCTTGAAAATGATATAGCGTCCAGCTACGGACAAGATGCAAATGGGGCTAAGAGCCCTGAAGAATAACCAATGGCGTCCATAACCCTGCCTAGGCCAAGCCGGAAGGGTAACCCTGCTAACGGCGTCGAACTCAAAACCTGCTTAAACAAAAGGGGTGCCGACAAAGGGCAAAGGAAAAAGAGGAGCGTCAGTACTGAGGCCAGTACACGGCGAGACTAGAATTCGGCGGTCCTCGCCTACATAGGTATGGTGGACTGAGCGGCCGCGGCAGCATGCACTAAACAACCTATAGAGACTCGATACAACTGGCGGCTATCAGAGAGGGGTGAGAAAGACCTATTCGGATCCAACCTGATACTATCATCAAACAAACCCATCCTGGCGTTTCCCCCTCGAGACCAAACGAGGAACTCACACAGTTGGCAGTTTTACTTATTCAGTTATAGTTGCGGCACTTTACTAGTCAGGTTTAGATAATCATCCTGATAAAGTAAGCAGTGGGCACTTTTAGTTAACCATTCCGTTATAGTGGCAACACTTACTAGTCAGATACAATTAGCATGAGATAACCCCAAAACCCAGCAGTTGTTGGTACCTTTACTTAGCCATTCCGTTGTAGTGAAGCTGATTACTAGTCATATCGGATACAAGTCAATTTATAACAGTAAACTTTAGTTATAGTTGTCTATGATCAAGCACTGTGCTCCAAGTCGTTCATAACCGCGGACACGGCTTCTCGAAAAGATTAAACCCTGCAGGGGTGCACCAAAGTATCCACAGTCACTTCGACCCTTTTTGCCAGATCAGTTAACATACACCCATCGGTATGTCGGCGGGGCCTAAGTCACGACGTTCCCAGACCCAAAGCAAGTACGTGGGGGCCACCCCACCAAGTCGACACCCGCAACGAAGTCGGCCGGTCTCCGAGACGGACTGGGGTTTGGGCAAACGGCTGTGAACGACAGCAAATCCCCAAACGGGGACTGTCGACACCGCGAAACGTGGCCCGATCCTAAACAGTACAGCGTGCTCCTCACACAATCGTAAATAAAGCGGTATACATGGCATAAGTACAGGATAGTAAATAAAACCTCAAACTAGTTTGTGGCCCCCAGTACAATACTTTGAAATCAGGTAATAATCAATGGGGGGCCCATATCTCCCCAACTGTGGTTAGCGCGCTCGATCTCGGAACAGGTGTCAAGAACTCGGGTCCTACGGGACACAAGTGGGCGGTCGGAAACCAAATCTTACCTATCACCCACCGATGCCTCTGCTTAATTCAATTTTAGTTGTTAAACAGTAATTAAAGTGAACGATAAGTAAACCATGATCATCTCCAACATTGGACATGCGGCACTTCTCCAACAACTGTGGTACTTGACGACACGCAACAGCACTTGAGCAAGCGACTACGACGCGCAAGTCCAACTGTCTACCAAACAACAGGTAATAGGAGGTGGCCATGGCAATATAGGGCTGCAAGGGATATCACGGGTACGGAAACTAGAGCATCGCAACACAGGTAGCAATAGATCAACAGGAAGGAAGTAAATACTATAAAAGTAAGATGGGTAGAAAGGGGGAGATGCTCGCCTGAAAACATTGTCGAAGGGTGCAACCGAAGATCGGGGCGAAGCTCACATCAACTCAACGGCCTTATCCGCGAAGAAGCAAAACACTAGAAGAAACATCGGATGCACTATTTAATACAACGGCAGAAGATCGGGCATGATGCATGTATGATGCATGGTATGGCAAAGATGCGATGCAATTAGGTCATATTAAGTGGAACCGGGGTCCCGACAACTAGTTAGATGGTTCCAGTTATTTATCTACCCCGCAATTTAAATGTTGTTTTAACATGGTAAGATATGGCACCGGTTCGCTACACCAATTTAAATGAGGCCAATATGAGACTAGATTTGCCCGCATATGGGCCCCATATTTAGTTATTAGGTGAATCGGCATAAGGCCCCCAAACCACACGACAATATGCATGCATGAACAATTAACTATGGAACAGGTTTTATGTTTAGCATTTATAAAATAGGTGTCGGAAGAAGGGTTCACACATTAGGGTTCGGCAGATCTTGGGGTTCCGAGGGTTCGGGGTCGGCCTCAAGATTCAGGGTTCGATGGATCGTTCTCGGACTACTGGGGTAGACCTTGTCGCAATCCGGATAGCCGGACTTGGTTGGCGTCGGGGGCGCATCGGATTCCCCTGTGTCGATGCCGTTCTTGTCGTCGCGAAGGTCTTGTCGAGTTCGCGCCATCGAGTCGGTGTTGGCGTCCGGGAAGAAGTGCTTGTTGTTCCGGTGGCGATCTTGGAGTCCCGGGGGTTTTTCCCGCGTCCGTGATGTAGATCTTGTCGGTTCCCTGTCGGAGGCCTTCGGGTACGGGGGTTCTCGATGCAGTCGCTCTTTGCTACATGGATCCTTCATGTTCCATTTTTCCCCACTCACGAGCGTCGGCACACTTTCGAAGGAGCTTCTCGGGCAGCTTGTGGCGGACTTGCTTGCAGGCTTGGGCTGCTGCGACTCCCTCTGACGCTTGCGAAGAGGTGGGCCCCAGGGACGCGGAGGCCGGGCTTGGGGAGGCTCGAGGCGGCACTGCGCTGGCCGGAGGCGGACGTGACGCGCACGGGGAACGGCGAGGCGATAGCCCGTCGGGCGGCTGCGGGGCCGGCGACGGGGTCGGTGACGCACGAGGCCGCGGCGGCCGGCGGCTTGCAGGGCGACGAGGGGCGGCCTGGGGAGGGCTCGACGGAGAGGGAGGTCGGGGCGCAGCGGCGCGCGGAGGCGAGGACGGCACTCCGGGGTCGCGGAGAGGACGGGGAGGCGCGCGACGGCCTGGCGAGGATGCGGCGGCGCGCTCGGCTCGCGGCGGCGGGCGAGGAGAAGGGCCGGCGGGCTCGGGAGCTGGGGACGGCGAGGCGGAGCGCGGAGGAGGGAAGCAGCGGCCGGCGGAGGCGAAGCGGCTCGCCGGCGGCGGGAGGCGCGGTGACGGGCCAGGAGGCTCTGGCGGCGGGGTCGGTGAAGAGGTGGCGGCGCCGGCGCTGCGTCGGGGCAGGCGGGGCGAGATGGGGTGCGGGAAACGTGCGAGGGTCGCGAGGAGGTAGGGACGAGGGAGGCGGCGCGGGTCGCGAGGGGAGGCCGAGGGCGCCGGCGACGGGGCGGCCAACGGCGAGAGGCGGCCTCGGCGCCTGGGGACGACGCGGCGAGGGAGAGAGAACGCGAGGGAGGAGGCGTGGGCGTCGGGGCGCTGGTGGGGCCGGGGGCACGTGGCACGCGCGGTAGGTGGGGGAAGCGGGGTGGACCGGGGGAGGCTGGGACTGGGTCGGGGTCGGGGTGGGCCTGAGCGGGGAGGGGGGGAAAGAGGGGAGTGGGTCTGGCAAGGTGGGGCCAAGGCGGGTGGGACCCAAGAGCAGAGAGAGAGAGGGTGAGGGAGAGGCTGTGAGAGAGGGAGAGAGAAAGCGGACCAGGGGGGTGGGGTCGGCCTGTAGGTGAGAGAGGGCAGGAGGGGACTGGGTGTGTGGGGTGTGGTGCTGGGAAGTGGGGGTGAGAGGGAGAGGGAGGCCAAGTGGCGGCTGCTGGTTGGAGAGGAGAGGGAGATAGGTGAGGTGGCTGCATGCCATAGGGTGGGGTGAGGTGGAGGGGGTGTGTGGGTAGAGTTTTAGGTGGTTTAGGATTATGGGTAGGACTGGTGGTTTGGACCGATTTGAAAAATGGGGGTGATCGTTCGGGTTGATACGGCCCGTTCGACTGTCCCCGCTAAAATAAATAAATATTTTATTTAATTCCAACAAGCCTTTTTGCAAACTAAAAGCAGGCGAAGTAAAATATTTCGGCGACCCGGTTTTGATATTTGAATAAAGATGGGGTGTTTTAGAAAACAAAACGGGCGTTGCGAAAATAGTTTTATACAAGCACATGCAAGATGATGACGATGCTCAAATGCAATGTGGCATGATGACATGAGCATGCGGTCATGATGATGCAATGCACAAAAACAACGCGATTTTCTAGTAGTGGTTTTTGCGGGATGCCACAATTCGACACCACTAACAATGGATCTCGCCCTCGAGATCCGCCTCATGGTACCGGAAGGAAGGTCGGCGATCTGCGTCTTCTCACTTCGTGTAGAGCTTCGCGACACCACTAACAATGGGTCGTTGTCCCTGATCGTCGAGAGAGCACTCCGGATAAACAACGGACGAAGTCAAAGGCAAGGCCACCTCTAACTTTCATGGAAGGAGTAAGAATTGCATCGATCCACCAGTCTATATACAAAGCAAATGATAAGAGTAGTGGTATGGTCGCGACTCCATCCCGCACTCAAAGCATTACTCTGTACACGAACAGATAGATTATGCAACCAACCCTCAAGATTCAGACTGAAGATTTCGACAAGCGAGGTTCGGAAACAAAGGAGTGATGCAGACTCTGCATAGGATCCAGCGTGGATGATGTCGTCGCGTCGGAAAACACCGGAAGGCACAAACAAGGAACAAAGGATGGTACCACAGACGAATGATTCCTCGGATCGCATGAAGATCAGATGTAGCAACACCGTTACCAAAGGAGGAAGCGAAACCCTGAAGGTACGACGGAAACCCAACCACGAGAATTCCTGGACTCGAAGATAAAGACGAGAGCGGATTCAAAACACGTAGGGGTAAGAGGAGAATAGCAGAGGGTAAGGAGTAAAATCAGACCTAATCAGAACTATCCAACCGATTTTTCAAAATAGTTTTGGACACTCTACTTCGGCCGTTAGCTAGGTTATCCTACAGGCTGGACTTGTGGGGTATCGCAACTGCTGAGCTCTGATACCACTCTGTAACACCCTCAGAATCGGCCCTATGCAAGTTTTAGCGAAAGCCCGCCAAACCCGCATAGAAACGATTCGAAGGTGCCCACCAGGCACTTGCGTGCGGGTGGAAAACGAAGTAATAACATTACACAACAGTCCTCGATGGGACCCACAGAACAGATATATACAACAGCGACTCAATGAGTCAAGAATACAGATATAATATACAAAGATCCAAATCACCTTGAAAATGATATAGCGTCCAGCTACGGACAAGATGCAAATGGGGCTAAGAGCCCTGAAGAATAACCAATGGCGTCCATAACCCTGCCCAGGCCAAGCCGGAAGGGTAACCCTGCTAACGGCGTCGAACTCAAAACCTGCTTAAACAAAAGGGGTGCCGACAAAGGGCAAAGGAAAAAGAGGAGCGTCAGTACTGAGGCCAGTACACGGCGAGACTAGAATTCGGCGGTCCTCGCCTACATAGGTATGGTGGACTGAGCGGCCGCGGCAGCATGCACTAAACAACCTATAGAGACTCGATACAACTGGCGGCTATCAGAGAGGGGTGAGAAAGACCTATTCGGATCCAACCTGATACTATCATCAAACAAACCCATCCTGGCGTTTCCCCCTCGAGACCAAACGAGGAACTCACACAGTTGGCAGTTTTACTTATTCAGTTATAGTTGCGGCACTTTACTAGTCAGGTTTAGATAATCATCCTGATAAAGTAAGCAGTGGGCACTTTTAGTTAACCATTCCGTTATAGTGGCAACACATACTAGTCAGATACAATTAGCATGAGATAACCCCAAAACCCAGCAGTTGTTGGTACCTTTACTTAGCCATTCCGTTGTAGTGAAGCTGATTACTAGTCATATCGGATACAAGTCAATTTATAACAGTAAACTTTAGTTATAGTTGTCTATGATCAAGCACTGTGCTCCAAGTCGTCCATAACCGCGGACACGGCTTCTCGAAAAGATTAAACCCTGCAGGGGTGCACCAAAGTATCCACAGTCACTTCGACCCTTTTTGCCAGATCAGTTAACATACACCCATCGGTATGTCGGCGGGGCCTAAGTCACGACGTTCCCAGACCCAAAGCAAGTACGTGGGGGCCACCCCACCAAGTCGACACCCGCAACGAAGTCGGCCGGTCTCCGAGACGGACTGGGGTTTGGACAAACGGCTGTGAACGACAGCAAATCCCCAAACGGGGACTGTCGACACCGCGAAACGTGGCCCGATCCTAAACAGTACAGCGTGCTCCTCACACAATCGTAAATAAAGCGGTATACATGGCATAAGTACAGGATAGTAAATAAAACCTCAAACTAGTTTGTGGCCCCCAGTACAATACTTTGAAATCAGGTAATAATCAATGGGGGGCCCATATCTCCCCAACTGTGGTTAGCGCGCTCGATCTCGGAACAGGTGTCAAGAACTCGGGTCCTACGGGACACAAGTGGGCGGTCGGAAACCAAATCTTACCTATCACCCACCGATGCCTCTACTTAATTCAATTTTAGTTGTTAAACAGTAATTAAAGTGAACGATAAGTAAACCATGATCATCTCCAACTTTGGACATGCGGCACTTCTCCAACAACTGTGGTACTTGACGACACGCAACAGCACTTGAGCAAGCGACTACGACGCGCAAGTCCAACTGTCTACCAAACAACAGGTAATAGGAGGTGGCCATGGCAATATAGGGCTGCAAGGGATATCACGGGTACGGAAACTAGAGCATCGCAACACAGGTAGCAATAGATCAACAGGAAGGAAGTAAATACTATAAAAGTAAGATGGGTAGAAAGGGGGAGATGCTCGCCTGAAAACATTGTCGAAGGGTGCAACCGAAGATCGGGGCGAAGCTCACATCAACTCAACGGCCTTATCCGCGAAGAAGCAAAACACTAGAAGAAACATCGGATGCACTATTTAATACAACGGCAGAAGATCGGGCATGATGCATGTATGATGCATGGTATGGCAAAGATGCGATGCAATTAGGTCATATTAAGTGGAACCGGGGTCCCGACAACTAGTTAGATGGTTCCAGTTATTTATCTACCCCGCAATTTAAATGTTGTTTTAACATGGTAAGATATGGCACCGGTTCGCTACACCAATTTAAATGAGGCCAATATGAGACTAGATTTGCCCGCATATGGGCCCCATATTTAGTTATTATGTGAATCGGCATAAGGCCCCCAAACCACACGACAATATGCATGCATGAACAATTAACTATGCAACAGGTTTTATGTTTAGCATTTATAAAATAGGTGTCGGAAGAAGGGTTCACACATTAGGGTTCGGCAGATCTTGGGGTTCCGAGGGTTCGGGGTCGGCCTCAAGATTCAGGGTTCGATGGATCGTTCTCGGACTACTGGGGTAGACCTTGTCGCAATCCGGATAGCCGGACTTGGTTGGCGTCGGGGGCGCATCGGATTCCCCTGTGTCGATGCCGTTCTTGTCGTCGCGAAGGTCTTGTCGATTTCACGCCATCGAGTCGGTGTTGGCGTCCGGGAAGAAGTGCTTGTTGTTCCGGTGGCGATCTTGGAGTCCCGGGGGTTTTTCCCGCGTCCGTGATGTAGATCTTGTCGGTTCCCTGTCGGAGGCCTTCGGGTACGGGGGTTCTCGATGCAGTCGCTCTTTGCTACATGGATCCTTCATGTTCCATTTTTCCCCACTCACGAGCGTCGGCACACTTTCGAAGGAGCTTCTCGGGCAGCTTGTGGCGGACTTGCTTGCAGGCTTGGGCTGCTGCGACTCCCTCCGACGCTTGCGAAGAGGTGGGCCCCAGGGACGCGGAGGCCGGGCTTGGGGAGGCTCGAGGCGGCACTGCGCTGGCCGGAGGCGGACGTGACGCGCACGGGGAACGGCGAGGCGATAGCCCGTCGGGCGGCTGCGGGGCCGGCGACGGGGTCGGCGACGCACGAGGCCGCGACGGCCGGCGGCTTGCAGGGCGACGAGGGGCGGCCTGGGGAGGGCTCGACGGAGAGGGAGGTCGGGGCGCAGCGGCGCGCGGAGGCGAGGACGGCACTCCGGGGTCGCGGAGAGGACGGGGAGGCGCGCGACGGCCTGGCGAGGATGCGGCGGCGCGCTCGGCTCGCGGCGGCGGGCGAGGAGAAGGGCCGGTGGGCTCGGGAGCTGGGGACGGCGAGGCGGAGCGCGGAGGAGGGAAGCAGCGGCCGGCGGAGGCGAAGCGGCTCGCCGGCGGCGGGAGGCGCGGTGACGGGCCAGGAGGCTCTGGCGGCGGGGTCGGTGAAGAGGTGGCGGCGCCGGCGCTGCGTCGGGGCAGGCGGGGCGAGATGGGGTGCGGGAAACGTGCGAGGGTCGCGAGGAGGTAGGGACGAGGGAGGCGGCGCGGGTCGCGAGGGGAGGCCGAGGGCGCCGGCGACGGGGCGTCCAACGGCGAGAGGCGGCCTCGGCGCCTGGGGACGACGCGGCGAGGGAGAGAGAACGCGAGGGAGGAGGCGTGGGCGTCGGGGCACTGGTGGGGCCGGGGGCACGTGGCATGCGCGGTAGGTGGGGGAAGCGGGGTGGACCGGGGGAGGCTGGGACTGGGTCGGGGTCGGGGTGGGCCTGAGCGGGGAGGGGGGGAAAGAGGGGAGTGGGTCTGGCAAGGTGGGGCCAAGGCGGGTGGGACCCAAGAGCAGAGAGAGAGAGGGTGAGGGAGAGGCTGTGAGAGAGGGAGAGAGAAAGCGGACCAGGGGGGGTGGGGTCGGCCTGTAGGTGAGAGAGGGCAGGAGGGGACTGGGTGTGTGGGGTGTGGTGCTGGGAAGTGGGGGTGAGAGGGAGAGGGAGGCCAAGTGGCGGCTGCTGGTTGGAGAGGAGAGGGAGATAGGTGAGGTGGCTGCATGCCATAGGGTGGGGTGAGGTGGAGGGGGTGTGTGGGTAGAGTTTTAGGTGGTTTAGGATTATGGGTAGGACTGGTGGTTTGGACCGATTTGAAAAATGGGGGTGGTCGTTCGGGTTGATACGGCCTGTTCGACTGCCCCCGCTAAAATAAATAAATATTTTATTTAATTCCAACAAGCCTTTTTGCAAACTAAAAGCAGGCGAAGTAAAATATTCCGGCGACCCGGTTTTGATATTTGAATAAAGATGGGGTGTTTTAGAAAACAAAACGGGCGTTGCGAAAATAGTTTTATACAAGCACATGCAAGATGATGACGATGCTCAAATGCAATGTGGCATGATGACATGAGCATGCGGTCATGATGATGCAATGCACAAAAACAACGCGATTTTCTAGTAGTGGTTTTTGCGGGATGCCACACCTGGCTCAATAACCTCCCCTCCGGATCCATCCGAAGCTGGGAGGAGCTGGTGTATTGATTCATCCGCAACTTCAAGGGCACCAGCAAAAGTCCGGCTTCAATCGAGGAGCTACGCGCCTGTTGTCAACGCTCCAATGAGTCCACCAGCTTGTACATACAGTGGTGGTCCATCATCAAGAACTCCGCTGAGAACATCTCGGAAGAGAGGGCAATCGACGCCTTCAACGGAGGTGTAAGATGCCGCGAATTTAGGAAGCACTCGGACGCGTTAATCAACCACCTAATGGATATTGCCAATCGCTGTCCGATGGCAAGGATGTCGTCAACCGAACACGTTCGGAAGACGAAGACGACTTCATCCACCGACGCGATCGCCGGGGGAAAAGAAGGGCACGCATCTACGATGAGCGTGAATAAGTCGACATGGCCGTGGCTGGCTACACCGATCGCCGCGAAGATGGCAACCACAACAGCCGATACCGCATCAATAATTACCGCGATAGCGGTAGGCCAACACAAACATGGCAATGCCGCAACCAAGATGATGACCCATCCGCTGTTGAGAAGTTGTCAGGTCCCTGCACCATCCACTTCTACATCGACAAGCATGATGGCAAAAACAAGGCCAGCCACATGCTCAAGGACTGCAGGGAGTTCCAGAAACTCCACGAAGGCTACGCCTAGATGCGGCGCCAAGTGGTGAATCCAGGTTTCACCCCGTCCTAGGAACCTTCGCACATGGAGCTCCACCTACGCCACTCGGAGCACCCGCACAGCCCGCGGCAAAGCCGGTCCAGGGTAACAGAGCAGATCCATACCCTCCACTACTGGGGGCTATGATGATACAAAAGGGACGTCCAACTAACATGGTGCAAAAGACGATCACCCGCCAGGTCAACCTGGCCGTCACCTCTCCACCGGCCATACCTGAGTACCTCAACGGCTCAGAGTCATGCATCATATTCGATCGTTCAGATCACCCACGCCAAATACCTCGCCCGGGTCAATCTGCCCTAGTGCTCGAGGCGCAGATTGGAGGATTCAAGATGAGTCGCGTCTTCATGGACGGCGGCAACGACATCAACCTGATGTTCACAGCACACTCGCGGCTATGCGAATCCCGCTATGCAGCCTGGAGGCGTCAGACACGACCTTCCACTACATCGTCCCAGGGAAAGGAATATACCCCTGGGCAGAATATGGCTTGATGTCATCTTCGGCACCCCCAACAACTTCAGGCGCGAACGGCTCGAGTTTGAGGTGGTGGACTGGCCCTCATAGTACCAGGCCATCCTCGGGCGAGTGGCATTCGCAAGATTCCTGGCAGTGCCACATTACCCATACCTTCTACTGAAGATGCCAGGGCCCAACGGTGTCATCACTATCCCAGGAAGCTTCACTAGGTCAGACAGCTGTGACAGGGACTTCAACATAATCTCCCAGTCATTCGGCATGCAGGAGGAGCTCGCAAGGCTGAAGGAGTCAACAGATAATATCCTGCCCCTATCACCAGGAAAAACACACCTAAAATATCATTCGACTCTACAGTCAACACCAAAGCGATGCAGGTCGACCCGACGGACCCTACAAAGACGGCCCTGATCGCCAACAACCTGAGTCCCGCATAGGAACTCGCGTTCATCAAATTCCTTTGTGAGGGCTGAGAAATCTTCGTCTAGTGTCCTGCAGACATGCCAGGAGTTCCGAGGGAATTCGCCGAGCATGCACTTAATGTCTTTCCGGATGCAAAACCGGTGAAGCAGTCGATGTGTCAACTGTCCGAGAAAAAAGCTGAAGCAGTTGGTATCAAAGTCAACAAGCTTCTCGACGCCAACTTCATAAGGTAAATAAAGGAAAGCACCTGGGTAGCTAATCCCGTGCTGGTCCCTAAGAACGGCACGGATATCCTGCGGATGTGTGTGGATTTCATGGCGCTTAACAAGCACTGTCCTAAGGACCACTTCCCCTGCCATGGGTCGATCAAATCATCGAATACACTGCAGGATGCGAGAGACTCTCCTTCCTTGATGCCTACTCACGCTATAATCAAATTCGACTAAAAGTCGAAGATCAAGAGAAGACGACGTTCATCACACCGTTCGGGCTGGTCTGCTATAACACAATGCCTTTCAGGCTCAAGAACGCAGGCACCACCTACCAAAGGTGCATGAAGGCATGCCTGAAGAGCCAGATTGGTCGCAACGACCAAGTCTATGTCGATAACATAGTAATCAAGACCAAGGAAAGCCAGACGCTCATCGACGATCTCCGCGAGACGTTTGACAACCTCGATTGTTATAAGATCAGACTAAACTCGGAAAAGTGTGCCTTCGGCGTCCTGTCCGGGCAACTACTTGGGTACTTCATCTCTCAAAGAGGTATCGAGGCCAACCCGAAGAAAAGCAGGGCTATACTAGCCATGGAGAAGCCAAAGAACGTCAAAGGAGTCTAGCAGCTAGTTAGGTGAATCATGGCACTCAGCAGATTCATCAGCCGCATGGGTGAAAAGGCTCTCCCCTTCTACCAGCTGCTGCGCAAGGCCGAAAAGTTTGAGTGGACGGCCAAAGCCGATGAGGCATTCGAAGACCTCAAGCACCTGCTCTCCACATCTCATGTATTGGTAACGCCAAAGGAGAGAGAACCCATGCTGCTATACATCGCAGCTACGCACTAGGTGGTGAGCACTGCCCTTGTGGTGGAACAACCCGAAGACGGCAAAACCCACGGGGTACACCGCCCAGTCTACTACCTCAGCGAGGTACTGACGCCTAGAAAGCAAAGGTATCCCCACTACCAAAAACTCGCCTACGGTGTATTCATGGCTGCACGTCGACTATTCCACTACTTCCAGGAGCATCATATCGTGGTCGTCAATGACGCACCACTGTCAAACATCCTAAACAACATCGAAGCTATAGGGCGAGTAGACTTATGGGGCATCGAGCTATCCCCTCGGGACATCATCTACGAGCAGCACACCGCTATCAAGTCTCAGGTGCTCTCTGACTTCTTCGTCCACTGGATGGAGCTCCAGCTACAGGACACTTCGGGCATGTCCTAGTCCTGGACAATGCACTTCGACGGCTCCAAGCGCGAGGCCGGAGTAGGAGCCGGAGTAATCTTGATGTCCCCTCAAGGGGATAAGATGAGATACGTGTTGTGGATGAAGTTCCACGCATCCAATAATGAGGCTGAGTACGAGGCACTCATGCATGGCATGCAGATGGACAAGGTCTGTGGCTCCAACCTTGTCGTTCAATAGACGATGAACGAATGCGACGCCCATAGCGCCAATATGATCGCATACCGTGCGCTCTACAATGCACTCGAAGGAGACTTTGACGGTTGCGAACTCCGGCACATCAGCAGAGAAAGCAATGAAGAGGCTGACAAGCTCGCCAACATCGGCTCCACCTGCGCCCCAGTGCCACCAGGTGTGTTCCTCGAACAAATTTGCGTGCCATCCATCAAGCGAAAAATGCCAAAGGAAAAACTGACGCCATGGGACACTCGGGGGATGCACCACCTAATAAAGCCGATGCACCTGAAGAATTGGACACGGAGATCGAGCTGCTGAGTCTTATGCAGGTCCTGGCAGTCGAGAAGACATGGACCCAACCATACCTCAAGTACCTGATAAGCAAATAGCTGCCCGAGGACCTAACAGACGCCCGACACATTGCTCGCCGATCAAAGGCCTTCCCCATAATCAACGGTTAACTATACAAGCATAGCATCTCAGGAGTGCTCCAGCGATGCGTCACCAACAATGACGGGAAGAGCATCCTCCTCGACATTAATGATGGCATCCGCGGCCACGATGCAGGCAGTCGCGCCCTTGTCGCCAAGGCTCTGTGAGCTGGCTTTTACTGGCCAACCGCGATGCGAGACGCCAAGGACATCGTCGAGAAGTGCAACGTCTACCAAAGGTTCACAGACAAGCCGCACGCACCGAGCTCAGATCTGCGACCCATACCATTGGCCCGGCCCTTTGCCCAGTGGGGACTTGATATGGTCGGCAAGCTGCAGAAGTCCTCACTCAGAGGGCATGTCTTCGTCCTGGTGGCAGTCAATAAATTCAAGAAGTGGATCGAGGCCATGCCCGTCAGTAACCAAACTGGCGCTTCTGCCGTCAAGTTCTTTCAATCCATCATCTACAGGTTCAGGGTGCCTCACAGCATCATAACCGACAATGGAACGAACTTCACCTCGAAGGAGTTTCGAGACTTACGCGAGGGGCTCGACATCAACCTCACATACGCCTCTGTGGCGCATCTGCAGACCAACGGGCAGGTCGAAAAGGCCAACGACCTCGTCTGCAACGGAATCAAGAAGAGATTGCTATGCCCACTCGAAAGGTTGGCGGGAGCCTGGGCGGAGGAGCTACCCTCCGTCCTCTGGAGCCTACACACAACGCCAAATAGCACCACGGGCTACACGCCCTTCTTCATGGTGCACGGAGCCAAAGCAATGCTGCCCGCTGAGGTATGCTACAAGGCCTCATGGGTCGTTGCTTACAGCGAAATCGAGTCAACACCACACTCAAATATGTCGTCGACACACTGGACAAAGCTCGTGACATCGCCACAGCCTGTTCGACGGTGTACCAACAAAGTCTCCGCAATTACCACAGCCGACGGCTACACCCAAGGTCCTTCATTGAAGGAGACCTCATCCTATGACTGAAGCAAAAAGGACACCTGAAACTAGAGTCACCCTGGGAAGGGCCTTACATGGTTACTAAAGTAATCCCATTGGAGATATGCCCAAGAGGCAATAATAAAGTAATTATTATCATATCTTCATGCTTCTGATAATTTTTTACATCCCATGCTATAATTGTATTAACCGGAAACATTAATACTTATGTGGTTTGTAAACATAAAAGAGTCCCTAGTAAAGCCTCTTGTTAAACTAGCTTGTTGGTTAGTATATGATCATGGTTTCCTAATCATGAACAATGAAATGTTATTAACAACAAGGTCATATCATTAGGAGAATGATGTGATGGACATACTCCTATATTTAAGTGTAGCATAAGATCAATACATTTAAAATAGTCCACTTGCTATAAGCTTTCAGATACATAGTAACCTAAATCCTTCGACCATGAGATCATGTTAATCACCATCACCGGATGGATGCTTTGATGACATCAAACACCACTTCATAACTGGGTGGTTATAAAGGTGGCATTGAGTGTTCGGAAAGTATGTGTTGAGTCAGATGGATCAAGAGTGGGATTTGTCCATCCATATGACGGATAGATATATTCTGGGCCCTCTCGGTGAAATGTCATCCAATTAGCTTGCAAGCATGTGACTGGATCACAAGTGATCACATATCACAGGAACGATAAAAGAGTACTTATCGGTAACGAGGTTGAACTTGGTATGCAGAGATACCTACGATCAAACCCCGGATAAGTAAAGTATCGCGAGACAAAGGGAAATTGGTATCGTATGTAAATGGTTCATTCGATCATGAAGTAATCGTAGAAATATGTGGGATCCATATGAATTTCCAGATTCCTCTATTGGTTATTGATCAGAGAAGAGTCTCGGTCATGTCTGCATAATTCACGGACCGTAGGGAGACACACTTAAGGATTCGATGTTGTTTAGTAGATATGGAATATGAGTAAGAAGAACGAATGTTGTTCGGAGTCTCGGATCGGATTCGATATATCACGAGGAGATCGGAAATGGTCCGGAGAATAAGATTCATATAAGGAAAGTCCAATTCCGGAGTTTGGGAATGGTTCCGGTGTTTTCACCAGAATATTCTGGAAGGGTCTAGAAGGTTCACCGATCCGGAAGGGGAAGGGTACATGAATGTGTCATGACAAAGTGGAATGGTTGCATCATTTCCTAGGTCACTTGGCTGGACACTTGGAAGAGAGAAATAAAACTCTAATTTGAAAGTCAAAAAGGCAGTTTGAAAAAGTCAAACTGGGACATTATTTCCAAGTGGAGGGAGGGAAGGATTCCTACCTAGGGAAGGAATCCTCCCTGCCCTTGTCGCCGTCCACATGAATTGGTGTTGGGGGAGGATTCCCTCCCTATTGCCGCGCCTTCCTCTCATAAATAGAGGGGAGGGGGCGCCCCCTTGCTAGATAACTCCAAACCCTAGCTTTGGGGCCTACCACTCTAGTAGCCGCCGCCTAGACCATCCTCCAAGTTGCCGACTAGGGCAAGGCCCTTGCCCTAGCCGTTGGCCACACCAACCCCCTTGGCTCCCTCTAAACCCTAGATCACTGAAGCCCTCTTCTACTCCACCATACTCGCTCCGGCTTAGGCAAAGCCCTGCAAGATCTCCCCTCTAAACTCCGACACCACACCGTTGTGCTGCCGGAATCGCGAGGAGATAGCTACAACATCTGATGTCTGCTGGAACAAGGGAGAGGAAGGTCTTCATCGAGTACCGAATGTGTGACCAACTGCGGGAGCGCTGCCGGAACACGATGACGGAAGGATCGTCTACACGATCTTGAGATCGTCAAGTGAATGACTACATCACCCACAAGAATCTACCTCGTTAACCGCTTTGGAATCTTCGAGGGTGAGTACTATATCGACTCGTTGCTACAATCTAGTAGATAGATCTTTGCTTGTGTGTGTTCGTGCGGTATACTTTTTTTGTTTTCCTTGCTACAAACCCCTACAAATCCCAGGTGGTGCCTACCGCCTCAAGGACGTCGAGTCCCGAGTAGAATACTCCAACCCTTGGAATGTCGCACAACTGCGATGCATCTAACCCTAGTTTTCTTTAACTTTCAGTAAGGCTACTTAGCCGAAAACTGTACCCCCTACATTATGATAAATAAAAGCGAAGTTCCTTGGACCAACTCCCCTGCATACATTTACACCCTTAAATATGCTGGGGGATGCGCCTCACCTTACGACCTTGTCAACTGTCACAACAACGCATCACCCTGAGTAGCTGACCATGTCAGGCTAACAAAAAGTACTTGCACAACTTATAATCAACAACGCACTACATGCCAATACATACTTGCAAACTTTATAAGGGCACAACAAGCCCACTCAATACTTTACAAATTTTATAGTGTCATGTTTACAATCTGCAGGACTCAACTATGATTAAGAAAAATGTTTGTCCGCTCATCGAAGACGTCGATGATGTCTTCAGCGTGGCGAGCAACCGCGACATAATGTGGACGCATGTCCCATGCCATACCACCCGGAGGAAACGGTGGCCCCGCTTCTATTTCTGCCAGATCAATGTCGCGATGGTGCAACCAAATGTGCGCTAGCACCGCCTTCACACCCGCCACAAGTTGATGGCGTACAAGCTCCTTCACGGTGTCCACACTCTAAAATTTGCCCAATAGCCCCAAGAAGCTGGAAGGAGCTGCATCTAAGGGGAACATCGCGGCCCAGATAGACGCGAGTGATGACCTCGAGCGCTTCAGCACCTGAAGCACCTAATGGATGCGATCATGAACTGTCGCGACAATATTTTCATGGTCACGTTCCATCCAAAAGAAGCCTCCGGCCTCCAACTCTTGTCGGGTAAGGCAATTCAGCTGAATTGCAACCCGTTCCTTCTCTTCCTTCGGAATAAGATTAACAACTACAAACAAAAGAAGCAGCTCAGAAGCCATAAAGGTTGGGCCCAACCGAAAAATAAAACAAGTCTACATGGACGTACATTGGAGTTTCTCGCCAATTTGCCGAAATTCCTCAAGGAGAAATTCCTCTCTCGCAACAACCCATTCGGTCTTGTATTTCCAAGCGTCCGCATGGCCATGGATGACAAGGATATCCTTCTCCAAGCTTCAGATGCAGTCGCGTAGCAAGGTCAATGATGCGTGCACCCGGTGTTGACGTGGGACACTTCGTTGGAACCCCAAGAGAAAGGTGTGATGAGCACAGCAGCAAGTTTCCCTCAGTAGAGACCGAGGTTATCGAACCAGAAGGAGGAAGGAAACGTCATACAGATGTTGCAAACAACGTGGAGACCTGCACAACACAAACTCAAGACTTTGTCCCAACGAATCAGTGAGGTTGTAAAGCTCACTAGTTTGCTGTAACAAAGGATTAACTATATGGTGTTGAAGGTAATGGTGGTTTGCAGCAAGTAAACAATAACAGTGGAAGATGTACCAATGGTAAAGATTGGACCGGGGTCCATAGTTCACTAGAGGTGCTCTCCTTAGATAAACAACATGGCATGAAGGGTAAACAAAGTACAGCAGGGCAATTGACAGGAACTGAGCAAGGCATAACAATGCAATACTACTCAGAAAGATCCTTTGAGATTCGATTGGGAAATACAACAAGATACATAGACCGCCATCCAACTGCATCTATGACTAGAAGTACACCTTCAGGTTATCATCCGAACCCCCTCCAGTATTAAGTTGCAAGCAACAGACAACTGCTTTAAGCAAAGTGTGTAAGGTAAACAATCCACTTGTTCCATGAACAAGAGACCGTTGTTTTCTCCCTAGTAGCAACAGCACATCTACAACCGAGGAGATTTCTGTCACTTCCCTTGGAAACTAGAGGCATGAACCCACTATCGAGCATAAATACCCCCTCTTGGAGTCACTAGAAACTACTCGGCCAAGATAGCTACTAACAACGGAGAGCATGCAAGATCACAAACAACACAGACATGATAGAATCATAAAGACAAAACCATTAACCAAACTGACATAATAATCTCAATATCCATCGGATCCCCGCAAACACAACATGCATGATTACAAATAGATTAGATCATGATCATGAACGGAGCTCACAAGATCTATACATGAAAGCACAAGGAGGAGATACAACCATCTAGCTACTACATGGTCCCATAGTCCAAGGTGGAACTACTCACGCATCATACCGGAGAGAAGGCCTCCGGGATGATCTCCCCTCCGGCAGGGTGCCGGGAAGAACTTCAGATCCCCCGATCTAGGGACGATAGTGGCAGTGGCTACAGAAGGTTTCGTGGATTTTTGATTGGGTACTTAGGGTTTCTGCATCGGGGGCTTCTTATAGGTGAAGAGGCGAGGCCGGGAGGCGACCAGGGGGGCACACCCTACCCAGGCGTGGGCCCACCCCTGGCCGCGCCTAGGGGGGTTTGGCTGTCCTGGTTCGCTTCTTTGTCTCGTCTTCTGGATTCATGTCCCCCCGGTAAAATATTGACTTTGGCTTTTGTCCCGTCCAATTCCAAGAATATTGATTTTCTGCCTTTCTGGAACCAAAAACAGAAGAAAACGGGCAACTGGCACTATGGTAACTTGTTAATAGGGTAGTTCCAGAAAAGATATAAAAACACCTCAAAGTAAAGACAAAGCAAAGCAAATTAGATACTAAACAAGCATGGAACATCAAAAATTATAGATACGTTTCCGACGTATCAGGCAACTGCGATGCCTCACTCGGTGGTGGACGAGCAACAGCTAGAGAAGGCAGCGTGGCTACTGGCTCAGTATTTGAAAGACCCTAAGAGGCTCACAGGTGACAAAGTATAAAAACCAAAGCAATTGACAACATTCAAAGGAAACACATATATTTACATTAAAACAACCACTGTGTGGTAAAGTCAGATTCGTCTAGCACAAGGCATTACATGCACAAGAAAAATCAAATGACTATCTAAGAAACTACGACGCAGGAGCCCTAAGAGGCTGCAACATCCGGAGCAGTTCGGACACCAAGGCCTTCGCCTTGGCTGCCCGCTGCTGCTCTAGCACATTTGTGGCCAGAAGATCTATGAGCTTCAGGACAAAATGCTTGCAGCAGGAGGCGGAAGGAGAAAAAGCTACCTCACTGCCATCCGCTGCCACCAGCATCTTGGAGGTGACCTGGGGGATATTCAGCTGTGCTCCAGCTGCCATTGCCATCGCCAGACCCAGGGTTGCACCCACACCCTTCTGGGCCTTCTTGTAGTCTGCAGGGGTATCGCCCACCAAGGCCTTCGTCAGAGAGTCGACGTCGTCAAGAGCGATGCCCTTCGGGGTGATCTCTCGGTAGAAGCGGGCGAGGACCTCCTTGGCCTTGCACATCATCTCCACGGTAGAGCTACAGCGGTCTTCGACCGCCGCAACTGCATCCTCCATGGGGTACCCATGCTCCATGACACCGCGATCAAACACGACGCCTGTAGCATCTACAGGTCGCGGCAAAGAAAATTCGGATGAGCCAAAGGAAACCCACCAGAAGGAAAATAAGCTCAAGAAGGGGAACACATGGTCACTTACCGAACAGCGCTTTGGCAGCGGCCATAAGCTGCTCAGCCGTGGCCTTCTCCCGAGACATCGTGGAAGCCGTAAGCTGCTGCTCGTGAAACTAGGCCTCCTGCCAGTAACGCTGAAGGGCCTCCACGGCATCCTTCGCTTTGGTCTCCGCCTGGCCGTGACTCTTTTCGAGTATGTCCAGCTTGAGGACAGCCTCATTGTTCTCGTCTATGACAATCAACAAGAAAAGAATCAGTAAAAATGGTACTCATCGGTACCCAAAGATAAAAGGTAGAAGTATACACACCTTGGAGTTGCTGAAATTTATCATCCAAGGCGAGGTATTGCTGTTTGAGGTGGTTGATGTCGCGGATGAAGGGATACAATAAAGAAACAAACAAGTCAGGCAAATAAAGGGCTGGAGGGATAGCCCGTGACAACCGAAAAGAACTTACATGGGCACCCGAAGACTACGAGGGTGTAACTTGCGCCTTCCAGGCGACAACTGCATGAGTCCTTGGCTTCAAGGAGCTCGATGCTTCCTCGTTTGAGTTGGCCGCCATCTTCGGGGAGGACACAACAGCCATTGCCTTCGACTCCCCATGCATCTCGTCAAGTTCTTCCTTGAAGGATTCTTTTCAGGAATTCCTCCTAGCACGTTCGAAGCATTTCAAGCTAACCGACAAAATAGTAAGCTAATACTTAGCATACCACAAACACAAAATGATAGGAAATTTACGATGGAATGTCAGAGAGGTCAAAAACCGGCGTCTCCTTCTTCTTGGCCGGCGGCTGCGAAGCCATGGCCCCAACGAGTATTTTTCAGGAAGGGAAGGCATCAAGCTCTCCACCTTAAGCTCCTGCGGAGCAACTGATACACATGCAAATTCAGAAAATGTAAGGCACAAACAACCAAAAATGCATTACGTACAAACAGAGAAACACACCCAAGGAACTTCCTTCCTAGCGGAAAAAGGGGTAGTCATAGACTTCCCCGGTAGCTCCTCGTCTGCCTTGTACTTCGGTAGGTGACAGAGCGCTCGATCAAGGTTAGCTGAGGACATCTCCTCATCTGACACTCTCGTCGCGTCACTGGTGCCAGAGTATAAGTACATTGGGTGCGCCCTCGCTTGGAGAGGTTACACCTGACGCTTGAGGAACGTATGTATGATGTCGACACCGCAAACCTCCTTGCCTCGCACCAGCTGGAGTGCTCCACTCGCTGGTACAACTTCTCCACAACTGCGGCTTCACCCTCCATGCTATCATTGGACCACGAGTGCTTTCAGGTGACCACCTTGCTGGCGTTGAAGGGGGCTAGCCCATAGTGCTGGTCATCGAGCTTGGAGTCACGAATGTAAAACCACTTGTTCCTCCATTGTTGGACGGACTCGTAGAGGTGGAAGGTGAAAAATTGGACGGTGGGACGGATGCATGTCCCGCACCCACCTAGCACATAAACGCCGCCAGTACCAGATTGCCTCTTCATGGAGTAGAATTTCTTGAAAAAGCCGAAGTGTGGCTCAATACCGAGCCAGCACTCGCAAATAAAACATGCGGTATGAAGAAGGGAATTAGGCGACAACTGGTGGAGTTGTAGCCCATAAAGAAAGATAAGCCCACAAAGGAATTCGTGGGCAGGAAGAGAAAGCCCTCGAACGACAAAAGCATAAAACATAACCTAAAAACCTTTGGGTGGGTCCGGGGTTACCTCCTCGCGAGGAAGGATGATGTCGCCCTTCTCTTGCAAAATCAATCCGGACTCACGCAGGAGGCGCAAATTCGCCTCCCTGATTGCGGACCGCCGCCAACCACCATCGGTGACACGGTTGGCGGTGGATGTCTTCTTAGCGGCGCCGGTGCCGCTCGTCCCTGCAGCAACGGAAGTGGACTTCTTTGACTTGACCATTGTGTACGTGCGGAGTGCGGCACGATGGGCGCGGAGGAGAGAAGATGGAAAAACACGAACAATATCCAGTGCACGGCACGAGCTCTGGGAATGGAGGAAGAAGAAAGATAAAGAACGACGAAGAGAAAATGGCAAGGGGAAAAATTACCACAGCCATGCAGTATAAAAAGACGAGGACAATGAAGATGGACCGTCGATTCAATTACCCTAACACGTGTCGCACATCGTGGCATACACGTGGCACGAGTCGCCCAAACCATCGCGAGCACTCCGCCTACTACGCACGGGAATTGCGAAGACATCATAATTATCGCGTAAATTATGTGTGACTAGTCAAATTCAAGTCAGAGAGTGGGACCCACGATTGTCTCGTCACATCGCTTCTGCTACCGCAGACGGTCGAGATCACCAAGCGTCACCAATGACATCATCGAAGAAAAGTCTAGTAATGGCTACAAATTTCCGACTGCACACAAAGTACTTACTCGAGTCTATGACTCAACCAACTACACGGGGGCTATTCCTATCAGGAGCGCTGGTCGCGCACCTGAAAAATTTAATACAGTCCTCGGGTCAGTCGAAGAACTTCCTGAAAAAGCTTTGAGTCCTTCTTCGAGTCTATGACTCCACTACAAACTCAGGGGCTACTCCCATAGGGAGCGCTGATCGCGCATTCAAAAAATCACTGGCATTGATGGCATCCGCAGAATTAAAGTCTTCGCTCGAGTCTATGACTCGAACAGACACTCGGGGGGATACTCCCATAGGGAGCGCTGGCCGCGCACCCTATGAACTATTCAGATGAGATCCTTTGGATCACTCGTGACAAAAACGAAAATTACCTTGGCAACTTTTCCCAAATTAATGCTAAGTGGGATACGATCTCCTTGGTCACCTGAAACACCTCAACGATGCAAAGATAAGACCTATACATATCATCTAATGGCCTGGCAACGCACCCGACCATGCTTTGCTAGTAACATTTCGTGCCAACAGGCACGACAAAAAATCCCGACGGACGTGTTGGGTACATAACTTAAAACACTGGAATTCGACTCCTGTAAGACCCTGCGACCTGAGTCAAATTACGCCAGCATTCTTCCAGATTTGAGTTCGAGGACTCGAGTCTGAAGTAGATCGTGTTTAATGTCCAAAGACAGTTAACTGACCCTGATCTGTCGGGTGAGTCAGGCGCACGTATCAACAATCCCTATGAACCAACACATTAACTCGAAACTTGTTCGGATGAAAGCACCCAAAAGACTTAAGAGTCGCCAATCGAATCTACGATTCGATTGAACACTCGGGGGGTACTGACATGGGTATGCCCTACGGGTGCATGGTGTTATCCTACCCCATGTCATCTTGGCAGAGGCCCACGTAATTACCCACTACACATGGAGAAGCCCAGGAAGGATTCGGGTGACCAAGGCCCATACGGGCGCGACTTGTTGCAGAGCATGGCAATCTAAAGATAGAATTTCAAAGGGTGAAACCCTAATCTGTAACCGACTCGACCTACCCCGAGACCTGGCATCCCCATATAAAGGCTAGGAGAGGGCACGGCGAGGAGGATCTCTCTCAACTCTCATACACACACCTCACGCCAAATTCAATCTGTGCACCCTTGTAACCTTCGGTTTCGCCATCAATCAAGAACAGACAAGCAGGAGTAGGGTTTTCCCTCTGGGGGTCTAAACCTGGGTAAACACCGTGTCCCCGTGTTCCTTGCTAGTTAGCCATCTCGCGATCTCTAGCATCCCCATCTTCTCTAAACCCAAGTCCATAACAATGGGCATTGACGAGTCGAACCCTCGTCAAGTGATTTCTTAATTATTATGAAGGCAAACTTGAATAATGCAATCTCACTGGGACAAGTCCCCAGTCCATATTGTGCAAATTTAGGTCAACTAGTAAGTGAAGCTAAATGCAGAATTTATTTTAGCAATAATGTAGCATGATAGAAGCTCTATCAGATAGATGTATTAGCCTCCCTGCAATGGTAGGTTCTGCTAGGAGTGATAATTTTCTTTACCTTGTGGAAATGATAATTGCCTAGATAATTGGATGGAAGGAGAAATTGTTATCTATGGGTGCAAGGTAAGTCCTCTTGAAGGATGTAATTCAGTATATCCCAGTCTTTGCTATGGAAATTTTCAAACTCCCAAAAAGTTTGTGTAAGGAGATGACTGATGCTTTGGTCAGTTTCTAGTGAGGAGATTCAGAGGAGCAGAAGAATATGCATTGGAGCGCTTGGTGGAGCATGTGTATCCCAAAAATGATGTTGGTGTGTGATTTAGAGACCTCCATGCTTTTAATCAAGCTATTCTTGCTAAGCACACTTGGCAACTCCTTAATAATCTAGATACTTGATGTACAAGAGTGCTCCGCGCCAAATACTACCCAGATGGGATTTTCTTAATGCTAGACCGAAGAAGGGTTCAAGATTCACTCGGCAGAGCATTATTGTTGGTTTATTGGTGTTTAAACGAGGCCATATATGGAGATTTGGCAATTGTAGGAGTATAGATACCTGGAATAATCATTGGGTCCCTAGCAATCCATCATGGAAAATTGACTCACCTAGAGGACATGTATGGCTATATTTCACAGCCGTCACGCATCACATCGACGATAGTACGGTTCGCCCATAATAGATGGCGGCCGACTTCGTTGTGGTTCACCGGGGATGGGCCGTCACCCTTGTACCTAGTGAGCTCCCTTTCCTGACGGTTAGCGAATAATGCATTCCATGTCTTGTAGTTGTCGGGGTCGCACTAGGGATCCATCCGCTGCTCCGGCGTGAGATCGAGTTAGAGTGGTTCATGATGGCCGCCTGGCGGGCGGAACTTTGAGGAACAGGAGGGACAGGAACCCCTCCAGCACTTAGCATCCAGCCGGCGGGTAGCCGATAGCCCTGCAGGCATGGGTAGCTAGAGGCGCACAGCACCTCGGTCTCCTCGAGGGTCAAAATGGCCCAGTATTCGGTGTCCATTGTTGTGAGAGGGGAAGGTGTGGATGTGTGAATGGCCATGGTGGTCAGCCTAGATATAGAGGGAAAATGCGGGAAAACATGGCGGGAAGCAGAGGGAAATGGCGGGAAAGCTATCTTTAGTCCCGGTTAGTTGTTTCAACTCGGACTAAAGGCCCCTAAAATAACCGGGACTAAAGGACCCTAAAATAACCGAGACCAAATGGGAACATGTTTTGCTATATATTATATGTATTTTTTCTGATTTTAGGGTTTAGGGTATATTATATGTATTTTTCTGTTTTTTAATTAATAAACTATATTTTTAATGGGTAGATTATTTTGTTGTGAATATTTTGGTATATTATATGTATTTCTCTAATTTTTAATTAATAAAATATGTTTTTCCAAGATTAATAGAATATTTCTTAAACAATAAATTATTTCATTTACATCTGTATAATAGAGTAGGATAATAGCTTTAAATTATAGATCTTTTTTCTGAAAATTTTGATATATAATACTCCCTCCGACCCATATTAGTTGACTTGGATTTGTCAAAATTTGGATGAACTTATATACTAAATAGTGTCTGGATTCATCCAAATCTAGACAAATTTGAGTCAACTAATATGGGTCGGAGGGAGTACATAATTTTCTTAATTGTCACTATTTTTTCATTTTGGCGCCAAAAATACCCTTTAGCCCCAGTTTGTAACACAAACTAGGACTAAAGGGGTACATCTCGCGCGCGAAACGCGGCGGCCGAAAGACCCTTTAGTCCCGGTTTGTAATACAAACCAGGACTAAAGGTATTACAAACCGGGACTAAAGGGGGGGGTTGGTATAAATACCCACCCCGTCCACCCCAGTTCGAGCATCGAACCGGAGCACGAAATCTTCATCTTCCCCGTGAGTTGTCGCCTCCCGTGCCCGTCTACCATCCGTCGCACCGACACCGCCCCCGCCCCGCTCCGTCCCGCCACACTCCGCACCGCCCCTTGCGCCATCCCGCCTCCCGCGCGCCACGCCGTTCATCTGCCCATCGTGCCGGCTGCTGCTCGCCGCCGCCCCGGCCGCCTTCTCCTGCTGCTCACTGCCCTGCTGTCGTCCCGGCTGTGCCGCCTAGTGTTAATTAGTGTAATTTTGGTTAGTATGCATAATTTAGTTAGTTAGTTGTAATTTAGCTAGTGTTTATTAGATATTTTAGTTAATTAGTTAGTGTTTAGAGATTTTAGTTTGTTAGTTTATTAGAGATTTTAGTTAGTTAGTGTATTTTAGTTAGTGTTTGGAGATTTTGTTAGTGTAATTTAGTTTAGAGATTTTACTATATGGAAAATATATGTATTTAGTGTTTATGTTTAGGATTAATTTAGTTTAGAAATTTTAGTTAATAATATTTACTGTCGTCATGTTTAATTAAGTGTATAGGTTTAATCTAGTGTTTAGGATTATGCCGCATCCTCATCGTCGACTCGGCATGAATGACGGAGGACTACTAGGCTCCGTCGCCGGGCATCCACAAGACTGGGCTCCATCAGGATAGCACTGGGAGGTGCTAACAACCGGGAGGCATAGTTTGGTGAGGAATCCGGATGTCGTTGTCGACCCGGATCTTCTTTGTGGCGGTGGCATGGTCCAGGCGCGGTGTAGAGGGAGCCAGCCCACGACGAGGTGGTACAGTGTCGTGTCAGGGAGGAGGTCGAGCATGTCCATCGTTATATGTATGTGTTGGACGTCAGGGTCTCCGATACCTGGCAGGTTCTTCAGGCACCTCACCCAAGATATTCTCCTATGATGGTTCCTACACTTTGGGTGTACACCTCCCGTGGCTTAGGAGCCAGGGGTCGACGTCTTGGTTGAGCTAGATGTGTAATAAGGATTTATTATATTTTGTTATTGTTGTATTAACTGGATGATTCTAGATGTAGTATTTTTTCATTGGTACTTTATATTTCTTAAGTTAAGCTGAATTATTTTATCTTCCTTCCATTGTTGCATTAAGCAAAAAGGTTTTATCTTTCTTTTGTATTATATAGTTAAGGCATGGACGGTAGAGACGATGAAGAGCGCATGTACGACATGATAGATAAGTATACAAGAGGTTACTATTACAATGGAGCAGCCGACGGTGGAGATGATGATGGCTCTCAATACCTCAACTTGGATGGAGCCGACGGTGGAGACTTTGGTCAAGACTTTGGTGGAGACGATAGTGGAGACGTTGGTGGAGACGACACCATAACAAAGTCCGGCGAGGTATATAAAGCCTCTGCTGATCACTAGCTAGTAGATGCATTAGTTGATTCATATATATATACTAACGATTGTTTCTTCTCTTAGACCTCCCGCAGGGCCAATCTTCTGCAAGGAAACGAGGTCCGACTAGAAAGTTAGCCGATGGTGCGCATTTCACAATTGAGTTAGTCTCTGAGCTAGGCGAGCCGTTGGAGCCAACAGAGGCTGCAAATGCATTTGTACATCAATGCGGAGTGATAGTCAGGGACACCATCCCGATCACCACTCAGGGGTGGAATAAGCCAGGAAAGAAAAGGTATCAAGTTGGAACAAGTTTTGTCGATGGTAGAGCCAAAGATTATCTTTGGAATATGCTCATGACACACTTCACTCTACCAGACATGGACATTGATGATATCACAGCGACATTGAGGTTGAAAGTTGATACGTCGTAAACATATCTATAATTTTTGATGTTCCATGCTTGTTTAGTATCCACTTTGCTGTGCTTTGTCTACACTTTGAGGTATTTTTATACGTTTTCTCGGACTAACCTATTAACAAGATGCCACAGTGCCATTTGCATGTTTTCTGCTGTTTCTGGTTCCAGAAAAGCCAAAAAATAAACATTCCCGGAATTGGACGGGACGAAAACCCAAAGTCAATATTTCACCGAGGAGATCATGGATCTAGAAGATGATGCGGAGGAGGGCCACGAGGGGCCCACAACCCCTGGCCGCCCGGGCCAGGCCAGGACGGGCCTGGGGGTGCGGCCACCTCGAGCACCCTGTCAACACCCGGATTTTTAATCCCAGATGCCTGTTATGCCGTACATTGCAATCCCAGGATTATCATTTTTGCGAGACATAACAAATTGGTATCATAGTTCATCATCCATTACAAACCATAATAGTCTTACAAATAGTTGATCTCATGATCCAGTCTGGTTACAATCAAAGCAACGAAATAATAATAATAGTAGCGTGGTTGGGGCTCCATCTTCAGGGTCACAGGCAATGCTGACGATGAGAGATGATCCTAGTTATCATAAGCATCCTGCTATCCATCCTCCTCGTAGTCTCCTTCATAGTCTGACCATGGGAATAGCCAGGGACAAAGCCATGAGTACTTCGAAGTACTCGCAAACTATTACTAAAGCAATAAGGCCATTCTAATAGGAATCCTGAGCTCTAGGTTTGTTTGCCACAAGCCAATTTTATTTCAACCAGTATCTAGCAATAAAAGTCTATCTTTAGTTGTCTAAGTTACTTAGGTGGGAAACCTAGTTTCATTGTCCACATCCTTGTGGGGTCAAGTCAAAGTCACACTTCAAGTCACAAGTCATTTTGAAAACATCTGACAGCGGAATAGTATGGCCATCCAACTGTCCATAACTGCGGACGCGGCTATTCGAATAGTTTGACACTCTGCAGAGGTGGTACACTTTCACCACAACATTCGATACATCCATCAGGGATAATCCTGAATCATCATACTTGGTATGCGGATAATCAATCCTAACCTTTCAATTACACACCCTAGTATAGGCACCTCCCCTATGAGTTTGGCCTCCCAACCATGACCATCTATCATCTTGGAAACTGCATAGGTGGACAGTCACATTCACAAGGTAGCCTCAGCTCACCTTGTCCCGCGAGGGAACCCATACTAAGACACATAAACTTTCAGTCAAGCCCTACCCAAATTCGGTTATTATGGTTGTACGGTAGAATTGGAATGGTATCGCATCCGAACCCAACCATCGGTTTTTATCAAAGTCAGTTCACATACTTCATTCATCACCATCTTCAACTCATTGTGTCCATAACACATGTCAAAACATTTCAATAGATTGACTCATCATTCCAAGGTTTTCATAATCATTTGTTCCCATCTATAGTGATCAAGTTTAGTTTATCACTAGCCACTATCAATTGGGGGTGTCACTATTTGAGGGGTGCTAATCCAGTGTATCTATCTACATCAAGTCCAAACTCTTGATGACACCTTTCCTAAGCTTCCACTAATCACCAATTAATTACTACTAGAACAAATTTTCAAAGGGTAAAAGGTAAAGCTTACAAATAAAACTTGGGATAGGTCTAATCAAAGTGGTATCACAATTGATTGCATGTGGGGGCTTACATGGTTTAGCTTAGCTTGCCTTGGTTGGTAAGGTGGTCGAAGTTCTCTTCCTCATCTTCATAGAATTCCTCCTCTTCGTAGCCCGGATTGATACTAGCGTCTATAGATCAATATGAGGTAAACAATAACCAAACAATACTGAACTACCTCTATTTAACACCCAAGGAGTGACTCTAGATGATCTAGCATCATCTCTATCATTACAACAAAAGGTGACAAGATTTTTATTGATCTTATTTTTAGGAAAGTAATTTCTACTCATTGAAAAGTTACTTCAGATTTAATATTATCCAATTCAAATATGGGATCATATTGACACATGTCCTCAACACATATTCTAATACTTGAGAATGTGATTTAAAGTGGTTGGCCTAATTCACAAAGCTTAACACTATTATTTAATAATATTTTAGGGACTAGAAATGACTATAGAGTCATTCTTTAATTTTGCTCCAGGGCTACTGTATGCAACTATGTATATTTTTACATATTCAGAAAGGTATTGTCCAATGTGATTTTTGAGAGTTGTAATCAACTCAAAATCACTTGTGGTTGATTTTAGAAAAACTTTTAAAGTGCTAAAAGCTAGTGTCTTGTTATTTTTACTGAGGGTGATCCATAGTTTCAAACTGTTTGAATCCAACGGGAGTGATTAGAGATTTTCATCTACTTTCAAACAAAATTGGATTCATTCAATTTGGTGCAGTGAATGCTCCGGGGCTGGTCCTACCTGTTAGCGACTAACAACACGCGAAGCGGTTCAGCTAATCTGGACCTTACGATTAGAGCGTGATCAATGGTTGAGCGCCGTTATCTTCGTCGTAGGGCACGCGCGAGACAGAACCCTAGCGCTACGGCAGGGGTCGTAGAGGTCTTACCAGGGCTCCAGCTAGGTCAGGCGATGGGGGCGAACGAACGAGTCAAAGACGGTGGTTTCGACAGGTGGTCGTGGCAGCTCCTGGGGCGGCTCCTAGCTTCGGCTCCTTCCTTCCTCTACAACGGCGGACTCCGGCTAAATTCCGGCGCGGTGGTGCTCGCCTTGCTAAAGGGTTGGGTCAGAGAGGTTCCTGGGTGAGAGAGGAGTGGAATGGTGTGCGTTTTGGGGTCAGGGGAGGGCTCTATTTACACTGCGGCGAAGGGGGCATGGCGGCATGGCTCAGGCTCGCCGGCGATGCAGTTACAGTGAGCTACCGGCATGGCCAAGGGCATAGGTCGACGCGGTGCTTCAGGGCGATCGTCATGCGCACAGTGGCACGGCGAGACACGGTCTGAATCGTTCTAGAACATCCGTGCTCTATGACTGTACCGACGTCATTCGTCACGGCGTACGGTGGTCACGGTGCTCACGCAGTCAAATGATCGTGTTTGGCAGCTTGCCGGAGTCAATGCGAACGTCATGGCGCAAGGTGAGGGCGAGGCGCGGCGTGTGCTCGCGGGATTGCTCGGCGCTCTGGCGCGGCGAACGACATGGTCTGGCATTAAATGGGCATGGCTTTGCTGGCTTCTCCTCGAGCGGTCTTTGGTTGGGGTGTGCACAGGCAGAGGCAGTGAGGTCAGGGCTACCTCCTAGAAATCGTGGGCGAGGGCGAGGGCGGTCTGTGGCGGCGTGTCCATGTCGGGGTGGCAAGGTGAGCTTGGGTACGATTTTTGCACTGCTCATTTGATCGAGTGAGAGAGCTCCTTCGCACGGGCTGGTACTGGGGGAGTTAAAGGCATGACGTGTGAGCTTGATGAGGTCACAAGATGATCAAAGGTTTGATCAAAACAGTAAATAGTGGTTGAGTTTGTATTGTGATCACTAGGTGTTTGATCTAATGTCCGCAAGAACTAAACCATCACATTTTCAGGTGATTTTTGGTGGGTGTTCTGGTACTAATCTTGGTAGTCTCTGGGTGCAATGGTTTGCTAAGTGGTGAAGGGTTGAGTGGTTTTCCAAAAATGGCTATCTTGATACATAAGATAGATTCAATTTTGACTTTCCTCTCAAATGGGTTTGGATTTGTTTCTGCAAGGTTGGTAAGCTCCATTGGGTTCAGTGTCACTAGGTCTAGCAAGGGGAGAAAACAAATGGAAAAGTTTCTGTTTGAGATTAGTTTCTAGAGATGCTCAAAGTGAGCTAGTAGTTAACTTGGGCAAAAATGACCATTTGATCATATGCTTCATAGTTGGATTTTATTTTGTTTTGATCTGGTTTGGAAATGACCTGGATGATATGGTTTTGATTTCTAAACCATTTCTCATCATTTACAACAATCAAACAAGGCATTGCAAGCATTCATACACTCAAGCATTAAGAATGGAATTTAATTAACACAAGCTTTTGTTAACCCTAAACTTGGTTAATTAGAACTTGATCCTCATTAATATTTTTGGGGTGTTACAAACTTCCCCCTTAAATAGAATCTCGTCCTGAGATTCAGGAAAAACTAGGAACTAAAGAGACTGGGAAACTCTGTCCTCATGTAATCTCCACGTTCCCAAGTGGCTTCTTCTTCAGTATGGTTGCTCCACTGAATCTTGAGAAACTTGATACTCCTGGTCTGGGTAGTTCAGAAAGCTTCATCCAAAATATGAATGGGTACTTCACGATAGATTAAGTCTGGGTTGATTTAAATAGCTCTATGATCGATGTTCTTGAAAACTTCCATCGTCTCTAGAACTTCTAAACATTTCCAAAGTAACGAGACATGAAACACATCATGCACTGCTGACATCTCTTCTGGCAGTTCGATCTGATAAGATACCTCTCCTCGGCGACTTAGAATCTTGAAGGGTCCAATATATCTGGGGGCAAGCTTTCCTTTGAGTTGGAAATGCTGCATTCCTTTCAAGGGTGATACTTTTAGATAAACAAAATCTATGATAGTGAAGGCTAGATCTCGACGTATCTTATCGGCATAACTCTTCTGTCTGGACTGAGCGGTCTTGAGGTGCTCACGAATCTTGTGAACCCTATCTTCGGCTTCTTGTAGGATGTCGGGTCTGAAGATCTGACTCTCTCCTACTTGCGACCAATTCAGGGGGGGTACGACACTTCCTTACATACAAAAACTCGAATGGGGTCATTTGCAAACTGGCTTGATAACTGTTGTTGTATGAGAATTCTGCGAAAGGAAGGCAGTCTTCCCATTTAGATCCATATTCCAACACAAAAGATCTCAACATATCTTTGAGTATTTGGTTTACTCTATCCGTTTGTCCATCGGTCTGTGGGTGATAAGTTGTGCTGAACTTCAGTTTGGTTCGTAAACCTTCCTAGACTTTCTTACAAAATCTTGAGGTAAACTAGGTTCCCCGATCCGACACAATGTTCTTGGGGATTCCATGCAAACTGACTATCCTAGCAATGTACAACTCTGCTAGCTTCGAGCTCTTCTAAGTGGTCTTGACAGGTAAGAAATGAGCTACTTTGGAAAGTCTATATACTATGACCCAAATAGAATCATTTCCTCTACTAGATATGGGCAAACCGGTGATGAAATCCATTCCAATTGAATCCCATTTCCATTCTGGATTTTGCAAAGGTTGCAAAAGTCCTGTGATGGTGCACTGGCTGAACGTAGAGCTTCGTTGGAAGACCCCAAGAGGAAGGTGTGATGAGCACAGCAGCAATTTTTCCCTTAGTAAGAAACCAAGGTTATCGAACCAGTAGGAGGAAGGAAATGACCCAAAGGTGTTTCTAGCAACTTGGAAACCTACACAACACAAACTCAAGGCTTTGCCCCAACGAACAGTGAGGTTGTAAATCTCACCGGTTTGCTGAAAACAAAGGATTAACTGTATGGTGTGGAAGGTAATAGTGGTTTGTAGAAAGTAAACGGTAACAGTGGAAAATGTATCAATGGTAAATATTGGACCGGGGTCCATAGTTCACTAGAGGTGTGCTCCTAAAGATAAACAAACATGGCATGCTGGGTAAACAAATTACAGCAGGGCAATTGACAGGAACTGAGCAAGGCATAACAATGCAATACTAGACATTCATGATCCTATGAGATTCGATTGGGCAATACAACAAGATACATAGACCGCCATCCAACTGCATCTATGACTAGTAATCCACCTTTAGGTTATCATCCGAACCCCCTCCAGTATTAAGTTGCAAGCAACAGATAACTGCTTTAAGCAAAGTATGTAAGGTAAACAATTCACTTGTTCCATGAACAAGAGACCGTTGTTTTCTCCCTAGTAGCAACAGCACATCTACAACCTTAGAGATTTCTGTCACTTCCCTTAGATTAAATAGATGCATGAACCCACTATCGAGCATAAATACTCCCTCTTGGAGTCACTAGCATCTACTCGGCCAAGATAGCTACTAGAAACGGAGAGCATGCAAGATCTCAAACAACACAGACATGATAGAATCAATAAGACAAAACCATTAATCAATCTGACATAGTAATCTCAGTATCCATCAGATCCCCACAAACACAACATGCATGAATATAAATAGAGATGATCTTGATCATGAACGGAGCTCAAAAGATCTAGACATGGAAGCACAAAGGAGGAGATACAACCATCTATCTACTACATGGACCCGTAGTCCAAGGTGGAACTACTCACGCTTCATACTGGAGGCTGGCATTATGATGAAGAAGGCCTCCGGGATGATATCCCCTCCGGCAGGGTGCTGGGAAGAGCTTCAGATCCCCCCGATCTAGGGACAATGATGGCGGCTACGGACTTTTTCATGGAATATTGATTGGGTACTCAGGGTTTTGGTATCGGAGGATTCTTATATGCGAAGAGGCGAGGCAGGTGGCACCCATGGTGGCTGCACCCCCCAGGCGTGGGCTAGGCCAAACCGCGCGGCCAGGGGGTGTGACCCCCTGGTGGCTCCCCTCCGTCTCATCTTATGGATCCGTGTTCCCCAGGTAAAATATTGGCTTTGACTTTTGTCCCGTCCAATTCCGAGAATATTGATTTTATGCCTTTTCTGGAACAAAAAACAGAAGAAAACAGACAAATGACACTGTGGCAACTTGTTAATAGGTTAGTCCATAAAAACATATAAAAACACCTCAAAGTAAAGACAAAGCAAAGCAAAGTAGATAATAAACAAGCATGGAGCATCAGAAATTATAGATACGTTTACGACATATCAAGCATCCCCAAGCTTAACTCCTGCTCGTCCTCGAGTAGGTAAGTGATAAAAAGAATAATTTTTGAGGTGACATGCACCATCACAATCAAGATCAAACCATTTGCAAGCATTGAAGCTGGGATCAAAGAACTCTAAACATGAGCATGAAAGACGGAGTTCTAACAATAAGACAAAGTAACTATTGTTTCAACATGAAAGGATACAAAGAAATATCATGAATAACATGTATTGAAAAACATTTGTTTGTTTCACATACAAAAAACATAGCATAGTGGCATTCAGTTTGTCCCTCATGGAGTAGCAAATAGATGCATAGGACACCTTCGAAGTTCATAAGAGTGACTAGATACAAGTAGTTCAAGAACAAGCAATATCAACAATATGAATCAATCAATAAGTTTTGGGACAATGCACACAGAACTAAGAATGGCAACTATGATCTCATAATTGGTGCCTATGGATAGAAGGTGTAGACTCAATATAATAGTGGAAGAAAGGCACTTCATAAAAGGGAATCGGGGATTTCAAGTTTCAAAAAGAGCTTCCAAAAATTATGGTACTTGTTAGCTTTCAGCTCTCATTGACCCTATCATAAGCACCTTGAAGTGATTAAGGTTAAAGTGAACAAACTATGGAGTATATGCTTGACAAATTATAAGTTGGCAATCTCATGTCCCTTGAATACGAGGGACGCTCCTCATGCTACTCAACTTTAGTTACTTGCAAGTTCTTGTCATATTAAGTACATGCATATCATAGAGAACCGCCAACAGGGTACCCCTTTCACATGATACAGGAGCTATCCCATAATCAAAATGACAAGGCAAGCAGACAATGAGCATCTCAGCAATCTTCTTATTTACCATGGGAATATGGTGCTTTTTTCTCTCTTTCATCTTTTCAATATGTCTCTTTTTTTATAAGAAGAAAGCTTCATAGATGTCATTATGGTGATGCTGCAAGTTTCCACCATGATTAGGCATGGCTTAGGCTAGCGGCCCAGGCGTTTCTCTAACACACATACATAATTCCATGGACTTACAAGATCCCCTTTTATTTCACACCGACGACATCCATAAACAAAAGAGCATGATATCAACTTGGTACAATGTACAGGTGCAATGTTGAAAGCGTTCCCCATGAAAACATGGTTCTGCTAATTCCAATGTATAAGTGTAAGCATACACAACATAGATGACACAATGGTTCAAGTTTATTAGGGTCAAGAAAAATAAAGTTTGCCATCAAGTTCATGAGAGCTTTAACCACTATGTTTTCGCATAACAAAATACTTTTTAGTTGGAAGATAGATGAAAACAAGAATATACTTGGAATGGTGTAACACACCATGCGTAGGAATTTATAGTGGACACTTTGGAATAACTTGGTTTCTTGGGAGTTGGATGCATGAGTAGAGCTTACTCAGCAAAAGTGAAGGCTAGCAAAAGACTGGGAGCGACCAACTAAGAGAGCAATAATGGCCATAATCATGCAGAGCGACAAAACATCACTAATCAAAGCATAAAGTGGTACCATAAGTAAAAAAATAAATGATCATGGAGGCTATGGTGACTTGTTAGAGTCATAACATGGTGTGAGCATGTGCCAAGTCAACCCAAACAAAGCATCAAAGGAGAATACCACAATACTATGCTTTTGTATGCTAAAACAACACATGATTCTTTCAAGGCACACTAAGCACTCTCAGTGATTTGGAGCAAGTCATGCTACAACAATAATCACTAAGCATAAGGTCAAAACAACATCTAGCATGACAAGATAAAGTCTAAGCCACAGTCAAATCAAGCTCACTTTTGTACCACTATAAGCATAAAACTTTCTACTCTTGGCTGACTCCAACCTATTTGTAAACATCACAGCGAAAGAGGGGGTCCAACTAATTTATTCAAGCAAACTAAACAAGAAAAAACCACAAATGAAAACTAAGACGCTCCAAGAACACAACAGTGCATGAAACAATAACAACGAAGTGTCTAGAAAGACCTCAGCTTTTTATTGATGAAGAAGGGGATGCCTTGGGCATCCCCAAGCTTTGACGCTTGTACCTCTTGAATATTTCTTAGGGTGACACGGGGTGGCATCCCCAAGCTTGAGTTTTGGCTATTCTTCATCTCATTACATCATTCTTTCTCTACACCTGAAAATTTTCATTCATACAAAACTTCACACAATCTTCGTTAGCAACATTAGTGTAATCAAAAGATAATAGACCTTTGGGTTTAGCTTCAAAACAACAAAAACTTACACTAAATACACAGTTACTATAGAAATTTCCTCAAAAATCTCAATTTCCCAAAAAGAACCCAAAAAGGAATCATAAGAAGCAAATGCAAATAATGGCAGAAATCTGTCAAAACAGACCAGCAAGTAGAAATCGATTTTTTCAAAGACCTTCTGTTTCTCAAATAAAAAAGTGCTAACTAACGAAAGTTAGCTAACATCCAGGGGGATTTAATCAGAAAATTACAGCTTAATCCGACTTACATAGATTTTACAAGAATTTTTACGGTGGAGCACAAAAATCTGTTTCAGGACAGCAACTTCCCCAAATCTTGCTTCCCTCTCATTAGAGGTTATTCTTGGCACAAAAAGCAAATAAAAAGGATAAGGAGAGGTCATTACTGAGTTAATAACTTCAAAGACTCAAGAAAACTTTTGGGTTATCTCCCAATAAGTACTTTTCTTTAACGCCTTTAAGTTAGGCATAGAAAGTTTGAGAATATGCTCACATAAGAAATATGAATTGAAGTAAAAGAGAGCATCAAGAAGCAAATTCGAAACATATTTAAGTCTAACCCACTTCCTATGCATAGGAATCTTGTATGCAAATAAATTCACAAGGAACAAAGTGGCATGCATAGGAAGATAAAACAAGAGTGACTTCAAAACTTTCAGCACAAAGAGAGGTGTTTTAGTACCATGAAAACTTCTACAACCATATTTTCCTCTCTCATAATAATTTTCAGTAGCCTCATGAATAAACTCAACAATATAACTATCACACAAAACATGCTTTTCATGATCTATTAACACATAATTTTTATCAACCTCAAAAATAGTGGGATTATAACTTTCAAACCCACTTTTAACAATTTTATAATAAGGCGACTGATCATTTAATATAGGAAACTGCTAGGCGTCCCCCGAACGATGAGGGAGCTCCCATCGTCCTGCTTCCCGTGCTGACACATGTCCATTTGCTGCAAAACATCGTGTGTTTGCTACATATGTCCCCGCTTTTGCTTCCGAAGCAAAAAAAAAAGCGGTTCGTTTTAGAAATAGAACGTCTCGCCGGACACCTCAACGGAGACCTCGCCGGAGACCATGCAGCAAAAAAATTGTGCTAATGCAGCAAAACCGACTTCGCCGGTATATCGTCGGAAAAAACTCGCCGGTGACTCTCGTCGAAGACCTTGTAGCAAAAAGTTGACACTGTTGTAGCAAAACCACAAGACGGTTGTAGCAACAAAGTTCTTCTAATGTAGCAAAAATCCTACTTCGTCGGAGACATCGCCAGAGAATTTAGCCGGAAAACCTCGTCGGAGAACTTGTAGCAAAACTTTTATGGTATTGTAGCAAAACAAAAAAACAGAGATAGCAAAAAAAATATCAATGTAGCAAAATCAAAGGCTACATTCGTAGCAAAAACTTTACGCTATTGTAGCAACACCATAAAACGGTTGTAGCAAACAAAGTGTGATAATGTAGCAAAATTCGTTTTTGCCGGAGACATAGAGAATTTCGCCAGAGACCCCGTAGCAAAAACTCTATGCTAATATAGCGAAAGTACAAAATGGTTGTACCAAATAAAATGTGCAAATGTAGCAACATGGCCGATCATACATTACAAACTTCACCACTGGTAGCACCACCCACAACTCCGCTGGAGCAGGCTCCTCTTGTAGGCAATCGTGTCACGATGGGGTTTGCTTCACATAGAGCGCACCAAGGTGGCGCACGTACCGCCGCATCCATGGCCTCCCTGCTATCGGGCTCCCTCAAAAGACGTCCGCGAAGCAGCGCATGGCAGGGTGCCAGAGCTCGTACGCGTGGGTGACGTTGGAGGCGGCCGACCGAGATGGCCATGCACGACCCTCGATTCCGGCGAGGCGTCGGGAGACGGCACCTCTAGTGAGATGCAAGAGGCGGTAGGGAGACGAGGGCGGCAACCATGGATGAAGAAGGATGTGGCGGGCCACAGTGGAGCACTGGCAATGGAGCCTACCTGGGGCTGGCGGCGGCGGTGCTCTGGCTGAAATAACCTCCGTAGTGTGTGTGTCTGGGAAGGAGATGTTGGAGATATGCCCTAGAGGCAATAATAAAAGTGGTTATTATTATATCTTTGCGTTTATGATAAATGTTTACATTCATGCTATAATAGTATTAACCGGAAACATTAATACTTGTGTGATTTGTAAACTAAATTAGAGTCCCTAGTAAAGCCTCTTTATAATACTAGCTTGTTGGTTAATAGATGATCGTGGTTTCTCTATCATGAACATTGAGATATTATTAACAACGAGATCATATCATTAGGAGAATGGTGTGATGGACATACACCTATAGATAAGCGTAGCATAAATATCAAGTCATTTTAATAGTTCGTTTTCTATAAGATTTCGGATACATAGTAACCTAATTCCTTCGACCATAAGATCATGCTAATCACCATCACCGGAAGGATGCTTTGATGACATCAAACACCACACCGTAACTGGGTGGCTATAAAGGTGGCATTGAGTGTTCGGAAAGTATGGGTTGAGGCACATGGATCAAGAGTGGGATTTGTCCATCCATATGACGGATAGATATACTCTGGGCCCTCTCGGTGGAATGTCATCCAATTAGCTTGCAAGCATGTGACTGGCTCACAAGGGATCACATATCACGGGAACGAGAAAAGAGTACTTATCGGTAACGAGGTTGAACTAGGTATGCCGAGATACCGACGATCAAAACCTCGGATAAGTAAACTATCGTGAGACAAAGGGAAATTGGTATCGTATGTAAGTGGTTCATTCGATCGCAAAGTAATCGTAGAAATATGTGGGAGCCATATGAATTTCCAGATTCCTCTATTGGTTATTGATCGGAGAAGTGTCTCGGTCATGTCCGCATAATTCACGAACCGTAGGGAGACACACTTAAGGAATCGATGTTGTTTAGTAGATATGGAATATTAGTAGGGATACTGAATGTTGTTCAGAGTCTCGGATGGGATCCGGGATATCACGAGGACATCAGGAATGGTCCGGAGAATAAGATTCATATAAGGAAAGTCCGATTCCGGAGTTCAGGAAAGATTTCGACATTTTCATCGGAGAGGTTCTAGAAGGTTCTAGAAGGTTCACCGATCCGGAAGGAGAATGTTCCATGAATGTGTCATGGGTAAGTGGAATGATTGGATCATATCCTAGGTCACTTGGTGTGGGCATTTGCAAGAGAGAACTAAAGCTCTAAATTGAAAGTCAAACGAGAAGTTTGAAAAGTCAAACTGAAACAATGGTTTCTAGTGGGAGAAGAAACAAGTCCTTCTCTCAATCCAACTTGGGTTTGGGTTTGGATTCAAACCCACCCCTCCCAAGGCTCCCCCCTCTCATAAATAGAGGAGGAGGGCTTCCCCAGCACCACAAGCCCTAGCCTCTCTCCACCCGAGCCACCGCCGCCGTCACGCGTCACCGCCGGCGGCCTGTCGCCGTTGCCCTAGCCACCGACACCTCCTCCTCCTCCCGGTCTTCTAAACCCTAGATCACCAGGAAACCCTAATTCCACCATAACTCGCACCGGCTTAGGTGAATCCCTGCGGGATCTTCCCTCTACTTCCGACACCACGCCGTCATGCTGCCGGAATCGCGAGGGGAGAACTACAACCTTCGCTGCCTGCTGGAACAAGGGAGAGGAAGGTCTTCATCGAGTACCGAACGTGTGACCGACTGCGGAAGCGCTGCCGGAATGCAGCGCCGGAAGGATCATCTACGCGATCTTGAGATCGGCAAGTGTATGACTACATCACCCACGAGAATCTGCTCTCGTTAACCTCTTTGGAATCTTGAGGGTGAGTGCTTCTATCGACTCGTTGCTACAATCTAGTAGATAGATCTTGGCTTATTTGTGTGCATGCGGTAGAATTTTTTTGTTTTCCATGCTACGAACCCCTACAGGAGATAAGGCTGAGAAGGAGTAATGCATGCGGGGCTCACCCACGCATCTGCACAAGCACCACACACGACCCGGACGATGGATGCACGGGATCGTCCGGGGGAATGGAATCATTTTCCTTCAATATAGGACCATCATCTAGAGCTTTATCATAAACATTTTCTATGCAAAACTCTTTAGTACCATGCATATCAAAGTTAGGCACAAATATAGGATTATCATAGATAACATGAGCATAACTATTATCACAAGTTTTACCCATAGCAGATATTTCAAAAGAATCCACAGGAACATAACATTCATCCTCCTTTGGTAAGCATCGGGACAATCAAATAATGTAAGAGGTAAAGAGTGTGGGTAGATCCATTATTCCTCCTCTTGACTATCACTCTCCTCCTCTTTTTCATTTAATGAACTTTCAGGTTTAGCAATTTCGTCTTCCATAAGCTCCTGCAAAGCATTAATCTCTTCCATTTGTGGAAAGCATATATTAAAATATTCAAGAATATAACCATTATCTTCCTTGTAATTATTAAAGAAAAATTTAAGTATATCATAAACCTCATATTCATAAGGTGAATCATCAGTATTTTCAAGCAAACTAGCAAGTTCAAATGCACCCTTGAAAGCAATAAATTCTTCAATTTGCTCCACATCATAAAAGTCATAATTTCCTTTAACATAAGAATATATGGTAACATTATCATTATACTCACATTGAAAAGGGAGGTGTTTATACCTCCTACAGCAACAAGATTTATCAAAGCAATAAGTAACATTATAAGTAGAGCACACCTCTCTAGCAATAGTATTCAATTTATCAATTTGTTCCCATAGGCGTTTTCCTTTTTGTGACAAATGGTGTTCCTTATAATAATACTTTTGCTCTTCCGTGAACCCACCTTGCCAATAAGAACTAGTTTCAAAGAAACCATCCATTGATAGAAAGCATGACAAAGCAAGGAAATAACATACCAGCAACTAGAGTAGGAACTAATTTTTTTGTGTTTTTGATAATAAAAAACAAACCAAACTAAACTATTTTTTGGAGTTTTTGATAAAAAGAGGCAAACAAAACCAAGCAAAAGAAACTAAGAAAAACAAAAACAAAGTAGAGAGAAAGGTTGTGAATGACTCCCCTTGTGAAGCCGTCCTTAGCCTCCCGGGCAACGGCGCCAGAAAATCTTGATGGTGCACTGGCTGAACGCAGAGCTTCGCTGGAAGACCCCAAGAGGAAGGTGTGATGAGCACAGAAGGAAGTTTTCCCTCAGTAAGAAACCAAGGTTATCGAACCAGTAGGAGGAAGGAAACGACCCAAAGGTGTTGCTAGCAACTTGGAAACCTACACAACACAAACTCAAGACTTTGCCCTAACGAACAGTGAGGTTGTCAATCTCACCGGTTTGCTGAAAACAAAGGATTAACCGTATGGTGTGGAAGGTAATAGTGGTTTGCAGAAATTAAATAGTAACAGTGGAATATGTATCAATGGTAAATATTGGACCGGGGTCCATAGTTCACTAGAGGTGTTCTCCTAAAGATAAAAAAAATATGGCATGCTGGGTAAACAAATTACAGCAGGGCAATTGACAGGACTGAGCAAGGCATAACAATGCAATACTAGACATTCATGATCCTATGAGACTTGATTGGGCAATACAACAAGATACATAGACCGCCATCCAACTACATCTATGACTAGTAATCCACCTTTAGGTTATCATCCAAACCCCCTCCAGTATTAAGTTGCAAGCAACGGATAACTGCTTTAAGCAAAGTGTGTAAGGTAAACAATCCACTTGTTCCATGAACAAGAGACCGTTGTTTTCTCCCTAGTAGCAACAACACATCTACAACCTTAGAGATTTCTGTCACTTCCCTTAGATTAAATAGATGCATGAACCCACTATCGAGCATAAATACTCCCTCTTGGAGTCACTAGCATCTACTCGGCCAAGATAGCTACTAGAAACGGAGATCATGCAAGATCTCAAACAACACAGACATGATAGAATCAATAAGACAAAACCATTAATCAATCTGACATAGTAATATGAATATCCATCAGGACCCCACAAACACAACATGCATGAATACAAATAGAGATGATCTTGATCATGAACGGATCTCACAAGATCTAGACATGGAAGCACAAAGGAGGAGTTACAACCATCTAGCTACTACATGGACCCGTAGTCCAAGGTGGAACTACTCACGCTTCATACCGGAGGCTAGCACGATGACGAAGAAGGCCTCCGGGATGATCTCCCCTCCGGCAGGGCGCCGAGAAGAGCTTCAGACCCCCCCGATCTAGGGACAATGGTGGCGGCGGCTACAGAGTATTTCCTGGAAGATTGATCGGGTACTTAGGGTTTTGGTATCGGGGGCTTCTTATAGGTGAATAGGCGAGGCAGGGGGGCACCCAAGGTGGCTGCAGCCCCCCAGGCATGGGCTAGGCCCAGTCGCGCGACTAGGGGGTGTGGCCCCTGGTGGCTCCCCTCCATCTCGTCTTCTGGCTCCGTGTTCCCCACGGTAAAATATTGACTTTGGCTTTTGTCCCGTCCAATTCCGAGAATATTGATTTTCTACCTTTTCTGGAACCAAAAACAGAAGAAAATAGGCAACTGACATCGTGGCAACTTGTTAATAGGTTAGTCGAGAAAAACATATAAAACACCTCAAAGTAAAGACAAAGCAAAGAAAACTAGATAATAAACAAGCATGGAGCATCAAAAATTATAGATACGTTTATGACGTATCATCCTGCGGGTCGCTGATGTTCCGCTTTCACTCTCTGATAGATATCACACTTGGCTATGTAGCTTCTGACCTCTCTCTTCATATTATGCCACCAAAATTGCTCCTTCAAATCCTGATACATCTTCGTTCCTCCCGGATGGAGTGAATAAAATGTATCATGGACTTCTTGCAAAATAGCTTGCTTCAACTCTGAATCTGCTAGCACACAGATTCGTCCTTTATACCACAGAACTCCTTCTTCATCTTCTATGAATCCGGGCACCTTCCTTGTACCGATACGACGCTTAATTCCGTCGACACTGGCATTTCCTTTCTAGGCTTCCTTGATCTGATCTATCAAGGTGGGTTGAAGTTTGATATTGGCTAGAAATCCTGTGCTAACTAGTTCCATTCTGAAATCCTCCAATTCCTGAAGCAAACTTGGTTGCTCTTCCATAATCATGGTGTTTAATCTACATGGAAGTTTACTAAGGGCATCTGCTACCACATTAGCCTTGTCGGGGTGATAGTGAATGTCAAGGTCATAATCCTTGATTAAATCTATCCATCTCCTTTGCCTCATATTCAACTCCTTCTGAGTAAAAATATACTTCAAACTCTTGTGATCTGAATAAATCTCACAGTGATTACCCATGAGGTAATGACGCCATGTCTTTAGGGCTAAAACTACTGCGGCTAACTCCAAGTCATGGGTAGGGTAATTCTACTCATGTTGCTTTAGTTGTCGGTATAGATATGATATCACTTTTCCTCCTTGCATCAACACACATCCGAGACCAATCTTGGATGCATCACAATACACGTCAAAGGGCTTCGTGATATCCGGCATGATCAAAATTGGGGCTGAAATCAATCTCTTCTTGAGCTCTTGAATACTTGCTTCACACTTGTCTGTCCATTCAAACTTCTGATCTTTCTTTAATAGCTGAGTCACCGGCCTAGCGATGCTTGAAAATCCTTCAACAAACTTGTGGTACTATCCCGCTAATCCAAGAAATGCATGAACTTCGGTTTGGGTGGTTGGAGATCTCCATTCCTCAACATCCTTAATCTTGGCGGGGTCGACAACAACTCCTCCGGATGACAAGATATGTCCTAAAAATCCTACTTCCTTTAACCAAAATTCACACTTGCTGAACTTGGCATACAACTAATGATCTCTAAGGGTTCCAAGGATGGTTCTTAGGTGATGTTCATGTTCTTCCTTAGATTTGGAGTATATTAGAATGTCATTGATGAAAACAACGACAAACTTATCTAAGAAGTTCATGAAAATCTTATTCATGAGGTTCATGAAATAAGCGGGGGCATTGGTTAATCCAAAAGACATGACCTTGTACTCATACAATACATATCGGGTAGTGAAGGCAGTCTTTGGAATATCAGTTGCACGAATTTTTAGTTGATGATAACCAGTTCTAAGATCAATCTTATAGAACACTCTGGAACCGGTCAACTCGTTAAACAAATCTTCTATCTTCGGCAGTGGGTACTTGTTCTTGATGGTGATGTCATTCAACTTCCGGTAATCCGTACATAAACGGGTGGCACCATCTTTCTTATCCACAAATAGAACAGGTGATCTCCATGGAGATGCACTTGGTTGAATCAGATCCTTGCTAATCATGTCATCCAGTTGCTTCTTGAGCTCCACTAAATCTAATGGGTTCATACTATAGGGTCTCTGAGCTATGGGTCCAGTTCCAGGGATTATTTCAATGATAAACTCGATATCCCGATCTGGGGCATACCGGGCAATTCATTTGGGAACATATCGGGGTATTCACAGATTACTCTAACTTGGTCTAGGGTCGGTTGGGCTAAACTCTTGTTGCACTTGAATTGATGGGGCAGTGTCTCAGAGACATGCTCAACTGATACACCGGTGCTACTAGTCATGGTGATGGCTTTCTTGGCACAATCTATGAGTCCTTGATGTTTCGACATCCAATCTATTCCTAGTACTACTTCCAAACCTTTGGTTCCAAGTATTATTAGATTGACATACAAATCTATTCCATGAATTCTGATAGGTACGGCCTTGCAATTTTTTTTAGCTTTGGTAGTTGACCTATGTATTTGAACTATCATAACATGCTTCAAATTTGTTGGTTGAATCTTACTAGTGCATGCAAATTCTTATATAACAAACGAGTGCGATGCTCTAGAATCAAACAACACTCTTGCAAGTACTGAATTAACAGAAAACATACCCAGCACGACATCTGGCGCTTCCTGGGCTTCTTCAGCATTCATGTGGAATAGATGGTCGGTACGGTTGTTCGGGTTGCCTGGGGCGAATCTCTTTCCAGGTTGGACACGACGCTGCTAGGCAGGTGCAGTGACATTAGGTGCTGCAGCAATGTTCTTGGGGCACTCATTGGAATAGTGACCCATCACTCCACACTCAAAGCAGGTGATTGTTGACTTGTCCTTCCCTGCAACAGGTACGACATTACTTCCAGTCCTTGGGGCAGTAGTGTTGGTGCTGTTGGCGGGCCTTGGCGGTGCACGGTTGAAGTTATTGGGGTTGCCATTGCGGTAATGGTTGTTGCCTCCTGGTCTTGGGTTTCCTCCGCTACGGTTGGGAAAGTTCTGGCGTGACATAGTTGGCCTAGTGTTTCTTGGTGCAAATCCAGTAGACGAACTGGGGCGATACTTTGGGGTATGGTGGGGACCAAGATGATGCATCATACGACACTTACGGTTCTCAATAGCTTGTTTGATCTTTCCTTCCATATGGATTGCTGAATCCACTAAAGCTTCTAGATCAGCAAACGAGATATTGAATAGCACCGTCTGCATCTCATCATGCAGACCATTCAGAAATCTCTCCTTCTTCTTGGCTTCAGTACCAATCTCATCCGGGGCATACCTAGATAGAGACAGAAATCTGTCATGGTACTCTACCACGGTCATCCTTCCCTGCTTCAGCTCCTTGAATTCATCCCTCATCCGCAGAATCAAACCAGGTGGCACATGGGTTCGACTAAACTTGAGTTTGAATTCATCCCAGGTCCTCATTTGTCCTCCATTCATGGTACGAGTGCTATTCTACCATGCTCTCGCAGAACCAGCCAGATAGTGGGTGGTAAACACTATTTTCTCTGCCTCATCTACTCCGGCAACTTCCAAGTTGTTCTCCATAGTCTGTAGCCAATCATCGGTATCTAAGGGCTCTTCTTACTTGCTAAAGATAAGGGGATTGGTGTTCAGGAAGTTCTTAAGTTTGGATCCATGATGATCCTGATTTCCATGGCCTTGGTTGTCATGTGCCAGTTGGGCGATCTGTTGGAGAGTGGCTAGATTGGCTTGACGCTCGGTTCTACCAACCTCTCGATCGGCTACTAACATTTGCAGGATTTGGACCATCGGGTCTTGGGATGATCTGCTTCCTCTGCGAGGCTTCTGAAGATTGAGATAGATCATAAGACAAGAGGGAAATTTTCTAAGGTTTCTGAGTTTGGTTTAAAAGCTTTTAAACTTTGAGTAAGGCTAAGGTTTGAAAGCCAACAACTCATTCTCATTCATTCCAAGCACACAATACGAACAACACATTCCACACTCAGCACAACAACAAACATATGGTTTTAAGAACCATTTCTGGCAAGCTACGATACAGTGGGACCGGATACAACACACACCTACGACAGTGCTCTGGTGCTACTACTCTTCAAAACCGGTGGATTCTTCATCATCAATGAAGTTACGATCCTCATCATCAGTGTGGAACTCCTGGTCCATTTCCTCCAAGTAGTCATCATCATCACTGAGATACGAGTAGGGATCTCCACGGATATCTTCCCCTTCGTTCTCCCTCTCCTCAAGCTGCATGTCCCGATCATGTATGGTATCCTCCAAGGCGGACACTTTGTGATGAAGGCGAGCAATGATACGATCCTTCTTGTCACACAGACGACGAAATGACTTGCGCTCCTTCACGATGATGGCGAAAGTCTGGTCCTTCTTGGCGGCAGCAAGTTGCTTCTTGTTGGCGTCAGCACGAGTGTTGTCTAGCTCTTTCTGGTTCTCATGAAGCATGAAGGCAATATGGTCCACATGGTGCATCAACTCAGGGTGTGCTGTCAGGTCCAAGGGTTGTCCATTGGAGTCACTTCTGGCATAATGCATGAAGCGAGTGCCGATGATCTTGTTGATATTCTATCCACATAGTCGGGCAAGTGCTTCCTACATTGCTCTCGCCAATCCATCTATCCAGTTGTTCTCTCTGATGCTGAAATGGATCTTCTCACATGTAGGTGGCTCCATGTTACCTTGTAGATCTGTAACTATCAGCCACTACAGCTCTCCTCCGGGGTGATCATGGAATTGAGCTCCATAGAACTCTAGATGCGGGCGCTCCAGAAATTCCGCAAGCTGACTCAGGTCACTCTCAAAGATGAGGTTTCCTTCGTTGCCCAACTGATAAAACTTATTGTAGGTGTAGTCCATCTATAAGCAATTTGAGAGGAGTAAGTTAGAGAAGTGGTCAAGTGCGCCAAATTTTATGTAAATTTGCAAAAAGTTTAAGGAACATATGAATCTCTTTTGGAAAGAATTTTCAAGGATAAGAGTGAGAATAGGGTTTGATAGATACTCAGTTTCTTTGTTTTGGAAACTAATTTTTTTTACGTCCATGCTACCTAGGGTCTCCTATTGTTAGGATGGCTTTGATACCAACTTGTCAACACCCGGATTTTTAATCCCAGATGCCTGTTATGTCGTACATCACAATACCAGGATTACCATTTTTGCGAGACATAACAGATTGGTATCATAGTTCATCATCCATTACAAACCATAATAGTCTTACAAATATTGATCTCATGATCCAGTCTAGTTACAATCAAAGCAGCGGAATAATAATAATAGTAGCATGGTCGGGGCTCCATCTTCAGGGTCATAGGCAATGCAGACGATGGGAGATGATCCTAGTTATCATAAGCATCCCGCTGTCCATCCTCCTTGTAGTCTCCTTCATAGTCTGGCCATGGGAATAGCCAGGGACAAAGCCATGAGTACTTCGAAGTACTCGCAAACTATTACTAAAGCAATAAGGCCATTCTAATAGGAATCCTGAGCTCTAGGTTTGTTTGCCACAAGCCAATTTTATTTCAACCAGTATCTAGAAATAAAAGTCTATCTTTAGTTGTCTAAGTTACTTAGGTGGGAAACCTAGTTTCACTGTCCACATCCTTGTGGGGTCAAGTCAAAGTCACAAGTCATTTTGAAAACATCTGACAACGGAATAGTATGGCCATCCAACTGTCCATAACCACGGACGTGGCTATTCTAATAGTTTGACACTCTGAAGAGGTGGTACACTTTCACCACAACATTCGACACATCCGTTAGGGATAATCCTGAATCATCATACTTGGTATGCGGATAATCAATCCTAACCTTTCAATTACACACCCTAGTATAGGCACCTCCCCTATGAGTTTGGCCTCCCAACCATGACCATCTGTCATCTTGGAAACTTCATAGGTGGACAGTCACATTCACAAGGTAGTCTCAACTCACCTTGTTCTGCGAGGGAATCCATACTAAGACGCATAAACTTCCAGTCAAGCTCTACCCAAATTCGGTTATTATGGTTGTACGGTAGAATTGGAATGGTATCGCATCCAAACCCAACCATCGGTTTTTATCAAAGTCAGGTCACATACTTCATTCATCACCATCTTCAACTCATTGTGTCCATAACACATGTCAAAACATTTCAATAGAATGACTCATCATTCCAAGGTTTTCATAATCATTTGTTCCCATCTATAGTGATCAAGTTTAGTTTAGCACTAGCCACTATCAATTGGGGGTGTCACTATTTGAGGGGTGCTAATCCAGTGTATCTATCTACATCAAGTCCAAACTCTTGATGACACCTTTCCTAAGCTTCCACTAATCACCAATTAATTACTACTAGAACAAATTTGCAAAGGGTAAAAGGTAAAGCTTGTAAATAAAACTTGGGATATGTCTAATCAAAGTGGTATCACAATTGCTTGCAAGTGGGGCTTGCATGGTTTAGCTTAGTGATGAAGCGTTGGGTTGATGTAGGAGCGCTTCGTTGGGAACCCCAAGAGCAAGGTGTGAAGCACCACAACAGCAGGTCTTCCCTCAGTAAGAAACCGAGGTTATCGAACCAGTAGGAGGAAGGAAAGGTCACACAGGTGTGGCAAGCAACGTGGAAACCTGCACAATACAAACTCAAGACTTTGCCCCAACTAACAATGAGGTTATCAATCTCACCGGTTGCTGTAACAAAGGATTAACTGTATGGTGTGGAAGGTGATGATGGTTTGCAGCAAGGTAAGCAGTGAAAGATGTATCAATGGTAAAGATTGGACCGGGGTCCATAGTTCACTAGAGGTGCTCTCCTTAGATAAACAACATGGCATAAAGGGTAAACAAATTACAGCAGGGCAATTGACAGGAACTGAGCAAGGCATAACAATGCAATACTAGACAAAAAGATCCTATGAGATTCGATTGGGCAATACAACAAGATACATAGACCGCCATCCAACTGCATCTATGACTAGGAGTCCACCTTCAGGTTATCATCCGAACCCCCTCCAGTATTAAGTTGCAAGCAACAGACAACTGCTTTAAGCAAAGAGTGTAAGGTAAACAATCCACTTGTTCCATGAACAATACCATTGTTTTCTCCCTAGTGGCAACAACACATCTACAACCGAAGGGATTTCTGTCACTTCCCTTGGAAACTAGAGGAATGAACCCACTATCGAGCATAAATACCCCTCTTGGAGTCACTAGCAACTACTTGGCCAAGATAGCTACTAACAACGGAGAGCATGCAAGATCACAAACAACACAGACATGATAGAATCAAATAGACAAAACCATTAATCAATCTGACATAGTAATCTCAATATCCATCGGATCCCCGCAAACACAACATGCATGATTACAAATAGATTAGATCTTGATCATGAACGGAGCTCACAAGATCTATACATGAAAGCACAAGGAGGAGATACAACCAGCTAGCTACTGCATGGACCCGTAGTCCAAGGTGGAACTACTCACGCATCATACCGGAGAAGAAGGCCTCCGAGATGATCTCTCCTCCGGCAGGGTGCCGGGAAGAACTTCAGATCCCCCCGATCTAGGGACAATGGTGGCGGCGGTTACATACGGCTTTATGGAGTTTTGATCGGGTGCCTAGGGTTTCTGCATCGGGGGCTTCTTATAGGCGAAGAGGCGAGGCAGGGGGTTCCCGGGGGGCCCACACCCTGTCCAGGCGTGGGCCAGGCTTGGGGTCCAAGAACACTAGGGGTCCAAAACCAACCTTTTGGAGGCTTAATGACATGCAGTAAGGGCAAGGTCTGCCCATACGGCCCACCCGTACCAGGTGGCGACAGCTTCATCAAGTCAAACCCTAAAACTTTTGTGAAAATGCCTATGTATTTTGAGGTTCCAGCCGCCACGCAGAGAGTCTCCATTTTTAGATTGCATCACAACACCACCGAAGGATATCCACCATCATAGTTCATCCTCTCCATCCTTCATCCTCTCCATAGCCATAGCCATCATCTTGTACTTGAGATCTCCTTGTGAATTGGCGACCAATGTAAGAATATTTTATTTCAATCTAAGTATTTTGCAAAGTGTTTTCTATCCTTGATCTTATTGTTATGATTGAGTTGTCCTCACGGCCTGCGGGTTGGGGTGAAACCTTACAGCGATTATGTGCATCTAATCCATAGGAGTATTGTGTGTTGATTGAATAGATATTTGTATCTTTGTATCTTTGTCTCTTGCCTCGATCTATGGACTTGTAGGTACCCAAGATTTCACGAATTGATAAAGGCTTGAGGTGAGATGAGTGGTGAACGACGATCTCATAGGAAACCCAGTGACAAAAAGGGGAGTATGGTCTTTGTTTAGGGATCTATTGGGGAGTAACAACAACATCATTTCTTAAGTCTTTGATCTGTATTTTACTTAATAATTGTTATAGCCCGGTGCTTCGTGGTATAATAGTTGGATCAAAAGACTATTGCTATGCCCGTGGCTCGCAGGGGCTCTAGTATATTAGGTTGTGATGTCCACAAATTTTATATTTTTTAAATCATTACACATGAATATGTGTATTACTATCTTTATCCCATATGATGTGCATCTATAGGTGAATCTTCAACTCCGGCCTGTTTCCATCCATTACAACAACCAACAGTTAAAAGTAAAGTAGAAACGTCTGGTAAACGTAAGGTAAAACGAAGAAACAAGTCTTGTAAACATGGCTCATTTGTTTTTGATTTAGCATTATTTCCCCAAGTTTGGTTAAACCTAGGTCTTTTAGGAAAAAATTACTATACTGCATCCGTAAGTCCGGATCGAATGTATCAATCCTTTTTCTCGCTTCATTGCCGGGGAAGCAAAATTTGCTATCCCGATGAGGTCACTAGAAACCTTGTTTTTAGTTTTATTTTTGTTTTTGGTTTATTTCTTGTCATTAGTTTACTTTTTGTTATCCATTAATTTTTTTAAAAAAATAGTTACTTATTTATTTGTTTCTCTTATTCCAAAAATACCAACAAAGAAAAGAGCCATGGCTCACTAGAAACTTGGGAGTATGCTACTCCAGTGATGATTTTATTCATGCATCTATTATTTAACCCGTTGTTGATACAAAAGCTTATGAAATTAAGCCTAATTGGTTTAACAAAATCAATTTAGAAGCTCATCTGTTGAGGACTCAGGTTTGCACCTAAATATTTTTACTAATTTGCGACATGATGCGTATTAAAGATATTGACCCCAATACGGGTAAATTACGTTTATTTTCCTTCTCTTTAAGAGGAAATGCTAAGAACTGGTTGCTAGTTTTGCTTAAAAACAGTATTACATCTTGGAAGAAATGCATTAATCTTTTTATGATTAAATTTTTCTTTTTAGCTAAAACAATGTTGCTAAGATCTAACATTACCAGCTTTAGACAAGAAGACCACGAGGCACTAGCGTTTGCTTGAGAAAGAATGAAAGAAGTCATAATAAACTGTTTTAGTCATCAAAAAAAAATGTCATATATTACACTTATTTTATAATAATATTAATCAATGTCTGAGTCTATGCTAGATGTCGTTGCACGACGAACTATAATGGGGAAGCTCGTGAATATTGCAAAGAAACTAATCGATGATATGCAAAACAACCCAATAACATGTAGAGAGATCCTTAAAAAAAAGATAAATTTAATTATCGGCATAATGAAGAGCTTACTATAAAGGCGAATAAGCTGCTTAATTTGTAAAGGGTAAAAAAAAATATCCAAATTAATATTATTACTGTCGATGCTAATGAATTAAATTTTATACTCTTCGCGGCGGACAGGGCAGACATCCCAGCAACAATAGTCCACCCGCCTCGACGCCGCCGGCGAAGCCCTAAACCATCCCTCGTGCCCACCGGACTGGCCAGCAGTTGCTGTCGAGGGGGGCGATGGCTGACAGCACCACGGCAGCGGCGGCGGAGGCGAAGACGTCGGTGTGGTGGGACATCAATTGGTGCGCCGTCCCCCCCGGTTGCGGCGACGCCCACCGCATCGCCCACAACGTCATCGCCGCGCTCGCCGCGGCAGGCTGCAAGGGCCCCGTATCGGTCTTCGCCTACGGAGACGCCTCTCCTCCACCGGCATCTCCCTCAACCACGTCGCCGCTGGTATACATCCCCTACCCCCGCTTCCAAATTGTATGACGGTTTTGTTGGTCAGTGCGTGCTGATGGTGAAATATCCCCCAATATTTGGCAGGAGTTAAAGATGGAGTTGACAAGAAGATGCTGGTCGACATGGTGTTCTGGGCGTATGACAACCCTCCACCGGGCAATTACTTGCTTATCTCAGGCGATCAGGAATTCTCTGATCTCCTTCATAAGCTTAAGATGAAGAAATACGAAATCCTACTAGCGCAGCCCCCAAACGTATCATCTCGTGGACTTTTTAGCGCAGCAAAGATTGTTTGGCTCTGGGAAAGCCTTGCTGCTGGAGAGCCATTGTTGGCGAAATCCCCCCTTTCACATACCATGCCAGACTGCAACCGGAACTCTAATAATCTGGATGCATCAAAGAACTTTCCTGCCCTGTATGATAAGAGTGGCAGTAATGTGAAGGCAGGAGCGAAGCCGATCCAGATATATATAAAGTCGAACATCACATCCACTTCTGCAAGCAATGAAGGTCAAGTAGAGCATGTTGATGGAGTTTCTGAAGATTCTACAGGAAGCACAGTGAGTGAGATGCACAGGTCTTCTGTTCCATCATCATCATCAAGTTCTGAATCGATCTGGGGAGCAAAATTGGACCAATCATGTCTGCTAGGAACTCCAACCTTGTCCCAGTCATCAGGACAGAAACCTGTGGTGCCGGCTTGTTTGCATCACATGGAAATTTCACAGGGATTCATCATTGGTGAGGAACCTAGCATTTCAACTGAATATGCATCAAGAAATGGAACCCTTGATGGCATTCGTAATGGGCAGTATCATCAAATGCGTAGGCAATCAAAATCTTCTAAAGCTTATGCGGGTGATAACAATTTAAAAGGGGGTAAAGAATGCAAGGTGAAGCCACTGCAGAAGTATGTAAAGAAGACAAACATCACATCTAGTTCTGGCAATCAAGTTGATTCCGTTGCTATTTATGATTGTTCCGTTGGAAGCACTAGGAGTGAGCTATGTATATCTACTGTCTTGTCATCATCAAGTTCTAAATCAACGGAGGGAGCAAAGGTGGATCATGCAAATGCAAGTCCACCAGCAACTTCTATGGTGTTCCAGTCATCTGCTCAAAAACCTCTGGCGTCCATTTATTTGCATCAAGTGATAGCACCACAAAAATCCATCCTTGGAAAGAAGCCTAGTACATCTGCCGGCCATAAATCAAGTGATGGAAATCATGGTGCTGGCATCAGTCTTGGCCATTATCAGCAGCAACTCCAATCTTCGCATGCGCAGAACAAGCTTCATTCTAAATGCAACATTGGTGATAATAATGGTAAGTCAGGCAATCTAGATAAGGCGAAACAGCACCAAGAATATGTAAGGAAGACAGATATTTCATCTAGTTCTGCAAGTAATGATATACATCTCAGATTTTCTAGTAATTCTCAAGGAAGCACTTCGGGCCTTTCAAGTCAACCTGTGTCATCTTTGTTCTGTTCTGACTCACTGGGCGGGGCAAAGGTGAATCCTCTGTTCCCCCTGTCATCAGCTCAAAAATCTGATATGCCTACTCACTCTCATCAAGAGGGAGGAGAGTTCATTTTTGGTAAGAAGCCTAGCATATCAGTCGTATGTTATCCAACAAATAAGCAAAATCAGTCTTCAGTGTTTCTGAAACAAGATAATTCAGGTCCTCCTAATCCTCACAGTGCATTTGGTCAGTCTTACTCAACAAATCCAGATATTGACAGTTCAGTCCTGCCATCAGGAGGGCATAATGGTGTTCCTTCCTCTCAACTACAAACATGGCCAAGTGGCTCAACCTTCCAAGGCCTTACTGATATTTGCTCTGATATGAGTAGACTGACTATTTCTGAATGCCCGGCCAGGCTGCCATCCCAAAGCGTACCTGCTAATTATCCTTCTTTTAGTATGCCAAATGTGTCTGGACATCCTAGAGGTCTTCATGAGGTCAAATACTCTTTTCATGCTGGTTCAAATATCAGCCTCCTTCCAAATCACTCTAGTGCTCCTCAGAGTGTCCAACCTCCTCCAAGTGATAGCAGACCTCCTCACCCACCTAGTCTGTCCTGCAGCATTCGAAGTCCTAGAAATCATGGAGAGACGCAAGGATCTCCACCAAATTCTCCTGAGCATGAAGGTACTGTAAGAAGTGTACTGCATGCTTTGGGCATACTGAAGACCGAAAAAATATCCCCAACAGAATCAAATATTGCAAACTGTATACGCTATGGCGAGATGAATTTACCTGGTTTTGATACTAAGAAAGCTCTTGAACTCGCCATTCGAAATCAAGCTGTCATTATGAAGAAGTTAGTAAATGACATGCCTTTATTTGTTGCAAAAGATGAAAGCCTCTGGAAATGTGTGGATGTAACAAACAGTAACGCTAAGCGCCCCAAAGCGCTAGAGACACTTCGTAAGTTCATATCATCCTCTGGTGGCTATTCAGCAATAAAGAATTCTCAGTCAGGGTGAGCGACTGTACCTGCTGGTTTGTGCTCATAATTTCATCTTTTATTTCATATTATGTTGTAACATTATCTGTGTTTCTGTTGCTGGTAGGTATGAAGCTGCAACCATTTTGAAGAAATTGTGCTTTCAGCAGCATACCCTTGGCGATGTTCTCCAGATTTTGCAAATAGGCATCACTAGAAAGAAGTGGCTTGTGCCTCATTCTTCGGGCTGGCAGCCGTTGTCCTTCAACACAGTAGTGGTGGACGCAACTGGTGATGCTATTGGAGAAGTTACGTCTTGATTTTTGCCCTCTGCTCAGGTGGAATGGATATTTCAGTGCGCTGGTGGGTGGCGACTACGAAATATCTTCAGTCTGAAGTTTCTTTGGGATAGGGCATGTTGGCTCTTGGACATTCTACTGTATGCAATCAGATGCTACCAATAGTAGGTTCAGGTACCGCAGTATTAGCAGTTTTTTAATCATGGGAATTTAGTGATTAGTTCCGAACAGGACTGTGAATATCCTGTTAGTTTTGTTCCAATAGCGGAGGAGCTACACAGTTTTGAATATGCTTTTGAAGACACAATTCGGCTGTGGGTCCAGCAAATTTGATTTTATTCTGTGGTCAGCAAGATAGAGTAGTAAAGGAGGGCTGTCTTTATTCATAGCAGGCTAACAGTGCCTGAGGCTGAAGGCAGTTTGAAAGATAACGAGTATGATTAGTTGGTTGCCGAACTCTGTTGAAGTGGCCATGCTCAATCCGGGGAATTTTCGGTGGTCTATTTCCTGTGACTCTCCTCCTATAGCATGGTGTGTGCTGCTGCTGGCAGATGCTTGAAGAAGCCTGCGATCATCCTTGTCATTCAAGTTTTACGATTCAGTTGTAAGGTACCTTTGCAATGCCTGATGCTCAGCGATGCATTGGCTCATTAATGGGTTAGCAAAGTAATTGGTGTTACTCCTATCTGGCTTGAGGCACGTCTATCCAAGGCATTCAAAGCTGTTGTGGATACCATTTCTTTGGATTCGCCTCTTGGCCCCACTTGTTACCCTTGTGGATACCATTTCACTGTTACGAACTTGGATGAATCAATCTCTAGTTCTTCTCCTCTTCTTTTACGCTAGAACGTGGATGTATCAATCTTGGTTTTCTTCTTGTATTTATGCTACTCCATATGATCCATAATAATAAGTGTCGCTAATTTAGAGTGTAATTTTGTGAGCAGCGACAACTTTCTGGTGTAATGCAGTCTTATGAGTTGCTACTTTTATAAATCTATTGCTTCTTGGAGGTTCCTTTTTATGCACTCGGTTGCTGCACCGATTGCAGCATCTGCATTCTCTGTGCACACCAAATGAAGTATCGCTATTTTTCCATGTTCAGTTTCATGACAGTGGCAAGCGATTGTCATTAGCAATTCAGCACAGAGCTTGTCTGCCCTGGGAGGCTTGCAGCTGGTGGACCTGTTGCTTACTTTGTGACATCATGTTTATTCATAAAGTCATCATATATGTAATATTTAAAAATATAGTAACAGAAAAAAAACAGCTGATCAACAATCAGAATCACATAAATTAATCCTACTGCCCGAGCCTGACGCCTGACAGAAACGCCAGAATTTTGATTCTTTTTTCTATCTTCCCCTGGGACAAGAGGCATTCCTATGAATGAAATTCCTGCATCTCAAACAGGCCCTAAACATCTTTTATGGACGGCACATCTGGAACTAATAATGACAATGGAACCAAGAATGGTGAAGCTGAAACAAGAGTGACGACCTCCACGGTAGCAGCAGCAGCGGCATCATGTCGCCGGTGTGGACTTGAGCTCCTCCAGCGCCGACTTCACCTCATCCTGCAGTAGGTCAATCCGCCGCAAGTACACCTCCAGCTCCAGAATCCGCTGCTGCCTCCACTTCTCTCCCTCCATTGGTATCCCGAGGATTGCAGACGGCGGCTCCGGCACCTTCGCTCCAAGACCCAGCGGCGACGGGCAGCCGCCCATGCCTAGCATTGCGCGGACCATCTCCTTGAACAGAGGCGTCAGGACGCTGCTCTCCGTGTTTATGGCTGGCTGCACGGCTGACGGCACAACAGGCTCCGCGCCGTCCATGGCTACCTGAGGAAAGAATGCCGGGAGCGAGTCCTCCGTCTTGACAGGCATGGGAGCCGGCGTGTACTGCTGCGGCGCCTCGGACGCATCGGCGGTGAAGTCGGCTGTGCGCCTGCGGCGGCCACGGCGCTGCGCCCTTGACGAAGAAGGGGACTTGGCGTCCCCGTTGGCGCCGGCATTCGTGGCGGTGACTGTGGCGTCGTCGTCGGAGTCGGCGGCGTTGGGGTCGCGGCCGTGCTTGTCGGAGGCGGGGCGCCAGATGTTGCGGGCGATCTCGAAGACGGCCTGCTCGTGCGGGGAGCGGAAGGTGAACGAAGCGCCGGAGCCGCGGAGCCGGTCGACGCAGTTGCGGTACTTGCGCTTGAGGCGGCGGAGCTTCTCCGCGAGCTGGCTCTTGGAGAAATCGAGCTGGAGGCGGCGGCGCATCTCCTCGTAGAAGGGCTCCGTATCGTACTGGTGGGACGCGAACGCCGTGCCCCTCTGCGCCGTGAACTCAGCGAACGCGCGCAGGATCACGATCTCGTCCTCCTCCGTCCACAGCCGCTGGAACAGGGGCCGCCGCTCCCCGACCACGGCCGCGGCGGGGACGGGAACCGGGACAGCGGCGGAGGAGGAGAAGGGGGCGTTGGGGATTGGGTCGACTGGGAAGTCGATGTCTTCAGAGTCCCCGTTGCCATAGGCGTCGGCGTCCGGGAAGGAGGAGGAGGCGGCCCCGCCGGCGGCGGAGGGGTCGTCGACCATGGGAAGCATCGGATCGGATCGGGGATGGGGATCGGCTCGAGTCGGTATTAGGGTTCGGGGTTTTCGCTGGATTGGGTCCGAGGAAGGGGAGGTTTGGGTTAGTGGACCGGGTTAGTCGTCGCACCCTTCCTTCTCGTGAGTTAGTTGCGGCTCGATCGGCTGACGGTGGGACCATCTTGTGGGGTACGTTTTGTTCTATTCCCTAAATATAACATTGCCGTATTTTTCAGCAAAAATATTGTGACCACTGTGTACTTTCTTGGTCCAGAAATAACTCATTTAGTTTTGTCTTTGTCTAGATTTTCTAGTCGTATTAAATCTAAATAAACCAAAGTCAGTTATTTCTAGACGGAGGGACGGAGGGAGTACAATCTTAATACCCATGTGTGTATGTGGTAATAAATAAATTATGTATGAAGAACTTATTTAATTTTGTTTGTTATATTGTGGATGTCGTTTGATCAAGCCAGCCGCTGATTTAGATAACCTAGGGATGGCAATGGGTATTCTATACCCGATAACCTGACGGGTACCGGACTTAAGCGGAAAGGGTTTGGTAAGAAAAAAAACCACGTGGATGCTTATTGGTAAAAATTTGGACCCGTCGGGTCTAGCGGGGGCGGGTATAGAGGTGTCATACTCGTACCCGCAAACCCGTCCACCTGTTTATTGCATATGAATAGTCTAACTGGCTGCCGACCAGGCCTACTACTACCTCGACCAACGCCCACCGACTGGCCCATCTAGAGCCCACCCCAGGCTCCTAGCCGAAACCCTAGGAGAGAGGATACCGAGTGCCTGATCCCGCGCCGCTCCCTTAGTCCATCCTCCTCTGGAAGTCCCGACTCGAGACGAGAGTACGAGACCACAACACTCGTTCTCTTCTCCTGCCTCCCATGTTGTGTGCATGCGCCGCCACCTTCCTTGTCGCGTCGCCCATCGGCAGGACACTGATACGTCCAATTTGCATCACCATTCTATATCATAATTTGCCTCTATTCATTGGTATATTTCATATTAAGAGGTGTTACTTATGTCTTTTCACCTGTTTTTGCATGTTGAATGATTCTTGGAGGATGAACTGCCGGAGTCAGGATTCTGATGGAAAAAGCGGTGTTTTGATGCAATTTCGTGAAGATCAGAAAAATACCAGAAAAACTACGGAAAATCCTATTTCCCAGAAGACGAAGAATGTCAGAAGGGGAGGCGGAGATGGGCCACAGGGGGCCCACACCCCCCAGGCGTGGGCCACCCCTAGGTCGCGCCTATAGGGGGTGTGGCCCACCTGGCCCACCTCTGGCTCCGCCCTCTCGCCTATATCTTCTCCTCGAAACCCTAATATACGGGGAGCGACCAAGAAAGATTCCGCCACCTCTACCGGGCGGAAAACACTGAGAGAAAAAGAGCTCTCCGGCAGACTGATTTCTGCTAGGGAAATTCCTTCCCGAAGAGGGGAGATCGTCTCCATCAACACCATCATCAAGCTAGACTTCATCGGGATCATCATCATCATCCACACCATCATCTCCACCAGCACCATCATCATCACTCCATCTCGCTATAACAATTGTGTTGAATCTTGCATAGTTCTTAGGGGAAACTTTCCCGGTGTTGATTACTATTGTAGTTGATGCTTGTGAGTGGAACCATTGGATTATTGTTTATGTTCAGATTGTTATTCATCACCATATCATCTTTGATCTTGATCCATATGATGTATCATGAGTAGTTCGTTTAGTTCTTGAGGACATGGGAGAAGTCATGTTGTTAGTAGTGGATTTGTGTTGAGATATTATTCAATGGTTTAGTATTTAAGTTGTGGTGCTATTCTTCTAGTGGTGTCATGTGAACGTCGACTACATGATACTTCACCATTTATGGGCCTACGGGAATGCATTGTGTATTTGGCTACTAATTGTGGGATTGCCGGAGTGACAGATGTTGGAATTATGCCCTAGAGTCAATAATAAAGATGTTATTATTATAATTCTTGTTCATGATAATGTTTATATTCCATGCTAGAATTGTATTAAGCGGAAACTTTAATACTTGTGTGGTTTGTGAACAACACCGTGTCCCTAGTACGCCTCTATGGACCAGCTCATTGATTAATGATGGTTAAGGTTTCCTAACCATGGACATGAGTTGTCAATTAATAATGAGATCATATCATTGGGAGAATGACATGGTGGACAGACCCAAACTAAGCGAAGCAATTAGATCGTGTCATCGTGTTCGTCTTTGCGAAGCTTTTCTTATGTCAAATATTGTATTCCTTAGACCATGAGATAATACAACTCCCTGGTATCGGAAGAAAGCTTTGAGGTCATCAAACGTCATCCTATGAGAGGGTGATCATAAAGGTGTCTCTCAGGTGATCGGAAAGTATCTGTTGGGTTGTATGTATCGAGATGGGATTTGTCCCTCCCAAGTCGGAGAGATATACTTCGGGCCCACTCGGTAATCGGTATCAACACCGCTTGCAAGCATGTGGTTAAGGAGTTAATCACAAAGTGACATTGGATTACGGAACGAGTAAAGTACTTGCTGTGAACGAGATTGAACTAGGTATGACGGTACCGACGATCAAATCTCGGGCAAGTAAAATATCGCGAGACGAAGGGAATATATATATGGGATTGATTGAATCCTGGCATCGTGGTTCATCCGATATGATCATCGATGAATGTGTGGGAGTCAATATGGGTGCCCAGACCCCGCTGTTGATTATTGATAGAAGATCATGTCTGCATATTCTCGAACCCGCAGGGTCACACACTTAACGTGTCTCCACGCTAGGATAGATTGGATGATTGGTTTATGAGGTTTTGTTCGGAGTCTCGGATGGGATCCGGGACATCACGAGAGGTTCCGGAGTGGTCCGGAGAATAAGATTCATATAAGGCAGTGCAGTTTTTGGAGTTCGGAATTGTTCCGGGTTAATCGGTATTGTAACGGAAGCTTCTAGAACCTTCCGGAAGGGGACCAACGTGGCCCCACCTTCCGGGAGGGGGCATGGGCCTATGAGGGAGTGCCCTGGCCGCATTGGTCCAGGGGCACAAGGCCCCATAGGGCCCAGCCTGCCAAGGGGGTTTTAAACTCGAGATAGACCTTCTAGAAGGGGGGGGTTTCCTTGCCCCCCACTCCTTCTCCTTTGGGGCCGCCGGTTTGGCTTGGGGGAGGGGGCTAGGGTTGCAGCCGCCCACCCCTCTATATAAAGAGGGCTGGGGGCGCACCACCCCCCACACCTTCCCCTCCAAGAGCTAGCCGCCCTGCTGCCCTCCTCTCTCCCTCCCGACTGTTTGTAGGCGAAGCCCTGCTGTAGAAATTCTCCACCATATACACCACGCCGTCGTGTTGTAGATCCAATCTGTCTCTCCACCATACTTGCTGGTCCGAGGAAGGAGGAGACGTCGAGGTGCTGCACGTGTGCATCTCACGGAGGCACCGCCACTTGTGGTGCTAGATCGGATCGGATCGCGAGGAGGAGAAGCGAGTACGACTACATCACCCACGTTCCGACGAACGTTCCGCTGTGCGAATCTTCAAGGTATGAAGATCTAATCCAATCTCTCTCGTTGTTTGCATCTCCTAGATTAGATCTTGGCTTTCCCTCTGTTCGCATCCGTAGAAAATTTTGATTTACTATGCCGCGAATCCCTTCAGTGGTATCAGAGCTAGATCTATGCGTAGATGTGTTTCACGAGTAGAACGCAACATGGTTGTTGCGGGCGTTGATGTTTTTTGTTGCAAGCCTCTTGTTTGTGTTCTTCTTATGACACGGGATAGTGAGATTGAAGCGGTCCAGGCCAACCTTACGCGACGTCGTTCGCGAGACCGGATCCGCACTTGACGTGTGGCTTGTTCCACACATGCGGCTGGTGGATGTCAGTTTCTCTCACTATAGTTGTCATGGGATTAACACCGGAGTTTGGCAACCATAATATCACCGTTGTGGCTTTCCGTAGGTAAGAATCGTTCTTAGCATCTACTCCCATAAGCCACGTAAAACATGCAACAACAAAGTAGAGGCGTCTAACTTGTTTTTGCAGGGAGTGTTTTTTGTGATATGGTATGGCCCAAGATGTGATGTGTATAATGTATGCGATGATCATGTTTTGTAATGTTTCACGACTTGCATGTCGATGAGTACACAACCGGCAGGAGCCATATGGTTGTCTTTATAATTGTGTATGACCTGTGTGTCAACTTCTTATGCGCCATGTAATAGTTTCACTTTATCGCTAAATAGTTAGCAATAGTTGTAGTTGCTATTCGTGGTGGAGGCAATCATGGTGGAGTGATGGAGATCATGCCGGAACGCACAAGATGGAGATCATTGCGCGAAGATTGGCTATACCATGTCACATTAAAGTTATATGCATGTGATGTTTATCCTTTTATGTATCTTATTATGCTTAGATCGCGACGGTAGCATCATAAGATGATTCCTCACTTAAAGATCAAGATAAAAACTGTGTTCTCCCCAAGTATGCACCGTTGCGAAAGTTCGTCGTGTCCAAGCATCACGTGATGATCGGGTGCTATAGACTCTACGCTCACATACAACGGGTGCAAGCCAGTTTTTCACACGCGGAAATACTTGGGTCTAACTTGACGAGCCTAGCATGTACAGACATGGCCTCGGAACACATGAACCGAAAGGTTAAGCATGAGTCATATGAATGATATGATCGACACTTCATTGTCCACCATTGAAACCACATCTCTTCTCGTGAAGATCGGATTAGGTGTGGTGAATTTGGATCGTGTTCACTAAACAACTTGAGGGATGTTGAATTTAGTGGGAGTTCATCTAGTAATTTGATTAAGTTGAACTATTTATCATGAACATAGTCTAAGTTGTACTTGCAAATACTGTAGATCACATGGCCAAGTCCAACTTCAACTTCAACGTTTTTGCTGAGATAGAAAAGCTTAGAAACAATGGGTCTAACTTCACCAAATGGTTCCGCATTCTGAGAATCATTCTCGCTAGCGGACAAAAGGACTATGTCCTTGAGAAAGCGCTAGGTGACGCCCCTGCTGTAGATGCGCCGGCTGATGAGAAAGCTGTTTATCAGTCATGCAAGGATGATTATGATTTGATTAAGATCGCCATGTTGTATGCTATGGAATCGGATCTCCAAAATCGTTTTGAGGAGTTCGCCAGGCCCTTTGAGATTCTTGAGGAGCTGAAAACTATGTTTCAGACTCAGGCCCGTTCTGAGAGATATGAGATCTCTAAGAAATTCTTTAACTACAAGATGGAGGAAGGGAGTTTCGTTAGTGAGCACGCCATTAAGATGTCGGGCTACACTCAACGCCTTGAGCAACTGGACTGCAAGATTCCAGAGGAGCTCAAGATTGACAGAGTTATGCAATCACTCCCTCCTAGCTACAAAAGTTTTGTAGTTGCTCACAATCAAATTGGTTCCACTGATATGATCACTGAGCTCTTCGCTAAGATGAAAGTAGCGGAGGTGGATATCAAAAAGAATAATCATATTTTGATGGTCAACAAGCCCCCCACCTTCAAGAAAGGTAAGGGTGCAAAGAAGCCCTTCAAGAAAGGCGGCGGCAAGCGCGTTGCCCCTGCTGAGAAGAAGCTCAAGTCTGGTCCTAAGCCGGACACTGAGTGCTTCTATTGCAAGGACAAGGGTCAATGGAAGCACAACTGTCCGAAGTACTTAGCGGACAAGAAGGCTGGCACCATCAAAGGTATATTTGATATACATGTTATTGATGTTTTCCTTACTAGCCCTCGTTGTAGTGCCTGGGTATTTGATACCGGTTCAGTTGCTAATATTTGTAACTCGAAACAGGAGCTACGGAATATACGGCGGCTTGCGAGGGATGAGGTGACGATGCGCGTTGGCAACAGATCAAGAGTTGATGTGATGGCCGTCGGCACGCTCTCCTTAGTTTTACCTTCGGGATTAGTTTTAAACCTTAATAAGTGTTATTATGTGCCTGCGTTGAGCATGAACATTATTTCTGGATCGTGTTTATTGCAAGACGATTATTCATTTAAATCGGAGAATAATGGTTGTTCTATTTATATGAGTAACATCTTTTATGGTCATGCACCTATTGTGAATGGTTTATTTCTTCTAAATCTCGAAAGGGATGAAACACACATCCATAACATTGAGGCTAAGAGATGCAAAGTAGATAGTGATAATACTACTTATTTGTGGCACTGTCGTCTAGGTCATATTGGTGTAAAACGCATGAAGAAACTCCATTCCGATGGACTTTTGGAGTCTCTTGATTTTGAAGCATTTGACACATGCGAACCATGCCTCATGGGCAAGATGATCAAAACCCCGTTCTCTGGTATAATGGAGCGAGTAACAGACTTGTTGGAAATCATACATACCGATGTATGCGGACCGATGAGTGTTTCGACGCGCGGTGGATATCGCTATTTTCTCACTTTTACCGATGACTTGAGTAGATATGGGTATATCTATTTAATGAAACATCAATCTGAAACGTTTGAAAAGTTCAAAGAATTTCAGAATGAAGTGGAGAACCATCGTAACAGAAAGATTAAATTTCTACGATCCGATCGTGGAGGTGAATATTTGAGTTATGATTTTCTCACGCATCTTAAAGCAAGCGGAATCGTTTCGCAACTCACGCCACCCGGAACACCACAGCGCAATGGTGTGTCTGAATGCCGGAATCGAACCTTATTAGATATGGTCCGATCAATGATGTCTCTTACTGATTTGCCGTTATCATTTTGGGGTTATGCATTAGAAACCGCTGCATTCACTTTAAATAGGGCTCCATCTAAATCCGTTGAGACGACACCGTATGAACTGTGGTTTGGTGCTAAACCTAAGTTGTCGTTTCTTAAAGTTTGGGGATGCGAAGCTTACGTCAAGAAGTTGATGCCGGACAAGCTCGAACCCAAAGCGGAGAAATGCGTCTTCATAGGATACCCTAAGGAAACTATTGGGTATACCTTCTATCACAGAACCGAAGACAAAGTGTTTGTCGCAAAGAACGGTTCCTTTCTTGAGAAGGAGTTTCTCTCGAAAGAAGTGAGTGGGAGGAAAGTAGAGCTAGATGAGGTTATTGAACCTTCTCTTGAATTGGAGAGTAGCGCAGCACCTGAAATTGTTCCAGTGCCGCCTGCACCAACAATAGAGGAAGCTAATGACAAGGATCATGAAGCTTCGGACGATGCTTCTATTGAACGTCGCAGGTCGACAAGGTCACGTGCCCCTCCTGAGTGGTACGGCAACCCTGTCTTGACTGTCTTGCTAGTAGAAGACAGTGAACCTACGAGCTATGAGGAAGCGATGATGAGCCCAGACTCTGAGAAATGGCTAGAAGCCATGAAATCCGAATTGGGATCCATGAGCGAAAACCAAGTATGGACTTTGGTGGACCCTCCTAGCGACCGAAAGGCCGTTGAGTGCAAATGGATCTTCAAGAAGAAAACGGACGCGGATGGTAATGTTACCGTCTATAAAGCACGGCTTGTCGCGAAAGGTTTTCGACAAGTTCAAGGTGTTGACTACGATGAGACTTTCTCTCCCGTAGCGATGTTTAAGTCCATTCGGATTTTATTAGCAATTGCTGCGTTTCATGATTATGAAATATGGCAGATGGATGTCAAGACTGCGTTCCTCAATGGCAACATTGATGAAGAGTTGTATATGATGCAACCCGAAGGTTTTGTCGATCTTAAGGATGCTGATAAAGTATGCAAACTTTAGCGTTCCATTTATGGACTGAAGCAAGCATCTCGGAGTTGGAACCTTCGTTTTGATCAAGTGCTCAAGAGCTTTGGATTTGTTCCAAATTGCTACGAAGCTTGTATCTACAAGAAAGTGAGTGGGAGCTCGGTGACATTTCTGGTACTATATGTGGATGACATATTGATTATTGGAAATGACATTAACATGCTTAACGATGTGAAGAGTTATTTGAACGAGTGTTTTTCAATGAAAGACCTAGGTGAAGCTGCTTATATATTGGGCATCAAAATCTATAGAGATAGACAAAGACGCCTGATAGCTTTAAGCCAGAGTACATACCTAGACAAAGTTCTGAAAAGGTTCAGAATGGATAAGGCAAAGACAGGTTCAGTGCCTATGTTGTCAGGTAAGATATTGAGCAAGGCTCAGTGTCCAGCTACGGTAAATGATAGGGAAGCTATGAGCAAAGTGCCTTATGCCTCGGCCATAGGTTCTATCATGTATGCCATGCTGTGTACTAGACCGGATGTGTCCAATGCTCTTAGTTTGACGAGCAGATATCAAAGTGATCCAGGAGTGGAACACTGGACAGCCGTGAAGAACATCCTAAAGTACCTAAATAGGACTAAAGAAATGTTCTTAGTCTATGGGGGTGATGAACAACTCGTCATAAAAGGTTACGTCGACGCTAGTTTTGACACCGACAAGGATGATTCTAAATCTTAGACAGGATACGTGTATATTTTGAATGGAGGAGCTGTGAGCTGGAGAAGCTGCAAGCAAAGCGTGATCGCGGGATCTACAGTAGAAGCGAATACATGGCTGCTGCAGAAGCGTCAAGTGAAGGAGTTTGGATCAGGAACTTCATCACTGAGCTTGGCGTGGTTCCAAGTGCATTGGACCCACTGGAGATATTGTGTGACAACACTGGCGCCATAGCACTCGCTAAGGAACCAAGATATCATCCAAAGACCAAGCATATCAACCGCAAGTTTCATATAATCCGAGATTATATAGCAGATGGAGATCTGAAGATTAGAAAAGTACATACAGATCTGAATGTCGCAGATCCATTGACTAAACCTCTTCCACGTGTAAAACATGATCAGCACCTCAGTGCCATGGGTGTGAGATTGTTGCCAAATGTAAACTAGATTATTGACTCTAGTGCAAGTGGGAGACTGTTGGAATTATGCCCTAGAGGCAATAATAAAGATGTTATTATTATAATTCTTGTTCATGATAATGTTTATATTCCATGCTAGAATTGTATTAAGCGGAAACTTTAATACTTGTGTGGTTTGTGAACAACACCGTGTCCCTAGTACGCCTCTATGGACTAGCTCATTGATTAATGATGGTTAAGGTTTCCTAACCATGGACATGAGTTGTCAATTAATAATGAGATCATATCATTGGGAGAATGATATGGTGGACATACCCACACTAAGCGAAGCAATTAGATCGTGTCATCGTGTTCGTCTTTGTGAAGCTTTTCTTATGTCAAATATTGTATTCCTTAGACCATGAGATAATACAACTCCCTGGTATCGGAAGAAATCTTTGAGGTCATCAAACGTCATCCTATGAGAGGGTGATCAGAAAGGTGTCTCTCAGGTGATCGGAAAGTATCTGTTGGGTTGTATGTATCGAGATGGGATTTGTCCCTCCCAAGTCGGAGAGATATACTTCGGGCCCACTCGGTAATCGATATCAACACCGCTTGCAAGCATGTGGTTAAGGATTTAATCACAAAGTGATATCGGATTACGGAACGAGTAAAGTACTTGCTGTGAACGAGATTGAACTAGGTATGATGGTACCGACGATCAAATCTCGGGCAAGTAAAATATCGCGAGACGAAGGGAATATATATATGGGATTGATTGAATCCTGGCATCGTGGTTCATCCGATCTGATCATCGATGAATGTGTGGGACTCAATATGGGTGCCCAGACCCCGCTGTTGATTATTGATAGAAGATCATGTCTGCATATTCTCGAACCCGCAGGGTCACACACTTAACATGTCTCGACGCTAGGATAGATTGGATGATTGGTTTATGAGGTTTTGTTCGGAGTCTTGGATGGGATCCGGGACATCACGAGAGGTTCCGGAGTGGTCCGGAGAATAAGATTCATATAAGGCAGTGCAGTTTTTGGAGTTCGGAATTGTTCCGGGTTAATCGGTATTGTACCGGAAGCTTCTAGAACCTTCCGGAAGGGGACCAACGTGGCCCCACCTTCCGGGAGGGGGCATGGGCCTATGAGGGAGTGCCCTGGCCGCATTGGTCCAGGGGCACAAGACCCCATAGGGCCCAGCCGGCCAAGGGGGTTTTAAAGTCGAGATAGACCTTCTAGAAGGGGGGGGTTTCCTTGCCCCCCACTCCTTCTCCTTTGGGGCCGCCGGTTTGGCTTGGGGGAGGGGGCTAGGGTTGCAGCCGCCCACCCCTCTATATAAAGAGGGCTGGGGGCGCACCACCCCCCCCCCCCCACACCTTCCCCTCCAAGAGCTAGCCGCCCTGCTGCCCTCCTCTCTCCCTCCCGACTGTTTGTAGGCGAAGCCCTGCTGCAGAAATTCTCCACCATATACACCATGCCTTCGTGTTGTAGATCCAATCCGTCTCTCCACCATACTTGCTGGTCCGAGGAAGGAGGAGACGTCGAGGTGCTGCACGTGTGCGTCTCACGGAGGCACCTCCACTTGTGGTGCTAGATCGGATCGAATCGCGAGGAGGAGAAGCGAGTACGACTACATCACCCACGTTCCGACGAACGTTCCGCTGTGCGAATCTTCAAGGGTATGAAGATCTAATCCAATCTCTCTCGTTGTTTGCATCTCCTAGATTAGATCTTGGCTTTCCCTATGTTCGCATCCGTAGAAAATTTTGATTTACTATGCCGCGAATCCCTTCAACAGAAACATGTACCCCCGTTAGGAAACCATTGCACAAGAGAGTGTAGGATCTCAGAGTTTAAGGCTATGGTTAGGTTTATACCTTAATTGCTTCTTGTAGTTGTGGATGCTTGCAAGGGGTTTTATCACAAGTATGTATTAGTACAAGTAAGGTCGGTACATTAGCACAAGTTTACCCACACAACACTTACAAAAACAAAGAAGACTACTCAGCTATATGAAGCGAAAGCACTTGACGGAATTCCCATGTGTCCTCAAGAATGTTTGGTCCTCATTAGTATTTCCACCGGCTTGTCCTTTGCTAAGAAAGGATTGGGCCACTTGATGCAATTTCTTGCTGTTTTATTTACTTGCACTTTATTTCCTTGCTTTATTAGAAAACCACTAAAAATTCGTTTGCTAAGTATTTACAGAGATTTCCTGCTCCATACCACTAGTCAACACCTTCTACTCCTCGTTGGGATCGACACTCCTATCTATCGAAAGTACTACGATACACCCCATATACTTGTGGGTCATCAAGACTATTTTCTGGCGCCGTTGTCGGGGGGTGAAGCGCTATTGAAGAGTGGAATTGGTAAATGAAACTTCTACTGTAAGTATTGTTTTTATTCCTGTTGGTACTTTGTTTCCAATATGGATAACCCACTTGGTTTTCTATCTGGGAAAACTACTACCACTGTTAGGGTAGTAGATGAACCACCACCTGTTGAGATAGACCCTTTTAAGATACCTACAAGTATTGTTGACCGTGTTATGGATAATTATTACTTAGGGGATGGAACTGTCCATCCTGGTGATCATTTGCTTTTTATCCATGAATTATGCGGGTTGTTTAAGATTGCAGGTATCACAACTGAACAGGTGAAGAAGAAGTTACTCTCTATATCGTTGAAAGGAAGAGATGAAGAATGGTATAAGCTGCTGAAGAATGGACAATCCATGGAATGAGAGGAAATAGTACCTCTCTTTTATTCTAAATTCTATCCTCCCAGTGAGATTCATAAGGATAGGAATTTGATATATAACTTTTGGACTCGTGATGGAGAGAGTACACCTGAAGCTTGGGGGATATTGAAGTTACTAATGCTTAAATATCCTATTCATGAACTCCCTAACAATATTATTATCAATAACTTTTATGCAAGGCTTTCTCTTCATGATAAAGATTTATTAGATGCTTCGTGTGCTGGATCATTCACACGTATGAAGGAAGAAGCTAAATGGGATCTCCTAGACCGTATTCAAGAGAACACTGAAGCATGGGAGAATGACAAAGGAATAAAGTCAGGTATCAACTATGATTATGAATGCATTAAATATTTTATGGGAACTGATGACTTCCGTGATATTAGTACCGAGTATGGTCTTGATTCTCAAAGTATTGCCAACTATTTTAAGGCCTTTGCCTCTTATATTGAAATTCCTAAAAAGAAGTGGAACAAGTACCATGCACCTTATAAAGATGTTGTTAGTCATGTTCCTGTTAGAAATACTAAAGTTTGTACTATTGATCGTATTGTGCCAGAACCTTATGTTGAGAAAACACCTTTCCCAGCTAAGGTAAAGGAGTATTCTATGATAATTAGTGCGAATAACAAAGGTACAAAGAAAATTGTGGAACCTGATGAGCAAATAAACATTGAACCAGTAGTAAGCATTTAAAAAGGTCGTGTCACTAAAAATATAGAGGATGAGCACATTGTCTTCTGTGAAGACGCTTCTAATATTGTCTCTTATCCTAGAAAAGCTAGAAAATCCAGTGTCCATGTGCTTTCTGTTAAAATTGGTGATCATTGCTATTACGGTTTATGTGATATTGGTGCTAGTTCTAGTGCTATTCCTTATGAGCTTTACAAAGAAATAATGCATGAATTTGGTCCTTGTGAGCTTGAGGAAATTGATGTGGTTATTCACCTTGCTAATAAGGAAACTATTTGCCCTATTGGTATTGTAAGAGATGTGGAAGTCCTTTGCGGTAAGATTAAGTATCCTGCTAATTTTCTAGTGCTTAGTTCAGCAGCTAGTAAAACTTGTCCTATTATCTTTGGTAGACCTTTCTTGAACACTTGTGGAGCTATTATAGATTGTAAGAAGGAGAAAGTTTTAACTAGGTTTGATGGAGATTATTATGAGTATAACTTTTCCAAATTTTCTAAAGCTCCTCATGAAAATGAATTGCCTAATGAAGATTTCAGGGTTGAACAACTTGCTTCTATTGATCCAGTTTATGACCTTGGACCTCTTTTTGATGATTGTAATTATGCTCATTCTGGTGATAAAGTTGTTTCATGTGACAGTTATATTGTCAACTTTATTCAAAGTGCTAATGAAAGTTATTATGAGAGAGGGAAACATGGTTTCTGCATCTCAGTAATATTAAGTTTCCCCGTTTTATGTTGAAAGATTTGAAGTTGCATTTGTTTTGTCTTCCTATGCTAGTATCCTTTTGTTTCAACAATTTGTTTTCTCATGATACTCCCTTGCATAGGAAGTGGGTTAGACTCAAATGTGTTGGTTATTTGCTTCTTGATGATCTCTTTCACTTTAAATCCATATCACCCATGTGAGCATCTTTGAAATTATCAAGCCTAACTTAAAGGCAATAAAGAAAAGTACTACTTGGGAGATAACCCAATAGTTTTGTTGAGTCTTGGAAGTTATTACCTCAGTAATAACTTCTCCTTATCCTTTTTTGTTTTGGTTTTTTGTGTCAAGATCAACTACTTTTGAGAAGTAGAGGAGTTGTGAAAAGTGGCTGTCGTAGGACAGATTTTTGTGTTGTATTGTAAAAAAATCGTGAAGGAGCTCAGTACAACAGATGGAGCTGTATTTTTCTGTGCTTGTTCTACAAGTTGTTATCCGACTTCCATTAGTTTTGCACTTTTTGATTTGAGCAACATAAGTTTTTTGAAAAAAATCAATCTTTACCTGTTGGTCTGTTTTGACAGATTTCTGCCATCATTTGCATTTTCCTCTTATATTGATTCCCTTTCAAATTCTTTTTGGGAGTTTGGAAAGGAGTTGCTGCAGCTCTTGTTTTGATGGTTTTCAGTTGAGGTTTGAACCTAAAGGTTTATTATTTTTGCATACACTGATGTTGCCAATGAGGTTGGTGTAATGCCTTGTAAGAAACGGAATTTCCAGGATAAGGAGAAAAGGAATTTGCAGAGTCCGTCTCTGAATAGGTAAAAAGTGGTGAAAACAGAAGGTTCGTGAAAACCTTATCTTTTTATATTTTTGATGTTTTTATTCATACGGAAGGTTACGATATGAAACAGAGGAGGAAACGGAGGCCAGGGTGGCCACACCCACCCTAGGCGCGGGCCCCAGCTGGCCACGCCTGGATGGGGTGTGAGCCCCCTGAACTCCGTCTCCGCCTCATTTTTGCACAGTACCTTCCTTATGCATTGAAACTTCGTAATGTATAACCCCCTGGATCCCCTGAGGTTCGTATATCATGTTCTTATCGTGTTTTCGTTTTGATCTGTTTCTGTCAGGAAATCTTCTCAAGTTTAGAGCACCATGGTCTCCGCCAACGACAAAGGCAAGACACTCATGGAGGATGATCCTCAAAACCCCAAGGAGGAGGAGATCTTGGTTGAGGATGAATAATACATGAAGGAGGAAGAGCATCCGGACACCCGCGCTACCGTCGCAAGCATTGGAGTGGTGGAAAACCCTATCAACCTTAGGAGGACAACACAGATGTCTACAAGAGGGAGAACTCTGTGTCATATCCTCACTCCACGGTCACTTCCTTCATGCACCAAGAACCCCTTCCATACTCTCATAATTGAGCAACAATACCAAAGGGTGCACAAAGGGAATTTGCTCTCTGTTTGGGATCTGCCTCATTCTAACCATGTAGGGAAGGACCACACTAAGAAGGAAGAGTGGGGAAAGAATAACAAGGTCTGGGATTCTCGGTCTGACATGATCATGAATCGTATTGAGCATAATTCGGAGTTGATTCGTACTCTAAACTTCGAGATTGAGAATTTTAGGGAACTGATTGAAGAGCTTATTAAGAGAAGACCACCACCACCGAAGGAGTAATTCATCATCAGGTTTGGCATCCCCTTGACTTGTTCCAAGCTTGGAGGAGTGCCGCGGTATCATATCATTATCTTTTATCTTTTTACCTTTTTAGTAGATTCATATCTTGGGTAGAGAAGTTATCTTATAGGTTGGTTTGCATCGTGGAAGTATCTCTCCTTTAGTTGGTTATCTATGTATCCCCATGTGTGAGTGCCTTTATGGAATATTAATGAGAAGTCTCATCTTTTACTTTTTGCACTTCTTATTTTAGTTTGCAATCTCTATAATATGATTGATCTTGTTGATCAGTATTGGCATCACTTTGGGAGCATCAAGTAGATCTAAATTGTTTTTGGCAAACCGAGCTCTGGTCAGGCAAACCGAGCTCTGGTTAGTAGCAACACTTTTTGAGGTTTGAAAGAAAAAGAGAAAAAGCTTACAGGTATTTTGTATCATTTATTTTCTTTCTTGATTGGCTTGTAAGCTTATTATTCTTTATTTAAGATCTTTTGTGTCTTCAAGGAAGATTGCATGTTTGGATTTATTACTTGTATGTTCGATTGTTTCTTTCAACTCTTTTGCTTGCTACCCAGCCTTGCTAGCCAAAAACCTGTTTTGAGAGGGCATACTTCTCATGCATCAAACCCCTTTGAACCAAAACCTGTGCCATTTGTGTCCACCATACCTACCTATTAGCATTATTGCTATTCCAAGCAAATTCTCAAGCTTCATCTATCTTTCGAATTAAAAATTATTTTGTTATGTGAAAACTAGTTAGTAAAGCTCTCACGAACTTGATGGCACACCTTGTTTTCTAGCCCCTAATAAACTTGAACCATTGTGTCATTGAAGTTGTATATGCTTGCATCTATACGTTGGGATTAGCAGAACCATGCTGTCACGGGGAACGCTTTCAACACTTATGGATACATATCCAGTTGATATCATGCTCTTTTGTTTGCGGATGTCGTTAGTGTGAAATAAAATGGGAGCTTGTAAGTCCATGGAGTTATGTACGTGTGTTAGAGAAATGTCTGGGCCGCTAGCCTAAGCCATGCCTAATTGTCACATCCCAAAATTCTACTAATTTTGGAATGTGAAATAAATAAAATAAGTTTGATTGATTGTTTGAATTTGTGGAAAATTTTCAAAGAAAAGAAACTTTTCAAATTGAAAATCCTCTCAACCTTGATTTGAAAACCTTATATATTCTTTTGTTATGACCTAAGTAGCCATATAGGCAAAAGGAGCATGGATTGATTCTAGATTGTAGAATGGATGTGCAAGATTACAAAATTCAAAATCATGTTGCATGCATAAGGTCATTGCATATAAACCCTAAGAAGGAAATTGTGATGCCGAAAATAAATTCAAAACCCTAAATGGGATTTCCCCATTCTAAGTATAACCGTTGAGTTATGGCTTTGTCCATAGTAACAATTAAGAAATGGAATTCATGAATGGGTATATTGATAGAGTGCATATTTATAAAACAATAGGAAGTGGTTTGAATGATTTTGGAGATCAAAATCAAAAGATATGAATTATATACATAAAAAAGGAATAAGAGAAATAAAGTAAAAGCCCTATAAACAAAACTCAACTTTTAATAGCTGAAGTATTTGAAATATATGAAAAATAGATTAATTATTGTCCTAAAATAAACCTTGTCAAAGTACAAATTGTTAGAAATTTGTTTGACCTAAATTGGGTACCTACGACTAAATCTACAAAAGAAAACAGAAAAGGATAAAAAAACGAACTAAACCTAATCTATCGGCCAGGCCCAGCCCGAGCCGTCCCTCCTCTCTCTATCATCCGCGCGAGCGCATCACAGAAGCCCAGAATCGGCCCAACTACAGCCCACCGAGCAGCAGCGAACAGCGCGCGCAGCCCGTCTCCCCTCTCCGACTCACTGCCATGCGGGACCCGCCCGTCATCCCTATCCTCGCGCGATGGAGACCAACTCCTGCACGGTGTCGATCCCGAATTGATCTCCCTACAAAATTCGCGAATTTGTTCGCTGTTTTTCCCCTATGCACGCATAGATACCCATATAAATTACTCCTCTCTCCGTACCGTGTGGATTTTCGCAATTTCTTGAACCCTAGCGCCGCCTGGAGCCGAACCGATCCCGCCGCCGCCAGAGCTTCGGAGTCCATCTCGAACCGGAGGGTTCGAGCACCCCTCGCCTCCCTTCTTCCCGAGCTACTCCCCGTCCTCACCCGACTCTTATCATCTATTTTACCCTTGTGCAACAGCCCCTGAGCGCCTCCAATTGCTCGCTGGAGCATCGTCATCGTCCGTCGCCTCCATCCGCCTGTCGTAGTCGCTGCAGGAAGAGAGCGTCGAGTTTGTTTGCTCCATCGAGACCCCCTTCCTCGCACGCTTCTCGTGGTAGTATTCTCCATCGCCGGCGACCCCTGGAGGGCTCTCCGCCGTCGATGTTCGACCGTCACCGCCGTCGTTGACCGCCACCTGCCGCCGCTGACCTCCAACATACGGTGAGCTAGGAAGGATTCCTTGCCAGCCGTCGGATCGGAAGAGGACGTGCGAGATCAGATCAGGTTGACAAAGAGGTATCATCCAATAATCGTTCGCCACGTCGTCACCCAGTCAGCCTGCTAGTCAATGCTGACACAGCCGGCGCAACCAACCAGGTCATGCCACGTCATCGTGATTGTCTGCTATTTTCAGAAAATTGTTTAAATAGGCAGAAAAACAAGTAAACTTGTAAAATGCATATAAAAATATTTCTATGTCCAAAAATTATAAATGATATGTCGTTGGATTTAGAAAAGTATGACGAATATTAATACAGGATTATATAGAACTTTTACAGTATATATTTACTATAGTGATTTAAATGATTTAATGGACTATTTGGAGTAAATAAATCATAGTAAATTATCTACAGGTCATAAAAATACAAACAAGATGTCTATGGAATCCCTGTTTCATGTAGAACATTAATATGGCGTTAGATATAATTTTTTTCAAAGAAAATAATATAAAAGATTTAAACCCTTCTAACTAGTATTTAAATCCTAGAAAATTAACCAGAACTCCAAAATTAGTGAAACCAATTGGTAATGTTTTGTATTGATAATATCTATCCATAGAAATTGCGTGCCAAATTATTTGGTACTGTGGAAATAGAAATGCATGCAGAAAACTATAAACTCATTGCAATAGTGTTTTAATCATAAAAATATATCTACAACTCCTTTTTAGGTGATTCAAATTGCTACTGGTTATAGATTACATTACCTATCCAGTAGCATTTAATTCACAATTTAATACAATAGAAACATCTAGAGTTGAATTAAAGTGAGATAAACCATATTAAATACATATAGTTTTAATAATAAATGCTTTAATGCATTAAATGACTTTCCACATGCATCATGTAATGTAATAATGTCCAGAACATTAAATACAACAAGAGTGACCTATTAAATCACCATGCATGCATTGTTCATCATTGATTTATTGTATTGTGCATAATTGCAATGTTTGAATGGTGTGCTTGTTGTGCTTTTGTTTTTGAACGATAGATTGCGAGAAGTGCAACTACTATAATTGCAACTACTATGATTGCAAGTATTGTGGTTATGACGAGTGTAACCATTATATCTATGAGGATTGTCTAATCGACTACATCTACATCAAAGGCAAGTGGTGCTATCTTGGTCATAAATGTCCTACTCTTTTCCTATGCATTGTAGATGTTTTTGTAGAATTGCATATGTAGTAATTGATGTGTATATGCTATGCTATGTCCCATATTATTCCCTAGTATTCCTTGTTTATGAGCCATCATATTGGTAGATTGCTTAGCTATGCTATTTAGACGAGGAAGGGAATCACACCATGGAAAGTTATATGTTTTGAAAGGATTACATTTTGCTAAATGACAAACCAACATGTTTTAATGAACCACCTGGGCGGAATGGCATTGATTGGGTCATCAGAGTGAAGATTTATGGTGGGGAATGCCGCCCAGGACACTGAGAAAGGATTCGTTTCTTTGTTTGGTAGCTTTCGTGTGCAACCATGTGCTAGTAAGAGTGGGTGGCTGGCTAGACTTAGTAGGTTGTGGCGATCCGAACCCTATGTAGCCAGAGATGTAGAATAGTGTAGGTTGGTACGGTGCGTGGATGGGTTTGAGAAGCTCTTCCCAAATGGTCTCGTCTTGGACTTCTCCATATCATCACACAATATGAGTGTGGTGGTTCGAGCTGGGTTAGCCAGGTCACATGGGTAAAGTGTACAACCCCCTACAGGGTGTCTAAACTAAATACTTAGCCGTGTCCCCGGTTATGGACAATTTGAGCGACCTCATATTGATGCTATGACATATTTCTCACTCATCCTTATTTCTCAAATTGCTTAAAACTTGTTGGGTGAACTTAATTGGGTAGGAGCACCTGTGAGTGAACCAGAGTGTCCTATTTATCGTATTAGAAAACTACTTTGTTATAAATGTTAGGATAAAACTATTGCTTTATGCAAACGAGACTGAACTCCACTTGGCCAAATAAGCATGTAGTTGATAGATCTGTTGTTAACCACTTTAGCCTACTTGCCATACATTCAATGTATTGACCATTCGTGGCTGCAACGTTTTATGCTGCAGGTTATATCGTATCTGAGTGATCGATCATAGGTCGCGAGACTCCACTCAACAATTGTTCGCCTGTGGCATATTTGAAAGATGGAGATCTACCTTGTAATTGCTTTCCGTTGTAATATAATGTAAATTCTAGATCATATTCATTGTATTTATGATGCACAGTTATATTTGGTGTCATTTTGTACTGTGTGTGCCAGTGAACTGATCCAGGGATTGGCACTATACACATGAACTCAGCCTTATCAGGCGAGGGTGTTATAGTAATCATGGTGGAAACTTGCAGCATAACCATAGTGAGCAATCTGTAAAGCATCCTCAATAAAAACCTATGCAAATAGCAAATAGAAAGATCGCTGAGATGCTCACTGTCTGCTTGCCTTGTCATTTTGATTATGGGATAGCTCATGTATCATGTGCAAGGGGTACCCCGTTGGAGGTTCTTTAGGATACACATGTACTTACAATGACAAGAACTTACTGGTAACTAAAGTAGAGTAGCATCAGGAGCGGCCCTCGTACTCAAGGGACATGATATTGCCAACTTATATTTTATCAAGCGTATACTCCATCCTTGTTCAATTTAACCTTAATCACCTCAAGATGCTTATGATAGGGGCAATGAGAGCTCAAAGCTAGTAAGTACCATAATATTTTGAAAGATCTTTATGAACTTGAAATCCCTGCTTCCCTCTATGAAGGGCATTTCTTCTACTTCTAAGTTGAGTCAGTAAACATATTCCTCTCCATCTCCAGCAAGCATTTGAGTTGTTGTGTTTCAAGCATTCATATGATGATTTATTCAATCATGTTATTTATCTTCCTTGTTTGCACAAGACTCTTATCTAATGAGTATTACTTTGAGAGCCTTCATTGTGAAAAACCTTTTATGTTTGAGCAAAGAGTACTCTTGTTGTAAAACTTCTACAAAAGCTTTAATTGTGAAACTGTTTGCCAGCTATTCTCTGACCAAGAACAAAGTTTGCCAATCCCAATTATGATTTATCTTTATGCATATCTATTGTGACTCATATACTTGTTGCAAGCTAAGTTATATAATGGTGAGTTGTTTTCTTCTATGAGTTATGTAATGGTAAGTGTGATGCTTATATTCCGTATTTTTTATCGACACTTCACTCCATAAACCTGTGAACATGTTTACTGAGCTCAGTTTTCGCTTGGGGACAAGCGAAGGTCTAAGCTTGGGGGGAGTTAATACGTCCAATTTGCATCACCATTCTATATCATAATTTGCCTCTATTCATTGATATATTTCATATTAAGAGGTGTTACTTATGTCTTTTTACCTGTTTTTGCACATTGGATGATTCTTGGAGGATGAACTGCCGGAGTCAGGATTCTGATGGAAAAAGCGGTGTTTTGATGCAATTTCGTGAAGATCAGAAAAATACTAGAAAAACTACGGAAAATCCTATTTTCCTAGAAGACGAAGAATGCCAGAAGGGAAGGCGGAGATGGGCAACAGGGGGCCCACACCCCCAGGCGTGGGCCATCCCTAGGCCACTCCTACAGGGGGTGTGGTCCACCTGGCCCACCTCTGGCTCCGCCCTCTCGCCTATATCTTCTCCTCGAAACCCTAATACATGGGGAGCGACCACAGAAAGATTCTGCCCGCCTCTACAGGGCGAAAACACCGAGAGAGAAAGATCTCTTCGGCAGATAGATTTCTACCGGGGAAATTCCTTCCTGGAGAGGGGAGATCGTTGCCATCAACACCATCATCAAGCTAGACTTCATCGGAATCATCATCTCCACCAACACCATCATCATCACTCCACCCAGCTGTAACAATTGTGTTGAATCTTGCATAGTTCTTAGGGGAAACTTTCCCGGTGTTGATTACTATTGTAGTTGATGCTTGTGGGTGAACCATTGGATTATTGTTTATGTTCAGATCGTTATTCATCACCATATCATATTTTATCTTGATCCATATGATGTCTCCGGAGTAGTTCGTTTAGTTCTTGAGGACATGGGATAAGTCTGTTGTTAGTAGTGGATTTGTGTTGAGATATTATTCAATGGTTCAGTATTTAAGTTGTGGTGCTATTCTTCTAATGGTGTCATGTGAATGTCGACTACATGATACCTCACCATTTATGGGCCTAGGGGAATGCATCGTGTATTTGGCTACTAATTGTGGGGTTTCCGGAGTGACAGAAACCTGAACCCCTGTTAGGAAACCATTGCACAAGGGAGTGTAGGATCTCAGAGTTTAAGGTTGTGGTTAGGTTTATACCTTAATTGCTTTCTTGTAGTTGTGGATGCTTGGAAGGGGTAACAAGTATGTATGAGTCCAAGTAAGGTCGGTACATTAGTACAGGTTCACTCACACAACACTTACAAAACCAAAGAAGACTCCTCAGCTATATGAAGCGGAAGCACTTGACATAATTCCCATGTGTCCTCAAGAAAGTTTGGTCCTCATTAGTATTTCCACCGGCTTGTCCTTTGCTAAGAAAGGATTGGGCCACTTGCTGCAATTGCTTGCTGTTTTATTTACTTGCACTTTATTTTCTTTGCTTTATTAGAAAACCCCTAAAAATCTATTTGCTAAGTATTTATAGAGATTTCCTGCTCCATACCACTAGTCAACACCTTCTGCTCCTCGTTGGGATCGACACTCCTATTTATCAAAAGTACTACGATACACCCTCTATACTTGTGGGTCATCAGACACCACCGCCGCCGCCTCCCTCAGATCCCGCCCTCCTCTCTGTCTCACGCCCTCCCCTATTGCGCCGCTGCAGTCCAGATCATGGAGAATGAAGTAGCGAGTGACTCCGGTGACCGCTCTAGGGAGATGGTCGAGGAGGGTAGCGGCTCCGCTGACCTCTAGCACTGCCTAGATCAACCCCTTCTCCTATGATTTTGCAGGTACCCATGGGTCCTCAGCCGGGTCGTGGGTCTGGTGGATTTCTAGACCCGGTGGCATAATCCGGGCGGGTCGCGAGGCGGGGAAAATGGGACGGGTCCGGGTATGGGAGGCCTGACCCGGATACGAACCCAGCGAGTGCCATCCCTAAGATAACCCAAGGAGTCGTTATGTGTTTCTCGATTATTTTAGGTTTTTATTTACAAAATTTCTAGGATAACCATTTTATCCCGGACTGTATTGTAGTAGTTGCTTCGTGTCACTTGATTGTCAATTAATGAAATTTATGGTTTGATCTAAGAAAACCAATTGCTTTGTTTTTGGTTTCTAAATATTGTGTCGCTATTTGTACGAGCTTTCTTTTATTTTATCGAGTCATTTGGCATGCCCATAAGTACAAGGGAAAACCTGATACCATGACATAAAAAGTTAGAGAAAACAAAGTCAATAACATAGATATAAAACTAATAAGAACTCCGAATCCTATCAAAACCAAAAATGTGGATCGAGTTCTTGCGCAACTAATTCATGACCAAAACTACAAAGAACTCACAAGAACTCCCAATATGAAAGCAAAATTGGGGCTCTTTTTGGGGATTTCAAATTTATGAAAAAAGACCAAATTGAAGAAAAATATGTGGTAACCAAAAGATGATAATATCATAACATAGGGGTTAACCTCTAGGGTTGGCCCGTCCTTCACGGTTCTCGATGTATAAATTGTGGGAATATCATGATAAAAAGGGAGAGGTAGAAGAAGCAGACACACATCACACAAAGAACACAACGAATTCTACACAAACACAACATGATAATTGACCAACTGCTCCAATCGGCGGCCGCTAGTCCAATAAAATCCTAGAATAGATTATGAAGAAAGTTTAGAATGTCCTAGATTAGATTATGAAAAATTTCAGAATGGAACAAGCCAAGAAATAGGTTCTTACTTGTATAACTAGGTGCAACATGAGTTAATCTTAGTATAAACAACAATGCTTAAGTCATAGGTTCTCTCAATATAAACCATGTTGAATACTTTACGTAATATGACCCAAATTATTAGTTGAAAGAACAAGGTTCTAAAGTGATTCCTAAGTAAATCACTGAACCAGAATTAAGCATATCCTCAGCGTCTAGAAGAAAACTAAGGATTTACATTGATATAGGAGTATGCGATTAATTTAGAATTAACAAGTATGATTCTTGGTTTAGAAAGTTTGACTTTCAACTGAGTGTGTTCCTAGTTTACGTGACTATGACTATAGTGAAAGTCCACTTGACTAAACACATGTCTTTACAAAAACAAGGAAACAAAGTCTCACTCTGCTGCCAAACATATATTTTAATAATATTATGCATGTCATAATAGAATAATGTCAAATTATGTGACATTAACGATTTGTAAAGAACATATAGATCTAGAGGATATAGACCGTTGATGGAACATTTTACACAAGCAAGCATGATTAATAGCACACTATGTAATATGGTGTTATGGTTACTAACAAATGCAACTAGTTTATTTGTACTCTAGTGGAAGTGGAAGACCGTTGGATATATGCCCTAGAGGCATATAATAAAAGGTGTTTATTATCATATATCATTATTTTATAATAGGTTTAATACCATGCTATAATTGTATCAATCGAAAACATTAGTACATGTGTGGTATGTACACCAATAAAGTCCATAGTATCCTCTATTTAACTAGTTCATTGGTCAACTAATGATCAAGGTTTCCTGATCATGGGCATTTATGCAAATTGACAATGAGGTCATATCATTATATGAATGATGTGATGGACACTGTATCCAACATAAGTACTACAACACGATCAAGTCACAAAGTTTATCATTGCGATAATTAGGAAACAAAATATCCTACTCCTTAGACCGTGAGATCATATTTGATCACTATCACCCGAGGCTACTTTGATTGCATCAATCGTCACACCGTAATAGGGTGAACATAAAGGTGTATCTCAGGTATTCCCAAGGGATAGGTTGATGTGTATGTATCAATATGGAGATTTGTTCTTCCATGTGACAGGAAGATACGCCGGGACCACTCAGTGAGATTTCATCCATAAGCTAGATGCACAGTGTATGTTTAGGTCATGGGGATGGAATATCACGGGAACAAGTTAAGCAACTCTTATCGACAATGAGATTGAACTAGGTATGGTGATACCGATGATCAGATCTCGGACAAGGAATGTATGGAAGTAAAAAGGGAATTGGACTCAACATTTATGGTTCAAACGGCATTGATATTATGGAATGCACAGGGGTCATTATGGGTATCCATATCCAGTTGATGATCATTGATCAGAGAAGCTTCTCGATCATGTTTGTAATGTTCCCGAACCATAGGGTAACACACTTAAGGGTTCGATGACACTTAGAGATAGTTTTGGATTCATCGGGATCACTAGAAGAAAGAGAAGAGAAAAACAGAAGTGTTCCATGAGAATCCAGAGGTTGTTCAGAGTGATCGAGAAGGAGTTTTTGATCATAGGGAATTAACTAAATATGATTTTTGTTGGGGTTCGCAGCAGGAAACAAAAATTTCTAGCTACGCGAACATGACAACCAAGATCTATTCTATATAGACATAAGTAACAGAGAGGGAGGACGATATTCATACCCTTGAAGACCGTGGCATGCCTTACATAGGTAGGCGTATAGCGATGAAGAAAAGCGCCCCAAGTGTTGCGCCTCGAAGCTGTACACACGTCCGGTGTAGGGACGTCTCTTGGGCTCCGATCCAGCCGAGCATCAGAAGAAGATGGAAGTCGGACCGTCCTATGCACGACGGTAGTGCGGAGGTGGAGATCTAATCCCAATAGCTATATCCAATATAATGGATAAATCCCTAGGGTTTAGAGGGAGATGAGAGAACTTGTTGTTATGGTGCAAATAGAGGGGAGGGGGCTCCTCTATTTATAGGTGGGAGGGGGAGGGTCAAACCCTAGGTCAAGGGGGGTGGGAACCCCCCAAGCCGCCGCCATCGGCCTTGGGCCCCACCCCGCGGGTGGGAAACCCTAGGGTTTGGCTGGTGGCCCCCTTTTCCCTTTCTCCTTAGGCGCCTAGCCCTATGGGCCCTTCTACCGGAAGAATCCCAATAGCAAATAGCTGCCCACAAAAAAATGTTTTAATATTAATTAAACTAATTAATATAAAACACATATGTTATTATATTTCATACTCCGGACCCCTTCCGATTAACATCGGATGTTACCTGGAACCTTTCCAGTCTCTCTCTCTCTCTCTCTCTCTCTCTCTCTCTCTCTCTCTCTCTCTCTCTCTCTCTCTCTCTCTCTCTCTCTCTCTCTCTCTCTCTCTCTCTCTCTCTCTCTCTCTCTCTCTCATTTCTACCGCGGTGCCGGTTCGATCCCATTGCATCCCCACCCTTAAGTGTGCCACCCTTCGGCTCAGAGATGCTACAGACATGACCACGACTGTAACATCCCTAAAATCATGATTTCAAAGATTGCATATCATTCATGCATGCATATATATTTTGAGATCATTTTCCAACTCTTTCAAGAAAACAGAAGCACATAGTGCTATTATTTTATGTGAGCAAACATAAATCAAATGACTATCCTCAAATGAGAGCATAAGTGTTTTAAACCAAGTTTTGTTTGCTTCCTTGTTGATTGGATGGAATGTGGAGTTTGGACAAAAATTCACAGAACAAATATGGTTTCAAAACCATTTTCAAAACATTTCCAAATCAAGTGCTATAGCACTGTTTATTTTGTTTATTCAAAAGAACCAAGCTTGAACAGAGAGACCACATGTTTTTATGCCCAGAAATATGAATGTTGCACCCTACAAAAATCCTGAAAAGGTTTGAATTCAAATAGCTTTTGAAACCATTTGAAAATTATTTCTGAAAATGCAAACAGAAATAGAAAAGGAATAAAGAAAAGGAAAAGGGTCGGCGCTGCTATTCTAGCCCAGCAGAGAAACCAACCCATTTAGCCCACTCGGGTTACCCCTCTCTCCTTCTCACTCGCAGACGAACCCGCAGAGAGACTGACGCCAGGACCCCACCCCCTCTCTGTTTTATTCGCTGACAGGTAGACCCACTGCCACGTCAGGCTCGTCGTCAATCTCGCGCTGAAGACCTGCTCGCCGTGGCCGTTTCTTACCCGACACAAATGCGCTTAATTGGCGTTGATTGCTCGCGAGATTCTCGCCCCTGCTCCGCCTACTTAACCCCCACCTCTCTGCGACCATTTCCCCTCACTTAGCTCCACCTCTCCGCCACCAGAGCTGCCCGCAATCAACCTCACACCGCCGCAGACAGAGCTCACTCCGGCGATCGATTCCGGTGAGCCCCGTGCGCCCCTTCCCCTCTGGTTCATACGAGCCACTTCGCAGCTTCTTTGCGCACCTCCTGACCCCACTGGTTCGTCCTGTACTGCCCCAGGTCGTCGATTTCGTTCAACACCGCAAGCTCCCGACGACAACCTCGACTCTAGCGACCAAATTCCGTAAGCCCTTTGCGCCCCTTCGCCTCTGATTCACACGAAGTTGTTCGCCACTGTCTTGTGCATCATCTGGTGCCGTTTTTTTGTGCTAGGGAGACCAGGAGCGTCGCCAACATCACCGTCTACTCAAACCCGACGCCGCCCGCAACTCCGACGAGCTCCAGCAGCCCACTCTGTGCGCCCGTTGCCAAGCCGCCGCCAGGTTGAGCATCAGCGCGTCTCCACGGTTCTGGTAAGCCCCTCCGACGACCCTAGGACGACCTGTAGCGCCGCGCCGCCGTAGGCAGAGCTCGCCGCCGCCAGTAGCCGCCGCTAGCGTCGCCCGTCGGTGGTCAGTTAGATTAGGGCCGTAGGATTTAGATCTAACGTGTGAGATTAGATCTGTGACGAAGAGGTAAGTTTAGATCTGAGCCGTGCGTGTTTAGTTAGATCCAACGGTAGCCGAGCGTTATCCGGTGCGAAGCGGTACGCACCAATTAGAACATGACGCGTGGCTGGAGTTTAGATTTAAAACATGATTTGAATCTGATTAATGTTTGAATTTGATTTGGCTATAACTTTTGATCCCCATGTTAGAAATTGACAAATTTTATACCGTTGGAATCAGGAGAGCAAGCTATTTCTAAATATTCAATGTGTTTAATGTTTAGCTTCTGTTAAAAAGGTTTTATTTGCAGAAACTTGTGTAGGGATAATTTTAGTATATGAACTGTTTAGGGAATGATTTAGGGTTTAAACAAATGTTGTTTGGCAAGTTTTCAACTTGTTTATGAATCAGTATTGTTTACTTGCTTTGTTGAGTTTGAAAAATCATCACATATCATTTGCATGCATGCATATATTTTTGATTGTATATGTTTTGTGTGTAATTGTTGCTACAATTCTTTGTGTAGATTTTGGTGCTAGAGATTGTGATTGTGAAGAGTGTAACTACTCTCCAAACTACCAAGGCAAGTGGTACTTCATGAATATTTTTATCCCATGTTTTATACCTAGCATTAGAAGTATATTTTGCTAAGTCTTGCATGATAATATTTTGCTTATATGCCATGTTGGGAAATCCTAAGTAGTTGTAGAATTGCTAGGGAATTTCTAAGTTAAGTTACTATCTATGCCATGCTTAGCCTAGCTAGTAGCAAACCAGGGTTGGTGAAATATACATGCTATGATGAAAAATAATTCTAAGTCTTTGGACTTGTGTTTTGCCTAATAAAACAACTAAGTTAATAAAACACCTGGGTGGAATGGAAGGAATGGTTTATGTTGAGTGGTTACACAAGGCCCATCTCTATGGTTTACCTTGTGTATCTCACTTGTGGTAAGCCACCCAGGAACAAAGAGATTTTAGAGGCCAAGTGTTAAGAAGCTTCTAGTGCAACCACTTGGCAATATGGGCTCTGCCTGGACCATATAGGTTGCTAGAACTTAGCCATTTGGACAGTTGGTGGTAGTGGGAATGATAGGTTGGAGCGCGTCCATTTGGTCTAAGGAAAGGCTTCTGAAAGGTCCTGTCTTGGTGAAACCAAGTCTGGTGGGGAAAGTGCACAACCTCTGCAGATGGAAAAATCTAAGTACTTAGCCACGTCCTTGGTAATGGACAACTTGAGCATCAAGACATGGAAGCTATCAAGAATCTCCTCATCCCAATTTCTAAGTAAAACTTGTGGGTGAACAAGGGTGAAGGACCTCAATGTCTATTGGTGGTTCCTTGGAAAAAGTTTTGACAAAGAAAAACTTAGTGATTTCAACTAATAGGAAAAACCTATTTTGAGCAAAGCAAGCCAAGCTACACTTAGACAAATTGCATATAGTATCTAGCCCACTTAAAATTTTACTAAGGTATCACTTGCCAATACTATTCCAAAGTATTGACCCACTGTGGCTGTAACTTGTGATGTTGCAGGTTACTCTGATGAGGATTAGGTGTCATGAGTCTACACTCAACATGTTTGCCTGTGGCACATGAAGATGAAGACTTTTATTTATTTACTTATTCAAACTCTTGTATTAGGCCTGTGGCCTTGGAGTTGTAAAGACTATGTTTATCTCTGGAATGGTTGTAATAAATGACCTTTGTATCTGTGTACTTCATCTTAAACTGTGGATGCTAGCATTGATCCAGGGACTATCATTGCAATCACAGGGATCCTTTTTCCTTTATAAAGGAGGGATCTTACAACGACCCCTCTTGCATCAATGATCAACAGCGGGACCTAGATGCCCATAATGACCACCCGTGTATTCACGAATCTCATCGCTTGAACCTTAACTATGTAGTCCTATTCCCTTTGCCATACGATACCTAGATCATCCAAGATTTGATCTCAAGTATCTCCATACTTGTGTTCGATCTCATTACCGATGAGCTCGTTTACTCATTCCTGTGCCGTTGCATTTCATGATCCAATCATACGCTTGCAAGCTTCATTAATGCAATGTCACCGAGTTGTCCACGTGTATCTATTCGTTACTTGGATTGGAAAATCCTGGTCTTGATAAAACTCCTCAAACCATTTCTTCGGGAAACCCAACGATACCTTTATGATCACCCTTTCACGGCTTGATACTTGATATCATAAAAGTCTCCTTCTAAAACAGTGATTATGCATTATCTCATAGTCGAAGGATATAGACCATGGTGTTTCTATGTTATCATCAATGACAGACATTTAGTAACTAGATCTCATTGTGATTAACTTTGGGTGTTTGTCTATCACATCATTCTCCAATCATGTGACCTCATTGTCAATCGACACTATCACCATGATCCCGAAACCATAAGATCATCACTTGACAATGAGCTAGTTTACTAGAGGTAACTAGAGACCTAGTTGTTTACATACCACACGTGTATTAACATTCCTAATTAATACAGTTATAGCACGGTAAGAAATGTATTATGAACATGCAAGAGATACATCAAATAAAAACACTTTATTATTTTCCTCTAAGGCATATCTCCTTCAATTTTATTATTAATTATTGGAATGAATACAGAAAATCTACATTAAAACTAATTTTTGGGGCAGCCCACCTTCATGGGCCAAACCCGGAGGGAAAGGCCAATATGGGGCTAGCCGCCCCAAGAGGCAAGGCCATGGTTGTCCTAGGGCATGAGGCCGTGGTGGGGCCCGTTGGCCTCCCTTTAGTCCCACCTTGTCCGTCATATTCCCTAGGTCCTTTTCCCTCCCCTATATAAGGAGGGACACGTGGGTAGGGAGAGAGACACAATTTCTCTGAGCCTCTAGGTTCTCTCCCTGTTGGATATACTCTCTCTTGTTGGTTTCCACGCTCGCGGTTCCAAGAAAAAATGCGTAGGTGGAAGAAGATTTCACCATTGGCACGTCGTTACGCTGCTGAATCCCGTTCCAGAAGATCTACTTCCGCAATATCGACTAGATCAGAGAGACCAAGTGTCATTGTTGAGCATCGTACGTGTGTGAAACCACATAGGTGCTGCTAGTTGTGACACCTGGATTGTCGTGCGAGGAGCAACGCGACCTTACGGTCAGCTACGTCGTTCGACCACATCATCCATGTTCATTGTGAATGTTAACGCTTTCGGTCTACAAGGTTATGTCACCAAAACCTCCTCCTCGTCACAACATTAAATCATAGATAGATCTTGGCAATTGATGTGCGCTAGTTAGAAAAATCATTATTTTCTGCTCCACACCATCTCTACACTAGCTCCATGCACTGGATGTTCCTATCCTTGCATTCTCCTGCGCTTGTCTCCATGAAAACTCTCAATTCGAGTGTTCCTATGGAGCCTTTACTGAGACTGCTTTATGTTTCGTGCCGGCCCAGAACACTGCATACCGTGATCAAACAAATGCCTATTTTTTAGCCCACTGGATGCGAGAGGCAGCACACAAGTAATCAAACACACCCTCATATGAGTTGGAGGTGGAGGTGGCGATAAAGGCATGATTGCACGCGGAGGGGGCATCGGGGAGATCGAGAGATTGTTGTTATCCTCCATTCCTTTATCGAGTTTAGAACTAGCTAGAGACGAATTGCTAGCCAGGACCAGTGCTTGGGGGTATGGAGGGGCGGCCGCCCCGGGCCCAAGAAAATCAGGGTACCTCCCTATATATATGTTATTGATGGCAATAACTTAGTGCACCAATTTGTTGGGACTTTAAGTGTAGAGTATTGTAGCAGGCGTCTTTTCCCCACAAGGATGACTCGAGGGTTTATATCGAACTCTCGGGGAATTGTCTTAGAGATTTATTCTTTCTCTCCTCTTCAAACAACCTACAAAGAAAAGTTTTTTCTTGTGTTCCCAACTCCACCGTGTGGTTGTCAAGAACAAGGTTTCGTATTAGTAATATGAAATATTAATAATATAAAATAAAATAACACAAATAAAAAACTAGGCAAGCAAGACAATAGAAATAAAAGATAGTTGTTTTTGGGTTTTGTGTGTGTGCAAGTGAATAAAGTATTTTGTATTTTTGAAATAATAAATAGCAAAAAATATAAATTGTGATAGTGGTGTTGGAAAGGTTTTTCTTATGGTTTAAATAGGTCCGAGGTTCATGGGTTCACTTGTATACTCTCCTTTTGGGTTGCAATGGACACAAACAATTCATCAAAGACATAATATTGGTGAAACTTCTACATGTGTTTGATAAGCATTCATACGGGCATCATGTCCTAACATAGAGATGATCCAACACATCTCTCTTATAATCCTCAAGAAAGGAAAAACTTCAAGCAATCTTGAATTAAGAATCAACAGAGTATAGCCTTAGGTATTTTTACATGATGTTTGAATCACAAATATGCTACCTTGACCAAACAAGATCATCTAACTGTCACAAGATAATTATAGCATATGAATTTACTTTATCCCTAATGAGGCAAAAAAATAAAGGTAAATACCATAATAGATCTCGAATTTGTTGTCACTATTCAACCACTACCACCATGCTACTCCATCTAATACACACTTCTCCCCACACATGCTCTTGCATACAAGTTGAATAAGAACAAGTACATAAGAACGGGGTACATGATATGAATCTATCAATACATCTTACACATAATAGGTTCCAATCTCATATATCAAATCATAGAATAAAGATCCACCACATAGGAATTATAAATATGACCATAATCATCTTGGGCAGCTCATATGGTACTAGATCTATGCATAGGAATCTTGTAAAGAAACAAGTCATGAAAGCACAAACCAACAAGCATAGGAAAGCAAAACAAGTGCAACTTCAAGATTTTCAACATAAAGAGGGGAAACTTAATATTATTGAGATGCATAAAACCATGTTTCCCTATCTCATAATAACTTTCAGTAGCAACATGAATAAAATTAACAATATAACTATCACATGAAACATTCTTATCATGAGCCACATGCATATAATAATTATTACTCTCCACATAAGCATAGTCATTATTATTAATTGTTGTGGGATCAAATTCAACAAAATAGCTATCAATATTGTTCTCATCACCATAATCATCAAATATAGGAGGCATATTGTAATCATAATTACTTTTCTCCTCAATAGTAGGTGGACTGAAAATATCATATTCATCATTGTAATCATCATATATTGGAGGTTTGGTATCATCATAAGCAATAGAATAGCTATCTTCTAAAGTTGGGGAACTAAAAAGATCATTTTCATAAAAAATAGCTTCCCCAAGCTTAGACGTCTCCATAGCATTAGCAACAATGGTGTTCAAAAAATTCATACTAATAACATTGCTATTAGCATGCAAATAAGTTCCATAGGTTTTTTAATTTTCTTTTCAAACCACTCAAGTTCCAACTTAGGAAAAATACTAAAAAGTTCTCTAATTTGTTGTTGTTTTCCATTAATCCTAACTAGTGAAAACAAGAAACAAAAAGACAAAATTGCAGAATCTAAAGGAAATAACTTCGAGCACTCACACCGGAGGATGTGAGTACCTTTTACCTTACCTCCCCAGCAACGGCGCCAGAAAATAGCTTTGATGGATCTTGACGTGGAGGAAAGGTAAAAGGCCCAAAACCTCCCCGGCAATAGCGCCATAAAATAGCTTGATGTCTACACACTTCTATTTTTGTAGACAGTTGTTGGGACTCCAAGTGCAAAGGTTTGTAGAACAACAACAAGTTTCCCTTAAGTGGATTACCCAAGGTTTATCGAACTCAAGGAGGAAGTGGTCAAAGGTATCCCTCTCAAGCAACCCTACAATCAAGATACAAGAAGTCTCTTGTGTCCCCAACACACCCAATACACTTGTCAGGTGTATAGGTGCACTAGTTCGGTGAAGAGATAGTGAAATACAGGTGGCAACGGTGCCAGAAAAGAGCTTATGACTTGTTGACGTGGGAGAGACAAAAAGCAAACTGAAATAAGGATGGAAGCAGGCAAATATGCAACATATCTAGATGCAAACAGTGTTTCAATGCTTAGAAACAAGGCCGAGGGATCATACTTTCACTAGTGAACACTCTCAATAAATATATTCTCTTCATGATACTACCCTGAACTACTCCCCGGTTGGTGAACTTTAATCCATGGTAGGTCTACAAAAGCACACCTCAAAGTCCGCCTTTCCCAATCTAGATAACCCCACACTGTCACCTTGAGTGCTAGATGGTTCCAACAAACACCACAATTTCATAAATACAACCAACTCCAAATATAACTCATGAATATATATGTAACCTAGCTTAAGTGCCACACACGATGTGCATGCTGTCACTTTCACACACGTGGGGAAAAGCATAGATCTATTAAAGCACAATGAGTATTTATGTAGACTCTAGCCTAAGTGCCACCATGGCGTGCACGCTGTCACTTTCACACACATGGGGAGAGCAGAGATCTATTGAAGCACTTGAGTAGCAAGGTAGATCTACTAGATTACAAAGCTCATGACCACAACAAGATCATGCATAGAGAGTGATGAACACATAGCTACCGGTATAGCCCTTAGCATTGAGCAAGAACTACTCCCTCCTCATCATGGGAATCAACAACGGTGACGGAGATGGTGGTGGAGATCGATGGAGATGGCTCCGGAGGCACTTCCTTGTCCCGGTAGAGTGCCGGAACAGAGACTTTATGTTCCCTGAATCTCCCCTTCGGTGGCGGCAGCGCTACAGAACTTTTCATGGCTTTTTGGTCGATGCTCTAGGGTTTTCTCCCCGGGAGGCTTTTATAGGCGAAGGAGGCAAAGTCGGTGGAGGGCCAGTGTCACATCCCAAATTTTTCCAAATTTGAAATGTGAAAAATAAATAAAAAAATAACAAATTGTTGAAATTTAGGGTGAAAAGAAACTTTTGTTTCTAAATGGAAACTTAAAAACCCATCTTAAAAACAAACTTTGAATAAAGCTTGAATCCAACTAAATTCAAATCAAGTGAAATGCATTCTTCATAAATGCATCTTGAAATTTAAAGACTTGGAAAATAAAATATAAACCCTAAAACCCTAATGGGAGATTTCCAAGATATCTCTAAGACCATGGATTTGATCCATATAAAATTTGTCAACAAACATTTATAAATGATCAAGAATGACAAATGGAAATATTATAAAACCATAGAAATTGGTTTCACTAAATTTGGAGCCATAGATAAAATCTCATGAATGTAGTAAGATAAGGAAATTGAATTTCCAAAGCTAATAAAGCACCTATCTAAAAATCCATACCAAATGGTGAAAAAATAATCCTAAAGAGATTTAAAAGGATAAATAAATATCAAATAAGATTTTACAAATTGGAATCACCAAGTTTGGATCTTTAAATAAAAAGATATGGATTTTATAAGATAAAGAAAGAAATAATAAATAAGGACTATTTTAAAAGCCAAGTTAAATCTTGACCAAACAAATGAAATGAAAGATTTTTGTTTAATAAAAAGAGTGAAGGATTATTTAAATAAAAAAATCATAAGGATTTATTAATTTTTATTTAAGTAAAGACATTTTCCCAATTTAAAATGAACATTAAAACATATTAAAATATTTTAAATAATAATTCAAAGTGAATTATTTTTGTATAAATAAAACCTACTGAAAAAAGTTTAGTAAAATTTAGATTTCAAATAGAGTTTTAAAACATATTTAAATCCTATTTGAAATAAAGACAAATGTCTATTTTTAAAATAAATAATAGACCCTAAAAAGAATAAAAGAATTATTCTAAATTTGACTTTAGAATATGTTAAATAACAGTATTAAAATCTACACAAAGTTTGGTAGAAGTTTGAATTCAAATAGTGTTTGAATTGTTTGAATAAAAACCAAATCAGATAAATAGAAAAGGAAAAAAAAAGAAAAAAACATTCTGTACAAAAAAAATGAATCGAACCCAACCCACTAGCAGGCCCAGTCCAGCCCAACAACCCACCTCTTCCCTCCTCGAAACGTTTTCTTTTCCACCCAGACCCACACCCGCGCAGACTATGACTGCTGGACCCCACTATTTCTCTCTCTCTCTCTCTCTCTCTCTCTCTCTCTCTCTCTCTCTCTCTCTCTCTCTCTCTCTCTCTCTCTCTCTCTCTCTCTCTCTCTCTCTCTCTCGCTGACGTCCCAGCCCCACCGCCAGCTCACTGTCTTCCACACCCGCGCTAACCTCGCCGGCCGTTTCTGCCCATTTAAGCTCGCTTCAATCCTCGTTAATTGCCGCGTTGAATTGGCCAGCAATCACGCACGATAAATCGACTCTCCCTTCTCCTTCTTTCCCTTCAGATCTCACTCGACCGGAGCCACTATGCTGCCCAAATTTTGACCTCAACAACCCCTGTCTCTGACGAGCTTCGCAAGCAATTCTGGCCAGCCACCGTCGCGCCTTGCCCCCTCGACCACACGATCCTGTTCCCCATCAACCTCTGCACCTGCCAGTGTATTCCACTTGCCCGCGCGTGCCCCAGATGCTCGACTATGTCTTCACCTGAGCGTCACCACCGTCTGCCATTACTCCGTCGAGCTCCCCCGGTAACCTCTGACCACCCCTTTCCCTCTCTTTGTCGCTCGCTTACTCCCCTCTCTCGTGCGCATCTAATGCGACCCCTACTTTGCCTTGGCGCTCCTTGTAGCTTCACCGTTGACGACGCCCGAGCGCACCCGTCGCCAAGAGCAACTCCGGCGAGAGATTGCCGACCCGTCCGTGCGCCCCTGTCCCGCGACGACCACCTCGAGCTTCAGCACGTCGCGGTGAACCCAGTGAGCAACCTCCTACTCTCCCTTGCGTCCTAACTTCTCCGGAACATCTCAGCCCGAGCGCGCCGCCGCCACTCGCCGCCGCCAGCGCCGCCCATTGTTGGCCAAGTGCCTGTGCACCGTTCGATTTGGATCTGACGAGTAGGATAGATTGACTTAACCGAAGAGGTATCGCGTATGTGAGCCATGCGATGCACATTAGATATGACGGCTAGAATCAAGCGATACACGTGAAAAGGTATCGCCCAATCAAAACATTCCACGTGGCACAGACTCTGTTATAAAAACCAGAAAATATTCTATTAGATATTTAAACTTGCAAAATTCATTACTTTTGATCCACTCGTCCAAATTTTGCAAATTTTATATCAATGGAATCAGAAAAACAAACTCTATACAACCATGTACTTTGTTTAGTAAATTGCTTCTGTTAAATTTGTTGTTTTTGCAGAAACTTGTGTAGGTATATTTTGAATATAAAAATTATTATAGCAATATTTTTATGGTAAAATCTTTGGCAAATGGATTGTTTTGAACCTACTGACCATAGAACCTAACTTATGGATTTAAAATTGTATTTGTGAATTTAAAGATTAAATCTTTGAATTAAAGCATTTCTAGTTAAATGAAAATATGGTTTATGTGTTAAAAATGCTTTTTGTGTAAAACCTTTGGAAAATGATTTGATTTAAACTCTCTAACCCTAAACACCAAGTTTTAGGATTTAAAAATATATTTGATGAACCCTATAAATTATTACTTTGCTAAAAAGCATTTTCAACAACATAAAATATTGATTTGGTATAAAAATGGTTTATAGGTAAAACCTTTTGCAAATGTGTTCAATATTGAACACTTGACCATAAACACTAACATTTGTGTTTAAAAATGTATTTTTCAAACACTAGAAGATATTACTTTGGTTTGAACCATTTCTAGCAAAACAAAAATGATTTAAAGTGGCCATTTTTTTCACTAACTTAATATCAAATGGTTTTACCACTTTTGTAAATGACCAATAGGTGTTTTCAAATGTTTATAACCTATTAGAAACCACTTTTCCAAATAAAACAATCTTTGGCATGTTTACATGCATTGCCTTGTTTTTATTGTTGTATGTGATGTTTGCTTGAATGGTAGATTGAATATTGCTTGCTTGATTGAAATTGTAGTCGAATTTGAAGAGTGTGGCTATTGCAAGATCAAGGAGTGAACTTATATCCTCTACCAAAAAGGCAAGTGGTGCTTCATACTTTTGCCCTATTATTTTCACTATGCATTAGTGATATTTCTAAGTAGGACTTGCATGGAATTTTTGCTAAGTATAAACTATGCCATGGGAAATCCTAGTAGATGAAACCTTAGTAGAATTTTCCTAAGTTAAGATTCCTACTACTATCATGCTTATCTTAGCTAGTAGAAAACAAGGGTGGATTATATTCATGCTATGGATTATTTCTAAGTCAAGGACTTGTGTTTCGTTTAATAAAACAACTAAGTGAATGAATCACCTGGGTGGAATTGAAAGAATGGTTTGTGTTGAGTGGTTACGCAAGTCTAGTATGCTGGGGAAAACTTGGGCATCACCAAGTCCAGTATACTGGGGAAAACTTGGTATCTCACTTGTGGATTGCCACCCAGGAACAAAGAGATTTGAGATGTCAAATGTTATGGGCTCTGCCTGGATCATATAGGTTGCAATAACTTTGCCAAATGGACATTTGGTGGTAGGGGTATGATAGGTTGGAACGCATCCATTCTGGTCTAAGGGAAGGCTTTTGAAAGATCTTGTCTTGGTGAAACCAAGTCTTGTGGGGAAAGTGCACCACCTCTGCAGAGTGTAAAATCTAAGTACTTAGCCATGTCCCTGGCAAAGGACAATTTGAGCATCAAGACATGGAAGCTATCAAGAATCTCCTCATCCCAATTTCTAAGTTAAAAACTTGTGGTTGAACAAGGGTTTAAGGATCACCTCTATTGGGAGATGCCTTGGGTGATTTTTTCTAAACAAAAACTTAGTGTTTTCAAATGATAAGGAAAAATCTATTTTGAGCAAAGCAAGCCTAAGATCCACCTAGCCAAATGCATATAGGTGATAGACTCCACTATACTACCATAGTATCACTTGCCAATACAATTCAAATGTATTGAACCTTGTGGCTGTAACTTATTATGTTGCAGGTTTGTTTGATGTTAGTGAAGTGTGATGATTAGGATTACAAGTCTACAACCAACATGATTGCCTGTGGCACTTTGAAGATGAAGGACTCCATGCTATAGTTATTTTTGCTGCATTGTAATGAGATAGCCAAATGAGCTATGTAAGATGTAATGAATTATTTTATTCCTGGTTATAAAGTTGTATTATGACCTTTGTTTCTTGATATTACATCTTAACTGTGGATGCTAGCTATTGATCCAGGGACTAGCATTGTAAACACAGGGATCTCTACCTTATTAAAGGTTGGGACCTCTACAGATTGTTGGAGATATTCCCTAGAGGCAATAATAAATGTAGTTATTATTATATCTTTGCGTTTATGATAAATGTTTACATTCATGCTATAATAGTATTAACAAGGAAACATTAATACTTGTGTGATTTGTAAACCTAATTTGAAGTCCCTAGTAAAGCCTCTTTATAAATACTATCTTGTTGGTTAATAAATGATTGTGGTTTCCCTATCATGAACATTGAGATGTTATTAACAACAAGATCATATCGTTAGGAGAATGATATGGTGGACATACCCCTATAAATAAGCGTAGCATAAAGATCAAGTCATTTTAATAGTTCAATTGCTATATGCTTTCTGATACATAGTAACCTAATTCCTTCGACCATGAGATCATGCATATCACCTTCACCGGAAGGATACTTTGATGACATCAAACACCACACCGTAACTGGGTGGCTATAAAGGTGGCATTGAGTGTTCGGATAGTATTGGTTGAGACACATGGATCAAGAGTGGGATTTATCCATCCATATGACGGATAGATATACTCTGGGCCCTCTCGGTGGAATGTCATCCAATTAGCTTGCAAGCATGTGACTGGCTCACAAGGGATCACATATCACGGGAACGAGAAAAGAGTACTTATCAGTAACGAGGTTGAACTAGGTATACAGAGATACCGACGATCATAACCTCGGATAAGTAAACTATCGTGAGACAAAGGGAAATTGGTATCGTATGTAAGTGGTTCATTCGATCGCAAAGTAATCGTAGAAATATGTGGGAGCCATATGAATTTCCAGATTCCTCTATTGGTTATTGTTCGGAGAAGTGTCTCGATCATGTCCGCATAATTCACGAACCGTAGGGAGACACACTTAAGGATTCGACGTTGTTTGAGTAGTTATGGAATGATGAGTAAGAGACCGAATGTTGTCCGGAGTTTCGGACGGGATTCGGGATATCACGAGGAGATCCGGAATGGTCCGGAGAATAAGATTCATATAAGGAAAGTCCTATTTCGGAGTTGGGGAATGGTTCCGGTGTTTTCATCGGGAATGTTCTAGAAGGTTCCAGAATGTCTGGCACTCCGAAGGGGAAGGGTACATGAATGTGTCATACCAAGTTGGAATGATTGCATCATGTACTAGGTGTCATCGCTGAACAAAATAAAGGGTTTAATCAAATCCTAGTTTGAAAAGTCAAACGCCAATTTGAAAAGTCAAACGGCTATTTTGGGAAGTGGAGGGAAGGTGGAAACCGAGTTGGGGAGGAGTTCCTCCCCTCCACCACCGTCCCCCTTGGGAAACCGAGTTGGGGAGGGACTCCCCTCCCCTGGCGCGCCCCCTCCACCAATATAAGGAGGGGCAGGGCTGCCCCTCCTAGCACCCAACACCTCCACCCGCAAACCCTAGCCCTAGCCGCCGGCTCCTCCTGCAGCCGCCGCCGCCCTAGTGCAAGCCGCCGCCGCCTAGCTAACCCTAGCCGCCGGCCAAGCCTCCTCCTTGGTGTGTCTAAACCCTAGATCGCCGAGGAGCTCTCTCATAGTCCACCATACTCGCTCTGGCTTAAGGCGAAGCCCTGCGAGATCTCCCCTCTACTTCCGGTACCACGCCGTTGTGCTGCCGGAATCGCGAGGAGAGTGCTACAACCTCTGCTGCCTGCTGGAACAAGGGAGAGGAAGGTCTTCGTCGAGTACCGAACGTGTGACCGACTGCGGGAGCGCTGCCGGAACGCAGCGCCGGAAGGATCGTCTACGCGATCTTGAGATCAGGAAGAGTACGACTACATCACCCACGATAATCCGCTCTCGTTAAACACTTTGGAATCTTCGAGGGTGAGTCATTTCATCGACTCGTTGCTACAATCTAGTAGATAGATCTTGGCTTGTTTGTTTGTATGCGGTAGAATATTTTTGTTTTCCATGCTAGGAAACCCTACAGTGGTATCAGAGCCGTGTCTATATGTAGATCTGTTGCACGAGTAGAACACAATGGTCATTGTGGGCGTTGATGCTTTTATTGTCGATTGCTTCTTGTGTACTTTGCATCTTGCGGGATGTTGGGATGAAGCGGCCCGGGCTAACCTTACATGACATCGTTCATGAGACATGCTCCACGCTTGACATGCAACTTGTATTGCATAAGTGGCTTTGCGGGTTCCTGTTTCTCCCAGCATAGTTAAGATCCAATTTACAACGGGTGATTGTCAATACTAGTATCAATGTTGTGGTTCTTGTTCGTAAGTTAGAACGACACTTATTGAAAGCCCCAAACCACGTAAAACATGCAAAGAAAGTAGAGGCGTATAAATTTGTTTTGCAGGGGTGTGCTGTGATGTGATATGGCCATGATTGTGATTATATTTGATGTATGCAATGTTCCTTATTGTAAGTTGGCAACCGGCAGGAGCCATATGGTTGTCTTTAATATTGTTAAGACCCGCGTGTCTATTCAAAGTAGTTGTAATAGTTGAAGCCGGTGGACGACAACCATGGAGAAGCGTCATTGACCTTGATGCAATGCCGGTGATGATGGAGATCATGTTCGTGCTTGAAGATGGAGATCGGAAGCACAAAGAAGAAAGGCCATATCATATCACATATTATGAATTGCATGTGATGTTAATCCTTTATGCATCTTGTATTGCTTAGTTAACGACGGTAGCATTATAAGATGATCCCTCATGCACATGAATTTAAAGTCATAAAGTGTTCACCCTTAGTTAGCACCATTGCTAAAGCTTGTTGTTTCGAAGCACCACGTGATGATCGGGTGTGTTAGATTCTGCAAGTGTATACAACGTGAGCAAGCCAGATTTGCTCATGCGGAAGCTAAGGTTTGATCTTGACGAGCCTAGCATGTACAGACATGGTCTCAGAACACGGATCACCGAAAGGTAAAGCATGAATCATATCGTAGATATGATGAACATGTCGATTGTTCGCCATTGAAACTATATCAACTATCGTGATGATCGGTGTTGATGTGGTGGATTTGGTTCGTGTGATCACTAAAACAATGTGAGGGATATTGTTTTGAGTGGGAGTTCACCTAGATTAATTTAACTATTAATTAGAACTCAATTTGTCATAAACTTAGTCTAAACTATTGCAAATATGTTGTAGATCAATGGAGGCCCCTACCATCAATTTTAATGCGTTCCTAGAGAAAGAAAAGTTGAAAAACAATGGAATCAACTTCGCGGATTGGTTCCGCAATTTGAGGATTGTCCTCACAGCTGGTAATTTTACCTATGTGCTGGATGCACCGCTGGGTGACCCACCTACAGCTACTGCTACCGATGAAGTAAAGAATGTTTACCTCGCTCGGAAGACTCAGTACTCCACAGTTCAGTGTGTATCTTGTATGGTTTAGAATCGGATCTTAAGAAAAGGTTTGAGAATTCAGACCCACATGATATTATCCGTGATCTCAAATTGATCTTTGAGACTCACGCGGCGATTGAGAGCTATGAGTCTTCTGAAAAGTTCTTTAACTGCAAGATGGAAGAGGGCAGCTCCGTCAGTGAGCATGTGCTTAAGATGTCTGGGCACGCAAACAAACTTCAAAGCTTGGGTATAGTGATTCCTAATGCTTTGGGGATTTATCGTGTCCTCCAATCACTACCACCAAGTTACAAGAACTTTGTGATGAACTACAACATGCCAAACATGAACAAGCAGTTGCCAGAACTGTTTGCTATGTTAAAATCTGTAGAAGTGGAGATCAAGAAAGAGCACCAAGTGTTGATGGTCAATAAGACCACCAAATTCAAGAAAGGCAAGTCTAAGCAAAAGGGACACTTCAAGAAGGGTGGTAAGAAAGTTACCGCGCCGATGAAGAAGACCAAGGCTGGACCTAAGCCTGATACTGAGTGCTTTTACTGCAAGGGAGAAGGTCACTGGAAGCGGAATTGCCCAAAGTACTTGGAGGATTTGAAGAACGGCAACATCAAGAAGAAAGGTATATCCGATATACATGTTATTGATGTGTATCTCACTAGTACTCGTAGTAGTGCCTGGGTATTTGATACTGGTTCGGTTGCTCATATTTGTAACTCGAAACGGGTGCTGCAGAATAAACGGAAGCTAGCGAAGAACGAGGTGACGATGCGCGTGGGAAACGGATCAAAGGTTGATGTGATCGCGGTCGGCACGCTACCCCTTCATCTACCATCGGGACTAGTTTTATACTTAAATAATTGTTATTTGGTGCCTGCGTTAAGCATGAACATTATATCGGGATCTTGTTTATTGCGAGACGGTTACTTGTTTAAGTCCGAGAATAATGGTTGTTCGATTTATATGAGTAATATGTTTTATGCACATGCACCTTTGATAGATGGTCTATTCTTATTGAATCTCGATAGTGGAAATACACATTTTAATAACATTGAGGCTAAACGTTTGAAATCGAGCGATAACTCGACCTTGTGGCACTGTCGTCTTGGTCACATTGGAGTGAAGCGTATGAAGAAACTCCATTCCGATGGACTTCTTGAATCACTTGATTTTGAATCACTTGATAGATGCGAAGCATGTCTGATGGGTAAAATGACTAAGACTCCATTTTCTGGTATGATGGAGCGAGCTACGGACTTATTGGAAATGATACATACCGATGTGTGTGGTCCAATGAGTGTAGCATCGCGCGGTGGTTATCGTTATGTTCTTACCTTCACGGATGACTTGAGTAGATATGGGTATATCTATTTCATGAAACATAAGTCCGAAACTTTCGAGAAGTTTAAGGAATTTCAAAGTGAGGCAGAGAATCAACGTAACAAGAAGATTAAATTTCTACGTTCTGATCGTGGAGGTGAATATCTAAGTTACGAGTTTGGCGAGCATTTGAAGAAATGCGGAATACTTTCACAATTGACACCGCCGGGAACACCACAGCGTAATGGTGTGTCCGAACGTCGTAATCGAACTCTCTTAGATATGGTTCGTTCTATGATGTCACTTACAGATTTACCGCTATCATTTTGGGGTTATTCATTGGAAACAGCCGCATTCACTTTAAATAGGGCACCATCTAAATCCGTTGAAACGACACCGTATGAATTATGGTTTGGGAAGAAACCTAAATTGTCGTTCCTTAAAGTTTGGGGTTGCGAAGCCTATGTAAAGAAGTTACAGCCGGACAAGCTTGAACCCAAAGCGGAAAAATGCGTCTTCATAGGATATCCAAAGGGAACTATTGGGTATACCTTCTATCATAGATCCGAGGGCAAAATCTTCGTTGCCAAGAATGGATCCTTTCTAGAGAAGGAATTTCTCTCGAAAGAAGTGACTGGAAGGAAAGTAGAACTCAACGAGGTTGTCGAACCTTCTCTCAAAATTGCGAGTAGCGCATCACCGGAAGAAGTTCCTATGGTGCCTGCACCAATAAGAGAGTAAGCTAATGATGATGATCATGAAACTTCGGTTCTGGTTGCTACAGAGCCTCGCAGGTCAACGAGAACTCGTACCACTCCTGATTGGTATGATCCCGTTATGAGTGTCATGTTGGTGGACAACACCAATGACCCTGCGACATATGAGGAAGCGATGATGAGCCCAGATTCCAATAAATGACAAGAAGCCATGAAATACGAGATTGGATCCATGTACGAAAACCAAGTATGGACTTTGGTGGACTTACCAGATGGCCGGAAGGCTGTCGAGAACAAATGGATTTCCAAGAAGAAAACAAATGCTGATGGTAATGTTACTGTCTATAAAGCTCGACTTGTCGCAAAAGTGTTTCGACAAATTCAAGTAGTTGACTACGATGAGACTTTCTCACCAGTAGCGAAGCTAAAGTCTGTGTCACATCCCAAGATTTTCCAAATCTTGTAATGTGAAAAATAAATGAATAAAATAAAACTTTGTTGATTTTCAGGGTCAGAAGAAACCTTTTGAATTTAATTGGAACTTCAAACCAATTGGAATCAAATAAATCCTAAAGGGATTCATAAAGATAAACATTAAATAAAGGAAAATAAAATATTTTGGGAATTACTATTTTTGATCTTGTAATAAAAGATTTTGTTTTCAAATGAAAAGGTGGATTTATAAATAGGGATTATTTTAAAGCCAAATTAAACCTTGGCCAAGCTTTGGATTTAAAACATTTTGGTTTGAATAGCAAAGGTTGATTTAAATAAATTAATAAGGATTTAATATCCAACTTTATTTAAATAAAAGGTTTTACCATTTTAATTAAAACATCAAAACTTCTTAAATTATTTTAAATAAGTTTTCTAAGTATTTTATTTTCTTAAATAAAACTACTGAAGTGTTTTGGCTTTATTTTAGATTTCAAAATAAATATTTTAAATAAAATAAATCCTAATTGATTTAATAATGAAGGTCTATTGAATTTAATTATTAATGGACCCTAAAATAAAAGGTTATTTTATTTTATTTTAAACAAGCTTTCCAAGTATTATTTACTTTCAAATAAAACCTACTATATGGTTTTGAAAGTATTTGGATTTCAAATGAAGATTTTATTAAATAAACCAAACCCTATTTTATTAATAAACCATGGTCCATTTTATTTAATTAATAAATGGAACCTAAAAAGATTTAAAATATTATTTTATTTTGGAAGTTGGTTTATGCTACTAAACAGAACCAAATTCTTAGTGCAAGGTTTGGTGATTATTTGATTTGATTTGGACATTGTTTGTTTGTTTGGAAATTCAAAACAGAATAGAAATAGAAAAAGAAAAGGTTACAGAATAAAAAAAATGGATTTGAACCAGACCCAACCCAGCAGCCCAGGAAGCCCACCAACCAGCCCAGCTATTCCACCCGCGACGAAACGTTTTCACTCGCAACCAGACCCGCGGTGTGACCGACTGGTGTGTTGGGCCACGCAGAGATAAAACAAAACTTTTTCCTCTAACGTGGTGATCCCAAGACCTAGCTGAGGTAGAAGGCCACGAGGTTTACCACTAGACGCGCAGTTGCGGATTACTGATGAAGCGCGTCAGTTGATGCAGTGCAGTCCTCACGATCCGATCGTCCTGGTGCTGATCGCACAGCACCTCTGCTGGTATCCACACGTACAAGGAGGAGCGTCGGGGGCGAACTGCTAGGTTCGTTACGGCGGCTGGACTGCTGTGGAGCTAGGGTTTCCAACACATGGAATGACCTAACCGAACAACGATTAACCTTTTTGGGTTACGGTGCTCCACTTTATATAGGGAGTGAACGTGGGCTCTGCTCACGCGACCCATTCACTAAAGCCCATATAATACTAGTCACCGTGAGTCCAACTCACTAACTCAGTCCTAATCTGGCTTAGGTCCAACCCAACCAGATTACAGATTCGGATCCAATCCGAACTTGCTCCCGCTCTTAAGTGTGTGACCCCGCAGGCTCATGGTTACTTGGACACGATTAGAGTCCGACTCACAATCGATCAATCGGCATCGGCTCCTAGCAGAACTTGCCGATTCCCAAGTACCAAAGAGTCATGACGACTTGCCTTTCTAATGCGACTTACGTCCGAGTCCCTTTTGCCTCACGATATACCTTGTCAGACTATAGGCGAATATATGTCATCCCTTAAATAGTCCGACTCTCTTCTCGATCCGAGATAAGTGATTCACCCGACTAACTTTTAGCCGATCGCCTCGATTAACACTTAACCGAGTCGTGCATGGCCATGCTTTCCGAATCATATCTCACGAGAGGGCCCAGAGAATATCTCTCCGAGTGGAGGGGCAAAATCCCATCTTGGTTATTCACATCACGCAGCTTGATTCTCAGTCGACCCGAACTCTGCCTTTATAACTGCCCAGTTACGGATCAGCGTTTGACAGAACCTAAGTCGGTGATCCTCAACTCGGACTATGCAACAGCCTCAGGTCTAAGGATTACATTGATTGAGATATACAAATGACAACTAGTTCGTTGTACCTCAATATGGGTCAATCCGACTCGCTAAACTCTTTAGCCGAATCTGTGTAAGTTGGAATAGCATCTCCATGCCCATGACAAGTGGAACCGAGTCATCAAGCCAACTTTCACATTGGTCTAAGTTGTGTGTCCAGCACAACCTCAATGACCAAGGATATTTAGTACAAACAACATGAATGCATAGTTCCACAACTGAATCACATATTCAATGATACACATCAGATGTTTATACAAGGACTACTTAATAACTTTATGAATACAATGGGAAATATCATCATACATGATTGCCTCTAGGGCATATTCCCAACAGTCTCCCACTTGCACTAGAGTCAATCTTCCGACATCACATGTCTAGGCATCTAATGCCCATGGCTCTCAGGTGCGCCTCATGCTTCGGCTGGGGTAACGGCTTTGTCAACGGATCCGCAATATTTGCATCCGTGTGTACCTTGCATAACTTGATATCACCCTGATCCACGAACTGGCGAATTAGGTGGTACCGCATGAGTATGTGCTTGTTCTTCTGGTGTTGTCTAGGTTCCTTGGCTTGTGCAATAGCACCATTGTTGTCACAATACACGTCCAACGGATTGGACGAGCCCTGAACCACACCAAGATCCATGAGGAAATTCCTCATCCAAACAGCTTCCTTTGCTGCCTCCGAGGCGGCAATATACTCAGCCTCTGTTGTAGACGCAGACACAGTCTCTTGCTTGGAACTTTTCCAGCTCACAGCACCTCCGTTTATAATAAACACGTATCCGGATTGCGAGCGAGAATCATCAGAGTCGGTGAGATAACTCGCATCCGTGTAACCCTTTACACTGAGTTCATCTTCACCACCATAAACCAAGAACATATCCTTAGTCCTTCTCAAGTACTTTAGGATATTTTTAGCCGCTGTCCAGTGGATCTCTCCAGGATCAGCCTGGTATCTGCTCACAACACTTAGAGCATAGGAAACATCCGGCCTAGTACAAATCATGGCGTACATGATGGATCCAACTGCAGAAGCATATGGAATCGCACTCATCCGACTTCGCTCATCAGTTGTCGAAGGACACTGAGTCTTGCTAAGTTTTACACCATGGGACATCGGTAAGAACCCTTTCTTAGATGATTCCATGTTGAACTTCTTCAACACTTTGTCCAAATAAGTACTCTGACTCAATCCAATGAGCCTCCTTGATCTATCTCTATAGATCCGGATTCCGAGGATGTATGTTGCCTCACCCAAGTCTTTCATTGAGAAACTCCTTTCTAATGATTCCTTGGTTTCTTGCAACATCTGGACATCATTTCCAATCAGTAATATGTCATCCACATATAAGATTAGAAAATTTACTTTGTTCCCACTAAACTTCTTGTATAAACAAGAATCATGATCACTCTTGATGAAGCCAAACGATTTGACTACCTCATCAAAGCGAATATTCCAACTCTGAGATGCTTGCTTCAACCCATAAATGGATTTCTGAAGTTTGCATACCTTGTCAGCATTAGCCGGATAGACAAAACCCTCGGGCTGTATCATATACACGTCCTCGGTTAAATTTCCGTTAAGGAAAGCCGTTTTGACATCCATCTGCCATATCTCATAGTCGAAATAGGCTGCTATAGCTAACATGATCCGAACTGATTTAAGCATCGCTACGGGCGAGAAAGTCTCGTCGTAATCAACTCCTTGAACTTGTCGGAACCCCTTCGCGACAAGGCGTGCTTTATAGATGGAAACATTTCCATCCATATCAGTTTTCTTTTTAAAGACCCATTTGCACTCGACGGGTCTTGCACCATCTGGCAGATCAACCAAGTTCCAAACTTGATTTTCATCCATGGACTTTATCTCGGATCTCATGGCTCCAAGCCATGACTCGGAATCAGATCCCACCATCGCTTCCGAATAATTTGCCGGCTCATCACTGTCTAACAGTAACACATCACGAACACTTCGTAATCTTGCCGATCTTCGTAGTACAGGTGCGGCTGTCGGCTCAGCTGCCACGATCGGCTCATCCTCCAAGGTTTTTGCCGACTCGCTACTTGCCGATTCCTCTCGAATTTCTTCGAGTTGCACCGTGCTCCCACTTACTCTCCGACTGAGAAACTCTTTCTCAAGGAAGACACCGTTCCGAGCGACAAACACTTTGCCCTCTTCTCGGTTGTAGAAGTAGTAACCCAAGGTTTCCCTCGGATACCCCACGAAAATACATTTATCCGACTTGGCCGTAAGCTTGTCTGACTGAAGTCGCTTGACAAATGCTTCATAACCCGAAATCTTAAGAAAAGACAAACTCGGCTTTTTGCCTGTCCACATCTCATGCGGTGTCTTCTCTACCGATTTTGATGGTACTCTGTTTAGCGTGAACGCAGCTGTTTCTAGACAATAACCCCAAAATGATAAAGACAGATCTGTCCGACTCATCATTGATCGTACCATGTCCAACAAGGTCCGATTCCGTCTTTCCGAAACACCGTTCCTTTGCGGCGTTCCTGACGGAGTAAGTTGAGGAACTATTCCACAACTTTTCAGATGGTCATCAAACTCATGGCTCATGTACTCGCCTCCTCGGTCCGACCGAAGAAACTTTATTTTCTTGCCGAGTTGATTCTGTGCTTCATTCTGGAATTCTTTGAACTTTTCAAAGGCTTCCGACTTGTGTTTCATCAAGTAGATATATCCATACCTACTCAAATCATCAGTGAAGGTAATGAAGTACTCATAACCACCCCTGGCTGTCGTGCTCATTGGTCCACATACATCACTATGTACTAGTCCCAACATGTCTGACGCCCTTTCGCAACTCTTTGCAAAAGGTGTCTTGGTCATTTTGCCGAGTAGGCAAGATTCGCATGTCTCGAACGACTCCAAGTCGAACGAAGTTAGGAGTCCATCATCATGGAGCTTCTTCATGCGTTTCAAACTTATATGACCAAGCCGACAGTGCCAAAAGTAAGTCATATTCAGATCATTTGGTTTCAACCTTTTAACATTTATGTTATAAACCGACTCACCATCAAGATTCAAAATAAATAACCCGTCCTGGACGGGTGCAAAGCCGTGAAACATATCATTCAAATACAAAGAACAACCATTATTCTTGATATTCGACTCATAGCCTTGCCTCATCAAACATGAAGCAGAAATAATGTTTCGACTGAGCACTGGAACATAATAACAATTATTTAGTTCCATAATGAATCCGGAAGGTAAATGAAGTTGCATCGTGCCGACTTCCAACGCAGCAACTCTTGCTTTGTTGCCGACTCGAATATCAACCTCTCCTCTTGCCACGCTCCTAGTTCTTACCAGTCCCTGCAGTGAGTTGCAGATGTGAATAACTGATCCGGTATCATATACCCAAGAACTATTAGGTGCATCAGCAAGATATATGTCTATAACATTGCATACAAGTGTACCTGAGTCGGAAGTCATACCTCCACTCTTGGCTTTGTCAGCCAAGTACTTGCTGCAGTTCCTCTTCCAGTGACCATCCGCCTTGCAGTAGAAGCAAGTGGATCCGGCTGAAGGAGATGGTTTAGTCCCTGAGGAAGCGCTTGGGACCGGGTCCTGAGCCTGCTTTCCTCCTGACTTAGCCTTCTTCTTAGTCCAAGAACTCTTCTTGAACTTAGCCTTATTCTGCACCATCAACACTTGACTGGTGCCCTTCTTGAGATCCGCCTCTGCCTGCTTGAGCATCCCATGTAATTCAGTGAGCTTCTTATCCATACCATGCATGTGGTAGTTCGAAATGAACTGCCCATATGCACTAGGAAGAGAGTTCAGAATTATATCCGTAGCGAACTCTTCGCTAATGGGGTAGCCAAGCCTCTCCAGAGACTGCACGTAACCAACCATTTTGATCACATGCGGACTCAGTGGATCACCATCCTTAAGCTTGCAACTCAGCAAAGCCTGAGAGACTTGATACCTCTCAGTCTTCGCCTGAGCCTGGAACATACTTTTGAGGCTTTCGATCATATCGTAGGCCTCAACATGCTCGAACTGCTTTTGCAAGTCCGGTTCCATGTGAGCAAGCATAAGACAGCTAATATCCGTGGACTCATCCTTAGCCCGACGGTAGGCATTGGTGGCTGCGACAGTCGCATTCTCATTCGGCTCATCTGGAAGTGGGTTGTCTAGGACATGGTCCTTCTTTTCTTGTTTCAGAACAATTCTCAGATTTCGATACCAGTTGGTAAAATTAGTGTCGTTCAGTTTATCTTTCTCAAGAATGGTTCTCAACGCAAAACTGGATATCTGAGAGTGACTGCTACTTGGTGCCATGATCTACAACAGAAAATATGCAAAAACACTTAAGACATGTATTCACAAAAGAGCAAGCATATTAAACACTTTAATATTTTATGCTCCCACTAGAACCAACACCCCTCCGATGGTTACTTAGTGATTCAGGATCCTAAATAATCAAGTCGGCTAGTGAGCTTTAGCATCACCGCTAGCCGCCAAGTGATCTAGGTAGACAACTCCTTGTCAATCGCATCTTATGCGACTCCTGTTGGACGGGTGGCATCACATGCCCCGGCTCCCATCCGACCCTTTCCCGAGTCCCACAACCGTTGTGATAGACCCGTCTAGCTTACCGAGTGTTTCTGCAGTAAGAGTCCGACTCGAACCCACCTAGTCGGAAAGAATTGGCAGCACCTCAATATTATGAGCCCACTACCAAAAATGTCCGACTTGTGATGGTGCAAACACTGGCGGGAAAGCCGACTAGACCTTCTTTGAGGGATTAAAATTTACCGACTATCTAATAGAGGTAAAACTGAGACATAACAATAACACAAAATAAATTAATTATAATGTGAAATGGTATGGCTCTCTTCATGGCGATCTCCATCTCCACAAAGCCTGTAATTCGACTCGTGCCAACTCTTGTCACTTGCCGCCTTACTCCATGTCGCCGACATGTACAACGCCTTGCATGCCTTCGGGTTCTCCAAACAGCTACACTAGCTTAGTAAAGTAAATTACATAGAGAATCCGACACGCAGGTCGTTATACAATAAAATGACAGCACCTAGGCTCCAGCCGGCTGACATAAACCGTGATTCGCAGATCACGTATGGATTACACACATACATCACATGCACATGAACCATACCATTCACAACTTCCTGCAAAAACAAGTTATGCATAGATACAATATCTACCGGCGTTGTGAAACTCGCAACGACATCTAAGGCGCTACGACAGGGTGAAGCCGGCGGTCCCGCTAGCTGGATAGCGGGCGGGGATCGAAGGGGCAGCGCCCCTCGCGGGTGCGGGCAGCGCCCGACGATTTTTTCCGAAAACGTAGATCTCATCTACGATCCGAACATGGATTCCGACCATCGTTCCGATTCGATCAAACTCTTTGATCTTCGATCACCGCTTCTGGATTTACGTGTCACAGTCTACCCCGATGGCGGAAGCCGACCGGTAGGGGTATGTCGTTCCACGAACTCAGCAGTATGATCACGGAAATCAGATCTACCATTCCCCAAGTACAGTTGATCCAATCAACCTCGTACAAAACCGATCTATCTCATAGATCGACCACCAAACAGCACATAGATCTCATCTATAGCCTACCGCATATCACATATGCAAGATCTCGAGCCTAAAACCAGAAGCTATCGCTCTGATACCACTGTTGGGCCACGCAGAGATAAAACAAAACTTTTTCCTCTAACGTGGTGATCCCAAGACCTAGCTGAGGTAGAAGGCCACGAGGTTTACCACTAGACGCGCAGTTGCGGATTACTGATGAAGCGCGTCAGTTGATGCAGTGCAGTCCTCACGATCCGATCGTCCTGGTGCTGATCGCACATCACCTCTGCTGGTATCCACACGTACAAGGAGGAGCGCCGGCGGCGAACTGCTAGGTTCGTTACGGCGGCTGGACTGCTGTGGAGCTAGGGTTTCCAACACATGGAATGACCTAACCGAACAACGATTAACCTTTTTGGGTTACGGTGCTCCACTTTATATAGGGAGTGAACGTGGGCTCTGCTCACGCGACCCATTCACTAAAGCCCATATAACACTAGTCACCGTGAGTCCAACTCACTAACTTAGTCCTAATCTGGCTTAGGTCCAACCCAACCAGATTACAGATTCGGATCCAATCCGAACTTGCTCCCGCTCTTAAGTGTGTGACCCCGCAGGCTCATGGTTACTTGGACACGATTAGAGTCCGACTCACAATCGATCAATCGGCATCGGCTCCTAGCAGAACTTGCCGATTCCCAAGTACCAAAGAGTCATGACGACTTGCCTTTCCAATGCGACTTACGTCCGAGTCCCTTTTGCCTCACGATATACCTTGTCAGACTATAGGCGAATATATGTCATCCCTTAAATAGTCCGACTCTCTTCTCGATCCGAGATAAGTGATTCACCCGACTAACTTTTAGCCGATCGCCTCGGTTAACACTTAACCGAGTCGTGCATGGCCATGCTTTCCGAATCATATCTCACGAGAGGGCCCAGAGAATATCTCTCCGAGTGGAGGGGCAAAATCCCATCTTGGTTATTCACATCACGCAGCTTGATTCTCAGTCGACCCGAACTCTGCCTTTATAACTGCCCAGTTACGGATCAGCGTTTGACAGAACCTAAGTCGGTGATCCTCAACTCGGACTATGCAACAACTTCAGGTCTAAGGATTACATTGATTGAGATATACAAATGACAACTAGTTTGTTGTACCTCAATATGGGTCAATCCGACTCGCTAAACTCTTTAGCCGAATCTGTGTAAGTTGGAATAGCATCTCCATGCCCATGACAAGTGGAACCGAGTCATCAAGCCAACTTTCACATTGGTCTAAGTTGTGTGTCCAGCACAACCTCAATGACCAAGGATATTTAGTACAAACAACATGAATGCATAGTTCCACAACTGAATCACATATTCAATGATACACATCAGATGTTTATACAAGGACTACTTAATAACTTTATGAATACAATGGGAAATATCATCATACATGATTGCCTCTAGGGCATATTCCCAACATGGTGGACCTCTCCCCCACTCTTTTTCCCACTGACCAGCGGACCCCACTCCTCCTGTTCTTCCTCCCCACCCGCGCGACCTCTTCTCCCTCCCTCGTCTCCGTTACCTGCAGATACTCCGCGGCCTTAATTCGTCTTAACGAGGCCACCATCACTCACCTTGACCACGCACCTTAAAGCGCTCACCCCTCCTCTCTCGTTTCCCCCTGACTCCTCCCTCAAACATGCCCCCAGGCCGCTCTAATTTCTCCCCGAGCCGCTCTGTCTCCGACGACCCTCCTCGCCGATTCCGACCAGCACCCGCCCCCTCCTGCCTCCTCAAGCACGCAACTGTGATCAGCATTCCCCAGCGCACCTCTCTGTAGCCTCAGCTTACTTGCGCGTGCCTCCCAGCGTCGGCAATGTCGACGACCTGCAGCACCACCGTCTGCCCTCTTCTCCGACGACGTCCCCAGGTAGTACCCGACCTCCCCTCTCATCCCCGTGGACACGATGATGATCTCCAAGCCCATACGAACCTAACGGCACCTTCCGTTTGTCATAGGGCGCCCCCTATCCTCGCCCTCGACGACCTCCTGAACCGCCCGAAGCCCAGCTCGTCTCCGGCGAGCAATCAAGGTCAGCCCCGTGCGCCCCTTCATCAACCAGTACCACGTTGAGCATCAGCAGTGTGCTGCGAACCCGGTGAGCATCCTCCCCCTCTTCCTCGCGTCCTATTTCGCCAGCGCCGCCGCCGACTGACCTCGCCGCCGCCAGCGACCATCGCTGCGCCGCCCAAGTTTGGTCAGTGCGATGACAGCCGTCCGATCTAGATTGAGCGAGCAGGATTAGACCACTTAACCGCTAAGGGGTATGCGTTCTGGATCGCACGATTCGATTAGATCCTACGGTCTGCAGCGTGATCCACACCGAATCGGTACCAGCCAGTCGTAGTGCGCCACGTGGCCAGTTTTGGTTTAAAAACAGATTTGAAAACAGAATTTTTTGTGATTTTCAAACCCCTGTAACTTTCAAACCACACGTCCAAAAATTACAAATTTTATGTCGTTGGATTCAGGAGAGAAAGACCTAGCCAACCATGTCCTTGGTTTAGCCAATAGTATCTGTTAGTTTGCTTGTTTTTGTAGATTCTTTTGTGAGCTTGTTTAGAGTAGAAAAATTGTTTAAAATTGAATTTAGGGTTAAAACTTTTGCCAAATGGTTTGTTGTGACCTTATTGACCCTAGGAACCAACCCATGATTTGCAAAATGGATTTGGAAAAGTTTAGAATGGATTTATTGGTTTAGTCCATTTCTAGCTAAATAAAACTATTCATTTGTTTATGAAAATGATTTTTAGTAAAAACTTTGGAGAAAATGTTTTTGACCAAACCTACTGACCATAAGTACCAAGTTTTGAGAAACAACAACTTATTTAGTGAAACCACTTAAGGTTATGGTATTGAAAATAATAATTTTCACCACATAAAATGATGAAAAGATTTTAAAAATGGTTTATAGATAAAACCCATTTACAAATGACTCTGCCACTTTACAAAATGACCATTAGGTGTTTTCAAATGTCCATGACCCATTAGGAACCACTTTTTCAAACAAAACAAAGCTTGGCATGCTTGCATGCATTACTTTGACTTTGTCATTTTATGTGTTGATTTGCTTGATTGGTAGATTGAGTTTGTGCCTTGCTTGATTAATTTGTAGTGACTTGAAGAGTGTGATTGTTGCAAGGACAAGGAGTGAACCTATACCCCCTACCAAAAAGGCAAGTGATGCTTCATACTTTTTGTCCCATTACTTTCACTATGCATTAGTGATTTTCTCTAAGTAAAACTTGCATGAATTTTGCTAAGTATAAACCTTGCTATAGGAAAACCTAGTAGATGAAACCTTAGTGGAAATCTTCCTAAGTTAAGATTCCTATTACTATCAAGCTTAGCCTAGCTAATAGAAAACCTGGGTGGAATATATATTCACACCATGGAAAAATATTCTAAGTCTGAGGACTTGTGATTTTGTCTAATAAAACAACTAAGTTAATGAATCACCTGGGTGGAATGGGCTTGCTTGGTGGTTTTTGGTTGAGTGGTTCACAAGGCCCATGTTTATGGTTGACCTTGTGTATCTCACTTGTGGTATGCCACCCAGGCACAAAGAGATTTGAGATGTCAAATGTTGAGAAGCTTCAAGTGCAACCACTTGGCAATATGGGCTCTGCCATGATCATATAGGTTGCAAGAACTTAGCCATATGGACAGTGGGTGGTAGTGTTTGATAGGTTGGAGCGCGTCCATTTTGGTCTAAGGGAAAGCTTCTGAAAGATCTTGTCTTGGGAAACCAAGTCTTGTGGGGAAAGTGCACCACCTCTGCAGAGTGTAGAATCTAAGTACTTAGCCATGTCCCTGGTAAAGGACAATTTGAGCATCAAGACATGGAAGCAATCAAGAATCTCATCATTCAAATTTCTAAGTTAAAACTTGTGGATTGAACAAGGGTTGTTTGAAATCTTCAATCTTTGATTGAGAGATGCCTTGTAAAGGATATTCAATCTTTGATTGAGAAAAAAATGATTTTGTCAAAGCAAAAACTTAGTATTTTCAAATGTTAAGGAAAAATCTATTTTGAAGCAATGCAAGCCTCAACTCCACTTAGCCAAATGCATATAGATGATAGACTCCACTATACTATTATAGTATCACTTGCCAATACAATTCAAATGTATTGACCCTTGTGGCTGTAACTTGTAATGTTGCAGGTTTGATTGTTTTTAGTGAAGATTGATTTATTAGGATTACAAAGTCTACAACCAACATCTGCCTGTGGCACTTTGAAGATGAAGGACCCATGACTATAGTTATTCCGCTGCAATGTAATGTAATAGCCAAATGAGCTATGTTTGATGTAATAAAAATATGTTATTCCTGGTTATAAAGCTATATTATGACCTTTGTTTCTTGATATTACATCTGAACTGTGGATGCTAGCTATTGATCCAGGGACTATCATTGTAAACACAGGGGGCTCTATCTTATTAAAGATTGGAACCTCTACAGATGGTATCAGAGCATTGTGTTGCCTGTAGGATTTGTAAACCCTAGGATTGGACAAAAACCCTTAGAAAAAAATAGGAGCTGTATTTATTCCAAAAACTTATTTACAAAAACACTTGTAAACTCTTTCCTCAACCATTTTGGTTTCAACTCTACTTCTCTTCTACTTCAACTTGATGGAAAACCTACCCATGGCCAAGGACTATACCATGTGCAAAGGACTTCTTCAACTTCATCAACTCTAATGACTTCAACTTCTTCAACTCTAATGACTTCAACCTCTTCAGCATATTCACCAAGGACCTCCAACTTGGATATCACTAAGGACTACTAGTAAGACAAAGAAATCTTACTCAAGATTTAGAAACTGAGGGAATGCAAAAGTTAGAAGGAGTTCACTTCACTTGAAGTCAATGTAACCAAGAGCTTATCTCAAGGAAACCATGATCTCATACAAGAAGAATCAAGAAGGAAGGAAAGATCACAAGTGAACCCTATAGATGGACCACCATATTTTAGATAAGTCAAAACACACCAACTTATGTGGTGTAACAAAAATATTTTGTTGACTAAGTATGTGCTTGAAATTTGTTTGAGTGAAATGATTGACTTGTGATTGCTTGCACATTGCTTGTGTGAATTGTGATGTGTGTGATTAGAATTAAGTCCTTAGAAATATCTTGCCTATTCTAATCTCCCTTCAACCCAAACAGATGACTACCCCAAAAGACTCCCAGGTTGATGACAACAACAACAACCAAGAGGACAACATGAGAGAACTCATAGCAACCCAAAACCAGTTGAGCCAAGAGACAACTCAGCTTTTAGCCAACAACAATGGACTAGACCCAGCCATACAAAGGATTTTGAAACTTCAAGCCCAATTGATGCAAAGATTGGTTACTCAAATGATCAACATGAGATTTTGAAACTTTGTAAATCATTTTTCTCAATCAAAGATTTCAAGATCCTTGTACCAAGCCATCTCTCCATCAATGATTGAAGAATTCAAACAACCCTTGTTCAATCCACAAGATTTTAATTTAGAAGTTGGAATGATGAGATTCTTGATTGCTTCCATGTCTTGATGCTCAAATTGTCCTTTACCAGGGACATGGCTAAGTACTTAGATTTTACACTCTGCAGAGGTGGTGCACTTTACCCACAAGACTTGGTTTCCCAAGACAAGATCTTTCAGAAGCCTTCCCTTAGACCAAAATGGACGCGCTCCAACCTATCAAACACTACCACCCACTGTCCATATGGCTAAGTTCTTGCAACCTAAATGATCATGGCAGAGCCCATATTGCCAAGTGGTTGCACTTGAAGCTTCTCAACATTTGACATCTCAAATCCCTTTGTTTCCTGGGTGGCCATCCACAAGTGAGATACACAAGCCAGGTCCATGGTCTTGTGTAACCACTCAACATAACCCGATCCTTCCATTTCCACCCAGGTGATTCATTAACTTAGTTGTTTTATTAAACAAAACTTAAGTCCTCAGACTTAGAATATTTTTCCATAGTGTGAATATATATTCCACCCATGTTTTCTATTAGCTAGGCTAAGCTTGGTAGTAGTAGGAATTTCTAACTTAGGAAAATCCTACTAAGGATTCATCTACTAGGTTTTCCTATAGCAAGATCTATACTTAGCAAAATCCATGCAAGTTTTACTTAGCAAAATTCACTAATGCATAGAGAAAGTAATGGGACAAAAAGTATGAAGCACCACTTGCCTTTTTGGTAGAGTATAGGTTCACTTCTTGATCTTTGCAACAATCACACTCTTCAAGTCACTACAAATCAATCAAGCAAGGCACAAACTCAATCTACCAATTAAGCAAAACAACACACATAAATAACAAAGTCAAAGAAATGCATGCAAGCATGCCAAGCTTTGTTTTGTTTGAAAAAGTGGTTCCTAGTGGGTCATAGACATTTGGGTACATCTAATGGTCATTTCCTAAAGTGGCCAAGTCATTTGCAAAAGGTTTCACTTTAAAACCATTTTCAAAACAAAGTGTTATTTTATGTGGTGTAGAAATATTTTTTTTACTAAGGCATTAGCCTATAGGGTTCACCAAATGAGTTGCTATTGCAAAACTTGGTGTTTTTGGGTCAGTAGGTTTGGTCCAAAACATTTCCTTGAAGTTTTCTTTTCATAAACATTTTTATAACAAAAACCATTCTTTTTATTTGGCTAGAAAATGGCTAAGTCAAGTAATTCAACCTAAATTTTACCAAAATCATTTCTAACACCAAGGGTTGGTTCCTAGGGTCAGTAAGGTCACAACAATCCATTTTGCAAAAGTTTTAATCCAAAAATCATTTTTAAACAATTTTTATACTCTAAACAAGCATACAAAAGTTTCTGCAAATTCAAACAAGTTAACAGGTACTATTTGTCAAACTAAGGGTAGGGTTGGTTAGGTCTTGTTCTCCTGAATCTATTGATATAAAATTTGTCAAATTTGGACGTGTGGATCCAAAGATATAAGGGTTTGAAGTTTTCAAAAGTTTCTGTTTTCAAATTCTGTTTTAAACCAAATCCTGGCCACGTGGCTTGCTCCTATTCGCCAGTACCGGTTCGCACGGATCAGTCGCTGGGGAGCGTTGGATTTAAATTAGATCGAGCGGCTCAGAGCTAGCGTACCCTTTCAGTTAAGTGGATCTATCGTGACGCTGCGATCTAGATCGGACGGTTCTCAGTGCCCCGACCATAAGCGGGCGGCGCTGGGCTCTGACGCGCGGCGGCGGCGGCTTGTCAGTGGTGTCGCCGGCGTTACAGGAAGCGAGAAGGAGGGAGAGGATGTTCACCGTGTTCGCAGATGCCTGGGGGAGCTCAAGGAGGCACTGGCTGGTGAAGGGGCGCACTATGCTAGCTTGAATCGCTCGCCGGAGTTCGTGTCCGCGTCGGGCTTCTCTGTTTATCGTCGAAGGCGACGACACAAGCCACGAGAGAGCAAGATAGCAGTTGCGTTAGATGTGTACGGGGTTGGTGATCGTGTGTGCTTCAACGAGACAGAATGGGGTGGTCAGATATTACCTGGAGGACTCGCCGGAAAAGTAACAGACGACGGCGGCGTGTAGGTGGAGTTGCTGTCGTCGTTTTGGAGCGCCCGCAGGTGAATGGGTGGTATGAACAGATGCGTCTGGATGCGTGGAGTATGTGTGCTAGGTCGACGATGCAAGGGGCGGCGTGTGGCAGTCGGAATCGGTAATGGAAGTCGTCGGAGACAGAGGAAGCTCTGGGTCAAATTGTGGCAGCCTCGGGGTGGAGAAGGAGTGGCGACAGAGGGGAATGGAGGAGAGAGCGTGGGCGATTAAGACAGTGTGGTTGCAGGAGCGATTAAGTGCGGCGTTAACGCGAATTGATGCTCGCGAATTCATCACAGAAACGGGAGGAACGGTCGAGCGGGGTGGAGAGGAAGAACAGGAGGAGTGGGGCCGTTGCGTCAGTGGGAAAAGGGAAGAGGGGGAGGTCCACCTGTCAGCTACTCAGCGGGTTCTCTCTGCGGTGAAGAAAACGGTTCGGGGAAAAATAAGAGGAGGTGGGGTCTGTTGTCAGCGAGTGAGTGAGAGGGAGAAGAGGGGGCCACCGGTCAGTCTCTGTCTGAGTAGGTTTCTGAGTAAGAAAAGAAACGCTTCGGGGAAGGGAAGAGGGGAGCTGGGCTGTTTGAGCTGTTGGGCTGGGCCTTGTTGGGCTGCTGTTGTTTCTCTCTTTTTTTTCTGTCTGATTCTTTTTCTTTTTCTAATTCTATTTTTCTGTTTTGAATTTCAAACAAACAAACAATGTTCACATCAATTCAAATAACACCCAAACTTTGTAAATTTGACTTAGTTCTGTTCAGTAGCCTGAACCTAAATCTAAAATCCATAATTTTTAAATAATAAAGTCCATTATTAATTAAATAAATGCCCATTGCTAATTAATCAAATTAGGTTTTGATTTATTTCAAACTCAATTTAAATCCATATATTTTCCAAAACCAAAATAGTGGGTTGTATTTGAAATAAGGTATATCTAAAAAGCTTGTTTAAAATAAATAACAATTTTGTTAAAGGTTCCATTTATAATTAAATAAAATGGATCATGGTTTATTAATAAAATAAGGTTTGGTTTAATTAATAAAATCTCCATTTGAATTCCAAATGCTTTCAAATCCAAATCAGTAGGTTTTATTTGATAATAAAGAATATTTGGAAAACTTGTTTAAAATAATATAATCCTTTTACTTTAGGGTCCATTAATAATTAAATAAAATGGACCTTAGTTATTAAATCAAATAGGGTTTTGCTTTTATTAATAAAATCTTTATTTTGAAACCTAAATATTTTCAAAATAAAATTGGTAGGTTTAATTTGGGAAATATATAATATTTGGAAATTTGTTTTAAAACAAAATAACCTTTTATTTTAGTGTCCATTATTAATTAATATAATAGACTTTCATTATTAAATCCAATAGGATTTGTTTTATGGAGATATTCATTTTGAAATCCTAAAATAAAGCCAAAACACTTTAGTAGGTTTTATTAGAGAATATGAAATACTTGGAAAACCTATTTAATATAATTTAATAAGTTTTGATGTTTTAATTAAAAATGGTAAAACCTTTTATTTAAATAAAGTTTGGATATTAATTCCTTATTACTTTATTTAATTCAGCTTTTGCTATTTTAATTCAAAACAAAATGTTTTAAGTCCAAAGCTTGGCCAAGGTTTAATTTGGCTTTATAAAATAATCTTTATTTATAAATCCATCTTTTCTTTTGAATACCAAATCTTTTATTTTAAAAGATCCAAAATATTATTTCCAAAATATTTTGTTTTCCTTTATTTAAAATGTTTATCTTTTTAAATCCTTTTAGGATTTTATTTAATTCAAATGGGTTTGATGTTCCAATTGAATTCAAAAGTTTCTTCTGTCTCTGAAAATCAAACAAAGTTTATTTTATTAATTTATTTTCACATTACAAGATTTGGAAAATCTTGGGATGTGACAGGCTACCACCCTTAAAATAAATCTCGTCCCGAGATTTGGGGAGGCTGGGGTTACAAGCAGGTTCAAAACAACTAGGGTACTACCACCCTTAAAATTTTCAAACAAAAATTACATATTGTCCTTCTTGGGATCCTGGGAAAATTTCTCTAAGCAAATAGTTGCATTGAGTCCTTGGTTTCCATTCTTGACTCATGGGCCAAGGTTGAGTTCCTTCATAGACTTGTTTAACTTGTTCTCTATCCTTTCTGGACACTTGTTTGCATAGTGGCCTAGTTCCTTGCATTTGAAACATGTGACAAGGCTGATATCCCTCATAGGCTTGTTTATCTTATACTTCATCTTTTCTGGACAGTAGTTTGCATAATGTCCTAACTCTTTGCAGTGTTTGCACATCACTTGGCTAAAATCCTTCCTTATCTTGGGTTTCACCAGCTTTTGTTTGTCTTCTTGTCTCTTCTTCTTTTCTGGGCATTCATTGTAATAGTGTCCCATCTCTTTGCAAGTGTAACATTGCTCTTGAGTAATATCCTTCTTGTTTGGGTTGGGGCATTTCTTCTTCTTCTTGGGTCTCTCCAAAGCTAGGAGTTCTTCTAGTTCATGTTCTTCATGAGTGGGAGATCTTTCTCTCTTCTTGGGGCATTGATCTTCATGCTCCTTGGATGCATGATCCTTGTATCTAAAAATATTGCTAGCTTGGGTTCCTTCTAGATTAGCATCTTTGTCATCCTTGTTGTCATTAGCTCTTTGGAAAAAGTTTTCTCCCATGTTGATCATTTGAGTAACCAATCCTTGCAACATTTGGGATTGAAGTTTCAAAATCCTTTGTATGGCTGGGTCTAGTCCATTGTTGTTGGCTAAAAGCTGAGTTGTCTCTTGGCTCAACTGGTTTTGGGTTGTTATAAGTTCTCTCATGCTGTTCTCTTGGTTGTTGTTGGTGTCATCAACCTTGATGTTGGAGTTTCTTGGAGAATTCATCTGTTTGGGTTGATTTGGGTTTAGAATAGGCAAAATTATTTCTAAGGAAATAATCCTAATCACACACATCACAATTCACACAAACAATGTGCATGCAATCACAAGCATACACTCCACTCAAACAACAAGTTTCAAGCACATTTTTAGGCAACAAAATATTTTTGTTACACCACATAAGTTGGTGTTTTGACTTAACTAAAATATGGTGGTCCATCTATATGGTTTACTTGTGATCTTCCTTCTTTCTTGGTTTCTTCCTCTGACTTGGGATCATGGTTTCCTTGAGATAAATTCTTAGTTGCAATACTTCAAAGTTGTTGATGGCTTCTTCTTATTTTGCATTCTCTCAGTCTCTAAATCTTTAAGCAAGATTTACTTGTTTCACTTGTAGTCCTTAGTAGTCTCCAAGTTGAAAGTCCTTGGTGTTCATGCTGAAGATGTTGAAGTCATTAGAGTTGAAGAAGTTGAAGAAGTCCTTTGCATATGGTGTAGTCTTTGGCCATGGGTAGGTTTTTCCATCAAGTTTGAAATAGAAGAGATGTAGAGTTGAAACCAAAATGGTTGAGGAAAGAGCTTACAAGTGTTTTTGTAAATAAGTTTTGGATCAAAATATAACTCCTATTTTTCTAAGGGTTTTTGTCCAATCCTAGGGTTTACAAATCCTACAGGCAACACAATGCTCTGATACCATCTGTAGGGGTCCCAACCTTAGATAAGATTGATCCCTCCTGTGTTTACAATGCTAGTCCCTGGATCAATAGCTAGCATCCACAGTTAAGATGTAATATCAAGAAACAAAGGTCATAATATAACTTTATAACCAGGAATAACATAATTTTATTACATCACACATAGCTCATATGGCTATTACATTACATTGCAGCGGAATAACAATAAGCATGGGGTCCTTCATCTTCAAAGTGCCACAGGCAGATGTTGGTTGTAGACTTTGTAATCCTAAACAATCAATCTTCACTACAATCAATCAAACCTGCAACATTACAAGTTACAGCCACAAGGGTCAATACATTGGAATTGTATTGGCAAGTGATACTATGGTAGTATAGTGGAATCTATCATCTATATGCATTTGGCTAAGTGGAGTTGAGGCTTGCATTGCTCAAAATAGATTTTTCTTATCATTTTGAAAATACTAAGTTTTTGCTTGACAAAATCATTTTTCTCAATCAAAGATTTCAAGATCCTTGTACCAAGCCATCTCTCCATCAATGATTGAAGAATTCAAACAACCCTTGTTCAATCCACAAGATTTTAATTTAGAAGTTGGAATGATGAGATTCTTGATTGCTTCCATGTCTTGATGCTCAAATTGTCCTTTACCAGGGACATGGCTAAGTACTTAGATTTTACACTCTGCAGAGGTGGTGCACTTTACCCACAAGACTTGGTTTCCCAAGACAAGATCTTTCAGAAGCCTTCCCTTAGACCAAAATGGACGCGCTCCAACCTATCAAACACTACCACCCACTGTCCATATGGCTAAGTTCTTGCAACCTAAATGATCATGGCAGAGCCCATATTGCCAAGTGGTTGCACTTGAAGCTTCTCAACATTTGACATCTCAAATCCCTTTGTTTCCTGGGTGGCCATCCACAAGTGAGATACACAAGCCAGGTCCATGGTCTTGTGTAACCACTCAACATAACCCAATCCTTCCATTTCCACCCAGGTGATTCATTAACTTAGTTGTTTTATTAAACAAAACTTAAGTCCTCAGACTTAGAATATTTTTCCATAGTGTGAATATATATTCCACCCATGTTTTCTATTAGCTAGGCTAAGCTTGGTAGTAGTAGGAATTTCTAACTTAGGAAAATCCTACTAAGGATTCATCTACTAGGTTTTCCTATAGCAAGATCTATACTTAGCAAAATCCATGCAAGTTTTACTTAGCAAAATTCACTAATGCATAGAGAAAGTAATGGGACAAAAAGTATGAAGCACCACTTGCCTTTTTGGTAGAGTATAGGTTCACTTCTTGATCTTTGCAACAATCACACTCTTCAAGTCACTACAAATCAATCAAGCAAGGCACAAACTCAATCTACCAATTAAGCAAAACAACACACATAAATAACAAAGTCAAAGAAATGCATGCAAGCATGCCAAGCTTTGTTTTGTTTGAAAAAGTGGTTCCTAGTGGGTCATAGACATTTGGGTACATCTAATGGTCATTTCCTAAAGTGGCCAAGTCATTTGCAAAAGGTTTCACTTTAAAACCATTTTCAAAACAAAGTGTTATTTTATGTGGTGTAGAAATATTTTTTTTACTAAGGCATTAGCCTATAGGGTTCACCAATTGAGTTGCTATTGCAAAACTTGGTGTTTTTGGGTCAGTAGGTTTGGTCCAAAACGTTTCCTTGAAGTTTTCTTTTCATAAACATTTTTATAACAAAAACCATTCTTTTTATTTGGCTAGAAAATGGCTAAGTCAAGTAATTCAACCTAAACTTTATCAAAATCATTTATAACACCAAGGGTTGGTTCCTAGGGTCAGTAAGGTCACAACAATCCATTTTGCAAAAGTTTTAATCCAAAAATCATTTTTAAACAATTTTTATACTCTAAACAAGCATACAAAAGTTTCTGCAAATTCAAACAAGTTAACAGGTACTATTTGTCAAACTAAGGGTAGGGTTGGTTAGGTCTTGTTCTCCTGAATCTATTGATATAAAATTTGTCAAATTTGGACGTGTGGATCCAAAGATATAAGGGTTTGAAGTTTGCAAAAGTTTCTGTTTTCAAATTCTGTTTTAAACCAAATCCTGGCCACGTGGCTTGCTCCTATTCGCCAGTACCGGTTCGCACGGATCAGTCGCTGGGGAGCGTTGGATTTAAATTAGATCGAGCGGCTCAGAGCTAGCGTACCCTTTCAGTTAAGTGGATCTATCGTGACGCTGCGATCTAGATCGGACGGTTCTCAGTGCCCCGACCATAAGCGGGCGGCGCTGGGCTCTGACGCGCGGCGGCGGCGGCTTGTCAGTGGTGTCGCCGGCATTACAGGAAGCGAGAAGGAGGGAGAGGATGTTCACCGTGTTCGCAGATTCCTGGGGGAGCTCAAGGAGGCACTGGCTGGTGAAGGGGCGCACTATGCTAGCTTGAATCGCTCGGCGGAGTTCGTGTCCGCGTCGGGCTTCTCTGTTTATCGTCGAAGGCGACGACACAAGCCACGAGAGAGCAAGATAGCAGTTGCGTTAGATGCGTACGGGGTTGGTGATCGTGTGTGCTTCAACGAGACAGAATGGGGTGGTCAGATATTACCTGGAGGACTCGCCGGAAAAGTAACAGACGACGGCGGCGTGTAGGTGGAGTTGCTGTCGTCGTTTTGGAGCGCCCGCAGGTGAATGGGTGGTATGAACAGATGCGTCTGGATGCGTGGAGTATGTGTGCTAGGTCGACGATGCAAGGGGCGACGTGTGGCAGTCGGAATCGGTAATGGAAGTCGTCGGAGACAGAGGAAGCTCTGGGTCGAATTGTGGCAGCCTCGGGGCGGAGAAGGAGTGGCGACAGAGGGGAATGGAGGAGAGAGCGTGGGCGATTAAGACAGTGTGGTTGCAGGAGCGATTAAGTGCGGCGTTAACGCGAATTGATGCTCGCGAATTCATCACAGAAACGGGAGGAACGGTCGAGCGGGGTGGAGAGGAAGAACAGGAGGAGTGGGGCCGTTGCGTCAGTGGGAAAAGGGAAGAGGGGGAGGTCCACCTGTCAGGTACTCAGCGGGTTCTCTCTGTGGTGAAGAAAACGGTTCGGGGAAAAATAAGAGGAGGTGGGGTCTGTTGTCAGCGAGTGAGTGAGAGGGAGAAGAGGGGGCCACCGGTCAGTCTCTGTCTGAGTAGGTTTCTGAGTAAGAAAAGAAACGCTTCGGGGAAGGGAAGAGGGGAGCTGGGCTGTTTGAGCTGTTGGGCTGGGCCTTGTTGGGCTGCTGTTGTTTCTCTTTTTTTTTCTGTCTGATTCTTTTTCTTTTTCTAATTCTATTTTTCTGTTTTGAATTTCAAACAAACAAACAATGTTCACATCAATTCAAACAACACCCAAACTTTGTAAATTTGACTTAGTTCTGTTCAGTAGCCTGAACCTAAATCTAAAATCCATAATTTTTAAATAATAAAGTCCATTATTAATTAAATAAATGCCCATTGCTAATTAATCAAATTAGGTTTTGATTTATTTCAAACTCAATTTAAATCCATATATTTTCCAAAAACAAAATAGTGGGTTGTATTTGAAATAAGGTATATCTAAAAAGCTTGTTTAAAATAAATAACAATTTTGTTAAAGGTTCCATTTATAATTAAATAAAATGGATCATGGTTTATTAATAAAATAAGGTTTGGTTTAATTAATAAAATCTCCATTTGAATTCCAAATGCTTTCAAATCCAAATCAGTAGGTTTTATTTGATAATAAAGAATATTTGGAAAACTTGTTTAAAATAATATAATCCTTTTACTTTAGGGTCCATTAATAATTAAATAAAATGGACCTTAGTTATTAAATCAAATAGGGTTTTGCTTTTATTAATAAAATCTTTATTTTGAAACCTAAATATTTTCAAAATAAAATTGGTAGGTTTAATTTGGGAAATATATAATATTTGGAAATTTGTTTTAAAACAAAATAACCTTTTATTTCAGTGTCCATTATTAATTAATATAATAGACTTTCATTATTAAATCCAATAGGATTTGTTTTATGGAGATATTCATTTTGAAATCCTAAAATAAAGCCAAAACACTTTAGTAGGTTTTATTAGAGAATATGAAATACTTGGAAAACCTATTTAATATAATTTAATAAGTTTTGGTGTTTTAATTAAAAATGGTAAAACCTTTTATTTAAATAAAGTTTGGATATTAATTCCTTATTAATTTATTTAATTCAGCTTTTGCTATTTTAATTCAAAACAAAATGTTTTAAATCCAAAGCTTGGCCAAGGTTTAATTTGGCTTTATAAAATAATCTTTATTTATAAATCCATCTTTTCTTTTGAATACCAAATCTTTTATTTTAAAAGATCCAAAATATTATTTCCAAAATATTTTGTTTTCCTTTATTTAAAATGTTTATCTTTTTAAATCCCTTTAGGATTTTATTTAATTCAAATGGGTTTGATGTTCCAATTGAATTCAAAAGTTTCTTCTGGCTCTGAAAATCAAACAAAGTTTATTTTATTAATTTATTTTCACATTACAAGATTTGGAAAATCTTGGGATGTGATAGGATCATGCATCCAAGAAGCATGAAGATCAATGCCCCAAGAAGAGAGAAAGATCTCCCACCTATGAAGAACATGAACTAGAAGAACTCCTAGCTTTGGAGAGACCCAAAAAGAAGATGAAAGACAAAAGCCTGTTGCAATGTTACAATTGCAAAGAGATGGGACATTATGCCAATGAATGCCCAGAAAAGAAGAAGAACCAAAGAAACAAACAAGAGGTAATGATACCAAAGGAAAAGAGAGATATCAGCCAAGTGATGTGTTTCAAATGCAAGGAACTAGGCCACTATGCAAGCAATTATCCAGAAAGGATGGAGAACAAGTTAAACAAGTCTATGAAGAATCTCAACCTTGGCCCATGAGTCAAGCATGGAAATTAAGGACATAAATGCAACTGTTTGCTTAGAGAAAGTATTTCTCATGATCCCAAGAAGGACAATATGTAATTTTTGTTTGAAATTTTTTTAAGGGTGGTAGTACCCTAGTTGTTTTGAACCTGATTGTAACCCTAGTCTCCCCAAATCTCGGGACGAGATTTATTTTAAGGGTGGTAGCCTGTCACATCCCAAGATTTTCCAAATCTTGTAATGTGAAAAATAAATGAATAAAATAAAACTTTGTTGATTTTCAGGGTCAGAAGAAACTTTTTGAATTTAATTGGAACTTCAAACCAATTGGAATCAATTAAATCCTAAGGGGATTCATAAAGATAAACATTAAATAAAGGAAAATAAAATATTTTGGGAATTACTATTTTTGATCTTGTAATAAAAGATTTTGTTTTCAAATGAAAAGGTGGATTTATAAATATGGATTATTTTAAAGCCAAATTAAACCTTGGCCAAGCTTTGGATTTAAAACATTTTGGATTGAATAGCAAAGGTTGATTTAAATAAATTAATAAGGATTTAATATCCAACTTTATTTTAATAAAAGGTTTTACCATTTTAATTAAAACATCAAAACTTCTTAAATTATTTTAAATAAGTTTTCTAAGTATTTTATTTTCTTAAATAAAACTACTGAAGTGTTTTGGCTTTATTTTAGATTTCAAAATAAATATTTTAAATAAAATAAATCCTAATTGATTAAATAATGAAGGTCTATTGAATTTAATTATTAATGGACCCTAAAATAAAAGGTTATTTTATTTTATTTTAAACAAGCTTTCCAAGTATTCTTTACTTTCAAATAAAACCTACTATATGGTTTTGAAAGTATTTGGATTTCAAATGAAGATTTTATTAAATAAACCAAACCCTATTTTATTAATAAACCATGGTCCATTTTATTTAATTAATAAATGGAACCTAAAAAGATTTAAAATATTATTTTATTTTGGAAGTTGGTTTATGCTACTAAACAGAACCAAATTCTTAGTGCAAGGTTTGGTGATTATTTGATTTGATTTGGACATTGTTTGTTTGTTTGGAAATTCAAAACAGAAATCAGAAATAGAAAAAGAAAAGGTTACAGAATAAAAAAAATGGATTTGAACCAGACCCAACCCAGCAGCCTAGGAAGCCCACCAACCAGCCCAGCTATTCCACCCGTGACGAAACGTTTTCACTCGCAACCAGACCCGCGGTGTGACCGACTGGTGGACCTCTCCCCCACTCTTTTTCCCACTGACCAGCGGACCCCACTCCTCCTGTTCTTCCTCCCCACCCGCGCGACCTCTTCTCCCTCCCTCGTCGCTGTTACCTGCAGATACTCCGCGGCCTTAATTCGTCTTAACGAGGCCACAATCACTCACCTTGACCACGCACCTTAAAGCGCTCACCCCTCCTCTCTCGTTTCCCCCTGACTCCTCCCTCAAACATGCCCCGAGGCCGCTCTAATTTCTCCCCGAGCCGCTCTGTCTCCGACGACCCTCCTCGCCGATTCCGACCAGCAACCGCCCCCTCCTGCCTCCTCAACCACGCAACTGTGATCAGAATTCCCCAGCGCACCTCTCTGTAGCCTCAGCTTACTTGCGCGTGCCTCCCAGCGTCGGCAACGTCGACGACCTGCAGCACCACCGTCTGCCCTCTTCTCCGACGACGTCCCCAGGTAGTACCCGACCTCCCCTCTCATCCCCGTGGACACGATGATGATCTCCAAGCCCATACGAACCTAACAGCACCTTCCGTTTGTCATAGGGCGCCCCCTATCCTCGCCCTCGACGACCTCCTGAACCGCCCGAAGCCCAGCTCATCTCCGGCGAGCAATCAAGGACAGCCCCGTGCGCCCCTTCATCAACCAGTACCACGTTGAGCATCAGCAGTGTGCTGCGAACCCGGTGAGCATCCTCCCCCTCTTCCTCGCGTCCTATTTCGCCAGCGCCGCCGCCGACTGACCTCGCCGCCGGCAGCGACCATCGCTGCGCCGCCCAAGTTTGGTCAGTGCGATGACAGCCGTCCGATCTAGATTGAGCGAGCAGGATTAGACCACTTAACCGCGAAGGGGTATGCGTTCTGGATCGCACGATTCGATTAGATCCTACGGTCTGCAGCGTGATCCACACCGAATCGGTACCAGCCAGTCGTAGTGCACCACGTGGCCAGTTTTGGTTTAAAAACAGATTTGAAAACAGAATTATTTGTGATTTTCAAACCCCTGTAACTTTCAAACCACACGTCCAAAAATTACAAATTTTATGTTGTTGGATTCAGGAGAGAAAGACCTAGCCAACCATTTCCTTGGTTTAGCCAATAGTACCTATTAGTTTGCTTGTTTTTGCAGATTCTTTTGTGAGCTTGTTTAGAGTAGAAAAATTGTTTAAAATTGAATTTAGGGTTAAAACTTTTGCCAAATGGTTTGTTGTGACCTTATTGACCCTAGGAACCAACCCATGATTTGCAAAATGGATTTGGAAAAGTTTAGAATGGATTTATTGGTTTAGTCCATTTCTAGCTAAATAAAACTATTCATTTGTTTATGAAAATGATTTTTAGTAAAAACTTTGGAGAAAATGTTTTTGACCAAACCTACTGACCATAAGTACCAAGTTTTGAGAAACAACAACTTATTTAGTGAAACCACTTAAGGTTATGGTATTGAAAATAATAATTTTCACCACATAAAATGATGAAAAGATTTTAAAAATGGTTTATAGATAAAACCCATTTACAAATGACTTTGCCACTTTACAAAATGACCATTAAGTGTTTTCAAATGTCCATGACCCATTAGGAACCACTTTTTCAAACAAAACAAAGCTTGGCATGCTTGCATGCATTACTTTGACTTTGTCATTTTATGTGTTGATTTGCTTGATTGGTAGATTGAGTTCGTGCCTTGCTTGATTAATTTGTAGTGACTTGAAGAGTGTGATTGTTGCAAGGACAAGGAGTGAACCTATACCCCCTACCAAAAAGGCAAGTGATGCTTCATACTTTTTGTCCCATTACTTTCACTATGCATTAGTGATTTTCTCTAAGTAAAACTTGCATGAATTTTGCTAAGTATAAACCTTGCTATAGGAAAACCTAGTAGATGAAACCTTAGTGGAAATCTTCCTAAGTTAAGATTCCTATTACTATCAAGCTTAGCCTAGCTAATAGAAAACCTGGGTGGAATATATATTCACACTATGGAAAAATATTCTAAGTCTGAGGACTTGTGATTTTGTCTAATAAAACAACTAAGTTAATGAATCACCTGGGTGGAATGGGCTTGCTTGGTGGTTTTTGGTTGAGTGGTTCACAAGGCCCATGTTTATGGTTGACCTTGTGTATCTCACTTGTGGTATCCCACCCAGGCACAAAGAGATTTGAGATGTCAAATGTTGAGAAGCTTCAAGTGCAACCACTTGGCAATATGGGCTCTGCCATGATCATATAGGTTGCAAGAACTTAGCCATATGGACAGTGGGTGGTAGTGTTTGATAGGTTGGAGCGCGTCCATTTTGGTCTAAGGGAAAGCTTCTGAAAGATCTTGTCTTGGGAAACCAAGTCTTGTGGGGAAAGTGCACCACCTCTGCAGAGTGTAGAATCTAAGTACTTAGCCATGTCCCTGGTAAAGGACAATTTGAGCATCAAGACATGGAAGCAATCAAGAATCTCATCATTAAAATTTCTAAGTTAAAACTTGTGGATTGAACAAGGGTTGTTTGAAATCTTCAATCTTTGATTGAGAGATGCCTTGTAAAGGATCTTTAATCTTTGAATGAGAAAAAAATGATTTTGTCAAAGCAAAAACTTAGTATTTTCAAATGTTAAGGAAAAATCTATTTTGAAGCAATGCAAGCCTCAACTCCACTTAGCCAAATGCATATAGATGATAGACTCCACTATACTATTATAGTATCACTTGTCAATACAATTCAAATGTATTGACCCTTGTGGCTGTAACTTGTAATGTTGCAGGTTTGATTGTTTTTAGTGAAGATTGATTTATTAGGATTACAAAGTCTACAACCAACATCTTGTTGGAGATATGCCCTAGAGGCAATAATAAATATAGTTATTATTATATATTTGTGTTTATGATAAATGTTTACATTCATGCTATAATAGTATTAACAAGGAAACATTAATACTTGTGTGATTTGTAAACCTAATTTGAAGTCCCTAGTAAAGCCTCTTTATAAATACTATCTTGTTGGTTAATAAATGATTGTGGTTTCCCTGTCATGAACATTGAGATGTTATTAACAACAAGATCATATCGTTAGGAGAATGATATGGTGGACATACTCCTATAGATAAGCGTAGCATAAAGATCAAGTCATTTTAATAGTTCAATTGCTATATGCTTTCTGATACATAGTAACCTAATTCCTTCGACCATGAGATCATGCATATCACCTTCACCGGAAGGATACTTTGATGACATCAAACACCACACCGTAACTGGGTGGCTATAAAGGTGGCATTGAGTGTTCGGAAAGTATTGGTTGAGACACATGGATCAAGAGTGGGATTTGTCCATCCATATGACGGATAGATATACTCTGGGCCCTCTCGGTGGAATGTCATTCAATTAGCTTGCAAGCATGTGACTGGCTCACATGGGATCACATATCACGGGAACGAGAAAAGAGTACTTATCAGTAACGAGGTTGAACTAGGTATGCAGAGATACCGACGATCATAACCTCGGATAAGTAAACTATCGTGAGACAAAGGGAAATTGGTATCGTATGTAAGTGGTTCATTCGATCGCAAAGTAATCATATAAATATGTGGGAGCCATATGAATTTCCAGATTCCTCTATTGGTTATTGTTAGGAGAAGTATCTCGATCATGTCCGCATAATTCACGAACCGTAGGGAGACACACTTAAGGATTCGACGTTGTTTGAGTAGTTATGGAATGATGAGTAAGAGACCGAATTTTGTTCGGAGTCTCGGATGGGATTCGGGATATCACGAGGAGATCCGGAATGGTCCGGAGAATAAGATTCATATAAGGAAAGTCCTGTTTCGGAGTTGGGGAATGGTTCCGGTGTTTTCATCAGGAATGTTCTAGAAGGTTCCGGAATGTCCGGCACTCCGAAGGGGAAGGGTACATGAATGTGTCATACCAAGTTGGAATGATTGCATCATGTACTAGGTGTCATCGCTGAACAAAATAAAGGGTTTAATCAAATCCTAGTTTGAAAAGTCAAACGCCAATTTGAAAAGTCAAACGGCTATTTTGGGAAGTGGAGGGGAAGGTGGAAACCGAGTTGGGGAGGAGTTCCTCCCCTCCACCGCCGGCCCCCTTGGGAAACCGAGTTGGGGAGGGACTCCCCTCCCCTGGCGCGCCCCCTCCACCAATATAAGGAGGGGCAGGGCTGCCCCTCCTAGCAGCCAACACCTCCACCCGCAAACCCTAGCCCTAGCCGCCGGCTCCTCCTGCAGCCGCCGACGCCCTAGGGCAAGCCTCCGCCGCCTAGCTAACCCTAGCCACCGGCCAAGCCTCCTCCTTGGTGTGTCTAAACCCTAGATCGCCGAGGAGCTCTCTCATAGTCCACCATACTCGCTCCGGCTTAAGGCGAAGCCCTGCGAGATCTCCCCTCTACTTCCGGTACCACGCCGTTGTGCTGCCGGAATCGCGAGGAGAGTGCTACAACCTCCGCTGCCTGCTGGAACAAGGGAGAGGAAGGTCTTCGTCGAGTACCAAATGTGTGACCGACTGCGGGAGCGCTGCCGGAACGCAGCGCCGGAAGGATCGTCTACGCGATCTTGAGATCAGGAAGAGTACGACTACATCACCCACGAGAATCCGCTCTTGTTAAACACTTTGGAATCTTCGAGGGTGAGTTATTCCATCGACTCGTTGCTACAATCTAGTAGATAGATCTTGGCTTGTTTGTTTGTATGCGGTAGAAAATTTTTGTTTTCCATGCTACAAAACCCTACATAGATGGTATTAGAGCACTGTGTTGCCTGCAGGATTGTAACCCTAGGATTGGACAAAACCCCTTAGAAAAATAGGAGTTGTATTTGTTCCAAAACTTATTTACAAACAATCTTGTAAACTCTTTCCTCAACCTTTTTGGATTTGATTATACATCTCTTGTTTTTCAAACTTGATGGACAAAGCCTCAACATGAGCAAAGACTTCAACAAGAGAAAAGACCTCATCATGAGCAAAGGACTTCACCAACTCTAATGACTTCAACTTCAACATTATCAAAGACCCCAACTTTATTTTCACCAAGGACTTCAACTTGGACATCACTAAGGACTACAAGTGAGACAAGAAATATCACTCAAGACTTGAAGACTAAGGAAACACTTAGAAGGAATCCTCATCACCTTTGGAGTTTTGTGACCAAGATACAAAAATTTCCCCAAGGATACAATGATCTCATTCAAGAAGAGCCAACTAAGAAGAATGGAATGATCCCAAGTGAACCATATAGTTGGACCACCATACAAATGATTAGATCAAACCCACCAACTTATGTGGTGTAGCAAAAATATTTTGTTGCCTAAAAATGTGCTTGAACCTTGTTGTTTGAGTGGAATGTTTGTTGTGATTGCTTGCACATTGTTTGTGTGAATTGTTGTGTGTGATTAGAACTATTTCCTTAGAAATCTTTGCCTATTCTAATCCCAATCCAATCCAAACAGATGACTTCCCCAAGAAACTCCAACATCAAGAATGGTGACAACAACAACCAAGATATGCACATGAGAGAACAACTATTAGAAAATCAAACCCAGTTGAATCATATGACAACTCAGTTTTTAGCCAACAACAATGAGTTAGACCCAACCATGCAAAAGTTTTTGGAAATCCAATACCAATTGTTGCAAGGGATGACCACTCAAATGATCAACATGAAAGACAACCTTTCCCAAGGAGTTTGTGACAACAATGATGTCAAGGATAATATTATAGAAGGAACTCAAGCTTGCAATATTTGTGGAGACATGGATCACACTTACAAAGAGCATGAAGATCAATGCCCTAATTGTGAAGAGAAACATCCAACCAATCAATGCCCCACATCTCAAGCTACTTGTTTCCTATGTGAAGGAAATAATCATGTCCCTATCCAATGCCCCATCTATTCTATAGTTCAACAAAGGAAACAAGGTGGAGTGCATCAACCGTTTTTAAACCCCCATGAGGGAACAACTTCTACCAAGAAGGATGAAGACAAAGGAAAATCTCAGCTTGCACCTCCATGCAATATGACTCAACTTGATGGACAAAATAGGAAACATATGTATTATCCAAGGAAACGATTAAGGAGACTAGGAGCCTTTCCCACCTTTGAGGTGAGATATGAAGAGCATGTACTAGAAGAACTCCTAGCTTTGGAGAAAACCAAGAAGAAGAAGAAGGACAAAAGTCAAGTGCAATGTTGCCATTGCAAAGAGATGGGACACTATGCCAATGAATGTCAAGAGAAGAAGAAAAAGTATAAGGAAATTATCCAAGTGTGGTGCAACAACTGCAAAGAGCTAGGACATTATGTATCAACTTGTCCACAGAAGATACGTGAAGAGCTCAATCTTGTCACATGTTACAATTGTGGTGATCAAGGACATTATGCAAGCAATTGCCCAGAAAAGATGAAGTACAAGACAAGCAAGCCTATGAGAGATATTAGCCTGGTCACATGTTTCAAGTGTGGAAACAAAGGACACTGCAGATGTCTGCCCAGAGAAGATTCATCAAGACCCCAAGCAATCCAATATGTAATCTAGTTGGAAACTTTTAAGGGTGGTAGTACCCTAGTTATTTTGAATCCAATTTGTAACCCTATCTTTCCCAAATCTCGGGACAAGATTTCTTTTAAGGGTGGTAGCCTGTCACATCCCAAAATTTTCCAAATTTTGAAATGTGAAAAGTAAATAAACAAAATAAATAATTGTTGAAATTTAGGGTGAAAAGAAAATTTTGTTTCTAAATGGAAACTTAAAAACCCATCTTGAAACAAACATTGAATAAAGATTGAATCCAACTAAATTCAAATCAAGTGAAATGCATTCTTCATAAATGCATCTTGAAATTTAAAGACTTGGAAAATAAAATATAAACCCTAAAACCCTAATGGGAGATTTCCAAGATATCTCTAAGACCATGGATTTGATCCATATAAAATTTGTCAACAAACATTTATAAATGATCAAGAATGACAAATGGAAATATTATAAAACCATATAAATTGGTTTCACTTAATTTGGAGCCATAGATAAAATCTCATGAATGTAGTAAGATAAGGAAATTGAATTTCCAAAGCTAATAAAGCACCTATCTAAAAATCCATACCAAATGGTGAACAAATAATCCTAAAGAGATTTAAAATGATAAATAAATATCAAATAAGATTTTACAAATTGGAATCACCAAGTTTGGATCTTTAAATAAAAAGATATGGATTTTATAAGATAAAGAAAGAAATAATAAATAAGGACTATTTTAAAAGCCAAGTTAAATCTTGACCAAACAAATGAAATGAAAGATTTTTGTTTAATAAAAAGAGTGAAGGATTATTTAAATACAAAAATCATAAGGATTTATTAATTTTTATTTAAGTAAAGACATTTTCCCAATTTAAAATGAACATTAAAACATATTAAAATATTTTAAATAATAATTCAAAGTGAATTATTTTTGTATAAATAAAACCTACTAAAAAATGTTTAGTAAAATTTAGATTTCAAATAGAGTTTTGAAACATATTTAAATCCTATTTGAAATAAAGACAAATGTCTATTTTTAAAATAAATAATAGACCCTAAAAAGAATAAAAGAATTATTCTAAATTTGACTTTAGAATATGTTAAATAACAGTATTAAAATCTACACAAAGTTTGGTAGAAGTTTGAATTCAAATAGTGTTTGAATTGTTTGAATAAAAACCAAATCAGATAAATAGAAAAGGAAAAAAAAGAAAAATCATTCTGTACAAAAAAAAATTAATCGAACCCAACCCACTAGCAGGCCTAGTCCAGCCCAGCATCCCACCTCTTCCCTCCTCGAAACATTTTCTTTTCCACCCAGACCCACACCCGCGCAGACTATGACCGCTGGACCCCACTCTTTTTCTCTCTGTCTCGCTGACGTCCCGGCCCCACCGCCAGCTCACTGTCTTCCCCACCCGCGCTAACCTCGCCGGCCGTTTCTGCCCGTTTAAGCTCGCTTCAATCCTCGTTAATTGCCGCATTGAATTGGCCAGCAATCACGAACGATAAATCGACTCGCCCTCCTCCTTCTTTCCCCTCAGATCTCACTCGACCGGGGCCACTATGCTGCCCAAATTTCGACCCCAACTGCCCCTGTCTCCGACGAGCTTCGCAAGCAATTCCGGCCAGCCACCGTCGCGCCTTGCCCCCTCGACCACACGATCCTGTTCCCCATCAACCTCTGCACCTGCTAGTGTATTCCACTTGCCCGCGCGCGCCCCAGATGCTCGACTACGTCTTCACCTGAGCATCGCCATCGTCTGCCATTACTCCGTCGAGCTCCCCCGGTAACCTCTGACCACCTCTCTCCCTCTCTTTGACGCTCGCTTACTCCCCTCTCTTGTGCGCATATAACGCGACCCCTACTTTGCCTTGGCGCTCCTTGTAGTTTCACTGTTGACGACGCCCGAGCGCACCCGTCGCCAGGAGCAACTCCGACGAGAGATTGCCGACCCGTCCGTGCGCCCCTGTCCCCGCGATGACCACCTCGAGCTTCAGCACGTCGCGGCGAACCCAGTGAGCAACCTCATCCTCTCCCTTGTGTCCTAACTTCGCCGGAACATCTCAGCCCGAGCGCGCCGCCGCCAGCGCCACCCATTGTTGGCCAAGCGCCCATGCACCGTTCGATTTGGATCTGACGAGTAGGATAGATTGACTTAACCGAAGAGGTATCGCGTCTGTGAGCCGTGTGATGCACATTAGATCTTACGGATAGAATCAAGCGATCCACGCGAAACGGTATCGCCCAATCAAAACATTCCACGTGTCACCGACTCTGTTATAAAAACCAGAAAATGTTCTATTAGATATTTAAACTTGCAAAATTTATAACTTTTGATCCACACATCCAAATTTTGCAAATTTTATATCAATGGAATCAGCAAAACAAACTCTATACAACCATGTACTTTGTTTAGTAAATTGCTTCTGTTAATTTTTTTGTTTTTGCAGAAACTTGTGTAGGTATATTTTGAATATAAAAATTATTCTAGCAATATTTTTATGGTAAAATCTTTGGTAAATGGATTTTTTTGAACCTACTAACCATAGAAACCAACTTATGGATTTAAAATTGTATTTTGTGAAGTTAAAGAATAAATCTTTGAATTAAAGCATTTCTAGTTAAATGAAAATATGGCTTATGTGTTAAAAATGCTTTTTGAGTAAAACCTTTGGAAAATGATTTTATTTAAACTCTCTGACCCTAAACACCAAGTTTTAGGATTTAAAAATATATTTGATGAACCCTATAAATTATTACTTTGCTAAAAAGCATTTTCAACAACATAAAATATTGATTTGGTATAAAAATGGTTTATAGGTAAAACCTTTTGCAAATGGGTTCAATATTGAACACTTGACCATAAAACACTAACATTTGTGTTTAAAAATGTATTTGTCAAACAGTAGAAGATATTACTTTGGTTTGAACCATTTCTAGCAAAACAAAAATGATTTAAGTGGCCATTTTTTTCACTAACTTAATATCAAATGGTTTTACCACTTTTGTAAATGACCAATAGGTGTTTTCAAATGTTTATAACCTATTATAAACCACTTTTCCAAATAAAACATTTATTGGTATGTTTACATGCATTGCCTTGTTTTTATTGTTGTATGTGATGTTTGCTTGAATGGTAGATTGAATATTTCTTGCTTGATTGAAATTGTAGTAGAATTTGAAGAGTGTGGCTATTGCAAGATCAAGGAGTGAAATTATATCCTCTACCAAAAAGGCAAGTGGTGCTTCATACTTTTGCCCTATTATTTTCACTATGCATTAGTGATATTTGTAAGTAGGACTTGCATGGAATTTTTGCTAAGTACAAACTATGCCATGGGAAATCCTAGTAGATGAAACCTTAGTAGAATTTTCCTAAGTTAAGATTCCTACTACTATCATGCTTACCTTAGCTAGTAGAAAACAAGGGTGGATTATATTCATGTTATGGATTATTTCTAAGTCAAGGACTTGTGTTTTGTTTAGTAAAACAACTAAGTGAATGAATCACCTGGGTGGAATGGAAAGAATGGTTTGTGTTGAGTGGTTATGCAAGTCCAGTATGCTGGGGAAAACTTGGGCATCACCAAGTCCAGTATACTGGGGAAAACTTGGTATCTCACTTGTGGATTGCCACCCAGGAACAAAGAGATTTGAGATGTCAAATGTTGAGAAGCTTCAAGTGCAGCCACTTGGCATTATGGGCTCTACCTGGATCATATAGGTTGCAATAACTTAGCCAAATGGACAGTTGGTGGTAGGGGTATGATAGGTTGTAACCCGTCCATTCTGATCTAAGGGAAGGCTTCTGAAAGATCTTGTCTTGGTGAAACCAAGTCTTGTGGGGAAAGTGCACCACCTCTACAGAGTGTAAAATCTAAGTACTTAGCCATGTCCCTGTCAAAGGACAATTTGAGCATCAAGACATGGAAGCTATCAAGAATCTCCTCATCCCAATTTCTAAGTTAAAAACTTGTGGTTGAACAAGGGTTTAAGGATCACCAATTTCTATTGGGAGATGCCTTGGGTGATTTTTGCTAAACAAAAACTTAGTGTTTTCAAATGATAAGGAAAAATCTGTTTTGAGCAAAGCAAGCCAAAGCTCCACCTAGCCAAATGCATATAGGTGATAGACTCCACTATACTACCATAGTATCACTTGCCAATACAATTCAAATGTATTGACCCTTGTGGCTGTAACTTATTATGTTGCAGGTTTGTTTGATGTTAGTGAAGTGTGATGATTAGGATTACAAGTCTACAACCAACATGATTGCCTGTGGCACTTTGAAGATGAAGGACTCCATGCTATAGTTATTTCTGCTGCATTGTAATGAGATAGCCAAATGAGCTATGTAAGATGTAATGAATTATTTTATTCCTGGTTATAAAGTTGTATTATGACCTTTGTTTCTTTATATTACATCTTAACTGTGGATGCTAGCTATTGATCCAGGGACTAGCATTGTAAACACATGGATCTCTACCTTATTAAAGGTTGGGACCTCTACAGCCAGGGGGCCCACACCCCTTGTGGGCGTGCCCAGGGTGGGCCTCCTCCGTATCGTCCTCGATTTTCCGTATCGTTCAGGGAAAATATGAACTTTGGCTTTTGTCCCGTCCAATTCCAATAATATTCATTTTTTTAGCTTTCTGAAACCAAAAACAGCAGAAAACAGGCAACTGGCACTGTGGCATCTTGTCAATAGGTTAGTTCCAGAAAGTGTATAAAAATACCTCAAAGTATAGACAAAACATAGCAAAGTGGATACTAAACAAGCATGGAACATAAAAAATTATAGATACGTTTACGACGTATCAAGCATCTCCAAGCTTAACTCCTGCTCGTCCTCGAGTAGGTAAGTGATAAAAAGAATAATTTTTGAGGTGACATGCACCATCAAAATCAATATCAGACCATTTGCAAGCATTGAAAGCTGGGATCAAAGAACTCTAAACATGAGCATGAAAGATGGAGTTCTAACAATAAGAAAAAGTAACTATGTTGCAACCTGAAAGGTTATAAACAAATATCATGAATAACAATGCATTGAAAGACGTTTGTTTGTTTCACATATAGAAAACATAGCATAGTGGCATTCAGCTTGTCCCTCATGGAGTAGCAAATAGATGCATATGACACCTTCAAAGTTCATAAGAGTTACTAGATACAGATAGTTCAAGAACAAGCAATATTAACAATATGAATCAATCAATAAGTTTTGGGACAATGCACATAGAACTAAGAATGGCAACTATGCTCTCTTAATTGGTGCCTAAGGATAGAAGGTGGAGACTCAATATAATGGTGGAAGAAAGACCCTTTATAAAAGGAATCAGGGATTTCAAGTCTCAAAAAGAGCTTCCAAAAATTATGGTACTTGTTAGCTTTCAGCCCTCATTGCCTCTATCATAAGCATCTTGAAGTGATTAAGGTTAAAGTGAACAAACTATGGAGTATATGCTTGCCAAAGTATAAGTTGGCAATCTCATGTCCCTTGAATACGAGGGCCGCTCCTCATGCTACTCAACTTTAGTTACTTGCAAGTTCTTGTCATAGTAAGTATATGCGTATCATAGAGAACCGCCAACGGGGTACCCCTTGCACATGATACATGAGCTATCCCATAATCAAAATGACAAGGCAAGCAGACAATGAGCATCTCAGCATTCTTCTTATTTACCATGGGAATATGGTGCTTTTTTCTCTCTTTCCTCTTTTCTCAATATTTTTTTATCAATCGATTTTTCTCTATCTCTTTTTTTATAAGAAGGATGCTTCATAGATGTCACTATGGTGATGCTGCAAGTTTCCACCATGATTAGGCATGGCTTAGGATAGCGGCCCAGGCGTTTCTCTAACACACATACATAACTCCATGGACTTACAAGCTCCCCTTTCATTTCACACCGACGACATCCATAGACAAAAGATCATGATATCAACTGTGTACAAAGTACAAGTGCAATTTTGAAAGCGTTCCCCATGACAACATGGTTCTGCTAATTCCAACGTATAAGTGCAATCATATACAACATATATGACACAATGGTTCAAGTTTATTAGGGGCATGAAAAATAAAGTGTGCCATCAATTTCGTGAGAGCTTTAATCACTAAGTTTTCACATAACAAAATACTTTTTTAATTGGAAGATAGATGAAAACAGGAATATACTTGGAATGGTGTAACACACCATGCATAGGAATTTATAGTGGACACTTTGGAATAACTTGGTTTCTTGGGAGTTGGATGCATGAGTAGAGCTTACTCATACAAGTGGAGGCTAGCAAAAGACTGGGAGCGACCAACTAAGAGAGCAATAATGGACATAATCACGCAGAGCAACAAAACATTACTAATCAAAGCATAAAGTGGTACTACAAGTCAAGGACTAAATAATCATAGAGGCTATGGTGACTTGTTCATAGTAATAACATGGTGTGAGCATGTGCCAAGTCAACCCAAACAAAGCATCAAAGGAGAACACCACAATACTATGATTTGTATGCTAAAACAACACATGATTCTTTCAAGGCACATTAAGCAATCCTAATTGTTTGGAACAAGTCATGCTACAACAATAATCACTAAGAATAAGGTCAAAACAACATCTAGCATGATATGATAAAGTCTAAGCCACAGTCAAAGCAAGCCCCTCTTGTACTATTCAAGCAAGAACTTTCTACTCTTTTCCAGCACCAATCGACTTATTTGAAACAACTCACAAAGGTAATAATCAATAAAGATCAGTGATCATGTATCACAAATCCACAAAGAATAATTAAAAAGTTCTAAGCAAAAAGCGTAAGAAAACTAAGGCTAAACACAATGTTAGCAAAAGTGAACACTCACAAGACAATAAGAATGATAAGTAAAGTGTTCTAGGCAATGAAAACAGAGTGTGTCTCTCTCCAAAAGAAGTGTGCTGGTGAAAGAGCATTTCTTATCCCTAGTGATTTTGCTGTTTATAACAACACACATATCAGACTAATTATTTGCCAAGTGTACCACAGGTTGTATCAAGATATCCTTGGCTCATTCCTCCCAAAAAGGGGTGTGCAAAGTACCAGGTGTACCTGAATTTGCTACTAGGCATGGCAGAGCGTTTGGGCAAACTGCCCAAAACCTTCTGCCAGGCTAGGTACCAAAAAGCGGTAGTACCGCATTTTACTACCTAGCATGGCAGTAGGTTTTGGCAAGTTGCCAAAAGCCTCTAACCTCCTAGGTACCAAAAAGCGGTAGTACCGCATTTTAGTACCTAGCACGGCAGAAGGTTTTGGCAAGTTGCCAAAATCTACTGCCCGCCTAGGTACCAAAAAGAGGTAGTACCGCATTTTAGTACCTAGCGCGGCAGAAGGTTTTGGCAAGTTGCCAAAAGCTACTTCATGCCTAGGTACTAAAATGTTGTAGTTTAGTACCTAGCTCGACAGAAGGTTTTTGGCAAGTTGGCAAACGCTACTGCCCACCCAGTACCAATATGCGGCACTACCACATGTGTCCGGTGGTACCGTGCCCCAGGGGCGGTACTACCGCTTTGCGGTAGCACCACAATTTGGTACCGCTGGTGGCTGGGGCCTGTGTGCTTCGATGGACACATTTCCGGTACCAGGCCGGTAGTACCGGTGTTTTTCGGTAATACCGCATGGAAATCCGGTACTACCGCTGCATTAAATGCTCAACGGTCAGATCTTCTCAGGAAGCTATAAATACCCCTCCACCTACCTTGGGACAAGGTGCTCGTTGCATTGAAGACTACCACCTCCATTTGAGCCACCAAATTTCCAAGATCTCTTCACTCCACCATCCAAAGTCTTTGATCTTTGAAGAATTGAAGGAGGAGGCCTTGATCTACTACTTCACCAAAAGAGATCTTCATTTCCCCCTCATTCATTTGAGGGCCCCCATTGCTCTAGTGTTTTTCTTTGGAAACCCTAGTTCTAGATTTGGTTCTTACAAGCTTGTCTTTGATTGTCTTGACAACTTGCTTGTATTTGGGAGCCTCCAATTAAGTTGTGGATGTGTGCCCCGAACTTGTTGTAAAGGTGCCGGCTTCCACCTCGAAGGTTGCCGATATAGTGGAAGGTGGATCGATCCCGTTGGGGTGAGATTCATCGGAGAACAAGGGAGGCCTCTCGTGGCGTTGGTTGTTTGAAACCACCCCCTCTCCAAACATAGACGTACTTCCCCTCAAAAGGAAGGAACTACGGGAAACAAATCCTTGTGTCTCCGCGTCCACCACTTTGGTTACTTCTATCCTTTACCGCACTTTACTTACTTGTTCTTACTTAGTGTTGTGTTAGATAGTGCTCGTTGTTAATATAGGTAAATTCACCTTAGTTGCATTATCTAGAGAATTTACCTTTCTTGTCAAATCTTAATTTGAAAACGAAGAAAATTTGAAGTAGCACCTATTCACCCCCCCCTCTAGGTGCCCATACGATCCTTTCAATTGGTATTAGAACCTCGGATATTTATTCGGGCTTTACCGCCTAAGAGTATATGGGTAGAAAAGTAGGGGAAGGTGATGGTGAGTCTATCCACTCGGTGACCATGGATGATCTCAATAACTTGGAAACAAGATTGAGATCCACCTTGGGCAACAAGATCAAACAATTGCACAAGTTACTTGAGCAACTTGTTAAAGATAAAGATGGCTCAATATCCCCTTCTCCTCAAGAGGATCCTCCATCGGTTGTACCTAAGGGTAATGCTCCGGTATCACCCGAGGGTATGGCCGCCGGGGGTAAACAAGACAACAATAATTCCTCCACACAAAATGATGGTGGGAAGGGTGAGCACTGTGATTCATGGTACTCTCCCGACCCCCCGATTCCTCACCCTCATATAAACAATAGAGGTGACACACCTAAGCTTGAAGCATCTACTACTTTTGCTCAATGGCAATCTCTAATGAAAACTCATGTGGCAACTCTTGAATTGAATTATGGAACATCATCGAACAAGGACTCTACATTGGGGATCCTGACAACTTGACAAGAAGAGAAATTGTCAATAGTCAACTCAATGCCACCGCCTTGCACATGATTCAACAAGGATTGGGTACAAAGGATTACCCCCACATTGAGCACCTCAGCACCGCCAAGGAAGCTTGGGATGCTATCACAGTATTGTTTGTTGGGAATGAGAGCATGAGGAGGAACCAGTATGATGCACTAAGAAATGAATCCGAAGGCTTCTACATGAAGGAAGGTGAAAATCATGAAGATATGTACCATAGGCTCAAGACCACCGCCACTGCTTTTAGAAATGTGGGTGCCTCACATGTGGATGATGCTTGGATAAAAAGTAAATATGTGAGTGCACTCATGCCCTTTGAGACCCCCGACTTGAAGAGCCTACAAGGAAGACACAAGTACCATCTCATGACCTCCAATGAAGTTATGCAAGAGATGGCCTCGTTCAAGGTTGCCGCCAAAAATACCAAAGATGCTCGTGCTCGTGCCCTTGGTATGAGCAATGTTGTCAACGTTTCTTTGAAGGCCAAAGTTGTGGAACATGGTGATGAAGGCCTCTCCATGGACCATCCCGATGATGTCAAGATTGCTCATAGTCAATATATGGCCTTCTATGCAAAGAACTTTTGGAAGAACCCTGCCAAGGCCAAGATGGAAATGCAACGAAGAAGCAACCCCAAATGGAAAAATAGAAAATACCACTAGATTGAGAACTTGTTTCAATTGTGGTGACCTCTATCACTTTGTGGCAAGTTGCCCCTAAAGAGAGAAGATCATGGGGGTAAGCTCGTGTTGAAGAAAACTCCCAAAGCTCCTTACAAGAAACCCCTCGTCAAGAAGAATCCCACCAACAAGAAGTCGGCCGAAATTGTTTTGATCACTCATGAAGAATTCTCCTCCGACAATGAAGATGATGAAGATGAGGAAGAAGAAACATCAAGTGGTGTGGCTGCTCTAGCCACTACTTCTACTCCAACATTATCACTCTTCGATTCTCCAAATGAGAATACTACCAACAAGAACATCACTTGCCTTATGGCAAGAGGAACGGAGGTATCCTCATCATCTCACTCCACTCCCTTAGCTAATGATGAAATTGATGATGAGATGTCTCTTGACGTAAAAAGGTAATTAATTGCTTTTGATGAGTTTGTGACTAACTTACAAGGGGAGGACAAAACACATTTTGGGAACATCTTAGACCAACTTTCCCACACACAAGAGCTTCTAGATGTAATATGTAAACTTGGGCATGAACACATGATTGAGCTAGAAGCCCTAAATAATGCCCTAGAAGAAGAACAAGAGACTAGAATGTCTCTTGAACTAAAACTTGAAGGGCTTGATGAGGCCAATGATGTAATTGTTAATAGACTCATCAAGGAATGTCATCATGCTATAGGTAAATATAAAAAGGATAAAAAGGACAAGATTGAGTTTGGTGTGGTTCATGAAAAACTTGACGAGGACTTTAGTTTGCTTGACAAGGCTCACAAGGCTTTGGAAAGTGAACTCTTGTCACTCACAAAGTCCCATGAAACGCTTCAAACTCAATTGGCCAATATTCCTTCAACTAGTAACTTCATTCCATCTAGTAGTATAACTATTATTGAAGAAAATGCTAGGTTGAATGGGGAGCTAGCCAAGGCCAAATTTCCACAAGGTAACAAGTCCATTGATGATCTTTTGAGTAAGCAAAGTCCTAGTGGTGAGAAAGGGGGCATTGGTTTTGTCTCAAAGACCAAGAAGAAGAACAACAAGAAGAATAAGGCCAAGCCCGCACAAGAGAAAAACAAGGTCATTGTGGAAAGTAAGACCACAAGTGGTAAAACTATGTCTCATGATGACTTTGCGGGAAGTGCTAACCCTCACTATGTTCTAATGCGTGACTATTATGGTGATGTATATGCACAATATGTTGGCCCATATGATGGTTATATTGCTTGGTCTATTTGGGTCCCCAAGACCCTTGTCGCTAACAAAAGAGGACCCATTGAAAAATGGGTACCTAAAAATTAGCTTGATCTTTTGTAGACGTATTCTTCCGGCGGGTCAAAATGGGTGCTTGATAGTGGGTGCACAAGTCATATGACCGGAAGCTCGTCTATTGTCAAGGACTTAAAGCCAAATGATGATCAAATAACCGTGACATATGCCAACAAGTCAAAGTCTAAGGTAATGGGTTTCGGCAAGGTAGTGGTTGCTCACGACATTACACTCATGAACGTCATGCTTGTTGAGACCCTTGGATACAATTTACTTTTAGTCTGTGATCTTGGAAAGATGGGCTTTGCCGTATTTATTGATGATGATATTGTGGTCCTCATGTGGAGCAAGTCTCTCAAGGTCACTTTCGTTGGGTATGTCGAACATGACTTGTATGTGGTGGAATTTTCGGGGCAAACCACTACAAGTGCGATGTGCTTATTCGGAAAGGCCGATGTGTGTTGGTTATGGCATCACCGACTAGCCCATGTTAATATGAGAACTTTGCAAAGTCTCCACAAGGAGGGCCATATTGTTGGACTAAAATAAAATGTTTCCTTTACCAAATATCGTGTTTGCAGGGCTTGTGTTCTAGGAAAGATGCATGATGCTCCCCACAAGCCAAAGAACCACATCAAGTCAACCAAGATCTTGGAGCTCATTCATGTGGATCTCTTTGGTCCTCCATCTCATGCAAGTCTTGGTGGGAAGAAATATTATTTGGTGATTTTTGATGACTTTTCAAGATACTCCTGGGTATATTTCTTCAAGTTAAAGAGTGAGACCCATCATCGACTTCATCAACATGGTTCAACGTCAATACAATCTTCCCATGTTGATTATAAGAAGTGACAACGGCACCGAGTTCAAGAACTACACCTTGAATGATTTCCTTAGTGATGAGGGGATAAAACACCAATATTTTGCTACATATACCCCTCAACAAAATGGTGTGGCCAAGAGGAAGAACCGGACTCTTATTGAGATGGCTAGGACCATGTTGGCGGAGTTTAAATCTCCATACAAATTTTGGGCCGAAGCCATCTCCACCGCTTGCCATGCATCGAACTGGCTCTACCTCCGCAAAGAAATCAACAAGAGTCCATATGAAATACTTACGGCAACAAGCCCAACATATCTTACTTCCGGGTGTTTGGTTGTAAGTGTTTCTATCTCATAAAAGGTGTTCGTTTGTCCAAATTTGAGTCTAAAGAATTAGAGGGTATTTTTGTTGGCTATGGTGTCGAATCTCACACTTATAGAATCTATGATAAGCTCTCTCGAGCCGTCATAGAATCTTGTAGTGTGACCTTTGAAGAATATGATGGTCCCCAAGGGGGGCGTGTTGATGCTTGTGATGCAGATGATGAAATGCCTCAGGATGCCATAGGAAGAATGGGTGTGGATATATCCGCCCTGTTGAGGAACCCCTTATGGCGGATAGAGAAGAACTATTCTCTACTCAAGTGGAGCCCTCATCTTCACAACATCAGCAAGCTCCATCCACCGAGGAGGGCAATGACCCAAGCCAAAGACAAACTGTGGACCCTCAACATGTTGATCAAGGTGATAACTCTAGTGAAGAGGATCTTGATTCATTCTCCAGGATGTCAAGTGGTTCCAAGTCAATTACTCAAGGAAGATCCGTACAAACTGCCTTGAGACAAGCTCAAATCGATGCTAGAAGAGTGCTTGATCAAGACCAAGGTCAATCTTTGCCTCTTAATGAAGAGAATGATTCCGGTAATGATTAAGGTCAAGTTGATGGTCAAGACAAGGACCAAAATAATGAAGAGGGTCCTCCAAGAAACAACGAGGAGATCCACGCTCATCGTGAAGCTAGAAAGGAGAGAATGTTGGAATTAAGAGACCACTCTCTACAAAATGTGGTTGGTGACCTAAGGAAAGGCATTTCCACAAGAGCACAATTGAAGAGGTTCAGTGAACACCAAGCACACATCTCCATGATTGAACCAAAGAAAGTGTGGGAAGCTCTTGAAGATTGAGATTGGTTGGAAGCTATGCACAAAGAGCTCAACAACTTTGAGAGAAACAAAGTATGGAATTTAGTTGAGAAACCAAAGGATTGCCGCAATGTTATAGGCACGAAGTGGATATTCAAGAACAAGCAAGATGAGCATGGAATTATAGTAAGGAACAAGGCAAGATTGGTTGCACAAGGGTTCTCTCAGATTGAAGGCATTAATTATGGAGAGACATATGCACCCGTGGCTCGCCTTGAGTCCATCCGTATCCTTCTTGCTTATGCGGCACATCATAACTTTAATTTGCAACAAATGGATGTAGAAAGTGCATTTCTTAATGATCCATTAAATGAGTTGGTATATGTAAAGCAACCCCCGGGATTTGAGGATCCCAACTTCCCAAACCATATCTACAAACTTGCTAAGGCGCTCTATGGGCTCAAGCAAGCCCCACGCACGTGGTATGAGCACCTTAGAGAGTTGTTGTTTGACCGTGGATTTGAGGTTGGGAAAATCGATCCCACTCTTTTTACTAAGAAAGTCAATGGGGAGATTTTTGTATGCCAAATATATGTTGATGATATTATCTTTGGCTCATCTAACAAAGCTTTTAATGATAAATTCTCAAAGCTTATGACTAGTAGGTTTCGGATGTCTATGATGGGGGAGTTGAGAGTATTTCTTGGTTTTGAGATCAAGCAAGTTAGAGGAGGGAAATTCTTCAACCAAGCCAATTATACTCAATATATGCTCAATAGATTCAATATGCAAGATTTAAATGGAGCTCATACTCCCATGGCTACAAAGACTCATCTAGAACAAAATCCAAATGGTAAAGATGTGGATCAAAAGGTATACCGGTCCATGATTAGTTCTTTGCTTTACCTTTGTGCATCTAGACCCGATATTGTGTTGAGTGTAGGTGTGTGTGCAAGATATCAAGCGGCTCCTAAAGAAAGCCATCTAATGGCGGTTAAGAGAATCTTTCGATATTTAGTTCATACCCCATATTATGGTCTTTGGTATCCTCGAGGGTCAACATTTGCTCTTTGTGGGTACACAAATTTGGATTGGGCGGGTGATAAGGATGATATAAAATCAACATCTGGGGCTTGCCAATTCCTTGGTAGGTCCTTGGTATGTTGGTCTTCTAAGGAGCAAAATTGTATATCTCTCTCCACCGCCGAAGCCGAGTATGTGGCAGCTGCTAGTGCTTGCACCCAATTGCTATGGATGAGGCAAACTTTAAAGTAATACGGTGTCCTTTGTGACAAAGTGCCTCTTCTATGTGACAATGAAAGTGCCATCAAGATTGCATACTCACCTATGTTCTGACCCTTATTTGGTTTAGGTGTAGGCATGGATATAGGGGGAGTGCGGTCCTAATTGATTGGACTATCCCTCCCGCCATTATGCCCAAAGCAATCAAAATCATTCCTCTTAATATCATTTTGTGATATGTGAGCTTAAATGATGAGTTTCGGTAATGAACCCAAGATATATCTTCGTGGTGCCAAGCCGAGTATACTCAAATATGGTGGCCTAGGCCACCGCCCTCTCTCATTCGAGAGGTTGGTGTTTACTCATGTTTGTCATTTTTGAGTTGTTGTTGTTTTTAAGGTCACGCACTCTCGTTTGGCTCTTCATATGTTTTCCCCATTTTATAGTGCATATGTCCATATCAGTGAGATTCTCTTAACCCAAGCCTTTCTTATCCTTCGACAAAACTCATCTACTCTGCACAAGAACCTTCCACTTGATACCTGGCTCTCTGTTCTGGTGGTCACGGTACTACCGGGTAAGGGAGCGGTACTACCGGCCCTAGTCAGTCTCCAGGTCGACCCCTGGATGCATCCCAGGTACGGTACTACCGGTCCAATTACGCGGTACTACCGTCAGACGGTACTACCGTGAAAAACTAGCGGCACTACCGCTCAGGTGTCAGTTTCAAGATTGTTTTTTGGAAACTTCCTAGGTGCGGTACTACCGGTCATTCTCCGCGGTACTACCACTTGTACGCGCGGCAGTACCGCTGCCGTTTGTACGCCCGGTACTACCGCTCGACGTCTTGGTTAAGGGTGGAAACACGGGGGGGGGCACCTCTCAGTGCCTCATTGTTTCCCCATCTCCACTCCTAACCGCCGCCGCCGGAGCAGAGACCTCCGCGGAGCCCTGCCCCCTCCCCCTTTCCCTAATCCGCACCGGATCCGGCCTCCTCGCGGGCTCCTCCTCATTCTCCACCGCCATGGACACCGGTACTACCGCCCTTATCTTCTTCTCACATGTTTTCTCCATTGAATCTAGGGAGACTTTGATTCTTGGTCAAAACAAGTATTTTTGAGGTTGTACCATGTGCACGTTACCTGTTATTACTCCTTGTCCGATGGCATTCTCGTTTTGTATAAATTTTGATGCCCGTCCATGGATCGATACTACCAGATCTGCACTATAGTCGCATGACCGATAGTACCGGAAATATTTTTCGGTACTACCGCCCGTGAGATCCGGTACTACCGCCCAGTACTGACAACAAAGTTTCCTGTAAAACTTGAATTTTGTCGTCTGTTTGTTTCGGGTTCTTGTGCCCTTACCCCACTGCTATCTCCCTCATTCTTTCACAGGTGTAGGGGGTTCCCGGGGTTCACGCAAACGCTCCAAAGCTCATCATGAGATCAAGGACTATGGGTCAGAGTCAGAGTCCGAGCCTAAGACAGAGACAGAAGAAGAGATCACACCTCAACCTAGCACCCGTCTAAAGCTGAAAACCACTCGTGGCCGACGTGGAGGGGGAGTTAAGCAAAGTGCCGGCCGTGGTAGGTCTCCTCCTTTTCCTCCTCCTTCAGGTCATCGCAAGAGTCAAAGTTCGGGGCCATCTGGGCCAAAGCTATTGTCTGATTTGTCTGAGGTTGATTTTCATGCCCTGAGGTCTGCCAATCCATATGCTGCTGCCCGCTCTCATGCTCGGGAAAATAGCCTCTTTTATACGTATTTTCAAGAGCGTGTATTCCATGAGATACTCATGAAGGATGAAAAGATTGTGGTCCCTCAGAAGTGGATAGAGATGAATCATGTGAAGAAGAACCTGCAGTACTTCGGTGAAGCCCTTGAGATTTGCACAAACATTGGCTTGCTTCCCATTATACAGTTCCGGTGCAACTATGACCCAATGCTCATTACTCAGTTTTATGCCACTGTTCACTTTTCCAAGAATTAGTCTTGGACTATCACCTGGATGACCGAGGGCGTTGTCAAGCAAGGAACCTTAGCTGAGTTTGCGGCTATCCTTGGGTATGAGGACCGTGGCCAGGACACTCATGTTGGCTTTCGTTGTCACGACAATGATCGCCCCATGAATAAGGATGTTCTCGCTCCTCTGTACATCCGGGGGCGCGGTATTCCTAGGAAGATCAAGGGTCTTTTCCCCACATATGACATCTTGCACCGTATATTCCGTGAGACCATTGCCCCCCGAGCTGGAAATGTTGATGAGATGCATGGATTCATGGTGCATCTCATGATCACCACCGTGATTCTGGCCAACCAATGGATATTATGGATGTTATTTGGAATGAGATGGTCTGTGCCACCTACACTCGGAGGGTGCCTCCTTTTGCTCCCTACCTCATGGCTCTCATTCTTAGCAAGTGCCCATCGATTGCCAGTGACATTACTTCTCAACGCCTTGTTACACACCGACACAAGAATCTGTTGATCAAGACCCATCCTAAACCTTGCAATGCGGATGTTCAACTTGTTGATGAGGATGGGAACCCACTTGAGAAGGGGTCCGGTGATGACAATGATGCCCAGGATTCTGAGTTTGTGATCTCACGCCGCAAGCATGCCCAACCATCTTGGGCCAAGAGGATTGAGGCTAAGCTCAAGAAAGTATTTTGCTTTCAAGTTGACAATCAGAAGCGTATGTATGAGGCTCATGTCTATGCCAAGAAAGCCTGTGCTCATCAGAAGGAATTGATGGAGGCTCAAGGGTTGACCGTCTCCAAGGGCTCCGAGAACAACATCACACCTGAAGACCAATGGATCTCCAAGCATAACCACTGGGATGATGATGCCACCTCCTCTTTCCGTGCCCCGCCGACTCATGAGGATTCCTGGGATGATGATGACGAGTGATATTCGGGACTTTAGTGTTGCTCTTGTCCCTTTTTGGCGTCTTGATGCCAAAGGGGGATAAGTTTCACATTAGGCATGCGTGATTTGCGTGGGGGAAAAGTCACAAGCTCGCTCTTGCCATTGATTTTTATTCGCTTGTGAACTTTATCTGCTTGCCTCTTATTATGTGTGAATCTTGTGAACTAACTATTTGTGCTATGTATGGTGAGACTATGTGGTTATCTTATGGATCCATCATTTGTGTGGTATGGGTATTCTTATATGGATCCATCTTATGTGGTGTGTGTGATGACATTATCTACTCTTTATCAATATTTCTCATCACACTTTATTATGCAAAGGTATGTTCTCTAAGTGCGACTTCACACTCCCAGGTAGCCTGTAAAATAGAAGGGGGCTAGATTCTACTTATCTAGGGGGAGCCCTATCTTTATTGTTCAAAACCTAGTTTGTCATCACAATATTATCATGCAAATGTGTGTTGTCATCAAACACCAGTAACGGGGAGATTCAAAAAGCATTTCCTATCCCTAGTGATTTTGGTGTTTATAACAACACACATATCAGACTAATTATTTGCCAAGTGTACCAAAGTTTGTATCAAGAAATCCTTGGCTCATTCCTCCCAAAAAGGGGTGTGCAAAGTACCGGGTGTACCTGAATTTGCTACTAGGCATGGCAGAGCGTTTGGGCAAACTGCCCAAAACCTTCTACCAGGCTAGGTACCAAAAACCGGTAGTACCGCATTTTACTACCTAGCGTGGCAGTAGGTTTTGGCAAGTTGCCAAAAGACTCTGCCCTCCTAGGTACCAAAAAGCGGTAGTACCGCATTTTAGTACCTAGCACGGCAGAAGGTTTTGTCAAGTTGCCAAAAGCTACTGCCCGCCTAGGTACCAAAAAGCGGTAGTACCGCATTTTAGTACCTAGCGCGGCAGAAGGTTTTGGCAAGTTGCCAAAAGCTACTGCCTTCCTAGGTACCAAAATGCGGTAGTACCGCATTTTAGTACCTAGCGCGACAGTAGGTTTTTGGCAAGTTGGCAAACGCTACTGCCCACCCCGGTACCAATATGCGGCACTACCGCATGTGTCCGGTAGTACCGTGCCCTAGGGGCGGTACTACCGCTTTGCGGTAGCACCACCATTTGGTACCGCTGGTGGCTAGGGCCTGTGTGCTTTGATGGACGCATTTCTGGTACCAGGCCGGTAGTACCGGTGTTTTCCGGTACTACCGCTTGGAAATCTGGTACTATCGCTGCATTAAATGCTCAATGGTCAGATCTGCTCAGGGAGCTATAAATACCCCTCCACCTACCTTGGGACAAGGTGCTCGTTGCATTGAAGACTACCACCTCCATTTGAGCAACCAAATTGCCAAGATCTCTTCACTCCACCATCCAAAGTCTTTGATCTTTGGAGAATCGAAGGAGGAGGCCTTGATCTACTACTTCACCAAAAGAGATCTTCATTTCCCCCTCATTCATTTGAGGGCCCCCATTGCTCTAGTGTTTTTCTTTGGAAATCCTAGTTCTAGATTTGGTTCTTACAAGCTTGTCTTTGATTGTCTTAACAACTTGCTTGTATTTGGGATCCTCCAATTAAGTTGTGGATGTGTGCTCCGAACTTGTTGTAAAGGTGTCGGCTTCCACCTCGAAGGTTGCCGATATAGTGGAAGGTGGATCGATCCCGCTGGGGTGAGATTCATCGGAGAACAAGGGAGGACTCTCGTGGCGTTGGTGGTTTGAAACCACCCCCTCTCCAACTTTAGGCGTACTTCCCCTCAAAAGGAAGGAACTACGGAAAACAAATCCTTGTGTCTCCGTGTCCACCACTTTGGTTACTTCTATCCTTTACCGCACTTTACTTACTTGTTCTTGCTTATTGTTGTGTTAGCTAGTGCTCGTTTGTCATATAGGTAAATTCACCTTAGTTGCATTATCTAGAGAATTTACCTTTCTTGTCAAACCTTAATTTGAAAAAGAAGAAAATTTGAAGTAGCACCTATTCACCCCCTCTAGGTGACCATACGATACTTTCAGCTGGGATCCAACCAAATTTATTCAATAAAACTAAAAACAAAACGAAAACTAAGACGCTCTAATAACAACACAACAGTGCATGAAATAATAAAAACGAAGTGTCTAGAAAGACCTTAGCTTTTTATTGATGAAGGGGATGCCTTGGGCATCCCCAAGCTTTGACGGTTGTACCTCTTGAATATTTCTTGGGGTGACATGGGGTGGCATACCTAAGCTTGAGCTTTTGTTCATTCTTCATCTCATTACATCATTCTTTCTCTACACCTGAAATTTTCCTTCATACAAAACTTCACACAATCTTCATTAGCAACATTAGTGTATTCAAAAGATATTAGACCCTTGGGGTTTAGTTTTACAACAAAACTTTCACTAAAAACACAAGCTACTGTAGCAATTCCCTCAAAAAGCTCAATTTCCCAAAAAGAACCCAAAAAGGAATAACTAAGAAGCAAATGCAAATAATGGCAGAAATCAGTCAAAACATACCAGCAGGTAAAAACCGAATTTTTTGAAGACCTTATGTTGCTCAAATAAAAAAGTGTTGAACTAACGAAAGTTATCTAACATAATGGAGGATTTATTAGTAAATTATCAGCTCAATCTGACTTACAGAGATTCTTCACGAATTTGTACGGTGGAGCACAAAAATCTGTTTCGGGACAGCAACTCCCCAAATCTTACTTCCCTCTCATTAGAGGTCATTCTTGGCACCAAAAAGCAAATAAAAAGGATAAGGAGAGGTTATTACAGAAGTAATAACTTCCAAGACTCAATAAAACTCTTGGGTTATCTCCCAACAAGTACTTTTCTTTAACGTCTTTAAGCTAGGCTTGATAGTTTGAGAAGATGCTCACATAAGATATATGAATTGAATTAAAAGAGAGCATCAAGAAGCAAATTCAAAACACATTTAAGTCTAACCCACTTCCTATGCATAGGAATCTTGTAAAGAAACAAGTCATGAAAGCACAAAGCAACAAGCATAGGAAAGCAAAACAAGTGCAACTTCAAGATTTTCAACATAAAGAGGGGAAACTTAATATTATTGAGATGCATAAAACCATGTTTCCCTCTCTCATAATAACTTTCAGTAGCAACATGAATAAAATTAACAATATAACTATCACATAAAACATTCTTATCATGAGCCACATGCATATAATAATTATTACTCTCCACATAAGCATAGTCATTATTATTAATTGTAGTGGGAGCAAATTCAACAAAATAGCTATCATTATTGTTATCATCACCATAATCATAAAATATAGGAGGCATATTGTAATCATAATTAGTTTTCTCTTGAAAAGTAGGTGGACTGGAAATATTATATTCATCATTGTAATCATCATATAGTGGAGGTTTGGTATCATCATAAGCAATAGAATAGCTATCTTCTAAAGCTGGGGAACTAAAAAGATCATTTTCATAAGAATTAGATTCCCCAAGCTTAGACGTTTCCATAGCATTAGCAACAATGGTGTTCAAAAAATTCATACTAATAACATTGCTATTAGCATGCAAAGAAAGTTCCATAGGTTTTTTAATTTTCTTTTCAAACCACTCAAGTTCTAACTTAGGAAAAATACTAAAAAGCTCTCTAATTTTGTTGTTGTTTTCCATTAAGCCTAACTAGTGAAAACAAGAAACAAAAAGACAAAATTGCATAATCTAAAGGAAATAACTTCGAGCACTCACACCGGAGGATGTGAGTACCTTTTACCTTACCTCCCGGCAACGGCGCCAGAAAATATCTTTGATGGAGCTTGACGTGGAGGAAAGGTAAAAGGCCCAAAACCTCCCCGGCAACGGTGCCATAAAATAGCTTGATGTCTACACACTTCTATTCTTCTAGACAGTTGTTGGGCCTCCAAGTGCAGAGGTTTGTAGAATAGCAGCAAGTTTCCCTTAAGTGGATTACCCAATGTTTATCGAACTTAGGGAGAAAGTGGTCAAAGGTATCCCTATCAAGAAACCCTGCAATCAAGATACAAGAAGTCTCTTGTGTCCCCAACACACCCAATACACTTGTCAGGTGTATAGGTGCACTAGTTTGGCGAAGAGATAGTGAAATACAAGTGGCAACGGTGCCAAAAAGAGCTTATGACTTGTTGACGTGGGAGAGACAAAAAGCAAACTGAAATAAAGATGGAAGAAAGAAAACATGCAACATATCTAGATGCAAACGGTGTTTCAATGCTTAGAAACAAGGCCTAGGGATCATACTTTCACTAGTGAACACTCTGAATAAATATATTCTCTTCATGATACTACCCTGAACTACTCCCCGGTTGGTGAACTCTAATCCACGGTAGGTCTACAAAAGCACACCTCAAAGTTCGCCTTTCCCAATCTAGATAAGCCCACACTATCACCTTGAGCGCTAGATGGTTCCAACAAACACCACAATTTCATAAAGACAACCAACTCCAAATATAACTCATGAATATATATATGTAACCTAGCTTAAGTGCCACACACGGTGTGCATGCTGTCACTTTCACACACGTGGGGAAAAGCATAGATCTATTAAAGCACAATGAGTATTTATGTAGACTCTAGCCTAAGTGCCACCATGGTGTGCACGCTGTCACTTTCACACATATGGGGAGAGCAGAGATCTATTGAAGCACTTGAGTAGCAAGGTAGATCTACTAGATTACAAAGCTCATGACCACAACAAGATCATGCATAGAGAGAGATGAACACATAGCTACCGGTATAGCCCTTAGCCTTGAGCAAGAACTACTCCCTCCTCATCATGGGAATCAACAAAGGTGATGGAGATGGTGGTGGAGATCGATGGAGATGGCTCCGGGGGCACTTCCCCGTCCTGGAAGGGTGCCGGAACAGAGACTTTCTGTCCCCCGAATCTCCCCTTCGGTGGCGGTGGCGCTGCAGAACTTTTCGTGGCTTTTTGGTCGACGCTCTAGGGTTTTCTCCCGGGGAGGCTTTTATAGGCGAAGGAGGCAAGGTCGATGGAGGGCCAAGGGGCCCACACCCCCTATGGGCGCGGCAGGGTGGGACCCGTGCCCACCTAGGGTGTGGACACCATGGTGTCCTCCTCTGTCTCGTCTTCGAGTTTCCGTATCGTTTAGGGAAAAATATGAACTTTGGCTTTTGTCCCATCCAATTCCGAGAATATTCATTTTTTAGCTTTCTAAAACCAAAAACAGCAGAAAACAGGCAACTGGCACTGTGTCATCTTGTCAATAGGTTAGTTCTAGAAAGTGTATAAAAACATCTCAAATTGTAGACAAAACATAGCAAAGTGGATACTGAACAAGCATGGAACATAAAAAATTGTAGATACGTTTACGACGTATCAGTCCACCCTTACAAGGCACGCCACCTGGGCTCTTTTGGCCCTCCTAGCTCATCTAGTGAGGTCCAAGTACTCCAGGTGCTTCTCTTGATGAAATATTGATGGTCCCGAAAGTCCAGCTCCATTTGACTTTGTTTATGTCCCTGAAAGGCAAAAATACACAAAACAGGTTTTTCCTGCCCTGCAGAGTTATAAACAAAATAAAGAGGATCATTGGTAAATCCCCATAAATCAATGTAAAACATGAATATAATATCATATATTTAAAAAATATGGGAATTCTTAGCAACAAACTACAAAGTTCATGTATGCATTTTACATGCATCATATATATGGCCTATTATATATCCCAGGAAAAAATGACATTGTAGTTCTGCTGTATGCCTTTTCGATTGGGCCATATTTGGCCCTTCTATTACTTGAACGCATACATACGTGTGTGGTTGTTTGACCTCAACCTGATATCATATACAAATCGAATTAGAGTCATCATATTCGGCCGACCCTTCTATTCTTTAACTCCTCGAATTCTTGGTCTCTCTCATGTCTTGATCACATAACTACTGCGACTCCATGTCCATGTGACCTGTTGAAGATGCCCCTAGTTCTCGCTCATTGTCGCGGTCGTGGATCAGTTAAGATGTGCCATGGTGACCTTGCGCATTGGTGGCCATGCCGGCAAGCTATAGCCCCCTAGTTGCAGGTTGCGGAAGGATAATGAAGGGGTCATGGACTCATGCCCGCCCTTCTCGCTGCACCCACTTACCTTGTCGGCTCCTCCTTTGGTATGCAAGGATGTCGTCGCACCGGCAATGGCACCACGCGAGGCCAGTCCGGCACCGCTATCCCCATGCTGGCTTCATATGGACCGGCCGCCGTAGGCGTGGTATGCCTTGTGCCTGGCGCGCACTTCATGAGGTGATGAGTGCAATTATGATACATATTTAAGCATACACGTTATTCATATTGCCACTCATTTCATGCTTCATCTCGCTGCAACTATTCTTATTATGCATGATTATCGTTTATTTCCATTTTCCAGTGAGCTTTGCACAACTATTAGTTCTATTAGGATTTTTATTTTTCCTTGTATTTATCATGTGTGTATGGATGACTATGGATAATGGATGGCAAGATGAAACAAGAGGATGCAATATAGAGGAGTTATAGGCACCAGACTTAGCTAGATGAGGTGATGAGGTGTGGAAAAAGTCATAATTTTCCATCATCTCGTATTAAACATCCAAGGGCATGGTGTTGTATCTTTCATCCATAAGAGTCTAATGAGCCAAAGAACACCTCAGCTGGAGTTCACATGAAAAAACGGTGGACAAAACACTACAGGCATCTACAAGCATAACGACCATCGGTATGGTCTGGGACAGGTCGTATCGTCCGCCCATACCACCCACCGTTGGCTCCTTTTTGTCAAACAGAACATCATGTGTGAAGGGGATATGGGCATATTTGGTATGGACCCTCCTAGAAAACACCCCGCGAGCCTGCAACAACCTATTTAAAGAGGAGGAACCCTAGCCTCCAAGGACATCCACACATGCCCAAGCAGAGGAGCCCTTCCGCTCCTCCATGCCTCCATAGCCGCCGCCTCAAGGTCTCCACCATCACCACCACACAATAGTAAGAGGGGATTTATATCTTGAAGGGCTTCGCATCGATCTCCACCATCATCTTCATCAACACCATCTCCAACATCGATCTCCTTTGTATACTTAGTTGTAATCCAAATTCTATTGTGGATTTTCACTTGTATTCAATTGTACCTTCATCTGTCATCCATACTATTGCCATGATGTTGACCCCCTTCATGTATGAGTAGTTCCTTTGTTATTGGGGAGAGATGGAGAAACCCTAGCAATATTATAATATGAAATAAAGATGATCAATTACTTTATGCTGTAAACATGTGTTAGTTCTCTAACTAGATATTATATGTAGTCGACCATATAATATTTGCCTTTGGGACTAGAGAGGGAATTACCCTTGGAAGTATGGAATTGCATATAGAGGGAAGTGACATACCGTGCTCGACACTTTACCATATGAAAAAGGGGGATAAGGAGGTATTCACTACGCTCATATCGATATCCACAGGGAAAACCTTAATTGCAATGGATCCATAGGTGGTTGCCAAAGATCGTTGCAGTGGTTATTTAGAGATGTGATGACCGATGGTTTTCTGGGCACATCTTATTATGGAGCTCTCTCCATACATGTTATAAGTTCATCCTACTCGTAGTTAATACCCATGCTAGTGGTGTATCCTACACTCCCCAAGAACTCCTTACCCATATTGTCACCAACACAAACACACTCGCTTTTTCTTGTTACTTTAGTAATTTACTTTGTTCTTGTTTACATTTGCTCTTAAACACCAACACCCTTTATATACCATTACTTGGAATTAGAGATAGCTTACAAGTACTCTCTAGTAAATAGTAACGAGGGGCATACATGCCTCTACAAATAGCTCTCTGTGGTTCAATACTCTTACTTTTGAAACTAACTACAATTGATATGTTCACTTGCAGTCATCATCAGTGCAGAGCCTTTGGTGGAGCACGGCCTCGCCCTGCTCCCTCCCGTGGTTGCTGGCGGGGCAGACTGTGGCAAACGACAACTGATAAATGGTGTGCGTGTGCTACAAGCTACCCTATTTGCTATACGAAGCGGTAGTGTTGCACCCCTGGAGGTCGATGAGTGGATCTCTGACGACGAGGCTAATGATGTTAGCGAGACATGCATCATTGAACTAGTAGTTGTTGAATATGCTGCCTGCAATGTTGCCAACTTGTCCTCGCCACCTCCGCAGGCGACTCTCCTTGGCATGCCTGCTTAGGTCACTGAAACTAGCATTGTTGTCGGTGACACAGTTGGTGAAGAGGAGTTGGCCTCTTAGACGCCGCTGGCTGTTTCAGCTTCAACTCCGCCGACTCCCTCTATCGTGATGCGGCCCTCTTTTTGGGCTTCTTCTAAGGATGACAAGGGCAGCGATGATGAAGAGATGGCCCCTCATACACCACCGCCTGCTAGGTTCTGCACTGTTGCTATTGTCGACGAGGTTGAGGGTAATGCGGTGAAGATGGCCTGCACTGTGGCTTCCACTGAAGCAGTTCAAGGTCAATGCCACTTTGGACTCTCTCTCTTTCAGTCCAGGTTGCCCTGATGCACATGGAACTCCTTCAGTTGGTCGACATTCGCATCGAGGAGGCGACTCACCCCCTTCGTGAGGAGGTGGCAACTCTCAAGATGTTGTTGGCGTGTGGTGGTGTTTCTTTGGAGCCGACGGAGACATGCCCTTCTGATGGTCTAGGGCTCGCCAAAGCATAGGATTCGGTTGCGCTTTACTCCTCTATGCAGAACTGGTCTTTGGTTGAGGAAGAGCAACTCTACGGTTGTGTCTCCTCTCATGGCCCGTCGTCACACCCAGTGGTGCCAGCTGCCTCTGAGTGCGAGGGAATGAGCTTGCTGAAAACTCATGCGCTTGACTTTGATAAGGTTGGTGATGTTGACGTTGTCGTCTCTCTCTCTCTCTCTCTCTCTCTCTCTCTCTCTCTCTCTCTCTCTCTATCTCCCTCCCTCCCTCCCTCCCTCCCTCCCTCTCTCTCTCTCTCTCTCTCTCTCTCTCTAGGCTTGTGGTTCTCATAGGTGATGGGGCTGTTACGTCAGAGTGGCTCATGTTCTTGGAACTGTCGTAGCCAGAGAGATTTGTGATTTTTTTCGCCACCTTGATTGCTGCCTATCCTGGATCCAACAAATCAACTGGGTGTAAGGCTAAGTTTGACCTTTGGGAAGGAGAAATCAAGCAAGAAGTGGGTTGCTACGGGAGATGCATCTACGGTTGCTTGATTTATGCCCCTATGTCATGGCTTGTCGTTGTCGGCGTCGCATAGAAGTGTCGTGTTTGGTGTGCTCGTTTCGTGTGATTCTATGTTCTTCTCTTAGGCCTGGCTGTCGGTCTGTGGACTTGGTGCGTTGTTGTTGTTGTTGTTGTTGTTGTTGTTGTTGTTGTTGTTGTTGTAGGTTTTTATCCGGTGTTTTCCTAAAAAAACTGTGCACTTTCATCTTATTAATCGAAGAGTCAAAGCTCGTGTCACCGTTTAAAAAAAACATAAGCAATTTTATCCTAAGCAATGCGATGCGTTTTTGGCGGTCGAAAAAAAAGAAACACTTATGGTTTATATATCTGCACTGACTGCAACCGTGTTGGAAGAGAGTTAAACAGTGCACGGGACCTCCCGGGAGAAACTCATTTGTGCTCTAATCTTCCAAAGATAGTGCCGAGCAATGGATCAAAGTCCAGCCCGTGCACGCGCACGCAGCACGCCCATGTCCATTTCATGCATATATCTTCGAAACAAAGCATGATCTTCATATCACCGCCCCCTTTGAGCTATCAGCTTCGCATGCCAAGGAAGTCTGGCCAGCGAGCAATGCCGTTGCCAAGCATGCATTACCTCTGCCTTAAAGCATGCAAAAAGGCCATCCATATCAATACATGTCACCCAGGAGTGCAAGCAAACCAATACCCCAAAAGAAATCCTTCCAAGCAACCTTTTCAATTACTCGATCGGTCAGGAGGGACCTTCCACAAGATTACCATGCGGCAAGCAATCAAGCAAGCCGAAAGGACGACGTCCGGCACCGGCAGCCTATAAATCCTCAGAGATCACATCCCATTCCACTCACACCACGAGTAGCCACACCAAGGGAAGAAGCTGGACAGTCTAGCCAGAGGACGCAGGCAGCTAGCACGATCGAAGATAGGGAGCAGCGAGGAGGACACGACGAGGCGGCCACTAGTAATGGCGGCGCCGGCGCCGAGGAACGTGAGCGTGGCGGAGCGGGCTCTGCGCGGGGTGGCGGACCTCATCAAGCTGCTGCCGAGCGGCACGGTGTTCATGTTCCAGTTCCTCAGCCCGCTCGTCACCAACAACGGCCACTGCGCCACATACAACAAGGTCCTCAGCGGCGCGCTCCTGGCGCTCTGCGGCGGCTTCTGCGCCTTCTCATCCTTCACCGACAGCTACGTCGGCTCCGACGGCAGGGTCTACTACGGCGTCGTCACGCGCCGCGGGATGCGCACCTTCTCCACCGACCCGGACGCCGCCGCCGGAAGGGACCTGTCCGGCTACCGGCTCCGCGCAGGCGACTTCGTGCACGCGGCGCTCTCGCTCTTGGTCTTCGCCACCCTCGCGCTGCTGGACAGGGACACGGTTTCGTGCCTCTACCCGGCCATAGAGGCCAGCGAAAGGACCATCATGGCCGTGATGCCGCCCGTCGTCGGCGGCGTCGCCAGCTACGCCTTCATGATGTTCCCGAACAACCGCCACGGCATCGGCTACCAGCCCACGCGCGCAACCGAGGACTTTGAGCACAAGCACTAGCTGATTTGATTCATGGCGTTGACGGGCGTCGCATCAACCGATTATTTACTCCTATCGATCTCTCTGCAGTGTGAGAGTGTGGGTGGTTTGGTCAATTGGGTACGAAGACTCGAGTCAGTGTGGGGTCGTGCGTGTTCTTGCTGTTTTAGTGACGTGTCACGTTGTCCTACTTACCTTTTTTTTAATTAATTTGTTGAAGTTTGCCTGGGGTCCATATTAAATTCGTTAAAGGGGGTCCATGTTGTTGTCACCGGTGAGTAAATTGCAGGAAGCTATTATAATTCGGGCTGTCAGAACGAGTGGCTTGTCAGTACCAGTTTTCGGACGGGCCAAGGCAGATCACGCTGATCCTGTCTGATGCCATTTTTAATAGCGCGGCCCCACTGTCATAGTCTATGTGTGCAAACGGCCGTTGCGGCGCCGTTTGGGCCCACATGTCATGAAGCTAATATCCAACAATACTAATTATCATGTCGTCACCAAAGCTGTCGCCTGAGTTCGCGCGGCCGGAGCCACCGGAGCCGCCTAGCAGCTCCACCACGCCAGCGACTTGTCCTACCACGGGCTGGAGGACGGCCATCTGGAGGCGCCGGGATGGAGGACAGGGGACAGGAGATGAGCTTGGAATGGGCGGCGCTCGGGGCGGGCGGCGGCGACACGGTAGGTGGGGCTCGGGACGGCGCCCACGGAGGGTGGCGGTGCTCGGGGCGAGCGGCGAGGTGGGAAGGCGGAGGGCGCCATGGCCGATTCTCCAAGCTCGCTACCATGGTGGCCCTCCTTCCTCTTGAGGTGGCCGGCGGCGACTGGTGAATGGGGACGGCTGGGCGACGCTCGGGACGGGCGGCGACGACGAGGTAGGTGGGGGCTCGGGACGGCGCCCACGGAGGGTGGCGACGCTCAGGGCGGGCGGCGAGGTGGGAAGGCGGAGGGCGCCATGGCCGGTCCTCCGAGCTCGCTCCCATGGCGATCCTTCTTCCTCTTGAGGTGGCCGACGGCGAGTGGTGAATGGGGACGGATGGGCGGCGCTCGGGGCGGGCGGCGACGACGAGGTAGGTGGGGCTCGGGACGGCGCCCACGGAGGGTGGCGGCGCTCAGGGCAGGCGGCGAGGTGGGAAGGCGGAGGGCGCCATGGCCGGTCCTCCGAGCTCGCTCCCATGGCGGTCCTTCTTCCTCTTGAGGTGGCCGGCGGCGAGTGGTGAATGGGGACGGTGGTGAACGGCGACAAGCCTCTGCAGCGGTGGTGAACGGGCGATGGTGGTGAAAATAAATGGGGGGTTGGTGGGGAGATGTGTGGGGCTGACGTGTGGGCCCACTAGCGGACAAAGAGGATAGGCTGCGCGTTCCATTTCACCACAACGGTCGATGCTCTAAACGGCGCCGCAACGGCCGTTTGCACACGTGGACTCTGACAGTGGGGCCGTGCTGTTAAAACCGGCATCAGACAAGGATCAGCGTGATCTGCGTTGGCCCGTCCAAAAATTGGTACTGACTAGCAAAAATTAAAAATGTTAGTACTAACTCGTTCTGACAGCCCGAATTGTGATAGCTTCCTGCAATTTTCTCGTCATGAGTTGGAAATTAATTCAAGATCACCCTCGGTGCCTCCTATGTGCTAGCGATTCTAGCATGCACGGGATATAATGCATATGCCCCCATCTTTTCTCTCCTATCACTTCTGTTTGTCATTTTTTCTCTTCTTTTGTCACTTTAGTAAATTTAAGTCTCAATTTGAAAGTTCTCTAGATTTTAAACTATAAGCCTAATTTGAGAACCATTTGAATATTTGGGTTTCTACCGAAAAGAACTTCAAAACATATCGAATATTATTTAGCAATATTTAAAATTGACTTCTAAAACATAATGAAACTTTGAAAATCATCATGAAACCTAGCAAAAATAATTTTTTCAACAATTGTTTTCACTGCGTTACAAACTTGGTTCATCGGAGTTGGAAAAATAATTCGCAACTCACTAAAAGTTCAAACCATAAATATATTGATGAAAAATAAAATAAATATTTTTCATTGGGTTTCAATTTCAATCATGACATTTCATTATGTTTCGAAATTCAAGTTTTGAATTTTGTTATTTTTTGGCTTGTTTCAAAGAATTAATAAAATAATATAAATGTTCAAATAGATTATTATTTCGATAATCATACTAACTTATATGACTCTTCTAAATATAGGATTAGAAATTAAATAAATAGGAAAGAGAGGAATATGAGTGGACCAGCCATTGTACTAACTGCACAAAAGATTCTATACTATCCAAATCTCAAAGCAAATAGTAGGAAATGAATAACTCTTGCATGCAGTACCTAGCATCCTTACATGACAATCAAACATATGTTGTTATTCCCGTAAGAAAAAAAATCCTACGTAGCCTAAAGTTTTTTTTGCCAAAAGGTTAGTTGAATCAATCGATAATTATCTCTCCTTCATATAATAGTACTCCTTCGTCGAGAAACAAATGACTCAGATTTGTCATGATTTGTACGTATCTACGCACTAAAACATGCATACATACGTGCAAATTTAGATAAATCCAATTCATTTATTTTTGAACGAAGAAAGTACAGGAAACCCACACAGAAATAAAAATTTCAATTATGTCCATGTTATTGTCACGAGGGCACAATTCAGAGCCACAAACAACTCAAATCGTATATTACTAAGTGTTACGAGAATTTGTTTGAAACTCTAGATGAAGGAAACTTCTCTAAGGATGAAGCTCAACATAAGATATTGCTCAAAATTTTGTTGAAGAAAATAACTTAATTATGGATTTTTTTTTTTGGAAAAGAGTATATATTAATATCACAGGGATACCAATTACACCTAACCTCTGCAACAACGCATGCCCTAGCGGCCCTACGGATGCACACAGCTCAGAAAAAAGAGAGAAGAATTAAAAAAAAGTCCCGCTATAGAGAACTAATCCTCAAAGCAACGACACTGACACCATTAGAACAACGCCAGTAGTCATCCACTCCAATAACAACGCATTCAAGAAGGAAACAGTGTACAAGCGCCGTCGTTGCCAATCAAAGATCATAGGTTTTCACCCTGGAGAAAGTCCTTGCTCACAAAACAATGCCTTCAACAAGGTCATTGCCAGGCACAACCAGTTAAGGCCAGACATTGGATTTTTACCCTGCAAGATAAGACTAGGAACTCCCACTGTGTTGTTTTCCCGCACCAACAGACGCTGCAACGAGTTCCAGATCACGCAGTCAGTTCTCCGTCGCCATAAAAACAAAAATCACCATCGCTATACTCATATTTCCGCTTTCCTGACATTCTCCGCTTCTGACTTCACCATGGCTCTAAGAATGGCACTTGGTGGGAACAAACAACAGAGCTTCGCAACGCTCCCGCTGAAACCAAACGGCCAGAAAAACAAGGTGCGCACGACCGAATACCTTCCGATCCAGCAATCTCCAGGCATGATACGTCCATGGGAGTTCGCCGGCGGAGCCTTTCGGAACCCGCCTCTCCAGACCAGATCAACGAGGGCAGACATCAAGCAGACATTCGTCTTCGTGCGAAAGAAACCAAAGGACCACCTCCTTTATTAGATCTGACGCAGCGATCCCCACACCCACGGCCGGTTTCCGGAGAACGGATCGAGCAGGCAATTAAGGATAGAGAGCCGATCTAGGTCTTCCAACGAAATCCCATCGTCGGCACCAACTTCACCAGATCGCTGTCCGCCCCACTCCGGTAGAGGCTGCCGCCTCCAGATCCAAGCTCCCACGAAGCCACCGCCGGCCGGAGCCGTGGAGACGTTCTAAATAGAACACAAGAAGACTAATATCCAAATGGTTTTCAGCCGAGTTATATCGGAGCTTCTGGGATTTTATCAAATCGGATCTTCTGGCTTTGTTTGGTTTTCTTCAAACTGGACAACTAAAATTGTTTTGCCAAAATTTTGGTGAAATTATTTTAACGTCTAATGTTAATGAGGCAAAAGGATCCATAATACTAGCATATACGTCTCCTTAATGTTAGTTTTAAAATATTTACAAAAGCTACAACTATTAAACTAAACTCGATGGCTGATTTGTGTGGCTCGTCCTACTTAGACTGCGTTTATGTGAGGAAAGAAACATTCTAGATGGTGTAACAATCCACGAACTAATTCAGAAAAATTTGAATGCACTATACTTAAAATTAATTTTGAAAAAGTCTATAAAAAGTTAAGTGCTCTTTTTTTTAACAAACTCTCAGAAAGAAATGATTTTTTGCAGAGTGGCGTGCTTTAATCCATAATTCCGTGTGTGTATATAGTGTGGCCATCAAAATCAATGATGACGTTGGCAAATACTTCGAAATAAAAAGGTATTACAAGGTGATCCATTATCACCTATACTATTTAACATAGTGATTGATATGTTAGCTGTGATGATTGAACGCGCTAAGATAGATGAGCAAATTGACGGGATAGTTTCGCATCCCGTGGATGGTGGATTGTCTATCCTTCAATATGCCGATGACATGATTTATTTTTGGAACATGAAATTGAGAAATCAAGAAATATGAAATTAATTTTGCTTGCTTTTGAATAAGTTCGGGTCTTAATATAAACTTCCATGAGAGCGTACTGTTTTGGTTTGGTGAGGTTCAAGACGAGGCCCATATGTATGCTAAACTTTTTGGTTGAGGGAAAGGTCAGTTTACGATTAACTATTTAGGGATTCTAATCCATTATTGGAGACTTATATATGCTGTATGTTAACATGTCGTGGAGAGACTACAAAAAAGAGTAAGTAGTTAGAAAAATTTATATCTCTAGGCAGAAGATTGATCCTCATAAATTTTGTGCTACGTAATATGGTATTGTATATGATATCATTCTTCCAACTTCCTAAAAGAGTGTTACAGAGATTAAATTATTTACAATCAAGATTGTTTTGGCAAGGGGATAGCGAGAAAAAAAAAACCGATCGGCCAAATAAAGTGTGGTTTGCCGTCCAAAAGAACAAGGAGGGCTCAGTATTCATGACCTTAAGGTAAAAAATAACGATATCCTAGGTAAATGGTTTATAATCTACTTATAGAAGACAATGTATGAGAAAACCCTCCTAAAATAAAATATATTAGCTCAACTGAATTGTCCCATTGGAAACCTGGGAACTCGTATTTTTGGCAGGTCTAATGGCTACGAAGAAATATTTATTCCTCTATGGATCATTTCTATTAAGGATGGTTCTAAAATTTGTTTTTAGAAGGACAAGTGGCTTGGGAATGCTATACTCCGGAAACAATATCCAGCTTTATATATTATCGTGTGTCATAACACTAGTAGAAAACGGACCTTTGGTCCATAGCATTAGTCCCAGTTCTGGTACAAACCGGGACTAATGCCCTGGTCCCAACGGCTAGAAACGGCCGCAGGGACCAGAAGACATTAGCCCCGGTTCGTATGTGAACTTTAGCCCCGGTTCGTTTAACAAACCGGAGCTAAAGGGTCTGGCGCTGGAAAAGAGCAGATGCTTGGACCTTTAGCCCCGGTTTGTTTCTCAAACCGGGACTAAAGTCCCCGACTATAGCTTCTTCCCCTTCCCAGCCCGAGCCATTTCAAGCTCACACAATCATCCCTCTCAAATTTCTCCCCTCAATCTCGAGTTCTGCCCCATTTTTCTCAAGATCTGTGAAGATTTTTTGGCTCCACATCTATCAAGGGTCCTAAGAGGTTAGCAACTTCATCATTTCATCTCTCATTGCTTGTTTTAGCTCATTTCATGCTCTAGAAATGGATAGATTTTGTGTGGGTTCTATCTCTGTATATATGGTTAATTTGGCACATATAGTTCTCGAAATTCATTTGATTCATCGAAGCACATAGATACATGAGTTCATCCTATATACATATCTTGGTTTGACACGTTGTCTTGAAATCCAGTCGGTTCACAGTGCATCATGTCACTGTCGAGCAACAAAATATTCTTCTTTCTTCTACCTGTCGTCACAAAATCCATTGAAACAAAAATAAGTACCAAAACTATGAAGACACACATATATATAGTGGCGCCCTAGCATTTTAGTTAATCATCGGCCAGTTAAGCAAGAAATTAAGAACAAAAACATGAACACGCCAAGGAGCTACCAAATTAAATTAGGGAGTGCCTCTATGGCGAGCTCCTCGAATATGTCTGAGGACAAGGCATCCTAAGACATCTTCGAGAAGCTCTGCCATAGTGGTGTCCCTGCTCTCGCACACCATCTTTCAGTTCATATCTTTTCTATCTAAATTAGTATGCTGGTGGAGCTAACTAATTTCACATATTAGGGAGTGCCTCTACGGCGAGCTCCTCGAAGATGTCTGAGGACGAGGTCCTAAGACATCTTCGAGAAGCTCCGCCGTAGTGGTGTCCCTGGTCTCGCACACGATCTTCCTTGCAGTTGATAGTTCACAAGGAAGCCTATTTATAGATTAAGCAGCACACCATAGTGTCGACACTCATGACATAATGTTGATACTCACCCCTGTCATATTGTCGCCACCCACTGAAACAATGTCGCCACTCACTGGCATAGTGTCCACTCACGACATATAGTGTCGTCACCCACTTTTAGTCCCGATTGGAGACACCATTCGGGACTAAACGGGCTCATGTCGGCCCCAGCCTGCCACAACCCCTTTAGTCCCGGTTGGTGTGTCCAACCGGGACTAAAGATATAGTAGAAAGTTTTTTAAATTAGTGCTTGTTTGATGTATACGATGTGTTCTTTTATTTTTATACTAGTACTACTATTAGCATCATGATTTTGTTTGATGAACTTATAAAATGCAGATGAGACGACAATGGATGTACGCTGACCGAATCTCTGACGAGTTCATTAAAGGCGTGCGTTCTTTTCTCGTTATGGCAGAGGCAAACAAGCGGAATGGTTTTATCCGTTGTCCATGTGGTGAGTGTCGGAACCACAAGGAATACTCTTCCTCAAGAGTCCTTCATGGCCACTTGTTTCGGTTCGGTTTCATGTCTGGCTATAATTGTTGGACCAAGCACGGAGAAAGAGGGGTTATGATGGAAGACAACAAAGATGAAGAGAATGATGAAAGCTATCCTATGTCCCCTGAATACGGTGGTACTACAATGGAAGACAATGATGAAGAAGAAGCAGAAGAACGTGCATCATATGAGCCATATGATGATCTTGGTCGGGCCATTGCTGATGCAAAGGGAGAATGTGATAGCGAAAGGGAGAGGTTGAAATTTGAGCAGATGTTAGATGATCACAACAAATTGTTGTACCCCAATTGCGAAGATGGCCACAAAAAGCTAGGCAGCACACTGGAATTGCTGAAATGGAAGGCAGAGGTCGGTGTGCCTGACAAGGGATTTGAAAAGTTGTTGAAGATAATGAAGAAGTTGCTTCCAAAGGATAACGAACTGCCCGCCAGTACTTACGAAGCAAAGAAGGTTGTCTGCCCTCTAGGATTAGAGGTACAGAAGATACATGCATGCATTAATGACTGCATCCTCTATCGCGGTGAGCAGTACGAGAATTTGGATGCATGCCCGGTATGCATTGAATTGCAGTATAAGATCTGACGATATGACCCTGGTGATGTTGAGGGGGGCGCACGAGGAAGAGGGTTCCCACCAAGGTGATGTGGTATGTTCCTATAATACCACGGCTGAAACGTTTGTTCAGAAACGAAGAGCATGCCAAATTGTTGCGATGTCACAAAGAAGACCGTAAGAAGGACGAGATGTTGAGACACCCCGCTGATGGGTCGCAGTGGAGAAAAATTAAGAGAAAGTACCCGAACTTTGCAGGTGACGCGAGAAACTTATGGTTTGGTCTAAGTATGGATGGCATGAATCCTTTTGGGGAGCAGAGCTGCAGTCATAGCACATGGCCTGTGACTTTGTGTATGTATAACCTTCCTCCTTGGTTGTGCATGAAGCGGAAGTTCATTATGATGCCAGTGCTCATCCAAGGCCCGAAGCAACCCGGCAACGACATTGATGTATACCTAAGGCCATTAGTTGAAAAACTTTTACAGCTATGGCACGGACAAGGTGTATGTGTGTGGGATGAGCACAAACATGAGGAATTTAACCTACGGGAACCATCAATGATTGGCCTGCTCTTAGTAACATTTCAGGACAGACAAACAAGGGATACAATGCATGCACACACTGTTTAGATGACACTAAAAGTATTTATTTGGATAAGTGCAAGAATAATGTGTACCTAGGGAATCGTCGTTTTCTTCCGCCCACGCATTCCCTAAGAAGGAAAGGCAAGCATTTCAATGGTGAAGCAGATCACCAGAGTAAGCATGTCCGTCGTACTGGTGATGATGTATTTGATATGGTGAAGGATTTAAAGGTAATCTTTGGAAAGGATCCTGGCGGACAGTCCGTTCCGAAGGAAGCTGGCAGACACACACCCATGTGGAAGAAGAAATCTATATTTTGGGAGCTACCCTATTGGAAAGTCTTAGAGGTCCGCTCTGAAATCGACGTGATGCACCTGACGAAGAATGTTTGCGTGATACTGCTAGGCTTCTTGGGCGTGTATGGAAAGAATAAAGATACACCAGAAGCACGACAAGACCAACAACATATGAAATACCGAGAAGGCAGGCATCCAGAGTTGTTTCAAGGTACTGCCAGCTACGCTCTTACCAAGGAAGAGAAGGAAATATTTTTTGAATGCCTGAGTAGTATCAAGGTGCCTTCTGGCTTCTCGTCCAATATAAAGGGAATAATAAATATGGCAGATAAAAAATTCTAGAACCTGAAGTCTCATGACTGCCACGTGCTTATGACGCAACTGCTTCCGGTTGCTTTGAGGGGGCTTCTGCCGGAAAATGTTAGAGTACCCATTGTGAAGCTATGTTCGTTCCTCAATGCAATTTCTCAGAAGGTAATCGATCCAGAAAGTCTACCAGGGTTACAGAAAGATGTGGTCTAGTGTCTTGTTAGTTTTGAGTTGGTGTTCCCACCATCCTTCTTCAACATAATGACACACCTTCTAGTTCACCTAGTCGAAGAGATTACCATTCTCGGTCCTGTATTTCTACACAATATGTTCCCCTTTGAGAGATTCATGGGAGTCTTAAAGAAATATGTCCATAACCGTGCGAGGCCAGAAGGAAGCATCTCCAAGGGATATGGAACAGAGGAGGTCATTGAGTTTTGTGTTGACTTTATTCCTAACCTTAAGCCGATCGGTGTACCTGAATCACGGCATGAAGGGAGACTTAGTGGAAAAGGCACGATAGGAAAGAAAGCAAAGATATGTATGGATGGACATTCTTTCACTAAAGCACACTATACAATTCTGCAAGGTTCCACCTTGGTGGCTCCATATATCGAGGTACATAAGAATATTGTACGCTCGAACTACCCGGGGCAGTCTGACAGGTTGATTAGAGATGAACACGTGAAGACTTTCGGCGGTTGGTTGCAGACACATCTCATGAATGACACCACTGTTGGGGATCAGTTGTACTTGTTGGCTAGGTCTCCATCTTCAACTATATTAACTTTCCAAGGTTACGAGATCAATGGGAATATATTTTACACGCACGCCCAAGATAAAAAGGGCACCAACCAAAACAGTGGTGTCCGATTTGATGCAACGGACGAGAATGGGAAAAAGGACACATATTATGGTTACATAGAGGACATATGGGAACTTGACTATGGTCCTAATTTCAAGGTCCCATTGTTTCGATGCAAATGGGTCAAGATGACAGGAGGTGGGGTAACGGTAGACCAGCTGTACGGAATGACAACAGTGGATCTCAATAATCTTGCGTACGGAGACGAACCATTCGTCCTTGCCAATCATGTGGCTCAAGTTTTATATGTGAAGGACATGTCTACTAGACCGAGAAAAAGGAAAGATAAGCAAAAGAATATAATGTCATACGATGAGCCAAAGCGCCACATAGTTCTTTCAGGAAAAAGAAACATGGTGGGAGTTGAGGACAGGACAGACATGTCAGAAGATTATGACAAATTTCATGAAATTTCGCCATTCAAAGTGAAAACTGACCCAAGAATATCGCTAAATAAGGAAGATGCTCCATGGTTACAGACAATAAGAGAACCAAAACACTCGATGTGGATGTTGGTGATGTAATGTATTAAATCTTTTGTGAATTAATCCTATTTTTCATTTATTAAAGGAAGATGCTCCATGGTTAATAATGGAATTTCTGAGATTGCTGTAGGCAGGTACCAAAATTGTAGACTAGGTAACACTTAGACATTTATTAATATTAAAAACCGGGACAAACCGGGACTAGCTAACACTGAGGACTAAATCCACCCCCTTTAGTCATAATCATGACTAGTCCTATAGTACACAGATTCAGGGTCTTCTTCGTCATCGTCATCATCATCGTCATCGTCACCTGCCACTCCAGAGATCCTCAGCCCAGCCATGGCATATACCGGGGGCACCTGCCACTCCGGCCTCGGATTCACGGCGGGCGGGGGAGGAGTCTCCTAGAAGACGATGCCGCTACCACCGGGCGGGGGAGGGGCCTTCTTGTGGCTCTGTGGCGGGTAGACTTGTGGGAACCGCAGGCGAGGATGGTCTCCCCCAGCGATGTAGCGCATCACGCCGATGATAGTACGGTTCGCCAACCACAAACGCCGACTGGCTTCATTGTGGTTCATCGGGGGCGGGCCATCACCCTCGTACCTGGCGAGCTCCCTTTCCCGTCGGTTATCAAAGAAGGCATTCCAGGAGTGATAGTTGTCGGGATCCCACTGGGGATCCATCCGCTGCTCCGGCGTGAGCTCATGGTAGAAGCGTTTCGTGATGGCTGCCTGTCTGGCGGAGCCTTGAGGCACAGGAGGGACAGGAACCCCTCCAGCGCTCAGCATCCAGCCGGCGGCCGGCCGGTAGCCCAGCGGGCAAGGGTAGTTGGAGGCCCACAACGCCTGGGTCTCCTCGAGGGTCAGAATGGCCCAGTAGGCACTGTCCATAGTTGTGAGAGAGGAAGGTGCGGATGTATGGATAGCCATGGCGTGGTCGGCCTATATATAGATGGAAAGTGCTAGAAAACATGGCGGGAAACGGTGGGATATGGCGGGAAATATCTTTAGTCCCGGTTAGTGGCTACAACCGGGACTAAAAGCACCGTTCAGAGGGAAAGGGCGGGAAAACATGGCGGGAAGCGGTGGGATATGGCGGGAAATATCTTTAGTCCCGGTTAGTGGCTACAACCGGGACTAAAAGCACCGTTCAGAGGGAAACGGCGGGAAAACATGGGGGGAAGCGGTGGGATATGGCGGGAAATATCTTTAGTCCCGGTTTCATGGCTTTCGGTCCAAGAGACGGATGTTATGTCTTGAATCGCGGCATAGTTTGTGATACGGTGCCCATATTGTGCATGCATGTGTATATTGAGATGTAGAACAATGTTGCAGGAGGAAGTTTTCCTTTTCGTTGCTCGAAAAAGCCATTTTCCATTTTCCGAGCGCAAAAAGACGGGTCATTTTGTGAAGCAGCCACCAAAATACAATTACAGAATGCTACCATCCCATTTTTCTAAAATAGTAGACCACGTTACGTGAACTATATCCCAACCGGGGGATCTCAAACCTTTCTGTCCTTCCCGGGTGAAAAAGACAAATGTCTGCCGAATCGGTAGGAAGTGGGTCCGATTTGAACTACAGGTACATGATCTAACGTCCGTGATTTTTTGAAAAAATCATTTTTAGACTCACAATATGTCGTTTTTTTAGAGATCCAATGCAAGTTCTAACATTATCATCCCCTATCTTCACGCACGCCGTTTTGACCTAAGTTCGAAACGACAAAAAATTCAAAACGGGCATAAAAATTCAAAAAAGGTCCGGACAATGTGAATCCTTCGCGTGGTGTGATATTATGTAACATATTTTCAAGGAAAAATATCAAACTTGGTATACTGATTATGTCTCCAAAAAACCTTCACAAAATGACCTATCATGTTCGAGGTTTCATGGCTTTCGATACAAGAGACGGATGTTATGTGTTGAATCGCGGCATAGTTTGTGATATGGTGTCCATATTGTGCATGCATGTGTATATTGGAATGTAGAACAATATTGCAGGAGGAAGTTTTCATTTTCGTCGCTTGGAAAAGCCATTTTCCATTTTCCGAGCGCAAAAAGACGGGTCGTTTTGTGAAGCAGCCACCAAAATGCAATTACAGAATGCTACCATCCCATTTTTCTAAAATAGTAGACCACGTTACGCGAACTATATCCCAACCGGGGGATCTCAAACCTTTATGTCCTTCCCGGGTGAAAAAGACAAATGTCTGCCGAATCGGTAGGAAGTGGGTCCGGTTTGAACTACAGGTACATGATCTAACGTCCGTGATTTTTCGAAAAAAATCATTTTTAGACTCACAATATGTCGTTTTTTCAGAGATCCAATGCAAGTTCTAACATTATCATCCCCTATCTTTACGCACGCCGTTTTGACCTAAGTTCGAAACGGCAAAAAATTCAAAACAGGCATAAAAATTCAAAAAAGGTTCGGACAATGTAAATCCTTCGCGTGGTGTGATATTATGTGACATAGTTGCAAGGAAAAATATCAAACTTGGTATACTGATTATGTCTCCAAAAAACCTTCACAAAATGACCTATCATGTTCGAGGTTTCATGACTTTCGGTACAAGAGACGGATGTTATGTGTTGAATCGCGGCATAGTTTGTGATACGATGCCCATATTATGCATGCATGTGTATATTGGGATGTAGAACAATGTTGCAGGAGGAAGTTTTCCTTTTCGTCGCTCGGAAAAGCCATTTTCCATTTTCCGAGCGCAAAAAGACGGGTCGTTTTGTGAAGCAGCCACCAAAATGCAGTTACCGAATGCTACCATCCCATTTTTTAAAAAAGTAGACCATGTTACGTGAACTATATCCCAACCGGGGGATCTCAAACCTTTTTGTCCTTCCCGGGTGAAAAAGACAAATGTCTGCCGAATCGGTAGGAAGTGGGCCCAGTTTGAACTACAGGTACATGATCTAACGTCCGTAATTTTTTGAAAAAATCATTTTTAGACTCACAATATGTCATTTTTTCAGAGATCCAATGCAAGTTCTAACATTATCATCCCCTATCTTCACGCACGCCGTTTTGACCTAAGTTCGAAACGGCAAAAAATTCAAAACGGGCATAAAAATTCAAAAAAGGTCCGGACAACGTAAATCCTTCGCGTGGTGTGATATTATGTGACATAGTTGCAAGAAAAAATATCAAACTTGGTATACTGATTATGTCTCCAAAAAACCTTCACAAAATGACCTATCATGTTCGAGGTTTCATGGCTTTCGGTACAAGAGACGGATGTTATGTGTTAAATCATGGCATAGTTTGTGATACGGTGCCCATATTGTGCATGGATGTGTATATTGGGATGTAGAAAAATGTTGCAGGAGGAAGTTTTCCTTTTCGTCGCTCGGAAAAGCCATTTTCCATTTTCCGAGCGCAAAAAGACGGGTCGTTTTGTGAAGCAGCCACCAAAATGCAGTTACAGAATGCTACATCCCATTTTTCTAAAATAGTAGACCACGTTACGTGAACTATATTCTAACCGGGGGATCTCAAACCTTTCTGTCCTTCCTGGGTGAAAAAGACAAATGTCTGCCGAATCGGCAGAAGTGGGTCCGGTTTGAACTACAGGTACATGATCTAACGTCCATAATTTTTAAAAAAAATCATTTTTAGACTCAAAATATGTCGTTTTTTCAGAGATCCAATGCAAGTTCTAACATTCTCATCCCCTATCTTCACGCACGCCGTTTTGATCTAAGTTCGAAACGGCAAAAAAATCAAAACGGGCATAAAAATTCAAAAAGGTTTTAAAAAAGGTTTTGAAAAAGGTTTTGAAAAAGGTTTAAAAAAAGTTTTTAAAAAAGGTTTTGAAAAAGGTTTTAAAAAAGTTTTTTAAAAAGGTTTTAAAAAAGATTTTTAAAGAAGGTTTTTAAAAAGGTTTTAAAAAAGGTTTTTTAAAAAGGTTTTGAAAAAGGTTTTTAAAAAGTTTTTTTGTTTCTAAAAAGGTTTTAAACAGGCATATAATAATTAATTTTAAAAAAGGTTTTTAAAAAGGTTTTGAAAAAGCTTTTAAAAAAGGACCTTTAGCCCCGGTTTGACCTACAAACCGGGGCTAAAGGGGTGCGGGGCTATGCGCGAAACGCGGTGCCCCGAAAATCCTTTAGCCCCGGTTTGTGCTACCAACCGGGGCTAAAGGTACCCCTTTAGTCTCGGTTTATGCTACCAACCGGGGCTAAAGGTGGCGTGGGTATAAATACTCACTCCGTGCGCCCCGGTTCGTGCACTGAACCGGAGCACACAGAGCCCCCCCACCGCCGCACCGTCTTCCTGCTCTCGCACATCCGTCGCTGTGCCGCCACGCCGTCCGTCCCTGTGCCGTCCCCGCGCCATCCGTCCCCGCGCCGCCCGAGCCGTCCGTCCCTGCACCGGCCGAGCCGTCCGTCCCCGCGCCGTCCTTCCTCGCGCCGCCCGAGCCGTCCGTCCCCGCGCCGCCCCTCCCTGCACCGCCCGAGCCCGCACCGCGCCCACGCCGTCCACCACACCACCAGAGCCGGCGCCCCTCTCCCTGCGGTGAGTTAGTGTTAATTAGTTAAATTTTGTTGTTAAATTTTTTAGTGTTAATTAGTTAGTGTAATTTTAGTGTATTTTAGGATTCATTAGTTAGGGTTATTTTAGGTTAATTAGTTAGTGTAATTTTGTTATTTTGTTGTTAAATTATTTAGTGTTAATTAGTTAGTGTAATTTTAGTGTATTTTAGGATTTTAGTTAGTGATTTTAGGATTTTTCTTAGTTAGTGAATTTTAGGATTTTTCTTAGTTAGTGAATTTTAGGATTTTAGTTAGTGAATTTAGTTAGTGAATTTTAGTGTAATTTTTCTTAGTTAGTGAAATTTAGGATTTTAGTTAGTGAATTTTAGTTTAATTTTTCTTAGTTAGTGAATTTTAGGATTTTAGTTAGTGAATTTAGTTAGTGAATTTTAGTGTAATTTTTCTTAGTTAGTGAATTTTAGGATTTTAGTTAGTGAATTTTAGTGTAATTTTTTCCTAGTTAGTGAATTTTAGGATTTTAGTTAGTGTTTAATATAGTTTATTTTAGTTAGTGAATTTAGTTAGTGTTTAATATAGTTTATTTTAGTTGATACTATTTATTTTCATCATGTTTAAAGTATACAGGTTTAATTTAGTGTTTAGGAATATGCTGATTCCTCATCCTCGTTCACTCGGCGTGACCCCCATAGCGCTACTAGATAGTGTCGCCGGGCATCCACGGGGCTGGGCTCCGCCGGGCTGGCACTGGGAGGTGCTACCAGCCGGGGGACGTCGTCTCGTGAGGAATTCGGGTGTTGTCGTTGACCCGGATCTTCTATGGTGGTGGCCGAGTGGTCCAGGTGCGATGCAGAGGGAGCCGGGCCCCGACGAGGTGGTACAACGTCGTGTCAGGGAGGAGGACGATCACGTCCGGCGCTACATGCACATTTTAGGAGTCCGGGACGCCAATACCTGTCAGCTTCTTCAGGCACCTTACCCGAGATATTCTCCGGTGATGGTTCCTACACTTTGGGTGCACACCTCCCGCGGCTCAGTAGCAGGGGCTCGACGTCTTCGCTGAGCTAGCTAGATGTGTAATAGGGTTGTATTGTTGTTTAATTGGTACTTTATTGTTGTACTAGCTGGATTATTCGAGATGTATTGTTGTTTAACCGGTACTTTATCTTTCTTTATCGCATTGTTTAAGATGGATTACTTTATCTTCCTTTATTTTATCGCATTAAGCAAAATGGTTTTATCTTTCTTCTGTATTAGTTAAGTTATTGACGGTAGAGACAACGAAGAGCACATCATGTACAACATGATAGATGAGGGTACATGAGGTTACAATTATGATGGAGATGATGATGGCTCCCAATACCTCAACTTGGATGAAGCCGACAGAAGAGACGACTATGACGAATTCTTTGGTGGAGACGACGGTGGAATTGACGGTGGAGACACCACCATAGCAAAGACCGGCGAGGTATATAAAGCCTCTGCTGATCACGAGCTAGTAGATGCATTAGTTGATTCATATATATATATATATATATATATTTATATATATGTACTAACGACTGTTTCTTCTCTTAGACCTCCGCATCGGGCGAATCTTCTGCAAGGAAACGAGGCCCGACCAAAAAGTTGGCCGACGGTATGCGTTTCACCATTGATCTAGTGTCTGAGTTCCGCGAACCTTTGGAGCCGAAAGAGTCCGCAAGTGTATTTGTATACCAATGTGGAGCGATAGTTAGGGACGCCATCCCGATCACTACTCAGAAGTGGAATAAGCTAGGAAAGAAAAGTGATCGATTGGAGAAACTTTTGTCGATGACAGAGCCAAAGACGGTCTTTGGAATTCACTCATGGCACACTTCTCTCTGCCTGAATTGGACACTCCTGAACTCACTGAGGCATTGAGGTTGCATGTCAGAAAGTGGGCCCTTAAGAAGATGGGCGGATAGTTCAAGGACTGGAAGAAAAGATTGTACAACAACTTTCCCAAGAAGGGGCTGACTCCGCCATTCACTGGCCCGCTGGAGAAGCAGCGGGATAATTGGGCCCCATTTGTGACATATAAGGAATCAGAAGCAGCTACAGCCAAGTCGGAAAAGAATAAGTTAAATGCGGCCAAAAAGAAATATCACCATACTATGGGTACAGGTGGCTACAAGACGGCCGTGCCTAAGTGGACAAAAACCGAGAAAGAAATGCGTCTAAAAGGGGTCACGCCAGCTACACATCAGTGGCCCGTGAGGTCAAAAAATTGGCTCCTTGGGCATGGGGGGTCATATGACACTGAAACCGGGGAGATTATTGTTACAAAGGAGGCCATTACTAAACCCAAAGATGAACTTGTTAAAGTGATACAACTGAGAAAAGATGGAAAGTTCATTTCCCGACAGAGAGAACGATGAGCTGACATATGCCCTCGGGAATCCTGAAAAAGTTGGACGAACACGAGGCTTTGGCTCATCTGTTCCATGGAAGACAGGGTTTCCCGCTGACATCGACACTTATAGAAGCCGATCCAGAAAAACGAACCGGCAGAAGGCGGAGGAGGCAGCGCGGTTGGAGGCGGTTGAAAAAAGGAACGAGGAATTTCAAGCCATGTTCAAGCTACAGCAGGAGCAGATTAATGAACTTAGAGTACTGGCCCGACAGCAAGATCCTGCGTTAGACAGTCCGGTGGGCCCATCTCAGCGGAGAAGCAGCGTGGCTTCCACGGAGGTACAAGCTAATAATCCAATGATGATGGACAATAATGCAACGATGGTTCGCTACCCCGTGGATGAAGTCGAGGCAAGGACAGCTTGTGAGCTACATGTCACAGTGAAGAACATTTCTATGAAGGTGGCGCTTGGCTTTGCTTTACCTTGTCCACCGGAAGCGACCTACCATGGAAGTCAGATTCCAGTTGGCTATGCTCGTGTCGGTGTGGATGAAGTTGAACTGACATGTCGATCACTTGAGCTTGACATCCCTGCAGGCGAAGGGGAGAAAACACTTGGAGAAGTGGAGGGTGGGATCATTCTTTGGAAAAAACAACACATCGTGTTTCCAGGCTGGGCGCCAAGGAAATCTTCTCCTCCGAGAAGCAATCCATCACCTCCAAGGCCACCATCACCTCCGAGTCCACCGTCTCCACCAAGAAACAATAGTCCACCCCTTCCTGAGAGGGATTGCAGCGCGACTTCATCTCCATCTCCGGCGCCTCCGCCTCCGCCCACTGAATCAAAGGGAAGAAAGCGGAAGAATAACACCGCTACGTCGAGGGAGACCCGACGCCGAAAACGACAAGATCCCCTACCAAGAGTACCGCCGTCTCCTCCCAAGTTAGATTATCACCGGACTGATGAGGAAAGCGCGGTGATCTCCTGAGCCGAAGTGAAGGCCCATTTTGCACCAAAACAACCCGAGCCATAGGTGCTAGTTGATCCAAAAGTCAAGAAGCACTTCAAGGCATTCCTTGAGCAACCACCCCAACATGTGTTAAATAGGAAAGATGACTATACACGCTGTCTTACGAAGACACTAAAAGAGAAGTCATCAAGCAGTACTGCAAGTGAGAGAAAATCAAAAGAAGTTGCCCAGCTCGGCAAACAGGCAAAACAATCCATTGCCCCGCTCAAGGTGTTACCCCAGCCCACACAAGGTGCAATAGATATGGAAATAGCTATTAAATTAGCCAAGAAGTGTAACGTGCCGGTCGAAGCACTTCTAGCCGGCGGAGATAATGTCGCCAAGGGACCAATAGCATGAAAATTTGTCTACGGGGAGCCTCTGGTCAGCGATGAGGTATTCGATGATCTGCCAACACATATGCGACTGTTGCATATCTGGTACTTGAAAGTCACAAAGGAAGGGCGACAATTTCTCCTATGTAAAGTTGGAGAGGAGTACTTCCGTCCAGACGAGATCTCCATTGAACTTTGTGAACTATTTCAGTTATTCAACCTAGACTCCCTCGACAAGTCCCTCCTCAGCATATATTGTCTGTAAGTAATTAAGTCACTAACTCAGCTGGTTCAATTCATTTCCTGTCGTTATCCTCACTATATCTCCTTCTGTATGCTATTATATATGCAGAATGAAGATTCAAGAATGTAGAAGAAAGTCAATCTACAGCATTGGGTTCGTTGACCCAAACAGAGTAAATGGACATACGCTAATAAATAACCTCGAGGAAACAGAGGATAACTTGCTAATGTTTTTAATGGAGCAACATTACAAGACACAAATACTATTTCCTTACAACTATGGGTAAGAGTCTTACTGTCCTGTACACATTCAATTTTTGTTTACTCGATATTAAGTGTATATAAACGATCGCAGCTTTCACTGGATTCTTCTAAACATTGACGTTGACCGTGAAAAAGTTGAAATCTCGGACTCGTTAAATAAGCCGATGGAAGACTACCGCAGACTCGTTAAATAAGCCGATGGAAGACTACCGTAGCATAATTGATTGCCTCCAAAAGTAATTTCAATCACTATATCTGTCTCTTTCGTTCATTCTCGGAGATGTAAAATAATTAATAACTCATTCATTTCTTTTTTGCTGGACAGGGTTTGGAAAAGGTTCACGAAGGAGGTTCAGGGTGAATGGCGTGAGGAGCTCACTTTTCGTACGGTCCCGGTAAGTAGTACGAGAGCTAGGGGACTAATTTATGTGAATATTACAATTATCATTCTTACAATTATCATGCTTGATTATTATCTGATTGAATTATATTCTCGATCGAAAAGTGTGCGACGCAGCCACAGGGGACTAATTTATGTGGATATTACGTATGTGAGTTCATTTGTGGGTGTATGGAGCAAGGCACAGATTTCCTTCAAGTACGTAAACAATATATTCGCAATTTATTCTATACCATAGTTTTTGTTGAGTTCCATTCATAATGATCTACTTCTTTATATATATAGTTGGATGCGATGCGGGATAATCTCCTACCACATGAACGCCTACTAGCAATTCAAGAGGAGTTGTCGGGATTTTTGCTCAGGGACGTCATAAAATCAAAAGGAGAGGACAACGTAGATAGACCTTCGTATAATCGTGGATAGACACAAAAGGACAGTATCTGTTGTAATGATGATCTTAGTGTAAATCAATTAGACGAGCTCTAGTCTCGGTTGTGTATATATTTATATGTATTTTTGTTATCATGAGTGAAATTATATTATATATGCATCAATGTATACAACATGTAGTAGTGTAGAATAATATGTATATGAAAACATAAAATGAAAAATAATCAAACACAATAAAAGAAAACCCTAAAACCTCACCTCCTGCCGCGGCAGCAGTTTGGTGCAAAATGCTGCCGCGGCAGAAGAATTTTAGTTCTGGTTCGTGTTATGAACCGGGACTAAATATCCTTCAGCCCAGCGCGCACAGAGCGGCTACGTGGAGATAATCTAGTCCCGGTTTATAACAGAACCGGGACTAAAGGCCTAACATTTAGTCCCGATACGTTAGTCTCGGATTGCAATCCGGGACTAAAGCCTCTTACAAACCGGGACTAGTGTCCTGTTTTCTACTAGTGTTAGTGTAAAGGTGATACTATCCCCATGGTGTTGGAATCCTTGACACCAAATTTAAAGTTAAGAACAAATTAAATCGGCTCGAGAGTTGCATCGTGAAATGCTTTGTTACAACATTTGGCAAAGGGGAAATTGTCACAAGGAGCTGCTGAGTTTCGCTAGAACCTACATGCTAGTGGGAAATTCTCTTTGGTCCAGCTAGCCATGCCATTCGATCCTCGCGGAGGTGTCACTCCTACAACAGATAACCTTGTTAAGACAAATTGGTAGTACGAGATGTGTTTTTATCACCCGGATGATACAATATAACATATGTTCTTCGAATATAAATTTTCTTGTTCTATATGGTCGGTCATTCAAATAGCTTTTGTCTTGTAACATGCGTTTAGTATTTCTAATATATTTGGCAATTGGATACATGTGATTGATCACAAGTTTAGAATTCTTATTAGGATGAGAGCGCTTGACATGGACGCTTTCGCTATGAAGAAATGATAAGATTTTTAACTACAAAATTCATCTCTTATTCAGTTAATCTATAGGTGCATGAGTACGCTCCGTTCATAGTCGTCTCTATATCGTGTGGATTTTCGTGTTTAGTCTATACATGCTTGGAGGATACGACGAAGGATATTATCATCTAACATGGATGGTGGCGTAATCTATAGATTGGACCTCCGTCTGCTTAGGCATCTTATAGTTTCTTGAAGATTACTTGTATTTCATTTTTTGTTTTGAGTTCGTACTTGCTGTGGTTGTGTGCATCTTAGATATACAAAATACATGTGCTTAAACTTTTAAGTATAAAGCACATTTTATTGAAAATATATAATTCTCTAAATTATCTCGAGATCACCTTCGCTTCTTCCTCCTATGTGCGAGTGCGAGTGCTTTTCTGCGTGTTACATGACAATGAAATCTATGTAGTGTAAAGTTCTTTCAAACATTAGCACAAGACAAACCCGCGCTGTGGCCCGCACCCATCCATCACTGGAACCAAACAAAGTTTATCCTAGTAGAGGTTATTGTAATAGACAAATATTAAGTCATCGTGTTAAGATCCTAAAGGATCAGCGTAGCAAAGAAACAACTATCGTGAAAGATGAGACCCATATATCAAAAGAGACAGTCCTAGAACCACATCAACAAACATGAAAACCGACACAATAATAGGGGATCTGCCAGACACACAATTCCACTTGACCTTCGCCAGCACTAGACACACCACCAGAGTAAGGATACGGCGTGATGACATTATTCTGACTTCAGGATGTACCCGTTGTCTCACCATCCCGAAGAAGATACTGAAAACCAACTTAAAAAGAACGTGGACCCTTCACTAGACGTCATGGTTTACGACCCCTCCAAGGTCCTAAGACCAGCGGAGCCAGAACAAACCGGCGACATCGCCAGTGAGTGGATGTAACCCTAGATGGGTTTTATGATCGCCTATCGACTTATGTAGTGTAAAGATTAACTACATTAGCACACTATGAACTTATATCTAGAAGATGTTTCATCTTAGTCGTATGACCGATTAACTGTTTTTCATCGTAGTCCGTGAATCGATAAGATCTCAAAACAATATCCTATTTGGGTAAGTATCAAATTCTTTTTGCTTGTTTTACCTAAAAGTCGCATCCTATTCTGTAACAAATTACTACAGTGTTTTAAATTATAAAATGTTTTGGTGGGGTAGTTTAGTCTGACAAAAAAAGTAACAAATTGTATCTTTGGTACTCTGACATGGTTATACCCTACGGGTACACGACATTAGCATACCTGGTCCAGCCCAAGAAAGGCTCATAAGAATATATGCGGCCTGTGAAGATTTTCGGGTGGTCCAAGCCCATGACATCTTCAGATCCTTGGATAGTAAGACTAGAACAGATAGAATATTTAAAGAGGCAAACCCTAAACTTGTAACCGACTCGATTCGTGCCCGAGACCTGCCTAACTTTCGGTTCCGCCGTAATCAAGAGCAGACAAGCATGAGTAGGGTTTTTGCTCCGGGGGCCTGAACCTGGGTAAATCTCGTGTCCCCTGGTTGCTTGTCTGTTAACCGTTCCGCGATCTCCAGCACCCCCATCTTCTCCAAACCTAAGCTCATAACAATGGGAATTGACGAGTCGAAACCTCGTCAATTGGCGCCGTCTGCGGGAATCGGGGGCGCTGATTGTGCGATCGTGACGGTCCCGACCAAAGCGATCTACAACTCCTCGGCGACGGAGAGCCATCTCCTCTTCGGCCCTTTCGACTTCACCGCCCACTCGCCAGCCACCATGAAGGACTTCGAGCCCGTAGGCGACGGACTCGAGATCCTATTCGGGAGCTTCTGCTTCTAGGTGGGACAGACCGGCATTCTCCGCCTCCTAGAGCGGGTGCCACTGCCATTGATCAGGCCCGCCTCATGGGCCCCGCATCCCAGCATGCTACGCACGTCAACATCGACAGATGAGTCATACGACAGCAGCAGCTGCAACTCAGATCTATGCAACCCCCCGTCGGATGAAGGAACCTACGGTTTCGGATCCGAAAGCTGTGGCGGCAGCGATCCAATCCGCGAGCGCTACCAATGCTCCGTGGTCATCCAAAGCAACGTGGAACAACCAACAGGTTCGAGTGCCCACGTGACACCGCCCAACCCACATGGTAGGAACGGAGAAAACAGGAGACAACCATCCCCCCACCCAACGAGGACGACCTCAACAAGGAAGGATGGAACCAGGCACACGAAGCTGTGGCGGGCAACAAGATCCTGCCTATGGACGCTTCACGGGACCTGCTGATGGCATACCACCTGCTCCTCATCGAAGAGCATAAAAAGTAGGTGAAGATGCAAGAAGTACTCGACAAACGCAAGCAAGCAGCTTCGGAGTCTAGCGCGCGGCGAGCTGCGCTCTCCGCCGCTGGGGGCTCCAGCTCGCACGGCAACAACGCCAACAAGCATCACTCTCGCACATAGCACATGGATCCCGCTGCACGTCGCGAGGTCACTCGAACCCTCAACACGTCCTTCATGGAGATGGATGCCAACGGCAACGTCATCCCGAAGACGTCGCAAGCTGTGATCATGGCATCCACCACATACCTCGCGTCCCATCCACCTCCGTTGGGAGACCCGAAGAGAGCTATGCACAAGTCCGCACTAGCTGGACTCGGACTCGTTGGAGCTGCGCTCCACGAGGAGGCTCCTGCGGAGCCAAAAAAGAAAGCTGTGGTCAGATTCAACCGCAGCCCCACACCCTCATCTCACAAGGACGAGCACGATCTGCCTCGACGACGCAAGAGCCCAAGACGTCGCAGCCACGACTACGATGCTTGAAGCGACCTCGCTTAGCGCAAGGTCGACAAAGCACGCGCCAAACGCGCGTGCTCATCCAAATCCGAAGAGCATGATGACGGTGAACTCTGTGGAGCCCGATGCTTTAGCAGATCTGTTCGGCGAACACAGATGCCGAGAAATTTCAATCTCCCTTTGGACACTCTGAAGTTCGACGGCACACAGGACCCTAAGGCGTGGCTCAGTGACCACCTGTCGTCTGTCAAGATGCACGGCGGAAACAAAAACACTGCCCTGTAGTGCCTTTAACTGTAGCTAACAGGCGTAGCCCGGATCTGGCTCAACAGCCTGTCCTCGGGTTCCATCCGAAGCTAGAAGGAACTGGCGTACAGTTTCATCCGAAACTTTAACGGTACCAGCAAGAGGCCAGCCTCAATCGAAGAGATGTGGGCCTGCACTCAACGAACGGGCAAATCCATTCGCTCGTACATACTACGCTGGTCCAACATCAAGAACTCCACAGCACACATCTCCGAGGAGAGAACGATCGACACCTTCAAAGATGGCATCAAACACCAGGACTTCAAGGAAGAACTTGGGCACGTCAAGCCCAAGACACTTGACCACCTCATGGACATCGCCAACAGGTGGGCAGATGGCGAGGACTCCATTGACCGAGCACATTCGGATGAGGAAGACGACTACCGTCGCCGACGTGAGCGCCGTAGCAAGCGACGATCGCGCGTCTACGACGGTCGTGATGGACCCGACATGGTTGCGGCTGGCTACCCTGACCGTCGCAACGACAACAACCGCAGCAGTGGCAGATACCGTGGAAACAACTTCCGCGATGGAGGATGCCCAACGCAAGCGTGGCAGCGCCATGGCCGCGACGACGAACCCTCGGCATATGACAAGTTGTCGGGCCTATGCACCATCCACTTCTACATCGACAAGCAGGATGGAAAAAATAAGGCCATCCATATGCTTAAGGACTGCCGTGAGTTCTAAAAACTCAGCGAGGGTTTCGCCTAGATGAGACAGCAGATCCCGAACCCTGGGTTCGGACACGCACCTACACCAGGCGACATCGCCCACGGAGCTCCTCCACCACCACCCGTGGGACCTTCGAATCACGCGATCGCGCCCGTGCAAAACAATGGCATAAACGGGTACCCCGCGCCGAAAGGGTCCCTGATGATCCAAAAAGGGCGCCCGACAAACAGGGTGCAAAAGAAGATCACCCGCCAAGTTAGCCTGGATGTGACCGCTCCACCCGCCATCCCCGAGTACCTCGGTGGTTCGGAGTCCTGCATCACATTCAGTTGTTCGGATCACCCCCGCCAGATCCCTCGCCCAGGTCATGCTTCCCTGGTGCTTGAGGCGCAGATCAGAGGGTTTGAGATGAGCCGTGTCTTCATGGACGGCGGCAGCAGCATCAACCTGATGTTCGCTAGCACCCTAGAAGCAATGCGGATCCCGCTGTGCAGCCTGAAACAATCCGACACAACGTTCCACGGCATAGTCCCAGGAAAGGGCATATTTCCCCTAGGAAAAATATGGCTCGATGTCATCTTTGGCAAACCCGAAAACTTTCGGTGTGAGCTGCTCGAGTTCGAAGTGGTGGACTGGCCATCACAATACCATGCCATCCTCGAACGCGTGGCATTCGCAAGGTTCCTGGCAGTACCGCACTATGCTTACCTGCTACTCAAGATGCCAGGACCTAGGGGCGTCATCACGGTCCAGGGCAGCTTCACCCGATCCGACCACTACGATAGAGACTTCAACAGAATCTCCCAGTCATTCGGCATGCAGGAGGAGCTCACACGACTTCGAGAGGTGACAGACAACGGGGCACCCCCAGTCTCCAGGCAAAACGCACCTGACATGTCGTTCTACTCAACAGTCAACACGAAAAAGGTGCAGGTCCACCCAACGAACGCCTCCAAGACGTTGCTGATCGCCAATGACCTCAGCCCCGCATAGGAAAGCGCGCTCGTCAAATTCCTCCGTGAGCGCTGGGAAATCTTCGCCTGGTATCCTATGGACATGCCAGGAGTTCCCAGGGAATTCGCCGAGCATGCACTCAACGTGTTCGAGATGCCAAGCCCGTTAAACAATCCATCCGACGATTGTCCGAGCCACGGGCCGAAGCCGTCGGGGTCGAAGTCAACAGACTGCTAGACGATGATTTCATCAGGGAGATCAAGGAAAGCGAGTGGCTGGCAAACACTGTGTTGGTCCCTAAAAAGGACATGGACATCCTATGGATGTGAGTGGACTTCACATCGCTCAACAAGCACTGCCCGAAGGATCACTTCCCTCTCCCTCGGATCGATCAGATCATCGATTCGACTGCAAGATGCGAGAAACTCTCCTTCCTCAACGCCTACTCAGGCTACAATCAGATTCGACTGAAGATCGAAGATCAGGAAAAAACAGCGTTCATCACGCCGTTCGGAGTATTCTGCTACAACACAATGCCCTTCGGGCTGAAGAATGCAGGTGCCACATACTAGAAGTGCATGCAGCCATGCCTGAAGAGCCAGATCGGCCCAACATACAGGTCTATGTCGACGACATGATAGTCAAGACAAGGGAGGACAAGACATTGATCGACGATCTCCGCGAGACGTTCGACAACCTCGATCACTACAAGATCAAGATGAACCTAGAAAAGTGTGCCTTCGGCATCCCATCTGGCCAACTGCTTGGCTACTTCATCTCCGAGTGAGGGATTGAGGCAAACCCGAAGAAAATCCGGGCCATACTGGCCATGGAGAAGATGAAGAACCTCAAAGGTGTCCAACAGCTCGTCAGCTACATCGCGGCGGTGAGCAGATTCATCAGCCGCATGGGGGAGAAGGCCCTGCCTTTCTACCAGCTGCTACGCAAAGCAGAAAAATTTGAGTGGACACGTGAAGCAGATGACACATTCGAAGATCTAAAGCGGCTGCTCTCCACCTCGCCCGTCCTGGTCACACCAAAGGAACGCGAGCCTTTGCTGCTATACATAGCAGCCACACATCAGGTGGTCAGCACCATGCTCGTGGTCGAACGACCCGAAGATGGCAAGACCCATGGGGTGCAACGCCCAATCTACTACCTCAGCGAGGTATTGACACCAAAAAAATAGAGGTACCCTCACTACCAGAAACTCGCCTACGGTGTGTTCATGACGGCTCGTCGACTGAGCCACTACTTCCAGGAGCATTAGGTGATGGTCGTCAACGAGGCGCCACTGAACAACATCCTAAACAACCCCGAAGCTATAGGACGCGTAGCCTTGTGGGGCATCGAGATGTCCCATCTAGATATAGTCTACGAGAAGCGCCATGCGATCAAGTCTCAGGTCTCTACCGGACTTCCTCGTCCACTGGATGGAGATACAGCTCCCAGACACCCCGGATATGATGCAGTCATGGACGATGCACTTTGACGGCTCCAAGCGCGAGGCTGGAGCAGGAGTCGGGTCATACTGACATCCCCGCAAGGCGACAAGATGAAATACGTCCTCCATATGAAATAGAGCCTCCAACAACGAAGCCGAATACGAGGCCCTCATCCACGGCATGAAGATGGCCAATATCTGCAGCGCAACGAGCCTCGTCATCTATGGTGACTCAAACCTTGTCGTCCAGCAGATGATGAGTGAGTGCGACGCACACGCCGCTAACATGATCACGTACTGCGCGCTCTACAACTCACTCGAAGAAGACTTTGACGGCTGTGATCTTCGGCACGTTGGAAGGGAAAGCAACGAAGAAGCCAATAGACTCGCCAACATCGGCTCCACCTGTGCACAGGTGCCACCAGGTGTGTTCCTCGAACAAATCTGTGTGCCTTCCATCCAAAGGAAATTCCCCAAAGGATCACCCGAAGAAGCAGAGCACTCGGGGGTTGTGCTACCCGAAGGACAGGAAGGACCAAAAAAACTCGACACGGAGGTCGCGTTGGTCAACCTAATGCAGGTCATGGAAATCGAAGAAACATGGACGCAACCATACTTTCGGTACCTGATAAACAGAGAATTGCCTGATGACCCGACAGATGCCCGGCGCATATCTCGCCGGTCCAAGGCCTTCACCATCATCAATGGCGATCTGTACAAGCGCAACATTTCGGGTGTACTCCAAAGATGCGTCACCATCGGTGATGGAAAAACCATCCTCCAAGACATCCATGAGGAATCTACGGCCATCACGCGGGCAGTCGCGCCCTCGTCGCCAAAGCTCTACGAGCTGGGTTCTACTGGCCAACAGCCATGAATGATGCCAAGGACATCGTTCAAAGGTGCAACAGCTGCTAGAGGTTTGCAGATAAACCGCACGCACCAGGATCGGAGCTCAATCCCATACCCCTAGCCTGGACCTTCGCCCAATGGGGCCTCGACATGATCGGCAAACTGACAAAATCCTCGAAAGGAGGCCACGTCTACCTCCTAGTCACAGTCCACAAGTTCACCAAGTGGATCGAAGCCATGCCCGTTACCAACCAAAAGGGAAAAACGGCCGTGAAGCTCTTCGAGTCCATAGTCTATAGGTTCGGCGTGCCGCACATCATCATCACGGACAACGGGTCGAACTTCATCTCCAAAGAATTCCAGGACTTCTGCGAAGGCCTTGGGATCAACATATCATACGCCTCCGTGGCACACCCGCAAACCAACGGGCAGGTCGAAAAAGCCAACAGCCTCGTAGGCGGCGGCATCAAGAAACGCCTACTCAGCCCACTCGAATGCCTCGCGGGAGCCTGGGTAGAAGAGCTACCCTCCGTCCTCTCGAGCTTGCTCACGACACCAAACAGCTCAACGGGCTACACGCCATTCTTCATGGTTCACGGAGCCGAAGCCGTGTTACCTGCAGAAGTACGCCATAAGGCCCCACGGGTCGTCGCTTACATCAAAGCCGAATCGTTGGCCGCACTCGAAGACACCGTCAACACACTCGATGAGGCACGCGACATCGCCATGGCTCGCTCGGCGGTCTACCAGTAGAGCCTCCGCAACTATCACAGCCGCCGGCTGCGCCCAAGGTCCTTCGTCAAAGGAGACCTCGTCCTACGACTCAAGCAAGAGCGGCCGAAGAAACTCGATTCACCCTAGAAAGGACCCTACGTCATCACCGAAGTCATCCCAGGTGGCGCCTACCACCTCAAGCACGTGGAGTCTGGAGTCGCATACTCCAACCCATGGAACGTCGCACAATTGCGATGCTTCTACCCCTAGCTATCCCTCTTTACTTTCAATAAGGCTACTCAGCCAAGGATACTCAACCGAACAATGTACCTCTTTACTATGATATGAATAAAGCTAAGTGTCTCGCCCGAAAATTTATCTTTCCCTCACATTACTTTATGTTACAACACACTCAGGGGTTTCGCCTCACCTCACGACTTCGTCGACTGAGCATAACGCATGTAAACCTGAGTAGCTGACCATGTCAGTCTAACGAAAAGGGCATGCATACAACTAAGCACCATGTGCTAATACAAATAACCTTTACAACAAAGGGCACAGCAAGCCCACTAGAAATATATACAAGTTTTACATCTATCCTTTTTACAGGGCCTACCTATTCTGAAGGATAACATACGCCCGATGCTCAAATAGATCTACAATCTCTTCAGCATACTGCCTAACAGCCGCGTAATGTGGGCGCATGTCCCACAGGCCACCATCTGGTCGAGGGGGTGGCCCAGTCGCCACCGCAGCAAGATCATTATCCGGGCAGCGCAGCCGAACAAGGGAAAGGGCGGCCTTCACCCCCACAACCAGCTAGTGTCGCACCAACTCCCTGACATGACCTACGTCTCGAAACTTCGCCAGCAAACCCCATAGAGTCGAAGGCGCCTCATCAAGGGGAAAAATTACATGCAGAATTGATGCCAGGGAAGTCTTCACCTACCGCAGCACCCGTGAAACCTGGTGAGCATGATCCTGCACAGTCGCAATGATCGTGGCCTGGTCGCGATCCATCCAGAAAAAGCCTCCGGCTTCCATGTCCTGTTGGGTCAAGCAGTTGATCCGAACTGCAACGCGCTCCTTCTCCTACCTCGGAACAAGGTTGGCACCTGCAGAAAATACAGGGTAAGATGACACACACAACAGGCGCATCCAAAAACGAGCAGCATCTCAAGGAAACTTACACCGCAGCTGCTCGGCCAACTGCCGCAGCTCCCCCATCAGATACTCCTCTCTGGTGGTAGCTCGCTCCGCCTTCGATTTCCACACATCTGCATGGGCTCGGATGCCAAGTATCTCCTTCTCAAGACTGCGGACGCGTTCACGAAGAAAAACAAGCTGCGACGCATCATCCAAAGATGGTCGCGGCTTCGGAGCAGACGAAGTATCGACGGGACCCTTACCCGAAGGTCCCTAAAGGAAAACATGCAAGAGTATGAACAACACATGACTGAGCAATAGCTCGAAGCATCATTTATATACAACAAAAGGACACTGTGTGGCACAAGGAAACTGTTCGACAAATATTACAGCAAAATAAGAAGACAACTATCCTAAAGCTACAACGGCAAAGACTAAGCAGTCGCATCCGGAGTGGCCTTGGAGCCAGAGTGTCTGCTCTTGACCTTGTCCTGCTGCTTCGCCGCATACTCCGCCAGAAGGTCAATGAGCTTCGGTCCATAGCGCTTACAACGAGAAGTGTAGTGAGCGAAGGCTACCTCGGTACCATCGGGAGCCGTTGGCATCTGGGAGGTGCCCTTATGAAGATCCAGCTCCACCCCGAACGCCATGGCCATAGCCAGCCTCATGGAGGCGCCGATGCCCTTCTGCTTGCATTTGTAGGCCGCAGGCGCATCCACTGACACCGCATCCGCCAAAGAATCCACATCCTCAAGGGCAACACCCTTGGGAACGATATCCTTGGCCTTGGCAAGGGAGCCAGCGGCAGTACCACAGCGGTCTTCGGCCGCCGCGACGACATCTTCCAGATCACTCCCGTGCTCCAAGGCACTGCGATCGAACTCAATGCCCAAGGCATCTGGAGTAAAAGACAAAGCAGGAATCGAATAAGGGCAGGGAGACAGAGCAGCCGAAAAAGCAAAGACAGGCAAAAGCACTCACTGGAAACGGCCTTGGCAGCAGCCATCGGCTTCTCGGCCACCTCCTTCTTGCACGCAGCCGCAACAGTGGAAAGCTGCTCTTCGCGATCCGAAGCTTCCCGCTGAAGGCGCTCCTTGGCCGCACTGCGTCAGCCAACTCCTGCTGAAGGCGCTTCTTTGCCCCCATGGCATCTTCAGCCTTCTTCTCCGCTCGCCCAAGGCTCTTTTTGAGAGCATCAAGATCACGGAGGGCAGCGTTATTCTCATCTGCAAAAGAAACAAGAACATACATAAGCAACACAAGCTATAGACAAGAGAGCAGATGAAAAAGAACAAGATCAATTCAGTACGTACCTCGAAGCTGTCGCATGGTGGCCTCCAGCGCCAGATGCTGCTGCACAAGCAGATTCGCACCATGCACAAAGGGCTGTGGAAGGAAGAAAAAGAAAACAATCAATAAATAATCAAGAAAAGGACTCGGGGGCTGCGCCCCGCAATGAGCACAACATCAAGAAAAAACGACCCGACAAATACTCGGGGGCTCCCCCTAGGACAAAAGGGAAAATGACTTACATGCTTAGACGGAGACTCCGAAGGTCCCGATGTAGTCTTCTGGGAAACGATCACTCGAGCCTCCTACGGAGAGGGCTTCGGAGCATCACCCCCAGAGGTGGCCACCGTCTGAGAGGGAGGAGGCGTCAGTTTCGACTCCCCTACTGCCTCCTGAGTGGCCTTACTAAAAGAGCCCTCAGAGGAGTGGCTGCAAGGAAAACACCAATCAAAAGCAATAAGACAAGAAAGTAATGAATAACATCCGAAGATACTTATGAGTCCATGTCGCTCAAGTCAAAAACGGGTAGCGCCCTCTTCTCTTTCTTCTCTTCCTTCTTCCTCTTGGACGGCGGCTACGACGCTATAGCCCGCACAGGCACGGCCGGGATAGGCGAGGAAGAAGCACCGTCACCTCCGCTGTGGCGAACAAGGAACTGCGGGTCCCTAGGCGTCGGTGGAGTCGAGGCATCCGAAGATTCGCTCAAGCTCCGTGCCCGCTTTTGGGTCTGCCCCTCGCTTGCCTCGGGGGCTTCCTCAGTCGGCGACTCCGCCGGCGGAAGCTCGGACTCGGAGTCCACAACTTCGTTGTCCGGCGCATTCGGAAACCTTTAGGGTAGTGGAGGAACCATGCCAGCCACCTTGAGGTCCTGCACAATGAAGAAATAAACGTCCAGTACAAGTAATCATAACTCGAGAAAAGGCGCTACGCGCACGTCGCAAATCTACACCTGCGGAACTGGTCTCGCGGCACTGAACGGGGGCGTCAGCGACTTCCCCGAAAGGTCCTCATCGGACTTGTACTTCAGCAGTGGCCTAAGAACTCTGTCGAGGTCCCCTCTAGAGCGCTCCTCCGCCAAAACTCTCGTCGGGTCGTGGCAGCCAGAGTAAAGGAACATCGGATGCGCCCTAGCCTGGAGTGGCTGCACCCGATGTTTGAGAAAGGTGCGGATGATATCCACACCGTTCACCTCCTTCTCCGCAACCACCTAGAGGGCCTCCACCTGACGGTAGAGTTCCTCTACCTCCTCCACCTCGCCCTCCAGGATATGGTTCTTCTAGGATCTCTTCTTCAAGATCTCCTGGGCAAGGCCAAAGTTTTGGCCGTCCACTGTGGAGTCACGGATATAAAACCACTTCCTCCGCCAGTATTGGACAGACTCAGACATAGAAAAGAGAAGAAAAGAATAGTAGATCAAAAAGAAATGATGCAGCCGCCGATCGGATAAACTCCATCGGAGCTGGACTACCTCTTTGCGGAATAGAGCTTCTGGAAGAGGCCAAAGTGCGGCTTGATACTGAGCCAGCACTCGCAAAAAGTAATGAAGCTGGCGATATGGAGAAGAGAATTGGGCGAAATATGATGGAGTTGGATGCCATAGAAGAACAACAGTCCACGAAGAAAATCGTGGACTGGGAGTGAGAGGCCACGAAGAACAAAGGTGACAAAGATCACCCGAAACCCTGCGGGTGGACGGGGAGTTACCTCATCGCGAGGGATCTTGACGGCCTCCTTATCCTGTGGGATCAAACCCACATCACGCAGCTTGCGCAGGTTTCCCTCGCGTGTCTCCGAGCGCCGCCACCCACCTTCGGTGACACGAGCGGCGGCGATGCCCTTCTTGCCGCCGGTAGCAGCACTGGTGCCTGCTCCGGTGGAGGCCTTCTTCGACTTCCCCATCATGGCGCGCCGACGGCGACGGTGTGCGTGTAAGAACGAGGAAGGGAATGATCGGAGAACATCCAGCGCGCAAAGGGAAAATATCAAGAAAATGGAGGCAGTGGAAAGCAAATGGCTAAGGTGAAAACAAACTATAGTTTTTTCCACAGTTATAAGGACGAAGACGATGAACAGGGACCGTTCATCTGGAAGCCCTAACGCCAGGATCAGATCCTACCATCCACGTGTCAACACAGCAGTGAACAGTCGCTCGCACGCCGTCCACTATGCACGGAAACCGAGCAGACGCCGTAATTATCGCCACGTCGCGCATGACCGGTCAAGTCCAAGTCAGAAAGTGGGACCCATGTTCGTCTGGTCACGTCACCTCTGGCACCGCAGACGATTGAGGTCACCGATCGTCAGCGCTGATGTCATCAAAACCACACTAGCAACGGTTAAAAATCTTCGGCTGACAGCTAAAAGTACTCACTCGAATCTACGATTCGAGCAACTACTCGGGGGCTACTCCTATCAGGAGCGCTGGCCGCGCACCCGAGGCATGATTAAGGTAGCACACCAATGTCGATTCTTCGAGTCCTACGTCGAGTCTACGACTCCACTACGGACTCAGGGGCTACTACCATAGGGAGGATTGATTCAAGCATCCGAAAAAATTGTGTCCTACGGACTTGAAGCCAACAACGGCTGAATTAAAGTCTCTGCTCGAGTCTACGACTCGAACAGACACTCGGGGGCTACTCCCATAGGGAGCGTTGGTCGCGCACCCTATGAATTCTTCGACTGCGATCCTTCAGATTGAAATGCAAAAACTTTTTGGCAACATTGCCCCAACCAACTCTAAGTGAGTAACATCTTCCTTGGCCACCCGAAATACCTCCGCGGTGATAAAATTTCAGATGTTGTGTCTGTGACACAAAGATAAGACCTACAAATACCATTTGATGGCCTGGTATCGCACCTGACTACGCTCTACTAGTAAAAATCCGTGCCAACAGGCGCGATGAAAATCCCGACAGACGCGTTGGGTACATCATTCGAAAACTACTGGGATTCGACTCCTGTATGACCTCAACGGCCTGAGTCGAATTACACCAGCATTTGTTCCAGGTTCGAGTCTAGGGACTCGAGTCTGAAGAAGATCGTGTTGTTTTTTCCTAAGGCAGTTAACTGACCCTGATCCGTCAGGAGAGTCAGGCACACGCATCAACAATCCCTACACACTAAAATCATCTTTCTCCCTGATGAACAGAAACAACTGCACCCGAAAGATTAATGAGTCATCAGCTGAATCTGCGATTCGATTGAACACTCGGGGGCTACTGACATGGTTATACCCTACCGGTACATGATATTAGCATACCTGGCCTAGCCCAAGGAAAGCCCATAAGAATATACGCGGCCTGTGGAGATTTTCGGATGGTCCAAGCCCATGACATCTTTGGATCCTTGGAGAGCAAGACTAGAACAGATAGAATATTCAAAGGGGCAAACCCTAAACTTTTAACCGACTCGATCTGTGCTCGAGACCTGCCTAACTCTATATAAAGGCTAGGAGGGCACGGCGAGGAGGGCCAATCCTTTTTCCACCGCATAAACACCTCCACGCCAGATTGCATCTGCGCACCCTGTAACTTCCGGTTCCACTATAATCAAGAGCAGACAAGAAGGAGTAGGGTTTTCCCTCCGGGGCCTGAACCTGGGTAAATCTCGTGTCCCCTGGTTGCTTGTATGTTAACCGTTCCGCGATCTCCAGCACCCCCATCTTCTCCAAACCCAAACTCATAACAATGGGCATTGACGAGTCGAAACCTCGTCATACTCCCTGCGGTATAAACAGTAACAGATTGTATCTTTGGTTTTAGTTCAAATTCAACTAAAACCATGACAAGTATTTTGGATCATTGCAATTTTGAAGCGGAAAAATTGTCAAAAATATTAACATGTGTCTAGTTTCAAACTCCCATTGGAATACAACAAATAGTGAAGACGAATCGTGAATAAGATTCATGATTTGAGAGACAAAGTATTTAAAATTGATCCAGCCCGACTAGAGTTATATCCCCTCACTAGTGAGGGGATAAAGCAAAGTATTGTGAGTCAATCAAATCCAGACAGAGGGAATAATAGATTTTAGAGTTATAGTTGCAAATTTTAATGACTAGTGAACATTTCACTCATAAGAATCTAGCAAACGTGTCTTTCACTCTCCCGACTCTTCCGCTCTCGCCCCACCTAGATTCCTCCTCTTACTTCTAGATCTCGGGCTAGCCGGCCGCTCTCCGGCGGTGGCGGGGGTCGAGACAGGTGAGGGTTCCATCTATGTATAGTTGTTGCGTTGAAGTAGGATGTCTAGGGGGTTAGCTTTTCCCTCATGGCATATGGCTTCGGCTTGTTGCCTCGTTGGTGACTCCTTGAGCTCACGAGTAGCATGAGATGGACGAAGATTCCTTCGCCTCTCGGTGGGGATACACCAAATTTACCCCAAATAAACGTGTTTATTCCATGCAACTGAAACGGTCCAGTTGCCAGGATGCAACTAATAGCATGAAGTTGAAAGGATGAAGTTAATTGCGGTGCACTAACAATGGTGCAGCCTAGAGTGTGGCAATTGGCAATGGTCAAGTTGAGAGCAGCGCAGTTGAGAATATATTTCAACTGCGGTTAGCTCAACCGAACCAACACTACAGGAACGGCACGCTACGCCGAGGGCAAAAATCCGTCGACATAGACCAAAATGCCCTTGGCGTATGCTACACCAACCGCTGCCCTCGGCGTAGCCTCCTCCGTAAAGGTCTCCCTCGGCGGAGCACACAGAGGTCGTTAGCGTATGCTACGCCGACGGCTTTCCCTCGGTGTAGTGATCGTCGGCATAGCTTGTAGGCCGTTTGCAAATATATATTTTTTAAAAATATTTTTTAATTTTTTTCTCAATTTTTTTAATCTTTTGAATTGTTTGACTCGTTAATCTATCACTTTGAACATTTTTAACACTAATTACACTTAATATTTGATTAAATTGTAGTCTTGGTCAAACTTCCCAGCTGGTCACCCATCATACTACTACTCCTGCTCCAACACACTTAACTTCCTCGTTTCTTCAGAATCTGTTTCCGCAAAGTAATTCATACATTGTTGTCAATACTATGATATCAATCCTATTAACTCTTATATCATCATGTCACATGTTTGTATCTTTTGAAATTACAAACAATTATTTAAGTAAACAATAATGAGTAAGTAAAAATATTATTGAATTCAAATAAAAATATAATGATTTTTTTGTATTTTTCTATTTAATATGGAATAATTAATATCTTTAAATCCGTAAATCGGAATTCGACAAATAATATGTCTAAATTTATCAGAAAAATGAGAGGAATCCAAATATGGTATCAATATTAACTTATCACAAACTATGTGGTGATTCTAGCCATAATTGCATTTGCCCGTTTAAAATGGAAAATGGCTTTTTGGCAACCTCGAATGAGATAGCCCGGGGCTGATCCTTGATAAACTTGAAGTGGATATCTGATGAAATAGCATATTTTGAACCTAAAAATGATTTTTATAAAAAATCATGAGCATTGGATCATGTACCTATAATTCATATTTGACCCACTTCCTATCGATTTGGCAGGAATTTGTCTTTTTCACCTGGGATAGACAGAAATGTTTGTGATCTTTCTGTTAGGAAATTTTCCATGTAAGGTGGTATATTATTTTGGAAAAATATGGTGGTAGCATTTTGAATTAGCCATTTGGTGGTTGCTTCACAAAACGGTCCATTTTTTGCACTCGAAAAATGGAAAATTGCTTTTTTGGTGCGACGAAAAGGAAAACTTTCTCTTTAAACATTGTTCGCCATACCATGATGCACATGTATGCACAATATGGGCATATTATCACAAACTATGCCTTGATTCTAGCCATAACATTAGTTATTTAATCCGAAAGCCAAGAAACCTCGAATGAGATAGGTCATTTTGTGAAGGTTTTTTCGAGACATAATTAATATAACAAGTTTGATATTTTTCCTAGTAACTATGTCATATAATATGACACCACGCGAAGGTTTCGCATTGTTTCGATCGTTTTTGAATTTTTTATGCCCGTTTAAAACTATATATATAATATTTTATGTTTCACTTAATTTTTATTTACAAATGTGTAATATTTGAGTGTAGATAGATAGATCTTATTTTTCTGCAAATTTTGATATATTATTTGTATTTTTCCGAATTAGAATGATTTAGTTATGATTTTTCAAAATTTAATGAGGTAAAATAAAAAATAGCTACGCCGAGGGCAGCCGTCGGTGTAGCATAGGATATGGCGAGGACAATTCTACACCGACAGCTGCTTGGCAGGGCTGGCCTAAACGATGGCTATGCTAACGGCCCCGACGTTTGGCCGTCGGCGTAGCTTTCTATTTCTGTAGTGCAAATTTATCCTTAGAAGTGTTTGTCGATTAAAAAAATGGTAAATGCTTACTCCATTGTCATTCTTGGGGTGCGGCGAATAAAATAAATTAAATCATGGTGCGATGAACGAAAAAGATAACTTGTTTTTGACATGTGGCTCTGTTTATGCTTAGGTGCTAATTTACACACGGATCCGTTTATGAATAAAGAAAAAAACTGGATTTTTCATGTGTTATGTCCATTAAGAGTAACTGTTAATTTAATGGGTATGTTACTAAAGTTGGATTAGCTGTACTTAGTTTGAGCTGCACCTGCTATAGTGACTTTGCTTCTAGTTTCAGTCCGCGCCAATTCGTGTGGTATATGCTTCTACTCAACTCGCCGTTCGTCCTGACTCATGTGGCAGTAAGTGATCGTTCGGCCGACTTATATGAAGATGGGGCGGTGTCGAAGATTGAAATGGTGGCAATGGATAGGGCCACAAGCATACGGGAGGAAAGAGATAAGAGTCGGGGTAAGAAGAAGATGAAGGGAGAACCGGCATCTGGTGATGAAGAGTAACAAAGGAGAAGAATGAATCGTCTGATGTAGACAAAGGGTAGAAGAAAAAACAAGAAAATGCAGGAGAGCAAGGTTGGAAGAAGGTGACGGTGTTGATTCTGAAAGCACACCAACTGCTGATGGAGGCGAACCTGAGAAAAGCTGAAGAAGGAGAAGAAAATGAAGAACCAGGATGCACAGGAGATGCAAAGGGCAGAGGCGAGAGCGTGTTTCAGTCGGACTGCTAACTTCCTAGTCTGCAGATGGAAAATATATTTTTTTTGGAGGTTGACGATGGCAAAGATGTGGCTCGGGAGTTCTAAATATCTGACTGGCTTGTTAGATACTCCCTCTGTTTCAAATTATAAGATATTTTAGGTTTGTGAAAAATGAATTTAGACTTTTTTTAGTATATAGATTCAACCCAAAGTTGAATAAACCTATATACTAAAAGAAGTGTAGATACATTTGCTTCACAAAGCTAAAACATCTTATATTTTAAAACGGAAGGAGTATAATAATGATTCCAGGGCCTATTGTCATTTCATACGAACTGAAACACATTTTGCTGCTTTGAACTGCAAACGCATATTAGCTAGTAGTCCACTATTTATCTCACAACGGTCGTGGAATTGCAAATGCAAGCATGGTAACGATGTCGAGAAGACAAGCTGCACTGCATTTTGGTTGGCATTATTACAGGTTCGCGTGGGATTTTCTACCCCGGGTGTCTAATCCAGACAGGAATAACTAATCATCTGCACAAACAAAAATAAAGGAATACAAAGGAAAAATAGCCTAAAACTGCGATGAACATCTGTTTCAACCGTTGCAGTTTCTACTGCTCTCTTTCTTTCTTTCTTCTTCGTAGAACTGTTCAATCTTGCCATTCTCCTGGGAATATAAGCCACGAATTCTCGACGCGTGGATATCACTCACTACTCTTTTAGTATTACATAGACGGCGTAGATGATTCCTGGCAGGTACCCGAAGAATGATAGGATGAGACAGATCCAAAACTCAACCTGCGGCACAAACAACGCCAAGAACCGATCAGATCAGATCAGATCAGATCAGATCAGATCAGATCCATATACATATTCCCGATGTCTGAATGCGCGCGCGCATGCATGGTAAATTCGTGACGGTAAAGTGCTGCGTGTGCGTACATACCTCGCAGCCGTACTTAATGAAGACGCCGAGGGGAGGGAGGATGATGGCCAGGATGATGTCGATCACGATCGCCGTGCTGTCCGACATTGGCGGTCGTGTCACCGCGTCCGCCATTGTTCATCTCCCGACCAGCGCTGGGCGCGATGGGGATTGATCGATCACCGGCGAGTTCCAGCCGGTTGTCTAATGGTTGTGTGGACGGGGGAACAAGCCGCGGGGATGCAATGCATCTACTACTATACAAGGACGGGGAATAGCTTGGATCGCCGATTTTGCACAGCGCATTCGGCGCCACAGCGTGTATCTCAACCGGCCGTGGCCTTTTCATTGGGATTCGGACTGCATGTTGACCAGGGACCCAATCCTCCCCCTATTGGCTCCACATTCCAGTGTATTGCATTTTCTAGCGAGTCTTATGATTTTCATAACCTGTACCTCACCGAAGCCCCACCCGGCCCACCCAGTATGCCAGCATGAGCCCGTGCGTGTTTGGTACTCCCTCTGTTCTAAAATAAAAGACATCTAAGTTTTAGTCAAAAGTCAATATTTTTTAAGTTTAATCAAGATTATACATAAAATTATAAATATTTATAATACTAAGTCAATATTAGTAGATTTATCATAAAGTATATTCTTCTAATATGCCTATTTTACAATGTAGATGTACATATTTTTTCTTAAATATTTAGTCAAAGTTAGTAAGGTTTAAACCAATCCTTATGTGCTTTATATTTTGGAACGCAGGGAGTATGTAGGAGGTCTAGGCAGGTCAGTTAGGGACGAAAACTGGATGTTTGGTGTCATACAACGCATTACACGTTCTTTTAAAGCAGACTAAAGAGACAGGCCCAAAAATAACACCCAAACATGCCGTTTCATGGAGACTACCCAATTGAGCCCGAAATGGGCTGGACTACGCATGCGCCAATAACTCCTTTCTCACTCTCTCAATCTATTGTCATAAAGATTGGTCTCGGCAGGCAAATTGTTGATGGTTGTACCAACTCACTTTGGTCAGATAATTGGTTGCCGAGGAACGAGAGGCTAAGGCCGATTGCACCCCGGAAAGACGATGCGCCAAATTGGGCAAGCGACTATATTAATCGTACAACAGTGAAATGGAACATGACGAAGTTAAATGAATTCTGTTTGTCTCAGAAGTTATCTGCAAAATTATCTCTATGTCACCAACTTTATAGTGATATTTGGGCATGGAACTTTGAGTGGAGTGGTTTGTTCATGGTGAGTTCATGCTATCAAGTTTTGGGGACGACTAAGCATGTGGACTAGCTAGAAGAGAGGCCAGCCTCATCGCGAGTTGAGGTACATGAGAAGGACTGGGTGAAGCTTTGGAAAGCTGTAGTTCCTTCTGAGGCCTCCTTTGATTCATAGGATTGGAAATTCAAAGGAATAGTAAATACAAAGGATTGGAATGCCCTACCCAACTGAATCCTACGGACACAAAAATCTCACACATGGTTGTTTAATTGCAGCAAAGTATTTTTACCATGAGGTCTCACCTCATGCAAAGTTTCATGTGAAAATACACCACATTGCCATCGCGTGCCGACAAGGGCAGCCGAGACGATAGTGATGGAAGCTGAAAGGTCATTCCCCTACTAAATGTGGTTTGGTGTTTGTTTTCAACACAAGTAAAGTTTAACTATGTGCTAAGGGTTCTAGATGATTCAAATTACTATAGCACAAGACAGTGTCCGGTCACTCAAAAGTTAAAATATCGAATGGAGGAGGCCCCTGAATTACTTGATGTCCTGCCTATTGAGCCCAGAGACTTCAGTCAGTTTCCAGTAGAAACTCTAGTGTGTAAGCGCCGGATTCCCGGAGCAGCACCGCTTGTAGGATCATCATTTCCTAGAAGTGCTTGCCTTCTTATTTTCAATATCTCCATTCTTGCTAGTTTCCACCACTCTAATTGGTTCTTGTCCATTTTGCTTGAATCCAACATCATTGTCTTGTTCTCCTAGGCAATGATATCCTTCATTGTCTTCTTCTCATCGAATTGGACTATCCACTCCTCCAAGTTGGTCTTGCGCTTGGCATCTTCCCGGAGTACTTTCCTCCTTGCAAGTTTCATTTCATCCTTCTTATCATTCATGGTCATCTTTTCCTCCAATGTCTTGGTCATCATAATTTCCTTTGACTTCACCATTTCATCAATTTTGTCCGTGAAACTTGATGATTTGAACGCGTTCCTTAACCTCTCATTTGCCTTCCTGTTTTCTTCGTCTTGCCCTTGTTCCTTCAACCCTCATTGATATCATAATCATCCAATTGGAACATGGCCCCTTTCTTTAGTGGTACTTCTTTCTCCCTCAACCTCCATCTTTAGTCTGCTTAAGCAAATTCCAACAATGGTGAAGCACAAATGGTTTCCTCTTGGAGACTGCCATGTCCTTGTACCTTTCCATTGCTATTTTATCCTACAATCACAAGTCAATGCATATGTGAGAAATATGATCATTTTGGATGAACAAATGTTTGATATGCACAAATTACAAATGACTCACATATTTATCAATGGTAAAACCACTTGGAGGTGCACTTCTCACATTCTCCAAGCATACTCTCCAACCGCTACAACAAGCTTTGATGACATCCCAAAGACCTTGGAGTGATTAATACATGCGAGGTGTTAGGTTGGAAATCTGAGGCATGAGTTGGAAGCACCTATCCCCAATCCTTTGCCAATATCTCTTCCCGGTTTGATCATTGTCAGACACCGCATCGAGTAACACTTTATCCCATGCACTCACCAAGGTAACATCCTCAATGTTGGTGTAATTCACCGCTATCAGTCTTTTATTACCTTGAGAGGCATTGGCACCTCATCCTATATCTCCTCCACCTCATCATCATACTCACCATCAATCTCCACACCATTCTCACAATCAACCTCATCATCGTATTCCCCAAATGGTGTATAAAAAATGTTAACCGTTCCTACTCAACAAATTGGATGCAACCCAACACATGGCATTCACCATTGGTCCACATCATGCTACACCAACCATTCCCACAAAGGTGAATTCATTCCACATCTCGTCCTCTTTTGGTTATCTTGTAAATGGGATCCTACTTGAGACGAATTCCCATGATATGACTAGGTCCTTGACCATGACACCAAGAGGAGGCGACAAGAAGACCCCAGGAACCAAGGCCCCCAAAAAATAGGTCTGGAAGCGAAGGAAGAATAAAGAAGCTGAAGCAGAACCGGAGTCTCCAGCCCTCAAGACCGGAGAGCCCAGAGTCTCCGCCCCTACGCACCAGAGTCTCCGCCCGCGCCTCAACCCGCCCTCGGTTGCAAGGTCCTAGAGTCCACCCGGAGTCTCCGCCACCCAACCAGAGTTTCTGCCTAGTCCCGGAGTTTCTGCCCACGCGATGCGGAAGTCCTCGACCCAAGTGAACAGGCCTACGAGCCTTGGAGCTGGGCCTGGCCCACATAACGCCCAGAACTTTCTGTTTATGGCTAAACTACCCTTACCTCGTGTCTGGCCTATAAATAAGCCCCCACCCTCTCCTTGAAACCCTAGAGTTGATGATGAATGAAGGCATGCGCCTAACCCTAGATGGGAACCCCTCTCTATAGTTAATCGATGAGTTGTACAAGGCCTTGGAGTTCGGTGTTTATCTCTAAGTCGTCAAGACCCTTCCCAAGAGTTTGGTCTCTCCTTGTCAAGGATTCTAGTAGTGCTAGGTCTCTCCCCTTTGGGATTCTACTTGGTTGATACTCTCTCCTTTTATTTGGATTCTATCATCCACTTGCCGATCTCTCCTTTGGTGATTCTACCTTACGGTCTCTCGCCGAGGATTCTATTGGATTGGTTGTTCGAACCAATGGGATAAAATCGAATCGGGTTGTGTTAGCGTGCATTTGTATATTTACCTTGCGTTTGTGTTGTGTTCATTGTGTTCATCATGTTTTCCCTCACTCCCCGCCTCAAATCTGTGAAGATCGGGCCACCCTAGGGTCAATCCTACAAGGGAACCCATATCAACTTGTCGTGGTGTGGAACACAGCAGTTCCATCGGGGATGGCTTAAGAGGGACACTTAGGATGCAATCGGTGGCTAACACAACGGGTTGGGAACAATGAACTGCAAACACAGCGACGTACCCAGGTTCGGGGCCCTCTCTGTGAGGTAACACCCCTACTCCTTCAAGATCTACTATGATGAGGGCGAACACCCACTACAAGTGCTCCTGGAGCTGTTTCCTTAGCGACTATCAGAAGATAGAGGAAGAAGATGATCTAGAGGAGATCTCTACTGAATGTGTAACTTACCTAGAACCCTAGCTCTACCATCCCTTATATACTGGCTAGGAGAGGTAGGTTATAATGTGGGCTCTAGGGTTTACTATTTGGACTTCGGGTTTATAGGGCGGGCCGGCTGCAGGGCCCTAGCCGGTGGACCAGGACCTAGTTAGCCTCCAGTACATTGGTGGACGACTCTACAGTGGCCCAGCGCCCACCTTTGGGCGTCATCCTCCGGTTTAACGGTCACCCGGGACTTCTTTAGCGGTCGGCTGACAACTTTGCTTTATCTTTGTACAGTAGCGCCGGTTAGGGTGGTGCGCCAGCCTGTCTGGTAACAGGAGGGACCAGAGGCATACCCCACAAGGAGCATCAACCCTCTGCATCCTCCATCAAATCTGAGGCGGGCCAGGTGGAAACGGCCACCCAGCCAGTTCTTCTGGCTATCCGGCTAGATGGGCCAGCCGGGAAAGCTTTAAGCTCCAGCCGGATAGGACCAGCCATCTGGCTGGAGTTCTTTTGTTCAGCGGCCAGCCGGCCGGTAGCTTCTAGACATGGCCTGCTTAGGCCTGGCTTGCCCCATCTGGGGCCATCCGCCCGACACTAGTCCCCGAGCGCGTGAGGACTTTGCCCGTGGGGATGTTCTTATCATCTCCTTTTGTTGGGCTGAAGTTGTTGATGATAAAATCTGACTGCATCTTTTGGTTCATGCTTTCCAGCTGGATTCGACCGGCTACGAAGTCGGTGGCCACCCACTGGGTGTAAACAGCAAAGGCAGCTACCGACTGGCATAGCTGGAAATGAAACGTTTGTTGATGTGGTTGGTGCTTGTGTCAGCCATGACTGGCAGTTGTGGCGCACGTCGCGTTAGTTTAACTCTTGGTGCCGTGGCGTCGGTTTTTTGGTAACTGCACGCATGCATTGCTACTGTGGTTTCTTGGGGCGCGTGCGCATGCCTCGTCTCCCACAGTAACACCCGTGGATCTTCTGCGCATGGTTACGCTGGCACAAGCAATCGTAGCCGAACCGTCGCGGGAGGAGAAACGTTGCCCTGCCATGTGTTCACGAGGAGCGAGGAAGACGGTGATGCCCCCCATGGTGATAAATAGGGCCACGATGTGGTGTGGCCTCTTCACTTCATATTCCTCCTCGCGCTTGCACCTTTGCCTTATGTGCTTTTTACGATCTAGATTCTCCTTCCTCCTTGCGCCGCTCGATTTTGGTCGCCAGAGCCGCCGTAGTCTCTCGCGCACACGCTGGGAACCCCCATCTCCGCCACGGCTTCTCCATGCACTGAGATGCTTCCAGACCAACGCGGCGGTTGGTGCGGGTCGTTCGTCACCGACGACCTGGTGCACAAGTATCGACGAGGGAAGTTTCTTTCGTTGTCGAGGCCGGTGAAGCACCGGCTTGCGCCAGAGGAGGAGCGGGTGACAGAGCCTTGGGTGGGGGAGGATGTGGTATTCCTCTCCCACTTAGCCCATGGTTTCGGCCTCCCCGTTAGTGAATTCATCCTGGAGTTGTTCGGCTTCTTCGACCTCCAGCTCCACCAGCTCGGCGCCAATGCCATCGCGCAGCTGTCGCATCATGCGGCATGCTGCGAGTCGTACCTAGGAGTTTGCCCTGACACAACGAACTTTCTCAAAATTGTCAACTTCAAGTCTTAGACGCTGAGCATGGACACCCCCCTAACAGATACCGGCTGCTGCTCCATCTACCCATGGCCTTCCTCGCCAATGTCGTGGTTGGACCTCCTCGACACTATCAAGTTGTGGCAGCGCTTATATTTTTATGTGAGCAACGCCACTGAGGTTGACTGGATCTGGCTCCCCATCTTCACCAACGTGTCATCGACACATAGGGGTTGGTCCGTCAAGAACATGGGCGCCCAGGCGGACATCAATCGGATGGGGGCCTGGTTGGAGGTGATGGTGGCGACGGAGCGGCTCACCACGCGGGGCATCACACTCTCCTAGATGGCGTGTCGCGTGCTTCCGCTCCAGCAGCGGTCGCACAAGATGTGCCACCTGTCTACTCCTGCCCGCCATATCATCGCGGTCGGCTACCGCCCCAGGTAAGTTATTCTTCCCTTTCTGGATGGATTCTTTTCCTCAAGGGTTTCTTTGGGTTTCTTATGCTTCCCCCTTGAGAAGCTCTTTACGGTGCAGCACACCGAGGATGGTGTTGGTGAAAACGCCCTCCCTGACTTCGTCGCCGACCAGAAACTACCAAAGTACCCCCAGACGGAGCCGGACGGGTTCCCTGTCCGGGCCGACAACGGGCCTTTCGATCCACACGGTAATTGCCGGTTGGAACTCCCCACGTTGTTTGCTTTTGTAGATTGTTGTTGATGTTTCTGTGCATGATGTTGTAGCCAACGATGGCGGGGAGGGCCCACGCAAGAGCAAGGATGCGGTGAAGGCCAAGGGGAAGAGGACGGCGACCAGCACCGTCCCAGCTAGCATGGAGTAGAAGAGGACGCGCTGGGTGAGGCAGGCCGGCGTCATGCCATCCGTTCCGGGTATGTACTGTGCCATCTCCTTGATTTTTCTTGTTCTTTCTTCTGTTTCTTGAACCTCTTGGGTTTGTTCTTTTCTAGTGAGGCGATGTCACTGGGCGGCTCTAGCGATGTCGCCGCCATCTCTTCCCCGGCTCCAACCTTGGAACCAGATGCTCCCACCTTGGTTGCTGCGGTGCGGACCGAGTCAGCTGCATCGTCCGCGTCGCCTCTTCCTGCACCTACTCAGACCTCACCGGCCACGGAAGCGCTGCCTCGCGCTCCCGCGACATCATGGATAGCGCAGCTCTTCGCGGTCTGTCTGGGCTCTAGCACCCCCTCCCCCCCCCCCCGTCCGCCCGGCTGGCGTGAACCTGGCCTGGAGCGATTCTCCAGTCAGTTCGGTCAGGCCCATTGTCAAGGATATGGAGGAGGTGCCGATCGCCCCGGTGTAGGCGGGAGCGGTAGGCAGCGGTGGGGCGGGAGCTTTTGGCTCCGCTGGAGCCGAGCTGGTGTTGGCCACGACGTCACGCGTCGCCGCTGATGACGACGAGGTCTTGGTGACCAGTTCCAGGCCAGCTCCGGTTGTGCCGACGCCGGCTGCCATCCTTGTGCAACTCTCTAGTGTGGCGCCCGTCTCTATCGACTAGTCTCGCCACCTGGTGGAGACGATGGAGCGGGGGCTTGGCGAAGCCAGAGGATTGGTTGTTTCTTTGGAGGCAGGTTTCTCTCTCCATATCTTTGTGTTTCTAGCTGGATTGGCCTTCTCTAGATGGATTTTTGCATGCTTCGCCCCTTACTGCCCTTTCTCTACAGAAAGCATTTTGTGAAGCTACAAAGAGTACACATGAATTGGGGTGTAAGATTGCTTCCTCTGATATGTCTTGGAGATTATTCTCCTTTTCCTGTTTTTTGTTAACTATCAGATACCCTCCTATAACCATGATTGTGGAGAAGGAGAAGGTGAAGCGGTTTAAGGTTGAGGTTGCTCGACTGCAGGAGTCCAACCAGAACCGCCAGGGTCAGATTGACCAGCTGGTGGCGACGAAGAACAAGTTGGAGGCCGCGGCTGAGAGGGGCAAGAAGGCCCATGACGTTCGGGTGGAAGCGCTAAATAATCTGGAGGCGGCTTGCGCCCAGCAGGAGGAGTTGCTCAAGACGGTCCGGTCCTGGGAGAAGGAGGCGACAGCGTAGCTTCAACGCATTGCTAAGCTGGTCGTCAGTAAGTTCATGCTGCTTTGTCTACTCTGTCCGGGATGATTTTTCTTATATTGAGTCTTATTAACCCCTTGGCCCTGTCCGGATGCAGCTCACTATCCCGAGTTGACTGACCCGAATGTTGAGCACCTGCCCGCGAAGGAGGCTAGTCGCGAGCTCACGCCGGAGGATCTGGTGGTGGTTCTGGCCGAGGAGAGTAACGAGATCCGCAACGCTGACGTGGATGTCTTCCAGTATGTGTGCCCAGATATGGGCGAGCTGCATACAATCATCGATCTGGCGATCGGACTCAAGCCTTCACTGGACCATCTTGACACTACGTGGGAGTGGGCATCCCGCGGTGATGTGGAGATGGCGCTAGCGCTGGTGAAGTCTTGGTATCTGAACATGGATCTTGGCTCCATCACCCAAGGCTTTCATGCTGGAACCAACTATGAATATCTCTGCCGGGACATTCCGGAGATCCGGGCGTGTGGGGTCAAGATCGGCAGCTATGTGCAGCTGGATCGTGACTTTAGCGACCCGTCAGATCCGGCGGCGTTCAAGTGGATCCCAGCTCCTCCGGATGGTGTTGACATTGCCTCCTCCATCCAGACTCTTGCACCCGGTAACGACATTGCCTCCTCAGGCCAAGATCCTGCATCTGGTGCCGACATTGCCTCCTCAAGCCAAGCTCCTGCATATGGTGCTGATATTCCTTCTAATCTGTCGGACCTCAACCTTGAATCCCTAGGATGCCAGGTGTATTTGTATCCATTGGAAACTTGTTGATTATCTGACCGTCCTTTGGTGAACAACTTATGCAATGTTAAACTGGCGCGGAAGCTTCATATTCTATTGATCTATCAAATGCTTCTTTTGCTTCGCCTTGGATTTGTTTTATTCTTGTCCTTCTGGACGCTCTGGTCCTTTGCATTTTTGTGTGGGTACGCGGGAGCGTGCCCACTGAGTGTAGTCCCCGAGGTTTGGCCCGGCTGGAGTATCCAGCCAGGTCGAAGCTCTTTTATGCCTTGATGTCTTTTGTGGGTGCGTGGGAGTGCACCCACTGGTGTAGTCCCCGAGGTTCGGGCTGACTGGATTATCCAGCCGGGTTGAAGCTCTTTTCTACCTTGATGTTATTTTGTGGGTGCGCGAGAGCGCGTCCACTGGGTGTAGTCCCCGAGGTTCGAGCCGGCTGGCCGGGTCGAAGCTCTTTTCCATCCGCTACCTTGCCGTTTGTAGCTCGTGCAAAAACAAACACAACGTCGCCTGCATTAGTTGCACACATAGTTGGATATGTTTATGGTGATGCGAGAACTTGTAAAAGATGCCCTTTCGAACTAGGCCGACAACTTTGTCCTTTTCTCAGTGAGCATTGGCCTTTCAAGCTGTGACCTTGCCGGCTGCGAGCCAAAACCGAAGGGGTAGCTAGGTTAGCGTACTACATGACACTTCGGGTTGTTATTATCAGCTTAGGTCGAGCAGGCGCAGCCGGATTGTCCAGGCGTCTTTGCCTTTCCTTTCGATCGTTTCTTGTAAGGGTACTTCAGGCTTTTTCTCTTGCCGGGTCGATAGCCGGTTTGCGATTTGAAGCTAGAACCAAAGAGTGGTTCCTAGGTGCCATGTACAATACTTAACCATCTGGGAAAGACGTAGGCGTCTGGGCCATCCGATGAGTCTTTTGTAGAGACTGTCGGAGTCCGGATAGAAGACGAAAATGACTGGAGACATAAGATAAACACGGAGTCCCTGAGACTGTGTCGAGGCTCCTCAGCTTGTTCGTTCATTACATGAATTTAAGATACATACACTTATTTCTCAAGTGTAAAATGGAGGGAGCGGGTTTGCGTTCCAGGGGCGCTCGGTTTCTTCGTCGGAGCGGTCGATCTTGTTCTTTCCCGGCTGCTGGGTGTCGATGAGTTACTATGAGTTATTGTGCAGCGCTCGGCTGATGATGACGGGCCCTCCCAAGCTAGGGACAGCTTGTGCATTCCATTTGTTCTCTACACTAGTCGCAGCACCAGGTCGCCTTCGCGGAATGAGGTAGGCCGAATCCGGCTGGCATGGTAGCGACACAAGTCTTGCTGGTAGATAGCGGATCTGGACAAAGCCAGCTCGCGTGCTTCTTCGAGCAGGTCCACACTATACTCGCGCACTTATTTGGCCTCTTGCTCCATGTAGAGCAGCTTGCGGGGCACGTCGAACTGGATGTCAGTGGGGAGGACTGCTTCTGCACTGTAGATGAGGAAGAATGGCGTGAAGCTAGTTGACCGGTTGGGCGTGGTGCGTAGGCTCCATAGCATAGCTGGCAGATCTTCTATACAGTATCCAGGAGACCTTATGAGCGGCTCGATCAGTCTTGGTTTGATTTCGGCTAGGACTAGGCGGTTTGAGCATTCACACTGCCCGTTCAACTGGGGATGTGTGACAGATGCCATGTCCAGACGGATGCCCTTCTCTCTGCAGAAGCGAGTGAATGCTCCCTTGGCGAAGTTTGTGCGATCGTTGGTGATGATGTTGTGGGGATAGCCGAAGCGTATGATGATGTCTGTGAAAACTTGATCACAGTCGCCCCATCCAACTTCTTTATGGGTTTTGCCTCTATCCACTTGGTGAACTTGTCTACAACCACCATTAGGTGCGTCATGCCGGATCGGCTATATTGAATGCTCCAACCATGTCCAGCTCCTAGACTGTGAATGGCCAGGTGATTGGTATTGTATTGAGTGTTGCATACGTTGTGTGCTTTAACTCGCCGAAACGCTGGCAACCGTTGCATACCTTGACCATATCATCGGCGTCCTTTAATGTAGTTGGCCAATAAAAACCATGACGAAGTTCCTTGGCTGCTATGGCTCTTGATGAGGCGTGGTGTCCGCACTCGCTTTGGTGGATTTCGATTAGAACCTTGAATCCTTCTTCCTGGCTTACGCAGCGTTGATAAATGCCTCCGACGATGCGCTTGTATAACTCATTATTGATGATGGTGTATGCGCTTTCCCCACATCTTACTTGTCGCGCTGCTACCTCCTCGGGGAGCTCACCTTTGACCAGAAAGTACATGAATGGCTTGACCCAGTCGGGAGTTTCCCAGATAGCATGCACTATTTGCATGATGATCTTGATCTCCTCACGGACTGCCGACTTTGGTGCTTCTGGAGGCCTGTCGGGTGGAAGCTCGGAGTCGGTAGTCCCTGAGACTAGTTTGCAGTCCCTAGGTGTGGCGCAACAGTCCCCGGGTGTGGTGCGACAGTCCGTGGGTGTGTCACATCAGTCCCCAAGAGTGTCGCGACAGTCCCCGGGTGTGCGGAGCCAGCAGTCCCTAGGTCCACGTCCAGCACTATAGAGTCGGATTCTGGAGACAGACTGATGGATGGCTTGCGCAGGTGCTCGAGGGAGACTCCAGGCGGTATGGATTGCCTTGTTGAACCGACACGGGCTAGGGATCGGAAGCTTCGTTGTTGGCTCTAGTGACGTGGTGGACTCACACCCTTCAAAGTAGGCGCATATCTGCTAGGCAAAGAAGCGGGATATGGCCATGTGTGCATCCCTCGTGTCCCATTCACCTGAGACTTTCTACACCACCAGGTCCGAGTCGCCGAAGCAGAGAATCGTCTGGTTGCCTACCTCTGTTGGGCCACGTAGAGATAAAACGAAACTTTTCCCTCTAACGTGGTGATCCCAAGATCTAGCTGAGGTAGAAGGCCACGAGGTTTACCACTAGACGCGCAGTTGCGGATTACTAATGAAGCGCGTCAGTTGATGCAGTGCAGTCCTCACGATCCGATCATCCTGGTGCTGATCGTACAACACCTCTGCTAGTATCCACATGTACAAGGAGGAGCACCAGCGACGAACTTCTAGGTTCGATACGACGGCAGGACTGCTGTGGAGCTAGGGTTTCCAACACATGGAATGACCTAACCGATCAACGATTAACCCTTCTGGGTTACTGTGCTCCACTATATATAGGGAGTGAACGTGGGCTCCACTCTTGTGGCCCATTCACTAAAGCCCATATAAAACCAGTCACCATGAGTCCGACTCACTGACTTAGTCCAAATCTGGCTTGGGTCTAACCCAACCAGATTTATGGTTTAGATCCAATCAGAACTTGCTCCCCCTCTTAAGTGTGTGACCCCGCAGGCTCTTGGCAACTTAGACACGATTAGAGTCCGACTCTCAATCGATCATTCGGTAGCGGCTCCTAGCAGAACATGCCGACTTCCAAGTACCAAAGATTCATGATGACTTGACTTTCCAATGCTACTTACGTCTGAGTCCCTTTTGCCTCACGATATACCTTGTCAGACTATAGGCGAATATTTGTCATCCCTTAAATGAATCTCTTCTCGATCCGAGATAAGTGATTCACCCGAATAACTCTTAGTCGATCGCCTCGGTTAATACTTAACCGAGTCGTGCATGGCCATGCTTTCCGAATCATATCATCCGAGAGGGCCCAGAGAATATCTCTCCAAGTGGAGGGGCAAAATCCCGTCTTGGTTATTCACATCACGCATCTTGATTCTCAGTCGACCCGAACTCTTCCTTTATGACTGCCTAGTTACGGATCTGCGTTTGACAGAACCTAAGTCGGTGATCCTCAACTCGGACTATGCAACAACATCAGGTCTAAGGATTACATTGATTGAGATATACAAATGACAACTTGTTCGTTGTACCTCAATATGGGTCAATCCGACTCGCTAAACTGTTTAGTCGAAATCTGTGTAAGTCAGAATAGCATCACCATGCCCATGACAAGTGGAACCGAGTCATCAAGTCGACTTTCACATTGGTCTAAGTTGTGTGTCCAGCACAACCTCAATGACCAAGGATATTTAGTACAAACAACATGAATGTATAGTTCCACAACCGAATCACATATTCAATGATACACATCAGATGTTTATACAAGGACAACTTAATAACTTTATGAATACAATGGGAAATATCATCATACATGATTGCCTCTAGGGCATATTCCCAACAGTCTCCCACTTGCACTAGAGTCAATCTTCCGACATCACATGTCTAAGCATCTAATGCCCATGGCTCTCAGGTGCGCCTCATGCTTCGGCTGTGGTAACGACTTTGTCAACGGATTCGCAATATTTGCATCTGTGTGTACCTTGCATAACTTGATATCAGCCTGATCCACGAATTGGCGAATCAGGTGGTACCGCATGAGTATGTGCTTGTTCTTCTGATGTTGTCTAGGTTCCTTGGCTTGTGCAATAGCACCATTTTTGTCACAATACATGTCCAACGGATTGGACGAGCCCTGAACCACACCAAGATCCATGAGGAAATTCCTCATCCAAACAGCTTCCTTTGCTTCCTCCGACGTGGCAATATACTCAGCCTCTGTTGTAGATGCAGACACAGTCTCTTGCTTGGAACTCTTCCAGCTCACAGCACCTCCATTTATAATAACCACGTATCTGGATTGCGAACGAGAATCATCAGAGTCGGTAAGATAACTCGCATCTGTGTAACCCTTTACACTGAGTTCATCTTCACCACCATAAACCAATAACATATCCTTAGTCCTTCTCAAGTACTTTAGGATATTTTTAGACGTTGTCCAGTGGATTTCTCCAAGATCAGCCTGGTATCTGCTCACAACACTTAGAGAATATGAAACATCCGGCCTAGTACAAATCATGGCATACATGATGGATCCGACTGTAGAAGCATACAGAATCGCACTCATCCGACTTCGCTCATCAGTTGTCGAAGGATAGTGGGTCTTGCTAAGTTTTATGCCATGGGAAATCGGTAAGAACCCCTTCTTAGACTGTAACATCCCTAAAATCATGATTTCAAAGTTTGCATATCATTCATGCATGCATATAGAATTGAGGTCAATTTCAAAACTCATATCAGAAAAACAAAGCACATAGTGCTATCATTTTATGTGAGCAAGCTAGATCAAATGGCCATCCCCATTTGAGAGTTTGAATGTTTTAAACCTAGATTGCTTGTCTCCTTTGTTGAATGGATTGAGTGTGGAAATTTGAACCAAGTTTTACAAAATAGAAATGGTTCAAAAACCATTTTTCAAACATTTGCAAATCTTGTGCCAAGCTCCTGATATTTTGTTTCTCCAAGAGTGACCAAGCCTTTGCAAAGTAGCCACATGGTTTTAGGCCTATATTTGAGACTATGGCACACTGCAAAAACCCCAGAAAGATTTGAATTCAAAAGGAGTTTGAATTCATTTGAAAACTATTCCTGAAAATCAAAACAGAAAAAGAAAAGGGTAAAAGAAAAGAAAAAGGCCAGGCGCCCTAATATAACCCAGCAGCAGAACCGACCCAGCTAAGCCCACCCGGCCACTCACTCGCTCGCACGCACGCGCAGACACACCCGCATTGACGCTGACACACGGACCCCACCCCCTCTCCGTAGCACTCGCTGACTGGTGGCCCTCTCCACGTCACACCTTCTTCCCCAAAACCCGCCCGCTGACCACGCCGCCGCTGCTGTAGATGCCGGTAATGGCGCGGCGTAATTAGCCTTGGTGCCGCAAGCGTTTCTTGTCGCGCTTGAGCCTATTTAAACCACACCCCGCCGCGGTCATTTTCCCCCACTCTCCTCACTCACTCCGCCACCAGGCTGCACGCATTTGCCCTCGAAACCCCACAGTACCGACGACTCCGGCGACTAATTCCGGTGAGCCTCGACCGCCCCCCTCTCTCTGGTTCAAACAATCGTGCCCAGCTTGATCTTGCGCACCTCCTGATACCCTTCGTTTGCATTCTCGTGACCCAGGCCGTCGTCCCCGTTCGTGCCTGCAACCGACTGCGCCGCCGCTTGACTCCGGCGATCAATTGAGGTAAAACCCGAGCGCCCCTTGCCCCCTCCTTCATACGAGAACGTTCGCCTTCGTCTTGTGCGTCTCCTGACCCCTCTGGTTCGCGCTAGGGCGACGCCAAACCTCGGCAACAACCTCAACTGCAAGCAACAGACGCCGCCGCAACTCCGACGAGCCCCAGAGACCGTGCTCGTGTGCCCCTTGTCAAGCCACTGCTAGGTTGAGCTTCTCCTCGACGCTGCGAACCTGGTAAGCATCCTCCTGCCCCTCCAGACGACCTGTAGCGCCGCGCCGCCGCGGACAGAACTCGCCGCCGCCAGTAGCCGCCGCCAGCGCCGCCCCGTTTTGGTCGCTTGATCTAGAGCCGTCAGATCTGGATCCAACGCACAGAATTAGATCATTTAGCGAAGCGTTATGGGTAGATCTGAGCCATGAGTTTTAAATAGATCCAACGACGCGGGAGGGTGATCCTGAACTAAACGGTATCAGCCAATAGGATTAAGACGCGTGGCTAGGGTTTGAATTAAAACAGAATTTGAAAACATATTTAGATCCAATTTTGAAATGGCTATAACTTTTGTTTTCCACGTTAGATATTTGCAAATTTTATGTCGTTGGAATCAGGGAGACAAGCTCTTTCTGTTTATGCAATGTTTTTAGTAAAAAGTTTCTGTTAAAATGTCTTTTTATGCAGAAACTTGTTTAGGACTATTTTGAGTATAGGATTTGTTTAGGATTTTGTTTTAGGGAAAAATAAACTTGGATTGGCAAGATTTTGACTTGCTTATGTTTCAGTATCTTGCACTTGCTTGGTGGAATTTCAAAAATCATCACTTAGCATTCTTGCATGCATGCATACATATTTTTTTTTGTATATGAATTGTATGTGATTGTGGTTATAATCTTTGTGTAGATTTTGGTGCTAGTGATTGTGATTGTGAAGAGTGCTACTCTCCCCATTACCAAGGCAAGTGGTACTTCATGAATATTTCCATCCCTATATTTTGTACAAGCATTAGAAATATTTTGCTAAGTATTGCATGTTGTTATTATTGCCAATTGCTATGTTGGGAAATCCTAAGTAGTTGTAGAATTGTAGAATTGCTAGGAAATTTCCTAATTTAAGTTACTATGCCATGCTTAGCCTAGCTAGTAGCAAACAAGGGTTGGTAAAGTATCTACATGCTATGATGAAAATATTTCTAAGTCTTGGACTTATGTTTTTCTTAATAAAACAACTAAGTCAATGAACCTCCTGGGTGGATTGGGACTTGAATGGTGGTTTTTGGTTGAGTGGTTACACAGGGCCCATGGACATGGTTTACCTTGTGTATCTCACTTGTGGTATGCCACCCAGGCACAAAGGGATTTTGGAGGCCAAGTGTTGAGAAGCTTATAGTGCAGCCACTTGGCAATATGGGCTCTGCCTGGATCACATAAGTTGCTAGAACTTAGCCATTTGGACAGTTGGTGGTAGTGGGAATGATAGGTTGGAGCGCGTCCATTTGGTCTAAGGAAAGGCTTCTGAAAGGTCCTGTCTTGGGAAACCAAGTCTGGTGGAGAAAGTGCACAACCTCTGCAGATGGAAAATCTAAGTACTTAGCCAAGTCCATGGCAATGGACAACTTGAGCATCAAGACATGGAAGCTATCAAGAATCTCATCACTCCAACTTCTAAGTAAAACTGGTGGGTGAACAAGGGTGAAGGACCTCAATGTCTATTGATGGTTTCTTGGGAATGTTTTTGACAAAGAAAAACTTAGTGATTTCAACTAATAGGAAAAACCTATTTTGAGCAAAGCAAGCCAAGCTACACTTAGCCAAAATGCATATAGTAATATAGTCCACTTAAAATTTACTAAGGTATCACTTGCCAATACTATTCCAAAGTATTGACCCACTGTGGCTGTAACTTGTGATGTTGCAGGTTACTCCGATGATGATTAGGTGTCATGAGTCTACACTCAACATGCTTGCCTGTGGCACATGAAGATGAAGACTTATGTTTATTTACTTATTCCAAAACTCTTGTATTAGGCCTATGGCCTTGAGTTGTAAAAGACTATGTTTTATCTCTGGAATGGATGTAATGAATGACCTTTGTTTCTGTGTACTTCATCTTAAACTGTGGATGCTAGCATTGATCCAGGGACTAGCATTGCAATCACAGGGATCCTTTTCCTTTACAAAGGAGGGATCTTACATAGACGATTCCATGTTGAACTTATTCAACACTTTGTCCAAATATGTACTATGACTCAATCTAATGTGCCTTCTTGATCTATCTCTATAGATCCGGATTCCGAGAATACATGTTGCCTCACCCAAGTCTTTCATTGAGAAACTCCTTTCCAATGATTTCTTGGTTTCTTGCAACATCTGTACATCATTTCCAATCAATAATATGTCATCCACATATAAGATTAGAAAGTTTACTTTGCTCCCACTAAACTTCTTGTATAAAGAAGAATCATGATCGCTCTTGATGAAGCCAAACGATTTGACTACCTCATCAAAGCGAATATTCCAACTCCGAGATGCTTGCTTCAACGCATAAATGGATTTCTGAAGTTTGCACACTTTGTCAGCATTAGCCGGATCAACAAAACCCTCGGGCTGTATCATATACATGTCCTCGGTTAAACTTCCGTTAAGGAAAGCTGTTTTGACATCCATCTGCCATATCTCATAGTCGAAATAGGCTGCTATAGCTAACATGATCCGAACTAATTTAAGAATCTCTACAGGCAAGAAAGACTCGTCGTAATCAACTCCTTGAACTTGTCAGAACCCCATCGCGACAAGGCGTGCTTTATAGATGGAAACATTTCCATCCATGTCAGTTTTCTTCTTAAAGACACATTTGCATTCGACGGGTCTTGCACCGTCTGGCAGATCAACCAAGTTCCAAACTTGATTTTCATCCATGGACTTTAACTCGGATCTCATGGCTCCAAGCCATGACTCGGAATCAGATCCCACCATCGCTTCTGAATAATTTGTCGGCTCATCACTGTCTAACAACAATACATCACGAACACTTTGTAATGTTGCCGATCTTCGTAGTATAGGTGCTGCTGCCGGCTCAGCTACCACGACCGGCTCAACCTCCAAGGTTTTTGCCGACTCGCTACTAGACGGTTCCTCTCTAATTTCTTCGAGCTGCACCGTGCTCCCACTTACTCCCTGAATGATAAACTCTTTCTCAAGGAAGACACCGTTCCGAGCAACAAACACTTTGCCCTCTTCTCGGTTGTAGAAGTAGTAACCCAAGGTTTCCCTCGGATACCCCATGAAAATACACTTATCTGACTTGGCCGTAAGTTTGTCCGACTGGAGTCGCTTGAAAAATGCTTCACAACCCCAAATATTAAGAAAGACAAACTCGACTTTTTGCCTGTCCACATCTCATGCGGTGTATTCTCTACCAATTTTGATGGTACTTTGTTTAGTGTGAACGCCGCTATTTCTAGACAATAACCCCAAAATGATAAAGGCAGATCTGTCCGACTCATCATTGATCGTACCATGTCCAACAAGGTCCGATTCCGCCTTTCCGAAACACCATTCCTTTGCGGTGTTCCTGGCAGAGTAAATTGAGGAACTATTCCAAAACTTTTCAGATGGTCATCAAACTCATGGCTCATGTACTCGCCTCCTCGGTCCGACCGAAGAAACTTTATTTTCTTGCCGAGTTGATTCTGTGCTTCATTCTGGAATTCTTTGAATTTTTCAAAGGCTTCCGACTTATGTTTCATCAAGTAGATATATCCATACCTACTCAAATCATCAGAGGTAATGAAGTACTCATAACCACCCCTGGCTGTCGTGCTCATTGGTCCACATACATCACTATGTACTAGTACCAACAAGTCGGACGCCCTCTCACAACTCTTTGAAAAAGGTGTCTTGGTCATTTTGCCGAGTAGGCAAGATTCGCATGTCTCGAACGACTCCAAGTTGAACGAAGTTAGGAGTCCATCATTATGGAGCTTCTTCATGCGTTTCCAACTTATATGACCAAGCCGCAGTGCCAAAAGTAAGTCATATTCAGATCATTTGGTTTCAAACTTTTAACATTTATGTTATAAACCGACTCACCATCAAGATTCAAAATAAATAACCCGTCCTCGACGGGTGCAAAGCCATGAAACATGTCATTCAAATACAAAGAACAACCATTATTCTTGATATTCGACTCATATCCTTGCCTCATCAAACATGAAGAAGAAATAATGTTTCGACTGAGCATTGGAACATAATAACAATTATTCAGTTCCATAATGAATCCAAAAGGTAAATGAAGTTGCATCATGCCGACTTCCAACGCAGCAACTCTTGCTTTGTTGCCGACTCGAATACCAACCTCGCCTCTTTCTACGCTCCTAGTTCTTACCAGTCCCTGCAACGAGTTGCAGATGTGAATAACTGATCCGGTATTATATACCCAAGAACTATTAGGTGCATCAGCAAGATATATGTCTATAACATTGCAAACAAGTGTACCTGAGTCAGAAGTCATACCCCCACTCTTGGCTTTATCAGCCAAATACTTGCTGCAGTTCCTCTTCCAGTGGTCATCCGCCTTGCAGTAGAAGCAAGTGGATCCGGCTGAAGGAGATGGCTTAGTCCCTGAGGAAGTGCTTAGGACCGGGTCCTGAGCCTGCTTTCTTCCCGACTTAGCCTTCTTCTTAGTCCAAGAACTCTTCTTGAACTTAGCCTTATTCTACACCATCAACACTTGACTGGCGCCCTTCTTGAGATCCGCCTCTTCCTGCTTGAGCATCCCATGCAATTCGGTGAGCTTCTTATCCAGACCATGCATGTGGTAGTTTGAAATGAACTGCCCATATGCACTAGGAAGAGAGTTCAGAATTATATCCGTAGGGAACTCTTCGCTAATGGGGTAGCCAAGCCTCTCCAGCGACTGCATGTAACCAACCATTTTGATCACATGCGGACTCAGTGGATCACCATCCTTAAGCTTGCAACTCAGAAAATCCTGAGAGACTTGATACCTCTCAGTCTTCGCGTGAGCCTAGAACATACTTTTGAGGCTTTCGATCATATCGTAGGCCTCAACATTTTCGAACTGATTTTGCAAGTCCGGTTCCATGTGAGCAAGCATAAGACAGCTAATATACGTGGACTCATCCTTAGCCCGACGGTAGGCATTGGTGGAAGCGACAGTCGCATTCTCATTCGGCTCATCTGGAAGTGAGTTGTCTAGGACATGGTCCTTCTTTTCTTGTTTGAGAACAATTCTCAGATTTCGATACCAGTTGGTAAAATTAGTGTCGTTCAGTTTATCTTTCTCAAGAATGGTTCTCAACGCAAAACCGGATATCTGAGAGTGACTGCTACTTGGTGCCATGATCCACAACAAAAAATATGCAAAACACTTAATACATGTATTCAAAAAAGAGCAAGCATATTAAACACTTTAATATTTTATGCTCCCACTAGAACCAACACCCCTCCGATGGTGTGACACCCCCGGGATCAGGGCTAAACAAATCCTAGACCTCTATCTGACATAAGCTTAAACTTGAGCTCGAGGATATCCAGTGAAGAATCGATAACACAACAATGACCCTACGACACAAAATTTATTACAGCAAGGTCATAACTGAGCGAAGAGCCAAATTATTACAAATAGAGGTCACTAACCACAAACATTAAACAACAAAAGGCAAATTATGCTATTAAGTATAGCAAACTTAACAAATGGCCTAAGAGGCCTGAAGCATAACGATGACGTCCCAACCCCTAGATTCGAGGCTGCCGACCGGGAACCCCAAGCTACTCGTCGATGTCGATGTAGTACGGAACTCGTCTTCAGGGGAACACTTACTCTGCCAAAAGTATCAACAAAGCAAGGGTGAGTATAGGGTGTACTCCGCAAGACTTATGGCTGGTGGATTTGTTTTGCATAAATCCATCTTTTGTTTTGTAAGACAAGAGGGAGAAGAATCTCGTCTAATGAGAATATTTTAAAAAGGGATAAGAGAGCGACATCTCCAAAGTATTGATCATCATCTTTTGATATCCACCAATCATCATCATCTGCCAACTAGGATCACCCCCTCGCACCCATGAGGAAGCATCCTTAAGCACACATTGATCTGCCAATTTTTACGATTAGGTTAATGTTCTCTATGATCTTAGAATATGGTCACCAAGCGTTCATAACCGTGAACACGACTTTTCAAAAATATTTAACCCTTCAGGGGTGTACAACTTTACCCACACGTACCAACCGACTCTTAATGCCAAGCTATTAGCCCTCTTCCTTGGAAGGCTGGCAGAGGGTGGTTGGCCACGACCTTTACCTTGCTTTCGCCAAGACCATGAGTCACGCAATAAGGATGATTTCGTCATAATGGGTCAATTCCCGAAGCCGCTCCTTAAAGATGTGAGGCAAGGTTGGTTCACCTGGGGCTCCATCGACCCCAAGCAACCCCGGCCGTGCTTACCTACCTGTTATGATGGACCTTTCACCCTCCAAATCTTTCAAAAGGTTTTCAATGCGTATGTCGAATGGAACGCCCGAACTATGTGAATCATGGAATCTACTAGGAAAGTTAATCAGGCAAGGAGTTCCCAAGCCCCGTGTGGCTGTACGCTCATCTCGGTTCCAAAGGCAAGAACTCGGTTCCTAGTGGTGGCGAGCATGGGACTAGAAAAACCACATCCCACCGTGGCCTCCCATACAAGCCTTAGCATGTTTAATCTCATATCACCTCTGATCTCATATCATCATGTTCTCCTGTCATACTAGATTCTCTGCATCTGATACATCATCTGGATGAACCAGCACTGGCAACTATGCATGGCTATGCAAGACACAGATATAAGCTCTAGCAGTGCACACAAGCCAAACCTAGTTATGCTAGGAGCAGTGGATTAGGTAGTATAAGCTCAAAGGGAGTAATGCAACATATAGAATACTCTATATATCGATAAAAGACCACAGTAGAATCGTATGCAAGATGGCAGAATTGAAATGCTTCGAAAACATAGGGTTATATCATGGTGGGGCTATGCTTGCCTTTGACAGTTGATAACAGATAAGCAGATCTTCAAAAGCCTTGTACTTGACTTGATTACAGTTGGTCAAGTATTGTTCGTCGATCTTCGAACTTCGATAGGGTTGATCTTGGTCTTCGATCTCGATCTTGATATCGTATTCTATCGGAATGAACCAAACACCAAAAAGAGAGGGAAACAATCAACACATGGCATCGATGCTGTGGTGCCCCGCAAAAACCACTACTAGAAAATCGCGTTATTTTTGTGCATTGCATCATCATGACCGCATGCTCATGTCATCATGCCACATTGCATTTGAGCATCGTCATCATCATGCATTTGTTTGTCTGAAACTATTTTCGAAAAGCATATTTTGTTTTCTAAATACCCCGCCTTTATTTCAAATCCAAAACCCGGGTCTCCGGATTATTTTGTTTCGTCTACCAACGGTTTTCAAAAGCCCCATTTTAAATATTAAAATATTTATTTTATTTTTAGGGGCAGCCGTACCGGGCCGATCCGACCCAGTCGGCCACCCCAGTACAAAAACCGGTCTACCTAAACCCTTTTCCTACCCCAACCTAATCTACCCACCCTTCCTCCACCTCATCCCACCCAATCGGTGCTCGCCACCTCAGCTATCCTTCCTTCATCCACCCAATCACCACCCGCCACATCAGCCTCCTGGCCCCACCTCCTCTCCACACCCTCACACACCTAGAACCACACACACCACTCAACGCACTTCACGCACTCACCGCCGCGCCCCCACCCTCGCTCGCATTCCCCTTCCTCACGCCTCGTTTATCTCTCCCTGCATCTCACCGAGCCGCCTTCCGCTCCTCCTCTCCACCGCCGCCTCCCTCAAGCTCCGGCGCCCCCAGGCCCCACCGCCCCGGCGGCTCTCCACCGCGGTCCCCCTGCAACAACCTCACCGGCCTCCTCCTCCCGCCGCCATCGGAAGCTCCTCCTTCTCGAGAACCAAGCACCGCGGGGCCTCCACGGCCGAGCCGCTCCCTCGACCCACTCTTCTCTCCGTCGTCCTGCCCCCGACCCGCTTCCCCTCCGCCTGTGACGCCTCCCCTCGCAGAGCTCCTGCAGCCGCCGCCCTGCAGGCCCTCGTCGGGCTCCCCTCACCCTTCCTCTCACTCCCCACCTCCGAGCACCGACCGCCGGGCCCCTCCTCCGTTTCGTCCCCACCGCCAGTCCGCCTCTCCCCAAGCCGCTGGCCTCTGCCTGCCCTGTGAGCCCGCGACCCCGCTGCGTCTCTGTTCCGTTGGGGCCAAATCCCGTCGTCGCCGATGCCCATCTGCCTCCACCCGTGTAGGTTTCCTGTGTAGTACCAAGTTGGTGCTGTGTTTTTGTTTTCTATTTGTAACCTCATGGAAGTTGTAGCAGAGCAGTGACCAGATCCTGTCGTGCAGGCTTTTGTACTGCTCGACCAAGTGGGGTTCCAGTTCGAGTTGCTGTACCCAATAGGTGCTCCACATGATGTTTCGTCCGAGTCCAAGGTCTCCCGAGCTGCAAGGTCTCCATGATCTACAAGGATGCGACACCCTCTTCATCGACAAGACCGTCGGCAGCCACGCATGCCTTAGAGTACCAAGATCTTCTTATCGACAAGATCACTGGCGCAAGTTGACAACGATGTACCAAGAAGGAGCCACGAGAATGCTGACATGGAGCGCCAAGAACTTCTACCGGAGACCGAGCCCGAACCCCATCGAACCCCCCAAACCAAGATCGCCCGAACCCCCTAATGTGTGACCCCTTTCTGCGCCCCTATTTTTATAAATGAAATACAAACTTGTTGCATATTAAATTGTCCATACTCGCATACATATTGTGGATGTTGGGGGTATTTTGGCGATTCACCTAAATTAAATATGGAGTCCATCTGCGGGATATCGTTGTCTTATTCCGGACTCCATTTAAATTGGTGTAGCGAACCGATGCCATGTTCCGCCCTGTTAACCCAACACTTAATTTGCGGGGTAGATAAATAACTCGAACCTAATAATAATTGTCGGGACCTCGGTTTCCGCTTAATATTTCCTTAATGCATCGCACCTTTGCCATGTCATACATCATACATGCATCATGCCCGATTTTCTACCGTAGTATTAAATAGTCCATCCGGTGTTTCTTCTAGTGCTTTGCTTCTTCACGGATTAGGCCGATGAGTTGATGTGAGTGTCGACCCGATCTTCGGATGAACATTCGGCAATGTTTTCAGGCGAGCATCCCTTCCCCTTCTACCTATTTTGCATTCTTAGTCTTTACTTCCTCCTGTTGATCTACTGCTATCCGTGTCGCGATGCTTTAGTTTCCGTGCACCAGTTATATCCCGTGCAGCCTCTATATTGCCTTGGACACCTCCCATTACCTGTGTTTGGTAGATAGATGGCCTTGCGAGTCGTAGATGCGTGCTCAGGTGCGATCTCGTGTTGTCGAGTACCACAGCTGTTGGTTTGCTGGCAGATGTTTATTTGTTGGAGATGATCATGGCTTTAATTATTGTTTAATAACTAAAATTGAAGTAGGTAAATGCAGAGGCACCGGTGGGTAATAGACAATATTTGGTTTTTGACCGCTCACTGGTGTCCCGTAGGACCCCGAGTTCTTGACACCTGTTCCGAGATCGAGCGCGCTAACCACAGGTGGGGTGTGTGGGCACCCCCATCGATTAGTACCTGATTTCAAAGTATTGAACTGGGGGCCACAAAGTAGTTTGGAGCTTTATTACTATTCTGTACTTATGCCATGCTTTACTGCTTTATTTAAGATTGTGCGAGGAGCACCTGTACTGTTTAGGTAAGCGGAGTGTTTTCGCGGTATCGACAAGCCCAGTCACACTTTCGGGTTCCCAGTCGTTTACAGCCACTGACGAAAACCCTGGGTCCGTTCCGGAGCCGGCCAACTTCGTTGCGGGTAGCTTAGTGGGGTGGCCCCCATGTACTTTCTTTGGGTCTGGGAAACGTCATGACTTAGGCCCCGCCGACATACCGATGGGTGTATGTTAACTGATCTGGCAAAAAGGGTCGAAGTGCGTGTGGATACTTTGGTGCACCCCTGCAGGGTTAAATCTTTTCGAAAAGCCGTGTCCGCGGTTATGGACGACTTGGAGCACAGTTCTCGATCATAGACAACTATAACTAAAGTTTACTGCTATAATTTGACTGGTATCCGATATGACTAGTAATCAGCTCCACTACCACGGAATGGCTAAATAAAAGTACCAACAACTGCTGGGTTTGGGGATATCTCATGCTAATTGTATCTGACTAGTAAGTGTTGCAACTACAACGGAATGGTTAACTAAAACTGGCCACTGCTTATTATATCAGGATGACTCATGCTATCTATATTTGACTAGTAATTGCCGCCACTATAACGGAATGAATAAAACTGCCAACTGTGTGAGTTCCTCGGTTGACTTCCTCGTTTGGTCTCGAGGGGGAAATACCAGGATGGGTATGTTTGGTGGTAGTATCAGGACGGTTCCGAATAGGTCTTTCTTATCCCTCTCTGATAGCCGACAGTTATCTCGAGTCTCTATAGGTTGTTTAGTGCATGCCGCGCTGCCGCTCAGTCCACCATACCTATGCAGGCGAGGACCGCCGAATTCTAGTCTCGCCGTGTACTGGCCTCAGTACTGACCGCTCTCTTTTTACTTTGCCCTTTGTCGGCACCCCTTTTGTGTAAGCAGGTTTCGTGATCGACGTCGTTAGCAGGGTTACCCTTCCGGCTTGGCCTGGGCAGGGTTATGGACGCCTTTGGTTATTCTTCAGGGCTCTTAGCTCAATTTGCATCTTGTCCATACTCGGACGCTGTATCGTTTTCAAGGTGATTTGGATCTTTGTACTGTATATCTGTATTCTTGACTCATTGAGTCGCCGTTGTATATATCTGTTCTGTGGGTTCCATCGTGGACTATTGTGTAATGATATTACTTCGTTTTCCACCCGCACGAAAGTGCCTGGTGGGCACCTTTGAATCGTTTCTATGCGGGTTTGGCGGGTTTCGCTAAAACTTGCATAGGGCCGATTCTGAGGGTGTTACAGATGCAATGCTCAAGCAAGAATGATGGTAGGCAAGTTGAATTGTATTGAATAGTAACCCTAAGGCATGCTCGACCATATAATCGGGGTTCCGAGAGGTGAAAACCCTAACTCGGGGAAAACTCCGGAAGCATATGTGAGGGGTTGGTTTGTTCTTCTAATTAAACTTGTCATGTAAGTTGCTTAACAATGCATGATTATAGCTTAAATAGGTAGTTCTCATTTTTGTGAACATTTTGATATATTATTCATAATTTTCTTAGTTAAATAAAGTACTTATTGAATTAGAAGTTTTAAACCATTTCTAGAATTTATTTAATCAATTTAAAACAGTTACTGCGTCACTCTTGCATCATCACAAGGGTGTGGACATTTTTCACTGGGGTAGTGCCTACCCACAGTGGCTGATAGAGGGGCCCTGAGCCACCTCAACTTCCACGCGAGCAGGTGGGACCTGGACCAGGGTTTGACTGGTCAGACCCGTGCTCGGCTAACGTCGGCGTGATGCCAGCACGGCGGTGGCCTCAGATCAGCGGCAGGGACGGCGCTAGGCGACGATCCATGATATGCGGGATAGCTAGATCGAACGAGCACGACACGGGGAACCTCACTGCGGTGGTGCCGCTTGTTTTAGGTCATCGGAAAGGCTTCTATGGCAGTGAATGAAGGCGGCGGATGGTGGACTGTAGCGACAACATACTACAGAGGGAGAGGGAGGAAGGGGAATGGTCCATGAGGACTATAAGCTCACCAGGAGCGCGAGTAAAAGGTCGGCGAGGTGAGGCACGACCGGAATCAATGAGGACGGCGTTGGAGGTCGTCGGAGACCGAGGTATCGATTGGGACAACTCAGACCACGCTAGCTTTCTTTGCTAGGGGAAAAGAACGAGGCGAGCAAGGCGGTCACCATGGAATGCTTAGCGGGGCTCGAGATTCTCCAAAATGATGGCGCCCCGAAGCTACGGCGAGCTAGGGTTGTAGTGGATAAGGGAGAAGGAGGGAGGAGGAGAAATGGGGCTCGTTCTCTACGGGTACAGGGTCCTTATAGGCGGCAAGAGCGGTGGCTGCACGCATCTTGGCGAGGAGGTCATCGCGGCGAAAGCGGACGGCTCCGGCGGCGACACGCAGGAGGTTGTCGTCGTCCTTCTGGCTGAACGAAGAAGAAATTGGAAACGAAACTGAAGGGGTACCGGGTCATGCTGGGCTGCGTTGAGCCGGCTGCGGCTTCGGCTGCGCGTGCGAGCGACAGTTAGAGGGGAGAGAAGAGAGAGGGAAAGCTGGGCTGGGCCTGGCATGGCTACTGCTCTGTTTTTTATTTGCAAAAGATTTTCTATTTTGTTTTCCATTTCCTGTTTGTATATTCAAGTTTAACACAATTTTGAATATTCAAAAAATCAAGAGTGTGTTTAAATAGTTTTTGAAACACATAGGGGCCCTCTAAACCATTTGGGCTCCACCTTTTTTGTAGTTTCAGAAATTCAAACCCATTTTAGAAGGTTTTTAAGAGAGAGGGGGAAACTAGGGTTTAGGGCTTTATTTTATTTTCTTCAATGCATTTTCATAATATGATTCTAATGAATGCACAATCAACCCTAAATAGTAATTAGGTAAAACTGGGGTGTTACATCTCTATCCCCCTTACGAGAATCTCGACCCGAGATTCCTAAGGCAGGAAAAGAGACAGAGAGAGAAAGAAACAAGGTCACTCTAAAGATAAGAGGGAACACACTAAACAACACATAGAGTATATCATGGTCAACTTTTGGACGGAGTGTTTAGAACAACTCTGAGATGACAAGCATGAAACACGTCAAGGTAACGGAGGAAACAAAAGGAGAAGGCTTCAAGTTGTTAGATAGATGGTCTTCATAAGGATTGAGATCATGGATCTCGTAAAAGATATAAGCTTCTGAGAAGGGAGGTTTCAGCAGAAAGAACATGACCACAGACTTCGGTAAAGAACCTCTACTAAAAGACTTAAGTAGAGATTTCAAGTTCACAGATATGTATCAACAAAACCAAGCTGTTGAACTACTTTTGAAACAAAAGGGTCACTCTTTCATTCAACAGAAGGCCAAGACAGAAAGGTGTTTTGGTGGAGAGGACTTGTAAGAGTCACAAGGAACATGTAACAAGAGAAACTTCTGATTATCAAAATCATAGTCACTCTTAAACATGGTTGAGAAAACGAAGGAAACTCTTTATTCATCCATATTTATCAAAATCTTTGCCAGAGGTCAGGATATCACTTTACACCACCGGATGAATAAGTAAAAAGATTCCTGATGACACGAGAAGAAAGAAACTTCATTCACAGAATCCAAGTACTTCGCACAACATAATGCTTGCCAACATAAGAGGGTCTGGAGGATCGACCAAGAGACATTTATCAACACTACTTTAAATGTTCTCCTTGATGTTCAAGAAATCAAACATCAAGTAAAGATCGAACTTCGGACACAGAGGAAACCATAAGAACAACTCCTATAGTAAATCACAGAAGAAGCCTCATGAAGGGTGGTTGTTACTGCTGAATGAAGATAATATGACAAAGGGTCTTTCTGGCTAAGTGTGTCAACCGTTACATCAATCTTGCTAGACTTACAAAGAGACCTATGTCAAAACCTTGAGGAACACCAACCATCATTGTTGCTTGAGATTCAACTTTGGTTAGGTGGAATGATACTTCAGACTCAGCATGTCCGAATAGAAAGGGTGCAACATTTACACAAAGGTAAAGTCACTAGATTCTCAAGACACGGACTATAGTGTCAAGCTCCAAAATACGAGCTAGATTTGCTAGTCCCATGTATTGGCAACTTGTCGAAGGAAAACTGCATACGCATAAGTACTAACAATAAAACACACATGTATCCTTAAGGAACGAAGATAACTCTACTCGAATCCATGGCGACATCTTTCAACAATTGCACATGAACCAGAGAAGGTTACTTCTAACATCCATAACACATACTTCGAGATGACTCAAAGTTGGTTAACGAATTTTCCAACATTAATGCCAAATGTTCCATATGAATCTAATCTAGCATGGAGGAGGTAAGGATGTCATCGATGGGCTCAACAACAAACTTATCGAGACACTCCAAGAAGATGGACTCATCTGTTGCTTGAACAAGGCAAATGCATTGGACAGACCAAAGAGAATGAAGATGTACCCAAGTGAAACATCACGAGAAGAAACATCATCAAGATAGTCCATGGAACTGAGTTTGGTTTAACGATAACCCGAATCAAATCAAAGGTGGGGGAAGATAACATATCCACGAAGGAAATAATATTTTTTTAACACGAACAAAACTAGACATCCCTTTAAGAAGGAACAAAGTTGATTAGAACTTTTGTCCTACAAATCTCCAAATTGTTGTTTAAGTTCAACCAACTAGCTCAGGGGTATCCAGTATGGATCCTTGGAGAAAGGAGCAGTTCAAAGAACTTTCTTGCTCAAGAACTTGACATCTTGGTCATGCGGTTACATGGCAATACTTCTAGTAGACATCTAGAATATCACGAACCACCGATATGTCACTTAGTTCGAAAGGAAACTTGCTTAGTAAGGCAAGAAGACACAATCTCAGAGCTTTGGCATGACCCTAACTCTTTGACCAAAGAGAGTGCACCAGAATATCGGACTTGGTAGCACAATCATCCTTTGCTTAGCGACAGGGTTAACCAATCACGCTAAGAATGACACAACTGTCCTTTGAGTTCTAAACAATGAAAATTTCTAGAATCTCAGACGGCCACATTATTACGCACACGCATTACTCACGAGCGCGAAAGCTTGAGGAAGGGTGGTAAATATGTAATCACTTCATTAAGGGTCATAGAACTCAGCACAACCTCTTAGTATAAAAGAGTGTGATACTTTAAGGTGGAACAGACAGAAGCTTATCAACGCCTCTTGATCTGCGGATTACAACACTTTGACCTGGTCCTAGATACGACGAGGTACTGGAGTTTGTTTCTCCTGACATCCCAAAATGGTTTGTCATGATGAACGATAAGAGTATCTTGCATCGGAAAACACCAATGCATATTTACTACTTGGCTACCAACTGGTAAACAAAGGTCGGAAAACAAAAAAGAGAAAGGAACATGCTCAGGATAGAATCCCGAGATGTGGATGCATAAGTCAACAATCTCCCGAAAACCAATGCATAAAAGAGGTAAGGTGTGGCGGAGTCACGAATATAGATGCGATACTCTCGAGGAGTACTCTTGTCGTGATCTATTTGGTTCCATTAAAGAACATCTTCCATGGCTAGTGGTAGGGGAAGTCCTTAGTTGTCACAATTCCATCGCGACAAAAACCACAAGCTTGAAGGCTAGAATGGTAGTACCAGCCATCCTGAGGTAATGTATGAACATTAACGACAGGGGTCAAAGAAAGGATCTTGGATTAAAGATCAGCTTCATGTACAAGATTCGAAACACCAGAATACAACACAATCGGGGATCTTTGGTTCAAGTCCAAGGATTAAACCCCAAAGAAAGAAGTAAATACTACCTGAGTGACATAGCGTACACTGCAAGATAGTAATCACGAGGTAGCTTCCAAAAGAAGAAACAACTTCTGAAGTACCCAAACAAATAAAAAAGAGGCACACGAGGCGAAAGGAAACCTCGAAGCCTAGAACAAAACACTGTAGATCGAACAATATAATATTGTGGTTCCAAAAGATAGAGATATCATGATAGAAAGGAATCTCTCATATGAAGAGGAGCAAAGGGGAACAAAGGATTCACAACACACACAACACTAGAGAACTCAACACTAGGTCAACTGGCTGAGAAACGACATGCCCAAAAGGCACCTAAGCTTTGAAAGACTAGAAGATATATCAAAACTTTTCCAAGTCAACACCAGATAAGATAACCCAGAGTTAGAATGAAACTGGATAAGAAGAAAAATAAGCATACTAGAGTTTTCACAAATACTTTTCATCTTTGAAATAGTTTTCACAAACACTAGACTCAACATCGACCAATAGCAACGTTTTCCTACGGTCGGTACTGCTCTGATACCAAGACCTGTGACACCCCCGGGATCAGGGCTAAACAAATCCCAGACCTCTGTCTGACATAAGCTTAACCTTGAGCTCGAGGATATCCAGTGAAGAATCGATAACACATCAGTGACCCTACGACACAAAATTTATTACATCAAGCTCATAACTAAGCGAAGAGCCAAATTATTACAAGCAGAGGTCACTGACCACAAAAATCAAAAAACGGAAGGCAAATTATGCTATAAATTATAGCAAAATTAACAAATGGCCTAAGAGGCCTGAAGCATAACGATGACGTCCCAGCCCCTAGATTCCAGGCTGCCGGCCGGGAACCCCAAGCTACTCGTCGATGTCGATGTAGTACGAAACTCGTCTTTAGGGGAACACTTAATCTACCAAAAGTATCAACAAAGCAAGGGTGAGTACAGGGTGTACTCCGCAAGACTTATGGCTGGTGGAGTTGTTTTGCATAAAGCCATCTTTTGTTTTGTAAGACAAGAGGGAGAAGAATCTCGTCTAATCAGAATATTTTAAAAAGGGATAAGAGAGTGACATCTCCAAAGTATTGATTATCATCTTTTTATATCCACCAATCATCATCATCTACCAACTAGGATCACCCCTCGTACCCATGAGGAAGCATCCTTAAGCACACATTGATCTGCCTAGTTTTACGATTAGGTTAAAGTTCTCTATGATCTTAGAATCTGGTCACCAAGCGTTCATAACCGTGAACACGAATTTTAAAAAAGATTTAACCCTATAGGGGTGTACAACTTTACCCACACGTACCAACCGACTCTTAATGCCAAGCTATTAGCCCTCTTCCTTGGAAGGCTGGAAGAGGGTGGTTGGCCACGACCTTTACCCTGCTTTCGCCGAGACCATGAGTCACACAATAAGGATGGTTCCATCATAACGGGTCAAGTCCCGAAGCCGATCCTTAAAGATGTGAGGCGAGGTTGGTTCACCAGGGGCTCCATCGACCCCAAGCAACCCCGGCCACGCTTACCTACCTGTTATGATGCACCTTTCACCCGCCAAATCTTTCAAAAGGTTTTCAATGCGTATGTCGAATGGAACGCCTGAACTTTTTGAATCATGGAATCTACTAGGCAAGTTAATCAGGAAAGGGGTTCCCAAGCCCCGTGTGGCTGTACGCTCATCTCGGTTCCAAAGGAAAGAACTCGGTTCCTAGTGGTGGCGAGCATGGGACTAGAAAAACCACATCCCACCATGGCCTCCCATACAAGCCTTAGCATGTTTAATCTCATATCACCTCTAATCTCATCTCATCATGTTCTCCTATCATACTAGATTCTCTGCATCTGATACATCATCTGGATGAACCAGCACCGACAACTATGCATGGCTAAGCAAGACACAGATATAAGCTCTAGCAGTGCACACAAGCCAAACCTAGTTATGCTAGGAGCAGTGAATCAGGTAGTATAAGCTCAAAGGGAGTAATGCAACAGATAGGATACTCTATCTATTGATAAAAGACCATAGTAGAATCGTATGCAAGATGGCAGAATTGAAATGCTTCGAAAACATAGGGTTATATCATGGTGGGGCTATGCTTGCCTTTGACAGTTGATAACAGATAAGCAGATCTTCAGGATCGTTGTACTTGACTTGATTACAGTTGGTCAAGTATTGTTCGTCGATCTTCGAAGTTCGACGGGGTTGATCTTGGTCTTCGATCTCGATATCGTATTATATCGGAATGACCCAAACACCGAAAAGAGAGGGAAACAATCAACACATGGCATCGATGCAATGCTCAAGCAAGAATGATGGTATGTCAAGTTGAATTGTATTGAGTAGTAACCATAAGGCATGCTCGACCATTTAATCGGGGTTCCGAGGGGTGAAAACCCTAACTCGGGGAAAACTTCGGAAGCATATGAGAGGGGTTGGTTTGTTCTTCTAATTAAACTTGTCATGTAAGTTGCTTAACAATGCATGATTATAGCTTAAATAGGTAGTTCTCATTTTTCTGAACATTTTGATATATTATTCATAATTTTCTGAGTTAAAATGAATTAGTTATTGAATTTACAAGTTTTAAACCATTTCTGGAATTTATTTAATCAATTTAAAACAGTTACTGCGTCACTGTAACATCAGCACAGGGGTGTGGACATTTTTCACTAGGGCAGTGCCTACCCATAGTGGCTGACAAAGGGGCCCTGAGCCACCTCAGCTGCCACGCGAGCAGGTGGGACCTGGACCAGGGTTTGACTGGTCAGACCCACGCTCGGCTGACGTCAGCGTGACACCAGCACGGCGGTGGCCTCAGATCAGCGGCGGGGAAGGTGCTAGACGGCGATCCACTACGTGTGGGATAGCTAGATCGAACGAGCGCGACGCGGGGAACCTCATTACAGTGGTGCCGCTTGTTTTAGGTCACCGGAAAAGCTTCTATGGCGGTGACTGACGGCGGCGGACGACGGACTACAGCGGCAACGTATTACAGAGGGAGATGGAGGAAGCGGAATGGTCCACGAGGACCAGAAGCTCACCAGGAGAACGAGTAAAGGGTCGGCGAGGCGAGGCACGGCCGGCATCAACGAGGACGGCGTTGGAGGTCGTCGGATTCCGAGGTCTCGATTGGGACAACTCGGACCACGCTAGCTTTCTCCGCTAGGGGCAAACGAACAAGGCGAGCAAGGCGGTCACCATGGAATGCTTAGCGGGGCTCGAGATTCTCTAGAACAACGGTGCCCCAAAGCTCCGGCGAGCTAGGGTTGTAGTGAATAAGGGAGAAGGAGGAAGGAGGAGAAATGGGTCTCGTTCTCTGCGGGTACGGGGTCCTTATAGGCGACAAGAGTGGTGGTTGCACGCATCTTGGCGAGGAGGTCATCGCGGCGACGGTGGACGGCTCTGGCAGCGACATGCAGGAGGTTGCTGTCGTCCTTCTGGCTGAACAAATAAGAAAGAGGAAAAGAAACTAAAGGGGTACCGGGCCGTGCTGGGCTGCGTTGGGCTGACTGCGCCTTCGGATGCGCGCGCGAGCGACAGTTAGAGGGGAGAGAAGAGAGAGGGCAAGCTGGGCTGGGCCTGGCATGGTTGCTACTCTGTTTTTTATTTGCACAAGCTTTTCTATTCTATTTTCCATTTCCTGTTTGTATATTCAAGTTCAACACTATTTTGAATATTCCAAAAATACAAGAGTGTGTTTAAATAGTTTTTGAAACACATAGGGGCCCTCTAAACCATTTGGGTTCCACCTTTTTTTGTAGTTTTAGAAATTCAAACCCATTTTAGAAGGTTTTAAAGAGAGAGGGGAAAACTAGGGTTTAGGGCTTTATTTTATTTTCTTCAATGCATTTTCATAATATGATGCTAATGAATGCACAATCAACCCTAAACAGTAATTAGGTAAAACTGGGGTGTTACAGATGGTTACTTAGTTATTCAAGATGCTAAATAAGCAAGTCGTCTAGTGAGCTTTAGCATCACCGGTAGCCGCCAAGTGATCTAGGTAGACAACTCCTTGTCAATCGTATCTCATACGACTCCTGTTGGACGGCTGGCATCACATGCCCCGGCTCCCATCCGACTCGAACCCACCTAGTCGGAAAGAATTGGCAGCACCTCAATTTTATGAGCCCACTACCAAAAATGTCCGACTTGTGATGGTGCAAACACTGGCGGGAAAACCGACTAGACCTTTTTTGAGGGATTAGATTTTACCGACTATCTAATAGAGGTAAAACAGAGACATAACAATAACACATAATAAAATAATCATAATGTGAAATGGTATGTCATGAAGATCTCCATCTCCCCAAAGCATGTAGTCCGGCTCGTGCCAACTCTTGTCACTTCCCGTCTTACTCCATGACGCCGACATGTACATTGCCTTGCATGTCATCCAGATTCTTCAAACAGCTACACTAGCTTAGTAAAGTAAATTACATAGAGAATCCGACACGCAGGTCTTTGTACAATAAAATGACAGCACCTAGGCTCCAGCCGGCTGACAAAAACCGCGATTCGAAGATCATGTATGGATTACACACATACATCACATGCACATGAACCATACCATTCACAATTTCCTGCAAAAACAAGTTATGCATAGATACACTATCTCCCGGCGTTGCGAAACTCGCAATGACATCTAAGGCGCTATGACAGGGCGAAGCCGGCGGTCCCGCTACCCCGATTCGATCAAACTCTTTGATCTTCGATCACCGCTTTTTGATTTACGTGTCACAGTATACCCCGATAGCGGAAGACGATCGATAGGGGTATGTCGTTACACGACCTTAGCAGTATGATGACGGAAATCAGATCTACCATTCCCCGAGTATAGTTGATCCAATCAACCTCGTACAAAACCGATCTATCTGATAGATCGACCACCAAAATAGCACATAGATCTCATCTACAGCCAACCGCATATCACATATGCAAGATCTCGAGCCAAAAACCAGAAGATATCACTCTGATACACTGTTGAGCCACGTAGAGATAAAACGAAACTTTTCCCTCTAACGTGGTGATCCCAAGATCTAGCTGAGGTAGAAGGCCACGAGGTTTACCACTAGACGCGCAGTTGTGGATTACTGATGAAGCGCGTCAGTTGATGCAATCCAGTCCTCACGATCCGATCGTCCTCGTGCTGATCGTACAACACCTCTGCTAGTATCCACATGTACAAGGAGGAGCACCGGCGGCGAACTGCTAGGTTCGATACGACTGCAGGACTGCTGTGGAGCTAGGGTTTCCAACACATGGAATGACCTAAGCGATCAATGATTAACCCTTCTGGGTTACTGTACTCCACTATATATAGGGATTGAACGTGGGCTCCACTCTCGTGGCCCATTCACTAAAGCCCATATAAAACCAGTCACCGTGAGTCCGACTCACTGACTCAGTCCAAATCCGGCTTGGGTCTAACCCAACCAGATTTCTGGTTCAGATCCAATCCGAACTTGCTCCCGCTCTTAAGTGTGTGAACCCAGAGGCTCTTGGCAACTTAGACACGATTAGAGTCCAACTCTCAATCGATCAGTCGGTAGCGGCTCCTAGCAGAACATGCCAACTCCCAAGTACCAAAGAGTCATGACAACTTGCCTTTCCAATGCGACTTACGTTCGAGTCCCTTTTGCCTCACGATATACCTCATCAGACTATAGGCGAATATTTGTCATCCCTTAAATAGTCTGACTCTCTTCTTGATCCGAGATAATTAATTCACCCGACTAACTCTTAGTCGATCGCCTCGGTTAACACTTAACCGAGTCGTGCATGGCCATGCTTTCCGGATCATATCATCCGAGAGGGCCCAGAGAATATCTCTCCAAGTGGAGGGGCAAAATCCTGTCTTGGTTATTCACATCACATAGCTTGATTCTCAGTCGACCCAAACTCTTCCTTTATGACTGCCCAGTTACGGATCAACGTTATAGAACCTAAGTCGGTGATCCTCAACTCAGACTATGCAACAACCTCGGGTCTAAGGATTACATTGATAGAGATATACAAATGAAAACTTGTTCGTTGTACCTCAATATGGGTCAATCCGACTCGCTAAACTCTTTAGCCGAATCTGTGTAAGTCGGAATAGCATCACCATGCCCATGACAAGTGGAACCGAGTCATTAAGCCGAATTTCACATTGTTCTAAGTTGTGTGTCCAGCACAACCTCAATGACCAAGGATATTTAGTACAAACAACATGAATGTATAGTTCCACAACCGAATCACATATTCAATGATACACATCAGATGTTTATACAAGGACAACTTAATAACTTTATGAATACAATGGGAAATATCATCATACATGATTACCTCTAGGGAATATTCCCAACAATCTCCTTGGCCGTCTTGAGACCATGAATGAGCGCCTCATACTCGGTGATGTTGTTCGATGCTATGAAGTGGATCTGTAGTACGTACTCTAGTCGTTCGCCCTTGGGGGAAGTGATGACGATACCTGCTCCAAGCCCTCCATGCAACTTGGAGCCGTTGAAATGTAGCTTACAATGCGTGGAGTCGGGAACCGGTGGCATGTATTGCGTTTCCACCCAGTCAACGATGAAATCGGCTAGCGCCTGGGACTTTATTGCAGTTCTTGGCTCGTACTGGATGTTATGAGCTACCCATTTCGCCACCCAGCCAATGTCGTCCTTATTGTCTATGATCTCTGCAAGCGGGGCTAGTGCCACCACCTGGATGGAGTACTCTTAAAAGTAGTGCTTGAGCTTCTTCATGGCCATGTACACGCCATATACCAGCTTCTGATAGTGGGGGTAGTTCTACTTCGAGAGTGAGAGTAACTCACTCAGGTAATATACATGGTGTTAAACCGGATGCGCCTTCCCTTCTTCTGGTCTCTCCACCATGAGCACGATACTGACGACCTGGTTAGTGGCCGCAATGTACATCAACATGGAACCCTTTGCGGTTGGCGCCGCCAGGATTGGTGGGGAGGTGAGCATGCGATTCAGGTCGTGGAAGGCTTCGGCCGCCTGGGCCTTCCAGAAGAACTTGTCCATCTTCTTCATGAGCTGGTACAGAGGGAGTTCCTTCTCGCCCAGCCGGCGGACGAACCGACTAAGGGACGCCAGGCATCCGGTGAACTTATGCACGTCACGCAAATTCTGCGGCAGCTCCATGCGCTCGATCGCTCCTATCCTCTCCGGGTTCGCCTCGATTCCCCGTTCTAAGATGAGGAAACCGAGGAGCTTGCCGGGTGGGACGCCAAAGATGCATTTCTCTGGGTTTAGCTTGATCTGGAAGCGACGGAGATTGTCGAATGTTTCCTTCAGGTCCTCTAATAGCATGCGATGCTCTTTGGTCTTGACAACGACATAGTCAATGTAGGCATGTATTTTTTTCCAATTTGCGTCTGCAAACATTTTTGCATGCAGCGCTGGTAGGTTGCCCCTGCGTTTTTCAAACCAAAAGGCATGGTGGTATAACAGTAAGCCTCATACGGGGTTATGAATGATGTCTTTATTTGACCGGTTACATTCAATTTGATCTGGTGGTAGCCCGAGTAGGCGTCCATAAAAGACAGCAGGTCGCAGCCGACCGTGGAATCGATGACTTGATCTATCCATGGCAGGGCGAAAGGATCCTTGGGGCAGGCCTTGTTGAGGCTGGTGTAGTATACACAAATGTTATGGCGTGATGTCCACGCCTAATTGGGAGACCCCGAGAGTAAGGTGTGATGAGCACAGCAGCAAGTTTCCCCTCAGTAAGAAACCGAGGTTATCGAACTAGTAGGAGGAACGAACCGAATCAAAGGTGTTGCTAGAAACTTGGAGACCTGCACAACACAAACTCAAGACTTTGCCCCAACGAACATCGAGGTTGTCAATCTCACTGGTTTTCTGTAACAAAGGATTAACTGTATGGTGTGGAAGGTAATGGTGGTTTGCAACAAGTAACAATGGAAGATGTATCAATGGTATAGATTGGACTAGGGTACATAGTTCACTAGAGGTGTTCTCCTTAGATAAAAAAACATGGCATGATGGGTACACAAATTACAGCAGGACAATTGACAGGACTGAGCAAGGCATAACAATGCAATACTAGACATCATTATCCTATGAGATTCGCTTGGGCAATACAACAAGATACATAGACCGCCATCCAACTGCATCTATGACTAGAAGTCCACCTTTGGGTTATCATATGAACCCCCTCCATTATTAAGTTGCAAGCAACAGACAACTTATCGTGGTGGTGTCACGGTAGATGCCATGTGTAGGCTTAAGTTGGGGGCCGAATGGACGCTTGAGGTAACCGGGGAGGGAGTGCACGGTCTAGCCGCGCATGAAGAACAAGATGAACTCTCCACACTTAGGATTTTTATTGATCCAAGAAGTTTACAAGTCCTCCTAGAGCTGCTCGAGCATAGCCTCAGGGCACTAGTTTTGTACTTGGTTCAACTTATCTAAACCCTAGCGATGCCCCTCCTTATATAGGCGATGGCCAGCTAGGTTACATCCTTTTGGGTCCTAGGGTTACTGTTTGGATCTTTGTCCTTACTGTGCGGGCCGGGTCATGGGCTAGCCCTGAGCCCTTGACCCAGTCCACAAAGCCTTACAACTAACGGTCTTCTCGTACGTAGTCTCCATCTCTTTAGGCGTCACCCAGTGACTTTGTATGTCAGCCCTTGCTTTGGGCGTCAGCCGGCTCCTTTTGTGTCACCCGGCGTCGCCCTTCTCTTTTGACCATGCTTTACCATGGTCCCTCCTGAATCTTACTTGAAAAGCTGCCACGCGTCCTCTCTGACTCGGACTTCCCTCGTGAGACTCAGCTCGTTGCTTCCTGCAAGGTAAATAGATTTGTCTTATGCGGACCGACATAATTCTTTTGTCGGCCACACACGACCTTCATACCCGGCCGTTGTTACCCGGCCTGAGACATCTTTGATTCGGCATAAGCCAAGCTGGGCAATGTTTTACCCCTTATGACCCTACCAGGGGTTATCCCCCGACACAACTGCTTTAAGCAAAGTGTGTAAGGTAAACAATCCACTTGTTCCATGAACAAGAGACCGTTGTTTTCTCCCTAGTGGCAACATCACATCTACAACCTTAGATATTTCTATCACTTTCCTTAGATTAAATAGAGGTATGAACCCACTATCGAGCAAATGCCCCTCTTGGAGTCACTAGCAACTACTTGGCCAAGATAGCTACTAACAACGGAGAGCATGCAATATCACAAACAACACAGGCATGATAGAATCAATAAGACAAAACCATTAATCAATCTGACATAGTAATCTCAATATCCATCGGATCCTCGCAAACACAACATGCATGGTTACAAATAGATGAGATCTTGATCATGAACGGAGCTCACAAGATCTAAACATGAAATCACAAAGGAGGATATACAACAATCTATCTACTACATGGACCCGTAGTCCAAGGTGGAACTACTCACGCTTCATACCGGAGGCTGGCATGATGAAGAAGAAGGCCTCCGGGATGATATCGCCTCCGGCAGGGTGCTGGGAAGAGCTTCAGATCCCCCCGATCTAGGGACAATGGTGGCGGTGGCTATAGACGGTTTCGTGGAATATTGATCGGGTCCTTAGGGTTTAGGTATCGGGGGCTTCTTATAGACGAAGAGGGAGGCCGAGGGGGTGCCCGAGGCGGCTGCACCACCCAGGCGTGGGGTGGGCCCACCCGTGCGGCTAGGGGGTGTGTGCCCCCTCGTGTCCCTCCTCCGTCTCGTCTTCTGGCTCTGTGTTCCCCACGGTAAAATATTGACTTTGTCTTTTGTCCCGTCCATTTCCGAGAATATTGATTTTCTTCCTTTATGGAACCAAAAACAGAAGAAAATAGGAAACTAGCATTGTGGCATCTTGTTAATAGGTTAGTACCAGAAAACATATAAAAACACCTCAAAGTGTAGACAAAGCAAAGCAAAGTAGATACTAAACAAGCATGGAACATCAAAAATTATGGATACGTTTCTGACGTATCAAGCATCCCCAAGCTTAACTCCTGCTCATCCTCGAGTGGTAAAGTGATAAAAAGAATAATTTTTGAGGCGACATGCACCATCAAAATCAAGATCAAACCATATGCAAGCATTGAAAGCTGGGATCAAAGAACTCTAAACATGAGCATGAAAGATGGAGTTCTAACAATAAGACAAAGTAACTATGCATGCAACATGAAAGGCTACAAACAAAGATCATGAATAACATGCATTGGAATACGTTTGTTTGTTTCACATACGGAAAACATGGCATAGTGGCAATCATCTTGTCCCTCATGGAGTAGAAAATAGATGCATAGGATACCTTCAAAGTTCATAAGAGTGACTAGATACAAATAGCACAAGAACAAGCAATATCAAAAATATGCATCAATCAATAAGTTTTGGGACAATGCACATAGAACTAAGAATGGAAACTATGCTCTCTTAAATTGTGCCTAAAGGTAGAAGGTGGAGACTCAATATAATGGTGGAAGAAAGGCCCTTCATAAAGGGAAGCAGGGATTTCAAGTTTCAAAAAGAGCTTCCAAAAATTATGGTACTTGTTAGCTTTCAGCTCTCATTGCCCCTATCATAAGCATCTTGAAGTGGTTAAGGTTAAAGTGAACAAACTATGGAGTATATGATTGACAAAGTATAAGTTGGCAATCTCATGTCCCTTGAATACGAGGGCCGCTCCTCATTCTACTCAACTTTAGTCACCTGTAAGTACTTGTCATAGTAAGTACATGTGTATAATAGAAAAATGCCAACGGGGTACCCCTTGCAAAGGGTATAGGAGCTATCCCATAACCAAAATGACAAGGCAAACAGACAATGAGCATCTCAGCAATCTTCTTATTTACCATGGGAATATGGTGTTTTTATCTCTTTCCTCTTTTCTCAACATGTCTCTTTTTTATAAGAAGAATGCTTCATAGATGTCACTATGGTGGTGCTGCAAGTTTCCACCATGATTAGACATGGCTTAGGCTAGCGGCCTAGGAGTTTCTCTAACACACATACATAACTCCACGGACTTACAAGCCCCCCTTTTATTTCACACCGACGACATCCATAGGCAAAAGAGCATGATATCAACTGTGTACAAAATACAGGTGCAATGTTGAAAGCGTTCCCCATGATAGCACGGTTCTGCTAATTCCAACGTATAAGTGCAAGCATATACAACATAGATGACACAATGGTTCAAGTTTATTAGGGGCAAGAAATATAAAGTGTGCCATCAAGTTCATGAGAGCTCTAATCACTAAGTTTTCACATAACAAAATACTTTTTAATTGGAAGATAGATGAAAACAAGAATATACTTGGAATGGTGTAACACACCATGCATACGAGTTTATAGTGGAAACTTTGGACTAACTTGGTTTCTTGGGAGTTGGAAGCATGAGTAGAGCTTACTCATACAAGTGGAGGCTAAAAAAAGACTGGGAGCGACCAACTAAGAGAGCAATAATGGCCATAATCATGCGGAGCGACAAAACATTACTAATAAAAGCATAATGTGGTACTACAAGTCAAGGACTAAATGATCATAGAGTCTATGGTGACTTGTTCATGGTCATAACATGGTGTGAGGATGTGCCAAGTTAACCCAAACAAAGCATCAAAGGAGAATACCATAATAATATGATTTTGTATGCTAAAACAATGCATGATTCTTTCAAGGAACACTAATGAAAGAGCATTTCCTATCCCTAGTGATTTTGGTGTTTTATAACAACACACATATTGGACTAATTATTTGCCAGTGTACCACAAGTTGTATTAAAAAGGGGTTTACAGTGTATCAGCGTGGTTGGACAAACTGTCCAAAACTTTCTGCCTGGCGCGGTACCAAAAAGCGGTAGTACCGATTTTTGCTACCGGACGTGGCAGTAGGTTTTGGCTAGTTGTCAAAAAGCCTCTGCCAGGCTAGTTACTAAAAAGTGGTAGTACTGCATTTTAGTACCTAGCGTGACAGAAGCTTTTTGACAACTTGTCAAAAGCTACTGCCCACCCTGGTACTAAAATACGGTAGTATCGCATTTTAGTACCTAGCACGGCAGAAGATTTTTGCAAGTTGTCAAAAGCCACTGCCCGCCCCCCTACTAAAATGCAGTAGTACCGCATTTTAGTACCTAGCGTGGCAGGAGCTTTTTTACAAGTTGTCAAAAGCTACTTCCTGCCTAGGTACCAAAATGCGGTAGTACCGCATTTTAGTACCTAGCGCGACAGAGCGTTTTTGCCAAAGTTGCAAATGCCACTGCCCTTTGCGGTATCAAAATGCGGCACTACCTCATGCGTCCGGTAGTACCGTATCTCAGGGGTGGTACTACAGCTTTGCGGTAGCACCACAAATTGATACCGATGTGGCTGGGGCATATGTGATTTGAAGTTTGTTCTTCCGGTACCAGGTCCGGTAGTACCGGAGTTTTCCGGTATTACTTCTTGAACTTCCGGTACTACCGCTGCATTTAATGCTCCAACGGTCAGATTGGATCTGGAGCTATAAATACCCCTTCACCTACCTTGGGACAAGCTGCTCATTTGCATTGAAGACTACAACCTCCATTAGAGACACCAAATCTCCAAGATCTCTTCAATCCACCACCCAAAGACTTTGATCTTTGGGGAATCTAAGGAGGAGGCCTTGATCTACTACTTCACCAAAAGAGATCTTCATTTCCCCCTCATTCACTTGAGGGCCCCTTGCTCTAGTGTTTTCTTGGAAACCCTAGTTCTAGATTTGGTTCTTACAAGCTTGTCTTTGATTGTCTTGACAGCTTTCTTGTATTTGGTAGCCTCCAATTAAGTTGTGGATGTGTGCCCCAAACTTGTAAAGGTGCCGGCTTCCACCTTGAAGGTTGCCGATATAGTGGAAGGTGGATCGATCCCGTTGGGGTGAGATTCATCGGAGAACAAGGGAGGCCTCTCGTGGCGTTGGTGGTTTGAAACCACCCCCTCTCCAAACGTAGACATACTTCCCCTCAAAAGTAAGGAACTACGGGAAACAAATCCTTGTGTCTCCGTGTCCACTCCTTTGGTTACTTCTATCCTTTACTGCACTTTACTTACGTTTTCTTTCTTAGTATTGTGTTAGCTAGTGCTTGTTTGTCATATAGGTAAATTCACCTTAGTTGCATTTTCTAGAGAATTTTCCTTATTGTCAAACCCTAATTTGAAAAAGAATAAAATTTGAAGTAGCACCTATTAACCCCCCCTCTAGGTGCCCATACGAACCTTTCAATTGGTATCAGAGCCTTGGCTCTTTATTTGGGCTTTACCGCCTAAGAGAATATGGGTAGCCGCAAAGGGGATGGTGATGGTGAGCCCACCACGGTGACCATGGAAGATCTCAAAAACTTGGAAACAAGATTGAGCTCTTCCTTGGTCAACAAAGTCAAGAAGATGCTTGAGCAACTTCTTAAAGACAAAGATGGCTCATCATCCCCCTCTCCTCACGAGGATCCTCCATCCGTTTTACCTAAAGGGAATGCTTCGGTATCCCCCGAGGGTATGATGGTGGGGGGTAAACAAGACAACCCTAATTCCTCCACACAAAATGATGGTGGGAAGGGTGAGCATCGTGATTCATGGTACTCTCCCGACCCTCCAATCCCTCACCCTCATGTATACAATAGAGGTGACCCACCTAAGCTTGAAGAATCTGCTACTTTTTCTCAATGGCAATCTCTAATGAAAACTCATATGCGCAGCTCTTGCATTGAACTATGGAATATCATCGAGCATGGACTCTTTATTGGGGAACCAAACAACTTGACAAGAAGAGAAGTTGTCAATAGTCAACTCAATGCCACTGCCTTGCACATGATTCAACAAGGATGGGGTACAAAGGATTACCCACACATTGAGCACTTTAGCATTGCAAAGGGAGCTTGGGATGCTCTCACCATGTTGTTTGTTGGAAATGAGAGCATGAGGAGGAACCGGTATGATGCACTTAGCAATGAAGCCGAAGGCTTCTACATGATGGAAGGTGAAAATCATGAAGACATGTACCGTAGGCTAAAACCACCGCCACCGCTTTTAGAAATGTGGGTGCCTCACATGTGGATGATGCGTGGATAAAAAGGAAATATGTGAGTGCACTCATGCCCTTTGAGCCAACCGACTCATGACCTCCAATGAAGTTATGCAAGAGATGGCCTCTTTCAAAGTTGCCGCCAAGAATGTCAAAGATGCCCGTGCTCGTGCCCTTGGTATGAGCAATGTTGTCAATGTTGCATTGAAGGCCAAAGTTGTGGACCATGGTGTAACGCCCCCGAATAGGGTCTATGCAGATCTTAGCATTTCCCGCCAAAATCTGCATAGAAGCGATTCAAAGACGCCCACCAGACACTTTCGTGTGGGTGGGATTTGAATACAAGTAGTTACATCACAGTAGTTTACAACAGAGTCCACAAGAACTTATATATACAGCAACGACTCAACAAGTCAAGAATACAAAAGATACAATACGAGGATACAACTCAGAAAGAAAGCAAAATAGTATCCGAGTACGGACAAGATCCAAATGGGACTAAGAGTCCTGAAGAATAACCAAACGGTGTCCAACCCTGCCCAGGCCAAGCCGGAAGGGTAACCTTGCTAACGTCGTCAATCACATACCTGTCAAGCCAAAAGGGTGCCGACAAAGGGCAAAGGAAAACAGAAAGAGAGCAGTCAGTACTGAGGCCAGTACACGGCGAGACTAGAATTCGGCGGTCCTCGCCTACATAGGTATGGTGGGCTCAGCGGCAGCAAAGCTTGTACTATCTAACTTATAGAGACACGCTACAACTTCGGCTATTCGAGCGAGATAAGAGAGCACTACACGGTAACTATATATACCACCAAACATAACCCATCCGAAGAATTCCCCCTCGAGGACCAGTCGAGGAAGTCTCCTTGCAGTACACACACGTTGGCAATTTTTGTTAAGCAGGTGTTTAGTTGATAAGGCTAGTTACTAACCATATTATTAGAGGTAAAACATTAGTGGCGTTGTCTATGATCATGACACTGTACTCCTGAGGCGTCCATAACCGTGGACACACGGCTTCTCGAAAATATTTACCCTGCAGGGGTGCACTACTATACCCAAACGCATGCTCAACCCATCAGGCAACATATTACGCGTGCCATCTGAATCTCACAACAAGAACTGTCCCTTAACTACGCGCATATCCAGAGGCATCACCTACTGTGTGGAACCAACCAAGAGGTACGACGATTCTCAAGGAAGGCACAGCGTTTGCGCCTACTGGTGGATCTTGCCCTGCGGGGTAACTTGTACACACCGTGGGTGCCGCCATCGTGTACCGCGATTTATGTATGCAAGCCATGGCAGTCCACCAAAATATCAAGTCCGAAGACATATCAACTCACCCATGTCCGAGGACATATTATGCGTATGCACCAAATGGAAAACCAATTTTGTAACCCTCTGGATATACGAATAGCACCGGTAGTTGAGGGGGGATCCCAGAGACCCCACGTTTGGTTAGCGCGATCAACTCAGAACTGGTATCGTAGAACGAACGGGTCCTAGGTCGGCTCAAGCAGTTCCCAAAGGTGGTCCCTGCCGGGGCCTTATCATTAGGTGAAACCATAACCACAACCAACATCACCAATTTAATTATCTTATCACCGACAATATCCAAGTATCATGTTCCACCTGTATGAGAGCGGTACTAAGCATGCCCATGACTCGCAAGGACAAAGCTAGCTAGACAAACAAGGCAATAGGTCAACCAAGGCAATATAGTGGAGCAGGTAATTAAAGGGACAGTACTATGGCATCAACAATAAGGATAGCAATAGATCAAATGAAGGAAGTAAAGACTATAAATGCAAAATAGGTAGAAGGGGGAGAATGCTCTCCTGTGAGACAAAGTCGGGAAAAACCGGAGGCATGTCGTTTCTCACATCGGCTCATCGTCCTATCCGGTGAAGAAGCAAACACTAAAAAGAGCAACCGGCGCAATATTTAATACTAGGCAAAAGATCTGGCATGTTTATGATATGATACATGACATGGCAATATGCGTCCTAACTTAGCAATATTAAGCGGAATCGAGATCCCGACAAATAAATATTATGGTTCGAGTTGTTTATCTACCCTGCAATTTAATGTTGTATTAACAAAGCAAAATTATATCATCGGTTTGCTACATAAATTTAAATGGGGCCAATATTTAGACTAGATTTGCCCGCATATGGTCTCCATATTTAATTTAGGTGAATCGACATAATACCCCCAAACAGATAAACATGTATGCAAGTATGAATAAATTAATATGCAACAAGTTATTTTATATATATTATAACAAATAGGGGGTCTTCGGATAGGGGTCGCACGTTGGTTCGAAGATCTTGGTTCAGAGGGTTTCAGGTGGTCTTCGAAATCCAGGAAGAAGATCTTGCGTTCCATGAAGGAGAACTTGGCGTGTCGAGGGTTCGGTCTTCGGTTTTCCAAGGTGACTTGTTTGGTGCGAGAAGACCTTGACGTGTCTTGACACCTCGTGGCCACATGGATTCATTGGAGATCTTGACGAGATGTGTCTTAGAGGATAACTGCAAGGACACTTGCACGTCTGCCTGAAGCTTGTGCGAATTAACAGACAAACCAACATTTAGGAGCCCATAGAAACACACAAGCACAGGACATACACGCGTTGGAGAAGGGCAGAGCGGCTGGGGCAGAGGGACCCAAGGACGGCAGCAACGGCCGAAAGCGAATCTTGGCGAGGCGTGCAAAACTACGGGTCTCGAGGAAAACCGCGGGAAGATGAGGCTACCCCACCGACGGAAAGCAGGCGGCGGTGGTGCTGCGAAGGCTGTCCGGAGGCGATGCTGGGCCTCAAGGCGAGCGGGGTCGGGCTCACGCGACCTGGGACTGCGCCTAGAGGCGAGGCGCTGACGGACGGGGCCCAGGCAGCGGCGCTCGGGAAGGCTTTGATGGCGGAAGCGAGGCGACACCGGAGGTCGACGGGGCGCTAGGCGAGCATCTACCAGGACAGGGAGACGACGAGGCCACCGGCGGCGTCTTGAGCTGGGCGGGGAAGAGCTTGGCGACGGGGGGCCCGACCGGCGACGGGCGGCAGGGGATCCTGTAACACCCTCAGAATCGGCCCTATGCAAGTTTTAGCGAAACCCGCCAAACCCGCATAGAAACGATTCAAGGGTGCCCACCAGGCACTTGCGTGCGGGTGGAAAACGAAGTAATACCATTACACAATAGTCCTCGATGGAACCCACAAAACATATATATACAACAGCGACAGGCGATAGAAGGCGAGGAAAGGCGCTGGCCACTGCGAGCACAGGCGATAGAAGGCGCAAGGCCAGGGCCTTCCACGGCGAAGCGGTTGACCAAAGCGACGAGGTTCGAGCGCCACGAGGTAGCGCGGAGGAGCTCCTGGTAAGGGGCGCGCCGGCCAGGGCGAGCGACGACGCTGCGAGCCAACGAAGCAGCGGGGAGGCGGCCGGGGACATGCGGACGGCGCAGACGACGTGGCGACGGCGCGGGGCCCGAAGCAGCAGAGGGCGGCGAGGACGCGCTTGGGAAGGCGCTGGCGAGGACGTCCTGCAGGAGGCGCCCGAGAGGAAGGACGCAGGGAGGTTCGAGGGGGCCATAGGAGCCGGGAGAGGAGGAGCGGTGGCCGGAGCTGTGGTGGCGGAGCTCGCGGGCTTGGCCTGCGCGGACGGGAGAGGTGGCGACGGGGCACCGCGCGGCTCGCAGGAGGGCGGTGGCGGTTGGTGCGGGAGCCGAGCAAGCGGTGGGGGCGACCGGCGACGAGGAGGCGCGGGCCGGCGACGAGCCGGAAGACGGCCAGGGCGGGGATCGGCCAGAGGAAGGAGGCGAGGCCGGCGGGTGGATCGGGAGAGAGAAGCGCTCTGAGCGGGGGGGGGGGAATCGAGGGAGAGGACGGGGTCGCGGGATTCCGGCCTCGCAGGGGTGGGGCCAGGGCAACGAGTGGGTCCGGTGGCAGGGAGAGAAGGAGATGGGGAGTTGGGTGCGGTGTGGCTGTGTGGGAGAGTAGAAGGAGTTGGGGTGAGGTGGCAGCGGGTGAGTGGTGGGGATTGGGGCCAGGGTGATGTGGCGTGCTGTGATAGGGTGGAGTGAGGTGGAGGGGGCTGGGTAGACTAGGTTTAGGTAGAAAAGGGTTTGGGGGGATCTGGGGTAGGTAGGGTTAGGACTAGATATTTTGATTCGGGTTTGGAGGTGGCTGGCCGGGCTTTCGGGCCTGGCTGGCTGCCTCCCAAAAATAATATAAACTTTTATTTTTAATTTAAAAATAGATTTTTGTAAATAGTTTTTTAGACAAATGAAAGACCCAGAAAAGTCCGGAGTTTTGATTTGAAATTAAGACGGGGAATATTTAGAAAACAAAACTAGGCTTTTAGAAAATAGTTTTAGAAAAACAAATGCATGATGATGACGATGCTCAAATGCAATGTGGCATGATGACATGAGCATGCGGTCATGATGATGCAATGCACAAAAATAACGCGATTTTCTAGTAGTGGTTTTTGCGGGGCGCCACAATTCGACACCACTAACAATGGATCTCGCCCTCGAGATCCGCCTCATGGTATCGGGAAGAAGGGCGGCGATCTGAATCTTCTCGCATAGTGTAGATCCTCGCGACACCACTAACAAGAGGTCGTTGTCCGTGATCGTCGAGGGAACACTCCGGGAACAAAAGGTCGAAGGTAGAGGTATCAACAAATAAAGCCACCTCTAACTTCGATAGAAAGAGAGAATCGATGCATTCTCATCCACTTCAATGTACACAAGCTAATAGAGTGAGTAGTCGGCATGGGGGCCAATCCATCACGCACCCAAACTATTACTCCGCACAATCAGTAGAAAAGCGTGCAACCATTCTCGGAATCAGACTGAAGATCTCGACAATCGGGGTTCAGAAACAAAGGAGTGATGCAGACTCTGCATCGGATCTGGCGTAGAGGATGTCGTCGTGTCGGAAAACACCGGAAGGCACAACAAGGAACAGAGAGAAATCCAACAGATGAAGGATTCCTCTGATAGCATGAAGACCAGATGTAGCAACACCGTTACCAAAGGAGGAAGCGAAACCCTGAAGGTACGATGGAACCCAACCACGAGAAATCCTGGACTCGAAGAGAGAGAAGAGAGCGGATTCAAAACACGCAGAGGTGAGAGGAGAGTAGCAGAGGGGTAAGGAGTAAAATCAGACCTAATCAGAACTATCCAACCGATTTTGCAAAAATAGTTTTGACACTCTACTTCGGCCGTTAGCTAGGTTATCCTACAGGCTGGACTTGTGGGGTATCGCAACTGCTGAGCTCTGATACCACTCTGTAACACCCTCAGAATCGGCCCTATGCAAGTTTTAGCGAAACCCGCCAAACCCGCATAGAAACGATTCAAGGGTGCCCACCAGGCACTTGCGTGCGGGTGGAAAACGAAGTAATACCATTACACAATAGTCCTCGATGGAACCCACAAAACATATATATACAACAGCGACCCAAAGAGTCAAGAATACAGATTTACAGTACAAAGATCCAGATCACCTTGAAAACAATACAGCGTCCGAGTACGGACAAGATGCAAATTGAGCTAAGAGCCCTGAAGAATAACCAATGGCGTCCATAACCCTGCCCAGGCCAAGCCGGAAGGGTAACCCTGCTAACGACGTCGATCTCAAAACCTGCTTAAACAAAAGGGGTGCCGACAAAGGGCAAAGGAAAAAGAGAGAGAGCGGTCAGTATTGAGGCCAGTACACGGCGAGACTAGAATTCGGCGGTCCTCGCCTACATAGGTATGGTGGACTGAAGCGGCAGCGGCAGCATGCACTAAACAACCTATAGAGACTCGATACAACTGTCGGCTATCAGAGAGGGATAAGAAAGTCCTATTCGAAACCAACCTGATACTACCACCAAACATACCCATCCTGGTATTTCCCCCTCGAGACCAAACGAGGAAGTCATCCGAGGAACTCACACCGTTGGCAATTTTATTTATTCAGTTATCGTTGCAGAAATTACTAGTCAGGTATAGATAGCAATCCTGATATAATAAGCAGTGGGCACTTTTAGTTAACATTCCGTTGTAGTTGCGACACTTACTAGTCAGATATAATTAGTATGAGACATCCCAAACCCAGCAGTTGTTGGTACTTTTATTTAGCCATTCCGTTGTAGTGGAGCTGATTACTAGTCATATCGGATACCAGTCAAATTATAACAGTAAACTTTAGTTATAGTTGTCTATGATCGAGAACTGTGCTCCAAGTCGTCCATAACCGCGGACACGGCTTTTCGAAAAGATTTAACCCTGCAGGGGTGCACCAAAGTTTCCACACGCACCTACACCCTTGTTGTCAGATCAGGTAGGTACAAGATCACAAAACATACACCCAACGGTATGTCGACGGGGTTTCAGACACGACGTTTCCCAGACCCAAAGCAAGCACGGGGGCCACCCCACTAAGCTACCCGCAACGAAGTTGGCCGGCTCCGAAACGGACCCAGGGTTTGCGTCAGTGGCTGTAAACGACTGGGAACCCGAAAATGAGACTGGGCTTGTCGATACCGCGAAAACACTCCGCTTACCTAAACAGTACAGGTGCAGTACCTCGCACAATTTAAATTAAGCAGTAAAGCATGGCATAATTACAGAATAGTAATAAAGCCCCAAACTACTTTGTGGACCCCAGTACAGTACTTGGAATCAGGTACTAAATCGATGGGGGTGCCCATACACCCCACCCGTGGTTAGCGCGCTCGATCTCGGAACAGGTGTCAAGAACTCGGGGTCCTACGGGACACAAGTGGACGGTTAACAACCAAATAACATCTATTGCCCACCTGTGCCTCTGCATTTACCTACTTTCAATTTTAGTTATTAAACAGTATTTAAAGCCATGATCATCTCCAACATTAAACATGCGGCAATACTCCAACAACTGTGGTACTGGACGACACGCAACAGCACTTGAGAAAGCGACTACGACGCGCAAGTCCAACTATCTACCCAACAACAGGTAATAGGATGTGTCCAAGGCAATATAAGGCTGCAAGGGATAGCACGGGTACGAAAACTAGAGCATCGCAACACAGATAGAAATAGATCAACAGGGGGAATAAATACTATAAAAGTAAGATAGGTAGAAAGGGGGAGGTGCTCGCCTGAAAACATTGCCGAAGGTTCATCCGAAGATCGGGTCAACACTCGCATCAACTCATCGGCCTAATCCGTGAAGAAGCAAAGCACTAGAAGAAACACCGGAGGCACTATTTAATACTACGGCAAAAGATCGGGCATGATGCATGACATGGCAACTTAATGATGCAAACTAGTCAATATTAAGCGGAAACCAGGGTCCCGACATTTAATTAGGGGACTTACGTTGTTTAGAAACCCCGCAATTTAAATGTTGTCTTAACAAGGCAAAACATAGTGTCGGTTCGCTAGGCAAATTTAAATGAAGTCCGGAATAAGACAAAGATATCCCGCATATAGACTCCATATTTAATTATGAGATGAATTGGCATAATGCCCCAACCCACATGATATGCATGCGAAAAGAACCATTAATATGCAACAAGTTTTATATATAGCATTTATAAAATAGGGGCTCGGGAAAACGTTCACACATCTGGGTTCGGAAGATCTTGGTTCCGGGGGGGTTCGAGGTTCGACAGGGTTCGTCGAGGATCGGTTCGACGGGAAACGAGGTTGGGACTCCGGGATTTAGGGTCTTCGGATCTGTGAAGGAGATCATGGCGTTCCGCAGAGAAGATCTTGGCGTGCCGAGGGTTCGGTCTTCAAATCCCGGGAAGGATGTCTTGCGGTTTCCCGCGAAGGCGATCTTGACGCTCGGTGCGCGTGAAGTAGAACTTGTCGTTCTGACACCATCACATCCGATCTTCGGTTGGAGTCTTGTCGTCCGTCTTTTGTCGGTGGTAAACTTGACCGATGGTCTTCGGGTCCGGGAAGGAGCTCTTGGGGGTCCGGTGTCAGTGATTCTCGGAGTAGTTCTTCATGTAGGATTCAAACGCCGGACTTGGTGTATCATGCGGCACCGGAGATCTTCAGATGGCGCGGTTCTCGAGCGTCAGATGGTCTCGTGGGCGAACTTGGCAAGCCGGTCTTTTTGGAAGCGAACTCGATCAGGACAGCACCTGATTATACCACACTACAGGGGCAGGTCCCAAGAGGGCATTTGCCCAAACACCTTGCGGGACATGCCTCCTTACTGCTACACGGCACCAAAGACGAGGCGAGGAAAGGCGCTGGCCACTGCGAGCACAGGAGATAGAAGGCGCAAGGCCAGGGCCTTCCACGGCGAAGCGGTTGACCAAAGCGACGAGGTTCGAGCGCCACGAGGTAGCGCGGAGGAGCTCCTGGTAAGGGACGCGCCGGCCAGGGCGAGCGACGGCGCTGCGGGCCAACGAAGCAGCGGGGAGGCGGCCGGGGACATGCGGACGGCGCAGACGACGTGGCGACGGCGCGGGGCCCGAAGCAGCAGAGGGCAGCGAGGACGCGCTTGGGAAGGCGCTGGCGAGGACGTCCTGCAGGAGGCGCCCGAGAGGAAGGACGCAGGGAGGTTCGAGGGGGCCATAGGAGCCGGGAGAGGAGGAGCGGTGGCCGGAGCTGTGGTGGCGGAGCTCGCGGGCTTGGCCTGCGCGGACGGGAGAGGTGGCGACGGGGCACCGCGCGGCTCGCAGGAGGGCGGTGGCGGTTGGTGCGGGAGCCGAGCAAGCGGTGGGGGCGAACGGCGACGAGGAGGCGCGGGCCGGCGACGAGCCGGAAGACGGCCAGGGCGGGGATCGGCCAGAGGAAGGAGGCGAGGCCGGCGGGTGGATCGGGAGAGAGAAGCGCTCTGAGCGGGGGGGGGAATCGAGGGAGAGGACGGGGTCGCGGGATTCCGGCCTCGCAGGGGTGGGGCCAGGGCAACGAGTGGGTCCGGTGGCAGGGAGAGAAGGAGATGGGGAGTTGTGTGCGGTGTGGCTGTGTGGGAGAGTAGAGGGAGTTGGGGTGAGGTGGCAGCGGGTGAGTGGTGGGGATTGGGGCCAGGGTGATGTGGCGCGCTGTGATAGGGTGGAGTGAGGTGGAGGGGGCTGGGTAGACTAGGTTTAGGTAGAAAAGGGTTTGGGGGGATCTGGGGTAGGCAGGATTAGGACTAGATATTTTGATTCGGGTTTGGAGGTGGCTGGCCGGGCTTTCGGGCCTGGCTGGCTGCCTCCCAAAAATAATATAAACTTTTATTTTTAATTTAAAAATAGATTTTTGTAAATAGTTTTTTAGACAAATGAAAGACCCGGAAAAGTCCGGAGTTTTGATTTGAAATTAAGACGGGGAATATTTAGAAAACAAAACTAGGCTTTTAGAAAATAGTTTTAGAAAAACAAATGCATGATGATGACGATGCTCAAATGCAATGTGGCATGATGACATGAGCATGCGGTCATGATGATGCAATGCACAAAAATAACGCGATTTTCTAGTAGTGGTTTTTGCGGGGCGCCACAGATCCTGGCGGCGGAGGCGAGCGCCTGGGAGGGAGGCGAGGACGGTGGAGAGCGGCGGTTGCCGCACGATGGAGAGGTGGCGCTCGACGAGAAGGGGGCGGCGTGGAGCTCGCTGGCGAGAGGAGAACCAGGCGATGGCGGCGGGCAGAGGATCGTGGGAGGAAGGGGTCGCGAGCATGTCTTCGAGAGGGAGTCGGGGCAATGTGCGTACGGTGGTTGTGTGGGCCTGGTGTGCGTGCGTTTCCTGGTGTGGGCCGTGTCTGGTGTGGGTTGTGTGTGTGAGTGGTGGCGTGTTGGGTCTGGGTGTTGGGTGCGTGTGTTGCATGGGTTTGTGGTGTGCGTGTATGACCGGACCAGGTGGTACGTGTTGGTGATGGTTGTGTACGTGTGTTGTACGTGTGTTGGTTTTGTGTTAGAGGGTGGCGACAGGTTTGTGTGGCGTGTGTGCACAACGGCCGCGGGGTGTGGAGTTAGGGTTAGGTCTAGGGTTTGGGGAAAGAAAAGGGGATTGAGATATTTATCTAGTCTAAAGTAGATTAGATAAGACTAGTTTTGGGCTAAAACATAGACGGGCCTATAGCCTAGTTTTATTTTTAGTCAAATAAGAAAAATCATTTATGGTCACGTATCGGACCGTAAATATTATTTTGTTTCAATTTGAAAATAAGAAAAGAGAAACGGATTTAATAAAACCGTAGGAATATTTTAGTAAAACAAAAATAGGTTTTTACCAAAATAGTTTGCAGTCAAATTGGCGAACAAAATATGCATGATGATGTCATGATGATGCACAAAATAAAATAACAATCAATTTCTAATTTTTAATATTTCGGGGCATTACAACTCGACACCACTAACAAGGGATCTCGTCCCGAGATCCAAGCAAAGACACCGGGGGAGGGGTGATGATGCCGGATCTTCTTGCGTCGGGTTCATGGTCGCGACACCAGTAACAAGAATTCGTGTTCCGTCTTGAAATTGTCGACACCACCAACAAGGGTTGTTGATCACCTTCTTCGGAAGAACACTCCGGAGAGTAAAAGATGGAAGTAGAGGTATCAAAGATAAGGCTACCTTTATCTTCCGTCAAAGGAGTAAGATTGCATTAATCCACCAATCAATGTACAAGAGCAAATGATAAGAGTAGTGATATGGTCATGACTCCATCCCGCACTCAAAGCATTACTATGTACATGAATAGAAGGATCATGCAACCAACTCTCGAAATTCACACTGGAGATCTGACAATGACTATTAAAAAAAGATTCAGGTAGATGGTGTCATCGCACAAAGTTGCAGGACACCGGGAAACATTTGAAAAGATATCAGGTACAATGAACTCCACATATAGCTCCGTGTTACAAAGAAGGAAGCAAAACCCTAAAGGTACGACGGATAACCCATCCACGAGAACCCTAGGCTTGAACAAGATACGAGAGCAGATTAAAACACACAAAGATAAGAAGAGAAAGAATGGAGGTAAGGAGTAAAATCAAAGCAAATCAGATCTATCCAACGCATTTATAGCAAAATAGTTTTGACACTAGACGACGACCATTGGCAAGGTTAACCTACAGGCTGGACTAGTGGGGTATCGTAAACCTTTGCTCTGATACCACTTGTAACGCCTCCGAATCGGGTCTATGCAGATCTTAGCATTTCCCGCCAAAATACGCATAGAAGCGATTCAAAGACGCCCACCAGACACTTTCGTGTGGGTGGGAATTAAATACAAGTAGTTACATCACAGTAGTTTACAACAGAGTCCACAAGAACTTATATATACAGCAACGACTCAACAAGTCAAGAATACAAAAGATACAATACGAGGATACAATTCAGAAAGAAAGCAAAATAGTATCCGAGTACGAACAAGATCCAAATGGGACTAAGAGTCGTGAAGAATAACCAAACGGTGTCCAACCCTGCCCAGGACAAGCCGGAAGGATAACCTTGCTAACGTCGTCAATCACATACCTGTCAAGCCAAAAGGGTGCCGACAAAGGGCAAAGGAAAACAGAAAGAGAGCGGTCAGTACTGAGGCCAGTACACGGAGAGACTAGAATTCGGCGGTCCTCGCCTACATAGGTATGGTGGGCTCAGCGGCAGCAAAGCTTGTACTATCTAACTTATAGAGACACGCTACAACTTCGGCTATTAGAGCGAGATAATAGAGCACTACATGGTAACTATATATACCACCAAACATAACCCATCCGAAGAATTCCCCCTCGAGGACCAGTCGAGGAAGTCTCCTTGCAGTACACACACATTGGCAATTTTTGTTAAGCAGGTGTTTAGTTGATAAGGCTAGTTACTAACCATATTATTAGAGGTAAAACATTAGTGGCATTGTCTATGATCATGACACTGTACTCCTGAGGCGTCCATAACCGTGGACACACGGCTTCTCGAAAAGATTTACCCTGCAGGGGTGCACTACTTTACCCAAACGCATGCTCAACCCATCAGGCAACATATTACGCGTGCCATCCGAATCTCACAACAAGAACCGTCCCTTAACTACGCGCATATCCAGAGGCATCACCTACTGTGTGGAACCAACCAAGAGGTACGACGATTCTTAAGGAAGGCACAACGTTTGCGCCTACTGGTGGATCGGGCCCTCTGCGGGGTAACTTGTACACACCGTGGGTGCCGCCACCGTGTACCGCGATTTATGTATGCAAGCCATGGTAGTCCACCAAAATATCAAGTCCGAAGACATATCAACTCACCCATGTCCGAGGACATATTATGCGTATGCACCAAATGGAAAACCAATTTTGTAACCCTCTGGATATACGAATAGCGCCGGTAGTTGAGGGGGGATCCCAGAGGCCCCACGTTTGGTTAGCGCGATCAACTCAGAACTGGTATCGTAGAACGAACGGGTCCTAGGTCGGCTCAAGCAGTTCCCAAAGGTGGTCCCTTCCGGGGCCTTATCATTAGGTGAAACCATAACCACAACCAACATCACCAATTTAATTATCTTATCACCGACAATATCCAAGTATCATGTTCCACCTGTATGAGAGCGGTACTAAGCATGCCTACGACTCGCAAGGACAAAGCTAGATAGACAAACAAGGAAATAGGTCAACCAAGGCAATATAGTGGAGCAGGTAATTAATGGGACAGTACTATGGCATCGACAATAAAGATAGCAATAGATCAAAGGAAGGAAGTAAAGACTATAAATGCAAAATCGGTAGAAGGGGGAGAATGCTCGCCTGTGAGACAAAGTCGGGAAAAACCGGAGGCATGTCGTTTCTCACATCGGCTCATCGTCCTATCCGGTGAAGAAGCAAACACTAAAAAGAGCAACCGGCGCAATATTTAATACTAGGCAAAAGATCCGACATGTTTATGATATGATGCATGACATGGAAATATGCGTCCTAACTTAGCAATATTAAGCGGAATCGAGATCCCGACAAATAAATATTATGGTTCGAGTTGTTTATCTACCCTGCAATTTAATGTTGTATTAACAAAGCAAAATTATATCATCGGTTCGCTACATAAATTTAAATGGGGCCAATATTTAGACTAGATTTGCCCGCATATGGTCTCCATATTTAATTTAGGTGAATCGACATAATACCCCCAAACAGATAAACATGTATGCAAGTATGAATAAATTAATATGCAACAAGTTATTTTATATATATTATAACAAATAGGGGTCTTCGGATAGGGGGTCGCATGTTGGTTCGAAGATCTTGGTTCAGAGGGTTTCAGGTGGTCTTCGAAATCCAGGAAGAAGATCTTGCCTTCCATGCAGGAGAACTTGGCGTGTCGAGGGTTCGGTCTTCGGTTTTCCAAGGTGACTTGTTCGGTGCGAGAAGACCTTGACGTGTCTTGACATCTCGTGGCCACATGGCTTCATTGGAGATCTTGACGAGATGTGTCTTGGAGGATAACTGCAAGGACACTTGCACGTCTGCCCGAAGCTTGTGCGAATTAACAGACAAACCAACATTTAGGAGCCCATAAGAACACACAAGCACAGGACATACACGCGTTGGAGACGGGCAGAGCGGCTAGGGCAGAGGGACCCGAGGACGGCAGCAATGGCCGGAAGCGAATCTTGGCGAGGCGTGCAGAACAACGGGTCTCGAGGAAAACCGCGGGAAGATGAGGCTACCCCACCGACGGAAAGCAGGCGGCAGTGGTGCTGCGGAGGCTGTCCGGAGGCGACGCTGGGCCTCAAGGCGAGTGGGGTCGGGCTCACGCGACCTGGGACTGCGCCTAGAGGCGAGGCGCTGACGGATGGGGCCCAGGCAGCGGCGCTCGGGAAGGCTTCGATGGCGGAAGCGAGGCGACGCCGGAGGTCGACGGGGCGCTGGGCGAGCATCTACCGGGGCAGGGAGACGACGAGGCCACCGGCGGCGTCTTGAGCTGGGCGGGGAAGAGCTTGGCGACGGGGGGGGGGGCGACCGGCAACGGGCGGTAGGGGATCCTGGAGGCGGAGGCGAGCGCCTGGGAGGGAGGCGAGGACGATGGAGAGCGGCGGTTGCCGCACGATGGAGAGGTGGCGCTCGACGAGGAGGGGCGGCGTGGAGCTCGCTGGCGAGAGGAGAACCAGGCGGCGGCGGCGGGCAGAGGATCGTGGGAGGAAGGGGTCGCGAGCATGTCTTCGAGAGGGAGTCGGGGGCATGTGCGTGCGGTGGTTGTGTGGGCCTGGTGTGCGTGCGTTTTCTGGTGTGGGTCGTGTCTGGTGTGGGTTGTGTGCGTGAGTGGTGGCGTGTTGGGTCTGGGTGTTGGGTGCGTGCGTTGCATGGGTTTGTGGTATGCGTGTATGACCGGACCAGGTGGTACGTGTTGGTGATGGTTGTGTACGTGTGTTGGTTTTGTGTTAGAGGGTGGAGACAGGTTTGTGTGGCGTATGTGCACAGCGGCCGCGGGGTGTGGAGTTAGGGTTAGTTCTAGGGTTTGGGGAAAGAAAAGGGGATTGAGATATTTATCTAGTCTAAAGTAGATTAGATAAGATTAGTTTTGGGCGAAAACTTAGACGGGCCTTTAGCCTAGTTTTATTTTTAGTCAAATAAGAAAAATCATTTATGGTCACATATCGGACCAAAAATATTATTTTGTTTTATTTTGAAAATAAGAAAAGAGAAACGGATTTAATAAAACCATAGGAATATTTTAGTAAAACAAAAATAGGTTTTTACCAAAATAGTTTGCGGTCAAATTGGCGAACAAAATATGCATGATGATGTCATGATGATGCACAAAATAAAATAACAATCAATTTCTAATTTTTAATATTTCGGGGCATTATACATGGGGATGAAGACGATAGTGATGAAGGCTTCTCCATGGACCACCCCGATGAAGTCAAGATTGCTCATAGTCAATATATGGCCTTATATGCAAAAAACTTTTGGAAGAACCCCGCCAAGGCCAAGATGGAAATGCAACGAAGAAGCAACCCAAATGGGAAAAGAGAAAATACCACTAGATTGAGAACTTGCTTCAATTGTCGTGACCGCTATCACTTTGTGGCGAGTTGCCCTTATGAGAAGAGAGAAGATCATGGGGATAATCTTGTGTTGAAGAAGACTCTCAAAGCACCTTACAAGAAACCCTTCATCAAGAAGAATCACATCAACAAGAAGTCAGGAGAAATTGTCTTGATCACTCATGAAGAATACTCCTCCGACAATGAATATGATGAAGATGAGGAAGAGGAAACCTCTAATGGAGTGGCTGCTCTAGCCACTACTTCTACTCCGACATTCTCACTCTTCGATTCTCCAAATGAGAATCCCCCCTCAAGAACGTCACTTGCCTTATGGCAAGAGGAACGGAGGTATCCTCATCATCTCACTCCACTCCCTTAGCTAATGATGAAATTGATGATGAGATGTCTCTTGACGTTAAAAGGGAATTAATTGCTTTCGATGAGTTTATGACTAACCTACAAGGGGATGCTAAGATACATTTTGGAAACATCTTAGATCAACTTTCCCACACACAATATCTCCTAGATGTAAGATGTAAACTTGGGCATGAACACATGATTGAGCTAGAGGCTTTAAACAATGCTCTAGAAGAAGAACAAGAGACTAGGATGTCACTTGAATTAAAACTTAAAGGGCTTGATGAGGCCAATGACGTTATTGTTAATAAACTCATCAAAGAACGTGATCATGCTATTGCTAAATGCAAAAGGGCTAAAAAGGAAAAGATTGAGTTTGGTGTGGTTCATGAAAAACTTGTCGAGGACTTTAGTTTGCTTGAAAAGGCTCACAAGGCTTTGGAAAGTGAACTCTTGTCACTCACAAAATCCCATGAAACACTTCAAACTCAATTGGCCAATATTCCTTCACCTAGTAACTTCATTCCATCTAGTAGTACAACTATTCTTGAAGAAAATGCTAGGTTGAAGGGGGAGCTAGCAAAGGCCACATTTCCACAAGGCAACAAGTCCATTGATGATATTTTGAGTAAGAAAAGGCCTAGTGGTGAAAAAGGGGGCATTGGTTTTGTCTCCAAAATTAAGAAGAAGAACAACAAGAAGAAGGCCAAGACCGCACAAGAGACCAACAAGGCCAGTGTGGACAGTAAGACCACAAGTGGTAAAACTATGTCTCATGATGATTTTGCGGGAAGTGCTAACCCTCACTATGTTCTAATGCGTGATTATTTGTAACATCCTAGCATTAGAGCCTAGAAATAAGCTGAACCCAGATGTGTGCATTTCATTCATGCATAGAAAATCCGAATAATTTTCGCGCTTTTAAACAAAACTTGTCAAAGGGATTGAAGCTTCTCTCAACTTGATGGAATTAAAGTAGATAATCCAGTTGACTGTGAGAAGTTTCATTATAACCTTTGTTAAAACCTTATTTGGGTAAACATGATTTGATCTAAGGATAGATCAGAAATAATAAAATATTACTCATATTACATTATTTAAAGAATTAATATTTGATCCTTAAGGGATCCTATCATAATAGTCAGCCCAACAACTCATAAATGCCAAGATAAGATTATAACTAAAGTAATCTAAATGTGATGACTAATCCTGACCTATCTTATTCTTATCTATTCTTACTATGAGTATCATAGTAATACCTAACTTTAACTCTTTAATGAGTTTGAGTTGGAAAGAGACTAAGTCAAGATCATTCACCATATATCTCTCCTTCCATATCAATTTTTGTGGAACTTATCTTAATATCTGTTGTTCATCAATCTTGAGTAATCAACCATTGATTCACAAATTCTTTAACTATCAATACTTGATCTACTATTTATTGATCTTATCATAGCATCTACTTAAATCTCTTAAAGAAGGCATAGTCCATGAATAACATCATTAATCCAATTTAAGATACTAAAAAGATAATTCCAATACAATAGTAAGGTTGTATTGATAAAGTCTTGATTATCCAATTTGAAACTTAAGCAATAAATGATTAAAGGATTATATTGATCATGCCTTACTTACCAGGATGGTCTACTTACATCTAGTATAAGTGATATTAGTGGGTAGAACATGATTGAAACCCTAGTAGAGATAAGTTATCCTAGAGTAGTCATTTCAAGAAACATAAATATAATTTAGGGTTGGAGTGTGAGTTATTGGAGTAAAGTAAATATAGGATGATATTATTCAATTAAAGGTAGTGTAGCATAGAGTTATGGAAGTAGCGTTACTCATCTTAAAGGATAGTCAACTTTAGAGAAAGGTAGTGGATGCATACAACTATTAGAGATATATTAGTGATGAATGATTAAGGAATATTATGAATAGAGTTTGAAGGAACTCCTTGTTGGATGGAAGGATATCAATAGTAGAGTAGTAGATACAACCAAGCAAGGATATGAGGAAGTTATGAAATACTTTAGTATCAAACTCATTGGATTAATCCATGAGTTTAGAAGAATAAAAGGTGAATAAGAACATTCTTGTGAAGTAAAGGTCATCATGCTAACTATAATGATGATAGGAAGAAGTACTATATCTAGGAAAGGAATTCTTTAATTAAAGGTCAAGGATGGTGAAGAATGGAAAGATAGACATTCTTATTAAACAACCAACTCTAAATCTTACCAAGTATAATGTCCAGTCAGGGAATTGATTCAACCTCTTATGTTAATATCACTTTATAGAAATATTTTCGTGTAACAAATCACATAAGCACATCTCTGCCAATTCCAACCATTATAACTATATGTGCTTAAGTATATCTTTATCAATTCCTTTCTATAAAACATTCTAAATATAACTTTATAGTCCTAAAGGTGATATCATCAAATACCCCAAACAGAAAACAAATATGCTTAGATATTAAATTTTTACTCACATCCATAAGGGATCTAAGTATATTAAAAACCCTAAACTCTAGGGTAAACATTCAGAATTCAAAACCCTAAACTTCTTTGTTTATCATAATAGAATATGTACATTGCCATTTTCCAAATCAATGGAAGTAGTAATAACCATATTCATTTCTTTTATATTTCATGCATCAAATAATGATACAGGATCATTATACATATAAAAATTTCTATTCAAACTATGATCCAACTAGAGTTAAGTTTTATAAACAAATAAGAATATATCATTTAATAAATTCATGATTAAAAGTGGAAAGAAAAATAATAAGAAAAGCTTCAATAAAATATTAAGAGGGGTTATATAATAAAAGAAATATAAAAAGATTATATAATAAAAGTTCACAAATGATACTAAATATATTTTAGTATTACTCTAATTATCCTCCAAATAAATTCTACAAAGAAAAGTTCGAATTAAAAGATTATATACAAATACGAAAAGGAAAACAGAAAATAGAAAAAATAGAAAACAAATAAAAAACATCACCTGGCCGTAGCCCAACTTCTCTTTCCTTAACTGACGCCCAGGTGCAGCCCACAAAGGCCCAGTAACCAGCCCAGCTCATTCTCTCCTGTGACTGACAAGTAGGGTCAAGGAAGGACTGCGGGTTGAGAAGAAAGAAACGCCAGGGGGTTATCCGCAAAACAACATGTCGTCGTCATCCTCATGCACACAGACAGCTCGCTGGAGGAGCTCGCCGCCGCCCGATGTCGTCATCGTCATCCTTGCGCCAAGATCAATGCCGCCATTGCCAGGAGAGGATAAGAAGGCCACCGCGACATCCCTGCTCGTCATCATCCTCAGTTTCCCCATCTGAAACCCTCTCTACACCATTTCCCCAACCATGCCGAGAACCTAGCTCGGAGGTGAACCAGAGCCGGCGATTCTGTGCTCGCCTCGGCCAGATAGGACCACGGTGGAGAGGCGTGAATCGACCCAATCGCACCCTCGGTTCTCGACGCTGTTTGTCGGAATCCTCGTTGGAGAGCTCGCCTCCGACCATGCATGTCCTCGCCAACCGCTCTATCGTCATCAGGGTAAGCTTACGCATCTCTGGACACCATTCTCGCTTGCTGGTTCGCACCGTAGACCCTATTTCGTTGAGCACCACCGCTGGCCGCCGCGGAAGCTCGTCGCTGGCGTATTTCCAGTAACCTTTAGATAGCAGTGTTACCACCAATAGGTTCGCCTCGGTTCCCTCTATCCAGTATCATCGACCTTGTCCACCAGAGCATAGTAGTTCGCCATCGGCGACCATCCTCTGGTGGTGGAGGCCAGGATGATGTCAGCATGTCATCATGCTTGCGTCACCCTAGCCACGTCAACGTGTTTGAACTGGTCATTGTCTCACGTGGCAAGTGACATGGCCTAGGGCACATATGTCATTGACTGGGGGTAACCAATCAGTCGGTAACAAATGCATTTTCTTTAACCTGTGCGCTGAGGTGGCCACTGGCCGACTGATCAGTGACTCAAGCTAGGTGTTGGTGCGGTGTAAAAACTTAATTCCTATTTAAGAAAATAAATAAAATGTTATAAGCTCAATTATTAATATTCCAGAAATTAAATTAATGGTTAAATCTTGTTTAAGTAATAACTTTTGATTTATAATTCAGAAAAATGTGTATAATATATGAAAATTTCTAGAAAAATAAAATCTACAACTTAAAATTATTATCAAATATTAATATAATGATTATTTAAATAAATATTATTTAATAAAGGTTTTATAAGTAATAAAACTTTGATAATTAAAATTTTAATAATGGTAAATGTTAAAAATATAAATAGAATACCAAAAGTCTTAGAAAATAAGAATTATAATTTAAAATTAAAATCATATATTATAATTCAACTTAACTAAGTATTTGTTAAGTATTTATAAAGTAATAAATCTTATAAAAATCATATCTTATTATTTATAAATCACAAAAATAAATGTAACATACCAAAATGCTCACAAAAATAATATCTACATGTTAAAAATCTAATATTCCACTTTTGAGTTAAAAAAATTCAAATATTTTAATAACTCAAATTTAAACTTATTTACTTAATTAATAATTCATGTAAGGATAAATAAAATTTGTTAATATTCCTAAAATGAGTCAATTAAGTATAATAAATAGTATTAATTTTAAATGTTAATAATATGAAGCCATAATGTTTTAAAATATTATTAATACCTTTTTATTAAATTATCTTCAACCTTAAGTGAAGATTATATTCTAAAAGGATTCCTATTCATAATAAAAAACCTTAAAGAACAATTTGTAAATAAATCAAATCCTTTCTATCTACTTTAACCACCAGATTACCAAAAACTACCACCACACTATAATAAATCCATAAGTAGTTAAGTAATATTATATTTGGTTTATAAACTATAACCACTCATCTATAAAAGGTAAATGATACTACTCCATTATAAAATCAAGAAACCACTACACCAAGTAAAATAATAACCATTGTTAAGTAACTGTAAAGAAACATTACCAGGTACACAAGATACAAATATCATAAGCATTATACTTTCAAACTACCCTTGTTTTAAAGTTAACTTTAGTCTACAAGAATCTAAATATAACACTATAAGCATTATTATATGTTTTTTAGTTAACTTTGGTCTGAACTAGTTAAGTTATAAAGCATCTCAAGCTAAAACTATTCAAGCAAACACAAATGACATCGAACACCACTAACTAACCACAAAGATTGTTTAAATCTTAGAAAAGGAATCTATTCTTCAAAAGTTATTCGTTTTGCCACTTCAGACAATATATGACAAATAATCAAGATCACATTACTTCATACTTCACTCGTATACCTAGGAGCAATAACACTTAAGATATTTATAAGTGACTCTACTTATAAAGTAAAGTTTGGAGATAAACTGAGTGTAAACAATTTTGAATAGCATTTCATAGATATATAATTTATTGCTGCATAAATATGTGGTGTTCACACACACTCACAAGCCCTAATAAGAAGCACAAGTGTAAAACTTATCTAAAATGATAACACATTTTAAAGTAACCATTTCGAGTATCCAAACCCTAGAACAACGTTATCCCCGAGATTCGCGTTTATAAAAGTGCATCACCTTACTCATGCATAGAGCATATTGCTTCTTTAAACATTAGTCCTTACTGGACCAATGTTGCTGGTTTCAGATTTTGGATATTATATTATCTTGAAGACCGTGAGTGCATAATCTTGCAATCACAAAAGGCAAGTTCACACTTGCTCATGTCCTTTGTTTATTTTCTGTAAAGTATTTTACAAATCCAGTGTTGTCCTCGCCTGTATTTGAAAAAGGTCAGAAAACATTATTTTCTATAATATTGTGAACTATTGGTTACTGATCCAGGGTGATCAGCTAATCTATTAAATCTTACAGTTGGAATACCAATGTCTAGAACTATATCACATAGGACTTAACAACCAATGTCACCAGTGATTCTTGCGCCGTATATTACGCGTTGACCATGAGATTTGGAATGGGACGGAGAATTCAGCTGTATCTTATTCCTCTCGCATGAAGACGGATGTGCAGGTCGTGGCTGTTATCCTTGTAGCGTGCATATTAATTGGTAATTCGTAGAGGATATGCAGCATATGGGTGGGAACCCTCAACATCCCATGATAGTTCTGACATCTAACGGTTTGTACAAACCATTGCCGTAATTCTTTATGTGGGCATGGTGTACACCAAGGAGGCATGCGAGGTCGCGAAGGGGACAGTGATTGGCTTGGATCATCTTTTGGGCCCCACATCATGGAATTGTGGATGGGAATAAGATGTCCGGTTGTGCAACAAAGAGTTGATCTCTCATGGGTAAAGTAACGCACCTCTACAGAGTGTAAGAACTATAACTTGTTACTCCCTGTTCCGGGAAGGAGCTGCGAACGTGGCGGGAAAGGAACTCCATGAAAGTTCTGGTAAACCCGTGAAGGCTGACGGACATAGCTTTTCAAAATAAAAGAAACCTTTGAAGAAATGTTTATGAAAACTTGCATTGCCTACGACCTACGGTTTGTGGCTGTAGCTGTAGTGCATTAAACACTTCTTTTCTAGTGAGCTTGTTGAGTACGTTCGTACTCAAAGTATCTTCTTAACCCTTGCTAGATTCTGAAGCCGGAATTGACAACATCCACATCAAGTTATGATCTAGGACTTATCATCTAAAGCTAAAGCTCTTCAATGAAGACAAGGAAGTCAACATATACCTCAACTCAAGTGAATACGAAGTTACTGATTAGATAGGAATATAATCTCTAGCCAAAGAACCTAATTCTGTAGTGTATTACAATAGCAGCAATGCCAATCTCTTAGTTTAAATACTAGTCTTAATAGTATAGTAATTCGTGCGTTGTTTGTCTTTGATTCTTCTCCGTGAGAAGTTCTTTCTCTCTCTTTAACCTAGAGTGTTCTCTGCATCTTGTGTAAAGAGTGAGTTGTAACCTTTATCCATGTATTGTACCTATTGTGTTTCTGTTGTGCCATTCTAAGGGATGTAATACTAGTGAACGGTGTTTCATTGGTGTTATGTCAACGACTATAGTATACTACATCATGCAGTGGTATGCTGGGTCACCGCATTATTATGGTGATGTGTATGCACAATATGTTAGCCCATATGATGGTTATATTGCTTGGTCTATTTGGGTTCCCAAGACCCTTGTTGCTAACAAAAGAGGACCCATTGAAAAATGGGTACCTAAAAACTAGCTTGATATTTTGTAGACATATGCTTCCGGAGGGTCAAAGTGGGTGCTTGATAGTGGTTGCACAAGTCATATGGCCGGAAGCTCGTCTATTGTCAAGTACTTAAAGCCAAATGATGATCAAATCACTGTGACATATGCCGACAAGTCAAAGTCTAAGGTAATGGGTTTAGGCAAGGTAGTGGTTGCTCACGACATTACACTCGTGAACGTCATGCTTGTTGAGACCCTTGGATACAATTTACTTTCAGTCCGTGCTCTTGGAAAGATGGGCTTTGCCGTCTTTATTGATATTGATATTGTGGTCCTCTTATGGAGCAAGTCTCTCAAGGTCTCTTTCGTTGGGTACGTCGAGCATGACTTGTACGTGGTGTACTTTTTGGGGCAAGCCACTACAAGTGTGATGTGCTTATTCGGAAAGGCCGATGTGGGTTGGTTATGGCATGGCCGACTAGACCATGTCAATATGAGAACTTTGCAATGTCTCCACAAGGAGGGCCATATTGTTGGACTAAAAGAAAATGTTTCCTTTGCCAAAGATCATGTTTGCAGGGCATGTGTTCTAGGGAAGATGCATGATGCTCCTCACAAGCCTAAGAACCGCATCAAGTCTACCAAGATCTTGGATCTCCTCCATGTGGACCTCTTTGGTCCTCCATCTCATGCAAGTCTTGGTGGGAAGAAATATTGTTTGGTGATTTTTGATGACTTTTCAAGATACTTGTGGGTATATTTCTTCAAGTTGAAGAGTGAGACCCAAAATACCTTCATCGACTTCATCAACATGGTCCAACATCAATACAATATTCCCGTGTTGATTATAAGAAGTGACAACAGCACCGAGTTCAAGAACTACACCTTGAATGATTTCCTTAGTGATGAGGGTATAAAACATCAATATTCCGCTGCATACACACCTCAACAAAATGGTGTGGCCAAAAGGAAGAACCGGACTCTTATTGAGATGGCTAGGACAAGGTTTGCGGAGTTTAAATCTCCATACAACTTTTGGGCCGAAGCCATCTCCACTGCTTGCCATGCTTCAAACCGGCTCTACCTCCACAAAGAAATCAACAAGACTCCATATGAAATACTTACCGGTAACAAGCCCAACATATCTTACTTCCGGGTGATCGGTTGTAAGTGTTTCTATCTCATAAAAGGTGTTCGTTTGTCCAAATTCGAGTCTAAAGCATTAGAGGGTATTTTTGTTGGCTATGGTCTCGAATCTCACACTTATAGAATCTATGATAAGCTGTCCGGAGCCGTCATAGAATCTTGTAGTGTGACCTTCGAAGAATATGATGGTCCCCAAGGGGGGCGTGTTGATGCTTGTGATGCAGATGATGAAATGCCTCAGGATGCCATAGGAAGAATGGGTGTGGGATATATCCGCCCCGTTGAGGAACCCCTTATGTCGGATCGAGAAGAAGTATGCAACACTCAAGTGGATCCCTCATCCTCAAAACCTCAACATGCTCCATCCACCGAGGAGGGAAATGACACAAGCCAAAGACAAGATGTGGACCCTCAACATGTTGATCATAGTGATGACTCTAGTCAAGAGGAGCTTGATTCATTCTCCAGGATGTCAAGTGGTGCCAAGTCAATTGTTCAAGGAAGGTCCGTACAAACTGCCTTGAGACAAGCTCAAATTGATGCTAGAAGAGCGCTTGATCAAGACCAAGGTCAATCTTTTCCTCTCAATGAAAAGAATGATTCCGGTGATGATCAAGGTCAAGTTGATGGTCATGACGAGGACCAAAATGATGAAGAGGGTCCCCCAAGAAACAACACGGAGATCCACGCTCGTCGCAAAGCTAGAAAGGAGAGGATGTTGGAATTAAGTGACCACTCTCTACAAAATGTGGTTGATGACCTAAGGAAAGGCATTTCCCCAAGAGAACAATTGAAGAGGTTTAGTGAACACCAAGCACACATCTCCATGATTGAACCAAATAAAGTGTGGGAAGCTATTGAAGATTCGGATTGGTTGGAAACTATGCACAAAGAGCTCAACAACTTTGAGAGAAACAAAGTATGGAAGTTACTTGAGAATCCAAAGTATTGCCGCAATGTTATTGGAACAAAGTGGACATTTAAGAACAAGCAAGATGAGAATGGAATTATAGTAAGGAACAAGGCTAGATTGGTTGCACAAGGGTTCTCTCAAATTGAAGGCATTGACTATGGAGAGACTTATGCACCCGTGGATCGCCTTGAGTCCATCCGTATCCTTCTTTCTTATGCGGCACATCATAACTTCAAGTTGCAACAAATGGATGTATAAAGTGCATTTCTTTATGGTCCATTAAATGAGTTGGTATATGTTAAGCAACCCCCGGTATTTGAGGACCCCAACTTCCCAAACCATGTCTACAAACTTGATAAGGCACTCTATGGGCTCAAGCAAGCCCCACGCACATGGTATGAGCACCTTAGAGAGTTATTGTTTGACCATGGATTTGAGGTTGGGAAAATCAATCCCACTCTTTTTACTAAGAAAGTCAATGGGGAGCTTTTTGTATGCCAAATATATGTTGATGATATTATATTTGGCTCATCTAATAAAGCTTTTAATGATGAATTCTCAAAGCTTATGACTAGTAGGTTCCGGATTTCTTTGATGGGGGAGTTGAGAGTATTTCTTGGTTTTGAGATCAAGCAAGTTAGAGGAGGGACATTCTTCAACCAATCCAAGTATACTCAAGATATGCTCAAGAGATTCAAAATGCAAGATTTAAATGGAGCTCCTACTACCATGGCTACAAAGACTCATCTAGAACAAAATCAAAAATGGTAAAGATGTGGATCAAAAGGTATACCGGTCTATGATTGGTCCTTTTCTTTACCTTTGTCAATATAGACCCGATATTGTGTTGAGTGTATGTGTGTGTGCAAAATATCAAGCGGCTCCTAAAGAAATCCATTTAATGGCAGTCAAGAGAATCTTTCGATATTTAGTTCATACCCCATTTTATGGTCTTTGGTATCCTCGAGGCTCAACATTTTCTCTTTGTGGATACACGGATTTGGATTGGGCGGGTGATAAGGATGATAGAAAATCAACATCCGGGGCTTGCCAATTCCTTGGGAGGTCCTTGGTGTGTTGGTCTTCTAAGAAGCAAAATTGTATATCTCTCTCCACCACCGAAGCCGAGTATGTGGCAGATGCTAGTGCTTGCCCCCAGTTGCTATGGATGCGGCAAACTTTAAAGGAATACGGTGTCCATTATGACAAAGTGCCTCTTCTATGTGACAATGAAAGTGCTATCCAGATTGCCTACAACTCGGTGGATCACACAAGGACAAAGCATATTGAGATTCGCCATCACTTCATTAGAGATCATGTTGCTCGAGGTGATATTGATCTATCATATGTGTCAACCAAAGACCAACTTGCCGACATCCTCACTAAGCCACTTGATGAAGCAAGGTTTTGCTACTTGAGGAATGAACTAAATATCATAGATTCAAGGATCTTGACTTGATTATCTTGCATTCTCACCTATGATTTGACCCATATTTGGTTTAGGTGTAGGCATGGAAATAGGGGAGTGTGGTCCTAATTGATTGGACTATCCCTCCCCCCATTATGCCCAAAGAAATCAAAATCATTCCTCTTAATATCATTTTGTGATATGTGAGCTCAATGATGAGTTTCGGTAATGGACCCAAGATATATCTTCGTGGTGCCAAGACGAGTATACTCAAATATGGTGGAATAGGCCACCGCCCTCTCTCATTCGAGAGGTTGGTGCTTACTCGTGTTTTTCATCCTCAAGTGGGTTTGTTCTTATGTTCATGCACTCTCATTTGGCTCTTCATATGTTTTTATTATTTTTAGAGTGCATTGGCCCATATCAGTGTGACTCTCTTAACCCAAGCATTTCTTATCCCTCGGCAAAACTCATCTACTCTACACAAGAACCTTCCACTTTATATCCAGGCTCTCTGTTCCGGTGGTTACAGTACTACCGGTGCTAACCAGCGGTACTACCACCAAACGGTACTACCATAAAAAGCTAGCGGTACTACCGCTTCGGGGCCAGTTTCCAGGACCTTGCCTGGAAACTTCCTAGGTGCGGTACTACCGGTAGTTTTCTATGGTACTACCGCTAGTTCCTCTGGTACTACCGCTGTGCGTATCGATTAAGATTGGAGACGTGGGCAGGGGAACCTCTCAGTGCCTCATTATTCCCTCGTCTCCACTCCTCACCACTGTCGCCGCTAGAGCCTCGCCCCCTTCTCCTTTTCCCGGATCCACACCGGATCCGACCTCCTCGCGGGCTCCTCCTTATTCCCCACCACCATGGACACCGGTACTACCGCCCTCCTCTTCTTCTCACATGTTTTCTCCATTGAATCTAGGGTAACTTCGATTCTTGGCCAAAATAAGTGTTCTTGAGGTTGTACCGTGTGCTTGCTACCAGATATTACTCTTAGACCGATGGGATTCTTGTTTTATGTCAATTTTACTGCCCGTACATGGATCGATAATCTCAGATCTGCACTGTGGTCGCCTGACCGGTAGTACCGGAAATATTTTCCGGTACTACTGCTTTGCGGTACTACCGCCTGTGAAGATCCGATACTACCGCCCAGTACTGACAGCAAAATTTTCTATAAAACCTTGAGTTCCATCATTTGTTTGTCTCGGGTTCTTGTGCCCTTACCCCTATGGTATCTCCCCCGATCTTTCACAGGTGCAGGGGGTTCCCGGGGTTCACGCAAATGCTCCAAGGCTCATCATGATATTGAGGACTATGAGTCAGAGTCAGATTCCGCGGCTGAGACTGAGTCAGAAGATGAGATCCTAACTCAACCTAGCACCCGTGTGAATCTGAAAACCACTCGTGGTCGACGTGGTGGGGGAGTTAAGCAAAGTGCTGGCCGTGGTAAGGCTCCTCCACCTCCTCCTCCCTCAGGTCCTCACAAGAGCCAAAGTTCAGGGCCATCTGGGCCAAAGCTACTATCTGATTTGTCTGAGGTTGACTTTCATGAACTAAGGACTACCAATCCATATGTTGCTGCTCTCTCATGCTCGGAAATATAGCCTATTCTATACGGATTTCCAGGAGCGTGTGTTTCATGAGGTACTCATGAAGGATGATAAGCTTGTGGTCCCCCAAAAGTGGATCAAGATGAATCATGTGAAGAAGAACCCGCAGTATTTTGGTGAAGCCCTTGAGATTTGCACAAACATTGGCTTGCTTCCCATTATGCAGTTTCGGTGCAACTATGACCCAATGCTCATTACTCAGTTTTATGCAACCGTTCACTTTGCCAAGAACCAAGCTCGGACTCTCACCTGGATGACCGAGGGTGTTGTCAAGCAAGCAACCTTGGCTGAGTTTACGACTATTCTTGGGTACGAGGACCCGCACAAGGACACTCCTGTTGGATTTCGGTGTCACAACAATGATCGCCCCATGAAGAAGGATGTTCTTGCACCACTGTACATCCGGGGGCACGGTATTCCTGGAAAGATCAAAGGGCTTCTCCCTACATATGACATCATGCACCGCATATTCCGTGAGACTGTTGCCCCCGAGCTGGGAATGTTGATGAGATGCATGCCTTCATGGCGGATATCATGATCACCACCTTTCACCACCGTGACTCCGGCCAACCAATGGATGTGATGGATGTTATTTGTAATGAGATGGTCTATGCCACCTAGCAAAGGAGGGCGCCTCCTTTTGCTCCTTATATCATGGCTCTCATTATTAGCAAGTGCCCATCGATTGCCTGTGACATGCCTTCTCATTGCCTTGTCACTCACCGGCACAAGAATTTGTTGATCAAGACCCATCTCAAACCTCGCAATGCGGATGGTCAAATTGTTGATGAGGATGGGAACCCTATTGAGGAGGGATCCGGTGATGACGATGATGCCCAGCAGGATGCTGACTTTGTGGTCTCATGCCGCAAGCCTGCCCAACCATATTGGGCCAAGAGGATTGAGGCCAAGCTAAAGAAAGTATTCTGCTTCCAACTTGACAATCAGAAACGCATGTATGAGGCTCATGTCTATGCCAAGAAATCATGTGCTCGTCAGAAGGAAATGATGGAGGCTCAAGGTATGACCGTCTCCAAGGGCTCCGAGAACAACATCACCCCGGAAGACCAATGGATCTCCAAGCACAGCCACTGGGATGATGATGCCTGGGATGATGATGACGAGTGATCTCCGGGACGATAGTGTTGCTCTTATCCCTTTTGGCGTCTTGATGCCAAAGGGGGAGAAGTTGCACATTAGGCATGCGGGATTTGAATTGCATGGGAATAGTCACAAGCTCGTTCTTGCCATTGATTTTTATTTGCTTGTGAACTTTATTTGCTTGCCTCTTATTATGTGTGAATCTTGTGAACTAACTATTTGTGCTATGTATGTTGAGACTATGTCGTTATCTTATGGATCCATCATTTGTGTGGTATGAGTATTCTTATATCAATCCATCTTAAGTGGTGTGTGTGATGACATTATCTATTCATTATCAATATTTCTCATCACACGTTACTAAGCAAAGGTATGTGCTCTAAGTGAGACTTCACACTCCTAGGTAGCTTGTTAAATAGAAGGGGGCTTGATTCTACATATCTAGGGGGAGCCCCATCTCTATTTATCAAAACCTTATTTTTCATCATAATATTATCTTGCAAATGTGTGTTGTCATCAAACACCAAAAAGGGGGAGATTGAAAGAGCATTTCCTATCCCTAGTGATTTTGGTGTTTTATAACAACACACATATCGGACTAATTATTTGCCAAGTGTACCACAGGTTGCATTAAAAAAGGGGTTTGTAGTGTATCAGCGTGGTTGGACAAACTGTCCAAAACTTTCTGCCTGGCGCGGTAGTACTGCTTTTTGCTACCGGTCGCGGCAGTAGGTTTTGGCTAGTTGTCAAAAAGCCTCTGCCAGGCTAGGTACTAAAAAGCGGTAGTACCGCATTTTAGTACCTAGCGTGACATAAGCTTTTTGAAAACTTTTCAAAAGCTACTGCCCGCCCCGGTACTAAAATACGGTAGTACCGCATTTTAGTACCTAGCACGGCAGAAGCTTTTTGCAACTTGTCAAAAGCCACTGCCCGCCCCGGTACTAAAATGTGGTAGTACCGCATTTTAGTACCTAGCATGGCAGGAGATTTTTTACAAGTTTTCAAACGATACTGCCTGCCTAGGTACCAAAATGTGGTAGTACCGCATTTTAGTACCTAGCGCGGCAGAGAGTTTTTGGCAAAGTTGCAAATGCCACTGCCCTTTGCGGTATCAAAATGCGGCACTACCGCATGCGTCCGGTAGTACCTTATCTCAGGGGTGGTACTACCTCTTTGCGGTAGCACCACAAATTGATACCGCTGTGGCTGGGGCATATGTGATTTGAAGTTTCTTCTTCCGGTACCAGGTCCGGTAGTACCGGATTTTTCCGGTAGTACCACTTGAACTTTCGGTACTACCGCTGCATTTAATGCTCTAACGATCAGATTGGATCTGGATCTATAAATACCCCTTCACCTACCTTGGGACAAGCTGCTCATTTGCATTGAAGACTGCAACCTCCATTAGAGCCACCAAATCTCCAAGATCTCTTCAATCCACCACCCAAAGCCTTTGATCTTTGGGGAATCGAAGGAGGAGGCCTTGATCTACTACTTCACCAAAAGAGATCTTCATTTCCCCCTCATTCACTTGAGGGCCCCTTGCTCTAGTGTTTTCTTGGAAACCCTAGTTCTAGATTTGGTTCTTACAAGCTTGTCTTTGATTGTCTTGACAGCTTGCTTGTATTTGGGAGTCTCCAATTAAGTTGTGGATGTGTGCCCCAAACTTGTAAAGGTGCCGGCTTCCACCTTGAAGGTTGCCGATATAGTGGAAGGTGGATCAATCCCGTTGGGGTGAGATTCATCGGAGAACAAGGGAGGCCTCTCGTGGCGTTGGTGGTTTGAAACCACCCCCTCTCCAAACGTAGACTTACTTACCTTCAAAAGGAAGGAACTATGGGAAACAAATCCTTGTGTCTCCGCGTCCACTCCTTTGGTTACTTCTATCCTTTACCGCACTTTACTTACTTGTCCTTGCTTAGTATTGTGTTAGCTAGTGCTTGTTTGTCATATAGGTAAATTCACCTTAGTTGCATTATCTAGAGAATTTGCCTTATTTTCTGTAGAGGTCCCAACCTTTAATAAGGTAGAGATCCCTGTGTTTACATTGCTAGTCCCTGTATCAATAGCTATCATCCACAGTTGAGATGTAATATCAAGAAACAAAGGTCATATTACAACTTTATAACCAGGAATAAAATAATTCATTACATCTTACATAGCTCATTTGGCTATCTCATTACAATGCAGTAGAAATAACTATATAGCATGGATTCCTTCATCTTCAAAGTGCCATAAGCAATCATGTTGGTTGTAGACTTGTAATCAAACAAACCTGCAACATAATAAGTTACTGCCAGAAGGGTCAATACATTTGAATTGTATTGGCAAGTGATACTATGGTAGTATAGTGGTGTCTATCATCTATATGCATTTGGCTAAGTGGAGTTTAGGCTTGCTTTGCTCAAAATAAGGTTTTCCTTATAAGTTGAAATCACTAAGTTTTGTTTGTCAAAATCACCCAAGGCATCTACCAATAGAAATTGATGATCCTTTACCCTTGTTCAACTACAAGTGCTTAACTTAGAAATTGGGATGAGGAGATTCTTGATAGCTTCCATGTCTTGATGCTCAAATTTTCCATTGCCGGGGACACGGCTAAGTACTTAGATTTTACTCTCTCGAGAGGTGGTGCACTTTCCCCACAAGACTCGACATGCATCGAGACAGGACCTTTCAAAAGCCTTCCCTTAGACCAAAATGGACGCATTCCCAAACCTATCACCCCCTACCACCAACTGTCCATTTGGCTAAGTTATTGCAACCTATATGATCCAGGCAGAGCCCATAATACCATGTGGTTGCACTTGAAGCTTCTCAACATTTGACATCTCAAATCTCGTTGTTCCTAGGTGGCTTTCCACAAGTGAGATACACTAGGGTAGGACATAAATATGGGGCCCTGTGTAACCACTCAACACAAACCATTCTTTCCATTCCACCCAGGTGATTCATTCACATAGTTGTTTTATTAAGCAAAACACAAGTCCTTGACTTAGAAATATTTCATAGCATGAATATAATCCACCCTTGTTTTCTACAAGCTAGGCTAAGCATGATAGTAGTAGGAATCTTAACTTAGGGAAAATTCTACTAAGGCATCATCTTCTAGGATTTCCCATGGCATAGTTAACACATAGAAAATTCCATGCAAGTCCTACATTGAAATATCACTAATGCATAGTGAAAATAATAGGACAGAAGTATGAAGCACCACTTGCCTTTTTGGTAGAGAATATAAGTTCACTCCTTGATCTTGCAATAGTCACACTCTTCAAATTTCACTACAATTCAATCAAGGCACAAATTCAATCTAGCATTCAAACAATTCATCACATAAAATAATGAAAACAAAACAATGCATGCAAGCATGCAAAAGATTGTTTTATTTGGAAAGGTGGTTTTTAATTGGCTATAAACATTTTAAAACACCTATTGGTCATTTATAAAAGTGGCACAAACTATTTTAAATCAAGTTAGTGAAAATGGCCACTTTAAATCATTTTTGTGTTGCTAGAAATTATTTAAATCAAAGTAATAATTTCTAGTGTTTGACAGATATATCTTTAAACACAAATGCTAGTATTTTCAGGTAAAGTGTTTAATATTAAACCATTTGCAAAAGGTTTTACCTAAAAACCATTTTTAAATCAAAGCAATATCTTATTTTGTTGGAAATGCCTTTAAACAAAGTAATAATTTTCTAGGGTTCACCAAATATATTTTTAAATCCTAAAACTTGGTGTTTAAGGTCAGAGAGTTTAAATCAAATCATTTTCCAAAGGTTTTAGTCAAAAAGCATTTTTAAAACATAAACAACATTTTTATTTTAACTAGAAATGATTTTAGTCAAAGATTTATTCCTTAGCATCAAAATATACTTTTAAATCTACAAGTTGGTTTTTATGGTCAGTAGGTTCAAAACAATCAATTTACAAAAGATTTTACCCTAAATTTTTTTTTCGAATAACTTTTATAATCAAAATAGGCCTACACATGTTTCTGCAAAACAACCAATTTTACAGAAGCAAAAAACTACACAAAGGGCATGGTTGGAAAGTATTCTTTTTGCTGATTCCATTGATATAAAGTTTGAAAAATTTGGACGTGTGGATTTTAAAGTTATGAATTTTTCAAATCTAACCATCTAATAGACAAGTTTCTGTTTTTAAATTAAAACTCAGGCCACGTGTCTTAACCTAACTGGCGTGTACCGGTTTGGCTGGATTGAGTGCTGTGGTTCGTTGGATTTAAATTTAATCGTGCGGCACAGATCAAAGCATACCACTTCAGGTTAAGTTTCTATCGCATCCATCAGATTAACATCTAACGGCCTGAAATGACTTGACCAAACTCTGGCGGCGCTCGACGGTGGCGCACGGCGGCGACGCTCGGCTAGAGGCGTTCCGGTGAAACCAGGAAGCGCGGGAGAGGGAGGAGTAGCTCACCAGATTCGCAGGAAGATGACGATGCTCAACATGTCTGTGGTTGGCGAAGGGGCGCACGGGGACGATGGTAATTCTTCGCCGGAGTTGCTCGCTGGCTCGGGCACGTACTGTCGTTGTCGGGGGCGAGGTTACGAAGCGCGCTAGGACACAAAATAGGCGGCATTATATGCGCACGGGAGAGGCAAGTACACGCGTGTGAAAGAGAGGGAGAGGTGCGGTCGGACTTTACCAGGGAACATTGCCGGAGCGGATGCAGACGACGGCAGCACTCGGTTGTCATCGTTGCCAAGGGTTTGGGGCACGCGCGAGCGAGAGGAAGGCACGGGCAGGTGCATAGGGAGATGGGGAACAGGCTTGTGGGATCTGGGAGGCAAGGGGAGGTAGGTACTGGCCGGAATTTGCTGATAAGCTCGTCGGAGCAAAGGGAGTTTGAGGTTGCAATTACAGCAGCCTGGTGGCCGAGAGGTGTTGGCGACCGAGGGAAAGGAAGAGGGGGACAGGGCGATTAAGAGGGCATGGTTACAGGGCGGAATCAATGCAGCATTACCACGAATTTACTCGAGGATTAATCGGCAGGAAACAAGTTTGGGGGAAGAAGCAGTCGTGGGTGGGGAAGAAGATGAGCTAGCGGTAGGGCCTGGCGTCAGGGAGAGAGAGAGAGTTACGCGGTGGGGTCAGCAGGTCAGTGATAGCGCGGGTTGTTCTGAGGGTGAGAGAAAATGGTTCGGGGAGGGGGAAGTGGGCTGCGCTTCTGGGCCTGCTGGGCTGAGGTTAGCTGGGCTGGATCCTTTCCATTTTTTTCTTCCTGAAACCTTTTTTTCTGTTTTCTTTTTCTGTTTTGAATTTTGTTCAAATAATTCAAACACCATTTGAATTCAGATCTTTACCAAACTTTCAGTAAGTTTCTATTCTGTTCAAACATGTATTTTAAAGACCATTTTTGGAATAATTCTTTTATTCATTCATGGTTTATTATTTATTTATAATAGGCACTTGCCTTTATTCAAATAAGATTTTAATTATAATTTCAAACTCTTATTTGAATTCTAATTTTCACCAAACCTTCTTCAGCAGGTTTTATTTATTCATTAGTATGTTAAATAGTTCATTTTGAATTATTTAGAGTATTTTAATATGGTTTATTAATCATTTAAATTGGGCATTTGTATTTATTCCAATAAAATCAAATATGGTTTTAATTACATATAAATTTTTATTTTAATGATTCTTTTATTTCATTTAAGCTAATAAAATAACTTTTATATCCACCTTGGGAAATTTCTATTTATTATTTTCTCATGATTTAATTAATCATTTATCTTAGATATTTTGTCCCCACTTAAATATAATTTAGAATATGGTTTAATGCCATATAATTTTATCTCGATAATCTCTATCCCTTTATTTTATTTGTATTATCTTTATTCCATTTTCTCATGGATTTAATTCAAGTTTTAAATTGTCTTCTAAATAATTTTCTTGGAATTTATTCTTTAGGCAATTTATCTTTATTTAAATAAAATTGAGAATGGTTCAAAGCCCATATAGTTTTATTTAAATAATATTTTATTTCTTTTTATTATTTAATATCTTCCATTTCTTTATGGATTTGGCCAAGATTTAATTTGGCTTTTAAATATTCCTTATTTATTTATTTCTTTCTTTATCTTATAAAATCCATATCTTTTTATTTATAGATCCAAAATTGGTGATTCCAATTTGTATATTTTTATTTAATATTTGTTTATCCTTTTAAATCTCCTTAGGATTATTTTGCTCACAATTTGGTTTTGGATTTTTAGATGGGAGCTTTATTAGCCTTGGAAATTATTTCCTTTTATCTTAATAAATTCATAATTTTTTATCCATGGTTCCAAATTGAATTAAATCAATTTCTATGGTTTTATAATATTTTTATTTATCATTTTTGATCATTTATAAATGTTTGTTGAAAAAAATTTATATGGAACAAATCCATGGTCTTAGAGAGATCTTGGAAATGATTTCTTCCATTAGTGTTTTAGGGTTTTGGTTTAACTTTTCCAAGTGTTAAATTTCAAGATACATTCATTGATGAATGCATTTCACTTGACTGAAATTTGTTGGATTCCTTTTTATTCAAATTTTGTTCAAGACTGGTTTTGATGTTTCCATTTGGAATCAAAAAGTTTCTTTTCACCCTAATTTTCAACAATTATTTGTTTTGTTTATTTATTTTTCACATTTCAAAATTTGGAAAATTTTGGGATGTGATATTGTCAAACCCTAATTTGAAAAGGAAGAAAATTTGAAGTAGCACCTATTCAACCCCCCCCCTCTAGGTGCCCATACAATCATTTCAACTAAGCAATCCCAATTGTTTGCAACAAGTCATGCAACAGTAATAATCACTAAGCATAAGGTCAAAACAACATCTAGCATGACATGCTAAAGTCTAAGTCACAGTCAAAGCAAGCTCCTCTTGCACTACTCAAGCAAGAACTTTCAACTCCTTTCCAACACCAATCAACTTATTTGAAACAACACAGCGAGAACGAGGGTCCAAACTACTTTATTCAAGCAAACTAAACAAACCAAACAAAGCAAACAAAAACTAAGACGCTCCAAGAATAACACAATAGTGCATGAAACGATATAAACAAAGTGTCTAGAAAGACTTGAGTTTTTTATTGATGAAGAAGGGGAGGCCTTGGGCATCCCCAAGCTTTTACGCTTGTACCTCTTGAATATTTCTTGGGGTGACATGGGGTGGCATCCCCAAACTTGATCTTTTCTCCATTATTTTATCTCATTACATCATTCTCTCTCTACACTTAAAAATTTTCCTTCATACAAAACTTCACACAATCTTCATTAGCAACATTAGTGTATTCAAAAGATAATAGACCTTTAGGTTTAGCTTTAGAACAGAAAAAATTTCACTAAAACACAAGATACTGTAGCAATTCCCTCAAAAAGCTCAATTTCCCAAAAATAACCCAAAAAGGAATCAATAAGAAGCAAATGCAAATAATGGCAGAAATCTGTCAAAACAGACCAGCAGGTAGAAACCGATTTTTTAGAAGATCTTATGTTGCTCAAATAAAAAAGTGTTGAACTAACGAAAGTTATCTAATATACTGGGGGATTTATTCAGAAAATATCAGCTCAATCCGACCTACAGAGATTCCTCACGAATTTTTTCAGTTGAGCCTAAAAATTTGTTTCGGGATAGCAATTCCCCAAATCTTACTTCCCTCTCATTAGAGGTCATTCTTGGCACAAAAAGCAAACAAAAAGGATAAGGAGAGTTCATTAATGAAGTAATAACTTCCAAGGCTCAACAAAACTCTTGGTTTATCTCCCAACAAGTACTTTTTTAACGCCTTTAAGTTAGGCACAAGAAGAAAGAATCAAGTGTTTTCAAATGAAGAATTAAGATCAATACTTGCAATATCTTCAACTAGGAAAGGTATCTCATCCAAATGAGTTTTGGAGGATCCCTTCTCATCTCTCCTTGGTTCACTACTTTCATCAAAAGGATTTTCAGGAACAATCCAATCAAAATTCTTTTCTAAGGCTGCATGCATTCCTACAAGTTTAAAAGGTATGGGTATCTTAATTTCCTCTCTAGGTTTAGTTTTATATAGAGTAACCATAACATCTACACATGATCCTAGCAAATTAAAATGATCAAATACCTTTTTGTCTTCCTTAGCAACATCATTGAATTCTTTCAGGAAAGTTTCAAGGATAAATTCTCTCTTTTCAGGATCCTTTTCTTCTTTTAGTTTGAGAAACAAAATTTGCATCATGGGGTTAAGGTTAACAAACGTAGCCTCCAACATATGAACTAAAGAAGTTGCAGAAATTTCATAATTAGGAGCAAGTTCTGCTATAGATCTATCCTCAATATCCTCATGTTTGCTAACATGATTAAAGAATTCTTCAATATTTTCTTTCCCAATTATGGAGCCACTACCTATTGAAAGGTATTTCAGGGTGAACTTGGGGATCAACATGGTGAGCTAGAGCAAGGTGACAACTAGAGTAGGAACTAATTTTTTTGTGTTTTTTATAAGAGAAAGCAAACCAAAGAAACTATTTTTTTGGAGTTTTTGATAAAAAGAGGCAAACAAAACCAAGCAAAAGAAACTAATCAAAACAAAAACAAAGTAAAGAGAAAGGTTGAGAAGGACTCCCCTTGTGAAGACGTCCTTAGCCTCCCCGGTAACGGCGCCAGAAATAGCTTGAAGGCATGTTGTCAATGCCTCGTTGGGAGACCCCAAGAGCAAGGTGTGATGAGCATAGCAGCAAGTTTTCCCTCAGTAAGAAAACGAGGTTATCGAACCAGTAGGAGGAGGGAAACGACTCAAAGGTGTTGATAGCAACTTGGAGACCTGCACAACACAAACTCAAGACTTTTCCCCAACGAACATCGAGGTTTTCAATCTCACTGGTTTATTGTAACAAAGGATTAGTTGTATGGTGTGGAAGGTAATGGTGGTTTGCAACAAGTAACAATGGAAGATGTATCAATGGTAAAGATTGGACCGGGGTCCATAGTTCACTAGAGGTGTTCTCCTTAGATAAATAAACATGGCATACTAGGTAAACAAATTACAGCAGGGCAATTGACAGGACTGAGCAAGGCATAACAATGCAATAGTAGACATCATGATCCTATGAAATTCGATTGGGAAATACAACAAGATACATATACCACCATCCAACTGCATCTATGACTAGAAGTCCACCTTTGGGTTATCATCCGAACCCCCTCCAGTATTAAGTTGCAAGCAACAGACAACTGCTTTAAGCAAAGTGTGTAAGGTAAACAATCCACTTGTTCCATGAACAAGAGACTGTAGTTTTCTCCCTAGTGTCAATAGCACATCTACAACCTTAGATATTTCTGTCAGTTCCCTTAGATTAAATAGAGGTATGAACCCACTATCGAGCATAAATACCCCCTCTTGGAGTCACTAGCAACTACTTTGCCAAGATAGCTACTAACAACGGAGAGCATGCAAGATCACAAACAACACAGATATGATAGAATCAATAAGACAAAACCATTAATCAATCTGACATAGTAATCTCAATATCCATCGGATCCCTGCAAACACAGCATGCATGATTACAAATAGATGAGATCTTGATCATGAACAGAGATCACAAGATCTAAACATGAAAGCACAAAGGAGGAGATACAACCATCTAGCTACTACATGGACCCGTAATCCAAGGTGGAACTACTCACGCTTCATACCGAAGGCTGGCATGATGAAGAAGAAGGCCTCCGGGATGATTTCCCCTCCGGTAGGGTGCCGGTAAGAGCTTCAGCTCCCTCCGATCTAGGGACGATGGTGGCGGCGGCTACAGACGATTTCGTGGAATATTGATCGGGTCCTTAGGGTTTAGGTATCGGGGGCTTCTTATAGGCGAAGATTGAGGCCAAGGGGGTGCCCAAGGCGGCTGCACCCCCCCAGGCATGGGATGGGCCCACCCACGCACCCAGGGGGTGTGGCCCCCTCGAGGCCCTCCTCTGTATCGTCTTCTGGCTCCGTGTTCCCCACGGTAAAATATTGACTTTGGCTTTTGTCCCATCTAATTACGAGAATATTGATTTTTTGCCTTTCTGGAACCAAAAACAGAAGAAAACAGGCAACTGGCACTATGGCATCTTGTTAATAGGTTAGTACCAGAAAACATATAAAAACACCTCAAAGTGTAGATAAAGCAAAGCAAAGTAGATATTAAACAAGCATGTAACATCAAAAATTATGGATACATTTCCGATGTATCAACATGAACCATGTCTTATTCTTCTTTAGTACCAGCATCGTATTTGCCAACCATTCTGGATGGTAAACTTCCATGATGAAATCGGCTGCAAGTAGCCGGGTGATTTCTTCACCGATCGTTCTTCTTTTCTCTTATACGAAGCGTTGCAAAGATTGTTTGACCGGCTTCGCATCCGATCGAACATGAACAGAGTCCTCGGTGAGTTCCCTTGGGACACCTGGCATGTCTTTGGGGCACCATGCGAAGATATCCCGATTCTCAGTGATTGGCGGATACACCACTAGCATTATAAAGGTCTAAGGTAAAGATTATTATCATGAACATTCTTAACTATGTATGTGTGGGAGGAACTCCGTATTTGGACAAAGAGTCAGCAACCACTACTCAAATCATCCTCATAACCACAACAGACAGCAATCAACATTAATTGAATTACCGCGCTATTAAGGGGTGTAATCCCGCAGGACATATCCCATGGCATGGATAGTGTTTTGTGAGTTTCTTCGATTCCCATGTTTATACGTAAGGGGTGCCAACGGCTTTATAGTCACTGTAAGTGCTAACATCCCTCCGTCTACCAACAAGTATTTCACTACATGAAGTCCCCACAAGCGGCAAATATTGGAGAGGTCGACTTCTCCCAACATCAATATGTAGACAATCTAACACATGGTCACGGTGATGAAAATCATAATAAATTTCACCTTATTTCAATCTCATGCTAGGGTTTCTCCATCTCCCCAAGAACTAATGATCTACTCAGACATGGAGGCAAACAGCATCATGGTAATGGTAATGGAAGCAACTATTGATGAATAGTACTTGTATAAATCCACAACTAGTGCAAGAATTACAACAAGATCTAGATGGTATGGATGGAGATGATGGTGGTGATGAAGATGCAGCAGTTGATGAAGATGGAGATCGATGCCTTGGCCTCCCAGATCTGCGTAGGGTGAAGATGGATCCCTAGGGCTGTAGGGGTTCGTAGCATGGAAAACAAAAAAATTCTACCGCATACAAACAAACAAGCCAAGATCTATCTACTAGATTGTAGCAACGAGTCGATAGAATAACTCACTCTCGAAGATTCCAAAGTGTTTAACGAGAGCAGATTCTCGTGGGTGATGTAGTCGTACTCTTGCCGATCTCAAGATCGTGTAGACGATCCTTCCAGCGCTGCGTTTCGGCAGCGCTTCCGCAGCCGGTCACACGTTCGGTACTCGATGAAGATCTTCCTCTCCCTTGTTCCAGCAGGCAGCAGAGGTTGTAGCACTCTCCTCGCGATTCCGGCAGCACGACGGCGTGGTACCGGAAGTAGAGGGGAGATCTCGCAGGGCTTCGCCTTAAGCCGGAGCGAGTATGGTGGACTATGAGAGAGGCCTTGGCGATCTAGGGTTTAGAGGCACCAAGGAGAGAGGGATAGGCCGGCGGCTAGGTCAAGGGGAGAGCCCCAAGTCGGCGGCTAGGGCAAACCCTAGGGGCGGCGGCGACTTGGTGGAGGCCAGCGGCTAGGGCTAGGGTTTAGAGGAGAGAGGTGTGTGTCTAGAGGGGCACCCCTGCCCCTCCTTTTATAGGTGGGAGGGCGCGGCCAAGGGGGAGGGAGTCCTCCCCCAAGTCGGCCTCCTTGGCCGACGGTGGAGGGAGAGGAACTCCTCCCCAAGTAGGTTTCCTACTCTCCCTCCACCAAGCAAAACTGTCGTTTGACTTTTCAAACTAGGATTTGATTTATCCCTTTATTTTGCTCAGAGATGACACCTAGTACATGATGCAACCATTCCAACTTGTTATGACACATTCATGTACCCTTCCCCTCCAGAGTGCCGGACCTTCCGGACCCTTCTAGAACATTCCCGATGAAAACACTGGAATCATTCTCCAACTCTGAAACAGGACTTTCCTTATATGAATCTTATTCTCCGGACCATTCCGGATCTCCTCGTGATATCCCGGATCCCATCCGAGACTCCGAACAACATTCGGTCTCTTACTCATCATTCCATAACTACTCAACAACATCGAATCCTTAAGTGTGTCTCCCTACGGTTCGTGAATTATGCGGACATGATCGAGACACTTCTCCGAACAATAACCAATAGAGGAATCTGGAAATTCATATGGCTCCCACATATTTCTACGATTACTTTGCGATCGAATGAACCACTCACATACAATACCAATTTCCCTTTGTCTCACGATAGTTTACTTATCCGAGGTTTTGATCGTCGGTATCTCTGCATACCTAGTTCAACCTCGTTACTGATAAGTACTCTTTTCTCGTTCCCGTGATATGTGATCCCTTGTGAGCCAGTCACATGCTTGCAAGCCAATTGGATGACATTCCACTGAGAGGGCCCAGAGTATATCTATCCGTCATATGGATGGACAAATCCCATTCTTGATCCATGTGTCTCAACCCATACTTTCTGAATACTCAATGCCACCTTTATAGACACCCAGTTACGGTGTGGTGTTTGATGTCATCAAAGCATCCTTCCGGTGATGGTGATAAGCATGATCTCATGGTCGAAGGAATTAGGTTACTATGTATTAGAAAGCATATAGCAATTGAACTATTAAAATGACTTGATCTTTATGCTACGCTTATCTATAGGAGTATGTCCATCATACCATTCTCCTAACAATATGATCTTGTTGTTAATAACATCTCAATGTTCATGATAGGGAAACCACAATCATTTATTAACCAACAAGCTAGTATTATAAAGAGGCTTTACTAGGGACTCTATTTTAGTTTACAAATCACACAAGTATTAATGTTTCCTGGTTAATACTATTATAGCATGAATGTAAACATTTATCATAAACACAAAGATATAATAATAACTATATTTATTATTGCCTCTAGGGCATATCTCCAACAGTCTCCCACTTCCACTAGAGTCAACTAATCTAGATTACATGGTAATATACCGAACACCCATGGCAGTTTGGTGTTGGTCATGTTTTTCCCTCGGGAGAGGTTTAGTCAACGGATCCGCCACATTCAGATCTGTGTGTACTTTGCAAATCTTTATGTCACCATCTTGGACATGTTCTCGAATAGCGTGAAAACATAGCTTGATGTGCTTCAGCTTCTTGTGTGACCTTGGTTCTTGCGCATTTGGAACCACACCGAGCTCTGTAATGAACTCCTTCATCCATATCGCTTCTTGTGAAGCCTCCGAAGAAGCTATGTATTCCGATTCAGTTGAAGATCTCGCCACAACGCTTTGCTTTGCACTCCTCCATCTAACTGCTGCACCATTCAAAGTAAATACGTATCCAGATTGAGATTTAGAATCATCCGGATCGGTGTTCCAACTAGCATCGGTGTAACCATTAACAACGAGCTGTTCATCACATCCATAAGAAAGAACCATATCCTTAGTTCTTCTCAAGTACTTAAGGATGTTTTTGACCGTTGTCCAATGATCCACTCCTGGATCACTTTGATATCTGCTAGTCAAACTAACAACATATGCAATGTCGGGTCTAGTACATAGCATGGCATACATTAGAGATCCTATGGATGAGGCATAGGGAGTCTTACTCATCCTTTCTCTATCTTCTACCGTTGCTGGACTTTGAGTTTTACTCAAGGTCATATTGGGCAACATGGGAAAGAACCCTTTCTTGCTATCTTCCATTCCAAACCTCTTTAGAACTTTGTCCAAATATGTACTTTGTGACAATGATATTAGGCGTCTCGATCTATCTCTATAAATCTTTATTCCTAATATGTAAGCTGCTTCGCCAAGATCTTTCATTGAAAAACTATTATTCAAATATTCCTTGAAACTATTAAGAAGGTCTACATCATTCCCAATCTACATATAGTATTAAGAATGCTACAAAGCTCCCACTCACTTTCTTGTAAATACAAGCTTCTCCATAAGTTTGTATAAAACCAAAACTTTTGATTACCTTATCAAAACGTTGATTCCAACTTCGGGATGCTTGCTTCAATCCATATATGGATCATTGAAGTTTGCATACCTTGTTAGCATCTTTAGGATCGACAAAACCTTTGGGTTGCATCATATACAACTCTTCATCAATGTCTCCATTGAGGAACGCTGTTTTTACATCCATCTACCATATCTCATAATCATAATATGCAGCGACTGCTAACATAATCCTCACAGACTTTAGCTTTGCTACTGGTGAGAAAGTCTCATCGTAGTCAACTCCTTGAATTTGTCGAAACCCTTTTGCGACAAGTCGAGCTTTATAGACAGTAACATTACCATCAGCATATGTTTTCTTCTTGAAAATCAATTTGTTCTCGACAGCCTTCCGGCCATCCGGTAAGTCCACCAAAGTCCATACTTGGTTTTCGTACATGGATCCAATCTCGGCTTTCATGGCTTCTTGCCATTTATTGGAATCTGGGCTCATCATCGCTTCCTCATATGTCGCAGGATCATCGGTGTTGTCCACCAACATGACACTCATAACGGGATCATACCAATTAGGAGTGTTACGATTCTCGTTGACCTAAGAGGCTCTGTAGCAACTTCAACCGAAGTTTCATGATCATCATCATTAGCTTCCTCTCTTATTGGTGCAGGCGCCACAGGAACTTCTTCCGGTGCTGCGCTACTCGCAAGTTCGAGAGAAGGTTCGACAACCTCGTCGAGTTCTACTTTCCTTCTAGTCACTTCTTTCGAGAGAAATTCCTTCTCTAGAAAGGATCCATTCTTGGCAACAAAGATTTTGCCTTCGGATCTATGATAGAAGGTATACCCAATAGTTTCCTTTGGGTATCCTATGAAGACGCATTTTTCCGCTTTGGGTTCAAGCTTGTCCGGCTGTAACTTCTTTACATAGGCTTCGCAACCCCAAACTTTAAGGAACGACAATTTAGGTTTCTTCCCAAACCATAATTCATATGGTGTCGTTTCAACGGATTTAGATGGTGCCCTATTTAAAGTGAATGAGGCTGTTTCTAATGCATAACCCCAAAATGATAGCGGTAAATCTGTAAGTGACATCATAGAACGAACCATATCTAAGAGAGTTCGATTACGACGTTCGGACACACCATTACGATGTGGTGTTCCCGGCGGTGTCAATTGTGAAAGTATTCCGCATTTCTTCAAATGCTCGCCAAACTCGTAACTTAGATATTCACCTCCACGATCAGAACGTAGAAATTTAATCTTCTTGTTACGTTGATTCTCTACCTCACTTTGAAATTCCTTAAACTTCTCGAAAGTTTCGGACTTATGTTTCATGAAATAGATATACCCATATCTACTCAAGTCATCCGTAAAGGTAAGAACATAACGATAACCACCGCGCGATGCTACACTCATCGGACCACACACATCGGTATGTATGATTTCCAATAAGTCCGTAGCTCGCTCCATCATACCAGAAAATGGAGTCTTAGTCATTTTACCCATCAGACATGCTTCGCATCTTTCAAGTGATTCGAAATCAAGTGATTCAAGAAGTCCATCAGAATGGAGTTTCTTCATACGCTTCACTCCAATGTGACCAAGACGACAGTGCCACATATAGGTCGAGTTATCGTTCAATTTCAAACGTTTAGCTTCAATGTTATTAATATGTGTATTTCCACTATCGAGATTCAATAAGAATAGACCATCTATCAAAGGTGCATGTGCATAAAACATATTACTCATATAAATCGAACAACCATTATTCTCGGACTTAAACAAGTAACCGTCTCGCAATAAACAAGATCCCGATATAATGTTCATACTTAACGCAGGCACCAAATAACAATTATTTAAGTATAAAACTAATCCCGACGGTAGATGAAGAGGTAGCGTGCCGACCGCGATCACATCAACCTTTGATCCATTTCCTACGCGCATCGTCACCTTGTTCTTCGCTAGCTTCCGTTTATTCTGTAGCACCTGTTTCGAGTTACAAATATGAGCAACCAAACCAGTATCAAATACCCAGGCACTACTACGAGTACTAGTGAGATACACATCAATAACATGTATATCGGATATACCTTTCTTCTTGATGTTGCCGTTCTTCAAATCCGCCAAGTACTTTGGGCAATTCCGCTTCCAGTGACCTTCTCCCTTGTAGTAAAAACACTCAGTATCAGGCTTAGGTCCAGCCATGGTCTTCTTCGTTGGTGCGGCAACTTTCTTACCACCCTTCTTGAAGTGTCCCTTTTGCTTAGACTTGCCTTTCTTGAATTTGGTGGTCTTGTTGACCATCAACACTTGGTGCTCTTTCTTGATCTCCAATTCTGCAGATTTCAACATGGAGAAGAGTTCTGGCAACTGCTTGTTCATGCTTTGCATATTGTAGTTCATCACAAAGTTCTTGTAACTTGGTGGTAGTGATTGGAGGACACGGTAAATCCCCAAAGCATTAGGAATCACTATACCCAAGCTTTGGAGTTTGTTTGCGTGCCCAGACATCTTAAGCACATGCTCACTGACGGAGCTGCCCTCTTCCATCTTGCAGTTAAAGAACTTTTCAGAAGCCTCATAGCTCTCAACTGCCGCGTGAGTCTCAAATATCTATTTGAGTTCACGGACAATATCATGTGGGTCTGAATTCTCAAACCTTTTCTGAAGCTCCGATTCCAAACCATACAAGATAGCACACTAAACTGTGGAGTACTGATTCTTCCGAGCGAGGTAAACATTCTTTACTTCATCGGTAGCATCAGCTGCAGGCGGGTCACCCAGCGGTGCATTCAGCACATAGGTCAAATTACCAGCACTGAGGATAATCCTCAAATTGCGAAACCAATCCGCGAAGTTGCTTCCATTGTTTTTCAACTTTTCTTTCTCTAGGAACGCATTAAAATTGATGGTAGGGGCCGCCATTGATCTACAACATATTTGCAATAGTTTAGACTAAGTTTATGACAAATTGAGTTCTAATTAATAGTTAAATTAATCTAGGTGAACTCCCACTCAAAACAATATCCCTCACATTGTTTTAGTGATCACACGAACCAAATCCACCACATCAAAACCGATCATCACGAGAGTTGATGTAGCTTCAATGGCGAACAATCGACATGTTCAACATATCTACTATATGATTCATGCTTTACCTTTCGGTTATCCGTGTTTCGAGACCATGTATGCACATGCTAGGCTCATCAAGATCAAACCTTTAGCTTCTGCATGAGCAAATCTGGCTTGCTCACATTGTATACACTTGCAGAATCTAACACACCCGATCATCACGTGGTGCTTCGAAACAACAATCTTTAGCAACGGAGCTTACTAAGGATGAACACTTTAGAACTTTATATTTATGTGCATGAGGGATCATCTTATAATGCTACCGTCGTTAACTAAGCAATACAAGATGCATAAAGGATTAACATCACATGCAATTCATAATATGTGATATGATATGGCCTTTCTTCTTTGTGCTTCCGATCTCCATCTTCAAGCACGAACATGATCTCCATCATCACCGGCATTGCATCAAGGTCAATGATGCTGCTCCATGATTGTCGTCCACCAGCTTCAACTATTACAACTACTTTGAATAGACACGCGAGTCTTAAAAGAAATTAAAGACAACCATATGGCTCCTGCCGGTTGCCAACTTACAATAAGGAACATTGCATACATCAAATATAATCACAATCATGGCCATATCACATCACAGCACACCCCTGCAAAACAAAGTTAGCGCCTCTAATTTCTTTGCATATTTTACATGGTTTGGGGCTTTCAATAAGTGTCGATCTAACTTACGAACAAGAACCACAACGTTGATGTTTGAACTATTAAGTGCCCGTTGTAAATTGGATCTATACTATAATGGGAGAGACAGACACCCGCAAAGCCACTTATGCAATACAAGTTGCATGTTGAGCGTGGAGCAAGTCTCATGAACGATGTCATGTAAGGTTAGCCCGGGCCGCTTCATCCCATCATACCGCAAGATGCAAAGTACACAAGAAGCAATTGATAATAAAAGCACCACCGCCCACAATGACCATTGTGTTCTACTCGTGCAACAGCTCTACATATATTCACGGCTCTGATACCACTGTAGGGGTTCATAGCATGGAAAACAAAAAATTTCTACCGCATACAAACAAACAAGCCACGATATATCTACTAGATTGTAGCAACGAGTCGATAGAATAACTCACCCTCGAAGATTCCAAAGTGATTAATGAGAGCAGATTCTCGTGGGTGATATAGTCGTACTCTTGCCGATCTCAAGATCGTGTAGACGATCCTTCCGGCGCTGCGTTCCGGCAGCGCTTCCGTAGTCGGTCACACATTCGGTACTCGATGAAGACCTTCCTCTCCCTTGTTCCAGCAGGCAGTGGAGGTTGTAGCACTCTCCTCGCGATTCCGACAGCACGACGGCGTGGTACCGAAAGTAGAGGGGAGATCTCGCAGGGCTTCGCCTTAAGCCGAAGCGAGTATGGTGGACTATGAGAGAGGCCTTGGCGATCTAGGGTTTAGAGGCACCAAGGAGAGAGGGCTGGGCTGGCGGCTAGGGCAAGGGGAGAGCCCCAAGTCGGCGGCTAGGGCAAACCCTAGGGCGGCGGCGACTTGGTGGAGGCCGGCGGCTAGGGCTAGGGTTTAGAGGAGAGAGGTGTGTGTCTAGAGGGGCACCCCTGCCCCTACTTTTATAGGTGGGACGGCGCGGACAAGGGGGAGGGAGTCCTCCCCCAAGTCGTCCTCCTTGGCCGGCGGTGGAGGGAGAGGAACTCCTCCCCAAGTAGGTTTCCTACTCTCCCTCCACCAAGCAAAACTGCCGTTTGACTTTTCAAATTGGCGTTTGACTTTTCAAACTAGGATTTGATTTATCCCTTTATTTTGCTCAGCGGTGACACCTAGTACATGATGCAACCATTCCAACTTGTTATGAAACATTCATGTACCCTTCCCCTCCGGAGTGCTGGACCTTCCGGACCCTTCTAGAACATTCCCGATGAAAACACCGGAATCATTCTCCAACTCTGAAACAGGACTTTCCTTATATGAATCTTATTCTCCGGACCATTCCGGATCTCCTCGTGATATCCCGGATCCCATCCGAGACTCCGAACAACATTCAGTCTCTTACTCATCATTCCATAACTACTCAATAACATCGAATCCTTAAGTGTGTCTCCCTACGGTTCGTGAATAATGCGGACATGATCGAGACACTTCTCCGAACAATAACCAATAGAGGAATATGGAAATTCATATAGCTCCCACATATTTATACGATTACTTTGCGATCGAATGAACCACTCACATACGATACCAATTTCTCTTTGTCTCACGATAGTTTACTTACCCGAGGTTTTGATCGTCGGTATCTCTGCATACCTAGTTCAACCTCGTTACTGATAAGTACTCTTTTCTCGTTCCCGTGATATGTGATCCCTTGTGAGCCAGTCACATTCTTGCAAGCCAATTGGATGACATTCCACCGAGAGGGCCGAGAGTATATCTATCCGTCATATGGATGGACAAATCCCATTCTTGATCCATGTGTCTCAACCCATACTTTCCGAATACTCAATGCCACCTTTATAGCCACCCAGTTACGGTGTGGTGTTTGATGTCATCAAAGCATCCTTCCGGTGATGGTGATAAGCATGATCTCATGGTCGAAGGAATTAGGTTACTATGTATTAGAAAGCATATAGCAATTGAACTACTAAAATGACTTGATCTTTATGCTACGCTTATCTATAGGAGTATGTCCATCATACCATTCTCCTAACGATATGATCTTGTTGTTAATAACATCTCAATGTTCATGATAGGGAAACCACAATCATTTATTATCCGACAAGCTAGTATTATAAAGAGGCTTTACTAGGGACTCTATTTTAGTTTACAAATCACACAAGTATTAATGTTTCCTGGTTAATACTATTATAGCATGAATGTAAACATTTATCATAAACACAAAGATATAATAATAACTATATTTATTATTGCCTCTAGGGCATATCTCCAACAAGGGCAAGTTCCCCCTCCAGATGCCTTCTGGAGGTTAGGTTTTGGTGATTTCTGGGAGTTCTGTATGTCATCTTCCCGAACCAGTTGCACGGGGTGAAACTATTTGAGGAGGCGGAGGCGGTGCCAACTATACGGCGGTCGCCCGTATAGTTGGTCGTCAACTCTTCTGTCTCCGCTTCTCGCTTCGGGTTTTCTTCTGGTATTATTAATATTTCGCAAATAAAAGATTTACGTAGTTTTTGGCTCCTTTTCTCTCTAGTACAACTGCTCCAAGAATTGTGTCCATCGGATCCATCATCTGATCTTATCCTGGTGAAAATAAACATAAAAAGTGTGTGCGAGCGCCGTAAAATACCAAAATCCTACATCTATAATGCAAAATAATAATGTAAAACATGGTGCAAATATGCACTCATCAACCACCATAATGGGGACCAACAAGATTGTCACCGTCATGCCCAAACGGTGGACGCAAATGCTCCTCAACCTCAACAACAACGCCAAGAGCATGGTCCACCACCACAACAAAAAATCATTGAAGTGCAACACCCACAAAACATCATGATGAAGGAAACCACAATGATAGGCGTCGTCATCCTCCTCATGAGCACCATGTTCCTCTTCAACAAAATCAAGCACCGTCATGGGATACAAGTGATGATGATGAAGATGCGCACCAAGATAGACACAACAACTGGCATGTGCAACACCACCACCACCACCGACAAGCTATGAATGCCAATGATGCCGAGAAAAGGCGAAGAAGGGACTTCGAGCATCATCAAGCTCCTCCCCCACCACTGCTTCTAGGCAATCAAGATCCTCCTCCGCCGCGTCCACACCCACCAAGTGAAGCAAGTATGCATGTGCCATGAATGCCAAAACAACCACCATGAGTGTGATGATGTCAAGTTTGGGAAGATCAAGTTATCCATGCCCAAGTTCAAAGGAGAAGAAAATGCCGATGCATATCTTGAATGGGAGCTCAAATTTGACAAGATCTTTCGAGTCCACAACTATTCCAAAGAGAACAAAGTTGCAATGACATCTCTTGATTTTGAGGACTACGCCAATGTTTGGTGGAAAGACTATCAAAATAATCATGAGAAGCTATAGGAACCACCGGTAACCACTTTGACCGAGATGAAGACCGTGATGTATGCAAGATTTGTCCCTGAGCACTATCGCCAAGACCTCTTCAACAAGATACAAAACTTGAAGCAAGGCACAAAGAAAATTGAAGAGTTTTACAAGGAAATGGAGATGACTATGATGAGAGCCGATGTGAAGGAGCTCAAGGATCAAACAATAGCATGCTTACTCAATGGATTGAGCTGCCCAATATGAAAAATAGTCGATTTCCAACCTTATAAGACTATGTTGGACCTACTCCACCAAGCCACCAAGGCCGAGTGCCACTTGCACAAGGACAAGCAAAGGTCATACTACGCTTCAATCAATGCCAATGCCGCATCCAAGACAACAAACCAAGCACCAAGCTCCTCCAAGCAAACCAAGACCCCTATTGCATCCTCCTCCAACACAACAACGGATAGTCAAGTTATTTGCTACAAGTGTGAATTAAAGGGCCACAAGTCTTATGAGTGCATCAACACAAGAGTTATGCTAACGGATGAGAATGGCAACCTACTCCGTGAGTGAAGAAGAATATGAAGCTTTGACTCAGGCCTCTATCACAAAGGATACTGCAATACACGATGAGGACACACTTCTCATCACAAAAGTCTTGACAGCCCACTCCGTTCCAAGAGAGGACCAACGCCTCAATATCTTCAAAACACGATCCGAAATTGATGGCAAGTCCTGATGAGCTCATATCACTGTAGAGCTTTGTTGGGAAACCCCAATAGGAAGGTATGATGAGCACAACCATAAGTTTTCCCTCAGTTATGAAACCAAGGTTATCGAACCAGTAGGAGGAAGGAAACAAATCCAAGGTGTTGCTAGCAACTTGGAATCCTGCACAACACAAACTCAAGACTTTGCCCCAACTTACAGTGAGGTTGTTAATCTCACTGGTTTGCTGAAACAAAGGATTAAACGTATAGTGTGGAAGGTAATGGTGGCTTGCAGAAAGTAAACAATAACAGTAGATGATGTATCAATGGTAAAGATTGGACCGGGGTCCACAATTCATTAGAGGTGTTCTCCTTAAGAAAGATAACATAACATACTGGGTGAACAAATTACAGCGGGGCAATTGACAGGGCAGAGCAAGGCATAACAATGCAAATACTAGACATTCATGATTCCTATGATATTTGATTGGGAATTACAACAATATACATAGACCGCCAACCAACTGCATCAATGACTAGTAATCCACCTTCAGGTTATCATCCGAACCCCCTCTAGTATTAAGTTGCAAGCAACGAATAACTGCTTTAAGCAATGTGTGTAAAGTAAACAATACAATTGTTCCATGAATCAGAGATTTTTGTTTTCTCCCTAGTAGCAATAGAACATCTATAACCTTAGAGATTCCTTTCACTTCCCCAGATTCAATAGAGGCATGAACCCACTATCGAGCATAAATACTCCCTCTTGGAGTCACTAGCATCTACTTGGCCAAGATAGCTACTAGAACCGGAGAGCATGCAAGATCTCAAACAACACAGACATGATAGAATCAATAATAAATAATACATGATAGAATCAATAATCAATATGACGTAGGAATATCAATATCCATCGAATCCCCGCAAACACAACATGTATGATTACAAATAGATGATCTTGATCAGGAACAGAGCTCAGAAGATCTAAACATGATAGCTACTGTATGGACCCATAGTCCAAGAGTGAACTACTCACGCATCATACCAGAGACTGGCATGGTGATGAAGAAGGCCTCCAGGATGATCTCTCCCCTCTCTAGCAGGTTGTTGGGAAGAGCTTCAGATCCCCCTGATCTAGGGATGATGGTGGCGGCGGCTACGGAATGTTTCGTGGAGATGTGATCGGGTACTTAGGGTTTTGGCATCGGGGGGATTTTATAGGCGAAGAGGCGAGGCAGGAGGTAGGACATGGGGCCCACACCCTGCCCTGGCACATCCTAGGGTGGGCCCACGCCTGGGGGTGTGGCCACCATGTGGCGCCCCTCACTATCTGCTCTGGACTTCGTGTTCTCCTCGGTGAAATATTGATTTTGGCTTTTGTCCCGTCCAATTCCGAGAATATTTGTTTACTAGCTTTTCTGAAACCAAAAACAGCAGAAAACCGACAACTAGCACTGTGGCATCTTGTTAATAGGTTAGTCCTAGAAAATGTATAAAAATACCCCAAAGTGTAGACAAAGCAAAGTTGATACTAAACAAGCTTGGAACATCAAAAATTATAGATACATTTACGACGTATCAGGCATCCTCAAGCTTAACTCCTGCTCATCCCCGAGTAGGTAAGTGATAAAAAGAATAATTTTTGAGGTGACATTAACCATCACAATCTTGATAAAACCATTGCAAGCATTGAAAGCTAGGATCAAAGTACTCTAGACATGAGCATGAAAGATGAGGTTCTAACAATAAGACATAGTAACTATGTTGTAGCATGAAAGGATACAAACAAAGATCATGAATAACAATGTATTGAAATACGTTTGTTTCTTTCACATATAGAAAAAATAGCATAGTGGTATTCAGCTTGTCCCTAATGGAGTAGCAAAATATAAATGCATAAAACACCTTCAAAGTTCATAAGGGTGACTAGATACAAATAATTCAAGAACAAGGAATATCAACATTATGAATCAATCAATAAGTTTTGGGACAATGCACATAGAACTAAGAATGACAACTATGCCCTCTTAATTGGTGCATAAAGATAGAAGGTGGAGACTCAATATAAAAGTGGAAGAAAGGCCCTTCAAAGGGAAGCAGGGATTTCAAGTTTCATAAAGAGCTTCCAAAAATTATGGTACTTGTTAGCTTTCAGCTCTCATTGTCCCTATCATAAGCATCTTAAAGTGATTAAGGTCAAAGTGGACAAAGTATGGAGTATATGCTTAACAAAGTATAAGCTGGCAATCTCATGTCCCTTGAGTACGAGGGAAGTTCCTCATGCTACTCAACTTTAATTATCGGTAAGTTCTTGTCATAGTAAGTATATGTGTATCATAGAGAACCGCCAATGGGGTACCCCTTTCCTCATGACACAGGAGCTATCCCATATCAAAATGACAAGGCAACAGACAATGAGCATCTCAGCAATCTACTTATTTACCATGGGAAATGGTGCTTTTTTCTCTTGTTTCCTCTTTTTTCTCTTCTTTTTTCTATCTATCTTTTTTTATAAGAAGAAGGCTTCATGGATTGCTCACTATGGTGATTCTGCAAGTTTCCACCATGATTAAGCATGGCTTAGGATAGCGGCCTAGGCCTTTCTCTAACACATATACATAACTCCATGGACTTACAAGCCCCCCTTTTATTTCACACCGCCGACATCCATAAACAAAAGAACATGATATCAACTAGGTAGATATTTACAGGTGTTGAAAGCGTTCCCATGACAGCATGGTTCTGCTAATTCCCAACTTATAAGTGCAAACATATACAACATAGATGACACAATGGTTCAAGTTTATTATGGGCAAGAAAAATAAAGTGTGCCATCAAGTTTGTGAGAGCTTTAATCACTAATTTTCACATAACAAAGTGACTTTTTAATTGGAAGGTAGATAAAACAAGAATTTACTTGAAATGGTGTAACACACCATGAATATGAATTTATATTGGACACTTTGGAATAACTTGGTTTCTTGGGAGTTGGATGCATGAGTAGAGCTTACTCAAAGACTGGGAGTGACCAACTAAGAGAGCAATAATGGCCATAATCATGCAGAGCGACAAAACATTATCAACTAAAGCATAAAGTGGGATCACAAGTTAAAAACTAAATGATCATAGAGGCTAAGGTGACTGGTTCATAGTCATAACATGGTGTGAGCATGTGCCAAGTCAACCCAAACAAAGCATTAAAGGAGAATACCACAATATTATGCTTTTGTATGATAAAACAATGCATGATTCTTTCAAGGCACACTAAGAAATCTCAATTGTTTGGAACAAGTCATGCTACAACAATAATCACTAAGCATAAGGTCAAAACAACATCTAGCATGACATGATAAAGTCTAAGCCGTAGTCAAAGCAAGCTCACTTTTGTACCACTATAAGCATGAAACTTTCTACTCTTTTCCAACACCAATCAACTTATTTGAAACATCACAGTGAAAATGGGGGTCCAACTACTTTATTCAAGCAAACTAAACAAATGAAAACCAAAAACGAAAACTTAGACGCTCCAAGAACAACACAATTGTGCATGAAACAATAAAAACGAAGTGTCTAGAAAGAGAACTGAGATTTTTATTGATGAAGAAGGGGATGCCTTGGGAATCCCCAAGCTTTGACGCTTGTACCTCTTGAATATTTCTTGAGGAGACACGGGGTGGCATCCCCAAGCTTGAGATTTTGTCCATTCTTCATCTCATTACATCATTCTTCCCCTACACTTGGAAATTTCCTTCATACAAAACTTCACGCAATCTTCATTAGCAACATTAATGCATTCAAAAGTAATAAACCTTTGGGTTTTCTTTCAAAATAGCAAAACTTCCATTAAGAACACAAGATACTGAAGCAATTCCTTTTAAAAATCCAATTTACCAAAAGAACTAAAAAATAAATCGATAAGAAGCAAATGCAAATAAAGGCAGAAATCTATCAAAACAGACCAACAGGTAAACTTTATCAAGTGCAAGCATATACAACATCGATGACACAATGGTTCAACTTTATCAAGAAAATAAGGTGTGCCATCAAGTTCGTGGGAGCTTTACTAACCAGTTTTCACATAACAAAAGAATTTTTAATTTGAAAGATAGATGAAGCTTGAGAATTTACTTGGAATAGCAATAATGCTAATAGGTAGACATGGTGGACACAGATGGCATAGGTTTTGGTTTAGAGGGTTGGAAGCACGAGAAGTATTGCTTCTTAGTACAGGTTTTTAGATAGCAAGGCTGGGTAGCAAGCAAAAGAGTTTAAGGAAACAAGCAAACATACAAGTGATAAAGTCAAACATGAAATCTTCCTTGAAGACACAAAAGATCTTAAATAAAGAATACTAAGCTTATGAGCCAATCAAGAAAGAAAGAAAGAAAACGATATAAAATACATGTAACTTATTTTCTCTTTCCTTTTAAACCTCAAAAATAGTTACTACTGACCAGAGCTCGGTTTGCCAAAACCAATTTAGGTCTACTTGATGCTCCCAAAGAGATACCAATACTAATCAATAAGATCAACCATATAATAGAGATTGCAAACTAAAATAAGAAGTGCAAAAAGTAAAAGATGAAACTTCTCATTAATATTCCATAAAGGCACTCACACCAAGGGATACATAGATAACCAACTAAAGGAAAGATACTTCCACAATGCAAACCAACCTATATAATTTCTCTATCCAAGATATGACTCTACTAAAAAGGTAAAAAGATAAAAGATAATGATGTGATACCATAGAACTCCCCAAGCTTGGAACAAGCCAATGGGATGCCAAAACATGGTGACGGATTACTCCTTCGGTGGTGGTGGTGTTCTCTTGATGATATTTTCGACCAGCTTCCTCAAGTCCTCTATCTCAAAGGTTAGATTATGAATAAACTCTGAATTATGCTCAATGCAGTTCATGATCATGTTGGACCAAGAATCCCAGTCCTTGTTATTCTTTCGCCACTCTTCCTTCTTAGAGTGTTCCTTCCCTGCATGGTTAGAACGAGGCATATCTCAACTAGAGGGCAACTTCCCTTTGGGCACCTTTTGGAATTTTTGCTCATGTATAAGAGTATGGAAGGGGTTCTTGGTGCGTGGAGGAAGTGGCCGTGGAGCAAGGCAATGACACGGAGGTTTCCCTCCTGTAGACATCCGTGTTGTTCTCCTGAGCTTGATAGGGTTTGCCACCACTCCAATGCTTGCAACGGTAGCGCGGGTGTCCGGATGCTTGTCCTCCTTCACGTCCTCTTCATCCCCAACCAAGATCTCCTCATCCTTGGGGTTTTGAGGATCATCATCCATGGGCTTCTTTCCCTTGTCGTTGGCGGAGACCATGGTGCCTCTAAACATGAGAACATTTCCTGACAGAAATAGATCGAAACAAAAACATGACGAGAACACGATATACGAACCTTGGGGGATCCGGGGGTTAATATATTACGAAGTTTTACTGCATAAGGAAGGTATTGTGCGAAAATAGGGCGGAGACGGACTCCAGGGGCTCACACCCCCTGGTGGAGCGGCCATCTGGGGCCCGCGCCACTGGTGGGTGTGGCCCACCCGGGCTCCGTTTCCTCCTCTATTTCGTCTCGTAACCTTCCTTATGGAATAAAACATGAAAAATATAAAGAGATAAGGTTTTCGCGAACCTTTGATTTCCAGCTCTTTTACCTATTCAAAGGTAGACTCTGCAGATTCCTTCTCTCTAACACCTGAAAATTCCTTTCACGCAAAGCCTCACACAAACTTCAATGGAAACATTAGTGTATACAAAAACAATAGGCCTTTAGGTTCAAACTTCAACTGAAATCCATCAAAACAAAAGCTATTGTAACAACTCCCTTCCAAAAGCCCAAAAAGAATCTGAAAGGGAATCAATATAAGAGGCAAATGCAAATGATGACAGAAATCTCTCAAAACAGACCAGCAAGTAAAGATTGATTTTTTCGAAAAACTTCTGTTGCTCAAATCAAAAAGTTCAAAACTAATATAAGTTAGACAACAACTTGGGCAACAAGCACGGAAAATTACAGCTCCATCCAACATACTGAGATCCTTCACGAATTTTTACAATGCAGTACAAAAATCTGTCCTAGGACAGCAACTTCTCACAACTCACCTACTTCTCAAAAGAGGTTGATCTGGACACAAAAACCAAACAAAAAGGATAAGGAGCAGTTATTACAGAGGTAATAACTTCCAAGACTCAAAGACACAAAAACCAAAAGAAAACTAAAATGGGTTGTCTCCCAAAAACTCTTTCTTTATAGACATTAAGATGGGCATGAAAATTTCAATGATGCTCACATAGGAGATATGGATTTGAAGTGAAAGAGAGCATCAAGAAGCAAGTATCCAACACATTTGAGTTTAACCCACTTCCTATGCAAGGGAGTCTCATGAGAAAACAAATTATTGAAACAAAAGGACACTAGCATAGGAAGACAAAACAAATGCAACTTCAAATCTTTCAACATAAAGCGGGGAAACTTAATATTATTGAGATGCATAAAACCATGTTTCCCTCTCTCATAATAACTTTCAGTAGCACTTTGAATAAAGTTGATAATATAACTGTCACAAGAAACAACTTTATGAGCAGAATGAGCATACTTACAATCATCAAAAAGAGGTCTAAGGTCATAAACTGGATCAATAGAAGCAAGTTGTTCCACCCTGAAATCCTCATTAGGCAATTCATTTTCATAAGGAGTTTTGGAACATTTGGACAAATTAAACTCATAAGATTATCCATCAAACTTGGTTAAAACTTTCTCCTTCTTACAATCTACAATAGCTCCACAAGTGTTCAAGAGAGGTCTAAGGTCTACCAGAAAGGTCTACTAGAAAATTAGCAGGATATTTAATCTTACCACAAAGAACCTCCACATCTCTTACAATGCCAATAGGGCAAATGGTTTCCTTATTAGCAAGGTGAATAACCACATCAATGTCCTCAAGTTCACAATGACCAATTTCATGCATAATTTCCCTGTAAAGCTCATAAGGAAAAGCACTAGAACTAGCACCAATATCACATAAACCATAATAGCAATGATCACCAATTCTAACAGAAAGCACAGGGACACTAGTTTTTCTAGATTTACTAGGATGAGAGACAATATTAGAAGCGTCTTCACAGAAGACAATGTGCTCATCTTCTATATTTTTAGTGACAAGATCTTTCACAATAGCTACTACAGGTTCAATATTTATTTGTTCATCGGTTCAACAGCTTTCTTTGTACTTTTGCTAACCACATTAGGCATAATAGAATGTTCCTTTACCTTGATAGGGAAAGGCATTTTCTCAATATAAGGTCCAGGCAAAATAGTATCAACAGTACAAACTTCAGTGTTTCTAACAGGAACGTGATTAACAACATATTTATAAGGTGCATGGTACTTGTCCCACTTACATTTAGGAATTTCAATATAAGAGGCAAAAGCCTTAAAATAATTGGAAATACTTTGAGAATCAAGACCATACTCAGTACTAATATCATGAAAGTCATCAGTTCCCATAAAAGATTTAACACATTCATAATCCTAATTTACACCTGAATTTCTTCCTTTGTCATTCTCCCATGCTTCAGTGTTCTCTTGAATACGGTCTAGAAGATCCCATTTAACTTCTTCCTTCATACGTGTGAATGATCCAACACAAGAAGCATCTATTAAATCTTTATCATGAAGAGAAAGCCTTGCATAAAAGTTATTGATAATAATATTGTTAGGGAGTTCATGAATAGTACATTTAAGCATTAATAACTTCAATCTCCCCCAAGCTTGGGTTGTACTCTCTCCATCATGAGGCCAAAATTTATAAATTTGATTCCTATCCTTATGAATCTCACTGGGAGGATAGAATTTTAGAATAAAAGAGAGGTACTATTTCCTCCCATTCCATGGATTGTCCATTCTTGAGCAGCTTATACCATTCTTCAGCTCTTCCTTTCAATGATATAGAGAGTAACTACTTCTTTACCTGTTCAGTTGTGATACCTGCACACTTAAACAACCCGCATAATTCATAGGTAAAAAGAAAATGATCACCAGGATGGATAGTTCCATCCCCAAGATAATAATTATCCATAACACGATCAATAATTCATGTAGGCATCTTAAAAGGATCTATCTCAACAAGTGGTGATTCATCTACTACCCTATTAGTGGTAGTAGCTTTCCCAAATAGGAAACCAAGTGGGTTATCCATATTGGAAGCAAACTAAAAAACAAAAATAAAAATGATACCAAAATGATAAGGCTGAGTTCATGTGTATAGTGCCAATCCCTGGATCGGTTCACTGGCACACACAGTACAAAATGATACCAAATATAACTGTGCATCATAAATACAACGAATATGATCCAGAATTTATATTATTTATTCAAGTACACAGCGGAAAACGAATACAAGGTAGATCTCCATCCTTCAAATGTGCCACAGGCGAACAATTGTTGAGTGGAGTCTCGCGACCTATGAACGATCACTCAGATACGATATAACCTGCAACATGAAATGTTGCAGCCACGAATGGTCAATACATTGAATGTATGGCAAGTAGGCTAAAGTGGTTAACAACAGATCTATCAACTACATGCTTATTTGGCCAAGTGGAGTTCAGGCTCATTTGCATAAAGCAACAGTTTTATCCTAACATTTGTAACAAAGTAGTTTTCCAATACGATAAATAGGACACTCTGGTTCACTCCCAGGTGCTCCTACATAATTATGTTCACCCAACAAGTTTAAGTAATTAAGAAATAAGGATGAGTGAGAAATATCATAGCATCAGTATCAGGTCGCTCAAATTGTCCATAACCGGGGACACGGCTAAGCACTTAGTTTATACACCCTGCAGGGGTTAGTACACTTTACCCATGTGACTTGTCCAGCCCAGCTCGTACCACCACTCTCATATTGGGTGATGATAGGGAGAAGTCCAAGAAGGAACCGTTCAGGAAGTAGATCCCCAAACCCGACACGCACCGGTCCAACCTACACTATCTACATCTCTGGATACGTGGGTTCGAGTTACCACAACCTACTGAGTTCAACCAACCGCCCATTTCAGTAGTGGCACATGGTTGCACACGAAAGCTACCAAACAAAGAAACCAATCCTTTCTCAGTGTCCTGGGCGGCATTCCCCACCATAATCCACACTCGATGACCCAATCAATGCCATTCCGCCCAGGTGGTTCATTAAAATCATGTTGGATTGTCATTTAACAAAATAAAATCCTTTCAAAACATATAACTTTTCATGGTATGATTACCTTCCTCGTCTAATTAGCATAGCTAAGCAATCTACCAATACGATGGCTCATAAACAAGGAATACTAGGGAATAATATGGGACATAGCATAGCATATACACATCAATTCCCACATATGAAATTCTACAAAAACATCTACAATGCATAGGAAAATAATAGGACATTTATGACCAAGATAGCACCACTTGCCTTTGTTGTAGATGTAGTCGATTAGATAATCCTTACAATTATATTGGCCTTTTTCGTAATAACCACAATACTTGCAATCATAGTAGTTGCAATCACAGTAGTTGCACTCCTCGCAATCTAACGTTTGAAGCAAACACAACAAACACCATTCAAAACATTGCAAACATACAACAGTGCAACATTACAAGAAAACAATGATGAACAGATGCATGCATGACGATTTAATGAGTCACAATGGTTGCATTTAGTGTTCTCAACATAATTAGATTACATGATGCACGTGGAAAGTCATTTAATGCACTAAATCTTTTATTACTAAAGTTGTATCGATTTAATATGGTGTATACCACTTTAATTGAACTAAATATGTTTATGTTGTATTAAATTGTGAACTAGATGCTACTGGATAGAGGTAATGCAATTTAGAGACAGTAGAAATTTGAATCACCTAAAAAGGAGTTATAGATATTTTCTTATGATTAAAACACTATTTCAATGGGTTTAAATATTTCTGTATGAATTTCTGTTTTAACAGTACCAAATAATTTGTCATGCAATTTCTCTGTATAGATATTGTCAATACAAAACCTTAGCACTTGGATTCACCCTAATCGGAGTTATACATCTTTTTGTATGATTTAAATAGTGTTTAATGGGTTTTAAATGATTCATATAGTTTTTGTTGTCTAAAAATCAAACTAAAAATATATCTGTAATCTCCACGGAATTGTGATTTCAGGGACATATTATTTGTAATTTTCTGAATAGTATTTATTTTCTTATGAATTTATTACTCTAAATAGGACATTAAACCATTTAAATCTTCACGGCAAAACCTTACAGTAAAATGCTGAACTAATTGCATATTGATGATCTACATGGAAACCATCTTTCCATCGGTATATCATTTATCTTTTTGTGACAAGCAATTAATTTACTATGAATTTAATGATTTATAAAGCCATTAAAACTAATTAAATTGCTACGGGTTAAATAATATGCAAAGGCTAGATCCAACCAGATATTATTAAAGTACATTACAGTAGCTTCAATTTGATATATTGTTCATATTTTTCGGAGTTACAGATAATTTTCTATGAATTTATTAACCTAAAAGACCATTAAAACTAATTAAATTACTGCAGTAACTACTTACAGTAAAAGTTGGATCTATTCTAATAAGATGATTCTACGTAAAATTATCTTCAATTTGATATATTATACGCAATTTTTGGACGTGGTATGAATTTCTAATGAATTTTACAAGTTAGACCTATAATATGCAATTTTAAATTCGAACGGAATATTTCAGGGAATATTCCGCTGACTGGACAGGTTGACTTTGCATGCTGACTGGGACTAGATGTTGACCTGAAGTTGACGTGGCGTTGATGAGGAAGCTGACCAGGATGACGACATGGCACGCACCGGTTTGATTGGATCTCGACCGTTTGGATAAGATCCGGTGGCTAGAAGAAGAGATTGACCCGATTTTGGCCCAGAATATATAAGAAACAGATCTCTGTTAGAGAGACAAATCCGTAGGTCAAATTGAAAAACTTAGAACATGAAAGTTGTGGGGAATCATTATTCCTACCTTCTCACCAAAGGAATTTGGATTTGAAGAAACGAGCGCGAGTACATCTTGGATTTATACCGTAAGATCTGAAATATTGTGATGCGAAATTCTCCGGCTGTGGTGGATGAAAAGAGGTGAGTTTTGTCGGAATTGAAAGATTTCGATGATTCCTACAACTTTCGTTTTTTGACCGAAGGCAAACGACGAAGTCTAGATGGGTTAAAAAGCGAAATAAGATTCAGGCATGTGTAGATTCGGGATTTCGAGAAGAGAAACTCGTACAGCTGTGGCTCCACGAGTTTATATGGAGATTTAGGATGTTGTAGAGATAGTTATTGAAGTAGAGAACAAGTAGAAACAAACAGAAGTCGATTCGAAGTTGTAGATAAAAAGTTATAAAAGTTTGAGTAGAGATAGGTTTGTTAGAAACTGATTCGCACGAATTTTAAAGCAACCATGGGATCTATCCTTGTGTATGTGTGTGCTGGTGCTGCGGTCGGTCCGGGTGGGCTGGCCCATTTAGATTTTTTTTCTTTTTCTTTTTCTATTTACTTGTTTCTCTCATATCTTTTGCATACGAACTCCAAATGATATGATTCTTGTTTCTAAATTTTTCTAAAATCGAATAGATCATTATAGGATCACATTTGTAATCTTTTTACTAGTTTGGAAGTAGTGGGTTTATAAATTCTTGTATATTCCGTTTTATTTATATCTTTATTTGTTTGTATTTATTCCATAACTTTTTCATAATAGCTCCAAATGAGCTCAATTTTGTTTCTAAAATTTTGTAATATTAATTAGATATTTTTAGGATATAATTTAGAAATAACCGTTGTCTTAGCAATAGTGGGTTTTATAAAGTCAATTTAATTACCTTTAGGAACATTTGGGCGAATCAACTATAGAATTTAGATACCAGGATTTGGATTCAGTTTATGAGAACTTTGCATGGATGTAATGAAATGCTTATGAATGCTTCATGATTTTCATTTTGAAATCTTACACACCAATTCTAAAATCCATAATCAATCCATGCCCTTTTGCATATATGGCTACTTAGGTCTTAACAAAAGAATATAAGATTTTGAATTCAAGGTTGAGAGTATTTTCTGTTCAAAAAGTTTCTTCTCTTTGAGAATTTTCAACATAGTCAAACAATCAATTAAACTTATTTATTTATTTCACATTCCAAAACTAGGAGAATTTTGGGATGTGACACTTTCTCAATGGATCTAACAAGTTCAGATCCATGTGTATCTGCATATCTTTGCGTCTTCACGCATCACTTATTCTCAAATGAGATGGCATTTGTATATGTTTGGTCAACTAGTGGGACCTTAGTTCATCGTCTGGAACTATGTGTCCTCTATTGTCTCATAATAGATCTTCATAGTACTAGCACGCTTATAACTACACTAGGTTCAAAAATGAACCTTTTGACTCATAAAGCCCTCCTTTGCCATTGTCATGACAATGATATACTCAGCCTTTCGTAATAGTATCCATCACAATATTTAACTTTGGACTCATCCAAATCCAACATGGAATTTACTTCCATCCTACTGTGCCACCTTCTATATTCATGCAACATAATTGAGATAAAAATTATTTGTATATGTAAAAAAGACGAGTATTGATGTAACACCTTAAAACGAACCGTTTGTCACTTATGCATACAAAACATAGTCTTTATCCTTCTAAAGTACATAAGAATATAATTACTATTGTCATGTGATCATCATATGTATCACTCTGGAATATGCTCATAACATTTTATAGCATAAGACATATTTGGTTATGTACATATCATGGTGTACATGATTGATATAATCGTTCATGCGGTTTTACTCATCAAGTGTTAAAACACTTGATTCTTAATCCAACCTTTTCCATGTAGCAAGAACACTTTCTTGTCGTCTCCATATTGAACCAATTCAATATTTCATCTATGTATGTTGGCATAACTATATTAAGTGCCTCAATCTATCAATATAGATATTAATGCACAATATTCCCATTTTTCCTAACACTTTGAAATAAATTTAATTTTAGTGAAATCTTACTTGTGTCAAGATAAGATACATCATTTCCAATCAACGATACGTTGTCCACGTAAAGTATTAGAAATATGTCTCAGCGCTCCCACTTAATTTCTTGTAATCATACAAGCATCTTCACCGTTCCTGATGAAACCAAATCTTTAATTTCATCAAAGTGAAGATTCCAACTCCGTGATGCTAAATTCTACCATTGAAGTTTGCACTCATTTCTAGTATCCTTTGAACTAACAAAACCCTTGGGTCGTGTCAATACACGTCCTAAGTTAACACTCCTAGCAAGGAATTTTGTTTTATTATTCAACTACCATATCTTGTCAATATGAAGTGGTTACTAGAATAATCCTAATAGACTTAAGCATCGCTATGAAAGATCCAATCTTATCGTAGTCAACTCTTTAAACTTTGTCGTAAACTCCTTTTCGACAAGTCGAGCTTCTATGAATGTGAACATCCACGTCTATCTCTTTATAGATCCATTTATATTCAATATGCTTAACGCCTTCCAGAGGGTCTACCAAGTATCAAAACTATATTTTCATACATGGATAATTTCCTGGATTTTATGGTGTCTAGCCATTTAATGGAATCAAGGCCATGATTGCTTCTTTTTATTTGGTTCGTCATTGTCCAACAATAATGTTTCCTCCTTAAATCTTACTATTTGAGTACAAACTTTACCCAACCTATTTGGTTCAATAGGAACTTCGATTTTCAGGACTACAACATGTTATAGGCGCGGGAGCCCTAGTCACCATAGCCGTCTCCAGAACACTTTTCGGTGCTGCGCTACTTTTCTCATCTTGCTCAGATTCAATAACCTCATCAAGTTCTATTGTCCTCCCACTCAAAAAAAATCGCGAGGAACTTCTTCTTGAGAATGTTGTACTTGGCGACAAATAGTTTTGTCTTTTACTTTTAAGGTAGAAGGAATCCCCATATGTTACCAAGGGATAACCTACAAAGGCACATTCATCCTATTTTGGTTTCTAAACAATTTACATATGCCTAGCGTACCAAAATTTAAGAAAAGACATCTTGGGTTTGATCCCATGCCATAAATCATATGGTGTCATTTCAACGGATTAAGACAGCACACTATTCAGTGTAAGTCTCTAAAGCATAATCCAGAAAAATATAACAGCAATTATATTTGTTTCATCCTAGAACCAACCATGTCAAACAAGGTTTGATTACATCTCAATAACACTCCACACTCTTGTGGTGTTTCGAGAGGTGCAAGTTGTGGAACAATTTCGCAACTCTTAGATGCTTGCTGAACTTGTAACTCCAATATTTATGCTCTATGATCCAATCATAGACTCTTGATTTTCTTGTTATGATGATTTTCCACTTCATTCTAGAACACTTTGTACACTTTTCAAATGTCTCATACCTCTTTCTCATCAAATAGATATACCCATATATATCCACTCAAATCATCGGTGAAAGTATATGAAGTAAAATAATTCTCACCATGCGCGACTACACATAATGGACTAGACACAACAACATGTATAATCTCCAACAAGTTAGCCGTTCGTTCAATATTGGCCCGTGAGCGGAGTTTTTGGTCTTTTAGATAAGTCTCACAAGTGTCAATTGATTCAAAGTTAAATGACTCCAAAAGTCCATCAGCATTGATTTTCTTCGTGTGTTTCTTTCTAATATGACCTAAACGGTGGTGTCACATTAAGTTAAATTCCATCAATGTTATGATGTGTGTATCAGCATCAGGATTTACAATAACTAATCTATCCACTATGGATCACAACTTCAAGCTGAACAACCATTGTTCTTATAAAGATAGAGCTATGTAACAATTACTAATCTCTTATAATAAATCTCATAGTCTAGGTAAGATGCTGACGACGAACACAATAACACTTTATTTTGTTCTTGGCATGCATCATCACCACATCATTTTGCTAGTTACTTTGGCCATTGTAGTTCTTACATTGTGTTTCTTTGTATGACATTTCATACCAACCAATCTGGTATCCAATACCCAAGAATTAAATTGATAGATAGCAAAGAATACATTCATAACTTGTATCATCTATTGTAGCGGACCTGAACCCGGCTTGGTTCAAAATCCCTATGATTACAGTCCTAATCCCTGGATCGAATAGCTAGCACCGATAGTTTAAGATGTAATATCAAGATACAAAGGTTATATTACATCGCATGATCCAGAATATAAATATTATTACAATATCATAGCCATAGGCTATCTTACTACAAAGCAGCGGAATAAAAGTAAAGCATGGAGTCCTTCATCTTCATGTGCCACAGGAAAACATGTTGGGTGCAGACTCGTAACCTCTACTCATCAAACATCACTATCATCAAGTAATCCTGCAACATGATAATTTACAGCCACAAGGGTCAATACATTTGAATTGTATTGGCAAGTGTGACTACTATGTGGAAATAAGTTGGAACCTATCAATACATGCATATTTGGCTAAGTAGAGTTTAGGCTCATTTGCAGAAAGCAATATGGTTTTATCCTATCTTTTCAAAATAGCTTTGATCTTTCAACAACATTCTAAACTCCTTGGCAAACTCCAAGTGCTTCTAATCTCTTGTTGAAACTATCAAGTTTTACTTTGAGAAATTGGAATGTCGAGATCTTCCATAGCTTCAGGGCTTAGTTGCTCAGAGTTGTCCGTAACCGGGGACACGGCTAAGTACTTAGAATTTGCTCTTCTGCAGAAGTTGTACACTTTACCTACATGACACAATCTCGTCTTGACGCCACCAGTGGCCGCTGGATAAGTACACACCAAATGGAGTACCGGCGGATCGAGAATGTGACAAAGTCTTTCCATATAAGTCCTCCCAATACATAATACTAGCACATCTACCAGGCACCAATGTAAGGATATACTTCCAATACATTATTCTAGTTAACCTGAATAGGTACCAATGCAAGGGTCTTCCACTATGTAATTGACTAAGCCAGAGCCCATTTAGTATGTGGTTGTACACGAAAGCCTCTGTACGAGAAACATGTTCAATCTCTAAGTACATGGGTGATATTCTTCTAGTGCTCACACGAAAAATATAGCCATAGATATGGTTCCCTTCATTGCCACCTTATCCACAACTAAGTATCCACATTCCACCCAGGTGATTCATTGAGTACTTATTTTATTATATAAAACATATATTTTTCCAACACTTTATATAATCATAACGTGATATTCCACCCCAAATCTATAGCAGGGCTAACCATACTACAACTTACGATGTTTTCACTAAGTAAAGTCTAAAGGATATCCTATATAGGACATAGCATAGCATAGCATAGCATAGTATAATATTTTCCTACACATGCATTTCTACAAAAAACTACTACATGTATAGAAAATAGTGGGACGTCATGATAGTGTCACTTGCCTTAGTAGTTGGCGGTGTTGGTACACTCTTCACAGTTACAAACTTGGCAATTCACACAATATATCAAACAAAACAACCAAGACAAAACATACACAAGATCAACTCTAATGGCAACACAAAAATCATTCAAAGTATGCAAACATGCAAGGTGGCAATTCTTATTGTACAAATTGTTATAACAAAGTTCTGAACATTACTAAGTGATTTCTGGACATTTTATATTTTCAAGATTACAAATGCAACCATTTGTGCAATTGTAGCAATTAGCAATATTTTCTAACACTTGGAAAGGTCGTTCTCACTAAATAATTGCCACGGTATTATTTATACTAGCATAAAATTATATTTTGTTCTTACTGTACAAAGGGTTCAATATACAACCATTTGCAAAAGGATTCACTTAAAAATAATTTACACAATAATTTTTACACTCAAAATACTCCACAAATGGTTCTATATAAAACGTGATTTTAATATACTCAAAAATACCGAATTATGGCTCCACTGTGTTCTAATCGTTTTTGTGAATCCATAGACATATTATTTGCTAAATTTGGATATACGGAACTAAAAATATGATTTTTACAACTTTCTATGTTCTTATGTCTAAAAATCCAAAAATAGGAATGGATATGACACTTGGCAGATTCTGGTTGGAGGATAACCCTTCGTTTAAGTGATCTATGATGACCTTTAGATGAAGATCTAATGTTTCAGGATGGCTCACCGGAAAATCTCGCCAGAGAAGTTCGCCGGATTTGCGGGCACGGACTTGGCGTTGTCGTTCCCGTTGCTAGGAACACATCCAGAGTTGAAGAAGATGTGGACGGCGTAGAGGACGTCGAGGCGGTGCTACTAGACGTGATTGAGAGGTTGTTCATCTCCAACGGTGACGGAAATCCATAGATGGAGCAACGTGTGACGTGGCACGGCCAACTACAACAATATTATGAACAATCATGTCCTGGAGGTAGGCAACATCAAAAATAGTTTTATGCTAGAAGGAATTGACAAGAGACTCGCCGAGGACGAAGCAATCTAGCGATGAACTCTGATTTTAGGCTGATCTTAGTATGGTTGGTGTGTGTTCTACAGAGCTCCTCTCGAGAAAGTCTAAGAATGAAAATGATGAGGAGACGAAGGGGAATACGGTGCTCTCTTCAGTTTTTGCTAAGGTGGTCCGTGGAGGGAGATCGGGAGACGTATGACACCAAGTGACGTTCCAAGCACCGGTTCGATTTGACGTATTTACTTACCTAAATGCAAAATTAATTCCCTGAACATAACCTTCAATGAATTCTAAACATTTTTTGTGTTGATGGCGATCAGTTTAGGGGTCTTAAACGCCTTGAAGGAGGAGGGAAAGAGATGGGGTCTCCATGGCTGTAACGTACAGAGTATGTGTTCTCTCCACTAGGAAGAGGAGGAAGATGATGGATCAGTAGGAACAGGCCAGATTAGGTCGGCCCAACAAGAAAATTAACGGGAGAGGAAAAACAATAGGAAGGGAGGGCTGGCTTGTTGGGCTAGATTGCCGTCGCTTCTTTTTTTCTTTCCTTAATCGATTTCTTCTTTTATTTTTATGTTTTGTTTATATCAATTGATTTAAACTTCCAAATTGATTCAAATTTGTAACAAACCCTTTTCAGAAAATCTTATTTAAAATATAAGTTGATAGTTTACTTCAATTAGAGTATTTGGAATATTTTTTTGATAAAGTATAATTCATTTAAAAAAATTGATCATGGTACTCGTACGCCTAGTTTTATATTTTCTATTCCCTTTTCATATAAAAACCATATCTTTTGACTTAGGACTCCAAAAAGGTTCAAACTAATTTCCTTAGCTTTATAATTTTATTATTTATCATAATCACTCATTTAAGAATACTTTTATTTTGTTTTAGTCATTGCCTTAACTTGAATTTATTTTTCTTCCTATATTTTATAAATTTCATATCATTTTATCTCGAGCTTCAAATAGAGTCAAACTAATTTCTATGGTTTTATAATTTTTGCCCTTTATCTTTTTAGCCCACTTAGGAATTCTTTTGTATATTTTAAATATGGAATATATCCAAAGTCTCATATTATTAAGTGGTCATTTCAACTTTGAGAAGAAAGTTATTTCTCTTAGTTTTAAAATGCAACCATGCATGCTTCATGATTTTGAGGTTTTGAAATAATGCATACAACTTCACAAACAAAATCGTTTTATTTAACTTTTGTTTTGAAGGAGTTATATTAAATAGTCAAAAAGTTTTTGTTCCCTCTGAATTTCCAAGCTTAGTTTTTCATTTTTTTAAGTTTTTCCACATTTCAAAATTTGCAAAATTTTGGGATGTGACATCTATACACTCCCGAGCTGGTCATTTCCAGACTTTCTTTTCTGCCATATTATTTTTTGCAATTTCTCTTTCGGTTTTCCTCATGTTGTAGAAGAAGCATAAACATCTATAGTGGTGCTAGATTCAATGGCACAATAATCCTAGGCTTTTAAGTCAGGTATTATCACCCTTGGATTGACACTTTTGAAGTTGATGTTTTACTCACTATCATCACATGACTAGCATTCTTCAGGATTCAACTTTTAGCAATCTTTAAGTATAGTAAACTATTTACCCATACCTTTTTATCCATCCCATCATGACTACTTCATGATGAAGCTACTATAGCTTGATAAGAGGGATATGAGAACAAGATCAGTGCTTCAACTTTTGAGTGATTTAGGCGCCTAGCATCTTCAATCTTTGAATACACTCATATGAGAACATGTTGCATCTAAATAATTCTCAATCATATTGCAACAAAACAAGGTTTTAGATATCAAATATCTTTTACTTCTTGCTTGTTTCTGAATCAATCTTTTGTGTTCCTAGAACATTTAGATTCTCAAAACATCTTTTGAAGATCAAGTTTCATGGAGGCAAGTATGATGTAGATACTAATTGGAACCATTGCTCTTTGCTCAAATTACATCAAGCAGGGGAGGGTTTACCAAAATTTTGCAATAGGACTTAATCTTTAATTGTCACTCTAACAATATGGTACCAGTCCATAAAGTAAAATTACCAGATATCTATAGTTTTTTATCTCAATTAACGAACTAAGTAAAAAGTGGATAACGGATGCCAATGACTACTACGAACTATGAAAATTCACTTGATTAATTTTTCATGATTAATGAGCTACATAAGATTGATAACTTTAATCCAAAGCGTAGCTCCCACTAAAATCAATATCTCTCGTGATTGATACTTAGTGATTCAAGATCCACGAACTTATTTTCCCGGCACCAATGTTACATAGCACACCGGGGATATGACCGATAGGTAATCATACCAATTATATCTCCATATGACTCTTGTTAATATTTCGATTCTTGTGTTCCATACTCTAGACGTTTTAGGTAGTATATCAAGTTAACCTTAGTTTACCAGCAGTGCGATAGTTTTGCACCCATATTATGAACATCGCTAGGTTCACCATGTTACATGACCCGCACCAGTTCGAAGCTCATGTTATGTGGTACCTAACTTAAGGGAAACCTATTATTACTTGATAATTTTAAGTGAGAGATTACCCTATTTATTACGACCACCACGCAACAAATGAAGTGCATAAAAAGATTAATATCACATGCAATTCATACAGTGATATGGTATAGCACTTTGCGTCAATGATCTCCATCATCAATGTCTTCCGGCATTATTTACTCCTCCACTTACCTTGGGCATAGCACCAAGGTCCATTGTTGCTTGATTGTCATCGCCAACCCTTTCTTTTATAACTATTGCTACTCTAGATAATAAATTAAAAACAACTATGGCTATTACAATAATAATATGACAATCATCGTGGCTCCTGCCGCTTATGCCCTACGAGGTTACAACATAATACATCTCATACATCACACTGCAAACATCACATTGCTATACCGCATCACTTCCCTACAAAAACAAGTTAGACACCTCTAACACGCTTTGCTAACTTACAGGGCTCTATGATCACGTAGAGATCCGTTCATTACCTACGTGGTAAGTAAGCATCATCATCCATCGACTTGCTTTTTGACTTGTTCGGGGCGTGTCCCTGATGCGGCTCAGTAGTAGACCTTCGTTGGGAGACCCCAAGAGGAAGGTATGATGAGCACAGCAGCAAGTTTTCCCTCAGTTATGAAATCAAGGTTATCGAACCAGTAGGAGCAAGGAAACAACTCCAAGGTATTGCTAACAACTTGGAATCCTACACAACACAAACTCAAGATTTTGCCCCAACTTACAGTGAGGTTGTCAATCTTACTAGTTTGTTGTAAACAAAGTATTAAACGTATGGTGTGGAAGGTAATGGTTTCTTGAAGAAATTAAATAGTAACAATAGATGATGTATCAATGGTAAAGATTTGACCGGGGTCCATAGTTCACTAGAGGTGTTCTCCTTAATATAGATAACATAACATGCTGGATAAACAAATTACAGCGGGGCAATTGACAGGACTGAACAAGGCATAACAATGCAATACTAGACATTCACGATCCTATGAGATTAGATTGGGCATTACAAAAATACATATAGTCCGCCATCCAACTGCATCTATGACTAGTAATCCATCTTCAGGTTATCATCCGAACCCCCTCCAGTATTAAGTTGCAAGCAACGGATAACTACATTAAGTAATGTGTGTAAAGTAAACAATACAATTGTTTCATGAACAAAAGATTATTGTTTTCTCCCAAGTGGAAACATCACATCTACAACCTTAGAGATTTCTGTCACTTCCCCAAATTCAGTAGAGACATGAACCCACTATCGAGCATAAATACTCCCTCTTGGAGTCACTAGCATCTACTTGGCCAAGATAGCTACTAGTAACGGAGAGCATGCAAGATCACAAACAACATAGACATGATAGAATCAATAATCATAAGACACGATAGAATCAATAATCAATCTGACATAGCAATCTCAATATCCATCGGATCCTCGCAAACACAACATGTATGATTACAAATAGATGATCTTGATCATGAATGGAGCTCACAAGATCTAAACATGATAGCACAAAGGAGGAGAAACAACCATCTAGCTACTGTATGGACCCATAGTCCAAGGTGGAACTACTCACGCATCATACCCGAGGCTGGCATGGTGATGAAGAAGCCCTCCGGGATGATCTCTCCCCTCCGGCAGGGTGCCGGGAAGAGCTTCAGATCCCCCCGATCTAGGGATGATGGTGGTAGCGGCTATAGACTGTTTCGTGGAGATCTGATCGGGTCCTTAGTGTTTTGGCATCGAGGGTTTATATAGGCGAAGAGGCAAGGCAGGAGGGCGGCCAGGGGGCCCACACCCTGCCCAGGCGTGGCCTAGGGTGGGCCCGTGCCTGGGGGGTGGCCGCCCTGGGTCGCCCCTCTGTATCTCCTCTGGATCGTGTTCTCCTCGGTGAAATATTGACTTTGGCTTTTGTCCCGTCCAATTCCGAGAATATTTATTTACTAGCTTTTATGAAACCAAAAACAGCAGAAAACAGGCAACTGGCACTGCGGCATCTTGTTAATAGGTTAGTTCCGAAAAAATGTATAAAAATACATCAAAGTGTTGACAAAGCATAGCAAAGTGGATACTAAACAAGCATGAAACATCAAAAATTATAGATACGTTTACGACGTATCAGTCCCTATTCCATTATAAATAGTACAATAACTTCACTAGACTTCATCAATACGCGTGACTCCCGTATAAACTTCACCAAATTCACAAAAGCCCAATATGCAAAATTTCTCTCGACTATTGCAAAAAAACAGACACCCTGACAAAGTTGCTTTCTATACCCAAAGTACACTTCACAAACCAGTCTTGATCCGAAGATCGTAAAGTCGGCGTGGGCTGCTAATCACACAATACCACCAAGATCCAAATTGCAACAATTGGGTAGAAAGAACGAGATTAACAATGCCAGAATTCGACAATTCCACTGCTGGGGAACATGCTACGGAAAATAAAATTTTCTAGCGCATAACCAAGATCCAATGCACGGGTGAGGTAATAGAACATACCCTCATAGATCGATCTAGCAAAAGTTTGTCAATGACGAGGTTGATCGTGCGCCGATCCCTGCAACAAGCCTTAGCGAATCGCGAGGGTATGTATTATCCCACAGACGGCTCCGAAGAACTTGTGCTCCAAGTGTCGCACCTTCACCGGTATCCACACGTACAACAAGGATGTCACCGCGTCGAGGTGAGATCAAGAACTCGCGGACAAAGCAGGAACGTGTCAATGAAGATCCAGCAGCACTTCGTCATCCATCAAGATTAGATCTAGATGGGGTAGAAGAAGGAGCTACTGTTGGCGTTGGTGAAGATCTCCTCCATGCGACAATGACGATGATGCGAGGAAGAGGAAAAATACCAGGAAGAGGCGGTGGAGGTGGCTTGGGGCTATGGCGTGGATTATGTCTCTTGCTCTTGGCCCTCTTCCCTCAATATATATGTGGATTCCCTCCTCCATAAAGGAGAGTAGGACTAGGATTCATATCTTACAAGCACTCCTCCTTTTTCTTTCTTCCACCTATATGAGAGAGAGAGTCCGTATCAAAAACGAAGTCCTAGTGGGCCCATGCGACACACTGGGATATTAATAAATAATAATTTCTTATTTTTTTTAGCAACCAGCAGGAGCTCTGCCTTTTCTATTAGAAGAAGAGACTTGGCCGGTTTGGAAAGGGAAACCGGCCGAAACCCGATACAGACGTATATACACATGGGTCCGGTTAAAAGGGGAACCAGACCAAAAAAAAACCCAAACGGCACAGTTTTAAGGAAAAACCGGCAAAACCAAGACGAGACCACACTTCCTATCTCGACTAGGTCTGGAGCACTGCCGAACGACACAAGCACAACGGTAGTAGCGGGTGCCACGAAACGCCTGGTCCACGTCCCCGAAGAGGAAGTCAGAGCCGAAGGAAACGGTTAGGCCTCTCAGGCTTCATGGCGAGAGGCAGGCCGCAACAGACCCGCCAGCGGCACTCGCACGCTGACAAAACCCGAAGACATCGACACAGCCAGTAGCACAAGCAATCTCGAGAAAAGCTTCCTACATTCCAAAAAATGACGCCTCCAGCGAGGTGACGACGTCCAACAGATGCCGCCGTCATCCAATCTGGCAAGCCAGATTTAGGTTTTCACCTAGGAATGAGGAACGCAGGGGGGTCGGGTCTCCACGACAGCGCCCCCAAGAGGGAAAACGGCGCCCTCGGACGCCGCCGCTATCGGCACCGACCAAGTCAGGCAAGACTTTCGTCCGGAGACCTGCGACCACAACCTCCAATGGTTAGTCACAAGAACATCCCATGCCGCTCGACAAAGCATGGCTACCAGCAAGAGGCGATGCCCACGCCAAAAGCAGCCTGTCCCACCACCCACGCGGCTAGGCCAAGCAACCACACCACCTCGCTCCGGAGCCGCCGCTCCGGCCTCCTCGCATAGCAGGGGAGCACCTCATGCTAGCCTGCCACCAACAGCGAGACGCCGGGACCGACGCCTCGCCTACCCAAAGCGACGCCGTCGTGCCGCCGTCCTCATTCCATGGCACACCTCCTCCACGGACCTGCACCGCTAGCCCGGGCCACCGAGCCCCAACCAGCATGCCACCCACGGCGGCCCTCAAGAGCCGCCAAGACACCGACGAAGCTAGGCGCAGCCTCCACGAGACCATCGCGCCGAGGCACCCCAAAACCCGCCATCCTCCACGCCACCGCCACGTCGAGGGAAAGTCTGACCGCCAACCATCCAACTGCCACCGCGTCCCCGGGGCCGCCGCCCCGGCATCCTCAGCTCCGGCAAACGGACGGCTCCGATACCGGAGCAACGACACGGCCACCCCTGTCGTCCTCCCGTGGTCGAGGGGCATCGCCCAGACCTCCTCCATGCCCGAGCCCGCCGGCTCGGCATCCCTGACAGCCGCCATGGCCGCGGCCCGCCCGGCCCGACCAGGGCCCAGATCGAGCCCGGGCACCACCCCGCCACCCGCATCCGCACCGACCAGGCTGCCTCCACGAGCCTCCGACCGGCGCTGCAGCAGCCAACCGCCCCCGCCCCCCGCCAGAAGACCGCTGCCGCAGGCGCAGACCCACTGTCGCAGAACGCATTGGGCCCGCAGCTCCCAGCAACCACGACCAGAACGAATTCCCGCCGCCACCGGCACCTCCCAGGCTTTGACCGGACGGCCCGCGCCGGCGTCGGCGAGGGGAAGGGCGGAGGGGGAGGACGGACGGGGGAGAGGCGGCGCGCCGCCCGTGTCGCCAGGGAAGCGACGCGGGGGCCTTTTTTCTTCGCGATTTTGTCCTCCACGAATAATAATTTCTTATGTATTATTAATATAAATATTTATTCTGAAACTTACTGAATTAACTTCCAGACACCTCCGAAATAATTTGAAACCTTCCTAAAATATTCCTAACGTCCTCTTTTGATGTCTGAACCATTCCATACACTCTCGGTAATATCTCGAACTCCTCCAGAATATTCCGAGACGCTTCGAAACATCCTTTCGGAATTACTTCATCCAACTATCTCATTCGCACTCACATTTTAAAATGCCATAAACATCTTAAGTGTGTGACCCGGTAGGTTCAGATATTTGCGAACATGTCCAGAACTCATTCCGATGATAATGATTACTATCAGTGTCTTGATCCAAGTAGCAACCCCCGCAAATAAGACGAAGTTTTTTAACGTGTAATGCGTAGTATTGAGTCCAATTCATATCGTATTGATCTATTGATACTTTACATTGCCTGAGATGAAACACTAGGTTATTCTCGTTTTCTGGCATGTACTTTTTACTCATCCCGTACTATTGATGTTACTGTGTTCAATAACTTAATCACTTGTTTGGCCAGACGATGACAAACATCATAGTACATGAGTAGGCCCTCAGTGTATCTCTCCATCGTCAGGAGTATCAATTCCCACAAGCACACCATGTGAATAATTGGCGAACCATCTGGTATGAACAAGCATCAACTTTATAATTACTTTATTAAGAGCAATGTTTGGATAAACTTGCCATGTCCATATTGTACCCAAGTTCACATGTGTCTTGTGGTCCAGCAATTTCTAGTAAAGGCAATACAATGTTTGTGAGATTAAACCGATAACTATATTTACGATGCGTTTTCCAACAACTCCAGTCTCATATATCACCGGTAACTCCACAAGACATTGTCTTTTTGCCCATAGTTAGGAAACGAGGACTATCAATGATACATGAACTAGTCTTGGAGGCGAGACTAGAGATATCTAAATGGTGTTTATGATTCCAACACATGTATTGAGGTTTTCCTCCAAATACTCATTATCGGGAACTAATACAATTATAGCACAGAATAATAAACTTAATCATGAATAAGAAATATATAATAATATAATTTATTATTGCCTCTAGCACATATTTCCATCACTAGGGCACACTATCGACTCCTTCCTTTGCCTCTAGATTTATTATTGCCTCTAGGGCACACTATCAAATTTTGGTCTCACTTGGGTCGGCCTGCACTGCACTTTTCCTCGCACGTGCTCCCTTCACCTTTGGCGGTCCCTCCTATCACTCCCTTAAGAAACCCTCTCCCAAATTTCCACTAGCGGGAGCGGTAGGGAAGGCGATGGATCCCGCCTCCATGTCCGATGCTGCGCCCTTCGGCGTTCCCTCTGCCAAGAAGTGCGGCCGACCGAAGAAGCTTAGCAAGGACCTAACGACGGAGGAGTGGAAAGTTGAGTCAGACAAGCACACTGGCCAGCGGGTAGCCGCAAGAGCTCGACTCGTCACTGCCAAGCTCGAGAAGGAGCGTGGGGAGGAGAACGAGCGCTTCCTCCCCATGCAGAACAAGGTCAACACCGACGAGCTGGCATTGACCGCCGCTTTTGGTGGCGTCGTCGTCGTTGATGGCACCGTCGTTCTTCTCGGCCTAGCCATGGCATGCGCGTTCTCTACCAGCTCCGTCACTTCCACGCATAGCGGCCGGCAACCAGGTCACCCAGGATGCCAGGCTCGCACACACCTTCGCTTGGAGGCCACACTAGGATCGTGGCCTTGCTCTCCCGGTGTGTCCATCTCCGCACGGCGTCGTCGGAGGTGGGAGAGCCCGCCATGGACCTCAACCGCACTCCAATGACAACAGACACAACCCCGGAGGCGTCGAAGAAGTGGAGGTTCATATCCGCCGCAGACATGCCGGCGTTAGTCAAACTGTTCGACGAAATGTCTGACGAGCCACCAACCGCCGAAGACACGGTATGGTCGCAACATTTTCTTGTCATTGCCAGTATACTTCTCCCGCCGCTTTATCATGGCCAAATTGGGTGTAGGATTTCGTGGCCAACGATGCCGACGACGTCATGCATGAGATGATCAATGTGGATGACGACGGCTATACCGACAATGGAGAGACCCAGCAAGACACTTAACAAGATGCCTACAACATTGCGGACGAGTCATTGTTTGGAAACGATGGCACTTCCATGGCAAGGAGGACACGGCCGCGTTGTTGGCCGCTTCACTTGCGGCGTCACTTATTGACAGCAAGAAGTTGAGCCAACGAACCCGAGCTACAACACCGACAAGGACAAGATCCTATGCAAGGCATGGATGAATATTTCACAAGATCCACTATGCGGCGCCGAGCAAAAGGTCTTTGCCTATTGGAAAAAGATGGGCAAGTTCTTTCATGAGCATAGGAAATTCGGAAAGAAAGCCTTCTATAGCGATCGAAATGATCTCTCCCTCTCCAAGCGATGGGGCACTATCCGTGCCAAGTGTAGCAAGTTCTAAGGTTCCTATGAGATGGTGACAAAAAGGAAAATAAGCGGCATGATGTCGGTTAACATGGTAAAACTTATTCCTCTCTTCGTTGATGTCTCTCTTCGTTGATGTCTTGCATATGCATTGAGACATTGTTGGTATCTATATGTGTAAGTCATAAAAACAATGGAGAACTTCAAGAAGGAGAGACAGCATGATGCGGCGTCCCCTGGCTAGTGACTAGTGGGAGATCCGAATGGTGGAGATTTGCTGACGTGGCGAGGCTGATGACGAGTGGGGTGGGAGATCAACGACGGTGAAAGCAGGAAAACAGGAAACAGACGGAGGTCAAATGTCCCTCGTGCCAAACTACTCATGTGATTACATGGCAGAGGGTTCAGCCCCGAAGCCCGCAAAATATAGGCTGCGGGGAGGTTTTTCTGAACCCGCAACAAATTTTAAGGACACTGATTTTGCGGAATCTTATTGAGCCACTTTTTTCTTGTAATAAAAACATCTAGTTTTCGCGTTTTAAGGAGGCTGCAACGCTCCGCACGCTCCATCTCTTCGCCTCCATGGCGGCTTCCTCTCTTGCTCTTGCTCTTGCTGCTCTCGTGGTGGTCGCCGTCTCGTGCATATGGGAGTACGTCGTGGTGCGTCTCGTATGGAGGCCTTACGCCATAGCCAAGAGGCTGAGGGGGCAAGGGATCCATGGCCCGCCTTACAGATTCTTGAAAGGCTCCAACGAGGAGGTGAAGAGGTTGAAGGGGCAGGCGGATGGTTTGGTGCTCGATGTTCACGACCACAACCACCTCCCCAGGATTGCGCCCCACTACATCAAGTGGAGGTCAGAGTATGGTAAGGGATTCTGCTTCTATTGTTGCTCTGGTTGATTGGCTGTCCAACAATCGATTTTAATTCGAGGCAATTGTGATCGATTTTAGTAGCTATGTAGATAGTTGATATGAATAACTTTCATATGTGAATATGGTATGCAGGAGAGCCATTTGTGTACTGGTTTGGGGACAAGCCCCGGATCGTCATCTTCGACTACGAGTTGGTCAGACAGATTCTTTCGAGCAAGTCTGGACACTTTGTGAAGAATGATGCGCACCCAATCGTGTTGGAGTTGCTCGGCAAGGGATTGGTATTGGTGGACGGCGTCGAGTGGGTGCGCCATCGCAGGGTAATCAACCCTGCTTTCGCAATGGATAAGCTAAAGGTAATCTTATAGTACTCCATATTCCTTAGTCTCCAGATCCTTCCTCCGCATGAGGAAATGCACCCCAGAAACTGCATTTCGCTGGACCAGAAAACTTGTTGCTGTAACCTGCAATCTAATATTGCTACCTTTACATTGTACTTCGATCATATCAGTGAAGGAAAATATTAGAACAAGTCATTGCTATGGTTTCTAATCTGCATATTTTTTTTTCACCTTCGATGCAGATGATGACACAAACAATGGTGTCTTGTGCTCAGAGAATGGTCAAGGAGTTGGAAGACCAGGCATCCATGAACCAAAATAGACAAGTCGAAGTGGAATTCGACAAACCCCTCCAAGTGTTAACAGCAGATATCATATCTCGTACAGCCTTTGGAAGTAGCTACAAGTTAGGAATGGAAGCCTTCCATGCACAGAAAGAGCTCCAGGCAATTGCCATGGCCAGTATACTCAATGTGCAGATACCAGGATTCACGTAATACTGCCCCTTATGCTTTCCTTTGCATAATCCTGCATAATGAGAAAGAAATCCACTGCCTTTAACGCGCATCCATATTAATTATGACTTACCTAAGCATGATTATATATGTTATTTTGAGATTAGCTACCTGCCCACAAAGAGGAATAGGCGGAAGTGGATGCTTGAAAAGAAGCTTAGAAGCACGCTCATCCATGTCATAAACTCACGATTAGCATCACAAGGGACCGGATATGGAAATGATCTGCTTGGTTTGATGCTTGGGGATTGCACTGCAACAGACAAAGGGGGGAAGCTCAGCTTGAGCATGGATGAGATCATACACGAGTGCAAGACGTTCTTCTTCGCGGGTTATGAAACCACATCAATTCTGCTTACCTGGACTGTGTTCTTGCTCAGTGTGTATCCAGAATGGCAGGAGAGGCTACGGAAGGAGGTCTCGAGGGAACTTGGAAAAGATGACCCTAGTGGTGATAACGTTAGCAAACTGAAAGAGGCAAGAACAAAAAACTAGTCCATATGCTTATTTCTTAGTTCTATCTTAAGAAATTACTTTGTGCAGTACAAATATGTATGAGTGCTTGTAATGAAGTTTCAAGACATATATGATGCTAACAGCCACAGCATGACCTGCATTGCAGATGACAATGGTCCTCCTTGAAACCTTGAGGCTCTACGGCCCTGCTCTTTTCATGCAACGGAAGCCTATAACTGATATGGCAGTGGGAGACATAATAATACCCAAAGACTATGCAGTGTTCATAGCCTCCCCATTTATGCACAGAGACAAGAAGATATGGGGTGACGATGCACATGAGTTCAACCCGTTAAGATTTGAGAATGGGGTCTCAAGAGCAGCAAAGGTTCCACATGCCCTGCTAGCATTCTCGATAGGGCCGAGGGTGTGCATCGGTCAGAATTTCGCGATGCTGGAAGCCAAGTCAGTAATGGCCACGATTCTACACAAGTTCTCCTTTGCTCTTTCCCCAAGATATGTGCATGCTCCTGTGGATTTACTAACTCTGCAGCCCAAGTTTGGTCTCCCTGTTGTTCTGAAGCTACTGGATGTATGAAATCAGACTATTTTGAATACTCTAGTATATATCCTCGTATGATAAATAATGTGTAAATATTGGATTATATGTATTGGTACTCTTGTAGTGATGTTGTATACACTACTCCAGGTGGAGGATAGATGCTATATATTCTTGAAAAGTATTCCTTCTAGTGCATGTATCTAAGGATATACACAGAGAAATAAAGTTTGCCCTCCAGAGTGATAAGCCATCCATCCACTGAATCAATAGTGGTCTACAGGTAGCTAGTCCAGAATACCAGATTGTATCATTCCGGCATTTGCAGTCTGTTTTTGGGTGCTGATTCGTGCGTAATCTCCCCATCACCACTAGTCCAGTACGCGAGCTGTGATCAGTGGTTACCATGCATACTCTACAGGTGAAATTGTTCGCCTTGTTTCTTTCAGTTTTTCTGAAACAAGTGTTTCTTTCAGTTTTGGGTCACGAGAGTCCACCGTTGTAGCTAGGCAGACCACAGGTTCTGATGATCAGGCATTCTCTTTGTCAAGCCGGCTGGAAAGTACTAGTGCCCACTGATGAATTCGAATTGATCTTCTCATCTTTGTTGTGGTGTGTTCTGAACCTTCAATTCTGATCACGACAGAAGGCAGCGTCAGGTCCATGCCATGCTCCACGTCCAGTCAAGAAAGTTGAACACACGCACATGATTAATTCTGCTGCCTTGTTGTATTAGTATGGTACTGCTTGATGTTGATTTAGCACAGCAACTATCTCTGTCTGGATGCCATCACGAAATAAAACAACACTCTGCGGGTGTCATCCTCTGGGCCATCAGAACATTATACTGCCGTGCCGTGCCCACAAAGCTCAGTGGCCTGAACCACACTTACTTGTGTGGTTTCACTTTCTCAGAACTGCAGACCTATTGAAATTCAGTAGTATTTGTTGTTGTTGTTTTTTCGAAATTCAGTAGTATTTTTTGTTGCTGTTGCCGTAAATCCAGGATAGGATAGAAGAGAACCTCCTCCTAGGATTAACGGTCCAGACCGTATATGTGAACTAGAGCTGTCGATCCGAGGATATGCAAATCAAGGAAAGCGAATCGGTAGTACTCCCTCCATTTAGAAATATAAGATGTTTTAGGTTTGTGAAGGAGATATATCTAGACACATTTTAGTGTCTAGATTCATTTGAACCTATACACTAAAATGTGTCTAAATACATCTTCTTTACAAACCTAAAACATTTTATATTTCCAAACGGAGGGAGTAGATCCGAAGATTGGAACCTCATTTGACTCACTTCAAGAAGCATATGACAACCTTTACTCTTGGGAAGTAGGCTTTGGTGTGAGATATGGCAGGAGCAGGCTTAGTGTTCACACTTGACAAGGTAAAATACACGCAACAAATAGTTTGTGGATGTGCCGTACGTACGTGTGCAGAAGCTTTGTATATCTATATACTACTCTTCTGTTTAATATTGTACTACTAGTTAACTGAGACAACATATGGTTTATTTGTATTTTTATTCTGGGGCAAACATATTAAGAAGAATAGTCGATCATTCCGTTGTGAATGCCCTCCTTTGGTTAGGCTAATTCGTATAGGAAGATAATGGATGGTACGTGGCTGAACATCGGTCAGACCACAACCATCGGTTATCGATGGCATGTGGGGACAAACGAAACTGTCACTCCCATCGCCATATGGATAAGTGCATGAAGGAGTTGCGTGAAAACAATCTCCATCTTAGTAAGGTTTATTTATAATTGGAAGTTTTTTCTTGTGCAAATGAGAATGTTCCTTTTACTAAGAGATCTCTCAAAAAACTTTGTGGTAAAATAGACCGTGTGCAATCAGACGATGACATCCGGATAATAACTATAGAAATGTTTAAAGAAATTCAAGCTTCCGACCCTAGGTTCACATATACAGTAGTGGTTGGTGATGAAAGCAGGGTGAAAAACCCGTGGACAAACGTTTCGTAGTAATTCTTCTGTTTAAAAATATAAAACGTTTTAGTTTTGTAAATCGAATATATCTAGACGTGTTTTAGTGTATAGGTTGGGAATAAATCTATATACTAAAAGACGTCTAGATATATTTATTTTATAAAGCTAAAATATCTTATATTTCTAAACGGAGAAAGTATAGCAGTAGTAGTAGTAGTATGGTGACGTATTGACAATCGATACAACATATAAAATCAACCTTTATGATATGCTATTTGGTTTGTGCGTGGGCGCAAACAACATTTCCAGATCATAATATTGGGAGGTGTTTTTGTGCGTGATGAGACAATAGATATATATTTTTAGACTATAGGCTCAAGCAGAGTCTGGCTTTGAATTATGGTAGGACCGAGCATCCTCCGGAGTTTGGAAACTTTACAGCCTCCGGCTCTTTCTCTGGCACGTGTTTACTTTTATCTAAAAACACACTTTTGCTTCTATGTAGCAAATTTTTTTGCTTTTGCTTCTATGTAGTAGAAAGTGGTCCGCACACAAACAAAAGAAAAGGATCGAGTTTGCCGGAGATTTCGTCGGAGACCTTGTAGAAAAAAAATACCATTGTAGAAAAATCCAAATTTGTTGGAGACCTCGCGGAGATAGCGCTAGAGACCTTGTAGCAAAACATTTCTTCTAATAAAGCAAATTCACAGAACATATGAAGTAAAAACATTATAATATTGTAGCGAATCTGACTTCAATGGAGACTTCGTAGCATAAAATTTATACTATTCTAGCAAAAACTTAGAGAAATTGTAGCAAAACATTTGTGCTATGGTAGCATCATAGTAAAAAATTTCGGCGAGGTCCAACGATGAGACTCTTATGATGCAAATTCACAGAACAACTATAGCAAAAACTTTCTTCATATGATGTAAGATCGCATAATGTTTTTAGCACTAAATTTCTTTCAGCGATGCAAAATCCAAGAAAAAGGATGGTTGTAGCACAATTTCATTCCCTATGATGCAAATCTAGGAACTGTTGGTAGCAATGCCGGCACCAGATTGTAATACCCAACTCCGGTGGGCAGCACCAGCCCACCTCCATCATGCTCGACTACCTTAGCATCGATGCCTTCCGGTGGTACCACCTTCGACCACTGCTAATGGAAAGGCCATCATGCTTGGAGCAAATCCACCGTCCATGGTTAGTAGCACCACCACCCTCCCTCCACGATACCTGTGGAGGTCAGACGACAACCGCAAAGTACAAGGCAACACGGAAGAGGACCGTGTCGGTGGCATCTCAAGGCACCTAGGCCGACACGAAATACCTCTAGGTTGGGTCGACGCCCTGATACTTGAATTTTGTATCATCATAATAGCACCATATATGACTTATTTATATTTTTATTGGCATTGATATATCATAGTTTATGAAAATTTTAGATGATTATGGGACTTTCCTACAAAGTATCTTGTTTTGGTATTTAATTTCTAGGAGGTAGAAGACCTCCTTTTTCGTATTTTGTTGTTTCAATGAATTTCTAGACACCATTTAATTCAAGGAAAAATACCACGGAAGTTTTTCATAACGAGAAGGACAATAGGCCTTGGAAACACGCGAGGAGAGCCATGAGGGCTGAACAATCCCAAGTGGTGTGGGCCCATAGGCAGGCCGCACCACCTAGACTCGTTTGGGCCTCGAGCGTCACCTTGGATCCCCATTTTGACAGACGGTATCGTATCGCCCGAAAACCATCGCCATATTTTTCCCACGATTTACAGAGACAATGGCGGAGGCGAAGGTCTTCTCCTACTCCGAGAAAGGGTAGATCTTGCTACTTCGAGGTCTCAAGAGAGGGGGAAATTGAAGCCATCATCATCACCACCCCTCCTTGGCATAGGAGGAGGCATATCCATCAACATCTATATCATCCCCAATGTCAGCACTATCTCCATCTCGAAGATCCATCTCATTCCCCTCGCAATTTGTGATCAGATGGAACCCTGGATATTGTTTTAGTGTCTTGTGCATGATTGTGCTTGGTAACTTGTCATTGTTTTGTGGTGAAGTAATAATTTCAAATTTTGTTGTATCCCATATGCCTCTGATCTATATCATGTTTCACCGTTGTGAGTAGTTCCCCGTGTTCCTGAGGGCATAGAATGAATTGTCTATGACTTTCATATAGTATGCAATGAGTATTTGGTTAAGTTTTAATCTTTTATTTTGTTTTATGATGGTAACGTAGACTGCATATTACTTTACCTATATGGGCTCATAGGGTTGTACCTTAGTGTAATGGAGAGAGTAAGTAGGGACGGAATGATAGAAACCGTGTCCTGAGTCTTGAAGTTGTAGTAAGGGGGTTTTATAGTGGGGACCTTAGAACTTTATGTTGTTGTTGGACTTTATGTCTTAATTAGTGCTTTATTTTCTCATGAAAATGACCTTAGGACCAACCATAATGGATGTACTTTCTCATGTATATGGTTGCACCTATTTTAGGCTCCATCAAAGAGAATAAACTTGACAAGATACTTACATGCTACTACAGAAATCCCTATGCTAAGTAAATCCATGTCTCTCTCAGAAACGTTTGTCACATATAAGAACACAAACTTAATCTTGTCCTCTTTCTGCATATAGGATTGGGATTTCTCTAAACATAGCATTTAGTTTACTTGCAGTTTACTTTCATGCAAACTATAAACCCAAAAACACAAAACCTTTGCAACTTTTATTGCTTTACCTGTTAGACTTACTAACCAATACCTTCAGCTCCTCGTGGGTTTGAAAAATCTTTTCTTATTTAAAGGTACTACAATAGATATCCTCCACTTATGAGACATCAAGATAATTTTTTGGTGCCGCTGCTGCCGGGGAGCTTCATGCTATTGATGAGTTTATTTGGTAAGAGAACTTGAAAGAAGTTTTTACTGTTTACTATTTTACTTTATTGTTGCTTATATGGTTTGTGACTTAATGAAGCTCTCTTTATATATGTTCATTCTATTAAAAATATAGTTCATAAACCTCCAAAGCCAGAAAGAGAGTGTTAAAAGTTTTCATTACTATTGGTCATGTTAAAAGGTCAGGAAACAAGCTTTTTTAGGTGACGGAAGCTAAACTGCCTAGGATCATGTGCATATGATTGAGGATATATGTTCTTTATATAAACTTTCTGGTATTTCTCAAGCTGAAGTAAAAATGAAGCTGTATATTTATCTCTTTCTAGTGATGCACGCAAATGGTTTAGATCTCTAGATGAAGAATACAGTCTTGATTGAGAATATCTGAAGAAGCCTTTCTATCTCAAATACTATACTCCCAAGGAGGCTTATAATGATCGTTGTCATATTTATATTTTTCCTCATATTGGAGAGAGTATTACTCAGCTTGGGGGATATTAAAGGAACTCCTTTGTAAGAATCCTTATCATGCTATTTATAAAAACATCATATTAATCAATTTTTATCTGAGATTACCTCAGCATTAGGACTTTCTATATAATTCCTCTGCAGGAAGTTTTACTCATAAGAGTGAAGAAGAAGCATGGGACTTATTAAATACAATCTCTAATAATACTGATAATTGGGATCTTGATAAAGGTAACAAACCCCGTTTAGAATATGAATACTCATGTGTAAAGAATTTCTCAACTTCTATATTGGCAAAGACTTTATGTTTCATCAATATGAATTTATTACATGCATATAACACAATTATTACTTAAATAGTAGTTTCATTTGAAAAATGATTTAATTATTAAGTTTGGTAATCTTTCAGCTTTTAATGCTTTATAAATGTTTAAACTATTATCATCAAGATTAGAATAATAATAACCATAAAAGATACTCCCTCAATTTCAGGGCTTAAGGCGTCCTCGTTTTGCGTGTTTTTTCTTTGACCAAGAATTACTCTAAATACGTAAAGAGTTTTTGTATAAAACTAGTATCATCGGAAAGTATTTTTCAATATGAATCCAACGGTACTAATTATGTATAATATAATCAAGATTTTCTTGCTCAATTCTTTTGGTCAAACTTTGCTTTGGAAAGCGTGTGCGCCTTAAGCCTTGAAACGGAGGTAGTATCATTCATAAAATATAGAACAACTGGCTTGTCACTAACTCATATGAATAATTGTCTTGCGAGATGCAAGACACACTAATAAGTACACTCATAACGATTATAAAATTTATTCAAATTTTAAATGAATCCAGACGATAAATGTAGAGGAAGAATTCTCGTCGGCCATCAACATCTTGCTTGCCATCAACACGACATGTCTCCTTATCTCCTCCACACAATTCTCAAGCATATGGTCCCGTTTTCATAAAACAGAACAAGTATCAAATACTTAGTAAAGCTAAAATAAGTGTTTTGTAAAGTGAAAACATTTACATACTATATATCATATAGTCCGTCAATGACCTCTCCTACAATCGTCTCTACCTTCACAGTTATTAACTGAGACAAGAACTCATGAAAGGTGAACGATTCCTCTCTCTCATTACATAGCCCCTGGTGACATCTTTATGTAGGGGTTCGTAGCATGGAAAACAAAAAATTTCTACCGCATGCACACAAACAAGCCAAGATCTATCTACTAGATTGTAGCAACGAGTCCATAGAGGAACTCACCCTCAAAGATTCCAAAGCGGTTAACGAGAGCAGATTCTCGTGGGTGATGTAGTCGTACACTTGCCGATCTCAAGATCGCGTAGACGATCCTTTCGGCGCTGCGTTCCGGCAGCGCTCCCGCAGTCGGTCACACGTTCGGTACTCGATGAAGTGAAGGGAATATGCCCTGAGAGGCAATAATAAAGTGTTTATTATGTGTATTCCAAGTATATGATAGATGTTTATTTTGCATGCTATAATTGTATTAATACGGAAACGTTAATACATGTGTGTTTAATAAACAAACAGAAAGTTCCTAGTTATGCCTCTCTCATAAACTAGCTCGTTGATTAACAAGATGATCAAGGTTTCCTGATCACGGACATTGGATGTTGTTAATAACGGGATCACAACATTAGTGTAATGGTGTGATGAACATTCATCCGAAGTATAGCATTACGATCAAAGTCATTGAGTTTATATTGCTATAACAACTTACGAAGTGATCCTAATCCTTAGACCATGAGATCATGTCAATCACTAACACCGGAAGAGTTTCTTGATAACATCAAACGTCACACCGTAACAGGGTGATTATAAAGATGGATTCAGAACTAATAAAGTGTTATGTTGAGGCTCATGGATCGAGAGTGGAATTTGTTCATCCCGATGACGGATAGATATACTCTGGGCCCTCTCGGTGATATCACATTGATTAGCTTGCAAGCAAGTGATTTGATCACTAGAATGTTATATCACAGGAACGAGAAAAGAGTGCATGTTGGTAACGAGATCAAACTAGGTATGGAGATACCGATGATCGAATCTCGGACATGTAATATATCGTGAAACAAAGGGATTAAGATACTAGCGTAAAAGGTTCCGACGATCACAAGAAAGTCATCGTTGAATGTGTGGGAGTCAGTATGGGTCTCCAGATCCCGCTTCTGATTATTGATCCGAGAGGGGTCTCGATCATGTCCGCATTATTCACGAACCGTAGGGTGACACACTTAAGAGACACCGACATCCAATTGGAGCAAATGTTTCATGCCGAAAGAATGAACAAGCGCAGGAATTTATTTCACTAGATACCGAAACAGGTTTTTGGGTGAAATTGCATAAAGTGGTTATGCATGTGAAATAGAATTCTAGCAAGGGGTTATTTGTGAATGTTTGTCATTAAAGTAATTGACAAAATTCTGAATAAAATAAAAGAGTTTTATTTAATGAGAGTTTGCATTAAATTTGGTGGAAATTTAATGGGAATTTGAGTGGACTTTTGAGTGGAGGGAATTTAAAGGAGATTTGTGAGTGGAGTGTCCACCCACATGAAGAGGGGAGGGCAAGGGGGTAGCCCCCATGCGCCGGCCACCCCCTTGGGGTTCCCCCCCTCCTCCTATAAAAGGAGCCCCCCTCCTCACTTGTCTCTCACACCTCCTCGTGAAGGATCTCTCTCCCCCTCTAGAATTTATCCCCCATGGTCTCGGACTAGCGAGATACATGTTCCCGGTGGCTATTCGGCAAGAAAGAGTTGTGCTTCCGCTGCATCGCTGGAGCGAGGAGGCGGAGGTTGCTCGGTGCCTCGAACGTGTGTGCGAGCACGGATGCGCTGCTGGTTTGCGGCGCTAGGACTTCCTTGAAGGGGTTCGTAGCATGGGAAACAAAAATTTTCTATCGCATACAAACAAACAAGCCAAGATCTATCTACTAGATTGTAGCAACGAGTCAATGGAATAACTTACCCTCGAAGATTCCAAAGCGGTTAACGAGAGCAGATTCTCGTGGGTGATGTAGTCGTACACTTGCCGATCTCAAGATCGCGTAGACGATCCTTCCGGCGCTGCGTTCCGGCAGCGCTCCCGCAGTCGGTCACACGTTCGGTACTCGACGAAGACCTTCCTCTCCCTTGTTCCAGCAGACAGCGGAGGTTGTAGCACTCTCCTCGCGATTCCGGCAGCACAACGGCGTGGTACCGGAAGTAGAGGGGAAATCCCGCAGGGCTTCGCCTTAAGCCGGAGCGAGTATGGTGGATTATGAGAGAGGGCTATTAGTGGTCTAGAGATTTAGACACACCAATTAGAAGGCTCTAAACCGCAGGCTAAAGCAATTAGAAGCTCTAAACCAAACGGCTCTAAACCGGAGATTAGAGGTAGAAACTTGTGTGTCTCAAGGAGGAGGCCCTGCCCCTCCTTTTATAGGTGGAGGGGCTAGGCGCGCCAGGGAGGGAGGGGAGTCCCTCCCCAACTCGGCCTAGGGCTGGGCGCCGGCTTGGAGGAGAGGAACTCCTCCTCCAAGTTGGTTTCAAACTCCTCTTGCTTGTTTCCCACAGTTTCCTGTTTCCCACAGTTTCCTGTTTTAGCCGTTTGACTTTCAAACTGGCAGTTTGACTTTCAAGTTTTGGAACAGCAAGAACACTTAGTACATGATGCAATCATTCCAATATGTAATGACACATTCATGTACCCCTTCCCCCCCGGAGTGCCAGACATTCCGGAACCTTCTAGAACATTCCCGATGAAAACACCGGAATCATTCCCGAACTCCGAAACGGGACTTTCCTTATATGAATCTTATTCTCTGGACCATTCCGGATCACCTCGTGATATCCCGGATCCCATCCGAGACTCCGAACAACATTCGGTCTCTTTCTCATAATACCATAACTACTCAAACAACGTCGAATCCTTAAGTGTGTCTCCCTACGGTTCGTGAATTATGCGGACATGATCGAGACACTTCTCCGAACAATAACCAATAGAGGAATCTGGAAATTCATATGGCTCCCACATATTTCTACGATTACTTTGCGATCGAATGAACCACTTACATACGATACCAATTTCCCTTTGTCTCACGATAGTTTACTTATCCGAGGTTTTGATCGTCGGTATCTCTGCATACCTAGTTCAACCTCGTTACCGATAAGTACTCTTTTCTCGTTCCCGTGATATGTGATCCCTTGTGAGCCAGTCACATGCTTGCAAGCTAATTGGATGACATTTCACCGAGAGGGCCCAGATTATATCTATCCGTCATATGGATGGACAAATCCCACTCTTGATCCATGTGTTTCAACCAATACTTTCTGAACACTCAATGCCACCTTTATAGCCACCCTGTTACGGTGTGGTGTTTGATGACATCAAAGCATCCATCCGGTAAAGGTGATATGCATGATCTCATGGTCGAAGGAATTAGGTTACTATGTATCAGAAAGCATATAGCAATTGAACTAATGAAATGACTTGATCTTTATGCTACGCTTATATATAGGATTATGTCCATCACATCATTCTCCTAATGATATGATCCTATTGTTAATAACATCTCTATGTTCATGATCAGGAAACCATGATCATATATTAACCAACAAGCTAGTTTAACAAGAGGCTTTACTAGGGACTCTTATTTTAGTTTACAAATCACACAAGTATTAATGTTTCCGGTTAATACAATTATAGAATGGTATGTAAACATTTATCATAAGTGTGAAGATATGATAATAACCACTTTATTATTGCCTCTTGGGCATATCTCCAACAGTCTCCCACTTGCACTAGAGTCAATAATCTAGTTTCAAACCTTTGTGTATTCAACACCTATGGCTTTCCGGTGTTGTATGTACACGATTGCTAGTGGTCAACTGATCTCCGGATCTGACACTTCCAGGTCCGTGTGTAATTGCATGTTTTTGCGTCTCTACGCATCACTCATTCTCTAATGAGATGGCTTTGTATAAATTTGGTCTTTCGGTGTGACCTTTAGCTCTTTGGGGTTAAAACATGTTGATAATATTGTCGCACAATATATCTTCATAGTATTATCCCACTGTGAACTACACCTAGTTTGATAACAAACTACTTGACACAAATGCCCTCTTTTGCTGCTAAAGTAGCAGTCATATACTTAGCCTTTTGTTGTAGTATCTGTCACAATGTCTTAACTTTGGAACTCATCCAAATCCATTATGGAACTCACTTTCCATTATATTGTGCCACCCTTAGTTTAGATTGAGATAAACTTAATTTGTACTTTGTGACAAAGCTAGTATCAATGTAGTATTTTTACAATGAACTAACCATCTATTTGTCACTTCTACAAATATTATACTCTTAGTTCTTCGAAAAGATCATAAGAATATCCTTACTATTGTCCAGTGATCATCTTACGAATCATTCTGGTATATGCTCACAACATTTAGAGCATAGAACATATCTGGATTTGTACACATCACATCATGATTGATATAAATACTCTTTGTGATTTCATACATCAAGTATCAATCTATACTTGAATCTTTTTTTCACTTACCCAGTGTCATTACACTTGAATATATCATCAATATTGAACTCATTCAATCTTTTCTGTGTGACAAGAACTTTTCTTGTAGTTTCTATATTGAACTTATTCAATATCTTGTCTATGTACTTCTGGCACAACCATATTAGCGTTTATTGATGCCAAATATTTGGGTTTTGCCTAAGTCTTTCATCGGGATGAAATTCTTAATATGTGTTAATAAAAGATACATTATTTCCAATCAACAATATGTCTTCCACATAATGTATCAGAAACATGTCTTAGCGCTCCCACTTAATTTCTTGCAAATGCAAGTATCTTCATCGTCTCCGACGAATTTAAACTCCTTTAACAATTTCATCATGGTGAAGATTCCAACTCCGCAATGCTTACTTCAACCATTGAGGTTTGCATATGCTTTTAGCATCCCTTGAATCAAAAACCCTTTGGACCATGTTATGCACATGTCCTAGGTAACAATTCTAGTAGAAGAACTTGTTTTGTTTATTCAACTACCATATAACAAATTATATGTAGTGGTTGCTTCATTAATCCGTCTAGACTAAATATCACTATGAAAGATCAAATCTTGTCATAGTCAACCTTTGAACATTTTGTGAACTCTTTCCCAACATGTCGACTATTTCACAGATGTAAAACATCCATGTCTGTTTCTTTATAGATCCAGACACAACTGTAAGGTCTTACACCTTTCTCGAGGGTCCTTCAAGTTCAAAACTTGATTTCTCGTGTACGGAACTATCACGGATTTTACGGCTTCAAGCCATTTGACGGAGTCAGGGCTCATCATTGCTTCTTTGCACGTAGTCGGATCATTATTGTCAAATAATGATTTAACTCTCAAATCTTGGTATTTGATTGTTTACCCGACCTTCTTGTTTCAATAGGAACTTGGATCCCCGTGACCACAACCTTTGAGGTACGTGAGCCATGAGCTTTGTTGCTGCCTCCGGAACACTTTTCGGCGCTGCGCAACTCTGCACATATAGCTAAGGTTCTTTTAACCTTATCAAAGTTCTATTGTCCTCCCACTTAACTTTTCATGAAAAATTCCTTCTAAAAGAAACTTGACGTTCTAAGTGACAAACACTTTTGTCTCCGGTGTCATGGAGGAATACTTAACAAAGACAGGTTCATCCGACTTTGGTTGCAAACATCTTTCTTATGCATAGCATACCAATGTTTAAGAAAAGACAACTTGGGTTTTATCCCAAACCATAACATATGGTTTCATTTCAACGGATTATGATGGAGCTCTTTTCAGTGGAAAAACGGTAATCTCTAAAGCTTCTAATCTTTAAAATATAATGGCAGTTTTATGAATTATACCTTTGATCTTACCATGTCAAACAAGGTTTAATTACATACCTCGAACGCCCCATACCCTTATGGTGTTTCGGGAAATGCAAATCCATGGAACGATTCCTTAAATCTTAGGTATTATGCTAAACTTATAACTTAAATATCTTCCTTTATGATCTTATCATAAACTATTCATATTCTTGTTACAATGATTTTGCACTTCATCTTGAAAATCTTTGAACTTTTCAAATATTTCACACTTCATCCTTATTAAGTAAATATTCATATATTCACTCAAATTTTCGGAGAAAGCATATGAAGTTGAAATCCATCGCTCTTGACTACACATAATGGATTTCGTACAACAATATGTACAAGTTCCAATAAGCTAGTCATTCGTTCCCTTTTGGCCTATGAACAAAGTTTTAATTATCTCTAGGAAAGTTTCACAAGCGTCATTTGATCAAAAATCAAAAGACTCCAAAATCCCATCCACATGGAGTTTCTTCATGTTTTCTTTCCAATATAATTTAAACGGCGATGTCACTTCCGAAGTGATCTTTCAATCAATTTGTCTTTCGACATTTTTAGCACTAGTTTTATGGATGTGATTTCTCCAACGAGATTTGTGAATCATCCATCTTTTATGGATTACGGCAATTATTTGAACAACCCTTTTGTTCTCATAATACCTGATAAAACAAATCTTGAAGGTAAGCTTTGATGTTTAACGAGCAACACAATAACCCTTTATTTGTTCTCAATGAACATCATCACATATTCTTTTGCTAGTTACTTAGGCCATTGTAGTTCATGAATTGTGTTGTTTCGTATGACGATTCACACCAACAAATTCAGTATCAAATACTTAAGAACCACATTGTTTAATAAGCAAAGAATATAGCCATAACATGTATATCATCCATATACTTAAACTGAACAATTCTAGTCTTTTCTTTTCTGCCATATATTTATGAGATTCTCTTTCAGTATTTCCTTTTCTGTTTGAAAGAATCTATCAACATCAATAGTGGAGTCATACATATGACACATAGTCCAAAGCGTGTATAGTTAAATACCAATGTCTTTGGACTTGCACTTTGAAGTAGATCACCATCATCAAATGTTTGGTGTTCTTTCAAATTCCTTTCTTTAGTAATCTCTTGGTGTAGTAAACATTTTACCTACATCAAATATTCACCTTATCATGGAATCGTCCATGATCAAGCTACTTTTAGCTTATAACAATGAATTATGAGTATAATGTTGCTATCCAAAACATTTTGGAGGATTAGGACAACAAGTGTCTACAACCCTTTGCAAATTCTCATCAAAATATGAGAACATGAACTTTGCCATATTATACTCTATCATGTTGCAACCAAAACTTCGTTTCAGATATCACAATATCTTCCACATATCATGGTTTCTGAAACAACTCTTTCAGATCCTAGATAACCTTGATATTAAGAGAATCCTTTGAATATCAAGAATCATGGAGACAAACATGATACTTATATACTAACACTTGGAATTGTTACTCTTGATTTAATACTAATTATTAAACTTCATGGAGTAACCGGAACTTACTGAAAGTTTGCAATAGGACTTTTAAACTTTAGATTAACACTTCAAAACAATACGATACCAGTTCGTAAAGTAACTAACCAGAATTCTATAGTTCTATCATCTCAATTATAACTAAGCCCAAGGTGGTAAACGGATGCCAATGACTACAACAACTATGCAAATTCACTTTGATTTAGTTTATGATAAATTGAGTTCTAATTAATAATTAAATTAATCTAGGTGAACTCCCACTCAAAACAATATCCCTCACATTGTTTTAGTGATCACACGAACCAAATCCACCACATCAAAACCGATCATCACGAGAGTTGATATAGCTTCAATGGCGAACAATCAACATGTTCATCATATCTACTATATGACTCATGCTCTACCTTTCGGTAATCCATGTTCCTGAGGCCATGTCTGTACATGCTAGGCTCGTCAAGATCAAACCTTAGTTTCCGCATGAGCAAATCTGGCTTGCTCACGTTGTATACACTTGCAGAATCTAACACACCCGATCATCACGTGGTGCTTCGAAACAACAAGCTTTAGCAACGGTGCTAACTAAGGGTGAACACTTTATGACTTGAAATTCATGTGCATGAGGGATCATCTTATAATGCTACCGTCGTCTACTAAGCAATACAAGATGCATAAAGGATTAACATCACATGCAATTCATAATTTGTGATATGATATGGCCTTTCTTCTTTGTGCTTCCGATCTCCATCTTCCAGCACGAACATGATCTCCATCATCACCGGCATTGCATCAAGGTCAATGACGCCTCTCCATGGTTGTCGTCCACCGGATTCAACTATTACAACTACTTTGAATAGACACGCGGGTCTTAACAGAAATTAAAGACAACCATATGGCTCCTGCCGGTTGCCAACTTACAATAAGGAACATTGCATACATCATATATAATCACAATCATGGCCATATCACATCACAGCACACCCCTGCAAAACAAAGTTAGACGCCTCTACTTTCTTTGCATATTTTACGTGGTTTGGGGCTTTCAATAAGTGTCGTTCTAACTTACGAACAAGAACCACAACATTGATACTAGTATTGTTAATCACCCGTTGTAAATTGGATCTTAACTATGCTAGGAGAAACAGGCACCCGCAAAGCCACTTATGCAATACAAGTTGCATGTCAAGCGTGGAGCAAGTCTCATGAACGATGTCATGTAAGGTTAGCCCGGGCCGCTTCATCCCAACATATCGCAAGATGCAAAGTACACAAGAAGCAATCAACAATAAAAGCATCAACGCCCACAATGACCATTGTGTTCTACTCGTGCAACAGATCTACATATAGACACGGCTCTGATACCACTGAAGGGGTTCGTAGCATGGAAAACAAAAAATTTCTATCGCATACAAACAAACAAGCCAAGATCTATCTACTAGATTGTAGCAACGAGTCGATGGAATAACTTACCCTCGAAGATTCCAAAGCGGTTAACGAGAGCAGATTCTCGTGGGTGATGTAGTCGTACACTTGCCGATCTCAAGATCGCGTAGACGATCCTTCCGGCGCTGCGTTCCGGCAGCGCTCCCGCAGTCGGTCACACGTTCGGTACTCGACGAAGACCTTCCTCTCCCTTGTTCCAGCAGACAGCGGAGGTTGTAGCACTCTCCTCGCGATTCCGGCAGCACAACGGCGTGGTACCGGAAGTAGAGGGGAAATCCCGCAGGGCTTCGCCTTAAGCCGGAGCGAGTATGGTGGATTATGAGAGAGGGCTATTAGTGGTCTAGAGATTTAGACACACCAATTAGAAGGTTCTAAACCGCAGGCTAAAGCAATTAGAAGCTCTAAACCAAACGGCTCTAAACCGGAGATTAGAGGTAGAAACTTGTGTGTCTCAAGGAGGAGGCCCTGCCCCTCCTTTTATAGGTGGAGGGGCTAGGCGCGCCAGGGAGGGAGGGGAGTCCCTCCCCAACTCGGCCTAGGGCTGGGCGCCGGCTTGGAGGAGAGGAACTCCTCCTCCAAGTTGGTTTCAAACTCCTCTTGCTTGTTTCCCACAGTTTCCTGTTTCCCACAGTTTCCTGTTTTAGCCGTTTGACTTTCAAACTGGCAGTTTGACTTTCAAGTTTTGGAACAGCAAGAACACTTAGTACATGATGCAATCATTCCAATATGTAATGAAACATTCATGTACCCCTTCCCCCCCGGAGTGCCGGACATTCCGGAACCTTCTAGAACATTCCCGATGAAAACACCGGAATCATTCCCGAACTCCGAAACGGGACTTTCCTTATATGAATCTTATTCTCCGGACCATTCCGGATCACCTCGTGATATCCCGGATCCCATCCGAGACTCCGAACAACATTCGGTCTCTTTCTCATAATACCATAACTACTCAAACAACGTCGAATCCTTAAGTGTGTCTCCCTACGGTTCGTGAATTATGCGGACATGATCGAGACACTTCTCCGAACAATAACCAATAGAGGAATCTGGAAATTCATATGGCTCCCACATATTTCTATGATTACTTTGTGATCGAATGAACCACTTACATACGATACCAATTTCCCTTTGTCTCACGATAGTTTACTTATCCGAGGTTTTGATCGTCGGTATCTCTGCATACCTAGTTCAACCTCGTTACCGATAAGTACTATTTTCTCGTTCCAGTGATATGTGATCCCTTGTGAGCCAGTCACATGCTTGCAAGCTAATTGGATGACATTTCACCGAGAGGGCCCAGAGTATATCTATCCGTCATATGGATGGACAAATCCCACTCTTGATCCATGTGTTTCAACCAATACTTTCTGAACACTCAATGCCACCTTTATAGCCACCCTGTTACGGTGTGGTGTTTGATGACATCAAAGCATCCATCCGGTAAAGGTGATATGCATGATCTCATGGTCGAAGGAATTAGGTTACTATGTATCAGAAAGCATATAGCAATTGAACTAATGAAATGACTTGATCTTTATGCTACGCTTATATATAGGAGTATGTCCATCACATCATTCTCCTAATGATATGATCCTGTTGTTAATAACATCTCTATGTTCATGATCAGGAAACCATGATCATATATTAACCAACAAGCTAGTTTAACAAGAGGCTTTACTAGGGACTCTTATTTTAGTTTACAAATCACACAAGTATTAATGTTTCCGGTTAATACAATTATAGCATGGTATGTAAACATTTATCATAAGTGTGAAGATATGATAATAACCACTTTATTATTGCCTCTTGGGCATATCTCCAACATTCCTCTCGATCTTGAGATCGGCAAGAGATCGTCTACATCAACCACGAGTTGAACTCGTTAAGCTTTGTCGGTCTTCAAGGGTATGTTCTCTATGGATATACATCCGCCCGTTGTTTGTATCTAGTAGATAGATCTTGGTATATAGTTCACATCGTAGGAAATTTTTTGTTTTCTATGCTGCGAACCCTACAGTGGTATCAGAGCCGGATCTATGCGTAGATACTTTACACAGGTAGTACACATATGAGTATGTGGGCGATGATGATCATGTTGTTGCTCCTTTGTTGTAATTTTGGATATTGGTGGCATAGTGGGATGAAGCGGCCCGGACAAACTTTACATGTCCTCGCACATGAGACCTGTTCCACGCTTGACATGCAGCTAGTTTGCATAAGTGCTAGCGGGTGTCTGTCTCTCCTACTATAGTCAATATCTATTTTGCAAGCGAGTTGTCAACAATTTGATTATCCTCGTTGTGGTTCATGTTCATAGGTAAGAACGGTTCTATCTCGAAAGCCCTAAGCCACGTAAAACTTGCAATGGATAAATTAGAGGCGTCTAGTTTAGATTGTTGCTGGGCTAGTGTTATGATATGGTAGTGTTGTAAGTAGAAGTATGAGATGATACTCTTACAATACACATAGCGTGTAAAATCCATAGACCTTGGATTTACACATATAGGTATGATAGTGATCATACCACGATGCACATGATAGAGATCATCTGCGGGAACCATATAATTTCACTAATAAACATATGATGTTTGATAGCATCTTATATTGCTTGTTTAGCGCTTTGTTAGCATAATAAGATGATCCCTCTTTTAAATATCAAGATAAGAATGTGTTCTTCCTTTAGTATGCACCGATTATGTTTTTGTCGCTCCAAGACATCACGTGATGATCGGGTGTTCTTGGATCCACGACCATATTTCGGGTGTAAAACAGTTACACACGCGAATACTAAGGTTCTAACTTGGCGAGCCTAGCATGTACAGACATGGCCTCGGAACACGGACCGAAAGGTTAAGCATGAGTCATATAGTTGATATGATGCTCGCCTTTGAAGCTATACCGACTCACGTGATGATCGGACTTGGTGTAGTGGATTTGGTTCATGTAATCACCAAAAAGGCACAAGGGATGTCGTTTTTGAGTGGGAGTTCATTCGACTAGTTGAACTCGATCTATCATACACTTAGTCTAAACTTTACAAATTCTGTTGTAGATGGCACCACCTGCTTTTAATTTCAATGTGTTCATGGAGAAAGAGAAACTAGCAACGAACGGTAGCAACTTTACCGAATGGGCCATGAATTTGAGGATTCTCCTCTCTGCTGCACAAAAGCAATATGTGCTAGAAGCGCCGTTAGGCCCCCCACCTTTTGATGATGCCCCTGACGAGGAGAAGAATGTCTATCATACTCGTCAGGAGGACCACAACTTAGTTCATTGCGGCATATTGTATGGGCTAGAGCCGGAACTTCGAAAGCGTTTCGAAAACGGCAATGCATTTGATACAATGGGTGAGTTGAAAATGATTTTCGACACACATGCTGCTGTAGAGAGCTACAACGCTTCAGAAAAGTTCTTTAGCTGCATGATGGAAGAGCACAGCTCCGTTAGTGAGCATGTACTCAAGATGTCGGGTTACGCCGATAAGCTTGTGTCCTTGGGAATATCGATTCCCATTGACTTAGGCATCCATCGTGTTCTGCAGTCTCTGCCACCTAGCTATAAGAGCTTCGTGATGAACTATAATATGCAAGGCATGAAGAAGTCTCTCCCCGAGCTTCTGTCAATGCTTAAAACTGCAGAAGTGGAGATCAAAAAGGAACATCAAGTGTTGATGATCAATAGGAACACTGGTTTCAAGAAAGACAAGAAGGGAAAACGGAAGGGAAGTAAGGGCGGCAAGCCGGTTGCCGCGCCTGAAAAGAAACCCCGAGTTGGACCTAAGTCTGATTCCGAGTGCTACTATTGTAAAGGGACTGGCCACTGGAAGCGCAACTGCCCCAAGTATCTGGCAGACAAGAAGGCCGGCAAGGCAAACAAAGGTATATATGATATACATGTTATTGATGTGTACTTGACTAGTGCTCGCAGTAGCACCTGGGTATTTGATACCAGTTCAGTTGCTAATATTTGTAACTCGAATCAGGGGCTGCGGAACAAGCGACCTCTAGCAAGGGGTGAGGTCAAGATGCGTGTCGGCAATGGATCAAGCGTTGATGTGATCGTCGTCGGAACGCTGCCTCTCCACTTGCCGTCGGGATTAGTTATAAACTTGAATAAATGTTATTTGGTGCCTGCACTAAGCATGAACATTGTATCTGGATCGTGTTTGATGCGAAGTGGTTATTCATTTAAATCCGAGAACAATGGTTGTTCCATTTATATGAATGAAATCTTTTATGGTCATGCACCGATGATGAATGGTTTATTTCTATTAGATCTCGATGATAATGTTACACATATTCATAATGTTGATGCTAAAAGGATTAAACTTAATGATGATATATCCGCATATATGTGGCACTGCCGTCTAGGTCATATTGGCGTTAAACGCATGAAGAAGCTCCATTCGGATGGACTTTTGGAATCACTTGATTATGAATCATTTGATACATGTGATCCATGCCTTATGGGCAAGATGACTAGAATGCCGTTTTCCGGTTCAATGGAACGGGCGACAGATTTATTGGAAATCATACATTCTGATGTATGTGGTCCAATGAGTGTGTCGGCGCGAGGTGGATATCGTTATTTTGTTACTTTCACGGATGATTTGAGTAGATACGGTTATATCTACTTGATGAAACACAAGTCTGAAACCTTTGAAAAGTTCAAGGAATTTCAGAATGAAGTGGAAAATCATCGTAATAGAAAGATCAAATTTCTACGGTCCGACCGTGGAGGTGAGTATCTAAGTTACGAGTTTAGCACTCACATGAAAGAGCGTGGAATTGTTTCACAACTCACACCTGCCGGAACACCACAGCGAAATGGTGTGTCGGAACGTCATAATCGTACTTTATTAGATATGGTTCGATCTATGATGTCTCTGACGGACTTGCCGTTGTCATTTTGGGGTTATGCACTAGAAACTGCTGCATTCACTTTAAATCGGGCACCATCTAAATCCGTTGAAAAGACACCGTATGAATTGTGGTTTGGAAACAAACCTAAGCTGTCATTTCTTAAAGTTTGGGGATGCGATGTTTATGTGAAGGAACTTCAACCGGATAAACTCGAACCCAAAGCGGAAAAATGCGTCTTCATAGGATACCCTAAAGAAACTATTGGGTATTCCTTCTATCACAGATCCGAGGGCAAGGTTTTTGTTGCCAAGAATGGATCCTTTCTAGAGAAAGAGTTTCTCGCGAAAGGTGTGAGTAGTCGGAAGGTAGAACTCGAAGAGGTTGTGGAACCTTCTCTTCAAAGTATGGCGAGTAGCGCAGCGCCGGAAGTTGTTCCGGAGTTGGCTCCACCTGTTGAAGAGGGAACTAATGATAATGATCATGAAACTCCGAAAGAGAGTACTACCGAACCTCGCAGGTCAAACAGGACGCGTGCAGCTCCCGAGCTGTACGGAAATCCTGTCATGAACTTCATGGTTGATGAAAATGATGACCCTGCGACGTATGAAGAAGCGATGATGAGCCCGGATTCCAACAAATGGTTAGAAGCCATGAAATCCGAGATGGAATCCATGTATGAAAATCAAGTTTGGAACTTGGTGGAATTACCTCACGACCGAAAGGCCGTGGAGAACAAATGGATTTTCAAAAGGAAAACTAATGCTGATGGTAATGTGACCGTCTATAAAGCTCGACTTGTCGCAAAGGGGTTTCGACAAATTCAAGGAGTTGACTACGATGAGACTTTCTCTCCCGTAGTGATGCTAAAGTCAGTTAGGATTATGTTAGCAATTGCTGCATATTTCGATTATGAGATATGGCAGATGGATGTCAAAACCGCGTTTCTCAATGGTAATATTGAAGAAGAAGAGTTGTATATGATACAACCAAAGGGTTTTGTCGATCCTAAGGATGCTAACAAGGTGTGCAAGCTTCAGCGATCCATCTATGGATTGAAGCAAGCATCACGAATTTGGAATCTCCGCTTTGATGAGGTGATCAAAGAGTTTGGATTTGTCCAAACTTATGGAGAAGCTTGTATTTACAAGAAAGTGAGTGGGAGAAATGTGGCATTTCTGATATTATATGTGGATGACATATTATTGATCGGAAATGATATAGATCTTTTAAACAGTGTTAAAAGTTATCTAAACAGCAAATTTTCAATGAAGGACCTAGGTGAAGCGTCATACATATTAGGCATAAAGATCTATAGAGATAGATCTAGGCGCCTAATAGGGCTATCGCAAAGTACATACCTTGATAAGATTTTAAAGAAGTTTAAAATGGACGGAAGTAAGAAGGGGTTCTTACCTATGTTGCAAGGCAAGACATTGAGTAAGACTCAAAGTCCGGCTTCGGCGGAAGAAAGAGAGATAATGGACAAAGTCCCCTATGCTTCAGCCATAGGCTCTATAATGTACGCCATGCTGTGTACAAGACCGGATGTGGCACATGCTATTAGTTTGACTAGTAGGTAACAATCGGATCCAGGTTCGGAACACTGGATAGCGGTCAAGAATATCCTTAAGTACTTACGAAGAACTAAGGATATGTTTCTTGTATACGGAGGTGAAGAAGAGCTCGTCGCTAAGTGTTATGTCGACGCTAGCTTTGACACCGATCCGGATGACTCTAAGTCTCAATCCGGATACGTATTTCTCATGAATGGCTGAGCGGTTAGTTGGAGGAGCTCCAAACAACCTGTGGTAGCGGGATCAACAATGGAGGCCGAATATGTTGCTGCTTCAGAAGCGGCTCAGGAAGCAGTTTGGATGAAGGAGTTCATATCCGAACTAGGAGTGGTGGCAAACGCGTTGGACCCAATGGTGATCTATTTTGACAATAATGGTGCCATTGCCAATGCCAAAGAGCCAAGGTCTCACAAGCATTCCAAGCATATTAAGCGCCGGTTTCACTCCATCCGCGAGCATGTCAAGGATGGAGATATAAAGATTTGTAAAGTACATACGGATCTCAATGTAGCAGATCCGTTGACTAAAACTCTCCCTAGAGCAAAACATGATCAACACCAGAACTCAATGGGTGTTAGATTTATCACTATGTAACTAGATTATTGTCTCTAGTGCAAGTGGGAGACTGAAGGGAATATGCCCTGAGAGGCAATAATAAAGTGTTTATTATGTGTATTCCAAGTATATGATAGATGTTTATTTTGCATGCTATAATTGTATTAATACGGAAACGTTAATACATGTGTGTTTAATAAACAAACAGAAAGTTCCTAGTTATGCCTCTCTCATAAACTAGCTCGTCGATTAACAAGATGATCAAGGTTTCCTGATCATGGACATTGGATGTTGTTAATAACGGGATCACAACATTAGTGTAATGGTGTGATGAACATTCATCCGAAGTATAGCATTACGATCAAAGTCATTGAGTTTATATTGCTATAACAACTTACGAAGTGATCCTAATCCTTAGACCATGAGATCATGTCAATCACTAACACCGGAAGAGTTTCTTGATAACATCAAACGTCACACCGTAACAGGGTGATTATAAAGATGGATTCAGAACTAATAAAGTGTTATGTTGAGGCTCATGGATCGAGAGTGGAATTTGTTCATCCCGATGACGGATAGATATACTCTGGGCCCTCTCGGTGATATCATATTGATTAGCTTGCAAGCAAGTGATTTGATCACTAGAATGTTATATCACAGGAACGAGAAAAGAGTGCATGTCGGTAACGAGATCAAACTAGGTATGGAGATACCGATGATCGAATCTCGGACATGTAATATATCGTGAAACAAAGGGATTAAGATACTAGCGTAAAAGGTTCCGACGATCACAAGAAAGTCATCGTTGAATGTGTGGGAGTCAGTATGGGTCTCCAGATCCCGCTTCTGATTATTGATCCGAGAGGGGTCTCGATCATGTCCGCATTATTCACGAACCGTAGGGTGACACACTTAAGAGACACTGACATCCAATTGGAGCAAATGTTTCATGCCGAAAGAATGAACAAGCGCAGGAATTTATTTCACTAGATACCGAAACAGGTTTTCGGGTGAAATTGCATAAAGTGGTTATGCATGTGAAATAGAATTCTAGCAAGGGGTTATTTGTGAATGTTTGCCATTAAAGTAATTGACAAAATTCTGAATAAAATAAAAGAGTTTTATTTAATGAGAGTTTGCATTAAATTTGGTGGAAATTTAATGGGAATTTGAGTGGACTTTTGAGTGGAGGGAATTTAAAGGAGATTTGTGAGTGGAGTGTCCACCCACATGAAGAGGGGAGGGCAAGGGGGCAGCCCCCATGCGCCGGCCACCCCCTTGGGGTTCCCCCCTCCTCCTATAAAAGGAGCCCCCCTCCTCACTTGTCTCTCACACCTCCTCGTGAAGGATCTCTCTCCTCCTCTAGAATTTATCCCCCATGGTCTCGGACTAGCGAGATACATGTTCCCGGTGGCTATTCGGCAAGAAAGAGTTGTGCTTCCGCTGCATCGCTGGAGCGAGGAGGCGGAGGTTGCTCGGTGCCTCGAACGTGTGTGCGAGCACGGATGCGCTGCTGGTTTGCGGCGCTAGGACTTCCTCTCGACCTTGAGATCGGCAAGAGATCGTCTACATCAACCACGAGTTGAACTCGTTAAGCTTTGTCGGTCTTCAAGGGTATGTTCTCTACGGATATACATCCGCCCGTTGTTCGTATCTAGTAGATAGATCTTGGTATATAGTTCACATCGTAGGAAAATTTTTGTTTTCTATGCTGCGAACCCTACATGAAGACCTTCCTCTCCCTTGTTCCAGCAGGCAGCGGAGGTTGTAGCACACTCCTCGCGATTCCGGCAGCACGACGGCGTGGTACCGGAAGTAGAGGGGAGATCTCGCAGGGCTTCGCCATAAGCCAAAGCGAGTATGTTGGATTAGGGTTTCCCGGAAAACTAGGGTTTAGAGATCCGGGAGGAGGAGGAGGTGTCGGCGGCGGCTAAGGCGGCAGCGACAGACCGGCGACGGGCGGCAGCGGCGGCTCGTGGAGAGGGCTTGGAACTTGTGTTGTTTGGGGCAGCCCTCCCCCTCTATTTATGAGAGGGAGGGGCAGCCTTGGGAGGGGTGGGTTTGAATTCAAACCCAAACCCAAGTTGGATTGAGAGAAGGACTTGTTTCTTCTCCCACTAGGAAACCATTGTTCCAGTTTGACTTTTCAAACTTCCCGTTTGACTTTCAATTTAGAGTTTTATTTCTCTCTTGCATATGCCAACACCAAGTGACCTTGGACATGATCCAATCATTCCACTTACCCATGACACATTCATGGACCATTCTCCTTTCGGACCGGTGAACCTTCTAGACCCTTCTAGAACCTCTCCGATGAAATCATCGGAAACTTTCCCGAACTCCGAAATAGGACTTTCCTTATATGAATCTTATTCTCCGGACCATTCCGGATCTCCTCGTGATATCCCGGATCCCGTCCGAGACTCCGAACAACATTCGGTCTCTTACTAATCATTCCATAACTACTCAACAACATCGAATCCTTAAGTGTGTCTCCCTACGGTTCGTGAATTATGCGGACATGACCGAGACACTTCTCTGATCAATAACCAATAGAGGAATCTAGAAATTCATATGGCTCCCATATATTTCTACGATTACTTTGCGATCGAATGAACCACTTACATACGATACCAATTTCCCTTTGTCTCACGATAGTTTACTTATCCGAGGTTTTGATCGTCGGTATCTCTGCATACCTAGTTCAACCTCGTTACCGATAAGTACTCTTTTCTCGTTCCCGTGATATGTGATCCCTTGTGAGCCAGTCACATGCTTGCAAGCTAATTGGATGACATTCCACCGAGAGGGCCCAGAGTATATCTATCCGTCATATAGATGGAAAAATCCCACTCTTGGTCCATGTGCCTCAACCCATACTTTCCGAACACTCAATGACACCTTTATAGCCACCCAGTTTCGGTGTGGTGTTTGATGTCATCAAAGCATCCTTCCGGTGATGGTGATTAACATGATCTCATGGTCGAAGGAATTAGGTTACTATGTATCAGAAAGCTTATAGCAAATAAACTATATTAAATGACTTGATCTTTATGCTACGCTTAACTATAGGAGTATGTCCATCACATCATTCTCCTAATGATATGACCCTGTTGTTAATAACATCTCTATGTTCATGATCAGGAAACCATGATCATATATTAACCAACAAGCTAGTTTAACAAGAGGCTTTACTAGGGACTCTTTTATGTTTACAAATCACACAAGTATTAATGTTTCCGGTTAATACAATTATAGCATGGTATGTAAACATTTATCATAAGTATGAAGATATGATAATAACCACTTTATTATTGCCTCTTGGGCATATCTCCAACACTTTATAGCTAGGAGGAAGCGAGCGCAACACCCCATCTATCGCAAATATGTCTGTCATACAGTAGTCAAAGTCATGCATAAGGCGTCCATGAATCCCATGCATGATCGCCAAGTGACTCTCCAAGCATGTCTTTTGTTCCATCTTGGTTGAAAGAAACTCTTCCAAGATCTCATACTTCATCAATCTGACTTGCGATATGAAGAGCACCTTAAGCTCATCGACTATATCTATGGTTCGGTGTGGAAAATGCGAGTCCGCATTTCAGATACCATCGAGAAAAGCATAGTGCATTGGACAGTTATGAACATGTCATAGCGAGAATGATAATCATCATCTTCCTTGCTCGCAGAGTCGCCGGGAGAAGTTCCTAGCGGTTCTCGTATCAGTAGAGCAAGTCATTTACATCTAGGATGTACCTCAAGCGTTGGTACCAATCGATAAAGTTAGACCCGTCTACTTCAAGTTCGTCATAACGCAAAAAAGAACCATGGTAGAAATACAAATTGGGATACGACATGATCTACAAGGATATCTACGAAGACATTAAGACTAAGTTTATAATATGAGTTCATATTTATAATCACATTATTAAATGATCTCCCACTAAAACTATCATACCTAAGAAGGTTTTAGTGATTACACGATTCTAATTCACTACACCACCCCTGATCGTCACGAACGGTGGCATAGCTGCAAAGGTGGATAACAAAATGTCGATCACATCATTCATATGACTCATGCTCGATCTTTCGATCTCTCTTATTCCAAGACCATGTCTATGCATGCTAGGCTCGCCAAATTAACCTAAGTGTATTTGTTGCGCAACATGAATTACACTCACCGTATGAGAACACCGATATGTATAACACCCGATCATCACTGTGTGCTTCATAATAAAGAACTTTCTTAGTGTTGCACACTAAGGAAGAACACTTTTATTAGTATTAGTTAAGGGATAATCTTATCTAATACTACCATCGTGTATCTAATATTATCAATCAATAAGATGCATAAAGGATTAACATCACATGCAGTCTTAATGAGATGATATGGTACTTCTTTGTGCGTCTTGATCTTCATCAAGCGCTCTGGCATGATCTCCATCTTGTCCACGGGTATGGCGCCAAGTCCATGATGCCACTAGTTGATCGTCCATCATGATGATAACTACTACTACCACTTAGTAACAGAAAAGTAAACTACTTTACCTCAACTATGATCATGACCATATCATATCACATGCCCCAAAAAATAAAGTTAGACAACTTTATTTTATCTTTTGTATGTTTTACATGGCTACTAGGGCTTTTGCGATAGAATCGTTTCTTACCTACGAACTTCCAACCATAACATTGATAAAATAGTTTTTCTATAACACCCCTTTAAGGCCCTCCGTTGCAAATGCCATACAAACTACTATAACGGACAAACACTGTTCAGCCGCATATATGGTATAAGTCATATGTCAAGTGTGGAACCAGTCTCGCGTAAGATTATCTACACGGTCCGTCCAGACCGTTTCGTCAAACATACCGTGGTATGAAATAATACACATGAGAGGGTAATAAGTATAAGATCAATGCCCACATTCAATATGTGTTCTAACCGTACAAGAATAACTATGCATAAATTGGCTTTAATACCACTAAAGGGGTTTGCAGCAGAAAATAATATCATTTCTAACTAGCGCAACACCAATGCCAAGATCTATATATGAGTTAATGCTGTAACAAAGAGGTTTCAGTGACATACACTTGTAGACCGAAACTGTTGATGTTCACGATGAATGTGGATGATGTAGTCGTAATCATCGTCGACCTCAAGGTCGTGTTGCTCCTCGCACAACTGTCCAGGTGCCACAACCGGGACTTTCGTGGTTTTATACGCGTTAGGTGCTCAACAACGACTCTATTCTCCCTGACCCAACCAAGATTGTGAAAGTGTTAACGTCCACTTGGCTAGCCCGGTACTCGGCCTACGTTCTGGACATTCATGCGCCCATAGCCCAACAAATAAGAAGAGAGCCTACTCTATCCCAAAATTCCAAACTGAAGAGAGGAAGGAATATCTCCCTTATAAGCTGGGTGTGGCCTCCTCCCGTAGGCGAGGTGGGACTAAACCAACCAGCCTCCACTAGTCAACAGAGGGGTCCTAACATCCCATCCCCTGAGAATCCCCTCAAAAAGGCATGGCAATGCTGGCTCTGATACCAGATGTTAGCGTCCACTTGGCCAGCCCAGCACTCAGCCTACGTTCCGGACATTAATGCGCTCATAGCCCAATAATAACAAGAGAGCCCACTCTATCCCAAAAGCCCGGACTGAAGGAAGAAAGAATCTCTCCCTTATAAGCTGGATGTGGCCTCCTCCCGTAGACGAGGTGATACTAAACCAAACAGCCTCCACCGGTCAACAGAGGGGTCCTCACAAGCACAAGAGGATACGGGGTCGACGGCATGCCGAAGATACGTCGTCTCCTACGCGCATAATTTTTCTAGGAACCACAAGCACGGGAGACAACTAGAGAGAAAATCCCATAATAAATAATGCCTTTGAACCTCAAGCTGTGAAATGCTTCATTTCTACTTGGAAACAGAGTATTTCTAAGTTTTTTGTATACTGTTTTTTTTTTAGAGTTTTCAGATAACTGTCTCGTGTCCCTTCCGAGCTGGGCTCTTTTACTCCGGGTGGGGTTTACGTGGGCTGTGGCCTGGCCGCTCAGCGTTGAGAGAGGGAGGAAAAAACAGCCACGCGATGGGAAACGAGCGGCGTTCGAGACAGGCAAGTCTGCCTCTGTCTTGCTATATGCAGGTTATAGAGATTCCGTGCGATGCTTTTTACCACCTTCGAGGTAATGTCTTTTCTAAAACTTTTTCGAGTTTTTGTTAATAACTTATTACTAGTACTTCTTCTGTTCTGAAATATATTCTGGAACTGACGACAGAGTATATGCCAGCTTTTCTCATCGAGAGATCGATCCAAGACCCATCCTGATCAAACGTGGAGAGGAGATCGTCATTTACAGCTCCGTTTATATACCCTCTCCATCACAAATACTCTTAGCAGCCAACGTTACAAATTAAAACGGCTAGCAATTAAACATCACTCCTGATCGCACATAAATCTAAGATATACCACCATATAACCGTCCTCTGTTGTAAATGGCATTCACGATAGAGAAGAACTGACGATCGAGAGGCAGTTACAAAAATAATAACGCTGGTGAAACCGTGCGCGCGGCAGCAGGCTAGGTTGTATGTATGGCGAGGAGAAGTCACGCCGGCGGCGTGCATGCACCTCCGATCCGGACAAAAATAAAGCGAACCACGCGCGCGCGATCGAGCACGTTACGATCCGATTGGGTTGGATCCTCCCCGATCGATCGAATCATGGTGATACTGGTACCTCCCCGTACGTTAGCTCTCGTGCCGCCCGCCTCCCACCGCCAGTACGTACTCGAGCGATCTCGCCGTCTGTCCACCTATATAAACCCCCGCACCCACGGCGCGTCCAGCCACACACCACAAACTGACACTTCCTAGTAGCTAGTTCCTTCCTCTCCCCACCAGGCTCTCGATCAAGCGTCTTTCTGTTCCCTAGTAGCTATCGAGAGAGTTCTTGAGCAGCATGGGTCTCCCGCTTGAGCAGTGGCGCGGCAGCGAGGCCGACACCGGCGGCGAGAAGGAGGCGGCGTCCGCGTCCGGGTGCAGGACGCCGAGCAGCTCCAAGGCCCGGGCGGCCGGGGACTGCCCCGCGGCGCCTAGGAAGAGGAGGGCCGCGCCAGGAGCCGTCTCGCAGCAGCGCAACAAGGAGTACTACACCGGCGACGACGTCGAGGCCTTCTTCGCTGCAAACAACCTCTAGGCCGCCCTAGCTAGCTACTCTACCAACATGCTGCTATAGTATTACTCCAACTCCAACCTAGCTAGCTCCTATATAACGGCCGGTACGATCGAGCTTCTTTTGGACGCTTAATTTGCTTTCCGTCCACAGCCTAGTAGTAGCAAATTTAGCTTCGAACTTGTGATCGATGCATCCACACAGCCTAGTGCTGCATGTATGCAGGAGGTATCTGTGCTGTGTGATACTGCTAGTATTATGTGTTAATTGCCGTCTCTGTTGAGTCTTCGTTTCTGTAAGGTAAATTTGTGAAGCGGCTAGGTGGATTTTTCCTTGCCATCAACGACTATTGAGCGGAATATCGTGCTTGCTGGTTAGCAATTTATAGTTTGCTGAAAACTGACTCCTTTACCCAATACCAGTTTTGTGTCCAGGGGGAAGTTCATCTTCAGCCCTTATTTCATGGATTATATATTGTGCCAAATTTCGAATGTAAATTCATCATGCACTTGCTAAAATGTAATGCCAACGTACAAGTGAACTTCGGATGTGCATAGGCTAAAACAAGAAAGCGCTTCCTTTTGATCCTTCAAGAAATTAAAGATACTGCAGCAAAAGATCCAATTAATTAATGTCCGTGAATGTCAAATTTTCAAGCAAAAAACGTTAATGTGGTCAGTTTTGTGTGTGTGCCATTTCCGTTCAAAACCACACATTTGTATCTAAATCATGTGTACTCAACTAATCTACTACTATCTCCTCTTCTGAGTTGTACCAATCTAGTATCTGTCAAACGCATGGATATATATATCATTTTCAACTGTACATGCCAGTATGCCACAGTATATATATTTCGATAATTTTTCGGAGCATTGTATCATCTCCTGCCCTTATCAATGAGATGCAAGAAGTAACTTCCCGGTGTTAATGCACACTTAACCACACATATACCAGTTAAAGATGACGATTCAGTTGTCCATACAAATGTCCAAAGCCAACGGCCCTTATGAAATGATGTGCGCAAGCATCAAATAGCTTGGCCCTTATATCAAAGATGGCGAACTATACAAGATGTCAAGGTAGTAGTATTTCTGATCCACGTTCGGGTGTATGTTTCCTCATTCAGATGCAGATGTTAATGTAGCAGAATTTTCACTGGCCTGGCGCTGCCTCATTTCCATCACTGGAACTGAGCAAGTGAGCAAGGATACATGCATCTTTTACCAGCTGGAAGAATAAGGCAAAGCAGAGGGATGTACGTAGTAGTAGTAGTAGTGTGCAAGGCATGCATGCATATGGCAGAGCTATGGCGCGTGCACGGATACGATATGATACTTTTCACATTAAAAAGAGAAAGAACTTTCTACATTCAGGTGCTCTCCTGCCAAGACTGAGAACTTTCCACATTCAGGTGCACTAGCTAGAGAGACGATGCTCTCTACGGAGCGAAGCGATGGACCCCAGGTCGGTTAGCCTGTGCATGTGAAGTAGACCTACTGCACACTGCAGTGAGAGAGGCGCGCATGTGATGCTAGCTCCATTGGCCGCGGGTAAAAGATCTTGTAGACTGACTTTCCCAACCGGCAGGCAGCCCTGGAGGCAAGTGTTCAGAGTTCAGATTGTCGCGACGTCACGGAGCGAAACTGCAGGTTGTTACGATCCTGATCTACCTTTTGAAAAGTCTTCCTGGTCGATTCGATCTATCTACCCTGCTGTGTAGCGATGACGATTAGTAGCGTTCTACTGTCAGACTTACATCTCGATCGACCTCTGCTCTGCTCTCCAGGTAAATGTTCAGGCTTTAGATGGGTACCCGACCTCTGCTCTTCAGGTAAATATGTTCAGGCTTTAGATGTGTACCTGATCTCTGCTCTCCAGGTATAAATGTTCAGGCTTTAGATGGTACCCGATCTCTGCTCTCCAGGTAAAATGTCCAGGCTTTAGTCGATCGGTAACCAACTGTCCCTCGAGGTAAAAAAAGGTTCAGAGGCTACGTTGTAGTAGTACACTCCTGATCGCGTACGTCATGGCGCAAAAGAAGTTGTTGCGATCCCCTCACTTTTGAAAAGTCTCGCTGATCCATGGACTACTTACAGTTGGTTCTCAATTTCTCTTGCATGCAGCAATGATGGTGATCTGCAGTGTTCTACTCCCTCTGTCCTAAAATACCCTGCATTCTGGGTTTAGTCAAAGTCAAACTTTATAAAGTTTGATAGAATATATAGAAAAAACTATAAACATATATAGCACCAAATATATATATTATGAAAATATATTTTATGACCATTCTAATGGTACTTATGTTGTATTTTAGGTGCACATAAATTTTTCAATATATTTGGTCAAACTTTACAAAGTTTGACTTTGACTAAACCCAGAATGCAGGGTATTTCAGGACAGAGGGAGTAGTAGTACTATGAGCCCGTCAACAAAACCTGATGAGTACAGTGTATAGTATATCCTGCTTTGTACAGCTCCTAACGAATCATTTGCATGCTTAACGAACTATAGGCGAAATTAATTTAGTCGTTCAAGAAATTAATTGCACTGAAGAATCCGGAGTGTAGGCCGGAAGGAAGCACTGCGCTTAATTCAAAATCTCCAAAAGCCTTCCTATAATGGATTGCTAAAAACTGGGTATACTAAATAGAGAAAGAAGGTATAGCAATTCTACAACCCACTTTGCTTTGGCAGCATTCCTAAAACTAGATTGCTATACTTTTCAGCACTTACAATGACATGTGGGACAAGACACATACATGGTCACACATACACCGCGGACCCACATGTCAATGGGACAAAAAAGATTGAAACGGACCACTAAATCTGGATTGCTATAATTTTAGGAAGTGGGCTAGAGATTTTGTAAATATACCAAGTGGAATGACAAATAAACTCCGCTTGCTATATTTTTTTGGTAGAGGACCACTTTTAGCAATGCTGTTGGAGCAATGTTTTTGAGTCGGATTGCTAAAATAGCAATTGGGGGCAAATATAGGAAGACTCTTGGACTAAGATAGTAGTATTCACAGTGGCTTCTGCCGACATCTGAATTCTTTGCTTCTCTCGCAAACAATAGATCTTTTTTTTTGGCGCAGTGCTTGTGCTCTGCAGCGTTAGCTGACCGCGATTGGCCCTATACCATGCCTGGTTTGATGAATATATCTATCTATATATCCACCCGCTGCAGGTGCCTGCAATGCAATGCAGTGCAAACCTGCAACGTGGTGGAGCAATGATCATCACGGTATCTGTATGCATACACTACACCACTGAGCAGACAGGCCAGCTAGCAAAGATCAAAGATCTTCGATCTCCTGAAAAGCCATATATGCACGTACGGTCTCATTCCTTGCTTGCTGCAGGCTGTATGTAGTGCGCTTGATGATTACCCTGCAGGTCTGATAAATGTAGAAACCGATCGATCTATCCCTGTACCGTACGTGCATACCGTACGCACGTCGGTACGTACCCGCAATTAATATATCCCTGTCCATATTCTGTGGTGGCTGCCCCTGCCTGGGACCATAATAATAATGCAGATAAATTTCCCACTTCGACCATATCGGCCGCAAGTGTGTAATCATCGTGACCCTGACAGCTATAACCTGACAAATAGTAAAGAGGTGACCACTCGCTCGTAAGATACTACGACTTGTACACACTTGGGTTGCTATCTACGTACACTCGTACGTACTCCTGAACAATTGTACTGGTATTGTATGTATGTAGTAACGTACGTGCTCTACGTGCCATACATCGAAGTTCACCGAACCCTAGCTATATTGTGGAAAACTCAACGGAACCACATGCGTCCATCTGTTTCTAAATACTCCATCCGTTTTAAAATATAAAATGTTTTATCTTTATAAAACTAACTAATCTGGACTCCTTTTAGTGTTTTGTTCACTTCGAACCTACGTACTAAAAGAGGTCTAAATATTATTTTTTTGAGGTAAAAAGAGGTCTAAATATATTAGTTTTATAAAGCTAAAACATTGTATATTTTAAAATGGAAGGAGTAATTCTGTAGGACTGTGTTGGCAGCATGAATTGTTTTGAAATAGGCTTTCGCTCCGCTATATTAATATAGCAAATCACCCGAACCAACTGCATGCTGGGGCATAGCACAAGTAAGCCCAAAGGAAAAAAAGGAAAGAGAAAAGAATGCCACACAATGGCAGCTCGACTTAACATAGATGATTCTAAACCGTTGCGCCCTCCGGGGTATTCCCACCACACGCCAAGTGCACCAAGTCGAAGCGTATCAAGCAAGCCCTTCAAGAAGGAGAGAGACGACGACGACGCTGCTGCCCGGACTAGTCCTAGGGTTTTCCCCGATACACAGAGAAAAGTGGGGAAGAGGGTACCCGATGCCCTTCTGGAAGGACGGTGGCGCCCACGGCGTCACCACGTCGGTGGCGGCGTAGCCGACATGAATTTCTCCAGACCCCCAAAAAAACCACGACCTCAACGAAATGTAGCGCTCCACCCCTCTTGCCGTCCACCAGCGTGCAGCACCACGGTTTAGCAATCACCAATGCCGTCTCACTATGGCCAACCTACCACAACCGGTACCGCAGCGAGGCGGGAGGGAACTACCTCCACCACCACTGGTGGTAGCCGACCGGACGTACCGGCGGGAGCACACCAGGCCCATGGATAGGCCCAGCCAGGCCCTAGGAGGGCCCGTAAAGCTCCCGTCGACGCGTTGTAGCAAGCCCCTTGCCGTAACCATCGCCTCTGTTCGACTCTCCTCCGATTCCAGTTCCGCCGGTAGCAACCACCGCCGAGGTCAGGCCAGGCCAGCCCACCCAAACCCAGATCAAGCCCAAAGGTCCTGGATCTGGGCCGGGGAGCTGCCACCAGCCATGTCCAGGGACAGCATCGCCCTGCTGCCCAAGGGGCAGCGCCGCCGAAGCCCGACCACCCGGAGCGCCGTCGGGCTGCTGCAGGCCGAGGAACACCGCCGCCAGGCCGACACGCCCACACCACGCCGCCAGCACGCGGGGAGAAGCAGAGCTGGCACCGCACGGGCAACGCCCGGCGGCGCCCATCGGCGGTGGCAGGAGGTGAGGAGGACGAGGAGAGCTGCTGGGAGGAGTCGGCGGGTCGCCCCAGTCGGTTACGCGAGAGCTTTTTTTCGCTTCCCTGTTTCTTGAACCACCAGCTGTCGGCGACTTTGTCCAAAATTTGTAACTTTAGTACAACGCCATCGTTTCAAAGAAAATTAAAACAAGGAGTATTTTCTCATGCAAAACGGAAGTTTCAGAGAGAAAAATAATTGGTACAACGAGGTCCTACCGTATACAGCTATGTATATGAAGTATGCCGTGCGGCCGCTCCTCGTGATTACTGGACGTACGGAAGCTCACATATCTGGCATGTCCACTTGTCCTCGTGCTCCTGCTCATGTGCATGTGAATGAGACGGAGACCCCCCGCATCGATGGTGGTACTACGTGCCCGATTGCTAGCGCGAATCCAATAGGCGGATGAGGTCGTGCTGTGTTGGCTGGACCACGAAATGTGATGTTGGTTCCAGCCGTCGATGATCAACTAGCTAGCTAGTCAGTGCGCGTGGATGAAAAGAAAAAGGCGCCTTCCCCAGGTAGATTCGTCACGATGCAAAAGACCCTTAACCTTGTTGTTTTGGCTATATATTATCAGTATACAATTTCTTCTTTTCATATACCATCTCTTTCTGAAAGCATCGCGCCTTTCTGCTATACCTTCCGCTAGATGCTCAATACTCCTACCTAAGTGGGCCAATACTTTCTTATTTTCCATTCAAAAAAATTCTGTGATTTTTGGAATACATACTATGTATTTTAAAAATTCCAGGATTTTTTTAATAAAAAATAAGGAAGTACAAGCCCACCTAGGTAAGTGTGCATGAGGAGTAATTGAATGGTCTTTTCTCATTAACCGTGTTTGGTACACCAAGTCAGCACATAGCCATTGTCCAGACGACCCAAGGGAGAAACCCTAACCCTGCCGCCACTGCCCCCTCCTGCTGCTCCTTCCTAGCTCCTCATCACCACCGGAGGGCTGCTATCCAAAGGAGCGCGGCACCGATGAAGGGGGTGGTGGAGATTTGACTTCTTGGAGCTCGCGCAATAGAGGGAGGAAGCTGCAGCGTTCACTGGGGCTTCCTCGCTATTGATGATGTCGTCGCTAGCTCTCTGCCGCACCCCCTCACTAGGCCAACCTATAGTGGCTGCTCTCCCCTCGCGGCAGGTGGCCCGATCTGGAGTTGGTTCTTGGTTGGAGCGATCTCTGGTGGGGACTCTTCCGGTGGTGGCTCTGGAAGACAGGGCGGCGGCCCTGGGAGGTGGAGGCGGCGTTGACTCGACGGTGGGCGACACACATGAGTGTTGGCTGATTCCTCAGTCGCTCGGGCGGTAGGATGACCAACGGGTGATGGTCAGTGTTGCTCTGGCGTCCGGTCGTCAGATCTGCAAATTGTTGTCCTCCTCCACATCACCTTTGCACGCATCTCATCGGTCCCAAGGAGGCATGCAGCTCCTTTCTTCTAGTTCTATGTCAGCGGTAGGGTGCTACTTTCCGAGTCATAGGATGCGGTAGACCGGACGAAAGCTCCCGCTGTTCTAAGTTCTAACCCCAATAACAGTGATGCCTACGGGTGTCGTAACCTTCTTGGAGGCATTGTGGTGGTCTTCGTCCCCTTCCTCGATCCCGGGTGAAAACCCTAGGCCTTTTGGGCCGAGTAGTGGCGGCGCCTCATCGTTGCTGGCTTCTTAGAGACACTGCCTTGGGATCAGGTGCTCCGTACACTACGGGAATTTTGTTCTTTGCGGTGTAACAAGCAATACACGACAAAGCCCAAAAAAAACATGGCAAAGTCTTTGTCATGCACCGTACACGGCAAAGGCTTTGCCGTGTGCCAGGCAGCCCTGCACGGCAGACAAAAGTAACTTGACGCCGCCCCGAACGAGATGAAGTCGTGAGAGTGGGTCCCAAAGACTTTGTCGTGCGCTTTTTTGTCGAACCTTTGCCGTGTGCTTTTTTCCCAAACCTTTGTCGTGCACTTTTATCCAAATACACGGCAAAGAAATTATTTTGAAATAAAAAAATGACGGCGTCAAAGTCCACAATCGATGCCATATACCGGGTCAGGGAGCTGATGCGGCCATGGGACGGGTCAGGGGCGGCGGCGCGCACGGCTGCTGCATGGGGGCGTGGGGCGGGCAAACAGCGGGCCAGAGCGACGACGCAAACGACTGCGGGTAGGGGCGCTGTCGAGGCAGGGCAATGGGCCGGAGGTGCTGGGTCTCCGTGCGTTGGAGGGAGCGGTTGTCCGTCGCTGGGGCGAGCCGGCCGGTGGTGGGGCATGCGTGGACGGCGCGGCGCGGAAGCGGGACAAGTGCAGACGGCTGAAGCAGATGCAGCGGCGGGGCTTGCCATGGTCAGTATTTTGCAGAGCGGCGGACGCGTCGCGTTGAACTCCTCCTGGTGTACATCTGCACGGCAACGAGGTGCACGGCGAGCGCGGGCGCGAGCAGACCTTCGCGACCTCGTCGTGGCGGCGCTGCAGGGCGGAGCCGGTCTCGTCGACGTCGACGGATGCGAGATGGGAGCTGCGGGGAACCCGGCGGTTGCGAGTCGAAGCCGACGATGGCCGGGTCCTAGGCTGGTTTTCTCATTAACCGCTGCAGGGCGGAGCCGGTCTCGTCGACGTCGACGGATGCGAGATGGGAGCTGCGGGGAACCTGGCGGTTGTGCGGATGCGGGCTGGGTTCACGAGCGTGGCTGGCCGGAGAAGCAGCAAGGATGGCCATCGTGCGTGATGCATAATGGATTTATTTTGGTATATGGGTCACGGGGAAAGTGAGACGTGGGTGCCAGGAATATGCAACATGTATTCCTCTAGGGGCCAAAGGCCACAATATATATTACAGATACAGGTGTGAATATGCATGAAGCCCCCTAACATATGGAGAAACTACAATATACAAATATATACATCTAACACCCCCCTCAAACTCATGGTGGATCCACAACACTGAGTTTGGAGAGTAAGAAATCATGCTGCGCTCTGGTCTGTGCCTTCGTTAAGAAATCCGCCAACTGTAAATCTGAAGGCACATACTGAAGCGCAACAACCTGAGCCTGCACCTGAGCACGTGTATAGAAAGCATCAACACCAATATGCTTGGTAAGCTCATGCTTGACCGGATCACGTGCAACACTAATAGCACCTGTACTGTCAGACAAAACCAGAGTGAGTGTGGTAATAGAGACCCCAAAATCCGCAAGTAACCACCATAACCAGGTCACCTCAGCAGTCAACAAGGCCATAGCACGCAACTCAGCCTCAACACTCGAATGGGAAACCGTTGTCTCTTTGCAATGAGCGAACCACCAAGAAACACACAGTAAGCAGAAAGTGAACGACGATCCGAAGGATCACTCGCCCACGTAGCGTCTGAATAGCACTGGAGCTGGAGGGAGCTGGAAGGAGGAAAGAAAAGGCGATGAGTGATCGTACCACGAAGATAACAAAGAACACAGAGAAGATGACTATAGTGAACAGTGGTAGGAGCAGAAATAAACTGACTCAGAATATGAACAGGATAAGAGATGTCAGGACGAGTGACAGCAAGATAAACCAGACTCCCAACAAGATGATGATAACGCGTCGGATCAGAAAGAGGATCACCATCAGTAGGTTGAAGCTTAACATTAAGCTCCATAGGGGTCTCAATAGTGCGCTCATCCCCAAGAGCAGCACGAGCAAGAAGATCCTGAATATACTTTTCCTGAGAGATGTAAAATCCATCAGAAGTGGAGGAAACCTCAATCCCAAGAAAGTATCGAAGAGGACCAAGATCAGTCATAAGAAACTGATCATGAAGACGAGCCTTAACAAAGGCGATATACTCAGAATCATCACCAGTAATGATCATATCATCAACATAGAGAAGAAAAAGAGTGCGTCCACGAGGAGAAGTGTGAACAAATAGCGCTGGATCATAAGCACTAGGGGAGAAACCAGCAGCAGTCACTACAGAAGCAAAGCTCTCAAACCAGGCACGAGGGGCCTATTTGAGGCCATAAAGAGAATGTCGAAGATGACAAACCATCCCCTCGGGAACAGAATACCCAGGAGGAGGCTGCATATAAACCTCCTCACTCAACTCACCATTGAGAAAGGCATTTTGAACATCAAGCTGGGACTCAGACCAGTGATAAACAGAAGCAACAACAAGAAAAGTACACACAATGGTCATATGAGCCACATGAGCAAAGGTCTCATCATAATCACGACCATGCTCCTGCTGAAAACCACGAGCCACAAGACGCGCTTTATAGCGCTCAAGAGATCCATTAGAGAGGGTCTTAATCTTATAGACCCACTTACACGTGATAGGATGAACACCGGGAGGGGGAGAAACAAGATCCCAGGTGCCAGTGCGCTCAAGCGCAGCAATCTCCTCAGCCATGGCCAGCTTCCATTCAGGATGATGCTCAGCATCCCGATAAGAAGTCGGCTCAGAGGCAACAGAAAGACCATACTTACTAGGAGAGTAACGGTTGGGGGCACGATGCTGATGAACAGGACGAGTAGAGGGAAGCTCATCAGAGGAAGATACTCAGGAGATGACGATGAAGAAGAAGGAATAGCAGAGGAAGACTGCGGAGAACGAGGAGAACTAGGAGAACTAGACGGAGAAGAGGAGGACGGTGTCGAGGAAGAGACATCAGGGGGAGGAGATCCTGAAGACACAATAGGAGTAGAAGGAGGTGTGTCAGGAAAGAGAAGAAAAGAGATATCTTCCAACGGGTAGGAACCAGCGGTGGGACGAGGATAGAAAGGACGCGTCTCATCAAAAGTAACATCACGAGAGATACGCATCCGACGACCAACGGGGTCCCAACAGCGATAGCCTTTATGCTCATTACTGTATCCAAGAAAAACACACTCAACAGACTGAGCGATCAGTTTGGTGCGTTCGCGAGGAGCAAGAAGAACATAGCAAACACAACCAAACAAGCGAAGCATGGAGTAGTCTGGAGACTGTCCAGATAGGCGCTCAAGAGGGACACCACCCTACAGAGCGGCAGAAGGCTGAATATTGATAAGGTAAGCGGACGTAGCAACAGCCTCAACCCAGAAATGCGGCGGAAGAGAAGAAGCAATCATCATGGCACGAGTGGTCTCAAGAAGATGACGATGCTTACACTCAGCAACGCCATTCTGGGCATGGGCGCCAGGACAGGAGAACTGATCAAGGGTGCCCTGCTCAGCAAGAACACCTCGCAACATCTGGGAGATATACTCACCAGCAGAATCAGCACGAAACACACGAATGGGGGTAGAATATTGAGTATGGACCATGGCCGCAAAACGTTGATATATGGAGAGAACCTCACTGCGAGAGCGCATAAAATACAACCAAGTGTACTGAGAAAAATCATCGATGAATAAAATATAGTAGCGATGGCCCCCTTTCGAAGCGAAAGGAGCCGGACCCCAAAAATCGGAATGAACTAAATCAAAAGGTCGCTGAGATGAAACGCGGTAGTAGGATAGGGAAGCTGAATCTGTTTACCCAACCTACAGCCCTAACATTGTAAAGACCCATCTCCTGAGACAGACCCCAGAAGACCACGATGAACTAATGACGACAGGCGAGAGTCACAAAGGTGACCAAGACGATGATGCCACTGCTGAAAGGAGCTGGTAGCAGAAGCGACGACCGGAGAAGAACTGGCAGATGAAGTGGAAGCAGAAGGAACACGAAGCCAGTCTAACTCCCAAAGTCCGGAAGAGTCACGGCTGCGAGGGCCAGCTCCAACCAGGGCCTGTGTGCGACGGTCTTGGACAACACAAGAATCAACACCAAGAATGATGCGACAACCAGAGTCAGTAAGCTGGCTAGCAGAGAACAGATTCATCTTAAGAAGAGGGACATGAGAAATATCAGGAACATAAAAAAAAGAAGTAGAAAGGGTGCCCCGAATAGAAACAGGAAGAGAGGTACCATCAGCCGTGAAAACACGGACAGGAGAAGGGAGAGAACGAAGAGCGGACAGAAAAGAAGACTCAGAGGTCATATGAAAGGAAGCTCCAGAATCCAGATACCACGTGGACGTACCTGACTGTGTAGAAGGTGGTGGTCACGCAGTGCCTGAACAGTCAATCACATAACCAGCAGTGCATGTCGAAGAAGAGCCTGTAGCAGCAAGCAGACCGCGAAGACTCCTGATAATGTCCTGATCAAAGAGAGCAACTGCTGAAGATCCGGAAGGAGCCGACTGCCCACGAGCCTGGTGCTGCTAACGTAAACTGGGATCCCGTGTATAACAGGTGTCCCAAGTGTGGCCATCCTTGTTACAGTAAGAGCAGTGATGAAGAGAACCACGGCGACTCTAACCACGAGCCTGCTGGTGCTAACTCTGGCCCTAAAACTGCTGGTGCTGACTCTGAACCTGAAACTGCTGGTGCTGACTCTGACCCTGACCTGGACGAGTGGGTAGTATCGGCGGCGGCACAGAGGACCGCGGATGAGTCGAGGGAGAAGACGACATAGGAGGACCACGAGTAGCAAGCATATATGGAACCGCAAGAAGACCTGCACCACGAAGACGGGTCTCCTCAACCCGAAGCTCAGACAACACCTCAGAGAGCGGAACACGACCACGAGCATTCAGCTGAGCACGCTGGGGCTCAAACTCCTGGCGGAGCAAGACAGAAACTCATAGATGCGGTGAAACTCCAAATCTGAGCGCACAATCTGGCAGCACGAGCACGTGCCACAAACAGCAGTACAGAGAGAATCAAGCTGACGCCAGATAGCAGCACTGAGTATAGAACTCATCAATAGTAGAATCACCCTGCTGGAGAGCATGCTCCTGGTGAACCATAGACAGGTAAAGAGCATCCCCAGACGGCTGATAGTGCTGACGAAGATGGGCCCACTGAGCGGCAACAGTAGGGAGACTCATGAACTCAGCAGCATACTGGGGCAGAACACTGGAGGTGAGAACAGCAGCAGCACAAGCATCCTCATCAACCCACTAAGTGTAAGCAATCAGAGCGTGTCGATAGGCCTCGAGATCACAAGAGTACTGCTTAAACTTCAGGTCATAAGCAGCAACAACACTATCATCAGCACTCTGAGCAGCATCCTTGGCCTCCTGAGAAGCATCAGCACCGAGAACAATCAGCGTCGGGGAAGAGGTGCCACAAGAGCAGGGGAGCACGACGGACAAGAGACCTCGCCGGAGAGCACACCCCAAAGACGGAGACCGCGCATGTGAACGCGCATAAAGGCAGCAAAATCAGGGTAATTCGCGCCATCGAAGATCACCGGGCAGCGAGGAATCGCAACATAACCCAATGAAGAAGACATCTCTCTCTCTCTCTCTCTCTCTCTCTCTCTCTCTCTCTCTCTCTCTCTCTCTTTAGACACAGATCTGATTAGATCTGGATCTAGCCAGTCCTGACGCAAGCCGACGAGATGGTGGCGGAATCCGGCGAGGTCCGGCAGCGAGGCTGGGGCGAGGGCCGGCAGTAGGCCAGACGGGGCGTGGAGGGCTGGTGGCAGGGCGTTGAGGGCCGTCGACGGGCCAGACAGGGCGTGCAGGGCCGGCGGCTGGGCATTGCAGATCCGGCAGGGACGGGGCGCGCCAGCAGCAGGCCATACGGCGGCGGGGCGAGCGGATCTGGCGAGGTGGAGGGACGAGACGTGGCTAGCCTGCAGCAGGCCAGACGGCGGCGGGGCGGGCAGCAGCTGCGACGTGGGCGACGGGCGGACGGGCGACGTCCGTGGCCGGCGACGGGCCCGCAGCAGGCGGCAAGGAACGGCCGGAGACAGCGGCACGCCGGCGGCGGCGACGTCGGAAAAACGACGACGACAGGGACGGTAGCGGCTGTGACGATGTTGCAGAAAGACGGTCTAACCTAGCTCTGATACCATGTCAGGAATATGCAACATGTATTCCTCTAGAGGCCAAAGGACACAATATATATTACAGGTACATGTGTGAATATGCAGAAAGCCCCCTAACGTATGGGGAAACTACAATATACAAATATATATATCTAACAGTGGGGACCGGTGAAACGTGGGGTTGGTGTGGGTCCAGGTTAGAGGAAGGCGAGACGTGGGGTGAACAGCCAGGTCACCGATCCGCGCATACATGTCCACAAAGTCCATCCAACCATCTGTTTTGTTTAGATCAAACGTCCCAACTTTCTGCCATGTCATCGATTTGTGGCACATTTGTCTATCCAATCAGGACGTATCGGTCTTTGTCTAATGTAAATATACTTTGCAAAACCGGCTTTGCCGAGTGTGCTGACACCGCAAAGACATATTTTTTCTATTTTCAATTTATTATTTACTTTATTTTGGCAAGAATAAAGATCGGTGTTAAATTTATTTATTCCATGTGAAGGTTCAAAGAAATCTTATTAGAAATAATCTATCATGTTCGAGATTTCATGTCTTTTAATTCAAACGACCAGTTTTATGGCTAGAATCGCGATATATTTTGTAGTAATATTCTCATATTATGCATGAATGTGCATCTTGGGATGGCGAATAATGTTGCAGGAGGAAGTTTTCCTTTTTATCACACAGAAAAGCCATTTTCTATTTTCTGTGTTCCAAAAACGAGGCTTTTTATGAAGCAACCACCAAAGGGCTAATTTAAAATTCTACCACTCTATATTTAAAAAATACTAGACCATCTTACATGGATAATGTTCCAACCAGAAGATCTCAAACCTTTACTTCCATCCCTGGTGTAAAAGACAAATTTCTGCGGAATCGGTAGGAAGTATGTCAGATATGAACTACAGATACATGATCTGATGCTCATGATGTTTTACAAAAATCATTTTTAGATTCACAATATGCTATTTTATCAAAGATCCAATGCAAGTTTAGCGAGGCTCAGCCCCGAGCTAAGAATCTCCATTCCCACCGTTCGAGAAAGTTTGACGATAGTTTGAAACGGGCATAAAAAATTTAAAAATGATTCAAACAATGTGAAACATTCGCGTGGTGTCATATTATGTGACATAGAAGAGAAAATATCAAACTTGGTATATTGATTATGTCTCAAAAAATCCTTCACAAAATGACCTATCTCATTCGAGGTTTGCCGGCTTTCGAATCAAATGACCGATGCTATGGCTAGAATCAAGGAATAGTTTGTGATAATGTGACCATATTGTGCATGCATGTGCATCATGGGATGGCGAACAATGTTGCAGGAGAAAGTTTTCCTTTTCGTGACACGGAAAAGCCATTTTCTATTTTCCGAGCGCAAAAAACGGGGAGTTTTATGAAGCAACCACCCAATGGCTAATTCAAAATGCTACCCTCCCATTTTTAAAAATACTAGACCATCTTACATAGACAATGACCCAAGCGAGAGATCTCAGATCATTTCGTCCACCACTGGTGAAAAAGACAAATGTCTGCCGAATCGGTAGGAAGTGAGTCCGGTTTGAGCTACATGTATATGATCTAGTGCTCATGATTTTTTGCAAAAATCATTTTTAGACTCACAATATGATGTTTTTTAGAGATCCAATGCAATTTAAGCGAGGCTCGGCCCCTATGTAAGAATCTTCATTCTCGCCGTTCGAGAAAGTTTGGCGACCGTTTGAAACGGGCATACAAAATTTAAAAATGATCCAAACAATACGAAACCTTCGTGTGGTATCATATTATGTGACATAGTTAGAAGGAAAAATATCAAACTTGGTATATTGATTATGTCTCAAAAAAGTCTTTACAAAATCACTACACCACATCACTACAACCCTAACAGACAAGTTGGTTGGGAAAGCAGGTTATGCCAACAGAAAGTTGGTCGGGGATTAAATTTGCCGACCGACACAGTCGGTCACCGTAAGTCCGGTCGGCAAAGGCCTTTCCCGACCGACCTAGGTTTGCCGACTGACTGTTTGACACCACGCTTATAGCTTTCCCGACCGACCTTTTCTTTGCCGACTGACAATGTTTTCCCGACCAACATTTATTTGCCAACCGATCTTCGGATGAGGTAAGTTTTGCCGACCAACATTCCGCTGGCACGCGCTGCATAATTCTTCCTTCTAACAGTTGGTCGGTGTTTCTATTTCCGACCAACACTTGAGTAATTTGGATATATGAATGGTAAAATTCAGTATATTCTCATATTCCACACAATCATAAATGCATATCACAAAAGAATAGCACACATCACACTAATATGGATTAAATTCTTACAATACTGATTGTTCATATGTTCTCAACTGATTACAACATAGTCAACAGAATAAAGATAAGTTGTCACTGCATATAAGCAGGTTTTACAAAATGAAACCCAAATGTCACCATATAACCAGGTTTACAAAATGGAAGCCAAATGACCACCATATGACCATGTTTACACCATTACACAATTCATTCTGTTGATGGGAAACATCCAGGTACTTGGTGGTTTGCGTGAAAAGTTTAGCTTGATAATTTATATTTTAAGGGGACACCTGCACAAACAAATACAAACAGATAAGATTACATAAGATTGCATTGTTACATAACACTAGCAAAATTATATGGAGTATCTAGGAAATTTCTGGTACATTTAAAAAATAAAAGGGACCTACAAACACGATCAGATGTAGCATCCTACATTGGAAGCATATATTATAGACACGATCAGATGTAGCATCCTACATTGGGTTCTAGATATATACATCAATTCTCAGCTAAATATCATGTTTCTGTGATTTCTCTTCATCTGGAATTTGAGTTTGCATATGCTCAATTGCTCATACATATTGAATTGCTGGAACATGGGTGCTCAGCTAATAATGCCACTATGAATCGGAGTGTCAATGAGCCAAGCTCGAGCGAATACATACAAGCTCGGCTCGAGCTCGATTTGCAGCACGAGCTAATTTTTTAGCTTGAGCTCGGCCCGCGAGCTCAATGACAAGTTCAAGCTTGACTCGTCAAAGTCTGGACGAGCTAACCAGGCTCGTTAATTTTACTTTTTATATCAAACTAGCTGAATGCCCGTGCGTTGCTAGGTGTAAAATTTTACTACGGCACAAAGCATAAGGTGTCTATTTGTTGAAGTCGGTTTCTCCAACTATGACCCTCACGTGGTACTCTATTTTAGCAGTCGGCCTTGAGATAGAGCCAAAAAAATCAAACATATTTCAGCATTAGCCATTTTCATTGGCACTCAATTAAACATATATCGCTAATTTTGTACAAAGTTGTATTAAATCAGCGATAGTACTTGTTAAGGACCGGAGGAAGTATCACAAGTTTTAGTGAAGATTATAAGACAGCTTGTATATTTTTTATGATCCTATCAAAAAACAGTATGCTTCATTGAAGGCATATCCAATTATCCTTTCGCATCAGCAATTTAGCCATAGCTAGTATAGTTTCAGTTCAAAACCTTTTAGCAGGTTGTATGCACATGTTGTACACTGTAATTAAGAACATAATACTAACTGCCAAATCTGATACATAATGGGCTCGTGAGTTACCCATATGGAAGCAGAACATGGATACTGATTTGATTCATTGGTCCAGTAGAAATGGCACGTCTAGGATAGTTCTTAATAATTACTTAAATCGAGAACTAGCAAAGTATTCTACCAAGCTTGAAGGAATGTTCATTGTATAGAAGAGCATAAACAACAGGTATAGAAGTTTTACTCACATCATCTTCAGGTGTTGTCTTTGAAACTGATTTTGAACTGAAATATCTCAACGGCGAGATGAGCCAGAGACAGCTGGTTTATAGGGCTTAATCTAGCAAAAAAAAATAGCAAGTCAGCATAACATAAACAACTAAGGATGCGGATAAAACACACATGCATGCATGGTGATTACCTTGCTAGATGGCCATGCAATGGACCTTGTGACAGCATCGCTAATGTATAGTAGATCATCATACTGATATGGCAGAATAGCATCCCTTTTAATGGCAACATTCACAATAACCTCATAAGTTGCAGGCCCAAGAGGATCCCCACCCACAATTGTGTCTGGATTGACCGAGAGAACTGTTGCCTTAGCAATAGGAGATTCAGGACCCGTCCATGTGTATAGAAGCACATCCATCCCAATCTGAAAAGAATGACATGCAATAAGGATACATAAGAAGCACAACCATATTGAAAACATATAAATATGCAGTAAGGATGCATGAGAGGATTACAAGGCTTTCATCTTGGTGGGTTGAAGAGTTTTTTGGATTTGCAACATATGTTAGCCTTTTGAGTTATCGTTCGACCACCTTTCTCACCATGAACAAGCTCGGTAGTGATCTCTGCACAGCAAGAAATGGCTGAGTTAAATAAAAATACTCTAGCTAGTTACAAGAGACTATAATATGAAACGATTATAACCTACTATACCTTTGGAAGGTTGGTCTGCAGGATTTGCATTATCACTGTCTTTTGCTCCCCTGGTCCTTAAAACACGCCTTTCAGTTGTATTTTCAAGTGCCGAGGAGGGTTCCTGCATAGATATGTTCGTGATGAAGATACATTTAATTTTTTTTGGGAGGGGGCTCTACAAAAATGAACGAATCTGTTTGAAGCTACATACCTTTCCTTTTTTCTGTTTTGGGGGTCGACTTGCTTGGCGTTCCTCTATAATTGCAGACTTTATTTGGCGTACTGCATCCAATCTTTTCTGATTTTCTTGCACGTTCTTGTCTCTTTGTAGTTCATACTCAACTTGTGCTAGTTGTTCATCGGTGACCATCGCATCTTTACTCTTTCCTCTTCCGCTTGCCATTTTTCCTACTGCAGAAGACAAACAATATGAATACATTGTTGAAAATATGAACAAGTCGAACACGCATAAGAGAAAAATTGTACACATCGCTTACTTTTTCTTAACATCGCTTAATTTAAGAACAAGTCCATCTAGATCTGTCCTGCTAGAACCAATGCCTCCATCGGCAACACTCACACGTATAGTAGTGCATGGATCAAGCAATGTCGCATGCAAAGCATTACCAGGCTCAATATTTTCAGCTTCGTTTATGTCATAATATGATGGTATAACAACAGTAGACCACTCAGCATCAATGGGATCTTCAACATAGTAAACTTGAGTTGCCTGTGTTGCTAAAATAAAGGGCTCGTCTGACATCTTCTCACCGGTATTGAATAGATGCTTGAAATTCACAGAAGTGATTCCAAACTGATCAGTCTTTACCCATTTGTATTCTACACGATTATCAACCCAATCACATTTCAGCAACACTACTTTCCCTTCATGCTGATAGTTTAGCTCAAGAATCTCCTTTATAATGCCATAATATGCCTTGTTTCTTAAGGATGTAGTTTGTGCAATAAGAGCTACTCCACTACCTTGAATTAGACGACCCTTATCATATGATTGTGTATGAAAGTCCAACCCATTTATTGTGTAGATACTATACTTTAGCACAACCATGTTCGGATCTTTAGCTAATATTTTTATCTCATGTGGTGCTTCATCACCCATATTTGCCACCTGTGATTATGGAACACCTTAGCTACACTAGAATAGAATTACATGTCTTATAGCTTTAAAAATTCGCATGTCTACTTACGTGTAACTTAAACCACTCATGAAAGGTCTCATAATGCACACGGTTGATTTCTTGTTTACTTTGAAGACCAATAGTGGAAAGATAACTAATATGCTCGCTGCAAAGGTAACATTTGTCAATCAGACAAGGAAGATAGAAATAATCTAGTGGCCAAGTTTTATGTGGTTCATCTTACTTTAAGTATGGTTCTATGTGGTCATAGTTGAATAAGACATATCTGTGGTCTTGAAGCCAAGTTTTGTTATCTAACATCACTTGACACTTGCCAGCCAGCCCTCGTCCAGCGTTGCGGAAGAATGGAGTTGTAGCAGCAATTTCCATATCCAAATCCCCATCATTTCTACCCTCTCGGTTAAACCGAGTCTCACCGTCTAAATAGCGAGAGCAAAATGTCAAGCTCTCCTCAAACAAATAGCCCTCCGCAATTGATCCTTCCACATGACTTCTAGTATGTACATGTCCCTTAAGATTTCCTATATACCTATAATTACACACACAACTACACATAAGATTAATTATAAAATAGTTGTTGCTGTCCTAGAAAATAGTACTAGAATATACCTCTCTGTAGACCACATGCTGCGAAAATATACCGGACCAGCAATCATTGCTTGGGCTGGAAGATGAACCATCAAGTGCACCATAATATTGAAAAAGGATGGGAGAAATATAGCCTCAAGAAGGCTTAAGGTTTCAGCAATTTCAGCCCCTAACTTTTCCATGTCACTTACACGAATAACCGGTGAGTACATTTTCTTAAAAAATCTGCTAACACGTATTAATACAGCACTCACTCTTTCTGGCAATGTTCTTCTCACAGCAAGTGGCAACAAGTCTTGCAAAATAACATGGTTATCATGGCTTTTTAATCCATTTACCTTTCTATCCTTGACATGCACATTACGACGTATGTCAGATGCATAATGGGGAGGAAATGTGGAACTTTTTATTACTTTGCAGACTGTCCTTTGCTAATCTAGCTCCATTGCATAAGGTGCAGGAGGGAAATAGACTTCTTCATCATTAAGAGCAATAGGATGAAGATCACTTCTAATATTGTGTTCTTCAAGGTCATACCGAGAATTAATGTTATCCTTGGTTTTTCCCTCAACACCCAACAATGTGTTAACTATGTTATCACACACGTTTTTCTCTATGTGCATGATATCAAAGTTATGGTGCATCTTCAAATCCTTCCAATATGGCAGTTTAAAAAAAATAGAATGCCTTTTCCAAATGATCAGTGGTTCCCCTTCCTTGTGTTTCTTCTTTCTAGGTTTTTCCCATTAGGATCCTTTCCAAAGTTGCTTGGAATATTTTTAGTCAGCTCAAAGATTTCGCTACCAGAAAGTGGAACAGGTGCTGCCCCAGTTTCTATTTTATCAAATGTACGTGTGTCGTACCTTAAATGGTGTTTTTATTGCAAAAACCTACGGTTCCCCATATAGCAATTCTTACTACCATTATTCAGCCTTAAAAAACATGTATGTGAGTGGCATTCAGGGCAAGCTCCTTCTCCAGATGTAGCACATCCATACACATTCCCAAGACCTGGAAAATCCGTAATTGTGCATATTATGGCAGCATACAACTGAAAGAACTCCCCAGTCGAAGCATCATAGGTCCTAACACCATGAAGAAACATATCTAGCATATCATCAACTAGAGGCTCGAAATAGACATCAATATCACTACCAGGAGCTCTTCGGCCAGGAATCAACAAAGATAAGATAAAATTTGGTTGCTTCATAACCATTGAGGGAGGAAAGTTATAAGGAATCAGTAGGATAGGCCAAATACTATAGCTGAGATTCATGGAACGAAAGGGGTTAAAACCATCTGTGGCTAGTGCAAGCCTGATGCTTCGGCTATCTTTGGCAAATTTTGGATTTTTTTCCTCAAAGTCTTTCCAAAGAAGAGAATCTGCGGGGTGCCTAAGCAAACCATCTTCCTTGCGGTGTTCTGCATGCCATCTTGTGAGAGTCGCAGTCCTAGAGCACGCAAATAACCTTTGAAGCCTTTTCTTTATTGGGAAGTAGCGCAGAACCTTCTTAGGAGCCTTGTGGACACGTTTCCCATCTGCATGCTTCCTTTCAGATTTCCATCGTGAAGCTTCACATTTTGGGCATGAATCGGCATTGGCATTTTCTTTCCAAAATAGAATGCAGTCATTCTCACATGCATGAATACTAACATACCCAAGTCCCATGCATTTGACTAATTTTTTGGCTTCATTGTAGTTTTTAGGTATTGCGGACTCGGGATAAGCCTCTTTGAGCAGATCTAATAGCAGATTAAAACTTTTATCAGACCACCCTCCGAGCATTTTGGTGTGAAGAAGTCTCACTAGGAAACGGAGCTTTGAAAAGTTTTTATAGCCAGGATATAGCTCTTGTCTAGAATCAGCTTCTAACTTGTGCAGAGATTCTAAGACAGAATTATCCTCATCTGTAGAGCCATCATCTTCAAATTCTCCCCTATCATCTAAGCCACCTCCTAGGTCTCTAAGCAAATCAGAAATATCATCACCCTCATCCCTCTCTTGGACATCATAGAAATTTGACGGATTATCCAAACAAACGCCACTCTCTCCATGAAAGATCCATTGTTTGTATCCTTCTACAAAACCCTCACATACTAGGTGCTCACGAACTATTCTTTCTCCTCTCCAGTACGAGTTCACACATTTTTTACAAGGACATAGGATTTTGTTCTCGACCGATGATTTAACAAACGCATAGCCCAAGAATCTAGCCAGCCCTTGTAAGTACTCCTCTGTATGCCTACATGCAAGCGTACATATGCAGCATGTTACATATAAGTTCAACAATTACTAAAGCCTAAGAACAATAAAAATGTGTGTCGTACCTAGGTGCATCCATCCAATATTTATCCATGTTAGTTCCACACTCAATTATTACCAGATCAATAGAAATCCTGACAGAATAATATCAGGGAAACAAAGAAAATAATGTAAATTATAGGTTGACCCACTTAATTACTTCTGGATTAATAGAAACTCCTAATAGAATAATATCAGACCACACGACATAAAAGAGACGGAATGCACCCAATTGTACACATAATAAAAATTGATACAACTGTAAACAAAAATGATTGAAAAGAACAGGCAAGGAATTAGTAAGCTGACTCACCAACTGTTGTGGTGGGATGACAGACAGGGAGAGGGATTATTGCCCCGCTGCCACAAAGTCGTGAGTCACCGGGATCAAGAATCCTAATAATAAACAATTATACAATATAAATTAGGCTCGAGTAATATTAATAAATTAGTGCTAAACAGTGAGGAACTTGGTAGTCGCCTGGAGCAAGCATCCTAACAACAAAACAATAGGACTATAAATAAAGCTGTACTAATTTTATTCAATTAGACTATAAATAAAGCTCTACTAATTTTATGCAATTAGTGTGAAATAAGAATATTCTATTAAGAAACAAACATGGCTAGTTTTGCTATAAATTAATGCCAAATATTGGCCCAAGAGGATGCCTACTTCTAATTACACAAGAGGGTGCCACGCATGCAATTGCCATGCAAAGCATCTACGGCTGAAACGAGATCATACATGTAAGGTAAATAAATGGTCAAAGGAACAGTAGAACAACACAACCCAAACACGTTGCAATTTTTGGCAAAACTAAGAAATACTATGGTATCAAGAAACTGCAGCATCCTTCCCCTGTGCACCAAAATACTTTAGTTTTCTAATACTTTAATTTAAGAAAAACTTTATTGCCAAACTAGGCCTTAGTACATGGACAGCTCAAATTGAACAATGAAATAGAAGGTCGACTCACCAACAAGTTAGTGAGGTAGTGACAAGAAGAGAGATTGCAGTGCCGCCCTAGAGAGGCCGTGAATTCCCAGGACCAAGAATCCTAATAACCAAACAAATTAGAAAATAAATAAATTAGGATCCACTTCTATTTTCAAAAATAAGCGCCATACAACAGTATTTAAATAAGCAGGCTAGCAGAAATAGGATACCAATACACTGTACGAATGAAGGTACAGAGAGCAGTTAAGATTATTCTTCAGGACTAAATAATACAACAACATGCCAATTAAGATATTTTCATCAATAAACATTTTAGTGCTAAACCAGAACAGTCTACAGAAGCAAACAAGGCCAGAAATAGGGTACAAATCATTCATGCCATTGATCAGAACCAAGAGTTACTACGAATTGCTCTACTGATTTTATGAAATTAGGGCCAAATAACTATATCTAGTAAGCACCGACCAACAATAGACTACTAGCTACATATATATATTAAAGGGCATCTTCTGTAATCATTTGGAAAGAGAGAAATAAACCTCAATCCCTACGAGTCCCATACATCCTACTAGTAACCATCGTCCCAGCCCACTACTAACAGCGTCATAGCCTTCTAATAAATACCAAGAAAACTACCAGCAAAAATCTGGCGGATACATATCACCGGTGATGAGACAGGGGGAGGGGGGAGAGAGATATGACCTCAATGGTTTGGGCATAGAGGAAATCACCACGGGTTGCAGCTGGATGTGGGCAGAGACCGGATGGGAGCGCGAGGGATAGATCCTGCTCGCCGGGGCTAGCGCCGCTGCTGGACGGGTAGCACAGCCGCCGCCGGTAGGAGGGAGCATGTCGGGCGGCGGAGAGAGCTTGAGCGAGAGAAGGGCCGCAGGACGGTGTGGCGGCGCGGAGAGGGAGTGGCGGGCGCGTGTGGTGAATTTGGGGATTAGGGTGAATGGATAGCCAGGGGATTTGGGGCTTTTTTTTAGAGGATGCGGTGCGGATTTAGTGCGCGGGGAAACGAAACTATCGCGCGCGCGGGGGCGCTAAATTTTTGGACCGGCCCACTAACAACTAGTAGTTGGTCGGCATTATTTACCGACCGACGATCCGATGTCTATGGTAAAAATACCGACCGATCTTTCGACAACAAAGGTCTCTGTATTCCCGACCGTCAGTCAGACGTTATGTACTAGATTTCCGACCAACCGTTTGATGGAATCTTTACCGACCAACATTTAGTCGGCGATGCTGCTCCATTACCGACCAACGTCAGTAGGGAATGCAGTGCTGTGGTGTAGTGAATGACCTATCTCATTTGAGTTTTCCTGCCTTTCGGGTCAAATGCCCGATGTTATGGCTAGAATCAAGACATAGTTGGTGATAATGTGCCCATATTGTGTATGCATGTGCATCATGAGATGGCGGAATTTTTTGCAGAAGAAAGTTTCCTTTCCATGGCACAAAAAACTATTTTCCATTTTTCGAGCACAAAAAATAGGGCGTTTTGTGAAGCAACCACCAAATGCCTAAATTAAAATTCTACCATCTATTTTTCAAAAATAATAGACCACCTTACATGTACAATGTCCCAAGTGGGAGATCTCAAACCTTTCCGTCCACCCCTGGTGAAAAAGAAAAATATTTGCCGAATAGGTAGGAAGTGAGTTCGATTTAAACTACAGGTACATGATCTAATGCTCATGATTTTTTTCAAAAATGATTTTTAAACTCACAATATGATGTTTCTTCAGATATCCAATGCAAGTTTAGTTAGGCTTGGCTCCTAGGTAAGAAATTCAAAGACTATGGTTTCGCTAGGAAACGGCCGTCAGAGCACCGAAATGCCAAGAAAACTTGCAAGTGGCCAAACCACGTAATTATATTGTGGTGGACAAACCACATAATTAAAGTGTCCATAGATGTAATATGGGGATATTTGAGATAAAATATGTGATAAAATAAAATGGTGGCAAAAAGAGGGAGAAAAAGTGAAAAAAAAACAGGTCTTTGCCGTGTGCTTTTCTGCATGGTGCACGGCAAAGCCACAGTATATATTAGAGGGACGGGTGTAAATATGCAGGAAGCCCCCTAACGTATGGGGAAACTATAATATACAAATATGTACATTTAGCAGCGGGGACCGGTGAAACGTGGGGTTGGTGTGAGTCCAGGTTAGAGGAAGGAGAGACATGGGGTGAACAGCCAGGTCACCGATCCGCGTATACATGTCCACAAAGTCCATCCAACCATCTGTTTTGTTTAGATCAAACGGCCCAACTTTCTGCCATGTCATCGATCTGTGGCACATTTGTCTATCCAATCAGGACGTATCAGTCTTTGTCTAATGTAAATATACTTTTCAAAACCGGCTTTGCCGAGTATGCTGACACCGCAAAGACATATTTTTTTCTATTTTCAATTTATTCTTTACTTTATTTTGGCAAGAATAAAGATCGATGTTAAATTTATTTATTTCATGTGAAGATTCAAACAAATCTTATTAGAAATGATCTATCATGTTCGAGATTTCATGTCTTTTAGTTCAAACGACCAGTTTTATGGCTAGAATCGCGATATAATTTGTAATAATATTCTCATATTATGCATGAATGTGCATCTTGGGATGGTGAATAATGTTTGCAGGAGGAAGTTTTACTTTTTATCACACAGAAAAACCATTTTCTATTTTCTGAGTTCCAAAAATGAGGCTTTTTATGAAGCAACCACCAATGGGCTAATTTAAAATTCTACCACTCTATATTTAAAAAATACTAGACCATCTTACATGGATAATGTTCCAACCGGAAGATATCAAACCTTTACTTCCATCCCTGGTATAAAAAGACAAATTTCTGCGGAATCGGTAGGAAGTATGTCAGATATGAACTATAGATACATGATCTTATGCTCATGATGTTTTACAAAAATCATTTTTAGATTTACAATATGCTATTTTATCAAATATCCAATGCAAGTTTAGGGAGGCTTAGCCCCGAGCTAAGAATCTTCATTCCTGCCATTCGAGAAAGTTTGACGATAGTTTGAAACGGGCATAAAAAATTCAAAAATGATCCAAACAATGTGAAACCTTCGCGTGGTGTCATATTATGTGAGATAGTTAGAAGAGAAAATATTAAACTTGGTATATTGATTATGTCTCAAAAAATCCTTCACAAAATGACCTATCTCATTCGAGGTTTGCCGGCTTTCAAATCAAATGACCGATGCTATGGCTAGAATCAAGGAGTAGTTTCTGATAATGTGACCATACTGTGCATGCATGTGCATCATGGGATGGCGAACAATGTTGCAGGAGAAAGTTTTCCTTTTCGTGACACGGAAAAGCCATTTTCTATTTTCCGAGCGCAAAAAATGGGGAGTTTTATAAAGCAACCACCAAATGGCTAATTCAAAATGCTACCCTCCCATTTTTAAAAATATTAGACCATCTTACATAGACAATGTCCCAAGCGAGAGATCTCAAACCATTTCGTCCATCGCTGGTGAAAAAGACAAATGTCTGCCGAATCGGTAGGAAGTGAGTCCGATTTGAACTACATGTATATGATCACACAAAATCATTTTTAGACTCACAATATGATATTTTTTCAGAGATCCAATGCAATTTAAGCGAGGCTCGGCCCCTATGTAAGAATCTTCATTCTCGCCGTTCGAGAAAGTTTGGCGACCGTTTGAAACGGGCATACAAAATTTAAAAACAATCCAAACAATACGAAACCTTCGTGTGGTATCATATTATGTGACATAGTTAGAAGGAAAAATATCAAACTTGGTATATTGATTATGTCTCAAAAAATCCTTTACAAAATGACCTATCTCATTCGAGTTTTCCTGGCTTTCGGGTCAAATGCCCGATGTTATGGCTAGAATCAAGGCATAGTTTTTGATAATGTGCCCATATTATGTATGCATGTGCATCATGAGATGGCAAAAAAATTTGCAGAAGAAAGTTTTCCTTTCCATGGCACAAAAAAACTATTTTCCATTTTTGAGCACAAAAAATAGGGCGTTTTGTGAAGCAACCACCAAATTCCTAATTCAAAATTCTACCATCTATTTTTCAAAAATAATAGACCACCTTATATGTACAATGTCCCAAGTGGGAGATCTCAAACCTTTCCGTCCACCCCTGGTGAAAAAGACAAATGTTTGCCGAATAGGTAGAAAGTAAGTTCGATTTAAACTATAGGTACATGATCTAATGCTCATGATTTTTTCAAAAATAATTTTTAAACTCACAATATGATGTTTCTTTAGATATCCAATGCAAATTTAGTTAGGCTTAGCTCCTAGGTAAGAAATTCAAAGACTGGTTTCGCTGGGAAACGACCATCAGAGCACCGGAATGCCACGAAAACTTGCAAGTGGGCAAACCACGTAATTATATTATGGTGGACAAACCACATAATTAAAGTGTCCATAGATGTAATATGGGGTATTTGAGATAAAATATGTGCTAAAAGAAAATGGTGACAAAAAGAGGAAGAAAAAATGAAGAAAAAACAGGTCTTTGCCGTGTGCTTTTGTGCATGGCACACGGCAAAGATTATGCAAATAATATTTAGCAATTTTCACATATTTCCTCTTGTTCAATAATTTCGGCGGGCCAATCTTGGGTATTATAAAAATAAATGGCAGAAATATTTCGCGCGGAAAAAATATTTTGCAATCCAAAACTTTGCCGTGTCTAACGGTGAGGCACACGGCAAAGCCCTGCCGTCACCACGGCCCGTCAACTGCGTCGAAATGGTGAGCCCCACGAGATTATATGCCGTGCGATTTCTTTGCCGTGGGCAGTTTTTGGCCTTTGCCGTGAGTGTTTTCTTTGCCGCGTGTTTTTTGAGCTTTGCCGTGTCATTTCTCGTTGCCGTGTGACCTCAGTCATGCCGCCGTGCGGTCCTTCTTTACCGTGCGTCTTTCTGTGGCCTCACACGGCAAAGAGATCTCTCTTTGCCGTGTACCAGCGCACAGCAAAGCCGCAGTGCACGGCAACGCCAAATTTTTCCGTAGTGATAGTATGGTGAGTTGGTCTGTACTTGCCGCGGTCCAAGGGGGGCCTCTGCCATGGCTCCCCTTGAAGTTCTTTGGCTCAGTTTCTAGAGGTTCTTTCTGGTGGCTAAGGCGTGTTCGGTGCTTTACCACACTGCTAGCTAGCGGTTCCACGACTCGAGCCTAAGCGAGGGGATTGGGGTTCCCTCCGGCGTTAGTGTTTGCAAGGGTGCCGTCAAAGCCCGGATTGTTTTCGGCGACACTGGTTGTTCCTTCGCCTGATTAGTGTCATCCTTCTCCTTGTGCAACTACAGCTCATCCCTTTTGGAAGAAGGGGACTTTCATCATTTTGGTTGCACTCCCGAGCGGCTCTCAATCCTTGGACTCTGGTGGCGAGGCGCAGTTACACAAAGGAGTTCTGCAGTAGGGGTAGGGGCTTCTTGTTTTCCTGGTGTTGGTAGTTGCTGACTCGGCATGTTGTTCCCGTGGTGTTGTATTGCTCCGCTCTAGGTGCAGCTTGTTTTTACTGTTTGTTTCTGTTTTTTTGCTGTTCTCAGCACCCTTAATTTGCCGTGTGTACCAAGCCGGGCTCTTTGAGCCTACGTTCTAAAACACACACGCACACACACACACTTGATACATGTTCCGGAAAGAAATTCGAGATGCTATAGGATTTTTCAGCTATGCATGCATGGCTGCATATGCGAGAGGCCTGGATCGACGGCCAAAAGTCAAATCACATGATCGAGCCGATCGGTTGGTTTGTACTACGACTACGATGTACCTTTGGTCGACCCTAGCTAGATGCGTCTTTATCCGCCTGCTCGCACATGATCATTGCCCTCCACACTACTCCACCTCTTCCTCTCCTCAAAGCTGAAACACCAAAAACTATTCAACCACAAAGGAAGCCTGGCCCATGTATATGTGCCGTTGCAATCTTCTCTTTTTTCATAGTACTCCCCTCTGTTTCGGTTTATAAGACCTACGCGTATTTCTAGGTCAATAAATTAACCAATTTAGCATGAGGTATATAAGATAAAAACTATACTATTAGAAACTTCAAATGTTATATTTTCTAATGATATAATTTTTATATTATATAATTCATATTATATAGCTCATGCGGATGACCTAGGTATACGCGTAAGTCTTATAAACTGGGATAGAGGTAGTACTACTTTCTCTCGTGTGCCTGCTTCTCACGGTCGAGCTAATTATTAGTCTGGATATATACGAGGAGGCTCACCCAAAAGTTTGTTATGGGTTTTTGTTACTCCCTTCCTTCCAAACTAATTGACTCAGATTTGTTATAATTTTGGTCCTCACGCGTGCAGCCAAAAAAGGCAGCGATATGAAAAACTTTGAAGGAAATCCAGATTTACTGAACATTTTTTGCTATTGTGTTTTTATTTAGTAGTATATCACTTTTCTTTGTTTCAATAGAATAGTAGTATTATTATCGAGAAAAGAATGACTCCTGGAAGTATGCATTCACGCGATTCTACCCGGCCCACCTATTGCTACTCGCACTACAGGAATGGTCAGATGCGCCGAAGGCCACTTGCTACGCCGACGGCCAAACGTCGGGGCCGTCGGCGTAGGACCGGACCAGGCCAGCCCAAGTCGCCAGCCGTCGGCGTAGCCAAGCCGTCGGCGTAGTATACCTTACGCCGACGGTCACCCTCGTCATAGTGAGGCCCTCGGCGTAGCCAGGGGACGCGTGGCACATACCGGCCAGCGCGGACGGCGCGCTAACGGTGCCGTCCGTTACGCCGACGGCGACCCTCGGCATAGCGCCATCCCCAGTACGCCCTACGCCAAGGGCCGCGATCGTCGGCCCAGCCCACTTCCTGGGGAGACCCAGCAGCCGCCACGTGCCCACTCTATGCCGAGGGCCGCGGCCGTTGGCGTACGGGCGGCGCCGTTAGCTGGTCGTGTAACGGCGACGAAGCTTTCGCCGACGGCTAGTACGCCGACGGGCCCGCCTCGGCCGTCGGCGTAGCGCTACGCCGATGGTTATCGCATACGCCGACGACCAGTTTTGCTCCGCTGAGGGAGACCTCCGCCGAGGGGGCTACGCCGACGGCAGCCCTCGGCGTAGCGTATGCCGACGGCAAAGCGGGCTACGCCGAGGGCTTTTTGCCGTCGGCCTAGCCGTCGCATGCTGTAGTGTCGCCAATGACATGCAATTTGTTGCATTCTTGGAGTTGTTTGAACCCTTCTGTCATCACGGTCCTCAACTTTATAGAAAATAAGAAGTGTATCTAATACATTAATTAATGTCATTTCTATGGTCAGCCAGAATCAGTTGATCACCTTAAATTCACTTGTGCATTGGCTAAACTTGTCTAGCAAGTAGGCTTATGTACTTTTGGACCCTTCTGAAACTACAACCAACTTTGCTTTGGATTAAATTAATTTCTTCACCGTGTCCCAGCGCTAACTGGTGCGGGCCGGGGATGGGGAAGCAACACTGTGTTCTAACAGTTTGGGAAACTTGAAGTGATGCATGTTTCAAGCAAAGTTTCATGATGATCCAACGATAGTTATTGTTTATATAATGCTTGAATCATTGGCTAATATTGCACACAAAAAAAGACAAAGGAAGTCTTGGAGAGGGAGTGGACACTAGTAGAAAACAAGACTCTAGTCCTGGTTTATAAGAGGCTTTAGTCCTGGATTACAATCTGGGACTAACATATCGGAACTAAAGGACCTTTAGTCCCGGTTCTGTTATAAATCGGAACTAAATTGTCTCCATGTGACCCCGCTGTACGCGTCGGGCTGGAGGATCTTTAGTCCCGATTCGTAAAACAAACCGGGACTAAAGTTCTTCCGCCGCGGCAGCGTTTTGCGCCAACCTACTGCCGCGGCAGGAGGTGGGGTTTTAGGGTTTTAGGGTTTCTTTTGTGTTTGATTATTTTTCATTTTGTGCTTTTATTTCAAACAATTGTGTTTTCATATACATATTATTCTACGCTACTACATGCTGTATACATTGATGCAAATATAATATAATTTCTCTCACGATTACATAAAGACATATAAATATATACACAACCGAGACCAGAGCTCGTCTATTTCATTTACACGAAGATCATTACATTACACGGATACTGTCCTTTTGTGTCTATCCACGATTATATGAAGGTCTATCCACGTTGTACTCTCCTTTTGTGTTTATGACGTCCCTGAGCAAAAATCCCGACAACTTCTCTTGAATTGCTAGTAGGCGTTCATGTGGTAGGAGCTTATCCCGCATCGCATCCAACTATATATAAAGAAATAGATCATTATGAATAAAACTCAATAAAAATTATGGTATAAAATAAATTGTGAATACACTCGAATAAAGTCTGTGTCCTGCTCTATACACCCACGAATGAACTCACATTCGTAATATCCACATAAATTAGTCCCATGTGGCTGCGTCGCACACTTTTCGATCGAGAATATAATTCAATCAAATAATAATCAAGCATGATAATTATATGGAGATTAGAATTGAAGAGATGCGAGGACCTAACTCTCGTACTACTTACCGGACCGTACAAAAAGTTAGCTCCTTACGCCATTCACCCTGAACCTCCTTCATGAACCTTTTCCAAACCCTGTCAGGCAAAAAAGAAATGAATGAGTTATTAATTACTTTACATCTTAGAGAATGAACGAATGAGACAGATATAGTACGATAATGATTGGAATTACTTTTGGAGGCAATCAAGTATGCTGCGGTAGTCTTCCATCGACTTCTTTAACGAGTCCAAGATTTCAATTTTTGCACGGTCAACGTCAATGTTTAGAAGAATCCAATGAAAGCTGCACACGTTTATATACACTTAACATCGAGTAAACAAAAATTGAATGTGTAGAAGACAGTAAGACTCTCACCCATAGTTGTAAGGAAATAGTATTTGCGTCTTATAATTTTGATCCATTAAAAACATTAGCAAGTTATCCTCCGTTTCCTCGAGGTTATTTATTAGCGTATGTCCATTAACTCTGTTTGGGTAACCAAACTCAATACCGTAGATTGACTTTATTCTACATTCCTGAATCTTTATTCTGTATATATAATAGCATACAGAAGGAGATATAGTGAGGATAACGACAGGAAATGAATTGAACGAGCTGAGTTAGTGACTTAATTACTTACAGACAATAGCAGCTGAGGAGGGACTTGTCGAGGCCGTCTAGGTTGAATAACTGAAATAGTTCATAAAGTTCAATGGAGATCATGTCTATACGGAAGTACTCCTCTCCAACTTTACATAGGAGAAATTGTCGCCCTTCCTTTGTGACTTTCAAGTACCAGATATGCAACAGTCGCATATGTGTTGGCAGATCATCGAATACCTCATCGCTGACCAGAGGCTCTCCGTAGACAAATTTCCATGCTATTGATGCCTTGGTGACATCTCCGCCGCTTAGAATTTCTTCGACGGACATGTTACACTCCTTGGCTAATTTAATAGCTATTTCCATATCTATTGCACCTTGAGTGGGCCAGGGTAACACCTTGAGGAGGGCGATGGATTGTTTTGCCTGTTTGCCGAGCCGGGCAACTTCTTTTGATTTTCTCCCGCTTGCAGTACTACTTGATGACTTCTCTTTTAGTGTCTTCGTAAGACAACTTGTATAGTCATCTTTTCTATTTAACACATGTTGGGGTGGATGCTCGAGGAATGCCTTGAAGTGCTTCTTGACTTTTGGATAAATTTGCACCTGTGTCTCGGGTTGTTTTGGTGCAAAATGGGCCTTCACTTCGGCTTGGGAGATCACCGCGCTTTCCTCACCAGTCCGGTGATAAGCTAACTTGGGAGGAGACGGCGGTACTCTTGGGAGGGGCTCTTGTCGTTTTCGGCGTCGGGTATCCCTCGACGTAGCGGTGTTATTCTTCCGCTTTCTTCCCACTACTAGGAAACAGGCTGTTAGTGGCGCACCCGAAATGCCCATCCGTGGCGCACTAGGAGTGCGCCACGGGCCTTGCGCTACGGCTATCTCTCAGCCGTGGCGCACTGCATAGTGCGCCACGGTTGTGTAGAGATAGGCGTAGCGCACCTCCTAGTGCGCCACAGAAGCTTGGGATGGTGCGCTACCCCTGGGATCTTCTGTGGCGCACTATCTAGTGCGCCACTAAACTTCCATAGTGCGCTTTAGGTGTAGTGCGCCACAGAAGGTTGACCATGTGCGCCACAGATGTATTTTTTGTTTTTTTTTTAATTTCCGAGCCAGATTATATGCAATACAGATTATATACAATATTACAGCAGATATACAGACACAGATACAAGATATACAAATACTCAATATGAAAAACAAGATTGAAACAAATACATATAGATAAGTCTCATACATGAATACATAGTCTAAGTTACATTGTTTCGATCATGTTAGAAAGTAGTAGTTGGTGACATGCGAATACATGTGTCGATCGAACAAGTTAGAGCTCGGAAGCTCGCCTAGAAATCTAAACTAGCTAGCTAGACACAAACGCGGGATAAATAACCAAAGAAGATAAGCATGATCACCGCCGCGACGAATGTGTAGGTCTTCATCCGGTTCCTTGTACTAACTCCCGCCAGATAGCACGTGTATCTAGCTTCCGCCTCCGCCATAGTGTTGTACCCTTTGTAGCTATTGCCGCTAAAACGGTGCACCTGTCTCCGGCAGTCTTCCCAATCATCATAGACTCCGGGAACCCGTCCCTTGTACACGACGTACCACGTCATCTATAAGTTGACAATAATAATTAACCGATTATTGAAAAAAAAACATATATAATTAAAGTCGCATATGAAGATACACTTATAGAAAGTACTCCTAAATTAAAAAGACCAAACTCAAAAAGCATGCCTCATATATAACTAGGTTGTTCGACACAGGAATATGCTACGATGGAACTGTCCGCCAAGTAGGATGCACAACACCTGGACCTATGCATAGCACAAGGCGGACAATCCCATCGCAACACATTCACATATAGTGTGCCACGACATTTCAATCATCGGCATTATTCTCGAAAAATACCAAAGTAACTCAAAAAGCATGCCTCGTATATAACTAGGTTGTTCGACATAGGAATATGCTACGATGGAACTGTTCGCCAAGTAGGATGCACAACACCTGGACCTGTGCATAGCACAAGGCGAACAATCCCATCGTAGCACATTCACATATAGTGTGCCACGACATTTCAATCATCGGCATTATTCTCGAAAAAGACCAAAGTAACTCAAAAAGCATGCCTCATATATATACATAGGTCGTTGGACACAGGAATATGCTACGATGGAACTGTACGCCAAGTAGGATGCACAACACCTGGACTTGTGCATAGCACAAGGCTACAATCCTATCGTAGCACATTCAAATATATAGTGTGCCACGACATTTCAATCATCGGCATTATTCTCGAAAAAGACCAAAGTAGCTCGAAAAGAATGCCTCATATATAACTAGCTAGGTCGTTGGACACAGGAATATGCTATGACGGAACGGTTAGCCATGTAGGATGCACAATTCCTGGACTTGTGCATATCACAAGGCTAACTATCCCGTCATAGCACATTCATATATATATTGTGCCACGACATTTCAATCATCGGCATATTCTCGAAAAAGACAAAAATAACTCGAAAAGAATGCCTCATATATATACATAGGTCGTTGGACACAGGAATATGCTACGATGGAACGGTGAGCCAAGTAGGATGCACAAGACCTGGACTTGTGCATATCACAAGGCTCATAGTCCCATCGTAGCACATTCACATATATAGTATGCCACGACATTTCAATCATCGGCATTATTCTCGAAAAAAGAGTAAGGAAAAAAAGAAGGACCAAATTGAGCAAAGGACCAAAGAGTAAGCAAAAAAACCAAGCATTGATTGATATATAATAATAAGCAAAATAAGTTCACTTGTCGTCCACACACACACAAAGGTCATCTATAGTTTGTAACTACAACTAGGCCAACATCAAGCCTTCTGGCTCGGCTTAGGGAATGGGAGGACGCCCTGTCTCGTCATGAACTTCCTATAGTCACCCTGCATCTCTAGGCGATCTTCTATGTCACGGTTATTCGGGATATTTCCTCCGTAGAAGATCCCCCCCGAAGTCATGACATCACGAAAGATGATTGCCCCAAACTGCTGCTGGATGCGATACATCTCTTGTCTAATATCCGAATCATTGATCTTGGCCTTTGCTTCGGCCCACTGTTTGAGATGATCTGGCAGCGTAGAATTTTGCTGGTCAAGTAGGAACGCCCTCATGTGATGGAGTGCGTAGTAGGCTTCCTTCTTACTGTTTTCCGGCTGCTTCACGCAGGGGAACTCCGTTACGTGGTTGAAGACGTGCCTGCCGAACTTGACCTTCGTACGCACGAAGGTGGTGCCTTCCGTCGAGGCAAAGCCAGTGAGAGCATCATCCAGAACTTCCTTGATCTTGTCGTAGTTTTTCTTCTTTTCTAGACTCCCCGAGGCAAAATACGTGGCGTGGGAATGCTTCGGCGATAAGGAGATGAGCGTGCAGTGTTCATCTCTGCGCAAAAAATTCAAATGGAATGTGTTGGAAAAAGAATAATGATGATCTAATAAAGCCAATCGACGGTGGCGAGTAAATAACGACTTACTCGGGAAAGTAAGGCACGAGAATGTATTCCTTTGTCTTGTTCTCCACGAGGATTCTCTTTAGGTACGAGGCCACGATACGTCGTTCGGCGGGGGAACCCAAGCAGCCGTCACGCATGTAGTAGGGGTCCACTATAGCGATGCCCGGTGTGTTCTCTCTAATGATCTGCATGGCCAGGCTGAGAGAAAACAGACGGACCATGGTATAGTGCAGCGGGTATAGGTGGAACATATTGAAGATGTCCTCGAACCGCAGGAAGAACAGATCCGCAGGGGCATTGTCGACGAAGCCCAAGCCTGGTGGCACCTTAACCACGAATACCGGGTGCGAGGGATCTTTCTCCGATAGAAGGCGTCTCTCTATCGTCAGCACGCCGTCATGCACACTCTGCAGTTCCGAACTGGCGAGCTTCCGCAAATTCTTAGGTAGCATGGGCTCACCCGCCACATGAATCCTCCACATAATTCCCTCGGGTCTTGGTGGCCCGTCCCGAAACCTGATCGGATTCGCAGTTGTTGACGCCACCGGCTGGCTCGAGCTGCTAGATTTTCTTTTCCTGCCCTTTTTTCCTTTTGGAGAGCAGGCAGGCACCGCAATCTGAGCACCGGCCGCCCTATGTAGTGTGTCAGGGCTTAGAATAAAGGGACGGTTGGTTGTATCAGCTGGCTCTGTAAAGGCGTAAGCTGGAGGCGTCTCCTGAGAACCAAACAGACGCTTGGTGATAGTGGCTTTCTCTGTGGGGCCACCAGCTAGGTCTTCTTCGTTGCCAAACTGAGTGCTGAAGAAGTGATCATTCCAGTCTTCATCGTCCTCGGCCGGATCCTGCGCCATGTGCATATCATCAACATGATCATCCGACCCACCGCGTGGAGGTGACGGCGAGGGCGGTAAGGGGGCCTTGCCACCGCTTGTCGCTGGCACGACAGGCGGTGCTGTTGTCTGTGGCGTGATGGCCCCCGCCGTCCCCAAACGGATCATGCTCTTTGGCCATAGCAAGAATAAGACGAAGCAACTTCTGAGGACATACGACTCTTCTTCATCCGCTCCTGGGGGTTGAATGGGAGGTTCCAGGTCGTCGCAGCCCCTTAGCACCCGACTAATTTTAACCCTGTGCACGCTATCTAGCATCGGCTTTGAGTGGAACGTGCGCTGCAAGGGTTGAACAATGGTACCCTTGGCAACATCCCTCAGCTCGTTGTTCACGTAGCATAAGAGAGTGCAAGGAACATCCGTCTGCGGAAAACATGTACGGCGTCGTCAGAGCGAGATGCCATAAGAGTAATAGATGGCATGAAAGGCGGTAATTAAAGCAATTTGTTTACCGTGATGGCGTCGAGATCGGCTAATGTCGACGCACCGCATACGGCGACGGGCGTGCAAGAGACGGAAGGGCTGCTTGATGGCGCGGTGCTGGCCGCCGGTGTATTCTCCCTACCGACGGGTGCTTGGAGCTCCGGTGCCGCCGCGACGATGGCAGGGGGGGCACCAACATGTACTCCGGCGCCGCGGTGATGGCAGGGGGAGTCACCAACACTTGCGGCGCCGCGGTGCTAGCGGGCGGAGTCACGAACACGTAGTTCGCCTGATTCGTCGGCGCCGCGTTGTTCGAGTGGCTGCTGACCATGCTTGGAATCGGGCACGGCCCTACTCGACCACCCGCACTCCAGTTCGCTATTGACTCCACCAAGGTAGGCAGGAATGACGTGAGGGTGATTGCCAGGTTGTCTTGGACGATCTGCGAGATCCGCGCCACTTGTGCCTTAATTTCTTGAACCTCTCGGTTTTCCTCCTCGCTCCTTCCCGACGGCGCCACATGTGTCCTCGGCGGTGGACCAAAATGATCCACCCAATTCTTACCCCCGAGGCCGGACAGACGGCCAGCCGACGACGGCTTCTTCGTAACCGGCTCTATTTTCTTGGCCCGATTCATCGCCCTGTTAAAAGGGTTATCCCACCGGGTGGCCGCCGTCGACCCCTGGGATGAGGAACCCTGGATCTGTAACACCCTCAGAATCGGACCTATGCAAGTTTTAGCGAAAACCCGCCGAACCCGCATAGAAACGATTCAAAGGTGCCCACCAGGCACTTTCGTGCGGGTGGAAAACGAAGTAATAACATTACACAACAGTCCTCGATGGGACCCACAGAACAGATATATATAACAGCGACTCCATGAGTCAAGAATACAGATATAATATACAAAGATGCAAATCACCTTGAAAATGATAGAGCGTCCGACTACGGACAAGATGCAAATGGGGCTAAGAGCCCTGAAGAATAACCAATGGCGTCCATAACCCTGCCCAGGCCAAGCCGGAAGGGTAACCCTGCTAACGACGTCGATCTCAAAACCTGCTTAAACAAAAGGGGTGCCGACAAAGGGCAGAGGAAAAAGAGGAGCGTCAGTACTGAGGCCAGTACACGGCGAGACTAGAATTCGGCGGTCCTCGCCTACATAGGTATGGTGGACTGAGCGGCAGCGGCAACATGCACTAAACAACCTATAGAGACTCGACACAACTGGCGGCTATCAGAGAGGGGTAAGAAAGACCTATTCGGAACCAACCTGATATTACCACCAAACAAACCCATCCTGGTGTTTCCCCCTCGAGACCAAACGAAGAAGTCAACCGAGGAACTCACACAGTTGGCAGTTTTATTTATTCAGTTATAGTTGCGGTAATTACTGGTCAAGTATAGATAATCATCCTGATAAAATAAGCAGTGGGCACTTTTAGTTAATCATTCCGTTGTAGTGGCAACAATTACTAGTCAGATACAATTAGCATGAGATATCCCAAAACCCAGCAGTTGTTGGTACTTTTATTTAGCCATTCCGTTGTAGTTGCAATACTTACTAGTCAGATACAATGGTCGCAAGCGACAACCCAAACAAGCAATTGTTGGCAGTGTTATTTAGTCATTCCATTATAGTGAAGCTGATTACTAGTCATTATAAAGTCAAATTTATAGCACTACTTTAGTTATAGTTGTCTATGATCGAGATACTGTGCTCCAAGTCGTCCATAACCGCGGACACGGCTTTCAGAAAGTTTTACCCGGCCGGGGTGCACCAATAGCAACACACACACGATCAACCTCGGAAAAACCAAATCAAATCCCAACGAGGCTTTCACGACAAAGCAATCATAGGATTCAGAAATATTTCAGGGGGCCACCCCATTGAGTAGACCCGCAACGAAGCTAGCTGACTCCGAGACGGACTCAAGGTTTGCGTCAATGGCTGTAAACGACTGGGAACCCCAAAACGGGGCTTGTCGATACCGCGAAAACACTCCGCTTACCTAAACAGTACAGTGTGCTCCTCGCACAATCGTAAATAAAGCAGTAAAGCATGGCATAAGTACAGGATCGTAAATAAAACCTCAAACTAGTTTGTGGCCCCAAGAAATAAGACTGAATCAAGCTCTGGCTAAAGGGGCCCATAATTCCCCGTATGTGGATAGCGCGATAAATCAAGGAACAGGTATCAAGCACTCGGGGTCCTACGGGACACAAGTGGACGGTTAACAACCAAATAACATCTATTGCCCACCTGTGCCTCTGCTTACCTACTTCAATTTTAGTTGTTAAACAATAATTAAAGTGAACAATAATAAAGCCATGATCAACTCCAACCTCGAACATGCGGCAATGCTCCAACAACTGTGGCACTCACGCAACAGCACTTGAGCAAGCGACTACGACGCGCAGGTCCAACTATCTACCAAACAACAGGTAATAGGATGTGTCCAAGGCAATATAAGGCTGCAAGGGATATCACGGGTACGAAAGCTAGAGCAACGCAACACAGATAGCAATAGATCAACAGGAGGGAATAAATACTATAAAAGTAAGATAGGTAGAAAGGGGGAGATGCTCGCCTGAAAACATTGTCGAAGGGTTCATCCGAAGATCGAGGCGAAGCTCACATCAACTCAACGGCCTTATCCGCGAAGAAGCAAAACTCTAGAATAAACACCGGATGCAATATTTAATACTACGACAGAAGACCGGCATGATGCATGCATGGTGTATGACATGGCAAAGATGCGATGCAATTAGGTCATATTAAGCGGAACCGGGGTCCCGACAATTAATTATATGGTTCAAGTTATTTAGCTACCCTGCATTTTAAATGTTGTATTAACATGGCCAATTATAGCGCCGGTTCGCTACATCAATTTAAATGAGGCCGATATGAGACTAGATTTGCCCGCATATGGGCCCCATATTTAATTATTAGGTGAATCGGCATAAGGCCCCCAAACCACACAAGATGCATGCGAGATGAACAATTAAATATGCAACAATTTATATAGTTGACCATTTATAAAATAGGGTTCTCGGATAAGAGGTCACACATTAGGGTCTCGACGGTCTTGGTGTTTCCGGGGTTCGGGGTTCGGTCTCAGGGTTCGACGGAAACGTTCTCGGATAACGGAGGTAGGTCTTGTCGCATCCGTGGTCTTCGGGTCATGTCGACGGTCATGGCGTTCGGGATGAAGTACTTGGCGTCCTCGAGGGAGTACTTGTCGTATCCGTGAAGGAGATCATGTCGGTCCGCAGGGTCCGGTCTTCGGAGTCTAACTCCGGGAAGGAGAACTTGGTGTTCCGAGGGGGATCTCCGGGTCATCGGCTCCAATTGTTGGCGATGTTCTTGGCTTGGAGTCGGGGTGTCTTTAGGTACCGCAGACCATGTACATCCTTGGTAGCGACGCGATGTCCTTGTGGGGTTACGGCTCGATGCATCTTCAACAGATCGATCTCGGGGCAGAACACATCAACAAATAGGAATATGGAGGCGGTCTTGTGCATTAGCGCTTGTGGTCAAACACTGCATCCCCACAGACGGTCAACGCAAACAGGGAACGGCCCCAGGGACGAGCACAACGGAGGACAGGGTGAGGCGGTCGCGGTAGCGGGTAGGGGAGCTCGAGGCTGGAGCTGGGACGGACGAGGGCAACGTGGCGGAGGAAGGTGCAGGCGGGGCAGACCGGCAGCGGGGAGGAGGCAGAGGGGGCGCCCGACGGCGAGGGGGCGCAACAGGGGGAGGCGGAGGTCGCGGTAGCGGCGGAGGCGAGGTAGAGGCGCGGGGCCGGCTCGCAGACGGTCGGCGGGGGAGGCGGCCGGAGGAGGTCGAGGATGCGGGCCCGCCGGCGACGGCGGCGAGGCGGGGAAGGGAGCCCGACGAACGGGGCGGCGGCGGCCAGGGGCGACGGACGGGCGCACGGCGCCGGGCGGACACTGGCGGGGCGGAGGCGGGCTTGGGAGGAGGCGGCCGGAGATCGGGGAGGCCGGCGGCGCGAGGGTGCGGCCTGCGGGCGCGCTGCTGCGCCGGCGAGGCGACCGCAGAGGAGGCACGAGGGCGATGGGGTCGAGGGCGCCGATGACGGGAGGAAGGCGAGGCGAGGGCGGCTAGCAGCTCGGGCCCGCGGGGTCGGGGTCGAGCGGGCGCGGAGGCAGGGTCTTCGGCGGCGCGGTCGCGCCCAGGCGGCGGCGAGGGTCGACGGTGGAGGCGGCCGGGGTGACGGAGGAAGAGCGGACGGCGGGGCAGGTGCGGTGGCGACGGGGTGGCCGAGGCGAAGGAGGCGGAGGAGAAGGCGGTGGCGGGGCAGACGGTGGCGAGCGGGTAGGGAGGAGAGAGGAGAAGGGGAGGTTGGGGACGGGCCGCGGGGGGTTGGTGGTGGGACCCAGGGGCATGGGGGTGGGACAGGGTGGAAGGAAGAGGGAGGGGGGCATGTGGCTGGTGGGGCGCGGGCCCAGGGCCAGAGGGTGGGGATGTCCTGTCAGGGAGCGGCCAGGGGAGAGGTGGTGTGGTGGTGTGGTGGGTCCGGCGGGTGAGGTGGAGGGGAGAGGGGTGTTTGGGAGGTGAGGTGGCAGCGGGAGAGTGGTTGGGGGGGAGAGAGAGGATGAGGTGGCAGACACCGATTGGTGCAGGTGAGGTGGAGGGTTGGGGTAGAATAGGACTGGGTAGGTTATTTGGTATAGAAGGTTTTAGGGGGGGCTGGTTTAGGACTAGATATTTATTTTCAGTTTTCTTTACACATTATTTAAAGAGCCTTTGTAAATCATTTAGTCAAAACAAAATATATGGACAACCGAAGTTTGTTTTGGAATTAGGACGGGGGTTTTTGCAAAACAAAATAGACCTTTGTAAAAATAGTTTTTATCACACGGATGCACGATGATGTCATGTTGATGCAATGCACAAAATTTCAACGCGATTTTCTAGTAGTGGTTTTGCGGGATGCCACAGGATCCATGACTAGCAACAATTTCCTCCTCCTGCAGAAGAAGTAACAGTGAATCATTTAGATCATCGATTAGATTGCAATCGTGTTGATCCGCGGTAATTAGATTATACTTACCACAATTTCCTCGAATTCCTTCACCGCAGGATCCGCGGTGAGTTGTTTGGTTTTTGGGTCCACATGGTAACGGGCCCTGATGAAGTTTCGAACCTGCCCGGGTTCGAATTTAGCAAAGGGGTTTTCTATCCCCTTGGATCTATACTCTTCGTCCTCCTTATTCCATTTGGCCTCCGCGGTTCTGTATCCACCAGATCCGAGATGGTGATGACCTATATTCATCGCCTGCAACACCTTTCCCCGATTACTATTGGCCAGGGCTCTTTCGGATTCACACCTCTCCTTGAACTCCCGGAACTGATCTTCGGTGATCTGCGGGTCAATCTTCTGGATCTCCTCGAGACTTTTGCCTTCTTTATAGATCTTCTTCTTTATCCGGGTTCTCCAGCTGGCCAGGGCGGTGCTCATCTTTGTGAGGGCGGATTTGTTTACTTCGTTCCCATGATAATTTGTGTTCTGATACTTAGCGGGGAACTTGTATCTGGCGTGCAGCTTCTCGAAGAGGAGTGTGCGCAAGTGGCCATTATCTTTATGCCAGAGATTCTCAGTGTTGATCGAGATGGTTGTCCGGGTGATCGCCGCCACTTGCCCACCGTACCCTTTGACGACAAGGGCGGGCTCCAAAGGAACCCCTGATGGGCTCACTTCGGTAATTTCCTCCCTGACCGTGCCGACCGTGTTCGGGCGCCGGTCCTTCGGCTTCTTCTTCTTCTTCTTAGGAGGGTTGCTACCACTCCCTGTGCCCTCGCCACCATCAGTGGTTTCATCGCCTGCCGTTCCTTCGGCTTCTTCCTCCGCGTCTTCCATCTCATCATCCTCACTCTCCGAAGGATGGTATTCTTCATCGTCTTCTAGCCGCTGGGCCGCCTCCCAGAATGTCAATTGTTTATTCGGAGGTCTGAGTTCTCCTTCAGTGCTGATGCGCTTAGAACATCCAGCCTCGTCGTTGTCACACATCTTTGCACTAATAAAAAACAAATAATTGGTTAAATGCACGAAAAAATCCGGCATGACCTTTGCTAATTTTCTTAAACTAGGAGTGCCCGATTTCTGCCAAAACGGAAGTTAATCAACATTCCGGCAAAAATCGGGACTCATTTCATACAAGAACCTGCATACACACATAATAAAGTGCTTCATATACAAGCACAAGCACAATTTCAAGGTGCTGTTGTCCCAGCACAGATAGTAGTAGAAGCACAGTAGCACCACAGATAGTAGTAGCCAGAGCAACACTAGGATGGATATAAGGAACAGATAGTAGTAGCAGCACAGATAATAGAAGTAGTAGCAGCTCAAGTAGCATAGAAGTAGTAGTAGCACAAGTAGGGTGGACATATAATATGTGGATGTTCCAGACTAAGAAGAAGAGCAAGCACAACAATGACAACAGCAAGCAGAGCAAGCACAACACAGCAAGCATATTGCTGTCATTTGTACTATTTCAGTGGGAGAAAACAGTGGATTCACCAGGCTATTATTTGGATGAAATATGCAAAGATCATATTTCTATCAGTATTAGCTCAGTAATATCAAAACATTATATACCAAACTTATGTTTTCTGAAAGAAAGAAATTGTAGAGCAACTGAATGTGTACATCAAACATATCTTAAGTACTGACTGCCCAATATGCTTTTTTCTGGAAGCTGGTTTAGAAGTACTAACTTCCCAATATGCATTTTTTTACAAAACACCAACTTTCGACAGAGTGCACAACATTAGTATGATTGATAAGCAGCTAGCATATGAGCCTGCTTGACCACACCATGACACTTCCTCTGCCTCCAGTGTTGTGTGATTATTTACAACAATGTTGATCCATGAAAGTTAACAGAAAGATGGGCATTTAAGAAACAACCCATCACAAACATGGTAATAGCCATTGATGCTAGTTGAGATCTAATGTTAGGATGCTAGTTAATAAACAACCCAGCACAAACTCTTGCTTGAACTTTTGCTATGAATACATACAGAAACCAGCTAAGCTAGTAATTAAGGCAAGATTTTCACAAGAGTTTAGTACTCAGATTTTTTACAACTTGAATCTTGCTACTTGCTTAAGTATAAAAGTACTGAAGCAGCAGCAGCACCTAACACTACTTTCTAAACCTACTACTACCAATAACACACCATCCATTTCTAGCAAAGCTACTACTACCTGGACACTGGTAACAGAAGCAGTAGCAGCACCAGCAGGACCTCCTTTTTTACTGTTTTTCATTAACTAACATGCTACCAGTTGGTGTATGCCACACAGGCATAATGTCCATCTTAGAAGCATCCACACAGGCAAGCATACAATCATGCAGAAATAAAAATTCAGAATAATGTTCATCTCAGAATAATTTATCTAGGGGCTAAGACAACTAGGAAAGGAAGTTGCTTGCAGTGTAATCCATGCAACCATGAACCATGAAGAAAAAACCACTGTTATGATTTCATACTACCTAAGAACATTTCCTAACTCTGAATCCTAACTCTGAACCACTACTCTGAACAACCATAATGTCCATCTTAGAAGCATCCACACAGGCAAGCATACAATCATACTACCTAAGAACATTTCCTAACTCTGAATCCTAACTCTGAACCACTACTCTGAACAACCATAAACCATGCAACCATTTCCTAACTGAATTTCCAAATCTGAATTTCCTACTCTAAATTTCCTAATCTGAATTTCCTAACTGATTAACATTTCCTAATCTGAATTTCCTAATCTAAACATTTCCTAACTGAATTTCCTAAGAACATTTCCTACTCTGAGCATTTCCTAACTGAACCCTACTCTGAATCCTAAGAAAATCTGAACATTTCCTACTCTGAATCCTAAGAACCCTAACTGAACCCTAACTTTGAACCCTTACTCTGAATCCTACTCTGAATCCCCTAAGTGAATGGATGCAACGAGAGGGGAGAGAGGGGGAGAGGGGAGAGGGTGATTCTCACCTCCGAGACAAGGACGACGACGAGCACGCGGACGATGAGGGCCTTCTCCTTCACGGACTGCGCGGCGACTGCGACCTCCTCCTCCACGAAACGAGCGCGACCCCCTCCTCTTGGCGTGGCGACTGCGACCTCCTCCTCCTGGGATGCGGTGGCGGCGGATTGGCAGCGGCACGGGCCTGCTCCTCCACGGTCTCCTCCTCGAGTGGCGGCGGCTGGCAGGGCTGGCGAGGCGGCGGATCGACAGTCTCGGCGGTGGCTGGCAGGAGATGGGTGGGCGCGGTTGAATGGGGATGAGGGACGTGTGTGCCTGCGTACGTGCACGTGGATAAGACAAAGATAGGCGTAGCGCACTCTGGCATAGTGCGCTACGGATATCCGTAGCGCACTATGCCAGAGTGCGCTACGCCTATCTCCTCTAGCAACTGTATAAGAAAAGAGCCGTCCCACTATCAAACAGATTCACTACCCTATCCCACTGGTTCTGCCCACTACTCTATTCTAAAGTTCTAAGCACCCAGGTTCGAATCCTGGTGCCCCCTTTTTTATTTTTATTTTAAAAATACTTTTAAATGTTCCAAAAATGCCCAAAAGTGGTAATATATGCCATATTTGTTTTGTTTTTATTTTATAAATACTTTTAAATGTTCCAAAAATGCCCAAAAGTGATAATATATGTCATAAAAGTGGTACAAATAATATGATTCAAAGTATAACTAATTTTTATAATAATTTGTCCATAATAATATGAATCGGGCACGGCCCTACTCGACCACCCGCACTTTACAATTTTTTTCGACCACGCGTTTGCAATATTTTTTGAGCTAGCGTTTTACAATCTTTTTTCCCTTATTTGTCGCGGTTGAATAATTTAGCCCTGGCACTTTAATGTTTCTTCTTTCGAACGGGCTACCTTTTTTGGGTAGGGTTGCCCTTTTTCTTCTTGTGATGTATGTTGCTGCATCGTAGTCGTCGTCATCTTCAATCTTTGGATCGCCGTACTGGTCGAAGTCTTGCTCGTTGGCGACTCCATCCATTCCGATGATGTTTCTTTTTCCTCTCCTCACGACAACACGGCTAGGCTTTGTCGGGTCGGTAATGAAAAAACATTGGTCCACTTTGGTAGCCAGTACCCACGGTTCATTTTTCGCGGCCACGTTTGCACCGGCGGCCTTGGATTTGGCTGCTTCAGGTATAACCATGGTTGTGAAATACCGGTCTTCTCTTTCGACGCTCTTTGCCCATCTGACACGGAACATCGGCACCTTTTCTCCACAGTAGTCGAGCTCCCAGATCTCCTCGATTCTTCCGTAGAATCTTTCCTTCACGTTGTCATCGGTGTAGAATTCCGACGTTACGCCTGAGTTCTGATAATCACACTTGTTGTCCTTTTCCTCCGTGTAGAATGTGTAGCCGTTGATATCATATGCCTGATAGGTCACCAGGTTTTGCATCGATCCCTGCGACAAGGTGAATATGATCTTTTCCGTGTCAGAAGAATGCGAGCGCGGGGGATTATCAAGGAGCGTGTGCCTAAACCAACGCGTGAAATCTGAGTTGTGCTCTTTGATTATTTCTCCCTGCGTCCTCTGTATGCCCCGGTCAATGTACTTCTTCTCGATTAACCTTTTGTGCTTCTGTACCCAAGGAACGACCAGTTCTAAATGCTGTAGCGCGACGAGATTTGCTCGATCAAAGTCTGCGCGTCGAAAATCGAAGTCTGCATGCAGTATGCGACGACCCTCTCGGTGACCAGATCCGTCGAGCTTGCCAAGGTGTCTGTTGACGGGAAGACCGACAGGGTTCTCGATGTCTAGATAATTCGTGCAGAAAGAGATGCACTCTTCGGCCAGAAAGCCCTTGGCTATGCTTCCATCTGGACGGGACCTGTTGCGAACGTATCCTTTGATGTGTCCGTTCATCCTTTCGAACGCCATCATGCTGCGGAGGAACATCGGCCCGAGTTGTACAATGTCCTCCACGACATGGACCAGCAGATGCACCATAATGTCGAAGAATGCGGGTGGGAAGTACACCTCAAGCTCACATAGTATCACCACGATCTCCTCCTGTAGCCTTCCGAGCTGATTCAAGCCAATCGACTTCCTAGAGATGACGTCGAAAAACTTGCATAGGCCAAATAACGTTTCATGGACGTGCTCGTCCATTATCCCTCTTAGTGCGACCGGAAGTACCTGCGTCATTAGCATGGCACAGTCGTGAGACTTCATGCCACTGAACCTCTTCTTCGCCTCGTCTAGGTATCTGCTTATCTTGCCAGCGTAGCCGTAAGGAAATTTGACTCCTAGAAGGCACTTGAAAAACTGTTTGATCTCATCCTGGCTTAGAGTGAAGCAAGAAGGAGGGCAGTAATATTCGTTCTTCTTGAACTTTTTACCCTTCCGACGACCTTGTGTCGTCTCCGACTCATGATCGTCGTCATCTTCCTGATCATCAGGAGTAGTGCGTCCTCCGTGAAGATCCTTCCGGATACCCAAGCATATCAGGTCGTGCCTTGCTTTCGGACCATCTTTCGTCCTATCTGGCATGTTGATTATGGTGGTGACCAGACTCTCGCACACGTTTTTCGTGATATGCATGATGTCGAGACTATGAGGCGTGCGGAGAAACTTCCAGTATGGCAACTCCCAGAAAACAGACCTTGTTTTCCATACCTTCATCAGCGGCTTGTCTTGTTGCTGCCTCTTTCGCTTCTTTCTAGGCTTAGGACAATCTTTCCAGTTTTTCAGCAACTCTTCCACTTCTTCGCTGCTCCTATGCTCTGGGATTCCTCGGGTCTCTGATTTGCCATTGAACAGGTCTCCACGTTTTCTCCATGGATCATTCTTGCCGAGCCACCTCCGGTGCGCCATGAACACGGTTTTCGATGACCCTGGATCTTTCTCTAGTTGGAGATAGCTTGTGTTATCCATGCACCTAACGCATGCGCAGAATCCTTGGATAACCTGCCCCGAGATATACCCGCAACCTGGATAGTCTTGCACCGTAGTGATCAACGCGGCTCTCATAGTGAAATAATCTTGTGCGACGGCGTCGTAAGTATTGGCTCCAGATTCCCATAACGTGGCTAGCTCCTCTTTCAACAGCCCGAGATACAGATTGATGTCGGTACCAGGTTGTTTCGGCCCTTGAATTAGCATACTCATTTGTATGTACTTCTTCTTCATGCACAACCATGGAGGGAGGTTGTACATCCATACAAACACGGGCCAAGTGCTGTGCGTGATGCTCTGGCTACCGAACGGATTGAGTCCATCGGTGCTCGCACCAAGCCTGATGTTCCTCGAATCTCCACCGAATTCTGGGAATTCGAGGTCCAATGCTTTCCACTGGCTAGCATCTGAAGGGTGCGTCAGCAGCTCATCCTTTTCGGGGTCATCATCATCTCCTGGCTTCTTCCTTTCCGCATGCCATCGCATGAGCTTCGCTTCCTTAGGGTCCGCGAAATAGCGCTGCAGACGAGGAGTGATAGGAAAGTACCATACCACTTTTCGAGGTGCTTTCTTCCCTTTCTTGTATCGACTCACGCCGCACACCGAACATGTGGTTTTCTCTGCGTCCTCGCCTCGATAAATGATGCAATCGTTGATGCATACGTGATATCTAACGTGCGGTAGATCGAGAGGAAAGACTATTTTCTTGGCATCCTCGATACTAGTTGGACATGTGTTCCCCTCCGGGAGACGATCGTGCCAGAATGCCATCATATCGTCGAAGCTTGCGTCGCTCAATTTGTGCTTTGCCTTCATCTCCATAGCCTTGAGCGTTACATTCAACCGGGTATCATCGGGCCTGCATCCTTCATACAATGGAGTAATCGCGTCTTTCTCAAGTTGCGCAAGCTTGGCTTTCTCTCTAGCGGCAGCCCTGGCGTTACTCGTCTGCTTGAGAAGCAGCTCTTGCACATAAGGGTCCCGCACCCAGCCTGACGTTGTTCCATCGTCGTCTGCTCCTCCGGCATCTAGATCATCATCATCCTGGTCTGCTTCCGCACCTTCACCATCTCCAGGAGACTCTTCATCATCTCGCCCGTTCTCGCCGTGATGATGATCATCGTCATGTTGGCCACCTTCACCGTCTCCATCATCTACGTCATCGCTTATCCAACGAGTGTATCCATCCATGAAACCATGGCGGAGCAGGTGCGCCTGCAGATTTCCGGAATCTGGGTCGATCACCCAGTTGAGTTTGCATCTTCTGCACGGACATCTTATATCTGTCTTGTTATTTCGTATCATGTCGGCCGTCGCACATTTCAAAAATCTAGCCACAATGCCTTCGCTCATTATGCGGACCATTTTTGCCTGCACGGTGTACACGGTACAATTTTGAAGTCTATTAGAACCACATAATGAATGCATGCATGCAATGGTCGATAGAAAATTTCGGCATGACCTATCCTAAAATTAGGACCTTTGCGAAATGCCAAAGTCTTGCCAAAATGGAAATGAATCAACATTTTGGCAAAATAAATGGCAACTTGTTCACATACAAACACAAGAGAGAGAGATCGAGACCGATCCATACACACATGAACATATCATTATCCTCTCCATACGCACATGCATGAGCATCATCGATACTCTCCATATACACACACACATATGACCATCCTCTCCACATACACACATCATGAGCATCGATCATCTACATACATATGAGCACATCATCCATATACACATGAACACATCCTTACATGGACAACTTACCGAGATGAGAGACCGATCGCGAGAAAAGATGGAAAGGAGAGGTGCGCGCGTCGACCGGAGAAGGAGATGAGAGACCGGAGACCTCCTCTATTACTTATGTAACATCCAAAGCAAGTTTTACATGCTAAAAATGGTGAATGGGTGGAGAAATTGAGGTGGGAAGGAGAAGATTCCGACTAGATCTAAGGAGGAAGAAGAAGGGGAAAGTGAAGTGTGGGGTGGTGGATGTGTGGTCACACATGTGCACATAAAGTGCTGTCCTAAAAAAATCGACACATCCGTGGCGCACACGGCCCTAGTGCTCCACAGGGAGTAGACACAACTATGGCGCACTAGGCCATGTGGGCCACAGATGTTCCTACTCCCAGTGGCGCACTAGGCCGAGTGCGCCACAGAAGTTTGTGGCCGTTTCACAGCAGAGGGGGGCGTGCGCTTAGGCGTAGCGCACCCCCCCATGTGCGCCACAGATGAGACTAACAACCGTGGCGCCCATGACCCTAGTGCGCTACAGATATTTGGCGTGCGGCCAACAGGCCCCTGGCCCACACACATCTGTGGCACACTATAGTCATGTGCGCCACGGTTATTCTAGTTACTAGTAGGGCACTGCCCACAGGTGAGCCACGCCTGTTTTAGCCGTGGGGCACTTCAACCATGTGAGCCACGGATGTGCTGATTACCTATAGCCGTTTTCCTAGTAGTGTCCCTTTGATTCAGTGGGCGGAGGCGGGGGCGCCGGAGATGGAGATGCACTCGCGCTGCGGTCCCTCTTAGGAAGGGGTGGACTATTGTTTCTCGGTGGAGACGGTGGACTCAGAGGTGATGGTGGCCACGGAGGTGATGGATTGCTTCTTGGATGAGAAGATTGTCTTGGCGCCTAGCCTGGAAACACGATCTGCTGTTTTTTCCAAAGAATGATCCCTCCCTCCACTTCTCCCAGTGTTTTCTCCCCTTCACCTGCAGGGATGTCAAGCCCTAGTGATTGACATGTCGGTTCAACTTCATCCACACCGACACAAGCATAGCCAGCTGGAACTTCCGGTGGACAAGGTAAAGCAAAGCCGAGCGCCACCTTCATAGAAATGTTCTTCACTATGACATGTAGCTCACAAGCTATCCTTGCCTCGACTTCATCCATGGGGTAGCGAACCATCGTTGCACCGGCTGTATCATCTATCACCGGTGCATTATTCTCCATCAGCAGTAGATTATTAGCTTGTACCTCCGTGGAAGCCACGCTGCTTCTCCGCTGAGATGGGCCCACCGGACTGTCTAATGCAGGATCTTGCTGTCGGGCCAGTACCCTAAGTTTATTAATCTACTCCTGTTGCAGCTTGAACATGGCTTGAAAATCCTCGTTCCTTTTTTCAACCGCCTCCAACCGCGCCGCCTCCTCTGCCTTCAAGTGGTCAAGTGTCAAGTGGTTTGTTATCAACAAAAGGCTAAGTATATGACTGCTATTATAACAGCTAAAGAGGGCATTTGTGTCAAGTGTTTTGTTATCAAACTAGGTGTAGTTCACAGCAGGGATAATACTATGAAGATATATTGTACGACAATATTATCAACATGTTTTAACCCCAAAGAACTAAAGGTCTCACCAAGGGACCAAATTTATACAAAGCCATCTCATTAGAGAATGAGTGATGTGTAGAGACGCAAAGACATGCAATTACACACGGACCTAGAAGTGTCAGATCCGAAGATCAGTTGACCACTAGCAATCGTATACATACAACACCGGAAAGACATAGGTGTTGAATACACAAAGGTTTGAAACTAGATTATTGACTCTAGTGCAAGTGGGAGACTGTTGGAGATATGCCCAAGAGGCAATAATAAAGTGGTTATTATCATATCTTCATACTTATGATAAATGTTTACATACCATGCTATAATTGTATTAACAGGAAACATTAATACTTGTGTGATTTGTAAACATAAAAGAGTCCCTAATAAAGCCTCTTGTTAAACTAGCTTATTGGTTAATATATGATCATAGTTTCCTGATCATGAACATAGAGATGTTATTAACAACAGGGTCATATCATTAGGAGAATGATGTGATGGACATACTCCTATAGTTAAGCGTAACATAAAGATCAAGTCATTTAATATAGTTCATTTGCTATATGCTTTCTGATACATAGTAACCTAATTCCTTCGACCATGAGATCATGCTAATCACCATCACCGGAAGGATTCTTTGATGACATCAAACACCACACCGTAACTGGGTGGCTATAAAGGTGGCATTGAGTGTTCGAAAAGTATGTGTTGAGGCACATGGATCAAGAGTGGGATTTGTCCATCCATATGACAGATAGATATACTCTGGGCCCTCTCGGTGGAATGTCATCCAATTGGCTTGCAAGCATGTGACTGGCTCACAAGGGATCAAATATCACGGGAACGAGAAAAGAGTACTTATCAGTAACGAGGTTGAACTAGGTATGCAGAGATACCGACGATCAAAACCTTGGATAAGTAAACTATCGTGAGACAAAGGGAAATTGGTATCGTATGTAAGTGGTTCATTCGATCACAAAGTAATCGTAGAAATATGTGGGAGCCATATGAATTTCCAGATTCCTCTATTGGTTATTGATCGGAGAAGTGTCTCGATCATGTCCGCATAATTCACGAACCGTAGGGAGACACACTTAAGGATTCGATGTTGTTGAGTAGTTATGGAATGATGAGTAAGAGACCGAATGTTGTTCGGAGTCTCGGATGGGATCCGGGATATCACGAGGAGATCCGTAATGGTCTGGAGAATAAGATTCATATAAGGAAAGTCCTGTTTCGGAGTTGGGGAATGATTCCGGTGTTTTCATCGGGAATGTTCTAGAAGGTTCCGGAAGGTCCGGCACTCCGGAGGGGAAGGGTACATGAATGTGTCATGACAATGTAGAATGGTTGCATCATGTACTAGGTATCATGGCTGGGCAAAATAAAGGAACAAATCAAATCCTAGTTTGAAAAGTCAAACGCCAATTTGAAAAGTCAAACGGCAAGTTTGCTTGGTGGAGGGAGAGTAGGAAACCTACTTGGGGAGGAAGTCCTCCTCCCTCCACCCGCCGGCCAAGGAGGCCGAGTTGGGGGAGGACTCCCTCCTCCCAACTGGCGTCCTCCCACCTATAAAAGAAGGGGCAGGGGTGCCCCCTCTTACCTACACCCTATCACACCTAAACCCTAGCCTCTAAGTCGCCGGCCACCTCCAAGCCGCCGCCTAGGGCCTCCTCTAAACTCGGCGAGTTAGGGTTTCCCCAAACCCTAGTCGCCGACCAAGCCCTCCCCTTGGTGCCCTCTAAACCGTAGATCGCCAAGGCCTCTCTCATACTCCACCATACTCGCTCCGGCTTAAGGCGAAGCCCTACGAGATCTCCCCTCTACTTCCGGTACCACGCCGTCATGCTACCGGAATCGCGAGGAGAGTGCTACAACCTCCGCTGCCTGCTGGAACAAGGGAGAGAAAGTTCTTCATCGAGTACCGAACGTGTGACCGACTACGGAAGCGCTGCCGGAACGCAGCGCCGGAAGGATCCTCTACGCAATCTTGAGATCGGAAGTGTACGACTACATCATCCACGAGAATCTGCTCTCGTTAACTGCTTTGGATCTTCGAGGGTTAGTACTCTATCGACTCGTTGCTGCAATCTAGTAGATAGATCTTGGCTTGTGTGTGTTCATGCGATAGAATTTTTTTGTTTTCCATGCTACGAACCCCTATAGTGGTATTAGAGCCGTGTCTATACGTAGATCTGTTGCACGAGTAGAACACAATGGTCATTGTGGGCGTTGATGCTTTTGTTGTCGATTGCTTCTTGTGTACTTTGCATCTTGCGGGATGGTGGGATGAAGCGGCCCGGGCTAACCTTACATGGCATCGTTCATGAGACTTGCTCCACGCTTGACATGCAACTTGTATTGCATAAGTGGCTTTGCGGGTGCCTGTTTCTCCCAACATAGTTAAGATTCAATTTACAACGGGTGATTGACAATACTAGTATCAATGTTGTGGTTCTTGTTCGTAAGTTAGAACGACATTTATTGAAATCCCCAAACCACGTAAAACATGCAAAGAAAATTAGAGGCGTCTAACTTTGTTTTGCAGGGGTGTGCTGTGATGTGATATGGCCATGATTGTGATTATATATGATGTATGCAATGTTCCTTATTGTAAGTTGGCAACCGACAGGAGCCATATGGTTGTTTCCATTAAGTCCTGCGTGTCTATTATTCAAAGTAGTTGTAATAGTTGATGCTGGTGGAAGACAATCATGAAGCGGCGCCATTGACCTTGACACCACACCGGTGATGATGGAGATCATGTTCGTGCTTGAAGATGGAGATCGGAAGCACAAGAAGAAAGGCCATATCATATCACATATTATGAATTGCATGTGATGTTAATCCTTTTATGCATCTTGTATTGCTTAGTTCACGACGGTAGCATTATAAGTCAAGCACACAATTTCAAGTTTTAAAGTGGTCATCCTTAGTAAGCACCATTGCTAAAGCTCGTTGTTTCGAAGCTCCACGTGATGATCGGGTGTGTTAGATTCTGCGAGTGTATACAACGTGAGCAAGCCAGATTTGCTCATGCGGAAGCTAAGGTTTGATCTTGACGAGCCTAGCATGTACAGACATGGTCTCGGAACACGGATCACCGAAAGGTAAAGCATGAGTCATATAGTAGATATGATGAACATGTTGATTGTTCGCCATTGAAGCTACATTAACTCTCGTGATGATCGGTTTTGATGTGGTGGATTTGGTTCGTGTGATCACTAAAACAATGTGAGGGATATTGTTTTGAGTGGGAGTTCAATGGCAATATGATTAAAAGTTGAACACTATTTATCATAAATTAAATCAAAGTGAATTTGCATAATTGTTGTAGTCATTGGCATCCATTTACCACCTTGCGCTTAGTTATAATTGAGATGATAGAACTATAGAATTCTTGTTAGTTACTTTACGAACTGGTACTGTATTGTTTTGAAGTGTTAATCTAAAGTTTAAAAGTCCCATTGCAAACTTTTAGTAAGTTCCGGTTATTCCATGAAGTTTAATAATTGGTATTAAATCAAGAGTGACAATTCCAAGTGTTAGTGTATGAGTATCATGTTTGTCTCCATGATTCTTGATATTCAAAGGATTGTCTTAATATCAAGGTTATCTAGGATCTGAAAGAGTTGTTTCAGAAACCATGATGTATGGAAGATATTGTGATATCTGAAACGAAGTTTTGGTTGCAACATGATAGAGTATAATATGGCAAAAGTCATGTTTTCATATTTGATGAGAATTTGCAAAAGGTTGGAGGCACTAGTTGTCCTAATCCTCCAAAAGGTTTTGGAAAGTAACATTATACTCGCGATTCATCGTTATAAGATAAAAGTAGCTTGATCATGGATAATTCCATGATAAGGATGAATATTTGATGTAGGTAAAATGTTTACTACACCAAGAGATTATTAAAGAAAGGAATTTGAAAGAACACCAAACATTTGATGGTGGTGATCTACTTCAAAGTGCAAGTCCAAAGACATTGGTATTTAACTATACACGCTTTGGACTATGTGTCATATGTATGGCTTCGCTATTGATGATAGATTATTTCAAACGGAAAAGGAAATACTGAAAGAGAATCTCATAAATATATGGCAGAAAAGAAAATACTAGAATTGTTTAGCTTAAGTATATAGATGATATACATGTTATGGCTATATTCTTTGCTTATTAAACAATGTGGTTCTTAAGTATTTGATACTGAATTTGTTGGTGTGAATCGTCATACGAAACAACACAATTCATGAACTACAATGGCCTAAGTAACTAGAAAAAGAATATGTGATGATGTTCATCGAGAACAAATAAAGGGTTATTGTGTTGCTTGTTAAACATCAAAGCTTGCCTTCAAGATTTGTTTTATCAGGTGTTATGAGAACAAAAGGGTTGTTCAAATAATTGAGGTAATCCATAAAAGATGGATGATTTACAAATCTCGTTGTAGAAATCACATCCATAAAACTAGTGCTAAAATGTCGAAAGACAAATTGATTAAAAGATCACTTAGGAAGTGAAATCGCCGTTTAAATTATAATGGAAAGAAAACATGAAGAAACTCCATGCTGATGGAATTTTGGAGTTTTTTTGATTTTTGATCAAATGACGCTTGTGAAACTTTCCTAGAGATAATTAAAACTTCGTTCATAGGCCAAAAGGGAACGAATGAATAGCTTATTGGAACTTGTACATATTGTTGTATGAAGTCCATTATGTGTAGTCAAGAGCGATGGAGTTGAACTTCATATACTTCCTCCGAAAATTTGAGTGAATATATGAATATTTACTTAATAAGGATGAAGTATGAAACATTTGAAAAGTTCAAAGACTTTCAAGATGAAGTGCAAAATCATTGTAACAAGAATATAAATAGTTTATGATAAGATCATAAAGGAAGATTTTTGAGTTACAAGTTTAGCATAATACCTAAGATTTAAGGAATTGTTCCGTGGATTTGCATTTCCCGAAACACCATAAGAGTAAGGAGCGTTCGAGATATGTAATTAAACCTTGTTTGACATGGTAAGATCAAAGGTGTAATTCATAAAACTGCCATTGTATTTTAAAGATCAAAAGCTTTAGAGACTACCGTTTTTCCACTGAAAAGAGCTTCATCATAATCCGTTGAAATGACACCATATAAAGTTATGGTTTGGGATAAAACCCAAGTCGTCCTTTCTTAAACATTGGTATGCTATGCATAAGAAAGATGTTTGCAACCAAAGTCGGATGAACCTGTCTTTGTATGTTATTTCGAATAACTGTTCCTCCATAACACTGGAGACAAAAGTGTTTGTCGCTTAGAACGTCAAGTTTCTTTGAGAAGGAATTTTTCGTGAAAAGATAAGTGGGAGGACAATAGAACTTTGATAAGTATATAAGAACCTTAGCTATATGTGCAAAGTTGCGCAGCACCGAAAAGTGTTCCGGAGGCACCAATAATGCTCATGGCTCACGTGCCTCAAAGGTTGTGGTTACGGAGGTCAAAGTTTCTATTGAACCAAGTAGGTCGGGTAAACAATCAAATACCAAGATTTGAGGGTTGAATCATTATTTGAGAATAATGAACGGACTACATGCAAATAAGCGATGATGGGCCCTAACTCCATAAAATGGCTTGAAGCCATAAAATCCGTGATAGTTCCATACACGAGAAATCAAGTTTTGAACTTGAAGGACCCTCGATAAAGGTGTAAGACCTTACAGTTGTGTTTGGATCTATAAAGAAATAGACATGGATGTTTCACATCTATGAAATAGTCGACATGTTGGGAAAGAGTTCACAACAATGTTCAAAGGTTGACTATGACAAGATTTGATCTTTCATAGCGATATTTAGTCTAGACGGATTAATGTAGCAACCACTACATATGATTTTGTTATGTGGTAGTTGAATAAACAAAACAAGTTCTTCTAATAGAATTGTTACCTAGGACGTGTGCATAACACGGTCCATAGGGTTTTGTTAATTCAAAGGATGCTAAAAACATATGCAAACTTCAATGGTTGAAGTAAGCATCGCGGAGTTGGAATCTTCACAATGATGAAATTGTTAAAAGAGTTTAAATTTATCAGAGACGATGAAGATGCTTGCATTTGCAAGAAATTAAGTGGGAGCGCTGAGACATGTTTCTAATACATTATGTGGAAGACATACTGTTGATTGGAAATGATGTATCTTTTATTAACACATATTAAGAATTTCATCCCGATGAAAGATTTATGCAAAACCCAAATATTTGGCATCTATATCTATATAGATAGATTAAGACACTAATATGGTTGTGCCGAAAGTACATAGATGATGTATTGAATGAGTTCAATATAGAAACTACAAGAAAGGTTCTTGTCACACAAAAAGGATTGAATGAGTTCAATATTGATGATATATTCAAGTGTATTGACACTTGGTAAGTGAAACAAAGATTCAAGTATAGATTGATACTTGATGTATGAAATCACAAAGAGTATTTATATCAATCATGCTGTGATATGTACAAATCTAGATATGTCCTATGCTCTAAATGATGTGAGCATATACCAGAAAGATTCATAAGATGATCATTGGACGATAGTAAAGATATTCTTATGATCTTGTAAAAGAACTAGGAATATATTATTTTGTAGAAGTGACAAATAGATGGTTAGTTCATTGTAAATGAATTACATTGATACTAGTTTTGTCACAAAGTACAAATTAAGTTTATCTCAATCTAAACTAAGGGTGGCACAATATGATGGAATGTGAGTTCCATAATTAATTTGGATGAGTTCCAAAGTTAAGACATTATGACAGATACTACAACAAAAGGCTAAGTATATGACTGCTATTATAGCAGCTAAAGACGGCATTTGTGTCAAGTGGTTTGTTATCAAACTAGGTGTAGTTCACAGCAGGGATAATACTATGAAGATATATTGTACGACAATATTATCAACATGTTTTAACCCCAAAGAACTAAAGGTCTCACCAAAGGACCAAATTTATACAAAGCCATCTCATTAGAGAATGAGTGATGCGTAGAGACGCAAAGACATGCAATTACACACGGACCTGGAAGTGTCAAATCCGAAGATCAGTTGACCACTAGCAATCGTGTACATACAACACCGGAAAGCCATAGGTGTTGAATACACAAAGGTTTGAAACTAGATTATTGACTCTAGTGCAAGTGGGGGACTGTTGGAGATATGCCCAAGAGGCAATAATAAAGTGGTTATTATCATATCTTCATACTTATGATAAATGTTTACATACCATGCTATAATTGTATTAACAGGAAACATTAATACTTGTATGATTTGTAAACATAAAAGAGTCCCTAGTAAAGCCTCTTGTTAAACTAGCTTGTTGGTTAATATATGATCATAGTTTCCTGATCATGGACATAGAGATGTTATTAACAATAGGGTCATATCATTAGGAGAATGATGTGATGGACATACTCCTATAGTTAAGTGTAGCATAAATATCAAGTCATTTAATATAGTTCATTTGCTATATGCTTTCTGATACATAGTAACCTAATTCCTTCGACCATGAGATCATGCTAATCACCATCACCGGAAGGATGCTTTGATGACATCAAACACCACACCGTAACTGGGTGGCTATAAAGGTGGCATTGAGTGTTCGGAAAGTATGTGTTGAGGCACATGGATCAAGAGTGGGATTTGTCCATCCATATGACGGATAGATATACTCTGGGCCCTCTCGGTGGAATGTCATCCAATTGGCTTGCAAGCATGTGACTGGCTCACAAGGGATCACATATCATGGGAACGAGAAAAGAGTACTTCTCAGTAACGAGGTTGAACTAGGTATGCAGAGATACCGACGATCAAAACCTCGGATAAGTAAACTATCGTGAGACAAAGGGAAATTGGTATCGTATGTAAGTGGTTCATTCGATCGCAAAGTAATCGTAGAAATATGTGGGAGCCATATGAATTTCCAGATTCCTCTATTGGTTATTGATCGGAGAAGTGTCTCGGTCATGTCCGCATAATTCACGAACCGTAGGGAGACACACTTAAGGATTCGATGTTGTTGAGTAGTTATGGAATGATGAGTAAGAGACCGAATGTTGTTCGGAGTCTCGGATGGGATCCGGGATATCACGAGGAGATCCAAAATGGTCCGGAGAATAAGATTCATATAAGGAAAGTCCTGTTTCGAAGTTGCGGAATGATTCCGGTGTTTTCATCGGGAATGTTCTAGAAGGTTCCGAAAGGTCCGGTACTCCGGAGGGGAAGGGTAAATGAATGTGTCATGACAATGTAGAATGGTTGCATCATGTACTAGGTATCATGGCTGGGCAAAATAACGAAAGAAATCAAATCCTAGTTTGAAAAGTCAAACGCCAATTTGAAAAGTCAAACGGCAAGTTTGCTTGGCGGAGGGAGAGTAGGAAACCTATTTGGGGAGGAAGTCCTCCTCCCTCCACCCGCCGGCCAAGGAGGCCGAGTTGGGGGAGGACTCCCTCCTCCCAACCGGCGCCCTCCCACCTATAAAAGAAGGGGCAGTGGTGCCCCCTCTTCCGTACACCCAATCACACCTAAACCCTAGCCTCTAAGTCGCCGGCCACCTCCAAGCCGCCGCCTAGGGCCTCCTCTAAACTCGGAGAGTTAGGTTTTCCCCAAACCCTAGCCGCCGACCAAGCCCTCCCCTTGGTGCCCTCTAAACCGTAGATCGCCAAGGCCTCTCTATTACTCCACCATACTCGCTCTGGCTTAAGGCGAAGCCCTGCGAGATCTCCCCTCTACTTCTGGTACCACGCCGTCGTGCTGCCGGAATCGCGAGGAGAGTTCTACAACCTTCGCTGCCTGCTGAAACAAGGGAGAAGAAGGTCTTTATCGAGTACCGAACGTGTGACCGCCTGCGTAAGCGCTGCCGGAACGCAGCGCCGGAAGGATCGTCTACGCGATCTTGAGATCGGAAGTGTACGACTACATCATCCACGAGAATCTGCTCTCGTTAACCGCTTTGGATCTTCGAGGGTTAGTACTCTATCGACTCGTTGCTGTAATCTAGTAGATAGTTCTTGGCTTGTGTGTGTTCATGCGATAGAATTTTTTTTTTCCATGGTACGAACCCCTACACACCTGTTACCCTTTAGTCCCGGTTTGTGTTACCAACCGGGGATAAAGGGCTTTCGGCGCGCCGCGTTTTGCGCGCAGGGCCGTAAACCTTTAGTGCCGGTTTGTAACACAAACCAGGACTAAATGTGTGTTTTTAAACCTTTTTTGAAAAACAAATTAGCAATTAGAAAATTAATTATTATATATCCAAATTTGTAGAAATAAAAGATCTATAATTTAAAACTATTATCCTACTCTGTTATATAGATATAAATAAAATAATTGTTTCCGTTTTTGAATTTACATTGTTTGGACTTTTTTGAATTTTTTATGCCTGTTTCGAATTTTTGCCGCTTGCGTGAAGATAGGGGATGATCCCGTTAGAACTTGCATTGGATCTTTGAAGAAACAATGTATTGTGAGTCTAAAAATGATTTTTTTCAAAATATCACGGACGTTAGATTATGTACGTGTAGTTCAAACCGTACCACTTCCTGCCTATTCGGCATGCATTTGTCTTTTTCACCGGGGAAGGACAGAAAGGTTTGAGATCCCCCGGTTGGAAGATAGTTCATGTAAGGTGGTGTAGTATTTTAGAAAAATGGGATGGTAGCATTCTGTAACTGCATTTTGGTGGCTGCTTCACAAAACGACCCGTCTTTTTGCGTTTGGAAAATGGAAAATGGCTTTTCCGTGCGACGAAAAGGAAAAACTTCCTGCGGGAACATTGTTCGCCATCCCAATATCCACATACATGCACAATATGGGCATAGTATCACAAAATATGTCGCGATTCAGCACATAACGTCGGTCTCTTGGACCGAAAGCCATGAAACCTCGAACATGATAGGTCATTTTATGAAGGTTTTTTCGAGATATAATCAATATACCAAGTTTGATATTTTCCTTGCAACTATTTCACATAATATCACACCACACAGGTGTCCCCGGTATATGCCATGGCTGGATTGAGGATCGAGCCGCGTGCGCCTAGCCACGACGACGATGACGATGATGATGATGACGAAGAAGACCCTGAAGCTGCGTACTATAGGACTAGGCATGATTATGAATAAAGGGGGCGGTTTAGTCCTGAGTGTTAGCTAGTCCTGGTTTTTAATATTAATAAATGTCTTGAGTGTTACCTAGTCCCGGGACTAAATATGAAGATGTTGTTGTATTCTTGTGAGTTTGCTCGGGTGATCAAATGCTTTTTTTTTACCTGCCTACAGCAATCTCAAAAATTCTAAAAAAATAGGATTGATTCACAAAAGGTTTAATACATTATTACATCACCAACATCCACATCTAGTGTTTTGGTTCTCTTCTAGCCCGTAACCATGGAGCATCTTCCTTATTTAGCGGTATGCTTGGGTCAGTTTTCACTTTGAATGGCGGAATTTCATGAAATTTGTTATAATCTTCTGACATGTCTGTCCTGTACTCAACTCCCACCATGTTTCTTTTTCCTGAAAGAACTATGTGGTGCTTTGGCTCATCGTATGATATTGTATTCTTTTGCTCATCTTTCCTTTTTCTCGGTCTAGTAGACATGTCCTTCACATAGAAAACTTGAGCCACATCATTGGCAAGGACGAATGGTTCATGTCCGTACGCAAGATTATTGAGATCCACTGTTGTCATTCCATACTGCTGGTCTACCGTTACCCCACCTCCTGTCATCTTGACCCATTTGCATCGAAACAATGGGACCTTGAAATTAGGACCATAGTTAAGTTCCCATATGTCCTTTAGTAACCATAATATGTGTCCTTTTTCCCATTCCATTTTGTTGCATCAAATAGGACACCACTGTTTTGGTTGGTTCTCTTTTTATCTTGGGCGTGCATGTAAAATATATTCACATTTATCTCGTACCCTTGGAAAGTCAATATAGTTGAAGATGGAGACCTAGCCAACAAGTACAACTGATCTCCAACAGTGATGTCATTCATGAGATGTGTCTGAAACCAACGACCGAAAGTCTTCATGTGTTTATCTCTAATCAACCTGTCAGACTACCCCGAGTAGTTTGAGCTTACAATATTCTTGTGTACCTCGATATACGGAGCTACCAAGGTGGAACTTTGCAGAATTATATAGTGTGATTTAGTGAAAGAATGTCTATCCATACATATCTTTGCTTTCTTTCCTAGCGTACCTTTTCCACTAAGTCTCCCCTCATGCCGTGATTCAGGTACACCGATGGGCTTAAGGTCAGGAATAAAGTCAACACAAAACTCAATGACCTCCTCTGTTCCATAGCCCTTGGAGATGCTTCCTTCTGGCCTAGCACGATTATGGACATATTTCTTTAAGACTCCCATGAATCTCTCAAAGGGGAACACATTGTGTAGAAGTATAGGACCGAGAATGGTAATCTCTTCGACTAGGTGAACTAGAAGGTGCGTCATTATGTTGAAGAAGGATGGTGGGAACACCAACTCAAAGCTGACAAGACACTGGACCACATATTTATGTAACCCTGGTAGACTTTCTGGATCAATTACCTTTTGAGAAATTGCATTGAGGAACGAACATAGCTTCACAATGGGTACTCTAACATTTTCCGGCAGAAGCCCCCTCAAAGCATCCGGAAGCAACTGCATCATAAGCACGTGGCAGTCATGAGACTTTAGGTTCTTGAATTTTTTCTCTGCCATATTTATTATTCCCTTTATATTGGACGAGAAGCCAGAGGGGACCTTGATACTACCTAGGCATTCAAAAAAGATTTCCTTCCCTTCTTTGGTAAGAGCGTAGCTGACAGTACCTTGAAACAACTCTTGATACCTGCCTTCTCGGTATTTCATACGGTGTTGGTCCTACCGTGCTTCTGGTGTATCTTTATTCTTTACATACACGCCCAAGAAGCATACCAGTATCACACAAAGATTTTTCGCCAGGTGCATCACGTCAATTGCAGAGCGGACCTCTAAGACTTTCCAATAGGGTAGCTCCCAAAATATAGATTTCTTCTTCCACATGGGTGCGTGTCCGCCAGCGTCCTTTGGAACGGACTGTCCGCCAGGACCCTTTCCAAAGATTACTTTTAAATCCTTCACCATATCAGATACATCATCACCAGTACGACAGACAGGATTACTCCGGTGACCTGCTTCACCATTGAAATGCTTGCCTTTCCTTCTTAGGGAATGCGTGGGCGTAAGAAAATGACGATTCCCTAGGTACACATTCTTCTTACACTTATCCAAATAAATACTTTCAGTGTCATCTAAACAGTGTGTGCATGCATTGTATCCCTTGTTTGTCTGTCCTGAAATGTTACTAAGAGCAGGCCAATCATTGATGGTTATGAACCACAATGCTCGTACGTTAGATTCCTCACATTTGTGATCATCCCACACACGTACAACTTGTCCGTGCCACAGCTATAAAAGTTCTTCAACTAATGGCCTTAGGTACACATCAATGTTGTTGCCGGGTTGCTTCGGGCCTTGGATGAGCACTGACATCATAATGAACTTCCGCTTTCTGCACAACCAAGGAGGAAGGTTATAGATACACAAAGTCACAGGCCATGTGCTATGACTGTAGCTCTGCTACCCAAAAGGATTCATGCCATCTGTACTTGACCAAACCATAAGTTCCTTGCGTCACCTACAAATTCCGGGTAGTTTCTCTCAATTTTTATCCACTGCGACCCATCAGTGGGGTGTCTCAACATCTCGTCTTTCTTACGGTCTTCTTTGTGCCATCGCAACAACTTGGCATGCTCTTCGTTTTTGAACAAACGCTTTAGCCGTGGTATTATAGGAGCATACCACATCACCTTGGAGGGAACCCTCTTCCTGGGGCGCCCCCCCTCAACATCACCAGGGTCATCTCGTCGGATCTTATACCGCAATGCAGTACATACTGGGCATGCATCCAAATTCTCGTAATGCTCACCGCGGTAGAGGATGCAGTCATTAATGCATGAATGTATCTTCTGTACCTCTAATCCTAGAGGGCAGACAATCTTCTTTGCTTTGTAAGTACTGGCGGGCAGTTTGTTATCCTTTGGAAGCATCTTCTTCATTATCTTCAACAACTTTTCAAATCCCTTGTCAGGCACACCGACCTCTGCCTTCCATTGTAGCAATTCCAGGGTGCTACCTAGGTTTTTGTGGCCATATTCGCAATTCGGGTACAACAATTTGTTGTGATCCTCTAACATCTGCTCAAATTTAAACCTCTCCCTTTCGCTATCACATTCTCCCTTTGCATCAACAATGGCCCGACCAAGATCATCATCTGGCTCATATGATGCACGTTCTTCTGCTTCTTCTTCATCATTGTCTTCCATTGTACTACCACCATATTCAGGGGACATAGGATAGCTGTCATTATTCTCTTCATCTTTGTTGTCTTCCATCATAACCCCTCTTTCTCCGTGCTTGATCCAACAATTATAGCCATACATGAAACCAGATCGAAACAGATGGCCGTGAAGGACTATTGAGGAAGAGTATTCCTTCCGATTTCAACACTCACCACATGGACAACACATAAAACCATTCCAATTGTTTGCCTCTGCCACAACGAAAAAAGAACGCACGCCTTTAATGAACTCGTTAGAGATTCGTTCAGCGTACATCCATTTCCATCTCATCTGCATTATATAAGTTCATCAAACAAAATCACGATGCTAAGAGTAGTACTAGTCTAAAAATAAAAGAACACATCGTTTACATCAAACAACTATGCACTGATTTAAAAACTTTCTACTACATCTTTAGTCCCGGTTGGACACACCAACCGGGACTAAAGGGGTTGCGGCAGGCTAGGGCCGACGTGAGCCCGTTTAGTCCCGGATGGTGTCTCCAACCGGGACTAAAAGTGGGTGACGACACTATATGTCGTGAGTGGAGACACTATGTCAGTGAGTGGCGACACTGATTCAGTGGGTGGAGACACTATGACAGGGGTGAGTGTCGACATTATGTCGCGAGTGTCGATACTATGTTGTGCCGCTTAATCTATAAATAGGCTTCCTTGTGAACTATCAATTGCAAGGAAGATCGTGTGCGAGACCAGGGACACCACTACGGTGGAGCTTCTCGAAGATTTCTTAGGACCTCGTCCTTAGACATTTTCGAGAAGCTCGCCGTAGAGGCACTCCCTAATATGTGAAATTAGTTAGCTCCATGAGCATACTGATTTATCTAGAGAAGATATGAACTGAAAGATGGTGTCCGAGAGCAGGGACACCACTATGGCAGAGCTTCTCGAAGATGTCTTAGGATGCTGCGTCCTCAGACATCTTCGAGGAGCTCGCCATAGAGGCACTCCCTAATTTAATTTCATAGCTCTTAGGATGCTGCGTGTTCATGTTTTTGTTCTTACTTTCTTAAATGGCCGATGATTAATTAAAATGCTAGGGTGCCACTATATATATGTGATCCTTCATAGTTTTGGTTCTTATTTTTGTTGCAATGGATTTTGTGATGGCAGGTAGAAGTAAGAAGGATATTTTGTTGCTCGACGGTGGCATGATGCACTGTGAACCGTCTGAATTTCGAGACTACGTACCAAACCAAGATATATAGATAGGATGAACTCATGTATCTATGTGCTTCGATGAATCAAATGAATTTCGAGAACTATATGTGCCAAATTAACCAGATATATAGAGATATAATCCACACAAATCTATCCATTTCTAGAGCATGAAATGAGCTAAAACAAGCAATGAAAGATGAAATGATGAAGTTGCTAACCTCTTAGGACCCTTAGATAGATGTGGAGGCAAAAAATCTTCACAAATATTGAGAAAAGTGGCAAGAAATCGAGCTTGAGGGGAGAAATATGAGGGATTCTTGTGTGAGCTTGAAATGGCTCGGGCTGGGAGAGGAACAAGATATAGTCGGGCCTTTTAGTCCCAGTTTGCTAAACGATCCGGGACTAAAGGTCCACGCATCTGCTCCTTTCCAGCACCAGACCCTTTAGCCTCGGTTTGTGAAACGAACCGGGACTAAAGGCCCCCTACGAACCGGGACTAATGTCTTCTAGGGCATGTGGCCGTTCCTAGCCATTGGGACCAAGGCATTAGTCTCGGTTTGTACCAGAACCGGGACTAATGCTCTGGACCAAAGGTCCGTTTTCTACTAGTGGGATAAGACCAAGGAGGTGGTCCGAGATGAATATTCAAGACAATATGTTTGGACAACTATTGAAGTAAGTTTAACATGCCGAGATCTAGAAAAGTTTTGTGACGTTGCCTGTTGTTTTATGAAGTGAGATGATTTTTGCAAAAATTTGTTGTGCTTTGCTAGATTTAGTGCGTCCAACTTGATGTAATAAGTAGCTAAGGACATCTCCACCGGGCCGACCCATCCGGTCACCCCAAACGGTCTGTTTCTGTCCGTTTGGGTCGGGCCGCGGTCGATATGGGGAGGAGGTCCGGTCTGTCTGGCCGAATGCTCCCAGCGGTGCGACCCATCAGTCCGCGCTTGGCCAGCGCTAATACCGACATATTTCCAGTGTATTCCTGCCGCCACACCGTCTCCTGCCTCTCTTTCCTGCCAGTTCTGAGCGTTTCCCACCCCGTCCAGTCGCAGCCATAAAAAGGAGAGGGTCGCCGAGATATCTTGGACTAGGCCCAGACCACCCCACAGCACAAAAACCACCACGCCTGGCCTCCGTCGTCGTCCCGACGAGCTCCGTGGCAACCCCAGAGAAGCGGTGCCCGACCGCCCGCTGCCCTCGTGGTGGCCGAACCTGCCGGTGGCACCAAACAAATAAAGATTTTCATTGCAAATGGCCAATGCCTACATTGATACATCATACATGGCGTGCGCATAGCCTAGCCTACTTGTCGGAGTCGGAGGAGTCGGAGTGGTAGCAGCGATGACACATGGTGTGGTAGAAGACGCTGACGCCAAACTTTCCTTCGCTGTCATACTTGAAGACGAGGATGTTGACCGTTTCGATCTGAAGTGAGCGGGCGAAGCACTACTAGCCGTTGCCAAGGTACATCTGGCCGATGCGGTCGAACTACAGATCGACTGGATACCTGCTGGTCCTGAAGCCGTTTGCCCGCAGCATGGCAAGCGGAGGCGGCGCGTTGCCAATCAGTGTCATGAACCCGTGGGGTAGGAGCATCCTGTCACGCGGCATGCCGAGGTGGATGGCCACGGCGAACTGGGTGCCTGGGTCAAAATCTTTGGGCGATGACGTCGTTGAGGGAGAGCATGGTGGCGTGGTGTCCTCCACGGCTCCCTCGACGTCCATGGCCGCCGCGCCCTCCCCTCGATCCAGCACCGCCGGCCATGGCTAGCTACAGGTAGTGGAGAACGAAAAGGAGAAGGAGGAGAGGATAATGTTCTGTGGGGAGAAGATGGCCGCAGACGGCTAGGCAAAAAGGGCTGGCATCGGATGCCGGCGCGGAGGCCAAAGAGATGTAATTAAAGTGTTTGGCTAGTCAGTGTGTCGTCTTGTCGCCATTGATGGCACAGGCTGCCGCCGGTCCGCCTTCCGCAGCGCCTCTAATCGATGCCGCGGTTGCGTCTGAATTGGTGCCGCTGCGCGCGTCTGAATTGCCTCTGCGCGCGTCTAAATCAACACCGCGGTGGCTTCCGGGTGGGCCAGTGGTAGGCACGAGCAGGACATCCGAGTTGTTCATGCGAATCCGGGCCGACGCATCCGTTACCCAGATTAGATGCACGGATGGGTCGAGCCAGACGCGTTTGTCCGGATGGGTGAGGCTGCTGGGGCGCCGCACACGTCCCGTGCGTATATGCGGATGAGTTCGGATACACTCGGACGGGATGAGTCGAACCGGGGAGATGCCCTAAATAGTGCTTGTTGCTTTCTGGTGCTGTTGAAGTTTCATTTTTAATCTCCCTCAGATTGTAATAACAGTGATGGTTTCCTTAATGGAAATATATGAGATGCGGATTGATGGGTAAAAAATCTAATACATAAATAAAAAGAGCAAAATTGAACCATACATGTGCGGCTAGATAAATACTCACAATTAATTTGGTGGCAACTTGATTAATACTCACAATTATTATGGGCTAATCTCACGAGGGTAAATGGGTCACCACAAACTGAAATATTTGTAAGAGTAATTAAACATAAAAACTTGTTGTGTTAATGATCACCCGATGCACAGCAACACTACTAAAATTTATTAAAAGTCAAAATGTTCTATATAGATATGTTTCTAATGTAGCATACTAAAAAGCAACTCGAAATATGTCACCTATTTGGTTTGGGCTCAAAGGAATTGCGAAATAGAAGTGAACCGTTCCTCACGCCCATCTCACCCCGCGGCCTGGTCGACCCCGCGCGAGCGGCTGGGTCGCACTGCCCGCTCCCTCCCAAGCAAACCTCTCCCACACCTCCCCTTCCATCGGCGCCGGCGTGCGTTGCCAGGATCGGCCCGAGACGCCGGCACCGGCGCCGGTGGCCCCTTTCTTCTCCCCTCCGGTGACCTCCTCGCGTGGGACGACGGGACGACCTAGTGCCGTGGATGGTAAGTGCGGCGGAGGGAGCCCCAATTGGTGGCGAAGGTGGTAGGGGCTGGTTCGGCTAGAGCCCTGCAAGCCCAGATCTGGGCCATTTGGGCCCGATCTAGGTACGGCTGGCCAGGCTAGGCTGGACCTTGTTACCCCGAGTAGACTAACGAGCAGTGCAGGATGGGTGGCGGCAACAATATCGCGTCCGTTGATGCGTGGCGGCGGGAGCTTCACGGGTCCATCTGGGTCCGGTCGGGCCTATGGTGCTGATCTAGAGGGTAGCGGCGGCGGTGTCCTATGTGCAACAGCGTGGTGGCAGTGACTTTACGGGCCCTTCCAGGGCTCCGTCGGGCCTACACGGCCTGGTGTGTCCCTGTTGCCACGTCCGGTCGGCACCCGCCAATGGCAGTGGAGGGTGTCCTCTAGATGAATATGATGTTGCTGCCTTCTGGCTCCGACCACTACTAGGAAACATGCTGTTAGTGGCGCACCTGAAAATTCCATCCGTGGTGCACTGGTGGTGCGCCACCATCCCTATGCTACGGCTAAAACATACCAGTAGCGCAATGCCTGGTGCGCTACGATTACCTGGACACATCTATAGCGCACCTGCTAGTGCGCCACGGCTAGAAAGGATAGTGCGCTTCCACTATCTTCCCTATGGCGCACAGGGCAGTGCGCTACTGAAGTTCTTCACATGCGCTTTAGTTCATCTACGCCACTAAAGCCATGCCATGTGCGCCACGGGCAAATTTTTTGTTTTTTTATTCTGAGCCAGATGATATTCTATACATATTATATACAATATTTAAGGCATATATACACACACAGATATACGATATACAGTTATATATATGAATACACAATTTTCAAAACAAGATTGAAACAAATACATATAGATAAGTCCCATACATGAATACATAGTATAAGTTACATTGTTTCGATCGAGTTACAAAGTAGTTGGTGACATGCGAATACATGTGTCTCGAACAAGTTAGAGCTCGGAAGCTCACCTAGACATCTAAACTAGAAATAAGCGCGGGACAAACAACCAAAGACGATAAGCATCAACGCAACGAAGGTGTAGGTCTTCATTAGGTTCCTCGTCCTAACTCCCGCTAGATAGCGCGTGTATCTAGCTTCCGCCTCCGCTATAGTGTTGTACCCTTTGTAGCTATTGCCGCTAAAACGGTGCACCTATCTCCGGCAGTCTTTCCAATCATCATAGACTCCGGGAACCCGTCCCTTGTACATGACGCACCACATCATCTACAAGTTGGCAATAATAAAGTCGCATATGAAGATACACTTATAGAAAGTAGTCCCAACTTAAAAAGAAAGTAACTCAAAAAGAATGCCTCATATATAACTAGGTCGTTGGACACAGGAATATGTTATGACGGAACTGTAATCCAAGTAGGATGCACAACATCTGGACTTGTGCATAGCACAAGGCTTACAATCCCGTAACAACACATTCACATATATAGTGTGCCACGACATTTCAATCATCGGCATTATTCTCGAAAATGACCAAAGTAACTCAAAAAGAATGCCTCATATAGAACTAGGTAGTTGGACACATAAATATGCTACGACGGAATAGTAAACCAAGTAGGATGCACAACACCTAGACTTGTGCATATCATAAGACTCACTATCCCATCGTAGCACATTCACATATATATAGTTTGCCACGACATTTCAATCATCGACATTCTCAAAAAAAGGCCAAAGTAAGCAAAGGTACAAAGAGTAAGCAAAAAAAACCAAGCATTGATTCATATATAATAGTAATAAGCAAAAGAAGTAAGCGATGATTCATAAACCTAATAAGCTAAGTAGTAGCATGTACTTGTACACATACAAAAAAGGTCATCTATAGTTTGGAACTACAACTAGGCCAATATCAAGACTTCTGGCTTGGCTCAGGGAACGGGAGGACGCCTTGTCTCGTCATGAACTTCCTATAGTCACCCTGTATCTCTAGGCGATCTTCTATGTCACGGTTATTCAGGACATTTACTCTGTAGAAGATCCCCCCGAAGTCATGACATCACGAAAGATGATTGCCCCAAACTGCTGCTGGATGCGATACATCTCTTGTCTAATATCTGAATCAGTGATCTTGGCCTTGGCTTCAGTCCACTGTTTGAGATGATCTGACAGCGTAGAATTCTGCTGGTCTAGTAGGAACGCCCTCATGTGATGGAGTGCATAGTAGGCTTCCTTCTTACTGCCTTCCGGCTTATTCACGCAGGGGAACTCCGTTACGTGGTTGAAGATGTGCCTGCCGAACTTGACCTTCTTACACACGAAGGTGGTGCTTTTCATCGAGGCATAGCCAGTGAGAGCATCATCCAGAACTTCCTTGATCTTGTCGTAGTTTTTCTTCTTTTCTAGACTCCCTGAGTCGAAATACGTGGCGTGCGAATGCTTTGGTGATAAGGAGATGAGTGTGTAGTGTTCATCTCTACGCAAAAAAATTAAAATAGAATGTGTTGGAAAAATAATGATGATAATCTAATAAAGCCAATCGATGGTGGCGAGTGAATAATGACTTACTCGGGAAAGTAAGGCACGAGAATGTATTCCTTTGTCTTGTTCGCCACGAAGATTTCGTTTAGGTATGAGGCCACGAATCATCCTTCAACGACGCTTCCCAAGAAGCCGTCACGCATGTAGTAGGGGTCCACTACTGCGATGCCCGGGGTGTTCTCTCTAATGATCTGCATGGCTAGGCTGAGAGAAAACATGCGGACCATGGTATAATGCAGCGGGTAAAGGTGGAACATACTGAAGATGTCGTCAAAATGCAGGAAGAACAGATCCGCGGGAGCATTATCGACGAAGCCCAAGCCTGGTGGCACCTTAACCACGAATACCAGGCGCGAGGGATCTTTCTCCGTCAGAAGGCGTCTCTCTACCGTCAGCACACCGTCATGCACACTCTTCAATTCCGAACTGGCGAGCCTCCGCAAATTCTTAGGTAGCATGGGCTCACCCGCCCTCATGAATTCTTCACATAATTCCCTTGGGTCTTGGTGGCCCGTCCCGAAACCTGGTCGGATTCTTAGTTGACGGCATCGGCTAGATCGAGCTGCTAGATTTTCTTTTCCTGGCCTTTTTTTCTTTTGGAGAGCGGGCAGGCACCGCGATCTGAGCACCGACCGCCCTATGTAGTGTGTCAGGGCTTAGAATAAAGGGCCGGTTGGTTGTATCAGCTGGCTCGGTGAAGGCGCAAGCTGGAGGCATCTCCTGAGAACCAAACATACGCTTGGTGATAGTGGGTTTATCTATGGGGCCACCAGCTGGGTCTTCGTTGCAAAACTGAGTGTTGAAGAACTGACCATCGAAGTCTTCATCATCCTCGGCCGGATCCTGTGCCATGTTCATATCATCAACATGATCATCCGACCCACCGCGTGGAGGTGACGGCGAGGGTAGTAACGGGACCTTGCCAACGCTTGTCGCTGGCACGACAGGCGGTGCTGTTGTCTGTGGCGTGATGTCCCCCGCTGTCACCAAACGAATCATTCTCTTTGGCCATTGCAAGAATAAGCCGAAGCAACTTATGAGGACAGGCGTATCTTCTTCATACGCTCCTGGGAGTTGAATGGGAGGTTCCAGGTTGTCGCAACACCTTAGCACCCGACTAATTTTAACCATGTGCACGCTATCTGGCATCGGCCTTGAGTGGAACGTGCGCTGCAAGGGTTGAATGATGGTACCCTTGGCAACATCCCTCAGCTCGTTGTTCACGTAGCATAAGAGAGTGCAAGCAACATCCGTCTACGGAAAACATGTACGGCGTCAGAGAGATGCCATAAAAGTAATAGATGGCGTGAAAGGCGGTAAAGAAATTTGTTTACCGTGATAGCGTCGATATCGGCTAATGTCAAGGCACCGCATACGACGACGGACGTGCAAGAGACGGAGGGGCTTCTTGATGGCGCGGTGCCGACCGCCGGTGTTTTCTCCCTACCGGGTGCTTGGAGCTCCGGTGCCGCCGCGATGATGGCAGGGGGAGTGACCAACATGTCTGGCACCGCGGTGATGGGAGGGGAGTCACCAACACTTCCGACGCCGTGGTGCTAGCGGGCGGAGTCACGAACACATAATTCGCCTGATTCGTCGGAGCCGCGTTGTTCGAGTGGCTGCTGACTGAAGGGATACAGGTAGGCTACGCTAGCGCAAATCAAAATTTTCTACCACGTAAACCATGATTACTGTTGTTATAGATCACGGGATTACCACTAGACGCGCAGTTGCGGAACTTGATGAAGCGAGTCGATGCAGTGTAGACGATCTACGTCTCCTCCTCGTTCTCGTCCCACGAGCATCTCCCCTTGCGTGGCTCATCCAAGCGCTACAGATGCAGCGCCTCCGAGGTATACACACATACAGGGTGGAAGCGTCAGACGCCAGACTGCTAGGTCCGCGTGTGCAACACAGGAATGAGGAGTGGCGGCTAGGTGGAATGATCTAACCCTGGTCAGCACGCCCCACCCTCTCTTATATAGGCGTCCCTAGTGGGCTTCTACATTAGCAGCCCATTAGTAGCCTAAGCCTGGTCTAATTCAGATCCAATCCTCATTAGGCTTCCAGCCCCTTAAGTGTGTGACCCTATAGGTTCATATACGTATAGACATGACATGAATACACTTATTCTGTCAATAGTTGGTAGCAGCCTCTAGCAAGATGTGCCAACTCCTAAACGCATACAAAGATCATATCGGACGAACCATCACAAGGTTTAGTACATGTCTTTCCCTTTGCCTCACGATATTTGGTCTAGCTCCAAGCTGACCTCCCTTTCTCGATACTGTGATTCGGAATCCCTTTACTAGGTTAACTCTTAACCATATGTAGCACGGCCATGCATTTCTGGATCCGATCACTCGAGGGGCCCAGAGATATCTCTCTCAAGTAGAGAGGGGCAAATCTCATCTTGATTGACCATGCCTTGCAGCATGCTTCAGGACAAACCCGAAAGCTACCTTTATAACTACCTAGTTATGGAGTAGCGTCTTATAGCCCCAAAGTATGTCGATCCACATATCAAGTACATGCGACAATCTCAGGTCTAAGGACAAAACGTACACGATGTGCAGAGAGAGATCTGCAACTAATTGCCAGTCTCAAGTTGGGTCAGTCCAACCCCATGTTCATAACATGTGCCCACATCATTGGTTTGACATATCCATGTCTATGACTTGCGAAACATACTCATCAACTAATCGATGTGCTAGTATAATATTCACATGTGTCCTCACATGAACTCCGACTAGGGACAACTATTAAATAACCATACAAGTAAAGAGTTTCACAAACAATTCACATAATTACCAATCAATATAAGTTGCCTGATATGGATATTCAAGGAACAACACAATAAGTCATGGATACATAAGAAATATAATCATCTCTATGATTGCCTCTAGGGCATATTTCCTTCAGTCTCCCACTTGCACTAGAGTCAATCTAGCTTGTATCTAATACATATTTCTCTTGCGTGCGCCTCATGCGCAAGGCCGCGGGAGTGGCTTTGTAAAAGGATCAGCAACATTTGAGTCCATATGTATTTTGCATATCATGACACTACCATCCTCAATGAACTCTCGAATCTGATGGTAACGCATGCGAATATGTTTGTTCTTCTGGTGCTGTCTAGGTTCCCTGTCTTGTGCAATAGCACCATTGTTGTCACAATAAACATCCATGGGATTGGACGCGCCCTGAACCACACCAAGAGCGATCAGGAAATTCCTAATCCAAACAACTTCCTTTGCAGCCTCCGAGGCGGCAATATATTCAGCTTCTGTTGAAGAGGAGGCCACCGTATCTTTCTTGGAACTTTTCCAACTTACAGCACCACCATTCATGACAAACACATAACCAGATTGCGATCTGGAATCATCTGAGTCTTTAAGGTAACTCGCATATGTGTAACCCCTTACACTGAGTTCATCCTCACCTCCATAAACTAGGAACACATCCTTAGTCCTTATCAAGTACTTAAGGATATTCTTTACCGCTGTCCAGTGACCTTCACCTGGATCAGCCTAATATCTGCTCGTAACACTTAGAGCATAGGAAACATCTGGGCGAGTACATATCATTGCATATATGGTGGATCCAATAGCTGAAGCATATGGAACCCTGCTCATGCGCTCACGCTCAACAGTAGTCGAAGGACACTGATTCTTGCTGAGTTTTATGCCGTGAGACATGGGAAAGAACCCCTTCTTAGCCTTTTCCATGCTGAACCGTTTCAACACTTTGTCAATGTATGTACTCTGGCTTAATCCAATTAGCCTCCTTGATCTATCTCTATAGATCTTGATGCCCAGAATATATGCCGCTTCTCCTAAGTCCTTCATCGAAAAATTATTTTTCGACGAGGTCTTAAAAGACTCGAGCATAGGAATGTCATTTCCAATCAGCAATATGTCATCTACATATAAGATTAGAAATACCAGTGCTCTCCCACTTTCCTTCTTGTAAACACAAGGTTCTTGTTCGTTTTTGATGAAGCCAAACTCCTTTACAACTTCATCAAATCGAATGTTCCAACTCCGAGATGCTTGCTGCAGCCCATAAATGGACTTTAGAAGTTTGCATACCTTTCCAGCATTGTTTGGATCGACAAAACCTTCGGGCTGCATCATATACATGTCCTCAGTTAGGATTCCATTTAGGAAAACCGTCTTGACATCCATCTGCCATATTTCATAGTCGAAATGTGCAGTAATGGCTAGAATGATCCGTATAGATTTAAGCATCGCTATGGGCGAGAAATTCTCGTCGTAGTAAACTCCTTGAACTTGTCGAAAACCTTTTGCAACAAGTCGAGCTTTATGGATGTGAACATTTCCATCCATATCAATCTTCTTATTATAGATCCATTTGCAATTGATGGCTTTAAAACCATCATGCAGGTCAACCAATTTCCAAACATGATTGTCTCCCATGGACTCTATCTCGGATCTCATGGCGATCAGCCATTTCTCAGAGTCTAGGTCCACCATCGCTTCTGCATAGGCCGCAGGCTCATCATTGTCTAACAATAATAATTCCCACGCTTCGTGGAGCCTCGCCGACCTTCGTGGTTGTGGTGGTTCTATTGCCACGGGTTCCTCAACTTGTTCTGCTACAATAGCATCACTCGTAGAAGCATCCCCGACTGGCTCATCTTGAACTTCTTCAAGTCGCACCGACCTTCCACTCGTTCCCTTTGTGAGAAACTATTTCTCTAGGAAAACACCGCTACGAGCGACAAACACTTTGCCCTCTTCTCGGTTGTAGAAGTAATACCCTAAGGTTTCCCTCGAATATCCCACGAAAATGCACTTATCCGATTTGGGTGTTAGCTTGTCCGACTGAAGTCGCTTGACAAAAACATCACAACACCAAATCTTTAGAAAAGACAAACTGGGATTCTTTCCAGTCCACATCTCATATGGTGTCTTAACTACGGATTTAGATGGTACCCAGTTAAGTGTGAAAGCTGTTGTTTCTAGAGCGTAACCCCAAAATGATAATGGTAAATTTGACTGGCTCATCATCGATCGAACCATGTCCAACAATGTTTGATTGCGCCGTTCGGAGACACCGTTTCTTTGAGGCATTCCGGGCAGCGTGAGGTGTGGAACAATTCCGCAACTCTTAAGATGATTGCTAAATTCATGACTCAAATATTCAACTCCACGATCAGATCGCAAGGCCTTTATTTTCTTGCCACGTTGATTCTCTACCTCACTCTGAAACTCCTTGAACCTTTCAAAAGTTTCAGACTTATGCCTCATTAAGTAGACATAACCATATCTACTGAAATCATTAGTGAAAGTAATGAAGTAGTGATATCCTCCTCTGTCTATCGTGCTCATTGGTCCACATACATCAGTATGTATGAGTTCCAACAATTCTGTCGCTCTCTCGGGTAAACCCGAAAAAGGCGATTTGGTCATCTTTCCAAGTAAACAAGCCTGACATGTCTCGTATGATTCAAAATCAAACGAAGTTAGAAGACCATCACCATGGAGCTTCTTCATGTGCTTTTCACTTATATGCCCCAAACGACAATGCCATAAATAGGTAGGACTCAAATCATTAGGCCGAAGCCTTTTAGCACTAACATTGTAAACAGGTGCATCATCAAGATTTAAAACAAATAACCCATTCACAATGGGAGCATCAGCCATAAACATAACATTCTTAGAGATTACACAACCATTGTTTGCACTCGCGAATGAATAACCATCCCTCATCAAACATGAAGGTGATAAAATGTTTCGACCCATACTAGGAATGTAATAACAGTTATTCAATTCCATAATAAATCCTGACGGAAGGTGAAGTTGCATGACGCCGACGAACAATGCAGCAACCCTTGCTTTATTTCCGAAGCAAAAATCCACTTCGCCTTTATGCACTTATCTAGTCCTTATTAGCCCCTGCATTGAAATGCAAATATGAGCAACCGATCTGGTATCAAATACCCAAGAGTTAACATAGGAATCAGCAAGAAGAATGTCCACAACATTTACAACAAGCGTACCTGAGTGGGAAGTACTCTTACTTCCACTCTTCTTCAAAGAAGCCTGGTACTTGCTGCAGTTTCACTTCCAGTGGCCATTTTCATGACAAAAGAAGCACTTAGTGTCTTCTACAGGTCCAGCCTTTTGCTTGGGTGCAGGCTTAGGGATCGTATCCTTAGCCTTGCCCTTCTTCTTCCAAGAAGTACCCTTTTTCTTGAAGCTAGGCTTGTTCTGCACAGTCATCACATGGCTATGCCCTGCACACTTCTTCATGTCACTTTCTGCTGTTTTTAGCATCCCGCATAACTCATTAAGGCCCTTCTCCACCCCATGCATATGGTAGTTCGAAATGAACTGCCCATAGCTAGATGGAAGAGACGCAAAAATGAAGTCAGTGGCCAACTCTTGGCCTAGTGGAAAACCAAGCTTTTCCAAATTCTGACTGTAACCAACCATTTTGATCACATGGGGGCCTACAACTTCTCCCTCTGCTAGCTTGCAATTGACAAAGGACTTGGCAACATTGTACCTCTTAGTCCTTGCCTGATCTTGGAACATATCCTTAAGCGCTACGATCATATCGTACGCATCCTGATCCTCAAACTTCTTTTGGAGTTCAGGTTCCATGCATGCAAGCATAAGACAACTAACCTCAAGAGAATCATCACATGCTCTCTTGTAGGTGTTCTTTAGGGCAGAAGATACATTATCAGCAGGTTCATCGGGGATTGCGGTATCCAGAACCGTTTCCTATTTATTAGACCTGAGAACAATTCTCTGGTTACGGACCCAGTCCGAATAGTTTGTTCCATTTAGTTTATCTTTGTCAAGAATCGAACGGAAAGAAAAAGGTGATGCAGTGTTTAGTGCCATTGATCTACAACAGAAAACATGCAAAATACTAAGCCATGTAACCATGAAAGAGTAAAACATATTAAACAATTTAATAGCATATACTCCCACTTAAATCAATATACCTCTATTGATACTAAGTGATTCAAGATCCACAATTAACAAGTCGATTAGTGAGCTTTAGCATCACTGCTAGAAGACAAGGTAAATCGGTAAGCAACACTTTCTAATCATATCACATATGACTCTTGTTGTTGGGTGACATCTCTATGTCAAAACTAGGCGCCCAACCTTTATGCCCCAAGGTCCTTAACTGTTAAGATGACCTTGTCAAGCTCACCAACCGTTATGCGTGTAGGTATCTGATACAAACCCATCCAGCCAAGGAAAACGCGGCACCCTAATTTCATAGGCCCAACAACGATTGTACATGGCATAGGATGGTGCAAGGTTTGGTTGGGAGGACATGGTTTAACTTAAACTTTGTGAGGGATCGTTATACTTCTATCATCTAAGCATGCATAGAGTAAAACGCATAAGAATAGCATTCATATAGTTGTGACACAGTTGGCCCATTTTCTCATGGTGATCTCCATCGCCATAGAACCTGTCGACCATGATGATCTCCATATTCATGTTCCATGTGAGCCATCCTCCAAGTGATGAGTCCTCCAAGAACTAATACAAGATATTACCCCTAACAGCTAGTAATCAAAATTACATAGAATTGGGATCATCACAAGTTGGCACGCAGGACATTACAATAATTGACAACACACATGGCTCCAGCCGTGTTGCCCTACTCACTACACGCAGGTCATGATAAATTTCATACATGCATCACATACATATATGGGCCATACTGATCACATACATCATGCAAAAAACAAGTTATGTATAGAATCGCATTCTCCTGGATCATGTGACCTCGCAGCACCTAGTTACCTTAACGAGATACAAAAAAAAGTGCTACGACTAGGGGGGTCTCCTCCTGCGGGGTTCGAATCTACACAATTTTCTTTAAGGATTTTGATTGGCAAATCATATTTACCATAAACCGACTATTGTTCTGATTCAATCAAACTCCTTTGATCACGGTACATCAATTATAGATCTAGGTTCCGATTCGATCAATCATATTGATCTTCACGTGATTCAACAAGATTTATGTGTCACTGTCTACCCCGATGGATGAAACCGACCGATAGGGTAAGTCGTTCGACAACCTCAGAATCACGAGCACGAAAAGCAAGATCATAGATCAATCCTGAACCACCGCAAACAAACGATCACATCATTCATATCAATCTGCATATCACCATAGGCAAACATCCCGAACCTATAACTGAACAACATCGGCTCTGGTACCACTGAAGGGATACGTGTAGGCTATACTAGCGCAAATCAAAATTTTCTACCACGTAAACCAGGATTACTGTTGTTATAGATCACGGGATTACCACTAGAGGCACAGTTGCGGAACTTGATGAAGCGCGTCGATGCAGTGTAGACGATCTACATCTCCTCCTCGTTCTCGTCCCACGAGCAGCTCCCCTTGCGTGGCTCGTCCAAGCACTACATATGCAGCACCTCCGAGGTATCCACATGTACATGGTGGAAGCGTCAGACGCCAGACTGCTAGGTCCGCGCGTGCAACACATGCATGAGGAGTGGCGGCTGGGTGGAATGGTCTAACCCTGGTCAGCACGCCCCACCCTCTCTTATATAGACGTTCCTAGTAGGCTTCTACATTAGCATCCCATTAGTAGCCTAAGCCTGGTCTAATTCGGATCCAATCCTCATTAGGCTTCCAGCCCCTTAAGTGTGTGACCCTATAGGTTCATATACGTATAGACATGACATGAATATACTTATTCTGTCAATAGTTGGTAGCGGCCTCTAGCAAGATGTGCCAACTCCTAAACGCATACAAAGATCATATCAGACGAATCATCACAAGGTTTAGTACATGTCTTTCCCTTTGCCTCACGATATTTGGTCTAGCTCCAACCTGATCTCCCTTTCTCGATACAGTGATTCGGAATCCCTTTACTAGGTTAATTCTTAACCATATGTAGCACGGCCATGCATTTCTGGATCCGATCACTCGAGGGGCCCAGAGATATCTCTCTCAAGTAGAGAGGGGCAAATCTCATCTTGATTGACCATGCCTTGAACCATGCTTCGGGACAAACCCGAAAGCTACCTTTATAACTACCCAGTTATAGAGTAGCGTCTGATAGCCCCAAAGTATGTCGATTCACATCTCAAGTACATGCGACAATCTCAGGTCTAATAACAAAACGTACATGATGTGCAGAGAGAGAGCTGCAACTAATTGCCAGTCTCAAGTTGGGTCAGTCCAATCCCATGTTCATAACATGTGCCCACGTCATTGGTTTGACATCTCCATGTCTATGACTTGTGAAACATAGTCATCAACCAATCGATGTGCTAGTATAATATTCACATGTGTCCTCACATGAACTCCGACTAGGGACAACTATTAAATAACCATACAAGTAAAGAGTTTCACAAACAATTCACATAATTGCCAATCAATACAAGTTGCCTGATATGGATATTCAAGGAACAATACAATAAGTCATGGATACATAAGAAATATAATCATCTCTATGATTTCCTCTAGGGCATATTTCCTTCACTGACCATGCTTGGAGTCGGGCACGGCCCTTGTCGACCACCCGCACTCCAGTTCTCTATTGACTCCACCAAGGTAGGCAGGATGGAGGTGAGGGTGATTGCCAGGTTGTCTTGGATGATCTGCGGGATCTGCATGACTTGTTCCTTAAGTTCTTGAACCTCGCAGTTTTCCTCCTCGCTCCTTGCCGATGGCACCACACGCGTCCTCGACGGTGGACCAAAATGATCCACCCAATTCTCACCCCCGAGGCCGGCCAGACGACCAGCCGACGACGACTTCTTTGTAACCGACATGATTTTCTTGGCCCGGTTCATCGCCCTGTTAAAAGGGTTATCCCACCGGGTGGCCACCGTCGACCCCTGGGATGAGGAACCCTGGGATTCATGACTAGCAATTTCCTCCTCCTGTAGAAGAAGTAACAGTGAGCCGTTTGGAAATTCGAGTTCATTGATTAGAATGCAATCGAGTTGATCCGCAATAATTAAATTACTTACCACAATTTCCTCGAATTCCTTCACCGCAGGATCCGGGGTGAGTTGTTTGGTTTTTGGGTCCACATGGTAACGGGCCCTGATGAAGTTTCGAAGCTACCCCTTTTCAAATTTCGCAAATGGGTTACCTATCCCCTTAGCTCTATGCTCTTTGTCCTCCTTATCCCATTTGGCCTCCGCGATTCTGTATCCACCAGATCTTAGATGGTGGTGACCTATATTCATCGCCTGCAGCACCTTTACCCGATTACTCGAGGCCTGGGATATTTCCGATTCGCACCTCTCCTTGAACTCCCGGTACTGATCTTAGGTGATCTGCGGGTCAATCTTCTGGATCTCCTCGAGACTTTTGCCTTCTTTATAGATCTTCTTCTTTATACAGGTTCTCCAGCTGGCCAGGGCGGTGCTCATCTTTCTGAGGGCAGATTTGTTTACTTCATTCCCATGATAATTTGTGTTCCGATACTCAGTCGGGAACTTGTATCTTGCGTGCAACATATCAAAGAGGTGTGTGTGTGCAAATGGCCATTATCTTTATGCCGGAGATTCTCAGTGTTGATTGAGATGGTGGTTCGGGTGATCGCCACCACTTGCCCACCATACCCTCTAACGACAAGATCGGGTGCCAAAGGAACCCCTGTTGGGTTCACTTCGGTAATTTCCTCTCTGATGGTGCCGATCGTTTTCGGGCACAGTTCCTTCGGCTTCTTCTTCTTAGGAGGATTGCTACCACTCCCTGTGCCCTCGCCGCCATAAGTGGTTTCATCATCCGTCGTTCCTTTGGCTTATTCTTCCTCCGCGTCTTCCATCTCATCGTCCTCGCTCTCCGAAGGATGGTATTCTTCATCGTCTTCTAGCCGATGGGCCGCCTCCCAGAATGTCAATTGTTTATTCAAAGGTTTGACTTCTCCTTCATCGCTGATGCACTTAGAACAGCCAGCCTCGTCATTGTCACACATGTTTGCACTAATAAAAATAAAATAATGGTTAGTAATAAAGTGCCCGGAAAAATCCGGCATGACCTTTGCTAATTTTATTAAACTAGGAGTGCCCGATTTCTGCCCGAAACAAAATTTAATCAACATTCTGGCAAAAATCAGGATTCATTTCATACAAGAACCTGCATACACGACATAAGAAAGTGCTTCATACAAGACAAGCACAATTTCAAGTGCTACAACAATAACAACAATCCTTGCTGTCATTTGCTTGCAATAAGAAAATGAGAATACACCATACACCATAACTTAGAAGCACAAATGACAGCAAGCTACAAAACATATATTATAATAGAGATTATTACTATTTTATACTTGACAGCAAACAAATATTACAAAACAGATATCATACTTGACAGATTATTATGTCTGACCAGATATTACACTTGCCAAAACAGATATCATACTTGCCAGAACAGATTATTACAAAACATATATCATACTTGCCAAAACAGATATTACAAAACAAATAAGTCTGACCAGTTCACATATTATTACTGTTTTTATACTTGCCAGCAAACATATATCATACTTGACAGCAAGCAAACTTTAATATTCTCCTAACTGAAAACAACAATAACATTGATTCACTGACTGCTTAGTTCAACTAACTAAAGAACAGCATGGCTTGGGTTTAGGAGTGCAACTGGGAACATTATAGCATGGCTTGGTTTTGGTTACTCATCTGAAAATGGACATGCTCATCTGAAAATGGCTTGGTTTTGGTTACTCATCTGAGAATGGCTTGATGTAGGGGGCTCCTGAGGTCATGCTCATCTATTATCACAATTAAATTCCTGCACATTTTATTCATGCCTGCTTTACATGCAACTTTCACAATTATAGATTAACTTGTGTGTTTTCTATTCTGCACATTCTCCTCATGTTTTTAACTACCAAAAAATTACATACTGAACCCTACACCTACACCATATCAACTGAACCCTAACTGAACCTCTGAACCCTAACTGAACCTCTGAGAGGGAGAGAGGGAGAGAGGGGGAGAGCTGAATCCTAACAGAACCTCTGGTAGCCGGCAATTGACAACAAATGTCAAAAATTCCTAGCAATTTTCATCTGAACCCTAACCTCCCAGAAGCTCAAGCACATCTGTGGTGGTGTGTAAACCCTAATCTGAACCCTAACGTCACCGTCGAATCCTACTCTGAATCCTAATCAGAATAGATGCAGCGAGAGGGGGAGAGGGAGAGGGTGACGCTCACCTCCGAGACAAGGACGACGACGATCATGCGGACGATTAAGGCATGGTGGCCTCCTCCTCCTCGAACATGCGGTGGTCTCCTCCTCCTCCTCGAACGTTCGGCGGTCTCCTCCTCCTCCTAAGATAGGCAGCGACCTCCTCCTCGGACAATGGCCTCCTACGAGCTCCTATGGTGCGGCGGTAGGCACAAGTACGGCATGCGGCGGATCGAGGCGGTGCATCGACAGATCGACGCCTCGGCGTCGACGGTTCTCGATCTGTTTGATGAGGGACGGGAGAGGGACTCACGTGCAGTTGACCTGTCAGCGCAGTTAGGCGTAGCGCACCCTTAGCAAGTGCGCTACGGTTATCTGTAGCGCACTTGCTAGTGGTGCCCTACGCCTAACTGCATCGACAAATCAGATAAGAAGGCAGCCATCCCTCTTGTTATCACTAGCACTGCCCTATCCCATTGGTTTTTCCCTTGGGTCATTCTGAACCTGTGAGCACCCAGGTTCAAACCCTGGTGCCCAACTTTTTTGGTTTTTATTTTAATAGTACTTTAAAGTGTTAAACGGTTATATCTGTTATTTGTTTTATATGTTAAAATGGTACATATATATCATAAATGTTAAATAATAATTTGTCCATTAATAATATGCCATCCATATGCATCATTACAATCTTTTTTGACAACGTGTTTTACAATATTTTTTGAGCTAGAGTTTTACAATCTTTTTTCCCTTCTTTGTCATAGTTGAATAATTTAGCCTCGACACTTTAATGTTTCTTCTTTTGAACGGGCTACCTTTTTTTTGGTAGGGTTGTCCTTTTTCTTCTTGTGATGTATGTTGCTGCATCGTAGTCATCGTCATCTTCAATCTTTGCATCGCCGTACTGGTCGAAGTATTGCTCGTTGGCGACTCCATCCATTCCGATGATGTTTCTGTTTCCTCTCTACATGACAACACGGCTAGGATTTGTCAGGCCGGTAATGAAAAAAACATTGGTACACTTTGCTAGCCAGTACCCAAGGTTCATTTTCACGGCCATATTCGCACCGGCGGCCTTGGATTTGGCTGCTTCGGGTATAACCATGGTTGTGAAATACCGGTCTTCTCTTTCGACGCTCTTGGCCCATCTGACACGGAACATAAGCACCTTTTCTCCACAGTATTCGAGCTCCCAGATCTCCTCGATCCTTTTGTAGAATCTTTCCTTCACGTTGTCAACGGTCTAGAATTCCGACGTTACGCCTGAGTTCTGATAATCACACTTGTTGTCCTTTTCCTCCGTGTAGAATGTGTAGCCGTTGATATCATACACCTGATAGGTCACCAGGTTTTGCATGGGTCCCTGCGACAAGGTGAATATGATCTTTTTCGTTTCAGAAGAATGCGATCGCGAGGGATTATCAAGGAGCGTCTGGCTAAACCAACGCGTGGAATCTGAGTTGTGCTCTTTGATTATTTCTCCCTGCGTCCTCTATATGCCCCGGTCACTGTACTTATTCTCGATTAACCTTTTGTGCTTCTGTACCCAAGGATCGACCAGTTAAATGCTGTAGCGCGACGAGGTTTTCTCGATCAAAGTCTGCGCGTCGACAATCAAAGTCTGCATGCAGTACGCAATGACCCTCTCGGTGACCAGATCCGTCAAGCTTGCCAAGGTGCCTGTTGACGGGAAGACCGACAGGATTCTCGATGTCTAGATAATTCATGCAGAAAGAGATGCACTCTTTGGCCAGAAAGCCCTTGGCTATGCTTCCATCTGGATGGGACCTGTTGCGAACGTGTACTTTGATGTGTCTGTTCATCCTTTCGAACGTCGTCATGCTGCGGAGGAACATCGGCCCGAGTTGGACGATGTTCTCCATGACATGAACCAACAGATGCACCATAATGTCGAAGAATGCGGGCGGCAAGTAGACCTCAAGATCGCATAGTATCACCACGATCTCCTCCTGTAGCCTCCCGAGCTGATTCACGCCAATCAACTTTCAAGAGATGACGTCGAAAAACTTGCAGAGGCCAACCAATGTTTCACAGACATGCTCGTCCATTATCCCTCTTAGTGAAACCGGAAGTACCTGCGTCATTAGCACGACACAGTCGTGAGACTTCATTCCACTGAACCTCTGCTTCGCCTCGTCTAGGTATCTGCTTATCTTGCCCGCGTAGCCATAAGGAAATTTGACTCCTAGAAGGCACTTGAAAAACTGTTTGATCTCATCCTGGCTTAGAGTGAAGCAAGAAGGAGGGAAGTAATATTCGTTCTTCTTGACCTTTTTACCCTTCTAACGACCTTGTGTCGCCTCCTACTCATGATCATCGCCATCTTACCGATCATCAGGAGTAGTGTGTCCACTGTGAAGCTCCTTCCGGATGCCCATGAATATCAGGTCATGCCTTGCTTTCGGACCATCTTTCGTCCTATCTGGCATGTTGATTATGGTGGCGACCAAACTCCGGCACACGTTTTCATGATATGCATGATGTCAAGGCTATGAGGCGTGCGGAGAAATTTCCAGTATGGCAACTCCCAGAAAATAGACCTTGTTTTCCATACCTTCAGCAGTGGCTTGTCTTGCTGCCTCTTTCGCTTCTTTCCAGGCTTAGGACAATCTTTCCAGTTTTTCAGCAATTCTTCCACTTCTTCACTGCTCCTCCGCTCTGGGATTCCTTAGGTCTCGGATTTACCATCGAACATATGTCCACGTTTTCTACATGGATCATTCTTGCCGAGCCACCTCCGGTGTGCCATGAACATGGTTTTTGAAGACCCTGGATCTTTATCTAGTTGGAGATAGCTTGTGTTATCCAAGCACCTAATACATGTGGAGAATCCTTAGATAACCTTCCCCGAGATATACCCGCAACCTGGATAGTCTTGCACCATAGTGACCAACGCGGCTCTCATGGTGAAATAATCTTGTGCGACGGCGTCATAAGTATTGTCCCCAGATTCCCATAACATGGCTAGCTCCTCTTTCAACAGCCCAAGATACAGATTGATGTCGGTACCAGGTTGTTTGGGCCCTTTAATTAGCATACTCATTTGTATGTACTTCTTCTTCATGCATAGCCATGGAGGGAGGTTGTACATCCATACAAACATGGACCAAGTGTTGTGAGTGCTTCTCTAGCTACCGAACGGATTGAGTCCATCGGTGCTTGTACCAAGCCTGATGTTCCTCGAATCTCCACCGAATTCTGGGAATTTGAGGTCCAATGCTTTCCACTGGCTAGCATCTGAAGGGTGCGTCAGCAACTCGTCCTTTTCGGGGTCATCGTCATCTCCTGGATTCTTCCTTTCCGCATGCCATCGCATGAGCTTCGCTTCCTTAGTGCCCATGAAATAGCGATGCGGACAAGGAGTGATAGGAAAGTACCATACCACTTTTTGAGGTGCTTTCTTCCATTTCTTGTATCGACTCATGCCGCACACTGGACATGGGGTTTTCTCCGCGTCCTCGCCTCGATAAATGATGCAATCGTTGATGCATACGTGGTATATAACGTGCGGTAGATCGAGAGGACAGACGATTTTCTTGGTGTCCTCGATACTAGTTGGACATGTGTTCCCCTCCGGGTGACGATCGTGCCAGAATGCCATCATATCGTCGAAGCTTGCATCGGTAAATTTGTGTTTTGCCTTCATCTCCATAGCCTTGAGCGTTACATTCAACCGGGTATCATCGGGCCTGCATCCTTCATACAATGGAGTAACCGCGTCTTTCTCAAGTCGCGCGAGCTTGGATTTCTATCTAGCGGCAGCCCTGGCGTTACTCGTTTGCTTGAGAAGCAGCTCTTGTACATAAGGGTCCTGCACCCAGCCTAACGTTGTTCCATCGTTGTCTGCTCCTCCGGCATCTAGATCATCATCATCCCGGTCTGCTTCCGCACCTTCACCATCTCCAGGAGACTCTTCATCATCTCGTCCGTCCTCGCCTTGAGCGTTACGTTCAACCGGGTATCATCGGGCCTGCATCCTTCATACAATGGAGTAACCGCGTCTTTCTCAAGTTGCGCGAGATTGGATTTCTATCTAGTGGCAGCCCTGGCGTTACTCGTCTGCTTGAGAAGCAGCTCTTATACATAAGGGTCTCGCACCCAGCCTGACGTTGTTCCATCGTTGTCTGCTCCTCCGGCATCTAGATCATCATCATCCCGGTCTGCTTACGCACCTTCACCATCTCCAGGAGACTCTTCATCATCTCGCCCGTCCTCGCCGTGATGATCATCGTCATGTTGCCCACCTTCAACGTCTCCATCGTCTTCGTCATCGCTTATCCAACGAGTGTATCCATCCATGAAACCATGGCGGAGCAGGTGCGCCTGCAGATGCCCGGAATATGGGTTGATCAACCAGTTGAGTTTGCATCTTCTGCACGGACATCTTATCTCCTTCTTGTTATTTCGTATCATGTCGGCCATCGCGCATTTCAAAAATCTAGCCATGATGCCTTCGCTCATTATGCGTACCATGGTTGCCTGCACGGTGTACACGATATAATTAGAAGTTTATTAGAACCACATAATCAATGCATGCATTCAATGGTCGATAGAAAATTTCGGCATGACCTATCCTAAAATAAGGACCTTTTTGAAATTCCAAAGTCTTGCCAAGATGGAAATGAATCAACATTTTGGCAAAACAAATGGCAAATCATTCACACACAAACACAAGAGAGAGACCGATCCATACACATGAACACATCATCCTCTCTATACACACATGAGCATCGATCATCTCCACATACATACACATGAGCATCGATCCTCTCCATACACATATTGAAGGGAATATGCCCTGAGAGGCAATAATAAAGTGTTTATTATGTGTATTCCAAGTATATGATAGATGTTTATTTTGCATGCTATAATTGTATTAATACGGAAACGATAATACATGTGTGTTTAATAAACAAACAGAAAGTTCCTAGTTATGCCTCTCTCATAAACTAGCTCGTTGATTAACAAGATGATCAAGGTTTCCTGATCATGGACATTGGATGTTGTTAATAATGGGATCACAACATTAGTGTAATGGTGTGATGAACATTCATCCGAAGTATAGCATTACGATCAAAGTCATTGAGTTTATATTGCTATAACAACTTACGAAGTGATCCTGATCCTTAGACCATGAGATCATGTCAATCACTAACACCGGAAGAGTTTCTTGATAACATCAAACGTCACACCGTAACAGGGTGATTATAAAGATGGATTCAGAACTAATAAAGTGTTATGTTGAGGCTCATGGATCGAGAGTGGAATTTGTTTATCCCGATGACGGATAGATATACTCTGGGCCCTCTCGGTGATATCACATTGATTAGCTTGCAAGCAAGTGATTTGATCACTAGAATGTTATATCACAGGAACGAGAAAAGAGTGCATGTCGGTAACGAGATCAAACTAGGTATGGAGATACCGATGATCGAATCTCGGACATGTAATATATCGTGAAACAAAGGGATTAAGATATACTAGCGTAAAAGGTTCCGACGATCACAAGAAAGTCATCGTTGAATGTGTGGGAGTCAGTATGGGTCTCCAGATCCCGCTTCTGATTATTGATCCGAGAGGGGTCTCGATCATGTCCGCATTATTCACGAACCATAGGGTGACACACTTAAGAGACACCGACATCCAATTGGAGCAAATGTTTCATGCCGAAAGAATGAACAAGCGCAGGAATTTATTTCACTAGATACCGAAATAGGTTTTCGGGTGAAATTGCATAAAGTGGTTATGCATGTGAAATAGAATTCTAGCAAGGGGTTATTTGTGAATGTTTGTCATTAAAGTAATTGACAAAATTCTGAATAAAATAAAAGAGTTTTATTTAATGAGAGTTTGCATTAAATTTGGTGGAAATTTAATGGGAATTTGAGTGGACTTTTGAGTGGAGGGAATTTAAAGGAGATTTGTGAGTGGAGTGTCCACCCACATGAAGAGGGGAGGGCAAGGGGGCAGCCCCCATGCGCCGGCCACCCCCTTGGGGTTCCCCCCCTCCTCCTATAAAAGGAGCCCCCCTCCTCACTTGTCTCTCACACCTCCTCGTGAAGGATCTCTCTCCCCCTCTAGAATTTATCCCCCATGGTCTCGGACTAGCGAGATACATGTTCCCGGTGGCTATTCGGCAAGAAAGAGTTGTGCTTCCGCTGCATCGCTGGAGCGAGGAGGCGGAGGTTGCTCGGTGCCTGAACGTGTGTGCGAGCACGGATGCGCTGCTGATTTGCGGCGCTAGGACTTCCTCTCGATCTTGAGATCGGCAAGAGATCGTCTACATCAACCACGAGTTGAACTCGTTAAGCTTTGTCGGTCTTCAAGGGTATGTTCTCTACGGATATACATCCGCCCGTTGTTTGTATCTAGTAGATAGATCTTGGTATATAGTTCACATCGTAGGAAATTTTTTGTTTTCTATGCTGCGAACCCTACACATATGAGCATCGACCCTCTACATACATATGAGCATATCATCCATATACACATGAACATATCCTTACATGGCCAACTTACCGAGATGAGAGATCGATCGAGAAGATGGAAAGGAGAGGTGCGAGACCGATATGATGGCGTGTCCGGAAGGAGAGCTTCCTCTATTATGTATGTAGCATCCAAGGTAAGTTCTACATGCTAAAAATGGTGAATGAGTGGAGAAATTGTGGTGGGAAGGAGGAGGATCCCGACTAGATCTAAGGAGGAAGAAGGAGGGGAAAGTGAAGTATGGGTGTGGTAGTGGATAGTCACATATACAAAGTGGAGCTGCCAAAAAGTGGTCGACACATCCGTCGCGCACATGGCCCTAGTGTGCCATAGGCATTAATCACAACCGTGTCGCACATGCCAGGAGTGCGCCATGGATGTCTTTGCCCATTTACAAAGCAGAGGGGCCTTAACTTAGGCGTAGCGCACGGGCCTCATGTGCGCCACGGCTATCCCTAACAACCGTAGCGCACATACACCATGTGCGCTACGGGTATGTGGAATGCGGCCGGCAGGCCCCTGGCCCACACATATCTATGACGCACTATCACCATGTGCACCACGGTTGTTCTAGTTAATAGTAGGACACTGCCCACAGGTGAGCCACACCTGTTTTACCCGTGGGGATCTTCAACCACGTGAGCCACGGATGTGCGGATTACCTATAGCTCTTTTCCTAGTAGTGGATCGATGGCTTGGTGTGATCTTGCCGATGCGTCCGATCGGCTACCGTTTATGGTGGTGGAGGTTGTTCCCTCCCGCGTGGTTGTGTTACTGCCGTCCTGTCTTCGGCTGTCTTTTCTCAGTCCGGCCGACCTCGCTACGGTTGCCATGGTGAGACGATGATGGTGACACAAGACCGTGGTGGTGTATGCTAGTGGGCGGCAAGATTGGTGGAGCGCTACGGATTGTCCGGGGATGTGGTTTTTTGGGGGTCGGGAGAAATCTCTGTCGTCTTGGCACCAACGCGGCGACGCTTGCGAGTGTCGCCATTCCCTCCTGAAGGGCGTCTGAGGTACCTCTTCCCCACGACCCATAGCAGGGAAAACCCTAGGACTAGTCCGAGTAACAACGGCGTTGTCATCGTTTTCTTTTTTGAAGGTGTTGCTTGGTATGCGGCGACTCAGAGTAGGATCGTGGTAGGACTACTCTGGAGGACGCAACGATGGCGTGCGTGTCATCTTTGTTTTCGTTGATCCGCCGGTGTTGGCATTGTTTCTCTTTTTTTTTCTCCTTTTTTTTTGCTTCTTTTGGGCTTATTGTGTTGTCTGCCCCAGCTATGGTATCACAAGTTATATGGATTATTGCTATATTAATATAGCTGGATAAAAGCCTATTTCGAGGTTTGGGCTCAAAGTATTATAACTTTCTGTACCGTCAGATTACTCGGGTTATCATTTGGGGCGCCTCATTTTGAGGCGTCAATAAAATAAAAGTAAGGTGACACCCTAATTTCTTGATAAGTTTGCTAAAACATCTTGTATTAGAAACATATGAAGTACTTGCATGGAGGTCTCTCCTTCAGTGTGGACCCAGATTCCTAGACGCAACTTCTGACTGTGCTAGCTACCGGATGAGGTATCAACTCAGGGATACTGTCAAGGTGACTACAAATCTACCATGTCATCATGGGCTACACAGGGCCATATCTTAACCAGGCCGGGCTTGTAGCACCTCATACAAATATTAGTTACAGTACATTTGTATACAGAACCCCAAAAGCAAAAAACCTCCCATTGCGCTCTCCTTGATTAATTACATTCTGCTCTAAAAAGATTAGTTAGAGTAAAGAATTAGACCAACACGTCAACAAAAGTATTACACCAAAGATTATTTTGTAGGGGAATTAGACCAAAGATTAACTGAAACAGATTACACGAACCACGTACAGTTCACTGAAGAAAGGGGGGGACCAGAATTCGGAGTAAAGGACAGAGCAAGAAACGACGATGCGAGGACCCCTCCTCGTGTCGAAAAATATTAGGGGACCGACCCAGAAAATACAAGTCAAATGTACAAATGATCATGCATGCTCACGTTCACACTAACCAATTATTTATCCACTCTTTATTTAACCATGCATGGCCCATTTCTGTCGGCAGTCTGTACCACCACGATTACCTGTCCTTTACATGTATAATTACCTTTTGATTTGATTGCCACACGATTAAATATACGGAAAAGAAAAATGAAACACTAGTACTAGTTGTTGTAGTAGTGTAAAGTAAAATGCAGTAGTAGTATGGTATAGTATGTGATTTTGGTAGTCAGGCTCAGCAAGTGTCCATCCATCGATCCTTGTCTTGCCTGTACATATCAACTTATAATCTTCCATGCAGTGTTGCAGCTTTCAGTTCGCCTGGGTTTTTCTTTATTGATTAGCTGATTGATTTATATACTGTGTATAGCTATAGCTAGCACCAATTGCTTAGGCCGTGGACGTCGAACTGCACCGCGTCGTCGTCGTCGACCTTGACGCCGTCGTAGACGCACGGCCCCTGGAGGGCGCCTTGGCACGTTGGGGCGGCGGCTTGGAATCCGCCGTCGAAGTAGTCAGACCACCTGAGCTCGTCCAGCGCGCCCGCGTAGTGGTCGACGACGTGGCCGGAGACTGTGTCGGTTGGCCCGAGCTCCAGCCACGGCAGGTTGGCGCCGGCGTCGGCTCCGGCGGGGCTGAGGCCGGTGACTGTGCTGGAGCTGGACGCCGACGGGAAGGCGCCGCAGTGCTGCTGCAGCGCGCCCATGTCGAAGGCCTGAAGGGTCGGTACCTGAAGGTAGCACTCGGGAATCCCGTTGCCGTTGCCGTGAAGGGACCAGTCCTGCAGAGGCATCTTGAGGCCTTCCAGCATTTGCTCCACCTGGTCCTGCTCCTGGACCTGGGTCGTCGCCGGGATGAGCTCGGCGTCGCTGAAGACCGCGTGGCACGCCGTGGAGGGCGTGGTGGTTGCCTCGGCGAGCGGCTTGTGGGTGGCCGGGTCGATGCCACGCTCCCTGAGCTTCTTCTTGATGTACGAGTTCCAGAAATTCTTGACCTCGTTGTCCGTCCGGCCAGGAAGCTGCGCCGCAATCTGTGACCACCTGAATAAATTGAAGTATTTCCCCCATTAATTGTTGTTATTTAGATTGGAAAACAGGGGGATATCGATGGATGGATCGAGGTGGCAGGTAAACACCTACTTGTTCCCTAGCATGGAATGGAGTTGTATGATGAGGTCCTCCTCCTCCTGTGAGAATGTGCCCCTCTTGAGGTCTGGCCTCAGGTAGTTTATCCACCTCAGCCTGCAGCTCTTGCCACACCTCTCGAGTCCTAATAATTAATCCGACCAACCAAATTAAGTTTGAGCGCACAAAACAGAGGGGCATGCAAAATTATTGTTCTTCATTCTTTACCAAATAAAACTGCTGATCCTTGAGCAAAATGCAGTACATGCAGAAGCGCATAAATGTGTCATATATAAGGTGTGATACCTGCAAGCTTAGGGACTGAGCTCCAGCAGCCATGGCCGTACTTGGCAATGTGGTTCATGAGCTTATCGTCCTCCTCCGGGGACCAGAGGCCTCTCCTGAGCCTCTTCTTGTGGCAGCACGACTGCTTCGCCATGGCCTGCCGGCACCGAAACCTACGCCGGCCGCGAGCTATAGGCTGTATTGAAAACTAATTAACGGCTGGACAAGGATATGCACGATGGTGGCATGGAGGAGAGGGAGAGGCGGAGGTATAAGAGGAGGAGGAGGGGCGGGAGGGAAGAGGCCGGGCGGTCGCTCTCAGGTAGGTGCTGGACAGTGCAGCGTGGGAGAGTGCCCTGCCTGACCCGGGCGCCTCTCCCCCTCCTCTCTATCCCCTCCTTTGCCGCTGCGCACGGTTGCGCAGGACTTTGCTAGCTGTGCAGTGCAAGCTAGCTATAGTAGCCAATAGCCATGCAACTTCCCTCGCCCGGCCGGGAAATAAAGGGTGTAGGTCATGGATCATGATAAGGCAATCTTCAGTGGTGCATGCTCATAGGCCTCACACTTGTTGTGGTGGGGCAGTTGACCTCTTTTCTTTTTTTTTCCCCTTCTCCCTTTCTCTCTCTCTCTCTCTCTCTCTAGCCTCTTTCGTTTCTAATTTAGCTGCTTTGTACCTCATCCTTCTTGTTTAGGTAACTAATCTCACCATGATCAAAATAGTACACCCATGTCATAGTTTATTGATGACAAACATGCAAGTCAATCGTGTTACAGTCAGTCAGTCAGCTGAAAACCACCACTTCATGTAGGTCCAGATCTTGGTCATCCTCACGGAGCACATGTATGTTCAGTAACATAGTATATATATTAAATTAATATGTCTTGTAACATTCACAGGTGAGTGTGGTACCATATATACATAAACAATTTCTCTTTATGTACTTTACAGATACTTTGCTCCACCTTTTGTCACTCACTCGTTGAATAAGTGGGGAACATTAATTTGTGGAGAAGTGGGGACAATATACCTAGCTAGCAGTTGTGTACTATCGCCACCCTCCACTTCTTTTTTGTTGAGAAAAACAGGTGTCGATCGCTACCCTCCGATATTAATTTCCTCTCTAATAAAAGGTGAAAAATCTCCATCTCCATGCATGCACACTATTCTGCAGATCTCGGTCGGGTAACGTACTAGGTTTATGGTTGTTTTCAATCTTTTTCCGAGCAAAGTTACCGACCACCTTCAATCGCCCTCCGACCAGATGGAGAAAAGGATTGGCCGAAAAGGAACCATACATGCATGCATGGATCATGCTCGTGTGGCTCCGAGGTCTTCTCATCCGACATTCACTTTGCTTTAACACGACTCTCTGTCTTATTTTTCCGCAGAATATATTGGTCGATGTGATTCAACATTAGTCCTCCTCGACATATATACATACGTAACATCCATGTCGACATGTCATCCATGAAGACTTCCAGAAGCTAGCTGGTTAATAAAATAACCAGCAGGGCAGGCCAGTGCAGCGAGAATCTCATGCATGCATGCATGCATGACCAGGACAGAAAGAAAAGGCGTACGTGTTGGACAGTTCTATGGATGGGACACGAGGCCGAGCTGCTAGGACTGTGTGATGGATGGAGTAAAGTGTTCAGTAGAGACCTTGATGAGAGACCTGAGGGTCACTGTGCATGCATGCAGGCGTGTACGTGTGAGCGCTTCTGATTAGAAGCAACCATGGTGTGTGTACCTGCAGGCAACAGAATCAAAGCGCATCTCTTCGCTTTTCTAGCTGCAAAACCCTACAATTTATAGCTAGGTAGATGCGTAGCGCTAGGTGAGGAACTAGTACGTACTTGATTGTACTTATGCGTGTGCATGCATACATACAATGGGACATATATATCGTGCTGTCGATCGTGCATCCAACCCCTTCTGAGTTTTGCCCATACATAAGAGAGAGAGAGAAAAACAGTTTGTTTTCACCTAGGAAACTCTTCGAATCAGCCTTTACGTCAGCTTTATAAATAAATCAACACACATCCAGCATATAACCGAGTCATCGACGCAAAGACGTCAAAAGAAAAGAAAAAAAAGTCTACTGGAGCCACAACACATCGCGCCCAAGGACACAAGAGAAAAAGAAAAAGTGGAGCAGTGTGAGCTCCCACTACCAGGTCGCGGAGGCAGTAGTAGGTGTCATGAATCGCTGGGCCGACGCCTTGATTGCCTGCAAGATGTCGTCCACGCACCATCGATCCCGCTGCCTAGACAGAGTGTACCACTGCTGAAGGTAGGCAAGCAAAGAAAACACAGAGTCAGAAGCCCGGCGAGGAAAAGATCTGCTCAATCACCATCTTATTCCAAATATTCCAAAGCATCCAAGTAATGTCCGCGAACACCAACCAGAAGAGGTGGTGCCTACTTTCGGTACGATTCGCCTCCGTCTCCAAGAACTCGCCGAGATCCTGGGACTGACAAGTAGGCCCAAGCGCTTCTCCGATGAAGTTCCATAGAAACTTAGCGGCAGGGCGATACGCCCAATTTGTATCACCATTATATATCATAATTTACCTCTATTCATTGATATTTGTCTTATTATAAGGTATTACTTATGGCTTTTCATCTGTTTATGCATGTTGGATGATTCTTGGAGGATGGACTGCCGGAGTCTGGATTCTGATGGAAAAGAAGGCGTTTCGGTGCAATTTCACGAAGATCAGAAAAATACCAGAAAAATATGTAAACGTATTATTTTACCAGAAGACGAAGGATGCCAGAAGGAGGGACGAAGTGGGCCCTCAGGGGGCCCACACCTGCCCTAGGCGCGGGCCCACCTGACCCCGCGCCTAGGGCAGGTGTGGCCCACCTGCCCGGCCTCCGACTCCTCCCCTTCGCCTATATATTCCCTTCGAAACCCTAAGGCTCGGGGAGCGACCACAGATAGATTTCCGCCGCCTCTGGGGGGCGGAAAACATCGAGAGAGAAAGATCTCTCCGGCAGACAGATTTCTGCCGGGGGAATTCCTTCCCAGAGAGGGAAGACCGTCGTCATCAACGCCGTCATCAAGCTAGGCTTCATCGGGATCATCATCGTCATCATCCACACCATCATATCCACCAACACCATCATCACCACTCCGTCCCGCTGTAACAATTGTGTTGGATATTGCTTTAGTTCTTAGGGGAAACTTTCCCGGTGTTGATTACTATTATAGTTGATGCTTGTGAGTGGAACCATCGGATTATTGTTTATGTTAAAATTGTTATCCATTACCATATCATATTTGATCTTGATCCATATGATGTCTTGTGAGTAGTTCATTTAGTTCTTGAGGACATGGGAGAAGTCATGTTGTTAGTAGTGAATCTATGATGAGTTATTATTCAATGGTTTAGTATTTAAGTTTTGGTGCTATTATTCTAGTGGTGTCATGTGAACGTCGACTACATGACACTTCACCATTTATGGGCCTAGGGGAATGCATTGTGTATTTGGTTACTTATAGCGGGGTTGCTGGAGTGACAGAAACCCGAACCCCCGTTAGGACACCTTTGCACAAGGGAGCGTAGGATCTCAGAGTTTAAGGCTGTGGTTAGATTTATATCTTAATTAATTTCCTGTAGTTACGGATGTTTGCAGGGGGTTTAATCACAAGTATGTATTAGTCCTAGGAAGGCAGGTATGTTAGCACAGGGTCACCCACTCAACACTTACAAACACCAGAGAAGAGTACTCAACTATTTGAAGCGAAAGCACTTGACAGAATTCCCATGTGTCCTCGAGAACGTTTGGTCCTTATAAGTATTTCCACCGGCTTGTCCTTTGCTAAGAAAGGATTGGGCCACTTTCCCCGTTTGATTGTTACTTCTGTTACTTGCTCTTTGTTTTGTTGCCTTGTCAGAAAACCACTAAAAATCCGTTTGCTAAGTATTCACAGGGATTTCCTGCACCATACCACTGTTCAGCACCTTCTTCTCCTCGTTGGGATCGACACTCCTATTTATCGAAAGTACTACGATACACCCCCTATACTTGTGGGTCATCAAGACTATTTTCTGGCGCCGTTGCCGGGGAGTGAAGCGCTATTGAAGAGTGGAACTGGTAAGGGAAACTTTCACTGTGAGTATTGCTCTTGTTACTGCTTGTTACTTTGTTTCCAATATAATTAACCCACTTGGTTTTCTGTTTGGGAAAACTACTACCACTGCTAGGGTAGTAGATGAACCACCTCCTGTTGAGATAGATCCTTTTAAGATACCTACAAGTATTGTTAATCGTGTTATGGATAATTATTATTTTGGGGATGGAACTGTCCATCCCGGTGATCACTTGCTTTTTATCCATGAATTATGCGGGTTGTTTAAGTGTGCAGGTATCACAACTAAACATGTGAAGAAGAAGTTACTCTCCATATCCTTGAAAGGGAGAGCTGAAGAATGGTATAAGCTGCTGAAGAATGGACAATCCATGGAATGGGAGGAGATGACATCTCTCTTTTACTCTAAATTTTATCCTCCTAGTGAGATCCATAAGGATAGAAATATTATATATAACTTTTGGCCTCTTGATGGAGAGAGTATAGCTCAAACTTGGGGGAGACTGAAGTTACTAATGCTTAAATGTCCTATTCATGAACTTCCTAACAATATTATTCTCAATAACTTTTATGCTAGGCTTTCTCTTCATGATAAAGATTTACTAGATGCTTCTTGTGCTGGATCATTCACACGTATGAAGGAAGAAGCTAAATGCGATCTACTAGACCGTATTCAAGAGAACACTAAAGCTTGGGAGAATGACAATGGAAGAAAGTCAGGTATAAACTTCGATTATGAATGCATCAAATCTTTTATGAGAACTAATAGCTTCTGCGATATTAGCAATGAGTTTGGTCTTGATTCCCAAAGTATTGCCAGCTGTTTTAAGGCATTTGCCTCTTACATTGAAATTCCCAAGAAGAAGTGGAATAAGTACCATGCTCCTTATAAAGATGTTGTTAGTCATGTTCCTGTTAGAAGTACTCAAGTTTGTACTACTAATCATATTGTGCCTGAACCCCATGTTGAGAAAATGCCTTTCCCAGCTAAGGTAAAGGAGTATTCTATGATTATTAGTGCAAATAACAAAGGTACAATGAAAACTATGGAGCCTGGTAAGCATTTGAGTGATGAACCTGTGGTAGCTATTGTGAAAGACATTGTCACTATAAATATAGAGGATGAGCACATTGTCTTCTGTGAAGACGCTTCTAATATTACCTCTCATCCTGGTAAGGCTAGAAAAGCTAGTGTTCCTATGCTTTCTGTTAAAATTGGTGATCATTGCTACTATGGTTTATGTGATATTGGTGCTAGTTCTAGTGCTATTCCTTATGATCTTTACAAGGAAATTATGCATGAGATTGGTCCTTGTGAGCTTGAGGACATTGATGTGGTTATTCACCTTGCTAACAAGGAGACCATTTGCCCCATTGGTATTGTAAGAGATGTGGAGGTTCTCTGTGGTAAGATTAAGTATCCTGCTGATTTTCTAGTGCTTAATTCAGCAGCTAGCAAAACTTGTCCCATAATTTTTGGTAGACCTTTCTTGCACACTTGTGGAGCTATTATTGATTGTAAGAAGGAAAAAGTATTAACTAAGTTTGATGAAGATTCTTATGAGTTCAACTTTTCCAAATTTGCTAAAGCTCCTTGTGAAAATAGCTTGCCTAATAAAGATTTCAGGATGGAACAACTTGCTTCTATTGATCCAGTCTATGACCTTGGACCTCTTTTTGGTGACTGTAAGTATGCTTATTCTGATGATAAAGTCGTTTCCAGTGACAGTTATATTGTCAACTTTATTCAAAGTGCTACTAAAAGTTATTTTGAGAGAGGGAAACATGGTTTTATGCATCTCAATGATTTTAAGTTTCCCCGTTTTATGTTGAAAGCTTTAAAGTTGCATCTATTTTGTCTTCCTATGCTTGTGGCATTTTGTTTCAACAATTTGTTTTCTCATGATACCCCCATGCATAGGAAGTGGGTTAGACTCAAGTGTGTTGGTTATTTGCTTCTTGATTCTCTCTTTGATTTCAGATACATGTATCCTATGTGATCATCTTTGGAAGTTTCAAGCCTAACTTAAAGGCATTAAAGAAAAGTACTTGTTGGGAGATAACCCAAGAGTTTGGTCGAGTCTTGGAAGTTATTACCTCAGTAATAACCGCTCCTTATCATTTTTGTTTTGTTTTTTGTGTCAAGTTCAACTACTTTTGTGAAGTAGAGGAGTTGTGAAAAGTGGCTATCCTGGGACATATTTTTGTGCTACACTGTAAAAATTCGTGAGGAAGCTCAGTACTTCAGATGGAGCTGTATTTTTCTGAGCTTGTTCTCCAAGTTTTTACCCAACTTTCATCAGTTCTGCACTTTTTGATTTGAGCAACAGAAGGTCTTCGAAAAAAATCAATATTTACCTGCTGGTCTGTTTTGATAGATTTCTACCATCATTTGCATTTGCCTCTTACAGAAGCTTTTGTTTTGATGGGTTTTCAGTTGAAGTCTTTACCAAAGGTTTATCGTTTTTGCTTACACTAATGTTGTCATTAAGCTTGTGCAAAAGTTTTATATGAAGGAAATTCACAGGAGAAAGAGAGAAGGAATCTGTAGAGTTTGAATAGGTAAAAGTGGTGAAAACAGAAGGTTCGTGAAACCCCAATATTTTTATATTTTTGATGTTTTTAATACATAAGGGAAGTTGTGAGACGAAACTGAAGAGGAAACAGAGCCCAGGGTGGACAAACCCACCCCAGGCGCGGGCCCAGCCTGGCCACGCTTGAGGGGGGTGTTCCCCCCTCGAACTCCGTCTCCGCCTCGTTTCCCTGTCAAAACCTTCCTTATGCATTGAAACTTCATAATATATAACCCCCCGATCCCTCGAGGTTCGTGCATCGTGTTCTCGTCATGTTTTCATTTCGATCTGTTTCTGTCAGGAAATCTGTAACATCCCAAAAATACCAAACTTAGATCATCAAATTTCTAATCATCAAGATTAGGGTCAACAAAAACTTTTCTAAGTAAACCCATGAATGCATGTATATGTGTATGCATGGATTTTGAATTTCTTTAAAAACCATCTTGTTTGTGTGATCCATTGCTTGTAAAATGTTTCTTAGGTGAAATAAACATCATCTAAAAAATTTCCCACAGTTTTCCTAAAGACAAGTAAATCAAAACAAATATACTTAGTGAATGGTCATTTTGACCAATTTAACTCCCATGCCTACTTTGGCTGTCTCAAACTTTCAAAACCTAACAGAAACTTTTCTGGATCTTTGCACCCCTTGAATGTACTCATAACAAAGTATCAAGGCCCACTTTGTGATCATCCAAAAACTTTCCAATGCATAGTTTAAATGACAATTCAAAATTGAATCTTCTTCATATGGGAAGATCCCACTTTTTCAAAACCCACTCAAACAAGCTCAACTTTCAAAACCCAAGCATCTGCAGACTCACCAGCACCAATCTAGCAAACCCACCAAAATTCATTTCAAAATTTAAAACTTGATTTCATGCGGCCATTTCATCAAACAGGTTGCAGACACAAATCAAACAAAACATCAAACACTATAGTGTGCAGTGATTCTTGCCTAACTTGTTCCCTAGTTAGCTCACACACAACTCAGTAGATCACCTAGAAAGATTAGCCCAACACTAGCACCCCTGTGAGCTTGCCATTGTCATTAATGGTGAACAGCCGAGCACCCCCATGCCACCCCATAGTCGACAGCAGGCTAGAGGAAGAACTAGCCGTGCCAACCTTGTCTGGGAGGCAGCCCACCGTCCACCGCCACTGCCTGTCCTAGCCGCGAGCGTTGCCAAGCCCTGGACCACGCGCACAAGACACGCCCAGACCATGCCGAGCATGCGCCAGAGCGCCACCTGCAACCAGCGTCCACAGACCGCACGCCGCCCTCACCGCGCGCACACATGATCACCACCGACCCAGGAGACCGCCAGACATCCCCGTTTGCCGCCCCGTGCCATACAGCCACCGCTCGCCGTCGAAGACACCGCCTCTGCCGCGCAGAGCACCGCCCATTCCAGACCAAACCACACCGCCCCATGCCTCGCGACCATGTCGTTTAGCATCACCAGGAGACACAGCACCGTCCCCTACCCTTGCCCATGCCATTAGCCGTCTGTAACGTCGCCCCCGACGAGCTCACCGTGCGCCCCGACGGTCCCCTCGCTCGACTATAAATAGAGGCCACCCCCGCACGATTTCTTCACACCATCTCACTCCCCTCTCCTCACTGACCGTTCCACACCATTCTTAGAGCAAGGCGAGCACCACCTCACCGGAATTTCACCGGAGCCCGCCGCCTCTGGAGAAGAAGGGAGCCAGCGATTGGAGCCGCCCCAGGAGAAGCCACCGGTACCAGGAGGTTCGCCGTCGTCGACTTCGTCGTTAGCCCGCCTCGCCGACCCTCGCCCGTACCCCGGTGAGCCCCCAGCACCCCTCACTGGCCGCGCTAGGTTTCGTTCTCGCCGGAGCTGTCTCGCGTCGACGATGACCCACAGCCGTTGGATTAGAACTAGATCGAACGATCCACGTTGCCCCGTACCGCTTCGCCCAGCCCCGTGTCACTGACGAGTGGGGACACCCACTTAAGCAGGCCGGCCCAGTAACATTTCCCGCGTAGCCCAGCAATTCAAATTAAACCTTTTCTTTTTAAATTCAAACACACTTCTGTACCCAACTTCAAAAATCAGCCCAGATCGATTCAGTGCACCAATTTGAATGAAACCAATTTTGTTGGGAAGGTCTGTGAATGCTTAATCCAAGCCCGTTGGATTCAAGTCATTTGGATCTGTAGATCACCCATAGTAAAAATAACAAGGCAGAAGCTTTTCTGCATTCAAACATTTTTCAAATTTAAACCATAAAAGCTTTTGAGTTGATTCCAACTCTCAAAAATCACATTTAACCATACCTTTCAGAATATATACAAATATATATAGGTTTACCTGCAGAAATAATGTTCAAGGAATAAAAGAATGCTACATAAGCATTTCTAGCCACTTTAATTAATTAAAATAAAAGGGTAAAACCTTATTAAATTGTGACACCACTTTAAATCACATTCCCATGGACTACAATATGTGGTGATGACATGTGTCAACATGATCCCATGTTTAGTTTGGAGAATATTAAATCTTAAGTAATTTTTCAATGAGTAGAAATTACTTTTCTAAAAATAAAAAGATTTAACCCAAGCCTTAACCCTGTAAGGTTAGAGATGATGCTATATCATCAATAGGACCCTGGTGTGTGATGATTGCAAGTAGTTAAGTATTGTTTGGTGATTGTGTACCTCGTATTTATTCATAGACGCTAGTACCGACCAAGGATACGAGGAGGAAGGAGGATACTACGAAGAGGAAGCCGAGGAGAACTTCAACCACTGCTCTGCACAAGGCAAGCCTTACTAATCAAGTTGACCTATGCAAGCTGATATTATACCAATGCACGCTAACCCTTGCCAGATACCGTACTGATGCCACAAACCCATACTTGTGATATGGCTACTATATGCCTTAAGCATATGTGATCATACCCACTTGATAAACCAATCCTAGTTTTATGTGCAAGATTCTTACTTTATTTCTTTATCAAAGCTTACTTAGAGTCTACCTAAGAGTTTGACAGTTGTGCCGAAGGTTGCATAAAGAGCATAAAATTTGGCCTAAGCTAAAAACCTTGATATCATCCTAAGATATAAGGTTGGACTTAGTGAAACTCCACTAGTTACCACCCCTCATCAGTACTACCCCCACCTGTAGATGCTAGTGCTAAGCATAAAACTGGATCAACTTTAGATGGGAATACTTGGTGGAAAAATGGTTATGAAAACCTTGGAATGATGAATCATTCTATTGAAATGTTTTGGACATGTGTTTCCAAACACTTGATGATTTTGGTGATAAAAATGTTGAGGCATGAGCCTTAGCCCTTTATAAAACTGATGGTTGTCTGGATGCGATACCATTCCAATTTTAACGTACAACCACAATACCCGAATATTGGGTAGGGCTTGACTGGAAACTTATATACCTTAGTATTAGCTCCCTCACGGCCAGGGTCTGAGCTGAGGCTAGCTTGTGAAGATTGTCCACCTGTGCAGTACCCAAGATGACAGTGGTCATGGTTGGGAGGCCAAACTCATAGGAGAGGTGCTTATACTAGGGTGTGTAATTGAAAGGTTAGGATTGATTATCCGCATACTGAGTATGGTGAATTCAGGATTTGTTCCTGACGGATGTATCGAATGTTGTGGTGAAAGTGTACAATCTCTGCAGAGTGTCAAACTATTCGAATAGCCGCGTCCGTGGTTATGGACAGTTGGAGTGGCCATACTGTTCCCCCGTCAGACTTTTCAAAATGACTTGTGAAATGATTTGAGACTTTGACTTGACCACAACAGAGTTGTGACCTGAATTACAAGATCCCACTTAGGAGTTATAAAATTGTGACTAGCTTTAGAACTTAGTAGAGATAAACCTGGCTTTTGCAAAACAACCCTAGATCCTAGTGTCCTATTATCCAAAAACCCCTGACCTATTAGTATTAGTTTGCGAGTACTTAAAGAGTACTCATGGCTTTGTCCCTGGCTATTCCCATGGCCAAACTATGAAGAGGAGTACCTCGAAGATGGACCCCAGGAAGGTTACAACAACTAGGATCATCTCCCATCGTCAGCATTGCCTGTGACCCCGAAGATGGAGCTTCGCCTACGCTACCGTTATTATTACATATTCCGCTGCTTGATGTTGTATTAAGAACTGGATCATGAGATCCCTATTTGTGTAAGAACTTATGTAACGTTCTAACGGATGATGTACTATGGTATCCAATTCTGTTATGTCTCGCAAAAATGGTAATCCTGGGATTGCGATGTATGGCATAACAGGCATCTAGGATTGAAAAATCCGGGTGTTGACAAGTTGGTATCAGATCCATCCTGACCATAGGAGACCCTAGTTAGATTGGACGTTGAACCCAAAAACTTAGTTTCAAACCCAAAAAAAAACACAAATATTTACAAAAACTTATCCTCATTCTTACCTCTTTAATTCTTTCATAAAACTTCATGTTACTCCAAAAACTCTTGCAAAATAGATAAAATTTTGACACACTTGATCACTTTGCTAATCTACTCATCCTCTATTTTTATAGATGGACGTGAAGTACAGCAAGTTTTATCAGTTGGGGAATGGAGGAGACCTTATCTTTGAGAGGGATTTGGATCAGCTTTCGGAACTTCTGGAGCGTCCACACCCCGAGTTCTTCGGAGCTCAGCTCAATGATCAAGGAGGAGAAAATCTGCAGTGGCTAATTGTTGCAAGTCTCCGAGGAAAGATTGAACCTCCCACTGCAGAGGGAATTCATTTTACCTTGAGGGAAAACAACTGGCTCGATGGACTTGCCAGAGCAATGCAGGAAGCTCTTTCCCGTCTGTGTGGGCAGAGCATCAATCAGATCAAGGGTACTCGCTTTGAGTTTTGCCCAAGGCGTGATGCAAATGGCCAACCACTGGAAGCCCCATACCACCCCGAGCTGAAGACTCAATTGGACCACCTTAGCTTCATGATGTATGATCGTCAGCAGGAATTGGACAACTGCCGTGACTATTGCAACCACAAGTCGGCCATCATCAAGACGAAGGATCAGACCATCGCCATGCTAGCAAAGGATCGCAAGTCTCGCCGCCGTCAGCTTGACAAGAAGGAGCGCATTATTGCCCGTCTTCGCCATCGCATCTCATCTCTGAAAGAGACCATCCACGAGAGAGACATGCAGTTAGAGGAAAGGGAGAATGCCGGAGAGGATCTTCGTGGAGACCCTTACTCCTATCTCAGCGATGACGATGATTTTCTGGAGGATCAGGCCATGGAATTCTTCACCGATGAGGATGATTTCGCCTTCATCGATGATAATGAAGATGATGAAGCCACAGACTCCGAGGAGTAGTAGCACTGAGCACTAGCGTAGTGAGTAGTAGTCGGTCCCACTGTACCGTAGATTTCAGAATGGTTCTTAAAACCATCTGTTTTTCCTTGTTGTGGTGTGTGTTGTACTGTGTGCTATGAATGAATGAATGAAAAAGCAAGTTGCTTGAAAAATCTGAGTCACACATTTAAAGTTTTTCAAAAGCCCAAAACCTTAGAAATTTCCCTCTTTTCTCATGATCTATATCAATCTTCAGATGCCACGTGGAGGAAGTGGTTCATCCCCGGATCCGATGTTGCAGATCCTGCAAATGTTGACCTCTGACCGCGAAGCTGAAAGAGCGGAACGTCAAGCCAACCTAGCCACTCTGCAACAAATAGCCCAACTAGCCCATAAAAACCAAGGCCATGGAAATCAGGACAACCACGGATCTAAGCTCAAGAATTTCCAGAATACCAACCCACCCGTTTTCACCAAGTCAGAAGAACCCCTAGATGCCGATGATTGGCTGCAAACCATGGAAAATAACTTAGAGGTAGCAGGAGTCGAAGCCAACGAGAAAGTACTGTTCGCCACCCATTATCTAGCCGGAGATGCCAGGGCATGGTGGAACAGTGTTCGTGCAATGACCGGAGGCCAGATGATGACCTGGGAGGAATTCAAGGTCAAGTTTAGCAGAACCCATGTGCCACCTGGTTTGATCAAGAGAATGAGAGACGAGTTCCGAGAATTGAAGCAAGGAAGGATGACTGTAGTGGAATACCGTGACAAATTTTTGTCATTAGCTAGGTATGCCCCGGACGAGATAGACACCGAAGCCAAGAAGAAAGAAAGATTCCTGAATGGTCTGCATGACGAGATGCAGACAGTGTTAGTCAATACCCCCTTTGTTGATATTGAAGCCCTTGTCGACTCGGCTATCCATATGGAAGGAAAGATCAACCAGGCCAATCAGAACCGCAAGCGTCGCATGATGCATCAACCAGGAACCCATCAGACCCCAAAGTATCGCCCCAACCCATCTCCAGGATTTGCCCCAAGAACCAACAGACCCCCTATGACCCGTCCAACCTATCCCAACCGTGGAAACCCTAGACCCGGAGGAAATCACAACAACCCCGGCAACTCTAGCAATTTCACCCGTGCCCCACCCAAGTGTTGGAGATATGCCCTAGAGGTAATAATAAATGTAGTTATTATTATATATCTTTGTGTTTATGATAAATGTTTACATTCATGCTATAATAGTATTAACAAGGAAACCATTAATACTTGTGTGATTTGTAAACTTAATTTGAAGTCCCTAGTATGGCCTCTATACTTCACTAGCTTGTTGGTTGATTGATGATGTGGTTTCTTTGTCATGAACATTGAGATGTTATCAACAACAAGATCATATCGTTAGGAGAATGATATGGTGGACATACTCCTATAGACAAGCGTAGCATAAAGATCAAGTCATTTCAATAGTTCAATTGCTATATGCTTTCTGATACATAGTAACCTAATTCCTTCGACCATGAGATCATGCATATTGCCTTTACTGGATGGATGCTTTGATGTCATCAAACACCACACCGTAACAGGGTGGCTATAAAAGTGGCATTGGGTGTTCGGAAAGTATTGGTTGAAACACATGGATCAAGAGTGGGATTTGTCCATCCACATGACGGATAGATATTCTCTGGGCCCTCTCGGTGAAATGTCATCCAATTAGCTTGCAAGCATGTGACTTGGTCACAAGGGATCACATATCACGGGAACGAGAAAAGAGTACTTATCAGTAACGAGGTTGAACTAGGTATGCAGAGATACCGACGATCATGACCTCGGATAAGTAACATATCGTGAGACAAAGGGAAATTGGTATCGTATGTAAGTGGTTCATTCGATCGCAAAGTAATCGTAGAAATATGTGGGAGCCATATGAATTTCCAGATTCCTCTATTGGTTATTGTTCGGAGAAGTGTCTCGATCATGTCCGCATAATTCACGAACCGTAGGGAGACACACTTAAGGATTCGACGTTGTTTGAGTAGTTATGGTATTATGAGAAAGAGACCGAATGTTGTTCGGAGTCTCGGATGGGATCCGGGATATCACGAGGTGATCCGGAATGGTCCGGAGAATAAGATTCATATAAGGAAAGTCCCATTTCGGAGTTGGGGAATGGTTCCGGTGTTTTCATCGGGAACATTCTAGAAGGTCCCGGAATGTCCGGCACTCCGGGGGGGAAGGGGTACATGAATGTGTCATTGCATGTTGGAATGATTGCATCATGTACTAAGTGTTCTCGCTGTCCGAAATAAAGGGTTAATTCAAATCCTAATTGGAAAAGTCAAACTGCCAGTTTTCGGTCAAACTGCCAGTTTCGGAAAGTGGAGAAAGAGGAGGAGAGGTGGAGGCCGAGTTGGAGGAGGGTTCCTCCCCTAGGCCGGCGCACCTCCCTAGGCCGAGTTGGGGAGGAACTCCTCCCCATGGCGCCGGCCCTCCCACCTATAAAAGGAGGGGCAGGGCCTCCTCCTCTAGACACAACACACAAGTTCCTATCCTCTAAACTAGAAACTAGACCTAGACCCCGGTTTAGAGCTGTTTCGGTTTAGAGCCTTCTAATTGGTTTAGAGCCCTCTAATTGGTGTGTCTAATTACTAGACCACTAATAGCCTCTCTCATAAGCTCCACCATACTCGCACCGGCTTAAGGCGAAGCCCTGCGGGATCTCCCCTCTACCTCCGGTACCACGCCGTTGTGCTGCCGGAATCGCGAGGAGAGTGCTACAACCTCCGCTGCCTGCTGGAACAAGGGAGAGGAAGGTCTTCGTCGAGTACCGAACGTGTGACCGACTGCGGGAGCGCTGCGGGAACGCGGCGCCGGAAGGATCGTCTACGCGATCTTGAGATCGGAAAGAGTACGACTACATCACCCACGAGAATCTGCTCTCGTTAAACACTTTGGAATCTTCGAGGGTGAGTTATTCCATCGACTCGTTGCTACAATCTAGTAGATAGATCTTGGCTTGTTTGTTTGTATGCGATAGAAAATTTTTGTTTTCCATGCTACGAACCCCTACAGTGGTATCAGAGCCGTGTCTATATGTAGATCTGTTGCACGAGTAGAACACAATGGTCATTGTGGGCGTTGATGCTTTTATTGTAGATTGCTTTTTGTGTACTTTGCATCTTGCGGTATGTTGGGATGAAGCGGCCCGGGCTAACCTTACATGACATCGTTCATGAGACTTGCTCCACGCTTGACATGCAACTCGTTTTGCATAAGTGGCTTTGCGGGTGCCTGTTTCTCCTAGCATAGTAAAGATCCAATTTACAACGGGTGATCAACAATGCTAGTATCAATGTTGTGGTTCTTGTTCGTAAGTTAGAACGACACTTATGGAAAGCCCCAAACCACGTAAAATATGCAAAGAAAGTAGAAGCGTCTAACTTTGTTTTGCAGGGGTGTGCAGTGATGTGATATGGCCATGATTGTGATTATATTTGATGTATGCAATGATCCTTATTGTAAGTTGGCAACCGGCAGGAGCCATATGGTTGTCTTTAATTTCTGTTAAGGCCTGCGTGTCTATTCAAAATAGTTGTAATAGTTGAAGTTGGCGGACGACAACCATGAAGAAGCGTCATTGACCTTGATGCTATGCCGGTGATGATGGAGATCATGTTCGTGCTTGAAGATGGAGATCGGAAGCACAAAGAAGAAAGGCCATATCATATCACATATTATGAATTGCATGTGATGTTAATCCTTTATGCATCTTGTATTGCTTAGTAGACGACGGTAGCATTATAAGATGATCCCTCATGCACATAAATTTCAAGTTCTAAAAGTGTTCACCCTTAGTATGCACCGTTGCCAAAGCTTGCTGCTTCGAAGCACCACGTGATGATCGGGTGTCTTTGATTCCGCGGGTGACTACAACGTAAGCAAGCCAGATTTGCTTATGCGGAAGCTAAGGTTTGATCTTGACGAGCCTAGCATGTACAGACATGGCCTCAGGAACACGGATCGCCGAAAGGCAAAGCATGAATCATATAGTAGATATGATGAACATGATGATTGTTCGCCATTAAAACTATATCAGCTCTCGTGATGATCGGTGTTGATGTAGTGGATTTGGTTCGTGTGATCACTAAAACAATGTGAGGGATGTTGTTTTGAGTGGGAGTTCACCTAGTTTAATTTCATTAATTAATTTGAACTCAATTTGTCATAAACTTAGTCTAAACTATTGCAAATATGTTGTAGATCAATGGCAGCCCCTACCATCAATTTTAATGCGTTCCTAGAGAAAGAAAAGTTGAAAAACAATGGAAGCAACTTCGCGGATTGGTTCCGCAATTTGAGGATTGTCCTCACAGCTGGTAATTTGACCTATGTGCTGGATGCACCGCTAGGTGACCCACCTGCAGCTGATGCTACCGATGAAGTAAAGAATGTTTACCTCGCTCGGAAGAATCAGTACTCCATAGTTCAGTGTGCTATCTTGTATGGTTTAGAATCGGAGCTTCAGAAAAGGTTTGAAGAGTCAGATCCATATGATATTGTCGAGGATCTCAAATTAATCTTTGAGACTCATGCGGCAATTGAAAGTTATGAAGCTTCTGAAAAGTTCTTTAACTGCAAGATGGAAGAGGGTAGCTCCGTCAGTGAGCATGTGCTTAAAATGTCTGGGCACGCAAATAAACTTCAAAGTTTGGGTATAGTGATTCCTAATACTTTGGGAGTTTACCGCATCCTCCAATCACTACCACCAAGTTACAAGAACTTTGTGATGAACTACAACATGCAGAACATGAACAAAGAGTTGCCAGAACTATTTGCTATGTTAAAATCTGCAGAAGTGGAGATCAAGAAAGAGCACCAAGTGTTGATGGTCAATAAGACCACCAAATTCAAGAAAGGCAAGTCTAAGCAGAAGGGACACTTCAAGAAGGGTGGTAAGAAAGTTACCACGCCGACGAAGAGGACCAAGGCTGGACCCAAGCCTGATACTGAGTGCTTTTACTGCAAGGGAGAAGGTCACTGGAAGCGGAATTGCCCAAGGTACTTGGCGGATTTGAAGAACGGCAACATCAAGAAGAAAGGTATATCTGATATACATGTTATTGATGTGTATCTCACTAGTACTCGTAGTAGTGCCTGGGTATTTGATACTGGTTCGGTTGCTCATATTTGTAACTCGAAACAGGAGCTGCAGAATAAACGGAAGCTAGTGAAGAACGAGGTGACGATGCGCGTGGGAAACGGATCAAAGGTTGATGTGATCGCGGTCGGCACACTACCTCTTCATCTACCATCGGGATTAGTTTTATACTTAAATAATTGTTATTTGGTGCCTGCGTTGAGCATGAACATTATATCGGGATCTTGTTTATTGCGAGACGGTTACTTGTTTAAATCCGAGAATAATGGTTGTTCGATTTATATGAGTAATATGTTTTATGCACATGCACCTTTGATAGATGGTCTATTCATATTGAATCTCGATAGTAGAAATACACATATTAATAACATTGAGGCTAAACGTTTGAAATCAAGCGATAATTTGACCTATATGTGGCACTGTCGTCTTGGTCACATTGGAGTGAAGCGTATGAAGAAACTCCATTCCGATGGACTTCTTGAATCACTTGATTTTGAATCACTTGAAAGATGTGAAGCATGTCTGATGGGTAAAATGACTAAGACTCCATTTTCTGGTATGATGGAGCGAGCTACAGACTTATTGGAAATCATACATACCGATGTGTGTGGTCCAATGAGTGTAGCATCGCGCAGTGGTTATCGTTATGTTCTTACCTTCATGGATGACTTGAGTAGATATGGGTATATCTATTTTATGAAACATAAGTCCGAAACTTTCGAGAAGTTTAAGGAGTTTCAAAGTGAGGTAGAGAATCAACGTAACAAGAAGATTAAATTTCTACGATCTGATCGTGGAGGTGAATATCTAAGTTACGAGTTTGGCGAGCATTTGAAGAAATGTGGAATACTTTCGCAGTTGACACCGCCGGGAACACCACAGCGTAATGGTGTGTCTGAACGTCGTAATCGAACTCTCTTAGATATGGTTCGTTCTATGATGTCACTTACAGATTTGCCACTATCATTTTGGGGTTATGCATTAGAAACAGCCGCATTCACTTTAAATAGGGCACCGTCTAAATCCGTTGAAACGACACCGTATGAATTATGGTTTGGGAAAAAAAACCTAAATTGTCGTTCCTTAAAGTTTGGGGGTGCGAAGCCTATGTAAAGAAGTTACAGCCGGACAAGCTTGAACCCAAAGCGGAAAAATGCGTCTTCATAGGATACCCGAAGGAAACTGTTGGGTATACCTTCTATCATAGATCCGAAGGCAAAATCTTCGTTGCTAAGAATGGATCCTTTCTAGAGAAGGAATTTCTCTCGAAAGAAGTGACTGGAAGGAAAGTAGAACTCGACGAGGTTGTCGAACCTTCTCTCGAAATTGCGAGTAGCGCAGCACCGGAAGAAGTTCCTGTGGTGCCTGCACCAATAAGAGAGGAAGCTAATGATGGTGATCATGAAACTTCGGTTGAAGTTACTACAGAGCCTCGGAGGTCAACGAGAACTCGTACCACTCCAGATTGGTATGATTCCGTTATGAATGTCATGTTGGTGGACAACACCGATAACCCCGAGACATATGAGGAAGCGATGATGAGCCCAGATTCCAATAAATGGCAAGAAGCCATGAAATCCGAGATTGGATCCATGTACGAAAACCAAGTATGGACTTTGGTGGACTTACCGGATGGCCGGAAGGCTGTCGAGAACAAATGGATTTTCAAGAAGAAAACAGATGCTGATGGTAATGTTACTGTCTATAAAGCTCGACTTGTCGCAAAAGGGTTTCGACAAATTCAAGGAGTTGACTACGATGAGACTTTCTCACCGGTAGCGAAGCTAAAGTCTGTGAGGATTATGTTAGCAATCGCTGCATATTATGATTATGAGATATGGCAGATGGATGTCAAAACAGCATTCCTCAATGGAGACATTGATGAAGAGTTGTATATGATACAACCCAAAGGTTTTGTCGATCCTAAAGATGCTAACAAGGTATGCAAGCTTCAACGGTCCATCTATGGATTGAAGCAAGCATCCCGAAGTTGGAATCAACGTTTTGATAAGGTAATCAAAAGTTTTGGTTTTATACAAACTTATGGAGAAGCTTGTATTTACAAGAAAGTGAGTGGGAGCTCTGTAGCATTCTTAATACTGTATGTGGATGACATATTGTTGATTGGGAATGATGTAGACCTTCTTAATAGTGTCAAGGAATATTTGAATAATAGTTTTTCAATGAAGGATCTTGGCGAAGCAGCTTACATATTAGGCATAAAGATTTATAGAGATAGATCGAAACGCCAAATATCATTGTCACAAAGTACATATTTGGACAAAGTTCTAAAGAGGTTTGGAATGGAAGATAGCAAGAAAGGGTTCTTGCCCATGTTGCCCAATACGACCTTGAGTAAAACTCAAAGTCCGACATCGGCAGAAGATAGAGAAAAGATGAGTAAGACTCCCTATGCCTCAGCCATAGGATCTCTAATGTATGCCATGCTATGTACTAGACCCGACATCGCATATGCTGTTAGTCTAACTAGCAGATATCAAAGTGATCCAGGAGTGGATCATTGGACAGCGGTCAAAAACATCCTTAAGTACTTGAGAAGAACTAAGGATATGGTTCTTTCTTATGGAGGTGATGAACAGCTCGTTGTTAATGGTTACACCGATGCTAGTTGGAACACCGATCCGGATGATTCTAAATCACAATCTGGATACGTATTTATTTTGAATGGTGCAGCAGTTAGCTGGAGGAGTGCAAAGCAAAGCGTTGTGGCGAGATCTTCAACTGAATCGGAATACATGGCTGCTTCGGAGGCTTCACAAGAAGCGATATGGATGAAAGAGTTCATTACAGAGCTGGGTGTGGTTCCAAGTGCGCTGGACCCAATGTCTATCTACTGTGATAACATGGGCGCCATAGCCAATGCGCAAGAACCAAGGTCACACAAGAAGCTGAAGCATATCAAGCTGCGTTTCCACGCTATTCGAGAACATATCCAGGATGGGGATATAAAGATTTGCAAAGTACACACAGATCTGAATGTGGCGGATCCGTTGACTAAACCTCTCCCGAGGGCAAAACATGACCAACACCAAACTGCCATGGGTGTTCGGTATATTACCATGTAATCTAGATTAGATGACTCTAGTGCAAGTGGGAGACTGTTGGAGATATGCCCTAGAGGTAATAATAAATGTAGTTATTATTATATATCTTTGTGTTTATGATAAATGTTTACATTCATGCTATAATAGTATTAACAAGGAAACCATTAATACTTGTGTGATTTGTAAACTTAATTTGAAGTCCCTAGTATGGCCTCTATACTTCACTAGCTTGTTGGTTGATTGATGATGTGGTTTCTTTGTCATGAACATTGAGATGTTATCAACAACAAGATCATATCGTTAGGAGAATGATATGGTGGACATACTCCTATAGACAAGCGTAGCATAAAGATCAAGTCATTTCAATAGTTCAATTGCTATATGCTTTCTGATACATAGTAACCTAATTCCTTCGACCATGAGATCATGCATATTGCCTTTACTGGATGGATGCTTTGATGTCATCAAACACCACACCGTAACAGGGTGGCTATAAAAGTGGCATTGGGTGTTCGGAAAGTATTGGTTGAAACACATGGATCAAGAGTGGGATTTGTCCATCCACATGACGGATAGATATTCTCTGGGCCCTCTCGGTGAAATGTCATCCAATTAGCTTGCAAGCATGTGACTTGGTCACAAGGGATCACATATCACGGGAACGAGAAAAGAGTACTTATCAGTAACGAGGTTGAACTAGGTATGCAGAGATACCGACGATCATGACCTCGGATAAGTAACATATCGTGAGACAAAGGGAAATTGGTATCGTATGTAAGTGGTTCATTCGATCGCAAAGTAATCGTAGAAATATGTGGGAGCCATATGAATTTCCAGATTCCTCTATTGGTTATTGTTCGGAGAAGTGTCTCGATCATGTCCGCATAATTCACGAACCGTAGGGAGACACACTTAAGGATTCGACGTTGTTTGAGTAGTTATGGTATTATGAGAAAGAGACCGAATGTTGTTCGGAGTCTCGGATGGGATCCGGGATATCACGAGGTGATCCGGAATGGTCCGGAGAATAAGATTCATATAAGGAAAGTCCCATTTCGGAGTTGGGGAATGGTTCCGGTGTTTTCATCGGGAACATTCTAGAAGGTCCCGGAATGTCCGGCACTCCGGGGGGGAAGGGGTACATGAATGTGTCATTGCATGTTGGAATGATTGCATCATGTACTAAGTGTTCTCGCTGTCCGAAATAAAGGGTTAATTCAAATCCTAATTGGAAAAGTCAAACTGCCAGTTTTCGGTCAAACTGCCAGTTTCGGAAAGTGGAGAAAGAGGAGGAGAGGTGGAGGCCGAGTTGGAGGAGGGTTCCTCCCCTAGGCCGGCGCACCTCCCTAGGCCGAGTTGGGGAGGAACTCCTCCCCATGGCGCCGGCCCTCCCACCTATAAAAGGAGGGGCAGGGCCTCCTCCTCTAGACACAACACACAAGTTCCTATCCTCTAAACTAGAAACTAGACCTAGACCCCGGTTTAGAGCTGTTTCGGTTTAGAGCCTTCTAATTGGTTTAGAGCCCTCTAATTGGTGTGTCTAATTACTAGACCACTAATAGCCTCTCTCATAAGCTCCACCATACTCGCACCGGCTTAAGGCGAAGCCCTGCGGGATCTCCCCTCTACCTCCGGTACCACGCCGTTGTGCTGCCGGAATCGCGAGGAGAGTGCTACAACCTCCGCTGCCTGCTGGAACAAGGGAGAGGAAGGTCTTCGTCGAGTACCGAACGTGTGACCGACTGCGGGAGCGCTGCGGGAACGCGGCGCCGGAAGGATCGTCTACGCGATCTTGAGATCGGAAAGAGTACGACTACATCACCCACGAGAATCTGCTCTCGTTAAACACTTTGGAATCTTCGAGGGTGAGTTATTCCATCGACTCGTTGCTACAATCTAGTAGATAGATCTTGGCTTGTTTGTTTGTATGCGATAGAAAATTTTTGTTTTCCATGCTACGAACCCCTACACCAAGTTCAACACCAACAATGCTACCGCCAACCCCAACACTGCCCCGAGGACTGGAAGCAATGTTGTGCCTGTCGCAGCCAAGGACAAGTCACCAGTGACCTATTATGACTATGGAAATAAAGGACACTATTCCAACGAGTTCCCCAACAAGAAGAATGCTACAGCCCCCAACGCCAATGTCCCAGCTCAGCAGCAGCATCGTGTCCAGCCAGGAAGGAGATTTGCCCCAGGGAATTCACTCAACCGCAATGGCCGTCTTTTTCTCATGCATGCCGAAGAAGCCCAGGAAGCGCCAGACGTCGTGCTGGGTATGTTTTCTGTTAATTCAGTACTTGCAAGAGTGTTGTTTGATTCTGGTGCATCGCATTCATTTGTCACCGAAGAATTTGCCTGCACTAGTAAAATTCAACCAACCAAATTGAAGCATGTGATGATTGTACAAATTCCCGGATCAACCACCAAGGCTAGGCAAATTTGCAAGGCCGTCCCTATCGGAATCCATGGGATAGATTTTTATGCTAACCTAATAGTACTCGGAACTAAAGGTTTGGAAGTAGTACTAGGAATGGATTGGATGTCCAAGCATAAAGGATTGATTGACTGTGCCAAGAAAGCCATCACCATGACCAGTACCACCGGGATATCAGTCGAGCATATATCTGAAACCTTACCTCGCCAATTCAAGTGTAACAAGAGTATAGCCCAACCTACCATTGACCAAGTTCGGATAGTCTGTGAATACCCCGATGTATTTCCAGATGTTTTGCCCGGTATGCCCCCAGATCGGGATATCGAGTTTATCATCGAACTAATCCCCGGAACAGGACCCATAGCCCAGAGACCCTATAGTATGAACCCGTAAGAACTAGAAGAACTGAAGAAGCAACTGGATTCCATGTTGGAAATCGGATTGATTCAACCAAGTGCGTCCCCATGGAGATCACCTGTCTTGTTTGTGGACAAGAAAGATGGAGGTAACCGTTTATGTAAGGATTATCGGAAGTTGAATGATGTCACCATCAAGAACAAGTACCCCTTGCCTAAGATAGAAGATTTGTTTGATCAGTTGACCGGTGCCCAGGTGTTTTCTAAGATTGATCTTAGGACTGTCTATCATCAACTCAAAATTCGTGCAGAGGATATTCCAAAGACTGCCTTTACCACCAGATATGGATTGTATGAGTATACAGTCATGTCTTTTGGATTAACCAATGCCCCCGCTTATTTCATGAACCTCATGAATAAGATTTTTATGGACTTCCTGGATAAGTTTGTCGTTGTTTTCATTGATGACATTCTGATTTATTCCAAATCAGAAGAAGAACATGAGCTACACCTAAGGACCATTCTTGGAACCCTTAGAGAGCATCAGCTATATGCGAAGTTTAGCAAATGTGAATTCTGGTTACAGGAAGTAGGATTCCTCGGTCACATTGTATCAGCCGGAGGAATTGCCGTTGACCCTGCGAAAGTGAAAGATGTAGAAGATTGGCAAGCCCCAACCACTCAAACCCAAGTTCTTGATTTTCTCGAATTAGCGGGATATTACCGCAAATTCGTAGAAGGATTCTCGAGTATCGCCCGACCCATGACCCAATTGCTGAAGAAGGACAAGAAGTTTGAATGGACAAACAAGTGTGAAGCGAGTTTTCAAGAAATCAAGAGGAGATTGATCTCAGCCCCAATCTTAATTATGCCGGATATCACGAAGCCCTTCGATGTGTATTGTGACGCATCCAAGATTGGTCTCGGATGTGTGCTAATGCAAGAAGGCAAAGTTATATCTTATCTATCGCGACAATTGAAGCAACATGAACAAAATTACCCAACCCACGACCTCGAACTCGCAGCCGTAGTTCTAGCCCTGAAGACATGGAGGCACTACCTGATGGGAAACCGTTGTGAGATTTACTCGGATCACAAGAGCCTAAAGTATATATTCACTTAGAAGGAGTTGAATATGAGGCGGAGAAGATGGATTGAGCTAATCAAGGATTACGACCTGGACATTCACTATCACCCTGGTAAAGCCAATGTGGTAGCCGATGCCCTTAGCAGATTGCCGTGCTGCTTGAACTCCATGATTTTGAAGGAGCAACCAAGTTTGCACAAAGAGATGGAAGATTTTCGAATGGAATTAGTAAGTGAAGGATTTTTGGCTAGCATAGAACTTCAGCCCACTTTGATCAGTCAGATTAAAGAGGTGCAGAAAGGAAATGCTAGTATCGACGGAATCAAACGTCGTATCGGTACAGGCAAAGTACCCGGATTCACCGACGACGAAGAAGGAGTTTTGTGGTACAAAGGACGCCTTTGTGTACCAGCAGATTCGGAGTTGAAAGAAGTTATCTTGAAGGAGGCTCATGATACTCTTTATTCTATCCATCCCGGAGGAACTAAGATGTATCAAGATTTGAAAGAGCAATTTTGGTGGCATAAGATGAAGAGAGAAATCGGAAGCTATATCGCCAAGTGTGATATATGTCAGCGAGTCAAGGCAGGACATCAAAGACCCGCTGGATTGTTGCAACCTTTGCAAATTACGGAATGGAAATGGGATTCTGTAGGAATGGACTTTATCACTGGACTACCTACTTCTAGTAGGGGAAATGACTCTATTTGGGTCATAGTGGACAGATTGTCCAAAGTCGCCCATTTCTTGCCCGTCAAAACCACCTATCAGAGTTCGAAGCTAGCGGAGTTGTACATCGCTAGAATCGTTAGTTTGCATGGAGTCCCCAAGAATATAGTATCGGATCGAGGAACTCATTTTTACCTCGAGATTCTGGAAGAAAGTCCAAGAAGGTTTAGGAACCCGCCTAGATTTCAGTACCGCGTATCACCCTCAGACCGATGGACAAACGGAGCGAGTAAATCCAATACTCGAAGATATGCTTAGAGCATGTGTGCTAGAATATGGATCCAAGTGGGAAGACTGTCTGCCGTTTGCAGAATTTTCCTACAACAATAGTTACCAAGCTAGTTTACAAATGGCCCCATTTGAATTCATGTATGGAAGGAAGTGTCGCACCCCTTTGAACTGGTCGGAAGTAGGAGAGAGTCAGATTTTCGGACCCGACATCCTACGAGAAGCAGAAGAGAAGGTTCACAAGATTCGTGAGCACCTCAAGACAGCCCAATCCCGACAGAAGAGTTACGCCGACAAGAGACGTCGAGACCTCGCCTTCAACATCGGAGATTTTGTTTATCTGAAAGTGTCGCCATTGAAGGGAATGCAGCGTTTCCAACTCAAAGGAAAGTTAGCCCCCAGATATATCGGACCTTTCAAAATTCTGAACCGCCGAGGAGAAGTATCGTATCAACTAGAGCTACCAGAAGAGATGTCAGTTGTGCACAATGTGTTCCATATCTCGTTACTTCGCAAATGTCTCGAAGTCCCCGAGAAGACCGAAGTGTTCAAGAATATCGATCACCGGACCATAGAGATCAATGATGACCTGACCTATCCCGAAGTACCCATCCGTATATTGGAAGAAGCCTTTCGAACTACCAGAACCTGAAGCATCAAATTTCTCAAGATTCAATGGAGCAATCACACCGAAGAGGAAGCTACCTGGGAACGCGAAGATCACATCAGGACGGAGTTTCCAGATCTCTTCAAATCCTAGGTAATTGTGGTATCCCGCAAAACCACTACTAGAAAATCGCGTTGTTTTTGTGCATTGCATCATCATGACCGCATGCTCATGCCATCATGCCACATTGTATTTGAGCATCGTCATCATCATGCATTTGTTTGCATAAAACTATTTTCGAAAAACCTGTTTTTGTTTTCTAAACGCCCCGCCTTTATTTCAAATCGAAAACCCGGGTCTCCGGATTATTTTGTTTCGTCTACCAACGGATTTCAAACGCCCCGTTTTAAATAATAAAATATTTATTTTATTTTTAGGGAGCAGCCGTACCGGGCCGATCCGACCCAGTCGACCACCCCTAGTACAAACACCAGACTACCTAAAGCCTTTTCTACCTAAACCTAGTCTACCCACCCTTCCTCCACCTCACCCCACCCAATCGGTGCTCGCCACCTCAGCTATCCCTCCTTCATCCACCCAATCACCACCCGCCACCTCACCAACCCCACCCCCATTTCCCTCTCTCACCCCATCGGCCCAACACAGCAACACACCCCAGCGCACACCACACACGCGAACCAGACCCACACCACCCGCCTGACCCCACTCTCCCTGGCCCCACCCCATTCGATCCCCTCTCCCCGTCCTCCCTTCGATCCCCTCCCGTGCTCGACCTTCTCTCCTCGAGGCCCCATCCCCGCGTACGCTGCCTCCCTCGTTCTCCTCCTCCCCTGCTTGAGCCTCTGTCCGCCGCCGCCACGCCACGTGAAGCCGGCCGCTGCTACTAGCTTCGCCCCCCCCCGTCGTTGGCCTCCCTCAATCCCTACCTCCTGGCGCCCCCGCACGAACCACCCCGAAACCCTCCTCCTCAGCGCCAGCCTCACCGGTCCCAGGCGTCGCCGCCGCCGGCGGGCCTCTCCGCGAGCGCCACCCCCAGGCACCGATCCCTCACCCACCTCGTCGCCCCCGTCTCCATCCTCCCTGAACCATTCTCGGCCTCCCTCATTCTCCTCCCTGTAGCGCCGCCGCCTGCAGGAGCTTCTCCCCGAGCGCCCGTCCACGACCTACCTCGGCCCGCCTCCTTGTCGCGGCGTGTCAACGCCGCCGGCCTCGCCGTCAACGCCTCTGGTCCCCGTCTGTCCTGTCTCGCGCCCGCGTCCTCCGTCGTCTGCAACCAGGCCGACGCCACGCCACCCCCCCTCTTCCTTCCGCGGGCAGAGCCGCGTCGCCGCCGCCGTGCTCGGCTCCGGCCGGCCTCGCCCGCCTCGCCTTCAGCCGCATCCGGCGCAACCGCCGCGTCGCAACCTCTCCACCAGCCTCGCCCGTGACTACCCCGCCGTCTCCTCTCCGGGCCGCCCAGCGTGAGCCGCCTCTATGTTGACCAGCCGCTGAGCTTCCCCTGCAGCGCCCGTCCCTGTCCTCCGGTCGTCTACCCCGTCTCGAGCACGTCCCCGCGTGTGCTTGTCGCACGTCCTGCTGTTGGTCTGCGGGGGATTTCAGTTCGGTTTCTGCAAGGAGGGAGCCGACATGCAGTTGGTACTTACTGTTGTTGCGCTCTTTTCGAGAGCCACGGTTGTGCTGTTCGTCCCTACCGTGTGTGTTGAAACTGCTCAAGCCTAATCAGGAGAACTGCCAAGATCTCCACACGACAGTATAATCTGGTGCCGAAGCTTTCCATGATCGCCATCAACAAACAAAGACGAAAACGGAGCGTCTAGTTCACGGACGTCAAGTTCTCCTTCACGGATCCGATGACCGAGACCCTGAAGACCGATCCCGGCGCGCCCGAACCCCGTCGAACACCAAGACCCTCGGAATCGCCAAGTTCTCCTTCTCGGATCAGAAAACCGAACCCGACACGCCAAGTTCTTCCTCTCGGATCCGAAGACGCCGAGACCCGGGACACCAAGATCTCCGCCGTGAAACGACAAGACCGACGACAAGACCCAACGACCGCGGATGCGACAAGATTGTCTCTCGGACGCCAAGTTCTTCTTCCCGAATGCCAAGACCGATCTCATCGAACCGAACCTTGCCTTCCCGTCGAACCCTGAGACCAACCCCGAACCCTCGGAACCCCAAGTTCGCCGAGACCCCTCCAAGTGTGACCCTCTTTTCCGTGACCTATATTTTATAAATAATATTACTTGTTGCATATAAAATTGCCATGCTTGCATGCATACTTGTCTGTGGTTTGGGGGCATTATGCCAATTCATCTCATAATTAATCATGGAGTCTATATGCGGGATATCTGCGTCTCATTCCGGACTCCATTTAAATTGGTGTAGCGAACCGGTGCTATCTTTTGCCATGTTAAGACAACATTTAAAATTGCGGGGTATCTAAACAACTAGAACCATATATTTAATTGTCGGGACCCCCGGTTCCGTTTAATATTGCCTAAATGCATCGCACCTTTGCCATGTCATACATCATACATGCATCATGCCCGATTTTCTACCGTAGTATTAAATAGTACATCCGGTGTTTGTGCTAGTGTTTTGCTTCTTCACGGACTAGGCCGATGAGTTGATGCGAGTGTCGACCCGATCTTCGGATGAACCTTCGACAATGTTTTCAGGCGAGCACCTCCTCCTTTCTACCTATCTTACTTTTATAGTATTTATTCCCTCCTGTTGATCTATTGCTATCTGTGTTGCGATGCTCTAGTTTTCGTACCCGTGATATCCCTTGCAGCCTTATATTGCCTTGGACACCTCCTATTACCTGTTGTTTGGTAGATAGTTGGACCTGCGCGTCGTAGTCGCTTGCTCAAGTGCTGTTGCGTGTCGTCAAGTACCACAGTTGTTGGAGTATTGCCGTGTGTTTATTGTTGGAGATGATCAAGACTTTAATTACTGTTTAACAACTAAAATTCAAGTAGGTAAATGCAGAGGCACAGGTGGGCAATAGATGTTATTTGGTTGTTAACCGTCCACTTGTGTCCCGTAGGACCCCGAGTACTTGATACCTGTTCCTTGAATATTCGCGCTATCCACATCCGGGAGGATTATGGGACCCCCCTGAGCCAGAGCTTGATTCATTCTTATTTCTTGGGGCCACAAACTAGTTTGGGGTTTTATTACTATCCTGTACTTATGCCATGCTTTACTGCTTTATTTAAATTGTGCGAGGTACTGCACCTGTACTGTTTAGGATCGGGACACGTTTTCACGGTATCGACAAGCCCAGTCACACTTTCGGGTTCCCAGTCGTTTACAGCTGTCCACCCAAACCTTGAGTCCGTCTCGGAGTCAGCTAACTTCGTTGCGGGTAGCTTAATGGGGTGGCCCCCTGAAATATTTCTGAATTTGGTGATTGCTTTGTCGTGAAGGCCTCGTTGGGTTTTGATTTGGTTTTTCCGAGGTTGATCGAGTGTGTGTTGCTATTTGTGCACCCCTGCAGGGTAAAACTTTCTGAAAGCCGTGTCCGCGGTTATGGACGACTTGGAGCACAGTATCTCAATCATAGACAACTATAACTAAAGTAGTGCTATAAATTTGACTTTATAATGACTAGTAATCAGCTTCACTATAATGGAATGGCTAAATAAAATTGCCAACAATTGCTTGTTTTGGGTTGTCGCTTGCTACCATTGTACCTGACTAGTAAGTATTGCAATTATAATGGAATGGCTAAATAAAAGTACCAACAACTGCTGGGTTTGGGGATATCTCATGCTAATTGTATTTGACTAGTAAGTGTCGCAACTACCACGGAATGGTTAACTAAAAGTGCCCACTGCTTATTCTATCAGGATGACTATCTATACCTGACTAGTAATTGATGCAACTATAACCGAATGAATAAAACTGCCAACTGTGTGAGTTCCTCGGTTGACTTCCTCGTTTGGTCTTGAGGGGGAAACACCAGGATGGGTATGTTTGGTGGTAGTATCAGGTTGGTTCCGAATAGGTTTTTCTTACCCCCCCTCTGATAGCCGCTAGTTGTATCGAGTCTCTATAGGTTGTTCTAGTGCATGCTGCGCTGCCGCTTCAGTCCACCATACCTATGTAGGCGAGGACCGCCGAACTCTAGCCTCGCCGTGTACTGGCCTCAGTACTGACCGCTCTCTCTTTTTTCTTTGCCCTTTGTCGGCACCCCTTTTGTTTAAGCAGGTTTTGAGATCGACGTCGTTAGCAGGGTTACCCTTCCGGCTTGGCCTGGGCAGGGTTATGGACGCCATTGGTTATTCTTCAGGGCTCTTAGCCCCATTTGCATCTTGTCCGTACTCGGACGCTATATCGTTTTAAAGGTGATTTGGATCTTTGTATTGTATATCCATATTCTTGACTCTTTGAGTCGCTGTTGTATATATCTATTTTGTGGGTTCCATCGAGGACTATTGTGTAATGGTATTACTTCGTTTTCCACCCGCACGCAAGTGCCTGGTGGGCACCTTTGAATCGTTTCTATGCGGGTTTTGGCGGGAAGCGCTGAAACTTGCATAGGGCCGATTCTGAGGGTGTTACAGTAATCTTTTCGTCCTTTTTCAAATCTCGGGACGAGATTTTGTTTAACGGGGGAAGGTTTGTAACATCCCAAAAATACCAAACTTAGATCATCAAATTTCTAATCATCAAGATTAGGGTCAACAAAAACTTTTCTAAGTAAACCCATGAATGCATGTATATGTGTATGCATGGATTTTGAATTTCTTTAAAAACCATCTTGTTTGTGTGATCCATTGCTTGTAAAATGTTTCTTAGGTGAAATAAACATCATCTAAAAAATTTCCCACAGTTTTCCTAAAGACAAGTAAATCAAAACAAATATACTTAGTGAATGGTCATTTTGACCAATTTAACTCCCATGCCTACTTTGGCTGTCTCAAGCTTTCAAAACCTAACAAAAACTTTTCTGGATCTTTGCACCCCTTGAATGTACTCATAACAAAGTATCAAGGCCCACTTTGTGATCATCCAGAAACTTTCAAATGCATAGTTTAAATGACAATTCAAAATTGAATCTTCTTCATATGGGAAGATCCCACTTTTTCAAAACCCACTCAAACAAGCTCAACTTTCAAAACCCAAGCATCTGCAGACTCACCAGCACCAATCTAGCAAACCCACCAAAATTCATTTCAAAATTGAAAACTTTATTTCATGCGGCCATTTCATCAAACAGGTTGCAGACACAAATCAAACAAAATATCAAACACTATAGTGTGCAGTGATTCTTGCCTAACTTGTTCCCTAGTTAGCTCACACACAGCTCAGTAGATCATCTAGAAAGATTAGCCCAACACTAGCACCCTTGTGAGCTTGCCATTGCCATTAATGGTGAACAGCCGAGCACCCCAATGTCACCCCATTGTGGACATCAAGCTAGAGGGAGAACTAGCCATGCCAACCTTGTCTAGGAGGCAGCCCACCGTCCACCACCACTCACTGTCCCAGCCGCAAGCGTTGCCAAGCCCTGGACCACGCGCACAAGCCGCGCCTAGACCATGTCGAGCATGCGCCAGAGAGCCACACTCGACCAGCATCCACAGACCGCGTGCCACCCTCGCCGTGCGCACACATGATCACCACCGACCCAGAAGACCTCTAGACATCCCCGTTTGCCGCCCCGTGCCATACAGCCACCGCTCGCCGTCGAAGACGCCGCCTCTGCCGCGCAGAGCACCGCCCATTCCAGACCAAACCACACCGCCCCATGCCTCGCGACCATGTCGTTGAGCATCACCAGGAGACACAGCACCGTCCCCTACCCTTTCCCATGCCATTAGCCACCTGTAACGTCGCCCCCGATGAGCTCACCGTGCGCCCCGACGGTCCCCTCGCTCGACTATAAATAGAGGCCACCCCCGCACGATTTCTTCACACCATCTCACTCCCCTCTCCTCACTGACCGTTCCACACCATTCTTAGAGCAAGGCGAGCACCACCTCGCCAGAATTTCACCAGAGCCCGCCGCCTCTAGAGAAGAAGGGAGCCAGCGATTGGAGCCGCCCCAGGAGAAGCCACCGGTACCAGGAGGTTCGCCGTCGTCGACTTCGTCGTTCGCCTGCCTCGCCGACCCTCGCCCGTACCCCGGTGAGCCCCCAGCACCCCTCACTGGCCGCGCTAGGTTTCGTTCTCGCCGGAGCTGTCTCGCGTCGACGATGACCCACAGCCGTTGGATTAGAACTAGATCGAACGATCCACGTTGTCCCATACCGCTTTGCCCAGCCCCGTGTCACTGACGACTGGGGACACCCACTTAAGCAGCCCGCGAGAGCATTGCGCTTAGCAGGCCGGCCCAGTAACATTTCCCGCGCAGCCCAGCAATTCAAATTAAACCTTTTCTTTTTAAATTCAAACACACTTCTGTACCCAACTTCAAAAATCAGCCCAGATCGATTTAGTGCACCAATTTGAATGAAACCAATTTTGTTGGGAAGGTCTGTGAATGCTTAATCCAAGCCCGTTGGATTCAAGTCATTTGGATCTGTAGATCACCCATAGTAAAAATAACAAGGCAGAAGCTTTTCTGCATTCAAACATTTTTCAAATTTAAACCATAAAAGCTTTTGAGTTGATTCCAACTCTCAAAAATCACATTTAACCATACCTTTCAGAATATATAAAAATATATATAGGTTTACCTGCAGAAATAATGTTCAAGGAATAAAAGAATGCTACATAAGCATTTCTAGCCACTTTAATTAATTAAAATAAAAGGGTAAAACCTTATTAAATTGTGACACCACTTTAAATCACATTCCCATGGACTACAATATGTGGTGATGACATGTGTCAACATGATCCCATGTTTAGTTTGGAGAATATTAAATCTTAAGTAATTTTTCAATGAGTAGAAATTACTTTTCTAAAAATAAAAAGATTTAACCCAAGCCTTAACCCTGTAATGTTAGAGATGATGCTAGATCATCAATAGGACCCTGGTGTGTGATGATTGCAAGTAGTTAAGTATTGTTTGGTGATTGTGTACCTCGTATTTATTCATAGACGCTAGTACCGACCAAGGATACGAGGAGGAAGGAGGATACTACGAAGAGGAAGCCGAGGAGAACTTCAACCACTGCTCTGCACAAGGCAAGCCTTACTAATCAAGTTGACCTATGCAAGCTGATATTATACCAATGCAAGCTAACCCTTTCCAGATACCCTACTGATGCCACAAACCCATACTTGTGATATGGCTACTATATGCCTTAAGCATATGTGATCATACCCACTTGATAAACCAATCCTAGTTTTATGTGCAAGCTTCTTACTTTATTTCTTTATCAAAGCTTACTTAGAGTCTACCTAAGAGTTTGACAGTTGTGCTGAAGGTTGTATAAAGAGCATAAAATTTGGCCTAAGCTAAAAACCTTGATATCAGCCTAAGATATAAGGTTGGACTTAGTGAAACTCCACTAGTTACCACCCCTCATCAGTACTACCCCCACCTGTAGATGCTAGTGCTAAGCATAAAACTTGATCAACTTTAGATGGGAATACTTGGTGGAAAAATGGTTATGAAAACCTTGGAATGATGAATCATTCTATTGAAATGTTTTGGACATGTGTTTACAAACACTTGATGATTTTGGTGATAAAAATGTTGAGGCATGAGCCTTAGCCCTTTATAAAACTGATGGTTGTCTGGATGCGATACCATTCCAATTTTAACGTACAACCACAATACCCGAATATTGGGTAGGGCTTGACTGGAAACTTATATACCTTAGTATTAGCTCCCTCACGGCCAAGGTCTGAGCTGAGGCTACCTTGTGAAGATTGTCCACCTGTGCAGTACCCAAGATGACAGTGGTCATGGTTGGGAGGCCAAACTCACAGGAGAGGTGCTTATACTAGGGCGTGTAATTGAAAGGTTAGGATTGATTATCCGCATACTGAGTATGGTGAATTCAGGATTTGTTCCTGATGGATGTATCGAATGTTGTGGTGAAAGTGTACAATCTCTGAAGAGTGTCAAACTATTCGAATAGCCGGGTCCGCGGTTATGGACAGTTGGAGTGGCCATACTGTTCCCCCGTCAGACTTTTCAAAATGACTTGTGAAATGATTGGAGACTTTGACTTGACCACAACAGAGTTGTGACCTGAATTACAAGATCCCACTTAGGAGTTATAAAATTGTGACTAGCTTTAGAACTTAGTAGAGATAAACCTGGCTTTTGCAAAACAACCCTAGAGCCTAGTGTCCTATTATCCAAAAAACCCTTACCTGTTAGTTTTAGTTTGCGAGTACTTAAAGAGTACTCATGGCTTTGTCCCTGGCTATTCCCATGGCCAGACTATGAAGAGGAGTACCTCAAAGATGGACCCCAGGAAGGTTACGACAACTAGGATCATCTCCCATCGTCAGCATTGCCTGTGACCCCGAAGATGGAGCTTCGCCTACGCTACCGTTATTATTACGTATTCTGCTGCTTGATGTTGTATTAAGAACTGGATCATGAGATCCCTATTTGTGTAAGAACTTATGTAACGTTCTAACGGATGATGTACTATGGTATCCAATTCTGTTATGTCTCGCAAAAATGGTAATCCTGGGATTGTGATGTATGGCATAACAGGCATCTAGGATTGAAAAATCCGGGTGTTGACAAAATGTTCTCAAGTTTAGAGCACCATGGCCTCCGCCAACGACAAAGGCAAGAAGCCCGAGGAAGAAGAACCTCAAGTCCCCAAGGAGGAGGAGATTTCAGTAGGGTATGAAGGTGACATGGAGGAGGACAAGCATCCGGACACCCGCACTACCGTCGCAAGCATTGGTTTGGTGGAACAACCTACCAAGCTTAAGAGGACATCACAAATGTCTACAGGAGGGAAATCTCCACGATCATCTCCTCCACGTAACAAGAGACCCTTCCATACACTTATACATGAATATCAATATCAACATGTTCCCAAAGGGAATTTGCCCTCGGTTTGGGATATGCCTCGTTCTAACAATGCAGAGAAGGATCATGCTAAGGATGAAGAGTGGGGAAATAATAACAAGAACTGGGATTCTCGGACTGACATGATCATGAACCGTACAGAGCAAAACTCGGAGCTAATCCGTACTCTTACTTTTGAGTTCGAGGAGTTGAAGAAACTTATTGAAGATCTTATCAAGAGAACACCACCACCGAAGGAGTAATTCGTCATCAGGTTTGGCATCCCCTTGGCTTGTTCCAAGCTTGGAGGAGTCCCGCGGTATCACCACCATTATCTTTTGTCTTTTACCTTTTTAGTGGATTCATATCTGTGGTAGAGGGGTTATCTTATAGTTTGGTTTGCATGTGGAAGTATCTCTCCATTAGTTGATTATCTATGTATCCCTTGGCGTGAGTGCCTTTATTTAATATTAATGACTTTTACTTTTTGCACTTCTTATTTTAGTTTGCAATATCTATTATATGATGGATCTTGTTGTTCAGTATTAGCACCACTTTGGGATCATCAAGGGGATCTAAATTGGTTTTGGCAAACCAATTTATGGTCAGTGGCTTTAGTTTGAAAGAAAAAGAAAGAAATAAAAAGCTTACACGTATTTGGTATCATTTTTTCTTTCTTGTTGGCTCATAAGCTTAGTATTCTTTATTTAAGATTGTTTTGTGTCTTCAAGGAAGATTGCATGTTTGGCTTTATTACTTGTATGTTTGCTTGTTTCTTTCAACTCTCTTGCTTGCTACCCCCTTGCTAGCCAAAAACCTGTTTTGAGAAGGTATACTTCTCATGATTCCAAAATCTTTTGAACCCATAACTTTTACCACTTGTGTCCACCATATCTACCTAGTAGCTTTTGCTATTCCAAGAAAATTCTCAAGCTTCATCTACCTTTCGAATTAAAAATTATTTTGTTATGTGAAAACTAGTTAGTAAAGCTCTCACGAACTTGATGGCACACTTTATTTCCTTGCCCCTAATAGACTTGAACCATTGTGAACATCGAAGTTGTATATGCTTGCATCTATACGTTGGAATTAGCAGAACCGTACTGTCACGGGGAAAGTTTTCAACATTGCACTTGTACTTTGTACACAGTTGCTATCGTGCTCTTTTGTCTATGGATATCAACAGTGTGAAATAAAGAGGGAACTTGTAAGTCCATGGAGTATGTATTCTATGTTAGAGAAACGCCTGGGCCGCTAGACTAAGCCATGCCTAATCATGGTGGAAACTTGCAACATTACCATAGTGAGTCATCTATGAAGCATCCTCAATAAAAATCTATGCACATAGTAAATGAAAAGATCGCTGAGATGCTTATTGTCTGCTTTCCTTATCATTTTGGTTATGGGAAAGCTCCTGTACCATGTTCAAGGGGTACCCGTTGGCGGTTCTCAATGATATGCAAATACTTACAATGACAAGAACTTACCTGGGCCCAAAGTTGAGTATGCATGAGGAGTGGCCCTCATATTCAAGGGACATGAGATTGCCAACTTATATTTTGTCAAGCATATACTGCATCTTTGTTAACTTTAACCTTAATCATCTCAAGATGCTTCTGATAGGGGAAATGAGGGCTCAAAGCTAGTAAGTACCATAATCTTTTGGAAGCTCTTTATGACTTGTAATCCCTGCTACCCTCTATGAAGGGACATTTCTCCTAGTTACCAGTTTGAGTCAGTAGACCTACTTCCTCTCTATCTCCAGCAAGCATTTGAGTTGTTGTGTTTCAAGCATTCATATGGTGATTTATTCAATCATGTTCTTTATCTTCCTTGTTTGCACAAAACTCTTATCTATTGAGTATTACTTTGAAAGCCTCCACTTGTGAAAAACCTTTTTGAGCAAAGTGTGCTCCTGTTTTGAAACTTCTACAAAAAGCTTCTTGTGAAACTGTTTGCCAGGTGTTCTCTGACCACGAACAAGTTTGCCAATTCCAATTATGATTTATCTTTATGCATCTCTATTGTGAGTGCGGTACTTGGTTGCAATCCAAGTTATATAATGGTGAGTTGCTTTCTTCTATGAGTTGTGTAATGGTAAGTGTGATGCTTCTTGTTCGTATTCTTTTATCGACACTTCACTCCATAAACCTGTGGACATGTTTACTGAGCTCACTATTCGCTTGGGGACAAGCAAAGTCTAAGCTCGGGGGAGTTGATACGGCCAATTTGCATCACCATTCTATATCATAATTTACCTCTATTCATTGATATTTGTATTATTATGAGGTATTACTTATGGCTTTTCATCTGTTTATGCATGTTGGATGATTCTTGGAGGATGGACTGCTGGAGTCTGGATTCTGATGGAAAAGAAGGCGTTTTGGTGCAATTTTGCGACGATCATAAAAATACCAGAAAAATATGGAAACGTATTATTTTACCAGAAGACGAAGGATGCCAGAAGGAGGGACGAAGTGGGGACTCAGGGGGCCCACACCCCTAGGCGCGGGCCCACCTGACCCCGCGCCTAGGACAGGTGTGGCCCACCTGCCCGGCCTCTGACTCCGCCCCTTCGCCTATATCTTCCATTCGAAACCCTAAGGCTCGGGGAGCGACCACAGATAGATTTCCGCCGCCTCTAGGGGGCGGAAAACACCGAGAGAGAAAGATCTCTCCGGCAGACAGATTTCTGCCGGCGGAATTCCTTCCCGGAGAGGGGAGAGCATCGCCATCAACACCGTCATCAAGCTAGGCTTCATCGGGATCATCATCGTCATCATCCACACCATCATCTCCACCAGCACCATCATCACCACTCCGTCCCGCTGTAACAATTGTGTTGGATATGTCTTTAGTTCTTAGGGGGAACTTTCCCGGTGTTGATTACTATTGTAGTTGATGCTTGTGAGTGGAACCATTGGATTATTGTTTATGTTCAGATTGTTATCCTTTACCATATCATCTTTGATCTTGATCCATATGATGTCTTGTGAGTAGTTCGTTTAGTTCTTGAGGACATGGGAGAAGTCACGTTGTTAGTAGTGAATCTGTGATGAGTTATTATTCAATGGTTCAGTATTTAAGTGGTGGTGCTATTCTTCTAGTGGTGTCATGTGAACATCGACTACATGACACTTCACCATTTATGGGCCTAGGGGAATGCATTGTGTATTTGGCTACTAATCGCGGGGTTGCCGGAGTGACTGAAACCTGAACCTCCGTTAGGACACCTTTGCACAAGGGAGTGTAGGATCTCAGAGTTTAAGGTTGTGGTTAGATTTATATCTTAATTACTTTTCTGTAGTTACAGATGTTTGCAGGGGGTTTAATCACAAGTATGTATTAGTACTAGGAAGAGCGGTGTTAGCTCAGGTTCACCCACACAACACTTACAAACACCAGAGGAGAGTACTCAGCTATTTGAAGCGAAAGCACTTGAAAGAATTCCCATGTGTCCTCGAGAACGTTTGGTCCTTATAAGTATTTCCACCGGCTTGTCCTTTGATAAGAAAGGATTGGGCCACTTGCTCCGTTTGTTCGTTACTTCTGTTACTTGCTCTTTGTTTTGTTGCCTTGTCAGAAAACCACTAAAAATCCGTTTGCTAAGTATTCACAGGGATTTCCTGCACCATACCACTGTTCAACACCTTCTGCTCCTCGTTGGGATCGACTCTCCTATTTATCGAAAGTAATACGATACACCCCCTATACTTGTGGGTCATCACAGGGCATGTGAACATAATGTGGGGGCACGTCTCTGGCTTCCCACATAGCGGACACCGCCCATTTCCCGGACCATTACGCTTCAACACCTCCACCCCCGAAGGCAGGCGATCACGTAGAAGTTTCCATACGAAGATCCGCAAGCTCAGGGGTAGGAGGGCCGTCCAAAGGTGTGACGTCCAAGGTAATTCCAGAGGAAGAGGGTCCGATAAGCCGAACTAAAAGATAACACTCCCGAGGGAGACTGACCTCAAGTCATCTTATCCCTCTCAGCTGAGAGAGATAGGGGCAAGGTTCCCCACAGCCTCAAGAAGTCAACGTCCTCGGCAACATTGAAGGTCCTACAGAACAGGATGTTCCAATGGCCTTCTCGAACTGATTCGGCTACTAACATCGAGGGAGCTGCGCATATAGGGAACAATATTGGGAATTTCTGGAATAGGGAGATACCCTGTAGCTAGGGGTCGAGCCAAAACAGGACCTCCCGACCATTTCCCACCACAAAGAGAGAGCGAGCCCCGACAAATGAATTGCTTAATGTCTTGAATGGCCCTCCAGAACTGGGACCCCTCCTGACGTTCACACGCCAATAGAGGGCGACCCCGAAGGTATTTATCCTTGATGACTTGTAGCCAAAGACCTCCATCATCTTGGAGGATCCACCAAACCCACTTCAGCAGCATGGCCACATTGAAGCAGTGCGAGTCAAGGACTCCTAAGCCCCCAAGAATTTTGGGAGTGCAGATATCTGTCCACTTCACCATATGATACTTCTGGTGACCATCTCTAGCTACCCAGAAGAACCTAGATAACTCTTTTGCAAAGGCTACATGGGTTCCCTCCGAGAGATGATGAAGGCCCATCTGATATATGGTGAGGCTGGACAGGCATGAGTTGATCAGTATAGTATTGCTGCCCTTGGACATGAGGCGCGCACGCCAGGGTTTGCCCTTGGTTTGGACCTTCGCGGCCATGGGGAAAGGTCCCTGATCAACACCCGAGAGTCCCACATAGGCATACCTAGGTAGTTAATGGGGAAATCTGCCAAGCGTCAATTCAGACAATCTGCGATGCGTTGCCTATCCTCCTCGGGAAAACCCAAGATCATAACCTTGCTCTTGTCGAAGTTAATATTGAGGCCCGACATGGATTTAGAGCACATGAGCAAGAACTTGAGGTTTATGATGTCAAGTTCCTGCCCCTGTACCATGATCATCTTATCATCCGCATACTGGCGGTGGGATATCCCACCTCTAGGGATCAGATGCCCTACCATACCCTAGATGTGGCCATCGATCTTGGGTTTGTCCAAGATCTCTGCCAGGGCATCCACCCCAGAGTTAAAGAGAAGGGGGGATCAGGTCCCCTTGTATAACTCCGCAGGAGGGTCAAAAATAGGGACCCACTTCCCCATTGACGTTGATCGTTGTGCTGCCACTCATGACAAACTGCATAATCCAAGATATCGCCCTGACATCGAGGCCTTGATGCTCGAGGACTTGTCTAAGGAACTCCCAATCCAGTTTATCATAAGCCTTCTGAAAATCTAGCTTCAGGAATACCCCTTTCTGATGGTGAACCTTCACCTCGTGAATGATTTCATGCATCACTAATACACCATCATGAATCAGGCGTCCCTTTAGGAAGGCAAACTACATCAGGTGGGTCAGGCGTTCCATGATAGGGGTGAGATGAATGGCACAGACCTTGGCAAAAATCCTATGGATGACGTTGATCACCATGATTGGTCGAAATTAGCGAATATCCGTGACCCCACTAGCTTAGGGATCAGGGTAATCACGCGAAAGTTCAGCCGTGACATGACAAGAGTCCCAGTGTAGAACTCCTGAAACATCTGCATAATCACAGGTCAAAGTTGGTCCTAGAAGGTCTGGAAGAAAACCACCAGGAGCCCATCTGACCTAGGCGCCGAGGTTGTCTTCATTGCTTTGATTGCCTCGGCAACCTCGGTATGGAGAAATGGGAGTGTTAGCTCCAGGTTCTCCTCCGCGGTCACCTTGGCACCCTTAGACCAAAAGTCCACACTCATCGCCAACCCCGACCTCGGGGTTGCCGAGAAGAGGTCCCTGTAGAACGCATAAATATGGGACAAGATATCTCTCTGGTCCTGATACGTTGGAAACAATTCTATAATTTTTTATGATCCATGCTTGTTTAGTATCTACTTTGCTTTACCTGTCCACACTTTGAGGTGCTTTTTACATGTTTTCTGGTAATAACCAACTAACAAGTTGCAACAGTGCCAGATGCCTATTTTCTGCTATTTTTGGTTTCAGAAAAGTTAGTAAAGAAATATTCTCGGAATTGGACGGGACAAACGTCAAAGTCAATTACTTTCCGTGGTGAACAAGAAGTCCAAAGGAGAGCCAGAAGGGCTAGCCAGGGGGCCAGACCCACTCCAGGCGCGGGTGGGCCCAGCCCCGCGCCTGGCTAGGGTTTGGCGACCCTGGCCGCCTCCTCGATCTCCCCCTTCGCCTATAAGAAGCCACCGATGCAGAAACCCTGATTACCCGATCAAATATCCACGAAACCATCTATAGCCGCCGCCACCATCGTCCCTAGATCGGGCGGATCTGAAGTTCTTACCGGCACCCTATCGGAGGGGAGATCATCCCGGAGGCCTTCTCTCCAGTATGATGCGTGAGTAGTTCCACCTTGGACTATGGGTCCATGTAGTAGCTAGATGGTTGTATCTTCTCCTTTGTGCTTTCATGTATAGATCTTGTGAGATCCGTTCATGATCAAGATCTAATGTATTTGTAATCATGCATGTTGTGTTTGCGGGAATCTGATGGATATTGAGATTATTATGTTGGTTTGATTAATGGTATTACATTTATGATTCTATCATGTCTGTGTTGTTTGTGATCTTGCATGCTCTTCGTTGTTAGTAGCTATCTTGGCAAGTAGTTGCTAGTGACTCCAAGAGGGGGTATTTATGCTCGATAGTGGGTTCATGCCTCTAGTTTCCAAGGTAAGTGACAATTATCTCTTCGGTTGTAGATGTGTTGTTGATACTAGGGAGAAAACAACGGTCTCTTGTTCATGGAACATGTAGACTGTTTACCTTACACACTTTGCTTAAAGTAGTTGTCTGTTGCTTGCAACTTAATACTGGAGGGGGTTCGGATGATAACCTGAAAGTGTATTTCTAGTCATAGATGCAGTTGGATGGCGGTCTATGTATCTTGTTGTATTGCCCAATCGAATCTCATAGGATCTTTCTGACTAGTAATTGCATTGTTATGCCTTGCTAAGTTCCTGTCAATTGCCTTGCTGTAATTTGTTTACCCTTCATGCCATGTTGTTTATCTAAGAGAGAACCTCTAGTGAACTATGGACCCCGGTCCAATCTTTACCATTGATACATCTTTCACTGTTACCTGTTTACTTGCTGCAAACCATTACCTTCCACACCATACGTTTAATCCTTTGTTACAGCAAACCGATGAGTTTGACAACCTCACTGATTCGTTGGGGCAAAGTCTTGAGTTTGTGTTGTGTAGTTCTCCGCATTGCTTGCAACACCTATGTGACTTTTCCCTCCTCCTTCGGGTTCGATAACCTCGGTCTCAACTGAGGGAAAACTTGCTGCTTGCTCTTCGCACCCTGCGCTTGGGGTTACCAATGAAGTGCCACGTCGAGCACCATCAAGACTTTCTGGCGCTGTTGCCGGGGAGGCTAAGGACGTCTTCAATAGGGGAGTCCTTCACTTCCTTTCTCTTTACTTTGTTTTTAGTTTGCTTTGTTTCTTTTGCTTGGTTTTGTTTGCCTCTTTCCAAAAAACCCAAAAAAATTAGTCTAGTTTGGTTTGCTTGCCTCTTTCAAAAACACAAAAAAATAGTTCCTGCTCTAGCTGTTGCTGCTGTTTTTGGCTTGCCCACCTTTTCCAAAATGAACTCTACTGAGAACACCAAGTTGTGTGGCTTCACTAGCACCAACAACAATGATTTCCTTAGCACACCTATCGCTCCACCTACTCCTGATGCTACCTTTTATAAAATTAAGCCTGATTTGTTGAATCTTGTGACGAGAGAGAAATTTTCTGGTGTTGGTTCTAATGATCCCGCTGCTCATCTCAATAGCTTTGTTGAACTTTGTGAGATGCAAAAGTATAAGGATGTAGATGGAGATATCAAGCTTTTTTCCTTCCTCCTGGAGAGGAAAAGCTAACGAATGGTTGCTTTCTTTGCCTAAAAATAGTATTGATTCTTGGACTAAGTGCAAAGATGCTTTTATTGGAAATTAATATCCTCCTACTAAGATTATTTCTATGAGAAGTGATATTATGAAATTTAAACAGCTTGATAGTGAACATGTTGCTCCATCTTGGGAAAGAATGAAATCTTTGGTTAAAATTTTCCCTACTCATGGACTCACTGCTTGGATGATTATCCAGACTTTTTATGCAGGTTTGAACTTCTCCTCGAGAAACCTGTTGGATTCAGCTGCTGGAGGTACCTTTATGGGGCTCACTTTGGGTGCTGCAACAAGGCTCCTTGATAATATGATGGTTAACTACTCTTAATGGCATGTTGAAAGATCTCCACGTGGTAATAAGGTAAATTCTATTGAGGAAACTTCCTCTTTGAGTGAAAAGATTGATGTTATTATGGCTATGCTTGTTAATGGGAAAGCTCCTATAGATCCTAATAGTGTTCCCTTATCCTATTTGGTTGCTCAAGAAGAGCAAGTTGATGTGAACTTCATTAGAAACAACAATTTCAACAACAATGCCTATAGGAGTAATTTTGGTAGCAATAACCTTATCCTCCTAATAATGGCAATTCCTATGGAAGTTCTTACAACAATGCTAAAAGTGCCCCCTCTGAACTTGAAGTCATGCTCAAGGACTTTATTAGTAAACAAACCACTTTCAATAAGACTATAAAGGAACAACTTTTAACTGTTGAGAAAAATATATCCTCTTTGTCTGAAGCTCAGTCCTCTTTGATTAATAAAATGGCTGATAAACCTGAAACTATGGAAAACACCTTTGCTACTGCTCATGCCATACAAGTTACTATTGATGAAAATGTTAGGTTGTTAGCTCAACTCCATGCTAAGTGGGAAAGGGAAGCTGAAATTGATAGAAACAATAGTGTCTGCACTATCACCACTAAACCACCAGTAGTCCCTATTCCTGCTCCTACTATGCCTAAGCCTGTTGAGCCTACTACTAGTGATGCCAAGTTTGACTTTGATATTGATGGTTGCAATATTTCTGAAGTGATTATGTTCTTGCAAAAGCTTGCTAGAAGTCCTGATGCTAGTGATATGCATGTTGCTTTCACTAAACATATTACAGATGCTCTTGTGAAAATTAAGGAAGAGAAGCTAAAACACAAATCTTCTATTCCTAGGAAAGTAGAAGATAGTTGGGAACCCATTATTAATATGCAAGTGAATCTCTTTGATCTCAAAGCTTCATGTGATCTTGGTTCTAGTGTCTCTATTATGCATAGGAAGATTTATGAAATGCTTGATTTGCCACCATTAGAAGATTGTTATTTGGATGTCCCACTCAATGATAATGCTAAGAAGAAACTCATGGGGAGTATTAATGATGTTCTCATTATGGTTAACAATGCTTATGTCCCTGTGGATTTCTATGTTTTGGATGTTGAATACAATGCTTCTTGTCCTATTACTTTAGGAAGGCCTTTTCTTAGAACAGTTGGTTCCATCATTGACATGAAAGAAGGCACCATTAAATATAATTTTCCATTCAAGACATGTATTGAAAACTTCCCAATGAGAAGAGAGAAGTTGCTCTTTGCTCCCCCTTTGAAAGCAAGATTTGATGTTAATGCTTCTTCATTTGAAAACACTTGATTCTTCTTGCTTCTTGTGCCTAACTTAAAGCGTTAAATAAAAGTACTTGTTGGGAGATAACCAAGAGTTTCCTTGAGTTTTGGAAGTTATTACTTCAGTAACGACCTCTCCTTATCCTTTTTGTTTGCTTTTTGTGCCAAGAATGACCTCTAATGAGAGGGAAGTAAGATTTGGGGAGTTGCTGTCCCGAAACAGATTTCTGTCCTCCACCAAAAAAAATTCGTGAGGAGGCTCTGTACTCGGATTAGGCTCAAAATTTACGAACACATCCCCCAGTATGTTAGCTAACTTTCTTTAGTTCAAAACTTTTTGATTTGAGCAACAGAAGATGTTCAAAAAAATCGGTTTCTATCTTCTGGTCTGTTTTGACATATTTCTGCCATTATTTTGCATTTGCTTCTTATTGATTCCTTTTTGAGTTCTATTTAGGTGAATTGAGCTTTTTGAAGGAGTTACTACAGTAGCTTGTGTTTTTAGTAAACATACTTGCTGTTCCAAAGCTTTGCCAGGGGTTTAATATCTTTTGAATACACTAATGTTGCTAATGAAGATTGTGTGAAGTTTTGTATGAAGGAAAAATTTCAGGTGTAAAGAGAGAATGATGCAATGAGATGAAGAATGGACAAAAGCTCAAGCTTGGGGATGCTACCATGGTGTCACCCCAAGAAATATCCAAGAGGTACAAGTGTCAAAGCTTGGGGATGCCCAAGGCATCCCCTTCTTCATCAATAAAAAGCTCAGGTCTGTCTAGACACTTCGTTTTTATTGTTTCATGCCAAGTTGTGTTGTTCTTGGAGCGTCTTAGTTTTCGTTTGCTTTGCTTAGATTGTTTAGTTTGCTTGAATAAATTAGTTTGGACCCCTGTTCTCGCTGTGTTGTTTTGCAAATAAGTTTTCTTGGTGTTGGAAAGGAGTAGTAAGTTCTTGCTTGAAGTGCAAGAGGAGCTTGCATTGACTGTGCTTAGACTTTATCATGACATGCTAGGTGTTGTTTTGACCTTATGCTTAGTGATTATTTCTATAGCATGTCTTGTTCCAAACAATTGGGATTGCTTAGTGTGCCTTGAATAAATTATGCGTTGTTTTAGCATGCAAAAGCATAGTATTGTGGCATTCTACTTTGATGCTTTGCTTGGGTTAACTTGGAACATGCTTACACCATGTTATGACTATCCCAAGTCACCATTAGCCTCTATGATCATTTAGTCCATGACTTGTAGTACCACTCTTTGCTTTTATTAGTATGCTATGTTGCACTATGGCCATTATTGCTCTCTTAGTTGGTTGCTCCCAGTCTTTTGCTAGCCTCCAATTGTATGAGTAAGTTCTACTCATGCTTCCAACTCCCAAGAAACCAAGTTATTCCAAAGTGTCCACTATAAACTCCTATGCATGGTGTGTTACACCATTCCAAGTATATTCTTGTTTTCAACTATCTTCCAATTAAAAACTATTTTGTTATGTGAAAACTTAGTGATTAAAGCCCTCACAAACTTGATGGCACACTTTATTATTTGCCCCTAATAAACTTGAACCATTGTGACAACTTTGTTTTATATGCTTGCACTTATAAGTTGGAATTAGCAGAACCGTGCTGTCACGGGGAACGTTTTCAACATTGCACTTGTACTCTGTACTTAGTTGATATCATGTTCTTTTGTCTATGGATGTCACCGGTGTGAAATAAAGAGGGAACTTGTAAGTCCATGGAGTTTGTATCCTGTGTTAGAGAAACGCCTAGGCCACTAGCCTAAGCCATGCCTAATCAAGGTGGAAAATTACAACATCGCCATAATGAGCTATCTATGAAGCATCCTCAATAAAAAGCTATGCATATGGTAAATAAAAAGATTGCTGAGATGCTCATTGTGTGCTTGCCTTGTCATTTTGGTTATCTGAAAGATCATGTACCATGTGCAAGGGGTACCCCGTTGGCGGTTCTCAATGATATGCAAATACTTACAGTGACAAGAACTTACCTGGACCCAAAGTTGAGTATGCATGAGGTGTGGCCCTCGTATTCAAGGGACTTGAGATTGCCAACTTATACTTCGTCAAGCATATACTCCAGCTTTGCCACTTTAACCTTAACCACTTCAAGATGCTTATGATAGGGGCACTGAGGGATGAAGGCTAACAAGTACCATAATTTTTGGAAGCTCTTTTTGAAACTTGTAATCCCTGCTTCCTTTACAAAAAGGCCTTTCTTCCACCACTATTTAGTCTCCACCTTCTACCTTTAGGCACCATTAAGAGAGCATAGTTGTCATTCTGTGTGCAGTGTTCCAAAGCTTATTAATTGATGCATATTGTGATATTACTTGTTCTTGTGCTACTTGTTTCTAGTCACCCTTGTGAACTTTGCAGGTTTCCTATGCATCTAATTTCTACTCTATGAGGGACAAGCTGATTGCCACTATGCTATGTTTTCTATATGTGAAACAAACAAATGTTTTTCAATGCATGTTATTCATGATCTTTGTTTGTAGCTTGTCATGTTGCATGCGTAGTTACTATGTCCTATTGTTAGAACTCCATCTTTCATGCACATGTTTAGAGTTCTTTGATCCCAGCTTTCAATTCTTGCAAATGGTTGGTTCTTTATTGTGAGGGTGCATGTCACCTCAAAAATTATTCTGTTTATCACTTACCTACTCGAGGACGAGCAGGAGTTAAGCTTAGGGATGTTGATACGTTGGAAACGTATCTATAATTTTTGATGCTCCATGCTTGTTTAGTATCTACTTTGCTTTACTTGTCCACACTTTGAGGTGCTTTTTACATGTTTTCTGGTACTAACCTACTAACAAGTTGCAACAGTGCCAGATGCCTGTTTTCTGCTGTTTTTGGTTTCAGAAAAGTTAGTAAAGAAATATTCTCAGAATTGGACGGGACAAACGTCAAAGTCAATTACTTTCCATGGGGAACAAGAAGTACATAGGAGAGCCGAAGGGGACAGCCAGGGGGGCTAGAACCACCCCAGGCGCGGGTGGGCCTAGCCCCGTGCCTGGCTAGGGTTTGGCGACCCTGGACGCTGCCTCGGTCTCCTCCTTCGCCTATAAGAAGCCCCCGATGCAGAAACCCTGAGTACCCGATCAAATATCCACAAAACCGTCTGTAGCCGCCGCCACCATCGTCCCTAGATCGAGGGGGATCTGAAGTTCTTCCCGGCACCCTGCCGGAGGGGAGATCATCCCGGAGGCCTTCTCTTCGGTATGATGCTTGAGTAGTTCCACCTTGGAGTATGGGTCCATGTAGTAGCTAGATGGTTGTATTTCCTCCTTTGTTCTTTCATGTATAGATCTTGTGATCTCCGTTCATGATCAAGATCTAATCTATTTGTAACCATGCATGTTGTGTTTGCGGGGATCCGATGGATATTGAGATTATTATGTTGGTCTGATTAATGGTATTGTCTTTATGATTCTATCATGTCTATGTTGTTTGTGATCTTGCATGCTCTCCGTAGTTAGTAGCTATCTTGGCCAAGTAGTTGCTAGTGACTCCAAGAGGAGGTATTTATGCTCGATAGTGGGTTCATGCCTCTAGTTTCAAAGGGAAGTGAAAATAATCTCTTCGGTTGTAGATGTGTTGTTGCTACTAGGGAGAAAACAACGATCTCTTGTTAATGGAACATGTGGACTGTTTACCTTACACACTTTGCTTAAAGAAGTTGTCTGTTGCTTGTAATTTAATACTGGCGGGGGTTCGGATGATACCCTAAAGATGGACTTCTAGTCATAGATGCACTTGGATGGCGGTCTATGTATCTTGTTGTATTGCCTAATCGAATATCATAGGATCTTTCTGGCTAGTAATTGCATTGTTATGCCTTGCTCAGTTGTGGCATCCCGCAAAAACCACTACTAGAAAATCGCGTTGTTTTTGTGCATTGCATCGTCATGACCGCATGCTCATGTCATCATGCCACATTGCATTTGAGCATCGTCATCATCTTGCAATTGCTTGCATGAAACTATTTTTTAAAAAGCCGGGTTTTGTTTTCTAAAACGCCCCATCTTCATTCAAACACGCAAACCCGGGTCGCCGGAATATTTTGTTTTGACTAAATATGTTTTGCAAACGGTCCGTTTAAATAAATAAAATATTGCATTATTTTTTTAGCGGGGGCAGTCGAACGGGCCGTTTTGACCCGAACGACCACCCCAGAAAATCCAATCGGTCCACCCTTTAATCCCTAGTCTACCCTGTCCTAGTCTACCCACCCAGCATCCACCTCACCCCCTCCTATCACGAGACGCCACGTCGCCCCTCCCCAAACCCCCACCAACCAACTACTGCCACCTCAGCAGCCCCTCTCTCTCCCTCTTCCCTCCCTCTCATGCACTCACGCACAGCCCGCGCGGCCCCACCCACCTGCCGCGTCCCGCACGCCAGACCGACCCCCCTGTCCCCCGGTCCCGCCCTGGGCCCCACACACGCACTCCACGCGCACGCATGCAACCCACGCCTCCCTCACCCCATCATCCTCCTCCCTCCTCGCGTTTCTCACCCCGACGCCACCAACTCGCCAGTGCCGCCCACCCTCGACCTCGGCCCCCGCTGCGAGCGCCGCCCTCCGCCTGGCTCGCCGCCTGCCGCCTCGCTTCCACCCCTCCGGCCTCCTCTCGCCGCGCTCCGCCCTTCCTCCCCCACCTCGCCACCGCTGCTCACCGCGCCCCGCGCCGGCGACCCCGACGCCGTCCGCCCGAGCTCGCCTCACCGCCCCCGCGAGCCTCCTCTCCCCCGCTCGCCCTCTCTGCTAGCCCCGCCTCCGCGCCTCTGCGCCTCCTCAACCGCCCTCGCCGCCGGACCGCCTCCCCCGCCGCTCTGCCTCACCGGCGCCTCCGCGTCGGCCTCGCCGTCACCCCTCGCCTCCTCGCTCGCCTCTCCCTCCGCTCGCCAACCCCAGGCGCCCGCCCGCGCGCCACCGTCTCTCCGCTCCGGCCGCCGCCGCCGGCGCGCGCTGCCGCAGCCTCCGGCTCGCCCGCCTCCCTTGCGCCGCCATCCACCGCCCTCGCCCGTCCCCGCAGGAGCTCCGCCAGCCGCGGCCCCCTCGTCGCCTCCCGCAGGCCGCGCCCTGCGCCACCCCGTCGACCGCCGCCGCCCGGGCCCCCTCCTCCGTGCGCCTGCCCCGACGTGCCCATGCCCTTCTCCGTCGCCGGCAGCCGCCGTTGTGGCCACCTTCCGAAGCCCATGCCCGCTTGGGTGTTGGGGCCTCACAGTGCCCTCCTGCCTCCTTGCTCCTTGTGGTGGTGTGGTGTTGCATAGATGAAGACGTGTGAAGACAGGGGACGCACAACATCGGTTGCATCGACTACTTCTACACCAAGGATTATCCAAGCTCGCAAACTGGTCTGGAATTCCAAGATCTTCGCCGGAAACCACAAGACCGACACGAGTCACGAACCGGGGAACTACGCAACACCACGGCGCCGGAACCGGAAACCGAACCTCGACACGCCAAGTCGCCGAGACCCCGTCCCCGAAGGCCTCCGATAGGGAACCGACAAGATCTGCATCACGGACGCACCACGGACGCGGAGGAACCCTCGGACGCCAAGATCTTCTCCACGGAACATCGGGAACTCCCCTCGGACGCCATGACCTCCTTCAAGGACCCGATGGCCGAGACCCTGAAGACCGATCTAGAGCGCCAACGCCTTCGCATGGAGTCGGCAAGATCATCCGGAAACACCAAGATCTACTGCGCGGGCCCGATAAGATCGGCACCGGCCCGGAAGAATCCGATGCGCCCCTGACGCCGAACCAAGTCCTTCTTCCCGGAACACCAAGTTCTTCACCTTGTATTCAACCCCGAGAACGATCCCGTCGAACCCCGGACCCCGAGACCGAACTCCGAACCCCGGAAATCCAAGATCTGCCGAACCCTAATGTGTGAACCCCTTTCCGAGAACCCTATTTTATAAATGGTCAACTATATGAATTGTTGCATATTTAATTGACATCTCGCATGCATATCTGTGGTTTGGGGGCCTTATGCCGATTCACCTTATAATTAAATATCGGGCCCATATGCGGGCAAATCTAGCCTTATATTGGCCTCATTTAAACTTGTGTAGCGAACCGGTGATATATCTTGCCTTGTTATAACAACATTTAATTGCGGGGTAGCTAAACAACTTGAACCATCTAATTAAATTGTCGGGACCCCCGGTTCCGCTTAATATGACCTAATTGCATCGCATCTTTGCCATGCCATACATCATACATGCATCATGCCGATCTTCTGCTGTAGTATTAAATATTGCATCCGGTGTTCCTTCTAGTGTTTTGCTTCTTCGCGGATAAGGCCGTTGAGTTGATGTGAGCTTCGCCCCGATCTTCGGTTAAACCCTTCGGCAATGTTTTCAGGCGAGCACCTCCCCCTTTCTACCTATCTTATTTTATAGTATTTATTCCCTCCTGTTGATCTTTTGCTATCTGTGTTGCGATGCTCTAGTATCCGTACCCGTGATATACCGTGCAACCCTATATTGCCTTGGACACATCCTATTACCTGTTGTTTGGTAGATAGATGGACTTGCGCGTCGTAGTCGCTTGCTCAAGTGCTGTTGCCTGTCGTCCAGTGCCACAGTTGTTGATGTATTGCCGCATGTTGATGTTGGAGATGATCATGGTTTTACTTATCGTACACTTTAATTCCTGTTTAACAACTAAAATTGAAGTAAGCAGAGGCATCGGTGGGTGATAGAAAATATTTGGTTTCCGAACGCCCACTTGTGTCCCGTAGGACCCCGAGTACTTGATACCTGTTCCTTGATTTATCGCGCTATCCACATCCGGGAGGTATATGGGACCCCCCTGAGCCAGAGCTTGATTCAGTCTTATTTCTTGGGGCCACAAACTAGTTTGAGGTTTTATTTACGATCCTGTACTTATGCCATGCTACTGCTTTATTTACGATTGTGCGAGGAGCACACTGTACTGTTTAGGTAAGCGGAATGTTTTCGCGGTATCGACAAGCCCAGCCACACTTTCGGGTTCCCAGTCGTTTACAGCCATTGTCGCAAACCTTGAGTCCGTCTCGGAGCTTGCTTACTTCGTTGCGGTTCTACTCAATGGGGTGGCCCCCTGAAATATTTCTGAATCTTGTGATTGCTTTGTCGTGAAAGCCTCGTTGGGTTTTGATTTGGTTTTTCCGAGGTTGATCGAGTGTGTGTTGCTATTGGTGCACCCCGGCCGGGTAAAACTTTCTGAAAGCCGTGTCCGCGGTTATGGACGACTTGGAGCACAGTATCTCGACCATAGACAAGCATAACTAAAGTTTTTGCTATAAATTTGACTTTATAATGACTAGTAATCAGCTTCACTATAATGGAATGGCTAATTAATACTGCCCACAATTGCTTGTTTGGAGTGTCGCTTGCGACCATCGTACCTGACTAGTAAGTATGACAACTACAACGGAATGGCTAAATAAAAGTGCCAACAACTGCTGGGTTTTGGTTTATCTCATGCTATCTGTATCTGACTAGTAAGTGTTGCCACTATAACGGAATGGTTAACTAAAAGTGCCCACTGCTTATTTTATCAGGATGATTATCTATACCTGACTAGTAATTGCTGCAACGATAACTGAATAAATAAAACTGCCAACTGTGTGAGTTCCTTGGTTGACTTCCTCGTTTGGTATCGAGGGGGAAACACCAGGATGGGTTTGTTTGGTGTTAGCTTCAGGTTGGATCCGGATAGGTCATTCTTACCCCCCTCTGATAACCGCAAGTTGTATCGAGTCTCTATAGGTTGTTTAGTGCATGCTGCCGCTGCCGCTCAGTCCACCATACCTATGTAGGCGAGGACCGCCGAATTCTAGCCTCGCCGTGTACTGGCCTCAGTACTGACGCTCCTCTTTTTCCTTTGCCCTTTGTCAGCACCCCTTTTGTTTAAGCAGGTTTTGAGATCGACGCCGTTAGCAGGTTTACCCTTCCGGCTTGGCCTGGGCAGGGTTATGGACGCCATTTGTTATTCTTCAGGGCTCTTAGCCCCATTTGCATCTTGTCCGTAGCTGGACGCTCTATCGTTTTCAAGGTGATTTGGATCTTTGTATATTATATCTGTATTCTTGACTCTTTGAGTCGCCGTTGTATATATCTGTTCTGTGGGTCCCACCGAGGACTGTTGTGTAATGTTATTACTTCGTTTTCCACCCGCACGAAAGTGCCTGGTGGGCACCTTTGAATCGTTTCTATGCGGGTTTGGCGGCTTTCGCCAAAACTTGCATAGGGTCGATTCTGAGGGTCACTACTAGGAAAATGGCCTTTAGTGGCGCACCATGAAACATCATCTGTGGCGCACTAGCAGTGCGCCACGTGCCTTGCGCTACAGAAGTTTAGAGACAGGCGTGGCGCACATGCCAGTGCGCCACAGAAGTTTGGGCAGGTGCGCCACGCATATGAAACGATAACCGTGGCGCACTAGGTGCTGTGCGCCACGGATGTAAATTTCAAAATTCAAAAAAAAGCAGCAGATCTGGATCTCGTCGTCAGTGCGGCCGCGCGTCGATGCAGGTCGCCATTGCCGTCAGTGCGGTCGCGCGTCGATGTCGTCGTCGGAACTGCAAGGAGGAGGAAGAGGAGAATGGGAGGAAGAGGAGGAGAAGAAGAAGATGAGGCAGAGTTGGAGGAGGAGAAGAAGATGAGGCAGAGGAGGAGAAGAAGAGGAGGAGGAGGAGAAGAGGAGGAGAAGAAGAAGAGGAGGCAGAGGAGGAAGAGGAGGAGAAGAACAGGAGGCAGAGGAGGAAGAGGAGGAGAAGGAGGCCGCCGTTGCACCGCCGTCGCGAGGAGGAGGAGAAGGAGGCCGCCGTTGCACCGCCGTCGCCCGTTGTCACTGCGAGGAGGAGGAGAAGGAGGTCGACGTCGTGCCATCACTGCAAGAAGAGGAGAAGGGGAAGGAGGAGAAGGGAGAAGGAAGAAGGAAGAAGGAAGAAGGAAGAAGTAGAAGGGAAAGGGAAAGGGAGAGGAAGAGGGAAAAGGGGAAGGGAAAAGTGGAAAGGGAAAGGGAGAGGAAGAGGGAAAAGGGGGAAAGGGAGGAGGAGGGCGGGGTGGGGATTCAAATTTGAATCCCGCCCAAGCTTATCCGTGGCGCACTAGGTGTAGGTGCGCTACGGATAAGTCGCCCTGTACTTTTTTTTCTGCAGGAAAAAACGGTTTTTTGACCGTAACTTTTTAATATTTTCGAATTTTGAAAATCTAAAAAATCGCTAAACGACCAGAGGTGGTTGCGAGCAGATGCGAAATCTCGTTCTCGTCATTTTGGTATATTATACGATTTTTTTCGATATCGTATGCAAAAGTTACGGCCTTTTTACCGTGGCATAACTTTTTTTTGCAAATAAAGTCAAAACTCATTTTTGTTAATTTTACTAGAACCTATACCACATTACCTACCTAAATATGAAAGGATTTAATTTTTTGAAGTGTTTATCATTTTCTTTTATTTTTTGCAAACCCTAAAAAGGCGATCCACGGGGGGGGGGGGGGGGGGGTTGAGTTGGTGCATGCCACTACATCTGTGGCGCACATGCCATAGTGCGCCACAGAGAGTACAAACTTCTGTGGCGCACTATGCCATGTGCGCCACAGATGCTTGCGGATGGTTCACATCAGAGAGGGGCGTGCGCTTAGGCGTAGCGCACCCCCCCATGTGCGCCACAGATGACACTAACAAACGTGGCGCACATGACTATAGTGCGCTACAGATGTTTGGCGTGCGGCCAACAGGGCCCTGGCCCACACACATCTGTGGCGCACTATAGTCATGTGCGCCACGGTTGTTCTAGTTACTAGTAGGGCACTGCCCACAGGTGAGCCACGCCTGTTTTAGCCGTGGGGCACTTCAACCATGTGAGCCACGGATGTGCTAATTACCTATAGCTGTTTTCCTAGTAGTGGGTGTTACATCAGTTCCTGTCAATTGCCCTGCTGTAATTTGTTTACCCTTCATGCCATGTTGTTTATCTAAGGAGAGCACCTCTAGTGAACTATGGACCTCGGTCCAATCTTTATCATTGATACATCTTCCACTGTTACTTGTTTACTTGCTGCAAACCATTACCTTCCACACCATACGTTTAATCCTTTGTTACAGCGAACCGGTGAGCTTGACAACCTCACTGATTCGTTGGGGAAAAGTCTTGAGTTTGTGTTGTGCAGGTCTCCGCGTTGCTTGCAACACCTGTGTGATGTTTCCTTCCTACTTCTAGTTCGATAACCTCGGTCTCAACTGAGAGAAAACTTGCTGCTTGCTCTTCGCATCCTGCGCTTGGTGTTACCAACGAAGTGCCAAGTCGAGCACCATCAGGTCCTCTAGCAGAGAGTCCGTGTCCCAAAGGCAAGGGATTGAGAACTTCATACGCTTGCCATTTGCAATGGCATGGAGGTAGGCCGTGTTCGATTCCCCCTAGATGGTCCAGTTCTGACGACTCCTCTGTCTTTGGCAGTGGTAAGGAAATCGTGTAATCTTTAACTGCTTGTCTTGGGAGTAGCAACTAATCAGAATTCGGACGATTAACTGATTTAATCGGTCGGCTATTAATTGGTACAACCAAAATTAGCACCTAAAAACATATGACTCCTCTTGCACCTCAACCACCTACCCTATTAAAGGCAGCCTCGAGCTCCCAGATGAGATCCTCAAGGCGCTCGAGCTCGTGTATCTAAGGTCTGATCGACAACTACGAGGAACTAATCAACAACGACAAGAAACTGGCTGGTGATGGTAGAAATCGAGCTCCTGGAGGCAGGGATCGAGCGGGAGCTTCGAAAAACCTACTTCATTGGGGCAGTCTAGCGGATGGATGGACGATATGTGTTTATAATTTTGTAACTTTTTTGACCAAGTGTAGTAGTTAATTGGGAACATACCTAGTAATCGGAGTGTTAGAGATATTAAACGGGCTAAACGATTAACACAAACAATTATTAATAATCGACACGGTCAGGTCCCTAGTAGCGATTAATCGTCCTATTAATCACTGATTTGGCCTATTTTTTGAACAGTGGTCTCGCGAATGCTCCTCTCCCTTATAGATCTCCATAATGGAGGTCTCTAGAGAATAACTATGGGACCAGGCATTAGCCGATAGCCCAACCAGGTCCGCCTCCTGGTCTAGTGCCTGGATTTCATGTAGAATGTCGTCCTTCTGCCCTCTAATCGCAGCACCAAGGTTCGCAGCCAACCTCACATAAGCTGTCGTGACATCATGGCGCAATGGTGCCAGACATCAACAACACAGTATGTACGCGGGAGGGGGGGGGGGAGGCCGCGGCCTCCATCCACCTTGACCGAACCGCCTCCGCGAACCCTCGTTGTTTAAGCCAGAAGTTTTCGAAGTGGAAGCGATTCAGTCTAGGAGGAGACCCTCTGCCCGAAGACAGGAGGAGGGGGTATGATCAGAGCTGACCCTGGTGACCGCGTGGAGCGAACACAGGGGGAAGGCCACGTCCCATTCCACAGAGACAAAGACCCGGTCAAGGATGCTGCGAATCGGATCCAGCTGATTGTTGGTCCATGTGAATCTAGCGCCGTCTCTAGTGATCTTTCTCAGGGCGAGATCAGCGATACAGTCGTTGAACATGAGAATCCTATGAAGATCGTTGAACATGTGAATCCTATGAAACTCTCCACCCCCTCTCTCTGAAATTGGATCGACAGAGAGAAAACCATACTACGGGTGCGGAAGAGTTCTACCTCGTACGTACATGAATGCGTGAAACATAAGTGGTGTTGGTGTACCTAGACAGGCGAGCCTATGGAGTGGTACTACTCCTTGTGCCATTCTTAAAAAAAATCTGAATCTATTCCATAAGTTTATAAAAAGTACAAAACACATCAAACATAATAAAAATTACATCAGGGTTCTTGGACCACCTAATGATCACTGCTGCAATCAGAGTGAGTGTGATGCGCCACTATCGTCGCTCTTTTATGGGAGTAAGCCTGACGTTGTTGCTGACAGTCAGAAATGTTTTGTGCATGTGCCCCTAAGGACCAGCGCCCTGAGCCGAAGTCAACGCTATTTAATCCTTAAATTGATCTGAAGTTTATAACACCAAACCTCTAACACACATAGATTGCACGAGATCCATCATTTGTTGTGCCATTCGGTTTTTATTTAAAATTTACACTGACTTCAAACAACCTTTATCAATTTTTTTAGTGCACAACATGAGAAAAGCAACCCCGATAGACAAGAAGTTACTTTTGGCAATATTTACTCATTGAGATCATTGACAAGAGTACCGCATTGAGATCAATCTCCTTGTATTTAATGTATGTGCGCGCCAGAGAGAGAGAAAGCACCCCTACGACATACTCCCTCCATCCCATATTAGGTTGCGCATAATTTTGCGTGCTAGTCATACTATACAAAGTTTGACCAAGATTATACAAAATAATATAAATTTGTATGATATAAAATTTATATAATATGAAAGTATACACTAAGCCAATTCTAATAATATTATTTTTGTATTTTATAAATTTATATTTGTATCAAATTATTTGGTCAAACATTACAAAGTTTGACTTTGATAAAACCTTATACGCAATGTAAATTGGGACGGAGGGAGTACATGCACGGTGCTCTCAGTTACTCCTACATGTCGTGTGTACCGATTAATTTGCATGTCTTAGAGTACACGCACACTCCATTAATTGTACGTAGTGGCCAAACGGTTAATTAATCTACGTGAGATGCCTGTACATATATCTGTTATATATGCATGTACCTTCGGGTCCGTCTCTGTATATAAGTCGACTGGCTGTACAAATTTGTCCTGTTTTATTGTTGCATATGTACAGTACCTCGCTAAGGACATATATAGGGCGCCCTCGCTGCTTTGTAGTCAGGTCTCGTGCAAGCTTTACGTTACCTACAAGCCATGCATACGTCTAACTACTCGATCTTGATACGGCATGTACAAATAGAGGGAAGGGAAACGATACATTTTCATCCAAGTTTTTTTTTGAGAAAATTCATCCAAGTTTTTTTCCCACTACATTTTCATCCAAGTACTTTTCCACTACCATTTTGAACATAGTGCCCACTCCGTCCCACAATATACAACATGTTATTGCAATTATGTTCACTAGTGGAAACATTGCCTCTATTCCCGAGTCGTAAGGACCTTTAGTTCCGGTTTTTGAACCGGGACTACCAGTTACCAATCGGAACTAGTGGATGTCCACGTGGCTGTCCCAGCGCGTTCAGGGTGTACCCCCACTAGTTCCGGTTGGTGTTATGGACCGGGACTAGTGGGTCTTTGTCGCGACAGTATTACTTTGGACTAGTGATTTATCTGCCGCGACAGTATTTTATGTCATTTCTCTGTCACGACAGAGAATTCGTTTTGTATTGTTTTATTTATTTATTTTTCATTTCAAAATGGTTTTTGAATATTTGTACGCCACCATGTATCATACACGTTCGTGCATATATATAAGATAACTTATATTACGAAATCGAGCATACAAATATATATAATTTACATAGTTACAGGGAGATCATAATTATCGGGACTAGAGCCCGTCTAGTCAATTACATGGAGATCATTAGCGCCTATTTACACTAAATTCTCCGCCATCGTGTACCATCTCTTTGAAAATAAAACCCGCCAGCTCCTTCGCAATTGCTAGTACACGTTGATGTGGTAGGAGTTGATCCCGCATTCTCTCGAACTATATAAGAAAAGGAGATCAATATGAATATCAATCATGATAACGAAAAGTGACGGTAATAAAATTATGGTATGAATGTATTGCTTACGTCGACTCTATAATCTTTGTGCTCGGTGGTAAACGTGCAAATGAACTTGCAAACATAGAATCCACATAAGTTCGACCCCTGTGGCTGCTTCACGCACTTTACGAGAATAGAATTCAATCAAAATAATAATCTAGCATCATTATTGTATTGAAACTAGAAGTAAAGAGATGCGCAGACATATCACGTGCTACTTACCGAGATCGCCTTAAACGTCAGCTGCTGACTAAAGGAACCCTTAACCTCGCGTTTGAACCGGATCCAAACCCTGCCCAACGAATAAAATGAATGAATGAGTTATTCTTTACCTGATATGTCAGAAAATCAACGAAAGAGATCGATATAGCGAGAAAATTACTTCTGGAGCATGTACTGCATGATGCAGAACGCTTTTAGGTTTCTCTTTCATGGGTCCATGACTTCAAGTCTTCCCTTATCAAGTTAAATGTCTAGCAGAATCCAGTGAAAGCTGCAAAAGTTTATATATATATACATCAGTAACTCATCAGTTACACTTATCGTCGAGTAATCAAATGTGAATGTGTGTACAACAAAGTAAGACGCTTACTCAAAATTGTAAGAAAATAGTATGTGGTCACAGAAATTTTGCTCCTTTAAAAACCTCAAAATGTTTTCCTCCGTCTCCTCGGGGTTTGTTGTTAGCGTCTTTATATGTACTTTATCTGGGTCAATAAACCCAACGCTATAGATTCTTCTTATTTTACATTCCTGGATCTTCATTCTACATAATAATAGAGTACAAAAGGATATAATGAGGATAATTACATGCAATGAACTGAACATGTAGACAATGAATTCAACAACTTACAGACAATAGCAGCTGAGGATAGATTTGTCGAGGACGTCGAGATTGTATAACTGGACCAGTTCTGGAAACTCAACATGGACCTCTTTGCCTTTTCTGAAGTAGTACTCACGTGGGACTTTCGCCGTGATAAATATTCTCCCTTCCTTTGCAGTTGTCAAGTACCACTCATGGAGATTCCGTAGTTGTGTTGGCAGTTCTTTCACCTTTTCTTTGCTGACCAAATCCTCACCTGCGACATATCTATAGGCTATTGGCATCTTGGATAGATGGTCGAGTTGGGGGCCTAACAGTTCATCAAGACTAATTTCCATGCTGACTGCCAACTCCGCAGCTACTGACATATCTAGTGGCTGTTGTGCGAGAAGGGGAACGTTACCTGAAAACACCTTGAGGGGTGCGATCGTTTGTTTGTCCTGCTGTCCGAGAAGGGGAACGTCTGATTTTTTACTGATTTTTGTTTTGGTCCTGCTTGCACCTGTGCTTGCTGATCTTTTACTGCTTGCACTTGATTTGCTTGATTTGTTCTTCGCCACTTCTTTCTGAAGTGTGCGTAGATAGTCATCTGGCTTATGGTGCAACTCATATTGCGATTTTGTGTTCAGAAAATCAATTGCAAATGCCTTTTGCTTCTCGGTGTATACCGGAGCGGGCTCGGGTTTCTTCTTCTCAAAATGCGCCGCCACTACGGCCTTTGCTATCGCTGCAGTTTCCGCATCAGTACGATCGTAAGGTCTGATGGGAATATTCTGATGAGGCACTGTTGGGAGGGGCGACATTTTCCATTTTGGGCTACCGCGTCCTTTAGTACTCACTTACGGAGCACGCTTCCGCTTATTGTCCTTAGAGGGCGGCGAAGATTGCTGATCCTGCGACGGAGATCGAGATGGACTCGGGATGTGGTGGTCGTAGTCATCATGGGGTGGGCTTCGTGGAGGTGATGGAGGTGGAGGTGGAGGTGAAGGAGACCTGCGACGACTCAGAGGCGGTAGTGTTATCCTTGGGGCCGAGCCTGGAAACCGTATGTTATTCTTGTCCTAGAGAATGATCCCACCAAGTATTTCTCCGAGTGTGATCTCACCTTCAGGTCCAGGGATGTCAAGCTCTATTGACTCCCACTCCTTTACGATTTGATCCACCCCGACTTTAGCATAGCCAGGTGGAATCTCACGGCCATGCCAACGTGCGTCAGGCGAACAAGGCAATGCCGATCCGATCGCCACCTTCACAAATACGTTCTTCAATTTATTATGGAGCTCACAAGGTATCTGCTCCTTAATTCCATCCACGGGGTAGCCGGGACCGCCATCTGTATAGGATGCATCGCTAGACGGGACCTCCGATTCAGCGACGCTACTTCTCCGCTGAGATGGGTTGGCGGTAATATCGAGTGGAGGATCTTGCAAGCGCGCTATTCCTCTAAGTTTGTCGATCTGCTGCTGCTTGTCAAGTCTTGCTAGCAGCTGGTTGAACTTGTCTGCCTCCTCCTCCTCCCGTCGCTGCTTTGCTCTTGCTTGGCTTCTATATGTACCTTGGTCCTTAGGAAACCCAGTCTCCCACGTGAAACTCCCGTCAAGGCCTCGGACTCGTCCTGTATGTTCGTGATTCCCGAGGACCAAGGTCAACAAGTCTTTCTCTCTATTGGGATGAAACTATTTTATTCCATCTTTAATATCATTAACCACTTTTATCCATGTACTCCTGGGTACCTTTATCCCGTCACTTCAAACAAGGTCCCCTGTAAGTTCGTCATATGTACTCGCATGCCCAAAGAACCAATTTCTTGCCCTCAAATCCCATTCTTCGTGAATTGGTTCTGGAATGATCCCTTTATCATGAAGCTCTTTATCTTTTTCATCCCACTTAGGCATGGCAGTCGTGTAGCCCCCTGGCCCCATGTTATGGTGATATTTCTTCTTCCCAGCATTTATCTTGTTTTTTTAGACTTTTCCTCTGCAACTCCTGACCCCCTATACTCCACAAATGCATCCCAGTAAGGCTGCTGCTTCGCTAGATAGCCTTCGAATAAGGGGGTTTTCTTTTCCTTCTGATTTTGTTGCCATAATGACTTCTTCTAGTTCTTGAATAGTTCAGGCATCTTCTTCAGTGCAAACTGCTTGACTTTCTTTCTCATTTCTGCCGTCTCGTCCTCAGTGTCATATTCTGGCAGCTTGAAATGTGCCATTAGGTCAGTAAATAGTTGCTCTTTGAATCTATCGTCGATATACACATCACTCCATTCCGCCGCTTTGGGCTTATTCCACTCTCGAACAGTGATCGGGGTGAGATCTCTAGCAACAACTCCGCATTGTTGTACAAATATTTGTTTTGTTTTTTCGGTTCCAATGGTTTGCCGTCTCCTAAAACCTATGTAATTTCATAAATAGTACCCTGGGAAAACTTTTTGGCTGGGCCGCGCTTGGTTTTCTTGCTCGATGTAGAGGCCTAAGATAAGAAACATTCGTCAACATAATATATATACAACTAGGTACATCTAGTGACGATCATCGAATATCATATATATATATATATACCTCGTCGGTCCGCGTTAAGAGTCCATGGGATTCTTCCTCTTGTCGGTTGGTCTCCTCTCCCTCACCAAATGAGTTCAGATACCTCGAGGGAGATCCCTCATCGGCATCATGAATCATATCCTCGAGCAAGTGTTCCGAATCTAGGTCTCTACGGATTGGACTAGGTGGATCCATAGTTCCTGCAAAATGCACACAATATTTACTTAAAGTTAACAAATAAACCCTAAACCCGGAGGTGCGGTGGCGGTGGCCGGTGATGGTGGTCGCGGGAGAGGCGGACGACTAAGCGGCTTCCAGCGAGAACCACCACCCTAACCCTAACTCCGGTCACCACCGAGCACCAACACCCTAACCCTAACCCTAACTCCGGTTACAAAGAGGGTCTTACAATAAAAATACTATATTACACTATTATATTACAATAAAAAACCCTATTATAAACATAACTTACAATATTATAAATCTCATACCCTAAAAATAATAAACTAATCCTAAACTACATACACTATATACACTAATCCTAATCCTAAACTACATACACTATATACACTAATCCTAATCCTAAACTACATACACTATATACACAAAAAAATAACTATACACATACACTATATACACTAATACTAAACTACATACACTATATACACTAATTAACTATAATCCTAATAAACTATATACATTATAAACTAAAAAATCCTAACTAATCCTAACCCTAACACTCACCGGTGGTGGCGCTGACGGCAGGCGCGGGCGGGCAGGCAGCCTCGCGGCCGGCGCTTCGTCGGAGTGGCGGCGGTGGTGCGGCCAAGCTCGGGGGGCGCGCGGGGCTTGGCGGCAAGGGCGCGTGCGCGGGCGCGGGCACGGGAGCGAGGCGCGGCGGGCTTGGCGGTGGGCGGCATGCCGACGGAGAGAGTGAGGCGCGGCAGTTTCCTCGTCAGAGTTTCACGGGGGCAGCCTAGCGGCGTCTGTCGTCTGCTGGCCTCCACTTATCCTGGTGCGTGGAATGCACCGGGGGAGAAGGGCTACTTTTATACCCCCCCTCTAGTCCCGATGCGTGGCACCAGCCGGGACTAAAGGGAGTCTCTAGTCCCGGCTGGTGCCACGCACCAGGACTACAGGGGGGGGCGTTTTATTTTCGCGCGTTGGGGCCAGACCCTTTTGTCCCGGATGGTAATCTGGGCCGGGACTAAAGGCCCAAATTTGCGCGCGCTGTGCATTTTTTTAAAAATTTCGAATATATCATTTAAAACATTTAAATTATACTTTTTGTATACTTTTGGATTTGACAAAACTTTCAACATGAAAAGTTCTTGAATTTGAATAATTAATCCGAATCCATTTTCTGTTTTATCAAATAATTATTTTAAATAGTCAAATTATTAACCATTTTGCCATTATCAATTTAAATATGCATTAACTATTATTTTGCATATTTTTGAATCTCACTAAACTTTCAACATGAAAAGTTTTGAATTTGAATAATAAATCCAAATCCATTTTCTGTTTTATCAAATAACTATTTTAAATAGTCAAATTATTAACCATTTTGCCATTATCAATTTAAAAATGCATTAACTATTATATTTTGCATACTTTTGAATTTGACAAAACTTTCAACATGAAAAGTTCTTGAATTTGAATAATTAATCCGAATCCATTTTATGTTTTATCAAATAATTATTTTAAATAGTCAAATTATTAACCATTTTGCCATTATCAATTTAAAAATGCATTAACTATTATTTTTTGCATATTTTTGAATTTCACTAAACTTTCAACATGAAAAGTTCTTGAATTTGAATAATAAATACAAATCCATTTTCTGTTTTATCAAATAATTATTTTAAATAGTCAAATTATTAACCATTTTTCCATTATCAATTTTAAAATGCATTAACTATTATTTTTTGCATATTTTTGAATCTCACTAAACTTTCAACATGAAAAGTTATTGAATTTGAATAATTAATCCAAATCCATTTTCTGTTTTATAAAATAATTATTTTAAATAGTCAAATTATTAACCATTTTGCCATTATCAATTTAAAAATGCATTAACTATTATTATTTTTGCATATTTTTGAATCTCACTAAACTTTCAACATGAAAAGTTCTTGAATTTGAATAATTAATCCAAATCCGTTTTTTCAATAAGATTTAGTACCGGTTGTATCCACTAACAGGGACTAAAGATATTTCCTGCTATTTCTCACCGCTTCCCGCCAAGTTTTTCCGCCCTTTCCTCTGAACCGAGCTTTTAGTCCCAATTGTAGCCACTGACAGGGACTAAAGATATTTCCCGCCATTTCCCACCACTTCCCGCCATGTTTTCCCGCCCTTTCCATCTATATATAGGCCGACCGCGCCATGGTTATGCACACATCCACACCTTCCTCTCTCACAGAAATGGACAGCGCCTACTAGTCCATTCTGACCCTCGAGGAGACCGAGGCGCTATGCGCCTCAAGCTACCCTTTCCCACCAGGCTATCGGCCGCCCGCCGGCTGGATGCTGAGCGCTGGAGGGGTTCCTGTCCCTCCTGTGCCTCAAGGCTCCGCCCGACGGGCGGCCATCACGAACCACTTCTACCACGAGCTCACGCCGGAGCAGCGGATGGATCCCCAGTGGGATCCCGACAACTACGACACCTGGAATGCCTTCTTCGCTAACCGGCAGGAAAGGAAGCTCTCCAGGTATGATGGTGATGGCCCGCCCCCGGTGAACCACAATGAAGCCGTCCGCCATCTGTGGTGGGCAAACCGTACTATCATCGGCGTGATGCGCTACATCGCCGGGGGAGACCATCCTCGCCTGTGGTGCCCACAAGTCCACCCGCCCGCCGTGAATCCGAGGCCGGAGTGGCAGGTGCCCCTGGTATATGCCATGGCTGGGCTAAGGATCCCCGGAGTGGCAGGTGACGATGACGATGATGATGACGATGACGAAGAAGACCCTGAAGTTGTGTACTATAGGACTAGGCATGATTATGACTAAAGGGGACGGCTTTAGTCCTGAATGTTAGCTAGTCCCGGTTTGTCTCGGTTTTTAATATTAATAAATGTATTGAGTGTTAGTCCTAGTTTGTGGCTGGACCGGGACTAAAGGGGGCCTTTAGTCCCGATTCTGTAGTCTCAGTTTTTAAATATTAATAAATATCTTGAGTGTTAGTCCCAGTTTATGGTTGGACCGTGACTAAAGGGGGGCCTTTAGTTCCGATTCGTACTACGACTTTCCCAAACTATGAAGATGTTGTCCCGATTCGTACTTACCATGAAGATCCGATATCCAAACACGTGCGGTCACATATTAGGGAGTGCCTCTATGACCAGTTTCTTGGAGATGCCGGAGGACTGGGCTCCGGCGGCATCTCCCTGAAACTGACCGTAGTGGTGTCCCTGCTCTCGAAGACCATCATGCAGCTTGTAACTTTTCTAACTAGATCAATATGCCTGGGAGCTAACCTAATTTCACATATTAGGGAGTGCCTCTATGAACATTTTCTTGGAGATGCCGGAGAACTGGGCTCCGGCGGCATCTCCCTAAAACTGGCCGTAGTGGTGTCCCTGCTCTCGAAAACCATATTGCATCTTGTAACTTCTCTAACTAGATCAATATGCCTAGGAGCTAACCTAATTTCACATATTAGGGAGTGCCTCTATGACCAGTTTCTTGGAGATGCCAGAGGATTGGGCTCCGGCGGCATCTCCCTAAAACTGGCCATAGTGGTGTCCCTGCTTTCGCAAACCATCGATCTTGGAGATTCCTCAAACTGGCTGGAGGACTGGCCTATTTATAGTACAAGCAACTTGGCATAGTGTCGACACTCACGACATAATGTTGACACTCACCCCTATTATTAGTGCTCACTCGTGTTTTGTCCTGGTTGGTGTCTCCAACCGGGACTAAAGGTTCATCCAACCGGGACTAAAGGTTCAACCCCTATTATTAGTGCTGCCTGGCCCATCCTGCCACAATCCCTTTGGTCGCGGTTGGTTTCTCCAACTAGGACTAAAGGTTCAACCCCTATTATTAGTTCTGCCTGGCCCAGCCTGCCGCAATCCCTTCAGTCGCAGTTGGTTTCTCCAACCGGGACTAAAGGTTCAACCCCTATTATTAGTGCTACCTGGACCAGCCTGGCCCACCCTTTCCCTCTATTTATAGTGTGACCGTCATGGCCACCCACACATACACACATTCCTTGCCGCCTACTTTAGGATGCCCATCCCGCATCCGCGTAGTCGACTCGACGACAATATGATTCACAATATGATTACATAAAAGGTTTAATATATTACACCAACATCCCTATCTAGTGTTGTTGTTTTCTTCTGTGTCGTAGCCATGGAGAATCTTCATCATTTAACAGGAGGCTTGGGTCAGTTTTCAATTTGAAGAGCGGGATTTCATGAAACTTATTATAATCTTCTGACATATCTGTCTTGTCATCCACTCCCATGATGTTTCTTTTCCCTAAAAGAACTATGTGGCACTTTGGCTCATCGGACGATGCATTCTTTTGCTGATTTCTTTTTCTCGGTTTCGTAGACATGTCCTTCAGATAGAAAACCTGAGCCACATTGGCTAGGACGAATGGTTCGTCCATGTATGCAAGATTGTTGAGATCCACTGTTGTCATGCCATACTTTTCGTCTACATGTACCCCTCCTCCTGTCATCTTGACCCATTTGCACCGAAACAAAGGGACCTTAAAAGTAGGTCCATACTCAAGGTCCCATATCTCCTCTATGTACCCATAATATGTGTCCTTCTGCCTATTGTCATCTGTTGCATCAAAGCGGACACCTCTGTTTTGGTTGGTGCTCTTTTTATCTTGGGCAATCGTGTAAAATGTATTACCATTTCTCTCGTACCCTTGGAAAGTACATATAGTCGAAGATGGTAACCGTGCCAACAAGTACAACGGATCTTCAACAGTGTTGTTATTCATGAGATGTTTCTGCAACCAACTGCCGAAAGTGTCCCCGTGTTCCACTTTAATCGAGGAGTCACGCTTCCTCGGGTTTTCCGAGCATACAATAATCTTGTGTTTCTCGATATACAGAGCCACCAAGGTGGAATTGTGTAGAACTGTGTAGTGTGATTTATTGAAAGAATCCTTGTCCCTACATACCATTGTTTTCCTTCCTAGTGTGCCTTTTCCAGTCAGCCTCCCCTCATACCGAGATTCAGGAACACCAATCGGCTTAAGGTTAGGAAGAAAGTCAACACAAAACTCAATGACCTCCTTTGTTCCATAGCCCTTGGAGATGCTTCCTTCTGGCCTAGCACGGTTATGAAAATATTTCTTTAAGACTCCCATGAACCTTTCGAAGGGGAACACATTGTGTAGAAACATAGTATCAGGAATTCTAATCTCTTCGACTAGGTGAACTAGGAGGTGCGTCATAATATTGAAGAAAGACGGAGGGTACAACAACTCAAAGCTGACCAGACATTGGACCACATCAATCTCTAACCCTGATAGACTTTCTGGATCGATTACCTTCTGCGAAATTGCATTGAGGAATGCACATACCTTCACAATGGCCAGCCGAACATTTTCCGGTAGAATCCCTCTCAATACAACTGGAAGCAATTGCGTCATAAGCACGTGGCAGTCATGGGACTTTAGGTTTTGGAAACTTTTCTCTTTCATATTTACTATTCCCTTTATGTTAGACGAGAAGCCAGACGTGACCTTGATACTGAAAAGGACTTTAAAAAAGATTTCCTTCTCTTCCTTGGTAAGAGCATAGCTGGCAGGCCCTTGAAACTGCCTTGGATTCTTGCCATCTCGTCCTTTATGACGTTGCTGGTCCTCCCGTGCTTCCGGTGTATCTTTTGACTTCCGATACAAGCCCAAAAAGCCTAGAATATTCACGCAAAGATTCTTCGTTAGGTGCATTATGTCGATTGCAGAGCGGACCTCATGGACTTCCCAATAGGGTAGCTCCCAAAATATAGATTTATTCTTCCACATGGGTGCATGTCCGTCGGCGTCTTTCGGAATAGGTTGTCCTCCGGGACCCTTTCCAAATATTATATTTAAATCCTTGACCATACCAAATACATTAGCACCAGTACGGGGGGCAGGATTCGTCCAGTGATCTGCCTTGCCATCGAAATGCTTGCCTTTTTTCCTTAAGGGATGTCTCGGCGGAAGAAAACGACGATTGTACGGGTACACGTTCTTCCTAGATTTATCCAGATATATACTTTCAGTCTCATCTAAACAGTGTGTGCATGCATTATATCCCTTGTTCGTCTGTCTTGAGATGTTATTAAGAGCAGGCCAATCATTGATGGTTACGAACAACAACGCTCGTAGGTCAAATGGCTCCTGTTTGTGCTCATCCCACACACGTAAACCTGGTTCAGCCCACAAATGTAAAAGTTCATCAACTAATGGCCTTAGGTACACATCAATGTCGTTGCCGGGTTGCTTCGGGCCTTGGGTGAGCACTGGCATCATAATGAACTTCCGCTTCATGCACAACCAAGGAAGAAGGTTATAGAAACATAGAGTGACGGGCCAGGTGCTGTGACTGCAGCTCTGCTCCCCAAATGGATTCATGCCATCTGTACTTAGACCAAACCATAAGTGTCTTGCGTCACCAGCAAAGTCTGGGAAGTCTCTCTCGATTTTTCTCCGCTGTCGACCATCAGCGGGGTGCCTCAACATCCCGTCTTTCTTATGTTCTTCCATGTGCCATCGCAACAACTTGGCATGCTCTTTGTTTCTGAAAAAACGTTTCAGTCATGGTATTATAGGAGCATACTACATCACCTTGGCAGGAACTCTCTTCCTGGGTGGATCGCCATCAACATCACCAGGATCATATTTTCTGATCTTATACGCAATGAAGTGCATACCGAGCATTTATCCAAATTCTCGTACTTCTCACCGCGGTAGAGGATGCAGTCATTAGGGCACGCATGTATCTTCTGCACATCTAATCCTAGAGGGCAGAGGAGCTTCTTTGCTTCGTATGTACTAGCGGGCAATTCGTTATTTCTTGGAAGCAACCTCTTCATGAGTACCAGCAACTTCTCAAATCCTGAGTCAGTCACACCGTTCTCTGCCTTCCACTTCAGCAATTCCAGTGTGCTACCTAGCTTCTTCTGGCCATCTTCACAAGTTGGGTACAACAATTTGTTGTGGTCCTATAACATCTGCTCAAACTGCAACCTCTCCTTTTTCTGTGTCGCAGTCTTGCTTTGCATCAGAAATGACCCAACCAAGATCATAAGCGGGCCGGTCTGGTTCCCGTTCTTCACCTCCTTCTTCATTGTCTTCCATTGTGGTATCAGCGTATTCAGGGAACATAGATCGGTAGTTGTCATCATCGTTCTCTTCTTCATCGCTGTCTTCCATCACAACCCTCTTTCTCCGTGTTTAGTCCAAACATTATAGCCGGACATAAAATTAGACCGAAGCAGGTGGCTCTGAATGACTCTTGCGGAAGTGTGAGCCTTCTCATTCCTACAGTCAACACATGGACAATACATAAAACCATCCCGCTGCTTGTTCTCCTCGGCCACAACTCGAAAAGAACGCACGCCTTCTCTGAAAGCGGCAGAGCGTCGGTCACCGTACATCCATGGATGGCTCATCTGTATCATACAAATATATGTCAAACGCAATCACTATGCTAAAATTAGTACCGCACGGTCTAAACGAGAAAATAGTTGCTAACTTTTTATTACACTTGGAAACAAAGATGAGAAAACATAAGTGTGCCTCGGGCACCTCATATCATGTCTGTCTTGTGTGACCTAAACTTGCATCGCTCTAATGGATATTTCACCGAACACCTCTAGTACATATGTATGAACAAGAAAAAAATAGCACAACAACACTCTCTTTCACCAGGAAAAAAAACAGTTGAGAGGAGAAGGGGAATGTGCATATATATATATATATATATATATATATATATATATATATATATAGGGCCAGATCACTAGTCCCGGTTGGAGATATAAACCGGGACTAAATGGGGTGCCCCCAGCGAGCGGCAGGGCCAGGGCCCTTTAATCCCGATTTGTGTCTCAGACCGGAACTAATGGGGTCTAACGGGCCGAGATCCATGGTTCTGGGTGGCTCGGGCCGTCCGGCGAGGGCCATTAGTCCCAGCTCCAGCCACAACCGGGACTAATGGCCTAGACGAAAGGCCTATTTTCTACTAGTGGTTAGTATTTCCTCCGTATTAAAAAGATATCGTAAATTTATCTAAATTTGAATATATCTATATATCATTTTTAGGACGAAGGGAGTATAGTAGTATTGGTTATAATGACATTTTATATATATTATGGGACAGACTAGCTAGCTCTTCCGCGCTATCCAGAACAATACTACAGTATGTGTTCTAATTTGTGTGCTCTTCAACAACATAAAATAAGTATATGTTGCCTAGCCCAATCGCATGTTTTATTTTGCAAGGAAACTGTTATTTAGCCGAATTGATCGGTGGACTCGCATTCATTGCACGTACAGTTCACGACGACATTGCTTGGCGCGCGGGAAATTAATTTGGCAGTTGATGGTTTAATGAGCTATGGCTTCTCTACAAATCTCCTGTTGAACAACAGAAATCCGTGGAAAAAACTGTTTGCTGATCTAGAGGGGCTGGCTAGCTAAATCACTCAACCATCTGATTAAATGCCCCCTATAAACATGTATATTTGTGTTAGCTAGCATGATTTGCACTGCATTTCATACCGCACATTATAGATGGTCCAACTTAGCATGCATGCTTCCAAATTGAGTATACTTAATTCCTGGCTAATAAGTTACATTTGCATTATCATGGAATAATTTTCTAGGGCCCCTTGATCCAAACGGAGCTGGCAGCAAAACGACGTGCATTATTAGGTAGTACAGTACTGCGTTTGTGCACACAAATTATTGAGATTGCAAAGTGCGACAACCTACAAAAATCACCACGAAAGGGGCTGATTTGTGCTCCAATTGAACATGCATGGTCTCGTGAGAGTTTAGGCATGCACACGTACGCAGCTTTGCAAGCACCAATATACGTATCTACTCCTAATTATGAGTACGCATGCACACCCAACTCTTCTTTTCCTAGCTTCCCTTCACGTGTTCTAAAGGGAGGGCAAAAGGTTTGGACCCGACCTGTGCCATGCAAACTTTCACATGATTAACGGGAGGACACACTGTACGACATCTTGCTTCATGTGTCGATCTGACGATCGACTAGGGCCAAGCTGCCTGCCGTTCATTGCATGGCTCCATTTAGGACCTTAAGGTACTATATTTTGCTAGATATTATGCATGATGCTCAACGAACAAATGCATCATCCAGTGAATCATATCACACTAACAAACGATTTGTATGCTATGTTCGGCTCATTTTTTTTAATTTGTTGTTTACCGTCGAAGAGTTTCAGATAATTAGGCAAAACCACTTCGAACCACACTCTATAGTTTACTTTTTAGAACACGGACAACCCAGCTTCCCGACTTTAAATTAATAAAGCCAACGTGTTTTACAAAGTAGGAACACCACTGTTAACACCAGCGGCAAGATATCAACGCATTAGAGTTTAACCAAACAGTATGGTCATGACAACACTTGCTGTTGGGGTTCGGTGCAGAAAATATAAAAAAATACTACGCAGCAAACCCCGGAAGCTCGAGATCTATCTACTAGTAATGCAGTAACGTGGGAGGATACGATATTCATATCTCTGAAGACTGACCGCGGTTAACCGCGAGGAATGTGGATAAAGAAGACACCCCGACGCTGACCTCGAGGCCAAGATGTCCTTGCGACTCTACGACAACTCCTAGCACCGAAAGCACAGTGCCGCCAGAGAGAGTCACAAACGTACGATACTTGACGACGACTCCCTCTTCTCTTAGATCCAGCCAAGATTGCGGAACTAGATCTTTCGGCTCCGAATCCCGCCGCGCGACGGCACTCCACGGTGAAGAACTCCTCGTTCGCACAACCCTGACAAGGGGGCCACAGTCGCAAGAGAGAGAGAAGAGATATGCAACACATGCCTCTTATTTATTTTTAGGTGGAAATTGATGTGTATTAATCCTCCCATAGGCACCTCTTTATATAGCCGGAGTAAGGGGTCCCTCCACCTTTAGATCCCAATGTGGGACTAATAAAACAAAGGTAAAAGGGCAGTCATGCCGCCAACCGGGTATGCCGCCTGCCCACCCACTAGTGGAAACGAGGTCTTTTGTTGATCCCGAAAAAGGGCTTTAACACCGGTTCTTCTACGAACCGGTGTTAAAGGGGGGGCCGTACCAGCGTGCAAAAAAGGAGCCCCCCTTTAACACCAGTTCATGCCACGAACCGGTGTTAAAGGTCCCTGCAGCAGTGGCCCGCACACCCCCCCCCCCTTTAACACCGGTTCGTGGCATGAACCGGTGTTAAAGGGGGGGGGGGCTATATAAGACACCACCCAGCCCACACACACCCCACTCTTCCATTCTTTCACATTTTGGAGCCTAGCAAGAGGGTGTGAAGAGTGCTAGTTTGTGTTTTTTCATATGCACAAGAGGTGTTCGGTGAAATGCCCGAGAGCTCAAAATAAGTTTTCTTGTTGCTCTTTCCGTCTCGGTCGAGGTCGGCAACTATAGTTTCATGTGTCATTGATGTACTATATATATATAAATGGTCATCTCCCTATTATTTTTTGATATATACTACATATTAATGCAGATGAATCGGCAATGGATGTACGGTGACCGCCGCACTTCCTAGTACATTACGGGCCTCCAAAATTTCATTGTTGTGGCTAATGCAAACCGTGGTCACAATGGTTTTATGTGCTGTCCGTGTGTTCACTGTCAGAACAAGAAAGACTACTCAAATACCAGAACCATTCACGCCCACCTGCTTCGATCCGGTTTCATGCCCAGCTATAATTGTTGGACCAAGCACGGAGAAAAAGGGGTTGTGATGGAAGACAACGAAGAAGAAGAGGATGATGACAACTATCATAATATGTATCCTGAATATGATGATAATGCAACGAAGGTAGATAATGAAGATCAAGAGGGAGCAGATGGGCCCGCTGATGACGATCTTGGTCGGGCCATTACTGATGCAAAGGAAGAATGTGAAACTGAAAAGGAGAAGGAGAAGTTGGAGCAGATGTTAAAGGATCACAAAACATTGTTGTATCCAACTTGCGAAGATGGCCACAAAAAGCTAGGTGCCACACTGGATTTGCTGCAATGGAAGGCAGAGAATGGTGTGACTGACAGCGCATTTTCAAAGTTGTTGGTAAAAATGAAGAATCTTCTTCCAAGAAATAATGAGTTGCCCGACAGTACATACCAAGCAAAGAAGGTTGTCTGCCCTCTAGGATTAGACGTGCAGAAGATACATGCCTGCATTAATGACTGCATCCTCTACCGCGGTGATAAGTATGAGAATTTGGATGCATGCCCGGTATGCACTTCACTGCGGTATAAGATCAGACGAGACGATCCTGGCGATGTTGAGGGCGAGGCCCCTAGGAAGAAGGTTCCCGCCAAGGTTATGTGGTATGCTCCTATAATACCACGGTTAAAACGTCTCTTCAGAAATAAAGAGCATGCCAAGTTGTTGCGATGGCACATGGAAGACCGTAAGAAAGACGCGATGTTGAGACACCCCGCTGATGGGTCACAGTGGAGAAAAGTCGAGAGAGAGTACCCGGACTTCGCACGTGACGCAAGGAACTTAAGGTTTGGTCTAAGTACAGACGGCATGAATCCTTTTGGTGAGCAGAGCTGCAGTCACAGCACCTGGCCTGTGACCCTATGTATCTATAACCTTCCTCCTTGGTTGTGTATGAAGAGGAAGTTCATTATGATGCCAGTGCTCATCCAAGGCCCGAGGCAACCCGGCAACGACATTGATGTGTACCTAAGGCCATTAGTTGAAGAACTTTTACAGCTGTGGGCCAAACCAGGTGTACGTATGTGGGATGAGCACAAAGGAGAGCCATTTGACCTACGAGCATTGCTTTTCATAACCATCAATGATTGGCCTACTCTTAGTAACATTTCAGGGCAGACAAACAAGGGATACAATGCATGCACACACTGTTTAGATGATACTGAAAGTGTATATTTGGATCAATGTAAGAAGGTTGTGTACCTAGGGTATCGCCGATTTCTTCCGAACCTGCATCCAGTAAGAAAGAAAGGCAAGCATTTCAAACGTCTGGCAGAACCCCGGAGGAAGCCTGTCCTCCGTACCGGTGAGGAGGTATTTGGTATGGTCAAGGACCTAGAAGTAATCTTTGGAAAAGGTCCTGGCAGTCTATCTGTTCCGAATGACGATGCCGGACACGCGCCCATGTGGAAGAAGCAATCTATATTTTGGGACCTACCCTATTGGAAAGTCTTACAGGTCCGCTCTTCAATCGACGTGATGCACTTGACGAAGAATGTTTGCGTGAACCTGCTAGGCTTTCTAGGAGTGTATGGGAAGACAAAAGATACACCAGAAGCACGGCAGGACCAGCAACGTCTGAAGGCCCCTGAAGAGTCTATGCATCCTGAGAACGAGAAGGGTAAACGATGCCACTTACCAAAGCAGAGAAGGAAATCATTTTTGAATGTGTGAGCAGTATCAAGGTCCCGTCTGGCTTCTCGTCGAATATAAAGGGAATAATAAATATGGCAGAGAAAAAATTCCAAAACCTGAAGTCTCATGACTGCCACGTGATTATGACACAATTGCTTCCGATTGCATTGAGGGGGCTTCTACGTGAAAATGTTCGAGTACCCATTGTGAAGCTATGTGCATTCCTCAATGCAATATCTCAGAAGGTAATCGATCCAGAAAGCCTACCAGGGTTACAAACAGATGTGGCCCAATGTCTTGTCAGCTTTGAGTTGGTGTTCCCACCATCCTTCTTCAATATTATGACGCATCTCCTGGTTCACCTAGTAGAAGAGATTGCCATTCTCGGTCCTGTATTTCTACACAATATGTTCCCCTTTGAGAGGTACATGGGAGTATTAAAGAAATATATTCATAACCGTTCTAGGCCAGAAGGAAGCATCTCCAAGGGCTATGTAACAGAGGAGGTCATTGAGTTCTGTGTTGATTTTATTCCTGACCTTAAGGCGATTGGTGTTCTAGAATCACAACATGAGGGAAGACTGCGTGGAAAAGGCACCCTAGGATGTAAAGCAATGATATGTAGGGACGGGCATTCTCTCAATCAAGCACACTACACGGTTTTACAAAGATCTATCTTGGTTGCCCCGTATATCAATGAACACAAGAATTTAATACGCCTTAAACACCCGGGGCAGTCTGATGAATGGATTATAAGTGAACACATGGCGAGTTTTGGCGGCTGGCTGCAAAGACTTCTCACGAATAACACCACTATTGGGGATCAGCTGTACTTGTTGGCCAGGACACCATCTTCGACTGTATGTACTTTCCAAGGGTACGAGATAAATGGGAATACATTTTACACGATAGGCCAAGATAAAAAGAGCACCAACCAAAACAGTGGTGTCTGCTTCGATGCAGCAGAAGACAATGGGCAAAAGACCACGTATTATGGGTTCATAGAGGAGATATGGGAACTTGACTATGGACCTAATTTTAAGGTCCCCTTGTTTCGATGCAAATGGGTCAAGCTAACAGGAGGAGGGGTTGAGGTAGACAAGAAGTACGGAATGACAACGGTGGATCTCAACAATCTTATGAAGGTAGACAAGAACTTAGACGAACCATTCGTCCTAGCCAATGATGTGGCTCAGGTTTTCTATGTGAAGGACATGTCCTCTAGACCAAAAAAAAGAAAAAATATGCAAACGAATACATCATATGATGAGCCAAAGCGTCACATAGTTCTTTCAGGGAAAAGAAACATCGTGGGAATCGAGGACAAGACAGACATGTTAGAAGATTATAATAAGTTTGATGAAATTCCGCCCTTCATAGTGAAAACTGACCCAAGCATTCCGTTAAGTAAAGAAGATGCTCCATGGTTACGTCTGAAACGATCATAAGGAAGGACATATGCCAAGAAGTTCATGCTCATATTATGTAACTCTAGTTCATGTTTTTAATATTAATACATGTCTTGAGTGTTAGTCATGTTTTGTGGATGGACCGGGACTATGAGAAGAAGTTGTCCCGATTCGTACTTACCATTAAGATCTGATCTCCAAACGCGCGCGGTCACATATTAGGGAGTGCCTCTATGACCAGTTTCTTGGAGATGCCGGAGGACTAGGCTCCGTCGGCATCTCCCTGAAACTGGCCGTAGTGGTGTCCCTGCTCTCGAAAACCATCTTGCAGCTTTGTAACTTCTCTAACTAGATCAATACACCTGGGAGCTAACTAATTTCACATATTAGGGAGTGCCTCTATGACCAGTTTCTCGGAGATGCCGGAGGACTGGGATCCGTCGGCATCTCCCTGAAACTGGCCGTAGTGGTGTCCCTGCCTCAAACTGGCTGGAGGACTGGACTCACAAGGATGCCTATTTATAGTACAAGCAACTCGACATAGTGTCGACACTTACGAAATAATGTCGACACTCACCCCTATTATTAGTGCTGACTCGTTTTTTGTCCCGGTTGGTGTCTCCAACTGGGACTAAAGGTTCATCTTTAGTCCCGGTTGGTGACACCATCCGGGACAAGGTACACGCCGCACGACATAATGTCGACACTCACCCCTATTATTAGTGCTGACTCGTGTTTTGTCCCAGTGGGTGTCTCCAACCAGGACTAAAGGTTCATCTTGAGTCTCGGTTGGTGTCTCCAACCGGGACTAAAGGTTCATCCCGCCATTTTTTCCCGCCATTTTCTTCCCGCCAGTTCTTCTTCCCGCCATTTTTCTTCCCGCCATTTTTCTTCCCGCCAGTTCTTCCCTCCAGTTCTTCCCGCTAGTTCACTATATATATATGTAGGGGGTTGGCCTCCATTGTCATTGCACATCTCTAGACTCATATCTGCAACCTCATCACTCTTTCCCATGCCTTCCACCGTAGCACTAACCCCCAGGGAGGCGGAGGCGCTTTGCGCCTCGAACTACCCCTGCCCACCGGGCTACTGTGTCCCCGTCGGCTGGATGCTGAGCGTCGGAGGCGTGCCGGTTCCTCCTGTCCCTCTAGGTGTGGCGCGCCGGATTGCCATCATGAACCACTACTACTTCGAGCTCACGCCGGAGCAGCGGAGGAATCGCAGATGGCATCCCGACTATTTCCCTACTTGGGAAGCCTTCTTCGTGGATCGGCGTGAGAGGGCGCTCGCCAGGAACGAGGAGGACGGCCCACCTCCTCCTAACTTCAACGAGGCCGGCCGTCGGCTATGGTGGCGCGGTTGGACTCTCCAGAGCGTCATGGCCTATGACACTGCCGCCGACTCTAACCCCCGTCTGCGCTACCCTCAAGTCCAGCCCACGCGCTACCCTCAAGTCCAGCCCACACATACTCTCCAGAGGTTCAATTACGGCGACCCCGACGACAACAGCGATGACGGCGGCGGCGAGTACATCGACTATAGTGGCGAGTATTACAGGTGTAGGCAGGAGCATGACTGAATCACTCCAACATTCCGAAACAAGTTCGGTCGATTGTTACTTAATCTGGCCATGTATCTTAATTTTCAGTTCTTTTATGTTTCTTAATTTTCAGTTCCAGTTCGGCTTTATGTAACTTACTATTAGTTGGCTATTAATTCGGCTTATCTGGTATATTGATTATGTCTCTAAAAAACCTTCACAAAATGACCTATCTCATTCGAGGTTTCTTGGCTTTCGGGCCAAATGACCAATGTTATGGCTAGAATCAAGGCATAGTTTGTGATATTATGGCCAAATTGTGCATACATGTGCATCATGGCATGGCAAACAATGTTGCAAGAGGAAGTTTTCCTTTTTATCGCACCAAAAAGGCATTTTCCATTTTCCGAGCATAAAAACGGACGGTTTTGTGAAGCAACCACCAAATGGCTAATTCAAAAAACCACCAACACATTTTACAAAAATACTAGACCACCTTATATGCACAATGTACCAACAGGGGGATCTGAAACCTTTCCGTCCACCTCTGGTGAAAAAGACAAATTCCTACCGAATCGGTAGGAAGTGGGTCAGATATGAACTACAAGTACATGATACGATGCTCATGATTTTTTACAAAAATCATTTTTAGGTTCACAATATGCTATTTTATCAAAAAACAATGCAAGTTGAACGAGGCTTGGTGAGATTCAAGTGTATACAAAAGATGCGACATTTAAATATCCAATCAGTTCAAAAATGTTAAGACAAAAGATGCGGCATTAAAATATGATTTGATCTAATAAAAATCATTTTTTAGATGCTTAATATTTCTTATGTTCAAAGTTTTAGGATTTAACAATTTATTTTTGTTTGAATTGAATAATCAAAATTTATATGTAAGTGTTTTAATTATTTTGAAAATTTTCATGTAAAGTAAATATAAAATGATTTACATGAATGGATAGATATTATTTTTCTGAAAATTATGATATATTATTCATATTTTTCTGAGTTGAAATGAAAAAGATATGAATTTTCTAAATTCATATCATATTTTTTGAATTAAAAATGCCCCTTTAATGCATGAAATAAATGCCCCCCTTTAACACCGGTTCCAGACAGGAACCAGTGTTAAAGGGGGGGGGCATTTATTTCGTTTCTCGCGCGCACCACCTCCCCTTTAACACCGGTTCCTGTCTGGAACCGGTGTTAAAGGGGGGGTTAATAAATGCGCGCGGGAAACGGAACCCCCCCTTTAACACCGGTTCCAGCCACGAACCGGTGTTAAAGGGGGGGTATTAAATTCACCTTCCCCTTCCTTTCTTCCCCCTAGAGCCAGATCGATCGAACACCGCCGGCCGCGCGCAGAGAGAAGCGCCACCACCGCCGCCCGCGAGCGTCTCGCCGCCGCCGCCCTCGGAGCTCGAGGTCCGCCGCCCCCGACCCTCTCTTTTCCGCACTTGACCGCATCGCCCTGACCACCTCTTCCCCGTGCAGGAGCACCACCGACGCCGCCCGTCAACGCCAGAGCACCGCCGACGCCGCCCGCGCCTCGCCGGAGCACCGCCGACCACGCCTCGCCGGAGCACCCCCGACGCCGCCCGTCTCCGCCTTTCGTAGGCCACGCCTCAACGCTGACGCCGCCCGCCGCCCGACGAGCCCGCCGCTAGCATCGCCGCCCGACGAGACCGCCGCATCCGTCCGACGAGCACCGCCGCCCGACGAGACCAACGCCGCCCGACGAGACCACCGCCGCCCGACGAGACCAACGTCACCCCACCGGTGAGCGCCACCTGTCTGCCACGTCAGCGATGACACAACGCCAGTCAACGTTGACTCTCCTGAAAAATAGAAGAAAAGATAAAAATTGCAGAAAATTGTATAATCTTGCAAAAATCATATAAAAAGATTCGTAGATCCAAAAATAGCAAATTATATATCAATGAATTCAGAAAATTGAGTAGATTATTAATATCAAGTTGGATTTAACTTTTACAGTACGTGTTTACTGTAATAATTTAATTAGTTTCAATGGTCTTTTAGGTTAATAAATTCCTAGTAAAATATCTCCTGGTCCAAAAATCACAAATAATATACCTATGGATTCACAATTGTGTGTAGATCATCAATATGCAAATGGTTAAGCCAAATAATATAAGGTTTTTCAGAAATTAAATAAATGGTAGAATGGCTTATTTAGAGTAATAAATTCATAAGAAAATAAATAATGTTCAGAAAATTACAAATAATATGTCCCTGGAATCACAACCCCATGCGAATTATATATCTGATTTTAGTTTGATTTGTAGACAACAGAAACTATTTAAATGATTTAAAACCCATTAAACACTATTTAAATCATAAGAAAAAGATTTGTAACTCTGATTAGGGTGAATCCAACGCCTACTGGTTCGTATTAATGTCCTCTATCCATTGTGACTTATTAAATTGCCATGCATGCATTTGTTTGATCTCTATGTGCTATTGTTTATGTTGTATGAAATTGTTTGCTCGATAGATTGCGAGGAGTGCAACGTGTGTGATTACTGACTCATCCTGATTAAAACTTGTTTGCTCGATAAATTGTACTACATGCATAGTTTAAAACTTGTATACAAATTGGACCTCTGACTCATTTGTGTATTTATTTGTGTATTTTTGTATGAATAATATGTATATTTGTGTATGAATCCAAGTCCACTTGAATGTTTACACTCTTACTCTAGATAATATTATTGTTTTAGAAACTATGGATCCACTTAGTAGAAACCTTGAAGAAGAAGAAATAATGGAGAACATTATTGATGAGGACACCTCACAATATCTGAACTTGGAGGGACATGATGACGACAGCTCAAGTACTAGTCATGGAGAAGATGAAGACTCCGCTGAACGCAATTTAATGGTTACAAAGTCCGGCGAGGTATATGCATTGATTAAGCCTCTGCTGACTTCCACCAACAATCTTCTTCTACATGTATTAATTAACGCTTCTTTCTTCTTTTAGCCCTCTGGATCGACCAGCCAGCAACCATCTTCTTCTACGAAAAAGAGCAAGCGAGGCGCGAGCCAGCGGTTGAAAGATCGTGCAAAGTTCACGATCGAAGCAGTCCGTGTTGATGGCAGGCCGATGGAGCCCAAGAAGGCCACAGACAAATTTGTACGTCAGGCTGGAGTTCTTGTTAGGGACCAAATCCCAATCATAATTGAAAATTGGAATAAGCCAAAGAAGGGCGACGGTACCTTTGTCGATGACAGATCCAAAGAAACGCTTTGGAATTCGTTGTTGGTAAATTTCACCCTTCCGCCAGAGGAGGATGAAAACAACCCGGTTATAAAGGAAAAGGTCAAAGAGTGGACTCTAAAGAAGATGGCTGACGCTTTCCGCAACTGGAAGATAAGACCTCACTGGCCCGAATTTGAGACATATAAAAAAGTGCTATAGCTAAAAAGAGGTCAGAAACTAATACGCTTAATGCCCTGAAGAAGGAATATCACCAGAGGACGGGGTCAGGTGGCTACATATCTCAGAGGCCTAAGTGGGAGGAAGCTGAGAAGGCCCTGCGCGAGAGAGGGATCACACCCCAGATAGATGGGTGGGACCTACGTGCAAAGACTTGGTTCTACGGAATCGGGGCAAGGTTAGACCCAGAAACAGGATTGTGTATCTTCCCAACCCTCCTTGCCAAACCCGTCACTGAACTCATCACGGCATACGAGGAAACATCCGCCAGGACCTTCCATCCCGACAGAGAGAATGACCAGCTCACACGCGCCATCGGTAAAAAAGAACACCCTGGACATGCACGAGGCACAGGGGGTATGACGTGGAAGGATGGGTTTGCCGACTGGAGCGACTCTTACAGATGGCGCGACAGAAAAGAAAAAGAGCGTACAGAGCGGATGACACAGATAGAACATGCAATTGCGGTGCTGCAGGCGCAAGTGAATGCACAACAGAGCCATCAAGCTACCGGCCCATCTCAGCGGCATGAAGAGCCTGCATTGGAAGCTGCCGGCGGCCCAGACTCTGCGCGGAAAAGCAGTGTGGCTTCCACGGAGAACGTGCAGCCCACGCTTGAAATGACGGGTCCTCGATACCCCGTGGATGAGATCACGGAGAGCGAACACGCTGAGCCGCATGTGAGATTAATGGGCTTATCCATTAAGGTGGCTGTCGGCTATGCCTTACCTCCTGTAGCTGGTGGAACTTACCACTGCCGACCGATTCCATATGGCTATGCTATTGTCGGGGTGGATGAGGTTGTGAAGGAATATGAGGAAGCACAGCTTGACCATGCTACAGGTGAAGGGGAAACTCAACTCAAATTTGCAGTGAAAACAACCATTCTTTGGAAGAAGGAACACATTGTGCTTCCAAATTGGAGGTCATTGGCACCCCCGCCGTCTCCGCAGCATCAGCAGTCTGAGCCGCTTCAGCTATCTCCTCCGCGACAGCCATCTCCGGCGCTTCAGCCATCTCCTGCGCGGCAGCCATCTCCGGCCCGTTAGCCATCTCCGGTGCTTCAGCCATCTCCTCAGCGTAATAGGAAGAGCACTGCCACGAAGAGCATCAGTAGCACTCCCACAAAGAAATCCGCAGGAAACCGTACGCCAAAGAGTTCAAAAAACTACGTCCCGCAGCCTTTCGCCAAGCCATTGCCGGTTTTACCTTGGAATCGCAGCGACGAGGAGACCAATAGGATCTCGGAAGAACATGTCAAGAAATTCTTTGCACCTAGACGGGCCGAGCCAAAGGAGAAAATAGATCCGGTGGTGGTGGAGAAGTTTTACAAAAATCTTTTGAAACCTGAAACCCCACTTGTGCCGGACTACGAGCGCCAGATTTTGAAGGCGGATGCAAGGCGCCGTAGGGAGACTGAAAGTAGCAGTCATGAGGCACCCCAGAAAACAGTTCCCAGGCTCGGAGAGTGTAGAGGGAGTGTCCCAACCTTTAAACAATATAGGGTGGAGTCCCCTGTGTTTACAATGCTAGTCCCTGGATCAATAGCTAGCATCCACAGTTAAGATGTAATATCATGAAACAAAGGTCATAATATAACTTTATAACCAGGAATAACATAATTATATTACATCTTACATAGCTCATTTGGCTATTACATTACATTGCAGCGGAATAACTATAGTCATGGGGTCCTTCATCTTCAAAGTGCCACAGGCAGATGTTGGTTGTAGACTTTGTAATCCTAATCAATCAATCTTCACTAAAATCAAACAAACCTGCAACATTACAAGTTACAGCCACAAGGGTTAATACATTTGAATTGTATTGGCAAGTTTCACTACTATGTGGAATATAAGTGGATCCTATCATTAAATGCATTTTTGGCTAAGTAGGGTTTAAGGTTCATTTGCATAAAGCAAAATTTATCCTATCTTTTTAAAATGGTTTTGGTCCTTTGTCAAATCTCCTTTTCAAAATCCCTTGAACTCCTTGGTATCCCCAAGTATTCAAGTCCATGTTAAAAATCTCTTGAGCTCCTTGGTAACCCCAAGTGCATCAAGTTTTCATCAAAAATCTCTTGAGCTTCTTGGTAACCCCAAGTGCATCAAGTTTTCATCAAAATCTCTTTAGCTCCTTGGTAACCCCAAGTGCATCAAGTTTTCATCAAAATCTCTTGAGCTCCTTGGTAACCCCAAGTGCATCAAGCTTTATAAAGTTTTCTTTTAGAAATTAGAATGTCGAGATCTCCCATAGCTTCAAACTTTAGTTGCTCAGTATTGTCCATAACCGGGGACACGGCTAAGTACTTAGATTTTATTATCTTCTTCAGAAGTTGCTCACCAAGATGGAGTACCGGCAGATTGAGAATGTGACGAAGTCTTTCCAGAGGGTCCTCCCATACACCATTGCTAGCTTGTCTTCAGCACCCATGTAGGATTCCAGGTCCCCATGTCCAGTAAACTGAAGACAATGTATGGGTCTTCCCAATGTAGTTGACTAAGCCAGAGCCATAATAGCATGTGGTTGCACACGAAAGCCACAATTGGAGAAACATGTTCAATCTCTAAGTTTCCTGGGTGGTTTTCTTTTGGAGCACAACACAAAGAGATTGCCATAGACATGGATCCTTTTGTTGCCACCTTCTCCAAACTCAAAGTATCCTTGGCCACCCAGGTGGTTCATTGAGTCCTTGTTTTATTATATAAAAACGCAAGTCCTTTTCTCAACTTCATAAAATCTCAACATGTATCTCTTTTCAAAATATAGCATGGCTAAGCATGTAACAACTACATTGTTTTCACTAAGGAATGTATAGGGAATCCTATTAGGATTTAGCATAGCATAAGTTTAGAAATTCTTTTCATGCATGTTTCAAAATCCACTAAGCATAATGAAAATAGTAGGACTTTAGATGATAGTGTCACTTGCCTTTTTGGTAGGGAATGATGGTTCACTCCTTGATCTTGCTAGTCTCACACTTTTATAACTTCACTACAATCAATCAAGCAAACACAATATCAACTAGCATTCCAAACCAATAATCAATCAAACAATTTCACACACATAAAACAATGGGATCTAAGTCATGCATGTAAGCATGCAAGAGATGGTTCTATTTTCAAAGGTGGTCTCCACTAGGCCTCTAAACTTTGTAATGTTCAAGGTAGTCATTTTTCAAAGTGGCAAAGTCATTTGCAAAAGGATTTTGTCCAAAAACATTTTTAAATCTTTTCATTATTTTATGTGGTGGAAAACATTTTTATCAAAGCAACAACTTTAAGTTGTTCACCAAATAAGTTGTTGTTTCTCAAAACTTGGTGTTTAGGGTCAGTAGGTTTGATCCAAAACATTTTCCCAAAGTTTTTACTCCAAAAACATTTTCATAACAAAACCATTATTTTTATTTTGGCTAGAAATGGGCTAAACCAATTAATCAATCCTAAACTTTACCAAATCCATTTTCAAAACCATGGGTTGGTTCCTAGGGTCAGTAAGTTTACCACAAACTAATTTGAAAAGGTTTTAACCCTAAAAACATTTTTGAATCATTTTTCTAGTCTAAACAAGCATACAAAAGTTTCTGCAAAAACAAACAATCTAACAGATACTATATGCTAAACAAATTCCATGGTTGGCTAGGGCTTGTTCCACTGATTCCAACGATATAAAGTTTGCAATTTTTGGACGTGTGGATCAAAAGTTATAGGGATTTCAATTTGCATCTCAAATCTGATTCAAATTCTATTTCTAAATCATCTGGTGACACGCGGCGCAACGCTATTCGCTGGTACCGGTTCGGTCGGATCGGCTTTGCGCCGCGTTGGATCTAAACAGACCGTGCGGCACAGGATGCGTACCCCTTCGATGCTTAAGTGATCTATCGCGAGCGTCGGATCAAGATCCTACGGTGCTGGTTCGCTTGACCAAACGCGAGCGGCACCGACGGTGGCTAGCGGCGGCGCACGGCCAGGCGGTGGCGCTATGGCGGTTACAGGATGCAAAGAGGGGAGGGAAAGTGCTCACCGAGGTCGCAAGGACGTGGTGATAATCGAGGTACAGTCGGCTTGGCAAGGGGCGCTCAGGGTTGCGGTGGATTGCTCGCCGGAGTAGGGTCTGGCGACGGGTGGTTCTGTTCGCGGTCGAAGGCGACGCTGTCGATCACGAGGAGGCAAACAGAGGGTGTGGTTAGATGCAGGAGATCACAGAGAAGACGCATGCGTGAAGGAGAAAGCTTGGGGCGGTCTGGACTTACCAGGAAACGTCACCGGAGATGTTGCAGACGCGGCGGAGCTCAGTCGAAGTGGTTGGCGTCGTTCTGAGGCGCCCGCGGTCGAACGAAGAGTACAGGGAGAATCATCTAGGAGTGGGGAGTCTGCTCGTGAGCTCGGGGAGGCACGGGATGGTGGAGCTTGGCCGGAATCGACAAGGAGGGTCGTCGGAGCAGTGAGAGTGTCGAGCCAAATTCGGCAGCCTGGAGGCATGCTTGGGAGAGGAGTCAGAGGGGAAATGGAGGAGAGGCGCTGGCGTTTAAATGGGCGTGGTCGCGGCGAGTAATGGTGGCCGCATTAAGGTGAATTGAAGCCACAGAATCACTGGCAGAAACGGCCGGCGTGGTCATCGCGAGGAAGAAGAGGAGTGAGCTGGCTGCGTGGGTCCCTGCTGTCAGCGAGGAATGAGAGGGAGAAGAGGGCCACCATTCATTGGCTCAGCGGGTGCGGTTCTGAGTGAAAAATGTTTCGCCGAAGGAAGGGGAGCTGGGCTGGTTCTGGGCCTTGTTCGGCTGCTGGGTTGGGTCGACCAGATCCTATTTTTTTCTTTCCAGAAACCTTTTCTTTTTCTAAATCTAAATTCTGTTTTGAAATTCAAACAAACAAACAATACTCAAATCTTTGAATTTGGTTCTTTTCAGTAACATAAACCAAATTCCAAAATCAAAATGATTTTATTTTTAGGGTCCATTTATAATTAAATAAAATGGACCTTAGTTCATAAATCAAAATAGGTTTTGTTTTATTTAATAAAATTCCATTTGAAATCCAAATATTTTTAAAACCAAATCAGTAGGTTTTATTTGAGAATATAAAATACTTGGAAAACTTATTTTAACTAAATAAATAAGTTTTGATGTTTTGTAAATAGTAAAAACCTTTATTAATAATACTTGGATATTAAATCCTTATTAATTTATTTTAAATAGATCTTTACTAATTTTATCAAATAGAAATATTTTATTTCAAAGGCTTGGACAAGTTTTAATTTGGCTTTTAAAAAAATCCTTATTTGTAAAACTTCTATTTCTTTTGAAACCAAATCTTTTTATTTAAAAGATCCAAAATAGTAATTCCAAATATTTTTTTATTTTTCTTTATTAAATGTTTACATTTTTAAATCCCTTTAGGATTTGTTTGTTCCAAATTGGTTTGAAGGTTTCCAATTGGATTCAAAAAGTTTCTTTTCACTCTGAAAATCAAACAAAGTTTTATTTTATTCATTTATTTTTCACATTACAAGATTTGGAAAATCTTGGGATGTGATAGAGAGCAGGAAAACCAATCATGCGCCCCGCTCCAAATGTTCGACACACGGGACGCTCCTCCCATAAATGATTACGAGGCAGAGCTACAAAGAAAGGCCAATGAGATGGGGATGACTTACATTGCATACTTGAACGCCATGGGAGACAACTTGCCCAAATGCGATGCCAACCCCATACAGCCATGGAAGTATGGGAAGAATCTAGTCAAGAAAGTGGAGCTCAAGAATCTACCAACAAAGATGCGAAAATTGCACAAGTGGTACCTTGATTTCTGCAAGACGAGAAAAGAAGAATGGATCACGGCGCATATAAGAGATCAGATTTTCTTGTGCGGAGACGACGCGATCGACTTCAACATTCAAGACTTGCATTTTCTATTCAATCAGAAGGAACTCGACAAATCTGCCATCAGCCTTTATTGTGTGTAAGTACTATTTCTGTAATTTTTATCTCATCTCATTCACTTCATTAATTGCATGTATATATATATGCTCACCATATATGTATATACTATTATGCAGTAAAAAGGTTATGGAATGCATGAAAGGAGGCCCTTTTGATATTGGGTTCGTTGACCCAAATAGAGTTCATGAAGAAGTGGTAAGAACCAAACCCGGGCAAACAGAAGATTACTTGCTAACGTCTTTACTGAGACAACAAACCAAAAGGGAAATACTATTGCCTTACAACTTCTCGTGAGTACTGTTACCCTCTCTCTTGTACACATTCTGTTTCGGCTTACTCGATGTTAAGTGTAACTGATGATGAGTTATGCATGCGTAGGTTCCACTTTATTCTGCTAGTCATTCAACCCGACTCAGGAAAAGTCCTTGTCATGGACTCGTTACGAAAAGAAAAAGAGATATGGGCAGACTTTAGAGAGATGCTCCAGAGGTAATTTCAATCATATTATCGCACTAGATCGGCAACTTTCGTGACAACAAGTAATTAATTACTTCTTTATCCATTTTCTTTGCCGGACAGGGTTTGGAAAAGGTTCACGGGCAGGGCCGTGGGTGAATGGTCAGAAGAACTAAAATTTGTAGACCAAAATGTAAGTAATACTAGCTAGCTTCCAATTCCATTATATCATGCTTTATTGATTATTGTTTTGATTGAACTCTCTATTCTCGTAAAGTGCGCGCATCAGGGACACGGTAATAACTTATGTGGGTACTATGTTTGCGAGTTCATTCGCAACACGATATGTGCGACGGGCCAAGCCGCACTAGAACAACTTAGAGTAAGTAAACAAAGTCCACAACATTATTTTATTACCATCAATTGTGTTGAGTTTTATTCTTATATATATTGACGGCCCATTCTTCATATATATTCAGATCGAACGGATGCGGGACCAACTCCTACCATTTGAACGCATACGAGCCAATCAAGATGAATTGGCGTGGTTCATACTTGATGAGGTCGACACGCCTGGCGGAGAACTCTTTAGATATCCACCAAAATGAACGATGACGATGTATGTGCCGATGACGATGTATGTGCCGATGACGATGTTTGTGTATAATAATAGTTGCTTAATTATTCATGTACTCGTATGCACCGATGACGATTTATGTGTATACCGCTCCCGATCGATTCCCCCTCGCTCCCCCCTCCCGTAGAAATACGCCCAGAACAGGGCCGAGGCAGAAGTCTACCGTGGCAGAGATTTAGGCCGTTTTCCTGCCGCGGTAGAGTTCTGCCGCGGCAGGAAAACGGCCTAAATCTCTGCCGCGGCAGAAGAACCTTTAACACCGGTTCCAGCCCCGAACCGGTGTTAAAGGGGGGTGGGGGGCCTGAGGCCTGCGGCAGCCCCACGTGCGCCACCCTTTAACACCGGTTCGTATAAGAACCGGTGTTAAAGGGACCCCCCTCTAACACCGAACCCTCAACAGCGGTTGGGGAACCGCTGTTAGAGGGCCATCCCAACCGGAGTTAAAGGAGGGGGCTCTGCACTAGTGACCTGCGCCCAGCCCAACGAGTTAAAGGTGGTGGCAGGAGGAGGCCCCGGGTGGGCCGATCCAGGCGGCAGATGTAACATCCCAAAAATACTAAACTTGGATCATCAAAATCTAATCATCAAATTTAGGGCTAACAAAAACTTTTCTAAATAAAAATATAAATGCATGCATGTGAGTATGCATTTCATTTAAATTCTTTTGGACCAACTTGTTTGTGTGTTCCTTTGCTTGTAAATGGATGCTTAGGTGAAATAAACATCATCTAAACAATTTCCAAACTTTTCTCAAAGACAAATAAATCAAAACAAAGCTAAATGAGTGAATGGTCATTTTGACCAATTTAACTCCCATGCCTACTTTGGCTGTCTCAAACTTTCAGAACCTAACAGAAACTTTTCTGGATCTTTGCACCCCTTGATTGTACTCATAACAAAGTATCAAGGCCCACTTTGTGATCATCCAGAAACTTTCAAATGCGAAGTTTAAATGGCAATTCAAAATTGAATCTTTATCATATGAGAAGATCCCACTTTTTCAAAAACCACTCAAACAAGCTCAACTTTCAAAACCCAAGCATCTGCAGACTCACCAGCACCAACCTAGCACACCCACCAAAAATCTTTTCAAAATTCAAAACTTGAATTCTTGCGGCATTTCATCAAACACTTGGCAGACACAAATCAAACAAAATCTAAACACTATTGTGAGCAGTGGTTGAAGCCTAACTTGTTCCCTCTCTAGATCACAACCATCTCAGTAGATCATCTAGCAAGCTAAACCAAGCACTAGCCCCACTGTAAGCTTGGCAATTTCATCAATGGTGAACAGCCGAAGCTCACCATGTCACCCCCATGTCGATAGGAAGCTAGGAAGAGAAACAAGCCTAGCCAGCATGTCTAGGAGGCAGCCCACCGTCCACCGCCACTCCCTGTCCCAGCCGCGAGCGTTGCCAAACCCTGGACCACCCGCACGAACCGCGCCCAGCTCGCCAGCAACCATGTCGAGCATGCGCCAGAGCGCCACCCTCGACCGAAGCCCACAGACTGCATGCCGCCCTCGCCGCGTGCATACATGATCGCCACCGACCCTGGAGACCGCAAGACATCCCCGTTCGCCGCCCCATGCCTCATAGCCACCGCTCGCCGTCGAAGACGCCGCCTCTGCCGTGCAGAGCGTCGCGTGTTCCAGACCAAACCGCACCACCCCTACGCGCGCATTAAAGCCGTAGAGCATCGCCAGGAGACCACCAAGCGATCGCCACCACCGGCCATGCCTCTAGCCGCCCGTAGCCATGTCGCCACCGTCGCTTGCCCATGCCGTTCGGTCTCACCGTCGCGACTATAAATAGAGGCCACCCCAGCCGAATTGAGCACACCATCTCACTCCCCTCTCACACAGAACCACCCCGCCGCAGTCCCGGAGCAAGGCGAGCAGCGCATCGCCGGAATTTCATCGAAGTCTACCGCTGCTGGAGAAGAAGGGAGCCAGCGATTGTAGCCGCCCCAGGAGAGGCCACCGGTACCAGGAGAACCGCCGTCGTCGACTTCGTCGTTCGCCCGCCTTGCCGACCCTCGCCTGAACCCCGGTGAGCCCCCAACGACCCCCACTAGCCACGCTAGGTTTCTGTCTCGCCGGCGTTGCCCAACGTCGACGATGACCCTCAGCCGTTGGATCAGAACCAGATTGAACACACCACATCGCCCCATACCGTTTCGCACCCCCTGTCTCACTGACGCGTGGGGACAACCACTTATGCATCCCGAGGAAGCGCTGTGCTTAGCAGGCTGGCCCGTTAACCTTTCCCGCGCAGCCCAGTTATTTGAATTAAACCTTTTTCATTTTATTTCAAACACACTTCTGTACACAGTTTAAAAAATCAACCCAGGTCGATTCAGTGAACCAAATTGAATGAAACCAATTTTGTTAGAAAGGTCTGGTAATGCTGAATCCACCAAGGCCGTTGGATTCAAGTCATTTGGATCTGTAGATCATCCATGGTAAAAATACAAGGCAGAAGCTTTTCCGCATTCAAACATTTTTCAAATGAAAACCGTAATAGCTTTTGAGTTGATTCCAACTCTCAAAAATCACATTTAACCATACCTTTCATAATATATAAAAATATATAGGTTTACTTACAGAAATAATGTTCAAGTAATAAAAGAATGCCCCATAGGCATTTCTAACCACTTTATTTAATTAAAATAAAAGGGTAAAACCTTATTAAATTGTCACACCACTTTAAATCACATTCCGATGGACTAAAATATGTGGTGATGACATGTGTCAACATGATCCCATGTTTGGTTTGGAGAATATTAAACCTTAAGTAGTTTTTTCAATGAGTAGAAATTATTTTTCTAAAAATAAAAGGAATTAAACCAAACTTTAATCTTGTAAGGTTAGTGATGATGCTAGATCATCTATAGGACCCTTTTGTTTGATGATTGCAAGTAATTAAGTATTGTTTGGTGATTGTGTACATCGTATTTATTTATAGACGCCAGTACCGACCAAGGATACGAGGAGAAAGGAGGATACTACGAAGAAGAAGCCGAGGAGAACATCAACCACTGCTCTGCACAAGGCAAGCCTAATGATACTAGTTGAATGTGCAAGCTAACACTTGCAATTTAGCAAGCTTATACTGATATTGTGCAAGCCAATACTTGCAAGCCTTACTAATCAAGTTGACCTATGCAAGCTACTACTTGCTTGCTACCATGCCACTATATGCCTTAAAGCATATATGATCATAACCACTTGATAAACCAATCCTAGTTTTATTTGCAAGTTTATTACTTTATTTCTTTATAAAAGCTCTTACTTAGAGAGTACTGGAATAAATGGTAGATACTAGAAGGATAATTGAAGGTTGCATAAAGAGCATAAAATTTGGCCTAAGCTAGATAATCTTGATGTCATCCTAAGGCATGAGATTAAACTTAGTCAAACACCACTAGTGTACCACCCCTCATTAGTACTCACCCCCACTTGTAGATGCTAATGCTAAGCATAAAACTTGACCAACTTTAGATGGGAATACTTGGTGAAAATGGTTATGAAAACCTTAGAATGATGGATCATTCTACTGAGATGTTTTGACATGTGTTTCCGAACACCTGATGATTTTGGTGATGAAAATGTTGAGGCATGAGCCTTAGCCCTTTATAAAACTGATGGTTGTCTGGATGCGATACCATTCCAATTTTTATCGTACAACCACAATACCCGAAGATTGGGTAGGGCTTGACTGGAAACTTATATACCTTAGTATTAGTTCCTCACGGCCAAGGTCTGAGCTGAGGCTACCTTGTGAAGATTGTCCACCTGTGCAGTACCCAAGATGACAGTTGGTCATAGTTGGGAGGCCAAACTCACAGGAGAGGTGCTTATACTAGGGCGTGTAATTGAAAGGTTAGGATTGATTATCCGCATACTGAGTATGGTGAATTCAGGATTTGTTCCTGACGGATGTATCGAATGTTGTGGTGAAAGTGTACAATCTCTGCAGAGTGTCAAACTATTCGAATAGCCGCGTCCGCGGTTATGGACAGTTGGAGTGTCCATACTGTTCCCCCGTCAGACTTTTACAAAATGACTTGTGAATGGAATGGAGACTTTGACTTGACCACAACAGGGTTGTGGCATGAGATACAAGTTCCCACTTAGGTGTTATAAAACCTTAACTAGCATTCGTGGTTTCCAAACTTAGTAGAGATAAACCTGGCTTTTGCAAAATAACCCTAGAGCCTAGTGTCCTATTACCAAAAACCCCTTCTACTTGTTAGTATTAGTTTGCGAGTACTGTTAGAGTACTCATGGCTTTGTCCCTGGATATTCCCATGGCCAGACTATGAAGAGGAGTACCTGGAGGATGGACCCAAGGAAGGTTACGACAACTAGGATCATCTCCCATCGTTAGCATTGCCTGTGACCCCGAAGATGGAGCTTCGCCCACGCTACCGTTATTATTACGTATTCCGCTGCTTAAAGTTGTATTAAGAACTGGATCAATGAGATCCCTATTTGTGTAAGACATTATGAATGGTTTGTAATGGATGATGTATTGTGGTATCCAATTCTGTTATGTCTCGCAAAAATGGTAATCCTAAGATTGCGATGTATGGCATAACAGGCATCTGGGATTAAAAATCCGGGTGTTGACAAGTTGGTATCAGATCCATCCTGACCATAGGAGACCCTAGTTAGACTGGACGTTTGAGTCAAAAACTTAGTTTCAAAAACCAAAGAAAACAAATATTTACAAAAAACTTATTCTCATTCTTATCTCTTTGATTCTTTCATGAAAATTCACGTTCCTCAAAAACTCTTGCAATATACATAAAATATTGACACACTTAATCACTCTACTAACTTACTCATCCTATATTCTTAATAGATGGACGTGACGTACAATAAGTTTTATCAGTTGGGGAATGGAGGAGACCTTATCTTTGATAGGGATTTGGACCAGTTTTCGGAACTTCTGGAGCGTCCGCACCCCGAGTTCTTCGGAGCTCAGCTCAATGATCAAGGAGGAGAAGATCTGCAGTGGCTAATTGTTGCAAGTCTCCGAGGAAAGATTGAACCTCCCACTGCCGAGGGAATTCATTTTACCTTAAGAGAGAACAACTGGCTAGATGGACTTGCCAGGGCCATGCAGGAAAGTCTTGCCCGTCTGTGTGGGCAGAGCATCAACCAGATCAAGGGTACTCGCTTTGAGTTTTGCCCGAGGCGTGATGCAAATGGACAACCACTGGAAGCCCCATACCACCCTGAGACTCAATTGGACCACCTTATCTTCATGATGTACGATCGTCAGCAGGAGTTGGATAACTGCCATGACTACTCCAACCACAAGTCTGCCATCATCAAGACGAAGGATCAGACCATCGCCATGCTAGTGAAGGATCGCAAGTCTCGCCGCCGTCAGCTCGACAAGAAGGAGCGTATCATTGTCCATCTTCGCCACCGTATCTCATCTTTGGAGGAGACCATCCACGAGAGAGACATGCAGTTGGAGGAAAGGGATAATGGCGGAGAGGATCTTCATGGAGACCCTTACTCCTATCTCAGCGATGATGATGATTTTCTGGAGGATCAGGCTATGGACTTCTTCACCGATGAGGATGATTTCGCCTTCATCGATGATGATGAGGATGATGAAGCCACCAATTCCGAGGAGAAGTACCACTTGAGCACTAGCGTAGTGAGTAGTATTCAGTCCCACTGTATCGTAGTTTTCAGAATGGTTCTTAAAACCATCTGTTTTTCTTTGTTGTGGTGTGTGTTGTATCATGTGCTATGATTGAATGAATGAAAAGCAAGTTGCTAGAAAACTCTGAGTCAAACTTTAAAAATTTTCGAAGTCCCCGAAACCTTAGAATTTCCCTCTTTTCTCATGATCTATCTCAATCTTCAGATGCCACGTGGAGGAAGTGGTTCATCCCCAGACCCGATGTTGCAGATTCTGCAAATGTTGACTTCTGACCGCGAAGCTGAAAGAGCCGAACGTCAAGCCAACCTAGCCACCCTACAGTAGATAGCCCAGCTAGCCCACAACAACTAAGGCCACGGAAATCAGGACAACCATGGATCTAAGCTCAAGAATTTCAAGAATACCAACCCACCTGTTTTCACTAAATCAGAAGAACCCCTAGACGCCGATGATTGGTTGCAAACCATGGAAAATAACCTAGAAGTTGCCGGAGTGGAAGCCAACGAGAAAGTTCTGTTCGCCACCCACTATCTAGCCAGAGATGCCAGGGCATGGTGGAACAGTGTTCGCGCAATGACCGGAGGCCAGATGATGACCTGGGAATAATTCAAGGTCAAGTTTAGCAGAACCCATGTGCCCCCGGGTTTGATCAAGAGAATGAGAGACGAGTTCAGAGAGCTGAAGCAAGGAAGGATCACCGTAGTGGAATACCATGACAAATTCTTGTCATTAGCTAGGTATGCCCCGGATGAGATCGACACCGAAGCCAAGAAGAAAGAAAGATTCCTGAATGGTCTGCACGATGAAATGCAGATAGTGTTAGTCAATATCCCCTTTGCTGATATTGAAGTCCTTGTCGACTCTGCTATCCAGATGGAAGGAAAGATCAACCAAGCTAATGAGAACCGCAAGCATCGCATGATGCATCAGCTAGGAACCCATCAGACCCCAAAGTATCGCCCTAACCCATCTCCCGGATTTGCCCCAAGAACCAACAGACCCCCGATGAACCGTCCGACCTATCCCAACCGTGCAAACCCTAGGCCCGGAGGAAATCACAACAACCCCGGCAACTCTAGCAACTTCAACCGTGCCCCACCCAAGTTCAACAACAACAATGCTGCCACCAACACCAACACTGCCCCGAGGACTGGAAGCAATGTTGTGCCTGTAGCAGCAAAGGACAAGTCGCAAGTGACTTGTTATGACTGTGGAAATAAAGGCCACTATTCCAACGAGTGCCCCAACAAGAAGAATGCCACAGCACCCAATACCAATGTCCCAGCTCAGCAATAGCGTTGTGTTCAGCCCGGAAGAAGATTTGCCCCAGGGAATTCGCTCAACCGTAATGGCCGTCTTTTTCTCATGCATGCTGAAGAAGCTCAGGAAGCGCCAGACGTCGTGCTGGGTATGTTTTCTGTTAATTCAGTACTTGCACGAGTGTTCTTTGATTCTGGTGCATCGCACTCATTTGTCACCGAAGAATTTGCATGCACTAGTAAAATTCAACCAACCAAATTGAAGCATGTCATGATTGTTCAAATTCCCGGATCAACCACCAAGGCTAGGCAAATTTGCAAAGCCGTCCCTATACGAATCCATGGCATAGATTTTTATGCTAATCTGATAGTACTCGGAACTAAAGGTTTGGAAGTAGTTCTAGGAATGGATTTGGTGTCCAAACATAAAGGATTGATTGACTGTGCCAAGAAAGCCATAACCATGACCAGTACAGCCGGAATATCAGTCGAGCATATATCTGAAACCTTACCTCGTCAATTCAAATGCAACAAGCGTATAGACCAACCTACCATTGACCAAGTCCGGATAGTCTGTAAATACCCCGATGTATTTCCAGATGTTTTGCCCGGTATGCCCCCAGATCTGGATATCGAGTTTATCATCGAACTAATCCCCGGAACTGGACCCATAGCCCAGAGACCCTATAGTATGAACCCGTTAGAGCTAGCAGAACTGAAGCAGCAACTGGATGCCATGCTGGAAATTGGATTGATTCAACCAAGTGCGTCACCTTGGAGGTCACCTGTCTTGTTTGTGGACAAGAAGGATGGAGGTAACCGTTTGTGTACGGATTACCGGAAGTTGAATGATGTCACCATCAAGAACAAGTACCCCTTGCCCAAGATAGAAGATTTGTTTGATCAGTTGACTGGAGCCAAAGTGTTTTCTAACATTGATCTTAGAACAGGCTATCATCAACTCAAAATTCGTGCAGAGGATATTCCAAAGACTGCCTTTACCACCCGATATGTATTATACGAGTATACCGTTATGTCTTTTGGATTAACCAATGCCCCCGCTTATTTCATGAATATCATGAATAAGATTTTTATGGACTTCCTGGATAAGTTTGTCATTGTTTTCATCAATTACATTTTGATTTATTCCAAATCAAAAGAAGAACATGAGCTACACCTAAGGACCATTCTTGGAACCCTTAGAGAGCATCAGCTGTATGCAAAGTTTAGCAAATGTGAATTCTGGTTACAGGAGGTAGGATTCCTCGGTCACATTGTATCAGCCAAAGGAATTGCCGTTGACCCTGCCAAAGTAAAAGATGTAGAAGATTGGCAAGCCCCAACCACTCAAACCCAAGTTCGTGCATTTATCGGATTGGCGGGATACTACCGCAAATTCATAGAAGGATTCTCGAGTATCGCCAGACCCATGACCCAATTGCTGAAGAAGGACAAGGAGTTTGAATGGACCGACAAATGTGAAGCGAGTTTTCAAGAACTCAAGAGAAGATTGATTTCAGCCCCAATCTTGATCATGCCGGATATCAGTAAGCCCTTCGATGTGTATTGTGATGCATCCAAGATCGGTCTCGGATGTGTGCTAATGCAAGAAGGCAAAGTTATATCTTATATATCTCGACAACTGAAACAACATGAGCAAAATTACCCAACCCATGACCTCGAACTCGTAGCCGTAGTTCTAGCCCTGAAGACATGGAGGCATTACCTCATGGGAAACCGTTGTGAGATCTATTCGGATCACAAGAGTCTGAAGTATATATTCACTCAGAAGGAGCTGAATATGAGACAGAGAGGGTGGATTGAGCTAATCAAGGATTACGATCTGGACATTCACTATCACCCCGGTAAAGCCAATGTGGTAGCCGATGCCCTTAGCAGATTGCCGTGCCGCTTGAACTCCATGATGTTGAAGGAGCAACCAAGCTTGCACAAAGAGATGGAAGATTTTCGAATGGAATTAGTAAGTGAAGGATTTTTGGCTAGCATAGAACTTCAACCCAGTTTGATCAGTCAGATCAAAGAGGCGCAGAAAGGAAATGCTAGTATCGATGGAATCAAGCGTCGTATCGGTACAGGCAAAGTACCCGGATTCACCGAAGACGAAGAAGGAGTTCTGTGGTACAAAGGACGCCTTTGTGTACCAGCAGATTCTGAGTTGAAAGAAGTGATTCTAAAGGAGGCTCATGATACTCTTTATTCTATCCATCCCGGAGGAACTAAGATGTATCAAGATTTAAAAGAGCAATTTTGGTGGCATAAGATGAAGAGAGAAATCGGAAGCTATATCGCCAAGTGTGATATTTGTCAGCGAGTCAAGGCAGGGCATCAAAGACCCGCTGGATTGTTGCAACCCTTGCAGATTCCGGAATGGAAATGGGATTCCGTTGGAATGGACTTTATCACTGGACTGCCTACTTCTAGTAGGGGAAATGACTCTATATGGGTCATAGTGGACAAATTGTCCAAAGTTGCCCATTTCTTGCCCGTCAAGACCACATATCAGAGTTCGAAGCTAGCGGAGTTGTACATCGCTAGGATAGTTAGTTTGCATGGAGTCCCCAAGAACATTTTATCGGATCGAGGAACTCTGTTTACCTCGATATTCTGGAAGAAAGTCCAAGAAGGTTTAGGAACCCGCCTAGATTTCAGCACCGTGTATCACCCTCAAACCGATGGACAAACGGAGAGAGTAAACCAAATACTCGAAGATATGCTGAGAGCATGTGTGTTAGAATATGGATCCAAGTGGGAAGACTGTCTGCCGTTTGCAGAATTTTCTTACAATAACAGTTATCAAGCCAGTTTGCAAATGGCCCCATTTGAATTCATGTACGGAAGAAAGTGTCGCACCCCTTTGAACTGGTCGGAAGTAGGAGAGAGTCAGATTTTCGGACCTGACATCCTACGAGAAGCAGAAGAGAAGGTTCACAAGATTCGTGAGCACCTCAAGACTGCCCAATCCAGACAGAAGAGTTACGCCGACAAGAGACGTCGAGACCTCGCCTTCAACATAGGAGATTTTGTTTATCTAAAAGTGTCGCCATTGAAGGGAATGCAGCGGTTCCAACTCAAAGGAAAGTTAGCCCCCAGATATATCGGACCTTTCAAGATTTTGAACCATCGAGGAGAAGTGTCGTATCAATTGGAACTACCCGAAGAGATGTCAGCCGTGCACAATGTGTTCCATATCTCATTACTCCGCAAGTGCCTCGAAGTTCCAGAGAAGACCGAAGTGTTCAAGAATATCGATCACCGGACCATAGAGATCAACGATGACCTGACCTATCCTGAAGTACCCATCCGTATTTTGGAAGAAGCTTTTCGAACTACCCGAACCCAAAGATTCAAGTTTCTCAAGATTCAGCGGAGCAACCACACAGAAGAGGAAGCTACCTGGGAGCGCGAAGATCACATCAGGACGGAGTTTCCCGATCTCTTCAAATCCTAGGTAATCTTTTTCGTCCTTTTTCAAATCTCGGGACGAGATTTTGTTTAAGGGGGGAAGGTTCGTAACATCCCAAAAATACTAAACTTGGATCATCAAAATCTAATCATCAAATTTAGGGCTAACAAAAACTTTTCGAAATAAAAATATAAATGCATGCATGTGACTATGCATTTCATTTTAAATTATTTTGGACCAACTTGTTTGTGTGTTCCTTTGCTTGTAAATGGATGCTTAGGTGAAATAAACATCATCTAAACAATTCCCAAACTTTTCTCAAAGACAAATAAATCAAAACAAAGCTAAATGAGTGAATGGTCATTTTGACCAATTTAACTCCCATGCCTACTTTGGCTGTCTCAAACTTTCAGAACCTAATAGAAACTTTTCTGGATCTTTGCACCCCTTGATTGTAGTCATAACAAAGTATCAAGGCCCACTTTGTGATCATCCAGAAACTTTCAAATGCATAGTTTAAATGGCAATTCAAAATTGAATCTTTATCATATGAGAAGATCCCACTTTTTCAAAAACCACTCAAACAAGCTCAACTTTCAAAACCCAAGCATCTGCAGACTCACCAGCACCAACCTAGCACACCCACCAAAAATCTTTTCAAAATTCAAAACTTGAATTCTTGCGGCATTTCATCAAACACTTGGCAGACACAAATCAAACAAAATCTAAACACTATTGTGAGCAGTGATTGAAGCCAAACTTGTTCCCTCTCTAGCTCACAACCATCTCACTAGATCATCTAGCAAGCTAAACCAAGCACTAGCCCCACTATAAGCTTGGCAATGCCATCAATGGTGAACAACCGAAGCTCACCATGTCACCCCCATGACGACAGCAAGCTAGGAGGAGAAACAAGCCTAGCCAGCATGTCTAGGAGGTAGCCCACCGTCCACCATCACTCCCTGTCCCAGCCGCGAGCGTTGCCAAACCCTAGACCACCCGCACGAACCGCGCCCAGCTCGCCAGCAACCATGCCGAGCATGTGCCAGAGCGCCACCCTCGACCGAAGCCCACAGACCGCGCGCCGCCCTCGCCGCGTGCATACATGATCGCCACCGACTCAGGAGACCGCCAGACATCCCCGTTCGCCGCCCATGCCTCACAGCCACCGCTCGCCGTCGAAGACGCCGCCTCTTCCGCGCAGAGCATCGCGTGTTCCAGACCAAACCGCACCGCCCCTACGCGCGCATTAATGCCGTAGAGCATCGCCAGGAGACCACCAAGCGATCGCCACCACCGGCCATGCCTCTAGCCGCCCGTAGCCATGTCGCCACCGTCGCCTGCCCATGCCGTTTGGTCTCACCGTCGCGACTATAAATAGAGGCCACCCCCAGCCGAATTGAGCACACCATCTCACTCCTCTCTCACCCAGAACCACCCCGCCGCAGTCCCGGAGCAAGGCGAGCAGCGCATCGCCGGAATTTCATCGGAGTTTGCCGCAACTGGAGAAGAAGGGAGTCAGCGATTGGAGCTTCCCCGGGAGAAGCCACCGGTACCAGGAGAACCGCCGTCGTCGACTTCGTCGTTCGCCCACGTCGCCGACCCTCGCCTGGACCCCGGTGAGCCCCCAACGACCCCCACTGGCCGCGCTAGGTTTCTGTCTCGCCGGCATTGCCCAACATCGATGATGACCCTCAGCCGTTGGATTAGAACCAGATCGAACGCACCACATCGCCCCATACCGTTTCGCACCCCCTATCTCACTGACGCGTGGGGATAACCACTTATGGATCCCGCGGAAGCGCTGTGCTTAGCAGGCCGGCCCGTTAACCTTTCCCGCACAGCCCAGTTATTTGAATTAAACCTTTTTCATTTTATTTCAAACACACTTCTGTACCCAGGTCGATTCAATGAACCAAATTGAATGAAACCAATTTTGTTAGAAAGGTCTGGTAATGCTGAATCCAAGCCCGTTGGATTCAAGTCATTTGGATCTGTAGATCATCCATGGTAAAAATAACAAGGCAGAATCTTTTCCGCATTCAGACATTTTTCAAATTAAAACCATAATAGCTTTTGAGTTGATTCCAACTCTCAAAAATCACATTTAACCATACCTTTCAGAATATATAAAAATATATAGGTTTACTTACAGAAATAATGTTCAAGTAATAAAAGAATGCCCCATAGGCATTTCTAACCACTTTATTTAATTAAAATAAAAGGGTAAAACCTTATTAAATTGTGACACCACTTTAAATCACATTCCCATGGACTAAAATAAGTGGTGATGACATGTGTCAACATGATCCCATGTTTGGTTTGGAGAATATTAAATCTTAAGTAGTTTTTCAATGAGTAGAAATTACTTTTCTAAAAATAAAAGGAATTAAACCAAACTTTAATCTTGTAAGGTTAGTGATGATGCTAGATCATCTATAGGACCCTTTTGTGTGATGATTGCAAGTAATTAAGTATTGTTTGGTGATTGTGTACATCGTATTTATTTATAGACGCTAGTACCGACCAAGGATACGAGGAGAAAGGAGGATACTACGAAGAAGAAGTCGAGGAGAACATCAACCACTGCTCTGCACAAGGCAAGCCTAATGCTACTAGTTGAATGTGCAAGCTAACACTTGCAATTTAGCAAGCTTATACTGATATTGTGCAAGCCAATACTTGCAAGCCTTACTAATCAAGTTGACCTATGCAAGCTACTACTTGCTTGCTACCATGCCACTATATGCCTTAAAGCATATATGATCATAACCACTTGATAAACCAATCCTAGTTTTATTTGCAAGTTTATTACTTTATTTCTTTATCAAAGCTCTTACTTAGAGAGTACTGGAATAAATGGTAGATACTAGAAGGATAATTGAAGGTTGCATAAAGAGCATAAAATTTGGCCTAAGCTAGATAATCTTGATGTCATCCTAAGGCATGAGATTAAACTTAGTCAAACACCACTAGTGTACCACCCCTCATTAGTACTCACCCCCACTTGTAGATGCTAGTGCTAAGCATAAAACTTGACCAACTTTAGATGGGAATACTTGGTGAAAATGGTTATGAAAACCTTAGAATGATGGATCATTCTACTGAGATGTTTTGACATGTGTTTCCGAACACCTGATGATTTTGGTGATGAAAATGTTGAGGCATGAGCCTTAGCCCTTTATAAAACTGATGGTTGTCTGGATGCGATACCATTCCAATTTTTATCGTACAACCACAATACCCGAAGATTGGGTAGGGCTTGACTGGAAACTTATATACCTTAGTATTAGTTCCCTCACGGCCAAGGTCTGAGCCGAGGCTACCTTGTGAAGATTGTCCACCTGTGCAGTACCCAAGATGACAGTTGGTCATGGTTGGGAGGCCAAACTCACAGGAGAGGTGCTTATACTAGGGCGTGTAATTGAAAGGTTAGGATTGATTATCCGCATACTGAGCATGGTGAATTCAGGATTTGTTCCTGACGGACATATTGAATGTTGTGGTGAAAGTGTACAATCTCTGCAGAGTATCAAACTATTCGAATAGCCGCGTCCGCGGTTATGGACAGTTGGAGTGGCCATACCGTTCCCCCCGTCAGACTTTTCCAAAATGACTTGTGAAAGGAATTGAGACTTTGACTTGACCACAACAGGGTTGTGGCATGACATACAAGTTCTCACTTAGGTGTGATAAAACCTTAACTAGCATTCGTAGTTTCCAAACTTAGTAGAGATAAACCTGGATTTTGCAAAATAACCCTAGAGCCTAGTGTCCTATTACCAAAAACCCCCCTTATACTTGTTAGTATTAGTTTGTGAGTACTTAAAGAGTACTCATGGCTTTGTCCCTGGCTATTCCCATGGCCAGACTATGAAGAGGAGTACCTGGAGGGGATGGACCCCAGGAAGGTTTGGAGAACTAGGATCATTTCCCATCGTCAGCGTTGCCTGTGACCCCGAAGATGGAGCTTCGCCCACGCTACCATTATTATTATGTATTCCGCTGCTTGAAGTTGTATTAAGAACTGGATAAATGAGATCCCTATTTGTGTAAGACATTATGAATGGTTTATAATGGATGATGTACTGTGGTATCCAATTATGTTATGTCTCGCAAAAATGGTAATCCTGGGATTGCGATGTATGTCATAACAGGCATCTGGGATTAAAAATCCGGGTGTTGACAGCAGCCCATTTGCGGAGGCATCGGCTAGAGCCTGGCCCGGGTAGACTGGCCTGGCGGCTCGTGCGCACTGGCGCCTGCCCGCGCGGCAGCCAGTCCTGGTGGTGCCTGGATGGGCTGAGCTGGATTCGGCCCGCAAGCAGCAGCAACTACTGAAGCGCGCGATGCACATAGCTTGCCGCCCACGTGCGGCGCGGACTATATGCTGCTCACGTTGACTGTTTCAAAAACATCTCCCTCTACCTTTTTTCTGTATGTTTCATTTTAGGTAAAATCCTTTCGGGATTTTGCCTAACTTTTAGGACGCCCTTTTATAAATCATTATCTAAATATTTCTTTTACAATATATTAATTCACAAATAATATATAATAAACATATTCAAATAACCATTTATCCCAAAACCCTTTTCTGGTACTTTTTCTTATTCTTTTTCTAAACACCTTCAGATCTTCCCAGAACTTTTCTGGTCTCTCTCTTCTTATTTCTTCAGTGATTCAAATTAGTCATTAACGATCTCCAAGCTTTGTCAAACCCTTAAGTATGATACCCAACAGTTCGAGAATACTATAAACATGGCCAAGACTCCTCTATGACCAATGATCAACGGCGGGACCTGGATGCCCATAATGACCACCTATGTACTCAACGATATTTGCCGTTGAACTATAAACACTGTGTCTTATTCCTTCTGTCTCTGCGATACTGTATTATTCGAGGTTTTGATAAAGTGACATCCCCATGTCAGTGTTCAACCTCGTTACTGATAATACCTTCTTTACTCGATCCGATAAGTGATATCCCCATGACATAGTCACATGCTGCGCAGATTATTGATATAACTTATTCGAGTGGGCCTAGAGTATCTTCCGTAATGCGGATGGACAAATCTTACTCTTGACACAGTCTCCTCAACTTGTTTCCTCTGGATACCCAACGACACCTTCATGATCACCATTTCATTGAGTGACGTTATGTTCCATCAAAGCAACCTTGGGAGACAGTGATTTGATATGGCCATCAAAGCAACCCTAAACCCTAAACCCTAAACCCTAAGAAAAGAGCCACTATGTTTCCTAATCATCATAACCTGAACTCTATGACATGATCATGATACGATGCTATAGATAGGGTATATTCGTCATCTCATTCCCTAATAAAATGACCTCATTGTCATTTTGGGGTCGAGGCACCATCATGATTAGGAAACCTTTGATCATCTATTGACCAATGAACTAGTGACTAGAGTTTCAACAGGAACTACTATTTGTTTGTATATCACACGTGTATCGATGTTTCTCTATCAGTACAATTATAACATGATATATAAACTTAATCATAAACTTTATGAAATATGCCATCTTATATTTGACTCTAGGGCATATTCCCTTCAGTCTCCCACTTGCACTAGAGTACAATTAAACTACCTGTATTTGTTATCCAATCATTAGTACCATACTCCTTGGTGCTTCTGATTATGCTTGCTCATGGAAGAGTTCTAAGTCTAAGAAATGAACATTTCATTCCTTGTGTATCGTGCAACTTATTAATGTCATCCTATATGACACTAATAACTTTTATCATCTCCGTGATAAATCCTTGTGAATGTACAATGTTTTGACAACAGAATGGGCTTATTCAAATTCCAGATACTGGTAGTGACTTTAGATAGGTCTCGGGGACTTTCTCATGGGCACTAAGTATTTGGAACACATTTTGTGAAATTTTTTTCTCAAAGCTTCAACATTTATACACCACATGATAGTATTCATATACTATGTTATTAAATGTAGAATTCCAATTCATAATACACCCTGTGCTATTTCGAATATTTAGCCATCACGCTCCAACCGTGCCTGAGGTAACCTTTAATGCAGAGATTTCCGATCTTAAATTCAACACATGACCTTTATAGTATAACTTCTTATACTTCAGGTATGTTGTCTTTATAGATCCAAAAACATGTCTACATATCTCGCCAGATACTATGGACAATCCTATCTCATCGTTCTATGATTCACTAATCATTTTTGAACTTGTTCTTCCAAATAAGAACATGTATCATATTATGTTGAGTATTCGTCATGATATCCATTTTGAATCCAGTGTCACAACATAGTGGATGTCTAAACATCCTATTCATTTATTAAATCATAGACTTCCATACTTAATGATCCTTTCTAACCCCTTTGAACTATTTAGGAATCTTCCTAAATCAATTCATATTCTGAACCATTCAGAATCAATTTTAGGAATTCATTCCAATATAATTCCATAAGACATATCTTAATCTCCTAGATTTCAATGTCGTATGTTCCCATAAATCAACATTTATTTTATTTATCGCCCTTTTGGTTCTTATTCATAATATGTCACACACATGTATGAATCTTATTAAGATACCATTCAAAATATGCCAGCTACATATGTGAGCTTAATCTTAATAATACTTTGTCACAAAAATATGTCATGCACATATTAATCTAGGAATACTCCCTAGCTCCCACTCAACTTTATGCGTTTCGCATATGCCATCTCGACATTTCGAACAATTTGAAATCTCTTGATCAATCATCAATTTTAAGACTTCCATTTACAAGACTCTAAATCCATTAGACATTCAGCACTCTGAATCAAAATCCATTCGAAGTCGCTCAAGACTCTTCTTGACGAATTGCACTTTGTCTTTTAAGACTCCCACTTATTTCTTATAACCTTGTGGTCTTCCAGAAATATTAAATAACTACTTCACTTGACGATATTCAGAAATAACTTTACCTTCTAATGTCAAGTGAAGATTTAATTTCAGGATTTCTTGTAACTTAAGTTTACCATTAATTTCCTTGTAGTTCGTAGATATGTCTTGTTCCAGTAACGCGATAATCAATTCACATTTATCTTAGGTGTAGGATATGTTTGTGAATCCTACTACTTTATGTAAAAGCATTACCGAAAACTACAATGATCACATCATTGAATTCTTTTCATTATAATATGAAGAGTCGCTTCCTGGAACCTATCCCACTTATGCTTCTCATGATTCTGATTGACGGTCATAGACCTACATCATGCTCTTACTTTCATTTTATTAACACCATTGTTGAGAAACGATCTTTCTCAAGAATGCACCAAAACTTTAGCAATACTAACTTTTCCCTTTCTTTGGTTCTTGTTATGAAAAAAATTTGTCTTACAATTTCCAAGGACTTATTCATTAATACTTTGGTTTATTACATAAACCCAAAAGCATCTATGAATTCTAGACAGCTTACTATATTCTAGTTGAGTGTTTGCCTTTTTCATTCAATGGTCTTTACTAATGCCACTAAGCACTATTTGATTTATTGCCAGATGTCTTTCCCACATATTCCGAATAAGTCACTTTAGAAATGTTCATGTACTATGAATTAGTTTATTAATTCGAATAATTCAAACATAATCGAAAATAACATATGAATGTAATAGAAATCATTCATAAATGCAGAATAACTGACTTGTTACAAAAATGTATGAATAACCGTCTCATAAAATATAAGAAACACTATAAAAGGTTCATATTCCACCAATTACAATAATTATTTAAAACTGTAAACTATATAATAAATATTGAGGGAGAGTGTCGTCAGCCATCATCATCATTCTCACCATCAACACGCAAAGTCACCTCCTTTATCACAATCAACTCTCATGCAGAAGGACCTATTTTCATAAAACAGAATAAGTATCTCATACTTCTTTGCCGCAACAAGTGTTTGCAAGATTATAACATTTATAAACTTTTGTATATCATATATACAGTCAACACCCAGATTTTTAATCCCAGATGCCTGTTATGCCATACATCGCAATCCCATGATTACCATATTTTCGAGACATAACAGATTGGATATCACAGTACATCATCCATTACAAACCATACATAAGGTCTTACAACAAATAAAGGATCTCATGATCCAGTCTTAATACAATCAAGCAGTGGAATAACGTAATAATAACGATAGCGTAGGCGAGGCTCCATATTCATGGTCACAGGCAATGCTTACGATGGGAGATGATCCTAGTTGGCGTAACCTTCCTGCTGTCCATTCTCCTGATAGACCTCTTCATAGTCTGGCCACGGGAATAGCCAGGGACAAAGCCATGAGTACTCTTTAAGTACTCTCAAACTAATACTAACAAGTGAAGTGGTTTTTGAATAGGTCGTACTAGGCTCTAGGCTATTTTGCAAAAAGCCAGATTTATCTCTACTGAGTTCAGAAGCAAAGAAAGCTAGTTGAAAATTTTATAACACCTAAGTGGGACTTGAATTTCATATCACAACTCTGTTGTGGTCAAGTCAAGTCATGAATCATTTCATATGTCATTTTTAAAACATCTGACGACAGAACAATATGGCCACTCTAACTGTCCATAACCGAGGACACGGCTATTCGAATAGTTTGACACTCTGCAGAGGTGGTACACTTTCACCACAACATTCGATACATCCGCCAGGAATAATATTGGATTCACCATACTCAGTATGCGGATAATCAATCCTAACCTTTCAATTAGATGCCCTAGTATAGGCACCTCTCCTGTGAGTTTGGCCTCCCAACCATGACCAACTGTTGTAAGATCCCTACTTTATAAAGGAAAAGGATCCCTGTGATTGCAATGCTAGTCCCTGGATCAATGCTAGCATCCACAGTTTAAGATGAAGTACACAGATACAAAGGTCATTATTACAGGCATTCTAGAGACAACCATAGTCTTTACAACTCCAAGGCCACATGCCTAATACAAGAGTTTGAATAAGTAAATAAATAAAAGTCTTCATCTTCATGTGCCACAGGCAAACATGTTGTGTGTAGACTCATGACTCCTAATCTTCATCAGAGTAACCTGCAACATCACAAGTTACAGCCACAGTGGGTCAATACATTAGAATAGTATTGGCAAGTGATACCTTAGTGTAAGTTAGGTGGACTAGATACTATATGAAATTTGGCTAAGTGTAGCTTGGCTTGCTTTGCTCAAAATAGATTTTGCCTATTAGTTGAAATCACTAAGTTTTTCTTTGTCAAAATCTTTTCCCAAGGAACCACCAATAGACATTGAGGTCCTTCACCCTTGTTCACCCACAAGTTTTTACTTATAAATTGGGATGAGGAGATTCTTGATAGCTTCCATGTCTTGATGCTCAAATTGTCCTTTTCTAGGGACATGGCTAAGTACTTAGATTTTTCCATCTGCAGAGGTTGTGCACTTTCCCCACCAGACTTGATTTTCACCAAGACAGGACCTTTCAGAAGCCTTCCCTTAGACCAAATGGATGCGTTCCAACCTACCATCCCACTACCACCAACTGTCCAAATGGCTAAGTTCTAGCAACCTATGTGATCCAGGCAGAGCCCATATTGCCAAGTGGTTGCACTAGAAGCTTCTCAACACTTGGCCTCTAAATCTCTTTGTTCCTGGGTGGCTTTCCACAAGTGAGATACACAAGGTTCACCAGTCCCCTGGCCTTGTGTAACCACTCAACACAAACCAATCCTTCCATTCCACCCAGGTGTTTCATTAACTTACTTGTTTTATTAGGCAAAACACAAGTCCAAAGACTTAGAAATATTTTCATCATAGCATGTATATTTCACCAACCCTTGGTTGCTACTAGCTAGGCTAAGCATGGCATAGATAATAACTTAACTTAGAAATTTCCTAGCAATTCTACAACGACTAGGATTTCCCAACATGGCATATAAGCAAAATAATAACATGCAAGACTTAGCAAAATATTTCTAATGCTTAGTATAAAACATGGGGATAAAAAATATTCATGAAGCACCACTTGCCTTGGTAGTTTGGAGAGTAGTTACACTCTTCACAATCACAATCACTAGCACCAAAATCTACATACAGAATTATAGCAACAAATTACATACAAATCATATACAACCAAAAATATATGTATGCATTCAAGATGGTATGTGATGATTTTTTTTAAAACTCAACCAAGCAAGTAAACAGTACTGAATCATAAACAAGTTAAAAACTTGCCATACAACATTTATTTAAACCCTAAATCATTTCCTAAACATTTCATATACTCAAATTAGTCCTACACAAGTTTCTGCAAATAAAACCATTTTAACAGAAGTAAAACATTAAACACATTGAATATTTAGAAAGAGCTTGCCCTCCTGATTCCAACGGTATAAAATTTGTCAAATTCTAACGTGTGGATCAAAAGTTATAGCCAAAACAAATTTGAACATTTAATAGATTCAAATTCTGTCTTTTAAATCTAACTGCTGCCACGCGTCTTGTTCTAATTGGACCGTACCGGTTCGGGCGGATCGATCAACAAGAGACACACGATTTAAATGAAGATGCACGGCCAGATCTAACGCGTACCTCTTCGACACAGATCTAATCTTACTCGTCAGATCTAAATCCTATGGCCCTGATCTAATCGACCACAGACGGGCGGCGCTAGCGGCGGCGACTGGCGGCGGCGTGCTCTGAGAGTGGCGGTGCCGGCGAACTAGGGCGCCCGGAGAGGTGGGAAGAGGCTCACCAGAACCGCAGTGACGAGGAGAAGCTCGACGTGTCCTTGGTTGGCGAAGGGGCGCTCGGAGTCGTCGCGGATTTCTCGTCGGAGTAGTCCCTGGCGGCTGTGGCTTCGGCTCGTCGACGTTGGCGATGTTCTGAGCCGCGCTAAGACAAGGGGAGGGTACCGTTAGATGCGCAGGATGCTGGGGATCTTACGCGTATCAAACAGAGGGCAAGGGGAGGCTGGAACTTACGGGGAAAGGTCGCCGGAGTTCGAGCAGAGAGCGGCGGCGCTCAGTTGTTGATGTTGCCGAGGCTACAGGCCATGCGCGAGCAAATGGAAAGTGTCAGTAGATGCGCACGGAGATGAAGAGCAAGCCAGCGTGAACCACAGGCAGAGGGGAGTGCGGTGCTCACCGGAATTCGTCGGCGAGGTCGTCGGAGCAGCGGGGTTGCGGCGAGGAATTCTCACAGCCTGGGGGCGTTCTGTGCTCGGGGTCTGGGCAAAAAAGGAGAGGGAGCAGAGGGGGTTTAAGTAGGCGAGGTGGGGGCGTGAATCACTCCAACATTGATCAGGAATTGACGACGCGAATCAAACAGGAAACGCCCGCGTGATTTGGGGATGAACCAGTCGCTGGGTGGAGACGACGATGGTCGTGTGGGCCATGGCTGTCAGCAAGAGGAAGGGAGAGGGAGTGGGTCCAGACTGTCAGCGAGCTAGTGGGTGCGGGGGCGAGTGAAGAAAACGGTTCGCGGGGTGGGGTGTTGGGCTTAGCTGGGCTGGTTGGGCCAGATTCGGCTGAGGCTTATTTTTTTCCCTTTTAAGCTTTTCTTTTTTTCTATTTGCTTTTCTAAAATGGTTTTCAAACCTCAATTCATATCTGTTTGAATCCAAAACTTTTCAGGATTTTTGTACAATAAATCTTGTACTCAAATAAGTGTCAAACATATCTGTTCACTCAAACAAACTTGGGTCTTTTGAAAATTTAAATAAAACCATGCCTTTATGAGGTGTGATAATAGGCATAGAATTTGTTTTATTTCATATTTTGCTTTGAGAATTTGCTCAAGTTTTTGAAAGCACCTGAGTTTGGATTCTAAGCAATACTGAATGATTAACAGTACCTTTCTCAAAACAAATAACATAAGGGCTTGAGTAAACTTACATAAAATAATAAGCATGGAAGCTTCTGTTTTGAAATGATTTGTTTGAAATGAAATTCATATGATCATGGATGCATGGATGATATGCATAAGTTTGAATCATGATTTTAGGGATGTTACAAATCTAACCCCCTTAAGGTGAATCTCGCCCTCGAGATTCGGATTGGCTAGCAAATAGGTGAGGGTGGTCTTTCCGAAGATCATCTTCTCTTTCCCATGTGGCTTCCTCTTCGGAATGATGGTTCCACTGAACCTTGCAAAACTTGATAGTCTTAGTCCTTGTGACTCTTTCTGCAGTTTCAAGAATCTTGATAGGCTTCTCCTCATAAGTGAGGTCACTTTCCAATTGAACCTCCTCCAAAGGTATAGTATCCTTCAAAGAAGTTTCTTCCATTTTTGGATGACATTTCTTAAGCTGACTCACATGAAATACATTATGAATAGCTGACAAAGACTCCGGCAATTCAATTTCATAGGCAACTTCTCCTTTGCGACTCAGAATCTTGAATGGTCCAACATATCTTGGGGCCAACTTTCCTTTGACTCCAAACCTTTTCACTCCACGAAGTGGTGACACTCTAAGATAGGCTCTATCACCCACTTCATAGGTGACTTCCCTACGCTTAGGATCTGCGTAGCTTTTCTGTCGGGACTGTGTTATCTTCAATCTTTCTTTAACCAACTTGACTTTCTCTTTGGCTTCTTTGATAAGTTCCGGTCCGAACAAACTTCTTTCTCCCACACCATTCCATAACAATGGGGTGGTACACTTTCTCCCGTAGAGAAACTCAAATGGTGCCATCTCAATGCTGGCTTGATAGCTGTTTTTATAAGAAAATTCTGCGTAAGGAAGACTTTCGTCCCAACTGGCCCCGTAGTCTAGGGCACATGCCCTCAACATGTCTTCAGGAATCTGATTAGTTCTTTCTGTCTGTCCATCAGTTTGAGGATGAAAAGCAGTGCTGAATTCCAACCTCGTTCCTAATGACTCATGTAACTGTCTCCAAAAATGGGAAGTGAATTGAGTTCCCCTATCAGACACAATACTCTTGGGCACTCCATGTAGACATACAATTCTACTCATGTAGATTTTGGCCAACTTAGCACTTGTATAGGTTGTATTCACGGGTATGAAATGAGCCACTTTAGTTAGGCGATCCACTACTATCCAAATAGAATCATATCCTGATCTGGTCCTTGGTAATCCGGTAATGAAGTCCATACCAATCTTGTCCCACTTCTAATCAGGAATAGGTAGTGGTTGAAGCAAACCTGCTGGTTTCTGGTGTTCCGCTTTCACTCTACTACACACATCACACAAAGCAATGTGTTCGGCGATGTCCTTCTTGAGGTTATTCCACCAAAATCTTTCCTTCATGTCCATGTACATTTTGGTGTTACCCGGATGAATGGAATACGGTGAGTTGTGTGCTTCTTGTAAAATCAGTTTTCGAAGCTCCGGATCTTGTGGAACACAGATACGTTTCCCATGCCATAAAGTACCCTGTTCGTCTTCATGGAACCCTTTGGCTTTTCCTTTGCCAATCTTTTCTTTAATCTCTTCGATTTCTTTATCAATCTTCTGGGCTTCTTTGATCTTGTCCAACAAAGTGGGTTGAACATCCAAAGACATGAGATGTCCTTCAGTTACAGTCTCCAATCTGAGATCTCTAAATTGGGCACACAAATCATCTGGCAATTCTCCTTTTGTAAGGCCATTCACAAAAACCTTACGACTTAAGGCATCTGTTACAACATTTGCTTTACCAGGATGGTATTGCAAACTTAAGTCATAGTCCTTGATGAGTTCTAGCCATCTTCTTTGTCTCATATTAATTTCCTTCTGGGTGAAGATATACTTCAAACTCTTGTGATCTGTGAACACTTCACAACGTTTTCCCAACAGATAGTGCCTCCATGTTTTGAGTGCATGGACAACAGAGGCTAACTCTAAATCATGAGTAGGATAGTTCACTTCATGAGTTTTGAGTTGTCTTGAGGCATAAGCCACAACTTTTCCTTCTTGCATGAGTAATGCACCCAAACCATGATGAGATGCATCACAATATACTTGGAAATCTTTTTCCAAGTCTGGCAAACACAATACTGGTGCTATCACAAGTCTCTTCTTCAATTCCTGAAAGCTGAGTTCACAACCTTCAGACCAAGCAAATTTCTTGTCTTTCTTTAGCAATTCCGTCATAGGCTTAGCAACTTTGGAGAAATTTTCAGTGAACCTTCTGTAGTAACCTGCTAAGCCAAGGAAACTACGAACTTCTTTCACTGACTTGGGAGATTCCCATTCAGTTACAACTGAAACTTTAGCAGGATCAACTGCTGCACCTTCTTTTGTCATAACATGACCAAGAAATCCAACTTCATTCAACCAGAATTCACACTTGCTGAATTTGGCATACAGTTTGTGCTCTCTAAGTTTCTCGAGTATCAAGCGCAAATGTCCTTCATTCTCTTCTTTTCTCTTGGAGTAGATTAAAATGTCGTTGATGAAAATGACAACAAACTTATCAAGAAATTCCATGAACACCTTGTTCATCATATTCATAAAGTATGCTGGAGCATTGGTCAATCCAAATGGCATCACGGTATACTCATACAATCCATACCTTGTAGTGAAAGCTGCTTTAGGTATGTCTTGTTCTCTTATCTTGAGTTGGAAATAGCCTGACCGTAGATCAATCTTCGAGAATACACAAGCTCCTTCTAGCTGATCAAACAAGTCATTGATTCTAGGCAAAGGGTATTTGTTCTTGATAGTCACCTCATTGAGTGAACGGTAATCAATGCATAACCTTTGACTTCTATCTTTCTTCTCCACAAACAAAACTGGGGCTCCCCAAGATGAAGAACTTGGTTGAATAAATCCTTTCTGCAACTGCTCTCCGAGTTGCTTTTTGAGCTCCTTCAGTTCATCAACTGACATCTTGTACGGTGTCTTTGCTATTGGTCCAGATCCTGGTAGCAAATCAATAAGGAACTCCACATCTCTATCTGGTGGCATTCCCGGCAATTCTTCCGGAAACACATCCAGATATTCACTCACAATTGGCACACTGTCTATGATAACCCCCTTAAGAGAATTTAGCATACTCCTTCTTGCTTCAAAGTTGGTCTTTAATCTGATCCTTTTATTTTCAGGAGTTGTTAGTGAGACAGTATGGTTGGCACAATCTATCACTCCCTTGTGCTTAGTCATCCAGTCCATTCCCAAAATGACATCCAATCCTTGGGAGTTTAGGATTATCAAGTTAACGGGAAACTTATACTTTCCAAACTCTATAACTAGATCATGACATCCTGAATTCACTATCATTTCTCCGCCAGGAGAACTTAATTTTATAGGACACCCAATAGTTTCTACTGGCAGTTCATTTCTTTCAACAAATTCTCTTGATATGAATGAATGAGATGCACCAGTATCAAAGAGAACAAATGCTGGAACAGAATTGAGTTTGAACTTACCAGCAACAGCATCAGGCTCCTCATAGATTTCCTCCACATTGATGTGGTTAACTTGTCCCTTCTGGAAAGGGTTGGGCTTGTTGGGTCCTTCAACTTTCTTTTCTGGGCATTCATTTGCATAATGCCCCATCTTCTTGCACTTGAAGCATTCCACCTGACTGATGTCCTTCTTGACAGGCTGGCTTCCACTGCCACTTCCATTTCCACTGTGGTGGCTCTTATATCCACCCTTGTGGTTCTTGTACTTGTCATTGTCATGACTACGGTGATGCTTGTTGTCATGACGGTTGTGGTTGTGGTGCTTGTTGAATTTCCCATGCTTGTGGGATCCTGAGCTTCCACTGTCATCGTAATGGGAACGTTTGTGAGACGACCCCGAGCTGTGCTTGTCCGAGTGCTTTCTCTTCCTTCTCTCAACTTGTTTCATTTTGTTCTCCAAAATAGCAGCCTTATCACAAACAGACTGGTATGTGGGAACATATGCCACAGCCAACTGCAGGTTCAGCTCATCATTCAAGCCTACAAGAAATTTTTCCTTTCTCTTAGCATCGGTGTCAACTTCATCCGGTGCATAACGCGCCAGATTGTTGAACTCCTCAATGTATTCAGCCACGCTGCGGTGGCGCTGCTTCAGATTATGGAACTCTTTCTTTTTCAGACTCATCACTCCAGATGAGATATGAGCAGTACGAAAGCCATCCTCAAAGATAGCCCAGGTCACATCTTCTATGGGGGTGGTGATCTGGAAGTTATCCCACCAAGTGGCGGCTGGTCCTTCCAGCAAATGTGCTGCAAATCTGACCTTTTCTGCATCAGTACAGCCCACAGTTACCAAGTCCTTGTTCACAGAGCGTAGCCAGTCATTGTCCACCATGGGATCAGTTGTTCCCGAGAACTTTGCTGGCCTCAATCTCAAGAACCTGGTAAGCATGTCAAAGCCCGGTGGGTTGTTGTTGTTGTTGTTGTTGTTATTGTTGTTGTTGTTGTTGTTTTGGTTTTGGATGAGCGTCATCATCATTTGCATCAGCTGAGTCTGAGCTGTCATCATTTGTTGCATTTTCGGAGTGATGTTGTTGTTGTTGGGGTTGGGGTTTGCACGGCGGGGAGGCATCTGTGGTTGGTTCAATAGAGGTAAGAATGAGATACCCATAGATGCTTTCATGCACAATACATCACATAAACAATCACAAAGCATGAAACATAATGATAAAGGTTCAACAACCAGATAACAAGTTTGCAAAATAAAACACACACAAATAACAAGCCATCCACATGTCGGATGGTCACATAACAAGTTCTCAATCAACAAGTGTTGGGAATATGCCCTAGAAGCAATCATGTATGATGAGATTTCCCATTGTATTAATTAGTCCTTGTATAAACATCTGATATGTATCATTGAATATGTGATTCGGTTGTGGAAGAAGTATTCATGTTGTTTGTACTAAATATCCTTGGTCATTGAGGTTGTGCTGGACACACAACTTAGACAATTGTGAAAGTTGGCTTGATGACTCGGTTCCACTTGTCATGGGCATGGAGATGCTATTCCAACTTACACAGACTCGGCTAAAGAGTTTAGCGAGTCGGATTGACCCATATTGAGGTACAACGAACAAGTTGTCATTTGTATATCTCAATCAATGTAATCCTTAGACCTGAGGTTATTGCATAGTCCGAGTTGAGGATCACCGACTTAGGTTCTGTCAAACGGTGATCCGTAACTGGGCAGTTATAAAGGCAGGGTTCGGGTCGACTGAGAATCAAGATGTGTGATGTGAATAACCAAGATGGGATTTTGCCCCTCCACTCGGAGAGATATTATCTGGGCCCTCTCGTGAGATATGATTCGGAAAGCATGGCCATGCACGACTCGGTTAAGTGTTAACCGAGGCAATCGACTAAGAGTTAGTTGGGTGAATAACTTATCTCGGATCGAGAAGAGAGTCAGACTATTTAAGGGATGACATATATTCGCCTATAGTCTGAAAAGGTATATCGTGAGGCAAAAAGGGACTCGAATGCAAGTCGCATTGGAAAGGCAAGTCGTCATGACTCTTTGGTACTTGGGAGTCGGCACGTTCTGCAAGGAGCCGCTACCGACTGATCGATTGAGAGTCGGACTCCTATCGTGTCCAAGTAGCCATGAGCCTACGGGGTCACACACTTAAGAGCGGGAGCAAGTTCGGATTGGATCTGAACATATAATCTGGTTGGGTTGGACCTTAACCTGATTAGGACTGAGTTAGTGAGTTGGACTCACGGTGAGTAGTGTTATATGGGCTTTAGTGAATGGGTCGCACGAGCAGATCCCACGTTCACTCCCTATATATAGTGGAGCACCTTAACCCAGAAAGGTTAATCGTTGTTCGGTTAGGTCATTCCATGTGTTGGAAACCCTAGCTCCACAGCAGTCCAGCCGTCGTCACGAACCTAGCAGTTCACCGCCGGCGCTCCTCCTTGTACGTGTGGATACCAGCAGAGGTGCTGTGCGATCAGCACCAGGACGATCGGATCCTGAGGACTGCACTGCATCAACTGACGCGCTTCATCAGTAATCCGCAACCGCGCGTCTAGTGGTAAACCTCGTGTCCTTCTACCTCAGCTAGTTCTTGGGATCACCACGTTAGAGGAAAAAGTTTTGTTTTATCTATGCGTGGCCCAACAGTGGTATCAGAGCGATAGCTTCTGGTTTTAGGCTCGAGATCTCGCATATGTGATATGCGGTAGGCTGTAGATGAGATCTATGTGCTGCTTTGGTGGACAATTTATGAGATAGATCGGTTTTGTACGAAGTTGATTGGATCAACGGTACTTGGGGAATGGTAGATCTGATTTCCGTGATCATACTGCTGAGGTCGTGAAACGACATACCCCTACCGGTCGGCTTCCGCCATCGGGGTAGACTATGACACGTAAATCCAGAAGCGGTGATCGAAGATCAAAGATTTTGATCGAATCAGAACGATGGTCGGAATCCATGTCCAGATCGTAGATGAGATCTACGTTTTCGGAATCGGGACCACCGGCTTCGCCCTGTCGTAGCGCCTTAGATGTCGTTGCGAGTTTCACAACGCCGGTAGATATTGTATCTATGCATAACTTGTTTTTGCAGGAAGTTGTGAATGGTATGGTTCATGTGCATGTGATGTATGTGTGTAATCCATACGTGATCTGCGAATCACGGTTTATGTCAGCCGGCTGGAGCCTAGGTGCTGTCATTTTATTGTATAACGACCTGCGTGTCGGATTATCTATGTAATTTACTTTACTAAGCTAGTGTAGCTGTTTGGAGAACCCGGAAGGCATGCAAGGCGTTGTACATGTCGGCGACATGGAGTAAGACGGCAAGTGACAAGAGTTGGCACGAGTCGGATTACAGGTTTTGTGGAGATGGAGATCTCCATGAAGAGAGCCATACCATTTCACATTATAATTGCTTTATTTTGTGTTATTGTTATGTCTTAGTTTTACCTCTATTAGATAGTCGGTAAAATTTAATCCCTCAAAGAAGGTCTAGTCGGTTTTCCCGCCAGTGTTTGCACCATCACAAGTCGGACATTTTTGGTAGTGGGCTCATAATATTGAGGTGATGCCAATTCTTTCCGACTAGGTGGGTTCGAGTCGGACTCTTACTGAAGAAACACTCGGTAAGCTAGACGGGTCTATCACAACGGTTGTGGCACTCGGGGAAAAGTCGGATGGGAGCCGGGGCATGTGATGCCACCCATCCAACAGGAGTCGCACGAGATGCGATTGACAAGGAGTTGTCTACCTAGATCACTTGGCGGCTAGTGGTGATGCTAAAGCTCACTAGCCGAATTGCTTATTTAGGATCCTGAATCACTAAGTAACCATCGGAGGGGTGTTGGTTCTAGTGGGAGCATAAAATATTAAAGTATTTAATATGCTTGCTCTTTTATGAATACATGTCTTAAGTGTTTTGCATATTTTCTGTTGTAGATCATGGCACCAAGTAGCAGTCACTCTCAGATATCTGATTTTGCGTTGAGAACTATCCTTGAGAAAGATAAACTGAATGACACTAATTTTACCAACTGGTATCGAAATCTGAGAATTGTTCTCAAACAAGAAAAGAAGGACCATGTCCTAGACAACCCACTTCCAGATGAGCCGAATGAGAATGTGACTATCGCAGCCACCAATGCCTACCGTCGGGCTAAGGATGAGTCCACGGATATTAGCTGTCTTATGCTTGCTCACATGGAACCGGACTTGCAAAAGCAGTTCGAGCATGTTGAGGCCTACGATATGATCGAAAGCCTCAAAAGTATGTTCCAGGCTCAGGCGAAGACTGAGAGGTATCAAGTCTCTCAGGCTTTGCTGAGTTGCAAGCTTAAGGATGGTGATCCACTAAGACCGCATGTGATCAAAATGGTTGGTTATGTGCAGTCTTTGGAGAGGCTTGGGTACCCCATTAGCGAAGAGTTCGCTACGGATATAATTCTGAACTCTCTTCCTAGTGCATATGGGCAGTTCATTTCGAACTACCACATGCATGGTATGGATAATAAGCTCACTGAATTGCATGGGATGCTCAAGCAGGCAGAGGCGGATCTCAAGAAGGGCACCAGACAAGTGTTGATGGTGCAGAATAAGGCTAAGTTCAAGAAGAGTTCTTGGACTAAGAAGAAGGCTAAGTTAGGAGGAAAGCAGGCTCCGGACCCGGTCCCAAGCACTTCCTCAGGGACTAAGCCATCTCCTTCAGCCGGATCCACTTGCTTCTACTGCAAGGCGGATGGCCACTGGAAGAGGAACTGTAGCAAGTACTTGGCCGATAAAGCCAAGAGTGGAGGTATGACTTCCGACTCAGGTACACTTGTTTGCAATGTTATAGACATATATCTTGATGATGCACCTAATAGTTCTTGGGTATATGATACCGGATCAGTTATTCACATCTGCAACTCGTTGTAGGGACTGGTAAGAACTAGGAGCGTAGCAACAGGCGAGGTTGATATTCGAGTCGGCAACAAAGCAAGAGTTGCTGCGTTGGAAGTTGGCACGATGCAACTTCATTTACCTTCCGGATTCATTATGGAACTGAATGATTGTTATTATGTTCCAGTGCTCAGTCGAAACATTATTTCTGCTTCATGTTTGATGAGGCAAGGCTATGAGTCAAATATCAAGAATAATGGTTGTTCTTTGTATTTGAATGATATGTTTCACGACTTTGCACCCGTCTAGGACGGGTTATTTATTTTGAATCTTGATGGTGAGTCGGTTTATAACATAAATGTTAAAAGGTTGAAACCAAATGATCCGAATATGACTTACTTTTGGCACTGTCGGCTTGGTCATATAAGTTGGAAACGCATGAAGAAGCTCCATGATGATGGACTCCTAACTTCGTTCGACTTGGAGTCATTCGAGACATGCGAATCTTGCCTACTCGGCAAAATGACCAAGACACCTTTTGCAAAGAGTTGCGAAAGGGCGTCCGACTTGTTGGGACTAGTACATAGTGATGTATGTGGACCAATGAGCACGACAGCCAGGGGTCGTTATGAGTACTTCATTACCTTCACTGATGATTTGAGTAGGTATGGATATATCTACTTGATGAAGCATAAGTCGGAAGCCTTTGAAAAGTTCAAAGAATTCCAAAATGAAGCACAAAATCAACTTGGCAAGAAAATAAAGTTTCTTCGGTCGGACCGAGGAGGCGAGTACATGAGCCATGAGTTTGATGACCATCTGAAAAGTTGTGGAATAGTTCCTCAACTTACTCCGCCAGGAACGCCACAAAGGAACGGTGTTTCGAAAAGGCGGAATCGAACCTTGTTGGACATGGTACGATCAATGATGAGTCAGACAGATCTGCCTTTATCATTTTGGGGTTATTGTCTAGAAACAGCGGCGTTCACACTAAACAGAGTACCATCAAAATCGGTAGAGAAGACACCGCATCAGATGTGGACAGGCAAAAAGCCGAGTTTGTCTTTTCTTAAGATTTGGGGTTGTGAAGCATATGTCAAGCGACTTCAGTCGGACAAGCTTACGGCCAGGTCGGATAAATGTATTTTCGTGGGTTATCCGAGGGAAACCTTGGGTTACTACTTCTACAACCGAGAAGAGGGCAAAGTGTTTGTCGCTCGGAACGGTGTCTTCCTTGAGAAAGAGTTTCTCAGTCGGGGAGTAAGTGGGAGCATGGTGCAGCTCGAAGAAATTCGAGAGGAACCGGCTAGTAGCGAGTCGGCAAAAACCTTGGAGGTTGAGCCGGCCGTGGCAGCTGAGCCGGCAGCAACACCTGTACTACGAAGATCGGCGAGATTACGAAGTGTTCGTGATGTGTTACTGTTAGACAGTGATGAGCCGGAAAATTATTCGGAAGCGATGGTGGGATCTGATTCCGCGTCATGGCTTGGAGCCATGAGATCCGAGTTAAAGTCCATGGATGAAAATCAAGTTTGGAACTTGGTTGATCTGCCAGACGGTGCAAGACCCGTCGAGTGCAAATGGGTCTTTAAGAAGAAAACTGATATGAATGGAAATGTTTCCGTCTATAAAGCACGCCTTGTCGCGAAGGGGTTCCGACAAGTTCAAGGAGTTGATTACGACGAGACTTTCTCGCCCGTAGCGATGCTTAAATCAGTTCGGATCATGTTAGCTATAGCGGCCTATTTCGACTACGAGATATGGCAGATGGATGTCAAAACGGCTTTCCTTAACGGAAATTTAACTGAGGACGTGTATATGATACAGCCCGAGGGTTTTGTCGATCCGGCTAATGCTGACAAGGTGTGCAAACTTCAGAAATCCATTTATGGGTTGAAGCAAGCATCTCGGAGTTGGAATATTCGCTTTGATGAGGTAGTCAAATCGTTTGGCTTCATCAAGAGTGATCATGATTCTTGTTTATACAAGAAGTTTAGTGGGAACAAAGTAAATTTTCTAATCTTATATGTGGATGACATATTACTGATTGGAAATGATGTCCAGATGTTGCAAGAAACCAAGGAATCATTGGAAAGGAGTTTCTCAATGAAAGACTTGGGTGAGGCAACATACATCCTCGGAATCCGGATCTATAGAGATAGATCAAGGAGGCTCATTGGATTGAGTTAGAGTACTTATTTGGACAAAGTGTTGAAGAAGTTCAACATGGAATCGTCTAAGAAGGGGTTCTTACCGATGTCCCATGGTGTAAAACTTAGCAAGACTCAGTGTCCTTCGACAACTGATGAGCGAAGTCGGATGAGTGCGATTCCATATGCTTCTGCAGTCGGATACATCATGTACGCCATGATTTGTACTAGGCCGAATGTTTCCTATGCTCTAAGTGTTGTGAGCAGATACCAGGCTAATCCTGGAGAGATCCACTGGACAGCGGCTAAAAATATCCTAAAGTACTTGAGAAGGACTAAGGATATGTTCTTGGTTTATGGTGGTGAAGATGAACTCAGTGTAAAGGGTTACACGGATGCGAGTTATCTTACCGACTCTGATGATTCTCGCTCACAATCCGGATACGTGTTTATTATAAACGGAGGTGCTGTGAGCTGGAAGAGTTCCAAGCAAGAGACTGTGTCTGCGTCTACAACAGAGGCTGAGTATATTGCCGCCTCGGAGGCAGCAAAGGAAGCTGTTTGGATGAGGAATTTCCTCATGGATCTTGGTGTGGTTCAGGGCTCGTCCAATCCGTTGGACGTGTATTGTGACAACAATGGTGCTATTGCACAAGCCAAGGAACCTAGACAGCACCAGAAGAAAAAGCACATACTCATGCGGTACCACCTGATTCGCCAGTTTGTGGATCAGGGTGATATCAAGTTATGCAAGGTACACACGGATGCAAATATTGCGGATCCGTTGACAAAGCCGTTACCACAGCCGAAGCATGAGGCGCACCTGAGAGCCATGGGCATTAAATGCTTAGACATGTGATGTCGGAAGATTGACTCTAGTGCAAGTGGGAGACTGTTGGGAATATGCCCTAGAAGCAATCATGTATGATGAGATTTCCCATTGTATTCATAAACATATTAATTAGTCCTTGTATAAACATCTGATGTGTATCATTGAATATGTGATTCGGTTGTGGAACTATGCATTCATGTTGTTTGTACTAAATATCCTTGGTCATTGAGGTTGTGCTGGACACACAACTTAGACCAATGTGAAAGTTGGCTTGATGACTCGGTTCCACTTGTCATGGGCATGGAGATGCTATTCCAACTTACATAGACTCGGCTAAAGAGTTTAGCGAGTCGGATTGACCCATATTGAGGTACAACGAACAAGTTGTCATTTGTATATCTCAATCAATGTAATCCTTAGACCTGAGGTTGTTGCATAGTCCGAGTTGAGGATCACCGACTTAGGTTCTGTCAAACGCTGATCCGTAACTGGGCAGTTATAAAGGCAGGGTTCGGGTCGACTGAGAATCAAGATGCGTGATGTGAATAACCAAGATGGGATTTTGCCCCTCCACTCGGAGAGATATTCTCTGGGCCCTCTCATGAGATATGATTCGGAAAGCATGGCCATGCACGACTCGGTTAAGTGTTAACCGAGGCAATCGACTAAGAGTTAGTCGGGTGAATAACTTATCTCGGATCGAGAAGAGAGTCAGACTATTTAAGGGATGACATATATTCGCATATAGTCTGACAAGGTATATCGTGAGGCAAAAAGGGACTTGGACGCATGTCGCATTGGAAAGGCAAGTCGTCATGACTCTTTGGTACTTGGGAGTCGGCATGTTTTGCTAGGAGCCGCTACCGACTGATCGATTGAGAGTCGGACTCCTATCGTGTCCAAGTAGCCATGAGCCTGCGGGGTCACACACTTAAGAGCGGGAGCAAGTTCGGATTGGATCTGAACATATAATCTGGTTGGGTCGGACCTTAACCTGATTAGGACTGAGTTAGTGAGTTGGACTCACGGTGACTAGTGTTATATGGGCTTTAGTGAATGGGTCGCGCGAGCAGAGCCCACGTTCACTCCCTATATATAGTGGAGCACTTTAACCCAGAAAGGTTAATCGTTGTTCGGTTAGGTCATTCCATGTGTTGGAAACCCTAGCTCCACAGCAGTCCTGCCGTCGTCACGAACGTAGCAGTTCGCCGCCGGCGCTCCTCCTTGTACGTGTGGATACCAGCAGAGGTATTGTGCGATCAGCACCAGGACGATCGGATCGTGAGGGCTGCACTGCATCAACTGACACGCTTCATCAGTAATCCGCAACCGCGCGTCTAGTGGTAAACCTCGTTGCCTTCTACCTCAGATAGTTCTTGGGATTACCACGTTAGAGGAAAAAGTTTTGTTTTATCTCTGCGTGGCCCAACAACAAGTACGATAATATATGATAAATGAGTAGTCAAATCTACTCCTCGGCATCAACCTCCTCCTCGACAAAGGTAAGACATGCATTCTCCATTGTGGTCTTGTATTCCTCGACGCTGGTGGTCAAGGTCTCTATCTTGGCTTTGAGAGCCCTCTTCTGGGAACGAAGCCTCTCAATCACCGTCTTCTGATGCTCGAGCTCGAAGTCCTTGGCCTGCAGTTCTTCAGTCATGTCCCGGATCTTCTTGTTCCTATCCTGGACTCGCTTCCCTGACTCTTGAATTTTCTGTCCTGGATCTCGAACTTCGCCTCCATCTCCTTGACTATCTCGTCTTGCTCCGCGAAGAGCTTGTCCTTCTCCGAAGCTGCACCTGGAGTTCGTCATTGCTGAGCATGACGTAGGTCCTATCGGAGTCCACGTGCCTAATGAGAGCCTCTAAGTCCTGCAGGTATAGACGAATCGGCTCCGCTGTGTCCCTCGAATCGTCCTCAAAGTCAATGGACTCTCCATCCTCATCACGTCTACCCAAGACGTGGAAGTGAGTACCTCTAACCTGTCGGGAGTGTCTCCCTAGCAGACGTCCTATCAGATCCTGCATGACTACCTCAAGGCCTCTCTCCTTGTCATCATGCATGATCTTGAACATGATGGCTTCCATGGTAGGCTCTGTCTGGCGTCCGGGCTGGTTAACCTTGAAACCCCAGAGGTCTTTCCTCTCAAACTTGGTGAGGGGAAGCACCATGATGGTAGGAAGAGGGAGATTGAGCAAAGTAGTAATATCAACAATACGAGGACCAAAGCGAGTTCCCTGGAACTCCTCAACAGTGCCGATGGTGACAGTAGGCATCTATTTATAAGATATAAAAGTTAGAACAACACAATTCAAGATAAAACAAAAGACAAAACATCACATACATATCCTTGGAAATCAAAACACACAAGTCATGACATACATGGATCCATTACAACAACCAAGGTTCAACTTATTTTAAGGCAACATTTGGAAGATAAGGTGATAAGTGGTGGTACAACTAACGAAGTACGCTTACAATCCTATCTCACTGGATCTGTTGGCTAACACAATGTTTCTAGAAACAATCAGTCTATCTTGCTCACATGACTCCATCACTAAGTCTAGAATGTCTCCTCTTAGGGTTTGGTTGGTAGCTTCCAACTCTTGGGTGTGTTTCTTCTCTTCCTTTAGATCATTTTGGAGGTTGAGCATTCTGCACTTGACTCTATCACCAAGTTCTTTGATGGTCTTCCAAGCTGCATCCCTTGCTGATTCAAAGAATGTAGTGTGCACCACTGAATTGGTGAACATGCAGAATCCTTTTTCCTGGTGGTTGTCTTCCTTGTTTTTATACAAGTGAAGTTGCACCCACCAGTATTCAACTCCTTCATCCATCACAGGAAAACCTTTGTACACAGTTGCACCTTGTATCTCTAATGCAACCATGAGGTCCTTGAGAGCCTTGGGGAATTCTGTCTCACACTCCAAGGTCATTGTCATGAGTGGTCCTTTCCTTACGGCTTCTTTGATGGAGTTCATCTACAAATAGAGATGAGAAGGAAAATTAGAAAAGTTTACGAGAAGAATAGACAAGTGTAGAAGTTGCTGAAAATTTTTCCTTAGTGGTTTCCAATCCTAGGGTCATAATCCTACAGGAAACACAGTGCTCTGATACCATCTGTAAGATCCCTCCTTTATAAAGGTAAAGGATCCCTGTGATTGCAATGCTAGTCCCTGGATCAATTCTAGCATCCATAGTTTAAGATGAAGTACACAGATACAAAGGTCATTATTACAGGCATTCTAGAGACAAACATAGTCTTTACAACTCCAAGGCCACATGCCTAATACAAGAGTTTGAATAAGTAAATAAATAAAAGTCTTCGTCTTCATGTGCCACAGTCAAACATGTTGAGTGTAGACTCATGACTCCTAATCCTCATCAGAGTAACCTGCAACATCACAAGTTACAGCCACAGTGGGTCAATACATTGGAATAGTATTGGCAAGTGATACCTTAGTGTAAGTTAGGTGGACTAGATACTATATGCAATTTGGCTAAGTGTAGCTTGGCTTGCTTTGCTGAAAATAGATTTTGCCTATTAGTTGAAATCACTAAGTTTTTCTTTGTCAAAATCTTTTCCCAAGGAACCACCAATAGACATTGAGGTCCTTCACCCTTGTTCACCCACAAGTTTTTACTTAGAAATTGGGATGAGGAGATTCTTGATAGCTTCCATGTCTTGATGCTCAAATTGTCCTTTTCCAGAGACATGGCTAAGTACTTAGATTTTTCCATCTGCAGAGGTTGTGCACTTTCCCCACCAGACTTGATTTTCACCAAGACAGGACCTTTCAGAAGCCTTCCCTTAGACCAAATGGATGCGTTCCAACCTATCAACCCACTACCACCAACTGTCCAAATGGCTAAGTTCTAGCAACCTATGTGATCCAGGCAGAGCCCATATTGCCAAGTGGTTGCACTAGAAGCTTCTCAACACTTGGCCTCTAAATCTCTTTGTTCCTGGGTGGCTTTCCACAAGTGAGATACACAAGGTTCACCAGTCCCCTGGCCTTGTGTAACCACTCAACACAAACCAATCCTTCCATTCCACCCAGGTGTTTCATTAACTTAGTTGTTTTATTAGGCAAAACACAAGTCCAAAGACTTAGAAATATTTTCATCATAGCATGTATATTTCACCAACCCTTGGTTGCTACTAGCTAGGCTAAGCATGGCATAGATAATAACTTAACTTAGAAATTTCCTAGCAATTCTACAACTACTAGGATTTCCCAACATGGCATATAAGCAAAATAATAACATGCAAGACTTAGCAAAATATTTCTAATGCTTAGTATAAAACATAGGGATAAAAAATATTCATGAAGCACCACTTGCCTTGGTAGTTTGGAGAGTAGTTACACTCTTCACAATCACAATCACTAGCACCAAAATCTACATACAGAATTATAGCAACAAATTACATACAAATCATATACAACCAAAAATATATGTATGCATTCAAGATGGTATGTGATGATTTTTTTTAAAACTCAACCAAGCAAGTAAACAGTACTGAATCATAAACAAGTTAAAAACTTGCCAAACAACATTTATTTAAACCCTAAATCATTTCCTAAACATTTCATATACTCAAATTAGTCCTACACAAGTTTCTGCAAATAAAACCATTTTAACAGAAGTAAAACATTAAACACATTGCATATTTAGAAAGATCTTGCCCTCCTGATTCCAACGGTATAAAATTTGTCAAATTCTAACGTGTGGATCAAAAGTTATAGCCAAAACAAATTTGAACATTTAATAGATTCAAATTCTGTCTTTTAAATCTAACTGCTGCCACGCGTCTTGTTCTAATTGGACCGTACCGGTTCGGGCGGATCGATCAACGAGAGCCACACGATTTAAATGAAGATGCACGGCCAGATCTAACGCATACCTCTTCGACACAGATCTAATCTTACTCGTCAGATCTAAATCCTACGGCCCCGATCTAATCGACCACAGACGGGCGGCGCTAGCGGCGGCGACTGGCGGCGGCGTGCTCTGACAGTGGCGGTGCCGGCGAACTAGGGCGCCCGGAGAGGTGGGAAGATGCTCACCAGAACCGCAGTGACGAGGAGAAGCTCGACGTGTCCTTGGTTGGCGAAGGGGCGCTCAGAGTCGTTGCGGATTGCTCGTCGGAGTAGTCCCTGGCGGCTGTGGCTTCGGCTCGTCGACGTTGGCGATGTTCTGAGCCGTGCTAAGACAAGGGGAGGGTACCGTTAGATGCGCATGACGCTGGGGATCTTACGCGTATCAAACAGAGGGCAAGGGGAGGCTGGAACTTACGGGGAAAGGTCGCCGGAGTTCGAGCAGAGAGCGGCGGCGCTCAGTTGTTGACGTTGCCAAGGCTACAGGCCATGCGCGAGCAAATGGAAAGTGTCAGTAGATGCGCACGGAGATGCAGAGCAAGCCAGCGTGAACCACAATCAGAGGGGAGTGCGGTGCTCACCGGAATTCGTCGGCGAGGTCGTCGGAGCAGCGGGGTTGCGGCGAGGAATTCTCGCAGCCTGGGGGCGTTCTGTGCTCGGGGTCTGGGGGAAAAAGGAGAGGTGGCATAGGGGGTTTAAGTAGGTGAGGTGGGGGCGTGAATCACTCCAGCATTGATCGGGAATTGACGACGCGAATCAAACAGGAAACGCCCGCGTGATTTGGGGATGAACCAGTCGCTGGGTGGAGACGACGATGGTCGTGTGGGCCGTGGCTGTCAGCGAGAGGAAGGGAGAGGGAGTGGGTCCAGACTGTCAGCGAGCTAGTGGGTGCGGGGGCGAGTGAAGAAAACGGTTCGCGGGGTGGGGTGTTGGGCTTAGCTGGGCTGGTTGGGCCAGATTCGGCTGAGGCTTATTTTTTCCCTTTTAAGCTTTTCTTTTTTTCTGTTTGCTTTTCTAAAATGGTTTTCAAACCTCAATTCAAATCTGTTTGAATCCAAAACTTTTCAGGATTTTTGTACAATAAATCTTGTACTCAAATAAGTGTCAAACACATCTGTTCACTCAAACACACTTGGGTATTTTGAAAATTTAAATAAAACCATGCCTTTATGAGGTGTGATAATAGGCATAGAATTTGTTTTATTTCATATTTTGCTTTGAGACTTTGCTCAAGTTTTTGAAAGCACCTGAGTTTGGATTCTAAGCAATACTGAATGATTAACAGTACCTTTCTCAAAACAAATAACATAAGGGCTTGAGTAAACTTACATAAAATAATAAGCATGGAAGCTTATGTTTTGAAATGATTTGTTTGAAATGAAATTCATATGATCATGGATGCATGGATGATATGCATAAGTTTGAATCATGATTTTAGGGATGTTACAACTGTCATCTTGGGAACTGCACATGTGGACAATCTTCACAAGGTAGCCTTAGCTCAAACCTTGGCCGCAAGGGAACCCATACTAAGGTATATAAATTTCCAGTCAAGCCCTACCCAATTTTCGGGTATTATGGTTGTACGGTAAAATTGGAATGGTATCGCATCCAGACAACCATCAGTTTTATAAAGGGATAAGGCACATGCCTTCACATTTTCATCATCAAAATCATCTGGTGTTCAAGACCACATGGCAAAAACATTTCAGTAGAATGACTCATCATTCTAAGGTTTTCATAACCATTTTCACCAAGTATTCCCATCTAAAGTGGATCAAGTTTTATGCTTAGCACTAGCATCTACAAGTGGGGGGTAAACACTAATGAGGGGTGGTAAAAAAGTGTATCCTATATAGGTTCAATATCATGCCTCAGGATGATATCAAGATTTATCTAACTTAGGTCAAGTTTTATGCTCTTTATGCTACCTTTAAAACATCTTTCTAAGCTCTACAAGTCACTAAGTAAACCAAACTAAGAAGCTTTGATAAAGAAATAAAATACTAAGCTTGCAAGTAAAACTAGGATGGGGTATCAAGTTGTCGTGGCGGTGGCACGGCAGATGCCATGGGTAGGCTTAAGTTGGGGGCCGAATGGGTGCTAGTGGTCACCGGGGAGGGAGTGCACGGTCTAGCCATGCACGAAGAACAAGATGAACTCTCCACACTTAGGAATTTTATTGATGCTCGAGATTTAAAAGTGCTCCTTGAGCTATATGAACTAGTGTTCTGTGCACTACTTCCCTACTTGGTCCAACCTCCTCCTCCTACTGATATGCCCCTCCTTATATAGGCACTGCTAGCTAGGTTATTCCCCTGTGGGTTCTAGGGTTACTGTTTGGATCCTGGTCCCTACTATGCGGGCCAGGTCATGGGCTTTCCCTAAGCCCAATGGCCCAGTCCATAAAGCTAGACAGCTAACGGTCTTCTGGTACGTCGCCTCCTGTTCCTTTTGGCGTCATGCAGTAACTTTGTGCGTCAGCCCTTGCTTTGGGCGTCACCCGGCTCCTTTGCTGTCACCCGGCTTCGCCCTTCTCTTTTGACCATGCTTTTCCATGGTCCCTCCTAAGCCTCACTCAGAAAGGTGCCACGCGTCCTATCTGACTCGGCCTCTCCTCAGGAGACTCGGCTCGTTGGTTCCTGCAAGGCTAACATCTTTGTCCTATACGGGCCGACATAGTGCATATGTCGGCGGCATACGATCCTTTTACCCGACCGTACTTACTCGGCCTAGTTCTTTCTTCACTCGGCGTAAGCCAAGCTGTGCTGTGTTTTACCCCTTGTGACCCTACCAGGGGTTATCCCCCCGACATTAGTCCCCGAAGCTGGTGAGGTCTAGCAGTTCTAGCTATTAGGCGTCTCCAGGTTCCTTTAATGTAATTGGAACTTTTCCTTTTGTCCTTATCCTTTGCTTATGGCGCACTGTTTGGCGCGATTTCGCATTTTGCCAAGTCTGTCTGGCCGTTTTCGGGTCTGTTCTTTGACTTTCTGGCTCGTTTGTGCCTCGTGACGAGTCATTTTGGCCAATTCCGAGTCATTTTCGGCATGCTTCCGTCACTGACAGCTGGTAATCATGGTAACTTGCCTCAAATTTTGTTCCAAGGCTTGACCGCACAGTGACGACTGCGTAGTTATCCCCGTCAACGTGGCAGTCCCATCGGTCTGCGCCCCTTGTCCTTCCTTTTGTGACGTGGCAAGGGATTTTTCGTGTATCGTTGTCACGTGGCGCCCGCTGATTGGCTCACTCGGCCGGGTACACGGCCACACGCTGGCCATACGGCGCAGGGGATCCCACGATTGGGGTTTTTACTGCCCTTAAGTAGGGGTGAGGGTTTCCCTCGCCCATTCAGTTTCTCCCCTGCCTCTTCTTGCTTGCGCCTGCAAAATCAAACTTCTCCCTCTGCGGTTTTTCTTGCCTTCTGCTCTTGCCTTGCGATTGCCGTTTTACTCTTCTCATTCCACTACGGGTTCTTGTTTTTCCAAACCTCTTCAAACGGTGGAGGAGATTGAGTACATGAGGATCATGGACGCACGCGACGACGCTGAAGGGGCTGAGGAGCAGGAGGTTCCCGCCGGAGAGCGCGGTGGCTGGGACGGTTCGGAGGTCTCCACCGAGGAGCTTGAATGGCTTCGCTCCGCCAGGCACATCCCGCTCCAAGTTTACTGCCGTCTTCCCGCCGGTGAGATCTCCCCCAAACCCGATGCCAATGAGCGGGTGGTTTTCCTCTCTCACTTTAAGCGAGGCTTCGCTCTGCCAGTGAGCAGCTTCTTTTCTTCGTTTCTTTCCACTTTCCATCTCCAGACCCATCATATTCCCGCCAACGCGATTGGCTCCCTTTCCTGCTTTATTTCTGCTTGTGATGCCTATTTTGTCATTTGGCCTACAGTTCTCCTGTGGGCCAAATATTTTAGTTTTAGGGTGCAAGTTATCCCTCAGCCTGGTGCTCCCCGAGCCGAGAAGAAACCGACTCAGTGCGGTGCCGCTAGCATCACACCCAGGAGAGACTCCATCTTTCCTCGGGTTACTGGCCTTGATTCTTGCAAGAAATGGCATAGGACTTTCTTCTATGTCAAAAACAGTGGGGCCACCGATAACATCCGACTCCCCCTTTCTCGGACGAGGTCTCCAGCAAGAAGTTATGGCATCTTGACCCGCGCGACCAAGACACTATGATAAATGAGGCCAATGTGATCTTGGAATGGTTGTTGTCGCCGGATGAGAACTTTCATCTCGCCGACACGGACCTCATGTGCACCATCATCTCACGCTAGGTAAGCCCTATCCAAGCCAGGAGCCACAAGATGTGCTTCATGAGTGGCTCCCATGACCCCACTCAGCACTCCATGAAGGATCTTACCCATGACTCTGTGGCTCGCCGAGTAAGCTCGATCTTCAAACTGAACTTGGCGGATGATTGGGCTTGGAGCTGCCCTCCGTTTAGCCGGGTCAATCCTATCCCCTGGGTAAGTTTCCGAGTCATTTTCACTGCCGAGTCAGCTTTAGCTTGTTTGCTACTCTCAGTTTAGTTTTCGATACTTATTCTGTTTGTCTTTCACAGAACCTTGTTCACCAGGTTGATGATAATACTGTCCCCCCTAGTGGTTACAATGAGGATAGCTCCGACTCCGACGAAGTCGAGTATGATTTGGAGTGCTTCATACCCATTCCGCATGCGGCTGCTGCTTCAACTTCGGGTAAGAGTCAATCTCGAAACTGCTTACAAGATTGGTCTGAAGATGATGAGGATGATGATTGTAAGATTTTGGAGGTACTTGCCTTGTGACCTTAGCCCTCTAACTTATTCGAGTAAGCCTGTCATTTACTTATGCAGCTATCCAGGTACATGACACTCCACCTCTCACCGTGGGTGGAGTCGGCAAAATGCCTGTCGCTAAGCCGAATAAGCGACGCGAGGCCTCCTCCAGTACTCAGCCAGCCAAAAAGAGCAAGGCTACTCCCGTTGCTCCTGCGGCTGCCACGCTGGCTGAGACCAGCAAAGCTGCTGGGTGCCGAGTCACACGTCGCACACCGTGGAATCCGGTTGTCACCGGGTAAGCTTTTGTGTTATGCTTACATCACATTTTTCCTTCTTATGCGTTGCTACTGTTTTCTTATGCATGTTTTGTTGTTTTCAGCGTTGTGCCTCTATCGGCTAACCAGGCTGCTCCTAGCATCGCCTCGGCGCTAAGGCCTGCAGCTGTTCCGACTGATTCTACGGTGCAGAACCCGTCCGAGTTGAGGCTCCCACTGTTGAGGCTCATGCTTCTCAGTGTCAGTCAGACCCGGTGGTGCACCCGGCGGAGGAGACTCGGCCCAGCACTCCTGGTGCTGGCCAGGAACAACTTCCTGATCTTGGTGCCAGCCATGCTGGCTCCGAGAAAGCCTTCGCCACTAGTTCCTCTGGCACCAGCCCACAAGCTGGTGCGCATGAACAACTTCCTTATCTTGGTGCCAGCGATTCTGCTGAGCCCAATCAGTCGACTCCCCTTTCTTCTCCCAACAAATCTGCTCACTCTCCTCTTCTGTCAAAAAACCAGACCCGGCCTACGGCTCCTGATACGACTCCCATCTCATTCCGCAAGACTACCTCTACCAAACAAACAACTTTGGTTTGCGCTCCAGGCTCCGCTCCTCAGATCCGGCCTAGCGCACCAACAACAATGCTCGTCCCAACGGGTAAACCGAGCGGATCTACGGCTGCCGGGTTAGGTGATGGCTCTCAAGCTGTTACCCTTCATACCAGTGCCGCTGCAACCCGCGCCAATGTGGGAACTGCCCTGAAGAAGGGGCAAGTTCTCACTCGGATCTGGGCCCCAAGGCCATTTCTGACATGACCTTGGTTCCGCTGAGCCTTATGCTATGGCGTGGAATGCAGCTGGGGAGCAAAAATTAGCACCCGCGCTAGCAAGAAGCTGAAGCTGGGCCCCAAGGCCGTTTCTGACATGACCCAGCAAGCCACCACCTTAATGGCTCGTGCGGATGAAGTGAACGAGGTAAATAACCTTCCTACTCTTTTGTGTCGATGAGTATTTCTGTTATACATATCACCTAGTCCCCGAGGTTACTGCCGAGTGAGAAGCTCACTCGACTGTAAGCTCCAAGCAATAACTCAGTCTTTTATTTCCTTATGCCAAGCTCGTATGTTAGACTTTCGATCCCTAGTCCCCGAGGTTACTGCCGAATGAGAAACTTATTCGGCTGTAAGCTCTAAGATAGGATTCACTCTTTATCCGGCTTTGAGCTTGACTCTTCCATTTATTCAATGTCCTTTTCCTTTGTGCAGCTTAGGCATAATGAGCGTACCAAGGTGCATCAAGCTCTCCTTATTGAGCATCGCAAGGTCTAACTTGCTTATGAGAAGCTACAAGTCGAGACCCAAGTCCAAGGTAATCTTCTTACTCGCCATATCTTTATTCAGTGTATATTTCTTTGCTTCATTTTCTTAGTCTTTTCTAGTTGTTTTCCCACAGCTTCTGCCCAGTCCACCTTCTTAGCCTACTCTTTCTCGGCAAGCTCCTCCTTCAGCCCCTTCACCTTGACAAGATGCTTTTGCTCCATGTCAGACATCAACTTTTTCAGCCGGGTCACCTCATCTCGCTCCTTCTAGAGTTCGGCTTGGTGCTTCTCTGCTTATTCGGAACAAATTACTCGTCAGCAGCAATAGAACTATATTGATCCGTCAGGATAACAAGGAAAGATAATGCCATGAACACAAATAGCACGAGGAAGGCTAAAAAATTACTTTACGTCTCGCTGATCTGCGAGTGGAGGGCTGACGCACAAAGTTACTGCGTGACTCCAAAAGGAACAGGAGGCGACGTACCAGAAGACCGTTAGCTATCTAGCTTTATGGACTGGGCCACTGGGCTTAGGGCAAGCCCATGACTCGGCCCACATAGTAGGGACCAAGATCCAAACAGTAACCCTAGAACCCACATGGGAATAACCTAGCTAGCAGTGCCTATATAAGGAAGGGCATAACAGTAGTAGGAGGAGGTTGGACCAAGTAGGGAACTAGTTCACAGAACACTAGTTCATATATCTCAAGGAGCACTTGTAAATCTCGAGCATCAATAAAATTCCTAAGTGTGGAGAGTTCATCTTGTTCTTCGCACTCCCTCCCCGGTGACCACAAGCACCCATTCGGCCCCCAACTTAAGCCTACCCATGGCATCTGCCATGACACCATCACGACACAAGTGGTGTAAGCTTGCAAGTAAAACTTGCATGGTTTAGCTTAGCTTGCTAAGATAGTAGCTTGCTAAGTTATTGGTATAAGCTTGCATAATTGCAAGTATAAGCTTGCTCAGTTAATAGCTTGTAAATATTAGCTTGCCTTGTGCAGAGCAGTGGTTGAAGTTCTCCTCGGCTTCTTACTCGTATTAGTATCCTTCCTCCTCGTATCCTTGGTCGGTACTAACGTCTCTAAATAAATATGAGGTACACAATCACCAAACAATACTTAACTATTTTTATTTATCACACCAAGGTTTTCACTAGATGATCTAGGATCATCACAAACATTACAATCATCAAAGCACTTGTCTTATTTATTTTATTTTGGAAAAGCAATTTCTACTCATTGAAAAACTACTTAAGATTTAATATTCTCCAACTAAAACATGGGATCATGTTGAAACATGTCATCACCAAATATTTTAGTACTTGGGAAAGTGATTTAAAGTGGTGTCACAATTTAATAAGGTTTAACCTTTTTATTTTGAATTAAATAAAGTGACTAGAATGGCCTATGAGGCATTCTTTTATTACTTGACCATTATTTCTGCAAGTAAACCTAGATATTTTTATATATTCAGAAAGGTCTTGTTAAATGTGATTTTTGAGAGTTGGAATCCACTCAAAAGCTTTTGTGGTTGAATTTTGAAAAATGTTTGAATGCATCAAAGCTTCTGCCTTGTTATTTTTACTATAGGTGATCTACAACTGTAAATGGTTTGAATCCAACGGGCTTGGATTAATAATTCTAGTACCTTTCTGACAAAATTGGTTTCATGCATTTTGGTTCAGTGAATCGACCTGGGTTGATTTTTGAATCTAGGTACAGAACTAGGATTGAAACTAAATTGGAAAATATAAATTCAAACTAACTGGGTTGCGCGGGATGCTAACTGGGCCGGCCCACAGTGCACAGCGCACGCGCGGGTGAATTTAAGTGAATGACCCCACCAGTCAGCGAGAGAGGGGGGTGCGAAGCGTTACAGGGTGACCAAGACCACACGATCAAATTCTAATCCAATGGTTGTGGTTCATCGTCCACGTCGGGCAACGCCAGCGAGACAGAACCCTAACGCGGCCAGTGGGGGTCTATGGGGGCTCACATGGGCTCAGGCAAGGGTCGGCGACAGGGGCGAACGTCGAAGTCGACGACGACGAATCTCCTGGTACCGGTGGCTTCTCCTGGGGCGGCTCCAGTCGCTGGCTCCTTTCTTCCTCCTCCATGGCAGACTTCGGCCAAATTCTGGCGATGTGCTGCTCGCCTTTCTCCGGGGGTGAGGTGGGGTGATTCTGAGAGAGAGGGGAGTGAGATGGTGTGAAGAATTCAAGCGGGGGTGGCCTCTATTTATAGTGCCAGAAGGGGACCGAAGGGCGCGGGCTGAGGTCGTTGGTGTCGTCGGCACAACGAGCTATAGGCATGGGAGACGATAGGGGGCGGTGCTTTGCCTCCTGGCGAAGCTCAACAACATGGTTACGCGGCGTAGGGCGGTGCGAGATGGTCAGAACATCGCGGCGCTTTGGGCGGGTCCGACGGGGAAATTCATGGTGCACAGGTTGTCCTTGTCGCGCGGCGATGAACTGGCGTGTCTACGGGGTTGCTAGGGTGGTGGTGATCACGCTTGCACGCGGCGAGGGCGGCATGCGGTCTGTGGGTGTTTGTCGCGGGTCGCGCTCTGGCGCACTCTCGGCACCCTCGCAGAGAGGCTGGGCACGCTCGGGCTGAGTGGTCCAGGGGCTGTCAAGGCTCGGGGCTTGGACAAGGGGTTGCGATGGACGGTGGAGTGCCTACTAGACAAGGTTATCGAGGCTAGTGAGGCTCCTAGCTGGCTGGCGACATTGGGGTGACAAGGATGCTCTCGGCATGCTTGCCATTGATGGTGTGGTCGGTTTTACAGTGAGCTAGATGGGTTAATTTAGTTGGATGATCTACTGAGGGTGTAGTGTGAGCTTGTAGAGGTCCCAACCTTAGATAAGATTGATCCCTCCTGTGTTTTACCATGCTAGTCCCTGGATCAATAGCTAGCATCCACAGTTAAGATGTAATATCAAGATACAAAGGTCATAATATAAATTTATAACCAGGAATAACATAAGTTTATTACATCAAACATAGCTCATTTGGCTATTAAAATTACATTTGCAGCGGAATAACTATAAGTATGGGTCCATCATCTTCAAAGTGCCACAGGCAGATGTTGGTTGTAGATTTTGTAGTCCTAGTCAATCAAACAATCTTCATTTTTAAAACAATCAACCTGCAACATTACAAGTTACAGCCACAAGGGTCAATACATTTTGAATTGTATTGGCAAGCTTCACTTTTATGTACAATAAGAGTGGATACTATCATTATATGCATATTTGGCTAAGTAGAGTTTAAGGCTTATTTGCATAAAGAAATATTTTATCCTATCTTTTCAAAAGGGTTTTAAAGTCTTTTGTCAAATTTCTTTTCCAAGTTCCTTGAACTCCTTGGTAGAAACTCAAGTGTTCAAATCCTTGTCAAAATCTCTTGAGCACCTTGGTAACCCCAAGTGCAACAAGTTTTATCAAAACTCATGAGTTCCTTGGTAAAGCCCCAAGTACATCATGCTCTTGAGCACCTTGGTAACCCCAAGTGCAACAAGCTTTACAAAATCTCTTTGAATTCCTTGGTAGACACACAAGGGCATCAAGTTTTTTTTTTATATTAGAAGTTGGAATGTCGAGATCTCCCATAGTTCAAACTTTAGTTGCTCAGTATTGTCCATAACCGGGGACACGGCTAAGTACTTAGATTTTATTAACTTCTGCAGAAGGAGTACACTTTACCCACATGACACAATCCCATCTTGTTGCCACCAGTGGCCTACTGGATTAGTGCTCACCAAGATGGAGTACTGGCAGATTGAGAATGTGACGAAGTCTTTCCAAAAGGTCCTCCCATACATCATTGCTAGCTTTGTCTTTAGCCCCCATGAAGCATTCCAGATCCCCATGTCCAGTAACTAAAGGCAATGTATGGGTCTTCCTAATGTAATTGACTAAGCCAGAGCCATAATAGCATGTGGTTGTACATGAAAGCCACAATTGGAGAAGCATGTTTGATCTCTAAGTTTCCTAGGTGGTTTTCTTTTGGAGCACAACACAAAGTGATTGCCATAGACATGGTTCCCTTTTGTTGTCACCTTCTCCAAATCTTATAGTAGCCTCCACCTAGGTGGTTCATTGGGTCCTTGTTTTATTATGTAAAAACACAAGTCCTTTTCTCAACCTTTGTAAAATCTCAACATGTATCTCTTTTTCAAATTATAGCATATAGCATGGCTAAGCATGTACAACTTCAATATTTTCACTAAGGAGTGTTTAGGGAATCCTATTAGGATTTAGCATAGCATAAGTATAAAATATCTTTTCATGCATATTTTCAAAATCCACTAAGTATAATGAAAATAGTAGGACTTTTGTATGATAGTGTAACTTGCCTTTTTGTTTAGGGAATGATAGTCACTTCTTGATCTTGCTAGTCTCACACTTTGCTAATTTCACTATAACCAAACAAGCATAGTATCAAGTAGTATTCCATCATTCAAACAATAATTCACATACACAAAGCAATGGTTCCTAAGTCTTGTAAAAAGAGGGTTCTATTGCAAAGTTGGTCTCTTCTAGGTTTATAAACTTTGTAAGGTCCACATTGGTCATTTACCAAAATGGCAAAGTCATTAGTTAGAGGTTTTGCCCAAAGTCTATTTTAAAATCCATTCAACATTTTATGTGGGGAAAATTTATTCTTTTTAAAGTAAAACTTTATGTTTTTCATTGAGTGGGTTACCTTTGGCAAGGCTTGGTGTTTTGGGTCAGTAAGTTTTTGTCCAAAACATTTTCCTAAAGTTTTCCTTGCCCAAACTTGTCCATAACAAAATCTATGAGTTTTATTTTGGCTAGAAAATGACTAAGTTAACTAATTCAACTTAAATTTCTCAAAAATCATTTTTAACACTATGGGTTGGTTCCTAGGGTCAGTAAGGTCACTAAAAACCATTTTGCAAAGGTTTAATCCTAAAATCAATTTTAAACAATTTTTATACCCTAAACAAGTACACAAATGTTTCTGCAAATTCCAACAAGCTAACAGATACTATTTTCAAAACTAAGGCCATGGTTAGCTAGGGCTTGTTCTCCTGAATCCAATGACATAAAATTTGTAAAATTTGGACGTGTGGATCCAAAGATATAAGGGTTTGAAGTTTGCAAAAGTTTCTGTTTTTCAAATCTGTTTTAAATCCAATAGGTGACACGCGGCGTGTTTTAACTGGACGATACCGGTTCGGGCGGATCGTGGGCTGCGGAGCGTTGGATTTAAGTTGGATCGTGTGGCACAGAACGCGTACCTCTTCGCGGTAAGTGATCTAATCGTGGCCGCTAAATCTGGATCGAGCGGTACTGGCGAGTTTGACCATGTGTGGGCGGCGCTAACGGCGGCTAGCGGCGGCGCACGGCCAGGCGGTGGCGCTACGGCGGCTACAGGAAGCAAGGAGAAGAGAAAAAGTGTTCACCAGAATCGCAGGGCTGTGGTGATGCTCGACGTGCTGTTGGCTTGACAAGGGGCGCTCGGGTACTGCGGTAATTGCTCGCCGGAGTTGGTTCTAGCGACGGACGCGCTCGGTCGAGGTCGGAGACGGCTCTGTGGTTCGCGAGAAGACAAACGGAGGGTTGGGTTAGCTGCGATGGCAAAGATGTGTGCGTGATCCAGAGGGTACGGGGTGGTCAGATACTACCTGTGGGCTTCGCCGGAGTTGAAACGGACGGCGACGCTGTCGGAGCTTGTCGAAGCCGACGTTCCGGGGCGCCCGCGGTTGAAAGGAGGGCACGGGGAGAAGCGTCTGGGAGTGGAGAAGCTGCTAGCGTGCTCGGAGAGGTGGAAGGTGGTCTGTACTGGCCTGAATTGGCCGGAGACGGCGGTCGGAACAGAGGAGCTCGAGGAGGTAATTGAGGTGGTCTAAGGCGTGCGAGCGCGAGGTGTCAGAGGGGAATTATAGAGGAGGCTTGGGCGTTTCAACCTGCGTGATCAAAGCTGGTAACGGTGGTCGAGTTAAAGTGAATTAAGGCTGCGAATTCATCGGCAGGAGCGGTGTCGAAGGAGGGAGAAGAGGTCGTGTGGGTGGGAAGAAGAACAGTGACAAGTGGGGTCGGCCGGTCAGTGGGAAAAAGAAACGAGGGGGAGGTCCACTTGTCAGGGGCTTTATGGGTTGTTTCAGCAGTGAGGATAACGGTTCGGGGAGAGAGTAGATGGGCTAGGTGGGCTGCCGCTGGGCTGGGTCGATTCCTTTCCTATTTTTTATTTTATTTTCTGTTTTGAATTTCCAATCAAACAAACATTAACCAAATCAACTCAAACAACACTCAAACTTTGTAATATTGAAATTAGTTCTGTTTAGTAATATGGTCAAAGTCCAAAATAAAATAATAATAACTTTATTAATCCATTCTTTAATTCAATAAAATGGAGTTTTATTTATTTTAACATGGTTTGATTTATTTAATAATAATTCTCATTTAAAATCACTTTCAAATCTAAAACAGTAGGTTTATTTGAAAATAAAGAATATTTGAATGATTTGTTTTAAAACAAAATAACCTCTTATTTTAGGGTCCATTAAATAAAATGGCCTTAGTTATTAAATCAAATAGTGTTTGATTCTATTAATAATTCTTTATTTGAAACCTAAATATTTTCCAAACCAAAATAGTAGGTTTTATTTGGAAGTATCAAATACTTGGAAACTTGTTGTTATAAATAACATTTTATTTTAGAGTCCATTTCTAATTAAAATAACATAGACTTTCATTATTAAATCTTGGGTTTGTTTTATTGAGAATTTTTATTTCAAAATCTAAAATAAAACCAAACACTTTAGTAGGTTTTATTGGAGAATATTAAGTGTTTGGAAAACTTACTAAAGTAAACAAATAAGTTTTTGATGGTTTATAAATGATAGAACCTTTATTAATAAAACTTGGATATTAAATCCTTATTAATTTATTTTAAATAAACCTTTGCTAATTTTATTTAGAATAAAATGTTTTTAATTATCAAAGATTGGCCAAGGATTAATTTGGCTTTACAAAATAATCTTAAATCCATCTTTTCTTCTGAATACCAAATCTTTTATTTTTAGAAGATCCAAAATCTTATTTCCAAAATATTTATTTTCCTTTATTTAAAATGTTTATCTTTTTAAATCCTTTTAGGATTTTATTTAATTCAAATGGGTTTGAGGTTCCATTTAAATTCAAAAAGTTTCTTCTGGCTCTGAAATTCAAACAAAGTTTTATTTTATTAATTTATTTTCACATTACAAGATTTGGAAAATCTTGGGATGTGACAGGCTACCACCCTTAAAATAAATCTCGTCCCGAGATTTGGGAAGGCTGGGGTTACAAGTAAGTTCAAAACAACTAGGGTACTACCACCCTTAAAAATTTTTAAACAAAAATTACATATTGGCCTTCTTGGGTCCTGGAAAAACTTTTCTAAGTAAACTTTTGCTTTAATTCTACACTTGATTCATGGGCCAAGGTTGAGTTTCTCCATAGGCTTGTTCAACTTGTTTTTCATCCTTTCTGGACAGTTGCTTGCATAGTGTCCTGGATTCTTGCTGTTGAAACAATTAATGTCCTTGAGTTCTTTGCGTTGCTCTTGTGGGCAAGTTGCTACATAGTGACCTGGTTCTTTGCAGTTGTTGCACCACACTTGGTCAATCTCTTTATTCTTCTTGTTCTCTGGGCATCCACTGGAGTAGTGTCCCATTTCCTTACATTTACGACATTGCACAAGGCTCATGTCTTGCTTGGGCTTCTTGATTTTCCTTGATCCTTTGAATTGGGTTGTCTTGTTTAGATGTAGTAGTGGTCCGTTTCCTTTGGTAGACTTGGATCCTTCCTGTTTCCTTTGTTCCACCATGGCATAGATAGGACATAGACCTGGAGTATGATCACTTCCTTCACACAGGTAGCAAGTAGCTTGAGAGGTAGGACATTGTCCAACTGGATGATCTTCTTCACAATTGGGGCATTGTCCTTCATGCTCCTTGGCAGTATGATCCTTGTCTCCACAAATAATGCAAGCTGGGGCTCCATCTAGAACAATATTCTTTTCATCCCTGTTATCATAAACTCTCTGTGGATAGCTTTCTTCTATGCTAATCATTTGATTAGTCACCTTAAGCATCAGTTGAGACTGCTCTTCCAAAAACCTTTGTAGTGCTGGATCCTTATCACTATTGTTGACTAGGAATTGAGTTGTTAGTTGGTTCAACTGGTGTTGGGTTGCTATGAGCTCTCTCATGCTGTCAGCTTGGGTGGTGTTGGTGTCATCAACCTTGGAGTCCTTTGGAGTAGTCATCTGTTTGGGTTTGAAGGGAGTTTTAGAATAAGCAAGATACTTCTAAGGAATTGTTTCTAATTACACACATCACAACAAACAATGTGCAAACAATCATTTCAATCAAACAACAAAGTTCAAGCACATTTTTAGGCAACAAAATATTTTTGTTACACCACATAAGTTGGTGGGTTTTACTTAACTATAAATGGTGGTCCATCTATATGGTTTACTTGTGATCTTTCCTTCCTTCATGATTCTTCTTGTATGAGATCTTGGTTTCCTTGAGAAAACTCTTGGTTGCAATATTTCAAGTTGTTGATGGTTTCTTCTTATTTTGCATTCCCTCAGTCCCTAAATCTTGAGCAAGATTTCCTTGTTTCACTTGTGGTCCTTAGTAGTTTCCAAATTGGAAGTCCTTGGTGAACATGTTGAAGATGTTGAAGTCATTAGAGTTGAAGAAGTTGAAGAAGTCCTTTATACATGGTGTGGTCTTTGGCCATGGGTAGGTTTTTCCATCAAGTTGAAGTAGAAGAGATGTAGATTTGAAACCAAAATGTAGAGGAAAGAGTTTACAAGTGTTTTTGTAAATAAGTTTTGGAACAAAATATAACTCCTATTTTTCTAAGGTTTTTTTTTGTCCAATCCTAGGGTATACAAATCCTACAGGCAACACAATGCTCTGATACCATCTGTAGAGGTCCCAACCTTAGATAAGATTGATCCCTCCTGTGTTTTACCATGCTAGTCCCTGGATCAATAGCTAGCATCCACAGTTAAGATGTAATATCAAGATACAAAGGTCATAATATAAATTTATAACCAGGAATAACATAAGTTTATTACATCAAACATAGCTCATTTGGCTATTACAATTACATTTGCAGCGGAATAACTATAAGTATGGGTCCATCATCTTCAAAGTGCCACAGGCAGATGTTGGTTGTAGATTTTGTAGTCCTAGTCAATCAAACAATCTTCATTTTTAAAACAATCAACCTGCAACATTACAAGTTACAGCCACAAGGGTCAATACATTTTGAATTGTATTGGCAAGCTTCACTTTTATGTACAATAAGAGTGGATCCTATCATTATATGCATATTTGGCTAAGTAGAGTTTAAGGCTTATTTGCATAAAGCAATATTTTATCCTATCTTTTCAAAAGGGTTTTAAAGTCTTTTGTCAAATTTCTTTTCCAAGTTCCTTGAACTCCTTGGTAGAAACTCAAGTGTTCAAATCCTTGTCAAAATCTCTTGAGCACCTTGGTAACCCCAAGTGCAACAAGTTTTATCAAAACTCATGAGTTCCTTGGTAAAGCCCCAAGTACATCATGCTCTTGAGCACCTTGGTAACCCCAAGTGCAACAAGCTTTACAAAATCTCTTTGAATTCCTTGGTAGACACACAAGGGCATCAAGTTTTTTTTATATTAGAAGTTGGAATGTCGAGATCTCCCATAGTTCAAACTTTAGTTGCTCAGTATTGTCCATAACCGGGGACACGGCTAAGTACTTAGATTTTATTAACTTCTGCAGAAGGAGTACACTTTACCCACATGACACAATCCCATCTTGTTGCCACCAGTGGCCTACTGGATTAGTGCTCACCAAGATGGAGTACTGGCAGATTGAGAATGTGACGAAGTCTTTCCAAAAGGTCCTCCCATACATCATTGCTAGCTTTGTCTTTAGCCCCCATGAAGCATTCCAGATCCCCATGTCCAGTAACTAAAGGCAATGTATGGGTCTTCCTAATGTAATTGACTAAGCCAGAGCCATAATAGCATGTGGTTGTACATGAAAGCCACAATTGGAGAAGCATGTTTGATCTCTAAGTTTCCTAGGTGGTTTTCTTTTGGAGCACAACACAAAGTGATTGCCATAGACATGGTTCCCTTTTGTTGTCACCTTCTCCAAATCTTATAGTAGCCTCCACCTAGGTGGTTCATTGGGTCCTTGTTTTATTATGTAAAAACACAAGTCCTTTTCTCAACCTTTGTAAAATCTCAACATGTATCTCTTTTTCAAATTATAGCATATAGCATGGCTAAGCATGTACAACTTCAATATTTTCACTAAGGAGTGTTTAGGGAATCCTATTAGGATTTAGCATAGCATAAGTATAAAATATCTTTTCATGCATATTTTCAAAATCCACTAAGTATAATGAAAATAGTAGGACTTTTGTATGATAGTGTAACTTGCCTTTTTGTTTAGGGAATGATAGTCACTTCTTGATCTTGCTAGTCTCACACTTTGCTAATTTCACTATAACCAAACAAGCATAGTATCAAGTAGTATTCCATCATTCAAACAATAATTCACATACACAAAGCAATGGTTCCTAAGTCTTGTAAAAAGAGGGTTCTATTGCAAAGTTGGTCTCTTATATGTTTATAAACTTTTTAAGGTCCACATTGGTCATTTACCAAAATGGCAAAGTCATTAGTTAGAGGTTTTGCCCAAAGTCTATTTTAAAATCCATTCAACATTTTATGTGGGGAAAATTTATTCTTTTTAAAGTAAAACTTTATGTTTTTCACTGAGTGGGTTACCTTTGGCAAGGCTTGGTGTTTTGGGTCAGTAAGTTTTTGTCCAAAACATTTTCCTAAAGTTTTCCTTGCCCAAACTTGTCCATAACAAAATCTATGAGTTTTATTTTGGCTAGAAAATGACTAAGTTAACTAATTCAACTTAAATTTCTCAAAAATCATTTTTAACACTATGGGTTTGTTCCTAGGGTCAGTAAGGTCACTAAAAACCATTTTGCAAAGGTTTAATCCTAAAATCAATTTTAAACAATTTTTATACCCTAAACAAGTACACAAATGTTTCTGCAAATTCCAACAAGCTAACATATACTATTTTCAAAACTAAGGCCATGGTTAGCTAGGGCTTGTTCTCCTGAATCCAATGACATAAAATTTGTAAAATTTGGACGTGTGGATCCAAAGATATAAGGGTTTGAAGTTTGCAAAAGTTTCTGTTTTTCAAATCTGTTTTAAATCCAATAGGTGACACGCGGCGTGTTTTAACTGGACGATACCGGTTCGGGCGGATCGTGGGCTGCGGAGCGTTGGATTTAAGTTGGATCGTGTGGCACAGAACGCGTACCTCTTCGCGGTAAGTGATCTAATCGTGGCCGCTAAATCTGGATCGAGCGGTACTGGCGAGTTTGACCATGTGTGGGCGGCGCTAACGGCGGCTAGCGGCGGCGCACGGCCAGGCGGTGGCGCTACGGCGGCTACAGGAAGCAAGGAGAAGAGAAAAAGTGCTCACCAGAATCGCAGGGCTGTGGTGATGCTCGACGTGCTGTTGGCTTGACAAGGGGCGCTCGGGTACTGCGGTAATTGCTCGCCGGAGTTGGTTCTGGCGACGGACGCGCTCGGTCGAGGTCGGAGACGGCTCTGTGGTTCGCGAGAAGACAAACGGAGGGTTGGGTTAGCTGTGATCCAGAGGGTACGGGGTGGTCAGATACTACCTGTGGGCTTCGCCGGAGTTGAAACGGACGGCGACGCTGTCGGAGCTTGTCGAAGCCGACGTTCCGGGGCGCCCGCGGTTGAAAGGAGGGCACGGGGAGAAGCGTCTGGGAGTGGAGAAGCTGCTAGCGTGCTCGGAGAGGTGGAAGGTGGTCTGTACTGGCCTGAATTGGCCGGAGACGGCGGTCGGAACAGAGGAGCTCGAGGAGGTAATTGAGGTGGTCTAAGGCGTGCGAGCGCGAGGTGTCAGAGGGGAATTATAGAGGAGGCTTGGGCGTTTCAACCTGCATGATCAAAGCTGGTAACGGTGGTCGAGTTAAAGCGAATTAAGGCTGCGAATTCATCGGCAGGAGCGGTGTCGAAGGAGGGAGAAGAGGTCGTGTGGGTGGGAAGAAGAACAGTGACAAGTGGGGTCGGCCGGTCAGTGGGAAAAAGAAACGAGGGGGAGGTCCACTTGTCAGGGGCTTTATGGGTTGTTTCAGCAGTGAGGATAACGGTTCGGGGAGAGAGTAGATGGGCTAGGTGGGCTGCCGCTGGGCTGGGTCGATTCCTTTCCTATTTTTTATTTTATTTTCTGTTTTGAATTTCCAATCAAACAAACATTAACCAAATCAACTCAAACAACACTCAAACTTTGTAATATTGAAATTAGTTCTGTTTAGTAATATGGTCAAAGTCCAAAATAAAATAATAATAACTTTATTAATCCATTCTTTAATTCAATAAAATGGAGTTTTATTTATTTTAACATGGTTTGATTTATTTAATAATAATTCTCATTTAAAATCACTTTCAAATCTAAAACAGTAGGTTTATTTGAAAATAAAGAATATTTGAATGATTTGTTTTAAAACAAAATAACCTCTTATTTTAGGGTCCATTAAATAAAATGGCCTTAGTTATTAAATCAAATAGTGTTTGATTCTATTAATAATTCTTTATTTGAAACCTAAATATTTTCCAAACCAAAATAGTAGGTTTTATTTGGAAGTATCAAATACTTGGAAACTTGTTGTTATAAATAACATTTTATTTTAGAGTCCATTTCTAATTAAAATAACATAGACTTTCATTATTAAATCTTGGGTTTGTTTTATTGAGAATTTTTATTTTAAAATCTAAAATAAAACCAAACACTTTAGTAGGTTTTATTGGAGAATATTAAGTGTTTGGAAAACTTACTAAAGTAAACAAATAAGTTTTTGATGGTTTATAAATGATAGAACCTTTATTAATAAAACTTGGATATTAAATCCTTAATAATTTATTTTAAATAAACCTTTGCTAATTTTATTTAGAATAAAATGTTTTTAATTATCAAAGATTGGCCAAGGATTAATTTGGCTTTACAAAATAATCTTAAATCCGTCTTTTCTTCTGAATACCAAATCTTTTATTTTTAGAAGATCCAAAATCTTATTTCTAAAATATTTATTTTCCTTTATTTAAAATGTTTATCTTTTTAAATCCTTTTAGGATTTTATTTAATTCAAATGGGTTTGAGGTTCCATTTAAATTCAAAAAGTTTCTTCTGGCTCTGAAATTCAAACAAAGTTTTATTTTATTAATTTATTTTCACATTACAAGATTTGGAAAATCTTGGGATGTGACAGAGCTAGATAGGGAACAAGTTAGGACAAAATTACTTCTCACTATAGTGTTGGATGTTTGTTGGTTTTGTGTCTGCAAGGTGTTTGATGAAATGGCCGAAAGAGATTCAAATTTGAATTTTTGATTCAAAATTTGTGGGTGTACTGGTTACATACTAGGGAGTCTCTGGTTAGCTGGAAAGGTCAAGGGGTACTGGTTTGGTTGGTTTTTAAAAATGGGTGATCTTCCCATATGTTAAAGATTCAATTTGAATTGCCATTTGAATCTAGTTGCCAAATGTTTCTGTAAGTTTGAAAGGTGGGCTTGGGTTCACTTTTACTTGGTCTAGCAAGGGGTGAAAAGAAATGGAAAAGTTTCTGTTTGAAATCTTGGACTAGAGACACTCAAAGTGGTCTAGTGAGCAAGATTGGCAAAAATGACCATTTGCTTTATTTGGTTTGTTTTTGATTTTCTCTTGATTTGTTTATTCTTGGAAATGTTTTAGATGATGTTGTTTTCATATTTAAACCATTCTTTTCTATTTATAACAATCACACAAGTCCATTCATGCCTTCATACAATCATCACATACACACATGCATTCATATTGATTTGATTAAACAAAGTTTTTGTTAACCCTAGTTTTGGTGATTGGAATTGGATAATCATTGTTCAATATTTTTGGGATGTTACAAACCTTCCCTCCTTAAACAAAATCTCATCCCGAGATTTGAGAAAGAAGAAAGAAGAAAAATAGGATTTAAAAAGATCGGGAAACTCCGTCTTAATGTGATCTTCTCACTCCCAGGTAGCTTCTTCTTCAGTGTGGTTACTCCACTGAATCTTGAGAAACTTGATGCTTCGGGTCCTGGTGGTTATGAAAGCTTCCTCCAAAATATGGATGGGTACTTCGGGATACGTTTGGTCATCGTTGATCTCTATGGTGTGGTGATCGATGTTCTTGAAAACTTTAGTATTCTCCGGGACTTCAAGGCATTTGCGAAGCAACGATATATGGAACACATTATGCACTACTGACATCTCCTCTAGCAGTTCCAGTTGATACGATACTTCTCCTCGACGATTCAGAATCTTGAAAGGTCCAATATATCTGGGGGCTAACTTTCCTTTGAGCTAGAAACGCTGCATTACTTTCAAAGGCGACACTTTGAGATACAAAAAATCTCCGATATTGAAAGCAAGGTCGCGACGTCTCTTGTCGGCATAACTCTTCTGTCTTGACTGGGCGGTCTTGAGGTGCTCACGAATCTTATGAACTTTCTCTTCTGCTTCTCGTAGGATGTCAGGTCTGAAATCCGACTCTCTCCTACTTCCGACCAATTCAAAGGGGTACGACACTTCCTTCGATACATGAATTCAAATGGGGCCATTTGCAAGCTGGCTTGATAACTGTTGTTGTATGAAAATTCTGCGAATGGCAGACAGTCTTTTCCCATTTAGATCCATCTTCAAGTATTTGATTTACTCGCTTCGTTTGTCCATCTGTCTGAGGGTGATAAGCTGTGCTGAAATCTAGTCTAGTTCCTAGTCCTTCTTGGACTTTCTTCCAAAACCTCGAGGTAAACCGAGTTCCTCGAAACAACACGATGTTCTTGGGGACTCCGTGCAAACTAACGATTCTATCGATGTATAACTCCGCAAGCTTCAAACTATGGTAGGTGGTCTTGACTGGTAAGAAGTGGGCTACCTTAGACAGTCTATCAACTATGACCCAAATAGAGTCATTTCCCCTACTATAAGTAGGCAATCCGGTGATAAAGTCCATTCCTACTGAATCCCATTTCCATTCTGGAATTTGTAATGGTTGCAACAGTCCTGCGGGTCTTTGATGTCCCGCCTTGAATCTTTGACAAATGTCACACTTGGCGATATAGCTTCCGATTTCTCTCTTCATCTTATGCCACCAAAATTGCTCCTTTAGATCCTGATACATCTTCGTTCCTCCGGGGTGGATAGAATAAAGTGTATCATGAGCTTCTTTCAAAATAGCCTCCTTCAACTCTAAATCTGCTGGTACACAGATGCATCCTTTGTACCACAGAACTCCTTCATCCTCGGTGAATCTGGGCACTTTGCCTGTACCGATACGACGTTTGATTCCGTCGATACTGCATTTCCTTTCTACGCCTCCTTGATCTGACTGATCAAAGTGGGTTGAAGTTCTATGCTAGCCAAAAATTCTTCACTTACTAATTCCATTCTACAATCTTCCATCTCTTTGTGCAGACTTGGTTGCTCCTTCAGGATCATGGAGTTCAAGCGGCACGACAATCTGCTAAGGGAATCTTCTACCACATTGGCTTTACCGGGGTGATAGTGAATGTCCAGATCATAGTCCTTGATCAGATCTATCCATCTTCTTTGCCTCATATTCAGCTCCTTCTGAGTGAATACATACTTCAAGATTTTGTGATCCGAATAAATCTCACAACGATTTCCCATCAGGTAATGCCTCCATGTCTTCAGGGCTAGAACTACGGCTGCTAGTTCAAGGTCATGGGTAGGATAATTCTGCTCATGCTGCTTCAGATGTCGGGACATATAAGATATAACTTTGCCTTCTTGCATTAGCACACATCCGAGACCGACCTTGGATGCGTCATAATACACATCAAAGGGCTTCGTGATATCTGGCATGATCAAGATTGGGGCTGAAATCAATCTCCTCTTGAGTTCCTGAAAACTCGCTTCACATTTGTCTGTCCATTCAAACTTCTTGTCCTTCTTCAGCAATTGGGTCTTGCGATACTCGAGAATCCTTCTACGAACTTTCGGTAATATCCCGCTAATCCGAGAAATGCACGAACTTGGGTTTGAGTGGTCGGGGCTTGCCAATCTTCAACATCCTTCACCTTTGCAGGGTCAACGGCAATTCCTCCGGCTGATACTATCTGTCCGAGGAATCCTACCTCCTGTAACCAGAATTCACATTTGCTAAACTTGGCATACAACTAATGCTCCCTAAGGGATCCAAGGATGGTCCTTAGGTGTAGCTCATGTTCTTCTTCTGATTTGGAATAGATCAGAATGTCATCGATGAAAACAACGACAAACTTATCCAGGAAGTCCATAAAAATCTTATTCATGAGGTTCATGAAATAAGCGGGGGCATTGGTTAATCCAAAATACATGACATTATACTTGTATAATCCATATCTGGTGGTAAAGGAAGTCTTTGGAATATCCTCTGCGCGAATCTTGATTTGATGATAGCCAGTTCTAAGGTCAATCTTAGAAAACACTTTGGCACGAGTCAACTGGTCAAACAAGTCTTCTATCTTTGGCAGTGGGTACTTGTTCTTGATGGTGACATCATTCAACTTCCGATAATCTGTACACAAATGGTTACCTCCATCCTTCTTGTCCACAAACAAGACAAGTGATCTCCATGGCGACGCACTTGGTTGAATCAATCCTATCTCCAGCATAGCATCCAGTTGCTTCTTCAGCTTCACTAATTCATACGGTTTCATACTATATGGTCTCTGGGCTATGGGTCCGGTTCCAGGGATTAGTTCGATGATAAACTCGATATCCCAATCTGGGGGCATACCGGGCAAGACATCTGGAAATACATCGGGGTACTCACAGATTATTCAGACTTGGACAATGGTTGGTTGGGCTATACTCTGGTTGCACTTGAGTTGATAGGGCAAGGTTTCAGATACATGCTCGACTGATATTCCAGTGTACTGGTCATGGTTATGGCTTTCTTGGCATAGTCGATTAATCCTTTATGTTTGGATATCCAATCCATTCCTAGTACTACTTCCAAACCTTTAGTTCCGAGTACTATTAGATTAGCATAAAAATCTATGCCATAGATTCGGATAGGTACGGCCTTGCAAATTTGTCTAGCTTTGGTGGTTGAACCAGGTATTTGAACTATCATAACATGCTTAAATTTGCTAGGTTGAATCTTACTAGTGCATGCAAATTCTTCAGTAACAAATGAGTGTGATGCTCCAGAATCAAACAACACTCTCGCAAGTACTGAGTTAACAGAAAACATACCCATCACGACATTTGGCTCTTCTTGGGCTTCTTCAGCATGCATGAGAAAGAGACGGCCATTGCGGTTGAGCGAATTCCCTGGGGCAAACCTTCTTCCAGGCTGAACACGATGCTGCTGCTGAGCTAGGGAATTTGCATTGGGGGCTGCGGCAATCTTCTTGGGGCACTCATTGGAATAGTGACCCTTGGTTCCGCATTCATAACAAGTCACCTGAGACTTGTCCTTTGTTGCAACAGGCACCGCATTGCTTCCAGTCCTTGGGGCAGTGTTGGTGTTGGAGACGACATTGTTTTTGTTGAACTTCAGCGGGGCACGATTGAAATTGCTGGGGTTGCCAGGGTTGTTGTTATTTCCTCCGGGCCTTGGGTTTCCACGGTTGGGATAGGTCGGACGGTTCATCAGGGGTCTGTTGGTTCTTGGGGAAAATCCTAGAGATGGGTTGGGGCGATACTTTGGTGTATGATGGGTTCTTGGTTGATGCATCATGCGAAGCTTGCGGTTCTCATTAGCTTGGTTGATCTTGCGTTCCATCTGATTGGCAGAATCCATTAAGGCTTCAATATCAGCAAATGGGATATTGACTAACACTGTCTGCGTCTCATCGTGTAGACCATTCAGGAATCTCTCCTTCTTCTTGGCTTCAGTATCTATCTCATCCGGTGCATGCCTAGCCAATGATTTTTTTTGTCACGGTACTCAACTACGGTCATTCTCCCTTGCTTCAGTTCTATTAATTCATCTGTCATCCTCTTGATCAAACCCGATGGCACATGGGTTCTGCTGAACTTCATTTTGAACTCTTCCCAAGTCATCATTTAACCTCCATTCATGGCACGAATGCTGTTCCACCATGCTCTTGCATCTCCGGCAAGGTAGTGGGTAGCAAATAGTACTTTCTCGTTGGCTTCCACTCCTGCAACTTCTAGGTTGTTTTCCATGGTTTGGAGCCTATCATTAGCATCTAGGGGCTCTTTAGACTTAGTGAAAATGGGTGGATTGGTGTTCTGGAAATTCTTGAGCTTAGATCCATGGTTGTCCTGATTTCCATGGCCTTGATTGTTTTTGTTGGCCATCTGAGCTATGTGCTGAAGGATGGCTAAGTTGGCTTGACGTTCGGCTCTTTCAGCTTCGTGGTCCGAAACCAACATTTGCAAGATTTGCAGCATCGGGTCCGGTGATGAATTGTTTCCTCCGCGAGGCATCTGAACATTGAGATAGTTCATGAGAAAAGAGGTAAATTTCTAAGGTTTAGGGTTTTGTGTTTGAAAAGTTTTCAAAGTTTGACTCAGGTTTTTCTAGCAACTTGCTTTTCATTCATTCATTCATAGCACATGATACAAACACACACCACAACAAGGAAAAACAGATGGTTTTAAGAACCATTCTCGGAAACTACGATACAGTGGGACTAGATACAACTCTCTAACGCTAGTGCTCAAGTGCTACTACTCCTCGGAATCGGTGGCTTCATCCTCACCATCCTCATCATCATCAATGAAGGCAAAGTCATCCTCATCGGTGAAGAAGTCCATGGCTTGATCCTCCAAAAAGTCATCATTGTCACTAAGGTAGGAGTAGGGGTCTCCATGAAGGTCTTCCCCTGCATTCTCCCTCTCCTCCAGCTGCATGTGTCTCTCGTGGATGGTCTCCTCCAAATCCGTGATCCTGTGGCGAAGACGGGGAATAATGCGCTCCTTCTTGTCGAGCTGACGGCGACGAGACTGGCGATCCTTCACTAGCATGGCAAGCGTCAGATCCTTCTTGGCGGCGATGGAGTACTTGTTGTTGGCGTATGAGCGGGCATTGTCCAACTCCTTCTGACAGTCATACATCATGAAGCTGAGGTGGTCCAATTTAATCTTCAGCTCATGGTGATACGGGGCCTCCAGTGGCCGTCCCATAACATCACGCCATGGATAGAACTCAAAGCGGGTCCCAATGATGAGGTCTCCTCCATTCCCCAACTGATAAAATTTGCTATACTTCACGTCCATCTATAAAAATATAGGATGAGTAAGTTAGTAGAGTGAACAAGTGTGTCAAATTTTAAGTAAGTTTGCAAGAATTTTTTAGGAACATGAATTTTTATGAAAGAGTCTAAGTGGTAAGAATGAGAATAAGTTTTCATAAATAATCACTTCCTTTGGTTTTGAAACTAAGTTTTTAATTCAAACTTCCAATCTAAACTAGGGTCTCCTATGGTCAGGATGGCTCTCATACCAACTTGTCAACACCCGGATTTTTAATCCTAGGTTCCTGTTATGCCATACATCGCAATACAAGGATTACCATTTTTCGAGACATAATAGATTGGATATCACAGTACATCATCCATTACAAACCATACATAAGGTCTTACAAAAAATAAATGATCTCATGATCCAGTCTTAATACAATCAAGCAGAAGAATAACGTAATAATAACGATAGTGTAGGCGAGGCTCAATCTTCATGGTCACAAGCAATGCTGACGATGGGAGATGATCCTAGTTGTCGTAACCTTCCTGCTGTCCATCCTCCTGATAGTCCTCTTCATATTCTGGCCACGGGAATATCCAGGGACAAAGCCATGAGTACTCTTTAAGTACTCGCAAACTAATAATAACAAGTGAAGTGGTTTTTGAATAGGTAGTACTAGGCTCTAGGTTGTTTTGCAAAAAGCCAAATTTATCTCTACTGAGTTCAGAAGCAAAGAAAGCTAGGTGAAAGTTTTATAACACCTAAGTGGGACTTGAATTTCATATCACAACTTTGTTGTGGTCAAGTCAAGTCATGAATCATTTCATAAGTCATTTTGAAAACATCTGACGACGGAACAGTATGACCACTCCAACTGTCCATAACCGCGGATGCGGCTATTCGAATAGTTTGACACTCTCCAGAGGTGGTACACTTTCACCACAACATTTGATACATCCATCAGGAACAATCCTGAATTCACCATACTCAGTATGCGGATAATCAATCCTAACCTTTCAATTACACGCCCTAGTATAGGCGCCTCTCCTATGAGTTTGGCCTCCCAACCATTACCAACTGTCATCTTGGGAACTTCACAGGTGGACAATCTTCACAAGGTAGCCTCAGCTCAAACCTTGGACGCAAGGGAACCCATACTAAGGTATATAAATTTCCAGTCAAGCCCTACCCAATTTTCGGGTATTGCGGTTGTACGATAAAATTGGAATGGTATCGTATCCAGACAAACGTCAGTTTTATGAAGGGCGAAGGCTCATGCCTTAACATTTTCATCATCAAAATCATCTGGTGTTCAAGAACACATGCAAAAATATTTCAGTAGAATGACTCATCATTCTTAGGTTTTCATAACCATTTTCACCAAGTATTCCCATCTAAAGTGGATCAAGTTTTATGCTTAGCACTAGCATCTACAAGTGGGGGTAAACATTAATGAGGAGTGGTAAAAAAGTGTATCCTATATAGGTTCAATCTCATGCCTCAGGATGACATCAAGATTTATCTAACTTAGGTCAAGTTTTATGCTCTTTATGCTACCTTTAAAACATCTTTCTAAGCTCTACAAGTCACTAAGTAAACCAAACTAAGAAGCTTTTATAAAGAAATAAACTACTAAGCTTGCAAGTAAAACTAGGATGGTTTAGCTTAGCTTGCTAAGATAGTAGCTGGCTAAGATATTGGTATAAGCTTGCATAATTGCAAGTATAAGCTTGCTCAGTTAATAGCTTGCAAATATTAGCTTGACTTGTGCAGACTAGTGGTTGAAGTTCTCCTCGGCTTCTTCCTCGTAGTAGTCTCCTTCCTCCTCGTATCCTTGGTTGGTACTAGCGTCTATAAATAAATAAGAGGTACACAATAACCAAACAATACTTAGCTATTTTTATTTATCACACCAAGGTTTTCACTAGATGATCTAGGATCATCACAAACATTACAATCATCAAAGCACTTGTCTTATTTATTTTATTTTGGAAAAGCAATTTCTACTCATTGAAAAACTACTTAAGATTTAATATTCTCCAACTAAAACATGGGATCATGTTGATACATGTCATCACGACATATTTCAGTACTTGGGAAAGTGATTTAAAGTGGTGTCACAATTTAATAAGGTTTAACCTTTTTATTTTGAATTAAATAAAGTGACTAGAATGGCCTATTAGGCATTCTTTTATTACTTAACCATTATTTCTGCAAGTAAACCTAGATGTTTTTATATATTCAGAAAGGTCTTGTCAAATGTGATTTTTGAGAGTTGGAGTCAACTCAAAAGCTTTGGTGGTTGAATTTTGAAAAATGTTTGAATGCAGAAAAGCTTCTGCCTTGTTATTTTTAATATAGGTGATCTAAGATTCTAAATGGTTTGAATCCAATAGGCTTGGATTAAGAATTACAGTACCTTTCTAACAAAATTGGTTTCATGCATTTTGGTTCAGTGAATCGACCTGGGTTGATTTTTGAATCTTGTTACAGAACTAGGTCTGGAACTAAATTGAAAAATATAAATTCAAACTAACTCGGTTGTGCGGGATGCTAACTGGGACGGCCCACGGTGCGACGGGAAAATTCATGGCGCACGGGTTGTCCTGGTCGCGTGGCGACGTGTCTACGGGGTTGCTGGGGTGGTGGTGATCACGCTTGCACGCGGCGAGGGCGGCGCAGTCTATGGGCGTGTGTCGCGGGTGGCTCTCTGGCGCACTCTCAGCACGCTCGCAGAGATGCTGGGCACGCTCGGGCTGAGTGGTCTAGGGGCTGGCAAGGCTCGGGGCTTGTACAAGGGGTTGCGATGGACGGTGGAGTGCCTGCTAGACAAGGTTGGCGAGGCTAGTGAGGCTCCTAGCTGGCTGGCGACATTGGGGTGGCACCGGTGCTCTCGGCATGCTTCCCATTGATGGTGTCGTGGGTTTTACAGTGAGCTAGAGGGTTTAATTTAGTTGGATGATCTACGGAGGGTGTAGTGTGAGCTAGATAGGGAACAAGTTAGGCCAAAATTACTGCTTGCTATAGTGTTGGATGTTTCTTGTTTTTGTGTCTGCAAGGTGTTTGATGAAATGTCCAAAAGAGATTCAAATTTGAATATTTTATTCAAACTTTGTGGGTGTAATGGTTACATACTAGCGAGTCTCTGGTTAGCTGGAAAGGTCAAGGGGTACTGGTTTTCTTGGTTTTTAAAAATGGGTGATCTTCCCATATGTTAAAGATTCAATTTTGAATTTCCATTTGAATCTAGTTGCCAAATGTTTCTGTAAGTTTGAAAGGTGGCTTGGGTTCACTTTTACTTGGTCTATCAAGGGGTGAAAATAAATGGAAAAGTTTCTGTTTGAAATCTTGGACTAGAAACACTGAAAGTGGTCTAGTGAGCAAATTGGCAAAAATGACCATTTGCTTTATTTGGTTTGTTTTTTATTTTCTCTTGATTTGTTTTTGCTTGGAAATGTTTTAGATGATGTTGTTTTCATTTTTAAACCATTCCTTTCTATTTAGAACAATCACACAAGTCCATTCATGCCTTCATACAATCATCACATACACACATGCATTTATATTGATTTGATTAACCAAAGTTTTTGTTAACCCTAGTTTTGGTGATTGGAATTGGATAATCATTGTTCAAAATTTTTGGGATGTTACATATACCTTCGCTGTCGATGACTTCTCCAGCAATTGGCTCAACCTTCACACTTCTCAAGCATGATATGAAGTCGTGGAAATTGTAAGTTTTCACTTCACCTCTCTTGATGCACCCCTTGGCATACTCCTGGTAGCCGAGGGATAGAGATCGTAGAAGTTCCCCATTGGAAAAAGCATCATCCATCCAATGGTCGACAAAATAAACCATCCTCATATAAGCATCATGCATGCGTATCAGCTGGCTTTCTAGGCAGGTATTCTCCCGCATCTGTATGGCAAGGAAATCTCCAACCAACTCGTGCCTCCACATACTCACTTGGTCTTCGAACTATGATCTCAGTAGATCCACCATCTCATTTGGATCAAGATCACCCATGAGTGGCTCCAGCTCATCAACCATCCCGTAGACCATAAACAAGTGGATGAATAGTGACATGTCATGACAAAAATAGTGGTCTATCCGCTGCTGTCGGGTTTTCATGCCATCCTTTGGCGGCTCCACATCCATACCGTAGCATATATAGTCTACCACGTCATGCTTGATAAGGAGAGAGTTCAGATGCACTAGACAATCTGGTAAGTTGGATCCATCTAACTTGAGTTTCTCGGCAACTACCCACTCATCAACATTGAAATAGGCATTGCGGTCAGCCATGATCTACATTTAAAGTTTGAAAAGGTTTTAAGACTAAGTTTATGAAAATATGAGCTCAAATAACTCCACTAAAAACATCATCCCGAACAAATGTCCTAGTGATTACACGATCATTATTCGTACATCACCCCCAATCGTCACAGCCAGCAATATAGTTGCAAAGGTGGACGCTTCACGTCGATCACATCATTCATGTGAATCGTGCTCGATCTTTTGACCATCTTGTGTTCTGAGGCCATGTATGCACATGCTAGTCTCGTCAACTCAAACCCGTGTATTGCAGTGCAACCTCTACACCCACTTTATGCAAACGTTGATATGTCTGACACCCGATCATCATGGCCTGCATCATACCGAAGAACTTTCTTGGTGGTGCACACACAAGCGGAACACTATCATTGGAATTTAATTGTTTAGGGATCACCTTATTGATGCTACCGTCGAGTATCTAATACTACGCACACAATAAGATACACACAACAATCATACATCAAATGTAAATGTGATGTGATATGGTCTTCGCGCTGTGATCTCCATCTAGGCGCCTCGGATATGGTGACCGATGACTGTTGCCTCAGGGTCCCAGGGTCTGGTGCCTCCGACTTCATAGTCCACCATCACGATGATGACCGATGACCCACAAGTATAGGGGGTTTATCGTATTACTTTCTATAAATAGGAGTGTCGATCCCAACGAGGAGCAGAAGGTGTTGACTAGTAGTATGGAGCAGGAAATCTCTGTAAATACTTAGCAAATGGATTTTTAGGGGTTTTATGATAAAGCAAGGAAATAAAGTGCAAGTAAATAAAACAACAAGCAATTGCAGCAAGTGGCCCAATACTTTCTTAGCAAATGACAAGCCGGTGGAAGTACTAATGAGGACCAAACGTTCTCGAGGACACATGGGAATTCTGTCAAGTGCTTTCGCTTCATATAGCTGAGTATTCTTCTTTGGTTTTATGTTGTGTGGGTGAACCTGTGCTAATGTACCGACCTTACTTGGACTAATACATACTTGTGATTAAACCCCTTGCAATCATCCGCAACTACAAGAAAGCAATTAAGATATAAACCTAACCACAACCTTAAACTCTGAGATCCTACACTTCTTTGTGCAATGGTTTCCTAACGGGAGTTCAGGTTTCTGTCACTCCGGCAACCCCACAATTAGTAGCCAAATACACAATGCATTCCCCTAGGCCCATAAATGGTGAAGTATCATGTAGTCGATGTTCACATGACACCACTAGACGAATAGCACCACAACTTAAATACTAAACCATTGAATAATATCTCAACACAAATCCACTACTAACAACATGACTTCTCCCATGTCCTCAAGAACTAAACGAACTACTCACGAGACATCATATGTATCAAGATCAAAGATGTTATTGTGATGAATAACAATCTGGACATAAACAACAACCAATGGTTCCACTCACAAGCATCAACTACAATAGTAATCAATACCGAGAAAGTTTCCCCTAAGAACTATGCAAGATTCAACACAATTGTTACAGCGGGATGGAGTGATGATGATGGTCCTGGTGGATATGATGGTGTCTATGATGATGATGATCCCGATGAAGTCTAGCTTTATGATGGTGTTGATGGCGACGATCTCCCCTCTGCGGGCAGGAATTTCCTCGGCAGAAATCTGTCTGCCGGAGAGCTCTTTCTCTCTCGGTGTTTTCCACCCTGCAGAGGCGGCAGAATCTTTCTGTTGTCGCTCCTCGTGTATTAGGGTTTCGAGGAGAAGATATAGGCGAGAGGGCGGAGCCATAGGAGCGGCCAGGGGTGGCCCGCGCCTGGGGGGTGTGGGCCCCCTGTGGCCCAACTCCGCCTCCCCTTCTGGCATTCTTCATCTTCAGGGAAAATATAATTTCCCGTAGTTTTTCGGGTATTTTTCGGATCTTCATGAAATTGCATCAAAACACCGCTTTTTCCATCAGAATCCTGACTCCGTCAGTTCATCCTCCAAGAATCATCCAACATGCAAAAATAGATGAAAAGACATAAGTAACACCTCTTAATATGAAATATATCAATGAATAGAGGCAAATTATAATATAGAAAGGTGGAAATTGGACGTATCAATGACCGTAACTACTTATTAGCAACAGAAAAATAAGCTACTTTACCTTAACTATAACCATATCACATCACAACGCCCCCTTAAAAATAAAGTTAGACACCTGATGGAGATATGCCAAATGGGGTATGCCCAGCAGGACGTTTCCGACTGGACCAGACCCTTTGAGAGTGGGCATGCAGGACGGTGACTAAATAATGACTGAAGATGGAGCCTGGCGACTAGAAGCTGGAGGCCCAGAAGCATAGTTAGGCCCAGCTGAATTAGGTCAAATCCTCCTAGTCCTTAAATAATTTGGTTGTATATCTATAAACGCTAGCGAGGTTCCCCCTATATAAACCTCCCTAGGGTACTCTATGTACTTACTGTCCATCATACACCCCATCGACTTGTTGCCTAGCCACCAAGCTCGCCACCATTGTACTCAAGCAATAATACATTCTAGCATGAGTACGTCTTTACCCTCCTGGGGCCGAACCTGGGTAAAACCCTATGTCTTTGCCCTCATCTCGCTCCGCAGATGGATGCCTGCTCTTGCCCCAAATCCTACTACTCGCTACCCCTGCTAGCAACTGTCATGGCCATTCCCATGACAGTGGCGCCCATCATGGGGCATGGACGGTCTAGCCTGCACTACTAGGAAAACGCACATCCGTGGCGCACCTAAAAACTACATCCGTAGCGCACTAGCAGTGCGCCACTAGCCGCATGCTATGACTAAGTTTTACCCATAGCGCACTACCAGGTGTGTTATGAGTAAAAAACATACCCGTGGCGCACCACCAAGTGCGCCATAGGAAGGGGTCTAGGTGCACCATGGCTATGTTTTTTGAAAAACAAAAAAAATGCCAAAAACACCCTTGTTTTGAATTGCAAAAGCAGTCGTCGTGTGACCTCACCGGAGCATGGTCGTGGCCACGACCTACCACCGTAGGGAGGTGCGGGAGGCCGTGGCCATGCTAGTCCTCATCGGCATCGAGGCGGTAGGAGAAGGTGTGGTTGGAGGTAGGAATAGAGGGAGGAAGATAAAAAGAGAGGGAGGAATGGAGGTAGGTGAGGAGAAGGAGGCTGCCGTCTCCCATCATCACTGCAAGAAGGAGGAGAAGTCCGCCGTCGTGCCTCCATCACTACAAGGAGATGAGGAGGACGGAGCAAGGAGGAAGGGAAAGACACCATCGCCGCTGCCGTCACTGCAAGGAGAGGAGGACGCCGAAGCAAGGACACCAGAGCAAGAATGCCAGAGCAAGGTGGCCAGAGAGAGAATGGGAAGGAGTAGAAGGAAAAGGAGAAGGAGAAGGAAAAGGAAAAGGAAAAGGGAGACGGAGAAGGGAGAAGGAAAAGGAGAAGTTGAGGGAAACGTAGAGGGGTAGGTGGGCAGGATGGTGAATCGAATTTCGAATCCCGCCCAACTTACTCGTGGCACACTAGGGGTGGTGCACTACGGGTAAGTCGCCTCCATTTTTTTCTGCAGGAAAAAACGATCTTTTGATCATAACGTTTTACTCTTTTCGAATTTTGAAAATCTAAAAAATCGCTAAATCACCAGAGGTGGTTGCCAACAGATGCGAAATCTCGTTCTCGTCATTTTGGTATATTAAATATTTTTTTCGACATCCGATGCAAAAGTTATGCCCGTTTTACCGTGATATGACCTTGTTTTGCAGAAAAAGTCGAAATTCTTGTTTGTTAATTTTCCTACAAACTATACCACATTACCTACCTACATATGAAAGAATTTTATTTTTTGAAGTGTTTATCATTTTTTTGCAAAGCCTAAAAAGGCGATCCACAGGGTCTGTGTGTGTGCAGTTGGTGCACGGTACTTAGCCCTAGGGTACTAGGGCAGGGTGCCCTACGGCTAAGTTTACCCAGCAGGCCACAACCCACACACCCGTAGCACACTAGGTCAGTGTGTGCTACTAATAAGTTTCACACCCGTAGCACACCCTGACCTAGTGCGCTATGGGTATGTGGTCTGCGGCCACCTGTGCACTGGACCACACATAGTCGTGGCACACCACCTCTATGTGTGCCATGATTATGGAAGTTAGCCGTAGGGCACCTGTGGGCAGTGCGCCACACCTATTTTACCTGTGGAGCACCACTAGCATGTGTGCCATGGATGTGTGGATTACCGATAGGAGTTTTCCTAGTAGTGCTGAGTTCTGTGGCGAGACGCTACTCGCCAATAAACTGGTCGATCGCCATCGGCCGCATGATCGCGTGTGGTGAGATCCTTCAGATCCTGCCTAGCAGCTACGTCCCGATGTCGCGCCTGGTCACGCACAACGCGATGATGCCGATCGGCACCATCAACCTGTTCGTCGGCTTCACGGGCGCTGAAGCCCCAACGGAGACGGTGATCATTGTCTGGTCGTCGCGTCACCGCCATATACTCTTGGAAGGCTAGATCCGCACCATCTCGCTCCTCGCCCCCGAGTACGACTCGGCCACCAGCAACATGGCCGGGATCGAGGCGGCCACAGACGACCCGGCCCTCCACGACGACGCCGTTTCGACGACCCCTGCTTCGGTCGCCGGATCCATCACCGCTGCATCGCACGAAGGATCCATCACGCGAGTCTCCAACGACGGGGATTTTGAGAACTCCATCCTCGAGATCTTCGACTCCGACTCCGGGTCGAGTCACCTGATGACTTCCGCGCTAGATCCAGTCGCTTCAACGCGGCCTACATGGCGGGTAGCATGAGCGTCCTGCCAGACCTCTTCTCCATGCCAGTCCCGTCGACCGCGACGGTGACGGAGGTCGAGCAAGCCTGCCTATGACTAGAGGAGGCAGTGCATAAGGAGCAAGCCGAGCGCGAAAAATTCCGCCTCGATCGCGAGTTCCGCGAGAACGTGCCACCAGGAGGCAGAAATCACCCACCACCCGGATCACCAGCGATTGGAGCTCCCCCGCCACCCCTGGGTCGCGCACCTCCACCCAACCATCTGAGGGTCATCATCTCTCCATAAGCCCGCGACGCAAACGGGATCATACTATACTCCACCCTGATGAACAATATCATTGCGGGGCAAGCCGCAGTCGCTAACCTCAACATCATAGGAGAGGCCGCGTTGCATGTCAAGTATGCACAGGCCCTAATCGCTAGGGTCGTCGAGCAGCAAGCCGTAGGAGTCGACTCGTAGGGTCGGATGTACTCCCGCTTGTCCGGAAAGAGGGCGCCCTCGAGCGGCCGCCCAACGGTCGCCAACACCCTCAACTGCCCACCAACTGAGCCCCATAGCTCCAACCATGAGCCACGCACGCCGTGCTCTCTAGCAACGAGCCACGACCGACAAAAAACATGGTCGCCTCTAACTATCAGCCGATCGACGAATGAACGCACATTATCAACAATAAAACTTGGCGCGCACGCCAGCCCAACAACCTAAGGCACATCGTCACCAACCGTGGCGACCCCGACCCAAGGGGTTCCCTCAGCCGAGTCGACCCCGAGTGCTTTGTACCAAAGATCTGAGGCGAAAAGTATCCTGCTAACTTCAAGGCGCCAAAGGAGATCAAGAAGTACGACCGAATGTACGATCCAACGGTGAGGCTCAATACATACCTCATGGCAACGGGAATCACAGGCCACACCGACCCACTGGCCGCTCGCTACCTCCCCCTGATGATGGAGGGAGAGACCCGACAATGGATCAACACCCTCCTTGCAGATAGCATAGACTCGTGGGAGGACATGTGCGAAACCTTCGTCAGGAACTTTGAGGGATATTACATCTACGCCACCACCATCGAAGACCTGGAGCGCTGCATCTAGGGACCGCGCGATTCGACCCGCCGTTGGGTACAACGGTGGTAGGAACTGTGGATCAACTCTTCTGGCATCCACCCGGACACGGAGATCCACTTCTTCAAGAACGCATGCCGGTACGAGCCTCTGGTCGCCAAGATCAAGTTGGTATACCGATCGCTCGACAACATCCCCGACCTCCTTGAGATCTCCAAGCGCTACGTGGAGGAGGACCCCAACAAAGACATGGATGACGAGTCAGGAGGAATATGCCACGCAAGCAGCAACAACAACAGGAGGCAGCATGAGATGCGCTATAGCAACACTCACCTCACCGACAAACGCCGCGGTGATGGGCGAGTCAACTTCGTCGCCAACGCAGGCTATGGGCCGCGTGGCAGGAAGAACTTTCGCCGCGACGGAGGAAACTACCACATGAGCAACACGATGAGGCCGAAATTTGACCCTACCGCCCTGCTTAACCAGCCCTGTGTGTACCACTGCAGGAAGGGGAAAACCACCACTCACACCAATGCCGACTGCCACTCCCTGAAGGAGATCGAGAAGGCAAGGCGAGCAAGGGAAGACCCCAACAACAACCCTCCAAGGGACAACGGCAATGCCGACTGGTTCGACAACTACGTTGGCTCGCTACAAACATTCACCGGGCTCGGCACCAAGCGCGAGAAGAAGGTTGATACGTCGTAAACATATCTATAATTTTTGATGCTCCATGCTTGTTTTATATCATTTTTCTTATGTTTTGTCTACACTTTGAGGCATTTTGATACATTTTCTGGAACTAACCTATTAACAAGATGCCGCAGTGCCAGTTGCCTATTTTCTGCTATTTTTGGTTTCAGAAAAGCTACTAAAGAAATATTCTCGGAATTGGACAAAACAAAATCAGAAGTCAATATTTTCCCGACACAACACGGAGATCGAAGGGGAGACGAAGGAGAGCCACGAGGCGGCCACACCATAGGGTGGCACGAGCCCACCCTAGGCCGCGCCAGCCCATGGTGTGGGCCCTCAAGGCTCCACCTACCTTGCCCTTTCGCCTATATATACGTCTCCTCGGGACATAAACCTAACGCCGATCAGATCTCCACAAAAACTTCCGCAGTGCTGCCCCCACTGAAGAGGAGATTCGGGGGACAGAAGTCTCTGTTCCGGCACCCTTCCGGGACGGGGAATTGCCCACGAAGCCATATCCATCGACTCCACCGCCATCTTCATCGACATTGCTGACTCACATGAAGAGGAGGGAGTAGTTCTCCCTCGAAGCTAAGGTCTCTACCGGTAGCTATATGTTCATGTCTCTCTATGTGTGATCTTATTATGGTCATGAGCTTTGTACTCAAATAGATCTACTCTTCTATGCAAGTGCTTTAATTGTAATCTCCGGTTATCCCCACGTGTATGAAGTTGACAGTGTGCACACCGTGTGGCACTTAGGCTACAGATTACATAAATACTTATCATGAGTTATATTTTGAGTTGGATGTCTCTATGAAATTGTGGTGTTTGTTGGAACCTTCTAGCACTCAAGGTGACAGTGTGGGGTTATCTAGATGGGGAATGCAAACTTTAAGGAGTGCTTTTGTAGCCCTACCATGTATTAGAGTTGTCCAACCGGAGAGTAGTTCAGAGTAGAATAATGAAGAGAAGATATTTATATGAGAGTGTCCACCAGTGAAAGTATGATCCCTAGGCCTTGTGTCTAAGCATTGAAACACCGTTTACAACTAGACCCGTTACATGTTTTCTTGCTGCCATATTTATTTCAGATTGCAATTACCACTTATAATCATCATATTACTTGTACTTCACTATCTCTTCGCCGAACTAGTGCACCTATACACCTGACAAGTGTATTAAGTGTGTTGGGGAGACAAGAGACTTATTGTATCTTGATTGCAGGGTTGCTTGAGAGGGATACCTTTGACCACTTCCTCCCCGAGTTCGATAAACCTTGGGTAATCCACTTAAGGGAAACTTGCTGGTGTTCTACAGACCTCTGCACTTGGAGGCCCACCAAATGTCTACAAGAATAGAAGCGTTCGTATACATAAAGCTCTTTTATGGCACCGTTGCCGGGAGGTAAGGTAAAAGGTACTCACATACTCTGGCTACTAAGCTATCTTCTAGTAGTGTTGCTGGTGTGTGAGTGCTCGAAGTTATTTCCTTTAGATTCTGCAATTATATCTTTTTGTTTCTTGTTTTTATTTTCACTAGTTAGGCTTAATGGAAAACAACAAAAAATTTAGAGAGATTTATTGTATTTATCTTGAGTTAGGACATGAAGTGTTTGAAGAGAAAATTAAAAAACCTATGGAACTTTATTTGCATGCTAATAGCAATTTTATTAGTATGAGTTCTTTGAACACCATTACTGCTAATTGCAAGGTCTGAACCTGATAAGGTAGAGATCCATGTGTTTACAATTCTAGTCCGTGGATCGAATAGCTAGCATCCACAGTTTAAGATGTAATATCAAGAAACAAAGGTCATATTACAACTTATAACCAGGAATAAAATAATTCATTACATCTTACATAGCTCATTTGGCTATCTCATTACAATGTAGCAGATATAACTATATAGCATGGAGTCCTTCATCTTCATATTCTAAAGGCAATCATGTTGGTTGTAGACTTTTAATCCCTACTCACTCAAACTTCACTAACATCAAACAAACCTGCAACATAATAGGTAACAGCCACAAGGGTCAATATATTTGAATTGTATTGGCAAGTGATACTATGGTAGAATAGTGGTATCTATCATCTATATGCATTTGGCTAAGTGTATCTTAGGCTTGATTTTCCCAAAGTAAGGTTTTTCTTATTAGTTGAAAACACTAAGCTTTTGTTTGTCAAATCACCAAAGGAACTACCAATAGAAATTGGTGATCCTTTACCCTTGTTCAACCACAAGCTTTTAACTTATAAATTTGGATGAGGAGATCCTTGATAGCTTCCATGTCTTGATGCTCAAATTGTCCATTGCCGAGGACACGACTAAGTACTTAGATTTTACTCTCTCGAGAGGTGGTGCACTTTCCCCACAAGACTCGACATGCATCGAGACAAGATCTTTCAGAAGCCTTCCCTCAGACCAAATGGACATGTTCCATCCTATCACCCCTACCACCCTCTGTCCATCTGGTTAATTTATTACAGCCTATATGATCCAGGCAGCACCCATATTGCCATGTGGCTACACTAGAAGTTTCTCAACACTTAACATCTCAAATCTCTTTGTTCCTGGGTGGCTTTCCACAGGTGAGATACACCAGGGAGACCATTGAAATGGCGCCTATGTAACCACTCAACATAACCCATTCTTTCCATTCCACCGAGGTGGTTCATTCACATAGTTATTTTATTAAACAAAACACAAGTCATAGACTTAGAAATATTTCATAACATGAATAATCCACCCTTGTTTTCTATTAGCTAAGCTAAGCATGATAAAACATGGCAAGTTTCCTAACTTAGGATAATTCTACTAAGACAACTTATAGGATTTCCCATGGCATAGCTTATACTTATAAAATTCCATGCAAGTCCTACTCAAAATATCACCAGTGCATAGTCAAAATAATAGGACAAAATGTATGAAGCACCACTTGCCTTTTTAGTAGAGGAACTAGGTTCACTCCTTGATCTTGCAATTGTCACACTCTTCAAAGTTCACTACAAATCAATCAAGAAAGGCACAAATGCAAACTAGCATTCAAACAATTCACCACATAAAATAATAAAAACAAGGAAATGCATGCAAGCATGCAAAAGGTTGTTTTATCGAAAAAGTATTTTCTAATAAGTCTATAAACATTTCAAAACACCTACTGGTCATTTATAAAAGTGGCAAAACCATTTAAAAACAAGTTAGTGAAAATAGGCCAATTAAATCATTTTTGTTTTGCTAGAAATGATTTTAATCAAAGGAATAATTCCTAGTGTTAGCAAAATATATTTCTAAATTAAAATGTTAGTGTTTAGGGTCAGAGAGTTCAAACCAAACCATTTGCAAAAGATTTTACTCAAAAATCATTTTTCGAATAAATTTTATACTCAAAATAGTCCTACAAATGTTTCTAAAAAACACCTAATTTTTTAGAAGAAAAATACTAAAATAAGGCCACTGTTGCAAAGTTCACATTTTTCTGATTCAATTGATATAAAATTTTTAAATTTCGGACGTGTAGAACAAAAGTTATGAATTTTTCAAAATCAAACATCTAATAGAACCTTTTCTGTTTTTAAAACAAAAGTTGGGCTACATGTCATAATCCTATTGGACGATACCGCTTCGTCTGGATTGAGCAACGTGGGGCGTTGGATCTAAGTTGATCTATGCGGTTTATATCAAACAATAACGGTTCTCTTAAGTCATCTATCACAACCACAGGATTTGCATCTGACGGCTCAGATCTACTAGCCACTAACTGGCGGCGCTGGCTCGACGGCGCGCGGCGGCGGCGCTCTGGTGGCGATGTTCCGGTGACTACAGGAAGCAAGGGAGGAAATGGAGGTGCTCATCGGGTTCTCCGTGGCGAGTAGATGCTCAAGGTCGTCGTAGTAGGGCAAGGGGTGCATGGAGGCGACGTTGATTGCTCGCTGGAGTCGTCTCAATCATAGGGCACGTACTGGCCTTATCGGAGGCGACGCTATGGGGCATGCGAAGGCAAAGTAAAGGTTGCGTTAAACGTGCGAAGTAACGGTGAGTGCAGGTGTATCATCCGGAAAAAGAGGGAAGGACGGAACCTACCGGGAGGGTTCGCCGGAGTGGAGGCAAACAACGTTGCCGCTCAGTCGTTGACGGGGCGAGGTTGTGGGGCATGCGCGGGCAAACGGAGCACGGCAGCAAATGCGCAAGACATTGGCGAACAAGCTCGTGGGTGCCAAGGGTGGGAGGCGGTCGGAGCTGGACGGAATTGGCTCGGAGGCTCGTCAGGGCAGTAGGGTTTCGAGCGAGGAATTTGCGCAGCCTGGTGGCATTCGTGGCATGGGGTTTGAGGGGAATGAGAGAGGGGAGCGAGGTGATTTAACGAGCATATTCGTAGGGCTGATTTACTGACGCAATCAAGCGAATTGAAGACGTAAATTCATCGCAGGAAACAACCAGAGTGAGGGGGAAAGAATTGGTCTCGCGGGGATGATGATGACGAGGCAGGTGGGACCTGGTTGTCACCGAGGTGAGGGGGTACGGTGGGGTGAGGAAAGTCTAGGGGAAGAGAGTTGAGCCGGGTGGGCTTGCGCTGTTGGGCCAGAAGCTTTGCTGGGCTGGGTAGGTTAGTGGGTTGGTCTGTTTTATATTTTTTCTTTTCTGTTTTGTTTTTTCTTTTTCCATTTCTATTTCCTGTTTTAATTTGAATCAAATGTCTAAAACTTCTATTTGATTTCAATTTTTGTAAAACCTTTTCATTAGGTTTTAGACTATTTATTAGTGTGTTTAAATAATTCACTTTGAATTATTTCAAATATTTTATTATAATTTAATATTTATTTAAAAGAGGCTTTTGTCTTTATTTAAATAAATTTTGAATATGGTTACAAACCATATAATTTTATTTGATTAATCTTTTATTCTTTTTAATTTATTTAGATAACTTTTAATCCACTTTGGCAAATTCAATTTACTTTTCTCATGATTCACTTAATCATTTTTATTAGGGATTTTGTGTTCATTCAAATAAAATTGAATTTGGTTAAAGCCCATATAATTTTATCTAAATAATCTTTATTCCTTTATTTTATTTGGATTATCTTTATTCCATTTATTTATGGATTTGGCCAAGATTTAAATTGTCTTTTATTTTATTTCTTTATTTCTTTCTTTATCTTATAAAATCCATATCTTTTTATTCATAGTTCTAAAATTGGTGATTCCAATTTGTATAATTTTACTTAATATTTGTTTATTCTTTTAAATCCTTTTAGGATTACTTTGCTGACAAACTGGTATGGATTTTTAGTTAGGAGCTTTATTGGCTTTGGAAATTATTTCTCTTTAACTTAGCTAATTCATAAGTTTTTATCCATGGCTCCAAATTGAATGAAACCAATTTCTATGGTTTTATAATATTTTTGTTTATCAATTTTTGATCATTTATAAATGTTTATTGCTGAATTTCATATGGATCAAATCCATAGTCTTAGAGAGATCTTGGAAATGATTTCTTTCATTAGAGTTTGGAGTTTTGGTTTATTTTTCCCCAAGTTTTTAAATTTTAAGATACATTCATTGATGAATGCATTTCACTTGATTGAATTTTTTTTGGATGCCCTTTTTATTCAAATTTTGTTCAAGAAGGGTTTTGATGTTTCCATTTAGAAGAAAAAAGTTTCTTTTCACCCTAAATTTCAACAATTATTTATTTATTTTTCACATTTCAAAATTTGGAAAATTTTGGGATGTGACACTAATGCTGTGGAAACGTCTAAGCTTGGGGAAGCTATTTTTTATGAAAATGATATTTTTAGTTCCCCATCTTTAGAGGAGAAAATTTTCTATGATGATACTATTCTTCCAATGTATGATGATTACAATGATGAATATGATATTTTCAGCCCACATGCTTTAGAGCAGAAAATTTTCTATGATGATACTATACCTCCAATATATGATGATTACAATGATGAATATGATATTTTTAGTCCACATACTATTGAGGAGAAAATTAATTATGATTACAATATGCCTCCTATATTTGCTGATTATGGTGATGAGAATAATAATGATAGCTACTTTGTTCAATTTGCTCCCACTACAATTAATAAGAATGACTATGCTTATGTGGAGAGTAATAATCATTTTATGCATGTGGATCATGATAAGAATGTTTTATGTGATAGTCATATTGTTAATTTTATTCATGACGCTACTGAAAGTTATTATGAGAGAGAGAAACATGGTTTTATGCACCTCAATAATATTAAGTTTCCCCTCTTTATGTTGAAAATTTTGAAGTTACATTTGCTTTGCTTTCCTATGCTTGTTGCTTTGTGATTTCATCACTTGTTTATTTACAATATTATTTTATATAGGAAGGGGGTTAGAATTAAATTTGTTTTGAATTTGCTTCTTGATGCTCTCTTTTACTTCAATTCATATTTCTCATGTGAGCATCTTTTCAAACTATTAAGCCTAGCTTAAAGGCGTTAAAGAAAAGTACTAATTGGGAGATAACCCAAATTTTAGTAGGTTTTTCTTTTGTTGAGTCTTGGAAGTTACTACTTCTGTAATAACTTCTCCTTATCCTTTTGTGTGGTTTTTGTTCCAAGAATAACCTCTAATGAGAGAGAAGTAAGATTTGGGGAAGTTGCTGCCCCAAAACAGATTTTTGTGCTTCACTGTAAAAATTCGTGAAAAATTCCTATACGTCGGATTGAGCTGTAATTGCATGAGTATATTCCCTAGGTTTTTATCTAACTTTAGTTAGTTCAACACTTTTTGATTTTAGCAATAGAATGTCTTCAAAAAATCGGTTTCTACCTGCTGGTCTATTTTGACAAATTTCTGCCATTATTTGCATTTGCCTCTTATCAGTTTCTTTTTTAGTTCTCTTTGATCACTTTAGCTTTTACAAGGAATTGCTACAGTAGCTTGTGTTCTAATGGAAGTTTTACTTGTGTTTAAACTAAACCCAAAGGCTTATTATCTTGAATACACTAATGTTGCTAATGAAGATTGTGTGAAGTTTTGTATGAAGAGAATTTTCAAGTGTAGCAGAAGAATGAGGTGATGAAATAAAGAATGGACAAAAGCGCAATCTTGGGGATGCCACCTGTTTCACCCGAATAAATATTCAAGAGGTACAAGCTTCAAAGCTTGGGGATGCCTAAGGCATCCCCTTCTTCATCAATAAAAATCTTATATTTTCTTTCAAAACACTTTATTTTTATTGCTTCATGCACCATTGTGTTGCTCTTGGAGCATCTTTGTTTTTGTTCTTAGTTTTATTTTTCTTGTTTTTTGCAATAATTTGGTTGTATCCCAACACACTTCTTTTGGAGAGAGACACACTCTGTTTTTATTGCCTAGAACACTCTAGTTTTCATTCTTATTATTTTATGAGTGTTCTCTTTTGCTAGCATTGTGTTTAGCCTTAGTTTTCTTATGCTTTCAGCTTAGAACTTTTTAGTTCTTATTTGTGGATTTGTGAGACATTCTCACTGATCTTTATTGATTATTATCTTGGTGAGTTGTTTCAAATAAGTCGATTGATGTTGGAAAAAGAGTAGGAAGCTTCATGCTTAAGTGGTACAAAAGGGAGCTTGTTTTGACTGTGGCTTAGAATTTATCATGGCATGCTAGATGTTGCTTTGACTTTATGCTGAGTGATTATCACTATAGCATGACTTGTTTCAAACAATTGAGATTTCATAATGTGCCTTGAAAGAATCATGCGTTGTTTTAGCATACAAAAGCATAATATTGTGTTATTCTCCTTTGATGCTTTGTTTGGGTTGACTTGGCACATGCTTACACCATCTTAAGACTATGACCTAGTCACCTTAGCCTCTATGATCATTTAGTTTTTGACTTGTGATACCACTTTATGCTTTGATTAATAATGTTTTGTCGCTCTGCATGATTATGGCCATTGTTGCTCTCTTAGTTGGTCGCCCCTAGTATTTTGCAAGCCTCCACTTGTATTGAGTAAGATCTACTCATGTATCCAACTCCCAAGAAACCAAGTTATTCCAAAGAGTCCATTAAAATTCCTATGCATGTTTTTATCTATCTTCCAAACTAAACTTGTTATGTGAAAATTAGAGATTAAAGCTCTCACAAACTTGATGGCACACTTTATTTCTTGCACCTAATAAACTTGAACCATTGTGTCATCTATGTTGTATATGCTTGCACTTATAAGTTGGGAATTAGCAGAACCATGCTGTCATGGGGAACGCTTTCAACACCTGTACATATTACCCAATTGATATCATGATCTTTTGTTTATGGATGTCGGCAGTGTGAAATAAAAGGGGAAACTATAAGTTCATGTAGTATTATATATGTGTTAGAGAAACGCCTGGGTGGATAGCCTAAGCCATGCCTAATCATAGTGGAAAGTTCCAGCATCACCATAGTGAGCAATCCATGAAGCATCCTCAGAAAAAAATATAGAAAAAAAGAGAGAAAAAGAAAAAAATATATGCACCATGCTCATGGTAAATAAAAGGATCGCTGCGATGCTCACACTCTGTTGCCTTGTCATTTTGATATGGGATAGCTCCTATGTCATGGGGTAAGGGGTACCCCGTTGGCGGTTCTCTATGATACACATATACTTACAATGACAATAACTTGCTTGTGACTAAAGTTGAGTAGCATGAGGAACGACCCTCGTACTCAAGGGACATGAGATTGCCAACTCCATATTTGTTTCACTTTAACCTTAATCACTCTAAGATGCTGACGATAGGGGCAATGAGATCTGAGAGCTAATAAGTACCATAATTTTTGGAAGCTCTTTATGAAACTTGAAATCCATACTTCCCTCTTGAAGGGCCTTTCTTTTACTTTTATGTTGAGCCTCCATCTTCTATCTTTATGCACCAACTAGGAGAGAATAGTTGTCATTATTAGTTTAATGTGCTTTGTCCCAAAACATATTGATTGATTCATAAATTTGATATTGCTTGTTCTTAAATTATTTTTATCTAGTCACCCTTATGAACTTTGAAGGTGTCCTATGTATTTATGTTTTGCTATACCATGAAGGACAAGCTGAATACCACTCATGCAATGTTTTCTATATGTGAAACAAACAAATGTCTTTTAATGCATTGTTATTCATGAGCTTTTGTTTGTACCTTTTTCATGTTACAACTTAGTTGCCATGTCTTATTGTTAGAACTACATCTTTCATGCTCATGATTAGAGTACTATGATCCCAGCTATCAATGCTTTGCAAATGGTTTGATCAAGATTGTGATGGTGCATGTCACCTCAAAAATTATTCTTTTTATCACTTACCTACTCGAGGACGAGTAGGAGTTATGCTTGGGGATGCTTGATACGTCGTAAATGTATCTATAAGTTTTGATGCTCCATGCTTGTTTTATATCATTTATCTTATGTTTTGTCTACACTTTGAGGCATTTTTATACATTTTCTGGAACTAAACTATTAACAAGATACCGTAGTGCCAGTTGCCTATTTTCTGCTATTTTTGGTTTCAGAAAATCTAGTAAAGAAATATTCTCAGAATTGGACAAAACAAAAGCCGAAGTCAATATTTGTTCCGACACAACACGGAGACTGAAGGGGATACGAAGGAGAGCCATGAGGCGGCCACACCATAGGGTGGCGCAGGCTCACCCTAGGCCGCGCCAGCCCATGGTGTGGGACCCTCGAGGCTCCACCGACCTTTCTCTTTCACCTATATATACGTCTCCTAGGGACGTAAACCATAACACGGATCAGATCTCCACAAAAAGTTCCGCGGTGCCGCCGCCACCAAAGAGGAGATTCGAGGGACAAAAGTCTCTATTTTGGCACCCTGTTGGGACGGGGAATTGCCCCCGGAGCTATCTCCATCGACTCCACCGCCATCTCCATCGCCGTTGCTGACTCCCATGATGAGGAGGGAGTAGTTTTCCCTCGAGGCTAAGGGCTCTAGCAGTAGCTATGTGTTCATCTCTTTCTATGAGTGATCTTATTATGGTCATGAGCTTTGTAATCAAGTAGATCTACTCTGCTACTCAAGTGCTTTAATTGTAATCCCTAGTTATCCCCACGTGTTTGAAGTTGACAGTGTGCACACCGTGTGGTACTTAGGCTAAAGATTACATAAATACTTATCATGAGTTATATTTTGAGTTGGATGTCTCCATGAAATTGTGGTGTTTGTTGGAACCATCTAGCGCTCAACATGACAGTGTGGGGTTATCTAGATGGGGCATCCAAACTTTAAGGAGTGTTTTTGTAGCCCTAGCGTGGATTAGAATTGTCCAACCACAGAGTAGTTCAGAGTAGAATAATGGAGAGAAGATATTTATATCAGAGTGTCCACTAGTGAAAGTATGCTCCCTAGGCCTTGTTTCTAAGCATTGAAACACCATTTACAACTAGACATGTTACATGTTTGTTTGCTTCCATATTTATTTTAGATTGCAAATACCACTTATAATCATCCATATTACTTGTACTTCACTATCTCTTCGCCGAACTAGTGCACCTATACACCTGACAAATGTATTGGGTGTGTTGGGGACACAAGAGACTTCTTGTATCTTGATTGCAGGGTTGCTTGCGAGGGATACCTTTGACCACTTCCTCCCTGAGTTCCATAAACCTTGGGTAATCCACTCAAGGGAAACTTGCTGCTGTTCTACAAACCTCTACACTTGGAGGCCCAACAACTGTCTATAAAAATAGAAGCGTGCGTAGACATCAAAGGTGCTTGCCCATGCAGTTGCCATGAACGCGGGGACTCAAGACGACATCCCCCGCTTCCTCAACTGGTCCGAGTAGCACATCACTTGGAGCCACGAGGAGCACGCGCCATGGATCGAGTACCCTGTGCGAGTCGCCATGGTGGTTAAGCCCAAAGTGGCTAACTACTGGCTCCCTAAGACACCGATGGATGGTGGGAGCTCCATCAACATCCTCTACTTGGATATGTTCAAAAGGCTGCATCTCCCATAGTCGATGGCCGAATTGACCCTCACCACTTTCCACGACATCCTCCCTGGATGGAAGGCATACCCGACCAGCAAGGTGACGCTACCAGCTACCTTCGGCACACCCTCCAACTTCCGCACCGAGCAGATCGTCTTCGAGCTGGTGAATTTCCGCAGCCCCTACCACTGCGTCCTGGGGCAACAAGCATTCGCTAAATTCATGGCGGCACCGCATTATGCATACAGCATGATGAAGCTCCCAGGGCCATGCGGCATCATCACCGTCCACAGCGACCCCGACATGGCCATGGAATGCAAGGAAAAGGGCGCCGAACTCGTGGATGCCATCATCGCCGCGGAAACCAACCACACCGACAAACTCACTGCGAGTGGCATTGACAAGGAAGACCCCAGATTCTGAAGAAGCCCAACACTGAAAATGCTAGGTCTACATCATTGTAAGCGTCCATGCACACACACACACAGCATTAAGCTGGTCCCGGGCGACTCCAGCCAAACGGTCACCATCTGGACAAACTTGAGCCCTGCATAGGAAAGCGCACTCATTGAGTTTCTCCGTGAGAATCGTGACATCTTTGCATGGAAACCATCTGACATGCCAGCTGTCCCGAGGGAAATCGCTGAGCACAAACTTAACACTGACCCCAAAGCGTGACCTATAATACAGTCGCTGCGGACCTTCAATAAAGAGCGCCGCCGAGCAATCGCGGAAGAAGTGCAGCGTCTACTCGACGCAGGCTTCATCCGGCCGATAAAGTACTCCAAGCGGCTAGCAAACCCAGTCCTAGTCATGAAGAAGAACATGACCTAGAGAATGTGCATCGACTACACCAACATCAACAGCGCCTGCCCAAAGGAGCAGTTCGTCCTACCGCACATTGACTAGATAATCGACTCGACCACGGGGTCGGAGTCGCTGTTCTTCCTCAATGCGTACTCTGGTTACAACCAGATTAACATGGCGGTCGAGGATGAGGAGCAAACGACGTTCATCACGCCATTCGGCTCCTACTGCTACACCACCATGATGTTTGGCCTCAAAAATGGCGGCGCGACCTACCAGCGGTGCATGAAGGAGTGCCTTGAGATTCAAATTGGCCGCAACATACATGTTTACATCGACGACGTGGTGGTAAAATCCACTCGCCAGAGTGACCTGCTCGCCAACCTGGCCGAAACCTTCACAAATTTGAGGAGGTACAAGATCAAGCTCAACCCAGGGAAGTGCACCTTCAGCGTGCCCATCGGACAGCTCCGAGGGTACGTAGTCTCCAAGCGAGGCATCGAAGTGAACCCCACCAAGATCGACACCATCGCATGACTCGGGAAACCCGAGTGTCTCCGCGATGTCCAAAAACTGGCCTGTCGAGTCGCGGCCCTCAACCGCTTCATCCCCCGGCTCGGCAAGAAGCCAATGCTTCTCTACCGTCTGATGCGCAAGAACCCCATGTTACAGTGGGACAAAGAAGCGGATGACGCAATCAAAGAGTTCAAAGAAGTGGTACTCGCAGCACCGCTACTCGCCGCCCCCGTTGACAAGGAGCCGATGCTCATCTACGTCGTGGCTTCCACAGGTCAGCACCGTGATGGTCATCGAGCGGTAAGAGGAGGGCAAGGAACGCCATGCGGAGCGCCCGGTCTACTACATCAGCAAAGTCTTGAAAAACTCACGACAGCACTACCCGTAATACCAGAATCTAGTATTCGTGGTATTCAGAGCCTAGCCATGGCTCGCGCACTACTTCCAGGAGCACCCTATCATGGTCGTCTCCTCCGCAAAACTATAGGACATCATTCGCAATCGTGACGCGACTGGGCAAGTCACCAAGTGGGCCGTAGAAATCGGCGTCCACAACATCAGGTACGAGCCACGCAAAGCGATCAAGTCACACGCCTTGGCAAATTTTCTCGCCTACTGGGAAGAAGCACAACAGCCGGAGAAGCTCCCCTATCTCCATTACTGGTCTCTCCACTTCGATGAGTCCAAGAACACGGACGGCGCAGGTGCCGGGATCGTACTCACCTCCCCCAAAGGCAACAAGCTCCGCTACGTGCTACGCCTCCACTTCACGCCCTGCAGCGAATATATGGCCGAATATGAGGCCCTCCTTCACGGCATGCGGGCCATCAAGGAGATGAACGTCAATCGCCTACGGTGCTATGGCGACTCCGACCTTGTCGCCGCACGAGTCACTGGTACCTGCGACGCCATCTCCCCCATCATGGTAGCATATCTCCAAGCGGTGGACCAGCTAGGGGCCACTTCGCTGGCTACTCCGTCATGTGGATCGACAGGCGCAAGAACGAGGATTCCAGCGCACTCTCCTGCATTGGGCCGGCTCGGCAAACACCACCTAATGGGGATATGCTGAATGGGGGTATACCCAGCAGGACGTTTCCTACTGGACCAAGCTCCTGGCGAGTGGGCCTGCAGGACGACGACTGGAATGCGGCTGGAGATGAAGCCTGGCGACTGGAAGCTGGAGGCCTAGAAGTGTAGATAGGCCTAGTCGGATTATGTCAAATCCTCTGAGTCCTTAACTGACTCTATTGTATATCTGTAAACCCTAGTGAGTTACCCCTATATAAACCTCCCTAGGGTATTATCTGTAGACACGTTCCATCATACACCCCATCGACTCGCTGCCGAGCCGTCGAGCTCACCACCATTGTACTCAAGCAATAATACAATCTAGCAGGAGTAGGTCTTTACCCTATGGTAGCATCTGCCGTGGCCATTCCCATGATAGTGGCGCCCACCATGGGGCATGGCTGATCCGAGCTGAGTTCAGCGGTGCGACCCTATTCGCCAATCAACCGGTCGATCGCCACCAGCCGCATGATCGCGTGCGGCGAGTTCCTCTAGATCTTACCTAGCAGCTAGGTCCCAACATTACGGTCACACACAACGCCATAATGCCGGTCGACACCATCAATCTGTTCGTCGGCTTCACGGACGCCATCGCCTCCGTGGAGACGGTGATCGTCGGCGGATTGCTGCCAAGCGATCTGCTCTCGGAAGGCCAGATCTGCACCATTCACCGCCTCGCCTCCGAGTACGAATCAGCCGCCAGCAACGCGGCCGGAACTGACGCGGCTGCAGACGACGCGACCCTCCACGATGACACCGACTCGGTGATTCCTGCCTTGGTCGCCGGATCAATCACCGCCTGATGACCCACAAGTATAGGGGTGTATCGTAGTACTTTTGATAAATAGGAGTGTCGATCCCAACGAGGAGCAGAAGGTGTTGACTAGTGGTTTGGAGCTGAAAATCTCTGTAAATACTTAGCAAACAGATTTTTAGGGTTTTTTGATAAAGCAAGCAAATAAAGTGAAAGTAAATAAAGACAACAAATAATTGCAGCACATGTCCCAATCCTTTCTTAGGAAAGGACAAGTCGGTGGTAATACTTATGAGGACCAAACTTTCTCGAGGACACATGGGAATATTGTCAAGTTCTTTCATTTCATATAGCTGATTAATCTTCTCTGGTTTGATAAGTGTTGTGTGGGTGAACCTGTGCTAATGTACTGACCTTACTAGGACTAATACATACTTGTGATTAAACCCCTTGCAAGCATCCGCAACTACAAGAAAGTAATAAAGATAAAACCTAAGCACAACCTTAAACTCTGAGATCCTACACTTCCTTGTGCAAAGGTATCCTAACGAGGGTTCAGGTTTCTGCCACTCCGGCAACCCCACAATTAGTATCCAAATACACAATGCATTCCCTAGGCCCATAAATGGTGATGTATCATGTAGTTAACGTTCACATGACACCACTAGAAGCATAGCATCACAACTTAAATATTAACCATTGAATAATACCTTAACACAATTCCACTATTAACAACATGACTTCTCCCATGTCCTCAATAACTAAACGAACTACTCACAAGACATCATATGGATCAAGACCAGAGATGATATGATGATGAATAACAATCTGAACATAAACAATAATTTAATGGTTCCACTCACAAGCATCAACTACTAAAGTAATCAACACCGGGAAAGTTTCCCCTAAGAACTATGCAGGATTCAACACAACTGTTACAGCGGGATGGAGTTGTGATGATGGTGCTGCTAGAGATGGTGGTGTGGATGATGATGATCCCGATGAAGTCTAGCTTGATGACGGTGTTGATGGCGATGATCTCCACTCTCTGGGAAGGAATTTTCTTGGCAGAAATCTTTCTGCCGGAGAGCTCTTTCTCTCTCTGTAGTTTTCGCCCCGCAGAAGCGGCAAAATCTTTCTGTGGTCGCTCCCCGAACTTTAGGGTTTCGGGAGGAAGATATAGGCGAAGGGGCAGATCTGGGGGGTGTGGGCCCCCTGTGGCCCAAATCCGCCTCCCCTTCTGGCTTCCTTCGTCTTCTGTAAAAATATAATTTTCCATATAATTTTTGGTATTTTTCCGATCTTCGCAAAAATTGCATCTAGACACCGCTTATTCCATCAGAATCCTGACTCCGGCAGTTCATCCTCCAAGAATCATCCAACATGCAAAAATAGATGAAATAACATAAGTATCACCTCTTAATCTGAAATGTATCAATGAATAACAGTAAATTATGATATATAATAGTGATGAAAAATGGACGTATCAACACCCCCCAAGCTTAGACCTCGCTTGTCCCCAAGCGAAAACCGAGCTCAGTAAACATGCCCACAAGTTTATGGAGTGAAGTGTTGATAAAAAGAATACGGACAAGAAGCATCACACTTACCAATACACAACTCATAATAGAAAGCAACTCACCATTATATAACTTAACTTGCAACGAGTATGGGAGTCACAATAAAGATGCATAAAGATACATCATAATTGGTAATGGAAAACTTTGTTCTTGGCCAGAGAACAGTTGACAAACAGTTTTCAAGCAAAGCTTTTGTAAAGAAGTTTATAACAGTAGTACTCTTTGCTCAAACATAAAAGGCTTTTCACAATGATGGCTTTTCAAAGTAATACTCATTGAGATAAGAGTTTTGTGCAAAACAAGGAAGATGAGAAACATGATTGAATAAATCGTCATATGAATGATTGAAACACAACAACTCAAATGCTTGCTGGAGATAGAGAGTAATAGGTTTACTGACTCAACTTAGAGGTAAAAGAAAGGTCCTTCGCACAGGGAAGCTGGGATTTCAAGTTCATAAAGAGCTTCCAAAATATTATGGTACTTACTAGCTTTGAGCTCTTATTGCCCCTATCATAAGCATCTTGAGGTGATTAAGGTTAAAGTGAACAAAGATGGAGTATATGCTTGACGAAATATAAGTTGGCAATCTCATGTCCCTTGAGTACGAGGGCTGCTCCTGATGCTACTGAACTTTATTTACCGGTAAGTTCTTGTCATACTAAGTACATGTGTACCGTAGAGAACCGCCAACGGGGTACCCCTTGCACATGATACAGGAGATATCCCATATCAAAATGACAACGCAAGCAGACAATGAGCATCTCAGCAATCTTCTTGTTTACCATGGTAAAATGGTGCTTTTTTCTTCTTTCCTATTTTCTATGTCTCTCTCTTTTTTATATAAGAAGATTGCTTCATCGATTGCTCACTGTGGTTATGCTGCATGTTTCCACCATGATTAGGCATGGCTTAGGCTAGCGGCCTAGTCATTTCTCTAACACACATACATAAGTCCATGGACTTACAAGCTCCCCTTTTATTTCACACCGACGACATCTATAAACAAAAGAGCATGATATCAACGGGGTAGATATTTACAGGTTTTGAAACCATTCCTTATGACAACACTGTTCTGCTGATCCCATCTTATAGGTGTAAGCATATACAACATCGATGGCACAATGGTTCAAGTTTATTAAGGACAAGAAAATAAGGTGTGCCATCAAGTCCATGAGAGCTTTACTAACCAGTTTTCACATAACAAAATAATTTTTAATTTGAAAGATAGATGAAGCTTGAGAATTTACTTGGAATAGCAATGATGCTAATAGGTAGGTATGGTAGACAAAAATGGCATAAGTTTTGGTTTAAAGGATTGGATGCATGAGAAGTATTCCCTCTCAGTATAGGTTTTTGGCTAGCAAGGCTGGGTAGCAAGCAAAAGAGTTGAAGGAAACAAGCAAACATACAAGTGATAAAGACAAACATGCAATCTTCCTTGAAAACACAAAAGATCTTAACTAAAGAATAGTAATCTTATGAGCCAATCAAGAAAGAATAAAAATGATATAAAATACATCTAAGTGCTTTTCTATAAAACTCAATGACCTCCTCTGTTCCATATCCCTTGGAGATGCTTCCTTCTGGTCTAGCACGGTTATGAACATATTTCTTTAAGACTCCCATGAACCTCTCAAAGGGGAACATATTGTGCAGAAATACCGGACCGAGAATGGCAATATCTTCCACTAGATGAACCAGGAGATGCGTCATAATATTGAAGAAGGATGGTGGGAACACCAATTCAAAACTAACAAGACATTGTACCACATCCTTCTGTAACCTTGGCAGAATATCTGGATTGATTACCTTCTGAGATATTGCATTGAGGAATGAACACAGCTTCACAATGGGTACTCGAACATTTTCCGGTAGAAGCCCCCTCAATGCAATCGGAAGCAACTGCGTCATAATCATGTGACAGTCATGAGACTTCAGGTTTTGGAAATTTTTCTCTGCCATATTTATTATCCCCTTTATATTAGATGAGAAGCCCGACGGCACCTTGATACTGTAAAGGACTTCAAAAAAGATTTCCTTCTCTGCTTTGGTAAGAGCATAGCTGGCACGACTTAAGTGACGCCCTTTATCCATCTTGTTATGTGTATGCATGTTCTTTGGGTCTTTCATAATTTGTTGGTCCTCCCGTGCTTCAGGTGTATCTTTTGTCTTCCCATACACGCCTAGGAATCCTAGAAGGTTCACGCAGAGATTCTTCATCACGTGCATCACGTCGATTGAAGAGCGGACACGCAGGACTTTCCAATATGGCAGCTCCCCAAATATAGATTTCTTCTTCCACATGGGTGCGTGTCCTGTAGCGACGTCGTTCGGAACTGATTGACCGCCGGGACCCTTTCCAAAGATTACTTCTATGTCCTTGACCATACCAAATACATCATCACCAGCAGGGAGTTCAGGCTTCTTCTGGTGATCTACCTCACCTTTGAAATGCTTGCCTTTCTTTCTTACGGGATGATTGGTCGGAAGAAATCGTCGATTCGCCAGGTACACAACCTTCTTGCATTTGTGAAAATATGTACCTTCGGTCTTATCTAAACAGTGGGTGCATGCCTTATATCCCTTGTTTGTCTGTCCTGAAAGGTTACTAAGAGCAGGCCAATCATTGATGGTTACGAATAACAACCCTCGTAGATCAAATGGCTCCTGTTTGTTCTCATCCCACGCACGTACACCTGGTTTTCCCCACAACTGTAAGAGTTCTTCAATTAATGGCATAAGGTACACATCAATGTCGTTGCCCGGTTGCTTCGGGCCTTGGATGAGCACTGGCATCATAATGAACTTACGCTTCATGCACAACCAAGGAGGCAGGTTGTAGATACATAGAGTCACGGGCCAGGTGCTGTGACTGCAGCTCTGCTACCCAAAAGGATTCATGCCATCTGTACTTAGACCAAACCATAAGTTCCTTGCATCCCCTGCAAAGTCTGGGAAGTCTCTCTCGATTTTTCTCCACTGTGACCCATCAGCAGGGTGTCTTAACTTCCCGTCTTTCTTACAGTCTTCTTTGTGCCATCGCAAAAACCTGGCATGCTCTTTTTTTCTGAACATGCGTTTCAACCTTGGTATTGTAGGATCATACCACATAACCTTAGCAGGAACCCTCTTCCGGAGGGGCTCTCCCTCAACATCACCAGGGTCATCTCGTCTGATCTTATACCGCAACGCATTGCATACCGGGCATTTATCTAAATTCTCATACTCCTTACCGCGGTAGAGGATGCAGTCATTAATGCATGCATGTATCTTTTGCACATCTAATCCGAGAGGACAGAGAGTCTTCTTTGCTTCGTAGGTACTCTCGGGAAGTTCGTTATGTTTTGGAAACTTCGGCTTCATTATTTTCAGCATCTTTTCAAATGAGGAGTCAGTTAGACCACACTCTGCCTTCCATCGCAACAATTCCAGTGTGGTACCGAGCTTTGTGCTACCATCTTCACAATTTGGGTACAACAATTTCTTGTGATCTTCTAACATGCCCTCTAACTTCAACTTCTCATTTTTTGTTTCACAGTCTCGCTTTGCATCAGAAATGACCCTACCAAGTTCATCAGCCGGCTCATCTGATGCCCGTTCTTCACCTCTTTCCTCTCCATTGTCTTCCATTGCAGTATCACTGTATTCAGGAAACATATGATGATAGTTGTTATCATCATCTTCTTCTTCACCATCTTCCATCATAACCCCTCTTTCCCCGTGCTTGGTCCAGCAATTATAGTTGGGCATGAAACCTTTCCTAATCAGGTGGCCGCGAATGATTTTCGAGGAAGAGTACTCCTTGTTGTTCCGACATTGAACACATGAACAACGTATAAATCCATTCTCTTTGTTTGCCGTAGCCACATCGATAAATTTATCCACGCCTTTGATATACCCGGCTACGCGCCGGTCACCGTACATCCATTCCCGACCGTTCATCTACATCATATAAGTAAGTTTATCAAAAAACAGGACATCATAAATAGTGAAATAACCAATTCACACCGACACATGAATTGTATCAATGAACTAGAAAAGATAAGATTGCTAACCTCGATCGAGGGAAATAAAGAGGAGAAAGCTCAAGTGCGTCTCGGACACCTTCTATATTTTTGTTCTATGAGAAATTCAACGGGACTATTCACTCAAACATTTCAACAAACACCTTCAATGCATGCATGAGAAAAAACTAGCACACCCCCTCACACCTTCCACCATTCGAAAAAACAGAGTGGAGGCAGAGGGGGCTGGGGCGTTGCATTTATAGAGGGCAGGTGGTCTTTAGTCCCGGTTGGAGCCAGCAACCGGGACTAAAGGTGCGTGCCACGCCACGTGGCTGTGAGGGGTCGCGAACGGATAGCCCTTTTTCCACTAGTGTCTCTTTTCCTTTCAAACCTCAAAAAGTGTTGCTACTGACCAGAGCTCGGTTTGCCAAAACCAATTTAGATTTACTTGATGCTCCCAAAGTGATACCAAGACTAATAAACAATATCAATCATATAATAGAGATCGCAAACTAAAATAAGAAGTGAAAAAAGTAAATGATGAAACTTCTAATTAATATTCCATAAAGGCACTCACACCAAGGGATACATAGATAACCAACTAAAGGAGAGATACTTCCACAATGCAAACCATCCTATATGATAACTTCTCTATTCAAGATATGACTCTACTAAAAAGGTAAAAATATGAAAGATAATGATGTGATACCGTGACACGCCACCAATCTTGGAACAAGCTAAGGGGATGCCAAACCTGAGGCCGAATTACTCCTTCGGTGGTGGTGGTGATCCCTTGTCATAGTCACACTTCCAAGGTAAAGGCTCCCCATCCACAAAGGATGCCTTGGTTTCCACAATCCTGAAACTAGCAGCAGAGCTTATACGTTTAAACCTAGCCTCATACTCACAGTTTTGATTTTGTATGTCGTAGAGCTATGCTTGTAGTTGGTTGGTGGTCTGATGGAGTGAGAGGATTTCATCTCAAACCTCGGCAGTCTCCCTCTCGTGCACAGATATGAGTTCTAAACATATGTTATGTATGACGTCCACTTTCCATTCCGCCATCTTCTTATATCTAAAAGCTTCCTGCTCCAATGATTCCATCCTATCTTCCAGACCGCCTTCCCCTTTAGGGCCCTGAACTTCTTTTATCTACACCTCTCCATCATTGAGAAACAACTCCTTGGGGTGCATCTTCAACTCATACATGTATGGGTTGATGGTGTTCGTGGAGGAATCCTACTTGGGTGATGCATAGGAAGACACTGAGGCTCCAAATATGAGAATCTTCCTGACAGAAACAAATCGAAACAAAAACACGACGAGAACACGATATACGAACCTCGGTGATTATATATTACGAAGTTTTACGACATAAGGAAGGTACATGGCAAAAATGGGATGGAGACGGGCTTCGGGGTGATCACACCCCCTGGGATGTGTGGCCCACCCGGGCTCCGTTTCCTCCTCTTTTTCGTCTCGTAACCTTCCATATGGAATAAAAACAGCAAAAATATAAAAAGAAGAGTCTTTCGCGAACCTTTGATTCCAGCACTTTTACCTATTCGGAAATGGACTCTGCAGATTCCTTCTCTCCAACACTTGAAAGTTCCTTTCAGACAAAGCTCCACACAAATCTTCATTAGCAACATTAGTATATGCAAAATAATAAACCTTTGGGTTCACATTTCAACTGAAATCCATCAAAACAAAAGCTACTGTAGCAACTCCTTTCAAAATCCCAAAAATAATTTAAAAGGAAGTTGATTTAAGAGGAAAATGCAAATGATGACAGAAATCTGTCTAAACAGACCAGCAGGTAAAGATTGATTTTCAAAAAAATCTTCTGTTACTCAAATAAAAAAGTGCAAAACTAATTAAAGTTGGATAACAACTTGGGGCACAAGCATAGAAAATCATAGCTCCATCCGAAATACTGAGCTACTTCACGAATTTTTACAATGCAGCACAAAAATCTGTCCCAGGACAGCAACTTTTGACAACTCCTCTACTTCTCAAAAGAGGTTGATCTTGATACAAAAACCAAACAAAAATGATAAGGAGCGGTTATTATAGAAGTAATAACTTCCACGATTCAAAGAAACAAAAACCGAAAGCAAACTAAAATGGGTTGTCTCCCAAAAGCTCTTTCTTTATAGCCATTAAGATGGGCACAATAATTTCAAGGATGCTCACATAGGAGATAAAGATTTGAAATGAAAGAGAGCATCAAGAAGCAAATATCCAACACATTTGAGTCTAATACACTTCCTATGCAAGGGGGTTTCATAAGAAAACACATTATTGAAACAAAAGGCCACTAGCATGGGAAGACAAAACAAGTGCAACTTCAAAGCTTTCAACATAAGCGGGGAAACTTAATATTATTGAGATGCATAAAACCATGTTTCCCTCTCTCATAATAACTTTCAGTAGCACTTTGAATAAAGTTGACAATATAACTGTCACAAGAAACAACTTTATCATCATAATGAGCATACTTAGAATCATCAAAAAGTGGTCTAAGGTCATAAACTGGATCAATAGAAGAAAGTTGTTCTGCCTTGAAATCCTCATTAGGCAAATTATTTTCATAAGGAACTTTGGCAAACATGGAAAACTAAAACTTTCTCCATCAAATTTGGTTAAAACTTTTTCCTTCTTATAATCTATAATAGCTCCACAAGTGTTCAAGAAAGGTCTACCAAAAATGATAGGACAAGTTTTACTAGCTTCCTTACTAAGTAGTAGAAAATCAGCAGGATGTTTAATCTTAACACAAAGAACTTCCACATTTCTTATAATTCCAATTGAATAGACTATCTCTCTATTATCAAGGTGAATAACCACATCAATTTCCTCAAGTTCACAAGGACCAATTTCATGCACAATTTCCTTGTAAAGCTCATAAGGAATAACACGTCACCAATGTCACATAAACCATAATAGCAATGATCACGAATTCTAACAGAAAGCATAGGTACACTAGCTTTCCTAGCTTTACTAGGATGAGAGACAATATTAGAAGCATCTTCAAAAAACATAATGTGCCCATATTCTACATTTTTAGTGACAAGGTCTTTCACAATGGCTACTATAGGTTCAATATTAATTTGTTCATCAGGTTCCACAGCTTTCTTTGTACTTTTGCTAACCACATTAGCCATAATAGAATGTTCCTTTACCTTGGCAGGGAAATGTATTTTCTCAATATAAGGTTCATGCAAAATAGGATCAACACTACAAATTCCAGTGTTTCTAACAGGAACATGATTAACAACATCTTTATAAGGTGCAATGGTACTTGTCCCACTTCTTTTTAGGAATTTCTATATAAGAGGAAAATCCTTAAAACAACTGGCAATACTTTGAGAATCAAGACCATACTCAGTACTAATATCACGGAAGTCATTAGTTCCATTAAAAGATTTAATGCATTCATAATCATAATTTATACCTGACTTTCTTCCTTTGTCATTCTCCCATGCCTAAGTATTTTCTTGAATACAGTCTAGAAGATCCCATTTATCTTCTTCCTTCATAAGTGTGAATGATCCAGCACAAGAAGCATCTAATAAATCTTTATCATGAAGAGAAAGCCTTTCATAAAATTTATTAATAATAATATTATTAGGGAGTTCATGAATAGGACATTTAAGCATTAGTAACTTCAGTCTCCCCCAAGCTTGGGCTGTACTCTCTCCACCACGAGGCCAAATGTTATATATTTGATTCCTATCCTTATGAATCTCACTGAGAGGATAGAATTTAGAATCACTACAAGGAATGTGGCTATATATGACCCTCCATTTTCGTCACAAAATCGTCATAGTAGCCCGTTTATGACGATTCTATGACGATTTTGAGATCGTCGAAAGCTGGGCGTCGCAAATGAACTATAACGACATTTTTGGTAAAATCGTTATAACCGTCTATGATAATATTGGATTGTTATAACGTCTATGACGATCTAATATCGTCATGGGCCATCTAGCCTAGCCAAGTCATATCCTACGTGGTTGATCCTACGTGGCAAAATCGTGACGAAATTAAATCGTCTTAAATCAAAATCAGTCCAGTCCATTTCGGTTGCTTACTTTGGCCGAGCCCAATAATTCTGGCCTTTTACTTGGCCTAATACGATGATTCGTTACTATTATGGGCTTTGGCCATTGTGTTTCGCATTTCAGTTTTGGGCCTTGGCCTTTTTACTTTCCAATTAGTTCTTAGCTTTTTCTATTTTTTGAAACATTTATGTATTTATGTCAATTAATTTGGGCCAAGGCCTATTTAGAGCCCAACAATTAATATTTGGTCCAGTACAATTTTTAGCCCTTTTCTCCATATTTCTTCTATCCCAAAAATCACAGTTAATAATTTTATAAGATGATTCCGCTCATCAAATTTCTATTCATCATTACATAACATTTGTGTAACTGATACATAAAAGACAACCAGATATTACAATCGTTACAAATTTCGAATAACAGCCAAGAATAGTCTATTAGTCTATTACAATTGTTACATGGTTCATTCCAAACAGCCAGATATTTTTACTGTTAGAATACAAGTATCTCTAAAATATAGGGTCTTCAAGCTTTTTTCGAATTTCTTTGGCTGGAACTCCTGGAAAAGATAGGAAAAGACAAGTTTTTAGAGCAAATAATTGGCTACTATTACAAATCAGTAGAATCATAAAATAAGCAACAACAGTAGAGAAACAACACAACATGAGATTTGTTGATAAATTCTACAATAAGGCAGTTTTAATCATTATAATACAAACACCATGCAAATTTGCATTTCACTTAATCTTATCTAAGAATAGATGGTCAATCACACACACATACAAACAAGTAGTCCATGTAATAAAATGTGCACACCAGTAAATTTAAGAGACGTAAGATACATGTTTTAGTTTTCCAAGTCATTCGAGAGAATGTACACCACAATCAGACTCTTCTAAAACAGTTCTTTATTTACATGAGCTAGGATGTAAGGCAGTTGCTAAAATTTCAGATTATATCATTGTAATAGAGCTTGTGGAAATCAGATGCAATGTCCAAAACCAAAAATACAGAACTTGAAATATGTTCCCAACTCGACACACACGATTAGTTCTTTGATAACAGACTACCAATCCATCCCACGATAGTAACCAACCAATTGTAGTTTCCAACAAGTCATCTCTACGACTACCAATCCATCCCACGATACACCCATCCTTGAACTCAAACCAGACATAGAACATACCTCGATGGGCAGGAGAAGCGCAGATTACGAAGAAGACGTTGGGCGGATCTATCCTTTCACGGTGCCATGAACATGCGCGTGCACAACGGCCCATCCTCCAGTGGGTGACAACGTCGTGGATGACATGAGATGCGCAAGGCTGGGCTTGTTCGTCCTCGATGACGGACTGCATGGAGGTCGGTGAGGAAGCCCATGAGACACGCACCAGGGAGATCAAAATGCCCCTGAATTTAAATAAATTCTAGAAAATAAAATAAAAATCCAAAAATTATGAATAAAATATTTTTGGATTCACAATAATCCAAGCTATCTAAATAAATTAAGAAATAAAATTTTAGGCATATAATTTTTCTCAAGAATTTTACAATATATATATTCCTTATGGAATTTTATAAAATTAAAGAAAGATGATAAAAATAAATAAAAATCACTTTTATTATATACCAATATTGTAGTATTTTAGAAAAATACTAAACAAATAATTTATATATTTTGTTAATTATAATTCTTAAAGGAATTATTAAATAAGTATAATTCAAATAAAATGAAAGAAAATAAGGAATACAATATTCAATAAATATTAATATTAATATTTATGTGGCACCCTGGATTTACGGTCCGAGAATACCCGTTATGCATACAATTCATGTTACCATGATCAGTGAGCCGTGAGCATAACCGACACGTATCATTACATCATCCATACATTAACGAATACAACCACTTACAAGGAGGCCTTTATGGCGATTACAACATAAATAGCGGAAGTCTTGAGTGTAGAGCCCGTGCCTTAACCTACAGGCAAGTGACTGGGAAGAAGGCCTAGCTCGCATATACGACAGCAGTTCCATCGCTTCTTAACATCTGCAATCTGGCCAAGTAAATAGCCAGTGACAATGCCGGTGAGTACTTTGAATGTACTCGCAAACCATCGAGTCAAGGGTAAGAAGAAACATGCAAATCTGGTTGTGGCGAGATATCTCTACACTATAGTTGTTTTTGAAAGACCTACAAATGGCATCTCTATACCTTTGTTGAAAAAGAGTTTTGGGAAAATATGTCTCCTTTTTGAAAATCTAGACATATCCACATCCTTGTTAAAAAGATTTGAAAACAGTTTTGTTGTAAAACCCTTTTTAAAACTCTAACAACCATCTCTTGTCAAAACCATTTTCATCCTTATATTTCCTCGTGACCAAGTCACATCATTTATATTCATCTCAACATATCTCCCGGTACTCATAGTAATCACCTTTCCAACCGTCCTTGACCATGGACGTGGCTATTCAAATAGATTAGACTCTGTAGAGTTTGTGCACTTTACCCACAGGAATCAATACATCCACCGGGATACAACCACGACCCTCTACATACTATAGACGGGGGTCCGGATAATCGAACCTAACCTTTCATTTGTTGTCCCTAGTATATGTACTTTCCCTATGGTTGCTTAGTTCCCCCGGGACGTGTACCTGACTTCCCAAGTCCGAATCTCCCTTCCTGCGCATCTTTTATCCACTTCCTTCCATACTGCCTTAACCTGGTACCGTCCGCGGGAGCTCCATAGTTTCAGCCGACTCCGAGGAGTTGAATGGAACCTCTCTGGGCACGACGACCTCCTAAGTGGAAAGGAACCGGCTTCCAGGGCCTCAAAGCCCTTTCTACGCATTATGGCGTAGCCCATACTAAGGAGGACAAACTACGAGCTAGCCCTGAGTCCCACCCAGGGTAATGTGGTTGCACTGATAAAATTGTTACGGCAAAATACTTGAGTACCCCTTTCATTCTTCCTTTATTAATCGATTTTATCTTTATCCTCCTCATACCTCCTTTAGTGAAAACTCCACTCGGAATGATGCCTCTTTCCAAGGGTTTTATTTTGAAAACTTTGCAGTAGGGTAAAACCCAAAATAGCTTTATCGTTGAAAATCCATGGGTTCCAAGAGGGAACATGCTAATCATCTTTGCCCCGTTCTAAGGGGTAAAAATAGGTGTAAATAGGGTAGGTGTCCAAGGGACACTCAATCATAACTTGGAGGAGCCAAGGTACTCACGTCTTTTTATTTGAAACAAACCATGTATGTAATCATGCAATTTGTAAATGATGTATAAAACAGTTGATAAAAAGAAGTAGGGGAATATAGGAGTTCATGAATGGTGGCTTGCCTGTAACCAGCGGGATGTCCCGTGACTTCTTTAGAAAACCAGAATACCAATAATAACAATAATAAGATAATATCCCTATCCTTCCTTCTTCTCGGCGTCACACAATCGCAACTATCGCCATTATCGAGCATACATGCAAACAAACAATACACCAATCAATACAAGCATACAATCATCAAACCATACAACAAACAAAAGGGTAGATTAATGATATAAGGCAGTAAGAGGTGGGATGATTGGTTGATGAGGTTAGGGAAGGATTTGGAGACACTAGGGAAAGGATCCCTTTTGATTTATGGTTTAGGAAAATAGCTAAGAGAGGGGTTTTTGACCAAGGGCTTGATCTGTATGATACCATTGTGTAAAACTGATACCATCAGATAGGTATTGATAAAATGAACCCAACAAAAGTGGTTTCACTATTTTATCAATTTCCCTTGATTTATAATGGATTTTATAGTGATTAAAGTTCTAGTTTTAGGAAATAATTCACCAAAACTTATCTGGAGTTCCAAAAATTTATTTCCTTGGGTGATTAGGTAGTGTTTGGTGGAATGAATCCAGAGGAGTTGGAATCACCTCAAAAAATTACCAGAATACCCTTAAGAAAATCCCAAGGGCAGAACTGGATGGAATTTGTCTTTTTCATAAGATTTATTTTACATAAGCTTTTTAGTTGATTCCAAGGACACATACTAGGTACCGATAGTACCTTTCTAGAAATTGGAGTCAACCTTTTTGGAGTTATATAGTTAATGTGGTGATTTTGCTAGTGAATCACCCATGCACAAAAAGGTTTAATTCACCAAAATTTATCAGTGGCTCCTAAAATTATGGGCTTCTGGAGTTAGTAGGATATGGTTATGTGTGTCTACTGAGAGTTGGAATTAGGTCCAAAACTCATTTGGTTTGACCTAGAGAAAATCCTAAAGGAAAAAACGATCTGTTTTTGTTATTTTTCTAGGTGTAATCTAGGAAGCAAGTGACTATGGGACCTATGGGGATTGAAAGGTATAGTTTATACCTTTCATTACAAGTAGGGTTTACTCCATTTGGACTTGTAGAATTTTCGGGAGAAATTTATTAGTATTTTGGCCAGATCTAGGTAGACAATTTATCATATTTAATCTATAAATTATTTAGTGCAAAACTTGGTCTGCATGCTAGGGAAAACACTAGTGTGTCCAGAATAAAATAGATCTGAGCCATTTGGAGCCTTTTCCATTTTCAAAACTAATTAAACCTATAGCCTAGTATGCAGATTTGGTTAAAGAGTAATAGAAAGAGGGGCAGGGGGTTCCTGGGCCAGATCCTGAGGGAAACGGGTCGCGCGGAGGTTGGCCAGCCAAAACGCGACAGGCACGCGCGGGCGGCATGCAACTGGCAGCGGCCCAGCGGAGTCTGAGGCCCGGCAGCCTGGGTTGCGAAGGGGTACGCGCAGGGAGGGGGGTCATTGGATCAAGGAGGATCGGACGGCCAGGGGCCATCGTCCTCCTTCGACTTAGCGCATGGGGAGGAAACCCTAGATAGGGTCGAGGGAGGCACAGTGGGGCTCACTGGAGGGCTGGGGATGTCGGGGAGGATCCAGGCGGACGCGGGGTGCGACGGCGACGCTGGTGACGGGCGAAAGAGGCGGTATCGGTGTCGGTGTTGGCTCACGCAGTGGTGCCCGAAACGGAGCTCGCCGGTGCAGCGTCGGTGAGGCCTGCATGTCCACAAGACAAGCACCATTAGAACCAGCAGAGGTAGGGGAGTGCGGCTAGGTGACATGCAGAGAGAGGGGAGCTCAAGGGAGGGAGCCTTGCTCGGTTTTTGGAAGAAGGCCGAAGCTTCGTGTTCTTCTTCTCACGAGCAGGGCAGAGCAGGGAAGAGGAAGGAGAGCTCGTGGGGGAGGTGAGGGGAGTGCTCTGGGGGCAAATGAGCAACAAGGGGAGGCTGGGGTGGCCTCTCACCCTTTTATTTTGAATCCTCAAGGTATAGATGAAATGACAAAAATGGACAATGGGTGGGAGCTTCCCATTGGTTGCCAAGGGTGGTGCTGGGTGGTGTTGTGGTCATTAGCTCGACCAGAGAGTGAGAGGGGAGGTGGGGTGGCTGCTGTCTTCTTTAATACAAAGATCCTTGCAAGATATGATGCTCTCTCTCTCAAGCACTAGGGGACAAGGAGGGGCTAGGTACTGTAGTGCTACAGTGCACACAACCAGGAGGGTGTGATGATGCTGTGGTGTAGTGCTGGGGAAGATTTGAGATGGTTTGGTTTTTATTTGAATCAAGATTTGTTGGTGTTGGCAAACTTGATTAAATGAAGGTTTGTGAAGGAAGTTGACAAAATTGCATTGGGCAAGGTATGGAGATGGTACTGGTAGGAACAGGAGGTCAGATAATATCTCCAGGATTTAAATAGGATTTTCTGATGGTTATAATCCTATTTAAATGCACTTCTTCAAAAAGTGCAGAAATAGATTATAGAAGCTCATATGATATTTTTATATTGGACAAGCTTGGTTTTTGATGTGATATGGTCCTAAATGCCCTAACACACATTGGAGAATTTTATTGGGATTTATTGTGGTGGAAAAGTATTTTTAGAGGAATATTTCTTGATTCTGCCATTTAAGAAAAAGGGCAAAAAGAAGTAATAAAGGATCTCAAAAATATTTATTTTTGATTTTGGAAGATGAGGTAAGATGAATAGGCATCAAATGTGCCTTGGTTTGGAAAGGTGATTTGGAGAAAAACAAACTTGTCTTTATAGACAAGGATTTTGAGCATTAGGTAAGTGAAGGAGATAAAATAGTTTAATAATCCAAATAATTGGGGGAATTATTTGGGGATGCTTATATCCAAGGTAGATGATATAAAATTGATGTGGGCATCAAGGTCAACCTTGGTTTTGAAGATAAGTGGTGAAATGGGTGGAAACTAGATACTTGGAGGATCTAGGGTTTTATTAGTCTGATGCCATCTAAACAAGGTTGGATTAGGGAGCTCAGAGCTTACCTTGGTACAAGGGGTATATGGATGGATATACCATGTTATATATATTATCATGGAAGCAAGGGTTAGGCTTATTTGGATTGGAGGTGGTTTTGGAGAGCTGGCAAACTTTGTTGAAAATAAGGCTGCAATGGAAACCATGTGGGTTTTGGAGATACATCAGTTAGCCTCCTAAACCATGTGGGTTTAAGAAGAACAAGGCTCCAATGTAAACAAGTGGAGGGGGAGTTGATAGGCCTTGGTTAGTAGGTTATAACCATTCAAGGAGTTTGTCAAGGGGAGATGGCATATAGATGTGAGCTTTTGCCAAAGTAGGCAAGATGATAAGATTTGCAGAAAAGATTATCATATTGACTACAAAACCATCATGGATGAGTGGGGGATAGAATGGCTTAGCCAAGGGCAAGAGTGGGCCTTGGTAGTACTCAATATGTACTACAAGATGGTTCAAGCACATTCTCAAGAATGCACATAGGTTGGAAAAGGTAGAGCTCCAAAACTGGTATCCAGATAACAAATCCAACATTTTGGCAGATTTAGGGTTCTAGACTAAAGTGCAATCGTAGATGGTTTTGGGGGGGTGCTGGTGATCCAAACTCATGGTTAATGAGAATATGTTGAGGTACTAACTAAGTATAGGGGTTTCATGCTTGTATTGGGTCTCCACTGGGTTGGAAACCATCTAGAGGGATTAGCCTTAGATTGAGATGATCACTTGAGTGACTTAGGATAGATCCAGACTTGGATGCTTGGATTTGAGGTTGATGATCACAAGCAAGTATTGGGTCCTAAGATATGAGCTAGTAGATTATCTCCATCTAGATCCTAAGCAAACAAGGCAAACAGGAGATCAAGGCAAATCATCAGACAACATATCAATGCAATTCATCAACCAGCAGATCAAGGCAATTCATCTTACTAATTATTTAGCTACTACTAGGGTTACCTTCAAGCCTAGCCTGAGGTAAGTATGGGTATGTTGAGAAGGGGTTTTGCTTTGAAATAAGATAAATACCATCTTGGTATCTCTACCAAGATTGAGGTGAAAAGGTTTTAATAAAGTTCTGGGAAAAACCTAGGGATAAGAGTAGTTGAAGGTTCTGTCTTGAAAATATAAGGAGATAATATATATAGGTCTCCATAGTTTTGGCAATAGAAAATAATAAAATATTTGGTTGGGTCAAAGTCATCTTGGCTCTGTTTTTTGGAAATGCCAGAACATTTGAGAATATAAAAGGTGAGCCAAGACATCTCTTTTGTAAAATAGTTTTTGTAAACTAGTGTTGAGAGGAGGAGTACATAACTAGTACACAAACTGTTGCTTGAGAACAAGAAATCAAGTAAGCACACAATGCAAGAAAAAGTTTTTTGTTCCCCCTGATTTTTGCCTTTTTGACATTAAATCAGGGTTGCTGAAATTGGGATGTTACAATTTATAAATTCTTTACTTATGAAAAGAGTTTTTATAATTTAAAATAATGGGGGAGAATACACACCAAACTAAATAATGCATTACATTACTTTGCATAATCATTTTGCTTCTTTAAAAATATTGTCCTCACCGGGCAATAATGATGTTTTGTAGAAATAGAAGCTCAAGGTCCAGTGCAAGAATACGACTTCACTACCTTGCAATCTCAAGGCAATTTCATCACTTGCTCATGTCCTTTGAAGAGTCTTTATCAAAGTATTTGCAAATTGTGTGTTATCATATATACTCTAAAGAAAGAAAACATTATTTTCTCAAATAAAGAAATCTTAGGTATCATCCTAAGTGATGATATAATGGAGCAAAAGAACTTAGAGTTCTATTTGCAACAATGATGATCAATTAGGGACTTAATAACCCCTGACACAAGTGATTCTAGCGCCATATATCACGCGTTAACCATGAGATTTGGAATGGGACAGAGAAGTCAGTTGTATCTTCTTCCTCTCGCATGTAGCCAGATGTGCAGGTCGTGGCTGTTATCACCCGTAGCATGCATATTAATTGGTAATTCGTAGAGGATATGCATCATATTGGTGGGAACCCTCAACATCCCATGATAGTTCTGGCATCTAACGGTCTATACAAACCATTGCCGTGATTCAATATGTGGGCATGGTGTACACCAAGGAGGCATTCTAGGTCGCGAAGGGGGCAGTGATTGGCTTGGATCACCTACTGGGCCCCACATCATGGAATTGTGGATGGGAAAGTACGTCCGGTTGTGCAACAAGGAGTTGATTTCTCATGGGTAAAGTAACGCACCTCTGCAGAGTGTAAGAATTGTAACTTGTTACTCCTTGTTACAGGAAGGAGCTACGAACGCAACATGAAAAGAACTCCATGAAAGTTCTGGTCAACCTGTGAAGGCTGATGGTCATAGATTTTCATAATAAAATCAATCTTTGAAGAACGATTTACAAAAACTGCATAGTGCCAAGGACTTATAGTCTGAGGTGGTAGATAGAGCATCAAACTTGCCACCTTGCATATAATGAACTTGCTGGGTAACGCTGTTACTCATCCTTTTCTTTGATCCCTTGCTTAGACTCTAAGGATCCCGAAGACACGCTAATGTATGCAGCCGAATGCCAAGAAGATGTGTTCTACGAGGACCCTGACCTGTCAGGAGGTGTTGAAGGAGTGGATTACAAAATCCGCTATGGTGTCAACGAGTCAAACTAAGTACTCTAGTTAGTAATAACCGACAGAGCCGAGCAGCACGAACCATATAGAATAAGCTGCTAAGCTCAACTCTTAGTTAGAGTTGTTACTTTTAAATTCCGCTGAAACACTTTATATTTTGGTTTGTAAGTTGAATCTTTTCGAAGTCTTGAACTTCGGGTATTGTAATAATAATAATGTGTGAATGTTTGTAATATGGACCCGTAATGTTTCTGTTGTACCACTCTAAGGGATGTGATATTTACAGAACGGTGTTCTGTGGATGTCATGTCAACGACTATAGTGTACTACACATGTAGTGGTATGCTGGGTCACCGTAGTTGGTATCAGAGAAAATTGCTTTGACCTTAGGTTGGAAACCTAGTAAAGGGTATTACCTGCAGGAGTGTGTAGCAACGATAAAGAATTCTCTAAAAGAAATATAATGGGTATTCGAATGAGAATATTCCGTTATATGTTTTAGTCTGATAATTCTTTGTTATGATGCAATATACTATTGGTTACTAATAAAAATATTTTTCTTATATACATAGCTATGGCACCAAAGTTTCCAAAACAGACTTTGGTAAGGAAAGAGGAGACTCTTGATGATTATCAAGGATCTTTCACAGACCAACTTCGTCAACTTTTAAAGATCTGTAGTTGTCCAACTAGAATTCTAGTGAACACCATAACCTATTATGATGGTCGAATGTTATCCAAGTATCGTGTGAGTATCCAACTCCCAGAGGATCTTGGATTATATCACGATCTACCTATAGGTGAAGGTAGGAGTCACTTAGCAGCATATCATGTTGCTGTTGTGGAGGCGATAGCTAATATCCGGGAGCATAAAGCCAAGGAGTTAGAAGGTACCACATTTTCTGTGATACCTCATGATTCTATAGACTCGGAGCCTATACCGGATCATCTTACTTTGGTTAAGAAGCATCCTAAGTTAGCTTCCAAGTTTATGGATATATACCGAACACTCGTTTTTTTATAAGACACATCAAGTGATTGTCTAATATAAAAATGACATGTTAGATGATCTAACTGATCCGGAAAGCATGAAGCAATTAGCATTCCAGTTGGAGAAGGAAGCAAGTAGTAGTACAAAACCTATCTTTAAGGATATACCTATAGATCCTGAATCTTTTACACCATATTCTTATTCACCAAGGCCTGAACCTATATATGATCCTATTGTGGATATGAGGTATGCAGTACCATAGGGTTAAGAGGATGGTTCTAATACAGAACTTCCTATTGAGAATTCTGATGGCTGCAGAATGGGATCATCTGAAGGATTCCAAGAACACCAGATGTTAATAGATGGTTCTGACAGAAATATTGGACAATCTAGCTGGATGGGTGCAAGAATTAACTCTAGTAACGTAGTAGAGATACCATATTCATAAATAATCAGGATGAAGAAGAAGATCCTGAGGATAGAGTGTTTGAATCATTATCACCTTCTCAAAACCCAGGGAATATACATTATCCGGTGTTTAACTATCTTGCCCAAAGGAGCACCTGGGGAGCAGCAGGATCTGTGTATTCTATTGACGACTCAAGCAATGAAGCTCATGAGATGAAAGTGGGAGATAATGTTGAATATGTTTCTGAAGACTTTTCAGCTGAGCTGGAGAGAGTCAATGCGCTCAGGTTGAGTAATGACTCAAGTCCTGACACTTCAGATACTGAGTATGTTCCTTCTGGAAGGCCATTTGTTCCACAAACTGTGCGATGAACATCACGTCATCACAGTTGGACATCAGGCATGTATGATGAGCGTAGTTACTAATAGAACCAGGCGACTATTTAGAAGTATCGGGTACCGTGTATTGTAATCTGAGAAAATAAGGTAGTTAGATAAATGAGGTAGTGTTGTGATTATACTATATGGTATATGTTGTAATGACTTTGTATTATTAAGATACTGTAATATATAATATGTGAAATGCATATTTGGATTTTATTTGGATTTTTATTGTGTGACTAGTTCTGTGCGTAAAGTCGAGTTCAGAACACATGTGCATGATGTAATTATGAGTATTCGCTTTATGTGTAGGACTAGGGGGTCATGGATACGGGTGTAGAGACCGAATCTAAACAGCAGCAGATGGAACGTGAGGCCAAGGAGAAGGCCGATGCAGATGAAACAAATCAGGGAATGTTACCACCACCACCACCAATGAGGTCGTTAATGGAGCAGAACTTTATGTAGTGTATGGAAATTATGCAAGAGACCCAGAACAAGTTCACGGAAGAGCTGCTGGGACGAGTTGGAAATTAGAGGGCACCTGAAGGTGGAGGAGTAAGTCTTTCTGACTTCCAGAATGCAAGGCCATTACCTTTTGCATCAGCTCCTGAACCAATGGATGCAGAAGATTGGCTAGCAGATACAGAAAGAAAGTTGAAGACTATAGGTTGCGATGATGAGGAGAAATTGAGGTATGCAACTCATCTTCTGACTAGACCTGCAGCATCATGGTGGGAGAATCAGTTAGCCATGCAACAACCAGGAAGGGAGTACACCTGGGAAGAGTTCAAACAGAGATTCCGTGAATATCATGTTCCGGAAAGTGTTATGGAGTTGAAGTGAAGAGAGCTTGAGGAGCTTCAGCAGGGATATACTAGTGTCATGAAGTATATCTGGGAGTTTAGTCAACTGTCTCGTTATGCTGAGGAAGATGTTAACACTGAAGAGAAGCGGAAGAAGCGTTTCCTGCGTGGGTTAAATCTGTTTGTGAGGATGCAGTTAAGGTTGGCTAATAAGCAAACTTATCAGCAGTTGCTTGATGCAGCCATCACTTTGAAAGATGACCACAAGAATGTCCAAGAGGATAGGAAGAAGAGAGCCAAGAAGGAAACCAAGAGAATTCAGGAAAGTAAACCTAAACACAATCTGGAGTTCAAACCCCGGAACAAGGCCTATGGTAACAATAGAAATAACAAGGGCAGTGGTGGAAATCAATCCAATCCTAGGAGGAATGTTATTTGTAACAACTGTGGAATTCCAGGGCATTTCTAGAGGGAATGCAAAAAGCCTGTAGTGATCTGTTACGGTTGTGGTCAGAAGGGGCATATCAAGCCCGATTGCCCGATCAAACCACCAGGTGGTTGGCATACCAAGGGAGGAGGACAAGCCAGTGGAGGAAATGGACAGCCCAATCGAGGAGTAAATAATGTCATGAACAACAACGGCAAGAGGAGCAGACCTATCGGGAAGATGAATTGTGCAACCCTAGAGGAGGTAGATAACTCAGAGCATGCATTGATAGGTACTCTCAATATCCTTACCAATCCCGGCAAAGTTCTATTTGATACTGGTGCAACTACTTCATTCATTTCTAAATAATCCTGTGAAAAATTCGGGATTAGAAGGTCAATGTTAGAAATTCCTAGGACCGTAGTGACGGCAGGGGGGAATGTAGTTATACGCCACATTAAACAAGATCAGGTTATCTCGATATGTGGTTGTACGTACTTTGCGGACCTTTATGTGATATCTTTGAAGGGAATTGCAGTAGTGCTGGGGATGGACTGGATGACTAAACATGCGGCTCAGATAAATTGTTAGGAGAAAACTGTCTCAATCAAAAGTACAAGTGGAGCAAGAATAGTGTATCAAGCAGATAGACACAGTCATATGATGGTGGATCTTCAGTTGAACTCGATGAAGGAGGTCAAGTTGGAAGATATTCCTATAGTAAATGAATTTCAAGATGTTTTTCTAGCAGAGCTACCTGGAATGCCACCAGATCGGGAGATCGAGTTCACTATTGATCTAATTCCAAGTATAACACCAATAGCTCAAGCACCATATAAGATGGGATCAAAAGAATTAAAAGAACTCAAAGAGTAAATTGATGAGTTAGCCAGAAAAGGATTTATCTAGGAAAGTGTATCCCCATGGGGAACACCAGTAATCTTTGTGGATAAAAGGGATGGTGGTAGAAGGATGTGTGGAGACTACAGAAATCTGAACAATGTTACCATAAAGAATAAGTATCCTTTACTAAGGATTCAAGATTTGTTTGATCAAGTGAAAGGAGCCGGAGTATTTTCAAACATCGACTTAATATCTGGATACCATCAAATAAAAATTAAGCCTGAAGATGTTCCAAAGACAACATTTGCCTCAAGGTATGGACACCATGAGTATCTGGTTGTACTATTTGGTTTGACCAATGCACCCGCAATATTCATGAATCTGATGAACAAAATCTTCATGCCATATTTGGATAAGTTCGTCATAGTCTTTATTGATGATATTCTGATATATTCCAAGGATAAGGAAGAGCATGCTGATCATTTGAGAATAGCATTACAGACTTTAAGAGAACATAAACTTTATGCTAAGTTAAGTAAGTGTGAATTTTGGCTAGATGAGGTAGAATTCCTCGGTCATGTGATCAGTAAATATGGAATTTCTGTAAATCCATCCAAAGTCCAATCAGTACTAGAATGAACTGCACCAACCAATGTGAAACAAATTCGAGGTTTCTTGGGGATGGCTGGTTATTATCGGAGATTCATTGAAGGTTTCTCCAAAATAGCTGGACCAATGACCAAATTGCTAAGAAAGAATACACCATTCAATTGGGATGAGAAGTGTGAAGCAAGTTTTTAGGAGTTGAAGACCAGGTTAACCACAACTCCAATCTTAGCAGTTCCAGAAACAGGGAAAGACTTTACATTATACTGTGATGCATCTAAAGAAGGATTGGGTTGTGTGCTAATGCAAGATCGGAAGGTGATTTCTTATGGTTCAAGACAACTGAAACCACATGAAGTCAACTATCCAACTCATGATTTAGAGTTAGCAGCGGTAGTCTTTGCGTTGAAAGGATGGAGGCATTTTCTTTATGGAGCCAGATGTGAGTTATACACGGATCATAAAAGTCTCAAATATTTCTTTACCTAAAAGGAATTGAATATGAGACAGAAGCGTTGGTTGGAACTAATCAAAGATTATGATTTAACAATCAACTATACTCCAAGAAAAGCAAATGTTGTAGCAGATGCTTTAAGTCGTAAAAGTGAAGATATTTAGCCTAGCAATCGGGAGCTACCAAAAGAGTTACAGATGGACTTGGAAAGATTAGAGCTTCAATTCGTTAGAACAAAGGTTCTTGGAGGATTAGCTACTATGCAGGTATTTGCAGATCAGGACAGTGATCTTAAGCACAAAATTTTTAGACATCAAGCAGAAGATCCTTTCATTGCTGAAGAAATTCGGAGGATATCCCAAGGGCAAACATCAGTTTTTCACCTAGGATATTATGAGTCTTTGTGGTTCCAACATCGTCTTTGTGTTCCAGATGTGACTGAGATTCGTGATGCCATACTCAGAGAAGCACATGAAACACCATATTCTATACATCCAGGAAGTACTAAGATGTACATGGATCTGAAAGAATTATTCTGGTAGAATAACATGAAAAGAGACATTGCAAAATAAGTATTAGAATGCCATACTTTCCAAAGGGTGAAGGCTGAACATCAAAGTATAGCAGGACTATTGCAACCTTTGGAAATTCCTAAATCGAAATGGGAGGAAATTGGTATGGACTTCAACACAGGATTACCCATGACACCTAAACGGAAGTATATGATATGGGTAATTGTGGATAGACTCACCAAAAGTGCACATTTTATTCCGGTAAATCAGAAGGATAATGTCGAGAAGTTAGTAGAAGTTTACATTAAAGAAATAGTAAGTAAGCACGGAGTGCCCAAAAAGATTGTAACTGATAGGGGATCAGTGTTTACTTCAGCATTTTGGAAGCAATTACATGAAGCACTTGGTTCAAAGTTAGATTTAAGCACAGCTTATCATCCAGAGATAGGGGGTCAACTGGAACGAACCAATCAGATATTGGAGTATACGTTAAGGGCTTGTGCATTAGATTTTGGAGGTACATGGGAAGATCATCTACCATTGGTAGAATTTTCCTACAATAATAGTTATCAGAGTAGTCTGAAGGCAACTCCATATCAGGTTCTGTATGGAAGGAAATGTAGATCACCAATATGTTGGTATGAGCCTGGAAGCAGCAAGGAATTTGCGCCAGACTATATCAAGGAAAAACAAGATATCATTGATAAAATCAAAGACAGACTGAAAATAGCTCAAAGCAGGCAGAAAAGTTATGCTGATAAAAGTCGAAGATCATGGCATCCTGAAGTAGGAGACATGGTATATTTCAAAGTAAGTCCAATGAAAGGGGTTAAAAGGTTCGGAGTTAAAGGAAAATTGAGTCCAAGATATATCGGACCATTCAAGATACTGAGTCAGAACAGGACTATAGCTTATGCTTTAGAGTTACCCGCAAGGTTGGCTCAAGTTCATAATGTTTCCATGTGTCAAAACTCCACAAATGTTTGAAAGTTCTGGATGATGCAATCACACACCAAGAGATAGAATTACAAGCAGACTTGACCTATGTTGAAAAACCCTGCAAAATTTTGGAAGAAAACTGGAAAAGGTTAAGAAACAGGGCAATCAAGTACTGCAAGGTTCAGTGGGAACATCATCCTGAGAGAGAAGCCACTTGGGAGAAAGAAGATGATTTAAGAAAAGTATATCCAGAACTGTTCACGTACACTTCAACAAACTTCGGGACGAAGTTTAATTTAAGGGAGGAAGTCTGTAACATCCCAGCATTTAGGAACCAACGAAGCGTAGATTTAGGAATCTGTGCAATTGCATGCATTCATCTGTAAAAATGTGGGTAAATGTTTTGCCAAATAAAAACCTAAAGTGATCAAAGTTTCTTTCACTCTTTAAGATTAGGAATAACCTTGGATAATGATCGTTATAAACTTTGATATGATCTTTGTGGATTAGTGTGTTTTGGGAAATGAAATTTGAATTCAAACTTGAGTGTTGGATTTATAATTTAAAAGGAATTAGAATTATGTTTGAGTAATTTGATTGAATCAAGAGTTAACAATAAGGAACTCAAAATTTAAATAAAATAACATAATCAAGAAAATGAATATTCATTCCATATCTTTATTCAATAAATAAGTTACAAAATGTAACTTATAATAGTAATCAAGGATCTTTACAATAGTAAATGAAATAAATGAAGAACTTTCATATATTGAGTAATATTACAATCTTTATTACAAAAGGATAAAATAAAGATTACAAAAGAGTAAAAAAATAAAAAGTACAAAAGAATTAAATAAATATTACAAGGGACTATTCTATAAAGAAAAATAAAACCTAATCTAAATCTTGAATCTTCAAGTCTTGTACCTGCAAAACAAATCACAAACTAAAAGAAAGAAAATAAAAGATTAGGATATTTTTTACTCTCAGTTGTGACAGTGAGTTGCACTGTTCAACTTTACATCACTGAGTAATCTTTAGGGGCAAGTTTGCGATGACCCAGCATACCATTGCATGATGTAGTACACTATAGTCGTTGACATAACACCAATGAAATACCGTTCACTAGTATTACATCCCTCAGAGTGGTACAACAGAAACACAGCAGGTCCAAGACATGACTATAGGTTACAATTCAACTCTTTACACAAGATCCAGAGAACACTCTAGGTTAAACAGAGAGAAAGAAACTTCTTGCAAAGAAGAATCAGAAATAAACAACTCAAAAACTATCATACTATTAAGACTAGTACCTTAACTAATGGTCTGGCATTGCTGCTATCGCAATACACTACAGAAATGGGTTCTATGGCTAGAGATTATATTCCTATCTAATGAGTAACTTCGTCTTCACTTGAGTTGATGTATATGTTGACTTTCTTGAATTCATTGAAGAGCTTTAGCCTTTGATGATGATTCCTGGAGTATGACTTGATGTAGACGTCATCTGTACTGGATTTAGAACCTAGGAAGGGTTAAGAAGATACGTTGAGTACGAGCGTACTCAGCAAGTTCACTAGAAAAAGAGTGTTTGATGCACTATATCTACAGCCACAGACCATAGGTCATAGGCAATGCAATTTTTCATAAACATTTCTTCAAAGGTTGCTTTTATTCTGAAAAGCTATGTCCTTTAGCCTTCACGGGTTTACCAGAACTTTCATGGAGTTCCTTTCCAGCCGCCTTCACAGCTCCTTCCCGGAAAAGGGAGTAACAAGTTACAGTTCTTACACTCTGCAGAGGTGCGTTACTTTTCCCATGAGAGATCTTATCTTTGTTGCACATCCGAGTTGCATTCTCATCCACACTTCCTTGGTGTGGGGCCCAGACTAAGATCCAAGCCAATCACTTCCCTTTCCGTGACCTCATATGTCTGCACGATCCTTCGGGACCGGCTCACCTCCGTTAAGCCCCCTTTCGGGCAGGCTAAAACCCTAATGAGTTCCCGAAGACTCTATGACCTGGTGATGCCTAGACGAGTACCATTTAAATGGACTATATCCCTAAACACCATCCATAGATAATCTAGACACCAAAAGTGTGGGGCGCAAGGAATCATGACGTCACGTTAAGGTCGTCTTGCCTCCATACGAGAGGAAAAGGATACAGCTGACTTCTCCGCCCATTCCAAATCTCATGGCTAATGCGTGATATACGGCGTAAGAATCACTGGCGACATTGGTTGTGAAGTCCTAGATAATATGTTCCTTTACCACCGGAACTTTCATAAAAGGTTATTATCTCATGGTAATTAACCTATAATCATATTATTATGAAAATAGTGTTTTCTGACCTTTTTCAAATGCAGGTGATGACAACAATGGATTTGCAAAATACTTTACAGAAAATAATCAAAGGACATGAGCAAGTGTGAACTTGCCTTTTGTGATTTCAAGATTATGCACTCACGGTCTTCAAGACAATATAAGATCCAATATCTGAAATCAGCTACATTGGTCTGGTAAGGAATAATATTTAAATAAGCAAGATGCTCTTATGCATAAGTAATGTAATGCATTTTATAAACGTGAATCCCCGAAATAAGAATTGTTCTGGGGTTTGGATACTGGAAATGATTTCTTTAGAATGTGTTGCCCTTTTAGATTAAGTTTCACACTTGTGCTTCTTATTAAGGCTTGTGAGTGTGGTGAACAACACGTATTTAGAATATCATACAACCATAAGATACACACATATGGAATGCTACTGAAGATTTCTTACACTACAATTATTTATCTTCAAATTTTACTTTATATGAAGAACTTAAGTGTTATCAATACTAAGTATATCAGTAAAGTATAAAGTAATGTGATTACGATTAATTGTCATCTGTTGACTTAAGTGGCAAAACGAATAACTTTTGAAGAAAATATTTCTTTATTAAGGTCTAAACAATCCTGATAGTTTTTAGAATAGGATAAATAGAATGTGATTGATGTTGTTTATGCTTGCTTGAATAGTCTGCACTTGAGATGCTTATGAATTGATTATAACAGATCAAAGTTAACTATAAAACACATAACAAGGTTTTAGCATTATATTTAAAGTCTTGTGGACTAAAGTTTACTTTATGAACATGGATGGATTTTAAGGTGTAATGCTTATGATATTGTACTTTATCATCTTATAATATTTCATTAAAGTTATTTAAGAATGGCATTACTTTTATTTGGGTAGTGGTTTCTTTACATTATAAATGTATAAAAAGATTTATCTCCTTATAAGGGTGTGGTTATGGTTTGTGAATAAGTAAACAATATTATTTACTACTTATGAATTATCTTTGGATTTAGTCCATTATAAAATTGTGAGTGAAACAATGATAAAAGGTTTTATTTGTTTGAAAGTATCATTCTTGAAGATTTTATATTTGGTAAGAATCTTTTTAGAAAATAATCTACACTTATGGCTGAATGATAATTCAATAAGATTTATATTTAGGATGTGTTGAACTAAATTGACTTCATATTCTCAATATTTAAGACTAATACTATTTATTAGACTTCAATTGGTTAATTTTAGAGTATTAGTAAAAAAATTTACCCTCATATGAATTATTGATTAAGTAATTTGGATTTGAATTCAAGTTATTAGGGTGCTAGGTTTTTATTTACTTTAAGAGTGAAATGTTATATTTTTAATATGTAATTATTATTTTTATGATCATTTTGGTATATTATATTTATTTTTATGATTTATAAATAATAAGATATGATTTTTATAATATTTATTACCTTATAATTACTTAATAAATAATAAATGTTTAATTAAGTGAAATAATAATGTATGATTAGTTTTAAATTATAGTTCTAATTTTTCTAAGATTTTTGGTATTTTAGTTATATTTTTAAAATTCACCAATATTAAAATATGAATTTTCAAAATAGGTAATAGACAAGGATTTATTACTTAAAATATTAAAAACCTTTCTGATAGTATTTTTAATATTTTTCTAGTGTAATATATTTATTCAAGATCTAAAAAATGATTTTAATTTAATTTTAAGTATTAATCTTATGTTTATAAAATTCCATAAAGGATTAGATGTATTTAAATATTTACTTCAAATTGTATTTATAAAAGAGTTAAGATAGTATTTTTATAAAAATAGTAGATTTATTTTTATACACAAAAATTATTTTTATTTAATTTTTTAGGATTCTTCCTTATTTTATGAAATTTTCTTAGGATTTTAGTAGCTTTAATATTTAGTTTTATTTTTATTTTATTTTTCTTTTATTGGTGGGCCATGGATTTGGGCCAGCCTAGCCCAATATTTAGTCCAATGGACCTAGTTGGTCTGGTAGACCCAACCGGGTTGGGTTCAAGCCGAACAGGCCGACCCATTTGGTTCCACTCCTCTCCTCGAGCTTCTTCTCCTTTTCCCTTTCGACGCCCCCAGCTATGCCATGACGCCGCTGAGTTTTTCCCCGATTCCTGCAAGATCTGATCATCCCCGTCATTGCCTTGCTGGCCTTCGAGGTGATTTAGGCTGCTCATCTGCGGTGTCCAATTCGATTTGAAATCTGTTATCTTTCCTTGCCGCGTTGAGCACTGGACTAGCGGCTAGGGTCCGGATGTTTCGGCCTTTCTTTGTCCCATGATCCATCATGGCTGTGTGGTTGATCTAGTGCTGGGGTGACCATCTGCCGCCATCACATCTGTTTTGGTGATGATGCTAACGTGGCTTGGTGTGCATTGAGCGTCGTTGGTGCTCTCCGTGCTGCCATGCTTGGTGTCATTGTTGGTCTGCTTCCTCTTCTCGAGTTTAAGCGAGGACCTCGGGTAAGTCTGATTTGCCTCCCCTTTGTTCTCTTTCTCCCTTTCAATTCCTTATTGCTACTTAGACAAACCTTAATTGGGGCTAATCCCATGTTCTAGGGTTCATCTGCTTGATGAAATTACTTGGGACCTGTGGTTCAATTGAGTTAGGATTAGTGGATTCTGGTATTGTCCCTTATACATGGTCTTTGATCTTGTCCATGATCAATGTGCTTCAGTAAAATTACTAGCTTATGAGATATCTGTTTACTGGCTGTGGTTCAGTCTAGTGGCTTGCTTTATTTGGGATGGTTTGCAAATGTGATTAGTTTAATGAATGATTCCTAGTGGATGTGACTAGGAAGATGATATGAATTCTTCTAAACTTATAGGAGAGTGTAGCTTTTGAATTCTGGATGATCTTATGAAATGAAGATTGTGATTTTCGGATGTCCTTTCTTTAGGAGTTACTACTGTGGTGCCTCCACCCTGGAGTGTGCACAGTAGTGACCTTGCCATCTTACCGTGATGCTTAATAGTTGGATGGTGGATGATATATGACAACGAGCTCTGGGTGTGTTAGGATATGCACTCCTCTGCTAGTGATAATAGCAGTATACTAAATGATTCCTGGCCCATTAGCTAGGAAAATGATTTGAATTCATTTGCAATTGAGATTGGGTGGTTATGTATGTATGCTGTCAACATGACAGTAATTGACTACATGATTCCTAACTGTGGCTTCTAGGAAAATGATATGAATTAATTTGATTTTCATTTTTAAGTGGAACTGTGATACTATGTGGATACTTTCCACAGGACAGTACATGTTGAAATGTTTCATAGTTATTAAAACTGATGGTATGGATTGGATTTGTTGCTAGGTAGCTCTTACTTGAATTTGGTTACATAATTACCATCTGGTTGTTGATGGTGTTAAAGTTGTGACACCTCAATTGAGGATACCCAATTGTTTTATAGACATTGACTAGCCAGATCTGGTGTTGTAGCTAACTATCTCAAGTTTTAGTTGCCAGCAGGAATCCTTTCTATAACCAAATGATGGATTTACTTAAGTAAGCCAATGATGTATGAACTGAGGCATTACTTTTGTTGCACATGAACAGATACTCTTGTTGCCCCTTTGTTAGCTCTAGGATGATTTTGGAGTAGCACTACTACCCAGTCTGAGAGCTCTTTCTCCGACACAACTCCATGCTCAGAAATAAAAATACCTGAACAGATGCTATACTGATCTAAGAAACCAACCTGATGGTGTTAAGTAGAACAGTGGCTTGGGGAATATGTGCTTGTAGTGATTCTTGTGGTGGATCTTGATTAGGTTCCATTTTTTATTGCTGGTAAGCTTCGAGAAACAATTTCCTTCTCCTCCTTGTGGTGTCGATCTGCTACTGTCCTCCTTGTTGCACACCTCCCATGCTTCTCCTTGTGCTGCTTGAGCTTGCTCAGGTTACCAGGTTGATCTGTTGGCTGATTTGTGTAAATTGGTGTGGTGGATTTGTTGTGAATCTCGTGATGACCAGTGATATCTTATGATGCTCTGAGAATAGAGATATAAGATGTGTGTACAGGGAAAACCCCCCTGTGTAGCCGCGGCTTCCTTTTCTACCTTGATTGCATCTCTGTTGGCTTGACATCACACTGGTGCATGCAGATGAGTGAGCTGCCTCTGTGCATGCCTCACTCAAATGGATCAGATCAAAGTATTCCTGTGAATTTACTGTTACTATTCTACCCTTCTCTCTGGTCAAATTTTCCCCTAGCGAATGATGTTGTGCTGAGGCAACTTATCTAATTAAGGACAGATACAATGATTTGGTGAAACTTGCCCCTCTTAAGATTAGCTCAGTGATGAAATGATTACATTGCATTACACTGTTCATTCTGAGAGCTCAATATTTACTCTAACCCCCTTATTATTTTACTTTTATTTTGTGTTCCTTTAAATTTCTTTGCAGATATACAAGATCAAGAAGGAAATCCTCAGGACATGAAGATTTAGTTTAGGATTCTATCTATTATTCTTGTAATGTTGTTTTCCTTTTTTACTTTGAATATTGTAATAGTCAGTGCAATATGGTAGAATAATAGAGCTAAATTTTCTTTCTCTTTGTAATATTATATCTTGATTAAAAATATGAATCAATTCTTTATAGCACTGTCATCATGTATGTTTATACTTTTGAGACATAAGGTCTATGTCTATTCCTTAAGTATTACTCATATTTCCATATTCCTTTCTATTTGAATAAATGTAAGACTTTGTAAGATATGTATCTGCTCACAATAAAGAAGTCTTTTAGTTATTTCATTTATGTAAATCCTTTTTATATTTATTTGTTTTATAGAAATATACTTTGATTCTTTTATTGTAGCAACAATGTAACATTGTATTATATAATAAAGTGTTCCATTTTTCTTGGAACCAAATAAATATTTATATCTTACTTATAAATAAGAATAACATTCTTATTTATTATTATAATTCATTTCTTTCAATTTTGTGTTTTATTAATTGAGATTTATCATTATTGTATCTTTTTAGAAAAAAGAGGTCACCTCTTGTTTCTTCTTACAATTTAATTTCCAATTATTACTCTATTTCAAATTCTTATATTATTCAAATCTATCAATTAAATACTCAAATTTGAATTATCTTCCCCTAAAACACAAAAGTACAATAGAGGTCATGTCGAAATCTATCGCAACTGTCCTAATGTTTCCATCAGAACAAGAGAGATCTCGATCCCTCTATAGCTTCTTTAGTTTTGCGCAAAAATTCTCCGGATTTTCTGATGCATGAATGCAATGCACAAACATGTGTCCTATCTATTTCAAGGTGCTAATCCTGGGATGTTACAAAGTTTCACCAATATGAAAGAACTAAATCTTTCATAATTTTTAAAGCCACAAGTCAAATAATTTTAATCAGAGAGAGGGGAAAGTTTCACCAAGTAGTTAAGTGGTAAACAGATAAAAAGGTAACTTTAATTCCCTGAGCATATCCACAAGGGTGCAACAGGCACACAAGCAGCACACACACCTAAATGCAAGGTGTGTGCTGTCAGCATAGCAACAACAACCCACACAATCAAAACAGATCAACACAGCCGTGGGCAAGCACCCCAACCTCATTTCCTTGCTCATACACATCTAGAACCAGCAGCCAAGCCAAACCAAACCAGATCACACCAACCACACACTTGATCATCTCATCAAGATGGTGACATAAGGAGGGGGTAGATCAGGTGGATGGCAAGAACAAGGTCATGCTAACAGGACCAGGAGGTGGACAGCAAGAACAAGGACAAGTTACAGGAGCTAGAAGTAGCAGGAGCAGCATTAGGAGGAGAACCAGATCAAGCTAGCCACCCAACTAGCTAGATCAAGCCACAAGATCAACAAGTTGCAACCCCAACAACTCCACTGTTGTGGTGAGTAGTAAAAGACCATCACATGATTTATCTATCTAAGCTAGACAAGAATTCATGTGTTGTCTCATACTCAACTTCTCAGAAAAACACCCAAGTGGGGTGAGTCCATCATAGAAGGTTTTAAACATTAAAAGCCATCAGAAAACTATACAGATCCAACTAGGATCTCAGAACAACCTCATTGATCCTAGCTATCAGTCCATATCTTAAATTCCAAGAATAAATATAGCTAAGATATGGACTTCTAGGCACATCTCTTAAAACAGGAGTAGCACCTTAGAATTTCTAGATCTTATGGATCTATATAACTTAATAAGCCACAAATCATTTTTCCCAACTTTGACTCCAGAATCAGCAGCTGGTATCACTACCAGAACAGATCCATGAGGAACAACAAGATAAGGACCTAGTCCCTAAGCCTCAGACCAACATCATAGGCTTTAGGGTTCAAGGAAAGAAGTTTCCACTTATCTCTGATATTAAGCAAATCTTAAGCATTAACAAAATCAAGCCAAGTAGTAGAACCTAGACTTGTGTGCCATTTTAAGATGGTGTCACAAGAGCAGCTTCTAAACCAAGCAGATTAAGCCTCTAGCTTTCACAGATAAACTCACAGACAACTACAAATCATTTTCCTGATACTAATCACAGGAATCGTTTCCAGGAATATGTATACATAACATCACTATAAGAGACCAATTAATCTCAAACTGTATATGAATCCATAAGCCAACACCTACAGATACAGTGACTACATCACTCACAAATCACTGTCAATAACCAAGTAATGAAAGTGGTGAATTCTTAAATCACTGGGATCTCCAGGTAGAGATTCTACAGTAACACTATCATTTGAACCATATCAAATTAACCATTGGAATCAATCTGGTAAGCCACTAGCATCACCAAAGCCAACTATAAGTTGTAATCCACATCAAACAACCACTCATCATGCTTAGGGATCATCATTACTAGATCCAAATCATCATATATATGATCAACAGAGGAATATGAACCCTAATCAGAACAATAACCCTAATTAGGATATGAACCCTAATCAAAACATGAACAGTAGTCAGGGGTAGTCAATAGAAACACATAGCATAGGGTGGCATAGCACGGAGGACACGAGAGGAAGAAAGAACAACTTACTGAAGGTTGTTGTTGTGGGGAGAAGAGGAAGCAGAGGGTGTCGACAAGCACGACAGCACGGGGAGCACCCCAAGGGGGCGCTGCGACCCGCACCATGCCGAGGCGGCGGCCACAGCCACACCTGAAGGCAAGCAACACCACCACAACACACGGGAGCAGCAGCGGCAGCACCAGCACCACCCCAAACCCTAGGGTTCGGGACAGAGCCGTTCTGGCCACTAGAGGGCCCCAGGTCCAAATAGAGATGTACAAGAAGGAGGAGCAGGGTCAATAACCACCCCATGCATCACGACGGTGCGAATCACCGGCGGTGGCATCGCCGACCACAGGGTCGAGGGAGGAGGAGATGAGAACGAGAAAGAGACGGAGGGAGAGTCATTTTGGTTCTACCCAATTGGGCCAAAACGACCCAATAAACCCAACACAGCCAGCCGAATCACTTAAGGCAAGTTTTAATAATTAAGAAAAGACCAAAATGCCCCTAAATTTAAATAAATTCTAGAAAATAAAATAAAAATCCACAAATTATGAATAAAATATTTTTGGATTCACAAAAATCCAAGCTATCTAAATAAATTAATAAATAAAATTTTAGGCATATAATTTTTATCAAGAATTTTACAATATATATTACTTATGGAATTTTATAAAATTAAAGAAAGATGATAAAAATAAATAAAAATCACTTTTATTATATACCAATATTGTAGTATTTTAGAAAAATACTAAACAAATAATTTATATATTTTGTTAATGATAATTCTTAAAGGAATTGTTAAATAAGTAAATTTCAAATAAAATGAAAGAAAATAAGGAATACAATATTCAATAAATATTAATAATTAATATTTATAAATTCTTTACTTATGAAAAGAGTTTTATAATTTAAAATAATGGGGGATAATACACACCAAACTAAATAATGCATTACATTACTTTGCATAATCATTTTGCTTCTTTAAATATTGTTCTTACCGGGCACTAATGATGTTTTGTAGAAATAGAAGCTCAAGGTCCAGTGCAAGCATCCGACTTCACTACCTTGCAATCTCAAGGCAAGTTCATCACTTGCTCATGTCCTTTGAAGAGTCTTTATCAAAGTATTTGCAAATTGTGTGTTATCATATATACTCTAAAGAAAGAAAATATTAGTTGCTCAAATAAATAATTATTAGGTATCATCCTAAGTGATGATATAATGGAGCAAAAGAACTTAGAGTTCTATTTGCAACAATGATGATCAATTAGGGACTTAATAACCCTTGACATCAGTGATTCTAGCGTCGTATATCACATGTTAACCATGAGATTTGGAATGGGACAGAGAAGTCAGCTGTATCTTCTTCCTCTCGCATGTAGCCGGATGTGCAGGTCGTGGCTGTTATCACTCGTCGCGTTCATATTAATTGCTAATTCGTAGAGGATATGCAGCATATGGGTGGGAACCCTCAACGTCCCATGTTAGTTATGGCATCTAACGGTCTATACAAACCATTGCCGTAATTCAATATGTGGGCATGGTGTACACCAAGGAGGCATGCGAGGTCACAAAGGGGGCAGTGATTGGCTTGGATCACCTACTGGGCCCCACATCATGGAATTGTGGACTGGAAAGTATGCCCAGTTGTGCAACAAGGAGTTGATCTCTCATGGGTAAAGTAACGCACCTCTGCAGAGTGTAAGAATTGTAACTTGTTACTTCCTGTTCTGGGAAGGACCTATGAACGCAGCAGGAAATGAACTCCATGAAAGTTCTGGTCAGCCTGTGAAGGCTGATGGTCAGAGATTTTCATAATAAAATCAATCTTTGAAGAAAGATTTACAAAAACTACATAATGCCAAGGACTTATAGTTTGAGGTGGTAGTTAGAGCATCAAACTTCCCACCTTGCATATAATGAACTTGCTGGGTAACGTTGTTACTCATCCTGTTCTTTGATCCCTTGCTTAGACTCTGAGGATCCCGAAGACACGCCAATGTATGCAGCCGAATGCCAAGAAGATGTGTTCTATGAGGAGCCTAACCTGTTAGGAGGTGTTGAAGGAGTGGATTACAAAATCCGCTATGGCGACGATGAAAACGAGTCAAACTAAGTACCCTAGTTAGTAGTAACCGATGGAGCCGAGCAGCACGAACCATATAGAATAAGCTGCTGAGCTCAACTCTTAGTTAGAGTTGTTACTTTTAAATTCCACTGAAACACTTTATATTTTGGTTTGTAAGTTGAATCTTTTTGAAGTCTTGAACTTCTGGTATTGTAATAATAATAATGTGTGAATGTTTGTAATATGGCCCCTCAATGTTTCTGTTATACCACTCCGAGGGATGTGATACTTACAGAACGGTGTTATGTGGATGTCATGTCAACGACTATAGTGTACTACACATGCGGTGGTATGCTGGGTCACCACAAAAAACAGGATCCTAATAAAACACTATTCAGACAATACTTTTCCACATCACGTATGAACTCAACAAAATAATATGACATGGCACCTTGGCCTATCAACCAAGTAATAAAGGAAGAGGATGGGAGAGATCAGAGACTTATCTAATCAATAGAAGGGAACACCCCTGCGGTTGCATCGTGCTGATCTCGACACTACAAATGTGGTAACATGGCAAAGGACGATGCGCTTCAGCACACAAGCAGCAGGGCTAGCTCCTTTGGGTCTGCCAGAACAATGGTTTGGGCTAGTAAGCATCAAGAATGCTACTCCTGCACGTCAAACTAATGGATTATAGGGTTATTAAATGATTTTGATCATAGTAGCAGTAGGTCAACTCATACTGACTAGCAAAAGGAGCTCAGTACTAGATAGGTGATTCAATATGGTTGTATTTGAAACAAGATAATGGCAGTGCAATTATATTCCCACTACAATCTCAGTACTACCATTATCAAGTATAACACTGAGTATTCAGCAGAAAAGTACATATAAGAGCAATGGCAGTATAATTATATCCCACTATAAGCTCACTACTACCATTTTCAAGTACACCATTGCCAATCTCATTACTACTATTTTCAACCAAATTAGTTTATTACAAGCATGTTTAACAAATAGAAACCTTAACCAGATCCCCCATGGCCTAGCATAAGTTTTACTTGCTTGTTTGCATGAACCCAAGCCCATCAATATTAAACCAAGACTGAATATGAACCTACACAAGCATGATTTAAGATGGCAGGGTAGAAGAAAGTAAAACAAATCCTTGTGTTAGTATAAAATAAATGATTCAGTGGTTGTATTTATGTAGACAAAACTGCATGATGGTGATCTATTCTATTGGTATCAGTCACTGTGGACAAGCAACAGTTGAACCAATCAGGAACCTAGTTTTCCAATTTCCCAAATAAATAAAAAATCTCGAGATGCCCCAATCAACAAAACATCAGAGGCTAACATGTCCAGATTCACTCTTCCAATCACAAGACCATCTGAAGAATCACATAAAGCATGCAATAGGGGTGTTAACTCACCAACGCTTTTCTGGATCTCCCATATTTGTTCTGGATCTGCAAGCATCAATAAGCAACAAAAAAGTTCAGAACCACAGCAAAACAAACACAAATGGCGAATTCAGTGGTACATAGACACTAAAGGTTTGCAGCAAACCCGGAGCAAAAAATCGATGACGTCGAGGAGCAACAGCCGGTCCTTGTAGTGGTGAGACGGAGCCCTGGCGAGCGACTGCATGTAAGGGCTACAGAACTACAAGGTATGTGCAGAGTGACTAGTGTGGATCCAGCCAAATCATCTGCATGATGAACAAACCGAGATGAGCGCAAGAAATCCAAGGGCCGATTAACCAAACCTGAGATAGCGGTGGAGGTGGTGGAACTCGTCGAAGCTGACATCGCTGTTGCGGTCGTCCACCACCAGCCGTCACAGCTCCGCCTCCACCTCCATGACGCCCGCACCGCCAGCACCACCACCTCCACCCTCAACCGCGTGCGCAGGCTTCCCCAACCTCGTCGACGCGAGCCCCAGACCCACGCTGATGCCCATGACCACGGCCAACCGGCTCCTCTGCTCCATGGGCTCGTGCTCGTGATTGATCGCCCTCTTGGGCAACTAGGGTTTATAGTAGGCCTCGATTAGGCGGTTCTAGGCCATTAGTTCAATACAAGAGTAGAGGGCGTGTGGGGAAGGTGACTGGAAATGCTATGGGTCACCGGAATGGGCCGGGACTCCCAGGAATCTACAGGGATCTTCCACCGCCTGACGGGATTGGTACGTACGGGGGAGAGGTGGTTGCGATGGGACGGGAGGGGTGGTATTTACGGTCGAGGTACAGTTTGGCTGAGGTTGAGGTGCATGATTTATCGTGGGGTGGCCGGAGGTGGTGCGGAGGGAGGAGCGTCGATCGAGAGGAGGGGGTGCTAGGAGAGAACGGGTAGGGGCGGTGCTGGGGTGGGCGCGTGGGGACCTGGGGTGGGCGGCGCTATATCGGAGAGAGGGAAATGTTTTAGGGCTAGGGTTTGCCCACACGCCGCTCTTCTCAATTTGGTTTCCCGCTATTTGACTACAGACACAGACACACCATTTTGGTGGGAGTGAAATTTCTATCGTTGGATGGTGATCATCTAGACGGCTAAGATCTGATTTGTTGGGGTGATCCGTGGATAGTCTTATTCTATCTTCTGATTGGCTGCCTCTATTTTGACCGATGTAATGATTACATTTATAGCATAGTTTGCAATAATGTGTTCATATTGTGCACCCATGTGAATCCTGGGATGGCGAACAATGTTGCAAGTGGAAGTTTTCCTTTTCGTCGCGCAGAAAAGCCATTTTCTATTTTCCGAGTGAAAAAATGGGGTGTATTTAGATAGAAAGTGGGTCCGATTTGAACTACATGTACATGATCTGATGCCCATTATTTTTTGCAAAAATGTTTTTTAGACTCACAATATTTTGTTTCTTTAGAGATCCAACGCAAGTCTAGCGAGGCTCATCCCCTAGCTAAGAACCTTCATGTCCACCGTTTTTTACCATAGTTTGAAACGGCCATAATTTTTTTTAAAAAGGTCCAATCAATGCAAATCCTTCTCGTGGCGTCTTATTATGTGACATATTTGCAAGTAAAAATACCAAACATGGTATATTGCAAGTGTCTCAAAAAAATCCTTCTCAGAAATAACCTATCATGTTCGAGGTTTCTTGGCTTTCTGGCCAAACGACCAGTATTATGGCCAGAATCGTGGCATAGTTTGTGATAATGTTCCCATATTGTGCACACATATGTATCATGGGATGGCGAACAATGTTGCAGGAGCAAGTTTTCCTTTTCGTCGCATGGAAAATCATTTTCCATTTTCCAAGCGCAAAAAACATGTCGTTTTGTGAAGCAACCACCAAATGAAAGTTGCACGATGCTACCATCCCAATTTACAAAAATAATAGGGCACCTTACATGGACAAATGTCCCAACCGGGGTATCTCAAACCTTTCCGTCCACCCGTGGCAAAAAAGACAAATTCCTGCCGAATCGGTAGGAAGTGGGTACAATTTGAACTACAGGTACATGATTTGATGCCCATTATTTAAAAAAATGATTTTTAGACTCACAATATCATGTTTCTTCACAGATCCAATGCAAGTTAAGCGAGGATTAGTCCCGAGCTAAGAACCTTCATGCCCGCTGTTTTGACCATAGTTTGAAACGGGCATAAAAAAATTAAAAATTGTCTGATCAATGCAAATCCTTCGCGTGGTGTCTTATTATGTGATATAGTTGCAAGGAAAAATACCAAACTTAGTATATTGCAAGTGTCTCGAAAAAACCTTCTCAAAAATGACCTAACATGTTCGAAGTTTCATGGCTTTTGTGCCAAACGACCAATGCTATGGCTAGAATCGCGGCATAGTTTGTGATAATGTGCCCATATTGTGCACCCATTTGTATGGTGGGATGGCGAACAATGTTGCAGGAGGAAGTTTTCCATTTCGTCACACAAAAAAACATTTTTTGAGTGCAAAAAAATGGTTCGTTTTGTGAAGCAACCACCAAATGAAAGTTTCAAAATGCTACCATCCCATTTTCCAAAAATAATAGGACACCTTACATGGACAAATTTCCAAACCGGGATATCTCAAACCTTTCCGTCCACCGCTGGCGAAAAAGAAAAATTCTTGCTGAATCGGCAAGAAGTGGGTCCAATTTGAACTGCAGGTACATGATCTATTGCCCATTATTTTTTTGAAAAAATGATTTTTAGACTCGCAATGTCATGTTTCTTCAGAGATACAATGCAATTTTAGCAAGGCTCGGCTCCGAGCTAAGAACCTTCATGCCTGCCGTTTTGACCATAGTTTGAAACAGGCATAAAAAATTAAAAAACGGCCTGATCAATGAAAATCATTCGCGTGGTGTCTTATTATGTGACATATTTGCAAGGAAAAATACCAAACTTGGTATATTGCAAGTGTCTCGAAAACCTTCTCAGAAATGACCTATGATGTTTGAGGTTTCATGGCTTTCAGGCCAAACGACCAATGTTATGGCTAGAATCGCGGCATAGTTTGTGATAATGTGCCCATATTGCGCACCCATATGTATCGTGGGATTGAGAACAATGTTGTAGGAGGAAGTTTTTCTTTTTGTCGCACGGAAAATCCATTTTCCGAGCGCAAAAAACAGGGTGTTTTGTGAAGCAACCACTAAATGACAGTTTTTGAATGCTACCAACACATTTTTCAAAAATAGTAGAACACCTTACATGGTCAATGTCCCAACTTGGGTATCTCAAACCTTCCGTCCACCCATGGCAAAAAAGACAAATTCCTACCGAATCGGTAGGAAATGGATCCGATTTGAACTACATGTACATTATCTGATGCCCATTATTTTTCAAAAAAATCATTTTTAGACTCGCAATATGATATATCTTTAGAGATCCAATGCAAGTTTAGCAAGGCTTGGCTCCTAGCTAAGAACCTTCAAAACCCTAGTTTCAAAATCATATGTTGAATTATGATATTATCCCTACTATGGACTAACATGGTATTAGTAGATCCACATCTTAAAGGAATCATACTATTCATAATTAACATCGTAGTATAATCTAATGAAATTTATAAAAATTTAGAGACAAAAATCAATTATTTTGGAGTTCTTATAAGAAAGGTAAACAATAATTATGAAAACACAAAAATAAAAATGAAAAAACATAACCGGATCTAATCTACTGCGCCCAAGGTCAAAGCCCGCCCAAATACACCTTCCCAACGAGGCCCATTAGGGGGAACCTGGCCGCCAGGCCCAGTTTCGATCGCGGGTGATAGTCAAAAGGGTTTAGCGCGGCTCTGGGACAACTAAGTTGTGTTGGTCTAGTGGTTAGGTGCCTTCCATCTATGGGGAGGTCTCCGGTTCGAGTCCCCCTGCAGCCCCTTTTTTGCTTATTATTCCCGCGTGTGAGTTCAATTTGTGGGGTATCCATAGATGGAACCAAATATTGACACATAGGTATGCCACATATGCAAAAACTAACACATAGACATGCCACATAGATAAAAATGCTGGGGCAAATCCTTACTCATTTCAACTTTATTCTATTTTAGATGTTATGACCAATTTAAATCGTCGTAATCAGCTGCAATAAATGTCAAAGGCTACATCCGCCATATTATGACGATTTTAGCTAGGGCAAATATGATGTTTTGGTGTCATAACGTCTTAATTTTTCAAGGTTTTGACCCCTTCGAATGGCTTATGACTATCTAGTGCAAAATCGTCATAGTTCTGTGACGATTTTATTCACGATCACTATTAGAAGGTCATAGTTTGCCACATTTCTTGTAGTGAATAAAAGAGAGGTACTTTTTCCTCCTAATTCCGTAGATTGTCCATTCTTCAGCAACTTATACCATTCTTTAGCTCTTACTTTCAATGATATAGAGAGTAACTTCTTCTTAACTTGTTCAGTTGTGATACCTGCACACTTAAACAACCCGCATAATTCATGGATAAAAAGCAAGTGATCACCAGGATGGACAGTTCCATCTCCAAAATAATAATTATCCATAACCCGATCAACAATTCTTGTAGGTATCTTAAAAGGGTCTATCTCAACAAGTGGTGGTTCATCTACTACCCTAAAAGTGGTAGTAGCTTCCCCAAATAGGAAACCAAGTGGGTTATCCATATTGGAAACAAAGTAACAAACAGAAATAAAAAGAAATACTCACAGTAGAAGTTCCCTTTACCAGTTCCACTCTTCAATAGAGCTTCACTCCCCGGATACGGTGCCAGAAAATAGTCTTGATGACCCACAAGTATAGGGGGTGTATCGTAGTACTTTAAATATATAGGAGTGTCGATCCCAACGAGGAGCATAAGGTGTTGACTAGTGGTTTGGAGCAGGAAATCTCTGTAAGTACTTAGAAACAGATTTTTAGGGTTTTTTGATAAAGCAAGGAAATAAAATGCAAATAAATAAAGACAACAAATAATTGCATCAACTGGCCCAATCCTTTCTTAGAAAAGGAAAAGCCGGTGGTAATACTTATGAGGACCAAATGTTCCTGAGGACACATGGGAATACTGTCAAGTGCTTTCGTTTCATATAGCTGACTAATCTTATCTGGTTTGGTAAGTGTTGTGTGGGTGAACCTGTGCTAATGTATTGACCTTACTAGGAATAATACATACTTATGATTAAACCCCTTGAAAGCATCCGCAACTACAAGAAAGTAATTAAGATAAAAACCTAACCATAGCCTTAAACTCTGAGATCCTACACTCCCTTGTGCAAAGGTTTCCTAACGGGGGTTCAGGTTTCTGTCACTCCAGCAACCCCACAATTAGTAGCCAAATACACAATGCATTCCCCTAGGCCCATAAATGGTGAAGTATCATGTAATTGTCATTCACATGACACCACTAGAAGAATAGCACCACAACTTAAATATTAACCATTGAATAATACCTCAACACAATTCCACTACTAACAACATGACTTCTCCCATGTCCTCAAGAACTAAACGAACTACTCACGAGACAACATATGGATCAAGATCAGAGAAGATATGTTGATGAATAACAATCTGAACATAAACAATAATGCAATGGTTCCAGTCACAAGCATCAACTACTAATGTAATCAACATCGAGAAAGTTTCCCCTAAGAACTATGCAAGATTCAACACAATTGTTATAGCGGGATGGAGTGGTGATGATGGTACTAGTGGAGATGGTGGTGTGGATGATGATGATGATCCCGATGAAGCCTAGCTTGATGACGGTGTTGATGGCAAGGATCTCCCCTCTCCGGGAAGGAATTTCCCGGGAAGAAATCTGTCTGCTGGAGAGCTCTTTTTCTCTTTGTAGTTTCCGCCCCACAGTGGCGGCGGAATATTTTTGTGGTTGCTCCCTGAACTTTAGGGTTTCGCGAGGAAGATATAGGCGAAGGGGAAGAGCAGGAAGTGCTCCAGGGTGGCCACACCCCTGGTGGCGCGGCCCAGGGTGGCCCGCGATTGGGGGTGTGGGCCCCATGTGGCCCAACTTCGCCTCCCCTTCTGGCTTTCTTCGTCTTCTGGTAAAATATAATTTTCCATATATTTTCTGGTATTTTTCTAATCTTCGTGAAAATTGCATCTAAACACCGCTTTTTCCATCAAAATCCTGACTCCGGCAGTTCATCCTCCAAGAATCATCCAGCATGTAAAATAGATGAAATAACATAAGTATCACCTCTTAATATGAAATATATCAATGAATAACAGTAAATTATGATATAGAATAGTGATGCAAAATGGACGTATCACCGTCGCATCGCCTGAAGGCTCCATCGTGCGAGTCTCCAATGCCGTGTATTTCGAGGATTCTTCCATCCTCGAGATCTTCGACTCTGTCTCTGAGTCGGAACTCTCTGGTGACCTCCATGCCAGATCCAGTCGCTTCGTCGTGACCTACATGGCGGGCAACACGAACGCCCCACCAGATTCTTTCTCCACACCGACCGCGACGACGACGAAGGTCAAAGATGTCCGCCTGTGACTGGAGGAGGCTTCGCACAAGGATCAAGACGAGCGCGAGAAATTCCACCTCGAGCAGGAAACGACGCAGGAGATTTATCTCAACTACCAGCGTCGCATCAGGAGCCACCTGAACTCCAACATTCAGGGCCGCGCCCTGAACTTCAGCAATGGCAACGACCCCGCCCACGCGCCCGATCTTGAGTTCTACGAAAACGCGCCACTGGGAGGCATCAGTCGCTGGCACGCATATCGCCAGCGAATGGGGATCCTCCACCACCCTCGGGTCACGCACCCCCTCCTGACCAACCAGGAGACGCAAACGGGCTCCCGCTGTACTCCACCCCGATGGACAATGTCATCACGGGGCAGGCAATAGTCGCCAACCTAAACATCACGGGAGAGGGCGCACTGCATGTCAAGTACGCCCAGGCCCTACCTGCCAGGGCCATCCAACGATCGTCAACACCCTCAACTGCCCACCACACGAGCCCCCGCAGCACCATCCATGGGTCGTGCACCCCACACACTCTAGCAATGAGCCGTGACCGACAAACTACTAGGTCGCCGTTAACGTCCAGCCGGTCGATGCGCGGATGCACATAATCAACAACCAAACCTGGCGGGCATGCCAGCCCAACGACCTAAGGCACACCGTCACCAACCGCGGCGACCCTGAGCAAAGAGGCTCCCTCAGCCGAGTCGGCCGCCAGTTCTTCAGGCCAATGATCCGAGGCAAGAAGTACCCCGCCAACTTCAAGGTGCCCAAGGAGACTTTTTTAGTACAACCCAACGTACGATCCATCGGTGTGGGTCGAGACATACCTCATGGTGATGGGGATCGCAGGCCACACCGACCTGCTTGCCGCTCGCTACCTCCCCCTGATGATGGAGGGAGCGATCCAGCAATGGATCGACACCCTCCCAGCGGATAGCATCGACTCTTGGGAGGACATGCGCGAGGCCTTCGTCAGGCACTTCGAGGGATCCTACGCCCGTGCCACCACCATCGAAGACCTGGAGCGCTGCATCCAGTGACCACGCGAGTCGACCCGCCGTTGGGTACATCGGTGGCAGGACCTATGGATCCATGCCTCAGGCATCCACCTGGACATGGAGATCCACTGCTTCAATAATGTGTGCCGGTACAAACCCTTGGTCGCCAAGATCAAGAGGGTCTACTGGACGCTTGACAAGAATCCGACCAACGGGAGGCGGTGTGAGGAAGACCCCAACCAAGACTCCGACGATGAGTCGGGTGGAAGACGCCACACAAGCGGCCACGACAACGGGAGGCAGTGTGAGATGCGCTACAGAAACACTTGCCTCACCGGCAAGCGCCGCGCTGATGGGTGAGTCTACTTTTCCGCCAACACCGGCTATGCGCCACGCGACCCGAAGAACCTCCGCAGCGATGGAGGAAACTATCTCGATAGCGGAAATTACCGTGCAAGGCCGAAATTCGACCCACGTCTCTACTAAACCAGTCGTGTGTCTATCGTAGAATGGAGGGGAAACCCACCACCCACACCACCGCTGACTACCATTCCCTGAAGGAGACCGAGAAGGCAAGGCGAGCAAGGGAAGGCCCCAACAACAACCCTCCAAAAGGCAATGCCGGCAGGTTCGACAACGATGTCGGCTCGCTGAACACATTCACCGGGCTCGACACCAAGAGCGAGAAGAAGGTGCTCGCCCGTGTAGTCGCCGTGAACGCGGTGACTCAAGCCGACATCCCCCTCTTCCTCAAATGGTCCGAGCAACGCATCACGTGGAGCCACGAGGACCACACGCCATGGATCGAGTACCCTAGGCTAGTCGCCCTAGTGGTCAAGCCCAAAGTGGTTGACTACTGGCTCCCCAGGACACCGATGGATGACGGGAGCTTCATCAACATCCTCTACCTGGACACGTTCAGATGGCTGCAGCTCCCATAGTCGATGGTCGAATCGACCCTCACCATGTTCCACAACATCGTCCCCGGTCAAAAGGCCTACTCGATAGGGGTAGGTGACGCTACCCGTCACCTTCGGCATGCGCTCCAACTTTCACACCGAGCGGATCGTCTTCGAGCTGGTGAACTTCCACAGCCCCTACCACTGAGTCCTGGGGCGACAAGCATTCACCAAATTCATGGTGGAACCACACTATGCGTACAACATGATGAAACTCCTAGGGCCATGCAGCATCTTCACCGTCCACGACGACCCCGATATGGCCGTGGAGTAAAGGAAAAAGGCGCTAAACTCGCGGATGCCTTCATCGCCACGGAAACCAACCACGCCGATGAACTCGCCAAATACGCAAGTGGCATTGACAAGGACGACACCACGATCCTGAAGAAGCCCAACACAGAAAATGCCAGATCGACAACTTTTGAAGCTTCAACGCACACCCGCACCATCGATCTGGTCCCGGGCGACTCCAGCCAGACGGTCACCATCGGGCAAGCATGAGCCCCGCATAGGAAAGCATGCTCATCGAGTTTCTCCGTGAGAATCGCGACATCTTCGCATGGAAGCCATCTGGCATTCCAGGTGTCCCGAGGGAACTCGCTGAGCACAAGCTTAATGAAAAACCGAAAGCGCACCCTATAAAGTAGTTGCTGTGGCCCTTCAATGAAGGGAGCCCCCGAGCAATCGCCGAAGAAGTGCAGCGTCTACTCGCCGCGGGCTTCATCCGTCCAATCAAGTACTCAGTGGCTGGCAAACTCAGTCCTGGTCAGGAAGAATAACAAGACCTAGAGAATGTGCATTGACTACACCAACCTCAACAACGCCTGCCCGAAGGAGGAATTCGTCCTCCCGCGCACCGAACAGATCATCGACTCAGTCGCGGGATCGGAGTCGCTATGCTTCCTCGATGCTTACTCTGGTTACAACCAGATCAAGATGGCGGTCGAGTATGAGGAGAAGACGACATTCATCACGCCATTCGGCGCCTACTGCTACACCGCCATGACGTTCAGCCTCAAAAATGCCGGAGTGACTTACAAGCGGTGCATGCAGGAGTGCCTTGCGAGCCAAATTTGCCGCAACATCCACATCTACATCGATGACGTGGCGGTAAAATCCACTCGCCAGAGCGACCTTCTTGCCGACCTGGCTGAAACCTTCGCAAATCTATGGAGGTACAAGATCAAGCTCAACCCAGGGAAGTGCACCTTCAGCGTGCCCACCGGACAGCTCCTTGGGTACATGGTCTCTAAGAGGGACATCAAAGTGAACCCCACCAAGATCGACACCATCGCATGAGTCGGGAAACCCGAGTAGCTTCGCGACGTCCAAATACTGGTCGGTCGAGTCGCGACCCTCAGCCATTTCATCCCCCGGCTCGGCGAGAAGGCAATGCCTCTCTACCACCTGAGCGCAAGAACCCCAAGTTCCGTTGGGACAAAGAAGTGGATGACGCGCTCAAAGCGCTCAAAGAAGTGCTACTCGCGGCACCGCTACTCTCCTCCCCAGTCGACAAGGATCCAATGCTCATCTACTTCATGGCCACCACACGAGTCATCAGCGTCGTGATGTTCGTCGAGCGACCATAGGAGGGCAAGGAGAGCCCTGGGCAGCGCCCGGTCTACTACATCAGTGAAGTCTTAACAGACTCACGATAGCACTACCTGTAATACCAGAAACTGGTATATATGCGGTATTCAGATCCTAGCGACGGCTCCCCCACTAGTTCTAGGATAACCCCATCATGGTCGTTGCCTCCGAGCCACTATAGGACATCATCGGCAACCACGATGCGACTGAGCGAGTCGCCAAGTGGGCCATCAAAATCGGCGTCCAAAACATAAGGTATGATCTGCGCAAAGCGATAAAGTCACAAGCCCTGGAAGATTTTCTCGCCGACTGTGAAGAAGCACAACAGCCGGAGAAGCTTCCCTATCTCCATTACTGGTTGCTCTAATTTGACGGGTCTAAGAACGCGGACGATGCAGGGGATAGGATCGTACTCATATCCCCCAAAGGCGACAAGCTCCGCTACATGCTACACCTCGACATCACGCCCTGCACCAAGAACATGGTAGCATACCATCAAGCGGTGAACCAGCTGGGGGGCCATTTCTCCGGCTACTCCATCGAGTGGATCGATAGGCGCAAGAACGAGGAGGTCGATGCCCTCTCCTACATCTGATCGGCTCAGCAAACCCCACCCGTGTGCGTCTTCCTCGACACCATCCACAATCCTTCGGTCTCCCCGCCGAAAGAGATCGACATCGGGATACCTCTACAACCCGAGCCCACCCTGGTGATAGAACCCAGTGACTGGACTGCACCATACCTCGCCTACCTCAAAAGTGGGGCTCTTCCTTCGGACGAAACGGAGGCACACATGATAATGCGACGCTGCAAATCCGACGGTGAACTCTACAAGCGCAGCATGACCGACGTGTTCCAACGATGCATGCAATCAGGGGAAGGATGGAAGATCCTACAGGACATCGACGCTTGGTTTCTAGTCACCAAAGCCATGCGACATGGCTTCTACTGGCTCACCGCGCATGCTGACGCCGTCGACATCGTCCAACGCTACATCGGGTGCCAGAAATATGCCAACCAGATGCACATCCCTGGTTCGGCACTCAAGATAATCCCCATCACCTGGCCATTCGTCGTATGGTGCATGGACATGGTATGCCCCTTCAAAAAGGCTCCTTCTGGCTACACCCACCTCCTGGTCGCAGTAGACAAATTCACCAAGTGGGTCGAGGCCAAGCCAGTCAGGAAGTCCGACGGGAAGACCGCCACCAAGTTCCTCCGCGAGCTCATCTATTGGTACGGGTACCCGCATAGCATCACCACGTACAACAGAACCAACTTCGCAAAAGGCACCATGGTCGAATTCTATGAGGAGAACAGCATACGGCTCGAGCTCGCCTCAGTTGCCCACCCGGAGTCGAATGGACAAGCAGAGCTTACCAACCAAAGCATCCTCCATGGCCTCAAGCCACGACTACAGGTTCCCCTCGAGCGAACTCCGGGATACTGGGTCGAATATCTCCCCGCTGTCGTATGGGGCATCCGCACCTCCGTCAACCAGTCAACAGGGTTCACACGCTTCTTCGTGGTGTACGGTACCGAAGCCTTCATGCCAACCGACCTGGAACACGACTTGCCTCGGGTCGTCAACTATGTGGAGGCCGACAACGAGCTCGCATGCGAAAACAGGATCGACCAGCTTGATGAAGGACGCGACCTAGCTCGCTCCTACACTGCCATCTACCATTAGGGACTCCGTCGGTACCACAGCCGCCAAGTCCAGACTCGCACCTTCCAGGAAGGCGACCTGGTCTTGCGACTCAGCCAGGACAAGAAGGGCATGCACAAGCTCTCTTCCCCATGGGAGTGACCATTCACCATAGGGAGAGTCCTCGGCAACGACGCCTACTACCTCATCGACGTACGTGGTGACGACCAACTTCACGTCAAGCGGCCGTGGAATGTAAACCTCCTCCGAAAGTTCAACATGTAGAACTTAAACTTGTACTCCCCCGCTATAGAATGCAATAAATTTGACTCGCACAAATTGTGCATACTTTCCAAACTCTTGTGCCAATCGCACTCGTACATTTAGCAATACGCTTCCTACGGAAGTTAACCCTTGTTCGAGCGATCGGCATGGCTAACTAGTGCGGCATAAGGGCACCGAAAGTATCCAGGACTTGCCTTGTCCATGAAAACGCCATCCCGGGTCCACCGTCGAAGTCGCCTAGCTCGACTGGCCCACCGGGTCAAGACAACCGCACACGCTTCATACAACGACCGGTCCTCCACATCCTTGTGCATAGCGACTCGAACGGTCAAGTACCACGCACGGGGACTTGGCCAAGTCTAAACCCACACGCCTCGGGAACACACCAAGTAGTAGAGCGTGCCCTGGACTCGCCACGTGATTGGCTTCCCGAGCCAGGTGGAGAGATGCGTTACAAAAAACGCACCATGTCCTCACCTACCTTGGGCATGCGACTAGAACGGCTAACTACCACGCTCGGGGACTCACCTAACCGACCCTGCTCGCATTCGTAAAAGCAGCCAAGTAAAGAACACCTCTTGGGGTCGCCAAGCGATTGGCTCTACGAGCCACGGCGAGTCGACTCTGACTAAACTTTCAGTCTAACACAAACAAACTTGCACACATGTGAGGTAAACCCCATTAAACGGCGGACGCGCTTGTGGACTCGCACAACAAATAGAAATAAAAAAGAAATGCAGAACGATTCATGTCTTTTCCTTTTCCTCAGTAGAAAAATACATTATTCATTGTTGAGGTTCATACAAAAGCACTCAGTCGCTACCACTAGCATGACACCCGAGGGCAACTTTCAATTCCGCGGGCTTCAAAGAGAATGCACCGCCGCCATCCCTCACCCGGATAAAGGGTTCCCAAGGGTTCGCCGGATACATCGTCAAGATCTTCGCCATCACCGACAGGAAAGGTTGCTCCGACTTCAGATCACGATATTGTGGCTCGGGGTCATTCGGCGCCACCACCATCTCCTGGTATGTCAATAAATCACCCATTGCCAACACCCGTTCTATGAAGGGAGGGGCCTTGGCGGTCAGCTTTAGCACCTCTGTGTTCTCCACAGAGCCAGTCGCCGAGGGATACCTGCTGGTGATGTTGACGAGGTCGAAGTCATCGGGGAAGTGCGCGAGTCTAAGACCCAACGCACTCGCGGCTCCACGGCGAGAGGTCGAGCGCGTCATCCACTCAACCACGGCAGGCGCTTCCTCGAGGTAGAGCCACACCTCTGTCAACCCACTAGGGATAACCTCGGTGGGAGAGATACCTTGGAGGACGTCCTGGACGCACATCGCCGAGAGGGTGGCCAGATCCACCACCACGGTCATGAACTGCTTAGTGTTGTATGTCTGCACCTTCGGCTCCCCTTGATAAATCGCACTTGCAAACGCCAGAAATTAAAATCGGCAAGGAAGTGCACCTCTAGGACTCACCCGCTCAGGGACTCGCCCGCTCGAGGACTTGCCCGGTCGGCGAGTCGCCCGCCACTACCATAAAAACGTGGAAAAGGCACTCACCAAGAAGCGGACGACAGTGCTCTGTGACAAAGTTCTCCAGGGCTGACAGCTGATTTTGCAAACCAGCAACGAGCGCGTTAGAGAATTTCCTCTCACCCTCCGCCGCACGATCGTGGCCTTGGCCCTCTCTTTCGACGAGGTCATCTCCTTCTTCACCGCCTCCAGATCATTTGCCAATGAGGTGATCCGCCCCTCCGCCTCGGCCAGCGCTGACTTCACAGACTCCATCTCGGCAACCGGAACATAACCCTCACGGGCCTTGGGAATCGCGGCGGTGCGGTCCTCTGGCAGAATGAATAATGTAGTCAAATACTAGCACAACAACAATAATACAAGTTAATAGAGCTGAAATAAACTCACCTACAGTCGCATACACCTGCTGATTAGCATCTTGCGTGCCCTGTAGGTCGCGCTCCAGGCGTTCCTTCGTAGCCTACTGATCGGCCGATTCATGCCAAAGACCCTATACAAAGGAAACACATGCAAGGGAAAACCAAAGAAGAATCTAGCCATTGAATTCCAGCGACTAGATCCTCGGGGACTGGACAACCAAAGATATACGAATCTTGCCCCTGAAATTTAGCGACTAGATCCTCGGGGAGTGGACGTACCTGGATGGCAGCACCTAGCATGTTGTGCAGCTCGATGGCGTTGGCCGACGGTAACATGAATGATGTATGGCCGCATTGCTGCCCGGCATCACCATCAACGACTTCAGGAACTAGAGGCGACTATGTTCCAGTAGCCGCGGCGGATGCTCTCGCCACGAAGCGAGGGAACGTCGCGTTCGTTGCCGCTGGAGCACTAGCCACGGGCACCGACACCCCTGCCAGCGTGGTAGACTCGCCCAACTGTGAGCTCGCGACCATCTCACCCTCCGAGGCAACGGTGGATCTGACTGGCGCGTTGACTGGCCCTTCCGTCATAGCAGCAGAGTCACCCTTCTTATTCTTCTTCGCACCTTGGACTGGTGCCTCGACTGCATCGCCTTTCCTCTTTTTGGAAGGGCCGGTCTCCCCTATAGGGGTGACTGGCGGAACCTTGGCCACCAATGGGTGACCGATCTTGTTATCACCAGTCCTACAAAATGACATTGTCAGCACTCCGACAAACGGCCCTGAAAATCACTGTGGGTCACCCGACACAAACTTACTTGGTGACGGGAATGAAGCGCAGGCCGGTCCTGATATGGCCCGGCTTCTCCAACTTCGGGCCCAACTTGCGAGTGAGCCCCCTCTCGAACACACTCGCGGCCCACGACACTGTGGGATTCTTCGACGATAAAGCCGCGACCATGGGAACTTCCGGCCCAGGCGACGTGGGTGCCCCCTCGGTGGCAAGGACTCTGATTCCGTGGCCATGGCAGCCCCTGGTCCCGGAACCACTGAGAATGGGGGTGGGATCACCGCGAGTGGGATCACGCCCTCCACCATGGCCTCGACTCCCGATTCCTTCATCAGAGCTAGATCCTCCGGAATCTTCGTCGAGGCGCCGATCTCCACGTCGTCAGGCTCTTCACCCGACTCGAAAACCACCACCGATCTGGGTGGCGGTGCCGCTTTTGGTGCTGACTTCTTCACAGGAGACTTAGGCTTCCGCACGGTCTTCGCCAGTGTAGCCACATGCCACAAGATGTGCTCATGCACGTCTCCTTCATCACTATCGCGCTCCTCAGGTCTTGAAGCCAGTTCTCCAAGACCTAAAACAGCTCACAAAGATAAGAAACATTAAGAAACTGTGACCGCACCACTGTGACTGCGAAGACAAGGAAGAAACTCACTGTTGGCGCCTGGCATTTCCCCGTGGCGGTATATAGAGCGAGTACGGCCTTTGGGTCGGTGTACTCCGCCTCCATAATCTTCTTCAGCACGGCGGCGTAGTCGTTGGCATCTCAATTTACTGAGCACGCCTTTGTTATATCGTCCCTGCCGGTGTACTGGTACATCTAGTGGGACCGACAAGCGAACGGCACCAGTCGCCGCCCAAGCCAGCAATTGTATAGGTTGATGGTTTCCAGACCCTCCTACTTGAGCATCTGGATCTGTGTCAACATTTCGTCCACGACCATCCTCTGGTCGTACGGAAGCGTGGTCGTCAGCAGCCAGCGCGGATCGCTCATCTCGGCGGTATACATTGGGATCAACACCTTGTCGTTCGGCGTCGACTCGCTCACATAAAACTATCTCTTTTTCCACTCGCTGGCGGCTTTCTTCAGGAGCATGAGGTCCAGGAAGGTAGCCTTGGTCTTCAACTGAAAGGTGATGCCGCCCGCCACTAGGATTAGGCCGCCTGACCCTTCGCGGCTGACGCGGCCATGGAATATATCCAGGCACAGGGGAAAATAGGGGCGACACCCCAGATAGCACTTAAAGAACGCCACAAAAATGGCGAGCTTCTTGATGCTGTGCGGCCCCAGATCTGACGGCTTAATCATGTAATACGTGCAGAACCGTCAGAAGAAGATCGAAGTGGGGAAGTCGAGCCCCCTCTCTAGGTGACTCAAGAAATATATGAACTCTCTGGGGCGGTCCTTGGGCTCCCTCTCCCCGGCTGCAGGGATTTGCCACTTTCCCTTGAAAATAATCCCCGCTTCCTAGAAGGATTTCAGCGAGGCCGCGGTGCATTTGGATTTTCCCCCCGGATCCTTCGGAGGCGCCATCGATAAGATCAATACTCGCTTGCTCTAGAAATTTTGGATAGAGAGAAAGTGGAGGACTGAGGATGCGCGAGGTCAGAGAAATGCGAAGAAGATTCGCAGCTCCCCTCGTCACTCTCCTTATAAAGGGACGCTTCCTGCCAGTCACGGAGGAGCCGTTACCTAGCGGTAATTATGCCAGTGTTACCATTGTATTACCCAACGGCTAGTTTGACCAAGATGATGGCCCAACTTCACTCACTCGACTCGCCAACCCACTCGCCGACGCTGCGATTTGACTGGTCGCCAATGCTGCGACTGAATACACACACACAGGAGATTCCTTCCTTCATCGAGGGAGTCCACCGCCGATTTGACTTGGTGTCCAAATTGGACCCGCCTACTTCGAATGCCAAAGAACACCTGCGTCGAACCAACACTGGCCTCATGGATATGCCGAATGGGGTATACCTAGCTGGACGTTTCCTACTGTACCAAGCTCTTGGCGAGTGGTCCTGTAGGACGGCAACTGGAATGCAGCTGAAGATGAAGCCTGGCGACAGGAAGCTGGAGGCCTAGAAGTGTAGATAGGCCCAGTCGGATTAGGTCAAATCCTCCGAGTGCTTAACTAACTCGGTTGTATATCTGTAAAGCCTAGCGAGGTACCGCTATATAAACCTCCCTAGGGTACTCTCCATAGACACGTTCCATCATAAACCCCATCGACTCGCTGCCTAGCCACCGAGCTCGCCACCATTGTACTCAAGCAATAATACAATCTAGCAGGAGTAGGTCTTTACCCTACGGGGGCCGAACCTAGGTAAACCCCTGTGTCTTAGCCCTCATCTCACTCCGCATATGGTTGGTCGCTCTTTCCCCCAAATCATACTACTTGCTACCCCTGGTAACATCTGTCGTGCCCATTCCCACGACACCACCCACATGCGTCTTCCTCGACATCATCCACAAGCCCTGGGTCTCCCCGCCGAAGGAGATCGGCGTCGGGATACCTCTACAACCCGAGCCCGCCCTGGTCGCCATGATTGCGGAACCCAGCGACTGGCCGCACCATACCTCGCCTAACTCGAGAATGGCATTTTACCTTCGGATGAGATGCAGGAGTGTATGATAGTGTGATGATGCAAATCCTTCATCATCAACGGCGAACTCCACAAGCGCAGCGTGACCGGCGTGTTCTAGAGTTGCGTACAACCAGGGGAAGAACGCATGATCCTGCATGAGATCCACGCCGGCGACTGCGGCCACCACGTTGGTGCCCGGTCGCTAGTCGCCAAAGCCATGCAACATGGATTTTATTGGATCACTACTCACGCCAACGCCATCGACATCGTCCACCGCTGCGCCGGGTGCCAGAAATATGCCAACCAGATGCACATCCCTGGTTCTCCCCCAAGACAATCCCCATCACGTGGTCTTTCGCCGTATGGGGCATCGACATGGTGGGCCGGTTCAAAAATGCCCCGTCCGGCTACGCCCACCTCCTTGTCGTAGTCGATAAGTTTACCAAATGGGTCGAGGCCAAGCCGATCAAGAAGTGCGACAGAAAGACCGCCACAAGTTCCTCCGTGAGCGCATCTACCGGTATTGGTACACGCACAGCATCATCACGGACAATGGCACCAACTTTTTCAAAGACGCCATGGCTGATTTCTGCGAGGAGCATGACATATCTCGACCTCGCCTCATTCGCCCACCCGGAGTCGAACGGCCAAGCAGAGCACACCAACCAAAGCATCCTCCACAGGCTCAACCCACGACTACAGGTTCCCCTCAAGCGAACCCCCAGATGCTGGGTCGAAGAGCTCCCCACCGTGTTATTGGGCATTTGCACCTCCGTCAACCGATCAACTGGGTTTACACCCTTCTTCATGGTGTACGGCACCGAGGCCATCATGCCAACCGACCTAGAACACGACTCACCTCGGGTCGTCAACTATGCAGAGGAAGACAACGATATTGCCCACCAAGATGGGATCGACCAGCTCGATGAAGCACGCGACCTATCTCGCTCCCGCACCACCATCTACCAGCAAGGACTCCGTTTGTACCACAGCCACCGAGTCTGGACTCGCACCTTACAGGAGGGCGACCTGGTCCTATGACTCATCTAGGACAAGAAGGGCATGCACAAGCTCTCTCCCCCATGGGAGGGACCATTCGCCATAGGGAGAGTCCTTGGCAATGATGCCTACTACCTCATCGATGTACGAGGCGATATCCATCTCGACGTCGGGCAGCCCTGGAATGTAAACCTCCTACGGAACTTCTATACATAGAACTAAAACTTGTACTCAGCTTCTGCATAATGAAGTAAATTAGAATCACACAAATTGCGCCTACTTGTGAACATCTTGTGCCAATCGCACTCGTACATTTAGCAATACGCTACCCACGGAAGTCAACCCTTGGTAAAACGACCGGCACAGCTATGTAGTGTAGCACAAGGGCACCAAAAATATTCTGGCCTTGCGTCTTCCACGAAAACACTACCCCGGAGCAACCATCGGAGTCACATCGCTCGACTGGCCCGCCGGGCCAAGACAACTGAACACACTTCTCAAAGCGACCGGTCCTCCACATACACGCGCATAGCGACTCGAACGGTTAAGTACCACACACGGGGACTTACCCAAGACAAACCCCACTCTTCTCAGGAACACACCGAGTATGAGAGCATTCCTTGGACTCGCCATGCGACTGGATTTCCGAGGCAGGAGGAGAGACGTGTTACAAAAAACACACCATGTCCTCACCTACCTTGGGCATGTGACTATAACGGCTAACTACCACGCTCGGGGACTCGCCTAACCGACCCCGCTTGCGTCCAGGAAAATAGACAAGTACAGAGCACCCCTTGGGTTCGCCAAGTGACTCGATCCACGAGCCACGATGAGTCAGCCATGACTAAACTAACAGTCTAACATAAACAAACTTACACACATGCGAGGTAAACCCCATTAAAGGGAGAACGCGCTCGGGGACTCGCACAATAAACAGAAATCACAAAGCAATGCAAAACAATTGATGTTTCTCCTTTTTCTTTAGCAACTAAATATAGTGTTCATCATTAAGGTACATATAGAAGCGGCTAGTCGTTACAACTAACAAAATTCCTCAGGGAAATCCGTTACTCTGTAGGCTTTCAAGAAGATGCGCCGCCACCACCCCTGACCCGGACAAAAGGCCCCCAAGGGTTCGCTTGGTACGTCGTCAACTTCTTCGCAAGTGACGACCAGAAAGGCTTCTCCGACTTCAGATCGTGGTGCTCCGACTCGGGGTCATTCTGCGCCAACACCGTCTCCTGGTACTATAGTTGATCGCCCATCGCCAACACCCACTCCGCGAAAGGAGCGGCCTTGGTAGTCAACTTCAACACCTCCGCGATCTCCACTAAGCCAGTAGCCGATGGATACCCGCTGGTGACATCATCAAGGTCGAAGTCGTCGGGGAAGTGCGCGAGTCCAAGACTCAGCGCAGTAGCGGCTCCATGGCGAAAGACCGACCGCACCATCCACTCGACTACAGCAGGCGCTTCCTCAAGGTAGCACCACACCTCCGTCAGCCCCCCAGGGATCACCTCGGTGGGATAAATCCCCTGGAGGACGGCTTGGACGCACATTGCGGAGAGGGTAGCCGCGTCCACCACCGCGCTCACCCATTGCTTGTTGTCGTACGTCTGCACCTCCGGATCTCCTTGAAAAATCACACTTGCAACACCAGAAATTTAAATCCACAAGGAAGTGCGCCTATGGATCTGCCACTCGGGGATTCACCCGCTCGAGACTGGCCCTTTCGAGAATTCACCCGCTTGGGGACTTGCCCGCCACTACCAAAAGAAAGCAAGAAGAAGGGAAACCCACCAAGAAGCCCACGGCAGCGCTCGGTGACGAATTTCTCCAGGTCCGACAATTGATCTTGCAAACCAGCGATGAGCGAGTCGGAGACCTTCCTCTCGTCATTCGCCGTGATGATCGCGGCCCTTGCCCTCTCATTAGAAGTGATCATCGACGCCTTTGCGACCTCTAGCTCCTTCGTTAACAAGGAGATTCGCCCTCGGCCGTGGCCAATGCTACCTTCGCGTCCTCCATCTCGGCAGCTGGAACATAGCCCTCATAGGCCTTGGAGATCGTGGAATGATCCTCTAACAGAATGAAGAATGCAGTAAAACCTTTGCACAATAACAAGAGTAAAAATTCATAGAGGCGAAATCAACTCACCTGCAATTGCTGATTGGCCTCCTGCGTGACCCGTAGGTCGCGCTCCAGGCGCTCCTTTGCGGCTTGCCAATCGTCTGATTCCCGCTAAAGACCCTAAACACAGAAAACTATATGTGAGCAATGACTAAAGTTCTAAGCATCTAGCCGCTGAAATTCAGCGACTAGACACTCGGGGACCGGACGACTAGAAGTTATAAGCATCTAGACGCTGGAAGTCAGTGACTAGATACTCGGGGGTTGGACGACTAAAGTTCTAAGCATCTAGCCGCTAAAATTCAGCGACTAGATGATCGGGGACTGGACATACCTGGATGACAGCACCTAGCATGTTGTGAAGTTCGATGGCATCCACCGATGGCAACACAAAATGACGTACGCCCGCATCACTACTCGACGTCACCATCAACAACCTCAGGAACTTGAGACGTATCTGTTCCAATAGCCGGGGCGGAGGCTCTCGCCACAAATCAAGGGAATGTCATGGCCGTCGTTGCTGGAGCACTGGCCACATGCACCAATGCCTCCACTGGCGCGATCTGCTCGCCCAGCTCCGAGCTCGCGGTTGCCTCGCCCTTCGAAGAGATGGTGGCCTCGACTGGCGCTTTGACTGGCTCTTTCACCATAATAGTGGAATTTACCTCCTTCTTCTTCTTCGCGCCTTCGACTGGGGCCTCAGCTACGTCGCCCTTCCTTTTCTTGGAAGGGTTGGCTTCCCCTCTGGTGGAGACTGGCGGAACCTTAGCCACTAAGGGATGACCAATTTTCTTGGCACCGGTCCTGCAAAAATGACAAAATCAGCGATCCGCTAAAAGGCTATGAAAGTTACCATAGGTCATGCAGTACTAACTTACTTGGCGACGGGGAGGAAGTGTAGACCAGTGCTAATATGGGCAGGCTTCCCCAACTTCGGGCCCAACCTGCGAGTGAGCCCCCTCTCGAACACATTCGCAGCCCACAACACCGCAGGCTTCTTCGATGATGAGGCTGCAGCCGCAGGAACCTCCAACCAGGGCGACACAAATGCCCCCCTTGTGGCCATGGCAGCCCCTGGCTCCAGAGCCGCCGAGAATGTCGGCGGTAGAACCGTGAGTGGAACCGCGACCTCTACCACGTCTGCGACCCCCGATACCTTCTTCGGATCTGGATCCTCCGGGATCCTTGTCGAGAACCCAATTTCCGCGTCGTCAAGCTCCTCGTATGATTCAAAAACCGTCGCTAACCTAGGCGGCGACACCGCCTTCTTCACAGGTGACTTCAGCTTCTGTACATGCTTCACTGGTGTAGCTACGCGCTGTGTGCTGTGCTCCTACATGTCATCTTCATCACTATCATGCTCTTCGAGGCTCTGACTCGCCTCGATTTCACACTAATTATGCCCGCGGGTTTTCTGAGCCACGGGCACAGGCGTGGCAACCTCTGCACCTTGTCCTCACTATCGGAGGACCCCTCCTTGCTGTCTCCAACCTCTCTAGGGATCTCTTCGTCGAGTGGAGGAAGCCAATTCTCTAGGACTTGGAACAGCTGACAGAGAATGACGACTCGATCAGAACAAACACAAAGACCGCGACAGCAAAACTTCGACTGTGAATTTAAGATTAAGGGAGATTCTTACTATGGGGGCCTGGCGCTTCCCGGTGGCAGTATATGGAGCGAGCCCGGCCTTGGAGTCGGTGTACTCCTATTCCGTGATCTTCTTCAGTGTGGCAATGTAATCATTGGCATCCCAGACCACCGAGCTCGCCTTCGTGATATCGTCCTTGTTGGAATATTAGGCACAATTTCCATGATTAATTCTAGAATATTAAACATGACAAAACCAGCTACTAGCTCATGTAACTCGAACATACTAGATGTACTATTATGGCTGTGAAATACCACCTCTTTTAGCCATATAAAATGTGTCATTTATCTCTCATATCATGTTTCTTCTAGCTATAGCTATGCCTTATATGCATGACTTCTAGTTCTCATTCATTTTCATATGAGATTTGCACATTTAGTAGTTTAGGTAGAATTTTATCACTTTCCTTGTCTATGACATGTGTGTAGGTGTTGATTATGATTATGGATAAACTAGAGGCAAAAGGAACAAACAAAGCATAGTATGGAGGAGCTGGAGGGGCCAGACTTAGCCATTTGAGAGGTTGAAAAGCGATTTTTTTCAAAATTCTCAAAATAAAGATCCAAGACCATGGGGTTGTATCCCTAGTCAATATGAATCCAACAAGCCGAAGAACACCCAAAATGGAGTTCGTATGAAGAAATGGCGATCAAAATACGAAAGGGTGCTGAAGGTATGACGACCAACTATACGGCCAGAGGTCGTATAGCTCCGGCCGTATAGTTGCCAAAAAGGTCGGGAACGACGAGATTTGGCCCTAGAAAAGCTCCAAAAGCTACCCAAAGTCATATCACGGTATTATGGGTACCCTAGGGCACCCCAAGGCCTATATAAGGAGGGGAGGAGCCAAGAGAAAACCACCAGGCCATACTCTCCACCCACGGCGAAGCCCTACCGTCGTGCTACCACCATAGACGCCTCCAATCAGATCTAGACCATAACCACCACATAATAGGAGAAGGGACTAGGGTCTTGAAGGCCTCCAAATCGATCTACATCGTCATCTTCATCAACAACGTCTCCATCACCGATCCCCTTTGATTACTTGTTGTAATTCTAGATTGAATCTTGGATTTGCATTTGTATTCAATTGTATCATCATACTTTATCCATATTATATCCATGATGTTGATTGCCTTCATGTGTGAGTAGTTTCCTTTGTTCTTGGGGAGATGGAGAAACCCTATTATGTGATTCAATTGAGATAAAAATTATTATGTGATATTGTTCATTATGTGTCTGTGTTAATTGTCTTCATCTTGATATTGGGATTTGTGCACCTCCTTAATATTTTCCTCTTGCGGGGACTTTATAAAGGGGATTACTTGTTGGTAGACGGAAGGATGATATCACTTATTGTGACCATAAAGTATTTGTCATTCTTTACGTACTAACTTGGGGAATCAAGAAAAACTCATCAAGCCATGTCCATGCCACTGGAGAAATCCCTTAATAGCGCAGTATCATGATGGTTGTCGGTTATTGTCTGCTGTGGTTATGACGGATGATGTGAGCAGTGGTTTCTGCCTATTCGTCCATATATGGATCTCCCACCACACATATCATAACTAGTCTTATTCATTATAATAATTTTGATCACTCTTTTTAATTACTAGCGGTGGATCCACTACTCCCTGAGAACTCATTTCATCATCTCGCAAACCTTCGTAATCCTGCTTGAATGCTCTTGTTTACTGACAGCTTTAGTTTACTTATTGTCTGTTATTTGAAAACCCAAAAATATATTTTTATATAACAATCACATTTTATCTTATTACTTAGAACTTTATTTAGCATTTCTATTTTAGTATTTAATTCAAGATAATTATATTTCAGACTCTTGCTCCCTGTGGGATCGATATCTTTATTTCGAAACTAGCTACAAACCATATGTGCACTTGCAGTCATCAAGATATTTTCTGGTGCCTTTGCCGGAGATCTAAGCGGTGTAGGTCTTTTAGCTTTTGCTTATTTATTTTAGTTTTGCTAGATTTTGTTTTAAGCTTTCTTTATTTGCTGCATTTATATTTTTTCTTTTGTTTACAAACCAAAAACCCATAAAACATATCTGTCACTAATCATATCTTCCAAGGAGACTAATTTTAACGGGTGAAGCTCGCAATGGAGGAGGAAATTGGTACTCCTAAATATCAATTAAAGAAGCGAGAGGGACTGAATAAATGGCTGATTTGGCTGAATGCTTATTCATCTATACTATGTGCCTCATACTAGTTTGTTTGTGAATACTGCGGATCCAAAGATCATATCGCTTACCAATGTAAGTATAACATTGATCCCGCATTAGAATCTTATAATAGAGATGAGTTTAAAAGCTTAGTTAATATAAAGGTTCTAGAATTTGTGCTTTTTACTGGTTGTTTAGATTTGCTTCATTCTATGAAAAACATTCAAGAAAGATGTCAGATACTGGATGACATCTATAAAGAAGTTAATCCTATATATTCATTTTGCTGTGAGAACTTTATGGATAATTCTTTAGTGATCACTATTCATGAGCGAATTTTAGCCGCCATGGAAAATCATAACCTTTTACAGGGTGCTCCAAAAGATAATGTGGAGAGAACTCCACTCAAAGATCCTCCACATAAACCACCGGAACATGTTGTTAATAAAGAGGTGGCACTTGTTTTTGCACCCTCTCAACTAGTGGAAGGTAAGCCTAAAGGTAAGACTATCACTGAGCTACTCGCGAATTATCTTAGTAAGAATGAAGAGGAGCAACTTGATCAACCACTTGAATCTCCAACTTCTAAAAATAATTTTCCACACACAAATAGTATGCACACAAATGATATCTCATTATCTAGTAGTGATTTCTATAAGTCCCAAACATATGATGATTGTTCCGAGGAGGATTCATGCCTAGACAGTGATTTTGGGGACTTTCGTGAGGGACTAGAAAATGAATCTTTCTATGAACATTGTGGTGCTATTAATATGGGACATGAATCCTCATTGGAAGAGGTAGATGAGTATTTTGAAGAACAAGTGAGCAATATGACTGTAAGAGAAATGTATTCCCAAATAGTGGAATATGCTAAAAAGTTAATTTCTTCGGATACAATAGACGATCCAATAATATGTACTCAATGTATGAAATTTGGGCACTACCTTCGTTTTCAATGCTCTGATACCTTTGATCAATCTTTAGTATCTTATAAAAATGGTGATACCACTAGTGAATTATTAGAGTATGTTATCTTTGAAGGTGCCCATGAGATGATAATACATGTTATATCACATATTCATAATGAAGATAGTGTTCTCATAAAAAACAACTTATGAAATCCTGCAACGTATGCGGTGACCCAGCATACCACTGCATGATCTAGTACACTATAGTCGTTGACATAACACTAATGAAACATCGTTCACTAGTATTACATCCCTCAGAGTGGTACAACAGAAACACAGCGGGTCCAATACATGGCTAAAGGTTACAACTCACTCTATACACAAGATCCAGAGAACACTCTAGGTTAAAGAGAGAGAAAGAACTTCTTACATAGAAGAATCAAAGATAAACAACGCAAAAACTATTATACTATTACGACTAGTATCTTAACTAAGGGGTTGGCATTACTGCTATTGCAATGCACTGCAGAAATAGGTTATTTGGTTAGAGAATATATTCCTATCTAATTAGTAACTTCGTCTTCTCTTGAGTTGATGTATATGTTGACTTCCTTGTCTTTGTTGAAGAGCTTTAGCTTTTGATGATTATTCCTGGAGCATAACTTGATGTAGATGTTGTCTGTACCGTCTTCAGAATCTAGCAAGGGTTAAGAAGATACGTTGAGTACGAGCATACTCAGCAAGTTCACTAGAAAAGGAGTGTTTGATGCACTATATCTACAACCACAGACCGTAGTTCGTAGGCAATGCAAGTTTTCATAAACATTTCTTCAAAGGTTGCTTTTATTCTGAAAAGCTATGTCCGTCAGCCTTCACGGGTTTACCAGAACTTTCATGGAGTTCCTTTCCCGCTGCGTTCGCAGCTCCTTCCCAAAACAAGGAGTAACAAGTTATAGTTCTTACACTCTGCGGAGGTGCGTCGCTTTACCCATGAGAGATCAACTCTTTGTTGCACAACCGGGCAGCTTATTCCCGTCCACAATTCCATGATGTGGGGCCCAGAAGATGATACAAGCCAATCACTGCCCCCTTCGTGACCTCGCATGCCTCCTTGGTGTACTCCATGCCCACATGATGAATTACGGCAATGGTTTGTACAGACCGTTAGATGCCAGAACTATCGGGGGACGATGAGGGTTTCCACCCATATGCTGCATATCCTCTACGAATTACCAATTAATATGCACACTACGAGTGATAACAGCCATGACTTGCACATCCGGCTTCATGCGAGAGGAAGAAGATACAGCTGACTTCTCCGTCCCATTCCAAATCTCATGGTTAATGCGTGATATACGACGCAAGAATCACTGGCGACATTGGTTGTTAAGTCCGAGATAATATGTTCCTTTAGCACTGGAACTTTCATAGTAGGTTATTAGCTCAAGGTAAAATAACCTATAATCACATTATTATGAAAATAGTGTTTTCGGACCTTTTTCAAATGCAGGTGATGACAACACTGGATTTGTAAAATACTTTACAGAAAATAACCAAAGGACATGAGCAAGTGTGAACTTGCCTTATGTGATTGCAAGATTATGCACTCACGGTCTTCAAGACAATATAAGAACCAATATCTGAAATCAGCACCATTGGTCCGGTAAGGACTAACGTTTAAAGAAGCAAGATGCTATTATGCATAAGTAATGTGATGCATTTTATAAACGCGGATCCCGGGGATAACGTTTTTCTAGGGTTTGGATACTGGAAATGATGTCTTTGGAATGTGTTGTACTTTTAGTTAAGTTTCACACTTGTGCTTCTTGTTAAGGCTTGTGAGTGTGTGAAACAACCTGTAATTATAACAACATACAACAATGAGATACACCTCAACATGAAATGTTACTCAAGATTGCTTACATTATAATTGTTTATCTTTAAATTTGGAACTTAAGTGTTTACAATCCTAAGTATACAAGTAAAGTTCGAAACAATGTGATTGTGATTAATTGTCATCTGTTGACTTAAGTGGCAAAACGAATAACGTTTGAAGAAAATATTCCTTTTCTAAGGTCTAAACAATCTTTGTGGTTAATCAAATGTGGTCGAGGTTGTTTGTGCTTGATTGAATAGCTTGGACTTGAGATGCTTTATAACTTAATTATAACAGACCAAAGTTAACTATACAACATACAACAAATTCTTTAGTCTTATATTGAAAGTCTTGCGGACTAAAGTTAACTTTAAAAACATGGATGGTTTGAAAGTGTAATGCTTATGATATTTGTACCTTGTGTACCTTGTAATGTTTCCTCAAAGTTACTTAAGAATGGTTATTCTCCTATTTAAGTAATGGTCTCTTAATTTTATAATGGAACAAGATCACTTATTTCCTTATAAAGGTGTGATTGTAGTTTGTGGATAAGTAAATAGTACCAGTGACTACTCATGAATTATCTTTGGATTTAGTCCATTTTGAGGTTGTGAGTGGAACAATGGTAAAAGGTTTTATTTGATTAAAATATCATTCTTGAAAGATTTTATAATTGTTGAAGATATTATTAGAAAATAAACTACACATATGGTTGAAAGATAATTCAATAAAATTGTATTTATAATGTTTTGAACCAATATGTCTTCATGTTATCAATATTTAAGACTAGTATTACTTATTAGACTTTAATTGGGTGCTTTTAGAATATTAGCAATTTTTATTTCCCCTTATATGAATTATCCGTTAAGGAAATAGGTTTAAATTTAGGTTGCTAAAGTGTTTTAAATTTTTATTTACCTCAAAAGTGGAATATTATATTTTTAACATGTAGGTATTATTTTTGTGGTTATTTTGGTATATTTGTCACATCCCAAAAAAAATTCCAAATTTTGAAATGTGAAAAATAAATAATTGTTGAAATTTAGGGTGAAAAGAAACTTTTTGTTGCTAAATGGAATACATCAAAACCCATATTGAACAAACTTTGAATAAAGTTTGAATCCAACTAAATTCAAATCAAGTGAAATGCATTCTTCATAAATCATCTTGAAATTTAAACACTTGGAAGATAAACCAAAACTCTAAAACCCTAATGGAAGAAGATTAAGATAAAAGGAATTAATTTCCAAATCTAAATAATGCTCCTATCTAAAATCCATACCAAATGGTGATCAAATTAATCCTAAAAAGATATAAAAGAATAAACAAATATTAAATAAGATTTTACAAATTGGAATCACCAAGTTTGGATCTTTAAATAAAAAGATATGGATTTTATAAGATAAAGAAAGAAATAATAAATAAGGAGTATTTAGAAGCCAAATTAAAACTTGGCCTAATCCATAAGCAAAGGGAATGAATATAATCCAAATCCAAATGAAATAAATGGATAAATAATATTCAAATAAATAGAATGGCCTTAACCAAATTCTATTCCATTTGATTAAAGACAAATCCCTAATGAGAATGATTAATTAAATCATGGGAAAATAATAATTGAAATTGCCAAGTAAAACAAAAGTTATTTAATTAATTTACTGAAATAAAAGAATCATTTAAAGTTATATGGAATTAAAACCATATTTGATTTCATTGGAATAAGGACAAATGCCCAAATTAAATGATTAATAATCATATTAAAGTACTTTAAATAATTCAAAGTGAATTATCTAACACCCCATTAAGTAAATAAAACCTAATGAAAAGGTTTGGTGAAATTTTGATTTCAAATAAGGGTTTGAAATTTAATTAAATCTTATTTAATAAAGGAAAGTTCCCTTTTAAAATAAAATATAAACCATAAATAAATAAAGGAATTATTCCTAAAAAGGACTTTAAATACATGTTTAAAACATATTAAAAACTTATTGAAAAGTTTGGAGGGTTTTGAATTCAAATGGTTGTTTGAAATGTTTAAACAAATTCAAAATAGAAATGAAAATGGAAAAAAGAAAAAGGTTTCAGTATAAAAAAATGGAACCAGACAGACTAGGCCCAGCGGGCCTAGTCCAGCCTAGCAGCAACCCACCTTTCTCCCTGAACCGTTTTTATTTTACTCGCAATCGAACCCGCAAAGTCACTGACCGCTGGACCCCATCGTCTCCCTCTCTCTCTCTCTCGCTGACAGAGCAGCCCCACCTGTCAGTCTTCGTTTACACCCGCCCGCGACTGCTTCCTCCTTCTCCCTGTCGTTCTCTGTCATTCAAACCTCGATTAAATTCGTGTCAATGCGGTGTTGATTCCTCCCAGTGGTTATGCCCTCTTAATCGCCCCTCTCTCCCCTCCTTTTCCCCTCAGACACCGCGGCAAGAGAGCCCCCAGGCCGTTCCCATTTTCGTTTGCACCGCTGCGGCCTCCGACGAGCTCTCTGAGCAATTCTGGCCAGCCACCGTCGCCCCTCACCCCCTCGACCACACGATACTATTCCCCAGACTCCTGCGCACCTTCCATCATCAACCGCTCGCCCGCGGGTGCCCTACAACATCGCCTTCGTCTTCGTCTGAGCATCACCATCGTCTGCTCCTTTTCCGGCGAAGTCCCCTGGTAACATTCGACTGCGCCTCCCCTTCTCATTGATGCTCCTCGCCACGTCATTGTGCATCTAACGGAACCTCCCTTTTCCTCTAGCGCGCACCGTAGCTTCACCAGCGACGACGAATAGAGAAGCCCCACGCCAGGGACAACTCCGACGAGCGATTATTGTCAACCCCGTGTGCCCCTGCCCTGCGACGACAACGATGAGCATCAGCATCGCCCTGCGACCTTGGTGAGCTACCTCTCTCCCTCTCTTGCTTCCTGAATCATCGGCAACACCACCGTCTGACCGCGCCGCCGCCAACCACCGCCGCCATTACCGCCCATTCGTGGTCACTCGCACCGCGACCGTTGGATCATGATCCTGTGGCGTAGATAGAATCATTTAAACGAACCGGTATGCTTCATATGCACCGTGCGATTTCAGTTAGATCCAACGCTCCATAGCAGCCGATCCGCGCGAACCGTTTTCGCCCAATCAGAACATGACGCACGGCCAGTGCTTTGATTTAAAACCCAGATTTTATTCTATTGAATGTTCAAACTTTTAAATTGCATAACTTTTAATCTACACGTCCAAATTTTGCAAATTTTAAATCAATGGAATTAGATGAACAAGTACTTTCCAACTATGCACTTTTTTTTAGTAAATTGCTTCTGTTAAATTGGTTGTTTTTACAGAAACTTGTGTAGGATTATTTTGAATATAAATTTTTTTCTAGAAATATTTTATGGTAAAACCTTTGGCAAATGGATTGTTTTGAACCTACTGACCATAGAAACCAACCTTTGGATCTAAAAATATATTTGGTGAAGCTAAAGAATAAATCTTTGGATTAAAGCATTTCTAGCTAAATAAAATTATTGTTCATGTGTTAAAAATGCTTTTTGAGTAAAACTTTTGGAAAATGATTTGAATTAAACTCTCTGACCCTAAACACCAAGTTTTATTATTTAACAATATATTTGGTGAACCCTATAAAATTATTACTTTGCTAAAGACATTTCCAACAACATAAAATATTACTTTGGTTTAAAAATGGTTTATAGATAAAACCTTTTGTGAATGGTTTTAATATTAAACACTTGACCTTAAAACACTAACATTTGTGTTTTAAAAATGTATTTGCCAAACACTAGAAATGGTCACTTTGATTTAAATCAACTCTAGCAAAACAAAAATGATTTAAAGTGGCCATTTTTCACTAACTTAATATCAAATGGTTTTTGCCACTTTTATAAATGACCAATAGATATTTTATGATGTTTATAACCTATTAGAAACCACTTTTCCAAATAAAACAATCTTTGGCATGCTTGCATGCATTGCTTTGTTATTCTATGTGATGAATTGCTTGAATGGTAGATTGAATTTGTGCCTTGCTTGATTGAATTGTAGTGGAATTTGAAGAGTGTGACTATTGCAAGATCAAGGAGTGAACTTATATTATCTACCAAAAAGGCAAGTGATGCTTCATACTTTTGTCCCATTATTTTCACTATGTATTAGTGATATTTCTAAGTAGGACTTGCATGGAATTTTATTAAGTATGCTATGCCATGGGAAATCCTAGTAGAAGAAACCTCAGTAGAATTCTCCTAAGTTAAGATTCCTACTACCGTCATGCTTAGCTTAGCTAGTAGAAAACAAGGGTGGATTATATTCATGCTATGGAATATTTCTAAGTCAAGGAGTTGTGTTTTGTTTAATAAAACAACTATGTGAATGAATCACCTGGGTGGAAAGGGATTTGCTTGGTGGTTTTTGGTTGAGTGGTTACACAAGGCCCATTTCTATGGTTTACCTTGTGTATCTCACTTGTGGAATTCCACCCAGGAACAAAGAGATTTGAGATGTCAAATGTTGAGAAGCTTCAAGTACAGCCACTTGGCATTATGGGCTCTGCCTGGATCATATAGGTTGAAATAAATTAACCAAATGGACAGTTGGTGGTAGGGGATGATAGGTTGGAACACGTCCATTCTGGTCTAAGGGAAGGCTTATGAAAGATCTTGTCTCGATGCATGTCGAGTCTTGTGGGGAAAGTGCACCACCTCTGCAGAGTGTAAAATCTAAGTACTTAGCCATGTCCCTGGCAAAGGACAATCTGAGCATCAAGACATGGAAGCTATCAAGAATCTCCTCATCCCAATTTTCTAATTTAAAACTTGTGGGTGAACAAGGGTTTAAGGATCACCAATTTCTATCGGGAGATGCCTTGGGTGATTTTGACAAACAAAAACTTAGTGTTTTCAAATAATAAGGAAAAACTATTTTGAGCAAAGCAAGCCTAAGATCCACTTAGACAAATGCATATAGATGATAGACTCCACTATACTACCCTAGTATCACTTGCCAATACAAATCAAATGTATTGACCCTTGTGGCTGTAAATTATTATGTTGTAGGTTTGTTTAATGTTAGTGAAGTGTGTTGATTAGGATTACAAGTCTACAACCAACATGATTGCCTGTGGCACTTTGAAGATGAAGGACTCCATGCTATATAGTTATTTCTGCTGCATTCTAATGAGATAGCCAAATGAGCTATGTAAGATGTAATGAATTATTTTATTCCTGGTTATAAAGTTGTATTATGACCTTTGTTTCTTGATATACATCTTAACTGTGGATGCTAGCTATTGATCCAGGGACTAGCATTGTAAACACAGGGATCTCTACCTTATTAAAGGTTGGGACCGTTACAATATTACATTTATTTTTATGATTTATAAATAATAAGATATGATTTTTATAAGATTTATTACCTTATAAATAATCAATACATAATAAGTATTAAATTAAGTTTAATAATAATGTATGATCATAATTTTAAAGTATTGTTTTTATTTTTCTAAGATTTTGATATTTTATTTATATTTTTAATATTTACCAATATTAAAATAAGAATTATCCAAGTTTTATTACTTATAAAATCTTTATTAAATAATTATTATTTAACTAACTAACATAATAATGTTTGATAATAGTTTAATGTTATAGATTTTATTTTTCTACAAAAAATCATATATTATACACATTTTTCTGAATTACAAAACAAAAGTTATTTATTAAACAAGATTTAATCATTTATTTCATTTCGGGAATATTGATATTTGAATTTATATTGTTTTATGAATTTACTAAATAGGGAATACTTTTTGTACCGAGGCTAAACCTAGACACAGTCACTGACTAGTGGGCCAGTGGCCACATCACATACCCCATTTTAGTAAATTCATTTGTTACCGAGCCTATTTCTACTCATAGTCTTTGATAGATGGGCCCTAGGCCACGTCATACGCCACATGGGCAAAGACTAGTCAAAGCAGTTGACTGGGTGAATCGATGTGAGCCCAACGTCATGATGACGTCACCTCGCCGGTGACGCTCAGACGGCGAACGACGGCAATGATCTGGTGGCTTCTAGCAAATGTGACGGCTATGGTTCGAACCATTACTCTACGGCAAGGCTAATAGTGGTGGCGCCGCTAGTATATGGTCACCGGAGGATGACCGGCGACGAGGTACCGCGGCGTCGTAGGCAGATGGCCACTACGGTGGTGATTTCGGAAGCAATCCAGAAGAAAGGCGGCACTGGCGTGTTCAGCAACTCACCAGGAACGCGATGGTGTGGTTGGTGAAGACGATGGTGCTCCGGTACAAACTAACTTGCATGAACTCCGATGATCACCGGCGGAAGGGAACGACGAAATTGCCCCGATTCCAAACGCCCCTTACTTCACGACTACTGCTCACGCAACGAGGATGACAAAGCACTTCTTCCCGACTACCCCATGGCCTCAGGGGTGGTTTCTATCGGTGACAAGGAGTGGCTCCAGTGAGCTACGGTTTCGGCCCTTTTCTCTGTAGAGAGTATAAGGAGGAGTGGAGATGCGCGAGTGAGAGGATGAGTACGAGGCTTCGTCGTGGCATTCTTATCCTCGCAGAGCGACCTCGGTGGTGGCGGGAATCGTAGCGGCGACGGCGAACGGCATCGGCGTCGCCCACGCAGCTGTCTGCCTGCGTGAGGCTGACGAAGGGGTGATAGACGACGAACCGGTATGGGCTAGCCTTGGGCCAAGTGGGCCGCGGTGTGACGCGCGGGAGCGACGGATAGGGCAAAGATAAACTAGGCCATGGGACAGAATTGTCCGTTGTTTTCTTCCTTTATTCTTTTCTGTTTTCAATTTCTTGTTTTATTTTCAGATTTGTATATTCAACATTTAATTTGAACTTTTCTTTATAAAGGTTATTTGCTGAATACTTGCAGCAACAATTGATATTGACTGAGATTTATTTTTTAAACCTTTATGATAAATATTTTTATATTTCCTTATTTTCTTTATATAAACCCCTATTAATATTTTGTAGAAGCCTTTATTATTAATTTTCTATCTATACCAAACCATGGCTTTATTAAATGATATTTCCTTATTTGTTTATAAAACTTAATTCTAGTTAGCTCATAGTTTGGATGGAAATTTTTATATAATGATCCTATATCATTATTTGATGCATGATATACAAAGGAAATTATTTGGTTAATATTACTCCCATAAATTTAGGAAATAGCAATGTATATATTATATTATAATTTACATAGAAGTAGGGTTTGAATTGTAAATGCTTACTTTAGATTTTAGGGTTCTTAATATACTTATATTCTTTTGTTGATGTGAGTAAAGATTTAATAGCTAAAACACATTGTCTTTATTTTTGTGATCTTTAATGATATCACCATTAAAAATAGACAGTTATACCCTGGAATGTCTGATGGAAAGGAATTGATAAATATAACTCTTAAACACATAGATTATGATAATTGGATGTCAGAGATGTGCTTAAGTGATTTGCTATAGGAAATATTCCTATAAAGCATTGTGGAAATAATATGATTTATCCAACAGATGAGATGGATGTTAAGCTTGATCATAGATTTAGGGTTTAGTGTTTACCAAGAATTCCTATCTTCCACAATTCATAATTCTGGACTTCTGATTAAGGAATTCCTTTCCTAGATATTCTACTCCTTCATATCCATCATCATGTACTAACATGATGAGATTTACTTCACAAGAATATTCTTATCCACCTTTTATTCTCCTAAACCCATTGATAAATCCAATGAATTTGATACTAAAGCTTTTCATAATCTTCACCTATCCAGACTTGGTTATATCAACTACTCTTCTGCTGATAACCTCCAATCCAACAATTAGCTACTTCTAACTCCATTCCTATTCTTCCACAATCATCCACCACTAATATTACTTTAGTAGATGTATTTATAATTAGATATACATCAAATCCTACTTCACCTCAAGTTTTTACTCTTTTTCTAGAGGAAAATACTAACTCTATAATTCAATGATGCTCTAACATCATCTTATTCATACAATATTATCTCAACTTGACTCTAGTAACTCATATTAGAGTCCAATCATGTCTTACCCACCAATGTTACTTATAATGGATATAAGCATTCAATCTTGGTGACTAAAGCATGATCATTATAATCCTCTGATCTTATATGGTTTAGGTTTCTAGTTGGCTAATCAAGGCTTTCATTCTTTCAACATTATAGTTGTATTATAATTAGATTTCGTTTATCTCTATTGGACTAAAGGATATAATTCATTGAGTATACATACTTGATCCCATAAGATTACTCCTATTAACTATCTTTAATATTCATCCTTGTAATCTTTACCCCAGATACTCTTCTATCATTTTAGGAGTGAGTTAACTCCATCAATATCATATTGATCATATTCATTTCCAACACTCCCATTCTATAGATGATATTTGAATCTAGCATTACCATATACCTTTCCTTACATCCTTCATTAAAGGATTTTTAAGTAAATTCTATGATAAGAACAAGAGTTAATAGCTCAAGTATTGATAGTTTAAGAATTGGTGAATCAATAGTTGATTACTCAACATTGATGAACAATAGGTATTAGAATAAGGTTCAATAGAGATGATAAAGATTCTTATGGAAAGAAAGATACGTGGTAAATGATCTTAAATTGATTTCCTTGCTACTTAATCTCACTAAAGGGTTAAGGTTAGATTTTACCATGATACTCACAGTAAGAATAAATAAGAATAAGATAGGTCAGAATTAGTCATTACATTCTTATTAATACTTGAGTTGTAGTATTAACTTGGTATTCATGAGTTGTTGTGATGAATATTATGATATGATCCCTTAAGGATCATATATTAATCATTTAAGCAATGCATTATGATTTACATTTTATTATACTTGATCCACCCTTAGATCAAATCATGTTTACCAAATTAAGGTTTTAGCAAAGGTCATATTGAAACTTACCGCAGTCAACTTGATGATCTACTTCAATTCCATCAAGTTGATAGAAGCTTCAATCACATTAATAAGTTTTGTTCAAAAGCTCGAAAATTATTCGGATTTTCTATGTATGAATGCAATGCACACATCTGGGTTCAGCTTATTTCTAAGCACTAATGATGGGATGTTACAACGTATTTCTTGGTATTCTCATGAACCTTTTAGTGAGAATACACTTATTATGAGGAGTAAGGCATGGAGAAAACCCGTAGCGCACATAGTTACTTGTTTGCAGGAAATCTCATTGGAGAAGGACGAAGTTCCTTCCCAAGAAGAGGATGAACACGAAGAAGGACTTCAAATCCCCTTGGAGGAGGATGAAGTTTCTTCCCAAGAAGAGGATGAATACGAATAACTGCTAATCCTTGAGGATATGCAACTACTGGACATGTGGATGCAGGTGGATTACTGTTTTGGTAATTTTTTTAGTTTATTTGAAGGGATGATGCAATATAATGGTAATCCTAACAAGCTTTATTATTATGAATGCATTCCACTCTTTAAATATTTTTTATCAATCAATACTCATGTATACGGTAATAATGTAGAACTCTTGGAATACATAGTTTATGAAGGGTCTCATGAGATGCTTAGAAAAATTGGTATTATTATGAAAAGTAGCGATAATGTGGATTTAGCATGGTATCATAATATTATGGATTATATTCTCAATTATTGTCAAGAACATTTTAGTGGGAATGCACTTGTAAGAGTAAGGAGCTATGTAAAACAATAGTTCCCGAAACTAACATTTTGCAAGAACCACTGGATAACAAGGAGGAACACCAAAAAGGTGAGGTTGAAGACAAACATCATTCTACTAATAATAAGTTTGTTTATGATGCCTCAATCTCTAGTAATGATTCTTATTGTATTGAAACTGAATATAATTTATCTATAGAGGCTTTATGCCTAGATACTGATTTGGAGAACACTAATAATGATGAACTAGAGATAAATCCTTGTAGTATTAATGAGCAGATTTCGGGAGAGAACATATTTGATGATGATGCTTCTTTTTGTGACTGGATTGATAACTCTAGAACTAATGAACTTGTTAGCAAGGATGATAAACTAGATAATAGAGACACTTTTGAGTTTTTCCCTGCTTCTAAAGATGAGTATTATGAAGTGTTCCCTCGTGATAGTGAGCCGAAGAAGAGTACTATGAATTGTATCCTGGTGATGCTACTAAAGGTAAAATGTTTGAATTTACATGTAAATATATAACCCTTTTGTTGGAGCTATCTAGGGAGGTATGCTCACCACACACGGCGCATCAATCATCAGTTGTGAGCAATAACACATTTATCTACATGACTCTGATGCACCGTAAGAGGGTAAGACTTCGACCATATTATAATAGTAAGTGCTCCAAACCTTTTTTGTAGGTAAGAATAAATAATTCTTCGGCTCCTATCTATTGAAATAATAATGGAGAAAAGCCTGGTACTTGGCTATAGGAAAGCGCTTCCCGGGAGGCAACCCCGAAGTCATTAGTTGTCTTTCTCAGTTTTGTGTCTTGAGTCTAGATGCATTCATGTTGCATTGGCATTTGTATTCTTTCCATGATTTGCTATTAGAGTTATCTTGTTGTAGTTTTCAAATGGTAGAATTTATAGCTACTATGTGTTGCATGACTCGGTGGTACTAAAATTCCTGTTTTATACATGTTGTTGGTCGACAATTTAGACTGTCATTTTTCTATCAAAACATGGTTTTTCGCTAAGTTTCAGGTTAAGAAAGAATTTTCAAAGAAGCAGAATTTTTTTGGCGAGTACAGAAGGTTTAACGACCAACTATACAGCAGGAATAAAAATTCCATCTGTATAGTTGTGGCTGTATAGTTACCTATGCCTTCGTCAATTTTCTTGCAAATGATACAAAAGGTTTAATGACCAACTATACGGTAGGAATAAAATTCTGGTCGTATAGTTACGGCCATATAGTTATCGATGCCTTTGGAAAAAAAATTTCAAGGTACAGAAGTTTTAACGACCAACTATACGTCGGGACCGATTTTTTCTGGCCGTATAGTTGCAGTCGTATAGATATCGACACCTACTTCAAATTTTTATTTCAGTTTACTGCACGATTGACGACCAACTATACTACGGGAAATAATTTTCTAGCCTTATAGTTTCGGCCGTATAGTTGCTACGAGCACGACAAGGTCTGGGTAAGGTAACTAAAGGTCAGTAATCCTTCTATTTTCATTTTTCTTCCTATAAAACCTCAAAACAATACTTAGGAGCTTCTCTTATGTCCTAGAGAAGCCAAGGATATGTAAACAATAAAGTTCTACCTCAGAAACCTCCTAGACTGTAATTCTCTATAGACGTTCATGTTTTCTTTTTTACTTCCTTTTTGTCGGTTGGGTGAACGAACTTCGTTTGTACACCAAAATGATGTCTTTTATTTTGTGTGTTATTTTCGCAGGGAACTGAACCTTGTGTGACTAAATGTACGGTAGTGCCAACCGTATAAACAATCGCATGAGCCACTTGGTTGCTTTAATTCAACATGCCTACCTAGTAACATCTGGGAAAACTTTCCAAATCGAACCTCTTTTAATAAGCACATAGGGGTTGCACACTTGTGTTTCATATTTTGTCTCACGTGCATTTCATCAAAATCTGGGAGTATGTACAACTCTTGGACCTAGTTTCTTGACTTAAGCGTGGTGCTTAGGTTCATGAACCGACTCAGTGGGACTTGTATTTTTATCACTTGTGAGCTAATCCCCGTTCCTTCAAAAACACAAAATGTTTTATTTTCTTCTTACTTTCCAAGAAGGTTCTCAAGGAAGGCAGACACCAGGCTATATCAAGAAATATACGTTAAAGCAAAGGTTCTTTGTCCATCAAAAGAGAGGTTACTTGTACCTCAATGGTAAAGTGTGTCACCCTTGTTTTCCACTAAGCTTGGGGAGGTAACCACTTATCATACTCTCTTTTGGAAACTATATTTTCTATTTTTTTTGGTGATATACTCAAGTTTGGTTCTTGCAAAGTTCTAAGCTTGGGGAGGTTACTTTTTCATGTGTAGAGTCTTGTGCAATGTTCATATTCGATAAAAGTTTAATGTAGTCATGTATCCCGCTATTTTTGAATTCTTGCTTAAGTGAGTCTAGTTTTGTATTTATATGGGGATACACTTGCTCATGATAGGTACCATTGGAGTTGACTTAGAGCTTGTATGCATCTTTCCAAATTGTTTACCAAGCTCATGAAAATATTTGTGATCCTCTAGAAAACATTGCCACAATATCTACACTTGGAAAGAATGAATACTTGATCAAGATCTTTTGAAATTTGTTGGTTGTCACCAAATAGATTTGTCTTAAATGAATAGGTTATGCTCGACCCCATAAATGACAAAACAATAGACTTGATAGTTTGCTTATGGAAGGAGTTGTCAATTGGAAATGATATTTCGAAGTTTTGAGTTCTATGCTAAATAAGGTGTTGCTTAATTGTCTTAAGAGTTCAGCCTTAAAGATACTCAACACCATAGTGTGATGACTGACTTGATAGTACTCTTTGAAAATATTTGTTTGAAGAAACTAATATTTAGCGGTAATTGAGATGCATGCAAAATCTTGACCTGTTGATTAAAGTATGATATTGCTTTATGCGTGTTTGCACCACTGTCACACAAAATGGGATGCTAACAACTCCGCTAGCCTTTGAAAATCCAAAAAGAGGAAACTCTTGGAGTTTGGCTATGTGTTGCCCACCATATGTAGAAGAAATGCTATATTTGGGTATGCATGGGCCTGCGTTCAAAGAAAAAGAGGGAATATTCCTCTGACCGTTATGAGAAATCATTATACCAAAATGGGAAACCTTGGTAATGGTCACGAGTATCCATTCTTAGCCTGTACAGTCTGATTAAACACACTAAGTTTTGGCATGATCTCATTATTGATGAACTGAAGTTTTAGAAAGATAAATAATAGAAAATGAGTGTTTGATAGCCATGATTCATTAATGTGGATGACCAAATGATACACTCTAATGCTATGCTTCTTTTGACATGTTCTCGCATTTCCTTTTGGCATAAATCTCGTTACTCACAGATAAACTTTCCGAAAGCTCAATAACTGACGTTTGCACTTAAGAGCCTTAACTGAATGACATGATTGGGTAGAACCGATATACTTTATTCCTATTTATGCTTGACATATTTTTGTGATAAAGCTTTGTCTCATAAAATTACGATATGAAAAGTTATACAAAAGGTGCAATAAGAGGATCACAAGTTTGTTTGCAAGCTAGATTTTTTGTTGACATGGAGCATATAAGTTTTGATGAATCTTTAGTGGTATTTATAATTGAGCTTCTGTTGCCTTGTATGAATACATGTTTTCTCTCTTAGATATTGTAGAAGAAATAAGGATGCAAGGCATTGATTTCCAATTATAAGCTATTTCACAATCATTAATTTATTATCGACACTTCCTGCTCGAGGGCGAGCAAGGTATAGCTTGGGGAAGTATATGGCTGTGAAATACCACCTCTTTTATCCATATAATGTAACACTACGGTTTTAAAAAGACCGTAGCTTCTATGTGACATGCCAATCCCTGGATCGGTTCATTGGGCCACAATAGAATAAAGATGAATAACATAGCAAAATATCCGTGTATCATAAATAACGAAGATCCAGAGTAACATTATTACAATAAGGGCTTAGATCTAGGCTAGATCAGCTTATTCAAGTAGCAACATAAATGAAATAACTCATCCATTCTTCAAATTGCCCACAAGTGAATAAGTGCCAAGTGGAGTGTCATGGCCTAAATCGATCACTCAGAGTCTGAATATCCTGCAACATGAAATGTAGCAGCCCCGAAGGGTCAATACATGGAATGTATGGCAAGTAGAGCTATTAAAGGAGACAACAAACCTAGCAACTACATGCATATTTGGCAAGTGGGGCTGTGGCTAGATCGCATTTGCAAACACCTTTGTCCTACTTTCTTAAACAGTTTTTGATTTTCTTTGAAAAATATCCCAATTAAGTAATCCCATCCACATTAAAGCAATTAGGAAATTAGAATGAGCGAGAAACATGTCATGAACTCAATATCAAGCAACTCAGATGTCCATAATCGGGGACACATCTAATCGATTAGTTTATACACCCTGCAAGGGTTAATACACTTTACCCATGTGACTTGGCCAGCCCAGCTCGTACCACCACTCTCATATTGGGTGATGATAGGGAGAAGTCCAAGAAGGGACCGTTCGGGAAGTAGCTCCCCAAACCCGACACGCACCGGTTCAACCTACCAAAATTCTACATCCCTGGATACGTGGGTTCGAGTTACCACAACCTACTGAGTCCAACCAACCATTTCATTATTGGCACATGGTTGTACACGTAAGCTACAAAATAAAGAAGCCAATCATTTTCTCTTGATACCTGGGTGCCTTTCCGCAATGATACCACCAAAATTTTCAATCCCATCACACCCAGGAGATTCATTGATTAAGTTTTTTTTAGTTTTTGCAAACCAACACATTTAGAAACAACCTTCAGTGATGTAACCCAGCCCTCGTTAATCATAGCATGGCTAAGCACATCTACCAACGGTGTCTCATCTACCGGAAAACCCTACCACATAATAGGACATATTATAGCGATAGTAATTTTCTACACATGCGTCTACAAAATACACGACAATGCATTAAAAATAGTAGGACAACATCATGAACAAAGTAGCATCTACTTGCCTTCGCTGTAGCGGTCGAATGAACAATCCTCACACAAGCAAGCGTTGCACTCGTCATAATCTACACGATATAATTGAAATCACATAAACAAACCAAACACAATCATATACAAACATAACAATGCAAGATGCATGCATGACAAGTTGAACAAAGCTCCAGTAGCATCCTACAGTCTTGTTCAGTATACCTACATGCATGCATGGAAATCATTTTAAAAGTGTTGAAAACAAGTCATGCAATTTTAATTGGCCAAACAATTGAGCTATAACCCAATTATTAAGCCACTTCTATTGAACAGTTTGTAAAATCCTGGAAAAATAGCTACTGTATAGGCAAGCTAAAATAGAACCAGTACCAACTGGAATCACTCAAAAAGGATTTATAGAATTTCCTGAGTAATTAAAATACTCCAGTAAGCCTTTTTATAGATTCTGCAAATTCCAGTACTGTAAGTCTACCTTTTTAATTCACTAAACGATTCCCCTTGTTCTGCTGATTCCAGGGACATCTCATTTGTAAATTTTGGAGTTGTAGAACTTTTACTATGAATTTATTACTCTAAAAAGGACATTAAACCATTTAATTAGCACGGCAAAACCTTGCTGCAATAGTATGAAACAATTGTACAACAATATTCTACGTGCAAAACTGAATCCATCCATATCTTATTTGCAATTTTCGGCCCAGTAGATTAATTTCTATTGATTTTACAATTTTTCTCTATTTACTGCCAAAATAAATCTTATTTGCAATAGTCAACCGTCTGTTGACTGGTCCACGCTGACGTGGCGCAGCGCTGACCAGTCAGCAGTCAACCTGCTGGTCCACGGTCCATCTGGACCATTCATCCGTGATCGGAGGGCAGGGGCTGGCGGCGCTCACCTGGCGGTCAACGACGGCGGCGACGGTTCGGCAATGACGGTGGCGGCGTCTCCGACGGTCACTGGTGGCGGCGGATGGTACGACGGCGTTCAATGGGGTGCGGTGGGCCAGGGGCTGTCTTTGGATGACCCGTTGCTTCCTCTATCAGCGTCGGAGACCGGACGGAGGCGCGTGGCGGTGCTCGGGCTCCGGCGAGCTCGAGCGCTTGCTCCGGGGAACCTGCGGCGAAGGGAGTCGGTTAGGGGACGTTGTAGAACAGGGGAAAGACGGGAGGGTCATCGAGGTAGGAGGGGGCGGCCGACACAGAGGAAATCACGGCCTCAATGGCGGCGGCTTCGATCTTCGGCGAGCAATTTCGCGGTGATGGCGGCGCCGTAGGCGAGGGTTTTCGAGGGGTTTCGAAGAGGGGATCGAGGGCTTTATGGCGGTGCTAGCGGCGCTCGGAGAGGCGTCCGATTCTGCACAGAGTACGCCTCAGCATCCGTTCCAGACGCGGCAGCGACGGCGCCACGCTGGCGGGTGCGTCCTGCCTGGCAGTGGCCGCGGCTAGGTGGGCTGGCGGTGTAGCGCGCGCGTGAGGCACTTAGTGCGTGCTGCCCGGTCGGCTGGCGGGCTGCTGTGCTACAGGCGCGCTGGCAGGCCCCGGGTGCTTGCTGGGCTGGCGGGCCAGCCGCCTGCGCCGCTGCTGCTCTCTTCTCTTTTTTCTTCCTTTATTTTTCTTTTCTTTTCCTGGACATTTTCTTATCTGAAATTTGTCTGTCTGAAACTGTCTATAAATAAGCAAAAATTCAGATTGATGTAGATTTTGCTCCGAAGCTCTGATTGAGGCGATTCAAAGTGATACGGGTTCTTGACGGAACACTCTACGCATCTGTGCTAACCAAAATACTAAACTCAAGGTTTTTATCAGGCGCAAGGTAGAATCCGAGCACTGTATTGTAGGTGACAAAATGCAAATGCAAGTGAGGGGTTTTGCCAAAAGCTTTTCAAATTGAATTTTTGCAATGATGTTCATGATGCAATGACATGTATGCTATGCAGTACCAAATCTAAAATTTGGGATGTGACAAGACTAACCCCCTTAAGATGAATCTCGTCCCCGAGATTCGGCGTGGCTAGCAAATAGGTGTGGGTGGTCCTCTCTGAGGTCATCCTCACACTCCCAAGTGGCTTCCTCTTCGGTGTGGTGGCTCCATTGCACCTTGCAAAACCTGATCGTCTTGGTACGGGTAATCCTATCCGCTGTCTCCAGTATCTTGACTGGCTTCTCCTCATATGTCAAGTCACTCTCCAGCCGAACCTCCTCCAGTGGCACAGTGTCTCCCAATGGTGTATCCACCATCTCCGGATGACACTTCTTCAGCTAGGACACGTGGAACACATTGTGGACGGCGGACAGAGCCTCTGGCAACTCCAACTGATATGCAACCTCTCCCCTGCGTGCTAAGACCCGGTATGGTCCTATAAACCGAGGTGCCAGCTTACCCTTGATTCCAAATCTCTTAATTCCACGCAATGGCGACACTCTGAGGTATGCTCTATCACCTATCTCATACACCACTTCCTTGCGCTTGGCGTCAGCGTAGCTCTTCTGTCTCGATTGTGCTACCTTCAGCCTGTCCCTAATCAAAGCGACCTTCTCCTCAGCATCCTTGATAAAATCAGGTCCAAATAGCTGACGCTCTCCTACTCCATCCAATAGCAATGGCGCCCAGCATCTTTTCCCATATAGCACATCAAACGGCGACGTCTTGATGCTGCTTTGGTAGCTGTTGTTGTAGGAAAACTCGGCATATGGCAAATTCTCATCTGAACTAGAGGCATGAGCCAAAGCGCAAGATCTCAACATATCCTCCAAAATCTGATTCACCCTCCCTGTCTGTCCATCTGTCTGAGGGTGGAATGTTGTGCTAACACTACTAGAAAAACGCCTATTCGTGGCGCACCTGAAAAGGCCTTCCGTGGCGCACTAGCAGTGCGCCACGGGCCTCGCGCTAAGGCTATCTCGTAGCCATGGCGCACTGCATGGTGCTCCACAGTTATATCGAGATAGGCGTGGCGCACTACCAGGTGCGCCACGGGTAGGGGTATAGGTGCGCCACGGATGTTTTTTTCAAAAATAAAAAAAATGCAAAAAACACCCTCGTTTTGAATTTCAAAAGCAATCGGGTCCGCATCGCCGTCGTCGTATCGCCTCGCTGGAGCATGGTGGCCGTGGCCACGACCTACCACCGCAGGGAGGTGCGGGAGGCCGTGGCCATGCTACTCCTCGCCGGCATCGAGGAAGAGAGGGAGAAGGAGGTGTGGCTGGAGAAGGGAGGAGGTCGCCGCAAGGAGAAGGAGGTCGTCGGCGGTCGTCGGAGCTCGTCGTCGCTCTTCGTGACTGCAAGGAGGAGGAGAAGGTCGCCGCCGCCATCGCCATCGTCACTTCAAGGAGAGGAGGATGCCGGAGCAAGGAGGAGGAGAAGGTCGCCGCCGCCATCGCCATCGTCACTTCAAGGAGAGGAGGATGCCGGAGCAAGGAGGAGGAGAAGGCCACCGTTTCCATCGTCAGTGCAAGGGGAGGAGGAGAAGGAAAGGAGGAGGAGGAGGAGAAGAGAGAAGGGAAAGGAGGAGGAGAAGAGAGAAGGAAAAGTTGGAGGGAGGAGAATGAAAAGGAGAAGAGGGAGGGAATAGGGGTAGGTGGGCGGGGTGGGGATTCGAAATTTGAATCCCGCCCAAGCTTATCCGTGGCGCACTAGGTGGTGGTGCGCTACGGGTAAGTCGCCCTCTATTTTTTCTGCAGGAAAAAATGGTCTTTTGACCGTAACTTTTTACTCTTTTCTAATTTTGAAAATCTAAAAAATCGCTAAACGACCAAAGGTCGTTGCGAGCGGATGCGAAATCTCGTTCTCGTCATTTTGGTATATTATACGATTTTTTTATATCGTATGCAAAAGTTACGGCCTTTTTACCGTGGCATGACTTTTTTTGCAGATAAAGTCGAAACTCATGTTTGTTAATTTTACTAGAAGCTATACCACATTACCTACCTAAATATGAAAGGATTTAATTTTTTGAAGTGTTTATCATTTTCTTTTATTTTTTGCAAAGCCTAAAAAGGCGATCCACAGGGGGGGGGCGTGGAGTTGGTGCAGGATAGTTAGGCGTAGGGCACTAGGGCAAGGTGCCCTACTACTAAGTTTATACATCCGTGGCGCACATGCCATAGTGCGCCACGGATGTGTCTGGCCATTTCACAGTAGAGAGGGGCATGCGCTTAGGCGTAGCGCACCCCCTCCATGTGCGCCACGGTTGACACTAACAACCGTAGCGCACCTACCCTATGTGCGCTACGGATGTTTGGCGTGCGGCCAACAGGTCCCTGGCCCACACATATCTGTGGCGCACTATGGTCATGTGCGCCACTGTTGTTCTAGTTACTAGTAGGGCACTTCCCATAGGTGAGCCACGCCTGTTTTAGCCGTGGGGCACTTCAACCATGTGAGCCACGGATGTGCTGATTACCTATAGCCATTTTCCTAGTAGTGTAAACTCCAACCTAGTTCCCAATGACTCGTGAAGCTGGCGCCAAAAGTGATGTAAATTGGGTGCCACTATCTGATATAATGCTCTTGGGAACTCCATGTAGGCACACAATCCTGTCCATATAAATCTTGGCTAACCTTGCACTCGTGTAGTTTGTCTTCATTGGTATAAAGTGGGCTACCTTGGTCAAATGGTCGACCACAACCCAAATAGAGTCGTATCCCGACCTGGTCCTGGGAAACCCTATGATAAAATCCATTCCCACTCTATCCCACTTCCAATCCTGCATTGGTAATGGCTGTAGTAATCCTGCTGGTTTCTTGTGTTCCGCCTTCACTCGGTTGCATACATCACATAAGGTAATATGCTCGGCGATGTCTCCCTTCATGTTGCTCCACCAAAACCTGTCCTTTAGATCCATATACATCTTTGTATTGCCCGGATGTATGGAATACGGCGTCATGAGCTTCCTGCAGAATTAGCTTCCTTATCTCCGGATCGTTAGGCACGCACAAACGATCTCCATACCACAAGGTTCCTTGCTCATCCTCGCGGAATTCTTTTGCTCGATCCTCCTTCATATTTTCCTTTATCTCCTCTATCTCCTTGTCTCCTACTTGAGCCTTCCTAATCATGTTCTATAGCGTTGGTTGGACTTCCATTGCTGCCAAATATCCCTCTGACACTACCTCCAGTCTAAGCTCCTTGTATTGCTTGCACAAATCCTCGGGCAATCCCCCAACAGTCAATCCATTGTCATAGAACTTCCATCTTAGAGCATCCGCTACTACATTGTCTTTTCCTGGGTTGTATTCAAATTCATATCATAATCCTTTATAAGCTCCAACCATCTTCTTTGCCTCATGTACATCTCCTTTTGTGTATATATGTACTTCGCAGGCTCTTGTGGTCGGTGTACACATCACAGTGTTTTCCCATCAGGTAGTGCCTCCATACCTTGAGCGCATGTACAACCGATGCTAATTCCAAGTTGTGCGTGGGGTAATTCCTCTCATGGTGTTTAAGTTGTCGTGAGGCATATGACACCACTCTCCCATCTTGCATCAGCACACTTCCAAGTCCCTGTCGAGATGCATCATAGTACACTTGGAAATCCTTCTGAAGATCAGGTAAACATAGAACAGGTGCGGTCACTAGACGACGCTTCAGTTCCTGAAAGGTAGCTTCACACACATCTGTCCACTCAAACTTCTTCTCCTTCTTTAGCAGTTCCGTCATCGGCTTAGCAATCTTGGAGAAATTCTCTATGAATCTTCTATAGTATCCAGCAAGTCCTAAAAAGCTCCGAATATCACCCACATTCTTGGGCGCTTCCCATTCAGTAACTGCCGTCACTTTTCTTGGGTCAATAGCGACTCCTTCTCCTGACACCACGTGTCCAAGAAATCCAATAGTGTTAAGCCAGAATTCACACTTGCTGAATTTGGCATACAACTTATGTTCCCTCAGCTTCTCCATAATCAATCGCAGATGTCTCTCATGTTCAGCATCATCCTTGGAATATATCAGTATGTCATCGATGAACACAACCACGAACTTGTCCAAGTACTCCATAAACACCTTGTTCATCATGGTCATGAAATATGTCGGAGCATTCGTTAGTCCAAAGACATAACCGTATACTCATATAAACCATACCTAGTGGTGAAAGCAGTTTTTGGTATGTCCTCCTCCCGAATCTTCAATTGGAAATAGCCCGATTGCAGATCAATTTTGCTAAACACCTTTGCTCCTTCCAGTTGATCAAACAAATCATTTATGTTTGGCAGGGGGTATTTGTTCTTGATGGTCACTTCATTCAGCGAGCAATAGTCCACCACTAACCTCTTGCTACTGTCCTTCTTTTCCACAAACAGTACAGGTGCACCCCATGACGACGAACTGGGCTGAATAAATCCCTTGTGCAACTGCTCCCTTAGTTGTTTCTTTAATTCCTTCAGCTCATCCACATCCATCTTGTATGGCCTCTTTGCTATAGGTCCTGTTCTCGGCATCAGATCAATGAGAAACTCCACATCCCTGTCAGGTGGCATCCCTGGCAGCTCCTCTGGAAACACGTCGGGGTACTCCTTTATTACAGGCACAGTATCCATGCTAACCCCCTTAAGATAATTCAGCTTACACCTTCCCAATCGCACCGATGACTTGAACCCAATTCTCTTACCATCCGGGGTTTTGAGCGAAACCGCTCGCTGTGCATAATCTATGTGTCCCTCATGCATGGACATCCAATCCATGCCTAGTATTACATCTAAACCTTGTGACTCCAATATTACCAGATTTGCAATAAAATTGTGTGCTCCAATTCTCACAGTTAAGTCGCGGCATCCCGCGCTAGCTATCATTTCCCCTCCAGGTGAGCTTACTATAATAGACCCTTTTAGAGGCTACATAGGTAGCTTATACTTATCCACAAATGCCCTTGATATGAATGAATGCGATGCACCAGTATCGAAAATAATAAGTGCAGGGTGAGTGTTGATTGGAAACTTACCAACCACAAGCTCAGGCTCATCTGGAATCTCCTCAACATTCATGTGGTTCATTGCGGACTTCTGGTTATTGTCTGGCTTCAGTACCTTCTTCTCCGGACAGTTATCTGCATAATGCCCTTTCTAGCCGCACTTGAAACATTTCACCTCACTTAGGTCCTTCTTCGCAAAGTTGTGATCACAGTTGCGGTCATGCCCATTGTGTCCTCCAGAATGGCGAGTGTGTCCTCCCTTGTGGCTGTGGCGGTTGCTCTTGTGGCTCTCATGGAGATGTCCATCGCTTCCATGGCTGTGGCGGTCATGGCTTCCATGGCCCCCATAGTCACTTCCCCCATGATTGGAGTATCCATCATAAGGAGTGCGAGACTTGTGGTGAGAGCCAAAGTGGTGATTGTTGTTCTTTCTCTTGTGGTTTTCCACCTGCTTGTCCTTCCCCTCCAAGATTCTGGCCTTGTCCATAAGCTCCTGGAAAGTGGGACAATAAACCACTAGAAGTTGTACCAAAATGTCATCACTGAGACCATCCAGGAACCTCTCTCTCCTTTTGGCATCAGTGTCAACATCCTCAGGGGCATAACGCGACAAGTTATTGAACTCCTCTATATATTCAGCCACAGTGCGGTTGGTTTGGCACAAGTTGCAAAACTCCTTCCTCTTCAGGCTCAGAACTCCTAAAGAAACATGGTTGTTCCTGAAACCTTCCTCAAACATGGCCCAAGTTACAGTGTCCAGCGGGTGGGTGATCTGAAAAGTGTCCCACCACGAAGCGGCTGGTCCCTCTAGTAGGTGAGTAGTGAATCTCACCTTTTCAGCATCTGTGCATCCAACAGTTACTAGATCCTTATTCACTGAACGCAACCAGTCGAGAGCAACCATCGTCTCAGTTGCAGTAGAGAACTTTGCTAGCCTTAGCCTCAGGAACCTTGTAAGTGCATCTCCGTGGGGCTGGTTGTTCCCATTGTTGTTGTTATTGTTGTTCTGAGCTTCCATGAATTGGGTCATCACTTGGGTTAGCTGTGCTTGAGCTGCCATAAGCTGCTCCATCTCAGTAGGTTGACAGTGGGGAGGCATCTGCGGTTCAGCATAGGCAAGCTTAGAAAGTATCGATTACGAAATTAAGATTCTACCCATGCATTATGATCAAACAACAACAAAGCAATCATAGACAATCATGAGAAAGCAACACATCAGCAAACAAACGATCAAGCGATGTTCCAGGGGTTATCCTAGCAGTATATATCTACTAAAATAGTTTTAGAAGTGTTGGCAACAGTTATAAACATAAATAGGCCAACAAAGCATTAAAACAGGAATCTGCCAGAACAGTCCAGCAGTGTTCACGAAATTTTCTATCTGACTTAAAATCGTCAGGAATTTTTTCTGATTTTTGTGTATACAGTACAGAGCATTTCGAACCAGACCCTATTTTTTCAGAATTTTCCATGTTACCCAAAAAATATGAAAAATCATACAGTACAGCAGGGTCAGCAAAAAAGTGCATCAGGAAAAACCCGAATATCAACTAAAACCTTGCCATAACTCATTTATAAAATTCGCACAAGTTTCAAAGTTTGAAACCAAATAAAACCATATTTATGCCCATTTTATTATATTCATATCAGGCATGGTTTTATTTTTATTTGCAAAATTCCAAAGTAAATTTTAGTGAACAGATGTGTTTTACACACTTTTAAATGCAAGGTTCACATTACAAAAATTTGGAAAAGGTTTGAATTCAAACAAGTTAGAATTAGGGTTTCAAATTCATTCCTGAAAAATCAAATAGAAAAATAAAAGGTTAAAGAAAAAATAAAACAAAGCGATATCTATTCAGCCCAATGCTAGAACCAGCCCAATAAGCCCACCCGGGGTTCTCTCCCTCTGCCCCTCTATCACCCGCACGAACCTGACCCCGCACTCGCTGCCACTGGGCCCAATGCCATGTCGTCATCGTCCCCAAATCCCACACCCGCAGACCGCGTTGTCGCTGTTATTTCCTCCTTCACTGCCGCGATTGATTCGAGCTTAATTTCCGATGAATGCGTGCACAATACAGGCTACTTAACCCCCTCTACCTCACGGCTATTTCCCCTCAAACCCCAATGCCCAAGCACCCCCAGGCTGCCCACAATCGAGCTTGCACTGCCGCGGACCCGAGCATCTTCGGCGAGCGATTCTGGTGAGCTCCGTCCACCCCGTGCCCTCTGGTTCACCCTGCCATACTTGCCACCCTCTTGCGCGTCTAACCGTGTCCCTGGTTCGCCCTATACTGCCCCAGGTCGTCGGCCCCGTCAACCCCTGCGAGCACCCGAAGCTCCGTCCAACTCCTACGATGGATTCCGGTAAGAATCGGGCGCCCCTTGCCTTCCTGTTCAAACCCATATGTGCGTCGTGTCCTTGTGCATCCACTAATGCCCTTTGTTTGCGCTATGGTGACCTAGGTAGTCACCTCCGTTGCCGTTTACAAAAGCCCGACGGCAGCAGCAACTCCGACGAGCCCCCACGGCTGCAGGAGCACGCGCCTGTCCAAGCCAACTGCGCCTTGAGCTTCCTCGCATCTGTGCAACGCTGATAAGCCACATCACTACCCTAGCCCCCTCTGGATTTGCCGGAGTGTCGTCGGCTGAAGCGCTGCCGCCAGCGCCATTTGCGCCGCTCACTTTTGGTCGCATGATCCAGGGTCGTTAGATCTAGATCGTGCGCTGTAGATTAGATGGTGAGTGAAGCGGTAAGATTTGATCTGGAGCGTTGGATCTGACTTGATCCAATGGTGCGGAAGGGTGATCCTGCGTGAAACGGTATCAACCAACCAGATGTGTCCATGTGTCTGGCTGTTTTATTTAAAATCTGTTTTTGAAACTATTAGGGATTTAAACTTGTAAAATTCATATATTTAGTTCTGTTTGTCCAAAATTTGCAAATAATATATCATTGGATTCAGAAAATTAAGCCCTACACTTTTATGGCCTTGAATTAGTATTTTTCTTATGTAAAAATAGGATTATTTGCAGAACTAATTATAGATTTATTTTGACTATATAAAATGTTTTAAAAATTCTTTTAGAGTGAAACTTGTTTTATTTGAACCTTAGAAAGTTTACTTTATGTTCAGTACTGTTTGGTTTGACTTGTTTAGTGTAAAAAAATCATTCCATTGCATTTGCATGCATTCATATATATTTTTGTTTGAATATTTGAATGTGAATTTGGTGTTATGATTTTATGTGTAGATTTTGGTGATAGTGGTGATTGTGATTGTGAGGACTGTTGCTACTCCCCCAACTATCAAGGCAAGTGGTGCTTCATATATTTTGTCCTATTATTTTGACTATGCATTAGTGATATTTTGAGTAGGATTTGCATGGAGATTTTTGCTAAGTATATACTATGCTATGGCTTGGGAAATCCTAGTAGTTGTAGTCTTAGTAGATTTTCCTAAGCTAAGATTACTTGTTATGTTATCATGCTTATCCTAGCTAGTAGAAAACAAGGGTGGAATATTCATGCTATGGAATTTTGCTAAGTCTATGACTTGTGATTTTGATTAATAAAACAACTAAGTGAATGAATCACCTGGGTGGAATGGTATGGTTGGTTTATGTTGAGTGGTTACACAAGGCCCATGTCTATGGTTTACCTTGTGTATCACACTTGTGGATTGCCACCAAGGAACAAAGGGATTTGAGATGTTTAGTGTTGAGAAGCTTCTAGTGCAACCACATGGCATATGGGATCTGCCTTGACCACATAGGTTGCAAGAACTTAGCCAGATGGACAGTTGGTGGTAGGGTGATAGGATGGAACGCGTCCATGGTGGTCTAAGGGAATGCTTATGAAAGGTCTCGTCTCGATGCATGTCGAGTCTTGTGGGGAAAGTGCACCACCTCTCGAGAGGGTAAAACCTAAGTACTTAGTCGTGTCCCCCGCAACGGACAATTTGAGCATCCAAGACATTGAAGCAATCAAGGATCTCCTCATCCCAATTTCTAAGTTAAAAACTTGTGGTTGAATAAGGGTAAAGGTTCACCAATGTCTATTGGTCGTTCCTCGGGTGTTTTTGACAAACAAAAACTTAGTGTTTTCAACTAATAAGGAAAACCTTATTTTGAGCAATGCAAGCCAAAGCTACACTTAGCCAAACTCATATAGATGTTAGATACTACTATTCTACTATGGTATCACTTGCCAATACAATTCCAAATATATTGACCCACTGTGGCTATAACTTATGATGTTCCAAGTTACTATGATGGAGATTATGGTTGTGGGTCTACACTCAACATGCTTGCCTGTGGAATATGAAGATGAAGACTTATAGTTATTTCCTTTATGTTATGAACTCTATGTACTAGCCTTGTGCTATTGAGTTGTAAAGACTATGTTATCTCTGGAATGACAATGTAATAACGACCTTTGTATCTGTTTACTTCATCTTAAACTATGGATGCTAGCATTTGATCCAGGGACTAGCATTATAATCATAGGGACCTTTACCTTAAAAGGGTGGGGTCTTACAGATGGTATTAGAGCACTGTGTTGCCTGTAGGATTATGACCCTAATTTGGATTATACTAAGGAAACCACTAGGAAAAATGCAACTCTTTGCAAATTCCACACTTGTCTTTTTCTTCTCGTAAACCTCTTATAATCGTCTTTCTCATCTCTATTTGTAGATGGCCACCATCAACAAAGCCTTCAAGAAGGGACCACTCATGACCATGACTTTAGAATGTGAGACGGAGTTTCCCAAAGCACTCAAAAACCTCATGGTTATCTTGGGAATACATGGTGAGGCCGTGTACAAGGGATTTCTAGTGATGGATGAAGGGGAAGCACTGTGGAATACACTGGTGGGTGCAACTACACTTGTACAAAACCAAGGGAGACGACCACAAAGAGTCGGGATACTGCATGGTCACCAACTCAGAAATGTGTATGTCATTCTTTGACTCTGCAAGAAATGCAGCTTGGAATTCTATCAAGGAGCTTGGTGAAAGACTCAAGTGTAGAATTCTCAACATTCAAAATGACCTTAGGGAGGAGAACAAGTATATCCAAGACTTAGAGACCGCCATAAAACGTCTAAGGGAAGATATCATAGACTTAGCATATGAGTGAGAAATGTGACGTACTCCGATAGTTGGACCACCACACTTGTCATTTTCTCGCGTTAGAAATTTGGTCATACCAACCAATGTGGTATGGAAAGTTTTTGTCTAAGTTATGTTTGAATCTTAGTGCTGGTGGTAGATTTTGTATGCCATGACTTGTATGTTTTATGGGTGATTTTATGATTTTTGCTTTTGTTGTCTTATGATTTTCTCTCTACTTGTATTGTTTCTAATTTTTCTCTATCTTATGAAAACAGATGCCTAGCTTTGTTGTCATCACTGCCGAGGAGTTCAAGGAAACTTGTTTCGGTTATCGTCTTGTGGAGCTCACTAGTGTGCTCAATTTCCCACTCCCTAGTATTAAGGCACTTCAGCTCACCAAGTTCGAGAGGAAGGATCTCTAGGGCTTTAGAGTCTCATAGTCTGGACGCCAGACGAAGCCACACACGAAGGAGATTACCTTCAAGCTGATGCATGATGACAAGGAGAAGGGACTAGACGTAGTCATGCAGGAGCTACTTGGACGACTCTATGGATGTCACTCCACCAAGCTCAAGGGCCTCTACTTCCACCTATTTGGGAGACGTGACGAGCAGACAGAGGCTGTAGCGTATGATGCCGCCACTAGAGAGACTATCGAGCTTGTTAGTCTCTACCCTCAGGACCTAGAGAGCCTCGTTAGACACCTCGACACGGATAGGACCAACGTCATGCTTAGCAATGACGAGCTTCAGGTTCAGTTGAGGGAGAAGGACATTAAGGGAATATGCCCTGAGAGGCAATAATAAATTGTTTATTATGTGTATTCCAAGTATATAATAGATGTTTATTTTGCATGCTATATTTGTATTAATACGGAAACGTTAATACATGTGTGTTTAACAAACAAACAGAAAGTTCCTAGTTATGCCTCTCTCATAAACTAGCTCGTTGATTAACAAGATGATCAAGGTTTCCTGATCATGGACAATGGATGTTGTTAATAACGGGATCACAACATTAGTGTAATGGTGTGATGAACATTCATCCGAAGTATAGCATTACGATCAAAGTCATTGAGTTTATATTGCTATAACAACTTACGAAGTGATCCTAATCCTTAGACCATGAGATCATGTCAATCACTAACACCGGAAGAGTTTCTTGATAACATCAAACGTCACACCGTAACAGGGTGATTATAAAGATGGATTCAGAACTAATAAAGTGTTATGTTGAGGCTCATGGATCGAGAGTGGAATTTGTTCATCCCGATGACGGATAGATATACTCTGGGCCCTCTCGGTGATATCACATTGATTAGCTTGCAAGCAAGTGATTTGATCACTAGAATGTTATATCACAGGAACGAGAAAAGAGTGCATGTCGGTAACGAGATCAAACTAGGTATGGAGATACCGATGATCGAATCTCGGACATGTAATATATCGTGAAACAAAGGGATTAAGATACTAGCGTAAAAGGTTCTGACGATCACAAGAAAGTCATCGTTGAATGTGTGGGAGTCAATATGGGTCTCCAGATCCCGCTTCTGATTATTGATCCGAGAGGGGTCTCGATCATGTCCGCATTATTCACGAACCGTAGGGTGACACACTTAAGAGACACCGACATCCAATTGGAGCAAATGTTTCATGCCAAAAGAATGAACAAGCGCAGGAATTTATTTCACTAGATACCGAAACAGGTTTTCGGGTGAAATTGCATAAAGTGGTTATGCATGTGAAATAGAATTCTAGCAAGGGGTTATTTGTGAATGTTTGTCATTAAAGTAATTGACAAAATTCTGAATAAAATAAAAGAGTTTTATTTAATGAGAGTTTGCATTAAATTTGGTGGAAATTTAATGGGAATTTGAGTGGACTTTTGAGTGGAGGGAATTTAAAGGACATTTTGTGAGTGGAGTGTCCACCCACATGAATGAAGGAGGGGAGGGGGCAGTCCCCATGGCCGGCGGCCACCCCCTTGGGTGCCCCCCCTCCTCCTATAAAAGGAGCCCCCCTCCTCACTTGTCTCACACACCTCCTCGTGAAGGATCTCTCTCCCCCTCTAGAATTTATTCCCCATGGTCTCGGACTAGCGAGATACATGTTCCCGGTGGCTATTCGGCAAGAAAGAGTTGTGCTTCCGCTGCATCGCTGGAGCGAGGAGACGGAGGTTGCTCGGTGCCTCGAACGTGTGTGCGAGCACGGATGCGCTGCTGATTTGCGGCGCTAGGACTTCCTCTCGATCTTGAGATCGGCAAGAGATCATCTACATCAACCACGAGTTGAACTCGTTAAGCTTTGTCGGTCTTCAAGGGTATGTTCTCTACGGATATACATCCGCCCGTTGTTTGTATCTAGTAGATAGATCTTGGTATATAGTTCACATCGTAGGAAATTTTTTGTTTTCTATGCTGCGAACCCTACAGTGGTATCAGAGCCGGATCTATGCGTAGATACTTTACACGGGTAGTACACATATGAGTATGTGGGCGATGATGATCATGTTGTTGCTCCTTTGTTGTAATTTTGGATATTGGTGGTATAGTGGGATGAAGCGGCCCGGACAAACTTTACATGTCCTCGCACATGAGACCTGTTCCACGCTTGACATGCAACTAGTTTGCATAAGTGGCTAGCGGGTGTCTGTCTCTCCTACTATAGTCAATATCTATTTTGCAAGCGAGTTGTCAACAATTTGATTATCCTCGTTGTGGTTCATGTTCGTAGGTAAGAACGGTTCTATCTCGAAAGCCCTAAGCCACGTAAAACTTGCAATGGATAAATTAGAGGCGTCTAGTTTAGATTGTTGCTGGGCTAGTGTTATGATATGGTAGTGTTGTAAGTAGAAGTATGAGATGATACTCTTACAACACACATAGCGTGTAAAATCCATAGACCTTGGATTTACACATATAGGTATGATAGTGATCATACCACGATGCACATGATAGAGATCATCTGTGGGAACCATATAATTTCACTAATAAACATATGATGTTTGATAGCATCTTATATTGCTTGTTTAGCGCTTTGTTAGCATAATAAGATGATGCCTCATTTAAATATCAAGATAAGAATGTGTTCTTCCTTTAGTATACACCGATTATGTTTTCGTCGCTCCAAGACATCACGTGATGATCGGGTGTTCTTGGATCCACGACCATATTTCGGGTGTAAAACAGTTACACACGCGAATACTAAGGTTCTAACTTGGCGAGCCTAGCATGTACAGACATGGCCTCAGAACACGGACCGAAAGGTTAAGCATGAGTCATATAGTTGATATGATGCCCATTTGATGCTCGCCTTTGAAGCTATACCGGCTCACGTGATGATCGGACTTGGTGTAGTGGATTTGGTTCATGTAATCACCAAAAAGGCACGAGTGATGTCGTTTTTGAGTGGGAGTTCATTCGTAATATAGATTAGTTAAACTCAATCTATCATACACTTAGTCTAAACTTTACAAATTCTGTTGTAGATGGCACCACCTGCTTTTAATTTCAATGTGTTCATGGAGAAAGAGAAACTAGCAACGAACGGTAGCAACTTTACCGAATGGGCCATGAATTTGAGGATTCTCCTCTCTGCTGCACAAAAGCAATATGTGCTAGAAGCGCCGTTAGGCCCCCCACCTTTTGATGATGCCCCTGACGAGGAGAAGAATGTCTATCAGACTCGTCAGGAGGACCACAACTTAGTTCATTGCGGCATATTGTATGGGCTAGAGCCGGAACTTCGAAAGCGTTTCGAAAACGGCAATGCATTTGATACAATGGGTGAGTTGAAAATGATTTTCGACACACATGCTGCTGTAGAGAGCTACAATGCTTCAGAAAAGTTCTTTAGCTGCATGATGGAAGAGCACAGCTCCGTTAGTGAGCATGTACTCAAGATGTCGGGTTACGCCGATAAGCTTGTGTCCTTGGGAATATCGATTCCCATTGACTTAGGCATCCATCGTGTTCTGTAGTCTCTGCCACCTAGCTATAAGAGCTTCGTGATGAACTATAATATGCAATACATGAAGAAGTCTCTCCCCGAGCTTCTGTCAATGCTTAAAACTGCAGAAGTGAAGATCAAAAAGGAACATCAAGTGTTGATGATCAATAGGAACACTGGTTTCAAGAAAGACAAGAAGGGAAAACGGAAGGGAAGTAAGGGCGGCAAGCCTGTTGCCGCGCCTGAAAAGAAACCCCGAGTTGGACCTAAGTCTGATTTCGAGTGCTACTATTGTAAGGGGACTGGCCACTGGAAGCGCAACTGCCCCAAGTATCTGGCAGACAAGAAGGCCGGCAAGGCAAACAAAGGTATATATGATATACATGTTATTGATGTGTACTTGACTAGTTCTCGCAGTAGCACCTGGGTATTTGATACCGGTTCAGTTGCTAATATTTGTAACTCGAATCAGGGGCTGCGGAACAAGCGACCGCTAGCAAGGGGTGAGGTCAAGATGCGTGTCGGCAATGGATCAAGCGTTGATGTGATCGCCGTCGGAACGCTGCCTCTCCACTTACTGTCGGGATTAGTTATAAACTTGAATAAATGTTATCTGGTGCCTGCACTGAGCATGAACATTGTATCTGGATCGTGTTTGATGCGAAGTGGTTATTCATTTAAATCCGAGAACAATGGTTGTTCCATTTATATGAATGAAATCTTTTATGGTCATGCACCGATGATGAATGGTTTATTTCTATTAGATCTCGATGATAATGTTACACATATTCATAATGTTGATGCTAAAAGGATTAAACTTAATGATGATATATCCGCATATATGTGGTACTGCCGTCTAGGTCATATTGGCGTTAAACGCATGAAGAAGCTCCATTCGGATGGACTTTTGGAATCACTTGATTATGAATCATTTGATACATGTGAGCCATGCCTTATGGGCAAGATGACTAGAACGTCGTTTTCCGGTTCAATGGAACGGGCAACAGATTTATTGGAAATCATACATTCTGATGTATGTGGTCCAATGAGTGTGTCGGCGCGAGGTGGATATCGTTATTTTGTTACTTTCACGGATGATTTGAGTAGATACGGTTATATCTACTTGATGAAACACAAGTCTGAAACCTTTGAAAAGTTCAAGGAATTTCAGAATGAAGTGGAAAATCATCGTAATAGAAAGATCAAATTTCTACGGTCCGACCATGGAGGTGAGTATCTAAGTTACGAGTTTAGCACTCACATGAAAGAGTGTGGAATTGTTTCACAACTCACACCTGCCGGAACACCACAGCGAAATGGTGTGTCGGAACGTCGTAATCGTACTTTATTAGATATGGTTCGATCTATGATGTCTCTGACGGACTTGCCGTTGTCATTTTGGGGTTATGCACTAGAAACTGCTGCATTCACTTTAAATCGGGCACCATCTAAATCCGTTGAAAAGACACCGTATGAATTGTGGTTTGGAAACAAACCTAAGCTGTCATTTCTTAAAGTTTGGGGATGCGATGTTTATGTGAAGAAACTTCAACCGGATAAACTCAAACCCAAAGTGGAAAAATGCGTCTTCATAGGATACCCTAAAGAAACTATTGGGTATTCCTTCTATCACAGATCCGAGGGCAAGGTTTTTGTTGCCAAGAATGGATCCTTTCTAGAGAAAGAGTTTCTCGCGAAAGGTGTGAGTAGTCGGAAGGTAGAACTCGAAGAGGTTGTGGAACCTTCTCTTCAAAGTATGGCGAGTAGCGCAGCGCCGGAAGTTGTTCCGGAGTTGGCTCCACCTGTTGAAGAGGGAACTAATGATAATGATCATGAAACTCCGAAAGAGAGTACTACCGAACCTCGCAGGTCAAACAGGACGCGTGCAGCTCCCGAGCTGTACGGAAATCCTGTCATGAATTTCATGGTTGATGAAAATGATGACCCTGCGACGTATGAAGAAGCGATGATGAGCCTGGATTCCAACAAATGGTTAGAAGCCATGAAATCCGAGATGGAATCCATGTATGAAAATCAAGTTTGGAACTTGGTGGAATTACCTCACGACCGAAAGGCCGTGGAGAACAAATGGATTTTCAAAAGGAAAACTGATGCTGATGGTAATGTGACCGTCTATAAAGCTCGACTTGTCGCAAAGGGGTTTCGACAAATTCAAGGAGTTGACTACGATGAGACTTTCTCTCCCGTAGCGATGCTAAAGTCAGTTAGGATTATGTTAGCAATTGCTGCATATTTCGATTATGAGATATGGCAGATGGATGTCAATACCGCGTTTCTCAATGGTAATATTGAAGAAGAGTTGTATATGATACAACCAAAGGGTTTTGTCGATCCTAAGGATGCTAACAAGGTGTTCAAGCTTCAGCGATCCATCTATGGATTGAAGCAAGCATCACGAAGTTGGAATCTCCGCTTTGATGAGGTGATCAAAGAGTTTGGATTTGTCCAAACTTATGGAGAAGCTTGTATTTACAAGAAAGTGAGTGGGAGCAATGTGGCATTTCTGATATTATATGTGGATGACATATTATTGATCGGAAATGATATAGATCTTTTAAACAGTGTTAAAAGTTATCTAAACAGCAAATTTTCAATGAAGGACCTAGGTGAAGCGTCATACATATTAGGCATAAAGATCTATAGAGATAGATCTAGGCGCCTAATAGGGCTATCGCAAATTACATACCTTGATAAGATTTTAAAGAAGTTTAAAATGGACGGAAGTAAGAAGGGGTTCTTACCTATGTTGCAAGGCAAGACATTGAGTAAGACTCAAAGTCCGGCTTTGGCGAAAGAAAGAGAGATAATGGACAAAGTCCCCTATGCTTCAGCCATAGGCTCTATAATGTACGCCATGCTATGTACAAGACCGGATGTGGCACATGCTATTAGTTTGACTAGTAGGTACCAATCGGATCCAGGTTCGGAACACTGGATAGCGGTCAAGACTATCCTTAAGTACTTACGAAGAACTAAGGATATGTTTCTTGTATACGTAGGTGAAGAAGAGCTCGTCGCTAAGTGTTATGTCGACGCTAGCTTTGACACCGATCCGGATGACTCTAAGTCTCAATCCGGATACGTATTTCTCATGAATGGCGGAGCGGTTAGTTGGAGGAGCTCCAAACAACCTATGGTAGCGGGATCAACAACGGAGGCCGAATATGTTGCTGCTTCAGAAGCGGCTCAGGAAGCAGTTTGGATGAAGGAGTTCATATCCGAACTAGGAGTGGTGGCAAACGCGTTGGACCCAATGGTGATCTATTGTGACAACAATGGTGCCATTGCCAATGCCAAGGAGCCAAGGTCTCACAAGCATTCCAAGCATATTAAGTGCCGGTTTCACTCCATCCGCGAGCATGTCAAGGATGGAGATATAAAGATTTGTAAAGTACATACGGATCTCAATGTAGCAGATCCGTTGACTAAAACTCTCCCTAGAGGAAAACATGATCAACACCAGAACTCAATGGGTGTTAGATTTATCACTATGTAACTAGATTATTGTCTCTAGTGCAAGTGGGAGACTGAAGGGAATATGCCCTGAGAGGCAATAATAAAGTGTTTATTATGTGTATTCCAAGTATATGATAGATGTTTATTTTGCATGCTATAATTGTATTAATACGGAAACGTTAATACATGTGTGTTTAATAAACAAACAGAAAGTTCCTAGTTATGCATCTCTCATAAACTAGCTCGTTGATTAACAAGATGATCAATGTTTCCTGATCATGGACATTGGATGTTGTTAATAACGGGATCACAACATTAGTGTAATGGTGTGATGAACATTCATCCGAAGTATAGAATTACGATCAAAGTCATTGAGTTTATATTGCTATAACAACTTACGAAGTGATCCTAATCCTTAGACCATGAGATCATGTCAATCACTAACACCGGAAGAGTTTCTTGATAACATCAAACGTCACACCGTAACAGGGTGATTATAAAGATGGATTCAGAACTAATAAAGTGTTATGTTGAGGCTCATGGATCGAGAGTGGAATTTGTTCATCCCGATGACAGATAGATATACTCTGGGCCCTCTCGGTGATATCACATTGATTAGCTTGCAAGCAAGTGATTTGATCACTAGAATGTTATATCACAGGAACGAGAAAAGAGTGCATGTCGGTAACGAGATCAAACTAGGTATGGAGATACCGATGATCGAATCTCGTACATGTAATATATCGTGAAACAAAGGGATTAAGATACTAGCGTAAAAGGTTCTTACGATCACAAGAAAGTCATCGTTGAATGTGTGGGAGTCAGTATGGGTCTCCAGATCCCGCTTCTGATTATTGATCCGAGAGGGGTCTCGATCATGTCCGCATTATTCACGAACCGTAGGGTGACACACTTAAGAGACACCGACATCCAATTGGAGCAAATGTTTCATGCCAAAAGAATGAACAAGCGCAGGAATTTATTTCACTAGATACCGAAACAGGTTTTCGGGTGAAATTGCATAAAGTGGTTATGCATGTGAAATAGAATTCTAGCAAGGGGTTATTTGTGAATGTTTGTCATTAAAGTAATTGACAAAATTCTGAATAAAATAAAAGAGTTTTATTTAATGAGAGTTTGCATTAAATTTGGTGGAAATTTAATGGGAATTTGAGTGGACTTTTGAGTGGAGGGAATTTAAAGGACATTTTGTGAGTGGAGTGTCCACCCACATGAATGAAGGAGGGGAGGGGGCAGCCCCCATGGCCGGCGGCCACCCCCTTGGGTGCCCCCCTCCTCCTATAAAGGGAGCCCCCCTCCTCACTTGTCTCACACACCTCCTCGTGAAGGATCTCTCTCCCCCTCTAGAATTTATTCCCCATGGTCTCGGACTAGCGAGATACATGTTCCCGGTGGCTATTCGGCAAGAAAGAGTTGTGCTTCCGCTGCATCGCTGGAGCGAGGAGGCGGAGGTTGCTCGGTGCCTCGAACGTGTGTGCGAGCACGGATGCGCTGCTGATTTGCGGCGCTAGGACTTCCTCTCGATCTTGAGATCGGCAAGAGATCGTCTACATCAACCACGAGTTGAACTCGTTAAGCTTTGTCGGTCTTCAAGGGTATGTTCTCTACGGATATACATCCGCCCGTTGTTTGTATCTAGAAGATAGATCTTGGTATATAGTTCACATCGTAGGAAAATTTTTGTTTTCTATGCTGCGAACCCTACAGGACACGCTCTTCGCGGAGCAGGACGAGATCGTCAAGGAGATGGAGGACAGATTCGAGAGCCAAGACAAGAGTGTCAAGAATCAAGAGAAGAGAGTGCAGGATAGAAACAAGAAGATCAAGGGCATGAGGGCCGAGTTAGAGCTCAAGGACCTTGAGCTAGAGACCCAGTAGGGAGTAATAGAGAGGCTACGCTCGCAGAAGAGAGCCCTCCGGGCGAAGTTCGAGGCTTTGACCACCGGCATGGAGGAGTACAACACAGCCATGGAGACAGCCGGAGTTACTCTAGTGGACGTGGAGGTCACCATGGAGGAGTAGTGTTGACTACTTGAATATCTATTTATCTATCATCCTTTGGTTTATTGAGTCGCAATGATCATCCAACATGTGGATGGCTTGCTAGTGTGTTTACTTTTCTAAAACTTGTTATTTATGTTGTTCAAACTCTAAGTTTATCTTGTGCTTGATCATTTGTGATTGTTGTTATGTGATGTATTGTGCATGTTAGCATCTATGGGTTGTATATCATTACTTATCCTTGTTGAAACCACAGATGCGTCCCCGTCGTACCAATCCCAACCAAAACAACAATAACAACAATGAGATGCAGCAGCTGATGACAGCCCAAACTCAGTTGATGCAGATGATGACCCAGTTCATGGAGAATCAGAATCAGAACCAAAACAACAACAACAACAACAACAACAACAACAACAACAACAACAACAACAACAACAATCAAAACAACCCACCAGGCTTTGACATGCTTACAAGGTTTTTGAGGTTGAGGCCAGCCAAGTTCTCGGGAACCACTGATCTTTTTGTGGACAATGACTAGATACGTTCTGTGAACAAGGACTTGGTCACTGTTGGCTGCACTGATGAGGAAAAGGTCAGATTTGTAGCACATCTACTTGAAGGGCCAGAAGCTACATGGTGGGACAACTTCCAAATCACTACTCCTATCGAGGAAGTGACTTGGGCAATATTTGAGGATGGATTCTGCACTGCCCATATCTTTTCAGGAGTGATGAGTTTGAAGAAGAAGGAATTCCACAATCTTAAGCAACATCACCGCAGTGTGGCAGAGTATATTGAGGAGTTCAACAATCTGGCATGCTATGCACCAGATGAGGTTGACACTGATGCTAAGACGAAGTAAAAATTCCTTGAAGGGCTGAATGATGAGATGAACATGAAGTTATCTATTGCATGTGTTCCAACTTATCAATCACTATGTGACAAAGCCACCATCTTGGAAAGCAAGATGAAATAGGTGGAGAATAGGAAGAGGAAGCATCACTTTGACAAGCACAGCTCAGGATCGTCTCACAAGCGTTCCCATGGTGATGATAGTGGAGGTTCTGGGTCCCACAAGCATGGGAAGTATAACATCCACCACAATAGTAACCGTCACCATGACAACAAGCACCACCGCAGTCATGACAATGATAGATATAAGAACCACAAGAGTGGACACAAGAGCCACCATAGTGGGAATGGCAATGGAAGTCAGCCTGCTAAAAGAGATATCAGTCAGGTTGAGTGCTTCAAGTGTAAGAAAACTAGGCACTATGCAAATGAATTCCCAGAAAAGAAGGCTGATGGAGACAACAATCCAAACCCATTTCAGAAGGGTCAAGTGAACCACATCAATGTGGAGGAAATCTATGAGGAATCTGATGCTATGGCTGGTAAGTTCAAGCTTAATTCTTTTCCAGCACTTGTTCTTTTTTATACTGGCGCATCACATTCATTCATATCAAGAGAATTTGTTGATAAAAATGGACTTCAACTGAAACTATTGGGTGTTCTATTAAAGTAAGCTCTCCTGGTCGAGAGATGATATTGAATTTTGGATGTCATGATCTAGTGATAGAATTTGGAAAGTATAAGTTTCCAGTTAGTCTGATAATCCTAGATTCCCAAGGATTGGATGTAATTTTGGGCATGGATTGGATGACTAAGTATGAAGGAGTAATAGATTGTGCCAATCGTACTGTTACACTCACAACCCCGGATAAGAAATAGATTAGGTTCAAGACTAACTTTGAATGTAAAGGGAGTAAGCTAAATTCTCTTAAGGGGGTTAGCATAGACGGTGTACCAGTTGTGAAGGAATATCCGGATGTATTTCCAGAGGAATTACCAGGAATGCCACCATATAGAGATGTGGAGTTTCTGATTGACTTACTTCCAGGATCTGGACCAATAGCAAAGAGACCCTACAAGATGTCAGATGATGAATTGAAAGAACTCAAGAAACAACTTGGACAACAGTTGCAGAAAGGATTTATTCAACCAATTTCTTCGTCTTGGGGTGCACCAGTTCTATTTGTGGAGAAGAAGGATAGAAGCCAAAGGTTATGCATAGATTATCGTTCACTCAATGAGGTGACTATAAAGAACAAGTACCCTTTCCCTAGAATCAGTGATCTATTTGATCAGCTAGAAGGAGCCCGTGTGTTCTCGAAGATAGATCTCCGATCAGGCTATTTTCAGCTAAATATTAGAGATCAAGACATACGTAAGAGTGCTTTTACCACCAGGTATGGATTGTATGATTATACCATGATGCCATTTGGATTGACAAATGCACCAGCTTATTTCATGAACATGATGAACAAGGTGTTCATGGAGTTTCTTGACAAGTTTGTTGTCGTATTCATTGATGAAATTTTGATCTACTCCAAGAGCAAAGAAGAGCATGAAGAGCATTTGCGTTTGATACTTGAGAAGCTTAGGGAGCACAAGTTATATGCCAAGTTCAGTAAATGTGAATTTTGGTTGAATGAAGCTGGATTTCTTGGACACATTGTGTCTGCAGATGGTATAGCTATCGATCCCGCAAAGGTGTCAGCTGTAACTAAGTGGGAATCTCCCAAGTCAATTAAGGAAGTTCGTAGTTTCCTAGGCTTGGCAGGATACTATAGAAGATTCATTGAGAATTTCTCAAAGGTAGCTAAGCCAATGATGGAGTTACTTAAGAAATAAAAGAAGTTTGATTGGACTGAAGGATGTGAAATCAGTTTCCAAGAACTGAAGAAGAGACTAGTATCGGCACCAGTCTTATGTCTGCCAGATTTGTAGAAGGATTTCCAAGACTATTGTGATGCATCCCACCAAGGATTAGGTGGAGTTTTGATGCAAGAAGGGAAAGTTGTGTCTTATGCCTCGAGACAACTCAAAACTCATGAAGTGAATTATCCTACTCATGATTTAGAGTTAGCCTCTGTTGTCCATGCACTCAAAACAGGGAGACACTATATTTTGGGTAAGCGTTGTGAAGTGTTCACGCATCACAAGAGTTTGAAATATATTTTCACCCAAAAGGAACTCAATATGAGACAAAGAAGGTGGCTAGAGCTCATTAAGGACTATGACTTGAGTTTGCAATACCATCTAGGTAAAGCAAATGTTGTAGCGGATGCTTTAAGCCGTAAGGTTTATGTGAATGGCCTTACTAAAGGAGAATTTGTATGCCCAATTCAAATATCTCAGATTGGAGATAGTGCCTGAAGGATATATCATGTCATTGGAAGTTCAACCAACATTGTTGGACAGGATTAAAGAAGCCAAAAAGTTGGACAAGGAAATTGAAGAGATTAAAGGTAAAATTAGTAAAGGGAAGACTAAAGGATTCCATGAGGATGAACAAGGTACTTTGTGGTATGGAAAGCGTATCTGCATTCCGCAAGATCCAGAACTTCGGGAATTGATTCTGCAAGAAGCACACAATTCACCGTATTCTATTCATCCAGGTAACACCAAAATGTACATGGATGTGAAGGAAAGATTTTAGTGGAAAAACCTCAAGAAGGATATTGCGGAACATATTGCCTTATGGTAGTCAAGTTAAGGCGGAACATCAGAAACCAGCAGGGTTATTGTAAACACTACCTATTCCTGATTGGAAGTGGGATAAGACTGGTATGGATTTTATCACCGGACTGCCAAGGACCAGGTCTGGATATGATTCCATTTGGGTTGTTGTGGATCGCCTAACTAAAGTGGCTCATTTCATACCCATGAATACAACCTATACAAGTGCTAAATTGGCTAAGATCTATATGAACAGGATAGTATATCTGCATGGAGTACCTAAGAGTATTGTGTCTGATAGAGGAACACAGTTCACTTTGCATTTTTGGCGGCAACTGCATGAATCATTGGGAACAAGGTTAGAGTTCATAACAACTTTTCAACCCCAGACTGATGGACAGACAGAAAGGACCAATCAGATTTTGGAGGATATGTTGAGGGAATGTGCCCTAGACTATGGTGCTAGTTGGGCTGAAAGTCTTCCTTACGCAGAATTATCTTACAATAACAGATATCAAGGAAGCATTGAGATGGCCCTGTTTGAATTTCTTTATGGAAGGAAGTGTACTACGCCATTGCTATGGAGTGGTGTAGGAGAAAGAAATTTGTTCGGACTAGAACTGATTAAGGAAGCTAAAGAGAAAGTTAAATTGGTAAAGGACAAGTTGAAGATAGCCCAGTCCCGACAGAAGAGCTACGCAGATCCAAAGCGTAAAGAAGTCACCTATGAAGTAGGTGATAGAGCTTATCTTAGAGTTTGACCACTTCATGGTGTGAAGAGATTTGGAGTCAAAGGAAAATTGGCACCAAGGTATGTTGGACCATTCAAGATTTTGAGCCGCAAAGGAGAAGTGGCTTATGAGATTAAATTACCTGAATCACTATCAGCATTTCACAATGTGTTTCATGTGAGTCAGTTGAAGAAGTGCTATCCAGAGATGGAAGAAACTTCATTGAAAGACACTATACCTTTGGAAGAGGTTCAGTTGGAGAGTGATCTCACCTATGAAGAGAAACCTATCAATATTCTTGAGACAGCATAAATGGTTACTCGTAGTAAGACCACCAAATTCTGCAAAGTACAGTGGAATCATCATACGAAAGAAGAAGCAACTTGGGAAAGAGAAGACGATCTTCGGAAAAACCACCCTCACCTATTTGCTAGCCAATCCAAATCTCGAGGGCGAGATTCATCTTAAGGGGGTTATATTTGTAACATCCCAAAAATTCATGAATTGTAAAAGCATACATTGCATTCATATGAGGCATATTTATGCCCATTTTATTATATTCATATGACGCATGGTTTTATTTTTATTTGCAAAATTCCAAAGTAAATTTGAGTGAATAGATGTGTTTTACACACTTTTGAATGCAAGGTTCACATTACAAAAATTTGGAAAAGGTTTGAATTCAAACAAGTTTGAATTAGGGTTTCAAATTCATTCCTAAAAAATCAAAGAGAAAAAGAAAAGGTTAAAGATAAAAATAAAATCGAGCGCTACCTATTCAGCCCAACGCCAGAAACGGCCCAATAAGCCGTGCGAACCTGACCCCGCACTCACCCGAACCTGACCCGGAGCGCTACCTATACCAAGGTTCTCTACCTCTACTCCCTCTCTCACCCGTGCAAACCTGACCCCTCACTCGCTGCCACTGGGCCCAATGCCACGTCGTCATCGTTCCCAAATCCCGCACCCGCAAACCGCGTCGTGGCCGCCGTTTCCTCCTTCACTGCCGCAATTGATTCGAGCTTAATTGCCGATGAATGCATGCATAATTATCTCGCCCCTCACCGGCTACTTAACCCCCTCTGCCTCGCTGCCATTTCCCCTCAAACCCCAACGCCCAAGTGCCCCCAGGCTGCCCACAATCGAGCTTACACCGCTGCGGACCCGAGCATCTCTGGCGAGCGATTCTGGTGAGCTTCGTCCACCCCGTTCCCTCTAGTTCACCGTGCCATACTCGCCACCCTCTTGCGCGTCTAACCATGTTCCTGGTTCGCCCTATACTTCCCCAGGTCGTCGGCCCCGTCAACCCCTGCGAGCACCCGAAGCTCCATCCAACTCTGATGAGGGATTCCGGTAAGAAAAGATCACCCCTTGCCTTATAGTTCAAACACATATGTGCACCGTGTCCTTGTGCAGCCACTAATTCCCTTTGTTTGTGCTATGGTGATCTAGGTCGTCGTCTCCGTTGCCGTTTACAAAAGCCCGACGCTAGTAGCAACTCCGACGAGCTCCCACGGCCGCAGCAACACGCCCTTGTCCAGGCCAATTGCGCCTTGAGCTTCCTCGCATCTATGTGACGCTGGTAAGCCACAACACTACCCTAGCCCCCTCTGGATTCGTCGGAGCATCGACGGCAGAAGCACCGCCGCCGCCAGTGCCATTTGCGCCGCTCACTTTTGGTCACATGATGCAGGGCCGTTAGATCTAGATAGTGCATTGTAGATTAGATCGTGAGTGAAGCGGTAAGATTTGATCCCGCGCATTGAATCTGACTTGATCCAACAGCGTGGAAGGGTGATCCTGCGTGAAATGGTATCAACCAATGAGATGCATCCACGTGTCTAGTTGTTTGATTTAAAATATGTTTTTGAATCTATTAGGGATTTAAACTTGTAAAATTCATATCTTTAGTTCTGTTTGTCCAAAACTTGCAAATAATATATCATTGGATTCACAAAATTAAGCCATACACTTCTATGGTCTTGAATTAGTATTTTGCTTCTGGAAAAATAAGATTATTTTTAGAACCAATTATAGACTTATTTTGAATATATAAAATGTTTTAAAAATTGTTTTAGAGTGAAACTTGTTTTATTTGAACCTTAGAAAGTTTACTTTATGTTCAGTACTGTTTGGTTTGACTTGTTTAGTGTAGAAAAATCATTCCATTGCATTTGCATGCATTCATATATATTTTTGTTTGAATATTTGAATGTGAATTTGGTGTTATGATTTTATGTGTAGATTTTGGTGATAGTGTTGATTGTGATTGTGAGGACTATTGATACTCCCCCAATGTAACATCCCAAAAATGTTGAACAATGATTATCAAATTCCAATCACCAAAATTAGGATTAACAAAAACTTTTGTTAATTCAAATCAATATGAATGCATGTGTGTATGTGATGATTGTATGAATGAATGAATGGACTTGTGTGATTGATCTAAATAGCAAGGATTGGATTAAACATGAAAATAACATCATCTAAAAAATTTCCAAGAAGAAACAAATCAAGAGAAAATAAAAAACAAAACAAATAAGCAAAATGGTCATTTCTGCCAATCTTGCTCACTAGGCCACTTTGAGTGCTTCTAGTCCAAGATTTAAAACAAAAACTTTTCCATTTCTTTTCACCCCTTGCGAGACCAAGTAAAAGTGAATCCAAGCCCACCTTTCAAACTTGCAGAAACATTTGGCAACTTGATTCAAATCACAATTCAAAATTGAATCTGATTCATATGTGAAGATCCCACATTTTCAAAACCCAACCAAACCAGTGCAACTTGACCAATCCAACTAACGAGAGACTCCCTAGTATGTAACCAACACATCCACCAAGTTTGAATCCAAAATTCAAATTTGAATCTCTTTCGGCCATTTTATCAAACACCTTGTTGGCATCAAACAAACAAACCACAAACACTATTGTGAGCAGTGATCAGTGCCTAACTTGTTCCCTATCTAGCTCACAATACACTATCAGTAGATTATCTAACTTGTTTAACCCCTCTAGCTCACTGTAAAGCAGACCATTCCATCAATGGCAAGCAGGCCGAGAGCACCCTTGCCACCCCAATGTCGCCAGCGAGCTAGGAGAAGAACTAGCCTCGCCAACCTTGTCTGGGACACTCTCCACCGTCCACCGCCAGCCCCTGTCCAAGCCTCGAGCACTGCCAGCCCCTGGACCACACAGAAATCTCGTGTCCACTTTCTCTGCGAGCGAGCCAAGAGTGCACCGGACCGCCAACCGCAACACATGTCCACAGACCACGCGCCGCCCTTGCCGCTTACGTGCGTGATCGCCAGCACCCCTGCAATATGCCAGACAACCTCGTTCATCGCCGCGTGGACCATTGATGTTGTGCGCCATTAAAACCACCGTTGGACCCGGCCAGAGCACCGCGATGTTCCGACCGTTCTGCATCGCCCCATGCCGCATAGCCATGCCGTTGAGATTCACCAGGGAGCACAACACCGCCCCCTACCGTCGCCCATGCCAGTAGCCCTCTGTGCCGACGACCACGACGAGCTCCACCCGCGCCCCTCTGTACCCTTTAGGCACTATAAATTGAGCACACCATCTCACTCCCCACATCTCACTGATCACACCCACTCACTCCCGGAGCAAGGCGAGCACCAGGTGCCCGGAATTTCACCGGAGTCCGCCGCTGTAGAGGAGGACAGGAGCTGTCGATTGAAGCTGCCCCAGGAGGAGCTGCTGGTACCAGGAGGTTCGCCGTCGTCGACTTCGTCGTTCGCCCCCATCACCGACCATCGCCTGAGCCCCGGTGAGCCCCTGTCGACCCCCACTGGCCGCACTAGGGTTCGACCTCGCCGCGTCCTGTTCAGGCGTGGACGATGAACCACAGCCGTAGATCTAGCTTCTAATCCTACAGCATTAATCTCCCCGTACCCCTTTGCCACTCTCTATCTCACTGACGAGTGTGGACAGCCGCTTAACCAGCCCGCACGCGCGTTGTGCACAGTGGGACGGCCCAGTCAACATCCACGCAACCTAGTTAGTTTGAATTTCTATTTTCCAATTTAGTTCAAACCCAGTTCTGTACCTAGATTCAAAAATCAACCCAGCTCGATTCACTGAACCAAAATGCATGAAACCAATTTTGTTAGGAAGGTACTGTAATTCTTTATCCAAGCCCGTTGGATTCAAATCAATTGGATTTGTAGATCACCCATGGTAAAAACAACAAGGCAGAAGCTTTTGTGCATTCAAAAAAATTTCAAAATTCAACCACAAAAGCTTTTGGGTTGACTCCAACTCTCAAAAATCACATTTAACAAGACCTTTCAGAATACATAAAAATATATAGGTTTACTTGCAGAAATAATGATCAAGTAATAGAAGAATGCCTCATAGGCCATTCTAGTCACTTTAATTAATTAAAATAAAAATGTTAAACCTTATTAAATTGTGACACCACTTTAAATCACATTCCCAAGTACTAAAATATGTGGTGATGACATGTGTCAACATGATCCCATGTTTTAGTTGGAGAATATTAAACCTTAAGTAGTTTTTCAATGAGTAGAAATTACTTTTCTAAAATAAAGGAAATAAAAACTATTTGCCCTAATGGTTATAATGCTTTTGATGATCCTATATCATCTAGTGAAAACCTTGGTGTGATAAAATAGAAATAGTTAAGTATTGTTTGGTAATTGTGTACCTCGTATTTATTTATAGATGATAGTACCGACCAAGGATACAAGGAGGAAGGAGGATACTACGAGGAAGAAGCCGAGGAGACCTTCAACCACTGCTCTGCACAAGGCAAGCTGTTAACACTCGGATTTTTAACCACAGATGCCTGTTATGCCATACATCGCAATCCCAGGATTACCATTTTTGCGATACATAACAGAATTGGATACGACAGTACATCATCCATTACAAACCATACATAAGGTCTTACACAAATAAGGATCTCATGATCCAGTTCTTAATACAACTCAATCAGCGGAAATACGTAATAATAACGGTAGCATAGGCGAAGCTCCATCTTCGGGGTCACAGGCAATGCTGACGATGGGAGATGATCCTAGTTGTCGTAACCTTCCTGGGGTCCATCATCCTGGTACTCCTCTTCATAGTCTGGCCACGGGAATAGCCAGGGACAAAGCCATGAGTACTCTTTAAGTACTCGCAACTAATACTAACAATTAAAGGGGTTTTTGGTAGTAGGACACTAAGCTCTATGGTTGTTTTGCAAAAAGCCAGATTTACCTCTACTAAGTTTAGAAGCAAGAGAAAGCTTGTCAAATTTTATAACACCTAAGTGGGAACTTGTATTTCATATCAGAACTCTGTTGTGGTCAAGTCAAAGTCTCAGTTCGTTTTAAAAGTCATTTTGAAAACATCTGACGGGGGAACAGTATGGCCACTCCAACTATCCATAACCGCGGGCGCGGCTATTCGAATAGTTTGACACTCTGCAGAGATTGTAAACTTTCACCACAACATTCGATACATCCGTCAGGAACAAATCCTGAATTCACCATACTCAGTATGCGGATAATCAATCCTAACCTTTCAATTACACACCCTAGTATAAGCACCTCTCCTGTGAGTTTGGCCTCCCAACCATGACCAACTGTCATCTTGGGTACTGCACAGGTGGACAATCTTCACAAGGTAGCCTCAGCTCAGAGCTTGGCCGTGCGGGAACCAATACTAAGGTATATAAGCTTCCAGTCAAGCCCTACCCAATTCTCGGGTATTCTGGTTGTACGGTAAAATTGGAATGGTATCGCATCTAGACAACCATCAGTTTTATAAAGGGCTAAGGCTCATGCCTCAACTTGAACATTATTTCTGTAAGTAAACCCCAAATGTTTTTATATATTCTAAAAGGTATGATCAAATGTGATTTTTGAGAGTTGGAATCAACTCAAAAGCTATTATGGTTTAAATTTGAAAAATGTTTGAATGCAGAAAAGGTTCTGCCTTGTTATTTTTACCAAGGTTGATCTATAGATTCAAAAAATTTGAATCCAACGGGCTTGGATTAATCATTTCATTATCTTTCTAACAAAATTGGTTTCATTCAATTTGGTGCACTGAATAGAGTTGGGTTGATTTTTGAAACTAGGTACAGAACTGTGTTTGAATTTAAATGGAAAAAGTTAAATTCAAACGACTGGGCTGCGCGGGAAACGATAATGGGCCGGCCCGGTGTCACTCCGCGGCGCAGGGCTCAACTGACAGGGGGGTTCCACCAGTCAGTGGCTCTTTAAACGCGAAGCGGTACGGGGCAATCTCATCCGCATGATCTAAGTCTAATCGAACGGCTGCTACTCATCGTCCACGTCGGGCGGCGCCGGCGAGACAGAAACCTAAAGCAGCAGGTGGGGGTCGTGGGAGGCTCACCGGGGCTCAGGGGAGGGTCGGTGAGGCGGGCGAACGACGAAGTCGACGATGGCGAACCTCCTGGTACCGGCAGCTTCTCCTAGGGTGGACGAAATCGATGGCGCCCTTCTTCTCCAGAGGCGGCCTGCTCCGGCCAAATTCCAGCGACGCGCTGCTCGCCTTGCTCCGGGAACAGGGTGGAACGATCATTGAGGAGAGGGGAGTGAGATGGTGTGAAGAGTTTGAACGGGGGAGGCCTCTATTTATAATCTCGATGACGAGACCGAACGAAATGGACAGGCGACGGTGGCGACATGGCTACGGGCTGCTAGAGGCATGGCCGGTGGTGGCGATCGATCGGTGGTCTCCTGGCGATGCTCTATGTCTTTAATGCGCGTGTAGGGGCGGTGGCAATCGATGTGGAACATGCGATGCTCTGCGCGGCAGAGGCGGCGTCTTCGACGGCGAGCGGTGGCTGTGAGGCATGGGGCGGCGAACGAGGATGTCTGGCGGTCTCCTGGGACGGTGGTGATCGCGTATGCACGCGGCGAGGGCGGCGTGCGGTCCTGGGTGCTCTGGTCGATGTCTTCGAGGCAGGGCTGGTCGAGAGGGGGCGGTGAGGCATGGGTGATCTCCCAGACAAGGTTGGCACGACTAGTTCCTCACCTAGCTTGCTGTCTACACTAGGGTGGCATGGGTGGATTCGGCTGTTCACCATTGATGACATTGCCAAGCTTACAGTGGTGCTAGATGTTTACAAATGAGCTATATTATCTACTAAAGCCTAGTTGCAACCAGAGAGGGAACAAGTTAGGCTCAAATCACTGCTCCAAATAGTGTTTGGATTTTATTTGATTTGCATCTGCAAGGTGTTTGATGAAATGGCCGCATGAATTCAAGTTTTGAATTTTGAAAAGATTTTTGGTGTGTGTGATAGGTAGGTGCTGGTGACTCTGTATATGCTTGGGTTTTGAAAGTTGAGCTTGTTTGAGTGGTTTTTGAAAAAGTGGGATCTTCCCATATGATAAAGATTCAATTTTAAACTGTCATTTAAACTACGCATTTGAATTTTTCTGGATGATCACAAGGTGGGCCTTGATATTTTGTTATGAGTACTATCAAGGGGTGCAAAGATCCAAACAAGTTTCTGTTAAGTTCTGAAAGTTAGAGACAGCCAAAGTAGGCATGGGAGTTAAATTGGTCAAAATGACCATTCCCTTATTTTGTTTGTTTTGATTTATTTGTCTTTGGGAAAAGTGTGGGGATTGTCTAGATGATGTTTATTTCACCTAAGAATCCTTTTACCAGAAAAGAAACACATAAACAAGGCAATTCAAAAGAATTCAAAATGGGATGCATACACACATGCATGCTTTCATATTTTTATTTAGAAAAGTTTTTGTTAACCCTAAGTTTGATGCATAGAGTTTGATGATTCTAGTTTAATATTTTTGGGATGTTACACAAGCTAACACTTGCAACTATGAAAGTTAGATAACCTATGCAATGCATTAAGCATGCTTGGTTAGATACATTTGATGATACCAAATCCCAGTTTTACTTGCAAGCTTAATTATTTTATTTCTTTATCAAAGCATTTATTTGAGTTTACTTAGTGACTTGTAGATATTAGAAAGATATTTAAAGGTAGCATAAAGAGCATAAAACTTGGCCTAAGTTAGATAATCTTGATGTCATCCTGAGGCATGAGATTGAACTTATCTAGTTCACACTTGTTTACCACCCCTCATTAGTGTTTACCCCCACTTCTAGATGCTAGTGATAAGCATAAAACTCGATCACTTTAGATGGGAATAATTGGTGAAAATGGTTATGAAAACCTTAGAATGATGAGTCATTATACTAAAATGTTTTGACATGTGTTCTTGAACACCAGATGATTTGAATGATGAAAATGTTAAGGCATGAGCCTTAGCCCTTTATAAAACCGATGGTTGTCCGGATGTGATGCCATTCCAATTTTACCGTACAACCACAATACCCGAAATTTGGGTAGGGATTAACTAGAAATTTATATACCTTAGTATGGGTTTCCTTGAGGCCAAGGTTTGAGCTGAGGCTACCTTGTGAAGATTGTCCACCTATGCAGTTCCCAACATTTCAGTTGGTCATGGTTGGGAGGCCAAACTCATAGGAGAGGTGCCTATAATAGGGCGTGTAATTGAAAGGTTAGGATTGATTATCTTCATACTAAGTATGGTGAATTCAGGATTGTTCCTTACAGATGTATCGAATGTTGTGGTGAAATTGTACCACCTTTGCAGAGTGTCAAACTATTCGAATAGCCGCGTCCGCGGTTACGGAAAGTTGGAGTGTCCATACTATTCCGTCATCAGATGTTTTCAAAATTACTTGTGAAATGATTCATGACTTGACTTGACCACAACAGGGTTGTGATATGAAATTCAAGTTTCCACTTAGGTGTTATAAAACTTTCAACTAGCTTTCTTTGCTTATGAACTCAGTAGAGATAAATCTGGCTTTTTGCAAAACAACCTAGAGCCTAGTACCACCTATTCAAGAACCACTTCACTTGTTAGTACTAGTTTGCGAGTACTTAAAGAGTACTCATGGCTTTGTCCCTAGCTATTCCCGTGACAAGACTATGAAGAGGAGTATCAGGAAGACGGACATCGGGAAGGTTACGACAACTAGGATTATCTCCCATCGTCAGCATTGCCTGTGACCATGAAGATGGAGCTTCGCCTACACTATCATTATTATTACGTTATTTCCGCTCCTTGATTTGTATTAAGACTAGATCATGTGATCCTTATTTGTGTAAAACCTTATGTATGGTTTGTAATGGATGATGTAATGTGATATCCAATATGTTATGTCTCGCAAAAATGGTAATCTTGGGATTTCGATGTATGGCATAACATGCATCTGGGATTAAAAATGCTGGTGTTGACAAGTTGGTATCAGAGCCATCCTGAAAATAGGAGACCGTAGTTTAGAATGGATGTTTGAATCCCAAACTTAGTTTCAAAACCAAGGAAGTTAGTATTTATGAAAACTTAGTCTCATTCTTACCACTTGGATTATTTCATGAAAAATTCATACTCCTCAAAAATTCTTACAAAATTACATAAAATTTGACACACTTGATCCCTCTACTAACTTACTCATCCTATATTCTTATAGATGGACGTGAAGTACAGCAAGTTTTATCAGTTGGGGAATGGAGGAGACCTCATCTTTGAGCGTGACTTGGACCAGCTGTCAGAGATGCTGGAGCGTCCGCACCCCGAGTTCTTCAAAGCTCAGCTCAATGATCAGGAAGGAGAGGATTTGCAGTGGCTAGTTATTGCAAGTCTCCAAGGAAAGATTGAACCCCCCACCTCAGAGGGAATTCATTTCACCTTGAGAGAGAACAACTGGCTCGATGGACTTGCCAGGGCCATGAAAGAAGCTCTTGCCCGTCTGTGTGGGGAGAGTATCAATCAAATCAAGGGTACCCGCTTTGAGTTCTATCCAAGGCGTGATGTTATGGGACAGCCACTGGAGGCCCCATATCACCACGAGCTAAAGAGTCAATTGGAACACCTTAGATTCATGATGTATGACCGTCAGAAGGAGTTAGACAATGCCCGCTCCTATGCCAACCACAAGTACTCCATCGATGCCAAGAAGGATCAGACTATTGCCATGCTAGTGAAGGATCGCCAGTATCGTCGCCATCAGCTCGACAAGAAGGAGCGCATCATTGCCCGTCTTCACCACCGGATCACGAATTTGGAGGAGACCATCCACGAGAGAGATATGCAGTTGGAGGAGAGGGAGAATGCAGGGGAAGACCTTCGTGGAGACCCCTACTCCTATCTTAGTGATGATGATGACTTTCTAGAGGATCAGGCCATGGACTTCTTCACCGATGAGGATGACTTAGCCTTCATCGATGATGATGATAAGGATGATGAGGACACCGACTCCAAGGAGTAGTCGCACTTGAGCACTAGCGTTAGTGAGTTGTATTCGGTCCCACTGTATCGTAATTTCCCAGAATGGTTCTTAAAACCATATGTTTTTCCTTGTTGTGGTGTGTGTTCGTATCGTGTGCTATGAATGAATGAAATGCAAGTTGCTAGAAAAATATGAGTCAAACTTCAAAAATATTACAAAACCCTGAACCTTTAAAATTTCCCCCTTTTCTCATGATCTATCTCAATCTTCAGATGCCTCGCGGAGGAAGCAATTTATCCCCAGACCCGATGCTACAAATCTTGCAAATGTTGGTTTCAGACCGCAAAGCTGAACAAGCCGAACTTCAAGCCAACTTAGCCACCCTTCAACAGATAGCTCAGATGGCCAACAACAATCAAGGCCATGGTAATCAGGACAACCATGGATCTAAGCTCAAGAATTTCCAGAACACCAACCCACCCATCTTCACTAAGTCGGAAGAGCCCCTAGATGTAGATGATTGGCTGCAAACCATGGAGAACAATGTCGAGGTTGAAGGAGTGGAAGCTAACGAGAAGGTACTGTTTGCCACCCAACATATGGCCGGAGATGCAAGAGCATGGTGGAACAGCGTTCGCGGCATGACTGTAGGACAGATGATGACTTGGGAAGAGTTCAAAGTCAAGTTCAGCAGAAACCATGTGCCACCGGGTTTGATCAAGAGGATGAGAGATGGATTTAGGGAACTGAAGCAAGGGAGGATGACCGTAGTTGAGTACCGTGACAAATTCTTGTCGTTGGCTAGGTATGCACCAGATGAGATAGACACTGACTCCAAGAAGAAGGAGAGATTCCTGAATGGTCTGCACGATGAGATGCAGATGGTGTTAGTCAATATCCCATTTGCTGATATTGAAGCCTTAGTGGACTTTGCCATTCAGATGGAAGGAAAGATCAACCAAGATAATGAGAACCACAAACATCGCATGATGCATCATCCAGGAACCCACCATACTGAAGGGGTTCGAAGCATGGAAAACAAAAAAATTCTACCACATGAACACACAACCAAGATCTAATCTATGATCAAGCCAAGATATATCTATTAGATTGTAGCAACAAGTCGATAGAATATTAACCCTCGAAGATCCAAAGCGGTTAACGAGAGCAGATTCTCGTGGGTGATGTAGTCGTACTCTTGCCGATCTCAAGATCGCGTAGACGATCCTTCCGGCGCCGCATTTCGGCAGCGCTCCCGCAGTCGGTCACATGTACGGTACTCGATGAAGACCTTCCTCTCCCTTGTTCCAGCAGGTAGCGGAGGTTGTAGCACTCTCCTCGTGGTTCCGACAGCACGACGGCGTGGTGTCGGAAGTAGAGGGGAGATCTCGCAGGGCTTCGCCTTAAGCCGGAGCGAGTATGGTGGATCAAGAGAGGTGCCTAAGTGATCTAGGGTTTAGAAGCACCAAGGGGAGAGGTGTAGCCGGTGTCTAGGGTTTGGGGAAACCCTAGTCGGAGAATTGGGAGGAGGCCCTAGGCGGCGGCAGCAGGAGGTGGCCGGCGACTTGGGGCTAGGGTTTAGGTGTGAGGGGTAGGGGGCGCCCTACCCCTCCTTATATAGGTGGGAGGGGGCGACTTGGGAGGAGGGAGTCCTCCTCCTACTCCCCTTCATGGCCGGTGGGTGGAGGGAGTGGGACTTCCTCCCCAAGTAGGTTTCCTACTCTCCCTCCACCAAGCAAACTTCAGATTTGACTTTTCAAATTGGTGTTTGACTTTCAAACTTCGATTTGTTTTCTCTCTTTATATTGCCCAGCCAAGTGACCTAGTACATGATGCAATCATTCCACATTGTCATCACACATTCATGTACCCTTCCCCTCTGGAGTGCCGGACCTTCCGGACCCTTCTAGAACATTCCTGGTGAAAACACCAGAATCATTCCCGAACTCCGAAACAGGACTTTCCTTATAATAATCTTATTCTCCGGACCATTCCGGATCTCCTCGTGATATCCCGGATCCCATCCGAGACTCCGAACAACATTCGGTCTCTTACTCATCATTCCATAACTACTCAACAACATCGAAACCTTAAGTGTGTCTCCCTACGGTTCGTGAATTATGCGGACATGACCGAGACACTTCTCCGATCAATAACCAATAGAGGAATCTGGAAATTCATATGGCTCCCACATATTTCTACGATTACTTTGCGATCGAATGAACCACTTAAATACGATACCAATTTCCCTTTGTCTCATGATAGTTTACTTATCCGAGGTTTTGATCGTCGGTATCTCTGCATACCTAGTTCAACCTCGTTACTGATAAGTACTCTTTTCTCGTTCCCGCGGTATGTGATCCCTTGTGAGCCAGTCACATGCTTGCAAGCTAATTGGATGACATTCCACCGAGAGGGCCCAGAGTATATCTATCCGTCATATGGATGGACAAATCTGTAACATCCTCAAAATCATGTTTTAAACTTATGCATAGCATCCATGCATCCATGAGCATATGATTTTCATTTCAAACAAATCAATTCAAAACAGAAGCATTTGTGCTTATTTTATGTGCTACTTGTTTACTCAAGCCTTGTGCTACTTGTTTTGAGAAAAGTACTGTTAACCATTCAGTATTGTTTAGAATCCAAACTCAAATGATTTCAAAAACTTGAGCAAAGTCTCAAAGCAAGATATGAAATAAAACCGAATCTATGCCTATTATCACACCTCATAAAGGCATGGTTTTATTTTTATTTTCAAAAGACCCAAGTGTGTTTGAGTGAACACATGTGTTTAACACTTATTTGAGCACAAGTTTGTCTGTACAAAAGTCCTGAAAAGCTTTGGATTCAAACAGATTTGAATTGAGGTTTGAAAACCATTTCAGAAAAACAAACAGAAAAAGAAAAAGCTTAAAGAGAGAAAAAAATATCACTCAGCCGAATCTGGCCCAACCAGCCCAGCTAAGCACAACACCCCACCCCGCGAATCGTTTTCTTTCACTCACCTCCGCACTCGCTGAGTGACTGACAGGAAGGAACCACTCCCTCTCCTTTCCTCTCGCTGACAGCCACGGTCGACACGACCATCGTCGTCTCCACCCAGCGACTGGTTCATCCCCAAATCACGCAGGCGTTCCCTGTATTGATTCGCGGCGTCAATTCACGTTGAATGCTGGAGTAAATCTCGCTCGAGACCATGCTACTTAAACCCCCTCTGCCCCCTCTCCATTTCCCCCCAAACACCGAGCACAAAGCGCCCCCAGGCTGCCCTCATTCAACCTCGCGCCGCCGCAGTCAGAGAGCACTCCGGCGACCGATTCCAGTGAGTTCCGTGCGCCCCTCGCCCTTTGGTTGTTGCAGACAGCCTCGCCACTTTCTTGCGCAACTACTGACACCGCTGGTTCCCTTTATACTGCCCCAGGTCATCGATTCCGTTCAACACCGTAAGCTCCCGACGACAACCTCGACTCCGGCGACCAAATTCCATAAGCCCTTTGCGCCCCTTCGCCTCTGACTCACACGAAGTTGTTCGCCACTGTCTTGTGCATCATCTGGTGCCGCTTGTTTGTGGTAGGGAGACCAGGAGCATCGCCAACGTCGCCGTCTACTCGAACCCGACGCCGCCCGCAACTCCGACGAGCTCCAGCAGCCCACTCCGTGCGCCCCTTGCCAAGCCGCCGCCAGGTTGAGCATCAGCACGTTGCCACGGTTCTGGTAAGCCCCTCCGACGACCCTAGGACGACCTGTAGCGCCGCGCTGCCATAGGCAGAGCTCGCCGCCGCCAGTAGCCGCCGCTAGCGCCGCTTAGTTTTGGTCGCTTGATTCGTAGCCGTCAGATCTAGATCCAGCGCGTAGGATTAGATCACTTAACGAATCGTTATGAGTAGATCTGAGCCGTGCGGGTTAAGTAGATCCAATGACCCAGAAGCGCGATCCATCGCGAAATGGTATGGGCCAATTAGAAACAGACGCGTGGCAGCAGTTAGATTTAAAAGACAGAATTTGAATCTATTAGATATTCAAAATTGTTTTGGCTATAACATTTGATCCCCATGTTAGAATTTGACAAATTTTATACCGTTGGAATCAGGAGAGCAAGCTCTTTCTAATTATGCAATGTGTTTAATGATTTGCTTCTGTTAAAAAGGTTTTATTTGCAGAAACTTGTGTAGGGCTAATTTGAGCATATGAAATGTTTAGGAATTAATTTAGGGCTTAGATAATTGTTGTTTGGCAAGTTTTTGACTTGTTTATGAATCAGTATTGTATACTTGCTTTGTTAAGTTTTTAAAATCATCACATATCATTTTGCGTGCATGCATATATTTTTGATTGTATATGTTTTGTATGTGATTGTGGCTATGATTCTTTGTGTAGATTTTGGTGCTAGTGATTGTGATTGTGAGGAGTGTAACTACTCTCCAAACTACCAAGGCAAGTGGTACTTCATGAATATTATCATTCCTATGTTTTCTACTAAGCATTAGAAATATTTTGTTAGACTTGCATGCTATATTTTTCTTATATGCCATGTTGGGAAATCCTAGTAGTAATAGAATTGCTAGGGAATCTCTAAGTTAAGTTACTATCTATGCCATCCTTAGCCTAGCTAGTAGCAAACCAGGGTTGGTGAAATATACATGCTATGATAAAAATATTTCCAAGTCTTTGGACTTGTGTTTTGCCTAATAAAACAAATAAGTTAATGAAACACCTGGGTGGAATGGAAGGAAAGGTTTATGTTGAGTGGTTACACAAGGCCCATTTCTATGGTTTACCTTGTGTATCTCACTTGTGGTAAGCCACCCAGGAACAAAGAGATTTTAGAGGCCAAGTGTTAAGAAGCTTCTAGTGCAGCCACTTGGCAATATGGGCTCTGCCTGGACCACATAGGTTGCTAGAACTTAGCCATTTGGATAGTTGGTGGTAGTGGGAATGATAGGTTGGAGCGCGTCCATTTAGTCTAAGGGAAGGCTTCTGAAAGGTCCTGTCTTGGTGAAACCAAGTCTGGTGGGGAAAGTGCACAACCTCTGCAGATGGAAAAATCTAAGTACTTAGCCAAGTCCATGGTAATGGACAACTTGAGCATCAAGACATGGAAGCTATCAAGAATCTCCTCATCCCAATTTCTAAGTAAAAATTTGTGGGTGAACAAGGGTGAAGGACCTCAATGTCTATTGGTGGTTCCTTGGGAAAAGTTTTGAGCAAAGCAAGCCAAGCTACACTTAGCCAAATTGCATATAGTATCTAGTCCACTTAAAATTTTACTAAGGTATCACTTGCCAATACTATTCCAAAGTATTGACCCACTGTGGCTGTAACTTGTGATGTTGCAGGTTACTCTGATGAGGATTAGGTGTCATGAGTCTACACTCAACATGTTTGCCTGTGGCACATGAAGATGAAGACTTTTATTTATTTACTTATTCAAAATCTTCTACTAGGCCTGTGGCCTTGGAGTTGTAAAGACTATGTTTATCTCTGGAATGACTATAATAAATACCTTTATATCTGTGTACTTCATCTTAAACTGTGGATGCTAGCAATGATCCAGGGACTAGCATTGCAATCACAGGGATCCTTTTCCTTTATAAAGGAGGGATCTTACAATATCCCACTCTTGATCCATGTGCCTCAACCCATACTTTCCAAACACTCAATGCCACCTTTATATCCACCCAGTTACGGTGTGGTGTTTGATGTCATCAAAGCATCCTTCCGGTGATGGTGATTAATATGATCTCATGGTCGAAGGAATTAGGTTACTATGTATCAGAAAGCTTATAGCAAATGAACTATATTAAATGACTTGATCTTTATGCTACGCTTAACTATAGGAGTATGTCCATCACATCATTCTCCTAATGATATGACCCTGTTGTTAATAACATCTCTATGTTCATGATTAGGAAACCATGATCATATATTAACCAACAAGCTAGTTTAACAAGAGGCTTTACTAGGGACTCTTTTATGTTTACAAATCACACAAGTATTAATGTTTCCAGTTAATACAATTATAGCATGGTATGTAAACATTTATCATAAGTATGAAGATATGATAATAACCACTTTATTATTGCCTCTTGGGCATATCTCCAACAGTCTCCCACTTGCACTAGAGTCAATAATCTAGTTTCAAACCTTTGTGTATTCAACACCTATGCCTTTATGGTGTCATATGTACACGATTGCTAGTGGTCAACTGATCTCCGGATCTGACACTTCCAGGTCCGTGTGTAATTGCATGTCTTTGCGTCTCTACGCATCACTCATTCTCTAATGAGATGGCTTTGTAAAAATTTGGTCCTTTGGTGTGACCTTTAGTTCTTTGGGGTTAAAACATGTTGATAATATTATCGTACAATATATCTTCATAGCACTATCCCTGCTGTGAACTACACCTAGTTTGATAACAAACTACTTAACACAAATGCCCTCTTTTGCTGCTATAATAGCAGTTATATACTTAGCCTTTTCTTGTAGTATCTGTCACAATGTCTTAACTTTGGAACTCATCCAAATTCATTATGGAACTCACATTCCATCATATTGTGCCACCCTTAGTTTAGATTGAGATAAACTTAATTTGTACTTTGTGACAAAACTAGTATCAATGTAATTCATTTACAATGAACTAACCATCTATTTGTCACTTCTACAAAATAATTCTTAGTTCTTTTACAAGATCATAAGAATATCTTTACTATCGTCCAATAATCATCTTATGAATCATTATGGTATATGCTCATAACATTTGGATCATAGGACATATCTGGATTTGTACACATCACAGCATGATTGATAAAATACTCTTTGTGATTGTATCTATCAAGTATCAAAAATACTTAAATATTTATTCAATCCTTCCCGTGCAACAAGAACTTTTCTTGTTGTTTATATATTGAACTCATTCAATATCTCATCTAAGTACTTCTGGCACAACCATATTGGCGTCACAATTTATCCATATAGACACTGATGCCAAATATTCGGGTTCTGCCTAAGCCTTTCATCGAGATGAAATTCTTATCCTGTGTTAATAAAAAGATACATCATTTCCAATCAACAATATGTCTTCCACATAATGTATTAGAAACATGTCTTAGCGCTCCCACTTAATTTCTTGCAAATGCAAGCATCTTCATCGTCTCCGATGAAATTAAACTCTTTTTACAATTTCATCATAGTGAAGATTCCAACTCCGCGATACTTACTTCAACCATTGAAGTTTGCATATGCTTTTAGCATCCTTTGAATTAACAAAACCCTTTGGACCGTGTCACGCACACGTCTTAGGTAACCATTCTATTAGAAGAACTTGTTTTGTTTATTCAACTATCACATAACAAAATTATATGCAGTGGTTGCTACATTAATCTGTCTAGACTAAATATCGCTTAATGAAAGATCAGATCTTGTCATAGTCAACTCTTTGAACATTATCGTGAACTCTTTCCCGACATGTCGATAATTTCATAGATGTGAAACATCCATGTCTATATCTTTATAGATCCAAATATGACTGTAAGGTCTTGTACCTTTCCAGAGGGTCTTTCAAGTTCAAAATTGATCTCTCATATATGGAACTATCACGGATTTTATGGCTTCAAGCCATTTGACGGAGTCAGGGCCCATCATCGCTTCTTTGCATGTAGTCGGATCAGTATTGTCAAATAATGATTTAACTCTCAAATCTTGGTATTTGATTGTTTACCCGACCTACTTGTTTCAATAGGAACTTAGACCTCCGTGACCACAACCTTTGAGGCACGTGAGTCATGAGCATTCTTGCTGCCTCCGGAACACTTTTCGGCGCTGCGCAACTTTGCACATATAGCTAAGGTTCTTATAACCTTATCAAAGTTCTATTTTCCTCCCACTTAACTTTTCACGGAAAATTTCTTTCTCAAAGAAACTTGACGTTCTAAGCGACAAACATTTTTGTCTTTGGTGTTATGGAGGAATACTAAACGATTATTCAAAATTAACATACAAAGATATGTTCATCCGATTTTTGGTTGCAAACATCTTTCTTATGCATAGCATACCAATGTTTAAGAAAGGACAACTTGGGTTTTATCCCAAACCATAACTTTATATGGTGTCAATTCAACGGATTATGATGGAGCTCTTTTCAGTGGAAAAATGGTAGTCTCTAAAGCTTTTAATCTTTAAAATATGATGAAAGTTTTATGAATTACACCTTTGATCTTACCATGTCAAACAAGGTTTAATTACATATCTCGAACGCTCCATACTATTATGGTGTTTAGGGAAATGCAAATCCACGGAACGATTCCTTAAATCTTAGGTATTATGCTAAACTTGTAACTCAAATATCTTACTTTATGATCTTATCATAAACTATTTATATTCTTGTTACAATGATGTTGCACTTCATCTTGAAAATATTTGAACTTTTCAAATGTTTCATACTTCATCCTTATTAAGTAAATATTAATATATTCACTTAAATTTTCGGAGAAAGCATATGAAGTTGAAATCCATCGCTCTTGACTACACATAATGGACTTCATACAACAATATGTACAAGTTCCAATAAGCTAGTCATTCATTCCCTTTTGGCCTATGAACGAAGTTTTAATTATCTCTAGGAAAGTTTCATAAGCGTCATTTGATCAAAAATCAAAAAGAATCCAAAATTCCATCCACATGGAGTTTCTTCATGTTTTCTTTCCAATATAATTTAAACGGCGATGTCACTTCCTAATTGATCTTTCAATCAATTTGTCTTTCGATATTTTTAGCACCAGTTTTATGGATGTGATTTCTCCAACGAGATTTGTGAATCATCCATCTTTTATGGATTACGGCAATTATTTGAACAACCCTTTTGTTCTCATAATACCTGATAAAACAAATCTTGAAGGCAAGCATTGATGTTTAGCAAGCAGCACAATAACCCTTTATTTGTTCTCGATGAACATCATCACATATTATTTTGCTAGTTACTTAGGCCATTGTAGTTCATGAATTGTGTTGTTTCGTATGACGATTCACACCAACAAATTCAGCATCAAATACTTAAGAACCACATTGTTTAATAAGCAAAGAATATAGCCATAACATGTATATCATCTATATACTTAAGCTGAACAATTCTAGTCTTTTCTTTTTTGCCATATATTTATGAGATTCTCTTTCAGTATTTCCTTTTCTGTTCGAAAGAATCTATCAACATCAATAGTGGAGCCATATATATGACACATAGTCCAAAGCATGTATAGTAAAATACCAATGTCTTTGGACATGCACTTTGAAGTAGATCACCATCATCAAATGTTTGGTGTTCTTTCAAATTCCTTTCTTTAGTAATCTCTTGGTGTAGTAAACATTTTACCTACATCAAATATTCACCCTTATCATGGAATTATCCATGATCTAGCTACTTTTATCTTATAACGGTGAATCGCGAGTATAATGTTGCTCTCCAAAACCTTTTGGAGGATTAGGACAATTAGTGTCCCCAACCTTTTGCATATTCTCATCAAATATGAGAACATGACTTTTGCCATATTATACTCTATCATGTTGCAACCAAAACTTTGTTTCAGATATTACAATATCTTCCACTCATCATTGTTTCTGAAACAACTCTTTCAGATCCTAGATAACCTTGATATTAAGACAATCCTTTGAATATCAAGAATTATGGAGACAAACATGATACTCATACACTAACACTTGGAATTGTCACTCTTGATTTAATACCAATTATTAAACTTCATGGAGTAACCGGAACTTACTGAAAGTTTGCAATAGGACTTTTAAACTTTAGATTAACACTTCAAAACAATACGATACCAGTTCATAAAGTAACTAACCAGAATTCTATAGTTCTATCATCTCAATTATAACTAAGCGCAAGGTGGTAAACGGATGCCAATGACTACAACAATTATTCAAATTCACTTTGATTTAATTTATGATAAATAGTGTTCAACTTTTAATCATATTGCCGTTGAACTCCCACTCAAAACAATATCCCTCATATTGTTTTAGCGATCACATGAACCAAATCCACCACATCAAAACCGATCATCACGAGAGTTGATGTAGCTTCAATGGCGAACAATCAACATGTTCATCATATCTACTATATGACTCATGTTTTACCTTTCGGTGATCCGTGTTTCGAGACCATGTATTTACATGCTAGGCTCGTCAAGATCAAACCTTAGCTTCCGCATGAGCAAATCTGGCTTGCTCACGTTGTATATACTCGCAGAATCTAACACACTCGATCATCACGTGGTGCTTCGAAACAACGAGCTTTAGCAACGGTGCTTACTAAGGATGAACACTTTAAAACTTGAAATTGTGTGCTTGAGGGATCATCTTATAATGCTACCGTCGTGAACTAAGCAATACAAGATGCATAAAAGGATTAACATCACATGCAATTCATAATATGTGATATGATATGGCCTTTCTTCTTGTGCTTCCGATATCCATCTTCAAGCACGAACATGATCTCCATCATCACCGGTGTGGCGTCAAGGTCAATGGAGCCGCTTCATGGTTGTCGTCCATGTAGAGGGTGTAGGGGTTCGTAGCATGGAAAACAAAAATTTTATATCGCATACAAACAAACAAGCCAAGATCTATCTACTAGATTGTAGCAACGAGTCGATGGTATAACTTACCCTCGAAGATTCCAAAGCGTTTAACGAGAGCGGATTCTTGTGGGTGATGTAGTCGTACTCTCTTCGATCTCAAGATCGTGTAGACGATCCTTCCGGCGCCACGTTCCGGCAGCGCTCCCGCAGTCGGTCACACGTTCGGTACTCGACGAAGACCTTCCTCTCCCTTGTTCCAGCAGGCAGCAGAGGTTGTAGCACTCTCCTCGCGATTCCGGCAGCACAACGGCGTGGTACCGGAAGTAGAGGGGAAATCCCGCAGGGCTTCGCCTTAAGCCGGTGCGAGTATGGTGGAGCTTATGAGAGAGGCTATTAGTGGTCTAGTAATTAGACACACCAATTATAAGGCTCTAAACCAACTAGAAGGCTCTAAACCGCTGGCTAAAGCAATTAGAAGCTCTAAACCAAAACGGCTCTAAACCGGAGGTAGAAGATAGGAACTTGTGTGTACTAGGAGGGGAGCCCTGCCCCTCCTTTTATGGGTGGGGAGGCGCGGCCAGGGGAGGGGAGTCCCTCCCCAAGTCGGCCTTGGGCTGGGCGCCGGCTTGGAGGAGTGGGACTCCTCCTACAAGTTGGTTCCAACTCCTCTTGCTTGTTTCCCACAGTTTCCTGTTTCCCACAGTTTCCTGTTTTAGCCGTTTGACTTTCAAACTGGCAATTTGACTTTCATGTTTTTGGAACAGCAAGAACACTTAGTACATGATGCAATCATTCAATGACACACTCATGTACCCTCCCCCCCCGGAGTGCCGGACAATCCGGAACCTTCTAGAACATTCCCGATGAAAACACCGGAATCATTCCCGAACTCCGAAACGGGACTTTCCTTATATGAATCTTATTCTCCGGACCATTCCGGATCACCTCGTGATATCCCGGATCCCATCCGAGACTCCGAACAACATTCGGTCTCTTTCTCATAATACCATAACTACTCAAACAACGTCGAATCCTTAAGTGTGTCTCCCTGCGGTTCGTGAATTATGCGGACATGATCGAGACACTTCTCTGAACAATAACCAATAGAGGAATCTGGAAATTCATATGGCTCCCACATATTTCTACGATTACTTTGCGATCGAATGAACCACTTACATACGATACCAATTTCCCTTTGTCTCACGATAGTTTACTTATCCGAGGTTATGATCGTCGGTATCTCTGCATACCTAGTTCAACCTCGTTACCGATAAGTACTCTTTTCTCGTTCCCGTGATATGTGATCCCTTGTGACCAAGTCACATGCTTGCAAGCCAATTGGATGACATTCCACCGAGAGGGCCCAGAGTATATCTATCCGTCATGTGGATGGACAAATCCCACTCTTGATCCATGTGTTTCAACCAATACTTTCCGAACACTTAATGCCACCTTTATAGCCACCCAGTTACGGTGTGGTGTTTGATGTTATCAAAGCATCCATCCGGTAAAGGTGATATGCATGATCTCATGGTCGAAGGAATTAGGTTACTATGTATCAGAAAGCATATAGCAATTGAACTATTGAAATGACTTGATCTTTATGCTACGCTTATCAATAGGAGTATGTCCACCATATCATTCTCCTAACGATATGATCTTGTTGTTGATAACATCTCAATGTTCATGATATGGAAACCACAATCATTTAATCAACCAACAAGCTAGTGAAGTATAGAGGCTATACTAGGGACTTCAATTTAAGTTTACAATTCACACAAGTATTAATGTTTCCTTGTTAATACTATTATAGCATGAATATAAACATTTATCATAAACACAAAGATATAATAATAACTATATTTATTATTGCCTCTAGGGCATATCTCCAACAGTCTCCCACTTGCACTAGAGTCATCTAATCTAGATTACATGGTAATATACCGAACACCCATGGCAGTTTGGTGTTGGTCATGTTTTGCCCTCGGGAGAGGTTTAGTCAACGGATCCGCCACATTCAGATCTGTGTGTACTTTGCAAATCTTTATATCCCCATCCTGGATATGTTCTCGAATAGCGTGAAAACGCAGTTTGATATGCTTCAGCTTCTTGTGTGACATTGGTTCTTGCGCATTGGCTATGGCGCCCATGTTATCACAGTAGATAGACATTGGGTCCAGCGCACTTGGAACCACACCCAGCTCTGTAATGAACTCTTTCATCCATATCGCTTCTTGTGAAGCCTCCGAAGCAGCCATGTATTCCGATTCAGTTGAAGATCTCGCCACAACGCTTTGCTTTGCACTCCTCCAGCTAACTGCTGCACCATTCAAAATAAATACGTATCTAGATTGTGATTTAGAATCATCCGGATCGGTGTTCCAACTAGCATCGGTGTAACCATTAACAACGAGCTGTTCATCACCTCCATAAGAAAGAACCATATCCTTAGTTCTTCTCAAGTACTTAAGGATGTTTTTGACCGCTGTCCAATGATCCACTCCTGGATCACTTTCATGTCTGCTAGTTAGACTAACAGCATATGCGATGTCGGGTCTAGTACATATCATGGCATACATTAGAGATCCTATGGCTGAGGCATAGGGAGTCTTACTCATCCTTTCTCTATCTTTTGCCGATGTTAGACTTTGAGTTTTACTCAAGGTCGTATTGGGCAACATGGGCAAGAACCCTTTCTTGCTTTCTTCCATTCCAAACTTCTTTAGAACTTTGTCCAAATATGTACTCTGTGACAATGATATTTGGCGTTTCGATCTATCTCTATAAATCTTTATGCCTAATATGTAAGCTGCTTCGCCAAGATCCTTCATTGAAAAACTATTATTCAAATATTCCTTGACACTATTAAGAAGGTCTACATCATTCCCAATCAACAATATGTCATCCACATACAGTATTAAGAATGCTACAGAGCTCCCACTCACTTTCTTGTAAATACAAGCTTCTCCATAAGTTTGTATAAAACCAAAACTTTTGATTACCTTATCAAAACGTTGATTCCAACTTCGGGATGCTTGCTTCAATCCATAGATGGACCGTTGAAGCTTGCATACCTTGTTAGCATCTTTAGAATCGACAAAACCTTTGGGTTGCATCATATACAACTCTTCATCAATGTCTCCATTGAGGAATGCTGTTTTGAAATCCATCTGCCATATCTCATAATCATAATATGCAGCGATTGCTAACATAATCCTCACAGACTTTAGCTTCGCTACCGGTGAGAAAGTCTCATCGTAGTCAACTCCTTGAATTTGTCGAAACCCTTTTGCGACAAGTCGAGCTTTATAGACAGTAACATTACTATCAGCATCTGTTTTCTTCTTGAAAATCCATTTGTTCTCGACAGCCTTCCGGCCATCCGGTAAGTCCACCAAAGTCCATACTTGGTTTTCGTACATGGATCCAATCTCGGATTTCATGGCTTCTTGCCATTTATTGGAATCTGGGCTCATCATCGCTTCCTCATATGTCTCGGGGTCATCGGTGTTGTCCACCAACATGACACTCATAACGGAATCATACCAATCTGGAGTGATACGAGTTCTCGTTGACCTCCGAGGCTCTGTAGCAACTTCAACCGAAGTTTCATGATCACCATCATTAGCTCCCTCTCTAATTGGTGCAGGCACCACAGGAACTTCTTCCGGTGCTGCGCTACTCGCAATTTAGAGAGAAGGTTCAACAACCTCGTCGAGTTCTACTTTCCTTCCAGTCACTTCTTTCGAGAGAAATTCCTTCTCTAGAAAGGATCCATTCTTGGCAATGAAGATTTTGCCTTCGGATCTATGATAGAAGGTATACCCAATAGTTTCCTTTGGGTATCCTATGAAGACGCATTTTTCCGCTTTGGGTTCAAGCTTGTCCGGCTGTAACTTCTTTACATAGGCTTCGCATCCCCAAACTTTAAGGAACGACAATTTAGGTTTCTTCCCAAACCATAATTCATACGGTGTCGTTTCAACGGATTTAGATGGTGCCCTATTTAAAGTGAATGCGGCTGTTTCTAATGCATAACCCCAAAATGATAGCGGTAAATCTGTAAGTGACATCATAGAACGAACCATATCTAAGAGAGTTCGATTACGATGTTCGGACACACCATTACGCTGTGGTGTTCCCGGCGGTGTCAATTGTGAAAGTATTCCGCACTTCTTTAAATGCTCGCCAAACTCGTAACTTAGATATTCACCTCCATGATCAGAACGTAGAAACTTAATCTTCTTGTTACGTTGATTCTCTACCTCACTTTGAAACTCCTTAAACTTCTCGAAAGTTTCGGACTTATGTTTCATGAAATAGATATACCCATATCTACTCAAGTCATCTGTGAAGGTAAGAACATAACGATAACCACCGCGCGATGCTACACTCATTGGACCACATACATCGGTATGTATGATTTCCAATAAGTCCGTAGCTCGCTCCATCATACCAGAAAATGGAGTTTTAGTCATTTTGCCCATCAGACATGCTTCGCATCTATCAAGTGATTCAAAATCAAGTGATTCAAGAAGTCCATCGGAATGGAGTTTCTTCATACGCTTCACTCCAATGTGACCAAGACGACAGTGCCACATATAGGTCGAATTATCGCTTGATTTCAAACGTTTAGCTTCAATATTGTTGATATGTGTATTTCCACTATCGAGATTCAGTAAAAATAGACCATCTATCAAAGGTGCATGTGCGTAAAACATATTACTCATATAAATAGAACAACCAATATTCTCAGATTTAAACAAGTAACCGTCTCGCAATAAACAAGATCCTGATATAATGTTCATGCTCAACGCAGGCACTAAATAACAATTATTTAAGTATAAAACTAATCCCGATGGTAGATGAAGAGGTAGCGTGCCGACCGCGATCATATCAACCTTTGATCCGTTTCCCACGCGCATCGTCACCTCGTTCTTCGCTAGCTTCCGTTTATTCTGCAGCACCTGTTTCGAGTTACAAATATGAGCAACCGAACCAGTATCAAATACCCAGGCACTACTACGAATACTAGTGAGATACACATCAATAACATGTATATCAGATATACCTTTCTTCTTGATGTTGCCGTTCTTCAAATCCGCCAAGTACTTTGGGCAATTCCGCTTCCAGTGACCTTCTCCCTTGCAGTAAAAGCACTCAGTTTCAGGCTTTGGTCCAGCCTTGGTTTTCTTCGTCGGCGTGGCAACTTTCTTACCACCCTTCTTGAAGTGTCCCTTTTGCTTAGACTTGCCTTTCTTGAATTTGGTGGTCTTATTGACCATCAACACTTGGTGCTCTTTCTTGATCTCCACTTCTGCAGATTTTAACATAGCAAATAGTTCTGGCAACTCTTTGTTCATGTTCTGCATGTTGTAGTTCATCACAAAGTTCCTGTAACTTGGTGGCAATGACTGGAGGACGCGGTAAACCCCCAAAGCATTAGGAATCACTATACCCAAGCTTTGAAGTTTGTTTGCGTGCCCAGACATCTTAAGCACATGCTCACTGACGGAGCTGCCCTCTTCCATCTTGCAGTTAAAGAACTTTTCAGAAGCCTCATAGCTTTCAATTGCCGCATGAGTCTCAAAAATCAATTTGAGATCCTCGACAATATCATATGGGTCTGACTCTTCAAACCTTTTCTGAAGCTCCGATTCTAAACCATACAAGATAGCACACTGAACTATGGAGTACTGATTCTTCCGAGCGAGGTAAACATTCTTTACTTCATCGGGAGCATCAGCTGCAGGTGGGTCACCCAGCGGTGCATCCAGCACATAGGTCAAATTACCAGCTGTGAGGACAATCCTCAAATTGCGGAAATAATCCGCGAAGTTGCTTCCATTGTTTTTCAACTTTTCTTTCTCTAGGAACGCATTAAAATTGATGGTAGGGGCTGCCATTGATCTACAACATATTTGCAATAGTTTAGACTAAGTTTATGACAAATTGAGTTCAAATTAATTAAATTAAACTAGGTGAACTCCCACTCAAAACAACATCCCTCACATTGTTTTAGTGATCACACGAACCAAATCCACTACATCAACACCGATCATCACGAGAGTTGATATAGTTTCAATGGCGAACAATCATCATGTTCATCATATCTACTATATGATTCATGCTTTACCTTTCGGTAATCCGTGTTCCTGAGACCATGTCTGTACATGCTAGGCTCGTCAAGATCAAACCTTAGCCACCGCATAAGCAAATCTGGCTTGCTTACGTTGTATACACTTGCGGAATCTAACACACCCGATCATCACGTGGTGCTTCGAAACAACAAGCTTTAGCAACGGTGCTAACTAAGGGCGAACACTTTATGATTTGAAATTCATGTGCATGAGGGATCATCTTATAATGCTACCGTCGTCTACTAAGCAATACAAGATGCATAAAGGATTAACATCACATGCAATTCATAATATGTGATATGATATGGCCTTTCTTCTTTGTGCTTCCGATCTCCATCTTCAAACACGAACATGATCTCCATCATCTCCGGCATTGCATCAAGGTCAATGACGCTTCACCATGGTTGTCGTCCACCGGCTTCAACTATTACAACTACTTTGAATAGACACGCGGGTCTTAACATAAATTAAAGACAACCATATGGCTCCTGCCGGTTGCCAACTTACAATAAGGAACATTGCATACATCAAATATAATCACAATCATGGCCATATCACATCACTGCACACCCCTGCAAAACAAAGTTAGACGCCTCTACTTTCTTTGCATATTTTACGTGGTTTGGGGCTTTCAATAAGTGTCGTTCTAACTTACGAACAAGAAGCACAACATTGATACTAGCATTGTTGATTACCCGTTGTAAATTGGATCTTAACTATGCTAGGAGAAACAGGCACCCGCAAAGCCACTTATGCAATACAAGTTGCATGTCAAGCGTGGAGCAAGTCTCATGAACGATGTCATGTAAGGTTAGCCCGGGCCGCTTCATCCCAACATACCGCAAGATGCAAAGTACACAAAAAGCAATCTACAATAAAAGCATCAACGCCCACAATGACCATTGTGTTCTACTCGTGCAACAGATCTACATATAGACACGGCTCTGATACCACTGTAGGGGTTCGTAGCATGGAAAACAAAAAATTTCTATCGCATACAAACAAACAAGCCAAGATCTATCTACTAGATTGTAGCAACGAGTCGATGGTATAACTTACCCTCGAAGATTCCAAAGCGTTTAACGAGAGCGGATTCTCGTGGGTGATGTAGTCGTACTCTTTCCGATCTCAAGATCGTGTAGACGATCCTTTCGGCGCCACGTTCCAGCAGCGCTCCCGCAGTCGGTCACACGTTCGGTACTCGACGAAGACCTTCCTCTCCCTTGTTCCAGCAGGCAGCGGAGGTTGTAGCACTCTCCTCGCGATTCCGGCAGCACAACGGCGTGGTACCGGAAGTAGAGGGGAAATCCCGCAGGGCTTCGCCTTAAGCCGGTGCGAGTATGGTGGAGCTTATGAGAGAGGCTATTAGTGGTCTAGTAATTAGACACACCAATTAGAAGGCTCTAAACCAACTAGAAGGCTCTAAACCGCTGGCTAAAGCAATTAGAAGCTCTAAACCGGAGGTAGAAGATAGGAACTTGTGTGTACTAGGAGGGGAGCTCTGCCCCTCCTTTTATGGGTGGGAAGGCGCGGCCAGGGGAGGGGAGTCCCTCCCCAAGTTGGCCTTGGGCTGGGCGCCGGCTTGGAGGAGTGGGACTCCTCCTCCAAGTTGGTTCCAACTCCTCTTGCTTGTTTCCCACAGTTTCCTGTTTCCCACAGTTTCCTGTTTTAGCCGTTTGACTTTCAAACTGGCAATTTGACTTTCATGTTTTTGGAACAGCAAGAACACTTAGTACATGATGCAATCATTCAATGACACACTCATGTACCCTCCCCCCCCCCCCCGGAGTGCCGGACAATCCGGAACCTTCTAGAACATTCCCGATGAAAACACCGGAATCATTCCTGAACTCCGAAACGGGACTTTCCTTATATGAATCTTATTCTCCGGACCATTCCGGATCACCTCGTGATATCCCGGATCCCATCCGAGACTCCGAACAACATTCGGTCTCTTTCTCATAATACCATAACTACTCAAACAACGTCGAATCCTTAAGTGTGTCTCCCTACGGTTCGTGAATTATGCGGACATGATCGAGACACTTCTCTGAACAATAACCAATAGAGGAATCTGGAAATTCATATGGCTCCCACATATTTCTACGATTACTTTGCGATCGAATGAACCACTTACATACGATACCAATTTCCCTTTGTCTCACGATAGTTTACTTATCCGAGGTTATGATCGTCGGTATCTCTGCATACCTAGTTCAACCTCGTTACCGATAAGTACTCTTTTCTCGTTCCCGTGATATGTGATCCCTTGTGACCAAGTCACATGCTTGCAATCCAATTGGATGACATTCCACCGAGAGGGCCCAGAGTATATCTATCCGTCATGTGGATGGACAAATCCCACTCTTGATCCATGTGTTTCAACCAATACTTTCCGAACACTTAATGCCACCTTTATAGCCACCCAGTTACGGTGTGGTGTTTGATGTTATCAAAGCATCCATCCGGTAAAGGTGATATGCATGATCTCATGGTCGAAGGAATTAGGTTACTATGTATCAGAAAGCATATAGCAATTGAACTATTGAAATGACTTGATCTTTATGCTACGCTTATCAATAGGAGTATGTCCACCATATCATTCTCCTAACGATATGATCTTGTTGTTGATAACATCTCAATGTTCATGATATGGAAACCACAATCATTTAATCAACCAACAAGCTAGTGAAGTATAGAGGCTATACTAGGGACTTCAATTTAAGTTTACAATTCACACAAGTATTAATGTTTCCTTGTTAATACTATTATAGCATGAATATAAACATTTATCATAAACACAAAGATATAATAATAACTATATTTATTATTGCCTCTAGGGCATATCTCCAACAGTCTCCCACTTGCACTAGAGTCATCTAATCTAGATTACATGGTAATATACCGAACACCCATGGCAGTTTGGTGTTGGTCATGTTTTGCCCTCGGGAGAGGTTTAGTCAACGGATCCGCCACATTCAGATCTGTGTGTACTTTGCAAATCTTTATATCCCCATCCTGGATATGTTCTCGAATAGCGTGAAAACGCAGTTTGATATGCTTCAGCTTCTTGTGTGACCTTGGTTCTTGCGCATTGGCTATGGCGCCCATGTTATCACAGTAGATAGGCATTGGGTCCAGCGCACTTGGAACCACACCCAGCTCTGTAATGAACTCTTTCATCCATATCGCTTCTTGTGAAGCCTCCGAAGCAGCCATGTATTCCGATTCAGTTGAAGATCTCGCCACAACGCTTTGCTTTGCACTCCTCCAGCTAACTGCTGCACCATTCAAAATAAATACGTATCCAGATTGTGATTTAGAATCATCCAGATCGGTGTTCCAACTAGCATCGGTGTAACCATTAACAACGAGTTGTTCATCACCTCCATAAGAAAGAACCATATCCTTAGTTCTTCTCAAGTACTTAAGGATGTTTTTGACCGCTGTCCAATGATCCACTCCTGGATCACTTTGATATCTGCTAGTTAGACTAATAGCATATGCGATGTCGGGTCTAGTACATATCATGGCATACATTAGAGATCCTATGGCTGAGGCATAGGGAGTCTTACTCATCCTTTCTCTATCTTCTGCCGATGTTAGACTTTGAGTTTTACTCAAGGTCGTATTGGGCAACATGGGCAAGAACCCTTTCTTGCTTTCTTCCATTCCAAACTTCTTTAGAACTTTGTCCAAATATGTACTCTGTGACAATGATATTTGGCGTTTCGATCTATCTCTATAAATCTTTATGCCTAATATGTAAGCTGCTTCGCCAAGATCCTTCATTGAAAAACTATTATTCAAATATTCCTTGACACTATTAAGAAGGTCTACATCATTCCCAATCAACAATATGTCATCCACATACAGTATTAAGAATGCTACAGAGCTCCCACTCACTTTCTTGTAAATACAAGCTTCTCCATAAGTTTGTATAAAACCAAAACTTTTGATTACCTTATCAAAACGTTGATTCCAACTTCGGGATGCTTGCTTCAATCCATAGATGGACCGTTGAAGCTTGCATACCTTGTTAGCATCTTTAGGATCGACAAAACCTTTGGGTTGCATCATATACAACTCTTCATCAATGTCTCCATTGAGGAATGCTGTTTTGACATCCATCTGCCATATCTCATAATCATAATATGCAGCGATTGCTAACATAATCCTCACAGACTTTAGCTTCGCTACCGGTGAGAAAGTCTCATCGTAGTCAACTCCTTGAATTTGTCGAAACCCTTTTGCGACAAGTCGAGCTTTATAGACAGTAACATTACCATCAGCATCTGTTTTCTTCTTGAAAATCCATTTGTTCTCGACAGCCTTCCGGCCATCCGGTAAGTCCACCAAAGTCCATACTTGGTTTTCGTACATGGATCCAATCTCGGATTTCATGGCTTCTTGCCATTTATTGGAATCTGGGCTCATCATCGCTTCCTCATATGTCTCGGGGTCATCGGTGTTGTCCACCAACATGACACTCATAACGGAATCATACCAATCTGGAGTGATACGAGTTCTCGTTGACCTCCGAGGCTCTGTAGCAACTTCAACCGAAGTTTCATGATCACCATCATTAGCTCCCTCTCTAATTGGTGCAGGCACCACAGGAACTTCTTCCGGTGCTGCGCTACTCGCAATTTCGAGAGAAGGTTCAACAACCTCGTCGAGTTCTACTTTCCTTCCAGTCACTTCTTTCGAGAGAAATTCCTTCTCTAGAAAGGATCCATTCTTGGCAACGAAGATTTTGCCTTCGGATCTATGATAGAAGGTATACCCAATAGTTTCCTTCGGGTATCCTATGAAGACGCATTTTTTCGCTTTGGGTTCAAGCTTGTCCGGCTGTAACTTCTTTACATAGGCTTCGCATCCCCAAACTTTAAGGAACGACAATTTAGTTTTCTTCCCAAACCATAATTCATACGGTGTCGTTTCAACGGATTTAGATGGTGCCCTATTTAAAGTGAATGCGGCTGTTTCTAATGCATAACCCCAAAATGATAGCGGTAAATCTGTAAGTGACATCATAGAACGAACCATATCTAAGAGAGTTCGATTACGATGTTCGGACACACCATTACGCTGTGGTGTTCCCGGCGGTGTCAATTGTGAAAGTATTCCGCACTTCTTTAAATGCTCGCCAAACTCGTAACTTAGATATTCACCTCCACGATCAGAACGTAGAAACTTAATCTTCTTGTTACGTTGATTCTCTACCTCACTTTGAAACTCCTTAAACATCTCGAAAGTTTCGGACTTATGTTTCATGAAATAGATATACCCATATCTACTCAAGTCATCTGTGAAGGTAAGAACATAACGATAACCACCGCGCGATGCTACACTCATTGGACCACATACATCGGTATGTATGATTTCCAATAAGTCCGTAGCTCGCTCCATCATACCAGAAAATGGAGTCTTAGTCATTTTGCCCATCAGACATGCTTCGCATCTATCAAGTGATTCAAAATCAAGTGATTCAAGAAGTCCATCGGAATGGAGTTTCTTCATACGCTTCACTCCAATGTGACCAAGACGACAGTGCCACATATAGGTCGAATTATCGCTTGATTTCAAACGTTTAGCTTCAATATTGTTGATATGTGTATTTCCACTATCGAGATTCAATAAAAATAGACCATCTATCAAAGGTGCATGTGCGTAAAACATATTACTCATATAAATAGAACAACCATTATTCTCAGATTTAAACAAGTAACCGTCTCGCAATAAACAAGATCCTGATATAATGTTCATGCTCAACGCAGGCACTAAATAACAATTATTTAAGTATAAAACTAATCCCGATGGTAGATGAAGAGGTAGCGTGCCGACCGCGATCACATCAACCTTTGATCCGTTTCCCACGCGCATCGTCACCTCGTTCTTCGCTAGCTTCCGTTTATTCTGCAGCACCTGTTTCGAGTTACAAATATGAGCAACCGAACCAGTATCAAATACCCAGGCACTACTACGAATACTAGTGAGATACACATCAATAACATGTATATCAGATATACCTTTCTTCTTGATGTTGCCGTTCTTCAAATCCGCCAAGTACTTTGGGCAATTCCGCTTCCAGTGACCTTCTCCCTTGCAGTAAAAGCACTCAGTTTCAGGCTTTGGTCCAGCCTTGGTTTTCTTCGTCGGCGTGGCAACTTTCTTACCACCCTTCTTGAAGTGTCCCTTTTGCTTAGACTTGCCTTTCTTGAATTTGGTGGTCTTATTGACCATCAACACTTGGTGCTCTTTCTTGATCTCCACTTCTGCAGATTTTAACATAGCAAATAGTTCTGGCAACTCTTTGTTCATGTTCTGCATGTTGTAGTTCATCACAAAGTTCCTGTAACTTGGTGGCAATGACTGGAGGACGCGGTAAACCCCCAAAGCATTAGGAATCACTATACCCAAGCTTTGAAGTTTGTTTGCGTGCCCAGACATCTTAAGCACATGCTCACTGACGGAGCTGCCCTCTTCCATCTTGCAGTTAAAGAACTTTTCAGAAGCCTCATAGCTTTCAATTGCCGCATGAGTCTCAAAAATCAATTTGAGATCCTCGACAATATCATATGGGTCTGACTCTTCAAACCTTTTCTGAAGCTCCGATTCTAAACCATACAAGATAGCACACTGAACTATGGAGTACTGATTCTTCCGAGCGAGGTAAACATTCTTTACTTCATCGGGAGCATCAGCTGCAGGTGGGTCACCCAGCGGTGCATCCAGCACATAGGTCAAATTACCAGCTGTGAGGACAATCCTCAAATTGCGGAACCAATCCGCGAAGTTGCTTCCATTGTTTTTCAACTTTTCTTTCTCTAGGAACGCATTAAAATTGATGGTAGGGGCTGCCATTGATCTACAACATATTTGTAATAGTTTAGACTAAGTTTATGACAAATTGAGTTCAAATTAATTAAATTAAACTAGGTGAACTCCCACTCAAAACAACATCCCTCACATTGTTTTAGTGATCACACGAACCAAATCCACTACATCAACACCGATCATCACGAGAGTTGATATAGTTTCAATGGCGAACAATCATCATGTTCATCATATCTACTATATGATTCATGCTTTACCTTTCGGTAATCCGTGTTCCTGAGACCATGTCTGTACATGCTAGGCTCGTCAAGATCAAACCTTAGCCACCGCATAAGCAAATCTGGCTTGCTTACGTTGTATACACTTGCGGAATCTAACACACCCGATCATCACGTGGTGCTTCAAAACAACAAGCTTTAGCAACGGTGCTAACTAAGGGCGAACACTTTATGATTTGAAATTCATGTGCATGAGGGATCATCTTATAATGCTACCGTAGTCTACTAAGCAATACAAGATGCATAAAGGATTAACATCACATGCAATTCATAATATGTGATATGATATGGCCTTTCTTCTTTGTGCTTCCGATCTCCATCTTCAAACACGAACATGATCTCCATCATCTCCGGCATTGCATCAAGGTCAATGACGCTTCACCATGGTTGTCGTCCACCGGCTTCAACTATTACAACTACTTTGAATAGACACGCGGGTCTTAACATAAATTAAAGACAACCATATGGCTCCTGCCGGTTGCCAACTTACAATAAGGAACATTGCATACATCAAATATAATCACAATCATGGCCATATCACATCACTGCACACCCCTGCAAAACAAAGTTAGACGCCTCTACTTTCTTTGCATATTTTACGTGGTTTGGGGCTTTCAATAAGTGTCGTTATAACTTACGAACAAGAAGCACAACATTGATACTAGCATTGTTGATTACCCGTTGTAAATTGGATCTTAACTATGCTAGGAGAAACAGGCACCCGCAAAGCCACTTATGCAATACAAGTTGCATGTCAAGCGTGGAGCAAGTCTCATGAACGATGTCATGTAAGGTTAGCCCGGGCCGCTTCATCCCAACATACCGCAAGATGCAAAGTACACAAAAAGCAATCTACAATAAAAGCATCAACGCCCACAATGACCATTGTGTTCTACTCGTGCAACAGATCTACATATAGACACGGCTCTGATACCACTGTAGGGGTTCGTAGCATGGAAAACAAAAATTTTCTATCGCATACAAACAAACAAGCCAAGATCTATCTACTAGATTGTAGCAACGAGTCGATGGTATAACTTACCCTCGAAGATTCCAAAGCGTTTAACGAGAGCGGATTCTCGTGGGTGATGTAGTCGTACTCTTTCCGATCTCAATATCGTGTAGACGATCCTTCCGGCGCCACGTTCCGGCAGCGCTCCCGCAGTCGGTCACACGTTCGGTACTCGACGAAGACCTTCCTCTCCCTTGTTCCAGCAGGCAGCGGAGGTTGTAGCACTCTCCTCGCGATTCCGGCAGCACAACGGCGTGGTACCGGAAGTAGAGGGGAAATCCCGCAGGGCTTCGCCTTAAGCCGGTGCGAGTATGGTGGAGCTTATGAGAGAGGCTATTAGTGGTCTAGTAATTAGACACACCAATTAGAAGGCTCTAAACCAACTAGAAGGCTCTAAACCGCTGGCTAAAGCAATTAGAAGCTCTAAACCAAAACGGCTCTAAATCGGAGGTAGAAGATAGGAACTTGTGTGTACTAGGAGGGGAGCCCTGCCCCTCCTTTTATGGGTGGGGAGGCGCGGCCAGGGGAGGGGAGTCCCTCCCCAAGTCGGCCTTGGGCTGGGCGCCGGCTTGGAGGAGTGGGACTCCTCCTCCAAGTTGGTTCCAACTCCTCTTGCTTGTTTCCCACAGTTTCCTGTTTTAGCCGTTTGACTTTCAAACTGGCAATTTGACTTTCATGTTTTTGGAACAGCAAGAACACTTAGTACATGATGCAATCATTCAATGACACACTCATGTACCCTCCCCCCCGGAGTGCCGGACAATCCGGAACCTTCTAGAACATTCCCGATGAAAACACCGGAATCATTCCCGAACTCCGAAACGGGACTTTCCTTATATGAATCTTATTCTCCGGACCATTCCGGATCACCTCGTGATATCCCGGATCCCATCCGAGACTCCGAACAACATTCGGTCTCTTTCTCATAATACCATAACTACTCAAACAACGTCGAATCCTTAAGTGTGTCTCCCTACGGTTCGTGAATTATGCGGACATGATCGAGACACTTCTCTGAACAATAACCAATAGAGGAATCTGGAAATTCATATGGCTCCCACATATTTCTACGATTACTTTGCGATCGAATGAACCACTTACATACGATACCAATTTCCCTTTGTCTCACGATAGTTTACTTATCCGAGGTTATGATCGTCGGTATCTCTGCATACCTAGTTCAACCTCGTTACCGATAAGTACTCTTTTCTCGTTCCCGTGATATGTGATCCCTTGTGACCAAGTCACATGCTTGCAAGCCAATTGGATGACATTCCACCGAGAGGGCCCAGAGTATATCTATCCGTCATGTGGATGGACAAATCCCACTCTTGATCCATGTGTTTCAACCAATACTTTCCGAACACTTAATGCCACCTTTATAGCCACCCAGTTACGGTGTGGTGTTTGATGTTATCAAAGCATCCATCCGGTAAAGGTGATATGCATGATCTCATGGTCGAAGGAATTAGGTTACTATGTATCAGAAAGCATATAGCAATTGAACTATTGAAATGACTTGATCTTTATGCTACGCTTATCAATAGGAGTATGTCCACCATATCATTCTCCTAACGATATGATCTTGTTGTTGATAACATCTCAATGTTCATGATATGGAAACCACAATCATTTAATCAACCAACAAGCTAGTGAAGTATAGAGGCTATACTAGGGACTTCAATTTAAGTTTACAATTCACACAAGTATTAATGTTTCCTTGTTGATACTATTATAGCATGAATATAAACATTTATCATAAACACAAAGATATAATAATAACTATATTTATTATTGCCTCTAGGGCATATCTCCAACAGTCTCCCACTTGCACTAGAGTCATCTAATCTAGATTACATGGTAATATACCGAACACCCATGGCAGTTTGGTGTTGGTCATGTTTTGCCCTCGGGAGAGGTTTAGTCAACGGATCCGCCACATTCAGATCTGTGTGTACTTTGCAAATCTTTATATCCCCATCCTGGATATGTTCTCGAATAGCGTGAAAACGCAGTTTGATATGCTTCAGCTTCTTGTGTGACATTGGTTCTTGCGCATTGGCTATGGCGCCCATGTTATCACAGTAGATAGACATTGGGTCCAGCGCACTTGGAACCACACCCAGCTCTGTAATGAACTCTTTCATCCATATCGCTTCTTGTGAAGCCTCCGAAGCAGCCATGTATTCCGATTCAGTTGAAGATCTCGCCACAACGCTTTGCTTTGCACTCCTCCAGCTAACTGCTGCACCATTCAAAATAAATACGTATCTAGATTGTGATTTAGAATCATCCGGATCGGTGTTCCAACTAGCATCGGTGTAACCATTAACAACGAGCTGTTCATCACCTCCATAAGAAAGAACCATATCCTTAGTTCTTCTCAAGTACTTAAGGATGTTTTTGACCGCTGTCCAATGATCCACTCCTGGATCACTTTGATATATGCTAGTTAGACTAACAGCATATGCGATGTCGGGTCTAGTACATAGCATGGCATACATTAGAGATCCTATGGCTGAGGCATAGGGAGTCTTACTCATCCTTTCTCTATCTTCTGCCGATGTTGGACTTTGAGTTTTACTCAAGGTCGTATTGGGCAACATGGGCAAGAACCCTTTCTTGCTTTCTTCCATTCCAAACTTCTTTAGAACTTTGTCCAAATATGTACTCTGTGACAATGATATTTGGCGTTTCGATCTATCTCTATAAATCTTTATGCCTAATATGTAAGCTGCTTCGCCAAGATCCTTCATTGAAAAACTATTATTCAAATATTCCTTGACACTATTAAGAAGGTCTACATCATTCCCAATCAACAATATGTCATCCACATACAGTATTAAGAATGCTACAGAGCTCCCACTCACTTTCTTGTAAATACAAGCTTCTCCATAAGTTTGTATAAAACCAAAACTTTTGATTACCTTATCAAAACGTTGATTCCAACTTCGGGATGCTTGCTTCAATCCATAGATGGACCGTTGAAGCTTGCATACCTTGTTAGCATCTTTAGGATCGACAAAACCTTTGGGTTGCATCATATACAACTCTTCATCAATGTCTCCATTGAGGAATGCTGTTTTGACATCCATCTGCCATATCTCATAATCATAATATGCAGCGATTGCTAACATAATCCTCACAGACTTTAGCTTCGCTACCGGTGAGAAAGTCTCATCATAGTCAACTCCTTGAATTTGTCGAAACCCTTTTGCGACAAGTCGAGCTTTATAGACAGTAACATTACCATCAACATCTGTTTTCTTCTTGAAAATCCATTTGTTCTCGACAGCCTTCCGGCCATCCGGTAAGTCCACCAAAGTCCATACTTGGTTTTCGTACATGGATCCAATCTCGTATTTCATGGCTTCTTGCCATTTATTGGAATCTGGGCTCATCATCGCTTCCTCATATGTCTCGGGGTCATCGGTGTTGTCCACCAACATGACACTCATAACGGAATCATACCAATCTGGAGTGATACGAGTTCTCGTTGACCTCCGAGGCTCTGTAGCAACTTCAACCGAAGTTTCATGATCACCATCATTAGCTCCCTCTCTAATTGGTGCAGGCACCACAGGAACTTCTTCCGGTGCTGCGCTACTCGCAATTTCGAGAGAAGGTTCAACAACCACGTCGAGTTCTACTTTCCTTCCAGTCACTTCTTTCGAGAGAAATTCCTTCTCTAGAAAGGATCCATTCTTGGCAACGAAGATTTTGCCTTCGGATCTATGATAGAAGGTATACCCAATAGTTTCCTTCGGGTATCCTATGAAGACGCATTTTTCCGCTTTGGGTTCAAGCTTGTCCGGCTGTAACTTCTTTACATAGGCTTCGCATCCCCAAACTTTAAGGAACGACAATTTAGGTTTCTTCCCAAACCATAATTCATACGGTGTCATTTCAACGGATTTAGATGGTGCCCTATTTAAAGTGAATGCGGCTGTTTCTAATGCATAACCCCAAAATGATAGCGGTAAATCTGTAAGTGACATCATAGAACGAACCATATCTAAGAGAGTTCGATTACGATGTTCGGACACACCATTACGCTGTGGTGTTCCCGGCGGTGTCAATTGTGAAAGTATTCCGCACTTCTTTAAATGCTCGCCAAACTCGTAACTTAGATATTCACCTCTACGATCAGAACGTAGAAACTTAATCTTCTTGTTACGTTGATTCTCTACCTCACTTTGAAACTCCTTAAACTTCTCGAAAGTTTCGGACTTATGTTTCATGAAATAGATATACCCATATCTACTCAAGTCATCTGTGAAGGTAAGAACATAACGATAACCACCGCGCGATGCTACACTCATTGGACCACATACATCGGTATGTATGATTTCCAATAAGTCCGTAGCTCGCTCCATCATACCAGAAAATGGAGTCTTAGTCATTTTGCCCATCAGACATGCTTCGCATCTATCAAGTGATTCAAAATCAAGTGATTCAAGAAGTCCATCGGAATGGAGTTTCTTCATACGCTTCACTCCAATGTGACCAAGACGACAGTGCCACATATAGGTCGAATTATCGCTTGATTTCAAACGTTTAGCTTCAATATTGTTGATATGTGTATTTCCACTATCGAGATTCAATAAAAATAGACCATCTATCAAAGGTGCATGTGCGTAAAACATATTACTCATATAAATAGAACAACCATTATTCTCAGATTTAAACAAGTAACCGTCTCGCAATAAACAAGATCCTGATATAATGTTCATGCTCAACGCAGGCACTAAATAACAATTATTTAAGTATAAAACTAATCCCGATGGTAGATGAAGAGGTAGCGTGCCGACCGCGATCACATCAACCTTTGATCCGTTTCCCACGCGCATCGTCACCTCGTTCTTCGCTAGCTTCCGTTTATTCTGCAGCACCTGTTTCGAGTTACAAATATGAGCAACCGAACCAGTATCAAATACCCAGGCACTACTACGAATACTAGTGAGATACACATCAATAACATGTATATCAGATATACCTTTCTTCTTGATGTTGCCGTTCTTCAAATCCGCCAAGTACTTTGGGCAATTCCGCTTCCAGTGACCTTCTCCCTTGCAGTAAAAGCACTCAGTTTCAGGCTTTGGTCCAGCCTTGGTTTTCTTCGTCGGCGTGGCAACTTTCTTACCACCCTTCTTGAAGTGTCCCTTTTGCTTAGACTTGCCTTTCTTGAATTTGGTGGTCTTATTGACCATCAACACTTGGTGCTCTTTCTTGATCTCCACTTCTGCAGATTTTAACATAGCAAATAGTTCTGGCAACTCTTTGTTCATGTTCTGCATGTTGTAGTTCATCACAAAGTTCCTGTAACTTGGTGGCAATGACTGGAGGACGCGGTAAACCCCCAAAGCATTAGGAATCACTATACCCAAGCTTTGAAGTTTGTTTGCGTGCCCAGACATCTTAAGCACATGCTCACTGACGGAGCTGCCCTCTTCCATCTTGCAGTTAAAGAACTTTTCAGAAGCCTCATAGCTTTCAATTGCCGCATGAGTCTCAAAAATCAATTTGAGATCCTCGACAATATCATATGGGTCTGACTCTTCAAACCTTTTCTGAAGCTCCGATTCTAAACCATACAAGATAGCACACTGAACTATGGAGTACTGATTCTTCCGAGCAAGGTAAACATTCTTTACTTCATCGGGAGCATCAGCTGCAGGTGGGTCACCCAGCGGTGCATCCAGCACATAGGTCAAATTACCAGCTGTGAGGACAATCCTCAAATTGCGGAACCAATCCGCGAAGTTGCTTCCATTGTTTTTCAACTTTTCTTTCTCTAGGAACGCATTAAAATTGATGGTAGGGGCTGCCATTGATCTACAACATATTTGCAATAGTTTAGACTAAGTTTATGACAAATTGAGTTCAAATTAATTAAATTAAACTAGGTGAACTCCCACTCAAAACAACATCCCTCACATTGTTTTAGTGATCACACGAACCAAATCCACTACATCAACACCGATCATCACGAGAGTTGATATAGTTTCAATGGCGAACAATCATCATGTTCATCATATCTACTATATGATTCATGCTTTACCTTTCGGTAATCCGTGTTCCTGAGACCATGTCTGTACATGCTAGGCTCGTCAAGATCAAACCTTAGCCACCGCATAAGCAAATCTGGCTTGCTTACGTTGTATACACTTGCGGAATCTAACACACCCGATCATCACGTGGTGCTTCGAAACAACAAGCTTTAGCAACAGTGCTAACTAAGGGCGAACACTTTATGATTTGAAATTCATGTGCATGAGGGATCATCTTATAATGCTACCGTCGTCTACTAAGCAATACAAGATGCATAAAGGATTAACATCACATGCAATTCATAATATGTGATATGATATGGCCTTTCTTCTTTGTGCTTCCGATCTCCATCTTAAAACACGAACATGATCTCCATCATCTCCGGCATTGCATCAAGGTCAATGACGCTTCACCATGGTTGTCGTCCACCGGCTTCAACTATTACAACTACTTTGAATAGACACGCGGGTCTTAACATAAATTAAAGACAACCATATGGCTCCTGCCGGTTGCCAACTTACAATAAGGAACATTGCATACATCAAATATAATCACAATCATGGCCATATCACATCACTGCACACCCCTGCAAAACAAAGTTAGACGCCTCTACTTTCTTTGCATATTTTACGTGGTTTGGGGCTTTCAATAAGTGTCGTTCTAACTTACGAACAAGAAGCACAACATTGATACTAGCATTGTTGATTACCCGTTGTAAATTGGATCTTAACTATGCTAGGAGAAACAGGCACCCGCAAAGCCACTTATGCAATACAAGTTGCATGTCAAGCGTGGAGCAAGTCTCATGAACGATGTCATGTAAGGTTAGCCCGGGCCGCTTCAGCCCAACATACCGCAAGATGCAAAGTACACAAAAATCAATCTACAATAAAAGCATCAACGCCCATAATGACCATTGTGTTCTACTCGTGCAACAGATCTACATATAGACACGGCTCTGATACCACTGTAGGGGTTCGTAGCATGGAAAACAAAAATTTTCTATCGCATACAAACAAACAAGCCAAGATCTATCTACTAGATTGTAGCAACGAGTCGATGGTATAACTTACCCTCGAAGATTCCAAAGCGTTTAACGAGAGCGGATTCTCGTGGGTGATGTAGTCGTACTCTTTCCGATCTCAAGATCGTGTAGACGATCTTTCCGGCGCCACGTTCCGGCAGCGCTCCCGCAGTCGGTCACACGTTCGGTACTCGACGAAGACCTTCCTCTCCCTTGTTCCAGCAGGCAGCGGAGGTTGTAGCACTCTCCTCGCGATTCCGACAGCACAACGGCGTGGTACCGGAAGTAGAGGGGAAATCCCGCAGGGCTTCGCCTTAAGCCGGTGCGAGTATGGTGGAGCTTATGAGAGAGGCTATTAGTGGTCTAGTAATTAGACACACCAATTAGAAGGCTCTAAACCAACTAGAAGGCTCTAAACCGCTGGCTAAAGCAATTAGAAGCTCTAAACCAAAACGGCTCTAAACCGGAGGTAGAAGATAGGAACTTGTGTGTACTAGGAGGGGAGCCCGGCCCCTCCTTTTATGGGTGGGGAGGCGCGGCCAGGGGAGGGGAGTCCCTCCCCAAGTCGGCCTTGGGCTGGGCGCCGGCTTGGAGGAGTGGGACTCCTCCTCCAAGTTGGTTCCAACTCCTCTTGCTTGTTTCCCACAGTTTCCTGTTTCCCACAGTTTCCTGTTTTAGCCGTTTGACTTTCAAACTGGCAATTTGACTTTCATGTTTTTGGAACAGCAAGAACACTTAGTACATGATGCAATCATTCAATGACACACTCATGTACCCTCCCCCCCCGGAGTGCCGGACAATCCGGAACCTTCTAGAACATTCCCGATGAAAACACCGGAATCATTCCCGAACTCCGAAACGGGACTTTCCTTATATGAATCTTATTCTCCGGACCATTCCGGATCACCTCGTGATATCCCGGATCCCATCCGAGACTCCGAACAACATTCGGTCTCTTTCTCATAATACCATAACTACTCAAACAACGTCGAATCCTTAAGTGTGTCTCCCTACGGTTCGTGAATTATGCGGACATGATCGAGACACTTCTCTGAACAATAACCAATAGAGGAATCTGGAAATTCATATGGCTCCCACATATTTCTACGATTACTTTGCGATCGAATGAACCACTTACATACGATACCAATTTCCCTTTGTCTCACGATAGTTTACTTATCCGAGGTTATGATCGTCGGTATCTCTGCATACCTAGTTCAACCTCGTTACCGATAAGTACTCTTTTCTTGTTCCCGTGATATGTGATCCCTTGTGACCAAGTCACATGCTTGCAAGCCAATTGGATGACATTCCACCGAGAGGGCCCAGAGTATATCTATCCGTCATGTGGATGGACAAATCCCACTCTTGATCCATGTGTTTCAACCAATACTTTCCGAACACTTAATGCCACCTTTATAGCCACCCAGTTACGGTGTGGTGTTTGATGTTATCAAAGCATCCATCCGGTAAAGGTGATATGCATGATCTCATGGTCGAAGGAATTAGGTTACTATGTATCAGAAAGCATATAGCAATTGAACTATTGAAATGACTTGATCTTTATGCTACGCTTATCAATAGGAGTATGTCCACCATATCATTCTCCTAACGATATGATCTTGTTGTTGATAACATCTCAATGTTCATGATATGGAAACCACAATCATTTAATCAACCAACAAGCTAGTGAAGAATAGAGGCTATACTAGGGACTTCAATTTAAGTTTACAATTCACACAAGTATTAATGTTTCCTTGTTAATACTATTATAGCATGAATATAAACATTTTTCATAAACACAAAGATATAATAATAACTATATTTATTATTGCCTCTAGGGCATATCTCCAACAGAGGGAGTGTCCCAACCTTTAAACAATATAAGGTGGAGTCCCCTGTGTTTACAATGCTAGTCCCTGGATCAATAGCTAGCATCCACAGTTAAGATGTAATATCAAGAAACAAAGGTCATAACATAACTTTATAACCAGGAATAACATAATTTTTATTACATCTTACATAGCTCATTTGGCTATTACATTACATTGCAGCGGAATAACTATAAGTATGGGGTCCTTCATCTTCAAAGTGCCACAGGCAGATGTTGGTTGTAGACTTTGTAATCCTAATCAATCAATCTTCACTAAAATCAATCAAACCTGCAACATTACAAGTTACAGCCACTAGGGTCAATACATTTGAATTGTATTGTCAAGCTTCACTACTATGTATAATATGAGTGGATCCTATCATTACATGCAATTTTGGCTAAGTAGGGTTTAAGGCTCATTTGCATAAAGAAAAATTTATCCTATCTTTTCAAAATGGTTTTGGTCCTTTGTCAAATCTCCTTTTCAAAATCCCTTGAACTCCTTGGTATCCCCAAGTATTCAAGTCCATGTTAAAAATCTCTTGAGCTCCTTGGTAACCCCAAGTGCATCAAGTTTTCATCAAAAATCTCTTGAGCTTCTTGGTAACCCCAAGTGCATCAAGTTTTCATCAAAATCTCTTGAGCTCCTTGGTAACCCCAAGTGCATCAAGTTTTCATCAAAATCTCTTGAGCTCCTTGGTAACCCCAAGTGCATAAATCTTTATAAAGTTTTCTTTTAGAAATTAGAATGTCGAGATTTCCCATAGCTTCAAACTTTAGTTGCTCAGTATTGTCCATAACCGGGGACACGGCTAAGTACTTAGATTTTATTATCTTCTGCAGAAGTTGCACACTTTACCCACGTGTCACAATCCCATCCTTTTGCCACCAGTGGCCACTGGATTAGTGCTCACCAAGATGGAGTACCGGCAGATTGAGAATGTGACGAAGTCTTTCCAAAGGGTCCTCCCATACACCATTGCTAGCTTGTCTTCAAGTACCCATGTAGGATTCCAGGTCCTCATGTCCAGTAGCCTGAAGACAATGCATGGGTCTTCCCAATGTAGTTGACTAAGCCAGAGCCATAATAGCATGTGGTTGCACACGAAAGCCACAATTGGAGAAACATGTTCAATCTCTAAGTTTCCTGGGTGGTTTTCTTTTGGAGCACAACACAAAGAGATTGCCATAGACATGGATCCTTTTGTTGCCACCTTCTCCAAACTCAAAGTATCCTTGGCCACCCAGGTGGTTCATTGAGTCCTTGTTTTATTATATAAAAACGCAAGTCCTTTTCTCAACTTCATAAAATCTCAACATGTATCTCTTTTCAAAATATAGCATGGCTAAGCTTGTAACAACTACATTGTTTTCACTAAGGAATGTATAGGTAATCCTATTAGGATTTAGCATAGCATAAGTTTAGAAATTCTTTTCATGCATGTTTCAAAATCCACTAAGCATAATGAAAATAGTAGGACTTTAGATGATAGTGTCACTTGCCTTTTTGGTAGGGAATGATGGTTCACTCCTTGATCTTGCTAGTCTCACACTTTTATAACTTCACTACAATCAATCAAGCAAACACATTATCAACTAGCATTCCAAACCAATAATCAATCAAACAATTTCACACACATAAAACAATGGGATCTAAGTCATGCATGTAAGCATGCAAGAGATGGTTCTATTTTCAAAGGTGGTCTCCACTAGGCCTCTAAACTTTGTAATGTTCAAGGTAGTCATTTTTCAAAGTGGCAAAGTCATTTGCAAAAGGATTTTGTCCAAAAACCATTTTTAAATCTTTTCATTATTTTATGTGGTGGAAAACATTTTTATCAAAGCAACAACTTTAAGTTGTTCACCAAATAAGTTGTTGTTTCTCAAAACTTGGTGTTTAGGGTCAGTAGGTTTGATCCAAAACATTTTCCCAAAGTTTTTACTCCAAAAACATTTTCATAACAAAACCATTATTTTTATTTTGGCTAGAAATGGGCTAAACCAATTAATCAATCCTAAACTTTACCAAATCCATTTTCAAAACCATGGGTTGGTTCCTAGGGTCAGTAAGTTTACCACAAACTAATTTGAAAAGGTTTTAACCCTAAAAACATTTTTGAATCATTTTTCTAGTCTAAACAAGCATACAAAAGTTTCTGCAAAAAAAACAATCTAACAGATACTATTTGCTAAACAAATTCCATGGTTGTCTAGGGCTTGTTCCACTGATTCCAACGATATAAAGTTTGCAATTTTTGGACGTGTGGATCAAAAGTTATAGGGATTTCAATTTGCAACTCAAATCTGATTCAAATTCTACTTCTAAATCATCTGGTGACACGCGGCGCAACGCTATTCGCTGGTACCGGTTCGGTCGGATCGGCTCTGCGGCGCGTTGGATATAAACAGATCGTGCGGCACAGGATGCGTACCCCTTCGGTGCTTAAGTGATCTATCGCGAGCGTCGGATCAAGATCCTACGGTGCTGGTTCGCGTGACCAAACGCGAGCGGTGCCGACGGTGGCTAGCGGCGGCGCACGGCCAGGCGGTGGCGCTACGGCGGTTACAGGAAGCAAAGAGGGGAGGGAAAGTGCTCACCGAGGTTGCTAGGATGTGGTGATGCTCGAGGTACAGTCGGCTTGGCAAGGGGCGCTCAGGGTTGCGGTGGATTGCTCGCCGGAGTAGGGTCTGGCGACGGGTGGTTCTGTTCGCGTTCGAAGGCGACGCTGTCGATCACGAGGAGGCAAACAGAGGGTGTGGTCAGATGTAGGAGATCACATAGAAGACGCGTGCGTGAAGGAGAAAGCTTGGGGCGGTCTGGACTTACCAGGAAACATCGCCGGAGATGTTGCAGACGCGGCGGCGCTCAGTCGAAGTGGTTGGCATCGTTCTGAGGCGCCCGCGGTCGAACGAAGAGTACAGGGAGAATCGTCTGGGAGTGGGGAGTCTGCTCGTGTGCTCGGGGAGGCACGGGATGGTGGAGCTTGGCCGGAATCGACAAGGAGGGTCGTCGGAGCAGTGAGAGTGTCGAGCCAAATTCGGCAGCCTGGAGGCGTGCTTGGGAGAGGAGTCAGAGGGGAAATGGAGAGGAGGCGCTGGCGATTAATAGGACGTGGTCGCAGCGAGGTTAAGGCGCGGCATTACTGCGAATTGAAGCCGCGGAATCACTGGCAGAAACGGCCGGCGTGGTCGTCGCGAGGAAGAAGAGGAGTGAGCTGGCTGCGTGGGTCCCTGCTGTCAGCGAGGAAGAGAGAGAGGGGTTTGGGGCCACCAGTCAGCGTCTGTTCGAGTTAGAAACTGAGTGCGAAACGTTTTCTTCGGGGAGGGGGAGCTGGGCTGGTTCTGGGCCTTGTTGGGCTGCTGGGTTGGGTCGAGTCCAACTCTATTTTTTTCTGTCTGAAAGTTTTATCCTTTTCTATTTCTAATTTCTGTTTTGAAATTCAAACAACACTCAAGCATTCAAATTGATTCAAACAATCACCAAACAATGCAACTTTGAATTTGGTTATGTTCAGTAACATAAACCAAAATTCCAAAACCAAAATAATAATTTATTTTAGGGTCCATTATTAATTAAATAAATAGACCATTGTTATTAAATCAAATAGGATTTGTTTTATTTAAATACTCCTTTTGAAATCTAATTATTTTTAAAACCAAATCAGTAGGTTTTATTTGAGAATATGAAATACTTGGAAAACTTATTTTAAATAAATAAGTAAGTTTTGATGTTTTGGAAATAGTAAAACCTTTATTAATAAAACTTGGATATTAAATCCTTATTTCTTTATTTAAATAAACCTTTACTATTTTTATCAAAACAAAATGTTTTATTTCAAAAGCTTGGCCAAGGTTTAATTTGGCTCTATAAAATAGTCCTTATTTGTAAAACTTTTATTTCATTTGAAAACCAAATCTTTTTATTTAAAAGATCCAAAATAGTATTTCTAAAATATTTTATTTTCCTTTATCAAATGTTTATCTTTTTAAATCCCTTTAGGATTTATTTGATCCAAATTGGTTTGAAGATTTCCAATTGGATTCAAAAGTTTCTTCTCACCCTGAAAATCAATCAAAGTTTTATTTTATTCATTTATTTTTCACATTACAAGATTTGGAAAATCTTGGGATGTGACAGGCTACCACCCTTAAAATAAATCTCGTCCCGAGATTTGGGAAAGCTAGGGTTACAAGTAGGCTCAAAACAACTAGGGTACTACCACCCTTAAAAATAAAATTTCAAACAAAATTACATATTGGCCTTCTTGGGATCCTGGAAAACTTCTCTAAGCAAACATTTGCATTGTGTCCTTGGTTTCCATACTTGACTCATGGGCCAAGGTTGAGTTTATCCATAGGCTTGTTCAACTTGTTCTTCATCTTTTCTGGACAGTTGCTGGCATAGTGTCCTGGGTTCTTGCAATTGAAACAGTTGATGTCTTTGAGTTCTTTACGTAGCTCTTGTGGACAAGTTGTTACATAATGGGCTAGCTCTTTGCAGTTGTTGCACACCACTTGGCCAATTTCCTTATTCTTCTGGTTCTCTGGGCATTCACTGTAATAGTGTCCCATTTCCTTACACTTATGACATTGCACATGGCTTTTGTCTTTCTTTTGCTTCTTGGGTTTCTTTGGTCCTTTGAATTGGGTTGTTTTGTTTGGAGGTATAAGTGGACCTTTTCCTTTGTCATCAACATTCTTGGTAGACTTGGAACCTTCTTGATGGTTTGCAATCATTTGTTGCACTCCACCTTGTTTCCTCTCTTCCACAATGGAATAGATGGGGCATTGGATAGGAACATGGTTGTTTCCTTCACATAGGTAGCAAGTAGCTTGAGAAGTGGGACATTGTCCAGCAGGATGTTTCTCTTCACAGTTGGGGAATTGATCTCCATGCTCCTTGGAAGTATGATCCTTGTCTCCACAAATAATGCAAGCTGGGGCTCCATCTAGGATAATATTTCTGTCATCCTTGTTGTCAAAAACTCTTTTGGGATAGCTTTCTTCCATTTTGATCATTTGATCAGTTACCTTAAGAATCAATTGGCCTTGAGTTTCTAAAAATCCTTGCAGGGTTGGATCTTCTCCACTAGTGTTGGCTATGAATTGAGCTGTCACTTGGTTCAACTGGTTCTGAGTTGCTATGAGCTCTTTCATGCTGTCCTCTTGGTTGGTGTTTATGTCATCAACCTTGGAGTCTCTTGGGGAAGTCATCTGTTTGGGTTGAATGAGGGTTAGAATAGGTAAGATATTTCTAAGGAATCAATTCTAATCACACATATCACAATTCACACAAGCAATGTGCATGCAATCACAAACCAAACATTTCACTCAAACACAAAGTTCAAGCACATACTTAGGCAACAAAATATTTTTGTTACACCACATAAGTTGGTGAGTTTGACTTAACTAAAATATGGTGGTCCATCTATATGGTTCACTTGTGATCTTTCCAACCTTCTTGGTTGATCCTTTTTGCATGAGATCATGGTTTCCTTGAGAAAAACTCTTGGGCATAACACTTCTAGTGGTGTGGGATCCTTCTAACTTTTGCATTCCCTTAGTCTCCTAATCTTGAGCAAGAGTTCCTTGTTTCACTTGTAGTCCTTAGTGGTATCCAAGTTGGAAATCATTGGTGAACATGCTGAAGATGTTGAAGTCATTAGAGTTGAAGAAGTTGAAGTCATTAGAGTTGAAGAAATTGAAGTCATTAGAGTTGAAGAACTTGAAGTCATTAGAATTTAAGAAGTTGAAGTCATTAGGATTGAAGAAGTTGAAGTCATTAGAGTTGAAGAAGTTGAAGAAGTCCTTTGCACATGGTGTAGTCTTGGCCATGGGTAGGTTTTTCCATCAAGTTGAAGTAGAAGAGATATAGAGTTGAAACCAAAATGGTTGAGGAAAGAGTTTACAAGATTTGTTTGTAAATAAGTTTTGGAACAAATACAACTCTTATTTTTCTAAGGGTTTTTGTCCAATCCTAGGTTTACAAATCCTACAGGCAACACAATGCTCTGATACCATCTGTAGAGGGAGTGTCCCAACCTTTAAACAATATAAGGTGGAGTCCCCTGTGTTTACAATGCTAGTCCCTGGATCAATAACTAGCATCCACAGTTAAGATGTAATATCAAGAAACAAAGGTCATAACATAACTTTATAACCAGGAATAACATAATTTTTATTACATCTTACATAGCTCATTTGGCTATTACATTACATTGCAGCGGAATAACTATAAGTATGGGGTCCTTCATCTTCAAAGTGCCATAGGCAGATGTTGGTTGTAGACTTTGTAATCCTAATCAATCAATCTTCACTAAAATCAATCAAACCGGCAACATTACAAGTTATAGCCACAAGGGTCAATACATTTGAATTGTATTGGCAAGCTTCACTACTATGTATAATATGAGTGGATCCTATCATTACATGCAATTTTGGCTAAGTAGGGTTTAAGGCTCATTTGCATAAAGCAAAATTTATCCTATCTTTTCAAAATGGTTTTGGTCCTTTGTCAAATCTCCTTTTCAAAATCCGTTGAACTCCTTGGTATCCCCAAGTATTCAAGTCCATGTTAAAAATCTCTTGAGCTCCTTGGTAACCCCAAGTGCATCAAGTTTTCATCAAAAATCTCTTGAGCTTCTTGGTAACCCCAAGTGCATCAAGTTTTCATCAAAATCTCTTGAGCTCCTTGGTAACCCCAAGTGCATCAAGTTTTCATCAAAATCTCTTGAGCTCCTTGGTAACCCCAAGTGCATCAAGCTTTATAAAGTTTTCTTTTAGAAATTAGAATGTCGAGATTTCCCATAGCTTCAAACTTTAGTTGCTCAGTATTGTCCATAACCGGGGACACGGCTAAGTACTTAGATTTTATTATCTTCTGCAGAAGTTGCACACTTTACCCACATGTCACAATCCCATCCTTTTGCCACCAGTGGCCACTGGATTAGTGCTCACCAAGATGGAGTACCGGCAGATTGAGAACGTGACGAAGTCTTTCCAAAGGGTCCTCCCATACACCATTGCTAGCTTGTCTTCAAGTACCCATGTAGGATTCCAGGTCCTCATGTCCAGTAGCCTGAAGACAATGCATGGGTCTTCCCAATGTAGTTGACTAAGCCAGAGCCATAATAGCATGTGGTTGCACACGAAAGCCACAATTGGAGAAACATGTTCAATCTCTAAGTTTCCTGGGTGGTTTTATTTTGGAGCACAACACAAAGAGATTGCCATAGACATGGATCCTTTTGTTGCCACCTTCTCCAAACTCAAAGTATCCTTGGCCACCCAGGTGGTTCATTGAGTCCTTGTTTTATTATATAAAAACGCAAGTCCTTTTCTCAACTTCATAAAATCTCAACATGTATCTCTTTTCAAAATATAGCATGGCTAAGCATGTAACAACTACATTGTTTTCACTAAGGAATGTATAGGGAATCCTATTAGGATTTAGCATAGCATAAGTTTAGAAATTCTTTTCATGCATGTTTCAAAATCCACTAAGCATAATGAAAATAGTAGGACTTTAGATGATAGTGTCACTTGCCTTTTTGGTAGGGAATGATGGTTCACTCCTTGATCTTGCTAGTCTCACACTTTTCTAACTTCACTACAATCAATCAAGCAAACACAATATCAACTAGCATTCCAAACCAATAATCAATCAAACAATTTCACACACATAAAACAATGGGATCTAAGTCATGCATGTAAGCATGCAAGAGATGGTTCTATTTGCAAAGGTGGCTCCACTAGGCCTCTAAACTTTGTAAGGTTCAAGGTAGTCATTTTTCAAAGTGGCAAAGTCATTTGCAAAAGGATTTTGTCCAAAAACCATTTTAAATCTTTTCATTATTTTATGTGGTGGAAAACATTTTTATCAAAGCAACAACTTTAATTTGTTCACCAAATAAGTTGTTGTTTCTCAAAACTTGGTGTTTAGGGTCAGTAGGTTTGATCCAAAACATTTTCCCAAAGTTTTTACTCCAAAAACATTTTCATAACAAAACCATTATTTTTATTTTGGCTAGAAATGGGCTAAACCAATTAATCAATCCTAAACTTTAACAAATCCATTTTCAAAACCATGGGTTGGTTCCTAAGGTCAGTAAGTTTACCACAAAATAATTTGCAAAGGTTTTAACCCTAAAATATTTTTGAATCATTTTTCTAGTCTAAACAAGCATACAAAAGTTTCTGCAAAAACAAACAATCTAACAGATACTATTTGCTAAACAAATTCCATGGTTGGCTAGGGCTTGCTCCACTGATTCCAACGATATAAAGTTTGCAATTTTTGGACGTGTGGATCAAAAGTTATAGGGATTTCAATTTGCAACTCAAATCTGATTCAAATTCTATTTCTAAATCATCTGGTGACACGCGGCGCAACACTATTCGCTGGTACCGGTTCGGTCGGATCGGCTCTGTGGCGCGTTGGATCTAAACAGATCGTGCGGCACAGGATGCGTACCCCTTCGGTGCTTAAGTGATCTATCGCGAGCGTCAGATCAAGATCCTACGGTGCTGGTTCGCTTGACCAAACGTGAGCAGCGCCGACGGTGGCTAGCGGCGGCGCACGGCCAGGCGGTGGCGCTATGGCGGTTATAGGAAGCAAAGAGGGGAGGGAAAGTGCTCACCGAGGTCGCAAGGATGTGGTGATGCTCGAGGTACAGTCGGCTTGGCAAGGGGCGCTCAGGGTTGCGGTGGATTGCTCGCCGGAGTAGGGTCTGGCGACGGGTGGTTCTGTTCGCGGTCGAAGGCGACGCTGTCGATCACAAGGAGGCAAACAGAGGGTGTGGTCAGATGCAGGAGATCACAGAGAAGACGCGTGCGTGAAGGAGAAAGCTTGGGGCGGTCTAGACTTACCAGGAAACGTCGCCGGAGATGTTGCAGATGCGGCGGCGCTCAGTCAAAGTGGTTGGCGTCGTTCTGAGGCGCCCGCGGTCGAACGAAGAGTACAGGGAGAATCGTCTGGGAGTGGGGAGTCTGCTCGTGTGCTCGGGGAGGCACGGGATGGTGGAGCTTGGCCGGAATCGACAAGGAGGGTCGTCGGAGCAGTGAGAGTGTCGAGCCAAATTCGGCAGCCTGGAGGCGTGCTTGGGAGAGGAGTCAGAGGGGAAATGGAGAGGAGGCGCTGGCGATTAATAGGACGTGGTCGCAGCGAGGTTAAGGCGCGGCATTACTGCGAATTGAAGCCGCGGAATCACTGGCAGAAACGGCCGGCGTGGTCGTCGCGAGGAAGAAGAGGAGTGAGCTGGCTGCGTGGGTCCCTACTGTTAGCGAGGAAGAGAGAGGGGTTTGGGGCCACCAGTCAGCGTCTGTTCGAGTTAGAAACTGAGTGCGAAACGTTTTCTTCGGGGAGGGGGAGCTGGGCTGGTTCTGGGCCTTGATGGGCTGCTGGGTTCGGTCGAGTCCAACTCTATTTTTTTCTGTCTGAAAGTTTTATCCTTTTCTATTTCTAATTTCTGTTTTGAAATTCAAACAACACTCAAGCATTCAAATTGATTCAAACAATCACCAAACAATGCAACTTTGAATTTGGTTCTGTTCAGTAACATAAACCAAAATTCCAAAACCAAAATAATAATTTTATTTTAGGGTCCATTATTAATTAAATAAATAGACCATTGTTATTAAATCAAATAGGATTTGTTTTATTTAAATACTCCTTTTGAAATCTAATTATTTTCAAAACCAAATTAGTAGGTTTTATTTGAGAATAAGAAATACTTGGAAAACTTATTTTAAATAAATAAGTAAGTTTTGATGTTTTGGAAATAGTAAAACCTTTATTAATAAAACTTGGATATTAAATCCTTATTTCTTTATTTAAATAAACCTTTACTATTTTTATCAAAACAAAATGTTTTATTTCAAAAGCTTGGCCAAGGTTTAATTTGGCTCTATAAAATAATCCTTATTTGTAAAACTTTTATTTCATTTGAAAACCAAATCTTTTTATTTAAAAGATCCAAAATAGTATTTCTAAAATATTTTATTTTCCTTTATCAAATGTTTATCTTTTTAAAACCCTTTAGGATTTATTTGATCCAAATTGGTTTGAAGATTTCCAATTAGATTCAAAAGTTTCTTCTCACCCTGAAAATCAATCAAAGTTTTATTTTATTCATTTATTTTTCACATTACAAGATTTGGAAAATCTTGGGATGTGACAGTCCACTAGCATCAACTATTACAACTTCTTTGAATAGACATGCAGGTCTTAACGGAATTTAAGAAACAACCATATGGCTCCTGCCGGTTGCCAACTTACAATAAGGGACATTGCATACATCATATATAATCACAATCATGGCCATATCACATCACAGCACACCCCTGCAAAACAAAGTTAGACGCCTCTAATTTTCTTTGCATGTTTTACGTGGTTTGGGGCTTTCAATAAGTGCCGTTCTAACTTACGAACAAGAACCACACCATTGATACTAGTATCGTCAATCACCCGTTGTAAATTGAATCTTAACTATGTTGGGAGAAACAGGCACCCGCAAAGCCACTTATGCAATACAAGTTGCATGTCAAGCGTGGAGCAAGTCTCATGAATGATGTCATGTAAGGTTAGCCTGGGCCGCTTCATCCCACCATCCCGCAAGATGCAAAGTACACAAGAAGCAATTGACAAAAAAAGCATCAACGCCCACAATGACCATTGTGTTCTACTCGTGCAACAGATCTACATATAGACACGGCTCTGATACCACTGAAGGGGTTCGAAGCATGGAAAACAAATAAATTCTACCGCATGAACACACAATCAAGATCTAATCTATGATCAAGCCAAGATCTATCTATTAGATTGTAGCAACGAGTCGATAGAATACTAACCCTCGAAGATCCAAAGCGGTTAACGAGAGCAGATTCTCGTGGGTGATGTAGTCATACTCTTGCCGATCTCAAGATCGCGAAGACGATCCTTCCGGCGCCGCGTTCCGGCAGTGCTCCCGCAGTCGGTCACACATACGGTACTCGATGAAGACCTTCCTCTCCCTTGTTCCAGCAGGCAGCAGAGGTTGTAGCACTCTCCTCGTGGTTCCGGCAGCACGACGGCGTGGTGTCGAAAGTAGAGGGGAGATCTCGCAGGGCTTCGCCTTAAGTCGAAGCGAGTATGGTGGAGAAAGAGAGGTTCCTTGGAGATCTAGGGTTTAGAAGCACCAAGGGGAGAGGTGTAGCCGGCGGCTAGGGTTTTGCGAAACCCTAGTCAGCGACTTGGGAGGAGGCCCTAGGCGGCGGCAGCAGGAGGTGGCCGGCGACTTGGGGCTAGGGTTTAGGTGTGAGGGGTAGGGGGCGCCCTACCCCTCCTTATATAGGTGGGAGGGGGCGACTTGGGAGGAGGGAGTCCTCTTCCTACTCCCCTTCATGGCCGGTGGGTGGAGGGAGTGGGACTTCCTCCCCAAGTAGGTTTCCTACTCTCCCTCCACCAAGCAAACTTCAGATTTGACTTTTCAAATTGGCGTTTGACTTTCAAACTTTGATTTGATTTCTATCTTTATATTGCCCAGACAAGTGACCTAGTACATGATGCAACCATTCCACATTGTCATGACACATTCATGTACCCTTCCCCTCCGGAGTGCCGGACCTTCCGGACCCTTCTAGAACATTCCTGGTGAAAACACCGGAATCATTCCTGAACTCCTAAACAGGACTTTCCTTATATGAATCTTATTCTCCGGACCATTTCGGATCTCCTTGTGATATCCCGGATCCCATCCGAGACTCCGAACAACATTCAGTCTCTTACTCATCATTCCATAACTACTCAACAACATCGAATCCTTAAGTGTGTCTCCCTACAGTTCGTGAATTATGCGGACATGACCGAGACACTTCTCCGATCAATAACCAATAGAGGAATCTGGAAATTCATATGGCTCCCACATATTTCTACGATTACTTTGCGATCGAATGAACCACTTACATACGATACCAATTTCCCTTTGTCTCATGATAGTTTACTTATCCGAGGTTTTGATCGTCGGTATCTCTGCATACCTAGTTCAACCTCGTTACTGATAAGTACTCTTTTCTCGTTCCCGCGGTATGTGATCCCTTGTGAGCCAGTCACATGCTTGCAAGCTAATTGGATGACATTCCACTGAGAGGGCCCAGAGTATATCTATCCATCATATGGATGGACAAATCCCACTCTTGATCCATGTGCCTCAACCCATACTTTCCAAACACTCAATTCCACCTTTATAGCCACCCAGTTACGGTGTGGTGTTTGATGTCATCAAAGCATCCTTCCGGTGATGGTGATTAATATGATCTCATGGTCGAAGGAATTAGGTTACTATGTATCAGAAAGCTTATAGCAAATGAACTATATTAAATGACTTGATCTTTGTGCTACGCTTAACTATAGGAGTATGTCCATCACATCATTCTCCTAATGATATGACCCTGTTGTTAATAAGATCTCTATGTTCATGATCAGGAAACCATGATCGTATATTAACCAACAAGCTAGTTTAACAAGAGGCTTTACTAGGGACTCTTTTATGTTTACAAATCACACAAGTATTAATGTTTCCGGTTAATACAATTATAGCATGGTATGTAAACATTTATCATAAGTATGAAGATATGATAATAACCACTTTATTATTGCCTCTTGGGCATATCTCTAACACATACACCAAAGTATCGCCCCAACCCATCTCCAGGATTTGCCCCAAGAACCAACAGACTCCCGATGAACCGTCCGACCTATCCCAACCATGGAAACCCAAGGCTCAGAGGAAATCACAACAACCCTGGCAACCCCAGCAATTTCAACCGTGCACCGCCCAAGTTCAACAACAACAATGTCGCCACCAACAGCAACATTGCCCCGAGAACTGGAAGCAATGATGTGCCTGTTGCAGCAAAGGACAAGTCGCAAGTGACTTGTTATGAATGTGGAACCAAGGGTCACTATTCCAATGAGTGCCCCAAGAAGATTGCCGCCGCCCCCAATTCAAATGCCCCATCTCAGCAGCAGCGTCGTGTTCAGCCTAGAAGAAGGTTTGCCCCAGGGAACTCACTCAACCGCAACATCCGTCTCTTTCTCATGCATGTGGAAGAAGCCCAAGAAGCGCCAGATGTCGTGCTGGGTATGTTTTCTGTTAACTCAGTACTTGCAAGAGTGTTGTTTGATTCCGGAGCATCGCCCTCGTTTGTTACGGAAGAATTTGCATGCACTAGTAAGATTCAACCAACCAAATTGAAGCATGTTATGATAGTTCAAATACCTGGTTCAACCACCAAAGCTTGACAAATTTGCAAGGCCGTGCCCATACGAATCCATGGCATATATTTTTATGCTAATCTAATAGTACTCGGAACTAAAGGTTTGGAAGTAGTACTAGGAATGGATTGGATGTCCAAACATAAAGGATTAATCGAGTGTGCCAAGAAAGCCATAACCATGACAGTACAGTCGGAATATCAGTAGAGCATGTATCTGAAACCTTGCCCTGTCAATTCGAATGCAACAAGAGTATAGACCACCCAACCCTTGACCAAGTCAGGATAGTCTATGAATACCCCGATGTATTTCCAGATGTTTTGCCCGGTATGCCCCCAGATCTGGATATCGAGTTTATCATTGAACTAATCCCTGGAACCAGACCCATAGCCCAGAGACCATATAGTATGAACCCGTCTGAATTAGTGGAGCTGAAGAAGAAACTGGATGCTATGTTGGAGATAGGATTGATCCAACCAAGTGCGTCGCCATGGAGATCACCTGTCTTGTTTGTCGACAAGAAAATTGGAGGTAACCGTTTATGTATGGATTATTGGAAGTTGAATGATGTCACCATCAAGAACAAGTACCTGTTCCCAAAGATAGAAGACCTATTTGACCAGTTGACTGGTGCCAAAGTGTTTTCTAAGATTGATCTTAGAACTGTCTATCATCAACTCAAGATTCGCGCAGAGGATATTCCAAAGACTGCCTTTACCAACAGACATGGATTATACGAGTATACTGTCATGTCTTTTGGATTAACCAATGCTCCGCTTATTTCATGAACCTCATGAATAAGATTTTTATGGACTTCCTGGATAAGTTTGTCGTTGTTTTCATTCATGACATTCTGAATTATTCCAAATCAGAAGAAGAACATGAGCTATACCTAAGGACCATTCTTGCAACCCTTAGAGAGCATCAGCTATATGCCAAGTTTAGCAAATGTGTCTGGTTACAGGAGGTAGGATTCCTCGGACATATCGTATCAGCCGGAGGAATTGGCGTTGACCCTGCAAAGGTGAAGGATGTTGAGGACTGGCAAGCCCCAACCACTCAAACCCAAGTTCGTGCATTTCTCGGATTAGCGGGATACTGCCGCAAGTTCGTAGAAGGATTCTCGAGTATCGCCAGACCCATGACCCAATTGTTGAAGAAGGATAAGAAGTTTGAATGGACAGACAAATGCGAAGCGAGTTTTCAAGAACTCAAGAGGAGATTGATTTCAGCCCCAATCTTGATCATGCCGGATATTACGAAGCCCTTTGATGTGTATTGTGATGCATCCAAGATTGGTCTCAGATGTGTGTTAATGCAAGAAGGAAAAGTTATAGCTTATCTATCCCGACAACTGAAACAGCATGAACAGAATTATCCAACCCATGACCTTGAACTAGCAGCCGTAGTTCTAGCCCTCAAGACATGGAGGCATTATCTTATGGGAAACCGTTGTGAGATTTATTCGGATCACAAGAGCTTGAAGTATATATTCACTCAGAAGGAGCTGAATATGAGGAAGAGAAGATGGATTGAGCTAATCAAGTACTATGATCTAGACATTCACTATCACCCCGGTAAAGCCAATGTGGTAGCAGATGCCCTTAGCAGATTGTCGTGCCGCTTGAACTCCATGATTCTGAAGGAGCAACCAAATTTTCACAAGGAGATGGAAGATTTTAGAATGGAATTAGTAAGTGAAGGATTTTTTGCCTAGCATAGAACTTCAACCCACTTTGATCAGTCAGATCAAGGAGGCTCGGAAAGGAAATACTAGTATCGACGGAATCAAACACCGTATTGGTACAGGCAAAGTACCCGGATTCACCGAGGATGAAGAAGGAGTTCTGTGGTACAAAGGACTTCTCTGTGTACCAGAAGATTCAGAGATAAAGGAAACTATCTTGAAGGAGGCCCATGATACTATTTATTCTATCCACCCCGGAGGAACAAAGATGTATCAGGATTTGAAGGAGCAATTTTGGTGGCATAAGATGAAGAGAGAAATCGGAAGCTATATCGCCAAGTGTGATATTTGTCAGAGAGTCAAGGCGGGACATCAAAGACCCACAGGACTGTTTTAGCCATTACAGATTCCGGAATGGAAATGGGATTCTGTAGGAATGGACTTTATCACCGGATTGCCTACTTCTAGTAGGGAAAATGACTCTATTTGGGTCATAATTGTCAGATTGTCCAAGGTAGCTCATTTATTACCAGTCAAGACCACCTACCAGAGTTCGAAGCTAGCGGAGTTATACATCACTAGAATCGTCAGTTTGCACAGAGTCCACAAGAACATCGTATCAGATCGAGGAACTCAGTTTACCTCGATAATTTGGAAGAAAGTCCAGGAAGGACTGGGAACCCGACTAGATTTCAGCACAGCGTATCACCCTCAGACCGATGGACAAATGAAGCGAGTAAATCAAGTACTCGAAGATATGTTGAGAGCCTATGTGTTAGAGTATGGATCTAAATGGGAAGACTGTCTGCCATTCACAGAATTTTCATACAACAATAGTTATCAAGATAGTTTGCAAACGGCCCCATTTGAATTTATGTATGGAAGGAAGTGTCGTACCCCTTTGAATTGGTCGGAAGTAGGAGAGAGTCAGATCTTCGGACCCGACATCCTACGAGAAGAAGAAGAGAAAGTTCACAAGATCCGTGAGCACCTCAAGACCGCCCAGTCAAGACAGAAGAGTTACGCCGACAAGAGACGTCGAGACCTCGCTTTCAATATCGGAGATTTTGTGTATCTCAAAGTGTCGCCTTTGAAAGGAATGCAGTGTTTCTAGCTCAAAGGAAAGTTAGCCCCTAGATATATCAGACCTTTCAAGATTCTGAATCATCGAGGAGAAGTATAGTATCAATTGGAACTGCCAGAGGAGATGTCAGCCGTGCACAATGTGTTCCATATATCGTTACTTCGCAAATTCCTTGAAGTTCCAGAGAAAACTGAAGTTTTCAAGAACATTGATCACCGCACCATAAAGATCAAGGATGACCTGACATATCCCGAAGTATCCATCCGTATTTTGGAGGAAGCTTTTAGGACCACCAGAACCCGAAGCATCAAGTTTCTCAAGATTCAATGGAGTAACCACACTGAAGAAAAAGCTACTTGGGAGCGAGAAGATCACATTCAGACGGAGTTTCCCGATCTTTTTAAATCCTAGTTTTCTTCTTATTCTTTCTCAAATCTCGGGACGAGATTTTGTTTAAGGAGGGAATGTTTGTAACATCCCAAAAATGTTGAACAATGATTATCAAATTCCAGTCACCAAAATTAGGGTTAACAAAAACTTTTGTTAATTCAAATCAATATGAATGCATGTGTGTATGTGATGATTGTATGAATGAATGAATGGACTTGTGTGATTGATCTAAATAGCAAGGATTGGATTAAAGATGAAAACAAAATCATCTAAAAAAATTCCAAGAAGAAACAAAACAAGAGAAAATCAAAAACAAAACAAATAAGAAAATGGTCATTTTTGCCAATCTTGCTCACTAGGCCACTTTGAGTGCTTCTAGTCCAACATTTCAAATAGAAACTTTTCCATTTCTTTTCACCCCTTGCTAGACCAAGTAAAAGTGAATCAAAGACCACCTTTCAAACTTGCAGAAACATTTGGCAACTTGATTCAAATCACAATTCAAAATTGAATCTGATTCATATGTGAAGATCCCACATTTTCAAAACCCAACCAAACCAGTGCAACTTTACCAATCCAACTAACCAGAGACTCCCTAGTATGTAACCAACACATCCACCAAGTTTGAATCCAAAATTCAAATTTTAATCTCATTCGGCCATTTCATCAAACACCTTGCTGGCATCAAAAAACAAACCACAATCACTATTGTGAGCAGTGATCAGTGCCTAACTTGTTCCCTATCTAGCTCACACTACACTCTCAGTAGATCATCTAACTTGTTAACCCCTCTAGCTCACTGTAAAGCAGACCATGCCATCAATAGCAAGCAGGCCGAGAGCACCCTTGCCACCCCAATGTCGCCAGTGAGCTAGGAGAAGCACTAGCCTCACCAACATTTTCTAGGACACTCTCCACCTTCCACCGCCACCCCCTGTCCAAGCCTCGAGCACTGCCAGCCCCTGGACCACATGGAAAGCTCGCACCCAGTTTCTCTACGAGCGAGCCGAGAGTGCGCCGGAGTGCCAACCGCGACACACGTCCACAGACCACGCGCCGCCCTCCCCGCTTGTGTGCGTGATCTCCAGCACCCCAGCGACACGCCAGACAACCCCGTTCATCACCGCGCGGACCATGGGCGTTGTGCGCCAATAAAACCACCTTCGGACCCGCGCATAGCGCCGCGATGTTCTGACCATTCTGCACCACCCCACGCCGCATAGCCATGCTGTTGACCTTCACTAGGGAGCACAACACTGCCCCCTACCGTTGCCCATGCTAGTAGCCCGTTGTGCCGACGACCACGACGAGCTCCACCCGTGCCCGTCGGTCCCCTTCAGGCACTATAAAATGAGGCCACCCCCGTTCGATTTGAGAACACCATCTCACTCCCCACGTCTCATTGATCACACCCACTCACTCCCAGAGCAAGGTGAGCACCAGGTGGCTAGAATTTCACCGGAGTCCACCGCTGGAGAGGAGGAGAGGCACCGTCGATTGAAGCCGCCCCAGGAGGAGCTGTCGGTACTAGGAGGTTCACCATCGTCGACTTTGTCATTCGCCCCCATCACCGACCATTGCCTGATCCCCGGTGAGCCCCCATCGACCCCCACTGTCCGCACTAGGGTTCAACCTCACCGCGTCCTGTTCAGGCATGGATGATGAACCCCAGCCGTAGATCTAGCTTCTAATCCTACGGCCCTAATCGCCCCGTACCCCTTCGCCACTCTCTATCTCACTGACGAGTGGGGACAGCCACTTAACTAGCCCGCACGCAACCCAATTAGTTTGAATTTGTATTTTCCAATTTAGTTCAAACCCAGTTCAGTACCTAGATTCAAAAATCAACCAAGCTCGATTCACTGAACTAAAATGCATGAAACAAATTTTGTTAGGAAGGTACTAGAATTCTTAATCCAAACCCATTGGATTCAAACCAATTGGAATTAGAGATCACACGTGGTAAAAATAACAAGGCAGAAGCTTTTCTGCATTCAAACATTTTTCAAAATTCAACCACAAAAGCTTTTGGGTTAATTCCAACTCTCAAAAATCACATTTAACAAGACCTTTTAGAATATATAAAAATATATAGGTTTACTTACAGAAATAATGATCAAGTAATAAAAGAATGCCTCATAGGCCATTCTAGTCACTTTAATTAATTAAAATAAAAAGGTTAAACCTTATTAAATTGTGACGCCACTTTAAATCACATTCCCAAGTACTGAAATATGTGGTGATGACATGTGTCAACATGATCTCATGTTTTAGTTGGAGAATATTAAACCTTAAATAGTTTTTCAATGAGTAGAAATTACTTTTCAAAAATAAAGGAAATAAAAACTATTTGCCCTCATGGTTGTAATGCTTGTGATGATCCTATATCATCTAGTGAAAACCTTGGTGTGATAAATAGAAATAGTTAAGTATTGTTTGGTGATTGTGTACCTCGTATTTATTTATAGACGATAGTACCGACCAAGGATACGAGGAGGAAGGAGGATACTACGAGGAAGAAGCCGAGGAGAACTTCAACCACTGCTCTGCACAAGGAAAGCTAACACTTGCAACTATGAAAGTTAGATAACCTATGCAATGCAATAGGCATGCTTGGTTAGATACATTTGATGATACCAAATCGCAGTTTTACTTCCAAGCTTAATTCTTTTATTTCTTTATCAAAGCTTTTATTTGAGTTTACTTGGTGACTTTCAGATATTAGAAAGATATTTAAAGGTAGCATAAAGATCATAAAACTTGGCCTAAGTTAGATAATCTTGATGTCATCCTAAGGCATTAGATTGAACTTAGCTAGTTCACACTTGTTTACCACCCCTCATTAGTGTTTACCCCCACTTGTAGATGCTAGTGGTAAGCATAAAACTTGATCACTTTAGATGGGAATAGTTGGTGAAAATGGTTATGAAAACCTTAGAATGATGAGTCATTCTACTGAAATGTTTTGACATGTGTTCTTGAACACCAGATGATTTTGATGATGAAAATGTTAAGGCATGAGCCTTAGCCCTTTATAAAACTGATGGTTGTCTGGATGCGATACCATTCCAATTTTACCGTACAACCACAATACCCAAAATTTGGGTAGGGCTTGATTGGAAATTTATATACCTTAGTATGGGTTCCCTTGCGGCCAAGGCTTGAGCTGAGGCTACCTTGTGAAGATTGTCCACCTATGTAGTTCCCAAGATGACAGTTGGCCATGGTTGGGAGGCCAAACTCATAGGAGAGGTGCCTATACTGGGGCGTGTAATTGAAAGGTTAGGATTTATTATCCGCATACTAGGTATGGTGAATTCAGGATTGTTCCTGACGGATGTATCGAATGTTGTGGTGAAAATGTACCACCTCTGCAGAGTGTCAAACTATTCGAATAGCCGTGTCCGCGGGTATGGACAGTTGGAGTGGCCATATTGTTCCGTCGTCAGATGTTTTCAAAATGACTTGTGAAATGATTCATGACTTGAATTGACCACAACAGGGTTGTGATATGAAATTCAAGTTTCCACTTAGGTGTTATAAAACTTTCAACTAGCTTTCTTTGCTTATGAACTCAGTAGAGATAAATCTGGCTTTTTGCAAAACAACCTAGAGCCTAGTACCACCTATTCAAAAACCACTTCACTTGTTAGTACTAGTTTGCGAGTACTTAAAGAGTACTCATGGCTTTGTCCCTGGCTATTCCCGTGTCTAGACTATGAAGAGGAGTATCAGGAAGATGGACAACAGGAAGGTTACGACAACTAGGATCATCTCCCATCGCTAGCATTTCATGTGACCATGAAGATGGAGCTTCGCCTATGCTATCGTTATTATTACGTTATTTCCCCTACTTGAATTGTATTAAGACTGGATCATGTGATCCTTATTTGTGTAAGACCTTATATATGGTTTGTAATGGATGATGTACTGTGATATCCAATCTGTTATGTCTCGCAAAAATGGTAATCCTAGGATTGCGATGTATGGCATAACAGGCATCTGAGATTAAAAATTCGGGTGTTGACACCCAATTATCAAGGCAAGTGGTGCTTCATATATTTTGTCCTATTATTTGACTATGCATTAGTGATATTTTGAGTAGGACTTGCAAGGAGATTTTTGCTCACTATATACTATGTTATGCCTTGGGAAATCCTAGTAGTTGTAGTCTTTGTAGATTTTCCTAAGTTAAGAAAACTTGTTATGTTATCATGCTTAGCCTATCTAGTATAAAACAAGGGTAGAATATTCATGCTATGGAATTTTGCTAAGTCTATGACTTGTGATTTTGATTAATAAAACAACTAAGTGAATGAATCACCTGGGTGGAATGGTATGGTTGGTTTATGTTGAGTGGTTACACAAGGCCCATGTATATGGTTTACCTTGTGTATCACACTTGTGGATTGCCACCCAGGAACAAAGGGATTTGAGATGTTTAGTGTTGAGAAGATTCTATTGCAACCAAATGGCATATGGGCTCTGCCTTGACCACATAGGTTGCAAGAACTTAGCCAGATGGACAGTTGGTGGTAGGGTGATAGGATGGAACACGTCCATGGTGGTCTAAGGGAATGCTTCTGAAAGGTCTCATCTCGATGCATGTCGAATCTTGTTGGGAAAGTGCACCACCTCTCGAGAGGGTAAAAGCTAAGTACTTAGCCGTGTCCCCGACAATGGACAATTTGAGCATCAAAGACACTGAAGCAATCAAGGATCTCCTCATCCCAATTTCTAAGTTAAAAACTTGTAGTTGAACAAGGGTAAAGGTTCACCAATGTCTATTGGTGGTTCCTTGGGTGTTTTTGGTAAAACAAAAACTTAGTGTTTTCAACTAATAAGGAAAACCTTATTTTGAGCAAATCAAGCCAAAGCTACACTTAGCCAAACTCACATAGATGTTAGATACTACTATTCTACTATGGTATCACTTGCCAATACAATTCCAAATGTATTGACCCACTATGGCTGTAACTTATGATGTTGTAGGTTAGTCCGATGGAGATTAGGGTTGTGAGTCTACACTCAACATGCTTGCCTGTGGCACATGAAGATGAAAACTTATAGTTATTTCCTTTATGTTATGAACTCTATGTACTAGCCTTGGGCTATTGAGTTGTAAAGACTATGTTATCTCTAGAATGACGATGTAATAACGACCTTTGTATCTGTGTACTTCATCTTAAACTGTGGATGCTAGCATTTGATCTAGAGACTAGCATTGCAATCACAGGGACCTTTAACTTAAAAGGGTGGGGTCTTACATCGATCTAAATCGTCATCTTCATCAACAACGTCTCCATCACCGGTCCCCTTTGGTTACTTGTTGTAATTCTAGATTGAATCTTGGATTTGCACTTGTCTTCAATTGTATCATCATACTTCATCCATATTCTATCTATGATGTTGATTGACTCCATGTGTGAGTAGTTTACTTTGTTCTTAGGGAGATGGAGAAACCCCAGTATGTGATTGAATTGAGATAAAGATTATTATGTGATATTGTTCATTATGTGTCTGTATTAATTGTCTTCATCTTGATGTTTGGAGTTGCACACCTCCTTAATATTTTCCTCTTGAGGGTACTTGATGAAGGGGATTACTTGTTGGTAGATGGAAGGATGATAGCACGTATTGTGACTATAAAGTAGTTTTCATTCTTTACGTACTAACGTGGGGAATCAAGGAGAACTCATCAAGCCATGTCTATGTTACGGGAGAAATACCTTAATAACGTAGTATCACGATGGTTGTCGGTAATTGTCTGCTGTGGTTATGACGGATGATATGAGCAGTGGTTGCTACCTATTCGTCCATATATGGAGCTCCTCCCACACATATCATAACTGGTCTTATTCATTATAATAATTTTGATCACTCTTTTTAATTACTAGCGGTGGATCCACTACTCCCTGGGAACTCTTTCCATCATCTTGCAAACCTTCGTAATCACGCTCGCATGCTATTGTTTACTTACAGCTTTAGTTTACTTATTGTTCTCTTATTTGAAAACCCAAAAATATCTTTTATACAACAATCGCATTTTATATTATTACTTAGAACTTTATTTAGCATTTCTATTTTAGTATTTAATTCAAGAGATATTAGACTTTAGACTCCTGCTCCCTGTGGGATTGATATATTGTTCTCTTATTTCGAAACTAGCTACAAACGATCTGTGCACTTGCAGTCATCATACTACACAACAGGATGAACGGAAACAAGTAGTAGCTAAACATGTACTTGTAGAACATGATGGATAACCAGATAGGAGCACGTCGCACGTAACGTTCGCTTGTCGCAATAGTAACTTTGGGAAAGACTGATCGAAGTAGACGGTGATAGGCAGCACCGCCCGACTTGGATGTAAGACGACCCATGATGGACAACTCGAGAAGTCGCGTAGAGCGCTTCGCAAAAACCTTATTCGCCCTGTCCCATACAGGATCACAAAGGTGAGTGGTTTCGGAGACCTGCTCTCATGTCCGCTGGTGCATGTCGGCAAGCGGGATGGAGTAGACTACGATGGAGATGCAAGTAGAGAGGAGGCAAAACCCTAGATTGGTTTTCGGTGTGTTGTGGCGGTAGTCGCACCGGACTTTATATAGAGTGGGGGAACATGGGCAGAGTCCACATTGCGCACGTTCGGGTTGGTTACAGTAGCCCACGATCCGGGAGCGAGCCGAATAAGCTAACTGTTTGACATGTCTTTCAAAACCTCAGAATTTTCCTGAGCATCAAAATAAAGCTCGGCTCGGCGAGATTCCCGAAACTCGTGGCGCGCGGGTCGTGACATGACTAGCGGGCGGGCGGGCGTGCGAGCGGCAGTGTCGTCGCCGTCATAGGAGCGTGCGTGTATCTCTCTTATTGTTACTCACTTACAAAGTGGTGCAAAACTCCACCTTATAAGGTGGTGCAACTCTCCTTTAACTACCCATGTGGGACTAAACTTTAGCTCCCACTCCACTCCCATGTGAGCTGCCACAAATATGGGCCCCAACACATGTGAGCTGCCACAAACTTGGGCTTTTGAGATTTAGGGAAAATCTGATATATATATACATGGGCCTATTTGGTTTAGCCCAACAAATCTCAAATGCCCATTTGAAGAATTGCCAATCCTTGCTACATGTTTATGTACCAGTGTTTCAGCAGAGACTGTTAAGTTGAACTTCCACCTAGAATCTTGAACTGCGTCTATCAATAACTTGAACAATGGATGAACCTTGAATTGCAAGTTTGGTGCCAATAGGTTTCACTCAAAATCATAATAGTACCTGGCTGCCAGTAGCCTACCCCGCGGGTTGGAGCATATGCGTCATAGTCCCTAGTATCTTCATGATTTTACTAGATATCACCCAAGTCTCATAGACCGTGACGTTTACATTCGAGCTCATATAGGTGTGTTCTTTCAAGAATGCCCTATAGGATGGCATGTTTGCTAGTTAGAGCCAATAGAAACACATTAAGGCATGTTTCCAACCTCCCTTACAGATTATGAGAGTTATGCATCTTCACATAGAGAGGGTTACAAAATACTCTCCTCGGTTCCACCACTAGGTTGTTCTTCCCAGGTCCTAATTCACGGGATCTCTGATCAAATAGGTTGGGTTACCACTAAGGTGTGACATCCATGGGTCTCAACCCCATATCCATCGATGCACTATCTATCACATTTTGTGATAGTCCCTTTGTAAAGGGATCTGCTAGGTTTTTGTTTGTTTGAATATATGTAACAGTTATTACTCTGGAGTTTCTCAATTTCCTGTCAGATTTCAAACGTCTCTTCACGTGTCTTGACGACTTCGGGTTATCCTTAGAATTGTTCGCTTTGACAATAACAGTTTGGTTGTCACAATTCAAAAGGATTGCCGGCACAGGCTCCTCAACCACATGCAAGTCCATCAAGAGATCACACAGCCATTCTGACTCAACAGTGGTTGTGTCTAAAGTAGTAAAGTGCCGCCTCCATAGTTGACCTTGTCAATATGGTTTGTCTATGAGACCTCCATGACACTGCGCCACCTCCAAGGGTAAACACATACCCGCTCGTGGCATAGAGGTAATCAACGTCAGAGATTCAGTTTGAATCAGTATATCCTTCAAGCACAGCAGGGTTCCCTGAATAGTGAATCCCATAGCTCATTGTACCACATAGATATTGCAAGACCCTTTCAATGCATGCCAATGATCAATTCCCGCGTTAGACATGAACCTACTCAACTTTCTCATAGCAAAATAGATATCGGGTCTTGTAGCGCTTGCTAAGTACATGAGAGAACCAACAACTTGTGAATATTTCAGTTGATCTGTTGGTTCCTTCTTATTCTTTCGTAATGTCAAACTGGTATCATAAGGTGTTGGAGAAGTCTTGCCATCAATAAATCCAAATCGGCTAAATACCTTCTCAATATAATGAGATTGCGTTAAAGTAATCCCATTCTCATTCTTAATAAGCTTGATGTTCAGAATCACATCAGCCTCTCCCAGATATTTCATATCAAAACTCTTTGATAGAAACGACTTGACTTCATTTATCACTTTGATGTTTGTACCAAAGATCAGAATGTCATCCATGTACAAACATAATATAACGCTATTGCCCCCACCATGGCGATAGTAAACACACCTATCAGCCTCATTAATGACAAAGCCAGCAGAAAGTAGAGTTCTGTCAAAATTCTCATGCCATTGCTTGGGTGCTTGTTTTAGGCCATATAAAATTTTAATAACTTGCACACCTTTGTCTCTTCACCTTTACCACAAACCCATCCAGCTCATCCATATAGATCTCCTCTTCCAACTCTCCACTAAGGAAAGCTGTCTTCACATCCATTTGATGAACAAGAAGACCATAAGAGGCAGCCAGGGACAGTAGTACTTGAATGGTGGTCAGTCTAGCGATAGGTGAATAGGTTTCAAAGTAATCTTCGCCTTCTTTCTGTGTGTAGCCCTTAGCTACAAGACGCACCTTTTACTTCTCAATAGTACCATAAGGCCTTAGATTCTTCTTGAACATCCACTTACATCCCACAGGTTTACAACCATAAGATCATTCTGATAATTCCCAAGTTCCATTAGAAAGGATCGAGTCCATCTCATTTTGGACAGCTTCTTTCCAATCATCTGCATCAGGGGATGCATATGCCTCAGCAATGGATCTGGTAGTATCATCCACAAGGTACACGATGAATCCATTACCAAAGGATTTTGCGACCCTCTATCTCTTACTCCTCGTGAGAGGTTCATCGTCATCCTTCTCAAGGACTTCCTCATGTGGTTGTTTAGAATTCTCAATATATGCACTAGATTTTAGGAAGTATTTTAGAAGAAATTCTACCAATGTTATGCATATCTTTCATAGGAAACATATTTTCAAATAATGTTGCATCACGAGATTCCATTATAGTATCAACATGCATATCAGGTGCCTTAGATTTAACCACTAGATATCTATAGCCTACACTCCGTGGAGCATATCCTAGAAAGATACAATCCAATGTCTTAGCTCCGAGCTTGCGTTTCTTGGGGATCGGTATGTTGACCTTCGCCAAACACCCCTAAGTGCGCAGATACGAGTGATGGTTTTCTCCCAGCCCACTTCTCATTAGGGGTCTTTTCTTTATTCTTGTTAGGAACTCTATTCAGGACATGACATGAAGTCAACAAAGCCTCCCCCCACCATGCCTTTGATAAACCAGCAGTGTCTAACATGGAATTCACCAAGTCAGATAGCGTGCGGTTTTTCCTCTTGGCAACCCTGTTTGATTGGGGTGAGTAGGGAGTCGTCCTCTCATGAATAATTCCGTGTTCCTCACAGAATTCATCAAATATTTTGGGAAAATACTCACCACCACGATCCGACCTAAGACGCTTGATCTTTCTCTCTAGTTGATCTCAACTTCGGCCTTATAAATTTTAAAGTAGTCTAAAGCCTCATATTTAGTTTACAACAAGAAAACATAGAAGAATTTAGCAGCATCATCTATCGATGTCATAGTATCTCTTTCCACCTTTTGGCAACACACCATTCATCTCGCATAGATCAGAATGTATGATCTAGAGGTACCAAGTTTCTCTCCTCGGCAGCCTTGTGAGGCTTTCGAGATTGCTTTGATTTCACACAACTATGGCACTTAGAACCTTTGGCAATAGTGAAATTTGGAATTAAACTCATACTAGACATCCGAGACCTCAAAACATAATTAATGTGACATAAACACTGGTATCATCATTAACACCACCCAAATATGATTCACAGATTTATTACAAAACTCTGAAAGTGTAAAGCGGAACAAGCCTCCAAACTCATAACCTTTACCAATGAATTGTCCATGTTTAGAAACAACGACTTTATTAGACTATAAAACAACCTTAAACCCATCTCTACATAGAAGGGAGCCACTAATGAGATTCTTGTTCATAGTAGGGACATGATGCACGTTCCTCAACTGCATGATTTTTCTGGAAGTAAACTTCAGATCCACCATTCCAACACCATGAACAGAAGCATGTGATCCATTCCCCATTAGGATGGATGAATCCCGAGCGACCTGATAAGAAGTGAACATAGAGATATCAGAACACACATGAACATTAGCACCCGTATCAATCCACCAACATGGTGATTGAAATGTTGGGCCACGAAGAGATAAAACAAAACTTTTTCCTCTAACGTGGTGATCCCAAGATCTAGCTGAGGTAGAAGGCCATGAGGTTTACCACTAGACGCGCAGTTGAGGATTACTGATGAAGCGCGTCAGTTGATGCAGTCAGTCCTCACGATCCGATCGTCCTGGTGCTGATCGCACAACACCTCTGCTGGTATCCACACGTACAAGGAGGAGCGTCGGCGGTGAACTGCTAGGTTCGTAACGACGGCTGGACTGCTGTGGAGCTAGGGTTTCGAACACATGGAATGACCTAACCGAACAACGATTAACCTTTTTGGGTTAAGGTTCTCCACTATATATAGGGAGTGAACGTGGGCTCTGCTCGCGCGACCCATTCACTAAAGCCCATATAACACTAGTCACCGTGAGTCCAACTCACTAACTCAGTCCTAATCAGGTTTAGGTCCAACCCAACCAGATTACATGTTCAGATCCAATCCGAACTTGCTCCCGCTCTTAAGTGTGTGACCCTGCAGGCTCATGGCTACTTGGACACGATTGGAGTCCGACTCACAATCGATCAGTCGGTAGCGGCTCCTAGCAGAACGTGCCGACTCCCAAGTACCAAAGAGTCATGACGACTTGCCTCTCCAATGCGACTTACGTCCGAGTCCCTTTTGCCTCACGATATACCTTGTCAGACTATAGGCGAATATATGTCATCCCTTAAATAGTCCGACTCTCTTCTCGATCCGTGATAAGTGATTCACCCGACTAACTCTTAGTCGATCGCCTCTGTTAACACTTAAACGAGTCGTACATGGCCATGCTTTCCGAATCATATCTCACGAGAGGGCCCCGAGAATATCTCTCCGAGTGGAGGGGAAAAATCCCATCTTGGTTATTCACATCACGCAGCTTGATTCTCAGTCGACCCGAACTCTGCCTTTATAACTGACCAGTTACGGATCAGCGTTTGACAGAACCTAAGTCGGTGATCCTCACCTCGGACTATGCAACAACCTCAGGTCTAAGGATCACATTGATTGAGATATACAAATGACAGCTAGTTCGTAGCACCTCAATATGGGTCAATCCGACTCGCTAAACTCTTTAGTCGAGTCTGTGTAAGTTGGAATAGCATCTCCATGCCCATGACAAGTGGAACCGAGTCATCAAGCCAACTTTCACATTGGTCTAAGTTGTGTGTCCAGCACAACTTCAATGACCAAGGATATTTAGTACAAACAACATGAATGCATAGTTCCACAACCGAATCACATATTCAATGATACACATCAGATGTTTATACAAGGACTAATATCTTTATGAATACAATGGGAAATATCATCATACATGATTGCCTCTAGGGCATATTCCCAACAGTCTCCCACTTGCACTAGAGTCAATCTTCCGACATCACATGTCTAAGCATCCAATGCCCATGGCTCTCAGGTGCGCCTCATGCTTCGGCTATGGTAACGGATTTGTCAACAGATCCGCAATATTTGCATCCATGTGTACCTTGCATAACTTGATATCACCCTGATCCACGAACTGGTGAATCAGTTGGTACCGCATGAGTATGTGCTTGTTCTTCTGGTGTTGTCTAGGTTCCTTGGCTTGTGCAATAGCACCATTGTTGTCACAATACACGTACAACGGATTGGTCGAGACCTGAACCACACCAAGATCCATGAGGAAATTCCTCATCCAAACAGCTTCCTTTGCTGCCTCCGAGGCGGCAATATACTCAGCCTCTGTTGTAGACGCAGACACAGTCTCTTGCTTGGAACTCTTCCAGCTCACAGCACCTCCGTTTATAATAAACACGTATCCGGATTGTGAACGAGAATCATCAGAGTCGGTAAGATAACTCGCATCCGTGTAACCCTTTACACTGAGTTCATCTTCACCACCATAAACCAAGAACATATCCTTAGTCCTTCTCAAGTATTTCAGGATATTTTTAGCCGCTATCCAGTGGATCTCTCCAGGATCAGCCTGGTATCTGCTCACAATACTTAGAGCATAGGAAACATTCGGCCTAGTACAAATCATGGCATACATGATGGATCCGACTGCAGAAGCATATGGAATCGCACTCATTCGACTTCTCTCATCAGTTGTCGAAGGACACTGAGTCTTGCTAAGTTTTACACCATGGGACATCGGTAAGAACCCCTTCTTAGACGATTCCATGTTGAACTTCTTCAACACTTTGTCCAAATAAGTACTCTGACTCAATCCAATGAGCCTCCTTGATCTATCTCTATAGATCCGGATTCCGAGGATGTATGTTGCCTCACCCAAGTCTTTCATTGAGAAACTCCTTTCCAATGATTCCTTGGTTTCTTGCAACATCTGGACATCATTTCCAATCATTAATATGTCATCCACATATAAGATTAGAAAATTTACTTTGTTCCCACTAAACTTCTTGTACAAACAAGAATCATGATCACTCTTGATGAAGCCAAACGATTTGACTACCTTATCAAAGCGAATATTCCAACTCCGAGATGCTTGCTTCAACCCCTAAATGGATTTCTGAAGTTTGCACACCTTGTCAGCATTAGCCGGATCGACAAAACCCTCGGGCTGTATCATATACACGTCCTCGGTTAAATTTCCGTTAAGGAAAGCCGTTTTGACATCCATCTGCCATATCTCATAGTCGAAATAGGCCGCTATAGCTAACATGATCCGAACTGATTTAAGCATCGCTACGGGCGATAATGTCTCGTCGTAATCAACTCCTTGAACTTGTCGAAACCCCTTCGCGACAAGGCGTTCTTTATAGATTGAAACATTTCCATCCATATCAGTTTTCTTCTTAAAGACCCATTTGCACTCGACGGGTCTTGCACCGTCTGGCAGATCAACCAAGTTCCAAACTTGATTTTCATCCATGGACTTTAACCCGGATCTCATGGCTCCAAGCCATGACTCGGAATCAGATCCCACCATCGCTTCCGAATAATTTGCCGGCTCATCACTGTCTAACATTAACACATCACGAACACTTCGTAATCTTGCCGATCTTCGTAGTACAGGTGCTACTGCCGGCTCAGCTGCCACGACCGGCTCAACCTCCAAGGTTTTTGCCGACTCGCTACTAGCCGGTTCCTCTCGAATTTCTTCGAGCTGCACCATGCTCCAACTTACTCCCCGATTGAGAAACTCTTTCTCAAGGAAAACACCGTTTCGAGCGACAAACACTTTGCCCTCTTCTCGGTTGTAGAAGTAGTAACCCAAGGTTTCCCTCGGATACCCCACGAAAATACACTTATCCGACTTGGTTGTAAGCTTGTCCGACTGGAGTCGCTTGACAAAAGCTTCACAACCCCAAATCTTAAGAAAAGACAAACTTGGCTTTTTTCCTATCCACATCTCATGCGGTGTCTTCTCTACCGATTTTGATGGTACTCTGTTTAGTGTGAACGCCGTTGTTTCTAGACAATAACCCCAAAATGATAAAGGCAGATATGTCTGACTCATCATTGATCGTACCATGTCCAACAAGGTCCGATTCCGCCTTTCCGAAACACCATTCCTTTGTGGCGTTCCTGGCGGAGTAAGTTGAGTAACTATTCCACAACTTTTCAGATGGCCATCAAACTCATGGCTCATGTACTCGCCTCCTCGGTCCGACCGAAGAAACTTTATTTTCTTGCTGAGTTGATTCTGTGCTTCATTCTGGAATTCTTTGAACTTTTCAAAGGCCTCCGACTTATGTTTCATCAAGTAGATATATCCATACCTACTCAAATCATCAGTGAAGGTAATGAAGTACTCATAACCACCCCTGGTTGTCGTGCTCATTGGTCCACATACATCACTATGTACTAGTCCCAACAAGTCGGACGCCCTTTCGCAACTCTTTGCAAAAGGTGTCTTGGTCATTTTGCCGAGTAGGCAAGATTCGCATGTCTCGAACGACTCCAAGTCGAACGAAGTTAGGAGTCCATCATCATGGAGCTTATTCATGCGTTTCCAACTTATATGACCAAGCTGGCAGTGCCAAAAGTAAGTCATATTCAGATCATTTGGTTTCAACCTTTTAACATTTATGTTATAAACCGACTCACCATCAAGATTCAAAATAAATAACCCGTCCTGGACGGGTGCAAAGCCGTGAAACATATCATTCAAATACAAAGAACAACCATTATTCTTGATATTCGACTCATAGCCTTGCCTCATCAAACATGAAGCAGACATAATGTTTCGACTGAGAACTGGAACATAATAACAATTATTCAGTTCCATAATGAATCCAGAAGGTAAATGAAGTTGCATCGTGCCGACTTCCAACGCAGCAACTCTTGCTTTGTTGCCGACTCGAATATCAACCTCGCCTCTTGCTATGCTCCTAGTTCTTACCAATCCCTGCAATGAGTTGCAGATGTGAATAACTGATCCGGTATCATATACCCAAGAACTATTAGGTGCATCAGCAAGATATATGTCTATAACATTGCAAACAAGTGTACCTGAGTCGGAAATCATACCTCCACTCTTGGCTTTGTCGGCCAAGTACTTGCTGCAGTTCCTCTTCCAGTGGTCATCCGCCTTGCAGTAGAAGCAAGTGGATCCGGCTGAAGGAGATGGTTTAGTCCCTGAGGAAGCGCTTGGGACCGGGTCATGAGCCTGCTTGCAAAAGGTGTCTTGGTCATTTTGCCGAGTAGGCAAGATTCGCATGTCTCGAATGACTCCAAGTCGAACAAAGTTAGGAGTCCATCATCATGGAGCTTATTCATGCATTTCCAACTTATATGACCAAGCTGGCAGTGCCAAAAGTAAGTCATATTCAGATCATTTGGTTTCAACCTTTTAACATTTATGTTATAAACCGACTCACCATCAAGATTCAAAATAAATAACCCGTCCTGGACGGGTGCAAAGCCGTGAAACATATCATTCAAATACAAAGAACAACCATTATTCTTGATATTCGACTCATAGCCTTGCCTCATCAAACATGAAGCAGACATAATGTTTCGACTGAGAACTGGAACATAATAACAATTATTCAGTTCCATAATGAATCCAGAAGGTAAATGAAGTTGCATCGTGCCGACTTCCAACGCAGCAACTCTTGCTTTGTTGCCGACTCGAATATCAACCTCGCCTCTTGCTATGCTCCTAGTTCTTACCAATCCCTGCAATGAGTTGCAGATGTGAATAACTGATCCGGTATCATATACCCAAGAACTATTAGGTGCATCAGCAAGATATATGTCTATAACATTGCAAACAAGTGTACCTGAGTCGGAAATCATACCTCCACTCTTGGCTTTGTCGGCCAAGTACTTGCTGCAGTTCCTCTTCTAGTGGTCATCCGCCTTGCAGTAGAAGCAAGTGGATCCGGCTGAAGGAGATGGTTTAGTCCCTGAGGAAGCGCTTGGGACCGGGTCATGAGCCTGCTTTCCTCCTGACTTAGCCTTCTTCTTAGTCCAAGAACTCTTCTTGAACTTAGACTTATTCTGCACCATCAACACTTGACTGGTGCCCTTCTTGAGATCCGCCTCTGCCTGCTTGAGCATCCCATGCAATTCAGTGAGCTTCTTATCCATACCATGCATGTGGTAGTTCGAAATGAACTGCCCATATGCACTAGGAAGAGAGTTCAGAATTATATCCGTAGAGAACTCTTCGCTAATGGGGTAGCCAAGCCTCTCCAAAGACTGCACGTAACCAACCATTTTGATCACATGCGGACTCAGTGGATCACTATCTTTAAGCTTGCAACTCAGCAAAGCCTGAGAGACTTGATACCTCTCAGTCTTCTCTTGAGCCTGGAACATATTTTTGAGGCTTTCGATCATATCGTAGGCCTCAACATGCTCGAACTGCTTTTGCAAGTCCGGTTCCATGTGAGCAGGCATAAGACAGCTAATATCCGTGGACTCATCCTTAGACCGACGGTAGGCATTGGTGGCTGCGACAGTCGCATTCTCATTCGGCTCATCTGGAAGTGGGTTGTCTAGGACATGGTCCTCCTTTTCTTGTTTGAGAACAATTCTCAGATTTCGATACCAGTTGGTAAAATTAGTGTCGTTCAGTTTATCTTTCTCAAGAATGGTTCTCAACGCAAAACCGGATATCTGAGAGTGACTGCTACTTGGTGCCATGATCTACAATAGAAAATATGAAAACACTTAAGACATGTATTCATAAAAGAGCAAGCATATTAAACATTTTAATATTTTATGCTCCCACTAGAACCAACACCCCTCCGATGGTTGCTTTGTGATTCAGGATCCTAAATAAGCAAGTCGGCTAGTGAGCTTTAGCATCACCGCTAGCCGCCAAGTGATCTAGGTAGACAACTCCTTGTCAATCGCATCTCATGCGACTCCTGTTGGACGGGTGGCATCACATGCCCCGTCTCCCATCCGACTTTTCCCCGAGTCCCACAACCGTTGTGATAGACCCGTCTAGCTTACCGAGTGTTTCTGCAGTAAGAGTCTGACTCGAACCCACCTAGTCAGAAAGAATTGGCAGCACCTCAATTTTATGAGCCCACTACCAAAAATGTCTGACTTCTGATGGTGGAAACACTGCCGGGAAAACCGACTAGACCTTCTTTGAGGGATTAAATTTTACCGACTATCTAATAGAGGTAAAACTGAGACATAACAATAACACAAATAGAGCAATTATAATGTGAAATGGTATGGCTCTCTTCATGGCGATCTCCATCTCCACAAAGCCTGTAATCCGACCCGTGCCAACTCTTGTCACTTGCCGTCTTACTCCATGTTGCCGACATGTACAACGCCTTGCATGCCTTCCGGGTTCTCCAAACAGCTACACTAGCTTAGTAAAGTAAATTACATAGAGAATCCGACATGCAGGTCGTTATACAATAAAATGACAGCACCTAGGCTCCAACCGGCTGACAAAAACCCTTGATTCGCAGATCACGTATGGATTACACACATACATCACATGCACATGAACCATACCATTCACAACTTCCTGCAAAAACAAGTTATGCATAGATAAAATATCTACCGGCGTTGTGAAACTCGCAACGATATCTAAGGCACTATGACAGGGCGAAGCCAGCGGTCCCGCTAGTCCGACTCACAATCGATCAGTCGGTAGCGGCTCCTAGCAGAACGTGCCGACTCCCAAGTACCAAAGAGTCATGACGACTTGCCTTTCCAATGCGACTTATGTCCGAGTACCTTTTGCCTCACGATATACCTTGTCATACTATAGGCGAATATATGTCATCCCTTAAATAGTCTGACTGTCTTCTCGATCCGAGATAAGTGATTCACCCTACTAACTCTTAGTCGATCGCCTCGGTTAACACTTAACCGAGTCGTGCATGGCCATGCTTTCCGAATCATATCTCACGAGAGGTCCCAGAGAATATCTCTCCGAGTGGAGGGGCAAAATCCCATCTTGGTTATTCACATCACGCAGCTTGATTCTCAGCCGACCCAAACTCTGCCTTTATAACTGACCAGTTACGGATCAGCATTTGACAGAACCTAAGTCGGTGATCCTCAACTCGGACTATGCAACAACCTCAGGTCTAAGGATTACATTGATTGAGATATACAAATGACAGCTAGTTCGTTGTACCTCAATATGGGTCAATCCGACTCGCTAAACTCTTTAGTCGAGTTTGTGTAAGTTGGAATAGCATCTCCATGCCCATGACAAGTGGAACCGAGTCATCAAGCCAACTTTCACATTGGTCTAAGTTGTGTTTCCAGCACAACCTCAATGACCAAGGATATTTAGTACAAACAACATGAATGCATAGTTCCACAACCGAATCACATATTCAATGATACACATCATATGTTTATACAAGGACTAATATCTTTATGAATACAATGGGAAATATCATCATACATGATTGCCTCTAGGGCATATTCCCAACATGAAATACTGAAACAACAGTAAATAAATTACCATACCCATCAGTATTGCTAGTAGTCACTATGTTGAAAGTCTTGGCATTTTTCCCTCTATGGTCTGCGCGATCTGGACAGTCCTTGGTAAAATCCACTACTAGAAAATCACGTGTCTTATCTCTATGCATCATCATGACATCAGCATGATTCTATCTGCCTAAAACTATTTTACTAAAATCCCAATTTTGTTTTCAACGAATGTCCCTCTCTTTATTCAAATGTGAAACCTCGGTCTTTTCCGGATCTTGTATTTTTCTAAAACTATGTTTCAAAAGGTTTTGTTTTATAAAAATAATAAAGTATTTTTATCAGGGAGGCAGTCCAGCCGGCCGGCCCAAAGGCCCAACCGGCCAGACCAGCTACTACCCAAAATAAACCCTAGACCCACCCCAAAACCTAATCATTGGCCATCCCCAACCATACTCCCACCCACCCCTGTCACACCACATCTTCCACCCAGCGGTCAGCCACAACCCCTGCTCCCCCCTTGTCCGTTCCTCATCTGTTTTTTCTCTGCCCGCTGGCCCCACCCTGTCGGCCCACTCTGCATGACCCCACTCGACCCTCTCCTCTCGCAAACCGCAATCTCCTACCATGCCCGACCTTCCCTTCCTGATGCGTTAGCATCCGCCATCGTTATCCTCCCCTCCCTCACCTCACCTCGCCTCACCACCGTAGCCCCGCTTCCCCGTCTCCCCGAGCACGCGTCTCACCAGGACAGCACTGCCGACCTCACTGACTGCCTCCTCCTCTATGCACTCGGCCCCCATAGAGTCAATCATTGCGGCCTTCTTCTTCCCTGGTGCCCTCACCCCTGTCTCCCTCAAGTGCGCTAACCACGAGTAGGGTGTGTGGGCACCCCATCGATTTAGTACCTGATTTCAAAGTACTGTACTAGGGGCCACAAACTAGTTTGGGGCTTTATTACTATCATGTACTTATGCCATGCTTTACTGGTTTTTTACTATTGTGCGTGGAGCGCCTGTACTGTTTAGGAACCTCGTGATACGTTTTTGTTGTATCGACAAGCCCAGTCACACTTCGGGTTCCCAGTCGTTTATAGCCGTCTACAAAAACCCTGGGTCCATCCCGAAGACCGACTGACTTCGTTACAGGTAGCATAGTGGGGTGGCCCCCATGTGCTTGCTTTGGGTCTGGGAAACGCTATGTTTGAAACCCCGTCGACATACCGTTGGGTGTATGTTTTATGATCTTGTACCTACCTGATCTGACAACAAGGGTGTAGGTGCGTGTGAAAATTTTGGTGCACCCTTGCAGGGTTAAATATTTTCGAAAAGTCGTGTCCGTGGTTATGGACGACTTGGAGCACAGTTCTCGATCATATATAACTATAACTAAAGTTTACTATTATAATATGACTTGTACCCGATATGACTATTAAGTTGGATAGCCATCATGGAATAAATGGATAAAACTGCCAACTGTGTGAGTTTCCCTGGCATGACTTCCTCGTTTGGTCTTGAGGGGGAAATACCAGGATGTGTAGGATTGGTGGTAGTATTAGGTTGGTTCCTAATAGGCCTTTTTCATATCTTTCTGATAGCCGACAGTTGCCTTGAGTCTCTATAGGTTGTTTAGTGCATGTTGCGCTGCCGCTTCAGTCCATCATACCTATGTAGGTGAGAGGTCGCCAAATTCTAAAACTCGTTGTGTACTGGCCTCAGTACTGATCGCTCTCTTTTTCCTTTTCCTTTTGCAGGCACCCCTTTTGTTGAAGCAGGTTTGAGATCGACGTCGTTAGCATGGTTACCCTTACAGCTTGGTCTGGGTAGGGTTATGGACGCCATTTGTTATTTTGTAGGGCTCTTAGATCAATTTGCATCTTATTCGTACTCGGATGTGTATCGTTTTCAAAGTTATTTGGATCTTTGTACAGTATATCTGTATTCTTGACTATTTGAGTCGTTGTTATATATATATCTGTTATGTGGGTTCCATCGTGGACTATTGTGTAATGATATTACTTCATTTTCCACCCGCACCCAAGTGTCTGGTGGGCACCTTTGAATCGTTTCTATGTGGGTTTGGCGGGAATCGCTAAAACTTGCATAGGGCCAATCTAAGGGTGTTACATCACACTTAAGGAGTTCGAGGTCTTTGGCAATGCACTGTATCTCATGAGCTTGTTGAACCACATGAAGGTTCTTTGTCATCTTAAAATCATGAAATCTCTCCAAGATGTACAGTTCACTGACAGCATCTACAACACCAAACTTTGCGTCTAATGCGTCCCAGAGCTCCTTCCCGTCTTTTATGTGCATAAACACATCACATAGACGGTCATCAAGAATGCTGAGAATGCATCCCACAAAGACAGTATTGGTTTCCTCGAACTTCTTCTGATCCTCGTCAGATATAGTTCCTTCAGGTTTGCCTTTACTAATCTGGAACGCTTTCATCGTGGTTAGCCAAAGCTCAGCCTTGTACTACCACCTCTTAAATTGCACACAGGTAAACTTATCCAGCCTCGGTGCATCGATAAAACGAGCGATTGTTAATTTAGGAAATTTCCTACAATAAGGTTTTTGGATTGTTGGAATATTAGGCACAATTCCATGATTAATTCCAGAATATTAAACATGACAAAACCAGCTACTAGCTCATGTAACTCGGACAAACTACATGTACTAAACAACATGAAGAACAGAAACAAGTAGCAGCTAAACATGTACTCGCAGAACATGATGGATAACCAAATAGGAGCACGTCGCACGTACCGTTTGCTTGTCGCAACAGTAACTTTAGGGAAGACCGATCGAAGCAGACGGCGGCGAAGACGGTGATAGGCAGCACCTCCCGACTTGGATGGAAGACGACCCATGATGGAGGTCTCGAGCAGTCGCGTGGAGCGCTTCCCAAAAACCTTATTTGCCCTCTCCCGTATAGGATGACAAAGGCGAGTGGTTCTGGAGATCTGCTCTCCCGTCTGCCGGTGCATGCCGGCAAGCGAGATGGAGTAGACTACAGTGGCGGAGCAAGCAGAAAGGAGGCAAAACCCTAGATTGGTGTTCGGTGTGTTGTGGCGGTAGCCGCGCAGGACTTTATATAGAGTGGCTCAAGAAACCTTAACGGAGGCGAACATGGGCAGAGTCCACGTTTCGCATGTTCGGGTCGGTTACAGTAGCCCACGATCCGGAGTGATCCGAATAAGCTAACTGTTTGACACGTCTGTCAAAACCTCACAATTTTCCTGAGCAGCAAAATAAAGCTCGGCTCGGCGAGATTCCGGCAACCCGTGGCATGCACGCATGCAAAGATAGAAGGAGAAAAACTAGATAGTGGGGCAGATGTAAATCCCGCACCCACCCAGTGGATAGACGCCACCCGTTCTAGACTGCCTCTTCACGGAGTAGATTCTCCGGAAGAGGCTGAAGTGTGGCTCGATACCGAGCCAGCACTCGCAAAGCGTGATGAAGCACGCAATGTAGAGAAGAGAGTTGGGCGACAAATGATGGAGTTGAAGCCCGTAGAGAAAAATAATCCCACGAAGAAATTCGTGGGCGGGCAGAGAAAGGCCGCGAACAATAAAAGCATAGAACATAACCCGAAACCCTTCGGGTGGGCGCGGGATTACCTCCTGATCGGGAAGAAGTGCGTCGCCTTTGTTATTGGAGATTAGACCGCCGTCGTGCAGCTTGCACAAGTGCGCATCCCTCATTTGGGAATGCCGCCATCCACCATCGGTGGTGCGACTGGGAGCGGCAACCTTCTTCGTGGTGCCAGCGGCGCTTGAACCCGCTGCAGCGAAGGAGCTCTTCTTCGACTTGCCCATCTTGCTAGCGCAACGAGCGCGGTGATGTGAGCGGAGAAATAACGAGGGGAAAACGCGGAGGATGTCCAACATGAAGCACAAGCACGAGTTCTGAAAATGGAAGTAGTAGAGAAGATGAACGCAAATGGCGAAGGGGTAAAAATTCATCTGTTTTCCCCACAGTATAAAAGGGCGAAGAAGATGAAGCGAAGCCGTCGATGCAGAATCCGTAATGTGTGCCCTCCATCTCACCATACACGTGTCAACATTCGCTCGAACCGTCATGAACACGCCGCCCACTACGCAAGGGAATCGAGTAGATGCTGTAATTTTTGCCAAAGTTACGCGTGACTAGTCAAATCCACCTCAGAAGGTGGGACCCACGATCGTCCCGTCACATCTTCTCTGTTGTCGTAGACGGTTGAGCTCACCAGACGTCAGCAATGACATCATCAAAGCAAAGCCAGCAACGGCTTGAAACTTTCGACTGAACAAAAGTAATTACTCGAGTCTACGACTTGGCCAACTACTCGGGGGGCTACTCCTATCAGAATCTCTGGTCGCGCACCTGATATAATACAATACTAAAAATTCCTTGAAGAAATCTTCGAGTCCTACCTCTGCGACTCACTACGGACTCGGGGGGATACTCCCATAGGGAGCGCTGGTCACGCATTTGAAAAAATACGTTCTTCGGACAGACAATCGAACATCTGCATCCACAGAACTAAAGTCTCTTCTCGATTCTACGACTCAACAGAACTCGGGGGCTATGCCCATAGGGATCTTTGGTCGCGCACCCTCTGAACTATTCGAATGAGATCCTTTGGATCAAGTACGATAAAAATCTTTTTGGCAACTTTTCCCAAATTAACGCTAAGTGAGAAACAGTCTCCTTAGTCACCAGAAACACCTCTGTGGTGATAAACCTTCGGATGTTATGTCTATGACGCAAAGATAAGTCCTTCAGATATCATCTGATGGCCTGGTAATGCACCTGACTGCGCTCTGCCAGTAACATACCGTGTCAACAGGCACAATGAAAAATCTTGACGGACGCGTTGGGTATCTAACTTAAAACACTAGAGTTTGACTCATGTAAGACCTCAACGTCCTGAGTCGAATTACACCAGCTTTGTTCCGGATTCGAGTCCGAGGACTCGAGTCTAAAGAAGATCGTGTTGTTTTGTCCAATGATAGTTAACTGACCCTAATCCGTCAGGTGAGTCAGGCACAGATATCAACAATCCCTATGAACTAACGTATTTATTGAAAAATAGGTTCGAATGAGAAGCACCAGAAAGATTATAGAGTCTCCAGTGGAATCTATGATCCGACTGAACACATGGGGGATACTGACATTGATATACCCTACAGGTGCCTCACATTGGTATACCCGGTCCAGCCCAGGAAGGCCCACATGAAGACTTTGTGCCCAAGGAGACTCCGGGTGTCCCAAGCCTAGTAGAAGTTTGACTCCTTGGAGAACACATCGAATCTTTACATAGAATATTCAAGGGTGAAACCCTAACTTGTAACCGACTATACCTACCCCCGAGACCTGGCCTATCTATATAAAGGCCAGGAGGGCACGGCGAGGAGGCTCTCTCCCAACTCATACACACATCTCACGCCCGATCGCATCTATGTACCCCTATAACCTTCGGTTCTGCCGTAATCAAGAACAAGCAAGCAGGAACACCACACTTCCATGCATGTTCTAGGTCCACATGCAAGTTCTTGTGGTATTCCTAGGCCTTGAAGCACGGTTTGCTGCGGAACCCTGATCTGTGGGCCTCAGATCGTCTACCCCTAGACGTTCCTCTGACACGGGTAGCCCGGCATATCTCTCTCTTGTTTTGTGTTTGTTTAGGTCATATGATGATGTAAAACCATGTTAGTTCAAAAGGGGGCAGTATCCAACCCGGTTTAACCGGAACGGGGAGTTTCCACCTTATATAAGTCCAGAACCTTCATTTTTAGGTTACAACGCATGCATGCGAAGGGGGACACATGCACCCGGGGACTAGGTTTTGCATGTTTCAACATAACACCACACTTCCAAGCATGTTCTAGGGCCACATGAAAGTTCTTGAGGTATTCCGACGCCTCGGAGCGAGGTTTGCTGTGGAACCCTGATCTATGGGCCTCGGATCGTCTACCCCCTAGACTATCCTCTAATAGGGGCAGCACGGCGTAGATCTCTCTTGTTTTGTGTTTGTTTAGGTCATATGATGATGGAAAACCATGTTGGTTCACAAGGGGAGCAGTATCCTACCCGGTTTTACCGGAACAGGGAGTTTCCCCCTTATATATGTCCAGAACCTTTGCTTTTAGGTTACAGCGCATCCATGCGAAGGGGGACACATACACCCGGTGACTAGATTTTGCATGTTCCAACATAACACCACACTTCCATGCATGTACTAGGGCCACATGGAAGTTCTTGAGGTATTCCGACGCCCCAGAGCGCGTTTGCTGCGGAACCCTGATCTATGGGCCTCGGATCGTCTACCCCCTAGACGTTCCTCTGACAGGGGTAGCCCGAGGTACCTCTCTCTTGTTTTGTGTTTGTTTAGGTCATATGTTGATGTAAAACCATGTTGGTTCACAAGGGGGAGGGGGTAGTATCCTACCCGGTTTCACCGGAACAGGGAGTTTCCCCCTTATATAAGTCCAGAACCTTTGCTTTTAGGTTACAGCACATGCATGCGAAGGGGGACACATGCCCCTAGGGACTAGGTTTTGCATGTTTCAACATAACACCACACTTCCATGCATGTTCTAGGGCCACATGCAAGTCCTTGAGGTATTCTGACGCCCCAGAGCGCGTTTGCTGTGGAACCCTGATCTATGGGCCTCAGATCGTCTACCCCCTAGACGTTCCTCTGACAGGGGTAGCCCGGGTAGCTCTCTCTTGTTTTGTGTTTGTTTAGGTCATATGTTGATGTAAAACCATGTTGGTTCATAAGGGGGAGGGTGTAGTAGCCTACCCGGTTTCACCGGAACAGGGAGTTTCCCCCTTATATAAGTCCAAAACCTTCGATTTTAGGTTACAGCACATGCATGCGAAGGGGGACACATGCCCCTGGGGACTAGGTTTTGCATGTTTCAACATAACACCACACTTCCATGCATGTTCTAGGGCCACATGCAAGTTCTTGAGGTATTCCGACGCCCCGAAGCGCGGTTTAGTGCGGAACAATGATCTGTGGGCCTTAGATCGTCTACCCCCTAGACGTTCCTCTGTCAGGGATAGCCCGGCGTAGCTCTCTCTTATTTTGTGTTTGTTTAGGTCATACGATGATGTAAAACCATGTTGGTTCACAAGGGGAGCAGTATCCTACCCGGTTTCATCGGAACGGGGAGTTTCCCCCTTATATAACTCCAGAACCTTCGCTTTTAGGTTACAACGCATGCATGTGAAGGGGGACATATGAACCCAGGGACTAGGTTTTGCATGTTTCAACATAACACCATACTTCCATGCATATGCTAGGGCCACATGCAAGTTCTTGAGGTATTCTGACGCCCCGGAGCGTGGTTTGCTGCGGAACCCTGATCTGTGGGCCTCAGATCATCTACCCCCTAGACGTTCCTCTGACAGGGGTAGCCTGACGTAGCTCTATGTTGTTTTGTATGCACCCCACTTGTTCAGGTATTTTAGGGCCTCGGATCGTCTCCACCCCACTTGTTCATGTATTTTAGGGAAACACAAAAGTTTTCGTGGGATCCCTGCAATCACGTGGTCATTTTTGAGCGACGAGCATCACGATGATGGAGACAGCTATTTGGACGGTACAAATGCTTACAATCGGAGTACAAAATCAATATTAAATTATTAGAATTAATAAATAAATTAGTACAAAATATATGGCTAAAATTAAATAGGAAAAATAAGTGCAATGGCCTACGCCGACGGTTAAACCGTCGGCACAGCCAAGCCCTCAGCCCAACTAAAACCTATAGGGCTACGTCGACGGCCTGGCCATCGGCATAACCTTTCTAGCAAATGCTGTTTTTATCGCCGTGTCCGAGCCGGGTCTACGCCGAGGGGTGGAAATATGCCGAGGATTACCATCGGCACATACCTCTCCACTGTGCCGACAATTGAGCTGTGCCGAGGGTTACCGTCGGCACCCGTGTCTACGCCGACGGCCTGGCTGGATGGCTGGCCGGAAAGGCCGCTACGCCGATGGCGCCAACATTTGGCTGTCGGCGTAGCCGGCCGGCCGTCGGCGCCTTTGAGTTTTCCTTGTAGTGAACCAACCGGACACGGGATTAGTTAGATAGGAGTATCTGGATCGAGTGACTGAGCCCTCAATCAATCGCCAAGTAATCGGGAAATAAACAGTTTAGGCCCCCGCGCGGAGCCGGTCGAGATCACCGGCGCCGGTACTGGACATCGACGTACGGCGGCATTAAGCCATTAACTACGTCTCGTGCACATGCACGCCCGCCTTGCAGACCGTCCGGGGCCTGAGGGGGACCAGTACTGCTATAAACCGGCCTGCGTAGGCATGGCCGGCCGGCGAGGCCCGGCCGTGGGCGCGGGAGGGCCGTCGTCCGGTTTCCGTCGAGCGCACAGTGCATGCACGCGCGCGACCGCCTCCATACACATAACACATGGCCAAGTTTTGGACGTTGCTGCTGCAGCAGCCTAGCTGTAGCGAGAGAGATGGCTAAGCTAAACCAATCAAAAAAATCTAATCCATGTAGCTAAGCTTGTTGACGTATACTTGGCTTCCCTGCGAGGCGTACGTACGTACACGTGCTGCACCTGAACGTATATACGGCGACGGCCCGCCGTGCCGACGCGCGCGTGTATGCTCTATAGCTTTCAGTTGGGGACCTGGCTGGCGTGTCCTTGTCCGAACGGTTGCGTCTGGCTCCGTCCACGGGTACCGGCCAGCTAGCGCGGTGTACGTCGACTGATCGCGATCTCCCTCTCATTAATCGTGTGGTCTTGTCACGCGCGTAGTACGTGGTTGCATGGCCCAACTAATTAATCACGCGATTAAGCGAGCAAGCTGGGCGTGCCCATGCTAGCCATGCAATAATGCATGATCAGTCCAACTGTTGCTGCATGTACGCGCGTCTACGTCGTGTACTATACATGTACAAGTCCGTAAGCTGTTCCTGGGCACGTCTCGCTAGCTTGGTGCCTAGACCTTGGCAGGAAAACGTCGCTACGGAGGCGCTGTTGCGGAGTGAGCACTTGGAGCGAGTTGGAACGCGAGACTGATATGCAATGGATGCAGTCTCCCACGTCGCTGGAAGGGGCCGGAAAAGAAAGCTTCACGCACAGCTACGGATCACGCCAGATGACCGCGTATATACACCACGTCTCGTAGTCCGTATCAAGGGCGCCAGCAGGACTAAGGTATACCTAGGGTTGGCTGCCGGTGAATGGATACTCGGGCCAGGAATCCTCCAAGGTGTCAAGGAGGATACCTTCAATGTTGAGAACATGGGCCACAAGGAATTTTCCGTGAGTATGTCCCTGACTCATAAACGGAGTAACCTCAGGTGGGAGGTTATTATCGTCTATAGCCCTGCGGACCATAGGAGCTCCCCGGCCTTCTTGGCAGAGCTATCAGCCAAGGTCGAGAGGTGCACCATCCCGGTGGTCGCCGCCGGGGATTTTAATCTAATTTGATCCCCGGGCGATAAGAGCTAGCTTGGATAACATGGACTTTCCTAGGATGCGGATGTTTAATGACTATATTGCTGACCTCGCCCTTAGGGAGATCACGTGGGTTGGGGGACGGTACACGTGGACCAACAACCGAGTTGACCCCATCTGGAGTGTGCTGGATCGGGTCCTTGTCTTGGTTGACTGGGAACTGGCCTATCCTCTATGCTCACGGCGAGCGATCACGAGGATTGGGTCAGACCACTGTCCCCTCTTGCTCTCCACTGGGGGCGGACCTCCGCCAAGACCGAACCGCTTCCACTTTGAGAACTTCTGGCTCCAGCAGCTAGGGTTTGTGGAGATGGTTTGGTCAAAGTGGAAGCGGCGGCCATCTCCGCCCCCAGGGTGCGCACGGCTATGGATGTCTGGCACTTCTGTGCGATGATGGCACGACAGTTCATGCGTGGTTGGGGGGCTAACCTGGGCGCTGACCTGAGACACAAAAAAGGCGACCTCCTAAGAGCCATTCAGGTTCTAGATCGGAAGGAAGACAACGGCGGTCTGTCGGCTGAGGAGTGGTTACAGCGCTATGCCCTGGAAGACTCCCTCCTAGGGAATTACCAGGGCAAGGAGACGTTATGGCGTCAGAGGAGTCGCCAGAACTGGATCCTTAAAGGGGATGCGAACACGGCGTACTTCCATGCCATCGCAAATGGACGCCATAGGAAGTGCTTGATTCCCTATCTTTGGGAGGATGGTCGACTCCTAGAGGAGGCTGGGGAGATTTCCTCCCATATTTACTCCTTCTATAAGGAGCTCTTCTCAGCAGCGCCCCAGACAGGGGCGACATTAGTAGTAGATTTTTGGCCAGTATGGGACATGGTATCTAAGGAGGAGAATGCTGAGCTCACACTCCCATTCCTGCCAGAAGAGGTGAAACATGATATAATGGATATGAAGGCCAACTCGGCACCTGGCCTGACGGCCTCCCGGTTATTTCCTTCCAGAAGTTCTGGGACATAATATAGGGAGCCATTATGCCTATGCTTCAGGAGCTATATGTCGAGACTCTTGTGATGGCTCTCTTAAACTTTGGCGTGATTACCTTGATCCCCAAGATTGTGAGGGCAACGGACATACGCCATTTTAGGCCTATCACAGTAATAAATGTAATCCAGAGGATCATCTCCAAGGTATGTGTGTGTCGGTTGGCCCCGGTTATGGAGCGGCTAACGCACCCATACCAGTTTGCCTTCCTTAAAGGAAGATTTATCCCCGATGGTATTCCGGCGCTTCATGATATTATCCATGAAGTGAAAGAGAGACGTGCGAGGGGCATACTTCTGAAGCTAGACTTCCAGAAGGCATATGCCAGGCTAGATTGGGCCTTTCTTCACCAGGTCCTCCAGCATAGAGGACTCGATGATCGCATGATAGGATGGATTATGCAGATTTTCATGAGTGGTAACACGGCTATAAACATAAGTCCCTACTTTCATAGGTCCCTACTTTAAACCCTTGTGTGGGCCGGGGTTAGACAAGGGGATCCGATCTCACCGATCTTGTTTAATGCCGCGGTGGATGCCCTTGCGGAAATCTTGGAGAAAGCCAAGAATCGGCCACATCACTGGTGTGGTAGGACTTCTCTATAGGATTCGTAGCATGGAAAACAAAAAAATTCTATCGCGTGAACACACAAAATTAAGATCTAATATATGGAAAATCCAAGATCTAATCTACGAGATCGGTGCAAAGAGATTGTAGAGAACTAACTCTCGTAGATCCAAAGCGTTTAATAAGATCGGATTCTCGTGGTTGATGTAGTCGATCACTTGCCGATCTCGAGATCATGTAGATGATCCTTCCGGCGCCGCTTTCCCTCAGTGCTTCCGCAGTGATACGTCGTAAACGTTTCTATAATTTTTGATATTCCATGCTTGTTTAGTATCAACTTTGCTAAGCTTTGTCTACACTTTGAGGTATTTTTATACATTTTCTGGGACTAACCTATTAACAAGATGCCACAGTGTCAGTTGCTTGTTTTCTGTTGTTTTTGGTTCCAGAAAAGCCAGAAAATAAATATTCTCGGAATTGCACGGGACAAAAGCCAAAGTCAATATTTCACCGAGGAGAACACGGAGCCAGAAGACGAGACAGAGGGGGCCACGAGGGGCCTACACCCCCTGGCCGCACGGGCCAGGCCTGGCCACGCCTGGGGGTGCGGCCACCTCGGGCACCCCCTCGGTCTCCCCCTTCGCCTATATATTCACCCCTATGCCAAAACCCTAAGGACCCGATTAGATCTGTACAAAATAGTCTATAGCCGCCGCCACCATCGTCCCTAGATCGGGGGATCTGAAGCTCTTCCCGGCACCCTGCCGGAGGGGAGAGATCGTCCCGGAGGCCTTCTTCATCACCATGCCAGCCTCCGGTATGATGTGTGAGTAGTTCCACCTTGGACTATGGGTCCATACAGTAGCTAGATGGTTGTTTCTCCTCCTTTGTGCTACCATGTTTAGATCTTGTGAGCTCCGTTCATAATCAAGATCATCTATTTGTAATCATGCATGTTGTGTTTGCGGGGATCCGATGGATATTGAGATTACTATGTCAGATTGATTAATGATTCTATCTTGTTGATTCTATCATGTCTGTGTTGTTTGAGATCTTGCATGCTCTCTGTTTCTAGTAGTTATCTTGGCCAAGTAGATGCTAGTGACTCCAAGAGCGAGTATTTATGCTCGATAGTGGGTTCATGCTTCTATTGAATCTGGGGAAGTGACAGAAATCTCTAAGGTTGTAAATGTGTTGTTGCTACTTGGGAGAAAACAACAATCTCTTGTTCATGGAAAAATTGTATTGTTTAGTTTAGGCACATTGCTTAAAGAAGTTATCCGTTTCTTGCAACTTAATACTGGAGGGGGTTCGGATGATAACGTGAAGGTGGATTACTAGTCATAGATGTAGTTGGATGTCGGTCTTTATATATTGTTGTAATGCACAATCAAATCTCATAGGATCATGAATGTCTAGTATTGCATTGTTATGCCTTGCTCTGTCCTGTCAATTGCCCCGTTGTAATTTGTTTACCCAACATGTTATGTTATTTATCTTAAGGAGAACACCTCTAGTGAATTGTGGCCCCGGTCCAATCTTTACCATTGATACATCTTCCACTGTTACTGTTTACTTTCTGCAAGCAATCATTACCTTCCACACCATACGGTTAATCCTTTGTTTTCAGCAAACCGGTGAGATTGACAACTTCACTGTTCGTTGGGGCAAAGTCTTGAGTTTGTGTTGTGCATGTTTCCAAGTTGTTAGCAACACCTTTGAGTCGTTTCCTTCCTCCTACTGGTTTGATAACCTTGGTTTCTTACTAAGGGAAAACTTAATGCTGTACTCATCATACCTTCCTCTTGGGGTTTCCCAACGAATATCTACAGTGATCGGAGTTGCATCAAGACGTTTTTTGGCGCCATTGCCGGGGAGGCTAACGACGGCTTCACAAGGGGAGTCCTTCACAACCTTTCTCTTTACTTTGTTTTTGTTTTGCTTAGTTTCTTTTTCTTTGTTTTGCTTGCTTCTTTTTATCAAAAATTCAAAAAAAATAGTTTCGTTTGGTTTGCTTTTTCTTATCAAAAACACAAAAGAATTATTTCTTCCTATAGTTGTCATCTTGCTCTAGCTCACCATGTTGATCCCTAAGTTCACCCTGAAAGACCTTTGAATAGGTAGTGGCTCTATTATTGGGAAAGAAAACATTGAAGAATTCTTTAATCATATTAGCAAACACGAGGATATTGAGGATACATGCTTAGAAGAACTTGCTCCTAATTATAAAATTGTTGCAGCTTCTTTAGTTCACATGTTGGAGGCTAGGTTTGTTAACCTTAAACCCATGATGCAAATAATGTTTCTTAAACTAAAAGAAATTAAGGATGCTGAAAGAGAGATTTTATTCTAGAAACTTCGCTAAAGGAGTTCAATGATGTTGCTAAGGAAGCCAAAAAGGTCTTTGATCGTTTTAATATGCTAGGATCATGCGTAGATGTTATGGGTACATTAGAAAAGTTGGATAAAACCAAACCCAATGAAGAGGAAACTAAAATACCCATACCATTTAAACTTGTAGGAATGCATGAAGCTTTAGAAAAGAATTTTGATTGGATTATTCCTGAAAACCATTTGATGAAAGTAGTAAACCCAAGAGAGTTGATAAAGTATCCTCTAGAACACATTTGGATGAGATACCTTTCCTAGTTGAAGAAATTTTGAGTATTGATCTTAATGCTCCTTCATTTGAAAATACTTGATTCTTGCTTCTTGTGCGTATAACTTAAAGGCGTTAAAGAAAAGTACTTCTTGGGACATAATTGATGTGCTCAGATCAATGTAGAGCTTCGTTGGGAGACCCTAACAGGAAGGTATGAGAGCACAGCATCAAGTCTTCCCTCAGAAAGAAACCAAGGTTATCGAACCAGTAGGAGGAAGGAAACGAGTCAAAGGTGTTGCTAGCAACTGGAAACCTGCACAACACAAACTCAAGACTTTGCCCCTGATGGCGCCTAGTTGACGTGTGAGCTTCTTTCTTTATTCCCTGCAAACGGCGCCAGAAAAGCTTGTTGTCTCTCAGAGAGGAATTCGTTGGAAACCCCAAGAGCAAGGTGTGATGAGCACAGCAGCAAGTTTTCCCTCAGTTGAGACCGAGGTTATCGAACCAGAAGGAGGAAGGAAACGCCACACAGGTGTTTCAAACAACGTGGAGACCTGCACAACACAAACTCGAGACTTTTCCCCAACGAATCAGTGAGGTTGTCAAGCTCACCGGTTTGCTATAACAAAGGATTAAACGTATGGTGTGGAAGGTAATGGTTTGCAGCAAGTAAACAAGTAAAAGTGGAGGATGTATCAATGGTAAAGATTGGACCGGGGTCCATAGTTCACTAGAGGTTCTCTACTTAGATGAACAACATGGCATGAAGGGTAAACAGATTACAGCAGGGCAATTGACAGGAACTGAGCAAGGCATAACAATGCAATTACTAGTCAGAAAGATCCTATGAGATTCGATTGGGCAATACAACAAGATACATAGAATGCCATCCAACTGCATCTATGACTAGAAGTCCACCTTTAGGTTATCATCCGAACCCCCTCTAGTATTAAGTTGCACGCAAGAGACAACTGCTTTAAGCAAAGTGTGTAAGGTAAACAGTCCACATGTTCCATGAACAAGAGACTGTTGTTTTCTCCCTAGTGGCAACAGCACATCTACAACCGAAGAGATTATTGTCACTTCCCTTGGAAACTAGAGGCATGAACCCACTATCAAGCATAAATACCCCCTCTTTGAGTCACTAGCAACTACTCGGCCAAGATAGATACTAACAACGGAGAGCATGAAAGATCACAAACAACACAGACATGATAGAATCATAAATACGAAACCATTCATCAAACCAACATAATAATCTCAATATCCATCAGATCCCTACAAATACAACATGCATGATTACAAATAGATTAGATCTTGATCATGAACGGAGCTCACAAGATCTATACATGAAAGCACAAAGGAGGATATAATACCATCTAGCTACTACATGGACCCATAGTCCAAGGTGGAACTACTCACGCATCATACCGTAGAGAAGGCCTCCAGGATGATCTCCCCTCCGGCAGGGTGCCGAGAATAACTTCAGACCCCCCACGATCTAGGGATGATGGTGGCAGCGGCTACAAACGGTTTCGTGGAGATTTGATCGGGTGCTTATGGTTTCTGCATCGGGGCCTTCTTATGGGCGAAGGGGGAGGCCGAGGAGGCGGCCAGAGGGGCCACACCCCTCCCAGGCACGGGCCCACCCCTGGCTGCGCCTAGGGGGGTTTGGCCACCCTGGAACGCTTCTCTGTCTCCCCTCTGGACTTCTTGTTCCCCACGGAAAGTTATTGACTTCGACGTTTGTTTTGTACAATTCTGAGAATATTTCCTTACTAGCTTTTCTGTAACCAAAAACAGCAGAAAACAGGCAACTGGCACTGTGGCAACTTGTTAATAGGTTAGTAACAGAAAACATGTAAAAAGCACCTCAAAGTGTAGATAAGGCAAAGCAAAGTAGATACTAACAAGCATGGAACATCCAAAATTATAGATACGTTTCCTATGTATCAAGCATCCTCAAGCTTAACTCTTGTTCGTCCTCGAGTAGGTAAGTGATAAAAGAATAATTTTTGAGGTGACATGCATCCTCACAATGAAGACCCAACCATTTGCAAGCATTGAAAGCTGGGATCAAAGAACTCTAAACATGTGCATGAAAGATGGAGTTCTAACAATAGGACAAAGTAACTACGCATGCAACATGAAAGGCTACAAACAAAGATCATGAATAACATGCATTGAAAAACGTTTGTTTGTTTCACATACAGAAAACATGGCATAGTGGCAATCAGCTTGTCCCTCATAGAGTAGCAAATAGATGCATAGGACACCTTCAAAGTTCACAAGGGTGACTAGAAACAAATAGCACAAGAACAAGTGATATCACAATATGCATTAATCAATAAGCTTTGGAACAGTGCACACAGAATGACAACTATGCTCTCTTAATGATGCCTAAAGGTAGAAGGTGGAGACTCAATAGTGGTGGAAGAAAAGCCTTTTTGTAAAGGGTGCAGGGATTTCAAGTTTCAAAAAGATCTTCCAAAAATTATGGTACTTGTTAGCTTTCAGCCCTCAGTGCCCCTATCATAAGCATCTTGAAGTGATTAAGGTTAAAGTGAACAAAGATGGAGTATATGCTTAACGAAGTATAAGTTTGCAATCTCAAGTCCCTTGAATACGAGGGCCACACCTCATGCTAGTCAACTTCGGTCATAGGTAAGTTCTTGTCATTGTAAGTATTTGCATATCATAGAGAACCGACAACGGGGTACCCCTTGCACATGGTACAGGAGCTATCCCATAACCAAAATGACAAGGCAAGCAGACAATGAGCATCTCAGCGATCTTTTTATTTACTATATGCATAGCTTTTTATTGAGGATGCTTCATAGATACCTCACTATGGTGATGCTGCAAGTTTCCACCATGATTAGGCATGGATTAGGCTAGCGGCCTAGGCGTTTCTCTAACACAGAATACAAACTCCATGGACTTACAAGTTTCCTCTTTATTTCACACCGTTGACATCCATAGACAAAACATCATGATATCAACTAAGTACAAAGTACAAGTGCAATGTTGAAAACGTTCCCCGTGACAACACGGTTCTGCTAATTCCAACATATAACTCTAGTGGGAAAACCCTTATCCACAGGCCCCTTGTTCGTGGCGCACCTGAAATAATGCACCACTAACAAGGTTATCTGTGGCGCACATGCAAATTATGCGTCACTAACTCCAAAGTATTTGTGGCGCACGCAGGACCGGTGAGCCACGCATAAGGCAGGGCCCACCTCTGACGGCCGGCCACCACTATCCGTGGAACGCGTAAACTGGGGTGTGCCACGAACGTGGGTGGAGTCTGTGGCGCACCGTTTTGCGCATGCGCCATGAACTACGGTGGGCCAGGCGCCCTACAGAATTTTCATGGACGTTTGTGGCACACCCTATTTCGGTGCGCCACGAACCTGGGTAGTCTGTGGCGCACGGAAACCAGGTGCGCCACGAAGCTGTCGTCCCACCCTCCATAAAGGTGGCACCTTCTCCTACCTACCACCACAAGCAAGCCATTACTTCCCATAGATCTAGCTCGACCCCCTTCCCTACTCACCCTATTTTCTTCAATTCTACCTCCATTTTAGGTTTCCGAACACCTTTTGGTTGGATGGGTGTGGGGAGGGAGTCCCTCTCCACCATGTAAGCCCCACATATAATTCATTTATTGGTCACATCTCCATCAAGTTAGCCTCCACAAGACACACGCTCCCTCGCACACGGTCTTCATCAACTTGTCTACTAGGTGAGTTGTGTTGGATGGCACATGCTTGTGTGTGAGTTGTTGGACATGCATATGCATGTGTCGCGCCGGCCGGGACGTCGATCGATGGTGTATGCATGGCGCGGATGTGTGTTGTATGTGAAGGTCGTCGGCGTCTTCGTCGCGTGTATATGCTTGTGTATGCTTTTGTGTGTTTGTGTGCAGGTGCCGGTGTGGTGCATGGTTGCCTAAATGTTGATTCATTTCTGTTTCGTCCAACTTTTGCACCACCCATATGCCCTATTTACAAGGGAGGTGCTGCCAAAATTTTCTGGCGAGACATGCATGCATATGTATGGTGTAATTCATTTCTCTTGTGCGCAGGCAACCATGGTGCGCCAAATGAGCGAAGGTATGGTGGCTAGATATAAGGCCCGGGCGACGGCCGTCATGCTTCGTACCAACAAGACCGAGATAAGATGTCCTTGCAAGGCTTGCAAACTCGGGACCCTAATCAAACCTGATTCCGGGACATTGGAGAAGCACTTGCTCATGGGTGGATTCATGCCCGGGTACAAAGATGTCGTGGAGGAGGAAGAGGCACCCAAACATGATCATGTTGAAGGAGATGTCGTACATGATTATGATCATGACGATGAAGGAGATGCCAGACATTATGATCATCATCATGATGATGATGAAGGAGATGCCGGACATGATCACCACGATGAAGGAGACGCCGGTGGAGGAGAAGACACAGACACGCAGACATCGCTTAGTTCGGCCCTACAGGACCCTCATCTTCGAGAAGTGCTCCTCAAGGGGGGTTACAACACAATAGCGGCCACGAGAGAGAAAGAAAAGTTGGCACAAATGGAGAAAGACGCTGTTACTCTGTTGTATCCTGGGTGCCGGCCCGAGCATACACGTCTAAATGTAACCCTCAAGGCTTTGGAGATGAAGGTGAACAACAGATGGACCGACGTGAGCTTCAACGATAACATGGAATTCTGGGGCGATGTGCTTCCCGAGAATAACACATTGCCAAGAAGCATCGATGAGGCCAAGAAAGTCGTGTGCCCTCTCGACCTACCATACGTCAAGTATCACGCATGCATCAATGACTGCGCACTTTATCAGGACGAGTACGAGGATAGAGTGACATGTCCGGTGTGCGGCCAGCCACGATACAAGAGGGGTAACAAGCAGAAAGCTCCTCATAAAGATGTATGGTATTTTCCTATCACTCCCCATCTGCAGCGGTATTTTGTGGACCCTAAGGAAGCAAAGCTCATGCAATGGCATGCGGAAAGGGTTCCGCCAGAAGATGATCCCGAGAAGGCCAGATCCTGACACACCCTGCAGACGCTAACCAGTGGAAGGCACTAGACATGGAGTTCGAATACGAGTTCGGGGGTGATCCAAGGAACGTGAGGCTGGGCATGAGCACCGACGGATTGAACCCCTTTGGTAACCAGAGTAGCACGCATAGCACCTAGCCTCTGTTCGTATGGCCGTACAACCTCCCCCTGGTTGTGCACAAAGCAAAGGTATGTGCACATGAGTATTCTTATTCAGGGACCGAAACAATCGGATATCGACATGCATCTATATCTCGGGCTGTTGAAAGAGGAGTTAGCCACGCTGTGGGAGACGCCGGCCCGTACGTGGGACTCCTACACTGGAGACTACTTCGATATGAGGGCTGCACTGCTCACGATGGTGCAGGACTATCCGGGCTATACATATGTATCGTGCCAGGTGAACCATGGACACAATGCATGCGTCAGGTGCATGGAGAATACACCGCATATCTAGCTGTCGAGGGCTCCCGGGTCTTCGAAAACCGTGTTCCCAAAGATGCAAAAGTGGCTATGCGTGAATCACGAGTGGAGGAAACGCACGGATCTGTTCGATGGTACAGTGGAGGAGCGGCAAGGTAATCAAGGAGTTGCTAGATAACTGGAAGGAGTGCCCTGCGCCGGGGAAGAAGCGTCCGAGGGTGAAGCCGATGCGTGGAGTATGGAAAGCAAGGTCTGTTTTCTGGGACCTGCCGTACTGGAAATACCTCCACACGCCCCACAGCCTTGATCTCATGCACATCATCAAGAACGTGTGCGAGAGTCTGCTTGCTACTCTGTGTAACATGCTAGATAGGACCAAAGACGGGCCGAAAGCAAGATACGACATGATACATCTGGGCATCAAGGAAGCGCTTCAACAAGGAGGACGCCCCGATGATGATGATGACGACGACAAGGAAGAGACTCAAGGTTGGCGCAAGAGGGCTAAGTCGAACAACTACTACTGCCCCCCTTCCTGCTTCACTATGAGCGAGGACGAGCTCGAGCAGTTTTTCAACACCCTCATAGGAATCAAGATTCCTATCGGCTACGGAGGGGAGATATCCAGATACCTGGACGTATAGAAAAAGAGGTTCAGTGGATGAAGTCACATGACTATCACGTGATGATGACGCAGATACTCCCAGTTGCGATCTGAGGGATCATGGACGAGCACGTCCGTGAGACGCTGTTTGGCCTCTACAACTTCTTCGATGTCATCTCTAGGAAGGAGATCGGGATGAAGCAACTCGAGACCCTTCAGGACGAGATCGTCGTGATACTCAACGAGCTCGATATCTACTCCCCCCCCCCACATTCTTCGATATCATGTTACATCTTCTTGTCCACCTCATCGATGACATCATCCAGCTCGGTCCGCCGTTCCTACACAACATGATGTCGTTCGAAAGGATGAACGGCGTGATCAAAGGATACGTTCGAAATAGGGCGAAGCCGGATGGAAGCATATCCAAGGGCTTCATGCTCTACGAGTGCATATCGTTCTGCCACAATTATATGCAATCCAAGGAACCTGTTGGTCTCCCGAAGCACAAGCACTTCGGCAGGATTGCTGGAGTTGGTCACCGCGAGGGCTTCGCAGCAGTGCATGCCATCTTCAAGGGTCGGTGCCCAGACTATGACAGGGCACACCGAGTCGCGCTACAGCACATACAAGTGGTCGGTCCTTGGGTGGAGAAGCACAAAAGCTTGATTGATAACAGGTTGAACGACATGGGCCGGCGGAGGACGAGGGGAGACATGACGAGAGAGCACAACTCTACCTTCACGAGTTGGTTCAAGAAGGATCTGCTCCTTCTTAATGAGGGTAAGGCGCCTGCTGGCGATGATAGACTCTTATTCATCCTGTCGCAGGGCCCCTCGCTGAACATGAGGACCTATCAGGCGTACGACATCAACGGGTACACTTTCTACACCGAGGAGAAGGACAAGAACAGCGAATACCAGAACTCGGGGGTCACGATGCTATCCTACGTCGACGAGGAATCCAATGTGAAGGAAAGGTTCTTCGGAAGGATCGATGAGATATGGGAAATCGACTACTGCGGAGAGAAGATGCCGATGTTCCGGGTCAGATGGGCCACGAACGTCGAAAAAGAAGGCCGGTATTTCACAAACATGGTTATACCCGAAGCCAAAGCGTCAAAGGCAGTCGGCGCGAACGTCCAGGCGAAAAAACGAGCCATGGGTACTTGCTAGCCATGTGGATCAATGCTCCTTCATTACCGATCCTACAAGGCATACCCGCGTTGTCGTCAGGAGGGGGAAAAGGAGCATCATCGGAATGGAGGGAGCCGCCACCGAGCAAGACTTCGACCATTACAGCGATCCGAAGATAGAAGAGGAATTCGACAAGTTCTTCGACAACCCTAGCGCGTATCCTCATCTTAGAAGGAACACCACCCTCCCCGCTAAAGGATATCCGTACACGAGAAGAAATCCACAAGTTCCAGGGCTCAATTACTCTACCGCGACGAAGAAGGGCAAGAGGATCGTGACGGGACATCGACGCTAGCTCGTTCGGAAGCAACATCGCACGAAGTGACCTTTTTTGTGTGTGATGTATGCATGTGCGCAATCGTGTGCGTCAAGTCGACAAAATACTCTACGTGGTTTTTTGGAGTAGGGTGTTATATACACAAGATTATATACCCGCAATTGGTATTTCTTTTGTAATAAATTTATATCCTACCCGCAATTATATACATGTTCTCATTTTATATCTTCAAAATATTGGAGCTATTATAGTAGAAAATTATTATTTGTAATGAGTAAGTGATATTTGTTACATATGGAACTTAAAAATTGCAAAAGAATGTTTTTTATTACACAAAATAAAAATGTTGGAGTGTCAGGAATCAAACCTGGCACCTCTAGGTTTTAAACAACACAACCAATCCAGAACCACTAGGCTATACAAGTGTTGTTGTCACACTGCACCACGTAGCCGTTTTAAGTAATGCCAGGCGAGTTCGTGGAGCACCCCCATATCGGTGCGCCACGGATAATTGTTTGTGGCGCACCGATATGGGGTGCGCCACGAACTCCCCTGACTTAGCAAAAATAACATCGTCGCCTCGCTCCCTTCCCTCCCATTCTTATTCCCCAAATTCGATCTCGTACGTGCGCTCTCGCCTCGCTCCCCCGCCGCTCGCTGGACCGCCCGCCAGCGCCTCCGCTCGCCGGACCGCCCGCCACTGCCTCCCGTCTGCAGGTACTCCGCCGCCCTCTCCCATATCCCCTCCCTTCCCATATACCCTCCCCTCCGCCCATAGCCTAACCAATGAATAACCCTAACCGACGAACCCTAACCACGCGCCGCTCGCCTCGATCTCCCCTCCCCTCCGCCCCTCCCCTCTTCCCACCCCCTCTCTAACCTCTCCCCTCTTTGGCAGCCACTGCGCATCAGGACCAGGAGCACCTCACCTGAGGAGCACCAGGACCAGTACCAGGATCACCTCACCACAGGAACACCAGGATCCCTTCGGGACCAGGAGCCACCACAGTAACATCATGACCAGGAGCCACCACAGCGACTGCGCATCCACCACGTACGTGAGCCTCTCCCTCCCATCCCTGCCTCTCCCTTCTTCTGAGCATGCTTCCATAAATGCCACATTGTTCCTAAAAGAAACCACACTTCACCCTGATGGATTTGTAAATGCTTTGTCCTGAATTGGATTTGTAAATGCACGGTAAATGCTTTGATTCTGTAAATGGTTTAAATTGATTCTGAACTTCCATCTTGGATTCTGAACTTTGATGATGCTTTACTGTTTAGGGCAACTTTGATTCTGAAATTTGATTCTGAACTTTGATTCTGAACTTCACCTTAACTAATAATATTGCAGATGATGCTTTACTGTTTAGGGCAACAAAACTTAGTGTGTACATACTGTAGTAGTTCATACAATTGATCATGCATAGTTTAATTAGTTAGGGTTCTTAGTAGTTTAGGTTACAGTGTAGAGTTGTTATGGATGTTAATCATCCATTCGATTACAAGTGTTACTCTGGATCAGTGTTTGACTGCTAGAGTTCTTGATAGAGTTTAGGTTAGGTAACAGTGTAGAGTTTAGGTTACAGTGTAGAGTTGTTCTGGATTAGTGTTTGACTGCTAGAGTTCTCGATAGTTTAATTACTTAGGGTTCTTAGTAGTTTAGGTTATTTGTTTGTTCAGTTAACACTTGTGCTTAGGATCCATTATTTTTATTTGCTTGTTTAAGTATCTTTGTTGTTTAGTGACTAAATGTCAATATTGATTTTATAGTATCAATGTGATCATATACTTGGTTACTCATCTTTTCTTTATCAGTGTTTGACTGCTAGAGTTCCAAATTATTATTTGTGCTGCCAAAGGGTTACCATTGGTGCTGCCAAAGGGTTGGTGTTTCTCCGTGAAGCTAAGAACCTGGTCATCTACTGGTACTTCAAGATCTGCAACATCTTGCTAGACTTGGTACGTGCTCTTCACCAACCTCTACGCGTCTTCCAAACCTAGGACTCAAATATTAATTATGATACATATATAAAGGCGCATGATTTGTTTCACATCCACAACGAATAAAAAATGCTGAAAATTTCAGGTTGTCAAATGCTAACTACTGAACAACAAAATGGTGACTAGTACACTAGTTCACCCATGTAGTCAGGCTTTATTCTAATTCAAAAATTACAAAACATATGTACTGATTACATGCATTGGGTAATTTGAGTTGTCACTTGCTCCTGAGTTGATAGTCCTGATTTCCAGCATGATTCTAATGTTATCATTCGGGTTCCACACGGAACACTAATATAGCTGATTCCATGAATAAAGCCTTAGTAAGGCAATTGCAAGAAACGTGATTCTGATGTCTCTACATCAAAGTGAAACGTGTGCAACTTAGGGCCATATGGTAACTGTAATCTAGCTTGTTTGCTTAGTGTGAGATTTCTTCAGTAAGCATCCTAGAATGTTTAGTAGAATTTGTAGTTTAGTCTGAACCTTGCAGAAATAATCACCTCTTGGGATGCTTCCGAAATGGATATTACTATGTTTATAGATACTTGTTGACCTGACGTTTTTCTAACTAAGTGTTTATCGATACTTGTTGACCTGACTCAATTTGTCTAGTGACAAGTGCATTCCTAATTATTATTTATTTCAATAGGCTATATTATTAGTTATTTCTTGTTCAGTTGATCTTGCTAGCTTCTGATTTTCCTTTATGATTATGAAATTGACTTTTACAGTTTAGGGTGAGTATCTTATTTCATATTAGAACATAAACACATATATGTACCAATGTATATAGCTTCAGAAATATTATGTTTGCTCTGCTGTATGTGGTTTCTGTTCTATTAAGCTAGCTAACATGTACTAATTCATTTACTTGCTCTACCTGTCATTTTTATCGAATCAAAGTAGTACATTTATGGTGAAGATCAGAAGGTTGTCTACCTTTATGGTCAAAAGGCACCATTTGATGCCTTTTGTGGATGTTTTGTGTATGTTGCCGACCCTCTATGGTCGCCGAAGGCACATTTTGTGCCTCTTTTTTTTGTTAATTGTTGCATGGATCTCAAATGAGTGCTCGTTACTCTCGAAATGTTGATTCATTTCTGTTTCGGTTGAGAAATGGGCACTCCAACATAGACATTTTTAGGGGAGGTGCTGCCGAATTTTTCGGTCGAACTAAAGTACTAACAAGTTCTGTTTTGTTGCATAGTGCAACAATGTCGACCGGACACGTCAGCGACAGTGCCGGCACATCAAAGGACCCGGAACCGAGTGTTGAAGAGCAAGCCCGGAAATCTAACCTCATGTTTTGGGAGTTGTCCCAGAGGAGGGAGGAGGAGGAGGAAATAGATGGGATGGCGGACAATGAAGGCGATGTCGGATCATCGTCAGGTGATGACGGCGAAGATGAGACGGGGGCCGAGGATGAGACCACCACCGACAGCGGCGACCGCACCGATGCCGGTGAACGCACCGCCGGCGGCGAACATACGACCGATACCGGTGAACGCACCGACGGCGGCGGTAAGAAGAAGGTTGTGAGGAAGCCACGGCCACTGCCAACGCTCGGCAGTCAGCGCCAGGAGTTCACCCAAGTGTCCCGACCGGCGCGCCCGAGGAGCCAAAAGATCTTGCCGCTGGCTACGGGGTCCAAATCGGGTGCATGGTCCGGGAGGTCGTGACGATCAACACGCGGAACCTCTGAGATCCCGCCAACGTTCACCTTGTCGAGGTCCTCATGGAGAAGCTTCATGGGCGCTACAAGTTCCCGGATGAATTCGACAACAAGGTGGTCAAGGGAAATATCGTGAACCAGGCGGCGCTCACGAAGATGAGCACCGCCTTGGCCAGCTGGAGAGCCCGGGTGAAGAAGAGGATTGACGAGAAGAAAAGCTAGGAGGAGATAAAGGCCAAGGAGCCGATGCTCGAGCACAATGACTATGTGCTCTTCAAGGAGACGCTGGAGACCGATACTGCGAAACTCGACTCGGCATGGGGGAAGAGACTCTACGACCAGAACATAGGCCACCACCGCCTCGGGAGCGGCGGCTACAGAGCAGCCCAGGAGATTTGGGACAAGGAGGACGCCGAGCTTCGGCGTCTAGGCAAACCAAACAGGTGGGACCGATTCACAGACCCGCAGGTGAGGAACTTTGTGCGGGCACGCTACTTCCTGTGCCCCATAACAAAGGAGTTCAAAACTGAAGACCCGGCCGTGCAGGACTTTGAGAAACTCCTGGTAAGACACTTACTGTGGATCTCAGTAGTTCATATTATTTGCAATCGGTAATGAATCCATCCATTGTAGCAGTACTAAATGGGTTCCGCCTATGCTTGTGTAGGAAGCTGAAATAGCGGCCACGTTAGGTATCGAAGAGGGTGTAAGGGAGCCGTGGGACACTCCTTTCAATAGGGCAGTCAACGCCAAAAAGAAGAGGCCCAAGAACAAGAAGATGACGTCCAGTGGACGTGTTGCCGGCTTTGGGCTGACCATGAAGGTCGGCGTCCACTTCAAAGAGGACAGAAAGACCAGGAAGGAGAGGAGAGACAAGAGAGCGGCGGAGCACGAATGGAAGATCGGGCAGCTCGAGGCAGAAGTGGCCGAGCTACCGGAAAAATTGGAGGCCAAGATGGAGGCCAAGATGGAAGAGAAGATGCGGAGTATGTTCCCTCCTCACCTGTGGGAGGGTTTGGCCAAGTGGAATGCGGCGGGTGGAGTTGGGCCAATACCGGTGCCCAGCGTGAGCGGCAGAAACTCTCAACAGCACTCGTCACCGAACTTTGTGACCCCGCCCTCCAACCCCTCCGTGCATCCTCTTCTCACGTTGGTGAGCCCGCAGCCGGCGGCGGCGGCGCCCAACACCCAAGCTCAGCCTGTCGCGCCCAACACCCAAGCTCAGCCTGCAGCAGTGCCGGCGCCCAACACCAACCCGCAGCCGGCGCCGTTGCTTCGGGGTGAGCGGGAGCAAGAGCTGATGCAGCCTCGCGTGTCCACACTTGCCGAGCTCGACGCCCTCACAACAGTAAGTGTTGAAAGATTCATCCTAGGGCTCGCGACCTCACACAGAATGAACTAACACACATATATGTTGTCCCGCAGGACACCATTTGCACATTGCTTCACAAGGTCGACGGCGTGTTGAGGGATGTAGGCAAGGGAGCCATCATTCAAACCAAGGGGCTCATGATGCACAACATGCCAATCCCTGTTGGCTGGTTTCGGGTCAAGGTCGTGAGGGCCCTGAAGGGTTTCGAAATAATCGACCCGCCTAGGAAACCCGAGGGAGCCGAAGAACATAAGGACCTTGAAGGCTGCTACGGCTGGCCCATTCTATGGCCCAAGAGCCAGCTTCGGCTTGCGAAGGATGACAAAGAACGCGCCACCGCACCAAAGAAGGTACCGCTCGTCGTCGCCAACACCGCACGACATAAGGCTTTATTTGGCCGCACACACGCCATCGCCACATCCCAATGATGACATGGAGGCTGCACATGATGACGATGATGATCTGGAGGTCAGCGTGGCTGACTACTTCAACACCAACGCCATGGCCAATGATGGATTGTTCATGCCTCCACTTGGAGAGCCAGCCCCCCGCGGTGAACCGGCCGGCCATCTCTCGTCATGCATGTAGCGTCTGCGGTTTGGCGGTTCCCGGGAGACGCCCGATGCTAACGCCGGTGGTCCTCCTACGGTGATAATCAGCCCCAACACACTACACAAGGCGGCCGGTGAGCAGCTGGCGGGATCCGCTGACCTAGCCGCTAAGAAGTCGAAGTACCGGAAGCATAGCCGGAGCAAGAAGGGTTCCACGATCCAGCCGGCTCAGAAGAAGCAGGAAGTTTTTCGACATCATGACGCCGCCTTCACAGAAGTGCCCCGGTCTTACACGATGCACATAGCGGGCCAACCGATTCTGAATCAAGAGCTGCTCGATGTCGCGGATGCATCCATGAAGCATTTGCATCACAGCATTCTGCATCTTGAGAGCATGCTTCTGAAAGATAATAACCCCAGGTACCCAGTCTTCACATGCAAGGTGCCAAATGGACATGGCTTAGTCAAGGCAGCACCCACAGACCTATTCTTCCTGTGGTACGAGGACATCTACGATCTGATGCACTCAAAGCGTCTGGACTACAACTTGGTCCGCCTCTTCGCCCTCCAGATGTCGATGAGGATCCATAGGGAGAAAATCAAAGGCATAGACATTGTGGACCCCTACTACATGTGCGATGAAATGCTTGCGAGCGACGGATACATGGAAGCGGTGTCGCAATACCTCGGGAATTTCTTCTTCGAGAACCAGGACAAGTCTACGCTTGTCCATGCCTTCCCCGAGTAAGTGCACACAACCGGTCTCCATCCATCATAACACATCCTTAGATTCCCTTTGTACCCTTCTTCCAACAATTCTGTTTCTATTGTTTTGCGCAGTGGCATATACTGCACACTCATCTCCGTCTACCCAAGGTTGTCGCAAGCAACGTACTTGGACTCATCCAGTGAAACGAAGCCGAAGAGATGGGACCGAATCAAGCGTGTCCTGGATCTTGCTATACAAGTCTACACCGCCAAGGGAGGCAAGTTCAGCAAGGGGGGGCGAAAGAAAGAAGGATGGCAGGAACATCTGCAGCCACGCCACCAAGTTCCAATGCGTCAAGCAACCGGCGGGTAGTGTGAAGGAGGCCTTCTATGCCTTCCATCATGTAAGGATGTACATGAATGATTCACGGATGGAGGCGCTGCCGGCTAATCTCCGAGTTTGGGCCGAAAAGTTGTCGACAATCGATGATTCGGACCTCATGGAACAGTTCTGGCGCATCCAGAATCAGATCTGTCTATGCATCCATGAAGATGTCATGACAAAAGGAGGGGCCTTCCACTATGGCGGCAGACCGCTGACTAACCGCGAGATCGAAGACCGCCTCGAGTTGCAGCGCGACGACAAGACCTTCATGACGAGAGAGGGTTGCCGACCCTTGCCCAAGAAGACTATCAGCTAGTGTGTGTCGTGTGTGCCGTATGTATGTCATGGACTTGATCGACTATCATTGTGATGTTTAGGAAACTGTCGTGTTGGACATGTGTGTGTGTGTGGGAGTCGTAAACCTTAAGTTACTGAGGCTCCTTGTGCCTATGTTGGACCTGTTTAATTATGTGTGCTACTATTGTTTTACGTGTATGAATGTCTTTGATATATTTCGTTATCATGCCGTTCTATTCGTTGCATAACATGAATGCCTACTATCTCTATATTTTTTCCTTGTCCGCAGTGATGGCGAAGGCAAACTGCTACGTGGTGTACAGGGGCCGCGTTCCGGGAGTCTACGAGGAGTGGGAGGACTGCGAGCAACAAGTCATCAACTTCAGCGGCAACAGCTACAAGGGTACAAGACTCGAGAGTTGGCGGTAGCCAAGTGGAGGAGGCACCTATGGAAGAAGAACCGGATGAACATCATCATGGTCTTCTCCTTGCTCACCGTCGCCACCGTTGTCCTCTATTCAGTCATAGTCTAGGTCATGATTGACGATGATCGAATATGTATCGAGATGCATGTGTGATTTCAAACTTGTACTCTCCTATGACTTGTGTGTAACACTTGGACTCTCCATATTGATGTATTTTGGTACTTTGTATGAATTTCAGTGAGTTTCTGGGTATTCCTGTGAGTTTTGTGCATTTCTGTGATATATTGATGTATTCTGGTACATTTCATGTGTATTTTGTGTATTTCTGCTGTATTCTGCTATTTTTTCTGAAATCCTGAGACAAGTTAGTGGCGCACGAACTTATCTAGTTAGTGGCACACGTTATTAGTGGCGCATAGAAATAGGGTGCGCCACATATGATATTCGTGGCGCACATCCGGACGGTGCGCCACGGATAACATGGTAGTTAGTGGCGCATGTCACGGTGCGCCACGAACTTCCTGTAGTTAGTGGCGTCTTATTCGTGGCACACGGGGGTGCGCCACTAACTCCAAAAAGCGTGCGTCATGGATAGGCTTTTTCCCTCTAGTGTAAGTGCAAGCATATACAACATAGACGTCACAATGGTTCAAGTTTATTGGGGGCAAAGAATATAAAGTGTTCCATCAAGTTCATGAGGGCTTTAATCACTAAGTTTTCACATAACAAAATAGTTTTTAATTGGAAGATAGCTGAAAACAAGAATATACTTCGAATGGTGTAACACACCATGGATAGCACTTTATAGTGGACAATTTGGAAAAACTAGGTTTCTTAGGAGTTGGTAGCATGAGTAGAGCTTACTCATACAAGTGGAGGCTAGAAAAAGACTGGGAGCAACCAACTAAGAGAGCATAATGGCCATAATCATGCAGAGCAACAAAGCATTACTAATCAAAGCATATAGTGGTACTACAAGTCAAGGACTAGATGATCATAGAGGCTAATGGTGACTTGTCATAGTGATAACATGGTGTGAGCATGTGCCAAGTCAACCCAAGCAAAGCATCAAAGGAGAATACCACAATACTATGCTTTTGCATGCTAAAACAACGCATAATTTGTTCAAGGCACACTAAGCAATCTCAATTGTTTGGAACAAGACATGCTATAGCAATAATCACTAATCATAAGGTCAAAACAACACCTAGCATGTCATGCTAAAGTCTAAGTCACAGTCAATGCAAGCTCCTCTTGCACTTCAAGCAAGAACTTACTACTCCTTTCTAACACCAAGCAACTTATTTGCAAAACAACACAGCGAGAACGGGGTCCAACCTACTTTATTCAAGCAAACTAAACAACCTAAGAAAATCAAACAAAAACTAAGACGCTCCAAGAAAAATACAACTGTGCATAAAACAATGAAAATGAAGTGTCTAGACAAACCTGAGCTTTTTATTGATGAAGAAGGTGATGCCTTGGGAATCCCCAAGCTTTGACGCTTGTACCTCTTGGATTTTTCTTGGGGTGACACCATGGTGGCATACCCAAGCTTGAGCTTTTTTCCATTCTTCATCTCATTGCATCATTCTCTCTCTACACCTAAAATTTTTCCTTCATAGAAAACTTCACACAATCTTCATTAGCAATATTAGTGTATTCAAAAGATATTAGACCTCCGGCGAAGCTTTGGAATAGAAAGTCTTTTCACTAAAACACAAGCTACTGTAGTAACTCCTTCAAAAATCTCAATTCCCCAAAATAGAACTCAAAAAGGAATCAATAAGAAGCAAATGCAAATAATGGCAGAAATCTGTCAAAACATACCAGCAGGTAGAAACCGATTTTTTCGAACATCTTCTGTTGATCAAATCAAAAAGTGTTGAACTAACGAAAGTTATCTAACATACTGGGGGATTTATAAGTAAATTTTGAGCTCAATCCGAGTTACAGAGACTCCTCACGAATTTTTATGGTGAAGGACAGAAATCTGTTTCAGGACAGCAACTCCCCAAATCTTACTTCCCTCTTATTAGAGGTTATTCTTGGCACAAAAAGAAAATAAGAAGGATAAGAAGAGGTCATTACTGAATTAATAACTTCCAAGACTCAAGGAAACTCTTGGGTTATCTCCCAACAAGTACTTTTCTTTAACGCCTTTAAGTTAGGCTTGACAGTTTGAAAAGATGCTCACATAAGAAATATGAATTAAAGTAAAAGAGAGCATCAAGAAGCAAATTCAAAACACATTTAAGTCTAACCCACTTCCTATGCATAGGAATCTTGTAAAGAAACAAGTCATGAAAGCACAAACAAACAAGCATAGGAAAGCAAAACAAGTGCAACTTCAAAACTTTCAACATAAAGAGGGAAAACTTAATATTATTGAGATGCATAAGACCATGTTTCCCTCTCTCATAATAATTTCTAGTAGCCTCATGAATAAACTCAACAACATAACTATCACATGAAGCATGATTTTCATGAGCTACAAACACATAATTTCTATCAAGCTCAAAAATAGTGGGGTCAAAATCTTCACAGGTTTTACCCAAAGTAGATATTTCAAAAGGATCCACAAGAACATATTTGTCCTCCTTTGGTAAGCATGGGGACAACCAAATAATGTAAGAGGTAAAGAGTTACTCTCATTAGAAGGTAGACATGGGTAGATCCATCACTCTCCTCCTCTTGACCATCACTCTCCTCCTCTTTTTCATCTAATGAGCTTTCAGTTTCAGCAATTTCTTCTTCCATAGGCTCCTGCAAGGCATTAGTCTCTTCCATTTGTGGAAAGCATATATTAAAATATTCAAGAATATAGCCATGTGCTTCCTTGTAATTATCAAAGAAGAATTTAAGTATCTCATAAACCTCATATTCATAAGGTGCATCATCAGTATTTTCAAGCAAACTAGCAAGTTCAAATGCACCTTTGAAAGCAATAAATTCTTCAATCTGTTCCACATCATAAAAGTCATAATTTCCCTTAACATAAGAAGATATGGTAACATTATCATTATACTCACATTTAAAAGGGAGGTGTTTATACCTCCTACAGCAATAAGCTTTATCAAAGCAATAAGTAACATTATAAGTAGAGCACATGTCTCTAGCAATAGTATTCAACTTATCAATTTGTTCCCATAAGTGTTTCCATTTTTGTGACAAACGGTGTTCCTTATAATAATACTTTTGTTCTTTCGTGAACCCACCTTGCCAATAAGAACTAGTTTCAAAGAAACCAACCATTGATAGAAAGCATGACCAAGCAAGGCAATAACAGACCAGCAACTAGAGCAGGAACTAATTTTCTTGTGTTTTTGAATAAAGCAAGCAAACCAAACTAAACTAATTTTTTTGGGTTTTTTGGAAAGAGGCAAACAAAACCAAGCAAAATAAACAAAGCAAACTAAAAACAAAGTAAAGAGAAAGGAAGTGAAGGACTCCCCTAGTGAAGACGTCCTTAGCCTCCCCGGCAACGGTGCCAGAAAACTTGTTAATGGCACCTAGTTGACGTGGGAGCTTCTTTATTTATTCCCCGGCAACGGCGCCAGAAAATCTTGTTGCCTCTCAGAGAGGACTTCGTTGGAAACCCCAAGAGAAAGGTGTGATGACAGCAGCAAGTTTTCCCTCAGTTGAGATTGAGGTTATTGAACCAGAAGGAGGAAGGAAACGTCACACAGGTGTTGCAAACAACATGGAGACCTACACAACACAAAATCAAGACTTTTCCCCAACGAATCAGTGAGGTTGTCAAGCTCACCGGCTTGCTGTAACAAAGGATTAAACGTATGGTGTGGAAGGTAATGGTTTGCAGCAAGTAAACAAGTAACAATGGATGATGTATCAATGGTAAATATTGGACCGAGGTCCATAGTTCACTAGAGGTGCTCTCGTTAGATGAACAACATGGCATGAAGGGTAAACAAATTAAAGCAGGGCAATTGACAGGAACTGAGCAAGGCATAAAAATGCAATTACTAGTCAGAAAGATCCTATGAGATTCGATTGGGCAATACAACAAGATACATAGACCGCCATCCAACTGCATCTATGACTAGAAGTCCACCTTCAGGTTATCATCCGAAACCCCTCCAGTATTAGCTTGCAAGCAACAGACAACTTCATTAAGCAAAGTGTGTAAGGTAAACAGTCCACATGTTCCATGAACAAGATACTGTTGTTTTCTCCCTAGTGGCAACAGCACATCTACAAACGAAGATATTATTGTCACTTCCCTTGGAAACTAGAGGCATGAACCCACTTTCGAGCATAAATACTGTAGGGTTCGCAACATAGAAAACAAAAAATTTCCTACAATGGGAACAACCATGTACCAAGATCTATCTACTAGATACAAACAACGGGCGGATGTATATCCATAGAGAACATACCCTTGAAGACCGACAAAGCTTAACGAGTCCAAACTCGTGGTTCATGTAGACGATCTCTTGTCGATCTCAAGATCGAGAGGAAGTCCTAGCACCGCAAAACAGCAGCGCATCCGTGCTCGCACACACGTTTGTGGCACCGAGCAACCTCCGCCTCCTCGCTCCAGCGATGCAGCGGAAGCACAACTCTTTCTTGCCGAATAGCCACCGGGAACATGTATCTCGCTAGTCCGAGACCATGGGGGATAAATTCTAGAGGGGGAGAGAGATCCTTCACGAGGAGGTGTGAGTGAGAGAGAGGGAGGGGGCTCCTTTTATAGGGAGGGGGGCACCCAAGGGGCCATGCGCTCAGCCATGGGGCTGCACCCACCTCTTCCACATTCATGTGGGTGGACACTCCACTCACTCAAATGCCTTTCAATTCCCTCCACTCAAAAACCCACTCAAATTCCCATTAAATTTCCACCAAATTTAATGCAAACTCTCATTAAATAAAACTCCTTTTGTTTATTCAGAATTTTGTCAATTACTTTAATGACAAACATTCACATATAACCCCTTGCTAGTATTTCATTTCACATGCAGAAACACTTTCTGCAATTTCACCTGAAAACCCGTTTCGGTATCTAGTGAAATAAATTCCTGAGCTTGTTATTATTTTCGGCATGAAACTTTTGCTCCAAATGGATGTCGGTGTCTCTTAAGTGTGTCACCCTACGGTTCGTGAATAATGCGAACATGATCGAGACCCCTCTCGGATCAATAATCAGAAGCGGGATCTGGAGACCCATATTGACTCCCACACATTCAACGATGACTTTCTTGTGATCGTCAGAACCTTTTACGCTAGTATCTTAATCCCTTTGTTTCACGATATATTACATGTCCGAGATTCGATCATCGGTATCTCCATACCTAGTTTGATCTCGTTACTGACATGTACTCTTTTCTCGTTCCCGTGATATAACATTCTAGTGATAAAATCACTTTCTTGCAAGCTAATCAATGTGATATCACCGAGAGGGCCCAGAGCATATCTATCCTTCATCGGGATGAACAAATTCCACTCTTGATCCATGGGCCTCAAAATAACACTTTATTAGTTCTGAATCCATCTTTATAATCACCCTGTTACGGTGTGACGTTTGATGTTATCAAGAAACTCTTCCGGTGTTAGTGATTGACATGATCTCATGGTCTAAGGATTAGGATCACTTCGTAAGTTGTTATAGTAATATAAACTCAATAACTTTGATCGTAATGCTATACTTCGGATGAATGTTCATCACATCATTACACTAATGTTGTGATCCCGTTATTAACAACATCCAATGTCTATGATCAGGAAACCTTGATCATCATGTTAATCAACGAGCTAGTTTATGAGAGAGGCATAACTAGGAACTTCCTTTTTGTTTATTAAACACACATGTATTAACGTTTCCGTATTAATAAAATTATAGCATGTAAAATAAACATTTATCATAAATAAGGAATACGATAATAACCACTTTATTATTGCCTCTCGGGCATATTCCCTTCAAATACCCCATCTTGGAGTCACTAGCAACTACTCGGCCAAGATAGCTACTAACAACGGAGAGCATGCAAGATCACAAACAACACAGACATGGTATAATCATAAAGACAAAACCATTAATCAAACCAACATAATAATCTCAATATCCATCGGATCCCCGCAAACATAACATGCATGATTACAAATAGATTAGATCTTGATCATGAACAGAGCTCACAAGATCTATACATGAAAGCACAAAGGAGGAGATATAACCATCTAGCTACTACATGGACCCATAGTCCAAGGTGGAACTACTCACGCATCATACCAGAGAGAAGGCCTCCGGGATGATCTCTGTTGGAGATATGCCCTAGAGACAATAATAAATATAGTTATTATTATATCTTTGTGTTTATGATAAATGTTTACATTCATGCTATAATAGTATTAACAAGGAAACATTAATACTTGTGTGATTTGTAAACTAAAATAGAGTCCCTAGTAAAGACTCTTTATAATACTAGCTTGTTGGTTAATAAATGATTGTGGTTTCCATATCATGAACATTGAGATGTTATTAACAACAAGATCATATCGTTAGGAGAATGATAAGGTGGACATACTCCTATAGATAAGCGTAGCATAAAGATCAAGTCAGTTTAATAGTTCAATTGCTATATGCTTTCTGATACATAGTAACCTAATTACTTCGACCATGAGATCATGCATATCACCTTTACCGGATGGATGCTTTCATGACATCAAACACCACACCGTAACTGGGTGGCTATAAAGGTGGCATTGAGTGTTCGGAAAGTATTGGTTGAGACACATGGATCAAGAGTGGGATTTGTCCATCCATATGACGGATAGATATACTCTGGGCCCTCTCGGTGAAATTTCATCCAATTAGCTTGCAAGCATGTGACTGGCTCATAAGGGATCACATATCACGGGAACGAGAAAAGAGTACTTATCAGTAACGAGGTTGAACTAGGTATGCAGAGATACCGACGATCATAACCTCGGATAAGTAAACTATCGTAAGACAAAGGGAAATTGGTATTGTATGTAAGTGGTTCATTCGATCGCAAAGTAATCATAGAAATATGTGGGAGCCATATGAATTTCCAGATTTCTCTATTGGTTATTATTCGGAGAAGTGTCTCGATCATGTCCGCATAATTCATGAACCGTAGGGAGACACACTTAAGGATTCGACGTTGTTTGAGTAGTTATGGAATGATGAGAAAGAGACCGAATGTTGTTCGGAGTCTCGGATGGGATCCGGGATATCACGAGGAGATCCAAAATGGTCCGGAGAATAAGATTCATATAAGGAAAGTCCTGTTTCGGAGTTAGGGAATGGTTCTGGTGTTTTCATCGGGAATGTTCTAGAAGGTTCCGGAATGTCCGGCACTCCGGAAGGGAAGGGTACATGACTGTGTTATATCAAGTTGGTATGGTTGCATCATGTACTAGGTGTCATATCTGAACAAAATAAAGGGTTTAATCAAATCCTAGTTTGAAAAAGTCAAACGCCAATTTGAAAGTCAAACGGCTATTTTTGGGAAGTGGAGAGGGAGGTGGAAACCGAGTTGGGGAGGAGTTCCTCCCCTCCACCGCCGGCCCACCTTGAAGCCGAGTTGGGAAGGGACTCCCCTCCCCTTGGCCGGCCCCTCCACCTATAAAAGGAGGGGCAGGGCTCCCCTCCTAGACACCCAACACCTCCACCTCTAAACCCTAGCCGCCGGCGCCGCCACCTGCTGCCGCTGCCGCCGCCCTAGGGCAAACCGCCGCCGCCTAGCAACCCTAGCCGCCGGCCAAGCCTCCTCCTCGGCGTGTCTAAACCCTAGATCGTCGAGGGCTCTCTCGTAGTCCACCATACTCGCTCCGGCTTAAGGCGAAGCCCAGCGAGATCTCCCCTCTACTTTCGGTACCACACCGTTGTGCTGCCGGAATCGCGAGGAGAGTGCTACAACCTCCGCTGCCTGCTGGAACAAGGGAGAGGAAGGTCTTCATCGAGTACCGAACATGTGACCGACTGCGGGAGCGCTGCCGGAACGCAGCGCCGGAAGGATCGTCTACGCGATCTTGAGATCGGGAAGAGTACGACTACATCACCCACGAGAATCCGCTCTCGTTAAACACTTTGGAATCTTCGAGGGTGAGTTATTCCATCGACTCGTTGCTACAATCTAGTAGATAGATATTGGCTTGTTTGTTTGTATGCGATAGAAAATTTTTGTTTTCCATGCTACGAAACCCTACAGTGGTATCAGAGCCGTGTCTATATGTAGATCTGTTGCACGAGTAGAACACAATGGTCATTGTGGGCGTTGATGCTTTTATTGTCGATTGCTTCTTGTGTACTATGCATCTTGCGGGATGTTGGGATGAAGCGGCCCAGGCTAACCTTACATGACATCGTTCATGAGACTTGCTCCACGCTTGACATGCAACTTGTATTGCATAAGTGGCTTTGCGGGTGGCTGTTTCTCCTAGCATAGTTAAGATTCAATTTACAACGGGTGATTAACAATGCTAGTATCAATGTTGTGGTTCTTGTTCGTAAGTTAGAACGACACTTATTGAAAGCCCCAAACCACGTTAAACATGCAAAGAAAGTAGAGGCGTCTAACTTTGTTTTGCAGGGGTGTGCAGTGATGTGATATGGACATGATTGTGATTATATTTGATGTATGCAATGATCCTTATTGTAGGTTGGCAACCAACAGGAGCCATATGGTTGTCTTTAATTTATGTTAAGCCCCGCGTGTCTATTCAAAGTAGTTGTAATAGTTGAAGCCGGTGGACGACAACCATGGAGAAGCGTCATTGATGTTGATGCAATGCCGGTGATGATGGAGATCATGTTCGTGCTTGAAGATGGAGATCGGAAGCACAAAGAAGAAAGGCCATATCATATCACATATTATGAATTGCATGTGATGTTAATCCTTTATGCATCTTGTATTGCTTAGTTAACGACGGTAGCATTATAAGATGATCCCTCATGCACATGAATTTCAAGTCATAAAGTGTTCACCCTTAGTTAGCACCGTTGCTAAAGCTTGTTGTTTCGAAGCACCACGTGATGATCGGGTGTGTTAGATTCCGCAAGTGTATACAACGTGAGCAAGCCAGATTTGCTCATGCGGAAGCTAAGGTTTGATCTTGACGAGCCTAGCATGTACAGACATGGTCTCGGAACACGGATCACCGAAAGGTAAAGCATGAATCATATAGTAGATATGATGAACATGTCGATTGTTCGCCATTGAAACTATATCAACTCTCGTGATGATCGGTGTTGATGTGGTGGATTTGGTTCGTGTGATCACTAAAACAATGTGAGGGATATTGTTTTGAGTGGGAGTTCACCTAGATTAATTTAACTATTAATTAGAACTCAATTTGTCATAAACTTAGTCTAAACTATTGCAAATATGTTGTAGATCAATGGCGGCCCCTACCATCAATTTTAATGCGTTCCTATAGAAAGAAAAGTTGAAAAACAATGGAAGAAACTTCGCGGATTGGTTCCGCAATTTGAGGATTGTCCTCACAGCTGGTAATTTGACCTATGTGCTGGATGCACCGCTGGGTGACCCGCCTGTAGCTGATGCTGCCGACGAAGTAAAGAATGTTTACCTCGCTCGGAAGACTCAGTACTCCACAGTTCAGTGTGCTATCTTGTATGGTTTAGAATCGGAGCTTCAAAAAAGGTTTGAGAATTCAGACCCGCATGATATTGTCCGTGATCTCAAATTGATCTTTGAGACTCACGCGGCGATTGAGAGCTATGAGGCTTCTGAAAAGTTCTTTAACTGCAAGATGGAAGAGGGCAGCTCCGTTAGTGAGAATGTGCTTAAGATGTCTGGGCACGCAAACAAACTTCAAAGATTGGGTATAGTGATTCCTAATGCTTTGGGGATTTACCGTGTCCTCCAATCACTACCACGAAGTTACAAGAACTTTGTGATGAACTACAATATGCAAAACATGAACAAGCAGTTGCCAGAACTGTTTGCTATGTTGAAATCTGCAGAAGTGGAGATCAAGAAAGAGCACCAAGTGTTGATGGTCAATAAGACCACCAAATTCAAGAAAGGCAAGTCTAAGCAAAAGGGACACTTCAAGAAGGGTGGTAAGAAAGTTACCGCGCCGACGAAGAAGACCAGGGCTGGACCTAAGCCTGATACTGAGTGCTTTTACTGCAAGGGAGAAGGTCACTGGAAGCGGAATTGCCCAAAATACTTGGCGGATTTGAAGAACGGCAACATCAAGAAGAAAGGTATATCCGATATGTTGGAATTATGCCCTAGAGGCAATAATAAATATGTTATTATTATAATTCTTGTTCATGATAATGTTTATATTCCATGCTAGAATTGTATTAAGCGGAAACTTTAATACTTGTGTGGTTTGTGAACAACACCGTGTCCCTAGTACGCCTCTATGGACTAGCTCATTGTTTAATGATGGTTAAGGTTTCCTAACCATGGACATGAGTTGTCGATTAATAATGAGATCATATCATTGGGAGAATGATATGATGGACAGACCCAAACTAAGCGAAGCAATTAGATCGTGTCATCGTGTTCATCTTTGCGAAGCTTTTCTTATGTCAAATATTGTATTCCTTAGACCATGAGATAATACAAATCCCTGGTATCGAAAGAAAGCTTTGAGGTCATCAAACGTCATCCTATGAGAGGGTGATCATAAAGGTGTCTCTCAGGTGATCGGAAAGTATCTGTTGGGTTGTATGTATCAAGATGGGATTTGTCCCTCCCAAGTCGGAGAGATATACTTCGGGCCCACTCGGTAATCGATATCAACACCACTTGCAAGCATGTGGTTAAGGAGTTAATCACAAAGTTATATCGTATTACGGAACGAGTAAAGTACTTGCTGTGAACGAGATTGAACTAGGTATGACGGTACCGACGATCAAATCTCGGGCAAGTAAAATATCGCGAGACGAAGGGAATATATATATGGGATTGATTGAATCCTGGCATCGTGGTTCATCCGATATGATCATCTATGAATGTGTGGGAGTCAATATGGGTTTCCAGACCCCGCTGTTGATTATTGATAGAAGATCATGTCCGCATATTCTCGAACCCGAAGGGTCACACACTTAACGTGTCTCAACGCTAGGATAGATTGGATAATTGGTTTATGAGTTTTTGTTCGGAGTCTCGGATGGGATTCGAGACATCACGAGAGGTCCCGGAATGGTCCGGAGAATAAGATTCATATAAGGCAGTGCAGTTTTTGGAGTTCGGAATTGTTCCGGGTTAATCGGTATTGTATCGGAAGCTTCTAGAACCTTCCGGAAGGGGGCCAACGTGGTCCCACCTGTCGGGAGGGGTCATGGGCCTATGAGGGAGTGCCCTGGCTGCATTGGGCCAGGGGCACAAGGCCCCATAGGGCCCAGCCGGCCAAACAAGGGATAAACCCTAATTGGAGCTTCTAGAAGGGGGGGGTTTCCTTGCCCCCCACTCCTCCCTCCTTTGGCCGCCGGCCTAGGGCTTGGGGGAGGGGTTAGGGCTGGCGCCCACCCCTCTATATATAGAGGGCTGGGGCGCACCACACCCAGACACCTTCCCCTCAAGCCTAGTCGCCCTGCTGCCCTCCTCTCTCTCTCCCTCCCGACTGCGTGTAGGCGAAACCCTGCTGCAGAAACTCTCCACCAATTGCACCGCGCCGTCGCGTTGTAGATCCAACCCATCTCTCCACCATACTTGCTGGACCAAGAAAGGAGGAGACGTCGAGGTGCTGCACGTGTGCATCTCACGGAGGCATCGCCACTTGTGGTGCTAGATCGGATCGGATCGCGAGGAGGAGAAGCGAGTACGACTACATCACCCACGTTCCGACGAACGTTCCGCTGTGCGAATCTTCAAGGGTATGAAGATCTAATCCAATCTCTCTCGTTGTTTGCATCTCCTAGATTAGATCTTGGCTTCCCTCTGTTCGCATCCGTAGAAAAAATTGATTTACTATGCCGCAAAACCCTTCAGTGGTATCAGAGCTAGATCTAAGCGTAGATGTGTTTCACGAGTAGAACGCAACATGGTTGTTGCGGGCGTTGATGTTTTCTGTTGCAAGCCTCTTGTTTGTGTTCTTCTTATGACGCGGGATAGTGAGATTGAAGCGGTCCAGGCCAACCTTACGCGACATCGTTCGCGAGACCGGCTCCGCACTTGACGTGTGGCTTGTTCCACACATGCGGCTGGTGGATGCTAGTTTCTCTCACTATAGTTGTCATGGGATTTACACCGGAGTTTGGCAACCATAATATCCGTTGTGGCTTTCCGTAGGTAAGAATCGTTCTTAGCATGCTACTCCCATAAGCCACGTAAAACATGCAACAACAAAGTAGAGGCGTCTAACTTGTTTTTGCAGGGAGTGTTTTCTGTGATATGGTATGGCCCAAGATGTGATGTGTATAATGTATGCGATGATCATGTTTTGTAATGTTTCACGACTTGCATGTCGATGAGTACACAACCGGCAGGAGCCATATGGTTGTCTTTATAATTGTGTATGACCTGTGTGTCAACTTCTTATACACCATGTAATAGTTTCACTTTATCGCTAAGTAGTTAGCAATAGTTGTAGTTGCTATTCGTGGTGGAGGCAATCATGGTGGAGTGATGGAGATCATGCCGGCACGCACAAGATGGAGATCATTGCGCGAAGATTGGCTATACCATGTCACATAAAGTTATATGCATGTGATGTTTATCCTTTTATGTATCTTATTATGCTTAGATCGCGACGGTAGCATTATAAGATGATTCCTCACTTAAAGATCAAGATAAAAACTGTGTTCTCCCCAAGTATGCACCGTTTCGAAAGTTCGTCGTGTCCAAGCATCACGTGATGATCGGGTGCTATAGACTCTACGTTCACATACAACGGGTGCAAGCCAGTTTTGCACACGCGGAAATACTTGGGTCTAACTTGACGAGCCTAGCATGTACAGACATGGCCTCGGAACACATGAACCGAAAGGTTAAGCATGAGTCATATGAATGATATGATCGACACTTTGTTGTCCACCATTGAAACCACATCTCTTCTCGTGAAGATCGGATTAGGTGTGGTGAATTTGGATCGTGTTCACTAAACAACTTGAGGGATGTTGAATTTAGTGGGAGTTCATCTAGTAATTTTGATTAAAAGTTGAACTAGTTATCATGAACATAGTCTAATTTGTACTTGCAAATATTGTAGATCAAATGGCTAAGTCCAACTTCAACGTTTTTGCTGAGAAGGAAAAGCTTAAAAACAATGGGTCTAACTTCACCAACTGGTTCCGCAATTTGAGAATCATTCTCTCTGGCGGTCAAAAGGACTATGTCCTTGAGAATGCGTTAGGTGACGCCCCTGCTGCTACTGTGCCGGCTGATGAGAAAGCTGTCTATCAGTCGTGCAAAGATGATTATGGTGTGATTAAGGGCACCATGTTGTTTGCTATGGAATCGGACCTTCAAAATCGTTTTGAAGACTATCCCGGGCCCTTTGAGATTCTCGAGGAGCTGAAAACCATGTTTCAGACTCAGGACCGTTCTGAGAGATATGAGATCTCTGAGATGTTCTTTAACTGCAAGATGGAGGAAGGGAGTTCCGTTAGTGAGCACGCCATTAAGATGTCGGGCTACACTCAACACCTTGAGCAACTGGACTGCAAGATTCCAGAGGAGCTCAAGATTGACAGGGTTCTGCAATCACTCCCTCCCAGCTACAAAAGTTTTGTAGTGACTCACAATCAGATTGGTTCCACTGATACGATCACCGAGCTCTTTGCAAAGCTGAAGGCTGCGGAGGTGGACATCAAAAAGGATAATCATGTGTTGATGGTCAACAAGCCCCCCACTTTCAAGAAAGGTAAGGGTGCAAAGAAGCCCTTCAAGAAAGGCGGCGGCAAGCGCGTTGCCCCTACTGAGAAGAAGCTCAGGTCTGGTCCTAAGCCGGACACTGAGTGCTTCTATTGCAAGGACAAGGGTCACTAGAAGCGCAACTGTCCGAAGTACTTAGCGGACAAGAAGGCTGGCACCATCAAAGGTATATTTGATATACATGTTATTGATGTTTTCCTTACTAGCCCTCGTTGTAGTGCATGGGTATTTGATACTGGTTCAGTTGCTAATATTTGTAACTCGAAACAGGAGCTACGGAATAGACGGCGGCTTGCGAGGGATGAGGTGACGTTGCGCGTTGGCAACGGATCAAGAGTTGATGTGATGGCCGTCGGCACGCTCTCCTTAGTTTTACCTTCGGGATTAGTTTTAAACCTTAATAAGTGTTATTATGTGCCTGCGTTGAGCATGAACATTATTTCTGGATCTTGTTTATTGCAAGACGGTTATTCATTTAAATCGGAGAATAATGGTTGTTCTATTTATATGAGTAACATCTTTTATGGTCATGCACCTATTGTGAATGGTTTATTTCTTCTAAATCTCGAAAGGGATGAAACACACATCCATAACATTGAGGCTAAGAGATGCAAAGTAGATAGTGATAATACTACTTATTTGTGGCACTGTCGTCTAGGTCATATTAGTGTAAAGTGCATGAAGAAACTCCATTCTGATGGACTTTTGGAGTCTCTTGATTTTGAATCATTTGACACATGCGAACCATGCCTCATGGGCAAGATGATCAAAACCCCGTTCTCCGGTATGATGGAGCGAGCAATGGACTTGTTGGAAATCATACATACCGATGTGTGCGGACCGATGAGTGTTTCGACGCGCGGTGGATATCGCTATTTTCTCACTTTTACCGATGACTTAAGTAGATATGGGTATATCTATTTAATGAAACATAAATCTGAAACATTTGAAAATTTCAAAGAATTTCAGAATGAAGTGTAGAACCATCGTAACAGAAAGATTAAGTTTCTACGATCCGATCATGGAGGTGAATATTTGAGTTATGATTTTCTCACGCATCTTAAAGCAAGCGGAATCGTTTCGCAACTCACGCCACCCGGAACACCACAGCGCAATGGTGTGTCTGAACGCCGGAATCGAACTCTATTAGATATGGTCCGATCGATGATGTCTCTTACTGATTTGCCGGTATCATTTTGGGGTTATGCATTAGAAACCGCTGCATTCACTTTAAATAGGGCACCATCTAAATCCGTTGAGACGACACCGTATGAACTGTGGTTTGGTGCTAAACCTAAGTTGTCGTTTCTTAAAGTTTGGGGATGCGAAGCTTACGTCAAGAAGTTGATGCCAGACAAGCTCGAACCCAAAGCGGAGAAATGCGTCTTCATAGGATACCCTAAGGAAACCATTGGGTATACCTTCTATCACAGAACCGAAGGCAAAGTGTTTGTCGCAAAGAACGGTTCCTTTCTTGAGAAGGAGTTTCTCTCGAAAGAAGTGAGTGGGAGGAAAGTAGAGCTAGACGAGGTTATTGAACCTTCTCTTGAGTTGGAGAGTAGCGCAGCACCTGAAATTGTTCCAGTGCCGCCTGCACCAACAATAGAGGAAGCTAATGACAAGGATCATGAAGCTTTGGACGATGCTGCTACTGAACGTCGCAGGTCGACAAGGTCGCGTGCCCCTCCTGAGTGGTACGACAACCCTGTCTTGACTGTCTTGTTGGTAGAAGACAGTGAACCTATGAACTATGAGGAAGCGATGATGAGCCCAGACTCTGAGAAATGGCTAGAAGCCATGAAATCCGAATTGGGATCCATGAGCGAAAACCAAGTATGGACTTTGGTGGACCCTCCTAGCGACCGAAAGGCCGTTGAGTGCAAATGGATCTTCAAGAAGAAAACGGACGCGGATGGTAATGTTACAGTCTATAAGGCACGGCTTGTCGCGAAAGGTTTTCGACAAGTTCAAGGTGTTGACTATGATGAGACTTTCTCTCCCGTAGCGATGTTTAAGTCCATTCGGATTTTATTATCAATTGCTGCGTTTCATGATTATGAAATATGGCAGATGGATGTCAAGACTGCGTTCCTCAATGGCAACATTGATGAAGAGTTGTATATGATGCAACCCAAAGGTTTTGTCGATCCTAAGGATGCTGATAAAGTATGCAAACTTCAGCGTTCTATTTATGGACTGAAGCAAGCATCTCGGAGTTGGAACCTTCGTTTTGATCAACTGATCAAGAGCTTTGGATTTGTTCCAAATTGCTACGAAGCTTGTATCTACAAGAAAGTGAGTGGGAGCTCGGTGACATTTCTGGTACTATATGTGGATGACATATTGATTATTGGAAATGACATTAACATGCTTAACGATGTGAAGAGTTATTTGAACAAGTGTTTTTCAATGAAAGACCTAGGTGAAGCTGCTTATATATTGGGCATCAAAATCTATAGAGATAGACAAAGACGCCTGATAGCTTTAAGCCAGAGTACATACCTAGACAAAGTTCTGAAAAGGTTCAGAATGGATAAGGCAAAGAAAGGTTCAGTGCCTATGTTGTCAGGTAAGATATTGAGCAAGGCTCAGTGTCCAGCTACGGTAAATGATAGGGAAGCTATGAGCAAAGTGCCTTATGCCTCGGCCATAGGTTCTATCATGTATTCCATGTTGTGTACTAGACCGGATGTGTCCAATGCTCTTAGTTTGACGAGCAGATATCAAAGTGATCCAGGAGTGGAACACTGGACAGCCGTGAAGAACATCCTAAAGTACCTAAATAGGACTAAAGAAATGTTCTTAGTCTATGGGGGTGATGAACAGCTCGTCGTAAAAGGTTACGTCGACGCTAGTTTCGACACCGACAAGGATGATTCTAAATCTCAGACAGGATACGTGTATATTTTGAATGGAGGGGCTGTGAGCTGGAGAAGCTGCAAGCAAAGCGTGATCGCGGGATCTACAGTAGAAGCGGAATACATGGCTGCTGCAGAAGCGTCAAGTGAAGGAGTTTGGATCAGGAACTTCATCACTGAGCTTGGCGTGGTTCCAAGTGCATTGGACCCACTGGAGATATTGTGTGACAACACTGGCGCCATAGCACTCGCTAAGGAACCAAGATATCATCCAAAGACCAAGCATATCAACCGCAAGTTTCATATAATCCGAGATTATATAGCAGATGGAGATCTGAAGATTAGCAAAGTACATACAGATCTGAATGTCGCAGATCCATTGACTAAACCTCTTCCACGTGTAAAACATGATCAGCACCTCAGTTCCATGGGTGTGAGATTGTTGCCAAATTTAAACTAGATTATTGACTCTAGTACAAGTGGGAGACTGTTGGAATTATGCCCTAGAGGCAATAATAAAGATGTTATTATTATAATTCTTGTTCATGATAATGTTTATATTCCATGCTAGAATTGTATTAAGCGGAAACTTTAATACTTGTGTGGTTTGTGAACAACACCGTGTCCCTAGTACGCCTCTATGGACTAGCTCATTGATTAATGATGGTTAAGGTTTCCTAACCATGGACATGAGTTGTCGATTAATAATGAGATCATATCATTGGGAGAATGATATGATGGACAGACCCAAACTAAGCGAAGCAATTAGATCGTGTCATCGTGTTCATCTTTGCGAAGCTTTTCTTATGTCAAATATTGTATTCCTTAGACCATGAGATAATACAAATCCCTGGTATCGGAAGAAAGCTTTGAGGTCATCAAACGTCATCCTATGAGAGGGTGATCATAAAGGTGTCTCTCAGGTGATCGGAAAGTATCTGTTGGGTTGTATGTATCGAGATGGGATTTGTCCCTCCCAAGTCGGAGAGATATACTTCGGGCCCACTCGGTAATCGATATCAACACCGCTTGCAAGCATGTGGTTAAGGAGTTAATCACAAAGTGATATCGGATTACGGAACGAGTAAAGTACTTGCTGTGAACGAGATTGAACTAGGTATGACGGTACCGACGATCAAATCTCGGGCAAGTAAAATATCGCGAGACGAAGGGAATATATATATGGGATTGATTGAATCCTGGCATCATTGTTCATCCGATATGATCATCTATGAATGTGTGGGAGTCAATATGGGTTTCCAGACCCCGCTGTTGATTATTGATAGAAGATCATGTCCGCATATTCTCGAACCCGAAGGGTCACACACTTAACGTGTCTCGACGCCAGGATAGATTGGATAATTGGTTTATGAGTTTTTGTTCGGAGTCTCGGATGGGATCCGAGACATCACGAGAGGTTCTGGAATGGTCCGGAGAATAAGATTCATATAAGGCAGTGCAGTTTTTGGAGTTCGGAATTGTTCCGGGTTAATCGGTATTGTACCGGAAGCTTCTAGAACCTTCCGGAAGGGGGCCAACATGGTCCCACCTGTCGGGAGGGGGCATGGGCCTATGAGGGAGTGCCCTGGCCGCATTGGGCCAGGGGCACAAGGCCCCATAGGGCCCAGCCGGCCAAACAAGGGATAAACCCTAATTGGAGCTTCTAGAAGGGGGGTTTCCTTGCCCCCCACTCCTCCCTCCTTTGGCCGCCGGCCTAGGGCTTGGGGGAGGGGTTAGGGTTGGCGCCCACCCCTCTATATATAGAGGGCTGGGGCGCACCACACCCAGACACCTTCCCCTCAAGCCTAGTCGCCCTGCTGCCCTCCTCTCTCTCTCCCTCCCGACTGCGTGTAGGCAAAGCCCTGCTGCAGAAACTCTCCACCAATTGCACCGCGCCGTCGCGTTGTAGATCCAACCCATCTCTCCACCATAATTTCTGGACCAAGAAAGGAGGAGATGTCGAGGTGCTGCACGTGTGCATCTCACGGAGGCATCGCCACTTGTGGTGCTAGATAGGATCGGATCGCGAGGAGGAGAAGCGAGTACGACTACATCACCCACGTTCCGACGAACGTTCCGCTGTGCGAATCTTCAAGGGTATGAAGATCTAATCCAATCTCTCTCGTTGTTTGCATCTCCTAGATTAGATCTTGGCTTCCCTCTGTTCGCATCCGTAGAAAATTTTTATTTACTATGCCGTGAAACCCTTCACGATATACATGTTATTGATGTGTATCTCACTAGTACTCGTAGTAGTTCCTAGGTATTTGATACTGGTTCGGTTGCTCATATTTGTAACTCGAAACAGGTGCTACAGAATAAACGGAAGCTAGCGAAGAACGAGGTGACGATGCGCGTGGGAAACGGATCAAAGGTTGATGTGATCGCGGTCGGCACGCTACCCCTTCATCTACCATCGGGATTAGTTTTATACTTAAATAATTGTTATTTGGTGCCTGCGTTAAGCATGAACATTATATCGGATCTTGTTTATTGCGAGACGGTTACTTGTTTAAGTCCGAGAATAATGGTTGTTCGATTTATATGAATAATATGTTTTATGCACATGCACCTTTGAGAGATGGTCTATTCTTATTGAATCTCGATAGTGGAAATACACATATTAATAACATTGAGGCTAAACGTTTGAAATCGAGCGATAACTCGACCTATATGTGGCACTGTCGTCTTGGTCATATTGGAGTGAAGCGTATGAAGAAACTCCATTCCGATGGACCTCTTGAATCACTTGATTTCGAATCACTTGAAAGATGCGAAGCATGTCTGATGGGTAAAATGACTAAGACTCCATTTTCTGGTATGATGGAGCGAGCTACGGACTTATTGGAAATCATACATACCGATGTGTGTGGTCCAATGAGTGTAGCATCGCGCGGTGGTTATCGTTATGTTCTTACCTTCACGGATGACTTGAGTAGATATGGGTATATCTATTTTATGAAACATAAGTCCGAAACTTTCGAGAAGTTTAAGGAATTTCAAAGTGAGGTAGAGAATCAACGTAACAAGAAGATTAAATTTCTACGTTCTGATCGTGGAGGTGAATATCTAAGTTACGAGTTTGGCGAGCATTTGAAGAAATGCGGAATACTTTCACAATTGACACCGCCGAGAACACCACAGCGTAATGGTGTGTCCGAACGTCGTAATCGAACTCTCTTAGATATAGTTCGTTCTATGATGTCACTTACAGATTTACCGCTATCATTTTGGGGTTATGCATTAGAAACAGCCGCATTCACTTTAAATAGGGCACCATCTAAATCCGTTGAAACGACACCGTATGAATTATGGTTTGGGAAGAAACCTAAATTGTCGTTCCTTAAAGTTTGGGGTTGCGAAGCCTATGTAAAGAAGTTACAGCCGGACAAGCTTGAACCCAAAGCGGAAAAATGCGTCTTCATAGGATACCCGAAGAAAACTATTGGGTATACCTTCTATCATAGATCCGAAGGCAAAATCTTCGTTGCAAAGAATGGATCCTTTCTAGAGAAGGAATTTCTCTTGAAAGAAGTGACTGGAAGGAAAGTAGAACTCGACGAGGTTGTCGAACCTTCTCTCGAACTTGCGAGTAGCGCAGCACCGGAAGAAGTTCCTATGGTGCCTGCACGAATAAGAGAGGAAGCTAATGATGATGATCATGAAACTTCAGTTGTAGTTGCTACAGAGCCTCGCAGGTCAACAAGAACTCGTACCACTCCAAATTGGTATGATCCCGTTATGAGTGTCATGTTGGTGGACAACACCGATGACCCTGCGACATATGAGTAAGCGATGATGAGCCTAGATTCCAATAAATGGCAAGAAGCCATGAAATCCGAGATTGGATCCATGTGCGAAAACCAAGTATGGACTTTGGTGGACTTACCGGATGGCTGGAAGGCTGTCGAGAACAAATGGATTTTCAAGAAGAAAACAGATGCTGATGGTAATGTTACTGTCTATAAAGCTCGACTTGTCGCAAAGGGGTTTCGACAGATTCAAGGATTTGACTACGATGAGACTTTCTCACCAGTAGCGAAGCTAAAGTCTGTGAGGATTATGTTAGCAATCGCTGCATATTATGATTATGAGATATGGCAGATGGATGTCAAAACAGCATTCCTCAATGGAGACATTGATGAAGAGTTGTATATGATGCAACCCAAAGGTTTTGTCGATCCTAAAGATGCTAACAAGGTATGCAAACTTCAACGGTCCATCTATGGATTGAAGCAAGCATCCCGAAGTTGGAATCAACGTTTTGATAAGGTGATCAAAAGTTTTCGTTTTATACAAACTTATGGAGAAGCTTGTATTTACAAGAAAGTGTGTGGGAGCTCTGTAGCATTCTTAATACTATATGTAGATGACATATTGTTGATTGGGAATGACGTAGACCTTCTTAATAGTGTCAAGGAATATTTGAATAATGGTTTTTCAATGAAGGATCTTGGCGAAGCAGCTTACATATTAGGCATAAAGATTTATAGAGATAGATCGAGACGCCTAATATCATTGTCACAAAGTACATATTTGGACAAAGTTCTAAAGAGGTTTGGAATGGAAGATAGCAAGAAAGGGTTCTTGCCCATGTTGCCCAATACGACCTTGAGTAAAAATCAAAGTCCGACATCGGCAGAAGATAGAGAAAGGATGAGTAAGACTCCCTATGCCTCAGCCATAGGATCTCTAATGTATGTCATGCTATGTACTAGACCCGACATTGCATATGCTGTTAGTTTAACTAGCAGATATCAAAGTGATCCAGGAGTGGATCACTGGACAGCGGTCAAAAACATCCTTAAGTACTTGAGAAGAACTAAGGATATGGTTCTATCTTATGGAGGTGATGAACAGCTCGTTGTTAATGTTTACACCGATGCTAGTTGGAACACCGATCCGGATGATTCTAAATCACAATCTGGATACGTATTTATTTTGAATGGTGCAGCAGTTAGCTGGAGGAGTGCAAAGCAAAGCGTTGTGGCGAGATCTTCAACTAAATCGGAATACATGGCTGCTTCTGAGGCTTCACAAGAAGCGATATGGATGAAAGAGTTCATTACAGAGCTGGGTGTGGTTCCTAATGCGTTGTACCCAATGTCTATCTACTGTGATAACATGGGCGCCATAGCTAATGCGCAAGAACCAAGGTCACACAAGAAGCTGAAGCACATCAAGCTACGTTTTCACGCTATTCGAGAACATGTCCAAGATGGGGACATAAAGATTTGCAAAGTACACACAGATCTGAATGTGGCGGATCCGTTGACTAAACCTCTCCCGAGGGCAAAACATGACCAGCACCAAACTGCCATGGGTGTTCGGTATATTACCATGTAATCTAGATTAGATGACTCTAGTGCAAGTGGGAGACTGTTGGAGATATTCCCTATAGACAATAATAAATATAGTTATTATTATATCTTTGTGTTTATGATAAATGTTTACATTCATGCTATAATAGTATTAACAAGGAAACATTAATACTTGTGTGATTTGTAAACTAAAATAGAGTCCCTAGTAAAGCCTCTTTATAATACTAGCTTGTTGGTTAATAAATGATTGTGGTTTCCATATCATGAACATTGAGATGTTATTAACAACAAGATCATATCGTTAGGAGAATGATATGGTGGACATACTCCTATAGATAAGCGTAGCATAAAGATCAAGTCATTTTAATAGTTCAATTGCTATATGCTTTCTGATACATAGTAACCTAATTGCTTCGACCATGAGATCATGCATATCACCTTTACCGGATGGATGCTTTGATGACATCAAACACCACACCGTAACTGGGTGGCTATAAAGGTGGCATTGAGTGTTCGGAAAGTATTGGTTGAGACACATGGATCAAGAGTGGGATTTGTCCATCCATATGACGGATAGATATACTCTGGGTCCTCTCGGTGAAATGTCATCCAATTAGCTTGCAAGCATGTGACTGGCTCACAAGGGATCACATATCACGGGAACGAGAAAAGAGTACTTATCAGTAACGAGGTTGAACTAGGTATGCAGAGATATCGACGATCATAACCTCAGATAAGTAAACTATCGTAAGACAAAGGGAAATTGGTATCGTATGTAAGTGGTTCATTCGATCGCAAAGTAATCGTAGAAATATGTGGGAGCCATATGAATTTCCAGATTCCTCTATTGGTTATTGTTCGGAGAAGTGTCTCGATCATGTCCGCATAATTCACGAACCGTAGGGAGACACACTTAAGGATTCGACGTTGTTTGAGTAGTTATGGAATGATGAGAAAGAGACCGAATGTTGTTCGGAGTCTCGGATGGGATCCAGGATATCACGAGGAGATCCGGAATGGTCCGGAGAATAAGATTCATATAAGGAAAGTCATGTTTCGGAGTTAGGGAATGGTTCCGGTGTTTTCATTGGGAATGTTCTAGAAGGTTCCGGAATGTCCGGCACTCCGGAGGGGAAGGGTACATGACTGTGTTATATCAAGTTGGTATGGTTGCATCATGTACTAGGTGTCATATCTGAACAAAATAAAGGGTTTAATCAAATCCTAGTTTGAAAAAGTCAAACGCCAATTTGAAAGTCAAACGGCTATTTTTGGGAAGTGGAGAGGGAGGTGGAAACCGAGTTGGGGAGGAGTTCCTCCCCTCCACCGCCGGCCCACCTTGAAGCCGAGTTGGGAAGGGACTCCCCTCCCCTTGGCCGGCCCCTCCACATATAAAAGGAGGGGCAGGGCTCCCCTCCTAGACACCCAACACCTCCACCTCTAAACCCTAGCCGCCGGCGCCGCCACCTGCTGCCGCCATCGCCCTAGGGCAAACCGCCGCCGCCTAGCAAACCTAGCCGCCGGCCAAGCCTCCTCCTCGGCGTGTCTAAACCCTAGATCGTTGAGGGCTCTCTCATAGTCCACCATACTCGCTCCGGTAAGGCGAAGCCCTGCAAAATCTCCCCTCTACTTCCGGTACCACGCCGTTGTGCTGTCGGAATCGCGAGGAGAGTGCTACAACCTCCGCTGCCTGCTGGAAAAAGGGAGAGGAAGGTCTTCATCGAGTGCGGGAGCGCTGCCGGAACGCAGCGCCAGAAGGATCGTCTACGCGATCTTGAGATCGGGAAGAGTACGACTACATCACCCACGAGAATCCGCTCTCGTTAAACACTTTGGAATCTTCGAGGGTGAGTTATTCCATCGACTCGTTGCTACAATCTAGTAGATAGATCTTGGCTTGTTTATTTGTATGCGATAGAAATTTTTTGTTTTCCATGCTACGAAACCCTACAATCGCCCCTCTGGCAGGGTGCCGGGAAGAACTTCAGATTCCCTCCCGATCTAGGGACGATGGTGGCGGCGTCTATAGACGGTTTCATGGAGATTTGATTGGGAGCTTAGGGTTTCAGCATCGGGGGCTTCTTATAGGCGAAGGGGGAGGCCGAGGAGGCGTCCAGAGGGGACACACCCCTCCCAGGCGTGGGCCCACCCTTGGCCGCTCCTAGGGGGTTTGGCCGCCCTGGAACGCTTCTCCGTCTCCCCTCTAGACTTCTTGTTCCCCACGGAAAGTTATTGACTTTGAAGTTTGTCCCGTCCAATTCCGAGAATATTTCCTTACTAGCTTTTCTGGAACCAAAAACAGTAGAAAAGAGGCAACTGGCACTATGGCAACTTGTTAATAGGTTAGTACCAGAAAACATGTAAAAAGCACCTAAAAGTGTAGACAAAGCAAAGCAAAGTAGATACTAACAAGCATGGAACATCAAAAATTATAGATACGTTTCCGACGTATCAGCCCCAACAAACAGTGAGGTTGTCATTCTCACTATTTGCTAAAAACAAAGGGTTAACTGTATGGTGTGGAAGGTAATAATGGTTTTCAGAAAGTAAACAGGAACAGTGGAAGATGTATCAATGGTAAAGATTGGACCGGGGTCCATAGTTCACTAGAGGTGTTGTCCTTAAGATAAACAAACATGGCTTGCTGGGTAAACAAATTACAGCAGGGCAATTGACAGGACAGAGCAAGGCATAACAATGCAATACTAGAGACTCACGATCATATGAGATTTGATTGGGCAATACAACAATATACATAGACCGCCATCCAACTTCATCTATGACTAGTAATCCACCTTCAGGTTATCATCCGAACCCCCTCTAGTATTAAGTTGCAAGCAACGGATAACTGCTTTAAGCAAAGTGTGTAAGTTAAACAATCCACTTGTTCCATGAACAAGAGACCGTTGTTTTCTCCCTAGTAGCAACAGCACATCTACAACCTTGGAGATTTTTGTCACTTCCCCAGATTAAATAGAGGCATGAAACCACTATCGAGCATAAATACTCCCTATTGGAGTCACTAGCATCTACTTGGCCAAGATAGCTACTAGAAATGGAGAGCATGCAAGATCACAAACAACACAGACATGATAAAATCAATAAGACAAAACCATTAATCAATCTGACATAGTAATCTCAATATCCATCGGATCCCCGCAAACACAACATGCATGATTACAAATAGATGATCTTGATCTTGAACGGAGCTCACAAGATCTAAACATGGTAGCACAAAGGATGAGAAACAACCATCTAGCTACTACATGAACCCGTAATCCAAGGTGGAACTACTCACGCTTCATACCGGAGGCTGGCATGGTGATGAAGAAGGCATCCCAGATGATCTCCCCTTTGGCAGGGTGCCGGGAAGAGCTTCAGATCCCCCTCCCCCGATCTAGGTATGATGGTCGTGGAGGCTATATACTGTTTCGTGGAATATTGATCAGGTACTTAGGGTTTTGGTATCGGAGGCTTCTTATAGGCGAAGAGGCGAGGCAGGGGGCACCCAGGGTGGCTGCACCCCCCAGGCGCGGGCCAGACCTGACCGCGTGGCCAGGGGGTGTGGTACCCTGGTGGCTCTTCTCTGTCTCGTCTTCTGGCTTCGTGTTCCCCACGGTAAAATATTGTCACATCCCAAGATTTTCCAAATCTTGTAATGTGAAAAATAAATGAATAAAATAAAACTTTGTTGATTTTCAGGGTGAGAAGAAACTTTTTGATTCCAATTGGGAACTTTAAAAAAAACCTATTTGGATCAAGTAAAATCCTAAAGGAATTTAAAAAGATAAATAAACAATAAAACTTAAAAATATTTATAATTACTATTTTTGGATCTTTTAATAAAGATTTGGTTTTCAAAAGAAAAGGTAGATTTATAAAGCCAAATTAAACCTTGGCCAAGATTTTGAAACAAAAGGTTTTGCTTTGATTAAAAGAGTAAAGGTTTATTTAAATAAAATAATAAGGATTTAATATCCAAGTTTATTAAAAATAAAAAGGTTTTACTATTTTAAATAAACACTAAAACTTATTTATTTATTTTAAATAAGTTTTACAAGTATTTTATATTCTCAATAAAAACCTACTGAAGTGTTTTTGGTTTTATTTTAGATTTCAAAATAAAGATTTTAATAAAACCAATCCTATTTGATTTAATAACTAAGGTCCATTTTATTTAATTATTAATGGACCCTAAAATAAAATGTTATTTTATTTTAAACAAGTTTTCCAAGTATCTTCTATTTTCAAATAAAACCTACTGATTTGGTTTTGATAATATTTAGATTTCAAATGGAGATTTTATTAAATAAATCAAACCCTATTTGATTAAATAACTAAGGTCCATTTTATTTAATTAATGAATGGATCCTAAAAAGATTAAAAATATTATTTTATTTTTTGGACCTTGGTTTATGTTGTTAAACAGAACCAAAAACTCAATACAAGTGTGGTGATTGTTTGAATTGTTTTGAATGTTTGTTTTGTTGTTTGATTTTCCAAAACAGAAAATAGAATTAGAAAAAGGAAAAGCTTTCAGAAAGAAAAAATGGAATCAACAACAGCCCAGCCGGCCAGCTAGTCTAGGCCCAACTCCAGCCCACCAACACTACCCAGCGAAACGTTTTCTACACACAGTCTCGCACCCGCACAGACGCTGACCGGTGGACCCTCCCCCTCACTCCCTTTCTCGCTGACAAGCATGCCCCACCCCTCCAGCTCATCTTCTTCCTCCTCGCGTTGAACTCTCCCAGCCGTTGCTGCCATTGATTTCTCTGGTTGAATTCGCCTTAATACGGCGTTAATCTCTCGCCGTGACCACGCGGTATTAAACGCCTCGCCCTACCCTTCCTTTCCCCTCAGACTCCACGCCCTGAACGCCACCAGGCTGCCCCTGATTTGGTTTACACCGTCACTACTCCGACCACCGTATCTAGTCAATTCCGGCGAACCACTGCCGCCCCTCACCTCCCCAACCACACGAGCTTACTCCACAGCCTCTGGCGCTTCTGCCTGTACCTTTCGTTCAACCGCGGGCGCCCCAGAACGTCGGCAACCACTTCGACTGAGCGCCGTCGCGTCTGCTACTTTCTCCGGCGACATCCCCTGGTAAGCACAGACCACCTCGCGCCCTTTCCTTCACGCACACAGCTTCGCCTTGATCTTGCGCACCTAACCGTGTCCTCGTCTTCCCTCGGGGCGAACCACAGCACCGCCTTCGACGACCACCAGACGAGCCCGACGCCGTTCCCCACTCCGGCGAGCAATCCCGCTGGAACCAGAGCGCCCCTCCCCAGACCAACACCACCTTGAGCATCCCCACATCACTACGATCACGGTGAGCATCCCCACTTCGTTCCTTGCTTCCTGTAGCTGCCGTAGCGCCACCGCCTGACCGTCGCCGCCGTCTGCCGCCGCACAGCACCGCCCGTTGTTGACCAAGCAGTAGTGCTCGTAAGATCTAGATCGTACGAATGCGATAGATCACTTAAACGATGAAGGGGTACGCAACCAGAGCCGTGCGATCTTTTTAGATCCAACGCCCTGCAGAGCACGATCCGACCGAAGCGGTACCAGCCAGTAACATCGCGACGCGTGGCCAGTCCTCGATTTAAAAACAGATTTGAAATCAGAATTGTTTGCAGATTTGAAAACCTTGTAACTTTTGATCCACACGTCCAAAAATTACAAACTTTATATCAATAGAATCAGTGGAACAAGCCCTAGCTAACCATGCCATTTGTTTAGTAAAAAGTTTCTGTTAAATGGTTTGTTTTTGCAGAAACATTTGTATGCTTGTTTAGATTATAAAAAATGTTCAAAAATGATTTTGGGGATAAAATCTTTGGAAAATGGTGTGATTTGAACCTACTGACCATAGGAAACACTTTGTGGTTTCAAAAATGTATTTGGTGAAACAAAAGAATGATTCTTTGATTTAAAACCATTTCTAGTCAAATAAAAATATGGTTTATTTATTGAAAATGATTTTGAAGGAAAACCTTTGGGAAATGTTTTGTTTTAAACTTTCTAACCTAAACACCAAGTTTTATGATTTGAAAATGTATTTGGTGAAGCCTATAGATTAATGCCTTAGTAAAAATATTTCTACACCACATAAAATGATACTTTGTTTTGAAAATGGTTTATGAAGTGAAACCTTTTGCAAATATCTTTGCCACTTTACAAAATGACCATTAGTTGTTTTCAAGTGTTTATGACCCATTAGGAACCACTTTTTCAAATAAAACAATCCTTGGCATGCTTGCATGCATTATCTTGGTTCTATGATTTTATGTGATGTTTTGCTTGATTGGTAGATTGAGTTTGTGCCTTGCTTGATTGAATTGTAGTGACTTGAAGAGTGTGATTGTTGCAAGGACAAGGAGTGAACTTATACCCTCTACCAAAAAGGCAAGTAATGATTCATAATTTTTGTCCCATTACTTTCACTATGCATTAGTGATTTTTCTAAGTAAAACTTGCATGGATTTTTTTCCTAAGTATAAACCTTGCTATAGGAAACTTAGTAGATGAAACCTTAGTAAAATTTTCCTAAGTTAAGATTCCTACTACTATCAAGCTTAGCTTAGCTAATAGAAAACAAGTGAGGAATATACATTCATATTATGGAAAAATTTCTAAGTCTGAGGACTTGTGTTTTTGTTTAATAAAACAACTAAGTTAATGAATCACCTGGGTGGAAAGGGACTTGCTTGGTGGTTTTTGGTTGAGTGGTTACACAAGGCCAGGGGACTGGTGAACCTTGTGTATCTCACTTGTGGATGGCCACCCAGGAACAAAGAGATTTGAGATGTCAAATGTTGAGAAGCTTCAAATGCAGCCACTTGGCATTATGGGCTCTGCCTGGATCATATAGGTTGCAAGAACTTAGCCATATGGACAGTTGGTGGTAGAGTTTGATAGGTTGGAACGCGTCCATTTTGGTCTAAGGGAAGGCTTCTGAAAGATCTTGTCTTGGTGAAACTAAGTCTTGTGGGGAAAGTGCACCACCTCTGCAGAGTGTAAAATCTAAGTACTTAGCCATGTCCCTGGTAAAGGACAATTTGAGCATCAAGACATGGAAGCAATCAAGAATCTCATCATTCAAATTTCTAAGTTAAAAACTTGTGGTTGAACAAGGGTTAAAGGATCTTCAATCTTTGATTGGGAGAAATGATTTTGTCAAGCAAAACCTTAGTGTTTTCAAATGTTAAGGAAAAATATATTTTGAGCAATGCAAGCCTCAACTCCACTTAGCCAAATGCATATAGATGACAGACTCCACTATATTGCCATAGTATCACTTGCCAATACAATTCAAATGTATTGACCCTTGTGGCTGTAACTTGTTATGTTGCAGGTTTGATTGATTTAGTGAAGTGTGTTGATTAGGATTACAAATTCTACAACCAACATGTCTGCCTGTGGCACTTTGAAGATGAAGGACCCCATGCTTATAGTTATTCCGCTGCAATGTAATGTAATAGCCAAATGAGCTATGTAAGATGTAATAAAATTATGTTAATCCTGGTTATAAAGTTGTATTATGACCTTTGTTTCTTGATATTACATCTTAACTGTGGATGCTAGCTATTGATCCAGGGACTAGCATTGTAAACACAGGGGACTCTACCTTATTTAAAGGTTGGGACCCTTACAGATGGTATCAGAGCATTGTGTTGCCTGTAGGATTTGTAAACCTAGGATTGGACAAAACCCTTAGAAAAATAGGAGTTGTATTGTTCCAAAACTTATTTTCAAACAATCTTGTAAACTCTTTCCTCAACCATTTTGGTTTTGATTCTATATCTCATATATTTCAACTTGATGGAAAAACCTACCCCATGGCCAAAGACTTCACCATGTGCAAAGGACTTCTTCAACTCTAATGACTTCAACTTCTTCAACTCTAATGACTTCAACATCTTCAGCATATTCACCAAGGACTTCCAACTTGGATACCACTAAGGACTACAAGTGAGACAAGGAAATCTTGCTCAAGATGTGGAGACTAAGGAAATTCAAAATTAGAAGGAGATCACTTCACTTAAAGTATTGTAACCAAGAGTTTTCCTCAAGGAAACCATAATTTCATGCAAGAAGAATCAACCAAGAAAGATGGAAAGATCACAAGTGAACCATATAGATGGACACCATATTTAGCTTAAGTCAAACCCACCAACTTATGTGGTGTAGCAAAAGTATTTTTGGTTGCCTAATAATATGCTTGAACTTTGTTGTTTGAGTGGAATGTTTGTTTGTGATTGCTTGCACATTGCTTGTGTGAATTGTGATGTGTGTGATTAGAATTATTCCCTTAGAAATATTTTGCCTATTCTAATCCCAATCCAACCCAAACAGATGACTTCTCCAAGAGACTCCAACATCAAGGTTGATGACACCAACAATAACCAAGCGGACAACAAGAGAGAACTTATAGCAACCCAAAAACAGTTGAGCCAAGAGACAACTCAGCTTTTAGCCAACAACAATGGACTAGACCCAGCCATACAAAGGATTTTGAAACTTCAATCCCAATTGTTGCAAGGATTGGTTACTCAAATGATCAACATGAGAGAAAGCTTTTTCCAAGGAGCTAATGATAACAAGGATGACAAAGATATTATTTTAGAAGGAACCAAGTCTTGCAATATTTGTGGAGACAAGGATCATACATCCAAGGAGCATGAAGATCAATTCCCTAATTGTGAAGAAGAAGGTCATATCTCTAGTAACTACCCCAAGAAGAGAGAAAGATTTCCCTCTAAGGTGAGATATGAAGAACATGAACAAGAAGAACTCCTAGCTTTGGAGAAACCCAAAAAGATGAAGAAGGATATTACTCAAGTGCAATGTTACAATTGCAAAGAGAAGGGACACTATGCCAGTGAAAGCCCAGAAAATAAGAAGAACCAAGAAGACAAACAAAAGCTAATGAAACCCAAGATAAGGAAGGATTTTAGCCAAGTGATGTGCAACCACTACAAAGAGTTAGGACATTATGCATCATATTGTCCAGAGAAGCCACCTCAAGACCTCAGCCTTGTCACATGTTTCAAATGCAAGGAGCTAGGCCACTATGCAAACTTCTGTCCAGGAAAGTTACACCAAGATCCCAAGTAAGACAAGATGTAATCTAGTTGGAAATTTTTTTTAAGGCTGGTAGTACCCTAGATGCTTGAGCCTACTTGTAACCCTAGCCTTCCCAAATCTCGGGACGAGATTTATTTTAAGGGTGGTAGCCTGTCACATCCCAAGATTTTCCAAATATTGTAATGTGAAAAATAAATGAATAAAATAAAACTTTGTTGATTTTCAGGGTGAGAAGAAACTTTTTGATTCCAATTGGGAACTTTAAAAAAAAACCTATTTGGATCAAGTAAAATCCTAAAGGAATTTAAAAAGATAAATAAACAATAAAACTTAAAAATATTTAAAATTACTATTTTTGGATCTTTTAATAAAAGATTTGGTTTTCAAAAGAAAAGGTAGATTTATAAAAAAGGATTATTTATAAAGCCAAATTAAACCTTGGCCAAGATTTTGAAACAAAAGGTTTTGCTTTGATTAAAAGAGTAAAGGTTTATTTAAATAAAATAATAAGGATTTAATATCCAAGTTTATTAAAAATAAAAAGGTTTTACTATTTTAAATAAACACTAAAACTTATTTATTTGTTTTAAATAAGTTTTCCAAGTATTTTATATTCTCAATAAAAACCTACTGAAGTGTTTTTGGTTTTATTTTAGATTTCAAAATAAAGATTTTAATAAAACCAATCCTATTTGATTTAATAACTAAGGTCCATTTTATTTAATTATTAATGGACCCTAAAATAAAATGTTATTTTATTTTAAACAAGTTTTCCAAGTATCTTCTATTTTCAAATAAAACCTACTGATTTGGTTTTGATAATATTTAGATTTCAAATGGAGATTTTATTAAATAAATCAAACCCTATTTGATTAAATAACTAAGTTCCATTTTATTTAATTAATGAATGGATCCTAAAAAGATTAAAAAATATTATTTTATTTTTTGGACCTTGGTTTATGTTGTTAAACAGAACCAAAAACTCAATACAAGTGTGGTGATTGTTTGAATTGTTTTGAATGTTTGTTTTGTTTTTTGATTTTCCAAAACAGAAAATAGAATTAGAAAAAGGAAAAGCTTTCAGAAAGAAAAAAATGGAATCAACAGCAGCCTAGCCGGCCAGCCAGTCTAGGCCCAACTCCAGCCCACCAACACTACCCAGCGAAACGTTTTCTACACACAGTCTCGCACCCGCACAGACGCTGACCGGTGGACCCTCCCCCTCACTCCCTTTCTCGCTGACAAGCATGCCCCACCCCTCCAGCTCATCTTCTTCCTCCTCGCGTTGAACTCTCCCAGCCGTTGCTGCCATTGATTTCTCTGGTTGAATTCGCCTTAATACAGCGTTAATCTCTCGCCGTGACCACGCGGTATTAAACGCCTCGCCCTACCCTTCCTTTCCCCTCAGACTCCACGCCCTGAACGCCACCAGGCTGCCCCTGATTTGGTTTACACCATCACTGCTCAGACCACCGTCTCTAGTCAATTCCGGCGAACCACTGCCGCCCCTCACCTCCCCAACCACACGAGCTTACTCCACAGCCTCTGGCGCTTCTGCATGTACCTTTCGTTCAACCGCGGGCGCCCCAGAACGTCGGCAACCACTTCAACTGAGCGCCGCCGCGTCTGCTACTTTCTCCGGCGACATCCCCTGGTAAGCACAGACCACCTCGCGCCCTTTCCTTCACGCACACAGCTTCGCCTTGATCTTGCGCACCTAACCGTGTCCTCGTCTTCCCTCGGGGCGAACCACAGCACCGCCTTCGACGACCACCAGATGAGCCCGACGCCGTTCCCCACTCCGGCGAGCAATCCCGCTGGAACCAGAGCTCCCCTCGCCAGACCAACACCACCTTGAGCATCCCCACGTCACTACGATCACGGTGAGCATCCCCACTTCGTTCCTTGCTTCCTGTAGCTGCCGTAGCGCCACCGCCTGACCGTCGCCGCCGTCTGCCGCCGCACAGCACCGCCCGTTGTTGACCAAGCAGTAGTGCCCGTAGGATCTAGATCGGACGAACGCGATAGATCACTTAAACGCTGAAGGGGTACGCAACCAGAGCCGTGCGATCTTTTTAGATCCAACGCCCCGCAGAGCACAATCCGACCGAAGCGGTACCAGCCAGTAACATCGCGACGCGTGGCCAGTCCTCGATTTAAAAACAGATTTGAAATCAGATTTGTTTGCAGATTTGAAAACCTTGTAACTTTTGATCCACACGTCCAAAAATTACAAACTTTATATCAATAGAATCAGTGGAACAAGCCCTAGCCAACCATTCCATTTGTTTAGTAAAAAGTTTCTGTTAAATGGTTTGTTTTTGCAGAAACATTTGTATGCTTGTTTAGATTATAAAAAATGTTCAAAAATGATTTTGGGGATAAAATCTTTGGCAAATGGTGTGATTTGAACCTACTGACCATAGGAAACACTTTGTGGTTTCAAAAATGTATTTGGTGAAACAAAAGAATGATTCTTTGATTTAAAACCATTTCTAGTCAAATAAAAATATGGTTTATTTATTGAAAATGATTTTGAAGGAAAACCTTTGGGAAATGTTTTGTTTTAAACTTTCTAACCTAAACACCAAGTTTTATGATTTGAAAATGTATTTGGTGAAGCCTATAGATTAATGCCTTAGTAAAAATATTTCTACACCACATAAAATGATACTTTGTTTTGAAAATGGTTTATGAAGTGAAACCTTTTGCAAATATCGTTGCCACTTTACAAAATGACCATTAGGTGTTTTCAAGTGTTTATGACCCATTAGGAACCACTTTTTCAAATAAAACAATCCTTGGCATGCTTGCATGCATTATCTTGGTTCTATGATTTTATGTGATGTTTTGCTTGATTGGTAGATTGAGTTTGTGCCTTGCTTGATTGAATTGTAGTGACTTGAAGAGTGTGATTGTTGCAAGGACAAGGAGTGAACTTATACCCTCTACCAAAAAGGCAAGTGATGCTTCATACTTTTTGTCCCATTACTTTCACTATGCATTAGTGATTTTTCTAAGTAAAACTTGCATGGATTTTTTTTGCTAAGTATAAACCTTGCTATAGGAAAACCTAGTAGATGAAACCTTAGTAAAATTTTCCTAAGTTAAGATTCCTACTACTATCAACCTTAGCTTAGCTAATAGAAAATAAGTGAGGAATATACATTCATATTATGGAAAAATTTCTAAGTCTGAGGACTTGTGTTTTTGTTTAATAAAACAACTAAGTTAATGAATCACCTGGGTGGAAAGGGACTTGCTTGGTGGTTTTTGGTTGAGTGGTTACACAAGGCCAGGGGACTAGTGAACCTTGTGTATCTCACTTGTGGATGGCCACCCAGGAACAAAGAGATTTGAGATGTCAAATGTTGAGAAGCTTCAAGTGCAGCCACTTGGCATTATGGGGTCTGCCTGGATCATATAGGTTGCAAGAACTTAGCCATATGGACAGTTGGTGGCAGAGTTTGATAGGTTGGAACGCGTCCATTTTGGTCTAAGGGAAGGCTTCTGAAAGATCTTGTCTTGGTGAAACCAAGTCTTGTGGGGAAAGTGCACCACCTCTGTAGAGTGTAAAATCTAAGTACTTAGCCATGTCCCTGGTAAAGGACAATTTGAGCATCAAGACATGGAAGCAATCAAGAATCTCATCATTCAAATTTCTAAGTTAAAAACTTGTGGTTGAACAAGGGTTAAAGGATCTTCAATCTTTGATTGGGAGAAATGATTTTGTCAAGCAAAAACTTAGTGTTTTCAGATGTTAAGGAAAAATCTATTTTGAGCAATGCAAGCCTCAACTCCACTTAGCCAAATGCATATAGATGACAGACTCCACTATATTTCCATAGTATCACTTGCCAATACAATTCAAATGTATTGACCCTTGTGGCTGTAACTTGTTATGTTGCAGGTTTGATTGATTTAGTGAAGTGTGCTGATTAGGATTACAAAGTCTACAACCAACATGTCTGCCTGTGGCAGTTTGAAGATGAAGGACCCCATGCTTATAGATATTCCGCTGCAATGTAATGTAATAGCCAAATGAGCTATGTAAGATGTAAAAAAATTATGTTAATCCTGGTTATAAAGTTGTATTATGACCTTTGTTTCTTGATATTACATCTTAACTGTGGATGCTAGCTATTTATCCAGGGACTAGCATTGTAAACATAGGGGACTCTACCTTATTTAAAGGTTGGGACCCTTACAAATATTTACTTTGGCTTTTGTCCCGTCCAATTATGAGAATATTGATTTTCTGCCTTTTCTAGAACCAAAAACAGAAGAAAATAGGCAACTGACATGGTGGCATCTTGTTAATAGGTTAGTCCCAGAAAAAATATAAAAACACCTCAAAGTTTAGACAAAGCAAAGCAAAGTAGATACTAAACAAGCATGGAACATCAAAAATTATAGATACGTTTCTGACGTATCAATAAACCAATAGTTTTCTTGAGGCTTGGAAGTTATTACTTATGTAATAACCTCTCTTTATCCTTTCTGTTTGATTTTGTGCCAAGAATAACCTCTAATGAGAGGGAAGTAAGATTTGGGAAAGTGCTGTCGCGAAACAGATTTTTGTGCTCCACTGGAAAAATTCTTGAAAAAATTATGTATGTCGGATTGAGCTGTAATTTTCTGAAATCCCCCGGTTTGTTATATAACTTTCGTTAGTTCAACACTTTTTGATTGAGCAACAGAAGATCTTCGAAAAAATAGGTTTTCACCTGCTGGTCTGTTTTGCCAGATTTCTGTCATTATTTGCATTTGCCTCTTTATCGATTTCTTTTTGGGTTCACTTTGGGTTAAGGGAATTGCTACAGTAGCTTGTGTCTTTAATGAGAGTTTTGATGTTTTGAAACTAAATCCAAAGGTCTATTATCTTTTGAATGCACTAATGTTGCTAATGAAGATTGTGTGAAGTTTTGTATGAAGGAAAAATTTCAGGTGTAAGGAAAGAATGATGTAATGAGATGAATAATGGACAAAAGCTCAAGATTGGGGACTCCACCCATGTCACCCCAAGAAATATTCAAGAGGTACAAGCGTCAAAGATTGGGGATGCCCAAGGTATCCCCTTCTTCATCAATAAAATTTCAGGTCGTTCTAGACACTTCATTTTTATTGTTTCATGCACAATTGTGTTGTTCTTGGAGCGTCTTAGTTTTTGTTTTTGGTTTTCGTTTGCTTGAATAAAGTAGTTGGACCCCCGTTTTCGTTGTGTTTTTTCAAATAAGTTGATTGGTGTTGGAAAGGAGTAGGAAGTTCTTGCTTTAGTAGTACAAAAAGGAGCTTGCTTTGACTGTGACTTAGACTTTATCATGTCATGCTAGATGTTGTTTTGACCTTATGCTTAGTGATTATTGTTGTAGCATGACTTGTTCCAAATGATTAGGATTTCTTAATGGGCCTTGAAGTAATCATGCGTTGTTTTAGCATACAAAAGCATAGTATTGTGGTATTCTCCTTTGATGCTTTGTTTGGGTTGACTTGGCACATGCTCACCCCATTTTATGACTATGAACCAGTCACCTTAGCCTCTATGATCATTTAGTTTTTGACTTGTGGTACCACTTTATGCTTTGATTAGTAATGTTTTGTCGCTCTGCATGATTATGGACATTATTGCTCTCTTAGTTGGTCGCTCCTAGTCTTTTGCTAGCCTCCACTTGTATTGAGTAAGCTCTACTCATGCATCCAACTCCTAAGAAACCAAGTTATTCCAAAGTGTCCACTATAAATTCCTATGCATGGTGTGTTACACCATTCCAAGTATATTCTTGTTTTATCTATCTTCCAAATTAAACTTGTTATGTGAAAGTTAGTGATTAAAGCTCTCACAAACTTGATGGCACACTTTATTTTTATTTCCCCTAATAAACTTGAACCATTGTGTCATCTATGTTGTATATGCTTGCACTTATACGTTGGGAATTAGCAGAACCGTGTTGTCACGGGGAACACTTTCAACACTTGTAAATATCTACCCAGTTGATATCATGCTCTTTTGTTTATGGATGTCGTCGGTGTGAAATGAAAGGGGAGCTTGTAAGTCCATGGAGTTATGTATGTGTGTTAGAGAAACGCCTGGGCTGCTAGCCTAAGCCAAGCCTAATCATGGTGGAAACTTGCAGCATCACCATAGTGAGCAATCTATGAAGCATTCTTCTTATAAAAAAAGGGAGATGGAAAAAAGAGATTGAGAAAAAGAAGAAAAAAAGATGAGAAAAGAGGAAAGAGAGAAAAAGCACCATATTCCCATGGTAAATAAGAAGATTGCTGAGATGCTCATTGTCTGCTTGGCTTGTCATTTTGATATGGGATAGATCATGTATCATTGGGCAAGGGGTACCCCATTGGCGGTTCTCTATGATACACATGTACTTACTATGACAAGAACTTACCGGTAACTAAAGTTGAGTAGCATGAGGAGCGGCCCTCGTACTCAAGGGACATGAGATTTCCAACTTATACTTTGTCAAGCATATACTCCATATTTTGTTCTCTTTAACCTTAATCACTTCAAGATTCTTATGATAGGGGAAATGAGAGCTGAAAGCTAACAAGTACCATAATTTTTGGAAGCTCTTTATGAAACTTGAAATCCCTGCTTCCCTTTATGAAGGGCCTTTCTTCCACTTTTACATGAGTCTCCACCTTCTATCCTTAGGCACCAATTAAGAGAGCATAGTTTCCATTCTTAGTTCTATGTGCATTGTCCCAAAACTTATTGATTTATTCATATTGTTGATATTGCGTGTTCTTGAACTACTTGTATCTAGTCAACCTTATGAACTTTGAAGGTTTCCTATGCATTTATGTTTCTCTACTCCTTGAGGGACAAGCTAAATACCACTATGCTATGTTTTCTATATGTGAAACAAACAAACGTCTTTCAATGCATTGTTATTCATGAACCTTTGTTTGTATCCTTTCATGTTGTAGCATAGTTACTATGTATTATTGTTAGAACTTCATCTTTCATGATCATGTTTAGAGTACTTTGATCCCAGATTTCAATGCATGCAAATGGTTTGATCTTGCTTGTGATGGTGCATGTAACCTCAAAAATTATTCTTTTTATCACTTACCTACACGAGGACGAGTAGGAGTTAAGCTTGGGGATGCTTGATACGTCGTAAACTTATCTATAATTTTTGATGTTCCATGATTGTTTAGTATCAACTTTGCTATTCTTTGTCTACAATTTGAGGTATTTTTATACGTTTTCTTGGACTAACCTATTAACAAGATGCCACAGTGCTAGTTGCCTGTTTTCTGTTGTTTTTGGTTCTAGAAAAGCCAGAAAATAAATATTCTCGGAATTGGATGGGACAAAAGCCAAAGTCAATATTTCACTAAGGAGAACACGGAGTGTAACGTCCCAGGATTTGCACCTAGAATTATAGAAGACACAGGTTTGTGCATTGCATTCATGCATAAGAAAATCCGGAGAATTTTCGTGCAAAACAAAAAGACCTATAGAGGGATCGAGGTCTCTCTTGTTCTAAAGGAAGCAATAGAGCAAGTGTGACGGATTTTGACATGACCTCTACTGAATGTTCATGTTTGAGGAAAACAATTTAAGTTGAATATTCAAATACTTTATTTGAATTCAAAAGTAAATTGAAAAGAATTAACAATAGAATTAAAATAGTAAATTCTTGAATAAACAAATAGATATCATCATATTCACCATACATTTGAATTATACAAGAATTTGGAATTATTATTTCAAAAAAAAAATATTACATAATATTTAATAATACAAGTGTATAAGAGGTACAACAATTAGTAACTAGTACAATTTATAAAAGAAATAAAATAAAACATTTACTTTGTTACAATTAGAATAATCCAAAGTTTACAAAATGGATAAAGAAAAATACAAGTACTAAGAATAAAAAGAACAAGAGAGTAAAACCCTAAAACAGCACAATGCTTTCCACCTCACCAAAATAAATAAATAAATAAAAGGGTAAATTACAAAAGAATAAAGTAAAACCCTAAAACTATTTCTAAACTCAAATTCCTATGCATCTCTGGTATCTTCTTTTCTTCATATTCCTTTGTCCCTGCAAAACAGCACAAAAGACAACAAAACAAAAGAAAAAGAAAGAAAATAAAGAGAATTGTTTAGGTGAATGCTACTCTCAGACTGGCAATGTGATGCATTGCTGAACACATCATTGAGTATTTCTTTAAAAGGGGGCCAAAGAGTAGTATCTGTTCTTATTCTGGAATATTGCCTCAGACTAGTGCATCATAGGCTGGTACAGGGCCAAGTTTCACCAATGACAGGTAGGTGGCAAAGAGATGATATTCAAACCACCCGAGCACATCCACAAAGGATCAGCTTCCAGACTAGGAAATATCTGGCAATGGGACAAAACCCCTGGAACAGGCATGCAGCTTACACACACAGCTGCATGTGATGTGCTGTCGATCAAGCAAGGGAAGTGACAAATATAGAAAGAGCAACTGCAGCCACTACTGGGAGAGGTGCTGCTCACACATTCATTCTCTCCCAGGACAGCACAAGCTAAATCAACTCAAAACACAAGACCACATCACATATAACTCTAGCTTTGGATCTCAGCTAAACACACCAACCACACCACTAGCCAGATTCCATCTCATCCTTAACTCTGGGTGCTCCCTAAAGCCATCCAAGAGCTAGAACAAGAGGAAAATCAAGGTCAGGCAGCAGCTTCAGTAAAAGAAGGAGCATGCCAACAAGGAGGAGAAGTAATTAGGAAGGAGAAAGCTAGCTGTAGCAGATCAAGAAGCTCAAGTTTCAGTGAAGCAAGCTACAGAAGAGCAGTAGGTAGAGATCCAGTAGGAGCATACCTCAGCTCATGCATCATATAATTCTGTTGTTTGCACCAATAGAATTAAGGGGAATAAGGGTTGCTACAAATCAATCTCTATTCAACCACCCTGCAACTAGAGTTTGTCTAGGAGGATTAGGAGAATAGTTTTTCCTCTCAGAGCTGCATAAAAATTTTATGCAGGTTCATCCTAGAGGTTTTCCTTACCACATCATAATATCTGTTCTTATCAAGGCAAAGCCTCAGACTCTTGCATCATAGGCCAGGCCTTGAGATCAAGCACAAAATCTATTCTTATTAAAAATAAAGTCTTAGACTATGCATCATAGACAAAGCTGGTGCTTTCTAGTTTAAAACTAGATAAAAGAAGATCTACTGATGAGCTACTATAGGGCACATTCCAAATCATGGTAGCACCTCTATAGTAGTTCTAGCCTTTATCAGCTTACAAACACAATAAAGAAACTATCAATAATCAATTAAATCATTTTCCTAGCCACCTTTGGTTATGAATCATTCTAAGAGAATATGTACAATAAGGGACCAAGATCATTATTGAACCATAGGTTCAGTTCATCATATAAACAAAAGTTCCACACCTAGAGACAAACATCTGGTTATTCAAACAATAAACAAGCACACTTTACATTTGACAACACAATTTTTCTAAAATATTGAAAGCATATGATGAGATAGTAAATGATCATCCAAACCAAGTAGCATAGATGCTAAGCAAATTACCTGAAGCATTACATCATTCAGTTATGACAAATAGGAGTATCTACCTCCATCAGCACAACAATTAGAGACTAACTAGAACCTCTACATTACTATCAAATGTTTACAACTAATATAGTACATATTCAGAAAAGAAACACAATCCGAGTCATTGAAGGAAGAGTTCAGTGAAGCGTGTATGTACACAAAAGTGTAGCAGTACAAGGTGTTCAGGATCCTAACACTGAATTCCATAAGTCTGGAAGTGAACCAATGGTTCAGAGAGGAACTTTGTTTAAATTAAATTCAAGTAAACACCTATAAACTCATCACAGGCCATGGAAAATACAAACTTAAGCATATCACATCACATATCAGTAGATCATCAAACATTTTCAACAAGAATGTGCTTGGGATAAACCTAGCTCTATACTTAGCACTAGAGTTCATTTATAAGGAACTAGGCCACGGTTTTAGTTCCTAGACTAGTTAAATTATAATGGCTAAATCATACAACATCACGAATAGACTAACCAGAATAAACTGCAGTAAGTACACCATTCCAAAATGATCTATTGCAAATTATTGATGCATAACACCCATACCAAAACACCTATCAACCACTTAATCAAATCTAGGTCTAACTAAAATCTCAATAACCAGCAATACCTCAGCTACAGGACCAATAGGACTAACTAAATCAATTAATTGAGGTGTATCCATGAACATGAGCTTAAACTAAAGGGGAAATTTGGGACTTACCTCACTGTAGTCGATGGAGGAGGAGGAGGAAGTTGCAGCCAACCTCCTCACCAAGGTGAGGGAGGCTACGGTAGCCATAGCAGCAGTAGCAGATGGTGGTCGGGGTCATGGCATCATGGTGAGGGGGGAACCTTGGAGGATTGTCCAGTAGGACAGCGTCGACCAGTGGCAAAACTGAGAGCCGTCGGCAATGGTCGGAAAGGTCTACCAGGAGGCGAGCTAGGGTTTCTCCCGGTGTGAGCGCGCGAGGGTGCTCGGCACCACAGCGGAGGAGAATCGAGGGAGGAGAGATAAAGAGGCATGGCGTCACTGGGGGACGCCGATGATGGTCAGTGAGGCAGTCGGCGGCGCTAGCAGCGGTAGCAGCATCGCCAGCGACCTGGGGGTGATGCGTGCATGCGGGGGTTGAGTGTGTGTGTGTGGAGAGGGGTGGACCGAGGGTGAAGGGGCCGAGCATGGTCCAGTTGGGCCAGGACAACCCATGCTCCCAACCAACGGCCCAAGTTGATTAAAAAAACAAATGAATTACTTAAATAACCTCCAAACATTTCTAGCTATAGAAAATTACAGAAAAATCATAAAAATGTATTTAACATGTTAGAATTATCATAAGAACAAAATCTATTTCATAAAACTATAACTTTATTTATTTAAAATAAATATGAAGTAAATAATTATTAATACCATTAAATTCTAAATGAAATTTTATAAAATAAGAAAAAACCCTAAAAATAAATAAAAAATAATTTTTGTATATCAAAATAACTCTACTATTTTATAAAAACACTAACTTAGAGTTTACAAATAAAACTTAAAGCAAATATTTAAAGAGACTTAATTCTTTGATGAATTTTATAAAAATAAAGATAATACTTAAAAATAAATAAAATTCATTTTTAAGGTCTTGAAAAGTCTTTAATATTTTAAATAATAAATCCTTACCTAATACCTATTTTGTGAATTCTTTAAAAACAATTCTTAAGTAAGAAATAATCACAATTCTTATATAACCTTGAGCAATTAGCGTCTTAGTACTAATTCCAAACCCATAACTTGAATTCATAATCAAACTTATGTATAACTTTTAACTTTAAAATATTCTTTTAAAAATCTTATTAAGAATCCTTTTAAATAAACATTGGGTATCACCCATTTATATAATATGGTGAATCATCATTATATCTTAACCACTATTAACATAACTTTAAATTCTAACAAATTACTAAGACCATCTAAATATGATTCCATTAAATAAATACATATTCCTTTCATAATAGCAACACAAATTTAATCTAATAATTCACTTAAATAGAAAGTGAATAATTCCACAACTTAGTTATACCTATCATAAATCTAAAACTTGGGAGTAATTAAAATATATTACATCTTAAGTTTACTTAACCTTTTAAAGTTAACTTTAGTCTCAAAAGCTTATAAACATCATGTCTAATAAACTACTTATGTTTTTATAGTTAACTTTGGTCTATTAAAATTAAGACATAAATCATCTCAAATACAAACTAATAAATCAGACACCAAAAGACATTGATCATGTCCTATTATGTAAGGTTCCCAACCTTTAATAAGGTAGAGATCCCTGTGTTTACAATGCTAGTCCCTGGACCAATAGCTAGCATCCACAGTTAAGATGTAATATCAAGAAACAAAGGTCATAATACAACTTTATAAGAATAAAATAATTTATTACATCTTACATAGCTCATTTGGCTATCTCAATACAATGCAGCAGAATATAACAATAGCATGGGGTCCTTCATCTTCAAAGTGCCACAGGAAGACATGTTGGTTGTAGACTTGTAATCCTAAATCAATAACTTCTCTAACATCAAACAAACCTGCAACATAATAAGTTACAGCCACAAGGGTCAATACATTTGAATTGTATTGGCAAGTGATACTATGGTAGTATAGTGGAGTCTATCATCTATATGCATTTGGCTAAGTGGAGCTTAGGCTTGCTTTGCTCAAAATAGATTTTTCCTTGTCATTTGAAAACACTAAGTTTTTGCTTGACAAAAACATTCCCAAGGCATCTCCCAATAGAAATTGGTGATCCTTCAACCCTTGTTCAACCACAAGATTTTAACTTATAAATTGGGATGAGGAGATTCTTGATAGCTTCCATGTCTTGATGCTCAAATTGTCCTTTGCCAGGGACATGGCTAAGTACTTAGATTTTACACTCTGTAGAGGTGGTGCACTTTCCCCACAAGACTTGGTTTCACCAAGACAAGATCTTTCAGAAGCCTTCCCTGAGACCAGAATGGACGCATTCCAACCTATCAAACCCCTACCACCAACTGTCCATTTGGCTAAGTTATTGCAACCTATATGATCCAGGCAGAGCCCATAATGCCAAGTGGCTGCACTTGAAGCTTCTCAACATTTGACATCTCAAATCTCTTTGTTCCTGGGTGGCCATCCACAAGTGAGATACACAAGGTAAACCATAGAAATGGGCCTTGTGAACCACTCAACACAAACCATTCCACCCAGGTGATTCATTCACTTAGTTGTTTTATTAACAAAACACAAGTCCATAGACTTAGAAATTTTCCATAGCATGAATATATATTCCACCCTTGTTTTCTAATAGCTAAGCTAAGCATGATAGTAGTAGGAATCTTAACTTAGGAAATTCTACTAAGGTTTCATCTACTAGGATTTCCCATGGCATAGTTTATACTTAGCAAAAATTCCATGCAAGTCCTACTTAGAAATATCACTAATGCATAGTGAAAATAATGGGACAAAAGTATGAAGCATCACTTGCCTTTTTGGTAGAGAATATAGGTTTACTTCTTGATCTTTGCAATGTTCACACACTTCAAATCACTACAATTCAATCAAATAAACAATATTTCAATCTACCATTCAAGCAATTCATCACATAAAATGATAGAAACAAAACAATGCATGCAAACATGCAAAAGATTGTTTTATTTGTAAAAGTGGTTTCTATTGGGTCATAAACATTTGAAAACACCTAATGGTCATTTTATGAAGTGGTAAATTCATTTGCAAAAGATTTCACTTCATAAACCATTATTAAACCAAGTCATTATTTTATGTGGTTGAAAATGTCTTTAGCAAAACAACAATTTTATGTGGTTCACCAAATACATTTTTAAATCATAAAACTTGGTGCTTGGGGTCAGAGAGTTTATTCCAAAACATTTCCCAAAGATTTTCTCCCAAAAGCATTTTTAATAAATAACCATTACTTTTATTTGACTAGAAATGGTTTAAATCAAAAGTTTATTCTTTTGCTTCACCAAATATGTTTTTGAAACTACAAATTGATTTATATGGTCAGTAGGTTCAAAACAAACCATTTTCCAAAGATTTCATCTCAAAATTCATTTTAGAATAATTTTTATATCCTAAATATGCATACACAAGTTCCTGTAAAAACAATCAATTTAACAGAAGCATTTTACTAAACAAAGTGCATGGTCAGAAAGTACTTGTCTTGCTGATTCCATTGATATAAAATTTGCAAAATTTGGACGTGTGGTTTGGAAGTTATGAATTTTTCAAATTGGAACATCTAATAGATCATTTCTGTTTTAAATCAACTAATAGGGCCACGTGTCTTGATTCTATTCGCTGGTACCGGTTCGTTCGGATCATGCATTGAGGACCGCAGGATTTAAAGTGAATCGTGCGGCGTAGGATCGATCTTACCCCTTCGAGCTAATGTTCTATCGTGACGTTCTGATCAAAATCCAACGGCGCACAGCACGCTTGCCAACTAGTGGCGGCGCTGGCGGCGACAGGTGGCGGCGGCGTGTCTGGTGGCGGTGGTTCGGTGAGTCTAGGAAGCGAGGGAGTGAAGGGAGGTGCTCACCGAGTTCGCGGTGTCGTGGTGGTGCTCAAGGTTCCTTCTTTTTGTCGAGGGGCGCGTTGGTGTTGCGGGGATTGCTCGCCGGAGTAGCTTGCGGGATCGGGCACGCACGACCGTGGTCGAAGGCGAGTCTCTGGGACACAAACGTGAAAAATAACGCATCAGGAAGGTGCACACGAGTTCAAGGATCACGGGAACACTCACCAGTGAGCAAGGGGCACACGAGGTCGTTGGCTAGAGCTCGCCGGAGTCGAGTTCATCATCGGTGGCGCTCAGACATGGACAGAGCCGAGGCTGCAAGGCATGCGCGGGCGAGCTGGCACTACGGGGAGGTTCGCCTGGGAATGGGGAGCAAGGGAGCATGGTCGAGGAGGCGAGGGGCGGAGGAGGCTGGCCGGAATTGAGAAAAGGAGCTCGTCGGGGCAGCGAGGTTGTAGACTAAATCGGGGACGACCTGGTGGCTCTGGTCGTTTGATGTTTGAGGGGAATGAAGGAGGTGAAGGAGGCAGTTAAAGGGGAGTAATCGCGGGGAGGAATTGCTGGCAGAAATGAGCGAATTAACCCGAGGTTTGAACGAGCAGTAATGGCCGGCGAGGTCAGCGGGAGGGTGAGGAAGAAGGGAGCTGGCGGTGGGGTCCGTTTGGCAGTGAGTGAGGGAAGGAGGAGGTGGGGTCCACTGCTCAGTGTCTCTGCGGGTGAGTTCCTGAGTAAGGAGAAAAACGGTTCGGGGTGCGAGGGAGTGGGCTGTTGGGTCTTAATTGGGCCTGCTGGCTGGGCTGAGTTCTTTTCATATATTTTTTTGTTCAGATTGTTTTTCTTTTTTTCCATTTCTAATTTCTGTTTTGGTTTTGTTTAATTAATTCAAACACTCATTTAATAAAAACCTTTGCCAAATTTTGTGTAGATTTAAATATTGATTAGTAATATATTCTGAAGTCAATTTTGGAATAAAACTTTATTCTTTTTGGGGTCTTTTAATTATTCAAATAAGCCCTTGTTTTAAATCAAATAAGATTTAATAATATTTTCAAACACCATTTAAGTTTCTAAAGACTTTCCAAATCATTTCAGTAGGTTTTTATTTGATTAATAGGGTGTCAAATAATTTATCTTGAATTATTTGGAAAGTATTTAATATGATTCATAAATCATTTCAATTGGGTATTTGTTTTAATTCCAATGTAATTAAATATAGTTTAATTCCCTAAATTTTATTTGGAAGATTTATTTTATTTAAATTAATTAAACAACTTTTATTCCACTTGGGTGAATTCCAAAATACTATTTTCTCATGAATTATATAATTATTCTTATTAGAGATTTGTCCTTATTAAAATAGGGATAGAATGGTTATTGCCATTTTATTTTATTTTGGAAATTCTTTATCCTTTTATTTTATTTGGATTTGGATTCTATTCATTCCATTTGCTTAATGGATTAGGCCAAGATTTAATTTGGTCTTTAAATATTCCTTATTTAATAATTTCCTTCCTTATCTTATAAAATCCATATCTTTTATTTAGAGATCCAAACTTGGTGATTCCAATTTGTAATACCTTATTTGAGATTTATTTATACTTTTAAATATCTTTAGGATTATGCTCACCATTTGGTATGGATTTATAGATAGGTTCTTTATTATCTTTGGAAATTTAATTTCCTTATCTTATTATAATCATAAGATTTTATCCATGGTTCCAAATTAAGTGAAACCAATTTCTATGGTCTTATAATATTTATATTTGTTTTTCTTGATCTTTTGTAAATGTTTGTTGACAAATTTTTATATGGATCAAATCCATAGGCTTGGAGATACTTGGAAATGTTTTTCTTCCATTAGGGTTTAGGGTTTGGATTTATTTTCCATGTGTTTAAATTTCAAGATACATTCATTGAGGAATGCATTTCTCTTGATTTGGATTTTGTTAGATTCAAACTTTAATTAAAGTTTGTTCAAGATGGGATTTTAAGTTCCTTTTAGAAACAAAAGTTTCTTTTCACCCTGATTTTCAACAATAATTTATTTTGTTTATTTTATTTTTCACATTACAAGATTTAGAAAATCTTGGGATGTGACATATTAACAATGAAGATTGTTTAAACCTTAGAAAGGAAATCTTTTCTTCAAATATTATTCTTTCTGCCACTTCAAATAACAATCTTATAATAAGTCCTTCAACTCTTAACAACTCAACCCCAAGGACATGTATCATAGTCACCACATGACAATTCACCATAATCACATCATCTTATACTTTACTTAGATATTTTGGATTGTTAACACTTAGGTTCCTTATAAAGGTCATTACTTATAAATTAAAACTTGAAGATAAACCAACTCTGAAAAGAATCACTTGAATTCACCTCACTCAAAGTATTGGTGATTCAATTTGGGAGTTTTACAAAAAATGCATAGCATTACTTATGCATAACTGCATATTGCTTCTTTAAACATTAGTCCTTACCGGACCAATGATGCAGATTTCAGATATTGGATCTTATGTCGTCTCGAAGACTATGAGTGCATAATCTTGCAATCACAAAAGGCAAGTTCACACTTGCTCATGTCCTTTGATTATTTTCTGTAAAGTATTTTGCAAATCCAGTGTTGTCATCACCTGCATTTGAAAAAGGACAGAAAACACTATTTTCATAATAATGTGATTATAGGTTATTCACCATGAGGTAATATCTACTATAAGAGTTCCGGTGGTAAAGGAACATATTACCTAGGACTTAACAACCAATGTCACCAGTGATTCTTGCGCCGTATATTACGCGTTGACCATGAGATTTGGAATGGGACGGAGAAGTCAGCTGTATATTTTCCCTCTCACATGGAGCTGGATGTGCGGGTCGTGGCTGTTATCACTCATAGCATGCATATTATTTATGGTAATTCGTAGACGATATGCAGCATATGGGTGGGAGCCCTCAACGTCCCACGATAGTTCCGGCATCTGAACGGTCTGTACTTCCATTGCCGTAATTCAATAGGTGGGCTGGCGTACACCAAGGAGACATGCGGGGTCGCGGAGAAGGCAGTGATTGGCTTGGATCTTAGTATGGGCCTCACACCAAGGAAGTGTGAACGAACCTGCAATTCGGATGTGCAACAAAGCTAAGATCTCTCATGGGTAAAGTGACGCACCTATGCAGAGTGTAAGAACTGTAACTTGTTACTCCCTATTCCGGGAAGGAGCTGCAAACGCGGCGGGAAAGGAACTCCATGAAAGTTCTGGTAAACCCGTGAAGGCTGACGGACATAGTTTTTTAGAATAAAAGCAACCTTTGAAGAAATGTTTACGAAAACTTGCATTGCCTACGACCTACGGTCTGTAGCTGTAGTTATAGTGCATCAAACACTCCTTTTCTAGTGGACTTGCTGAGTACGCTCGTACTCAAAGTATCTTCTTAACCCTTGCTAGGTTCTAAAGCCAGAACATACGACGTCTACATCAAGTTATGCTCCAGGAATCATCACTAAAAGCTAAAACTCTTCGATGAAGTCAAGGAAGTCAGCATATACATCAACTCAAGTGAAGACAAAGTTGCTGATTAGATAAGAATAGAATTTCTAACCATAGAAACCACTTCTGTAGAGTATTGCAATAGCAGCAATGCAAGCCTAGTAGTTCAGCTACTAGTTCTATAAGTATGGTAGCTATGAGTTATTTATTTATGTTTCTTCTTTGTAGTAAGTTTCTGTCTCTCTCTTTAACCTAGAGTGTTCTCTGGATCTTGTGTAAAGAGTTGAGTTGTAACCTATAGTCATGTCTTGGACCTGCTTTGTTTCTGTTGTACTACTCTGAGGGATGTAATACTAGTGAACGGTGTTTCATTGGTGTTATGTCAACGACTATAGTGTACTACATCATGCAGTGTTATGCTGGGTTACCGCAGTTGGTATCAGATCATATGCTTTGACCTTAGGATTAAAACCCTTTTAGGAAGATCTGTAGGTTGGATAGTGACTATAGGAGCCATCTTATCTAAACCAAGTATTCTTATGACTCGTGATGAGTATCCACTTGAGGAAAAACCTTGTCACACCTAAGTCGGATACTTAAGTCATTCTTTCTTAGGAGTAAATATTCATCTTTTCTCAGTCTAGTGCTATTTAGTGTCTTCCGAAGGAGACATAAACCACCAAGATACTTTAGGAAAGTGTAAGACATCATAGGGAAGTAGTCTTAATGGTGTAGCCTAACTCTAGAATTCAAGTAGCACAATGGAACTTTATTGTTAGTTGTTAACCAAAGACAACGAGATGAATCTCACTAGGATAAATGTTGATGTAATAAGTAGTAATCATATGGGATTCACTTGAGAATTCTACGTGATGAAGTAAAATTATGATAAGACTTAATGTTAGTGTAATGAGAAACAAAGTCATCATGGTTAGATCAAACCCTAAATCATGATGTATAGGTAGACATAACCAGATCATGGTGAGATTAGCTTCGAAACCATGATGTAGGAGTAAGTATGACAAGTACTTAGTGATTTATCTTGAGTAGAGGTATGAAAACTACATAGTAGAGTTATGATAGAAGTCATGGGTGCTAAAAATTTCTAATAATCTTTGGTTTTAGTTAACAAATAGAATCTGATTAGTCATTTGAAGAGATCATGTGAGGTTAGTTGGCTAATAAAGAAAGGTTGAACATAGTTAATCATTCCAAAGGTGAAACCAAAGGTTATTTGAAACCAAATTGAGACCACTTTGCTTAAGATTATCCTATTTGCAATTGAGCAATTTGGGTAAATGTTGCGACAAAATATAGTTTGACCCTAAGTGCTAAGTATCACAATGTAAACCTATATGAGGAGGTGGCATATACTACACAACTAAGCCTGAATTCTAGAGATATTATACTCAACTACTATATTCTAGGCTTAGAATATTGTGTGTTATATGTACCACATTTGGATTTATTTGTTTTTCTTGGATCTTCTTGATTGACTAGATCTGTACATGAAGTTTGCCTTGGTGTGCAAATGCATGTTGCAACATCCAGTCACTACTTGATGTTATAGACCTAGATATAGTAAGGGAATTCGTGTAAGGGAGTGACGAATTTCAAAGACCAAAATGAAGACTTACATGAAGAATTAAGCCAAGTGTAAGGATTATCAACTCAATTTGGAGGATGGATCAAGCTTAGATCATTATTAGTTAGCAACAAGAAGTGATGAACTTAAAGTTCAATCAAAATAGGTAATTTTTCTAAGAAGTCAATGGAGTAATTATGTAAGTTCATGGAAGTATCATGAATAAATACAAAGAAGTAGCTTTGAAACCAAAATGGTATTCAAGCTCTGACAATTCAGAGAGAATGCCAGTAGTATGTCAGAAACCATAGGGTAATATCTACAACCTAGGATGATCCGCAGCTGGTATTTGATCCACAGTTGGTATCTTGTCCGCAGCAGGTGTTGGTTGACATAGTTAACCAGATCTTCTTAGAAGTTGCATAAAGAGTATAAAATTTTGCCTAAGTTAAGTAAGACACAAAGGAGTATAAAAATTGAAAGCGACCGTCTTTCGAGACTCTTCGCTAAAATTGACCTATCAAAGTGAAAATGTCCACATCGTAAGTAAGACAAATAATACTGAAAGATTCACTTCGGAGATCCACAATTGTGTGGATACACCGTACAATCTTTCATAAGACCCTAACTAGATAGTGTATAATCTAAATAGAGACCAACATTCTAATTATGAAGTCGAAGGGTTACTATATAGGCAGTTTAGTGACTATTAGTAAACCCTAAGGGGGAGAGTAAACAATTAGTGGAAGTATTGTTATCTAACTTTTTAAGTAAAGGTTGGAGAGGAAATATTAACCTATGCCAACAACAAGCCTTATTTTCATAAGGTTAAAAGGAAGTCATTCTTATAAAAGTATTGAAGATAATAACAAAAGATTGTCTAGAATCCTAATAAGGTAAAAGCTCGAAGTAATAAAATAGAATAGTCCTAACAAACTAATTCTAAAAGAAACAATTCTTAAGTGATCCTTAAGAGGTAATAAAGCACATCCAATTGGACAAGTATATAGGAACAAGAAATTACGAAGGGTATGGACTAAATGTGTTCAAAACCAATCTTCGGAGGGATTACCAGTGTAAACCATACCATGACAAACAAAGAAGTTAGTCTTTTGGCCACAACTAGAGTTAAATAAAAATTTAAAATTCTGATTTAGTGAGACTTCTTAGACCTTGCATAGTATAGTAAGGAAGTTAGATAATCAAGTCCAGGAGTTGGATCAGGATACTTAATCAGGGAAATGAACTAAAGCAGAGGCCCAATTGAAGGATATATATAGTAAGGACATAGCCCTAAGGGATTATAGTAAAAGGAACTTTGGAATATTAGAGACAACAAGTTAAAGATCGTTGAGTATGATGACAATTCAAGAAAAGAATCTGGATATGGAATACTACCATTACTTCCATTAGAGGTTACCATGAAGTGGAGAAATGCAGTAACCAATACAAATTAATTCCTTACTCCGAAACGTGAGAGTTTACGAACTTCGAGGACAAAGTTTATTTTAAGGGGGAGAGTCTGTAACATCCCAGGATTAGCACCTAGAATTATAGAGGACAAAGGTTTGTGCATTGCATTCATGCATAAGAAAATCCGGAGAATTTCGCGCAAAACAAAAAGACCTATAGAGGGATTGAGGTCTCTCTTGTTCTAAAGGAAGCAATAGAGCAAGTGCGACGGATTTTGACATGACCTCTACTGAATGTTCATGTTTGAGGGAAAACAGTTTAAGTTGAATATTCAAATACTTTATTTGAATTCAAAAGTAAATTGAAAAGAATTAACAATAGAATTGAAATAGTAAATTCTTGAATAAACAAATAGATATCATCATATTCACCATACATTTGAATTATACAAGAATTTGGAATTATTATTTCAAAAACAATAAATATTACATAATATTTAATAATACAAGTGTATAAGAGGTATAACAATTAGTAACTAATACAATTTATAAAAGAAATAAAATAAAACATTTACTTTGTTACAATTAGAATAATCCAAAGTTTACAAAATGGATAAAGATAATTACAAGTACTAAGAATAAAAAGAATTTCTTTATTACAATTATATTAAAAATTACAATGCTTTCCACCTCACCAAAATAAATAAATAAAAGGGTAAATTACAAAAGAATAAAGTAAAACCGTAAAACTATTTCTAAACTCAAATTCCTATTCATCTCTGGTATCTTATTTTCTTCATATTCCTTTGTCCCTGCAAAACAGCACAAAAGACAACAAAAGAAAAGAAAAATAAAGAAAATAAAGAGAATTGTTTAGGTGAATGCTACTCTCAGACTGGCAATGTGATGCATTGCTGAACACATCATTGAGTATTTCTTTAAAAAGGGGCCAAAGAGTAGTATCTGTTCTTATTCTGGAATATTGCCTCAGACTAGTGCATCATAGGCTGGTACAGGGGCAAGTTTCACCAAGGACAGGTAGGTGGCAAAGAGATGATATTCAAACCAGCCGAGCACATCCACAAAGGATCAGCTTCCAGACTAGGAAATATCTGGCAATGGGACAAAAACCCTGGAACAGGCAGGCAGCTTACACACACAGCTGCATGTGATGTGTTGTCGATCAAGCAAGGGAAGTGACCAATATAGAAAGAGCAACTGCAGCCACTACTGGGAGAGGTGTTGCTCACACATTCATTCTCTCCCAGGACAACACAAGCTAAATCAACTCAAAACACAAGACCACATCATATATAAATCTAGCTTTGGATCTCAGCTAAACACACCAACCACACCACTAGCCAGATTCCATCTCATCCTTAACTCTGGTTGCTCCCTAAAGCCATCCAAGAGCTAGAACAAGAGGAAAATCAAGGTCAGGCAGCAGCTTCAGTAAAAGAAGGAGCAGGCCAACAAGGAGGAGAAGTAATTAGGAAGGAGAAAGCTAGCTGTAGCAGATCAAGAAGCTCAAGTTTCACTGAAGCAAGCTACAGAAGAGCAGTAGGTAGAGATCCAGTAGGAGCATACTTCAGCTCATGCATCATATAATTCTGTTGTTTGCACCAATAGAATTAAGGGGAATAAGGGTTGCTACAAATCAATCTCTATTCAACCACCCTGCAACTAGAGTTTGTCTAGGAGGATTAGGAGAATAGTTTTTCCTCTCAGAGCTGCATAAAATTTTTATGCAGGTTCATCCTAGAGGTTTTCCTAACCACATCAGAATATCTGTTCTTATCAAGGCAAAGCCTCAGACTCTTGCATCATAGGCCACGCCTTGAGATCAAGCACAAAATCTTTTCTTATTAAAAAGAAAGTCTCAGACTATGCATCATAGACCAAGCTGGTGCTTTCTAGTTTAAAACTAGATAAAAGTAAATCTACTGATGAGCTACTACAGAGCACATTCCAAATCATGGTAGCACCTCTATAGCAGTTCTAGCCTTTATCATCTTACAAACACAATAAAGCAACTATCAATAATCATTTAAATCATTTTACTAGCCACCTTTGGTTAGGAATCATTCTAAGAGAATATGTACAATAAGGGACCAAGATCATTACTGAACCATAGGTTCAGTTCATCATATAAACAAAAGTTCCACACCTAGAGACAAACATCTGGTTATTCAAACAATAAACAAGCACACTTTACATTTGACAACACAATTTGTCTAAAATATTGAAAGCATATGATGAGATGCCAATGATCATGCAAACCAAGTAGCATAGATGCTAAGCAAATTACCTGAAGCATTACATCATTCAGTTATGAAACATAGGAGTATCTACCTCCATCAGCACAACAATTAGAGACTAACTAGAACCTCTACATTACTATCAGATGTTTACAACTAATATAATACATATTCAGAAAAGAAACACAATCTGAGTCATTGAAGGAAGAGTTCAGTTAAGCATGTATGTACACAAAAGTGTAGTAGTACAAGGTGTCCAGGATCCTAACACTGAATTCCTTAAGTCTAGAAGTGAACCAATGGTTGAGAGAGGAACTTTGTGTAAATTAAATTCAAGTAAACACCTGTAAACTGATCATAGGCCATGGAAAATACAAACTTAAGCATATCACATCACATATCAGTAGATCATCAAACATTTTCAACAAGAATGTGCTTGGGATAAACCTAGCTCTATACTCAGCACTAGAGTTCATTTATAAGGAACTAGGCCACGGTTTTAGTTCCTAGACTAGTTAAATTATAATGGCTAAATCATACAACATCACGAATAGACTAGCCAGCATAAACTGCAGTAAGTACACCATTCCAAAATGATCTATTGCAAATTATTGATGCATAACATCCATACCAAAACACCTATCAACCACTTAATCAAATCTAGGTCTAACTAAAATCTCAATAACCAGTAATACCTCAGCTACAGGACCAATAGGACTAACTAAATAAATTAATTGAGGTGTATCCATGAACATGAGCTTAATATAGAGGGGAAATTTGAGACTTACCTCAGTGTAGTCGATGGAGGAGGAGGAGGAAGTTGCAGCCGACCTCCTCACCAAGGTGAGGGAGGCTACGGTCAGCCATAGCAGCAGTAGAAGATGGTGGTCGGGGTCATGGCGTCGTGGTGAGGGGGGAACCTTGGAGGATTGTCCAGTGGAATAGCGCCGGCCAGCGGCAAAACTGAGAGCCGCCAGCAATGGTCGGAAATGTCTACCAGGAGGCGAGCTAGGGTTTCTCTCGGGGTGAGCGCGCGAGGGTGCTAGTCACCACAGAGGAGGAGAATCGAGGGAGGAGAGATAGAGAGGCATGGCGTTACCGGGGGACGCCGACGATGGTCAGTGAGGCAGGCAGCGGCGCTAGCGGCGGCAGCAGCATCGCCAGCGACCTGGGGGTGATGCGTGCGTGTGGGGGTTGAGTGTGTGTGTGTGTGGAGAGGGGTGGACTGAGGGTGAAGGGGCCGAGCATGGTCCAGTTGGGCCAGGACAGCCCATGCTCCCAACCAACGGCCCAAGTTAATTAAAAAAACAAATGAATTACTTAAATAACCTCCAAACATTTTTAGCTATAGAAAATTACAAAAAAATCATAAAAATATATTTAACATGTTAGAATTATCATAAGAACAAAATCTATTTAATAAAACTATAACTTTATTTATTTAAAATAAATATGAAGTAAATAATTATTAACACCATTAAATCCTAAATGAAATTTTATAAAATAAGAAAAAACCCTAAAAATAAATAAAAAATCATTTTTGTATATCAAAATAACTCTACTATTTTATAAAAACACTAACTTAGAGTTTTACAAATAAAACATAAAGCAAATATTTAAAGAGACTTAATTCTTTGATGAATTTTATAAAAATAAATATAATACTTAAAAATAAATAAAATTCATTTTTAAGGTCTTGAATAAATATATTACACTAGAAAAATATTAAATTTATTATTAGAAAAGTCTTTATTATTTTAAATAATAAATCCTTACCTAATACCTATTTTGTGAATTCTTTAAAAACAATTCTTAAGTAAGAAATAATCACAATTTTTATAAAACCTTGAGCAATTAGTGTTTTAGTACTAATTCCAAACCCATATCTTGAATTCATATACAAACTTAAGTATAACTTTTAACTTTAAAATATTCTTTTAAAAATATTATTAAGAATCTTTTTAAATAAACATTGGGTATCACCCATTTATATAATATGGTGAATCATCATTATATCTTAACCACTATTAACATAACTTTAAATTCTAACAAATTACTAAGACCATCTAAATATGATTCCATTAAATAAATACATATTGCTTTCATAATAGCAACACAAATTTAATATAATCATTCACTTATATAGAAAGTGAATAATTCCACACCTTAGTTATACCTATCATAAATCTAAAACTTGGGAGTAATTAAAATATATTACATCTTAAGTTTACTTAACCTTTTAAAGTTAACTTTAGTCTCAAAAGCTTATAAACATCATGTCTAATAAACTACTTATGTTTTTATAGTTAACTTTGGTCTATCAAAATTAAGACATAAATCATCTCAAATACAAACTAATAAATCAGACACCAAAAGACATTGATCATGTCCTATTAACAATGAAGATTGTTTAAACCTTAGAAAGGAAATCTTTTCTTCAAATGTTATTCTTTTTGCCACTTCAAATAACAATCTTATAATAAGTCCTTCAACTCTTAACAACTCAACCCCAAGGACTTTTATCATAGTCACCACATGACAATTCACCATAATCACATCATCTTATACTTTACTTAGATATTTTGGATTGTTAACACTTAGGTTCCTTATAAAGGTCATTACTTATAAATTAAATTTTGAAGATAAACCAACTCTGAAAAGAATCACTTGAATTCACCTCACTCAAAGTATTGGGGATTCAATTTGGGAGTTTTACAAAAAATGCATACCATTACTTATGCATAACTGCATATTGCTTCTTTAAACATTAGTCCTTACCGGACCAATGATGCAGATTTCAGATATTGGATCTTATGTCGTCTCGAAGACTATGAGTGCATAATTTTGCAATCACAAAAGGCAAGTTCACACTTTCTCATGTCCTTTGATTATTTTCTATAAAGTATTTTGCAAATCCAGTGTTGTCATCACCTGCATTTGAAAAAGGACAGAAAACACTATTTTCATAATAATGTGATTATAGGTTATTTACCATGAGGTAATAACCTACTATAAGGGTTCCGGTGGTAAAGGAACATATTACCTAGGACTTAACAACCAATGTCGCTAGTGATTCTTGCGCGTATATTACGCGTTGACCATGAGATTTGGAATGGGACGGAGAAGTCAGCTGTATCTTTTCCCTCTCACATGGAGCTGGATGTGCGGGTCGTGGCTGTTATCACTCGTAGCGTGCATATTATTTATGGTAATTCGTAGAGGATATGCAGCATATGGGTGGGAGCCCTCAACGTCCCATGATAGTTCCGGCATCTAAACGGTTTGTACTGCCATTTCCGTAATTCAATAGGTGGGCTGGCGTACACCAAGGAGACATGCGGGGTCGCGGAGAAGGAAGTGATTGGCTTGGATCTTAGTCTGGGCCTCACACCAAGGAAGTGTGAACGAACCTGCAATTCGGATGTGCAACAAAGCTAAGATCCCTCATGGGTAAAGTGACGCACCTCTGTAGAGTGTAAGAACTCTAACTTGTTACTCCCTGTTACAGGAAGGAGCTGTGAATGTGACGGGAAAGGAGCTCCATGAAAGTTCTGGTAAACCCTTGAAAGCTGATGGACATAGTTTTTCAGAATAAAAGCAACCTTTGAAGAAATGTTTACGAAAACTTGCATTGCCTACGACCTATGGTCTGTGGCTATAGTTATAGTGCATCAAACACTCCTTTTCTAGTGGAATTGCTGAGTACGCTCGTACTCAAAGTATCTTCTTAACCCTTGCTAGGTTCTAAAGCTAGAACATAGGACGTCTACATCAAGTTATGCTCCAGGAATCATCACTAAAAGCTAAAACTCTTCGATGAAGTCAAGGAAGTCAGCATATACATCAACTCAAGTGAAGACGAAGTTGCTGATTAGATAAGAATAGAATTTCTAACCATAGAACCCACTTCTGTAGAGTATTGCAATAGCAGCAATGCAAGCCTAGTAGTTCAGCTACTAGTTCTATAACTATGGTAGCTATGAGTTATTTATTTCTGATTCTTCTTTGTAAGAAGTTTCTTTCTCTCTCTTTAACCTAGAGTGTTCTTTGGATCTTGTGTAAAGAGTTGAGTTGTAACCTATAGTCATGTCTTGGACCTGCTTTGTTTCTGTTGTACTACTCTGAGGGATCTAATACTAGTGAACGGTGTTTCATTGGTGTTATGTCAACGACTATAGTGTACTATATCATGCTGTGGTATGCAGTATGCTGGGTCACCGCACGGAGCCAGAAGACGAGACGGAGGAGGGCCACAAGGGGCCCACACCCCCTGGCCGCGCGGGCCAGGCCTGGCCGCGCCTGGGGGGTGCGGCCACCTCGGGCACCCCCTCGGTCTCCCCCTTCACCTATATATTCACTCCGATGTCAAAACCCTAAGGACCCAATCAGATCTTCACGAAATAGTACATAGCCTCCTCCACCATTTTCCCTAGATCGGGGGGATCGGAAGCTCTTCCCGGCACCCTGCCAAAGGGTAGAGATCATCCTGGAGGCCTTCTTCATCACCATTCCAGCCTCCGGTATGATGCGTGAGTAGTTCTACCTTGGACTATGGGTCCATACAGTAGCTAGATGGTTGTTTCTCCTCCTTTGTGCTACCATGTTTAGATCTTGTGAGCTCCGTTCATGATCAAGATCATCTATTTGTAATCATGCATGTTGTGTTTGCGGGGATCCGATGGATACTGAGATTACTATGTCAGATTGATTAATGATTCTATCTTGTTGATTCTATCATGTCTGTTTTGTTTGAGATCTTGCATGCTCTGCGTTTCTAGTAGCTATCTTGGCCAAGTAGATGCTAGTGACTCCAAGAGGGAGTATTTATGCTCGATAGTGGGTTCATGCCTCTATTGAATCTGGGGAAGTGACAGAAATCTCTAAGGTTGTAGATGTGTTGTTTCGACTAGGGAGAAAGCAACAATCCCTTGTTCATGGAACAATTGTATTGTTTACTTTACACACATTGCTTAAAGAAGTTATCCGTTGCTTGCAACTTAATACTGGAGGGGGTTCGGATGATAACCTGAAGGTGGATTACTAGTCATACATGTAGTTGGATGGAGGTCTATGTATATTGTTGTAATGCCCAATCAAATATCATAGGATCATGAATGTCTAGTATTGCATTGTTATGCCTTGCTCTGTCCTATCAATTGCCCCATTGTAATTTGTTTACCCAGCATATTATGTTATTTATCTTAAGGATAACACCTCTAGTGAATTGTGGACCCCGGTCCAATCTTTACCATTGATACATATTCCACTGTTACTGTTTACTTTCTGCAAGCAATCATTACCTTCCACACCATACGGTTAATCCTTTGTTTTCAGCAAACCGGTGAGATTGACAACCTCACTGTTCGTTGGGAAAAAGTCTTGAGTTTGTGTTGTGCAGGTTTATGTGTTTTTAGCGACACCTTTTAGTCGTTTCCTTCCTCCTACCGGTTCGATAACCTTGGTTTCTTACGGAGGGAAAACTTATTGTTGTACTCATCATACCTTCCTCTTGGGGTTTCCCAACGAAGCACTATAGTGATCTGAGCCGCATCACGCAGTCGGTCACACGTATGGTAGTCGATGAAGACCTTCCTCTCCCTTCTTCCAACAGGGCCGCGAAGGTTGTAGATCTCCTCGAAATCCCAACAACACGACGGTGTGGTGGTGGTGGTGGAGGAGAAATCTGCAGGGCTTTGCCTAAGCTGGAGAAGAACGGTGGAGGAGTGAGGAGGGAGGCCGGTGGCTAGTGTTAAGGTGAGGTGGGAGGGGTGCGCCCCCAACCTCTTTATATAGAGGGGTCTGCAGCCAGGGTTCCCACCCCTGGCCGATTCCTTCCCTAACTCCTCAATTTGGCGCACAAGGAAGTGGGAGGTGGGAACTTGCCTCTTTCCTTGTTTAGGGTTTGTCCCCAATTCCTTGTGCTGGCCGAATCTTCCCCTTGGCCTTGGTATGGCTAGACCCTAGGGTATGCCGTAGCCCAAGTGACCCCTCCCAGGGTGGTGGACCCACTGGTGGTCCCTCTAGAACATTCTAGAAGCTTCTAGTCAAAACACCGGAAACATTTCTGAACCCCGGAAATTGACTTTCCTTATATGAATCTTATACTCCGGACCATTCCGGATCTCCTCGTGATGTCCTGGATCCAATCTGAGACTCCAAACAACATTCGGTCTCCAACTCATATTCCATATCTACTTAAACAACATCGACTCCTTAAGTGTTTTTCCCTATGGTTCGTGAACTATGCAGACATGATCGAGACACCTATCATATCAATAACCAATAGAGGGATCTGGAAATCCATATGGCTCCCACATATTCAACGATGACATCGTGATCGAATAAACCATTTACATACGATACTGATTCCCTTTGTCGTGTGATACTGTAATTATCCGAGGTTTGATCGTCGGTATCTCCATACCTAGTTCAACCTCGTTACTAATAAGTACTCTTTACTCGTTAAAAAAAATGACATCCCTTGTGACCTAGTCACATGCTTGCAATCCAATTGGATGACATCCCACCGAGAGGGCCCAGAGTATATCTATCCGTCATATGGATGGACAAATCCCACTCTTGATCCATGTGCTTCAACACATACTTTCAGAACACCTAATGCCACCTTTTATAACCACCCAGTTACGGAAGTGGTGTTAGATGTCATCAAAGCATCCATCCGGTGATGGTGATTAACATGATCTTATGGTCAAAGGATTAGGTTACTATATATTTGAAAGCTTGTAGCAAACAAACTCTAAATGACTTTATCTTATGCTATGCTAACTATAGGAGTCTGTCCATCACATCATTCTCCTAATGATATGACCTTGTTATTAATAACATCCAATGTCCATGATCAGGAAACCATGATCATCTATTAATTAACAAGCTAGTTTAACAAGAGTCTTACTAGGTACTCTTTTATGTTTACAAAACACACAAGTCTTAATGTTTTCGGTTAATACAATTATAGCATGGGATGCAAACATTTATCATAAACACAAAAATATAATAATAACCATTTTATTATTACCTCTTGGGCATATCTCCAACAGTCTCCCACTTGCACTAGAGTCAATAATCTAGTTTGAAAAACTTGTGCATTCAACACCTATGGCTTTCTGGTGTTGTAGATACACGATTGCTAGTGGTAAACATAATCTTCGGATCTGACACTTCCAGGTCCATGTGTATTTGCATGTATTTGCGTCTCTACGCATCACTCATTCTCCGTGAGATGGCTTTGTAATAAATTTGGTCCTTTGGTGAGACCTTTTGTTCCTTGGGGTTAAATCATGTCGATACAATTGTCATATAATATATCTTCATAGTATTAGCCCATGTGAACCTCACCTAGTTTCATAACAAACTACTAGACAAGAATGCCCTCTTTATACTTAGCCTTTTGTTATAGTATCTATCACAATGTCTTAACTTTGGAACTCATCCAAATCCGTTATGGAATCTCCTTTCCATTACATTGTGCCACCCATAGTTTAAATTGAGATAAACTTAATATGTATCTTGTGACAAAACTACTATCAATGTAATACTTTACAATGAAATATCTATCTATTTTTCACCTATACAAAATAACATATTCTTAGTTCTTCCAAAGATCATAAGAATATCCTTACTATCGTCCAATGATCATCTTATGAATCATTTTGGTATTTTCTCATAACATTTAAAGAATAGGACATATCTAGATGTGTACATATCACGGTATGATTAATCAAAATATTCTTGTGATTTCACTCACCAAGTGTCAAAAACACTTGGATCTTCTCTCACTAAGAAAGTGTCAATACACTTGAATCTTGATTCAATCCTTCTAGTGTGGCAATAATCTTTCTTGTCATTTTCATGTTGAACTCATTCAATATCTCATCTATGTACATTTGGCACAACCATATTAGCATCTCAATTTATCCATATAAACATTGATGCCAAATATTCGGGTTTTTCCTAAGTCTTTCATCGAAATGAAATTCTTAACCAGTGTCAATAAAATATACATCGTTTCCAATCAACAATATGTCTTTCACATAATGCATTAGAAATATGTCTTAGTGCTCCCACTTAATTTCTTGCAAATGCAAGCATCTTCATCATCTCTGATGAAATTAAACTCTTTTAATAGTTTGATCATGGTGAAGATTTCAACTCCTCGATGCTTACTTCAACCATTAAAGTTTGCATGCCCTTTTAGCATCCTTTGAATTAACAAACCATTTGGATCGTGTCATGTACACGTCCTAGGTAACCATTCTATTATAAGAACTTGTTTTGTTTGTTCAACTACCATATACCAAATTATATGTAGTGGTTGCTATATTAATCCCTCCAGACTAAATATCGCTATGAAATATCAAATCTTTTGATATTCAACTCCCTGAACATTGTCGTAAACTCTTTCCCGACATGTCGACTATTTCATAGACGTGAAAACATCCATGTCTATTTATAGATCCAAACATGACCGATAGGTTTTACACCTTTTCGGAGGGTCTTCCAAGTTCAAAACTAGATTTTTCGTGTATGGAAATATCACGGATTTTATGGCTTCAAGCCATTTGACGGAGTCAGGGCCCATCATTGCTTCTTTGCATGTAGTCAGTTCATCATTGTCAAACAATAATGATTTAGCTTTCAAATATTGGTATTTGATTGCTTACCCGACTTACTTGGTTCAATAGGAACTTAGACCTTCGTGAACACAATCTTTGTGGTACGTGAGCTATGAGCATTGTTGCTGCCTCCGGGACACTTTCCGGCGCTATGCAACTCAGCACATATAGCTAAAGTTCAATAACTTTATCAAAGTTCTATTGTCCTCCCACTTAACTTTTCACGAAAAATTCCTTCTCAAGAAACTTGACGTTCTAAGCTACAAACACTTTTGTCTTCGGTGTTATGGAGGAACACCCAACGGTTATTCGAAATAACATACAAATACATGCTCATCCGACTTTGATTGTAAACATTTTACTTATGCCTAGCGTACCAAAGTTTAATAAAGGACAACTTGGGTTTTATCCCAGACCATAACTTATATGGTGTCATTTCAACGGATCATGATGGAGCTATTTAAAGCGGTAGTCACTAAAGCTTTAATATTGAAAATACTATGGCAGTTTTATAACCGACACCTTTGATTTCAACATGTCAAACAAGGTTTCATTACATATATCGAACACTCCGTACTCATATGGTATTTTGGCAAATGCAAATCCATGGAATGATTCCTCAAATCTTAGGTGTTATGCTAAACTTGTAACTCAAATATCTTCCTTTATGATTCAATCATAAAATCTTTATTTACTTGTTACAATGATTTTCCACTTGATCTTGAAAGTCTTTGAACATTTTCAAATATTTCACACTTCTTCCTCATTAAGTAAATATGCACATATATTCACTCAAATTTCCGGAGAAAGCATATGAAGTTGAAATCCATCGCTCACGACTACACATAATGGACTCGTACATCAATATGTACAAATTCCAATAAGTTAGTCGTTCGTTCTTCTTTGGCCTTTGAACGAATTTTCAATTATCTCCAGGAAAGTCACACAAGCGTCATTTGATCAAAATCAAAAGACTCCAAATTTCCATCAACATGGAGTTTCTTATTTTTTTCCAATATAATTTAAATAGCGATGTCACTTTATAAGTGATCTTTCAATCATTTGTCTTGCGACATTTTAGCATTAGCTATTATGGATGTGATATCTCCAACTAGATTTGTAAATCATCTATATTATATGGAATACGGTAATTATTTGAACAACCTTTTGTTCTCCTAATACCAGATCAAAATAACAATTATTGAAACAAATCTTGAAGGTAAACTTTGATGTCAACGAGAGACACAACAACACTTTTTTGCTTTCGATAAACATCATCACATATTCTCTTGCTGGTTACTTAGGACATTGCAATTCATGAATTGTGTTGTCCTGCATGACATTTCATACCAACCAATTCGGTATCCAATACCCAATAACCACATTGTTTAACAAGCAAAGAATACAACCATAACATGTATATCATCTATATACCTAAGCTGGACATTTCCAATCTTTTCTTTTCTGCAAAATATTTCTGAGATTCTCTTTTAGCATTTCCTTTCCCTTTTAAAAGAATCTATCAACATCAATAGTTGCGCCATACACACGACACATAGTCCAAAGCTTGTATTGTCAAATACTAATACCTTTGGACATGCACTTTGAAGTAGATCACCATCATCAAATGTTTGGCATTCTTTCAAAATCCATTCTTTAGTAATCTTTTAGTGTAGTAAACATTTTACCTACATCTTTTATTCATCCTTATCATGACAATTTTCATGATCAAGCTACAATAGCTTATAATGGTGAATTGCGAGTATAATCTCGCTCTCCAAAAACCTTTTGGATGATTAGGACGACTAGTGTCTCCAACCTTTGCAAATTCTCATCAAATAAGAGAACATAAATTTTTGCCAAATTATACTCTATCATGTTGCAACCAAAATATTGTTTTAGATATTGCAATAGCTTCCACACATGATGGTTTCTGAAACAATTCTTTTAGCTCCTAGATAACCTTGATACTAAAAAAATCTTTTGAATATCAAGAATCATGGAGGCAAACATGATACTTTGATACTAACACCGGAATTGCTAATCTTGATTTAATACTAATTATTAAACTTTACGGAGTAAACGGGGTTTGTTGAAAGTTTGCAATATGACTTTTAAAACTTTAGATTGACACTCAAAATAATACGATACCAGTTCGTAAAGTAACTATCCAGAATTCTATAGTTCTATTATCTCATTTATAACTAAGCGTAAGGTGGTGAACGGATGCCAATGACAACAACAATTATGCAAATTCACTTTGATTTAATTTATGATAAATTGTGTTCAACTTTAATCATATTAATTTTTGAACTCCCACTCAAAACAACATCCCTCGAGTTATTTTGGTGATTACACGAACCAAATCCACTACATCAAGTCCGATCATCATGAGAGATGATGTAGCTTCAAAGGCAAACAATCAACATGTTCATCATATCATCCATATGACGCATACTTTAACTTTCAGTGTTTCGTGTTCCGAGACCATGTCTGTACATGCTAGGCTTGTCAAGGTTAACCTTAGTATTTGTACGTGCAAATATGGCTTGCACCCATTGTATGCACACGTAGAATCTATCACGCCTGATCATCATGTGATGCTTCAAAACGACAAGTCTTAGCAACGGTTCCTACTAAGGACGAACACTTTATTACTTGATATTTAGTGAGAGGGATCATCTTATAATGCTACCGTCACGATCTAAGCAATACAAGATGTATAAAAAATATTAACATCACATGCAATTAATAATATGTGATATGATATGGCCTTTCTTATTGTTCCTTTGATCTCCATCTCCAAATCACAAACATGATCTCCATCATCACTAGCATGGCGTCAAGGTCAATGGCGCCGCTTCATGGCTTTCCATCACCAACAACAACTATTACAACTACTTGGAATAAAGCGATTACATGATGAATAGACACGCATGTCTTAATGATTTAAAGACAACCATAAGGCCCTGTCCGTTTGCCAACTTACAATAAGGATCATTGCATACATTAAATATAATCAAAGTCACATCATGGCCATATCACATCATATCACATGACCTGCAAAAACAAGTTAGATGCCTCTAATTTTCTTTCCATGTTTTATGTGGCTTGGGGCTTTCGAATAAGAACCGTTCTTACCTACGAACAAGAAACACAATGCTGATACAAGTATTGTCAAGTGTCCATTGTAAACTGAACCTTAAGTATGGTGGGAGAGACAGACACCCACAAAGCCACTTGTGCAATGCAAGTTGCACGTTGAGCATGGAGCAAGTGTCATGTACGACGACATGTAAGGTTAGCCCGGGCCGCTACATCCCACCATCCAGCAAGATGCAAAGTACACGAAAAGAAAGCAACAACAAAAGAATCAACGCCCACAAAAACATTGTGTTCTACTCGTGCAAAAGATCTACGCATAGGGTCGGCTCTGATACCACTGTACGGTTCGTAGAATGGAAAACAAAAAAATTCTATCGCGAGAACACACAAAACCAAGATCTAATCTATGGCAAAGACAAGATCTAATCTACGATATCGGTGCAACGAGGTTGTAGAGAACTAACCCTCATAGATCCAAAGCGTTTAACGATATCGGATTCTCATGGTTGATGTAGTCGATCACTTGCTGATCTCAAGATCATGTAGACGATCCTTCCGGCGCAGCGCTCCGGCAGCGCTTCCACAGTCGGTCACACATATGGTAGTCGATGAAGACCTTCCTCTCCCTTGTTCCAGGAGGGCAGCAAAGGTTGTAGATCTCCTTGAAATCCTAACAACACGACGGTGTGGTGGTGGTGATGGAGGAGAAATCTGCAGGGCTTCGCCTAAGCCAGAGCAGAACGACGAAGGAGGGAGGCCGATGGCTAGGGTTGAGGTGAGGTGGGAGGGATGCGCCCCCACCCCTCTTTATATAGAGGGGCTGCGGCCAGGGTTACCACCCGTGGTCGAGTCCCTCCCCAACTCCTCAACTTGGCGCACAAGGAAGGGAGAGGTGGGAACTTGCCTCTTTCCTTATTTAGGGTTTGACAAACAAGGGTTTGTCCCCAATCCTTGTGCTGGACGAATCTGCCCCTTGGGCTTGGTATGTCTAGACCCTAGGGCATGCCGCAGTCCAAGTGACCCCTCCCGGGGTGGTGGACCCACTGGTGGTCCCTCTAGACCATTCTAGAAGCTTCCGGTCAAAACACCGAAAACATTTCTGAACCCCGGAAATTGACTTTCCTTACATGAATCTTATTCTCCGGACCATTTCGGATCTCCTTGTGATGTCCTGGATCCAATCCAAGACTCCGAACAACATTCGGTCTCCAACTCATATTCCGTATCTACTTAAACAACATCGACTCCTTAAGTGTGTCTCCCTATGGTTCGTGAAGTATGCAGACATGATCGAGACACCTCTCATATCAATAACCAATAGAGGGATCTAGAAATCCATATTCTCCCACATATTCAACGATGACTTCATGATCGAATGAACCATTTACATACGATACCGAGTCCCTTTGTCGTGCGATACTTTACTTATCCAAGGTTTGATCGTCAGTATCTCCATACCTAGTTCAACCTTGTTATTGATAAGTACTCTGTACTTGTTTTGTGATATGACATCGCTTGTGACCTAGTCACATGCTTGCAAGACAATTGGATGACATCCCACCGAGAGGGCCTAGAGTATGTCTATCCGTCATATGGATGGACAAATCCCACTATTGATCCATGTGCTTCAACACATACTTTTAGAACACCTAATGCCACCTTTATAACCACCCAGTTAAGGAAGTGGTGTTTGATGTCATCAAAGCATCCATCCGTTGATGGTGATTAACATGATATCATGGTCGAAGGATTAGGTTACTATGTATTTGAAAGCTTGTAGCAAACAAACTCTAAATGACTTTATCTTATGCTATGCTAACTATAGGAGTGTGTCCATCACATCATTCTCCTAATGATATGACCTTGTTATTAATAACATCCAATATCCATGATCAGGAAACCATGATCATCTATTAATTAACAAGCTAGTTTAACAAGAGGCTTACTAGGTACTCTGTTATGTTTACAAAACACACAAGTATTAATGTTTCCATTTAATACAATTATAGCATGGGATGTAAACATTTATCATGAACACAAAGATATAATAATAACCATTTTATTATTGCCTCTTGGGCATATACCCAACAATCTTATCCCTGGAGGGGGAGTAACTCACCTCCAATATGCGGATGACACTATGATCATGGTGGAGGGGTCAGAACAGGACTTAATTAACCTGAAATTTTTGATCCTCTACTTTGATGTCATGTCAGGACTCAAAATCAACTTCGATAAGAGCGAAGTGATGGTGTTTGGTGAAGGGAATATGTCCGAAAGGCAATAATAAAGTGGTTATTATCGTATTCCTTATTTATGATAAATGTTTATTTTACATGCTATAATTGTATTAATACGGAAATGTTAATACATGTGTGTTTAATAAACAAAAAGTAAGTTCCTAGTTATGCCTCTCTTATAAACTAGCTCGTTGATTAACAAGATGATCAAAGTTTCCTGATCATGGACATTGGATGTTGTTAATAATGAGGTCACAACATTAGTGTAATGGTGTGATGAACATTCATCCAAAGTATAGCATTACGATCAAATTCATTGAGTTTATATTGCTATAACAACTTACGAAGTGATCCTAATCCTTAGACCATGAGATCATGTCAATCACTAACACCGGAAGAGTTTCTTGGTAACATCAAACGTCACACCATAACAAGGTGATTATAAAGATGGATTCAGAACTAATAAAGTGTTATGTTGAGGCCCATGGATCGAGAGTGGAATTTTTTCATCCCGATGACGGATAGATATACTCTGGGCCTTCTCGGTGATATCACATTGGTTAGCTTGCAAGCAAGTGATTTGATCACTAGAATGTTATATCACGGGAACGAGAAAAGAGTGCATGTCAGTAACGAGATCAAACTAGGTATGGAGATACCGATGATCGAATCTCGTACATGTAATATATCGTGAAACAAAGGGATTAAGATACTAGCATAAAAGATTCTGACGATCACAAGAAAGTCATCGTTGAATGTGTGGGAGTCAGTATGGGTCTCCAGATCCCGCTTCTGATTATTGATCCGAGAGGGGTCTCGATCATGTCCGCATTATACACGAACCGTAGGGTGACACACTTAAGAGACACCGACATCCAATTGGAGCAAAAGTTTCATGCCGAAAGAATGAACAAGCGCAGGAATTTATTTCACTATATACCGAAACAGGTTTTCCGGTGAAATTGCATAAAGTGGTTATGCATGTGAAATAGAATTCTAGCAAGGGGTTATTTGTGAATGTTTTTCATTAAAGTAATTGACAAAATTCTGAATAAAATAAAAGAGTTTTATTTAATGAGAGTTTTCATTAAATTTGGTGGAAATTTAATGGTAATTTGAGTGGGTTTTTGAGTGGAGAAAATTGAAGGCCCATTTTGTGAGTGGAGTGTCCACCCACATGAATGAGGGAGAGGTGGGGGCACCCTCCATGGCCGGCGGCCATGCCCCCTTGGGCTGCCCCCCTCCCCTATATAAGGAGCTCCTCCTCTCACTTCTCACTCACACCTCCTCGTGAAGGATCTCTCTCCCCCTCTAGAATTTATCCCCATGGTCTCGGACTAGCGAGATACGTGTTCCCGGTGGCTATTCGGCAAGAAATAGTTGTGCTTCCGCTGCATCGCTGGAGAGAGGAGGCGGAGGTTGCTCGGTGCCTCGAACATGTGTGTGAGCACGGATGCGCTTCTGTTTTGCGGCGCTAGGATTTCCTCTCGATCTTGAGATCGGCAAGAGATCGTCTACATCAACCACGGGTTTGGACTCGTTAAGCTTTGTCGGTCTTCAAGGGTATGTTCTCTACGGATATACATCCGCCCGTTGTTTGTATCTAGTAGATAGATCTTGGTACATAGTTGTTCCCATCGTAGGAAATTTTTTGTTTTCTATGTTGCGAACCCTACATTTGGATACTCCATAGAAGATCATCAAACGATCACAGATAACCTGAAATGACGGTTGGAGGTGTTCCCCCTAAATTACCTTGGTATGCCGATTAGGGACACCAAGATCCTAATTAAGGACTTGGAGCCCCTCATCGGTCGGGTTAAGGCGAAATCTGAGCCCTGGCAGGGGAGATTCACCTCTAAAGGGAGCAAGACCATCCTCATCGACTCATGTCTCTCCAGTCTCCCCATGTATATTATTGGGGTTATACCTTCTTTAGGAAGGCGTCCACACGAACTTCGATATGGAGCTCTCTTGGTTCTTCTGTATGGCCAATGTTGGCCACCAAAAGTACCACATGGTTAAATGGGCTGACATCTATTCCCCCAAAGACCTGGGGGCATAGGTATCCTTTCCTCCCGCCAGATGAATGTGGCGCTCATCCTCACATGGGTGTGGAGGCTTCTGAATGACGATGGCGGACTTTGGTTACAACTTATAAAAGCAAAGTACCTCTAGGGACAGTCGCTACTAGCTTATGAACGCCGGGAGGGGTCTCGGTTTTGGAGAACCACCCAGGAAATCAAGCCAGAAATACGAAAATGTTGTCCATTTCCATAGGCGATGGAAGGGAATCCTTGTTTTGGCTGGACCGGTGGTGTGGCGCCCATCCTATATGTCACGAGGTTCCCAAGCTGTTCGCGATCTGCGCGGCACCTTTTCTCCTAGTAGCCGAAGCTTACCAAGAAGGGACATGGCATGTCGCGTTCAATAGTAACCTTGGGGTGGTAGAGAGGATCACCTGGGATGAGGTGCGGGACAGCCTCCCATTGTCCCTATCCCAGTCCCTGGATAGTGTGTCCAGACAGTTGACCCCTTGAGGACCTTTACGCTAGGATCGGCGTATAGGGCCCTATTTAGCAGTCCCTCTCTTTCTTGGACCTCTCCTCTTTGGTAGGCCCCCCTGCCTCTGAAGATTAAAATCTTCGTCTGGCAGCTGCTACATGATCGGTTACCCTCGGGTGTGGAGGTTGACCAAGCGGCATGGCCCTGGGAATGGCCTATGCCCATTGTGCACTATCCTGGAATCGGGCACGCATATTCTGTTTAACTGCCCTGCGGCTCGCTTCCTATGGAACTTCATCCATGAGGGCTTGAGGCCTGAGTGGCAGGCCGCCGACCTAGGAGAGTTCATGTAGGCCATTGCAAACCGTACAGGCAAGGGGAGGCGCCTCTTCTGATTAGTGATTGCAGCGATGACCTGGACCCTATGAGCGTGTCCTCCTCCATCGTGCCTGACTCGGTCTTCAAATTCCTGGCTTTTTTGCAGCAGTGGTACCCATTGTGTAGACAGCAAGACAGGGCGCGGCTGGACGAGATGATGGAGCACCTGATAGTGGCGGCCCGTCGCCTTGCTACACCGAGCGCTTCACCTGGAGGGAGTGGCTTCTTGTATCTATGTGTGTGCTCCTCGCCACTTGTTTGGCATGGGGCTTGGGTTTTCCTGCTTCGTGCAGCGTGTGTGTTGTGTTGTCGTGGACTCGGTTTCGTTGGCTTGTACTGAATCTTGTATGGATGTTTCTTTATTTATAAAGCTAGGCGTATACCTGTTTTGAGGAGGTATACCTAGCTCCTTTTCCATCTCATCGTGATGTCGGTGGTGCCGTTGAGCAGAGCGAGGAATCGTTTGGTGGATTCTTTTATGGAGTGATGGATCTCGGTTCTTCTACATGTGTTACCTGTTTGGCGTCAGAAGATTCATATCAATTCAAGATCCAATAGCGACGACTTTGGCTCTAGAGTGTTGGTCCTCCGGGCACGTGCATAAGAACTTCATGTTGCCATCAACAATGTCAGACCGGCTCTGATATCTGAGTATAGACATCGGTGCGACATCGGCCTTGCTCTTGCAGCGCGGTAGTGATTGTTAGGTGGTCCAACGACCTTGACGTAATTTTTATTATGTTTAAGGTGTTTTGTACTTCTTGTGAACTTCTATAATAGGTCTAGATTATTATCACAAATAAAGAGAACCTTTGGATGTGGCGTCACCCTATACAAGCTATTAGTCCAAGGAACTGGACACATACGTTGTGCAAAGCACCTCTCTCCAAATCCGTGTCAAATCGTCGATTTGGGTGTTTCCAAAGGAGTACACGGGTGTCCGCTTCAGTATCCACAAGAGACGCCACATCTATTTAATTGGTATGTTAGTTCTTTTACCCCCTCACTCCCTCTCTCACACCGACTCTCTCTTGCAAGCAAACATGAGGCCAATCTTCGGCAATTTTTTGAGCGCATATCGGTCACCGGGAGGTCTCTAACCCATAAATCTCATTGTTAGTTGCCCCTCGGGATCTATAACTTGCTTGCCCTTTGTCATCTCGGTATTTCCCAATTCGAGCGGCTTCAGAAGGATCTTCATTGGTAGCAGCAAGATCTTCAGTGGTAATAGCATCACGAATCCATGGATTCCATCCCACCCTCGTGCGTCGGTGGAACCATCAATAGTTGCGGCAACAACGTCTTCTCAAGCGGCACCATTTTCTTTGGTGGTGGCACCATTTTCTTTAAAAATGGTAGTAGGTCATTATAAACTGACTATGATGTAGGTGTTGTATTTGGGGTTCTTGAATAGGAGATTCAAGATAGGGTTTGTCAAAATTGAGCTTGCATGGAAGTTTTGATGAGGGATTTGTGATCCAATGATTCTTGATTCAGGTTAGGGGTGTGCTTTAGCTCAAATGATTCTTCATTTAGTGACGGTGGACATTTTAGTCCCAAGAAGTTTCTTAATGTTGGAGACATTTTTATGTTGATGTGTAGTATGCTTGATCTAGAGCTAGTTGTTAGCAAGATCAACAAAGAACTTTGTTCTCAGCGGTTTCCTCTTGGTTCCTCTGGATCAAGAGTTTATCATTCTAGCAAACTTCTGGGCTACAGGGTGTTGGGCCATGATGTCCCTACATGTGTGTGGGTGTGTGCGGGCGGAGGAGGGGACGGAGATGGCATCATGTGAAAATCAGCCACTTCACTGGTCCTCTAACATCGTTGTGGCTAAGAATGGTGTGCTTTCCCGACCGTTCAGGATGATGACATGCAAGACCTACTATTTGTATGTTTAACTGAATAACTTCGTCGACGAGCTCCTTCGACCTTAGTCGGACAAATTTATAGGCGCACATAGCCTGAAGCTCGACGATGTGTCCAAGGTATCCAAGGATGAACGCAGACACAAGGGTAATAACTTTTCATGATTGTTGATATGTTGTGCTACTTATGATGTATTTAGAAACCCTTGATGTTAAGTTATGTGTTTTGTTGGTCAAGGGTTACAATCCCATGATCTTTAACTGCAATGTTGCAACTGATATGTTTGTTAGCTAATCGGGGGAATGTAGAAACACGTGATCTTGTGATGAAACTTGTCTTATGTAATGGGGGCGATGTAAATAAGGTTGAGATGACATGGTTAGCTCTAGTATGTAATAAGCAGTGGTCATGCTTATATGTGTTGTGTCTCAATGGTTTGAATTGTATAGCCCAATTATTTTAATTGTGTGGCATGTGTAATCAACAAAAAGGTCGCCTAAATTGAGAAGAGGTGTCTACAACGCCCTAATGCAAGCAACTGGCCGAACACTACTGGTTTACATCAACCGAGTCAAAACGCCATGGTGCATACAACAAAACACCGTGTGCACGTACGGGGTCACCTGCAATGCTGGCCCTCCAGAGACTACCAAACACTACTGGTAGTAGTCAATAGTACTAAAGAAAATTGAACGGTCAAGTACAATCTTTGGCAGTGCCAACGGCCTACGCCGCGCCATTTTCGCTCTCTGCACAGTATCGCTTTTCACTCTTATCTCAAGTTGCAACTAAGAGAAACCCGAGAGGGCCAGACTGAACAATATTATGTATATTTAGGTACTTCGTCCTCAAAATAATCTCTTAAATTTATCAAAATTTGAATAAATCTAGACATATTTTAGTGTGTAGATATATCTAATTTTAACAAATCTAATTTTAGTACTTAGTATTTTCATGTCATATGTAATTTCTGTGGCGAAGAAACAAATACACACCGAACATTCGGTACCTTAATTTGCTCCGACTTGATGCCAAGGTGGATATAGCCATATTGGGGAGTTGTGGTCTTGTGGGGACGAAGGAGAGGGCGGCTTGGAGGTTGGAGCCGGCCGGTGGGGAAGAGCAGAACCTGGAGGAGAAAGAAGAACATATTGAGCTGGACGTGGGAATCGTCGAGCAGAAACAAGACGTGTATTCATCCTAGGCAGTAGGCACTGTGGGAAGCCCTTTTTTTTTCCCATTTCTTCGTTGCATAAGCGTTACAGCCTTCAGAAAAACTGGCGCGCAGCCTGGTAATAGCTCCTGCCTGCTGGTACGTTAACATGAGCGTGCCAGTTTTGTTTGCTGAACGACAAGAGGACAGTAAGTCATATGGATAAGTCATGACCACCTGGACAGCAGTGTAAATACGGACAAGATCATCGCTGTGTAAGATGATCCAAGATGACATGCATACCGTGCGTGTTGTCTTAAAGAAGCGAGACGTAATAAGAGGGCAAAAGCTCTGGTCAATACGTGCCTTTAGTTGACAAAACTACATGTAACCTCACCGAGACAGGCTTATTTCCCCTAGGGGATATTGAAGTATCTATGATGTCGATTGTCGAAGTTAAGAATGGAGAGCACGACATGACAGGAAATCAATACGTATCTGTGCTTGCTAGGAAGCTATGAACAGATCGTTGTGGTATAGATGCATGGATGTCACGACTTCTACTACAATGAGCAGCAACAATGATTGGTCAAATAATAATGGGGAAAAAACTAAAACAATATTACCCGTCGATAATATATGCCGGTATAATCACCGTCACGTCCATCGCAAGGGGCCGGCGCGCGCATCCATCACACTCCAGCCAACCGTGCTTTTCCGCGCCCTCTCCCCATCTATCTACAGTCCTTGAATTCTTGAGTCAAATAATAATGTGTATATATGCAGATGCAGGTATGCACTTGTCCCGTCTGCATGCATGGCCCTGCTGATCAAAAGCTACTTTTGAACATCTCCATCATCCACCTGAATGATCGCCGTCAAGGAAAAGCACATGTCCTTTTTTTAAGAAATGGAGGCGAGGACAGATGTGTTTATTTACTCTTATCTGTTCATTTTATACATGTGTAAAACCTCAATGGCATATAGCCGGGATGGAAAAGTGCAAACGCTGTCTACAAGAAATTCAAAAGGTATGACTCTGTCTTTTTAGGCCTTTGCCCAGTCGATTGGGAACATGCGAAAATCCTATATGCCGCTCCTGGAAACAACTCGCTAGCGGTGCGGGCATCGTGATGCTCCCGTTTCACTTAGGAGAAAAAACAATAATATAATCCGCCGCTGGCTATAATGGTGAAAAAAAGGTAAAAAGAAAACAAAAAAACAAAAAAAGAGAAAAATGAAAACGATAAAAGAAAAATGGAAAAAATATCACCGTGCACAATGGGCCGATCCAACAGGGGGAGCCTCTATGCGGCGTGAGACCTCTTGCTGCTGAGCGGCAATTAGTATTTCCAGTCACGCACCATTACGAGCGGTATAACCTGAACAGGTACCTCATGATAATCGCCGCAAGTTCGCACTTTTTTGTTCATGGACCGCTCTGGATGCGGCCCAATAGCAGGTATGATTTTTAACTTTTTCCTTTTCTACTTTTTTTTAATATGAACAAGTATGTTTATGTGAATAATTATTTAATAAGAACATACCGTATATCTTATTTGGGAAAATTTTAAATATGAACATTTAATGTTATTTGAATGATTTTTTTTAAGTATGAACTTTTTTTTCATCTGGACATTTTTCGGATCTCAGCATTTTTCAAATCAAAACATTTTTAAAATTTATATTTTTTAAATTCTAGATATTTTACAGATCTAAAATAAAATTTATACTAAATAATCTTAAGTATAAACATTTTTCAAAACCGAACATTAAAGGAAATCAGAAAAAATAAACAGAAAAACACCAAAAAAGAAAACAACAAAAAAGGTATAGAAAAAATGGCAAGAGCCACGCCAAATGGGTCGACTCAACCCTATTATCGCGAACACTGAGCGATAAATACAAAACACCGGTCTGAACAACAAGCAGAATGTCCTTGCAAGAAAGCAATCGCAATCCTGCTGCTACCGCAGTTGGGTGGTCCATCCTATGCACTAGAGACGATTGATGATTTTTGGAAGGTCCTATTCAACACTTACCCGGGTACCGCTCATGTCATCTCGAAGGTTTTCTAAATGCGTCGTTTTGGCGTAGCCTCTTCAGATATGATCTGAAAATATATTAATCTCCTATAATATCTCTGGTAATAAGAAAAGGTATATGTTGTTAAAATAAGTGTTCGCATATGTTTGCGAAGGTGTTTTTATATATTATAATAAACTAGGTGAATGCCCGTGCGTTGCCACGGTGTTAAAAACTTTTTCTGAGATCTCAATTGGCAAGTGACAACGACGATCTCAAATCATCTCGGGTTGAAGCAGAAGGTGTGGATTGGGTTTGACGTGCTCGGGCTGGAGGCGCTCTAGAATAAGGAGGTCTTCCGGCTTGGAGGTGGTCGGTTGCACTGGCGGAGCTAGCACAGAATTCGGGGGGGGGGGGGGGAACAAAACTGAAAAGATGGATGTTTGGGGGGGGCCAGATTACTCTATTTCTTCACACCAAAGTCCCTACTAAAAATTTTCTTCACTAATTCTTCAAAATCTGGTGGGGGGGGGGGGGGGGCGGTGGCTCCCCCTGACATACACATAGCTCCGCCGCTGGTCGGTTGGTAGTCTGACGACAGCGAGCCGGAGCCCGTCGCCGCCCTCTCCACGGGACACATCAAATCCGAATATACAGTAAAATATCACTGAAAAAGTTCCTTCCACATCTAAAGTAGAAAATATATCATAGTTCATGCCCAACAATGTATCATGATGGTTTTGAGAAACACAAAACAAAGACGTGTATGCTTCTGTTCATAACCTTTACCATTGATGGGATATGCCTACCGGGGTATACCCAACAGGACGTTTCCGACCGGCCCAGGAACTGGCGAATGGGCCTGCAGGACGGCGACTGGATCAAGGCCTGGCGTAGATTCAAGCGACTGGAAGCCAAAGGCCCAGGAGAGTAGTTAGGCCCAGTCGGATTAGGTTAAGCGATTGCCGAGGCCTTAACTGATTCGGTTGAGATATGTAAACCCTAGGGGGGTGAGTCTATATAAACCTCCCTAGAGGGCGTGTAGAGGATACGTTCCATCATCCACCCAAACGACTCGCTGCCTAGCCGTCGAGCTCGCCCCATTGTACCTCCATCATAATACAATCTAGTAGGAGTAGGTCTTTACCCTTCGGAGGGCCGAACCTGGGTAAAACCCTATGTCTCCGCCCTCATCTCGCACCGCAGATGGCTGGCCGCCCTTGCCCTATGTTCTACTACTCGCTGCCGATTGCAGCATCTGCCGTGGTCATTCCCACGATAGTGGCGCCCATCTACCGTGGGGCCTGGCCGGTTTGGCCGGTGTTCTGCGGCGAGATCCAATCTGCCCATCAACGAGTCGGTCGCCACCGGCCGCATGATAGAGATCGGCGAGATGCTCCAGATCTTGCCGAGCAGCTACGTCCCGGCGGCGCGACCCGTCACGCGTAGCATGATCTTGACAGTCGGCACGATCAGCCTCTTCGTCGGCCTCACCGACGTCATCGTCTCGGAGGATTCGGCTCACATCCGCGAGTCGCCGCCACGTGACCGGCTCTCCGAGAGCCAGGTCCGCACGATCCACCGCCTCGCCTCCGAGTACAACTCTGCCCACAGCGACGTGGCCGAAACCACCGCAGCCGCGGAAGACGCGGCCCTCAACGACGACGCCGACTCGGCGACCCCGGCGTCACTCGCCGGATCCATCATCGCGGCTTCGCCCGCGGGCTCCATCACCCAGGTCTCCAACGTTGGAGACTTCGAGCATCCCTCCATCCTTGGGATCTTCGACTTCGACTCCGGATCGGAAAACTCCGCCGATCTCCGCGACAGGACCGGTTGCCACGCCGCGACCTACATGGCGACTGGCACCAACCCACCGGAGGATCCCTTCTCCACCCCGATCCCTCCTAACTCCACGGCAATGGAGGTCGAGGAGCTCCGCCTGAAGCTGGCGGAGGCAGTCCGCAAGGAGCAAGCCGAGCGCGAAAAATTTCGCCTCGAGCAGGTGACGGCGCAGGAGCTGTCACGTTACCACCAGCAGCGAATCAGGTCGCGCTTGAACCCCACCGTCCAGGGGCGCGCCCTAAACTTCGACGACGATAACGACCCGGCCCGCGTGGCCGAGCGCGCGATCTGCGAGAACGCGCCACCCGGAGGAAGCGCCCGGCCCCCACCAGGGTCAACGGCGAACGGCGCCCCACCTCCACCCAACCGCGCACCCCTAGGGACCAGCCGTGGATCATGGTCTCCTCACGGGAGCGAGACACGAACGGCCTACCACTGTTCTCCACCCCGATGGACAACCTCGTGGTGGGCCGAGCAGCGGCCGACAACATCACGGCCACCGGTGACGGCGCCCTACATATCCAGTACGTCAAGGCCCTGCTCGCAAAGGCGGTCGAGCAACAAAACGCAGGCGTCGACTCACAGGGCCGGATGTACTCGCGTTCATCGGGCAGCAGAGCGGCCTCAAGCGGCCGTCCATTGGCAGCAAACACCCTCAACTGCCCGCCACCCGAACCACTGCAGCTCCAACACCGACCCGAGAACGCGGCACTCTCCACCAACGACCCCAGGCCAGCGACCAACTTCGTCGCCGCCAACGGTCATCCCGTCGACGCCCGCACCCACATCATCAACAACCAGAGCTGGCGCGCACGCCAGCCCGACGACCTGTGACACACCCTAACCAATCGCCGCGACGGTGAGCCGATGGGGTCGCTAAGTGTAACACCCTCAGAATCGGCCCTATGCAAGTTTTAGCGAAACCCGCCAAACCCGCATAGAAACGATTCAAAGGGTGCCCACCAGGCACTTTCGTGCGGGTGGAAAACGAAGTAATATCATTACACAATAGTCCACGATGGAACCCACAGAACAGATATATACAACGGCGACTCAATGAGTCAGGAATATAGATATACAGTACAAAGATCCAAATCACCTTGAAAACGATACAGCGTCCGAGTACGGACAAGATGAAAATTGAGCTAAGAGCCCTGAAGAATAACCAAAGGCGTCCATAACCCTGCCCAGGCCAAGCCGGAAGGGTAACCCTGCTAACGACGTCGATCTCGAAACCTGCTTACACAAAAGGGGTGCCGACAAAGGGCAAAGGAAAAAGAGAGCGGTCAGTACTGAGGCCAGTACACGGTGAGACTAGAATTCGGCGGTCCTCGCCTACATAGTTATGGTGGACTGAAGCGGCGGCGCAGCATGCACTAAACAACCTATAGAGACTCGATACAACTAGCGGCTATCAGAGAGGGGTAAGAAAGACCTATTCGGAACCAACCTGATACTACCACCAAACATACCCATCCTGGTGTTTCCCCCTTGAGACCAAACGAGGAAGTCAACCGAGGAACTCACACCGTTGGCAGTTTTATTCATTCAGTTATCGTTGCAGCAATTACTAGTCAGGTATAGATGGTCATCCTGATATAATAAGCAGTGGGCAGTTTTAGTTAACCATTCCGTTGTAGTTGCAACACTTACTAGTCAGATAAGATTAGCATGAGACATCCCAACCCAGCAGTTGTTGGTACTTTTATTTAGCCATTCCGTTGTAGTGAAGCTGATTACTAGTCATATCGGATACAAGTCAAATTATAACAGTAAACTTTAGTTATAGTTGTCTATGATCGAGAACTATGCTCCAAGTCGTCCATAACCGCGGACACGGCTTCTCGAAAAGATTTAACCCTGCAGGGGTGCACCAAAGTATCCACACGCACTTCGACCCTTTTTGCCAGATCAGTTAACATACACCCATCGGTATGTCGGCGGGGCCTAAGTCATGACGTTTCCCAGACCCAAAGCAAGTACATGGGGGCCACCCCACTAAGCTACCCGCAACAAAGTCGGCCGGTCTCCGAGACGGACTCAGGGTTTGTGTAGACGGCTGTAAACGACTGGGAACCCGAAAGTGTGACTGGGCTTGTCGATACAGCGAAAACGTGTCACAGTCCTAAACAGTACAGGTGCTCCACGCACAATCGTAAATAAAGCAGTAAAGCATGGCATAAGTACAGGATAGTAATAAAGCCCCAAACTACTTGTGTCCCCCGGTACAATACTTTGAAATCAGGTACTAATCGATGGGGGTGCCCATACACCCCACCTGTGGTTAGCGCGCTCGATCTCGGAACAGGTGTCAAGAACTCGGGGTCCTACGGGACACCAGTGAGCGGTTAAAAACCAAATATTGTCTATTACCCACCGGTGCCTCTGCATTTACCTACTTCAATTTTAGTTATTAAACGATAATTAAAGCCATGATCATCTCCAATATTAAACATGCGGCAACACTCCAACAACTGTGGTACTTGACGACACGCAACAGCACTTGAGCAAGCGACTACGACGCGCAAGTCCAACTATCTACCAATCAACAGGTAATAGGGTGTGTCCAAGGCAATATAAGGCTGCAAGGGATATCACGGGTACGAAAACTAGAGCATCGCAACACAGATAGCAATAGATCAACAGGAGGGAATAAATACTATAAAAGTAAGATAGGTAGAAAGGGGGAGATGCTCGCCTGAAAAACATTGTCGAAGGTTTATCCGAAGATCGGATCGACACTCGCATCAACTCATCGGCCTAATCCGTGAAGAAGCAAACACTAGAACAAGCACCGGATGCACTATTTTAATACTACGGCAAAATATCAAGCATGATGCATGTATGATGTAGATGCGGTGCAATTAGGCAGTATTAAGCGGAACCGGGGTCCCGACAATTAATTAATACGTTCCAGTTATTTAGATACCCCGCAATTTAAATGTTGTTTTAACATGGCATAACGTGGCATTGGTTCGCTACACAGATTTAAATGAGGCCAATATAAGACTAGATTTGCCCGCATATGGGCCCCATATTTAATTTAGGTGAATCGTCGAAACACCCCCAAACACCCCACAATATGTATGCAAGCATGATTAATTATATGCAACAAGTATGATATATCAATTTATAAAATAGAGGCTCGGGAGGGGTCACACATGTCAAAACGAATATCTTGGGGTTCATCAAGGGGTTCGACGGGATCGGTCTTCAGGGTCTCGGCCATCGGATCGGTGAAGGAGAACTTGGTGTGCTAAGGTTAGTGTTCGACGGGAACGATCTTCGGACTCCGGGATCGGGGGTCTTGGGGTACCGGGTAGGCGATCTTGAGGTGCATCCTTGTCTTCGGAAGATCTTGTCGAACCTTGTCACCTTGCGAGCACACTGATTCTATGCAGATCTTCTCAAGGGAACAGAGACGAACAAGGCACAAGTGACCATCTGGCTTCAACGAACATATCACATACATGCTACTGCTAGAGGGTTACAAATTATCGGTCTCACCACACAATAGTGTATCCATCTAGAAGGAGCACGGGCAGCAACAGCCAAGCACAAGGAGGCCGGGGCGAGCTTGTCGGAGGGCAGCGCGGGGTAGAGACAAGGGCGAGGCTGGCGTGGCTCCGGCGAGGTTGGGCGAGCAGGGACCCACGGACGGTGGCGACCAGGGGAACTCGTGGCGGAGGAGAGGGAGGGCCCGGCGGAAGGCGCGGGGTCGAGGCAGAGGAGCCCCGGGGCGAGCTCGCCTGGCTCCCGACGGTGGCGGAGCGAGAGATCCTCCGACCGACGAGGGGGCGCGCAGAACGAGGTAGGGGTCGGCGCTATCTCGGGGAGGGAGTCGCAGGCGTGGCGGCGGAGCCCGATGGGGAGCTTGCAGGTGGCGTCCATGTGGACCCTGGCGACGGAGAGAGGCAGGAACGGCGAGACGGGCGAGGAGGAGGCGGGCCCACCACGAGGAAGGTGCTCGCGGGGCCGGCGCAGGCAAGACAGAGGCCAGGGAGGGCCGCGGCCAGGCGACGGCGGGGAAGGCGACCTGGGCAGCGGGCCTTCAGATCTTGGCAGCGGGATGGATCCTGACGCCGGCGAGGCGGGCCTCTGGCCGGAGCAGAGCGGGGCCCGGTGTGGCGGAAGGTGGAGGTCGGCGGAGGCGAGGGCGGCTCCGGCGGGGCGAGCCCGAGCGGCGGGAGGAGGAGGCCGGCGTGGGCGGACGGCCCGGCGAGGTCGCGTGGGAGGCAGGGGCGGCCACGCGGGGTCGAGGAGAGGACCAGGGACGGGGAGGGGAGACAGGTGGGGCCAGGCACGGTAGGTGGGGTGGGCTGGCTCGGGAATCGGGGCAGGGCGTGTCCAGGCGGGGGATGGTGCGGTCGGTCGGGTGGGCCCAGGGAGAGAGGCAGGATCAGGTTGGTGGCGTGATGGAGATGGGGAGTGTTGGGGTGAGGTGGCAGGTTAGGAGTGGATGGGGTGGAGGAAGTGGTGAGGTGGCGGGTGGTGATTGGCCGGGGTGATGTGGCTGGGGATGGGTAGACTAGGTTTAGGTAGAAAAAGGTTTGAGGGGGAATTCTGGTTTTGCACTGGGGGTGGCCGACTGGGTCGGATCGGCCCGGTACGGCTGTCCCCTAAAAAGTAAACTAAATATTTTATTATTTAAAACGGGGCTTTTGAAAACCGTTGGTAGACAAAACAAAATATTCCGGAGACCCGGGTTTTGTGTTTGAATAAAGACGGGAGTATTTAGAAAACAAAACTAGGCGTTTCGAAAATAGTTTAGACAAAAACCATGCATGATGATGACGATGCTCAAATGCAATGTGGCATGATGACATGAGGATGGGGTCATGATGATGCAATGCACAAAAATAATGCGATTTTCTACTAGTGGTTTTTTTGCGGGATGCCACAATTCGACACCACTAACAATGGATCTCGCCCTCGAGATCCGCCTCATGGTACCGGAAAGAAGGTCGGTGATCTGCATCTTCTCGCTTCGTGTAGATCTTCGCGACACCACTAACAAGAGGTCGTTATCCGTGATCGACGAGAGAACACTCCGGGAAACAAAGGCGAAGGTAGAGGTATCAACCAATCAATCCACCTCTAACTTCGATAGAAAGAGAGAATCGATGCATTCTCATCCACTTCAATGTACACAAGCGAATAGAGTGAGTATTCGGCATGGGGGCCAGTCCATCACGCACCCAAACTATTACTCTGCACAATCAGTAGAAAAGCGTGCAACCATTCTCGGAATCAGACTGAAGATCTCGACAATCGAGGTTCAGAAACAAAGGAGTGATGCAGACTCTGCATCGGATCTAGCGTAGATGATGTCGTCGCGTCGGAAAACACTGGAAGGCACGAGAAGGAACAAAGAGAAGTCCACCAGACGAAGGATTCCTCGGATAGCATGAAGACCAGATGTAGCAACACCGTTACCAAAGGAGGAAGCGAAACCCTGAAGGCACGATGGAACCCAACCACGAGAAATCCTGGACTCGGAGAGGGAGAAGAGAGCGGATTCAAAACACGCCGAGGTGAGAGGAGAGCAGCAGAGGGGTAAGGAGTAAAATCAGACCTAATCAGAACTATCCAACCGATTTTGCAAAAATAGTTTTGACACTCTACTTCGGTCGTTAGCTAGGTTATCCTACAGGCTGGACTTGTGGGGTATCGCAACTGCTGAGCTCTGATACCACTCTGTAACACCCTCAGAATCGGCCCTATGCAAGTTTTAGAGAAACCCGCCAAACCCGCATAGAAACGATTCAAAGGTGCCCACCAGGCACTTTCGTGCGGGTGGAAAACGAAGTAATATCATTACACAATAGTCCACGATGGAACCCACAGAACAGATATATACAACGGCGACTCAATGAGTCAGGAATACAGATATACAGTACAAAGATCCAAATCACCTTGAAAACGATACAGCGTCCGAGTACGGACAAGATGCAAATTGAGCTAAGAGCCCTGAAGAATAACCAAAGGCGTCCATAACCCTGCCCAGGCCAAGCCGGAAGGGTAACCCTGCTAACGACGTCGATCTCGAAACCTGCTTACACAAAAGGGGTGCCGACAAAGGGCAAAGGAAAAAGAGAGCGGTCAGTACTGAGGCCAGTACACGGCGAGACTAGAATTCGGCGGTCCTCGCCTACATAGGTATGGTGGACTGAAGCGGCAGCGCAACATGCACTAAACAACCTATAGAGACTCGATACAACTAGCGGCTATCAGAGAGGGGTAAGAAAGACCTATTCGGAACCAACCTGATACTACCACCAAACATACCCATCCTGGTGTTTCCCCCTCAAGACCAAACGAGGAAGTCAACCGAGGAACTCACACCGTTGTCAGTTTTATTCATTCAGTTATCGTTGCAGCAATTACTAGTCAGGTATAGATGGTCATCCTGATATAATAAGCAGTGGGCAGTTTTAGTTAACCATTCCGTTGTAGTTGCAACACTTACTAGTCAGATAAGATTAGCATGAGACATCCCAACCCAGCAGTTGTTGGTACTTTTGTTTAGCCATTCCGTTGTAGTGAAGCTGATTACTAGTCATATCGGATACAAGTCAAATTATAACAGTAAACTTTAGTTATAGTTGTCTATGATCGAGAACTGTGCTCCAAGTCATCCATAACCGCGGACACGGCTTCTCGAAAAGATTTAACCTTGCAGGGGTGCACCAAAGTATCCACACGCACTTCGACCCTTTTTGCCAGATCAGTTAACATACACCCATCGGTATGTCGGCGGGGCCTCAGTCATGACGTTTCCCAGACCCAAAGCAAGTACATGGGGGCCACCCCACTAAGCTACCCGCAACGAAGTCGGCCGGTCTCCGAGACGGACTCAGGGTTTGTGTAGACGGCTGTAAACGACTGGGAACCCGAAAGTGTGACTGGGCTTGTCGATACAGCGAAAACGTGTCACGGTCCTAAATAGTACAGGTGCTCCACGCACAATCGTAAATAAAGCAGTAAAGCATGGCATAAGTACAGGATAGTAATAAAGCCCCAAACTACTTGTGTCCCCCGGTACAATACTTTGAAATCAGGTACTAATCGATGGGGGTGCCCATACACCCCACCTGTGGTTAGCGCGCTCGATCTCGGAACAGGTGTCAAGAACTCGGGGTCCTACGGGACACCAGTGAGCGGTTAAAAACCAAATATTGTCTATTACCCACCGGTGCCTCTGCATTTACCTACTTCAATTTTAGTTATTAAACGATAATTAAAGCCATGATCATCTCCAACATTAAACATGCGGCAACACTCCAACAACTGTGGTACTTGACGACACGCAACAGCACTTGAGCAAGCGACTACGACGCGCAAGTCCAACTATCTACCAATCAACAGGTAATAGGGTGTGTCCAAGGCAATATAAGGCTGCAAGGGATATCACGGGTACGAAAACTAGAGCATCGCAACACAGATAGCAATAGATCAACAGGAGGGAATAAATACTATAAAAGTAAGATAGGTAGAAAGGGGGAGATGCTCGCCTGAAAAACATTGTCGAAGGTTTATCCGAAGATCGGATCGACACTCGCATCAACTCATCGGCCTAATCCGTGAAGAAGCAAACACTAGAACAAGCACCGGATGCACTATTTTAATACTACGGCAAAATATCAAGCATGATGCATGTATGATGTAGATGCAGTGCAATTAGGCAGTATTAAGCGGAACCGGGGTCCCGACAATTAATTAATACGTTCCAGTTATTTAGATACCCCGCAATTTAAATGTTGTTTTAACATGGCATAACGTGGCATTGGTTCGCTACACAGATTTAAATGAGGCCAATATAAGACTAGATTTGCCCGCATATGGGCCCCATATTTAATTTAGGTGAATCGTCGAAACACCCCCAAACACCCCACAATATGTATGCAAGCATGATTAATTATATGCAACAAGTATGATATATCAATTTATAAAATAGAGGCTCGGGAGGGGTCACACATGTCAAAACGAAGATCTTGGGGTTCATCAAGGGGTTCGACGGGATCGGTCTTCAGGGTCTCGGCCATCGGATCGGTGAAGGAGAACTTGGTGTGCTAAGGTTAGTGTTCGACGGGAACGATCTTCGGACTCCGGGATCGGGGGTCTTGGGGTACCAGGTAGGCGATCTTGAGGTGCATCCTTGTCTTCGGAAGATCTTGTCGAACCTTGTCACCTTGCGAGCACACTGATTCTATGCAGATCTTCTCAAGGAAACAGAGACGAACAAGGCACAAGTGACCATCTGGCTTCAACGAACAGATCACATACATGCTACTGCTAGAGGGTTACAAATTATCGGTCTCACCACACAATAGTGTATCCATCTAGAAGGAGCACGGGCAGCAACAGCCAAGCACAAGGAGGCCGGGGCGAGCTTGTCGGAGGGCAGCGCGAGGTAGAGACAAGGGCGAGGCTGGCGTGGCTCCGGCGAGGTTGGGCGAGCAGGGACCCACGGACGGTGGCGACCAGGGGAACTCGTGGCGGAGGAGAGGTAGGGCCCGGCGGAAGGCGCGGGGTCGAGGCAGAGGAGCCCCGGGGCGAGCTCGCCTGGCTCCCGACGGTGGCGGAGCGAGAGATCCTCCGACCGACGAGGGGGCGCGCAGAACGAGGTAGGGGTCGGCGCTATCTCGGGGAGGGAGTCGCAGGCGTGGCGGCGGAGCCCGATGGGGAGCTTGCAGGTGGCGTCCATGTGGACCCTGGCGACGGAGAGAGGCAGGAACGGTGAGGCGGGCGAGGAGGAGGCGGGCCCACCACGAGGAAGGTGCTCGCGGGGCCGGCGCAGGCAAGACAGAGGCCAAGGAGGGCCACGGCCAGGCGACGGCGGGGAAGGCGACCTGGGCAGCGGGCCTTCAGATCTTGGCAGCGGGATGGATCCTGACGCCGGCGAGGCGGGCCTCTGGCCGGAGCAGAGCGGGGCCCGGTGTGGCGGAAGGTGGAGGTCGGCGGAGGCGAGGGCGGCTCCGGCGGGGCGAGCCCGAGCGGCGGGAGGAGGAGGCCGGCGTGGGCGGACGGCCCGACGAGGTCGCGTGGGAGGCAGGGGCGGCCACGCGGGGTCGAGGAGAGGACCAGGGGCGGGGAGGGGAGACAGGTGGGGCCAGGCGCGGTAGGTGGGGTGGGCTGGCTCGGGAATCGGGGCAGGGCGTGTCCAGGCGGGGGATGGTGCGGTCGGTCGGGTGGGCCCAGGGAAAGAGGCAGGATCAGGTTGGTGGCGCGATGGAGATGGGGAGTGTTGGGGTGAGGTGGCAGGTTAGGAGTGGATGGGGTGGAGGAAGTGGTGAGGTGGCAGGTGGTGATTGGCCGGGGTGATGTGGCTGGGGATGGGTAGACTAGGTTTAGGTAGAAAAAGGGTTGAGGGGGAATTCTGGTTTTGCACTGGGGTGGCCGACTGGGTCGGATCGGCCCGGTACGGCTGTCCCCTAAAAAGTAAACTAAATATTTTATTATTTAAAACGGGGCGTTTGAAAACCGTAGGTAGACAAAACAAAATATTCCGGAGACCCGGGTTTTTTTGTTTGAATAAAGACGGGAGTATTTAGAAAACAAAACTAGGCGTTTCGAAAATAGTTTAGACAAAAACCATGCATGATGATGACGATGCTCAAATGCAATGTGGCATGATGACATGAGCATGGGGTCATGATGATGCAATGCACAAAAATAACGCGATTTTCTAGTAGTGGTTTTTTGCGGGATGCCACACTAAGCCGACTCGGGCCCCGATGCGTCGGACCGATGATCCGAGGCGAAAAATACCCAGCGAACTTCAAAGCGACGAAGGAAATAGAGAAGTACGACCCTTCGTACGACCCCTCCGTGTGGCTGGACACCTACCTCATGGCGATGGGGATCGCTGGCCACACCGACCTGCTAGCCGCCCGCTACCTCCCCCTGATGATGGAGGGAGCGTGCAGGAAGTGGATCAACACTCTCCCCCCGGATAGCATCGACTCCTGGGAAGCGATGCGCGATGCCTTCGTCAGGCACTTCGAGGGTTCCTACACCCGCGCCACCACCATCGAGGACCTAGAACGATGCGTCCAGGGACCCCGCGAGTCGACCCGCAGCTAGGTCCAACGGTGGCAAGAACTATGGTACAACGCGGTCGGCATCCACCCGGACACCGCGATCCACTGCTTCAAGACCTCGTGCCGCTACGAGCCCTTGGTCGCCAAGCTCAAATGAGCATATCGCACACTCGACAACATACCGGACCTCCTTGAGATCGCCAAAAGATACGCGGAGGAAGACCCAAACCAGGAAACCGACGACGAGTCGGGAGGTCAACGCCGCACAAACGGCAACGACAACGGACGACGGTCCGACCTACGCTACAGGAACACTCGCCTCACCGGCAAGCGCCGCAGTGACGGGCGAGTCGACTTCGTCGCCAACGCTGGGCACGCGCAGCGCGAGCCCAAGATGTCAACACCCGGATTTTTCAATCCTAGATGCCTGTTATGCCATACATCGCAATCCCAGGATTACCATTTTTGCGAGACATAAAAAAATTGGATACCATAGTACTTCATCCATTACAAACGATACATAAGTTCTTACACAAATAGGGATCTCATGATCCAGTTCTTAATACAACATCAAGCAGCGGAATACGTAATAATAACAGTAGCGTAGGCGAAGCTCCATCTTCGGGGTCACAGGCAATGCTGACGATGGGAGATGATCCTAGTTGTCGTAACCTTCCTGGGGTCCATCCTCCAGGTACTCCTCTTCATAGTCTGGCCATGGGAATAGCCAGGGACAAAGCCATGAGTACTCTTTAAGTACTCACAAACTAATACTAACAAGTAAAGGGGGTTTTTGGATAATAGGACACTAGGCTCTAGGGTTGTTTTGTAAAAAGCCAGGTTTATCTTTACTAAGTTCCAAAGCTAGTCACAATTTTATAACTCCTAAGTGGGATCTTGTAATTCAGGTCACAACTCTGTTGTGGTCAAGTCAAAGTCGCAATTTATTTCACAAGTCATTTTAAAAGGTCTGACGGGGGAACAGTATGGCCACTCCAACTGTCCATAACCGCGGGCGCGGCTATTCGAATAGTTTGACACTCTGCAGAGTTTGTACACTTTCACCACAACATTCGATACATCCGTTAGGAACAAATCCTGAATTCACCATACTCAGTATGCGGATAATCAATCCTAACCTTTCAATTACACGCCCTAGTATAAGCACCTCTCCTGTGAGTTTGGCCTCCCAACCATGACCACTGTCATCTTGGGTACTGCACAGGTGGACAATCTTCACAAGGTAGCCTCAGCTCAGACCTTGGCCATGAGGGAACTAATACTAAGGTATATAAGTTTCCAGTCAAGCCCTACCCAATATTCTGGTATTGTGGTTGTACGCTAAAATTTGAATGGTATCGCATCCAGACAACCATCAGTTTTATAAAGGGCTAAGGCTCATGCCTAAAAATTTTTATCACCAGAATCATCAAGTGTTTGGAAACACATGTCCAAAACATTTCAATAGAATGATCCATCATTCCAAGGTTTTCATAACCATTTTTCCATCAAGTATTCCCATCTAAAAGTTGATCAAGTTTTATGCTTAGCACTAGCATCTACAGGTGGGGGTAGTAGTAATGAGGGGTGGTGACTAGTGGAGTTTCACTAAGTCCAACATTATATCTTAGGCTGATATTAAGGTTTCTAGCTTAGGCCAAATTTTATGCTCTTTATGCAACCTTCATCTCAACTGTCTAGTATCTACCAAACTCTTAGGTAGACTCTAAGTAAGCTTTGATAAAGAAATAAAGTAAGAAGCTTGCCATAAAACTAGGATTGGTTTATCAAGTGGGTATGATCACATATGCTTAAGGCATAAAGTAGTCATCTCAAAAGTATGGGTTTGTGGCATCAGTAGGGTATCTTGCAAGGGTTAGCTTGCATAGGTATAGTATCTTGCAAGTGTTAGCTTGCACATTCACTAGTAGCATTAGGCTTGCTAAAGTAGAGTGTCTTGCAAGTTTTAGCTTGCATCAATGTCAATATAAGCTTGCCTTGTGCAGAGCAGTGGTTGAAGTTCTCCTCGGCTTCCTATTCGTAGTATCCTCCTTCCTCCTCGTATCCTTGGTCGGTACTAGCGTCTATGAATAAATATGAGGTACACAATCACCAAACAATACTTAACTACTTGCAATCATCACACACAAGGGTCCTATAGATGATCTAGCATCATCTCTAACATTACAAGGTTAAAGCTTGGTATAAATCTTTTTATTTTTAGAAAAGTAATTTCTACTCATTGAAAAACTACTTAAGATTTAATATTCTCCAAACTAAACATGGGATCATGTTGACACATGTCATCACCACATATTGTAGTCCATGGGAATGTGATTTAAAGTGGTGTCACCATTTAATAAGGTTTTACCCTTTTATTTTAATTAATTAAAGTGGCTAGAAATGCTTATGAAGCATTCTTTTATTTCTTGAACATTATTTCTGCAAGTAAACCTATATATTTTTATATATTCTGAAAGGTATGGTTAAATGTGATTTTTGAGAGTTGGAATCAACTCAAAAGCTTTTATGGTTTAAATTTGAAAAGTTTGAATGCAGAAAAGCTTCTGCCTTGTTATTTTTACTATGGGTGATCTACAAATCCAAATGACTTGAATCCAACGGGCTTGGATTAAGCATTCATAGACCTTTCCAACAAAATTGGTTTCATCCCATTTGGTGCACTGAATCGATCTGGGTTGATTTTTGAAGTTGGGTGCTGAAGTGTTTTTAAAAGAAATATAAAAAGATTTAATTTGAATTGCTGGGCTGCGAGGGAAATGTTACTGGGCAGGCCTGCTAAGCGCAGTGCTCCCGCGGGCTGCTTAAGTGGGTGTCCCCACTCGTCAGTGAAATGGGGCTGGGCGAAGCGGTATGGGGCAACGTGGATCGTTCGATCTAGTTCTAATCTAACGGCTGGGGGTCATCGTCGACGCGAGACAACTCCGGCGAGAACGAAACCTAGCGCGGCCAGTGAGGGGTGCTGGGGGCTCACCGGGGTACGGGCGAGGGTCGGCGAGGCGGGCGAACGACGAAGTCGACGACGGCGAACCTCCTGGTACCGGTGGCTTCTCCTGGGGCGGCTCCAATCGCTGGCTCCTTTCTTCTCCGGTAGCGGCAGGCTCCAGTGAAATTCTGGCGAGGTGGTGCTCGCCTTGCTCTGAGGATGGTGTGGCACGGTCAGTGGGGAGAGGGGAGTGAGATGGTGTGAAGAAATCGTGCGGGGGTGGCCTCTATTTATAGTCGAGCGAGGGGACCGTCGGGGCGCACGGTGAGCACGTCGGGGGCGACATTACAGGCGGCTAATGGCATGGGCAAGGGTAGGGGATGGTGCTGTGTCTCCTGGCGATGCTCAACGAAATGGTCGCGAGGCATGGGGCGGTGTGGTTTGTTCTGGAACGGGCGATGCTCTGAGCGGCAGAGGCGGCGTCTTCGACGGCGGGCGGTGGCTGTATGGCACGGGGCGGCAAACGAGGATGTCTGGCGGTCTCCTGGGTCGGTGGTGATCGTGTGTGCACGCGGTGAGGGCGGTGCGCGGTCTGTGGACGCTGGTCGAGGGTGGCGCTCTGGCGCACGCTCGGCATGGTCTGGGCGTGTCTTGTGCACGTGGTCCAGGGCTTGGCAACGCTCGCGGCTAGGACAGGGAGTGGCGGTGGACGGTGGGCTGCCTCCCAGACAAGGTTGGCACGGCTAGTTCTTCCTCTAGCCTGCTGTCCACAATGGGGTGACATGGGGGTGCTCGGCTGTTCACCATTAATGACAATGGCAAGCTCACAGGGGTGCTAGTGTTGGGCTAATCTTTCTAGATGATCTACTGAGTTGTGTGTGAGCTAACTAGGGAACAAGTTAGGCAAGAATCACTGCACACTATAGTGTTTGATGTTTTGTTTGATTTGTGTCTACAACCTGTTTGATGAAATGGCCGCATGAAATCAAGTTTTGAATTTTGAAATGAATTTTGGTGGGTTTTCTAGATTGGTGCTGGTGAGTCTGCAGATGCTTGGGTTTTGAAAGTTGAGCTTGTTTGAGTGGGTTTTGAAAAAGTGGGATCTTCCCATATGAAGAAGATTCAATTTTGAATTGTCATTTAAACTATGCATTTGAAAGTTTCTGGATGATCACAAAGTGGGCCTTGATACCTTGTTATGAGTACATTCAAGGGGTGCAAAGATACAGAAAAGTTTCTGTTAGGTTTTGAAAGTTTGAGACAGCCAAAGTAGGCATGGGAGTTAAATTGGTCAAAATGACCATTCACTTAATATATTTGTTTTGATTTACTTGTCTTTAGGAAAAGTGTGGGAAATGTTTTAGATGATGTTCATTTCACCTAAGAAACATTTTACAAGCAATGGATCACACAAACAAGGTGGTTTTTAAAGAAATTAAAAATCCATGCATACACATATACATGCATTCATGAGTTTATTTAAAAAAGTTTTTGTTAACCCTAATCTTGATGATTAGTGTTTGTTGATCTAAGTTTGGTATTTTTGGGATGTTACAAACCTTCCCCCCTTAAACAAAATCTCGTCCCGAGATTTGAAAAAGGACGAAAAGATTACCTTGGATTTGAAGAGATCTGGAAACTCCATTCTGATGTGATCTTCGCGTTCCCAGGTAGCTTCCTCTTCTGTGTGATTGCTCCATTGAATCTTGAGAAACTTGATGCTTCGGGTTCTGGTAGTTCGAAAGGCTTCTTCCAATATACGGATGGGTACTTCGGGATAGGTCAGGTCATCATTGATCTCTATGGTCCGGTGATCGATATTCTTGAACACTTCGGTCTTCTCGGGGACTTCGAGACATTTGCGAAGTAACGAGATATGGAACACTCTTCTGGTAGCTCCAGTTGATACGATACTTCTCCTCGACGGTTCAGAATTTTGAAAGGTCCGATATATCTGGGGGCTAACTTTCCTTTGAGTTGGAAACGCTGCATTCCCTTCAATGGCGACACTTTCAGATAAACAAAATCTCCGATTTTGAAGGCGAGGTCTCGACGTCTCTTGTCGGCGTAAGTATTTTTGTCGGGATTGGGCTGTCTTGAGGTGCTCACGAATCTTGTGAACCTTCTCTTCTGCTTCTCGTAGGATGTCGGGTCCGAAAATCTGACTCTCTCCTACTTCCGACCAGTTCAAAGGGGTGCGGCACTTTCTTCCGTACATGAATTCAAATGGGGCCATTTGCAAATTGGCTTGGTAACTATTGTTGTGAGAAAATTCTGCAAACGGCAGACAGTCTTCCCACTTGGATCCATATTCTAGCACACATGCTCTAAGCATATCTTCGAGTATTTGATTTACTCGCTCCGTTTGTCCATCAGTCTAAGGGTGATACGCGGTACTGAAATCTAGGCGGGTTCCTAAACCTTCTTGGACTTTCTTCTAGAATCTCGAGGTAAACTGAGTTCCTCGATCCGATACTATATTCTTGGGGACTCCATGCAAACTAACGATCCTAGAGATGTATAAATCCGCTAGCTTCGAACTCTGATAGGTAGTTTTAACGGGCAAGAAATGGGCGACTTTGGACAATCTGTCCACTATGACCCAAATAGAGTCATTTCCCCTACTAGAAGTAGGTAGTCCAGTGATAAAGTCCATTCCTACAGAATCCCATTTCCATTCCGGAATCTGCAAAGGTTGCAACAATCCAGCGGGTCTTTGATGTCCTGCCTTGACTCGCTGACATATATCACACTTGGCGATATAGCTTCCGATTTCTCTCTTCATCTTATGCCACCAAAATTGCTCTTTCAAATCTTGATACATCTTAGTTCCTCCGGGATGGATAGAATAAAGAGTATCGTGAGCCTCCTTCAAGATAACTTCTTTCAACTCCGAATCTGCTGGTACACAAAGGTGTCCTTTGTACCACAGAACTCCTTCTTCGTCCTCGATGAATCCGGGTACTTTGCCTGTACCGATACGACGCTTGATTCCGTCGATACTAGCATTTCCCTTCTGCGCCTCTTTAATCTGACTGATCAAAGTGGGCTGAAGTTCTATGCTAGCCAAAAATCCTTCACTTACTAATTCCACTCGAAAATCTTCCATATCTTTGTGCAAACTTGGTTGCTCCTTCAAAATCATGGAGTTCAAGCGGCACGGCAATCTGCTAAGGGCATCGGCTCCCACATTGGCTTTACCAGGGTGATAGTGAATGTCCAGGTCGTAATCCTTGATTAGCTCAATCCATCTTCTCTGCCTCATATTCAGCTCCTTCTGAGTGAATATATACTTTAGGCTCTTGTGGTCCAAATAAATCTCACAACGGTTTCCCATCAGGTAATGTCTCCATGTCTTCAGGGCAAGAACTACGGCTGCGAGTTCGAGGTCATGGGTTGGGTAATTTTGTTCATGTTGCTTCAATTGTCGCGATAGATAAGATATAACTTTGCCTTCTTGCATTAGCACACATCCGATACCAATCTTGGATGCGTCACAATACACATCGAAGGGCTTCATGATATCCGGCATGATCAAGATTGGGGCTGAAATCAATCTCCTCTTGAGTTCTTGAAAACTCGCTTCACATTTGTCGGTCCATTCAAACTTCTTGTCCTTCTTCAGCAATTGGGTCATGGGTCGGGCGATACTCGATAATCCTTCTATGAATTTGCGGTAATATCCTGCCAATCCGAGAAAAGCGCGAACTTGGGTTTGAGTGGTTGGGGCTTGCCAATCTTCTACATCTTTCACTTTGGCAGGGTCAACGGCAATTCCTCCGGCTAATACAATGTGACCGAGGAATCCTACTTCCTGTAGCCAGAATTCACATTTGCTAAATTTTGCATACAGCTGATGCTCTCTAAGGGTTCCAAGAATGGTCCTTAGGTGTAGCTCATGTTCTTCTTCTGATTTGGAATGTCATCGATGAAAACAACGACAAACTTATCCAGGAAGTCCATAAAAATCTTATTCATGAGGTTCATGAAATAAGCGGGGGCATTGGTTAATCCAAAAGACATGAATGTATACTCATACAATCCATATCTGGTGGTAAAGGCAGTCTTTGGAATATCTTCTGCACGAATCTTGAGTTGATGATAGCCAGTCCTAAGATCAATCTTAGAAAACACCTGGGCTCCGGTCAACTGATCAAACAAATCTTCTATCTTAGGCAAGGGGTACTTGTTCTCGATGGTGACATCATTCAACTTTCGATAATCCGTACACAAACGGTTACCTCCATCCTTCTTGTCCACAAACAAGACAGGTGACCTCCATGGGGACGCACTCGGTTGAATCAATCCGATTTCTAACATGGAATCCAGTTGCTTCTTTAGTTCTGACGGGTTCATACTATAGGGTCTCTGGGCTATGGGTCCTGTTCCGGGGATTAGTTCGATTATAAACTCGATATCCCGATCTGGGGGCATACCGGGCAAAATATCTGGAAATACATCGGGGTATTCACAGACTATCCGAACTTGGTCAATGGTAGGTTGGGCTAGACTCTTGTTACATTTGAATTGGCGAGGTAAGGTTTCAGATATATGCTCGACTGATATTCCGGCGGTACTGGTCATGGTGATGGCTTTCTTGGCACAGTCAATCAATCCTTTATGTTTGGACATCCAATCCATTCCTAGTACTACTTCCAACCCTTTAGTTCCGAGTACTATTAGATTAGCATAAAAATCTATGCCATGGATTCGGATAGGGACAGCTTTGAAAATTTGCCTAGCCTTGGTGGTTGATCCGGGAATTTGTACAATCATCACATGCTTCAATTTGGTTGGTTGAATTTTACTAGTGCAGGCAAATTCTTCGGTGAAAAATGAATGCGATGCACCAGAATCAAACAACACTCTTGCAAGTACTGAATTAACAGAAAACATACCCAGCACGACGTCTGGCGCTTCCTGAGCTTCTTCAGCATGCATGAGAAAAAGACGGCCATTGCGGTTGAGTGAATTCCCTGGGGCAAATCTTCTCCCTGGCTGGACACGACGCTGCTGCTGAGCTGGGACATTCGCGTTGGGGGCTGTAGCATTCTTCTTGTTGGGGCACTCGTTGGAATAGTGGCCTTTATTTCCATAGTCATAACAGGTCACTTGTGACTTGTCCTTGGATACGACAGGCACAGCATTGCTTCCAGTCTTCGGGGCAGTGTTGGGGTTGGCGGTAGCATTGTTGGTGTTGAACTTGGGTGGGGCACGGGTGAAATTGCTAGAGTTGCCGGGGTTGTTGTCATTTCCTCTGGGTCTAGGGTTTCCACGGTTGGGATAGGTCGGACGGGTCATAGGGGGTTTGTTGGTTCTTTGGGCAAATCCTGGAGATGGGTTGGGGCGATACTTTGGGGTCTGATGGGTTCCTGGTTGATGCATCATGCGACGCTTGCGGTTCTCATTGGCCTGGTTGATCTTTCCTTCCATCTGGATAGCAGAGTCGACAAGGGCTTCAATATCAGCAAAGGGGATATTGGCTAACACTGTCTGCATCTCGTCATGCAGACCATTCAGGAATCTTTCTTTCTTCTTGGCTTCGGTGTCTATCTCGTCCGGGGCATACCTATCTAATGAAAAAATTTGTCATGGTATTCCACTACAGTCATCCTTCCTTGCTTCAATTCTCTGAACTCGTCTCTCATTCTCTTGATCAAACCTGGTGGCACATGGGTTCTACTGAACTTGACCTTGAATTCCTCCCAGGTCATCATTTGGCCTCCGGTCATTGCACGAACACTGTTCCACCATGCCCTGGCATCTTCGGCTAGATAATGGGTGGCGAACAAGACTTTCTCGTTGGCTTCCACTCCTGCTACTTCTAAGTTATTTTCCATGGTTTGCAGCCAATCATCAGCGTCTAGGGGTTCTTCTGACTTGGTGAAAACTGGTGGGTTGGTATTCTGGAAATTCTTGAGCTTAGATCCGTGGTTGTCCTGATTTCCATGGCCTTGGTTGTTGTGGGCTAGCTGGGCTATCTGTTGTAGAGTGGCTAGGTTGGCTTGACGTTCCGATCTTTCAGCTTCGCGGTCAGAAGTCAACATTTGCAGGATCTGCAACATCGGGTCCAGGGCTGAACCACTTCCTCCACGTGGCATCTGAAGTTTGATATAGATTATGAGAAGAGAGGGAAATTGCTCAGGTTTTGGGTTTTTGAAAAGTTTTTAAAGTTTGACTCAGGTTTTTCTAGCAACTTGCTTTTTCATTCATTCACTCATAGCACACAGTACAACACACACCACCACAAAGAAAACAGATGGTTTTAAGAACCATTCTGGAACTACGATATAGTGGGACCAACTACTACTCACTACGCTAGTGCTCAGTGCTACTACTCCTCGGAGTCTGTGGCTTCATCATCTTCCGCATCATCGATGAAGGCGAAATCATCCTCATCGGTGAAGAAGTCCATGGCCTGATCCTCCAGAAAATCATCGTCATCGCTGAGATAGGAGTAAGGGTCTCCACGAAGATCTTCTCCGGCATTCTCCCTTTCCTCTAACTGCATGTCTCTCTCGTGGATGGTCTCTTCCAGAGATGAGATGCGATGGCGATGACGGGCAATAATGCGCTCCTTCTTGTCGAGCTGACGGCGGCGAGACTTGCGATCCTTTGCTAGCATGGCGATGGTCTGATCCTTCGTCTTGATGATGGCAGACTTGTGGTTGCAATAGTCACGGCAGTTGTCCAGCTCCTGCTGATGATCATACATCATGAAGCTAAGGTGGTCCAATTGAGTCTTCAGCTCGGGGTGGTATGGGGCTTCCAGTGGTTGTCCATTTGCATCACGCCTTGGGCAAAACTCAAAGCGAGTACCCTTGATCTGATTTATGCTCTGCCCACACAGACGGGAAAGAGCTTCCTACATTGCTCTGGCAAGTCCATCGAGCCAGTTGTTTTCCCTCAAGGTAAACTGAATTCCCTCCGCAGTGGGAGGTTCAATATTTCCTCGGAGACTTGCAACAATTAGCCACTGCAGATCTTGTCCTCCTTGATCATTGAGTTGAGCTCCGAAGAACTCGGGATGCGGACGCTCCAGAAGTTCCGAAAGCTGATCCAGATCCCTCTCAAAGATAAGGTCTCCTCCATTCCCAAGTTGGTAAAACTTGCTGTACTTCATGTCCATCTATAAAAATAGAGGATGAGTAGATTAGCAAAGTGATCAAGTGTGTCAAAATTTTATGTATTTTGCAAGAGTTTTTGAGGAACATGAATTTTTATTAAAGACTTAAAGAGGTAAGAATGAGAATAAGTTTTCGTAAATATTTTTTTATTCTTTGGTTTTGAAACTAAGTTTTTGGGTCAACGTCCAATCTAACTAGGGTCTCCTATGGTCAGGATGGCTCTGATACCAACTTGTCAACACCCGGATTTTTCAATCCTAGATTCCTGTTATGCCATACATCGCAATCCCAGGATTACCATTTTTGCGAGACATAACAGAATTAGATACCATAGTACTTCATCCATTACAAACGATACATAAGTTCCTACACAAATAGGGATCTCATGATCCAGTTCTTAATACAACATCAAGCAGCAGAATACGTAATAATAACGGTAGCATAGGCGAAGCTCCATCTTCGGGGTCACAGGCAATGCTGACGATGGGAGATGATCCTAGTTGTCGTAACCTTCCTGGGGTCCATCCTCCAGGTACTCCTTTTCATAGTCTGGCCATGGGAATAGCCAGGGACAAAGCCATGAGTACTCTTTAAGTACTCGCAAACTAATACTAACAAGTAAAGGGGGTTTTTGGATAATAGGACACTAGGCTCTAGGGTTGTTTTGCAAAAAGCCAGGTTTATCTTTACTAAGTTCCAAAGCTAGTCACAATTTTATAACTCCTAAGTGGGATCCTGTAATTCAGGTCACAACTCTGTTGTGGTCAAGTCAAAGTCGCAATTTATTTCACAAGTCATTTTAAAAGGTCTGACGGAGGAACAGTATGGCCACTCCAACTGTCCATAACCACGGACGCGGCTATTCGAATAGTTTGACACTCTGCAGAGATTGTACACTTTCACCACAACATTCGATACATCCATGAGGAACAAATCCTGAATTCACCATACTCAGTATGCGGATAATCAATCCTAACCTTTCAATTACACGCCCTAGTATAAGCACCTCTCCTGTGAGTTTGGCCTCCCAACCATGACCACTGTCATCTTGGGTACTGCACAGGTGGACAATCTTCACAAGGTAGCCTCAGCTCAGACCTTGTCCGTGAGGGAACTAATACTAAGGTATATAAGTTTCCAGTCAAGCCCTACCCAATATTCGGGTATTGTGGTTGTACGCTAAAATTGGAATGGTATCGCATCCAGACAACCATCAGTTTTATAAAGGGCTAAGGCTCATGCCTCAATATTTTTATCACCAGAATCATCAAGTGTTTGGAAACACATGTCCAAAACATTTCAATAGAATGATCCATCATTCCAAGGTTTTCATAACCATTTTTCCATCAAGTATTCCCATCTAAAAGTTGATCAAGTTTTATGCTTGCCACTAGCATCTACAGGTGGGGGTAGTACTAATGAGGGGTGGTAACTAGTGGAGTTTCACTAAGTCCAACCTTATATCTTAGGCTGATATTAAGGTTTCTAGCTTAGGCCAAATTTTATGCTCTTTATGCAACCTTCAGCACAACTGTCTAGTATCTACCAAACTCTTAGGTAGACTCTAAGTAAGCTTTGATAAAGAAATAAAGTAAGAAGCTTGCCATAAAACTAGGATTGGTTTATCAAGTGGGTATGATCACATATGCTTAAGGCATAAAGTAGTCATCTCACAAGTATGGGTTTGTGGCATCAGTAGGGTATCTTGCAAGGGTTAGCTTGCATAGGTATAGTATCTTGCAAGTGTTAGCTTGCACATGCACTAGTAGCATTAGGCTTGCTAAAGTAGAGTGTCTTGCAAGGTTTAGCTTGCATCAATGTCAATATAAGCTTGCCTTGTGCAGAGCAGTGGTTGAAGTTCTCCTCGGCTTCCTCTTCGTAGTATCCTCCTTCCTCCTCGTATCCTTGGTCGGTACTAGCGTCTATGAATAAATACGAGGTACACAATCACCAAACAATACTTAACTACTTGCAATCATCACACACAAGGGTCCTATAGATGATCTAGCATCATCTCTAACATTACAAGGTTAAAGCTTGGTTTAAATCTTATTATTTTTAGAAAAGTAATTTCTACTCATTGAAAAACTACTTAAGATTTAATATTCTCCAAACTAAACATGGGATCATGTTGACACATGTCATCACCACATATTGTAGTCCATGGGAATGTGATTTAAAGTGGTGTCACCATTTAATAAGGTTTTACCCTTTTATTTTAATTAATTAAAGTGGCTCGAAATGCTTATGAAGCATTCTTTTATTTCTTGAACATTATTTCTGCAAGTAAACCTATATATTTTTATATATTCTGAAAGGTATGGTTAAATGTGATTTTTTAGAGTTGGAATCAACTCAAAAGCTTTTATGGTTTAAATTTGAAAAATGTTTGAATGCAGAAAAGCTTCTGCCTTGTTATTTTTACTATGGATGATCTACTGATCCAAATGACTTGAATCCAACGGGATTGGATTAAGCATTCACAGACCTTTCCAACAAAATTGGTTTCATCCCATTTGGTGCACTGAATCGATCTGGGTTGATTTTTGAAGTTGGGTGCTGAAGTGTTTTTGAAAAGAAATAGATAAAGATTTAATTTGAATTGCTGGGCTGCGCGGGAAATGTTACTGGGCCGGCCTGCTAAGCGCAGTGCTCCCGCGGGCTGCTTAAGTGGGTGTCCCCACTCGTCAGTGACACGGAGCTGGGCGAAGCGGTATGGGGCAACGTGGATCGTTCGATCTAGTTCTAATCTAACGGCTGGGGGTCATCGTCGACGCGAGACAACTCCGGCGAGAACGAAACCTAGCGCGGCCAGTGAGGGGTGCTGGGGGCTCACCGGGGTACGGGCGATGGTCGGCGAGGCGGGCGAACGACGAAGTCGACGACGGCGAACCTCCTGGTACCGGTGGCTTCTCCTGGGGCGGCTCCAATCGCTGGCTCCTTTCTTCTCCGGCAGCGGCAGGCTCCAGTGAAATTCCGGCGAGGTGGTGCTCGCCTTGCTCTGAGGATGGTGTGGCACAGTCAGTGGGGAGAGGGGAGTGAGATGGTGTGAAGAAATCGTGCGGGGGTGGCCTCTATTTATAGTCGAGCGAGGGGACCATCGGGGCGCATGGTGAGCTCGTCGGGGGCGACATTACAGGCGGCTAATGGCATGGGCAAGGGTAGGGGACGGTGCTGTGTCTCCTGGCGATGCTCAACGACATGGTCGCGAGGCATGGGGCGGTGTGGTTTGGTCTAGAACGGGCGGTGCTCTGAGCGGCAGAGGCGGCGTCTTCGACGGCGGGCGGTGGCTGTATGGCACGGGGCGGCAAACGAGGATGTCTGGCGGTCTCCTGGGTCGGTGGTGATCGTGTGTGCACGCGGTGAGGGCGGCGCGCGGTCTGTGGACGCTGGTCAAGGGTGGCGCTCTGGCGCACGCTCGGCATGGTCTGGGCGTGTCTTGTGCGCGTGGTCCAGGGCTTGGCAACGCTCGCGGCTGGGACAGGGAGTGGCGGTGGACGGTGGGCTGCCTCCCAGACAAGGTTGGCACGGCTAGTTCTTCCTCTAGCCTGCTGTCCACAATGGGGTGACATGGGGGTGCTCGGCTGTTCACCATTAATGACAATGGCAAGCTCACAAGGGTGCTAGTGTTGGGCTAATCTTTCTAGATGATCTACTGAGTTGTGTGTGAGCTAACTAGGGAACAAGTTAGGCAAGAATCACTGCACACTATAGTGTTTGATGTTTTGTTTGATTTGTGTCTGCAACCTGTTTGATGAAATGGCCGCATGAAATCAAGTTTTGAATTTTGAAATGAATTTTGGTGGGTTTGCTAGATTGGTGCTGGTGAGTCTGCAGATGCTTGGGTTTTGAAAGTTGAGCTTGTTTGAGTGGGTTTTGAAAAAGTGTGATCTTCCCATATGAAGAAGATTCAATTTTGAATTGTCATTTAAACTATGCATTTGAAAGTTTCTGGATGATCACAAAGTGGGCCTTGATACCTTGTTATGAGTACATTCAAGGGGTGCAAAGATCCAGAAAAGTTTCTGTTAGGTTTTGAAAGTTTGAGACAGCCAAAGTAGGTATGGGAGTTAAATTGGTCAAAATGACCATTCACTTAATATATTTGTTTTGATTTACTTGTCTTTAGGAAAAGTGTGGGAAATGTTTTAGATGATGTTCATTTCACCTAAGAAACATTTTACAAGCAATGGATCACACAAACAAGGTGGTTTTTAAAGAAATTCAAAATCCATGCATACACATATACATGCATTCATGAGTTTATTTAAAAAAGTTTTTGTTAACCCTAATCTTGATGATTAGTGTTTGTTGATCTAAGTTTGGTATTTTTGGGATGTTACACAAGAGCTTCCACCGCGACGGAGGGAAACGCCGCGACGGCGGCAACTACAAGGCGAAAGCAAGGTTCGACCCCGCGGCCCTCCTTAACCAACCTTGTGCGTTTCACAGCAGGGAAGGGAAGCCCGCCACGCACACGACCGCCGACTGCCACTCTCTCAAGGAGATCGAGAAGGCACGGCGAGCGCGGGAGGACCCCGACAACAACCCGCCAAATGGCGGAAAATTCGGCAGCGTGGCCGGCTCGCTCCACACCTTCACAAGCTTCAACACGAAGCGCAAGAAGAAGGTCATTGCCCGCGCCGTCGCCATCAACACGGTGGCCCAGGTGGACGTTCCCAGTTCCTCAACTGGTCAGACCAACCCATCACCTGGAGCCGCCAGGACCACTCGCCACGCATCGAGTACCGAGGCCGAGTCGCCCTGGTGGTCAAGCCCAAGGTGGGAGACTACTGGCTCCCCAAGACACTGATGGACGGCGGCAGCTCCATCAACATCCTATACCTGGACACCTTCAGGCGACTGCGGCTCCCGCAGTCGATGGTCGAGACGACCTAAACAACGTTCCACGGCATCGTCCCCGGTCGGAAGGCGTACCCGATCGTCAAGGTCACGCTGCCAGTCACCTTCGGCACACCAGCAAACTTCCGCACCGAGCGGATCGTCTTCGAGCTGGTGCCCTTCGACAGCCCCTACCACTGCGTCCTGGGGCACCAGGCGTTCGCCAAGTTCATGGCGGTGCCCCACTACGCGTACAACGTGATGAAGCTACCCGGACTGCGTGGCGTCATCACCATATACACGGCGACCCCGACATGGCCGCCGAGTGCGAGGCCAAAGGAGCCGAACTAGCCGACACCGTCATCGCGGCTGAGGCCAACCATGCCGACGAGCTCGCCAAGTACGCGAGCGGTGTCAACAACGACGACCCCACTATACTCAAGAAGCCCAACTCGGAAGGCGGCAACACCTCAGCCTTTGAGGCAACAACGCACACCCGCACCGTCGAGCTGGTCCTAGGCGACTCCAGCCAAACGGTGACGATCGGGATGGGCATGAGCCCAGTATAGGAAGGTGCGCTCATCGAGTTCCTCCGTGAGAACAGGGACATCTTTGCATGGAAGCCCTCTGACATGCCTGGTGTCCCTAGGGAACTTGCTGAGCACAAAATCAACGCAGACCCCAAAGTGCGACCTGTCAAGCAGTCGTTGTGGCCCTTCAATGAAGAGCGCCGCCGAGCCATCGCCGAGGAGGTGCAGCGTCTACTCGCTGCAGGCTTCATCCGGCCAATCAAATACTCCAAGTGGCTGGCAAACCCAGTCCTGGTCGAGAATAAAAATGGGACATGGAGGATGTGTATCGATTACACAAACTTAAACAGCGCTTGCCCGAAGGAGCAATTCGTCCTCCCGCGGATCGACCAAATAATCGATTCCACCGCGGGCTCGGAGTCGCTGTGTTTCCTCGACGCCTACTCTGGGTACAACCAGATAAAAATGGCTGTCGAGGACGAGGAAAAGACGGCGTTCATCACGCCATTCGGAGCCTTCTGCTACACCGCCATGACCTTCGGCCTCAAGAATGCCAGGGCGACCTACCATCGGTGCATGCAGGAATGCCTTGCGAGCCAAATTGGCCGCAATATCCACGTCTACATCGACGACGTGGTAGTGAAGTCCGCTCGCCAGAGCGACCTACTCGCCGACCTGGCGGAAACATTCGCCAACCTGCGGAAATACAAGATAAAGCTAAACCCAGGCAAATGCACCTTCGGTGTACCAGCAGGGCAACTACTGGGCTACGTTGTCTTCAAGTGCTGGATCGAGGCGAACCCCACCAAGATCGACACGATCGCTCGACTCGGCAAACCCGAGTGCCTGCGCGACGTCCAGAAGCTGGCCGGGCGAGTCGTGGCTCTCAGTCGCTTCATCCCCCGATTGGGCGAAAAGGCGATGCCCCTATACCGCCTAATGCGCAAGAACCCCACCTTCCAGTGGGACAAGGAGGCGGACATTACGCTCCGCGACCTCAAGAAGGTGCTACTCGCAGCACCGCTACTCGCCGCCCCCGTCGACAAAGAACCCATGCTGGTCTACGTCGCGGATTCCGAGCGCGTCGTCAGCGCCGTCATGGTCGTCGAGCGGCCAGAGGAAGGAAAGGAGCGCCCGGTACAGCGACTGGTGTACTATATCAGCGAGGTCCTCATCGAGTCGCGCCAGCGATACCCGCAATACCAGAAACTGGTATACGTGGTCTTCAGAGCACAGCGGCGACTTCCGCACTACTTCCAGGAGCACCCGATCACGGTCGTCTCCTCAGCACCGTTGCAGGACATCATCCGCAACCGTGAGGCGACCGGGCGAGTCGCCAAGTGGGCCGTCAAAATCGGCGTCCACAACATCAAATATGAGCCACGCAAAGCGATCAAGTCGCAGGCTCTCGCGGACTTCATCGCCGACTGGGAAGAAGCCCAGCAGCCGGAAAAGCTGCCGTACCTCCACTACTGGAACCTCCACTTCGACGGCTCCAAGAATGCAGACGGTGCAGGAGCAGGGATCGTGCTGACTTCCCCGAAGGGCGACAAGCTCCGCTACATCCTCTGCCTCGACTTCACCCCCTGCACCAACAACATGGCCGAGTACGAGGCACTACTCCATGGCATGCGAGCCGCCAAGGAGATGAATGTCAACCGCCTACGCTGCTACGGAGACTCTGGGCTCATCGCTGGGCAGGTCGCTGGTACCTGCGATGCCGTCTCCCCCACCATGGCAGCATACCGCCACGCAGTGGACAAGCTGGGCGGACACTTCGCAGGCTATTCCGTCGAGTGGATCGACAGGCGGAAAAACGAAGAGGCTGACGCACTCTCTCATATCGGCTTGGCTCGACTCGCACCACCCGTCGGCGTCTTCCTCGACACCATCACCAAGCCTTCCGTCTCTCCCCCAAGGGAGATCGACATCGGAGTCCCGCTGCAACCAGAGGCAGCCCTGGTCGCACTCGTCGCCGAGCCAGAAGACTGGACTACGCCGTACATCGCCTACTTGGAGGGAGGCACCTTGCCGGCAGACGAAACAGACGCCTGGATGATAGCACGCCGCTGCAAATCCTTCGTCATCATCGACGGCGAGCTCCACAAGCGCAGCGTGACCGACGTGTTCCAACGCTGCGTCCAACCCGCTGAAGGACGCAAAATCCTCCACGACATCCACTCCGACGACTGCGGACACCACGACAGCGCCCGCTCTCTGGTCGCAAAGGCTATGCGGCACGGATTCTACTGGCCCACCGCACACGCAGACGCCGTCAACATTGTCCACCGGTGCGCCGGGTGCCAGAAGTACGCCAACGAGACACACGTGCCGAGCTCAGCGCTCAAGACAATCCCCATCACCTGGCCGTTCTCCGTGTGGGGTATGGACATGGTAGGCCCCTTCAAAAAGGCCCCCTCCGGCTTCACCCACCTCCTGGTCGCGGTCGACAAATTCACAAAGTGGGTGGAGGCTAAGCCAGTCCGGAAATGCGACGGGAAGACCGCCACCAAGTTCCTACGCGAGCTCATATATCGCTATGGGTTCCCAAACAACGGCACCAACTTCGCCAAAGGAGCCATGCCCGAGTTCTGCGAGGAACATCACATCCAACTCGACCTTGCCTCAGTCGCCCACCCGGAGTCCAACGGCCAGGCGGAGCGGGCCAACCAGAGCATCCTCCACGGCCTAAAGCCACGGCTCCAGGTACCACTCGAGCGCACCGCCGGGTGCTGGGTCGAGGAGCTACCCTTCATCATCTGGGGTATACGCACCTCGGTCAAAAGGTCGACAGGGTTCACCCCCTTCTTCATGGTGTATGGAGCCGAGGCAGTCATGCCCACCGACCTAGAGCACGACTCGCCAAGGGTCGTCCACTACACGGAGGCTGCGAATGAACTCGCACGCCAGGATGGAGTCGGTCAACTCGACGAGGCACGCGACCTAGCTCGCTCCCGCACTACCATCTACCAGCAAGGACTCCGCCGCTACCATAGCCGGCGGGTGAGGACTCGCACCTTCTAGGAAGGCGACCTGGTGCTACGCCTCATCCAGGACAAGAAGGGCATGCACAAGCTCTCCCCCCCCCCCCCCCCCCGTGGGAGGGACCATTCGCCATCGGGCGAGTACTCGGCAACGACGCCTACTACCTCACCGATGTCCGCGGAGATGAGAAACTCGACGTCAAGCGACCGTGGAATGTAAACCTCCTACGGAAGTTCTACTCCTAGAACTCCATACATGTACCCTCCACTAGCTATGAAATAAAATATATCGGTTACCGCAAATTGTGTCTACTCTCCGTGTCTTGTGCCACTCGCACTCGTAATAACAACATCAAGCTAACTGCAGAAGTCAACCTCTGGTATAGTGATCGGCACGGCCAAGTAGTGCGTTAGGAGGGCACTGGGTTACCCCAGGACTCGTAACGTCCACAAAAAACGCCTACCCGGAGCCCCATTGGAGTCTCCTAGCTCGACTGGCTTAACGAGCCAAGACAACTGCCTTCGCTCCTCACAGCGACCGTGTTCCTCCGCATCCTCGACACAGCGACTCAAACGGCCAAGTACCACGCTCGGGGACTGACGACCAGTTAAGCACGAGCGACTAGGGAAAAACGCCAAGTACGAGAGCGTGCCCAGGACTCGCCATGCGACTGACCCGACGGGCCAGGCAGGAGTGATGCGCTCACTCTAACGCGCCCAGTCCTCACCCACCCTCGAGACGCAACTAGAACCACCAAGTACCACGCTCGGGGACTCGGCCACCCGACCCCGTTCGCGCAAGGGAAAACGGTCAAGTAAAGAGCACTTATGGGAGTTGCCCTGCGACTGGCTTTCCAAGATCGGGCGAGTCGACCTCAATAACAAAACAACTGACAAAACGTTCAAAACCACAAAAACATAACAAACGAGGTAAACCCCATAAAAAGGGCGGACGCGCTCGGGGACTCGTCCAATCATCAATCAAAATCGCAAGACAAAATAACGCGAAATTCCATCACAGCATAACAAAGTTGTTACAAAATACAAGTTGATCCCAATGGCCAAATTACTACTAACGCCCCAAGGCACAATGTTTCTATTACGCAGGCTTCGACGTCGACTCGCCGCCACCCTTGCGGTTGCGAATGAAGGGAGTATACGGGTTCGACGGGTACGTCGTCAACTCTCCCGCCATCGCCGCATGGAAGGGCTGCTCAACCTTGAAGTCCCGGTGCGGTGGCTCGGGATCGTTGGGCGCGACAGTCGTCTCCTGATAAGGGAGAAGGTCGCCCATCGCCCAGACGCGATCGGAGTATACCGCGGCCCGGTCCGTCATCTTCAGCACCTCGGCAATCTCCACTGATCCCGTCGACAAGGGGTAGCCACTCGTCACGTCGTCAAGGTCGAAGTCCTCCGGGAAGTGGGCAAGCCCAAAGCTAAGCATCGTTGCCGCCCCACGCCGAAACGCCGATCGCGTCATGAACTCGACAACTGACGGCGCCTTCTCCAGATACCGCAAAACTTCGACGAGATCGCTGGGAATCACTTCCGTGGGCGACATCTCTTGAAGATAAGCTCGAATGCAAGCCGTAGACAACGTGGCCGAGTCGACCAGAGTGGCCATGCACTGCCGCACGTCATAGGTTTGCGTCTCCTCCGAGCTGTCGATAATCCGACCTGCGGACAGGGGCCGGCAGTAAATACAACGACGATTCCTTAACAGAAGCTACTACAGGCAGAGGCAGGAAAGCTTACCAATCAAAGGACGGCAGAGACCCGTGATGAAGCTTTGAAGAGAGGAGAAGTCATCTTGTAGCCCAGCAACGAGGGCGTCAGAGACCTTCCGCTCTTCAGCAGCAGCCGTAACAGCAGCTTTGGCTCGCCCATCCGCTGACCTCGCCTCCGCCTTCGCTTCCTTCAGCTCGCACTCAAGATCAGCGATCCGCTGCTCAGCCGTACTCAAGGCAGACTGAGCCACCGACAGTTCACTCGCCGGGACAAGGCCATGGCGGACCTCCTCTGCCTTGGCAGCGATTGCCTGGAGTCCCTTGTTCGTCTCTTGGACGGCAACAAGCTCCTTCTCCGCGCGACACTTTGTAGCAAGTCGGTCGGCAGATTCACGCTGCAAGCCCTGTGCACAAGTCAAACAGTTAAACAAACAACGGAATCTTAAGTGCCCACCCACGGAAATTCAGCGACTGGACACTCAGGGGCTGGAGATCAAAAAAACCCTAAGTGCCCACCCGCTGAAATTCAGCGACTGGACACTCGGGGACTGGAGATCAAAAAAGCCTAAGTGCCCACCCGCCGAAATTCAGCGACTAGGCACTCGGGGACTGGGTATTACAAAAAAACACAAACAACAAAAAGAATCTGACCACTGAAATTCAGTGGCCCGATCCTCGGGGACTGGACATACTTGTATGGCTACGCCTACCATGCCATGGAGCTGCAGTGCGTCCACAGATGCGAGAAGAGTCGGAGTGTGCCCGCGACGCTGTTCGGCCTCCGTTTCGGCGACCCCAGGTGCGTGGCTCGATGGCGTTGTACCACTCGCTGTAGCCGCTTTGGCCATGAAGTGGGGGAAGGTCGCGGTGGACGCTCCAGCACCAAGAGAAGCATCCTCCTTGGTCTTCACGGCTGCCTCCGTCGCAGTCAGAGGACCACTTGGAGCAACCGTTGTGTCGTCAGACACCGTGACAACATCATCGCCCTAGGCCTTCTTGGCACTGTCTGCGGGGGCCACGACCTCGTCAGCTTTCCTCTTCCGCGAGGGCGACGACTGGTGGCACCTTAGCCACGGACGGGTGGCCTATCTTTTTAACTCCAGTCCTGCGAGTTGATTATATGAGCAAAATGGTCTGATTACAACGAAAGGCAAAGCAGTTGAACAAAACTTACTTGGCGACTGGTATGAACCGCAGCCCCGTGCGGATGCTGGCCGGCTTCTCCAGTTCGGGGCCCAGTTTCCGACTGAGGCCCATCTCCAAAACATCATGTGCCCAAGACACGAAAGGCCTCTTCGACGACGAGGCCGCGACAGGAGCCTCCGAAACGACTTCGGCAGGAGCTCTCCTGGGAGGCAAAGCTGCTGCGGCTGAATCAACCCCCAACCCAGAGACTGGGGCGAATGGAGGGGGAAGCGAGGCCAGAGGTACCTCACTCAGGGCGGCAGTGGCATCCAGTGCTGCTGTCGTCTACGGCGCTTCATCCTTGGCCAAGCTGGTGGCGTCGGAACTACTCGGCGAGCGAGGCGGAGATGCCTATTTCGCCGGCTTCGTCTTCCTCTTTGGAGGGGCCTTCACTTCCCTCTTCTTCTTCTTTTTCAATGGTGTAGCCTCACGACGCGAGGTGTGCTCGGGAAGCTCGTCATCATCATCGTCATGACGTTCGAGGCTTCTACTCGCCTCGAGCTCGCGCTGATGTTGCCCGCGAGTTTTGCGGACCATCAGGGTGGCGTCTTCCCTGGGCTCGTCATCGTCGTCGTCGTCATCACTCGCGTCGCTCCCGACGCCGCCCTTGGCAGGAGGTGATTCGTCCCTGTCCTGGACGGACGAGCTCGAGTTTTCATCGTCCGCGGGTGGGAGCCACCATTCCACTACCTGGAATAGCTGCAGCAGGCACGAGACAATATTAGTATAACCGCGACAGCATCAACTGCGACTGCGAATGATAGTGAAAACAACGACTTACCGTTGGAGCTGGATGCTTCGCGGTGTAGGGGGCGACCCCAGCCTTCGCGTCCAGGTATGCCGCCTGGGTGATATTCTTCAGCGCCAGGGTAGACTCTTCGAGTTTGCACTCGGCGAGGCAGGATTTCGTCGAGTCCTCCCTGCCCGTGTACTCGTACATGTAATGGTCATGGCGGGCCAGGGGAACGAGTCGCCGCCCGAGCCAACAGTTTTACAAGTTGATGGTTTGAAGACCCTTCTTCTTCAGGCCGCGGATGGTTTGAAGCATCTCGTCCACGACCATCCGCTGGTCTACTGGGAGCTCGCCGACTTGGAGTCGGCGCGGTTCGGGTCGGTCGGCGGGGTATCTTGGGATCGCCACCTCGCCGTCTGGAGTCGCCTCGGTGACGTAAAACCAGGACTTCTTCCATGGCAGGTAGCATCAGGTCGAAGAAGGAGGCCTTAGACTTCAACTGAAATGTCAGGCCACCCGCAGCAAGCATCGGGCCGCCTGATTCTTCGCGACTGGTCCTCCCGTGGAACAGATCTTGCCATAGGGGGAAGTAGGGCCTGCAGCCCAGGTAGCACTCGCAGAACGCCACGAAAATGGCGAGCTGTTCGATGCTGTGCGAGCCCAGGTCAGACGGCTGGATCCCGTAGAAGGCGCAGAAGCGCCGGAAGAAGAGAGATGCGGGAAATCCCATCCCCCGCTCAAGGTGGCTGGTGAAGCAAATAAATTCTCCACCGCGCGGGTCTGGAGTCACCTCTCCGGCTGCAGGGATGCGCCACCTGCCGGCGCGCAGGATCGCGGCTTCCTCGAAGGATGCAAGTAGCGCTCTGGTGCACTTGGACCTGCCCCATGGTTCGGTGGAGGGGACCATTGGCAGAAAGATTCGCGGAGGTCGAAGGGTCTCAGATCGATCGGATCGCGGGGCGGAGGAAGACGGAGATGGGAGAAAGAGGAGGAAATGACGGAAGAATGGTTCACCGATCGCCTACCATTTCCCTTATATAGCGGTTGCTACCCGCCAATTTCGGGAGTCGTTACTACGCGGTGATTACGCCAAAGTTATCGTTGGATTACCCCAATGGATAGTTTGACTGCATCTGACGGTCCAACTTCGTCCATTTGACTTGCTGACCCGATCACTACAACAGTGACTGAACATTCCGCTGACCCGTTCGCCGAGCTGCGACCCGATTGACCGCCATCATTGTGACTAGAATAACTGGTTTTTTCCTTTATTTAGGAGTCCGCCGCCGATTTGACTGGGCGTCCGCATTGGACCCGTATACTCCGACTGCCAACGAACACCTGCGACCAATCAACGACGGCCTCGGGGACTACTGATGGGGATATGCCTACCGGGGTATACCTAGCAGGACGTTTCCGACCGGCCCAGGAGTCGGCGAGTGGGCCTGCAGGACGGCGACTGGATCAAGGCCTGGCGTAGATTCAAGCGACTAGAAGCCAAAGGCCCAGGAGAGTAGTTAGGCCCAGTCGGATTAGGTTAAGAGATTGCCGAGGCCTTAACTGATTCAGTTGAGATATGTAAACCCTAGGGGGTGAGTCTATATAAACCTCCCTAGAGGGCGTGTAGAGGATATGTTCCATCATCCACCCAAACGACTCGCCGCCTAGCCGTCGAGCTCGCCCCATTGTACCTCCATCATAATACAATCTAGCAGGAGTAGGTCTTTACCCTCCGGGGGGCCGAACCTGGGTAAAACCCTGTGTCTCCGCCCTCATCTCGCACCGCAGATGGGTGGCCGCCCTTGTCCTATGTTCTACTACTCGCTGCCGATTGCAGCATCTGCCGTGGTCATTCCCACGACAACCATGCTATTAAGTTTTTGTTCTAAGTTTTTGATAACTTAGCTTCATTATGCAGAGTTAGTGTACGAGCAAAATCTCCGAACGAGAACATCACACGAAGTCTTGCAAATGGATATGTAAAGAAAATTTTATATATATCTCTGTCAATTTATATATTATTTATCATACATTCAGTTTAGCTAAAGAATTCGGTAAGAACCCGGATTATACATGAAGATATTTTTCTGGAAGATTGAAGAATAAAATAGGCTTCCAAGTATAGAGAAAACATCAAGAGGAGGTCAGGAACACACATGTCAATTTATTGGACCAACCTGAAGTCTGAAACACTGATATCAGCTTTGAATCATCATTTGGTCAATAAACTAAAGCCTTCCATGTACCGAAGTATTTAACTTTTCATCTACGAGAACAACGATATTGCAAGGCATACTCTTAGTTGTACATGATGAAATCAACTGCCCCAGCAGCAGCATCCGAGAGAGAGCAGCACCAGCGACAGTGCCCATGTGATAGACAAGACAGATATCATATTGCAAGAGGGATTGCATCAGAAAGAAAGGTGGAGGATTTTGAGGGAGTTGTTGCCGTAGAATCGAATCTTGGCGTAGAGGTGGAGATGTACCAGTTGTGAGGAAGATGCAACAGTTCATCGGCGTAGTATAGATAAATATAAACAAAAAATATTCTGGATATGAAGATAGTTCATATATGTCAAATTTATTTTATGTGTCGCTAAAAATATTTTATTTGTATTGAAAACATTAATAAATAGAAAAGGAAAATACTGGACAAGTTAAGCAACAATTACAAGTAAATAGAAACATAAAGACGAAAACAACAACAAGACATAGAAAAAAAAGCACGACATTTTTTTCAAGAGTAGAAGGAAAAATTTGGGATACAAGGAGCCTACGACTTGATGTGAACAATGATTATAGAGCGAACTCTAATCCAGGTTAGTCCAAAGATAGCAATCACTGACAATGTAACTACGAATAAAAAATTCGGTCCTAAATTAAGCACCATCGCCGTGTCTTGACCGACACTGGTTACCTCCAAAGATCGACTGCTCCCACTGTCTCTCCTTGTTGATGCACCAACAACTCTTGATGACATAAAGGAGGTGGCAAGTGGAGGGTGGGACTTGGCAAGGCCCTTTTCAGAAATGCACTGTCTTGGACTCGGCGACAACACACCTCAGCGACACCTCCAAGGAGGGACACATGACACGCGGCCGCCGTCACCACCGTCCCGACAGAAGTCAGGTGGGACTTTCATTCGTGTATCAACTCATCTCCGCACCCACGAGGATTGGGACAACACTTCCCAAGAAGCCTCGCGCCGCTATCGCCACAACTCCTTGTCATCATAGTCTCAAAGTTGTGGTCTCTGACACCTTGCATGGCTGAGGGCCTGGTCTATCTTCCACCTCCATCCCGACAAGGATCTGCGGCCTCCCACACCTCTGGAATGAGCCAGGACCATCCGCCATGGTCACCACTGATATCTACGCACGCTTCTATTCTTGTAGACAGTGTTGGGCCTCCAAGTGCAGAGGTTTGTAGAACAGTAGCAAGTTTCCCTTAAGTGGATCACCCAAGGTTTATCAAGCTCAGGGAGAAAGAGGTCAAAGATATCCCTCTCAACCACCTGCAATTAAGATACAAGAAGTCTCTTGTGTCTCCAACACACCCAATACACTTGTCAGGTGTATAGGTGCACTAGTCCGGCGAAGAGATAATGAAATACAAGTAATATGGATGATTATAAGTGGTAGTTGCAATCTGAAATAAAAATGGCAGCAAGCAAACATGTAGCAGGACTGGTTGTAAATGGTGTTTTAATACTTAGAAACAAGCTGTCCTAGGGATCATACTTTCACTAGTGGACACTCTCAACAATGATAACATAATTGAACACATAAATATCTTCTCTTCACTATGCTACCATGAACTACTCACCGGTTGGATAACGAACACCAATTCACCGCGTAGGTCTATAAAAGCACACTTAAAGTTCCCTTTTCCCATATAGGTAACCCCACAATGCCACCTTGAGCGCTAGATGGTTCCAGAAAAACACCACAATTTCATAGAGATATCCAACTCAAATTATAACTCATGATAAGTATTTCTGTAATCTTTAGACTAAGAGCCACACACAGTGCGCACACTATCACCTTCACACACGTGGGACAAGGTGTCTCCCGAAATCACATTAATAAAAGCACTTGAGTAGAATAATAGACAAAGAGTAACATCTACTTATTCAACTAGATTACCAAGCTCATGATCACAATAAGATGACACCATGAAGAGAGAGATGAACACATAGCTACCGGTAGAGCCCTTAGCCTCGGGGGAGAACTACTCCCTCCTCATCATGGGAGTAAGCAACAGCGATGGAGATGACGGTGGAGTCGATGGAGATGGCTCCGGGGGAAATTCCCCGTCCCGGCAGGGTGCCAGAATAGAGACTTTTGTCCCCCGAATCTCGTCTTCGGTAGCGGCGGTGCTGTGGAAATTTTCGTGGAATTCTGATATGATCCTTAGCGTTTTCTCGGGGAGGCGTATATATAGGCGGACATGCGAGGTCGATGGATGCCCGAGGGGCCCACACCTGGTCCAGGCGCGGCCCGGGGGGGCTCGCGCCACCCTATGGTGTGGCTGCCTCGGTGCCCTCCTCCGTCTCTGCTTTGGACTCCGTCTTCATGTCGGGAAAATAGGAGGTTTGGCTTTTGTTTCATCCAATTCCGAGAATATTTCCTTTGGTAAAAACCAGGAATAGAAAAATAGCAGAAAACAGGAACTGGCACTGTGGCATCTTGTTAATAGGTTAGTTCCAGAAAATGCATAAAAATTCCACAAAGTGTAGACAAAAACATAAGATAATTGGTGCAAAACAAGCATGGAGCATCAAAAATTATAGATATGTTTGCAACGTATCAACATCCCTAAGTTTAACTCCTACTCGTCCTCAAGTAGGTAAGTGATAAAAAGAATAATTTTTGAGGTGACATGCACCAACACAACTTTGATCAAGGTATTCCAAATCATTGAAAGCTGAGATCAAAGTACTCTAAACATAAGCATGAAAGATATATTTCTAACAATAGGACATAGCAACTATGTTACAACATGAAAGGCAACACAAACAAAAGATCATGAATAATGCTTTGAAAGACATTTGTTTGTTTCACATAAGAAAACATAGCTAGAGTGGTATTCAGCTTGTCCTTCATGTAATAGCAAAACATAAATGCATAGGACACCTTCAAAGTTCAAAGGGTGACTAGATACAAATAATTTGAGAACAAGCAATACCATAATTATGAATCAATCAATAATAAATTTTGGGACTATGCACATTGAACTCAGAATGACAACTATGCTCTCTTAGCTGGTGCATAAAGATAGAAGATGGAGACTCAACAAAAAGTAAAAAAGAAAGGCCCTTCACATAGGGAAGTAGGGATTTCAAGTTTTATAAAGCTTCCAAAAATTATGATACTTATTAGCTTTGAGCTCTCATTGCCCCTATCATTGGCATCTTGAATGGTTAAGGTTAATGTGAGTGAAAATATGAGTTATATTCTTGACAAATCACAAGTTGAAAATTAGTGCCCCTTGAGTACGAGTACCGAGACCTCATGCTACTCAACTTTGGTCACCGTTAAGTTCTTGTCATTGTAAGTATATGTGTATCATAGAGAACTGCCAACGGGATACCCCTTGCCCCATGATACAGGAGTTATCCCATATCAAAATGACAAGGCAACAGACAATGAGCATCTCATCGATCCTTTTATTTACCATGAGAATGGTTTCTTATTGAAGATGCTTCATAGAGTGTGCTGCAAGTTTCCACCATAATTAGGCATGGCTTAGACTGGATGCCTAAGCGTTTCTCTAACACATATACAAACTCCATGGACTTACAATCTCCCAACTCATTTCACACTGACGGCATCCATAAACAAAAGAACATGATATCAACTAAATAGAAATAAGTGCAATATTGAAAGCGTACCCCATGACAACATGGTTTTGCTAACTCCGAACTTACAATTTGCAAGCATATAATCATCATAATATAGTCACAATGGTTCAGGTTTATTAAGTGGAAGAAATAAAATGTATCGTCAAGTTCGTGAGAGCTTTACTAATTTTCTCATAACAAAAATTTAATTTGGAAGAAGGATAAAACAAACAATTTACTTGGAATAGCAAATGATGCTATTAGGTAGATATGGTGGACACAAATGGCAAACTTTGGTTAAAGGGAGTTGGATGCACGAGTAGAGCTCATACTCAGTACATGTGGAGGCGAGCAAAAGACTGGGAGCGACCAACTAAGAGAGCAATAATGGTAATAATCATGCATAGCGACAAAACATTATTAATCAAAGCATAAAGTGATATTACAAGTCAAAAACTAAATGATCATAGAGGCTTGAGGTGACTGGTTTATAGTCATAACATGGTGTAAGCATGTGCCAAGTTAACCCAAATAAAGCATCAAAGGAGAATACCACAATATTATGCTTTTGTATGCTAAAAACAACGCATGATTCTTTCATGGCACATTAAGCAATCTCAATTGTTTGAAACAAGTCAAGCTACAACAATAACCACTAAGCATATAGTCAAAGCTACATCTAACATGACATGATAAAGTCTAAGCCATAGTCAAAAGAAGCTTCTTTTTGTACCACCATAAGCATGAAACATTCTACTCTTTTCCAACACCAATCAACTTATTTGAAACAACTCACAAACATAATAATCAATAAAAACCAGAGAGCTTGTCTCACCTAACTACAAAGAAGAACTAAAAACTTCTAATCAAAATAAGGGTGAAAACAAAAGCTAAACGCAGTACTAGCAAAAGAAAACACTCGCAGGATAATAAGAGTGCAAACTAGAGTGTTCTAAACAATGAAAACGGAGCGTGTATCTCTCCAAAACAAACATGCTGAGATCTAACACTATACTACAGCAAACAAAACAAAATAAAAAATAAAACAAAAATAAAGATGCTCCAAGAATAACTCATAGTATATGAAGCAATAAATATAGTGTCTTGAAAGATGACCTGGTATTTTTGTTGATGAAGAAGGGGGTGCCTTGGGCATCCCCAAGCTTTGATGCTTGTACTTCTTGGATATTTCTTGGGGTGACATGGGAATCCACAATCTTGATCTTTTTTCCATCCATTATCTCATCACATCATTCTCCTTTCCCTACACTTGGAAACTTCCTTCATACAAAACTTCACACAATTCTCATTAGCAACATTAGCGTATGCAAGATAGTAGATCCACTTTTGGTTCAGTTTCAACTCAAGTAAAACATCCATTAAAACATTGGCTACTGTAGCTACTTTTTTTAAAGTTCTTCCGATTAAAATAACTCAAAAAGAAAGAGATCAAGAGGCAACTGCAAATAGTGGCAGAAATCTGTCAAAACAGGACAACAGGTCAAGATCGATTTTTTTGAAAATCTTATGTTGCTCAAATCAAAAATTACAAAACTAACGAAAGTTAGATAATAACCTGGAGCATGCACACAATTTTTTAGATCAATACGACGTTCTGGTATTTGTCACCATTTTTTATAGCGAAGCACAGAAATCTGTTTCGGGACAGCAACTTCCCCAAATCTTACCTTCTTCCTATTAGAGGCTACTCTTGGCACAAAAACGAAATAAAAAGGATAAGGAGAGGTTGCTACAGAGGTAACAACTTCCAAGACTCAAATAAACAAAAACAAACTGAAAGAAAAAATATAATGGGTTGTCTCCCAAAAGCTCTTTCTTTATAGCCATTAAGAAAGGCATGATAATTTCTATGACGCTCTCATATGTATAAATTGAACATATAAGAATGCATCAAGGAGAAAATATCCAACACATTTAAGTCTAACCCACTGCCTATGCAAAGGAATCTTGTAAGAAAACAAATTATTGAAACAAGAGGCTACTAGCTTAGGAGGGCAAAACAAGTGCAACATCAAAACTTTCAACATAAAGAGGGGAAACTTAATATTATTGAGATGCATAAAACCATGTTTCCCTCTCTCATAATAACTTTCAGTAGCATCATGAATAAAATTAACAATATAACCATCACATAAAACATTCTTATCATGAGCCACATGCATATAATAATTATTACTCTCCACATAAGCATAGTCATTCTTATTAATTGTAGTGAGAGAAAATTAACCAAAATAGCTATCATTATTATTCTTATCACCATAATCATCAAATATAGAAGGCATATTGTAATCATAATTAAGTTTCTCCTCAATAGTAGGTGGACTAAAAATATCATATTCATCATTGTAATCATTATATATTGGAGGTATAGTATCATCATAAGCAATAGAATAGTTATCTTCCAAAGTGTGTTCATTTGTAAACATATCATCATTGGAAAGGACATGGATAGTACTAATAGTACAACAATTATTACCATTGTCATTTTCAGAATTGGTGCCCAAGAGATTTTCAATATCAAAAGTAGTGTGCTTTTCCCAATCATGATCACTACTATAGGTAACAAGCATAGGTTCATCATCGAGTTCAGACTCATCAGCAAAAACTATAATAGGAGCAACATGCTTAGGGGAAATATCGTTTCCTCCCTCCTTTTACTCCTCTTCTTCTTCTTCTTCTTCTTCTTCTTCTTCTTATTCTTCCCCCTTTAGGAGGGAGAGGCTTGAAAGTAAGCTTCTCCACATACCCTGGTTTATTGTTAGAGACAATAGAAGAAACTTTGGAGGATTCCTCCTTTTCATTAATAAGAGCAAAACAAATATTAGTCATGTCATATTTTGGTAAAATCTCATCTTTTATAATATTTTGTATGTAAGTATTTGTGTGGCAATTATCAACACAGTAAATATGGCAACCATGTAGGACGCTATTCATATCAAAAGCACTCATATCTACCAAAGAATTTTTTCTTGATAACTCCTCACACCCCAAAAATAATGTAAGTTCATCATGCTGATTAGGAGTGATCATATCATCACAATACAAAGTTGCAGTACTCATTGGATTAGAAAGGCTATTATCATAGCTTGAGCATTGAAAATTGAAATGACCCACTTTATGGCAAAGTTCATGTCACATCCCAAGATTTTCGAAATCTTGTAATGTGAAAATAAATTAATAAAATAAAATTTTGTTTGATTTTCAGAGCCAGAAGAAACTTTTTGAATTTAAATGGAACCTCAAACCCATTTGAATTAAATAAAATCCTAAAAGGATTTAAAAAGATAAACATTTTAAATAAAGGAAAATAAAATATTTTGGAAATACTATTTTAGATCATTTAATAAAAGGGATTTGGGTGTTCAAAAGAGAAGAATGAATTTATAAATCAGGAATATTTTATAAAGCCAAATTAAACCTTGACCAAGCTTTTGAATTAAAACATTTTTATTTTAAATAAAATAGCAAAGGTTTAATTAAAAATAATAAAGGATTGCTTAAATAAAATAATAAGGATTTAATATCCAAGTTTTATTAATAAAAGTTCTGTCATTTATAAACCATCAAAACTTATTTGTTTAATTTAAATAAGTTTTCCAAACATTTGTAAATCACAAATAAAATCTACTAAAATGTTTTGGCTTTATTTTTAGATTCAAAATAAATATACCAATAAAATAAAACTTATTTGAATTGATAATGAAAGTCTATTATATTTAAATATTAATGGACTCTATAATAAAATGTTTTTCCAAGTATTTAATACTTCCAAATAAAACCTACTGATTTGGTTTGGAAAATATTTAGGTTTCAAATAAAGATTTTATTAATAGAATCAAACTCTATTTTAATAACTAAGGCCCATTTTTTTTTTAATTACTAATGGACCCTAAAATAAGAGGTTATTTTATTTTAAAACAAATCTTCCAAATATTCTTTATTTCCAAATAAACCTACTGATTTAGATTTGAAAAGTGTTTTCAAATGAGAATTTTTATTAAATGAATCAAACCATGTTAAATAAATAAAACTCCATTTTATTTAATTAAAGAATGGATTAATAAAGTTATTATTATTTCATTTTGGGCTTTTGACCATATTAATAAACAGAACTAATTTCAATATTACAAATTTGAGTGTTGTTTTAAATTGTTTTGGTTTATGTATATTTGATTGGAAACTCAAAACAGAAAATAAAATAGAAAAGGAAAAGAACACAGAATAAAAAAAAAAGAAAGGAATCAACCCAACCCAACAGCCCAGCAGTAGCCCACCTAGCCCATCTACTCTCTCCCGAACCGTTTTACTACACCGCAAAAGAAACCCGCTGAACCACTGACATGTGGACCTTTCCCCTCTTCCCTTTTTCCACTGACAGGTAGACCCACTTGTCACTGTTCATCTCTCACACCCGCGCGACCCCTTCTTCCTCCCTCGTCGCCGTTTCCTGCAGTGATTCCGCGGACTTAATTCGTCATAATGCCGCCACCATTACTCGCCTTGACTGTGCTCGATAAAACGCCAGCTCCTTTCCTTCCGTTCCCCTCAGACGCCGACCTCTCTTCGCCACCGGGCCGCTCCAATTTCTCCTCAAACTCCGCTGTCTCCGACGAGCTCCTATCTCCGATTGCGGCCAACACACACCACCCCGATCCTCCCTGAGCACACTTACAGCTTCCCAACTCCCAGACAAACCTCCCTGTGCTCTTCGTTCGACCGCGAGCGCCCCAGAACACCGTCCTCGACAAACTCCGAGCACCGCCGCGTCTGCCTCCGACTCCGGCACGTTCCCCAGGTGAAATCTGACCGCCCCTTTGCTCCTCGATCACGCGAGCATCTTCTCCTTTGTCTTACGCACCTGACCATGCTCCTGTCTTGCCCCCGCATTCTCTACAGCGTCGCCTTCGACCGCGGACAGAGCCATCCGACGCCAGCCCTAACTCCGGCGAGCAATCTAGGACAGCCCCGTGCGCCCCTTCGACCGAAGCAAGCAGGTTAAGCATCCCCGTGCCTCGACGATCACTGTGAGCCACTCCTCCCTCTCCCTCGCTTCCTGTGTTAGCCGGAACTCCACCGCCAGAGCGCCGCCGCCGTCTGCCGCCGCGCAGCGCCGCCCATCTGTGACCAGGCAGTGGTAGCCGTTAGATCTGGATCGAACGAATCGGATAGATTGCTTAAACACCGAAGGGGTATGTCCTCTGGACCACTCGATCTAACTAGATCCAACGCCCCACAACCGCGATCCAACCGAACCGGTATGGACCAATAGGAACACGACGCGTGGCACTAAATCTGTTTAAAAGGAATTTGAAAACAGATTTATTTGCAAACTTCAAACCTTTGTAACTTTCAAACCACACGTCCAAAAATTACAAATTTTATATCACTGGATTCAGGAAAACAAGACCTAAACAACCATGGCCTTAGTTTTGAAAATAGTATCTGTTAGCTTGTTTGAATTTACAGAAACATTTGTCTACTTGATTAGAGTATAAAAATTGTTTAAAAGTGATTTTAGGATTAAATCCTTTGCAAAATGGATTTGTGTGACCTTACTGACCCTAAGAACCAAACCAAAGTGTTAAAAATGATTTTTGTGAAATTTAAGTTGAATTATTTAACTTAGCCATTTTCTAACCAAATAAACTCATTGTTTTTATTATGAAAATATTTTTGTAAAGAAAACTTTGGGAAAATGTTATGGACCAAACTTACTGACCCAAAACACCAAGCCTTGCCAAAGGCAACTCACTTGGTGAAAAACATAAAGTTTCACTTTAAAAAGAGTAATTTCTCACCACATAAAATGTTGAATGGATTTTAAAATAGATTTTGGGCAAAACCCTCTAACCATTGACTTTGCCACTTTGGTAAATGACCAATTTGGACCTTACAAAGTTTATAAAACTAGTAGGGACCAATCTTGCAATAGAACCATCCTTTGCATACTTATGCATGACTTAGATTCCATTTGCTTTGTGAGTGTGAAATTGTTGTTTAACTTTGGTGTGGAATGTTAGTTGATTTTGTGTTTGCTTGATTGACTTGTAGTGAATTTAGCAAAGTGTGAAAACTAGCAAGATCAAGGAAGTGAACCCCATTCCCTACCAAAAAGGCAAGTTACACTATCATACAAAAGTCCTACTATTTTCATTATACTTAGTGGATTTTGAAAATATGCATGAAAAGATATTTTACACTTATGCTATGCTAAATCCTAATAGGATTCCCTATACACTCCTTAGTGAAAATATTGAAGTGGTACATGCTTAGCCATGCTATATGCTATATTTTGAAAAAGAGATACATGTTGAGATTTACAAAGGTTGAGAAAAGGACTTGTGTTTTACATAATAAAACAAGGACTCAATGAACCACCTAGGTGGAGGCTACTTTAAGTTTTGGAGAAGGTGACAACAAAAGGGAACCATGTCTATGGCAATCACATTGTGTTGTGCTCCAAAAGAAAACCACCTAGGAAACTTAGAGATCAAACATGTTTCTCCAATTGTGGCTTTCGTGTACAACCACATGCTATTATGGCTCTGGCTTAGTCAATTACATTAGGAAGACCCATACATTGTCTTTAGTTACTGGACATGGGGATCTGGAATGCTTCATGGGGGCTGAAGACAAAGCTAGCAATGATGTATGGGAGGACCTTTTGGAAAGACTTCGTCACATTCTCAATCTGCCAGTACTCCATCTTGGTGAGCACTAATCCAGTAGGCCACTGGTGGCAACAAGATGGGATTGTGTCATGTGGGTAAAGTGTACTCCTTCTGCAGAAGTAAATAAAATCTAAGTACTTAGCCGTGTCCCCGGTTATGGACAATACAGAGCAACTAAAGTTTGAACTATGGGAGATCTCGACATTCCAACTTCTAATATAAAAACTTGAAGCCCTTGTGTGTCTACCAAGGAATTCAAAGAGATTTTGTAAAGCTTGTTGCACTTGGGGTTACCAAGGTGCTCAAGAGCATGATGTACTTGGGGCTTTACCAAGGAACTCATGAGATTTTATAAAACTTGATGCACTTGGGGTTACCAAGGTGCTCAAGAGATTTTGACAAGGATTTGAACACTTGAGTTTCTACCAAGGAGTTCAAGGAACTTGGAAAAGAAATTTGACAAAGGACTTTAAAACCCTTTTGAAAAGATAGGATAAAATATTGCTTTATGCAAATAAGCCTTAAACTCTACTTAGCCAAATATGCATATAATGATAGGATCCACTCTTATTATACATAAAAGTGAAACTTGCCAATACAATTCAAAATGTATTGACCCATGTGGCTGTAACTTGTAATGTTGCAGGTTGATTGTTTTAAAATGAAGATTGTTTGATTGACTAGGACTACAAAATCTACAACCAACATCTGCCTGTGGCACTTTGAAGATGATGGACCCATACTCATAGTTATTCCGCTGCAAATATAATGTAATAGCCAAATGAGCTATGTTTGATGTAATAAACTTATGTAATTCCTGGTTATAAATTTATATTATGACCTTTGCATCTTGATATTACATCTTAACTATGGATGCTAGCTATTGATCCAGGGACTAGCATTGTAAACACAGGAGGACTCTACCTTATTGGGTTGGGACCTCTACAGTTCACAAATAAAAGGATAGAGGGCACAAACTTTTTCACCAAGATCATTTAGAGCCCTATCCCACATTCTTGTTTTTTCATTCCTATGGTGGATACAATATTATTCTTCGATTTGATTCTTTTCACAAGGTCTAAGTACTCCACAAAAATTAACATGCTTATAAGAAATAGTACTTTCAGAGGTTTGAGCATGTTTATTGCAATCATTAATAACAATTTCATTTTTCATGCAAGTTTCTTTAAAAGGTTCATGGTATATGTCCCAATTTTCTTTAGGAGCATTAATATGAGAAGCAAAGTCTCTACAATAATCAACAATAGTTTGAGGATCAAAACCATATTTAGCACTAAGCTCTTGAAAATCAGCAGTTTCAGCGAAAAACTTAATGCAATCATACTCATAGTTTATACCTAGTTTTTTTACCTTTATAGTTATCCCCATATTCGGTATTGCTTTGAATTGTTTCAAGAAGATCCCACTTAGATTTGACCTCCTTACTTGTGAAGGATCCCTCTAAACAGGCATCTATATAGTCCTTGTAATGTCCTTAAAGCCTTGCATAAAAATTATTAATAACAATATTACTGGGGAGCTCATGAATGGGACATTTGAGCATTAGTGACTTCAATCTACCCCATGCTTGGGAAATACTTTCTCCATCATGAGGATGAAAATTATAAATATGATTCCTATCTTTATGAATTTCATGAGAAGGATAAAATTTAGAGTAAAAGATAGATTCAAGTTCCTTCCACTCCGAATGATGAGGATCATCTAGTAGCTCACACCGCTCTCTTGCTTTGTCCTTAAGTGATAAAGAGAATAGCTTCCTATTAACTTGGTCCATTGAAATACATGCACACCTGAACAACTCGCATAATTCATGTATAAAGAGTAAATGATCACCAGGATGGACAATTCCATCTCCAAAATAGCAGTTATTCATAACAGGTTCAACAATTTTGATAGGTATTTTAAAAGGAAACTTTCAGTATGTGGATTTAAAATATCACAAGCATCATTATAATTACCACATATGGGAGATAAAGTATCATCAGAGCAAATTTTCTCCTCTAAAGCTGGGGAACTAAAAAGATCATTTTCATAAAAACTAGCTTCCCCAAGCTTAGACTTTTCCATATAATTAGCAACAATGGTGTTCGAAAAAATCATACTAATAACATTGTTATTAGCATGCAAAGAAAGTTCCATAGGTTTTTTAATTTTCTCTTCAAACACTTCATGTCCTAACTCAGGAAAAATACTATAAAGCTCTCTAATTTTGTTGTTGTTTTCCATTAAGCCTAACTAGTGAAAATAAAAACAAGAAACAAAAAGATATAATTGACGAATCTAAAGGAAATAACTTCGAGCACTCACACACCAGCAACAGTACTAGAAGATAGATTAGTAGCACAGGATGTGAGTACCTTTTACCTTATCTCCCCGGCAACGGAGCCAGAAAAGAGCTTGATGTCTATGCACACTTCTATTCTTGTAGATAGTGTTGGGCCTCCAAGTGAAGAGGTTTGTAGAACAGCAGCAAGTTTCCCTTGAGTTGATCACCCAAGGTTTATTGAACTCAGGGAGGAAGAGGTCAAAGATATCCCTCTCAAGAAACCATGCAATTAAGATACAAGAAGTCTCTTGTGTCCCCAACACACCCAATACACTTGTCAGGTGTATAGGTGCACTAGTTCGGCAAAGAGATAGTGAAATACAAGTAATATGGATGATTACAAGTGGTAGTTGCAATCTGAAATAAAAATGGCAGCAAGCAAACATGTAGCAGGACTGGTTGTAAACGGTGTTTTAATGCTTAGAAACAAGGCCTAGGGATCATACTTTCACTAGTGGAAACTCTCAACAATGATAACATAATTGAAAACATAAATATCTTCTCTTCATTATGCTTCCTGAACTACTCTCCGGTTGGATAACGAACACCAAATCATCGCGTAGGGATATAGAATCACACCTTAAAGTTCCCTTTCCCCATCTAGGTAACCCCACACTGTCACCTTGAGCACTATATGGTTCCAGAAAAACACCACAATTTCATAGAGACATCCAACTCAAATTATAACTCATGATAAGTATTTCTGTAATCTTTAGCCTAAGAGCCACACACGGTGTGCACACTGTCACCTTCACACATGTGGGACAAGGTGTCTCCGGAGATCACATTAATAAAAGCACTTGAGTAGCATAATAGACTAAGAGTAGCATCTACTTATTCAACTATATTACAAAGCTCATGATCACAATAAGATCACACCATGGAGAGAGAGATGAACACATAGCTACCGGTAGAGCCCTTAGCCTCGGGGGAGAACTACTCCCTCCTCATCATGTGAGTCAGCAACGGCGATGGAGATGACGGTGGAGTCGATGGAGATGGCTCTAGGGGCAATTGCCCATCCCGGCAGGGTGCCGGAACAGAGACTTCTGTTCCCCGGATCTCGTATTCAGTGGCAACAGCATTGCGGAACTTTTCGTGGAATTCTGATATGATCCTTAGGGATTTCTGGGAAGGCGTATATATAGGCGGAGAGGTGAGGTCGATGGACACCCGAGGGGCCCACACCTGGTCCAGGCGTGGCCAGGGGGACCCGCGCCACCCTATGGTGTGGCTGACTTGGTGCCCTCCGTCGTCTCTGATTTGTACTCCGTCTTCGTGTCGGAAAAAATAGGAGGTTTGGATTTTGTTTCGTCCAATTCCGAGAATATTTCCTTTGGTAAAAACCTGGAATAGAAAAATAGAAGAAAACAGGAACTGGCACTGTGGCATCTTGTTAATAGGTTAGTTCCAGAAAATGTATAAAAATGCCACAAAGTGTAGACAAACACATAAGATAATTGGTGCAAAACAAGCATGGAGCATCAAAAATTATAGATATGTTTGCAACGTATCAACCAGCACTCAAGGAGATATCCAAAGCCATGTCCCTCTGATCCATATCGGTTCCATGAAGCAATAATGACCCACAAGTATAGGGGGTGTATCGTAGTACTTTCGATAAATAGGAGTGTCGGTCCCAACGAGGAGCAAAAGGTGTTGACTAGTGGTATGGAGCAGGAAATCTCTGTAAATACTTAGCAAACAGATTTTTAGGTTTTTTTTGATAAAGCAAAGAAATAAAGTGCAAGTAATAACGATAATGAACAAACGCAGCAAGTGGCCCAATCCTTTCTTACCAAAGCACAAGCCGGTGGAAATACTTATAAGGACCAAACGTTCTCGAGGACACATGGGAAATCTGTCAAGTGCTTTCGCTTCAAATAGCTGAGTACCCTTCTTTGGTGTTGTAAGTGTTGTGTGGGTGAACCTGTGCTAATGTGCCGACCTTACTTGGACTAATACATACTTGTGATTAAACCCCCTGCAAGCATCTGCAACTACAAGAAAGCAATTAAGATATAAACCTAACCACAACCTTAAACTCTAAGATCATACGCTCCCTTGTGCAAACGTGTCCTAATGGGAGTTCAGGTTTCTGTCACTCCGGCAACCCCACAATTAGTAGACAAATACACAGTGCATTCCCCTAGGCCCATAAATGGTGAAGTATCATGTAGTCGACGTTCACATGACACCACTATAAGAATAGCACCACAACTTAAATACTAAACCATTGAATAATATCTCAACACAAATCCACTACTAACAACATGACTTCTCCCATGTCCTCAAGAAATAAACGAACTACTCACAAGAAATCAAATGGATTAAGATAAAAATGATATGGTGATGGATAACAATCTAAACATAAACAATAATCCAATGGTTCCACTCACAAGCATCAACTACAATAGTAATCAACACCGGGAAAGTTTCCCCAAAGAACTATGCAAGTATTCAACACAATTGTTACAGCGGGATGGAGTGGTGATGATGGTGCTGGTGGAGATGATGGTGTGGATGATGATGATGATCCCGATGGAGTCTAGCTTGACGATGGTGTTTATGGCGACGATATCCCCTCACTGGGAAGGAATTTCCACGGCAGAAATCTGTCTGCCGGACAGCTCTTTCTCTCTTGGTATTTTCCGCCCCGTAGAGGCGGCAGAATCTTTCTGTGGTCGCTCCCCTATGTATTAGGGTTTTGAGGAGAAGATATAGGCGAGAGGGAGGAGCCACAGGTGGGCCAGGTAGGCCACACCCCCTGTAGGCGCAGCCAAGGGGTGGCCCGCGTCTGGGGGCTGTGGCCCATCTCCGCCTCCTCTTCTGGCATTCTTCGTCTTCTGGGAAAATATTATCTTCCATAATTTTTATGGTATTTTTTTGATCTTCGCGAAATTGCATCAAAACACCTCTTTTTCCATTAGAATCCTGACTCTGGCACTTCATCCTCCAAGAATCATCCAACATGCAAAAACAGATGAAAAGACATAAGTAACACCTCTTAATATGAAATATATCAATTAATAGAGGAAAATTATGATATAGAATGGTGATGCAAATTGTACGTATCAACTCCCCCAAAGCTTAGACCTCCGCTTGTCTCTAAGGGAAAATTGAGCTCAGTAAACATGTCCACAGGTTTATGGAGTGAAGTGTCAATAAAATAATACGGATAAGAAGCATCACACTTACCATTACACAACTCAAAGAAGAAAGCAACTCACCATTATATAACTTATCTTGCAACAAGTATAGGAGTCACAATAGAGATGCATAAAGATAAATCATAATTGGAATTGGCAAACTTTGTTCTTGGTCAGAGAACAGCTGGCAAACAATTTCACAAAAAGCTTTTGTAGAAGTTTTCACAACAAGAGTACTCTTTGCTCAAACATAAAAGGTTTTTCATAATGATGGCTTTCAAAGTAATAATCAATAGATAAGAGTCTTGTGCAAACAAGGAAGATAAAGAACAGGATTGAATAAATCACCATATGAATGCTTGAAACACAACAATTCAAATGCTTGCTGGAGATAGAGAGGAAATAGGTTTACTGACTCAACTTAGAAATAGAAGAAATGCCCTTCATAGAGGGAAGCAGAGATTTCAAGTTCATAAAGAGCTTCCAAAATATTATGGTACTTACTAGATTTGATCCCTCATTGCCCTATCATAAGCATCTTGAGGTGATTAAGGTTAAAGTGAACAAAGATGGAGTATATGCTTGACGAAATATAAGTTGGCAATCTCATGTCCCTTGAGTACGAGGGCCGCTCCTCATGCTACTCAACTTTAGTTACCGGTAAGTTATTATCATTGTAAGCATATGTGTATCATAAAAGAACCGCCAACGGGGTACCCCTTGCACATGGTATAGGAGATTTCCTATAACCAAAATGATAAGGCAAACAGACAGTGAGAATCTCAGCAATCTCCTATTTTCCATGAGAAAATGGCGCTTTTTTCTCTCTTTCCTCTTTTCAATATGTCTCTTCTTTTTTATATAAGAGGAAAGCTTCATAGATTGCTCACTATGGTGATGCTGCAAGTTTCCACCATGATTAGGCATGGCTTAGGCTAGCGGCCCAGGCGTTTCTCTAACACATATACATAATGTAGGGTTCGCAGCATAGAAAACAAAAATTTTCCTACGATGTGAACTATATACCAAGATCTATCTACTAGATACAAACAACGGGCGGATGTATATCCGTAGAGAACATACCCTTGAAGACCGACAAAGCTTAACGAGTTCAACTCGTGGTTGATGTAGACGATCTCTTGCCGATCTCAAGATCGAGAGGAAGTCCTAGCGCCGCAAATCAGTAGCGCATATGTGCTCGCACACACGTTCGAGGCACCGAGCAACCTCCGCCTCCTCGCTCCAGCGATGCAGCGGAAGCACAACTCTTTCTTGCCGAATAGCCACCGGGAACATGTATCTCGCTAGTCCAAGACCATGGGGGATAAATTCTAGAGGGGGAGAGAGATCCTTCACGAGGAGGTGTAAGAGACAAGTGAGGAGGGGGGCTCCTTTTATAGGAGGAGGGGGGCACCCAAGGGGGTGGCCGCCGGCCATGGGGGCTGCCCCCTCCCCTCCTTCATTCATGTGGGTGGACACTCCACTCACAAAATGCCCTTTAAAATCCCTCCACTCAAAATTCCACTCAAATTCCCATTAAATTTCCACCAAATTTAATGCAAACTCTCATTAAATAAAACTCTTTTATTTTATTCAGAATTTTGTCAATTACTTTAATGACAAACATTCACAAATAACCCCTTGCTAGAATTCTATTTCACATGCATAACCACTTTATGCAATTTCACCCGAAAACCTGTTTCGGTATCTAGTGAAATAAATTCCTGCGCTTGTTCATTCTTTCGGCATGAAACATTTGCTCCAATTGGATGTCGGTGTCTCTTAAGTGTGTCACCCTACGGTTCATGAATAATGCGGACATGATCGAGACCCCTCTCGGATCAATAATCAGAAGCGGGATCTGGAGACCCATACTGACTCCCACACATTCAACGATGACTTTCTTGTGATCGTCAGAACCTTTTATGCTAGTATCTTAATCCCTTTGTTTCAAGATATATTACATGTCCGAGATTCGATCATCGGTATCTCCATACCTAGTTTGATCTCGTTACCGACATGCACTCTTTTCTCGTTCCTGTGATATAACATTCTAGTGATCAAATCACTTGCTTGCAAGCTAATCAATGTGATATCACCGAGAGGGCCCAGAGTATATCTATCCGTCATCGGGATGAACAAATTCCACTCTCGATCCATGAGCCACAACATAACACTTTATTAGTTCTGAATCCATCTTTATAATCACCCTGTTACGGTGTGACGTTTGATGTTATCAAGAAACTCTTCCGGTGTTAGTGATTGACATGATCTCATGGTCTAAGGATTAGGATCACTTCGTAAGTTGTTATAGCAATATAAACTCAATGACTTTGATCGTAATGCTATACTTCGGATGAATGTTCATCACACCATTACACTAATGTTGTGATCCCGTTATTAACAACATCCAATGTCCATGATCAGGAAACCTTGATCATCTTGTTAATCAACGAGCTAGTTTATGAGAGAGGCATAACTAGGAACTTTCTGTTTGTTTATTAAACACACATGTATTAACGTTTCCGTATTAATACAATTATAGCATGCAAAATAAACATCTATCATATACTTGGAATACACATAATAAACACTTTATTATTGCCTCTCAGGGCATATTCCCTTCAGTCTCCCACTTGCACTAGAGACAATAATCTAGTTACATAGTGATAAATCTAACACCCATTGAGTTCTGGTGTTGATCATGTTTTGCTCTAGGGAGAGTTTTAGTCAACGGATCTGCTACATTGAGATCCGTATGTACTTTACAAATCTTTATATCTCCATCCTTGACATGCTCGCGGATGGAGTGAAACCGGCGCTTAATATGCTTGGAATGCTTGTGAGACCTTGGCTCTTTGGCATTGGCAATGGCACCATTGTTGTCACAATAGATCACCATTGGGTCCAACGCGTTTGCCACCACTCCTAGTTCGGATATGAACTCCTTCATCCAAACTGCTTCCTGAGCCGCTTCTGAAGCAGCAACATATTCGGCCTCCGTTGTTGATCTGGCTACCACAGGTTGTTTGGAGCTCCTCCAACTAACCATTCCGCCATTCATGAGAAATACGTATCCGGATTGAGACTTAGAGTCATCCGGATCGGTGTCAAAGCTAGCGTCGACATAACACTTAGCGACGAGCTCTTCTTCACCTCCGTATACAAGAAACATATCCTTAGTTCTTCGTAAGTACTTAAGAATATTCTTGACCGCTATCCAGTGTTCCGAACCTGGATCCGATTGGTACCTACTAGTCAAACTAATAGCATGTGCCACATCCGGTCTTGTACATAGCATGGCGTACATTATAGAGCCTATGGCTGAAGCATAGGGGACTTTGTCCATTATCTCTCTTTCTTCCGCCGAAGCCGGACTTTGAGTCTTACTCAATGTCTTGCCTTGCAACATAGGTAAGAACTCCTTCTTACTTCCGTCCATTTTAAACTTCTTTAAAATCTTATCAAGGTATGTACTTTGCGATAGCCCTATTAGGCGCCTAGATCTATCTCTATAGATCTTTATGCCTAATATGTATGACGCTTCACCTAGGTCCTTCATTGAAAATTTGCTGTTTAGATAACTTTTAACACTGTTTAAAAGATCTATATCATTTCCGATCAATAATATGTCATCCACATATAATATCAGAAATGCCACATTGCTCCCACTCACTTTCTTGTAAATACAAGCTTCTCCATAAGTTTGGACAAATCCAAACTCTTTGATCACCTCATCAAAGCGGAGATTCCAACTTCGTGATGCTTGCTTCAATCCATAGATGGATCGCTGAAGCTTGCACACCTTGTTAGCATCCTTAGGATCGACAAAACCCTTTGGTTGTATCATATACAACTCTTCTTCAATATTACCATTGAGAAACGCAGTTTTGACATCCATCTGCCATATCTAATAATCGAAATATGCAGCAATTGCTAACATAATCCTAACTGACTTTAGCATCGCTATGGGAGAGAAAGTCTCATCGTAGTCAACTCCTTGAATTTGTCGAAACCCCTTTGCGACAAGTCGAGCTTTATAGACGGTCACATTACCATCAGCATCAGTTTTCCTTTTGAAAATCCATTTGTTCTCCACGGCCTTTCGGTCGTGAGGTAATTCCACCAAGTTCCAAACTTGATTTTCATACATGGATTCCATCTCGGATTTCGTGGCTTCTAACCATTTGTTGGAATCCGGGCTCATCATCGCTTCTTCATACGTCGCAGGGTCATCATTTTCATCAACCATGAAATTCATGACATGATTTCCGTACAACTCGGGAGCTGCACGCGTCCTGTTTGACCTGCGAGGTTCGGTAGTACTCTCTTTCGAAGTTTCATGATCATTATCATTAGTTCCCTCTTCAACAGGTGGAGCCAACTCCGGAACAACTTCTGGCGCTGCGCTACTCGCCATACTTTGAAGAGAAGGTTCCACAACCTCTTCGAGTTCTACCTTCCGACTACTCACACCTTTCGCGAGAAACTCTTTCTCTAGAAAGGATCCATTCTTGGCAACAAAAACCTTGCCCTCGGATCTGTGATAGAAGGAATACCCAATAGTTTCTTTAGGGTATCCTATGAAGACGCATTTTTCCGCTTTGGGTTCGAGTTTATCCGGTTGAAGTTTCTTCACATAAACATCGCATCCCCAAACTTTAAGAAATGACAGCTTAGGTTTGTTTCCAAACCATAATTCATATGGTGTCTTTTCAACGGATTTAGATGGTGCCCGATTTAAAGTGAATGCAGCAGTTTCTAGTGCATAACCCCAAAATGACAACGGCAAGTCCATCAGAGACATCATAGATCGAACCATATCTAATAAAGTACGATTACAACGTTCCGACACACCATTTCGCTGTGGTGTTCCGGCAGGTGTGAGTTGTGAAACAATTCCACACTCTTTCATGTGAGTGCTAAACTCGTAACTTAGATACTCACCTCCACGGTCGGACCGTAGAAATTTGATCTTTCTATTACGATGATTTTCCACTTCATTATGAAATTCCTTGAACTTTTCAAAGGTTTCAGACTTGTGTTTCATGAAGTAGATATAACCGTATCTACTCAAATCATCCGTGAAAGTAACAAAATAACGATATCCACCTCGTGCCGACACACTCATTGGACCACATACATCAGAATGTATGATTTCCAATAAATCTGTCGCCCGTTCCATTGAACCGGAAAACGGCGTTCTAGTCATCTTGCCCATAAGGCATGGCTCACATGTATCAAATGATTCATAATCAAGTGATTCCAAAAGTCCATCCGAATGGAGCTTCTTGATGCGTTTAACGCCAATATGACCTAGACGGCAGTGCCACATATATGCGGATATATCATCATTAAGTTTAATCCTTTTAGCATCAACATTATGAATATGTGTAACATTATCATCGAGATCTAATAGAAATAAACCATTCATCATCGGTGCATGACCATAAAAGATTTCATTCATATAAATGGAACAACCATTGTTCTCGGATTTAAATGAATAACCACTTCGCATCAAACATGATCCAGATACAATGTTCATGCTCAGTGCAGGCACCAGATAACATTTATTCAAGTTTATAACTAATCCCAACGGTAAGTGGAGAGGCAGCGTTCCGACGGCGATCACATCAACGCTTGATCCATTGCCGACACGCATCTTGACCTCACCCCTTGCTAGCGGTCGCTTGTTCCGCAGCCCCTGATTCGAGTTACAAATATTAGCAACTGAACCAGTATCAAATACCCAGGTGCTACTGCGAGCACTAGTCAAGTACACATCAATAACATGTATATCATATATACCTTTGTTTGCCTTGCCGGCCTTCTTGTCTGCCAGATACTTGGGGCAGTTGCGCTTCCAGTGGCCAGTCCCCTTACAATAGTAGCACTCGGAATCAGACTTAGGTCCAACTCGGGGTTTCTTTTCAGGCGCGACAACAGGCTTGCCGCCCTTACTTACCTTCCGTTTTCCCTTCTTGTCTTTCTTGAAACCAGTGTTCCTATTGATCATCAACACTTGATGTTCCTTTTTGATCTCCACTTCTGCAGTTTTAAGCATTGACAGAAGCTCGGGGAGAGACTTCTTCATGCCTTGCATATTATAGTTCATCACGAAGCTCTTATAGCTAGGTGGCAGAGACTGCAGAACACGATGGATGCCTAAGTCAATGGGAATCGATATTCCCAAGGACACAAGCTTATCGGCGTAACCCGACATCTTGAGTACATGCTCACTAACGGAGCTGTGCTCTTCCATCATGCAGCTAAAGAACTTTTCTGAAGCGTTGTAGCTCTCTACAGCAGCATGTGTGTCGAAAATCATTTTCAACTCACCCATTGTATCAAATGCATTGCTGTTTTCGAAACGCTTTCGAAGTTCCGGCTCTAGCCCATACAATATGCCGCAATGAACTAAGTTGTGGTCCTCCTGACGAGTCTGATAGACATTCTTCTCCTCGTCAGGGGCATCATCAAAAGGTGGGGGGCCTAACGGCGCTTCTAGCACATATTGCTTTTGTGCAGCAGAGAGGAGAATCCTCAAATTCATGGCCCATTCGGTAAAGTTGCTACCGTTCGTTGCTAGTTTCTCTTTCTCCATGAACACATTGAAATTAAAAGCAGGTGGTGCCATCTACAATAGAATTTGTAAAGTTTAAACTAAGTGTATGATAGATTGAGTTCAACTAATCGAATGAACTCCCACTCAAAAACGACATCCCTCGTGCCTTTTTTGGTGATTACATGAACCAAATCCACTACACCAAGTCCGATCATCACGTGAGTCGGTATAGCTTCAAAGGCGAGCATCAAATGGGCATCATATCAACTATATGACTCATGCTTAACCTTTCGGTCCGTGTTCCGAGGCCATGTCTGTACATGCTAGGCTCGCCAAGTTAGAACCTTAGTATTCGCGTGTGTAACTGTTTTACACCCGAAATATGGTCGTGGATCCAAGAACACCCGATCATCACGTGATGTCTTGGAGCGATGAAAACATAATCGGTGCATACTAAAGGAAGAACACATTCTTATCTTGATATTTAAATGAGGGATCATCTTATTATGCTAACAAAGCGCTAAACAAGCAATATAAGATGCTATCAAACATCATATGTTTATTAGTGAAATTATATGGTTCCCACAGATGATCTCTATCATGTGCATCGTGGTATGATCACTATCATACCTATATGTGTAAATCCAAGGTCTACGGATTTTACACGCTATGTGTGTTGTAAGAGTATCATCTCATACTTCTACTTACAACACTACCATATCATAACACTAGACTAGCAACAATCTAAACTAGACGCCTCTAATTTATCCATTGCAAGTTTTACGTGGCTTAGGGCTTTCGAGATAGAACCGTTCTTACCTACGAACATGAACCACAACGAGGATAATCAAATTGTTGACAACTCGCTTGCAAAATAGATATTGACTATAGTAGGAGAGACAGACACCCGCTAGCCACTTATGCAAACTAGTTGCATGTCAAGCGTGGAACAGGTCTCATGTGCGAGGACATGTAAAGTTTGTCCGGGCCGCTTCATCCCACTATGCCACCAATATCCAAAATTACAACAAAGGAGCAACAACATGATCATCATCGCCCACATACTCATATGTGTACTACCCGTGTAAAGTATCTACGCATAGATCCGGCTCTGATACCACTGTAGGGTTCGCAGCATAGAAAACAAAAATTTTCCTACGATGTGAACTATATACCAAGATCTATCTACTAGATACAAACAACGGGCAGATGTATATCCGTAGAGAACATACCCTTGAAGACCGACAAAGCTTAACGAGTTCAACTCGTGGTTGATGTAGACGATCTCTTGCCGATCTCAAGATCGAGAGGAAGTCCTAGCGCCGCAAATCAGCAATGCATCCGTGCTCGCACACACGTTCGAGGCACTGAGCAACCTCCGCCTCCTCGCTCCAGCGATGCAGCGGAAGCACAACTCTTTCTTGCCGAATAGCCACCGGGAACATGTATCTTGCTAGTCCGAGACCATGGGGGATACATTCTAGAGGGGGAGAGAGATCCTTCACGAGGAGGTGTAAGAGACAATTGAGGAGGGGGGCTCCTTTTATAGGAGGAGGGGGGCACCCAAGGGGGTGGCCGCCGGCCATGGGGGCTGCCCTCTCCCCTCCTTCATTCATGTGGGTGGACACTCCACTCACAAAATGCCCTTTAAAATCCCTCCACTCAAAAGTCCACTCAAATTCCCATTAAATTTCCACCAAATTTAATGCAAACTCTCATTAAATAAAACTCTTTTATTTTATTCAGAATTTTGTCAATTACTTTAATGACAAACATTCAAAAATAACCCCTTGCTAGAATTCTATTTCACATGCATAACCACTTTATGCAATTTCACCCGAAAACCTGTTTCGGTATCTAGTGAAATAAATTCCTGCACTTGTTCATTCTTTCGGCATGAAACATTTGCTCCAATTGGATGTCGGTGTCTCTTAAGTGTGTCACCCTACGGTTCATGAATAATGCGGACATGATCGAGACCCCTCTCGGATCAATAATCAGAAGCGGGATCTGGAGACCCATACTGACTCCCACACATTCAACGATGACTTTCTTGTGATCGTCAGAACCTTTTATGCTAGTATCTTAATCCCTTTGTTTCAAGATATATTACATGTCCGAGATTCGATCATCGGTATCTCCATACCTAGTTTGATCTCGTTACCGACATGCACTCTTTTCTCGTTCCTGTGATATAACATTCTAGTGATCAAATCACTTGCTTGCAAGCTAATCAATGTGATATCACCGAGAGGGCCCAGAGTATATCTATCCGTCATCGGGATGAACAAATTCCACTCTCGATCCATGAGCCTCAACATAACACTTTATTAGTTCTGAATCCATCTTTATAATCACCCTGTTACGGTGTGACGTTTGATGTTATCAAGAAACTCTTCCGGTGTTAGTGATTAACATGATCTCATGGTCTAAGGATTAGGATCACTTCGTAAGTTGTTATAGCAATATAAACTCAATGACTTTGATCGTAATGCTATACTTCGGATGAATGTTCATCACACCATTACACTAATGTTGTGATCCCGTTATTAACAACATCCAATGTCCATGATCAGGAAACCTTGATCATCTTGTTAATCAACGAGCTAGTTTATGAGAGAGGCATAACTAGGAACTTTCTGTTTGTTTATTAAACACACATGTATTAACGTTTCCGTATTAATACAATTATAGCATGCAAAATAAACATCTATCATATACTTGGAATACACATAATAAACACTTTATTATTGCCTCTCAGGGCATATTCCCTTCAGTCTCCCACTTGCACTAGAGACAATAATCTAGTTACATAGTGATAAATCTAACACCCATTGAGTTCTGGTGTTGATCATGTTTTGCTCTAGGGAGAGTTTTAGTCAACGGATCTGCTACATTGAGATCCGTATGTACTTTACAAATCTTTATATCTCCATCCTTGACATGCTCGCGGATGGAGTGAAACCGGCGCTTAATATGCTTGGAATGCTTGTGAGACCTTGGCTCTTTGGCATTGGCAATGGCACCATTGTTGTCACAATAGATCACCATTGGGTCCAACGCGTTTGCCACCACTCCTAGTTCAGATATGAACTCCTTCATCCAAACTGCTTCCTGAGCCGCTTCTGAAGCAGCAACATATTCGGCCTCCGTTGTTGATCTGGCTACCACAGGTTGTTTGGAGCTCCTCCAACTAACCATTCCGCCATTCATGAGAAATACGTATCCGGATTGAGACTTAGAGTCATCCGGATCGGTGTCAAAGCTAGCGTCGACATAACACTTAGCGACGAGCTCTTCTTCACCTCCGTATACAAGAAACATATCCTTAGTTCTTCATAAGTACTTAAGGATATTCTTGACCGCTATCCAGTGTTCCGAACCTGGATCCGATTGGTACCTACTAGTCAAACTAATAGCATGTGCCACATCCGGTCTTGTACATAGCATGGCGTACATTATAGAGCCTATGGCTGAAGCATAGGGGACTTAGTCCATTATCTCTCTTTCTTCCGCCGAAGCCGGACTTTGAGTCTTACTCAATGTCTTGCCTTGCAACATAGGTAAGAACCCCTTCTTACTTCCGTCCATTTTAAACTTCTTTAAAATCTTATCAAGGTATGTACTTTGCGATAGCCCTATTAGGCGCCTAGATCTATCTCTATAGATCTTTATGCCTAATATGTATGACGCTTCACCTAGGTCCTTCATTGAAAATTTGCTGTTTAGATAACTTTTAACACTGTTTAAAAGATCTATATCATTTCCGATCAATAATATGTCATCCACATATAATATCAGAAATGCCACATTGCTCCCACTCACTTTCTTGTAAATACAAGCTTCTCCATAAGTTTGGACAAATCCAAACTCTTTGATCACCTCATCAAAGCGGAGATTCCAACTTCGTGATGCTTGCTTCAATCCATAGATGGATCGCTGAAGCTTGCACACCTTGTTAGCATCCTTAGGATCGACAAAACCCTTTGGTTGTATCATATACAACTCTTCTTCAATATTACCATTGAGAAACGCGGTTTTGACATCCATCTGCCATATCTCATAATCGAAATATGCAGCAATTGCTAACATAATCCTAACTGACTTTAGCATCGCGACGGGAGAGAAAGTCTCATCGTAGTCAACTCCTTGAATTTGTCGAAACCCCTTTGCGATAAGTCGAGCTTTATAGACGGTCACATTACCATCAGCATCAGTTTTCCTTTTGAAAATCCATTTGTTCTCCACGGCCTTTCGGTCGTGAGGTAATTCCACCAAGTTCCAAACTTGATTTTCATACATGGATTCCATCTCGGATTTCGTGGCTTCTAACCATTTGTTGGAATCCGGGCTCATCATCGCTTCTTCATACGTCGCAGGGTCATCATTTTCATCAACCATGAAATTCATGACATGATTTCCGTACAACTCGGGAGCTGCACGCGTCCTGTTTGACCTGCGAGGTTCGGTAGTACTCTCTTTCGAAGTTTCATGATCATTATCATTAGTTCCCTCTTCAACAGGTGGAGCCAACTCCGGAACAACTTCTGGCGCTGCGCTACTCGCCATACTTTGAAGAGAAGGTTCCACAACCTCTTCGAGTTCTACCTTCCGACTACTCACACCTTTCGCGAGAAACTCTTTCTCTAGAAAGGATCCATTCTTGGCAACAAAAACCTTGCCCTCGGATCTGTGATAGAAGGAATACCCAATAGTTTCTTTAGGGTATCCTATGAAGACGCATTTTTCCGCTTTGGGTTCGAGTTTATCCGGTTGAAGTTTCTTCACATAAACATCGCATCCCCAAACTTTAAGAAATGACAGCTTAGGTTTGTTTCCAAACCATAATTCATATGGTGTCTTTTCAACGGATTTAGATGGTGCCCGATTTAAAGTGAATGCAGCAGTTTCTAGTGCATAACCCCAAAATGACAACGGCAAGTCCATCAGAGACATCATAGATCGAACCATATCTAATAAAGTACGATTACAACGTTCCGACACACCATTTCGCTGTGGTGTTCCGGCAGGTGTGAGTTGTGAAACAATTCCACACTCTTTCATGTGAGTGCTAAACTCGTAACTTAGATACTCACCTCCACGGTCGGACCGTAGAAATTTGATCTTTCTATTACGATGATTTTCCACTTCATTATGAAATTCCTTGAACTTTTCAAAGGTTTCAGACTTGTGTTTCATGAAGTAGATATAACCATATTTACTCAAATCATCCGTGAAAGTAACAAAATAACGATATCCACCTCGCGCCGACACACTCATTGGACCACATACATCAGAATGTATGATTTCCAATAAATCTGTCGCCCGTTCCATTGAACCGGAAAACGGCGTTCTAGTCATCTTGCCCATAAGGCATGGCTCACATGTATCAAATGATTCATAATCAAGTGATTCCAAAAGTCCATCCGAATGGAGCTTCTTGATGCGTTTAACGCCAATATGACCTAGACGGCAGTGCCACATATATGCGGATATATCATCATTAACTTTAATCCTTTTAGCATCAACATTATGAATATGTGTAACATTATCATCGAGATCTAATAGAAATAAACCATTCATCATCGGTGCATGACCATAAAAGATTTCATTCATATAAATGGAACAACCATTGTTCTCGGATTTAAATGAATAACCACTTCGCATCAAACATGATCCAGATACAATGTTCATGCTCAGTGCAGGCACCAGATAACATTTATTCAAGTTTATAACTAATCCCGACGGTAAGTGGAGAGGCAGCGTTCCGACGGCGATCACATCAACGCTTGATCCATTGCCGACACGCATCTTGACCTCACCCCTTGCTAGCGGTCGCTTGTTCCGCAGCCCCTGATTCGAGTTACAAATATTAGCAACTGAACCAGTATCAAATACCCAGGTGCTACTGCGAGCACTAGTCAAGTACACATCAATAACATGTATATCATATATACCTTTGTTTGCCTTGCCGGCCTTCTTGTCTGCCAGATACTTGGGGCAGTTGCGCTTCCAGTGGCCAGTCCCCTTACAATAGTAGCACTCGAAATCAGACTTAGGTCCAACTCAGGGTTTCTTTTCAGGCGCGGCAACAGGCTTGCCGCCCTTACTTCCCTTCCGTTTTCCCTTCTTGTCTTTCTTGAAACCAGTGTTCCTATTGATCATCAACACTTGATGTTCCTTTTTGATCTCCACTTCTGCAGTTTTAAGCATTGACAGAAGCTCGGGGAGAGACTTCTTCATGCCTTGCATATTATAGTTCATCACGAAGCTCTTATAGCTAGGTGGCAAAGACTGCAGAACACGATGGATGCCTAAGTCAATGGGAATCGATATTCCCAAGGACACAAGCTTATCGGCGTAACCCGACATCTTGAGTACATGCTCACTAACGGAGCTGTGCTCTTCCATCATGCAGCTAAAGAACTTTTCTGAAGCGTTGTAGCTCTCTACAGCAGCATGTGTGTCGAAAATCATTTTCAACTCACCCATTGTATCAAATGCATTGCTGTTTTCGAAACGCTTTCGAAGTTCCGGCTCTAGCCCATACAATATGCCGCAATGAACTAAGTTGTGGTCCTCCTGACGAGTCTGATAGACATTCTTCTCCTCGTCAGGGGCATCATCAAAAGGTGGGGGGCCTAACGGCGCTTCTAGCACATATTGCTTTTGTGCAGCAGAGAGGAGAATCCTCAAATTCATGGCCCATTCGGTAAAGTTGCTACCGTTCGTTGCTAGTTTCTCTTTCTCCATGAACACATTGAAATTAAAAGCAGGTGGTGCCATCTACAATAGAATTTGTAAAGTTTAAACTAAGTGTATGATAGATTGAGTTCAACTAATCGAATGAACTCCCACTCAAAAACGACATCCCTCGTGCCTTTTTTGGTGATTACATGAACCAAATCCACTACACCAAGTCCGATCATCACGTGAGTCGGTATAGCTTCAAAGGCGAGCATCAAATGGGCATCATATCAACTATATGACTCATGCTTAACCTTTCGGTCCGTGTTCCGAGGCCATGTCTGTACATGCTAGGCTCGCCAAGTTAGAACCTTAGTATTCGCGTGTGTAACTGTTTTACACCCGAAATATGGTCGTGGATCCAAGAACACCCGATCATCACGTGATGTCTTGGAGCGATGAAAACATAATCGGTGCATACTAAAGGAAGAACACATTCTTATCTTGATATTTAAATGAGGGATCATCTTATTATGCTAACAAAGCGCTAAACAAGCAATATAAGATGCTATCAAACATCATATGTTTATTAGTGAAATTATATGGTTCCCACAGATGATCTCTATCATGTGCATCGTGGTATGATCACTATCATACCTATATGTGTAAATCCAAGGTCTACGGATTTTACACGCTATGTGTGTTGTAAGAGTATCATCTCATACTTCTACTTACAACACTACCATATCATAACACTAGACTAGCAACAATCTAAACTAGACGCCTCTAATTTATCCATTGCAAGTTTTACGTGGCTTAGGGCTTTCGAGATAGAACCGTTCTTACCTACGAACATGAACCACAACGAGGATAATCAAATTGTTGACAACTCGCTTGCAAAATAGATATTGACTATAGTAGGAGAGACAGACACCCGCTAGCCACTTATGCAAACTAGTTGCATGTCAAGCGTGGAACAGGTCTCATGTGCGAGGACATGTAAAGTTTGTCCGGGCCGCTTCATCCCACTATGCCACCAATATCCAAAATTACAACAAAGGAGCAACAACATGATCATCATCGCCCACATACTCATATGTGTACTACCCGTGTAAAGTATCTACGCATAGATCCGGCTCTGATACCACTGTAGGGTTCGCAGCATAGAAAACAAAAATTTTCCTACGATGTGAACTATATACCAAGATCTATCTACTAGATACAAACAACGGGCAGATGTATATCCGTAGAGAACATACCCTTGAAGACCGACAAAGCTTAACGAGTTCAACTCGTGGTTGATGTAGACGATCTCTTGCCGATCTCAAGATCGAGAGGAAGTCCTAGCGCCGCAAATCAGCAATGCATCCGTGCTCGCACACACGTTCGAGGCACTGAGCAACCTCCGCCTCCTCGCTCCAGCGATGCAGCGGAAGCACAACTCTTTCTTGCCGAATAGCCACCGGGAACATGTATCTTGCTAGTCCGAGACCATGGGGGATACATTCTAGAGGGGGAGAGAGATCCTTCACGAGGAGGTGTAAGAGACAATTGAGGAGGGGGGCTCCTTTTATAGGAGGAGGGGGGCACCCAAGGGGGTGGCCGCCGGCCATGGGGGCTGCCCTCTCCCCTCCTTCATTCATGTGGGTGGACACTCCACTCACAAAATGCCCTTTAAAATCCCTCCACTCAAAAGTCCACTCAAATTCCCATTAAATTTCCACCAAATTTAATGCAAACTCTCATTAAATAAAACTCTTTTATTTTATTCAGAATTTTGTCAATTACTTTAATGACAAACATTCACAAATAACCCCTTGCTAGAATTCTATTTCACATGCATAACCACTTTATGCAATTTCACCTGAAAACCTGTTTCGGTATCTAGTGAAATAAATTCCTGCGCTTGTTCATTCTTTCGGCATGAAACATTTGCTCCAATTGGATGTCGGTGTCTCTTAAGTGTGTCACCCTACGGTTCGTGAATAATGCGGACATGATCGAGACCCCTCTCGGATCAATAATCAGAAGCGGGATCTGGAGACCCATACTGACTCCCACACATTCAACGATGACTTTCTTGTGATCGTCGGAACCTTTTACGCTAGTATCTTAATCCCTTTGTTTCACGATATATTACATGTCCGAGATTCGATCATCGGTATCTCCATACCTAGTTTGATCTTGTTACCGACATGCACTCTTTTCTCGTTCCTGTGATATAACATTCTAGTGATCAAATCACTTGCTTGCAAGCTAATCAATGTGATATCACCGAGAGGGCCCAGAGTATATCTATCCGTCATCGGGATGAACAAATTCCACTCTCGGTCCATGAGCCTCAACATAACACTTTATTAGTTCTGAATCCATCTTTATAATCACCCTGTTACGGTGTGACGTTTGATGTTATCAAGAAACTCTTCCGGTGTTAGTGATTGACATGATCTCATGGTCTAAGGATTAGGATCACTTCGTAAGTTGTTATAGCAATATAAACTCAATGACTTTGATCGTAATGCTATACTTCGGATGAATGTTCATCACACCATTACACTAATGTTGTGATCCCGTTATTAACAACATCCAATGTCCATGATCAGGAAACCTTGATCATCTTGTTAATCAACGAGCTAGTTTATGAGAGAGGCATAACTAGGAACTTTCTGTTTGTTTATTAAACACACATGTATTAACGTTTCCGTATTAATACAATTATAGCATGCAAAATAAACATCTATCATATACTTGGAATACACATAATAAACACTTTATTATTGCCTCTCAGGGCATATTCCCTTCACATAACTCCATGGACTTACAAGCTCCCCTTTATTTCACACCGACGACATCCGCAAACAAAAGAGAAGGATATCAACTGGGTATGTATTTACAGGTGTTGAAATCATTCCTCATGACAGCACGGTTCTGCTAATCCCAACGTATAGATGCAAGCATATACAACTTCGATGACACAATGGTTGAAGTTTATTAGGGGCAAGAAAATAAGGTGTGAAATCAAGTTCGTGAGAGCTTTACTAACTAGTTTTCACATAACAAAATAATTTTTAATTCGAAAGATAGATGAAGCTTGAGAATTTGCTTGGGAATAGCAATGATGCTAATAGGTAGATATGGTGGACACAAATGGCACAAGTTTTGGTTCAAAGGGGTTGGATGCATGAGAAGTATACCTTCTCGAAATAGGTTTTTGGCTAGGAAGGCTGGGTAGTAAGCAAAAGAGTTGAAGGAAACAAGCAAACCTATAAGTGATAAATCCAAACATGCAATCTTCCTTGAAGACACAAAATATCTTAAATAAAGAATAGTAAGCTTATGAGACAATCAAGGAAGAAAATAAATGATACAAAATACATGTAAGCTTTTTCTCTTTTCCTTTCGAACCTCAAAAAGTGTTGCTACTGACCAGAGCTCGGTTTCCCAAAACCAATTTAGATCTACTTGATGCTCCCAAAGTGATGCCAATACTAATCAACAAGATCAATCATAAAATAGATATTTCAAACTAAAATAAGAAGTGCAACAAGTAAAATAAGAGACTTCTCATTAATATTCCATAAAGGCACTCACACCAAGGGATACATAATCAACTAAAGGAGAGATACTTCCACAATGCAAACAAACCTATAAGATAACTTATCTACCAAAGATATGAATCCACTAAAAAAAGGTAAAAGATAAAAGATAATGATGTGATACCGTGGCACTCCCCCAAGCTTGGAACAAGACAAGGGGATGCCAAACCTGATGATGAATTACTCCTTCGGTGGTGGTGGTGTTCTCTTGTTTAGGGCAAGAAAACCCTCCAGCATCTTGCGAAGCCTGTTATTCTCCTCTTGAAGCATATCCACCTTCATCATCAAAGCATGGTACTTATCACAAAACTCGTCAGTGGTTCTAAGGGCATACACTGCCTCAGGGCAGGATTTGAAGTCTGGAACCAAGGCTATAATTCCCTGCATGTTACGAGAAAAAGCACGTCCAGTGTTAATTTCTCCTACAAAAGTAGGTTTCCTTGCCCTTGACCCTGTGGTGGTTTGTTCCTCCATCTTAACTTCCTCCTCGACGCTCCAATCCATGTCTTCGCGCCTAGCAACAATCCTTTCCTCTTCCACGGGCTTATTGCCTTTGTCGTTGGTGGAGACCATGGTGCTCCAAACTTGAGAAGATTCCCTGATAGAAACAGATCGAAATGAAAACACGATGAGAACACGATAAACGAACCTCGGGGGATCCGGGGGTTATATATTATGAAGTTTCAATGCATAAGGAAGGCTTTGATATGAAAACGAGGCGGAGACGGAGCGCGGGGGTGGCACACCCCCTATAGGCGCGCCAGGCAGGGCCCGCGCCTGGGGTGGGTTTGGCCACCCCTGACTCCGTTTCCTCCTTTTTTCCATCTCGTAACTTCCCTTATGTATTTAAAACATCAAAAATATAAAAAGATTGGGGTTTCACGAACCTTCTGTTTTCATCACTTTTACCTATTCAAAGACGAACTCTGCAGACTCATTTTCTCCTTCTCCTGGAATTTCCTTTCCTACAAGGTCTCACACAAATCTCAATGGAAACATTAGTGTAAGAAAAAACAATAGACCTTTGGGTACACACTTCAACTGAAAACCCATCAAAACAAAAGCTTATGTAAGAGGCAATTGCAAATGATAGCAGAAATATGTCAAAACAGACCAGCAGGTAAAGATTGATTTTTTCGAAAACCTTACGTTGCTCAAATCAAAAAGTTCAGAACTAATGAAAGTTGGATAACAACTTGGAGAACAAGCACAAAAAATACAGCTCCATACTAAGTACTGAGATCCCTCACGAATTTTTACAATGCAGCACAAAAATCTGCCCGAGGACAGCAACTTTTCACAACTCTTCTACTTTACAGAAGTAGTTGAACTTGACTCAAAAACCAAAACAAAAAGGATAAGGAGCGGTTATTACTGAACTAATAACTTCCAAGACTCGACAAAACTCTTGGGTTGTCTCCCAACAAGTACTTTTCTTTAATGCCTTTAAGTTAGGCTTGAAACTTTCAAAGATGCTCACAAAGGTGATAAATATTTGAAGTGAAAGAGAGCATCAAGAAGCAAATAACCAACACATTTGAGTCTAACCCAATTCCTATGCATGGGAGTATCATGATAAAATGAATTGTTGAAACAAAAAGGCACTATCATAGGAAAACAAAACAGATGCAACTTCAAAGCTTTCAACATAAAACATGGAAACTTAACATTATTGAGATGCATATAACCACGTTTCCCTCTCTCATAATAACTTTCAGTAGAACTTTGAATAAAGTTGACAATATAACTGTCACTGGCAACAACTTTATTATCAGAATAAGCATACTTACAGTCATCAAAAAGAGGTCCAAGGTCATAAACTGGATCAATAGAAGCAAGTTGTTCCCTCCTGAAATCTTTCTTAGGCAAACTATTTTCACAAGGAGCTTTAGCAAATTTGGAAAAGTTAAACTCATAAGAATCTCCATCGAACTTAGTTAAAAGTTTTTCCTTCTTACAATCAATAATATCTCCACAAGTGTTCAAGAAAGGTCTACCAAAAAATGATAGGGCAAGTTTTACTCGTTGCTGAGTTAAGCAATAGAAAATCAGCAGGATACTTAATCTTACCACAGAGAACTCCCATGTCCTCAAGTTGCTGAGTTAAGAAAATGGTTTCCTTATTAAGAAGGTGAATAACCACATCAATGTCCTCAAGTTCACAAGGACCAATCTCATTCATAATTTCCCTATAAAGCTCATAAGGAATGGCACTAGAACTAGCACCAATATCACATAAACCATAATAGCAATGATCACCAATTTTAACAGAAAGCACATGACACTAGCTTTTCTAGCTTTACTAGGATGAGAGATGATGTTAGAAGCGTCTTCACAGAAGACAATGTGCTCATCCTCTATTTTCTAGTGACATGGTATTTCATAATAGCTACCACAGGTTCAACATTCAATTGCTTATCAGGCTCCACAGTTTTCATTGCACCTTTGTTATTGGCACTAATAATCATAGAATACTCCTTTACCTTAGCTGGGAAAGGAAATTTTTCAACATGAGGTTTAGGCACAATATGATTAGTAGTACAAACTTTAGTACTTATAACGGGAACATGACTAACAACATCTTTATACGGAGCATGGTACTTATTCCACTTCTTCTTGGGAATTTCTATATAAGAGGCAAATGCCTTAAAACAATTGGCAATACTTTGAGAATCAAGACCAAACTCATTACTAATATCACGGAAGTCATCAGTTCCCATAAAAGATTTAATGCATTCATAATCATAGTTTATACCTGACTTTCTTCCTTTTTCATTCTCCCAAGCTTCAGTGTTCTCTTGAATACGGTCTAGGAGATCCCATTTAGCTTCTTCCTTCATACGTGTGAATGATCCAGCACAAGAAGCATCTAGTAAATCTTTATCATGAAGAGAAAGCCTAGCATAAAAGTTATTGATAATAATATTGTTAGGGAGTTCATGAATAGGACATTTAAGAATTAGTAACTTCAATCTCCCCCAAGCTTGGGATGTACTCTCTCCATCACGAGGCCAAAAGTTATATATTAGATTTCTATCCTTATGAATCTCACTGGGAGGATCACATTTATAATAAAAGAGAGATTCCATCTCGTCCCATTCCATGGATTGTCCATTCTTCAGCAGCTTATACCATTCTTCAGCTCTCCCTTTCAAGGATATGGAGAGTAACTTCTTCTTAACATGTTCAGTTGTGATACCTGCACACTTAAACAACCCGCATAATTCATGGATAAAAAGAAAATGATCACCAGGATGGACAGTTCCAACCCCAAAATAATAATTATCCATAACACGATCAACAATACTTGTAGGTATCTTAAAAGGATCTATCTCAACAGGTGGTGGTTCATCTACTACCCTAACAGTGGTAGTAGTTTTCCCAAACAGAAAACCAAGTGGGTTATCCATATTGGAAACAAAGTAACAAACAGTAACAAAAGCAATACTCACAGTAAAAGTTTCCCTTACCAGTTCCACTCTTCAATAGCGCTTTACTCCCCAGCAACGGCGCCAGAAAATAGTCTTGATGACCCACAAGTATAGGGGGTGTATCGCAGTACTTTCGATAAATAGGAGTGTCGATCCCAACAAGGAGAAGAAGATGCTGAACAGTGGTATGGAGCAGAAATCCCTGTGAATACTTAGCAAACGGATTTTTAGTGGTTTTCTGTTAAGGCAACAAAACAAAGAGCGACTAAACCATTGAATAATAACTCAACACAAATCCACTACTAACAACATGACTTCTCCCATGTCCTCAAGAACTAAACGAACTACTCACGAGACATCATATAGATCAAGATCAAATATGATATGATAATGGATAACAATCTGAACATAAACAATAATCCAATGGTTCCACTCACAAGCATCAACTACAATAGTAATCAGCACCAGGAAAGTTTCCCCTAAGAACTAAAGCAATACCCAACACAATTGTTACAGCGGGATGGAGTGGTGATGATGGTGCTGGTGGAGATGATGGTGTGGATGATGATCCCTATGAAGCCTATCTTGACGATGGTGTTGATGGCGACGATCTCCCCTCTTCGGGAAGGAATTTCCTCGGCAGAAATCTGTCTGCCGGAGAGATCTTTCTCTCTCGGTGTTTTCCGCCCCGCAGAGGCGGCGGAAATATATGTGTGGTCGCCCTCCTGGTGTTAGGGATCCCTAGGGGGGATATAGGCGAAAGGGAGGAGTCGGGAGCCGGGCAGGTGGGCCACACCTGCCCTAGGCGCGGCCCAGGGTGGACCCGCGCCTAGGGGGTGTGGGCACCTTGCGGCCCTTCTTCGCCTCCCCTTCTGGCTTCCTCTGTCTTCTGGAAAAATATAATTTTCCCATATTTTTCTGGTATTTTTCTGATCTTCGTGAAATTGCATCAAAACACCTCTTTTTCCATCAGAATCCAGACTCCGGCAGTTCATCCTCCAAGAATCATCAACATGCATAAACAGATGAAAATACATAAGTAATACCTCAAAATAAGACATATATCAATGAATAGAGGTAAATTATGATATAGAATGGTGATGCAAATTGGGCATATCAACTCCCCCAAGCATAGACCTTCGCTTGTCCCCAAGCGAAAACTAAGCTCGGTAAACATGTCCACAGGTTTATGGAGTGAAGTGTCGATAAAAGAATACGGACAAGAAGCATCACACTTACCATTACACAACTCATAGAAGAAAGCAACTCACCATCATATAACTTAGCTTGCAACAAGTATATGAGTCACAATAGAAATGCATAAAGATAAATCATAATTGGAATTGGCAAACTTTTTTCTTGGTCAGAGAACACATGGCAAACAGTTTCACAAATAAAGATTTTGTAGAAGTTTTCAAACAGGAGTCCTCTTTGCTCAAAAAGGTTTTTCACAATAAAGGCTTTCAAAGTAATACTCAATAGATAAGAGTTTTGCGCAAACAAGGAAGATAAAGAATATGATTGAATAAATCACTGTGACACCCTTGGGATCAGGGCTAAACAAATCCCAGACCTCCGTCTTAAATAATCTTAACATTGAGCTCGAGAATATCCAGTGAAGAATCGGTAACACGACAGTGACCCTACGACACAAAATTTATTATAGCAAGCTCATAACTGAGCAGAGAACCAAATTATTATAAGCAGAGGTCACTGACCACAAACATCAAACAACGGAAGGAAAATTATGCTACTAAGTATAGCAAACTTAACAAATGGCCTAAGAGCCCTGAAGCATAACGATGACATCCCAGCCCATAGATTCTAGGCTGCCGGCCGGGAACCCCAAGCTACTCGTCGATGTCGATGTAGTACAGAACTCGTCTTCAGGTGAACACCTACTCTACCAAAAGTATCAACAAAGCAAGGGTGAGTACAGGGTGTACTCCGCAAGACTTATGGCTGGTGGAGTTGTTTTGCATAAAGCCATCTTTTGTTTATAAAACAAGAGGGAGAAGAAGCTCGTCTAGTCAGAGTATTTTAAAAGGGGATAAGAGAGCGACATCTCCGAAATATTGATCATCATCTTTTGATATCCACCAAATCATCATTATCTATCAACTAGGATCACCTGCTCGTAGCCATGAGGAAGCATCCTTAAGCACACGTTGATCTGCCAAGTTTTACGATTAGGTTATAACTCTCTATGATCTCCCGTCCTTTCCCAAGTCGTCCATAACCGCGGACACGGCTTTCCGAAAGATTAATACCCTATAGGGGTGTACAACTTTACCCACACATACCAACCTTCTCTTAATGCCACAATGATTAGCCCTCTTCCTTGGAAGGCCGGCAGAGGGTGGTTAGACATGACCTTTACCTTGCTTTCGCCTAAATCCATGAGTCTCCAAGAAAGGGTTCCATCAGCCCATATCTCTATGTCCAAGGATCGGGAGTACTCCCGGAGCCTCCTTCCTCCTTGGTCACGCCCTGTATGATGCACCATATTCAACCCATCCAAATATGTAGATGCCAAAAAGCTAACTACGGACTCATGGATCAGACTAGGCAAGTTAGTCACTCGTGAGCTTTTCCAGGCCCCATGTGGTTATACGCTCGTCTTGGTTCCGAAGGAGAGAACTCCCGGGGTCCTAGGGTTGGCGAGCATGGGACTAGAAAACCCACATCCCACCATGGCCTCCCATACAAGCCTTAGCATGTTTAATCTCATATCACATCTGATCCCATCTCATCACGTTCTCCTATCATACTAGACTCTCTGCATCTGATACATCATCTGGATGGACCAGAACTGACAGCTATGCATGGCTAAGCAGAACACAGATGATAGCTCTAGCAGTGCACACGAGCCAAACCTAGTTATGCTAGGAGAAGTGGATCAGGTAATATAAGCTCAAAGGGAGTATGCAATAGATAGGATACTCTATCTATCGATAAAATACCACAGTAGAATCGTATGCATCATGGCAGAATTGAAATGCTTTCGAAATCATAGGATTATATCATGGTGGGGCTATGCTTGCCTTTGCCAGTTAATAGCAGATAAATAGATCTTCGGAAGCCTTGAACTTGACTTTGTTAGAGTTGGTCAAGTATTGTTCGTCTATCTTCGATGGTCTTGATCTCGGTCTTCGATCTCAATATCGACATCGTATTCTACCGGAAAGAACCAAATACCGAGAAGAAAGGGGAAACAATCAACACATGGCATCGTTGCAATGCTCAAACAAGAATGATTATATGACAAGTTGAATTGCATTAAACTGAAACCTAAAGCATGCTCGACAAATTAATCGGGGTTCCGAGGGGTGAAAGCCCTAACTCGGGGAAACTCAGGAAACATATGAGAGGGGTTACTTTTGTTCTCTAATTAAACTTGTCATTTAAGTAGTTGAAGAATGCATGATTATAGCTTAGAGAGGTAGAGCTCATTTTTATGAACATTTTGATATATTATTTGTATTTTTCTGACTTATAAATAAAAAGATATCGAATTTACAAGTTTATATCAATTTCTGGAATTATTAAATCATTTAAAATTGAATTACTGCATCAAAATGACACAGCACAGGGGGTGGGGTTGTTTTACACCGGGGCAGAAGCTACCCACAGTGGCTGACAGAGGGGCCCATGGCCACCTCAGCTGCCACGCAGGCGGGGAAGGGACCCACCTCGGTTGACCAGTGCTGACCCACGCGCGGCTGACGCATGGACGACGTCAGCGTGACATCATCGCCGGCGGGGCTCACAGTACTACAACGGGGCGGCGACTACGGCACGCGTAGAGCTGCGAGACCAGGCCAGCTCGAACCAGGCGAGCAAGGGGAACTCATTGGCGGAGGGCGGAGCACGGCGGGAGCACGATACAGAGAGGGAGGGAGAGGGTGGAGAGGGTCCGCAGAACCGAAATCTCACCGCGAAGCGGACTAAAGCGACGGCGATGCACGGGGTGGACCAGAGCGACGGCAATGGCGATGGCGGTGCTCGTTGGGCTTGAGGAAGACAATGGCGATGCAGGCGATTCCGAGAGGTTCTCCTCGATTCCTTCTGCAGGGAGGTTGTTGGCGAGGAGGTGAAGCTCAAGGGAGTATCGAAGAGGCACGGGGCAGGCCAGAACGACGGCGGCGCACGACGACTGCGGCGGCTAGGGTTCGATCTAGAGGAAACGAGGGAGAGAGAGGCACTGGGGAAGAGTGAGAGGTTGAGGAGAAGAGGAACATAGCGCGGGGCGACCTTATCTCCACTCCAGGCGGTGGCGATCATCGCGGCGCGAGGTGCGCATCACGACGGCGGCGAGCGGCCGATGCGGCGACACGGAGGAGCTTCCTCGCGAGGAAGACGACGACGAAGAGGTATGGGCCCGGGTGGGCTTCTCCTGGGCCGCGGCGGGTGCTGGCTGCTGCGCGGGTGGGCGGCAGAGAGGAGAGGAGAGTTGGGCCGGCCTGTTAAGCGCTGGCTGCTCTTTTATTTACAAAAGCTTTTCTTTTTCTGATTTCAAAATCTGTTCTGTATTTCTATTTTGAATCTGTTTTGAATTATTTCAAAAGTACCAGAGGGTTTCAATATATATAAAATATTGTAGGAACCCCTTTAGACAATTTGGGATCCATACACTTTGATACTTTTCAAAATTCAAAACCTATTTGAATTGATTTGCAAATAGAAAGAGAGGGAAAAGCTAGGGTTTTAGGGTTTTGTTTATTCTTTATTGCATGCATTAATAGAGATGATGCTTATGATGCACAAAACAAACCCAAATATAGATTAACTAAAACTGGGGTGTTACAGCTCTATCCCCCTTACAAGAATCTCGACCCGAGATTCCAAAGGTAGGAAGAGAAACGGAGAGAGAAAGAAACAGGGTCACTCTAAAGATAAGAGGGAAACACACTAAACAACACATAGATTATATCATGGTCAACTCATGGATGGAGTGTTTAGAAACAACTCTGAGATGACAAACATGAAACACACCTAGGTAACGGAGGAAACAAGAGGAGAAGGTTTCAAGTTGTTAGATAGATGGTCTTCATAAGGATTGAGACCATGGAGATTCAAAAGGGTTTAAGCTTCTGAAAGGAAAGCTTACAACAGAAGGAACAGAACACGGACTTCGAGAGATGAACCTCTACTAAACGGCTTAAGTAGAGATTTCAGGTTGTAGAGATGTGGATCAACAAAACCAAGCTGTTGAACTACTTTTGACATAAAAGGGTCACTATTTCATCCAACAGAAGGTCAAGGCAGAAATGTGTTTTGATGGAGAGGACTCGTAAGAGTCACAAGGAACATGTAGCAAGAGGAACTGCAGATTACCAAAATCATAGTCTCTCTTAAACATGGTTGAGAAAATGAAGGAAACTTTTTATTCATCCAGGTTTATCAGAATCTTTGCCAAAGATCATGAGATCACTTTGCACCACTAGATGAATAGTGAAGAAGATTCCTGATGACAGGATAAGAAAGAAACTTCATTTTCAGACTTCAAGTACTTGGCATAACAGAACATTTACCAACATAAAGGGTCTGGAGGATTGGCCGAGAGACATTTAGCAACTCTACTTTAAATGTTCTCCTTGATGTTCGGAAAAATTAAACATCAAGTAAAGGTCGGACTTCGTAGACAAAGGAAATCATAAGAACAACTCCTATATTAAATGGTAGAAGATGCCTCATGAAGAGTGGTTGATATTGCTGAATTCAAGAGAATACGACAAAAGGTCTTTCCGGCCAAGTGTGTCAACCATTTCATCAATCTTGCCATATTTACAAAGAGACCAATGCCAAAACCTTGAAGAACACCAACCATCATTGTTGCTTGAGATTCAGCTTTGGTTAGGCGAGATGATATTTCAGACTCAGCATGTCCGAATAGAAAGTTTGCAACATTTATACAGAGGTAAAGTTACTAGATTCTCAAGACATGGACTTCAGTGTCAAGCTCCAGAAGAATGAGCTAGATTGCTACACCCATGCATTAGCAACTTGTCGAAGGACAACTGCATACACATAGAGTACTAACAATAAACACACGTGTCCTTAAGGGGACAAAGATAACTCTACTCGAATCCACGGCGACATGTTTCGACAATTGCATGTGAACCAGAGAAGGTTACTTCTAACATCCAAAATACATACTTCGAGATGACTCAAATACGGTTCTCAAAAAGTTTTCCAACATTAATACCAATTGTTCCATATGAATCCAATCTAACATGGAGAAGTTAAGAATATTGTTGATGGGCTCAACAACAAACTTATCGAGACACTCCAAGAAGATGGACTCATATGTTGCTTGAACGAGACAACAATAATGGTCAGACCAAAGAACATGAAGATGTACTCAAGTGAAACATCACAAATAGAAACACCATCAAGATAGTCCTTGGAACTGAGTTTGATTTAACGATAACCCAAATCAAATCAAAGGTGGGGGAAAATAACATATCCTCAAAGGAGATACTATCTTTCTTCAACACAGACAAAACTAGACATCCCATTACAAAGGAACTGGGTCGGCTAGAACTTTTATCTTACAACTCTCCAAGTTGTTGTTTAAGCTCAACCAACAAGTTCAGGGGTATCCAGAATGGATCCTTGGAGAAAGGAGCAGTTCAGAGAACTTGCTTGCTCAAGAACTTGACAACACGGTCATGTGGCAACATGGCGATACTTGTAGTAGACACCTAGAATATCACGAACCACCGGTATGTCACTTAGTTTGAGAGGGAACTTTCTTTACAAGGCAAGAGAATGTAGTCTCGGAGTTTTGGCACAAGCCTAACTATTTGACTAAAGAGAGTGCACCAGAATAACGGACTTGGTAGCACAATCATCCTTTGCTTAGTGACGGGGTTAACCAATCATGCTGAGAATGACGAAAACGTCTGTCAGGTTCCCAACCTTTAATAAGGTAGAGTCCCCTATGTTTACAATGCTAGTCCCTGGATCAATAGCTAGCATCCACAGTTAAGATGTAATATCAAGAAACAAAGGTCATAATATAACTTTATAACCAGGAATAACATAATTTTATTACATCTTACATAGCTCATTTGGCTATTACATTACATTGCAGCAGAATATCTATAAGCATGGGGTCCTTCATCTTCAAAGTGCCACAGGCAGACATGTTGGTTGTAGAATTTGTAATCCTAATCAACACACTTCACTAAATCAAACAAACCTGCAACATAACAAGTTACAACCACAAGGGTCAATACATTTGAATTGTATTGGCAAGTGATACTATGGTAGTATAGTGGAGTCTATCATCTATATGCATTTGGCTAAGTGGAGCTTAGGCTTGCATTGCTCAAAATAGATTTTCCTTATCATTTGAAAACACTAAGTTTTTTGCTTGACAAAATAATCTTTTTCCCAAGGCATCTCCCAATCAAAGATTGAAGATCCATTAACCCTTGTTCAACAACAAGTTTTTAACTTAGAAATTTGGATGATGAGATTCTTGATAGCTTCCATGTCTTGATGCTCAAATTGTCCTTTACCAGGGACATGGCTAAGTATTTAGATTTTACACTCTGCAGAGGTTGTGCACTTTCCCCACAAGACTTGGTTTCACCAAGACAAGATCTTTCAGAAGCCTTTCCTTAGACCAAATGGACGCGTTCCAACCTATCATTCCCACTACCACCAACTGTCCAAATGGCTAAGTTCTAGCAACCTATGTGATCCAGGCAGAGCCCATATTGCCAAGTGGCTGCACTTGAAGCTTCTCAACATTTGACATCTCAAATCTCTTTGTTCCTGGGTGGCCATCCACAAGTGTGTTACACAAGGTAAACCATAGCCATGGGCCTTGTGTAACCACTCAACCAAAAACCACCAAGCAATTACCATTCCACCCAGGTGATTCATTAACTTAGTTGTTTTACTAAACAAAAACACAAGTCCTCAGACTTAGAAATTTTCCATAGTGTGAATATATATTCCACCCTTGTTTTCTATTAGCTAAGCTAAGCATGATAGTAGTAGGAATCTTGACTTAGGAAATTTTACTAAGGTTTCATCTACTAGGTTTTCCCATAGCAAGGTTTATACTTAGCAAAATTCCATGCAAGTTTTACTTAGAAAAATCACTAATGCATAGTGAAAGTAATGGGACAAAAGTATGATGCATCACTTGGCTTTTTGGTAGAGGGTATAAGTTCACTCCTTGTCCTTGCAACAATCACACTCTTCAAGTCACTACAATTCAATCAAGCAAGGCACAATCTCAATCTACCAATCAAGCAAAACATCACATAAAATCATATAAACAAGATAATGCATGCAAGCATGCCAAGCTTTGTTTTATTTGAAAGAGTGGTTCCTAATGGGTCATAAACCTTTGAAAACACCTATTGGTCATTTTATAAAGTGGCAAAAGTCATTTGCAAGGGATTTCACTTCCTAAACCATTTTCAAAACAAAGTATCATTTTATGTGGTGTAGAAATGTTTTTACTAAGGAATTAATCTATAGGGCTCACAAAATATGTTTTCAAACCACAAAACTTTGTGTTTAGGGCCAGAGAGTTTAAAACAAAACATTTCCCAAAAGTTTTCTTTCAAAACCATTTTTAATAAATAAACCATATTTTTATTTGGCTAGAATTGGTTTAAATCAAGGATTCATTCTTTTGTTTCTCCAAATACATTTTTGAATCCACAAAGTGTTTCCTATGGTCAGTAGGTTCAAAACACACCATTTGCCAAAGATTTTATCCCCAAAATCATTTTTGAATAATTTTTATAACCTAAACAAGCATACACAAGTTTCTGCAAAAACAAACAATTTAACAGAAACTTTTTACTAAACAAAAGGCATGTTTGGCTAGGGCTTGTTCCACTGATTCCATTGATATAAAGTTTGCAAAATTTGGACATGTGGAACTAAAGTTATGCAATTTACAAAATTGGAAATCTAATAGATCAAATTCTGTTTAAATCAAACAGACTGGGACACGCGTCCTATTCTGATTCGTCGAAAATGTTTCGCGTGGATCAAGCGACGCAGGCCGTTGGATTAAGTCATATCGCACGGCGCGCAGATGCTACTTACCCCTTCATCTAGCTTCTATCGCGTTCGTCCGATCTAGATCCTACGGTCCCTAGCGTGTGACCAAGAGCTAGCGGCGCTGGCGGCGGCGCTCTGGCGGCGAGGTTGCCGGCGATACAGGAAGCAAGGTGGATGGGGAATAAGCTCACCGGGTTCGCTGGTTCGTGCTGATGCTCAACGTAGTCTTCTTGGGTCGAGGGGCTCTCGTGGTTGCCCTGGATTGCTCACCAGAGTTCGCTCGGCGTCGGGCACGCTCTGGTCGACGTTGGGGGCGGGGCTACAAGGCACAGGAGAACGAGACAAGGGGTCCGTTAGATGCGCGAGGGGGAGTAGAACTTGCGTGCGTCAACGAGAGGGGAAGGGGCGGACGGAAACTACCTGGGCACTCGCCGGAGTTAAAACAGACGGTGGCGGCGCTTGGAGTCGTCGTTGCCGAGGCTCAGGGACGCGCGCGAGCGAGCTGCGGATGCAGAAAGATGCGCCAGGGCCTGGGGAACTTGCATGTGTGCTCGGGGAGGCAAGGGGTGGCGTGAGGCTGCCGGAATTCGGTTGCAAGCTCGTCGGAGAAGGGCGGGGTCTAGGCGCTAATTGGAGCTGCCTAGGGGCGTATAGGTTCTGGCGACAGAGGGGAAATGGAGAGGGGGAGGGGGCGCTTAAGTGAGCGAGGTTACCGTGCGGAATCAATGCTGCAATTATGTGAATTTACTCGGGGATTTGATTGACAGAGAACGGCAGCGAGTGTAACATCCCAAAAATACCAAACTTAGATCAACAAACACTAATCATCAAGATTAGGGTTAACAAAAACTTTTTTAAATAAACTCATGAATGCATGTATATGTGTATGCATGGATTTTGAATTTCTTTAAAAATCACCTTGTTTGTGTGATCCATTGCTTGTAAAATGTTTCTTAGGTGAAATGAACATCATCTAAAACATTTCCCACACTTTTGCTAAAGACAAGTAAATTAAAACAAATATATTAAGTGAATGGTCATTTTGACCAATTTAACTCCCATGCCTACTTTGGCTATCTCAAACTTTCAAAACCTAACAGAAACTTTTCTGGATCTTTGCACCCCTTGAATGTACTCATAACAAGGTATCAAGGCCCACTTTGTGATCATCCAGAAACTTTCAATTGCATAGTTTAAATGACAATTCAAAATTGAATCTTCTTCATATGGGAAGATCCCACTTTTTCAAAACCCACTCAAACAAGCTCAACTTTCAAAACCCAAGCATCTGCAGACTCACCAGCACCAATCTAGCAAACCCACCAAAATTCATTTCAAAATTCAAAACTTGATTTCATGCGGCCATTTCATCAAACAGGTTGTAGACACAAATCAAACAAAACATCAAACACTATAGTGTGCAGTGATTCTTGCCTAACTTGTTCCCTAGTTAGCTCACACACAACTCAGTAGATCATCTAGAAAGATTAGCCCAACACTAGCACCCCTGTGAGCTTGCCATTGTCATTAATGGTGAACAGCCGAGCACCCCCATGTCACCCCATTGTGGACAGCAGGCTAGAGGAAGAACTAGCCGTGCCAACCTTGTCTGGGAGGCAGCCCACCGTCCACCGCCACTCCCTGTCCCAGCCGCGAGCGTTGCCAAGCCCTGGACCACGTGCACAAGACACGCCCAGACCATGCCGAGCGTGCGCCAGAGCGCCACCCTTGACCATCACCCACAGACCGCGCGCCGCCCTCACCGCGTGCACACACGATCACCACCGACCCAGGACACCGCCAGACATCCCCGTTTGCCGCCCCGTGCCATACAGCCACCGCCCGCCGTCGAAGACGCCGCCTCTGCCGCTCAGAGCACCGCCCGTTCCAGACCAAACCACACCGCCCCATGCCTCGCGACCATGTCGTTGAGCATCGCCAGGAGACACAGCACCGTCCCCTACCCTTGCCCATGCCATTAGCCGCCTGTAACGTCGCCCCCGACGAGCACACCATGCGCCCCGACGGTCCCCTCGCTCGACTATAAATAGAGGCCACCCCCGCATGATTTCTTCACACCATCTCACTCCCCTCTCCCCACTGACCGTGCCACACCATCCTCAGAGCAAGGCGAGCACCACCTCGCCGGAATTTCACTGGAGTCTGCCACTGCCGGAGAAGAAAGGAGCCAGCGATTGGAGCCGCCCCAGGAGAAGCCACCGGTACCAGGAGGTTCGCCGTCGTTGACTTCGTCGTTCGCCCGCCTCGCCGACCCTCGCCCGTACCCCGGTGAGCCCCCAGCACCCCTCACTGGCCGCGCTAGGTTTCGTTCTCGCCGGAGTTGTCTCGCGTCGACGATGACCCCCAACCGTTAGATTAGAACTAGATCGAACGATCCACGTTGCCCCATACCGCTTCGCCCAGCCCCGTATCACTGACGAGTGGGGACACCCACTTAAGCAGCCCGCGGGAGCACTGCGCTTAGCAGGCCGGCCCAGTAACATTTCCCGCGCAGCCCAGCAATTCAAATTAAAATTTTTCTATTTCTTTTCAAAAACACTTCAGCACCCAACTTCAAAAATCAACCCAGATCGATTCAGTGCACCAAATGGGATGAAACCAATTTTGTTGTAAAGGTCTGTGAATGCTTAATCCAAGCCCGTTGGATTCAAGTCATTTGGATCTGTAGATCACCCATAGTAAAAATAACAAGGCAGAAGCTTTTCTGCATTCAAACATTTTTCAAATTTAAGCCGTATAAGCTTTTGAGTTGATTCCAACTCTCAAAAATCACACTTAACCATACCTTTCAGAATATATAAAAATATATAGGTTTACTTGCAGAAATAATGTTCAAGAAATAAAAGAATGCTTCATAAGCATTTCTAGCCACTTTAATTAATTAAAATAAAAGGGTAAAACCTTATTAAATGGTGACACCACTTTAAATCACATTCCCATGGACTACAATATGTGGTGATGACATGTGTCAACATGATCCCATGTTTAGTTTGGAGAATATTAAATCTTAAGTAGTTTTTCAATGAGTAGAAATTACTTTTCTAAACATAAAAAGATTTAAACCAAGCTTTAACCTTGTAATGTTAGAGATGATGCTAGATCATCTATAGGACCCTTGTGTGTGATGATTGCAAGTAGTTAAGTATTGTTTGGTGATTGTGTACCTCGTATTTATTCATAGACGCTAGTACCGACCAAGGATACGAGGAGGAAGGAGGATACTACGAAGAGGAAGCCGAGGAGAACTTCAACCACTGCTCTACACAAGGCAAGCTTATATTGACATTGATGCAAGCTAAACCATGCAAGACACTCTACTTTAGCAAGCCTAATACTACTAGTGAATGTGCAAGCTAACACTTGCAAGATACTATACCTATGCAAGCTAACCCTTGCAAGATACCCTACTGATGCCACAAACCCATACTTGTGAGATGACTACTTTATGCCTTAAGCATAAGTGATCATACCCACTTGATAAACCAATCCTAGTTTTATGGCAAGCTTCTTACTTTATTTCTTTATCAAAGCTTACTTAGAGTCTACCTAAGAGTTTGGTAGATACTAGACAGTTGTGCTGAAGGTTGCATAAAGAGCATAAAATTTGGCCTAAGCTAGAAACCTTAATATCAGCCTAAGATATAAGGTTGGACTTAGTGAAACTCCACTAGTTACCACCGCTTATTAGTACTACCCCCACCTGTAGATGCTAGTGCTAAGCATAAAACTTGATCAACTTTTAGATGGGAATACTTGATGGAAAAATGGTTATGAAAACCTTGGAATGACGGATCATTCTATTGAAATGTTTTGGACATGTGTTTCCAAACACTTGATGATTCTGGTGATAAAAATGTTGAGGCATGAGCCTTAGCCCTTTATAAAACTGATGGTTGTCTGGATGCGATACCATTCCAATTTTAGCATACAACCACAATACCCGAATATTGGGTAGGGCTTGACTGGAAACTTATATACCTTAGTATTAGTTCCCTCACGGCCAAGGTCTGAGCTGAGGCTACCTTGTGAAGATTGTCCACCTGTGCAGTACCCAAGATGACAGTGGTCATGGTTGGGAGGCCAAACTCACAGGAGAGGTGCTTATACTAGGGCGTGTAATTGAAAGGTTAGGATTGATTATCCGCATACTGAGTATGGTGAATTCAGGATTTGTTCCTGACGGATGTATCGAATGTTGTGGTGAAAGTGTACAATCTCTGTAGAGTGTCAAACTATTCGAATAGCCGCGTCCGCGGTTATGGACAGTTGGAGTGGCCATACTGTTCCCCCGTCAGACCTTTTAAAATGACTTGTGAAATAAATTGCGACTTTGACTTGACCACAACAGAGTTGTGACCTGAATTACAAGATCCCACTTAGGAGTTATAAAATTATGACTACCTTTGGAACTTAGTAGAGATAAACCTGGCTTTTTGCAAAACAACCCTAGAGCCTAGTGTCCTATTATCCAAAAACCCCCTTTACTTGTTAGTATTAGTTTGCGAGTACTTAAAGAGTACTCATGGCTTTGTCCCTGGCTATTCCCATGGCCAGACTATGAAGAGGAGTACCTGGAGAATGGACCCCAGGAAGGTTACGACAACTAGGATCATCTCCCATCGTCAGCATTGCCTGTGACCCCGAAGATGGAGCTTCGCCTACGCTACCATTATTATTACGTATTCCGCTGCTTGATGTTGTATTAAGAACTGGATCATGAGATCCCTATTTGTGTAAGAACTTATGTATCGTTTGTAATGGATGAAGTACTATGGTATCCAATTCTGTTATGTCTCGCAAAAATGGTAATCCTGGAATTGCGATGTATGGCATAACAGGCATCTAGGATTGAAAAATCCGGGTGTTGACAAGTTGCTATCAGAGCCATCCTGACCATAGGAGACCCTAGTTAGATTGGACGTTGAACCAAAAACTTAGTTTGAAAACCAAAGAACAAAAATATTTACCAAAACTTATTCTCATTCTTACCTCTTTAATTCTTTCATAAAAATTCATGTTCCTCAAAAACTCTTGCAAAATACATAAAATTTTGACACACTTGATCACTTTGCTAATCTACTCATCCTATATTTTTATAGATGGACGTGAAGTACAACAAGTTTTACCAACTTGGGAATGGAGGAGACCTTATCTTTGAGAGGGATCTAGATCAGCTTTCGGAACTTCTGGAGCGTCCGCATCCCGAGTTCTTCGGAGCTCAGCTCAATGGTCAAGGAGGAGAAGATCTGCAGTGGCTAATTGTTGCAAGTCTCCGAGGAAAGATTGAACCTCCCACTGCGGAGGGAATTCAGTTTACCTTGAGGGAAAACAACTGGCTCGATGGACTTGCCAGAGCAATGCAGGAAGCTCTTTCCCGTCTGTGTGGGCAGAGCATCAATCATATCAAGGGTACTCGCTTTGAGTTTTTCCCAAGGCGTGATGCAAATGGACAACCACTGGAAGCCCCATACCACCCCGAGCTGAAGACTCAATTGGACCACCTTAGCTTCATGATGTATGATCGTCAGCAGGAGCTGGACAACTGCCGTGACTATTGCAACCACAAGTCTGCCATCATCAAGACGAAGGATCAGACCATCGCCATGCTAGCAAAGGATCGCAAGTCTCGCCGCCGTCAGATCGACAAGAAGGAGCACATTATTGCCCGTCTTCGCCATCGCATCTCATCTCTGGAAGAGACCATCCACGAGAGAGACATGCAGTTAGAGGAAAGGGAGAATGCCGGAGAAGATCTTCGTGGAGACCCTTACTCCTATCTCAGCGATGACGATGATTTTCTGGAGGATCAGGCCATGGAATTCTTCACCGATGAGGATGATTTTGCCTTCATCGATGATGCGGAAGATGATGAAGCCACAGACTTTGAGGAGTAGTAGCACTAACCACTAGCGTAGTGAGTAGTAGTTGGTCCCACTGTATCGTAGTTCCAGAATGGTTCTTAAAACCATCTGTTTTCTTTGTTGTGGTGTGTGTTGTACTGTGTGCTATGAGTGAATGAATGAACAAGCAAGTTTCTAGAAAAACCTGAGTCAAACTTTAAAAACTTTTCAAAAACCCAAAACCTTAGCAATTTCCCTCTCTTCTCATAATCTATATCAAACTTCAGATGCCACGTGGAGGAAGTGGTTCAGCCCCGGACCCGATGTTGCAGATCCTGCAAATGTTGACTTCTGACCGCGAAGCTGAAAGAGCGGAACGTCAAGCCAACCTAGCCACTCTGCAATAGATAGCCCAGCTAGCCCACAACAACCAAGGCCATGGAAATCAGGACAACCACGGATCTAAGCTCAAGAATTTCCAGAATACCAACCCACCCGTTTTCACCAAGTCAGAAGAACCCCTAGACGCCGATGATTGGCTACAAACCATGAAAAACAACTTAGAAGTAGCAGGAGTGGAAGCCAACGAGAAAGTCTTGTTCGCCACCCATTATCTAGCCGGAGATGCCAGGGCATGGTGGAACAGTGTTCTTGCAATGAAAGGAGGCCAAATGATGACCTGGGAGGAATTCAAGGTCAAGTTCAGTAGAACCCATGTGCCACCAGGTTTGATCAAGAGAATGAGAGACGAGTTCAGAGAATTGAAGCAAGGAAGGATGACTATAGTGGAATACAGTGACAAATTTTTGTCATTAGCTAGGTATGCCCCGAACGAGATAGACACCGAAGCCAAGAAGAAAGAAAGATTCCTGAATGGTCTGCATGACGAGATGCAGACAGTGTTAGTCAATATCCCCTTTGCTGATATTGAAGCCCTTGTCGACTCTTCTATCCAGATGGAAGGAAAGATCAACCAGGCCAATGAGAACCGCAAGCGTCGCATGATGCATCAACCAGGAACCCATCAGACCCCAAAGTATCGCCCCAACCCATCTCCAGGATTTGCCCAAAGAACCAACAGACTCCCTATGACCCGTCCGACCTATCCCAACTGTGGAAACCCTAGACCCGGAGGAAATCACAACAACCCCGAAAACTCTACCAATTTCACCCGTGCCCCACCCAAGTTCAACACCAACAATGCTACCGCCAACCCCAATACTGCCCCGAGGACTGGAAGCAATGTTGTGCCTGTCGCAGCCAAGGACAAGTCACAAGTGACCTGTTATGACTGTGGAAATAAAGTCCACTCAACGAGTGCCCCAACAAGAATAATGCTACAGCCCCCAACGCCAATGTCCCAGCTCAGCAGCAGTGTCGTGTCCAGCCAGGGAGAAGATTTGCCCCAGGGAATTCACTCAACCGCAATGGCCGTCTTTTTCTCATGCATGCTGAAGAAGCTCAAGAAGCGCCAGACGTCGTGCTGTGTATGTTTTCTGTTAATTCAGTACTTGCAAGAGTGTTGTTTGATTCTGGTGCATCACATTCATTTGTCACCGAAGAATTTGCCTGCACTAGTAAAATTCAACCAACCAAATTGAAGCATGTGATGATTGTACAAATTCCCGGATCAACCACCAAGGCTAGGCAAATTTGCAAAGCCGTCCCTATCCGAATCCATGGCATGGATTTTTATGCTAATCTAATAGTACTCGGAACTAAAGGTTTGGAAGTAGTACTAGGAATGGATTGGATGTCCAAACATAAAGGATTGATTGACTGCGCCAAGAAAGCCATCACCATGACCAGTACCGCCGGAATATCAGTCGAGCATATATCTGAAACCTTACCTCGCCAATTCAAGTGTAACAAGAGTCTAGCCCAACCTACCATTGACCAAGTTCGGATAGTCTGTGAATACCCCGATGTATTTCCAGATATTTTGCCTGGTATGCCCCCAGATCGGGATATCGAGTTTATCATCGAACTAATCCCCGGAATAGGACCCATAGCCCAGAGACCCTATAGTATGAACCCGTCAGAACTAGAAGAACTGAAGAAGCAACTGGATTCGATGTTAGAAATCGGATTGATTCAACCGAGTGCGTCCCCATGGAGGTCACATGTCTTGTTTGTGGACAAGAAGGATGGAGGTAACCGTTTGTGTATGGATTATCGAAAGTTGAATGATGTCACCATCAAGACAAGTACCCCTTGCCTAAGATAGAAGATTTGTTTGATCAGTTGACCGGAGCCCAGGTGTTTTCTAAGATTGATCTTAGGACTGGCTATCATCAACTCAAGATTCGTGCAGAAGATATTCCAAATACTGCCTTTACCACCAGATATGGATTGTATGAGTATACAGTCATGTCTTTTGGATTAACCAATGCCCCCGCTTATTTCATGAACCTAAGATTTGTATGGACTTCCTGGATAAGTTTGTCATTGTTTTCATTGAAGACATTCTGATTTATTCCAAATCAGAACAAGAACATGAGCTACACCTAAGGACCATTCTTGGAACCCTTAGAGAGCATCAGCTGTATGCAAAATTTAGCAAATGTGAATTCTGGTTACAGGAAGTAGGATTCCTCGGTCACATTGTATCAGCCGGAGGAATTGCTGTTGACCCTGCCAAAGTGAAAGATGTAGAAGATTGGCAAGCCCCAACCACTCAAACCCAAGTTCGCGCTTTTCTCGGATTGGCGGGATACTACCGCAAATTCGTAGAAGGATTCTCGAGTATCGCCCGACCCATGACCCAATTGCTGAAGAAGGACAAGAAGTTTGAATGGACCGACAAATGTGAAGCGAGTTTTCAAGAACTCAAGAGGAGATTGATTTTAGCCCCAATCTTGATCATGCCGGATATCATGAAGCCCTTCGATGTGTATTGTGACACATCCAAGATTGGTCTCGGATGTGTGCTAATGCAAGAAGGCAAAGTTATATCTTATCTATCGCGATAATTGAAGCAACATGAACAAAATTACCCAACCCATGACCTCGAACTCGCAGCCGTAGTTCTAGCCCTGAAGACATGGAGACATTACCTGATGGGAAACCGTTGTGAGATTTATTCGGATCACAAGAGCCTAAAGTATATATTCACTCAGAAGGAGCTGAATATGAGGCAGAGAAGATGGATTGAGCTAATCAAGGATTATGACCTGGACATTCACTATCACCCTGGTAAAGCCAATGTGGTAGTCGATGCCCTTAGCAGATTGCCGTGCCGCTTGAACTCCATGATTTTGAAGGAGCAACCAAGTTTGCACAAAGAGATGGAAGATTTTCGAGTGGAATTAGTAAGTGAAGGATTTTTGGCTAGCATAGAACTTCAGCCCACTTTGATCAGTCAGATTAAAGAGGCGCAGAAGGGAAATGCTACTATCGACGGAATCAAGCGTCGTATCGGTACAGGCAAAGTACCCGGATTCACCGAGGACGAAGAAGGAGTTATGTGGTACAAAGGACGCCTTTGTGTACCAGCAGATTCGGAGTTGAAAGAAGTTATCTTGAAGGAGGCTCACGATACTCTTTATTCTATACATCCCAGAGGAACTAAGATGTATCAAGATTTGAAAGAGCAATTTTGGTGGCATAAGATGAAGAGAGAAATCGGAAGCTATATCGCCAAGTGTGATATATGTCAGCGAGTCAAGGCAGGACATCAAAGACCTGCTGGATTGTTGCAACCTTTGCAGATTCCGGATGGAAATGGGATTCTGTAGGAATGGACTTTATCACTGGACTACCAACTTCTAGTTGGGGAAATGACTCTATTTGGGTCATAGTGGACAGATTGTCCAAAGTCGCCCATTTCTTGCCCGTTAAAACTACCTATCAGAGTTCGAAGCTAGCGGAGTTGTACATCTCTAGGATCGTTAGTTTGCATGGAGTCCCCAAGAATATAGTATCGGATCGAGGAACTCAATTTACCTCGAGATTCTGGAAGAAAGTCCAAGAAGGTTTAGGAACCCGCCTAAATTTCAGTACCGCGTATCACCCTCAGACCGATGGACAAACGGAACGAGTAAAACAAATACTCGAAGATATGCTTAGAGCATGCGTGCTAGAATATGGATCCAAGTGGGAAGACTGTCTGCCGTTTGCAGAATTTTCTTACAACAATAGTTACCAAGCCAGTTTGCAAATGGCCCCATTTTAATTCATGTACGGAAGAAAGTGCCGCACCCCTTTGAACTGGTCGGAAGTAGGAGAGATTCATATTTTCAGACCCGACATCCTACGAGAAGCAGAAGAGAAGGTTCACAAGATTCGTGAGCACCTCCAGACATCCCAATCCCGACAAAAGAGTTACGCCGACAAGAGACGTCGAGACCTCGCCTTCAACATCGGAGATTTTGTTTATCTGAAAGTGTCGCCATTGAAGGGAATGCAGCGTTTCCAACTCAAAGGAAAGTTAGCCCCCAGATATATCAGACCTTTCAAAATTCTGAACCGTCGAGGAGAAGTATCATATCAACTGGAGCAACCAGAAGAGATGTCAGCTGTGCACAATGTGTTCCATATCTCGTTACTTCGCAAATGTCTCGAAGTCCCCGAGAAGACCGAAGTGTTCAAGAATATCGATCACCGGACCATAGAGATCAATGATGACCTGACCTATCCCGAAGTACCCATCCGTATATTGGAAGAAGCCTTTCGAACTACCAGAACCCAAAGCATCAAGTTTCTCAAGATTCAATGGAGCAATCACATAGAAGAGGAAGCTACCTGGGAACGCGAAGATCACATCAGAATGGAGTTTCCAGATCTCTTCAAATCCTAGGTAATCTTTTCGTCCTTTTTCAAATCTCGGGACGAGATTTTGTTTAAGGGGGGAAGATTTGTAACATCCCAAAAATACCAAACTTAGATCAACAAACACTAATCATCAAGATTAGGGTTAACAAAAACTTTTTAAATAAACTCATGAATGCATGTATATGTGTATGCATGGATTTTGAATTTCTTTAAAAACCACCTTGTTTGTGTGATCCATTGCTTGTAAAATGTTTCTTAGGTGAAATGAACATCATCTAAAACATTTCCCACACTTTTCCTAAAGACAAGTAAATCAAAACAAATATATTAAGTGAATGGTCATTTTGACCAATTTAACTCCCATGCCTACTTTGGTTGTCTCAAACTTTCAAAACCTAACAGAAACTTTTCTGGATCTTTGCACCCCTTGAATGTACTCATAACAAGGTATCAAGGCCCACTTTGTGATCATCCAAAAACTTTCAATTGCATAGTTTAAATGACAATTCAAAATTGAATCTTCTTCATATGGGAAGATCCCACTTTTTCAAAACCCACTCAAACAAGCTCAACTTTCAAAACCCAAGCATCTGCAGACTCACCAGCACCAATCTAGCAAACCCACCAAAATTCATTTCAAAATTCAAAACTTGATTTCATGCGGCCATTTCATCAAACAGGTTACAGATACAAATCAAACAAAACATCAAACACTATAGTGTGCAGTGATTCTTGCCTAACTTGTTCCCTAGTTAGCTCACACACAACTCAGTAGATCATCTAGAAAGATTAGCCCAACACTAGCACCCCTGTGAGCTTGCCATTGTCATTAATGGTGAACAGCCGAGCACCCCCATGTCACCCCATTGTGGACAACAGGCTAGAGGAAGAACTAGCCGTGCCAACCTTGTCTGGGAGGCAGCCCACCGTCCACTGCCACTCCCTGTCCCAGCCGCGAGCGTTGCCAAGCCCTGGACCACGCGCACAAGACACGCCTAGACCATGCCGAGCGTGCGCCAGAGCGCCGCCCTCGACCATCACCAACAGACCGCGCGCCGCCCTCACCACGTGCACACACGATCACCACCGACCCAGGAGACCGCCAGACATCTCCGTTTGCCGCCCCGTGCCATACAACCACCGCCCGCCGTCGAAGACGCCGCCTCTGCCGCTCAGAGCACCGCCCGTTCCAGACCAAACCACACCGCCCCATGCCTCGCGACCATGTCATTGAGCATCGCCAGGAGACACAGCACCGTCCCCTACCCTTGCCCATGCCATTAGCCGCCTGTAACGTCGCCCCCGACGAGCTCACCGTGCGCCCCGACGGTCCCCTCGCTCGACTATAAATAGAGGCCACCCCCGCACGATTTCTTCACACCATCTCACTCCCCTCTCCCCACTGACCGTGCCACACCATCCTCAGAGCAAGGCGAGCACCACCTCGCCGGAATTTCACTGGAGCCTGCCGCTGCCGGAGAAGAAAGGAGCCAGCGATTGGAGTCGCCCCAGGAGAAGCCACCGGTACCAGGAGGTTCGCCGTCGTCGACTTCGTCATTCGCCCGCCTCGCCGACCCTCGCCCGTACCCCGGTGAGCCCCCAGCACCCCTCACTGGCTGCGCTAGGTTTCATTCTCGCCGGAGTTGTCTCGCGTCGACGATGACCCCCAGTCGTTGGATTAGAACTAGATCGAACGATCCACGTTGCCCCATTGCGCTTCACCCAGCCCCGTGTCACTAACGAGTGAGGACACCCACTTAAGCATCCCGCGGGAGCACTGCGCTTAGCAGGCCGGCCCAGTAACATTTCCCGCGCAGCCCAGCAATTCAAATTAAAACTTTTCTATTTCTTTTCAAAAACACTCCAGCACCCAACTTCAAAAATCAACCCAGATCGATTCAGTGCACCAAATGGGATGAAACCAATTTTGTTGGAAAGGTCTGTGAATACTTAATCCAAGCCCGTTGGATTCAAGTCATTTGGATCTGTAGATCACCCATAGTAAAAATAACAAGGCAGAAGCTTTTCTGCATTCAAACATTTTTCAAATTTAAACCATAAAAGCTTTTGAGTTGACTCCAACTCTCAAAAATCACATTTGATCGTACCTTTCAGAATATATAAAAATATATAGGTTTACTTGCATAAATAATGTTCATGAAATAAAAGAATGCTTCATAAGCATTTCTAGCCACTTTAATTAATTAAAATAAAAGGGTAAAACCTTATTAAATGGTGACACCACTTTAAATCACATTCCCATGGACTACAATATGTGGTGATGACATGTGTCAACATGATCCCATGTTTAGTTTGGAGAATATTAAATCTTAAGTAGTTTTTCAATGAGTAGAAATTACTTTTCTAAAAATAAAAAGATTTAAACCAAGCTTTAACCTTGTAATGTTAGAGATGATGCTAGATCATCTATAGGACCCTTGTGTGTGATGATTGCAAGTAGTTAAGTATAGTTTGGTGATTGTGTACCTCGTATTTATTCATAGACGCTAGTACCGACCAAGGATACGATGAGGAAGGAGGATACTACGAAGAGGAAGCCGAGGAGAACTTCAACCACTGCTCTGCACAAGGCAAGCTTATATTGACATTGATGCAAGCTAAACCTTTCAAGACACTCTACTTTAGCAAGCCTAATACTACTAGTGAATGTGCAAGCTAACACTTGCAAGATACTATACCTATGCAAGCTAACCCTTGCAAGATACCCTACTGATGCCACAAACCCATACTTGTGAGATGACTACTTTATGCCTTAAGCATATGTGATCATACCCACTTGATAAACCAATCCTAGTTTTATGGCAAGCTTCTTACTTTATTTCTTTATCAAAGCTTACTTAGAGTCTACCTAAGAGTTTAGTAGATACTAGACAGTTGTGCTGAAGGTTGCATAAAGAGCATAAAATTTGGCCTAAGCTAGAAACCTTAATATCAGCCTAAGATATAAGGTTGGACTTAGTGAAACTCCACTAGTTACCACCCCTCATTAGTACTACCTCCACCTGTAGATGCTAGTGCTAAGCATAAAACTTGATCAACTTTTAGATGGGAATACTTGATGGAAAAATGGTTATGAAAACCTTGGAATGATGGATCATTCTATTGAAATGTTTTGGACATGTGTTTCCAAACACTTGATGATTCTGGTGATAAAAATGTTGAGGCATGAGCCTTAGCCCTTTATAAAACTGATGGTTGTCTGGATGCGATACCATTCCAATTTTAGCGTACAACCACAATACCCGAATATTGGGTAGGGCTTGACTGGAAACTTATATACCTTAGTATTAGTTCCCTCACGGCCAAGGTCTGAGCTGAGGCTACCTTGTGAAGATTGTCCACCTGTGCAGTACCCAAGATGACAGTGGTCATGGTTGGGAGGCCAAACTCACAGGAGAGGTGCTTATACTAGGGCGTGTAATTGAAAGGTTAGGATTGATTATCCGCATACTGAGTATGGTGAATTCAGGATTTGTTCCTGACGGATGTATCGAATGTTGTGGTGAAAGTGTACAATCTCTGCAGAGTGTCAAACTATTCGAATAGCCGCGTCCGCGGTTATGGACAATTGGAGTGGCCATACTGTTCCCCCGTCAGACCTTTTAAAATGACTTGTGAAATAAATTGCGACTTTGACTTGACCACAACAGAGTTGTGACCTGAATTACAAGATCCCACTTAGGAGTTATAAAATTATGACTAGCTTTGGAACTTAGTAGAGATAAACCTGGCTTTTTGCAAAACAACACTAGAGCCTAGTGTCCTATTATCCAAAAAACCCCTTTACTTGTTAGTATTAGTTTGCGAGTACTTAAAGAGTACTCATGGCTTTGTCCCTGGCTATTCCCATGGCCAGACTATGAAGAGGAGTACCTGGAGGATGGACCCCAGGAAGGTTACGACAACTAGGATCATCTCCCATCGTCAGCATTGCCTGTGACCCCGAAGATGGAGCTTCGCCTACGCTACCGTTATTATTGCGTATTCCGCTGCTTGATGTTGTATTAAGAACTGGATCATGAGATCCCTATTTGTGTAAGAACTTATGTATCGTTTGTAATGGATGAAGTACTATGGTATCCAATTTTGTTATGTCTCGCAAAAATGGTAATCCTGGGATTGCGATTTATGGCATAACAGGCATCTAGGATTGAAAAATCCAGGTGTTGACAGCGAGGAGGAAGAACGAGTCCGCGGTTGAAGACGTTGACGAGGCAGGTGGGGCCGCTTGGCAGCGTGAGAGAAAGAGAGGGAACGGGGGTCCACTGGTCAGTCGCTGAGTGGGTGATTTGCGGAGTGCGAAACGTTTTTCTGCGGGGTGAGAGGGAGTGGGCTAACTGGGCCTAGTGGGCTTGCTGGGTTGGGTCGAGTCCAATTCATATTTTTTCTTTCTGATTGCTTTTTCCTTTTTCTGTTTGAATTTCCTGTTTTGAATTTCAAACAACAAATCAAACATCCAAAACAATTCAAACCTCCTCCAAACTTGTATTGGGTTTTGGTTCTGTTTAACAACATAAACCAAAGTCCAAAACAAAATAATATTTTTATTCTTTTTAGGATCTATTTAATAATTAAATAAATAGTCCTTAGTTATTAATTCAAATAGGATTTGTTTTATTTAATAAAATCTCCATTTGAAATCTAAATATTATCAAAACCAAATCAGTAGGTTTTATTTGAAATATAAAATACTTGGAAAACTTGTTTAAAATAAATTAACAAGTTTTGATGTTTTAATTAAAATGGTAAAACCTTTATTTTTAATAAAATTGGATATTAATAAATCCTCATTATTTTGTTTAAATAAACCTTTACTCTTTTAATCAAAACAAAAATATTTTATTTCAAAAACTTGGCCAAGGTTTACTTTGGCTTTATAAAATAATCCTTATTTATTTTCTACCTTTTATTTGAAACCAAATCTTTTTATTAAAAGATCCAAAATAGTATTTCCAAATATTTTAACTTTATTGTTTATTTATCTTTTTAAATTCCTTTAGGATTTTATTTTATCCAAATAGGTTTTGCAAGTTTCTAATTGGATTCAAAAAGTTTCTTCTCACCCTGAAAATCAACAAAGTTTTATTTTATTCATTTATTTTTCACATAACAAGATTTGGAAAATCTTGGGATGTGACACGCTACCACCCTTAAAATAAATCTCGTCCCGAGATTTGGGAAGGCTAGGGTTACAAATTGGCTCAAAGCATCTAGGGAACTACCACCCTTAAAATTTCCAACTAGATTACGTCTTGGTTTGCTTGGAATTTTGATGAAGCTTCCCTGGACAGAAGTTTGCATAGTGGCCTAGTTCCTTGCATTTGAAACATGTGATAAGGTTGAGGTCTTGAGGTGGCTTCTCTGGACAATATGATGCATAATGTCCTAGCTCTTTGCAGTGGTTGCACATCACTTGGCTAATATCCTTCCCCGTCTTGGGTTTCACTAGCTTTTGTTTGTCTTCTTGGCTCTTCTTATTTTCTGGGCATTCATTGGCATAGTGTCCCATCTCTTGGCAAGTGTAACATTGTTCTTGAGTAATATCCTTCTTGCTAGGGTTGGGGCATTTCTTCTTTTTCTTGGGTTTCTCCAAAGCTAGGAGTGCTTCTAGTTCATGTTCTTCATACGTTATCTCATAGGTAGGAATGTCTACTTGTTTCTTAGACCTTCTATTGCTCCTTGGAAAATTCATATGCCTCTTCTTTGGTCCTTTGAATTGGGTTGTATTGCATGGAGGTACAAGTGGAGATTTTCCTTTGTCCTCATCCTTCTTGGTAAATTTGGATCCCTCTTGATAGTTTGCAATCATTTGTTGCACTCCACCTTGTTTCCTTTGTTCAACTAGGGAATAGATGGGGCATTGGATAGGAACATGATTATTTCCTTCACATAGGAAGCAAGTAACTTGAGATGTGGGGCATTGGCCAACTGGATGTTCCTCTTCACAATTGGGGCATTGATCCCTATGTTCCTTGGAAGTGTGATCCTTGTCTCCACATGTAGAGGTCCCAATCTTTAATAAGATAGAGCCCCATGTATTCACAATGCTAGTCCCTGGATCAATAGCTAGCATCCACAGTTAAGATGTAATATCAAGAAACAAAGGTCATAATATAATTTTATAACCAGGAATAACATAAGTTTATTACATCAAACATAGCTCATTTGGCTATTACATTACATTGCAGCGGAAATACTATAAGCATGGGGTCCTTCATCTTCAAAGTGCCACGGGCAGATGTTGGTTGTAGACTTTGTAATCCTAAACAATCAATCTTCTCTAAAACAATCAAACCTGCAACATAACAAGTTACAGCCACAAGGGTCAATACATTTGAATTGTATTGGCAAGTGATACTATGATAGTATAGTGGAGTCTATCATCTATATGCATTTGGCTAAGTGGAGTTGAGGCTTGCATTGCTCAAAATAGATTTTTCCTTAACATTTGAAAATACTAGGTTTTTGCTTTGACAAAATCATTTTTCTCAATCAAAGATTGAAGATCCTTCAAGGCATATCTCAATCAAAGATTGAAGATTTCAAGCAACCCTTGTTCAATCCACAAGATTTTAACTTAGAAATTTGAATGATGAGATTCTTGATTGCTTCCATGTCTTGATGCTCAAATTGTCCTTTACCAGGGACATGGCTAAGTACTTAGATTTTACACTCTGCAGAGGTGGTGCACTTTCCCCACAAGACTTGGTTTCCCAAGACAAGATCTTTCAGAAGCCTTCCCTTAGACCAAAATGGACGCGCTCCAACCTATCAAACACTACCACCCACTGTCCATATGGCTAAGATCTTGCAACCTATATGATCATGGCAGAGCCCATATTGCCAAGTGGTTGCACTTGAAGCTTCTCAACATTTGACATCTCAAATCTCTTTGTGCCTGGGTGGCATACCACAAGTGAGATACACAAGCCAAGTCCATGACCTTGTGAACCACTCAACCAAAAACCACCAAGCAAGTCCCATTCCACCCAGGTGATTCATTGACTTAGTTGTTTTATTAAGATAAAACATAAGTCCTCAGACTTAGAAATTTTCCATAGAGTGAATATATACTCCACCCATGTTTTCTATTAGCTAGGCTAAGCTTGATAGAAATAGGAATCTTAACTTAGGAAAATACTACTAAGGATTCATCTACTAGGTTTTCCTATAGCAAGGTTTATACTTAGCAAAATCCATGCAAGTTTTACTTAGCAAAATCACTAATGCATAGTGAAAGTAATAGGACAAAAAGTATGAAGCATCACTTGCCTTTTTGGTAGAGGGTATAGGTTCACTCCTTGTCCTTGCAACAATCACACTCTTCAAGTCACTACAATTCAATCAAGCAAGGCACAAACTTAATCTACCAATCAAGCAAAACATCACATAAAATAACAAAGTCAAAGTAATGCATGCAAGCATGCAAAAGATGGTTCTAATTGCAAAGGTGGTCTCCACTAGGCTTCTAAACTTGTAAAGTCAAAAGTGGTTATTTTCCAAAGTGGCAAAGTCATTTGCAAAAGGGTTTTGGTCTATAAACCATTTTTAAATCTAATCATTATTTTAAATGAGTTGCTATTGAAAAACTTGGTGTTTTGGGTCAGTAGGTTTGGTCTAAACCATTTTCCCAAAGTTTTTACCCAAAATCATTTTCATAACAAAAATCATTATTTTCTTTTGGCTAGAAATGACTAAATCAAGTTTTCCATCCTAAACTTTACCAAATCCATTTTTCAAATCATGGGTTGGTTCCTAGGGTTAGTAAGGTCACAACAAACCATTTTGCAAAAGTTTTAACCCTAAATTCAATTTTAAACAATTTTTCTACTCTAAACAAGCTCACAAAAGATTCTACAAAAACAAGCAAACTAACAGATACTATTGGCTAAACTAAGGGCATGGTTGGCTAGGTCTTGTTCTCCTGAATCCAACGACATAAAATTTGTAATTTTTGGACGTGTGGATCCAAGGATACAGGGGTTTGAAATTTACAATTCAATCAGATTTCAAATCTGTTTTTAAACTGCACTCGTGACACGCGGCATGATTTCATTCGACGGTACCGCTTCGCGCGGATCGCGCTCTGTGGGGCGTTGGATCTAATTAGATCGCACGGTTCTGGAAGCATACCCCTTTGGCATTTAAGTGACCTAATCCTGCTCGCCCGATCTAGATCTAACGGACCTAAACAAATGGCCATTAACTGGCGGCGCTGCGCGGCTGTGCGCGGCGGCAACGGGCAGACGGCGGTGGTGCTTGTGAAATAGGAAGCGAGGGAGGAGGAAAAGGTGCTCATCGGAATCGTTGACGCTTGCTGATGCTCAACGTGGTACTGGTTGGTGAAGGGGCGCAAGGGGCTGTCCTTGATTGCTCGCCGGAGACGAGCTGGGCTTCGGCGGTTCAGGAGGTCGTCGAGCGCGAGGATAGGGGGCGCCCTAGGACAAACGGAAGGTGCTGTTAGGTTCGTATGAGCTTGGAGATCATCATCGTGTCCACGGGGATGAGAGGGGAGGTCGGGTACTACCCGGGGACGTCGTCGGAGAAGAGGGCAGACGGCGGTGCTGCAGGTCATCGTTGTTGCCGACGCTGAGAGGTACGCGCGAGTACAGAGAGGTGCGCTGGAGAATGCTGATCACAGTTGCGTGCTCGAGGAGGCAGGAGGGGGCGTGTGCTGGTCGGAATCGGCGAGGGGGGTCGTCGGAGACAGAGCGGCTCGGGGAGAAATTAGAGCGGCCTGGGGGCGTGCTTTGGGGAGGAAACAGAGGGGAACGAGAGAGGAGAGGAAGACGATTTATCGTGCGTGATCACTGCAGGTTTTACTCGCGTCATTAAGGTGAATTAAGCCGGAGGAATCAAAGCCTGCAACAGCGACGAGAGGAGGAAGAACCGGTCGCGGGGTGGGGAAGGAGAACAGTAGAAAGTGGGCCTACCAGTCAGTGGGAAAAGAAAGGAGGGAGGGTCCACTGGTCATCGTCTGCGTGGGTTAGTTCGAGTGTGAGAGAAAACGTTTCGGGGAGGGAGAAGGAGCTGGGCTGCTGGGCTGTTGGGCTGTTGGGCTGGTCCAATTTACATTTTTTTCTGTCTGTTTGTTTTATTCTTTTCTGTTTCTATTTTCTGATTTGATATTCAAACAAATGATTCAATCAACAATTCAAACAATTCAAACAAAACAAACTTGTAATGAGTTTTTGGTTCTGTTTAACAGCATAAACCAAACCTCAAAATAAAATAATATTTTTATTCATTTTAGGATCCATTTAATAATTAAATAAAATAGCCCTTTAGTTATTTAATCAAATAGGTTTTGATTTATTTAATAAAATCTCCATTTGAATTCCAAATACTTTTAAAACCAAATCAGTAGGTTTTATTTGAAAGTAAAGAATACTTGGAAACTTGTTTAAAACAAATAACATTTTTGCTATAGGGTCCATTAATAATTAAATAAAATAGACCTTAGTTAATAAATCAAATAGGATTGGTTTTATTTAAATCTTTATTTTGAAATCTAGAATAAAACAAAACACTTCAGTAAGTTTTATTTGAGAATATAAAATATCTGGAAAACTTATTTAAAATAAATAAGTTTTAGTGTTTTATTTAAAATGGGAAAAGCCTTTACTTTAATAAAATTTGGATATTAAATCCTTATTATTTTATTTAAATAAACCCTTACTATTTTTAATCAAAACAAACATTTCATTTCAAATATTGGCCAAGGTTTAATTTGGCTATATAAAATTGTCCTTATTTACAAATCCTCCTTTTCTTTTGAAAACCAAAACCTTTTATTAAAAGATCCAAAATAGTAATTTTAAATATTTTGAAGTTTAATGTTTATTTAACTTTTTAAATCCCTTTAGGATTTTATTTTATCAAAATAGGTTTGAAAGTTCCCAAGTGGATTCAAAAAGTTTCTTCTGGCCTTGAAAATCAAACAAAGTTTTAGTTTATTCATTTATTTTTCACATTACAAGATTTGGAAAATCTTGGGATGTGACAGGCTACCACCCTTAAAATAAATCTCGTCCCGAGATTTGGGGAGGCTAGGGTTACAAGCTGGTTCAAAACAACTAGGGTACTACCACCCTTAAAATTTTCAAACAAAATTACATATTGTCCTTCTTGGGATCCTGGGAAAACTTCTCTAAGCAAACATTTGCATTGAGTCCTTTGTTTCCATGCTTGACTCATGGGCCAAGGTTGAGTTTCTCCATAGGCTTGTTCAACTTGTTCTTCATCTTTTCTGGACAGTTGCTTGCATAATGCCCTGGATTCTTGCAGTTGAAACAATGAATGTCCTTGAGTTCTTTACGTGGCTCTTGTGGACAAGTTGCTACATAGTGGCCTAACTCTTTGCAGTTGTTGCACCACACTTGGTCAATCTCTTTATTCTTCTTGTTCTCTGGGCACTCACTGGACAAGTGTCCCATTTCCTTACATTTACGACATTGCACAAGGTTCATGTCGGGTCTTGGTTTCTTGGGTTTCCTTGATCCTTTGAATTGGGTTGTCTTGTTTGGAGGTATAAGTGGTCCTTTTCCTTTGCCATCAACATTCTTGGCATACTTGGATCCTTCTTGTTTCCTTTGTTCCACCATGGAGTAGATGGGGCATTGGATAGGAGTATGATTGCTTCCTTCACATAGGTAGCAAGTAGCTTGAGAGGTAGGGCATTGTCCAATAGGATGTTTCTCTTCACAGTTAGGGCATTGATCTTCATGCTCCTTGGAAGTATGGTCCTTGTATCCACAAATAATGCAAGCTGGGGATCCATCTAGAATAACATTCTTGTCATCCTTGTTATCATACACTCTTTTGGGATAGTTTTCTTCCATGCTGATCATTTGATTAGTCACCTTAAGCATCAGTTGGGATTGTTCTTCCAAAAACCTTTGCAGTGCTGGATCTTTATCACTATTGCTGGCTATGAACTGAGCTGTTAGTTGGTTCAACTGGTGTTGGGTTGCTATGAGCTCTTTCATGCTGTCAGCTTGGTTGGTGTTGGTGTCATCCACCTTGATGTTAGAGTTTCTTGGAGAAGTCATCTGCTTGGGTTGGGTAGGGATTAGAATAGGCAAAATATTTCTAAGGAATCATTTCTAATCACTCATCACAATTCACACAAGCAATGTGCAAGCAATCACAAACAACTTTTCATTCAAACAACAAAGTTCAAGCACAAACTTAGGCAACAAAAATATTTTTGGTTACACCACATAAGTTGGTGTGTTTAACTTAACTATATATGGTGGTCCATCTATGGTTCACTTGTGATTTTTCCTTCCTTTATGATTCTTCTTGTATGGGATCATGGTTTCCTTGGGAAAAACTCTTGGTTACATACTTCAAAGTTGTTGATGGCTCCTTCTTATTTTGCATTCCCTCAGTCTTTAATTCTTGAGTAAGATTTCCTTGTTTCACTTGTAGTCCTTAGTGGTATCCAAGTTGGAAGTCCTTGGTGAACATGCTGAAGATGTTGAAGTCATTAGAGTTGAAGAAGTCCTTTGCACATGGTGTGATCTTTGGCCATGGGTAGGTTTCCATCAAGTTGAAGTAGAGGAGATGTAGAGTTGAAACCAAAATGGTTAAGGGAGGAGTTTACAAGTGTTTTTGTAAATAAGTTTTGGATCAAAATATAACTCCTATTTTTTTCTAAGGGTTTTTTTCCAATCCTAGGTTTACAAATCCTACAGGCAACACAATGCTCTGATACCATCTGTAGAGGTCCCAATCTTTAATAAGATAGAGCCCCCTGTGTTTACAATGCTAGTCCCTGGATCAATAGCTAGCATCCATAGTTAAGATGTAATATCAAGAAACAAAGGTCATAATATAATTTTATAACCAGGAATAACATAAGTTTATTACATCAAACATAGCTCATTTGGCTATTACATTACATTGCAGCGGAAATACTATAAGCATGGGGTCCTTCATCTTCAAAGTGCCACAGGCAGATGTTGGTTGTAGACTTTGTAATCCTAAACAATCAATCTTCTCTAAAACAATCAAACCTGCAACATAACAAGTTACAGCCACAAGGGTCAATACATTTGAATTGTATTGGCAAGTGATACTATGATAGTATAGTGGAGTCTATCATCTATATGCATTTGGCTAAGTGGAGTTGAGTCTTGCATTGCTCAAAATAGATTTTTCCTTAACATTTGAAAATACTAGGTTTTTGCTTTGACAAAATCATTTTTCTCAATCAAAGATTGAAGATCCTTCAAGGCATATCTCAATCAAAGATTGAAGATTTCAAGCAACCCTTGTTCAATCCAGAAGATTTTAACTTAGAAATTTGAATGATGAGATTCTTGATTGCTTCCATGTCTTGATGCTCAAATTGTCCTTTACCAGGGACATGGCTAAGTACTTAGATTTTACACTCTGCAGAGGTGGTGCACTTTCCCCACAAGACTTGGTTTCCCAATACAAGATCTTTCAGAAGCCTTCCCTTAGACCAAAATGGACGCGCTCCAACCTATCAAACACTACCACCCACTGTCCATATGGCTAAGTTCTTGCAACCTATATGATCATGGCAGAGCCCATATTGCCAAGTGGTTGCACTTGAAGCTTCTCAACATTTGACATCTCAAATCTCTTTGTGCCTGGGTGGCATACCACAAGTGAGATACACAAGCCAAGTCCATGGCCTTGTGAACCACTCAACCAAAAACCACCAAGCAAGTCCCATTCCACCCAGGTGATTCATTGACTTAGTTGTTTTATTAAGATAAAACATAAGTCCTCAGACTTAGAAATTTTCCATAGAGTGAATATATACTCCACCCATGTTTTCTATTAGCTAGGCTAAGCTTGATAGAAATAGGAATCTTAACTTAGGAAAATCCTACTAAGGATTCATCTACTAGGTTTTCCTATAGCAAGGTTTTGTAACATCCCTAAATTCATATTCCAAAACTCATTCATATCATCCTTGCATTCATCATCATTTAGGGATTTTCTCAAAAAAAAACATTTCAGAAAAACAGAATGCTTTTGATGTTATGATTTTATGTGGACAGATTTAATTCAAAAGACCAACACCATTTGAAACTTGAATGTTTAGGAACTTGTTTGCTTGCCTCCATTATTGGAAAGTTTAGAATTAAAAGTTTGACCAAAGTTTTCAATTTGGAAATAAATTCAAAACCCTATTTTCAAAAACATTGCAAACCAGAGGCAATGTCTCTGATTGATTTAAGTCTAAACTTGACCAAAGCCCTTACAGAGTAACCACATGGTTAAGTAACTGAATTTTTGAAACCACAGTACCCTGCAAAAATCCCCAGAATTGTTTGAATTCAAAAGGATTTGAATTCATACCTAAATCATTCCTGAAAACCAAATTAGAAAAGAAAAAGAATTAAACCAAGGTAAAGGGCCAAGCGCCAGATATCTGGCCCAGCAGAGGATCGAGCCCAACTAGCCCACCCGGGAGTTTCCTTTCCTTTCCTCACGCGCGAGCACACGCAGGCTGTCGCTGACAGACGGACCCCACCCCCATTTCGCACACATCGCTGACGAGCAGGCCCTGTCCACGCTGTCATCGTCTTCCCCAAACCGCGCCCGCGACCACGTCGCAGCTGCAGTCACTGCCGGTAATGGCGCGGCTTAATTGGCATTAAAACCTCGGGCGTTTCCTGTCGAGGAACCGGCTATAAGAACCCCACCTCCTTGCAGTAATTTTCCCCCAGCCAATTCTGCATTCACGCCACCAGGCTGCCCACGACTCGCTCAAAACCGCCGCAGACAGAGCTCACTCCGGCGATCGATTCAGGTGAGCCCCGTGCGCCCCTTCCCCTCTGGTTTGTTCGAGCCACTTTGTAATCTCCTGGCACACCTCCTGACCCACTAGCTCATCCTGTATAGCCCCAGGCCGCCGTGTTCGCTTGACACCGTAAGCACCTGACGACCACCCCAACTCCGGCGACCAATCTCAGTAAGTCCCGTGCACCCCTTGCCTTTTCCTTCACACGAGCATGTTCGCAACTGTCTTGCGCACCTCCTAAACCCCCTGGTTCGTGTTAGGGCGACGCGGAGCCTCGGCAACGACTCCGACAACATCCGCCCGACGCCAGACGCAACTCCGACGAGATCCAGAGTCCATCTCCGAGCGCCCCTCCGCAAAACAGTACCACGTCAAGCTTCAGCACGACCTTGCGGATCTGGTAAGCACCTCCCTGCTTCCTGGGACGATCTAGAACGCCAGCGCCACCGTAGTCTGACTCGCCGCCGCCGGTCAGCGCCGCTAGCGCCGCCAGATTGTGGTCAGAATGTTTGGGAGCGTTGGATCTAGATCCTGTGGCGTAGAATAGAAGTAGGACGAAGGGGTACGCGTGTGTCTGAGCTGCCAGATCTCATTTAGATCGTGCGGTCCGCAGAGCTTGATCCGCGCGAACCGGTACGCGCCAGTGAGGTTGCGACGCGTGGCTAGGATGAATTCAAAAACAGAATTTAAACCTGATTTAGATCCAAACTTCAAACTGCTATAACTTTTGAATGCCACGTTGGAATTTTACAAACTTTATACCGTTGGATTCAGTGAAACAAGACCTTTCTGAATATCCAATTTGCTTAACAAATAGTAACAGTTAAAATGACTTTATTTGTAGAACATGTTTAGGGCTATTTTAAGTATAGATTTATTTTGGTAAATTGTATTGGTGTCAAATAAGTTTGTTTTGGCAAATTTTGTGTCCTGTTGTGTTTCAGTATCATGCACATGCTTGGTAGAATTTTCAAAATCACCACTTGGTAAATTCTTGCATACATGCATTCATATTATTTTTGATTGTATATAATTGTGTGTAATTGTATGCTATAATTTTGTGTAGATTTTGCTAGTGATTGTGATTGTGAAGAGTGCAGCTCTCCCCACTACCAAGGCAAGTGATATTTTAATGAATATTTATATCCTATGTTTTGTACTAGCATTAGATATTTTGCTAAGTTTTGCATGCTATTTTTGACTAATGCTAAGTTGGGAAATCCTAAGTAGTGTAGAATGGCAGAACTGCTAGGGAATTTTCCTAAGTTAAATTATCTTACCATGCTTAGCCTAGCTATTTAGCAAACAAGGGTTGGTGAAAATCTATACATACTATGTTGAAAATATTCTAAGTCATGAGACTTATGCTTTTCTAATAAAACAACTAAGTCAAATGAACCTCCTGGGTGGAATGGAAGGATTGGGTTATGTTGAGTGGTTACACAAGGCCATGGACTTGGGTTGTGTATCTCACTTGTGGTATGCCACCCAGGCACAAAGGGATTTGGAGGCCAAGTGTTGAGAAAGCTTACAGTGCAACCACTTGGCAATATGGGCTCTGCCTTGATCATATAGGTTGCTAGAACTTAGTCATTTGGAAAGTTGGTGGTAGTTGGGATGATAGGATGGAACGCGTCCATTTGACTAAGGAAAGGCTTCTGAAAGGTCCTGTCTTGGGAAACCAAGTCTGGTGGGGAAAGTGCACAACCTCTGCAGATGGAAAAACCTAAGTACTTAGCCTAGTCCAAGGAAATGGACAACTTGAGCATCAAGACATGGAAGCTACAAGAATCTCATCACTCCAACTTCTAAGTAAAATTTGTGGGAGAACAAGGGAGAAGGACCCCAATGTCTATTGGTGGATTCTTGGGAATGTTTTGACAAAGAAAACTTAGTGATTTCAACTAATAGGTAAAATTTATTTTCAAGCAAAGCAAGCCAAGCTACACTTAGCCAAAATGCATATAGTAATATAGTCCACTTAAAATATACTAAGGTATCACTTGCCAATACTATTCCAAAGTATTGACCCTCTGTGGCTGTAACTTGTGATGTTGCAGGTTACTCCGATGATGAATAGGAGTCATGAGTCTACACTCAACATGCTTTCCTGTGGCACATGAAGATGAAGACTTATGTTTATTTACTTATTCCTTAAACTCTTGTATTAGGCCTATGGCCCTGAGTTGTAAAAGACTATGTTTTATCTCTGGAATGAATGTAATAAACGACCTTTGTATCTGTGTACTTCATCTTAAATTGTGGATGCTAGCATTGATCCAGGGACTAGCATTGCAATCACAGGGATCCTTTCCTTTATAAAGGAGGGGTCTAACAGATGGTATCAGAGCACTGTGTTGCCTGTAGGATTATGACCCTAGGATTTGAAAACCACTAAGGAAAAAGTTTTCAACTACTTCTACACTTGTCTATTCTTCTCGTAAAACTTTTCTAATCTCTTTATTCTCAACTCCAATTGTAGATGAACTCCATCAAAGAAGCCGTGAAGAAAGTACCACTCATGACCATGACCTTGGAGTGTGAAACTGAGTTTCCCAATATTCTCAAGGACCTCATGGTGGCAATGGAAGCACATGGTGCAGCTGTGTACAAGGGCTTTCCAGTGTTGGATGAAGGAGTGGAGTATTGGTGGGTGCAACTTCACTTGTACAAAAACAAGGAAGACAACCACAAAGAAAGGGGATTCTGCATCTACACCAACACTGTAATGCACACCACATTCTTTGAGTCAGCCAGAGATGCAGCTTGGAGGACTATCAAAGAACTAAGTGCTAGAGTCAAGTGTAGAATGCTCAACCTCCAAAGAGACTTAGAGAAAGAGAAGGAACTTACCCAAGAGTTGGAATCCACCAACCAAGAGTTAAGGGGAGATATAATAGACTTAGTGATGGAATCATGTGAACAAGATAGGTGGATTGCCTCTAGGAACATTGTGATAACCACCAGAGCCAGTGAGATAGGATTGTGAGCACACTTCGTTAGTTGGACCACCATCTATCACCTTATTTTCCAAAAATGATACCTTAAATAAGTTTGAATCTTGATTGATGTAATGGATTTATGTATGCATGACTTGTGTGATGTTTTGTATTCCATGGTTATGTATGAGATGGTTGTCTTGTATTTATCTTAAAATTGTGTTGTTCTAACTTTTCAATCTTATAAATAGATGCCTATTACCATCAGCACTGTTGAGGAGCTCCAGGTTACCCGTTTTGGTCCCCGTATCATTGAGCTTACCACTTTGCTCGATCTCCCTCTTCCCACCATCACAGTGTACCCACTCACCAAGTTCGAGAGGAAGGACCTCTGGGGCTTCAAGGTGAACCAGCCAGGACACCAGACTGAGCCTACTACGGAGGCCATCGTCTTCAAGCTGATGCACGACGACAGGGAGAGAGGCATGGAGGTAGTCATGCAGGACCTGATAGGACGACTGTTAGGCCGTCACTCCCAACAGGTTAGGGGCACTCACTTCCACGTCTTCGGAAGGCGTGATGTTGATGGAGAGTCCATTGACTTTGAGGACGACTCGAGGAGCGCGGCAGAGCCGATACGTCTCTATCTCCAGGACTTAGAGACTCTCCTTAGGCACGTGGACACGGACAGGACGAACGTCATGCTTGGCAATGACGAGCTTCAGGTGCAGCTACGCGAGAAGGACAAGCTTTTCACATAGCAGGATGAGATGATCAAGGAAATGGAGACAAAGTTCGAGGCCCAGGACCGCAAGTTCAAGAGTCAGGAGAAACGCGTCTAGGATAGGAACAAGAAGATCCGGGACATGACCGAGGAACTGAAGTCCAAGGATTTCGAGCTAGAGCAGCAGCAGATGGTTATTGAGAGGCTTCGCTCCCAGAAGAGGGCTCTCAAGGCCAAGGTCGATTCCTTGACCACTACGATTGAGGAGAACAAGACCGCGATGGAGAACGCAGGTCTTACCTTCGTCGAGGAGGAGATTGATGCTGATGAGTAGACTTGACTACTCGTTTATCTTTCATATTCGTACTTGTTATTGTGAACTTATTATTGGACCATCCGACATGTGGATGGCTTGCCACTTGTGTGTTTTTACTTCATGAACTTATTATGTGGTTGTTGAACTCTTATTCTTATGTTGCTTGCTATGTGTTTGCTTTTGATGTATTGTGCATAAAACATCTATGGGTATCTCATTCTTATCTATTTGAACAAACCACAGATGCCTCCCCGTCGCGCAAACCCCAACCCCAACAACATCACCCCGGAAATGCAACAAATGATGGACGCGCAAACACAGCTTATGCAAATGATGACAACATTCATCCAAAACCAGAATAACAACAACAACCCCAATAACAACAACAACAACAACGCCAACAACAACAACAACAACAACAACAACAACAACAACCCTCCGGGTTTTGATATGCTCACCAGATTTCTGCGATTGAGGCCAACAAAGTTTTCGGGAACAACTGATCCCATGGTAGCCAATGACTGGCTGCTTTCTGTGAACAAGGACTTAGTGACCGTGGGTTGCACGGATGCTGAAAAAGTCAGGTTCGCAGCACATCTGTTGGAAGGACCAGCCGCCACATGGTGGGACAACTTCCAAATCACCACTCCTATTGATGAGGTGACTTGGGCTATCTTTGAAGATGGCTTTCGCACTGCTCATATCTCATCAGGAATGATGAGTCTGAAAAAGAAGGAGTTTCACAACCTGAAGCAGCACCACCGCAGCGTGGCTGAGTACATAGAAGAGTTCAACAATCTGGCACGCTATGCACCGGATGAGGTTGACACAGATGCCAAAAGAAAGGAAAAATTTCTAGAAGGCTTGAATGATGAGCTGAATCTGCAGTTGTCTGTGGCATATGTTCCAACTTATCAGTCTTTGTGTGACAAGGCTGCTATTTTGGAGAGTAAAATGAAGCAAGTCGAGAGTAGGAAGAGGAAACACTCCGACAAGCACAGCTCTGGATCGTCCCACAAACGATCTCACTATGATGACAGTGGCAGCTCAGGATCCCATAAGCATGGGAAATTCAGCAAGCACCACAACCACAACCGTCATGACAACAAGCATCACCGCAATCATGACAATGAAAAGTACAAGAACCACAAGGGTGGACATAAGAGCCACTATAGTGGAAATGGTAGTGGAAGTGGAAATCAGCCTACAAAAAAGGACATCAGTCAGGTTGAGTGCTTCAAATGCAAGAAGCTGGGGCATTATGCTAATGAGTGCCCTGAGAAGAAAGTTGAAGGACCTAACAAGCCAAATCCTTTTCAGAAAGGACAGGTTAACCACATCAATGTAGAGGAGGTCTATGAGGAGCCTGATGCCGTTGCTGGTAAGTTCAGACTCAATTCAATTTCAGCATTTGTACTCTTTGATACCGGTGCATCTCATTCATTCATATCAAAGGCATTTGTTGAAAGAAATGAACTACCGGTAGAAACCATCGGGTGTCCTATAAGAGTAAGTTCTCCGGGTGGAGAAATGATAGTAAACTCAGGATGTCATGACTTAGTCATAGAGTTTGGAAAACATAAGTTTCCGGTGAACCTAATAATCCTGAATTCCCAAGGATTGGATGTAATTTTGGGAATGGATTGGATGGCTAAGTATGAGGGCATATTAGATTGTGCCAATCATATGGTTACACTCACAACCCCAGAAGCAAAAAGAATAAAATTCAAATCGAACTTTGAATCCAAAGGAAGTAAGCTAAATTCTCTTAAGGGGGTTAGCATGGATAGTGTACCAATTGTATGTGAGTATCCGGATGTGCTTCCGGAAGAGTTGCCAGGAATGCCACCGGATAGAGATGTGGAGTTTTTGATAGATTTGGTACCAGGTTCTGGACCAATAGCTAAGAGACCATGCAAAATGTCAGTTGATGAACTGAAAGAGCTCAAGAAGCAGCTAGGAGAACAGTTGCAGAAAGGGTTTATTCAACCAAGTTCTTCATCTTGGGGAGCTCCAGTATTGTTCGTAGAGAATAAAGATAGAACACAAAGATTATGTATTGACTACCGTTCTCTCAACGAGGTGACCATCAAGAACAAATATCCTTTGCCAAGAATCAACGACTTGTTTGATCAGTTAGAAGGAGCATGTGTGTTCTCCAAGATTGACCTTCGGTCAGGCTACTTTCAACTCAAGATAAGAGAGCAATACATACCTAAAACAGCATTCACCACAAGGTATGGATTGTATGAGTACACTATGATGCCTTTTGGGTTAACCAACGCTCCAACATACTTCATGAATATGATGAACAAAGTATTCATGGAATTTCTCGACAAGTTTGTTGTCGTTTTCATCGATGACATCTTGGTCTACTCCAAGAGCAAGGAAGAACATGAAAGACACTTACGCCTGATACTTGAGAAACTGAGGGAACATAAACTTTATGCCAAATTTAGTAAGTGTGAGTTCTGGTTAGAGGAAGTTGGTTTTCTTGGACATGTTATGACAAAGGATGGTGTGGCAGTTGATCCTGCTAAGGTTGCAGCTGTGACAGAATGGGAATCTCCCAAGAATGTGAAAGAAGTTCGTAGTTTCCTCGGCTTAGCAGGTTACTACAGAAGGTTCATTGAAAATTTCTCGAAGGTTGCTAAGCCAATGACAGAATTGTTAAAAAAGGACAAGAAATTTTCTTGGTCTGAAGGTTGCGAAGTCAGCTTCCAAGAGTTGAAGAAGAGACTTGTGACAACACCAGTTCTATGTCTGCCAGATTTGGAAAAGGATTTCCAAGTATATTGTGATGCTTCTCATCAAGGTTTGGGTGCCGTACTTATGCAAGACGGTAAAGTTGTGGCTTATGCCTCGAGACAACTCAAAACTCATGAAGTTAACTATCCTACTCATGATTTGGAGTTGGCCTCTGTCGTCCATGCACTCAAAACATGGAGACATTACCTCTTGGGAAAACGTTGTGAAGTATTCACCGATCATAAGAGTTTGAAGTATATCTTCACCCAGAAGGAAATCAATATGAGACAAAGAAGATGGCTAGAGCTTATCAAGGATTACGACTTAAGTTTGCAGTACCACCCCGGTAAAGCAAATGTAGTAGCAGATGCTCTAAGTCGTAAGACGTTTGTAAATGGCCTTACCAAAGGGGAATTGCCAGATGATTTGTGTAAGCAATTCAAAGAACACAGATTGGAGATTGTGCCAGAAGGACATCTCATGTCCTTAGATGTTCAACCCACTTTATTGGACAAGATCCGAGAAGCTCAGAAGACTGATAAGGAAATTGAAAATATTAAGGAAAATATAAGTCTAGGGAAAGCTAAGAGTTTCCAGATAGACGAACAAGGTACTTTATGGCACGGGAAATGTATATGTGTTCCACAAGACCCGGAGTTGCGAAAACTGATCTTACAAGAAGGTCACAACTCTCCGTATTCTATTCACCCAGGAAACACCAAGATGTACATGGACATGAAAGAAAGATTTTGGTGGAACAATCTCAAAAGGGACATCGCCGAACACATTGCATTGTGTGATGTGTGTAGTAGAGTGAAGGCGGAGCACCAGAAACCAGCGGGTTTGCTTCAACCACTACCTATTCCTGAATGGAAGTGGGAAAATATCGGTATGGATTTCATTACCAGATTACCAAGAACCAGGTCAGGGTATGACTCCATATGGGTAGTAGTGGATCGCCTAACTAAAGTGGCTCATTTTATACCCGTGAAGACAACTTATACAAGTGCCAAGTTAGCTAAAATCTACATGAGCAGAATTGTATGCCTTCACGGTGTGCCTAAGAGTATTGTGTCAGATAGAGGAACTCAGTTCACTTCTCACTTTTGGAGACAGCTTCATGAATCTTTGGGAACGAGGTTGGAATTCAGTACTGCCTTTCATCCTCAAACTGATGGACAAACGGAAAGGACTAACCAAATTCTTGAAGACATGTTGAGGGCATGTGCCTTAGACTATGGAGCAAGTTGGGATGAAAGTCTGCCTTACGCAGAGTTTTCTTACAATAACAGTTACCAATCTAGTATTGGGATGGCACCATTTGAGTTTCTCTACGGAAGGAAGTGTACCACACCATTGCTATGGAATGGAGTGGGAGAAAGGAGTTTATTTGGACCTGATCTTATCAAAGACGCCGAAGAGAAAGTCAAATTGGTTAAAGACAGATTGAAGATAGCACAGTCCCGACAGAAAAGCTACGCAGATTCTAAGCGTAGAGAAGTCACCTACGAAGTTGGGGATAGAGCTTATCTTAGAGTATCACCACTTCGTGGAGTGAAAAGATTTGGAGTCAAAGGAAAGTTGGCACCAAGATATGTTGGACCATTCAAAATTCTAAGTCGCAAGGGAGAAGTTGCATATGAAGTCGAATTGCCAGAATCTCTGTCAACTGTCCATAATGTGTTCCATGTGAGTCAGCTTAAGAAATGTCACCCAGAGATGGAAGAATCATCTTTGAAGGATACCATACCTTTGGAAGAAGTCCAACTAGAAAGTGATCTCACCTATGAGGAAAAGCCTGTCAAGATTCTTGAGACCGCAGAAAGGGTCACGAGGACAAAAACTATCAAGTTTTGCAAAGTGCAATGGAATCATCATTCCGAAGAGGAAGAAACATGGGAAAGAGAAGATGATCTTCGGAAAGACCACCCTCACCTATTTGCTAGCCAATCCGAATCTCGAGGGCGATATTCATCTTAAGGGGGTTAGATTGTAACATCCCTAAATTCATATTCCAAAACTCATTCATATCATCCTTGCATTCATCATCATTTAGGGATTTTCTCAAAAAAAAAAACATTTCAGAAAAACAGAATGCTTTTGATGTTATGATTTTATGTGGACATATTTAATTCAAAAGACCAACACCATTTGAAACTTGAATGTTTAGGAACTTGTTTGCTTGCCTCCATTATTGGAAAGTTTAGAAGTAAAAGTTTGACCAAAGTTTTCAATTTGGAAATAAATTCAAAACCCTATTTTCAAAAACATTGCAAACCAGAGGCAATGTCTCTGATTGATTTAAGTCTAAACTTGACCAAAGCCCTTACAGAGTAACCACATGGTTAAGTAACTGAATTTTTGAAACCACAGTACCCTGCAAAAATCCCCAGAATTGTTTGAATTCAAAAGGATTTGAATTCATACCTAAATCATTCCTGAAAACCAAATTAGAAAAGAAAAAGAATTAAACAAAGGTAAAGGGCCGAGCGCCAGATATCTGGCCCAGCAGAGGATCGAGCCCAACTAGCCCACCCGGGAGTTTCCTTTCCTTTCCTCACGCGCGAGCACACGCAGGATGTCGCTGACAGACGGACCCCACCACCATTTCGCACACATCGCTGACGAGCGGGCCCTGTCCACGTTGTCATCGTCTTCCCCAAACCGCGCCCGCGACCACGTCGCAGCTGCAGTCACTGCCGGTAATGGCGCGGCTTAATTGGGCATTAAAACCTCGGGCGTTTCCTGTCGAGGAACCGGCTATAAGAACCCCACCTCCTCGCAGTCATTTTCCCCCAGCCAATTCTGCATTCACGCCACCAGGCTGCCCACGACTCGCTCAAAACCGCCGCAGACAGAGCTCACTCCGGCGATCGATTTAGGTGAGCCCCGTGCGCCCCTTCCCCTCTGGTTTGTTCGAGCCACTTTGTAATCTCCTGGCGCACCTCCTGACCCACTAGCTCATCCTGTATTGCCCCAGGCCGCCGTGTTCGCTTGACACCGTAAGCACCTGACGACCACCCCAACTCCGGCGACCAATCTCAGTAAGTCCTGTGCACCCCTTGCCTTTTCCTTCACACGAGCATGTTCGCAACTGTCTTGCGCACCTCCTAAACCCCCTGGTTCGTGTTAGGGCGACGCGGAGCCTCAGCAACGACTCCGACAACATCCACCCGACGCCAGACGCAACTCCGACGAGATCCAGAGTCCATCTCCGAGCGCCCCTCCGCAAAACAGTACCACGTCAAGCTTCAGCACGACCTTGCGGATCTGGTAAGCACCTCCCTGCTTCCTGGGACAATCTAGAACGCCGGCGCCACCGTAGTCTGACTCGCCGCCGCCGGTCAGCGCCGCTAGCGCCGCCAAATTGTGGTCAGAATGTTTGGGAGCGTTGGATCTAGATCCTGTGGCGTAGAATAGAAGTAGGACGAAGGGGTACGCGTGTGTCTGAGCCGCCAGATCTCATTTAGATCGTGCGGTCCGCAGAGCTCGATCCGCGCGAACCGGTACGCGCCAGTGAGGTCGCGACGCGTGGCTAGGATGAATTCAAAAACAGAATTTAAACCTGATTTAGATCCAAACTTCAAACTGCTATAACTTTTGAATGCCACGTTGGAATTTTACAAACTTTATACCGTTGGATTCAGTGAAACAAGACCTTTCTGAATATCCAATTTGTTTAACAAATAGTAACAGTTAAAATGACTTTATTTGTAGAACATGTTTAGGGCTATTTTAAGTATAGATTTATTTTGGTAAATTGTATTGGTGTCAAATAAGTTTGTTTTGGCAAATTTTGTGTCCTGTTGTGTTTCAGTATCATGCACATGCTTGGTAGAATTTTCAAAATCACCACTTGGTAAATTCTTGCATACATGCATTCATATTATTTTTGATTGTATATAATTGTGTGTAATTGTATGCTATAATTTTGTGTAGATTTTGCTAGTGATTGTGATTGTGAAGAGTGCAGCTCTCCCCACTACCAAGGCAAGTGATATTTTAATGAATATTTATATCCTATGTTTTGTACTAGCATTAGATATTTTGCTAAGTTTTGCATGCTATTTTTGACTAATGCTAAGTTGGGAAATCCTAAGTAGTGTAGAATGGCAGAACTGCTAGGGAATTTTCCTAAGTTAAATTATCTTACCATGCTTAGCCTAGCTATTTAGCAAACAAGGGTTGGTGAAAATCTATACATACTATGTTGAAAATATTCTAAGTCATGAGACTTATGCTTTTCTAATAAAACAACTAAGTCAAATGAACCTCCTGGGTGGAATGGAAGGATTGGGTTATGTTGAGTGGTTACACAAGGCCATGGACTTGGGTTGTGTATCTCACTTGTGGTATGCCACCCAGGCACAAAGGGATTTGGAGGCCAAGTGTTGAGAAAGCTTACAGTGCAACCACTTGGCAATATGGGCTTTGCCTTGATCATATAGGTTGCTAGAACTTAGTCATTTGGAAAGTTGGTGGTAGTTGGGATGATAGGATGGAACGCGTCCATTTGACTAAGGAAAGGCTTCTGAAAGGTCATGTCTTGGGAAACCAAGTCTGGTGGGGAAAGTGCACAACCTCTGCAGATGGAAAAACCTAAGTACTTAGCCTAGTCCAAGGAAATGGACAACTTGAGCATCAAGACATGGAAGCTACAAGAATCTCATCACTCCAAATTCTAAGTAAAATTTGTGGGAGAACAAGGGAGAAGGACCCCAATGTCTATTGGTGGATTCTTGGGAATGTTTTGACAAAGAAAACTTAGTGATTTCAACTAATAGGTAAAACTTATTTTCAAGCAAAGCAAGCCAAGCTACACTTAGCAAAAATGCATATAGTAATGTACTCCACTTAAAATATACTAAGGTATCACTTGCCAATACTATTCCAAAGTATTGACCCTCTGTGGCTGTAACTTGTGATGTTGCAGGTTACTCCGATGATGAATAGGAGTCATGAGTCTACACTCAACATGCTTGCCTGTGGCACATGAAGATGAATACTTATGTTTATTTACTTATTCCTTAAACTCTTGTATTAGGCCTATGGCCCTGAGTTGTAAAATACTATGTTTTATCTCTGGAATGAATGTAATAAATGACCTTTGTATCTGTGTACTTCATCTTAAACTATGGATGCTAGCATTGATCCAGGGACTAGCATTGCAATCACAGGGATCCTTTCCTTTATAAAGGAGGGGTCTAACAGGTTTATACTTAGCAAAATTCCATGCAAGTTTTACTTAGAAAAATCACTAATGCATAGTGAAAGTAATGGGACAAAAGTATGAAGCATCACTTGCCTTTTTGGTAGAGGGTATAAGTTCACTCCTTGTCCTTGCAACAATCACACTCTTCAAGTCACTACAATTCAATCAAGCAAGGCACAATCTCAATCTACCAATCAAGCAAAACATCACATAAAATCATATAAACAAGATAATGCATGCAAGCATGCCAAGCTTTGTTTTATTTGAAAGAGTGGTTCCTAATGGGTCATAAACCTTTGAAAACACCTATTGGTCATTTTATAAAGTGGCAAAAGTCATTTTCAAGGGATTTCACTTCCTAAACCATTTTCAAAACAAAGTATCATTTTATGTGGTGTAGAAATGTTTTTTACTAAGGCATTAATCTATAGGGCTCACAAAATATGTTTTCAAACCACAAAACTCTGTGTTTAGGGTGAGAGAGTTTAAAACAAAACATTTCCCAAAAGTTTTCTTCCAAAACCATTTTTAATAAATAAACCATATTTTTATTTGGCTAGAATTGGTTTAAATCAAGGATTCATTCTTTTGTTTCTCCAAATACATTTTTGAATCCACAAAGTGTTTCCTATGGTCAGTAGGTTCAAAACACACCATTTGCCAAAGATTTTATCCCCAAAATCATTTTTGAATAATTTTTATAACCTAAACAAGCATACACAAGTTTCTGCAAAAACAAACAATTTAACAGAAACTTTTTACTAAACAAAAGGCATGGTTGGCTAGGGCTTGTTCCACTGATTCCATTGATATAAAGTTTGCAAAATTTGGACGTGTGGAACTAAAGTTATGCAATTTACAAAATTGGAAATCTAATAGATCAAATTCTGTTTAAATCAAACAGACTGGGACACGCGTCCTATTCTGATTCGTCGAAAACGTTTCGCGTGGATCAAGCGACACAGGCCGTTGGATTAAGTCATATCGCACGGCACGCAGATGCTACTTACCCCTTCATCTAGCTTCTATCACGTTCGTCCGATCTAGATCCTACGGTCCCTAGCGTGTGACCAAGAGCTAGCGGCGCTGGCGGCGGCGCTCTGGCCGCGAGGTTGCCGGCGATACAGGAAGCAAGGTGGATGGGGAATAAGCTCACCGGGTTCGCTGGTTCGTGCTGATGCTCAATGTAGTCTTCTTGGGTCGAGGGGCTCTCGTGGTTGCCCTGGATTGCTCACCGGAGTTCCCTCGGCGTCGGGCACGCTCTGGTCGACGTTGGGGGCGGGGCTACAAGGCACAGGAGAACGAGACAAGGGGTCCATTAGATGCGCGAGGGGGAGTAGAACTTGCATGCGTCAACGAGAGGGGAAGGGGCGGACGAAAACTACATGGGCACTCACCAGAGTTAAAACAGACGGTGGCGGCGCTTAGAGTCGTCGTTGCCGAGGCTCAGGGGCGCGCGCGAGCGAGCTGCGGATGCAGAAAGATGCGCCAGGGCCTTGGGAACTTGCCTGTGTGCTCGGGGAGGCAAGGGGTGGCGTGAGGCTGCCGGAATTAGGTTGCGAGCTCGTCGGAGCAGGGCGGGGTCTAGGCGCTAATTGGAGCGGCCTGGGGGCGTATAGGTTCTGGCGACATAGGGGAAATGGAGAGGGGGAGGGGGCGCTTAAGTGAGCGAGGTTACCGTGCGGAATCAACGCTGCAATTATGTGAATTTTCTCGGGGATTTGATTGACAGAGAACGGCAGCGAGTGTAACATCCCAAAAATACCAAACTTAGATCAACAAACACTAATCATCAAGATTACGGTTAACAAAAACTTTTTTAAATAAACTCATGAACGCATGTATATGTGTATGCATGGATTTTGAATTTCTTTAAAAACCACCTTGTTTGTGTGATCCATTGCTTGTAAAATGTTTCTTAGGTGAAATGAAAATCATCTAAAACATTTCCCACACTTTTGCTAAAGACAAGTAAATCAAAACAAATATATTAAGTGAATGGTCATTTTGACCAATTTAACTCCCATGCCTAATTTGGCTGTCTCAAACTTTCAAAACCTAACAAAAACTTTTCTGGATCTTTGCACCTCTTGAATGTACTCATAACAAGGTATCAAGGCCCACTTTGTGATCATCCAGAAACTTTCAATTGCATAGTTTAAATGACAATTCAAAATTGAATCTTCTTCCTATGGGAAGATCCCACTTTTTCAAAACCCACTTGACATGGTTATACCCTACGGGTACGTAACTTCCGCATACCTAGTCCAGCCCAAGGAAGGCCCACGGCAGACTACGCTGGCCCATGAAGATTTTCGGGTGGCCAAGGCCCATGACGTCTTCGGATCCTTGGAGAGCAAGACTAGAGGAGATAGGAAATTCAAAGAGGTAAAACCCTAGAACTTGTAACCGACTAGGACTACGCCCGGGACCTGCCTAAGTCTATATAAAGGCCAGGAGGGCACGTCCTAGGGCAACTCGACTCATACTTTCGCACACGCATCCACGCCAGATCGAATCTGCGCACCCTGTAATCTTTGGTTCCGCCGTAATCAAAGAGCAGACAAGCAGGAGTAGGGTTTTCCCTCCGGGGGACTGAACCTGGGTAAATCTCGTGTCCCCTGGTTGCTTGTCTGTTAACCGTGCCACGATCTCCAACATCCCCATCTTCTCCAAAACCCAAGTCCATAACAATGGGCATTGACGAGATTAAACCTCGTCAATTGGCGCCGTCTGTGGGAATTGGGGCTGCTGATTGTGCGGTTGTGACGGTTCCGACCCGATCGATCTACAACTCTGCGGCGACGGAGAATCACCTCCTCTTCGGCGCTTTCGACTTCACCGCCCACTCGCCGGATACCATGAAGGATTTTGAGTCCGTAGGCGACGGGCTCGAAATCTTGTTCGGGAGCTTCTGCTTCCAGGTGGGACAAACTGGCACCCTCCGCCTCCCTGAGCGGGTGCCCGTGCCGTCAATCAGGCCCGCTTCGTGGGCTCCACACCCCATGCTACGCACGTCACCATCAACAGATGAGTTCTACAGCAGCAGCAGCTGCAACTCCGATCTGTGCGATCCACCTTCGGATGAAGGGACCTACTATTCCGGATCCGAAAGCTGCGGCAGCAGCCAACCAATCTGCAGGCGCTATCTGTGCGCCGCAGTCATCCAAACCGACGAGGAAACACCTAACCCGCCGCCCAACCCCAACCCGCAGGACAGAAACGGCGAAAACGGTGGAAACGGCGAAAATGGGGAAAACAGCGGCCACCTCATCCAACTTAGCAAAGAAGGATGGGTCGAAGCACGCCGCGCCGTCGCAGGCGAAATAGTCCTACCTCTGGACTCCCCACGTGATCTGCTGAGGGCATACCACTACCTCCTCATCGAGGAGCACAAGAAGCAAGTCAAGATGCAGGAGACGCTCGACAAACGCAAGCAAGCAGCCTCTGAGTCCAGTGCGCGACGAGCTGCGCTCTCCGCCATGGGACCCGGCTCTAGTACAAACGGAAATCAGGGAAACAAGCACCTCTCTCGGGTGGAAAACATGGACCCCAAGGAGCGGCGTGACGTGACCCGAACTCTCCATACATCGTTCATGGATATGGACGCTGACGGCAACATCATCCCGAAGACGCCAAAAGCTGCGATCATGGCAGCCACTGCGTATCTCGCGGCTCGCCCACCTCCGGAGGGGGACCCGAAAAGGGCCATGCATAGGTCCGCACTCATCGGACTAGGACTAATTGGAGCTGCGCTCCACGAAGACGCTCCTGCGGAAACGAAGAAGAAAGCTCCGGCCAGGCGCGACCGGAGTCCCACCCCCTCATCCGAAGAGGAAGAGGAGCACGATCTTCCTCGAAGGAAGAAGAGCTCGCACCGCCATAAAAGTGACTACGACGCCAGAGACAAGCTTACACAGCGCAAGATCGATAAAGCACGCGCTAAACGCGCATGCTCGTCTGAATCTGAGATGGATGAAGACGAAGGAGAACTCTGCGGGGCTCGATGCTTCAGCAGATCCGTCCGGCGAACATAGATGCCACGCAACTTCAAGCTTCCTTCGGATACTCCGAAGTTCAACGGCACGCAAGATCCAAAGTCCTGGCTCAGTGACCATCTGTCATCCGTCAAGCTTCACGGAGGCAACAAAGAAACCGCCATGCAATGCCTTCAGCTGCAGCTGACAGGCGCAGCGCGGGTCTGGCTTAGTAGCCTATCATCAGGATCCATCCGAAGCTGGGAGGAGCTCGCTTACAGCTTCATCCGAAACTGCAAAGGCACCAGCAAGAGGCCCGCCTCAATCGAAGAACTGCGAGCCTGCACTCAGAGAACGGGTGAATCTATTCGCTCGTACATACTACGCTGGTCTACAACCAAGAACTCCGCAGCACACATCTCCGAAGAGCGGGCCATCGACGCCTTCAGGGACGGCGTCAAACTCCCAGACTTCAAGGAGAAACTTGGACGTGTAAAGCCCAAGACACTCGACCAGCTCATGGAAATCGCCAACAGTTGGGCAGACGGCGAAGATTGCATCCAGCGGGCGCAATCAGATGAAGATGACGACTACGGCCGAAGACGCGAACGCCACAGCAAGAGGAGATCGCGCGTCTACGAGGACCGCGACGGACCCGACATGGTCGCAGCCGGCTACGCCGACCGCCGTAATGACAACAGCCGCAACAGCGGAGGATACCGCAGCGGAAACTTCCGCGACAACGGACGACCAACGCAGTCGTGGCAACGCCGCGACCGCGAGAACGGACCCTCAGCATTCGACAAACTTTCGGGTCCATGCACCATCCACTTCTACATCGACAAACAAGATGGCAAAAAGAAAGCTAGCCACATGCTCAAGGACTGCCGCGAGTTCCAGAAACTCGGCGAAGGCATGGTGCAGATGAGGCAACAAGCTCCAATCCCTGCGTTCGGAAACACACCTGCGCCAGGTGAAATAGCACACGGAGCTCCTCCACCGCCGCCTATTGGAGGCCCAAATCAACCAGTCGCACCAGCGCAAAACAATGCCGGGGTCGCATACCCCCACCAAAAGGAGCACTCAATATGATACAGAAGGGACGCCCCACAAATAGGGTGCAGAAGAAAATCACCCGACAAATCAACTTGGCCGTGGCAACTCCGCCTGCAATCCCTGAGTACCTCAGCGGATCAGAGTCCTGCATCACATTCACTCGCGCGGATCACCCTTGCCAGATCCCTCGCCCAGGTCATGCTGCCCTGGTGCTGGAGGCGCAGATCGGAGGCTTCGAGATGAGTCGCGTCTTCATGGACGGTGGCAGTGGCATCAACCTAATGTTCGCAAGCACTCTAGCAGCTATGCGGATCCTGCAATGCAGCCTGGAACAATCAGACACAACGTTCCACGGCATTGTCCCAGGGAAGGGCATCTTCCCCTGGGCAAAATAGGGCTCGACGTCATCTTCGGGAAGCCGGACAACTTTCGGCAGGAGCACCTAGAATTCGAAGTGGTGGACTGGCTGTCGCAATACCATGCCATCCTGGGACGTGTAGCATTCGCAAGGTTCCTGGCCGTCCCACACTACGCATACCTACTACTCAAGGTGCCAGGACCAAGGGGCGTCATCACAGTCCACGGGAGATTCACCCGATCGGACCAATGCGACAGGGATTTCAACAAAATCTCCCAGTCCTTCGAAATGCAAGACGAGCTCGTAAGGCTCCGCGAGGTGATGGACAATGGGCTACCCCTAGTCACAAGGCAGAACGCACCCGACATGTCCTTCGACTCCACCGTCAACACCAAGAAAGTGCAGGTCCATCCCACAGACGCCTCCAAGACGGCGCTGATCGCCAACGACCTCAGCACCGCATAGGAAGGCGCGCTCGTCGAATTCCTCCGTGAGCACTGGGAAATATTCGCCTGGTGTCCTGCGGACATGCCAGGAGTTCCCAGGGAATTCGCCGAGCACGCACTCAATGTCTTCCCAGACACCAAGCCAGTCAAGCAGTCTATCTGAAGACTGTCGGAGCCACGAGCCGAAGCTATCGGCAAGGAGATCAACAGATTACTCGCAGCAGACTTCATCCGGGAAATCAAGGAAAGCGAGTGGCTGGCAAATACGGTGATGGTCCCGAAGAAGGACACGGACATCCTGTGGATGTGCGTGGACTTCACGTCACTAAATAAACACTGCCCAAAGGACCACTTCCCTCTTCCTCGGATCGACCAGATCATCGATTCGACTGTAGGTTGTGAGAAGCTTTCCTTCCTCGACGCCTACTCAGGCTATAACCAGATTCGACTCAAGGTCGAAGATCAAGAGAAAACAGCGTTCATCACACCGTTCGGAGTATTTTGCTACAACACAATGCCCTTCGGGCTAAAGAACGCGGGTGCCACGTACCAGCGATGCATGCAGGCCTGCCTCAAGGACCAGATCGGTCGCAACGTCCAAGTCTATGTCGATGACATAGTCATAAAAACCAAGGAGGCAAGAACACTTATCGACGATCTCCGCGAGACGTTCGACAACCTTGATCGCTACAGGATCAAGCTCAATCCAGAAAAGTGCGCCTTCGGCGTCCCCTCGGGTCAGCTGCTCGGGTACTTCATCTCTCAACGAGGGATCGAAGCGAACCCGAAGAAAATCAAAGCTATCATGACAATGGAGAAGCCGAAAAACCTCAAGGGCGTTCAGCAGCTCGCAGGGCGAGTAGCGGCACTAAGCAGGTTCATCAGCCGCATGGGCGAGAAGGCCCTACCATTTTACCAGCTGCTGCGCAAGGCAGACAAGTTCGAGTGGACACCAGAAGCCAACGACGCATTCGAAAGCCTCAAGCGGCTCCTCTCCACCTCGCCCGTTTTGGTCACGCCAAAAGAGCGCGAGCCCCTATTGCTGTACATAGCAGCCACACACCAGGTGGTCAGCACAGTACTCGTGGTCGAACGACCCGAAGAAGGCAAGACCCACGGGGTACAACGCCCAATTTACTACCTCAATGAGGTTCTCACTCCAACAAAACAGCGGTACCCGCACTACCAGAAGCTGGCCTACGGCGTGGTCATGACGACTCGACGACTGAGCCACTACTTCCAGGAGCATCAGGTGATGGTCGTCAACGAGGCACCCCTGAACAGCATCCTGAATAACCCAGAGGCCACAGGACGCGTGGCCCTGTGGGGCATTGAACTATCACCCCTGGACATCGTCTACGAGAAGCGACATGCAATCAAATCTCAGGTCCTTCCAGACTTCCTGGTACACTGGATGGAGCTGCAGCTGCCTGACACCCCAGATATGTCACAGTCCTGGACAATGCATTTTGACGGCTCCAAGCGTGAAGCAGGAGCAGGGGCAGGAGTCGTACTGACCTCCCCGCAAGGTGACAAAATGAAGTACGTTCTTCGGATGAAATTCAGAGCCTCCAACAACGAGGCCGAATACGAAGCCCTCATCCATGGCATGAAGATGGCAAAAATATGTGGCGCAACGCGCCTGGTCATCTACGGTGACTCCAACCTTGTCGTACAGCAGACGATGAATGAGTGCGACGCAGACGCCGAAAACATGATCGCGTATCGCGCGCTATACAACGCACTCGAAGGAGAATTCGACGACTGCGAACTTCGGCACGTTGGAAGAGAGAGCAACGAGGAGGCCGATAGACTCGCCAACATCGGCTCCACTTGTGCAAAGGTGCCACCAGGCGTGTTCCTCGAACATATCTGCGTGCCATCCATCAAGCGAAAATTCCCAAAGGAACACTCGAAGAAGCAGAACACTCGGGGGCTACGCTACCCGAAGGTCATGAAGGACCCGAAAAGTTGGATACCGAAGTCGCCATGGTCAACCTGATGCAGGTCATGGCAGTTGAAGAAACTTGGACACGTCCATACCTCCAGTTCCTGACAAACGGAGAATTGCCTGACAGCCCGACAGATGCCCGGCGCATATCTCGTTGATCGAAAGCCTTCACCATCATCAACGGCGAGCTGTACAAACGCAGCATTACGGGTGTATTGCAACGGTGCGTCACCATCAACGACGGCAAGGCCATACTCCAAGATATCCATGAAGGCATCTGCGGCCACCACGCAGGCAGTCGCTCCCTCGTCGCCAAAGCTCTGCGAGCAGGATTCTACTGGCCAACGGCCATGAGCGACGCGAAGGACATCGTCCGAAGATGCAACGGGTGCCAACGGTTCGCCGACAAACCGCACGCACCTGGGTCCGAACTTCGACCCATACCCATAGCCTGGCCTTTTGCCCAATGGGACCTCGACATGATCGGGAAACTGCCAAAATCTTCGAAAGGAGGACACGTCTTCCTCCTGGTCGCAGTCGACAAATTCACCAAGTGGATCGAGGCCATGCCAGTCACCAACCAGAAGGGCAAAACCGCCGTCAAGTTCTTCGAATCCATTGTCTACAGGTTTGGCGTACCGCACAGCATCATCACCGACAACGGATCAAACTTCATCTCCGAAGAATTCCAGGACTTCTGCGAAGGCCTCGGGATCAATATCACGTATGCCTCAGTGGCACACCCGCAAACAAACGGGCAAGTGGAAAAGGCCAACGGCCTAATCGGCGCTGGCATCAAGAAGCGCCTCATGAGCTCACTCGAGCACAAAGCTGGAAACTGGACGAAAGAGCTATCGTCTGTCCTATGGAGCTTACGTACTACGCCAAACAGCTCCACCGGCTACACACCGTTCTTCATGGTGCACGGAGCTGAGGCCGTGCTACCAGCCGAAGTACGCCACTAGGCTCCACGAGTCGTCGCTTACAGCGAAGCCGAGTCCACGGCTGCACTCGAAGACGCCGTCGACACACTCGACGAAGCACGGGATATAGCAGCAGCTCGATCAGCGGTGTACCAGCAGAGTCTCCGCAACTATCACAGCCGCCGGCTGCGCCCAAGGTCCTTCGTCGAAGGAGACCTCGTCTTGCGACTCAAGCAAAAGCGACCGAACAAACTCGATTCACCATGGGAAGGACCCTATGTCATCACCGAAGTCATTCCAGGTGGCGCCTATCGCCTCCAGCACGTGGAGTCTGGAGTCGCATACTCCAACCCATGGAACGTCTCGCACCTGCGACGATTCTACCCGTAGCAACCTACCCCCCTTTTTTACTTTCAATAAGGCTCTCAGCCAAGGCTACTCAGCCGAACCATGTACCTCCTCCATTATGATATAAATACAGCTAAGTGTCTTGCCCCCAACCTTCGGTTGACCATTTTCTGCAACTTTACTACATGCTACATACGCACTTGGGGGCTCCCCCCACCTCACGATTTCATCGACTGAGGACCAAACGTGTACACCTGAGTAGCTGACTACGTCAGGCAAACGAAAAGGGCACGTACTCAATCAAAGCACTGCGTGCTCACAAACAAGCAAACCTTTACAACAAAGGGCACAGAAACGCCCAGCCGCAATATACAAATTTTACATCTATCTGTTTATTTTCAGGTCCTACCTATTCTGAAGAATAACCTGAGCACGCTGCTCAAACAAATCTACAATCTGTTCGGCATACTGCCTTACAGCCACGTAATGCGGACGCATATCCCACTCGCCACCATCTGGTCGAGGAGGTGGCCCAGTCGCCACAGCAGCCAAATCTACGTCAGGGCGGTGCACCCTCACAAGAGACAAGGCAGCCTTCACCCCTGCGACGAGATGCTGCCGCACCAGCTCCTTGACATTGCTGGCACTCCGAAACTTCGTCAGAAGACCTGCAAGGGTCGTTGGCACGGCATCCAACGGAAACATGACGTGCAGCACCGAGGAAAGTGATGTCTGCACCTGACGGAGCACCCGCGAAACCTGGTAGACATGATCCTGCACCGTCGCCAGAACTATGGCGCGATCACGATCCATCCAGAAGAAGCCACCGGCCTCCATGTCCTGTTGAGTCAAGCAATTGACTCGAACAGCAGTACGCTCCTTTTCTTCCCTCGGAGCAAGATTGGCACCTGCGACAACCGCACAAAACAAGAGTAAGGCCAGCAGGCTCACCCGAAGAACTGAGCTACAGCCCGAAAGAAGGATCAACTTACATTGCAGCTGCTCGGACAGCCGACCCAGCTCCGCCATCAAATACTCCTCTCTGGCTGCACCACGGTCGGCTTTGGATTTCCAAACGTTAGCGCGATCGCGTAACCCAAGCAAATCTCTCTCCAAGCTGCGCACGCGATCTCGAAGAAAAGCGAGCTGCGAGGAATCATCCAATGATGCTCGCAAGGGCCTTTTGGATGAAGTGTCAACTGGGTCAGCACCCGAAGGAACCTATAGCAGCAGAAAAAAGAAGGCACACAGACATTCAGACAAGGATAGAGCACAACTCGGAGGAATTCATTAAAATATATAAGGCCACTACGTGGCATAAGGATGGTACTACAGCAGATATTTACAACAAAAGTAGACTACAAACTACCCTACGTCTACTATGCCTAAGGCGGAGGACACTGAGTCGCCTTAGAACTAGACTGCCTAGCTTTGGCCTCGCACTGCTGCCGCAATGCATACTCAGACAGCAAGTCAATGAGCTTGGGCCCATATCGTCTGCAGCGAGCGGAGTAGGCGGCGAAGGCTACCTCGGATCCATCCGCAGCCGTAGGCATCCGAGAAGTAATCTGGGGCAGGTCCAGCTCCGCCCCAGCCGCCATGGCCATCGCCAGCCCGACGGACGCGCCGATGCCCTTCTGCTTGCGCTTATACGCTACAGGCGCTTCGCATGACAGAGCCTCTGCCAGGGCATCCACATCTTCAAGGGATGCGCCCTTCGGGAAGAGCTCCTGGTAGAAGCGACCAAGGACCTCTTTCGCCTTGGCAAGGGAGTTGACGACGGTGCTGCAGCGGTCTTCGACCGCTACAGTGGCATCATCTAGATCACTCCCGTGCTCCAGAGCACCGTGGTCGAACTCGATGCCTGCGGCATCTGAGACGAAAAAGAAGAAAACATGAAGAAAGGCAACATAGAAGAAGATCCGTAGAAAAAGAAGCAAGTACAAAAAGCTAACGCTCACCCGAAATAGCCTTGGCAGCAGCCATGAGCTTCTCCGCCACCCCTTTTTCACGAGCAGCCGCAATGGTGGCCAGCTGCTCCTCACGATTTGCGGCCTCCTGCTGCAGACGCTCTTTCGCTTCGGCTGCCTTCGCCAGCTCCAGCTCAAGGCGCTCTCTTGCACCAGCGGCAGCTTCGGCCTTCTGCTCCGATTGGCCAAGGCTCTTCTTCAGAGCATCGACCTCACGGAGAGAGTCGTTATGATCCTCTGCATTTACAACAAGCAAGTGTCAAAGAACAGGACCAGGATAAGCAAGAGAAGTACTACAAGGCAAACGAATACCTTGAAGCTGACGCAGTTTTGCCTCCAGCGTCAGGCGTTCCTCCACCAGCCGCTTGGCCTCTTGGACAAAAGGCTGCAGCAACAGGCAATAGTAGTAAGAGCAGGACTTGGGGGCTACGCCCAACACAAAGAAGCATAAACAACATCAGCATACGAAGACACTCGGGGGCTCCTCCCGTAACATCAAGCAGAAAAACTTACGTGCTCCGCAGGCGAACCCGCAGGCCCGCCTGCGAAATTCTGAGGCGTAACCACCAGCCTCTCCTGCACAGGAGGAACTGGCGCAGCGTCACCAGAAGTCGCCACCGTCTGAGGAGGAGGCGACGCAATGTTCGACTCCCCCATCATCTCGCGCGCACCATCACTAGAACCGTCGAAGGATTGCCTGCATACGAACCAATCAACACAGGTGCAAAAATAACAAGGGAACAAAGGACAACAGTGGCAACAAGAAAACTTACGAGCCCAACGCGCTGACGTCGAAGATAGGAGAAGCCCTTCGGGCCCTCTTCTCCTCCTTCTTTTCTTCCTTCTTCTCCTCCTTATTTTCTTCCTTCTTCCGCTTTGCTGGCGGGTGCGGAGCAACAGCCCGCACAGGAATGGCAGGAAGGGGAGAGGAAGAACCCCCATGAACATCATCATGACGCTCAAGGCCTAGAGGATTTCTGGGAGTCGGAGGAGTCGAGGCATCTGACGACTCGCTAGAGCTCCGTGATCGCTTACGCGAATGGTCCTCACTCGATTCGTCGGCATCCTCCGCTGGGGATCGCGCTGACGGTAGCTCGGACACGGAATCCACCACTTCATTATCCGGGGCATTCGGATACCTTTCAGGCAACGGTGGTGCCATGCCCGGCACTTTGAAGCTCTGCAAAAGGAAAAGGAACTTTGTTAGCAAACGAAGGAAAAAGTACACAGCTGACAAAAACAAAAGGGGAGCACTACGTGCGCAAATCTACACCTTCGGTACGACCAACGTCGAAGAAAAGGGAGAAGTCAGCGACTCCCCCGGGATTTCTTCGTCGGACTTGAACTTCAACAGCGCGCGAAGAGCCTTGTCAAGTTCCACCTCGGAGATTTTCTCACTCGAAACCCTCGTCGGATCACGGCGCCCAGAGTAAAGAAACATCGGATGCGCCCTCGCTTGGAGAGGCTGCACCCGACGCTCAAGAAACGTCAGGATGATGTCGACACCGTTCACCTCCTTCTCAGGAATCAGTTGGAGATCCTCCACCCGACGGTACAGGGCCTCTATCTCCGCCACCTCACCGTCTAAAATTTGGTTTTTCCAGGATCTTTTCTTCTCAATCAATTGGGAGGGGTCAAAAGGAACGAGACCAAAGTCTTGCCCAGGCAGTACGGAGTCACGGATGTAAAACCATTTCCTCCGCCAGTACTGGACAGATTGGGACATGGAAAAGGAAAAGAATTGCACATTGGGACTGAGGGAGATGATGAAACCCCCAATGGGATACACACCATCCGAACCAGACTGCCTCTTCACGGAATAAAGCTTCCGGAAGAGGCCAAAGTGTGGCTCAATGCCAAGCCAACACTCGCAAAGCGTGATAAAACACGCAATGTGGAGAAGGGAGTTGGGAGACAGATGATGGAGTTGAACCCCGTAGAAAAAGAGCAGTCCACGAAGGAAGTCATGGACTGGATACGAAAACCCACGCAAGACGAAGGCAAGAAACATAAGCCGGTACCCAGATGGGGGACGGGGGATTACCTCATTGCCGGGGAGTTTGACGGTCGTCGTATCCTGCGGGATCAGGCCCCGCTCGCGCAGTTTGCGGAGATCGCTCTCCCGCGTCTCTGATCGCCGCCAGCCACCATCGGTGACGCGAGCAGCGGCGGTGCTCTTCTTGCCTCCGGCGGCGCTGGTCCCAACCGCAGATGAGGATTTCTTTGTCTTCCCCATGGCGCTACAGCGGTGGTGTCGTTGGCAACGACGAAGGACAAAGGAAATATGGAGGAAACTCTCAGCGCGCAGCAAGAATAGCTCAAGAACGAAGAGGCAGTGAATAGATGAACTGTTGCGGTGAAAAACAAACCACGATTTCACCAGAGATTATAACAGCGAAGACGACGCACGCTGGCCGTCCATCGAGAAGACCTAACGCCAACGGTAGATCTGGCCGTACACGTGTCAGCACCAAAACAAACCGTCGTTACCACGCCGTCCACTACGCGCGGAAATCAAGGAGACGCCGTAATCATCTCCACGCCGCGCGTGACCGGTCAATTCAAAGTCAGCAAGTGGGACCCACGCTTCGTCCAGTCAAGTCATCTCTGGCGTAGCAGACGCTTGAGGTCATCGATCGTAAGCACTGACGTCATCAAAAGCTATACTAGCACCACTTCGGCTCCACAGCTAAGAGTACTCATTCGAATCTACGATTCGACTAAATACTCGGGGGCTACTCCTATCAGGAGCGCTGGCCGCGCACCCGACAGACAAATGAGGACAAAATTACTTCTCTGAGTCCTACTTCGAGTCTACGACTCCACTACGGACTCGGGGGCTACTCCCATAGGGAGGATGGATTTAAGCATCCGAAAATTTTCGAGTCCTGCAGACCTAATGATTGAAACAATGCTTGAACTAAAAGTCTCCGTTCGAGTCTACGACTCGAACAGACACTTGGGGGCTACTCCCATAGGGAGCGCTGGTCGCGCACCCTATGAAATCTTCGACTGCGATCTTCCGGATTCGCATGCAAAAACTTTTTTGGCAACTCTGCCCCAACAAAACGCTAAGTGAGTAACAATCTCCTAGGACACCCGAAAAACCTCCGAGGTGATAAATGTTCGGATGCTGCGTCTGCGACGCAAAGATAAGACCTACAGATATCATCTGATGGCCTGGCAACGCACCTGACTGCACTCTGCTAGTATGAATCCGTACCAGTAGGTACGATGAAAAATCCTGACGGACGCGTTGGGTACACCAATTAAAATTACTGGAATTCCACTCCTATAAGTCCTCCGCGGCCTGAGTTGAATTACGCCAGCATATGTTCCAGGCCCGGGTTAAGGGACCCGATCCTGAAGAAGATCGTGTTGTTTCGTCCTAAGACAGTTAACTGACCCTGATCCATCGGGTGAGTCAGGCACACGCATCAACAATCCCTACACACATATACTATTAACATATAGCTGCTCCCGAAGGATGGAAGAGTCCTCAGCCGAATCTACGATTCGACTGATCACTCGGGGGCTACTGACATGGTTATACCCTACGGGTACGTAACTTCAGCATACCTAGTCCAGCCCAAGGAAGGCCCACGGCAGACTACGCTGGCCCATGAAGATTTTCGGGTGGCCAAGGCCCATGACGTCTTCGGATTCTTGGAGAGCAAGACTAGAGGAGATAGGAAATTCAAAGGGGTAAAACCCTAGAACTTGTAACCGACTAGGACTACGCCCGGGACCTGCCTAAGTCTATATAAAGGCCAGGAGGGCATGTCCTAGGGCAACTCGACTCATACTTTCGCACACGCATCCACGCCAGATCGAATCTGCGCACCCTGTAATCTTCGGTTCCGCCGTAATCAAAGAGCAGACAAGCAGGAGTAGGGTTTTCCCTCCGGGGGCCTGAACCTGGGTAAATCTCGTGTCCCCTGGTTGCTTGACTGTTAACCGTGCCACGATCTCCAGCATCCCCATCTTCTCCAAAACCCAAGTCCATAACAATGGGCATTGACGAGATTAAACCTCGTCACCACTCAAACAAGCTCAACTTTCAAAACCCAAGCATCTGCAGACTCACCAGCACCAATCTAGCAAACCCACCAAAATTCATTTCAAAATTCAAAACTTGATTTCATGCGGCCATTTCATCAAACAGGTTGTAGACACAAATCAAACAAAACATAAAACATTATAGTGTGCAGTGATTCTTGCCTAACTTGTTCCCTAGTTAGCTCACACACAACTCAGTAGATCATCTAGAAAGATTAGCCCAACACTAGCACCCCTGTGAGCTTGCCATTGTCATTAATGGTGAACAGCCGAGCACCCCCATGTCACCCCATTGTGGACAGCAGGCTAGAGGAAGAACTAGCTGTGCCAACCTTGTCTGGGAGGCAACCCACCGTCCACCGCCACTCCCTGTCCCAGCCGCGAGCGTTGCCAAGCCCTGGACCACGCGCACAAGACACGCCCAGACCATGCCGAGCGTGCGCCAGAGCTCCACCCTCGACCTTCACCCACAGACCGCGCGCCGCCCTCACCGCGTGCACACACGATCACCACCGACCCAGGAGACCACCAGACATCCCCGTTTGCCGCCCCGTTCCATACAGCCACCGCCGCCGTCGAAGACGCCGCCTCTGCCTCTCAGAGCACCGCCCGTTCCAGACCAAACCACACCGCCCCATGCCTAGCGACCATGTCGTTGAGCATCGCCAGGAGACACAGCACCGTCCCCTACCCTTGCCCATGCCATTAGCCGCCTGTAACGTCGCCCCCGACGAGCTCACCGTGCGCCCCGACGGTCCCCTCGCTCGACTATAAATAGAGGCCACCCCCGCACGACTTCTTCACACCATCTCACTCCCCTCTCCCCACTGACCGTGCCACACCATCCTCAGAGCAAGGCGAGCACCACCTCGCCGGAATTTCACTGCAGCCTGCCGCTGCCGAAGAAGAAAGGAGCCAGCGATTGGAGCCGCCCCAGGAGAAGCCACCGGTACCAGGAGGTTCGCCGTCGTCGACTTTGTCGTTCGCCCGCCTCGCCGACCCTTGCCCGTACCCCGGTGAGCCCCCAGCACCCCTCACTGGCCGTGCTAGGTTTCGTTCTTGCCGGAGTTGTCTCGCGTCGACGATGACCCCCAGCCGTTAGATTAGAACTAGATCGAACGATCCACGTTGCCCCATACCGCTTCGCCCAGCCCCGTGTCACTGATGAGTGGGGACACCCACTTAAGCATCCCGCGGGAGCACTGCGCTTAGCAGGCCGGCCCAGTAACATTTCCCACGCAGCCCAGCAATTCAAATTAAAAAAATTCTATTTCTTTTCAAAAACACTTCAGCACCCAACTTCAAAAATCAACCCAGATCGATTCAGTGCACCAAATGGGATGAAACCAATTTTGTTGTAAAGGTCTGTGAATGCTTAATCCAAGCCCGTTGGAGTCAAGTCATTTGGATCTGTAGATTACCCATAGTAAAAATAACAAAGCAGAAGCTTTTCCGCATTCAAACATTTTTCAAATTTAAACCATAAAAGCTTTTGAGTTGATTCCAACTCTCAAAAATCACATTTAACCATACCTTTAAGAATTTATAAAAATATATAGGTTTACTTGCAGAAATAATGTTCAAGAAATAAAAGAATGCTTCATAAGCATTTCTTGCCACTTTAATTAATTAAAATAAAAGGGTAAAACCTTATTAAATGGTGACACCACTTTAAATCACATTCCCATGGACTACAATATGTGGTGATGACATGTGTCAACATGATCCCATGTTTAGTTTGGAGAATATTAAATCTTAAGTAGTTTTTCAATGAGTAGAAATTACTTTTCTAAAAATAAAAAGATTTAAACCAAGCTTTAACCTTGTAATGTTAGAGATGATGCTAGATCATCTATAGGACCCTTGTGTGTGATGATTGCAAGCAGTTAAGTATTGTTTGGTGATTGTGTACCTCGTATTTATTCATAGACGCTAGTACCGACCAAGGATACGAGGAGGAAGGAGGATACTACGAAGAGGAAGCCAAGGAGAACTTCAACCACTGCTCTATACAAGGCAAGCTTATATTGACATTGATGCAAGCTAAATCTTGCAAGACACTCTACTTTAGCAAGCCTAATACTACTAGTGAATGTGCAAGCTAACACTTGCAAGATACTATACCTATGCAAGCTAACCCTTGCAAGATACCCAACTGATGCCACAAACCCATACTTGTGAGATGACTACTTTATGCCTTAAGCATATGTGATCATACCCACTTGATAAACCAATCCTAGTTTTATGGCAAGCCTCTTACTTTATTTCTTTATCAAAGCTTACTTAGAGTCTACCTAAGAGTTTGGTAGATACTAGACAGTTGTGCTGAAGGTTGCATAAAGAGCATAAAATTTGGCCTAAGCTAGAAACCTTAATATCAGCCTAAGATATAAGGTTGGACTTAGTGAAACTCCACTAGTTACCACCCCTCATTAGTACTACCCCCACCTGTAGATGCTAGTGCTAAGCATAAAACTTGATCAACTTTTAGATGGGAATACTTGATGGAAAAATGGTTATGAAAACCTTGGAATGACGGATCATTCTATTGAAATGTTTTGGACATGTGTTTCCAAACACTTGATGATTCTGGTGATAAAAATGTTGAGGCATGAGCCTTAGCCCTTTATAAAACTGATGGTTGTCTAGATGCGATACCATTCCAATTTTAGCGTACAACCACAATACCCGAATATTGGGTAGGGCTTGACTGGAAACTTATATACCTTAGTATTAGTTCCCTCACGGCCAAGGTCTGAGCTGAGGCTACCTTGTGAAGATTGTCCACCTGTGCAGTACCCAAGATGACAGTGGTCATGGTTGGGAGGCAAAACTCACAGGAGAGGTGCTTATACTAGGGCGTGTAATTGAAAGTTTAAGATTGATTATACGCATACTAAGTATGGTGAATTCAGGATTTGTTCCTGACGGATGTATCGAATGTTGTGGTGAAAGTGTACAATCTTTGTAGAGTGTCAAACTATTCGAATAGCCGCGTCCGCGGTTATGGACAGTTGGAGTGGCCATACTGTTCCCCCGTCAGACCTTTTAAAATGACTTGTGAAATAAATTGCGACTTTGACTTGACCACAACAGAGAACCTGAATTACAAGATCCCACTTAGGAGTTATAAAATTATGACTAGCTTTGGAACTTAGTAGAGATAAACCTGGCTTTTTGCAAAACAACCCTAGAGCCTAGTGTCCTATTATCCAAAAACCCCCTTTACATGTTAGTATTAGTTTGCGAGTACTTAAAGAGTACTCATGGCTTTGTCCCTGGCTATTCCCATGGCCAGACTATGAAGAGGAGTACCTGGAGAATGGACCCCAGGAAGGTTACGACAACTAGGATCATCTCCCATCGTCAGCATTGCCTGTGACCCCGAAGATGGAGCTTCGCCTACGCTACCATTATTATTACGTATTCCGCTGCTTGATGTTGTATTAAGAACTGGATCATGAGATCCCTATTTGTGTAAGAACTTATGTATCATTTGTAATGGATGAAGTACTATGGTATCCAATTCTGTTATGTCTCGCAAAAATGGTAATCCTGGGATTGCGATGTATGGCATAACAGGCATCTAGGATTGAAAAATCCGGGTGTTGACAAGTTGGTATCAGAGCCATCCTGACCATAGGAGACCCTAGATAGATTGGACGTTGAACCAAAAACTTAGTTTCAAAACCAAAGAACAAAAATATTTACGAAAACTTATTCTCATTCTTACCTCTTTAATTCTTTCATAAAAATTCATGTTCCTCAAAAACTCTTGCAAAATACATAAAATTTTGACACACTTAATCACTTTGCTAATCTACTCATCCTCTATTTTTATAGATGGACGTGAAGTACAACAAGTTTTACCAACATGGGAATGGAGGAGACCTTATCTTTGAGAGGGATCTGGATCAGCTTTCGGAACTTCTGGAGCGTCTGCATCCCGAGTTCTTCGGAGCTCAGCTCAATGATCAAGGAGGAGAAGATCTGCAGTGGCTAATTGTTGCAAGTCTCCGAGGAAAGATTGGACCTCCCACTGCGGAGGGAATTCAGTTTACCTTGAGGGAAAACAACTGGCTCGATGGACTTGCCAGAGCAATGCAGGAAGCTCTTTCCCGTCTGTGTGGGCAGAGCATCAATCATATCAAGGGTACTCGCTTTGAGTTTTTCCCAAGGCGTGATGCAAATGGACAACCACTGGAAGCCCCATACCACCCCGAGCTGAAGACTCAATTGGACCACCTTAGCTTCATGATGTATGATCGCCAGCAGGAGCTGGACAACTGCCGTGACTATTGCAACCACAAGTCTGCCATCATCAAGACGAAGGATCAGACCATCGCCATGCTAGCAAAGGATCGCAAGTCTCGCCGCCGTCAGCTCGACAAGAAGGAGCGCATTATTGCCCGTCTTCGCCATCGCATCTCATCTATGGAAGAGACCATCCACGAGAGAGACATGTAGTTAGAGGAAAGGGAGAATGCCGGAGAAGATCTTCGTGGAGACCCTTACTCCTATCTCAGCGATGACGATGATTTTCTGGAGGATCAGGCCATGGACTTCTTCACCGATGAGGATGATTTTGCCTTCATCGATGATGCGGAAGATGATGAAGCCACAGACTCTTAGGAGTAGTAGCACTGACCACTAGCGTAGTGAGTAGTAGTTGGTCCCACTGTATCGTAGTTCCAGAATGGTTCTTAGAACCATCTGTTTTCTTTGTTGTGGTGTGTGTTGTACTGTGTGCTATGAGTGAATGAATGAAAAAGCAAGTTTCTAGAAAAACCTGAGTCAAACTTTAAAAACTTTTCAAAAACCCAAAACCTTAGCAATTTCCCTCTCTTCTCATAATCTATATCAAACTTCAGATGCCACGTGGAGGAAGTGGTTCAGCCCCGGACCCAATGTTTGCAGATCCTGCAAATGTTGACTTCTGACCGCGAAGCTGAAAGAGCGGAACATCAAGCCAACCTAGCCACTCTGCAACAGATAGCCCAGCTAGCCCACAACAACCAAGGCCATGGAAATCAGGACAACCACGGATCTAAGCTCAAGAATTTCCAGAATACCAACCCACCCGTTTTCACCAAGTCAGAAGAACCCCTAGACGCCGATGATTGGCTGCAAACCATGGAAAACAACTTAGAAGTAGCAGGAGTGGAAGCCAACGAGAAAGTCTTGTTCGCCACCCATTATCTAGCCGGAGATACCAGGGCATGGTGGAACAGTGTTCGTGCAATGACCGGAGGCCAAATGATGACCTGGGAGGAATTCAAGGTCAAGTTCAGTAGAACCCATGTGCCACCAGGTTTGATCAAGAGAATGAGAGACGAGTTCAGAGAATTGAAGCAAGGAAGGATGACTGTAGTGGAATACCGTGACAAATTTTTGTCATTAGCTAGGTATGCCCCGGACGAGATAGACACCGAAGCCAAGAAGAAAGAAAGATTCCTGAATGGTCTGCATGACGAGATGCAGACAGTGTTAGTCAATATCCCCTTTGCTGATATTGAAGCCCTTGTCGACTCTGCTATCCAGATGGAAGGAAAGATAAACCAGGCCAATGAGAACCGCAAGCGTCGCATGATGCATCAACCAGGAACCCATCAGACCCAAAAGTATCGCCCCAACCCATCTCCAGGATTTGCCCAAAGAACCAACAGACTCCCTATGACCCGTCCGACCTATCCCAACCGTGGAAACCCTAGACCCAGAGGAAATCACAACAACCCCGACAACTCTAGCAATTTCACCCGTGCCCCACCCAAGTTTAACACCAACAATGCTACCGCCAACCCCAACACTGCCCCGAGGACTGGAAGCAATGCTGTGCCTGTCGCAGCCAAGGACAAGTCACAAGTGACCTTTTATGACTGTGGAAATAAAGGCCACTATTCCAACAAGTGCCCCAACAAGAAGAATGCTACAGCCCCCAACGCCAATGTCCCAGCTCAGCAGCAGCGTCGTGTCCAGCCAGGGAGAAGATTTGCCCCAGGGAATTCACTCAACCGCAATGGCCGTCTTTTTCTCATGCATGCTGAAGAAGCTCAGGAAGCGCCAGACGTCGTGCTGGGTATGTTTTCTGTTAATTCAGTACTTGCAAGAGTGTTGTTTGATTCTGGTGCATCGCATTCATTTGTCACCGAAGAATTTGCCTACACTAGTAAAATTCAACCAAGCAAATTGAAGCATGTGATGATTGTACAAATTCCCGGATCAACCACCAAGGCTAGGCAAATTTGCAAAGCCGTCCCTATCCGAATCCATGGCATAGATTTTTATGCTAATCTAATAGTACTCGGAACTAAAGGTTTGGAAGTAGTACTAGGAATGGATTGGATGTCCAAACATAAAGGATTGATTGACTATGCCAAGAAAGCCATCACCATCACCAGTACCGCCGGAATATCAGTCGAGCATATATCTGAAACCTTACCTCGCCAATTCAAGTGTAACAAGAGTCTAGCCCAACCTACCATTGACCAAGTTCGGATAGTCTGTGAATACCCCGATGTATTTCCAGATATTTTGCCCGGTATGCCCCCAGATCGGGATATCGAGTTTATCATCGAACTAATCCCCGGAACAGGACCCATAGCCCAGAGACCCTATAGTATGAACCCGTCAGAACTAGAAGAACTGAAGAAGCAACTGGATTCCATGTTAGAAATCAGATTGATTCAACCGAGTGTATCCCCATGGAGGTCACATGTCTTGTTTGTGGACAAGAAGGATGGAGGTAACCGTTTGTGTACGGATTATCGAAAGTTGAATGATGTCACCATCAAGAACAAGTACCCCTTGCCTAAGATAGAAGATTTGTTTGATCAGTTGACCGGATCCCAGGTGTTTTCTAAGATTGATCTTAGGACTGGCTATCATCAACTCAAGATTCGTGCAGAAGATATTCCAAAGACTGCCTTTACCACCAGATATGGATTGTATGAGTATACAGTCATGTCTTTTGGATTAACCAATGCCCCCGCTTATTTCATGAACCTCATGAATAAGATTTTTATGGACTTCCTGGATAAGTTTGTCATTGTTTTCATTGATGACATTCTGATTTATTCCAAATCAGAAGAAGAACATGAGCTACACCTAAGGACCATTCTTGGAACCCTTAGAGAGCATCAGTTGTATGGAAAATTTAGCAAATGTGAATTCTGGTTACACGAAGTAGGATTCCTCGGTCACATTGTATCAGCCGGAGGAATTGCCGCTGACCCTGCCAAAGTGAAAGATGTAGAAGATTGGCAAGCCCCAACCACTGAAACCCAAGTTCGCGCTTTTCTCGGATTGGCGGGATATTACCGCAAATTCGTAGAAGGATTCTCGAGTATCGCCCGACCCATGACCCAATTGCTGAAGAAGGACAAGAAGTTTGAATGGACCGACAAATGTGAAGCGAGTTTTCAAGAACTCAAGAGGAGATTGATTTCAGCCCGAATCTTGTTCATGCCGGATATCATGAAGCCCTTCGATGTGTATTGTGATGCATCCAAGATTGGTCTCGGATGTGTGCTAATGCAAGAAGGCAAAGTTATATCTTATCTATCGCGACAATTGAAGCAACATGAACAAAATTACCCAACCCATGACCTCGAACTCGCAGCCGTAGTTCTAGCCCTGAAGACATGGAGACATTACCTTATGGGAAACCGTTGTGAGATTTATTCGGATCACAAGAGCCTAAAGTATATATTCACTCAGAAGGAGCTGAATATGAGGCAGAGAAGATGGATTGAGCTAATCAAGGATTACGACCTGGACATTCACTATCACCCTGGTAAAGCCAATGTGGTAGTCGATTCCCTTAGCAGATTGCCGTGCCGCTTGAACTCCATGATTTTGAAGGAGCAACCAAGTTTGCACAAAGAGATGGAAGATTTTAGAGTGGAATTAGTAAGTGAAGGATTTTTGGCTAGCATAGAACTTCAGCCCACTTTGATCAGTCAGATTAAAGAGGCGCAGAAGGGAAATGCTAGTATTGACAGAATCAAGCGTCGTATCGGTACAGGCAAAGTACCCGGATTCACCGAGGACGAAGAAGGAGTTATGTGGTACAAAGGACGCCTTTGTGTACCAGCAGATTCGGAGTTGAAAGAAGTTATCTTGAAGGAGGCTCACGATACTCTTTATTCTATCCATCCCGGAGGAACTAAGATGTATCAAGATTTGAAAGAGCAATTTTGGTGGCATAAGATGAAGAGAGAAATCGGAAGCTATATCGCCAAGTGTGATATATGTCAACGAGTCAAGGCAGGACATCAAAGACCCGCTGGATTGTTGCAACCTTTGCGGATTCCGGAATGGAAATGGGATTCTGTAGGAATGGACTTTATCACTGGACTACCTACTTCAAGTAGGGGAAATGACTCTATTTGGGTCATAGTGGACAGATTGTCCAAAGTCGCCCATTTCTTGCCCGTTAAAACTACCTATCAGAGTTCGAAGCTAGCGGAGTTGTACATCTCTAGGATCGTTAGTTTGCATGGGGTCCCCAAGAATATAGTATCGGATCGAGGAACTCAGTTTACCTCGAGATTCTGGAAGAAAGTCCAAGAAGGTTTAGGAACCCGCCTAGATTTCAGTACCGCGTATCACCCTCAGACCGATGGACAAACGGAGCGAGTAAAACAAATACTCGAAGATATGCTTAGAGCATGTGTGCTAGAATATGGATCCAAGTGGGAAGACTGTCTGCCGTTTGCAGAATTTTCTTACAACAATAGTTACCAAGCCAGTTTGCAAATGGCCCCATTTTAATTCATGTACGGAAGAAAGTGTCGCACCCCTTTGAACTGGTAGGAAGTAGGAGAGAGTCAGATTTTCAGACCCGACATCCTACGAGAAGCAGAAGAGAAGGTTCACAAGATTCGTGAGCACCTCAAGACATCCCAATCCCGACAAAAGAGTTACGCCGACAAGAGACGTCGAGACCTCGCCTTCAACATCGGAGATTTTGTTTATCTAAAAGTGTCGCCATTGAAGGGAATGCAGCGTTTCCAACTCAAAGGAAAGTTAGCCCCCAGATATATCGGACCTTTCAAAATTCTGAACCGTCGAGGAGAAGTATTGTATCAACTGGAGCTACCAGAAGAGATGTCAGCTGTGCACAATGTGTTCCATATCTCGTTACTTCGCAAATGTCTCGAAGTCCCCGAGAAGACCGAAGTGTTCAAGAATATCGATCACCGGACCATAGAGATCAATGATGACCTGACCTATCCCGAAGTACCCATCCGTATATTGGAAGAAGCCTTTCGAACTACCAGAACCCGAAGCATCAAGTTTCTCAATATTCAATAGAGCAATCACACAGAAGAGGAAGCTACCTGGGAACGCGAAGATCACAGCAGAACGGAGTTTCCAGATCTCTTCAAATCCTAGGTAATCTTTTCGTCCTTTTTCAAATCTCAGGAAGAGATTTTGTTTAAGGGGGGAAGATTTGTAACATCCCAAAAATACCAAACTTAGATCAACAAACACTAATCATCAAGATTAGGGTTAACAAAAACTTTTTTAAATAAACTCATGAATGCATGTATATGTGTATGCATGGATTTTGAATTTCTTTAAAAACCACCTTGTTTGTGTGATCCATTGCTTGTAAAAATTTTCTTAGGTGAAATGAACATCATCTAAAACATTTCCCACACTTTTCCTAAAGATAAGTAAATCAAAACAAATATATTAAGTGAATGGTCATTTTGACCAATTTAACTCCCATGTCTACTTTGGCTGTCTCAAACTTTCAAAACCTAACAGAAACTTTTCTGGATCTTTGCACCCCTTGAATGTACTCATAACAAGGTATCAAGGCCCACTTTGTGATCATCCAGAAACTTTCAATTGCATAGTTTAAATGACAATTCAAAATTGAATCTTCTTCATATGGGAAGATCCCACTTTTTCAAAACCCACTCAAACAAGCTCAACTTTCAAAACCCAAGCATCTGCAGACTCACCAGCACCAATCTAGCAAACCCACCAAAATTCATTTCAAAATTCAAAACTTGATTTCATGCGGCCATTTCATCAAACAGGTTACAGACACAAATCAAACAAAACATCAAACACCATAGTGTGCAGTGATTCTTGCCTAACTTGTTCCCTATTTAGCTCACACACAACTCAGTAGATCATCTAGAAAGATTAGCCCAACACTCGCACCCCTGTGAGCTTGCCATTGTCATTAATGGTGAACAGCCGAGCACCCCGATGTCACCCCATTGTGGACAGCAGGCTAGAGGAAGAACTAGCTGTGCCAACCTTGTCTGGGAGGCAACCCACCGTCCACCGCCACTCCCTGTCCCAGCCGCGAGCGTTGCCAAGCCCTGGACCACGCGCACAAGACACGCCCAGACCATGCTGAGCGTGCGCCAGAGCGCCACCCTCGACCATCACACACAGACCGCGCGCCGCCCTCACCGCATGCACACACGATCACCACCGACCCAGGAGACCGCCAGACATCCCCGTTTGCCGCCCCGTGCCATACAGCCACCGCCCGCCGTCGAAGACGCCGCCTCTGCCGCTCAGAGCACCGCCCATTCCAGACCAAACCACACCGCCCCATGCCTCGCGACCATGTCATTGAGCATCGCCAGGAGACACAGCACCGTCCCCTACCCTTGCCCATGCCATTAGCCGCCTGTAACGTCGCCCCCGACGAGCTCACCGTGCGCCCCGACGGTCCCCTCGCTCGACTATAAATAGAGGCCACCCCCGCACGATTTCTTCACACCATCTCACTCCCCTCTCCCCACTGACCGTACCACACCATCCTCAGAGCAAGGCGAGCACCACCTGGCCGGAATTTCACTGGAGCCTGCCGCTGCCGGAGAATAAAGGAGCCAGCGATTGGAGCCGCCCCAGGAGAAGCCACCGGTACCAGGAGGTTCGCCGTTGTCGACTTCGTCGTTCGCCCGCCTCGCCGACCCTCGCCCGTACCCCGGTGAGCCCCCAGCACCCCTCACTGGCCGCGCTAGGTTTCATTCTCGCCGGAGTTGTCTCGCGTCGACGATGACCCCCAGCCGTTAGATTAGAACTAGATCGAACGATCCACGTTGCCCCATACCACTTCGCCCAGCCCCGTGTCACTAACGAGTGGGGACACCCACTTAAGCAGCCCGCGGGAGCACTGCGCTTAGCAGGCCGGCCCAGTAACATTTCCCGCGCAGCCCAGCAATTCAAATTAAAAAAATTCTATTTATTTTCAAAAACACTTCAGCACCCAACTTCAAAAATCAACCCAGATCGATTCAGTGCACCAAATGGGATGAAACCAATTTTTTTGGAAAGGTCTGTGAATGCTTAATACAAGCCCGTTGGATTCAAGTCATTTGGATCTGTAGATCACCCATAGTAAAAATAACAAGGCAGAAGCTTTTCTGCATTCAAACATTTTTCAAATTTAAACCATAAAAGCTTTTGATTTGATTCCAACTCTCAAAAATCACATTTGATCGTACCTTTCATAATATGTAAAAATATATGGGTTTACTTGCAGAAATAATGTTCAAGAAATAAAAGAATGCTTCATAAGCATTTCTAGCCACTTTAATTAATTAAAATAAAAGGGTAAAACCTTATTAAATGGTGACACCACTTTAAATCACATTCCCATGGACTACAATATGTGGTGATGACATGTGTCAACATGATCCCATGTTTAGTTTGGAGAATATTAAATCTTAAGTAGTTTTTCAATGAGTAGAAATTACTTTTCTAAACATAAAAAGATTTAAACCAAGCTTTAACCTTGTAATGTTAGAGATGATGCTAGATCATCTACAGGACCCTTGTGTGTGATGATTGCAAGTATTTAAGTATTGTTTGGTGATTGTGTACCTCGTATTTATTCATAGACGCTAGTACCAACCAAGGATACGAGGAGGAAGGAGGATACTACGAAGAGGAAGCCGAGGAGAACTTCAACCACTGCTCTGCACAAGGCAAGCTTATATTGACATTGATGCAAGCTAAACCTTGCAAGACACTCTACTTTAGCAAGCCTAATACTACTAGTGAATGTGCAAGCTAACACTTGCAAGATACTATACCTATGCAAGCTAACCCTTGCAAGATACCCTACTGATGCCACAAACCCATACTTGTGAGATGACTACTTTATGCCTTAAGCATATGTGATCATACCCACTTGATAAACCAATCCTAGTTTTATGGCAAGCTTTTACTTTATTTCTTTATCAAAGCTTACTTAGAGTCTACCTAAGAGTTTAGTAGATACTAGACAGTTGTGCTGAAGGTTGCATAAAGAGCATAAAATTTGGCCTAAGCTAGAAACCTTAATATCAGCCTAAGATATAAGGTTGGACTTAGTGAAACTCCACTAGTTACCACCCCTCATTAGTACTACCCCCACCTGTAGATGCTAGTGCTAAGAATAAAACTTGATCAACTTTTAGATGGGAATACGTGATGGAACAATGGTTATGAAAACCTTGGAATGATGGATCATTCTATTGAAATGTTTTGGACATGTGTTTCCAAACACTTGATGATTCTCGTGATAAAAATGTTGAGGCATGAGCCTTAGCCCTTTATAAAACTGATGGTTGTCTAGATGCGATACCATTCCAATTTTAGCGTACAACCACAATACCCGAATATTGGGTAGGGCTTGACTGGAAACTTATATACCTTAGTATTAGTTCCCTCACGGCCAAGGTCTGAGCTGAGGCTACCTTGTGAAGATTGTCCACCTGTGCAGTACCCAAGATGACAGTGGTCATGGTTGGGAGGCCAAACTCACAGGAGAGGTGCTTATACTAGGGCGTGTAATTGAAAGGTTAGGATTGATTATCCGCATACTGAGTATGGTGAATTCAGGATTTGTTCCTGACGGATGTATCGAATGTTGTGGTGAAAGTGTACAATCTCTGCAGAGTGTCAAACTATTCGAATAGCCGCGTCCGCGGTTATGGACAGTTGGAGTGGCCATACTGTTCCCCCGTCAGACCTTTTAAAATGACTTGTGAAATAAATTGCGACTTGAATTACAAGATCCCACTTAGGAGTTATAAAATTATGACTAGCTTTGGAACTTAGTAGAGATAAACCTGGCTTTTTGCAAAACAACCCTCGAGCCTAGTGTCCTATTATCCAAAACCCCCTTTACTTGTTAGTATTAGTTTGCGAGTACTTAAAGAGTACTCATGGCTTTGTCCCTGGCTATTCCCATGGCCAGACTATGAAGAGGAGTACCTGGAGGATGGACCCCAGGAAGGTTACGACAACTAGGATCATCTCCCATCGTCAGCATTGCCTGTGACCCTGGAGATGGAGCTTCGCCTACGCTACCGTTATTATTACGTATTCCGCTGCTTGATGTTGTATTAAGAACTGGATCATGAGATCCCTATTTGTGTAAGAACTTATGTATCGTTTGTAATGGATGAAGTACTATGGTATCCAATTCTGTTATGTCTCGCAAAAATGGTAATCCTGGGATTGCGATGTATGGCATAACAGGCATCTAGGATTGAAAGATCCGGGTGTTGACAGCGAGGAGTAAGAACGAGTCTGTGGTTGAAGACGCTGACGAGGCAGGTGGGGCCGCTTGGCAGCGTGAGAGAAAGAGAGGGAACGGGGGTCCACTGGTCAGTCGCTGAGTGGGTGAGTTGCGGAGTGCGAAACATTTTTCTGCGGGGTGAGAGGGAGTGGGATAACTGGGCCTAGTGGGCTTGCTGGGTTGGGTCGAGTCCAATTCATATTTTTTCTTTCTGATTGCTTTTTCCTTTTTCTGTTTGAATTTCCTGTTTTAAATTTCAAACAGCAAATCAAACATCCAAAACAATTCAAACCTCCTCCAAACTTGTATTGGTTTTTGGTTCTGTTTAACAACATAAACCAAAGTCCAAAACAAAATAATATTTTTATTATTTTTAGGATCTATTTAATAATTAAATAAATAGTCCTTAGTTATTAATTCAAATAGGATTTGTTTTATTTAATAAAATCTCCATTTGAAATCTAAATATTATCAAAACCAAATCAGTAGGCTTTATTTGAAATATAAAATACTTGGAAAACTTGTTTAAAATAAATTAACAAGTTTTGATGTTTTAATTAAAATGGTAAAACCTTTATTTTTAATAAAATTGGATATTAATAAATCCTCATTATTTTGTTTAAATAAACCTTTACTCTTTTAATCAAAACAAAAATATTTTATTTCAAAAACTTGGCCAAGGTTTACTTTGGCTTTATAAAATAATCCTTATTTATTTTCTACCTTTTATTTGAAACCAAATCTTTTTATAAAAGATCCAAAATAGTATTTCCAAATATTTTAACTTTATTGTTTATTTATCTTTTTAAATCCCTTCAGAATTTTATTTGATCCAAATAGGTTTTGAAAGTTTCCAATTGGATTCAAAAAGTTTCTTCTCACCCTGAAAATCAACAAAGTTTTATTATATTCATTTATTTTTCACATAACAAGATTTGGAAAATCTTGGGATGTGACAACGTCCTTAGAGTTCAAAACAATAATAATTGCTAAGAATCTCAGATGACCACATTATTACGCACACACATCATTCACGAGCGCGAAAGCTCGAGTAAAGGTGGGTAATTATGTGTAAGAGCATCACTTCATTAAGGGGTCATGAAACTCAGCACGACCTATTGATATAAAAGAGTGTGATACTTTAAGGTAGAATAGACAAAAGCTAATCAATTCCTCGTAATCTGTGGATTATAACACTTTGACCTGGTCCTAGATATGACGAGGTACTGGAGATTGTTTCTCCTAGACATACCAAAATGGTTTTTCTTGACGGACCACAAGAGTATCTTGCTTCGGAAGACACCAATGCACAGTACTACTTGGCTACCAACTGGTAGACGTAGGTCGGAAAACAACAAGGGAGGAGGAACATGCTCAGGATAGAGTCCTGAGATGTGGATGCATAAGTCAACAATCTCCCAAAAACCAATGCATAGAGGAGATAAAGTGTGGTAGAGTCACGAATATAGATGCGAGACTCTCGAGGAGTACTCTTGTCGTGATCTATTTGGTTCCATTAAAGAACATCTGCCATAGCTAGTGGTAGGGGAAGTCCTTAATTGTCACAACTCAATCGCGACAAGAACCACAGGCTTGAAGGCTAGAATTGTAGTACCAGCCATCCTAAGGCAATGTGTGAACACTAATAACAGGGGTCAAATGAATGGATCTTGGGTTAAATATCAGCTTCATGTACAAGATTCACAACACCAGAATCCAGCACAATTGGGGATCTTAGGTTCAAGTCCAAGGGTTAAAACTCAAAGAAAGGAATAGCTACTGCTTGAGTGACGTAGCGTACACTACAAGTTAGTAACCACGAGGTAGCTTACAAGAGAAGAAACGACTTCTGAAGTACCCAGCAAATGAAAAGGAGGCACACGAGGCGAAAGGAAACCTCGAAGCCTAGAACAGAACACTGTGGATCCACAATATAATATTGCGGGTCCATAAGGCAGAGAGATTATGGTGGAAAGGAATCTCTCAGATGAAGCAGATCAAGGGGAAACAAGGAATTCACAACACACACAACTCTAGAGAACTCAACACTAGGTCAACTGGCTTAGAAACGGCATGCCTAGAAGGCACCTAAGCTTTGAAAGACAAGAAGAGACATCAAAACTTTTCCAAAATCAACACCAGATAAGATGACCTAGAGTAAGAGCGAAACTGGATAAGGAGAAAAGAAGCATACTAGAGTTTTCGCAAATACTTTTCATCTTTGAAAATAGTTTTCACAAGCACTAGACTCAACATCGACCAATAGCAAGGTTTTCCTACGGTCGGTACTGCTCTGATACCAAGAACTGTGACACCCCCGGGATCAGGGCTAAACAAATCCCAGAACTCCGTCTGAAATAAGCTTAACCTTGAGCTCGAGAATATCTAGTGAAGAATCGGTAACACGATAGTGACCCTACGACACAAAATTTATTATAGCAAGCTCATAACTGAGCAGAGAACCAAATTATTACAAGCAGAGGTCACTGACCACAAACATCAAACAATGGAAGGCAAATTATGCTACTAAGTATAAAAAACTTAACAAATGGCCTAAGAGGTCTGAAGCATAACGATGACGTCCCAGTCCATAGATTCCAGGCTGACGGCCGGGAACCCCAAGCTACTCATCGATGTCGATGTAGTACAGAACTCGTCTTCAGGTGAACACTTACTCTGCCAAAAGTATCAACAAAGCAAGGGTGAGTACAGGGTGTCCTCCGCAAGACTTATGGTTGGTGGAGTTGTTTTGCATAAAGCCATCTTTTGTTAATAAAACAAGAGGGAGACGAAGCTCGTCTAGTCAGAGTATTTTAAAAGGGGATAAGAGAGCGACATCTCTGAAATATTGATCATCATCTTTTGATATCCACCAAATCATCATCATCTATCAACTAGGATCACCCCCTCGTACCCATGAGGAAGCATCCTTAAGCACACGTTGACCTGCCAAGTTTTACGATTAGGTTATAATTCTCTATGATCTCGTGTCCTTTCCCAAGTCGTCCATTACCGCGGACACGGCTTTCCGAAAGATTAATACCCTGCAGGGGTGTACAACTTTACCCACACGTACTAACCTTCTCTTAATACCACAATGATTAGCCCTCTTCCTTGGAAGGCCAGCAGAGGGTGGTTAGACACGACCTTTACCTTGCTTTCGCCTAAATCCATGAGTCTCCAAGAAAGGGTTCCATCGGCCCATATCTCTATGTCCAATGATCGGGAGTACTCCCGGAGCCTCCTTCCTCCTTGGTCACGCCCTGTATGATGCACCATCTTCAACCCATCCAAATATGCAGATGCCAAAAAGCTAACTACGGACTCATGGATCAGACTAGGCAAGTTAGTCACTCATGAGGTTTTCCAGGCCCCATGTGGTTGTACGCTCGTCTTGGTTCCGAAGGAGAGAACTCCCGGGGTCCTAGGGTTGGCGAGCATGGGACTAGAAAAACCACATCCCATCGTGGCCTACCATACAAGCCTTAGCATGTTTAATCGCATATCACCTCTGATCCCATCTCATCACGTTCTCCTGTCATACTAGATTCTCTGCATTTGATACATCATCTGGATGGACCAAAACTAACAGCTATGCATGGCTAAGCAGAACACAGATGATAGCTCTAGTAGTGCACACGAGCCAAACCTTTATGCTAGGAGCAGTGGATCACGTAATATAAGCTCAAAGGGAGTATGCAATAGATAGGATACTCTATCTATCGATAAAATACCACAGTAGAATCGTATGCATCATGGCAGAATTGAAATGCTTTCGAAATCATAGGAGTATATCATGGTGGGGCTATGCTTGCCTTGCCAGTTGATAGCAGATAAATAGATCTTCGGAAGCCTTGAACTTGACTTGGTTAGAGTTGGTCAAGTATTGTTCGTCGATCTGTGATGGTCTTGATCTCGGTCTTCGATCTCAATCTCGACATTGTATTCTACCAGAAAGAACCAAATACTGGAAAAGAAAGGGAAACAATGAACACATGTCATCGTTGCAATGCTCAAACAAGAATGATGATATGACAAGTTGAATTGCATTGAATTCAAACCCTAAAACATGCTCGACAAATTAACCAGGGTTCCAAGGGGTGAAAACCCTAACTCGGGGAAACTCCGGAAACATATGAGAGGGGTTACTTTTGTTCTCTAATTAAACTTGTCATTTAAGTTGTTGAACAATGCAGGATTATAGCTTAGAGATGTAGAGCTCATTTTTCTGAACATTTTGATATATTATTTCTATTTTTCTGATTTATAAATAAAAAGATATTGAATTTACAAGTTTATATCAATTTCTGGAATTATTAAATCATTTAAAATTGAATTACTGCGTCAAAATGACACAGCACATGGGGTGGGGTTGTTTTACACCGGGGCAGAAGCTACCCACGGTGGCTGACAGAGGGGCCTGTGGCCACCTCAGCTGCCACACGGGCGGGGAAGGGACCCACCCCGGTTGACATGTGCTGACCCGCGCGCGGTTGACACATGGACGACGTCAGCGTGACATCATCATCGGTGGGGCTCACAGTACTGCAACGGGGCGGCGACTATGGAGCGCGCGGAGCTGCGAGACCAGGCCAGCTCAAACCAAGCGAGCAAGGGGAACTCATTGGTGGCGATGCCGCTATTTTTGTGTCACCGGGGACGGCTAGCGGCGAGCTTACACGGCGGCGGATGGCGGAGCACGGCGGGAGCACGATACAGAGAGGGAGGGAGAGGGTGGAGAGGGTATGCAGAACCAAAATCTCACCGCGAAGTGGACTAAAGCGACGGCGATGCACGGGGTGGACCGGAGCGACGGGAATGGCGACGTCGGTGCTCGTTGGGCTTGAGGAAGACGATGGCGATGCAGGCAATTCCGAGTGGTTCTCCTCGATTCCTTCTGTAGGGAGGTTGCTGACGAGGAGGTGAATCTCAAGGGAGTATCGGAGAGGCACGGGGCAGGCAAGAACGACGGTGGCGCATGACGATTGCGGCGGCTAGGGTTCGGTCTAGAGGAAACGAGGGAGAGAGAGTCACTGGGGAAGAGTGAGAGGTTGAGGAGAAGAGGAACATGGCGCGGGGCGACCTTATATCCACTCCAGGCGGTGGCGGTCATCGCGGCGTGAGGCGCGCATCACGGCGGCGGCGAGCGGCCGATGCGGCGACACGGAGAAGCTTCCTCGCGAGGAAGACGACAGCGAAGAGGTATGGGCCCGGGTGGGCTTCTCCTGGGCCACGGTGGGTGCTGGGTGCAGCGCGGGTGGGCGAAAGAGAGGAGAGGAGAGTTGGGCCTGCCTGTTAAGCGCTGGCTGCTCTTTTTATTTACAAAAGCTTTTCTTTTTCTGATTTCAAAATCTGTTTTGTATTTCTATTTTGAATTTGTTTTGAATTATTTCAAAAGTACTAGAGGGTTTTCAAAATATATAAAATATTGTAGGAACCCCTTTAGACAATTTGGGACCCATACACTTTGATACTTTTCAAAATTCAAAACCTATTTGAATTGATTTGCAAATAGAAAGAGAGGGAAAAGCTAGGGTTTTAGGGTTTTGTTTATTCTTTATTGCATGCATTAATAGATATGATGCTTATGATGCACAAAACAAACCCTAATATAGATTAACTAAAACTGGGGTGTTACAATCACCATATGAATGCTTGAAACACAACAACTCAAATGCTTGATGGATACAGAGAGTAAGTAGGCTTATTGACTCAACTTGGAAATAGGAGAAAAGTCCCTTCATAGATGGAAGCATGGATTACAAGTCATAAAGAGCTTCCAAAAGATCATGTTACTTACTAGCTTTGAGCCCTCATTGCCCCTATCATAGGCATGTTGAGATGATTAAGGTTAAAGTGCACAAAGATGGAGTATATGCTTAACGAAATATAAGTTGGCAATCTCATGTCCCTTAAATATGAGGGCCACTCCTCATGCTACTCAACTTCAGTTACCGGTAAGTTCTTGTCATTGTAAGTACATGCGTATCATAGAGAACCTCCAACGGGGTATCCCTTGCACATGGTACAGGAGCTATCCCATAACCAAAATGACAAGGCAAGCAGACAATGAGCATCTCATTGATCTTTTTATTTACTATGTGCATAGCTTTTTATTGAGGATGCTTCACAGATAGCTCACTATGGTGATGCTGCAAGTTTCCACCATGATTAGGCATGGCTTAGGCTAGCGGCCCAGGCGTTTAGGGACAAAATACAGACTCCATGGACATACAAGTTCCCTCTTTATTTCACACTATTGACATCCACAGACAAAAGAGCACGATATCAATGGTGTACTAGGTACGGGTGCAATGTTGAAAGCGTTCCCCGTGACAGCACGGTTCTGCTAACTCCAACATATAGATGCAAGCATATAGAACTTCGATGACACAATGGTTCAAGTCTATTAGGGGCAAATAATATAAGGTGTGCCATCAAGTTCGTGAGAGCTTTACTAACTAGTTTTCACATAACAAAATACTTTTAATTTGAAAGATAGATGAAACTTGAGAATTTTCTTGGAATAGCAATAATGCCAATAGGTAGATATGGTGGACACAAATGGCATAGGTTTTTTTTTGAAATATACTGCAGGGGAGACCCCCACATCCCTTTATTCAAAATTAACTAGAGGTTCAAAAATATGTACAAACTGTGAAAGAAAAAAGAAAGCTAAAAAGCTAATTAGAAAACAAAATTACAACAGATTGTCAATCCAATTTGACAGTACTGCAACTTTAGAACTTTTAATTCTATGTTTGAGCAAGGACACATATGTTTTGGTTCAAAGGGATTGGAAACATGAGAAGTATGCCTTCTCAAAACAGGTTTTTGGCTAGCAAGGCTGGGTAGCAAGCAAGAGAGTTGAAATAAACAAGCAAACATACAAGTGATAAAACCAAACATGCAATCTTCCTTGAAGACACAAAAGATCTTAAGTAAAGAATACTAAGCTTATGAGCCAATCAAGAAAGAAAATAGATGATACAAAATACCTGTAAGTTTTTTCTCTTTTTTCTTTCAAACCTCAAAAAGTGTTGCTACTAACCAGAGATCAGTTTGCCAAAAACCAATTTAGAGTTACTTGATGCTCCCAAAGTGATGCCAAATACTGATCAACAAGATCCATCATATAATAGAGATTGCAAACTAAAATAAGAAGTGCAAAAAGTAAAAGATGAGACTTCTCATTAATATTCCATAAAGGCACCCACTCCAAGGGATACATAGATAATCAACCAAAGGAGAGATACTTCCACATGCAAACCGAACTATAAGATAACCTCTGTACCAAAGATAAGAATCCACTAAAAAGGTAAAAGATAATGATGGTGATGGTGATACCATGACACTCCCCCCAAGCTTGGAACAAGCCAAGGGGATGCCAAATCTGATGATGAATTACTCCTTCGGTGGTGGTGGTGTTCTCTTGATAAGCTCGTCAATAAGTTTCTTCAAATCCTCAAACTCGAAGGTGAGAGTACGAATCAGCTCCGAGTTTTGCTCAATGCGGTTCATGATCATGTCGGACCGAGAATCCCAGTCCTTGTTATTCTTTCCCCACACTTCCTCCTTAGAGTGTTCCTTCCCTGCATTGTTAGAATGAGGCATATCCCAAACTGAGGGCAAGTTCCCCTTGGGCACATGTTGATATTGACGCTCATGAATAAGAGTATGGAAGGGTCTCTTGGTACTTGGAGGTGATGACCGTGGAGCGAGGGTATGGCGCGAAGCTCTCCCTCCTGTAGACATCCGTGTTGTCCTCCTAAGCTTGATAGAGTTTACCACCACTCCAATGCTTGCGATGGTAGCGCGGGTGTCCGATTACTTGTCCTCCATGTATCCTTCATACCCAACCAAAATCTCCTCCTCCTTGGGTTTGTGAGGATCATCTTCCTCAGGCTTCTTGTGTAGAGGTCCCAACCTTAGATAAGATTGATCCCTCCTGTGTTTACAATGCTAGTCCCTGGATCAATAGCTAGCATCCACAGTTAAGATGTAATATCAAGATACAAAGGTCATAATATAAATTTATAACCAGGAATAACATAAGTTTATTACATCAAACATAGCTCATTTGGCTATTACATTACATTTGCAGCGGAATAACTATAAGTATGGGTCCATCATCTTCAAAGTGCCACAGGCAGATGTTGGTTGTAGATTTTGTAGTCCTAGTCAATCAAACAATCTTCATTTTTAAAACAATCAACCTGCAACATTACAAGTTACAGCCACAAGGGTCAATACATTTTGAATTGTATTGGCAAGCTTCACTTTTATGTATAATAAGAGTGGATCCTATCATTATATGCATATTTGGCTAAGTAGAGTTTAAGGCTTATTTGCATAAAGCAATATTTTATCCTATCTTTTCAAAAGGGTTTTAAAGTCCTTTGTCAAATTTCTTTTCCAAGTTCCTTGAACTCCTTGGTAGAAACTCAAGTGTTCAAATCCTTGTCAAAATCTCTTGAGCACCTTGGTAACCCCAAGTGCAACAAGTTTTATCAAAACTTATGAGTTCCTTGGTATCCCCAAGTACATCATGCTCTTGATCACCTTGGTAACCCCAAGTGCAACAAGCTTTACAAAATCTCTTTGAATTCCTTGGTAGACACACAAGGGCATCAAGTTTTTTATATTAGAAGTTGGAATGTCGAGATCTCCCATAGTTCAAACTTTAGTTGCTCAGTATTGTCCATAACCGGGGACACGGCTAAGTACTTAGATTTTATTATCTTCTGCAGAAGGAGTACACTTTACCCACATGTCACAATCCCATCTTGTTGCCACCAGTGGCCTACTGGATTAGTGCTCACCAAGATGGAGTACTGGCAGATTGAGAATGTGACGAAGTCTTTCCGAAAGGTCCTCCCATACATCATTGCTAGCTTTGTCTTCAGCCCCCATGAAGCATTCCAGATCCCCATGTCCAGTAACTAAAGACAATGTATGAGTCTTCCTAATGTAATTGACTAAGCCAGAGCCATAATAGCATGTGGTTGCACACGAAAGCCACAATTGGAGAAGCATGTTTGATCTCTAAGTTTCCTAGGTGGTTTTCTTTTGGAGCACAACACAAAGTGATTGCCATAGACATGGTTCCCTTTTGTTGCCACCTTCTCCAAAACTTAAAGTATCCTCCACCTAGGTGGTTCATTGAGTCCTTGTTTTATTATGTAAAACACAAGTTCTTTTCTCAACCTTTGTAAAATCTCAACATGTATCTCTTTTTCAAATTATAGCATATAGCATGGCTAAGCATGTACAACTTCAATATTTTCACTAAGGAGTGTATAGGGAATCCTATTAGGATTTAGCATAGCATAAGTATAAAATATATTTTCATGCATATTTCAAAATCCACTAAGTGTAATGAAAGTAGTAGGACTTTTGTATGATGGTGTAACTTGCCTTTTTGGTAGGGAATGGAGGTTCACTTCCTTGATCTTGCTAGTTTCACACTTTGCTAATTTCACTACAAGTCAATCAAGCAAATCACCAAATCAACTAACATTCCAAACCAAGGTTAAACAAACAATTTCACACACATAGCAATGGAGTCTAAGTCATGCAAAGATGGGTTCTTTTTGCAAGGTTGGCCTCTACTAGGTTTATAAACTTTGTATGATCCAAATTGGTCATTTACTAAAATGGCAAAGTCATTAGTTAGAGGGTTTTGCTCAAAGTATATTTTAAAATCCATTCAACATTTTATGTGGTGAAAATTATTCTTTTAAAAGTAAAACTTTATGTTTTTCACCAAGTAAGTTGCCTTTGGCAAGGCTTGGTGTTTTGGATCAGTAAGTTTGGTCCATAACATTTCCCCAAGTTTTCCTTGCAAAAACATTTTCCATAACAAAATCAATGAGTTTATTTTGGCTAGGAAATGGCTAATTTAAATAATTCAACTTAAATTTCACAAAAATCATTTTTAACACTATGGGTTGGTTCCTAGGGTCAGTATGGTCACTAAAAACCATTTTGCAAAAGTTTTAATCCAAAAATCAATTTTTAACAATTTTTCTCCTCTAAACAAGTACACAAATGTTTCTGCAAATTCAATCAAGTTAACAGGTACTATTTTCTAAACTAAGGCCATGGTTAGCTAGGGCTTGTTCTCCTGAATCCAACGACATAAAATTTGCAATTTTTGGACGTGTGGTTTGAAAGTTACAAGGGTTTGAAGTTTGCAAATAAATCTGTTTTCAAATTTGTTTTTAAACGAAATAGAGGACACGCGGCGTTATCTAACTGGTTGGTACCGGTTCGGTCGGATTGACCTCTCTGGATCGTTGGATCTAAGTGAGATCGCACGGCGCTGGCTGTGTACCTCTTCGAGTTTAAGTGAAATAATCTCGCTCGTTCGAACTAGATCTGAAGGCTGTGGGGTGTTCAACCATAGACGGGCGGCGCTGCGACGGCTGCTGGCGGCGGCGACTCTGTTTCACAGCGGCGCCGGCGATACAGGAAGCGGAACAGAGGGGAAGTGTGCTCACCGGGTTCGCTGACGCTCACTGATGCTCAACGTGGGGTTGGCTACTCGAGGGGCGCAAGGGGTTGCTGCTAATTCCTCGTCGGAGAAGCTGCATGCGGTGGTGCTCTCGGGTTGCTGTCGAGGACGATGCTGCAGATCACCAGGAGGTAAACAAAACACATAGTCAGGAGCGCAAGGACACGGCGAAGGTGTGTGCGTGAACGAGAAGGCGCGGGGCGGTCTGGTTCACCTGGGAGACGTCGCCGGAGAAGAAACAGACACGGCGGCGCTCTGTGCTTGACGATGGCGAGGATTGGGGGCGCCCTAAGACAAACGGGAAGTGCCGTTAGGTTCGTCTGAGCTTGGAGATCATCATTGTGTTCTCGGGGAGGAGAGGGGTGACCGGAATCTACCTGTGGAGATCGTCGGAAAAAGAGGCAGACGGTGGCGACGGTGGTCGAGGTGGTTGCCAACGCTTTGGGTCGCTCGGGGGCAAGCTGGTGCTATGGGGATGATCGCCAGGAGGTGTGGATCACGAGAGCATGGTCGAGGAGGCAAGGGGCGGTGAGGCTTCGTCTGAATTACTCGAGGAGGGTCGTCGGAGTAGCAGCGGTGCAGAGAGAAATTGGGGCGGCCTGGAGGCAGAGGGTAGGCGGTGTCTGAGGGAAAACGGAGGAGAGAGCGGGGCGATTAAAAGGGCGTGGTCGCGGCGAGGTTTAATGCACGGATTAACGCTGATTGATGGAGCTATCAACGGGAAGAAACGGCAGCGAGGTGAGGGGAGAAGGGGTCGCGCGGGGAAGAAGGAGAACAGTGGAAAGGGGGGGTCCAGCGGTCAGTGGGAATAGAAGAGTGGAGGAGGTCCACTTGTTAGCCTCAGTGCAGGTTTCTTTTGCGGTGTAGAAAAACGGTTTGGGAGAGGAGGTGGGCTGGATGGGCTCAGTTGGGCCGGTTGGGCTAGATGGTTGGGCTGCTCTATTTTTTTCTGTCTGAATCCTTTTTCTTTTTCTATTTCTGATTTCTGTTTTGAATTTCCAATCAAACAAACATCAACCAAATCAATTCAAACAACACTCAAACTTTGTAATATTGAAATTAGTTCTGTTTAGTAATATGGTCAAAAGCCCAAAATAAAATAATAATAACTTTATTAATCCATTCTTTAATTAAATAAAATGGAACTTTATTTATTTAACATGGTTTGATTTATTTAATAAAAATTCTCATTTGAAAACACTTTTCAAATTTAAATCAGTAGGTTTATTTGGAAATAAAGAATATTTGGAAGATTTGTTTTAAAAACAAAATAACCTCTTGTTTTAGGGTCCATTAGTAATTAAACAAAATGGGCCTTAGTTATTAAATCAAATAGAGTTTGATTCTATTAATAAAATCTTTATTTGAAACCTAAATATTTTCCAAACTAAATCAGTAGGTTTTATTTGGAAGTATTAAATACTTGGAAACTTGTTGTTAAAACAAAATAACATTTTATTTTAGAGTCCATTATTAATTAAATAACATAGACTTTTATTATTAAATCCACTTGGGTTTGTTTTATTGAGAATATTTATTTTAAAATCTAAAATAAAGCCAAAACACTTTAGTGTTGTTTTTAACACTTTAGTAGTTTCTGATGGTTTATAATTTATAGAACCTTTATTAATAAAACTTGGATATTAAATCCTTATTAATTTATTTTAAATAAACCTTTGCTAATTTTATTTAGAATAAAATGTTTTTAATTCCAAAGCTTGGCCAAGGTTTAATTTGGCTTTATAAATTAATCTTTATTTAAATCCATCTTTTCTTTTGAATACCAAATCTTTTATTTTAAAAGATCCAAAATACTATTTCCAAAATATTTTTAGTTTCCTTTATAAATGTTTATCTTTTAAGATTCCCTTTAGGATTTTATTTTATTCAAAATGGGTTTGAAGTTCCAATTGGTTTTAAAAAGTTTCTTCTGGCTCTAAAATCAAACAAAGTTTTATTTTATTCTTTTATTTTCACATTACAAGATTTGGAAAATCTTGGGATGTGACAGGCTACCACCCTTAAAATAAATCTCGTCCCGAGATTTGGGAAGGCTGGGTTACAAGCAAGTTCAAAACAACTAGGGTACTACCACCCTTTAAAATTTTCAAACAAAAATTACATATTGGCCTTCTTGGGTCCTGGAAAACTTCTCTAAGCCAACTTTTGCTTTATTTCTACACTTGATTCATGGGCCAAGGTTGAGTTTCTCCATAGGCTTGTTCAACTTGTTTTTCATCCTTTCTGGACAGTTGCTTGCATAGTGTCCTGGATTCTTGCAGTTGAAACAATTAATGTCCTTAAGTTCTTTGTGTTGCTCTTGTGGGAAAGTTGCTACATAGTGGCCTGGTTCTTTGCAGTTGTTGCACCACACTTGGTTAATCTCTTTATTCTTCTTGTTCTCTGGGCATCCACTGGAGTAGTGTCCCATTTCCTTACATTTACGACATTGCACAAGGCTCATGTCTTGCTTGGGCTTCTTGATTTTCCTTGATCCTTTGAATTGGGTTGTCTTGTTTGGATGTAGAAGTGGTCCTTTTCCTTTGGTAGACTTGGATCCTTCTTGTTTCCTTTGTTCCACCATGGCATAGATAGGACATAGACCTGGAGTATGATCACTTCCTTCACACAGGTAGCAAGTAGCTTGAGAGGTAGGACATTGTCCAACAGGATGATCTTCTTCACAATTGGGGCATTGTCCTTCATGCTCCTTGTAAGTATGATCTTTGTCTCCACAAATAATGCAAGCTGGGGCTCCATCTAGAACAATATTCTTTTCATCCTTGTTATCATACATTCTCTTTGGATAATTTTCTTCCATGCTAATCATTTGATTAGTCACCTTAAGCATCAGTTGAGACTGCTCTTCCAAAAACCTTTGCAGTGCTGGATCCTTATCACTATTGTTGACTAGGAACTGAGCTGTTAGTTGGTTCAACTGGTGTTGGGTTGCTATGAGCTCTTTCATGCTATCAGCTTGGTTGGTGTTGGTGTCATCAACCTTGGAGTCCTTTGGAGTAGTCATCTGTTTGGGTTGAAGGGAGTTTAGAATAGGCAGAATATTTCTAAGGAAATATTTCTAATCACACACATCACAATTTACACAAACAATGTGCATGCAATCACAAACAACTTTTCACTCAAACAACAAAGTTCAAGCATATTTTTAGGCAACAAAATATTTTTGTTACACTACATAAGTTGGTGTATTAGACTTAACTATAAATGGTGGTCCATCTACATGGTTCACTTGTGATCTTTCCTTCATGATTCTTCTTACTTGAGACCATGGTTTCCTTGAGGAAAAATCTTGGTTGCAATACTTCAAAGCTGTTGATGGCTTCTTCTTATTTTGCATTCCCTCAGTCTCTAAATCTTAAGCAAGATTTCCTTGTTTCTCTTGTGGTCCTTAGTAGTTTCCAAGTTGGAAGTCCTTGGTGATTATGCTGAAGATGTTGAAGTCATTAGAGCTGAAGATGTTGTACAAGTCCTTGGCACATGGTGTAGTCTTTATTCATGGGTAGGTTTCTCCATCAAGTTGAAGTGGAAGAGAAGTAGAGTTGAAACCAAAATGGTTGAGGAAAGAGTATACAAGTTTGTTTTGTAAATAAGTTTTGGAACAAAATACAACTCCTATTTTTCTAAGGGTTTTTGTCCAATCCTAGGGTTTACAAATCCTACAGGCAACACAAGGCTCTGATACCATCTGTAGAGGTCCCAACCTTAGATAAGATTGATCCCTCCTGTGTTTACAATGCTAGTCCCTGGATCAATAGCTAGCATCCACAGTTAAGATGTAATATCAAGATACAAAGGTCATAATATAAATTTATAACCAGGAATAACATAAGTTTATTACATCAAACATAGATCATTTGGCTATTACATTACATTTGCAGCGGAATAACTATAAGTATGGGTCCATCATCTTCAAAGTGCCACAGGCAGATGTTGGTTGTAGATTTTGTAGTCCTAGTCAATCAAACAATCTTCATTTTTAAAACAATCAACCTGCAACATTACAAGTTACAGCCACAAGGGTCAATACATTTTGAATTGTATTGGCAAGCTTCACTTTTATGTATAATAAGAGTGGATCCTATCATTATATGCATATTTGGCTAAGTAGAGTTTAAGGCTTATTTGCATAAAGCAATATTTTATCCTATCTTTTCAAAAGGGTTTTAAAGTCCTTTGTCAAATTTCTTTTCCAAGTTCCTTGAACTCCTTGGTAGAAACTCAAGTGTTCAAATCCTTGTCAAAATCTCTTGAGCACCTTGGTAACCCCAAGTGCAACAAGTTTTATCAAAACTTATGAGTTCCTTGGTATCCCCAAGTACATCATGCTCTTGAGCACCTTGGTAACCCCAAGTGCAACAAGCTTTACAAAATCTCTTTGAATTCCTTGGTAGACACACAAGGGCATCAAGTTTTTTATATTAGAAGTTGGAATGTCGAGATCTCCCATAGTTCAAACTTTAGTTGCTCAGTATTATCCATAACCAGGGACACGGCTAAGTACTTAGATTTTATTATCTTCTGCAGAAGGAGTACACTTTACCCACATGTCACAATCCCATCTTGTTGCCACCAGTGGCCTACTGGATTAGTGCTCACCAAGATGGAGTACTGGCAGATTGAGAATGTGACGAAGTCTTTCCGAATGGTCCTCCCATACAGCATTGCTAGCTTTGTCTTCAGCCCCCATGAAGCATTCCAGATCCCCATGTCCAGTAACTAAAGACAATGTATGAGTCTTCCTAATGTAGTTGACTAAGCCAGAGCCATAATAGCATGTGGTTGCACACGAAAGCCACAATTGGAGAAGCATGTTTGATCTCTAAGTTTCCTAGGTGGTTTTCTTTTGGAGCACAACACAAAGTGATTGCCATAGACATGGTTCCCTTTTGTTGCCACCTTCTCCAAAACTTAAAGTATCCTCCACCTAGGTGGTTCATTGAGTCCTTGTTTTATTATGTAAAACACAAGTTCTTTTCTCAACCTTTGTAAAATCTCAACATGTATCTCTTTTTCAAATTATAGCATATAGCATGGATAAGCATGTACAACTTCAATATTTTCACTAAGGAGTGTATAGGGAATCCTATTAGGATTTAGCATAGCATAAGTATAAAATATATTTTCATGCATATTTCAAAATCCACTAAGTGTAATGAAAGTAGTAGGACTTTTGTATGATGGTGTAACTTGCCTTTTTGGTAGGGAATGGAGGTTCACTTCCTTGATCTTGCTAGTTTCACACTTTGCTAATTTCACTACAAGTCAATCAAGCAAATCACCAAATCAACTAACATTCCAAACCAAGGTTAAACAAACAATTTCACACACATAGCAATGGAGTCTAAGTCATGCAAAGATGGGTTCTTTTTGCAAGGTTGGCCTCTACTAGGTTTATAAACTTTGTATGATCCAAATTGGTCATTTACTAAAATGGCAAAGTCATTAGTTAGAGGGTTTTGCTCAAAGTATATTTTAAAATCCATTCAACATTTTATGTGGTGAAAATTATTCTTTTAAAAGTAAAACTTTATGTTTTTCACCAAGTAAGTTGCCTTTGGCAAGGCTTGGTGTTTTGGATCAGTAAGTTTGGTCCATAACATTTTCCCAAGTTTTCCTTGCAAAAACATTTTCCATAACAAAATCAATGAGTTTATTTTGGCTAGGAAATGGCTAATTTAAATAATTCAACTTAAATTTCACAAAAATCATTTTTAACACTATGGGTTGGTTCCTAGGGTCAGTATGGTCACTAAAAACCATTTTGCAAAAGTTTTAATCCAAAAATCAATTTTTAACAATTTTTCTCCTCTAAACAAGTACACAAATGTTTCTGCAAATTCAATCAAGTTAACAGGTACTATTTTCTAAACTAAGGCCATGGTTAGCTAGGGCTTGTTCTCCTGAATCCAACGACATAAAATTTGCAATTTTTGGACGTGTGGTTTGAAAGTTACAAGGGTTTGAAGTTTGCAAATAAATCTGTTTTCAAATTTGTTTTTAAACGAAATAGAGGACACGCGGCGTTATCTAACTGGTTGGTACCGGTTCAGTCGGATTGACCTCTCTGGATCGTTGGATCTAAGTGAGATCGCACGGCGCTGGCTGTGTACCTCTTCGAGTTTAAGTGATCTAATCTCGCTCGTTCCAACTAGATCTGACGGCTGTGGGGTGTTCAACCATAGACGGGCGGCGCTGCGACGGCTGCTGGCGGCGGCGACTCTGTTTCACGGCGGCGCCGGTGATACAGGAAGCGGAACAGAGGGGAAGTGTGATCATCGGGTTCGCTGACGCTCGCTGATGCTCAACGTGGGGTTGGCTACTCGAGGGGCGCAAGGGGTTGCTGCTAATTGCTCGTCGGAGAAGCTGCAGGCGGCGGTGCTCTCGGGTTGCTGTCGAGGACGATGCTGCAGATCACCAGGAGGTAAACAAAACACATAGTCAGGAGCGCAAGGACACGGTGAAGGTGTGTGCGTGAACGAGAAGGCGCGGGGCAGTCTGGTTCACCTGGGAGACGTCGCCGGAGAAGAAACAGACACGGCGGCGCTCTGTGCTTGACGATGGAGAGGATTGGGGGCGCCCTAAGACAAACGGGAAGTGCCGTTAGGTTCGTCTGAGCTTGGAGATCATCATTGTGTTCTCTGGGAGGAGAGGGGTGACCGGAATCTACCTGTGGAGCTCGTCGGAAAAAGAGGCAGACGGTGGCGACGGTGGTCGAGGTGGTTGCCAACGCTTTGGGTCGCTCGGGGGCAAGCTGGTGCTATGGGGATGATCGCCAGGAGGTGTGGATCACGAGAGCATGGTCGAGGAGGCAAGGGGCGGTGAGGCTTCGTCTGAATTGTTCGAGGAGGGTCGTCGGAGTAGCAGCGGTGCAGAGGGAAATTGGGGCGGCCTGGAGGCAGAGGGGAGGCGGTGTCTGAGGGAAAACGGAGGAGAGAGCGGGGTGATTAAAAGGGCGTGGTCGCGGCGAGGTTTAATGCACGGATTAACGCTGATTGATGGAGCTATCAACGGGAAGAAACGGCAGCGAGGTGAGGGGAGAAGGGGTCGCGCGGGGAAGAAGGAGAACAGTGGAAAGGGGGGGTCCAGCGGTCAGTGGGAATAGAAGAGTGGAGGAGGTCCACTTGTCAGCCTTAGTGCAGGTTTCTTTTGCGGTGTAGAAAAATGGTTCGGGAGAGGAGGTGGGCTGGATGGGCTTAGTTGGGCCGGTTGGGCTAGATGGTTGGGCTGCTCTATTTTTTTCTGTCTGAATCCTTTTTCTTTTTCTATTTCTGATTTCTGTTTTGAATTTCCAATCAAACAAACATCAACCAAATCAATTCAAACCACACTCAAAGTTTGTAATATTGAAATTAGTTCTGTTTAGTAATATGGTCAAAAGCCCAAAATAAAATAATAATAACTTTATTAATCCATTCTTTAATTAAATAAAATGGAACTTTATTTATTTAACATGGTTTGATTTATTTAATAAAAATTCTCATTTGAAAACACTTTTCAAATTTAAATCAGTAGGTTTATTTGGAAATAAAGAATATTTGGAAGATTTGTTTTTAAAACAAAATAACCTCTTGTTTTAGGGTCCATTAGTAATTAAACAAAATGGGCCTTAGTTATTAAATCAAATAGAGTTTGATTCTATTAATAAAATCTTTATTTGAAACCTAAATATTTTCCAAACCAAATCAGTAGGTTTTATTTGGAAGTATTAAATACTTGTAAACTTGTTGTTAAAACAAAATAACATTTTATTTTAGAGTCCATTATTAATTAAATAACATAGACTTTTATTATTAAATCCACTTGGGTTTGTTTTATTGAGAATATTTATTTTAAAATCTAAAATAAAGCCAAAACACTTTAGTGTTGTTTTTAACACTTTAGTAGTTTCTGATGGTTTATAATTTATAGAACCTTTATTAATAAAACTTGGATATTAAATCCTTATTAATTTATTTTAAATAAACCTTTGCTAATTTTATTTAGAATAAAATGTTTTTAATTCCAAAGCTTGGCCAAGGTTTAATTTGGCTTTATAAATTAATCTTTATTTAAATCCATCTTTTCTTTTGAATACCAAATCTTTTATTTTAAAAGATCCAAAATACTGTTTCCAAAATATTTTTAGTTTCCTTTATTAAATGTTTATCTTTTAAGATTCCCTTTAGGATTTTATTTTATTCAAAATGGGTTTGAAGTTCCAATTGGTTTTAAAAAGTTTCTTCTGGCTCTAAAATCAAACAAAGTTTTATTTTATTCTTTTATTTTCACCTTACAAGATTTGGAAAATCTTGGGATGTGACATCTTGCCTTTGTTGTTGGCTGAGACCATGGTGCTCTAAACTTGAGAATATTTCCTGACAGAAACAGATCGAAACAAAAACACGACGAGAACACGATGCACGAACCTCGGGGGATCCGGGGGGTTATATATTACGAAGTTTCAATGCATAAGGAAGGTTTTGATATGAAAACGAGGCGGAGATGGAGCGCGGGGGTGGCACACCCCCTACAGGCGCGGCCAGGTAGGGCCCGCGCCTGGGGTGGGTTTGGCCACCCCGGACTCTGTTTCCTCCTTTGTTCCATCTCTTAACTTCCCGTATGTATTAAAAACATCAAAAAATATAAAAAGATTGGGGTTTCACGAACCTTCTGTTTTCACCACTTTTACCTATTTAAAGACGAACTCTGCAGACTCCTTTTCTCCTTCTCCTGGAATTTCCTTTCCTACAAGGTCTCACACAAACCTCAATGGAAACATTAGTGTAAGAAAAAACAATAGACCTTTGGGTACACACTTCAACTGAAAACCCATCAAAACAAAAGCTTCTATAAGATGCAAATGATAGCAGAAATCTATCAAAACAGACCAACAGGTAAAGATTGATTTTTTTCAAAACCTTCCGTTGCTCAAATCAAAAAGTGCAAAACTAATGAAAGTTGGGTAACAACTTGGAGAACAAGCACAGAAAAAAACAGCTCCATCCTAAGTACTGAGCTCCCTCACGAATTTTTACAATGCAGCACAAAAATCTGTCCCAGGACAGCCACTTTTCACAACTCCTCTACTTTACAAAAGTAGTAGAACTTGACTCAAAAACCAAAACAAAAAGGATAATGAGCGGTTATTACTGAACTAAAAACTTCCAAGACTCGACAAAACTCTTGGGTTATCTCCCAATAAGTACTTTTCTTTACTGCCTTTAAGTTAGGCTTGAAACTTTCAAAGATGCTCACAAAGGTGATAAATATTTGAAGTGAAAGAGAGCATCAAGAAGCAAATAACCAACACATTTGAGTCTAACCCACTTCCTATGCATGGGAGTATCATGAGAAAATGAATTGTTGAAACAAAAAGCCACTATCATAGGAAAACAAAACAGATGCAACTTCAAAGCTTTCAACATAAAACAGGGAAACTTAACATTATTGAGATGCATAAAACCACGTTTCCCTCTCTCATAATAACTTTCAGTAGCACTTTGAATAAAGTTGACAATATAACTGTCACTGGCAACAACTTTATTATCAGAATAAGCATACTTACAGTCATCAAAAAGAGGTCCAAGGTCATAAACTGGATCAATAGAAGCAAGTTGTTCCATCCTAAAATCTTTATTAGGCAAACTATTTTCACAAGGAGCTTTAGAAAATTTTGAAAAGTTAAACTCATAAGAATATCCATCAAACTTAGTTAAAAGTTTTTCCTTCTTACAATCAATAATATCTCCACAAGTGTTCAAGAAAGGTCTACCAAAAAATGATAGGGCAAGTTTTACTCGTTGCTGAGTTAAGCAATAGAAAATCAGCAGGATACTTAATCTTACCATAGAGAACTCCCACGTCTCTTACAATGCCAATGGGGAAAATGGTTTCCTTATTAGCAAGGTGAATAAACACATCAATGTCCTCAAGTTCACAAGGACCAATCTCATGCATAATTTCCCTGTAAAGCTCATAAGGAATGTCACTAGAACTAGCACCAATATCCATAAACCATAATAGCAATGATCACCAATTTTAACAGAAAGCACAGGACACTAGCTGTTCTAGCTTTACTAGGATGAGAGATAATGTTAAAAGCGTCTTCACAGAAGACAATGTGCTCATCCTCTACTTTTCTAGTGACATGGTCTTTCATAATAGCTACCACAGGTTCAACATTCAATTACTCATCAGGCTCCACAGTATTCATTGTACCTTTGTTATTTGCACTAATAATCATAGAATACTCATTTACCTTAGCTGGGAAAGGAACTTTCTCAACATGAGGTTCAGGCAAAATATGATTAGTAGTACACACTTTAGTACTTATAACGGGAACATGACTAACAACATCTTTATACGGATCATGGTACTTATTCCACTTCTTCTTTGGAATTTCTATGTAAGAGGCAAAGGCCTTAAAACAATTGGCAATACTTTGAGAATCAAGACCAAACTCATTACTAATATCACGGAAGTCATCAGTTCCCATAAAAGATTTAATGCATTCATAATCATAGTTTATACCTGACTTTCTTCCTTTGTCATTCTCCCAAGCTTCAGTGTTCTTTTGAATATGGTCTAGGATATCCCGTTTAGCTTCTTCCTTCATACGTGTGAATGATCCAGCACAAGAAGCATCTAGTAAATCTTTATCATGAAGAGAAAGCCTAGCATAAAAGTTATTGATAATAATATTGCTAGGGAGTTCATGAATAGGACATTCAAGCATTAGTAACTTCAATCTCCCCCAAGCTTGAGCTGTACTCTCTCCATCACAAGGCCAAAAGTTATATATTAGATTTCTATCCTTATGAATCTCACTGGGAGGATAACATTTAGAATAAAAGAAAAATTCCATCTCCTCCCATTCCATGGAATGTCCATTCTTCAGCAACTTATACCATTCTTCAGCTCTCTCTTTCAAGGATATGGAGAGTAACTTATTATTCACATGTTCAGTTGTGATACCTGCACACTTAAACAACCTGCATAACTCATGGATAAAAAGCAAATGATCACCAGGATGGACAGTTCCATCCCCAAAATAATAATTATCCATAACACGATCAACAATACTTGTAGGTATCTTAAAAGGATCTATCTCAATAGGTGGTGGTTCATCTACTACCCTAACAGTGGTAGTAGTTTTCCCAAACAGAAAACCAAGTGGGTTATCCATATTGGAAACAAAGTAACAAGCAGTAACAAAAGCAATACTCATAGTAAAAGTTTCCCTTACCAGTTCCACTCTTCAATAGCGCTTCACTCCCCGGCAACGGCGCCAGAAAATAGTCTTGATGACCCACAAGTATAGGGGGTGTATCGCAGTACTTTCAATAAATAGGAGTGTCGATCCCAACGAGGAGCAGAAGATGCTGAACAGTGGTATATAGCAGTAAATCCCTGTGAATACTTAGCAAACAGGTTTTTAGTGGTTATCTGATAAGGCAACAAAACAAAGAGCAAGTAATAAAGACAAAAAAACAAGTGGCCCGATCCTTTCTTAGCAAAGGACAAGCCGGTGGAAATACTTATAAGGACCAAACGTTCTCGAGGACACATGGGAATTCAGTCAAGTGCTTTCGCTTCAAATAGCTGAGTAATCTTCTTCGGTATTGTAAGTGTTGTGTGGATGAACCTGTGCTAACATACCGACCTTACTTGGACTAATACATACTGTGATTAAACCCCCTGCAAGCATCCACAACTACAGTAAAGTAATTAAGATATAAATCTAACCACATCCTTAAACTCTAAGATCCTACGCTCCCTTGTGCAAAGGTGTCCTAACGGGGGTTCAGGTTTCTGTCACTCTAGCAACCCCACAATTAGTAGACAAATACACAATGCATTCCCCTAGGTCCATAAATGGTGAAGTATCATGTAGTCGACGTTCACATGACACCACTAGAAGAATATCACCACAACTTAAATACTAAACCATTGAATAATAACTCAACACAAATCCACTACTAACAACATGACTTCACCCATGTCCACAAGAACTAAACGAACTACTCATGAGACATCATATGGATCAAGATCAAAGAGGATATGATAATGGATAACAATCAGAACATAAACAATAATCCAATGGTTCCACTCACAAGCATCAACTACAATAGTAATCAACACCGGGAAAGTTTCCCCTAAGAACTAAAGCAATATCCAACACAATTGTTACAGCGGGATGGAGTGGTGATGATGTTGCTGGTGGAGATGATGGTGTGGATGATGATGATGATGATCCCGATGAAGCCTAGCTTGACGATGGTGTTGATGGCGATGATCTCCCCTCTCCGGGAAGGAATTTTCCTGGCAGAAATCTGTCTGCCAGAGAGACCTTTCTCTCTTGGTGTTTTCCACCCCACAGAGGCGGCAGAAATCTATCTGTGGTGGCCCTCCTGGTGTTAGTATTATGTAGGGAAGATATAGGCGAAGGGCGGAGTCGGGAGCCGGGCAGGTGGGCCACACCTGCCCTAGGCGCGGCCCAGGGTGGACCCGCGCCTAGGGGGTGTGGGCCCCCTGCGGCCCTTCTTCGCCTCCCCTTCTGGCTTCATCTATCTTCTGGAAAAATATAATTTTCCCATATTTTTCTGGTATTTTTCTGATCTTCGTGAAATTGCATCAAAACACCTCTTTTTCCATCAGAATCCAGACTCTGGCAGTTCATCCTCCAAGAATCATCCAACATGCATAAACATATGAAAATACATAAGTAATACCTCATAATAAGACATATACCAATGAATAGACGTAAATTATGATATAGAATGGTGATGCAAATTGGGCGTATCACCCCTAAGAACTATGCAAGTATTCAACACAATTGTTACAGCGGGATGGAGTGGTGATGATGGTGCTGGTGGAGATGATGGTGTGGATGATGATGATGATCCCGATGAAGTCTAGCTTGACGATGGTGTTGCTGGCGACAATCTCCCCTCTCCCGGGAAGGAATTTCCCCAACAGAAATCTGTCTACCAGAGAGGTCTTTCTCTCTCGGTCTTTTCCGCCCGGAGAGGCGGCAGAATCATTCTGTGGTCGCTCCCCTGTGTATTAGGGTTCTGAGGAGAATATATGGGCGAGAGGGAGGAGCCAGAGGTGGGCCAAGTGGGCCACACCCCTATAGGCGCGGCCAAGGGGTGGCCCGCGCCTGGGGGGTGTGGGCCCCTTGTGGCCCATCTCGGCCTCCCCTTCTGGCATTCTAAGTCTTTTGGGAAAATATAATCTTCCATAATTTTCCTGGTATTTTTATTATCCTCACGAAATTGCATCAAACACTTCTTTTTCCATCAGAATCCTGACTCCGGTAGTTCATCCTCCAAGAATCATCCAACATGCAAAAACAGATGAAAAGACATAAGTAACACCTCTTAATATGAAATATTTCAATGAATAGAGGCAAATTATGATATAGAATGGTGATGAAAATTGGACGTATCAAGGCCAAGATCAGTCCCACACCAACTTCTCCTGCTCCATTATCGGTGCCACCAGAAGGACATCACCAATCTCCCTAAACATGGAGACGGAAGACATCTGCTCGCAAGGGGCTCCTCCCTAGCAGAGAGTTTCCACACCACTGCCTCCGTGACCGAGGGATCACGCGAGTCTGATGAGTGCATATTTGCATCATGTTTTAGATTATTATTTTGCATTATAGATGTAGGATCTTGGTATTTTACGGCGTTGGACGCACTTTTTATGTTTATTTTCACCAGGATCGGGACAGATGATGGATCCGATGGACACAATTCTTGGACCAGTTATATGAAAAGGAGCCAAAAACTACATAAACTGCTTATTTGGGAAATATTAATATCACCAGAAGAAAACCCGAAGCAATTGAGGCATATAGAAGGTTTAACGATCAACTATATGGCGGGAGAACTTTTTCGGACGTATAGTTCCCATCGTATAGTTGACACCGACACCGCCTCCTCAAATAGTTTCACTTCGGCCAGCTAGATCGGAGAGACGACATACAAAACACCCAGAAATCGCCGAAACCTAACCTTCGGAAGGCATCTGGAGGGGAACTCATCCACCAGGGATCCATCTTCGTCCTACGCAGATCCGAGAGGCTAAGGCATCGATCTTCATCATCAACCGCTGCATCACCATCTCCATCCATCCCATCTACATCTTGTCTAGATCTTGTTGTAATTCCCGTACTCGTTGTGTATTTATACAAGTACTATTCATCTATAGATTCCATTACTTTTATCATGATGTTGATTGCTCCATGTCTGAGTAGATCATTAGTTCTTGGGGAGATGGAGAAACCCTAGCATGAGATTGAAATAAGATAAAGTTTATTATGATCTTCATCGATGTGACCATGTGTTATATTGTCTACATCTTGATGTTGGGAGAAGTCGACCTCTCAATATTTGCCTCTTGTGGACTTGATGTAGGGAACTACTTATTGGTAGACGGAGGGATGCTAGCACTTATAGTGACTATAAAGCTGTTGGCACTCCTTACATATCAACTTGGGAATTGAGGAAACTCAAAAAACACTATCTATGCCATGGTATACGTCATGCGGGATTATGTCCCTTAATAGCGCAGTAATTCAATTGATGTTGATTATTGTCTGTTGTGGTTATGAGGATGATTTGGGCAGTGGTTGCTGCCTCTTTGTCCAAATATGGAGTTCCTCCCACACATAAATAGTTTAGAATGTTCATGATAATAATATTTACCTTATCCCTTTATAATGCTAGTGGCATATCCGCTAATCCCTGAGAACGCTTTTCCCACTGAAGTTTCAAATCTATTTTACATAAGCGATACTTATTTTTTATATTCAGTTTTATTTACTTTAATCATTATTCTCTTATACCAAAACCCCAAAAACACCTTTTTACGCAATACTCGCATTTTATCTTGTCACTTAGAACTTTATTTAGCATTTCTAGCTTCAGTATTTATTTTAAGAATTCTTAGACTTCAGACTCCTGCTCCCTATGGGATCTATATCTTTATTTCGAAACTAGCTACAACAGATCTGTGCACTTGCAATCATCAAGCTATTTTTTGGCGCCGTTGTCGGGGAGCTAAGCGTTGTAGGTCTTTTAGTTTTTGCTTATTTACTTTAGTTTTGCTAAGTTTTGTTTTGAGTTACAGGTTTCCACCAACATGATGGAGTTTGAGCATATGACTAGTGCTAACCCACTCAACCACTTTGGGAAGCCCTATGATATTTATAAAAGAGACAACTCCAACGATAAAACAAGGGGGTTTGAAATAAATCCTTTACTACTTGGTATTTTACACAAGAAGAAATTTACTGGAGATGAATAAGATCCTGATCCATATGAGCATATTGCATGTTTTAAAGATATATGTGGCACGTTCCAATTAACGGGGTATACCGCCGATGAGGTAAGTGTTAAACTTTTTAGTCAAACCTTGACAAGTACATCTCTCTCATGGTATAGATCTCTACCCTCAGAAGCCACTACTACTTGGGATAAATTATCTTGCGAATTCCTATCTAAATAGGACATGTCTAGCGAGCACCCGGGCGCTAGATGGACAACTCTGGCGCTTCATGGTCTTTCTTCCCCAAACCAATCGCAAGGACGCCCTCTATCTAGCGAGTTTGATGCGTAGGTCCGGCGCACCAACCCCATGGCCAGTCCGCCACCCACTTCCCTCCTACGCGTCGCCTTTCTATCCACCTTCTCCCGCAGGCATCGACGCCCCTCCACGGCGCGCCGTCGATAGGGTGCCGCCTCCACCGTGCGCCGCCGTGGAGCTCCCCAATTCCACAGCGCGCCGCCCCCATCGAACAGCACTGCCGCCGCCACCCCGAGATCTAGCATTGTGCAGGGCCACCCGCCTCCACCGCCCCCGTGCTCCAGGCGCACTGCCGGTCCCCTTGCTCCGCACGTAACGGCGGTGGCCGACTCGCATGCGCGGCCCTCTTGTTTCTCCTCTGCGGCGACCTCGCATAAGCCACGAGCAGCAGGCGAAGGAGCATCCCTGAGGCAACAGGTGAAGCAACCAAAACGGGCATAGAACCAAGACGTGTCGTTGGGAATTGAGGGAGGTGATGCCTGCAGGGCTGCGCCGGTAAACAGTAGCGGCATACGAGGCTGACGGCGGCCGGAATCAGTGCAGGGAGAGTGACGATGGGAGGATAGAGAGAGAATTCGGGAGAACAGCAAGATGCGTGAGGAAGGTGAAAGATAAAGGGAGAGATATTGACAGTGGGTCCCACGTGCAAGAAATTTGGTTTTTTCAAAATATAATGCCAATTTGTTGCCTAAAATGACATAATTATTGCTAATAGATGTTGGTTTGTTACTCTCTCTAATCCAAAACTTGTGGGCCCCTTGCGCTAAATTTGTGTGTCTTAATGCTAAACTTGATCAAACTTAAAAAATATTGACTTTTGACTAGTTTTAGATGGCTTGCATTTTGGGCGGCGGGAGTATATTATTGCAACATCCCAAAAATACCAAACCTAGATCATCAAACACTAATCATCAAGATTAGGGTTAACAAAAACTTTTCTAAGTAAACCCATGAATACATGTATATGTGTATGCATGGATTTTGAATTTCTTTAAAAACCACTTTGTTTGTGTGATCCATTGCTTGTAAAATGTTTCTTAGGTGAAATGAACATCATCTAAAACATTTCTCACACTTTTCCTAAAGACAAGTAAATCAAAACAAATATATGAAGTGAATGGTCATTTTGACCAATGTAACTCCCATGCCTACTTTGGCTGTCTCAAACTTTCAAAACCTAATAGAAACTTTTCTGGATCTTTGCACCCCTTGAATGTACTCATAACAAGGTATCAAGGCCCACTTTGTGATCATCCAGAAACTTTCAAATGCATAGTTTAAATGACAATTCAAAATTGAATCTTCTTTATATGGGAAGATCCCACTTTTCCAAAACCCACTCAAACAAGCTCAACTTTCAAAACCCAAGCATCTGCAGACTCACCAGAACCAATCTAGCAAACCCACCAAAAATCATTTCAAAATTCAAAACTTGATTTCATGCGCCCATTTCATCAAACAGGTTGCAGACACAAATCAAACAAAACATCAAACACTATAGTGTGCAGTGATTCTTGCCTAACTTGTTCCCTAGTTAGCTCACACACAACCCAGTAGATCATCTAGAAAGATTAGCCCAACACTAGCACCCCTGTGAGCTTGCCATTGCCATTAATGGTGAACAGCCGAGCACCTCAATGCCACCCCATTGTGGACAGCAAGCTAGGAGCAGCATCAAGCCTAGCCAGCATGTCTGGGAGGCAGCCCACTGTCCACCGCCACTCCCTGTCCCAGCCGCAAGCGTTGCCAAGCCCTGGACCACGCGCCCAAGACACGCCCAGAACATGCCGAGCGTGCGCCAGAGCGCCACCCTCGACCAGCACCCACAGACCGCGCGCCGCCCTCACCGCGTGCACACACGATCACCACCGACCCAGGAGACCGCCAGACATCCCCGTTTGCCGCCCCGTGCCATACAACCACCGCCCGCCGTCGAAGACGCCGCCTCTGCCGCGCAGAAGACCGGCCGTTCCAGACCAAACCACACCGCCCCATGCCTCGCGACCATGTCGTTGAGCATCGCCAGGAGACACAGCACCGTCCCCTACCCTTGCCCATACCATTAGCCGCCTGTAACGTCGCCCCCGACGAGCTCACCGTGTGCCCCGACGGTCCCCTCGCTCGACTATAAATAGAGGCCACCCCCGCACGATTTGTTCACACCATCTCACTCCCCTCTCCTCACTGATCGTGCCACACCATTCTCAGAGCAAGCCGAGCACCACCTCGCCGGAATTTTACTGGAGCCTGCCGCTGCCGGAGAAGAAGGAAGCCAGCGATTGGAGCCGCCCCAGGAGAAGCCACCGGTACCAGGAGGTTCGCCGTCGTCGACTTCGTCGTTCGCCCGCCTCGCCGACCCTCGCCCGTACCCCGGTGAGCCCCCAGCACCCCTCACTGGCCGCGCTAGGTTTCGTTCTCGCCGGAGCTATCTCGCGTCGACGATGACCCTCAGTCGTTAGATTAGAACTAGATCGAACGATCCACGTCGCCCCATACCGCTTCGCCTAGCCCCGTGTCACTGACGAGTGGGGACACCCACTTAAGCAGCCTGCGGGAGCACTGCGCTTAGCAGGCCGGCACGTTAGAATTTCCCGCGCAGCCCAACAATTCAAATTAAACCATTTGTTTTTAAATTCAAACACACTTCTGTACCCAACTTCAAAAATCAACCCAGATCGATTCAGTGCACTAAATTGGATGAAACCAATTTTGTTGGAAAGCTCTGTGAATGCTTAATCCAAGCCCGTTGGATTCAAGTCATTTGGATCTGTAGATCACCCATAGCAAAAATAACAAGGCAGAAGCTTTTCTGCATTCAAACATTTTTCAAATTTAAACCATAAAAGCTTTTGAGTTGATTCCAACTCTCAAAAATCACATTTAACCATACCTTTCAGAATATATAAAAATATATAGGTTTACTTGCATAAATAATGTTCAAGTAATAAAAGAATGCTACATAAGCATTTCTAGCCACTTTAATTAATTAAAATAAAAGGGTAAAACCTTATTAAATTATGACACCACTTTAAATCACATTCCCATGGACTACAATATGTGGTGATGACATGTGTCAACATGATCCCATATTTGGTTTGGAGAATATTAAATCTTAAGTAGTTTTTCAATGAGTAGAAATTACTTTTCTAAAAATAAAAAGAATTAAATCAAGCCTTAACCTTGTAATGTTAGAGATGATGCTAGATCATCCATAGGACCCTTGTGTGTGGTGATTGCAAGTAGTTAAGTATTGTTTGGTGATTGTGTACCTCGTATTTATTCATAGACACTAGTACCGACCAAGGATACGAGGAGGAAGGAGGATACTACGAAGAGGAAGCCGAGGAAAACTTCAACCACTGCTCTGCACAAGGCAAGCTGATACTATACCAATGCAAGCTAACACTTGCAAGATACTATACCTATGCAAGCTTATACTGATATTGTGCAAGCTCACCCTTGCAAGATACCCTACTGATGCCACAAACCCATACTTATGATCCTACCTACTTGTTAAACCAATCCTAGTTTTATGGGAAGATTTTTACTTTATTTCTTTATCAAAGCTTACTTAGAGTTTACCTAAGAGTTTGGTAGATACTAGACAGTTGTGCTGAAGGTTGCATAAAGAGCATAAAATTTGGCCTAAGCTAGAAACCTTGATATCATCCTAAGATATAAGGTTGTACTTAAATGAAACTTCACTATTTACCACCCCTCATTAGTACTACCCCCACCTGTAGATGCTAGTGCTAAGCTTAAAACTTGATCAACTTTTAGATGGGAATACTTGGTGGAAAAATGGTTATGAAAACCTTGGAATGATGGATCATTCTATTGAAATGTTTTGGACATGTGTTTCCAAACACTTGATGATTCTGGTGATGAAAATGTTGAGGCATGAGACTTAGCCCTTTATAAAGCTGATTGTTGTCTGGATGCGATACCATTCCAATTTTAGCTTACAACCACAATACCCGAATATTGGGTAGGGCCTGACTGGAAACTTATATCCCTTAGTATTAGTTCCGTCCCGGCCAAGGTCTGAGCTGAGGCTACCTTGTGAAGATTGTCCACCTGTGCAGTACCCAAGATGACAGTGGTCATGGTTGGGAGGCCAAACTCACAGGAGAGGTGCTTATACTAGGGCGTGTAATTGAAAGGTTAGGATTGATTATCCGCATACTAAGTATGGTGAATTCAGGATTTATTCCTGACGGATGTATCGAATGTTGTGGTGAAAGTGTACAATCTCTGCAGAGTGTCAAACTATTCGAATAGCCGCGTCCGCGGTTATGGACAGTTGGAGTGGCCATACTGTTCCCCCGTCAGACTTTTCAAAATGACTTGAGAAATGAATTGAGACTTTGACTTGACCACAACAGAGTTGTGACCCGAATTACAAGTTCCCACTTAGGAGTTATAAAATTGTGACCAGCTTTGGAACTTAGTAGAGATAAACCTGGCTTTTTGCAAAACAACCCTAGAGCCTAGTGTCCTAGTATACAAAGACCCCTTTATCTATTAGTATTAGTTTGCGAGTACTTAAAGAGTACTCATGGCTTTGTCCCTGGCTATTCCCATGGCCAGACTATGAAGAGGAGTACCTGGAGGATGGACCTCAGGAAGGTTACGACAACTAGGATCATCTCCCATCGTCAGCATTGCCTGTGACCCCGAAGATGGAGCTTCGCCTACGCTACCGTTATTATTACGTATTCCGCTGCTTGATGTTGTATTAAGAACTGGATCATGAGATCCCTATTTGTGTAAGAACTTATGTATCGTTTGTAATGGATGAAGTACTATGGTATCCAATTCTGTTATGTCTCGCAAAAATGGTAATCCTGGGATTGCGATGTATGGCATAACAGGCATCTAGGATTGAAAAAATCTGGGTGTTGACAAGTTGGTATCAGAGCCATCCTGACCATAGGAGACCCTAGTTAGACCGGACGTTGAACCAAAAACTTAGTTTCAAAACCAAAGAACAAAAATATTTACAAAAACCTATTCTCATTCTTACCTCTTCACTTCTTTCATAAAACTTCATGTTCCTCAAAAACTCTTGCAAAATAGATAAAATTTTGACACACTTGATCACTCTGCTAATCTACTCATCCTCTATTTTTATAGATGGACGTGAAGTACAGCAAGTTTTACCAACTTGGGAATGGGGGAGACCTTATCTTTGAGAGGGATCTGGATCAGCTTTCGGAACTTCTGGAGCGTCCGCGCCCCGAGTTCTTCGGAGCTCAGCTCAATGATCAAGGAGGAGAAGATCTGCAGTGGCTAATTGTTCCAAGTCTCCGAGGAAAGATTGAACCTCCCACCGCGGAGGGAATTCAGTTTACCTTGAGAGAAAACAACTGGCTCGATGGACTTGCTAGAGCAATTCAGGAAGCTCTTTCCCGTCTGTGTGGGCAGAGCATCAATCAGATCAAGGGTACTCGCTTTGAGTTTTTCCCAAGGCGTGATGCAAATGGCCAACCACTAGAAGCCCCATACCACCCCGAGCAGAAGACTCAATTGGACCACCTTAGCTTCATGATGTATGATCGTCAGCAGGAGTTGGACAACTGCTGTGACTATTGCAACCACAAGTCTGCCATCATCAAGACGAAGGACCAGACCATCGCCATGCTAGCAAAGGATCGCAAGTCTCATCGCCGTCAGCTCAACAAGAAGGAGCGCATTATTTCCCGCCTTCGCCATCGCATCTCCTCTCTGGAAGAGACCATCCACGAGAGAGACATGCAGTTAGAGGAAAGGGAGAATGCCGAAGAGGATCTTCGTGGAGACCCTTACTCCTATCTCAGCGATGACGATGATTTTCTGGAGGATCAGGCCATGGAATTCTTCACCGATGAGGATGATTTCGCCTTCATCGATGATGCTGAAGATGATGAAGCCACAGACTCCGAGGAGTAGTAGCACTGAGCACTAGCGTAATGAGTAGTAGTCGGTCCCACTGTATCGTAGTTTCCAGAATGGTTCTTAAAACCATCTGTTTTTCTTTGTTGTGGTGTGTGTTGTACTGTGTGCTATGAGTGAATGAATGAAAAAGCAAGTTGCTAGAAAACTTGAGTCAAACTCTAAAAACTTTTCAAAGACCCAAAACCTTAGAAATTTCCCTCTTTTCTCATGATCTATATCAATCTTCAGATGCCACGTGGAGGAAGTGGTTCAGCCCCGGACGCGATGTTGCAGATCCTGCAAATGTTGACTTCTGACCGCGAAGCTGAAAGAGCGGAACGTCAAGCCAACCTAGCCACTCTGCAACAGATAGCCCAACTAGCCCACAACAACCAAGGCCACGGAAATCAGGACAACCATGGATCTAAGCTCAAGAATTTCTAGAATACCAACCCACCCATTTTCACCAAGTCAGAAGAACCCCTAGACGCCGATGATTGGCTGCAAACCATGGAAAATAACTTAGAAGTAGCAGGAGTGGAAGCCAACAAGAAAGTCCTATTCGCCACCCATTATCTAGCCGGAGATGCCAGGGCATGGTGGAACAGTGTTCGTGCAATGACCGGAGGCCAGATGATGACCTGGGAGGAATTCAAGGTCAAGTTTAGCAGAACCCATGTGCCACCAGGTCTGATCAAGAGAATGAGAGACGAGTTCAGAGAGCTAAAGCAAGGAAGGATGACTGTAGTGGAATACCGTGACAAATTTTTGTCATTAGCTAGGTATGCCCCGGAAGAGATAGACACCGAAGCCAAGAAGAAAGAAAGATTCCTGAATGGTTTGCATGACGAGATGCAGACGGTGTTAGTCAATATCCCCTTTGTTGATATTGAAGCCCTTATCGACTCTGCTATCCAGATGGAAGGAAAGATCAACCAGGCCAATGAGAACCGCAAGCGTCGCATGATGCATCAACCAGGAACCCATCAGACCCCAAAGTATCGCCCCAACCCATCTCCAGGATTTGCCCCAAGAACCAACAGACCCCCTATGACCCGTCCAACCTATCCCAACCGTGGAAACCCTAGACCCGTAGGAAATCACAACAACCCCGGCAACTCTAGCAATTTCACCCGTGCCCCACCCAAGTTCAACACCAACAATGCTACCGCCAACCCCAACACTGCCCCGAGGACTGGAAGCAATGTTGTGCCTGTCGCAGCCAAGGACAAGTCACAAGTGACATGTTATGACTGTGGAAATAAAGGCCACTATTCCAACGAGTGCCCCAACAAGAAGAATTCTACAGCCCCCAATGCCAATGTCCCAGCTCAGCAGTAGCGTCGTGTCCAGCTAGGAAGAATATTTGCCCCAGGGAATTCACTCAACCGCAATGGCCGTCTTTTTCTCATGCATGATGAAGAAGCTCAGGAAGCGCCAGACGTCGTGCTGGGTATGTTTTCTGTTAATTCAGTACTTGCAAGAGTGTTGTTTGACTCTGGTGCATCGCATTCATTTGTCACCGGAGAATTTGCCTGCACTAGTAAAATTCAACCCACCAAATTGAAGCATGTGATGATTGTACAAATTCCCGGATCAACCACCAAGGCTAGGCAAATTTGCAAGGCCGTCCCTATCCGAATCCATGGCATAGATTTTTATGCTAACCTAATAGTAGTCGAAACTAAACGTTTGGAAGTAGTACTAGTAATGGATTGGATGTCCAAACATAAAGGATTGATTGACTGTGCCAAGAAAGCCATCACCATGACCAGTACCACCGGAATATCAGTTGAGCATATATCTGAAACCTTACCTCGCCAATTCAAGTGTAACAAGAGTCTAGCCCAACCTAACATTGACCAAGTTCAGATAGTCTGCGAATACCCCGATGTATTTCCAGATGTTTTACCCGGTATGCCCCCAGATCGGGATATCGAGTTTATCATCGAACTAATCCCCGGAACAGGACCCATAGCCCAGAGACCCTATAGTATGAACCCGTCAGAACTAGAAGAACTGAAGAAGCAACTGGATTCCATGTTGGAAATCGGATTGATTCAACCGAGTGCGTCCCCATGGAGATCACCTGTCTTGTTTGTGGACAAGAAGGATAGAGGTAACCGTTTGTGTACGGATTATAGGAAGTTGAATGATGTCACCATCAAGAACAAGTACCCCTTGCCTAAGATAGAAGATTTGTTTGATCAGTTGACCGGTGCCCAGGTGTTTTCTAAGATTGATCTTAGAACTGGCTATCATCAACTCAAAATTCGTGCAGAGGATATTCCAAAGACTGCCTTTACCACCAGACATGGATTGTATGAGTATACAGTCATGTCTTTTGGATTAACCAATGCCCCCGCTTATTTCATGAATCTCATGAATAAGATTTTTATGGACTTCCTGGATAAGTTTGTCATTGTTTTCATCGATGACATTCTGATTTATTCCAAATCAGAAGAAGAACATGAGCTACACCTAAGGACCATTCTTGGAACCGTTAGAGAGCATCAGTTGTATGCCAAGTTCAGCAAATGTGAATTCTGGTTACAAGAAGTAGGATTCCTCGGTCACATTGTATCAGCCGGAGGAATTGCCATTGACCCTGCCAAGGTGAAAGATGTAGAAGATTGGCAAGCCCCAACCACTCAAACCCAAGTTCGCGCTTTTCTCGGATTGGCGGGATATTACCGCAAATTTGTAGAAGGATTCTCTAGTATCGCCAGACCCATGACCCAATTGCTGAAGAAGGACAATAAGTTTGAATGGACCGACAAATGTGAAGCGAGTTTTCAAGAACTCAAAAGGAGATTGATTTCAGCCCCAATCTTGATCATGCCGGTTATCACGAAGGCCTTCGATGTGTATTGTGACGCATCCAAGATTGGTCTCGGATGTGTGCTAATGCAAGAAGGCAAAGTTATATCTTATCTATCGCGACAATTGAAGCAACATGAACAAAATTACCCAACCCATGACCTCGAACTCGCAGCCGTAGTTCTAGCCCTGAAGACATGGAGACATTACCTGATGGGAAATCGTTGTGAGATTTATTCGGATCACAAGAGCCTAAAGTATATATTCACTCAGAAAGAGCTGAATATGAGGCAGAGAAGATGGATTGAGCTCATCAAGGATTACGACCTGGACATTCACTATCACCCTGGTAAAGCCAATGTGGTAGCCGATGCCCTTAGCAGATTGCCGTGCCGCTTGAACTCCATGATTTTGAAGGAGCAACCAAGTTTGCACAAAGAGATGGAAGATTTTCGAATGGAATTAGTAAGTGAAGGATTTTTGGCTAGCATAGAACCTCAGCCCACTTTGATCAGTCAGATTAAAGAGGCGCAGAAAGGAAATGCTAGTATCGATGGAATCAAGCATCGTATCGGTACAGGCAAAGTACCCGGATTCACCGAGGACGAAGAAGGAGTTTTGTGGTACAAAGGACGCCTTTGTGTACCATCAGATTCTGAGTTGAAAGAAGTTATCTTGAAGGAGTCTCACGATACTCTTTATTCTATCCATCCCGGAGGAACTAAGATGTATCAAGATTTGAAAGAGCAATTTTGGTGGCATAAGATGAAGAGAGAAATCGGAAGCTATATCGCCAAGTGTGATATATGTCAGCGAGTCAAGGCAGGACATCAAAGACCCGCTGGATTGTTGCAACCTTTGCAAATTCCGGAATGGAAATGGGATTCTGTAGGAATGGACTTTATCACTGGACTACCTACTTCTAGTAGGGGAAAATGACTCTATTTGGGTCATAGTGGACAGATTGTCCAAAGTCGCCCATTTCTTGCCCGTTAAAACCACCTATCAGAGTTTGAAGCTAGCAGAGTTGTACATCGCTAGAATCGTTAGTTTGCACGGAGTCCCCAAGAACATCGTATCGGATCGAGGAACTCAGTTTACCTCGAGATTCTGGAAGAAAGTCCAAGAAGGTTTAGGAACCCGCTTAGATTTCAGTACCGCGTATCACCCTCAGACCGATGGACAAACGGAGCGAGTAAACCAAATACTCGAAGATATGCTTAGAGCGTGTGTGCTAGAATATGGATCCAAATGGGAAGACTGACTGCCGTTTGCAGAATTTTCCTACAACAATAGTTACCAAGCCAGTTTGCAAATGGCCCCATTTGAATTCATGTACGGAAGAAAGTGCCGCACCCCTTTGAACTGGTCGGAAGTAGGAGAGAGTCAGATCTTCGGACCCGACATCCTACGAGAAGCAGAAGAGAAGGTTCACAAGATTCGTGAGCACCTCAAGACAGCCCAATCCCGACAGAAGAGTTACGCCGATAAGAGACGTCGAGACCTCACCTTCAACATCGGAGATTTTGTTTATCTAAAAGTGTCGCCATTGAAGGGAATGCAGCGTTTCCAACTCAAAGGAAAGTTAGCCCCCAGATATATCGGACCTTTCAAAATTCTGAACCGTCGAGGAGAAGTATAGTATCAATTGGAACTACCTGAAGATATGTCAGCTGTGCACAATGTGTTCCATATCTCGTTACTTCGCAAGCGTCTCGAAGTCCCCGAGAAGACCGAAGTGTTCAAAAATATCGATCACCGGACCATAGAGATCAACAATGACCTAACCTATCCCGAAGTACCCATCCATATATTGGAAGAAGCCTTTCGAACTACCAGAACCCGAAGCATCAAGTTTCTCAAGATTCAGTGGAGCAACCACACAGAAGAGGAAGCTACCTGGGAACGCGAAGATCACATCAGGACGGAGTTTCCCGATCTCTTCAAATCCTAGGTAATCTTTTCGTCCTTTTTCAAATCTCGGGACGAGATTTTGTTTAAGGGGGGAAGGTTTGTAACATCCCAAAAATACCAAACCTAGATCATCAAACACTAATCATCAAGATTAGGGTTAACAAAAACTTTTCTAAGTAAACCCATGAATACATGTATATGTGTATGCATATATTTTGAATTTCTTTAAAAACCACCTTGTTTGTGTGATCCATTGCTTGTAAAATGTTTCTTAGGTGAAATGAACATCATCTAAAACATTTCCCACACTTTTCCTAAAGACAAGTAAATCAAAACAAATATATGAAGTGAATGGTCATTTTGACCAATGTATCTCCCATGCCTACTTTGGCTGTCTCAAACTTTCAAAACCTAACAGAAACTTTTCTGGATCTTTGCACCCCTTGAATGTACTCATAACAAGGTATCAAGGCCCACTTTGTGATCATCCAGAAACTTTCAAATGCATAGTTTAAATGATAATTCAAAATTGAATCTTCTTCATATGGGAAGATCCCACTTTTCCAAAACCCACTCAAACAAGCTCAACTTTCAAAACCCAAGCATCTGCAGACTCACCAGAACCAATCTAGCAAACCCACCAAAAATCATTTCAAAATTCAAAACTTGATTTCATGCGGCCATTTCATCAAACAGGTTGCAGACACAAATCAAACAAAACATCAAACACTATAGTGTGCAGCGATTCTTGCCTAACTTGTTCCCTAGTTAGCTCACACACAACCCAGTAGATCATCTAGAAAGATTAGCCCAACACTAGCACCCCTGTGAGCTTGCCATTGCCATTAATGGTGAACAGCCGAGCACCTCAATGCCACCCCATTGTGGACAGCAAGCTAGGAGAAGCACCAAGCCTAGCCAGCATGTCTGGGAGGCATCCCATTGTCCACCGCCACTCCCTGTCCCAGCCGCGAGCGTTGCCAAGCCCTGGACTACGCACACAATACATGCCCAGACCATGCCGAGCGTGCGCCAGAGCGCCACCCTTGACCAGCACCCACAGACCGCGCGCCGCCCTCACCGCGTGCACACACGATCACCACCGACCCAGGAGACCGCCAGACATCCCCGTTTGCCGCCCCGTGCCATACAACCACCGCCCGCCGTCGAAGACGCCGCCTCTGCCGCGCAGAGCACCGGCCGTTCCAGACTAAACCACACCGCCCCATGCCTCGCGACCATGTCGTTGAGCATCGCCAGGAGACACAGCACCGTCCCCAACCCTTGCCCATACCATTAGCCGCCTGTAACGTCGCCCCCGACGAGCTCACCGTGCGCCCCGACGGTCCCCTCGCTCGACTATAAATAGAGGCCACCCCCGCACGATTTCTTCACACCATCTCACCCCCCTCTCCTCACTGATCGTGCCACACCATTCTCAGAGCAAGCTGAGAACCACCTCGCCGGAATTTCACTGGAGCCTGCCGCTGCCGGAGAAGAAGGAAGCCAGCGATTGGAGCCGCCCTAGGAGAAGCCACCGGTACCAGGAGGTTCACCGTCGTCGACTTCGTCGTTCGCCCGCCTCGCCGACCCTCGCCCGTACCCCGGTGAGGCCCCAGCACCCCTCACTGGCCGCGCTAGGTTTCGTTCTCGCCGGAGCTGTCTCGCGTCGACGATGACCCTCAGCCGTTAGATTAGAACTAGATCGAACGATCCACGTCGCCCCATACCGCTTCGCCCAGCCCCGTGTCACTGACGAGTGGGGACACCCACTTAAGCAGCCCGCGGGAGCACTGCGCTTAGCAGGCCGGCCCGTTAGAATTTCCCGCGCAGCCCAGCATTTCAAATTAAACCTTTTCTTTTTAAATTCAAACACACTTCTGTACCCAACTTCAAAAATCAACCCAGATCGATTCAGTGCACCAAATTGGATGAAACCAATTTTGTTGGAAAGGCCTGTGAATGCTTAATCCAAGCCCGTTGGATTCAAGTCATTTGGATCTGTAGATCACCCACAGCAAAAATAACAAGGCAGGAGCTTTTCTGCATTCAAACATTTTTCAAATTTAAACCATAAAAGCTTTTGAGTTGATTCCAACTCTCAAAAATCACATTTAACCATACCTTTCAGAATATATAAAAATATATAGGTTTACTTGCAGAAATAATGTTCAAGTAATAAAAGAATGCTACATAAGCATTTCTAGCCACTTTAATTAATTAAAATAAAAGGGTAAAACCTTATTAAATTGTGACACCACTTTAAATCACATTCCCATGGACTACAATATGTGGTGATGACATGTGTCAACATGATCCCATATTTGGTTTGGAGAATATTAAATCTTAAGTAGTTTTTCAATGAGTAGAAATTACTTTTCTAAAAATAAAAAGAATTAAATCAAGCCTTAACCTTGTAATGTTAGGGATGATGCTAGATCATCCATAGGACCCTTGTGTGTGGTGATTGCAAGTAGTTAAGTATTGTTTGGTGATTGTGTACCTCGTATTTATTCATAGACGCTAGTACCGACCAAGGATACGAGGAGGAAGGAGGATACTACGAAGAGGAAGCCGAGGAAAACTTCAACCACTGCTCTGCACAAGGCAAGCTGATACTATACCAATGCAAGCTAACACTTGCAAGATACTATACCTATGCAAGCTTAGACTGATATTGTGCAAGCTCACCCTTGCAAGATACCCTACTGATGCCACAAACCCATACTTATGATCCTACCTACTTGTTAAACCAATCCTAGTTTTATGGCAAGCTTTTTACTTTATTTCTTTATCAAAGCTTACTTAGAGTTTACCTAAGAGTTTGGTAGATACTAGACAGTTGTGTTGAAGGTTGCATAAAGAGCATAAAATTTGGCCTAAGCTAGAAACCTTGATATCATCCTAAGATATAAGGTTGTACTTAAATGAAACTTCACTATTTACCACCCCTCATTAGTACTACCCCCACCTGTAGATGCTAGTGCTAAGCTTAAAACTTGATCAACTTTTAGATGGGAATACTTGGTGGAAAAATGGTTATGAAAACCCTGGAATGATGGATCATTCTATTGAAATTTTTTGGACATGTGTTTCCAAACACTTGATGATTCTGGTGATGAAAATGTTGAGGCATGAGCCTTAGCCCTTTATAAAGCTGATGGTTGTCTGGATGCGATACCATTCCAATTTTAGCGTACAACCACAATACCCGAATATTGGGTAGGGCCTGACTGGAAACTTATATCCCTTAGTATTAGTTCCCTCCCCGCCAAGGTCTAAGCTGAGGCTACCTTGTGAAGATTGTCCACCTGTGCAGTACCCAAGATGACAGTGGTCATGGTTGGGAGGCCAAACTCACAGGAGAGGTGCTTATACTAGGGCGTGTAATTGAAAGGTTAGGATTGATTATCCGCATACTAAGTATGGTGAATTCAGGATTTGTTCCTGACGGATGTATCGAATGTTGTGGTGAAAGTGTACAATCTCTGCAGAGTGTCAAACTATTCGAATAGCCGCGTCCGCGGTTATGGACAGTTGGAGTGGCCATACTGTTCCCCCGTCAGACTTTTCAAAATGACTTGAGAAATGAATTGAGACTTTGACTTGACCACAACAGAGTTGTGACCCGAATTACAAGTTCCCACTTAGGAGTTATAAAATTGTGACCAGCTTTGGAACTTAGTAGAGATAAACCTGGCTTTTTGCAAAAAAACCCTAGAGCCTAGTGTCCTAGTATACAAAGACCCCTTTATCTGTTAGTATTAGTTTGCGAGTACTTAAAGAGTACTCATGACTTTGTCCCTGGCTATTCCCATGGCCAGACTATGAAGAGGAGTACCTGGAGGATGGACCCCAGGAAGGTTACGACAACTAGGATCATCTCCCATCGTCAGCATTGCCTGTGACCCCGAAGATGGAGCTTTGCCTACGCTACCGTTATTATTACGTATTCCGCTGCTTGATGTTGTATTAAGAGCTGGATCATGAGATCCCTATTTGTGTAAGAACTTATGTATCGTTTGTAATGGATGAAGTACTATGGTATCCAATTCTGTTATGTCTCGCAAAAATGGTAATCCTGGGATTGCAATGTATGGCATAACAGGCATCTAGGATTGAAAAAATCCGGGTGTTGACAATTATATGGAGAATATTCTTTGAGTTACGTTGGAGGTTTCTAGTGGGTCGAAGGAATCACTAGGGGTGGAATCGATCTAGGGTTGATGTTAGTGGATGTCGATGTAGATGTAGACGAGATGAAGAATATCCTTGTTACACGGCGAAAAATTCAATCACCGCCAAAAAAAATCTTTATTATGTTGTTGTCTTCAAGGCACAAGAAATACAAGGCCACATTTAGAGAAAATGCAAGCATAAAATAAAAAGGTCAATGCCAAAGTCAAATAATGAGAAGAAGTAGCTCAAGGAGAGTAAGTGGCAGCCCACTAAGGCAACAGTGCCATCCTCATGTACGAAAATCAAGCCACCTTCATAGACCAAGTGCATGGACCAAAGAATACGAAGTTATCCTTGTTTTTTCCTCCCATTTGGGGTATTTTAGACTATTTTACTAGAATAGACTAGGTTTCCCTGACTTTTCTTCTGTACCAAGGGTATTGTTGGTCATTCGTATAACATATTGAGCCTATAAAGATACCCCAAGGGGTCATACGTAACCCATTCTCATACGAAGGAAGATCTCTCCCTCTCGAGGCAAGGGGAGACCTACTTCTTGAGTTAATACTTTTCTAACTTTAAGTTTAAGGTTAATCCCTTCGACGGAATCCCTTAAAACTTATTTCACTCGCGATTTCATGAAAGAAGTGTGATATGTCAAGTTGTATCACCGGGGTTTTCCTGTTCGATCACCCAAGGTTTGCTCAACTGGACTAGGTCTCTCTTGCAGGCACACGGAGGTTAAATCTGGTTAGTACAAAATTTGTGTCACTCTTGTTAGTATCTGACGCCAACCAATATGGACTTTGGGGTGCAACCTCTACTTTACAAGCATCGTCGTCGTTTCACTTTATATTCTTAAACTAGAACAATAATCCTGATCTCGTTCAACCTCCTCCAATTTATATTGGCATGTCCTAGGTACACAGTTCTCGTACGATTAGGGTTCCTCATCATGTGCTTCAAGCTGAGAGTACATATCACTTATATGAATTATCCTTTCTATTGTGATTCTTCTAAAATCAAAGGTGTGGCATATCGAACAGATTGGCATGTCCTAGGTATTGGTTCCTATAAATATGTAATGAGTATTTGGTCAAGTTTTAATCTTTTATGTGTTTTTATGATGGTAATATGCGAACATCGGTTGCATGTTACTTCAGCTTTATGGTCTCATTGCACCTTCGTGTAATGAAGAGAGTAGGGTGGGATGGAATGATAGAAACCGTGTCCTGAGACTTTGAGTTACATTAGGAGGGTTGTTGATCGGGGACCTTTAGAACTCTAAGAAATGGTTGGATATTTATATCTTAATGAATCCTTCGTTTGCACATAAAAATGGTCTTAGGACCAATCATTAGGGGTGTACTTGCTTAGGTATATGGCTACACCTATTTTATACTTTGTCCAACAAGAATAAAACTTGACAAGATGCGTATCATGATGTTTTATAAATCTTTATGCCATGAAGTCTATGTAGCCCTTGGGAACATTTGTCTCATATATAAGCACACACTTGATCTTCTCCTCTTGCTGCATAGAGGATTGGGCTTTCTCTGAAAAGATCTTTTACTTTCTTGTGCTTTTACTTTCTTGCAACTTTACTTTTTTGAACTTTTACTTTAAGTTTTAAACCACTCGAAAGCAACCATCCTAGTTTTTTAGTGCATAGATAATTAGAATAATGACACTCTAATTTGAAGTAATAAATACTTATACCTTATGCTCCTCGTGGGATCGATACTAATACTTACACATCAAAGATTTCAACGGTCCCCTGCACTTGTGGGTGTTAACAACATGCAATATATCGATGAAATTCGTTTCCATCTTTGGTATGTTTTTGTGAGATCTCAAGTACTTCTTCAAAGCAAACCGATGGACAAGATCAAGGGTGTGCTCCTCAATAAACTAAGTCACTTCCCACCGCTCACCTATTCACATGGCACACATCTTGGCCATGAAATCATGCAACTTGATTAATGTCATGTTTCTCAACCTAGAAATTGGAACATCACCTTCATTTTCCTTATTCTTGCCAGTTTTGTTGCAAACAAAGAGTTGCTTATCCCTTTCATTATCCAGCATTGATTTTCTTGAACTACTGACCCTAATGGAAAAGCCAACGTGTTTTGCATACTTGTTGTGATGAACCTTTCCTCCACCATAGAATCAAATTTCATGCCAATGAAAGGTGTTTGTGGGAGAAGTCCTTCAGGAGTAGACTAGACTTTGCCATCGCCACCAATGTCTTAACTAGAGAGCATAAGTCATGTCGTGTTACCAGTTTTTGTTGTATCCACATCACCACCCGCATAAGATGTTCATGGAGCTTGACCATCCTGAAAATCAAAATATTTATGCAAATGTTCAGGGAGTAGCTCATTAAGATCAGCATCCAGCGGCTTGTTAAGATCCACATCCATCTGCACATAGATATGAATTTTTTAAAGTAAAACAAACATGAAATGTACAATAGTAATAGGTTACTAACCACACAAATGTGCATGGGTTTATTTTTTCTACTTTCTTTTATGCATCAAAAAAATCTAAGTTTCCCCTTGCTTATTATACACAAAGTAAGTTCGATGAAAATAATATGTTATTTGTCAGAAAGTTCGATCTAAATATCATAATATTACTTTTCCTACTGATTTTTATGCAGAATTTGGTTCATCGGAATAATAAACTTTATGTTTTACTTCATGGCAGGTTGGAATAATTTCTATAGAGAGAAGCAATGTATAAAAAGTAACTTCTTGTGAAACTTCAGCGAGAAGTTGTGTGCACCAAGTAGATGTGAAGCAATGCCTGTTTTATATGTCAACGACAAATGCACAATGTTTCAAGATATTCTTGACAGTTGTAGCAAAAATCACTCAAGGAGTTTCTACACAGTTTCTTCCTCTTTTTAGGATTCAGTTTTGGTCTACATCTTGGTGATAGTGGTTCTACATTAGGGGAAGATTACATGTTAATTTTCTCTACTACGGTCCATGTTCAGGTTACTGTCTCAACAAGGAAGTTTCAGACCTTGTTGTAATGTTCAGGTTAACTTACTGCATGTTCTCATCAAAGAAGTTGTTCTACATCACGCTCATTTTTTTAGTTGTTCTACATCATGGCAATCTTAGACAGTAGAATCTACCTTAATTTTCTGTACCCAAAATCTACATCATGCTCAGTTCCTTTTTTTCATACCTACTTCTAGCAGATACTTCATAGGGTTCTCCTGCAAATGGAGATGAAAATCTAGGAAGAGATAATTGTAGTCTACAATTAGTTTTGGGGAAGAAGTAAGTTAGTTTGCTCCTATCAGTTTTTAGGGTAGGGGAACTTGGTTACCTGGAACCCCCCCCCCCCCCCCCCCCCCCAACTTGGTCGCTGGAGGAAGACGATGGCAGAAGTTGGTGGTTCCTTTGTTCTATGTAAGTATAAGAAGGTGAAGATTTGAGATGTGGAGGTAATCGAAGAAGAGATTTGTAAGAACGAATTCTCTATACTTTCGTAGATGTAGACCTTATTTTAGATGTACTTTTATTTGGCACCGATGAAGTTGTCTTGAGGAAGAAAAAGATGGGTACCAGCTGGCCCTAGGAAATCATGTGATGTTCAGTCCTAGCCATCACGTGTCCCGCGCGGTGGCAGTTATTTCTCGGGTTTTTTGGCGTCTCTATGATCTTTCATTTTCAGGAAAGATTCCGTTTTCAAAAAAGGAATTCCATTTTGTCGGTACTAACCACAAAATAAGGTAAAAAAGTGGCTGACCACTTTGTAATCGTGTCCAAGATATTATACCCTTAACAAACAATGTCCTCCATCCGAAGTTCTCGGGACGAGCAAGTTCCAAAAATAAGTATAAATAAGCAAGTCTGAAAAATAATTGCCATTGGCTAAGAGAGAAGTTATTAGGCGAAACAGTCAGATGAAATTCGTCACATATTACCCTCTGATATAAGCACCGGTGGTCATTGGTCAATGCATTCAGCTATAAGATAGATTACTAGTCGATGTCACACGGCCTAGATTCAACTTACAGACGTCAAATACTCAAATTATTGACGAATCATTCCACCAGTTTCTGCTACCGAACCAGAACATGCGGTGTTTAAATTCGTCACGTATTCGCTGTTGTGCAGTCCAGTCTCCGTCGGATCTGTGCTATCGTGATATCATCCCACTGACATCATCCGCGTCCGGACGACGGATTAGTTGTGACACGATATACTACTTGCCCAGTAAGCTAACAAAACAAATCTTCGTTTAGTCAAGCTGCTGATCTTGAAATTTTAATACGAGCCTCGGCATTGCGCAGAACCGTGTTTGCTAAACTAGTCAAACACGCGTTCTCAATAATCAAGGGTACGGTGGTTGTTTGCCACTTTACAAGTTCTTCGGTAGAGTCCTCCTTTTTGTTTCACTCCAAAGATCTTCGTTCTGAATTTTAAATTCCCGTTATATACTTCTTATAGCCGAATTTAAATCTTTGGTAAAACTAGACTGCATCCGTAATCTCAGAATGCCTGGTTGATTAGCTGCCATTGATAATGTAAATCTTGGATTCTTAGCTGACTCGGCAAGCAATGACGTTTGATAGTAGGAGTATTATACTGGTTTGGCTACTTACATAAATTATTCCGACCTAACTCATCAATCAACAAGTTTCTGCATCCTTTCTTTCTTTTATATTTGTTCTTTGTATTCTAAATTTCTCTGGTTGGTTGTATCAGGCATTGTTTGCAGGCATATGTAAAAGCATCTCTAGCCGAATCCTTAAATTTTAGAGAAATATATGGACGCCTTATCGTTTGACTCCTCAAATTAGCTCCTCTAAAATCAGCGGTTTCTAGCCGATTCCTTAAACTTAATTCTTTTCAAAAGAAACTTGAACACAAACTCATGCAAATTTGATTCAAACTACTCCATCAAACCCGATTCAAACTACTAGCATAAACTATATATTTACATAACTTTAAAATAAATCGAGTGAATTCCAGTTTTTACCCCCTAGTTTTGCATTTTAGACATAAATTACCCCTTTTAACAATTTTCCATCCAAATTACCCCATTTAAGAAAAAAGTTGCCAATTTTTACCCCTTTTAAACATTTTGAGCGTTTTGGCTGGTGGGGCCGAGGCCTCGGGTCCACGTGGTGTGACACGTATGCGGTTTTATCCTCTTCGGTTTTTTTCCTGCAACTGAACCATATCGTTGCCTACTCGCCTGGTTATACCGCCACCAATCGGTTTATCGCGCACCCGATACACCGCATGGTGAAGCCACACTAGTTTGAAGCGACATCGGCAACGGGTGTAGAAGCGACGGCGGCGACGAGTGCTGAAGCTGCAAGTGCAGACGCAATGGTTTGTTTTCAAGTGTGGTAGGTGTTGGAGTTGATGGTCAAGTGCGCGTCGTTTGGATAGTTTATTAGTGCTCCTGCTGTTTCTATGTCCTTTGACATGAAACGATGGTGACTTGTTCATACAAGATATGGTATCAAATGCAATTGATCAGTTCACTGAGTTGTGGAAAGCTGTCCAAAACATTCAGCTACAGGTTGGTGTCAGGGATTGCTTGGCGTGGAAATGGACCAACAGTGGTGTCTTCTCTGTCCGGTCAATATATAACATCCAACTTTTGGTCACATCGGTCGCAAATTTTCATCCCAAATTTTCAGCAATGGTAGCAGCAAGTCTGCCTTTGTAAAAAAATACCATCGTGACTCGATGCATATCGAAGCTAGTGCAGGTGGTAGCTGTTAGGTGTGTGTGTTGATTTGTAAGCACCGATGGATTGTTAGGGTGTTGGTTTTTAAGCACCGATGGATGGCGATGATAAAATCACATATGTGTCACGCCCCGTGGACCTTAGGCCCCGACCCTATCAGGCAAAACGCTTTAAATCTTTAAAAAGGGTAAAAATTGGCAACTTTTTTCTTAAATGGGGTAATTTAGATGAAAAATTATTAAATGGGATAATTTATGTCCAAAATGCGAAACTAGGGGGTAAAAACCAGAATTCACTCAAATAAATCTAAACTAAAATCCCCTGTCGCTGCCGAAATACTCATCTAGCGCCCTCTCTACTAACTTGTCAGTGTCAGAGTGGAGGTAAATGACCGACGCACCAGATGTCCCAGCTCTGTCGGTCTTCCCCAGCTTGTACTACTCGTATTGCCAGTGCTCCTTGAAGTGTTTCAGATACCGGCGGCGGAGCTCCACCATGTACACCTCATCGGCACGCTCCGCCTTGAGGTGCTCGTGGACCTCCCTGTCCCCCCTCCCCCCAGCTCGCGTGTGGAAGGGGTCAAATCCGGCACAGGGCCGCCCGAGGGGAAGTTCAACCGTGCCGACGAGCCATGGAGGCACACCGACTCAATTGCGGTTAGTGATCTCTGCCACACACGTGGGGGACTGCTGCCGCACACCACGATACCTTCTCTGCAGCGTTGGTGGCGCTAGCACATCAGGAACCTGGAGGAGGACCCACCACCGCGGGAGGATCCGCTGCCAGCACCTCGGGCTCAGGACGGCTACGTGTGGCGTCAATCCACGCTAGGGATAGGTGGAGGGGACCTATGGCTGCAGGGGATAACCGAAGTGGGTCTGGTTTGGCCGGAGTGGATTTGGGGAGAGCGACGGCCGAGGGAACTTCTACTCATCGACTCGGTGCCTGAGTAAATATATGCGGCCTAGAAGCCACGTCGTAAAGTTTATGTATCTCTAAAAATGATAAGGGTTCGGCTAGGTGCAGTTTAGGCCCTTAAAACCAAACTTTTATTCGTCTAACCAGTTTTGAGGGATGGGGCTAGAGATGCTCTAACTGCACTGTTAAAATGACTATGTATGGATGAAAAATGAAATTGCAACATATTCCTTTTAACAAAAAAAAACATCAAATACACAAGAAAGCCACATGCCGTAGGAAGAACCACCAAACATGGCCATAATTTATGATCTGTATTCTCTGAGTTGACGAAAATAACCGCATCGACAAGCAGTGAACACCAAAAGGTTTCAAAATAAAAGAACTACTCCGTCGTAGAAGTCAACGCAAAAGGAGTAGTAGAAGTCAACGCAAAAGGTAACTAGTAGTAGTAGCTTGGGAAATCACATGACGATACAACCAGGGCCGTCGGGCTCCTCCTCGTAGCACACCATGGCCGCGCCGGGGTAGGGGTACGACGGCATCGGCCGAGGACAGCAAGAGTTGCAGGGGCCGGAGCAGCAGCAGGGCGGCTTGGGCGGGTCAGGCTTCTTTGGTTCCTCGGGCTTCTTTGGTTCCTCGGGCTTCTTCACCTCCTCCGGCCCGACGCTGACCACCATGGCCTGAAACTTGGCCTTCCGCAGCAAGCTCGCCAGGCACACCACGTCCACGTCCCCCACCACCGTCAGCGTCCCCTTCTCCCCGTCCACCGCCATCGACTTGATCCCTGCCACCACACCAACACACCACCACTTGTTACAGACCTGGCATTGCAGTTGCAGAGCACCAATTTACAAGCAGTACATCTGTAGTAGTACATGGCACGAGCCTCGAACTTGTGCAAACATCACACGTACCCGGGAGCCCCGCGATGGTGCTCATGGCGCCGGCCTTGCACCGGTCGGCGGTGATGTCCACCTTGAGCACGATCTTCTGCAAAAGGAACCCCGACGGATCCATATACGCATGAGGTCCATACAATACAACCGAACCAACCAACAAATGCAGAATTGACTTGGATTGGACAGGAGAATCATCACTTACTTTGGACATGGCGATTGGTGAGCAATGATCCCGAGGAAGAGAAAGGCTAGAGAGGTTATGTGCTTCTTTAGTTGAGTTCCACGATTGTGATTGGTGACAGCTCGTCAGTTATATCATTGTGAGTCGACATGGCAGGCTGTAATTTGTGCCTCCCTCTGGTTGAGCATGTAATGATAGTGCGAAAGTCAACATCGTAACGAACTCGTTCTATATAATCTGCGCCCAACCGAAGACACGTTTTCTCTCTCTTTCATTTCATGGAGCCAGTTTCCCTCGCAAAAATAAAATATAAATCAGTCCCTTTCTTCAGGGACAAATTTTCAGTTTGGTTAAAAAATTCGCAGAGCATTTCGAACAGAAAAATAGTTGAAAATATGAACGTAATGGCTGTGTTCGTCATAACTGGACGTACAACAAATCTAGACTATTGCCTCCATAACCAGTCTCATCGTGACGTTTTTGTCTCCTTATATATAATCTCTCGAGTATGAAATGTGTAGTGCAGAGCAGAATGACAATTTCAATCATTGTCCTAATGGATTGGCTATTATTCAGTTTTACGGTACCATTACCGGATCTGCTCCGGCTTTTTTTTTCCCTCGACATACTACAAATTGGCATCATTTTAAGCAACAGTTCAAATAGCAGATACGAAATCATATGTCCATGTTTGAATACTACTGCTAAAATCGAATACTATTACTTATCCTGGAATACTACTGCTTCGGGCCGTTGCTGTCACCGCTTATCCAAGCACCGTGTTCGTTCTGATGAACTATGTTCCTTTGAGATTGTAATATATTGCCACAAGATTACAGTTAAAAGAGGACATGCTCTTCACGTACATATAAGAAAACCTAAATTCATACATCCAGTGGACTCAAAATTATAGGAAGACCAAACTTGGGTTGAAGTGTTAGCAGATCTGCAGGTGCATGGACATACTTTGGTGAGAGAGTGAAGGAGAACTTTTGCAGCATCATTGCCATCATCGACTTTGCTTCTAACATTGCAAAGTTCTGACCGATGCATGATCTTGGACCTATGGAGAACCCTAGATGAGCATGTGGGATCTTTGCTGCTTTTGTGATCCCATTCTCAAATCTCATTGGATCAAACTCATTTGCTCTGTCACCCCAGACCTCCTTGTCTCGGTGCAGTATTGGAAGAGGAATCACAATTTCATTGTCTTTAGGTAAGTTGAGACTCCCCAATCTAATATCAGAGACAGGTTTTCTCAGCATTACGATAATAGGGCCATATAGTCTCAATGCCTCAAGGAGCACCATTGTCATCTGCAATTACAATCGCTAGTGTTAGGCTATCAGCTATAACTAAAATTTGTAGATGTAAGATAATTTTGGTTCACATGTAACAAGAATAATAAGCATACTCGCTACATCAGCCTACTGAAGATATTAAATTTCAGACAATTGCAAGAGCAAAAGATGGTTAATTAAGGAGTCCATGCAAGCTAAGATCGTCTTTACCTCTTTTAATTTACTAAGCATGTCTGCATTAGGGTTTCTCTTTCCACATTCTCTTAGAACCTCCTCTCTTAGCCTCTCCTGCCATTCTGGATACACACTTAGTAAGAACATTGTCCAAGTAAGCAGATGCGATGTGGTTTCATGCCCTGCAAAGAAGAATGTCTTGCATTCATCTACGATCTCATCAATACTCAGAATCATCTCGTCTTGCTTCTCTCCTTGCTCTTTAGTGAAGCAAGCCTCAATCATTACGCCGAGCAGATCATCTCCGAATCCACTTTCTTTTGATGCTACTCGGCACCGTATCATTTCAGATAGCATGTTCTGAAGCTTCTTTTCTAGCACCCACTGGCATCTATTTCGTTTAGTAGGGAGATGCCTGGGAAAAAAAGGACATATTTAGGGAACCATAATAATTTTCTATGTATGAAATAGTACTACTCTTGATATAACAACTGATTTACTTGAATCCTGGTATCTGCAAATTGAGGAGAGTTGCCACGGTGATAGCCTGAAGCTGTTTCTGTGCATGAAATACTTCTTCCCCCTCCTTATAGCTACTTCCAAAAGCAGTACGGCATATAACATCTGCTGTCAACTCTTGGAATTGTTTGCTGAACTCAATTTCTATCGCGCTGCTCTTACTGTTGGTTGCCTGATCCTCCCACTTTTTGATCAAGCATTCAGCACAACTAACCATTGTTTTTGTCATCATCTGCAATTTAGGATCATTGTTTAAATCGCCAACAGTAGATATGTTTTGAAGGAAGCCAGTGCATACTTCAAATTGGAACCGAATTTGAAATTATAGGACATTACCTTAAGCTTGTCCATGGCAAAAGCTGGGTTCACCACTCTATGGTGTCGCACCCAATCTTTGCCTTCCACCATTATTAGCCCTTTGCCGATCATCGCCAGAACTGCTGGGTGTGCATCATTCTTCATAAAATGCCCAGATTTGTTTGCAAGAATCTGCTTAACCATCTCGTAATCATAGATGCAGATTCGAGGTTGTGGACCGAACCAATACACAAATGGTCCTCCTAATAACATTAGAAGTACGGAGGCTTAGACATATGTTCACTAAACCGGAGGCTTAGTCATATATTATTATTAGAAGTTTGCTACTTGTTACAAACAAATTTGGCCAACGGGCCGGCCTGGCACGGCCCGGACCCGGCACGCGCTAAACGGGTCAGGCCTGGCACGGCATGCGGTGGCCCGTGTAGCTCGCGGGCCGTGCCATGCCGGCACGGGGGCCTGCCTCTGAGGCCCGGGCACGGCACCTATGCTATACGGGCCGGCCCGTGGCACGCCAGGCACGCGGGCCTGCTGGCTGTTTTCTGGAGGCCCACTTAAAACATGCCTTAATACTAGTTAAACTTCCTATTATAACATGTTGGTTTAGGAATTTTCTGCCTGCTACACACTTAACGGGCCGCGCCGGGCCGGCCCGCGTGCCCGGGGAGGCGGCACGGGCACGGCACCCGCATGCCGCGGGCCATGCACGGCCCGTCAGTCCATGTGCCGGGTCGGGCCGGGATTTTTTGGCGTGCCACGGGCCGGGCCATCTCAGGCACGGCCCGTTGGCCAGGTTTGGTTACAAAACAGAGAGTAATTTTGTTTTGAAAAGGAACAAGGAGTAATTTAATAGCCCTTTTATTTCACTTGCTGTTATTTCTTTTAAGTTTCCCTGGCCACTTCTATGGCATGATGTTTCACGGCAGAGTTTGGAGTAGAGACCATAAGGTGGGGGCGAAAGACTATTTTGAGGAGAACATAAGGTAGACATACAGACTGAATTTCTCTGTAAACAAGTCCAGCTGACTTGCATTATCGTATAGGAAACATACTCTGAAGTCTGAACTTATTGTTTTGAGTCACTCTGACCTTTTAAAAGATGGCACAAAAAATGCCGGGGTCATATTGTGGGAATTTCTATTCTGCCTATATGCCACAAATGGATATACATTTTGATGAAATTTCACAGGTTCGTATGTGTCGTAGTTATGAGAACTTCTTAGGGTCCCTCAAGATGACGTAGGAACACGTATTTTTAAGAGAAAAAGGAAAAGGGTCCGTATGTATGGCTATCTCGACCACGGTACAAGTAGTACTAACAAGTACTCCTCCTGTCTAGAAATATAATATGTTTTAGCTTTATAAAACGAATATATCTAGACGATTTTTATGTATAGGTTTAGACCTATATACTAAAAGACATCTAGATGCTTTCGTTTCATAAAACTAAAATTACACTTACGTTTCAGCGCTCCTTTCTCTAAATTTTAAACACGAGAACGGCTGAGATTGGTCCGTACCCTTTCATAACTAACGGCATGATGGTCTTTAACAAATTATTAACGAATAGTTAATTTTTATATAGTCTATAAAAATCTGTATGTATTCATATACGTACGTAATCTATATATCGTGTTGTGTCCGTTTTTGCCGTTTACGATTCATGATAGCTCTGTCCTCATCGGCGGCGAGTGATGGCACTTCTTTAGCATTGCCTGCAGCGAGCGGTAATTGTTGTCGCCAGAGCATCAATCAACACAAATTCAATACTCTAATTGCGCACGCAGTGGTATATAATTGAGCTAGCGACAACTAAGGGACGAGTAAAGAGAAAATGACACTGTAGCCTCTGCCTTCGCGTCTCATGGCGGCCATGTCATCATCCTTACCTACGTCTATCATGGCACTTATGTTAAAAACGGTGGGTAGTTAGATTGATCCTGTATAGCAATACATGGGTATACACATGATGGGTAATACATGTTTAAGTTTAAGATCTAAACGACCAATATAATTAATAAGGGATTAAGGATTAATTAATAACAAAATACCAGATTGTAAGTCTAGGAAAGAGAGGAGCACTGAAACAGGTCTTACTAAAATGTTTTATACTCCCTCCGTTTTAAAATATAAGATATTTTAGTTTTATGAAACAAATTTATCCAGACTTTTTTTAGTACATAAGTTCACTTAAGTTTGGAGTAAATCTATACACTAAAAAAATATAAATACATTTTTTTACAAACCTAAATATCTTATATTTTGAAAGGGAGAGAGTATTTCTGAAGGGAGGGAGTAACAACCACACCCACACATACAGTGAGAAACTTCCCATTTCATTCCAATGAGAAAGCATACCGTACTGATCCTTCCATTCGACGAAGTGCGGCAGGATCCTGCGGAGGTAGTCGTGGTCGTGCACGTCCAGCTCCACGCCCTCCGCCTCTGCTTTCATCCTCCGGATGTCCTCGGTCGAGCCTCGCAGGAACCTGTACGGAGGTCCACGGACGCCCTGCTCCCGGAAAAACCTGGCCACGGCACGAGGCCGCCACACGAGGCGCACCACGACATAGCTCCACAGCCACGAGACGGCAAGCGGCAGGAGCGCGGCAAGTACCGCGAGCAGAACGGAGGACGCCATCGACGACGGTGGCGATATCCGGCACACGCGCGATGCCTACTCCGTACTAGCTGGCTAGATAGGCTTGGAGCCTGATTTGTCAACAGACTTGAAAGCCGTTCGTGTCGCTCTCGCCTCTCGGTGAATTGATTGGATTTGTCCTATGCAGAATTTGTAGACTTCTTTTTCGGCTAACATGATTGTGGACTTCGTAGTTATCCAAAGAGAGAATTACATTCGCGGTCCTGATATTAGCGTGTACACTCACTTTGGCCACATTCTTCAACTTCAGTCTCTAAACTTTGGTCTGTGCTCTGGTTTGGTTGAAATCAAGAAAGTGCCAACAAATCTGGCACCTTTTTCTTTCCTGAAAAGAATCACTTTAATTGCAGAGTTATGTCCCTAAAAGAGGCAAGGTAAAAAAAATGTTGACTAATGATCATGTAGTAACATCGATCTTACTACACTAAGCTGCCTGCCAAAATATGGTTCTAGAAGGTCCGAACTATCATATCTAAATGGTTGCACCAAGAGTCCAAAGAAACATGTGCCTTCACACAATGTAGTAAGCACCATGTAAGAACCTGGTGCGTAGCTTCGAAGCTGGCCTCTGTTATTTATTTATTTTTGAACGGAAAGGCCCAGGAGGGCCTAGAGACTGCTGCATTGATTCAGAGCGGCGATACAATTACAAAAAGGACCCAAAAAAAAGAAAATTACAGCATGGTCCTGGAATAACACACAGAGGACCTCAAGAACTTCTGAGCAAACGCGATCCGGTCCTTCTCCCTCGCCGTCGGAAAACTGGGACAGAATCAGCCGACAGCCATCGACTTCCTCGCCGGGGACGGCACCACTTGGGAGGAGGAGTATGAGAAACACCATCGCCGATCCATCGATGAAGGCCCTCCTTGAACGGAGGTTGAAGAAACGCCTCTCAGGCGTTGCAGAATGCCTTCCAGCGGCATCAAAGATCGGTGTTCCTCTTGGAATCACCGTGACACGTCCAGAGAATGCAACACCAACTCCATAGCTTAGCGAAGCTCCAGCTCGCAGCACGCCCACACCAGCCCTTCTCCCCTCGCCACCACGGCCGTCCAGAGAAGATCGGCAAGGTTGCACCGCAAGAACGAACCCACCAAGCCAACTGACCTTATCAGGGGAGCCACCGGAGTCAAAGTTCACCACCGCCTCTGTCTCCGACCATGGGAGCACCAGAGTAGAGCTCTTCTTCACCGGCCGATGCCAGATCTGGTCAGAATGACCCCGCGCCAAACTCCCATGCCGCCTCTTGCAACCTGTAGCCACCGCCTCGTCCTCCTCCCACCCCTCGCCACCAAGGCCGACCAGGGGGAGTCGGGCCATGCTAGGCACTTATTCAGAGGGCATCCATCCACAGCAGCAACTTCGGCGAACTTCAACCTCAGAAGCTCGCCAAAGCACTACAAGGACGGTCGGTCGGTGCCATGCAACAACACCGAAGGGGACAGGCCAGTCGGCATCTCACCAAACGCCACAAAGGCAAACACGGAAAACCCTAAACCTAGACCTACGACACCTACGGCGAGAAGCCACAAACCTAGACTACTAGGGGGGCCTCGCCTCCGCCGCTCTCCGGCGGCAGGGCTGATACGTCGGAAACGTATCTATAATTTTTTATGTTTCATGCTTGTTTAGTATCTACTTTGCGTTGCTTTGTCTACACTTTGAGATGTTTTTATATGTTTTATGGTACTAACCTATTAACAAGATGCCATAGTGTCAGTTGCGTGTTTTCTTCTATTTTTTGTTCTAGAAAGGCAGAAAATCAATATTCTCGGAATTAGACGGAACAAAAGCCAAAGTCAATATTTTACCGTGGGGAACACGAAGCCGGAATACGAGACGGAGGAGAGTCACCAGGGGCCACACCCCCTGGCCACGCGGGTGGGCCCACCCCGCGCCTAGGGGGTGCAGCCGCCCTGGCGACCCCCCTGCCTCGCATCTTCGCCTATAAAGACCCCCCCGGTGCCTAAACCCTAAGTACCCGATCAATATTCTACGAAACCGTCTATAGCCACCTGTAACATCCCAAAAATACTAAACTTGGATCATCAAATTCTAATCCTCACATTTAGGGTTAACAAAAACTTTTCTAAATAAAATAATGAATGCATGCATATGTGTATGCATTGATTTTGAATTCTTTTAAACCCACCTTGTTTGTTTGTTTCATTGCTTGTAAAATGTTCCTTAGGTGAAATGAACATCATCTAAAACATTTCCCACACTTTCCTTAAAGACAAGTAAATCAAAACACATATATGAAATGAATGGTCATTTTGGCCAATTTAACTCCCATGCCTACTTTGGCTGTCTCAAACTTTCAAAACCTAACAGAAACTTTTCTGGATCTTTGCACCCCTTGAATGTACTCATAACAGAGTATCAAGGCCCACTTTGTGATCATCCAGAAACTTTCAAATGCATAGTTTAAATGACAATTCAAATTGAATCTTCTTCATATGGGAAGATCCACTTTCTCAAAAACCACTCAAACAAGCTCAACTTTCAAAACCCAAGCATCTGCAGACTCACCAGCACCAATCTAGCAAACCCACCAAAATTCATTTCAAAATTCAAAACTTGATTTCATGCGGCCATTTCATCAAACAGGTTGCAGACACAAATCAAACAAAACATCAAACACTATAGTGTGCAGTGATTCTTGCCTAACTTGTTCCCTAGTTAGCTCACACACAGCTCAGTAGATCATCTAGAAAGATTAGCCCAACACTAGCACCCATGTGAGCTTGCCATTGCCATCAATGGTGAACAGCCGAAGCCAACCTTGCCACCCCATTGTGGACAGCAGGCTAGAGGAAGAACTAGCCGTGCCAACCTTGTCTGGGAGGCAGCCCACCGTCCACCGCCACTACCTGTCCCAGCCGCGAGCGTTGCCAAGCCCTGGACCACGTGCACAAGCCGCGCCCAGACCATGCCGAGCGTGCGCTAGAGGGCCACCCTCGACCAGCATCCACAGACCGCGCGCCGCCCTCGCCGCGTGCATACACGATCGCCATCAACCCAGGAGACCGCCAGACATCCCCATTTGCCGCCCCGTGCCGCACAGCCACCGTCCGCCGTCGAAGAAGCCGCCTCTGCCGCGCAGAGCATCGACCGTTCCAGACCAAACCACACCGCCCCATGCCTCGCGACCATGTCGTTGAGCATCGCCAGGAGGCACAGCACCGTCCCCTACCCTTGCCCATGCCAATAGCCGCCTGTAACGTCGCCCCCGACGAGCTCACCGTGCGCCCCGGCGGTCCCCTCGCTCGACTATAAATATAGGCCACCCCCGCTCGATTTCTTCACACCATCTCACTCCCCTCTCCTCACTGATCGTGCCACACCATTCTCAGAGCAAGGCGAGCACCACCTCGCCAGAAATTCACTGGAGCCTGCCGCTGCCGGAGAAGAAAGGAGCCAGCGATTGGAGCCGCCCCAGGAGCTGCCGCGACCACCCCTGAGTTCGTCGTCGTCGACTTCGTCGTTTGTCCGCCTCGCCGACCCTCGCCAGTACCCCGGTGAGCCCCCAGCACCCCTCACTGGCCGCGCTACGTTTCGTTCTCGCCGGAGTTGTCTCGCGTCGATGATGACTCCCAGCCGTTAGATTAGAACTAGATCGAACGATCCACGTTGCCCCATACCGCTTCGCCCAGCCCCGTGTCACTGACGAGTGGGGACACCCACTTAAGCAGCCCGCGGGAGCACTGCGCTTAGCAGGCCGGCCCGTTAAAATTTCCCGCGCAGCCCAGTTATTCAAATTAAACCTTTTTCTTTTTAAATTCAAACACACTTCTGTACCCAACTTTAAAAATCAACCCAGATCGATTCAGTGCACCAAATTGGATGAAACCAATTTTGTTGGAAAGGTCTGTGAATGCTGAATCCGAGACCGTTGGATTGAAGTCATTTGGATCTGTAGATCACCCATAGTAAAAATAACAAGGCAGAAGCTTTTCTGCATTCAAAATTTTTTCAAATTTAAACCATAAAAGCTTTTGAGTTGTTTCCAACTCTCAAAAATCACATATAACCATAACTTTCAGAATATATAAAAATATATAGGTTTACTTGCAGAAATAATGTTCAAGTAATAAAAGAATGCTACATAAGCATTTCTAGCCACTTTAATTAATTAAAATAAAAGGGTAAAACCTTATTAAATTGTGACACCACTTTAAATTACATTCCCTTAGACTACAATATGTGGTGATGACATGTGTCAACATGATCCCATATTTGGTTTGGAGAATATTAAATCTTAAGTAGTTTTTCATTGAGTAGAAATTACTTCTCTAAAAATAAAAAGAATCAAATCAAGCCTTAACCTTGTAAGGTTAGAGATGATGTTAGATCATCTATAAGACCCTTGTGTGTAATGATTGCAAGTAGTTAAGTATTGTTTGGTGATTGTGTACCTCGTATTTATTCATAGACGCTAGTACCGACCAAGGATACAAGGAGGAAGGAGGATACTACGAAGAAGAAGCCGAGGAGAACTTCAACCACTGCTCTGCACAAGGCAAGCTTATATTGACATTGATGCAAGCTAAAACTTGCAAGACACTCTACTTTAGCAAGCCAAATACTACTAGTGAATGAGCAAGCTGATACTATATCTATGCAAGCTAACCCTTGCAAGATTACCCATTTGATAAACCAATCCTAGTTTTATGTGCAAGCTTCTCACTTTATTTCTTTATCAAAGCTTACTTAGAGTTTACTTAAGTGACTGGTAGATTTTGGAAAGATGTTGAAGGTTGCATAAAGAGCATAAAATTTGGCCTAAGCTAGAAGCCTTGATATCAGCCTAAGATATAAGGTTGGACTTAGTGAAACTCCACTAGTTACCACCCCTCATTAGTACTACCCCCACCTGTAGATGCTAGTGCTAAGCATAACACTTGATCAACTTTTAGATGGGAATACTTGGTGGAAAAATGGTTATGAAAACCTTGGAATGATGGATCATTCTATTGAAATGTTTTGGACATGTGTTTCCAAACACTTGATGATTTTGGTGATGAAAATGTTGAGGCATGAGCCTTAGCCCTTTATAAAACTGATGGTTGTCTGGATGCGATACCATTCCAATTTTAGCGTACAACCACAATACCCGAATATTGGGTAGGGCTTGACTGGAAACTTATATACCTTAGTATTAGTTCCCTCACGGCCAAGGTCTGAGCTGAGGCTACCTTGTGAAGATTGTACACCTGTGCAGTACCCAAGATGACAGCTGGTCATGGTTGGGAGGCCAAACTCACAGGAGAGGTGCTTATACTAGGGCGTGTAATCGAAAGGTTAGGATTGATTATCCGCATACTGAGTATGGTGAATTCAGGATTTGTTCCTGATGGATGTATTGAATGTTGTGGTGAAAGTGTACAATCTCTGCAGAGTGTCAAACTATTCGAATAGCCGCGTCCGCGGTTATGGACAGTTGGAGTGGCCATACTGTTCCCCCGTCAGACTTTTCAAAAGGACTTGTGAAATGAATTGAGACTTTGACTTGACCACAACAGAGTTGTGACCTGAAATACAAGTTCCCACTTAGGATTTATAAAATTATGACTAGCTTCAGAACCTAGTAGGGATAAATCTGGCTTTTGCAAAACAACCCTAGAGCCTAGTGTCCTATTATCCAAAAACCCCCTTTACTTGTTAGTATTAGTTTGCGAGTACTTAAAGAGTACTCATGGCTTTGTCCCTGGCTATTCCCATGGCCAGACTATGAAGAGGAGTACCTGGAAGATGGACCCCAGGAAGGTTACGACAACTAGGATCATCTCCCATCGTCAGCATTGCCTGTGACCCCGAAGATGGAGCTTCGCCTACGCTACCGTTATTATTACGTATTCCGCTGCTTGATGTTGTATTAAGAACTGGATCATGAGATCCCTATTGGTGTAAGAACTTATGTATCATTTGTAATGGATGAAGTACTATGGTATCCAATTCTGTTATGTCTCGCAAAAATGGTAATCCTGGGATTGCGATGTATGGCATAACAGGCATCTAGGATTGAAAAATCTGGGTGTTGACAAGTTGGTATCAGAGCCATCCTGACCATAGGAGACCCTAGTTAGACTGGACGTTGAACCAAAAACTTAGTTTCAAAACCAAAGAAAAACAAATATTTACAAAAACCTATTCTCATTCTTATCTCTTTGATTCTTTCATAAAAAATCATGTTCCTCAAAAACTCTTGCAAAATACCTAAAATTTTGACACACTTGATCACTTTGCTAATCTACTCATACTCTATTTTTATAGATGGACGTGAAGTACAGATAGTTTTATCAGTTGGGGAATGGAGGAGACCTTATCTTTGAGAGGGATCTGGATCAGCTTTCGGAACTTCTGGAGCGTCCACACCCCAAGTTCTGCGGAGCTCAGCTCAATGATCAAGGAGGAGAAGATCTGCAGTGGATAATTGTTGCAAGTCTCCGAGGAAAGATTGAACCTCCCACTGCGGAGGGAATTCAGTTTACCTTAAGGGAAAACAATTGGCTCGATGGACTTGCCAGAGCAATGCAGGAAGCTCTTTCCCGTCTGTGTGGGCAGAGCATCAATCAGATCAAGGGTACTCGCTTTGAGTTTTTCCCAAGGCGTGATGCAAATGGACAACCATTGGAAGCCCCATATCACCCCGAGTTGAAGACTCAATTGGACCACCTTAGCTTCATGATGTATGATCGTCAGCAGGAATTGGACAACTGTCGTGACTATTGCAACCACAAGTCTGCCATCATCAAGACGAAGGACTAGACCATCGCCATGCTAGCAAAGGATTGCAAGTCTCGCCGCCGTCAGCTCGACAAGAAGGAGCGCATTATTGCCCGTCTTCGCCATCGCATCTCATCTCTAGAGGAGACCATCCACGAGAGAGACATGAAGTTAGAGGAAAGGGAGAATGCCGAAGAGGATCTTCGTGGAGACCCTTATTCCTATCTCAGCGATGACGATGATTTTCTGGAGGATCAGGCCATGGACTTCTTCACCGATGAGGATGATTTTGCCTTCATCGATGATGATGAAGATGATGAAGCCACAAATTTCGAGGAGTAGTAGCACTTGAGCACTAGCGTAGTGAGTAGTAGCCGGTCCCACTGTATCGTAGTTTCTAGAATGGTTCTTAAAACCATCTGTTTTTCTTTGTTGTGGTGTGTGTTGTACTGTGTGCTATGAGTGAATGAATGAAAAATCAAGTTGCCAGAAAAATCTGAGTCAAACATTTAAAACTTTTCAAAGACCCAAGACCTTAGAAATTTCCCTCTTTTCTCATGATCTATATCAATCTTCAGATGCCACGTGGAGGAAGTGGTTCAGCCCCGGACCCGATGTTGTAGATTCTGCAAATGTTGACCTCTGACCGCGAAGCTGAAAGAGCGGAACGTCAAGCCAACCTAGCCACTCTGCAACAGATAGCCCAGCTAGCCCACAACAACCAAGGCCACGGAAATCAGGACAACCACAGATCTAAGCTCAAGAATTTCCAGAATACCAACCCACCCGTTTTCACCAAGTCAGAAGAACCCCTAGACGCTGATGATTGGCTGCAAACCATGGAAAACAACCTAGAAGTCGCCGGAGTGGAAGCAAACGAGAAAGTCCTGTTCGCCACCCATTATCTAGCCGGAGATGCCAGGGCATGGTGGAACAGTGTTCGTGCCATGATCGGAGGCCAAATGATGACCTGGGAGGTATTCAAGGTCAAGTTCAGCAGGACCCATGTGCCACCAGGTTTGATCAAGAGAATGAGAGACGAGTTCAGAGAGCTAAAGCAAGGAAGGATGACTGTAGTGGAATACTGTGACAAATTTTTTTCATTAGCTAGGTATGCCCCGGACGAGATAGACACCGAAGCCAAGAAGAAAGAAAGATTCCTGAATGGTCTGCATGACGAGATGCAGACAGTGTTAGTCAATATCCCCTTTGGTAATATTGAAGACCTTGTCGACTCTGCTATCCAAATGGAAGGAAAGATCAACCAAGCCAATGAGAACCGCAAGCGTCGCATGATGCATCAACCAGGAACCCATCAGACCCCAAAGTATCGCCCCAACCCATCTCCAGGATTTGCCCCAAGAACCAACAGACCCCCTTTGACCCGTCCGACCTACCCCAACCGTGGAAACCCTAGACCCGTAGGAAATCACAACAACCCCGGCAACTCTAGCAATTCCACCCGTGCCCCACCCAAGTTCAACAACAACAATGCTACCTCCAACCCCAACACTGCCCCGAGGACTGGAAGCAATGTTGTGCCTGTCGCAGCCAAGGACAAGTCACAAGTGACCTGTTATGACTGTGGAAATAAAGGCCACTATTCCAACGAGTGCCCCAACAAGAAGAATGCTACAGCCCCCAACGCCAATGTCCCAGCTCAGCAACAGCGTCGTGTCCAGCCAGGGAGAAGATTTGCCCCAGGGAATTCACTCGACCGCAATGGCCGTCTTTTTCTCATGCATGCTGAAGAAGCTCAGGAAGCGCCAGACGTCGTGCTGGGTATGTTTTCTGTTAATTCGGTACTTGCAAGAGTGTTGTTTGACTCTGGTGCATCACATTCATTTGTCACCGAAGAATTTGCCTGCACTAGTAAAATTCAACCAACCAAATTGAAGCATGTGATGATTGTACAAATTCCCGGATCAACCACCAAGGCTAGGCAAATTTGCAAAGCCGTCCCTATCCGAATCCATGCCATAGATTTTTATGCTAATCTAATAGTACTCGGAACTAAAGGTTTGGAAGTAGTACTAGGAATGGATTGGACGTCCAAACATAAAGGATTGATTGACTGTGCCAAGAAAGCCATCACCATGACCAGTACCACCGGAATATCAGTCGAGCATATATCTAAAACCTTACCTCGCCAATTCAAATGCAACAAGAGTATAGCCCAACCCACCATTGACCAAGTCTGGATAGTCTGCGAATACCCCGATGTATTTCCAGATGTTTTGCCCGGTATGCCCCCAGATCGGGATATCGAGTTTATCATCGAACTAATCCCCGGAACAGGACCCATAGCCCAGAGACCCTATAGTATGAACCCGTCAGAACTAGAAGAACTGAAGAAGCAACTGTATTCCATGCTGGAAATCAGATTGATTCAACCAAGTTCGTCCCCATGGAGATCACCTGTCTTGTTTGTGGACAAGAAGGATGGAGGTAACCGTTTGTGTACGGATTATCGGAAGTTGAATGATGTCACCATCAAGAAGAAGTACCCCTTGCCTAAGATAGAAGATTTGTTTGATCAGTTGACCGGTGCCCAAGTGTTTTCTAAGATTGATCTTAGAACTGGCTATCATCAACTCAAGATTCGTGCAGAGGATATTCCAAAGACTGCCTTTACCACCAGATATGGATTGTATGAGTATACAGTCATGTCTTTTGGATTAACCAATTCCCCCGCTTATTTCATGAACCTCATGAATAAGATTTTTATGGACTTCCTGGATAAGTTTGTCGTTGTTTTCATCGATGACATTCCGATTTATTCCAAATCATAAGAAGAACATGAGCTACACCTAAGGACCATTCTTGGAACCCTTACAGAGCATCAGTTGTATGCAAAATTTAGCAAATGTGAATTCTGGTTACAGGAGGTAGGATTCCTCGGTCACATTGTATCAGCCGGAGGAATTGCCGTTGACCCTGCCAAAGTGAAAGATGTAGAAGATTGGCAAGCCCCAACCACTCAAACCCAAGTTCGTGCTTTTCTCGGATTGGCGGGATATTACCGCAAATTTGTAGAAGGATTCTCTAGTATCGCCAGACCCATGACCCAATTGCTGAAGAAGGACAAGAAGTTTGAATGGACCGACAAATGTGAAGCGAGTTTTCAAGAACTCAAAAGGAGATTGATTTCAGCCCCAATCTTGATCATGCCGGATATCACGAAGCCCTTCGATGTGTATTGTGACGCATCCAAGATTGGTCTCGGATGTGTGCTAATGCAAGAAGGCAAAGTTATATCTTATCTATCGCGACAATTGAAGCAACATGAACAAAATTACCCAACCCATGACCTCGAACTCGCAGCCGTAGTTCTAGCCCTGAAGACATGGAGACATTACCTGATGGGAAACCGTTGTGAGATTTACTAGGATCACAAGAGCCTAAAGTATATATTCACTCAGAAGGAGTTGAATATGAGGCAGAGAAGATGGATTGAGCTAATCAAGGATTACGACCTGGACATTCACTATCACCCTGGTAAAGCCAATGTGGTAGCCGATGCCCTTAGCAGATTGCCGTGCCGCTTGAACTCCATGATTTTGAAGGAGCAACCAAGTTTGCACAAAGAGATGAAAGATTTTCGAATGGAGTTAGTAAGTGAAGGATTTTTGGCTAGCATAGAACTTCAGCCCACTTTGATCAGTCATATTAAAGACGCGCAGAAGGGAAATGCTAGTATCGACGGAATCAAGCGTCGTATCGGTACAGGCAAAGTACCCGGATTCACCGAGGACGAAGAAGGAGTTTTGTGGTACAAAGGACGCCTTTGTGTACCATCAGATTCTGAGTTAAAAGAAGTTATCTTGAAGGAGGCTCATGATACTCTTTATTCTATCCATCCCGGAGGAACGAAGATGTATCAAGATTTGAAAGAGCAATTTTGGTGGCATAAGATGAAGAGAGAAATCGGAAGCTATATCTCTAAGTGTGATATATGTCAGCGAGTCAAGGCAGGACATCAAAGACCTGCTAGATTGTTGCAACCTTTGCAAATTCCGGAATGGAAATGGGATTCTGTAGGAATGGACTTTATCACTGGACTACCTACTTCTAGTAGGGGAAATGACTCTATTTGGGTCATAGTGGACAGATTGTCCAAAGTCGCCCATTTCTTGCCCGTGAAAACCACCTATCAGAGTTCGAAGCTAGCAGAGTTCTACATCGCTAGAATCGTTAGTTTGCATGGAGTCCCCAAGAACATCGTATCGGATCGAGGAACTCAGTTTACCTCGAGATTCTGGAAGAAAGTCCAAGAAGGTTTAGGAACCTTCCTAGATTTCAGTACCGCGTATCACCCTCAGACCGATGGACAAACGGAGCGAGTAAACCAAATACTTGAAGATATGCTTAGAGCATGTGTGCTAGAATATGGATCCAAGTGGGAAGACTGTCTGCCGTTTGTAGAATTTTCTTACAACAACAGTTACCAAGCCAGTTTGCAAATGGCCCCATTTGAATTTATGTACGGAAGGAAGTGTCGCACCCCTTTGAACTGGTCGGAAGTAGGAGAGAGTCAGATTTTCGGACCCGACATCCTACGAGAAGCAGAAGAGAAGGTTCACAAGATTCGTGAGCACCTCAAGACAGCCCAATCCCGACAGAAGAGTTATACCGACAAGAGACGTAGAGACCTCGCCTTCAACATAGGAGATTTTGTTTATCTGAAAGTGTCGCCATTGAAGGGAATGCAGCGTTTCCAACTTAAAGGAAAGTTAGCCCCCAGATATATCAGACCTTTCAAAATTCTGAACCGTCGAGGAGAAGTATCGTATCAATTGGAACTACCTGAAGAGATGTCAGCTGTGCATAATGTGTTCCATATCTCGTTACTTCGCAAGTGTCTCGAAGTCCTCGAGAAGACCGAAGTGTTCAAAAATATCGATCACCGGACCATAGAGATCAACGATGACCTGACCTATCCCAAAGTACCCATCCGTATTTTGTAAGAAGCCTTTCAAACTACCCGAACCCGAAGCATCAAGTTTCTCAAGATTAAGTGGAGCAACCACACAGAAGAGGAAGCTACCTGGGAGCGCGAAGATCACATCAGGACGGAGTTTCCAGATCTCTTCAAATCCTAGGTAATCTTTTCGTCCTTTTCAAATCTCGGGACGAGATTTTGTTTAAGGGGGGAAGGTTTGTAACATCCCAAAAATACTAAACTTGGATCATCAAATTCTAATCCTCACATTTAGGGTTAACAAAAACTTTTCTAAATAAAATAATGAATGCATGCATATGTGTATGCATTGATTTTGAATTCTTTTAAACCCACCTTGTTTGTTTGTTTCATTGCTTGTAAAATGTTCCTTAGGTGAAATGAACATCATCTAAAACATTTCCCACACTTTCCTTCAAGACAAGTAAATCAAAACACATATATGAAATGAATGGTCATTTTGGCCAATTTAACTCCCATGCCTACTTTGGCTATCTCAAACTTTCAAAACCTAACAGAAACTTTTCTAGATCTTTGCACCCCTTGAATGTACTCATAACAGAGTATCAAGGCCCACTTTGTGATCATCCAGAAACTTTCAAATGCATAGCTTAAATGACAATTCAAAATTGAATCTTCTTCATATGGGAAGATCCCACTTTCTCAAAAACCACTCAAACAAGCTCAACTTTCAAAACCCAAGCATCTGCAGACTCACCAGCACCAATCTAGCAAACCCACCAAAATTCATTTCAAAATTCAAAACTTGATTTCATGCGGCCATTTCATCAAACAGGTTGCAGACACAAATCAAACAAAACATCAAACACTATAGTGTGCAGTGATTCTTGCCTGACTTGTTCCCTAGTTAGCTCACACACAGCTCAGTAGATTATCTAGAAAGATTAGCCCAACACTAGCACCCCTGTGAGCTTGCCATTGCCATCAATGGTGAACAGCCGAAGCCAACCTTGCCACCCCATTGTGGACAGCAGGCTAGAGGAAGAACTAGCCGTGCCAACCTTGTCTGGGAGGTAGCCCACCGTCCACCGCCACTACCTGTCCCAGCCGCGAGCGTTGCCAAGCCCTGGACCACGCGCACAAGCCGCGCCCAGACCATGCCGAGCGTGCGCTAGAGCGCCGCCCTCGACCAGCATCCACAGACCGCGCGCCACCCTCGCCGCGTGCATACACAATCGCAATCAACCCAGGAGACCGCATACATCCCCATTTGCCGCCCCGTGCCGCACATCCACCGTCCGCCGTCGAAGACGCCGCCTCTGCCGCGCAGAGCATCGACCGTTCCAGACCAAACCACACCGCCCCATGCCTCGCGACCATGTCGTTGAGCATCGCCAGGAGGCACAGCACCGTCCCCTACCCTTGCCCATGCCAATAGCCGCCTGTAACGTCGCCCCCGACGAGCTCACCGTGCGCCCCGGCGGTCCCCTCGCTCGACTATAAATATAGGCCACCCCCGCTCGATTTCTTCACACCATCTCACTCCCCTCTCCTCACTGATCGTGCCACACCATTCTCAGAGCAAGGCGAGCACCACCTCGCCAGAAATTCACTGGAGCCTCCGCTGCCGGAGAAGAAAGGAGCCAGCGATTGGAGCCGCCCCAGGAGCTGCCGCGACCACCCCTGAGTTCGTCGTCGTCGACTTCATCGTTTGCCCGCCTCGCCGACCCTCGCCAGTACCCCGGTGAGCCCCCAGCACCCCTCACTAGCCGCGCTACGTTTCGTTATCGCCGGAGTTGTCTCGCGTCGACGATGACTCCCAGCCGTTAGATTAGAACTAGATCGAACGATCCACGTTGCCCCATACCGCTTCGCCCAGCCCCGTGTCACTGACGAGTGGGGACACCCACTTAAGCAGCCCGCGGGAGCACTGCGCTTAGCAGGCTGGCCCGTTAGAATTTCCCGCGCAGCCCAGTTATTCAAATTAACCCTTTTTCTTTTTAAATTCAAACACACTTCTGTACCCAACTTCAAAAATCAACCCAGATCGATTCAGTGCACCAAATTGGATGAAACCAATTTTGTTGGAAAGTACTGTGAATGCTGAATCCAAGACCGTTGGATTCAAGTCATTTGGATCTGTAGATCACCCATAGTAAAAATAACAAGGCAGAAGCTTTTATGCATTCAAACATTTTTCAAATTTAAACCATAAAAGATTTTGAGTTGTTTCCAACTCTCAAAAATCACATTTAACCATAACTTTTAGAATATATAAAAATATATAGGTTTACTTGCAGAAATAATATTCAAGTAATAAAAGAAGGCTACATAAGCATTTCTAGCCACTTTAATTAATTAAAATAAAAGGGTAAAACCTTATTAAATTGTGACACCACTTTAAATCACATTCCCTCAGACTACAATATGTGGTGATGACATGTGTCAACATGATCCCATATTTGGTTTGGAGAATATTAAATCTTAAGTAGTTTTTCAATGAGTAGAAATTACTTTTCTAAAAATAAAAAGAATCAAATCAAGCCTTAACCTTGTAAGGTTAGAGATGATGTTAGATCATCTATAAGACCCTTGTGTGTAATGATTGCAAGTAGTTAAGTATTGTTTGGTGATTGTGTACCTCGTATTTATTCATAGACGCTAGTACCGACCAAGGATACGAGGAGGAAGGAGGATACTATGAAGAAGAAGCCGAGGAGAACTTCAACCACTGCTCTGCACAAGGCAAGCTTATATTGACATTGATGCAAGCTAAAACTTGCAAGACACTCTACTTTAGCAAGCCAAATACTACTAGTGAATGAGCAAGCTGATACTATACCTATGCAAGCTAACCCTTGCAAGATTACCCATTTGATAAACCAATCCTAGTTTTATGTGCAAGCTTCTCACTTTATTTCTTTCTCAAAGCTTACTTAGAGTTTACTTAAGTGACTGGTAGATTTTGGAAAGATGCTGAAGGTTGCATAAAGAGCATAAAATTTGGCCTAAGCTAGAAGCCTTGATATCAGCCTAAGATATAAGGTTGGACTTAGTGAAACTCCACTAGTTACCACCCCTCATTAGTACTACCCCCACCTGTAGATGCTAGTGCTAAGCATAACACTTGATCAACTTTTAGATGGGAATACTTGGTGGAAAAATGGTTATGAAAACCTTGGAATGATGGATTATTCTATTGAAATGTTTTGGACATGTGTTTCCAAACACTTGATGATTTTGGTGATGAAAATGTTGAGGCATGAGCCTTAGCCCTTTATAAAACTGATGGTTGTCTGGATGCGATACCATTCCAATTTTAGCGTACAACCACAATACCCGAATATTGGGTAGGGCTTGACTGGAAACTTATATACCTTAGTATTAGTTCCCTCACGGCCAAGGTCTGAGCTGAGGCTACCTTGTGAAGATTGTCCACCTGTGCAGTACCCAAGATGACAGCTGTTCATGGTTGGGAGGCCAAACTCACAGGAGAGGTGCTTATACTAGGGCGTGTAATCGAAAGGTTAGGATTTATTATCCTCATACTGAGTATGGTGAATTCAGGATTTGTTCCTGACGGATGTATCGAATGTTGTGGTGAAAGTGTACAATCTCTGCAGAGTGTCAAACTATTAGAATAGCCGCGTCCGCGGTTATGGACAGTTGGAGTGGCCATACTGTTCCCCCGCAGACTTTTCAAAAGGACTTGTGAAATGAATTGAGACTTTGACTTGACCACAACAGAGTTGTGACCTGAAATACAAGTTCCCACTTAGGATTTATAAAATTATGACTAGCTTCAGAACCTAGTAGGGATAAATCTGGCTTTTGCAAAACAACCCTAGAGCCTAGTGTCCTATTATCCAAAAACCCCCTTTACTTGTTAGTATTAGTTTGCGAGTACTTAAAGAGTACTCATGGCTTTGTCCCTGGCTATTCCCATGGCCAGACTATGAAGAGGAGTACCTGGAAGATGGACCCCGGGAAGGTTACGACAACTAGGATCATCTCCCATCGTCAGCATTGCCTGTGACCGCGAAGATGGAGCTTCGCCTACGCTTCCTTTATTATTACGTATTCCGCTGCTTGATGTTGTATTAAGAATTGGATCATGAGATCCCTATTGGTGTAAGAACTTATGTATCGTTTGTAATGGATGAAGTACTATGGTATCCAATTCTGTTATGTCTCGCAAAAATGGTAATCCTGGGATTGTGATGTATGGCATAACGGGCATCTAGGATTGAAAAATCCGGGTGTTGACACCACCGCCACCATCGTCCCTAGATCGGGGGGATCTGAAGCTCTTCCCGGCACCCTGCCGGAGGGGAGATCATCCCGAAGGCCTTCTTCTACATCATGCCAGCCTCCGGTATGAAGCGTGAGTAGTTCCACCTTGGACTACGGGTCCATGTAGTAGCTAGAGGGTTGTATCTCCTCCTTTGTGCTTTCATGTCTGGATCTTTTGAGCTCCGTTCATGATCAAGATCTCATCTATTTGTAATCATGCATGTTGAGTTGCAGGGATCCGATGGATATTGAGATTACTATGTTAGATTGATTAATGGTTTTGTCTTATCGATTCTATCATGTCTGTGTTGATTGTGATCTTGCATGCTCTCTGTTTCTACTAGCTATCTTGGCCAAGTAGATGCTAGTGACTCCAAGAGGGGGTATTTATGCTCAATAGTGGGTTCATGCCTCTATTTAATCTAAGGGAAGTGACAGAAATCTCTAAGGTTATAGATGTGATGTTGCCACTAGGGAGAAAACAAGGGTCTCTTGTTCATGGAACAAGTGGATTGTTTACCTTACACGATTTGTTTAAAGCAGTTCTCTGTTGCTTGCAACTTAATACTGGAGGGGGTTCGGATGATAACCCGAAGGTGGATTTCTAGTCATAGATGCAGTTGTATGGCGGTCTATGTATCTTGTTGTATTGCCCAATCGAATCTCATAGGATCATGATGTCTAGTATTGCATTGTTATGCCTTGCTCAGTCCTGTCAATTGCCCTCCTATAATTTTTTTACCCGTCATGCCATGTTTCTTTATCTAAGGAGAACACGTCTACTGAACTATGGACCTCGGTCCAATATATACCATTGATACATCTTCCATTGTTACTTGTTGCAAACCACTATACCTTTCACGCCATACAGTTAATCCTGTGTTACAGCAAACCGGTGAGATTGACAACCTCACTATTCGTTGGGGCAAAGTCTTGAGTTTGTGTTGTGCGGGTCTCCAAGTTGCTGGCAACACCTTGAGTCGTTTCCTTCCTCCTACTGGTTCGATAACCTCGGTTTAATACTGAGGGGAAACTTTCTGATGTGCTCATCACACCTTGCTCTTGGGGTCTCCCAACGAGGCGTTGACAACACGCCATCATCAAGCTTTTTCTGACGCCGTTGCCGGGGAGGCTAAGGACGTCTTCACAAGGGGAGTCCTTCACAACCTTTCTCTTTACTTTGTTTTTGTTTTTCTTAGTTTCTTTTGCTTGCTTTTGTTTGTCTCTTTTTATCAAACACTCCAAAAAAATAGTTTAGTTTGGTTTGCTTTCTCTTATCAAAAACACAAAAAAATTAGTTCCTACTCTAGTTGCTACCATGACTGGTTTTGGTCCAATCCCTGTGTCACCTATGGAAAAGATCTTTACTTTCAAGCAAGGAAGTGAAGAGAGTTTCAAAGAAGCTTGGTCTAGAATCTCTGCTTTATAGAGGGAAACTGAGCCTAAGATGAGTCTTAGCTTAGTTATTAATAGTTTCACAGCGGTATTGCTCTTTGTTATAGATATGCTTTGGATGCTGTAGCTAAGAAAGATATTTTTCGATGTACTGAGGATGAAGCTTTGGATGCCATAAACAAGTTGACTATAATTTATAATATGCCTGACAAGTCTGATTCTTCTTTTATAGACATTTATGCTAGGTTGAACACTCTTGAGTCCAGTACTGCTGCTTTGAACAGTTGCTATCACACACTTAGAGAGCACCATGGTTATCAATAAACTCTAAGCCTTCGAAGTGGTTTCCTACAATAAAAGTTTCTATAAATAGTGCAACTTTTGATGCTCGTTGTGATATCATGTCTGAATTTTGTCTTATGCCTAAGGATATCTATGAATCTTTGAGTCTTTGGGGACTTTCTAAAGGAGGAGAAGAAATATATCTTACCAATAATGCAACTTTATTACCCATTGGAATAGCTGAAGGTGTGTTTACAAAAATTTCAGGGAGCATGGTGTCTACTGATTATCTTTTTATTGAATGTGTAGGAAAAGGACAGATTACACTTGGCAGATCCCTGCTGAAACACCTTGGAGCAATAATAGATGTTGAAAAAGGCAGTATGCATTTTGCTCCTCCAATAAGCAATCATATATTCCCTAAAGATAATAAGAAAGGTAAGAAGGGTAGGAGCAAGAGAGTTGATGTTAATGCTTCTTCATTTGAAAACACTTGATTCTTGCTTCTTGTGCCTAACTTAAAGGCGTTAAAGAAAAGTACTTGTTGGGAGATAACCCAAGAGTTTTCTTGAGTCTTGGAATTTATTACTTCATTAATTACCTCTCCTTATCCTTTTTGTTTGCTTTTTGTGCCAAGAATGACCTCTAATGAGAGGGAAGTAAGATTTGGGGAGTTGCTGTCCTGAAACAGATTTTTGTGCTCCACCGTAAAAATTCATGAGGAATATCTGTAAGTCTGATTGATCTGATATTTTACTAATAAATCCCCCAGTATGTTATCTAACTTTTTTTAGTTCAACACCTTTTGATTTGAGCAACAAAAGGTCTTTGAAAAAATCGGTTTCTATCTGCTGGTCTGTTTTGACAGATTTCTGCAATTATTTGTATTTGCTTCTTATTGATTCCTTCTTGGGTTCTTTTTTGGGAAATTGAACTTTTTGAGAGAATTGCTACAGTAGATTGTGTTTTCATTGAAAGTTTTTCTGTTCCAAAGCTAAACCCAAAGGTCTATTATCTTTTGAATACACTAATGTTGCTAATGAAGATTGTGTAAAGTTTTGTATGAAGGAAAATTTTCAGGTGTAGAGAGAGAATGGTGTAATGAGATGAAGAATGGAAAAAAGCTCAAGCTTGGGGATGCCACCCTGTGTCACCCCAAGAAATATCCAAGAGTTACAAGCGTCAAAGCTGGGGATGCCCAAGGCATCCCCTTCTTCATCAATAAAAAGCTCAGGTCTTTCTAGACACTTCCTTTTTTTGTTTCATGCACTGTTGTGTTGTTCTTGGAGCGTCTTAGTTTTTGTTTGGTTTTCTTAGTTTGCATGAATAAAATAGTTTGGACCCCCGTTCTCACTGTGTTGTTTCAAATAAGTTGATTGGTGTCGGAAAGGAGTAGAAAGTTCTTGCTTGAACAGTACAAGAGGAGCTTGCTTTGAATGTGACTTAGACTTTAGCATGCCATGCTAGGTGTTGTTTTGACCTTATGCTTAGTGATTATTGTTGTAGCATGACTTGTTCCAAACAATTGGGATTTCTTAGTGTGCCTTGAAAGAATCATGTGTTGTTTTAGCATACAAAAGCATAGTATTGTGGTATTATCTTTTGATGCTTTGTTTGGGTTGACTTGGCACATGCTCACACCATGTTATGACTATGAACAAGTCACCATAGCCTCTATGATCATTTAGTCCTTGACTTGTAGTACCAATTTATGCTTTGATTAGTAATGGTTTGTCGCTCTGCATGATTATGGCCATTATTTCTCTCTTAGTTGGTTGCTCCCAGTCTTTTGCTAGCCTCCACTTCTATGAGTAAGCTCTACTCATGCATCCAACTCCCAAGAAACCAAGTTACTCCAAAGTGTCCACTATAAATTCCTATGCATGGTGTGTTACACCATTCTAAGTATATTCTTGTTTTCATCTATCTTCCAATTAAAAAGTATTTTGTTATGTGAAAACTTAGTGATTAAAGCTCTCACAAACTTGATGGCACACTTTATATTTCTTGCCCCTAATAAACTTGAACCATTGTGTCATCTATGTTGTATATGCTTGCACTTATACGTTGGAATTAGCAGAACCGTGCTGTCACGGGGAATGTTTTAAACATTGCACTTGTACTTTGTACATAGTTGATATCATGATCTTTTGTCTATGGATGTCGCCGGTGTGAAATAAAAGGGGAGCTTATAAGTCCATGGAGTTATGTATGTGTGTTAGAGAAACGCGTGGGCCGCTAGCCTAAGCCATGCCTAATCATGGTGGAAACTTGCAGCATCACCATAATGACATCTATGATGATTTCTTGTTATATAAAAAAAGAGAGACATATTGAAAAGAGGAAAGAGAAAAAAGCACCATATTCCCATGGTAAATAAGAAGATTGCTGAGATGCTCATTGTCTGCTTGCCTTGTCATTTTGATTATGGGATAGCTCCTGTATCATGTGCAAGGGGTACCCCGTTGGCGGTTCTCTATGATACACATGTACTTACTATGACAAGAACTTATAGGTGACTAAAGTTGAGTAGCATGAGGTGCGGCCCTCGTATTCAAGGGACATGAGATTTCCGACTTATACTTTGTCAAGCATATACTCCATAGTTTGTTCACTTTAACCTTAATCACTTCAAGATGCTTATGATAGGGGCAATGAGGGCTGAAAGCTAACAAGTACCATAATTTTTGGAAGCTCTTTTTGGAACTTGAAATCCCTGCTTCCCTTTATGGAGGTCTTTTCTTCCACCACTATATTGAGTCTCCACCTTCTACCTTTAGGCACCAGTTAAGAGAGCATAGTTGCCATTCTTATTTCTATGTGCATTGTCCCAAAACTTATTGATTGATGCATATTGTTGATATTACTTGTTCTTGTGTTATTTGTATCTAGTCACTCTTATGAACTTTGAAGGTGTCATATGCATCTATTTGCTACTCCATGAGGGACAAGCTGAATGCCACTATGCTATATTTTCTGTATGTGACACAAACAAACGTTTTTCAATGTGTGTTATTGATGATCTTTGTTTGTTGCCTTTCATGCATGCATAGTTACTTTGTCTTACTGTTAGAAGTCCATCTTTCATGCTCATGTTTTAGAGTTCTTTGATCCCAGCTTTCAATGCTTGCAAATGGTTTGATCTTGATTTTGATGTGCATTTCACCTCAAAAATTATTCTTTTTATCACTTACCTACTCGAGGACGAGCAGAAGTTAAGCTTGGGGATGTTTGATACGTCGGAAACGTATCTATAATTTTTGATGTTCCATGCTTGTTTAGTATCTACTTTGCTTTGCTTTGTCTACAGTTTGAGGTTTTTTTATATGTTTTCTGGTACTAACCTATTAACAAGATGCCACAGTGCCAGTTGCCTGTTTTCTTCTGTTTTTGGTTCCAGAAAGGCAGAAAATCAATATTCTCGGAATTGGACAGGACAAAAGCCAAAGTCAATATTTTACCGTGGGGAAGACGAAGACGGAATACGAGATGGAGGAGAGTCACCAGGGGGGAACACCCCCTGGACGCGCGGGTGGGCCCACCCCGCGCCTGGGGGGGTGCAGCCGCTCTGGCGACCCTGCCTCGCCTCTTCACCTATAAAGACCCCCCGATTCCTAAACCCTAAGTATCCGATCAATATTCCATAAAACCGTATGTAGCCGCCGCCACCATCGTCCCTAGATCGGGGGCGGGGCGTCTGAAGCTCTTCCCGACACCCTGCCGGAGGGGATATCATCCTGGAGGCCTTCTTCTTTGAGACGTCGGAAACGTATCTATAATTTGTGATGCTCCATGCTTGTTTAGTATCTACTTTTCTTTGCTTTGTCTATACTTTGAGGTGTTTCTATATCTTTTCTGGAACTAACCTATTAACAAGTTGCCACACTGCCAGTTGTCTGTTTTCTTCTGTTTTTGGTTCCAGTAAGGCAGAAAATCAATATTCTCGGAATTGGACACGACAAAAGCCAAAGTCAATATTTTACCGTGGGGGACACAAATCCAGAAGATGAGATGGAGAGGTGCCATAGGGCCACCACACCCCCCATGCGCGGGCTAGGGTGGACCCACGCCTGGACAGGGTGTGGCCCTCCTGGTCGCCTCCCGGCCTCGCCTCTTCGCCTATAAGAAGCCCCCGATGCAGAAACCCTGAGTAACCAATCAAAACTCCACAAAACATTTTGTAGCCGCCACCACCATCGTCCCTAGATCGGGGGGTCTGTAGCACCCCGGGTAAAACCACTACTAGAAAATTGCTTGGTGTTTTTGTTTTGTGCATCATCATGGTATCATACTCATGTCATCATGCCACATTACATTTGAGAATCATATCAAACATTGCATGGATCATATTTTAAAATGTTGCATGTGATATGTTACATTGCATTGCATTTGCATTTTGTATCTTGCTTGTGTGTTATTGCTATCACCTCCCCGTCCCTCTTTTATATCCCGCTATTTTTGTTTTCCACAAGTTGGGATCCATGTGAAGGTCCACTAATTCTACAAATGATTTTATTCAATTTTCAAAACCTAATTCTTCATATTATTGTAAATGCCCAAATGGACATGAATACATGTGGGCATCATCTCTCCTCCTTTGTTCTTGTTCCCCCTTGCCCCTTTTTGTTGCCCAAAAATTTGTGTTCAATTCCTGCTAAAGATTCAAATGGTTGAGGTAATAAACTTTGATCAATTATAAAAAAAGAAATCATATTAGTAAATAAATCAGAGAGAGGTTCATACCTGGCAGTAGCCCACCCTTGACCCAGCACCCCTTCACGTCGTTCATATTCACCGTCTTCCTCTCGACCCCCTTCTCTCTACAGGTAAATGGAGGAGCAGGTAGGCGTCCACATGCCGTTGTCCTCATCACCCTCCACCACCACCACCGAGACACGCCTCCTTCTTATCCCCCCGAGCGTCCTCCAACCCTAGCCTCCCTTGTCCCCCTTAGCGCCGCCAGCATCTCTCCATTCCCCTTTGTCCCCCAACCACGCCATGGCCGCCGCCTTGACATGTTTCGCGCCACCGCCTACGCTGTCGCTGGGCACCGCCAGGTAGCGGAGAAGAACCGCAAGCCTCTCCCGCATCTATCAAGGCGAAGCGGAGGAGTTGCAGCACCCACAACGTCGGCGCCGTGACTCCTTCCCTGTCCACGACTGTCGGAGTACCGCCGCCAATCCTCAGCGTCAGCGTCGTTTACGGCCTCCCTCGAGCCCTCCGAGGCCACCTCTGGCTTCGTGGTGAGTCCCTCTCTCCATTCCCCTACTTCCAGCACCCTCCCTGCCGCCCGATAGCTCGCCACCATAGCCATAGTTCCCCCTCCCTCGTCACTGGTGCGCGCATCAGGCCCAAACAAGCGCTCGACAGTTTCAGCAGCACCCTGCACGATACCTGCAGTACCGAAGTTCCCACTCATCTCCTGGCCTACATAGATCTATTTAGGCACATACCCTTCCACTACTACAAATAGGGCACTTCCAGCTTTCAGTAGGATCAAACAGCGCATGAAACAAAGTAGTAAATTTCTCGAAATCATCCTTCGAAATCGAGACAATCTTGCAGAAAATCTGTCAGAAAATTCAGTGACGCCATGTTCAGTTTTGACCAACTTTCGCCTCCTGTTCGTCACTATTTTACCGTCTCTAAAGCCCTCCTTCAGAAAAACTTCCTGAACCAATATTGTAGACATTGACCCCCTCTACAACTTTGCATTTTGCGGAATATCGAGATTCGCAGCGGATTGCTCGCCATTGTCATTGAAATATTGGAACAGCTAGCCCAAAACGAACCGATCAAACCTGTTCTTCGTTCGGTCAGCGTGTGCCAGGACACTTTGCAAAAAGGCCCCTCCGTTTTTACCTTTTTCCATCCACCTTCCCTGGATCCGCCAAGTCTTACCCAGATGCTGGTTGAGCATGAGGTGGACCCGCTACCCCCTATCCCCACCTGTCAGTCTCTCGGTGTAGGTTTGCCCGGGTAAGAGAAGTTTTTGCCTGTTTTTATAAATCCAAATAAAATCCAGAAATATGATACATGTCAAATTCATTTATAACTTTTAAATAAATTCGAATTTGAATTTTTGATCAACATGAAAAGTGTTTGGTTTTCAAATATGAATCCAACCATATATTTGAATGTTTTCAAATCTGTTTCAATCTAGTCAACCTTTGACTTTGACACCTTTTTAATAAATTTGACTTTAATACTAATTTAAATTCATAATTTCAAATAATACAAATAATATATGTTTTTGAATCAGAAAAATGTGAGGAATCTGTTTATGCTATTCATAATATCATTTGAGAAATTTAAATTTTTTGAATTAATAAATGCTAATAAATGCCCATTTTGTCGTGGTATTACCGACGAGTACGCAGGGAGGGGTCCTCACAGTACGTGTTTAGAGACGTGGGGTAAGGCGAACGGTTGACGGGTACGAGGTAACACAGCTTACCCAGGTTCAGATCCCACTACGGTGGCGGAATCCTACTCCTGCTATAAATCACTATAAGGGCAATACGCCGAGTTACAGGGATTGGTTCGCTGTGCGAGGTGACTAGAGAGTCTAAGTTATCATGCCCTAAAGGACACCATAGGCCCGACTTATATAGTCACCAGGTCCTAGGGTTACACGGAAAAGTCCTAGCCGTACAGGTTACAGAGTCCTACACCATCTATTACTAGTCTTGTGTATCTTGCACTCCAAGGCTCCGGGTACGTTGGTGACTCCACCGTAGCCTTACTTTATCTGGAATGGGCCTCCCTTCTGGATCCATCTAACTGGGCCGCCCAGCAGGCCATAGGCCATGCTACCGACTATGGGCCACCTGGGTTAGTCGGATAAGAGACATGCTATAGGGATACCCATATAGCATATCCCCAACAGTAGCCCCCGGAGAACTCCGAGATCTTGCGCCATCTTGCCTCTTCACGTGGAATGCTCTGTCTATATGGATGTCGGCAAATCGTCAAGCAACATCTTGTAGTCCTCCCAAATAACCCTGCAAGGCTTTCTCCGTCTTCGCCTTGTAAGCCGGAGAAATGCTGAATCTTCCATCGTACTCCTCCGTAGTCGGATTGAATCCATCTATTTCAGAATCTTCGATATGACGGCTCATCTACCCATGTCAGCTAGGACGACATAGTCTTAGGTCAGCGACGCCTCGTAACTCACACATACAGAGAACGCAATCATATCCGATTTTCCCACGCGAGCGATACGAACCGTTGGCGGCGACGGTGGGAGACATGGCGAAATTTCCGCGCACGTACGCGAACACGTCGTATATGCGGCAACCGTCCGATCAAGCTGCACGAATCTTGACACCGAGGATGATAAATAGTAACTGTGGGGAAATCTCCACTTTTTACCTCATTCTTCTCGCATCATCTTCTTCCTCCAGCCGCGTGTCTCCTCGAGCTCTCCGCGAGAAACCTCGAGAAAACCCTAGCTCCCATCTGCACCAGCCGCACCCCACCTTCTCCCCATGGCTAGCAGCAGCACCTCCCCATCAATGGAGGTGTCGAGCGAAGCCGCGACAAAGCCAGCGAGCTCCGTCGTCGTGCCCCAGAGGGCTTGGTCATCCCCGCATCGGCGGTGATCGAATCCACCTGCGGTGACCAAAACTTGGTGGCTCTAGAGCCACTGGAGGAGGAGCCAGATTCGCACAAGGGCGACTGGCGCGGCTCGGACATCACCGACCGCAACATCCAAGAGATGGTCGCCGAAGGCTACCTCCCGCTACGGAGGGACTTGCTTGGCGGGCGGCGCCGGCCGGCGAGGTGACACCTTCTCCCCAAGCCAGAGAAAAGGTGTACCTAAAAGCCCAGCTGGTACGTGGCGTTTCCCTGCCCATCTCCCACTTCTTCCTCTCCGTCTTAAACCACTACAAGGTCCAGCCCCATAACCTCTCCCACAATAGTATCTTAGTGCTTAGCAACTTCGCGGCACTTTGCGAGGGATATTTAGGGATAAGGCCTAGGTTAGACCTTTTTGTGTACTTCTTCACCGTCAAACGTGAAGCCGGACATAGTAAGGAGGAGCTTAGGAACTGTGGCACCATAAGCTTCAAGATTCGACCTGGCCGGCGGTTCCTCGACATCGTCGGCCATGAGTCCTGCAAGAATTGGCAGCGGACGTACTTCTACGGCCCCGACATTCCTCTGGCGGGCCGAGAAGTAACGTACCCGGGCTTAATGGACAGAGCCGCCGCTGAAGTTTCCACATGGAGATCCCAAGCCTCCCTTTCCTCCGACCTCGACGCTTCCCGCGCTATAAGGCGGATTGAATGGTTTGTAGAGACGGGTTTGACCGGCTTGGACCTAGCCATGTGCTGGTTCATCAGGCGAATCCAACCTCTGCAGCACCGCGCGAAGTACATGCACGAGTATACCAGCGATAGAAGGGATAGTCTCCGCATCTCCGTGGACAACTTCTCGAGCAACTCCGTCAAGCTCCGCCTTAAGGACATCATCAAGGTGAAGGATAAAAAGTGTGGCTTCACCATCACCTACGACATGTTCGTAGACGGCAAGTGCCCAAAGGTAGATTTTTATTTTCTGTGTATGACATATACTCCAGCTCTTCCATCTTGCAAATGTCAGTTTGTCTAACACGGTGACTTCTTACTTAACAGCTTAGCGATCTAGAGGAGGGCAACCTGGCTACCCAAATCTACGATCCAAAGATGAAGGAAGTCACGGTCGTGTCCGACGACGATGTCCCGTTGGCGCGAAAGCGGAAGAGATCCACCTCTGACGCTGCCGACGGATGCAAGAAGAAGATGGAGGGTGGAGCCTCCAAAAAGACTACCGCCGCCCTGGAGGCGGAAAAGAGAAGAACCACCGGGATTTTTGCCAAAGCACCCCCCTAGTGTAAGTTTCTCATTCTCCGACATTGTATATTTATCCGTCTTGCTCCTGTACTTATGCATTTTGCACGTTTCAGGAAGAAAGCCACAACCAGCCTCAAGAAGACCTCCAAAACTTTGAGGGCTTCTCGAAATATCAAAGACATGCTGCATCGTGACGCCTCCCCCGCCATCGCCCCTGCTACCCCTGCCATCAAGCCTTCGTCTGCCCCGACAAGCTCACAAGCTAAGGAGGCACGAGGCCCTTCCGTTATGGAAGTAGATTCTGGCGCCTCTACCGAACTCGCTGTTGTCGGCGAGTAGGCGACGCAGGAGAGCACCGCTCAACAAATGGCTGAAGCTCTGGCTAAGGATGCCATCGGTGGCGGCAAGGCGGTGGTGGAAGCTGGTACTTCTACCGAAGGCGGCGTCCTTGCTCCCCAGAAACCATTTGAGTTCCCAAAGATAGTCTACCCGGCGCTTACGCCGAGTAACACAACTCTGGTTCATGGAGGAGTACCATCATCTCCGACATGCGGTCTTGAGGAGCTCCTCCGACAAGCAGAAATATTGCAAGGAAATAGCGTTTCCTTTGGCAAGCTGCTAGCCGAGAGTGCTACAAACCTCAATATCATCGCACTTGTAAGTTTACTTTGCCTTTTGCATTTCATATGAGTATCCCACTGTAGCCCCCGAGGATGTAGACGGAAAACCATAGGTTTTGCATCTATATGCTCTAAGAGTGACTAAGTTAGAAAAACCTCGCACTGTAGCCCCCAAGCATTTACATGGAATGAACTATTCCGACTAGATGCTTTAAGAGTAGCATACGCAGTGTTTATAATTTTCAATGATGTAGCCCCCAACCCTCTAGTTGTAACTGAATTAGTTCCGACTAGATGCTTAAAGAAAAGCTAAGCAGATTCTGAGTTAAAAACTTTATACTGTAGCCCCCAAGCTTCTAATCGAGAATTGAATTAGTTGCGACTAGATGCTTTAAAGAAAAACTAAGCATATTGTTAGGTTAAAAACTCTCGCTGTAGCCCCCGAGCGTCTAGGTGGAAATTTTTCCGACTAGATGCTCCAAGTAGACTAAACAATGGTTTAACTTTTTTCTTTCTTCCACAGAACGAGAATGCTCGGAGGGGCATGGCCAACGACAAGTACCAAAAGAAGCGCGCAGATCTTGAAGCCGAAAAGGCTAAAACTGCCATCTTGAAGAAATAGATCATCAAAAACAAGAGTCTGTTTTCTTTTTGCGCATTCCGTCTTGGTTTTGTGCCTACATTCTCCGAGTAATCACTGTGTACTTTGTTTTCTCCGACTTTGCAGAACATGTTGCCAAGGCCAAGGACATTGTCGAGCAGTCCAAGCACATCTAGCAGCTGGACAGCGAGAACAAGATCCTTAAAAAGGATAGGGAAGACATGCTGAAAATGCATGAAGAATCAATGAAGGCCTTGCAGGACTCCGCCGCCGAGGAAATCACCCGCTTAAAGGAGGAGATCGCGATCTTGAAAGATCAAAAGCGTGCTGCCGATGAGCAGAATCACCGCCATGGCGAGGCGTACAAGCTCCTCCAACAAGATAAACAATCCTTGGCGGACACCCTCTGGCAAGCTGAGGCCAGCATCTTCAATAAGTTTCCTCCGCCTTGTATTTCTGTAGTCTGGATACTTTGAATTATTGAACTCATGCGTTTCTTGTCAGAATTTGCAGCTCCTATGGGTTTAACTAGATCGCCTCCTCCAGCCAAGATCGCGATGGAGGGGTCCTCACAGTGCGTGTTTAGAGACGTGGGGTAAGGCGGACGGTTGACGGGTACGAGGTAACACAGCTTACCCAGGTTCAGATCCCACAACGATGGCGGAATCCTACTCCTGCTATAAATCACTATAAGGGAAATACGCCGAGTTACAGGGATTGGTTCGTTGTGCGAGGTTGTCTGAAGTTGTCTATGAACGTGCCCTAAAGGCTCCCATAGGCCCAACTTATATAGTCGCTAGGTCCTAGGGTTACAGGGAAAAGTCCTAGCTGGACAGGTTACAGATTCCTACACTGTCTATTACTAGTCTTGTGTATCTTGTACTCCAAGGCTCCGGGTACATTGGTGACTCCACCGTAGCCTTCCTTTATCCGGCATGGGCCTCCCTTCTGGATCCATCTAACTGGGCCGCCCAGCAGGCCACAGGCCATGCTACCTACTATGGGCCACCCAAGTTAGCCGGATAAGAGACATGCTATAAGGATACCCATATAGCATATCCCCAATAGTAGCCCCCGGAGAACTCCGAGATCTTGCGCGGTCTTGCCTCTTCACGTGGAATGCTCCGTCTAGATGGATGTCGGCAAATCGTCAAGCAATATCTTATAGTCCTCCCAAATAACCCTGCAAGGCTTTCTCCGTCTTCGAGTTGTAAGCCGGAGAAATGCTGAATCTTCCATCGTACTCCTCCGTAGTCGGATTGAATCCGTCTATGTCGGAATCTTCGATGTGACGACTCATCTACCCATGTCAGCTAGGACGACGTAGGCTTAGGTCAGCGATGCCTCGTAACTCACACATGCAGAGAACACAATCATATCCAATTTTCTCGCGCGAGCGATACGAACCGTTGGCGGCGACGGTTGGAGACGTGGCGAAATTTCCGCGCATGTTCGCGAACACGTCGTCTACGCGGCAACCGTCCAATTAAGCTGCACGAATCTTGACGCCGAGGATGATAAATAGTAACTATGGGTCATTTTCCACTTTTTACCTCATTCTCCTCGCATCATCGTCTTCCTCCAGCCATGCGCCTCCTCGAGCTCTCCACGAGAAACCTCGAGAAAACCCTAGCTTCCATCTGCACCAATCGCGTCCATCCTTCACTTCATGGCGAGCAGCAGCACATCCCCATCCATGGCGGTGTCGAGCGAAGCCGACGAGCTACGTCGTCGTGCCCCCGGAGGGCTTGGTCATCCCGGCATCGGCGGTGATCGAGTCCACCGGCGATGACCAAAACTTGGCGGCGCTAGAGCCACTGTAGGAGGAACCAGATTCGCATAAGGGTGACTGGCGCGGCTCAGACATCACCGACCGTGACATCCAGGAGATGGTCGCCGAAGGCTACCTCCCCGCGACGGAGGGGCTAGCCTGGCGGGCGGTGCCGGCCGGCGAGGTGACACCTTCTCCCCAATCGGAGAAAAGGTGTACCTTAAGGCTCAGCTGGTACGCGGCGTTTCTCTGCCCATCTCCCACTTCTTCCTCTCTGTCTTAAACCACTACAAGGTCCAGCCCCATAACCTCTCCCCCAATAGCATCCTAGTGCTTAGCAACTTCGCGGCACTTTGCGAGGGTTATCTAGGGATAAGGCCTAGGTTAGACTTGTTCGTGTACTTCTTCACCGTCAAATGTGAAGCCGGACATAGTAAGGAGGAGCTTAGGAACTGCGGCACCATAAGCTTCAAGATTCGACCTGGCCGGCGGTTCCCCGACATTGTCGGCCACGAGTCCTGCAAGAATTGGCAGCGGACGTACTTCTACGGCCCCGACATTCCTCTGGCGGGCCAAGAAGTGACGTACCCGGACTTCGCGGATGGAGCCGCCGCTGAAGTTTACACATGGAGATCCCATGCCTCTCTTCCCTCCGACCTCGACGCTTCTCGCGTAATAAGGCGGATCGAATGGTTCATAGAGACGGGTTTGATCGGCTTGGACCTAGCCATGTGCTGGTTTATGAGGCGAATCCAACCTCTGCAGCACCGCGCGAAGTATATGCACGAGTATACCAGTGATCGAAGGGATAGCCTCCGGATCTCCGTGGATAACTTCTCGAGCGACTCCGTCAAGCTCCGCCTAAAGGATATCATCAAGGTGAAGGATAAGAAGCGTGGCTTCACCATCACCTACGACATGTTTGTAGACGGCAAGTGCCCAAAGGTAGATATTTATTTTCCGTGTACGACATATACTCCAACTCTTCCGTCTTGCACATGTCATTTTGTCTAACACGGTGACTTCTTACTTAACAGCTTAGCGATCTAGAGGAGGGCAACCTGGCTGCCCAATTATACGATCCAAATATGAAGGACGATGTCCCGTTGGCGCGAAAGCGGATGAGCTCCACCTCTGACGCTGCCGACGGAGGCAAGAAGAAGAAGACGGAGGGTGGAGCCTCCAAAAAGACTACCGCCGCCCTAGAGGCGGAAAAGAGAAAAGCCATCGGGATTTTTGCCAAAGCACCCCCCCTAGTGTAAGCTTCTCACTCTCCGACATTGTCTATCTGTCTGTCTTGTTCCTGTACTTATGCATTTGCACGTTTCAGAAAGAAAGCCACGACCAGCCTCAAGAAGACCTCCAAAACTTTGGGGGCTTCTCGAAATATCAAGGATATGATGCATCGCGACGCCTCCCCCGCCATCGCCCCTGCTACTCCTGCCGCCAAGCCCCCGTCTGCCCCAACAAGCTCACAAGCTAAGGAGGCACCAGGCCCTTACGTCATGGAAGTGGATTATAGAGCCTCTACCAAACTCGCTGTTGTCGGCGAGTAGGCGACGCAGGAGAGCACCGCTCAACAAATGGCTGAAGCTCCGGCTAAGGATTCCATCGGTGGCGGCAAGGCGGTGGTGGAAGCTGGTACCTCTGTCGAAGGCGGCGCCCTTGCTCCCAGAAACCCTTTGAGTCCCAAAGATAGTCTACCCGGCGCTTACGCCGAGTAACACAACTCTGGTTCCTGGAGGAGTACCATCATCTCCGACATGCGGTCTTGAGGAACTCCTCCGACAAGCAGAAATATTGCAAGGAAATAGCGTTTCCTTTGACAAGCTGCTAGCCGAGAGCGCTATAAACCTCAAGATCATCGCACTTGTAAGTTTACTTTGCCTTTTGCATTTCATATGAGTATCCCACTGTAGCCCCCGAGGATGTAGACGGAAAACCATAGGCTTTGCATCTATGTGCTCTAAGAGTGACTATGTTAGAAAAAACTCTCACTGTAGCCCCCAAGCATTTAGATGGAATGAATTATTCCGACTAGATGCTTTAAGAGTAGCATACGCAGTATTTATAATTTTCAATACTGTAGCCCCCAAGCCTCTAGTTGTAACTGAATTAGTTCCGACTAGATGCTTAAATAAAAGCTAAGCATTTTCCGAGTTAAAAACTTTATACTATAGCCCCCAAGCTTCTAATCGAGAACTGAATTAGCTCCGACTAGATGCTTAAAGAAAAGTTAAGCATATTGCTAAGTAAAAAACTCTCGTTGTAGTCCCCGAGCGTCTAGGTGGAAAGATTCCGACTAGATGCTCCAAGTAGTCTAAACAACGGTTTAACTTTTTTCCTTTTTTCCACAGAACGAGAATGCTCGGAGGGGCATGGCCAATGACAATTACCAGAAGATGCACGCAGATCTTGAAGCCGAAAAGGGTAAAACTGCCATCTTGAAGGAACAGATCATCAAAAACAAGAGTATGTTTTCTTTTTTGCGCATTCCATCTTGGTTTTGTTCCTTCATTCTCCGAGTACTCACTGTGTAGTTTGTTTTCTCCGACTTTGCAGAACATGTTGCCAAGGCCAAGGACATTGTCGAGCGGTCCAAGCACATCTAGCAGCTGGACAGCGAGAACAAGATCCTTAAAAAGGAGAGGGAAGACATGCTGAAAATGCATGAAGAATCAATGAAGGCCTTGCAGGACTCCGCCGCCGAGGAAATCAACCGCTTGAAGGAGGAGATCGCGATCTTGAAAGATCAAAAGCGTGCTGCCGATGAGCAGAATCACCGCCATGGCGAGGCGTACAAGCTCCTCCAACAAGAGAAACAATCCTTGGCGACACCCTCTGGCAAGCTGAGGCCAGCATCTTCAGTAAGTTTACTCCGCCTTGTATTTTTGTAGTCTGGATACTTTGAATTGTTGAACCCATGCGATCATAGTCGGAATTTGCAGCTCCTATGGGTTTAACCAGATCGCCTCCTCCAGCCAAGGAATGCATGGTTCTTGCCGGCAACGTCATCAACACCGCCATCACCCAAGCCAAAGAGATTGCCAAGCCCCTCCAGATACACATCAAGGCCTCGGACTCCGTGGCGAAGTACTCGGAGATTCTGCGCCGAGCCCCCGAGCGTATCACAAGATGGAAAGCTTCATGTGGACGGGCTGGCGCAAAGATGGCGCTGTCAATGGTGAAGGCACACTATGAAGATGCACACATCCATATGGTGACCTCTGGTATCCCCGACGCTGACGATGACGGCAAAGAAATAGATCACGAAGCCATACTGTCGTCACTCGCGGGTTATGACACCAGAGTTGCCGAGTTGGTGGACATCGATGTCTTCGTGCCCATGAACACTATCGACAGCGTTAACCAAGACTCCTCCGAGTCCCACCATAGTGTCGATGCTGAGGGCGATTCTCCGGCTGGTGATGATGCTGCTTCCAAGTCTCCTGCACCAATGGAATGAAAAACAACTTTGTAATATTTGTTTCATCTTTGGTGTATGCGCGGAAAAAACTTGATGATGTAACTTAAGGCGGAAAACAATGGTTGTTATTTCCTGCTACTTAAGAACTAGTTTCCAGCATGTATATATTTTTTAAGCAAGTGCTGGCTTATCCATTACTTTGGTTTTTTATGCTTGACCTTTCGTGAGTCGGAAGACTCGTTGTAGGAACCATGCGCTCAGGTGATGATGCCCAATGGCACCGTCAATAACCTGAGCACAAAATCGCCGACAATAAGTGCCAAAAGTCACTACTCCAGAATCCACATAAAAACAACAAAGAACGTGTAGACCAGAAAACTTAAGCTAACGCCCGTAGGCAGAATTTTCACAAGTGCAAACGCAAAGCTTGTGCATAAAGGTTTTACATGATCCAAAAATGAACACTAAAGGAGGTAAAAGACTCAGAAATATGAGTGAACAAAAGAGCTTTATTTCATTGATCATGTAAGAGGTACACAATTACATAAAAAATGCTAAGTGTAAAAAGGACGTAGATGTGCTATGTTCCATGGCCGATCAAGCTCCGGGTAGTCATCATCCGGGTCATGTCGCTTACGCTTATGATCCTCGTTGGGTCTATCCTTTAGTTCATGATTGTCAACAAGGTAGTAAGACCCATTGAGCAGCGCCTTGCTTATGATGAACGGTCCTTCCCATGGCGGGGATAATTTGTGTGACTTCTTCTGCTTAAGTCGGAGCACCAAATCCCCCTCTTTAAATGAGCGATGCCGAATGCGGCGATTATGGTAGATGCATAGCTTCTGCTGGTATATGGCGAATCTTTGGCATGACAAAACACGCTCCTCCTCGAGAAGGTCCACATCCAGGCGTCTGGATTATTCAGCGTCATCCTCGTCGTAGGCGGCAACTCTTGGTGCATCGTGGAGGATGTCGGAAGGCAGGATGGCTTATGCTCCATATACCATGAAATAAGGGGTGTAGCCGGTGGATCTGTTGGGTGTAGTTCGTAAACTCCATAGCACAGATGGCAATTCTTCCGCCCAGGCTCCAGCTGCTCTATGTAGCGGTGCCTCAAGACGTGGCTTGATTCCCTCCAGAATTAATCCATTGGCTCGCTCAACCTGACCATTGGATTGTGGGTGTGCCATAGATGCAAGGTCAAGTCGGATGCCTTTCTCCCAACAATATGCATCCACTTCTCCGAGTGATAAATTGCTGCCGTTGTCGGTGATAATGCTATGTGGGAGACCAAATCTCACCACTAGATCTCGGACGAACCTGAGGGCAGTTGCCCCATCAAGCTTTCTAACGGGTTTAGCTTCTATCCATTTAGTGAATTTGTCAACTGCTACAAGCAGATGCGTAAACTTACAAGGTGCCGTCTGTAACGGTCCCACCATGTCCAGCCCCCAGACCGCAAATGGCCAAGTTATTGGTATTGTTCGCAGTTCTTCAGCAGGAACATGTGGTTGTCGGGCATAATACTGGCATCCCATGCATGTCTCGACCAGCTTGTCGGCGTCCGCCTTCACGGTCAGCCAGTAGAATCCTTGCCGGAAGGCTTTCGCGACCAACGATCGAGGAGCGGCGTGGTTCCCGCAATCTCCGAGATGGATTTCGCGTAGGATTTACATACCTTCTAGCTGGGAAACACACTTTAGGTATACACCAGTAGTGCTCCTTTTGTAGAGTTGCCCATTGATTATGGTATAACCCTTTGCTCGTCGTACTATTTGCCGTCTTTCCACTTCGTCATCGGGCAAAGTTCCATGTTCGAGGTATTCCATGAACGGTTTTGTCCAAGCCGGAGGGACCTTAGTCACTATGTTGACGAAAGAGTCAGCTCTATCCGGGTTGTCGATGTCGGCTCCCTTCACGGATGGTGTGCGCAGGTGCTCTAGGAAAACTCCTGGCGGAATTCGCTTGCGCCCTGATCCTAGCTTAGAGAGCAGATCAGCCGCCTCGTTTTGTTCCCTAGGCACATACTTGACTTCGTAGCCCAAGAAGCTCTTGGCTATCTCGTCCACTTCGTCTCGATATGCCGCCATCATAGGGTTCCGCGCATTCCAGGTGCTAGCCATCTGCTGGGCAACCAAGTCGGAATCTCCACAGCAAACTATGCGCTTGATGCCAATATTCTTGGCTATAGGTAGTCCGTGAATGAGTGCTTCATACTCCGCCATGTTGTTTGTAGCCTCGAAGTGGATCTGCAGAACGTAGTGTAGCTTGTCTCCTGTGGTGACTGTAGCAATACACCAGCCCCCGAGCCGTTGAGCAGCTTTGATCCGTCAAAGTGCATCACCCAGTACTCTGGTTCTGGCAACGGAGTAGCATCCAATCTGCAACAAAATCCGCCAAGGCTTGTGACTTGATAGCGTCGCGTCTCTTGTAGGTGATCTCGAAGGCGGCAAGTTCAATGCCCCACTTCGCGACCCTTCCTGTAGCGTCGCTGTTATTGATAATGTCGGACAGTGGAGTCTTGCTCACCACTGTGATTGGGTGCTCATGAAAGTAATGCCTCAGCTTCCGAGAAGCAAGGAATACTCCATAAGCTATCTTTTGGTAGTGTGGGTAACATTGCTTGGACTCCGTCAAGACCTCGCTCACATAGTAAACTGGTCGTTGAACTCCGTGCTCATAGCCTGGTTCCTTCCGCTCTACCACGACGATGCTGATAACCCGGTTGGTTGCCGCCATGTAAATTAACAGGGGATCACCAGGCTCGGGTGCTACAAGGATGGGCGCTAAGGAAAGAATCTCCTTGAGCTGCTTCAATGCTGCATCTGCTTCGTCCGTCCACGTGAATTTGTCCGCCTTCTTCAGCAACTTGTACAGCGGCAGAGCCTTCTCTCCAAGTCGGCTGACGAACCGACTAACTGCTGCAACACAACCTGTTAGTCGTTGAATGTCCTTTAGGCATGTCGGACGGTTTATGTTCAAGATGGCCTTGATTTTCTCCGGTTTGACCTCGATTCCACGCTGGGAAACGATGAAGCCCAACAATTTGCTAGCTGGAACCCCGAAGACGCACTTCTTAGGGTTAAGCATCATGTTGTATTTCCGGAGATTATCAAAGGTTTCTTTTAAGTCGGAGATTAAGTCGTTTGACTTTTTAGACATCACCGCGATATCATCCACATAGGCGTGAACGTTCCGACCAATTTGGTCGTGAAGGCAACGTTGCATTGTCCGCTGGTAGGTAGCACCTGCGTTTTTTAGCCCAAAGGGCATCGTGACATAGCAAAACGTGTCGTATGGGGTATTTAACGAAGTGGCCAATTGGTCCGATTTCCTCATCTTGATCTGGTGGTATCGTGAGTATGCACCAAGAAAACACAAAAGTTCCGAGCCAGCCGTCGAGTCAATGACTTGGTCAATGTGAGTCAAAGCAAACGGATCTTTGGGACATGCTTTGTTAAAGCCGGTGTAATCAATGCACATTCGTAATTCATTGGTTCCCTTTTTGGGGACAAGTACAGGATTGGCCACCCATTGGGTGTGAAGGACTTCTCGGATAAATCTAGCCTTAAGTAACCTAGCTATCTCTTTGCCAATGGCGCATCTCTTCTCATCTCCAAAGCGTCGTAGAGGTTGTTTCATTGGTTTGCATTTTGGATCAATGTTTAAGCTGTGCTCGACAAGTTCCCTAGGTACACCTTTCATGTTGGCAGGTTGCCAGACAAAGATGTCCCTATTCTCACGGAGGAACTCGACGAGCACGCTTTCCTATTTGGGATCCAGGTTCGTCCCAATGGTGGTGACCTTGGAGGCATCGCCTACCACAAGTTCCACCGGCTTGGTCTCGATGGCGGCCTTGAACACAGGAGCGGAGTCAGAGATCTGCTTCTTCGACGCGGGCATCTCTGAGTCATCGACCTTGCTCTGGATCTCTTTGAATTCTTCGCTGTAGAGGACAGCTTCTGCAATAGCTGCTTCATTAATCTCGCAGTCCCTTGCCTTGGTAAAGCTTTTGGGTATCTTGAGTTTGTTGTAGACGAAGCATGGTTTGGCCATGAACGTGTGGAATATGTCGCGGCCGAATATGAAGTGGTACACGCTCTTGAAGGGGACCACCTCGAAGGTCATGCGCTCTTGACGGTAATTATTAACATCACCAAAGGCAACCTGAAGTGTAATGCACCCAAGGGACCGAGCCTCCCGACCAGGAACTACGCCGTGGAAGATAGTGTTGGTACGCCTTTGGTTTGCCTCCGTCAAGTTCATCTTCTGTAGTGTATCCAGGTACATGATGTTGATGCTGCTTCCACTGTCCACCATACACTTGGTGAACTCCACGCCGTCAATCAAGGGTTTGATGACCATGGCGTACTGGTTCTCCGTGGGTATAAGGTCTGGGTGGTCCGTCCTGTCCCAAGTTATTGGAACCCCCGACCAGCGCAGGTACTGGGGAACTAGGGGGAGAGTAGCCATCAGGATCCTCAGAGAGGTCTTCTGTTGTCGGACGGTGGGGGTGCCAAGGAAAGTGTGCCCTTGTAGTCGCTCTTGGCGGCGTGCTTGGGGTCAACGTCCTCGTCCATGTCACTTGAATCCTTGGACTCCTCCTCCTTGTTCTTCCCCTTGCCCTTGCCTCGCGGTCTGTTCTTCCGACTTCGCTTGTAGCCGGACTCCGGGTCTTCCTTGAGGTCGTTGACGAACTTGTAGTGTCGATTAGTATGGGTGGCCTTGCCGTTGGGGTCGAGGTGTACGAGGCATGGCATATCGCGGTACTCCTCGTAGGTTTGGGGAACACGGAGCGGCTCCGAGGTGGTTTCACTTCCTCGTTGCTGCCCACGACCATCTCCCCTTCCTCGGCCGCGTTGTCCGCCTTCTCCTCGTCCTGCAAAAGTCATAGTGACCATGTCGGTAGATTGCTTTTCTTCTGGAGCGGTTTTCCGCTTTGTACTGCTGTTCCTCTGAGATTGAGTTGGAACGGCCGTTGTCGGCAAGGAGCCACGAGCATCGTCATCGGCAGCTGCGAACTCACTAGCTAACTGAATCATCTGGTTCAAGTCAAGCTGGTGATTGTCCTGCAAGCGCTTCAGCTTATGTCGGAGCAACGTGCCCCTTTCCAACCCATCGATGAAGGCGACCATGGCGGTCTGAGCGTGCACTCCTGCGCAGGAATTCTTCATGTCCAGCCAGCGGGAGAGGTAGGCGCGAGATGTCTCGTCTTTCTCTTGCACGCACCGATGTAGATCACCCACAGTGCAAGGACGCTTGTATGTACCCTCAAAGTTCTTGGTGAACGCTTCTTGCATGTCCAACCAGTTGTAGATAGATTTCTCCGGCAAGCCGTCGATCCACTGATGGGTCGTGCCCGCCAACATTAACGGGAGGTACTTGACGGCGACGTTGTGGTTGCCCCCGGAAATCTCCACCGCGTTGTCGTAGTCCTGCAACCATGTGGCTGGCTTGGCGGTGCCATCATAGGGTTTGATGGTATTATCAATCCGGAAACCTTTGGGGTAAGTTGCGGACCATATTGCAGGTCCAAAGCAACATGGTACTAGGTATGGTCTTCTGCGCGTTGACCAGATCTCGATCTAGTTTAGCGTCTTGCTCCGCGATGGCTTGCGCTTCCTCCAGCAGCTGCTGGCGCTTCTCGTCAAGCTGGGTCACGTTCCGGATATGAGCAACGGTTAGTGGCTCGACGAGGAGATTGTCGTACGTCACTCTATCAGCTGGAGTAACTTGGGCTGCTGCAGACGTAGATGCTGGAGGCGGCAAGTTTGCGGTGTTATTGTTGCTCGGGCCGGTGCCGAGTTCCTGCGGCTGCTGCACTGGGTTAGGCGGAGGAGGCATGACTTTTGCGCGATCATTGTCAGCGGCAATAAGTGGCCCCTTCCCCTTTTCAAGCGCTGTAGGCGGAGCTCGTCCGGATTGATCTTCATCCATCACCGTCCCAATGGTGACGAACACCCCTCGGGACGTGACGGCGTTGTTGGCTTGCTCGTTGCGCGAGTACTCCTCCTCCATCTCCTGCATAGCGGAGTCTAGCTCTTCTGGACTGAAGTCTATCTCCTCTGAATCTGCACTGAAATCAGCATAAAGCGCGTCAATGATAGAGTCGGAGGGTGCCAGGACTTCCTCGATGATGGCTGGTGGAGGTGCAACAGCCTCGACAATGACTGGAGGTGGTGGTGCTGCTACGACGATGGCGGCGGGAGGCGGTGGCGGCGGCTGCTGAATCGGAGGTTCTCCGTCTCTAAGCGCAAGCTCCATCTGGGCTGTTGTGTCAGCTGCCGCGTAGCTGTTGACGGTGCTCACCATCTCTTCGAGGGTAAGGCGTCCTGTTGCCTGCTGCCGTCTTAAAGAATGTCGGAGAAGCATGCCGCGGTACAGTCCTTCAACGAAGTGATACAAAACGTTATCATCGGGGTAGTGGGACAGATCGGCTCGTATACCGAGCCACCTGGCTAGGTAATCACGGGGTTTTCGCCCTCTCTCTGAATGCAGAGCGCCAGATCAAAGATGGTAACCACGCCAACGAACTTGGGTCTCTGCTGTCCAGACGTACGGACGAAGCCGGCGGATTTGCAGTGATCTTCCACCTTTATATCCTGCACAGGGGCGGTTTGGGTGGTCCTTGAATTTTGCCGATCTCTGCCGGCAAACTCCGAGGAGAGATCTGACATTGATCCTTCCGCGAACGTATCCTGCCCGTAGGCGGTCCATGCGGGCCTTGATGCTTTCCAATCTTTGCCGGCAAACTCCGAAGAGAGATCTGACATCGATCCTTCCGTGAGCGTATCCAGCACGTAGGCGGTCCATGCGGGTCTTGATGCTCCTCCGACTCCCAGGGAACTAGTGCCCGAGTCGGTTTCGCCGATGAAGAGGTGGATGTCTCCGATAGGAACGATCGAGCACCACGTAGGGTTCGTCTTCGCCGGGATCCAGAACTCGTCGGGAGGGACGATCGGAACGTTGCCAGAGAAGAGAACACGACCGATGGCTACGGTTTCGCCTATTCCCACGAAGATCTTGGTCCTCGCCCGCTGAAGATCCTGAAGCGCCTCTTGCCCCACGGTGGGCGCCAACTGTCGTGGTATTGCCGACGAGTACGCCATGGAGGGGTCCTCACAGTGCGCGTTTAGAGACGTGGGGTAAGGCGGACGGTTGACGGGTACGAGGTAACACACCTTACCCAGGTTCAGATCCCACAACGGTGGCGGAATCCTACTCCTGCTATAAATCACTATAAGGGCAATACGCCGAGTTACAGGGATTGGTTCGTCGTGCGAGGTGACTAGAGAGTCTAAGTTATCGTGCCCTAAAGGCTCCCATAGGCCCGACTTATATAGTCGCCAGGTCCTAGGGTTACAGGGAAAATTCCTAGCCGAACAGGTTACAGAGTCCTACACCGTCTATTACTAGTCTTGTGTATCTTGCACTCCAAGGCTCCGGGTATGTTGGTGACTCCACCGTAGCCTTCCTTTATCCGGCATGGGCCTCCCTTCTGGATCCATCTAACTGGGCCGCCCAGCAGGCCATAGGCCATGCTACCGACTATGGGCCACCCGGGTTAGTCGGATAAGAGACATGCTATAGGGATACCCATATAGCATATCCCCAACACATTTTTTAATAATTGCATAACTTTAAATCCGTAACTCCGAATTCAACAAATGATATGTATAAATTGATCAGCATGACGAGCCCTTTCCAACTGTGTATTCCATACTTGTAATTGCATCATGCATCATGGAGAACTTGAAAAATCAGAACTATTTATGTAAGGAAAACATGATGATTAAAATTGGGAAACTATTATTCTCGTTGGTAATGCCTCACTAATGCTATATTATCAATGTCTTATGATCATGATACATTCTTAACATAGTTTGCATCATTAACTTTCCATGCCATGCATCATATCATGATCATGCCAATTCTTTCGCATTAGTTGTAATTATGCATCGCTTGTTTCTTTTAGTGTTTTGCTTCTTCCCGGATAGCACGACGAGATGTGTGAGATTCGACAAGTTCTTTGGATATGAACCTTCGGCAATGTTTTCAGGCGAGCATTCTCCCCCTTTCTACCTATCTTACTTTTATAGTCTTTATTTCCTCCTGTTGATCTAGTGCTATCTGTGATGCGATGCTCTAGTTTTTCGTACCCGTGATATCCCTTGCAGCCATTATATTTCCTTGGACACATCCTATTACCTATTGTTTGGTAGATAGTCAGCCTTGCGAGTCGTAGTTGCTTGCGCAGGTGTTGCGTCGCACCGTTGATGTTCCACAGTTGTTGGAGTGATGCCTCATGTTTAATATTGGAGATGATCATGGCTTTAATTACCGTTTAATAACTAAAATTGAAAGTAGGTAAATAATGCAGAGGCATAGGTGGGCAATAGATGTTATTTAGTTTTTAACCGTCCACTTGTGTCCCGTTGGACCCCGAGTACTTGATACCTGTTCCTTGAATATCCGCACTATCCGTATGTGGGCCCATGAATCCCCTTAGCATGAGCTTGAGTAATATCTTATTTCTTGGGGCCACAAAGTAGTTTGGGGTTTATTACTATCCTGTACTTATGCCATGATCATGTCATGCTTTACTGCTTTATTTACTATTGCGCGTGGAGCGCCTGTACTGTTTTGGAACCCCGTGCCACGTTTTCGCGGTATCGATAAGCCCAGTCACACTTTCGGGTTCCCAGTCGTTTACAGCCGTCGTCACAAACCTATGGGTCCGTCTCGGAGCTGGCCAACTTCGTAGCGGGTAGCTTGGTGGGGTGGCCCCCTGAAATATTATATGAATCTTGCGATTTCTTTGTCGTGATGCCTCGTTGGGTTTTCATTTGGTTTTTCCGAGGTTGATCGTGCGTGTGTTGCTATTTGTGCCCCCCTGCAGGGTAAAACTTTCTGAAAGCCGTGTCCGCGGTTATGGACGACTTGGAGCACAGTATCTCGATCATAGACAACTATAACTAAAGTAGTGCTATAAATCTGACCTTAAAAATGACTAGTGATCAGCTTCAGTACAACGGAATGGCTAAATAAAAGTACCAACAATTGCTGGGTTTTTGAATGTCTCATGATATATGTATCTGACTAGTAAGTATTGCAACCACAACGGAATGGTTAACTAAAAGTGCCCACTGCTTATTATATCAGGATGACTCACGCTATCTATATCTGACTAGTAATTGCTGCAAATAAAATTGCCAACTGTGTGAGTTCCTCGGTTGACTTCCTCGATTGGTTTCGAGGGGGAAATACCTGGATGGGAATGCTTGGTGATAGTTTCAGGTTGGATCCGAATAGGTATTTCTTATCCCTATCTGATAGTCGCCTGTTGTATTGTAACATCCCAAAAATACTAAACTTGGATCATCAAACTCTAATCATCAAAATTAGGGTTAATAAAAACTTTTCTAATTAAAATTATGAAAGCATGCATATGTGTATGCATTTCATTTGAAATTCTTTTGAACCACCTTGTTTGTGTGTTCCTTTGCTTGTAAATGGATGCTTAGGTGAAATAAACATCATCTAAACATTTCCCACACTTTTCCCAAAGACAAGTAAATCAAAACAAATAAAATAAGGGAATGGTCATTTTGACCAATTTAACTCCCATGCCTACTTTGGCTGTCTCAAACTTTCAGAACCTAACAGAAACTTTTCTGGATCTTTGCACCCCTTGATTGTACTCATAACAAAGTATCAAGGCCCACTTTGTGATCATCCAGAAACTTTCAAATGCATAGTTTAAATGACATTTCAAAATTGAATCTTTCTCATATGGGAAGATCCCACTTTTTCAAAAACCACTCAAGCAAGCTCAACTTTCAAAACCCAATCATCTGCAGACTCACCAGCACCAACCTAGCACACCCACCAAAAATCTTTTCAAAATTCAAAACTTGAATTCTTGCGGCCATTTCATCAAACACATTGCAAACACAAATCAAACAAAATCCAAACACTATTGTGAGCAGTGATTATTGCCTAACTTGTTACCTCTCTAGCTCACAGCAACCTCAGTAGATCATCTAGCTAACTAAACCAAGCACTAGCACCACTGTGAGCTCGCCAATGCCATCAATGGTGAACAGCCGAAGCACACCATGCCACCCCAGTGTAGACAGCAAGCTAGGAGAGAAACTAGTCGTGCCAACCTTGTCTGGAAGATCACCCATGCCTCACCGCCCCCTCTCGACCAGCCCTGCCTCGAAGACACCGACCAGAGCACCCAGGACAGCCGCGCCCGTGCCTTTGTCAACCATGCCGAGCGTGCGCCAGAGCGCCACCCTCGACCGAAGCCCACAGACCGCGCGCCGCCCTCGCCGCGTGCATACATGATCGCCACCGACCCAGGAGACCGCCAGACATCCCCTTTCGCCGCCCCATGCCGCACAGCCACCGCTCGCCGTCGAAGACGCCGCCTCTGCCGTGCAGAGCATCACGTGTTCCAGACCAAACCGCACCGCCCCTACACGCGCATTAAAGTCGTAGAGCATCGCCAAGATACCACCAAGCGATCGCCACCGACGGCCATGCCTCTAGCAGCCCGTAGCCATGTCGCCACCGTCGCCTGCCCATCCCGTTCGGTCTCGTCGTCACGACTATAAATAGAGGCCACCCCCGCTCGAATTCTTCACACCATTCCATTCCTCTCTCACCCAGAACCACCCCACCTCAGTCCCAGAGCAAGGCGAGCAGCGCATCGCCGGAATCACGCCAGAGCAGGCCGCCTCTGGAGAAGAAGGGCGCCGTCGATTTCGTCCACCCCAGGAGCTGCCGCGACCACCCCTGAGTTCGCCATCGTCGACTTCATCGTTCGCCCGCCTCGCCGACCCTCGCCTGCACCCCGGTGAGCCCCCAAAGACCCCGACTGGCCGCGCTAGGTTTCTGTCTCGCCGGCGTTGCCCAACATCAACGATGACCCACAGCCGTTGGATTAGAACCAGATCGAACGTACCACATCGCCCCATACCGTTTCGCACCCCCCTGTCTCACTGACGCGTGGGGACAGCCACTTAAACAGCCCGCGGAAGCGCTGCGGTTAGCAGGTCGGCCCAGTATCACTTCCCGCGCAGCCCAGTTATTTGAATTAAACATTTTCCATTTTATTTCAAACACACTTCTGTACCCATTTCAAAAATCAACCCAGATCGATTCAGTGCACCAAATTGAATGAAACCAATTTTGTTACAAAGGTCTGGGAACGCTGAATCCAAGCCCGTTGGATTCAAGTCATTTGGATTTGTAAATCAACCTTGGCAAAAATAACAAGGCAGAAGCTTTTCTGCATTCAAACATTTTTTCAAATTAAAACCATAATAGCTTTTGAGTTGATTCCAACTCTCAAAAATCACATTTAATCATACCTTTTAGAATATATAAAAATATATAGGTTTACTTACAGAAATAATGACCAAGTAATAAAAGAATGCCACATAGGCATTTCTAGCCACTTTAATTAATTAAAATAAAAGGGTAAAACCTTATTAAATTGTGACACCACTTTAAAACACTTTCCCATGGACTAAAATATGTGGTGATGACATGTGTCAACATGATCCCATGTTTGGTTTGGAGAATATTAAATCTTAAGTAGTTTTTCAATGAGTAGAAATTACTTTTCTAAAAATAAAAGGAATTAAACCAACCTTTAATCTTGTAATGTTAGTGATGATGCTAGATCATCTATAGGATCCTTTTGTGTGATGATTGATAGTAGTTAAGTATTGTTTGGTGATTGTGTACATCGTCTTTATTTATAGACGGTAGTACCGACCAAGGATACGAGGAGGAAGGAGGATACTACGAAGAAGAAGCCGAGGAGAACTTCAACCACTGCTCTGCACAAGGCAAGCTTGATTAACCAAGTGGACCAATGCAAGCTAACACTTGCAAGATACTTTACCTATGCAAGCCTAATACCACTAGTGAATGTGCAAGCTAACCCTTGCAAGATATTCCACTGATGCAAACAAACCCTCACTTGTTACCATGCCAACTATATGCCTTAAGCATATGAGATCATACCCACTTGATAACCCCATCCTAGTTTTATTTGCAAGCTTTCTATTTTATTTCCTTATCAAAGCTACTTCCTTAGAGAGTACTCAAGTGACTTGTAGATTCTAGAAAGATATAGTTGAAGGTTGCTTACAGAGCATAAAATTTGGCCTAAGCTAGAAACCTTGATACTATCCTAAGATATAAGGTTGTACTTAGTTGAAACTCCACTAGCTTACCACCCCTCATTAGTACTTACCCCCACTTGTAGATGCTAGTGCTAAGCATAAAACTTGACCAACTGTAGATGGGAATACTTGGTGAAAATGGTTATGAAAACCTTAGAATGATGGATCATTCTACTGAGATGTTTTGACATGTGTTTCCGAACACCAGATGATTTTGGTGATGAAAATGTTGAGGCATGAGCCTTAGCCCTTTATAAAACTGATGTTTGTCTGGATGCGATACCATTCCAATTTTATCGTACAACCACAATACCCGAAGATTGGGTATGGCTTAACTGGAAACTTATATACCTTAGTATTAGTTCCCTCGCGGCCAAGGTCTGAGCTGTGGCTACCTTGTGAAGATTGTCCACCTGTGTAGTACCCAAGATGACAGTTGGTCATGGTTGGGAGGCCAAACTCATAGGAGAGGTGCTTATACTAGGGAGTGTAATTGAAAGGTTAGGATTGATTATCCGCATACTGAGTATGGTGAATTCAGGATTTGTTCCTGATGGATGTATCGAATGTTGTGGTGAAAGTGTACAATCTCTGCAGAGTGTCAAACTATTCGAATAGCCGCGTCCGCGATTATGGACAGTTGGAGTGGCCATACTGTTCCCCCGTCAGATGTTTTCAAAATGACTTGTGAAATGAAGTGAGACTTTGACTTGACCACAACAGAGTTGTGGCATGAGATACAAGTTCCCACTTAGGTGTTATAAAACTTCAACTAGCATTCGTTGTTTCTAAACTTAGTAGAGGTAAATCTGGCTTTTTGCAAAACAACCCTAGAGCTTAGTGTCCTATTACAAAAACCCCCTTCACTTGTTAGTATTAGTTTGCGAGTACTTAAAGAGTACTCATGGCTTTGTCCCTGGCTATTCCCATGGACAGACTATGAAGAGGAGTACCTGGAAGATGGACCCCAGGAAGGTTACGACAACTAGGATCATCTCCCATCGTTAGCATTGCCTGTGACCCCGAAGATGGAGCTTCGCCTACGCTACCGTTATTATTACGTATTCTGCTGCTTGTGTTGTATTAAGACTGGATCATGAGATCCTTATTTGTGTAATACCTTATGTATGGTTTGTAATGGATGATGTATTGTGGTATCCAATTCTGTTATGTCTCGCAAAAATGGTAATCCTGGGATTGCGATGTATGGCATAACAGGCATCTGGGATTACAAATCCGGGTGTTGACAAGTTGGTATTAGAGCCATCCTGACCATAGGAGACCCTAGTTAGACTGGACGTTTGAATCAAAAACTTAGTTTCAAAACCAAAGGAAGCAAATATTTACAAAAAACTTATTCTTATTCTTACCTCTTAGACTCTTTCATAAAAATTCAAGCTAGCAAATATTTACAAAAACTTATTCTCATTCTTACCTCTTGGACTCTTTCATAAAAATTCACGCTACTCCAAAATTATTTCAAAGCTTACATCAAATTTTGCACCCTAGATCACTTTTAGTAAAACTCACAACTACGCTGGTGCACAAACATAGTGAGTAGTATTCGGTCCCACTGTATCGTAGTTTTCAGAATGGTTCTTAAAACCATCTGTTTTCTTTGTTGTGGTGTGTGTTGTATCGTGTGTTATGAGTGAATGAATGAAATGCAAGTTGCTAGAAAAATCTGAGTCAAACTTTAAAAACTTTTCAAAGTCCCCAAAACCTTAGAAATTTCACTCTTTTCTCATGATCTATCTAAATGTTCAGATGCCACGCGGAGGAAGTGGTTCATCCCCAGACCCGATGTTGCAGATCCTGCAAATGTTGAATTGTGACCGTGAAGCTGAAAGAGCCGAACGTCAAGCCAACCTAGCCACTCTGCAACAGATAGCTCAGCTTGCCCACAACAACCAAGGCCACGGAAATCAGGACAACCATGGATCTAAGCTCAAGAATTTCCAGAACACCAACCCACCTATTTTCACTAAGTCGGAAGAGCCCTTAGACGCCGATGATTGGATGCAAACCATGGAAAATAACCTAGAAGTCGCCGGAGTGGAAGCCAACGAGAAAGTTCTGTTCGCCACCCACTATCTAGCCAGAGATGCCAGGGCATGGTGGAACAGCGTTCGTGCAATGACTGGAGGACAGCTGATGACCTAGGAGGAATTCAAGGTCAAATTTAGCAGAACCCATGTGCCACCAGGTTTGATCAAGAGGATGAGAGACGAGTTCAGAGAGCTGACGCAAGGAGGAATGACTGTAGTAGAATACCGTGACAAATTTTTGTCATTACCGAGGTATGCCCCGGATGAGATTGACACGAAAGCCAAGAAGAAAGAGAGATTCCTGAATGGTCTGCATGATGAGATGCAGACGGTGTTAGTCAATATCCCCTTTGCTGATATTGAAGCCCTTGTAGACTCTGCTATCCAGATGGAAGGAAAGATCAACCAAGCCAACGAGAATCGCAAGCGTCGCATGATGCATCAGCCAGGAACCCATCAGACCCCAAAGTATCGCCCTAACCCATCTCCCGGATTTTCCCTAAGAACAAACAGAACCCCGATGAACTGTCCCACCTATCCCAACCGTGGAAACCCTAGACCCGTAGGAAATCACAACAACCCCGGCAACTCTAGCAATTTCAACCGTGCCCCACCCAAGTTCAACAACAACAATGCTGCCACCAGCACCAACACTGCCCCGAGGACTGGAAGCAATGTTGTGCATGTAGAAGCAAAGGACAAGTCGCAAGTGACTTGTTATGAATGTGGAAATAAGGGTCACTACTCCAACTAGTGCCCAAACAAGAAGAATGCCGCAGACCCCAATACCAATGCCCCAGCTCAGTAGCAGCGTCGTGTTCATCCCAGAAGAAGGTTTGCCCCAGGGAATTCACTCAACCGCAATGGCCGTCTTTTTCTCATGCATGCTGAAGAAGCCCAGGAAGTGCCAGATGTCGTGCTGGGTATGTTTTCTGTTAATTCAGTGCTTGCAAGAGTGTTGTTTGATTCTAGTGCATCGCATTCATTTGTCACCGAAGAATTTGCATGCACTAGTAAAATTCAACCAACCAAATTGAAGCATGTGATGATTGTTCAAATTCCCGGATCAACCACCAAGGCTAGGCAAATTTGCAAAGTCGTCCCTATCCGAATCCATGGCATAGATTTTTATGCTAATCTGATAGTACTCGGAACTAAAGGTTTGGAAGTAGTACTAGGAATGGATTGGATGTCCAAACATAAAGGATTGATTGACTGTGCCAAGAAAGCCATAACCATGACCAGTACCGCCGGAATATCAGTCGAGCATATATCTGAAACCTTACCTCGTCAATTCAAGTGCAACCAGAGTATAGCCCAACCTACCATTGACAAAGTCCGGATAGTCTGTGAATACCCCGATGTATTTCCAGATGTTTTGCCCGGTATGCCCCCAAATCGGGATATCGAGTTTATCATCGAACTAATCCCTGGAACAGGACCCATAGCCCAGAGACCCTATAGTATGAACCCGTCGGAGCTAGAAGAACTGAAGAAGCAACTTGATGCCATGCTGGAAATTGGATTGATTCAACCAAGTGCGTCACCATGGAGATCACCTGTCTTGTTTGTAGACAAGAAGGATGGAGGTAACCGTTTGTGTACGGATTATCGGAAGTTGAATGATGTCACTATCAATAACAAGTACCCCTTTCCCAAGATAGAAGATTTGTTTGATCAGTTGAACGGTGCCAAAGTGTTTTCTAAGATTGATCTTAGAACTGGTTATCATCAACTCAAGATTCGTGCAGAGGATATTCCAAAGACTGCCTTTACCACCAGATATGGATTATACGAGTATACTGTCATGTCCTTTGGACTAACCAATGCCCCCGCTTATTTCATGAACCTCATGAATAAGATTTTTATGGACTTCCTGGATAAGTTTGTCGTTGTTTTCATCGATGACATTCTGATTTATTCCAAATCGGAAGAAGAACATGAGCTACACCTAAGGACCATTCTTGGAACCCTTAGAGAGCATCAGTTGTATGCAAAATTTAGCAAATGTGAATTCTGGTTACAGGAAGTAGGATTCCTCGGTCACATTGTATCAGCCGGAGGAATTGCCGTTGACCCTGCCAAAGTGAAAGATGTAGAAGATTGGCAAGCCCCAACCACTCAAACCCAAGTTCGTGCATTTCTCGGATTGGCGGGATACTACCGCAAATTCGTAGAAGGATTCTCGAGTATCGCCAGACCTATGACCCAATTGCTGAAGAAGGACAAGAAGTTTGAATGGACCGACAAATGTGAAGCGAGTTTTCAAGAGCTCAAAAGGAGATTGATTTTAGCCCCAATCTTGATCATGCCGGATATCACGAAGCCCTTCGATGTGTATTGTGACGCATCCAAGATCGGTCTCGGATGTGTGCTAATGCAAGAAGGCAAGGTTATATCTTATCTATCTCGGAAATTGAAGCAACATGAGCAAAATTACCCAACCCATGACCTCGAACTCGCAGCCGTAGTTCTAGCCCTAAAGACATGGAGACATTACCTGATGGGAAATCGTTGTGACATTTATTCGGATCACAAGAGCCTGAAGTATATATTCACTCAGAAGGAGCTGAATATGAGACACAGGAGATGGATTGAGCTAATCAAGTATTACGACCTGGACATTCACTATCACCCTGGTAAAGCCAATGTGGTAGCAGATGCCCTTAGCAGATTGCCGTGCCGCTTGAACTCCATGATTTTGAAGGAGCAACCAAGCCTGCACAAGGAAATGGAAGATTTTCGAATAAAATTAGTGAGTGAAGGATTTTTGGCTAGCATAGAACTTCAACCCACTTTGATCAGCCAGATCAAATAGCCGCAGAAAGGAAATGCTAGTATCGATGGAATCAAGCGTCGTATCGGTACAGGCAAAGTACCTGGATTCACCGAAGACAAAGGAGTTCTGTGGTACAAAGGGCGCCTTTGTGTACTAGCAGATTCTGAGTTGAAAGAAGTTATTTTGAAGGAAGCTCATGATACTCTTTATTCTATCCACCCCGGAGGAACGAAGATGTATCAGGATTTGAAAGAGCAATTTTGGTGGCATAAGATGAAGAGAGAAATCAGAAGCTATATCGCCAAGTGTGATATATGTCATCGAGTTAAGGCAGGACATCAAAGACCCGCTGGGTTGTTGCAACCCTTGCAGATTCCGAATGGAAATGGGATTCAGTTGGAATGGACTTTATCATTGGACTGCCTACTTCTAGTAGGGGAAATGACTCTATCTGGGTCATAGTGGACAGATTGTCCAAAGTCGCCCATTTCTTGCCAGTCAAGACCACATATCAGAGTTCGAATCTAGCAGAGTTGTACATCGCTAGAATAGTTAGTTTGCATGGAGTCCCCAAGAACATCGTATCGGATCGAGGAACTCAGTTTACCTCGAGATTCTGGAAGAAAGTTCAAGAAGGTTTAGGAACGCGCCTAGATTTCAGTACCGCGTATCACCCTCAGACAGATGGACAAACGGAGCGAGTAAATCAAATACTCAAAGATATGTTGAGAGCATGTGTGTTAGAATATGGATCCAAGTGGGAAGACTGTCTGCCATTTGTAGAATTTTCATACAACAATAGCTATCAAGCCAGTTTGCAAAGGGCCCCATTTGAATTTATGTACGGAAGAAAGTGTCGCACCCCTTTGAACTGGTCGGAAGTAGGAGAGAGTCAGATTTTCGGAACCGACATCCTACGAGAAGCAGAAGAGAAGGTTCACAAGATTCGTGAGCACCTCAAGACTGCCCAATCTAGACAGAAGAGTTACGCCGACAAGAGACGTCGAGACCTCGCCTTCAACATAGGAGATTTTGCTTATCTGAAAGTGTCGCCATTGAAGGGAATGCAGCATTTCCAACTCAAAGGAAAGTTAGCCCCCAGATATATCGGACCTTTCGAGATTTTGAACCGTCGAGGAGAAGTATCATATCAATTGGAACTACCCAAAGAGATGTCAGTCGTGCACAATGTGTTCCATATCCCGTTACTTCGCAAGTGTCTCGAAATCCCAGAGAAGACCGAAGTGTTTAAGAACATCGACCATCGGACCATAGAGATCAACGATGACCTAACCTACCCCAAAGTACCCATCCGTATTTTGGAAGATGCTTTCAGAACTACCCGAACCCGAAGCATCAAGTTTCTCAAGATTCAGTGGAGCAACCACACAGAAGAGGAAGCTACCTGGGAGCGCGAAGATCACATCAGGACGGAGTTTCCCGATCTCTTCAAATCCTATGTAATCTTTTTCGTCCTTTTTCAAATCTCGGGAAGAGATTTTGTTTAAGGGGGAAGGTTTGTAACATCCCAAAAATACTAAACTTGGATCATCAAACTCTAATCATCAAAATTAGGGTTAACAAAAACTTCTCTAATTAAAATTATGAAAGCATGCATATGTGTATGCATTTCATTTGAAATTCTTTTGAACCACCTTGTTTGTGTGTTCCTTTGCTTGTAAATGGATGCTTAGGTGAAATAAACATCATCAAAACAAATAAAATAAGGGAATGGTCATTTTGACCAATTTAACTCCCATGCCTACTTTGGTTGTCTCAAACTTTCAGAACCTAACAGAAACTTTTCTGGATCTTTGCACCCCTTGATTGTACTCATAACAAAGTATCAAGTCCCACTTTGTGATCATCCAGAAACTTTCAAATGCATAGTTTAAATGACATTTTAAAATTGAATCTTTCTCATATGGGAAGATCCCACTTTTTCAAAAACCACTCAAGCAAGCTCAACTTTCAAAACCCAAGCATCTGAAGACTCACCAGCTGTAACATCCCAAAAATACCAAACTTAGATCATCAAACACTAATCATCAAGATTAGGGTTAACACAAACTTTTCTAAATAAACTCATGAATGCATATATATATGTGTATGCATGGATTTTGAATTTCTTTAAAAACCACCTTGTTTGTGTGATCCATTGCTTGTAAAATGTTCCTTAGGTGAAATGAACATCATCTAAAACATTTCCCACACTTTCCTTAAAGACAAGTAAATCAAAACAAATATATTAAGTGAATGGTCATTTTGACCAATTTAACTCCCATGCCTACTTTGGCTGTCTCAAACTTTCAGAACCTAACAGAAACTTTTCTGGATCTTTCCACCCCTTGAATGTACTCATAACAGAGTATCAAGGCCCACTTTGTGATCATCCAGAAACTTTCAAATGCATAGTTTAAATGACAATTCAAAATTGAATCTTCTTCATATGGGAAGATCCCACTTTTTCAAAACCCACTCAAACAAGATCAACTTTCAAAACCCAAGCATATGCAGACTCACCAGCACCAATCTAGCAAACCCACCAAAAATCATTTCAAAATTCAAAACTTGATTTCATGCGGCCATTTCATCAAACAGGTTGCAGACACAAATCAAACAAAACATCAAACACTGTAGTGTGCAGTGATTCTTGCCTAACTTGTTCTCTAGTTATCTCACACACAGCTCAGTAGATCATCTAGAAAGATTAGCCCAACACTAGCACCCCTGTGAGCCTGCCATTTCCATTAATGGTGAACAGCCGAGCACCTCAATGTCACCCCATTGTGGACAGTAAGCTAGAGGAAGAACTAGCCGTGCCAACCTTCTCTAGGAAGCAGACCACCGTCCACCGCCACTCACTGTCCCAGCCACAAGCGTTGCCAAGCCCTGGACCACGCGCACAAGCCGCGCCCAGACCATGCCGAGCGTGCGCCATAGCGCCACCCTCGACCAGCATCCACAGACCGCGTGCCGCCTTCGCCGCGTGCATACACGATCGCCATCAACCCAGGAGACCGCCAGACATCCCCATTTGCCGCCCCGTGCCGCACAGCCACCGTCCACCGTCGAAGACGCCGCCTCTGCCGCGCAGAGCACCGGCCGTTCCGGACCAAACCACACCGTCCCATGCCTCGCGACCATGTCGTTGAGCATCGCCAGGAGACACAGCACCGTCCCCTACCCTTTCCCATGCCAATAGCCGCCTGTAACGTCGCCCCCGACGAGCTCACCGTGCGTCCCGACGGTCCCCTCGCTCGACTATAAATAGAGACCACCCCCGCTCGATTTCTTCACACCATCTCACTCCCCTCTCCTCACTGATCGTGCCACACCATTCTCAGAGCAAGGCGAGCACCACCTCGCCGGAATTTCACTGGAGCCTGTCGTTGCCGGAGAAGAAAGGAGCCAGCGAATGGAGCCGCCCCAGGAGCTGCCGCGACCACCCCTGAGTTCGCCGTCGTCGACTTCGTCGTTCGCCCGCCTCGCCGACCCTCGCTAGTACCCCGGTGAGCCCCCAGCACCCCTCACTGGCCGCGCTAGGTTTCGTTCTCGCCGGAGTTGTCTCGCGTCGACGATGACCCCCAGCCGTTGGATTAGAACTAGATCGAACGATCCACGTTGCCCCATACCGCTTCGCCCAGCCCCGTGTCACTGACGAGTGGGGACACCCACTTAAACAGCCCGCGGGAGCACTGCGCTTAGCAGGCCGGCCCGTTAGAATTTCCCGCGCAGCCCAGTTATTCAAATTAAACTTTTTTCTTTTTAAATTCAAACACACTTCTGTACCCAACTTCAAAAATCAACCCAGATCGATTCAGTGCACCAAATTGAATGAAACCAATTTTGTTGGAAAGGCCTATGAATGCTGAATCCAAGCCCGTTGGATTCAAGTCATTTGGATCTGTAGATCACCCATAGTAAAAATAACAAGGCAGAAGCTTTTCTACATTCAAACATTTTTCAAATTTAAACCATAAAAGCTTTTGAGTTGCTTCCAACTCTCAAAAATCAAATTTAACCATACCTTTCAGAATATATAAAAATATATATAGGTTTACTTGCTTAAATATTGTTCAAGTAATAAAAGAGTGCTTCATAAGCATTTCTAGCCACTTTAATTAATTAAAAGAAAAGGGTAAAACTTTATTAAATTCTGACACCACTTTAAATCACATTCCCATGGACTACAATATGTGGAGATGACATGTGTCAACATGATCCCATATTTGGTTTGGAGAATATTAAATCTTAAGTAGTTTTTCAATGAGTATAAATTACTTTTCTAAAAATAAAAAGAATCAAATCAAGCCTTAACCTTGTAATGTTAGAGATGATGCTAGATCATCTATAGGACCCTTGTGTGTGATGATTGCAAGTAGTTAAGTATTGTTTGGTGATTGTGTACCTCGTATTTATTCATAGACGCTAGTACCGACCAAGGCTACGAGGAGGAAGGAGGATACTACGAAGAGGAAACCGAGGAGAACTTCAACCACTGCTCTGCACAAGGCAAGCTTATATTGACACTGATGCAAGCTAGTAACTATGCAAGCTTATACTGATGTTGATGCAAGCTAACCCTTGCAATATACCCTACTGATGCCACAAGCCCATACTTGTGATATGACTACTATATGCCTTAAGAATATGTGATCATACCCACTTGATAAACCAAATTCTAGTTTTATGTGCAAGCTTCTTACTTTATTTCTTTATCAAAGCTTACTTAGAGTCTACCTAAGAGTTTGGTAGATACTAGACAGTTGTGCTGAAGGTTGCATAAAGAGCATAAAATTTGGCCTAAGCTAGATAACCTTGATGTCATCCTAAGGCATAAGTTTGAACTTAGTTAAAACCCCACTAGTTTACCACCCCTCATCAGTGCTTACCCCCACCTGTAGATGCTAGTGCTAAGCATAAAACTTGATCAACTTTAGATGGGAATACTTGGTGGAAAAATGGTTATGAAAACCTTGGAATGATGGATCATTCTATTGGAATGTTTTGGACATGTGTTTCCAAACACTTGATGATTTTGGTGATGAAAATGTTGAGGCATGAGCCTTAGCCCTTTATAAAACTGATGGTTGTCTGGATGCGATACCATTCCAATTTTAGCGTACAACCATAATACCCGAATATTGGGTAGGGGTTGACTGGAAACTTATATACCTTAGTATTAGTTCCCTCACGGCCAAGGTCTGAGCTGAGGCTACCTTGTGAAGATTGTCCACCTGTGCAGTACCCAAGATGACAGTTGGTCATGGTTGGGAGGCCAAACTCACAGGAGTGGTGCTTATACTAGGGCATGTAATCGAAAGGTTAGGATTGATTATCCGCATACTAAGTATGGTGAATTCAGGATTTGTTCCTGACGGATGTATCGAATGTTGTGGTGAAAGTGTACAATCTCTGCAGAGTGTCAAACTATTCGAATAGCCGTGTCCGTGGTTATGGACAGTTGGAGTGGCCATACTGTTCCCCCGTCAGACTTTTCAAAATGACTTGTGAAATGAATTGAGACTTTGACTTGACCACAACAGAGTTGTGACCTGAAATACAAGTTCCCACTTAGGATTTATAAAATTATGACTAGCTTCAGAACCTAGTAGAGATAAATCTGGCTTTTGCAAAACAACCCTAGAGCCTAGTGTCCTATTATCCAAAAACCCCCTTTACTTGTTAGTATTAGTTTGCGAGTACTTAAAGAGTACTCAGGGCTTTGTCCCTGGCTATTCCCATGGCCAGACTATGAAGAGGAGTACCTGGAAGATGGACCCCAGGAAGGTTACAACAACTAGGATCATCTCCCATCGTCAGCATTGCCTGTGACCCCGAAGATGGAGCTTCGCCTACGCTACCGTTATTATTACGTATTCCGCTGCTTGATGTTGTATTAAGAACTGGATCATGAGATCCCTATTTGTGTAAGAACTTATGTATCGTTTGTAATGGATGAAGTACTATGGTATCCAATTCTGTTATGTCTCGCAAAAATGGTAATCATGGGATTGCGATGTATGGCATAACAGGCATCTAGGATTGAAAAATCCGGGTGTTGACAAGTTGGTATCAGAGCCATCCTGACCATAGGAGACCCTAGTTAGATTGGACGTTGAACCAAAAAAAACTTAGTTTCAAAACCAAAGAACACAAATATTTACGAAAACTTATTCTCATTCTTACCTCTTTAATTCTTTCATAAAACTTCATGTTCCTCAAAAACTCTTGCCAAATAGATAAAATTTTGACACACTTGATCACTCTGCTAATCTACTCATCCTCTATTTTTATAGATGGACGTGAAGTACAGCAAGTTTTACCAACTTGGGAATGGAGGAGACCTTATCTTTGAGAGGGATCTGGATCAGCTTTCGGAACTTCTGGAGCGTCCACACCCCGAGTTCTTCGGAGCTCAGCTCAATGATCAAGGAGGAGAAGATCTGCAGTGGTTAATTGTTGCAAGTCTCCGAGGAAAGATTGAACCTCCCACTACGGAAGGAATTCAGTTTACCTTAAGAGAGAACAACTGGCTCGATGGACTTGCCAGAGCAATGCAGGAATCTCTCTCCCGTCTGTGTGGGCAGAGCATCAATCAGATCAAGGGAACCCGCTTTGAGTTTTTCCCAAGGCGTGATGCAAATGGACAACCACTGGAAGCCCCATACCACCCCGAGCTGAAGACTCAATTGGACCACCTTAGCTTCATGATGTATGATCGTCAGCAGGAGTTGGACAACTGCCGTGACTATTGCAACCACAAGTCTGCCATCATCAAGACGAAGGATCAGACCATAGCCATGCTAGCAAAGGATCACAAGTCTCGTCGCCGTCAGCTCGACAAGAAGGAGCGCATTATTGCCCGTCTTCGCCATCGCATCTCATCTCTGGAGGAGATCATCCACAAGAGAGACATGCAGTTAGAGGAAAGGGAGAATGCCGGAGAGGATCTTCGTGGAGACCCTTACTCTTATCTCAGTGATGACGATGATTTTCTGGAGGATCAGGCCATGGACTTCTTCACTGATGAGGATGATTTCGCCTTCATCGATGATGCTGAAGATGATGAAGCCACAGATTTCGAGGAGTAGTAGCACTTGAGCACTAGCGTAGTGAGTAGTAGCCGGTCCCACTGTATCGTAGTTTCCAGAATGGTTCTTAAAACCATCTGTTTTTCTTTGTTGTGGTGTGTGTTGTACTGTGTGCTATGAGTGAATGAATGAAAAATCAAGTTGCCAGAAAAACCTGAGTCAAACCTTTAGAAACCTTTCAAAGACCCAAGACCTTAGAAATTTCCCTCTTTTCTCATGATCTATATCAATCTTCAGATGCCACGTGGAGGAAGTGGTTCAGCCCCGGACCCGATGTTGCAGATCCTGCAAATGTTGACTTCTGACCGCAAAGCTGAAAGAGCGGAACGTCAAGCCAACCTAGCCACTCTGCAACAGATAGCCCAGCTAGCCCACAACAACCAAGGCCATGGAAATCAGGACAACCATGGATCTAAGCTCAAGAATTTTCAGAATACCAACCCACCGGTTTTCACCAAGTCAGAAGAACCCCTAGACGCTGACGACTGGCTGCAAACCATGGAAAATAACTTAGAAGTAGCAGGAGTAGAAGCCAACGAGAAAGTTCTATTTGCCACCCACTATCTAGCCAGAGATGCCAGGGCATGGTGGAACAGTGTTCGTGCCATGACCGGAGGCCAAATGATGACCTGGGAGGAATTCAAGGTCAAGTTTAGCAGAACCCATGTGCCACCAGTTTTGATCAAGAGAATGAGAGACGAGTTCAGAGAGTTGAAGCAAGGAAGGATGACTGTAGTGGAATACCGTGACAAATTTTTGTCATTAGCTAGGTATGCCCCGGACGAGATAGACACCGAAGCCAAGAAGAAAGAAAGATTCCTGAATGGTCTGCATGACGAGATGCAGACGGTGTTAGTCAATATCCCCTTTGCTGATATTGAAGCCCTTGTCGATTAAGCCATCCAGATGGAAGGAAAGATCAACCAAGCCAATGAGAAGTGCAAGCGTCGTATGATGCATCAACCAGGAACCCATCAGACCCCAAAGTATCGCCCCAACCCATCTCCAGGATTTTCCCCAAGAACCAACAGACCCCCTATGACCCGTCCAACCTACCCCAACCGTGGAAACCCTAGAACCGGAGGAAATCACACCAACCCCGGCAACTCTAGCAATTTCACCCGTGCCCCACCCAAGTTCAACACCAACAATGCTACCGCCAACACCAACACTGCCCCGAGGACTGGAAGCAATGTTGTGCCTGTCGCAGCCAAGGACAAGTCACAAGTGACCTGTTATGACTGTGGAAATAAAGGCCACTATTCCAACGAGTGCCCCAACAAGAAGAATGCTACAGCCCCTAATACCAATGTCCCAGCTCAGCAACAGCGTCGTGTCCAGCCAGGAAGGAGATTTGCCCAAGGAAATTCACTCAACCGCAATGGCCTTCTTTTTCTCATGCATGCTGAAGAAGCTGAGGAAGCGCCAGACGTCGTGTTGGGTATGTTTTCTGTTAATTCAGTACTTGCAAGAGTGTTGTTTGATTCTGGTGCATCACATTCATTTGTCACCGAAGAATTTGCCTGCACTAGTAAAATTCAACCAACCAAATTGAAGCATGTGATGATTGTACAAATTCCCGGATCAACCACCAAGGCTAGGCAAATTTGCAAAGCCGTCCCTATCCGAATCCATGCCATAGATTTTTATGCTAATCTAATAGTACTCGGAACTAAAGGTTTGGAAGTAGTACTAGGAATGGATTGGACGTCCAAACATAAAGGATTGATTGACTGTGCCAAGAAAGCCATCACCATGACCAGTACCACCGGAATATCAGTCGAGCATATATCTAAAACCTTACCTCGCCAATTCAAATGCAACAAGAGTATAGCCCAACCCACCATTGACCAAGTCCGGATAGTCTGCGAATACCCCGATGTATTTCCAGATGTTTTGCCCGGTATGCCCCCAGATCGGGATATCGAGTTTATCATCGAACTAATCCCCGGAACAGGACCCATAGCCCAGAGACCCTATAGTATGAACCCGTCAGAACTAGAAGAACTGAAGAAGCAACTGTATTCCATGCTGGAAATCAGATTGATTCAACCAAGTTCGTCCCCATGGAGATCACCTGTCTTGTTTGTGGACAAGAAGGATGGAGGTAACCGTTTGTGTACGGATTATCGGAAGTTGAATGATGTCACCATCAAGAAGAAGTACCCCTTGCCTAAGATAGAAGATTTGTTTGATCAGTTGACCGGTGCCCAAGTGTTTTCTAAGATTGATCTTAGAACTGGCTATCATCAACTCAAGATTCGTGCAGAGGATATTCCAAAGACTGCCTTTACCACCAGATATGGATTGTATGAGTATACAGTCATGTCTTTTGGATTAACCAATTCCCCCGCTTATTTCATGAACCTCATGAATAAGATTTTTATGGACTTCCTGGATAAGTTTGTCGTTGTTTTCATCGATGACATTCCGATTTATTCCAAATCATAAGAAGAACATGAGCTACACCTAAGGACCATTCTTGGAACCCTTACAGAGCATCAGTTGTATGCAAAATTTAGCAAATGTGAATTCTGGTTACAGGAGGTAGGATTCCTCGGTCACATTGTATCAGCCGGAGGAATTGCCGTTGACCCTGCCAAAGTGAAAGATGTAGAAGATTGGCAAGCCCCAACCACTCAAACCCAAGTTCGTGCTTTTCTCGGATTGGCGGGATATTACCGCAAATTTGTAGAAGGATTCTCTAGTATCGCCAGACCCATGACCCAATTGCTGAAGAAGGACAAGAAGTTTGAATGGACCGACAAATGTGAAGCGAGTTTTCAAGAACTCAAAAGGAGATTGATTTCAGCCCCAATCTTGATCATGCCGGATATCACGAAGCCCTTCGATGTGTATTGTGACGCATCCAAGATTGGTCTCGGATGTGTGCTAATGCAAGAAGGCAAAGTTATATCTTATCTATCGCGACAATTGAAGCAACATGAACAAAATTACCCAACCCATGACCTCGAACTCGCAGCCGTAGTTCTAGCCCTGAAGACATGGAGACATTACCTGATGGGAAACCGTTGTGAGATTTACTAGGATCACAAGAGCCTAAAGTATATATTCACTCAGAAGGAGTTGAATATGAGGCAGAGAAGATGGATTGAGCTAATCAAGGATTACGACCTGGACATTCACTATCACCCTGGTAAAGCCAATGTGGTAGCCGATGCCCTTAGCAGATTGCCGTGCCGCTTGAACTCCATGATTTTGAAGGAGCAACCAAGTTTGCACAAAGAGATGAAAGATTTTCGAATGGAGTTAGTAAGTGAAGGATTTTTGGCTAGCATAGAACTTCAGCCCACTTTGATCAGTCATATTAAAGACGCGCAGAAGGGAAATGCTAGTATCGACGGAATCAAGCGTCGTATCGGTACAGGCAAAGTACCCGGATTCACCGAGGACGAAGAAGGAGTTTTGTGGTACAAAGGACGCCTTTGTGTACCATCAGATTCTGAGTTAAAAGAAGTTATCTTGAAGGAGGCTCATGATACTCTTTATTCTATCCATCCCGGAGGAACGAAGATGTATCAAGATTTGAAAGAGCAATTTTGGTGGCATAAGATGAAGAGAGAAATCGGAAGCTATATCTCTAAGTGTGATATATGTCAGCGAGTCAAGGCAGGACATCAAAGACCTGCTAGATTGTTGCAACCTTTGCAAATTCCGGAATGGAAATGGGATTCTGTAGGAATGGACTTTATCACTGGACTACCTACTTCTAGTAGGGGAAATGACTCTATTTGGGTCATAGTGGACAGATTGTCCAAAGTCGCCCATTTCTTGCCCGTGAAAACCACCTATCAGAGTTCGAAGCTAGCAGAGTTCTACATCGCTAGAATCGTTAGTTTGCATGGAGTCCCCAAGAACATCGTATCGGATCGAGGAACTCAGTTTACCTCGAGATTCTGGAAGAAAGTCCAAGAAGGTTTAGGAACCTTCCTAGATTTCAGTACCGCGTATCACCCTCAGACCGATGGACAAACGGAGCGAGTAAACCAAATACTTGAAGATATGCTTAGAGCATGTGTGCTAGAATATGGATCCAAGTGGGAAGACTGTCTGCCGTTTGTAGAATTTTCTTACAACAACAGTTACCAAGCCAGTTTGCAAATGGCCCCATTTGAATTTATGTACGGAAGGAAGTGTCGCACCCCTTTGAACTGGTCGGAAGTAGGAGAGAGTCAGATTTTCGGACCCGACATCCTACGAGAAGCAGAAGAGAAGGTTCACAAGATTCGTGAGCACCTCAAGACAGCCCAATCCCGACAGAAGAGTTATACCGACAAGAGACGTAGAGACCTCGCCTTCAACATAGGAGATTTTGTTTATCTGAAAGTGTCGCCATTGAAGGGAATGCAGCGTTTCCAACTTAAAGGAAAGTTAGCCCCCAGATATATCAGACCTTTCAAAATTCTGAACCGTCGAGGAGAAGTATCGTATCAATTGGAACTACCTGAAGAGATGTCAGCTGTGCATAATGTGTTCCATATCTCGTTACTTCGCAAGTGTCTCGAAGTCCTCGAGAAGACCGAAGTGTTCAAAAATATCGATCACCAGACCATAGAGATCAACGATGACCTGACCTATCCCAAAGTACCCATCCGTATTTTGTAAGAAGCCTTTCAAACTACCCGAACCCGAAGCATCAAGTTTCTCAAGATTAAGTGGAGCAACCACATAGAAGAGGAAGCTACCTGGGAGCGCGAAGATCACATCAGGACGGAGTTTCCAGATCTCTTCAAATCCTAGGTAATCTTTTCGTCCTTTTCAAATCTCGGGACGAGATTTTGTTTAAGGGGGGAAGGTTTGTAACATCCCAAAAATACTAAACTTGGATCATCAAATTCTAATCCTCACATTTAGGGTTAACAAAAACTTTTCTAAATAAAATAATGAATGCATGCATATGTGTATGCATTGATTTTGAATTCTTTTAAACCCACCTTGTTTGTTTGTTTCATTGCTTGTAAAATGTTCCTTAGGTGAAATGAACATCATCTAAAACATTTCCCACACTTTCCTTCAAGACAAGTAAATCAAAACACATATATGAAATGAATGGTCATTTTGGCCAATTTAACTCCCATGCCTACTTTGGCTATCTCAAACTTTCAAAACCTAACAGAAACTTTTCTAGATCTTTGCACCCCTTGAATGTACTCATAACAGAGTATCAAGGCCCACTTTGTGATCATCTAGAAACTTTCAAATGCATAGCTTAAATGACAATTCAAAATTGAATCTTCTTCATATGGGAAGATCCCACTTTCTCAAAAACCACTCAAACAAGCTCAACTTTCAAAACCCAAGCATCTGCAGACTCACCAGCACCAATCTAGCAAACCCACCAAAATTCATTTCAAAATTCAAAACTTGATTTCATGCGGCCATTTCATCAAACAGGTTGCAGACACAAATCAAACAAAACATCAAACACTATAGTGTGCAGTGATTCTTGCCTGACTTGTTCCCTAGTTAGCTCACACACAGCTCAGTAGATTATCTAGAAAGATTAGCCCAACACTAGCACCCCTGTGAGCTTGCCATTGCCATCAATGGTGAACAGCCGAAGCCAACCTTGCCACCCCATTGTGGACAGCAGGCTAGAGGAAGAACTAGCCGTGCCAACCTTGTCTGGGAGGTAGCCCACCGTCCACCGCCACTACCTGTCCCAGCCGCGAGCGTTGCCAAGCCCTGGACCACGCGCACAAGCCGCGCCCAGACCATGCCGAGCGTGCGCTAGAGCGCCGCCCTCGACCAGCATCCACAGACCGCGCGCCACCCTCGCCGCGTGCATACACAATCGCAATCAACCCAGGAGACCGCAGACATCCCCATTTGCCGCCCCGTGCCGCACATCCACCGTCCGCCGTCGAAGACGCCGCCTCTGCCGCGCAGAGCATCGACCGTTCCAGACCAAACCACACCGCCCCATGCCTCGCGACCATGTCGTTGAGCATCGCCAGGAGGCACAGCACCGTCCCCTACCCTTGCCCATGCCAATAGCCGCCTGTAACGTCGCCCCCGACGAGCTCACCGTGCGCCCCGGCGGTCCCCTCGCTCGACTATAAATATAGGCCACCCCCGCTCGATTTCTTCACACCATCTCACTCCCCTCTCCTCACTGATCGTGCCACACCATTCTCAGAGCAAGGCGAGCACCACCTCGCCAGAAATTCACTGGAGCCTGCCGCTGCCGGAGAAGAAAGGAGCCAGCGATTGGAGCCGCCCCAGGAGCTGCCGCGACCACCCCTGAGTTCGTCGTCGTCGACTTCATCGTTTGCCCGCCTCGCCGACCCTCGCCAGTACCCCGGTGAGCCCCCAGCACCCCTCACTAGCCGCGCTACGTTTCGTTATCGCCGGAGTTGTCTCGCGTCGACGATGACTCCCAGCCGTTAGATTAGAACTAGATCGAACGATCCACGTTGCCCCATACCGCTTCGCCCAGCCCCGTGTCACTGACGAGTGGGGACACCCACTTAAGCAGCCCGCGGGAGCACTGCGCTTAGCAGGCTGGCCCGTTAGAATTTCCCGCGCAGCCCAGTTATTCAAATTAACCCTTTTTCTTTTTAAATTCAAACACACTTCTGTACCCAACTTCAAAAATCAACCCAGATCGATTCAGTGCACCAAATTGGATGAAACCAATTTTGTTGGAAAGGTCTGTGAATGCTGAATCCAAGACCGTTGGATTCAAGTCATTTGGATCTGTAGATCACCCATAGTAAAAATAACAAGGCAGAAGCTTTTATGCATTCAAACATTTTTCAAATTTAAACCATAAAAGATTTTGAGTTGTTTCCAACTCTCAAAAATCACATTTAACCATAACTTTTAGAATATATAAAAATATATAGGTTTACTTGCAGAAATAATATTCAAGTAATAAAAGAAGGCTACATAAGCATTTCTAGCCACTTTAATTAATTAAAATAAAAGGGTAAAACCTTATTAAATTGTGACACCACTTTAAATCACATTCCCTCAGACTACAATATGTGGTGATGACATGTGTCAACATGATCCCATATTTGGTTTGGAGAATATTAAATCTTAAGTAGTTTTTCAATGAGTAGAAATTACTTTTCTAAAAATAAAAAGAATCAAATCAAGCCTTAACCTTGTAAGGTTAGAGATGATGTTAGATCATCTATAAGACCCTTGTGTGTAATGATTGCAAGTAGTTAAGTATTGTTTGGTGATTGTGTACCTCGTATTTATTCATAGACGCTAGTACCGACCAAGGATACGAGGAGGAAGGAGGATACTATGAAGAAGAAGCCGAGGAGAACTTCAACCACTGCTCTGCACAAGGCAAGCTTATATTGACATTGATGCAAGCTAAAACTTGCAAGACACTCTACTTTAGCAAGCCAAATACTACTAGTGAATGAGCAAGCTGATACTATACCTATGCAAGCTAACCCTTGCAAGATTACCCATTTGATAAACCAATCCTAGTTTTATGTGCAAGCTTCTCACTTTATTTCTTTCTCAAAGCTTACTTAGATTGTTATGATTGTGCAAATCCCGGGATCCACCACCAAGGCTAGGCAAATTTGCAAAGCCGTCCCTATCCGAATCCATGGCATAGATTTTTATGCTAATCTAATAGTACTCGGAACTAAAGGTTTGGAAGTAGTACTAGGAATGGATTGGATGTCCAAACATAAGGGATTGATTGACTGTGCTAAGAAAGCCATCACCATGACCAGTACCACTGGAATAACAGTCGAGCATATATCTGAAACCTTACCTCGCCAATTCAAGTGTAACAAGAGTCTATCCCAACCTACCATTGACCAAGTTCAGATAGTCTGTGAATACCCCGATGTATTTCCAGATGTTTTGCCCGGTATGCCCCCAGATCGGGATATCGAGTTTATCATTGAACTAATCCACGGAACAGGACCCATAGCCTAGAGAACCTATAGTATGAACCCATCGGAGTTAGAAGAACTGAAGAAGCAACTGGATTCCATGCTAGAAATTGGACTAATTCAACCAAGTGCGTCACCATGGAGATCGCCTGTCTTATTTGTGGACAAGAAAGATGGAAGTAACCGTTTATGTACGGATTATCGAAAGTTGAATGATGTCACCATCAAGAACAAGTACCCCTTGCCCAAGATAGAGGATTTGTTTGATCAGTTGACCGGTGCCCAGGCGTTTTCTAAGATTGATCTTAGAACTGGCTATCATCAACTCAAGATTCGTGCAGAGGATATTCCAAAGACTGCCTTTACCACCAGATATGGATTGTACGAGTATACAGTCATGTATTTTGGATTAACCAATGCCCCCGCTTATTTCATGAATCTCATGAATAAGATTTTTATGGACTTCCTGGATAAGTTTGTCGTTGTTTTCATCGATGACATTCTGATTTATTCCAAATCAGAAGAAGAACATGAGCTACACCTAAGGACCATTCTTGGAAGCCTTAGAGAGCATCAGTTGTATGCAAAATTTAGCAAATGTGAATTCTGGTTACAGGAAGTAGGATTCCTCGGTCACATTGTATCAGCAGGAGGAATTGCCGTTGACCCTGCCAAAGTGAAAGATGTAGAAGATTGGCAAGCCCCAACCACTCAAACCCAAGTTCGTGCTTTTCTCAGATTGGCGGGATATTACCGCAAATTTGTAGAAGGATTCTCTAGTGTCGCCAGACCCATGACCCAATTGTTGAAGAAGGACAAGAAGTTTGAATGGACCGACAAATGTGAAGCGAGTTTTCAAGAACTCAAGAGGAGATTGATTTCAGCCCCAATCTTGATCATGCCGGATATCACGAAGCCCTTCGATGTGTATTGTGACGCATCCAAGATTGGTCTCGGATGTGTGCTAATGCAAGAAGGCAAAGTTATATCTTATCTATCTCGACAATTGAAGCAACATGAGCAAAACTACCCAACCCATGACCTCGAACTCGCTGTAGTAGTTCTAGCCCTGAAGACATGGAGACATTACCTGATGGGAAATCGTTGTGAGATTTACTCGGATCACAAGAGCCTAAAGTATATATTCACTCAGAAGGAGTTGAATATGAGGCAGAGAAGATGGATTGAGCTAATCAAGGATTACGACCTGGACATTCACTATCACCCTGGTAAAGCCAATGTGGTAGCCGATGCCCTTAGCAGATTGTCGTGCCGCTTGAACTCCATGATTTTAGAGGAGCAACCAAGTCTGCACAAGGAGATGGAAGATTTTCGAATAGAATTAGTAAGTGAAGGATTTTTGGCTAGCATAGAACTTCAGCCCACTTTGATCAGTCAGATTAAAGAAGCGCAGAAGGGAAATGCTAGTATCGATGGAATCAAGTGTCGTATCGGTACAGGCAAAGTACTCGGATTCATCGAGGACAAAGAAGGAGTTCTGTGGTACAAAGGACGCCTTTGTGTACCATCAGATTCTGAGTTAAAAGAAGTTATCTTGAAGGAGGCTCATGATACTCTTTATTCTATCCATCCCAGAGGAACAAAGATGTATCAAGATTTGAAAGAGCAATTTTGGTGGCATAAGATGAAGAGAGAAATCGGAAGCTATATCGCTAAGTGTGATATATGTCAGCGAGTCAAGGCAGGACATCAAAGACCCGCTGGATTGTTGCAACCTTTGCAAATTCCGGAATGGAAATGGGATTCTGTAGGAATAGACTTTATCACTGGACTACCTACTTCTAGTAGGGGAAATGACTCTATTTGGGTCATAGTGGACAGATTGTCCAAAGTCGCCCATTTCTTGCCCGTCAAAACCACCTATCAGAGTTCGAAGCTAGCAGAGTTGTACATCGCTAGAATCGTTAGTTTGCATGGAGTCCCCAAGAACATCGTATCGGATCAAGGAACTCGGTTTACCTCAAGATTCTGGAAGAAAGTCCAAGAGGGTTTAGGAACCCGCCTAGATTTCAGTACCGCGTATCACCCTCAGACCGATGGACAAACGGAGCAAGTAAACCAAATACTCGAAGATATGCTTAGAGCATGTGTGCTAGAATATGGATCCAAGTGGGAAGACTGTCTGTCGTTTGCAGAATTTTCTTACAACAATAGTTACCAAGCCAGTTTGCAAATGGCCCCATTTGAATTTATGTACGGAAGGAAGTGTCGCACCCCTTTGAACTGGTCGGAAGTAGGAGAGAGTCAGATCTTCGGACCCAACATCCTACGAGAAGCAGAAGAGAAGGTTCACAAGATTCGTGAGCACCTCAAGACCTCCCAATCCCGACAGAAGAGTTATGCCGACAAGAGACGTCGAGACCTCGCCTTCAACATCGGAGATTTTGTTTATCTGAAAGTGTCGCCATTGAAGGGAATGCAGCGTTTCCAACTCAAAGGAAAGTTAGCCCCCAGATATATCGGACCTTTCAAAATTTTGAACCGTCACGGAGAAGTATCTTATCAACTGGAACTACCTGAAGAGATGTCAGCTGTGCACAATGTGTTCCATATCTCATTACTTCGCAAATGTCTCGAAGTCCCCGAGAAGACCGAAGTGTTCAAGAATATCGATCACCGGACCATAGAGATCAACGATGACCTGACCTATCCTGAAGTGCCCATCCGCATTTTGGAAGAAGCTTTTCGAACTACCTGAACCCGAAGCATCAAGTTTCTGAAGATTCAGTGGAGCAACCACACAGAAGAGGAAGCTACCTGGGAACGCGAAGATCACATCAGGACGGAGTTTCCCGATCTCTTCAAATCCTAGGTATTCTTTTCGTCCTTTTTCAAATCTCGGGACGAGATTTTGTTTAAGGGGGGAAGGTTTGTAACATCCCAAAAATACCAAACTTAGATCATCAAACACTAATCATCAAGATTAGGGTTAACAAAAACTTTTCTAAATAAACTCATGAATGCATATATATGTGTATGCATGGATTTTGAATTTCTTTAAAAACCACCTTGTTTGTGTGATCCATTGCTTGTAAAATGTTCCTTATGTGAAATTAACATCATCTAAAACATTTCCCACACTTTCCTTAAAGACAAGTAAATCAAAACAAATATATTAAGTGAATGGTCATTTTGACCAATTTAACTCCCATGCCTACTTTGGCTGTCTCAAACTTTCAGAACCTAACAGAAAATTTTCTGGATCTTTGCACCCCTTGAATGTACTCATAACAAAGTATCAAGGCCCACTTTGTGATCATCTAGAAACTTTCAAATGCATAGTTTAAATGACTATTCAAAATTGAATCTTCTTCATATGGGAAGATCCCACTTTTTCAAAACCCACTCAAACAAGCTCAACTTTCAAAACCCAAGCATCTGCAGACTCACCAGCACCAATCTAGCAAACCCACCAAAAATCATTTCAAAATTCAAAACTTGATTTCATGCGGCCATTTCATCAAACAGGTTGCAGACACAAATCAAACAAAACATCAAACACTATAGTGTGCAGTGATTCTTGCCTAACTTGTTCCCTAGTTAGCTCACACACAGCTCAGTAGATCATCTAGAAAGATTAGCCCAACACTAGCACCCCTGTGAGCCTGCCATTGCCATTAATGGTGAATAGCCGAGCACCCCAATGTCACCCCATTGTGGACAGCAAGCTAGAGGAAGAACTAGCCGTGCCAACCTTGTCTAGGAGGCAGCCCACCGTCCACCGCCACTCACTGTCCCAGCCACAAGCGTTGCCAAGCCCTGGACCACGCGCACAAGCCGCGCCCAGACCATGCCGAGCATGCGCCAGAGCGCCACCCTCGACCAGCATCCACAGACCGCGCGCCGCCCTCGCCGCGTGCATACACGATCGCCATCAACCCAGGAGACCGCCAGACATCCCCATTTGCCGCCCCGTGCCCGATCCCGACGTGCACCGGTCTAACCTACCAAAATTCTACATCTCTGGATACGCGGGTTCGAGTTACCACAACCTACTAAGTCCAACCAACCGCCCATTCCATTATTGGCACATGGTTGTACACGTAAGCTACAACATAAAGAAGCCAATCATTTTCTCTTGATACCTGGGTGCCTTTCCGCAATGATACCACCAAAAATTATCAATCCCATCACACCCAGGAGATTCATTGATTAAGTTGTTTTAGTTTTCGCAAACCAACACATTTAGAAACAACTTTCAGTGATGTAACCCAGCCCTCGTTCATCATAGCATGACTAAGCACATCTACCAACGGTGGTTCAACTACAAGGAAAGCCCTACCACATAATAGGACATAGCATAGCGATAGTATCATCCTACACATGCATCTACAAAATACACGATAATGCATTGAAAATAGTAGGACAATATCATGAACAAGGTAGCATCTACTTGCCTTGGTTGTAGCGGTCGGAAGAACAATCCACTCACGAGCAAGCGTTGCACTCGTCACAATCTACACGATACAATTGCAATCATAAACAAACCATCCACAAGCATATGCAAACAAAGATGATGCAAGATGCATGCATGACAGCAGCATCACATAACCTTATTCAGTAAAGCTACTGAATGCATGCATGGAAAATATTTTTAGCGCAAGGAAAACTAGTATGCAATTTATAATGCTCAATACTAGAGCTAGAACCCAAATAATTCACTACTGTTAACATACTATTTGTAAAATCTTGGGAAAATTCTACTGTGTAGTCATTACTGAATAGGAACAGTACCAATTGGAATTTCTCAAAAAGGAATTATATAACTCCCTGAGTAATTAAAATACTGCAGAAAGCCATTAAATAGTTTCTGCAAAATTTATTACTGTAAGCCTATCCTTTTATTCCACTTTGAGATTCCCCTTGTTCTACTGAATCCAGGGACATATTATTTGCAATTTTTGGAGTTACAGATCTTTTTCTACGAATTAATTACTCCAAAAAGCCCATTAACTCATTTAATTATTCTGGACAAAATCTTGCTATAAAAGTGTAAACCAAAGGTACAGAAAGATTCTACATGACTTACTGAATCTACACATATTTTATTTGCAATTTTTGGCCCAGCAGATTAATTTCTATGATTTTTACAAGTTTCAACTTATTTCTGCAAATTCTAAATAAATTTTAATTCGAAAGGGAATATTCCTGGCTGACTCAGCGGCTGACTCAGCGCGCGTTGACTGGTCAACCAGTCAACCACGCGGTCTTCACGTGATCTAGGCCGTTCATCGAAGATCGAGCGGCCAGGGAGTGAGGCGGCGGCGGGGCTCACCGGCGATGTCGGTGGCGGACGACGGCGGCGGTTCCGGCGGCTTCTGGCGGCGGCGAGGTGGCGCACGGGGTCGGCGAGGTCGGGGCGGTTCTCCTCGCAGTGGTGGCGCGGGTCGGCGGGCGCGAGGCGGACGGCGGCGAGCGGCTGGAGGCGTCGGCGTCGGGTGGCGTCGGCGTCGGTGGCGACCTGCGGGGGAGGCAGGAGGGCGGCGAGTCAGCGGGGAGGCGCGGGCAAGCTCGCGGGGGTCGCGGGCGATGCGAGGGAGATAGGGAGGCGGCGGCGGCGCTTACCAGGGCGGCGCGCGGTGGCGGAGAACGGCGAGGCGGCGGCGTCGCGATGGGGAAGAGGCGGCGCGGTAGGGAGAGGGCAGGGGCGGCAAGCGGGGTTAAGAGGGGGGGCCACGCGGGGTTCCACCCGGATTTGGTGGGCGGTTGCGGTGTCCGCGCCGGTCACGGCGGGCGGCGGCGATGGCGGCGCCGACAGGTGGGCCCCACCTATCGGTGGCTGGTGGGCTGTGCGGGCTGGCAGGCGGCGCGCAGTTATCTTCCGCGCGGGCGGTGGCGGCTGCGGCGCGCGCACGGGCTGTCTGCTGCGCTGGCTGGGCTGGCGTGGCTGTGCTGCATTTTTTTGTTCTTTTCCTTTCTTTTTCTGTTTTAGTTTTTCCATCGTATCTTCTTCATACGAACTCCAAATCGAGTGATTCTTGTTCCTAAATTTTTGAAAAAACCAGAGGGTCATCATAGGATCATTTGTATCAACACCACTAGCTTCCAAAGAGGGTGGAAACACAAACCTAGTATGATCCCTTGTAGGAGCATTTTAGCAAAACAAAATAGGGCTTTGAAAGTAGTGTTTTGCCAGAATCATTTCAAATTGAAATTTTGCATGGATTATCATGATGCAATGACATGAATGATATGCAGAACCAAATCTAAAATTTGGGATGTGACAAGACTAACCCCCTTAAGATGAATCTCGTCCCCGAGATTCGACGCGGCTAGCAAATAGGTGTGGGTAGTCCTCTCGGATGTCATCCTCACGCTCCCAAGTGGCTTCCTCTTCGGTGTGGTGGCTCCATTACACCTTGCAAAACCTGATCGTCTTGGTACGGGTAATCCTCTCCGCTGTCTCCAGAATCTTGACCGGCTTCTCCTCATAGGTCAAGTCATTCTCAAGCTGAACCTCCTCTAGTGGCATAGTGTCTCTCAATGGTGTATCCACCATCTCCGGATGGCACTTCTTCAGCTAGGACACGTGGAACACATTGTGAACAGCGGACAGAGCCTCTGGCAACTCCAACTGATAAGCAACTTCTCCTTTGCGTGCTAAGACCCGATACGGTCCAATAAACCGAGGTGCCAGCTTACCCTTGATTCCAAATCTCTTGATCCCACGAAGTGGCGACACTCTGAGATATGCTCTATCACCTATCTCATACACCACTTCCTTGCGCTTGGCGTCAGCTTAGCTCTTCTGCCTTGATTGCGCTACCTTTAGCCTGTCCCTAATCAAGGCGACCTTCTCCTCAGCGTCCTTGATCAAATCAGGCCCAAACAATTGACGTTCTCCTACTCCATCCCATAGCAATGGTGTCCGGCACCATTTCCCATATAGCACATCGAACGGTGACGTCTTAATGCTGGTCTGATAGCTGTTCTTGTAGGAAAACTCAGCATACGGCAAATTCTCATCCCAACTAGAACCATGAGCCAAAGCGCAAGCTCTCAGCATATCTTCCAAAATCTGATTCACCCTATCGGTCTGTCCATCAGTCTGTGGGTGAAACGCTGTGCTAAACTCCAATCTAGTCCCCAATGACTCGTGCAGCTGGCGCCAAAAGTGTGAGGTAAATTGGGTGCCTCTATCAGATACAATACTCTTAGGAACTCCATGTAGGCACACAATCCTGTCCATATAAACCTTGGCCAACTTTGCACTCGTATAGGTCGTCTTCACCGGTATAAAGTGGGCTACCTTGGTCAAATGGTCGACCACTACCCAAATGGAGTCATTTCCTGACCTGGTCCTGGGCAGTCCTGTGATAAATCCATTCCCACTCTATCCCACTTCCAATCCGGCACAGGCAATGACTGCAGTAGTCCTGCTGGCTTCTGGTGCTCCGCCTTCACTCGGCTGCACACATCACATAGGGCAATATGCTTGGCGATGTCTCCCTTCATGTTATTCCACCAAAATCTGCTCTTCAAATCCATATACATCTTTGTATTGCCCGGATGTATGGAGTATGGCGAGTTATGAGCTTCCTGCAGAATCAACTTCCTTATCTCCGGGTCGCTAGGCACACACAGACGATCTCCATACCACAAGGTACCATGCTCATCCTCGCGAATATCCTTTTCTCGATTTTCCTTCATCTTTTCCTTTATCTCTTCTATTTCCTTGTCTCCTACCTGAGCCTTCCTGATCCTGTCTTGTAGCGTTGGTTGGACTTCCATTGCTGCCAAGTATCCTTCAGACACTACCTCCAGTCTAAGGTCCTTGAATTACTTGCACAAGTCCTCAGGCAATTCCCCAATAGTCAATCCATTGGCATAGACCTTCCGGCTCAGAGCATCTGCCACTACATTAGCCTTTCCTGGGTGGTATTGCAGATTCATATCATAGTCCTTGATAAGTTCCAACCATCTCCTTTGCCTCATATTCAGTTCCTTCTATGTAAATATGTACTTCAGGCTCTTGTGGTCGGTGTACACATCACAGTGTTTTCCCATCAAGTAGTAACTCCATACCTTGAGCGCATGAACCACTGATGCTAACTCCAAGTCGTGTGTGGGATAATTCATCTCATGGTGTTTAAGTTGCCGCGAGGCATATGACACCACTCTCCCATCTTGCATCAGCACACTCCCAAGTCCCTGTCGAGAAGCATCACAGTACACTTGGAAATCCTTCTGAAGATCTGGTAAACACAGAACAGGTGCGATCACTAGTCGACGCTTCAGCTCCTGAAAGTTGGCTTCACACGCATCCGTCCATTCAACTTTCTCTCCTTATTCAGAAGTTCTGTCATCGGCTTAGCAATCTTGGAGAAGTTTTCAATGAACCTCTTGTAATATCCAGCAAGTCCCAAAAAGCTTCGAATATCTCCCACATTCTTGGGCGCTTCCCACTCAGTTACTGCAGTCACTTTGCTTGGATCAACAGCGACTCCTTCTCCTGACACCACGTGCCCAAGAAATCCAACAGTGTTAAGCCAGAATTCACACTTGCTGAATTTGGCATACAGCTTGTGTTCCCTGAGCTTCTCCATAATCAGTCGCAGATGTTTCTCATGCTCAGCATCATCCTTGGAATATATCAGTATGTCATCAATAAACACCACCACGAACTTGTCCAAGTACTCCATGAATACCTTGTTCATCATGGTCATGAAATATGTCGGGGCATTCGTTAGTCCAAAATACATAACTGTATACTCATATAAACCATACCTAGTAGTGAAAGCGGTTTTTGGTATGTCCTCCTCCCGGATCTTCAATTGGAAGTAGCCCGATCGCAGATCAATCTTGCTAAACACCTTTGCTCCTTCCAGTTGATCAAACAAATCATTTATGTTCGGCAGGGGGTATTTGTTCTTGATGGTCACCTCATTCAGCGAGCGATAGTCCACCACTAATCTCTTGCTGCTGTCTTTCTTCTCCACAAACAGAACAGGTGCACCCCATGACGACGAACTAGGCTGAATGAATCCCTTGTCCAATTGGTCTTTCAGCTGCTTCTTCAGTTCCTTCAGCTCATCCACATCCATCTTATATGGTCTCTTTGCTATAGGTCCTATTCCCGGCATCAGGTCGATGAGAAACTCCACTTCCCTGTCAGGTGGCATCCCTGGCAGCTCTTCCGGAAACACGTCGAGGTAATCCTTAATCACAGGCACAGTATCCATGCTAACCCCCTTAAGAGAATTCATCTTACACCTTCCTGGTCGCACAGCCGACTTGAACCTAATTCTCTTACCATCCGCGGTTTTGAGTGAAACAGCTCGCTGTGCACAATCTATGTGTCCCCCATGCATAGACATCCAATCCATACCCAGAATAACATCTAACCCTTGTGATTCCAACACTACCAGATGTGCAATGAAATTGTGTGCTCCAATCCTCACAGTTAAGTCGCGGCATCCCGCGCTAGCTATCACATCTCCTCCAGGTGAGCTTACTCTAATAGACTCTTTCATAGACTCTGTAGGTAACTTATACTTATCCACAAATGCCCTTGATATGAATGAATGCGATGCACCAGTATCGAAAAGTATAAGTGAAGGGTGAGTGTTGATTGGAAACTTACCAATCACAAGATCAGGCTCATCTGGGATCTCCTCCACATTCATGTGGTTCACTGTGGCCTTCTGGTTGTTGGTTGGCTTCAGTCCTTTCTTCTCCGGACAGTTGTCAGCATAATGTCCCTTCTGGCCACACTTGAAGCATGTCACCTCACTCAGATCCTTCTTCACAAAGCTGCGATCACGGTTGCGGTCATGTCCACTGTGTCCTCTAGAATGGTGAGTGTGTCCTCCCTTGTGGCTGTGGTGGTTGCTCTTGTGGTTATCATGGCGATGTCCATCGCCTCCATGGTGGTGGCGGTCATGGCTCCCATGGTGCCCATGGTCACTCCCTCCATGCTTGGAGTATCCATCATAAGAAGTGCGAGACTTGTGGTGAGAACCAGAGTGGTGATTGCTACTCTTTCTCTTGCGGTTTTCCACTTGCTTATGCTTCCCTTCCAAGATCCTGGCCTTGTCCATAAGCTCCTGGAAAGTGGGACAATAAACCACCAGCAACTGCACTGAAAGCTCATCACTGAGGCCATCCAGGAATCTCTCGCTCCTTTTGGCATCAGTGTCCACATCCTCAGGTGCATAACGAGACAGGTTGTTGAACTCCTCAATATACTCAGCCACGGTGCGGTTGGTTTGGCGCAAGTTGCGAAATTCCTTCCTCTTTAGGCTCAGAACTCCTGAAGACACGTGGTTGGTCCTGAAACCTTCCTCAAACATTGCCCAAGTCACGGTATCCAGCGGGTGGGCGATCTGAAAAGTGTCCCACCAAGAAGCGGATGGTCCCTCCAGTAGGTGAGCGGCAAACCTCACCTTCTCAGCATCAGTGCATCCAACAGTTACCAGATCCTTGTTGACTGAACGCAACCAGTCGAGAGCAACCATTGGTTCCATTGCAGTAGAGAACTTAGCTGGCCTTAGCCTCAGAAACCTGGTGAGAGCATCTCCCTGAGGCTGGTTGTTCCCATTGTTGTTGTTGTTGTTCTGAGCTTCCATGAACTGGGTCATAACTTGGGTCAGCTGTGCCTGAGCTGCTATGAGATGCTCCAACTCAATGGGTTGACGGCGGGGAGGCATCTGCGGTTCAGCATAGGTAAGCTTAGAAAGAATCAACTACGAAAACAGGATTCTACCCATGCATTATGATCAACCAACAACAAAACAATAGCAGACAATCTGAAGCAAGCAACACATCAACAAACAAGTGATCCAGCAACATCCCAGGGGTTATCCTAGCAGTATATACCTACTGAAATAGTTTTTAGAAGAGCTGGCAAAGGTTATCTAAACAGTTGATCAACAAAGCATTAAAAACAGCAATCTGCCAGAACAGTCCAGCAGTGTTCACGAATTTTTCTACCTGACTTAAACTCGTCAGGAATTTTAGCTGATTTTTTTGCATATAGTATAGAGAGTTTCGAACCATCCCTATTTTTTCAGATTTTTCCCAGATACCAGTAAAATATGAAAAATCGTACAGTACTGCTGTATCAGCAGAAAACTGCAACAGGAATAACTCAGGTATTAACCAAACTTGCCATAACTCTTCCATAAAATATGCACAAATAATCCTGGGATATTGGAGTACACAAATAAGCAACTAAACACTCTTAAACTAACAGTAATTAAGTTTTACATCGATCGAGACTAATCCTAACGATTTTTCCTAACGAGGACTATTTAGTGGACTTCTATCTACTTCTTGAAGAGGTTGCGGTAGGTCCTTGCACTCATGCGTTGGCGTTTCTGTCCACGAACCAACCATGGCGGCGGAGTGTACACCTCTCCTGAGTCATCACTTGAAATCTCAAACTCCACCTCTTCTAGATCCTCCTCTTCTTCTTCACTCTCTGCTGCAACTGCAACAGCTTCATCTCCTCCACCATCATCGTCTCCATCATCATCATCCTCGTCCTCATCATCATCATCGTTCCCACTGTCATCATCATCATCATCATTGTTTCCACCATCTCCATTGTCATCATCAGAGGGTGGATTCATCTGTGCTTGGAGTGCGGCAATCTGGGCTACCATAACTTCAATAGTTTGATCCCTTTCCTGGACGGTCCCTTGCAACTGTTGTATGTTCTGGGTGTTTTCCTGCACAGTTCCATTAAGATGAGCTATGGTTGCATCCCTGCCTATCAGGGCATTTTCCAGAACTCCCACAGCTTCATGCAAGGTGTCAATCTCCTGTCCTTGGACCACCATACCATTGTTGGCAAAATCTGCAATCTCCTTTACCATCATCACTTTCTCAGCTAGAGCTCCATTCTCCCTTTCCATGTCCTCTATGTGCCTCCGACGGGGCGGCATGTTGTTCCTGTCGCCCGGGGTAACCACAATGTTCCCATCTTCATCACGCCTCCCATAGTCACGGTAGGGTGAGTCTGCTGGCAGTAGGTGTCGGACAAGATGGCACTGGCGAGACAGGGCTTCATGCATGGCCAAGTTTATTCCAAGTCCCCAGTTGCAGTATGTCTTGGTGTAGATCAGATGCACAGGGTTTGGCAAGGCGGCATCTCTGAATATGAAGGTGGTGATCTCCCACGCATCCTCACCATATCCATAGGTGTACAACCTTCTTCCCTTGAACATGGGCAGTGGCAATCCCAATGACTGCGAGAGCTGTGATAATTGTCTTAAAAAGGGCCTTGGTGACTCCATGGTTGCATACTCAGTCCTGACTTCTCCCATCTATTAATTAAAAGAGGAAAGTGTGAGAATAGCATATGGTAAGAATTTACGAGAGTGAAAGGCATAAGATGAAAGACAGAGTTAATAAGCTTTAGTAATTCTATGGATTCCTAATCCAAACCTAGGTCACGATCCTACAGTCCACACACGGGCTCTGATACCATCTTGTAACACCACGGTTCTGAAAAGACCGTAGCTTCTATGTGACATGCCAATCCCTGGATCGGTTCATTGGCCCACAATAGAATAAGATGAATAACATAGCAAAATATCCGTGTACCATAAATAACGAAGATCCAGAGTACCATTATTACAATAAAAACTTAGCTCTAGGCTAGCTCAAATTATTCAGGGAGCAACATAAATAAAGCAAATCCTCCATTCTTCAATTTGCCCACAAGTGAACAAGTGCCGAGTGGAGTACCGTGGCCTATATCGATTACTCAGAATCAGAATATCCTGCAACATGAAACGTAGCAGCCCCGAAGGGTCAATACATGGAATTTATGGCAAGTAGAGCTAGTAAAGGAGACAATAGTGCTAACATCTAGATGCATTTTTGGCAAGTGGAGTTGTGGCTAGCTTGCATTTGCAAATACCTTTGTCCTACTTTCATAAACAGTTTTTGATTTTGTTTGAAAAGATCCCAATTAAGTTAACCCAACAATGTTAAAGCAATTATGAAATTAGAATGAGCGAGAAACATGTCATGGAATCAATATCAAGCAACTCAGACGTCCATAACTGGGGACACGGCTAATCGATTAGATTATACACCCTGCAGGGGTTAGTACACTTTACCCATGTGACTTGGCCAGCCTAGCTCGTACCATCACTCTCATTTTGGGTGATGATAGGGAGAAGTCCAAGAAGAGACTGTTCGGTAAGTAGCTCCCCAACCCCGACGCGCACCGGTCCAACCTACCAAAATTCTACATCTCTGCATACGCGGGTTCAAGTTACCACAACCTACTAAGTCCAACCAACCGCCCATTCCATTATTGGCACATGGTTGTACACGTAAGCTACAACATAAAGAAGCCAATCATTTTCTCTTGATACCTGGGTGCCTTTCCGCAATGATACCACCAAAAATTATCAATCCCATCACACCCAGGAGATTCATTGATTAAGTTGTTTTAGTTTTCGCAAACCAACACATTTAGAAACAACTTTCAGTGATGTAACCCAGCCCTCGTTCATCATAGCATGACTAAGCACATCTACCAACGGTGGTTCAACTACAAGGAAAGCCCTACCACATAATAGGACATAGCATAGCGATAGTATCATCCTACACATGCATCTACAAAATACACGATAATGCATTGAAAATAGTAGGACAATATCATGAACAAGGTAGCATCTACTTGCCTTGGTTGTAGCGGTCGGAAGAACAATCCACTCACGAGCAAGCGTTGCACTCGTCACAATCTACACGATACAATTGCAATCATAAACAAACCATCCACAAGCATATGCAAACAAAGATGATGCAAGATGCATGCATGACAAGTGGATTGATGCTACAGCAGCATCACATAACCTTATTCAGTAAAGCTACTGAATGCATGCATGGAAAATATTTTTAGCGCAAGGAAAACTAGTATGCAATTTATAATGCTCAATACTAGAGCTAGAACCCAAATAATTCACTACTGTTAACATATTGTTTGTAAAATCTTGGGAAAATTCTACTGTGTAGGCATTAATGAATAGGAACAGTACCAATTGGAATTTCTCAAAAAGGAATTATATAACTCCCTGAGTAATTAAAATACTGCAGAAAGCCATTAAATAGTTTCTGCAAAATTTATTACTGTAAGCCTATCCTTTTATTTCACTTTGAGATTCCCCTTGTTCTACTGAATCCAGGGACATATTATTTGCAATTTTTGGAGTTACAGATCTTTTTCTACGAATTAATTACTCCAAAAAGGCCATTAACTCATTTAATTATTCTGGACAAAATCTTGCTGTAAAAGTGTAAACCAAAGGTACATAAAGATTCTACATGACTTACTGAATCTACACATATTTTATTTGCAATTTTTGGCCCAGCAGATTAATTTCTATGATTTTTACAAGTTTCAACTTATTTCTGCAAATTCTAAATAAATTTTAATTCGAAAGGGAATATTCCAGGAATATTCCTGGCTGACTCAGCGGCTGACTCAGCGCGCGTTGACTGGTCAACCAGTCAACCACGCGGTCTTCACGTGATCTAGGCCGTTCATCGAAGATCGAGCGGCCAGGGAGTGAGGCGGCGGCGGGGCTCACCGGCGATGTCGGTGGCGGACGACGGCAGCGGTTCCGGCGGCTCCTGGCGGCGGCGAGGTGGCGCACGGGGTCGGCGAGGTCGGGGCGGTTCTCCTCGCGGTGGTGGCGCGGGTCGGCGGGCGCGAGGCGGACGGCGGCGAGCGGCTGGAGGCGTCGGCGTCGGGTGGCGTCGGCGTCGGCGTCGGTGGCAACCTGCGGGGGAGGCAGGAGGGCGGCGAGTCAGCGGGGAGGCGCGGGAAAGCTCGCGGGGGTCGCGGGCGATGCGAGGGAGATAGGGAGGCGGCGGCGGCGCTTACCAGGGCGGCGCGCGGTGGCGGAGAACGGCGAGGCGGCGGCGTCGCGATGGGGAAGAGGCGGCGCGGTAGGGAGAGGGCAGGGGCGGCGCGCGGGGTTAAGGGGGGACCCACGCGGGGTTCCACCCGGATTCGGTGGGCAGTTGCGGTGTCCGCGCCGGTCATGGCGGGCGGCGGCGATGGCGGCACCGACAGGTGGGCCCCACCTGTCGGTGGCTGGCGGGCAGCGCGGGCTGGCAGGCGGCACACAGTTATCTGTCGCGCGGGCGGTGGCGGCTGCGGCGCGCGCGCGGGCTGGCTGCTGCGCTGGCTGGGCCGACGCGGCCCAGCAGGCCGGCGTGGCTGCGCTGCTTTTTTTTTGTTTTTTTCCTTTCTTTTTCTGTTTTATTTTTTCCATCGTATCTTCTTCATACGAACTCCGAATCGAGTGATTCTTGTTCCTAAATTTTTGAAAAAACCAGAGGGTCATCATAGGATTATTTGTATCAACACCACTAGCTTACAAAGAGGGTGGAAACACAAACCTAGTATGATCCCTTGTAGGAGCATTTTAGCAAAACAAAATAGGGCTTTGAAAGTAGTGTTTTGCCAGAATCATTTCAAATTGAAATTTTGCATGGATGATCATGATGCAATGACATGAATGATATGCAGAACCAAATCTAAAATTTGGGATGTGACAATTGCATTGTTATGCCTTGCTCAGTTCCTATCAATTGTCTCGCTGTAATTTTTCTACCCTCCATGACATGTTGTTTATCTAATGAGAGCACCTCTAGTGAACTATGGACCCCGGTCCAATCTTTACCATTGATACATTTTCCACTATTACTTTTTTACTTACTGCAAACCATTACCTTCCACACCTTACGTTTAATCCTTTGTTACAGCAAACTGGTGAGCTTGACAACCTCACTAATTTGTTGGGGCAAAGTCTTGAGATTGTGTTGTGCAGGTCTCCACGTTGCTTGCAGCACCTTTGGGGTGTTTCCTTCCTCCTACTGGTTCGATAACCTTGGTTTCTTACTGAGGGAAACTTGCCTGTTAAACTGCATCATACCTTCCTCTTGGGGTCTCCCAACGAAGTGCTGCTGCACTTATCAAGCCTTTTTTCTGGCACCGTTGCCGGGGAGGCTAAGGACGTCTTCACAAGGGGAGTCCTTCACTTTCTTTCTCTTTACTTTGTTATTAGTTTTCTTAGTTTCTTTTGCTTGGTTTTGTTTGCCTCTTTTCAAAAACTCCAAAAAAAATTAGTTTAGTTTGGTTTGCTTTCTTTATTCAAAAACACAAAAAAATTAGTTCCTGCTCTAGTTGTTGGTCTGTCATTGCCTTGCTTGGTCATGCTTTCTATCAATGGATGGTTTCTTTGAAACTAGTTCTTATTGGCATGGTGGGTTCACGGAAGAACAAAAGTATTATTATAAGGAACACCGTTTGTCACAGAAAGGGAAACACTTATGGGAACAAATTGATAAGTTGAATACTATTGCTAGAGACGTGTGCTCTACTTATAATGTTACTTATTGCTTTGATAAGTCCTGCTGCTGTAGGAGGTATAAACACCTGCCTTTTCAATGTGAGTATAATGATAATGTTACCTTATCTTCTTATGTTAAGGGAAATTATGACTTTGATGATGTGGAACAAATTGAAGAATTTACTGCCTTCAAGGGTGCTTTTGAACTTGCCAGTTTGCTTGAAAATACAGATGATAAACCTTATAAACATGAGGTTTTTGAGATACTTAAATTTTGCTTTGATAATTACAAGGAAGAAAATACTATATTCTTGAATATTTTAATAGGCATTTTCCACAAATGGAAGAGACTAATGCCTTGCAGGAGCCTATGGAAGAAGAAATTGTTGAAACTGGAAGCTCATTAGATGAAAAAGAGGGGAGAGTGATGAACAAAAGGAGGAGGAATGGATTATCTACCCATGCCTACCTTCTAATGAGAGTAACTCTTTATCCCTTACATTATTTGATTGTCCCCCATGCTTACCAAAGGAGGATGAATATTATGTTCCTGTGGATCCTTTTGAAATATCTACTTTGGATAAAACCTGTGGAGGTTTTAATCCCACTGTTTTTGAGCTTGATAGAAATTATGTGTTTGTAGATCATGAAAATCATGCTTTATGTAATAGCTATATTGTTGAGTTTATTCATGATGCTACTGGAAATTATTATGAGAGGGGAAAGTATGGTTGTAGAAGTTTTCATGGTACTGAAACACCTCTCTATGTGCTGAAAGTTTTGAAGTTGCTCTTGTTTCATCTTCATATGCATGTCACCTTGTTATTTGTGAATTTATTTGCATACAAGATTCCTATTCATAGGAAGTGGGTTAGAGTAAAATGTGTTATGTATTTGCTTCTTGATGCTCTCTTTGACTTCAATTCATAATTCTTATGTGAGCATCTTCTCAAGCTATCAAGCCTAACTTAAAGGCGTTAAAGAAAAGTACTTGTTGGGAGATAACCCAAGAGTTTCCTTGAGTCTTGGAAGTTATTACTTCAGTAATGACCTCTCCTTATCCTTTTTGTTTGCTTTTTGGGCCAAGAATGACCTCTAATGAGAGGGAAGTAAGATTTGGGGAGTTGCTATCCCGAAACAGATTTCTGTCCTCCACCAAAAAAATCATAAGGTGTCTCTATAACTCGGATTGAGCTGAAAATTTACGAATAACTCCCCCGGTATGTTAGCTAACTTTCGTTAGTTCAACACATTTTTATTTGAGAAACAGAAGATGTTCGAAAAAATTGGTTTCTACCTGCTGGGTCTGTTTTGATAGATTTATGCCATTATTTGCATTTGCTTCTTATTGATTCCTTTTTGAGTTCTCTTTAGGTGAATTAAGCTTTTTGAAGGAGTTGCTACAGTAGCTTGTGTTTTTAGTGAAAAATTTTGTTGTTCCAAAGCTTTTCCGAAAGGTCTATTATCTTTTGAATACACTAATGTTGCTAATGAAGATTGTGTGAAGTTTTGTATGAAGGAAAATTTTCAGGTGTAGAGAGAGAATGATGTAATGAGATGAAGAATGGACAAAAGGTCAATCTTGGGGGTTCCACCCCGGTGTCACCCCAAGAAATATCCAAGAGGTACAAGCGTCAAAGCTTGGGGATGCCCAAGGCATCCCCTTCTTCATCAATAAAAAGCTCATGTCTGTCTAGACACTTCGTTTTTATTGTTTCATGCACAAGTTGTGTTGTTCTTGGAGTGTCTTAGTTTTTGTTTGGTTTGCTTAGTTTGTTTAGTTTTCTTAAATAAAGTAGTTTGGACCCCCGTTCTCGTTGTGTTGTTTGCAAATAAGGTTCTTGGTGTTGGAAAGGAGTAGGAAGTTCTTGCTTGATAAATGCAAGAGGAGCTTGCATTGACTGTGACTTAGACTTTAGCATGAAATGCTAGGTGTTGTTTTTAAATTATGCTTAGTGATTATTGTTGTAGCATGTCTTGTTCCAAACAATTAGGATTGCTTAGTGTGCCTTGAAAAAATTTATACGTTGTTTTAGCATGCAAAAGCATAGTATTGTGGTATTCTCCTTTGATGCTTTGTTTGGGTTGACTTGGCACATGCTCACACCATGTTATGACTATGAACAAGTAATCATAGCCTCTATGATCATTTATTCCTTGACTTGTAGTACCACAATATGCTTTGATTAGTAACGTTTTGTTGCTCTGCATGATTATGGCCATTATTGCTCTCTTAGTTGGTTGCTTCCAGTATTTTGCTAGCCTCCATTTGTATGAGTAAGCTCTTCTCATGCTTCCAACTCCCAAGAAACCAAGTTATTCCAAAGTTTCCACTATAAATTCCTATGCATGGTGTGTTACACCATTCCAAGTATATTCTTGTTTTCAGCTATCTTCCAATTAAAAAACTATTTTGTTATGTGAAAACTTAGTGATTAAATCCCTCACAAACTTGATGGCACACTTTATATTTTTTCCCTAATAAACTTGAACCATTGTGTCTTATATGTTGTATATGCTTGCACTTATACGTTGGAATTAGCAGAACCGTGCTGTCACGGGGAACGTTTTCAACATTGCACTTGTAATTTGTACTCAGTTGATATCATGCTCTTTTGTCTATGGATGTCACCGGTGTGAAATAAAGAGGGAACTTGTAAGTCCATGGAGTATGTATTTTGTGTTAGAGAAACGCCTGGGCCGCTAGCCTAAGCCATGCCCAATCATGGTGGAAACTTGCAGCATCACCATAGTGAGATATCTATGAAGCATCCTCAATAAAAATCTATGCATATAGTAAATAAAAAGATCGCTCAGATGCTCATTGTCTGCTTGCCTTGTCATTTTGTTTATGGGATAGCTCCTGTACGATGTGCATGTACTTACAATGACAAGAACTTACATGTGACTGAAGTTGAGTAGCATGAGGTGTGGCCCTCATATTCAAGGGACTAGAGATTGCCAACTTATACTTTGTCAAGCATATACTCCATCTTTGTTCATTTTAACCTTAACCACTTCAAGATGCTTATGATAGGGGCAATAAGGGCTGAAAGCTAACAAGTACCATAAATTTTTGGAAGCTCTTTCTGAAACCTGAAATCCCTGCTTCCTTTATGAAAGGCTTTTCTTCCACCATTATTTGAGTCTCCGCCTTCTACTTTTAGGCACCATTAAGAGAGCATAGTTGTCATTCTGTGTGCAGTGTCACAAAACTTATTGATTGATGCATATTGTGATATTTCTTGTTCTTGTGCTACTTGTTTCTAGTCACCCTTGCGAACTTTGAAGGTGTCCTATGCATCTATTTGCTACTCTATGATGGACAAGCTGAATGCCACAATTTAACGCATTGCATGCATGTGTTAAACCTGATAAAATGTATGCATAAGTTCAAGTGTGTGGTTTAATAATGCAAATTCAAAACCCTAATTTCCTCCCCTATCTTTGAAACCACATTCAAATAGTTTGAATTTTGAAAATGACAAAATGTTTGGAGCCCAATTGTACTAAAGGGCCCCATAGTATTTTGAATGTTTGCCAAAACCCCTCTGGTATTTTCAAATCACTCAAAATAGATTTGAAATGAAAATACAAAATAGAAGTTGAAAACAGAAAAAAGAAAAGAATTTTACTGGAAAAAAATAGAGCCAGACCGTCCCAGGCCGAGCAGCCCAGCAGCCTCCCTCTCCTCTCTTCCTTTTCTGCGGCCCACCTTGGCCCAACTGCAGCCTGCAGCCGGCCCGATACCCTTTCGTCGTTTGTTCATCATCGTCTCCATCGCTGGATCGACGGAAGCAGCTCGGTGGCTGCTTTCCCCCTGCCGGCGAGCGTCAAGATGCGAGCCGCCGCCCCGGGAGGCCTACGAGTACCTCGACGCCGCTGCGGAAAATCCCTAGCACGCCTCTATCCCTTTCCCCCTCGATTCCATGCGCCATACCAAACCCTAGCTCTCGGGCTCAGCCGCGACCCGACGTCTCCGGCCACCCCGTGCACCGTGGAGTGGCCTGGGAGAGCGCAGCGTCGCTATCGTCATCTCTGCCAAGCCACGCAAGCCAGAAGGAAGTTGTCTGGCCGGAATCGAGCTCGACCTCAACGCCGTCCGCCGCAGTCAAGTCATCGATTCTTCCCCTCCGACCTCCCCTCGCTTCATAGACCTCACCTTCGTGACCGTGGTGAGCAGCTGGTCCTCCTGGACCTCTCCGTTCCTTCCCTCTCGCGCTGTGCTGCTAGCCCGACGAGCACCCGACGCTGCCGCCGTTGTTCGCTGTCGCTGCCGTTGCTCCAGTGACCATACCGAGGCGGCGCCGCCACTAAGTTCCTCCCCTCGGCCTCCTCTTTCGAACGCAGCTAAGCACGCATCCAGGCACACACGGGAACGAGATATCCGTGCTCGACCTGGGGCTTCCCCATTGATGACGTCAGCCAGGCGTCATGCTGGCGTCAAAATTCTTTTCTTTTGTTTCTTTTATTTCCTGTAAATCATTTCTGTAATAAGTAAAATGCTGATAGGTGGGCCCTGTCTGTCAGGGTTTTATCATTTTTGTAAATCATTTCTAAAATTAATAAAAGCCTGACATGTGGGCCCAAGTTGGAAAATAATTTAAATATTTCAAAATAATTTAAAGTGAATTAAAATTTGAGAAATTCATAACTAATTCATTTTAAATCAGAAAAATACAAATAATATATCAAAATGTTCGGAAAAATGAGAACTATCTAATAGAGTTATAATCATGCATTGTTAAGCAATTCACATGACAAGTTTAATTAGAAGAACATATTAACCCCTCACAGATGATTCCGGAGTTTCCCCGAGTTAGGGTTTTCACCCCTCGAAACCCCGTTTAAGCTGTCAAGCATGCCTTAGGGTTTCATTTCAATGCAATTTAACTTGTCATATCATCATACTTGTTTGAGAATTGCATCGATGCCATGTCTTGATTGTTGCCTTTATTTCCGGTGTTGGTTCTTCGTGATAGGATCCGAGCCCGAAGCTGAAGTCAACAACACCGAAGATCAATACTTGTCTACTGACGGACAAGGCAAGCGTAGCCTCTCATTCTGAACCTACTTTTACAAAGTATATTACTTTCTCGCTATGATGCACACGATTCCAATGTGGTATTTTGTCGGTAGTTAGGGTTACCTATCTGCTGCATAGTTTCCCTGTTGTAGCCTTATACTCCTGATCCACTGCTCCTAGCATACCTAGGTTTGGCATATGAGCATTGCTAGAGCTTCTGAGATAGACAGCTTAGCCATGCATAGTATCAATGTCTGATCTATCAGAACGATGAGTCAGAGATGCCGGAGAATCTAGAAAGGTAGGAGTTGATGACATCCTCGAAGGAGTTAACTAAATATGTTAAGGCTTGTATGGGAAGCCACGTTGGGTGTGGTTTTTGTAGTCCCATGCTCGCCACCACTAGGAACTGAGTTCTTACCTTTGGAACCAAGACGAGCGTGCAACCACATGGGGCCTGGACAACCTCATGACTGACTAACTTGCCTAGTAGATTCCATGAGTCACATAGTTCAGGCGTTCCATTCGACATATGCCTAGAAAATATTTTGAAAGATTTGCCCGGTGAAGTTGGTTCATTCATAACAGGTAGGTAAGCGTGGCCGAGGTTGCTTGGGGTAGATAGCGCCCCTGGTAAACCAACCTCGCATCACATCTTTAAGTACTGGCTTCGGGATTTGACCCGTTATGGCGGAATCATACTTATTGCGTGACTCATGGTCTCGGCAAAAGCAAGGTAAAGGTCGTGGTCAACCACCCTCTGCCGGCCTTCCAAGGAAGAGGGCTAATAATTTGGCATTAAGAGTCGGTTGGTACGTGTGGGTAAAGTTGTACACCCCTGCAGGGTTAAATCTTTTCGAAAAGTTGTGTTCACGGTTATGAATGACTTGGCGACCAGACTTAAGATCATAGATAACATTAACCACTATAAAACTTGCTGATCAACGTGTGCTTAAGGATGCTTCCTCCGGGTTGAGGGGGTGATCCTAGATAGGAGGTTCTGATAAAGCTGGTGGTTATCAAGATGTGATGAACAAGATGAAGAAGTCGCTATCTTATCTCTTTTTAAAGATTCTGAGTAGACGAGCCTCTTCTCTCTCTTGTTTACAAATAAAGATTGCTTTCCGCAAAATAAAATCTAGAGAAAGCTTTTCTAGCCAGAGCATGTAGATAATAGGTTATCTAAGTCTTGCGGAGTACATTCTCGTACTCAGCCTTGCGCCATTATTGTTTTTCTACAGAAGATCTGGTTGCAACTGAAGGTGGCTTCTACGTTGACATCGACGAGTAGTTGGGGGTCCCAGGTAGCATCCTGAGGACTATGGGATGGACGTCGCTTTTGTTCATGGCCTCTTAGGCCTTTTGCTAAGTTGTTGTGTAGAACAACATAATTTGCTTTCGCTGTGTGATGTAATGTTGGGTCTATGACCTCTGGTTTGGAATAACTCTAATTTCTCACTCTGCTAAGAGTTTAAACTTATGTTGTTGAATCCCCGTGTTCTGTAGTGTTACCGAATCATACTGTGATCTTCCGTGTTTGGGAGTTGAACTTATCTTAGATGGTGATCTGAGGTTAGTTTAACCCTAACCCCGGGGGGTGCTACAGGTTTTGGTATCAAAGCAGGACTGCATGTAGGAAACCCTTTTATTGGTCGATGTTGACTCTAGAAGTTGACAAAACTATTTGAAAATTAAAATTATTTGCAGAAACTCTGACTAGGATTCTTTTTATTCCTTCTCTGGTGTGTTTCTAATGATGGAGTTCTTCTTATCCTATTTGGTTTGAAAAGGTTTTCATTCCTTACCTCATATCTCAAAACTTTTAGGATTGTGGTTTTGGGGTTGCCTCTCTAAAAGTACTCCGTACTTGGTTGATATTCTCAGAGTTCCAAGATATCTCAGCTTTGCTTGGTGTGTAACATCTTAGCACTCCATGGTCATGGTTTGTAAGTCAGCTGGTTAGTGTATACATTAGTATGCTTTGATACTACCATGCTTGATAAGATGATACATTTATATCAAGTACTCTTTGTTCATCTTTCCGTCTTGTTTCTTTGAATCCCTTTTCTAGCCTTTTCTTTGTTCTTTCAGGATGGGTGATACCTCTCGTGCCCGTACTCGTGCTCATGCACGTGGTGCTGCAAATGAGGGTGAATCTTCCAACCTTCCTCCACCGCCGTCCATGGTTCAACTCATGGCCATGTACGAAACCAACCGTGCTGACAACATGAGGCTCCTTGAAAGGATTGAGCGCAACACCGCTCAACGCCAGAAAAATCTAGTTGGAATCAAGGACTTCACATGTCTCACTCCGCCAGTTTTCAGCTATTCCACTGAGCCACTTGATGCGGACTACTGGCTTCGCACCATGGAGCGCAAACTTCAGGTTGGTCATGTTGCTCAAGCTGATTGGGTGACTTTTGCTGCCTATCATCTGGAGGGAGCAGCTAATTCCTGGTGGGAAAATTTCTTGGCTATGCAAGAAGCTCAACATGTTGTTACATGGCAAGAGTTCACTGAAGCCTTCCGAGCTTATCATATTTCGGAGGGTCTGATGGATCAGAAGAGGGAGGAGTTCCTCAAGCTTAAGCAGGGCACTGGTTCTGTGTGTGATTACCAGTGCAAATTCAATCGTCTTGCCTGCTATGCTATTGAAGAGGTCTCCACTGATGTTAAGAAGCAAGCTTTGTTCCGCAAGGGACTGGATCCTGAGGTTCGTCGTGATCTCCATCTCATGGACTTTGTTAACTTTCAAGGTCTTGTTAACAAGGCTATGAAAGCTGAGAGTGGAAAGGTGGAGTATGAAGAAACTCGTAAGCGTCCTCGGGAGGGGTACAACAAGGCTGGTTCTGGTAATAACACTACTAGGAAAACGCCTGTTCATGGCGCACCTGTAAACAGCATCTGTGGCACACTAGGGGTGCGCCACGGGCCTCGCGCTACGGCTATCTCCTAGCTGTGGCGCACTGCCTGGTGCGCCACGGTTATATCGAGATAGGCGTAGCGCACTACCAGGTGCGCCACGGGTAGGGGTACAGGGTGCGCCACAGATGTGTTTTTCAAAAAACAAAAAAAATGCAAAAAACACCCTCGTTTTGAATTGCAAAAGCAATCGGGTCCGTGCATCGCCGCCGCACTCGTGTCACCTCGTCGGAGCATGGCCGTGGCAGGGAGGTGCGGGAGGGGTCGTGGCCGCTCTAGTCCTCACCGGCGTCGAGGTGGTAGGAAGGGTGTGGTTGGAGAAAGGAAGGTAGGAAGAGAGGGAGGAAGGAAGAGATGGAGGAAGGAAGAGAGGGAGGAAGAGAGGTAGGAAGGAAGAGATGGAGGAAGAGAGGGAGGAAGTAAGAGATGGAGGAAGAGAGGGAGTAAGAGAGGGAGGAAGGAAGAGATGGAGGAAGAGAGGGAGGAAGGGAGGTCGGACGCCGCCGTCACTGCAAGGAGAGGAGGAGGCCGCCGTTGCGCCGCCGCCGCGCCACCATCACTGCAAGGAGAGAAGGAGGCTGTCGGCGCGCCGTCACTGCAAGGAGATGAGAAGGGGAAGGAGGAGAAGGAAGAAGGAAGAAGGAGAACGAGAAGGAAGAAGGAGAAGGGAGAAGGAAGAAGGAGAAGGGAAAGGAAAAGGAAGAGGGAAAAGAGGGAGGGAAAAGGGGGAAGGGAAAGGTAGGTGGACGGGGTGAGGATTCGAAATTTGAATCCCGCCCAAGCTTATCCGTGGCGCACTAGGTGGTGGTGCGCTACGGGTAAGTCGCCCTCTATTTTTTTTTACAGGAAAAAACGGTCTTTTGACCGTAACTTTTTACTCTTTTCGAATTTTGAAAATCTAAAAATCGCTAAACGACCATAGTTCATTGCGAGCAGATGCGAAATCTCGTTCTCGTCATTTTGGTATATTATACGATTTTTTTCAATATCGTATGCAAAAGTTACGGCCTTTTTACTGTGGCATGACTTTTTTTGCAAATAAAGTCGAAAGTCATGTTTGTTAATTTTACAAGAAGCTATACCACATTACCTACCTAAATATGAAAGGATTTAATTTTTTGAAGTGTTTATCATTTTCTTTTATTGTTTGCAAAGCCTAAAAAGGCGATCCACAGGGGGGTGGAGTTGGTGCAGGATAGTTAGGCATAGGGCACTAGGGCAAGGTGTCCTACTACTAAGTTTATACATCCGTGGCGCACATGGCATAGTGCGCCACAGAACTTGCCACAACCGTAGCGCACCTACCCCATGTGCGCTACGGGTACGTGGCATGCGGCTGCCAGGCCCCTGGCCCATACATATCTGTGGCACACATACCTCATGTGTGTCACGGTTGTTCTAGTTACTATTAGGGCACTACCCACAGGTGAGCCACGCCTATTTTACCCGTGGGGCACTTCAACCATGTGAGTCACAGATGTGCGGATTACCTATAGCCCTTTTACTAGTAGTGTAAGAAGCGTCGTGTCTTCGTGCCTTACAGTGTTGTGCCACGTGCTCCTTATACTCCAAGGACTTCTGGATATGCACCTCGTCCGAATGCTACTCCAAACAATGCTGGTGGATCAAATTATCCTGCTGCTGGTACTGGATTAGGCCTTATATGTTTCATATGTCGCCAACATGGCCACTATGCAAGAGATTGTCCTCAAAAGAGTGGTGCAGAGAAGGCACAACCACCAAAGAAGAATGATAAGTATCCAGGTGTTGGAAAAGGACGCCTGAACCATATCTCTGCTGAGGAGGCTCAGGAAGATCCAAGCGTCATCATGGGTACGCTTCGTATCAATCATATTCCAGCTAAAGTTTCGTTTGATTCTGGAGAATCGCATTCATTCCTGTCACAAGCTTTTGTTCAAATGCATGGGATAAATTTTGAGGGGTTATCTGTTCCTCTACTAGTTCAGTCTCCTGGTTCTAGTTGGCGTTCCACCATGGTTAGTCATGGGAATCTAATCGAAGTTGCATTTCAACTTTTCCCCACTTCTTTAATCGCCCTCAAGTCAACTGACATTGACATCATTTTGGGCATGGACTAGTTGACCCGTTATCAAGCCATTCTCGATTATACAACCAAGTCTGTGACTCTGACTAGTCCTGCTGGCATAACAGTCAAGTATTGGACCGTAGGGTCACTATCTCCTTCAGTTGTTTCCATTCCTGAAGCAGAGTTGTATGCTCTTGAAGTTCTACCTCCGTTAGAGATCCAAGATGTTTCCATGGTCTTTGAATTCCCGGATGTCTTCCCTGAGGAGTTTCCTGGCATGCCACCTGATCGAAGTGTGGAGTTTGTCATAGAGTTAGTTCCTGGAACTGCTCCTGTTTCTAAAAGACCCTATCGTATGACTCATCATGAGCTTGTGGAGTTGAAGAAGCAATTAGAGGAGTTAGAAGGAAAAGAATACATTTAGCCCAGCACATCTTGTTGGGGATGTCCTACCATCTTTGTCAAGAAGCGAGATACCAATATACCGCGTCTGGTCGTGGATTATTGCCCACTCAATGATGTGACTATCAAGAACAAGTATCCTCTCCCTAGGATCAACGATCTATTTGATCGGTTAAGTGGTGCCACTGTCTTCTCCAAAATGGATTTAAGGTCAGGGTATCACCGGATAAAGATCCGTAAGGAAGATATTCCAAAGACCGCTTTCACCACTCGGTATGGTCTTTACGAGTATACAGTCATGTCCTTTGGTCTTACCAATGCTCCGGCCACTTTTATGCGGCTCATGAACTCTGTCTTCATGGAGTATCTTGACAAGTTTGTTGTGGTTTACATCGATGACATTCTGGTCTATTCCAGGACTAAAGAAGAGCACGCTGAACATCTTCGTTTGGTGTTGACAAAACTCCGAGAACATCGTCTCTATGCCAAGTTTTCTAAATGTGAGTTTTGGTTACAAGAGCTCGTATTCCTTGGTCATGTTGTTTCCGCCCAAGGAGTTGTTATTATCCCCGATAAGGTCCAAACTATCCTCGACTAGGAGTCTCCTAAATCCGTCAAGGATGTCCGAAGCTTTCTCGGGATGGCTGGTTATTACCGTCGATTCATCGAAAACTTCTCCAGAATTGCAAAGCCGATGACCGATATTCTTAAGAAAGATAAGAAGTTTGAATGGTCTGATAAGGCTGAAGAAAGCTTCCAGATGTTGAAAACCAAGTTAATAACTGCTCCGGTGCTGGTTCTTCTAGACACTAGCAAAGACTTTGTAGTCTTCTGCGATGCCTCTCACCAAGGTCTCGGATGTGTGCTAAAGCAAGATGGGCACGTGGTGGCTTATTCTTCCCGTCATCTAAAACCACATGAGAACAACTACCCAACTCATGATCTTGAGCTTGCAGCTGTTGTTCATGCTCTTAAGCAATGGCGACATTACCTTCTCGGTAGTCGTTGCGAGTTATACTCGGATAATCAGAGTCTAAAGTATCTTTTCACACAACCTGATTTGAATCTCAGGCAAAGAAGATGGTTGGAACTCATCAAGGACTATGATTTGGGTCTCAACTATCAACCTGGGAAAGCCAATGTCGTTGCCGATGCGCTGAGCCGTAAATCTTATTGCAACACCCTGATGATCAAACAAGCACAACCTTCTCTTCATAAGGAGTTTGCCCGATTGAATCTTGAAGTAGTTCCTCGTGGATTCCTTTCTACTCTTGAAGTGAAGTCTTCTATAGAGGATGACATTAATCTTGCTCAGAAATATGACTCTGAAATTGCTGAGATCAAAGGGAACATTGCTAGCGGAGTTGCTAAGTGTTTCTCTGTTGATAAACAAGGTACTGTTTACTTTGGTGATCGTCTGGTAGTACCAAAGAGAACAAAATTGAGGGATTTAATTCTCCAAGAGGCTCATGAATCACCTCTTTCTATCCACCCTAGAGGTACCAATATGTATCAGGATCTTCGTCAAAGATTCTGGTGGTCTGGTATGAAGAAGGATATCGCTCGTTTCGTTGCTGAATGTGACGTTTGTCGTCGCATCAAAGCTGAGCACCGAAGACTCGCTGGTCTCCTGCAACCACATAAAATACCTGAGTGGAAATGGGATGAAGTTGGTATGGATTTCATCACTGGTCTCCCTAAGACTCAGAAAGGAAATGATGCCATCTGGGTAATCATTGACTATTTGTCCAAGGTTGCTCACTTTCTACCTGTTCGCGAGAGTATCAATGCTAGTCAGCTAGCAGATCTATATATCTCTCGAATAGTTGTTCTTCATGGGATTCCGAAGAAAATTGTCTCTGACCGAGGGAGTTTGTTCACCTCAAGGTTCTGGACAACCTTCCAAGCTGCTATGGGAACTCGTTTGTCTTTCAGTACAGCTTATCATCCTAGTACCGGTGGCCAGACCGAAAGAGTGAATCAAATTCTTGAAGACATGCTACGAGCGTGTGTCATATCTTTTGGCAAGGACTGGGAGAAATGCCTTCCTTTTGCTGAATTCTCCTACAACAACAGTTATCAGTCCAGTATAGAAATGGCACCTTTCCAGTTCTTATATGGAAGAACGTGTCGTACTCCTTTGAACTGGTCAGAAACCGGCGAAAGAAAGTTCTTTGGTCCGGATATGATCCAGGTAGCAGAAGATCAAGTTCGTATCATTCGAGATCGTTTGAAAACTACTCAGTCTCGCAAGAAAAGCTATCATGATTGTCACCATCAACATGTTGAATATGAAGTTGGTGATCAAGCTTATCTCCGGGTCACCCCTTTGAAGGGTGTACATCGTTTCGGTATCAAAGGCAAACTGGCTCTTCGCTATGTTGGTCCTTTTCGTGTTCTATGCAGGCAAGGTAACCTCGCATACAAACTGGAGCTGCCTGCAAACTTCCCTGAGGTTCATGACGTCTTTAATGTGTCTCAACTCAAGCGTTGCTTTAAAGACCCTGTCCGTGGTGTTGATCACCAAACCCTTGATCTCCAAAAGGACCTGACTTATCGTGAGTATCCTGTTCGTATCCTTGATGAAGGTGAGAGCAAAACTCGTCGTCAAAACATCAATTTCCTGAAAGTTCAGTGGTCTCATCACTCTGAGGACGAAGCAACCTCGGAACGAGAAGATCGTCTTAGATCTGAGTACCCTGCCTTCTTTTCTAAAACTTAGGAATCCCGGGTCGGGATTCTTGTAAGGGAGGTAGAGCTGTAACAGCCCAAGTTGTAATATATGTACTCAGTACTTAACGCATTGCATGCATGTGTTAAACCTGATAAAATGTATGCATAAGTTCGAGTGTGTGGTTTAAGAATGCAAATTCAAAACCCTAATTTCCTCCCCTATCTTTGAAACCACATTCAAATAGTTTGAATTTTGAAAATGACAAAATGTTTGGAGCCCAATTGTACTAAAGGGCCCCATAGTATTTTGAATGTTTTCCAAAACCCCTCTGGTATTTTCAAATCACTCAAAACAGATTTGAAATGAAAATACAAAACAGAAGTTGAAAACAGAAAAAATAAAATAATTTTACTGAAAAAAATAGAGCCAGACCGTCCCAGGTCGAGCAACCCAGCAACCTCCCTCTCCTCTCTTCCTTTTCCGTGGCCCACCTTGGCCCAACTGCAGCCTGCAGCCGGCCCGATACCCTTTCGTCGTTTGTTCGTCATCGTCACCATCGCCGGATCGACGGAAGCAGCTCGGTGGCCGCTCGCCCGCCGCCGGCGAGCGCCAAGATGCGAGCTGCCGCCCCTGGAGGCCTACAAGTACCTCGACGCCGCTGCAAAGAAGACCTAACACGCCTCTATCCCTTTCCCCCTCGATTCCATGCGCCATACCAAACCCTAGCTCTCGGGCTTCGCCGTGACCCGCCGTCTCCGGCTGCCCCTTGCACCGTGGAGTGGCCTGGGAGAAGCGCGGCGTCGCCATCGTCATCTCTGAGAAGCCAAGCAAGCCGGAAGGAAGTTGTCTGGCCGGAATCGAGCTCGACCTCAACGCCGGCCGCCTTAGTCAAGTCATCGATTCTTCCCCCTCCGACCTCCCCTCGCTTCATAGACCTCACCTTCGTGACCGTGGTGAGCAGCTGGTCCTCCTGGACCTCTCCGTTCCTTCCCTCTCGCGCTGTGCTGCTAGCCCGACGAGCACCCGATGCCGCCGCCGCTGTTCGCTGTCGCCGCCGTCGCTCCGGTGACCATACCGAGGCGGCGCCGCCATTAAGTTGCTCCCCTCGTCCTCCTCTTTCAAACGCAGCTAAGCACGCATCCAGGCACGCACGGGATCGAGAGATCCGTGCTCGACCTGGGGCTTCCCCATTGATGACGTCAGCCAGGCGTCATGTTGGCGTCATAATTCTTTTCTTTTGTTTCTTTTATTTCCTGTAAATCATTTCTGTAATAAGTAAAATGCTGACAGGTGGGCCCTGTCTGTCAGGATTTTATCATTTTTGTAAATCATTTATAAAATTAATAAAAGCCTAACATGTGGGCCCAAGTTGGAAAATAATTTAAATATTTCAAAATAATTTAAAATGAATTAAAATTTGAGAAATTCATAACTATTTCATTTTAAATCAGAAAAATACAAATAATATATCAAAATGTTCGAAAAAAAATGAGAACTATCTAATAGAGTTATAATCATGCATTGTTAAGCAATTCACATGACAAGTTTAATTAGAAGAACATAGTAACCCCTCACAGATGATTCCGGAGTTTCCCCGAGTTAGGGTTTTCACCCCTCGAAACCTCGTCTAAGCTGTCAAGCATGCCTTAGGGTTTCATTTCAATGCAATTTAACTTGCCATATCATCATCCTTGTTTGAGCATTGCATTGATGCCATGTCTTGATTGTTGCCTTTCTTTCCGGTGTTGGTTCTTCGCGATAGGATCCGAGCCCGAAGCTGAAGTCAACAACACCGAAGATCAATACTAGTCTACTGACGGACAAGGCAAGGGTAGAGCCTCATTCTGAACCTACTTTTACAAAGTATATTATTTTATCTCTATGATGCACACGATTTCAATGTGGTCTTTTGTCGGTAGTTAGGGTTACCTATCTGCTGCATAGTTTCCCTGTTGCAGCCTTATACTCCTGATCCACTGCTCCTAGCATACTTAGGTTTGGAATATCAGCGTTGCTAGAGCTTCTGAGATCGACAGCTTAGCCATGCATAGTATAAATGTCTGATCTATCAGAAGGATGAATCAGAGATGCCGGAGAATCTAGAAAGGTAGGAGTTGATGACATCCTCGAAGGAGTTAACTAAATCTGCTAAGGCTTGTATGGGAGGCCACGTTGGGTGTGGTTTTTGTAGTCCCATGCTCACCACCACTAGTAACTGAGTTCTTACCTTTGGAACCAAGACGAGCGTGCAACCACACGGGGCCTGGATAACCTCATGACTGACTAACTTGCCTAGTAGATTCCATGAGTCACATAGCTCGGGCATTCCATTCGACATATGCATAGAAAATCTTTTGAAAGATTTGCCGGGTGAAGTTGGTGCATTCATAATAGGTAGGTAAGCATGTCCGAGGTTGCTTGGGGTAGATAGTGCCCCTGGTAAACCAACCTCGCCTCACATCTTTATGTACCAGCTTCAGGATTTGACCTGTTACGGCGGAATCATACTTATTGCGTGACTCATGGTCTCGGCAAAAGCAAGGTAAAGGTCGTGGTCAACCACCCTCTGTCGGCCTTCCAAGGAAGAGGCCTAATAATTTGGCATTAAGAGTCGGTTGGTACATGTGGGTAAAGTTGTACACCCCTGCAGGGTTAAATCTTTTCGAAAATCCATGCTCACGGTTATGAACGACTTGGTGACCGGACTTAAGATCATATATAACATTAACCACTATAAAACTTGCTGATCCACGTGTGCTTAAGGATGCCTCCTCCGGGTTGAGGGGGTGATCCTAGATAGGAGGTTCTGATAAAGCTGGTGGTTATCAAGATGTGATGAACAAGATGAAGAAGTCGCTATCTTATCCCTTTTAAAAGATTCTGAGTAGGCAAGCCTCTTCTCTCTCTTGTTTACAAATAAAGATTGATTTCCGCAAAAGAAAATCCAGAGAAAGCTTTTCTAGCCAGAGCATGTAGATAATAGGTTATCTAAGTCTTGCGGAGTACATTCTCGTACTCAGCCTTGCGCCATTGTTGTTTTTATAAAGAGGATCTGGTTGCAACTGATGGTGGCTTCTACGTTTACATCGACGAGTAGTTGGGGGTCCCAAGTAGCATCCTGAGGACTATGGGATGGACGTCGCTTTTGTTCATGGCCTCTTAGGCCTTTTGCTAAGTTGTTGTGTAGAACAACATAATTTGCTTTCGCTGTGTGATATAATGTTGGGTCTATGACCTCTGGTTTGTAATAACTCTAATATCTCACTCTGCTAAGAGTTTAAACTTATGTTGTTGAATCCCCGTGTTCTGTAATGTTACCGAATCATACTGTGATCTTCCGTGTTTGGGAGTTGAACTTATCTTAGATGGTGATCTGAGGTTAGTTTAACCCTAACCCCGGGGGGTGCTACATGGAACGAGTGGATTGTTTACCTTACACACTTTGCTTAAAGCAGTTGTCTGTTTCTTGCAACTTAATACTGGAGGGGGTTCGAATGATAACCTGAAGGTGGACTTCTAGTCATAGATGCAGTTGGATGTCGGTCTATGTATATTTTTATATTGCCCAATCGAATCTCATAGGATCTTTTTGTCTGGTATTGCATTGTTATGCCTTATTCAGTTCCTGTCAATTGCCTCGCTGTAATTTGTTTACCCTTCATGCCATGTTGTTTATCTAAGGAGAGCACCTCTAGTGAACTATGGACCCCGTTCCAATATTTACCATTGATACATCTTCCATTGTTACTTGTTTACTTGCTGCAAACCATTACCTTCCATACCATACATTTAATCCTTTGTTATAGAAAACCGGTGAGCTTGACAACCTCACTGATTCATTGGGGCAAAGTCTTGAGTTTGTGTTGTGCAGGTCTCCACGTTGCTTGCAACATCTTTGGGGAATTTCCTTCCTCCTACTGGTTCGATATCCTTGGTTTCTTACTGAGGGAAACTTGCCTGTTGAACTGCATCATACCTTCCTCTTGGGGTCTCCCAACGAAGTGCTGCTTCACTTATCATTCTTCATCACGACAGCCTCCGGTATGAAGCGTGAGTAGTTCCACCTTGGACTACGGGTCCATGTAGTAGCTAGATGGTTGTATCTCCTCCTTTGTGCTTTCATGTCTAGATCTTTTGAGCTCCGTTCATGATCAAGATCTCATCTATTTGTAATCATGCATGTTGTGTTTGCAGGGATCCGATGGATATTGAGATTACTATGTCACATTGACTAATGGTTTTTGTCTTATTGATTCTATCATGTCTGTGTTGAATGTGATCTTGCATGCTCTCCGTTTCTAGTAGCTAGCTTGGCCAAGTAGATGATAGTGACTCCAAGAGGGGGTATTTATGCTCGATAGTGGGTTCATGCCTCTATTTAATCTAAGGGAAGTGACAGAAATCTCTAAGGTTGTAGATGTGTTGTTGCCACTAGGGAGAAAACAACGCTCTCTTGTTCATGGAACAAGTGGATTGTTTACCTTATACACTTTGCTTAATGCAGTTATCTGTTGCTTGCAACTTAATACTGGAGGGGGTTCAGATGATAACCCGAAGGTGGATTTCTAGTCATAGATGCAGTTGGATGGCGGTCTATGTATCTTGTTGTATTGCCCAATAGAATCTCATAGGATCATGATGTCTAGTATTGCATTGTTATGCCTTGCTCGGTCCTGTCAATTGCCCTGCTGTAATTTGTTTACCCAACATGCCATGTTTGTTTATCTAAGGAGAACACCTCTAGTGAACTATGGACCCCGGTCCAATCTTTACCATTGATACATCTTCCACTGTTACTTGTTGCAAACCACTATTACCTTCCACACCATATAGTAAATCCTTTGTTACAGCAAACCGGTGAGATTGACAACCTCATTGTTCGTTGGGGCAAAGTCTTGAGTGTGTGTTGTGAAGGTCTCCAAGTTTCTAGCAACACCTTTGAGTCGCTTCCTTCCTCCTACTAATTCGATAACCTCGGTTTCTTACTGAGGGAAAACTTTCTGTTGTGCTCATCACACCTTTCTCTTGGGGTCTCCCAACGAGGCGTTGACAACACGCCATCATCAAGGGCCTCGGCTCGGCCAAAAACTGGGAGAAGGAGGCGTAGCTACAGAGAGAGGGAGGGGAAAGGGGACTTTTCTTCTTCGGTTAAGTATGAAGTATACGTTTTCATAATAATACCATGTTGGCCTCTGTTATTAACTCGATAAGCAAAAACATGTGGCCAAAACCTAGCGACATAGGCTTCGCTCCGCTCCGTCACAAGTTAGCTTTTCTATGAATTTGGACCACACTTTTAACGAATTACACCCTAAGATAAATTCCATCTTATATCATGAACAGTAACATCTCCCTGAACAAAAAAACACTTTCTTCGCCAATAGCCACTTGGATTATGAGTACTAATCATGCATGAGCAAAAATGTCTTGAACATAATGGTACTTGACATCAGTTTGCTTTTTTGTCTCATGAAACATCTGATCTTTTGTAAGGTGTATAGCACTTTGATTGTCACTGAATAAAGTAATTCAAGAATCATCTCCACGAAGTTATGCAAACAAACATTTTAACCAAACAGATTCGTTGATAGCTTCAACAATAGCCATGTACTGCTCTTCAGTGGTAGATTGGACAATAACAACTTGCAATGTTGCATTCCAACTAACAACATAACCACCAACAGTAAATACATAACCTGACATCTTCTCTTATCTAAATCAACAATAGAATCTGAATCCATGTAGGAACCGAGTCCCTTACCAGCCTTGCCGAATTTCAAACAAGCATTGGAAGTGACAGGTAGCCAAGTGAACAACCTTCCAATATTGATGAGGACATCCCTACTGATTTCCTATCTCCAACTCCTAATGAAGTTGTCGATGTCGCTGCCAAGACCAAGTCCAATGAGATTAGAATTGGACCGATTACTCGATCTCGTGCCAAGCTACTTGAACAATAGGTGAAGTCACTCCTAAATGAATCTGGTGTTTTTATTGATGAGAATTTTATACCACCTAAGTCTATGCACTTGTGTATGATCAGGTTCGTTGAGGAATCAAGCATGGCGTGAGGAGGAGAAGGGCTACAAGAGGAGCCCAGCATGATGATTGCCCAAGGATGCGCGAGGGAGGAGAGGGAGGAAGTCACAAGAGAATATCATCAAGAAGGACGAACAAGTTCATGTGAAGACCGGACTGTCCGCCAACCCGAGAAACAACGAAGTGGTTGTCAGCCAGTACACCAAATAGGACACAACCCGGACACCACCCGGAAACTTTGAAATTTCTGGTCGGACCGGACTGTCCATCACACTCCACCCGTAGTGCCCGGCTTAAGCGGAATGTCTAGCGCATATCAACCGGAATGTCCGACCAACGACCGAATTCTGGTCTGAGTCGGTTTATACCAGTTTGAGTCAGACTTGTTTCTGTTTCGGTTTTTGTCCGTCCCAGCCACCCATATAAGCCCTGAGACGCCCCCATAATATAGTTTAGACCATGTTTAAAGTAAACCCTAGATCTGTTGAGTTGCTACTTGCTTCCAATTGACTCCATACACCAATTCGTATCGATCTGATGTATTTTCTACTATCAATCAAGTGTGATTAGTTGTTCCATTGGGAATTAGCCAATTATAATTTTTGTGTGATCTTCTGTTTCATTAGGTATTAGAAGATTGCAATAACCGCTTCGTCGTCAACGGCTATGTGTGCAAGTCTGTGAAGTTGCGAATATCTATAAGAGTCGAGAGCTGTTGCATTGGCATCAGGGATTGATCGAGAGGTTCGTGAGCGTCATACAGGTTATCTACACCCATTACCATCATCTATCACCTTCTCTTACTAAGAAGATCGGGCCACCTCATATCAAATATACTTACCAAGATTAGCCATGTATCTACTAATCAAACTCATTGCATACAACAAATTAAGACTAACATGTTTTCTTTCTTGCTCAACACTAGAACAAATCATAGCATATATAAAAAACTAACAACACTAGAATACATAACTTTTGACATGTACTCAAACTCTTCGTTAGTAGTAGGATATTGAGCAGCTAACAATTTGAAATGAGGAGCAATAGGAGTACTAACATGTTTTGCATCATGCATATTAAAACCATGAAAAACTTTATTAATGTAACACTTCCGACTAAGAAACAACAAACCAATTTTTTTGTCTCGGGTAATCTCCGTACATAAAATATTCTTAGCATCACCTATATCCTTCGTATCAAACTGTAGGGTTCGCAGCATAGAAAACAAAAAATTTCCTACGATGTGAACTATATACCAAGATCTATCTACTAGATACAAACAACGGGCGGATGTATATCCGTAGAGAACATACCCTTGAAGACCGACAAAGCTTAACGAGTTCAACTCGTGGTTGATGTAGACGATCTCTTGCCGATCTCAAGATCGAGAGGAAGTCCTAGCGCCGCAAATCAGCAGCGCATCCGTGCTCGCAAACACGTTCGAGGCACCGAGCAACCTCCGCCTCCTCGCTCCAGCGATGCAGCGGAAGCATAACTCTTTCTTGCCGAATAGCCACCGGGAACATGTATCTCGCTAGTCCAAGACCATGGGGGATAAATTCTAGAGGGGGAGAGAGATCCTTCACGAGGAGGTGTGAGAGACAAGTGAGGAGGGGTCTCCTTTTATAGGAGGAGGGGGGGCACCCAAGGGGGTGGCCTCCGGCCATGGGGGCTGCCCCCTCCCCTCCTTCATTCATGTGGGTGGACACTCCACTCACAAAATGCCCTTTAAAATCCCTCCACTCAAAAGTCCACTCAAATTCCCATTAAATTTCCACCAAATTTAATGCAAACTCTCATTAAATAAAACTCTTTTATTTTATTCAGAATTTTGTCAATTACTTTAATGACAAACATTCACAAATAACCCCTTGCTAGAATTCTATTTCACATGCATAACCACTTTATGCAATTTCACCCGAAAACCTGTTTCGGTATCTAGTGAAATAAATTCCTGCGCTTGTTCATTCTTTCGGCATGAAACATTTGCTCCAATTGGATGTCGGTGTCTCTTAAGTGTGTCACCCTATGGTTCGTGAATAATGCGGACATGATCGAGACCCCTCTCGGATCAATAATCAGAAGCGGGATCTGGAGACCCATACTGACTCCCACACATTCAACGATGACTTTCTTGTGATCGTCAGAACCTTTTACGCTAGTATCTTAATCCCTTTGTTTCACGATATATTACATGTCCGAGATTCGATCATCGGTATCTCCATACCTAGTTTGATCTCGTTACCGACATGCACTCTTTTCTCGTTCCTGTGATATAACATCCTAGTGATCAAATCACTTGCTTGCAAGCTAATCAATGTGATATCACCGAGAGGGCCCAGAGTATATCTATCCGTCATCGGGATGAACAAATTCCACTCTCGATCCATGAGCCTCAACATAACACTTTATTAGTTCTGAATCCATCTTTATAATCACCCTGTTACGGTGTGACATTTGATGTTATCAAGAAACTCTTCTGGTGTTAGTGATTGACATGATCTCATGGTCTAAGGATTAGGATCACTTCGTAAGTTGTTATAGCAATATAAACTCAATGACTTTGATCGTAATGCTATACTTCGGATGAATGTTCATCACACCATTACACTAATGTTGTGATCCCGTTATTAACAACATCCAATGTCCATGATCAGGAAACCTTGATCATCTTGTTAATCAACGAGCTAGTTTATGAGAGAGGCATAACTAGGAACTTTCTGTTTGTTTATTAAACACACATGTATTAACGTTTCCGTATTAATACAATTATAGCATACAAAATAAACATCTATCATATACTTGGAATACACATAATAAACACTTTATTATTGCCTCTCAGGGCATATTCCCTTCAGTCTCCCACTTGCACTAGAGACAATAATCTAGTTACATAGTGATAAATCTAACACCCATTGAGTTCTGGTGTTGATCATGTTTTGCTCTAGGGAGAGTTTTAGTCAACAGATCTGCTCTATTGAGATCCGTATGTACTTTACAAATCTTTATATCTCCATCCTTGACATGCTCGCGGATGGAGTGAAACCGGCGCTTAATATGCTTGTAATTCTTGTGAGACCTTGGCTCTTTGGCATTGGCAATGGCACCATTGTTGTCACAATAGATCACCATTGGGTCCAACGCATTTGCCACCACTCCTAGTTCGGATATGAACTCCTTCATCCAAACTGCTTCCTGAGCCGCTTCCGAAACAGCAACATATTCGGCCTCCGTTGTTGATCCCGCTACCACAGGTTGTTTGGAGCTACTCCAACTAACCGCTCCGCCATTCATGAGAAATACGTATCCGGATTGAGACTTAGAATCATCCGGATCGGTGTCAAAGCTAGCGTCGACATAACACTTAGCGACGAGATCTTCTTCACCTCCGTATACAAGAAACATATCCTTAGTTCTTCGTAAGTACTTAAGGATATTATTGACCGCTATCCAGTGTTCCGAACCTGGATCCGATTGGTACCTACTAGTCAAACTAATAGCATGTGCCACATCCGGTCTTGTACATAGCATGGCGTACATTATAGAGCCTATGGCTGAAGCATAGGGGACTTTGTCCATTATCTCTCTTTCTTCCGCCAAAGCCGGACTTTGAGTCTTACTCAATGTCTTGCCTTGCAACATAGGTAAGAACCCCTTCTTACTTCCGTCCATTTTAAAATTCTTTAAAATCTTATCAAGGTATGTACTTTGCGATAGCCCTATTGGGCGCCTAGATCTATCTCTATAGATCTTTATGCCTAATATGTATGACGCTTCACCTAGGTCCTTCATTGAAAATTTGCTGTTTAGATAACTTTTAACACTGTTTAAAAGATCTATATCATTTCCGATCAATAATATGTCATCCACATATAATATCAGAAATGCCACATTGCTCCCACTCACTTTCTTGTAAATACAAGCTTCTCCATAAGTTTGGACAAATCCAAACTCTTTGATCACCTCATCAAAGCGGAGATTCCAACTTCGTGATGCTTGCTTCAATCCATAGATGGATCGCTGAAGCTTGCACACCTTGTTAGCATCCTTAGGATCGACAAAACCCTTTGGTTGTATCATATACAACTCTTCTTCAATATTACCATTGAGAAACGCGGTTTTGACATCCATCTGCCATATCTCATAATCGAAATACGCAGCAATTGCTAACATAATCCTAACTGACTTTAGCATCGCTACGGGAGAGAAAGTCTCATCGTAGTCAACTCCTTGAATTTGTCGAAACCCCTTTGCGACAAGTCGAGCTTTATAGACGGTCACATTACCATCAGCATCAGTTTTCCTTTTGAAAATCCATTTGTTCTCCACGGCCTTTCGGTCGTGAGGTAATTCCACCAAGTTCCAAACTTGATTTTCATACATGGATTCCATCTCGGATTTCATGGCTTCTAACCATTTGTTGGAATCCGGGCTCATCATCGCTTCTTCATACGTCGCAGGGTCATCATTTTCATCAACCATGAAATTCATGACAGGATTTCCGTACAGCTCGGGAGCTGCACGCGTCCTGTTTGACCTGCGAGGTTCGGTAGTACTCTCTTTCGGAGTTTCATGATCATTATCATTAGTTCCCTATTCAACAGGTGGAGCCAACTCCGGAACAACTTCCGGCGCTGCGCTACTCGCCATACTTTGAAGAGAAGGTTCCACAACCTCTTCGAGTTCTACCTTCCAACTACTCACACCTTTCGCGAGAAACTCTTTCTCTAGAAAGGATCCATTCTTGGCAACAAAAACCTTGCCCTCGGATCTGTGATAGAAGGAATACCCAATAGTTTCTTTAGGGTATCCTATGAAGACGCATTTTTCCGCTTTGGGTTCGAGTTTATCCGGTTGAAGTTTCTTCACATAAACATCGCATCCCCAAACTTTAAGAAATGACAGCTTAGGTTTGTTTCCAAACCACAATTCATACGGTGTCTTTTCAACGGATTTAGATGGTGCCCGATTTAAAGTGAATGCAGCAGTTTCTAGTGCATAACCCCAAAATGACAACGGCAAGTCCGTCAGAGACATCATAGCTCGAACCATATCTAATAAAGTACGATTACGACGTTCCGACACACCATTTCGCTGTGGTGTTCCGGCAGGTGTGAGTTGTGAAACAATTCCACACTCTTTCATGTGAGTGCTAAACTCGTAACTTAGATACTCACCTCCACGGTCGGACCGTAGAAATTTGATCTTTCTATTACGATGATTTTCCACTTCATTCTGAAATTCCTTGAACTTTTCAAAGGTTTCAGACTTGTGTTTCATCAAGTAGATATAACCGTATCTACTCAAATCATCCGTGAAAGTAACAAAATAACGATATCCACCTCGCGCCGACACACTCATTGGACCACATACATCAGAATGTATGATTTCCAATAAATCTGTCGCCCGTTCCATTGAACCGGAAAACGGCGTTCTAGTCATCTTGCCCATAAGGCATGGCTCACATGTATCAAATGATTCATAATCAAGTGATTCCAAAAGTCCATCCGAATGGAGCTTCTTCATGCGTTTAACGCCAATATGACCTAGACGACAGTGCCACATATATGCGAATATATCATCATTAAGTTTAATCCTTTTAGCATCAACATTATGAATATGTGTAACATTATCATCGAGATCTAATAGAAATAAACCATTCATCATCGGTGCATGACCATAAAAGATTTCATTCATATAAATGGAACAACCATTGTTCTCGGATTTAAATGAATAACCACTTCGCATCAAACACGATCCAGATACAATGTTCATGCTCAGTGTAGGCACCAGATAACATTTATTCAAGTTTATAACTAATCCCGACGGTAAGTGGAGAGGCAGCGTTCTGACGGCGATCACATCAACGCTTGATCCATTGCCGACACGCATCTTGACCTCACCCCTTGCTAGCGGTCGCTTGTTCCGCAGCCCCTGATTCGAGTTACAAATATTAGCAACTGAACCGGTATCAAATACCCAGGTGCTACTGCTAGCACTAGTCAAGTACACATCAATAACATGTATATCATATATACCTTTGTTTGCCTTGCCGGCCTTCTTGTCTGCCAGATACTTGGGGCAGTTGCGCTTCCAGTGGCCAGTCCCCTTACAATAGTAGCACTCGGAATCAGACTTAGGTCCAACTCGGGGTTTCTTTTCAGGCGCGGCAATAGGCTTGCCGCCCTTACTTCCCCTCCGTTTTCCCTTCTTGTCTTTCTTGAAACCAGTGTTCCTATTGATCATCAACACTTGATGTTCCTTTTTGATCTCCACTTCTGCAGTTTTAAGCATTGACAGAAGCTCGGGGAGAGACTTCTTCATGCCTTGCATATTATAGTTCATCACGAAGCTCTTATAGCTAGGTGGCAGAGACTGCAGAACACGATGGATGCCTAAGTCAATGGGAATCGATATTCCCAAGGACACAAGCTTATCGGCGTAACCCAACATCTTGAGTACATGCTCACTAACGGAGCTGTGCTCTTCCATCATGCAGCTAAAGAACTTTTCTGAAGCGTTGTAGCTCTCTACATCAGCATGTGTGTCAAAAATCATTTTCAACTCACCCATTGTATCAAATGCATTGCCGTTTTCGAAACGCTTTCGAAGTTCCGGCTCTAGCCCATACAATATGCCGCAATGAACTAAGTTGTGGTCCTCCTGACGAGTCTGATAGACATTCTTCTCCTCGTCAGGGGCATCATCAAAAGGTGGGGGGCCTAACGGCGCTTCTAGCACATATTGCTTTTGTGCAGCAGAGAGGAGAATCCTCAAATTCATGGCCCACTCGGTAAAGTTGCTACCGTTCGTTGCAAGTTTCTCTTTCTCCATGAACACATTGAAATTAAAAGCAGGTGGTGCCATCTACAACAGAATTTGTAAAGTTTAGACTAAGTGTATGATAGATTGAGTTCAACTAATATATATTACGAATGAACTCCCACTCAAAAACGACATCCCTCATGCCTTTTTGGTGATTACATGAACCAAATCCACTACACCAAGTCCGATCATCACGTGAGTCGGTATAGCTTCAAAGGCGAGCATCAAATGGGCATCATATCAACTATATGACTCATGCTTAACCTTTCGGTCTATGTTCCGAGGCCATGTCTGTACATGCTAGGCTCGCCAAGTTAGAACCTTAGTATTCGCGTGTGTAACTGTTTTACACCCGAAATATGGTCGTGGATCCAAGAACACCCGATCATCACGTGATGTCTTGGAGCGAAGAAAACATAATCGGTGCATACTAAAGGAAGAACACATTCTTATCTTGATATTTAAATGAGGGATCATCTTATTATGCTAACAAAGCGCTAAACAAGCAATATAAGATGCAATCAAACATCATATGTTTATTAGTGAAATTATATGGTTCCCGCAGATGATCTCTATCATGTGCATCGTGGTATGATCACTATCATACCTATATGTGTAAATCCAAGGTCTATGGATTTTACACGCTATGTGTGTTGTAAGAGTATCATCTCATACTTCTACTTACAACACTACCATATCATAACACTAGCCCTGCAACAATATAAACTAGACGCCTCTAATTTATCCATTGCAAGTTTTACGTGGCTTAGGGCTTTCGAGATAGAACCGTTCTTACCTACGAACATGAACCACAACGAGGATAATCAAATTGTTGACAACTCGCTTGCAAAATAGATATTGACTATAGTAGGAGAGACAGACACCCGCTAGCCACTTATGCAAACTAGTTGCATGTCAAGCGTGGAACAGGTCTCATGTGCGAGGACATGTAAAGTTTGTCCGGGCCGCTTCATCCCACTATGCCACCAATATCCAAAATTACAACAAAGGAGCAACAACATGATCATCATCGCCCACATACTCATATGTGTACTACCCGTGTAAAGTATCTACGCATAGATCCGGCTCTGATACCACTGTAGGGTTCGCAGCATAGAAAACAAAAAAATTCCTACGATGTGAACTATATACCAAGATCTATCTACTAGATACAAACAACGGGTGGATGTATATCCGTAGAGAACATACCCTTGAAGACCGACAAAGCTTAACGAGTTCAACTCGTGGTTGATGTAGACGATCTCTTGCCGATCTCAAGATCGAGAGGAAGTCCTAGCGCCGCAAATCAGCAGCGCATCCGTGCTCGCACACACGTTCGAGGCACTGAGCAACCTCCGCCTCCTCGCTCCAGCGATGCAGCGGAAGCACAACTCTTTCTTGCCGAATAGCCACCGGGAACATGTATCTCGCTAGTCCGAGACCATGGGGGATACATTCTAGAGGGGGAGAGAGATCCTTCACGAGGAGGTGTAAGAGACAAGTGAGGAGGGGGGCTCCTTTTATAGGAGGAGGGGGGCACCCAAGGGGGTGGCCGCCGGCCATGGGGGCTGCCCCCTCCCCTCCTTAATTCATGTGGGTGGACACTCCACTCACAAAATGCCCTTTAAAATCCCTCCACTCAAAAGTCCACTCAAATTCCCATTAAATTTCCACCAAATTTAATGCAAACTCTCATTAAATAAAACTCTTTTATTTTATTCAGAATTTTGTCAATTACTTTAATGACAAACATTCACAAATAACCCCTTGCTAGAATTCTATTTCACATGCATAACCACTTTATGCAATTTCACCCGAAAACCTGTTTCGGTATCTAGTGAAATAAATTCCTGCGCTTGTTCATTCTTTCGGCATGAAACATTTGCTCCAATTGGATGTCGGTGTCTCTAAAGTGTGTCACCCTACGGTTCGTGAATAATGCGGACATGATCGAGACCCCTCTCGGATCAATAATCAGAAGCGGGATCTGGAGACCCATACTGACTCCCACACATTCAACGATGACTTTCTTGTGATCGTCGGAACCTTTTACGCTAGTATCTTAATCCCTTTGTTTCACGATATATTACATGTCCGAGATTCGATCATCGGTATCTCCATACCTAGTTTGATCTCGTTACCGACATGCACTCTTTTCTCGTTCCTGTGATATAACATCCTAGTGATCAAATCACTTGCTTGCAAGCTAATCAATGTGATATCACCGAGAGGGCCCAGAGTATATCTATCCATCATCGGGATGAACAAATTCCACTCTCGATCCATGAGCCTCAACATAACACTTTATTAGTTCTGAATCCATCTTTATAATCACCCTGTTACGGTGTGACGTTTGATGTTATCAAGAAACTCTTCCGGTGTTAGTGATTGACATGATCTCATGGTCTAAGGATTAGGATCACTTCGTAAGTTGTTATAGCAATATAAACTCAATGACTTTGATCGTAATGCTATACTTCGGATGAATGTTCATCACACCATTACACTAATGTTGTGATCCCGTTATTAACAACATCCAATGTCCATGATCAGGAAACCTTGATCATCTTGTTAATCAACGAGCTAGTTTATGAGAGAGGCATAACTAGGAACTTTCTGTTTGTTTATTAAACACACATGTATTAACGTTTCCGTATTAATACAATTATAGCATGCAAAATAAACATCTATCATATACTTGGAATACACATAATAAACACTTTATTATTGCCTCTCAGGGCATATTCCCTTCACAAACCCACTACTTAGGTGTGCCTTCAAAATAGTGTTTTCTTTCTTGCTCTTGGCAGCAATCGACATCATATAACATCAACTATACGGGTGGTTCATTAATAAACTTAATGTAAACATAGTTATCATATTGTTACCTCTTGAAACCATGCGAAATCGAATGAGTCAAACCTTTTATACCACCATATTGGAGACTGCTTCAAACACAAAATCCTCTCTACCAAGAACTATGAACTCTTCATGTTGGTCCATTTATATATCATTCTCAAGTTCTTCATGAAAAATCAGTCTTTACATCTAACTACTCAAGTTCAAGATCATGTATAGTAACAATGCCGAAAAGTATGCTTTACAACAAGAGAGAACACATCATTATAATCAATACCTAGTATTTGATAGTATCCTTTAGCTATAACCTTGCCTTAAACCTTGAATCCTCGTTAGGAGACAAATCTTCCTTCCTTTTGTAATAGACATACTATTTTTTTAGGCAAGCGAACTATTGGAGATATGCCCTAGAGGCAATAATAAAAGTGGTTATTATTATATCTTTGTGTTTATGATAAATGTTTACATTCATGCTATAACAATATTAAACTAGAAACATTAATACTTGTGTGATTTGTAAACTAAATTAGAGTCCCTAGTAAATCCTCTTTGTAATACTAGCTTGTTGGTTAATAGATGATCGTGGTTTCCCGATCATGAGCATTGAGATGCTGTTAACAACAGGATCACATCATTAGGAGAATGATATGATGGACATACTCCTATAGATAAGCGTAGCATTAAGATCAAGTCATTTCAATAGTTTGTTTGCTATAAGCTTTCTCATACATAGTAACCTAATTCCTTCGACCATGAGATTATGCTAATCACCATCACCGGAAGGATACTTTGATGACATCAAATGCCACACCGTAACTGGGTGTCTATAAAGGTGGCATTGAGTGTTCAGAAAGTATGGGTTGAGGCACATGGATCAAGAATGGGATTTGTCCATCCATATGATGGATAGATATACTCTGGGCCCTCTCGGTGGAATGTCATCCAATTAGCTTGCAAGCATGTGACTGGCTCACAAGGGATCACATATCATGGGAACAAGAAAAGAGTACTTATCGGTAATGAGGTTGAACTAGGTATGCAGAGATACCGACGATCAAAACCTCGGATAAGTAAACTATCGTGAGACAAAGGGAAATTGGTATCGTATGTAAGTGGTTCATTCGATCACAAAGTAATCATAGAAATATGTGGGAGCCATATGAATTTCCAGATTCCTCTATTGGTTATTGATCGGAGAAGTGTCTCGATCATGTCCGCATAATTCACGAACTATAGGGAGACACACTTAACGATTAGATGTTGTTTAGTAGATATGGAATGTTAATAGGGATACCGAATGTTGTTCGGAGTCTCGGATGGGATCTGGGATATCACGAGGAGATTCGGAATGGTCCGGAGAATAACATTCATATAAGGAAAGTCCGATTTCGGAGTTCGGGAAAGTTTCCGATGGTTTCATCGAAGAGGTTCTAGAAGGGTCTAGAAGGTTCACCGGACCGGAAGGGGAATGTTCCATGAATGTGTCATGGATATGTGGAAAGATTGGATCATATCCTAGGTCACTTGGTGTGTGCATTTGCAAGAGAGAATTAAAGCTCTAAATTGAAAGTCAAACGGAAGTTTGAAAAGTCAAACTGGAACAATGGTTTCCTAGTGGAAGAAGGAACAAGTCCTTTTCTCAATCCAACTTGGGTTTGGGTTTTGATTCAAACCCCCCTCTCATAAATAGAGGGGGAGGGCTGCCCCAAAGCACACAAGCCCTAGCCCCTCTCCACCCGAGCCGCCGCCGCCGACCCGCCGCCGCCAGCCGTCGCCGCCGGTCTGTCGCCGCCGCCCTAGCCACCGTCGGTCTGTCGCCGACGCCTCCTCCTCCTCCCAGACTTCTAAACCCTAGATCTTCGGGAAACCCTAATCCACCATAACTCGCACCGGCTTAGGCGAAGCCCTGCGGGATCTTGCCTCTACTTCCGACACCATGCCGTCGTGCTACCGGAATTGCGAGGGGAGAACTACAACCTCTGCTGCCTGCTGGAACAAGGGAGATGAAGGTCTTCATCGAGTACCGAACGTGTGACCGATTGCGGAAGCGCTGCCGGAACGCAGCGCCGAAAGGATCGTCTACGCGATCTTGAGATCGGCAAGTGTACGACTACATCACCCACGAGAATCTGCTCTCATTAACCGCTTTGGAATCTTCAAGGGTGAGTGCTTCTATCGACTCGTTACTACAATCTAGTAGATAGATCTTGGCTTGTTTGTGTGCATGCGGTAGAATTTTTTTGTTTTCCATGCTACGAACCCCTACAGTGGTATCAGAGCCGTGTCCATATGTAGATCTGTTGAACGAGTAGAACACAATGGTCATTGTGGGCGGTGGTGCATTTATTATCAATTGATTTTTGTGTACTTTGCATCTTGCGGTATGATGGGATGAAGCGGCCCGGGCTAGCCTTACATGACATCGTTCGTGAGACTTGCTCCACGCTCAACATGCAACTTGTATTGCATAAGTGGCTTTGCGGGTGTCTATCTCTCCCATCATAGTATAGATTCAATTTACAACGAGCACTTGATAGTTCAAACATCAACGTTGTGGTTCTTGTTCGTAAGTTAGAACGACACTTATTGAAAGCCCCAAACCACGTAAAATATGCAAAGAAAATTAGAGGCGTCTAACTTTGTTTTGCAGGGTGTGCCGTGATGTGATATGGCCATGATTGTGATTACATATGATGTATGCAATGTTACTTATTGTAAGTTGGCAACCGGCAGGAGCCATATGGTTGTCTTTTAAATTCCGTTAAGACCTGCGTGTCTATTCAAAGTAGTTGTAGTAGTTGAAGCTGGTGGACGACAACCATGAAACGACGCCATTGACCTTGACGCCATACCGGTGATGATGGAGATCATGTTCGTGCTTGAAGATGGAGATCGGAAGCACAAGAAGAAAGGCCATATCATATCACATATTATGAATTGCATGTGATGTTAATCCTTTTATGCATCTTGTATTGCTTAGTTCACGATGGTAGCATTATAAGATGATCCCTCAAGCACAAAAATTTCAAGTTTTAAAGTGTTCATCCTTAGTAAGCACCGTTGCTAAAGCTCGTTGTTTCGAAGCACCACGTGATGATCGGGTGTGTTAGATTCTGCGAGTGTATACAACGTGAGCAAGCCAGATTTGCTCATGCAGAAGCTAAGGTTTGATCTTGACGAGCCTAGCATGTACGGACATGGTCTCAGAACATGGATCATCGAAAGGTAAAGCATGAGTCATATAGTAGATATGATGAACATGTTGATTGTTCGCCATTGAAGCTACATCAACTCTCGTGATGATCGGTTTTGATGTGGTGGATTTGGTTCGTGTGATCACTAAAACAATTTGAGGGATATTGTTTTGAGTGGGAGTTAACCTAGATTAATTTAACTATTAATTAAACTCAATTTGTCATAAACTTAGTCTAAACTATTGCAAATATGTTGTAGATCAATGGCGACCCCTAACATCAATTTTAATGTGTTCCTAGAGAAAGAAAAGTTGAAAACAATGGAAGCAACTTCACGGATTGGTTCCGCAATTTGAGGATTGTCCTCAATGCTGGTAATTTGACCTATGTGTCGGATGCACCGCTGGGTGACCCGCCTGCAGCTAATGCCACCGTCGAGGTAAAGAATGTATTCCTCGCTCGGAAGAATCAGTACTCCACAATTCAGTGTGCTATCTTGTATGGTTTGGAATCGGAGCTTCAGAAAAGGTTTGAGAATCATGACCCACATGATATTGTCCGTGAACTCAAAATAATATTTGAGGCTCACGCGGCAGTTGAGAGTTATGAGGCTTCTGAAAAGTTCTTTAACTGCAAGATGGAAGAGGGCAGCTCCGTTAGTGAGCACGTGCGTAAGATGTCTAGGCACGCTAGCAAGCTTCAAAGCTTGGGAATAGTGATTCCTAATGCCTTGGGGATTCACCGTGTCCTCCAATAACTACCACCAAGTTACAAGAACTTTGTGATGAACTACAATATGCAAAACATGGACAAGTCGTTGCTAGAACTCTTCTCCATGTTGAAATCTGCAAAAGTGGAGATCAAGAAAGAGCATCAAGTGTTGTTGGTCAATAAGACCACCAAATTCAAGAAGCAAGGCAAGTCTAAGAAAAAGGGAAACTTCAAGAAGGGCGGTAAGAAAGTTACCGCACCGGCGAAGAAGACCAAGGTTGGGCCTAAGCCTGATACTAAGTGCTTTTACTGCAAGGGAGAAGGTCACTGGAAGCGGAATTGCCCAAAGTACTTGGCGGATTTGAAGAACGACAACATCAAGAAGAAAGGTATATCCGATATACATGCTATTGATGTGTATCTCACTAGTACTCGTAGTAGTTGTAACACCCTCAGAATCGGCCCTATGCAAGTTTTAGCGAAACCCGCCAAACCCGCATAGAAATGATTCAAAGGTGCCCACCAGGCACTTTCGTGCGGGTGGAAAACGAAGTAATAACATTACACAACAGTCCTCGATGGGACCCACAGAACAGATACATGCAACAACGACTCCATGAGTCAAGAATACAGACATAATATACAAAGATCCAAATCACCTTGAAAATGATAGAGCGTCCGACTACGGACAAGATGCAAATGAGCTAAGAGCCCTGAAGAATAACCAATGGCGTCCATAACCTTGCCCAGGCCAAGCCGGAAGGGTAACCCTGCTAACGACGTCGATCTCAAAACCTGCTAAAACAAAAGGGGTGTCGACAAAGGGCAAAGGAAAAAGAGAGAGCGGTCAGTACTGAGGCCAGTACACGGTGAGGCTAGAATTCGGCGGTCCTCGCCTACATAGGTATGGTGGACTGAAGCGGCAGCGCGGCATGCACTAAACAACCTATAGAGACTCGATACAACTGGCGGCTGTCAGAGAGGGGTAAGAAGGACCTATTCGGAACCAAACTGATACTACCACCAAACATACCCATCCTGGTATTTCCCCTCGATACCAACCGAGAAAGTCAACCGAGGAACTCACACAGTTGGCAGTTTTATTTATTCCGTTGTAGTTGCGGCAATTACTAGTCAAATATAGATAGTCATCCTGGTAAAATAAGCAGTGGGCAGTTTTAGTTAACCATTCCGTTGTAGTTGCGACACTTACTAGTCAGATACAATTAGCATGAGATATCCCAAAACCCAGCAGTTGTTGGTACTTTTATTTAGCCATTCCGTTGTAGTTGCAATACTTACTAGTCATATACAATGGTAGCAAGCAAAAAACCAAACAAGCAATTGTTGGCAATTTTATTTAGCCATTCCATTATAGTGAAGCTGATTACTAGTCATTATAAAGTCAAATTTATAGCACTACTTTAGTTATAGTTGTCTATGATCGAGATACTGTGCTCCAAGTCGTCCATAACCGCGGACACGGCTTTCAGAAAGTTTTACCCTGCAGGGGTGCACAAATAGCAACACACACTCGATCAACCTCGGAAAAACCAAATCAAAACCCAACGAGGCCTTCACGACAAAGCAATCACCAGATTCAGAAATATTTCAGGGGGCCACCCCATTAAGCTACCCGCAACGAAGTTAGCTGACTCCGAAACGGACTCAAGGTTTGGGTGGACGGCTGTAAACGACTGGGAACCCGAAAGTGTGACTGGGCTTGTCGATACCGCGAAAACGTGTCCCGATCCTAAACAGTACAGTGTGCAGTACCTCGCACAATTTAAATAAAGCAGTAAAGCATGGCATAAGTACAGGATAGTAAATAAAACCTCAAACTAGTTTGTGGCCCCAAGAAATAAGAATGAATCAAGCTCTGGCTCAGGGGGGTCCCATAATCCTCCCGGATGTGGATAGCGCGAATATTCAAGGAACAGGTATCAAGTACTCGGGGTCCTACGGGACACAAGTGGACGGTTAACAACCAAAAAACATCTATTGCCCACCTATGCCTCTGCATTTACCTACTTCAATTTTAGTTGTTAAACAGTAATTAAAGTCTTGATCAACTCCAACATTAAACATGCGGCAATACTCCAACAACTGTGGTACTGGACGACACGCAACAGCACTTGAGCAAGCGACTACGACGCGCAAGACCAACTATCTACCAAACAACAGGTAATAGGATGTGTCCAAGGCAATATAAGGCTGCAAGGGATATCACGGGTACGAAAACTAGAGCAACGCAACACAGATAGCAATAGATCAACAGGAGGGAATAAATACTATAAAAGTAAGATAGGTAGAAAGGGGGAGATGCTCGCCTGAAAAACATTGCCGAAGGTTCAACCGAAGATCGGGTCGACACTCGCATCAACTCAACGGCCTTATCCGCGAAGAACCAAAACACTAGAATAAACACCGGATGCAATATTTAATACTACGGCAAAAGATCGGGCATGATGCATGTATGATGTATGGCATGGCAAAGGTGCGATGCGATTTAGGTCATATTAAGCGGAACCGGGGTCCCGATTATTAATATATGGTTCTGGTTGTTTAGCTACCCCACAATTTAAATGTTGTAATAACAGGGCAAGATAAGTTACCGGTTCGCTACACAAATTTAAATGGAACCAATATGAGACTAGATTTGTCCGCATATGGGCCCCATATTTAATTATATGGTGAATCATCTAGATAACCCCAAACACCCACAATATGTATGCAACATGTTCATTTAATATGCAACAAGATCAATATTATATATTATAAAAATATGAGGGGTCTCGGATAGGGGTCACACATGGGGTTCGTAAGATCTTGGTTCCGGGGGTTCGGGGTTCGGTCTCAGGGTCCGACGGGGAAAACGATGAAGTTCGGACTCGCGATGGCGAACTTGAGTAGATCGGGTACCGGGGTCTTCGGATCTGGGAAGTAGATCTTGTCGCACGGGCGTCAATGCTTCCGGGAAGGAGAACTTGTCGTTCAGGGTCTCGGTGTTCGACGGGGTTCGGACGCGCCGGGAAGGAGTACTTGTCGCATCTGTGTCCTACGGGTCACAGAATTTGGCATGCCCGGGTTCGGTCTTCGGATCCGTGAAGGAGGACTCGGGGTCTTCGGGTCCGGGAAGAAGAGCTTTGGCATTCCGAGGGATCGGTTTCCGTGTGGCCGGTCTTGGCGTTCGGGTTCTCGACTTCGCATCCGGGAAGAAGGTCTTGGTATACCGACTTTGTTGACGATGGCGATCTTGGCCCAACATCAGCGTGGTTTCCACAAGGCATTGGTCTCAATATGTAGCACTTGGCGATCACGATGCTCTTGAGAGGAACTCGGGGAACGGAGGCCTTCCGTTGGACTTGGCCAGCCCAACATCACTCTTTGTCGAATATATGCCAAACATATAAAAAATAAAACACACCGAACAACACAGGTGGTTGGCGATGCATAGGAAGCTGGAGGTCGGGCTCGCAGAGCGAACAGGACGGCACGAGAGCGGCGGTGCCTGGCTCACGGGAAAGAAAGGATGCGCGGGGAGGTGCAGGTGGTCGGTGATGCAGGAGCTCGGTGAGGGGCGCCTACAAGCTTGGCGGCTTGCGGACGATGGAGGGGCCCGCGTGGCCGCAGTGGTCGATGACGAAGGGCGCAGGGCAGCCGGAGGATGCAACCGGGAGGGAGGAGGTGAGGGCAGCGACGGTGAGGTGGATCTTGGTCACGGGCTGGAGGGAGGCGCGAGTGTAGGGGTTCGTAGCATGGAAAACAAAATTTTTCTATCGCATACAAACAAACAAGCCAAGATCTATCTACTAGATTGTAGCAACGAGTCGATGGAATAACTTACCCTCGAAGATTCCAAAGCGTTTAACGAGAGCGGATTCTCGTGGGTGATGTAGTCGTACTCTTTCCGATCTCAAGATCGTGTAGACGATCCTTCCGGAGCCACGTTCCGGCAGCGCTCCCGCAGTCGGTCACACGTTCGGTACTCGACGAAGACCTTCCTCTCCCTTGTTCCAGCAGGCAGCGGAGGTTGTAGCACTCTCCTAGCGATTCCGGCAGCACAACGGCGTGGTACCGGAAGTAGAGGGGAATCCCGCAGGGCTTCGCCTTAAGCCGGTGCGAGTATGGTGGAGCTTATGAGAGAGGCTATTAGTGGTCTAGTAATTAGACACACCAATTAGAAGGCTCTAAACCAATTAGAAGGCTCTAAACCGCTGGCTAAAGCAATTAGAAGCTCTAAACCAAAACGGCTCTAAACCGGAGGTAGAAGATAGGAACTTGTGTGTTCTAGGAGGGAGCCCTGCCCCTCCTTTTATAGGTGGGGAGGCGCGGCCAGGGGAGGGGAGTCCCTCCCCAAGTCGGCCTTGGGCTGGGCGCCGGCTTGGAGGAGTGGGACTCCTCCTCCAAGTTGGTTCCAACTCCTCTTGCTTGTTTCCCACAGTTTCCTGTTTTAGCCGTTTGACTTTCAAACTGGCAATTTGACTTTCATGTTTTTGGAACAGCAAGAACACTTAGTACATGATGCAATCATTCAATGACACACTCATGTACCCTCCCCCCCCCCCCCCCCCGGAGTGCCGGACAATCCGGAACCTTCTAGAACATTCCCGATGAAAACACCGGAATCATTCCCGAACTCCGAAACGGGACTTTCCTTATATGAATCTTATTCTCCGGACCATTCCGGATCACCTCGTGATATCCCGGATCCCATCCGAGACTCCTAACAACATTCGGTCTCTTTCTCATAATACCATAACTACTCAAACAACGTCGAATCCTTAAGTGTGTCTCCCTACGGTTCGTGAATTATGCGGACATGATCGAGACACTTCTCCGAACAATAACCAATAGAGGAATCTGGAAATTCATATGGCTCCCACATATTTCTACGATTACTTTGCGATCGAATGAACCACTTACATACGATACCAATTTCCCTTTGTCTCACGATATGTTACTTATCCGAGGTTATGATCGTCGGTATCTCTGCATACCTAGTTCAACCTCGTTACCGATAAGTACTCTTTTCTCGTTCCCGTGATATGTGATCCCTTGTGACCAAGTCACATGCTTGCAAGCCAATTGGATGACATTCCACCGAGAGGGCCTAGAGTATATCTATCCGTCATGTGGATGGACAAAATCCCACTCTTGATCCATGTGTTTCAACCAATACTTTCCGAACACTTAATGCCACCTTTATAGCCACCCAGTTACGGTGTGGTGTTTGATGTCATCAAAGCATCCATCCGGTAAAGGTGATATGCATGATCTCATGGTCGAAGGAATTAGGTTACTATGTATCAGAAAGCATATAGCAATTTGAACTATTGAAATGACTTTGATCTTTATGCTACGCTTATCAATAGGAGTATGTCCACCATATCATTCTCCCAACGATATGATCTTGTTGTTGATAACATCTCAATGTTCATGATATGGAAACCACAATCATTTAATCAACCAACAAGCTAGTGAAGTATAGAGGCTATACTAGGGACTTCAATTTAAGTTTACAATTCACACAAGTATTAATGTTTCCTTGTTAATACTATTATAGCATGAATATAAACATTTATCATAAACACAAAGATATAATAATAACTATATTTATTATTGCCTCTAGGGCATATCTCCAACAGTCTCCCACTTGCACTAGAGTCATCTAATCTAGATTACATGGTAATATACCGAACACCCATGGCAGTTTGGTGTTGGTCATGTTTTGCCCTCGGGAGAGGTTTAGTCAACGGATCCGCCACATTCAGATCTGTGTGTACTTTGCAAATCTTTATATCCCCATCCTGGATATGTTCTCGAATAGCGTGAAAACGCAGCTTGATATGCTTCAGCTTCTTGTGTGACCTTGGTTCTTGCGCATTGGCTATGGCGCCCATGTTATCACAGTAGATAGACATTGGGTCCAGCACACTTGGAACCACACCCAGCTCTGTAATGAACTCTTTCATCCATATCGCTTCTTGTGAAGCCTCCGAAGCAGCCATGTATTCCGATTCAGTTGAAGATCTCGCCACAACGCTTTGCTTTGCACTCCTCCAGCTAACTGCTGCACCATTCAAAATAAATACGTATCCGGATTGTGATTTAGAATCATCTGGATCGGTGTTCCAACTAGCATCGGTGTAACCATTAACAACGAGCTATTCATCACCTCCATAAGAAAGAACCATATCCTTAGTTCTTCTCAAGTACTTAAGGATGTTTTTGACCGCTGTCCAACGATCCACTCCTGGATCACTTTGATATCTGCTAGTTAAACTAACAGCATATGCAATGTCGGGTCTAGTACATAGCATGGCATACATTAGAGATCCTATGGCTGAGGCATAGGGAGTCTTACTCATCCTTTCTCTATCTTCTGCCGATGTTGGACTTTGAGTTTTACTCAAGGTCGTATTGGGCAACATGGGCAAGAACCCTTTCTTGCTTTCTTCCATTCCAAACTTCTTTAGAACTTTGTCCAAATATGTACTCTGTGACAATGATATTTGGCGTTTCGATCTATCTCTATAAATCTTTATGCCTAATATGTAAGCTGCTTCGCCAAGATCCTTCATTGAAAAACTATTATTCAAATATTCCTTGACACTATTAAGAAGGTCTACATCATTCCCAATCAACAATATGTCATCCACATACAGTATTAAGAATGCTACAGAGCTCCCACTCACTTTCTTGTAAATACAAGCTTCTCCATAAGTTTGTATAAAACCAAAACTTTTGATTACCTTATAAAAACGTTGATTCCAACTTCGGGATGCTTGCTTCAATCCATAGATGGACCGTTGAAGCTTGCATACCTTGTTAGCATCTTTAGGGTCGACAAAACCTTTGGGTTGCATCATATACAACTCTTCATCAATGTCTCCATTGAGAAATGCTGTTTTGACATCCATCTGCCATATCTCATAATCATAATATGCAGCGATTGCTAACATAATCCTCACAGACTTTAGCTTCGCTACCGGTGAGAAAGTCTCATCGTAGTCAACTCCTTGAATTTGTCGAAACCCTTTTGCGACAAGTCGAGCTTTATGGACAGTAACATTACCATCAGCATCTGTTTTCTTCTTGAAAATCCATTTGTTCTCGACAGCCTTCCGGCCATCCGGTAAGTCCACCAAAGTCCATACTTGGTTTTCGTACATGGATCCAATCTCGGATTTCATGGCTTCTTGCCATTTATTGGAATCTGGGCTCATCATCGCTTCCTCATATGTCTCGGGGTCATCGGTGTTGTCCACCACCATGACATTCATAACGGAATCATACCAATCTGGAGTGGTACGAGTTCTCGTTGACCTCCGAGGCTCTGTAGTAACTTCAACCGAAGTTTCATGATCACCATCATTAGCTTCCTCTCTTATTGGTGCAGGCACCACAAGAACTTCTTCCGGTGCTGCGCTACTCGCAATTTCGAGAGAAGGTTCGACAACCTCGTCGAGTTCTACTTTCCTTCCAGTCACTTCTTTCGAGAGAAATTCCTTCTCTAGAAAGGATCCATTCTTGGCAACGAAGATTTTGCCTTCGGATCTATGATAGAAGGTATACCCAATAGTTTCCTTCGGGTATCCTATGAAGACGCATTTTTCCGCTTTGGGTTCAAGCTTGTCCGGCTGTAACTTCTTTACATAGGCTTCGCATCCCCAGACTTTAAGGAACGACAATTTAGGTTTCTTCCCAAACCATAATTCATACGGTGTCGTTTCAACGGATTTAGACGGTGCCCTATTTAAAGTGAATGCGGCTGTTTCTAATGCATAACCCCAAAATGATAGCGGTAAATCTGTAAGTGACATCATAGAACGAACCATATCTAAGAGAGTTCGATTACGACGCTCGGACACACCATTACGCTGTGGTGTTCCCGGCGGTGTCAATTGTGAAAGTATTCCGCACTTCTTTAAATGCTCGCCAAACTCGTAACTTAGATATTCACCTCCACGATCAGAACGTAGAAATTTAATCTTCTTGTTACGTTGATTCTCTACCTCACTTTGAAACTCCTTAAACTTCTCAAAAGTTTCGGACTTATGTTTCATGAAATAGATATACCCATATCTACTCAAGTCATCCGTGAAGGTAAGAACATAACGATAACCACCGCGCGATGCTACACTCATTGGACCACACACATCGGTATGTATGATTTCCAATAAGTCCGTAGCTCGCTCCATCATACCAGAAAATGGAGTCTTAGTCATTTTACCCATCAGACATGCTTCGCATCTTTCAAGTGATTCAAAATCAAGTGATTCAAGAAGTCCATTGGAATGGAGTTTCTTCATACGTTTCACTCCGATGTGACCAAGACGACAGTGCCACATATAGGTCGAATTATCGCTTGATTTCAAACGTTTAGCCTCAATGTTGTTGATATGTGTATTTCCACTATCGAGATTCAATAAGAATAGACCATCTATCAAAGGTGCATGTGCATAAAACATATTACTCATATAAATAGAACAACCATTATTCTCAGATTTAAACAAGTAACCGTCTCGCAATAAACAAGATCCCGATATAATGTTCATGCTCAACGCAGGCACCAAATAACAATTATTTAAGTATAAAACTAATCCCGATGGTAGATGAAGAGGTAGCGTGCCGACCGTGATCACATCAACCTTTGATCCGTTTCCCACGCGCATCGTCACCTTGTTCTTCGCTAGCTTCCATTTATTCTGCAGCACCTGTTTCGAGTTACAAATATGAGCAACCGAACCAGTATCAAATACCCAGGCACTACTACGAATACTAGTGAGATACACATCAATAACATGTATATCAGATATACCTTTCTTCTTGATGTTGCCGTTCTTCAAATCCGCCAAGTACTTTGGGCAATTCCGCTTCCAGTGACCTACTCCCTTGCAGTAAAAGCACTCAGTTTCAGGCTTTGGTCCAGCCTTGGTTTTCTTCGTCGGCGTGGTAACTTTCTTACCACCCTTCTTGAAGTGTCCCTTTTGCTTAGACTTGCCCTTCTTGAATTTGGTGGTCTTATTGACCATCAACACTTGGTGCTCTTTCTTGATCTCCACTTCTGCAGATTTTAACATAGCAAATAGTTCTGGCAACTCTTTGTTCATGTTCTGCATGTTGTAGTTCATCACAAAGTTCCTGTAACTTGGTGGCAATGACTGGAGGACGCGGTAAACCCCCAAAGCATTAGGAATCACTATACCCAAGCTTTGAAGTTTGTTTGCGTGCCCAGACATCTTAAGCACATGCTCACTGACGGAGCTGCCCTCTTCCATCTTGCAGTTAAAGAACTTTTCAGAAGCTTCATAACTTTCAATTGCCGCATGAGTCTCAAAAATTAATTTGAGATCCTCGACAATATCATATGGGTCTGACTCTTCAAACCTTTTCTGAAGCTCCGATTCTAAACCATACAAGATAGCACACTGAACTATGGAGTACTGATTCTTCCGAGCGAGGTAAACATTCTTTACTTCATCGGGAGCATCAGCTGCAGGTGGGTCACCCAGCGGTGCATCCAGCACATAGGTCAAATTACCAGCTGTGAGGACAATCCTCAAATTGCGGAACCAATCCGCGAAGTTGCTTCCATTGTTTTTCAACTTTTCTTTCTCTAGGAACGCATTAAAATTGATGGTAGGGGCTGCCATTGATCTACAACATATTTGTAATAGTTTAGACTAAGTTTATGACAAATTGAGTTCAAATTAATTAATAAACTAGGTGAACTCCCACTCAAAACAACATCCCTCACATTGTTTTAGTGATCACACGAACCAAATCCACTACATCAACACCGATCATCACGAGAGTTGATATAGTTTCAATGGCGAACAATCATCATGTTCATCATATCTACTATATGATTCATGCTTTACCTTTCGGTAATCCGTGTTCCTGAGACCATGTCTGTACATGCTAGGCTCGTCAAGATCAAACCTTAGCCACCGCATAAGCAAATCTGGCTTGCTTACGTTGTATACACTTGCGGAATCTAACACACCCGATCATCACGTGGTGCTTCGAAACAACAAGCTTTAGCAACGGTGCTAACTAAGGGCGAACACTTTATGATTTGAAATTCATGTGCATGAGGGATCATCTTATAATGCTACCGTCGTCTACTAAGCAATACAAGATGCATAAAGGATTAACATCACATGCAATTCATAATATGTGATATGATATGGCCTTTCTTCTTTGTGCTTCCGATCTCCATCTTCAAACACGAACATGATCTCCATCATCACCGGCATTGCATCAAGGTCAATGACGCTTCACCATGGTTGTCGTCCACCGGCTTCAACTATTACAACTACTTTGAATAGACACGCGGGTCTTAACATAAATTAAAGACAACCATATGGCTCCTGCCAGTTGCCAACTTACAATAAGGAACATTGCATACATCAAATATAATCACAATCATGGCCATATCACATCACTGCACACCCCTGCAAAACAAAGTTAGACGCTTCTACTTTCTTTGCATATTTTACGTGGTTTGGGGCTTTCAATAAGTGTCGTTCTAACTTACGAACAAGAACCACAACATTGATACTAGCATTCTTGATTACCCGTTGTAAATTGGATCTTAAATATGCTAGGAGAAACAGGCACCCGCAAAGCCACTTATGCAATACAAGTTGCATGTCAAGCGTGGAGCAAGTCTCATGAACGATGTCATGTAAGGTTAGCCCGGGCCGCTTCATACCAACATACCGCAAGATGCAAAGTACACAAAAAGCAATCTACAATAAAAGCATCAATGCCCACAATGACCATTGTGTTCTACTCGTGCAACAGATCTACATATAGACACGGCTCTGATACCACTGTAGGGGTTCGTAGCATGGAAAACAAAATTTTTCTATCGCATACAAACAAACAAGCCAAGATCTATCTACTAGATTGTAGCAACGAGTCGATGGAATAACTTACCCTCGAAGATTCCAAAGCGTTTAACGAGAGCGGATTCTCGTGGGTGATGTAGTCGTACTCTTTCCGATCTCAAGATCGTGTAGACGATCCTTCCGGCGCCACGTTCCGGCAGCGCTCCCGCAGTCGGTCACACGTTCGGTACTCGACGAAGACCTTCCTCTCCCTTGTTCCAGCAGGCAGCGGAGGTTGTAGCACTCTCCTCGCGATTCCGGCAGCACAACGGCGTGGTACCGGAAGTAGAGGGGAAATCCCGCAGGGCTTCGCCTTAAGCCGGTGCGAGTATGGTGGAGCTTATGAGAGAGGCTATTAGTGGTATAGTAATTAGACACACCAATTAGAAGGCTCTAAACCGCTGGCTAAAGCAATTAGAAGCTCTAAACCAAAACGGCTCTAAACCGGAGGTAGAAGATAGGAACTTGTGTGTTCTAGGAGGGAGCCCTGCCCCTCCTTTTATAGGTGGGGAGGCGCGGCCAGGGGAGGGGAGTCCCTCCCCAAGTCGGCCTTGGGCTGGGCGCCGGCTTGGAGGAGTGGGACTCCTCCTCCAAGTTGGTTCCAACTCCTCTTGCTTGTTTCCCACAGTTTCCTGTTTCCCACAGTTTCCTGTTTTAGCCGTTTGACTTTCAAACTGGCAATTTGACTTTCATGTTTTTGGAACAGCAAGAACACTTAGTACATGATGCAATCATTCAATGACACACTCATGTACCCTCCCCCCCGGAGTGCCGGACAATCCAGAACCTTCTAGAACATTCCCGATGAAAACACCGGAATCATTCCCGAACTCCGAAACGGGACTTTCCTTATATGAATCTTATTCTCCGGACCATTCCGGATCACCTCGTGATATCCCGGATCCCATCCGAGACTCCTAACAACATTCGGTCTCTTTCTCATAATACCATAACTACTCAAACAACGTCAAATCCTTAAGTGTGTCTCCCTACGGTTCGTGAATTATGCGGACATGATCGAGACACTTCTCCGAACAATAACCAATAGAGGAATCTGGAAATTCATATGGCTCCCACATATTTCTACGATTACTTTGCGATCGAATGAACCACTTACATACGATACCAATTTCCCTTTGTCTCACGATATGTTACTTATCCGAGGTTATGATCGTCGGTATCTCTGCATACCTAGTTCAACCTCGTTACCGATAAGTACTCTTTTCTCGTTCCCGTGATATGTGATCCCTTGTGACCAAGTCACATGCTTGCAAGCCAATTGGATGACATTCCACCGAGAGGGCCCAGAGTATATCTATCCGTCATGTGGATGGACAAAATCCCACTCTTGATCCATGTGTTTCAACCAATACTTTCCGAACACTTAATGCCACCTTTATAGCCACCCAGTTACGGTGTGGTGTTTGATGTCATCAAAGCATCCATCCGGTAAAGGTGATATGCATGATCTCATGGTCGAAGGAATTAGGTTACTATGTATCAGAAAGCATATAGCAATTTGAACTATTGAAATGACTTTGATCTTTATGCTACGCTTATCAATAGGAGTATGTCCACCATATCATTCTCCCAACGATATGATCTTGTTGTTGATAACATCTCAATGTTCATGATATGGAAACCACAATCATTTAATCAACCAACAAGCTAGTGAAGTATAGAGGCTATACTAGGGACTTCAATTTAAGTTTACAATTCACACAAGTATTAATGTTTCCTTGTTAATACTATTATAGCATGAATATAAACATTTATCATAAACACAAAGATATAATAATAACTATATTTATTATTGCCTCTAGGGCATATCTCCAACAGCGAGCGGGAGAGGTCGGTGGCGGTGGTGGCGCGCAGGCTGGCGGCGGGGTTGAGGAGGCCGGAGGAGGGAGTCGCACGGGCGACAGCGGATGGAGCTGGCGCGACTGCGGCCGGAGGACGACGGCTGCGGGGACGAGGTCCAGCGAGGGGGCGTCAGGGATGCGGGATGGGAGGCAGCGATGGCGCTCGCAGGGACCGAGCGGGCGGCGACCGGGGGAGCTCGAGGGGCAGAGGCGGCTGCGGCAGCGGTGCCTGGGGGGAGCGGAGAGAAGGCGTGCGGGGCCGGGAAGAAGAGGGTGGCGGCGTCGCCAGGGAGGAGCCAGGCGAGGTGAGGGCGCGAGGGGGAGCGGCGATGATTACGGGCTCGTGGGGATCGTGACGAGCGGGTGGACCGGGTGGGGCCAAGCGGGAGCGTGCGTGAGTGGGGGTGGGGCCAGGGGCGTTGGGAAGGAGAGATGGTGGGAGGGGAGCGGCGAGTGAGGCAGGGAGGTGGGACCAGGGTGCAGGCGGGGTGGGTGTGGTGTGAGTTGGCTGGCGCGCGCGCGGCGTGCGTTGCGTGCGTGCGAGTCGCGGTGTGGGTTGGGTCAAGTGGGTGGGGCCAGCGGGGAGTGGGGTGAGAGAGGTGGCAGATGGTGGTTGGGTGGAGTGGGGTGGAGGGGTGAGGTGGAGGGAGAGGATTGGAGGGGGTGAGGGGGCTGAAGGGTGGGTAGAATAGGACTGGGTAGGAAAAGGATTTAGTTAGGCTGGGTTTTGCACTAGGGGTGGTCGACTGTGTCGGATCGGCCCGGTTCGGCTGCCCCCTATAGATTTTTATTTAATTTAAAATAACTTTTGTAATTAGTTTTTAGACAAATAAAAGACCCGGAAAAGCCCGGCGCTTTAATTTGAAATTGAGACGGGGAATATTTAGAAAACCAAACTAGGCTTTTAGAAAATAGGTTTCGACAGACAAATGCATGATGACATGATGATGCTCAAATGCAATGTGGCATGATGACATGAGCATGCGGTCATGTTGATGCAATGCACAAAAACAACGCGATTTTCTAGTAGTGGTTTTGCGGGATGCCACAGTAGTGCCTGGGTATTTGATAATGGTCCGGTTGCTCATATTTGTAACTCGAAACAAGTACTGCAGAATAAACGGAAGCTAGCGAAGAACGAGGTGACGATGCGCGTTGGAAATGGATCAAAGGTTGATGTGATCGCGGTCGGCACGCTACCTCTTCATCTACCATCAGGATTAGTTTTATACTTAAATAATTGTTATTTGGTGCCTGCGTTGAGCATGAACATTATATCTGGATCATGTTTATTGCGAGACGGTTACTTGTTTAAGTCCGAGAATAATGGATGTTCGATTTATATGAGTAATATGTTTTATGCACATGCACCTTTGATAGATGGTCTATTCTTATTGAATCTCGATTGTGGAAATGCACACATTAATAACATTGAAGCTAAACATTTGAAATTGAGCATAACTCGACCTATATGTGGCACTGTCTTCTTGGTCATTTTGGAGTGAAGCGTATGAAGGAACTCCATTCCGATGGACTTCTTGAATCACTTGATTTCGAATCACTTGAAAGATGTGAAGCATGTCTGATGGGTAAAATGACTGAGACTCCATTTTCTGGTATGATGGAGCGAGCTACGGACTTATTGGAAATCATACATACCGATGTGTGTGTCCCAATGAGTGTAGCATCGCGCAGTGGTTATCGTTATGTTCTTACCTTCACGGATGACTTGAGTAGATATGGGTATATCTATTTCATGAAACATAAGTCCGAAACTTTCGAGAAGTTTAAGGGATTTCAAGGTGAGGTAGAGAATCAACGTAACAAGAAGATTAAATTTCTACGATCTGATCGTGGAGGTGAATTTCTAAGTTACGAGTTTGGCGATCATTTGAAGAAATGCGGAATACTTTCACAATTGACACCACCAGGAACACCATAGCATAATGGTGTGTCCGAACGTCGTAATCGAACTCTCTTAGATATGGTTCGTTCTATGATGTCACTGACAGATTTACCGCTATCGTTTTGGGGTTAGGCATTAGAAACAGCCGCATTCACTTTAAATTGGGCACCATATAAATCCGTTGAAACGACACCACATGAATTGTGGTTTGGGAAGAAACCTAAATTGTCGTTCCTTAAAGTTTGGGGTTGCGAAGCTTATGTAAAGAAGTTACAGCCCGACAAGCTTGAACCCAAAGCGGAAAAATGCGTCTTCATAGGATACCCGAAGGAAACTATTGGGTATACCTTCTATCATAGATCCGAGGGCAAGATCTTCGTTGCCGAGAATGGATCCTTTCTAGAGAAGGAGTTTCTCTCGAAAGAAGTGACTGGAAGAAAAGTATAACTCGAAGAGGTTGTTGAACCTTCTCTCGAACTTGCGAGTAGCGCAGCACCGGAAGTAGTTCCTATGGCGCCTACACCAATAAGAGAGGAAGCTAATGATGCTGATCATGAAACTTCGGTTGTAGTTACTACAGAACCTCGCAGGTCAACGAGAACTCGTACCACTCCTGATTGGTATGATCCCGTTATGAGTGTCATGTTGGTGGACAACACCGATGACCCTGCGACATATGAGGAAGCGATGATGGGCCCATATTCCAATAAATGGCAAGAATCCATGAAATCCGAGATTGGATCCATGTACGAAAACCAAGTATGGACTTTGGTGGACTTACCGGATGGCCGGAAGGCTGTCGAGAACAAATGGATTTTCAAGAAGAAAACAGATGTTGATGGTAATGTTGTAGGGGTTCGTAGCATGGAAAACAAAAATTTTCTATCGCATACAAACAAACAAGCCAAGATCTATCTACTAGATTGTAGCAACGAGTCGATGGAATAACTCACCCTCGAAGATTCCAAAGTGTTTAACGAGAGCAGATTCTCGTGGGTGATGTAGTCGTACTCTTTCCGATCTCAAGATCGCGTAGACGATCCTTCCGGCGCCGCGTTCCCGCAGCGCTCCCGCAGTCGGTCACACGTTCGGTACTCGACGAAGACCTTCCTCTCCCTTGTTCCAGCAGGCAGCGGAGGTTGTAGCACTCTCCTCGCGATTCCGGCAGCACAACGGCGTGGTACCGGAGGTAGAGGGGAGATCCCGCAGGGCTTCGCCTTAAGCCGGTGCGAGTATGGTGGAGCTTATGAGAGAGGCTATTAGTGGTCTAGTAATTAGACACACCAATTAGAGGGCTCTAAACCAATTAGAAGGCTCTAAACCGAAACAGCTCTAAACCGGGGTCTAGGTCTAGTTTCTAGTTTAGAGGATAGGAACTTGTGTGTGTTGGGAGGGGAGCCCTGCCCCTCCCTTTATAGGTGGGAGGGCTGGCTGCGCCATGGGGAGGAGAGTCCCTCCCCAAGTCGGCTTGGTGGGGCGCCGGCCAAGGGAGGAGTCCTCCCCCAATTCGGCCTCCACCAATCCTCCTCTTTTCCCACTTCCCAAAACTGGCAGTTTGACTTTCAAACTAGCCGTTTGACTTTTCCAATTTAGGAATTAAATAAACCCTTTATTTTGGACAGCGAGAACACTTAGTACATGATGCAATCATTCCATCTTGCAATGACACATTCATGTACCCCTTCCCCCCCGGAGTGCCGGACATTCCGGGACCTTCTAGAATGTTCCCGATGAAAACACCGGAACCATTCCCCAACTCCGAAATGGGACTTTCCTTATATGAATCTTATTCTCCGGACCATTCCGGATCACCTCGTGATATCCCGGATCCCATCCGAGACTCCGAACAACATTCGGTCTCTTTCTCATAATACCATAACTACTCAAACAACGTCGAATCCTTAAGTGTGTCTCCCTACGGTTCGTGAATTATGCGGACATGATCGAGACACTTCTCCGAACAATAACCAATAGAGGAATCTGGAAATTCATATGGCTCCCACATATTTCTACGATTACTTTGCGATCGAATGAACCACTTACATACGATACCAATTTCCCTTTGTCTCACGATATGTTACTTATCCGAGGTCATGATCGTCGGTATCTCTGCATACCTAGTTCAACCTCGTTACTGATAAGTACTCTTTTCTCGTTCCCGTGATATGTGATCCCTTGTGACCAAGTCACATGCTTGCAAGCTAATTGGATGACATTTCACCGAGAGGGCCCAGAGAATATCTATCCGTCATGTGGATGGACAAATCCCACTCTTGATCCATGTGTTTCAACCAATACTTTCCGAACACCCAATGCCACTTTTATAGCCACCCTGTTACGGTGTGGTGTTTGATGACATCAAAGCATCCATCCAGTAAAGGCAATATGCATGATCTCATGGTCGAAGGAATTAGGTTACTATGTATCAGAAAGCATATAGCAATTGAACTATTGAAATGACTTGATCTTTATGCTACGCTTGTCTATAGGAGTATGTCCACCATATCATTCTCCTAACGATATGATCTTGTTGTTGATAACATCTCAATGTTCATGACAAAGAAACCACATCATCAATCAACCAACAAGCTAGTGAAGTATAGAGGCCATACTAGGGACTTCAAATTAAGTTTACAAATCACACAAGTATTAATGGTTTCCTTGTTAATACTATTATAGCATGAATGTAAACATTTATCATAAACACAAAGATATATAATAATAACTACATTTATTATTACCTCTAGGGCATATCTCCAACAGTCTCCCACTTGCACTAGAGTCATCTAATCTAGATTACATGGTAATATACCGAACACCCATGGCAGTTTGGTGTTGGTCATGTTTTGCCCTCGGGAGAGGTTTAGTCAACGGATCCGCCACATTCAGATCTGTGTGTACTTTGCAAATCTTTATATCCCCATCCTGGATATGTTCTCGAATAGCGTGGAAACGCAGCTTGATATGCTTCAGCTTCTTGTGTGACCTTGGTTCTTGCGCATTGGCTATGGCGCCCATGTTATCACAGTAGATAGACATTGGGTCCAGCGCACTTGGAACCACACCCAGCTCTGTAATGAACTCTTTCATCCATATCGCTTCTTGTGAAGCCTCCGAAGCAGCCATGTATTCCGATTCAGTTGAAGATCTCGCCACAACGCTTTGCTTTGCACTCCTCCAGCTAACTGCTGCACCATTCAAAATAAATACGTATCCAGATTGTGATTTAGAATCATCCGGATCGGTGTTCCAACTAGCATCGGTGTAACCATTAACAACGAGCTGTTCATCACCTCCATAAGAAAGAACCATATCCTTAGTTCTTCTCAAGTACTTAAGGATGTTTTTGACCGCTGTCCAATGATCCACTCCTGGATCACTTTGATATCTGCTAGTTAGACTAACAGCATATGCGATGTCGGGTCTAGTACATAGCATGGCATACATTAGAGATCCTATGGCTGAGGCATAGGGAGTCTTACTCATCTTTTCTCTATCTTCTGCCGATGTCGGACTTTGAGTTTTACTCAAGGTCGTATTGGGCAACATGGGCAAGAACCCTTTCTTGCTATCTTCCATTCCAAACCTCTTTAGAACTTTGTCCAAATATGTACTTTGTGACAATGATATTTGGCGTTTCGATCTATCTCTATAAATCTTTATGCCTAATATGTAAGCTGCTTCGCCAAGATCCTTCATTGAAAAACTATTATTCAAATATTCCTTGACACTATTAAGAAGGTCTACATCATTCCCAATCAACAATATGTCATCCACATACAGTATTAAGAATGCTACAGAGCTCCCACTCACTTTCTTGTAAATACAAGCTTCTCCATAAGTTTGTATAAAACCAAAACTTTTGATTACCTTATCAAAACGTTGATTCCAACTTCGGGATGCTTGCTTCAATCCATAGATGGACCGTTGAAGCTTGCATACCTTGTTAGCATCTTTAGGATCGACAAAACCTTTGGGTTGTATCATATACAACTCTTCATCAATGTCTCCATTGAGGAATGCTGTTTTGACATCCATCTGCCATATCTCATAATCATAATATGCAGCGATTGCTAACATAATCCTCACAGACTTTAGCTTCGCTACCGGTGAGAAAGTCTCATCGTAGTCAACTCCTTGAATTTGTCGAAACCCTTTTGCGACAAGTCGAGCTTTATAGACAGTAACATTACCATCAGCATCTGTTTTCTTCTTGAAAATCCATTTGTTCTCGACAGCCTTCCGGCCATCCGGTAAGTCCACCAAAGTCCATACTTGGTTTTCGTACATGGATCCAATCTCGGATTTCATGGCTTCTTGCCATTTATTGGAATCTGGGCTCATCATCGCTTCCTCATATGTCTCGGGGTTATCGGTGTTGTCCACCAACATGACATTCATAACGGAATCATACCAATCTGGAGTGGTACGAGTTCTCGTTGACCTCCGAGGCTCTGTAGTAACTTCAACCGAAGTTTCATGATCACCATCATTAGCTTCCTCTCTTATTGGTGCAGGCACCACAGGAACTTCTTCCGGTGCTGCGCTACTCGCAATTTCGAGAGAAGGTTCGACAACCTCGTCGAGTTCTACTTTCCTTCCAGTCACTTCTTTCGAGAGAAATTCCTTCTCTAGAAAGGATCCATTCTTAGCAACGAAGATTTTGCCTTCGGATCTATGATAGAAGGTATACCCAACAGTTTCCTTCGGGTATCCTATGAAGACGCATTTTTCCGCTTTGGGTTCAAGCTTGTCCGGCTGTAACTTCTTTACATAGGCTTCGCATCCCCAAACTTTAAGGAACGACAATTTAGGTTTCTTCCCAAACCATAATTCATACGGTGTCGTTTCAACGGATTTAGACGGTGCCCTATTTAAAGTGAATGCGGCTGTTTCTAATGCATAACCCCAAAATGATAGTGGCAAATCTGTAAGTGACATCATAGAACGAACCATATCTAAGAGAGTTCGATTACGACGTTCAGACACACCATTACGCTGTGGTGTTCCCGGCGGTGTCAACTGCGAAAGTATTCCACATTTCTTCAAATGCTCGCCAAACTCGTAACTTAGATATTCACCTCCACGATCAGATCGTAGAAATTTAATCTTCTTGTTACGTTGATTCTCTACCTCACTTTGAAACTCCTTAAACTTCTCGAAAGTTTCGGACTTATGTTTCATAAAATAGATATACCCATATCTACTCAAGTCATCCGTGAAGGTAAGAACATAACGATAACCACTGCGCGATGCTACACTCATTGGACCACACACATCGGTATGTATGATTTCCAATAAGTCTGTAACTCGCTCCATCATACCAGAAAATGGAGTCTTAGTCATTTTACCCATCAGACATGCTTCGCATCTTTCAAGTGATTCAAAATCAAGTGATTCAAGAAGTCCATCGGAATGGAGTTTCTTCATACGCTTCACTCCAATGTGACCAAGACGACAGTGCCACATATAGGTCAAATTATCGCTTGATTTCAAACGTTTAGCCTCAATGTTATTAATATGTGTATTTCTACTATCGAGATTCAATATGAATAGACCATCTATCAAAGGTGCATGTGCATAAAACATATTACTCATATAAATCGAACAACCATTATTCTCGGATTTAAACAAGTAACCGTCTCGCAATAAACAAGATCCCGATATAATGTTCATGCTCAACGCAGGCACCAAATAACAATTATTTAAGTATAAAACTAATCCCGATGGTAGATGAAGAGGTAGTGTGCCGACCGCGATCACATCAACCTTTGATCCGTTTCCCACGCGCATCGTCACCTCGTTCTTCACTAGCTTCCGTTTATTCTGCAGCTCCTGTTTCGAGTTACAAATATGAGCAACCGAACCAGTATCAAATACCCAGGCACTACTACGAGTACTAGTGAGATACACATCAATAACATGTATATCAGATATACCTTTCTTCTTGATGTTGCCGTTCTTCAAATCCGCCAAGTACCTTGGGCAATTCCGCTTCCAGTGACCTTCTCCCTTGCAGTAAAAGCACTCAGTATCAGGCTTGGGTCCAGCCTTGGTCCTCTTCGTCGGCGTGGTAACTTTCTTACCACCCTTCTTGAAGTGTCCCTTCTGCTTAGACTTGCCTTTCTTGAATTTGGTGGTCTTATTGACCATCAACACTTGGTGCTCTTTCTTGATCTCCACTTCTGCAGATTTTAACATAGCAAATAGTTCTGGCAACTCTTTGTTCATGTTCTGCATGTTGTAGTTCATCACAAAGTTCTTGTAACTTGGTGGTAGTGATTGGAGGATGCGGTAAACTCCCAAAGTATTAGGAATCACTATACCCAAACTTTGAAGTTTATTTGCGTGCCCAGACATTTTAAGCACATGCTCACTGACGGAGCTACCCTCTTCCATCTTGCAGTTAAAGAACTTTTCAGAAGCTTCATAACTTTCAATTGCCGCATGAGTCTCAAAGATTAATTTGAGATCCTCGACAATATCATATGGATCTGACTCTTCAAACCTTTTCTGAAGCTCCGATTCTAAACCATACAAGATAGCACACTGAACTATGGAGTACTGATTCTTCCGAGCGAGGTAAACATTCTTTACTTCATCGGTAGCATCAGCTGCAGGTGGGTCACCTAGCGGTGCATCCAGCACATAGGTCAAATTACCAGCTGTGAGGACAATCCTCAAATTGCGGAACCAATCCGCGAAGTTGCTTCCATTGTTTTTCAACTTTTCTTTCTCTAGGAACGCATTAAAATTGATGGTAGGGGCTGCCATTGATCTACAACATATTTGCAATAGTTTAGACTAAGTTTATGACAAATTGAGTTCAAATTAATTAATGAAATTAAACTAGGTGAACTCCCACTCAAAACAACATCCCTCACATTGTTTTAGTGATCACACGAACCAAATCCACTACATCAACACCGATCATCACGAGAGCTGATATAGTTTTAATGGCGAACAATCATCATGTTCATCATATCTACTATATGATTCATGCTTTGCCTTTCGGCGATCCGTGTTCCTGAGGCCATGTCTGTACATGCTAGGCTCGTCAAGATCAAACCTTAGCTTCCGCATAAGCAAATCTGGCTTGCTTACGTTGTAGTCACCCGCGGAATCAAAGACACCCGATCATCACGTGGTGCTTCGAAGCAGCAAGCTTTGGCAACGGTGCATACTAAGGGTGAACACTTTTAGAACTTGAAATTTATGTGCATGAGGGATCATCTTATAATGCTACCGTCGTCTACTAAGCAATACAAGATGCATAAAGGATTAACATCACATGCAATTCATAATATGTGATATGATATGGCCTTTCTTCTTTGTGCTTCCGATCTCCATCTTCAAGCACGAACATGATCTCCATCATCACCGGCACAGCATCAAGGTCAATGATGCTTCTTCATGGTTGTCGTCCACCAGCTTCAACTATTACAACTATTTTGAATAGACACGCAGGTCTTAACAGAATTTAAAGACAACCATATGGCTCCTGCCGGTTGCCAACTTACAATAAGGAACATTGCATACATCAAATATAATCACAATCATGGCCATATCACATCACTGCACACCCCTGCAAAACAAAGTTAGACGCCTCTACTTTCTTTGCATATTTTACGTGGTTTGGGGCTTTCAATAAGTGTCGTACTAACTTACGAACAAGAACCACAACATTGATACTAGCATTGTTGATCACCCGTTGTAAATTGGATCTTTACTATGCTAGGAGAAACAGGCACCCGCAAAGCCACTTATGCAATACGAGTTGCATGTCAAGCGTGGAGCAAGTCTCATGAACGATGTCATGTAAGGTTAGCCCGGGCCGCTTCATCCCAACATACCGCAAGATGCAAAGTACACAAAAAGCAATCTACAATAAAAGCATCAATGCCCACAATGATCATTGTGTTCTACTCGTGCAACAGATCTACATATAGACACGGCTCTGATACCACTGTAGGGGTTCGTAGCATGGAAAACAAAAATTTTCTATCGCATACAAACAAACAAGCCAAGATCTATCTACTAGATTGTAGCAACGAGTCGATGGAATAACTCACCCTCGAAGATTCCAAAGTGTTTAACGAGAGCAGATTCTCGTGGGTGATGTAGTCGTACTCTTTCCGATCTCAAGATCGCGTAGACGATCCTTCCGGCGCCGCGTTCCCGCAGCGCTCCCGCAGTCGGTCACACGTTCGGTACTCGACGAAGACCTTCCTCTCCCTTGTTCCAGCAGGCAGCGGAGGTTGTAGCACTCTCCTCGCGATTCCGGCAGCACAACGGCGTGGTACCGGAGGTAGAGGGGAGATCCCGCAGGGCTTCGCCTTAAGCCGGTGCGAGTATGGTGGAGCTTATGAGAGAGGCTATTAGTGGTCTAGTAATTAGACACACCAATTAGAGGGCTCTAAACCAATTAGAAGGCTCTAAACCGAAACAGCTCTAAACCGGGGTCTAGGTCTAGTTTCTAGTTTAGAGGATAGGAACTTGTGTGTGTTGGGAGGGGAGCCCTGCCCCTCCCTTTATAGGTGGGAGGGCTGGCTGCGCCATGGGGAGGAGAGTCCCTCCCCAAGTCGGCTTGGTGGGGCGCCGGCCAAGGGAGGAGTCCTCCCCCAATTCGGCCTCCACCAATCCTCCTCTTTTCCCACTTCCCAAAACTGGCAGTTTGACTTTCAAACTAGCCGTTTGACTTTTCCAATTTAGGAATTAAATAAACCCTTTATTTTGGACAGCGAGAACACTTAGTACATGATGCAATCATTCCATCTTGCAATGACACATTCATGTACCCCTTCCCCCCCGGAGTGCCGGACATTCCGGGACCTTCTAGAATGTTCCCGATGAAAACACCGGAACCATTCCCCAACTCCGAAATGGGACTTTCCTTATATGAATCTTATTCTCCGGACCATTCCGGATCACCTCGTGATATCCCGGATCCCATCCGAGACTCCGAACAACATTCGGTCTCTTTCTCATAATACCATAACTACTCAAACAACGTCGAATCCTTAAGTGTGTCTCCCTACGGTTCGTGAATTATGCGGACATGATCGAGACACTTCTCCGAACAATAACCAATAGAGGAATCTGGAAATTCATATGGCTCCCACATATTTCTACGATTACTTTGCGATCGAATGAACCACTTACATACGATACCAATTTCCCTTTGTCTCACGATATGTTACTTATCCGAGGTCATGATCGTCGGTATCTCTGCATACCTAGTTCAACCTCGTTACTGATAAGTACTCTTTTCTCGTTCCCGTGATATGTGATCCCTTGTGACCAAGTCACATGCTTGCAAGCTAATTGGATGACATTTCACCGAGAGGGCCCAGAGAATATCTATCCGTCATGTGGATGGACAAATCCCACTCTTGATCCATGTGTTTCAACCAATACTTTCCGAACACCCAATGCCACTTTTATAGCCACCCTGTTACGGTGTGGTGTTTGATGACATCAAAGCATCCATCCAGTAAAGGCAATATGCATGATCTCATGGTCGAAGGAATTAGGTTACTATGTATCAGAAAGCATATAGCAATTGAACTATTGAAATGACTTGATCTTTATGCTACGCTTGTCTATAGGAGTATGTCCACCATATCATTCTCCTAACGATATGATCTTGTTGTTGATAACATCTCAATGTTCATGACAAAGAAACCACATCATCAATCAACCAACAAGCTAGTGAAGTATAGAGGCCATACTAGGGACTTCAAATTAAGTTTACAAATCACACAAGTATTAATGGTTTCCTTGTTAATACTATTATAGCATGAATGTAAACATTTATCATAAACACAAAGATATATAATAATAACTACATTTATTATTACCTCTAGGGCATATCTCCAACAAATGTTACTGTCTATAAAGCTCGACTTGTCGCAAAAGGGTTTCTACAAATTCAAGGAGTTGACTATGATGAGACTTTCTCACCAGTAGCGAAGCTAAAGTCTGTGAGGATTTTGTTAGCAATCGCTGCATATTATGATTATGAGATATGTCAGATGGATGTCAAAACGGCGTTCCTCAATGGAGACATTGATGAAGAGTTGTATATGATGCAACCCAAAGGTTTTGTCGATCCTAAAGATGCTAACAAGGTATGCAAACTTCAACGGTCCATATATGGATTGAAGCAAGCATCCCGAAGTTGGAATCAACGTTTTGATAAGGTAATCAAAAGTTTTGGTTTTATACAAACTTATGGAGAAGATTGTATTTACAAGAAAGTGAGTGGGAGCTCTGTAGCATTCTTAATACTATATGTAGATGACATATTGATGATTGGGAATGATGTAGACCTTCTTAATAGTATTAAGGATTATTTGAATAATAGTTTTTCAATGAAAGATCTTGGCGAAGCAGCTTACATATTAGGCATAAATATTTATAGAGATAGATCGAGACGCCTAATATCATTTTCACAAAGTACATATTTGGACAAAGTTCTAAAGAGGTTTGGAATGGAAGATAGCAAGAAAGGGTTCTTGCCCATGTTGCCCAATACGACCTTGAGTAAAACTCAAAGTCTAGCAACGGCAGAAGATAGAGAAAGGATGAGTAAGACTCCCTATGCCTCAGCCATAGGATCTCTAATGTATGCCATGCTATGTACTAGACCCGACATTGCATATGCTGTTAGTTTGACTAACAGATATCAAAGTGATCCAGGAGTGGATCATTGGACAGCGGTCAAAAACATCCTTAAGTACTTGAGAAGAACTAAGGATATGGTTCTTTCATATGGAGGTGATGAACAGCTCGTTGTTAATGGTTACACCGATGCTAGTTGGAACACCGATCCGGATGATTCTAAATCTCAATCTGGATACATATTTACTTTGAATGGTGCAGTAGTTAGCTACATGAGTGCAAAGCAAAGCGTTATGGCAAGATCTTCAACTGAAGCGGAATACATAGCTGCTTCGGAGGCTTCACAAGAGGCGATATGGATGAAGGAGTTCATTACAGAGCTCGGTGTGGTTCCAAGTGCGCTGGACCCAATGTCTATCTACTGTGATAACATGGGCGCCATAGCCAATGCGCAAGAACCAAGGTCACACAAGAAGCTGAAGCACATCAAGCTACGTTTTCACGCTATTCGAGAGCATGTCCAAGATGGTGACATAAAGATTTGCAAATTACACACAGATCTGAATGTGGCGGATCCATTGACTAAACCTCTCCCGAGGGCAAAACATGACCAGCACCAAACCGCCATGGGTGTTCGGTATATTACCATGTAATCTAGATTAGTTGACTCTAGTGCAAGTGGGAAACTGTTGGAGATATGCCCTAGAGGCAATAATAAAAGTGGTTATTATTATATTTTTGTGTTTATGATAAATGTTTACATTCATGCTATAACAGTATTAAACTGGAAACATTAATACTTGTGTGATTCGTAAACTAAATTAGAGTCCCTAGTAAAGCCTCTTTGTAATACTAGCTTGTTGGTTAATAGATGATCGTGGTTTCCCGATCATGAGCATTGAGATGCTGTTAACAATAAGATCATATCATTAGGAGAATGATATGATGGGCATACTCCTATAGATAAGCGTAGCATTAAGATCAAGTCATTTCAATAGTTTGTTTGCTATAAGCTTTCTGATACATAGTAACCTAATTCCTTCGACCATGATATCATGCTAATCACCATCACCGGAAGGATACTTTGATGACATCAAATGCCACACTGTAACTGGGTGGCTATAAAGGTGGCATTGAGTGTTCAGAAAGTATGGGTTGAGGCACATGGATCAAGAATGGGATTTGTCCATCCATATGACGGATAGATATACTCTGGGCCCTCTCGGTGGAATGTCATCCAATTAGCTTGCAAGCATGTGACTGGCTCACAAGGGATTACATATCACGGGGACGAGAAAAGAGTACTTATTGGTAACGAGGTTGAACTAGGTATGCAGAGATACCGACGATCAAAACCTCGGATAAGTAAACTATCGTGAGACAAAGGGAAATTGGTATCGTATGTAAGTGGTTCATTCGATCGCAAAGTAATCATAGAAATATGTGGGAGCCATATGAATTTCCAGATTCCTCTATTGGTTATTGATCGGAGAAGTGTCTCGATCATGTCCGCATAATTCACGAACCGTAGGGAGACACACTTAAGGATTCGATGTTGTTTAGTAGATATGGAATGTTAATAGGGATACTGAATGTTGTTCGGAGTCTCGGATGGGATCCGGGATATCACGAGGAGATCCGGAATGGTCCGGAGAATAACATTCATATAAGGAAAGTCCGATTTCGGAGTTCGGGAAAGTTTCGAATGGTTTCATCGGAGAGGTTCTAAAAGGGTCTAGAAGGTTCACCGGACCGGAAGGGGAATGGTCCATGAATGTGTCATGGATATGTGGAATGATTGGATCATATCCTAGGTCACTTGGTGTGTGCATTTGAAAGAGAGAATTAAAGCTCTAAATTGAAAGTCAAACGGAAGTTTGAAAAGTCAAACTGGAACAATGGTTTCCTAGTGGAAGAAGGAACAAGTCCTTTTCTCAATCCAACTTGGGTTTAGGTTTGGATTCAAACCCACCCCTCCCAAGGCTTCCCCCCCTCTCATAAATAGAGGGGGAGGGCTGCCTCAAAGCACACAAGCCCTAGCCCCTCTCCACCCGAGCCGCCGCCGTTGACCCGCCGCCAGCGCCGCCGCCTCGTGCCGTCGCCCTAGCCGCCGCCGCCTCGTGCCGCCGCCCTAGCCGCCGCCGACACCTCCTCCTCCTCCCGGACTTCTAAACCCTAGATCTCAGGGCAACCCTAATCCACCATAACTCGCACCGGCTTAGGCGAAGCCCTGCGGGATCTTCCCTCTACTTCCGACACCATGCCGTCGTGCTGCCGGAATCGCGAGGGGAGAACTACAACCTCTGTTGCCTGCTGGAACAAGGGAGATTAAGGTCTTCATCGAGTACCGAACATGTGACCGACTGCGGAAGCATTGCCGGAACGCAGCGCCGGAAGGATCGTCTACGCGATCTTGAGATTGGCAAGTGTACGACTACATCACCCACGAGAATCTGCTCTCGTTAACCGCTTTGGAATCTTCGAGGGTGAGTGCTTCTATCGACTCGTTGCTACAATCTAGTAGATAGATCTTGGCTTGTTTGTGTGCATGCGATAGAATTTTTTTGTTTTCCATGCTACGAACCCCTACACGAACAACATCCTATGTTACATTCTTCCTGAGAAAATGCATCTTCTCATGCATTGTGGACAACAATTTTTTCACGGTCACCAAAAGCCAAAGCTTGAGAATATGTGACTGGCTCGAGATCATTCTCCACCTGCACAACTAAGAGCAAAATGAACAATGTTACACTCTTCAGTTAAACATGGACAAGGACCAACATTTCTCTTTGGCCTATCAACTTCAATAGAACGATGTGGTTGCTGTGAAATAGTAATTGAGTGTTGAACACCATAATCATCAATATTTTCATCTTGTGTATATTGAACAACATCATCAACTTCAATAGGTTAATGCAGGTGCTCCACCCGCACACTAACTTTCTCCTCTACAACATGAGAGACAACTATGGAAAAACTATCATGATACATGAAGGACTCACTCAAAATCATTCCTACTCAGCAAAATATTTTTAGTTTCAGAATGCCATAATTTATATGTTTTAAATCCCAAACCATAACCAAGAAATTTGCACTTAACTACTTCGGGCTTTATCTTTCCATTATCAACATGAGCATATGCAATGCAACCAAAAATCTCAACTATGAATAATCAGAAGGTGAACCAAACCATACCTCAATGGGAATTTTCTTATCGAGTGAAATAGAAGGTGACTTGTTGTTGAGGTAGCAAGCGGTAGAGGCTGATCCAACCCAAAAATGTCTGCCCATACCAGCATTGGATAACATGCAATAAACCCTTAAGATAAGGTTATGTTCATGTGTCCAACCACACAATTCTATTGAGAAGTGTATGAGATGGTGTGTTGCCTAATCATGTCATCATTTATGCAATAATCCTCAAATTATCTAAACATAATTTCATATGATTGTCAGTATGCAATACTTTTATCTTCCACTTAGTTTGCTTTCCTATAATAACTTTCCACTTCTTAGAAGTATCAAAAATATCAGATTTATGTTTCAAAAAATAAGATCACATTTTCCTCTAGTAATCATCAATTATTGTAAGCATATAATTATCACCACCTATAGAATTTTCATGGAAAGGTACTCATACATCAACATATACATAATCTAATATGTTTTTGAGGGTATGAGAAGAAGCATTGAATTTATTCTCTTATCACAAAATCAGTGTTCACATAACTCTAACTCACTCATGTTGTAGCCATCTAGAAAGTCTTTGTTTATTAACTCTGTCATATCATGTTCACTCATATGCCGAGACGCGATCATCATTAGTTACAGTAGTAGGAACATTACCCATGATAGTATTTCTAAGAATATATAGTTTTTGCAGAGTTCAAGTCACTTATCATGTGAAAGAGAGAACATTTTGATACCTTCAAAACTTCACGTGAACCAGAGTGTTTGTAGCCCAAGCCTACCGTCCACGACCCTCGCTTCGCTCCATCAGTAGTTAGTCTATTTTTCCAAAACTTGATGTTATTCTTCTTATGAATTTGGATCACAACTTTAATAGTCTGGAATAATTTGGAACTTATTTTCCAGTTAAAAATAATACAATCACAACATTTTAACATAGCCCGAGCCAAATCAATACTGCCACAGTTGAATCTCAACATATTTTATCTATCTCGTTAAACCAATTGTCAAACATATTCGAGGTAAAGGTTGGAGAAAGAGGATTGAAAGTCAAATTATTATTTTCACCGTTCCACCTGCGTTTAGCTAGAATATTCTTTGTTAAAACCACCTATTACCAATTATCAAAGCTTATGAAGACTTCAATATGCGACTTATTCAACAATTTCAGCATTACAACATTGCCATATCTCCATGATAGTATTGGGCGACACTTAAGCCAACACGATTGACACCCAAAGAATTTTTGAAACCCAACCTCCATCTGACAGAAAAATCACTTTCAGACGATGTTGAATCACAAGGGTGTGGAGCTCATGAATTGCCTCGGTCTGCGTAATTCCGATGCCTTGTTTGCTCTTGGGATCTTACCTAAATACATATAACATGAGGTAGATATTCATCCAGGGGGTAGCAAAATCACACAAGGAGAGAAGTGAATCCACCTTATTATAGAGAGTCTTGACTCGGGCACGGGTCGTTGGTCCAGTTGGGAGGCTTGTCGGTGTCAGAGTAGTGTCGTCAGTAGGACAGGCTGCATTGGGGTGGGGGAAGGGCGACAACATGGAAGGGATCCACAAGGAGAGAGGCGATTGAAATGTAAGTCGAAGCAAAGCACATGCTAGAGTGCCCCACCGCCGCCATAAGTCGTATGGGAGCCTTCTCCGGCAAGCAGGGGACTCGACTTTTTTTTGCGAGACGACGTCTCCTAAGTCAACCTGGGAGGCTAGGGTTTCTCGATTAATGGAATTTGTTCAAACCCACCATATATGGATGGAGATGAGGGGAGGCTCGTGCAAATCTGGCCATCGGGCCGTGCCTCGGCGTGCCGGCCCGTGGGATTAAGCCCGTTAGAAGCCTGACACGTGGCAGACGGGCCGGTGTCGTGCCGCGGCCTCATGCACGACCCGTTAAGCACGAGGCCAGCGACAAATCAAATAAATAGGGGGAAAAAGGAGTGCGACAAGGGGTTGAACTCGCGATCTGGGCATCCCATCGCCTCCGCTCAACCACTGCACCAAGCACTGATTAGTGATTTACATTGTATTCAGATCTTATTATAGGATTCTTCGACGGGTCAGCATAAAACATTTACCAGCCCGCAGGCCTAACATGCCGCGAGCCGACCCGCCAGGCATCGGGGCCGGGCTCGGGCCGCAAAGCCGAGCACGCGTGCCGGCCCGGCACGACATGTGAGCTTGGCGGGCCACGGCAGTCCGTGCCGGGCCAGGCCCGTTTAATGCGTGCCGGGCCGGCCCGTTGGCCAGGTTTGTCGTGTGTGGAATCTTAGCCGTCTGCCTCGATCTGGATAGTCCAAATTCACTCAACTGTTACAACACACCCAAAACTCTCTTCCTCCTTTGTCACACTCTCATACTACCAAATCCCAAACCCTAACCCCCACCCTTACCTCCGCCGCCGCAGCCATGACAGGAGAAGCAGCAGTCGGCGGCCGCAAGGCCCGCAACTTTGCGACCTTCCGCCTCTTCCCCCGCGACAGTGCCACCGACCCCAACGACCGCGTCTTCGTCCGCGTCGACAACAACGCCTACACCATCCCCGGCTTCGGCGACGACGAAGACCCTTCCTTCTCCGCCACCGCTGCCGCCGACCAATTCTCTTCCTCAACCTCTGGGCCCCTACCCGACCACGTACGCCAGCAGATCCTCGAGCTCGGCCTCCCCGACGACGGCTACAACTACCTTCTCCATCTCCGCGAGCTCCGGCCCTCCGCTGCCGCCTCCTTTGTCCCCAGCCATACCGCCCGCCCCGAGCCCCTCCCCCTCGATGTGAAGGTCGGTTGTTTTTCTCCAAAGCCCGCTCATGTCTGCCATTTGAATGTCTAATGTTGTTTCTCTGTGTGTGCAGGCGTATGATGCAAGCAAGGTGCGGGTTGCTTCCGGCAAGGTTGAGGAAGAGTTGGACGAGGGGAGGACGATGTGTAAGGTGGCTGCAAGGACGGCCACGGTGAAGCGGGTTGAGAAGGCCGTCGACCCTGACGTTGCAAGGTTGCTCGATGAGAGCGACGATGAGGGTTTGGAAGAGGATTTTGTCATCATGGCAAACCAAGCCGAAGGGGACGAGTTGGACGATGAAGAGGAGAAAGAGGGGGCTGGTGTGTTCAGTGATGTGGAAAATGATGACGATTTTGAGGATGAAGAGGGTGAGCCCAAGCAAAGGGTGCCGAGGTTGCTGGATGAACAGTTTGATTTGGTGAGCTTTTTCACTTAATAATGTTTCCAGTGTGCTTTGCAATGCAGTGAAAAAATTCTTATCTTACTATTATGAGGTTATGATTGCTAGTTTGTTCTAGAAAAGAAAAATGCTGAGCTTAACTTATATACTCCCTCCGACCCATATTAGTTGACTTGGATTTGTCAAAATTTGGATGAACCTATATACTAAATAGTGTCTAGATTCATCCAAATTTTGATAAAGTTGAGTCAACTAATATGGGTCGGAGGGAGTACTATAATTTGTAATCACATATTGACATGTCTGCAGCTTTAGTACTCCCTGTAATACGGTATTACACGTGTCTTTGGTTGTGAGCCTGTCTGTTTTATTTAACCATTCAGTATATGTGAAACACCCCGCAAAAAAAAGTATATGTGAAGCAGTATACATGTAGAAGGACCATATCGAAAGCTGAACACTATGCCTCCGCCTTGTAACTAATTCAAGTGAGCACATTTTAATGGAATGACTTCTGTTATTCCCTCTGATCCATAATAAGTGTCATTCAATTGGATGTATCTAGACATGTTTTAGTGCTAGATACATTCATTTCAGCGACAATTATTATGTATCGGATGGAGTACTTGTTTCATCAACCCCTCTTATCTGAAATCTTGGCTCAAAATGTTGTTTACCTTTGGTGTGATGAAAAAGCTACATCAAATTTTGACTCTATCAATCAATTTACAGCTTGCTTTGGAAGAATATGGAGATAGTGACGATGATGATGGAGGTGTTAGAGATGGAGAGCGTGAATTGCCAGCCGAGGTTATAGATGAATTGAAATTGTTCCACAATCAAAATGTTTGCGTTGATGAACAATATAGAACACCTGCAGAGTTTGTTCGTAGAAAACTTGAATCAACCACCGCAGAAGAGGTGGAGGAATCTGCTAATGTGATCCAGAAGTGTGCCGAATATGCTGAAAGGTATTTAAATGACCCTGCGGAAGATGAAGAGGTTGTGCTTGTTTCAGAAAGCAGTGATGAATCTGAAGTTTGGGACTGTGAGTCCATTGTTTCCACGTACTCTAACTTGGACAATCACCCTGGAAAAATTCAAACTCCAGGAAATCCTAAAAATCGGCTTCCCAAAGTTTTCCCTGGGGAAACAGCCACAACGAAAGATATCATCAAGCTGCATGGAAAAGAGAAACTTCCAGTTGATTATCTGCCACAGAGGAAAAGAAAAAGCGAGAAGGAAAAGAAACCAAAACCTGTAGAAGCAGAATCTTCAGATACTGAATATTTCAAGAAGATTGTTCAGAAGGAAACAAAGGATGAAAAGAAAGCAAGAAAGGTAAACATGTATTTCGGTCTTAGGTTAATAGAAGGAATCTTACAATCATGTACTTCATTTAGTTAGCTAACATTTGAGGGGGACAACATGTTGGTATTGTTCACTTCATGTGCCACCAGACCAGGCTTCAGAATTTTGCCAATCATACTGATCTATAATATGCCTCAGATGATGGTGCTTCCGTCCTTGGTTGTTAAGGGATTTGTAAAATCATGTACTCCCTCCTAAAATAGGTGACTTGGGTTTGTCTAGATTCGTATGTATCTGCACACTAAAACATGTCTAGGTGCATTCAAATCTAGACAAATCCAAGTCACTTATTTTGGGAGGGAGGGAGTATATAAACAATTTATCTTCTGCAAACCAGATTTAGAAACATCTCTTTACTATTTCTGACATCCTTATCCTATGGGTTTTTTGCTAGTCTGCTGTAAAAGAAGAGAAGAGAGAAGCCCGGAAAGCAAAGAAAGAGCTCAAAGAATTGTACAAATTTGAAACACAAAAGGCTCAGAAAGTTGCTGCTATTACAGGGCCATCTTCCATACGGCTAATGTAAGTGGTCATGCTGATTCTCATACTACATTTTGTGAATTGAGTAGGCTGATGGGTAATGATGCAATGCATTATGTCTGGAAGAACAATTCTTTGTTGTCATGTCTTAAATATCCAAATGAATTTACTAACGTATATATGGATACCAGATACTTTTACAGTGTCAATTGTTGAATTCTTTTGGATAAAACAGATAATGAGTCAAAAATCAGATAAGAATGTTTGATAAGATAGGTGCCCAGATATCCATTTTCCATCCCTCAATCAGTAAATAGAACCCTTCCCAAACAAATGAGTAGACACTCTGTGGAGCTTTTATCATCTCTTTCTCTTTGTAGATCAACATAAATTGAAATATTTACCAGCAAATTCGCATGTCAGTATTGTGCCAAGAACTATATTCATAATCGTCTAAAATGACTGTCTTTTTGGTTCTTGGGCCAACTAACTACGCCATTGTTTGCATTCAATTTGCCCACCAGTTGATTAAATGTTCTGTGCATACTAAAATGACTTGTCACTGTTGCAGGTAATTGTCCTGTGTGATATGTAATATGTTTCCTACTATACTGGCATGGCTCTAGACTGTTGAAGTATTAAAGAGAGATATTTCGGGGTAAAATGCCCCCTTAGTGATACCTGAGTCACCAGAAGCCGTGAATGATTTTGCTGCTAAATGTCATACTCCCTCCGTCCAGAAATAACTGACTTGGTTTTGTCTAGATTCGAATGTATCTAGACGCATACATTCGAATCTAGAGAAAGCCAAGTCATACATTCGAATCTAGAGAAAGCCAAGTCAGTTATTTCTGAACAGAGGGAGTACTTTTGTGTTATCTTAATGAGGAACATGTTATGGCAAGGCATTGTAATGAACACACTAAGTTAATCAAATGAGATGATAGTTTTGTAAGCTTATGCAGAATTTTGTAGGATCCAATGTTCCTTAAAAAAATTGCTTTTCCAAACAGAGATTCCAAAGATTTGTCCCATAGAGTTGAGCAAAAGCGGAATGCCCTTTTAGTCGCTGCTTTCCTTTTGTGCGTTTGATACTCTGGATTTTAAGTTTATGAGAATGAGAAATTCTCCACGTTCACTGTACTGTTACCTTTTTTTAATTGCGTCATTCTGAAATACCATCTGGAGAGATGAGTTGGAAGCAGGAAGTTCTGGATTGGGATCTGGTGCAGAACCAAATGAGGACTGAAAGTTTGAAGCTTTGAGTTCATGGTATAATTGATACAAATGGTATGTTTGGTGTCTTCCATTGCGGACACTACTATTTTTGTTGGTTTCATGAGCTTCAAGAGGCAACCAGATCATCCTGGGAACAGACGCAGTGGCCTTGAAGCAATACGGAGCAGGGAAGCTACCAGGTTTGGCTAGACCCTAGACATCGTTTGTCTATGTATGAGACACACACGCACGCGCACACGCACACACACACACACACCACCAGAAAAACTTTAGGCAATTAGGCTGCCATTTTCGTTGGGCAAACTGGGCACCAACTAGGCATACCCAATGTCCCAAGTCTCAACCACCACCCACACACACCCCCACCCACCCAAATGGCATATGTTGGCACATGAGAATGAAATCTTGTCCAGTTCTGGTGGACGGAGGAGTAGGGACCAATTCTGGTTTGGCAATGGCGGTGACACCCTTGCTGCTGTGCGGCAGCGGGGCTTCATGGGCCCATTCGAGCTCGGCCGGGCCAGGAAGGGCTTGGATTGTCCCTGCTGCTACATCTGGTCAGGTAAGGCGGTTCCCTCCCATGAGCCATTGTACCGCCAACACTCGCCGAAGTTTCTTATTTTTGGTTTTACTAGCCTCGCAACATTAGTCATGGTGAGACGACATTGATGACTGTAAGACCATGGTGGCGTGTGCACGTCCGGGAGTGTAGTTTTTTGAGCGGTCAAGAGAAATCCTTGCTGTTCTAACATCGATGCGGTGACGTATGCGGGTGTCGCCGTCCTTCCTGAAGGGCGTCATGTGTATCTCTTCCCCAACCCCTGAAGCGTACCAGGGGTAATCCTAGGACCAGTCCGGGCAGCAGTGTCATCGTAGTCGCTTCTCTTCTTGGAGGTGTTGCTTGGTACACGACGCTTTAGAGTTTTAGGCACGTGGTGGTACTTCTCTGGAGGGTGCAACGGTTGCGAGTTATCTCCGTTTTCATAGGAATATGCCGATGTTCACTTTGTTTTCTTTCTTCTTGTTTATTTCTTTCTTCTTATATCGTTTGGGCTTGCCTTGTTCTATTCGCCTCAACGTTGTTCGCAAAGTTGTATGGGGTGTTGCTGTACGAATATAGTTCAGCGAAAGCATGTTTCAAGATATCTCGTCCGACAGCCCCGGTACACACACAGCCCACATGTTGGCTAGTTGGGGCACCAGATGAAGCTTTACTCCCACAAAAGCACAAAAGGCGACGAGATGCTGGCGCTTCACTCCTCCGAGTCAACCAACGCCACCTCCTTTGCATCGCCCGTCGCCATGGCTCCGACGTCGTGCTCGAGCATCACCGCCGCAGTACAGCCCATCGATGGCTTCACCGGCATGGTTATTGCGGGCTGTTTGGGGGTTATGATTGGGTGGCAGAGCTTCATCTCTTCATCTCTTCGACAAATTTTCCAGTGACCCCGATAGCACTCCGTTCGCTTATTGTCGTGTCGTGCGTGCGTGCGTGGAGGAGGAGGGCGAGCGGGGATGCTCTTAGATAGAACTAAGCCTATTGCTAAACTGCCAACCGTTCTTTTCATATTTTTGAATTTGCTAGCCATTTTGTTGGGGATATAAATCTCTGATGATTTGCTGCAACAATTTGTTTCTACCCTCTATTGGGCACACGTATCTTGGAAAGACATGTTGGTGACGCTCTTGACGATGCAATATACTCCGTAAGTGAGAATGTAGCATACTCGATGTATTTGCTATATTTATCTTATTTTCGAGTTTTATTAGAAACTAGCATGGTTGAATACTTTAACGGAGGCGGCATATTGTTTATAGTATTTTTGCCAAATTTGCCTAAATCTGAAAAGTTTAACCAAATCTGACCCTTTTCAAAACTAATTCAGAATCTGAACCCTGGGGTCGGCGCCATTTAAAATGGCGCCGAAGTTGTACAGGTCGGCGCCAAGATGAAGCAACTGAGAGGCAAACAAGGAAGGTCGGCGCCGTTTTAAACGGAGCCGACGTCGGCGCCATTTTAAACGGAGCCGACCTCCTTCAATTCGGTTTTCTGATGTGTGCGCGCCGATATGTACAACTTCGGCGCCATTTTAAACGGCGTCAACACTAGGGGTCATATTCCGAATTAGTTTTGAAAGGAGGTCAGATTTGGTTAAATTTTTTAGATTTATGCAGATTTGGCAAAAAATAATTGTTTATAGGCTTAAGTGGAGGTGAGACTGCGCTCTGAGGCCTCCTGCAGCGCGACACTTGCACGTGCTGACGTTTCGTGTGGGCCCCGGATGGCTCTGTCTGTCCCGTGCACTCGTGTGTCCAGGCGGTAGACGACGGGGGCTAAGCAATCCCCGCCCACTTTCCTTCCCCATTTCCTATTTCCTCAAATCGAAACCCATGGCCATGGCCGCCATCCCCACACGCCTTCACCTCCTCCTCCTTCTATTTGTCCTCCCCTTCATGGCGGCCACCCTCGACGCGACCCAGTCCCGCCCCTTCGGAGGTAAGTATACTATTAGAGTATAGGTCGGTACGGCTAGGGCATCTACCCTCCCTATTCGAATTATAACTCTATCTTTATTAGTCTTGGAGTCAAGTCAGTTGTAATCTATATAAACAACCCACCGTGGCTAAAATCAATACAAGTTATTATTCTCTCAAAATATCATGGTATCAGACGCCTAGGTTTTCCGCACCTGGGATGGCGCCTCCTCCTGTGCCGCCAAGGCCGCCGCCGCCCCTAACTCGGCCCCTATTCTTCATGGCCGAGTTCCGTGCTGCCGGCGTTTCTACCTCCTCCTTTTCCTCCTCCACGCCTACATCTACCCAAACACCACCTCCCCAAATTCCGATGATCTCTCTAGCCGACACCATCGCCGATGTCTCCCCCTTCATACCAATCTCGCTCGACCTCGGCGCCCACAACTACTACCACTGGCGCCACCTCTTCACCATCCACCTCGGCCGCTGCGGCTTCCGTCATCATATAGATCCCTCCCACCCTCCGCAGCCTGCCGATCCCCATTGGATCAAAGATGATCTCGCCATCATCCAGTGGATCTACACCCGCATCTCCACAGAGCTCTTCAACCTGGTCTCCTCCGACGATGCCACCGTCGCCGATCTATGGGCCTCTCTCCAGCAGCTGTTCCAGGACAACTCCGACACGCGCATCAACGCGCTCAACACGGAGCTTCGCACGACCACCCAGGGAGAAGCCCCGGTCACCGTCTTCTGCCAGCGGATCAAGGCCATCGGCGACGAACTCCGTGAGCGTGGTGATCACGTCGATGACCGTACCCTCATCAACGCCCCCTCGTCGGCCTCGGAGATCAGTTCGAGAAGCAACAGTCCTTCATCCCCATGCTGAAGCCCTACCCCACCTTCAAGGAGGTGCGTTCCCTCCTCCAGCAAGAAGAGAAGAATCAAGCTTGCAAGGCACAACGGGCGCCGCACGTCTTCCACACCACCACTCCTGCCGCGGCAGCCGCCCGCGCACCCACCTCCTGCCGCACCAGCCGCGTCCCCGACCCCACCTCCTGGATGGCGCCCGAGCCCTAATTACAGGGGCAAGAACCTGATCTACAGGCCTCCCACGACGCGTCCCTCCGGCCCTGCACCCGCTTCGTCATTGACTGCTTCTTCGCCGCACGCGCCACCGCCCTGGCCTCCTCAGCACGACCCTTGGACTGGCCTTGTGTAGACTTGGTCGATGCCATGGTCGGCCCCGTCTCCGTATGGCGCCCCTCCTGCATACACCGGCGCATGGAGTTCTGGTCTTCACCTAGCCACGGGCTCTCCCGGCCTTCTCGGCCCTCGGCTGTCGGCTCACGTCTACACCGTGACTGCTACACCACCATCTGGCGTGCCCTACTACCACATGTCGGCCTCCTACGGCACCATGCAAGCTCCGTTCGCGTACAACCAGCTACCACCTCTCCCCTATGTCAACATGCCAGTTATCGGCTCCTCCGCTCCTCCCCAGCAGCCGACCTGGGACCAAGCCGTCTTCATCAACGCCATGAACAACTTTACACTAAATAACGAAGGTACGGATTGGATTTTTGATTCTGGTGCATCCTCGCATATGTCTTCAAATATGAATTTGCTGTCAGCTTGTTTTCCCTCTGCTTTTTCCACAATCACTATTGGCGATGGCTCCACAATTCCTGTATCTTGCGCCGGAAATTCTCACATATCTTCATCTTATGCTAATTTTCTTCTACGTAATATTCTTGTTGTTCCTTCCTTAATCAAAAATCTTATTTCTGTTCGACAATTCTGTATTGACAACAAAGTTATTCTGGCTTTTGATCCTTTTGGTTTGTCTGTGAAGGATATGAAAACAGGGGAGGTCCTCGCTCGGTACAATAGCACGGGCGATATTTATCCACTTCATGGCGCGCCCACATCCACCCCTCGCGTTATGCTTGCATCCGTTGATTTATGGCATCGTCGCCTAGGCCACCCTAATAAAACCACTCTGTCGTCTTTGCTTCAAGAATTTTGTATACCTAGTTCTAGTTCCTCCCATAATCCCTCTCTCTGTAATGCCTGTCAATGCGGCAAACATGTTCGATTACCTTTTGGTACCTCAACTACTATCAGTACTTTTCCGTTCGACCTTATTCATTGTGATTTATGGATCTCTCCAGTTCCTAGTGTTTCTGGTTATAAATATTATCTTGTGATACTGGATGACTACTCTCACTATATTTAGACTTTTCCTCTTCGTGCCAAATCTGATGTGCATACAATTTTTATAAATTTTCGGCAGTATGTTCTTACTCACTTTGTCTTGCCTATTCGATTTATTCAATGTGATAACGGACGAGAATTTGACAACACTCAAAACCACAATTTCTTTCTTTCTCAAGGAATTCTTCTCCGTTTTTCATGTCCTTACACTTCTTCTCAAAACGGTAAAGTTGAACGTTCTCTTCGTTCTACAAATGACATTCTTCGCACTTTACTTTTACAAGCCTCTCTTCCTTCTCGTTTTTGGGTTGAAGCTCTTCGCACTGCCACATTACTCATCAATGTTCGCCCCACCAAAACGTGTCCTCTTTATTCGCCCTTTCAATCTTTGTTTTTATCTCACCCAGACTATTCTTTCTTGCGTATTTTTGGTTGCCTTTGTTTTCCAAACATTGCCTCTATAGCCTCCAATAAACTCGAACTACGTTCCCTACCTTGCATTCATCTTGGTCTTTCTGATGATCACAAAGGATATTGTTGTTTTGATACCTCTTCTGGTCGTGTTATTATTTCTCGCCATGTTACTTTTGATGAAAATACCTTTCCTTATGCTGCCACCAAACTCACTCCCCAAACCGAACCACCAGTCCCTACCACCACCAAGTCACCCTTCGTTCAACACACTTTCGCCCCTGCCGCGGCAGGATTTTCACCTGTTTCTCTGCTGCGGCAGCCTGCCGCGGCAGACTTTTTGCCTGTTCCTCTGCCGCGGCCTCCTGCCACGACAGAATTTTCACTCTATTCGCTACCACGTCAGGAACCTGTCACCACCCCCACCACTGTCGTAACCACCCCTCGTAGAACCACTTCCCCTACCCCTACCACCGAACAATCTACCCCACCACCCGAACCACCAACACCTACTGTCGAGTCTTCCTCCACACCCCCATTACCACCTAATGCTGTTCCTATTCAACCACCTACAAATGATCACGTCATGTGCACTCGTGCCAAATGTGGCTTTCTTCTCCCTTCCAAACGCCTCAATCTCACAGCCACAACCACAATTTCCCCTGTACCCACATCCTACAAACGTGCTCTTCTTGATCCTTCTTGGTTTTCAGCTATGCGTGATGAATTTGATGCTCTTCAACAAAACAATACATGGATTCTAGTTCCCAAACCTTCTAGCATTAACGTTGTTTCTGGCAAATGGGTTTTTCGACATAAATTTCATTCTGATGGCACTCTTGCTCGTTACAAAGCTCGCTGGGTTTGTCGCGGTTTTTCACAACAACATGGCATTGACTTCGATGAGACTTTCTCCCCGGTTGTCAAACCAAGTACTATTCGCGTTGTTCTTAGTCTTGTCGTTTCTTCTTCATGGCCGATTCATCAACTTGATGTTAAAAATGCTTTTCTCCATGGTACTCTTAATGAAACTGTCTATTGTCAGGAACCCTCTGGTTTTGAGGATCCCTCTTCTCCAAATCTTGTTTGTTTACTCAAAAATCTCTTTATGGTCTCAAATAGGCTCCTCGTTCCTGGTTTCAATGCTTTGCTACTTTCATTCAAACCACTGGCTTTATATCTTCTAAATCTGATTCTTCTCTATTCATTTTTCGTTCCTCCGAACATACTGCATATCTTCTCCTTTATGTTGATGACATCATTATTACTACTAGCTCTGACTCTTTTCTTCAACATATTATTTTTTCTCTTAATCGTGAATTTTCCATGACCGATTTAGGGCCTCTTCATCATTTTCTTGGCATGAATGTTTCTCGCACAAAATTCTCTCTATTTCTTTCTCAACGACAATATCTTTTGGATTTTCTTTCACGGGCTGGTATGTCCGATTGTCAATCTTCTCGTACTCTGGCCGACATAGGTGCCAAACTATCGGCTAATGGTGACCCTGTTTCCGATCCCACTTTTTACCGCAGCATTACTGGTGCTCTTCAGTATGCCACTCTCACTCATCCCAACATATCTTATTCGGTTCAACAAGCCTGTCTTTTCATGCATGACCCTCGTGATCCTTACCTTGCTCATGTAAAACGAATTCTTCGATATTTAAAAGGAACTCTTGATCACGGTCTTCTTCTAAACTCTTCTTCCCCTACAATCTTGACAGTTTATTCTGATGCAAACTGGGCAGGTTGTCCAGATACTCGACGGTCCACATCCGGATTTTGCGTTTATTTAGGAGATAATCTTGTTTCTTGGTGTTATAAAAGGCAGGTAACAGTTTCTACGTCTTCTGCTGAGGCTGAGTATAGGTCGGTTATCCATGCCGTGGCGGAGGCGGTGTGGCTGCGTCAGCTACTCGTCGAGCTTCATCGACCCCTGGAGCGAGCCACCATTATTTATTGTGACAATATTTCTGCAGTCTACATGGCATCCAATCCCATTCAGCATCGGCGCATGAAGCATATTGAGATTGACATTCACTTTGTTCGTGAGAAGGTGGCTCTTGGCGAAGTTCGAGTTCTTCATGTTCATACCAGTGCTCAATTTGCTGATATTTTTACTAAAGGACTCCCCACTTCATCATTTATAGACATTCGCTCCAGTCTCAACATCGTTACTCCTGATGTTGAGAATGCGGGGGGATATTAGAGTATAGGTCGGTGCGGCTAGGGCATCTATGTTGGAGATATGCCCTAGAGGCAATAATAAATGTAGTTATTATTATATCTTTGTGTTTATGATAAATGTTTACATTCATGCTATAACCGTATTAACAAGGAAACATTAATACTTGTGTGATTTGTAAACTAAATTAGAGTCCCTAGCAAAGCCTCTTTATAATACTATCTTGTTGTTTAATAAATGATTGTGGTTTCCCTATCATGAACATTGAGATGTTATTAACAACAAGATCATATCGTTAGGAGAATGATATGATGGACATACTCCTATAGATAAGCGTAGCATAAAGATCAAGTCATTTTAATAGTTCAATTGCTATATGCTTTCTGATACATAGTAACCTAATTCCTTCGACCATGATATCATGCATATCACCAACACCGGAAGGATGCTTTGATGACATCAAACACCACACCGTAACTGGGTGGTTATAAAGGTGGCATTGAGTGTTTGGAAAGTATTGGTTGAGACACATGGATCAAGAGTGGGATTTGTCCATCCATATGACGGATAGATATACTCTGGGCCCTCTAGGTGAAATGTCATCCAATTGGCTTGCAAGCATGTGACTGGCTCACGAGGGATCACATATCACGGGAACGAGAAAAGAGTACTTATCAGTAACGAGGTTGAACTAGGTATGCAGAGATACCGACGATCAAAACCTCGGATAAGTAAACTATCGTGAGACAAAGGGAAATTGGTATCGTATGTAAGTGGTTCATTCGATCGCAAAGTAATCGTAGAAATATGTGGTAACCATATGAATTTCCAGATTCCTCTATTGGTTATTGATCGGAGAAGTGTCTCGATCATGTCCGCATAATTCACAAACCGTAGGGAGACACACTTAAGGATTCGATGTTGTTGAGTAGTTATGGAATGATGAGTAAGAGACCGAATGTTGTTCAGAGTCTCGGATGGAATCCGGGATATCACGAGGAGATCCGGAATGGTCCGGAGAATAAGATTCATATAAGGAAAGTCCTGTTTCGGGGTTAGAGAATGGTTCTGGTGTTTTCATCGGGAATGTTCTAGAAGGTTCCGGAAGGTCCGGCACTACAGAGGGGAAGGGTACATGAATGTGTCATAACAAGTTGGAATGGTTGCATCATGTACTAGGTGTCATTGCTGAGCAAAATAAAGGGATAAATCAAATCCTAGTTTGAAAAGTCAAACGCCAATTTGAAAAGTCAAACGGCAAGTTTGCTTGGTGGAGGGAGAGTAGGAAACCTACTTGGGGAGGAGTTCCTCTCCCTCCACCCGCCGGCCTTGGAAGCCGAGTTGGGGAGGGACTCCCCTCCCCTTGGCCGGCGCCCTCCACCTATATAAGGAGGGGCAGGGCTGCCCCTCCAAGACTACACCTTGCCTCACAAAAACCCTAGCCCTAAGCCACCGACGCCACCACCTCCTGCTGCTGCCGCCGCCTAGGGCAAACCCTAGCCGCCGACTTGGGCTTCCCCAAGCCCTAGCCGTCGGCCTAGCCCTCTCTACTTGGTGTGTCTAAACCCTAGATCGCCAAGGCCTCTCTCATAGTCCACCATACTCGCTCCGGCTTAAGGCGAAGCCCTGCGAGATCTCCCCTCTACTTCCGGTACCACGTCGTCGTGCTGCCGGAATCGCGAGGAGAGTGCTACAACCTCCGCTGCCTGCTGGAACAAGGGATAGGAAGGTCTTCATCGAGTACCGAACGTGTGACCGACTGCGGAAGCGCTGCCGGAACGCAGCGCCGGAAGGATCGTCTACACGATCTTCAAATCGGCAAGAGTACGACTACATCACCCACGAGAATCCGCTCTCGTTAAACACTTTGGAATCTTCGAGGGTGAGTTATTCCATCGACTCGTTGCTACAATCTAGTAGATAGATCTTGGCTTGTTTGTTTGTATGCGGTAGAAAATTCTTGTTTTCCATGCTACGAACCCCTACAGTGGTATCAGAGCCAGGTTTATATGTAGATCTGTTGCACGAGTATAACACAATGGTCATTGTGGGCGGTGGTGCTTTTATTATCAATTGCTTCTTGTGTACTTTGCATCTTGCGGTATGATGGGATGAAGCGGCCCGGGCTAACCTTACATGACATCGTTCATGAGACTTGCTCCATGCTCAACATGCAACTTGTATTGCATAAGTGGCTTTGCGGGTGTCTGTCTCTCCCATTATAGTATAGATCCAATTTACAACGGGCACTTGATAGTTCAAACATCAATGTTGTGGTTCTTGTTCGTAAGTTAGATCGACACTTATTGAAAGCCCAAACCACGTAAAATATGCAAAGAAATTAGAGGCGTCTAACTTTGTTTTGCAGGGGTGTGCTGTGATGTGATATGGACATGATTGTGATTATATTTGATGTATGCAATGTTCCTTATTGTAAGTTGGCAACCGGCATGAGCCATATGGTTGTCTTTTAAATTCCGTTAAGACCTGCGTGTCTATTCAAAGTAGTTGTAGTAGTTGAAGCTGGTGGACGACAACCATGAAACGACGCCATTGACCTTGACGCCATACCGGTGATGATGGAGATCATGTTCGTGCTTGAAGATGGAGATCGGAAGAACAAAGAAGAAAGGCCATATCATATCACATATTATGAATTGCATGTGATGTTAATCCTTTATGCATCTTGTATTGCTTAGTTAGCGACGGTAGCATTATAAGATGATCCCTCATGCACATGAATTTCAAGTTCTAAAGTGTTCATCCTTAGTAAGGACCGTTGCTAAATCTTGTTGTTTCGAAGCACCACGTGATGATCGGGTGTGTTAGATTCTGCAAGTGTATACAACGTGAGCAAGCCAGATTTGCTCATGCGGAAGCTAAGGTTTGATCTTGACGAGCCTAGCATGTACAGACATGGTCTCGGAACACGGATCACCGAAAGGTAAAGCATGAATCATATAGCAGATATGATGAACATGTCGATTGTTCGCCATTGAAGCTACATCAACTCTCGTGATGATTGGTTTTGATGTGGTGGATCTGGTTCGTGTGATCACTAAAACAATGTGAGGGATATTGTTTTGAGTGGGAGTTCACCTAGATTAATTTAACTATTAATTAGAACTCAATTTGTCATAAACTTAGTCTAAACTTTTGCAAATATGTTGTAGATCAATGGCGGCCCCTACCATCAATTTTAATGCGTTCCTAGAGAAAGAAAACTTGAAAAACAATGGAAGAAACTTCGCGGATTGGTTCCGCAATTTGAGGATTGTCCTCAATGCTGGTAATTTGACCTATGTGCTGGATGCACCGCTGGGTGACCCGCCTGCAGCTGATGCTACCGATGAAGTAAAGAATGTTTACCTCGCTCGGAAGACTCAATACTCCACAGTTCAGTGTGCTATCTTGTATGGTTTAGAATCGGAGCTTCATAAAAGGTTTGAGAATTCAGACCCACATGATATTGTCCGTGAACTCAAACTGATATTTGAGACTCACGCGGCAGTTGAGAGCTATGAGGCTTCTGAAAAGTTCTTTAACTGCAAGATGGAAGAGGGCAGCTCCGTCAGTGAGCATGTGCTTAAGATGTCTGGGCACGCAAACAAACTCCAAAGCTTGGGTATAGTGATTCCTAATCCTTTGGGGATTTACCGTGTCCTCCAATCACTGCCACCAAGTTACAAGAACTTTGTGATGAACTACAATATGCAAAGCATGAACAAGCAGTTGCCATAACTCTTCTCCATGTTAAAATCTGCAGAAGTGGAGATCAAGAAAGAGCACCAAGTGTTGATGGTAAATAAGACCACCAAATTCAAGAAAGGCAAGTCTAAGCAAAAGGGACACTTCAAGAAGGGTGGTAAGAAAGTTACCACACCGACGAAGAAGACCAAGGCTGGACCTAAGCCTGATAGTGAGTTCTTTTACTACAAGGGAGAAGGTCACTGGAAGCGGAATTGCCCAAAGTACTTGGCGGATTTGAAGAACGACAACATCAAGAAGAAAGGTATATCTGATATACATGTTATTCATGTGTATCTCACTAGTACTCGTAGTAGTGCCTGGGTATTTGATACTGGTTCAGTTGCGCATATTTGTAACTCGAAACAGGTACTGCAGAATAAACGGAAGCTAGCGAAGAACAAGGTGACGATGCGCGTTGGAAACGGATCAAAGGTTGATGTGATCGCAGTCGGCACGCTACCTATTCATCTACCATCGGGATTAGTTTTATACTTAAATAATTATTATTTCGTGCCTGCGTTAAGCATGAACATTATATCGGGATCTTGTTTATTGCGAGATGGTTACTTGTTTAAGTTCGAGAATAGTGGTTGTTCGATTTATATGATTAATATGTTTTATGCACATGCACCTTTGATAGATGGTCTATTCTTATTAAATCTCGATAGTGGAAATACACATATTAATAACATTGAAGCTAAACGTTTGAAATCGAGCGATAACTCGACCTATATGTGGCACTGTCGTCTTGGTCACATTGGAGTGAAGCGTATGAAAAAACTCCATTCCGATGGAATTATTGAATCACTTGATTTCGAATCACTTGAAAGATGCGAAGCATGTCTGATGGGTAAAATGACTAAGACTCCATTTTCTGGTATGATGGAGTGAGCTACGGACTTATTGGAAATCATACATACCGATGTGTGTGGTCCAATGAGTGTAGCATCGCGCGGTGGTTATCGTTATGTTCTTACCTTCACGGATGACTTGAGTAGATATGGGTATATCTATTTCATGAAACATAAGTCCAAAACTTTCGAGAAGTTTAAGGAATTTCAAAGTGAGGTAGAGAATCAACGTAACAAGAAGATTAAATTTCTACGTTCTGATTGTGTAGGTGAATATCTAAGTTACGAGTTTGGCGAGCATTTGAACAAATGCGGAATACTTTCACAATTGACACCGTAGGGAACACCACAACGTAATGGTGTGTCCGAACATCGTAATCGAACTCTCTTAGATATGGTTCATTCTATGATGTCACTTACAGATTTACTACTATCATTTTGGGGTTATGCATTAGAAACAGCCGCATTCACTTTAAATAGGGCACCATCTAAATCCGTTGAAACGACACCGTATGAATTATGGTTTGGGAAGAAACCTAAATTGTCGTTCCTTAGAGTTTGGGGTTGCGAAGCCTATTTAAAGAAGTTACAGCCGGACAAGCTTGAACCCAAAGCGGAAAAATGCGTCTTCATAGGATATCCAAAAGAAACTATTGGGTATACCTTCTATCATAGATCCGAAGGCAAAATCTTCGTTGCCAAGAATGGATCCTTTCTAGAGAAGGAATTTCTCTCGAAAGAAGTGACCGGAAGGAAAGTAGAACTCGACGAGGTTGTCGAACCTTCTCTTGAACTTGCGAGTATCGCAGCACCGGAAGAAGTTCCTGTGGTGCCTGCACCAATAAGAGAGGAAGCTAATGATGATGATCATGAAACTTCGGTTGTAGTTGCTACAGAACCTCGCAGGTCAATGAGAACTCGTACCACTCCTGATTGGTATGATCCCGATATGAGTGTCATGTTTGTGGACAACACCAATGACCCTGCGACATATGATGAAGCGATGATGAGCCCAGATTCCAACAAATGGCAATAAGCCATGAAATCCGAGATTGGATCCATGTACGAAAACCAAGTATGGACTTTGGTGGACTTACCGGATGGCCGGAAGGCTGTCGAGAACAAATGGATTTTCAAGAAGAAAACATATGCTGATGGTAATGTTACTGTCTATAAAGCTCGACTTGTCGCAAAAGGGTTTCGACAAATTCAAGGAGTTGACTACGATGAGACTTTGTCACCAGTAGCGAAGCTAAAGTCTGTGAGGATTTTGTTAGCAATCGCTGCATATTATGATTATGAGATATGGCAGATGGATGTCAAAACAGCGTTCCTCAATGGAGACATTGATGAAGAGTTGTATATGATGCAACCCAAAGGTTTTGTCGATCCAAAAGATGCTAACAAGGTATGCAAACTTCAACGGTCCATATATGGATTGAAGCAAGCATCCCGAAGTTGGATTCAACGTTTTGATAAGGTGATCAAAAGTTTTGGTTTTATACAAACTTATGGAGAAGCTTGTATTTACAAGAAAGTGAGTGGGAGCTCTGTAGCATTCTTAATACTATATGTAGATGACATATTGATGATTGGGAATGATGTAGACCTTCTTAATAGTGTCAAGGAATATTTGAATAATAGTTTTTCAATGAAAGATCTTGGCGAAATAGCTTACATATTAGGCATAAAGATTTATAGAGATAGATCGAGACGCCTAATATCATTGTCACAAAGTACATATTTGGACAAAGTTCTAAAGAGGTTTGGAATGGAAGATAACAAGAAAGGGTTCTTGCCCATGTTGCCCAATACGACCTTGAGTAAAACTCAAAGTCCAGCAACGACAGAAGATAGAGAAAGGATGAGTAAGACTCCCTATGCCTCAGCCATAGGATCTCTAATGTATGCCATGCTATGTACTAGACCCGACATTGCATATGCTGTTAGTTTAACTAGCAGATATCAAAGTGACCCAAGAGTGGATCATTGGACAGCGGTCAAAAACATCCTTAAGTACTTGAGAAGAACTAAGGATATGGTTCTTTCTTATGGAGGTGATGAACAACTCGTTGTTAATGGTTACACCGATGCTAGTTGGAACACCGATCCGGATGATTCTAAATCTCAATCTGGATACGTATTTACTTTGAATGGTGCAGAAGTTAGCTGGAGGAGTGCAAAGCAAAGCGTTGTGGCGAGATCTTCAACTGAATCGGAATACATAGCTGCTTCGGAGGCTTCACAAGAAGCGATATGGATGAAGGAGTTCATTACAGAGACTTGGTGTGGTTACAAGTGCGTTGGACCCAATGTCTATCTACGGTGATAACATGGGCGCCATAGCCAATGCGCAAGAACCAAGGTCACACAAGAAGCTGAAGCACATCAAGCTACGTTTTCACTCTATTCGAGAACATGTCCAAGATGGTGACATAAAGATTTGCAAAGTACACACAGATCTGAATGTGGCGGATCCGTTGACTAAACCTCTCCCGAGGGCAAAACATGACCAACACCAAACTGCCATGGGTGTTCGGTATATTACCATGTAATCTAGATTAGTTGACTCTAGTGCAAGTGGGAGACTATTGGAGATATGCCCTAGAGGCAATAATAAATGTAGTTATTATTATATCTTTGTGTTTATGATAAATGTTTACATTCATGCTATAACAGTATTAAACTGGAAACATTAATACTTGTGTGATTTGTAAACTAAATTTGAGTCCCTAGTAAAGCCTCTTTATAATACTAGCTTGTTGGTTAATAAATGATTGTTGTTTCCCTATCATGAACATTGAGATGTTATTGACAACAAAATCATATCGTTAGGAGAATGATATGATGGACATACTCCTATAGATAAGCGTAGCATAAAGATCAAGTCATTTTAATAGTTCAATTGCTATATGCTTTCTGATACATAGTAACCTAATTCCTTCGACCATGAGATCATGCATATCACCATCACCGGAAGGATGCTTTGATGACATCAAACACCACACCGTAACTGGGTGGTTATAAAGGTGGCATTGAGTGTTCGGAAAGTATTGGTTGAGACACATGGATCAAGAGTGGGATTTGTCCATCCATATGACGGATAAATATACTCTGGGCCCTCTCGGTGAAATTTCATCCAATTGTCTTGCAAGCATGTGACTGGCTCACAAGGGATCACATATCACGGGAACGAGAAAAGAGTACTTATCAGTAACGAGGTTGAACTAGGTATGCAGAGATACCGACGATCAAAACCTCGGATAAGTAAACTATCGTGAGACAAAGGGAAATTGGTATCATATGTAAGTGGTTCATTCGATCGCAAAGTAATCGTAGAAATGTGTGGGAACCATATGAATTTCCAGATTCCTCTATTGGTTATTGATCGGAGAAGTGTCTCGATCATGTCCGCATAATTCACGAACCGTAGGGAGACACACTTAAGGATTCGATGTTGTTGAGTAGTTATGGAATGATGAGTAAGAGACCGAATGTTGTTCGGAGTCTCGGATGGAATCCGGGATATCACGAGGAGATCCGGAATGGTCCATAGAATAAGATTCATATAAGAAAAGTCCTGTTTCGGGGTTGGAGAATGGTTCTGGTGTTTTCATCGGGAATGTTCTAGAAGGTTCCGGAAGGTCCGGCACTCCGGAGGGGAAGGGTACATGAATGTGTCATAACAAGTTGGAATGGTTGCATCATGTACTAGGTGTCATCGCTGAGCAAAATAAAGGGATAAATCAAATCCTAGTTTGAAAAGTCAAACGCCAATTTGAAAAGTCAAACTGCAAGTTTGCTTGGTGGAGGGAGAGTAGGAAACCTACTTGGGGAGGAGTTCCTCTCCCTCCACCCGCCGGCCTTGGAAGCCGAGTTGGGGAGGGACTCCCCTCCCCTTGGTCGGCGCCCTCCACCTATATAAGGAGGGGCAGGGCTGCCCCTCCAAGACTACACCTTGCCTCACAAAAACCCTAGCCCTAAGCCGCCGGCGCCACCACCTCCTGCTGCTGCTGCCGCCTAGGGCAAACCCTAGCCGCCGACTTGGGCTTCCCCAAGCCCTAGCCGTCGGCCTAGCCCTCTCTACTTGGTGTGTCTAAACCCTAGATCGCCAAGGCCTCTCTCATAGTCCACCATACTCGCTCCGGCTTAAGGTGAAGCCCTGCGAGATCTCCCCTCTACTTCCGGTACCACGCCGTCGTGCTGTCGAAATCGCGAGGAGAGTGCTACAACCTCCGCTGCCTGCTGGAACAAAGGAGAGGAAGGTCTTCATCGAGTACCGAACGTGTGACCGACTGCGGAAGTGCTGCCGGAACGCAGCGCCGGAAGGATCGTCAACACGATCTTCAGATCGGCAAGAGTACGACTACATCACCCACGAGAATCCGCTCTCGTTAAACACTTTGGAATCTTCGAGGGTGAGTTATTCCATCGACTCGTTGCTACAATCTAGTAGATAGATCTTGGCTTATTTGTTTGTATACGGTAGAAAATTCTTGTTTTCCATGCTACGAACCCCTACAATCTACCCTCCCTATTCGAATTGTAACTCTATCTCTATTAGTCTTGGAGTCCAAGTCAGTTGTAATCTATATAAACAGCCCACCGTGTCTAAAATCAATACAAGTTATTATTCTCTCAAAATATCATATACATAGCCTAGGAACCCAAATCAATTTTGGCCGATGGAAATGAGATTCGTGAGATCTGGCTGTGGGTCGCTCATCCCCCGATTCGTGTCATGAACCATGTGTGGTTTCTCTACAGGGCGTCGCCGGGATACGCGCAGTACATGGCGGATGAATCGGAGACGGCGGCGGCGGAGGAGTACGATGATATTGTGGTGGGGGCAGCGCGGCGGGGTGCCCATTGTCGCCACGCTGGCGGGCCTAGGCAAAGGTTGTGTGCTGCTGCTCGAACGCGGCGGCATGCCTGCTGAGTTTCTGGCGCTCGCCACCATGGGAGGGTTTGTCAAGACGCTCGTGCTGGCCGACCCTTCCTCGAGTCCGGCGTGCTCGCGCAGGGGTTCAGCTCCGAGGATAGCGTCGCCGACGTGAGCGCACGTGTTCTTGTATTTAGCAAGTTTAATGGAAATGACATACTTTCAGCCAATTGAATCAAAATACCAGCTAAATTGGTGTTGGTGGTGGGTTTGTGTGTGTGTGTGTGGGGGGGTGGGGGGGTGGGGTGGGGGGTGGGAGGGGGGGGGGGGATGGGGCTTGGGGGAGCGGAGATGCTCTTACATAGAACTAAGGGTATGTTTGGATTGTGGCCAAAGTATATCCTACTAATATTTTGGTCATAATCAAAATGTTGGCTCTTGTTTGGATTCTTGCTAATATTTTGGTATGCCAATGCTTCACTATCAACTCTAGTTCACTTTTTTAGCCAATGTAGGCCAACTTATGGGCAAGCAAAGGCTCAACCAAAATTTTGGCTAGCCAAAAATTTGGTAGGACAATCATGGGAAAAAATCAAACACACCCTGAGCCTATTGCTAAACTCATATGATTTGCTAGCCATTCTTTTTTCGAATTTGCTAGCCATTCTATTTGGGACATAAATCTCATATGATTTTCTATGGCAATTTGTTTCTACCCTCTATTGGAGACACGTATCTTGAAAGGATATGTTGTAGTGACGCTCTTGACGAAGAAATACACTCCGTAAAAGAGAATGTAGCATACTCGTTATATTTGCTAATAATTTAGTGTAGGCAACATATATTTAGCAAGTTTAATGGAAATAACATATTTTCAGCCAATTTATTTGAAATACCAACTAAATTGGTCATGAAATGCGCTCTAAAGACTTTGATTTTGTTAATTCAGTCGGGGCATGAAGAAATATAATATTATTGTTCTGATATTTTTTTTAGAGCAACCACATATTTCATTAACTGAAAAACAAGTTACAGTAAGCAACACACATAAAATCTAAAAAACAAACCGAAATGAAATAATTATTCCGAATTTGGAGACAAACTTCTAAGAGATCGAGAAAAAAACGATTTCTGAGATTTTCTACAACCACCGGAGCCATCGGCCCCTGTCCAACTCCAACTCCAGCGTCGGCACCGGAAGAGACGCCAACCCTATATTATTACAAGATCCAAATCCACCATCACAAGATAGAAAAAAGTCACCGTCGAAATATTTGTTGTCCTAGTATTGAGTCATCAGATGTCAGACTTGTATGTCGGGAGAAGATAGAGTTCTATTTAGCGTGGGTACAGATCTATCAATCTGCAAGGACTCGTATGTTGCACGGACGCGCTTAATGGAAATATATTAAGAGACCAACAGAATAAACTACAATGTACTTCTCGGTAAATCTCGCCCACCCTACCATTGTCGCAATGCACGACCTATCGAATCTGTCGGAGGACGTGCTGTGGTCGATCCTCGACCGCCTGCCGCCCCGCTCCATCGCTTGCCTCCGCTCTGTATGCAGGGCCTTGCGCTCCGCCGTCTCCGCCCCGTTCTTCGACCGCGTCCACGAGCTACGCCCGGCCGCCGTGGCCAAGGTCACGGTCGCGACTGACCTTGCTGCTACGCAGACCACCGTCGCCTTCGACTTCTTCCGCGGCCGCTGGCACCGTGATAAGGCGCTGCCATCTCCGCGCACCCTCCGCTTTACCGCCTGCACCTATCCTTCCAAGATCACCGTCCTCGGCTCCTGGGACGGGATCGTCTGTATACAGCGCCGGATCTGGAAGCCGGAACCTCCTGGTCCGGGCTGCCAACTCGTCGATCAGTACACGCTCTGGAACCCGCTCACCAAGGCTCGCGCCGACGCCTGTGCCCCGACCAACAGCGGCGGCGAGATCGTCGGCGCCTACGCACACCTCGACGGCAGGCGCTTCCACCTCCTGCATGCCTCCGGCGAAACCGTTGGTAGTGATGATCGCCCGATAGCCCCGACGACCTTCCGGATCCTGGGCGTCGGAGACGCCATGGTCTGGCGCGAGATTCCGCTCGATCTCGAGGAGGAGATCCTTATGGACACGCATGAAGCTCGTCACTTCATCAGGCTGCACGGCAACCTTCACTGGCTGGTGCTGTCGGGGTCGGGATCGACGCCGTTCAGGCTGCTCGCGTTCCACACGACACGTGAGAAGTTCCGAACGATGGAGGCGCCGGAACGCCAGCGACGAGGGCGAGCCGATCTAACCACGGCGCGACTCCGCACGCTGTCCGGTGGCAAGCTCTGTATCATCGACCTCGAGCCATCGACAAGCACCATGGACGTGTGGGTGCTCGACGACTACGACGTCGTGCCGCAGAGCAGCTGGCGGCTCAAGCAACGGATCAGTCTGGTTATGTGGGACAAGTCCGACCTGTCAGGCGCATTCTCCATGTTCAAGGTGGAGGTAGTACAGAGCGTGCACGACGGCGAGGAGATCTTCCTCCACCAGCAGGACGGCTGGATCTACGCCTACAACCTTGCGAAAAAAGTGTGGTGTACGGTGAACGTTTCCCAGTCGAATTATTGGACGTCCGTGTCTCTGGTGATGCACAGGAAGAGCCTACTGCCTGGCGAGGTCAGCTTTGGGGAGGCCTTGTCGCCGGCTCCTTCTCCGGTCGACGTTCTAGCGGCACGGCTAGCAAAGCTACCGTATTTAGCAGTTTATTAGCTAGGAAATTATAGTTTACTTGAAGTTAGTTAGTTTTTGGTAAAATCCGATGTACCAAGGAAACATACAAATTAAACTATTGCATTACTGTGTTTCTACATACGTATTCACCTCCGTCCTACTAAGTTTGACTATTGAAATATTGATTTTATGCCTCCAAAAGTTATAGCGTTGAATTTGTATTCGAATATTTTTTTTGTTTGAGAAATCGAATAAATTTTCTGATAGTATATTTTTATTACAAGTGCCACACATACTCCCTCGGTCTCAAAATAGATGTCTCAGGTTTATTAAAATTTAAATAAATTTATAGTGTCTAGATTTATCTAAATTTTGACAAATCCGAGACATCCATTTTAAGACAGAGAAATTATTAATGGTGAAATCAATTGTTAAACTTAAAACATGTAGAACGAGGGTGCCCCATACAATGGGACAGAGACACCTGAGGCTACTCATAGTGGGGAGTAACTTAGAATAGTAACATGCATATGTTATTAGTCTAAGTTACTACCTTTATAGTGGAAAATAACTTAGGTGTGATAACATGCAATGTCACACTATGTCTTGGTATGTGTGATGTTATAGTAACATAGCTAGTTACTCAATTTATCCATCTCTTCATTAAATCATTGCGACATAAGTAAAAATACTGACTTGGACTCTTAGTTACTAGTAAAGTTACCCTCACTATGACCAGCCTGAGTGTCTCCCCTACTCCTTCCGAACCGTTCCCTGTGTCTCGATGTGTGGCAGAGACAACGTCGTCACCTCAGCATGCCTACTATATGCAAAATAGGGGAAACTCCCAATTGAATTATGAGTTAGAAATATTATAGTTTTAACTTTTATGTCAAACTAGTGTAAGCATAAATGATACGTGCAACAAGGAATGAAAATAAATACAACCCCAAATCCAAATTAACTGTGGCAAGTTTAGGTAAGGTTTAAATATTGGCTAAAACTGCAACAATTAATTCTGATAGAAAGGAGTACTACCTCCTTTACGGTTTGCAGGGCGCTCTACAAAAATCTCACGGACCTAGGCGTAAACGCATTGGCTGAAAATTAGGCCTATTAATGAGTGGTTAAGGCGCATGCATTGGTGAAAGACTGTTGCATGCATAGAACCTGGGGAGGAAAGCTGCCACATTAATCAATAATTAATTCTTATGAGCCTAGAAACGTTGTAGTTTTAAAAATACCCAAATTTGATTAGACGCCCTGCAAACCGTGAAGAAGGGAGTAGTAAAACATGGGCTTAGAAATAGGGGGTGCTACCTGAGTTGGAGCCATTATTCCCTGTGGAATTGGTCGCCGATTGTGATGCTTTGGTAGAGCATGTACTTTGGGGCGTCATGATTTTCCACTCTGTCTATGGGCGGTTGTAGATGATAATCTCGGTTGACGAGCGCTTAGAGCATGTACTTTCTCCGTTTTAAAATATAAGATGTTTTAGGTTTGTAAAAAAATATATCTAGATTTTTTTAGTGTGTAAATTCACTCCAAACATGAATAAACCTATATACGAAAATAAGTCTCCCATTTTACATGCTAAATGGTTAGTTTATTTTTATAAGCACTCGTCTAAACACCTCCCATTTACATGCTAAACTTTGCGCCGGGTGCCCATCAGTGTAGGGCTTGGATCCAGTCCATTAGATAAATTAGCGCTTGAAAATAAAGACATGTGTTGATCTAAACTATTGCACGGGCGCTAGGATTAATTGCCCGACTTTTTCCCGCTCAAGCGCCTAAATAGACGGCTACCATGAACATGCCCTTAGAGAGCCCCATGGGCAGAGCTTTTTTATAATCCTCGCTTGAGTTTCATGCCGCCAAAAATGATTCTTCGTTGGGTGTGGCCGCAGCTTTTATGGGTCTTTTTGCATATTTTTTATTTGTTTCTCGAAACAGGCTTTATTTTGTTATATTTTTTTTAGATGAGCATATATTAATGTTAAATTATACCAATTACACCTTACCTCTATAACAATTTATTGTCTAGTGGTCATACGGATGCACACAGCAAAAAAATAGAATTACAAAAAAGAAAAGTCCTATTAGAGTGACTCATTTATTGGAACAACAGTACTATTACCACCAAGACAGCACGAGAATTCCAGCTTCTCCAAAAACGATGCCTCCAAAAAGGAAACCGTGCACAAACACCATCATCGCCCGATCAAAGATCTTAGTTTTTATCCCGAAGAAAGTCCACACTCTCAAAACAATTCCTTCAACAAGGCCATTGCCAGACACAACCAGTTAATGCCAGACCCTGGGTTTTCACCCTGAAAGATAGAACCGTGAACTTCTCCTGTGCAGCCGCCCCCACTTGCATGCCACTGCTCCAAGTCACGAATCATCAAGTCAATTCCTCATCACCACCCAGACTCAAACCACCATCGTCAGTCCACAAATCTTGGTCTCCATGACATTCTTCTTTAGCACCATGGAATGAGAACATGCCCCATGATCTTAACAATCAACAAAGCTTCGAATCGTACCCTCTGAAACCAAACGGCCAGAGTAAAACATGGATGCACACGACCGAATCCCATCCGATCCAGCAATCTCTCGGCATGATCGCACTTATGGAGTACGCCGGCGGAGCCTTTTGGAACACGACACAGTAACCAGATCAATGTAGAGAAATATCATGCGGATCTTCGTCTTGGATTGAGAGGGATCAAGGACCGCCACCTTTATTAGGAAGATCGTCGGCCCCCGCGTCGCCGCCCTCCGGCTCCCCAAGGGACCGGCCGCCCAATTCCCACCATCTAGGCCGACAGAGGAGTAGGCAGCCCGGGCCGCCACGACCACAACCTGGCGCCAAGAGACTTGCGGAGATCCTCCGAAATCCAAAGATCGGATGCAGGGGCGGGTGCATCTGGGCCAAGGTCCAGGCTACCACACCCAATAGGGCTCCACCGGTCATCCCATCGCCGCCGTCCGCCATGGCGTCACCACCAGCCTCCACCTACGCCTGCCACGCCCGCGGTAGCCTGCACTCCTAGCGACAACGGCCCATGACGCACCACCAGCCAGGGGAGAGGGATCCCTGCCGCCACCTTCCTTGGGGAGCCTAGGCTTTGCCCATCGGCCCTCCGACAATGGTGAGAAAGGGAAAGAGGCGGCGGCAACTCCTAGGGTTAGGTCGGGGGAGCAGATGCTCGGTTCTATAACAAGACACTTTGTTGTATTAATATAGCAACTACCCAATACAACATTTCGAACAAAGATGGACCGAACAACACAAGCCAAGCCTAAAAGAAAAACAAGAAAAATAAAAGAAAACAAAGCCGACATCAACGGAGCGACGAAAATGGAGAAGACTCGCAATCGTTGCGCCCTCCAGAGAAGTACCACCACACATCTAGCAATCCAAAGCGCCGTGTACCAAGCAACACCTCCAAGAAGGGGAGTGACGATGACGACACTGCTTCCCGGACTGGTTCAAGGGTTTCCCAAGTACGCCACATGAGGCAGGTGAGATGCCCCCGACGCCCTTCGGGAAGGACGACGATACCCGTAGGTGTCACCATGTTGGTGTCAAAGTGACAAGGATTTCTCCCTATCCCTCCAACGAATCACACTCCCGGACACTTTGTATTGCTCGACCAAGCTCGCCGCCCATGTGCATGCGCCAGCACAGTCCTGAAGTATTCACCGCCATCACACCGTGAACCATGGAACAAGGCCGGTCAGACTGAGAGAGCGGGACCATCGGCAAGGGCGACATGACATAGGCATGCAGGAGAGAACTACCTCCACTGCTAGAAGACAATAGCCGACCGGATGCAGCAGCAAGACAAACCAGGCCTTCTTGGCCCGGTCGAGCCTGACTAGGCTCGTGAAGTCCCTCCCGCCGCACTTCAACAAGGATGACACCATACACACCAACCCTAGCACCAGGCTCAACTCCTCCCTCCACCAGGGGATCAGACACCTCGGCAAATCCTTGCAGCCAAGCAGCACCTCCATTGCCACCGAGCTCACCCAGGTCTGTCGAACCGCCATCGGTCTGAGGATAAACATCCTTTCCTCACTGCCCACATGGCCGAAGAAAGGAACCACCACCGTCGTGGCGTCGCTCGCCGAAGGGACACCCGCGCAGTCCACCTTTCGGGCCCACCTCCTCGTCTTCCATGAACTCGAGCTAAAGGCTCAGGCCACCGCCACAATGCACAATTGCCGAGAAGGACGCTGAAGGTCAAGACTCAGACTTGCAGTCATCGAGCCGCACGGTAACCTAGAGGAGGGTATCTACCCTGCCTCACCTTGCGGTGAGTGCCGTCCGCGCGAGCAATGATACGTCGTAAACATGTCTATAATTTTTGATGTTCCATGATTGTTTAGTATCAATTTTTCTATGCTTTGTCTACACTTTGTGGTATTTTTATACATTTTTTGGGACTAACATATTAACAAGATGCCACAGTGCCAGTTGCCTGTTTTCTGTTGTTTTTGGTTTCAGAAAAGCTAGTAAAAAATATTCTCGGAATTGGACGGGACAAAAGCCAAAGTCAATATTTTACCGGAACAAACACGAAGTACAGAGGAGAGACAGAGGGGCGCCACAGGGTGGCCACAGCCCCCAGGCGCGGGCCCACCCTAGGCCGCGCCAGGGTAGGGTGTGGGCCCCCTGGCGCCCTCCCGTCTCGCCTCTTCGCCTATAAAAGTGTAGGGGTTTGTAGCATGGAAAACAAAAAATTTCTACCGCATGAACATAAACAAGCCAAGATCTATCTACTAGATTGTAGAACCGATTCGATTAGAGTACTCACCCTCGAAGATTCCAAAGCGGTTAAGCAGATTCTCATGGGTGATGTAGTCGTACACTTGTCGATCTCAAGATCGCGTAGACGATCCTTCCGGCGCTGCGTTCTGGCAGCGCTTCCGCAGTCGGTCACACGTTCGGTACTCGATGAAGACCTTCATCTCCCTTGTTCTAGCAGGCAGCGGAGGTTGTAGTTCTCCCCTCGCGATTCTGGCAGCACGACGGCGTGGTGTTGGAAGCAGAGGGAAGATCCTGCAGGGCTTCGCCTAAGCCGGAACAGGTTATGGTGGATCTAGGGTTTCTAGTGATCTAGGGTTTAGAGGACCGGAGAGGAGGAGGCGTGGCCGCAGGCGGCTAGGGCGACGCCGGCGAGCCGCTGGCGGCGGTGCTAGGCGGCGGCACGACGGCGACGGCTAGGTGGGGAGGGGCTGGTCTTGTGTGTATCTTGGGGCACCCCCTCCCCTCTATTTATGAGAGGGAGGGCAGCTTGAGAGAGAGGAGTTTGAATCCTTCCCCATCTCCCTCTCCTAGTTGGCTTGTGGTGGAGGGAAAGAAGGATTCTTTCCTTCCTCCACCAGGATACATTGTCCCAGTTTGACTTTTCAAACCTCCCGTCTGACTTTCAATTTAGAGCTTTAATTCTCTCTCGCAAATGCCCAACCAAGTGATCTAGGACATGATCCATGACACATTCATGTACCCTTCCCCTTCCGATCTGGTAAACCTTCTAGACCCTTCTAGAACCTCTCCGATGAAGACATCAGAATCTTTCCCGAACTCTGGAATCAGACTTTCCTTATATGAATCTTATTCCGCGGACCATTCCGAATCTCCTCATGATATCCCGGATCCCATTCGAGACCCCGAACAACATTAGGTCTCCCTACTTACATTCCATATCTACTAAACAACATCGAATCCTTAAGTGTGTCTCCCTACAGTTCGTGAATTATGCAGACATGACTGATACTCTTCTCCGATCAATAACCAATAGAGGAATCTATAAATTCATATGGCTCCCACATATTTATACGATTACTTTGTGATCGAATGAACCACTTACATACGATACCAATTTCCCTTTGTCTCGCAATAGTTTACTTATCCCGGGGTTTGATCGTCGGTATCTCTGCATACCTAGTTCAACCTCATTACCGATAAGTACTCTTTTCTTGTTCCCGTGATATGTGATCCCTTGTGAACCAGTCACATGCTTGCAAGCTAATTGGATGACATTCCATTGAGAGGGCCCAGAATATATATCTATCCGTCACATGGATGGACAAATCCCACTCTTGATCCATGTGCCTCAACCCATACTTTTCGAACACTCAATGACACCTTTATAGCCACCCAGTTACGGTGTGGTGTTTGATGTCATCAAAGCATCCTTCCGATGATGGTGATTAGCATGATCTCATGGTCGAAGGAATTAGGTTACTATGTATCAGAAAGCTTATATAAAACGAACTATTGAAATGACTCGATCTTTATGCTACGCTTATCTATAGGAGTATGTCCATCATACCATTCTCCTAATGATATGATATTTTTGTTAATAACATCTCAATGTTCATGATCGGGAAACCACAATCATCTATGAACCAACAAGATAGTATTATAAAGAGGCTTTACTAGGGACTCTAATTAATTTACAAATCACACAAGTATTAATGTTTCCGGTTAATACTATTATAGCATGAATGTAAACATTTATCATAAACACAAAGATATAATAATAACTACTTTTATTATTGCCTCTAGGGCATATCTCCAACAGTCTCCCACTTGCACTAGAGTGAACTAATCTAGATTACATGGTAATATACCGAACACCCATGGCGGTTTGGTGTTGGTCATGTTTTTCCCTTGGGAGAGGTTTAGTCAACGGATTCGCCACATTCAGATCTGTGTGTACTTTTAAACTATTTATGTCACTATCTTGGACATGCTCTCGAATAGCGTGAAAAGCAGCTTGATATGCTTCAGCTTCTTGTGTGACCTTGGTTCCTGCGCATTGGCTATGGCGCCCATGTTATCATAGTAGATAGACATTGGGTCCAGCGCACTGGGAACCACACCGATCTCTGTAATGAACTCCTTCATCCATATAGCCTCTTGTGAAACCTTCTAAGCAGCTATGTATTCCGATTCAGTTGAAGATCTCGCCACAACGCTTTGCTTTGCACTCCTCCAGCTAACTGCTGCACCATTCAAAGTAAATATGTATCCAGATTGAGATTTAGAATCATCCGGATAGGTGTTCCAACTAGCATCGGTGTAACCATTAACAACGAGTTGTTCATCACCTCCATAAGAAAGAACCATATCCTTAGTTCTTCTCAAGTACTTACGGATTTTTTTGTCTGATGTCCAATGATCAACTCCTGGATCACTTTGATATCTGCTATTTAAACTAACATCATATGCAATGTCGGGTCTAGTACATAGCATGGCATACATGATAGATCATATGGCTGAGGCATAGGGAGTCTTACTCATCCTTTCTCTATCTTCTGTTGTAGCTGGAATTTGAGTTTTACTCAAGGTCGTATTGCAACATGGGCAAGAACCCTTTCTTGCTATCTTCCATTCCAAACCTCTTTAGAACTTTGTCCAAATATGTACTCTGTGACAATGATATTAGGCGTCTCGATCTATCTCTATAAATCTTTATGCCTAATATGTAAGCTGCTTCGCCAAGATCTTTCATTGAAAAACTATTATTCAAATATTCCTTGACACTATGAAGAAGGTCTACATCATTCCCAATCAACAATATGTCGTCCACATATAGTACTAGGAATGCTACAGAGCTCCCACTCACTTTCTTGTAAATACAAGCTTCTCCATAAGTTTGTATAAAACCAAAACTTTTGATTACCTTATCAAAACGTTGATTCCAACTTCGGGATGCTTGCTTCAATCCATAAAAGGACCGTTGAAGTTTGCATACCTTGTTAGCATCTTTAGGATCGACAAAACCTTTGGGTTGTACCATATACAACTCTTCATCAATGTATCCATTGAGGAATGCCGTTTTGACATCCATCTGCCATATCTCATAATCATAATATGCAGCGATTGCTAACAAAATCCTTACAGACTTTAGCTTCGCTACCAGTGAGAAAGTCTCATCATAGTCAACTCCTTGAATTTGTCGAAACCCTTTTGCGACAAGTCGAGCTTTATAGACAGTAACATTACCATCAACATTTATTTTCTTCTTGAAAATCCATTTGTTCTCGACAGCCTTCCGGCCATCCGGTAAGTCCACCAAAGTCCATACTTGGTTTTCATACATGGATCCAATCTCAGATTTCATGGCTTCTTGCCATTTATTGGAATCTGGGCTCATCATCGCTTCCTCATATGTCGCAGGGTCGTCGGTGTTGTCTACCAACATGACATTCATAAAGGGATCATACCAATCGGGAGTGGTACAAGTTCTCGTTGACCTGCGAGGTTCCGTAGTAACTTAAACCGAAGTTTTATGATCAACATCATTAGCTTCCTCTCTTATTGGTGTAGGCGCCACATGAACTACTTCCGGTGCTGCGCTACTCTCAAATTCGAGAGAAGGTTCGACAACCTCGTCGAGTTCTACTTTCCTTCCAGTCACTTCTTTCGAGAGAAACTCCTTCTCCAGAAAGGATCCATTCTTGGCAACGAAGATTCTGCCATCAGATCTATGATAGAAGGTATACCCAATAGTTTCCTTCGGGTATCCTATGAAGACGCATTTTATGCTTTGGGTTCAAGCTTATCGGGTTATAACTTCTTTACATAAACTTCTCAACCCCAAACTTTAAGGAACGACAATTTAGGTTTCTTCCCAAACCATAATTCATACGGTGTTGTTTCAACAGATTTAGATGGTGCCCTATTTAAAGTGAATGCGACTGTTTCTAATGCATAACCCCAAAATGATAGCGGTAAATATTTAAGTGACATCATAGAACAAACCATATCTAAGAGAGTTCGATTATGATGTTCAGACACACCATTATGTTGTGGTGTTCCCGGCGGTGTCAATTGTGAAAGTATTCCGCATTTCTTTAAATGCTCGCCAAACTCGTAACTTAGATATTCACCTCCACGATCAGATCATAGAAACTTAATCTTCTTGTTATGTTGATTCTCTACTTCACTTTGAAATTCCTTAAACTGCTCGAAAGGTTCAGACTTATGTTTCATGAAATAGATATACCCATATCTACTCAAGTCATCCGTGAAAGTAAGAACATAATGATAACCACCACACGATGCTACACTCATTGGTCCACACACATCGGTATGTATGATTTCCAATAAGTCCGTAGCCCGCTCCATCATACCAAAAAAATGGAGTCTTAGTCATTTTACCCATCAGACATGCTTCGCATCTTTCAAGTGATTCAAAATCAAGTGATTCAAGAAGTCCATCAGAAGGGAGTTTCTTCATACGCTTCACTCCAATATGACCAAGACGATAGTGCCACATATGGGTCAAGTTATCGCACAATTTCAAATGTTTAGCTTTAATATTATTAATATGTGTATTAATACAATCGAGATTCAACAAGAATAGACCATCTATCAAAGGTGCATGTGCATAAAACATATTACTCATATAAATCGAACAACCATTATTATCGGACTTAAACAAGTAACCGTCTTGCAATAAGCATGATCCGGATATAATGTTCATGCTCAACGCAAGCACCAAATAACAATTATTTAAGTATAAAACTAATCCCGATGGTAGATGAAGAGGTAGCGTGCCGACCGCGATCACATCATCACCTTGTTATTCGCTAGTTTCCGTATATTCTGTAGCACCTGTTCCGAGATACAAATATGAGCAAACCAGTATCAAATACCTAGGCACTATTATGACTACTAGTGAGATACACATCAATAACATGTATATCGGATATACCTTTCTTCTTGATGTTGCCGTTCTTCAAATCGTCCAAGTACTTAGGGAAATTCCACTTCCAGTGACCTTCTCCCTTGCAGTAAAAGTACTCAGTATCAGGCTTAGGCCCAGCCTTGGTCTTCTTCGCTGGCGCGGTAACTTTCTTACCTCCCTTCTTTAAGTTTACCTTTTTCTTAGAATTTCCTTGCTTCTTGAATTTGGTGGTATTATTTACCATCAACACTTGGTGCTCTTTCTTGATCTCCACTTCTGCAGACTTTAACATGGAGAAGAGTTCAGGCAACGACTTGTCCATGTTTTGCATATTGTAGTTCATCACAAAGTTCTTGTAACTTGGTGGTAGTGATTGGAGGACGCGGTTAATTCCCAAAGCATTACAAATCACTATACCCAAGCTTTGGAGCTTACTTGCGTGCCCAGACATCTTAAGCACGTGCTCACTGACGGAGCTGCCCTCTTCCATCTTGCAGTTAAAGAACTTTTCAGAAGCTCCATAACTCTCAACTGCCGCGTGAGCCTCAAATATCATTTTGAGTTCATAGAAAATATCATGTGGGTCAAAGTTCTCAAACCTTTTCTGAAGTTCCGATTCCAAACCATACAAGATAGCACACTGAACTGTGGAGTACCGATTCTTCCGATCAAGGAAAACATTCTTCACCTCATAGGTAGCATCAACTGCAGGTGGGTCACCCAGCAATGCATCCAGCACATAGGTCAAATTACCAGCATTGAGGACAATCCTCAAGTTGTGGAACCAACCCGCTAAGTTGCTTCCATTGTTTTTCAACTTTGCTTTCTCTAGGAACACATTAAAATTGATGGTAGGGTGTAGCACCCCGGCTAAAACCACTATTAGAAAACCGTTTGGTGTTTTGTTTTGTGCATTATCATGACTGCATGCATTTGTTCGACAAAACTAATTTTACAAAGTCTATCTTGTTTTTCCAAATACCCTGTCTTATTTCAAATCAAAACCGGTCTTTCCGGATAATTTTGTTTTTCTAAAACTAATTACAAAATCTTTTACCAAAATTAAAAAAACAATATTTTTCTTAAAATAAAATTGTTTTGATCGGGGGAGGCAGCCCGGCCCGAAAGCCAGACCACCTACCACCCCGATCGGCCCAACCCAATCCCACCGGAAACCCTAACCTAGAACCACCCCAAACCCTAGACCTAATCCCACCCCAACACCCCTCCCCGTCGCCACCACACCCTGGCAGCAGTGGCACACACCTACACGCACGCTGTCACACACCTACACACATACACTGCAACGCATCCAACACGCTACACACCGAAACCACCCCACGCTGCCGTAACTCTCTCACCCGACCCCACCTCTCTGTCGCTCGCGTGAACCACCCGCTCCCTTCGGCCGCAATCCCCGCCTCCATCTTCGCCTCTCTTCCTCTCGATCGCGAGCGCCCACCTCCGCTCAGGCCGCCGCCGCTAGGCCCTCTCCCTCTCGCGGTGTTCCACCTGACATGGTTATACCCTGCGGGTACATGATCTCAGTATACCTGGTTGTGGCATCCCGCAAAACCACTACTAGAAAATCGCGTTGAATTTGTGCATTGCATTGTCATCATCATGCATTGTTTGCATAAAACTATTTTCGCAAAGCATGTTTTGTTTTCTAAAACGCCCCATCTTTATTCAAACACCAAAATCCGGGTCGCCAGAATATTTTGTTTTGTCTGGTATCGGTTTGCAAAAGTCTTGTTTGAAATAAATAAAAAAATATTTATTATTTTTTTTAGTGGGGGCAGTCGAACGGGCCGACCCGACCCGAACGACCACCCCCAGAACCAAAAATCGGTCCACCTAAAATCCTACAGCTACCAACCTATCTACCCACACCCCCCTCCACATCACCCCACCCAGTCCCTGAACGCCACCTCACCTCTCCCCAAATCTCCACCTCTCAGATGCTGCCACCTCACCAGCCAACCCCCCCTCTCTCTCTCCCCACTCTCCCCAACCAGCACACACCCACCCACACGACGCACCACACGCACGCACACTGCCGCCTGGGACCCACTCTCCACTAACCACTCCCACCCCACGCGCCAGTCAACCCTCCACCCTGGCCCACCCCTCTGGCCCCACCTGCCCCGTCGCCCCCGCTCTCTCTCTCTTCTCCCTCTCTCTCCCACGCGCGCCTCCCTTCTCTCTAGCTCTCCCTGGCGCCGACCCCGCCTCGCCGGTCCTCTTCCTCCGGCCCCCTCGCGCGCCGCCAGCCCTCCGTCGCGCTCCCTCCTCCCTCCGCCGCCTCCCCGTCTGCCGCGCCTCCGCCGGAGCGCCGCCCGTCTGCCGCGCCTCCGCCGCCTCCGCCCCGCTTCCGCGGCTCACCCCGCCGGCGACCGCTCCCTCGGCCGCTCTCCGCCTTCCGAGCCACCGCTCGCCCTGAGCTCCGCCGCTCCGGCCGCGTCCCCGGCCTCCGCCGCCGCCGTTCCCCCTCCGTGCCTGCCTCCAGCGTCGCCCCGGCCGCCGCGTCCAGCCTCCCCGCCGTCCTGTGCGCCCCCGTCGCCCCCTTTGCCGGCGTCCTCCTCGCCGCCTCGCCTAGGCCCGTCGGCCTCCTCCCCTCCGGCCGTTCCCCTTCGCCGGCCGCCCCGCGTCGGGCTTCTCCGAGCCGAGCCCGCCCCGGCCGGGCACCGTCGTCTGCTACGGCTTCTGGTGCGCTCGTCCTCGGCCTTGCGTTGCTCCTGTGACGCAGCTTGCTTGCATCTAAGTACGTGACCATCTGCGCCTTGGTGCTTCCTCGGAGCCTCGATGCCTGACATCGCAAGGTCTTCGTCCTGCTACCTGTGAACCGATACCATGCGAGTAATCAACTCCTAGAACCACACAAGATGCCACCTAAGGCCAGAAACCGTCAAGGTCTTCCCCCGGAACGTCGAGTGCTCCTTCCCGGATCCGAAGCCGTCAAGATCGCCCACACGGACTCGAGTACCCCGATGCCCTGATTCGAGGACCGATCCCGGCGCCCGAAGCCGAGAACCCCGACAAGAACCACGACACGGATACGCCGAGTTTCCATCAAGGACACCAAGGCCGTCGACATGGAACCGAAGAACGACAAGTACTCCATCCCGAACGCCATGACCGTCAACATGACCCGAAGACCCCGGATGCGCCAAGACCTACCCCGTTACCCGAGAACGATCCCGTCGAGACCGATTCCTCGTCAACCCCAATATCGCCTACACGGAACTCCATTCTCTTCCTTCTGTCGCCGAGACCCTGAACGACAAGAACTCCTTCCCGAACCAATGCCGACGACGTCGCATGCCAAGATCTTCGTCCCGAACGCCAAGACCGCCGGTGCCGAATTCCGAGGAATCTGACCTGGAACATCAAGATCTACCGATGACCGAGAGCCCGGACGCCAAGATCCACGACTCAGAGATGCCAGGACACCAAGTTCGTCGAGACCCTGAGGACCGTTCCCAGAGGCGAAGGCCGGACCCGACAAGATCTTCGAGACGACAAGATCGGCACCGACCAGGACGAATCCGATGCGCCCCGACCCCGAACCCCAGACCCTGAACCCTGAGACCGAACCCCGAACCCTCGGACCAAGATCGTCGAGACCCCTCAATGTGTGAACCCCTTTCCGAGAACCCTATTTTATAAATTGTCAACTATATAAATTGTTGCATATTTAATTGACATCTCGCATGCATATCTGTGGTTTGGGGGCCTTATGCCGATTCACCATATAATTAAATATGGGGCCATATGCGGGCAAATCTAGTCTCATATTGGCCTCATTTGAATTTGAGTAGCGAACCGGTGATATATATTCTGCCTTGTTAAACAACATTTGAATTGCGGGGGATTTAAACAACTTGAACCATCTAATTAAATGTCGGGACCCCGGTTCCGCTTAATATGACCTAATTGCACCGCACCTTTGCCATGCCATACATCATACCTGCATCATGCCGATCTTCTGCCGTTGTATTAAATATTGCATCCGGTGTTTCTTCTAGTGTTTTGGTTCTTCGCGGATAAGGCCGTTGAGTGGATGTGAGCTTCGCCCCGATCTTCGGTTGAACCTTCGGCCATGTTTTCAGGCGAGCATCCCCCCCTTTCTACCTATCTTACTTTTATAGTATTTATTCCCTCCTGTTGATCTATTGCTATCTGTGTTGCGTTGTTCTAGTTTTCGTACCCGTGATATCCCTTGCAGCCCTATATTGCCTTGGACACATCCTATTACCTGTTGTTTGGTAGATAGTTGGACTTGCGCGTCGTAGTCGCTTGCTCAAGTGCTGTTGCGTGTCGTCCAGTGCCACAGTTGTTGATGTATTGCCACATGTTGTTGTTGGAGATGATCATAGTTTTACTTATCGTTCACTTTAATTCCTGTTTAACAACTAAAATTGAAATAAGCAGAGGCATCGGTGGGTGATAGATGTTGGAGATATGCCCTAGAGGCAATAATAAATATAGTTATTATTATATCTTTGTGTTTATGATAAATGTTTATATTCATGCTATAATAGTATTAACAAGGAAACATTAATACTTGTGTGAATTGTAAACTTAAATTGAAGTCCCTAGTATAGCCTCTATACTTCACTAGCTTGTTGGTTGATAAAATGATTGTGGTTTCCATATCATGAACATTGAGATGTTATCAACAACAAGATCATATCGTTAGGAGAATGATATGGTGGACATACTCCTATTGATAAGCGTAGCATAAAGATCAAGTCATTTCAATAGTTCAATTGCTATATGCTTTCTATACATAGTAACCTAATTCCTTCGACCATGAGATCATGCATATCACCTTTACCGGATGGATGCTTTGATGACATCAAACACCACATCGTAACTGGGTGGCTATAAAGGTGGCATTAAGTGTTCGGAAAGTATTGGTTGAAACACATGGATCAAGAGTGGGATTTGTCCATCCACATGACGGATAGATATACTCTGGGCCCTCTCGGTGGAATGTCATCCAATTGGCTTGCAAGCATGTGACTTGGTCACAAGGTATCACATATCACGGGAACGAGAAAAGAGTACTTATCGATAACGAGGTTGAACTAGGTATGCAGAGATACCGACGATCATAACCTCGGATAAGTAAACTATCGTGAGACAAAGGGAAATTGGTATCGTATGTAAGTGGTTCATTCGATCGCAAAGTAATCGTAGAAATATGTGGGAGCCATATGAATTTCCAGATTCCTCTATTGGTTATTATTCGGAGAAGTGTCTCGATCATGTCCGCATAATTCACGAACCGTAGGGAGACACACTTAAGGATTCGACGTTGTTTTGAGTAGTTATGGTATTATGAGAAAGAGACCGAATGTTGTTCGGAGTCTCGGATGGGATCCGGGATATCACGAGGTGATCCGGAATGGTCCGGAGAATAAGATTCATATAAGGAAAGTCCCGTTTCGGAGTTCGGGAATGATTCCTGTGTTTTCATCGGGAATGTTCTAGAAGGTTCCGGATTGTCCGGCACTCCGGGGGGGGAGGGTACATGAGTGTGTCATTGAATGATTGCATCATGTACTAAGTGTTCTTGCTGTTCCAAAAAGATGAAAGTCAAATTGCCAGTTTGAAAGTCAAACGGCTAAAACAGGAAACTGTGGGAAACAAGCAAGAGGAGTTGGAACCAACTTGGAGGAGGAGTCCCACCCCTCCAAGCCGGCGCCCAGCCCTAGGCCGAGTTGGGGAGGGACTCCCTCCCTCCCCTGGCGCGCCAAGGCCCCTCCACCCATAAAAGGAGGGGCAGGGCTCCTCCTTGAGACACACAAGTTTCCACCTCTAATCTCAGGTTTAGAGCCGTTTGGTTTAGAGCTTCTAATTGCTTTAGCCTGCGGTTTAGAGCCTTCTAATTGGTGTGTCTAAATCTCTAGACCACTAATAGCCCTCTCTCATAATCCACCATACTCGCTCCGGCTTAAGGCGAAGCCCTGCGGGATCTCCCCTCTACTTCCGGTACCACGCCGTTGTGCTGCCGGAATCGCGAGGAGAGTGCTACAACCTCCGCTGCCTGCTGGAACAAGGGAGAGGAAGGTCTTCGTCGAGTACCGAACGTGTGACCGACTGCGGGAGCGCTGCCGGAACGCAGCGCCGGAAGGATCGTCTACACGATCTTGAGATCGGAAAGAGTATGACTACATCACCCACGAGAATCCGCTCTCGTTAAACACTTTGGAATCTTCGAGGGTAAGTTATTCCATTGACTCGTTGCTACAATCTAGTAGATAGATCTTGGCTTGTTTGTTTGTATGCGATAGAAATTTTTTGTTTTCCATGCTACGAACCCCTACAGTGGTATCAGAGCCGTGTCTATATGTAGATCTGTTGCACGAGTAGAACACAATGGTCATTGTGGGCGTTGATGCTTTTATTGTAGATTGCTTTTTGTGTACTTTGCATCTTGCGGTATGTTGGGATGAAGCGGCCCGGGCTAACCTTACATGACATCGTTCATGAGACTTGCTCCACGCTTGACATGCAACTTGTATTGCATAAAGTGGCTTTGCGGGTGCCTGTTTCTCCTAGCATAGTTAAGATCCAATTTACAACGGGTAATCAACAATGCTAGTATCAATGTTGTGGTTCTTGTTCGTAAGTTAGAACGACACTTATTGAAAGCCCCAAACCACGTAAAATATGCAAAGAAAGTAGAAGCGTCTAACTTTGTTTTGCAGGGGTGTGCAGTGATGTGATATGGCCATGATTGTGATTATATTTGATGTATGCAATGTTCCTTATTGTAAGTTGGCAACCGGCAGGAGCCATATGGTTGTCTTTAATTTATGTTAAGACCCGCGTGTCTATTCAAAGTAGTTGTAATAGTTGAAACCGGTGGACGACAACCATGGTGAAGCGTCATTGACCTTGATGCAATGCCGGTGATGATGGAGATCATGTTTGTGTTTGAAGATGGAGATCGGAAGCACAAAGAAGAAAGGCCATATCATATCACATATTATGAATTGCATGTGATGTTAATCCTTTATGCATCTTGTATTGCTTAGTAGACGACGGTAGCATTATAAGATGATCCCTCATGCACATGAATTTCAAATCATAAAGTGTTCGCCCTTAGTTAGCACCGTTGCTAAAGCTTGTTGTTTCGAAGCACCACGTGATGATCGGGTGTGTTAGATTCCGCAAGTGTATACAACGTAAGCAAGCCAGATTTGCTTATGCGGTGGCTAAGGTTTGATCTTGACGAGCCTAGCATGTACATACATGGTCTCAGGAACACGGATTACCGAAAGGTAAAGCATGAATCATATAGTAGATATGATGAACATGATGATTGTTCGCCATTGAAACTATATCAACTCTCGTGATGATCGGTGTTGATGTAGTGGATTTGGTTCGTGTGTTCACTAAAACAATGTGAGGGATATTGTTTTGAGTGGGAGTTCACCTAGTTTAATTTCATTAATTAATTTGAACTCAATTTGTCATAAACTTAGTCTAAACTATTGCAAATATGTTGTAGATCAATGGCAGCCCCTACCATCAATTTTAATGCGTTCCTAGAGAAAGAAAAGTTGAAAAACAATGGAAGCAACTTCGCGGATTGGTTCCGCAATTTGAGGATTGTCCTCACAGCTGGTAATTTGACCTATGTGCTGGATGCACCGCTGGGTGACCCGCCTGCAGCTGATGCTCCCGATGAAGTAAAGAATGTTTACCTCGCTCGGAAGAATCAGTACTCCATAGTTCAGTGTGCTATCTTGTATGGTTTAGAATCGGAGCTTCAGAAAAGGTTTGAAGAGTCAGACCCATATGATATTGTCGAGGATCTCAAATTGATTTTTGAGACTCATGCGGCAATTGAAAGCTATGAGGCTTCTGAAAAGTTCTTTAACTGCAAGATGGAAGAGGGCAGCTCCGTCAGTGAGCATGTGCTTAAGATGTCTGGGCACGCAAACAAACTTCAAGGCTTGGGTATAGTGATTCCTAATGCTTTGGGGGTTTACCGCGTCCTCCAGTCATTGCCACCAAGTTACAGGAACTTTGTGATGAACTACAACATGCAGAACATGAACAAAGAGTTACCAGAACTATTTGCTATGTTAAAATCTGCAGAAGTGGAGATCAAGAAAGAGCACCAAGTGTTGATGGTCAATAAGACCACCAAATTCAAGAAAGGCAAGTCTAAGCAAAAGGGACACTTCAAGAAGGGTGGTAAAAAAGTTGCCACGCCGACGAAGAAAACCAAGGCTGGACCAAAGCCTGAAACTGAGTGTTTTTACTGCAAGGGAGAAGGTCACTGGAAGCGGAATTGCCCAAAGTACTTGGCGGATTTGAAGAACGGCAACATCAAGAAGAAAGGTATATCTGATATACATGTTATTAATGTGTATCTCACTAGTATTCGTAGTAGTGCCTGGGTATTTGATACTGGTTCGGTTGCTCATATTTGTAACTCGAAACAGGTGCTGCAGAATAAACGGAAGCTAGCGAAGAACGAGGTGACGATGCGCGTGGGAAACGGATCAAAGGTTGATGTGATCGCGGTCGGCACGCTACCTCTTCATCTACCATCGGGATTAGTTTTATACTTAAATAACTGTTATTTGGTGCCTGCGTTGAGCATGAACATTATATCGGGATCTTGTTTATTGCGAGACGGTTACTTGTTTAAATCCGAGAATAATGGTTGTTCGATTTATATGAGTAATATGTTTTATGCACATGCACCTTTGATAGATGGTCTATTCTTATTGAATCTCGATAGTGGAAATACACATATCAACAATATTGAGGCTAAACGTTTGAAATCAAGCGATAATTCGACCTATATGTGGCACTGTCGTCTTGGTCACATTGGAGTGAAGCGTATGAAGAAACTCCATTCCGATGGACTTCTTGAATCACTTGATAGATGCGAAGCATGTCTGATGGGCAAAATGACTAAGACTCCATTTTCTGGTATGATGGAGCGAGCTACGGACTTATTGGAAATTATACATACCGATGTATGTGGTCCAATGAGTGTAGCATCACGCGGTGGTTATCGTTATGTTCTTACCTTCACAGATGACTTGAGTAGATATGGGTATATCTATTTCATGAAACATAAGTCCGAAACTTTCGAGAAGTTTAAGGAGTTTCAAAGTGAGGTAGAGAATCAACGTAACAAGAAGATTAAGTTTCTACGTTCTGATCGTGGAGGTGAATATCTAAGTTACGAGTTTGGCGAGCATTTAAAGAAGTGCGGAATACTTTCACAATTGACACCGCCGGGAACACCACAGCGTAATGGTGTGTCCGAACGTCGTAATCAAACTCTCTTAGATATGGTTCGTTCTATGATGTCACTTACAGATTTGCCGCTATCATTTTGGGGTTATGCATTAGAAACAGCCGCATTCACTTTAAATAGGGCACCGTCTAAATCCGTTGAAACGACACCGTATGAATTATGGTTTGGGAAGAAACCTAAATTGTCGTTCCTTAAAGTTTGGGGATGCGAAGCCTATGTAAAAAAGTTACAGCCGGACAAGCTTGAACCCAAAGCGGAAAAATGCGTCTTCATAGGATACCCAAAGGAAACTATTGGGTATACCTTCTATCATAGATCCGAAGGCAAAATCTTCGTTGCCAAGAATGGATCTTTTCTAGAGAAGGAATTTCTCTCGAAAGAAGTGACTGGAAGGAAAGTAGAACTCGACGAGGTTGTCGAACCTTCTCTCGAAATTGCGAGTATCGCAGCACCGGAAGAAGTTCCTGTGGTGCCTGCACCAATTAGAGAGGGAGCTAATGATGGTGATCATGAAACTTCGGTTGAAGTTGCTACAGAGCCTCAGAGATCAACGAGAACTCGTACCACTCCAGATTGGTATGATTCCGTTATGAGTGTCATGTTGGTGGATAACACCGATGACCCCGAGACATATGAGGAAGCGATGATGAGCCCAGATTCCAATAAATGGCAAGAAGCCATGAAATCCGAGATTGGATCCATGTACGAAAACCAAGTATGGACTTTGGTGGACTTACCGAATGGCCGGAAGGCTGTCGAGAACAAATGGATTTTCAAGAAGAAAACAGATGCTGATGGTAATGTTACTGTCTATAAAGCTCGACTTGTCGCAAAAGGGTTTCGACAAATTCAAGGAGTTGACTACGATGAGACTTTCTCACCGGTAGCGAAGCTGAAGTCTGTGAGGATTATGTTAGCAATCGCTGCATATTATGATTATGAGATATGGCAGATGGATGTCAAAACAGCATTCCTCAATGGAGACATTGATGAAGAGTTGTATATGATGCAACCCAAAGGTTTTGTCGATCCTAAAGATGCTAACAAGGTATGCAAGCTTCAACGGTCCATCTATGGATTGAAGCAAGCATCCCGAAGTTGGAATCAACGTTTTGATAAGGTAATCAAAAGTTTTGGTTTTATACAAACTTATGGAGAAGCTTGTATTTACAAGAAAGTGAGTGGGAGCTCTGTAGCATTCTTAATACTGTATGTGGATGACATATTGTTGATTGGGAATGATGTAGACCTTCTTAATAGTGTCAAGGAATATTTGAATAATAGTTTTTCAATGAAGGATCTTGGCGAAGCAGCTTACATATTAGGCATAAAGATTTATAGAGATAGATCGAAACGCCAAATATCATTGTCACAGAGTACATATTTGGACAAAGTTCTAAAGAAGTTTGGAATGGAAGAAAGCAAGAAAGGGTTCTTGCCCATGTTGCCCAATACGACCTTGAGTAAAACTCAAAGTCCAACATCGGTAGAAGATAGAGAAAGGATGAGTAAGACTCCCTATGCCTCAGCCATAGGATCTCTAATGTATGCCATGCTATGTACTAGACCCGACATTGCATATTCTGTTAGTTTAACTAGCAGATATCAAAGTGATCCAGGAGTGGATCATTGGACAGCGGTCAAAAACATCCTTAAGTACTTGAGAAGAACTAAGGATATGGTTCTTTCTTATGGAGGTGATGAACAACTCGTTGTTAATGGTTACACCGATGCTAGATGGAACACCGATCCAGATGATTCTAAATCACAATCTGGGTACGTATTTATTTTGAATGGTGCAGCAGTTAGCTGGAGGAGTGCAAAGCAAAGCGTTGTGGCGAGATCTTCAACTGAATCGGAATACATGGCTGCTTCGGAGGCTTCACAAGAAGCGATATGGATGAAAGAGTTCATTACAGAGCTGGGTGTGGTTCCAAGTGCGCTGGATCCAATGTCTATCTACTGTGATAACATGGGCGCCATAGCCAATGCGCAAGAACCAAGGTCACACAAGAAGCTGAAGCATATCAAACTGCGTTTTCACGCTATTCGAGAACATATCCAGGATGGGGATATAAAGATTTGCAAAGTACACACAGATCTGAATGTGGCGGATCCGTTGACTAAACCTCTCCCGAGGGCAAAACATGACCAACACCAAACTGCCATGGGTGCTCGGTATATTACCATGTAATCTAGATTAGATGACTCTAGTGCAAGTGGGAGACTGTTGGAGATATGCCCTAGAGGCAATAATAAATATAGTTATTATTATATCTTTGTGTTTATGATAAATGTTTATATTCATGCTATAATAGTATTAACAAGGAAACATTAATACTTGTGTGAATTGTAAACTTAAATTGAAGTCCCTAGTATAGCCTCTATACTTCACTAGCTTGTTGGTTGATTAAATGATTGTGGTTTCCATATCATGAACATTGAGATGTTATCAACAACAAGATCATATCGTTAGGAGAATGATATGGTGGACATACTCCTATTGATAAGCGTAGCATAAAGATCAAGTCATTTCAATAGTTCAATTGCTATATGCTTTCTATACATAGTAACCTAATTCCTTAGACCATGAGATCATGCATATCACCTTTACCGGATGGATGCTTTGATGACATCAAACACCACACCGTAACTGGGTGGCTATAAAGGTGGCATTAAGTGTTCGGAAAGTATTGGTTGAAACACATGGATCAAGAGTGGGATTTGTCCATCCACATGACGGATAGATATACTCTGGGCCCTCTCGGTGGAATGTCATCCAATTGGCTTGCAAGCATGTGACTTGGTCACAAGGGATCACATATCACGGGAACGAGAAAAGAGTACTTATCGGTAACGAGGTTGAACTAGGTATGCAGAGATACCGACGATCATAACCTCGGATAAGTAAACTATCGTGAGACAAAGGGAAATTGGTATCGTATGTAAGTGGTTCATTCGATCGCAAAGTAATCGTAGAAATATGTGGGAGCCATATGAATTTCCAGATTCCTCTATTGGTTATTGTTCGGAGAAGTGTCTCGATCATGTCCGCATAATTCACGAACCGTAGGGAGACACACTTAAGGATTCGACGTTGTTTTGAGTAGTTATGGTATTATGAGAAAGAGACCGAATGTTGTTCGGAGTCTCGGATGGGATCCGGGATATCACGAGGTGATCCGGAATGGTCCAGAGAATATGATTCATATAATGAAAGTCCCGTTTCGGAGTTCGGGAATGATTCCGGTGTTTTCATCGGGAATGTTCTAGAAGGTTCCGGATTGTCTGGCACTCCGGGGGGGGGGGGGGGGGAGGGTACATGAGTGTGTCATTGAATGATTGCATCATGTACTAAGTGTTCTTGCTGTTCCAAAAAGATGAAAGTCAAATTGCCAGTTTGAAAGTCAAACGGCTAAAACAGGAAACTGTGGGAAACATGAAACTGTGGGAAACAAGCAAGAGGAGTTGGAACCAACTTGGAGGAGGAGTCCCACCCCTCCAAGCCGGCGCCCAGCCCTAGGCCAAGTTGGGGAGGGACTCCCTCCCTCCCCTGGCGCGCCAAGGCCCCTCCACCCATAAAAGGAGGGGCAGGGCTCCTCCTTGAGACACACAAGTTTCCACCTCTAATCTCAGGTTTAGAGCCGTTTGGTTTAGAGCTTCTAATTGCTTTAGCCTGCGGTTTAGAGCCTTCTAATTGGTGTGTCTAAATCTCTAGACCACTAATATCCCTCTCTCATAATCCACCATACTCGCTCCGGCTTAAGGCGAAGCCCTGCAGGATCTCCCCTCTACTTCCGGTACCACGCCGTTGTGCTGCCGGAATCGCGAGGAGAGTGCTACAACCTCCGCTGCCTGCTGGAACAAGGGAGAGGAAGGTCTTCGTCGAGTACCGAACGTGTGACCGACTGCGGGAGCGCTGCCGGAACGCAGCGCCGGAAGGATCGTCTACACGATCTTGAGATCGGAAAGAGTACGACTACATCACCCACGAGAATCCGCTCTCGTTAAACACTTTGGAATCTTCGAGGGTAAGTTATTCCATCGACTCGTTGCTACAATCTAGTAGATAGATCTTGGCTTGTTTGTTTGTATGCGATAGAAATTTTTTGTTTTCCATGCTACGAACCCCTACAATAGATAATATTTGGTTTCCGAACGCCCACTTGTGTCCCGTAGGACCCCGAGTACTTGATACCTGTTCCTTGATTTATCGCGCTATCCACATCCGGGAGGTATATGGGACCCCCCTTAGCCAGAGCTTGATTCAGTCTTATTTCTTGGGGCCACAAACTAGTTTGAGGTTTTATTTACTATCCTGTACTTATGCCATGTTTTACTGCTTTATTTAAATTGTGCGACAGATAGCACCTGTACTGTTTAGGAGCGGGACACGATTCCGCGGTGTCGACAAGCCCAGTTTTGGGTTCCCAGTCGTTCACAGCCGTATACCCAAACCTTGAGTCCGTCTCGGAGCTTGCTTACTTCGTTGCGGGTAGCTTAATGGGGTGGCCCCCTGAAATATTTCTGAATCCTGTGATTGCTTTGTCGTGAAGGCCTTGTTGGGTTTTGATTTGGTTTTTCCGAGGTTGATCGAGTGTGTGTTGCTATTGGTGCACCCCGGCCGGGTAAAACTTTCTGAAAGCCGTGTCCGCGGTTATGGACGACTTGGAGCACAGTATCTCGACCATAGACAAGCATAACTAAAGTTTATTGCTATAAATTTGACTTTATAAAGACTAGTAATCAGCTTCACTATAATGGAATGGCTAATTAATACTGCCCACAATTGCTTGTTTGGAGTGTCGCTTGCGACCATTGTACCTGACTAGTAAGTATGATAACTACAACGGAATGGCTAAATGAAAGTGCCAACAACTGCTGGGTTTTGGGTTATCTCATGCTAAATGAATCTGACTAGTAAGTGTTGCCACTATCACGGAATGGTTAACTAAAAGTGCCCACTGCTTATTTTATCAGGATGATTATCTATAACTGACTAGTAATTGCTGCAACGATAACTGAATAAATAAAACTGCCAACCGTGTGAGTTCCTCGGTTGACTTCCTCGTTTGGTCTTGAGGGGGAAACACCAGGATGGGTTTGTTTGGTGTTAGCTTCAGGTTGGATCCGGATAGGTCATTCTTATCCCTCGCTGATAACCGCCAGTTGGATCGAGTCTCTATAGGTTGTTTAGTGCATGCTGCCGCTGCCGCTTCAGTCCACCATACCTATGTAGGCGAGGACCGCCGAATTCTAATCTCGCCGTGTACTGGCCTCAGTACTGACGCTCCTCTTTTTCCTTTGCCCTTTGTCGGCACCCCTTTTGTTTAAGCAGGTTTTGAGATCGACGTCGTTAGCAGGGTTACCCTTCCGGCTTGGCCTAGGCAGGGTTATGGACGCCATTGGTTATTCTTCAGGGCTCTTAGCCCCATTTGCATCTTGTCCGTAGTCGGACGCTCTATCATTTTCAAGGTGATTTGAATCTTTGTATATTATATCTGTATTCTTGACTCATTGAGTCGCTGTTATATATATCTATTCTGTGGGTCCCATCGAGGACTGTTGTGTAATGTTATTACTTCGTTTTCCACCCGCACGAAAGTGCCTGGTGGGCACCTTTGAATCGTTTCTATGCGGGTTTGGCGGGAATCGCTGAAACTTGCATAGGTCCGATTCTGAGGGTGTTACAGAGTGGTATCAGAGCCCATCAGTTGCGATACCCCACAAGTCCAGCCTGTAGGATAACCTAGCCAACGGCCGAAGTAGAGAGTCAAAACTATTTTTGAAAAATCGGTTGGATAGTTCTGATTAGGTCTGATTTTGCTCCTTACCCCTCTGCTGCTCTCCTCTCACCTCTACGTGTTTTGAATCCGCTCTCTTTTCTTTCTTCGAGTCCAGGAATTCTCGTGTTGGGGTTTCCGTCGTACCTTCAGGGTTTCGCTTCCCCCTCTGATAACGGTGTTCTGTCATCCGATGTTCATGCTGCCTGAGGAGTTCGTCTACTGTGGTACCATTCTTTGTTCCTTGTTTGTGCCTTCCGGTGTTTCCGACGCGACGACATCCTCTACGCCAGATCCGATGCAGAGTCTGCATCCCTCCTTTGTTTCCGAACCTCGCTTGTTGAGATCTTCAGTCTGAATCCTGAGAGTTGGTTGCATAGTCTGTTATTCGAGTACATAGTAATGCTTTGAGTGCGGGATGGAGTCGCGACCATACCACTACTCTTATCATTTGCTCTGTATATTGAATGGTGGATCGATGCAATTCTACTCCTTCCATGAAAGTTAGAGGTGGCCTACCTTTAACTTCGTCTGTTGTTTATCCGGAGTGCTCTCTTGACGAACAGGATCAACGACCCATTGTTGGTGGTGTCGCTGATTTCAAGACGGACAATGACCTCTTGTTAGTGGTGTCATGAGGATCTACATGAAGCGAGAAGATTCAGATCGTCGACCTTCCTTTCCGGTACCATGAGGCGGATCTCGAGGGCGAGATCCATTGTTAGTGGTGTCGAATTGTGGCATCCCGCAAAACCACTACTGAAAATCGCGTTGAATTTGTGCATTGCATTGTCATCATCATGCATTGTTTGCATAAAACTATTTTCGCAAAGCATGTTTTGTTTTCTAAAACGCCCCATCTTTATTCAAACACCAAAATCCGGGTCGCCGGAATATTTTGTTTTGTCTGGTATCGGTTTGCAAAAGTCTTGTTTGAAATAAATAAAAAAATATTTATTATTTTTTTTAGTGGGGGCAGTCGAACGGGCCGACCCGACCCGAACGACCACCCCCAGAACCAAAAATCGGTCCACCTAAAATCCTACAGCTACCAACCTATCTACCCACACCCCCCTCCACATCACCCCACCCAATCCCTGAACGCCACCTCACCTCTCCCCAAATCTCCACCTCTCAGATGCTGCCACCTCACCAGCCAACCCCCCCTCTCTCTCTCTCCCCACTCTCCCCAACCAGCACACACCCACCCACACGACGCACCACACGCACGCACACTGCCGCCTGGGACCCACTCTCCACTAACCACTCCCACCCCACGCGCCAGTCAACCCTCCACCCTGGCCCACCCCTCTGGCCCCACCTGCCCCGTCGCCCCCGCTCTCTCTCTCTTCTCCCTCTCTCTCCCACGCGCGCCTCCCTTCTCTCTAGCTCTCCCTGGCGCCGACACCGCCTCGCCGGTCCTCTTCCTCCGGCCCCCTCGCGCGCCGCCAGCCCTCCGTCGCGCTCCCTCCTCCCTCCGCCGCCTCCCCGTCTGCCGCGCCTCCGTCGGAGCGCCGCCCGTCTGCCGCGCCTCCGCCGCCTCCGCCCCGCTTCCGCGGCTCACCCCGCCGGCGACCGCTCCCTCGGCCGCTCTCCGCCTTCCGAGCCACCGCTCGCCCTGAGCTCCGCCGCTCCGGCCACGTCCCCGGCCTCCGCCGCCGCCGTTCCCCCTCCGTGCCTGCCTCCGGCGTCGCCCCGGCCGCCGCGTCCAGCCTCCCCGCCGTCCTGTGCGCTCCCGTCGCCCCCTTTGCCGGCGTCCTCCTCGCCGCCTCGCCTGGGCCCGTCGGCCTCCTCCCCTCCGGCCGTTCCCCTTCGCCGGCCGCCCCGCGTCGGGCTTCTCCGAGCCGAGCCCGCCCCGGCCGGGCACCGTCGTCTGCTACGGCTTCTGGTGCGCTCGTCCTCGGCCTTGCGTTGCTCCTGTGACGCAGCTTGCTTGCATCTAAGTACGTGACCATCTGCGCCTTGGTGCTTCCTCGGAGCCTCGATGCCTGACATCGCAAGGTCTTCGTCCTGCTACCTGTGAACCGATACCATGCGAGTAATCAACTCCTAGAACCACACAAGATGCCACCTGAGGCCAGAAACCGTCAAGGTCTTCCCCCGGAACGTCCAGTGCTCCTTCCCGGATCCGAAGCCGTCAAGATCGCCCACACGGACTCGAGTACCCCGATGCCCTGATTCGAGGACCGATCCCGGCGCCCGAAGCCGAGAACCCCGACAAGAACCACGACACGGATACGCCGAGTTTCCATCGAGGACACCAAGGCCGTCGACATGGAACCGAAGAACGACAAGTACTCCATCCCGAACGCCATGACCGTCAACATGACCCGAAGACCCCGGATGCGCCAACACCTACCCCGTTACCCGAGAACGATCCCGTCGAGACCGATTCCTCGTCAACCCCAATATCGCCTACACGGAACTCCATGCTCTTCCTTCTGTCGCCGAGACCCTGAATGACAAGAACTCCTTCCCGAACCAATGCCGACGACGTCGCATGCCAAGATCTTCGTCCCGAACGCCAAGACCGCCGGTGCCGAATTCCGAGGAATCCGACCTGGAACATCAAGATCTACCGATGACCGAGAGCCCGGACGCCAAGATCCACGACTCAGAGATGCCAGGACACCAAGTTCGTCGAGACCCTGAGGACCGTTCCCGGAGGCGAAGGCCGGACCCGACAAGATCTTCGAGACGACAAGATCGGCACCGACCAGGACGAATCCGATGCGCCCCGACCCCGAACCTCAGACCCTGAACCCTGAGACCGAACCCCGAACCCTCGGACCAAGATCGTCGAGACCCCTCAATGTGTGAACCCCTTTCCGAGAACCCTATTTTATAAATTGTCAACTATATAAATTGTTGCATATTTAATTGACATCTCGCATGCATATCTGTGGTTTGGGGGCCTTATGCCGATTCACCATATAATTAAATATGGGGCCATATGCGGGCAAATCTAGTCTCATATTGGCCTCATTTGAATTTGAGTAGCGAACCGGTGATATATATTCTGCCTTGTTAAACAACATTTGAATTGCGGGGGATTTAAACAACTTGAACCATCTAATTAAATGTCGGGACCCCGGTTCCGCTTAATATGACCTAATTGCACCGCACCTTTGCCATGCCATACATCATACCTGCATCATGCCGATCTTCTGCCGTTGTATTAAATATTGCATCCGGTGTTTCTTCTAGTGTTTTGGTTCTTCGCGGATAAGGCCGTTGAGTGGATGTGAGCTTCGCCCCGATCTTCGGTTGAACCTTCGGCCATGTTTTCAGGCGAGCATCCCCCCCTTTATACCTATCTTACTTTTATAGTATTTATTCCCTCCTGTTGATCTATTGCTATCTATGTTGCGTTGTTCTAGTTTTCGTACCCGTGATATCCCTTGCAGCCCTATATTGCCTTGGACACATCCTATTACCTGTTGTTTGGTAGATAGTTGGACTTGCGCGTCGTAGTCGCTTGCTCAAGTGCTGTTGCGTGTCGTCCAGTGCCACAGTTGTTGATGTATTGCCGCATGTTGTTGTTGGAGATGATCATAGTTTTACTTATCGTTCACTTTAATTCCTGTTTAACAACTAAAATTGAAATAAGCAGAGGCATCGGTGGGTGATAGATAATATTTGGTTTCCGAACGCCCACTTGTGTCCCGTAGGACCCCGAGTACTTGATACCCGTTCCTTGATTTATCGCGCTATCCACATCCGGGAGGTATATGGGACCCCCCTTAGCCAGAGCTTGATTCAGTCTTATTTCTTGGGGCCACAAACTAGTTTGAGGTTTATTTACTATCCTGTACTTATGCCATGTTTTACTGCGTTATTTAAATTGTGCGACAGATAGCACCTGTACTGTTTAGGAGCGGGACACGATTCCGCGGTGTCGACAAGCCCAGTTTTGGGTTCCCAGTCGTTCACAGCCGTATACCCAAACCTTGAGTCCGTCTCGGAGCTTGCTTACTTCGTTGCGGGTAGCTTAATGGGGTGGCCCCCTGAAATATTTCTGAATCCTGTGATTGCTTTGTCGTGAAGGCCTCGTTGGGTTTTGATTTGGTTTTTCCGAGGTTGATCGAGTGTGTGTTGCTATTGGTGCACCCCGGCCGGGTAAAACTTTCTGAAAGCCGTGTCCGTGGTTATGGACGACTTGGAGCACAGTATCTCGACCATAGACAAGCATAACTAAAGTTTATTGCTATAAATTTGACTTTATAAAGACTAGTAATCAGCTTCACTATAATGGAATGGCTAATTAATACTGCCCACAATTGCTTGTTTGGAGTGTCGCTTGCGACCATTGTACCTGACTAGTAAGTATGATAACTACAACGGAATGGCTAAATGAAAGTGCCAACAACTGCTGGGTTTTGGGTTATCTCATGCTAAATGAATCTGACTAGTAAGTGTTGCCACTATCACGGAATGGTTAACTAAAAGTGCCCACTGCTTATTTTATCAGGATGATTATCTATCCCTGACTAGTAATTGCTGCAACGATAACTGAATAAATAAAACTGCCAACCGTGTGAGTTCCTCGGTTGACTTCCTCGTTTGGTCTCGAGGGGGAAACACCAGGATGGGTTTGTTTGGTGTTAGCTTCAGGTTGGATCCGGATAGGTCATTCTTATCCCTCGCTGATAACCGCCAGTTGGATCGAGTCTCTATAGGTTGTTTAGTGCATGCTGCCGCTGCCGCTTCAATCCACCATACCTATGTAGGCGAGGACCGCCGAATTCTAGTCTCGCCGTGTACTGGCCTCAGTACTGACGCACCTCTTTTTCCTTTGCCCTTTGTCGGCACCCCTTTTGTTTAAGCAGGTTTTGAGATCGACGTCGTTAGCAGGGTTACCCTTCCGGCTTGGCCTGGGCAGGGTTATGGACGCCATTGGTTATTCTTCAGGGCTCTTAGCCCCATTTGCATCTTGTCCGTAGTCGGACGCTCTATCATTTTCAAGGTGATTTGGATCTTTGTATATTATATCTGTATTCTTGACTCATTGAGTCGCTTTTATATATATCTGTTCTGTGGGTCCCATCGAGGACTGTTGTGTAATGTTATTACTTCGTTTTCCACCCGCACGAAAGTGCCTGGTGGGCACCTTTGAATCGTTTCTATGCGGGTTTGGCGGGAATCGCTGAAACTTGCATAGGTCCGATTCTGAGGGTGTTACACTGGTCCATTCCAAGGAAGGCCCACGGAAAATATACGCCGGCCCATGAAGACTTTCGGGTGGCCACGTCCCATGACGCCTTCGGATCCTTGGAGAGCAAGACTAGAGTAGATAGGAAATTCAAAGGGGTAAACCCTAAAACCTGTAACCGACTAGGTCTGTGCCTGGGACCTGCCTAAGTCTATATAAAGGCTAGGAGGGCACGACCTAGATCTCTCGACTCATACTTTCGCATACACACCTCCACACCAGATTGCATCTGCGCACCCCTGTAATCACTGGTTCCGCCGTAATCAAGAGCATTAAAGCATGAGTAGGGTTTTCCCTCCGGGGGCCTGAACCTGGGTAAACCTCGTATCCCGTGTTGCTTGTTTGCTAACCGTTCCGCGATCTCCAGCATCCCCATCTTCTCCAAAACCCAAGTCCATAACAATGGGCATTGACGAGATTAAACCTCGTCAATTGGCACCGTCTGTGGGAACTAGGGACGCTGATTGTGCGATCGTGATCGTCCCAACCCGAGCGATCTACAACTCCGCGGCGATGGAGAGTCACCTCCTCTTCGGCGCTTTCGACTTCACCGCCCACTCACCGGCCACCATGAAGGACTTCGAACCCGTAGGCGACGGACTCGAGATCCTATTCGGGAGTTTCTGCTTCCAGGTGGGGCAAACCGGCACTCTTCGCCTCCCAGAGCGGGTGCCCCTGCCATCGATCAGGCCCGCTTCATGGGCCCCACACCCTGTGCTACGCACATCATCATCAACAGATGAATCCTACGACAGCAGCAGCTGCAACTCCGATCTGTGCGATCCGCCATCGGACAAAGGGACCTATGGTTCCAGATCCAAAAGCTGCGGCAGCAGCGGACCAATCTACGAGCGCTACCAATGCGCCGTAGTCATCCAGAGTGACGTGGACCAGCGAGCGCCCAACCCGTGGCCAAACCCGCCACCTAACCCGTAGAACAGAAACGCCGAGAACAGAAGAAGCCAGTCTCCCCCACCCGAAGGGGACGATCCCGGCCAGGTCATCCACCTTAGCAAAGAAGGATGGGCCCAGGCACGCGCCGCCATGGCGAGTAACACGATCCTGCCTACAGATGCCTCACGGGACCTACTGATGGCATACCACCTACTCCTCATCGAGGAGCACAAGAAGCAGGTCAAGATGCAAGAGGTGCTTGACAAACGCAAGCAATCAGCCTCAGAGTACAGCGCGCGACGACCTGCGCTCTCCGCCATGGGCATCGGCTCTAGCTCGAACGGCAACCACGACAACAAGCACCGCTCCCGGACGGAGAACATGGACCCCAAGGAGCGCCGCGAAGTGACCCGAACCCTCCACACATTCTTCATGGAGATGGATGCCGCGGCAACATCATCCCGAAAACACCGTAAGCTGCGATCATGGCAGCCACCGCATACCTCACATCCCACCCACCTCCGGAGGGGGACCCGAAAAGAGCCATGCACAAGTCCGCACTTACCGGACTAGGACTCGTCGGAGCTGCGCTCCATCAGGAAGCTCCTACGGAGCCGAAGAAGAAAGCTACGGTCAGGTTTGACCGCAGCCCCACTCCTTCATCCGAACAAGAGGACCACGACCTTCCTCGAAGGCACAAGAGCTCGCGCCATCGCATCCGCGATTACGACGCCAGAGACGCGCTCACATAGCGCAAAATCGACAAAGCGTGAGCCAAGCGCGCATGCTCGTCTGAATCCGAGATGGACGAAGATGAAGGAGAACTCTGCGGGGCCAGGTGCTTCAGCAAATCTGTTCGACGCACACGGATGCCGCGAAATTTCAAGCTTCCTTCGGATACTCCGAAGTTCGACGGCACACAAGACCCCAAGGCGTGGCTCAGCGACCACCTGTCGTCCGTCAAACTGCACGACGGAAACAAGGAAACCGCCATGCAATGCCTTCAGCTGCAGCTGACAGGGGCAGCTCGGATTTGGCTTAGCAGCCTATCTTCAGGATCCATCCGAAGCTGGGAGGAGTTGGCTTATAGCTTCATCCAAAACTTCAAAGGCACCAGCAAAAGACCCGCCTCGATCGAGGAGTTGCGAGCCTGCACTCAACGAACGGGCGAATCCATTCACTCGTACATACTACGCTGGTCCAACACCAAGAACTCCACGGCGCACATATCCGAAGAAAGGGCCATCGACGCCTTCAAGGACGGCGTCAAGCGCTAGGACTTCAAGGAGGAACTTGGGCGCGTCAAGCCCAAGACACTCAACCACCTCATGGACATCGCCAACAGGTGGGCTGACGGCAAAGATTCCGTCCACCGGGCGCACTCAGAGGAAGAAGACGACTACGGCTGACGACGGGAGCGCCGTAGCAAGAGGAGATCGCGCGTCTATGACAATCGCGACAGACCGACATGGTCGCGGCTGGCTACGCCGACCGCCGCAACGACGGCAACCGCAACAGCGGAGGATAACGCGGAGGGAACTTCCACGATGGAGGACGCCCAACACAGTCGTGGCAATGCCACTATCGCGATAACGGACCCTCAGCATACGAAAAACTATCGGGTCCATGCACCATCCACTTCTACATCGACAAGCAGGATGGTAAGAAGAAGGCAAGCCACATGCTCAAGGAATGTTGCGAGTTCTAGAAGCTCAGCGAAAGCATGGTTCAGATGAGGCAGCAAGTTCCACCCCCTAGATTTGGAAACGCACCCGCACCAGGTGAAATAGCGCATGGAGCTCCTCCACCGCCACCTGTAGGAGGCCCGAACCAACCAGTCGCACCAGCACAGAACAACGTCGGGCACGGGTATCCCCCGCCAAAAGGAGCACTGATGATCCAGAAGGGATGCCCAACGAATAGGGTGCAGAAGAAAATCACCCGTCAGATCAACCTGGCCGTGACAGCTCCACCCGCCATCCCTGAGTACCTCAGCGGATCAGATTCCTGCATCACGTTCAGCCGTTCGGATCACCCTTGCCAATTCCCTCGCCCAGGTCATGTTGCCCTGGTGATCGAGGCGCAGATCGGAGGTTTCGAGATGAGCCGCGTCTTCATGGACGGCGACAGCAACATCAACCTGATGTTCGCAAGCACCCTAGCAGCAATGCGGATCCCGCTGTGCAGCCTGGAACAGTCAGACACAACGTTCCACGACATCGTTCCAGGAAAGGGCATATTCCCCCTAGGAAAGATATGACTCGACGTCATCTTCAGCAAGCCGGACAACTTCCAATGCGAGCGGCTCGAGTTCGAAGTGGTGGACTGGCCATCACAATACCACGCCATCCTCGGGCGTGTAGCATTCGCAAGATTCCTGGCAGTACCACACTACGCGTACCTGCTACTCAAGATTCCAAGACCTAGAGGCGTCATCACAGTCCACGGGAGCTTCACCCGATCTGACCACTGTGATATGTACTTCAACAGAATCTCCCAGTCATTCGACATGCAAGAGGAGCTCGTAAGGCTTCGCGAGGTGACGGACAATGGGACACCCCCAGTCGCACGACAAAACACACCTGACATGTATTTTGACTCCACCGTCAACACAAAGAAGGTGCAAATCCACCCGACGGATGCCTCCAAAACGGCGCTGATCGCCAACGACCTCAGCCCCGCATAGGAAAGCGTGCTCGTCGAATTCCTCCGTGAGCGCTGGGAAATCTTCGCCTAGTGTCCTGCGGACATGCTAGGAGTTCCTAGGGAATTCGCCGAGCACGCACTCAACGTCTTTCCAGACACCAAGCCCGTCAAGCAGTCCATCCGGAGACTATCCGAGCCGCGGGCCGAAGCCATAGGGATGGAAATCAACAGACTACTCGCTGCAGACTTCATCTGGGAGATTAAAGAATGCGAGTGGCTCACATATATAGTGATGGTCCCCAAAAAGGACACGGATATCCTGGGGATGTGCGTGGACTTCACGTCGCTGAACAAGCACTACCCAAAGGACCACATCCCTCTTCCTCGGATCGATCAGATCATCGATTCGACTGCAGGATGCGAGAAACTCTCCTTCCTCGACACCTACTCAGGCTACAACCAGATTCGACTCAAGGTCGAAGATCAAGAGAAAACGGCGTTTATCACGCCGTTCGGAGTGTTCTGCTACAACACAATGCCCTTCGGGCTAAAGAACGCAGGTGCCACATGCCAGCGATGCATGCAGGCATGCCTGAAAGACCAGATCGGTCGCAACGTCCAAGTCTATGTCGACGACATAGTCATCAAAACCAGGGAGGTGAGAACGCTCATCGACGATCTCCGCGAGACGTTCGATAATATCGACCGCTACAGGATCAAGCTCAATCCCGAAAAGTGCGGCTTCAGCATCCCATCGGGTCAGCTGCTTGGCTACTTCATCTCCCAGCGAGGGATCGAGGCAAACCCGAAGAAAATCCGGGCCATCATGGCCATGGAGAAGCCGAAGAATTTCAAGGGTGTCCAGCAGCTCGCAGGACGAATAGCGGCATTGAGCAGGTTCATCAGCCGCATGGGCGAAAAAACCCTGCCATTCTACCAGCTGCTATGCAAGGCAGACAAATTCAAGTGGACGCCCGAAGCGGACGACGCATTCGAAGATCTAAAGTGACTGCTCTCCACCTCGCCCGTCTTGGTCACGCCAAAGGAGCGCGAGCCCCTGCTGCTGTACATAGCAGCCACACACAAGGTGGTCAGCACCGTGCTGGTGGTCGAGCGACCCGAAGAAGGCAAAACCCATGGGGTCCAATGCCCAATTTACTACCTCAGCGAGGTATTGACGCCAAAAAAACAGAGGTACCCTCACTACCAAAAACTCGCCTACGGCGTGTTCATGATGGCTCGTCGGTTGAGCCACTACTTCCAGGAGCACCAGGTGATGGTCATCAATGAAGCACCCCTGAACAGCATCCTGAATAACCCAGAGGCCACAGGACGCGTGGCCCTGTGGGGCATTGAGCTGTCACCTCTTGACATCATCTACGAGAAGCGCCACTCGATCAAGTCTCAAGTCCTCCCGGACTTCCTTGTACACTGGATGGAGCTACAGCTGCCAGACACCCCAGATATGACGCAGTCATGGACGATGCACTTCGACGGCTCCAAGCGTGAGGCCGGAGCAGGAGCAGGGGTCATACTGACCTCTCCGCAGGGCGATAAGATGAAGTACGTCCTCCGTATGAAGTTTAGAGCCTCCAACAACGAGGCAGAATACGAGGCCCTCATCCACGGCATGAGGATGACAAAAATCTGCAGTGCAACGCGCCTGGTTATCTACGGTGACTCCAACCTCGTCGTCCAGCAGACGATGAACGAGTGCGACGCACATGCCGCCAACATGATTGCGTACCGCGCACTCTACAACGCACTCGAAGGAGGCTTCGACGGCTGCGAGCTTTGGCACGTTGAAAGAGAAAGCAACGAGGAGGCCAACAGACTCGCCAACATCGGCTCCACCTGCGCAAGGGTGCCGCCAGGTGTGTTCCTCGAACAGATCTACGTGCCATCCATTAAGCGGAAATTCCCCAAGGGATCACCCGAAGAGGCAGAGAACTCGAGAGCCATGCTCCCCGAAGGTCACGAAGGACCCGAAAAACTGGACACAGAGGTTGCCGTGGTCAACCTGATGCAGGTCATGGCAGTCAAAGAAACCTGGACGCGACCGTACCTCCAGTACTTGATAGACGGAGAACTGCCTGATAGCCCGACGGATGCCCGGCGCATATCTCGCCGGTCAAAAGCTTTCACCATCATCAATGGCGAGCTGTACAAGAGCAATATTACGGGTGTACTACAAAGGTGCGTCACCATCGGTGACGGGAAAACCATACTCCAAGACAATCACGAGGGCATCTGCGGCCATCACGCAGGTAGCCGCTCCCTTGTCGCCAAAGATCTACGAACTGGATTCTACTGGCCAACATCCATGAACGGCGCAAAGGACATCGTCCGAAGATGCAAGGGGTGCCAAAGGTTCGCCGACAAACCACATGCACCTGGGTCAGAGCTCAGGCCCATACCTTTAGCCTGGACCTTCGCTCAATGGGGCCTCGACATGATCGGCAAACTGCCAAGGTCCTTGAAAGGGGGGCACGTCTACCTCCTGGTCGCAGTCGACAAATTCACCAAGTGGATCGAGGCCATGCCGGTCACTAACCAAAAGGGCAAGACTGCCATCAAGTTCTTTGAATCTATTGTCTACAGGTTTGGCGTACCGCATAGCATCATCACCGACAATGGATCGAACTTCATCTCCAAAGAATTCCAAGACTTCTGCGAAGGCCTCGGAATCAACATCACATACGCCTTGGTGGCGCACCCGCAAACGAACAGGCAGGTGGAAAAGGCCAACGGTCTAATCAGCGCTGGCATCAAGAAGCGCCTCACGAGCCCACTCGAGCGACTCGCCGGAGCCTGGACGATAGAGCTACCCTCTGTCCTATGGAGCCTGCGTACCATGCCAAACAGCTCAACAGGATACACGCCATTCTTCATGGTGCACGGAGCCAAAGCCGTACTACCAGCCGAAGTACGCCACCAGGCCCCCCGGGTCGTCGCTTATAGCAAAGCCGAATCCATGGCTGCACTCGAAGAAGCCGTCGACACACTCAATGAGGCCAGAGACATAGCAGCAGGTCGATCAGCGGTGTACCAGCAGAGTCTCTGTAACTACCATAGCCGACGGCTGCGCCCAAGGTCCTTCGTCGAAGGAGATCTAGTCTTGCGACTCAAGCAAGAGCGACCGAAGAAATTCGAGTCGCCATGGGAAGGACCCTACATCATCATCGAAGTCATCCCAGGTGGCGCCTATTGCCTCAGACATGTGGAGTCTTGTGACACCCCGGTTCTGATAAGACCGTGGCCTCTATGTGACATGCCAATCCCTGGATCGGTTCATTGGCCCACAATAGAGTAAGATAGATAATCATAGCAAATAACCGTGTATCATGATCTACAAAGATCCAGAGTACCATTATTACAATATAAAAGCTTAGCATAAAGCTAGCTCAAATTGTTCAGGTAGCAACAAAAGCGAGTAAATCCTCCAATCTTCAAATTGCCCACAAGTGAACAAGTGCCGAGTGGAGTACCGTGGCCTATAACGATCAATCAGAATCGGAATAACCTGCAGCATAAAACGCAACAGCCCCGAAGGGTCAATACATGGAATGTATGACAAGTAGAGCTAGTAAAGGAGACAATAGTACTAACATCTACATGCATATTTGGCAAGTGGAGCTGTGTCTGGCTTGCATTTGCAAATACATTTGTCCTACTTTCATAAACAGTTTTTGATTTCTTTGAAAAGATCCCAATTAAGTTAACCCAACAATATTAAAACAATTATGAAATTAGAATGAGCGAGAAACATGTCATGGAATCAATATCAAGCAACTCAGTTGTCCATAACCGGGGACACGGCTAATCGATTAGATTATACACTCTGCAGAGGCTAGTACACTTTACCCATGTGACTTGGCCAGCCCAGCTCGTACCATCACTCTCATTTTGGGTGATGATAGGGAGAAGACCAAGAAGTGACTGTTCGGGAAGTAGCTCCTCAATCCCGACGCGCACCGGTCCAACCTACCAAAATTCTACATCTCTGGATACGCGGGTTCGAGTTACCACCACCTAATAAGTCCAACCAACCGCCCATTTCATTATTGGCACATGGTTGTACACGTAAGCTACACAATAAAGAAGCCAATCATTCTCTCTTGATACCTGGGTGCCTTTCCGCAATGAAACCACCAAAATTTATCAATACCATCACACCCAGGGGGTTCATTGATTAAGTTGTTTTAGTTTTCACAAACCAATACTTTGAGAAAACAAGTATCAATGATGTAACCCAGCCCTCGTTCAACATAGCATGGCTAAGCACATCTACAACGGTGGTTCATCTACAAGGAAAGCCCTACCACATAATAGGACATAGCATAGCGATAGTATCATCCTACACATGCATCTACAAAATACACGACAATGCATTGAAAATAGTAGGACGATATCATGAACAAAGTAGCATCTACTTGCCTTGGTTGTAGCGGTCAGAGGAACAATCCACACACGAGCAAGGGATGCACTCCACACAATCTACACGACACAATTGCATTCATAAACAAACAATTCACAAACATATGCAACAAAGATGATGCATGAATGCAAGAACGGCAAGTGAATTGGTGCTACAGCTGCACCACATAATACTAATACATATTACTACCGAATACTTGCATGGAAAATAGATTTGGCGCAAGGGAAACTATTAACCAAAAGTAGTGATCACTACTAGAGCTAGAACTTAAATAATTCACTACCGGTAGTAAACAGTTCGTAAAATCCTGGAAAAATTCTACCGCATAGGCATCGCTGATAAGAAACAGTAACAATTGGAGTTACTCAAAAAGGAGTTATAAAACATCCCGAGTAATTAAAACACTGCAGAAAGCCATTAGACAAATACTGCAGAAGTTTTTAATGTAAGCCTATCTTTTTATTTCACGATGAGATTTCCCTCGTTCATACGAGTTCAGGGACATATCACACGCAATTTTTGGGGCTACGAAACTTTTACTACGAATTTAATACTCCGAAAAGGCCATTAACTCATTTGATTAAACTGTACTAAACCTGACGGTAAAAGGCTGAACCAAAGTTACAGCGAGATTCTACACGACTCACTGAACTCGTGCATATTTTATTTGCAATTTTTGGCCAAGCGGTTTAATTTCTACGCAATTTACAAGATTCTACCGAAATCTGCCAACTAATAGGATTAACGAAATTGACCCAGTCAACTGTGTCTGATGACTGGGCGCTGACTGGGCGTCTGACCAGTCAACGTCTGGGGCGTCTGACTAGTCAACGTCTGGAGTGCTGACCAGTCAACGAACGATCTAAGCCGCTGATCTGAGATCTGACGGTGGCTGCTGTCTTACCGGAAACGGATTGCGAATCGAACTCCGGCGAGCTCCGGATGGCGGCGACGATCGGTTCCGGCGTCGTGGTTCTACCTGCATGTACACACACGGTCAACTACGACTCCCGGAATAATAAACGCGCGCGCGAGGCGACGCGCGTACGTGCGTGTACTCGTACATGCAATAACGCGCGTACGCGTGCGCGTACGCGGCGATCTGCAGGGCGCAGATGGCGGCGGCGGATGGAGACGCGGAGCACGGGAACGGAAAGAGGATATCGAGGCGAACCCGGCAACAGACGCGGCGACGAACGGTGACGGAGGGGTGGCCGGCGGCGGCGATGAGAAGCGGAGGCGGCGGCGGCGATCGGCGCCTGGGAGGCGCGCGCGGGGCAGAGGAGTCGTGGCGGCGGGGTGTGAGGCAGGGCACGGGTCCCAAGGCAGGGCCCCACTTTAAAAACTCTTGCGCGCGGAAAGAAAGGAAAAAAAACTGAAACAGAATCGGTCCGCGGTTGGACTCCGTTTCGGAAATCGGTCCGGATTTTCGGACCGTTTTCCGGCGGTTTACTAAAACGTCCGAGTCTTTTGCATACGAACTCCGATTGGAGCGATTCTCGCGCCTACGGGTTCGTATCGTCGAGGGGAACAACCTTCAGTCGAAGTTTGAGCGAAAACTCGAACCTACAGGGGTGGTTGTCGCAAGTCTTACTAGAGCTCCCCGTAGGAAACTTGGATCGAAACAAAAATAGGGTTTTGACGATGGCGCTTTGCCGAACCTTTCTGCTCGACGGTTTTGCATGGAAAGATATGATGCAATGCTATGAATGATATGCAAGACCAAATCTAAAATTTGGGATGTGACAAGTCTGGAGTCGCATACTCCAACCCATGGAACGTCGCACAGCTGCGACGATTCTACCCCTAGCAACCTCCCCCTTTACTTTCAATAAGGCTATTCAGCCAAGGCTACTCAGCCGAACAATGTACCTCCTCCATTACGATATAAATAAAGCTAAGTGTCTCGCCCCAAAAATTCTTTGATTACTATTCGCACTCTTATGCTACAAACGCACTCGGGGGCTCCCCCCACCTCACGATTTCGTCGACTGAGGATAACACATGTACACCTGAGTAGCTGACCACGTCAGGCTAACGAAAAGGACACATATGCGAACAAAGCACTACGTGCTCAAACAACAACAAGACCTTTTTAACAAAGGGCAAAACACGCCCATACAAATATATACAAATTTTACATCTGCCCTTTTTACAGGAACTACCTATTCTGAAGAATAACTTGAGCACGCTGCTCAAAAAGATCTACGACCTGTTCGGCATACTACCTTACAGCCGCATAATGCGGACACATATCCCACTCGCCACCATTCGGTCGAAGAGGCGGCCTAGCCGCCACAACAGACAGATCTAAATCAGGGCGATGTAGCCTCACAAGGGACAGCCCAGCCTTCACCCCTGCGATGAGCTGGTGCCGCACCGATTCCTTGACATGATGCACGTTCCGAAACTTCGACAAAAGACCAGAGAGGGTTGACGGCGCAACATCCAGCAGAAACATCACATGCAGAACCGATGCAAGTGACGTCTGCACCTGCCGAAGCACCCGCGATACTTGGTGAACACGATCTTGCACCATCGCCAGGACCATGGCACGGTCACGGTCCATCCAGAAGAACCCGCCGGCCTCCATGTCCTGCTGAGTCAGACAGTTGATTCGAACAGCAACACGCTCCTTCTCCTCCCTTGGAGCAATGTTAGCACCTATAGTACTTGCAAAAGAGTAAGAAGAAGTGCCAACATGCGCATCCTAAGCAACGGGCAACAGCTTGAAAAACTCACACTGAAGCTGCTCAGACAAGCGAAGCAACTCCGCCATCAAGTACTCCTCTCTGGCACCGCCTCGATCCGCCTTGGATTTCCAAATGTCAGCATGCCCACGCACCGCTAGCAACTCTTTCTTGAGACTAGGGATACGGTCTCGAAGAAACACAAGCTGCGACGCATCATCCAAGAATGGCCGCAGCTGCGCCGCAGGTGAAGTGTCAACAGGATCATCATTCGAAGGACCCTAGAGAAACAGAAAGGCAAGGACATGAACACGCGGATAAAGGAGCACAGAACTCAGCAAATTCATTAAGTGCAGCAAAAGCCACTACGTGGCACAAGGATTGTTCATCTGAATATTTACAACAAAAGAAGCTACAACTATCCTACAGCTACAGCGCCTACGATGCGGCACCCTGAGTCGCCTCGGAGCCAGACTGCCTCGCCTTGGCCTCCCCTGCTGCCTTAGCGCATACTTGACCAGCAGATCAATCAGCTTCGGCCCGTAATGCTTACAACGAGCAGCATAGGTGGCGAAGGCTACCTCGGACCTGTCAGCAGTCGTTGGCATCCGAGAAGTGACCTGATGAAGGTCCAGCTCTGCTCCAGCCGCCAAGGCCATTGCCAGCCCGACGGATGCGCCAATGCCCTTCTGCTTGCGCTTGTATGCCGCAGGTGCTTCGGCTGATAGCGCCTCTGCCAGGGCATCAACATCATCAAGGGTCACGCCCTTGGGGATAAGCTCCTTGTAGAAGCGCCCAAGGACCTCCTTGGCCTTGGCAAGCGAGTTGACGATGGTGCTGCAACGATCTTCGACCGCCGCAATGGCATCATCCAGAGCACTCCCGTGCTCCAGAGCACCGCGATCAAACTCGATGCCCGCGGCATCTAAGACAAAAAGGAAGAGGAATGAATGAAAGCACTGCGAAAGAAAGACAAGAAAATAAAAAAAGACGAAGATGAAGATACTCACTCGAAAAAGCCTTGGCAGCCGCCATAAGCTTGCCAGCCACCTCTCTTTCGTGCGCAGCCGCGGCGGTGGCGAGCTGCTCCTCGCGGTCCGTAGCCTCCTGCTGCAGGCGCTCTTTCGCCTCGACCGCATGAGCCAACTCCAGCTCGAGGCGCTCCCTGGCACCAACGGCGATCTCGGCCTTCTTCTCCGTTTGACCAAGGCTCTTTTTGAGAGCATCAATCTCACGAAGAGAGGTGTTGTGATCCTCTGAAATAAACCAATAGAAACATCAGATAAAAGGACAAGAATACAAGAAGAAACAAAGACCAAGGCATAAAAAGTACCTTGCAGCTGTTTGAGGCTGGCCTCCAGCGCCAGGTGCTGCTGCACCAGTCGATTGGCATCTTGCACAAAAGGCTGCAGAAAAGAAGAACTACTAGTCAAAAGAAAGGACCGGGGGCTACGCCCAAAAGAACGAGTAGAAGCAAATCACACATACGGAAGTGCTCGGGGGCTCCCCCTGAGACTCGAAAGGCAAACGGCAAAGCAAAGCAACCCTACAGATGCCCGGGGGCTCCCCCCAAGGTAGGAAAAAAGGCGATAATCAAAGGATGATCCAAAAAAAGGCTCGGGGGCTCCCCCGTGGAAGTAAGCAGAGTTACTTACATGATTCGACGGCGACTCCGAAGGTCCGCTTGCATCCTTCTGAGGCACAACCACCCGAACCTTCTGTGGAGAAGGGTCTGGGGCAACGCCTTCAGAGGTGGCCACCGTCTGAGGAGGAGGAAGCACGACCTTCGACTCCCCCATCATCTCCCGAGCACCATCACTGGAGGAATCGTTGGAGGAGCGGCTGCACAAAAACAAATTAGCACAAGTACAAAGGACACAAGCAAGAAAGACAATACAGGACTAAGGAAACTTACGAGTCAAGCTCGCTCAAGTCAAAGACGGGAGGGGTCCTCCGGACCTTCTTCTCCTCTTTCTTCTCTTCCTTCTTCTAATTTGCCGGCAAATGCGGTTCCACAGCCCGCACAGGAACAGCAGGAATCGGAGAGGAAGAGCCCCCATGCCCTTCACTATGACGGTCAAGGCACAATGGGTTCCTAGGAGTCGGAGGAGTCGAGGCATCCGAAGACTCGCTGGAGCTCCGTGTCCGCTTGCGAGTGTGGTCCTCGCTCGACTCGTTGGCCTCTTCAGCCGGAGATCGCGCCGATGGCAGCTCCGACATGGAATCCACTACCTCATTGTCCGGTGCGGCCGGAAACAATTCGGGAAGCGGTGGCGACATGCCCGGCACCTTTAACTCCTGCATAGAAAAAGAAAATTCGTTAGCAAACAAATGCAAAAACAATGCAGTCGAAAATAGCGCTACGCGCACGACCCGGATCTACACCTGTGGAACAGGACGCGAAGCAGAGAATGGAGAAGTTAGCGATTTCCCCAGGATATCCTCTCCAGCCTTGAACTTCAGCAGCGGGCGAAGGACACCGTCAAGATCTCCCCTAGAGAATTCTTCAGCCGAAACCCTCGTCGGATCACGATGCCCAGCGTAAAGGAACATCGGGTGTGCCCTAGCCTGGAGCGGTTGCACCCGACGTTTCAGGAAGGTACGGATGATATCCACACCATTCACCTCCTTATCAGGAATCAGCTGGAGATCCTCCACCCGACGATAGAGAGACTCTATCTCCGCTACCTCGCCATCCAAGATCTGGTTTTTCCAGGACCTCTTTGGCTTGATCTTTTGGGAGGGGTCGAAAGGAACAAGACCAAAATCTTGCCCAGCCACCGTGGAGTCGCGGATGTAAAACCATCGCCTCCGCCAGTACTGGACAGATTCAGACATGGAAAAAGAGAAGAAAAGAAGATTGGGTTTGAGAGAGATGATGCAACCCCCAATGGGATAAACACCATCAGAACCAGACAGCCTCTTCACGGAATAGAGTTTCCGGAATCGGCCAAAGTGCGGCTCGATACCGAGCCAACACTCACAGAAAGTGATGAAACAAGCAATGTGTAGAAGGGAATTGGGGGAAAGATGGTGCAGCTGGATGCCATAAAGAAAAAGCAGTCCACGAAGGAAGTCGTGGACTAGGAAGGAGAAGCCCCAAAGAACAAAAGCAACGATCATAACCCGAAACCCAACAGGGGGACGGGGAATTACCTCGTTGCCTGGGAGTTGGACGGCCTCCCTATATTGTGGGATCAAGCCCCGCTCATGAAGCTTGCGGAGATCACTCTCCCGCGTCTCCGATCGCCGCCAGCCACCGTCGGTGACACGGGTGGCGGCAGAACTCTTCTTGCCTCCAGCAGCGCTGGTACCAACCGCAGATGAAGATTTCTTGGGCTTTCCCATTGCGGTGCGGCGGCGCTGGCGTTGAGAACGTAGGATTGAGGATGGAAATGCTCGAGGATTTTCCAGCGCACATCGAGACAATCTCAGAGAACAATGGAGTAGTGAAACGAGAATGGCTGTGGTGCAAAATGATTAAGTTTTCCCCAACGATTATAAGGACGAAGACGATGCACGATTACCGTCCATCAAGAAGACCTAACGCCAACGGTAAGATCTGACCGTACACGTGTCAGCATCGCAACGAACCGTCGCCCACACGCCGTCCACTACGCGCGGAAATCGAGGAGACGCCGTAATTATCTCCACGTCGCGCGTGACCGGTCAATTCAAGGTCAGAAGATGGGACCTATGTTCGTCCAGTCACGTCATCTCTGGCGCAGCAGACGCTTGAGGTCACTGATCGCCAGCAATGACGTCATCGATAGATATATTGGCAACAGCCACAATTTCTTTGGCTTCAAATCAAAGAGTACTCACTCGAATCTTCGATTCAACTAACTACTCGGGGGCTACTCCTATCAGGAGAGCTGGCCACGCACTCGAAAAATGAACATCACATTACATCACTGAACTGTTTTTTCGAGTCCTATGTCGAGTCTGCGACTCCACTACGTACTCGGGGGCTACTCCCATAGGGAGGATGGATTCAAGCATCCGAAAAAATTGTGTCCTACGTACCTGACGCTGAACAACGACTGAATAAAAGTCTCTGCTCGAGTCTACGACTCGAACAGACACTCGGGGGCTACTCCCATAGGGAGCGCTGGTCGCGCATCCTATGAATTTTCGACTGCGATCCTTCGGATCAGCATGCAACATTTTTCCGGCAACTTTGCCCTAGTTAAACGCTAAGTGAGCAACATTCTCCTTGGCCACCCGAAACACCTCCGCGGTGATAGAAATTCGGATGCTGTGTCTGCGACGCAAAGATAAGACCTACAGATAACATCTGATGGCCTGGTAACGCACATGGCTACGCTCTGCTAGTATAAATCCGTGCCAACAGGCGCGATGAAAAATCCTGACGGACGCGTTGGGTACATCAATTAAATTCACTGGAATTCCACTTCTGTAAGTCCTCCGCGGTCTGAGTCGAATTACGCCAGCATATGTTCCGGGTTCAAGTCAAGGGACTCGAACCTGAAGAAGATCGTGTTGTTTCGTCCTAAGACAGTTAACTGACCCTGATCCGTCGGGTGAGTCAGGCACACGCATCAACAATCTCTACACATGTACTCTTGAAAGACAGGGTTGCACCCGAAGGATTAAGGAGTCCTCAGCCGAATCTTCGATTCGACTGATCACTCAGGGGCTACTGACATGGTTATACCCCGCGGGTACATGATCTCAATATACCTGGTCCAGCCCAAGGAAGGCCCATGGCAAATATACGCCGGCCCATGAAGACTTTCGGGTGGCCACGGCCCATGACGCCTTCGGATCCTTGGAGAGCAAGACTAGAGTAGATAGGAAATTCAAAGGGGTAAACCCTAAAACCTGTAACCGACTAGGTCTGTGCCTGGGACCTGCCTAAGTCTATATAAAGGCTAGGAGGGCACGACCTAGATCTCTCGACTCATACTTTCGCATACACACCTCCACGCCAGATTGCATCTGCGCACCCCTGTAATCACTGGTTCCGCCGTAATCAAGAGCAGACAAGCAGGAGTAGGGTTTTACCTCCGGGGGCCTGAACCTGGGTAAACCTCGTGTCCCGTGTTGCTTGTTTGCTAACCGTTCCGCGATCTCCAGCATCCCCATCTTCTCCAAAACCCAAGTCCATAACAATGGGCATTGACGAGATTAAACCTCGTCACCCCCCTCCTCGAAGCCGCCACCGCCAGCGGGACTCTCCACCGCCTCCTCCACCCCACCCCGCGTTCACTCGTCCGCTCCCTGGAACCCACCTTCCCTGTGACCGAACCCCCTCGTCCTCTCTCGTTTTCCCCACGCTCGGGACCTTGCCAACCACCGCCGCCGGATCCCCTTCCCGTTCTCCCAGCGTCGCCCCTGGCCCCCTCCTCTCTCGTGTCGCTAGCCCTCACTCTCCTCTCTGTCGTCCGATCGCATCGCCCTTCCCCTGTCCTCTCTGAATCGCCGTCGAGCTCGCGCTCCCTACCACCTCCGTCCGCCGCGGGACCCCGCCTCGCCTCCTCTTCATGCAGACCACGTCCACGGTAGCGAGCCGCGACTGCGCTCGCCTCCCCGCCTCCAGTTTCCATCTCCCCGGTCGCCCTTCCGCTGTTCCGCGAGGTCCCCGACGCCGTCGGCCTCCGCTGTGTCGCCCAGCCTCGTCCTCACCATCCCCCGCCACCGACATTCCCTTCGCCAGCGTCCAGCGAGCTCGCCGGCGCCCCATCCTCTGGCTCGCGCCACCGGCCTCGGCCTCCCTCCGAGATTGGCCCTGCAGCCCGGTGCCTTATCCCCTGTCGTCTGCGCCATCGTCCGCGAGCCCGGTCGACCGATTTGGTCTGCCCTGCGAGCCGCCTTGCCCTGTCGCCCTGTCGCCAGGAGCTGCACCTCAGGGAGGCGCCCTCCTTGTTGGGCTCCACCGTGTCTCACGCCTCTGCAAGCCGCTGGCCATGTTGTCTGCGGAACGCGTGTTTTCCCGCTTCTGTAAAGCTATTGACCAAGACGCCGTTTCCTACGATCTACACCACGGTGGCCGCCTCAATGCTCTGCTGCTTCCGTTGGCTAGTGCACCCATGTGGTTGGTGATGTCCAAAGAACTGTGTCGGGCATAAGGCCACCCGAAGATCGAACAGTACCAGAGATGCCCGAAGAATCCCCGACAAGAACTCCCTCTTGGATCATCAAGAGCTCCTTCTCGGATTCAATGTTCGAAAGATCAAACCCCTAGCAACGCCATGACCTCCTTCACGGACCCCCAAGACCCCGCCGAGCCTAAACCCCTCCGAGCCCCCAAGATCTTCGCCCCGATGTGTGATCCCTTTTCTTGAGACCCTATTTTAATGAATGATATATCTTGTTGCATTAAATCATTCATGTTGCATATATATTTTTGTGGGTTTGGGGCATTTTGTCGATTCACCTAATAATTAAATATGGAGGCCATTGCAGGCGATTCTAGTCTTATATTGCCCCTATTTAAACTTGTGTAGCGCACCGATGATATAATTCTCCCTTGTTAAGACAACATTTCAATTGCAGGTATCTAAATAACTTGAACCACTTAATATTTGTCGGGACCCCGGTTCCTCTTAATATTGCCTAATTGCATCGCATCCTTGCCATGCCATACATCATACATGCATCATGCCTGATCTTTTTCCGTAGTATTAAATAGTGCATCCGGTGTTTATTCTAGTGCTTTGCTTATTCACGGATTAGGCCGATGAGTTGATGCGAGAGTCGACCCGATCTTCGGATGAACCTTGGACAATGTTTTCAGGCGAGCATTCTTCCCCTTTCTACCTATTTTACATTTCTAGTCTTTATTTCCTCCTGCTGATCTACTGCTATCTGTGTTGCGATGCTCTAGTTTTCGTACCCGTGGTATCCCTTGCAGCCTTATATTGCCTTGGACACATCCTATTACCTATTGTTTGGTAGATAGTTGGACTTGCGTGTCGTAGTCGCTTGCTCAAGTGTTGTTGCATGTCGTCAAGTACCACAGTTGTTGGAGTAATGCCGCATGTTTAATGTTGGAGATGATCATGGCTTTAATTATCGTTTAATAACTAAAATTGAAGTAGGTAAATAATGCAGAGGCACAGGTGGGCAATAGATGTTATTTGGTTTTTAACCGTCCACTTGTGTCCCGTAGGACCCCGAGTACTTGATACCTATTCTTTGGATATTCGCACTATCCGCATGTGGGACCATGAATCCCCCTAACCCTAGCTTGAGTCATATTTAATTCCTTAGGGCCACAAGTAGTTTGGGGCTTTATTACTATCCTGTACTTATTCCATGCTTTACTGCTTTATTTACGATTGCGCGTGGAGCGCCTGTACTGTTTTGGAACCAACGTGGAATGTTTTCGCGGTATCGACAAGCCCAGTCACACTTTCGGGTTCCCAATCGTTTTCAGCCATTGTCACAAACCTCTGGGTCCGTCTCGGAGCCGGCCAACTTCGTCGCGGGTAGCTTAGTGGGGTGGCCCCCTGAAATCAAATATGAATCTTGCGAATGTTCTGTCGTGATGCCTCGTTGGGTTTTATTTGGTTTTTCTCGAGGTTGATTGTGCGTGTGTTGCTATTTGTGCCCCTGTAGGGTAAAACTTTCTGAAAGCCGTGTCCGCAGTTATGGACGACTTGGATCACAGTATCTCGATCATAGACAACTATAACTAAAGTAGTGCTATAAATTTAACTTCATAATGACTAGTAATCAGCTTCACTACAACAGGATGGCTAAATAAAAGTGCCAACAACTACTGGGTTTTGGGATGCCTCATGCTATATGTATTTGACTAGTAAGTACTTCAACTACAATGGAATGGTTAACTAAAAATGCCCACTGCTTATTATATCAGGATGACTCATGTTATCTATATCTGACTAGTAATTGCCGCAACTATAACGGAATGGATAAAACTGCCAACTGTGTGAGTTCCTCGGTTGACTTCCTCGGTTGGTATCGAGGGGGAATACCAGGATGGGTATGTTTGGAGTTAGAATCAGGTTGGATACGAATAGATCTTTCTTACCCCTCTCTAATAGCCGCCAGTTGTATCGAGTCTCTATAGGTTGTTTAGTGCATGCTTTGCTGCCGCTTCAGTCCACCAAACCTATGTAGGCGAGGACCGCTGAATTCTAGTCTCGCCGTTTACTGGCCTCAGTACTGACCGCTCTCCTTTTTCCTTTGCCCTTTGTCGGCACCCCTTTTGTTTAAGAAGGTTTTGAGATCGACGTCGTTAGCAGTGTTACCCTTCCGGCTTGGCCTGGGCAGGGTTATGGACGCCATTGGTTATTCTTCAGGGCTCTTAGCTCAATTTGCATCTTGTACGTACTCGGACGCTGTATCGTTTTAAAGGTGCTTGGATCTTTGTACTGTATATCTGTATTCTTGACTCATGGAGTCGGGTTTTGTATATATCTGTTCTGTGGGTTCCATCGTGGACTATTATGTAATGATATTACTTCATTTTCCACCCGCACGAAAGTGCCTGGTGGGCAGCTTTGAATCGTTTCTATGCGGGTTTGGCGGGAATCGCTGAAACTTGCATAGAGCCGATTCTGAGGGTGTTACAGAGTGGTATCAGAGCTCAGCAGTTGCGATACCCCACTGGTCCAGCCTGTAGGATAACCTAGCTAACGGTCGTTGTAGAGTGTCAAAACTATTTTGGAAAATCATTTGGATAGATCTGATTACGTCTGCTTTTACTTCTTACCCCTCTGCTATTCTCCTCTTGTCTCGACGTGTTTTGAATCTGCTCTCTTATCTTTTCTTTGAGTCTAGGGTTTCTCGTGGTTGGATTTCTATCGTACCTTCAGGGTTTCGCTTCCATCCTCTTTAATAGTGCTTCAACATCCGGCATTCATGCTATCTAATGAATCTTTCATCTGTTGTACCTTTTAGTGGACCAAAAGTTCACTAAATTTTTTATTTCTATCCTCCGGTGTTTTCCGATATGACGAAGTCATCTACATCAGATATGATGAGAATCTCCATCCCTCCTTTGTTTCCAAACCTCGCTTGTCTAGATCTTCAGTCTGATTCCGGGAGTTGGTTGCATAGTTCTCATATTCATGTGCAGAGTAATGCTTTGGGTGCACGATTGACTAATCACCATCCGACTACTCTTATCATTCTCTCTTGTACATTGAGAAGGTGGATCGATGCAATTATACTCATTCCGTGGAAGTTAGAGGTGGCCTTATCTTTTGAGACCTCGACCGTCATATTTGTTTCTCCGGAGTGTTCTCTTGACGAATGGGAGCATCGACCCTTTTTGGTGGTGTCGCTGATTTCAAGATGGAGAAAGAATCCTTGTTAGTGGTGTCGCGAAGATATACACGAAGCGCGAAGGTTCAGATCGTCGGCCTTCTTCCTCGTACCATGAGGCGGATCTCGAGGGCGAGATCCATTGTTAGTGGTGTCGAATTGTAGCACCCTGGCTAAAACCACTATTAGAAAACCGTCTGGTGTTTTGTTTTGTGCATTATCATGACTGCATACATTTGTTCGACAAAACTAATTTTACAAAGTCTATCTTGTTTTTCCAAATACCCTATCTTATTTCAAATCAAAACCGGTCTTTCCGGATAATTTTGTTTGTCTAAAACTAATTACAAAATCTTTTACCAAAATTAAAACAAACAATATTTTTCTTAAAATAAAACTGTTTTGATCGGGGGAGGCAGCCCGGCCCGAAAGCCAGGCCACCTACCATCCCGATCGGCCCAACCCAATCCCACCAGAAACCCTAACCTAAAACCACCCCAAACCCTAGACCTAATCCCACCCCAACACCCCTGCCCGCCGCCACCACACCCTAGCAGCAGTGGCACACACCTACACGCACGCTGTCACACACCTACACTGCAACGCACCCAACACGCTACACACCGAAACCACCCCACCCTGCCGTAACTCTGTCACCCGACCTCACCTCTCTGTCGCTCGCGTGAACCACCCGCTCCCTTCGGCCGTAATCCCCGCCTCCATCTTCGCCTCTCTTCCTCTCGATCGCGAGCGCCCACCTCCGCTCGGGCCGCCGCCGCTAGGCCCTCTCCCTCTTGCGGTGCTCCACCCCTTCCTCGAAGCCTCCACCGCCAGCGGGACTCTCCACCGCCTCCTCCACCCACCCCGCGTTCACGCATCCGCTCCCTGGAACCCACCTTCCCCGTGACCGAACCCCATCGTCCTCTCTCGTTTTCCCCTCGCTTGGGACCTTCCCAACCACCGCTGCAAGATCCCCTTCCCGTTCTCGCAGTGTCGCCCCTGGCCCCCTCCTCGCCCGTGTCGCTAGACCTCACTCTCCTCTCCGTCGGCCGCTCGCATCGCCCTTCCCCTGTCCTCTCTGAACCGCCGTCGAGCTCGCACTCCCTACCACCTCCGGCAGCCGCGGGACCCCGTCTCGCCTCCACTTCATGCAGACCACGTCCCCGGTAGCGAGCCGCGGCTGCGCTCGCCTCCCCGCCTCCAGTTTCCGTCTCCCCGGTCGCCCTTCCGCTGTTACGCGAGGTCCCCGACGCCGTCGGCCTCCGCTGTGTCGCCCGGCCTCGTCCTCACCATCCCCCACCATCGACCTTCCCTCCGCCAGCGTCCAGTGAGCTCGCCGGCGCCCCATCCTCTGGCCCGCGCCACCGGCCTCGGCCTTCCTCCGCGATTGGCCCTGCAGCCCGGTGACTTATCCCCTATCGTTTGCGCCATCGTCCGCGAGCCCGGTCGACCGATTTGGTCTGCCCTGCGAGCCGCCTTGCCCTGTCGCCAGAAGCTCCACCTCAGGGAGGCGCCCTCCTCGTTGGGCTCCACCGTGTCTCACGCCTCTGCAAGCCGCTGGCCATGTTGTTTGCGGAACGCGTGTTTTCCCGCTTCTGTAAAGCTATTGACCAAGCCGCTGTTTCCTCCAATCTACACCACGGTGGCCGCCTCAATGCTCTGCTGATTCCGTTGGCTAGTGCACCCATGTGGTTGGTGCTGTCCAAAGAACTGTGCCGGGCATAAGGCCACCCGAAGACCGAACAGTACCAGAGATGCCCGAAGAATCCCCGACAAGAACTCCCTCTTGGATCATCAAGAGCTCCTTCTCGGATTCAATGTCCGAAAGATCAAACCCCTAGCAACGCCATGACCTCCTTCACGGACCCCCAAGACCCCGCCGAGCCTGAACCCCTCCGAGGCCCCAAGATCTTCGCCCCGATGTGTGATCCCTTTTCTTGAGACCCCATTTTAATGAATGATATATCTTGTTGCATTAAATCATTCATGTTGCATACATATTTTTGTGGGTTTGGGGTATTTTTTCGATTCACCTAATAATTAAATATGGAGGCCATATGCAGGCGATTCTAGTCTTATATTGCCCCTATTTAAACTTGTGTAGCGAACCGATGATATAATTCTCCCTTGTTAAGACAACATTTAAATTGCAGGTATCTAAATAACTTGAACCACTTAATATTTGTCGGGACCCCGGTTCCGCTTAATATTGCCTAATTGCATCGCATCCTTGCCATGCCATACATCATACATGCATCATGCCCGATCTTTTGCCGTAGTATTAAATAGTGCATCCGGTGTTTCTTCTAGTGCTTTGCTTCTTCACGGATTAGGCCGATGAGTTGATGCGAGAGTCGACCCGATCTTCGGATGAACCTTCGACAATGTATTCAGGCGAGCATTCTCCCCCTTTCTACCTATTTTACATTTCTAGTCTTTATTTCCTCCTGCTGATCTACTGCTATCTGTGTTGCGATGCTCTAGTTTTCGTACCCGTGGTATCCCTTGCAGCCTTATATTGCCTTGGACACATCCTATTACCTATTGTTTGGTAGATAGTTGGACTTGCGTGTCGTAGTCGCTTGCTCAAGTGCTGTTGCGTGTCTTCAAGTACCACAGTTGTTGGAGTAATGCCGCATGTTTAATGTTGGAGATGATCATGGCTTTAATTATCGTTTAATAACTAAAATTGAAGTAGGTAAATATTGCAGAGGCACAGGTGGGCAATAGATGTTATTTGGTTTTTAACCGTCCACTTGTGTCCCATAGGACCCTGAATACTTGATACCTGTTCTTTGGATATTCGCACTATCCGCATGTGGGACCATTAATCCCCCTAACCCTATCTTGAGTCATATTTAATTCCTTGGGGCCACAAGTAGTTTGGGGCTTTATTACTATCCTGTACTTATGCCATGCTTTACTGCTTTATTTATGATTGCGCGTGGAGCGCCTGTACTGTTTTGGAACCAATGTGGAATGTTTTCGCGGTATCGACAAGCCCAGTCACACTTTCAGGTTCCCAGTCGTTTACAGCCATTGTCACAAACCTCTAGGTCCGTCTCGGAGCCGGCCAACTTCGTCGCGGGTAGCTTAGTGGGGTGGCCCCCTAAAATCAAATATGAATCTTGCGAATGTTCTGTCGTGATGCCTCGTTGGGTTTTATTTGGTTTTTCTCAAGGTTGATCGTGCGTGTGTTGCTATTTGTGCCCCCCTGCAGGGTAAAACTTTCTGAAAGCCGTGTCTGCGGTTATGAACGACTTGGAGCACAGTATCTCGATCATAGACAACTATAACTAAAGTAGTGCTATAAATTTGACTTCATAATGACTAGTAATCAGCTTCACTACAACAGGATGGCTAAATAAAAGTGACAACAACTGCTGGGTTTTGGGATGCCTCATGCTATATGTATCTGACTAGTAAGTACTACAACTACAACGGAATGGTTAACTAAAAATGCCCACTGCTTATTATATCAGGATGACTCATGTTATCTATATCTGAGTAGTAATTGCCGCAACTATAACGAAATGGATAAAAATGCCAACTGTGTGAGTTCTTCGGTTGACTTCCTCGGTTGGTATCGAGGGGGAATACCAGGATGGGTATGTTTGGAGTTAGAACAGGTTGGATCCGAATAGGTCTTTCTTACCCCTCTCTAATAGCCGCCAGTTGTATCGAGTCTCTATAGGTTGTTTAGTGCATGCTTTGCTGCCGCTTCAGTCCACCAAGCCTATGTAGGTGAGGACCACCGAATTCTAGTCTCGCCGTTTTACTGGCCTCAGTACTGACCGCTCTCCTTTTTCCTTTGCCCTTTGTCGGCACCCCTTTTGTTTAAGCAGGTTTTGAGATCGACGTCGTTAGCAGGGTTACCCTTCCGGCTTGGCCCGGGCAGGGTTATGGACACCATTGGTTATCCTTCAGGGCTCTTAGATCAATTTGCATCTTGTCCATACTCGGACGCTGTATCATTTTAAAGGTTCTTGGATCTTTGTTCTATATATCTGTATTCTTGACTCATGGAGTCGTTGTTGTATATATCTGTTCTGTGGGTTCCATCGTGGACTATTGTGTAATGATATTACTTCGTTTTACACCCGCACGAAAGTGCCTGGTGGGCACCTTTGAATCGTTTCTATGCGGGTTTGGCGGGAATCGCTGAAACTTGCATAGGGCCTATTCTGAGGGTGTTACATAGGGGCCGCCATTGATCTACAACATATTTTCAATAGTTTATGACAAACCGAGTTATAATTAATAGTTGAATTAATCTAGGTGAACTCCCACTCAAAACAATATCCCTCACATTATTTTAGTGATCACACAAACCAAATCCACCACATCAAAACCGATCATCACGAGAGACGATGTAGCTTCAATGGCGAAAAATCAACATGTTCATCATATCTACTATATGATTCATGCTTTACCTTTCGGCGATCCATGTTCCGAGACCACGTCTGTACATGCTAGGCTCTTCAAGATCAAACCTTAGCTTCCACATGAGCAAATCTGGCTTGCTCCCGTTGTATACACTCGCAGAATCTAAGACACTCGATCATCACGTGGTGCTTCGAAACAACAAGCTTTAGCAACGGTGCCTACTAAGGATGAACACTTTATAACTTGATATTTTGTGAGAGGGATCATCTTATAATGCTACCGTCGTGAACTAAGCAATACAAGATGCATAAAAGGATTAACATCACATGTAATTCAAAATATGTGATATGATATGGCCTTTCTTCTTGTGCTTCTGATCTCCATCTTCCAGCATGAACATGATCTCCATCATCACTGCGTGGCATCAAGGTCAATGGCACTGCTCCATGGTTGTCGTCCACCAACATCAACTATTACAACTACTTTGAATAATAGACACGCGGGTCTTAATGAAATTAAAATAACCATAAGGCTCCTGCCGGTTGCCGACTTACATTAAGGAACATTGCATACATCATATATAATCACAATCATGGCCATATCACATCACAGCACACCCCTGCAAAACAAAGTTAGATGCCTCTAATTTTCTTTGCATGTTTTACGTGGTTTGGGGCTTTCAGTTAGTGTCATTCTAACTTACAAACAAGAACCACAACATTGATACTAGTATTGTCAATCACCCGTTGTAAATTGAATCTTCACTATGTTGGGAGAAACAGGCACCCGCAAAGCCACTTATGCAATACAAGTTGCATGTCAAGCGTGGAGCAATTCTCATGAACGATGTCATGTAAGGTTAGCCCGAGCCGCTTCATCCCACCATATCGCAAGATGCAAAGTACACACGAAGCAATCGACAACAAAAGCATCAATGCCCACAATGACCATTGTGTTCTACTCGTGCAACAGATCTACATATAGACACGGCTCTGATACCACTGTAAGGGTTTGTAGCATGGAAAACAAAAAAATTCTATCGCATGAACACAAACAAGCCAAGATCTATCTACTAGATTGTAGCAACGAGTCGATTAGAGTACTCACCCTCGAAGATTCCTAAGCGGTTAACGAGAGCAGATTCTCGTGGGTGATGTAGTCATACACTTGACGATCTCAAGATCGCGTAGACGATCCTTCCAGCACTACGTTCAGGCAGCGCTTCCTCAGTTGGTCACACGTTCGGTACTCGATGAATACCTTCCTCTCCCTTATTCCAGCAGGCAACAGAGGTTGTAGTTCTCCCCTCACGATTCCAGAAGCACGACGGTGTGGTGTTGGAAGTAGAGGGAAGATCCTGCAGGGCTTCGCCTAAGCCGGAACAGGTTACGGTGGATCTAGGGTTTAGAGGGCCAGAGAGGAGGAGGCGTGGCCGGCGGCGGCGCGAGGCGGCGGCACGACGGCTAAGTGGGGATGGGCTGGTCTTGTGTGTCTCTTGGGGCACCCCCCGTCTATTTACGAGAGGGAGGGCAGATTGGGAGAGGGGAATTTGAATCCTTCCCCAACTCCCTCTCCTAGTTGTCTTGTGGTGGAGGGAAAGAAGGATTCTTTCCTTCCTCCACCAGGATACATTGTCCCAGTTTGACTTTTCAAACTTGCCTTTTGACTTTCAATTTGGAGCTTAATTTATTTCTTGCAAATGCCCAACCAAGTGACCTAGGACATGATTCAATCATTCCACTTATCCATGACACATTCATGTACCCTTCCCCTTCCGGTCCGGTGACACTTCTAGAACCTCTACGATGAAAACATCGGAATCATTCCCGAACTCCGGAATTGGACTTTCCTTATATGAATCTTATTCTCCAGACCATTCCGGATCTCCTCGTGATATCCCGGATCCCATCCGAGACCCCGAACAACATTCGGTCTCCCTAATTACATTCCATATCTACTAAACAACATTGAATCCTTAAGTGTGTCTCCCTACGGTTCGTGAATTATGCAGACATGACCTCTTCTCCGATCAATAACCAATAGAGGAATCTAGAAATTCATATGGCTCCCACATATTTCTACGATTACTTTGGATCGAATGAACCACTTACATACGATACCAATTTCCCTTTGTCTCGCGATAGTTTACTTATCCGAGGTCTGATCGTCGGTATCTCTGCATACCTAGTTCAACCTCGTTACCGATAAGTACTCTTTTATCGTTCCCGTGATATGTAATACCTTGTGAGCCAGTCACATGCTTGCAAGCTAATTGGATGACATTCCACTGGGAGGGCCTAGAATATATATCTATCCGTCATATGGATGGACAAATCCCACTCTTGATCCATGTGCCTCAACCCATACTTTCCGAACACTCAATGCCACCTTTATAGCCATCCAGTTACGGTGTGGTGTTTGATGTCATCAAAGCATCCTTCCGGTGATGGTGATTAGCATGATCTCATGGTCGAAGGAATTGGGTTACTATGTATCAGAAAGCTTATAGAAAACGAACTATTGAAATGACTATCTTTATGCTACGCTTATCTATAGGAGTATGTCAATCATACCATTCTCCTAATGATATGATCTTGTTGTTAATAACATCTCAATGTTCATGATCGGTAAACCATGATCATCTATCAACCAACAAGCTAGTATTATAAAGAGGCTTTACTAGGGACTCTAATCAGTTTACAAATCACACAAGTATTAATGTTTCCGGTTAATACTATTATAGCATGAATGTAAACATTTATCATAAACACAAAGATATAATAATAACTACTTTTATTATTGCCTCTAGGGCATATCTCCAACAAAAATCCCCCCGATGCGAAAACCCTAAGTACCCGATCAGATGTCCACGAAACAGTCCGTAGCCGCCGCCACCATCGTCCCTAGACCGGGAGGGATCTGAAGCTCTTTCCGGCACCCTGCCGGTGGGGAGAGATCATCAAGGAGGCCTTCTTCATCACCATGCTAGCCTCCGGTATGATGCGTGAGTAGTTCACCCTTGGACTCTGGGTCCATACAGTAGCTAGATGTTTGTTTCTCCTCCTTTCTGCTATCATGTCTAGATCTTGTGAGCTCCGTTCATGATCAAGATCATCTATTTGTAATCATACATGTTGTGTTTGCGGGGATCCGATGGATATTGAGATATTAGGTCATATTGATTATTGATTCTATCATGTCTTATTGATTATTTATTCTATCATGTCTATGTTGTTTGTGATCTTGCATGCTCTCCGTTGCTAGTAGATATCTTGGCCAAGTAGATGCTTGTGACTCCAAGAGGGAGTATTTATGCTCGATAGTGGATTCATGCCTCTACTAAATCTGGGGAAGTGACGGAAATCTCTAAGGTTGTAGATGTGTTATTGCTACTAGGGAGAAAACAACAATCTTTTGTTCATGGAACAATTGTATTGTTTACTTTACACACATTGCTTAATGCAATTATCCGTTGCTTGCAACTTAATACTAGAGGGGGTTCGGATGATAACCTGAAGGTGGATTATTAGTCATAGATGCAGTTGGATGGTAGTCTATGTATATTGTTGTAATGCCCAATCAAATCTCATAGGAGTCATGATGTCTAGTATTTGCATTGTTATGCCTTGCTCAGTCCTGTCAATTGCCCCGTTGTAATTTGTATACCCAGCATGTTATTTATCTTAAGGAGAACACCTCTAGAGAAATGTGGACCCTGGTCCAATATTTACCATTGATACATCATCCATTGTTACTGTTTACCTTCTACAAGAAACTACTATCTTCCACACTATACATTTAATCCTTTGTTTTCAGCAAACCAGTAAGATTGACAACCTTACTGTAAGTTGGGGCAAAGTCTTGAGTTTGTCTTGTGCAGGATTGCAAGTTATTAGCAAAACCTTGGACTTGTTTCGTTTCTCCTACTAGTTCGATAACCTTGGTTTCACCACTGAGGGAAGACTTGTTGATGTGCTCATCACACCTTGCTCTTGGTGTCTCCCAACGAAGCTCTGCAATTGACTGAGCCACGTCAAGATTTTTCTGGCGGTGTTGCCGGGAAGTTAAGGACAGCTTCACGAGGGGAGTCTCTCACAATTACTCTCTTTACTTTGTTTTTGTTTTGCTTAGTTTCTTTTGCTTTGTTTTTCTTGGTTCTTTCTTTGAAAAATTACAAAGAAAAAATAGTTTCGTTTGGTTTGCTTTTTCTTATCAAAGAAAACACAAAAAAATTAGTTCTTCCTATAGTTGTCACCTTGTTCTAGCTCACCATGTTTATCCCTAAGTTCACTCTGAAAGACCTTTCAATAGGTAGTGATTCTATAATTGGGAAAGAAAATATTGAAGAATTCTTTAATCATGTTAGCAAGCAGGAGGATGTTGAGGATAGATCTCTAGCAGAACTTGCTCCTAATTATGAAATTGCTGTAGCTTCTTTAGTTCACATGTTGGAGGCTAGTTTTGTTAATCTTAACCCCATTATGCAAATAATGTTCCTTAAACTTAAAAATATTGAGGACTCTAAAAAGAGAGACTTTATTCTAGAAACTTTGCTAAAGGAGTTTAATGATGTTGCTAAAGAAGCTAAAAAGGTCTTTGATTGTTTTAATATGCTAGGATCATGTGTAGATGTTATGGGTACTTTAGAAAAGTTGGATAAAACCAAACCCAATGAAGAGGAAATTAAGATACCCATACCTTTTTAACTTGTAGGAATGCATGAAGCCTTAAAAAGAATTTTGATAGGATTGTTCCTAAAAATCCGTTTAATGAAAGTAGTGAACCCAAGAGTGATGAGAGAGGATCCTCTAAAACTCATTTGTATAATATACCTTGCCTGGTTGAAGAAATTTCTAAGATTGATGTTAATGCTTCTTCATTTGAAAATACTTGATTCTTGCTTCTTGTGCCTAACTTAAAGGCGTTATAGAAAAGTACTTGGGAAATAACCCAATAGTTTTATTGAGTATTGGAAGTTATTACTTCTGTAATAACCCCTCCTTATCCTTTTTGTGTGATTATTGTTCCAAGAATAACCTCTAATGAGAGAGAAGTAAGATTTGGGGAAGTTACTGTCCCGAAACGATTTTTGTGCTTCACTATAAAAATTCGTGAAAAATATTTGTATAACGGATCGAGCTATAATTTTCTGAGTAAATGCCCCAGGTTGTTATCTAAATTTTGTTAGTTCAACACTTTTCTATTTGAGAAACAGAAGGTCTTCGAAAAAAAATCAGTTTTTACCTGCTGGTCTGTTTTGACAGATTTCTGCCATTATTTGCATTTGCCTCTTTATCGGTTTCTTTTTGAGTTCTTCTTGATCACTTGAGATTTTTAAAAGGAATTCATATAGTAGATTGTGTTCTAATGAAAGTTTTCCTTGTTTAAAAACAAAACCCAAACGCCTATTATCTTGAATACACTAATGTTGCTAATGAAGATTGTGTGAAGTTTTGTATGAAGAAAATTTTCAAGTGTAGGGAAAGAATGATGTGATGAGATGAAGAATTGACAAAATCTCAAGCTTGGGTATTCCACCCCATGTCACCCCAAGAAATATTCAAGAGGTACAAGCGTCAAAGCTTGGGGATGCCCAAGGCATCCCCTTCTTCATCAATAAAAACCTCAGGTCTCTTTCTAGACACTTCGTTTTTATTGTTTCATGCACTGTTGTGTTGTTCTTGGAGCGTCTTAGTTTTTGTTCTTGGTTTTAGTTTGCTTGAATAAAGTAGTTGGACCCCCTATTTCGCTGTGTTGTTTCAAATAAGTTGATTGGTGTTAGAAAAGAGTACAAAGTTTCATGCTTAAGTGGTACAAAGGGAGCTTGTTTTGACCGTGACTTAGACTTTATCATGTCATGCTAGATTTTGTTTTGACCTTATGCTTAGTTATTATTTCTTTAGCATGACTTGTTCCAAACAATTGAGATTGCTTAATGTGTCTTGCAAGAATCATGCGTTGTTTTAGCATACAAAAGAATAATATTTTGGTATTCTCCTTTGATGCTTTGTTTGGGTTGACTTGGCACATGCTCGCACCATGTTATGACTATGAACCAGTCACCTTAGCCTCTATGATCATTTATTTTTTGACTTGTGATACCACTTTATGCTTTAGTTGATAACGGTTTGTCGCTCTGCATGATTATGGCCATTATTGCTCTCTTAGTTGGTCGCTCCCAGTCTTTTGTTAGCCTCCACTTGTATTGAGTAAGTTATACTCATGCATCCAACTCCCAAGAAACCAAGTTATTCCAAAGAGTCCACTATAAATTCCTATGCATGGTGTGTTACACTATTCCAAGTATATTCTTGTTTTATCTATCTTCCAAATTAAACTTATTATGAGAAAAATTAGTGATTAAAGCTCTCACAAACTTGATGGCACACTTTATTTTTCTTGCCTCTAATAAACTTGAACCATTGTGTCACCTATGTTGTATATTCTTGCACTTATAAGTTGGGAATTAGCAGAACCATGCTGTCATGGGGAACGCTTTCAACACTTGTACATATTTACCAAGTTGATATCATGATCTTTTGTTTGTGGATGTCGGCAGTGTGAAATAAAAGGGGAGCTTGTAAGTCCATGTAGTTGTGTATATGTGTTAGATAAACGCCTAGGCCGCTAGCCTAAGCCATGCCTAATCATGGTGGAAACTTGCAGCATAACCATAGTGAGCAATCTGTGAAGCATCCTCAATAAAAACCTATGCAAATAGCAAATAAAAAGATCGCTGAGATGCTCATTGTTTGTTGCCTTGTCATTTTGATATGGGATAGCTCCTATATCATGGGGAAAGGGGTACCCTGTTGGCGGTTCTTTATGATACACATATACTTACTATGACAAAAACTTACCGGTGACTAAAGTTGAGTAGCATGTGGAACGACCCTCGTACTCAAGTGACATGAGATTGCCAACTTATGATTTGTCAAGCATATACTCCATATTTTGTTCACTTTAACCTTAATCACTTCAAGATGCTTATGATAGGGGCAATGAGAGCTGAAAGCTAACAAGTACCATAATTTTTGTAAGCTCTTTATGAACTTGAAATCCCTGCTTCCCTTTGTGAAGGGCCTTTCTTCTCACTTTTATATTGAGTCTCCACCTTCTATCTTTATGCACCAATTAAGAGAGCATAGTTTTCATTCTTAGTTTTATGTGCATTGTCCCAAAACTTCTTGGTTGATTCATAATGTTGATATTGCCTATTCTTGAAATATTTGTATCTAGTCACCCTTATGAACTTTGAAGGTGTCCTATGCATTATGTTTTGCTACTCCATGAGAGACAAGCTGAATACCACAGTGCTATGTTTTCTATATGTGAAACAAACAAACGTCTTTCAATGCAATATTATTCATGATCTTTGTTTGTATCATTTCATGTTGCAACATAGTTGCTATGTCTTATTGTTAGAACTTCATCTTTCATGCTCATGTTTAGAGTACTTTGATCCCAGCTTTCATGCTTTGAAAATGGTTTGATCTAGATTGTGATGGTGCATGTCACCTAAAAAATTATTCTTTTTATCACTTACCTACTCGAGGACGAGAAGGAGTTAAGATTGGGGATGCTTGTTACGTCGTAAACGTATCTATAATTTTTTATGTTCCATGCTTGTTTAGTATCAACTTTGCTATGCTTTGTATACACTGAGGTATTTTTATACATTTTCTGGGACTAACCTATTAACAAGATGCCGCAGTGCTAGTTGCCTATTTTCTGCTGTTTTTGGTTATAGAAAAGCTAGTAAAGAAATATTCTCGGAATTGGACGGGACGAAAGCCAAAGTCAATATTGTACCGGAACAAACACGAAGTCTAGAGGAGAGACGGAAGGGCTGCACAGGGTGGCCGCACCCCCCAGGCACGGGCCCACCCTAGGCCGTGCCAGGGAAGGGTGTGTGCCCCTAGCCGCCCTCTTGCCTCGCCTCTTCGCCTATAAAATCCCCCGATGCCAAAACCCTAAGTACCCGATCAGATCTCCACGAAACAATCTGTAGCCGCCGCCACCATCGTCCCTAGATCGGGGGGATCTGAAGCTCTTCCCGGCACCCTACCAGAGGGGGGAGATCATCCCAGAGGCCTTCTTCATCACCATGCTAGCCTCCGGTATGATGCATGAGTAGTTCACCCTTGGACTATGGGTCCATATAGTAGCTAGATGGTTGTTTCTCCTCCTTTGTGCTATCATGTTTAGATCTTATGAGCTCCATTCATGATCAAGATCATCTATTTGTAATCATACATGTTGTGTTTGCGAGGATCCGATGGATATTGAGATACTATGTCAGATTATTATTGATTCTTTCATGTCTTATTGATTATTGATTCTATCATGTCTGTGTTGTTTGTGGTCTTGCATGCTCTCCGTTGCTAGTAGCTATCTTGGCTAAGTAGATGCTTGTGACTCTAAGAGGGAATATTTATGCTCGATAGTGGGTTCATGCCTCTACTAAATATGGGGAAGTGTCAGAAATCTCTAAGGTTGTAGATGTGTTATTTCTACTAGGGAGAAAACAACAATCTTTTGTTCATGGAACAATTGTATTGTTTACTTTACACACATTTCTTAATGCAATTATCCGTTGTTTGCAACTTAATACTGAAGGGGGTTTGGATAATAACCCGAAGGTGGATTATTAGTCATAGATTCAGTTGGATGGTGGTCTATGTATATTGTTGTAATGCCTAATCAAATCTCATAGGAGTCATGATATCTAGTATTTGAATTATTATGCCTTGCTCAGTCCTGTCAATTGCCCCACTGTAATTTTTTTACCCAGCATGTTATTTATCTTAAGGAGAACACGTCTAGTGAACTGTGGACCCCTGATACGTCCATAACTTATCTATAGTTTTTGATGATTTCATGCTAATATTATGCTTTTGACACTTCTTTTTATACAAAGTTCATGAGTTATTTGGACTAACCTACTAATAGTTGCAAAAGTGCACAATGTTCTTGCTTTACACTTTGATGTGTAGGAATTATCAAGAATACAAGTGGAACCCTTGTTTGAGTCAAATTGGGATTTTCCAGAAATCTGTCTCAGAACTCTTTTTTAAAATGGTCATGTTTCAGGTCGAATATGGCGTCAAAGGGAAAACTCTTCGAATAAAAATTTGTAGGAAATTTTGCGACAATCATTCTGGACATAAAATTTAGCTGATTCCGAGTCCGGATGGGCCCGCTAGGCCCGATTTACTGCAGCCCAAGATGGGGTGACGGGAATATGAGAAGCTATATAAAGGGAGGAAACCTAATTTGTGAAAGATACCTCCACCCACGAATTTGCAGCCACCAAAGCCACGTTTTTGCCTCCCCCATGGATCCCATCTCCATGGGGGAGGGCTCCCAAGAAGCCATGAAGTGAGGGGGCTAAGGACGGTGCTCCCCCACGATATCGGCGGCAGGAAAGGAATCCCCCACGCAGCCGCTGCCACCCTCTTCACCATCTTCACCACCATCTCCATCCCCTAATCCTCCTAGTATGCAGTGGTTCATTCTCCCACACACCTCTGTACCTTCCTATGTAAACATGGTGTTTGATGCTATAAGTTATAATCATATGATCTATGTCATGTTTGTGTAGTTTCTTTGTTCTTAGATTGAATGGTTAAACGTCTTTGGTTCATTAGAGTTGTATATTGATATGGTACAGTCCTTTGGTGTCCATTATATTTGTGCGTGCATGGATTAAACATAATAAGGTTTGTAGTATGTGTAAGAGGAAGTGGGAAGTTCTGTCGGAGTGACAGAAACCTAAGGACGTGAACCGGAACGTTGCACGTATGGGAGTAAGAGGATCATTAACTTAAGTCTATGGTTTGGGAAACCTTAATGCATTGTTAATAGTTACGGATGTTTTCTAACAATCCAATCATATAGTACATGTAATTCCAAGTAGCGAAGCACATGTATATTTAGCCTCTCCCACATAGAAAACTACATCGAAGACAATGAACCCGATTTATTCGCCAATTAAACTTGGACAAAGCCACCACAATTACCACCACTATTACACACTCATGGTCCTATTAGTTTAGTGTATTTTAGTGCCGCAACAACTAGCTTTACTTTCTTGTTATTTATTGTCTTGTAAAGCTTTCTCTAGTACTCGTACTGTTGCTCTAGTTTTATTTTCTAGATAATGCAAACGTATAGTGTGCGTAGAGTTGTATCAGTGGTTGATAGAACTTGAGAGAATATTTATCCTACCTTTAGCTCCTCGCTGGGTTCGACACTCTTACTTATCGAAAAGGCTACACACGATCCCCTATACTTGTGGGATATCAACCCTGGTCCAATCTTTACCATTGATACATCATCCACTATTACCGTTTACCTTCTACAAGCAACTACTATCTTTCACACTATATGTTTAATCCTTTGTTTTCAGCAAACCAGTGAGATTGACAACCTCACTGTAAGTTGGGGCAAAGTCTTGAGTTTGTGTTGTGTAGGATTCCAAGTTGTTAGCAACACCTTGGAGTTGTTTCCTTGCTCCTACTGGTTCGATAACCTTTGTTTCATCACTGAGGGAAGACTTGCTATTGTGCTCATCACACCTTGCTCTTGGGGTCTCACAACGAAGCTTTGCAATTGGCTGAGCCACGTCAAGCAACAATTTTAACAAGGCCGAGATTAGGAACAGATCAGGCCCGACTAGGCCTAGATCTGGCCTGGCCAAGGCCGGTTCAGGCCCAGATCGGGTCTGAAGCCAGGCCACCACACCATCGGCAAGCTGTGCCCTGAGTTGATCCCTCTGTCGTCACTACCGCAGAGGCCGCCGCCATGCCTCGTCGCCACGCCGCCACAATAGTTCCTCCCAAGCCTGACATGAACTGAGCCCACGCCACTATCAGGGGAGGCCCCGCCCATGCCACCTAGGTGCCACGCGCCACACGCGCCGCCGCCTATTGAGTTAGTTGTCACCTGCAGAGGGCACCGCCGCCAGCAGCTCACTCCCACAAAGAAGCCTCGGCGCCGGAATTGTGGGACCCCAGATTTATGGTCCGAGAATCCCCGTTATCCCTGCAATTCACGTTCCTATGATCAGTGAGCCGTGAGCATAACCGACTAGTATAATAACAACATCCTTAAATTAATGAGGTAGAAGACTTACAGGGTTGCCCCTAAGGCAGTACAAACATCATCAGCCGATTTCTTCATTCGTAGAGCCCATATCATGCCTTAACCTACAGGCAACTGATAGCTCGCATAAACGTCATGATATCCATCACTCCTCGCGCTTCTGAAAATCTGGCCAAGTAAATATTCAGGGACAAAGCCGGTGAGTACATTTGAATTTACTCGCAAGACCATCGAGATAGGGTATATAAGGAGAAATGCAATTTAGATTGTGGCGATATGGCTCTAACCTATAGTTGTTTTTAAAAAGCCTAATTTGGCATCTCTATATCTTTGTTGCAATAGTGTTTTTGAGAAAATGTCTCCTTTTTGAAAATAGGGATATGGTCATGCCCTTTTTATAAAACATTTTTATAGTAAAACCCTTTTGAAAACCTCTCGGACCATTCTTGGTCAAACAAAACCTTAGCCTCTTACTTTCATGTATTTATCTAGCTCATTCCAAGGGTACTCCTAGCAATAACCTTTCCAACCGTCCTTGATCGTGGACATGGCTATTCGAATAGATTATAGTCTGCAGAGTTTGTGCACTTTACCCATAATAATTAATACATCCGTGGGGATTCATCCACATACCATTACTCAAAGTAAACAGGGGTTCGGATAATCAAACTTGACCTTTCATTTGTCATTCCTAGCAAAGACAACTTTCCCTTTTGGGTTTGTTCTCCCCGGCAATGAGTATGTGGCATTTCAAGGCCATAATCCTCCCTTCTGTACATTAGTATACCCAAACTCGCAGGTCGAAAATATACTATAACTTGGTGACTCCACTTCCTTCTCTACTCCTAAAGCATACCGTCCGCGGGAGACCCAATTGTTACACCGGCTCCTGCCAAAGATATTCTACAAGCTCCAGATCCGAATATCTTTGAAGATCCCTCCCGAAATTCAAGGGATTTCTCCCCTATAGTATGTGTAGGGACTATCTCGGCTAAAACCAACAAACTACGATCTAAGCCCCAGCTCCTGGGGTAATGTGGTTGCACGGGTAAATTGTTCCGGCAAAGGCGTAGAACATCCCTTCTCTTTATCTTGTTAATCTTTCTTACTTTTCAACATCATCCTTTCTTTATTAAAACATCCACTTGGTAACGATGCCTCTTTCCAAGGGTTTTTATACCTTTGAAACATTGGTAGTAGGGTAACCCCCAAAATAGTTTTATTTATCAAAGAATCGGGCTTTCCAATGAGGTAGGATGCTACTCATCATAACCTCGATCTAAAGGGGCAAAGTGGGTGCCAAAAAGGGTAGGTGTCAATACCACTTAATAATTTTTCTTCCTAGTGCCATAAATCAACCAGGGCTTAATAATTTTTTGGTTTGATAGGATTTGAGTGTGTTAGGTTTTGTGAGTTGTCAGAGTTGGAATTAGGTCAATACCACTTTTGGTTTGACCTGGAGAATTTCCTAATTACATATTTTGGCTGTTTTTGTTATTTTTACCAGGGGTAGACTAGGAAGAAAAATTAGTATGGGTCAAGATGACATGCAAGGTATCATAGGTACCTTGCAAATAAAAAAGGTTTCAACCCTTTTAGAGTGGTAAAACTCTCTATATTAATTTATTGGTGAAAAGTATACCCTTTGGTAGCTGATTTACTATAAATAATCTGGGCAATATTTTGGTCAATTAATGCTACTGCATGTTAGGGAGAACATATTAGGTCATGTGGAAAATTAGATCTGAATTTATAGAGGGGTTTTACATTTTTAAAAGGATTTAAACCAATAGGTCATTGAGCATATCTGGGCAAAAATAAATAAAAACCAAAAAGGCTGTGGGATGGGTTCTGGGGCTAAATGGGCCACCGAGGGAGGAAGCAGCTAACCGGACCCGCGAGGGGCGCGCTGGCGTGGTTTCAAATCCCACCTAGGGTTGCCTAGTTGTCAGCGGGGAGAGGGAACGAAGGGGTAAGGAGGGCTGAGGGCCACCGGATCTAAAGGAGATCAACGACACCCGGTCATATCCTTCCTCCAAACGCACATAACAGAGAGGGAAACCCTAGCATGGGAAGGCATGGCTCGGGGGATTACCTAGGGGCACAAGGAGGCGTTGAGGAGGCTACGTGGCTCACATAGATGATCTCGATGAGGGGCGGCACTGTGGTGTTTGCTTCTAGGAGGGAGATCGCGAGCGAGTCGCGATGACACCGACCTTAGGGCTCGCCGGAGTTGCTCTTAGGGCCGTTGTATGGTGAGGAAAAACACATGGTTAGAATCCGGGAGGCGAGGGGAGCATTATAGGGTAACATGTAGAGAGGGAAGGGCAAGAGAGAGGGAGCTATGCTCGGATATTGAGCAATGGCCGAAGGGCCTCTTTCTTCTTCTCTCAGCCAAGATAAGACAAGGGAGGAGGGGTGGTCTGGGTAGGTAAGTGGGAGTGAGAGTGTGCAAATGAGTCCATAGGGAATAACTGGGGTGGCCTAAGGGTTTATAACCCGAAGAGGGGAGGTTTGCAATGGACTAAGTCCATGGAGGGCAATGGAAAGGGGTGAAACCAGGGAGGGGTAAGTTGTGGTCTGGTGAGGGGTTTCTGGTCGTGGTGTAGGCAGAGGGGAGAGGTGGCAACAACCTTAAGTGAATAGAGGACAAGATATGACCTTGTCATTGTTTTTTCTTCAGATCCAAGCACTAGGGGACAACATTATAAGTGAGCTACTATGCTTACTACAGTGATGCACAACCAGGGGGAGTGAGAGGTGTGCTGTGAAAGCTTGGTTGACCAATTTGGTGGAGTCTTCGTTGGTTTAAAAGTTTGAGTTTGCAATAATTCAAATATTGGTTAAATAGGTGATTGTGAAGAAAGTCTAAGAATTTGATCTTGGAAATATGGGACAAGGGTACTGGTAGATAGAGGAGGTCAAGAAACTCCTCTAGGAATTATTTGAGGTTTTTCTAAGGATTTAAAGTTCTCTCATTATTATTTATTCGAATAGTGCTGAATCGGTTTTCAGAAGTTAGTTTGATAATTTTGCATTGGAAAAGTGTGGTTTTTGGTGTGAGATGGTCTTAAATACCAATTTACACCTTGGAGACTTTTCCTAGGATTTATTGAGATAGATAAGTATTTTTAAGATATTATTTGTTTTTTCTACCATTTAAGAAAAAGGGCAAAAAGAAATAATGAAGCATCTCAAAAATATTTATTTTGGGGATGGGAAGATAGGATATGATGTATAGGCCTCATGTGTGCCTTGATTTAGCGAAGTGGTTTGGAGAAAAACAAACTTTCCTTTAGAGAGGGAGTTTTTAGGATTTGATCAAGGAGGATAATTAAATAGTTTTAGGGTCAAATTAATTGTAGAAATTATTTGGTAAATATTTATATCCAGGGTTAATGATTTCAAATTGATTTACCCATCATTATCAACCTTGGGTTTTGAAAATCTACCTTGAAATTGGAAGGAAACTAGATTTGGAGGATCTAGGGTTCTGATATTTTTATGCCACCTAAACTTGGTTAGATTAGGGAGCTCAAAGATCTCCTTGATAAAAGGGATAGACCAAGTCATTTATATGATCAAGAAACCAAGAGTTGGGCTTGGTTGTATTTGAGGTGGTATATGAGTGGTGACAAAGATATCATCACTCTAGTTCCTAAACAATTGGCTTGGTTATATGCTTGGTTAAGATTGGTGATCTTAACAATTGGCTTGACCCTAAAGGATGAGATCCTAGATTATCTCACTCTAGTTCCTAAACAATTAAGGCAATCAGCAGATCAAAGCAATTCATCAGACAACAGATCAATGCAATTCATCTTGTCAAACATTAAATACTATTGAGGTTACCATCAATCCTAGCTTGAGGTAGGGATGGGTAATTTGAAGAGGTTGTGTTTTGCGGTAAGATAAGTACCTCTTGGTATTTCTACCAATATTAGAATGAAAAAGGTTTTAGAGAAGGTTTTGGGAAAAACCTAGAGATAAGAGTAATTGAATGTTCTGTCTTGAAAACATAAGGACATAATATATAGGTCTCCATAGTTTTGTTAATAGAAACTAGTAAAACATTTTGATGTGTCAAAGTCATCTTGGCTATATTTTGAAATGCTAGAACATTTGAGAATATGAAAGATGAGCCAAGACATTTCTTTTGTAAAATAGTTTTTATCAATCAGAGTTGAGGTAAGGAGTATATCATCTAATAAGCAATCAGTTGCATATGCACAAGCAAACAATCAACAAGCATTGCAACACTTAATAAGAAAAAGTTTTTGTTCCCCCTGATTTTTTATATTTAGACAATAAATCAGAGTTTCTGAAATTGGGATGTTACAGACCTTTCCCCTTAACAGAATCTCGTCCCAAGATTCGGGAGAGGTAGGGTTAGGTAAGAACATCGTCTTAACAATTGTCAGTGGTAGAATTTTTAGATGAAAGGATTTTACAACAAACAGTCTTGGTCAGCTATGGGTTAGAGTCGAGTTGCTTTGGCTGAGCATTTAGGTTAAACTAGTGGAAAATACGTAGTATTTTCCCTTTAGGAAGAGTCTAGGTAGGTTTAGCATCGGCACAGTTCTTTCTTCTTGAGGCGGGACATCAAGTTGAGTATGCTTCAAACCTTTATCATTGAAGTCAACTTTTCTGTCTTCTTGGTCTTGATACATTGAGAGTTGTTGTTGGGTGATCTACATAGGAGTTGGGGACTTTCTTGGAGTACCTTAAGATTTTTGGGAAAGTGTCGATTGTTGTCCTTCTTGCAGGGTCCACGATTCTGTTCTAGGGGATGGTCATCTCCTAATGATGTCTAGGGGTCGAAACTCGTGGTTTTTAGGGTGAAGGGTTATTCGGGTTTTTGCGGGAAATATGTAGTCTTTCCTCCTTAGAGTGACACTAAGGGTGCTTGGTGAAGTCACATACCTTCTTTCTTGGAGTTGCATGATGATGTTGGATGGACCTGCACCTTTCATCCGGAATTGTTATCTTTAGTCGACCTTGTACATGTTGACACCAACACCATTTCTTGGGATAGGTGGTCTATCGGGAAAGGCGACTGACAAACCTCCTAGTAGTTAAATCTAAGTTAGTTGGGGTCTTAACTGGTTGGGAGGATGCCATTTGCGATTGGCGGTCAGGGAACGTGGTCTTAGGGAGTGCGGTTGTTCTAGGTTGGGTCTAATGCAATGTCATGGGTAAAACACATAGAGTAGAACATAGGAATAACATATCATCCAAGCAAGGTTCGTACATGGCAAGCAAGTCAGAGCTGATGGGCGTCTTAGTACTTAAGATGTTACAAAACAGGGTTCAAGGCAAGGCCTTTGCCATGCATATTCGGGGCTTTTCCGTGTTTCAAAGATGACACATCAAAGAACATCATTCTAGTAGTGATTACTGCAAGATGCAGTGACATACCTAACGAAATTTTATCTGTTCTAGTACTATTTCAATCAATCAGTGTAAGTAATAACTTTCATCAATCAATCAACCCTATGCATGTATATATGCAGCACAGCAGGGCGATTACTATTTCCGGCACGATGGCGAGATGCACTTGATGAAAATTTAGTCAAGCAACACGTAAATCTGTAGCCCATCGTATGTATGTGAGCATGGACACCTTGGCCAGTCTGCCCAGTAACGTGGTGGTGGTGATCCTCGTCTTGTCCGCCTGCCAGCCCGGTCCATCGCGTGTTGCCACCAAGTGTGCAGGGCGTGTCACTCCGCCATTTCCCACCCGATCGATCTTCAACATTGCCCACACCGAACGCCCGGCCGCCGTCTCCAAGGTGACGGCTGACCCCACATCAATGTTTGAGAGAGGGAACAAGATGGTCTTCGACTTGTTCCGCGGCCGGTGGCACTGCAATAACGTCCACGCCACTCTTATTGTTCCATAATGAGGATGCCATCTTATGCTGGAAACAACTCCCAATGGGAAATGCAATTCTAAATCCACATACAAAACTTGTTTGTCTTGGCTGTTTGACACAGATACTCCAAAGCCAGAATAGGTCTAGGAATCTACTAAAAACATATTGAAGCAAGTTTGGAAGTGCAAAAAGATGATTCCCAGAGTGAAAACATTTGATTAGAGGCTTCTAAGGCATGCACTCTCCACTGGAAATAGGGCTTCAGGGTTCTCCTCACACAATGAAAAGGTTTGTTGTAGATGTGATGTCCCTAAAACTGATCTTCACCTCTTTTTTCTTTGTCCTTATGCAAAAGCTGCTTGGTTCTTGCCTCCTTGCTTCATTAGGTTAGAAAGTTTTATTAATCCCTGAAATGACATACCTCAAATTATTCTGAACCTATTAAATCAAAGTCATCCAACTTTAATCTTAACTTCCTATTCACTTTCCTTTGGTGCATCTGGAAAGCAAGAAATGATCAGCTGTTTTGCAGGAAAAAGACATCCCCACAATAGGTACCAATAAACACGTTTTTGATGAATGCAAGTGCACAGATCGTTTGTAGCTAGTTTCGAAATAAAGATATCGATCCCATATGGGGTAGGAGTCCAAAGTCTAAGAATTATTGAAATAAATACTGAAAATAGAAATGCTAAATAAAGTTCTAAGCAACAAGGTAAAATGCAAGTATTGTGTAAAAAGGCATTTTTGGGGTTTTGGTATAAGATAATAAATAAAACTGAATACAGAAAATAAGTATCACATATGTAAAAGATATTTGAAACTTCAGTGGGAAAAAGCCTTCTCAGGGATTAGCTGATATGCCACTAGCATTATAAAGGGCTAAGGTAAAGATTACTATCATGAACATTCTCAACTATGTATGTGTGGGAGGAACTCCGTATTTGGACAAGGAGGCCGCAACCGCTACTCAAATCATCCTCATAACCATAGCAGACAGCAATCAACATCAATTGAATTACTGCGCTATTAAGGGACATGATCCCGCAGGACGTATCCCATGGCATGGATAGTGTTTCGTGAGTTCCCTCGATTCCCAAGTTGATACGTAAGGGGTGCCAACAGCTTTATATTCACTGTAAGTGCTAACATCCCTCCGTCTACCAACATGTAGTTCCCTCCATCAAGTCCCCACAAGAAGCAAATATTGAGAGGTCAACTTCTCCCAACATCAAGATGTAGACAATCTAACACATGGTCACAACGATGAATATCGTAATAAACTTTATCTTATTTCAATCTCATGCTAGGGTTTCTCCATCTCCCCAAGAACTAATGATCTACTCAGACATGGAGGCAATCAACATCATGGCGAAAGTAATGGAATCTATCATAGATGAATAATACTTGTATACATCCACAACAAGTACAAAAATTACAACAAGATCTAGACAAGATGCAGATGGGATGGATCGAGATGGTGGTGATGCAGCGGTTGATGATGAAGATCGATGCCTTAGCCTCCCGGATCTGTGCAGGGCAAAGATGAATCCCCGGTGGATGAGGTCCCCCTCCAGATGCCTTCTAGATGTTAGGTTTCGGTGATTTCTGGGTGTTTTGTATGTCGTCTCCCTGATCCAGTTTCACGGGGTAAAACTATTTGAGGAGGCGGTATCAGCGCCAACTATACTGCGGGAACTATATAGGAGGAGAAGTTCTCCCGCCTTATAGTTGTTCGTTAACCCTTATGTACCCTCCAATTACTTCGGGTTTTCTTATGGTGTTATTAATATTTCCCAAATAAGGAATTTATGTAGTTTTTGGCTCCTTTTCACTCCAATATAACTGATCCAAGAGTTGTGTCCATCGGATCCATCATTTGTCCTGATCCTGGTGAAAACAAACATAAAAAGCGTGTGCGAACGCCGTATAATACCAAGATCCTACTACTACAATGCAAAATAATAATCTAAAACATGATGCAATTATGCACTCATCAACTTCCCCAAGCTTAGACTCTTGGTCGTCCCGAGCAAGTTTAGCTTAATGGATGTGATATTCATATTCATAAAGCCGAGTCGATAAAATAAATGAGGCAGTTGCAGCATGTGTTTATCATAAAGGGTACATATAAATGAGTACATAAATAGTACCTTACTCGAACCTTCCGAATAATATTAGCAGGCTTCCACATCTTAGCAATTAACAGTTCATGAAAGATTATTCTCAACATGATGTAAAAGTATTCGGTTCAACCGAATGAGTTAGTGAGGTAGTCCCAAGTGTTTTTAGGATTAACATATTCACTTGGATTCAAAATCTCAAACGTCTCTTTGTCTTACTACAATATAGTGGTATATGCCTATTTTCTTTTTGCACATTCGCTCTTTTTCTTCATCTTTCTTTTTCTTCTTTCTCTATATATATTGTGCTCACACTTTTGTTTAAGTGTTGTGCAAAGGAGCTAGCCATATATTCCACTTCATGTAGGAATTCAAAGTTTAATGATCTCGATTACCAAATTCCAAATATATATGAAGCATATTTATAACTTGAGTATTCTACCTCAACTTGTTCTCACTCTATTTGATAGCACTTATTATTTATTATTTGTTCAAGGTTTTCAATTTAATTAATTAGATAATATCTTCTTTTTTGTAAATCAAACCCTACAAGATATTGATCAAATTATCCTTATATGTTCCGTTACTACAAGATATTGATCAAAGACTCCTATTGATATCATCAAGTGTAAGTAAAATCATACTCAAGACATTCATATATCCAATAAGATAAACTCAAACTCAATAATGCTCCATATATTATAATAAACTCAGAATTTCATAAGAGGGATCAACTATTCCTGAAGGGAATTCTAATGATGCAAACTTTATTTATGAGCTCGAACTAATGCAAAACTAGAATAGAAATAAAAAACTTGTAAGATAGATTACAAGGTCTTAAAGATCTCCCCAAGCTTGGAATCAAGCCAGGCGGGATCAAATAATCCCTCACGATTATTTTATACCGTGTTTTATTGAAGGTCACTATGGCGCCATGGCATGTAGAACCACGGTGCGTAGCTTCTTGTTGGTATCCTCCAAAGTGGTGATGCGGCTATAACACATGCGCAAATCAGATTGCAGAGTATCCATCCTATCTGCGAGCTTAGTCACCATAGGGAGAAGATCATCCTTCTTCTCTATCTCATTGAGGAGGTGATGGACTTCAACGCGATGGAGTAGCTCCTGCTTCTGATATACCTCCAGTGCCCGCATACGATCTTTTGTCCTCGGGACAACTTCTTCCTCATCCATTTTTGATGGATCGGGGAAGTAGAAGCTGCTCCTCCGCTCCTCTTGAAACTTCACCCTCATACGAGCGCCAGTGGTAGGCTTCGAGCAGGGCAATGTCGGTCCCTTGCTAGAACCTGGACCAATGTTAGGTATTTACTTACGCTTGTGCGGCCTCGGATCTTTAGTGATGAACTTGACTGTCTCCACATGCCATTTTGTGTGCGGCTTGTGGCCTTCTCTCTCTTCTTGAGTTCTTTTCATTGTCGCCTAGTCGATCCTCGGGGGATCATAGACCTCAAGGCAGATGTAAACGTCGCTCCAGTCTTCATCGGGGTCGCTGTTGTAGAAGCTTGGCTCGGCGTACTCTTTGTACCCCGGGATAAACCTCTACACCTATTCATCGTCGTCCTCCATCGAAGGGATTGTAGAAAGGTCCCTAGGAGCAATGAGCCCCATAGGTTTTCCACGGCCTGGGACGGGATAGCGCATAGCTGGATTTGTTCCTAGTGATTTGTGATTAGATAGAGGCACAAGGGCAGTATATAAGAGGGGTCAGAGATCTGTTAAACTCGCAATAAACACCAAATTCACACCCAAGAAAACAATCCAAACCGATTAAAAAATAAATCGTGGATTTGGAGGATCCTGCACCGTAACGATCAACTATACGGTCGCGGCCCATATAGTTTCGGCTGTATAGTTGGTTCCAGGCAGATATTTCTGTCACATCCCAAGATTTTCCAAATCTTGTAATGTGAAAAATAAATAAACAAAATAAATGATTGTTGAAAATTAGGGTGAAAAGAAACTTTTGATTCTAAATGGAAACTTAAAATCCCATCTTGAAAAAACTTTGGTTAATATTTGAATCCAACTAAATTCAAATCAAAGAGGAATGCATTCTTCATAAATGCATCTGGAAAATTTAAACACTTGGAAAATAAACCAAAACCCTAAAACCCTAATGGAAGAAAAACATGTCCAAGTTATCTCTAAGACCATGGATTTGATCCATATAAAAATTGGTCAAACAAACATTTCAAAATGATCAAGAATGACAAATGGAAATATTATAAAACCATAGAAATTGATTTCAATCAATTTGGAACCAAAGATAAAATCTTATGAATTTAATGAGATAAGGAAATTGATTTTCCAAAGCTAATGAAGCACCTATCTAAAAATCCATACCAATGGTGAGCAATTAACCCTAAATGGATTTAAAAAGATAAATAAATATTGAATAAGATTTTACAAATTAGAATCACCAAGTTTGGATCTATAAATAAAAAGATATGGATTTTATAAGATAAAAGAAAGAAATATTAAATGAGGAATATTAAAAGGACAAATTAACTCTTGACATAATACATAAGCAAATGGAATGAATATAATCCAAATCCAAATAAAATAATGGATAAAGAGTTTTCAAATTAATTGAAAGGGCATTAACCAAATCCTATTCTATTTGAATAAAGATAAAATCCCTATTAGAAATGATTAATTAAATCATGGGAAAATAATATTTGGAATTTAACCAAGTGGAATAAAAGTTATTTAATTAACTCAAATGAGATCAAAGAAATCTTCTAAATAAAAATTATTGATTTAAAACCATATTTGATTTCATTGGAATAAAGACAAATACCCAATTTTAAATGATTAATAAATCATATTAAAAACATTCCAAATAATTCAAGGTGAATTATTTGACACCCAAAATAAACAAATAAAACCTACTGAAAAGATTTGGAAAGATTTAGATTTCAAATAGAGTTTGAAAAACATTATTAAATCTTATTTGAAGTAATACAAGGGCCTATTTTAATTAATTAATATTTCCTAAAAAGAATAAATATATTATTATAAATTTGACTTTAGAATGTATTATTAATCAGTATTAAAATCTACTCAAAGTTTGGTTGAAGTTTGAATTCAAATAGATGTTTGAAAAGATTAAGCAAAATCAAAATAGGATAATAGAAATGGAAAAAGAAAAACATTCAGAACAAAAAAAAATGAAACGAAGCAGCCAGCCCACTAAGACCAACATCAGCCCACCCCTCTATCCCCGAGAAAAACGATTCGCACTTTTGAATTGACCCGCCCCCTCGCTGACTGCCTAGACCCACTCCTCCTCTCTCTCACTCGCTGACGCCAGACCCCACCTGCCAGCTCACCTTCTTCCCCGCCACGACCTCTTCTCCCCCCAACCCCGCTGCCATTGCTGCATTGATTTCTCTGCTTAAATCCACCTTAATGCCGCGATTATTCCTCGTTGTGACCATGCAGTATTAAACGCCTGCTCCTCCTCTTTCATTTCCCCTAGACATCGCCTCCCCACTGCCCCTAGGCTGCTCGAATTGGTCCACACACCGCCGCGGTCTCCGACGCACTTCGGCGACGATTCCGGCCAGCATCCGTCGCCCCTCACCTCCTCGTTCACACGAGCACGATCCCCAGACTCCTGCGCATCTCCCAGTGGCCTCGACTTGCCCGCGCTTGCCCCACAACATCGGCAACGACGACAACCAGCAGCGCCACCGTCTGCTCCAACTCCGGCGACCTTTCCTAGTATCTACTGACTTCCCCTCTCCCTATCTTTCACACGCACATACTCCCCACTCTCCAGTGCATCTAACGACATGGTTTACTTGCTCTCCTGTGCTCCGTAGCGTCGCCCTCGACGACAACTAATCGCAACTGACGCCGTCTTGAACTCCGGCGAGCGATTAACAGCAACCCTGTGCGCCCCTCGAGTAGCCGACCCCACCTCGAGCTTCAGCAAGTCTCTGCGAGCCTGGTAAGCCTTGCCAACCTCTCCCTCGCTTCCTACTTCGCCGGCTACACCACTGACAGAGCGCGCGCCGCCAGCGCCGCTCGCTTTAGGTCAAACGCGTAGCAAACGTTGGATCTAGATCGCGTGGATAGGAATAGATGACTTAAACGAAAGGGTATGAGCGATCTGTGTCGTGCGATTAAGTTAGATCCTGCGGCCTGTATCTGTCGATCCACACGAAACGGTATTGGCCAGTGAAATCACGCCACGTGGCCAGTCTGTTATTATAAAAACCAGAAATGATCTATTAGATGTTGAATTTTGTAAATTGCATAACTTTCAAACCACACGTCCAAATTTTGCAAATTTTATATCAATGGAATCAGCAATACAAACCCTACCCAACCATGCACTTTGTTTAGTAAATTGCTTCTAGTAAAATTGTTGTTTTTGCAGAAACTTGTGTAGGCATGTTTTGAATATAAAATTCTTTCTAAAATTATTTTGGTGATAAAATCTTTGGCAAATGGTTTGTTTTGAACCTACTGACCATAGAAATCATTTTGTGGTTTCAAAAATATATTTGGTGAAACAAAGAATAAATCTTTGAATAAAAACATTTCTAGCCAAATAAAAATGTTGATTATGGTTTAAAAATGATTTTGGAGGAAAACCTTTGGGAAATGTTTTTGATTTAAACTCCCTGACCCCAAACACCAATTTTTATGATTTAAAAATACATTTGGTGAACCCTATAAAGATTATTGCTTGCTAAAGACAATTCTAACCACATAAAATATTGATTTGGTTTAAAAATGGTTTATAAAGTAAAATCTTTTGCAAATGATTTTGCCACTTTTATAAAATGACCAATAGGTGTTTTAGAATGTTTATAACCTATTAGAAACCACTTTTCCAAATAAAACAATCTTTTGCATGCTTGCATGCATTGCTTTGTTTCTATTATTTTATGTGATGTTGCTTGAATGGTAGATTGAAATATTGCTTGCTTGATTGAAGTGTAGTGATTTGAAGAGTGTGAATATTGCAAGTTCAAGGAGTGAACTTATATTCTCAACCAAAAAGGCAAGTGATGCTTCATATTTTTTGTCCCATTATTTTCACTATGCATTAGTGATATTTTTAAGTAGGACTTGCATGGAATTTTTCTAAGTGTAAACTATGCCATGGGAAATCCTAGTAGATGAAACCTTAGTAGAATTTCCTAAGTTAAGATTCCCACTACTATCATGCTTAGCTTAGCTAGTAGAAAACAAGGGTGGATTATATTTCATGCTATGGAATATGTCTAAGTCAAGGACTTGTGTTTTGTTTAATAAAACAACTAAGTGAATGAATCACCTTGGTGGAATGGAAGGAATGGTTTGTGTTGAGTGGTTACACAAGGCCCATTTCTATTGTTTACCTTGTGTATCTCACTTGTGGATGGCCACCCAGGAACAAAGAGATTTGAGATTTCAAATGTTGAGAAGCTTCAAGTGCAGCCACTTGGCATTATGGCTCTGCCTGGATCATATAGGTTGCAATAACTTAGCCAAATGGACAGTTGGTGGTAGGGGATTGATAGGTTGGAACGTGTCCATTCTAGTCTAAGGGAAGGCTTCTGAAAGATATTGTCTTGGTGAAACCAAGTCTTGTGGGGAAAGTGCACCACCTCTACAGAGTGTAAAATCTAAGTACTTAGCCATGTCCCTGGTAAAGGACAATTTGATCATCAAGACATGGAAGCTATCAAGAATCTCCTCATCCAAATTTCTAAGTTAAAAACTTGTGGTTGAACAAGGGTTGAAGGATCACCAATTTCTATTGGGAGATGCCTTGGGTGATTTTGTCAAGCAAAAGCTTAGTGTTTTCAAAAGATAAGGAAAATCTATTTTGAGCAAAACAAGCCTAAGCTCCACTTAGCCAAATGCATATAGATGATAGATACCACTATACTACCATAGTATCACTTGCCAATACAATTCAAATGTATTGACCCTTGTGGCTGTAACTTATTATGTTGCAGGTTTGTTTGATGTTAGTGAAGTGTGTTGATTAGGATTACAAGTCTACAACCAACATGTTTGCCTGTGGCACTTTGAAGATGAAGGACCCCATGCTATAGTTATTTCTGCTGCATTGTAATGAGATAGCCATATGAGCTATGTAAGATGTAATAAATTATTTTATTCCTGGTTATAAAGTTATATTATGACCTTTGTTTCTTGATATTAAATCTTAACTGTGGATGCTAGCTATTGATCCAGGGACTAGCATTGTAAACACAGGGATCTCTACCTTATTAAAGGTTGGGACCTCTACAATTTCCAAATATCTCGAGCCCAGGTCGGTTAGATGACCGACTAGGAACCGACAAAGCATTTTTGTTTTGACGAATATAAATTAGGCAAAAACTGGTCGAAAGTGCTAAAGCTTTGACGACCAACTATACGGCGAGAGAATTTTCTCCGGCCGTATAATTGTGGCCGTATAGATACCACACCTCAAAAATTATTTCGTAAGGGGGATGCAGAATGTTTAACGACCAACCATACAACGGGAGATTTTTCTTCGGCCGTATAGTTGTGCCCGTATAGTTACAAAAAACCCTAAAAAACTTCAAAAAAACAAGAGGAATTCAAAGGCAAAAAATTAGAAGTAGAAACTATGAAAACAAAACACTTATTAGAGTTAGAAAACTTACCTTCCACTTACAGTTCATTTAGTCGGGAGTGACAATCTCCTCCAACATCAACGACTTCTTCTTCATGGGAGGATTTGAACTTAGTTCATATAATAATTCTCGAAAAATAAAATCACCAGGACTAAAGCTCGTCTCAATAAGATCAGTGTCTTGCTGGGCAAATATAGATGCTGCTTCCACTACCTTTGCTTCTTGTCTCTACATGATCCGCAACTCAAATTCTTGAAATAAAAGGATCCAACAGATCAGTCTTGGCTTATGAATCTTTCTCTCGAGGAGTTCTTTTAAACCATCACGATCCATATGAACTCTTACTTTTGCAACAACAATATAAGAACAAAACTTATCAAAATATAAAAATACAGCAAAGAGTTCTCTTTCTTCCTTAGGATAGTTCTTTTGAGTACTATTGAGAGTTCTACTAACATGATGTATAATATTAAATCTACGATCGATGTGTTGTCCCAGAGTTACTCCTACAGCATCATCGCTAGCTTAACATATTAAATCAAAAGTCATATCCAATGTAGGTGGTTTAATGATGGGAGCATGAGATAAAGCATATTTAAGTTTATCAAAGGCAATAAGGCATTTATCATCAAAACTGAAGCTTACTCCCTTTTGCAACGGATTAGTCAAAGGTTTAGAAATTACATAAAAATTCCTAATGAACCTTCTATAAATTTGTAACATCCCAAAAATATTAATCAAGATTATCAAGTTCTAATCACCCAAATTTAGGGCTAACAAAAAATTTTGTTATTAAAATCAATATGAATGCATGTGTGTGTGTGATGAATGCATGAATGCTTGCAATGCCATGTTTGATTGCTATGAATGGAAATGATTGGTTTAAAGATGAAAACAACATCATCTAAATCATTTCCAAGCAGAATCAAATGAAGGGAAAATCAAAAATAAACAATGTGAGCTAATGGTCATTTTGACCAAAGTTAACCACTAGACCACTTTGAGTGTTCGTAGTACAAGTTTTCTAACAGAAACAAATCCAATTCTTTTTACCCCTTGCTAGACCAAGTAAAAGTGAACCCAAGCCCACTTTGCAAACCAACAGAAACATTTTGCAAATCTATTCAAATGACAATTCAAAATTGAATCAAGTGTAGGTACTAAGATCACCATTTCTCAAAAACCACCCAAACCAGTTCACCTTGACAAATCCAAACAACCATATACTACCAAGCCTGTAACCAGAGCACTCACCAAAATTCATCCAAAAATTCAAATGTAAAGTTCACGTGGCCATTTCATCAAACACTTGGTGAGCATAGTAATCACTGCCTAACTTCAACTTTTTTATCAATGATTTGTTCCCCCATTGCACCCAAATCTCTCCCCTTGTCTCCCAAGTGACCACACTACATTGACACATGCTAGCAAGCTACCCCTTGCACCAGTGCCATGCCACCCGAGCCCCCCTTGCCAGCCGATCATGGCCAGCATGCAGGAGCAACCGCCGCGCCCGACCACGATGTCCAGGAGGTATCTCACCGTCCATCGCCACCCCCTGTCCAGCCCTCGAACGCATCCAGGACCTAGACCACAGAGGAAACGTCGTGCCCACTATCTCTGCGCATGCCGAGAGCGCGCCAAAGTGCCGCATCCAACCAGCTCGCGTGCACCGCGCCTCGCCCTCACCGCGCGTGTACACACTCTCCTTAACACCAGCTAGCTCCTAGACATCCCCGTTCACCGCCGCGCGATCCGTAGCCACTATACGTCATTGAAAACACCGTCGATGCCGCTCAGAGCACCAACCTATTCTGACCATTCTAGACCGCCCCTTGTCGCGCCATTAATCCCTTGAGACAGGAGACAGCGCACTGGCCTACACCCTCCGCCATGCCATTAGCACGCTGTGCCATCGACCCCGTTGAGCTCCGCCCATGCCGCACTGCCTCTCTCACTCGGCTATAAAAGGAGGCCACCCCCGCCTCAATTCTGCAAACCACCTCACTCCCCACTCCTCATAGAACACCACTGACCCTTCCTCGGAGCAAGGCGAGCTCCGCAACGCTGGAATTTCATCGGAGTCTGCAGCTGCAGAGGAGGATAAGGGCCGTTAATTGGAGCCACCCCAGGAGCCGCCGCGACCACCATTCAAACCGCCGCCATCAACAACGTCGTTCGCCCCCATCGCCGACCCTAGCTAGAGCCCTGGTAAGCTTCACACGACCCCCACCACCGCGTTAGGGTTTAGACCTCGACGAAGCTCTTCGTCGTCGATGATGAACCCCAGCCGTTAGATCAGGTTGTAATCGTAGGGTCTGGATTGAAGGATACCGCTTCGTGTAGACAGAGTCGCTAACGCGTGGGACCGCTCTGGTAGCACCCCGCTGCGCGCGCGCTGTGCAGTTGGGCCAGCCCAGTAACACTCCCGCGCAACCTAGTAGATTCAAATATAGATTTGCCAATTTAGTTCAAACTTAGTTCTATCAGTAGATTCAAAAATCAATTCAGAGATTTTTACTGAACCAAATTGCATGAAACCAATTTTTTTAGAAAGGTATTGAAATTATCAATCAAAGCCCGTTGGATCCAAACCATTTGGAATTATAGATCACCTATAGCAAAAATGACAAAACAGAGACTTTTCTATATTCAAACATTTTTCAAAAATCAACCATAAATGATTTTGAGTTGATTACAACTCTCAAAAATCACATTTGACAAGATCTTTCTGAATATATAAAAATATTTAGGTTTACATGCAGTGATCTTGGACAAGTATTAAAAGAATGCCCCATAAGCATTTCTAGTCACTTTAATTAATTAAAATAATAATGTTAAACCTTATTAAATTGTGACACCACTTTAAATCACATTCCCAAGTATTAAAATATGTGGTGATGACATGTGTCAACATGATCCCATATTTTAATTGGAGAATATTAAATCTTAGGTAGTTTTCAATGAGTATAAATTACTTTTCTAAAATAAAATAAATAAGACTAAGCCATTAATCCTTGTGATGAGTGTGATGATGCTAGATCATCTAGTGTGAACCTTTGTGTGCCAAATAGAAGTAGTTAAGTACTGTTTGGTGATTGTGTACCTCGTATTTATTTATAGACGCTAGTACTGACCAAGGATATGAAGAGGAGGAGTACTACTACGAAGAAGAAGCCGAGGAGAACTTCAACCACTGCACTACTCAAGGCAAGCTAATACTTGCAAGCCCCACATTACAAGTTAACTTGCAAGCTAACACTTGCATGATAACTATGCAAACTAGAGGCCTTAGGCATATTTGGTTATACCACTTGATTATACCAAATCCCAGTTTTACTTGCAAGCTTTATTATTTTATTTCTCTATCAAAGATTTTTATTGCTTTTACTTAGTGACTTGTGAGTAAAGATATTTAAAGGTAGCATAAAGAGCATAAAACTTGGCCTAAGTTAGTTAGAACTAGTTGTCATACTGAGGCATGCGATGTACATTTGGATAAGTCACACTTGATTAGCACCTCATTAGTGATTACCCTCAATTGTAGTGGCTAGTGCTAAACATAAAAGTTGATCACTTTAAATGGGAATACTTGGTGAAAATGATTATGAAAACCTTAGAATGATGAGTCATTCTAATGAAATGTTTTGACATGTGTTATGAACACGAGATGATTTGATGATGAAAATGTTGAGGCATGAGCCTTAGCCCTTTTATAAAACTGATGGTTGGGTTCGGATGCGATACCATTCCAATTTTTCCGTACAACCACAATACCCGAATTTGGGTAGGGCTTGACTGGAAGTTTATATATCTTAGTATGGGTTCCCTTGCGGAAAAGGTCTGAGCTAAGGCTACCTCGTGATGATTGCCCACCTGTGCAGTTCCCAAGATGACAGATGGTCATGGTTGGGAGGCCAAACTCATAGGGCAGGTGCCTATACTAGGGTGTGTAATTGAAAGGTTGGGATTGATTATCCGCATACTGAGTATGGTGATTCAGGATTGTTCCTGACGAATGTATCGAATGTTGTGGTGAAAGTGTACCACCTCTGCAGAGTGTCAAACTATTCGAAAAGCCGCGTCCGTGGTTATGGACAGTTGGAGTGGCCATACTGTTCCATCGTCAGATGTTTTCAAAATGACTCGTGAAATGAATTATGACTTGACTTGACCACAACAGGGTTGTGAATATGAAAACTAAGTTCCCACTTAGGTGTTGTAGAACATTAAACTCGTTTTCTTTAGTTCTAAACTCAGTTAGAGATAAACCTGCCTTTTTGAAAATAAACCTAGAGCTTAGGATTCCTACTTGAACCACTTTACTTGTTAGTGATAGTTTGTGAGTACTTAAAGAGTACTCATGGCTTTGTCCCTGGCTATTCCTATGGCCATACTATGAGGAGGACTACCAGGATGATGGACAGCAGGAAGTCTATGACAACTAGGATCATCTCCCATCGTTAGCATTGCCTGTGACCCTGAAGATGGAGCTTCGACCATGCTACCGTTATTATTTATTTCTGCTGCGTTGATTGTATTAAGACTGGATCATGAGATCCTTTATTTTTAAGACCTTTATTATGGTTTATAATGGATGATGAACTATGGTACCAATCTGTTATGTATTGCAAAAATGGTAATCATGGGATTGCGATGTATGGCATAACAGGCATCTGGGATTAAAAATCCGGGTGTTGACAAGTTAGTATCAGAGCCATCCTGACCATAGGAGACCCTAGTTAGAATGGATGCTTGAATAAAAAAACTTAGTTTCAAAACAAAAGAAGTGAGTATTTATGAAAACCTATTCTCATTCTTATCACTTATATTCTTTCATGAAAATTCATGTCCCTCGGAAATTCTTGCAAACTTACATAAAATTTGACACACTTGATCACTCTACTAACTTACTCATCCTACATTCTTATAGATGGAGGTGAAGTATAGCAAGTTCTACCAGTTGGGCAATGGAGGACAGCTCATCTATGAGCGCGATTTGGATCAACTCTCGGAACTTCTTGAGCACCCGTACCCCGAGTTCTTCGGAGCACAGCTCAACAATCATCAAGGAGGAGAATTACAATGGCTAATAGTTGCAAACCTCACAGGCAAGATGGAGGCACCTACCTTATAGGGGATCCAATTCAGCTTAAGAGAGAACAACTGTCTAGACGGACTCGCCAGGGCTATGCAGGAATCTCTTGCCCGTCTGTGTGGGCAAAGAATCAATCAGATCAAGGGTACTCGCTTGGAGTACTACACAAGGCGTGATGCTATGGGACAGCCGTTGGAGGTACCAGGCCATCCGGAGCTGAAGCATCAGGTGGATCATCTCGACTTCATGCTGTATGATAGGTAGAAGGAATTGGACAATGCCCGCGCCTACGCCAACCACAACTATGCCATTGCAGTCAATAAGGACCAGACCCTCGCCATTCTTGTGAAGGAGCGCAAGTCATTTTGCCATATGCGTGACAAGAAGGATCGCATCATTGCTCGCCTTCGTCACAAAGTGTTAGACTTGGAGGAGACCATCCATGAGCGGGACATGCAGCTTGAGGAGAGGAAGAATGCAGGGGAGGATATCCGTGGAGACCCCTACTCCTACCTCAGTGATGATGATTACTACCTAGAGGACCAATCCATGGACTTCCACACTGATGATGATGATTCCGCCTTCATTGATGATGATGAAGCCACTGATTCTGATGAGTAGTAGCACTTGAGCACTATCGTAGGTGTGAGTTGTATCCGGTCCCATTGTATCGTAGTGTAACATCCCAAAAATATAAAACAAGGATCATCAAATTCTAATCACTAAAATTAGGGTTAACAAAAAAACTTTGATTAATTAAAATCATATGAATGCATGTGTGAATGAAATGATTTGACAAATGCATGAATGATCTTGTGTGATTAACCTAAATAGCAAGAAATGGTTTAAAGACAAATATAACATCATCTAGAAATTTTTCCAAACAGAAACAAATAAAGAGAAAATAAAAAACAAACCAAATAAAGCAAATGGTCATTTTTGCCAATCTTGTTCACTAGGTCACTTTGAGGGTTTCTAGTCCAAGATTTCAAACAGAAACTTTCCCAATTCTTTTCACCCTTTGATATAACTAGTAAAAGTGAATCAAGGCCCACCTTTCAAACTTGCAGAACCGTTTGGCAACCCCATTCAAATCACAATTCAAAATTGAATGTTATTCATATGTGAAGATCATCCATTTTCAAAACCCAACCAAACCAGTGCCCCTTGACTAATCCAACAAACCAGACACTCCCTAGCATGTGCCTAGCAAACCTAAAAATTTTGAATTCAAAATTCAAATTTAAAGTTCTTGCGGCCATTTCATCAAACACCTTGCAGATTCAAATCAAACAAACAACAAACACTATAGTGTGCAGTAAAATTGACCTAACTTGTTCCCTCTCTGGTTGCAACCAGCCCTTAGTAGATCATCTAGCCCCTTTAACTATCTTTAGCACCACTGTAAGCAAGCCTAGCCATCAATGGTGAGCATGCCGAGTACACACTTGCCACCCCATTGTCCCCAGCGAGCTAGAGGCCGCACTAGCCTCGCCAACCTTGTTTGGGACATGCAGCACCGTCCACCGCCACTCTCTGTACTAGCCTCGAGCAATGCAACCCCCTGGACCACACGCCACGCCCATGCCAAACCTCTTTGCGACCATGCCGAGAGCGCGCACGTGCGCCACGCTCGACCAACACCCACAGACCGCGGGCCGCCCTCGCCGCTTACAGAGATGATCACCAACACCCCAGCACCCCGCCATACACGACCTTACGCCTCCGTGCGGACTATGCGCGCTGTGCGCCATCAAAATCTCCGTCGGACTCGCCCAGAGCGTCGAAGAGTTCCGACCGATCAGCACCGCCCCACGCCTCGCCACCGCATCGTTGAGCTTCGTCAGGGAACATAGCACTGCCCCCTACCGTCACCCATGCCGATAGCTGCCTGTGCTGTCGACCACGACGAGCTCAGCCCGCGCCCGTCGGTCCCCTCTCGCCACTATAAATAGAGGCCTCCACCGCTCATTTTTGCCACACCAGTTCACTCCCCTCTCACCTAGAACCACCCCACCACACTCCCGGAGCAAGGCGAGCAGCGCATCGCCGGAATTTGGCTGGAGCCCGCCGCTCCTGGAGAAGAAGGGAGCAGTCGATTGGAGCCGCCCCAGGAGGAGCTGCCGGTACCAGGAGAACCGTCGTCGTCGACTTCGTCGTTCGCCCCCGTCACCGAACCTCGCCTGAGACCCGGTGAGCCTCCCACGACCCCCACCTGCCGCGTTAGGGTTCTGTCTCGCTGGCGCTGCCTGACATGGACGATGAACCGTAGCCGTTCGGTTAGATTTAGATCGTGCGGCCTAGATCACCCCGTACCGCTTCGCCGCTCCCCATCTCACTGACGCGTGAGGACAACCACTTAACCAGCCCGCGTACTCGCTGTGTGTAATGGGCCAGCCCAGTAAAACATCCCGCGTGACCCAACAATTCAAATTAAGCTTTATTCTTTTAATTTCAAACATATTTCTGTACCTAGATTCAAAAATCCACCTAGCTCGATTCACTGAACCAAAATGAATGAAACCAATTTTATTAGAAAGGTACTGAAATGTTTAATCCAAGCCCGTTGGATTCAAACCATTTGGATTTATAGATCAACCATGGTAAAAATAACAAGGCATAAGCTTTTCTACATTCAAACATTTTTCAAAATTCAACCATAAAAGCTTTTGAGTTGTTTCCAACTCTCAAAAAACACATTTGATCATACCTTTCAAAATATGTAAAATCATATGGGTTTACTAGCAGAAATAATGTTCAAGTGATAAAAGAATGCCACATAGGCATTTCTAGTCCCTTTATTTAATTAAAATAAAAAGGTTAAACCTTATTAAATTGTGACACCACTTTAAATCACATTCCCATGTACTGAAATATGTGGTGATGACATGTGTCAACATGATCCCATGTTTGATTTGGAGAATACTAAATCTTAAGTAGTTTTTCAATGTGTAGAAATTACTTTTCTCAAATTAAAATAAATAAGACAAATGCTTTAATCCTTGTGATGTTAGTGATGATGCTAGATCATCTATAGTGCACCTTTGTGTGATGATTGAGAATAGTCAAGTATTGTTTGGTGATTGTGGACCTCGTATTTATTTATAGACGCTAGTACTGACCAAGGATACGAGGAGGAAGGAGGATACTACGAGGAGGAAGCCGAGGAGAACTTCAACCACTGCTCTGCACAAGGCAAGCTTATACCAATATTTTAGCAAGCTATTAACTTAGCAAGCTACCCTTGCAAATTATGCAAGCCAATACTTGCTTGTTACTGTGCCAACTATATGCCCTAAGCATATGTGATCATACCCACTTGATAACCCAATCCTAGTATTACTTGCAAGCTTTATACTTTATTTCTTTATCAAAGCTTTCTCTTGAAGTTTACATAGTGAATTGTAGATTCTAGAAAGATCACTAAAATTAGCATAAAGAGCATAAAATTTGGCCTAAGCTAGATAATCTTGATGTCATCCTAAGGCATGAGATTGAACTTAGCAAATCTCCACTTGTTTACCACTCCTCATTAGGATTTACCACCACTTGTAGATGCTAGTGCTAAGTATAAAACTTGATCAACTTTAGATGGGAATACTTGGTGAAAATGGTTATGAAAACCTTAGAATGATGAGTCATTCTACTGAAATGTTTTGACATGGTTCTGGAACACCAGATGATTTTGATGATGAAAATGTTGAGGCATGAGCCTTAGCCCTTTATAAAACTGATGGTTGTCTGGATGCGATACCATTCCAATTTTATCGTACAACCACAATACCCGAAAATTGGGTAGGTCTTGACCGGAAGTTTATATACCTTAGTATGGGTTCCTTCATGGCCAAGGTCTGAGCTGAGGCTACCTTGTGAAGATTGTCCACCTATGCAGTACCCAAGATGACAGTTGGTCATGGTTGGGAGGCCAAACTCATAGGAGAGGTGCCTATACTAGGGCATGTAATTGAAAGGTTAGGATTGATTATCCGCATACTGAGTATAGTGAATTCAGGATTTGTTCCTGACGGATGTATCGAACGTTGTGGTGGAAGTGTACAATCTCTGCAGAGTGTCAAACTATTCGAATAGCCGCGTCCGTGGAGTGGCCATACTGTTCCCCCGTCAGATGTTTTCAAAATGACTTGTGAAATGAATTGTGACTTTGACTTGACCACAACAGAGTTGTGATATGAAATTCAATTTCCCACTGAGGTGTATAAAACTTTCAACTAAATTTATTTGCTTCTGAACTTAGTAGAGGTAAATCTGGCTGTTTGCAAAACAACCCTAGAGCTTAGTATCCTACTATAAAACCCCCTTAACTTGTTAGTATTAGTTTGCGAGTACTTAAAGAGTACTCATGGCTTTGTCCCTGGCTATTCCCGTGGCCAGACTATGAAGAGGAGTATCAGGATGACGGCCCGCAGGAAGGTTACGACAACTAGGATCATCTCCCATCGTCAGCATTGCTTGTGACCCCGAAGATGGAGCTTCGCCTACGCTATCGTTACTATTACGTTATTCCGCTTCTTGAGTTGTATTAAGAACTGGATCATGAGATCCTTATTTATGTAAGACCTTATGTATGGTTTGTAATGGATGATGTACTGTGATATCCAAATCTTGTATGTCTCACAAAAGTGGTAATCCTGGGATTGCGATGTATGGCATAACAAGCATCTGGGATTAAAAATCCGGGTGTTGACAAGTTGGTATCAGAGCCATCCTGACCATAGGAGACCCTAGTTAGAATGGACGTTTGAATCAAAAAAACTTAGTTTCAAAACCAAAGGAAGTGAGTATTTACAAAAACTTATTCCCATTCTTATCACTTGGACTCTTTCATCAAAATTTCATGTTCCTAAAAAATTCTTACAAAATACATAAAATTTGACACACTTGATCACTCTACTAACTTACTCATCCTATATTCTTATAGATGGACGTGAAGTACAACAAGTTTTATCAGTTCGGGAATGGTGGAGACCTCATCTTTGAGCATGACTTGGACCATATTTCGGAACTTCTGGAGCGTCCGAACCCCGAGTTCTTCGAATCTCAGCTCAATGATCAGGAAGGAGAAGACCCGCAGTGGCTAGTTGTGGCAAGTCTCCGAGGAACGATTGAACCTCCCACTGCTGAGGGAATTCAGTTCACCTTAAGAGAAAACAACTGGCTCGATGGACTGGCCAGGGCAATGCAGGAAGCCCTTGCCTGTCTGAGTATCAATCAGATCAAGGGTACCCGCTTTGAGTTCTACCCAAGGCGTGATGTTCTGGGACAGCCACTTGAGGCCCCACATCATCCCGAGCTGAAGAGTCAAGTGGACCACCTCAGTTTCATGATGTACGATCGTCATAAGGAGTTGGACAATGCTCGTGCCTACGCCAACCACAAGTACGCCATCGCCAAGAAGAAGGATCAGACCCTCGCCATGCTAGTGAAGGATCGCAAGTCTCGTCGCCGTCAGCTCGACAAGAAGGAGCGCATCATTGCCCGTCTTCGCCACCGGATCACGGATTTGGAGGAGACCATCCACGAGAGAGACATGCAGTTGGAGTTGAGGGAGAATGCCGGAGAAGACCTTCGTGGAGACCCCTACTCCTATCTCAGCGATGTTGATGACTTTCTGGAGGATCAGGCCATGGACTTCTTCACCGATGAGGATGATTTCACCTTTATCGATTACGATGATGATGATGAAGATGATGAGTACACTGACTCCAAGGAGTAGTAGCACTTGAGCACTAGCGTTAGTGAATTGTATTCGGTCCCACTGTATCGTAGCTTCACAGAATGGTTCTTAAAACCATCTGTTTTTCTTTGTTGTGGTGTGTGTTGTATTGTGTGCTATGAATGAATGAATGAATGAAAAGCAAGTTTCTAGCAAAATCTGAGTCAAACTTTAAAAACTTTTCAACAACCTCTGAACCTTAGAAACTTCCCTCTTTTATCATGATCTATCTCAATCTTTAGATGCCTCGCAGAGGAAGCGGTTCATCCTCGGACCCGATGTTGTAGATCTTGCAAATGTTGGTTTCTGACCGCGAAGCTAAAAGAGCCGAACGTCAAGCCAACCTAGCCACCCTTCAACACATAGCTCAGATGGCCAACAACAATCAAGGCCAAGGAAATCATGACAACCATGGATCTAAGCTCAAGAATTTCCAGAACACCAATCCACCTGTTTTCACTAAGTTAGAAGAACCCCTAGATGCAGATGATTGGCTGCAAACCATGGAGAACAATCTGGAAGTCGCAGGAGTGGAAGCTAAAGAGAAAGTTCTGTTTGCCATCCACTATCTAGCAGGAGATGCAAGAGCATGGTGGAACATCGTTCGTGCAATGACCGGAGGTCAGATGATGACTTGGGAGGAATTCAAGGTCAAGTTCAGCAGAACCCATGTGCCACCGGGTTTAATCAAGAGGATGAGGGATGAATTCAGAGAACTGAAGCAAGGAAGGATGACCGTAGTGGAATACCGTGACAAATTCTTGTCATTAGCTAGGTATGCCCTGGATGAGATCAACACTGAAGCCAAGAAGAAAGAGAGATTCCTGAACGGTCTACACGATGAGATGCAGACGGTGTTGGTCAATATCCCCTTTGCTAATATTGAAGCCCTAGTCGACTCTGTCATCCAGATGGAAGGAAAGATCAACCAAGCCAATGAGAACCGCAAGCGCCGCATGATGCATTAGCCCGGAACCCATCATACCCCAAAGTATCGTCCCAACCCATCTCCAGGATTTGCCCCGAGAACCAGCAGACCCCCGATGAACCGTCCGACCTATCCCAACCGTGGAAACCCATGGCCTGGAGGAAACCACAACAACCCCGACAACTCTAGCAATTTCAACCGTGCACCACCCAAGTTCAACAACGACAATGCCACCACCAACACCAACACTTCCCCAAGGAATGGAAGCAATGTTGTGCCTGTTGCAGCAAAGGACAAGTCGCAAGTGACTTGTTATGAATACGGAACCAAGGGTCACTACTCCAATGAGTGCCCCAAAAATAATGCCGCACCCCCAATGCAAATTCCCCAGCTCAGCAGCAGCGTCGTGTTCAGCCCGGAAGAAGGTTTGCCCCAGGTAATTTGCTCAACCGCAACAGCCGTCTCTTTCTCATGCATACTAAAGAAGCCCAGGAAGCGCCAGACGTCGTGCTGGGTATGTTTTCCGTTAACTCAGTACTTGCAAGAGTGTTGTTTGATTCTGGAGCATCGCACTCATTTGTCACTGAAGAATTTGCATGCACTAGTAAGATTCAACCAACCAAATTGAAGCATGTTATGATTGTTCAAATCCCCAATTCAACCACCAAAGCTAGGCAAATTTGCAAAGCCGTCCATATCCGAATCCATGGCATAGATTTTTATGCTAATCTAATAGTACTCCGAACTAAAGGTTTGGAAGTAGTACTAGGAATGGATTGGATGTCCAAACACAAAGGATTAATTGACTGTGCCAAGAAAGCCATAACCATGACTAGTACAGCCGGAGTATCAGTCGAGCATGTATATGAAACCTTGCCTCGTCAATTAAAGTGCAACAAGAGTATAGCCCAGCCAACCATTGACCAAGTCCATATAGTCTGTGAATTCCCTGATGTATTTCCATATGTTTTGCCCGGTATGCCCCCAGATCGGGATATCGAGTTTATCATTGAACTGATACCTGGAACCAGACCCATCGCCCAGAGACCATATAGTATGAACCCATCGGAACTAGCAGAACTGAAGAAGCAACTGGATGCCATGCTGGAAATTGGATTGATTCAACCAAGTGCGTCACCATGGAGATCACCTGTCTTGTTTGTGGACAAGAAAGATGGAGGTAACCGTTTGTGTACGGATTGTCGGAAGTTGAATGATGTCACTATCAAAAACAAGTACCCGTTGCCGAAGATCGAAGATTTATTTGACCAGTTGACTGGTGCCAAAGTGTTTTCTAAGATTGATCCTAGAACTGGCTATCATCAACTCAAGATTTGCGCAGAGGATATTCTGAAGACTACCTTTACCACCAGATATGGATTATACGAGTATACTGTCATGTCTTTTGGATTAACCAATGCCCCCGCTTATTTCATGAATCTCATGAATAAGATTTTTATGGACTTCCTGGATAAGTTTGTCGTTGTTTTCATCGATGACATTCTGATTTATTCCAAATCAGAAGGAGAACATGAGCTACACCTAAGGACCATTCTTGGAACCCTTAGAGAGCATCAGTTGTATGCCAAGTTTAGCAAATGTGAATTCTGGTTATAGGAGGTAGGATTCCTCGGACATATCGTATCAGCCGGAGGAATTGCCGTTGAACCTGCAAAGGTGAAAAATGTCGAAGATTGGCAAGCCCCAACCACTCAAACCCAAGTTCGTGCCTTTCTCGGATTAGCGGGATACTACCGCAAGTTCGTAGAGGGATTCTCAAGTATTGCCAGACCCATGACCCAATTGCTGAAGAAGGACAAGAAGTTTTAATGGACGGAAAAATGTGAAGAGAGTTTTCAAGAACTCAAGAGGACATTGATTTCAGCCTCAATCTTGATCATGCCGGATATCACGAAGCCCTTCGATGTGTATTGTGACGCATCCAAGATCGGCCTAGGATGTGTGCTAATGCAAGAAGGCAAAGTTATATCGTATCTATCTCGACAACTGAAGCAGCATGAACAAAACTACCCAACCCATGACCTCGAACTCGCAGCCGTAGTTCTAGCCCTGAAGACATGGAGGCATTATCTCATGGGAAACCGTTGTGAGATTTATTCGGATCACAAGAGCCTGAAATATATATTCACTCAGAAGGAGCTGAATATGAGACAAAGAAGATGGATTGAGCTAATCAAAGATTATAATCTGGACATTCACTATCACCCCGGTAAAGCCAATGTGGTAACAGATGCCCTTAGCAGATTGTCGTGCCGCTTGAACTCCATGATTTTGAAGGAGCAACCAAGTTTGCACAAAGAGATGGAAGATTTCCGAATGGAATTAGTGAGTGAAGGATTTTTGGCTAGCATAGAACTTCAACCCACTTTGATCAGTCAGATCAAAGAGGCGCAGAAAGTAAATGCTAGTATCGATGGAATCAAGCGTCGTATCGGTACATGCAAAGTACTCTGATTCACCGAAGACGAAGAAGGAGTTCTATGGTACAAAGGACGCCTTTGTGTACCAGCAGATTCGGAATTGAAAGAAGTGATTTTTAAAGAGGCCCATGATACTCTTTATTCTATCCACCCCGAAGGAACGAAGATGTATCAGGATTTGAAGGAGCAATTTTGGTGGCATAAGATGAAGAGAGAAATCGGAGGCTATATCGCCAAGTGTGATATATGTCAGAGAGTCAAGGCAGGACATCAAAGACTCGCTGGACTGTTGCAACCTCTACAGATTCCGGAATGGAAATGGGATTCAGTTGGAATGAACTTTATCACCGGATTACCTACTTCTAGTAGGGGAAATGACTATCTGGGTCATAGTCAGATTGTCCAAAGTAGCCCATTTCTTACCAGTCAAGACCACATACCAGAGTTCGAAGCTAGCGGAGTTATACATCGCTAGAATCTCAGTTTGCACGGAGTCCCCAAGAACATCGTATCGGATCGAGGAACCCAGTTTACCTCGAGATTCTGGAAGAAAGTCCAAGAAGTTTTAGGAACCCGACTAGATTTCAGCACATCTTATCACCCTCAGACCGGTGGACAAACAGAGCGAGTAAATCATATACTCGAAGATATGTTGAGAGCATGTGTTCTAGAGTATGGATATAAATGGGAAGACTGTCTGCCTTTCGCAGAATTTTCTTATAACAATAGTTACCAAGAAAGTCTTCAAATGGCCCCATTTGAGTTCATGTATGGAAGGAAGTGTCGCACCCCTTTGAATTGGTCGGAAGTAGAAGAGAGTCAGATTTTCGGACCCGATATCCTACGAGAAGCAGAAGAGAAAGTTCACAGGATTCGTGAGCACCTCAAGACCGCCAAGTCAAGACAGAAGAGTTACGCCGACAAGAGACGTCGAGACCTCGCTTTCAATATCGGAGATTTTGTGTATCTTAAAGTGTCGCCATTGAAAGGAATGCAACATTTTCAGCTGAAAGGAAAGTTAGCCCCCAGATATATCGGACCCTTCAAGATTCTGAATCATCGAGGGGAGGTATCATATCAATTGGAACTGCCAGAAGAAATGGCAGCAGTGCACAATGTGTTCCATATATCGTTACTTCGCAAATGCCTTGAAGTTCCGGAGAAGACCAAAGTTTTCAAGAATATTGATCACCGGACCATAGAAATCAATGATGACCTGACCTATCCTGAAGTACCCATCCGTATTTTTGCAAGAAGATTTTAGGACCACCAGGACCCGAAGCATCAAGTTTCTCAAGATTCAGTGGAGCAACCACACTTAAGAAGAAGCTACCTGGGAGCGCGAAGATCACATCAAGACGGAGTTTCCCGATCTCTTTAAATCCTAGGTAATATTTTTCGTCCTTTTTCAAATCTCGGGACGAGATTTTGTTTAAGGGGGGAAGGTTTGTAACATCCCAAAAATATAAAACAAGGATCATCAAATTCTAATCACTAAAATTAGGGTTAACAAAAAAACTTTGATTAATTAAAATCATATGAATGCATGTGTGAATGAAATGATTTGAAAAATGCATGAATGATCTTGTGTGATTAACCTAAATAGCAAGAAATGGTTTAAATACAAATATTGTAGGGGTTCGTAGCATGGAAAACAAAAATTTTCTATCGCATACAAACAAACAAGCCAAGATCTATCTACTAGATTGTAGCAACGAGTCGATAGTGGAACTCACCCTCGAAGATTCCAAAGTGGTTAACGAGAGCAGATTCTCGTGGGTGATGTAGTCGTACTCTTTCCGATCTCAAGATCGCGTAGACGATCCTTCCAGCGCCACGTTCCAGCAGCGCTCCCGCAGTCGGTCACACATTCGGTACTCGACGAAGACCTTCCTCTCCCTTGTTCCAGCAGGCAGCGGAGGTTGTAGCACTCTCCTCGCGATTCCGGCAGCACAACGGCGTAGTACCGGAAGTAGAGGGGAGATCCCGCAGGGCTTCGCCTTAAGCCGGTGCGAGTATGGTGGAGCTTATGAGAGAGGCTATTAGTGGTCTAGTAATTAGACACACCAATTAGAAGGCTCTAAACCAATTAGAAGGCTCTAAACCGAAATAGCTCTAAACCGGGGTTTAGGTCTAGGGTTTAGTTTAGAGGATAGGAACTTGTGTGTACTAGGAGGGGAGCCCTGCCCCTCCTTATATAGGTGGGAGGGGGCTGGCGCGCCAGGGGGAGGGAGTGGAGTCCCTCCCCAACTCGGCATTGGAGTTGGACGCCGGTTGGAGGAGGTCTCCCTCTCCAACTCGGTTTCCCTCTTCTCCTCCTCTTTCCACTTTCCAAAACTTGCCGTTTGACTTTCAAACTAGCCGTTTGACTTTTCAATTTAGGATTTAAATAAACCCTTTATTTTGGACAGCGAGAACACTTAGTACATGATGCAATCACTCCAATATGTAATGACACATTCATGTACCCCTTCCCCCCCGGAGTGCCGGACAATCCGGAACCTTCTAGAACATTCCCGATGAAAACACCGGAATCATTCCCGAACTCCGAAACGGGACTTTCCTTATATGAATCTTATTCTCTGGACCATTCCGGATCACCTCGTGATATCCCAGATCCCATCCGAGACTCCGAACAACATTCGGACTCTTTCTCATAATACCATAACTACTCAAACAACGTCGAATCCTTAAGTGTGTCTCCCTACGGTTCGTGAATTATGCGGACATGATCGAGACACTTCTCCGAACAATAACCAATAGAGGAATCTGGAAATTCATATGGTTCCCACATATTTCTACGATTACTTTGCGATCGAATGAACCACTTACATACGATACCAATTTCCCTTTGTCTCACGATATGTTACTTATCCGAGGTTATGATCGTCGGTATCTCTGCATACCTAGTTCAACCTCATTACTGATAAGTACTCTTTTCTCGTTCCTGTGATATGTGATCCCTTGTGACCAAGTCACATGCTTGCAAGCTAATTGGATGACATTTCACCGAGAGGGCCCAGAGAATATCTATCCGTCATGTGGATGGACAAATCCCACTCTTGATCCATGTGTTTCAACCAATACTTTCCGAACACTCAATGCCACCTTTATAGCCACCCTGTTACGGTGTGGTGTTTGATGACATCAAAGCATCCATCCAGTAAAGGTGATATGCATGATCTCATGGTCGAAGGAATTAGGTTACTATGTATCAGAAAGCATATAGCAATTGAACTATTGAAATGACTTGATCTTTATGCTACGCTTATCTATAGGAGTATGTCCATCACATCATTCTCCTAATGATATGACCCTGTTGTTAATAACATCTCTATGTTCATGATCAGGAAACAATGATCATATATTAACCAACAAGTTAGTTTAACAAGAGGCTTTACTAGGGACTCTTATTTTAGTTTACAAATCACACAAGTATTAATGTTTCCGGTTAATACAATTATAGCATGGTATGTAAACATTTATCATAAGTATGAAGATATGATAATAACCACTTTATTATTGCCTCTTGGGTATATCTCCAACAGTCTCCCACTTGCACTAGAGTCAATAATCTAGTTTCAAACCTTTGTGTATTCAACACCTATGGCTTTCTGGTGTTGTATGTACACGATTGTTAGTGGTTAACTGATCTCCGGATCTGACACTTCCAGGTCCGTGTGTAATTGCATGTCTTTGCGTCTCTATGCATCACTCATTCTCTAATGAGATGGCTTTGTATAAATTTGGTCTTTCGGTGTGACCTTTAGTTCTTTGGGGTTAAAACATGTTGACAATATTGTCGTACAATATATCTTCATAGTATTATCCCGCTGTGAACTACACCTAGTTTGTTAACAAACTACTTGACACAAATGCCCTCTTTTGCTGCTATAATAGCAGTCATATACTTAGCCTTTTGTTGAAGTATCCGTCACAATGTCTTAACTTTGGAACTCATCCAAATCCATTTATGGAACTCACTTTCCATTATATTGTGCCACCCTTAGTTTAGATTGAGATAAACTAAATTTGTACTTTGTGACAAAGCTAGTATCAATGTAGTACTTTTACAATGAACTAACCATCTATTAGTCACTTCTACAAATAATATACTCTTAGTTCTTTCAAAAGATCATACGAATATCCTTACTATCGTCCAATGATCATCTTATGAATCATTCTGGTATATGCTCATAATATTTATAGCATAGGACATATCTGGATTTGTACATATCACAGTATGATCGATATAAATACTCTTTGTGATTTCATACATCAAGTATCAATCTATACTTGAATCTTTGTTTCACTTACCAAATGTCAATACACTTGAATATATCATCAACATTGAACTCTTTCAATTCTTTCTGTGCAACAAGAACCTTTCTTGTAGTTTCTATATTGAATTCATTCAATATCTCGTCTATGTACTTCTGGCATAACCATATTAGCATCTATTGATGCCAAATATTTGGGTTTTGCCTAAGTCTTTCATCGGGATGAAATTCTTAATATGTGTTAATAAAAGATACATTATTTCCAATCAACAATATGTCTTCCACATAATGTATTAGAAACATGTCTTAGCGCTCCCACTTAATTTCTTGCAAATGCAAGCATCTCCATCGTCTCTGATGAACTTTTAAACTCCTTTAATAGTTTCATCACAGTGAAGATTCCAACTCCGCTATGCTTACTTCAACCATTGAAGTTTGCATATGCTTTTAAGCATCCTTTGAATTAACAAAACCCTATGGACCGTGTTATGCACATGGCCTAGGTAACGATTCTATTAGAAGAACTTGTTTTGTTTATTCAACTACCATATAACAAAATTATATGTAGTGGTTGCTACATTAATCCGTCTAGACTAAATATCACTATGAAAGATCAAATCTTGTCATAGTCAACCTTTGAACATTGTTGTGAACTCTTTCCCAACATGTCGACTATTTCATAGATGTAAAACATCCATGTCTATTTCTTTATAGATCCAGACACAACTGTAAGGTCTTACACCTTTCTCGAGGGTCCTTCAAGTTCAAAACTTGATTTCTCGTGTATGGAACTATCACGGATTTTATGGCTTCAAGCCATTTTACGGAGTCAGGGCCCATCATCGCTTCTCTGCATGTAGTCGGTTCATTATTCTCAAATAATGATTCAACCCTCAAATCTTGGTATTTGATTGTTCATCCGACCTACTTGTTTCAATAGGAACTTGGATCTCCGTGACCACAACCTTTGAGGTACGTGAACCATGAGCATTGTTGCTGCCTCCGAAACACTTTTCGGCGCTGCGCAACTCTGCACATATAGCTAAGGTTCTTTTAACCTTATCAAAGTTTCTATTGTCCTCCCACTTAACTTTTCACGAAAAATTCCTTCTCAAAGAAACTTGACGTTTTAAGTGACAAACACTTTTGTCTCCGATGTTATGGAGGAGTACTTAACAGTTATTCGAAATAACATACAGAGACAGGTTCATCCGACTTTGGTTGCAAACATCTTTCTTATGCATAGCATACCAATGTTTAAGAAAGGACAACTTGGGTTTTATCCCAAACCATAACCTTATATGGTGTCATTTCAGCGGATTATGATGGAGCTCTTTTAGTGGAAAACGGTAATCCCTAAAGCTTTTAATCTTTAAAATATAATGGCAGTTTTATAAATTATACCTTTGATCTTACCATGTCAAACAAGGTTTAATTACATATCTCGAACGCTGCATACACTTATGGTGTTTCGGGAAAATGCAAATCCACGGAACGATTCCTTAAATCTTAGGTATTATGCTAAACTTGTAACTTAAATATTTTCCTTTATGATCTTATCATAAACTATTCATATTCTCGTTACAATGATTTTGCACTTCATTTTGAAAGTCTTTGAACTTTTCAAATGTTTCATACTTCATCCTTATTAAGTAAATATTCATATATTCACTCAAAATTTTCGGAGAAAGCATATGAAGTTGAAATCCATCGCTCTTGACTACACATAATGGATTTTATACAACAATATGTACAAGTTCCAATAAGCTAGTCATTCGTTCCCTTTTGGCCTATGAACGAAGTTTTAATTATCTCTAGGAAAGTTTCACAAGCGTCATTTGATCAAAAATCAGAAGACTCCAAAATTCCATCCACATGGAGTTTCTTCATGTTATCTTTCCAATATAATTCAAACAGCGATGTCACTTCCTAAGTGATCTTTCAATCAATTTGTCTTTCGACATTTTAGCACTAGTTTTATGGATGTGATTTCTCCAACGAGATTTGTGAATCATCCATCTTTTATGGATTACGGCAATTATTTGAACAACCCTTTTGTTCTCATAATACCTGATAAAACAAATCTTTGAAGGCAAGCTTTGATGTTTAACGAGCAACACAATAACCCTTTATTTGTTCTCGATGAACATCATCACATATTCTTTTGCTAGTTACTTAGGCCATTGTAGTTCATGAATTGTGTTGTTTCATATGACGATTCACACCAACAAATTCAGTATCAAATGCTTGAGAACCACATTGTTTAATAAGCAAAGAATATAGCCATAACATGTATATCATCTATATACTTAAACTGAACAATTCTAGTCTTTTTTTTTTTTCTGCCATATATTTATGAGATTCTCTTTCAATATTTCCTTTTCTATTTGAAAGAATCTATCAATATCAATAGTGGAGTCATACATATGACATATAGTCCAAAGCGTGTATAATTAAATACCAATGTCTTTGGACTTGCACTTTGAAGTAGATCACCATCATCAAATAATTGGTGTTCTTTCAAATTCCTTTCTTTAGTAATCTCTTGGTGTAGTAAACATTTTACCTACATCAAATATTCACCCTTATCATGGAATCTTCCATGATCAAGCTACTTTTAGCTTATAACGATGAATTATGAGTATAATGTTGCTATCCAAAACCTTTTGGAGGATTAGGACAACAAGTGTCTCCAACCTTTTTGCAAATTCTCATCAAATATGAGAACATGACTTTTGCTATATTATACTCTATCATGTTGCAACCAAAACTTCGTTTCAGATATCACAATATCTTCCACACATCATGGTTTCTGAAACAACTCTTTCAGATCCTAGATAACCTTGATATTAAGGGAATCCTTTGAATATCAAGAATCATGGATACAAACATGATACTTATATACTAACACTTGGAATTGTTACTTTTGATTTAATACTAATTATTAAACTTCATGGAGTAACCGGAACTTACTGAAAGTTTGCAATAGGACTTTTAAACTTTAGATTAACACTTAAAACAATACGATACCAGTTCGTAAAGTATCTAACCAGAATTCTATAGTTCTATCATCTCAATTATAACTAAGCGCAAGGTGGTAAACGGATGCCAATGACTACAACAACTATGCAAATTCACTTTGATTTAGTTTATGATAAATTGAGTTCTAATTAATAATTAAATTAATCTAGGTGAACTCCCACTCAAAACAATATCCCTCACATTGTTTTAGTGATCACACAAACCAAATCCACCACATCAAAACCGATCATCACGTGAGTTGATGTAGCTTCAATGGCGAACAATCAACATGTTCATCATATCTACTATATGACTCATGCTCTGCCTTTCGGCAATCCGTGTTCCTGAGGCCATGTCTGTACATGCTAGGCTCGTCAAGATCAAACCTTAGCTACCGCATAAGCAAATCTGGCTTGCTTACGTTGTATTCACCCGCGGAATCAAAGACACCCGATCATCACGTGGTGCTTCGAAGCAGCAAGCTTTGGCAACGGTGCATACTAAGGGTGAACACTTTAGAACTTGAAATTTATGTGCATGAGGGATCATCTTATAATGCTACCGTCGTCTACAAAGCAATACAAGATGCATAAAGGATTAACATCACATGCAATTCATAATATGTGATATGATATGGCCTTTCTTCTTTGTGCTTCTGATCTCCATCTTCAAGCACGAACATGATCTCCATCATCACCGGCATAGCATCAAGGTCAATGATGCTTCTACATGGTTGTCGTCCACCATCTTCAACTATTACAACTATTTTGAATAGACACGCAGGTCTTAACAAAAATTAAATACAACCATATGGCTCCTGCCGGTTGTCAACTTACAATAAGGAACATTGCATACATTAAATATAATCACAATCATGGCCATATCACATCACTGCACACCCCTGCAAAACAAAGTTAGACGCTTCTACTTTCTTTGCATATTTTACGTGGTTTGGGGCTTTCAATAAGTGTCGTTCTAACTTACGAACAAGAACCACAACATTGATACTAGCATTGTTGATTACCCGTTGTAAATTGGATCTTAACTATGCTAGGAGAAACAGGCACCCGCAGAGCCACTTATGCAATACAAGTTGCATGTCAAGCGTGGAGCAAGTCTCATGAACGATGTCATGTAAGGTTAGCCCGGGCCGCTTCATCCCAACATACCGCAAGATGCAAAGTACACAAAAAGCAATCTACAATAAAAGCATCAACGCCCACAATGACCATTGTGTTCTACTCGTGCAACAGATCTACATATAGACACGGCTCTGATACCACTGTAGGGGTTCGTAGCATGGAAAACAAAATTTTTCTATCGCATACAAACAAACAAGCCAAGATCTATCTACTAGATTGTAGCAACGAGTCGATAGTGGAACTCACCCTCGAAGATTCCAAAGTGGTTAACGAGAGCAGATTCTCGTGGGTGATGTAGTCGTACTCTTTCCGATCTCAAGATCGCGTAGACGATCCTTCCAGCACCACGTTCCAGCAGCGCTCCCGCAGTCGGTCACACGTTCGGTACTCGACGAAGACCTTCCTCTCCCTTGTTCCAGCAGGCAGCGGAGGTTGTAGCACTCTCCTCGCGATTCCGGCAGCACAACGGCGTAGTACCGGAAGTAGAGGGGAGATCCCGCAGGGCTTCGCCTTAAGCCGGTGCGAGTATGGTGGAGCTTATGAGAGAGGCTATTAGTGGTCTAGTAATTAGACACACCAATTAGAAGGCTCTAAACCAATTAGAAGGCTCTAAACCGAAATAGCTCTAAACCGGGGTTTAGGTCTAGGGTTTAGTTTAGAGGATAGGAACTTGTGTGTACTAGGAGGGGAGCCCTGCCCCTCCTTATATAGGTGGGAGGGGGCTGGCGCGCCAGGGGGAGGGAGTGGAGTCCCTCCCCAACTCGGCATTGGAGTTGGACGCCGGTTGGAGGAGGTCTCCCTCTCCAACTCGGTTTCCCTCTTCTCCTCCTCTTTCCACTTTCCAAAACTTGCCGTTTGACTTTCAAACTAGCCGTTTGACTTTTCAATTTAGGATTTAAATAAACCCTTTATTTTGGACAGCGAGAACACTTAGTACATGATGCAATCACTCCAATATGTAATGACACATTCATGTACCCCTTCCCCCCCGGAGTGCCGGACAATCCGGAACCTTCTAGAACATTCCCGATGAAAACACCGGAATCATTCCCGAACTCCGAAACGGGACTTTCCTTATATGAATCTTATTCTCCGGACCATTCCGGATCACCTCGTGATATCCCAGATCCCATCCGAGACTCCGAACAACATTCGGACTCTTTCTCATAATACCATAACTACTCAAACAACGTCGAATCCTTAAGTGTGTCTCCCTACGGTTCGTGAATTATGCGGACATGATCGAGACACTTCTCCGAACAATAACCAATAGAGGAATCTGGAAATTCATATGGTTCCCACATATTTCTACGATTACTTTGCGATCGAATGAACCACTTACATACGATACCAATTTCCCTTTGTCTCACGATATGTTACTTATCCGAGGTTATGATCGTCGGTATCTCTGCATACCTAGTTCAACCTCATTACTGATAAGTACTCTTTTCTCGTTCCTGTGATATGTGATCCCTTGTGACCAAGTCACATGCTTGCAAGCTAATTGGATGACATTTCACCGAGAGGGCCCAGAGAATATCTATCCGTCATGTGGATGGACAAATCCCACTCTTGATCCATGTGTTTCAACCAATACTTTCCGAACACTCAATGCCACCTTTATAGCCACCCTGTTACGGTGTGGTGTTTGATGACATCAAAGCATCCATCCAGTAAAGGTGATATGCATGATCTCATGGTCGAAGGAATTAGGTTACTATGTATCAGAAAGCATATAGCAATTGAACTATTGAAATGACTTGATCTTTATGCTACGCTTATCTATAGGAGTATGTCCATCACATCATTCTCCTAATGATATGACCCTGTTGTTAATAACATCTCTATGTTCATGATCAGGAAACAATGATCATATATTAACCAACAAGTTAGTTTAACAAGAGGCTTTACTAGGGACTCTTATTTTAGTTTACAAATCACACAAGTATTAATGTTTCCGGTTAATACAATTATAGCATGGTATGTAAACATTTATCATAAGTATGAAGATATGATAATAACCACTTTATTATTGCCTCTTGGGTATATCTCCAGCAAATATAACATCATCTAGAACATTTTCCAAACAGAAACAAATAAAGAGAAAATAAAAAACAAACCAAATAAAGCAAATGGTCATTTTTGCCAATCTTGTTCACTAGGTCACTTTGAGGGTTTCTAGTCCAAGATTTCAAACAGAAACTTTCCCAATTCTTTTCACCCCTTGATAGAACTAGTAAAAGTGAATCAAGGCCCACCTTTCAACTTGCAGAACCATTTGGCAACCCCATTCAAATCACAATTCAAAATTGAATTTTATTCATATGTGAAGATCATCCATTTTCAAAACCCAACCAAACCAGTGCCCCTTGACTAATCCAACCAACCAGACACTCCCTAGCATGTGCCTAGCAAACCCACAAAGTTTGAATTCAAAATTCAAATTTAAAGTTCTTGCGGCCATTTCATCAAACACCTTGTAGATTCAAATCAAACAAACAACAAACACTATAGTGTGCAGTAAAATTGGCCTAACTTGTTCCCTCTATGGTTGCAACCAACCCTTAGTAGATCATCTAGCCCCTTTAACTATCTTTAGCACCACTGTAAGCAAGCCTAGCCATCAATGGTGAGCATGCCGAGGGCACACTTGCCACCCCATTGTCGCCAGCGAGCTAGAGGCTGCACTAGCCTCGCCAACCTTGTCTGGGACATGCAGCACCGTCCACCGCTACTCTTTGTCCCAGCCCCGAGCAATGCAAGCCCCTGGACCACACGCCACGCCCATGCCAAACCTCTCTGCGACCATGCCGAGAGCGCGCCCGTGCGCCACGCTCTACCAATACCCACAGACCGCGCGCCGCCCTCGCCGCTTGCAGAGATGATCACCAACACCCTAGCACCCTGCCAGACATGCCCGTTCGCCGCCGCGCGGACCACGCACACTGTGCGCCATCAAAACCTCCGTCGGACCCGGCCAGAGCGTCGAAGTGTTCACTCCCGGAGCAAGGCGAGCAGCGCATCACCGGAATTTGACTGGAGCCCGCCGCTGCTGGAGGGGAAGGGAGTAGTCGATTGGAGCCGCCCCAGGAGGAGCTTTCGGTACCAGGAGAACCGCCGTCGTCGACTTCGTCATTCGCCCCCGTCACCGATCCTCGCCTGAGCCAAGGTGAGCCTCCCATGACCCCCACCTGCCGCGTTAGGGTTCTGTCTCGCCGACGCTGCCTGATGTGGACGATGAACCATAGCCGTTCGATTAGATTTAGATCGTGCGGCCTAGATCACCCCGTACCGCTTCGCCCCTCCCCGTCTCACTAACGCGTGGGGACAGCCACTTAACCAGCCCGCCTAAGCATTGTGTGTAATGGGCCGGCCCAATAAAACATCCCGCGTGACCCAACAATTCAAATTAAGCTTTATTCTTTTAATTTCAAACATAGTTCTGTACCTAGATTCAAAAATCTACCTAGCTCGATTCACTGAACCAAAATGAATGAAACCAATTTTTTAGAAAGGTACTAAAATGCTTAATCCAAGACCGTTGGATTCAAACCATTTGGTGTTATAGATCAACCATGGTAAAATTAACAAGGCAGAAGCTTTTCTACATTCAAACATTTTTCAAAATTCAACCATAAAAGCTTTTGAGTTGATTCCAACTCTCAAAAATCACAGTTGATCATACCTTTCAGAATATATAAAAACATATGGGTTTACTAGCAGAAATAATGTTCAAGTGATAAAAGAATGCCACATAGAAATTTCTAGTCACTTTATTTAATTAAAATAAAAAGGTTAAACCTTATTAAATTGTGACACCACTTTAAATCACATTCCCATGTACTGAAATATGTGGTGATGACATGTGTCAACATGATCCCATGTTTGAGTTGAAGAATACTAAATCTTAAGTAGTTTTTCAATGAGTAGAAATTACTTTTCTCAAATTAAAATAAATAAGACAAATGCTTTAATCCTTGTGATGTTAGTGATGATGCTAGATCATCTATAGTGCACCTTTATGTGATGATTGAGAATAGTCAAGTATTGTTTGGTGATTGTGTACCTCGTATTTATGTATAGACGCTAGTACCGACCAAGGATACGAGGAGGAAGGAGGATACTACGAGGAGGAAGCCGAGGAGAACTTCAACCACTGCTCTGCACAAGGCAAGCTTATACCAATATTTTAGCAAGCTATTAACTTAGCAAGCTACCCTTGCAAATTATGCAAGCGAATACTTGCTTGTTACTATGCCAACTATATGCCCTAAGCATATGTGATCATACCCACTTGATAACCCAATCCTAGTTTTACTTTATACTTTATTTCTTTATCAAAGCTTTCTCTTAAAGTTTACATAGTGAATTGTAGATTCTAGAAAGATCACTAAAAGTAGCATAAAGAGCATAAAATTTGGCCTAAGCTAGATAATCTTAATGTCATCCTAAGGCATGAGCTTGAAATTAGCAAATCTCCACTTGTTTACCACTCCTCATTATTAGGATTTACCACCACTTGTAGATGCTAGTGCTAAGTATAAAACTTGATCAACTTTAGATGGGAATACTTGGTGAAAATGGTTATGAAAACCTTAGAATGATGATTCATTCTACTGAAATGTTTTGACATGGTTCTGGAACACCAGATGATTTTGATGATGGAAATGTTGAGGCATGAGCCTTAGCCCTTTATAAAACTGATGGTTGTCTGGATGCGATACCATTCCAATTTTATCGTACAACCACAATACCCAAAAACTGGGCAGGGCTTGACCGGAAGTTTATATACCTTAGTATGGGTTCCCTCACGGCCAAGGTCTGAGCTGAGGCTACCTTGTGAAGATGGTCCACCTGTGCGGTACCCAAGATGACAGTTGGTCATGGTTGGGAGGCCAAACTCACAGGAGAGGTGCCTATACTAGGGCGTGTAATTGAAAGGTTAGGATTGATTATTCGCATACTGAGTATAGTGAATTCAGGATTTGTTCCTGCGGATGTATCGAATGTTGTGGTGAAAGTGTACAATCTCTGCGGAGTGTCAAACTATTCGAATAGCCGCGTCCGCGGTTATGGACAGTTGGAGTGGCCATACTGTTCCCCCGTCAGATGTTTTCAAAATGACTTGTGAAATGAATTATGACTTTGACTTGACCACAACAGAGTTGTGATGTGAAATTCAATTTCCCACTGAGGTGTATAAAACTTTCAACTAAATTTATTTGCTTCTAAACTTAGTAGAGGTAAATCTGGCTTTTTGCAAAACAACCCTAGAGCTTAGTATCCTACTACAAAAACCCACTTAACTTGTTAGTATTAGTTTGCGAGTACTTAAAGAGTACTCATGGCTTTGTCCCTGGCTATTCCCGTGCCAAGACTATGAAGAGGAGTATCAGGATGATGGCCCGCAGGAAGGTTACGACAACTAGGATCATCTCCTATCGTCAGCATTGCTTGTGACCCCGAAGATGGAGCTTCGCCTACGCTATCATTACTATTACGTTATTCCGCTGCTTGAGTTGTATTAAGAACTAAATCATGAGATACTTATTTGTGTAAGACCTTATGTATGGTTTGTAATGGATGATGTACTGTGATATCCAAATCTGTTATGTCTCGCAAAAATGATAATCCTGGGATTGCAATGTATGGCATAACAGGCATCTGGGGTTAAAAATCCGGGTGTTGACACGTAGCTTAACAGAATGGTTCTTAAAACCATATGTTACCTTAGTGTGGTATGTGTTTGTATTGTGTGCTATGAATTAATGAATGAATGAATGAATGAATGAAAAGCAAGTTTCTAGTTGACAAAACCAGAGTCAAACTAAAAGTTTAAAAGATTTTCAAAAACAAACCCCTGAACCTTAGAAATTTCCCTCTTGTCTCATGATCTATCTCAATCTTCATATGCCTCGCGTAGGAAGCAGCTCATCTCAAGACCCAATGCTGCAAATCTTGCAAATGTTGGTTTTAGACCGTGAATTTGAAAGAGACGAACGTCAAGCCAACTTAGCCACCCTTCAACACATAGCTCAGATGGCCAATAACAATCAAGGCCATGGAAACCAAGACAACCATGGATCCAAGATCAAGAACTTTCAGAACACCAATCCACCCATTTTTAGTAAGTCTGAAGAGCCATTAGATGCGGATGACTGGCTACAGACCATGGAGAACAACTTAAAAGTCGCAGGAGTGGAGGCCAATGAGAAAGTACTATTTGCTACCCATTATCTGGCAGGTGATGCAAGAGCTTGATGGAATAGCATTCACACCATGAATGGAGGACAGATGATGACTTGTGATGAATTCAAACTCAAGTTTAGCAGAACCCATGTGCCACCGGGTTTAATCAAGAGGATGAGAGATGAGTTTAGAGAATTGTAGCAAGGGAGGATGACAGTAGTTGAGTACCGTGACAAATTTCTGTCATTAGCTAGGTATGCACCAGATGAGATTGACACTGAAGACAAGAAGAAGGAGAGATTTTTGAATGGTCTGCATGATGAGATGCAGACGGTATTAGTCAACATTCCTTTCGCTGACATTGAAGCCTAGTGGATTCTGCAATCCAGATGGAAGGAAAGATCAACCAAGCCAATGAGAATCGCAAGCGTCGAATGATGAATCAACCAGGATCCCAGCATACCCCAAAGTATTGCCCCAACCCGTCTATAGGATATGCCCCGAGAAACAATAGACCCCCGATGAACCGTTCGAACTATCCCAATCGTGGAGGAGGAAACTCAAGGACCGGAGGAAACCATAACAACAACCCCGGCAACTCCAACAATTTCAACCGTGCACCGCCGAAGTTCAACACCAATAACACCAATACTGCCCCGAGGACTAGAAGCAATGTCGTGCCTATTGCAGGAAAACACAAGTCTCAGGTTACTTGTTTTGAATGTGGAGTCAAGGGTCACTACTCCAATGAGTGCCCCAAGAATCTTGAAGCAGCTACCAATGTGAATGCCTCAGCTCAGCAGCAGCGCCGTGTTCAGCCTGGAAGAAGATTTGCCCCAGGAAACTCACTCAATCGCAATGGCCGTCTATTTCACATGAATGCTGAAGAAGCCCAGGAAGCACCAGATGTCGTGCTGGGTATGTTTTCTGTTAACTCAGTACTTGCAAGAGTGTTGTTTGATTCTGGAGCATCGCACTCGTTTGTTACAGAAGAATTTGCATGCACTAGTAAGATTCAACCAACAAAATTGAAGCATGTTATGATAGTTCAAATACCTGGTTCAACCACCAAAGCTAGACAAATTTGCAAGGCCGTACCTATTAGAATCCATGGAATAGATTTTTATGCTAATCTTATAGTACTTGGAACCAAGGTTTGGAAGTACTACTAGGAATGGATTGGATGTCAAAACATAAAGGATTAATCGACTGTGCCAAGTAAGCCATAACCATGACTAGTACCGTTGGAGTGTCAATAGAGCATGTATCTGAAACCTTGCCCCGTCAATTAAAGCGAAACAAGAGTCTAGCCCAACCAACCATTGACCAAGTCAGAGTAGTCTGTGAATACCCCGACGTATTCCCAGATGTATTGCCCGGTATGTCCCCAGATCGGGATATCGAGTTTATCATTGAACTAATCCCTGGAACTGGACCCATAGCTCAGAGACCTTATAGCATGAACTCGTCTGAATTCGTGGAGCTAAAGAAGCAATTGTATGTTATGCTGGAGATAGGTCTGATTCAACCAAGTGTGTCGCCATGGAGATCACCTATTTTATTTGTGGATAAAAAAGATGGAGGTAACCATTTGTGCACGGATTATCGAAAGCTGGATGATGTCACCATTAAGAACAAGTAGCCACTGCTGAAGATAGAAGACATGTTTGACCAGTTGACCGGTGCCGAAGTGTTTTCTAAGATTGATCTTAGAACTGGTTATCATCAACTCAAGATTCGCGCAGAGGATATTCCAAAGACTGCCTTCACCACCAGATATAGATTGTATGAGTACACTGTCATGTCTTTTGGATTAACCAATGCCCCCTCTTATTTCATGAACCTCATGAATAAGATTTTTATGAACTTTCTAGATAAGTTTGTCGTTGTTTTCATCGATGACATTCTGATCTATTCCAAATCAGAAGAAGAACATGAGCTACACCTAAGGACCATCCTTGAAACCCTTAGAGAGCATCAGTTGTATGCCAAGTTTAGCAAATGTGAGTTCTGGTTATAGGAAGTAGGATTCCTCGGACATATCGTGTTGGCAGGAGGAATTGCTGTCGACCCTACCAAGGTTAAGGATGTTGAAGAATGGCAAGCCCCAACCACTCAAACCCAAGTTCATGCATTTCTCGGATTAGCGGGATATTACCGCAAGTTCATAGAAGGATTCTTGGGCATCGCAAGACCCATGACCCAATTGTTGAAGAAAGATAAGAAGTTTGAATGGACGGAAAAATGTGAAGCAAGTTTTCAAGAACTCAAGACGAGATTGATCTCAGCCCCAATCTTGATTATGCCGGATATCACGAAGCCTTTTGACGTGTATTGTGACACATCCAAGGTTGGTCTCGGATGTGTGTTGATGCAAGAAGGCAAAGTCATATCCTATCTGTCCCGACAACTAGCAACATGAGCAGAATTACCCTACCCATGACCTCGAACTAGCAGCCGTAGTTTTAGCCTTGAAGACATGGCGACATTATCCACCCTGGAGGAACAAAGATGTATCAGGATTTGAAGGAGCAATTTTGGTGGCATAAGATAAAGAGAGAAATCGGAAGCTACATAGCCAAATGTGATATCTATCAGAGAGTCAAGGAGGGACATCAGATACACGCAGGACTTTTGCAACCATTGGAGATTCCGGAATGGAAATGGGATTCAGTTGGAATGGATTTTATCACCGGTTTGCCTACATCTAGTAGGGGAAATGACTCTATCTGGGTCATAGTGGATAGACTGTCCAAAGTCGCTCATTTCTTACCGGTCAAGACCACTTATCAGAGTTTGAAGGTAGCAGAGTTGTACATTTCTAGGATAGTCAGTTTACATGGAGTCCCCAAGAACATTGTGTCGGATCGAGGAACCTAGTTTACCTCGAGATTTTGGAAGAAAGTCCAAGAAGGATTAGGAACCAGACTGGATTTTAGCACAACTTATCACCCTCAGACTGATGGACAAACGGAGTGAGTAAACCAGATACTCGAAGATATGTTGAAAGCCTGTGTGTTGGAGTATGGATCTAAATGAGAAGACTGTCTGCCTTTCGCAGAATTATCGTACAACAACAGTTATCAAGCCAGTTTGCAAATGGCCCCATTTGAATTTATGTATGGAAGGAAGTGTCGTACCCCTCTGAATTGGTCGGAAGTAGGAGAGAGTCAGATTTTCGGACCCGACATCCTACGATAATCCTAAGAGAAAGTTCACAAGATCCGTGAGCACCTTAAGACCGCCCATTCCAGACAGAAGAGTTATGCCGACAAGAGACATCGAGACCTAGCCTTCAATATCGGAGATTTTGTGTATCTCAAAGTATCACCTTTGAAAGGAATGCAACATTTCCAACTCAAAGGAAAGCTTGCCCCAAGATATATCAGACCCTTCAAGATTTTGAATCTCCGAGGAGAAGTATCATATCAATTGGAACTACTAGAGGATGTGTCAGCCGTTCATAATGTGTTTCATATCTTGTTACTTCGCAAATGCCTAGAAGTCCTGGAGAAGACCGAAGTTTTCAAGAATATTGATCACATAACCATAGAGATCAACGAGGACCTAACATATCCGGAAGTACCCATTCGTATTTTGGAAGAAGCCTTCAGAACCACCAGAACCCGGAGTATCAAGTTTCTCAAGATCCAGTGGAGTAACCATACTGAAGAAGAAGCTACTTGGGAGCGAGAAGATTACATTAGGACTGAGTTTCCAGATCTCTTTAGTTCCTAGTTTTATTTCTCTTAAATCTCGGGACGAGATTTTGTTTAAGGAGGGAAGGTTTGTAACATCCAAAAAATAGTAATCAAGATTATCAAGTTCTAATCACCCAAATTTAGGGCTAACAAAAACTTTTGTTATTAAAATCAATATGAATGCATGTGTGTGTGTGATGAATGCATGAATGCTTGCAGTGCCATGTTTGATTGCTATGAATGGCAAGGATTGTTTTATAGATGAAAACAACATCATCTAAATCATTTACAAGCAGAATCAAATGAAGATAAAATCAAAAATAAACAATGTGAGCTAATGGTCATTTTGACCAAAGTTAACCACTAGACCACTTTGGGTGTTCCTAGTCCAAGTTTTCTAACAGAAACAAATCCAATTATTTTCACCCCTTGATAGACCAAGTAAAAGTGAACCCAAGCCAACTTTGCAAACCAACAGAAACATTTTGCAAATCTATTCAAATGACAATTCAAAATTGAATCAAGTTTACGTACTAAGATCACCATTTTTCAAAAACCACCCAAACTAGTTCACCTTGACAAATCCAAGCAACCATATACTACCAAGCCTATGACCAGAGCACTCACCAAAATTCATCCAAAAATTCAAATGTAAAGTTCATGTGGCCATATCATCAAACACTTGGTGAGCACAGTAATCACTGCCTAACTTCTACAGTTTTTGATCAATGCTTTGTTCCCCCATTGCACCCAAATCTCTCCCCTTGTCTCCCCCAGTGACCAGACTGCTTTGACACAAGCTAGCAAGCTACCCCTTGCACCAGTGCCATGCCACCCGAGCCCCCCCCCCCCTTGCCAGCCGATCATGGCCAGCATGCAGGAGCAACCGCCACGCCTGGCCACGATGTCCAGGAGGCAGCTCACCGTCCACCGCCACCCCTATCCAGCCCTCGAATGTATCCAGGCCCTAGACCACAGAGGAAACGCCGCGCCCACTGTCTATGCGTCATGTCGAGAGCGCGTCAGAGAACCGCATCCTACCAGCTCGCGTGCGCCGCGCCTCGCCCTCACCGCGCGGGAACACACTCGCCTTAACACCAGCTAGCTCCCACACATCCCCGTTCGTCGCCGCGTGACCCGTAGCCACTATACATCATCGAAAACACCGTCAATGCAGCTCAGAGCACCAACATGTTCCGACCATTATAGACTGCCCCTTGCCGCGCCATTAAGACCTTGAGGATTGCCAGGAGACCGCGCACCGACCTACACCCTCTGACATTCCATTAGCTCATTGTGTCATCGACCCCGTCGAGCTCTGCCCATGCCGCACTGCCTCTCTCACTCGGCTATAAAAGGAGGCCACCCCCGCCTTAATTCTGCACACCACCTCACTTCCCACTCCTCACAGAACACCACTGACCCTTCCCCGGAGCAAGGCGAGCTCCACAGCACCAGAATTTCACCGGAGTCTGCCGCTGCAAAGGAGAAGGGTCGTTTATTGGAGCCACCCCAGGAACTGCCGTGACCACCGTTCAAACCGTCGTCGACGACAACATCGTTCGCCCCCATCGTCGATCCTAGCTAGAGCCCTGGTGAGCCTCACACGACCCCCACTGCCGCGTTAGGGTTTATACCTCCCTGGAGTTGTTCGTCGTCGACGATGAACCCTATCCGTTAGATCAGGTTCTGATCGTAGGGCCTAGATTGAAGGATACCGCTTCGCGTAGACAGAGTCGCTGATGCATGGGACCGCTCTGGTAGCAGCCTGCTGTGCGCGTGCTGTGCAGTTGTGTCGGCCCAGTAACACTCCCGCACAACCCAATAGATTCAAATATAGATTTTACAATTTAGTTCAAACTTAGTTATGTCAGTAGATTCAAAAATCAATTCAGAGAGTTTTACTGAACCAAATTGCATGAAACCAATTTTGTTAGAAAGGTATTGAAATTATCAATCCAAGCCCGTTGGATTCAAACCATTTGGAATTATAGATCACCTATAGTAAAATAACAAACAGAGACATTTCTACATTCAAACATTTTTATAAAATCAACCATAAATGCTTTTGAGTTGATTCTAATTCTCAAAAATCACATTTGACAATATCTTTCTGAATATATAAAAATATTTAGGTTTACATGCAGTGATCTTGGACAAGTATTAAAAGAATGCCCCATAAGTATTTCTAGTAACTTTAATTAATTAAAATAATAATGTTAAACCTTATTAAATTGTGACACCACTTTAAATCATATTCCCAAGTATTAAAATATGTGGTGATGACATGTGTCAACATGATCCCATATTTTAATTGGAGAATATTAAATCTTATGTAGTTTTCTGTGAGTAGAAATTACTTTTCTAAAATAAAATAAATAAGACTAAGCCATTAATCCTTATGATGAGTGTGATGATGCTAGATCATCTAGTGTGAACCTTTGTGTGCCAAATAGAAGTAGTTAAGTATTGTTTGGTGATTGTGTACCTTGTATTTATTTACAGATGCTAGTACCGACCAAGGATACGAAGAGGAGGAGTACTACGAAGAAGAAGAAGCCGAGGAGAACTTCAACCACTGCACTACTCAAGGAATGCTAATACTGGCAAGCCCCACATTACAAGTTAACTTGAAATCTAACACTTGCATGATAACTATGCAAACTAGAGGCCTTAGGCATATTTGGTTATACCACTTGATTATACCAAATCCCAGTTTTACTTGCAAGCTTTATTATTTTATTTCTTTATCAAAGGTTTTTATTGCTTTTACTTAGTGACTTGTGAGTTTTGGAAAGATATTTAAAGGTAGCATAAAGAGCATAAAACTTTGCCTAAGTTAGTTAGAACTAGTTGTCATACTAAGGCATGAGATCTAGATTTGGATAAGTCACACTTGATTAGCACCCCTCATTAGTGATTACCCTCAATTGTAGTGACTAGTGCTAAACATAAAAGTTGATCACCTTACATGGGAATACTTGGTGAAAATGATTATGAAAACCTTAGAATGATGAGTCATTCTAATGAAATGTTTTGACATGTGTTATGAACACCAGATGATTTGATGATGAAAATGTTGAGGCATGAGGATACCATTCCAATTTTTCCGTACAACCACAATACCCGAATTTGGGTAGGGCTTGACTAGAAGTTTATATATCTTAGTATGGGTTCCCTTGCGGAAGAGGTTTGAGCTGAGGCTACCACGTGATGATTGCCCACCTGTGCAGTTCCCAAGATGACAGATGGTCAAGGTTGGGAGGCCAAACTCATAGGGGAGGTGCCTATACTAGGATGTGTAGTTGAAAGGTTAGGATTGATTAACCGCATACTGAGTGTGGTGATTCAGGATTGTTCCTGACGGATGTGTCGAATGTTGTGGTGCAAGTGTACCACCTCTGCAGAGTGTCAAACTATTCGAATAGTCGCATCCGCGGTTATGGACAGTTAGAGTGGCCATACTGTTCCGTCGTCAGATGTTTTCAAAATGACTCATGAAATGAATTATGACTTGACTTGACCACAACAGGGTTGTGAATATGAAAACTAAGTTCCCACTTAGGTGTTGTTGAATATTAAACTCGTTTTCTTTACTTCTAAACTCCGTTAGAGATAAACTTGACTTTTTGCAAATAAACCTAGATCTTAGGATTCCTACTTGAACCACTTTACTTGTTAGTGATAGTTTGCGAGTACTTAAAGAGTACTCATGGCTTTGTCCCTGGCTATTCCTATGGCCAGACTATGAGGAGGACTACCAGGATGATGGACAGGAGGAAGTCTATGACAACTAGGATCATCTCCCATCGTCAGCATTGCCTGTGACCCTGAAGATGAGGCTTCGACCACGCTACTGTTATTATTTATTTCCGCTGCGTTGATTGTATTAAGACTGGATCATGAGATCCTTTATTTGTAAGACCTTTATTATTGTTTGTAATGGATGGTGAACTATGGTACCAATCGGTTATGTCTCGCAAAAATGGTAATCCTGGGATTGCGATTTATGGCATAACAGGCATCTGGGATTAAAAATCCGGGTGTTGACAAAAATCCTACATGACCAAGAAAACTTCTTATACCTTTTATGTCCTTTGATTGTGGCATTATTGTTATTGCTTCAACTTTATCCATATCTACTTCAATACCCTTACCTGATACTTTATGTCCAAGGACTATGCCTTGTTTGACCATAAAATGGCACTTCTCCCAATTTAGAACAAGATTATCCAAGCAACTAGTAAACGAAGTTCCATAGACAGAAAAATCATCCATAAATACTTCCATTATCAGTTCTATAAAATCTGCGAAAATAGCATTCATGCATCTCTGAAAAGTATCTAGAGTATTACATAAACCAAAAGGCATGCGTCGGTAAGCATGTAAACCATAAGGACTAATGAAAGTTGTTTTAAGTTGGTCATCAGGATGAACAACTATTTGGGAAAAACCAGTGTATCCGTACAAGTAGCAAAAATGAGTGTGGTTTGATAACCTCTCTAAAGTTTGATCTATGAACGGTAAAGGGTAGTGATCTTTCCTTGTTTCCTTATTCAATTTCCTGAAATATATGCACATCCTATGTCCAACAATAGTTCTAGTAGGTATCAATTCATTGTTTTCATTAGGGACAACAGTAAAGCTGCCTTTCTTAGGAACACAATGAACAGGACTTGCCCATTTACTTTCTTTTAAAGGATAAATTATACCTACATCAAGTAGGCGTACTATTTCTTTTCTTACCACTTCCTTCATTTTAGGCTTTAGTCTTCTATTAAATTCTGCAACTGGTTTAGCACCTTCCTCCATGAATATTCGATGGACGGCTATCATAGTACTAATACCTTTCAAGTCGTCCATTGAGTACCCAAAGGCCTTGCAGTGTTCCTTTAGTACCTTCATGAGTTCTTCGTATTCTCCCCCTGAAAGTTTAGCACTAATAATAACAGGGAATTTATTAGTATCATCTAAGAATCTATACTTAAGATTATCTGGTAGAGTTTTTAATTTTGGGGGTGGTAATTCTTCATCCCCTCTCTTTTCTGGATCTTCAAAAGCTTCATCAGTTGGAGGTTCTACAATGGGAAACGAATCAAATTCACTTTCTAATTCTTCTAGAGACCTGTCCTCCATAATTATTTCTTCGCAATTTGGGTCTTCATTTATTTCTTCTTCTTGATTACTTAAGAAAAGAGATACCATCTCCTCAATAGTTTTCTCTTTCTCTTCTTCTTGTACAAGTAGTGGTTTGTCTTTAAATCTGGAAAAGTGGAATCATTTTTCCGCTTTCCCAAGCTTATGGGACACAATCTCCTTTTTGAAGTCGACTGTGGCACCTATATCACTTAAAAAGTTTCTTCCAAATATGATTGGGAAAAGAGTGTTAGCTGGCATATCAACAACTACAAAATCGATAGGGAAATTTTATTGCCAATTGTGACAGTTGCATCTTCAACTACTCCCATTGGAATTCTAAGATTTTTATTGGATAACATGATTGTCATATCAGTATTTTCTATTATAGCCAGTGATATCTCTTCTTTTATTTCTAAATAAAAGTCATAGGATATAACATTAACTTCGGTGCCAAGATCACATAAACTGTAATGCGAGGTTTATTTAAATATGCAGGGAAGAATAGGCTTACCCACATCTTTTACCTTAATTTTACCTTCAACCAATATAGAAGTCTCTTCATCAAGTTAAACTATGTTACAATGTGCATACATAGCCATGATTGCTTCTTTGGTTTCATCCAGATGGTCTTCAATTATTGGCACACTTTCCTCTTCTTTCTCCTCTTGTACTGCCTTGACCTGTTCATATTCCAAAATATGCTTCTCTGCAGTGTTAGAGAAATATATCTCATACATTGGTTCTAGAGAGGCCAATGTTGCTTTAACTTCTCTTTTCTTCTCAGGTTCGGGTGGTGCATCATACTTGGCCGAACCCTCTTTTGGAGATTTGATGTGTTATGTAAAAGCTTTAACAACTTGCAACACAAGTTCTGAATCTAAATAAATCTCTTTGGATAATTCATTAACATGGCCTTCTTTTATTATAGTCGTGAATACATTCATAATCTTTTTCTGTGCCTCCTTCACTTCCTAATAATTAAACTGCCATAAAAGATATGCAATAAATACCATTCAGGCAAATCATGATGAGGACATTGACTAAGTAAATCTTTAAATCTTATATAAGCTCTTACTAGTCCTTCATTAGGATGGTTCCTCCAAGTCATTATAAGACATCTGATTCCAAAAGATTTTGATAATGGATAATATTTAGATAGAAATTTGCAAGCTAAATTATCCCAAGTAGTGGTGGCTTCTGAGGGTAGAGATCTATACCATGAGAGAGTTGTACTTGTCAAAGTTTGACTAAAAAGTTAACCCATACCTCATCAGCGGTATACCCCGTTAACTGGAACGTGCCACATATATCTTTGAACAATACAATATGCTCATATGGATCGGGATCTTCTTCATCTCTAGTAAATTGTTTCTTGTGTAAAATACGAAGTAGTAGAGGATTTATTTCAAACCCCCTTATCTTCTTATTGGAATTGTATCTTTTATAAATATCATAGGGCTGCTTCCTAAAGTGGCTGAGTGGGTTAGCACTAGTCATATGTTCAAACTCCATCATGTTGGTGGAAACCTGTAACTCAAAACAAAACTAAACAAAACTAAAGTAAATAAGCAAAAACTAAAAGACCTACAACGCTTAGCTCCCAAACAACGGTGCCAGAAAATAGTTTGATGACTGCAAGTAAACAGATCATTTGTAGCTAGTTTTGAAATAAAGATATCAATCCCACAAGAAGCAGGAGTCTGAAGTCTAAGAATTCTTGAAATAAATACTGAGAATAGAAATGCTAAATAAAGTTCTAAGCAACAAGGTAAAATGCGAGTATTGTGTACAAAGGTGTTTTGGGGTTTTTGGTATAAGAGAACAATGAGTAAAGTAAATAAGACTGAATACAAAAAATAAGTATCGCGTATGTAAGAGATTTGAAAGTTTGGTGGTAAAAAGCGTTCGCAGGGATTAGCAGATACGCCACTAGCATTATAAAGGGCTAAGATAAAGATTATTATCATGGACATTCTCAACTATGTATGTGTGGGAAGAACTCCGTATTTGGACAAGGATACAACAAGCACTGCTCAAATCATCCTCATAACCACAGTAGACAGCAATCAACATCGATTGAATTACTGTGCTATTAAGGGACATAATCCCGCAGGACGTATCCCATGGCATGGATAGTGTTTCGTGAGTTTAATCGATTTCCAAGTTGATACGTAAGGGGTGCCAACAGCTTTATAGTCACTGTAAGTGGTAACATCCCTCCGTCTACCAACAAGTAGTTCCCTCCATCAAGTCCCCACAAGAGGCAAATATTGAGAGGTCGACTTCTCCCAACATCAAGATGTAGACAATCTAACACATAGTCACAGCGATGAATATCATAATAAACATTATCTTATTTCAATCTCATTCTAGGGTTTCTCCATCTCCCCAAGAACTAATGATCTACTCAGACATGGAGGCAATCAACATCATGGCGAAAGTAATGGAATCTATCATAGATGAATAGTACTTGTATAAATCCACAACGAGTATGGAAATTACAACAAGATCTAGACAAGATGTAGATGGGATGGATGGATATGGTGGTAATGCAGCGGTTGATAATGAAGATCGATGCCTTAGCCTCCCGGATCTGTGCAGGGCGAAGATGAATCCCCGGTGGATGAGTTCCCCCTCCAGATGCCTTTCGGAGGTTAGGTTTTGGCAATTTATGAGTGTTTTGTATGTCATCTCCCTGATCCAATTGCACGGGGTGAAACTATTTGAGGAGGCGGTGTTGGCGCCAACTATACAGCAGGAACTATACGGCCGGAAAAGTTCTCCTGCCGTATAGTTGGTCGTTAACCCTTCTGTACCCTCCAATTGCTTTGGGTTTTCTTCTGGTGTTACTAATATTTCCCAAATAAGCAATTTACATAGTTTTTGGCTCCTTTTCACTCCAATATAAATGGTCCAAGAATTGTGTCCATCGGATCCATCATCTGTCCTGGTCCTGGTGAAAATAAACATAAAAAGTGTGTGCGAATACCGTAAAATACCAAGATCCTACTACTACAATGCAATAATAATCTAAAACATGATGCAATTATGCACTCATCAGTTTTCTCTTATCCATGATCTAGAGACGGAACATCTAATCCAGCCAAAAGAAACATCGAAGATAAGGAGCTGCCCAGGTATTTCTGTTCCCACTGACTTCTATTTTACAGGACCGAAGCTATATGTCGATGTGGCTTGGAAAAGAGAATCCACTGGTCCCTTGGCCACAGCAGGAATTGGAATATGTTATGCAGAGTCACTTCAGGAGGGAGGAAGAAATGATGTCTTCATCATGGCATCCAAAAAGGAGGTGCAATCCCCATTACAGGCTAAAGCTCAGGCGATGGTTCTTGCAGCACACTTTGCTACTGCTATGAAGCTTGCAAAGCCTACATTCTTCACTAAAAAATTAATCTTCGCATAGGCGGCGGTAGCACCTGGAGCTAAGGATCACAACATGATTTGGGAAATCAGAAGGCAAGCCATTCAGTTCTAGAACTTAACTCATCCGCTGCTGGCTTCGACCTTCCATGTCTCAAGGGAGATAAATGGAGTTGCTCACAACTGCACTCATCAGGCAAAACGATCACTTCGATCTGAGCCTACTAGTTCATGTAGGAACACAGCTCACAACAACCTTTCTTGCCCTGTGATTGCTGCAAGCAACTTGATTCAGTATCTAGGCTTTGTAATACACGATGTACAATGTTTCTGAGCTGAAATATATATAGGATGCTCTTTGCACCCTATTCCCGTTCAAAAAAAAGCCGGCGCGATCCCAGGATTTCCGCCTCCCGTCCACCTGGTCTACGCATATGGTGTGCGGTTCATGGGACGGGGTGTTGTGCATATAGCTCCGTCTCTGCCTCTCTGGGCGATGGTGTTCGCCTCCGCGGTTCCTCCAGAAAACCCCTAGGCCGACCAGTACGTGCTCTAGAACTTGCTCATAATGGCCTGCACTGCCGTCTCTCCACTAGCCGACGGCGGCGAGATCATGGGCGCCTACTCGCACCCTTCCATGAGGCGGTTCCACCTCGTCCACGCCTCTGGCAAAACTGTAGGCGATCGCCTGATGGCCCCGAAGACCTTCCGGATCTTAAGGTTCAGGGACGACGATGCCTGGCACGAGATTCCCCTTAAAGAAGACAACTCCCCCACATACGAATCGAAGATCTCCATGTCCCGGCAGCACGCCCGCTGCATGAGGCTATAGGATGAACTTGCTCTGGCTGGTGATGTGGGGCTCGGAATCAACGACGATGCGGCTGCTCACTTTCGACACGACCAGGGAGAAGTTCCACTTAACCAAGGCTCAGTTGGGTGTGCTATCCAGCGGGAGGCTCTGCACCTTCATTGTCGAGCCGCTGAGGAGCACACCATGGACCTGTGGGTGCTCAACGACTCCTCAAAATAGGATTTCGCCTAGCTTTATAAATAAATCACATAGGTGAGACCGCTGTTGGACCAGACAGCACAACGTCCAAAGAGACACCACACGATACAAGAAGTTGGGGCAAACCCAAGCCAAACAAAAAACAAGAAGAAGAAAAAGAAAGGGAAACAAATAAAGACAAGCCGACATCAGCGATGCGATGAGAACGAAGATAACTCGCCACCAGTGCGCCCTCCGGATGAGTACCACCACACTACTAGCAATTCAAAGCGTCGCGTACCAAGCAACACCTCCAAGAAGGGGAGTGAAGACAACGACACTGCTGCCCGGACAGGACCTAGGGTTTTCCCCGGTACGCCACAGGAGGTGGGTGGGGGTACACCCGCGGCGATACCCGCAAGCGTCACCGCGTCGAAGTAAAAAAATACAAGGATTTCTCCTGACCTCCCTACCAAATCATACTCCCGGACACTTTTTAAAGCACCACCAAACTCGCCGCCCACTTGCACGTGCCACCATTGGCCTGAGTCACCATCTCCGTCACACCGTGAGCCATAAAGCGAGGCTGGTGAGACCGAGCAAGCTGAACAATTGGCAAGGGTCGGCATGGCATCAGGGAGGGATCTACCTCCATCGCCAGAAGGCGATAGCCGACCGGATGTAGCAGCAAGACAAACCAGGCCCTCTGGATCGGCCAAACCCGACTAGGATTGTGAAGTCTCGCCGCCACACTGTTGCAAGGATGCCACCGCACACACCAACCCCGGCACCAGGTCGACTCCTTCGGCCACCAGGGGCTCCGCCACCTCGACAGATCCCAGCCGTCAAGCAACAAAACCGTCGCCATCGGACTCACCCGAGCAAGTCGGGCCTCCGTCAGATCGAGAAACACCAGCGGACGTCGCCTCCTGGAGCCGCCTCCGCCGAAGGGACGCCCAAAAAAACCACCTTCCGGGGTCACCGCCCTGGCATCCGCGGACTCGCATCCACCGAGCCAGGTTCGCCGCGTGACCTACAAGGCGGGGGTAGGTCTAGTTGATATAGGATGGCGGCCGCGACATAGCCACGCAGAGGAGATCGACCTCCACCACCACCAATGGTGGTTGCCGTCTGGGCGTGGCAGCAGAGACATACCAGGTCTCGGGCCCGGCCAGGCCCAAAAAAGGACCCGTAAAGTCTCCACCGCCACGCTGCTGCAGCGCAGCCGCCGCCGCCCTCCTACATGCCCCACACCGCCGCCCCGCCTCCAGAGGGTGCCAGCATCGCTCAAAGCCCGCCCTAGGCCTAGATCGGGCCCAAGGGGTGCTCGACGACCACCAAGCCGTGCCGACGCTCAGCAACAGTTGGCGGCTCAAGGAACGGATCAGTCTGCCTCTGGTACTGGGGGACAGGTCCGACCTGTCACGGAAGTTCTGCATGGACACCGACGTGGAGGTGGTAGAGGGCGTTCAGGAGGGCGAGGAGATGTTCATCCGCCACAACGACGGGAGCAGCCGGATCGTACAACCTCGGACGCAAGGAGTGGCGCAGGGTGAACGTTTCCCCGTCGGCGTGTATGGTGATGCACAGGGAAAGCATTCTGCAGCAGCTTTGGCGGCGCTTCGTCGGCTCTTTCTCGGAAGGCTGGCAAGTACAGGCACAGATACAGTCTACTCACGACAGGTGAATCGAGTTAGTCTCAGACTTTTAGTTTTAAGTTCCTTCGTAGTTCGTACTACTTACTTTAATTGGGTACAGTAAAAGTTCATGCAACTGAAGGCAAACGGCTTGCATCCGCATCCTCCAGCGCGACATGGAGTAGCACATCAAGGATAATTGTCAAAACAGAACAAAGTGCAAATAGTTAAACACAAGCATAAAACTCCTGGTGAAAAAAATACAAGCATAAACTGACCAAGAGTCGGGATGGGAATAGGCCAACCCGGCCCTGGCCCTGGCCCCAGCGGCCTCAAGGCCAATTTGGAGGGCCACAGGTCAACCCATCTCTGGAAAGTTAGTGGCCTCGCCAGCCCAATGGGTATCTTGGGTCGACCCATAAATTCTAACTTTTATATTTTCTTTGTTTCGAATAGATGTAAGAGATTTGTCTAAATTATCTCCGACATCTATTTTGATAGGAGTATTTTTTTTGGTTATGTATAAACTATAACAGTCTAGAATATACCAAGGTTATATCATGCAATGGCGGATTTCGTCTCACTACGCTGACTACCGCAGCACAACTAACTTACGTGCAGGCAAGCATTGGAGTTCTCCGCCATCTCTAGGCGTGAGTCATTAGTAAACTACTCCCTCCGTTTAAAAATATAAGATGTTTTAGGTTTGTGAATAAGATGTATCTAGACACTTTTTAGTGTCTAGATTCGTTTGAACCTATACACTAAAACGTGTCTAGATACATCTTTTTCACAAATCTAAAACATCTTATATTTCTAAACAAAGGGAGTATAAGCTAGCAAATGGCGAGCAACCAAAATGGGCTAGCTAGTTAGGCAACGAAATGATCAACTAACAACTACTCCCTCCGTTTCAAAATATAAGATGTTTTAGGTTTATGAAGAAGATGAATCTAAACTTGTTTTAGTATGTAGGTTCACTCAACTTTGGAATGAATCTACACACTAAAAATAGTCTAGATTCATTTTCTTCACAAACCTAAAACATCTTATATTTTGAAACGGAGGGAGTAGTTGCGTCCTAATGGAATCCAGACACTAGAGGTGGGTCGACCCGGCCAACCCGATGGGTCACACAGGGCCGGCTCCATCAACCTGATTTTCATATGAGGCCAACCCGGCTGGCCCAATGGCCCTGATTTTTTTGGGTCGGGCCAGCGACCCGCTGGGTCGACCCGACCCATTCCCATCCTGAACCAAGATAACTACAGCAAAACTGCAAATAACTGTAAGCAGTTCAGACAAGTAGATCGCAAGCTAGATTAATACTAGAAAATATTCCACTCAAAAAACAAGCTTGGTTAAAATGAACATACGATAATACAATACACCTGCGACGCCCCTTGGCTCAAGATGCCACAGGTCGCTTACAATTAGCACACTCAAGAATGCAGAAGATGATATCTGAGAACAGAGTTTAGGCGGAGATGAACATGCAGGCCAATAATTTGTGACCGAACCTCCAGCAGCTTTGACATTAAGAAACCACTGCAGAGTCCTGGAAACGCATGATGCCCCCAGAATGATGCGACACATTTCAAGGAAACAGATGGTCTCAGATCAGACAAATCTGCTTCATAGTTCCTCTGTAATAGTTTCTGCTTCTTACTTCTCCAGAATAGGAGCTGCAAAAGCAGAGTCCACAACCAAGAGTTTAGTGGGTTTTCACTGAGCAAATCAAATACTCCCTCCGATCCATATTACCTGTCATTAAAATGGATGTATCTAGACATGTTTTAGTGCTAGATATATCCATTTCAACGACAAGTAATATGGATCAGAGGGAGTACATATATAGTGTGTTGGCACTAACATGTTTTCTCGCTTGCTATCTTCGCAGCACCAAGGCAACAGCCTACTCAGTCAGCTATTGCTATCTTCGCATAACACGGAATTTTTCTCGCTTGCGGAAACGCTCGAGCAACAACTCATCGGTAGCAGCTTCTCTACGTCCAGCTGGTGGACCACCTGGATTGTTACCATCGGTTGGTTTGCCTCCAGTTTCATTAGCTTGTGACAACTCAGGATGTTCTGCGACATGAACAATGGTTTAGTGCATTTAAATAAGATAACTTGACAAAGATGTGATATCGACAACATCACATTGTTTGTGCTTCTGCAACGAAAGAGCATTAAAATTGTATCACTGCCGCTGCATTTCTCATACGACGTGAACTTGCAGAAGCACAGGCAATTCAACTCTATAATCGCAAATTTAGTCTATTAAGCGCAACAAACTATCCGTATCAGAGAGAATTAAACAACTACCGGTAAGTCCATTAAGTACCTGTATTTTATTCAAGGTAAGAGAATTCTTGCAGAGAAAGATATCTTAAGACTGGAGCTATAAAGAAAGAAATATCTTAAATCACTTTTGCTCTGCAACTGGTCACTAGTTGGCAGCAGGCGCTGGCAATTGAGTAATGGTTGCACCTTTTGTTTTAAACAGAGTAATGGTTGCACCTAATTAGCTAGGAAGAATGGAAGATACGAAGAGAAGGACATTCAGGCAGGTCCGAGCATAATAAGAGGAAGATACAAGAATCTAGAAGAAAGAATAATATCCGTGTTTTTAGATTTACTGCACAGGATCAAGTGCAATGTAAAAAATGGCATCTGTATAGATTCATCTTGAGCATAATATTTTTCCTAAAAATACAATATATATCAGATGAATTTAGCCAATAGTGTCGTTTTTTATAATAGGAAAATATAAGTAAAATCTTAATCATATGATAAAATCAATAATACCAATATGGATGCTTTCTGAAGCGATTGCTTATCGGACCGATAAACTCTTCTTGACACATAGCATGCCGAAAATATCATAGATAATACTGAATGCAGCTGTAGAACATGTCCTCACTACAAACATAAAACTAAGGAAAATGACCATAAACGTATACAAACCTCTTCGCAATTTTTCAGCATAATCTCTCCCACGATGGAAATAATCAGCACTGTAACTTGATGGAATGTTTGCATCTGATTTTGGTTTACCCGCAAGCCTTTTCTCCTGCAGCAATTTCTTAGCTGCCTCAGTTTCTTCAATGTTTCTCAATTTGTACCTGAAACAATCAAGAAAGCAACGATGAAAATCAATGATAACTAGGTGTCTAGGCACAGATGATACCATGAAACTGGACATATATATGTACCTACTACTGAAGAAGCTCTACTACCAGACTAACAGTGCATCACAATGCAAAGTTTTTTTTAAGGATATTACAAGGACAAAGCACCTTTTAGATCGTATTGAATAATTATTCAATAATGCTGAAAGAACAAGACAGATCTCTCAAATCAATAGTCATTATTTGATCACACCATCTTAGCATAGTTTAAATTCTGATTGAAGTGGTCCTTAATCAACTTATATCTTCCAATCACATTATGGCCAAAAGCCTTTATCTAGACAATCAAATAATTTCATGTTTCATAATGCACTACAGAAAATTATATATACCATCACATAATTACTACAAGCATATAGAACAAAGCAAGAGTATTATCATGTGAAGATTTGTTCTGCTAGTGATGATTTTCGCATAACAAACTTCTGAGATCACCAAGATTAACTTTAGAAAGCACGAAACATAATATATTACCAACTGATAGAAAAAAAACTTGCTTAAATCACTGAAAGTCCTATATCCACAAGAAATTCACATGGAGCAATGTACTAGTTAGACATTAGTAACACACTGTGAGGCCTCAAAGTACCACTACCACCGTTAACATTAGTATAACAGAGATATGTCCATAGTTTTCTGCATCTCTACACAATTTAATAGGTTCAGATGCTAATTAGCAGGCATCGATGACAAAGAAGACCAGCACACTAGCAATGATGCACTGCACTCTTTGCAGAACACTCTTCAATCAGCATCCTAATTAGTGCAAGGACAAAATGCAGCACATACAACAACAACAGCAGATGAGATTCAGCTTCTTTTCTGGAATACCGGCTACAAAGATTTTGCAAGTCATGAAAAATAAATAAAAAACATTATATTCTAGATTAACTCTATGAAATAGGAAGCTTGGAGTTCACGCAAAATCAAGCTGAATATATTTGAGAAATCTTATCTACTCCCTCCGTTTAGAAATATAAGATGCTTTAGGTTTGTGAAGGAGATGTATCTAGACACCTTTTAGTGTCTAGATTCATTTTAGTGTATAGGTTCAAATGAATCTAGACACTAAAAGGTGTCTAGATACATCTCATTCACAAACCTAAAACATCTTATATTTCCAAACGGAGGGAGTAGCTAATTGGATACAACAAACATTGGAAGTAGAACTGTCATCACCCAGCAAAGAAACTTTGTTCACGATGGACCATAGGACCGAATAATTGGCACAGGTTATAACTGATCTATGCAAATGGGATATTAACCAGTTAGTTCCATGTACTTATCTAGTTTATTTCTGGACTATAGTAAATTGTTCTCCATCAGTGATATACACAACACTTGTGACTTCAATCCAATATAACATAACCTTAGCATGTTGTACTCTAAATAGACAAAGGGGAAACACACACTCGATGGGAAGCTGAACTTCAGCGATGCCAGTGGTCCACTGTGTTGAGCTCTCTTCTAAGTTCTTCTTCCTCACCTACAAACAATACAGCAGAACATCATTGGCGTTGCCACAACACCGTGAACAATCTCACCTTGAGGAGTGAATCACAGAGCTATTCAGCCACAAACCTTCAGGTGGTCTGGCACAACATACAGCTCGTCCACCTCGTCCTTATCGTCCTTGTCGTTCAATTCGATCGGCTTGCCCCTCTTCTTCAACAGCTCGTTCTCCACATACCTCAACCTTTAAAGATCAGACCCAGGCTTGTGTCAATTCCGGTAACAAGGTGAACCATAATATTGGCAAGAATAACCACATAGGGAATTAGGGTTACAACCACGCACATATTGGGGTCTTCGATGGTGACGGCAGTCTCCTGCGCAAAGGTATCCTGCAGGACGAGGTCCTCCTTACCGGTATCGCCAGCTGCCCCAGCCCCGCCGCCTCCTCGGCCACGGGCGGAGGACCCGTCGGTGGTAGTGGCGGCGGCGCCGGTTGCTACGGACGCCGCGGGGATGCCCAGCTTCCTCTCCCGGAGCTTCTGCATGTACTTAATTTCCTCCAGAGCGACGCTGAAAGGGGTGGACGGTGCCGGGCATCAGAGAAACACTAGCGAAACAAGAGAGAATGTGCATGCTGTGGGCAGCGAGAGAAGGGTACCGGCGGACGTCCTCATCGTCGGAGTGGTCGGCGGCATCCGGATCGAGGCTCCGCTTGCGGAAGTTTTTCGGCATGGTGAAAGGATGCTGGGCTCGGACTAGTTCCGGCGGGGTTTGTGGGGGTCGTTGCCGGAGGAGCGGCCGGCGGCGAGGTTTGCAGATTTGGAATTGGAACGAATTAGGGTCGAGTCGGGTGAGCCCTGTTCGGGGTCCAAAGGGCATGAACCCGATTCAGAGAAGATCGAGCCCGTTCCCACGCTGCTACGGAACCCAAGGGCCCATAGAGGCGAGGTGATTGCGCGAGCGGGTTTCATTTTGGGCCTCGACAATTCTGGTCTGTAAGAACTGGCTAGAAACGAGCATGGCCGACCTGGTGAAAAAAAAGGCTTCTTACTTTTTTTTAATCTAAGTCTCCGTGCGTTGTCCTTTCAAAGAAAAAAGTGTCTGTGCAATTGCTACGGGCATATCTCATACTCCCTCCATCCCAAAATAAATCTCTCAGATTTATTAAAATTTGAATAAATCTAGACATTATTTCGTATATAGATTTATCTAAATTTTAACAAATCTAAGACATCTATTTTGGGACGGACGAAGTACTATGTATCTTTCACCCTTGACTTTCTAGGTATTTCCCTCTTTGTCTCTCCTCTATTAATTTGTTTACTCTTGTATGTGTTTCATGTAATCCCAAATCCTATTACACTTCATCGATGCTACATTATTCATGAGCTTAGACGTTCTCTAATGCATTCAGTATTACATACTGCGGCCCTCTTGAGATGCTCTACAATTTTGCTTTTGCCACTATTAAAATCTCAACTATTTGAACCCAATTTTGATTTTCAACCTTCATATTCAGATTCTAATTAGTGCTTAAATTAACAGCTATATCAAATTCTCAACTGTTTAGGCCCAGTTTCGATTTTCAACCTTTGTATTCAAATTCTAATTAGGACTTGCATTAACCGGGCAGTAATTCTTCAATCAACAATCAATATGTGCTCTCACGACTAAGTAGAAGATTACTCTTAAAGTAAAGACAAAAGATTCATATGAAATCAAATCATGACCCTCCATTTACTTTCCTCTCTTTTCTATTTCTTCTCCAATGGTTTACTGGATCGGTTTATTGGATCGGCTGTTGCGGGAACACATTTACAGTTCAACCATACACATGGAAGTATGATAAATAATGCTATAAGAATAAACACGTTTGTGCGGTACATATTTTACTTTAATCCGTACACCAACAATATTTAACACAACCAAAAGTGAGCTTTCACGAGTACTCACTCCATTACAAAACATAAGATGTTTTATGATTTTTCTGAAACACATGTATCTAAACGTCTTTTAGTCTAGGTTTACTCGTTTTGCACTGAACCTACACATTAAAAAACGTCTAGATACATGTGTTTCAGAAAAAGACTAAAATGTCTTATATTTTAGAACAAAAGAAGTACAAAATGAGTATCTGTCTAGCTATCGTGAAGTACCAAAGAGCAGAGCCAATGGTTTGGACGTGACCATCATATCCACAACGAGATCCTATCAGATAAAGAAGATGAAGAATATTTTTTAGTGATGCAAGCAAGTTCACAGTCTTCTCAAACTACTGAGTTCTTTGTAGCATGTCAAATTCAAACAAGAGCTCTGATTATTTAGATTTTTTAATACCAGAATCTAGAGTAGTGATCACGGAAAAAGTGGAAGAAAATTACTCTCGGCCTTTGGCTCTATTTCTTGCACCTTCACCTCCTCGTCTTCTCCCTGGTCCAAATCAACCATCACCTTCAATCTTGCAGTCTTTAGTCGATCTCTTTGTTATGGACACCTCGGACTCCACCAGACCATGGCCTTCTAAGTCATCGACCTCTGGGCTCCTCCGCAGTTTGCTGCCTAACCTAGGATAGGTGAGACATTTGAGACCTACTGATCAATATTGTTGTTTTTCTCATTACGTTTTGCACGTGAATATAATCCTGCTATATACTATGGTGGCTAGAAAACTTATAGTACCGGTATCATATGACTTATAGTGAACATAAAAGTTATATCTTGACTTAATTATAGTTTTATGACGCCTTTTTGTTCTGCAGCAGCATGCTACAGCTGATTTCCTTCCTGAACAAGGTGTGGATTATAGAGGAATAGAGATATGTGGCCCTAGAAAGCAAAACAAATGCTAAAATTGGTACTGGTAATTAATCTCCATCCTTTATAGAAACGCATAGGAATAATAAGTACTAATCCTATCGGGTAAAGTAAGCTCAGTACATGGAGGTGCAGAATTGAATAAACAAATACTAACATATTTGGGTATGGCTGGGGCGAGAAAATTCTACCGATAGATCGACTAAATATCGAAATCTGATTTGATATCCTCAAATAGCAAGAAACCAGCTTACTGGAGGCTAACTGATATGTTCTTGTGCATTGCTAACTCACTAAAGCCTGGACTTTCTCCTTGATGTGCTTTTGCAACAGCCTCTTTCTACTCTTTTCTTCTAATATCCTAGGGATTAGCTCTGAAGAGGGCACAAGAACAGTTGAAGTATCAATACAAAGTGTTGAATTACATGTATTTAGAAAGATGCGATGATTTGTTCTCATTTGGCATATCAGACTTAAATTACAGATGATACATATATGTACGTACTATTTATTATTTTAGAGGAGAGAGAGGGGTTAATTGTACAATAAGCTCCTCTCCAACAATAATGCAACAAATGTTTTCCTCTGAGTAATCACATATGTTCCCTTAATATGGGAAAACTAATCCTAGAATACACCCTGCGAACCTAAGTAACCTAACCTCAATAGATGAAGCATAATTGCATAAATAGAGAAACTAATCAGGTGCTATTGGAACAAAACAAGTGTGCTAGCAGAAAGATGAACTGATAGTGATTGCCATGGACTCATAGTGAGAGAGTATCATGAAGAAGAGCCTTCAGTGAGGCACTTCAGATGGATTTTGCACCCTCAAACTACAACAATGTTAGGAAGACTACTGTTGGGAGGATAACCCCCGGTAGGGTCATAAGGGGTAAAACATTACCTAGCTTGGCTTATGCCGAGTCGAAGAAATATCTAGCCGGGTCTTAGCGGTCGGGATACGAAGCTTATGTGTGGCCGACATAAGAACTATGTCGGCCCGCATAGGACAAATATGTTTACCTTGCAGGAAGCGACGAGCCGGGTCTCACGAGGGAAGGCCGAGTCAGAGAGGACGTGTGGCAGCTTTCCGAGTGAGATTCAGGAGGGGCCATGGCAAAGCATGGTCAAAAGAGAGAAGGGCGACGCCGGGTGACATAAAAGGAGCCGGGTGACGCCAAAAGCAAGGGCAAACGTACAAAGGCACCGCGACGCCCAAGAGCTGGAGTCTATGTACGGGAAGACCGTTGGCTGTATAGCTTTGTGGACTGGGTCAAGGGCTCAGGGCTAGCCCAAGACCCGGCCCACACAGTAAGGACAAAGATCCAAACAGTAACCCTAGGACCCAAAGTTGTAACCTAGCAGGCCATCGCCTATATAAGGAGGGGCATAGCTAGGGTTTGGGGAGGTTGGACCAAGTAGGAAACTAGTGCCCCGAGGCTATGCTTGAACAGCTCTAGGAGCACTTGTAAACTTCTTGGAGGAATACAATCCTAAGTGTGGAGAGTTCTGTGTGTTCTTCGTGCGCAGCTAGACCGTGCACTTACCTCAAGCGTCCATTCGGCCCCCAACTTAAGCCTACCCATGGCATCTGTCGTGACACCACCACGACAGTTGGCGCCCATCGCGGGGCAAAAGCAGGCGCTTGCTGGAGTTTTCATTCGGACGGGCAACATCATCGCCACAACGGGAGAGCGCGTCTACTCCGGCCTCATCCAGAGGTTTGGGGTGCTCGATTTCGTCAGCGACAACGCGGGCTGCTTCGGGACCAAGCCGTTCCCAAGGGGCGGTCGCTTCATCAAGTTCGGAGAGCACTAGGCCTATGTCGCGGTGCGCATGGAGCGCGCATACCCGGAGCGCATCATCCTGGAGCCGGATCCACCCGCGGTTCGCGCCATGGGAAAGCTTCACCAACTCGTCTCCGCCGAGGTCATGATGACAGCTCCAGACCCATCTGAAGGGAATATGCCCTGAGAGGCAATAATAAAGTGGTTATTATGTATATTCCAAGTATATGATAGATGTTTATTTTGCATGCTATAATTGTATTAATACAGAAATGTTAATACATGTGTGTTTAATAAACAAACAGAAAGTTCCTAGTTATGCCTCTCTCATAAACTAGATCGTTGATTAACAAGATGATCACGATAATCATAGACATTGGATGTTGTTAATAACGAGGTCACAACATTAGTGTGATGGTGTGATGAACATTCATCCGAAGTATAGCATTACGATCAAATTCATTGAGTTTATATTGCTATAACAACATACGAAGTGATCCTAATCCTTAGACCATGAGATCATGTCAATCACTAACACTGGAAGAGTATCTTGATAACATCAAACGTCACACTATAAGAGTGTGATTATAAAGATGGGTTCAGTACTACTAAAGTGTTATGTGATATGTCGGAAACGTATCTGTAACTTTTGATGCTCCATGCTTGTTTAGTATCTACTTTGCTTTGCTTTGTCTACACTTTGAGGTGCTTTTTACATGTTTTCTGGTACTAACCTATTAACAAGTTGCCACAGTGCCAGTTGCCTGTTTTCTGCTGTTTTTGGTTCCAGAAAAGCTAGTAAAGAAATATTCTCGGAATTGGACGGGTCAAAGTCAATAACTTTCCGTGGGGAACAAGAAATCCAGAGGGGAGACGGAGAGGCGTGCCAGGGCAGCCACACCCCTAGGCGCGGGTGGGCCCTGCCCCGCGCCTAGGCAGGGTGTGGGGCCCCTGGCCACCGCCTCGGCCTCCCCCTTCGCCTATAATAAGCCCCTGATGCAGAAACCATAAGTACCCGATCAATATTCCACGAAACTTTCTGTAGCCGCCGCCACCGTTGTCCCTAGATCGGGGGGATCTGAAGTTCTTCCTGGCACCCTGCCAGAGGGGAGATCATCCCGGAGGCCTTCTCTCCGGTATGATGCGTGAGTAGTTCCACCTTGGACTATGGGTCCATGTAGTAGCTAGATGGTTGTATCTCCTCCTTGTTCTTTCATGTATAGATCTTGTGAGCTCTGTTCATGATCAAGATCTAATCTATTTGTAATCATGCATGTTGTGTTTTCGGGGATCCGATGGATATTGAGATTATTATGTTGGTTTGATTAATGGTTTTGTCTTTATGATTCTATCATGTCTGTGTTGTTTGTGATCTTGCATGCTCTCCGTTGTTAGTAGCTATCTTGGCCAAGTAGTTGCTAGTGACTCCAAGAGGGGGTATTTATGCTCGATAGTCGGTTCATGCCTCTAGTTTCCAAGGAAAGTGACAGAAAAATATCTTCGGTTGTAGATGTGTTGTTGCTACTAGGGAGAAAACAACGGTCTCTTGTTCATGGAACATGTGGACTGTTTACCTTACACACTTTGCTTAAAGCAGTTGTCTGTTGCTTGCAACTTAATACTGGAGGGGTTCGGATGATAACCTGAAGGTGGACTTCTAGTCATAGATGCAGTTGGATGGCGGTCTATGTATCTTGTTGTATTGCCCAATCGAATCTCATAGGATCTTTTTGACTAGTAATTGCATTGTTATGCCTTGCTCAGTTCCTGTCAATTGCCCTGCTGTAATTTGTTTACCCTTCATGCCATGTTGTTTATCTAAGGAGAGCACCTCTAGTGAACTATGGACCCTGGTCCAATCTTTACCATTGATACATCTTCCAATGTTACTTGTTTACTTGCTGCAAACCATTACCTTCCACACAGTACATTTAATCCTTTGTTACAGCAAACCGGTGAGCTTGACAACCTCACTAATTCGTTGGGGCAAAGTCTTGAGTGTGTGTTGTGCAGGTCTCCGCGTTGCTTGCAACACATGTGTGACGTTTCCTTCCTCCTACTGGTTCGATAACCTTGGTTTCTTACGGAGGGAAAACTTGCTGCTATGCTGCTTCACACCTTGCTCTTGGGGTTCCCAATGAAGCGCTCCTACGTCAACTCAGCGCTGCATCATTATGTTGAGGCCCATGGATCGAGAGTGGAATTTGTTCATCCCGATGACGGATAGATATGCTCTAGGCCCTCTCGGTGATATCACTTTGATTAGCTTGCAAGCAAGTGATTTGATCACTAGAATGTTATATCACGGGAACAAGAAAAGAGTACATGTCAGTAACGAGATCAAACTAGGTATGGAGATATCGATGATCGAATCTCGGACATGTAATATATCGCGAAACAAAAGGATTAAGATACTAGCGTAAAAGGTTCTCGCGATCACAAGAAAGTCATTGTTGAATGTGTGGGAGTCAGTATGGATCTCTAGGTCCCGCTTCTGATTATTGATCCGAGAGGGGTCTCGATCATGTCCGCATTATTCGTGAACCCTAGGATGACACACTTAAGAGACACCGACAACATTTGGAGCAAAAGTTTCATGCTAGAAATAATAAACAAGCGCATGAATTTATTTCACTAGATACCGAAATGGGTTTTCGGGTGAAATTGCAGAAAGTGTTTTCGCATATGAAATGAAATACTAGCAAGGGGTTATATGTGAATGTTTGTCATTAAAGTAATTGACAAAATTCTGAATAAATAAAAGGAGTTTTATTTAATCAGAGTTTGCATTAAATTTGGTGTAAATTTAATGGAAATTTGAGTGGGTTTTGAGTGGAGGAAATTGAAAGGCATTTTTGTGAGTGGAGTGTCCACCCACATCAATGGAGGGAGGGCAAGGGGCAACCCCCATGCGCCGGCCAGCCCCTTGGGGTGCCCCCTCCTCCTATAAAAGGAGCCCCCTTCCTCTCTCTCACTCACACCTCCTCGTGAAGGATCTCTCTCTCCCTCTAGTTGTTGGAGATATGCCCTAGAGGCAATAATAAATGTAGTTATTATTATATCTTTGTGTTTATGATAAATGTTTACATTCATGCTATAATAGTATTAACAAGGAAACATTAATACTTGTGTGATTTGTAAACTCAATTTGAAGTCCCTAGTAAAGCCTCTATACATCACTAGCCTGTTGGTTAATAAATGATTGTGGTTTCCCTATCATGAACATTGAGATGTTATCAACAACAAGATCATGTCATTAGGAGAATGATATGGTGGACATACTCCTATAGATAAGCGTAGCATAAAGATCAAGTCATTTTAATAGTTCAATTGCTATATGCTTTCTGATACATAGTAACCTAATTCCTTCGACCATGAGATCATGCATATCACCTTTACCGGATGGATGCTTTGATGACATCAAACACCACACCGTAACTGGGTGGCTATAAAGGTGGCATTGAGTGTTCGGAAAGTATTGGTTGAGACACATGGATCAAGAGTGGGATTTGTCCATCCATATGACGGATAGATATACTCTGGGCCCTCTCGGTGGAATGTCATCCAATTAGCTTGCAAGCATGTGACTGGCTCACAAGGGATCACATATCACGGGAATGATAAAAGAGTACTTATCGGTAATGAGGTTGAACTAGGTATGCAGAGATACCGACGATCATAACCTCGGATAAGTAAATTATCGTGAGACAAAGGGAAATTGGTATCGTATGTAAGTGGTTCATTCGATCGCAAAGTAATCGTAGAAATATGTGGGAGCCATATGAATTTCCAGATTCCTCTATTGGTTATTGTTCGGAGAAGTGTCTCGATCATGTCCGCATAATTCACGAACCGTAGGGAGACACACTTAAGGATTCGACGTTGTTTGAGTAGTTATGGTATGATGAGAAAGAGACCGAATGTTGTTCGGAGTCTCGGATGGGATCCGGGATATCACGAGGAGATCCGGAATGGTCCGGAGAATAAGATTCATATAAGGAAAGTCCCGTTTCGGAGTTGGGGAATGTTTCCGGTGTTTTCATCAGGAATGTTCTAGAAGGTTCCGGAATGTCCGGCACTCCGGAGGGGAAGGGGTACATGAATGTGTCATTACAAGTTGGAATGATTGCATCATGTACTAAAGTGTCATCGCTGTTCCAAATAAAGGATTAATTCAAATCCTAGTTTGAAAAGTCAAATAGCTAAATTGAAAAGTCAAACGGCTAAATTTGGAAAGAGGAAAAGAGGAGGAGGGTGAAACCGAGTTGGGGAGGGAGTCCCTCCTCCCCAAGCCGGCGCACCACCCAAGCCGAGTTGGGGAGGGACTCCACTCCCTCCCCTTGGCCGCCGGCCCCTCCACCTATATAAGGAGGGGCAGGGCTCCCTCCTAGTACACACAAGTCCCTCACCTCAAACCCTAGAAGCTGCAGCCCACCATAGCCGCCGCCCCCTAGGGTTTTGCCCTAGCTGCTGACTTGGGGTGTCCCGGAACCCTAGCCGCCGGCTCTAGCCTCTCCTCCTTGGTGTGTCTAAACCCTAGATCGCCGAGGAGCTCTCTCATAATCCACCATACTCGCTCCGGCTTAAGGCGAAGCCTTGCGAGATCTCCCCTCTACTTCCGGTACCACGCCGTTGTGCTGCCGGAATCGCGAGGAGAGTGCTACAACCTCCACTGCCTGCTGGAACAAGGGAGAGGAAGGTCTTCGTCGAGTACCGAACGTGTGACCAACTGCGGGAGCGCTCCGGAACGCAGCGCCGGAAGGATCGTCTACGCGATCTTGATATCGGAAAGAGTACGACTACATCACCCACGAGAATCCGCTCTCGTTAAACACTTTGGAATCTTCGAGGGTAAGTTATTCCATCGACTCGTTGCTACAATCTAGTAGATAGATCTTGGCTTGTTTATTTGTATGCGATAGAAAATTTTGTTTTCCATGCTACGAATCCCTACAGTGGTATCAGAGCCGTGTCTATATGTAGATCTGTTGCACGAGTAGAACACAATGGTCATTGTGGGCGTTGATGCTTTTATTGTCGATTGCTTCTTGTGTACTTTGCATCTTGCGGTATGTTGGGATGAAGCGGCCCGGGCTAACCTTACATGACATCGTTCATGAGACTTGCTCCACGCTTGACATGCAACTTGTATTGCATAAGTGGCTTTGCGGATGCCTGTTTCTCCTAGCATAGTTAAGATCCAATTTACAACGGGTGATCAACAATACTAGTATCAATGTTGTGGTTCTTGTTTGTAAGTTAGAACGACACTTATTGAAAGCCCCAAACCACGTAAAATATGCAAAGAAAGTAGAGGCGTCTAACTTTGTTTTGCAGGGGTGTGCAGTGATGTGATATGGCCATGATTGTGATTATATTTGATGTATGCAATGTTCCTTATTGTAAGTTGGCAACCGGCAGGAGCCATATGGTTGTCTTTAATTTATGTTAAGACCCGCGTGTCTATTCAAAGTAGTTGTAATAGTTGAAGCCGGTGGACGACAACCATGGAGAAGCGTCATTGACCTTGATGCAATGCCGGTGATGATGGAGATCATGTTCGTGCTTGAAGATGGAGATCGGAAGCACAAAGAAGAAAGGCCATATCATATCACATATTATGAATTGCATGTGATGTTAATCCTTTATGCATCTTGTATTGCTTAGTAGACGACGGTAGCATTATAAGATGATCCCTCATGCACATAAATTTCAAGTCATAAAGTGTTCACCCTTAGCTAGCACCATTGCTAAAGCTTGTTGTTTCTAAGCACCACGTGATGATCGGGTGTGTTAGATTCTGCAAGTGTATACAACGTGAGCAAGCCAGATTTGCTCATGCGGAAACTAAGGTTTGATCTTGACGAGCCTAGCATGTACAGACATGGTCTCGGAACACGGATCACCGAAAGGTAAAGCATGAATCATATAGTAGATATGATGAACATGTCGATTGTTCGCCATTGAAACTATATCAACTCTCGTGATGATCGGTGTTGATGTGATGGATTTGGTTCGTGTGATCACTAAAACAATGTGAGGGATATTGTTTTGAGTGGGAGTTCACCTAGATTAATTTTATTATTAATTTGAACTCAATTTGTCATAAACTTAGTCTAAACTATTGCAAATATGTTGTAGATCAATGGCAGCCCCTACCATCAATTTTAATGCGTTCCTAGAGAAAGAAAAGTTGAAAAACAATGGAAGCAACTTCGCGGATTGGTTCCGCAATTTGAGGATTGTCCTCATAGCTGGTAATTTGACCTATGTGCTGGATGCACCGCTGGGTGACCCGCCTGCGGCTGATGCTGCCGATGAAGTAAAGAATGTTTACCTCGCTCGGAAGAATCAGTACTCCATAGTTCAGTGTGCTATCTTGTATGGTTTAGAATCAGAGCTTCAGAAAAGGTTTGAGAATTCAGACCCATATGATATTGTCGAGGATCTCAAATTGATCTTTGAGACTCATGCGGCAATTGAAAGCTATGAGGCTTCTGAAAAGTTCTTTAACTGCAAGATGGAAGAGGGCAGCTCCGTCAGTGAGCATGTGCTTAAGATGTCTGGGCACGCAAAAAAAATTCAAAGCTTGGGTATAGTGATTCCTAATGCTTTGGGATTTAACGTGTCCTCCAATCACTACCACCAAGTTACAAGAACTTTGTGATGAACTACAACATGCAGAACATGAACAAGCAGTTGCCAGAACTGTTTGCTATGTTAAAATCTGTAGAAGTGGAGATCAAGAAAGAGCACCAAGTGTTGTTGGTCAATAAGACCACCAAATTCAAGAAAGGCAAGTCTAAGCAGAAGGGACACTTCAAGAAGGGTGGTAAGAAAGTTACCACACCGGCGAAGAAGACCAAGGCTGGACCTAAGCCTGATACTGAGTGCTTTTACTGCAAGGGAGAAGGTCACTGGAAGCGGAATTGCCCAAAGTACTTGGCGGATTTGAAGAACGGCAACATCAAGAAGAAAGGTATATCTGATATACATGTTATTGATGTGTATCTCACTAGTACTCGTAGTAGTGCCTAGGTATTTGATACTGGTTCGGTTGCTCATATTTGTAACTCGAAACAGGTACTGCAGAATAAACGGAAGCTAGCGAAGAACGAGGTGACGATGCGCGTGGGAAACGGATCAAAGGTTGATGTGATCGCGGTCGGCACGCTACCCCTTCATCTACCATCGGGATTAGTTTTATACTTAAATAATTGTTATTTGGTGCCTGCGTTGAGCATGAACATTATATCGGGATCTTGTTTATTGCGAGACGGTTACTTGTTTAAGTCCGAGAATAATGGTTGTTCGATTTATATGAGTAATATGTTTTATGCACATGCACCTTTGATAGATGGTCTATTCTTATTGAATCTCGATAGTGGAAATACACATATCAACAACATTGAGGCTAAACGTTTGAAATCGAGCGATAACTCGACCTATATGTGGCACTGTCGTCTTGGTCACATTGGAGTGAAGCGTATGAAAAAACTCCATTCCGATGGAATTATTGAATCACTTGATTTTGAATCACTTGAAAGATGCGAAGCATGTCTGATGGGTAAAATGACTAAGACTCCATTTTCTGGTATGATGGAGTGAGCTACGGACTTATTGGAAATCATACATACCGATGTGTGTGGTCCAATGAGTGTAGCATCGCGCGGTGGTTATCGTTATGTTCTTACCTTCACGGATGACTTGAGTAGATATGGGTATATCTATTTCATGAAACATAAGTCCGAAACTTTCGAGAAGTTTAAGGAATTTCAAAGTGAGGTAGAGAATCAACGTAACAAGAAGATTAAATTTCTACGTTCTGATTGTGGGTGAATATCTAAGTTACGAGTTTGGCGAGCATTTGAACAAATGCGGAATACTTTCACAATTGACACCGCCGGGAACACCACAACGTAATGGTGTGTTCGAACGTCGTAATCGAACTCTCTTAGATATGGTTCATTCTATGATGTCACTTACAGATTTACCGCTATCATTTTAGGGTTATGCATTAGAAACAGCCGCATTCACTTTAAATAGGGCACCATCTAAATCCGTTGAAACGACACCATATGAATTATGGTTTGGGAAGAAACCTAGATTGTCGTTCCTTAAAGTTTGGGGATGCGAAGCCTATGTAAAGAAGTTATAGCCGGACAAGCTTGAACCCAAAGCGGAAAAATGCGTCTTCATAGGATACCCAAAGGAAACTATTGGGTATACCTTCTAGCACAGATCCGAAGGCAAAATCTTCGTTGCTAAGAATGGATCCTTTCTAGAGAAGGAATTTCTCTCGAAAGAAGTGAATGGAAGGAAAGTAGAACTCGACGAGGTTGTCGAACCTTCTCTCGAAATTGCGAGTAGCGCAGCACCGGAAGAAGTTCCTGTGGTGCCTGCACCAATTAGAGAGGAAGCTAATGATGATGATCATGAAACTTCGGTTGAAGTTGCTACAGAGCCTCGGAGGTCAACGAGAACTCGTACCACTCCAGATTGGTATGATCCCGTTATGAGTGTCATGTTGGTGGACAACACCGATGACCCTGAGACATATGAGGAAGCAATGATGAGCCCAGATTCCAATAAATGGCAAGAAGCCATGAAATCCGAGATTAGATCCATGTACGAAAACCAAGTATGGACTTTGGTGGACTTACCGGATGGCCGGAAGGCTGTCGAGAACAAATGAATTTTCAAGAAGAAAACAGATGCTGATGGTAATGTTACTGTCTATAAAGCTCGACTTGTCGCAAAAGGCACTACAACAAGACCCCCCATATAGCAATGCATACTCTGCAACGCATTAAAAATGCGTTGCAGAATATCGAAGTAGCTACACATATTTGCGTTGGTACGTACATCTGTTATCGGCTATGCGAATAACAACGAATACCATGTGTTGCATCCTATGCGTTGGAACATATCACTACTAACATGGCATGCGCAACCCTAGGCATGTATAGCTCGACGCGCCACGGACTGACCCGCTCGGGCCGAGCAAAAGCATGTCTGTTGGCCTAGCCAGGCCCGAGCTAGAAAATTTGGTAGGTTGTAAAGACGGCATAAACGGAGGCCTAACGGGTTTTTTGTGAGTTCGGCTCAGGCTTGACACTAATTATTTTTCTGGATATTTGCTTGGCATCGTTTGGGGGTTAGAATTTTTTTTTGCCTTGGCGCAAAGGCCCGAGTTATGTCCCGTGTATAATTTTTGTAGGGGTAGACGTGCGCAATTGGACGACCTTACCAACTAGTTTGCTGGCCCGTGGGTCTGAACACAATAAAGCCTAGAAAAAAATGTTTGTGCTGTTTTCCAATTAATCGTGTGCTGCATCATGTGCTTAGAAAAAATATAGGAATTAAAGTCCCTTTGCTGAATCATGTGCTTAGAAAAAAACTTAGTGCTCTTTGCCGATCGTGGGCTCAGAAAAAGAAAGAAACTCCTGACGAAGGAAAAAACCGCCCCAAGCCATATCACCTCCTGCCACCGTGACATCCGTGGGCCGCTGCCGAGCCTTCCAGCCCCACTGCGCCGCCGCTGAGCCACTATCCATCCCCACGGCGCCGCCGTCGAGCCATCCAGCTCCATTGCGCCTTCACCGAGCCGCCATCCCGCCCTACTGCGCCTCCGCCAAGCCGCCATCCCGCCCCCCTTGCTGCCGTCGAGCCGCCATCCCGCCATCACGCCCCCGCTGTGCCTCTGCCGAGCCGCCATCCCGCTCCCCTTGCGTCGTCGTTGAGCCATCAAGCCCCACTACACCGCCGCTGAGCCGCCATCCAGCCCCCTGCGCCGCCGTCAAGCCATCCAGGCCCACGGCGCTGCCGCCGATCCGCCATCCAGTCCCCTTGCGCCGTCGTCGAGCCATCCAGCCCCACGGCGCTGCCGCCGATCCACCATCAAGGAGCTCCTCCACCTTTGCCGCGGGCGATGACCAGCTGCGTCACAATCGCCGCCTAACCTGAAGCTGCCTGACACAAACATGTAAGCATCTATGGTCTCTTGAATTGGCACCTGATCACCAGGCAGCCAAACTGGGCCTCTTCATCCCTTCTATGATCTTGTTTACTGAATCTTAGGAAAAATCTAGTTTGCCAGCAAATGTCTATGATCAATTGATCCTCTAGTTCTGATGTAACTGATTTGATTGATTATAACTCGAAATAAGCAATTTTCTGTCAATGGGGTGAGAGAATAGTATTTTCCCATATTCCGTAGCTTTACCAATTTTGATGCAAGCATCATTGGGCCAATAGAACGAAGCGAGAAAATCATTTGATCCATATCTTCTGGCATTCACAACCCGACAAGCGTTGTTGCCTTCCAGGGCCCCCATGTCAACTATAGCAGGAATATATCTACAAAATTTAGCAGGGCATCAATCTAGCTTCCTAAAACATCATTAGTGCATTCTTATGATCTCTAAGTGGAAGTATTTCTCTCTCTTGGCAGTAGAGAAGAAATAGCTTTCAGTTATTACAATATTTATTAACAAGGAAGATGTCTATTTTGTGATAAATGTGGCACTACTTCTTTCTTTACTGGTCTGTATAGGTTACTGTTTGGTTGTGTTATGAAACTAGTAACTCCAATAGCCTCGCTGTTAAAAAGTAATAAGAAAATATTCTTGCTAAATGAGTAATTTTATGAGATTTGGTTCAATTTTGTGAAGTGCGTAAGGTGCGTAGTGGTAACTATGTTCATCTTCTATATCTAAATAGGAGCTCCCACTAGCCTATTTCTCTCGACATGCAAGTCTAAGAACATGCTATGCTCACATCCTGAAGAACACAACAGGGACCATCAGAGGAGCCTTATTATATTTCGTTGAGTCGAGAGAAGCTAAGTCACAATGACTACAGAATAAAAAGGTCCCTCGAAAGAAGCCATTGCTCTGCCATTCAGCCTGTTTCGGCTGTGATGCTTATCGAATGGTACTTTCATCCATTATGAATTCTCTGGTTTTGGAATGCTCTGGGTAAATAATTTTTACTGCATTTGAACAAGTTTAGATGCTAATTTTCTTTTGTCACACCAATCGTCAGAACCTGTGGAGCTGTCAGAAGAAGAGACTGAATACACTTAACATGGAAGCACGTACACAAATTTCATGTTGTATTGAACTGCTAGAAGATGTAAGCAATTGACCTTTAAGCATTCTCAGGTTGCCTCACTCTACTCCATGATAATAAACCCTAACTTTGATATGTTTGGAATCGCATGTCATTCTGTTTTCACTCTGCCCTGATGAGTTTATTACTCAGGTCGTCTCACTCTACTCATTAGAAGGTTAATATACCCGGACTTTGACATGGTTGGCCGGTATTTTGTGAATCTAAATTTGAGAATTGTAAGACACTATACATGATTTGTCCTATTTTAAAGATGGCCTCACCGGCTTCATTGCTATTTATGGAAGGTATGTTCTATTTGTAATAAATTATGGGAAATACACATCTGAACTGATTTATTGAGTAGTATATCTGTGGGTTTAAGATAACATAGTATTTCACCATGTCACATTTTTTAAAATTAATGAAAAAATTACATATAGAAAATACAAATTCCCGCTGCAAAGCGTGGGCAATCTTCTAGTTCTATAAGTGCGGGTTAAAAAACTTAAACATACAACCGTAAGAAGTACTTTTAAAAAATGTGCCAAGTACCTTGCATCTTATGTATATATTCTAACATTGCAATACTAAGTAAACTCCTTATGCAGTGTGGGTATGCATGTAGAAGTCAGCAAGCTGCTTCTGCGTTACCCTAGAGGAAATAGCCGGTACTTAGCCGGTGTAGATGGATTTTTGGAATTTGCATACAAAGACGTCTTGGACTATTTTTATGCCCCGCTTGCTCTGGACTCTGGAGCTATCATCGAGACCCCATCTGACTTCTCTCGCATTCTTCTCACTCGGCCGGATGGCTGTGCAGATGCAAATTTTAAAAGAGGCAAGCAACTGTGCGCCGCTGCACCATCGGTTCTCACCATGGAAGGACGAGAGAGCCTCCAGGTCCTTCTCCATTTTTTCTGCCTCTACCTCTCTATGGGGCATGAAGTTTTATATTGATGAACTACTAGACAAGAGGGAGAGCGTTGTAACTATGCAAAACAATAGTGCAATGCCTTTTTTCCCTAGAGCGGTGGATTTGGGAGTAACGGGGATGATCTAGAAAGACGTAGACATAGCAGCTGTTAGGCTAAGAGTTTACTTCCTTATATTTGCATGTGCGTATTACCCTTGACGCTTTTTTTTTGGAAATTCCAGTGTCTCACTCTGCTTTACTTTTATTTAATTCGAGTTTCCTTTGTTTCATCGATCCAAAGGAATCAATGTTTTAGGTAAGAAAATATATAGTAGCTTAATCAACATGGATCTCAACTCTATTAGTTCTTAGTTCTCCTAATTTGTCTCTTCATTTTTGTACGGGTTTTCTCTTCCTTTTGAGGCTGCATCATGAGTCTCTAAAAATCGTTGGTGTGTGTTGCAGGCTAGCTTGAACTACTAGGAATGACTAAGAAACATGTCCATTTTTACTAGGCGTGTATGCATTCATCTTCTCTTTTCTTAGATTTTTCATGTTTCATGGTACAATTCAATTTCAGTTGTTGGATTATATGCGGAACGATAATCCACCTTTAAGATGTTGTTATGCTTTAGCTTAACACAATATTGAATTTCTTAATTTTATAGTGCGCAATCATCAATATATATTTCCAACAAGCTTCAAGTTTTAATACATTTTCTTACATGTATTCTAGCAGAAAACAAGAAGGAAGCAGCCATTCCGCCAGAGAAATATTTTTACATCAGTTAGTTTTGTTCGGTTTGGCAAGAGCCTATTTCAAATGATATGTTTTCAACACACATCTGTTAGCAGTCCCCAAGGAAGGAAAGTGCTAGTGCAGAAAAGGTTAGTACAGATTCATATGAAGTTTTTTACTTTATATTATGATTGTTTTTCTCTTCTGATTATCTTGGTATCCAGAACATGAAGAGCTCAAAAGGGGCTAGTGCAACAAAGAATGCTAATGTATGATATGGAATTTCTAATCCTTTTACTTCTCCTTTTAATTTTGCTTATGATTTAATGTATGCATCTGGATGTTGAACTATATCTTCTCCAGCAAAAACAATGCAATACGGCTAATTGCTCGGATGCCAACTCAATAGATGTACGCGCATCATGTTTGTTTTATTCATGATTCTTCACATGTTTGAAATTGCATTGGAATTATTTTCTTATGTACTTTTGTTTATGTTAAAGGTTGGCACTATAATATTTTTGAAGAGTTTGGGAAATCTAAAAATAATGTTGCTCTAGCTACACTCCAAAGTAGAGACCCCGAATATACAGTTGAAGGTGTTAAACTTGGAAATCAATTCTAGGTAGTGTGTGTCGATGCTATTTTGGCAAAATCAAATCTGATGAGTTGATATGACCACTGAAAAAAGTCAAGATTATTGTTCATGCAGCAAGATTAACTATAGCATGCCCTTCAACCTTTGTATGTTACTCTCTTTGAAATTTTACCCCTCTTAAATATTGCTACTTAATTAACCTGATATTCTCAATTTTTGTTCTTGTAGATTTCCAAGATAAATTGATGATGTCTTGTTGGGGTGTTGATTGCCATATGGATACTGATGCTACTACTAGGCAGCTCACATTATGTTTTAGAATGTCATTTTCATGGTTAATGTTTGGAACAGAACATATATATTTGTAATAGTGCAAGTACCAGATAATTTGTATTCCATAAATCTTCTTCTTTGTAATGCAGCATAGACGAAATATTATATGAAATGTTTATATTTCCTGTAGCGTCTCTCCTGTGTGCACTATCTACATTGACCTAGTGATTGTTGTGAAAAATATGTAAGCTATTATTGACTGGTTGTGATATGTAGCATTGTTTCTATGTGCTGCAAAGTTCGGTCATGTCAATTTGAAATCCATTCCTACAGGAACTACCAACGCATGCAAAGTGTTGTTATCCTCTTCTCATATATGTTGCTATCTTACAACACTTATGCACATCAATTACCAACACATTATTTTGCGTTGTTGTAGACCCTTGCAACGCCACCAACGGCAACACATAATAATCCGTTGGTATAGACCCTACCAACGCTTATATGGACATTTGGCAACGCATTGGTGCGTGGCTGAAGGGAAGGTCATGTTGTAGTGAGGGTTTCGACAAATTCAAGGAGTTGACTACGATGAGATTTTTTCACCGGTAGCGAAGCTAAAGTCTGTGAGGATTATGTTAGCAATTGCTGCATATTACGATTATGAGATATGGCAGATGGATGTCAAAACAGCATTCCTCAATAGAGACATTGATGAAGAGTTGTATATGATGCAACCCAAAGGTTTTGTCGATCCTAAAGATGCTAACAAGGTATGCAAACTTCAACGGTCCATCTATGGATTGAAGCAAGCATCCCGAAGTTGGAATCAACGTTTTGATAAGGTGATCAAAAGTTTTGGTTTTATACAAACTTATGGAGAAGCTTGTATTTACAAGAAAGTGAGTGGGAGCTCTGTAGCATTCTTAATACTATATGTGGATGACATATTGTTGATTGGGAATGATGTAGACCTTCTTAATAGTGTCAAGGAATATTTGAATAATAGTTTTTCAATGAAGGATCTTGGCGAAGCAGCTTACATATTAGGCATAAAGATTTACAGAGATAGATCGAAACGCCAAATATCATTGTCACAGAGTACATATTTGGACAAAGTTCTAAAGAGGTTTGGAATGGAAGATAGCAAGAAAGGATTCTTTCCCATGTTGCCCAATACGACCTTGAGTAAAACTCAAAGTCCGACATCGGCAGAAGATAGAGAAAGGATGAGTAAGACTCCCTATGCCCCAGCCATAGGATCTCTAATGTATGCCATGCTATGTACTAGACCCGACATTGCATATGCTGTTAGTTTGACTAGCAAATATCAAAGTGATCCAGGAGTGGATCATTGGACAGCGGTCAAAAACATCCTTAAGTACTTGAGAAGAACTAAGGATATGGTTCTTTCTTATGGAGGTGATGAACAGCTCGTTGTTAATGGTTACACCGATGCTAGTTGGAACACCGATCCGGATGATTCTAAATCACAATCTGGATACGTATTTATTTTGAATGGTGCAGCAGTTAGCTGGAGGAGTGCAAAGCAAAGCGTTGTGGCGAGATCTTCAACTGAATCAGAATACATGGCTGCTTCGGAGGCTTCACAAGAAGCGATATGGATGAAAGAGTTCATTACAGAGCTGGGTGTGGTTCCTAGTGCGCTGGACCCAATGTCTATCTACTGTGATAACATGGGCGCCATAGCCAATGCACAAGAACCAAGGTCACACAAGAAGCTGAAGCACATCAAGCTACGTTTTCACGCTATTCGAGAACATATCCAAGATGGGGATATAAAGATTTGCAAAGTACACACAGATCTGAATGTGGCGGATCCGTTGACTAAACCTCTCCCGAGGGCAAAACATGACCAGCACCAAACTGCCATGGGTGTTCGGTATATTACCATGTAATCTAGATTAGATGACTCTAGTGCAAGTGGGAGACTGATGGAGATATGCCCTAGAGGCAATAATAAATGTAGTTATTATTATATCTTTGTGTTTATGATAAATGTTTACATTCATGCTATAATAGTATTAACAAGGAAACATTAATACTTGTGTGATTTGTAAACTCAATTTGAAGTCCCTAGTAAAGCCTCTATACATCACTAGCCTGTTGGTTAATAAATGATTGTGGTTTCCCTATCATGAACATTGAGATGTTATCAACAACAAGATCATGTCATTAGGAGAATGATATGGTGGACATACTCCTATAGATAAGCGTAGCATAAAGATCAAGTCATTTTAATAGTTCAATTGCTATATGCTTTCTGATACATAGTAACCTAATTCCTTCGACCATGAGATCATGCATATCACCTTTACCGGATGGATGCTTTGATGACATCAAACACCACACCGTAACTGGGTGGCTATAAAGGTGGCATTGAGTGTTCGGAAAGTATTGGTTGAGACACATGGATCAAGAGTGGGATTTGTCCATCCATATGACGGATAGATATACTCTGGGCCCTCTCGGTGGAATGTCATCCAATTAGCTTGCAAGCATGTGACTGGCTCACAAGGGATCACATATCACGGGAATGATAAAAGAGTACTTATCGGTAACGAGGTTGAACTAGGTATGCAGAGATACCGACGATCATAACCTCGGATAAGTAAATTATCGTGAGACAAAGGGAAATTGGTATCGTATGTAAGTGGTTCATTCGATCGCAAAGTAATCGTAGAAATATGTGGGAGCCATATGAATTTCCAGATTCCTCTATTGGTTATTGTTCGGAGAAGTGTCTCGATCATGTCCGCATAATTCACGAACCGTAGGGAGACACACTTAAGGATTCGACGTTGTTTGAGTAGTTATGGTATGATGAGAAAGAGACCGAATGTTGTTCGGAGTCTCGGATGGGATCCGGGATATCACGAGGAGATCCGGAATGGTCCGGAGAATAAGATTCATATAAGGAAAGTCCCGTTTCGGAGTTGGGGAATGTTTCCGGTGTTTTCATCAGGAATGTTCTAGAAGGTTCCGGAATGTCCGGCACTCCGGAGGGGAAGGGGTACATGAATGTGTCATTACAAGTTGGAATGATTGCATCATGTACTAAAGTGTCATCGCTGTTCCAAATAAAGGATTAATTCAAATCCTAGTTTGAAAAGTCAAATAGCTAAATTGAAAAGTCAAACGGCTAAATTTGGAAAGAGGAAAAGAGGAGGAGGGTGAAACCGAGTTGGGGAGGGAGTCCCTCCTCCCCAAGCCGGCGCACCACCCAAGCCGAGTTGGGGAGGGACTCCACTCCCTCCCCTTGGCTGCCGGCCCCTCCACCTATATAAGGAGGGGCAGGGCTCCCTCCTAGTACACACAAGTCCCTCACCTCAAACCCTAGAAGCTGCAGCCCACCATAGCCGCCGCCGCCCCCCTAGGGTTTTGCCCTAGCCGCCGACTTGGGTTGTCCCGTAACCCTAGCCGCCGGCTCTAGCCTCTCCTCCTTGGTGTGTCTAAACCCTAGATCGCCGAGGAGCTCTCTCATAATCCACCATACTCGCTCCGGCTTAAGGCGAAGCCCTGCGAGATCTCCCCTCTACTTCCGGTACCACGCCGTTGTGCTGCCGGAATCGCGAGGAGAGTGCTACAACCTCCGCTGCCTGCTGGAACAAGGGAGAGGAAGGTCTTCGTCGAGTACCGAACGTGTGACCGACTGCGGGAGCGCTGCCGGAACGCAGAGCCGGAAGGATCGTCTACGCGATCTTGAGATCAGAAAGAGTACGACTACATCACCCACGAGAATCCGCTCTCGTTAAACACTTTGGAATCTTCGAGGGTAAGTTATTCCATCGACTCGTTGCTACAATCTAGTAGATAGATCTTGGCTTGTTTGTTTGTATGCGATAGAAAATTTTGTTTTCCATGCTACGAATCCCTACACTAGTATTTATCCCCCATGGTCTCGGACTAGCGAGATACATGTTCCCGGTGGCTATTCGACAAGAAAGAGTTGTGCTTTCGCTGCATCACTGGAGCGAGGAGGCGGAGGTTGCTCGGTGCCTCGGACGTGTGTGCGAGCACGGATGCACCGCTGATTTGCGGCGCTAGGACTTCCTCTCGATCTTGAGATCGGCAAGAGATCGTCTACATCAACCACGAGTTCAACCTCGTTAAGCTTTGTCGGTCTTCAATGGTATGTTATCTACGGATGTATATCCGCCTGTTGCTTGTATCTAGTAGATAGATCTTGGTACATAGTTGTTCCCATCGTAGGAAAAAAATTGTTTTCTATGCTGCAAACCCTACTGTGGTATCAGAGCCGGATCTATGCGTAGATGCTTTGCACGGGTAGTACACATATGAGTATGTGGGCGATGATGATCATGTTATTGCTTCTTAGTTTTACTTTGGATATTGGTGGCATAGTGGGATGAAGCGTCCCGGACAAACTTTACATGTCCTCGCACATGAGACATGTTCCACGCTTGACATGCAACTAGTTTTGCATAAGTGGCTAGCGGGTGTCTGTCTCTCCTACTATGGTCAATATCTAATTTGCAACAAGTTGTCAACAATTTTGTTATCCTCGTTGTGGTTCATGTTCGTAGGTAAGAACGGTTCTATCTTCGAAAGCCCTAAGCCACGTAAAACTTGCAATGGATAAATTAGAGGCATCTAGTTTAGATTGTTGCTGGGCTAGTGTCATGATATGGTGATGTTGTAAGTAGAAGTATAAGTTGATACTCTTATAACACACATAACGTGTAAGTTCCATAGACCTTGGCCTTACACATAGAGGTATGATAGTGATCATACCACGATTCACATGATGGAGATCGAATGCAAGAACCATATCATTCCACTTATAAACATGTGATGTTTGATTGCATCTTATATTTCTTGTTTGGCGTTTTATTAGCATAATAAGTGATCCCTCATTTAGATATCAAGATAAGAATGTGTTCTTCCTTAAGTATGCACCGATTATGTTTCGTCGCTCCAAGACATCATGTGATGATCGGGTGTTCTTGTATCCACGATCATATTTCAGGTGTAAGAAAATTACACACGCGAATATTAAGGTTCTTACTTGGTGAGCCTAGCATGTACAAACATGGTCTCGGAACATGGACCGAAAGTTTAAGCATGAGTCGTATGGAAGATATGATGCCCATTTGATGCTCTCCTTTGAAGCTACACCGACTCACGTGATGATCGGACTTGGTGTAGTGGATTTGGTTCATGTAATCACCAAAAAGGCACGAGGGATGTCGTTTTTGAGTGGGATTTCATTCTTAATTTGGATTAGTCGAACTCAATCTATCATAAACTTAGTCTAAACTTTACAAATTTTGTTGTAGACGGCACCACCTGCTTTTAATTTCAATGTGTTCATGGAGAAAGAGAAACTTGCAACGAACGGTAGCAACTTTACCGAATGGGCCATGTATTTGAGGATTTTCCTCTCTGCTGCACAAAAGCAATATGTGCTAGAAGCGCCGCTAGGACCCCCACCGTTCGATGATGCCCTTGATGAGGAGAATAATGTCTATCAGACTCGTCAGGAGGACCACAATTTAGTTCATTGCGGTATATTGTATGGGCTAGAGCTAGAACTTCGAAAGCGTTTCGAAAACGGCAATGCGTTTGATACAATGGGTGAGTTGAAAATGATTTTGACACACATGCTGTTGTAGAGAGCTACAATGCTTCAGAAAAGTTCTTTAGCTGCATGATGGAAGAGAACAGCTCCGTAAGTGAGCATGTACTCAAGATGTCGGATTACGCCGATAAGCTTGTGTCCTTGGTAATAACGATTCCCATTGACTTAGGCATCCATCGTGTTCTGAAGTCTCTGCCACCTAGCTATAAGAGCTTCGTGATGAACTATAATATGCAAGGCATGAAGAAGTCTCTCCCCGAGCTTCTATCAATGCTTAAAACTGCAGAAGTGGAGATCAAGAAAGAACATCAAGTGTTGATGATCAATAAGACCACTGGTTTCAAGAAAGATAAGAAGGGAAAATGGAAGGGGGTAAGGGCGAAAAGCCAGTTGCCGTGCCTAAAAAGAAACCCCGAGTTGGCCCTAAGTCTGATACCGAGTGCTATTATTACAAGGGGACTGGCCACTGGAAGTGCAACTGCCCCAAGTATTTGGCAGACAAGAAGGCCGGCAAGGCAAATAAAGGTATATATGATATACATGTTATTGATGTGTACTTGACTAGTACTCGCAGTAGCACCTGGGTATTTGATACCGGTTCAGTTGCTAATATTTGTAACTCGAATCAGGGGTTGCGGAATAAGCGACCGCTAGCAAGGGGTGAGGTCAAGATGTGTGTCGACAATGGATCAAGTGTTGATGTGATCGCCATCGGAACGCTACCTCTCCACTTACCATCGGTATTAGTTATAAACTTGAATAATTGTTATCTGGTGCCAGCACTGAGCATGAACATTGTACCTAGATCATATTTGATGCGAAGTGGTTATTCATTTAAATCCGAGAACAATGGTTGTTCTATTTATATGAATGGAATATTTTATGGTCATGCACCGATGATGAATGGTTTATTTCTGTTGGATCTCGATAAATGTTACACATATTCATAATGTTGATGCTAAATGGATTAAACTTAATTATGATATATCCGCATATATTTGGCACTGCCGTCTAGGTCATATTGGCGTTAAATGCATGAAGAAGCTCCATTCAGATGGACTTTTGGAATCTCTTGATTTTGAATCATTTGATACATGTGAGCCATGCCTTATGGGCAAGATGACTAGAACGCCATTTTCCGGTTCAATGGAACGGGCGACGGATTTATTGGATATCATACATTCTGATGTATGTGGTCCAATGAGTGTGTCGGCGCGAGGTGGATATCGTTATTTTGTAACTTTCACGGATGATTTCAGTAGATACGGTTATATCTACTTGATGAAACACAAGTCTGAAACCTTTGAAAAGTTCAAGGAGTTTCAGAGTGAAGTGGAAAATCATCGTAATAGAAAGATCAAATTTCTACGGTTCGACCGTGGAGGTGAGTATCTAACTTACGAGTTTAGCACTCATATGAAAGAGTGTGGAATTGTTTCACAACTCACACCTGCCGGAACACCACATCGAAATGGTGTGTCGGAACGTCGTAATTGTAATTTATTAGATATGGTTCGATGTATGATGTCTCTGACGGACTTGCCACTGTCATTTTGGGGTTATGCACTAGAAACTGCTACATTCACTTTAAATCGGGCACCATCTAAATCCGTTGAAAAGACACTGTATGAATTGTGGTTTGGAAACAAACCTAAGCTGTCATTTCTTAAAGTTTGGGGATGTGATGTTTATGTGAAGAAACTTCAACCAGATAAACTCGAACCCAAAGCGGAAAATGCGTCTTCATAGGATACCCTAAGGAAACTATTGGGTATTCCTTCTATCACAGATCCGAGGGCAAGGTTTTTATTGCCACGAATGGATCCTTTCTAGAGAAAGAGTTTCTCGCGAAAGGTGTGAGTAGTCGGAAGGTAGAACTCGAAGAGGTTGTAGAACCTTCTCTTCATAGTATGGCGAGTAGCGCAGCGCCGGAAGTCGTTTCGGAGTTGGCTTCACCAATTGAAGAGGGAACTAATGATAATGATCATGAAGCTCTAAAAGAGAATACTACCAAACCTCGCAGGTCTAGCAGGACGCGTGCAGCTCCCGACCTGTACGGAAATCCTGTTATGAATTTCATGGTTGATGAAATTGATGACCCTACGATGTATGAAGAAGAAATGATGAGCCCGGATTCCAACAAATGGTTAGAAGCCATGAAATCCGAGATGGAATCCATGTATGAAAACCAAGTTTGGAACTTGGTGGACTTACCTCACGACCGAAAGGCCGTGGAGAATAAATGAATTTTCAAAAGGAAAACTGATGCTGATGGTAATGTGACCGTCTATAAAGCTCGAATTGTCACAAAGGGGTTTCGACAAATTCAAGGATTTGACTATGATGAGACATTCTCTCCCGTAGAGATGCTAAAGTCAGTTAGGATTAGATAGCAATTGTTGCATATTTCGACTATGAAATATGGCAGATGGATGTCAAAACTGCGTTCCTCAATGGCAATATTGAAGAAGAGTTGTATATGATACAACCAAAGGGTTTTGTCGATCCTAAGGATGCTAACAAGGTATACAAGATTCAGTGATCCATCTATGGACCGAAGCAAGCATCCCAGAGTTGGAATCTCCGCTTTGATGAGGTGATCAAAGAGTTTGGATTTGTCCAAACTTATGGAGAGGGTTGTATTTACAAGAAAGTGAGTGGGAGCAATGTGGCATTTCTGATATTATATGTGGATGACATATTACTGATCGGAAATGATATAGATATTTTAAACGGTGTTAAAAGTTATCTAAACAACAAATTTTCAATGAAGGACCTAGGTGAAGTGTCATACATATTAAGCATAAAGATCTATAGAGATAGATCTAGGCGCCTAATAGGGCTATCGCAAAGTACATACCTTGATAAGATTTTAAAGAAGTTTAAAATGGACGGAAGTAAGAAGGGGTTCTTACCTATGTTGCAAGGCAAGACATTGAGTAAGATTCAAAGTCCGGCTACGGCGGAAGAAAGAGAGATAATGGACAAAGTCCCCTATGCTTCAGCCATAGGCTCTATAATGTACGCCATGCTATGTACAATACCGGATGTGGCACATGCTATTAGTTTGACTAGTAGGTACCAATCTGATCCAGGATCGGAACACTGGATAGCGGTCAAGAATATCCTTAAGTACTTACGAAGAACTAAGGATATGTTTCTTGTGTACGGAGGTGAAGAAGAGCTCGTCACTAAGGGTGTGTTTGGTAGCCCGTTTCAACCCAGATTTTCTCAACTCAGCTCAATTTCGGGTGTTTGGTAGGTCGGGTCTCTAATCTGGGCACTGCCCACCTAATACCAAAACGGCCTCTCAGCCCTGCCCGGTTGCGAAGCTCAAAACGAGCTTCGCACCTCAGCCCTGCCGAGTCGATCCCGAAAAACGGTCTCACGCGTCGCGAATTTTCCCCGTTCGTCCGCCCACCACTGCCCAGACCCCAACCCGACCCTCGAACCGCCCCCATTTCTTCTTTCTGCCTCTTTCGCTCACCCGCACCGCACATTGCCGCCATCCCTCCGGACCCCAGATCCCGCCGCCGATCAGCCTTCTCCGCCCCTCTCTCTCAGCTGCAACACCTCCCAGCGCTCGTCCCCTTCGCGCAGCCCTCCCGTGTTCGTCGGGAGCTCCACAACAGATACACGCCCCAATCTGGAGCAGTTGGTCTTCAACCCGTTTCGTAGCGCCAGATCCCGTCGACGACGAGCTATTGAAGCCCCATGGTTGCAGCTCGCGTGCGCGACCCTGCGGTGGCGTGATTCCGCACAGGCAGATCTGTAGGCTTGCTATTCTTTATAAACGACATGCTGAATCCGGTAGTTTTTCTAATGTTCTTGTTCGGTTCGTCTTGATGTCAGGTTATGGTTGTTTCGTATCTCCCGTGTGCCTTCTCCATTGTGCTTTTTCCCTTCAGTTTTTGGTTTTAATGCGTGCTTAATGGAATGAAGATCTTAGCTCTCTAGCACTTTTGATTTGTACAATACCGATTGATTGATGTATAGTAATGACCGTGTCTTGGATTGTAGATGCGTTTCTGGTTGTGATTGAAGAAAGTTTGTTCATGTGTGTATATTCAGAGATCAATTTCTAATGAAAATGAGTTTTGCATAGCTCTTGCGGATGTGTATGTCAATCTGCTGTGTATACATCACTATACTATAAAAAGTTTCATATTATCTAGTATGTATGCATCTCTGATACCAAACAACATCTCAACTCAGAAAGTCTTAGCAGACACAGGCTACCAAACACATGACATAATCTTAAGCCAACTTGGTTGGGCTCACCATGTATGAGAAGAGAAAGGAATTCTAGGTTCAACCGGGCTACCAAACAGACCCTAAGTGTTATGTCGACACTAGCTTTGACACTGATCCGGAGACTCTAAGTCTCAATCCGGATACGTATTTCTCATGAATGGTGGAGCGGTTAGTTGGAGGAGTTCCAAACAACCTGTGGTGGCAGGATCAACAACGGAGGCCGAATATCTTGCTGCTTCGGAAGCGGCTCAGGAAGCGGTTTGGATGAAGGAGTTCATATCCGAACTAGGTGTGGTTGCGATCGCGTTGGACCCAATGGTGATCTATTGTGACAACAATGGTGCCATAGCCAATGCCAAAGAACCAAGGTCTCACAAGAATTCCAAGCATATTAAGCGCCGGTTTCACTCCATCCGCGAGCATGTCAAGGATGGAGATCTAAAGATTTGTAAAGTACACACAGATATCAATGTAGAAGATCCATTGAATAAAACTCTCCCTAGAGCAAAACATGATCAACACCAGAACTCCATGGGTGTTAGATTTATCACTATATAACTAGATTTATTGTCTCTAGTGCAAGTGGGAGACTGAAGGGAATATGCCCTAAGAGGCAATAATAAAGTGGTTATTATGTATATTCCAAGTATGTGATAGATGTTTATTTTTCATGCTATAATTGTATTAATACGGAAACGTTAATACATGTGTGTTTAATAAACAAACAGAAAGTTCCTAGTTATTCCTCTCTCATAAACTAGCTCGTTGATTAACAAGATGATCAAGGTTTCCTAATAATGGACATTGGATGTTGTTAATAACGAGGTCACAACATTAGTGTAATGGTGTGATGAACATTCATCCGAAGTATAGCATTACAATCAAAGTCATTGAGTTTATATTGCTATAACAACATACAAAGTGGTCCTCATCCTTAGACCATGAGATCATGTCAATCACTAACACTGGAAGAGTATCTTGATAACATCAAACGTCACACCGTAACAGGGTGATTATAAAGATGGGTTCAGTACTACTAAAGTGTTATGTTGAGGCCCATGGATCAAGAGTGGAATTTGTTCATCCCGATGACGAATAGATATGCTCTAGGCCCTCTCGGTGATATCATATTGATTAGCTTGCAAGCAAGTGATTTGATCACTAGAATGTTATATCACGGGAACAAGAAAAGAGTACATGTCAGTAACGAGATAAAACTAGGTATGGAGATACTGATGATCGAATCTCGGACATGTAATATATCGCGAAACAAAAGGATTAAGATACTAGAGTAAAAGGTACTCGCGATCACAAGAAAGTCATCGTTGAATGTGTGGGAGTCAGTATGGATCTCTAGGTCCCGCTTCTGATTATTGATCTGAGAGGGGTCTCAATCATGTCCGCATTATTCACGAACCGGAGGGCGACACATTTAAGAGACACCGACACCATTTGGAGCAAAAGTTTCATGCCGGAAAGAATAAACAAGCGCAGGAATTTATTTCACTAGATACCGAAACGGGTTTTTGGGTGAAATTGCAGAAAGTGTTTTTGCATGTGAAATGAAATACTAGCAAGGGGTTATATGTGAATATTTGTCATTAAAGTAATTGACAAAATTCTGAATAAGTAAAAGGAGTTTTATTTAATGAGAGTTTGCATAATGGGAATTTGAGTGGGTTTTTGAGTGGAGAAAATTGAAAGGCATTTTTGTGAGTGGAGTGTCCACCCACATCAATGGAGGGAGGGCAAGGGGCAGCCCCCATGTGCTGGACACCCCTTGGGGTGCCCCCCTCCTCTTATAAAAGGAGCCCCTCCCTCTCTCTCACTCACACCTCCTCGTGAAAGATCTCTCTCCCCCTCTAGTATTTATCCCCCATGGTCTCGGACTAGCGAGATACATGTTCCCGGTGGCTATTCGGCAAGAAAGAGTTGTGCTTCAGCTGCATCGCTGGAGCGAGGAGGCGGAGGTTGCTCGGTGCCTCGGACGTGCGTGCGAGCACGGATGCACCGCTGATTTGTGGCGCTAGGACTTTCTCTCGATCTTGAGATCAGCAAGAGATCGTATACATCAACGACAAGTTCAACCTCCTTAAGATTTGTCGGTCTTCAAGGGTATGTTCTCTACGGATGTATATCCGCCCGTTGCTTGTATCCAGTAGATAGATCTTGGTACATATTGTTCCCATCGTAGGAAATTTTTTGTTTTGTATGCTACGAACCCTACACCATCGTGTCCCCCAGCACCTCCAGTAGATCCTGTAGTGAATGAGAATGTTGAGGGAGAAAACCTAGAAGGAATGCCAAGGGCAACAGAACTGCGAAAGCGCCATTAGAGAAGCTAGAAAACATAGCTAGGAGTAAAAGAGCCAAAGAGTTGCAGGAAGCAATAGAAAAATTAGCAGAGCCAGTGGCACCAGCAGTTGACCCGGCGCGCATACAAGCCAAGTTAGAGGAAACCAGGAAAAAAGTGCTAAAAAGGCAAAGGAATTAGCCCAGATGAAGTAGGATATGGATATCATGATCCAAGAGTATAACTCGGAAAATCGAGTCAAGGGCGCTAAGACCCAGCTTGATGCAACAAGAATGAGAGGAAGGAACCTCAATGAAGAACTGGCAGATCCTGCGTCAAAGATAAAGCTAGAAAACAGCAACGAAACAGCCATGCGGCAGACATACAACACGGAAGCAATAAACTTGAGAGCCGCAGAGGCGACAATGGCCGACTTACCCCATCTAACGGGTGAGGCAAAGAAAAAGAAACAGGAACAAGTAAATGAATTGGTGAGAGCAGCAGGAATGCTGAATGAAGCATACTACAGGGAGAATCCGGGTATAGCTGGAAGGTCACAACTCGTTCACTCGGCAACTCCAATCCTGGCAAGGTCGGCAGGGCATACGACATCCTCGCCAGGAATAGCGCTGAGACAGAGAAAAGAAAAAGTGTGGACTCAGGAAGAAACAAGCAGATTGTTGCCTATGATCTGGCAGTGGTTCAAGGAAACCAGGCCCGTGCCCAGGGAACAAGAAGAAATGCTGCTCAAGGAAATGAGAATCAAGAAAATGTTGGCCGAGAAAGGCAAGTAGGACAAAGAAATGACAATGGAGTCTAGAACTTTGCTCCTCAAGCTAGGCGTGGGACTCACTCGGCAGGAGGAGGAAACCTAGCTCCGAATCCTCCACCAGCCCAACCCAAAAATAGACAGCAAAGTGCGGGGAAAGAAGTGCAGCAGCCCACAGACCCAAACGCCAACAGGTACAATGATGGTTACTCGGCAATGGTAAATGACGGGTATGAATTTCCAGATCATGTGTATCAAGCTATGGGATCCAGACTCGGAGGCAGGAATCTCCAGCCGGATGATGCAAGGCTAAAGCTACCGAATAAACATGGTAGAGCTAATCGAATCACAAGGTCCACAGGGTCCACTGTGTTTTGGCCCAAGGATCATGAGAGAGCCGCCGGTGCCAAACTTTCAGCTGGCAAGAGGAACAAAAACCTATGATGGAAGCACAAAACCAGAGGACTGGCTCATAGATTATGGAACTGCGGTGAAAATCGCACAGGGAAATCTGAGATGGGCAGTGCGGTATGTACCACAAATGCTAGAGGGACCAACGCGGTTGTGGCTCAATAATTTGCCACCAGGAAGCATCAACAGCTGGATCGATTTCCAAGAAGCTTTTGTGAGTAATTTCACAAGCACCTACAAGAGGCCAAATCACCCACAACAACTGGCTATGTGCAAGCAAAGACCGAATGAAACAAACAGAGAGTTTCTCACTAGATGGTGCACTATGCGCAACTCTTGCAAAGGGATAATCGAGTCCCAGGCCATTGCATGGTTTGCACAAGGATCCAGGCACATAAGTGTGCTATGGCAAAGGTTACAGAGAGATATGTCGGCAAGCTTAGCCGAAACAATAAGAATTGCTGACTCGTACGCATTAGGAGATCCAACTCAGCCTCTGCTCATGTTGGCAGACGGGATGACTGAGACTCAGATCTATGACGCAGCCGGGTCACAAAGGCGCCAAGAAAGTGACGAATATAGAAGCAAAAGACAAGATGAGAGACCAGACTACAGGTATGGTTCGACTCAAGTCGCATCCGTAAGTCAAGATCATCTAGATGCTGGAAGCAGCCAGCGTCAAAGGACAAGTGGGCAACAAGAATGGATACCAAAGAATGATGGCAAAAAGCCATATGAACAGAGAAAGCCATATCAAGAAAGGAAGAAGTACACTTATTAGATGATGTTGGATCAGCCGTGTAAGTTTCACACGCCAAGTCCGAGTAAGCTGGCAAATCACACAACAAGACAATGCACTTGGTTACATAAGGGTGACAGAGTAGACTCGCCAACTCAGCAGCTACCACCACCTCCCCCACCACCACCCACAGGAGGAAATGCTCAGGTTGTTGGGGCTGAGCATAGATATGAGAACCAACAACCGAGATATCATAACCAAGAAATAAGAGAGGCTGTACACCAAGTGCATGACCCAAGAGGTGATGACGCTCATGTCGGCCATGGGAACAGAAACGAGTACATAGAGCATCACCAGAGCTATGTCGTGTTTGTTACAGAGCCAAATGACAAGAAAAGTCAACAACAACGGATGATGGAAGTGAATGTGACAATGCCAACAATACCAAAATACATGCACTGGTCTGAATAGGAGATAACTTGGAGCATAAAGGATCACCCCAAGATCATGCCGACACCAGGAGGCTATGCTCTTGTTTTGGATCCAACTTTCATGGGCCTAGATATCAATGTGAAGTTTTCCAAGGTATTGATAGACGATGGCAGTAGCATCAACATCATGTACAAGGATACCATGCTCAAGTTAGGCATCACTATGAACATGTTGGAGCCGACTAAGACAACCTTCCATGGCATTGTGCCGGGATTGTCATGTGAGCCAATTGGCAAGATCTGGGTTGATGTTTTATTCGGCAATAGGGAGAACTGTCGCACTGAAGCCATATAGTTCGAGGTGGTAGACCTGGTCAATTCATACCATGCCTTACTCGGCAAGCCATCTATGGCAAAGTTCATGGCCACTCCTCACATTGCCTACTTAAAGATGAAACTGCCAGGTCCATGTGGAGTTATCACAGTTGAGGGTGACTACAAGCGATCTATCACATGTGCCTCAGCCAGATCTTCGCTGGCCGAGTCACTGGTGATAGCGCAGGAAAAGAAGCAAATGATGGAAGTTGCAGCATTGGCCAAGGCGGCATAGATTTCTATGCTAGCACTCACTAACCCACATGGCAGCGTGTCTTTCCAAGCCACCAAGGAAACAAAGAAGATACAGGTTGATGAGGTTTTCCTAGAGCGCACAATGACTATTGGCGTCGGGTTATCTGACAAATAGGAAAGCGAGCTCACCAGCTTCCTCCATGAGAATCGGGATATCTTTGCATGGTCCACGCAAGACTTGCAGGAAGTTCCGAGGGAGTTGGCTGAGCACTCTCTTCATGTAAGGCCAGATTCCAAGCTGGTGAAGCAACCCCTCCACCGCTTCACTAAGGATAAGAGGAAAGTGACAGCCGCCGAGATAGCCAGGCTCTTGACTGCCGGGTTTATCATGGAAGTACTGCATCCGGATTGGTTGTCAAATCCAGTCTTGGTCGAAACAAGAAGGATGACACGAACGTGGCAATGCTGTGGCACATGTGTATTGACTACACGAACCTTAATAAGGTGTGTCCAAAAGATCCATTTCCACTGCCACAGATCGATCAAGTCATTGACTCTACTGCTGGGTGTGAGTTGTTGTCACTTGTGGATGTGTACTCTGGTTTCCTCCAGATACCACTCAATCCGGATGATCAAATAAAGACAACTTTTATCACCCCGTATGGGGCTTATTGTTATCGTACTTTGCCGTTCAGTTTGAGAAATGCTGGTGCAACATACCAAAGATGCATGCAAAAATGCTTGCAATATAAACTTGACAAAAATGTTTAAGTATACGTCGATGACGTGGTAATAAAAACCAAACAAAGTCACACTCTAATCAAGGAATTGCGTCAAACATTCGCAAACTTAAGAAGATTCTGGATGAAACTTAACCCAGAAAAATGCACCTTTGGTGTCCCGACTGGAAAGTTACTCGGATTCCTTGTATCCAGCCGAGGAATTGAGGCTAACCCGACAAAGATCAGAGCCATTTAAAGAATGGAATTGCCGAAAACCCTCAATGATGTCCAGAAGTTTACAGGATGCCTGGCCTCGTTGAGTAGGTTTGTAAGTCGGCTAGGCGAAAAAGCCTTACCATTATATCAACTGATGAAAAAATCAGACAAATTCTGTCACATCCCAAAATTTTCCAAATTTTGAAATGTGAAAAATAAATAATTGTTGAATTTAGGGTGAAAAGAAACTTTTTATTTCTAAATGGAAACTTAAAAACCCATCTTGAACAGACTTTGAGTGAAAAGTGAATCCCTCAAAATTCAAATCAAGTGAAATGCATTCTTCATAAATGAACCTTGAAATTTAGACACTTGGAAAATAAACCAAAACTCTAAAACCCTAATGGAAGAAAATCATTTCCAAGATTAATCTAAGACCAAGGATTTGATACATATAAAATTTTAGCAACAAGCATTTATAAATGATCAATAATGACAAATAGAAATATTATAAAACCATAGAAATTGATTCTATTCAATTTGGAACCATGGATAAAAAAACTTATGAATTTAATAAGTTGAAAGGAAATAATTTCCAAAGCTAATAAAGATCCTATCTAAAATCCATACCAAATTGTGATCAAATTAATCCTAAAGGGATTTAAAAATACAAACAAATGTTAAATAAGATTTTACAAATTGGAATCACCAAGTATGGATCTATAAATAAAAAGATATGGATTTTATAAGATAAGGAAAGAAAGAAATAAATAAAGGATATTTAAAAGCCAAATTAAATCTTGGCCAAATCCATAAGGAAATAGAATAAAGATAATCCAAATCAAATAAAATAAAGGGATAAAGAATATTCAAATAAAATAATATGACATTAACCAAATTCTACTCCATTTGATTAAAGACAAAATCCCTAATAAGAATGATTAATTAAATCATGGGAAAATAATAATTGGAAATTGCCCAAGTGGAATAAAAGTTATTTAATTAACTTAAATGGAATAAAAGAGTTATTTGAATAAAATTTAAATGAGATTAAAACCATATTTGAATTTATCTGAACAAAGACAAATGCTCAATTTAAATGATTAATAAACCATATTAAAAATATTTCAAATAATTCAAAGTGAGGTATTTAAACATCCTATTGAATAAATAAAACCTACTGAAAAAGGTTTAGTGAAAATTAGAATTCAAATAAAGAGTTTAAAAATATAATTAAATCTTGTTTGAATAAAAACAATTGTCTATTTAAATAAATAACAAACCATGTGTAAATGAAATGATTATCTAAAAATGGATTTTAAATATATGTTTAAAACAATACAGAAACTTATTGAAAAGTTGAAAAGATTTGAAATGAATGAGGGTTTAAAATCATTTGAATGAAAATCAAAATAGAAAAAGAAAAAGGATTCAGAATAAAAAAAGGGAAACAACCTAGCCCTTTCCGGCCCAGCTAGCACATTCCTCTCCCCCGCAGAGAAAACGTTTCACACTCACGAACGAACCAGCATCGCCACTGACCACCTGACCCCACCCTTCTCTCTCTCTTACGCTGACGAAGCAGCCCCACCCGTCAGTCGTCGTCTTCACCCCCTCCCGCGCTGACCTTGCCGGCCGTTTCTGCCCGTTTAAAACTCGGTTCAATACGTGTTAATGCCGCAGTGAATCCTCCCCCCGACCATGCTATCTACATCGCCTCCCTCTCCTCCCCATTTCTCCTCGCTCACCCCTCTCTCTCGGCCACAGGGCTGCCTCGATTTCGCGCATGAACATCCTCTGCTCCGACGAGGTGCAGCACAAATTCTGGCGAGCCCAGTCATTCCCCGCCCCCCTAGCCCGCACTAGCTTGCTCGCCTTAGCCGTACGCACCTGCCAGCATCACCAGTTTGCTCGCGTGCACCTCAGAACGCCGATGTCGTCTTTGTCCGAGCGCCACCACGAACTACTCTGACTCCGGCGACCTCTCCCTGTAAGTTCTGACCGCACCTCTCCCCCTCATTGACACTCGTGTAATCAGCGTTCACCTGTGCGTCTAACAAACCCTTCGCCTTGCCTTTTCGAGCCTTGTAGCCTCGTCTCCGTCGACGACAGAGCGTGCCCGAGGAGAAGCGCAACTCCGGCGAGCGATTCAGGACGAACCCGTGCGCCCCCTGTCTCCCCACGAGCACGTTGAGCATCAGCAATCTTCAGCGATACTGGTGAGCTTCTCCCCTCCTCCTCTCGCCTCTTGCATCACCGGCAACCTCACCGCCAGAGCCGTGCCGCCGCACAGCCGCCACTAGCCCCGCCCAGCTTTGGTCAGCCTTTTGTACGCTGTTCGATCTGGATCGTAGAGCTATGATAGAATCACTTATCGAAGGGGTACGAAGTACTCTGTGCCGCACGATCCACTTTAAATCCAACGCTCCACGATGATCGATCCTGACAAACCGGTATCAGCAAATCAGAACAAGACACATGGCCTGTAGTTTGATTTAAAAGACAGAAACATTTCTATTAGTGGTTTAAATTTGTAAATTGCATAACTTTTGATCCACACGTCCAAATTTTGCAAACTTTATATCAATGGAATCAGAAAAAAGAATTCTATCCAACCATGTACTTTGTTTAATGATTTGCTTCTAGAAAATTAGTTGTTTTTGCAGAAACTTGTATAGGCATATTTTGTGTATAAAATTTATTCTAGAAATGTTTTTAGGATAAAATCTTTGGCTAATGGTTTGTTTTGAACCCACTGACCATAGAAACCAACTTTTGGATTTAAAAACATATTTTGTGATACTAAAGAATAAATCTTTGAATAAGAACATTTCTAGTTAAATAAAAATATTGTTTATGTGTTAAAAATGCTTTTGAGTAAAACCTTTGGAAAATGAATTGATTTAAACTCTCTGACCCTAAACACCAAGTTTTAGGATTTAAAAATATATTTGGTGAACTCTAGAAAATTATTACCTTGTTTAAAGGCATTTCTAATGAAATAAAATGTTGTTTGAATTAAAAATAGTTTATAAGTAAAACCTTTTGCAAATGGTTTTAATAATAAACACTTGACCATAAAACACTAGAATTTGTGTTTAAAAATGTATTTGTCAAACACTATAAAATAATACTTGATTTAAATTATTTCTAGCAAAACCAGAATGATTTAAATGGCCATTTTCACTAACTCATTTCAAGTTGTATTATGACCTTTGTTTCTTGATATTACATCTTAACTGTGGATGCTAGCTATTGATCCAGGGACTAGCATTGTAAACACAGGGATCTCTGCCTTATTAAAGGTTGGGACCTCTACAAATTCACATGGACATAGCAAGCTGATAGCGCTTTCCATGAACTTAAAAAGATGTTGGCAATAGCACCAATATTAGCCTCACCAATATCCAAAGAGCCAATGCTGCTCTATGTCGCAACAACCAATAGAGTTATCAGTGTGGTAATAGTGGTAGAGCGAAAATAAGAGGGCAAGTCAGTCCAAATACCAGTCTATTACCTGAGTGAAGTGCTCTCTACATCAAAGCAAAACTACCCTCATTATCAAAAACAATGACATACAGAGTGTATATGGCAGCAAAGAAGCTGAAGCACTATTTTCAAGAACACCCAATGTAACATCCCAAAAATACCAAACTTAGATCAACAAACACTAATCATCAAGATTAGGGTTAACAAAAACTTTTTTTAAATAAACTCATGAATGCATGTATATGTGTATGCATGGATGTTGAATTTCTTTAAAAACCACCTTGTTTGTGTGATCCATTGCTTGTAAAATGTTTCTTAGGTGAAATGAACATCATCTAAAACATTTCCCACACTTTTCCTAAATACAAGTAAATCAAAACAAATATATTAAGTGAATGGTCATTTTGACCAATTTAACTCCCATGCCTACTTTGGCTGTCTCAAACTTTCAAAACCTAACAGAAACTTTTCTGGATCTTTGCACCCCTTGAATGTACTCATAACAAGGTATCAAGGCCCACTTTGTGATCATCCAGAAACTTTCAATTGCATAGTTTAAATGACAATTCAAAATTGAATCTTCTTCATATGGGAAGATCCCACTTTTTCAAAACCCACTCAAACAAGCTCAACTTTCAAAACCCAAGCATCTGCAGACTCACCAGCACCAATCTAGCAAACCCACCAAAATTCATTTCAAAATTCAAAACTTGATTTCATGCGGCCATTTCATCAAACAGGTTGCAGACACAAATCAAACAAAACATCAAACACTATAGTGTGCAGTGATTCTTGCCTAACTTGTTCCCTAGTTAGCTCACACACAACTCAGTAGATCATCTAGAAAGATTAGCCCAACACTAGCACCCCTATGAGCTTGCCATTGTCATTAATGGTGAACAGCCGAGCACCCCCATGTCACCCCATTGTGGACAGCAGGCTAGAGGAAGAACTAGCCGTGCCAACCTTGTCTGGGAGGCAGCCCACCGTCCACCGCCACTCCCTGTCCCAGCCGCGAGCGTTGCCAAGCCCTGGACCACGCACACAAGACACGCCCAGACCATGCCGAGCGTGCGCCAGAGCGCCACCCTCGACCAGCGTCCATAGACCGCGCGCCGCCCTCACCGCGTGCACACACGATCACCACCGACCTAGGAGACCGCCAGACATCCCCGTTTGCCGCCCCGTGCCATACAGCCACCGCCCGCCGTCGAAGACGCCGCCTCTGCCGCTCAGAGCACCGCCCGTTCCAGACCAAACCACACCGCCCCATGCCTCGCGACCATGTCGTTGAGCATCGCCAGGAGACACAGCACCGTCCCCTACCCTTGCCCATGCCATTAGCCGCCTGTAACGTCGCCCCCGACGAGCTCACCGTGCGCACCGACGGTCCCCTCGCTCGACTATAAATAGAGGCCACCCCCGCACGATTTCTTCACACCATCTCACTCCTCTCTCCCCACTGACCGTGCCACACCATCCTCAGAGCAAGGCGAGCACCACCTCGCCGGAATTTCACTGGAGCCTGCCGCTGCCGGAGAAGAAAGGAGCCAGCGATTGGAGCCGCCCCAGGAGAAGCCACCGGTACCAGGAGGTTCGCTGTCGTCGAATTCGTCGTTCGCCCGCCTCGCCGACCCTCGCCCGTTCCCCGGTGAGCCCCTAGCACCCCTCACTGGCCGCGCTAGGTTTCGTTCTCGCCGGAGTTGTCTCGCGTCGACGATGACCCCCAGCCGTTAGATTAGAACTAGATCGAATGATCCACGTTGCCCCATACCGCTTCGCCCAGCCCCGTGTCACTGACGAGTGGGGACACCCACTTAAGCAGCCCGCGGGAGCACTGCGCTTAGCAGGCCGGCCCAGTAACATTTCCCGCGCATCCTAGCAATTCAAATTAAAACTTTTCTATTTCTTTTCAAAAACACTTCAGCACCCAACTTAAAAAATCAACCCAGATCGATTCAGTGCACCAAATGGGATGAAACTAATTTTGTTGGAAAGGTCTGTGAATGCTTATCCAAGCCCGTTGGATTCAAGTCATTTGGATCTGTAGATCACCCATAGTAAAAATAACAAGGCAGAAGCTTTTCTGCATTCAAACATTTTTCAAATTTAAACCATAAAAGCTTTTGAGTTGATTCCAACTCTCAAAAATCACATTTAACCATACCTTTCAGAATATATAAAAATATATAGGTTTACTTGCAGAAATAATGTTCAAGAAATAAAAGAATGCTTCATAAGCATTTCTAGCCACTTTAATTAATTAAAATAAAAGGGTAAAACCTTATTAAATGGTGACACCACTTTAAATCACATTCCCATGGCCTACAATATGTGGTGATGACATGTGTCAACATGATCCCATGTTTAGTTTGGAGAATATTAAATCTTAAGTAGTTTTTCAATGAGTAGAAATTACTTTTCTAAAAATAAAAAGATTTAAACCAAGCTTTAACCTTGTAATGTTAGAGATGATGCTAGATCATCTATAGGACCCTTGTGTGTGATGATTGCAAGTATTTAAGTATTGTTTGGTGATTGTGTACCTCGTATTTATTCATAGACGCTAGTACCGACCAAGGATACGAGGAGGAAGGAGGATACTACGAAGAGGAAGCCGAGGAGAACTTCAACCACTACTCTGCACAAGGCAAGCTTATATTGACATTGATGCAAGCTAAACCTTGCAAGACACTCTACTTTAGCAAGCCTAATACTACTAGTGAATGTGCAAGCTAACACTTGCAAGATACTATACCTATACAAGCTAACCCTTGCAAGATACCCTACTGATGCCACAAACCCATACTTGTGAGATGACTACTTTATGCCTTAAGCATATGTGATCATACCCACTTGATAAACCAATCCTAGTTTTATGGCAAGCTTCTTACTTTATTTCTTTATCAAAGCTTACTTAGAGTCTACCTAAGAGTTTGGTAGATACTAGACAGTTGTGCTGAAGGTTGCATAAAGAGCATAAAATTTGGCCTAAGCTAGAAACCTTAATATCAGCCTAAGAAATAAGGTTGGACTTAGTGAAACTCCACTAGTTACCACCCCTCATTAGTACTACCCCCACCTGTAGATGCTAGTGCTAAGCATAAAACTTGATCCACTTTTAGATGGGAATACTTGATGGAAAAATGGTTATGAAAACCTTGGAATGATGGATCATTCTATTGAAATGTTTTGGACATGTGTTTCCAAACACTTGATGATTCTGGTGATAAAAATGTTGAGGCATGAGCCTTAGCCCTTTATAAAACTGATGGTTGTCTGGATGCGATACCATTCCAATTTTAGCGTACAACCACAATACCCGAATATTGGGTAGGGCTTGACTGGAAACTTATATACCTTAGTATTAGTTCCCTCATGGCCAAGGTCTGAGCTGAGGCTACCTTGTGAAGATTGTCCACCTGTGCAGTACCCAAGATGACAGTGGTCATGGTTGGGAGGCCAAACTCACAGGAGAGGTGCTTATACTAGGGCGTGTAATTGAAAGGTTAGGATTGATTATCCGCATACTAAGTATGGTGAATTCAGGATTTGTTCCTGACGGATGTATCGAATGTTGTGGTGAAAGTGTACAATCTCTGCAGAGTGTCAAACTATTCGAATAGCCGCGTCCACGGTTATGGACAGTTGGAGTGGCCATACTGTTCCCCCGTCAGACCTTTTAAAATGACTTGTGAAATAAATTGCGACTTTGACTTGACCACAACAGAGTTGTGACCTGAATTACAAGATCCCACTTAGGAGTTATAAAATTATGACTAGCTTTGGAACTTAGTAGAGATAAACCTAGCTTTTTGCAAAACAACCCTAGAGCCTAGTGTCCTATTATCCAAAAACCCCCTTTACTTGTTAGTATTAGTTTGCGAGTACTTAAAGAGTACTCATGGCTTTGTCCCTGGCTATTCCCATGGCCAGACTATGAAGAGGAGTACCTGGAGGATGGAACCCAGGAAGGTTACGACAACTAGGATCATCTCCCATCGTCAGCATTGCCTGTGACCCCGAAGATGGAGCTTCGCCTACGCTACCGTTATTATTACGTATTCCACTGCTTGATGTTGTATTAAGAACTGGATCATGAGATCCATATTTGTGTAAGAACTTATGTATCGTTTGTAATGGATGAAGTACTATGGTATCCAATTCTGTTATGTCTCGCAAAAATGGTAATCCTGGGATTGCGATGTATGGCATAACAGGCATCTAGGATTGAAAAATCCGGGTGTTGACGCCCAATCCGGGTAATATGCAAGGCACCTATCTTGGACATACTGGGCAACAAAGATGCTAGTGTCCGAGTGGAAAAATGGGCCATTGAGCTAGCACCATACACTCCACAATACGATAGTCAAGATGCAATCAAATCTCAAGCTGTAGCGGATTTCTTCGTGGACTGGATGGAAATGCAATATGAACCACCATTGCCAGACCCGAATTACTAGAGAATGCACTTTGACGGGTCCAAGACGAAAATGGTCCTAGGTGCCCGGATAGTACTTACCTCACCTAAGAAGGATCAGCTCAAATTTGTGTTGCAAATCCACTTCGCTGCATCCAATAATGTTGCCGAGTATGAAGCACTTGTCCATGGGATAAAAGTGGCCAAATAAATTGGCATCAAAAGGATCATGTGTTTTGGTGACTCGGATTTGGTTATTCAGCAGGTATCTGGACATTGGGACGCACTGGATGCAAATATGGCACTTTATCATTTTCATGTGCAGCAGATTTCAGGATACTTTGATGGATGTGAATTTCATCACATACCTAGAGCAGAAAATGAGGCAGCTGATGTGTTATCCAACTTAGGCTCATCTCGGCAAGCAATCCCGCCAGGAGTAGCATTGGACCATCTCAGAAAACCATCAATCAAGCCATCACTAGAATCCGAGTCAATATTCATCCCAGCAAGCCAGGGGTTGGATGTTATAACAATGGACATTGACATAAGGGCAGGTTCGAGTAACTCGGGGACTGTTCCGCCTAACCCAGGGGTTGCCGAATCACACTCGAGGACTCCTTAGGTTATGTCGGCAGAAACTATGTCGGCTGAGCCAATGGAAATTGATGGAGAAACAGATCCAGCACCAGTAATACCATCCTGGGCACAACCAATATTCAATTACTTAAGAGATGGAACGTTGCCTGATGATGAGATATTGGCAAGACAAACAGAAAGAAGAGCAAAAGCATACACAATAATTAACAAGGAGCTGTACAAAAGGAGTGTGACGAGTGTGTTGCAATGTTGCATAAGTCCAGAGCAAGGCTAAGAGATACTGTTGGATGTTCACCAAGGAGAATGTGGGCATCATGCCTCGTCAAGAGCATTAGTAGCCAAGGCATTCCGATATGAATTCTATTGGCCAAGTGAACTGGTGAAAGCATAAGACCTAGTGAGAAAATGCAACGGCTGCCAACGCTATGCATCAAAGTCACATTTACCTACATCCGAATTAAAAACTATACCAATCACCTGGCCATTTTCAGTATGGTGCCTGGATATGGTGGGACCATTCAAACCAGCACGGGGCGGCATGACTCACATACTAGTGATGGTTGACAATTTTACCAAGTGGATAGAGGTGAAGCCTACTAAAAAACTTGATGGAAAAACAGCTGTCACATTCCTAAAAGATATAATCCTGAGATACGGTCACCCACACAGCGTGATTACAGACAATGGCAGAAACTTTGCCGAGGGAGAATTTGCTCGATTTTGCAAGGAAAGCCGAATAATACTCGACGTAGCGTCAGTCTCCCATCCAGAATCAAATGGAAAAGTTGAACGAGCTAATGGCTTAGTTCTATCCGGGATAAAACCCCGCTTAATGGAACCACTCCAGAGATCACCTAGTTGTTGGATAGAGGAACTTCCCTCAGTGATATGGAGCTTAAGGAAAACTCCAAATCGATCAATAGGCTATACGCCATTCTTCCTTGTGTATGGGCAGAAGCAGTTTTGCCTGCCGGCATAGAACATGACTCGCCAAGAGTAAGGCAATACTCGGAAGCCGAGGTAAAAGAGGCCCGAGAAGATGGAGTAGATTTACTCGAAGAAGCAAGGGGATTGGCATTGTCCAGATCCGCCATATACCAACAAAATCTCTGATTCTATCATAGCCGGAAAATCCAACCTCGTGTTTTCCGAGAAGGGGATCTGGTGCTCAGACTAGTGCAACACACAGCTGGGATGCACAAATTATCACCCCCATGGGAAGGACTATTCATTGTAAGCAAAGCGTTGCACAAAGATTAATATTATCTAATAGATGCTCGTGAAGAACAAAAGAACAAGGCGTACAAATCGGGTGATGAGACCAAAAGGCCGTGGAATGTGGCATTGCTCCGCCCTTTCTACACTTAGGGGAAGCAACGTATGTTGATACGTCGGAAACGTATCTATAATTTTTGATGTTCCATGCTTGTTTAGTATCTACTTTGCTTTGATTTGTCCACACTTTGAGGTGTTTTTATATGTTTTTTGGAACTAACCTATTAACAAGTTGCCACAGTGCCAGTTGCCTGTTTTCTTCTATTTTTGGTTCCAAAAAGGCAGAAAATCAATATTCTCAGAATTGGACAGGACAAAATCCAAAGTCAATATTTTACCATGGGCAACACAAAGCCAGAATACGAGACGGAGGAGGGTCACCAGAGGTCCACACCCCCTGGCCGCGTGGGTGGGCCCACCCCGTGCCTGGGGGGGGGGGGTGCAGCTGCCATGGTGGCCCCCTGGCTCGCCTCTTTGCCTATAAAGTCCCCCTGATGTAGAAACCCTAGACACCCGATCAATATTCCATGAAACCGTCTGTAGCCGCCGACACCATCATCCCTAGATCGGGGGATCTGAAGATCTTCCCGGCACCCTGTCGGAGGGGATATCATCCCGGAGGCCTTCTTCTTCATCATGCCAGCCTCTGGTATAAAGCGTGAGTAGTTCCACCTTGGACTATGGGTCCATGTAGTAGCTAGATGGTTATATCTCCTCCTTGTGATTACGTGTCTAGATCTTGTGAGCTCTGTTCATGATCAATATCTCATCTATTTGTAATCATGCATGTTGTGTTTGCGGGGATCCGATGGATATTGAGATTACTATATCAGATTGATTAATCGTTTTGTCTTATAATTCTATCATGTCTGTGTTGTTTGTGATCTCTCATGCTCTCCGTTGTTAGTAGATATCTTGGCCAAGTAGTTGCTATTGACTCCAAGAGGGGGTACTTATGCTCGATAGTGGGTTCATGCCTCTAGTTTCCAAGGGAAGTGATAGAAATATCTTCGGTTGTAGATGTGCCGTTGCCACTAGGGAGAAAACAACGGTCTCTTGTTCATGGAACAAGTGGATTGTTTACCTTACATACTTTGCTTAAAGCAGTTGTCTATTGCTTGGAACTTAATACTGGAGGGGGTTCGGATGATAACCTGAAGGTGGACTTCTAGTCATAGATGAAGTTGGATGGCGGTCTATGTATATTGTTGTATTGCCCAATCGAATCTCATAGGATCTTTTTGTCTAGTATTGCATTGTTATGCCTTGCTCAGTTCTTGTCAATTGCCCTGCTGTAATTTTTTTACCCTTCATGCCATGTTTGTTTATCTAAGGAGAGCACCTCTAGTGAACTATGGACCTCGGTCCTGTAGAGGTCCCAACCTGATAATGTAGAGATCCCTGTGTTTACAATGCTAGTCCCTGGATCAATAGCTAGCATCCATAGTTTAAGATGTAATATCAAGAAATAAAGGTCATAATACAACTTTATAACCATGAATAAAATAATTCATTACATCTTACATAGCTCATTTGGCTATCTCATTACAATGCAGTAGAAATAATTATATAGCATGGAGTCCTTCATCTTCAAAGTGCCATAGGCAATCATGTTGGTTGTAGACTTGTATTCCTAATCAACACACTTCACTAAGTTCAAACAAACCTGCAACATAATAAGTTATAGCCACAAGGGTCAATACATTTGAATTGTATTGGCAAGTGATACTATGGTAGAATAGTGGTATCTATCATCTATATGCATTTGGCTAAGTGGATCTTTGGCTTGCTTTGCTCAAAATAGATTTTCCTTATCCTTTGAAAACACTAAGTTTTTGTTTGTCAAAATCACCCAAAGCATCTACCAATAGACATTGGTGATCCTTTAACCCTTGTTCAACCACAAGTTTTTAACTTAGAAAATTGGGATGAGGAGATCCTTGATAGCTCCCATGTCTTGATGCTCAAATTGTCGATTACCGGGGACACGACTAAGTACTTTTATTTTACAATCTCGAGAGGTGGTGCACTTTCCCCACAAGACTCGACATGCATCGAGACAAGATCTTTCAGAAGCCTTCCCTTAGACCAAAATGGAAGCGCTCCAAACCTATCACCCCTACCACCAACTATCCATCTAGCTAAGTTATTGCAACCTATATGATCTAGGCAGAGCCCATATTGCCATGTGGCTGCACTTGAAGCTTCTCAACATTTGACATCTCAAATCTCTTTGTTCCTAGGTGGCTTTCCACAAGTGAGATACACAAGTCTTCGCCAGTTTACTGGCCCTGTGTAACCACTCAACATAAAACCATTCACACCATTCCACCCGGGCGGTTCATTCACATAGTTGTTTTATTAAACAAAACACAAGTCATAGACTTAGAAATATTTCATAGCATGAATATAATCCACCCTTGTTTTCTACTAGCTAAACTAAGCATGATAGTAGTAGGGATCTTAACTTAGGAAAATTCTACTCAGGCATCATCTACTAGGATTTCCCATGGCATAGCATACTTAGTAAAAATTCCATGCAAGTCCTACTCAAATTATCACTAATGCATAGTGAAAATAATAGGACAAAAGTATGAAGCACCACTTGCCTTTTTAGTAGAGAATATAGGTTCATTCCTTGATCTTGCAAATGTCACACTCTTCAAAGTTCACTATAATTCAATCAAGCAAGGCACAAATTCAATCTAGCATTCAAACAATTCACCACATAAAATAATAAAACAAAGAAATTCATGCAAGCATGCAAAAGATTTTTTTATTTGGAAAGGTGGTTTCTAATAGGTTATAAACATTTTAAAACACCTATTGGTCATTTATAAAAGTGGAAAACCATTTAAAATTAAGTTAGTGAAAATGGCCATTTAAATCATTTTTGTTCTGTTAGAATTATTTAAATCAAAGTAATAATTTCTAGTGTTAGCAAAATATATTTTTAAACACAAATTTTAGTGTTTATGGTCAAAGTGTTTAAAATAACTCCATTTTCAAAAGGTTTCACTCAAAAACCATTTTTAATTCAAAGCAACAGTTTTATTTTGCTAGAAATGCTTTTTATTCAAAAGAATAATTCCTTAGTGTCACAAAATATGTTTTTAAATCTAAAAGTTGGTTTTTATGATTAGTAGGTTCAAAACAAAACATTTGCAAAAGAGTTTACTCAAAAATCATTTCTAGAATAAATTTTATACTCTAAATAAGCCTAGAAATGTTTCTGCATAAACAACCAATTTTCCAGAAGAAAAATGCCAAACTAAGGGCATGGTTGCAAAGTATTCTTTTTCCCGATTCCAATGATATAGAATTTGTAAAATTTGGACGTGTAGATCTAAAGTTATAGATTTTACAAAATCTAGCATCTAATAGATCAAATCTGTTTTTAAATCAACACTTTACTATTCGCTGTTACCGGTTCGCACGGATCGCGCTCTGTGGACCGCATGATATTATTTGAATCGCACGGCACAGATCATTTCGTACCCCTTCGCTAAGTGAGTCTATCGTATCGCTTGGATCTAAATCCAACGGCTCATAGCATGTTAACCATAGATGGGCGGCGCTGGCGCAACGACGTGCGGCGGCGCGCTCTGTCAGCGGCGGTCTTGCGAAACTAGGATGCATGAGAGAGGGAGGAGATCATTACCAGACTCGCAGAGATGCACTGATTCTCGACGTGTTCGCCGCAGGGACATGGGAGCACTATGTCATCAGGGATTGCTCGTTGGAGAAGCTCCTGGCGAGGGCATGTTTGTTCATCGTCGTTGGCGAGGATGTATGGCACAGGAAGACAAGTTGAAGGGTGCGTTAGACGCGGGCGAGAGAGAAGGATACGCGAGCGTCATCGAGAGGAAGAGGAGAGGTTAGAGTTACTGGGGAAAGGTCGCCAGAGTTGAGCTAGCCGTCGGTGGGAGTTGGCGTTGTCGGAGGCGACGTTTTAGGGCGCACGCGAGCGAGCTAGTGCTACCGGTAGGTGCGCCTGACAATGGGGAGCAAGCTAGTGGGTGCCAGGGAGTGGAAGGTGGTCTGGCTTCACCGGAATCGGCCGGGGACGGTTGTCGGTGCTGTGGTGGTGTGGTTCAAAATCAGAGCAGCCTTGGGGCAGAGAGAGGATGGCGAGCAAGGGGAAAGAGAGGGGAGACATGGGCGATTATGAGGGCACGGTCGCGGGCGAGATTTACTCATGCATTGAAGCGAATTAACGCAAGGCAATCATGACTGAGAACGACAGCGAGGTGAGGGGAGAACTGGTCGCGAGCGGGTGAGGACAATGCCTGCATGGCAGTGGGGCCTGGCGTCAGCAAGGTAAGGGGGTGCGAGTGGGGTCCAAGCGTCAGTGGCTGAGGGGATAGGGTTTGCGGTAAGAAAAACGGTTCGCGGGGAGGGGAGAGAGTGGGCTGGCTGCTAGGCCTGGGGCTTTGCTGGGCTGGGCTAGTTCTTTTCATTTTTTTATTCTGTTTCTTTTTCTTTTTCTGATTTCTTTTTCTGTTTTGAATTCAAACCTCATTTAAATTCAGATTTCTTTTCATATATTTTTCTAAACTTTCAGTAGGGTTTTCATTCTGTTTATATAGTGTGGTTTAACAATCTCTTTAGAATATTTCTTATATTCTCATAAGGTTTAAATGTTTATTTCAAATAGACCTTTGTCTTTATTTAAATATGGTTTACCAACCCATATTATTTTATTTAAATGTTTCAAACTTTTATTTGAATTCCAATTTTTGTTAAACCTTTTCTAGTAGGTTTTATTTATTCATTAGTGTAAATAATTCACTTTGAATTATTACAAATATTTTTTAATAGGATTTAATATTTAAATTAGCATTTGTCTTTAGTAAATATAATTTGAATATAGTTTAATTCCACATACTTTTATTTGAATATTATTTATCCATTTATTTTATTTGGATTTGGAATATCTTTGTTCCATTTGCTTATGGATTTATTTCAATGTTTAAATTGTCTTCTAAATAATTTTATTATTATTTAGTTTAGGCAATTTATCTTTACTTAAATAAAATTGGATATTGTTCAATCGTTATGATTTCATTTAAATAATCTTTTGTTCCTTTTTATTATTCAAGAAACTTTCATTTTATTTGTTTATTGATTTAGACAAGATTTAATTTGGCTTTTAAATATTCCTTATTTATTTATTTCTTTCTTTCTTTGCCTTATAAAATCCATATATTTTTATTTAAAGACCCAATCTTTGTGATTCCAATTTGTAGAATATTATTTAATATTTGTTTATCTTTTTAAATCCTTTTAGGATTAACTTTCCCACAATTTGGTATGGATTTTAGATAAGATATTTATTAGCCTTGGAAATTATTTCCTTTTATCTTATTAAATTCATAAGTTTTTATCCATGGCTCCAAATTAAGTACTAATTTCTATGGTTTTATAATATATTTGTTTATCATTTTTGATCATTTATAAATGTTTGTTGATAGATTTTTATATGGATCAAATCCACAGTCTAAGTGAGATCTTGGAAATGATTTTCTTCCATTAGGGTTTTAGGGTTTTGGTTTACTTTTCAAGATGTTTAAATTTCAAGATACATTCATTGATGGATGCATTTCACTTTCTTGAAATTTGTTGGATTCCCTTTTATTCAAATTTTGTTCAAGATGGGTTTTGATGTTTCCAATTAGAAACAAAAAGTTTCTTTTCACCCTAAATTTCAACAATTAATTCTTTTGTTTATTTATTTTTCACATTTCAAAATTTGGAAAATTTTGGGATGTGACAGGCTACCACTCTTAAAAGACATCTCGTCCCGAGATTTGGGAAGGCTAGAGGTTACAAGTTGGCTTCAAGACAACTAGGGTACTACCACCCTTAAAAAGGTTTTCAACTAGATTACATCTTGGCTTACTTGGGATTCTTGATGTATCTTCTCTGGACAGTTGTTGGCATAATGGCCTAGATCTTTGCATTTGAAACACATCAATTGGATAATATCCTTCTTTTCATTTGGTATCATTTCCTCTTGTTTGTTTCCTTGGTTCTTCTTCTTTTCTGGACAATGTGATGCATTGTGTCCCATCTCTTTGCAATTGAAACATTGCACTTGGCTTTTGTCCCTCTTCTTATTTTTGGGTCTCTCCAAAGCTAGGAGTTCTTCTAGTTCATGTTCTTCATATTTCACCACAAATGTGGGAAATCTTTCTCTCTTCTTGGGGCAGTTACTAGAGATGTGAACTTCTTCTCCACAAGAGTAGCAACACTTTGTGGTAGCTTTGGATGTGGCCTTATGAGGCATGGTTCTGACTTTGCCTTCATCCTTCTTGGTAGAAGTTGTTCCCTTATGGAGGTTTCCAAACATTTTATGCATTCCATCTTGTTTCATTTGTTGAACTATAGGATAGATGGGGCATTGGATAGGGACATGATTATTTCCTTCACATAGGAAATAAGTCACTTGAGATGTGGGGCCTTGTTTAGTTGGATGTTTCTCTTCACAATTAGGGCATTGATCCTCATGCTCTTTAGAAGTGTGTTCCATGTCTCCACAAATATTGCAATCTTGAGTTCCTTCTATAATATCATCCTTGATATCATTGTTGTCACAATCTCCTTGGGAAAGGTTGTCTCTCATGTTGATCATTTGATTGGTCATCCTTTACAACAATTGGGATTGGATTTCCAAAAACTTTTGCATGGTTGGGTCTAACTCATTGTTGTTGGCTAAAAACCGAGTACTCACTTGATTCAACTGGGCTTCGGTTGTTAGTAGTTGTTCTCTCATGTGCATCTCTTGGTTGTTGTTGTCACCATCCTTGATGTTGGAGTTTCTTGGAGAAGTCATCTGTTTGGGTTGGTTTGGGATTAGAATAGGCAAAAGATTCTAGAGGAAGAATTCTAATCACACACAACAATTCACACAAACAATGTGCAAGCAATGACAAACAAACATTCCACTCAAATAACAAGGTTAAAGCACATTTTTTTGGCAACAAAATATTTTTGCTACACCACCTAAGTTGGTGTGATTGATCTAAACTAAACACTAGTATGGTGATCCAACTATAGGTTATCACTTAAGATCATTCCATTCTTCTTAGTTGTTTCTTCATGAATGAGATCATGGCTTCCTTGGAAAAATTCTTGCATCTTGGTCACAAAGCTTCAAAGGTGATGATGGTTCCTTCTAAGTTGTGTTTCTTTAGTCTTCAAGTCTTGAGTAATATTTCTTGTCTCACTTGTAGTCCTTAGTGATGTACAAGTTGAAGTCCTTGATGAAACTAAAGTTGATGTCATTGGTGATGTTGAAGTTGAAGTCATTTGAGTTGGTGAAGTCCTTTGCTCATGTTGAGGTTTTTGTCCAACAAGTTGAAATAGAAGAGATGTAGATTCAAAACAAAAAGGTTGAGGAAAGAGTTTACAAGATTGTTTGTAAATAAGTTTTGGAACAAATACAACTCCTATTTTTCTAAGGGGTTTTGTTCAATCCTAGGGTTACAATCCTACAGGCAACACAGTGCTCTGATACCATCTATAGAGGTCCCAACCTGATAAGGTAGAGATCCCTGTGTTTACAATGCTAGTCCCTGGATCAATAGCTAACATCCATAGTTTAAGATGTAATATCAAGAAACAAAGGTCATAATACAACTTTATAACTAGGAATAAAATAATTCATTACATCTTACATAGCTCATTTGTCTATCTCATTACAATGCAGCAGAAATAACTATATAGCATGGAGTCCTTCATCTTCAAAGTGCCACAGGCAATCATGTTGGTTGTAGACTTGTAATCCTAATCAACACACTTCACTAAGTTCAAACAAACCTGCAACATAATAAGTTACAGCCACAAGGGTCAATACATTTGAATTGTATTGGCAAGTGATACTATGGTAGAATAGTGGTATCTATCATCTATATGCATTTGGATAAGTGGAGCTTTGGCTTGCTTTGCTCAAAATAGATTTTTCTTATCCTTTGAAAACACTAAGTTTTTGTTTGTCAAAATCACCCAAAGCATATACCAATAGACATTGGTGATCCTTTAACCCTTGTTCAACCACAAGTTTTTAACTTAGAAAATTGGTATGAGAAGATCCTTGATAGCTTCCATGTCTTTATGGTCAAATTGTCCATTGTCGGGGACACGGCTAAGTACTTAGATTTTACTCTCTCGAGAGGTGGTGCACTTTCCCCACAAGACTCGACATGCATCGAGACAAGATCTTTCAGAAGCCTTCCCTTAGACCAAAATGGACGCGCTCCAAACCTATCACCCCTACCACCAACTGTCCATCTGGCTAAGTTATTGCAACCTATATGATCTAGGCAGAGCCCATATTGCCATGTGGCTGCACTTGAAGCTTCTTAACATTTGACATCTCAAATCTCTTTTTTCCTGGGAGGCTTTCCACAAGTGAGATACACAAGTATTCGCCAGTTTACTGGACCTATGTAACCACTCAACATAAAACCATTCACACCATTCCACCCAGGTGATTCATTCACATAGTTGTTTTATTAAACAAAACACAAGTCATAGACTTATAAATATTTCATAGCATGAATATAATCCACCCTTGTTTCCTACTAGCTAAACTAAGCATGATAGTAGTAGGGATCTTAACGTATGGAAATTCTACTCAGGCATCATCTACTAGGATTTTCCCATGGCATAGCATACTTAGTAAAAATTCCATGCAAGTCCTACTCAAAATATCACTAATGCATAGTGAAAATAATAGGACAAAAGTATGAAGCACCACTTGCCTTTTTAGTAGAGAATATAGGTTCACTCCTTGATCTTGCAAATGTCACACTCTTGAAAGTTCACTACAATTCAATCAAGCAAGGCACAAATTCAATCTAGCATTCAAACAATTCACCACATAAAATAATAAAAAAAAGCAATGCATGCAAGCATGCAAAAGATTGTTTTATTTGGAAAGGTGGTTTATAACAGGTTATAAACATTTTAAAACACCTATTGGTCATTTATAAAAGTGGCAAAACCATTTAAAATTAAGTTAGTGAAAATGGCCATTTAAATCATTTTTGTTCTGTTAGAAATTATTTAAATCAAAGTAGTAATTTCTAGTGTTAGCCAAATGTATTATTAAACACAAATGTTAGTGTTTATGGTCAAAGTGTTTAAAATAACTCAATTTTCAAAAGGTTTCACTCAAAAACCATTTTTAAATCAAAGCAACGTTTTTATTTTGCTAGAAATGCTTTTTATTCAAAGGAATAATTCCTTAGAGTCACAAAATATGTTTTTAAATCTAAAAGTTGGTTTTTATTCTCAGTAGGTTCAAAACAAAACATTTGCAAAAGATTATACTCAAAAATCATTTCTAGAATAAATTTTATACTCTAAATAAGCCTAGAAATGTTTTTGCACAAAAAACCAATTTTCCAGAAGAAAAATTCCAAACTAAGGGCATGTTGCAAAGTATTCTTGTTTCTGATTCCAATGATATAAAATTTGTAAAATTTGGGCGTGTAGATCTAAAGTTAGAGATTTTACAAAATCTAGCATCTAATAGATCAAATCTGTTTTTAAATCAATAGGTAGGGCCACATGGTTGTTTCCTATTCGCTGGTACCGGTTCGCACGGATCGCGCTATGTGGACCACAGGATCTTATTTGAATCGCACGGAACAGATCATTTCGTACCCCTTCTGTCACATCCCAAAATTTTCCAAATTTTGAAATGTGAAAAATAAATAAACAAAAGAAACAATTGTTGAAATTTATGGGGAAAAGAAACTTTTTGCTTCTAATTGGAAACATTAAAACCTTTTGAACTATTACAAAAGTTTTCCCCCAAATAAAGGTACTCCTTAAAATAAAAATAGCAATTAACAAAAAACCCTAAGATCAAAACATCAAGATTATCCATATATCTTCGCTACTTCAAAATTTTAATTTGCAAGGTTCCCCTTCAAAAACTTTTTCACAAACTTCCTGTATTTGAAAATCTATTTTTAATCTTAAGGAATGTTCTCAACCAAAAACCATCTATACATCTCAACTACTTCATTTACATTTTTCAAACAACCTTTGTTTTGTTTTGAACCAAAAATAAAAGCAAAGAGTCTCGTTTTAAAATAAGCACCACAGCTTATGTGAGCTATTTTAAGTTTTTATAAAATTATCCTCTTATATTTTCAAACTTTAATTCATGGTTATCCATAAAGTGGAACTAAATCGAATTAAGTTTAAATAAGGAAAGAATACAAGTCAATCCAAATATATTCCCCTGCAACTAGGCCAATATCGCACACATGCAATCGTACAATAATTAACTAATTAATAATTGTGAAAATTAAATATTTCTATATACATCAAATTTATGTCCTAAAATATTGCCCATGAATTTATGAACCCGCAGAAATTTGAATCAATAAATTCGGAGCTCAAAATAAAAGTTATGAAAGAATTAAGAAATAAAAAAATATAAAACGAAAAAGAAAATGGCCGGCCAGGCCGGCCAAAATGGGCCGGCCCAACCAGGCCGATAGACCAAGAGGCCACCACCACCAGGAGGGCGTACCTACCTGAACCAGTAACCAGGAAGCACTTGGTCTTCCTCCTATCTAATGCTCCTAAAAGACTCTCAATTGTCCTCTAAATTGCACTAAATGTCCCCTAATTTCTCTCCCTCTTTAATTTTCTTTAATCCAGCCCCATCCTCCTCCTATATAAACCCCACTCCATGAAAATTCAAAGTTTTCAACTCATCCTACCTCCATTTTCGTCCAAAATTCTCCCCAATCTTCTCCACCCAAATAGACCTTCAAAACGACCTTGGATCGCGGTGGCTTGAAGACGGAAGTTGTTCCCCTCGTCAAGATGGTTCAATTCTCGTTGGTTTCACCTCGTTTCGTTCATCGAGCAGAGAGAAAAACACGGTCAAAGATTCAGATTTTAGAAGGTATAATCCATTTTACGCCCACCTCGTTGCTCCAAACACAATTTCCTTTGTACAGTAGATAGATCTAGTTGTTATCTACAACTTTCATGTAGAAAGTTTTTCCATCCGAGCAACTTTTTCTGTAGTCAAATCTGACATCATCATGACATCAGCGTAGTCAATAGTCAACTCAGTCAGATTAGTCAAAGTCAATTTCAGTCAATTTCCGAGTTTGTCTTTTCCAGATTTTAGTACGAACTCGTATAATTCGTAGAAAAAGATTTAGAAGTCCAAAAATTATAAATTTGGTATCCTTGAAAAGCTGAGATTCTGTAGAATCCATTTCTGCAATAATATTACTTATTCTATGTACAAAAATTTGATTTATAAATTAAATGGTTTAATTGGTCATTTTCACCATAAAAATTATATCTTTAGTTCTGTATATCCAAATTTAGCAAATAATATGTCTATGGATTCACAAAAACGAGTAGAACACAGTGGACCAATAATTCGGTATTTTTAGTCTGTTAAAATCACGTTTTATACAGAACCATTTGTGGAGTATTTTGAGTATAAAAATTGTTGTGTAAATTATTTTTAAGTAAATCCTTTTGCAAATGGTTGTAAATTGAACCCTCTATACAGTAAGACCAAAATATAATTTTATTCTAGTATAAATAATACCGTGGCAATTATTTAGTGAGAATGACCTTTCCAACTGTTAGAAAATGTTGCTAATTGCTACAATTGCACAAATGGTTGCATTTGTAATCTTGAAAATATAAAATGTTCGTAAATCACTTAGTATTGTTCAGAACCTTGTTATCAAAATTTGTACAATAAAAATTGCCATCTTGCATGTTTGCATACTTTGCATGATTTTTGTGTTGCCATTAGTGTTGATCTTGTGTATGTTTTGTCTTGGTTGTTTTACTTGATAGATTGTGTTGATTGTCAAGTGTGTTATTGCGAAGAGTGTACAAACACCACCAACTACTAAGGCAAGTGACACTATCATCCATGTCCTACTATTTTCATTACACTTAGTGGATTTTTGTAACATGCATGATAAGACTACTATATTTCTATGCTATGCTATATCCTATTAGGATATCCTTATATCTCCCTTAGTGAAAACATTGTAGTTGTAGTATGCTTAGCCCTGCTATATATTTGGGATGGGATACATGATATGATTATATGAAGTGTTGGAAAAATATATGTTTTATATAATAAAACAAGTACTCAATGAACCACCTGGGTGGAAAGAGGATACTCAAGTTTTGGACAAGGTGGCAACAAAGGGAACCATGTTTATATGACTATTTTTTTGTATGTGCACTAGAAGGAAACCACCCAGGGACTTAGAGATTGAACAAGTTTCTCGTACAGTGGCTTCCGTGTACAGCCACATGCTAAATGGAAGACCCATGCATTGGCATCTTCAGGTTAACTAGAATTGTGTAGGGAAATACATCCCTACATTGGTGCCTGGTAGACAAGCTAGCATTGTGTATTGGGAGGACTTCTATGGAAAGACTTTGTCACATTCTCGATCTGCCGGTACTCCATTTGGTGAGTACTTATCCAGCGGCTACTGGTGGCGTCAAGACGAGATTGTGTCATGTGGGTAAAGTGTACAACTTTTGCAGAAGATCAAAATTCTAAGTACTTAGCCGTGTCCCCGGTTACGGACAACTCTGAGCAACTAAGGCCTGAAGCTATAGAAGATCTCGACATTCCAATTTCTCAAAGTAAAACTTGATGGTGACAACAAGGGATTAGAAGCACTTGGAGTTTTCCAAGGAGTTCAGAAAGATTGTCAAAATATCAAAACTATTTTGAAAAGATAAGATAATACTATATTGCTTTCTGCAAATGAGCCTAAACCCTACTTAGCCAAATATGCATATATTGATAGGTTCCACTTATTTCTACATAGTAGTGAAACTTGCCAATACAATTCAAATGTATTGACCCTTGTGGCTGTAACTTATAATGTTGCAGGTTTGTTTGATGTTAGTGAAGTGTGTTGATTAGGATTACACGTCTACAACCAACATGATTGCCTGTGGCACTTTGAAGATGAAGGACTCCATGCTATAGTTATTTCTACCGCATTGTAATGAGATAGCCAAATGAGCTATGTAAGATGTAATGAATTATTTTATTCCTGGTTATAAAGTTGTATTATGACCTTTGTTTCTTGATATTACATCTTAACTGTGGATGCTAGCTATTGATCCAGGGACTAGCATTGTAAACACAGGGATCTCTACCTTATTAAAGGTTGGGACCTCTACAGATGGTATCAGAGCACTGTGTTGCCTGTAGGATTGTAACCCTAGGATTGGACAAAACCCCTTAGAAAAATAGGAGTTGTATTTGTTCCAAAACTTATTTACAAACAATATTGTAAACTCTTTCCTCAACCATTTTGGTTTTGATTCTACATCTCTTCCTTTTCAACTTGATGGACAAAGCCTCCACCATGAGCAAATACTCCACCATGACCAATGACTTCAAATTTAGTTTCACCAAGGACTTCAACTTGGACATCACTAAGGACCACAAATGAGAACCAAGAGACATTAGATTGCCTACCAACTATCTAAGACATTGATATCATGTTAGTGTATGGATCATACTAACCTATGAGGTATGACTATACTAGGTAGATTGTTTCAAGAAAACTTGTTGTTTCCTTCAACTCATGAGTTAAACTCATAAGTTGTTAAGAGAATAGCTGCTTGTTGATTGTTGATTGAACTTGATTGTTTTGGGTTGTGTGTTAGAACTTATTTAGATCTATCTATCATTACTTATCCCTATCAAACCAACAGATGCCTCCCCATCGTGCCAACCCCAACCAAAATAACAACAACATCACTCCCGAGATGCAGCAGTTGATCACAGCTCAAGCTCAACTGAAGTAGATGGTGACGCAGTTTATGCAAAATCAGAATCAAAATAACAATAACAACAATCAGAATAATCCTCCAGCACTTGACATGCTCACCAGGTTTCTGAAACTGAGGCCTGCAAGGTTCTCTGGAACAACTGACCCAATGGTAGCCAATGACTGGTTACGTTCGATGAACAAGGACTTAGTGACTGTTGGCTGCACCGACGTGGAAAAAGTTAGGTTTGCAGCATATCTTCTTGAAGGGCCAACAACAACATGGTGGGACAACTTTCAAATCACCACTCCCCTTGAGGATGTGACTTGGGATATTTTTGAGGATGGTTTCCGTACAACTCACATCTCATCTGGAGTGATGAACTTGAAGAAAAAGGAGTTTCACAATCTGAAACAATGTCACCTCAGTGTGGCTGAGTACATTGAAGAATTCAACAATCTGGCACGCTATGCACCGGATGAAGTTGATACAGATGCTAAGAGGAAGGATAAATTCCTCGAAGGACTTAATGATGAGTTGAACCTGCAGCTGTCTGTTGCCTATGTCCCAACTTATCAATCACTCCATGACAAAGCCACCATCTTGGAAAACAAGATGAGTCAAGTTGAGAAAAGAAAGAGGAAGCATAACCTCAAGTATCACTCAGGATCATCACAAAAGAAGCGTTCATTCAAAAAGAGCAATGAAGATTCTCGACCACATCAGCATCACTACCACAACAATGGAAGTGATAATAATGGGAATGATACTGACAATGGAGATGACCTTGGTCAGAACCAACATGGCAATTCCAGGAAGAAAGATATTAGCCAGTTGCAGTGCTATAATTGTAAGGAACTTGGACACTATGCATCAGACTATCCAGAGAAGAAAACGAAAAAGGATGCTAGAAACTCCAATGGAAGTGACTCCAATGTAGCCCAGAAAGGACATGTGAACCACATCGACATGCATGGAACCCTTGAAGAATTGGATGATGTGGATGACATGAATTAGTTAACTCAGTTGAGTCAAATAAGGATTCCTTGTTTAGATATCAATCATTAAACCCATAGTTAAGTGAACCATCAATGTAACCCTATAAGACTTTTTTTAAGGGTGGTAGTACCCTAGTTGTCTTCAAGCCAACTTGTAAACTCTAGCCTTCCCAAATCTCGGTATGAGATTTCTTTTAAGGGTGGTAGCCTGTCACATCCCAAAATTTTCCAAATTTTGAAATGTGAAAAATAAATAAACAAAAGAAACAATTGTTGAAATTTATGGGGAAAAGAAACTTTTTGCTTCTAATTGGAAACATTAAAACCTTTTGAACTATTACAAAAGTTTTCCCCCAAATAAAGGTACTCCTTAAAATAAAAATAGCATTTAACAAAAACCCTAAGATCAAAACATCAAGATTATCCATATATCTTCGCTACTTCAAAATTTTAATTTGCAAGGTTCCCCTTCAAAATCTTTTTCACAAACTTCCTGTATTTGAAAATATATTTTTAATCTTAAGGAATGTTCTCAACCAAAAACCATCTATACATATCAACTACTTCATTTACATTTTTCAAACAACCCTTTTTTTGTTTTGAACCAAAAATAAAAGCAAAGAGTCTCGTTTTAAAATAAGCACCATAGCTTATGTGAGCTATTTTAAGTTTTTATAAAATTATCCTCTTATATTTTCAAACTTTAATTCATGGTTATCCATATAAAGTGGAACTAAATCGAATTAAGATTAAATAAGGAAAGAATACAAGTCAATCCAAATATATTGCCCTGCAACTAGGCCAATATCGCACACATGCAATCGTACAATAATTAACTAATTAATAATTGAGAAAATTAAATATTTCTATATACATCAAATTTATGTCCTAAAATATTGCCCATGAATTTACGAACCCGCAGAAATTTGAATCAATAAATTCGGAGCTAAAAGTTATGAAAGAATTAAGAAATAAAAAAAATATAAAACGAAAAAGAAAATGGCCGGCCAGGCCGACCAAAATGGGCCGGCCCAACCAGGCCGATAGACCAAGAGGCCACCACCACCAGGAGGGCGTACCTACCTGAACCAGTAACCAGGGAGCACTTGGTCTTCCTCCTATCTAATGCTCCTAAATGACTCTCAATTGTCCTCTAAATTGCACTAAATGTCCCCTAATTTCTCTCCCTCTTTAATTTTCTTTAATCCAGCCCCATCCTCCTCCTATATAAACCCCACTCCATGAAAGTTCAAAGTTTTCAACTCATCCTACCTCCATTTTCGTCCAAAATTCTCCCCAATCTTCTCCACCCAAATAGACCTTCAAAACGACCTCGGATCGCGGTGGCTTGAAGACGAAAGTTGTTCCCCTCGTCAAGACGGTTCCATTCTCGTTGGTTTCACCTCGTTTCGTTCATCGAGTAGAGAGAAAAACATGGTCAAAGATTCAGATTTTAGAAGGTATAATCCATTTTACGCCCACCTCGTTGCTCCAAACACAAATTCCTTTTTACAGTAGATAGATCTAGTTGTTATCTACAACTTTCATGTAGAATTTTTTTCCATCCGAGCAACTTTTTCTGTAGTCAAATCTGACATCATCATGACATCAGCGTAGTCAATAGTCAACTCAGTCAGATTAGTCAAAGTCAATTTCAGTCAATTTTCGAGTTTGTCTTTTCCAGATTTTAGTACGAACTCGTATAATTCGTAGAAAAAGATTTAGAAGTCCAAAAATTATAAATTTGGTATCCTTGAAAAGCTGAGATTCTGTAGAATCCATTTCTGCAATAATATTACTTATTCTATGTACAAAAATTTGATTTATAAATTAAATGGTTTAATTGGTCATTTTCACCATAAAAATTATATCTTTAGTTCTGTATATCCAAATTTAGCAAATAATATGTCTATGGATTCACAAAAACGAGTAGAACACAGTGGACCAATAATTCGGTATTTTTAGTCTGTTAAAATCACGTTTTATACAAAACCATTTGTGGAGTATTTTGAGTATAAAAATTGTTGTGTAAATTATTTTTAAGTAAATCCTTTTGCAAATGGTTGTAAATTGAACCCTCTATACAGTAAGACAAAAATATAATTTTATTCTAGTATAAATAATACCGTGGCAATTATTTAGTGAGAATGACCTTTCCAACTGTTAGAAAATGTTGCTAATTGCTACAATTGCACAAATGGTTGCATTTGTAATCTTGAAAATATAAAATGTTCGTAAATCACTTAGTAATGTTTAGAACCTTGTTATCAAAATTTGTACAATAAAAATTGCCATCTTGCATGTTTGCATACTTTGCATGATTTTTGTGTTGCCATTAGTGTTGATCTTGTGTATGTTTTGTCTTGGTTGTTTTGCTTGATAGATTTTGTTGATTGTCAAGTATGTTATTGCGAAGAGTGTACCAACACCACCAACTACTAAGGCAAGTGACACTATCATCCATGTCCTAATATTTTCATTACACTTAGTGGATTTTTGTAACATGCATGATAAGACTACTATATTTCTATGCTATGCTATATCCTATTAGGATATCCTTATATCTCCCTTAGTGAAAACATTGTAGTTGTAGTATGCTTAGCCCTGCTATATATTTGGGATGGGATACATGATATGATTATATGAAGTATTGGAAAAATATATGTTTTATATAATAAAACAAATACTCAATGAACCACCTGGGTGGAAAGAGGATACTCAAGTTTTGGACAAGGTGGCAACAAAGGGAACCATGTTTATATGACTATCTTTTTGTATGTGCACTAGAAGGAAACCACCCAGGGACTTAGAGATTGAACAAGTTTCTCATACAGTGGCTTCCGTGTACAGCCACATGCTAAATGGGCTCTGGCTTAGTCAACTACATAGTGGAAGACCCATGCATTGGCATCTTCAGGTTAACTAGAATTGTGTAGGGAAATACATCCCTACATTGGTGCCTGGTAGACAAGCTAGCATTGTGTATTGGGAGGACTTCTATGGAAAGACTTTGTCACATTCTCGATCTTCCGGTACTCCATTCGGTGAGTACTTATCCAGCGGCCACTGGTGGCGTCAAGACAAGATTGTGTCATGTGGGTAAAGTGTACAACTTTTGCAGAAGATCAAAATTCTAAGTACTTAGCCGTGTCCCCGGTTACGGACAACTCTGAGCAACTAAGGCCTGAAGCTATAGAAGATCTCGACATTCCAATTTCTCAAAGTAAAACTTGATGGTGACAACAAGGGATTAGAAGCACTTGGAGTTTTCCAAGGAGTTCAGAAAGATTGTCAAAAGATCAAAACTATTTTGAAAAGATAGGATAAAACTATATTGCTTTCTGCAAATGAGCCTAAACCCTACTTAGCCAAATATGCATATATTGATAGGTTCCACTTATTTCTACATTGTAGTGAAACTTGCCAATACAATTCAAATGTATTGACCCTTGTGGCTGTAACTTATAATGTTGCAGGTTTGTTTGATGTTAGTGAAGTGTGTTGATTAGGATTACACGTCTACAACCAACATGATTGCCTGTGGCACTTTGAAGATGAAGGACTCCATGCTATAGTTATTTCTACCGCATTGTAATGAGATAGCCAAATGAGCTATGTAAGATGTAATGAATTATTTTATTCCTGGTTATAAAGTTGTATTATGACCTTTGTTTCTTGATATTACATCTTAACTGTGGATGCTAGCTATTGATCCAGGGACTAGCATTGTAAACACAGGGATCTCTACCTTATTAAAGGTTGGGACCTCTACACCTTCGCTAAGTGAGTCTATCACATCGCTTGGATCTAAATCCAACGGCTCACAGCACGTTAACCATAGATGGGCGACGCTGGCGCAATGGGCGAGTTGGCGTTGTCGGAGGCGACGTTTTAGGGCGCGCGCGAGCGAGCTAGTGCTACCGGTAGGTGCGCCTGACGATGGGGAGAAAGCTAGTGGGTGCCAGGGAGTGGAAGGTGGTCTGGCTTCACGAGAAATGGCCGGGGAAGGTCGTCGGTGCTGTGGTGGTGCGGTTCAAAATCAGACCAGCCCTGGGGCAGAGAGAGGATGGCGAGCGAGGGGAAAAAGAGGGGAGACATGGGCGATTATGAGGGCATGGTTGCGGGCGAGATTTACTCATGCATTGAAGCAAATTAACGCGTGGCAATCACGACTGAGAACGACAGCGAGGTGAGGGGAGAACTAGTCGCGGGCGGGTGAGGACGATGCCTGTGTTGCAGTGGGGCCTGGCGTCAGCGAGGTAAGGGGGTGCGCGTGGGGTCCGGGGTCCAAGAGTCAGTGGATGAGGGGGTAGGGTTTGCGTAAAGAAAAATGGTTCGCGGGGAGGGGAGAGAGTGGGCTGGCTGTTGGGCCTGGGGCTTTGCTGGGCTGGGCTGGGCTGGTTCTTTTCATTTTTTATTCTGTTTCTTTTTCTTTTTCTGATTTATTTTTCTGTTTTGAATTCAAACCTCAAATTCAGATTTCTTTTCAAATATTTTTCTAAACTTCAAGTAGGGTTTTCATTCTGTTTATATAGTGTGGTTTAACAATCTCTTTAGAATATTTCTTATATTCTCATAAGGTTTAAATGTTTATTTCAAATGGACCTTTGTCTTTATTTAAATAGGGTTTAAATATGTTTCCAACCCATATTATTTTATTTAAATGTTTAAAACTTTTATTTGAATTCCAATTTTTGTCAAACCTTTTCAAGTAGGTTTTATTTATTCATTAGTGTAAATAATTCACTTTGAATTATTACAAATATTTTTAATATGATTTAATATTTAAATTGGCATTTGTCTTTATTAAATATAATTTAAATATGGTTTAATTCCACATACTTTTATTTGAATATTATCTATCCCTTTATTTTATTTGGATTTGTATTATCTTTATCCCATTTGCTTATGGATTTATTTCAAGGTTTAAATTGTCTTCTAAATAATTTTATTATTATTTAGTTTAGGCAATTTATCTTTACTTAAATAAAATTGGATATTGTTCAATCCTTATGATTTTATTTAAATAATCTTTTGTTCCTTTTTATTATTCAATAAACTTTCATTTTATTTGTTTATGGATTTAGCCAAGACTTAATTTGGCTTTTAAATATTCCTTATTTCTTTCTTTCTTTGCCTTATAAAATCCATATCTTTTTATTTAAAGACCCAATCTTTGTGATTCCAATTTGTAGAATCTTATTTAATATATTTTTATCTTTTTAAATACTTTTAGGATTAACTTGCCCACAATTTGGTATGGATTTTATATAAGAGCTTTATTAGCCTTGGAAATTATTTCCTTTTATCTTATTAAATTCATAAGTTTTTATCCATGGCTCCAAATTAAGTGAAACCAATTTCTATGGTTTTATAATATCTTTGTTTATCATTTTTGATCATTTATAAATGTTTGTTGATAGATTTTTATATGGATCAAATCCATAGTCTTAGAGAGATCTTGGAAATGATTTTCTTCCATTAGGGTTTTGGTTTACTTTTCCAGATGTTTAAATTTCAAGATACATTCATTGATGGATGCATTTCACTTGATTGAAATTTGTTGGATTCCCTTTTAGTCAAATTTTGTTTAAGATGGGTTTTGATGTTTCCAATTAGAAACAAAAAGTTTCTTTTCACCCTAAATTTCAACAATTAATTCTTTTGTTTATTTATTTTTCGCATTTCAAAATTTGGAAAATTTTGGGATGTCAATGGTCTAATTACCATTGATACATCTTCCACTATTATTGTTTACTTGCTGCAAACCATCATTACCTTCCACACCATATAGTTAATCCTTTGTTACAGCAAAACAGGGATCTTGACAACCTCACTGTTTCATTGGGGCAAAGTCTTGAGTTTGTGTTGTGCAGGTTTCCACGTTGCTTGCAACACCTTTGAGACGTTTCCTTCCTCCTACTGGTTCGATAACCTTGGTTTCTTACTGAGGGAAAACTTGCTGCTGTGCTGCATCACACCTTGCTCTTGGGGTTTCCCGACGAAGTGCTCTGCGTTGATGCAGCGCCATCAAGCTCTTTCTGGCGCCATTGCCGGGGAGGCTAAGGACGTCTTCAAAAGGGGAGTCCTCCTAAACCTTTCTCTTTACTTTGTTTTTAGTTTTCTTAGTTTCTTTTGCTTGGTTTTATTTGCCTCTTTTTATCAAAAACTTCAAAAAAATTAGTTTAGTTTGGTTTGCTTTCTCTTTATAAAAAACACACAAAAATTAGTTCCTACTCTAGTTGCCACCTTGCTCTAGCTCACCATGTTGTTCCCCATGTTCGCCCTGAAGGACCATTCGATAGGGAGTGGCTCCATAATTGGGAAAGATAATATTGAAGAATTATTTAATCATGTTAGCAAGCATGAGGATATTGAGGATAAGTCTATAGAAGAGCTTGCTCCTAATTATGAAATTGCTGCAGATTCTTTAGTTCATATGTTGGAGGCTAGGTTTGTTAGCCTTAACCCCATTATGCAAATTTTGTTCCTAAAACCAAAAGAAGAAAAGAATGCTGAAAAGAGAGAATTTATTCTAGATACTTTACTCGAAGAGTTCCATGATGTAGCTAAGGAAGCCAAAAGGGTCTTTGAGCGTTTTAATATGATAGGATCATGTGTAGATGTTGTGGTTACTTCTGATAAAACTAAGCCTAGAGAGGAATTTAAGATACCCATACCCTTTAAGCTTGTTGGGATGCATGAGGCCTTTGAAAAGAATTTTGATTGGATTGTTCCTAAAAATCCTTTTGATGAAAGTAGTAAACCAAAGAGAGATGAGAAGGGATCCTCCAAAACTCATTTGTATGAGATACCTTTCATAGTTGAAGATTTTGCAAGTATTGATGTTAATGCTTCCTCATTTGAAGATACTTGATTTCTTGCTTCTTGTGCCTAACTTAAAGGCGTTAAAGAAAAGTACTTGTTGGGAGATAACCCAAGAGTTTCCTTGAGTCTTGGATGTTATTACTTCAGTAATGACCTCTCCTTATCCTTTTTTTTTGCTTTTTGTGCCAAGAATGACCTCTAATGAGAGGGAAGTAAGATTTGGGGAGTTGCTGTCCCAAAACAGATTTCTGTCCTCCACGATAAAAATTCTTGAGGAGTCTCTGTAAGTAGGATTGAGCTGAAACTTTACAAATAAATCCCACAGTATGTTAGCTAACTTTCGTTAGTTCAATACTTTTTGATTTGAGCAACAGAAGATTTTCGAAAAAATCAGTTTCTACCTGCTGGTCTGTTTTGACAGATTTCTGCCATTATTTGCATTTGCTTCTTAGTGATTCCTTTTTGAGTTCTCTTTTTGGGGAATTGAGATTTTTGAAGGAGTTGCTATAGTACCTTGTGTTTTTAGTGAAAATTTTTTCTGTTCCAAAGCTAAACCCAAAGGTCTATTATCTTTTGAATACACTAATGTTGCTAATGAAGATTGTGTGAAGTTTTGTATGAAGGAAAATTTTTAGGTGTAGAGAAAGAATGATGTAATGAGATGAAGAATGGACAAAAGCTCAAGCTTGGGGATGCCACCCTGGTGTCACCCCAAGAAATATCCAATAGGTACAAGCTTCAAAGCTTGGGGATGCCCAAGGCATCCCCTTCTTCATCAATAAAAAGCTCAGGTCTTTCTAGACACTTCGTTTTTATTGTTTCATGCACTATTGTGTTGTTCTTAGAGCGTTTAGTTTTGTTTGCTTTGTTTAGTTTGTTTAGTTTGATTGACTAAAGTAGTTTGGACCCCCGCTTTCGCTGTGTTGTTTCAAATAAGTTGATTGGTGTTGGAAAAGGAGTAGGAAGTTCCTGCTTGAAAGTGCAAGAGGAGCTTGCATTGATTGTGACTTAGACTTTAGCATGACATGCTAGGTATTGTTTTGACCTTATGCTTAGTGATTATTGTTGTAGCATGTCTTTTTCCAAACAATTGGGATTGCTTAGTGTGCCTTGAAGAAATCATGCGTTGTTTTAGCATACAAAAGCATAGTATTGTGGTATTCTCCTTTGATGCTTTGTTTAGGTTGACTTGGCACATGCTTACACCATGTTATGACTATGACAAGTCACCATAGCCTCTATGATCATTTAGTCCTTGACTTGTAGTACCACTCTATGCTTTGATTAGTAATGTTTTGTTGCTCTGCATGATTATGGCCATTATTGCTCTCTTAGTTGGTTGCTCCCAGTCTTTTGCTAGCCTCCACTTGTCTGAGTAAGCTCTACTCATGCGTCCAACTCCCAAGAAACCAAGTTATTCCAAAGTGTCCACTATAAATTCCTATGCATGGAGTGTTACACCATTCCAAGTATATTATTTTTTTCATATATCTTCCAATTAAAAAAGTATTTTGTTATGTGAAAACTTAGTCATTAAAGCCCTCACGAACTTGATGGCACACTTTATATTCCTTGCCACTAATAAACTTGAATCATTGTGTCACCTAAGTTGTATATGCTTGCACTTATACGTTGGAATTAGCAAAACCATGCTGTCATGGGGAACGTTTTCAACATTGCACTTGTACTTTGTACATAGTTGATATCATGCTCTTTTGTCTATGGATGTCACCGGTGTGAAATAAAGAGGGAGCTTGTAAGTCCATGGAGTTATGTATTTTCTGTTAGAGAAATGCCTAGGCCGCTAGCCTAAGCCATGCCTAATCATGGTGGAAACTTGCAGCATCACCATAATGAGCAATCTGTGAAGCATCCTCAATAAAAAGCTATGCACATAGTAAATAAAAAGATCGCTGAGATGCTCATTGTCTACTTGCCTTGTCATTTTGGTTATGGGATAGCTCCTGTACCATGTGCAAGGGGTACCCCATTGGTGGTTCTCTATGATACATATGTACTTACTATGACAAGAACTTACAGGTGACTGAAGTTGAGTAGCATGAGGTGTGGCCCTCGTATTCAAGGGACATGAGATTGCCAACTTATAATTTGTCAAGCATATACTCCATAGTTTGTTCACTTTAACCTTAATCACTTCAAGATTCTTATGATAGTGTCAATGAGGGCTGAAAGCTAACAAGTACCATAATTTTTGGAAGCTCTTTTTGAAACTTGAAATCCCTACTTCCCTTTATTAAGGGCCTTTCTTCCACTGTTATGTTGAGTATCCACCTTCTACCTTTAGGCACCGTTAAGAGAGCATAGTTGTCATTCTTAGTTCTATGTGAAGTGTCCCAAAACTTATTGATTAATGCATATTTTTGATATTGCTTGTTCTTGTGCTACTTGTATCTAGTCACTCTTATGAACTTTGAAGGTGTCATATGCATCTATTTGCTAATCTATGAGGGACAAGCTGAATGCCACTATGCCATGTTTTCTGTATGTGAAACAAACAGACTTTTTCAATGCATGCTATTCATGATCTTTGTTTGTAGCCTTTCATGTTGCATGCATAGTTACTTTGTATTATTGTTAGAACTCCATCTTTCATGCACATGTGTAGAGTTCTTTGATCCCAGCTTTCAATGCTTGCAAATGGTTTGATCTTGGTTTTGATGGTGCATGTCACCTCAAAAATTATTCTTTTATCACTTACCTACTCGCGGACGAGCAGAAGTTAAGCTTGGGGATGCTTGATACGTCGTAAATGTATCTATAATTTTTGATGTTCCATGCTTGTTTAGTATCTACTTTGCTTTGCTTTGTCCACACTTTGAGGTGTTTTTATATGTTTCCTGGAACTAACCTATTGCAAGTTGCACGGTGCCAGTTGCCTGTTTTCTTCTGTTTTTGGTTCCAGAAAGGCTAAAAATCAATATTATCGGAATTGGACGGGACAAAAGCCAAAGTTAATATTTTACCGCGGGCAACACGAAGCTAGAATACGAGACAGAGGAGGCTCACCAGGGGGCTACACCCCCTGGACGCGCGGGTGGGCCCACCCCGCGCCTAGGGGGTGCAGCCGCCCTGGTGGCCCCCTGGCTCGTCTCTTCACATATAAAGTCCCCCCGATGCAGAAACCCTAGACACCCGATCAATATTCCATGAAACCGTCTGTATCCACCGCCACCACCGTCCCTAGATTGAGGGGATCTGAAGCTCTTCCCGGAACCCTGCCGGAGGGGAGATCATCTTGAGGCCTTCTTCTTCATCATGCCAGCCTCCGGTATGAAGCGTGAGTAGTTCCACCTTGGACTACAGGTCCATGTAGTAGCTAGATGGTTGTATCTCCTCCTTATGCTTTCATGTCTAGATCTTGTGAGCTCCGTTCTATTGGAGATATGCCCTAGAGGCAATAATAAAAGTGGTTATTATTATATCTTTGTGTTTATGATAAATGTTTGCATTCATTCTATAATAGTATTAACCGGAAACATTAATACTTGTGTGATTTGTAAACTAAATTAGAGTCCCTAGTAAAGCCTCTTTGTAATACTAGCTTGTTGGTTAATATATGATCGTGGTTTCCTGATCATGAACATTGAGATGTTGTTAACAACAAGATCATATCATTAGGAGAATGGTGTGATGGACATACTCCTATAGATAAGCATAGCATTAATATAAAGTCATTTCAATAGTTCGTTTGCTATAAGCTTTCTGATACATAGTAACCTAATTCCTTCGACCATGAGATCATGCTAATCACCATCACTAGAAGAATGCTTTGATGACATCAAACACCACACCGTAACTGGGTGGCTATAAAGGTGGCATTGAGTGTTCAGAAAGTATGTGTTGAGGCACATGGATCAAGAGTGGGATTTGTCCATCCATATGACGGATAGATATACTCTGGGCCCTCTTAGTGGTATGTCATCCAATTAGCTTGCAAGCATGTGACTGGCTCACAAGGGATCATATATCACGGGAACAAGAAAAGAGTGCTTATCAGTAACGAGGTTGAACTAGGTATGCAGAGATAATGATGATCAAACCTCGGATAAGTAAACTATCGCGGGACAAAGGGAAATTGGTATCGTATGTAAGTGGTTCATTCGATCGCAAAGTAATCGTAGAAATATGTGGGAGCCATATGAATTTCCAGATTACTCTATTGGTTATTGATCGGAGAAGTGTCTCGGTCATGTCCGCATAATTCACGAATCGTAGGGAGACACACTTAAGGATTCGATGTTGTTTAGTAGATATGGAATATAAGTAGGGATACCGAATGTTGTTCAGAGTCTCGTATGGGATCCGGGATATCACGAGGAGATCCGGAATGGTCCAGAGAATAAATTCATATAAGGAAAGTCCAATTCCGGAGTTCGGGAATGATTTTGATGTTTTCATCAGAGAGGTTCTAGAAGGATCTAGAAGGTTCACCGGGCCGGAAGGGGAATGGTCCATGAATGTGTCATGGGTAAGTGGAATGATTGGATCATATCCTAGGTCACTTGGTTTGGGCATTTGCGAGAGAGAATTAAAGCTCTAAATTGAAAGTCAAAAGGGAGGTTTGAAAAGTCAAACTGGAACAATAGTTTCCTAGTGGAAGAAGGAAAGAGTCCTTCCTTCTATCCAACTTGGGTTTGGATTTGGATTCAAACTCTCCCCTCCCAAGGATGCCCCCTCTCATAAATAGAGGGGGAGGGCTTCCCCAAAGATCACAACACCAAGCCCTCCCCACCGTGCGCCGCCGCCGCACCGCCGCCCTGCGCCACGCCGCCGCCGCACCGCCGCATGCCGCCACCGGCGGCCTGTTGCCGTCGCCCTAGCCACCGCCGGCACCTCCTCCTCCTCTCCGGCCTTCTAAACCTAGATCGCCGGAAAACCATAGATCCACCATAACTCGCACCGGCTTAGGCGAAGCCCTGCGGGATCTTCCCTCTACCTCCGACACCACGCCGTCGTGCTGCCGGAATCGCGAGGGAAGAACTACAACCTCCGCTGCCTACTGGAACAAGGGAGAGGAAGGTCTTCATTGAGTACCGAACGTGTGACCGACTGCGGAAGCGCTGCCGGAATGCAGAGCCGGAAGGATCGTCTACGCGATCTTCAGATCGGCAAGTGTACAACTACATCACCCACGAGAATCTACTCTCGTTAAACGCTTTGGAATCTTCGAGGGTGAGTTGTCTAATCGACTCGTTGCTACAATCTAGTAGATAGATCTTGGCTTGTTTGTGTGCATGCGGTAGAATTTTTTTGTTTTCCATGTTGCGAACCCCTACAGTGGTATCAGAGCCGTGTCTATATGTAGATCTGTTGCACGAGTAGAACACAATGGTCATTGTGGGCGTTGATGCTTTTGTCATTGATTGCTTCTTGTGTACTTTGCATATTGCGGGATGGTGGGTTGAAGCGGCCCGGGCTAACTGTTGGGGAGGTGACCCCGGATAGGGTCAAGACAGGGGAAGATAAAAGGAGTTTCTCCTGTCATATGCCAAGTTACTGTCTATATCGGCCGAGTCATGTAAAGGTCGGCCGAGATAAGCACGACCATGACACCTATGGGAGGAGATGTACACTACCCGGCCGACATACGAGATAAGTCGGCCGAGTAAGTACGAATAACCTAAATGCAGGTGAAGGCCAAGCCGAGTTAAGCGAGACAGGGCCGAATGACATGAAGCTTGCAGGAGAAGGAGGTGCCAATAGTCAAACCCTAGCCACGGGCTAGGAAGAATCTGAACAGAGCCAAGCACAAAGGACAAGGCGCAGAGCAGCAGAAGGGCAGAAGGAGGTCACGGAGGTGACAGTCCTAGAGCCCGAGGCGTGCAGGTGTGGTTCTCTAGAACTTTGCCGTCATTAGAAGGGCGACACGGAAAGAAGGTCGCCGAGTTACTATACTGGGACAAGCATATTCTCCGAATATGGTTGCCACGTCAGCCCTAGAGGAGCCAGGGCTCCCCTTTATAAGGAGACGCATGGATTCCTGAGAAGGGGATCGATTCATTCAAGGCCGTAAGGCTCGTGTAGCTTTTCTCTTCTTCCTGCAAACAGCTCAAGGAGCACTTGTAGTCCAGAGAGGAGAAATAAAGATTTGCATGTTAGTCATTTGAGTGTAGAAGTAACTGCATCTTCCCTCCCCGGATCCCTCTAGCATCCATTGGCCCCAAACATTAGCCTACCCATGGCATCTGCCGTGCCACCACCATGACAGTTGGCGCCCACCGTGGGGCCAGCAGCGGTGCTAGCTGGAGTCAAGATCCGGACGGGAAACTTCATCCTCACAGGCGAGCGCGTTGTCTCTGGCTTAGTCCAGAGATTTAATCTCTGTGACTATGTCAGTGATAACGTAGGCAGCTTCAGGAGAAAAGCTCCTCCGCGCAACGACGTCTTCATCAACTTGGGCACGCACCAGATCTACGTCGACGTCGACACCTCCTGCGTTTATCCTCACCAAGTTATTTTTGCAGGAGAGCCCCCCCTCAGCGCTGTAAAGGGTCCGCGTGGAGAACGCCCCGCCAGCAGCGTCGAGGTGATGGTCGCAGCCGGAGTACAGGCAGCAACAGGAGGCGCCGGATCAAGCAAGGACCCGACGACGGGAGGACATGCGACCACAAAGAAAGCAGCTCCACAGCCCACCGAGGTAGATCCGCCAGTAGCCAAGCCAGCCGAGGGGCGGGAGATAACCCCGAAGGCACCAAGGGTAAGATGGCCACCTCTGGAAAGACCAGAAAACATTCTCCAGGAAACCATAGATAACTTAACCACGCCTGTGGCACCGATACTTGATCCGGCTAATGCTCAGGCAGAGTTGGAAGAAACTAGGCAAAAAGTACTAGTAGAGGCAAAAAAGGTGTCGGCATTGCGGGAATCCTTAAACAGGACCCTGCGAGAATATGCTAAGGCAAATAAGCTAGATGTTGCCCCCGAGCGGGTCGATGAATTAAGATTGAGAGGGAAAAACCTCATGAATGATATCAATAAAGAGCATGAGACTCATAAGGCAGATTATTTCGATCTAGGCTTGCCGAGGTATAGCACCCCGGCAAAGAACCTAAGGGCGGCGAATGCCGCTGCACTAGATTTGGAAGGACTGACCGGCCAAGCTCGGTAGAAACAACAAGAAATAGTGAATGAGCTGGTGCGCATTGCGAACTAGCAGAATGAAGAAATACTTAGGGCAGACCCGGCAAGACCTGGTGCCTCACGCATGGTTCATTCGGCCGGGGTAGCACCCACCCTATCTGTGGCAGCAACATCTTCACCCGGAAACAAGGCGCGAAAAGATAGAGCCGTAACTTCATGAAAGAGAAACAAGCAGATTGTACCGTATGATCCGGCGGTAGCCAAAAAGGTCAATGAGAACAGAGGCAATGAAAGCCGAGGTAACAGTGGCGAAAGAAACCCCCACCGTGCCAACAAAGGAAACGGAAGCCGAGGCAATGGAGACCTCAGAAGAGGAAATCATGAGAACAATATCCCAGCGGAAGGAAGGAGGGATCCGCCGCCCAATCCTCAGCCGAGGTATGAACCTCGGCAGGAAAGAGAAGTGAGACCAGCTCACCATAATCAGGAAAATGAGAGGTATAATGATGGTTACTCAGATATGGAGTATGCAGGGCATGGTAGAAACGACCATTATGGAATGCAGGAGAGAGTCATGTACAAAAGCTTGCCATCAAATGATGCAAGACTAAAACTGGACAGGTTGTACCGGTCCGAGTTGTTAGAGGAGCAAGGTCCGCCAGGTCCGGCATGTTTCGGACCCCGAATCATGGGCGAGCCGCCTATGCTGAATTTTCAGCTGGCAAGGGGAACAAAAACATACAATGGGAGTACCAAACCACAAGATTGGTTAATTGACTATGCCACTGCAGTAAAAATAGCTAGCGGAAACTTGCGATGGGCAGTAAGATATGTCCCGCAAATGCTGGAAGGACCGGCCAGAGTATGGTTGAATAATCTGCCAGTAGGCAGTATCAACTGCTGGCTAGATTTTTAAGAGATGTTTGTCAGCAACTTCACCAGTACATACAAGAGACCAAACAGGCCACAGCATCTTGCAATGTGCAAGCAAAGGCCGAATGAGACAGACAGAGAATTCTTGACTCGGTGGTGTAACCTCAGGAATTCATGCGAGGGAGTTATAGAATCGCAAGCGATAGCTTGGTTCGCTCATGGATGTAGATATGCCAGTGTTTTGTGGTAGCGACTGCAAAGAGATATGCCAACCACTTTGGCAGAAACCATCAGGATAGCGGATTCGTATGCATTGGGAGATCCGACACAACCAGAGCTAATGTCGGCGGATCATCGGGAGCATCAAGATCAATATGCAAGAGATGTGGCCGGATCATCGAGGCGCAATGAGTTCAGAGGTAGAAGAAGAGAGGAAAGACCGGATTACAGATATGCCTCCAATCAGGTGGCAGCAGTAGTGCAAGATCAGCCGAGTCACGGAAATAGTCAGCGGCAGAAGAATGGTCATCAGCAATGGACACCAAGGAAAGAAGGGAAGAGACAGTGGACACCAGAACAGAAGAAGCAGTGGCAGGAAAGGCCGAAGTACACGTTTGAATCCATGTTGGATCAACCATGTAAGTTTCACACTCCAAACCCGGCCAAGCCCGCTAATCATACAACTCGGCAATGCGCCTGGATGAAAAACGCAATGGGGAACCCGACAGGCATGCAAGAACCTCCTCATCAAGCACATCAGCAACAGCAGCCGCAGTTGACTGGGGCAAATACACAGCAGTTAATGTTACCCCCTCCTCCCCCGAGGTATGATAACTCGGACTGGAGAGATGTAGTGCATCAAGTAATAAATCAGGGTCAGGATGGAAGGACAAACCCCAGAAATAATGGACGCAATGATTATAGGGAACATCATCAATCATATTGCGTGTTCACAACATAACAACAAGACAGGCAAAGTGTACAACGCTGGCATATGGAAGTGAATGCAGTTATGCCGGCAGTACCAAGATATGTACCTTGGTCAGATCAAGAAGTAACTTGGAGCAAAAAGGATCATCCCAAAATAATGCTGAATCCAGGGTCCTACGCATTGGTACTAGATCCGACATTTGTTGGGCCCAGCATTAATGTGAAATTTTCAAAAGTACTCATTGACAATGGGAGCAGTATCAATATCATGTACAAGGATACAATGCATAAACTCGGAATATCGCAGAATATGCTGCAATCCACGAGAACCACGTTCCATGGAATAGTGCCGAGACTTTCATGCGAACCCATTGGGAAGGTTCGAGTAGATGTATTATTCGGCACAAGGGATAACTGCAGAGCGGAAAATTTGGAGTTTGAGGTGGTGGATCTAGAAAGCTGCTATCATGCTTTACTCGGGCGGCCGACATTGGCCAAATTCATGAGCAGCTGCCACATTACTTACTTGAAAATGAAGTTACCCGGACTACAAGGAGTGATAACGGTAGCAGGAGATTACAGGAAATCAATGGAGTGTGCTTGGGCCGGATCAAACCTGGCCGAATCATTGGTGATCGCAAGAGAAAAAAGAAGGATTCAAGAAGTAGCAGCTCTCGCTCAGTCGACACAGCTGAATATGCCAGCATTAGCCAACCCACATGGAAGTGTTTCTTTCCAGCCGACTAAAGAGACAAAAAAGGTCCAGATAGATGAGTAGTTCCTAGAGCGCACCATCACGATTGGCGCTGGCCTGGATGCCAAATAGGAATGCGAGCTCACCAACTTCCTCCGTCAGAATCAGGATATCTTTGCTTGGTTAAGTCAAGACCTGCAAGGTATGCCGAGGGAGTTGGCTGAGCACTCTTTCCATGTAAGGCCAGGAGCAAGGCTGGTGAAGCAACCTCTCCTCCGCTTCACCGAAGACAGGAGAAAAATAATAGGGAATGAGATAGCTCGGCTCCTAGCGGCCGGGTTCATCATGGAAGTACTTCATCCGGATTGGCTATCGAATCCGGTGTTGGTAGAAAAGAAAAAAGATGACCCAAATGTAGCCGTCGTATGGCGAATGTGTATTGATTACACGAACCTAAACAAGGCGTGTCCCAAAGATCCTTTTCCTTTACCTAGGATAGACCAAGTAATTGATTCGACCACTGGTTGTGAGCTGTTGTCATTCGTAGACGCGTATTCTGGTTTCCACCAGATACCGTTAAATCCGGCCAATCAAATAAAGACTGCGTTTATTACCCCGTATGGGGCTTATTTCTATCGTACCATGCCATTCGGCATGCGCAACGCAGGAGCAACATACCAGAGATGCATGCAAAAGTGTCTACATGACCAGATAGGAAAAAATGTGCAAGTATATGTGGATTATGTGGTTATAAAAACCAAAGAAAGTAAAACACTCCTGGATGATATTCGGCAGACATTCGCAAACCTGAGAAGATTCCGAATGAAACTTAACCCGGAAAAATGTACCTTCGGTGTACCGGCTGGGAAATTACTCGGTTTTCTCGTATCCAGCCGAGGTATAGAGGCAAATCCAACGAAAATACGAGCAGTTGAAAGAATGGAATTGCCGAAGTGTCTAAATGATGTACAAAAATTCACGGGTTTCCTAGCCTCGCTTAGTCGGTTCGTATGTCGGCTGGGGGAAAGGCATTACCTCTATATCAACTGATGAAAAAATATGATAAGTTCATTTGGACACCGCAAGCAGATAATGCATTTCATGAATTAAAAAAGATGTTGGTCACAGCACCAATTCTGGCCTCTCCATTATCAAAGGAGCCTATGCTACTTTATGTAGCTGCCACTAACAGAGTGGTAAGCGCGGTGGTTGTCGTGGAACGGAATGAAGATGATAAGTCGGTACAAAGGCCGGTATATTACCTAAGCGAGGTACTGTCAGCCTCAAAATAGAACTACCCGCACTACCAAAAGATGGCTTATGGAGTATATATGTCGGCGAAAAAACTTAAACATTACTTTGAGGAACATCCGTAAAAGTGATTTGTGAAGCTCCCATAGCCGAGATATTGAGCAATATAGATGCCAGTGGCCGAATAGCAAAATGGGCAATCGAGTTATCACCTTATGCCCCGCAATTCGATAGGCGAGATGCAATCAAATCTCAGGCGGTGGAAGACTTCTTGGTGGATTGGGCCGAGGTACAATATGAGCCGCCATTACCAGATCCGAATTATTGGACAATGCACTTTGACGGTTCCAAGCTCAGGAATGGCTTGGGGGCAGGGATAGTGTTAACCTCGCCAAAAAGAGATCAGCTGAAATATGTGCTGCAAATACATTTTGCCGCGTCAAATAATGTAGCCGAGTACGAAGCACTCGTCCATGGGTTAAAGGTGGCAAAAGATATTGGCATACGTCGGATCCTATGTTACGGGGATTCGGATCTAGTAGTACAGCAAGTATCAGGAAATTGGGATGCGCTAGATGCGAATATGGCCCTGTATAGATTCCATGTGCAAAAAATCAGCGGATATTTCGATGGATGTGAATTTCATCATATACCTCGGGCAGAAAATGACGCTGCAGACACGCTGTCAAAACTCAGATCAACTAGGCAATCAATTCCCCCGGGTATCGCCCTAGAGCACCTGAGAAAACCATCAATAGCACCATCACCAGAGTCCGAGTCCATTTATATCTCGGCAGAATCAAGAGAGGATAGTATGCCAATGGAAATCGACAAAGAATGTAACCCAGAATTTCCGAAAGTAAACCCGACCATCGTACGAATGGATATGGAAAAATCCGAGGCTGTTATGTCGGCGGAAAATATGGAGATAGATAGTGAAATTATCCCAGAGAAAATCATGCCGACATGGGCGCAACCCATATTTTCCTTCCTTAAGGATGCAATTTTGCCGAGTAATGAGGTACTGGCTAGACAGACAGTAAGAAGAGCAAAAGCTTATACAATCATAAACAATGAACTGTATAAAAGAAGCATCACAAGCGTACTGCAGAGATGTGTTGACTCGGCAGAAGGCCAGGAAATCCTCCTAGATATACATCAGGGAGAATGCGAGCATCACGCTTCGTCCAGAGCTTTAGTGGCCAAAGCATTCAGGAATGGATTTTATTGGCCGACGGCGTTGAAAGAGGCCAAAGAATTGGTAGAAAAATGTAATGGTTGCCAGAGATACGCTAGCAAGATACACATGCCATCATCCGAGTTAAAGACGATACCAATTACTTGGAAATTTTCTGTATGGTGCTTGGATATGGTGGGACCCTTCAAGCCAGCCCGGGGCGGAATGACTCACATTTTAGTCATGGTGGATAAGTTCACAAAGTGGATTGAAGTAAAACCAATAAAAAAATGTGATGAGCCAACAACAGTAAAATTCCTCAAAGATATTATCTTGAGATATGGTTATCCACATAGTGTTATTACAGACAATGGCACAAACTTTGCTGAAGGGGCTTTTGCTAGATTCTGCCAAGAAAAACACATAAGACTAGATGTCGCCTCGGTGGCTCACCCGACATCAAATGGGCAAGTAGAAAGATCTAATGGACTAGTATTGTCCGGAATAAAAACCCGACTCGTCGAACCTCTGCAAAGGTCGGCAGGATGCTGGATCGAGGAACTACCAGCAGTACTATGGAGCCTCAGAACTACCCCAAACAGGTCAACAGGGTATACCCCATTTTTTCTGGTATATGGGGCAAAAGCTGTGCTTCTAGCCGACATAATACATGATTCGCCAAGAGTAACCCAGTATACAACCGCTGAGGTAAATGAGGTAGCTCGGCAAGATGATGTCGATTTGCTAGAAGAAGCCAGGGAGTTGGCACTATCAAGGTCAGCTATTTATCAGCAAGACCTACGACGATATCACAACAAGAAAGTCAATCCAAGAGTGTTTAAAGAAGGTGATTTGGTTCTTCGGCTAGTGCAACACACAACCGACATGCACAAGCTATCACCCCCATGGGAGGGGCCATTCATCGTGAGTAAAGCATTGCACAATGATGCATATTACCTAATCGATGCTCAATCACCAGGAAAGAACAGGGCAAACAAAGCCGGCAAAGAATCGAAAAGACCATGGAACATAGCTTTACTTCGCCCTTTTTACTCGTAGGAGCCGTCTATGCTACATTGTAATATGACGCTTCATGTCGAAATATCAACTATGTACTACACCTCGGCACCTCGAGCAGTGACTCGGGGACTTCCCTATGTTATTTCTTATCTCAGTCATGTATTAAACCTCGACACCTCGAGCAGTGGCTCGGGGACTGCACTATGCTATTTCTTATCTAAGTCATGTAGTAAACCTCGGCACCTCGAGTAGTGGCTCGGGGACTGCACTATGTTATTTCTTATTTTGAGTTATGTATTAAACCTCGGTACCTTTGAGCAAGTGACTCGGGGACTGCCTTATAATATTCTTATTTCTGAGTTATATATTGAACTTCGGCGCCTCGAGCAGTGAATCGGGGACTGCCTCGTGAATGTTTCTTATTCTAAGTCACGCATTGAACCTCGGCGCCTCGAGCAAGGACTCGGGGACTGTGCCGTGTTATCTCTTACTCACGAATTACATGTTAATTTTCAAGACCTCGGGCAGGGACTCGTAGACTGCGCCGTATTATCCCTCATCTGGGGTCATGCATCAAACCCCGGCGCCTTGAGCAATGACTCTGGTGTTAACAGGTATGGGCTTCAAGCTTGATATCTTGGATAGGGGTCAAGAACACAATGGCCAGGCCGTCAAATTTATAAAGGCTAGGCAATATAAGTGCCGAACTAAGAGCAACCACATGAAAACATATGATCCGAACCTATGAGATTAAAGGTCGCCAAAGCAAAGATATAAATCAACAAGATCTGTTCAGACAAACTAATAAGGATCACCATCACCCATGTCTCAGCGGCAAAAGGCAAAAAGGGTTCGTACCACATAGAAAGTCAGATAATTGTTTCACACACATCATAGGCCCGGAAATAATTTAAGAAGTTTTTTGAACCTAAGGGGCAGCGCTGTGATCAGGTACTAGGCGCTCCGAGGTAGACGGCGCCTCGGCCGAAGTTACTTCGCCTTCCACTGAAGCAATAGTAACTTCGGGGGAAGTCCTGGGTTGCGGAGAAACATTAGCTTGAGCTTGAGAATGCCCAGTCCCTTTGGAAGATGATCGCGCATCGCCGTCCCCATCCGAGCTTGCGCTGGAATCACCAGAAGTGTCCGAGTCGCCCTCACCCTCGTCCTGGTCGGACGGACTATTATCAAAGGCATCTTCGACTTCGACATCATCCGCTGGGTTGGGAAGAAAACTCGGCCCTTCAATCCAGTTATGCACATCAGCATACTCAACAAGCTGGAAGGCACGAGCTTGGCGGCAAGCGACGAATTCTGGATCCTCAACCCAACGGGAGCCAGTGCACAAGTTTATCAAGGTATCGAGCGAAATGTCCTCGTACCAACACATAATGACTGTGAGCGCCATATCAGCACCAGCCCATCCAGCGGATTCACTCCAGAGATTTAACTGGCTCTGGGATGCCATTAATCTTTCCACCAATATCTTGATCTCGTCAATATCAGGAGTTCCAGAAGTATTCGGCCAGAGAACATGGTAGGCCCGAATGGCTGCTTGCACCAAATCCCTGCCCATAATCTTTATCGGACCAATGGCAGCGCCAACGGCAACCAAGAAGTCTTCCATCGAATATTCTGGGCTCGCATCTGCGGGGACACCTTGGCGCTGGAGAGAAGTAATGACCGCTCTAGAGCTCACGGGCCTAGCTTCCGGAAAATGATCTACGCAAAATAAAAGTACATCAGTTAAAAGTAAGAAAGAGAAGAAGATAACTCGGCCACGGTCAGAGACTTACGATGAATATAGCTCAACATTTTCTGGAGATCCTGAGTCCAGTCAACCTTAGTCTTCTCAAAGCGAGTGATTTCCTTGCTCATCGTCCGATTCTTAAGTTCGGTAGCCTCGAGGAGTTCTTTATCCTTCTGCAGTTGCAGACTTAGCCGGTTCTTTTCTTCGGAGAACTCCTGGTCAACTTTCTCTAACTCCGATTTTTGATAAAGCTTGAGGGACTCCACCTCGGCACGCAACCGGGTTATCTCGTCATCTTTCTCTTTCAATTGCGCCGAATGAGTGGCGGCTTGCTCTAAAAAATGCAGCATCATATCAGGCATGGGTATACATTCTTGATGCGACGCTGCAAGAGTCTAAAACTCGGCTATACCAAAGACAGAAGGCTATAAGAAACCCAGGATAAGTATCAAACGAAAATTAACAGAGGAAAATAATAACTAACCTTCCAGAGCTCAAGACGGATATTAAGATTATTGATATTACCTGTTTACCAGCAAAAGGGGTTAGCACCTCAAGTCGAAAATATTAAGAACTTAAGGGACAATACAAAGATTTGTTAAGTTACCAGCTTTCTTCACCACGGGAAGAACTTTCTCATACTTCTCTTGCAATTTCTTGTGTGCGAAAAGCAGCCTTTGGAATTCGGCTGTCCGCCGATCATGGGAAACCTAAGCGACAAAATAAATTACAGTCAGATATTCAAAGCTAAGACAGATCCGAATCAAGCAGAGCGTAACTCGGATCTAGGTGGCTGGATATCCGAAGCTAAGACAGATCCGAATCAAGCAAAGCTTAACTCGGATCTAGGTGCCTGGATAGTCAAAGCTAAGACAGATCCTAATCAAGAAAAGCTTAACTCGGATCTAGGTCGCTGGATATCCGAAGCTAAGACAAATCCGAATCAAGCAAAGCTTAACTCGGATCTAGGTGGCTGGATAGTCGAAGCTAAGACAGATTCGAATCAAGCAAAGCTTAACTCAGATCTAGGTGGCTGGATAGTCGAAGCTAAGACAAATCCGAATCAAGCAAAGCTTAACTCGGACCTAGGTGGCTAGATATTCAAAGCTAAGACAGATACGAGTCAAGCAAAACTTATTTCGGACCTAAATAGCTGGGTAATCAAAGATGAAATGGATCCGAATTCAGCAAACACTTAATGTGGAATACAAATGAACCACGAGGAGTCAAAGTCATATAGGAAATTCACTTGGCAAATAACGCACTTTAGGCCTAGCAAAGCTTCCAAACGAATAACAAGTTATTCGGTTGCAAGCTTCGGGGACTAGAGTATATATATTATCATTCGAATAACTAACTAAATGTCAATAAAAGCAATTACCTCGTTCATCTTATCGCTGTCAAGCACGACCTTGGCAGCCATATGCAAGCGACTGCTGATGTCGGAGAGTTGAAATGGCTGATTGCTCGGATTGCCCTCGAGCTGATCAGCAGCGTTCCAATTATTGGCATACTCAACCAAGGAGCCGAGGCTGTTCCCACTCTCAGTTCGAGTTAGGACTTTACCTCGAACGCGTTGTGTAACCACCGCCGCCGCAGGACTCTTGTGGAGAGTAAGATGAGTATCAGCGGCCGGGGTGACAACAGTCTTAGAAGAGGAAACCCCCTTGCGGAACGCATCAGCAATATTGGGTTGAGAGGAGCTAGCCGGCCCCTTCTGAGATGATGAGGGTCTGGTGACAACAACCTTCTTAGCCTTAGAAGAGATGTCGGCAGGGGCCGCAACCTCGGCACTTGGAGTGGCATCTTTGGGGGCCGGAGGAATTATGGTTTCTGAGGGCGCCGAGATGGTGATATCCTCGGCTGGAGTTGGAGTTGCGGTTGGAATTGAGGGGGTCAAAGGAATCTCGGGGGAAACTCCGGCGTTCACAACAGGTTCGGTAGGAGGATCTACTGGCCGAGGTATATCGGCATCAGCAATGGAAACCTCGGGTGCATCTTGCCGGGGTGATGTCTGAGTCGGAGCAGGAGGAGAGTCAACGCGAGCAGGACTAGGAACTCTGGTATCTTCAGGAGGCGGAGGAGAAGGCAGCCGAGTTGTATGACTCGTCATACTTGGACCACTGGGCTTAACAGAAAGAGGAGCGCTGCAAAAGCACGGAAAGTCAAATCAAAAGACAGAAAAAGAGAAACAAGAAATACAAATGAAAATGAACTCACCCAGTAACTCCGGGCATAGTTTTACGCTTCAGAAGGTGCTGGGCTAACTTCTTTGTTCGCTTCTTGGGAGCGGCTTCGGAGACACCTGCTGGAGCGGTACGCTTCCTCGAGGTAGCAGGAGGTTGGGAGGCGAGAGGCTCGGCATCGTGCACCTGACCGGCCTGATTAGCTGGGGAAGTAGAAACCGGAAATGCATAAGAGATAGGCATTGCGGCGACTACCTCAAGAATTTGGACATCGTCCGAATCACCTTCCTCCCCGTGGGCCGAGGTCTTGCCACGGGCGTGAGCCGGAGCAAGGTCTGACTTGGGAACAAACTCCTCCGAGTCAGGCTCCCCGCTGCCCGGGGTGTTCCGATCTGCGGTCCACGGGAGGGCCAGAACCTCGGCATCTTAGATCTCTGCAAGAAAAGAGACAAAGAGGAATCAGCAAAAGGAGTCACAAACGCAATTAGAAAGCAAAACACAAATGCATAAACTTACCTCGGGAGGGGGATTCCCGCGGGTGAACGGCTTCAGCCCCCAGGTCCAGTCTTCCAGCATATCAGTCTTGAAGATAGCCCAGACACGCTTGTAAATAAGATAATCCTCGAGCTCAACCGATGGGACTCGGTTGGGATCGAGGGGACCGCTCATATAACAGAGTTTGGGCATGCGACGCTGGAAAGGGCAGATTCGGCTGCTGACGAAGGTGGTCATCAGATCCTTGCTGCGTAACCCGGTGCAGATCAACTCCTTCAGCCGAATCTCGAAGGCTTTTCCTAGGGTTGTAGGTCCAATTCCTCTTGGAAGGGGGGCCGATGGAGAAGGCAGGAAGCCGAATCTTGTCTTCCTTCCCAGTGTTCTTGACATAGAAAAACGATCTATGCCACCTTTAGCAAGACTCGAGACCAGCAACACGAGGAAACTCGGATTTTCGCCAAGGTGTGATGGACGCGGCTCCACACTGGGTGAGTAATTTCTCAGAGGGCTGAAGGGATTTGTCTGGAACGACATTGGATCAGATCTGGAAAATTTTAGACCATACGTGCACAGACGGCCAGAGGCCAAAGTATCCTTCCGAGGCCAAGACAAAGGCGGATAGGGAGGCGATGGCATTAGCCGGAAGATGATGCGGCTGAAGGCCGAAGTAATCAAGGAAATCTTTAGAAAAATAACTAAGGGGAAGACCAAACCCGCGAGCAAAGTGAGACATAAAGACGACATACTCGCCGTCGTTGAGTACGGGAGAAGATTCGCTGCCGGGTAATTGACAGCCTACCTCGGCAGGAATCCGGCGAGTCCTAATTAGCCACTCAATATCACGACGAGTGACCGAGGAACCCTGCCAGGAGCCCCGCTCTGGACCAGACGCTACATTATTGTCTTCGACGAGCGCGCCACTAACTAAGCTCGACATAGGGTCGCCGGAGGAATCAACAGAAGAAGAACTAACGGCGGAGCAAGGCTTAGAGGCGCAGGGCCCCGTCGTGGCTCTAAGTGAGGACTGCAGTGGAGCGGAAAAGAACCGCCACGGGAAGTCTAGAAAGCGGCAGATGCGTCTAGAGAGAAATCTAGGCAATGGGACCGCAGAAAAACTCACCGGCGACAGCGCCGGAGCAAGCGAACGGGGACGAGGTCGACGGAGCAGAGAAGCTGTGGCCTTGCCGTTGAAGATTTCGACGATGTCGCAGCCGCAGGAGCACGAGCAGATGCACGGGCGTGAGGAGGAAGAAGAGCAACGGCGAGCGAAGGGGGAAAGTGAAACCTCTAGCCCTGTGCCCCTCTTTATAACCACGCGGCCATGGCAGTAGTGGGATCGTGCGTGCGAGCGTTAACCGTGTAGATCGTGCGTGCGATGGAACCGCTCGCGGCTGAGTGGAGCCACACCAAAGACCATACGACGCAGGAGAGGATCAGGCCTCCTGACCGATGCGGTGCACGAGGCGTCACAGCGCCGACGCAACATGCGCAGTAATCACTGTAGCATTGTCAGTGGGCACTGTAGAGGAACAAAAAACTAGAGAAATAATGATGAGTGTTACACATAGGATGAGGCGTGCACAAGAAGCTACACGGATACCTCGAACATGAAAAAGTAACTCGGAGATGAGGAGAAATGAATATTGGGAAACTGATGTGGCCCGGCCGAGGTTACGAGCAGGACCACACCAGCTTCGGGGACTAATGTTGGGGAGGTGACCCCGGATAGGGTCAAGACAGGTGAAGATAAAATGAGTTTCTCCTTTCATATGCCGAGTTACTGTCTATATCGTCCAAGTCATGTAAAGGTCGGCCGAGATAAGCACGACCATGACACCTATGGGAGGATATGTACACTACCCGACCGACATACAAGTTAAGTCGGCCGAGTAAGTCCGAATAACCTAAATGCAGGTGAAGGCCAAGCCGAGTTAAGTGAGACAGGGCCGAATGACATGAAGCTTGTAGGAGAAGGAGGTGCCAATAGTCAAACCCTAGCCACGGGCTAGGAAGAATCTGAACAGAGCCAAGCACAAAGGACAAGGCGCAGAGCAGCAGAAGGGCAGAAGGAGGTCACGGAGGTGACAGTCCTGGAGCCCGAGGCGTGCAGGTGGGGTTCTCTGGAACTTTGCCGTCATTAGAAGGGCAAAACGGAAAGAAGGTCTCCGAGTTACTATATTGGGACAAGCATATTCTTCGAATATGCTTGCCATGTCAGCCTTAGAGGAGCCAGGGCTCCCCTTTATAAGGATAGGCATGGATTCCTGAGAAGGGGATCGATTCATTCAAGGCCGTAAGGCTCGTGTAGCTTTTCTCTTCTTCCTGCAAATAGCTCGAGGAGCACTTGTAGTCCAAAGAGGAGAAATAAAGATTTGCATGTTAGTCATTTGAGTGTAGAAGTAACTGCATCTTCCCTCCCCAGATCCCTCTAGAATCCATTGGCCCCAAACATTAGCCTACCCATGGCATCTGCCGTGCCACCACCACAACACTAACCTTACATGACATCGTTCATGAGACTTGCTCCACGCTTGACATGCAACTTGTATTGCATAAGTGGCTTTGCGGGTGCCTATTTCTCCCAACATAGTTAAGATTCAATTTACAACGGGTGATTGACAAGACTAGTATCAATGTTGTGGTTCTTGTTCGTAAGTTAGAATGACACTTATTGAAACCCCCAAACCACGTAAAACATGCAAAGAAAATTAGAGTCGTCTAACTTTGTTTTGCAGGGGTGTGCTGTGATGTGATATGACCATGATTGTGATTATATATGATGTATGCAATGTTCCTTATTGTAAGTCGGCAACCGGCAGGTTCCATATGGTTGTCTTTTTCATTCCGCTAAGACCTGCGTGTCTATTATTCAAAGTAGTTGTAATAGTTGATGCCGGTGGACGACAACCATGGAGTGGCGCCATTGACCTTGACGCAATGCCGGTGATGATGGAGATCATATTCGTGCTTGAAGATGGAGATTGGAACCACAAGAAGAAAGGCCATATCATATCACATATTATGAATTGCATGTGATGTTAATCCTTTTATGCATCTTGTATTGCTTAGTTCACGACGGTAGAATTATAAGATGATCCCTCTCACAAAATTTCAAGTTATAAGGTGTTCATCCTTATTAGGCACCATTGCTAAAGCTCGTTGTTTCGAAGCACCACGTGATGATCGGGTGTGTTAGATTCTGCGAGTGTATACAACGGGAGCAAGCCAGATTTGTTCATGCGGATGCTAAGGTTTGATCTTGACGAGCCTAGCATGTACAAACATGGTCTCAGAACACGGATCTCCGAAAGGTAAAGCATGAGTCATATAGTAGATATGATGAACATGTTGATTGTTTTCCATTGAATCTACATCAACTCTCGTGATGATCGGTTTTGATGTGGTGGATTTGGTTCATGTGATCACTAAAACAATGTGAGGGATATTGTTTTGAGTTGGAGTTCACCTAGATTAATTTAACTATTAATTAGAACTCAATTGTCATAAACTTAGTCTAAACTATTGCAAATATGTTGTAGATCGATGGCGCCCCCTACCATCAATTTTAATGTGTTCCTAGAGAAAGAAAAGTTGAAAAACAATGGAATCAACTTCGTGGATTGGTTCCGCAATTTGAGGATTGTCCTCAATGCTGGTAATTTTACCTATGTGCTGGATGAACCGCTGGGTGACCCACTTGCAGCTGATGCTACCGATGAGGTAAAGAATGTTTTCCTCGCTCGGAAGAATCAGTACTCCACAGTTTAGTGTGCTATCTTGTATGGTTTGTAATCGGAGCTTCAGAAAAGGTTTGAGAACCATGACCCACATGATATTGTCCGTGAACTCAAAATGATATTTGAGGCTCACGCGGTAGTTGAGAGTTATGAGGCTTCTGAAAAGTTCTTTAACTGCAAGATGGAAGAGGGCAGCCCCGTCAGTGAGCATGTGCTTAAGATGTCTGGGAACGCAAGCAAGCTTCAAAGCTTGGGTATAGTTATTCTTAATGCTTTGGGGATTCACCGTGTCCTCCAATCACTACCACCAAGTTGCAAGAACTTTGTAACGAACTACAATATGCAAAACATGGACAAGTCATTGCCCAAACTCTTCTCCATGTTAAAGTCTGTAGAAGTGGAGATCAAGAAAGAGCACCAAGTGTTGTTGGTCAATAAGACCACCAAATTCAAGAATCAAGACAAGGCTAAGAAAAAGGGAAACTTCAAGAAGGGCTGTAAGAAAGTTACCGCACCGGCGAAGAAGACCAAGGCTAGGCCTAAGGCTGATACTGAGTAATTTTATTGCAAGGGAGAAGGTCACTGGAAGCAGAATTTCCCTAAGTACTTGGCGGATTTGAAGAACGGCAACATCAAGAAGAAAGGTATATCCGATATACATGTTATTGATGTGTATCTCACTATTACTCGTAGTAGTGCCTGGGTATTTGATACTAGTTCGGTTGCTCACATTTGTAACTCGAAATAGGTGATGCGGAATAGACGGAAACTAGCAAAGAACAAGGTGACAATGCGTGTTGGAAATGGATCAAAGGTTGATGTGATCGCGGTCGGCACGCTACCTCTACATCTACCATCGGGATTAGTTTTATACTTAAATAATTGTTATTTGGTTCCTGCGTTGAGCATGAACATTATATCAGGATCATGTTTATTGCGAGACGGTTAATTTTTTAAGTCCGAGAATAATGGTTGTTCGATTTATATGAGTAATATGTTTTTATGCACATGCACCTTTGATAGATGGTATATTCTTATTGAATCTTGATTGTAGTAATACACATATTAATAACATTGAAGCTAAACGTTTGAAATTGAGCGATAACTCAACCTATATGTGGCACTGTCGTCTTGGTCACATTGGAGTGAAGCATATGACGAAACTCCATTCCGATGGACTTCTTGAATCACTTGAAAGATGCGAAGCATGTCTGATGGGTAAAATGACTAAGACTCCATTTTCTGGTATGATGGAGCGAGCTACAGACTTATTAGAAAGCATACATACCGATGTATGTGGTCCAATGAGTGTAGCATCACGCGGTGGTTATCGTTATGTTCTTACCTTCATGGATGACTTGAGTAGATATGGGTATATCTATTTCATGAAACATAAGTCCGAAACTTTCAAGAAGTTTAAGGAATTTCAAAGTGAGGTAGAGAATCAATGCAACAAGAAGATTAAATTTCTACGATCTGATCATGGAGGTGAATATCTTAGTTACGAGTTTGGCGAGCATTTGAAGAAATGAGGAATACTTTCACAATTGACACCACCGGGAACACCACAACATAATGGATTGTCCGAATGTCATAATCGAACTCTCTTAGATATGGTTTGTTCTATGATGTCACTTACAGATTTGCCGCTATCATTTTGGGGTTATGCATTAGAAACAGCCGCATTCACTTTAAATAGGGAACCATCTAAATCCGTTGAAATGACACCATATGAATTATGGTTTCAGAAGAAACCTAAATTCTCGTTTCTTAAAGTTTGGGGTTGCGAAGCTTATGTAAAGAAGTTACAGCTAGGCAATCTTGAACCCAAAGGGGAAAATGCGTCTTCATAGGATACCCGAAGGAAACTATTGGGTATACCTTCTATCATAGATCCGAGGGCAAAATCTTTGTTGCCAAGAATGGATCCTTTCTAGAGAAGGAGTTTCTCTCGAAAGAAGTGACTGGAAGGAAAGTAGAGCTCGACGAGGTTGTTGAACCTTCTCGAACTTGCGAGTATCCCAGCACCGGAAGTAGTTCCTGTGGTGCCTACACCAATAAGAGAGGAAGCTAATGATGTTGATCATGAAACTTCGGTTGAAGTAACTACGGAACCTCGTAGGTCAACGAGAACTCGTACCACTCCTGATTGGTATGATCCTGTTATGAATGTCATGTTGGTGGACAACACCGATGACCCTGCGACATATGAGTAAGCTATGATGAGCCTAGATTCCAATAAATGGCAAGAAGCCATGAAATCCGAGACTGGATCCATGTACAAAAACCAAGTATGGACTTTGGTGGACTTACCTGATGGCTGGAAGGCCGTCGAGAACAAATGGATTTTCAAGAAGAAAACAGATGATGATGGTAATGTTACTATCTATAAAGCTCGACTAGTCGCAAAAGGGTTTCGACAAATTCAAGGATTTAACTACGATGAGACTTTCTCAATAGTAGCGAAGCTAAAGTCTGTGAGGATTTTGTTAGCAATCTGTCGGGGGGATAACCCCCGGGTGAGGAAAGCCAGGCATAAGTAGGCCGGCTCCAGAAGATGCAGGCCGCCTGGCCGCCAAGAATTACAAATCTAGCCGTCTAGCAAGCAAGTCCGACTGGGCTTATAACCTTCCCGGCTGGCCCGTCTAGCCGGTGGCCAGAAGAACCGGCCGGGTGGCCGTTCCCACCCGCTCACCTCGGATTCGATGGAGAGCACGGAAGGACTGGCGCTCCATGCGGGGTATGCTTCTGGCTCCCCCTTGTCATCAAGGAAGCTGGCATTCCGTCATGACCAGCGCTACCAGACAAAGATAAAGCAAGACGGTCGGCTAGACTGGCGAAAGCGGCCCGGGTGACCGTTAAAGCAAGGGTGACGCCCCAAAGGAAGCCCGGGTGACCACTAAAGAGAAGGATGACACTAAAAGAAGGGCAGAATGGGTCCTGGCCCACCGGCTGGGCCCTGTAGCCAGCCCAGCCCTGTAAACCCATATCCAAACAATAAACCCTAGGACCCAATCTGTAATCTACCCCCCAAACCAGTATATAAGGGAGGGCAGAGCCAGAGTTCTAGGTAGAGAAAACTAGAGGCAACAATAGAAGAAGAGAAGTGTTAGCATCTAGCTCCCACCTTCCTCTAGCCATCAATAGTAGCTAAGGAAACAACTCAAGGAGCATCTGTACCGAGCATCAAGCTCCCATACATAGTTCATCTTGCAGGAGTAGGGGTGTTACTCGCCAAGAGGGCCCCGAACCTGGGTACGTCCCTATGTTTGCAGTGTACCATGCCCAGCCCGTTACGTGAGCCACCGAATGCATCCGTGTCCCTTCTTTGCCATCCCCGATGGCTCTGTCGTGTTCCACAACATGACAGTTGATTCCCACCATGGGGCACAACGCTTTGGCTGGGATCATCTTCCGCACGGGACTTCCACTCGTCGCCGGCGAACGCGTGGCCTCTGGCCTCGTTCTCACGCTCGGTGCCTTCGACTGCGTCATCGACAACGCAACGTGTTTCGCTGGGAACACCTTCCCCGCCGGCGGCTCCATCATGCATTTTGGAGACATCCACGTCTACGTCGCCACTGTCACTGAGGGTTGTCCCAGCATGGTCACCCCCGTCCTCGACGTGCCCCTCGCCGCGTCCCAGCCGCAGGGAGGGTTTGCGTCAAAGTCATGATGGTGAACGCTCGCGAAAACCACCGGCAGCCTCAAGAACGTCGTGTAGGAGGAGAAAACTCCGCGCCTGAGCCGGAGCAAGACCCGCTCACCACCTCCATCCAGCACCTGCGCGCTCCGGTCGTCGTCAAGACGGTTCCAGCGGCAGCACTCGAAGCTACACGCCAGAAGCTCCTGGAAGAAGCCACCAAGGTCGCGGCTAACCAGCGTTGGCTGAACGCCACCATGCACGAGTACAACGCAGCTCATGGCTTCATCAGGAAGATCCAACACCGAGGGCACGATTTGGCATAGAAACTGGATCGCGCCGCCGACTCATATGCAGGTGTGGCGCGACCCGTCCACAGCACTCCTGCCAAGAACATGAGGGCGGCCGAGGCGGCGGCCGCGGAGCTAAAGCTCCTGGAGGGCGAGGAACTTCGTCGCCAGCAGGAGCGTGTGCAGCTCCTCGTGGCCACTGCTAAAAAGAAGCAGGCTGAGGCCGTCCCCAGCCGGGTGGGCAACTCACGCGACATCGTCGTCCGCAAAGGCGCATACCAGACGGCGCATGGAGGGAGAAAGCATCAACAAGCCTCTTCTCCAGGAGGGGTCGGGCAAAACAGTCGCCCGCATGGCGAATCTGGCAACCGCGGTCACCACAACCATGACGCCGTAGCCTCCAGTGTTAGTCGCGCAGGCGGAGCCTCCTAGGGGAAAAAGATGCGAGTACCGGAGGAGGAAGCAGAGGCGAACAAGGACCCGCCTGCGTCACGTTTGAAGGGCCGGCTCGGTCCCCGAGAACTAGCTGATGCGCGGGAGCGCATCGACTCCTGGTGCAGTCGCGCACCTTGGAGGAGGAAAGTCCGGCTGGCCCAAAGTGTTTTGGCCCGCGCATCCGGAATGAGCCGTTTCCGAAGGAATTTTCGCTCCCAAGAGACATGCCAAAGTACAACGGGACCGTCAAGCCTGAGGACTGGTTGGTCGATTACACCACCGCGGTGGGAATCACCAATGGCAACCTTCGCTTGGCCCTCCGCTACGTCCCCCTCATGCTCGTCGACTCGGTGAGGACGTGGCTCAACAGCCTCCCCGACAATAGCATCAACGCGTGGTTGGACTTCGAAGAGGCATTACGTTCATCCGCAACTTCACCGGGACATACAAGCGGCCGAGTCGACCTCGCGAGCTTGCTCTTTGCATACAAGGCAAGGATGAGTCGGATCGCGCCTACCTCACCCGGTGGACCAGCATGCACAATTCGTGTGAAGGGGTGCGTGAGCACTAGGCGATAGACTTCTTCACCAACGGTTGCCGAGACAGCACCATGCTGAAGCACAAACTCAGCCAGGCAGACCCGCAAACCATGGCTCAGGTCATGGCCATCGCAGACAAGTACGCCACCACAGATGCGGCAATGAAGAAGCCCATCGTGGTGGACGACCAGGGCCAAATCGTCACGGACGAGCAGGCGGAGCATCGCCAGCCGAGCGACCATCATACCAAGCGGCACGGTCACGACAACCGCCACGGCAAGAGGAAATACGACCAACCAGATAGCCGGTACAGTACCAAACAGGTAGCCGCGGTGCATGAGGATCTGGCTGCAAGACGTAGTCGGAGGCAGAGGCCGGATGACAGGCCGCCTCGGCCTAAGTACACCATCTAGTCCATGCTCGATGGGCCGTGCAAGTTTCACAGTGGCGGCAACAAGCCCGCGAACCACACGACGCGCCAATGCAGCTGGACAAAGAAGATGGCCGAAGCCGGTGGACTCCCACCACCACCTCCACCGCCAGCCGGAGGCCCGCCGGATAACAGGGAACGACGCAACCGCCGCGAGGATGACGAAGATGGTTACCCGCGGCAGGTGGGTAATTACCACATATTCCTGGCGGAGCCGGAAACGAAGCACACGAAGCGGATACATGAGGCGGAGGTGAACGCAATCGTCCCACCCGTCTCCTAGTACCTGCACTGGTCCGATCAGGCGATCACCTGGAGAAAGGAGGATCATCCGGCCGTGTTACCAAGCCCTGGTAGCTACGCGTTGGTCCTGGACCCCATCATCATTTCCAAGAAGCATTCATGTCGCTTCTCTCGGGTGCTAATCGATGGTGGAAGCAGCATCCACCTCCTTTACCGGAGCAGCCTCTAGAGGTTGGGCATTAGCGAGTCCTAGCTGGAGCCTTCAAGAACTTCGTTCCATGGAGCAGTACCGGGGCCGTCGCACTCCCCAATCGGCAAGATCCGGCTGGACGTCATCTTTGGCAGCGAGAACAACTTCTTCCACGAGCCAATTTGGTTCGAGGTCATGAATCTCTCCAGCGCCTACCACGCCATACTAGGGCGCCCAGCTCTAACCAAGTTAATGGGAGTACCGCACTACACATACCTCAAGATGAAGCTGCCAGGCCCAAAGGGAGTGATCACCATCGATGGATGCTACAAGCGTTCGATCGAATGCGCTTCAGACGGCTCCAAGCTGGCCGAAGCAATGATCATCGCTGAAGAGAAGCGCGTCATAATGCAGAACGTGGTGGCTCTACAGAAGGACATGCTGGCTGGAGAGCCCAAACCGGCTGGAGAATCGCAGTTCAAGCCCTCGCAGGGAACAAGGAAGATCCTGCTGAACGAGGAAGACCCAAGCAAGTTCGTCCTGGTCGGAGACGGCCTGGACAGCAAATAGGAAAGCGCGCTCGTCCATTTCCTTCGTGAGAATCGGGACATTTTCGCATGGTGCCCCAAAGACATGCCAGGTGTGCCGAGGGAACTCGCCGAGCACTCCCTTCATGTTCGACCGGACGCGAAGCCGGTCAAACAATATTTACGCCGCTTCGCAGAAGAAAAAAGAAGAACCATTGGTGAGGAGATCACACGGCTGCTCGCAGCCGGCTTCATCATGGAAGTTTTCCACCCGGATTGGCTAGCCAACCCGGTGCTGGTGCTGAAGAAGAACAAGACATGGCGCATGTGCATCGACTATACCAGTCTCAACATGGCTTGCCCCAAGGATCTTTTTGCCCTACCGCGAATTGATCAGGTCATCGACTCCACTGCCGGGTGCGATTTGTTGTCTTTTTTGGACGCTTACTCGGGCTACCACCAGATCAAGCTTAATGTAACCGATCAAATAAAGACATCGTTCATAACCCCATATGGAGCATACTACTACACCACCATGCCCTTCGGAAGAACGCAGGCGCAACCTATCAGCCCTGCATGCAGAAATGCCTGCAGACATAGATTGGAAAGAACGTACACGCTTACGTCGACGACGTTGTCATCAAGAACAAGGAACGGCGCACGCTCCTTGAGGATCTGAAGGAAACATTCGACAACCTCCGCCGTTTCCAGATCAAGCTGAACCCGGAAAAGTGTGTGTTCGGTGTCCCAGCCGGCAAGCTCCTGGGCTTCCTCGTCTCCAAGCATGGAATCGAGGCGAACCCAGAGAAGATCGGAGCCATCAAACGCATGGAGCTGCCGCAGAACCTGCATGACGTACAAAAGTTCACTGGGTGCCTCGCTTCACTCAGCCGATTCGTTAGCCAGCTAGGCGAGAAGGCTCTCCCCCTGTACCAGCTAATGAAGAAGACAGACAAATTTGTCTAGATAGCTCAGGCAGACGAAGCTTTCCGAGACCTCAAGCTCATGCTCACCTCGCCACCCGTCCTGGCGGCACCAGCCGCAAAGGAGCCCATGATGATGTACATCGCTGCCACAAACAGAGTGGTCAGCGTGGTACTGGTCGTCGAGCGGCTAGAGGAAGGAAAGGCTCAGATGGTCCAGCGCCCTATATACTACCTGAGTGAGGTGCTCTCGCTATCCAAGCAGAACTACCCTCACTACCAGAAGATGGTGTACGCCGTGTACATGGCCGCCAACAAACTCAAGCATTACTTCCAGGAGCATTCCATCCGAGTGGTAGCATTGGCCCCACTCGCGAAGATCATTGGGAACAAAGACACCACTGGCCGCGTGGCAAAATGGGCCATCGAGCTCGCTGCGCATAACATCCAATATGAGCCGTGCATAGAAATCAAGTCGCAAACATTGGCTGATTTCATCGTCGATTGGGCGGAGACACAATACATGCCCCCAGTGCCGGACTCAACTTACTGGAAGCTACACTTCGACGGGTCAAAAATGGGAGGACTCGGAGCCGGAATCGATATAACCTCGCCCAAAGGAGACCGATTGGAATACATTCTCCAGATCCACTTCAAAGCCTCCAACAACGTCGCCGAGTACGAAGCGCTCATCCATGGGCTCAAAATGGCCAAGCAGATAGGCATTCAGAGGGTGCTGTGCTTCGGAGATTCGGACTTGGTGGTGCAACAAGTATCTGGCGAATGGGACGCCAGAGACGCGAACATGGCCCTCTACCGCTTCTTCGTCCAACAGCTATGCGCTTGCTTCGAAGGATGTGAGTTTCACCATGTACCCAGAGCCAACAACGAAGCCGCTGACGCTTTGGCTAGGGTCGGGTCAATAAGACAAGCCATACCGCCTGAAGTTTCTCTCGAGCACCTATGCAAGCCCTCCATCACTCCGTCACCAGAGTCCGACTCCATCGTGCTCGACGCGGACCCATGGACTACCGTGCCGCACCCGGGGACTGCTCCACCGCACCCGTGGACTGCCGCGCCGCACCTGGGGACTGCTCCACCGCACCCGGGTACTGCCTCGCTGCGTCCAGAAACTACCTCGACACGGCCCGCGATCGACATCAGCACCCTTCCACCCGGCAGACCTCCCGACGCTCCGAAGTCGGCCGTCCGCGAGGAGATCAAGCTCATCATACAGACGGTGCACACCATACGGGAGGCACCCGACTGGGCAAAGCCGTTGATGGATTTCCTGGACAAAGGCGAACTACCAACAAAGGAGGTGGCAACACGACAAGTGCGACGAAGGGCAAGCGCCTACACCATCATCAACAACGAGCTGTAAAAGCGCAACGTCGAAGGCATCTACCAGCGGTGCATCAGTCGGAGGAAGGAGCCAAGCTTCTAACAGACGTACACTAGGGTGAGTGTGGCCACCATGCCTCGTCAAGGGCAATAGCGTCCAAGGCCCTTCGGCATGGTTTCTATTGGCCGACGGCGCTGAAGGATGCCGAAGAAATAGTCAAGACATGCAGCGGCTGCCAGTGATTTAGCCAGTTGAAGCACACGCTGTCAGCGGCGCTCAAGACAATACCGATAACCTGGCCGTTTACAGTCTGGGGCCTGGACATGGTTGGGCCATTCAAGACAACTCGATCCGGCATGACGCACCTGCTCGTTGCCATGGACAAGTTCACCAAGTGGGTCGAGGCGAAGCCAATCAAGAAGCTGGATGGGGCGACGGTGATCAAGTTCTTCACGGACATCATCATCCGGTTCGTCTACCCTCAAAGCATCATTACTAACAATGGAACCAACTTTGCGAAAGGAGTCTTCGCTCGTTTCAGTGGGGAAAAGGGGATCCGCCTGGATCTGGCATCGGTTGCACACCCACAGTCCAACGGACAATGCAAGCGCGCTAATGGTCTGGTGCTAGCTGGAATCAAGCCGAGGCTCATCGAACCGCTCGTCAGGTCACCTGGATGCTGGATAGAGGAGTTGCCAGTAGTGCTTTGGAGCCTACGCATCACACCCAATCGCTCAACCGGCTTCACGCCGTTCTTCCGCGTCTATGGGGCAGAAGCCATTCTCCCCACAGACATCCAGTTCGACGCACCTCGCAAGCAGCTCTACACGGAGCAGGAAGCCAAGGAGGCAAGGGAGGACATCGCGGACTTGCTTGAGGAGGCACGCGAGTTGGCCCTGTCCAGATCAGCAATTTACCAACAAGACCTGCACCGATACCACGCCAGCCGGATCAGACCCACCTCTTTCCGCGAGGGAGACCTGGTGCTGCGCCTAGTCCAGAGCACCAAGGGAATGCACAAGTTTTCCCCGCCATGGGAGGGACCATTCATCGTCAGCCGAGTGCTCCACAACGATTCGTACTATCTGATTGACGCACAGCAGCCGATGAAGAACAAGGCAGATCGCTCAGACGAGGAGACAGAGCGCCCATGGAATGCCAGCCTGCTCCGCCCATTTTACACTTAGAAAAGTGTATGTATCTTCCCTTTTTTATGTAACAAGTTAGCAAGAATGAGAGCCTTGGCACAACGCTAAGGACTTCGACCCAATTATGCGCACCATCTGCATTTTCGTACCGGCTGGCCTAGGCCCCATGATTTCTACAGACAGCATAATATTGCACGCTGCGCCTAGAGTAACCTCTTCGGTTCCGGCTTTAGTACGCACGTTGGCTATCGACCCGGCAAGAGCAAAAACTCAAAGCGCACATGGCAAGAAGATGCACGCCGTAGAAAGCAAGGGCGTCCCGGCGAGCTGGTCGCGCCCTACAAAAGTTAAGCCAACAACAACGAACCAAAGTATCGCGAGGCACGCCAACATATAAACTCCTTCGGTTCCGGCTGCAGACCGCAACCCGGCTGGCGGCTGGCAAGGAAAAATGCTCGAAGGGCCAATACTCGCTGAGAAAAGGGGAGTTTCTCGCGGCCTAACTCGAAGGGGCTCATGTCCATTTTCCTCCTACGATAATTACTAACTAACGCATGAGCATATGCACAAGAAAACTAACCCAAAGAAATGCTTTGTCTTGCACGACCCGAGTCACAAGTTGGCAGGAAACAAGGTGGCAAGAGAGCTTCGCCTCGGCTGGCTACCCCAGCCGGCCCGAACCTCGGGGACTACACCCAGTGGACGCGCTCCTGCACACCCACAAACTCAAGTCAAGGTAGCCAAGAGAGCTTCGCCCCGGCTGGCTACCCCAGTCGGCCCGAACCTCGGGGACTACACCTAGTGGACGCGCTCCTGCGCACCGACAAAATCAAGTCAAGGTAGCCAAAAGAGCTTCGCCCTGGCTGGCTACCCCAGCCGGCCCGAACCTCGGGGACTACACCCAGTGGACGCGCTCCCGCGCACCCACAAACTCAAGTCAAGGTAGCCAAAAAAGCTTCGCCCCGGCTGGCAACCTCAGCCGGCCCGAACCTCGAGGACTACACCCAGTGGAAGCGCTCCCACGCACCCACAAACTCAAGTCAAAGTAGCCAAAAGAGCTTCGCCCCGGCTGGCTACCCCAGCCGACCCGAACCTCGGGGACTACACCCAGTGAACGCGCTCCCGCGCAGCCACAAAACCAAGTCAGGACGACAAAAGAGCTCGAACCCGGGTGGCTATCCCAGCCGGCGCGAGCATAAAAGAACGCAAATGATGAAGACACAAACAAAGATTAGCAAAAGGCACCAAGCCATAAAATGGAGCACGAAGGCTCCATATATATTAAAGGTCGGCGACAGAAGTCAGCCAAAGTGTAACACATCAGAGTAGCAATTTTGACAAATACACCTGGCATCCCGGGGATCAAGAGTCAGGAGCTTGTGAAGTAGAAGGAGCAGGAGCTGGATCAGCAGGGACGGCACCGGCGTCAGTGGAAGGAGGCTGGCTGCTGGAGGCCACGTCAATGGGATTCCAAGGCGCCGGCTCCCAGTGGAACGGCCGTGGCTCTCCGGGGGCGCTGAAGTCACACTCCAAGTCCACGTAGGTGCCAATCTTTCACCCCGCAGGCCTGGAGCACGGGAATGCTCTCGCGAAGACCCTCGTAAGTCGTCCCAAGGCGGAAGCCGCGGTCGACCACACTCAGGTCGACACCAGGATACCATGAATTCACCATCGCAAGCGCCATCTCCGCCCCGCCTCGAGCAGCCCACTACTTGTGCATGTCTAGCACGTCGATGCCTTTGGACAGTGCCACATCCAGGCTGGCCATGTCGTGCACGTCGCCCGCGTCCGGCTAGACGTAGTGGAAGAGATCATTGGCAACGGCGCGCAAGCCGTTGCTCTCCTCCGCCACCACCTTGACCAAGTCGAGGGCGGTCAGGTCACGACCAACCTCCTCCATCGGCAGCTTCTCCATGGCCATCTTGGTCGCCTCAGGATAGTGAGCTGCAGCCAGACACAAAGCAAAATAAACCGACAAGATCGAGCAAGTCGCGGCACAACGGAAGAGAGTAGCTGAAAAACTTACTGATGACCATCTCCGAGATGTTCTGGAGGTGCTGATTGAGCTCCTCCTCCCTGCGGTGAAGAGGCTGGATTGTCCCCTCCTGCTGGGTGCAGATCGTCTCAAAGTTCTTTAGCGCCTCCGCCCGGATATCAGCCGTCTTCTTGCCCCGCTCCATACTAAACTCAAGCTGGTGTATGGCCGCGGCAAGCTGATCAAACTGCGCTTGTCGCGCCTTGTTCGACTCTTCCAGCCGGGCAACCTCAGCCTTGAGGCGTTCCAACTCCTTCTCCTTGTCCTGGATCATGGCTGTAGGAGGATACCCGATGGTCAACAAAAAACAGGAAAAGGGAGCCAATCGCCAAGAAAGATCTGAAGAAGCAATCTTACGACCAAGGTCTCGGGTGTTCTTCATAGACTCCATAAACGCTTTCTGCAGCAAGAAAGCAAATGAGCAACATAGGAGCAAACCGGATGAAAGAGCGGAAAACGTATGAAGGGCAATGACTTACCTCCATCAAAACAGACAATTTTTCGGCCTCGCCAAGGCCACTTTCCATTCCCTCAACCAGGTGGCGAACCTGGCTGAGTGCGACAGCACCGAGCCAGAGAGCTGGGCAAGGATCGCAGCCGGTGTCAGCACAGCCGGAGCTGGCCTCTAGCCAGTGACGATAACCTCGTCATCATCGGCAGCTGCACCCGAAGGCACAACCACCACCAACTCCCTCCCAGCCGGTTGACCGCCATCCGGCTGGCCGGCATCCGCAGCAGCCGCCTGCGCGCCCTCCGCTCCCTCTGTCACCTCCGTAATAACGGGCCTGATGGAACTGCTTGGAGCATCGCTCCAAGCCGGGTTCATGCCAACCCTTGGGATAGGGAGGGGTGTCCGGGTCCTGCACAACCGCAAACAGCTGGCCCAACCGCGAAGACGCAGGGGCCTGGTGCAGCAGCCCCATGGTCGGAGAGCCCTTAGGCGCCCTGGGTAGAGATGGCATGACTGACGCATCCGGGCCAGCCATAGTCAGCGCAGGCACAGCCGGCGACCTCGCCACCTCTTCAACCGGCGGAGGAGGTGGAGGAGGCATGACGGTGGCACCTCCATCACTGAGCACCATGGCCTCGCTGCACGGAACGAAGAGTCAAAGGAGAAGCCAGCAAAACCGCAGAGTGGCAAGCAAGGGCAAGAGAGATACTAACCCGATGATGGAGGGTGGAGCAACAACCTGACGCCCTTGGACGTCTTTTTCGTCTCAACTGGAGCGGGAGGGGCAACAGGTGCCGCCCTCTTTCCCCGGGCTCTCGTCGCAGGTTTTCTTGGGCACCCTCCTCATCGGTGACATCGACTACATCACAAGCAAAGAGTAAAGACCATAACCTCAAGAACAAAGGTGAAAGAAAAAGCTGCGGACAGCAACCTACCATGAGGATACGAGGGGCCGTCGTCCGCCTGGACGGGAAACCCTCCGGGTTCCGTCTGGGGGTACTTCTTCGGCTTCCTGTCCTCCAAGAATGACGGAAGCGGGAAGTCACCCATGCCATCCTCGGCCAGCTACGCCGTGAACAACTAATCAAAAAGGGGGCATAAGGCACCCAAGGAAAGCTAGAAAATACAAGAGGCGAGGCGCAAAGCAACCAGAGAAAAACTTACCGACACCGACAGGCGGCCGCGATGGTACGGGGGGCAGGAGTATGCCCAGTTGGCCTCGATGCGGAACTCGGAGATCATGGAGATCCAGTTCCGCAGGTCCTGGTAGGGCACATCCTTCCGCGACGTCCTCGTCGGGTCGTTGGCGGTCGAAAGATGGCACATCTTGTGCAACCGCTTCTTCAGCGGAAGCACGCGATGCACCATCCACGACAAGGTGATGTCCCGTGCAGTGAGCCTCTCCGTCCCCACCATCGTCTCCACCCAGGCGGCCATTCGATCGAGGTCTGCCACCGCTCCCATGATCTTCGTCGTCCAGGCCCTCTGCGATGGGGGCACTTCAGTGAAGGGCGGAAGGCAGATCCAGTCAATCTCCATGGCATTTCTCACATAGAAATATGTGTGCTGCCACAGCTTGACGGTGTCGAGGAGCTCGAACCGCGGCATCGGCGAGGAAGACCGCGGGTAGATGGCGCAGCAGCCCGTCCGCATCAACGAGCCACCCTTGGTGATGTTCTGGGCCTTGAAGTGGAAGAACTTGAGAAAGTTCGCCACCTCGGGCCACACCCCAAGATACGACTCGTAGCAGGCTGCAAAGTGCGACAGTTGCGCCATGGTGTTGGCGCCAAGGTGGTGAAGCTGGAGGTCGAAGAAGCCGAAAAGCTGGAGGAGGAACGGGATGACGGGGAGGCCGAAGCCGCGCACGAAGTGCGCGAGGAAGACGACGCGCTCCCCGGCCGAGGGTTCGACACCCGCTCCCCCTCCGGCGCAAGCTAGTGCTTCACAAGGATCGACGAGGGAAGAAACCTTCCTCGCCGGTACTTGTTTATGAGCTCGTCGGTCACGAAAGACCCGCACCAGCCGTCGCATTGCTCCGGCAGCATCTCGGAAGAGGAGGATGCCGTGGTTGGCGAAAAGAAGGTGGCCGGCGGCGACAGGGAGAGGGCGCGCAAGAACAAGGAACGCAAGGGCACGAGGAGAAGAGGAGCCAGAGGATGGACAAGTGTGGGAACCGATCCCCTCGGAGCCCTATTTATCCCCGCAAGCGGCACCGTCGCCCCTTCGGCTTCTGCGCGACGCGTGGCGTCATAGTGCCACAGCTGCGCGATGCTTCGGCTCCAGATCCCCTGCGCCGTCGTGATTGCCACAGAAGATCCCTAGGCTTCAGCGGGAGGCGAGGCGTGCGCCCTTGCCCTGAGGAAACGCTGCGGCAAGTTTGCGTGCGCAGTTGCCAAGAACTAAAGCAGCAACGTGGAAGTCAAACTGACACGACGTGCGCTAGAGCCACAAGCATGGGTGATGGCATCAATGACGTCATCTAGCCAAACGTTTCGTCTTCAGCTCCGCCAGCCGGTACCTGCCTTCGCTGATTACACCCAGTGGACGGCCATCGATTTCGCAGCCGGTTAACTCCATCCGGAAAGCAAAAGCAAAAGCCGTAGCCAGATAAAGTAAAGCAACCTCTCAGGAAAGGAAGGAGCACGGAAGATCTTGCCCACCGGCCAAGCCCATACATGCTCGGGGACTAGTGTCGGGGGGATAACCCCTAGGTGGGGAAATCGAGGCATAAGTAGGTCGGCTCTAGAAGATGCAGGCCGTCTGGCCTCCAGGAATTACAACTCTAGCCGTCTGGCAAGCAAGCCCGGCTAGGCTTATAACCTTCCCGGCTGGCCCGTCTAGCCGGTGGCCAGAAGAACCGGCCGGGTGGCTGTTCCCACCCGGCTCACCTCGGATTCGATGGAGAGCATGGAAGGACTGGCGCTCTGTGCGGGGTACGCTTCTGGCTCCTCCTCGTCCTCAAGGAAGCTGGCATGCTGTCATGACCAGCGCTACCAGACAAAGATAAAGCAAGTCGGTCGGCTGGATTGGCGAAAGCGGTCCGGGTGACCGTTAAAGCAAGGGTGACGCCCCAAAGGAAGCCCGGGTGACCACTAATGAGAAGGATGACGCTAAAAGAAGGGCGAACTGGGTCCTGGCCCACCGGCTGGGCCCTGCAGCCGGCCCTGCCCTACAAACTCATATCCAAACAGTAAACCCTAGGACCCAATCTATAATATACCCCCAGACCAGTATATAAGGGAGGGCAGAGCCAGGGTTCTAGGTAGAGAAAACTAGAGGCAACAATAGAAGAAGAGAAGTGTTAGCATCTAGCTCCCACCTTCCTTTAGCCATCGATAGTAGCTAAGGAAACAACTCAAGGAGCATCTGTACCGAGCATCAAGCTCCCATACATAGTTCATCTTGCAGGATTAGGGGTGTTACCTCGCCAAGAGGGCCCCGAACCTGGGTACATCCCTGTGTTTGTAGTGCACCATGCCCAACCCGTTGCGTGAGCCACCGAATGCATCCGTGTGTCCATTCTTTGCCATCCCTGATGGCTCTGCCGTGTTCCACACCATGACACAATCGCTACATATTATGATTATGAGATATGGCATATGGATGTCAAAACGGCGTTCCTCAATGGAGACATTGATGAAGAGTTGTATATGGTACAACCCAAAGGTTTTGTCGATCCTAAAGGTGCTAACAAGGTATGCAAACTTCAACGGTACATTTATGGATTGAATTAAGCATCCCGAAGTTGGAATCAACGTTTTGATAAGGTAATTAAAAGCTTTGGTTTTATACAAACTGATGGAGAAGCTTGTATTTACAAGAAAGTGAGTGGGATCTCTGTAGCATTCTTAATACTATATGTAGATGACATATTGTTGATTGGGAATTATGTAGACCTTCTTAATAGTGTCAAGGGTTATTTGAATAATAGTTTTTCAATGAAAGATCTTGGTGTAGGGTTTGCAGCATAGAAAACAAAATTTTTCCTACGATGTGAACTATATACCAAGATCTATCTACTAGATACAAACAACGGGCGGATGTTTATCCGTAGAGAACATACCCTTGAAGACCGAAAAAGCTTAACGAGTTCAACTCGTGGTTGATGTAGACGATCTCTTGCCGATCTCAAGATCGAGAGGAAGTCCTAGCGCTGCAAATCAGCAGCGCATCCGTGCTCGCACACATGTTCGAGGCACCGAGCAACCTCCGCCTCCTCGCTCCAGCGATGCAGCGGAAGCACAACTCTTTCTTGCCAAATAGCCACCGGGAACATGTATCTCGCTAGTCCGAGACCATGGGGGATAAATTCTAGAGGGGGAGAGAGATCCTTCACGAGGAGGTGTGAGAGACAAGTGAGGAGGGGGGCTCCTTTTATAGGAGGAGGGGGGGCACCCAAGGGGGTGGCCGCCGGCCATGGAGGCTTCCCCCTCCCCTCCTTCATTCATGTGGGTGGACACTCCACTCACAAAATGCCCTTTAAAATTCCCTCCACTCAAAAGTCCACTCAAATTCCCATTAAATTTCCACCAAATTTAATGCAAACTCTCATTAAATAAAACTCTTTTATTTTATTCAGAATTTTGTCAATTACTTTAATGACAAACATTCACAAATAACCCCTTGCTAGAATTCTATTTCACATGCATAACCACTTTATGCAATTTCACCCGAAAACCTGTTTCGGTATCTAGTGAAATAAATTCTTGCGCTTGTTCATTCTTTCGGCATGAAACATTTGCTCCAATTGGATGTCGGTGTCTCTTAAGTGTGTCACCCTACGGTTCGTGAATAATGCGGACATGATCGAGACCCCTCTCGGATCAATAATCAGAAGCGGGATATGGAGACCCATACTGACTCCCACACATTCAACGATGACTTTCTTGTGATCGTCGGAACCTTTTACGCTAGTATCTTAATCCCTTTGTTTCACGATATATTACATGTCCGAGATTCAATCATCGGTATCTCCATACCTAGTTTGATCTCGTTACCGACATGCACTCTTTTCTCGTTCCTGTGATATAACATTCTAGTGATCAAATCACTTGCTTGCAAGCTAATCAATGTGATATCACCGAGAGGGCCCAGAGTATATCTATCCGTCATCGGGATGAACAAATTCCACTCTCGATCCATGAGCCTCAACATAACACTTTATTAGTTCTGAATCCATCTTTATAATCACCCTGTTACGGTGTGACGTTTGATGTTATCAAGAAACTCTTCCGGTGTTAGTGATTGACATGATCTCATGGTCTAAGGATTAGGATCACTTCGTAAGTTGTTATAGCAATATAAACTCAATGACTTTGATCGTAATGCTATACTTCGGATGAATGTTCATCACACCATTACACTAATGTTGTGATCCCGTTATTAACAACATCCAATGTCCATGATCAGGAAACCTTGATCATCTTGTTAATCAACGAGCTAGTTTATGAGAGAGGCATAACTAGGAACTTTCTGTTTGTTTATTAAACACACATGTATTAATGTTTCCGTATTAATACAATTATAGCATGCAAAATAAACATCTATCATATACTTGGAATACACATAATAAACACTTTATTATTGCCTCTCAGGGCATATTCCCTTCAGTCTCCCACTTGCACTAGAGACAATAATCTAGTTACATAGTGATAAATCTAACACCCATTGAGTTCTGGTGTTGATCATGTTTTGCTCTAGGGAGAGTTTAAGTCAACGGATATGCTACATTGAGATCCGTATGTACTTTACAAATCTTTATATCTCCATCCTTGACATGCTCGCGGATGGAGTGAAACCGGCGCTTAATATGCTTGGAATGCTTGTGAGACCTTGGCTCTTTGGCATTGGCAATGGCACCATTGTTGTCACAATAGATCACCATTGGGTCCAACGCGTTTGCCACCACTCCTAGTTCGGATATGAACTCCTTCATCCAAACTGCTTCCTGAGCCGCTTCTGAAGCAGCAACATATTCGGCCTCCGTTGTTGATCCCGCTACCACAGGTTGTTTGGAGCTCCTCCAACTAACAGCTCCGCCATTCATGATAAATACGTATCCGGATTGAGACTTAGAGTCATCCGGATCGGTGTCAAAGCTAGCGTCGACATAACACTTAGCGACGAGCTCTTATTCACCTCCGTATACAAGAAACATATCCTTAGTTCTTCGTAAGTACTTAAGGATATTCTTGACCGCTATCCAGTGTTCCGAACCTGGATCCGATTGGTACCTACTAGTCAAACTAATAGCATGTGCCACATCCGGTCTTGTACATAGCATGGCGTACATTATAGAGCCTATGGCTGAAGCATAGGGGACTTTGTCCATTATCTCTCTTTCTTCCGCCGAAGCCGGACTTTGAGTCTTACTCAATGTCTTGCCTTGCAACATAGGTAAGAACCCCTTCTTACTTCCGTCCATTTTAAACTTCTTTAAAATCTTATCAAGGTATGTACTTTGCGATAGCCCTATTAGGCGCCTAGATCTATCTCTATAGATCTTTATGCCTAATATGTATGACGCTTCACCTAGGTCCTTCATTGAAAATTTGCTGTTTAGATAACTTGTAACACTGTTTAAAAGATCTATATCATTTCCGATCAATAATATGTCATCCACATATAATATCAGAAATGCCACATTGCTCCCACTCACTTTCTTGTAAATACAAGCTTCTCCATAAGTTTGGACAAATCCAAACTCTTTGATCACCTCATCAAAGCGGAGATTCCAACTTCGTGATGCTTGCTTCAATCCATAGATGGATCGCTGAAGCTTGCACACCTTGTCAACATCCTTAGGATCGACAAAACCCTTTGGTTGGATCATATACAACTCTTCTTCAATATTACCATTGAGAAACGCGGTTTTGACATCCATCTGCCATATCTCATAATCGAAATATGCAGCAATTGCTAACATAATCCTAACTGACTTTAGCATCGCTACAGGAGAGAAAGTCTCATCGTAGTCAACTCCTTGAATTTGTCGAAACCCCTTTGCGACAAGTCGAGCTTTATAGACGGTCACATTACCATCAGCATCAGTTTTCCTTTTGAAAATCCATTTGTTCTCCACGGCCTTTCGGTCGTGAGGTAATTCCACCAAGTTCAAAACTTGATTTTCATACATGGATTCCATCTCGGATTTCATGGCTTCTAACCATTTGTTGGAATCCGGGCTCATCATTGCTTCTTCATACGTCGTAGGGTCATCATTTTCATCAACCATGAAATTCATGACAGGATTTCCGTACAGCTCGGGAGCTGCACGCGTCCTGTTTGACCTGCGAGGTTCGGTAGTACTCTCTTTCGGAGTTTCATGATCATTATCATTAGTTCCCTCTTCAACAGGTGGAGCCAACTCCGGAACAACTTCCGGCGCTGCGCTACTCGCCATACTTTGAAGAGAAGGTTCCACAACCTCTTCGAGTTCTACCTTCCGACTACTCACACCTTTCGCGAGAAACTCTTTCTCTAGAAAGGATCCATTCTTGGCAACAAAAACCTTGCCCTCGGATCTGTGATAGAAGGAATACCCAATAGTTTCTTTAGGGTATCCTATGAAGATGCATTTTTCCGCTTTGGGTTCGAGTTTATCCGGTTGAAGTTTCTTCACATAAACATCACATCCCCAAACTTTAAGAAATGACAGCTTAGGTTTGTTTCCAAACCACAATTCATACGGTGTCTTTTCAACGGATTTAGATGGTACCCGAGTTAAAGTGAATGCAGCAGTTTCTAGTGCATAACCCCAAAATGACAACGGCAAGTCCGTCAGAGACATCATAGATCGAACCATATCTAATAAAGTACGATTATGACGTTCCGACACACCATTTCGCTGTGGTGTTCCGGCAGGTGTGAGTTGTGAAACAATTCCACACTCTATCATGTGAGTGCTAAACTCGTAACTTAGATACTCACCTCCACGGTCAGACCGTAGAAATTTGATCTTTCTATTACGATGATTTTCCACTTCATTCTGAAATTCCTTGAACTTTTCAAAGGTTTCAGACTTGTGTTTCATCAAGTAGATATAACCGTATCTACTCAAATCATCCGTGAAAGTAACAAAATAACGATATCCACCTCGCGCCGACACACTCATTGGACCACATACATCAGAATGTATGATTTCCAATAAATCTGTCGCCCGTTCCATTGAACCGGAAAACGGCGTTCTAGTCATCTTGCCCATAAGGCATGGCTCACATGTATCAAATGATTCATATTCAAGTGATTCCAAAAGTCCATCCGAATGGAGCTTCTTCATGCGTTTAACGCCAATATGACCTAGACGGCAGTGCCACATATATGCGGATATATCATCATTAAGTTTAATCCTTTTAGCATCAACATTATGAATATGTGTAACATTATCATCGAGATCTAATAGAAATAAACCATTCATCATCGGTGCATGACCATAAAAGATTTCATTCATATAAATGGAACAACCATTGTTCTCGGATTTAAATGAATAACCACTTCGCATCAAACACGATCCAGATACAATGTTCATGCTCAGTGCAGGCACCAGATAACATTTATTCAAGTTTATAACTAATCCCGACGGTAAGTGGAGAGGCAGCGTTTCGACGGCGATCACATCAACGCTTGATCCATTGCCGACACGCATCTTGACCTCACCCCTTGCTAGCGGTCGCTTGTTCCGCAGCCCCTGATTCGAGTTACAAATATTAGCAACTGAACCGGTATCAAATACCCAGGTGCTACTGCGAGCACTAGTCAAGTACACATCAATAACATGTATATCATATATACCTTTGTTTGCCTTGCCGGCCTTCTTGTCTGCCAGATACTTGGGGCAGTTGCGCTTCCAGTGGCCAGTCCCCTTACAATAGTAGCACTCGGAATCAGACTTAGGTCCAACTCGGGGTTTCTTTTCAGGCGCGGCAACAGGCTTGCCGCCCTTACTTCCCTTCCGTTTTCCCTTTTTGTCTTTCTTGAAACCAGTGTTCCTATTGATCATCAACACTTGATGTTCCTTTTTGATCTCCACTTCTGCAGTTTTAAGCATTGACAGAAGCTCGGGAGAGACTTCTTCATGCCTTGCATATTATAGTTCATCACGAAGCTCTTATAGCTAGGTGGCAGAGACTGCAGAACACGATGGATGCCTAAGTCAATGGGAATCGATATTCCCAAGGACACAAGCTTATCGGCGTAACCCGACATCTTGAGTACATGCTCACTAACGGAGTTGTGCTCTTCCATCATGCAGCTAAAGAACTTTTCTGAAGCGTTGTAGCTCTCTACAACAGCATGTGTGTCGAAAATCATTTTCAACTCACCCATTGTATCAAATGCATTGCCGTTTTCGAAACGCTTTCGAAGTTCCGGCTCTAGCCCATACAATATGCCGCAATGAACTAAGTTGTGGTCCTCCTGACGAGTCTGATAGACATTCTTCTCCTCGTCAGGGGCATCTTCTAAAGGTGGGGGGCCTAACAGCGCTTCTAGCACATATTGCTTTTGTGCAGCAGAGAGGAGAATCCTCAAATTCATGGCCCATTCGGTAAAGTTGCTACCGTTCGTTGCTAGTTTCTCTTTCTCCATGAACACATTGAAATTAAAAGCAGGTGGTGCCATCTACAACAGAATTTGTAAAGTTTAGACTAAGTGTATGATAGATTGAGTTCAACTAATCTATATTACGAATGAACTCCCACTCAAAAACGACATCCCTCGTGCCTTTTTGGTGATTACATGAACCAAATCCACTACACCAAGTCCGATCATCACGTGAGTCGGTATAGCTTCAAAGGCGAGCATCAAATGGGCATCATATCAACTATATGACTCATGCTTAACCTTTCGGTCCGTGTTCCGAGGCCATGTCTGTACATGCTAGGCTCTCCAAGTTAGAACCTTAGTATTCGCGTGTGTAACTGTTTTACACCCGAAATATGGTCGTGGATCCAAGAACACCCGATCATCACGTGATGTCTTGGAGTGACGAAAACATAATCGGTGCATACTAAAGGAAGAACACATTCTTATCTTGATATTTAAATGAGGGATCATCTTATTATGCTAACAAAGCGCTAAACAAGCAATATAAGATGCTATCAAACATCATATGTTTATTAGTGAAATTATATGGTTCCCGCTCTGATACCACTGTAGGGTTCGCAGCATAGAAAACAAAAATTTTCCTACGATGTGAACTATATACCAAGATCTATCTACTAGATACAAACAACGGGCGGATGTATATCCGTAGAGAACATACCCTTGAAGACCGACAAAGCTTAATGAGTTCAACTCGTGGTTGATGTAGACGATCTCTTGCCGATCTCAAGATCGAGAGGAAGTCCTAGCGCCGCAAACCAGCAGCGCATCCGTGCTCGCACACACGTTCGAGGCACCGAGCAACCTCCGCCTCCTCGCTCCAGCGATGTAGCGGAAGCACAACTCTTTCTTGCCGAATAGCCACCGGTAACATGTATCTCGCTAGTCCGAGACCATGGGGGATAAATTCTAGAGGGGGAGAGAGATCCTTCACGAGGAGGTGTGAGAGACAAGTGAGGAGGGGGGCTCCTTTTATAGGAGGAGGGGGGGCACCCAAGGGGGTGGCCGCCGGCAATGGGGGCTGCCCCCTCCCCTCCTTCATTCATGTGGGTGGACACTCCACTCACAAAATGCCCTTTAAAATTCCCTCCACTCAAAAGTCCACTCAAATTCCCATTAAATTTCCACCAAATTTAATGCAAACTCTCATTAAATAAAACTCTTTTATTTTATTCAGAATTTTGTCAATTACTTTAATGACAAACATTCACAAATAACCCCTTGCTAGAATTCTATTTCACATGCATAACCACTTTATGCAATTTCACCCGAAAACCTGTTTCGGTATCTAGTGAAATAAATTCCTGCGCTTGTTCATTCTTTCGGCATGAAACATTTGCTCCAATTGGATGTCGGTGTCTCTTAAGTGTGTCACCCTACGGTTCGTGAATAATGCGGACATGATCGAGACCCCTCTCGGATCAATAATCAGAAGCGGGATCTGGAGACCCATACTGACTCCCACACATTCAACGATGACTTTCTTGTGATCGTCGGAACCTTTTACGCTAGTATCTTAATCCCTTTGTTTCACGATATATTACATGTCCGAGATTCGATCATCGGTATCTCCATACCTAGTTTGATCTCGTTACCGACATGCACTCTTTTCTCGTTCCTGTGATATAACATTCTAGTGATCAAATCACTTGCTTGCAAGCTAATCAATGTGATATCACCGAGAGGGCCCAGAGTATATCTATCCGTCATCGGGATGAACAAATTCCACTCTCGATCCATGAGCCTCAACATAACACTTTATTAGTTCTGAATCCATCTTTATAATCACCCTGTTATGGTGTGACGTTTGATGTTATCAAGAAACTCTTCCGGTGTTAGTGATTGACATGATCTCATGGTCTAAGGATTAGGATCACTTCGTAAGTTGTTATAGCAATATAAACTCAATGACTTTGATCGTAATGCTATACTTCGGATGAATGTTCATCACACCATTACACTAATGTTGTGATCCCGTTATTAACAACATCCAATGTCCATGATCAGGAAACCTTGATCATCTTGTTAATCAACGAGCTAGTTTATGAGAGAGGCATAACTAGGAACTTTCTGTTTGTTTATTAAACACACATGTATTAACGTTTCCGTATTAATACAATTATAGCATGCAAAATAAACATCTATCATATACTTGGAATACACATAATAAACACTTTATTATTGCCTCTCAGGGCATATTCCCTTCACTTGGCGAAGCAGCTTACATATTAGGCAGAAAGATTTATAGAGATAGATCAAGACGCCTAATCTCATTGTCACAAAGTACATATTTGGACAAAAGTTCTAAAGAGGTTTGGAATGGAAGATAGCAAGAAAGGGTTCATGCCCATGTTGCCCAATATGACCTTGAGTAAAACTCAAAGTCCTGCAACAGCAGAAGATAGAGAAAAGATGAGTAAGACTCCCTATGCCTCAGCCATAGGATCTCTTATGTATGCCATGCTATGTACTAGACCCAACATTGCACATGTTGTTAGTTTGACTAGTAGATATCAAAGTGATCCAGGAGTGGATCATTGGACAGCGGTAAAAAACATCCTTAAGTACTGGAGAAGAACTATGGATATGGTTCTTTCTTATGGAGGTGATGAATAGCTCGTTGTTAATGGTTACACCGATGCTAGTTGGAACACCGATCCAGATGATTTTAAATCACAATATGGATACGTATTTACTTTGAATGGTGCAGCAGTTAGCTGGAGGAGTGCAAAGCAAAGCGTTGTGGCGAGATCTTAAAATGAATCAGAATACATAGCTGCTTCGGAGGCTTCACAAGAGGCGATATGGATGAATGAGTTTATTACAGAGCTCGGTGTGGTTCCAAGTGTGCTGGACCCAATGTCTATCTACTGTGATAACATGGGCTCCATAGCCAATGCGCAAGAACCAAGGTCACACAAGAAGCTGAAGCACATCAAGCTATGTTTTCACGCTATTCGAGAGCATGTACAAGATGGTGACATAAAGATTTGCAAAGTACACACAAATCTGAATGTGGCGGATCCGTTGACTAAACCTCTCCCGAGGGCAAAACATGACCAGCACCATACCTCCATGGGTGTTCGGTACATTACCATGTAATCTAGATTAGTTGACTCTAGTGCAATAATAAAAGTGGTTATTATTATATTTTTGTGTTTATGATAAATGTTTGCATTCATGCGATAATAGTATTAACCGGAAACATTAATACTTGTGTGATTTGTAAACTAAATTAGAGTCCCTAGTAAAGCCTCTTTGTAATACTAGCTTGTTGGTTAATAGATGATCGTGGTTTCCCGATCATGAACATTGAGATGTTGTTAACAACAAGATCATATCATTAGGATAATGGTGTGATGGACATACTCCTATAGATAAGCGTAGCATTAAGATCAAGTCATTTCAATAGTTCGTTAGCTATAAGCTTTGTGATACATAGTAACCTAATTCCTTCGACCATGAGATCATGCTAATAACCATCACTAGAAGAATGCTTTGATGACATCAAACACCACACCGTAACTGGGTGGCTATAAAGTTGGGATTGAGTGTTCAGAAAGTATGTGTTGAGGCACATGGATCAAGAGTGGGATTTGTCCATACATATGACGGATAGATATACTATGGGCCCTCTCGATGGAATGTCATCCAATTAGCTTGCAAGCATGTGACTGGCTCACAAGGGATCACATATCACGGGAACGACAAAAGAGTGCTTATCGGTAACAAGGTTGAACTAGGTATGCAGATATAACAACGATCAAACATCGGATAAGTAAACTATCGCGAGACAAAGGAAAATTGGTATCGTATGTAAGTGGTTCACTCGATCGCAAAGTAATTGTAGAAATATGTGGGAGCCATATGAATTTCCAGATTCCTCTATTGGTTATTGATCGGAGAAGTGTCTCGGTCGTGTCCGCATAATTCACGAACCATATGGAGACACACTTAAGGATTCGATGTTGTTTAGTAGATATGGAATATAAGTAGGGATACCGAATGTTGTTCGGAGTCTCGGATGGGATCCGGGATATCACGAGGAGATCCGGAATGGTTCGGAGAATAAGATTCATATAAGTAAATTCCGATTCCGAAGTTCGGGAATGATTTCGATGTTTTCATCGGAGAGGTTCTAGAAGGATCTAGAAGGTTCACCAGGCAGGAAGGGGAATGGTCCATGAATGTGTCATGGGTAAGTGGAATGATTGGATCATATCCTAGGTCACTTGGTTTGGGCATTTGCGAGAGAGAATTAAAGCTCTAAATTGAAAGTCAATAGGGAGGTTTGAAAAGTCAAACTGGAACAATAGTTTCCTAGTGGAAGAAGGAAAGAGTCCTTCGTTATATCCAACTTGGGTTTGGGTTTGGATTCAAACTCTCCCCTCCCAAGGCTGCCCCCTCTCATAAATAGAGGGGGAGGGCTGCCCCAAAGATCACAACACCAAGCCCTCCCCACCGTGCGCCTCCACCGCTGCATGCCGCCGCACCGCCGCCCTGCGCCGCGCCGCTGCCGCCTTGCGTCCCTGTCGGCCCGTCGCCGTCGCCCTAGCCTCTGCCGACACCTCCTCCTCCTCTCTGGCCTTCTAAACCTAGATCGCCGCAAAACCCTAGATCCACCATAACTCGCACCGGCTTAGGAGAAGCCCTGCGGGATCTTCCCTCTACCTCCGACACCACGTCGTCGTGCTGCCAGAATCACGAGGGGATAACTACAACCTCCGCTGCCTGCTGGAACAAGGGAGAGGAAGGTCTTCATCGAGTACCGAACATGTGACCGACTGCGGAAGCGCTGCCGGAACGCAGCGCCGGAAGTAACGTCTAAGCGATCTTCAGATCGGCAAGTGTATGACTACATCACCCACGAGAATCTGCTCTCGTTAACCGCTTTGGAATCTTCAAGGGTGCATACTCTAATCGACTCATTGCTACAATCTAGTAGATATATCTTGGCTTGTTTGTGTGCATGCGGTAGAATTTTTTTGTTTTCCATGCTGCGAACCCCTACACGTTCATGATCAAGATCTCATCTATTTGTAATCATGCATGTTGTGTTTGCGGGGATCCGATGGATATTGAGATTACTATGTCAGATTGATTATTGGTTTTGTCTTATGATTCTATCATGTCTGTGTTGTTTGTGATCTTGCATGCTCTTCGTTGTTAGTAGCTATCTTGGCCAAGTAGTTGCTAGTGACTCCAAGAGGGGGTACTTATGCTCGATAGTGGGTTCATGCCTCTAGTTTCCAAGGGAAGTGACAGAAATCTCTTCGGTTGTAGATGCGATATTGCCACTAGGGAGAAAACAACGGTCTCTTGTTCATGGAACAAGTGGATTGTTTACCTTACGCACTTTGCTTAAAGCAGTTGTCTGTTTCTTGCAACTTAATACTGGAGGGGGTTCGGATGATAACTTGAAGGTGGACTTCTAGTCATAGATGAATTTGGATGGCGGTCTATGTATATTGTTGTATTGCCCAATCGAATCTCATAGGATCGTTTTGTCTAGTATTGCATTATTATGCCTTGCTCAGTTCCTATCAATTTCCCTGCTATAATTTGTTTACCCTTCATGCCATGTTTGTTTATCTAAGGAGAGCACCTCTAGTGAACTATGGACCCCGTTCCAATATTTACCATTGATACATCTTCCACTGTTACTGTTTACTTGGTGCAAACCATCATTACCTTCCACACCATACAGTTAATCCTTTGTTACACCAAACCGGTGAGCTTGACAACCTCACTGTTTCATTGGGGCAAAGTCTTGAGTTTGTGTTGTGCAGCTTTCCACGTTACTTGCAACACCTTTGAGACGTTTCCTTCCTCCTACTGGTTCGATAACCTCGATTTCTTACTAAGGGAAAACTTGCTGTTGTGCTGCATCACACCTTGCTCTTGGGGTTTCCCGACGAAGTGCTCCACGTTGACACATCGCCATCATATGTATCTCTCAAACTCTCATATGTCAGACATTTTTGCCGGCTATGTGCTGATAATAAAATGGTAGGACTCGAAAAACTGACTCGTGGACTCCCCCTCATATTTACTCTTACATATTTTATGTCGGCTGGCGTTGGCACTTAAACTTATCTCGGAATAAGTAATATTTACTCGTATGAGTTAAACTTTTGGACTATGCTGTTGTCCGAAAACATGGCTTCATGGTGAAAGGATACAGATGCCGCCTAGGGGGGGGAGGGTGAATAGGCGGTTTTAAAAACTTTTCCGAGAGTGGCCCGACAAAGGCGGAATTAAACTAGCGTTTACTTTGTCAAGCACAAAACCTAGAACAACTAGGGTTCACCTATGTGCACCAACAACTTATGCTAAGCAATACAAGCAACAATGTGATAACAAGATATAGATTACTTCAAGCACGAAGGCTATCACAATGTAAAGTGCATAAGTAAAGAGCTCGGGTATAGAGATAACCGAGGCACACAGGGATGATGATATTTTACCGAGTTCCTCCCAACATGGAGTACGTCTCGTTTGGAGAGGGGGTGGTATCAAACCATCAACACCACAAAAGGCCTCCCTTATTCTTCGGTGAATCTCACCACAATGGGATCGATCCACACTTCCACTATCGGTGCACTTGTCGGTGGCAACCGGAACCTCTCACAAGGTTGGGGCACTTCTCCACAACTTAATTGGAGGCTCCCAACAAATGCCACCAAGGCCACAAAACTGTCTAGGGTTCCAAGAACCCAAGAGGCACAAGCTCCTATGAGTAACACGAACCAAATCCTCCGAGGAGAACTCAAACCGATGCACCGAATGCAAATGGCAAGAACACCACAAAGGTGCTCCAATCCCTCACTGTCAAGTTCCAACAAAGCTACTAAAGATATTGGGGGAACAAGAGAGGATGAATAAAAGAGGGACACAAAATCCCCCAAAATCTAGATCCCCAAAGATACACTCACAAAGAGATGTTTTGGTTTGGTCAAAACGTGGATCTAGATCTCCTCTCTCTTCCACTCAAATATGTGCAAGAATCATCGGAGGCGAAGAGATTAATCAAGCTTCAAAATCTAGAGCAAATGTGGACAAAGCTTAGACAAAATAGAGGAGGAAGAAGCAAACTAAACTTAAAACGGGCAAAGGCTTAAATAGCTGCCCCAGAAAAACTGGCCGTTGGGGCTATTTTTTCAGAATGGACCGGTAGTACCGGAATGGTCTGGTACTACCAGACCCAACCCACCGGCGCCAGCAGAAAACGCAGCAAGTGAGCGAGCGCGTGCCAGGGGTGGAAATCCGGGCCAGCAGGAGGCAGCAGCGCAAGCGGGCGAGCAGGCGGGACCCAACGAGGTAGTCAACGCAGCGGTAGGCGCATGCGGGGTCGCGGTTGCGCGAGCGGGGCCGCACGGCGCGCGCAACAAGCAAAGCGGCAGCACGCAGCGAGCGGGCGCGCGCGGGATGCGGCGGCTGTGCGCGAGTGCTTTGGTCAAAGCAGCAGCGTGCAGCGAGTTAACGGGCCACGCAGGCGTGCGGGACACGAGCGCGAGCCAGTGGCAGCGGCAGATAAGCAGCTGGAGCACGCAGGCCTGGAAGCAAGGTGGGCGCTTGGCCGGTACTACCGGCCCACCCGGGCGGTAGTGCCGGGCCAGACCGGTAGTGCCGAAAGGAACTACCGCGCGGGGCAGAAGGAGGGTTGAACGCTGCAGACTGGGTCGGACCTGTTGAGGTAGAAGACCACGAGGTTGGGCCACGTAGAGATAAAACAAAACTTTTCCCTCTAACATTGGGCCACGTAGAAGACTGGGCCGGACACTGTTGGGCCACGTAGAGAAAAACAAAACTTTTTCCCTCTAACATGGTGATCCCAAGATCTAGCTGAGGTAGAAGACCACGAGGTTTACCACTAGACGCGCAGTTGCGGATTACTGATGTAGCGCGTCAGTTGATGCAGTGCAGTCCTTTGCGATCTGATCGTCCTGGTGCTGATCGTACAACACCTCTGCTGGTATCCACACGTACAAGGAGGAGCACCAGCGGCGAACTGCTAGGTTCGTAACGTCAGCAGGACTGTTGTGGAGCTAGGGTTTCCAACTCATGGAATGACCTAACCGATCAACGATTAACCCTCCTGGGTTACTGTGCTCCACTATATATAGGGAGTGAACGTGGGATCCTCACGTGTCCCATTCACTAAAGACCATATAACACTAGTCACCGTGATTCCGACTCACTGACTCAGTCCTAATCCGGCTTGGGTCCAACCCAACCAGATTTCTAGTTCAGATCCAATCCGACTTTTCTCCCGCTCTTAAGTGTGTGACCCCACAGGCTCATGGCTACTTGGACACGATTAGAGTCCGACTCTCAATCGATCAGTCGGTAGTGGCTCCTAGCAGAACATGCCAACTCCCAAGTACCAATGAGTCATGACGACTTGCCTTTCCAATGCGACTTGCGTCCGAGTCCCTTTTGCCTCACGATATACATTGTCAGACTATAGGCGAATAATTGTCATCCCTTAAATAGTCCGACTCTCTTCTCGATCCGAGATAAGTGATTCACCCGATTAACTCTTAGTCGATCGCCTCGGTTAACACTTAACCAAGTCGTGCATGGCCATGATTTCTGAATCATATCATCCGAGAGGGCCCAAAGAATATCTCTCCAAGTGGAGGGGCAAAATCCCATCTTGGTTATTCACATCACGCAGCTTGATTCTCAGTCGACCCGAACTCCGCCTTTATAACTGCCTAGTTACGGATCAGCATTTGACAGAACCTAAGTCGGTGATCCTCAACTCGGACTATGCAATAACCTCAGGTCTAAGGATTACATTTATTGAGATATACAAATGACAGCTTGTTCGTTGTACCTCAATATGGGTCAATCCGACTCACTAAACTCTTTAGCCGAATCTGTGTAAGTTAGAATGGCAGCTCCATGCCCATGACAAGTGGAACTGAGTCATCAAGCCAACTTTAACATTGGTCTAAGTTGTGTGTCCAGCACAACCTCAATGACCAAGGACATTTAGTACAAACAACATGAATGTATAGTTCCACAACCGAATCACATATTCAATGATATACATCAGATGCTCATACAAAGACAGCTTAATAACTCTATGAATACAATGGGAAATATCATCATACATGATTGCCTCTAGGGCATATTCCCAACAGCCCGGTAGTACCACAACCCCCAGAAAATAGTTTTTCCTTCTTCTTTTTCAAACGGAATAACAACAAACTCAAACGGTCATAACTTTGGCTAGGAGACTCCGATTGAACCAATTCCAATTGCATTATAAAGAGGACGACAAGAGCTTCCCAATAAAAGGTGGAAATATTGGTTATCACCAAGTGAGAATGTATCAAGTAATATAATGTGAGATACCTCACTTGGTGAGACACCAGAAAACCGCCAAGATCAAAATCGCAACAAGATGTAAACGGAAGATCCGATTTTGATGAACAAGAGCTTGTTATGGAGATTACCACAAGCGCAATATCCTCACATGGGTAAGACAAAATAACAACAAAATACGGTGATGCAAGTATGCAAAGGTTCGAGCTCTCTCCGAACGATATGATCGAGTTACTCATACGAGAGCCCCTCTTCATAGAACGGTTATCTATACTAAACCCGGTCTCCCACTAACAATATGAGACAGGCAAAAGGGAAAACCTATCAAGATTATACCTTTTCCTTGAGCATTCCACTTGAGCTAGATGTAGACGAACTTGACCTTCTTAAGATGGAACGCCTTTCTTGATTCCTCATCATCGATCCATGATCACCGAGGATGGCAAGCATCAAACATGATATATTCTATAGATGGCACATTTTGAGCTTGCACAACACATCTTCTTCTCATTTCATCGACCTTGAAGCCAACACATGCTCCAAGCGATGCCAATGCACAAATCCTACAAGTATAACTTAATACACACATTAGTCCATAAATATTGTCATTAATTACCAAAACCACACATGGGGGCCCACATGTTCTTTCACATGGCAAGCAAGAGAAAAAGACCAAGGACGGGTAAACATGAACAACAGATAAGTAAGGGAAGAAACACGAGTCGTCCCTATGTATGCTTATAACTAACCCATTACAGGATATGTCGGCTTGTATGTCGAATGACCCTAGGTTAAGTTGTCTAGTTTCATATCCGCTAACTGAATCCTTAGAACTTTGAGACTCTAATGTCGAACGCCAAAAAAGGTAAACAAGAGCCAAATTCAAGGATAAGGAAAACGGCAAATCAAACTCGGGGACTTGCCCCTGGATGATTTGCATTCAAGCAAAATAAAGTTTAACCCTTCGCAAATGCACACACCCAAAATAACTGCAGTGTTTCTTACATCTGCACCCGGCAATACCGGGGATCTCATGAGAATTAAGTGTTTTTTTCTAAACCATCTTACAAGGCAGCTGGACTCGAAGGATCATCATTGGGGTTGGAGCTAGGAGCATCATCAGGACCTGCTGAGTCAGGCGCATTGGCCGAGTCTCCCACGTCTAACTCGGTGGCCTCGCTGTCAGCACCGTCATCATCGGCAATCTCGGCAAGGAGATCGGCGAGATCAAGGAAGCTTGGCCCGTCGCACCAGGCATGCACCAGAGCGTACTCCACCATTGCGTAGGCTCGCTCTTGGTGCTTCTTGATGAGATCAGGATCATGGATCCACTTTCCTTCAGCCCTCATATGCTGCAGAACGTCGAGATTGATATCCTCGTACCATGGGAGCACAAAGGCCAGGGCCTTATCTGCCACGACACGACCAACCGACTCACGCCATTGATCAAGTCTTTCCTTGGTGAGTAATAGCTTAGCAGCAAGAGGCTCAACAAGCGCAGGTGCATCTTCATCCGACCAGAGCATCCTAAATGCATGGATAACCGACTTAAGTAAGTTGATACCATATGACTTCAAAGTGGTCACACGCTTTGAGAGGGCAACAAGATGCTCGTCGATGGTGATCTCGCCATCTGCTGGGGCTCCAGATTCGGCTCGCACTTTCTTCATAGCCCTTACGACGAACATGTCAGCCTTAGGGAAGTTCTCTGCAAAAATAGAGGAGCATCAAAAATAGCGAACAAGAAGTAAAGAGTAAGAATAAGAGCACAGTGAAAAGAGTAAGAACTCACTACCGATGAAAGTGTTGGTCATGCCGAGCTTGGTCTGCCAGATCTTCACCTTGGCCTGCAGGGCATCTAGATCTTGATGGGCTGATTCCACCGCTGACTCGACATCCTTGAGCAATTGCTTCGTTTTCTCGGCACTGGCGGCATGCTGTTTGTTTTTCTCGGCGAGCTCCTGGCGGTCCTCCAACTCGGACTTGTGTTTCTGCTCCATGTCCACCATTTGATGCTTCAGACAAGTCACGTCGTCTCGCTCCTTTTGGAGCTCGACCTGGTGCTGATTTGCTTATTCAGAACGTGTGACTCGCCAGTAACAGCAAACCATCTTGGCCTTGCCAAGATAAAAATGGAAAATGAGGAAACACAAATGCTAGGCAATCACAAGATTTCTAAGGAAAAGGGCATTACTTTTAGCGTCGGTGATTTGCTTGTGCAGCGTTTCAATGGTGGATTTGGCAGAAGCTATGGAAAGAACAGCGAGGAAAAGTCAAGAGGACAGAACAAAAAAGATCTGCTAAGTAAAAGAAAGACGAGTAAGGAAAAATACCTTGGCCCTGAACCTTAGCCTTCAGATCCTGGTAAGCAACCTCAAGCTTTCGATACTCCAGAAGCAGAGCCTGATGTACCTTGGTACGCTCATTATGCGTAAGCTACACGAAAGAGATCTAATCAGAGAATACTCAGTAGATCAAGTAATTCTATCCCGGCAGAAAGTGGAAAGGATGTATGCAAATGGTTGAGCTTACCACCGAGTAAGTCCCTTACTCGTCAGTACCTCGGGGACTACGGAACATGTATGAATATAAAGATACTCAGTACACAAAAGAGTAATGCTATCACATACCTCGTTCACCTGATTTGCTCGGGCCATCAGTGCAATGGCTTGCTGGGTCATCTCGGAGACGGTCTTAGGGCCCAATTGCAGCTGCTGGCCAGAGCATGAGCTTGCCTCTTGGTCACCCGCGGCATTCCAAGCTAAGGCATAACACTATGTAGAGCCAAGGCCCTATCCGCTGAGTGTCCGAGTGAGGACTTACCCTCTCTTCAGGTTAGCCCCCACTCCGGCACGGGTAGCGGCAACACTAGCATGCAAGGTGCTCACTCTAGGAACGTTGTAGGGTTCGTAGCATAGAAAACAAAAATTTTCCTACGATGGGAACTATGTACCAATCTATATACTAGATACAAAAAACGGACGGATGTATATCCGTAGAGAACATACCCTTGAAGACCGACAAAGCTTAACGAGTTAAACTCGTGGTTGATGTAGATGATCTCTTGCCGATCTCAAGATCGAGAGGAAGTCCTAGCGCCGCAAAGCAGCAGCTCATCCGTGCTCGCACACACGTACAAGACACCGAGCAACCTCCGCCTCCTTGCTCCAGCGATGCAGCGGAAGCATAACCCTTTCTTGCCGAATAGCCACCGGGAACATGTATCTCGCTAGTCCGAGACCATGGGGGATAAATTCTAGAGGGGGAGAGAGATCCGTCACGAGGAGGTGTGAGTGAGAGAGGGAGAGGGTTGCCTTTTATAGGAGGAGGGGGAACCCCAAGGGGGTGGCCGGCACATGGGGCTGCCCCCTTGCCCTCCCCTCATTCATGTGGGTGGACACTCCACTCACAAAATCCCTTTCAATTTTCTCCACTCAAAATCCCACTCAAACTTGCTATTAAATTTCCACCAAATTTAATGCAAACTCTCATTAAACAAAACTCTTTTTATTTATTCAGAATTTTGTCAATTACTTTGATGACAAACATTCACATATAACCCCTTGCTAGAATTCTATTTCACATGCAAAACCACTTTATGCAATTTCACCCGAAAACCTGTTTCGGTATCTAGTGAAATAAATTCCTGCGCTTGTTATTCTTTCCGGCATGAAACATTTGCTCCAACTGGATGTCAGTGTCCCTTAAGTGTGTCACCCTATGGTTCGCGAATACTGCGGACATGATCGAGACCCTTCTCCGATCAATAATCAGTAGCAGGACCTGGAGATCCATACTGACTCCCACACATTCAACGATGACTTTCCTGTGCTCGTCAGAACCTTTTACGCTCGTATCTTAATCCCTTTGTTTCACGATATATTACATGTCCGAGATTCGATCATCGGTATCTCCATACCTAGTTTGATCTCGTTACTGACATGCACTCTTTTCTCATTCCCGTGATATAACATTCTAGTGATCAAATCACTTGCTTGCAACCTAACCAATGCGATATCACCGAGAGGGCCTAGAGTATATCTATTCGTCATCGGGATGAACAAATTCCACTCTTGATCCATGATTCTCAACATAACACTTTAGTAGCTTTGAAGCCATCTTTATAATCACCCAGTCACGGTGTGACGTTTGATGTCAACAAGAAACTCTTCCGGTGTTAGTGATTGGCATGATCTCATGGTCTAAGGATTAGGTCACTTCGTAAGTTGTTTATAGCAATATAAACTCAATGAGTTTGATCGTAATGCTATACTTCGGATGAATGTTCATCACATCATTACACTAATGTTGTGATCTCGTTATTAACAACATCCAATGTCTATGATCAGGAAACTGTGATCATCTTGTTAATCAACGAACTAGTTTATAAGAGAGGCATAACTAGGAACTTTCTGTTTGTTTATTAAACACACATGTTTTAACGTTTCCGTATTAATACAATTATAGCATGAAAAATAAACATCTATCATATACTTGGAATACACATAATAAACACTTTATTATTGCCTCTCAGGGCATATTTCCTTCAGTCTCCCACTTGCACTAGGGACAATAATCTAGTTACATAGTGATGTATCTAACACCCATGGAGTTCTAGTGTAGATCATGTTTTTCTCTAGGGAGAGTTTTAGTCCATGGATCTTCTACATTAAGATCCGTATGTACTTTACAAATCTTTATATCTCCATCTCGCGGATGGAGTGAAACCGGCGCTTAATATGCTCGGAATGCTTGTGAGACCTTGGCTCTTTGGCATTGGCAATGGCACCATTGTTGTCACAATAGATCACCATTGGGTCCAACGCGTTTGCAACCACACCTAGTTCGGATATGAACTCCTTCATCCAAACTGCTTCCTGAGCCGCTTCCAAAGCAGCAACATATTCGGCCTCCATCGTTGATCCTGCCACCACAGGTTGTTTGGAGCTCCTCCAACTAACTGCTCCGCCATTCATGAGAAATACGTATCCGGATTGAGACTTAGATTCATCCGGATCGGTGTCAAAGCTAGCGTCGACATAACACTTAGCGACGAGCTCTTCTTCACCTCCATATACAAGAAACATATCCTTAGTTCTTCGCAAGTACTTAAGGATATTCTTGACTGCTTTCCAGTGTTTTGAACCTGGATCCGATTGGTACCTACTAGTCAAACTAATAGCATGTGCGACATCCGTTCTTGTACATAGCATGGCGTACATTATAAAGCTTATGGCTGAAGCATAGGGGACTTTGTCCATTTTCTCTCTTTCTTCCGCCATAGCCGGACTTTGAGTCTTACTCAATGTCGTGCCTTGTGTCATAGGTAAGAACCCCTTCTTACTATCTTCCATTTTAAACTTCTTTAAAATATTATCAAGGTATGTGTCGTGGTGGTGGCATGGCAGATGCCATGGGTAGGCTAAAGTATGGGGCCAATGGATGCCAGAGGGATCTGGGGAGGGAAGATGTAGTTGATTCTACACACAGAAGACTAACGTAAAGATCTTTGTTTATCCTTTCTTGGGCTACAAGTGCTCCTTGAGCTGTATACAAGTGGAGAAGAAGAACTTTACCAGCCTAACGGTACCAAATGAGTCGATGCCCTTCTCAGAGTCCAAGCCTCTTCTTATAAGGGGAGCCTTGGCTCCTCTAGGGCTGACGTGGCAAGCATATTCGAGGAATATGCTTGTCCCAATATAGTAACTCGGCGGCCTCCTTTCCGTGTCGCCCTTCTAATGACGGCAAGGTTCCAGAGAACCCCACCTGCACGCCTCGGGCTCCAGGACTATCACCTCCGTGACCTCCTTCTGCCCTTCTGTCGCTCTGCGCCTTGTCCTTTGTGTTTGGCTCTGCTTAGATTCTTCCTAGCCCGTGACTAGAGTTTGACTATAGGCACCTCCTTCTCCTGCAAGCTTCATGTCATTTGGCCCTGTCTCGCTTAACTCGGCTTGGCCTTTACCTGCAATTATATTATTCGGGCTGACCGGGCCGACTTACACAGTACATCGGCCGGGTAACGTATTGCCCCTCCCTTAAATGTCCTGCTCGTGCTTACCTCGACCAATCTTTACAGGATTCGGCCAATTTAGACAATAACTCAAAATTGGACGGGGAACTTCCTTTTGTCTTTCCCCGTCCTGACCCTATCCGGGGTCACCTCCCCAACGTTAGTCCCCGAAGCTGGTATGGTCCTGCCTATAACCTCGGTCGGGCCATATCAGTTTCCCAATATTCGTTTCTCCTTGTTTCCGAGTTACTTTTCCCTCGTCCGAGGTATCTGCGCATCTTCTCGCGTACGCCTCGTCCTACGTGTTACACTCATCATTTTTTCTCTAGTTTTTTGTTCCTCTACAATGCCCACTGACAGGCTACAGTAATTACTGCGCCTGTCGCGTCGGCGCTGCAACGCCTCGCGCACCGTTTCCGTCAGGGATCCTGATCCTTTCTTGCATCGTGTGGTCGTTGGTGCGGTTCCACTCAGCGGCGTGCGGTTATGCCGCACACACGATCTACACAGTTAACACCCGCACGCACGATCCCACTACCACTCAGGCCGCGTGGTTATAAAGAGGGGCACGGGGCTGGGGGATTTACTTTCCTCCTCCGCTTACCGTTGCCCTTCTTCCTCCTCTCCCTTTTGTGCCTGTTCGTGCTCCCGCCGCCGTGCGCCCATCGGAATCTTCGACGGCGAGCCCCCAATCGTTCTGCTCCGTTGACCTCGTGCCCGTATACTTGATCCGGCGCCGTTGCCGGTGAGTTTATCTGGTCTCACTGCCTAGTTTATCCTCTAGACGCGTCTGCTTCTCTTCAGATTTCCCGCGGCGGTTCCTTTTCCGCTCTGCCGCCGTTTTCGCCTAGGATCACGACGGGGCCTTGCAGTTCTAGGCTTTGCTCCGCCGCTAGTTCATCTTCCTTAGATTCTTCCAGCGACCCTATGTCGATCTCCGTTAGCGGCGCGCTCATTAAGGATGATGATGCAGCGTCTAGGCCTGAGCGGGGCTCCTGGCAGGGTTCTTCCGTTACCCGCCGAGAGGTTGAGTGGTTAATCCGAACTCGCCGGATTCCTGCCGAGGTAGCCTGTTGCTTACCCGGCAGTGAATCTTCTCCCGTTCTTAACGAGGGCTAGTACGTCGTCTTTATGTCCCACTTTGCTCGCGGGTTTGGTCTCCTCCTTAGCGATTTCGCTAGGGAGTTCCTTGATTACTTCGGCCTGCAGCCGCATCATCTTCCGGCTAATGCCATTGCTTCACTTTCTGCCTTTATCTCTGCCTCGGAAGGATACTTTGGCCTATGGACGTCTGTGCATGTTTGGTCGAAGTTCTTTTAGATCCGATCCAATGTCGTCCCAGACAAATCCCTTCAACCTTCCGAGAAATTGCTCACCCAGTGCGGAGCTGCGTCAATCACACCTCGGAGGAAATCCGAGTTTCCTCGCGTTGCTGGTCTAAAGTCATGCAAGAAATGGCATAAATCGTTCTTTTATGTCAAGAATTCTGGGAAGGAAGACAGGATTCGGCTTCCTGCTTTTTCCATTGGCCCCCCTTCCAAGAAGAACTGGACTTATAATCCGAGGAAAAGCCATGCTCTGGCCAAGGCCTTTGATATTCGGCTGAAGGAACTGATCCTCTCCGGGCTACGCGACGAGGATCTGATGACCACATTCGTCAGCAGCCGAATCTGCCCATTCCAGAAACGCACGCATAAGCTCTGCTATATGAGCGGTCCCCTTGATCCCAATCGAGTCTCAACGGTGGAGCTTGATAATTATCTTATCTTCAAGCGCGTCCGGGCTATCTTTAAGACGGAGATGCCGGAGGACTGGGCCTAGGGATTGAAGCCGTTCACCCGCGAGCATCCCCCTCCCAGAGTAAGTTCTCGCAGTTGTGTTTTGCCTTTTAATCGCATCTGTGATTTCTCTTGTTAATTTCTCTCTTTCTTTTCCTGCAGAGGTTTGAGGAGCAGAAGATCGAGGATGCCGAGGTTTTGTCCCTCCCGTGGCCCGCAGATCGGAACACCTCGGATAGCGGGGAGCCTGACTCGGAGGAGTTCGTTCCCAAGTCGGACCTTGCTCCGGCTCGTGTCCGTGGCAAGACCCCGGCCCACGAGGAGGAAGGTGATTCGGACAAGGTCCAAGTTCTTGAGGTAGTTGCCGCAATGCCAATTTCTTATGCATTTCCGGCCTCTACTTTCTCAGCTAATCCGGCCGGTCAGGTTCACAACGCCAAACCTCTTGCCTCCCGACCTCCTGTTACCTCGGGGAAACGTAGCGCTCCAGCTGGTGCCTCGGAAGCCGCTCCCAAGAAACGAATGAAGAAGTCAGCCCAGCACCCTCCGAAGCGTAAAACTATGCCCGGGGTTACTGGGTGAGTTTCTTTTTATTTGTATTTCTTGTTTCTCTCTTTCTGCCTTTTGACCTGACCTTTTTTGCCTTTGCAGAGCTCCTCTTTCTGTTAAGCCCAGTGGTCCTAGCATGACGAGTCACATGACTCGGCCACCTTCTCCTCCGCCTCCTAAAGATACTAGAGTTCCTAGTCCTGCTCGTGTTGACTCTCCTCCCGCTCCGAATCAGACGTCATCTCACCAGGATGCGCCTGAGGTCTCTCCTGTTGATGCCGATACAACTCGGCCAGTATATATTTCTACTGAGCCTGCTGCCTCCTCCATGAATCCCGAAGTTCCGCCCGAGATCCCTTCGACCCCCACAGCATTTACTGCGACTCCGACTCCAGCCGAGGACACCAATATCTCGGCGCCCTCAGAAACCGTAATCCCTCCGGCCCCCAAAGATGCCATTCCAAGTGCCGAGGTAACGGCTCCTGCTGACGCCTCTTCTAAGGCAAGAAAGTTCGTTGTCACCAAGCCTCCCTCATCTCAGAAAGGGCTTGCCAGCTCTTCTCAGCCTACAATTGCTGATGCGCTGCGCAAGGGGGTTTCTTCTGCCAAGACTATTGTTACCCCGGCTGCTGATACACAGCTCGCTCTTCACAAGAGTTCCGCGGCGGTGTTGGCTACACAACACGTCCAAGGTAAAGTCCTGACTCGTACGGAGAGTGGGAACATCCTCGGCTCGTTGGTTGAGTATGCCAACAATTGGAACGCTGCTGATCAGCTCGAGGGCAATCCAAGCAGTCAGCCATTTCAACTCTCCGACATCAGCAGTCGCTTACATCTGGCTGCCAATATCGTTCTTGATAGCGACAAGATGAATGAGGTAATTGTTTTTATGGACGTTTGATTAGTCATTCGAATGATATTATATATACTCTAGTCCCCGAAGCTAACAACCGAATAATTTGTTATTTGTTTGGAAGTTTTATTAGGCTTTGCCTGGTTCAGTTTTGTCTTAGTGTTCGAATATCCATCCACCTAGATCCGAATTAAGCTTTGCTTGATTTGGATCTGTCTGAGCTTCGAATATCCAGCCACCTAGATCCGAGTTAAGTTTTGCTTGACTCGGATCTGTCTTAGTTTCGAATATCCAGCCACCTAGATCTGAGTTAAGTTTTGCTTGACTCAGATCTGTCTTAGTTTCAAATATCCAGCCACCTAGATCCGAGTTAAGTTTTTCTTGACTCGGATCTGTCTTAGTTTCGAATATCCAGCCACCTAGATCCGAGTTAAGTTTTGCTTGACTCGGATCTGTTTTAGGTTCGAATATCTTATTGCTATTTGTTTTGTTGCTTAGGTTGCGCATGACCGGTGGACCGCTGAATTCCAAAGGCTGCTTTTCGCACATAAAAAATTGCAAGATAAGTATGAGAAGGTCATTCCCGTGGTGAAGAAAGCTGGTAAGTTAACAAACTTTTGCATTATCCCTAAAGTTCTTATTGTTTTGGATGTGAGGTGTTAGCTCATTTTGCTGGTAAATAGGTAACATCAACAATCTTAATATCCGTCTTGAGAAGAAAGTCAAGGCCCTGGAAGGTTAGTTACTCTTTTTCTTTAAAGATTTCCATTTGAAATGTGCACCTGGTTTCTTTTAACCCTTTTGGCTTTGGTAAACCCGAGTTACAAACTATTGCAGCGTCACATCAAGACTGCATACCCATGCCTGATATGATGCTGCATTTTTTAGAACAAGCCGCTACTCACTCGGCGCAGCTGAAAGATAAATATGACGAGATAATTCGCTTGCGCGCCGAGGTGGAGTCCCTCAAGCTCTCTCAGAAGTCTGAGTTAGAGAAAGTTGACCAGGAGTTCTCCGAGGAGAAGAATCGGCTAGCTCTGCAATTGCAGAAAAATAAAGAACTCCTCGAGGCTGCCAAACTCAGGACACGGGCGATGAGCGAGGAGACCACTCGCTTTGAGAAAACTAAGGGTGACTGGGCTCAAGATCTTCAGAGAATGCTGAGCTATATTCACCGTAAGCCTCTGACCGTGGCCGAGTTATCTTTTTCTCTTTCTTACTGTTGACCGATGTACTTTTATTTTGCGCAGACCATTTTCCGGAAGCTAAGCCCGTGAGCTCTAGAGCGGTGGTTAATGCTCGTGTGCGCCAAGGTGTTCCCGCTGATGCGAGCCCAGAATACTCGATGGAAGATTACTTGGTTGCCGTTGGCGCTACCGTTGGTCCGATGAAGATTATGGGCAGGGACTTGGTGCAGGCAGCCATTCGGGCCTACCATGTTCTCTGGCCGAATACTTCTGGGACTCCTGATATTGATGAGATCAAAATACTGGTGGAAAGATTAATGGCATCGCAGAACCAGTTAAATCTCTGGAGGGAATCCACTGGACGAGCTGGTGCTGATATGGCGCTCACAGTCGTTATGTCACGGTATGAGGATATTTCCCTTGATACCTTGATAAATTTGCGCACTGGCTCCCGTTGGGTTGAAGATCCAGAATTCGTCGCTCGCCGACAAGCTCGTGCCTTCCAGCTTGTTGAGTATGCGGACGTGCATAACTGGATTGAAGGGCCGAGTTTCCTTTCTAACCCGGCGGATGAGGTCGAAGTTGAAGATGCCTCTGATGATAATTCAGCCGACCAGGGCGAGGATGAGGGCGACTCGGATACTTCTAGTGATTCCAGCGCAAGCTCGGATGGCAATGGAGACGCGCGATCCTCCTCCAAAGGGACTGGTCATTCTCAAGCTCAAGCTGATGTTTCTCAACAGCCCCAGGCTTCCCACGAAGTCGCTCCTGGTTCTGTGGAGGGCGAAGCAACTTCGGCCGAGGTGCCGTCTACCTCGGAGCGCCCAGTACCTGACCAAGTCGCTGCCCCTTAGGTTTAAAAAACTCTAAGTCGTTTCTTATCCCTGGTATGCCGGGCGTATGATGTGTGTGAAACAATTTTCCGACTTCCTGTGTGGTATGAACCTCTTTTACCTTTTGCCGCTGAGGCACACATGGTTGTGATCGTTATTACTCTGTTTGAACTGATCCTGTTTGTTTAAATCTTTGCTTTGGTGGCCTTCAATTTCTTAAGTTTGGATTGTGTGTTTGCCTTTGTCCTACCGTAGTTCGGCGTCTAATATTTCCTGACCTTGATAAACTTGACAACTCAACCATTGTGTTCTTGAATTCTATCCAAGTTGTAAATCTCGAAGGCCGTATTTGGGGAGAGCGAAATAATATCACTCTGGGTGCCGAAGTTTGATACCCATTTTTGTAACAAGGGACAATTGTGGGGCAATTCCCTAATCACTACTCTAGAAATCGAGACTTAACACATCACTAAAAATGCGAAATAATATTGTGCAGTCCCCGAGTCATTGCTCGAGGTGCCGAGGTTTAATACATAACCCAAACTCAAAAACAAAATATGGCAGTCCCCGAGTCATTGCTCAAGGTGCCGAGGTTTAATACATAACCCAAACTTAGAAACAATATATGACAGTCCCCAAGTCACTGCTCAAGGTGCCGAGGTTTAATACATAACCCAAACTTAGAAACAATATAGGACAATCCCCGAGTCACTGCTCAAGGTGTCGAGGTTTAATACATAACCCATACTTAGAAACAATATAGGACAGTCCCCGAGTCACTGCTCAAGGTGACGAGGTTTAATACATAACCCAAACTCAAAAACAAAATATGGCAGTCCCCGAGTCACTGCTCAAGGCGCCGACATTTAATACATAGTTGATACTTCGTCCTAAAGAATCACTTTACAATGTGTCATAGATGACTCCTACGAGTAAAATGGACGAAGTAAAGCCACGTTCCATGGTCTTTTCGATTCTTCGCCGGCTTTGTCTGCCTTGTTCTTTCCTGGTGACTGAGCATCAATTAGGTAATACGCATCATTGTGCAATGCTTTGCTCACGATGAACGGTCCTTCCCATGGGGGTGATAGTTTGTGCATGCCGGTCGTGCGTTGCACTAACCGAAGAACCAAATATCCTTCTTTAAACACTCTTGGATTTACTTTCTTGCTGTGATATCGTCGCAAGTCCTGCTGATAAATAGCTGATCTTGATAGTGCCAACTCCCTGGCTTCTTCTAGTAGATCGACATCATCTTGCCAAGCTATCTCATTTACCTCAGCGGTTTTATACTGGGCAACCCTTGGCGAGTCATGTATTATGTCGGTTGGAAGCACGGCTTCTGCCCCATATACCAGAAAAAATGGTGTATACCCTGTTGACCTGTTTGGGGTAGTTCTGAGGCTCCATAGTACTGCTGGTAGTTCCTCAATCCAACACCCTGCCGACCTTTGCAGTGGTTCGACGAGTCGTGGTTTTATTCCGGACAATACTAGTCCATTATATCTTTCTACTTGCCCATTAGATGCTGGGTGAGCCACTGAGGCGACATCTAGTCTTATGTGTTTTTCTTGACAGAATCTAGCGAAGGCTCCTTCAGCAAAGTTTGTACCATTGTCTGTAATAACACTGTGTGGGTAACCATATCTCAAGATAACATCTTTGAGGAATTTTACTGCTGTGGGCCCATCACACTTCTTTATTGGTTTTACTTCAATCCATTTTGTGAATTTGTCGACCATGACTAGGATGTGGGTCATCCCGCCCCGGGCCGGCTTGAATGGTCCCACCATATCTAAGCACCATACAGAAAATGGCCAAGTAATTGGTATTGTTTTTAACTCGGACGATGGCATATGTATCTTGCTGGCATATCTCTGGCAGCCATTACACTTTTCCACCAGTTCTTTGGCCTCTTTCAACGCTGTTGGCCAATAAAATCCATGCCTGAATGCTTTGGCCACTAAAGCTCTAGACGAGGCGTGATGCCCGCATTCTCCTTAATGTATATCTAGGAGGATCTCCTAGCCTTCCGCCGAACTCACACATCTTTGCAACACGCTTGTGACGCTCCTTTTATACAGCTCATTGTTTATGATTATATAAGTTTTAGCTCTTCTCACTGTCTGTTTAGCCAATACCTCGTTATTCGGCAAAGTCGCATCTTTAAGGAAAGAAAATATGGGTTGCGCCCATGTTGGTATGATTTTTTCTGGGGTAATCTCACTATCTATTTCCATATTTTCCGCTGACATAACTACCTCGGATTTTTCCATATCCATCCGTACCTCGACCGGGTTCATTTTTGGAAATTCCGGGTTACATTCCTTGTCAATTTCCATCGGCATACTATCCTCTCTTGATTTTTCCGGAATAAAGATTGATTCGGACTCTGGTGATGGTGTTATTGACAGTTTTCTCAGGTGCTCTAGGGCGATACCTAGGGGAATTGATTGCCTGGTTGATCCGAGTTTTGACAATGTGTCTGTGGGTTCGTTTTCTGCCCAAGGTATATGATGAAATTCACATCCATCAAAGTATCCGCTGAGTTTTTGCACATGAAACCTATATAAGGCCATATTGGCATCTAGCGCATGCCAATTGCCTGAGACTTGTTGTACTACTAGATCCGAATCTCCATAGCATAAGATTCGGCGTATCCCCATCTTTTTTGCCACCTTCAATCCATGGATGAGTGCTTCATATTCGGCTACATTGTTTGATGCGGAAAAATGTATTTGCAGCACATATTTCAGCTGATCTCTTTTTGGCGAGGTTAACACTATTCCTGCCCCCAAACCGTTTCTCAGTTTGGAACCCACGAAGTGCATCGTCCAATAACTCGGATCTGGTAATGATGGCTCATATTGTACCTCGGCCCAATCCACGAAGAAGTCAGCCACTGCCTGAGATTTAATTGCGTCTCTCCTATCGAATTGCGGAGCATAAGGTGATAGTTCAATTGCCCATTTTGCTATTCGGCCGCTTGCGTCTTTGTTGCTCAATATGTCAGCTATGGGTGCTTCACAGATCACTTTAATCGGGTGCTCTTCGAAGTAATGTTTAAGTTTCTTTGCCGACATGTACACTCCATACGCCATCTTCTGATAATATGGGTAGTTTTGCTTTGAGACTGATAGTACCTCACTTAAGTAATATACTGGCCTCTGTACCGATTTTTCATCTTCAATCCGCTCCACCACGATCACAACACTTACTACTCTATTCGTGGCGGCTATGTAAAGTAACATTGGCTCTTTTGACAATGGAGAGGCCAGGATTGGTGCTGTGACCAACATCTTCTTCAGTTCATGGAACGCATTATCTGCTTTTGGTGTCCAAATGAACTTATCAGATTTTTTCATCAGTTGATAAAGTGGTAATGCTTTCTCTCCCAGCCGACATACAAATCGGCTAAGCGAGGCCAGGCAACCTGTGAACTTCTGTACGTCATTTAGACATCTCGGCAATTCCATCCTTTCTACTGCTCTTATCTTAGTTGGGTTGGCCTCTATACCTCGGCTAGATACGAGAAAACCGAGTAGTTTTCTAGTCGGTACACCGAAAGTGCATTTTTCCGGGTTAAGCTTCATTCGGAACCTTCTCAAGTTCGCGAAAGTCTGCCGAATATCATCTAGTAGCGTTTTGCTTTCTTTGGTTTTGATAACCACATCATCTACATATACTTGTACATTTTTTCCTATCTGGTCATGCAGACATTTTTGCATACATCTTTGGTACGTTGCCCCTACGTTACGCAGGCCGAATGCCATGGTGCGATAGCAATAAGCCCCGTACGGGGTAATAAACGTAGTCTTTATTTGATCGGCCGGATTTAATGGTATCTGGTGAAAACCAGAATACGCGTCTACAAATGATTACAGTTCACAACCAGCGGTTGAATCAATGACCTGGTCTATTCTAGGTAAAGAAAAGGATCTTTTGGACACGCCTTGTTCAGGTTCGTGTAATCAATACACATTCGCCATACAATGGCTACATTTGGATCATCCTTCTTCTTTTCCACTAGCACCGGGTTTGATAGCCAATCCGGATAAAGCACCTCCATGATGAACCCGGCCGCACGGAGCCGAGCTATCTCATCCCCTATTATTTTTCTCCTGTCTTCGGCGTAGCGGCGGAGAGGTTGCTTCACCGGCCTTGCTCCTGGCCTTACATTCAGAGAGTGCTCAGCCAACTCCCTCGGCACACCTTGCAAATCCTGAGTTGACCATGCAAAGATATCCCGATTCTCACGGAGGAAGTTGGTGAGCTCACTTTCCTATTTAGCATCTAGGCCGGCACCAATGGTGACGGTGCGCTCTGGGAACTGCTCATCTATCTGGAAATTTTTTGTTTCTTTAGTCGGCTGGAAAGAGACACTTCCATGCGGATTGGCCAATGCCGGCATATTCAGTTGTGCCGACTGAGCGAGGGCCGCTACTTCCTGAATCCTTCTTTTTTCTCTTGCTATTACCAATGACTCGGCCAGGTTTGATCCGGCTGAAGCACATTCCATTGACTTCCTGTAATCTCCTGCTACTGTTATCACCCCTTGTGGTCCGGGTAATTTCATTTTCAAGTAAGTTATGTGGCAGCTGCTCATGAATTTGGCTAATGCCAGCAGTCCGAGTATAGCATGATAACAACTCTCTAGATCCACCACCTCAAACTCCAAATTTTCTCCTCTGTAGTTATCCCTTGTGCCGAATAACACATCCACTCGAACCTTTCCAATGGGTTCGCATGAAAGCCCTGGCACTATTCCATGAAACGTGGTTCTCGTGGATTGCAGCATATTCTGCGATATTCCGAGTTTATGCATTGTATCTTTGTACATGATATTGATACTTCTCCCATTGTCAATGAGTACTTTTGAAAATTTCACATTAATGCTTGGTCCAACAAATGTTGGATCTAATACGAGTGCGTATGACCCCGGATTCGGCATTATTTTGGGGTGATCCTTTATGCTCCAAGTTACTTCTTGATCTGACCAAGGCACATATCTTGGTACTGCCGGCATAACTGCATTTACTTCCATATGCCGGCGCTGTACACTTTTCCTGTCTTGCTGTTCTGTTGTGAACACGCAATATGATTGATGATGTTCCCTGTAATCATTGCGTCCATTATTTCCTGGGTTCGTCCTTCCATCCGGACCCTGATTTATTACTTGATGCACTGCATCTCTCCGATCCGAATTATCATACCTCGGGGGAGGAGGTGGTAACATTAACTGCTGTGCATTTGCTCCAGTCAATTGCGGCTGCTACTGCTGATGCGCCTGATGGGTAGGTGCTTGCATGCCCGCCGGGTTACCCATTGCATTTTTCATCCAGGCGCATTGCCGAGTTGTGTGATTGGCCGGCTTGGCCGGGTTTGGAGTATGAAACTTACACGGCTGATCCAACATGGACTCAAACGTGTACTTCGGCCTTTCCTGCCATTGTTTCTTCTGTTCTGGTGTCCACTGTCTCTTTCCTTCATTCCTTGGCGTCCATTGCTGAGGACCATTCTTCTGCCGCTGACTGTTTCCGTGACTCGGATGATCTTGCACTACTGCTGCCACCTGACTGGAGGCATATCTGTAATCCGGTCTTTCTTCTCTTCTTCTTCCTCTGAATTCATTACGCCTTGATGATCCGGTCGTATCTCTTGCATATTGATCTTGATGCTCTCGATGATCTGCCGACATCAGCTCTGGTTGCGTCGGATCTCCCAACGCATACGAATCCTCTATCCTGATGGTTTCTGCCAAAGTGGTTGGCATATCTCTCTGCAGTCGCTACCACAAAACACTGGCATAACGTCATCCTTGTGCGAACCAAGATATCGCTTGTGATTCTATAACTCCCTCGCATGAATTCCTGAGGTTACACCACCGAGTTAAGAATTCTCTGTCTGTCTCATTCGGCCTTTGCTTGCACATGGCTAGATGCTGCGGCTTGTTTGGCCTCTTATAAGTACTGGTGAAGTTGCTGACAAACATCTCTTTGAAATCCAACCAACAGTTAATGCTGCCTGGAGGCAGATTATTCAGCCATACTATGGCTGGCCCTTCCAGCATTTGCGGGACATATCTTACTGCCCATCGCAAGTTTCCACCTGCTATTTTTACAGCCGTGTCATAATCAATCAACCAATTCTGTGGTTTGGTGCTCCCATTGTATGTTTTCGTGCCTCTTGCCAGCTGAAAGTTCGGCACCGGTGGCTCGCCCATGATCTGTGGTCCAAAACATGCAGGACCCGGTGGACCCTGCTCTTCTAACAACTCGGGACGGTATAGTCGGTCTAGTTTTACTCTTGCATCACTTGATGGCAAATCTCCGTACATAACTCTTTCATGTGTTCCATAGCGGTTATTTCCACCATGAACCGCATATTCCATCTCCGAATAACCATCATTGTACCTCTCATTCACCTGATGGTGGCGAGCTGGTCTCACTTCTCTTTCCTGCCGAGGTTCATACCTTGGTTGAGGATTAGGCGGCGGATCTCTCCTTTCTTCTGCCGGGATATTATTCTCATGATTTTTTCTTCCGAGATCCCCATTACCTCGGCTTCCATTGCCTCTATCGGCACGTCCGGGGTTTCTTTTGCCACTGTTACCTCGGCTTCCTTTACCTCTGTTTTCATTTGCTTTTCCGGCTACCGCCGGATCATATGGAACAATTTGCTTATTTCTTTTTCCCGAAGTTATTGCTCTGTCTTTTCGCGCGTTGTTTCCGGGTGAGGATGCTGCTGCTACAGATAGGGCAGGTGCTGCACCAGCCGAATGAACCATTCGCAAGGCACCAGGCCTTGCCGGGTCTTCCTTGAGCATTTCTTCATTTTGCTGGTTCGCAATGCGCACCAGCTCATTCACTCTTTCTTGTTGTTTTTACCGGGCTTCGCCGGTCAATCCTTCTAACTCTAGTGTAGCGGCATTTGCCACCCTCAGGTTCTTTGCCGGGGTACTATACCTCGGCAAGCCTAGATCAACTGATTCTGCCTTATGAGCATCATGCTCTTTGTTGATATCATCTATGAGGTTCTTCCCTCTTAATCTTAATTCATCAACCCGCTCGGGGGCGACGTCAAGCTTGTTTGCCTTAGCATATTCTCGCAGGGTCCTGTTTAAGGACTCCCGCAATGCCGACACCTTTTTTGCCTCTACCAGCACTTTTTGCCTGGTTTCTTCTAACTCTGCCTGAGCATTAGCCGGATCAAGTATTGGCGCTACAGGTGTAGTCAGATTATCTATAGTTGCCTGAAGAATATTTTCTGGTCTTTCCAGAGGTGGCCATCTTACCCTTGGTGCCTTTGGGTTCGTCTCCTGCACCTCGGCTGGGTTGGCTGCTAAAGGAATTACCTCGGTGGGCTGTGGAGCTGCCTGCTTTGTGGTCACCTGCACACCCGTCGTCGGATCCTTGCTCGATCCGGCGCCCGCTGTTCCCGCCTGCACCCCGGCTGCGACCATGACCTTGACGCTGCTGACGGGGCGCACTCCGCGCGGACCGCTTGCGGCGCTAAGGGGAGGCTCTCCTGCAATAACAACTTGGTGAGGATAAACGCCGGTGGTGTCGACGCCGACTGTCACATCCCAAGATTTTCCAAATCTTGTAATGTGAAAAATAAAATAAACAAAATAAATTTTTGTTGAAAATCAGGGTGAAAAGAAACTTTTTGTTTCTAAAAGGAAACTTAAAATCCCATCTTGAACAAACTTTGGTAAAAGTTTGAATCCAACAAAAATCCAAATCAAGGGAAATGCATTCCTCAATGAATGTATCTAGAAATTGAAACACTTGGAAAATAAATCCAAACCCTAAACCCAAAGGGAATAAAATCATTTCCAAGTTATCTCCAAGACTATGGTTTTGAACCATATAAAATCTTGTCAACAAACATTCACAAATGATCAAGAAAGACAAACATAAATATTATAAAACCATAGAATTTGGTTTCATTAAATTGGAACCATGAATAAAATCTTAGGAATTTAATAAGATAAGAAATTGAATTCCCAAAGCTAATAAAGCATCTATCTAAAAATCCATACCAATTGGTGAGAAAATAATCCTAGAGATATTTAAAAGGATAAACAATTATCAAATAAGATTTCACAAATTGGAATCACCAAGTTTGGATCTCTAAATAAAAAGATATGGTTTTTAGAAGATAAAGAAAGAAATATTAATTAAAGAATATTTGAAAGACCAGATAAATCTTGGCCCAATCCTTTAAAACAAATGGAATGAATTATAATCCAAATCCAAATAAAATATTGGATAAAGAATTGCCAAAGTAAAATAAAATGGCTTAGACCAAATCCTATTGGAATAAAGACAAATCCAAATTTTAAATGAATAATAAAACATATTAAAAACCTTTCCAAATAATTCAAGATGAATTATTTGAACCCAAATAAACAATTAAAAACCTACTGAAAGGATTTGGAAAGTTTTAAGAATTTAAATGGAGATTTAAAAATATTAATAAATCTTATCTAATTAAAACTAGAGCCTATTTTGAATAAATAAAAGACCCCAAAAATGAATAAGGTTTTATTCAAAAATTGACACCAGATTACAATACTAATCAGTATTTAAACCTACACAAAATCTGGCAAAGATTTGAAATCAAATGAGTGTTTGAATTGGTGGTTCAAAATCAAAACAGAAATGAAAAAGGAAAAACAAACTGAACAAAAAAAAATGGAAAGGAAGCAACCCAGCTCGGCAGCCCAGTCCAGGCCCAACAGCCCATCTCTCCACCCCCTCAGAGTGAACCGTTTTTACCTGCGAATTGACCCACACAGACGCTGATCGGTGGACCCCGCTCTCCCTCTCCTTTTCTCACTGACGCCAGACCCCACCACCAGCCCTCTTCTACCTCACCCGCACGTAAACCTCGCCGGCGGTTTTCTGCCGTTAATCGCTCGCGTGAATACACGTTATTGCCCGCGTTACTCCACCCCGCGACCACGCTATATTAAAATCCCTCGCCTCCTCTCTGATTACTCTTAGTCCCCGCTTCCCCGGATCCACCAGGCTGCGGCAATTTCATCTTGCTTTGTCGCTGCTCCGACGAGCTTCACGAGCAAATTCCGGCAGCCCTGCATCGCCCCTTGCCTCCTCGACCAAGCTCACGTACTCCCCACCTCCTGGCACACCTCCCAGTGTCGCCCGCTTGGCCGCGCGTGCCCTATAGCATCGGCAACCTCGACGAACAGAGCTCCTCCGACGTCTGCCTCCACTCCGGGGAACCCCTCTGGTATTTTCTAACCGCGCCTCCTCCTCTCTTTGATGCTCGTGTCTTCGCCATTATCTTGCACGTCTAACACTGCCTTTATCTGGTTTTCCCGTGTCGTGTAGCCTCGCCCCGTCAACAAACAGGACGCACCCGACGCTGATGCTAGCTCCGGCGAGGAATCGCCATCGTCGCCATGCACCCCTGCCCCTTCTGCGGCCACCTCGAGCATCACCGTGACCCTGCGAACCCGGTGAGACCTCCCAGAACTCCTATCGCTTCCTATATTCGCCATACCGCCGTAGTCAGAGCGCCTCCGCCGCTCGCCGCCGCACCAGCGCCGCCCGTCTTTGACTAGTTGCTAGGAACCGTAGGATTTAGATCTGGCGCCTATGATAGATCCACTAGACGAAGGGGTAAGTTTGGTTTTGTACCGTGCGATGTACTTTAGATCTGACGGCTAGCATCTATCGATCCACACGAAATGGTATGTCCCAATGAGAAACAGCCACGTGGTCTAGGTTTAGATTTAAAAACCAAAAACTATCCTATTAGATGGTTGAACTTGTAAATTCCATAACTTTTGATCCACACGTCCAAATTTTTCAAATTTTATATCAATGGAATCAGCAAGACAAGCCCTAGACAACCATGCACTTTGTTTAGTGAAAAGCTTCTGTTAAATTGTTTGTTTTTACAGAAACTTGTGTATGCTTGTTTAGGTTATAAAATTTATTCTAAAATGATTTTTGAAATGAAACCTTTGGCAAATGGTGTGTTTTGAACCTACTGACCATAGGAAACAAATTGTGGTTTTAAAATGTATTTGGTGAAACAAAAGAGGAAACTTTGGATTTAAACCATTTGTAGTCAAACAAAAGTAATGTTTATTTATTAAAAATGCTTTTTGTAGAAAATCTTTGAGAAATGTTTTGGAAATAAACTCTCTGACCCTAAACACAAGGTTATATGGTTTGAACACATATTTTGTGAAACCTATAGAATTTTGCCTTATTAAAAGTATTTCTTCACCACATAAAATAATGATTTGGTTTAAAAATGGTTTATGAAGTAAAACCTTTTGCAAATGGTTTTGCCACCTTATAAAATTACCATTAAGTGTTTTCAAATGTTTATGACCCATTAGAAACCACTTTTACAAGTAAACAATCTTTTGCATGCTTGCATGCATTGTTTTGTTTGTATCATTTTATGTGATGAATTGCTTGAATGGTAGATTGAAATATTGTTTGCTTGCTTGAATTGTAGTGATTTGAAGTGAGTGAACATTGCAAAGATCAAGGAGTGAACTTATACTCTCTACCAAAAATGCAAGTGATGCTTCATACTTTTGTCCCATTATTTTCACTATGCATTAGTGATATTTCTAAGTAAGACTTGCATGGAAATTTTGCTAAGTATAAACCATGCTATGGGAAATCCTAGTAGATGAAACCTTAGTAGAAATTTTCTAAGTTAAGATCCCTACTACTATCATGCTTAGCTTAGCTAGTAGAAAACAAGGGTGGAATATATAATCATACTATGGAAAATTTCTAAGTCTGAGGACTTGTGTTTTGTTTAATAAAACAACTAAGTGAATGAATCGCCTGGGTGGAATGGAAGGAATGGTTTGTGTTGAGTGGTTCACAAGGCCCATTTCTATGGTTTACCTTGTGTATCTCACTTGTGGATGGCCACCCAGGAACAAAGAGATTTGAGATGTCAAATGTTGAGAAGCTTCAAGTGCAACCACTTGGCATTATGGGCTCTGCCTGGATCATATAGGTTGCAATAACTTAGCCAAATGGACAGTTGGTGGTAGGGGATTGATAGGTTGGAGCGCATCCATTCTAGTCTAAGGGAAGGCTTCTGAAAGATCTTGTCTTGGGAAACGAAGTCTTGTGGGGAAAGTGCACCACCTCTGCAGAGTGTAAAATCTAAGTACTTAGCCATGTCTCTGGTAAAGGACAATTTGAGCATCAAGACATGGAAGCTATCAAGAATCTCATCATCCCAATTTCTAAGTTAAAAACTTGTGGGTGAACAAGGGTTGAAGGATCACCAATTTCTATTGGGATATGCCTTGGGTGATTTTGTCAAGCAAAAACTTAGTGTTTTCAAATGATAAGGAAAATCTATTTTGAGCAAAGCAAGCCTAAGCTCCACTTAGCCAAATGCATATAGATGATAGACTCCATTATACTACCATAGTATCACTTGCCAATACAATTCAAATGTATTGACCCTTGTGGCTGTAACTTATTATGTTGCAGGTTTGTTTGATGTTAGAGAAGTTATTGATTTAGGATTACAAGTCTACAACCAACATGTCTGCCTGTGGCACTTTGAAGATGAAGGACCCCAAGCTATTGTTATATTCTGCTGCATTGTAATGAGATAGCCAAATGAGCTATGTAAGATGTAATAAATTACTTTATTCCTGGTTATAAAGTTGTATTATGACCTTTGTTTCTTGATATTACATCTTAACTGTGGATGCTAGCTATTGATCCAGGGACTAGCATTGTAAACACAAGGATCTCTACCTTATTAAAGGTTGGGACCTCTACAGATGGTATCAGAGCATTGTGTTGCCTGTAGGATTTGTAAACCTAGGATTGGACAAACCCCTTAGAAAAATAGGAGTTTTATTTGATCCAAAACTTATTTACAAACAATCTTGTAAACTCTTTCCTCAACCATTTTGGGTTTGATTCTACATCTCTTCTATTTCAACTTGATGGATAAAGCCTACCCCATGGCCAAAGACTTCACCATGTGCAAAGGACTTCATCAACTCTAATGACTTCAACATCTTTAACTCTAATGACTTCAACATCTTCAACTCTAATGAATTCAACATCTTCACCAAGGACTTTAGCCTTAGATATCACTAAGGACTACAATTGAGACAAGAAATGTTGCTCAAGACTTGAAGACTAAGGAAACACAACTTAGAAGGAACCTTCATCACTTTGAAATTTTGTGACCAAGACACAAGAAATTTTCCCCAAGGATACAAAGATCTTGTTCATGAAGAATCAACTAAGAAGGATGGAAAGATTTCAAGTGAACCATATAGATGGACCACCATATTTAGTTAAGTCAAACACACCAACTTAAGTGGTGTAACAAAAAAATATTTTTGGTTGCCTGAAAATATGCTTGAAACTTATTGTTTGAGTGGAATGTTTGTTTGAGATTGCTTACACATTGCTTGTGTGAATTGTGATGTGTGTGATTATAATTATTCCCTTAGAAATATTTTGCCTATTCTAATCCCAATCCAACCCAAACAGATGACTACTCCAAGAGACTCCAACATCAAAGATGACAACAACAACAACCAAGAGAACAACATGAGAGAACAACTACTAGCAAACCAAACCCAGTTGAGCCAAGTGACAACTCAGCTTTTAGCCAACAACAATGGATTAGACCCAGCCATACAAAGGATTTTGAAACTTCAATCCCAATTGTTGCAAGGGATGCCTACTCAAATGACCAACATGGGAGAAAGCTCTTCCCAAGGAGCTAAGGACAACAAGGATGACAAGGATGATAATCTTGAAGGAACCCAAGCTTGCAATATTTGTGGAGACAAGGATCACACTTCCAAGGAGCATGGAAATCAATGCCCCAATTGTGAAGAGAAACATCCATTTGACCAATGCCCCACATCCCAAACTACTTGTTACCTATGTGAAGGAAACAATCATGTCCCTATCCAATGCCCCATCTATTCCATAGTTGAACAAAGGAAACAAGGTGGAGTGCAACAACTGATTGCAGATTACCATGAGAGAGCCAAGTCTACCAAGAAAGATGAAGACAAAGGAAAATCTCAGCTTGTACCTCCATGCAATGTGACCCAATTTAAAGGACCAAAGAGGAGACATATGAATTATACAAGGAGCAATAGAAGGTCAAGGAAACCAGTAGACATTCCTAACGATGAGATAACATATGAAGAACATGAACTAGAAGCACTCCTAGCTTTGGAGAAACCCAAGAAAAAGAAGGACAAAAGCCATGTGCAATGTGGTCATTGCAAAGAAATGGGACACTATGCCAGTGAATGTCCAGAGAAGCAGAAGTATAAGGAGATTAGCCAAGTGTGGTGCAACAACTGCAAAGATCTAGGACATTATGTAGCAAATTGTCCATAGAAGATACGTGAAGAACTCAATCTTATCACATGCTACAGTTGTGGTAATCAAGGACATTATGCAAGCAACTGTCCAGAAAAGATGAAGCAAAATATACACAAGCGTATGAAGGATCTCAGCCTTGTCACATGTTTCAAGTGTGGAAACAAAGGACACTATGCAGATGTTTGCCCAGAGAGATTTCAACAGGATCCCAAGAAGGCCAATATGTAATCTAGTAGGAAAAATTTTAAGGGTGGTAGTACCCTAGTTGCTTTGAGCCAACTTGTAACCCCTAGCCTCCCCAAATCTCGGGACGAGATTTATTTTAAGGGTGGTAGCCTGTCACATCCCAAGATTTTCCAAATCTTGTAATGTGAAAAATAAAATAAACAAAATAAATTTTTGTTGAAAATCAGGGTGAAAAGAAACTTTTTGTTTCTAAAAGGAAACTTAAAATCCCATCTTGAACAAACTTTGGTAAAAGTTTGAATCCAACAAAAATCCAAATCAAGGGAAATGCATTCCTCAATGAATGTATCTGGAAATTTAAACACTTGGAAAATAAATCCAAACCCTAAACCCAAAGGGAATGAAATCATTTCCAAGTTATCTCCAAGACTATGGTTTTGAACCATATAAAATCTTGTCAACAAACATTCACAAATGATCAAGAAAGACAAACAGAAATATTATAAAACCATAGAATTTGGTTTCATTAAATTGGAACCATGAATAAAATCTTAGGAATTTAATAAGATAAGAAATTGAATTCCCAAAGCTAATAAAGCATCTATCTAAAAATCCATACCAATTGGTGAGCAAATAATCCTAGAGATATTTAAAAGGATAAACAATTATCAAATAAGATTTCACAAATTGGAATCACCAAGTTTGGATCTCTAAATAAAAAGATATGGTTTTTAGAAGATAAAGAAAGAAATATTAATTAAAGAATATTTGAAAGACCAGATAAATCTTGGCCCAATCCTTTAAAACAAATGGAATGAATTATAATCCAAATCCAAATAAAATATTGGATAAAGAATTGCCAAAGTAAAATAAAATGACTTAGACCAAATCCTATTGGAATAAAGACAAATCCAAATTTTAAATGAATAATAAAACATATTAAAAACCTTTCCAAATAATTCACAAATAAAAAATTAAAAACCTACTGAAAGGATTTGGAAAGTTTTAAGAATTTAAATGGAGATTTAAAAATATTAATAAATCTTATCTAATTAAAACTAGAGCCTATTTTGAATAAATAAAAGACCCCAAAAATGAATAAGGTTTTATTCAAAAATTGACACCAGATTACAATACTAATCAGTATTTAAACCTACACAAAATCTAGCAAAGATTTGAAATCAAATGAGTGTTTGAATTGGTGGTTCAAAATCAAAACAGAAATGAAAAAGGAAAAACAAACTGAACAAAAAAAATGGAAAGGAAGCAACCCAGCTCGGCAGCCCAGACCAGGCCCAACAGCCCATCTCTCCACTGCCTCAGAGTGAACCGTTTTTACCTGCGAATCGACCCACACAGACGCTGATCGGTGGACCCCGCTCTCCCTCTCCTTTTCTCACTGACGCCAGACCCCACCACCAGCCCTCTTCTTCCTCACCCGCACGCAAACCTCGCCGGCGGTTTTCTGCCGTTAAACGCTCGCATGAATACGCGTTATTGCCCGCGTTACTCCATCCCGCGACCATGCTATCTTAAACGCCCTCGCCTCCTCTTTGATTACCCTCAGTCCCCGCTTCCCCAGAGCCACCAGGCTGCGGCAATTTCATCTTGCTTTGCCGCTGCTCCGACGAGCTTCACGAGCAAATTCCGGCAGCCCTGCATTGCCCCTTGCCTCCTCGACCAAGCTCACGTACTCCCCACCTCCTGGCACACCTCCCAGTGTCGCCCGCTTGGCCGCGCGTGCCCTGTAGCATCGGCAACCTCGACGAACAGAGCTCCTCTGCCGTCTGCCTCCACTCCGGCGAACCCCTCTGGTATTTTCTAACCGCGCCTCCTCCTCTCTTTGATGCTCGTGTCTTCGCCATTCTCTTGCGCGTCTAATGCTACCTTTATCTGGTTTTCCCTTGTCGTGTAGCCTCGCCCCGTCAACAAACAGGACGCACCCGACGCCGATGCTAGCTCCGGCGAGGAATCGCCATCGTCGATGTGCGCCCCTGCCCCTTCTGCGGCCACCTCGAGCATCACCGTGACCCTGCGAACCCGGTGAGACCTCCCAGACCTCCTATCGCTTCCTATATTCGCCATACCGCCGTAGTCAGAGCGCCTCCGCCGCTCGCCGCCCATCTTTGACTAGTTGCTAGGAACCGTAGGATTTAGATCTGGCGGCTATGATAGATCCACTAGACGAAGGGGTAAGTTTGGTTTTGTACCGTGCGATGTACTTTAGATCTGACGGCTAGCATCTATCGATCCACACGAAACGGTATGGCCCAATGAGAAACAGCCACGTGGCCTAGGTTTAGATTTAAAAACTAGAAACTATCCTATTAGATGGTTGAACTTGTAAATTTCATAACTTTTGATCCACACGTCCAAAGTTTTCAAATTTTATATCAATGGAATCAGCAAGACAAGCCCTAGCCAACCATGCACTTTTTTTAGTAAAAATCTTCTGTTAAATTGTTTGTTTTTATAGAAACTTGTGTATGCTTGTTTAGGTTATAAAATTTATGCTAAAATGATTTTTGAAATGAAACCTTTGGCAAATGGTGTGTTTTGAACCTACTGACCAAAGGAAACAAACTGTGGTTTCAAAAATGTATTTGGTGAAACAAAAGAGTAAACTTTGGATTTAAACCATTTCTAGTCAAACAAAAGTAATGTTTATTTATTAAAAATGCTTTTTGTAGAAAATCTTTGAGAAATGTTTTGGAAATAAACTCTCTGACCCGAAACACAAGGTTATATGGTTTGAAAACATATTTTGTGAAACCTATAGAATTTTGCCTTATTAAAAGCATTTCTTCACCACATAAAATAATGATTTGGTTTAAAAATGGTTTATGAAGTAAAACCTTTTGCAAATGGTTTTGCCACCTTATAAAATTACCATTAAGTGTTTTCAAATGTTTATGAACCATTAGAAACCACTTTTACAAGTAAACAATCTTTTGCATGCTTGCATGCATTGTTTTGTTTCTATCATTTTATGTGATGAATTGCTTGAATGGTAGATTGAAATATTGTTTGCTTGCATGAATTGTAGTGATTTGAAGTGAGTGAACATTGCAAAGATCAAGGAGTGAACTTATACTCTCTACCAAAAAGGCAAGTGATGCTTCATACTTTTGTCCCATTATTTTCACTATGCATTAGTGATATTTCTAAGTAAGACTTGCATGGAAATTTTGCTAAGTATAAACCATGCTATGGGAAATCCTAGTAGATGAAACCTTAGTAGAAATTTCCTAAGTTAAGATCCCTACTACTATCATGCTTAGCTTAGCTAGTAGAAAACAAGGGTGGAATATATAATCATACTATGGAAAATTTCTAAGTCTGAGGACTTGTGTTTTGTTTAATAAAACAACTAAGTGAATGAATCACCTGGGTGGAATGGAAGGAATGGTTTGTGTTGAGTGGTTCACAAGGCCCATTTCTATGGTTTACCTTGTGTATCTCACTTGTGGATGGCCACCTAGGAACAAAGAGATTTGAGATGTCAAATGTTGAGAAGCTTCAAGTGCAACCACTTGGCATTATGGGCTCTGCCTGGATCATATAGGTTGCAATAACTTAGCCAAATGGACAGTTGGTGGTAGGGGATTGATAGGTTGGAGCGTGTCCATTCTGGTCTAAGGGAAGGCTTCTGAAAGATCTTGTCTTGGGAAACCAAGTCTTGTGGGGAAAGTGCACCACCTTTGCAGAGTGTAAAATCTAAGTACTTAGCCATGTCCCTGGTAAAGGACAATTTGAGCATCAAGACATGGAAGCTATCAAGAATCTCATCATCCCAATTTCTAAGTTAAAAACTTGTGGGTGAACAAGGGTTGAAGGATCACCAATTTCTATTGGGAGATGCCTTGGGTGATTTTGTCAAGCAAAAACTTAGTGTTTTCAAATGATAAGGAAAATCTATTTTGAGCAAAGCAAGCCTAATATCCACTTAGCCAAATGCATATAGATGATAGACTCCACTATACTACCATAGTATCACTTGCCAATACAATTCAAATGTATTGACCCTTGTGGCTGTAACTTATTATGTTGCAGGTTTGTTTGATGTTAGAGAAGTTATTGATTTAGGATTACAAGTCTACAACCAACATGTCTGCCTGTGGCACTTTGAAGATGAAGGACCCCATGCTATTGTTATATTCTGCTGCATTGTAATGAGATAGCCAAATGATCTACGTAAGATGTAATAAATTACTTTATTCCTGGTTATAAAGTTGTATTATGACCTTTGTTTCTTGATATTACATATTAACTGTGGATGCTAGCTATTGATCCAGGGACTAGCATTGTAAACACAGGGATCTCTACCTTATTAAAGGTTGGGACCTGTACACCGACATAGATCTGGTGCATGCCCAAGTTGATGAAGACGCCGTTGCGCGGAGGAGTTTTTCCCATGAAGCTGCATGCGTTATCGCTGACATAGTCACAGAGATCAAATTTCCGGACTAAGCCAGAGATAACACGCTCGCCAGTGTGGATGAAGTTTCCCGTTCGGATCATGACTCCAGCTAGCACCGCTGCTGGCCCCACGGTGGGCGCCAACTGTCATGGTGGTGGCATGGCAGAAGCCATGGGTAGGCTAAAGTATGGGGCCAATGGATGCTAGAGGGATCTGGGGAGGGAAGATGTAGTTGATTCTACACACAGAAGACTAACGTAAAGATCTTTGAGCTACAAGTGCTCCTTGAGCTGTATACAAGTGGAGAAGAAGAACTTTACCAGCCTAACGGTACCAAATGAGTCGATGCCCTTCTCAGAGTCCAAGCCTCTCCTTAGAAAGGGGAGCCTTGGCTCCTCTAGGGCTGACGTGTATGCTTGTCCCAATATAGTAACTTGGCGGCCTCCTTTCCGTGTCGCCCTTCTAATGACGGCAAGGTTCCAGAGAACCCCACCTGCACGCCTCGGGCTCCAGGACTGTCACCTCGGTGACCTCCTTCTGCCCTTTTGTCACTCTGTGCCTTGTCCTTTGTGTTTGGCTCTGCTCAGATTCTTCCTAGCCCGTGACTAGAGTTTGACTATAGGAACCTCCTTCTCCTGCAAGCTTCATGTCATTCGGCCCTGTCTCGCTTAACTCGGCTTGGCCTTTACCTGCAATTATATTATTCGGGCTGACCTGGCCGACTTACACAGTACATCGACCGAGTAACGTATTGCCCCTCTCTTAAATGTCCTGCTCGTGCTTACCTCGGCTGATCTTTACAGGATTCGGCTGATTTAGACAATAACTCGGAATTGGACGGGGAACTTCCTTTTCTCTTTCCCTATCCTGACCCTATCCGGGGTCACCTCCCCAGCAGTATGTACTTTGCGATAGCCCTATTAGGCGCCCAGATCTATCTCTATAGATCTTTATGCCTAATATGTATGACGCTTCACCTAGGTCCTTCATTGAAAATTTTCTATTTAGATAACTTTTAACACTGTTTAAAAGATCTATATCATTTCCAATCAATAATATGTCATCCACATATAGTATCAGAAATGCCACATTGCTCCCACTCACTTTCTTGTAAATACAAGCTTCTCCTTAAGTTTGGACAAATCCAAACTCTTTGATCACCTCATCAAAGCGGAGATTCCAACTTCGTGATGCTTGCTTCAATCCATAGATGGATCGCTGAATCTTGCACACCTTGTTAGCATCCTTAGGATCGACAAAACCCTTTGGTTGTATCATATACAACTCTTCTTAAATATTACCATCAAGAAACGCGGTTTTGACATCCATCTGCCATATCTCATAATCGAAATATGCAGTAATTTCTAACATAATCCTAAATGATTTTAGCATCGCTACAGGAGAGAATGTCTTATCGTAGTTAAATCCTTGAATTTGTCGAAACCCCTTTGCGACAAGTCAAGCTTTATAGACGGTTACATTACCATCAACATGAGTTTTCCTTTTGAAAATCCATTTGTTCTCCACGGCCTTTCGGTCGTGAGGTAAGTCCACCAAGTTCCAAACTTGATTTTCATACATGGATTCCATCTCGGATTTCATGGCTTCTAACCATTTGTTGGAATCCGGTCTCATCATCGCTTCTTCATACATCGCAGGGTCATCATTTTCATCAACCATGAAATTCATGACAGGATTTCCGTACAGCTCGGGAGCAGCACGCGTCCTTCTAGACTTGGAAGTTTGGTGTACTCTCTTTTGGAGTTTCATGATCATTATCATTAGTTCCTTCAACTGGTGAAGCCAACTCCGGAACAACTTCCGGCGCTGCGCTACTCGCCATACTTTGAAGAGAAGGTTCAATAACCTCTTCGAGTTCTACCTTCCGACTACTCACACCTTTCATGAGAAACTCATTCTATAGAAAGGATCCATTCTTGGCAACAAAAACCTTGCCCTCGGATCTGTGATAGAAGTAATACCCAATAGTTTCCTTAGGGTATCCTATGAAGACGCATTTTTCCGCTTTGGGTTCGAGTTTATCCGGTTGAAGTTTCTTCACATAAACATCGCATCCCCAAACTTTAATAAATGACAGCTTAGGTTTGTTTCCAAACCATAATTCATACGGTGTCATTTCAATGGATTTAGATGGTGCCCGATTTAAAGTGAATGCAGCAGTTTCTAGTGCATAACCCCAAAATGACAACGGCAAGTCCGTCAGAGACATCATAGATCGAACCATATCTAATAAAGTATGATTACGACGTTCCGACACACCATTTCGCTGTGGTGTTCCGGCTGGTGTGAGTTGTGAAACAATTCCACACTCTTTCATGTGAGTGCTAAACTCGTAACTTAGATACTCACCTCCACGGTCGGATCGTAGAAATTTGATCTTTCTATTACAATGATTTTCCACTTCATTCTGAAATTCCTTGAACTTTTCAAATGTTTCAGACTTGTGTTTCATCAAGTAGATATAACCGTATCTACTCAAATCATCCGTGAAATTAACAAAATAACGATATCCACCTCGCGCTGACACACTTATTGGACCACATACATCAGAATGTGTAATTTCCAATAAATCTATCGCCCGTTCCATTGTACCGAAAAACGGCGTTCTAGTCATCTTGGCCATAAGGCATGGCTCACATGTATCAAATGATTCAAAATCAAGTGATTCCAAAAGTCCATCCGAATGGAGCTTCTTCATGCGTTTAACGCCAATATGACCTAGACGGTAGTGCCACATATATGCGGATATATCATCCTTTAGTTTAATCCTTTTAGCATCAACATTATGAATATGTGTAACATTATTATCGAGATCCAAAAGAAATAAACCATTCATCATCGGTGCATGACCATAAAATATTTCATTCATATAAATAGAACAACCATTGTCCTCGGATTTAAATGAATAACCACTTCGCATTAAACACGATCCAGATACAATGTTCATGCTCAGTGCTGGCACCAGATAACAATTCTTCAAGTTTATTACTAATCCCGACGGCAAGTGGAGAGGTAGCGTTCCGACAATGATCACATCAACACTTGATCCATTGCCTACATGCATCTTGACCTCACCCCTTGCTAGAGGTCGCTTGTTCCGTAGCCCCGGATTGGAGTTACAAATATTAGCAACTGAACCGGTATCAAATACCTAGGTTCTACTGCGAGCACTAGTCAAGTACACATCAATAACATGTATATCATATATACCTTTGTTTGCCTTGCCGGCCTTCTTGTCTGCCAAATACTTGGGGCAGTTGCGATTCTAGTGGCCAGTCCCCTTACAATAGTAGCACTTGGTATCATACTTAGGTCCAACTCGGGGTTTCTTTTCAGGCACGGAAACCGTCTTGTCGCCCTTACTTCCCTTCTGTTTTCCCTTCTTGTCTTTCTTGAAACCAGTGTTCTTATTGATCATCAACACTTGATGTTCCTTTTTGATCTCCACTTCTGTAGTTTTAAGCATTGACAGAAGCTCGGGAAGAGACTTCTTCATTCCTTGCATATTATAGTTCATCACGAAGCTCTTATAGCTAGGTGGCAGAGACTGCAGAACACGATGGATGCCTAAGTCATTGGGAATCGATATTCCCAAGGACACAAGCTTATCGGTGTAACCCGACATCTTGAGTGCATGCTCACTAACGGAGCTGTGCTCTTCCATCATGCAGCTAAAGAACTTTTCTGAAGCATTATAGCTCTCTACAGCAGCATGTGTGTCGAAAATCATTTTCAACTCACCCATTGTATCAAATGCATTGCCGTTTTCAAAACGCTTTAGAAGTTCCGGCTCTAGCCCATACAATATGCCGCAATGAACTAAGTTGTGGTCCTCCTGACGAGTCTGATAGACATTCTTCGTCTCGTTAGGGGCATCCTCAAAAGGTGGGGGGCCTAGAGGCTCTTCTAGCACATATTGCTTTTGTGCAGCAGAGAGGAGAATCCTCAAATTCATGGCCCATTCAGTAAAGTTGCTACCGTTCGTTGCAAGTTTCTCTTTCTCCATGAACACATTGAAATTAAAAGCAGGTGATGCTATCTACAACAGAATTTGTAAAGTTTAGACTAAGTTTATGATAGATTGAGTTCAGCTAATCCACATTACGATGAACTCCCACTCAAAAACGACATCCCTCGTGCCTTTTTGGTGATTACATGAACCAAATCCACTACACCAAGTCTGATCATCACGTGAGTCGGTGTAGCTTCAAAGGCGAGCATCAAATGGGCATCATATCTACTATATGACTCATGCGTAACCCTTCGGTCCGTGTTCTGAGGCCATGTCTGTACATGCTAGGCTCGCCAAGTTAGAACCTTAGTATTCGCGTGTGTAACTGTCTTATACCCAATATATGGTCGTGGATCCAAGAACACCCGATCATCACGTGATGTCTTGGAGCGACGAAAACATAATCGGTGCATACTAAAGGAAGAACACATTCTTATCTTGATATTTAAATGAGGGATCATCTTATTATGCTAATAAAGCGCTAAACAAGCAATATAAGATGCTATCAAACATCACATGTTTATTAGTGAAATGATATGGTTCCCGCATATGATCTCTATCATGTGCACCATGGTATGATCACTATCATACCTTTATGTGTAAGTCCAAGGTCTATGGAACTTACACGCTATGTGTGTTGTAAGAGTATCATCTCATACTTCTACTTACAACATCACCATATTATAACACTAGCCCAGCAACAATCTAAACTAGACGCCTCTAATTTATCCATTGCAAGTTTTACGTGGCTTAGGGCTTTCAAAGATAGAACCGTTCTTATCTACGAACATGAACCACAACGAGGATAACCAAATTGTTGACAACTCATTGCAAAAAAGATATTGACTATAGTGGGAGAGACAGACACCTGCTAGCCACTTATGCAAACTAGTTGCATGTCAAGCGTGGAACAGGTCTCATGTGCGAGGACATGTAAAGTTTGTCCGGGGCTGCTTCATCCCACTATGCCACCAATATCCAAAATTACAACTAAGGAGCAACAACATGATCATCATCGCCCACATACTCATATGTGTACTACCCGTGTAAAGCATCTACGCATAGATCCGTCTCTGATACCACTGTAGGGTTCGCAGCATAGAAAACAAAAAAATTCCTACGATGGGAACTATGTACCAAGATCTATCTACTAGATACAAACAACTGGCGGATGTTAGTCCGTAGAGAACATACCCTTGAAGACCGACAAAGCTTAACGAGTTAAACTCGTGGTTTATGTAGACGATCTCTTGCCGATCTCAAGATCGAGAGGAAGTCCTAGCGCCCCAAAGCAGCAGCGCATCCGTGCTCGCACACACGTACAAGACACCAAGCAACCTCCGCCTCCTCGCTCCAGCGATGCAACGGAAGCACAACCCTTTCTTGCCGAATAGCCACCGGGAACATGTATCTCGCTTGTCCGATACCATGGGGTATAAATTATAGAGGGGGAGAGATATCCTTCACGAGGAGGTGTGAGTGAGAGAGAGGGAGAGGGGTGCCTTTTATAGGAGGAGGGGGGAACCCCAAGGGGGTGGCCGGCGCATGGGGCTGACCATTTCCCTCCCCTCATTCATGTGGGTGGACACTCCACTCACAAAATCCCTTTCAATTTTCTCCACTCAAACTTGCTATTAAATTTCCACCAAATTTAATGCAAACTCTCATTAAATAAAACTCTTTTCATTTATTAAGAATTTTGTCAATTACTTTAATTACAAACATTCACATATAACCCCTTGCTATAATTCTATTTCACATGCAAAACCACTTTATGCAATTTCACCCAAAAACCTATTTCGGTATCTAGTGAAATAAATTCTTGCGCTTGTTATTCTTTCCGGCATGAAACATTTGCTCCAACTGGATGTCAGTATCCCTTAAGTGTGTCACCCTACGGTTTGCGAATAATGTGGACATGATCGAGACCCTTCTCCGATCAATAATCAGTAGCGGGACCTAGAGATCCATACTAACTCCCACACATTCAACTATGACTTTCCTGTGATCGTCGGAACCTTTTACGCTCGTATCTTAATCCCTTTGTTTCACGATATATTATGTCTGATATTCGATCATCGGTATCTCCATACCTAGTTTGATCTCGTTACTGACATGCACTCTTTTCTTGTTCCCGTGATATAACATTCTAGTGATGAAATCACTTGCTTGCAAGCTAACCAATGTGATATCACCGAGAGGGCCCAGAGTATATCTATCCATCATCGGGATGAACAAATTCCACTCTTGATCCAAGATTCTCAACATAACACTTTAGTAGCTTTGAAGCCATCTTTATAATCACCCAGTCATGGTGTGACGTTTGATGTCAACAAGAAACTCTTCCGGTGTTAGTGATTGGCATGATCTCATGGTCTAAGGATTAGGATCACTTCGTAAGTTGTTTAGAGCAATATAAACTCAATGAATTTGATCGTAATGCTATACTTCGGATGAATGTTCATCACATCATTACACTAATGTTGTGATCTCGTTATTAACAACATCCAATGTCTATGATCAGGAAACTATGATTATCTTGTTAATCAACGAACTAGTTTATGAGAGAGGCATAACTAGGAACTTTCTGTTTGTTTATTAAACACACTTGTATTAACGTTTCCGTATTAATACAATTATAGCATGCAAAATAAACATCTATCATATACTTGGAATACACATAATAAACACTTTATTATTGCCTCTTAGGGCATATTCCCTTCAAACGCCACCAGATCCGGCAGCAACATATTCGCCCAACAGACCTGCCAGAGAAGGTGTATTTGTTGATGGTGTGGGCCAAATCTATGGAGTGGAGCCTAGGGCGTAGACCAAGGTTAGTTGCCTGGAAGCTGATGGCTTAATAGGCATAGAGCGAGTCTGGCCTTGAGGAATAGGCTAGGTTATATCCTTGACTGTAGAGGCAGGGGGAGCAGATCTGGTACTGGTTTGTGAAGATAAGGGAGCCGAATGAGCAAGCTCGATAACAGGCAGGGGAGCAATAGCTGGGTCAACTGGTGGATCAACAACAGGAGGAGCTATGACAGGGGTGTTCTGGGTGGACTCGGCACCAATATTACTGGCGCCGGGTCCCAAGTTTGGATCAGAAAGGGCAACAGGAGAAGGAGGCCAAGTCTCCTCTGACAGACGCGCCGCCGGATCGCCTCACTCTGAGATTCGGGAACCTCAGCTATGGGGGCAGTGACCCGAACGGGCCTCTGTAGAACTGGATCGACACGGGGAGGAGAAACGGGCTTCGACATGGAAGAGGTGCTGCTGGGAGCTGCTTGATTAGCAGACAAAGCAGCGTTGGAGATAAAAACAGAAGTCTGTAAGGAAACGAACACGTAAGAGAAAAGCATAAGGTAACAGGCAACAAAAGGTACCCGGAGATGGTGGGGTCGCGCGGAGCATGAAGAACAACCCAGCGCATAGTAGTCTTGCGAGGCTGGGAAGATGTGGCTTTAGGAGCAGCAGGAGGATCGACCCGGCGTTTCTTGGAAGGCTGAGTGCTGGAGGAGGTCCCGCGTCGCTTATTTGGCTTGGCAGCAGGGATCCTCGTGTACCTGGCTAGCTGCATCAGTAAATGCAAAGCTCAATGGGACAAGCCAAAAGGTTAGGTCAAAGCACAAGTACCTCTAGGACTTCACAATCCACATCGTCATCATCTGACCAATCCCACAAAGGATTTCGAGTAAATTTCTTACCCGAAGCAGGAGCAGCTGCAGCGTGCGGGATCGACATAAAACACTCCAAGTCATACTCGACCTCATCTTCATTCGATCGGTCATCAAGATAACCGCCAGGAGGGACGGTGTTGTCATCTACCTGATGCACAAGATTCTGCGAAAGATAAACAGAATGAAATCAGTAAAAGGACAGAACAATGAGTAGGCACCGGATAAAGTATGTCGGCGTCCCTCAGTTACTCGGATGCTTACCCACGGGACAAGCCTATCTCGGCTGAAAGGAGGACAACTCCAAGCCCAGTTTTCCGCTAAGTTCAGCTTAAAGATTGAGCTGACTCGGCAGGCCACAGAATCGTTAGAAAGCTCAAGGGCGGAGTGACAATTAGGATCACGGGGACCACTCATGAAGCACATCTTGTGGCTTCTGGCCTGAATGGGACTGACTCGGCGGGAGATGAAGGCGCACATGAGGTCTTCTTCAGATAGATGGAAGTCTTCCTCCGGGTCAAGCAATCTCTCAAGGATTTTATGAGCCTCATTCACCGCTTTGTTCTTGTCACGCGGGTCAAGCTTCCAAAGCTTCTTGCTAGGAACCTCGTCCTTGAAGGGGGGAAGGCGAATGTAGTCATTGGATCCACTATTTTTGACATAGAAAAAGGTTCTATGCCACTTCTTGCAGGAATCGATGTCGGTGACCCAGGGAAAGACAGAATCCCTCCGGGGTGTGATGCTTGCAGCACCACACCTAGTAGGCCTCTTCTCGGCATGAGGAACACCGGGGTTAGGGACGACTTGGATTCGGAAATTGAAATATTTGGCCCAAAGAAGGACAGTGGGCCAAATGCCAAGATAGCCTTCACAGGCGGAGATGAAACACGAAAGAGAGCCAATAGCATTGGCAGGAAGATGATGGGTTTGCGGGTGAAAAGTGGAAAGAAAAGATTTGAAAAAATCACTAATAGGAAGAGCAAAACCACGCTCAAAATGAGAAAGGAAGGCCACTCGCTCATTGGGCTTGGGTTTAGGGGCAATCTCACCGACGTGTAGGCGGCAATCAACCTCAAGTGGAATACGCCTGGTGGAGCGCAACCACTCGAGTTCCTCCATGGTGACCTCAGAGCCTTCCCAACCTCCGCGCTCACCGGCAGCCTCATCCTCTTCCACTTCCTCGTCGGCATCGCGTGCGTCCATGACCTCGAGCGGATCGGGCTCTTCCGCCGTTGGAAGAGGCCTGGAAACACAGGGACCCGTTGGGGAATTGGAAGAAGGAGAAGAGAATCGTTGGAGCCGTGAAGCAAGAAAGAGGAACAAAAAGGGGGCAGTTCTAGATTGAGAGGCGTAAGGAAGAAGAAGGCAAGGAGGGAAATTGAACCAGTGGGGGCAGTTAAGTCCCCCATGCCCCTACTTAAGGGGAATAAAAAAAACCGGCATGGGATCCCTCTGCGCTGTGTGGCCACGGTATTGCCGTGTACTTGGCTGGGTAAGCGCATCAGCAAGCGCCACATATACGCAATACACGGAAGATCCCGAGCCACGTCATGCTGCGCAGGACATGAGGCGCTGAGCAATGGGACTGCCACATTGATGGGAGCAACTGCGCTGCTGTCACTATGCAGTCAGGATTTGAGACAAAATTTGAGGCAAGCAATCATGATTACAGCCTGTCAGTGACTAAGGCAAGCCCAAAATGACTCGGCAACGTCAAAAATGGCTCGGCACGAGGCAAGGATGGTGCAGAAAGTCAAATATCAAACTCGGAAAGAACAAAACAGACTCAGCAAAGATGGAGATTATGCCAAACAGAGCTTCCTGCATAAGAAATACAAAGAGAAAAGAGAAGTTCCAAATGCATTAAAGGAACCTGAAGACGCCTAACTACAAAAACTTCTAGGCCTCACCAGCTTCGGGGACTAATGTCGGGGGGATAACCCCCGGTAGGGTCATAAGGGGTAAAACATTACCCATCTTGGCTTATGCTGAGTCAAAGAAATCTCTGGCCGGGTCTTAGCGGCCGGGATACGAAGCTTATGTGTGGTCGACATAAGAACTATGTCGGCCCGCATAGGACAAATCTGTTTACCTTGCAGGAAGCGACGAGTCAGGTCTCACGAGGGAAGGTCGAGTTAGAGAGGACGCGTGATAGCTTTCCGACTGAGATTCAGGAGGGACCATGGCAAAGCATGGTCAAAAGAGAGAAGGGCGACGACGGGTGACATAAAAGGAGTCGGGTGACGCCAAAAGTAAGGGCTGACGTACAAAGGCACCGCGTGACGCCCAAGAGCTGGAGGCTACGTACGGGAAGACCGTTGGCTGTATAGCTTTGTGGACTGGGTCAAGGGCTCAGGACTAGCCCAAGACCCAGTCCGCACAGTAAGAACAAAGACTCAAACAGTAACCCTAGGACCCAAAGTTGTAACCTAGGTGGCCATCGCCTATATAAGGAGGGGCATAGCTAGGGTTTGGGGAGGTTGGACCAAGTAGGAAACTAGTGCCCGGAGGCTATGCTTGAACAGTTCTAGGAGCACTTGTAAACTTCTTGGAGGAATACAATCCTAAGTGTGGATAGTTTTTTGTGTTCTTCGTGTGCAGCTAGACCGTGCACTCCCTCCCCGGTTACCTCAAGTGTCCATTAGGTCCCTAACTTAACCTAACCATGGCATCTGATGTGACACCACCACGATATAAACAATAAAGGCAATAAGAGTTCTCAGAGAAATTAATTATCATATTCAAACTTCAAAGCACTCCAAAATTAAGGTTGTAAACAGCCTCTTAGCAGTCTCTGTGCGTAGAAAGTTCACAATTTTGAGTAAACAAATGAACGACATCCAATAATAGTCAATGTAGTTAAGTGTCTTCCATATTTGTAAGGTAGGTGGACATTTATATTATACAACACACCACATCCAACCATATGCCATATCTATCCTGTAGAACTTGAGTAAAAATATGCAATTTGTCCATGCTTACTAAAATGCCAGGAAAACAGATATGAAATAGGAAATAACAGGCAACAACTTATTAGCTAAGTAAGGTTTCTGTTTGCCAGACCTCAGTCCAGGTTGTATGTGTACGTTGTAAATTTCAGTATGGGACCCTACAACTATTTCAAAATGACTCTTTTTTAACACTAATAACTTTAGGTCGTACACTTCCCCTTTAGGTATATCCATGAAGAAACATAAGTGATCTCCCGGAGCCTCGGAACCTAAGCATAAATATGATTTCCCCAAGCCGGGATTAGATCTCACAACTTTTCGTAACATAAGGTGAAAAACATTTTCTAGGAACAAATTAATAACACATTTGTTCTTAACACAATGTGAAGGAATATATAAAAAATGCAGAAACCATGGACGTTCTGTTTTTTGTTACTCCATACATGAAGAATAGCATCACATGGTTACTATAGTTTGATTTCTACAACTGGTAGATTTTTTGTGAAAATAACAGCACATGGTTACTCCATACATAAATAATAGCAATGCGCAATCGTGTGATCGTGTGTGAGCATTCGAAAATCGATCAAGAATTTAGTTCATGAATGCACACAGGCTATATACAAGACTTATGTAGCAGAGAATATGTGTCAGTCCATTGTGATCCGGCATGGACCTCCCTTTAGCGAGCAGTGCAGAGGCCTTGATCGCTTAAAGCTGAATACATCGGTAATTCGGTCAGTTTTGGGCGGCTCAGCTTCGACGATCGCCTTCTTGAACTCTGCCAAATGGTTGCCGCTAAAGAATTGCACGTTTACTGACCGCTTTTGAGGCACATCAACTTTTATGTACTGATCAAAGAATTCGATGAATTCATCTTTCTTCGGCTATCTTAGGAGAGCAACGTCGCACTCTATCCTATCAAACTTGAGAGTTCCAGCTTCAATCTCTCCCCAGTAGAAGTCAACTTCCTCCCACAATTTTTTGAATTTCTCCAGTTTCGAATTAATAAGTGATTTGGCATTTCTCTTGAAATCCTTGTCAGACAGTTCATGGATTTTGCTTTTGAACGTCTTAATGAATTCATCAACTCTTGCATCAAGATATGAAGGATCCTTCACTGTGGATTGAACCATAGACGGATCTAGCTCATGGAAAGTCTTAATAAATTTGCAAGGAATAGTCTGAGTAACCTTGGAGCATCCATGTACGGAAAGAGGATGTGCTAAGTGTTGGAGATATGCCCTAGAGGCAATAATAAAAGTAGTTATTATTATATCTTTGTGTTTATGATAAATGTTTACATTCATGCTATAATTATATTAACAACAAGATCATATCATTAGGAGAATGATGTGATGGACATACTCCTATAGATAAGCATAGCATAAAGATAAAGTAATTTCAATAGTTCGTTTTCTATAAGCTTACAGATACATAGTAACCTAATTCCTTCGACCATGAGATCATACTAATCACCATCACCCGATGAATGCTTTTATTACATCAAACACCACTTTATAATTGGGTGGTTATAAAGGTGGCATTGAGTGTTCGAAAAGTATGTGTTGAGGCACATGGATCAAGAGTGAGATTTGTTCATCCATATGACAAATAGATATACTCTAGGCCCTCTCAGTGGAATGTCATCCAATTAGATTGCAAGCATATGACTGGCTCACAAGGGATCACATATCACAGGAACGAGTAAAGAGTACTTATCGGTAACGAGGTTGAACTAATGTAGAGGTCCCAACCTTTAATAAGGTAGAGATCCCTGTGTTTACAATGCTAGTCCCTGGATCAATAGCTAGCATCCACAGTTAAGATGTAATATCAAGAAACAAAGGTCACAATACAACTTTATAACCAGGAATAAAATAATTCATTACATCTTACATAGCTCATTTGGCTATCTCATTACAATGCAGCAGAAATAACTATAGCATGGAGTCCTTCATCTTCAAAGTGCCACAGGCAATCATGTTGGTTGTAGACTTGTAATCCTAATCAACACACTTCACTAACATCAAACAAACCTGCAACATAATAAGTTACAGCCACAAGGGTCGATACATTTGAATTGTATTGGCAAGTGATACTATGGTAGTATAGTGGTAACTATCATCTATATGCATTTGGCTAAGTGGAGCTTATGCTTGCTTTGCTCAAAATAGATTTTCCTTATCATTTGAAAACACTAAGTTTTTGTTTGTCAAAATCACCCAAGGCATCTACCAATAGACATTGTTGATCCTTTACCCTTGTTCAACCACAAGTTTTTAACTTAGAAATTGGTATGAGGAGATTGTTGATAGCTTCCATGTCTTGATGCTCAAATTTTCCATTGCCGGGGACACGGCTAAGTACTTAGATTTTACTCTCTCGAGAGGTGGTGCACTTTCCCCTCAAGACTCGACATGCATCGAGACAAGATCTTTCAGAAGCCTTCCCTTAGACCAAAATGGACGCGCTCCAAACCTATCATCCCCTACCACCAAATCTCCATTTGGCTAAGTTATTGCAACCTATATGATCCAGGCAGATCCCATAATGCCATGTGGCTGCACTTGAAGCTTCTCAACATTTGACATCTCAAATCTCGTTGTTCCTGGGTGGCATTCCACAAGTGTGATACACAAGGTTCACCAGTCCCCTGGCCTTGTGTAACCACTCAACAAAAATCCATCCAAGCAATACCATTCCACCCAGGTGATTCATTCACATAGTTGTTTTATTAAACAAAACACAAGTCCTTGACTTAGAATATTTCACAGCATGAATATAATCCACCCTTGTTTTCTACTAGCTAAGCTAAGCATGATAGTAGTAGGAATCTTAACTTAGGAAAATTCTACTAAGGTTTTTGTCAACACCCGGATTTTTAATCCCAGATGCCTGTTATGCCATACATCGCAATCCCAGGATTACCATTTTTGCGAGACATAACAGAATTAGATACCCCAGTACATCATCCATTACAAACCATACATAAGGTCTTACACAAATAAGGATCTCATGATCCAGTATTAATACAACACAATCATCGGAATACGTAATAATAACGGTAGCGTAGGCGAAGCTCCATCTTCGGGGTCACAGGCAATGCTAACGATGGGAGATGATCCTAGTTGTCGTAACCTTCCTCAGCTCAGACCTTGGCCGTGAGGGAACTAATACTAAGGTATATATGTTTCCAGTCAAGCCCTACCCAATTCTCGGGTATTGTGGTTGTACTGTAAAATTGGAATGGTATCACATCCAGACAACCATCAATTTTATAAAGGGCTAAGGCTCATGCCTCAACATTTTCATCACCATAAATCATCTGGTGTTCGGAAACACATGTCCAAAACATTTAAATAGAATGATCCATCATTCCAAGGTTTTCATAACCATTTTTCCACCAAGTATTCCCATCTAAATTTGATCAAGTTTTATGCTTAGCACTAGCATCTACAAGTGGGGGTAAGTACTAATGAGGGGTGGTAAACTAGTGGATTTTAACTAAGTTCAATCTCATGCCTTAGGATGACATCAAGATTATCTAGCTTAGGCCAAATTTTATGCTCTTTATGCAACCTTCAAAAATATCCTTCTAGTATCTACAATTTACTTAAGTAAACTCTAAGTAATAGCTTTGATAAAGAAATAAAGTATAAATCTTGTAAGTAAAAACTAGGATTGGTTTATCAAGTGGGTAGGATCATCTATGCTTAAGGCATATAGTTAGCATGCTGACAAGCAAGTATTTGCTTGCATCAATATCAGTATAAGCTTGCTAAATTAATATCTTGCAAGTATTGGCTTGCACAGGTAAAGTATCTTGCAAGTGTTATCTTGCCTTGTGCAGAGCAGTGGTTGAAGTTCTCCTCGGCTTCTTCTTCGTAGTATCCTCCTTCTTCCTCATATCCTTGGTCGGTACTAGCGTATATGAATAAATACGAGGTACACAATCACCAAACAATACTTAACTACTTGCAATCATCACACACAAGGGTCCTATAGATGATCTAGCATCATCACTAACATTACAAGATTAAAGCTTGGTTTAATTCCTTTTATTTTTAGAAAAGTAATTTCTACTCATTGAAAACTACTTAAGATTTAATATTCTCCAAACCAAACATGGGATCATGTTGACACATGTCATCACCACATATTTTAGTCCATGGGAATTTGATTTAAAGTGGTGTCACAATTTAATAAGGTTTAACCTTTTATTTTTAATTAAATAAAGTGACTAGAAATGCTTATGTGGCATTCTTTTATTACTTGGTCATTATTTCTATAAGTAAACCTATATATTTTTATATATTCTCAAAGGTATGGTTAAATGTGATTTTTGAGAGATGGAATCAACTCATAATATTTTATGGTTTAAATTTGAAAAATGTTTGAATGCAGAAAAGCTTCTGCCTTGTTATTTTTACCAAGGGTGATCTACAGATCCAAATGATTTAAATCCAACGGGCTTGGATTCAGCACTTCCAGACCTTTCTAACAAAATTGGTTTCATTCAATTTGGTTCACTAAATCGAGCTGGGTTGATTTTTGAAACTAGGTGCAGAAGTGTGTTTGAATGAAAATGGAAATATCCAAATTCAAACAACTGGGCTGCGCGGGAAACGATACTGGGCCGGCCTGCTAAGAACAGCGCTTACGCGGCCTGGTTAAGTTGTTGTCCCCACGCGTCAGTGAGATGAGGGGGTGCGAAGCGGTATGGGGCAATATGGTGCGTTCGATCTAGTTCTAATCCAACGGCTGAGGGTCGCCGTCCACGTCGGGCGACGCCGGCGAGACTGAACCCTAACGCGATAGGTGGGGGTCGTCGGGGGCTTACCATGGCTCAGGCGAGGGTCGGCGAGGCGGGCGAACGACGAATTCGACGACGGCGAACCACCTGGTACTGGCAGCTTTCTCCTGGGGCGGCTCCAATCGCTGGCTCCCTTCTTCTCCTGCAGCGGCGGGCTCCGGTGAAATTCCGGCAAAGCGCTGCTCGCCTTGCTTCGGGAACGGGGTGGAACGATCAGTGAGGAGAGGGGAGTGAGATGTGTGCTCAATTCGGCTGGGGGTGGCCTCTATTTATAGTCACGATGACGAGACCGAACGGGATGGGCAGGCGACGGTGTCGACATGGCTACGGGCTGCTAGAGGCATGGCCGGCGGTGGCGATCGCTTGGTGGTCTCCTAGCGATGCTCTACGGCTTTAATGCGCATGTAGGGGCGGTGGCAAATGGTCTAGAACGTGCGATGCTCTGCGCGGCCGAGTCGGCGTCTTCGACGGTGAGCAGTGGCTACGGGGCATGGGGCGGCGAACGGGGATGTCTGGCGGTCTCCTGGGTCGGTGGTGATCATGTATGCACGCGGCGAGGGCGGCGCGCGGTCTGTGGGCTTCGGTCGAGGGTGGCGCTCTGGCGCATGCTCGGCATGGTTGCTGGCGAGCTGGGCACGGTCTGTGCGTGTGGTCCAGGGGCTGGCAAGGTTCGAGCGCTGGATAGGGCGTGGCGATGGGTTGTTGGCTTTCTCCCAGACATGTTGGCTAGGCTGGTTTCTTCTCCTAGCTTGCTGTCCACACTGGGGTGACATGGTGAGCTTCGGTTCACCATTGATGGCATTGCCAAGCTTACAGTGAGGCTAGTGCTTGGTTTAGTTGGCTAGATGATCTACTGAGGTTGCTATGAGCTAGAGAGGGAACAATTTAGGCTCCAATCACTGCTCACCATAGTGTTTAGATTTTATTTCATTTGAATCAGCAAGGTGTTTGATGAAATGGCCGCAAGAATTCAAGTTCTGAATTTTGAAAAGATTTTTGGTGGGTGTGCTAGGTTGGTGCTGGTGAGTCTGCAGATGCTTGGGTTTTGAAAGTTGAGCTTGTTTGAGTGGTTTTTGAAAAAGTGGGATCTTCCCATATGATAAAGATTCAATTTTGAATTGTCATTTAAACTATGCATTTGAAAGTTTCTGGATGATCACAAGGTGGGCCTTAATACTTTGTTATGAGTACTATCAAGGGGTGTAAAGATCCAAACAAGTTTCTGTTAAGTTCTGAAAGTTTGAGACAGCCAAAGTAGGCATGGGAGTTAAATTGGTCAAAATGACCATTCACTCATTTTGTTTGTTTTGATTTATTTGTCTTTGGGAAAAGTTTGGGAATTGTTTAGATGATGTTTATTTCACCTAAGAATCCTTTTAAAAGCAAAGAAACACATAAACAAGGCAATTCAAAAGAATTCAAAATGGGAGGCATACACACATGCATGCTTTCATAATTTTATTTAGAAAAGTTTTTGTTAACCCTAATTTTGATGATTAGAGTTTGATGATCCAAGTTTAGTATTTTTGGGATGTTACAAACCTTACCCCCTTAAACAAAATCTCGTCCCGAGATTTGAAAAAGGACGAAAAGATTACCTAGGATTTGAAGAGATCGGGAAATTCCGTCCTGATGTGATCTTCGTGCTCCCAGGTAGCTTCCTCTTCTATGTGGTTGCTCCACTGAATCTTGAGAAACCTAATGCTTCGGGTTCTGGTGGTTCGGAAAGCTTCTTCCAAAATACGGATGGGTACTTCGGGATAGGTCAGGTCATCGTTGTCTATGGTCTGGTGATCGATATTCTTGAACACTTCAGTCTTCTCTGAAACTTCAAGGCACTTGCGAAGTAATGAGATATGGAACACACTGTGCACGGCTGACATCTCTTCGGGTAGTTCCAATTGATACGACACTTCTCCTCGACAGTTCAGAATCTTAAAGGGTCCGATATATCTGGGGGCTAACTTTCCTTTGAGTTGGAAACGTTGCATTCCCTTCAATGGCGATACTTTCAGATACACAAACTCCTATGTTGAAGGCGAGGTCTCGACGTCTCTTGTCGGTGTAACTCTTCTGTCTGGACTGGGTTGTCTTGAGGTGCTCACGAATCTTGTGAACCTTCTCTTTTGCTTCTTGTAGGATGTCTGGTCTGAAAATCTGACTCTCTCCTACTTCCGACCAGTTCAAAGGGGTGCGGCACTTCCTTACTTACATGAATTCAAATGGGGCCATTTGCAAACTAGCTTGATAACTGTTGTTGTATGAAAATTCTGCAAACGGCAGACAATCTTCCCACTTGGATCCATATTCTAACACATAGGCTCTCAGCATATCTTCGAGTATTTGATTTGCTCGCTCCGTTTGTCCATCGGTTTGAGGGTGATATGCGGTGCTGAAATCTAGGTGGGTTCCTAAACCTTCTTGTACTTTCTTCCAGAATCTCGAGGTGAATTGAGTTCCTCGATCAGATACAATGTTCTTGGGGACTCCGTGCAAACTAACGATTCTAGCGATGTATAACTCCGCTAGCTTCGAACTCTGATATGTGGTCTTGACGGGTAAGAAATGGGCGACTTTGGACAATTTGTTCATTATGACCCAAATAGAGTCATTTCCCCTACTAGAAGTAGGTAAGCCGGTGATAAAGTCCATTCCAACGGAATCCCATTTCCATTCTGGAATCTGCAAGGGTTGCAACAATCCAGCGGGTCTTTGATGTCCGGCCTTGACTCGCTGACATATATCACACTTGGCGATATAGCTTCCGATTTCTCTCTTCATCTTATGCCACCAAAATTGCTCTTTCAAATCTTGATACATCTTAGTTCCTCCGGGGTGGATAGAATAAAGAGTATCATGAGCTTCCTTGAGAATAACTTCTTTCAACTCAGAATCTGCTGGTACACAAAGGCGTCCTTTGTACCACAGAACTCCTTCTTCGTCTTCGGTGAATCCGGGTACTTTGCCTGTACCAATACGATGCTTGATTCTGTCGATACTAGCATTTCTCTGCGCCTCTTTGATCTGGCTGATCAAAGTGGGTTGAAGTTCTATGCTAGCCAAAAATCCTTCACTTAATAATTCTATTCGAAAATCTTCCATCTCTTTGCGCAAGCTTGGTTGCTCCTTCAAAATCATGGAGTTCAAGCGGCACGGCAATCTGCTAAGGGCATCTACTACCACGTTGGCTTTACCAGGGTGATAATGAATGTCCAGGTCGTAATCCTTGATTAGCTCAATCCATCTTCTCTGCCTCATATTTAGCTCCTTCTGAGTGAATATAAACTTCAGGCTCTTGTGATCCGAATAAATCTCACAACGATTTCCCATCAGGTAATGCCTCCATGTCTTCAGGGCTAGAACTACGGCTGCGAGTTCGAGGTCATGGGTTGGGTAATTTTGTTCATGTTGTTTCAATTGTCGAGATAGATAAGATATAACTTTGCCTTCTTGCATTAGCACACATCCGAGACCGATCTTGGATGCGTCACAATACACGTCAAAGGGCTTTGTGATATCCGGCATGATTAAAATTGGGGCTGAAATCAATCTTCTCTTGAGTTCCTGAAAACTCGCTTCACATTTTTTGATCCATTCAAACTTCTTGTCCTTCTTCAGCAATTGGGTCATGGTTCTAGCGATACTCGAGAATCCTTCTACGAACTTGCGGTAATATCCCGCCAATCCGAGAAATGCACGAACTTGGGTTTGAGTGGTTGGGGCTTTCCAATCTTCGACATCCTTCACCTTTGCAGGGTCAACGGCAATTCCTCCGGCTGATACAATGTGACCGAGGAATCCTACTTCCTGTAACCAGAATTCACATTTGCTAAACTTGGCATACAACTGATGCTCTCTAAGGGTTCCAAGTATGGTCCTTAGGTGTTGCTCATGTTCTTCTTCCGATTTGGAATAAATCAGAATGTCATCCATGAAAACAACGACAAACTTATCCAGGAAGTCCATAAAAATATTATTCATGAGATTCATGAAATAAGCGGGGGCATTGGTTAATCCAAAGGACATAACGGTATACTCGTATAATCCATATCGGGTGGTAAAGGCAGTGTTGGGAATATCCTCCGCGCGAATCTTGAGTTGATGATAGCCAGTTCTAAGATCAATCTTAGAAAACACTTTGGCACCGGTCAACTGATCAAACAAATATTCTATCTTGGGCAAGGGGTACTTGTTCTTGATGGTGACATCATTCAACTTCATGTAATCCGTAAACAAACGATTACCTCCATCCTTCTTATCCACGAACAAAACATGTGATCTCCAAGGTGACGCACTTGGTTGAATCAATCCTATTTCCAACATGGAATCCAGTTGCTTCTTCAGTTCTGCCAGTTCTGACGGGTTCATACTATAGGGTCTCTGGGATATGGGTCCTGTTCCGGGGATTAGTTCAATGATAAACTCGATATCCCGATCTGGGGGCATACCGGGCAAAACATTTGGAAATACATCGGGGTATTCCCAGACTATCCGGACTTGGTCAATGTTAGGTTGGGCTATACTCTTGTTGCACTTGAATTGGCGAGGTAAGGTTTCAGATATATGCTCGACTGATATTCCGGCTGTACTGGTCATGGTGATGGCTTTCTTGGCACAGTCAATCAATCCTTTATGTTTGGACATCCAATCCATTCCTAGTACTACTTCCAAACCTTTAGTTCCGAGTACTATCAGATTAGCATAAAAATCTATGCCATGGATTCGGACAGGGACGACTTTGCAAATTTGCCTAGCTTTTGTGGTTGAACCGGGAATTTGGACGATCATAACATGCTTCAGTTTTGTTGGTTGAATTTTACTAGTGCATGAAAATTCTTCGGTGACAAATGAATGCGATGCACCAGAATCAAACAACACTCTTGCAAGTACTGAATTAACAGAAAACATACCCAGCACGACGGCTGGCGCTTCCTGAGCTTCTTCAGCATGCATGAGGAAAAGACGGCCGTTGCGGTTGAGTGAATTTCCTAGGGCAAACCTCCTTCCTGGATGAACACGACGCTGCTGCTGAGCTGGGGCATTGGTATTGGGGGTTGCGGCATTCTGCTTGTTGGGGCACTCATTGGAATAGTGGCCCTTATTTCCACAGTCATAAGAAGTCACTTGCGACTTGTCCTTTGCTGCAAAAGGCACAACATTGCTTCCAGTCCTCGGGGCAGTGTTGGTGTTGGTGGCAGCATTGTTGTTGTTGAACTTGGGTGGTGCACGATTGAAATTTTTAGAATTGCCGGGGTTGTTGTGATTTCCTCCGGGCCTAGGGTTTCCACGGTTGGGATAGGTCGGACGGTTCATTGGGGGTCTGTTGGTTCTTGGGGCAAATCCTGGAGATGGGTTAGGGCGATACTTTGGGGTCTGATGGGTTCCTAGCTGATGCATCATGCGACGCTTGCGGTTCTCATTGGCTTGGTTAATCTTTCCTTCCATCTGGATGGCAGAGTCGACAAGGGCTTCAATATCCATAAAGGGAATATTGACCAACACAGTCTGCATCTCATCGTGCAGACCATTTAGGAATCTTTCTTTCTTCTTGGCTTCAGTGTTGATCTCATCCGGGGCATACCTAGATAATGACAAAAATTTGTCACGGTATTCCACTACGGTCATCCTTCCTTGCTTCAGTTCTCTGAATTCATCTCTCATTCTCTTGATCAAACCCGGTGGCACATGGGTTCTACTGAACTTGACCTTGAATTCCTCCCAGGTCATCATCTGGCCTCCGATCATGGCACGAACACTGTTCCACCATGCCCTGGCATCTCCGGCTAGATAGTGTTTGGCGAACAGAACTTTCTCGTTAGCTTCCACTCCGGCGACTTCTAGGTTATTTTCCATGGTCTGCAGCCAATCATCGACATCTAGGGGCTCTTCAGACTTAGTGAAAACAGGTGGGTTGGTGTTCTGGAAATTCTTGAGCTTAGATCCATGGTTGTCCTGATTTCCGTGGCCTTGGTTGTTGTGGGCAAGCTGATCTATCTGTTGCAGGGTGGCTAGGTTGGCTTGACGTTCCGCTCTTTCAGCTTCGCGGTCAGAAACCAACATTTGCAGGATCTGCAACATCGGGTCCGGGGATGAACCAATTCCTCCGCGTGGCATCTGAAGATTGAGATAGATCATGAGAAAAGAGGGAAATTTCTAAGGTTTTGGGACTTTGAAAAGTTTTTAAAGTTTGACTTAGATTTTTCTAGCAACTTGCTTTTCATTCATTCATAGCACACGATACAAACACACACCACAACAAGGTAAACAGATGGTTTTAGGAACCATTCTGGAAACTACGATACAGTGGGACCGAATACTACTCACTACGCTAGTGCTCAAGTGCTACTACTCCTTGGAGTCGGTGTAGTCGTCATCCTCATCATCCTCATCATCGTCGATGAAGGCGTAATCCTCCTCATCGGTGAAGAAATCCATAGCCTGATCCTCTAGAAAATCGTCATCATCACTGAGATAGGAGTAGGGGTCTCCACGAAGGTCCTCTCCGGCATTCTCCCTTTCCTCCAACTGCATGTCTCTCTCGTGGATGGTCTCCTCCAAAGACGAGATACGGTGGCGAAGACGGGCAATGATGCGCTCCTTCTTGTCGAGCTGACGACGGCGAGACTTGCGATCCTTCGCTAGCATGGCGATGGTCTGATCCTTCGTCTTGATGATGGCGGACTTGTGGTTGGAGTAGTCACGACAGTTGTCCAATTCTTGCTGACGATCGTACATCATGAAGCTAAGGTGATCCAATTGAGTCTTCAGCTCGTAGTGGTATGGGGCTTCCAGGGGTTGTCCATTAGCATCACGCCTTGGGCAAAACTCAAAGCGGGTACCCTTGATCTGGTTGATACTCTTCCCACACAGACGGGCAAGAGCTTCCTGCATGGCCCTGGCAAGTCCATCGAGCCAGTTGTTCTCTCTTAAGGTAAACTGAATTCCCTCAGCAGTGGGAGGTTCAATCTTTCCTCGGAGACTTGCAACAATTATCCACTACAGATCTTCTCCTCCTTGATCATTGAGCTGGGCTCCGAAGAACTTGGGGTGTGGACGCTCCAGAAGTTCCAAAAGCTGGTCCAAATCCCTCTCAAAGATAAGGTCGCCTCCATTCCCCAACTGGTAAAACTTGTTGTATTCACGTCCATCTAAAAGAATATAGGATGAGTAAGTTAGTAGAGTGATCAAGTGTGTCAAATTTTATGTATTTTACAAGAGTTTTTTAGGAACATGAATTTTTGTAAAAGAATCAAAGTGATAAGAATGGGAATAAGTGTTTTGTAAATATTTGCTTCCTTTGGTTTTGAAACTAAGTTTTTTGATTCAAACGTCCAGTCTAACTAGGTTCTCCTATGGTCAGGATGGATTTGATACCAACTTGTCCACACCCGGATTTTTAATCCCAGATGCCTGTTATGCCATACATCGCAATCCCAGGATTACCATTTTTGCGAGACATAACAGAATTGGATACCACAGTACATCATCCATTACAAACCATACATAAGGTCTTACAAAAATAAGGATCTCATGATCCAGTCTTAATACAACACAAGCAGCGGAATACGTAATAATAACGGTAGCGTAGGCGAAGCTCCATCTTCGGGGTCACAGGCAATGCTGACGATGGGAGATGATCCTAGTTGTCGTAACCTTCCTGGGGTCCATCTTCCAGGTACTCCTCTTCATAGTCTGGCCATGGGATTAGCCAGGGACAAAGCCATGAGTACTCTTTAAGTACTCGCAAACTAATACTAACAGGTAAAAGGGGTTTTTGTAGTGGGACACTAAGCTCTAGGGTTGCTTTGCAAAAAGCCAGATTTACCTCTACTAAGTTTGGAAACAACGAATGCTAGTTAAGGTTTTATAACACCTAAGTGGGAACTTGTATCTCATGCCACAACTCTGTTGTGGTCAAGTCAAAGTCTCAAATCATTTCACAAGTCATTTTGAAAATATCTGACAGGGAAACAGTATGGCCACTCCAACTGTCCATAACCGCGGACGCGGCTATTCGAATAGTTTGACACTCTGCAGAGATTGTACACTTTCACCACAACATTCGATACATCAGTCAGGAACAAATCCTGAATTCACCATACTCAGTATGCGGATAATCAATCCTAACCTTTCAATTACACGCCCTAGTATAAGCACCACTCCTGTGTGTTTGGCCTCCCAACCATGACCAACTGTCATCTTGGGTACTGCACAGGTGGACAATCTTCACAAGGTAGCCTCAGCTCAGACCTTGGCCGTGAGGGAACTAATACTAAGGTATATAAGTTTCCAGTCAAGCCGTACCCAATTCTTGGGTATTGTGGTTGTACGCTAAAATTGGAATGGTATCGCATCCAGACAACCATCAGTTTTATAAAGGGCTAAGGCTCATGCCTCAACATTTTCATCACCATAAATCATCTGGTGTTCGGAAACACATGTCCAAAACATTTCAATAGAATGATCCATCATTCCAAGGTTTTCATAACCATTTTTCCACCAAGTATTCCCATATAAATTTGATCAAGTTTTATGCTTAGCACTAGCATCTACAAGTGGGGGTAAGTACTAATGAGGGGTGGTAAACTAGTGGAGTTTAACTAATTTCAATCTCATGCCTTAGGATGACATCAAGATTATCCAGCTTAGGCCAAATTTTATGCTCTTTATGCAACCTTCAAAAATATCCTTCTAGTATCTAAAATTTACTTGAGTAAACTCTAAGTAATAGATTTGATAAAGAAATAAAGTATAAAGCTTGTAAGTAAAAACTAGGATTGGTTTATCAAGTGGGTAGGATCATCTATGCTTAAGGCATATAGTTGGCATGGTGACAAGCAAGTATTTGCTTGCATCAATATCAGTATAAGCTTGCTAAATTAATAGCTTGCAAGTATTGGCTTGCACAGGTAAAGTATCTTGCAAGTGTTAGCTTGCCTTGTGTAGAGCAGTGGTTGAAGTTCTCCTCGGCTTCTTCTTCGTAGTATCCTCCTTCTTCCTCGTATCCTTGGTCGGTACTAGCGTCTATGAATAAATACGAGGTACACAATCACCAAACAATACTTAACTGCTTGCAATCATCACACATAAGGGTCCTATAGATGATCTAGCATCATCACTACCATTACAAGATTAAAGCTTGGTTTAATTCCTTTTATTTTTAGAAAAGTAATTTCTACTCATTGAAAACTACTTAAGATTTAATATTCTCCAAACCAAACATGGGATCATGTTGACACATGTCATCACCACATATTTTAGTCCATGGGAATGTGATTTAAAGTGGTGTCACAATTTAATAAGGTTTAACCTTTTATTTTTAATTAAATAAAGTGACTAGAAATGCTTATGTGGCATTCTTTTATTACTTGGTCATTATTTCTCTAAGTAAACCTATATATTTTTATATATTCTGAAAGGTATGGTTAAATGTGATTTTTGAGAGTTGGAATCAACTTAAAATCTTTTATGGTTTAAATTTCAAAAATGTTTGAATGCATAAAAGCTTCTGCCTTGTTATTTTTACCAAGGGTGATCTACAGATCCAAATGATTTAAATCCAACGGGCTTGGATTCAGAAATTCTAGAACTTTCTAGCAAAATTGGTTTCATTCAATTTGGTTCACTGCATCGAGCTGGGTTGATTTTTGAAACTAGGTGCAGAAGTGTGTTTGAATAAAAATAGAAAAATCGAAATTCAAACAACTGGGCTGCGTGGGAAACGATACTGGGACGGCCTGCTAAGAACAGCGCTTACGCGGGTTGGTTAAGTTGCTGTCCCCACACGTCAGTGAGACGAGGGGGTGCGAAGCGGTATGGGGCAATATGGTGCGTTCGATCTAGTTCTAATCCAACGGCTGAGGGTCATCGTCCACGTCGGGCAACGCCGGCGAGACTGAACCCTAACGCGGAAGGTGGGGGTCATCGGGGGCTTACCGGGGCTCAGGCATGGGTCGGCGAGGCGGGCGAACAACGAAGTCGACGATGGCGAACCTCCTGGTACTGGCAGCTTCTCCTGGGGTGGCTCCAATTGCTGGCTCCCTTCTTCTCCAGCAGCGGCGGGCTCCGGTGAAATTCCGGCGAAGCGCTGCTCGCCTTGCTTCGGGAACAGGGTGGAACGATCAGTGAGGAGAGGGGAGTGAGATGGTGTGCTCAATTCGGCTGGGGGTGGCCTCTATTTATAGTCGCGATGACGAGACCGAACGGGATGGGCAGGCGACGGTGGCGACATGGCTACGGGCTGCTAGAGGCATGGCCGGCGGTGGCGATCGCTTGGTGGTCTCCTGGCGATGCTCTACGACTTTAATGCGCATGTAGGGGTGGTGGAAAATGGTCTGGAACGTGCGATGCTCTGCGCGGCTGAGGCGGCGTCTTCAATGGCGAGCGGTGGCTACGGGGCATGGGGCGGCGAACGGGGATGTCTGGCGGTCTCCTAGGTCTGTGGTGATCGTGTATGCACGCAGAGAGGGTGGCGTGCGGTATGTGGGCTTCGGTCGAGGGTGGCGCTCTGGCGCATGCTCGGCATGGTTGCTGGTGAGCTGGGCACGGTCTGTGCGTGTGGTCTAGGGGCTGGCAAGGTTCGAGCGCTGGAGGGAGTGGCGGTGGGGTGTTGGCTTGCTCCCAGACATGTTGGCTAGGATTGTTTCTTCTCCTAGCTTGATGTCCACACTAGGGTGACATGATGAGCTTCGGCTATTCACCATTGATGGCATTTCCAAGCTTACAGTGAGGCTAGTGCTTGGTTTAGTTGGCTAGATGATCTACTGAGGTTGCTGTGATCTAGAGAGGGAACAAGTTAGGTTCCAATCACTGCTCACAATAGTGTTTAGATTTTATTTGATTTGAATCAGCAAGGTGTTTGATGAAATGGCCGCAAGAATTCAAGTTCTGAATTTTGAAAATATTTTTGGTGGGTGTGCTAGGTTGGTGCTGGTGAGTCTGCAGATGCTTGGGTTTTGAAAGTTGAGCTTGTTTGAGTGGTTTTTGAAAAAGTGGGATCTTCCCATATGATAAAGATTCAATTTTGAATTGTCATTTAAACTATGCATTTCAAAGTTTCTGGATGATCACAAGGTGGGCCTTGATACTTTGTTATGAGTACTATCAAGGGGTGTAAAGATCCAAACAAGTTTCTGTTAAGTTCTGAAAGTTTGAGACAGCCAAATTAGGCATGGGAGTTAAATTGGTCAAAATGACCATTCACTTATTTTGTTTGTTTTGATTTATTTGTCTTTGGGAAAAGTTTGGGAATTGTTTAGATGATGTTTATTTCACATAAGAATCCTTTTACAAGCAAAGAAACACATAAACAAGGCAATTCAAAAGAATTCAAAATGGGAGGCATACACACATGCATGCTTTCATAATTTTATTTAGAAATTTTTTTGTTAACCCTAATTTTGATGATTAGAGTTTGATGATCCAAGTTTAGTATTTTTGGGATGTTACAGTTTCATCTACTAGGATTTCCCATGGCATAGTTTATACTTAGTAAAAATTCCATGCAAGTCCTACTTAGAAATATCACTAATGCATAGTGAAAATAATGGGACAAAAGTATGAAGCACCACTTTCCTTTTTGGTAGAGAATATAAGTTCACTCCTTGATCTTGCAATAGTCACACTCTTCAAATTTCACTACAATTCAATCAAGGCACAAATTCAATCTACCATTCAAGCAATTCATCACATAGAATACTAAAAACAAAGCAATGCATGCAAGCATGCCAAAGATTGTTTTATTTGAAAAAGTGGTTTCTAATAGGTTATAAACATTTTAAAACACCTATTGGTCATTTATAAATGTGGCAAAACCATTTGATATCAAGTTAGTGAAAATGGCCACTTTAAATCATTTTGTTTTGCTAGAAATGATTTTATTCAAAGAATAATTTCTAGTGTTATACAAATATATTTTTAAACACAAATGTTATTGTTTTATGGTTAAGTGTTTATTATTAAAACCATTTGCAAAAGGTTTTACCTATAAACCATTTTTATATCAAAGCAATATTTTATTTTGTTGGAAATGCCTTTAAACAAGGTAATAATTTTATAGGGTTCACCAAATATGTTTTTAAATACTAAAATTTGGTGTTTAGGGTCAGAGAGTTCAATTTAAACCATTTTCAAAAGGTTTTACTCAAAAAGCATTCTTAAAACATATTCAACATTTTTATTTAACTAGAAATGCTTTAATTCAAAGGAATAATTCCCAAGTGTCAAAAAATATATTTTTAAATCTAAAAGTTGGTTTCTATGGTCAGTAGGTTCAAAACAAACCATTTACAAAAGATTTTATCCTAAAATCATTTCTAGAATGAATTTTATACAAAAAATAGGTCTACACATGTTTCTGCAAAAACAACTAATTTTATAGAAGCAAAACATTAAACAAAGTGCATGGTTGGAAAGTTCACATTTTTCTGAATCCAGTGATATAAAATTTGGACGTGTGGATTTAAAGTTATGAAATTTACAATTTCAAACATTTAATAGAAAAGTTTCTGTTTTTAAAACAGACACTGTGACAGGCGTCGTGTTCTTACTAGACGATACCGTTTCACGTGGATCGCTCGATTCTAGCCGTTAGATCTAATGTGCATCGCACGCTTCAGATTGATCCATACCCTTTCGATTAGTCAATCTATCTACACCGCAAGATGAAGATCTAATGGCTCACAAACGAATGACCAAAGTCTGGCGGCGCGGCGACGGTGGCTGGCGGCGGAGCGGTCTGGCAGTGGCGTCACCTGCGATACAGGAAGCGAGAGAAGGAGGGGAATAGCTTACCAGACTCGCCGTGCGTTGCCGATGCTCAACATACTCATGGTTGGCGAAGGGGTGCACGGAGTCGACGGGTATTGCTCGCTGGAGATGTTGCTGACGACGAGCGCTTCTGTTCGATGTCGTTGGCGAGTGTACAGGTCACGCCAAGGCAAAGCAGAGACGGTGTTAGATGCGCGATGGAATGAAGATTGTAGGGGTCTAGTCCAGAGAGGAAGGGGCGTCGGGATTTACCAGAGAAGCTCGCCGGAATCGAAGTAGATGGCGGCGTGTTCTGTCAAGAACGTTGCCGAGCCTACGGTGCTCACGCGGGCGAGTGGGTGGCACCGGAGTGTGCTCCTGGCGATGGGGAGCGTGGAGGCCAAGGAGCAACGGGAGGTGGGGAGTAGCCGAAATCATCGTCGGAAGTTCGTCGGGGTCAGTAGCTTGCGGCGAGCAATTGGCGCAGCCTGGGGGAAGAGGGGGAATGGCACCTGGGGGAAAGGTAGAAGGGGCGCAGGAGAGTTAACGAGCGTGATTCAATGGGCGAATTATTCTTGTATCAATGCGAATTTCAAGCCGAGAATTAACACCAGAAACGGCAGGAGGGATTGGGGGCATGGTCACCGCGCAGAAGAAGACGACTGGAAAGTGGGGTCGTTCTGTCAGCGAGAGAGAGAGAGGGTTTAGGTGGGGTCGCCTCGTCAGCGACTAGGTGGGTGCGGGTCTGAGTGAAAGAAAACGGTTCGCCAGGGGAGAAGGGGAAGTGGGCTGCGTTGCTGGGCCAGATAGATTAGCTGGGCTGGGCTGGCTTGTTTTATTTTTTTCTTTCTAGTTTATTTTTCTTTTTCTGTTTTCATTTTCTGTTTTCAAATTTAAACACCTATTTAAATTCAGATTGTTGTTCAAATCTTTTGCAAACTTTCAATATATTTTAGTACTGTTATAAATGTGTTTTTAAAAACCATTTTGGAATAACCCCTTTATTCGATTATGGTTTATTCTTTATTTAAATTAGGCACTTGTTTTTATTCAAATAAGATTTTAATTATATTTTCAAACCCTTATTTGAATTCTAATTCTCACCAAACCTTTTTTCAGTAGGTTTTATTTATTCATTAGTACAAATAATTCACTTTGAATTATTTAAAGTATTTTAATATGATTTATTAATCATTTAAATTGGGTAATTGTCTTTATTCAAATAAAATCCAATATGGTTTTAAATCCATATAAATTTTATTCAAATAATTCTTTTAAGTTAATTAGATAACTTTTTAATCCACTTTGGTAAATTCCAATTTATTGTTTTCTCATTATTTAATTAATCATTTTCATTAGGGATTTTGTCTTTATTCAAATGGAATAGAATTTGGTTAATGCCATATAATTTTATTTGAATATTCATTATCCCTTTATTTTAATTGGAATATCTTTATTTCATTTGCTTCTGGATTTGGCCAAGATTTATTTTGGCTTTTAAATATTCCTTATTTATTTATTGCTTTCGTTGTCTTATACAATCCATATCTTTTATTTGTGGATCCAAACTTGGTGATTCCAATTTGTAGAATTTTATTTAATACTTTTTATCCTTTTAAATCACTTAGGATTATTTTTCTCACAATTTGGTATGTATATTAGATAGGAGCTTTTATTAGTCTTGGAAATTTAATTTCTTTATCTTATTAAATTCATAAGATTTTATCCATGACTCCAAATTAAATGAAACCAATTTCTATAGTTTTATAATATTTTTATTTATCATTCTTGATCATTTATAAATGTAGAGGTCCCAACCTTTAATAAGGTAGAGATCCATGTGTTTACAATGTTAGTCCCTGGATCAATAGCTAGCATCCACAGTTTAAGATGTAATATCAAGAAACAAAGGTCATAATACAACTTTATAACCAGGAATAAAATAATTCATTACATCTTACATAGCTCATTTGGCTATCTCATTACAATGTAGCAGAAATGACTATAGCATGGAGTCCTTCATCTTCAAAGTGCCAAAGGCAGTCATGTTGGTTATAGACTTGTAATCCTAATCAACACACTTCACTAACATCAAACAAACCTGCAACATAATAAGTTGCAGCCACAAGGGTCAATACATTTGAATTGTATTGGCAAGTTTCACTACTATGTAGAAATAAGTGGATCCTATCATTACATGCATATTTGGCTAAGTAGGGTTTAGGATCATTTGCAGAAAGCAATATAGTTTTATCCTATCTTTTCAAAATAGTTTTGATCTTTTGAAAAATCTTTCCAAACTCCTTGGAAAACTCCAAGGGCTTCTAATCCCTTGTTGTCACCATCAAGTTTTACTTTGAGAAATTGGAATGTCGAGATCTTCCATAGCTTCAGGCCTTAGTTTCTCAGAGTTGTCCGTAACTGGGGACACGGCTAATTACTTAGAATTTGATCTTATGCAGAAGTTGTACACTTTACCCACATGACACAATCTCGTCTTGATGCCACTAGTGGCCGCTGGATAAGTACTCAACAAATGGAGTACCGGCAGATTGAGAATGTGACAAAGTCTTTCCATAGAAGTCCTCCCAATACACAATGATAGCTTGTCTACCAGGCACCAATGTAAGGATATATTTCCAATACACAATTCTAGTTAACCTGAAGATGCCAATGCAAGGGTCTTCCACTATGTAGTTGACTAAGCCAGAGCCCATTTAGCATGTGGCTATACAGGGAAGCCACTGTACGAGAAACATGTTCAATCTCTAAGTCCCTAGGTGGTTTTCTTCTAGTGCACATACAAAAACATAGCCATATAAACATGGTTCCCTTTGTTTCCACCTTGTCCATAATTGAGTAACCACATTCCACCCAGGTGGTTCATTGAGTACTTGTTTTATTATATAAAACATATATTTTTCCAACACTTTATTTAATCATATCATGTATTCCATCCCAAATATATAGCAGGGCTAAGCATACTACAACTACAATGTTTTCACTAAGGAAGATATAAGGATATCCTAATAAGACATAGCATAGCATAGTAATATAATAGTCTTATCATGCATACTACAAAAATCCACTAAGTGTAATGAAAATAGTAGGACATGGATGATAGTGTCACTTGCCTTTTTAGTACGGAATATTGGTTCACTCCTTGATCTTGCAAATATCACACTCTTCTAATATCACTACAATTCAATCAAGCAAACACATATTCAACTAGCATTCAAACAATTTATCACATGAAACAATAAAATCAAGCAATGCATGCAAGCATGCAAAAGATGGTTTTATTTGGAAAAGTGGTTTCTCATAGGCTCTAAACATTTTAATGTTCCTATTGGTCATTTACAAAAGTGGTAAAACCATTTAAACTCAAGTTGGTGAAAATGGCCATTTAAATCATTTTGTTTTGCTAGTAGTGATTTAAATCAAAGTAATATTTTGTAATTTTAGCCAAATATATTCTTTAAACACAAATGTTAGTGTTTATGGTTAAAGGGTTTAATATTAATCTATTTGCAAAAAGGTTTCATCTAAATTCCATTTTTAATTCAAACAATGTTTTTTTATTTGCTAGAAATTCCTTTAATCAAAGTAATAATTTATTAAGGTTCATCAAATATGTTTTCAAATCTCAAAGTTTGGTGTTTAGGGTCAGAGATTTTAAATCAAATCATTTTCCAAAGGTTTTACCCAAAAAGCATTCTAAAAACATAATCAATATTTTTATTTAACTAGAAATGCTTTTATTGAAAGATTTATTCTTTAGCTTCACAAAATACACTTTTAAATCCATAAATTGGTTTCTATGATCAGTATGTTCAAAACAAACCATTTACCAAATATTTTACCTTAAAAATATTTCTAGAATAATTTTTATATTCAAATTATGCCTACACAAGTTTCTGCAAAAACAACTAATTTTCCATAAGCAAATCATTAAAAAAAGTGCATGGTTGGAAAGTATTTGTTTTGCTGATTCCAGTGATATAAAATTTGTAAAATTTGGACGTGTAGATTTAAAGTTATGAATTTTACAAAATCACATATCTAATAGAACCAAATCTGTTTTTAAAACCAGAGTCTGGCCACGTGGCGCGTTATTACTGGACGATACCGATTCGGGTGGATTGAGCAACGTGGACCATCAGATCTACTTAACATCGCACGGCACAGATCAATCTATACTGCTTCATTTATTGAATCTATCGTGGACGTGGGATCAAGATCTAACGGGCACCTTTGCCCTGACCAAAGTCTGGCGGCGCTGGGTCAACGGCGAGCGGCGGCGCGGTCAGACGAGGACGGTGCTGGCGATACAGGAAGAGCGGGAGAGGGAGGAATAGCTCACCGTGATCGCAAGGTTGTAGTGAATCTCAAGGCGGTCGCCGTTTATCGAGAGGCACACGGAGTCGCCAGGGATTGCTCGCCGGAGGTGCGCTTCGCCTCGGGCAAGCTCTATCGTCGATGGAGACGAGGCTACAAGGCTCGGGAAAGCAAGCGGAGTCTACCGTTAGGTTCGTACGCGAGTCGCAAACATGTGAGCATCAAAGAGAGGGAAAGGGGAGGTATGTGCTCACCAATAGTGTTCGCCGGAATCGAAGCAGACGGCGACGACGTTCGGTCAAGGACGTTGCCGACGATAGGGGCACGCGCGAGCGAGTGGTTGGTGCTGGGAGATGCAGGGGACGATGGGGATCACACCCGTGTGCTCTGGGGGCAGTGGGGAGGTTCGTTCTCGCCGGAATTTGCACGGTGGCTCGTCGGAGCAGAGGGGTTCGAGGTTGCGATTGTGGCAGCCTGGTGGTAGAGATGAGGCGATGTTTTGGGGGAATGGAAGAGGGGGCGTAGGCGTTTAAGTGCGTGTCATTACTGGGAGGAATCAATGCGTCAATTACTCGAATTTACGTGAAGTTTGATTAACAGAGAACGGCAGTGAGGGGGAAGAACAGGTCGCGGGTGGAAGGGACGATCTGGCAGGTGGGGCAGCTTCGTCAGCAAGAGAGGGGAGTGCACGAGGGGGGCCAGGCGTCAGTGACTTTGCGGGTGAGATAGGAAGTGCGATACGTTTTCTGCGGGTGAGAGATGAGTTGGGCTCGGGCCTTGCTTCTGGGCTGGCTTTGATTCCCTTTTTATTCCAGATTCTTTTTCTTTTTCCATTTTGAATTTCTGTTTTGATTTTTGTTCAAATAATTCAAACTCCATTTAAATTAAAAACTTTACCAAACTTGAGTATATTATTAATACTGTTTATTAACATATTCCAAAGTCCATTTTTAAAATATTTCTTTAATTCTTTTAGGGTCCATTATTAATTTTAAAAATAGACATTTGTCTTTATTTCAAATAGGTTTTAAATATGTTATAAAACCTCTATTTGAATTCTAAATTTTACCAAACCTTTTTCAGTAGGTTTTATTTAAAAATAAATCACTTTGAATTATTATTTAAAATACTTTAATATTTTTTAATGTTCATTTAAATTGGGAATTGTCTTTATTTAAATAAAATTGGATATTAATAAATCCTTATGATTTTATTTAAATAATCCTTTACTCTTTTTATTAAACAAAAATCTTTCATTTCATTTGTTTGGACAAGATTTAATTTGTCTTTTTTAAAAAAATAGTCCTGATTTATTTATTTCTTCCTTTGCTCATAAAATCCATATCTTTTTATTTAAAGATCCAAAAATGGTGATTCCAAATTTTATAATTTTATTTAATATTTGTTTATCTTTTTAAATCCCTTTAGGATTTTATTTGTTCAAAATAGGTTTTTGATGTTTCCATTTGGAATCAAAAAGTTTCTTTTCACCCTAAATTTCAACAATTATTTATTTTGTTTATTTATTTTTCACATTTCAAAATTTGGAAAATTTTGGGATGTGACAGGCTACCACCCTTAAAATAAATCTTGTCCCGAGATTTGGGAAGGCTAGGGTTACAAGTTGGCTTAAAGACAACTAGGGTACTACCACCCTTAAAAGAAAGTCTTATAAGGTTACATTGATGGCTCACTTGACTATGGCTTAATGATTGATATCCAACAAGGAATCCTTATTTGACTCAACTAAGTTAACTAATTCCTGGCATCCACGTCCTCTATTTCTTCAAGGGTTCCATACATGTCAATGTGGTTCACATGTCCTTTTTGGGCCGCATTGGAGTTTCTAGCATCTTTTTTCTTTTTCTTCTCAGGACAGTCTGATGCATAGTGTACAAGTTCCTTACAATTATAGCACTGCAACTGGCTAATGTCCTTCTTCCTGGATCTTCCATGTTGGTTTTGTCCAAGGTCATCTCCATTGTCAGTATCATTTCCATTATTATCATTTCCATTGTTGTTGTGGTGATGCTGATGTGGTCCAGAATCTTCATTGCTCTTTTTGAATGAACGTTTCTTTTGTGATGATCCTGAGTGATACTTGAGGTTATGCTTTCTCTTTATTTTCTCAACTTGATTCATCTTGTTTTCCAAGATGGTGGCTTTGTCACAAAGTGATTGATAAGTTGGGACATAGGCAACAGACAGCTGCAGGTTCAACTCATCATTAAGTCCTCCGACGAATTTATCTTTCCTCTTAGCATCTGTATCAACTTCATCCGGTGCATAGCATGCCAGATTGTTGAACTCTTCAATGTACTTAGCAACACTGAGGTGATGCTGTTTCAGGTTGTGGAACTCCTTTTTCTTCAAGTTCATCACTCCGGATGAGATGTGAGCTGTACGGAAACCATCCTCAAAAATAGCCCAAGTCACATCCTCAAGGGGAGTGGTGATCTGAAAGTTGTCCCACCATGTTGCTGCTGGTCCTTCGAGCAGATATGCTGCAAACCTAACTTTTTCCTCGTTGATGCAGCCAACAGTCACTAAGTCCTTATTCACCGAACGTAACCAATCATTGGCTACCATTGGGTCAGTTGTTCCAGAGAACCTTGCAGGCCTTAGCTTCAAAAACCTGGTGAGCATGTCAGATGCTGGAGGATTATTCTGATTGTTGTTGTTGTTATTGTTGTTGTGATTCTGATTTTGCATAAACTGTGTCATCATCTGCATCATTTGAGCTTGAGCTGTCATAAACTGCTGCATCTCGGGAGTGAGGTTGTTGTTGTTTTGGTTGGGGTTGGCACGACGGGGAGGCATCTGTTGGTTTGATAGGGATAAGTAATGATGGATAGGTCTAAATAAGTTCTAACACACCATCCAAAACAATCAAGTTCAATCAAACAATCAACAAGCAACTATTCACTAAAAAACTTATGAGCTTAACTCTTGAGTTGAAGGAAACAACAAGTTTTCTTGAAACAATGAACTTAGTATAGTCATACCTCATAGGTCAATATGATCCATACACTAACATGTCATCAATGTCTTAGATAGTTGGTAGGTAATCTAATGTTCTCTTGGTTCTCACTTGTAGTCTTAGTGATGTCTAAGTTGAAGTCCTTGGTGAAACTAAAGTTGAAGTCATTGGTCATGGTGAAGGTTTGTCCATCAAGTTGAAAATGAAGAGATGTAGAATCAAAACCAAAAAGGTTGAGGAAAAAGTTTACAACATTGTTTGTAAATAAGTTTTGGAAAAAATACAACTCCTATTTTTCTAAGGGTTTTGTTCAATCATAGGGTTACAACCCTACAGGCAACACAATGCTCTGATACCATCTGTAGAGGTCCCAACCTTTAATAAGGTAGATATCCCTGTGTTTACAATGCTAGTCCCTGGATCAATAGCTAGCATCCACAGTTTAAGATGTAATATCAAGAAACAAAGGTCATAATACAACTTTATAACCAGGAATAAAATAATTTATTATGTCTTACATAGCTCATTTGGCTATCTCATTACAATGCAGAAGAAATGACTATAGCATGGAGTCCTTCATCTTCAAAGTGCCACATGCAGTCATGTTGGTTGTAGACTTGTAATCCTAATCAACACACTTCACTAACATCAAACAAACCTACAACATAATAAGTTGCAGCCACAAGGGTCAATACATTTGAATTGTATTGGCAAGTTTCACTACTATGTAGAAATAAGTGGATCCTATCATTACATGCATATTTGGCTAAGTAGGGTTTAGGATCATTTGCAGAAAGCAATATAGTTTTATCCTATCTTTTCAAAATAGTTTTGATCTTTTGAAAAATCTTTCTGAACTCCTTGGAAAACTCCACGTGCTTCTAATCCCTTGTTGTCACCATCAAGTTTTACTTTGAGAAATTGGAACGTCGAGATCTTCCATAGCTTCAGGCCTTAGTTGCTCAGAGTTGTTCGTAACCGGGGACACGGCTAAGTACTTAGAATTTGATCTTCTGCAGAAGTTGTACACTTTACCCACATGACACAATCTCGTCTTGACGCCACCAGTGGCCGCTGGATAAGTACTCACCAAATGGAGTACCGGCAGATCGAGAATGTGACAAAGTCTTTCCATAGAAGTCCTCCCAATACACAATGATAGCTTGTCTACCAGGCACCAATGTAAGGATATATTTCCAATATACAATTCTAGTTAACCTGAAGATGCCAATGCAAGGGTCTTCCACTATGTAGTTGACTAAGCCAGAGCCCATTTAGCATGTGGCTGTACACGGAAGCCACTGTACGAGAAACATGTTCAATCTCTAAGTCCCTGGGTGGTTTTCTTCTAGTGCACATACAAAAACATAGCCATATAAACATGGTTCCCTTTGTTTCCACCTTCTCCATAATTGAGTAACCACATTCCACCCAGGTGGTTCATTGAGTACTTGTTTTATTATATAAAACATATATTTTTCCAACACTTTATTTAATCATATCATGTATTCCATCCCAAATATATAGCAGGGCTAAGCATACTACAACTACAATGTTTTCACTAAGGAAGATATAAGGATATCCTAATAGGACATAGCATAGCATAGTAATATAATAGTCCTATCATGCATACTACAAAAATCCACTAAGTGTAATGAAAATAGTAGGACATGGATGATAGTGTCACTTGCCTTTTTAGTAGGGAATATTGGTTCACTCCTTGATCTTGCAAATATCACACTCTTCTAATATCACTACAATTCAATCAAGCAAACACATATTCAACTAGCATTCAAACAATTTATCACATGAAACAATAAAATCAAGCAATGCATGCAAGCATGCAAAAGATGGTTTTATTTGGAAAAGTGGTTTCTCATAGGCTAAACATTTTAAAGTTCCTATTGGTCATTTACAAAAGTGGTAAAACCATTTAAACTCAAGTTGGTGAAAATGGCCATTTAAATCATTTTATTTTCTAGTAGTGATTTAAATCAAAGTAATATTTTGTAATTTTAGCCAAATATATTATTTAAACACAAATGTTAGTGTTTATGGTTAAAGGGTTTAATATTAATCTATTTGCAAAAAGGTTTCATCCAAATTCCACTTTTAGTTCAAACAATATTTTTTTATTTGCTAGAAATGCCTTTAATCAAAGTAATAATTTATTAAGGTTCATCAAATATGTTTTCAAATCTCAAAATTTGGTTTTTAGGGTCAGAGAGTTTAAATCAAATCATTTTCCAAAGGTTTTACCCAAAAAGAATTCTAAAAACATAATCAATATTTTTATTTAACTAGAAATGCTTTTATTCAAAGATTTACTCTTTAGCTTCACAAAATACACTTTTAAATCCATAAATTGGTTTCTATGGTCACTAGGTTCAAAACAAACCATTTACCAAAGATTTTACCTTAAAAATATTTCTAGAATAATTTTTATATTCAAATTATGCCTACACATGTTTCTGCAAAAACAACTAATTTTCATAAGCAAATCATTAAACAAAGTGCATGGTTGGAAGTATTTGTTTTTCTGATTCCAGTGATATAAAATTTGTAAAATTTGGACGTGTAGATTTAAAGTTATGAATTTTACAAAATCACATATCTAATAGAATCAAATTTGTTTTTAAAACCAGAGTCTAGCCACGTGGCGCGTTATTACTGGACGATACCGATTCGTGTGGATTGAGCAACATGGACCGTCAGATCTACTTAACATCGCACGACACAGATCAATCTATACCGCTTCGTTTATTGAATCTATCGTGGCCGTGGGATCAAGATCTAACGGGCAGCTTTGCCCTGACCAAAGTCTGGCGGCGCTAGGTCAATAGCGAGCGACGGCGCGGTCAGATGAGGATGGTCGCCGTTTATCAAGGGGCGCACGGAGTCGCCAGGGATTGCTCGCCAGAGCTGCGCTTCTCCTCGAGAAATCTCTGTCGTCGTCGGAGATAAGGCTACAAGGCTCGGGAAAGCAAGCGGAGTGTACCGTTAGGTTCGTACGCAACTCGCAAATGTGTAAGCATCAAAGAGAGGGAAAGGGGAGGTATGTGCTCACCAGTAGTGTTCGCCGGAATCAAAGCAGACGGCGGCGACGTTCGGTCAAGGACGTTGCCGACGATAGGGGCACGCGCGAGCGAGTGGTTGGTGCTAGGAGATGCAGGGGACGATGGGGATCACACCCGTGTGCTCTAGGGGCAGTAGGAAGGTTCGTTCTCGCTGGAATTTGCACGGTGGCTCATCGGAGCAGAGGGGTTCAAGGTTGTGATTGTGGCTGCCTGGTGGCAGAGAGGAGGCGATGTTTGGGGGGAATGGAAGAGGGGGCATAGGCGTTTAAGTGTTTATCGTTACTGGGTGGAATCAATGCGTCAATTACTCGAATTTACGCGAAGTTTGATTAACAGAGAACGGCAGTGAGGGGGAGAACAGGTCGCGGGTGGAAGGGACGATCTGGCAGGTGGGGCAGCTTCGTCAGTGAGAGAAGGGAGTGCACGAGGGGGGCCAGGCGTCAGTGACTTTGCGGGTGCATTAGCGAGTGCGAAACGTTTTCTGTGGGTAAGAGATGAGTTGGGCTCGCTGGGCTGGACGGGCCTTGCTTCTGGGCTGGCTTTGATTCCCTTTTTTATTCCAGATTCTTTTTCTTTTTCCATTTTGAATTTCTGTTTTGATTTTTGTTCAAATAATTCAAACTCCATTTAAATTCAAACCTTTACCAAACTTGAGTATATTTTTAATACTGTTTATTAACATATTCCAAAGTCCATTTTTAGAATATTTCTTTAATTCTTTTAGGGTCCATTATTAATTTTAAAAATAGACATTTGTCTTTATTTCAAATAGGTTTTGAATATGTTATAAAACTCTATTTGAATTCTAAATTTTACCAAACCTTTTTCAGTAGGTTTTATTTAAAAATAAATCACTTTGAATTATTATTTAAAATACTTTAATATGTTTTAATGTTCATTTAAATTGGGAATTGTCTTTATTTAAATAAAATTGGATATTAATAAATCCTTATGATTTTATTTAAATAATCCTTTACTCTTTTTATTAAACAAAAATCTTTCATTTAATTTGTTTGGCCAAGATTTAATTTGGCTTTTTTTTAAAAGTCCTTATTTATTTATTTCTTCCTTTGCTCATAAAATCCATATCTTTTTATTTAAAGATCCAAAAATGGTGATTCCAACTTTTATAATTTTATTTAATATTTGTTTATCTTTTTAAATCCCTTTAGGATTTTATTTGTTCAAAATAGGTTTTTGATGTTTCCATTTGGAATCAAAAAGTTTCTTTTCACCCTAAATTTCAACAATTATTTATTTTGTTTATTTATTTTTCACATTTTAAAATTTGGAAATTTTTTGGATGTGACACTTTGCCTTCATTCTTCTTGGTAGAAGTTGTTCCCTTATGGAGGTTTCCAAACATTTGATTCATTCCATCTTGTTTCATTTGTTGAACTATAGGATAGATGGGGCATTGGATAGGGACATGATCATTTCCTTCACATAGGAAACAAGTCACTTGAGATGTGGGGCATTGTTTGGTTGAATGTTTCTCTTCACAATTAGGGAATTGATCCTCATGCTCTTTGGAAGTGTGTTCCATGTCTCCATAAATATTGCAAGCTTGAGTTCCTTCTATAATACCATCCTTGACATCATTGTTGTCACAATCTCCTTGGGAAGAGTTGCTTATCATATTGATCATTTGATTGGTCATCCTTTGCAACAATTGGGATTGGGTTTCCAAAAACTTTTGCAAGGTTGGGTCTAACTCATTATTGTTGGCTAAAAACTGAGTTGTCACTTGAGTCATTTGGGCTTGGGTTGATAGAAGTTGTTCTCTCATGTGCATCTCTTGGTTGTTGTTGTCACCATTCTTGATGTTGGAGTTTCTTGTAGAAGTCGTCTGTTTGGGTTGGATTGGGATTAGAATAGGCAAAAGATTTCTAAGGAAGAAGTCTATCTCACACAACCATTAACACAAGAAATCACAAACAAACATTCCACTCAAACAACAAGTTTCAAGCACATTTTTAGGCAACAAAATATTTTTGCTACACCACATAAGTTGGTGGGTTTAAACTAATCATTAGTATGGTGCTCCAACTATACGGTTTTTCTTGAGATCATTCCATTCTTCTTAGTTGTTTCTTGTTGAACAAGATCATTGTTTCCTTGGAATATTTTTTGCATCTTGGTCACAAACTTCAAAGGTGATGATGATTTCTTCTAAGTTGTGTTTCTTTAGTTTCAAGTCTTGAGTATTCTTTTCTTGTCTCACTTGTAGTCCTTAGTGATGTCTAAGTTGAAGTCCTTAGTGAAAATAAAGTTGAAGTCATTGATGTTGTTGAAGTTGAAGTCCTTGAGTTGGTGAAGTCCTTTGCTCAAGTTGATGTATTTGTTCTTGTTGAAGTCTTTACTCATGTTGAGGCTTTGTCCATCAAGTTGAAATAGAAGAGATGTAGAATCAAAACAAAAACGGTTGAGGAAAGAGTTTACAAGATTGTTTGTAAATAAGTTTTGGAACAAATACAACTCCTATTTTCCTAAGGGGTTTTGTCCAATCCTAGGGTTACAATCCTACAGGCAACACAGTGCTCTAATACCATCTGTAGAGGTCCCAACCTTTAATAAGGTAGAGATCCCTGTGTTTACAATGCTAGTCCCTGGATCAATAGCTAGCATCCACAGTTTAAGATGTAATATCAAGAAACAAAGGTCATAATACAACTTTATAACCAGGAATAAAATAATTCATTACGTCTTACATAGCTCATTTGGCTATCTCATTACAATGCAGAAGAAATGACTATAGCATGGAGTCCTTCATCTTCAAAGTGCCACATGCAGTCATGTTGGTTATAGACTTGTAATCCTAATCAACACACTTCACTAACATCAAACAAACCTGCAACATAATAAGTTACAGCCACAAGGGTCAATACATTTGAATTGTATTGGCAAGTGATACTATGGTAGAGTAGTGGTATCTATCATGTCTATATGCATTTGGCTAAGTGGAGCTTAGGATTGCTTTGCTCAAAATAGGTTTTCCTTATAATTTGAAACCACTAAGTTTTTGTTTGTCAAAATCACCCAAGGCATCAACCAATAGACATTGGTGATCCTTTAACCCTTGTTCAACCACAAGTTTTTAACTTAGAAATTGGGATGAGGAGATCCTTGATAGCTTCCATGTCTTGATGCTCAAATTGTCCATTGTCGGGGACACGGCTAAGTACTTAGATTTTACTCTCTCGAGAGGTGGTGCACTTTCCCCAGAATACTCGACATGCATCGAGACAAGATCTTTCAAAAGCCTTCCCTTAGACCAAAATGGACGCATTCCCAAACCTATAATCCCCTACCACCAACTGTCCATTTGGCTAAGTTATTGCAACCTATATGATCCAGGAAGAGCCCATAATGCCAAGTGGCTGCACTTGAAGCTTCTCAACATTTGACATCTCAAATCTCTTTGTTCCTGGGTGGCCATCAACAAGTGAGATACACAAGGTAAACCATAGAAATGGGCCTTGTGTAACCACTCAACATAAACCATTCCTTCCATTCCACCCAGGTGATTCATTCACTTAGTTGTTTTATTAAACAAAACACCAGTCCTTGACTTAGAAATATTCCATAGCATGAATATAATTCACCCTTGTAGAGTTGTAATCCTAATCATTAGAAATATCTCATTACAATGCAGTAGAAATAACTATAGCATGGGGTCCTTCATCTTCAAAGTGCCACAGGCAATCATGTTGGTTATAGACTTGTAATCCTAATCAACACACTTCACTAACATCAAACAAACCTGCAACATAATAAGTTACATCCACAAGGGTCAATACATTTGAATTGTATTGGCAAGTGATACTATGGTAGTATAGTGGAATCTATCATCTATATGCATTTGGCTAGGTGGAGCTTAGGCTTGCTTTGCTCAAAATAGTTTTCCTTATCATTTGAAAACACTAAGTTTTTGCTTGTCAAAATCACCCAAGGCATCTCCCAATAGAAATCGGTGATCCTTCAACCCTTGTTCAACCACAAAATTTTAACTTAGAAATTGGGATGAGGAGATTCTTGATAGCTTCCATGTCTTGATGCTCAAATTGTCCAATACCAGAGACATGTCTAACTACTTAGATTTTACACTCTGCAGAGGTGGTGCACTTTCCCCACAAGACTTGGTTTCACCAAGACAAGATCTTTCAGAAGCCTTCCCTTAGACCAGAATGGACGTGTTCCAACCTATCATCCCCTACCACCAACTGTCCATTTGGCTAAGTTATTGCAACCTCTATGATCCAGGCAGAGCCCATAATGCCAAGTGGCTGCTATTGAAGCTTCTCAACATTTGACATCTCAAATCTCTTTGTTCCTGGGTGGCATTCCACAAGTGAGATACACAGGGTAGGCCATTGAAAAATGGGCCCTGGTAACCACTCAACAAGAATACATCCATGCAAGTTCCATTCCACCCAGGTGATTCATTCACATAGTTGTTTTATTAAACAAAACACAAGTCATTTGACTTAGAAATATTTTATAGTATGAATATAATCCACCCTTGTTTTCTACTAGCTAAGCTAAGCATGATAGTAGTAGGAATCTTAACTTAGGAAAATTCTACTAAGGCATCATCTACTAGGATTTCCCATGGCATAGCATACTTAGTAAAATTCCATGCAAGTCCTACTCAAAATATCACTAATGCATAGTGAAAATAATAGGACAAAAGTATGAAGCACCACTTGCCTTTTTGGTAGAGAATATAAGTTCACTCCTTGATCTTGTAATGGTCACACTCTTCAAATTCCACTACAATTTAATCAAGCAAGGCACAATTTCAAAACTAACATTCAAACAATTCAACACATAAAATAATAAAAGCAAAGCAATGCATGCAAGCATGCCAAAGATTGTTTTGTTTGGAAAAGTGGTTTCTAATATGTTATAAACATTATAAAACACCTATTGGTCATTTATAAAAGTGGCAAAACCATTTGATATTAAGTTAGTAAAAATGGCCACTTTAAATCCCTTTTGTTTTGCTAGAATTGATTTTATTTCAAGAATAATTTCTAGTGTTAGCCAAAATGTTTTTAAACATTAATATTAATGTTTAGGGTCATAATGTTTTAAAACAATTCCATTTGCAAAGGGTTTCTTCCAAAATCCAGTTTTAAACCAAAGCAACATTTTATTTTGTTGGAAATGTCTTTTATCAAAGTAATAATTTTCTAGGGTTAATCAAATACATTTTTAAATCCAAAACATGGTGTTTTGGGTTAGAGAGTTTAATTCAAACCATTTTCAAAAGGTTTTACTCAAAAAGCATTTTTAAAACATAAACAATATTTTTATTTAACTAGAAATGCTTTTATTCAAAGATTTATTCGTAAGTGTCACAAAATATATTTTTAAATCCAAAAGTTGGTTTCTATGGTCACTAGGTTCAAAACAAACCATTTACAAAAGATTTTATCCTAAAAACAATTTTAGAATAAATTTTATACAAAAAAATATGCCTACACATGTTTCTGCAAAAACAACCAATTTTACAAAAGTAATTCATTAAACAAAGTGCATGGTTGGAAAGTACTCTTCTTGCTGATTCCATTGATATAAAATTTGCAAAATTTGGACGTGTGGACCAAAAGTTATGAATTAACAAAATTAAAACATCTAATAGATATGTTTCTGTTTTTTAAACAAACTATAGGCCACGTGGTTTGTTCTTATTGGTCCATACCGATTCGTCTGAATCGAGCGGTGTGGTGCGTTGGATTAAAAGCAGATCGTGCGGCACAGATCTAGTCATACCGGTTCACTTAAGTCATCTATCGTAGCCGCTGGATCGGGATCTAACGATGCAAATCGAATAGACCAAAAACGAGCGGCGCTGCGATGGTGGCTGGCGGCGGTGGCGCTCAGGCGATGGCGTAATGGCGAAACCAGGAAGCGCGGGAGAGAGAGGAGTACCTCACCAAGTTCGCCGAAGCTTGCTGATGCTCAACGTATCCTTGGTTGGCGAAGGGGCGCTCGAGGACGATGGGGATTGCTCGTCGTAGTTGCTCACTGGCACGGGCACTCGCTGTCATTATCGGGGACGAGCTCCTGGGGCGCAAATGATCAAGGAAATGCGTCAGGAGGGTGCACACGGTCTCAAGGGTTGTAGGGATACTCACCAGAACACGAGGGGTGCTCGGGGTTGGCGTCAGTACCTCGCCGGAGTTGGAGCAGGAGGCGGTGGCGTTCTGGCGTTGACGTTGTCGACGATAGGGGCACGCGCGGGCGAGTGGTTGGTGTTGGGAGGTGCATAGGGAGGTGGGGAGTAGACTCGAGTGGTCGAGGGGGAAAGGCGGTGGCTGGTGCTGTCGGAATTTGGGCGGAGGCTCGTCGGAGCAGAGGATGGTCACGGGCGAAATTAGAGCAGCCTGGTGGCGTTCGTGGGGTGGGATCTGGGGGAAAGATAGAGAGGAGGCAGGCGATTAAATGGGCATGGTCAGGGGCAAGAATCATGCGGCCAATTACGCGAATTGAAGTGCGCTTTCAATGGCAGAAACAACCGCGCGGTTTGGGGAAGAAGGGGTCCGCGGGTGGGAACGACGACTAGCAGGTGGGGCAGCCTCGTCAGCAAGAGAGAGGGAGTGTGCGTGGGGCCAAGCGTTCAGTGACTGCGCGGTTTGGGTTTGCGGTGAGAAAACGATTCGCGCTGAGAGAGAGGGAGTGGGCTAGCTGGGCTAGATGGGCCAGGTTGGGCTGGGCTGTTTTCTTTTATTTTTTCTTCTTCTGTTTTCCTTTTCTTTTTCCATTTTCATTTTCTGTTTTGAATTCATTCAAATGATTTTAAACCCTCTTTCATTTCAAATCTTTTCAAACTTTTCAGCAAGTTTCTGTACTGTTTTAAACATGTATTTAAAGTCCATTTTATAATAATTATTTTATTCATTTATGGTTTATTATTTTATTTATAATAGGAACTTGCCTTTATTTAAATAGGATTTAAATTATATTTTCAAACTCTTATTTAAATTAAAAAATTTACCAAACCTTTTTCAGTAGGTTTTATTTATTCATTGGTGCAATTAATTCACTTTGAATTATTTAAAATATTTTAATATGGTTTATTAATCTTTCTAATTGGGCAATTGTATTCTTTCCAATAAAATCAAATATGGTTTTAATTCCATATAATTTTTTATTTAAATGATTCCTTTATTCCATTTAAGTTAATAAATAACTTTTATTCCACTTGGGCAAATTACAATTCTTATTTTCCCATGATTTAATTAATCATTTCTATTAGGGATTTTGTCTTTATTAAATTTAATTAGAATAAGGTTTAATTCCATATACTTTTATTTGTTTAATATTTATCCCTTTATTTCAATTGGAATATCTTTATTTCATTTGCTTATGGACTTCGCCAAATTTTAATTTGGCTTTTAAATATTCCCTATTTATTATTTCTTTCTTTATCTTATAGAATCCATATCGTTTTATTTAAAGATCCAAAATTGGTGATTCCAATTGGTATAATTTTATTTAATATTTGTTTATCTTTTTAAATCTCTTTAGGATTATTTGCTCACAAATTGGTATGGATTTTAGTTAGAAGCCCTATTAGCTTTGAATTTTAATTTCTTTATCTTATTAAATTCATAAGATTTTATCCATGGCTCCAAATTGAATGAAACCAATTTCTATGGTTTTATAATATTTTTATTTATCATTCTTGTTCATTTATTAATATTTGTTTGACAAATTTTTATATGGATCAAATCCATAGTCTTTGAGATATCTTGGAAATGATTTTCTTCCATTAGGGTTTTGGAGTTTTGGTTTATTTTCCAAGTGTTTAAATTTCAAGTTACATTCATTGATGAATGCATTTCACTTGATTGAAATTTTGTTGGATTCCTTTTATTCAAATTTTATTCAGGATGGGTTTTGATGCTTCCATTTGGAATCAAAAAGTTTCTTTTCACCCTAAATTTCAACAGTTATTTATTTTGTTTATTTATTTTTCACATTTCAAAATTTGGAAAATTTTGGGACATAGAGGTCCCAACCTTTAATAAGGTAGAGATCCTTGTGTTTACAATGCTAGTCCCTAGATCAATAGATAGCATCCATAGTTAAGATGTAATATCAAGAAACAAAGGTCATAATACAACTTTATAACCAGGAATAAAATAATTAATTACATCTTACATAGCTCATTTGGCTATCTCATTACGATGCAGCAAAAATAACTATAGCATGGATTCCTTCATCTTGAAAGTGCCACAGGCAATCATGTTGGTTGTAGACTTGTAATCCTAATCAACACACTTCACTAACATCAAACAAACCTGCAACATAATAAGTTATAGCCACAAGGGTCAATACATTTGAATTGTATTCGCAAGTGATACTATGGTAGTATAGTGGTAACTATCATCTATATGCATTTGGCTAAGTGGAGCTTAGGCTTGCTTTGCTCAAAATAGATTTTCCTTATCAATTGAAAACACTAAGTTTTTGTTTATCAAAATCACCCAAGGCATCTACCAATAGACATTGGTGATCCTTTATATCGTGGTATTGCCGACGAGTACGCCATGGAGGGGTCCTCATAGTGCGTGTTTAGAGACGTGGGGGAAGGCGGGCGGTTGACAGGTACGAGGTAACACAGCTTACCCAGGTTCAGATCCCACGACGGTGGCGGAATCCTACTCCTGCTATAAATCACTATAAGGGCAATACGCCGAGTTACATGGATTGGTTCGCTGTGTGAGGTGACTATAAAGTCTAAGTTATCGTGCCCTAAAGGCTCCCATAGGCCCGACTTATATAGTCTCCAGGTCCTAGGGTTACAGGGAAAAGTCCTAGCTGGAAAGGTTACAAAGTCCTACACTGTCTGTTACTAGTCTTGCATGTCTTGTACTCCAAGTCTCCAGGTACATCGGTGACTCCAACCGTAGCCTTCCTTTATCTGGCATGGGCCTCCCTTCTGGATCCATCTAACTAGGCCGCCCAGCAGGCCATGGGCCTTGCTACCAATTGCGAGCCATCCGGGTTATCCAGATAGGAGACATGCTATGAGGATACCCATATAGCATATCCCCAATAGTAGCCCCCGGAGAACTCCGAGATCTTGTGTCGTATTGCCTCTTCACGTGGAATGCTCCGCCTATATGGATGTCGGCAAATCATCAAGCAATATCTTGTATTCCTCCCAAAGAACCCTCCCAGGTTTTCTCTGTCTTCAACTTGTAAGTCGGAGAATTGCTGAATCTTCCATCATACCCTTCCGTAGCCGGACTAGATCCGTCCATGCCAGAATCTTTTGATGTGATGGCTCATCTGCCTATGTCAGCTAGGGCGACGTAGACGTAGGTCAACGACGCCTCGTAACTCACACATGCAGAGAATGCAATCATGTCCACTTTTCCCGCGCGAGCGATATGAACCGTTGGCGGTGACGGTTGGGACGTGGCAAAATTTCCACGCACGCCCGCACACACGTCATCTACGCGGCAACCGTCCAATCAAGTTGCACGAATCTTGATGCTGGAGATCATAAATAGTAACTATGGTGGAAAATTTACTTTTCACCTCATTCTCTCCTCGCATCGTCTTCTTCCTCCAGCGAGCGCCTCCTCGAGCTCTCCGCGCAACCTCGCAAAAAACCCTAGCTCCCAATCTCGCCAGTCACCTCCAAACTTGCACAATGGCCAGCAGCAGCTCTACTCCCTCGATGGCGGTGTCGGGCGAAGCCGCGGTGAAGCCGGCGAGCTCCGTCATCGTGCCCCCAGAGGGCCTAGTCATCCCTGTCTCCGCGGTGGTCGAGACCACCGGCGGCGACCATAATCCGGCGGCGCTGGAGCTACTGGAGGAGGACAACGACTCCCACAAGGGCGATTGGCGCGGTTCGGACATCACGGACCGCGACATCAAGGAGCTGATCGTCGAGGGCTATCTCCCCGTGATGGAGGGGCTCGCCTGACGGGCGGCGCCGGACGGCGAGGTCACACCTTCTCCCCAAGCCGGAGAAAAGGTGTACCTCAAAGCACAATTGGTACACGGCGTCTCCCTGCCCATCTCTAACTTCTTCCTTTCCGTCTTGAACCACTACCGAGTCCAGCCCCAAAATATTTCTCCCAATAGTATCCTAGCGCTCAGCAATTACACGGCGCTCTGCGAGGGTTACTTAGGGATTAAGCCTAGGCTAGACCTCTTCGTGTATTTCATCACCGTCAAGCGTGAAGCCGGAGCCAGCAAGGACGAACTTAGAAATTGTGGCACCATAAGCTTCAAGATCCGTCCTGGCCGGCGGTTCCCCGACATCATCGGCCACGAGTCCTGCAAGAACTGGCAGCGTACTTACTTCTACGGACCAGATATCCCTCTGGCCGGCCGAGAAGTAACGTACCCGGACTTCGTCGATGGATCCACCGCCGAAACTTCGACATGGAGATCCCATGCCTCCCTTCCCTTCGACATCGATGCTTCCCGCGCCATAAGGTGGATAGAGTGGTTCGTAGAGACGGGTTTGACTGGCTTGGACCTAGCCATGTGTTGGTTCATCGGGCGAATCCAGCCTCTGCAGCACCGCGCGAAGCTGATGCACGAGTATACCAGCGATAGAAGGGATAGCCTCCGCATCTCCGTGGAAAATTTCTCGAGCGACTCCGTCAAGCTCCGCCTCAAGGACATCATCAAGGTGAAGGACAAGAAGTGTGGCTTCACCATCACCTACACATGTTCGTTGATAGCAAGTGCCCAAAGGTAACTGTTTATTTTCCGTGTATGACATATACTCCAGTTCTTTCGTCTAGCAATTGCCATCTCATCTAACACGGTGGTTCTTCACCTTACAGCTTAGCGACATAGATGAGGACAGCATGGCTCCTCAAATCTATGATCCAAAGATGAAGGAAGTCACTGTCGTGTCCGACGACGACCCTCCATTGGCGCGAAAGCGGAAGAGCTCCACCTCTGACGCTGCCGACGGAGGCAAGAAGAAGAAGACGGAGGGTGGAGCCTCCAAAAAAGACTACCGCCACCCTAGAGGCGGAGAAAAGAAAGACTACCGGGATCCCTTTTGCCAAAGCACCCCCTCTTGTGTAAGCTTCTTTCTCTCCGACATTGTCTATTTATCTGTCTTGTTCCTGTACTTATGCATTTTGCACGTTTCAGGAAGAAAGCCACGACCAGCTTGAAGAAGACCTCCAAAACATTGGGGGCTTCTAGAACCATCAAGGACATGCTGCATCGCGACGCATCTCCCGCCATCACCCCTGTTACTCCCAGCGGCAAGCCCTCCTCCGCTCCGACAAGCTCACAAGCTAAGGAGGCATCTGGCCCTTCCGCCATGCAAGTGGACTCATGTGCTTCTACTGAGATTGCTGTCATCGGCGAGCAGGCGACGCAGGAGAGTGCCGCACACCCAATGGTTGAAGCTCCGGCTAAGGATGCCATCGGTTGCGGTAAGGCGGTGGTGGAAGCTGGTACTTCTGCCGTAGGCGGCGCCCCCGCACCCAAGAAAGCCATAGAGTATCCAAAGATAGTCTATCCGGTACTTACGCCGGATAGAACTGCTCTGGTTCCTGGTGCGGCGCCAACATCTCCAACGTGCAGTCTAGAGGAGCTCCTCCGACAAGCAGAGATCTTGCAAGGAAACATCGTATCCTTTGGCAAGATGCTGGCCGAGAGTGCTACCAACCTCAATATCATTGCACTTGTAAGTTTTATTTGCCTTTTACATTTCATATGAGTATCCCACTATAGCCCCCGAGGATTTAGACGGAAAACTATAGGTCTTTGCATCTAGATGCTCTAAGAGTGACTAAGCTAGAAAACTTCTCACTGTAGCCCCCAAGCATATAGGTGGAATGAACTATTCTGACTAAACACTTTACGAGTAGCATACGCAGTGTTTATAAATTTCAATACTGTAGCCCCTAAGCCTCTTAGTTGTAATTGAATTAGTTCCGACTAGATGCTTAAAGAAAAGCTAAGCATGCATCCGAGTTAAAAACTTTATACTGTAGCCCCCAAGCTTCTAATCGAAAGCTGAATTAGTTCCGACTAGATGCTTAAAGAAAGACTAAGCATATTGCTAAGTTAAAAACTCTCGTTGTAGCCCCCGAGCGTCTAGGTGGAAAATTTTCGGCTAGATGCTCCAAGCAGACCAAACAATGTTTAATTTTTTCTTTTTTCCATAGAACGAGAATGCTCAGAGGGGCATGGCCAACGACAAGTACCAGAAGATGCGCGCGGACTTGGAAGCCGAAAAGGGTAAAACTGCCTTCTTGAAGGAACAGATCATCAAGAGAAAGCGTGTGTTTTTCCTTTCTTTTTCATATTCCGACTTGAGCTTGTGTATTCTCCGAGTACTCACTGTCTACTTTGCTTTCTCCGACTTGCAGAAACCATTGCCAAGGCTAAGGACATTGTCGAGCAATCCAAGCACATTCAGGAGCTGGATAGCGAGAACAAGATCCTTAAGCAGGAGAGGAAGGACATGATGAAGATGCATGAAGAATCCATGAAAGCCCTAAAGGACTCCTCCACCAAGGAGATGAACCGCTTGAAGGAGGAGATCTTGATCTTAAGAGATCAGAAGAAAGCTGACGATGAGCAGAATCAACGCCATCATGAGGCGTACAAGCTCCTCCAACAAGAACGGGACTCCTTGGCGGATACACTCCGGCAAGCTGAGGCTAGCATCTTCAGTAAGTGATTCTCCGTCTTGGATTTTTGTAGTCTAGATACTCTGAATTTTTGAACTCATGTGCTCCTTGTCGGAATTTGCAGCTCCTATGGGTTCTTCCCAGAAACTTCATCAACACCGCCATAACGCAAGCCAAAGAGATTGCCAAGCCCCTCCAAATCGACATCAAGGCATCGGACTATGTGGTGAAGTTCTCGGAGATCCTGCGTCGAGCCCCCGAACGTATCACAAGCTGGAAAGCTTCATGTGCACGGGCCGGTGCAAGGATGGCGCTGTCAATGGTGAAGGCACATTACGAAGATGCCGACATCGATAGGGTGACCTCTGGCATTCCTGACGTATATGACGATGGCAAAGCGATTAATCACGAATCCATCATGTCATCACTCACGGGCTATGACACTAGAGTTGCCGAGTTAGTCAATGTCAACGTCTTAGTGTCGATGAACACCATCAATGGCGGCAACCAAAGTTCCTCCGAGTCCCTTCACACTGCCAACTTTGAAGGTGATTCTCCTACTGCCGATGACGCTGCTTCCAAGTCGCTTGTGCCAAAGGAATGAAAAACAACTTGTAATATTTGCTTCACCTTTGATGCGTATGCGGAAAAAACTATGTATTAACTTAAGGCGGAAAACAATGTTGTATGTCCTGCTACTTAAGAACTAGTTTCCAGCATGTATATATTTTTTAAGCAAGTGCTGGCTTATCCATTACTTTGGTTCTTATGCTTGACTTTTCATGAGTCAGAAGACTCGTTGTCGGAACCATGCGCTCAGGTGATGATGCCCAATGGCACCGTCAATAAACTAAGCACAAAATCGCTGACAATAAGTGCCGAAAGTCACTACTCCAGAATCCACATAAAAACGACAAAGAACGTGTAGACCAGAAAACTTAAGCTAACGCCCGTAGGCGGAATTTTCACAAGTGCAATCGCAAAACTTGTGCATAAAGGTTTTATATGATCCAAAAATGAACACTAAAGGAGGTAAAAGACTCAGAAATATGAGTGAACCAAAGAGCTTTATTTCATTGATCATATAAGAGGTACACAATTAGATAAAAAAATGCTAAGTGTAAAAAGGACGTAGCTGTGCTATGTTCCATGGCCGATCAAGCTCCGGGTAGTCATCATCCGGGTCACGTCGCTTACGCTTATGATCCTTGTTGGGTCTATCCTTCAGTTCACGATTGTCAACGAGGTAGTAAGACCCATTGAGCAGCCCCTTGCTTATGATGAATGGTCCTTCCCATGGTGGGGATAATTTGTGTGACTTCTTCTGCTTAAGTCGGAGCTCCAAATCCCCCTCTTTAAACGAGCGATGCCAAACGTGGCGACTATGGTAGCTGCATAGCTTCTGCTGGTAGATTGCGGATATTTGGCATGCCAAAATGCGCTCCTCCTTGAGAAGGTCCACATCTAGGCGTCTGGATTCTTCAGCGTCATCTTCGTCGTAGGCGGTGACTCTTGGTGCATCATGAAGTATGTCGGAAGGTAGGATGGCTTCTGCTCCATATACCATGAAATAAGAGGTGTATCCGGTGGATCTATTGGGTGTAGTTCGTAAACTCCACAACACAGATGGCAATTCTTCCACCCAGGCTCTAGCTGCTCTATGTAGCGGTGCCTCAAGATGTGGCTTAATTCCCTGCAGAATTAATCCATTGGCTCTCTCTTCCTGACCATTGGATTGTGGGTGTGCCACAGATGCAAGGTCAAGTCGGATGCCCTTCTCCCAACAATAAGCCTCCACTTCTCCGAGTGACAAGTTGCTGCCATTGTCGGTGATAATGCTATGTGGGAGACCAAATCTCCACTAGATCCCGGACAAACCTGAGGGCAATTGCCCCATAAAGCTTTCTAATGGGTTTAGCTTCTATCCATTTAGTGAATTTATCAACTGCTACTAGCAGATGCGTAAACCCACATGGTGCCGTCTGTAATGGTCCCACCATGTCTAGCCCCCAGACTGCAAACGGCCAAGTTATTGGTATTGTTCGCAATTTTTCAGCAGGAACATGTGGTTATCGGGAATAATACTGGGATCCCATGCATGTCTCAACCAGCTTGTCGGCGTCCTCCTTCGCGGTCAACCAGTAGAATCCTTGCCGAAAGGCTTTCGCGACCAATGATCGAGGAGCGGCATGATGCCCGCAATCTCCGAGATGGATTTCGCGTAGGATTTCCATACCTTCTAGCTGGGAAACACACTTTAGGTATACACCAGTAGTGCTCCTTTTGTAGAGTTGTCCATTGATTATGGTATAACCCTTTACTCGTCGTACTATTTGCTGTCTTTCGACCTCGTCGTCGGGCAAAGTTCCGTGTTCGAGATATTCCATGAACCGTTTTGTCCAAGCCGGAGGGACCTTTGCCACCATGTGTACGAAAGAGTCATCTCTATCCGGATTGTCAATGTCGGCTCCCTTCACGGATGGTGTACGTAGATGCTCTAGGAAAACTCCTGGCGGAATTATTTTGTGCCCTGATCCAAGCTTAGATAGCAGATCAGCCGCCTCGTTTTGCTCCCTAGGCACATAGTTGACTTCGTAGCCCAATAAGCTCTTAGCTATCTCATCCACTTCGTCTCGATCTGCCGCCATCATAGTGTTCCGCGCATTCCAGGTGCCAGCCACCTGCTAGGCAACCAAGTCGGAATCTCCATAGCAAACTATGCGCTTGATGCCAATATCCTTGGCTACACGTAGTCCGTGAATGAGTTCTTCATACTCCGCCATGTTGTTCGTAGCCTCGAAGTGTATCTGCAGAACGTAGTGTAGCTTGTCTCCTGTTGGTTACTGTAGCAATACACCAGCCCCCGAGCCGTTGAGTAGCTTTGATCCGTCAAAGTGCATCACCCAGTACTCTAGTTCCAGCAACGGAGTAGCATCTGGCATCTCCTTCCAATCTGCGATAAAATCCACCAAGGCTTGTGACTTGATAGCGTCGCGTCTCTTGTAGGTGATCTCGAAGGCGACAAGTTCAATGTCCCACTTCGCGACCCTTCCCGTAGCGTCGCTGTTGTTGATAATGTCGAATAGTGGAGTCTTGATCACCACTATGATTGGGTGCTCCTGAAAGTAATGCCTCAGCTTCCGAGAAGCAAGGAATACTCCATAAGCTATCTTCTGGTAGTGCGGGTAACGCTGCTTGGACTCCGTCAAGACCTTGCTCACATAGTAAACTGGTCGTTGAACTCCGTGCTCATAGCCTGGTTCCTTACGCTCTACCACGATGACGATGCAGATTACCCAATTGGTTGCCGCCATGTATGTTAATAGGGGATCTCCAGGATCGGGTGCTGCAAGGATGGGCGCTGAGGAAAGAATCTCCTTGAGATGTTTCAATGTTGCATCTGCTTCGTCCGTCCATGTGAATTTTTCCGCCTTCTTCAGCAACTTGTACAGTGGTAGAGCCTTCTCTCCAAGTCGGCTGACGAACCGACTAACTACTGCAACACAACATGTTAGTCATTGAATGTCCTTTAGGCATGTCGGACGGTTTATGTTTAAGATGGCCTTGATTTTCTCTAGGTTGACCTCGATTTCGCGCTGGGAAACGATGAAACCCAACAATTTGCCGGCTGGAACCCCGAAGACGCACTTCTTAGGGTTAAGCATCATGTTGTATTTCCGGAGATTATCAAAGGTTTCTTTTAAGTCGGAGATTAAGTCATTTCACTTTTTAGACATCACCGCGATATCGTCCACATAGGCGTGAACGTTCCGACAAATTTGGTCATGAAGGCAACGTTGCATTGTCCGCTGGTACGTAGCACCTGCGTTTTTCAGCACAAAGGGCATCGTAACATAGCAAAACATGTTGTATGGGGTAGTGAACGAAGTGGCCAATTGGTCTGACTTCCACATCTTGATCTGGTGGAATCCTGAGTATGCATCGAGAAAACACAAAAGTTCTGAGCCAGCTGTCGAGTCAATGACTTGGTCAATGCGAGGCAAAGCAAACGGATCTTTGGGACATGCTTTGTTCAAGCCGGTGTAATCAACGCACATTCTTAATTCTTTGGCTCCCTTTTTGGGGACAAGTACAGAATTGGCCACCCATCGGGTGTGAAGGACTTCTCGGATAAATCTAGCCTTGAGTAACTTAGCTATCTCTTTGCCAATGGCGCGTCTCTTCTCGTCTCCGAAGAGTCATAGAGGTTGTTTCACTGGTTTGCATTTTGGATCAATGTTTAAGCTGTGCTCGGCAAGTTCCCTAGGTACACCTTTCATGTCGGCAAGTTGCCAGGCAAAGATGTCCCTATTCTCACGGAGGAACTCGACGAGCGTGCTTTCCTATTTGGGATCCAGGTTCGTCCCAATGGCGGTGACCTTGGAGGCATCGCCTACCACAAGTTCCACCGGCTTGGTCTCGATGGCGGCCTTGAATGAAGGAGCGGAGTCGGAGATCTGCTTCTTCGACGCGGGCATCTCTGAGTCATCGACCTTGATCTGGATCTCTTTGAATTCTTCGCTGTAGAGGACAGCTTCCGCGAAGGCTGCTTCGTTAATCTCGCAGTCCCTTGCCTTGGTAAAGCTTCCGGATACGGTGATGACACCGTTTGGTCCGCGTATCTTGAGTTTGTTGTAGACGAAGCATGGCTTGGCCATGAATGTGTGGAAAATGTCGTGGCCGAATATGACATGGTACACGCTCTTGAAGGGGACCACCTCGAAGGTCATGCGCTCTTGGCGGTAATTATTAACATCGCCAAAGGAAACCTGAAGTGTGATGCACCCAAGGGACCGAGCCTCCCGACCAGGAACATGATGTTGATGCTGCTTCCACTATCCACCATACACGTGGTGAACTCCACGCTGTCAATCAAGGGGTTGATAGCCATGGCGTATTGGTTCTTCGTAGGAATAAGGTCTGGGTGGTCCGTCCTGTCCCAAGTAATTGGAACCTCCGACCAGCGCATGTACTGGGGACTTGGGGTAGAGTAGCCATCAGGATCCTCATAGAGGTATTCTGTTGTCGGACGGTGGGGGTGCCAAGGAAAGTGTGGTAGACTGGTGCCTTCTTCACGAAGGGGTTCTTGCCCTTGTCATCGCTCTTGGCGGCGTGCTTGGGGTCAACATCCTCGTCCATGTCACTTGAATCCTTGGACTCCTCCTCCTTCTTCTTCCCCTTGCCCTTGCCTCGCGGTCTGTTCTTCTGACTTTGCTTGTAGCCGGACTCCGGGTCTTCCTTGAGGTTGTTGACGAACTTGCAGTGTCGATTGGTATGGGTGGCCTTGCCGTTGACATCGAGGTGTACGAGGCACGGCATATCGCGGTACTCTTCATAGGTTTGGGGAACATGGAGTGGCGCCGAGGTAGTTTCACTTCCTCGTTGCTTCCCACGACCAGCTCCCCATCCTCGGCCATGCTGTCCGCCATCATCTTGTCCTGCAAAATTCATGGCGACCATGTCGGGAGATTGCTTTTCTTCTGTAGCGGTTTTCCGCTTTGTGCTGCCGTTCCTCCGAGCTTGAGTTGGAATGGCTGTTGCCGGCAGAGAGCCACGAGCATCGTCGTCGGTGGCTGCAAACTCACTAGCCAACTGAATCAGCTGGTTCAAGTCAAGATGGTGATTGTCCTGGAAGCGCTTCAGCTTATGTCGGAGCAACGTGCCCCTTTCCAACCCATCGATGAAGGCAACCATGGCGGTCTGAGCGTGCACTCCTGCGTAGGAATTCTTCATGTCCAGCCAGCGGGAGAGGTAGGCGCGAGATGTCTCGTCTTTCTCTTGCATGCATCGTTATAGATCGCCAACAGTGCAGGGACGCTTGTACGTACCCTCAAAGTTCTTGGTGAATGCTTCTTGCATGTCCAACCAATTGTAGATGAATTTCTCTGGCAAGTCGTCGATCCATTGACGGGCCGTGCCTGCCAACATCAAAGGGAGGTACTTGACGGCAACGTTGGGGTTACCTCCGGCAATCTCCACCGTGTTGCCGTAGTCCTGCAACCATGTGGCTGGCTTGGCGGGTCATAGGGCTTGATGGTCTTGTCAATTCGGAAACTTTTGGGGTAAGTTGTGGACCGTATTGCAGGTCCAAAAAAACGTGGTCCCAGGTATGGTCCTTCCGGGCCTCGTGGATCTTATCGATCCACGAACGTCCATCGTATGGCTCTCGGTTCTTCTTCTTCTTGTGAACATGGGATGGGCTGCGTGAACGACGCGGGCCTCCTCCGCCATGATGACTGCTAGGTGGCGACAGAGGAGGAGGTGGTGGTGGGTTAGCCTTTTTGATGTTACCCTCCTGCGACGCCTCACGCCTGTAACGGTTTCTTGTCGGACGCGAAGGTTCATGCCATGACCTGATCTTGTGTCCTTGGTTGTGTTCTCTGTCATGACGGGTCTGCTCAGTGTTGTCGCGGATGACGATGTCGCACTGCCTTGGCAGGGGCATATTCGTACGATGGTGAGCCTTGGAATCTTCGCGATGTCGGGGGGATCGGGGCGGTGGCGATGGCGACGAGGTCGGGCCTTTTCTCCATGGTCGGAGGATATGGGATAACATCCTTCCTGTTGCGCACATCTCTCCGTCTTCGTTCTGATGAACCCGTCTGGGACCCGACATCAATAGGAGATCTGTCCCTTGGCGGCTTATGAAGGGTTTCGCAGCATAGTAAATCAAAAAAATTCTACGGATGCGAACGGGGAAGCCAAGATCTAATCTAGGAGAAGCAAACAACAAGGGGGGATAGATGAGATCTTCATACCCTTGAAGAAATCGCACAGCGAAACGTTCAACAGAACGTGGTTGATGTAGTCGTACTAGCCTTCTCCTCCTCGCGATCCGATCCGATCCAACGCCGCAAGTGGCGATGCCTCCGAGAGATGCACACGTACGGCACCTCGACGTATCCTCCTTCCTCGGTCCAGAAAGTGAGGTGGAGAGATAGATTGGATCTACAACACGACGGCGTGGTGCAAAGGTGGAGAGTTTCTGCGGCAGGGCTTCGCCTACGCGCAGTCGGGAGAGAGAGAAGAGGGCAGCAACTAGGCAGCTAGGGATTAAGGACGTGTGTGGGGAGGGTGCGCCCCTGACCTCTTTATATAGAGGGCTGGCCGGCCGCCCTTGCCCCTCCTCCAAACCCTATGGCCGGCGGCCACATGGGGTGGAGTGGGGGGCAAGTTCCCCCTCCCCCCCTTCTAGAAGCTCTCCCTAGGGTTTCCCCTAGGGCTTGGCCGGCTGGGCCTATGGGGCCTTGTGCCCCCGTCCTAATGCGGCCAGGGCACTCCCTCATAGGCCCACGCCCCCTCCCGACAAGTGGGGCCACGTTGGTCCACTCTGGAAGGTTCTAGAAGCTTCCGGTATAATACCGAACATTCCAAAACAATTCCGAAATCCAAAACCTGCTTTCCCTTATATGAATCTTATTCTCCGGACCATTCCGGAACCTCTCGTGATGTCCTGGATCTCATCCGAGACTCCGAACAAAAAACTCATAAACCAATTATCCATTCTATCCTAGCGTCGAGACATGTTAAGTGTGTGACCCTACGGGTTCGAGAATATGCAGACATGATCTTCTATAAAAAATCAACAGCGGGGTCTGGAAACCCATATTGACTCCCACATATTCATCAATGATCATATCGGATGAACCACGATGCCAGGATTCAATTAATCCCATATATATATATTCCCTTCGTCGCGCGATATTTTACTTGCCCGAGATTCGATCGTCGGTATCGGCATACCTAGTTCAATCTCGTTCACAGCAAGTACTTTACTCGTTCCGTAATCCGATATCACTTAGTGATTAACTCCTTAACCACTTGCTTGCAAGCGGTGTTGATATCGATTACCGAGTGGGCCCGAAGTATATCTCTCCGACTTGGGAGGGACAAATCCCATCTCGATACATACAACCCAACAAGTACTTTCCGATCACCTGAGAGACACCTTTATGATCACCCTCACATAGGATGACGTTTGATGACCTCAAAGCTTTCTTCCGATACCAGGGAGTTGCATTATCTCATGGTCTAAGGAATACAATATTTGACATAAGAAAAAGCTTCGCAAAGATGAACACAATGACACGATCTAATTGCTCTGCTTGATTTGGGTCTGTCCATCATATCATTCTCCCAATGACATGATCTCATTATTAATCGACAACTCATGTCTATGGTTAGGAAACCTTAACCATCATTAATCGATGAGCTAGTCCATAGAGGCGTACTAGGGACACGGTGTTGTTCATAAACCACACAAGTATCAAAGTTTCCGCTTAATACAATTCTAGCATGGAATATAAACTTTATCATGAACAAGAATTATAATAATAACATCTTTATTATTGCCTCTAGGGCATAATTCCAACAGTCTCCCACTTGCACTAGAGTCAATAATCTAGTTTACATCTGGCAACAATCTAACACCCATGGCACTAAGGTGCTGATCATGTTTTGCTCGTGGAAGAGGTTTAGTCAACGGATCTGCGACATTCAGATCCGTATGTACTTTTCTAATCTTCAGATCTCCATCTGTTATATAATCTCGAATTATATGAAACTTGCGGTTGATGTGCTTGGTCTTTGGATGATATCTTGGTTCCTTAGCCAGTGCTATGGCGCCAGTGTTGTCACACAATATCTCCAGTGGGTCCAAGGCACTTGGAACCACACCAAGCTCAGTGATGAAGTTCCTGATCCAAACTCCTTCACTTAACGCTTCTGCAGCAGCCATGTATTCCGCTTCTACTGTAGATCCCGCGATCACGCTTTGCTTGCAGCTTCTCCAGCTCACAGCTCCTCCATTCAAAATATAAATGTATCATGTCTAAGATTTAAAATCATCCTTGTCGGTGTCGAAACTAGCGTCGACGTAACCTTTTATGATGAGCTGTTCATCACCTCCATAGACTAAGAACATTTTTTTAGTCCTATTTAAATACTTTAGGATGTTCTTCACGGTTGTCCAGTGTTCCACTCCTGGATCACTTTGGTATCTGCTCGTCAAACTAAGAGCATTAGACACATCCGGTCTAGTACATAGCATGGCATACATGATAGAACCTATGGCCGAGGCATAAGGCACTTTGCTCATAGCTTCTCTATCGTTTACCGTAGCTGGACACTGAGCCTTGCTCAATATCTTACCTGACAACATAGGCACTGAACCTTTCTTTGCCTTATCCATTCTGAACCTTTTCAGAACTTTGTCTAGGTATGTACTTTGGCTTAAAGCTATTAGGCGTCTTTGTCTATCTCTATAGATTTTGATGCCTAATATATAAGCAGCTTCCCCTAGGTCTTTCATAGAAAAACATTTGTTCAAATAACTCTTCCATTGTTAAGCATGTCAATGTCATTTCCAATAATCAATATGTCATCCACATATAGTACCAAAAATGTCACTGAGCTCCCACTCACTTTCTTCTAGATACAAGCTTCGTAGAAATTTGGAACAAATCCAAAGCTCTTTATCACTTGATCAAAACGAAGGTTCCAACTCCGAGATGCTTGCTTTAGTCCATAAATGGAACGCTGAAGTTTGCACACCTTATCAGCATCCTTAGGATCGACAAAACCTTCGGGTTGCATCATATACAACTCTTCATCAATGTTGCCATTGAGGAACGCAGTCTTGAGATCCATCTGCCATATTTCATAATCATGAAATGCAGCAATTGCTAATAAAATCCGAATGGACTTAAACATCGCTATAGGAGAGAAAGTCTCATCGTAGTCAACACCTTGAACTTGTCGAAAACCTTTCGCGACAAGTTGTGCTTTATAGACAGTAACATTAGCATATGTGTCCGTTTTCTTCTTGAAAATCCATTTGCACTCAACGGCCTTCCGGTCGCTAGGAGGGTCCACCAAAGTCCATACTTGGTTTTCGCTCATGGATCCTAATTCGGATTTCATGGCCTCTAGCCATTTCTCAGAGTCTAGGCTCATCATTGCTTCCTCATAGTTCGCAGGTTCACTGTTGTCTACTAACAAGACAGTCAAGACAGGGTTACCGTACCACTCAGGAGGGGCACGTGACCTTGTCGACCTGTGACGTTCAGTAGTAGCATCGTCTGAAGCTTCATGATCATTGTCATTAGCTTCCTCTATTGTTGGTGCAGACGGCACTGGAACAATTTCAGGTGCTGCGCTACTCTCCAACTCAAGAGAAGGTTCGATAACCTCGTCTACTCTACTTTCCTCCCACTCACTTCTTTCGAGAGAAACTCCTTCTCAAGAAAGGATCCGTTCTTTGCGACAAATACTTTGCCTTCGGATCTGTGATAGAAGGTATACCCAATAGTTTCCTTAGGGTATCCTATGAAGACGCATTTCTCCGCTTTGGGTTCGAGCTTGTCCGACATCAACTTCTTGACGTAAGCCTCGCATCCCCAAACTTTAAGAAACGACAACTTAGGTTTAGCACCAAACCACAGTTCATACGGTGTCGTCTCAACGGATTTAGATGGTGCCCTATTTAAAGTGAATCCAGGGGTTTCTAATGCATAACCCCAAAATGATAACGGCAAATCTGTAAGAGACATCATTGATCGCACCATATCTAATAGAGTTCGATTCCGGTGTTCAGACACATCATTGCGCTGTGGTGTTCCGGGTGGCATGAGTTGCGAAACTATTCCGCTTGCTTTAAGATGCGTGAGAAAATCATAACTCAAATATTCACCTCCACGATCGGATAGTAGAAATTTAATTTTCCTGATACGATGGTTTTCCACTTCATTCTGAAATTCTTTGAACTTATCAAATGTTTCAGATTTATGTTTCATTAAATAGATATACCCATATCTACTTAAGTCATCAGTAAAAGTAAGAAAATAGCGATATCCACCGCGCGTCGAAACACTCATTGGTCCGCATACATCGGTATGTATGATTTCCAACAAGTCCGTTGCTCACTCCATTATTCTGGAGAACGGGGTTTTGATCATCTTGCCCATGAGGCATGGCTCGCACGTGTCAAATGATTCAAAATCAAGAGACTCCAAAAGTCCATCAGAATGGAGTTTCTTCATTCGTTTTACACCAATATGACCTAGACGGCAATGCCACAAATAAGTCGTATTATCACTATCTACCTTGCATCTCTTAGCCTCAATGTTATGGATGTGTGTTTCATTGCTTTCGAGATTCAGAAGAAATAAACCATTCACAGCAGGTGCATGACCATAAAAGATGTTACTCATATAAATAGAACAACCATTATTCTCCGATTTAAATGAATAACCGTCTTGCAATAAACACAATCCAGATATGATGTTCATGCTCAACGCAGGCACATAATAACATTTATTAAGGTTTAAAACTAATCCCGAAGGTAAAACTAAGGAGAGCGTGCCGACGGCCATCACATCAACTCTTGATCCTTTGCCAATGCGCATCGTCACCTCATCCCTCGCTACCCGCCGTCTATTTCGTAGCTCCTGTTTCGAGTTACAAATATTAGCAACTGAACCAGTATCAAATACCCAGGCACTACAACAAGCGCTAGTAAGGTAAACATAAATAACATGTATATCAAATATACCTTTGATGGTGCCAGCCTTCTTGTCCGCTAAGTACTTCGGACAGTTGCGCTTCCAGTGACCCTTGTCCTTGCAATAGAAGCACTCAGTGTCCGTCTTAGGTCCAGACTTGAGCTTCTTCTCAGCAGGGGCAACGCACTTGCCGCTGCCTTTCTTGAAGGACTTCTTTGCACCCTTACCTTTCTTAAAACTGGGGGGCTTGTTGACCATCAACACATGATTATCTTTCTTGATGTCCACCTCCGCAGCTTTCAGCTTAGCGAAGAGCTCAGTGATCGTATCAGAGGAACCAATCTGATTATGAGTAACTACAAAACCTTTGTAGCTAGGAGGGAGTGATTGCAGAACTCTGTCAATCTTGAGCTCCCATGGAATCTTGCAGTCCAGTTGCTCAAGGCGTTGAGTGTAGCCCGACATCTTAATGGCATGCTCACTAACGGAACTCCCTTCCTCCATCTTGCAGTTAAAGAATTTCTCAGAGATCTCATATCTCTCAGAACAGGCCTGAGTCTGAAACATGGTTTTCAGTTCCTCAAGAATCTCAAAGGGCCTGGCGAACTCCTCAAAACAATTTTGAAGGTCCGATTCCATAGCAAACAACATGGTGCTCTTAATCACACCATAATCATCTTTGAGCGACTAATAAACAGATTTTTCATCAGTCGGCGCATCTACAGCAGGGGCGTCACCTAGCGCTTTCTCAAGGACATAGTCCTTTTGTCTGCCAGCGAGAATGATTCTCAGATTGCGGAACCAGTTGGTGAAGTTAGACCCATTGTTCTTAATCTTTTCTTTCTCAGCAAAAACGTTGAAGTTGAAGTTGGACTTAGCCATTTGATCTACCAAATTTGCAAGTACAATTTATACTATGTTCATGATAACTAGTTCAACTTAATCAAATTACTAGATGAACTCCCACTAAATTCAACATCCCTCAAGTTGTTTAGTGAACATGATCCAAATTCACCACACCTAATCCGATCTTCACGAGAAGAGATATGGTTTCAATGGTGGACAACAAAGTGTTGATCATATCATTCATATGAATCATGCTTAACCTTTCGGTTCGTGTGTTCCGAGGCCATGTCTGTACATTCTAGGCTCGTCAAGTCAAACCCAAGTATTTCCGCGTGTGCAAAACTGGCTTGCACCCGTTGTATGTGAACGTAGAGTTTATAGAACCCGATCATCACGTGGTGCTTGAACACGACGAACTTTCGCAATGGTGCATACATGGGTAGAACACAGTTTTATCTTGATCTTTAAGTGAGGAATCATCTTATAATGCTACCATCGCGATCTAAGCATAATAAGATACATAAAAGGATAAACATCACATGCATATAATTTTATGTGACATGGTATAGCCAATCTCTGCGCAATGATCTCCATCTTGTGCGTGCCAGCATGATCTCCATCACTCCACCATGATTGCCTCCACCACGAATAGCAACTACAACTATTTCTACCTACTTAGAGATAAACTAAAGCTATTACATGGCGTATAAGAAGTTGACACACAGGTCATACACAATCATAAAGACAACCATATGGCTCCTGCCGGTTGTGTACTCATCGACATGCAAGTAGTGAAATATTACAAAACATGATCATTGCATACAACATACACATCACATCTTGGGCCATACCATATCACAGAAACACTCCCTGCAAAAACAAGTTAGACGCCTCTACTCTGTTGTTGCATGTTTTACGTGGCTTATGGGAGTAACAAGCTAAGAACGATTCTTACCTACGAAAAGACACAACGGTGATATTATGGTTGCCAACATCCGATGTAAATCCCATGACAACTATAGTGAGAGAAACTGGCATCCACTAGCCGCATGTGTGGAACAAGCCACACGTCAAGTGCGGAGCCGGTCTCGCGAACGAGGTCGCGTAAAGTTGGCCTGGACCGCTTAGATCTCACTATCCCGCGTCATAAGAAGTACACAACAAGAGGCTTGCAACAGAAAACATCAACGCCCGCAACAAGCATGTTGCGTTCTACTCGTGAAACACATCTACGCATAGATCTAGCTCTGATACCACTGAAGGGTTTCGCAGCATAATAAATCAAAAAAATTCTACGGATGCGAACGGGGAAGCCAAGATCTAATCTAGGAGATGCAAACAACGAGGGGGGGTAGATGAGATCTTCATACCCTTGAAGAAATCGCACAGCGGAACGTTCAACGGAACGTGGTTGATGTAGTCGTACTAGCCTTCTCCTTCTCGCGATCCGATCCGATCCAACGCTGCAAGTGGCGACGCCTCCGAGAGATGCACATGTACGGCACCTCGACACTGCCGTCCCATTCTTTAGTGAGCTGGAGCGCTGCCATCTTATCCACGGAAAACGCGTCAAGCTATCGCTTCGGGTCGAAGCACTAAAAGAAAAGGACCGGGAAACGCGGCGGCATAGGAACCACGGGAACCCAGGAGGGAGAAAGACGATGTACGGGATACGGGATCCTCGCAGTAGGCTGGACCAAAATCCAGCCGAGAGAGGGCAGCCTTTAGAAGCAACAGGTTGGGAAACCAAGAGAAGGCTTCGCCTTACAGGAGAACCAGGAACGGGGAGCTCCCCCCTTTTTCCGCCCGAGTCTTTGATCTTAAACTTAAGAATGCTGGTTTCATATTTAGAATCTTTCTGCGGTCTGCTCTATTTACAATTCTTTCGTACTCTCTTCTCTTTACCACGCGATAGGTCAGCGAAGCGTGAGCGGGCGTAAGTCCAGTTCAGCAAGAAACGCCATGCAGTGCTATTGAGTTTTGAGAAGAAGACGAGTCCGGAGTGATCCGCAGTAGTACCTTGTATTGGTAGCGAGCTTACTTTTCCCAACGGGGGAATTTTTTGGTGTATATTACAGCGAAGAGCTGAAGTATGCCCGCGATTTGGGTTATCAGATTATACCACTCAGGGGTTACTTGTTTGAGGAGATGATTAGTCCTTTCGAGATCAAAAAGGTTGCCCCTTACTCGCAGATTAGGAAGGCCAACTGAACTGCGAAAACAAGGGACGCTTGGAAAAGAAGGCTCTTATCTGGTTCGAATCCAGTTCGTCCACGTCCCAAAGATTGCTAGAAGAGGAGCCTTTTACGTGGGGAGGAAATGGAATCATGCATGATCAGTTACCAACTCCGTACTCTCTCCAATTAGACGTCAGTCGATTGCATTTATCCATAATCAAAGACCACCATGACCTTGCGTGAAATCCCCTTCCACCATGCATGGAACAAAAACGCACTCTGCTTAAAGAAGGAAAAAGAAATTACTAACGCTAGTAACAGCAGCAAACGGTTGCTGACTTTGTACAACTCCGTAGGGCGCGCTACGGCAACACAGCCTACGCTTGCTGCTTGCTGGTTTTTCCATCATCCAATCCACAACAAATCGAATGAAACCGCTTCGGATTTCTTTTGATGAAAACCCTTGTTCCGCTCTCGCTCGCCGCTACTAACGGGGTCTCGGTTGATTTTCCTTCAGTGACTACAACTCCCTTCCTGGCAGGCCTATTGACTACTTCCCCCCTCTTAGCAGCTGGATCCTTCGGGAAGCCATAGTAGGGATTACGTCAGTACATTCTTAGGCGAGCAGTGGGTCATATCACCCCTATTTTTGACCATCTTTATTTTTTAGGCATGGGTCCTTCCCCCCTTGTGTCTTACCAAGGACTGAGTTCCTACTTGTGGCGAAAAAAAAAGTATACCATCCCACCCGGCCTAACCCGGGGGGGTGAAGGTTCCTCTCGGAGACTGCCAGTCTACAAGAAGCTGGCAGAGCTTTCTAGTTTCTTGTTCCGAGAAAAAACGGTTAAACCGAAACCCTTTTAGGAAAGAAAAAAATCCATATACAAAAAGAAGGAGTATGGGATGGGTAGTGGGAATCGAACCTGCAACCCCAAGGGAACACTTGCCCCCCCCCGTCTTACCGCGGCTGCTGGCACGGAGTTAGCCGGGGCTTCTTCCTCGAGTCCTGAATTTTGGAGAAGCCGGACGACGAAGCCTAAAAATAAGATAAAGATGTCTCCGATGCGACCGGACTTCAACTAGATTTTATAGGGGTCAGGAGGGACAATAAAGATATGCTGTTTTCTATCAGTCCCAAGCTGTGTGCAGTCCTCCGGCACGGGTTAAGTGTCCTGCACTCTCAAGTGCATTTGTTTACCACTTCCTTTCTTGAAGCGGGTTGAGATCCAAATAATCACTAAAGGCGATGCGTTTCAACTTTCACAATGGGACAGCATCAGAGACTACACCAATAAAGGCAAGCTTGGAATTACTTGTTCCTGTACATGAACTGTTGTTTGTTGTGAAAATTAGTATAGGATAATGACTCACACAAAGCGGTCAAGGCAAAGCTGAGATAAGTGAGGATCCTTGCATAGAGTAAAGTAGACAGTAAGTTGGATTGGTCCCCGCTGCAAGTACATAACATGATGGCAGCCATTTTCTGCTTTGCGGATACTTTCACTTAATTGAGATTCGAAATGTCATCTCTGTCTGACCTTGGGGCTAATGGTATTGAGCATTCATCAATAAGAACCTTGGGATGGAGATAATCTAAGTGCATATTTGCTGAATCTTACACTAACTAGGGAAATAATCACATGTGTCAGACTATGATTCAGTTACAGTACTACTCATCTTTGTTCTGTTTCATGTTTTTGGCGGTTTCGTTCTTGTGTCTGAGTCCGAAGAAGACGGTGGATGTTGATCCAGTAGCAACATTTTGCTTCCTGTTGAAGGATTTATGTATCGTGCCGTGCGTAGCTGTTAGTAGTATGTTCATGTGATTGATCACTACCCTGGCCGATGTGGTCGAGGAGAACAGAACATCGGTTATTTTGCTCTTCATCTAGTAGCTGAACCATTATATGATATGATCTGAATGGATGCAGTTTTGCTTTCTGCTGCTACAATGCTTCTTGTTCTGCTCTGTCTGGTAATTTCTCCTCTGTGGAATGCCCTTTAGCTCTGTGCTGCATCCGAATAGCAATCTCTCCATCCGCGTGTCTCCTTCTAGTGCGGAGGCTGAGCTTCGAGCTCTTGCTACTACTGCTACTCCCTATTCTTCTAGACAGTCACTAACAATAATTCTATCCCATCCTCCCTCATCGAAGCCAGTAAATGAAAAACCAGTAGTAATGGATCAAGACGAAAGGAAAACGCCTTAACATAGCTGGCCCGCCCGCAGAGGTACGTACGGCCTATCGCTGCTTTCAAACGAGCGGGTTTTCTCGAAAGCTTTTCCTGGACCAAGCCCGGATCAACAAGGGAATAGTCATTCCCAAAAGCAAGCGAAATCACTATTGAAGAGATTTCGAATTCTACTAAATAGTTCTGTACTTCCAATCCCACCGGATTCATTCCACTTATCTTGCCTCATACGATCGATGTTATAACCGCTACCCGACCCTATCTTTTCTTTTGTTCCGTGCTTCCTCCTCCGGGTCAGCTGTGATTCGAGTCACAAGAAATAACATAGTTGAGGAAGTGAGTAAAGTATCCGGTGACAGTGAAAGCGTATAAAAAACGATCTACGGCTCCGCCGTTTACCAATAAATAAGGTGGCTGATACAATTCAAAGATGTCCTCAAGTCCTTGTTTCGGGTGAGCGGCCCTGGCCAGGTACACAAATAATGGAATCGTTCTCATTTCAAATTCCATCAATTTCTCCTATAAGAGAATATCACCTAGAACTCGCTAGTGAAGGATACCAATTCTTCCACGGGGGAATAAGGATAAGGATTTTTGGATACTTCTGAATGACTCCTTTCTTTCTCCGAAACCTATCTCCATTGGATGGACTTACGAAATTATTCTTTCGTACCCCATCTAGGTTAGGATCCCATGAACCAGGAGCGGTTCCTCGATCTTCCTACTGGAGGCATGGCGGACGTGTGTTAAAAATCAGCTACTTCCTGCCTGTTAATCACCTGGGAAGCGAGTAAGTCACCTAGAAATTAAGCTAGCTCTTGGATATTTGGATCTCGGCAGTGGGGTTGGAGGGAGGGAGGCTGCAAGGAAGTCTCATGCATGAAGCTTTAAAATTGGTTCGATTGCATTTATCCATAATCAAAGACCACCATGACCTTGCGTGAAATCCCCTTCCACCATGCATGGAACAAAAACGCACTCTGCTTAAAGAAGGAAAAAGAAATTACTAATGCTAGTAACAGCAGCATACATAGCACCACTAGGAACAGCATGGTTGGTCGAGTAGAGGTTCAAGGAAATCACAATGAAACCCACAAATCAGATAGCAAAGTAGTAGAAGCTGGATAGAAAAAGTACCACTTTGAAACGAATATCAGAGATAATGACACAAGAGTGAGAATTGCTAAGTGTCAGAAACTCAACTTGATGGTACAGAGCACCTTCCACTTCTAATAGGCCATGAACTATAGATAGAGAAGAATCATTCTGAGCGAGTACATAAGAAGGGATCCACTTTTTTTCATCGGTTCCAGGGGAAGACCAAAGATCTTGCGCGGCAGGTCCGCCAGAAAAACTCAAAAGAGAAAGAAGTCTCGTTAATCTCTTCATGCTGAAGCGTGTTGTCAAAAATGTCGGAGGTTACCAGATCTCTGAGACTACCATCGATCCGACAGAGCGGAACGACCAGAAAAAGAAGTGGAGTTAGAAAGCCGTATGATAGGTGGTAACTATCTTGTGCGGTTCGGGGGGTAAGCGGCGTACTCTGGGGGAATATTAGGCTCTATCGAACATACGCTCCTTCGACTGATTGTTCGCATCGGATCTCAGGTTCTCTATTGCACTCCCCGATTAGGGGTTCTTTTCACCTTTCCCTCACGGTACTTGTACGCTATCGGGGTCTCAAGCAGTGTGTTCATGGTCACTCCAAACATAGGATTTTCGGCATATACTCTTCCAGAGTAGCTTTCCCTTTCCGTGCGCAGAGGGGATAGATTAAGTATTCATCTGCTGGTAGAAGGCTCAAATTCCCATTTCACAATGCCAGCTTTTAGAATGTTATAAACATAGAAAAAAAAATAACCATACCATAAGCCGTAACATTAGTAGTTACTCACTGCATTAGTAGTTACTCACTGGGTGGGTGCACCAACGGCTTTCTAGGAATTTGAGTTGCTCAATACGGACGGAAAGATTCTATCAAGCACCGTAGGTGGTATCAGCATTCCCTGTCGATAGGGCAGCACATTCCAATCTCTGGGTAGCTGCCCGCCCTACTTCATTCCTATCTCCTTCGGCGTCAGCCCCAGCTAACGCGTGAAACACTCCGCCTGGGGAGTACGGTCGCAAGACCGAAACTCAAAGGAATTGACGGGGGCCTGTGTCCCAGCTGCGCCGTGTCTTGCGTCCAGATTTAAGGTGTCTCTTAACCTTCCCTCTTCTACTGATGAATTTCCTAAACCGTTTTGGATCGAGGCTAAAGGAAGGAAAATCAACCGAGACCCCGTTAGTAGCGGCGAGCGAGAGCGGAACAAGGGTTTTCAGCCAGCCAACAAAGTGGGATATTCCTTGGAAGAAAGCCTGTATTGTTTGACAAGATCCTTAGGTCGGTCTCAACACGTTGGCATCTTCTATTCCTGACTCATTGGGGATATTATGCCTTTTGCTTGTCAGAAGTAGACCGACGCCATCCAGTATTCGTTTGATGGTTCTCTATGCTTTCTTTCGATTGGAAAGCAAAGCTATTCTCAGTGCTCTTATTTCATTGAATGAACTATACACCCACACAATCGCGAATTTCTTAAGTCGCAACTTTGTACTTTGACTCTCATTTTTCGAATGACCCCGGCCCGCGTGAGAGGGGAAGATTAGCAAAGCGGAAAAAGACAGAGGGAGGGGGAGCTGCATCTTATTCTCTTCGCGAGAACTTCAGGATCGGAGAAGCATTCGGAAGGGGCGAGGCCTTCATTTCGTTGGCAACCTCCTAATGAGGGACCTGCGCTTTCTTCAAATCACAACTCTAGTCGGGGAGACGAAGCAAAATGTAAATCTAACCCTGGTGGTGCGCCAAAGCTTCCAACAGATGTTGATCAAGTCTTTGCACAATTCGCCTCTGCTCTCGATAAAACAAGTCAGAATCAATTGGCAAGGGGTCGACGATTAAGGAATGGGTGTATACAATCTGTCGTTAACCTCCTGAGCTGCATTGGATGGATGCCCGGGCATTGAGAAGGAAGGACGCTTTCAGAGGCGAAAGGCCATGGGGAGAGAGCGTCTGTGATCCATGGATCTCCGATCGGGAAACCGTATCCAAGCTCCGTGGCTAGTCTGCCTCCCAGCCAGGGGGCGGATCGAATCGGAGTTTCCTTAGGTAGCCACCGACCTACAGTTCTCCTTAAACTTCTGTGCTTGGTGGAAAAGAAGCGAACAAAGGTACGCTCGCTTGCTGTCTTGTTCTCTGCCGCGGACTGGGTAAGCAAGGATTTTTTACTAGCGCGAAACTAAGGCGTTAGCGCATCCGTTTTCTTGCTTGATTTTTATACGATTTTCTGAAGACGGATTTTGGAGCGCGAAACTAAGGCGTTAGCGCATCCGTTTTCTTGCTTGATTTTTATACGATTTTCTGAAGTGATCTGTCCAATGGATCTTGAGTCAAAAAACTTCGCTACTTTTTAGGGTGAAAGAATGACAAAGAGACTAAAGAATATGGGCCCGTACTTCATCTTTATTGGGCAGAGCCTCTCATTTCACCTATCTCTGCGAGAAAAACCTACTATCCAGGTTAGGCTGAGTAATCTTGAATAGGGATCCTACAGCGATAAAAAGAATCCCCATAAAAATACCACTAGATCGATGGAGCATGTAGGTGGTGAAGGAGGATATCGTTCAGTGATGCTATGACTACTGACCAAGCTGATCAAGAGTTCTTTACGGCGCAGATGTGCGTTAGGTTGCGGATGGTTCAAAACTAACCCCAGTTGAGAGATATACTCAAAGAAATGCTCCAGGTGCCGTAACTTCTAGGCGAGATTCGATTTAGTTAAAGAAAACGGACCTTGTCCACGTCTAACGGCGGTACCCGCAGATCCTCATGTTTCTTTCCAAATGGACTAAACATTCTTTTTTGTCACTTTGTTCCAGCAGAGCAACTTGACGACTGAACTACATTGGCTAGACAGGCGTGTAGGTTGCTACAATATCCAGAGAGCCTTTGCAATTGCGGTTCGAATCTATCCTTTCTTGCATCGGCCAGAAAACGCTTGCTTGCGCCCCACCCCTATGGAAACTATTGCCTACGCTTGCAGCTCGCTCAGTGTCAGTAGAAGGGAAGAAAAGATGGTCACTCCTTTTAGGAACATGGCGAGGGCTGGCTGTCGGATGTGATCTATTCTCGTGTCACATCGCTTTCTTTCTTCTCCCTCCATTTTCTTCAGCATCTCTGTTTCTCATTTCTAGATTGACTCGGTCCACTCTCGTTCGGGGAGACCAGAGACAGCCTTGTTATCTGCCGTTCCTGTCAAAAAAAGAGCGGATGGCATAAAGCTTCCCCGGGCTGATGGACTATCAGCTTCACGCTTCTTGGTACTCTTTTATGTACGACTTCGTCCAGAAGCAGGTGGAATGTCGAACCCAAAAGGGTGACATGACACCGAATCCCGAAGACAAGAGTGAACACACAAGTGTCACTCGATCATAATGTATGAGACGAACTCAAAAGAGTGAGGCGAGACCCTGAAGAAGGGACCCCACGGAGTGCAATCATGGAGTGCAACGCACGGAATGCCACAGTGCCCGGGCACGGTGTCTAGGGATAGGAGCCGTCAAAAGGAAAGGCGAGAAGCCCTGGCTTTGATGACATCCCGACCTGTAGAAAAAGGATCAAGCAGAAGGAAGTAGTAGCGGGACAGTCCTTGCAAAACAGAGTCCTAAAAAAGGAAGTGGGTTCACTTAAGATAAGAGCCCAACCGTTCGGCCATTGGTTTCAGCACTGACCGTCTGTGGAGAAACACCCAAAGGTGGATCAAGACGATAGGGAGAACTATTGCGCGAAGCCTTCGGAACTGCAGGGGATTTATGGCTACAACTGGAGTCTTTAAGTGCCAACCAATTGGATCCGGTAACTCCGGAACCACTTCACTAGTCTCAGAAGTAGACCGACGATACGATACGGACTAAAGTAAGTCAGATCTCAATTTCATCATACTCAGTCCTGAAAGAACAAGCAAGGGATGAGCGAATTGCCACATTGATGAGCCTAAATTTACTCCATTAGTTATTTCTTTTTGTCGTTGGGCAAGGAGCTCAAACAATCCATTCAGCACTTTCCGATGGGGACCAAAAGCCACAGGGCTACCAAGAAGTCGGATTCAGTTCAGTCCCGAGTTCAGTCAGTCCCAGAGACTTATCCTTCATAAAAAGGTAATCCACCCATATCGGACTTTTCTTCACCTGGCCTCGCGGATTCAATACCGAAAGACTTCTCTTTGCATACCGACCTGCTAATTCCGGGATTTGATGTTAATTCCACGTACATCGGATGAGGATTCCTACAACGGATCAATCCATTCAAATCAATGAAACCATTAGGTACGCCCCAGGGGCTAGTTCGGCTACAGAATGGAATTTACGAAAGCCCGTCTTTCCGACTCAATGTATTTCCCTTTGGGACCAGGATCTGACGAGGAAGGGACACCAAACATAGGTGCGTCGAACGAAGACAGAGAATTGCGTAGATAGGAGGAGGAAACGAACCAACCCGGGGCCCCAAACAAACAAAAGGGAATGAGAGAAATGATCGGAACGATTGAGGAAAGAAAGAGAATGGCGGAGGTGGGCGCAGAAGATTGAATGGCAAGTTAACAACCCTAGCCCACATGGGTTTGAGACTGACCAGACCACTGGGAAGGCGAGAAAAAAAAACTGACAACTCCTGCAACAGATATTGACAGAGCATGACACTCTCAACTGAGCTCAATCCAGCTGTGAACAATAAACAACACTGAAAGTAAACAACACGGTTATCACAAAACTTGGATTCCGGATTACAACACTATAGGCAGGTTATTATGTAAGATAAGAATAGTGGAGTGGAGACAGTGAACTGAACATCGCACTAGAATAGCGAACTTCACTTAATTAAGCACACCGAAGCGACGAGACCTTGAAAGTTTTCAAGTGTCAGTAGCGGGACGTTCTGTCAATCGGGGAAGGTTTTTGGTGACAAGACCTGGAGATATCAGAAGTGAGAATGCTGACATGAGTAACAAGAAATCCTGTGAAAAACACGATCGCCTGGAATAATTTCTTGAGATAGAGAAAGCTACATCTCGACTTTATTTAAATGAAAGAAAAAGGTTAGTCCTGCTCCTAGACTTCCAATTCCAAGTAGTAGTAACGGAAAGGAACAGGTTTAGGAGAACTTTTTTGATGTCTTTTCCACTCTATTTGATAGGGACCAGTACGTACGATCAAGAAGGCGAGGCAGAAAGCACTCTGTCCGATAAAAGGATTCAAGTTCTACTATCTCTTGAGAAACCAGAAACGAGTGAAGGTTAGAGCCCTCATTCCTATTTCATTCACCGCTTGACTGACCACATACAGGAAGGCTCCTTATCAAATCTATAAGTAAGTAAATCCGATATCGCATTTCACTAAGCGACAGAGATAGGGGACCTCTCTTCTCAATCAGCTCCTCCCGCTCTGCCTAACCTGGGTATAGATAGAACGTTGGTCCGTGAGGACAAGTATAGTACGCCCCTAGTTCTAGTTTCCCCTTTTGGGGGAGAAGGGTGGATTGTTAGTGTGGATGATTTAGAAGATATAATTGGTGGGCATATATGGTTGGGCTTCATTTGTGTATTTGGCGGAATTTGGCATATCTTAACCAAACCCTTCGCCAATCAACCCGACGACCGCAAATGGGTCGGTCGATCCGGCGGCACGAACCAATTCATCTTAAGTAGTCCCTAGTAGGAAGTTTCTAGCGTTTTGCTCGCTTTATTTTTTGATTTTTTTTTGCTGCGAACATAGGTCGGTTTTACGCATTCGAGAAGGCACACCGGCTCTCATGCATGTGGCCAAGTACTCGACCAATCCTCGGAGCGAAGGGATGAACGAATTCTCGAGGTTCATTGAGGTCAGCATCTGTTTTCGATTTTCCTTTCAAATCTTCGAATTAGGAAGAGATAAAGGGGCCCTACTATGATCCCTCAATTTTTGACAATCCATTTGAACAAGTATAAACCAGTCAACCCTATTCCTTTATTAGGATCTAACGCCTCATCAATCCATTGATTCAAGTGGCAACTGCGTCATCAATCCTTGGATTTTCCCCTTGGGATGGGACTTGGACATGCCTCAAAGCACAGCTTACCGCACAGAGACATAAGCTAGAACGGGCACTACCCGTAACCGAAGGAAGAGTTGTTTGTTGGCCTTGTTTCCCCGTCTAGAATGATCTCTCTAAGAAGTTCTCGTTCTAAAGCTCAAAAGCGCTGTTTGATGAGCCTGCGTAGTATTAGGTAGTTGGTCAGGTAAAGGCTGACCAAGCCAATGATGCTTAGCTGGTCTTTTCGGATGAGAAATCACTTCTACTTAAATAGTTCAATACCAACCAACACATCAAGCAATAACCAGATAGATGGAATGATAACTGGTAATACGAAGATATCAACAAAAAGAGTCACGGATTCACGGATCCAAAAAAAAAGCAAGGAGCTCCTCATTAGAGGACAAACCCAGCGCTCGAGGATACGCAAAGGAGGCTCGAGGGCTTGTTAAGGAAGGCGGCTAGGGCCGCTGAAGGGGGGAAAACGAAAGGCGTTTTCTGGTCTCCCCTTCGCCTGGGGAGCGAACCTGCGATCGCCGTCTCTAACTGAATGCTCAACTGAGGTCGTGTACGCACCCCTTCTTATTAATTCTGACTTGTTTGCGCACACAACCTCCCTAGAACTTTCTAACCTGGATCCAACCAAGAGAGGCTTACCCTTGTTCGTTAGCTTTTAATTCTACTCTTTCCCTTGTTCCTTTTTATGTAGTGTTTTCCTTTCTTTTCCTGTCTTTTCTTTTCCTTTTTGTCTTAGGAAAGCCCCTTGCTAGGGGTTTGGGGTAGACCAGCCACCCGAAAACCGTTTAAAGCTATGTCCCTTCGGAGCCCCTTGCTAGTTCAGCATTGAAGTTGTTCTCTGATATATCAAGTTCCTTCAAACTTTTGAGACCACCAATTGACCAGGGGATGGTGCCTGTGAACTTGCATCCGGGGAGTTGAAGAACTTTTAGCAGCTTCAGGTTACCAATCTCTTCTGGAATGCTTATTTCTCTTTCTCACGGGACACATAAAGATACCAGCGCTTGTGCGAACAGTTGATGCTTGTTAAGCCATAGCTATCACTTCTCGCGCCAAAGCGCTCCCACCAACAAAAAAATACCTTCTAGGAGGGGCCCTTGTCTTCAGCTAAAAAGAAGCAGATATTGCATAGGCTGACCCACATGAGGTGAAAGCTCCCTTTTTTCTTCCACTCCTTCATCTGAAGCCGACTAGTAGCAATAAATGCTATAATATTGACTTCCATAATCGAATTCTTTCTTTTTTTTTCGGGATGTAATCCCATAGATATGCCAAATTGGACTTCTGTAAATTCAACGGGATGACTGCCAGGCGTCGGAACGCTAATCGGAGCACATAGAGTGGGCGGTGGCAAAGCTGTCATCGCGCGTGTGTGTATCTCTCCCCGGGAAGAGGCGCATGGGGAAGCTTTCGGAGATTGAGATGTCGATTTGTTTTTTCATCGAAAAGGAAGAAGGCCGAGGGGATAGCAGCCTTCCTTCGGGCTTTGCCTGCCGACGTTCTAATAAATAATTCCGGCTCGGCCCGGGAAAGCGCTGGCAACAACATAAAGAAAGGGGTCCATGTAGCGAACAAAAAGTGCGAGTAGTTCAATGACGGTCAAGCTTTCTTCCATCCTTCCTAGCTCCTCGAGCTTGCACCCGTCTCGCGCATCACTGCTTACGAAGAAGAATCCACGAGAATATCATACCCAACTATGAACCGTACGAGCACATCCTCTGTCACCCCCACCGCGCTTACGGCTCTATACCCCAACCCAACTTGCTCTGGCCCTGGGTCCTCCCGCATCTCTTCCTCGGTAAGCGGACCGTGGAAGCTGGGGGGGTATCCGCTTGGGACTGATAGAAAACAGCATATAAGAATATTCATTAGGTTAATCACTTTTCTGTGTTCATTAGTGAACTTCCCCAGATAACAAATGTCTAGAATCTCCAGATAAGGAATCTCTTTTCTCAATATCAATATCAATGGAATCTCTTTTCTTATCTAACGTATTATCATTATTTGATGGGCCTACCGTGTCTCCTCCTTCCTCGGTCCAGCAAGTGAGGTGGAGAGATAGATTGGATCTACAACACGACGGCGTGGTGCAAAGGTGGAGAGTTTCGGCGGCAGGGCTTCGCCTACTTGCAGTCGGGAGAGAGAGAGAGAGAGGGGGGAAGCAACTAGGCGGGTAGGGTTTGAGGAGGTGTGTGGGGGAGGGTGCGCCCCTGCCCTCTTTATATAGAGGGCTGGACGGCTGCCCTTGCCCCTCCTCCAAACCCTAGGGCCTGCGGCCACATGGGGTGGAGTGGGGGGCAAGTCCCCCCCCCCCTTCTAGAAGCTCTCCCTAGGGTTTCCCCTAGGGCTTGGCCGGCTGGGCCTATGGGGCCTTGTGCCCCTGGCCCAATGCGGCCAGGGCACTCCCTCGACAAGTGGGGCCACGTTGGTCCCACTCCGGAAGGTTCTAGAAGCTTCTGGTACAATACCGAACATTCCGAAACAATTCCGAAATCCAAAAACTGCTTTCCCTTATATGAATCTTATTCTCCGGACCATTCCGAAACCTCTCGTGATGTCCTGGATCTCATCCGAGACTCCGAACAAAAAACTCATAAACCAATTATCCATTATATCCTGGCGTCGAGACACGTTAAGTGTGTGACCCTACGGGTTCGAGAATATGCAGACATGATCTTCTATCAATAATCAACAGCGGGGTCTGGAAACCCATATTGACTCCCACATATTCATCGATGATCATATCGGATGAACCACGATGCCAGGATTCAATTAATCCCATATATATGTTCCCTTCGTCGCGTGATATTTTACTTGCCCGAGATTCGATCATCGGTATCGGCATACCTAGTTCAATCTCGTTCACAGCAAGTACTTTACTCGTTCCGTAATCCGATATCACTTTGTGATTAACTACTTAACCACTTGCTTGCAAGCGGTGTTGATATCAATTACCGAGTGGGCCCGAAGTATATCTCTCCGACTTGGGAGGGACAAATCCCATCTCGATACATATAACCCAACAAGTACTTTCCGATCACCTGAGAGACACCTTTATGATCACCCTCTCATAGGATGATGTTTGATGACCTCAAAGCTTTCTTCTGATACCAGGGAGTTGCATTATCTCATGGTCTAAGGAATACAATATTTGACATAAGAAAAAGCTTCGTAAAGATGAACACAATGACATGATCTAATTGCTCTGCTTGATTTGGGTCTGTCCATCATATCATTCTCCCAATGACATGATCTCATTATTAATCAACAACTCATGTCTATGGTTAGGAAACCTTAACCATCATTAATTGATGAGCTAGTCCATAGAGGCGTACTAGGGACACGGTGTTGTTCATAAACCACACAAGTATCAAAGTTTCCGCTTAATACAATTCTAGCATGGAATATAAACTTTATCATGAACAAGAATTATAATAATAACATCTTTATTATTGCCTCTAGGGAATAATTCCAACAGCTTATGCTGGCTAGACTGGCAAAACGCTGTGTCAGACTCAAGCCTCTGAGAGGTGGCCTTTTCCTACTGCTTCACCGCCTTGGCCACTAGGTCATAGACCTGTTCCACTACCTCGGGCGATCTATCCTGCTCCAGAAGGGTCTTGGCGACGGCGAAGTTAAGGAGTGGGGTGGGGATCACCTGTTTGCCTTCACTGTCAATGTATGGCTTGGCCTGTGCCGGCTTCGAGGGCGCCCATCCTAGGTTTCGCCGTACACCAGGATCGTTGATGAAGCGAGACGGAGCCTTCTTGGCCTTCTGCTGCTGTAGTAGAGTCTTGTACTCGGCCTCCATTGCTCTAGCTTTCTCTATGGACTTCTGCGTGTTGACCAGATCCCGATCCAGCTTAGCGCCTTGCTCCGCGATGGCCTGCACTTCCTCCAGCAGCTGCTGGCATTTCTCGTCAAGCTGAGTCACGTTCCGGATATGAGCTACGGTCAGTGGCTCAACGAGGAGATTGCCGTACATCACTCTATCAGCTGGAGTAACTTGGGCAGCAGCAGACGTAGATGCCGGGGGCGGCAAGTTTGCGGTGTTGTTGTTGCTCGGGCCGGTGCCGAGTTCTTGCGGCTGCTGCGCTGGGTTAGGCGGAGGAGGCATGACCTTTGCGCGATCATCATCAGCAGCAATAAGTGGCCCCTTCCCCTTTTCCAGCGCTGTAGGCAGAGCTTGTCCAGGCTGATCTTCATCCATCGCCGTCCCAATGGTGACGAACACCTCTCGAGACGTGACGACATTGTTGGCTTGCTTGTCGCGCGTGTACTCCTCCATCTCCTGCATGGCAGAGTCTAGCTCTTCTGGACTGAAATCTATCTCCTCTGAATCTGCACTGAAGTCAGCGTAGAGCGCGTCAATCACAGAGTCGGAGGGTGCCAGGACTTCCTCGATGATGGGGGGTGGAGGTGCAACAGCAGCGACGATGACTGGAGGTGGCGGCGCAGCTGCGACGATGGCGGCCGGAGGCGGTGGTGGCGGTGGCTGAATCAGAGGGGCTCCGTCAATGAGCGCAAGCGCTGTCTGAGCTGACGCTTCAGCCTCCGCGTAGTTGTTGACGGTGCTCACCATTCCTTCGAATGTAAGGCGTCCTAACACCTGCTACCGTCTTAGAGAATGCCGGAGAAGCGTCCCATGGTCCAGTCCTTCCACAAAGTGATACATGGCATCATCATTGGGGTAGTGGGCCAGATCGGCTCGTATGCGGAGCCACCTGGCCAGGTAATCGTGGGGGTTTTCTCCCTCTCTCTGAACGCAACGCGCCAGATCGAAGATGGTAACCATGCCGACGAACTTGGATCTCTGTTGTCCAGACGCACGGACGAAGCCGACGGACTTGCAGCGATATTCCACCGTTATATCCTGCACAGGGGCGGTTTGGGTGGGCCTTGAATTTTTCTGATCTTTGCCAGCAAACTCCGAAGAGAGATCCGACATTGATCCTTCCGCAAACGTATCCTGCCCGTAGGCGGTCCGTGCGGGTCTTGATGCTCCTCCGACTCCCAGGGAACTAGTGCCCAAGTCGGTTTGGCCAATGAAGAGGTGGATGTCTCCGATAGGAACGATCGAACACCGCGTAGGGTTCGTCTTCACCGGGATCCAGAACTCGTCGGGAGGGACGATCGGAACATTGTCGGAGAAGAGTACGTGACCAATGGCCACGGTTTCGCCAATTCTCGCGAAGATCTTGGTCCTCGCCCGATGAAGAGCCTGAAGCGCCTCTTGCCCCACGGTGGGCGCCAACTGTCGTGGTATTGCCGACGAGTATGCCATGGAGGGGTCCTCACAGTGCGTGTTTTGAGACGTGGGGGAAGGCGGACGGTTGACGGGTACGAGGTAACATAGCTTACCCTAGGTTCAGATCCCACGACGGTGGCGGAATCCTACTCCTGCTATAAATCACTATAAGGGCAATACGCCAAGTTATAGGGATTGGTTCGCTGTGTGAGATGATAGAAAGTCTAAGTTATCGTGCCCTAAAGGCTCCCATAGGCCTGACTTATATAGTTGCCAGGTCCTAGGGTTACAGGGAAAAGTCCTAGCCGGATAGGTTACAGAGTCCTACACCGTCTGTTACTAGTCTTGCGTGTCTTATACTCCAAGGATCTGGGTACGTCAGTGACTCCAACCATAGCCTTCCTTTATCCGGCATGGGCCTCCCTTCTGGATCCATCTAACTGGGTCGCCCAGCAGGCCATGGGCCTTACTACCCAACTGTGGGCCACTCGAGTTATCCGTATAGGAGACATGCTATGAGGATACCCATATAGCATATCCCCAACACTTCACCCTTGTTCAACCATAAGTTTTTAACTTAGAAATTGGTATGAGGAGATTCTTGATAGCTTCCATGTCTTGATTCTCAAATTGTCCATTGCCGGGTACACGGCTAAGTACTTAGATTTTACTCTCTTGAGAGGTGGTGCACTTTCCCCACAAGACTCGATATGCATCGAGACAAGATATTTCAGAAGCCTTCCCTTAGACCAAAATTGACGCGCTCCAAACCTATCATCCCCTACCACCAACTGTCCATTTGGCTAAGTTATTGCAACCTATATGATCCAGGCAGAGCCCATAATGCCATGTGGCTGCACTTGAAGCTTCTCAACATTTGACATCTCAAATCTCTTTGTTCCTGGGTGGCATTCCACAAGTGTGATACACAAGGTTTACCAGTCCCCTAGCCTTGTGTAACCACTCAACAAAAATCCATCCAAGCAATACCATTCCACCCAGGTGATTCATTCACATAGTTGTTTTATTAAACGAAACACAAGTCCTTGACTTAGAAATATTTCATAGCATGAATATAATCCACCATTGTTTTCTACTAGATAAGCTAAGCATGATAGTAGTAGGAATCTTAACTTAGGAAAATTCTACTAAGGTTTCATCTACTAGGATTTCCCATGGCATAGTTTATACGTAGTAAAAATGTAGCATCCCAGTTGTCTAACACCTGTAATGCTACTTGTTCTAGTAATAAAAGAGCCACTTCCTACAAATAATTGTTGCATCATCATCATGTCATGTTCATGTCATCATGCCACCTTGCATTTGAGCATCATACAAAAACCCTTTTGTTTTGGTTCTTATCTCATATGCATTAATATTTGTATTTGCCTCTTGATATTGTATTTGGTTCTTGATATATTGTTAAATGCCCAAGTTGATTTGGGGGCATATCTCTTATTGACTCCACCACCTTTTCTTCACCACCTTATAATTCCACCATCCAACTAATATGAGCTTGGCATTTTAATTGAGTTTACCTCTAGCTCATGTGGGTTGGGTGGATTCCACTCTTAATCTTATGCTTGGCCTTTTCCACCTTTTGGAATGCATGGAATAATGCCACAGGATTTTATGTTGTTGTCACAATATGAATACATGGCATTTTATTGTTTGCATGGCCCATGCAAGTACCATCTTGTGCTTGTCATTGGTTTTTTATTTGGTTTTTGAGTTGATCATCTCCATCTCTTTTTCCCTCTTTTGGCTTGATATATGTTGATCTTGCATAAACCCTAAACCCCCACATCCCTCTCTCTCTCCCTCTTTCTCTCTTGATCATGCTTGATCTTTGTTTGGAGCATGCATGCTTCTCCACCCTAGCTCTCACCCCCCTCTCTCTCTAATCCTCTATCCTAGTTTCCTCTATCACCTACTCCATCATCACCATACCCCATACCCATCCTAGCTAAAACCCTAAGCTACACCTAGTCCAAACAAAACCCTAAGTACCCCCTCTTTCTCTCCTCTCTAGCCGAGCCACCCCTCTAAACCTACCCTAGCATGGCCCCACATGTTCACCATGCCCCCTAGCTACCCCACCCCAAACAACCCGAGGCCACCCTCTAATCCAAAACCCTAGACCCGAGCCGACCCCTTTCTCCCTCTCTTCTCTCCCTGCCCTAGGGGCCCCCTCTAGACCTGCCTGCCTACCCCGAGCCCCCTCTCCACCCTAGCATCGCCCTGGCCCAGCTGCAGCCTCTCCTCCCTCCCCATGTGCCTGCCCTGCCGATCACGTGAGAGAGGGTGCCCAAAAGGTGGCCGAGCCAACCTTCCCCTCCCCCACGCAACCTCACCTACCCCCGACCTTATCTACCCCTTCCTCGACCCTCTAGCCTCCCCCAGATCTCCCCTAAGGCCCTGCCTCGCCTCCCCTCTCCTCCCTTTCTTCCACCGCCACCAGCTGCTGACGCCGGCCACCACCGTCGGTTCTCGCTCGAGCACAGCAAACCAGGAGGCGGGCGTGGTGCTAAGGTTGCCGGGGAAGGCCGTGGAGTGCCTCTGCTTCGACCTGTGCACGGAGCCGCGGAGGAGAAGCCCCAGAACCCCTGCCCCAGCATGAGCCGACGCAAACCCTAGCTCCTCTGGACGTCTGCCCCGTCGTCGATCTACTGCGCCTCGACCCGATCCGAGCCCACCATCGAGCCCGCGGTGAGCCTCTCCCCCTCCCTGACAAGGTCCTCCTCGTCGTCGTTTCCTGGACACGCCGATCTTTGCGTCGAGCACGCTGCGTGCGCCGGCGGCGCTGTCGTCTTCTCGCCGCTGCGCCTCACAGACGGCTTAACCGGCCGCCATCCACCCCTCCAACAACCACCTCACCCTACCGCAGTGGTTCCGCGTCCGCGCGAGCGCCCCCGGTCGCGCGTTCAAGTCCCGCCACGCCGCGCCGTTCCTGTCAGTTTCGTCAGAGAGGAAGAAAAACAGTGTCGTGGGCACTTTGCATTTTTTTTCCCCAACCTTTTTGTTTCTAACCCCGCGGTCCGCCTGTCCCACTAACCAGCCGCCGCGGAATACTCCCAGAAAACCCCCGGGCTTTTTATAACCCTTAACCCGCGCTCCAGCCCAGCCCCACCAGTCAGTGCCTGTGTCCATTTTATGAAAAGGCTCCTGGTTTTTGTGCTCCTCAAACCGCGACCCTCCGACCCCACCTACCAGCCTCCTTGGCCATTTTGCAGCAGGATCCCTGGGTTTTCCAGGCCCTCAACCCGCGGTCCTTCCCCTCTTCTGTACACGTGGGCGGCCCAGTCAGCCTGGCCCCACTTGGCAGTGGCTGTGGCTAGGACGGGGTGTAGTGAAAAAGGTTTTCGGGTTGTCTGTTTTATTTCAAATCCATTTCAAATTAATTCAAATTCAAAATTAAATCTGTTTTTAAATATCTTTTAAATTACAAATCCAAATTCTACATATAATATATGTTTTTGAATCAGAAAAATGTGAGGATTTCAAATATGCCATCCAAATTATGTTTTGAACACTTTAAATTTTCGAGTTGCTTAAAATTACAAGAATGCCACTGGACCCTAATAAATTAATAACTTTTGATTTATAACTCCGAATTTGACAAATGATATATCTAAAATGATCAGCTCGACGAGACCTTTCTGGTTATGCTATCCATGACTTCAATTGCAGCATGCATCATATAAATATATAGTATACAGCAACTAATATGACAATAAAATGTGGCCAAACCTTAATAAAATGATTTATTCCTGTATTCCACACCTCACCCATGCCATGCTACTTTATTGCCATGCAACTTGTGCATCATTCAGCATGGCATGATTGTTTGCTTGACGCATTTTATTCCTATGCTTGTGCATTTTATTTATGTTGGCCCTTGTTTGTTTGGTTCTTCTTCGGATAGACTCTGAGCAGGGGATATATCAAGAGAACCAGGAGCACTACCCAGATCCGTCTCTCGCTTCAACTGAGTTGCCAGGCAAGCACTACCACATGCTTGCATACATACAGTACCTATTGCCTCTATCTTATTCTTGCATCATTGAGTCGCGATTGCATTAAACTGAATCCCAAGTATTGCATAGCTTTTACTTTTAAACCCCACCAAGCTTGTTCCTCCATCCCATGAGCCATTACTACAGGAGTTGTTTGAGCCATGCGAGTCGTAGAACAGCATGTGTAGGGTATGTGAGAGTCTGATGGATAACGAGGTACCTAAACAACTTAACCTGAGTAGTAATGGGATAACTAATGAAAGTGGCACCGGTGGGCAATATCTGCTATTTGGTTTTTCCTGCTCACTTGTGTCCCGTAGGACCCCGAGTACTTGAAACCTGTTCCTTGAATATTCGCGCTATCCACATCCGGGAGGCTTATGGGACCCCCCTGAGCCAGAGCTTGATTCATTCTTATTTCTTGGGGCCACAAACTAGTTTGAGGTTTTATTTACTATCCTGTACTTATGCCATGCTTTACTGCTTTATTACGATTGTGCGAGGAGCACACTGTACTGTTTAGGATCGGGACACGTTTTCGCGGTGTCGACAAGCCCAGTTTTGGGTTCCCAGTCGCTCACAGCCGTCCACCCAAACCTCGGGTCCGTCTCGGAGTCAGCTAGCTTCGTTGCGGGTGTACTCCAAGGGGTGGCCCCCTAAAATATTTCTGAATCTGGTGATTGCTTTGTCGTGAAGGCCTCGTTGGGTTTTGATTTGGTTTTTCCGAGGTTGATCGAGTGTGTGTTGCTATTTGTGCACCCCTGCAGGGTAAAACTTTCTGAAAGCCGTGTCCGCGGTTATGGACGACTTGGAGCACAGTTTCTCGATCATAGACAAGTATAACTAAAGTACCGCTTTTAATTTGACTAAGTAATTGACTAGTAAATAGTGCAACACTCATGGAATGGTTAATAAAACTGCCAACGGATGGGAGGAGTTGTTCGTCCGCTTCCTCGTCGGTAAGCGAGGAGGAGGATGGATCTGGTGATATTACTGTTATAACTGTTGTCTTTAATTCACGGACATCCGTCTATCTTTGGTTAGGCGGATGGTTAGCGAGTATCTATAGAACTGTTAGGGTTTATCTTTTGCTGCAATTGCGTCACCCCAGGTTGTGTCCCCTTTAGAGGCATAAAGACTTGCTGAGTACCCTTAGGGTCTCACACGATAAATTATTGGTTCAGATGAACAGGTACCCTCGCAGGACGGATACTGGGTGGAAGAGGCTGATGATGTGGGCAACGATCGTTCGGTGTAGAGATTCCAGGAACGGGGATCCGTGAGATCTGTGGGCGGGATATGCTTATTTCTGTGGCATCTTATGCCGATTTGCTTCTTATCCGTACTCGGACTTGTTTTGCCGCTTCCGCTTGATACTCTGATGTGTGATGTATGAGGAATTATCCTAAAATATTATATATATCTAGGTCATTTGAATCTTGCCATATGGCGTTGCTATATTTCCTTTCTTTCTAGATGGAATGGCTCTGATGTACTTTTGCATGGTGGCTTGCATACATACTCATTTGTGTATGTAGTTGATCCCTTCGCCTGCCGATTACGCCGCCCGTACAGGTCCCGATGAATTGGAAGTGGTTGGGACGGCCGAAAGGTCTACCCGTGACTGGCTTTTAGGGCCCCACCGTACTATTTCAACCACTGCCGTTCACCCAGGCTTGTATCTAGGAGCGTAATTCACCGAGGTAGTTACAATTGGTATCAGAGCCAGCCCGACCTTCAGGGTCTCAGCCAAACGGTCGTTGTCAGTCTAGCAAATATTTTTGGTAGTTATGTATACTAGGGAAAAACAAAACGCGAGAGTAGGACTGCTTCCATTTTTCTTCTTACCCTCCCACCCACCCTCTTCTGGTAAGGAAGTGTAACGTTTTCAATCCTCTTCTTAAAAGTTCAAACTAGGATTCACGTGTTCTGGGTTTCCGTAGTACCATAGGTTGTGTGTTTGTGTGTGTGTGTGTGTAATTCCTTGTCTATCTGTTGCATCCAAGTTGTTATCTAATCGGCCTTTTTGGTTATCAACTGTTGGTACATTCCATACCGACAGTCTTTTGCAAACCGACGCGATCTGTCTTACTCTTTGTATCCGACGTTATCTTGTTTGGGGTGTTCGTTTCCGTAGTTACTAATCTCTAGGTTCAACGTGAGAAGAAGGGGTTAGGATATGTGTTTTACTTATTCATGTGCGGAGTAATGATTTGAGTGCGGGATGGAGTCGCGACCATACCACTACTCTTATCATTCGCTTTTGTATATTGAATTGGTAGAGTCACTAATCTTGATTCGTTAAGTAATTTTGCGCATCTATTGGTATTTTAATGCCGAAATTTGTGAAAAAATTTCTTTGATATATTTGTGTACCACACTCCTTTTCAGTCGTGTGCGATATGCTTAATATCTTTTAGGTGCTTTGAACTTTGTTGATATTTTAATATCATCTTAGTAAATTGTATCCTTTAATCTTGGTTAATTCCATCTTGGTACTATTTTGGATTATTATTATTCTCCATTATAGTACTGACTTGTGTTTTATATCAATCACAGGATGGCTCCACCACGCCGTTCTGATGAGGACATACCACCGGAACTTGGGGCCGCATTGTCAAACATAGCGAATGCCTTGGCAGCAATGCAGCAGAACCAGCAGCGTTTGGAAGAAAGTGTTCGGAGGAATGAGTTTGCTCCACTCCCTCCACCTCCCAAGCGGGGCGACATCAAAAGCTTCCTGAAGTTCAACCCTCGCCAATTTGATGTTTCTGATCGACCACTGGATGCGGATGATTTGTTACGTGAGACGTCAAGGCTGCTGGAGACTGCTGATGTTCCTGAGCAAGAGTGGGTAAAGTGTGCTACTCACCTTCTGAAGGGAGATGCAGCTCTCTGGTGGGAGAATTATCTGAAGGCAAGCTGCACTGGTTTTCAGCCCACTTGGGGACAGTTCTCGGGAGCTTTCAAAGAGCAATTCCTGTCAGAAATTGTCATGGAAAGGATGAAGGAAGCATTTCTCAACCTAAAGCAAGGAAATGATAATGTCAACACCTACATCAGGAACTTCATGAATCTTTCTCGTTATGGTGGCGATGAGGTATCTGATGACAAGAAGAAGCAAAAGAGGTTCAGGCAAGGGCTCAATGCATCGATCAAGTATGCAATCACACATGCAAGGCCGACATCTTTCCTGGAACTACAGCACACAGCTCTGCAAGAGGAAGCAAGCAGGCAAGTGTTTGAGGAGTCCAAGAAACACAACCGTGATGCGTCAAGCTCTTCAGCTATGGCAGCTCCTTCTAAGCGGCGTTTTTGGGTTCCTAACACCCCATCGTCGCTCCCGGCTTCACCAAGACCTGCAAGCTACGCGTCAAGGCCACTAAACTCCATCACTGCGGCTCCCAGGGGCTACACCCACAACTACCCTGGAGCGCCTGGCGGAGTCCCTGGCTACGTTGCTCCATGTCCACCTGGTGCTTGCTTCACGTGTGGAGATCCTGGACATCTGAACTGGAACTGTCCGTTGAAGAACAAAGCTCTCCCTCCACCCCCTCCAAGATCTGCGGCAAGCTCTCCTATGGTTCGTGCACCACCACCTCGGGCTCTCAACATCAACACTAAGCCCGGGTCTGCGGTTGTTCGTGCCAATTGTGTCAACGCCGCTCAAGCTGAGCATGCACCTGGAGTTGTGATGGGTATGCTTTCCGTTAACTCAGTCCCTGCACGAGTTTTGTTTGATTCTGGTGCATCGCATTCTTTTGTTTCTCACAAGTTTGCAAATGAGAATGAGTTAGTCTTGGTCCCTCTCCTTAAGCGGTTGGTGGTACAATCTCCTGGTTCAAACATGAGGGCTGTTCATATCAGCCATGGCAATCAAATTGAGATTGGTGGCTCTTTGTTCTCGGCTTCCTTAATTGTTCTGGGCAATTCTGACATTGATGTCATCTTGGGCATGGATTGGTTGACGGCAAATGCAGCTGTGATTGATTGTGCTGAACGCTCGGTTTCTCTGAAGATTCCTGAAGGCCATATAGTCTTTTCTCCAAGTCTGACTCCTGCTGTCCAGCTTTTCTCTTTGGCGGCTCTGAATGATGATGCTATGGAAGCTATTCAGAGAGTCCCAGTGGTCTGTGAGTTTCCGGATGTTTTTCCTGAAGAGTTGCCGGGTATGCCTCTGGATCGTGAGGTTGAGTTTGTAATTGAGCTTGAACCTGGAACGGCTCCTATCTCCAAGCGGCCTTATAAAATGGGTCCTACTGAGTTGGCTGAACTCAAACGTCAGCTTGATGAACAAGAGAAGTTGGGTTTCATTCAACACAGTACTTCTTCTTGGGGTAGCCCAACAATCTTTGTGAAGAAGCGTGACAGGACTGATAGACTTTGTGTTGACTATCGGGCTCTCAATGCTAAAACCATCAAGAACAAATATCCCCTTCCGCGGATTAATGATTTCTTTGACCAGCTAGCTGGATCTGTGGTATTCTCTAAGCTTGACTTGAGAAGTGGGTATCACCAAATCAAGATACGCAAGGAAGATGTGCCTAAAACAGCTTTCACCACCCGCTATGGCCTGTATGAGTACACAGTCATGTCTTTCGGTCTCACCAACGCACCTGCTACCTTCTCGAGGCTTATGAACTCGGTCTTCATGGAGTACCTTGATAAGTTCGTTGTGGTCTATCTGGATGACATCCTAGTCTATTCCAAGTCTAAGGAAGAGCATGAAGAACACCTGCGGTGTGTCCTAAGCAAGCTGCGTGAGAACCGCTTGTATGCAAAGTTCTCAAAATGTGAGTTTTGGCTGCCTGAAGTAACCTATCTTGGCCATGTCATCTCTGCCAAGGGCATTGCAGTCAACCCGGAAACGGTAAAGACAATTGTTGAATGGCTTCCTCCTGTTAATGTCAAAGAAGTGCGGAGTTTCCTCGGTTTGGCTAGTTATTGCCGTCGCTTCGTTCAGAACTTCTCGAAGATAGCGAAGCCTCTTACCGATCTCCTCAAGAAAGGCAAGAAATACATGTGGACTCCTGCATGTCAAGAAAGCTTTGAGACACTCAAAGAGAAGCTCACTTCCACACCAGTCTTGGTTCCTCCGGATACATCCAAGCCTTTCCAGATATTCTGTGACGCCTCTTTGCAAGGATTGGGTGCGGTCCTTATGCAAGAAAAACAAGTTGTTGCTTATGCCTCTCGACAGTTGAAGACGCATGAGATCAACTACCCCACACATGACCTCGAGCTCGCAGCAGTTGTCTTTGCTTTGAAGCTATGGAGGCACTACTTGCTTGGTAGCCGTTGTGAGATCTTTTCTGACCACAAAAGTTTGAAGTATATCTTCACTCAGCCTGATCTCAACCTTCGGCAGAGGAGATGGATTGAAGCAATCAATGATTTTGATTTGACCATCAACTACACACCGGGCAAAGCTAATGTCATGGCAGATGCTCTTAGCCGCAAAGCTTATGTCAACAACCTCATGATGGAAGAACATCAACCTCTTTTGTGCAAGGAATTCCGTCAGCTCAACCTTGAAGTTGTGGAACAAGGGCATCTCCTGAACCTTCTGGCTACTCCTCTCTTGGAAGAAAAGATTCGTTTTCGTCAGCGTGGTGATCCGCACACCAGAAAGATCACCTCCCAGCTTCAGCTTCCGAAGTATGAGTCCTTCCACATCGATGATCAAGGCACGCTTTTCTTCGACCACCGGATGTTTGTTCCAAACTACCCGGGTTTGAGAGAGCAAGTTCTCAAGGAGGCGCACGATTCTGTTCTATCTATCCACCCTGGCAGCACAAAGATGTACATGGACTTGAAAACACAATATTGGTGGCCTGGTTTGAAACAGTATTGTGCCAAGTATGTCTCGGAATGTGATGTCTGCCGCAGAGTGAAAGCTGTCCATCAGAAACCTTTCGGTCTTCTACAGCCATTGAAACCCCCGGAATGGAAATGGGAGAAAGTAGAGATGGACTTCATCACTGGTTTTCCAAGGTCGCAGAAGGGCAACAATGCAATCTTTGTTGTCATCGATAGGCTTTCTAAAGTGGCTCATTTCTTCCCCGTCAAGGAAACAATTTCTGGAATTCAGTTGGCTGAGCTCTATATCAACAGAATTGTCTCTCTGTATGGGGTTCCGCTTGAGATCAGTTCAGACCGTGGAAGCATCTTCACTTCCAAGTTCTGGGAAAGTTTCCAAAATGCTTCGGGAACAAAGTTGAACTTCAGCACAGCTTACCACCCTCAGTCGCAAGGACAAGTTGAAAGGATCAATCAGATTCTGGAGGATATGCTTCGTGCTTGCGTCATCTCTTTTGGCATGAAGTGGGAAGAATGTCTTCCTTATGCTGAATTCTCTTACAACAACAGCTTCCAGAAGAGTCTGAAGATGGCACCATTTGAGGCTCTCTATGGTCGCAAGTGCAGAACTCCGATTGGTTGGTCAGGTGCAGGAGAAAGAATTTGGTTTGGCCCTGATATTGTAACTCAAGCGGAGGAGAAGGTGCATATCATTCTTGAGAACCTGAAGATTGCTCAAAGTCGTCAGAAGAGCAACTATGACAGGAAGCACACGGACATGGTGTATGCCCCTGGTGATCTCGTGTACCTTCGTGTCACTCCCATGAAAGGCACACACTGGTTCGGTATCAAAGGAAAGTTGGCTCCTAGATACATCGGTCCTTTCAAGATTCGTGGTAGAAGAGGAGAAGTTGCTTATGCCCTGGAGCTCCCGAAAAAACTCAAAGTCCATGATGTTTTCCACATCTCTCAGCTCAAGAAGTGCTTCAAAGATCCCGGCAGGACTGTGGATCATGAGCTAATCGATCTCCAAGAAGACCTGTCTTATCAAGAACACCCCACCAAAATCCTTGAGACCGCAGAAAGAAGGACTCGCAACAAGTCCATCAAGTTCTGCAAGGTGCAGTGGTCACACCATTCTGTGGATGAAGCCACTTGGGAACGTGAAGATGAACTCCGTGCCAACTATCCTACCCTCTTTGTGTCTTCTTCTTCTTCCTAGAATCTCGGGGCGAGATTCCTGTTTAGTGGGGGAGAGTTGTAGCATCCCAGTTGTCTAACACCTATAATGCTACTTGTTCTAGTAATAAAATAGCCACTTCCTACAAATAATTGTTGCATCATCATCATGTCATGTTCATGTCTTCATGCCACCTTGCATTTGAGCATCATACAAAAACCCTTTTGTTTTGGTTCTTATCTCATATGCATTAATATTTGTATTTGCCTCTTGATATTGTATTTGGTTCTTGATATATTGTTAAATGCCCAAGTTGATTTGGGGGCATATCTCTTATTGACTCCACCACCTTTTCTTCACCACCTTATAATTCCACCATCCAACTAATATGAGCTTGGCATTTTAATTGAGTTTACCTCTAGCTCATGTGGGTTGGGTGGATTCCACTCTTAATCTTATGCTTGGCCTTTTCCACCTTTTGGAATGCATGGAATAATGCCACAGGATTTTATGTTGTTGTCACAATATGAATACATGGCATTTTATTGTTTGCATGGCCCATGCAAGTACCATCTTGTGCTTGTCATTGGTTTTTTATTTGGTTTTTGAGTTGATCATCTCCATCTCTTTTTCCCTCTTTTGGCTTGATATATGTTGATCTTGCATAAACCCTAAACCCCCACATCCCTCTCTCTCTCCCTCTTTCTCTCTTGATCATGCTTGATCTTTGTTTGGAGCATGCATGCTTCTCCACCCTAGCTCTCACCCCCCTCTCTCTCTAATCCTCTATCCTAGTTTCCTCTATCACCTACTCCATCATCACCATACCCCATACCCATCCTAGCTAAAACCCTAAGCTACACCTAGTCCAAACAAAACCCTAAGTACCCCCTCTTTCTCTCCTCTCTAGCCGAGCCACCCCTCTAAACCTACCCTAGCATGGCCCCACATGTTCACCATGCCACCTAGCTACCCCACCCCAAACAACCCGAGGCCACCCTCTAATCCAAAACCCTAGACCCGAGCCGACCCCTTTCTCCCTCTCTTCTCTCCCTGCCCTAGGGGCCCCCTCTAGACCTGCCTGCCTACCCCGAGCCCCCTCTACACCCTAGCATCGCCCTGGCCCAGCTGCAGCCTCTCCTCCCTCCCCATGTGCCTGCCCTGCCGATCACGTGAGAGAGGGTGCCCAAAAGGTGGCCGAGCCAACCTTCCCCTCCCCCACGCAACCTCACCTGCCCCCGACCTTATCTACCCCTTCCTCGACCCTCTAGCCTCCCCCAGATCTCCCCTGAGGCCCTGCCTCGCCTCCCCTCTCCTCCCTTTCTTCCACCGCCACCAGCTGCTGACGCCGGCCACCACCGTTGGTTCTCGCTCGAGCACAGCAAACCAGGAGGCGGGCGTGGTGCTAAGGTTGCCGGGGAAGGCCGTGGAGTGCCTCTGCTTCGACCTGTGCACGGAGCCGCGGAGGAGAAGCCCTAGAACCCCTGCCCCAGCATGAGCCGACGCAAACCCTAGCTCCTCTGGACGTCTGCCCCGTCGTCGATCTACTGCGCCTCGACCCGATCCGAGCCCACCATCGAGCCCGCGGTGAGCCTCTCCCCCTCCCTGACAAGGTCCTCCTCGTCGTCGTTTCCTGGACACGCCGATCTTTGCGTCGAGCACGCTGCGTGCGCCGGCGGCGCTGTCGTCTGCTCGCCGCTGCGCCTCACAGACGGCTTAACCGGCCGCCATCCACCCCTCCAACAACCACCTCACCCTACCGCAGTGGTTCCGCGTCCGCGCGAGCGCCCCCGGTCGCGCGTTCGAGTCCCGCCACGCCGCGCCGTTCCTGTCAATTTCGTCAGAGGGGAAGAAAAACAGTGTCGTGGGCACTTTGCATTTTCCCCCCAACCTTTTTGTTTCTAACCCCGCGGTCCGCCTGTCCCACTAACCAGCCGCCGCGGAATACTCCCAGAAAACCCCCAGGCTTTTTATAACCCTTAACCCGCGCTCCAGCCCAGCCCCACCAGTCAGTGCCTGTGTCCGTTTTATGAAAAGGCTCCTGGTTTTTGTGCTCCTCAAACCGCGACCCTCCGACCCCACCTACCAGCCTCCTTGGCCATTTTGCAGCAGGATCCCTGGGTTTTCCAGGCCCTCAACCCGCGGTCCTTCCCCTCTTCTGTACACGTGGGCGGCCCAGTCAGCCTGGCCCCACTTGGCAGTGGCTGTGGCTAGGACGGGGTGTAGTGAAAAAGGTTTTCGGGTTGTCTGTTTTATTTCAAATCCATTTCAAATTAATTCAAATTCAAAATTAAATCTGTTTTTAAATATCTTTTAAATTACAAATCCAAATTCTACATATAATATATGTTTTTGAATCAGAAAAATGTGAGGATTTCAAATATGCCATCCAAATTATGTTTTGAACACTTTAAATTTTCGAGTTGCTTAAAATTACAAGAATGCCACTGGACCCTAATAAATTAATAACTTTTGATTTATAACTCCGAATTTGACAAATGATATATCTAAAATGATCAGCTCGACGAGACCTTTCTGGTTATGCTATCCATGACTTCAATTGCAGCATGCATCATATAAATATATAGTATACAGCAACTAATATGACAATAAAATGTGGCCAAACCTTAATAAAATGATTTATTCCTGTATTCCACACCTCACCCATGCCATGCTACTTTATTGCCATGCAACTTGTGCATCATTCAGCATGGCATGATTGTTTGCTTGACGCATTTTATTCCTATGCTTGTGCATTTTATTTATGTTGGCCCTTGTTTGTTTGGTTCTTCTTCGGATAGACTCTGAGCAGGGGATATATCAAGAGAACCAGGAGCACTACCTAGATCCGTCTCTCGCTTCAACTGAGTTGCCAGGCAAGCACTACCACATGCTTGCATACATACAGTACCTATTGCCTCTATCTTATTCTTGCATCATTGAGTCGCGATTGCATTAAACTGAATCCCAAGTATTGCATAGCTTTTACTTTTAAACCCCACCAAGCTTGTTCCTCCATCCCATGAGCCATTACTACAGGAGTTGTTTGAGCCATGCGAGTCGTAGAACAGCATGTGTAGGGTATGTGAGAGTCTGATGGATAACGAGGTACCTAAACAACTTAACCTGAGTAGTAATGGGATAACTAATGAAAGTGGCACCGGTGGGCAATATCTGCTATTTGGTTTTTCCTGCTCACTTGTGTCCCGTAGGACCCCGAGTACTTGAAACCTGTTCCTTGAATATTCGCGCTATCCACATCCGGGAGGCTTATGGGACCCCCCTGAGCCAGAGCTTGATTCATTCTTATTTCTTGGGGCCACAAACTAGTTTGAGGTTTTATTTACTATCCTGTACTTATGCCATGCTTTACTGCTTTATTACGATTGTGCGAGGAGCACACTGTACTGTTTAGGATCGGGACACGTTTTCGCGGTGTCGACAAGCCCAGTTTTGGGTTCCCAGTCGCTCACAGCCGTCCACCCAAACCTCGGGTCCGTCTCGGAGTCAGCTAGCTTCGTTGCGGGTGTACTCCAAGGGGTGGCCCCCTGAAATATTTCTGAATCTGGTGATTGCTTTGTCGTGAAGGCCTCGTTGGGTTTTGATTTGGTTTTTCCGAGGTTGATCGAGTGTGTGTTGCTATTTGTGCACCCCTGCAGGGTAAAACTTTCTGAAAGCCGTGTCCGCGGTTATGGACGACTTGGAGCACAGTTTCTCGATCATAGACAAGTATAACTAAAGTACCGCTTTTAATTTGACTAAGTAATTGACTAGTAAATAGTGCAACACTCATGGAATGGTTAATAAAACTGCCAACGGATGGGAGGAGTTGTTCGTCCACTTCCTTGTCGGTAAGCGAGGAGGAGGATGGATCTGGTGATATTACTGTTATAACTATTGTCTTTAATTCAAGGACATCCGTCTATCTTTGGTTAGGCGGATGGTTAGCGAGTATCTATAGAACTGTTAGGGTTTATCTTTTGCTGCAATTGCGTCACCCCAGGTTGTGTCCCCTTTAGAGGCATAAAGACTTGCTGAGTACCCTTAGGGTCTCACACGATAAATTATTGGTTCAGATGAACAGGTACCCTCGCAGGACGGATACTGGGTGGAAGAGGCTGATGATGTGGGCAACGATCGTTCGGTGTAGAGATTCCGGGAACGGGGATCCGTGAGATCTGTGGGCGGGATATGCTTATTTCTGTGGCATCTTATGCCGATTTGCTTCTTATCCGTACTCGGACTTGTTTTGCCGCTTCCGCTTGATACTCTGATGTGTGATGTATGAGGAATTATCCTAAAATATTATATCTATCTAGGTCATTTGAATCTTGACGTATGGCGTTGCTATATTTCCTTTCTTTCTAGATGGAATGGCTCTGATGTACTTTTGTATGGTGGCTTGCATACATACTCATTTGTGTATGTAGTTGATCCCTTCGCCTGCCGATTACGCCGCCCGTACAGGTCCCGATGAATTGGAAGTGGTTGGGATGGCCGAAAGGTCTACCCGTGAGTGGATTTTAGGGCCCCACCGTACTATTTCAACCACTGCCGTTCACCCAGGCTTGTATGTAGGAGCGTAATTCACCGAGGTAGTTACAAAAAATTACATGCAAGTCCTATTTAGAAATTTCACTAATGCATAGTGAAAATAATGGGACAAAAGTATGAAGCACCACTTGCCTTTTTGGTAGAGAATATAAGTTCACTCCTTGATCTTGCAATAGTCACACTCTTCAAATTTCACTACAATTCAATCAAGGCACAAATTCAATCTACCATTCAAGCAATTCATCACATAGAATAATAAAAACAAAGCAATGCATGCAAGCATGCCAAAGATTGTTTTATTTGAAAAAGTGGTTTCTAATAGGTTATAAACATTTTAAAACACCTATTGGTCATTTATAAATGTGGCAAAACCATTTGATATCAAGTTAGTGAAAATGGCCACTTTAAATCATTTTGTTTTGCTAGAAATGATTTTATTCAAAGAATAATTTCTAGTGTTATACAAATATATTTTTAAACACAAATGTTAGTGTTTAATGGTCAAGTGTTTATTATTAAAACCATTTGCAAAAGGTTTTACCTATAAACCATTTTTATATCAAAGCAATATTTTATTTTGTTGGAAATGCCTTTAAACAAGGTAATAATTTTATAGGGTTCACCAAATATGTTTTTAAATACTAAATCTTGGTGTTTAGGGTCAGAGAGTTTAATTCAAAACATTTTCAAAAGGTTTTAATCAAAAAGCATTCTTAAAACATATTCAAAAAAATTATTTAACTAGAAATGCTTTAATTCAAAGGAATAATTCCTAAGTGTCACAAAATATATTTTTAAATCTAAAATTTGGTTTCTATGGTCAGTAGGTTCAAAATAAACCATTTACAAAAGATTTTATCCTAAAATCATTTCTAGAATGAATTTTATACATAAAATAGGTCTACACATGTTTCTGCAAAAACAACCAATTTTACAGAAGCAAAACATTAAAAATAGGAAAGTTCACATTTTTCTGAATCCAGTGATATAAAAATTGTAAAATTTGGACGTGTGGATTTAAAGTTATGAAATTTACAATTTCAAACATTTAAAAGACAAGTTTCTGTTTCTAAAACAGACACTGTGCCACGCGTTGTGTTCTTACTGGACGATACCGTTTCGCGTGGATCGCTCGATTCTAGCCGTCAGATCTAATGTGCATCGCACGCTTCAGATTGATCCATACACTTTCGATTAGTCAATCTATCTACACCGCAAGATGAAGATCTCACGGCTCACAAACGAATGACCAAAGTCTGGCGGCGTGTAACACCCTCAGAATCGGACCTATGCAAGATTTAGCGAAACCCGCCAAACCCGCATAGAACGATTCAAAGGTGCCCACCAGGCACTTTCGTGCGGGTGGAAAACGAAGTAATAACATTACACAAGAGTCCTCTATGGGACCCACAGAACAGATATATATATAACAGCGACTCAAAGAGTCAAGAATACAGATATACGGTACAGAGATCCAAATCACCTTGAAAATGATAGAGCGTCCGACTACGAACAAGATGCAAATGGGGCTAAGAGCCCTGAAGAATAACCAATGGCGTCCATAACCCTGCCCAGGCCAAGCCGGAAGGGTAACCCTGCTAACGGCGTCGATCTCAAAACCTGCTTAAACAAAAGGGGTGTCGACAAAGGGCAAAGGAAAAAGAGGAGCGTCAGTACTGAGGCCAGTACACGGCAAGGCTAGAATTCGGCGGTCCTCGCCTACATAGGTGTGGTGGACTGAGCGGCAGCAGCACGCACTAAACAACCTATAGAGACTCGATACAACTGGCGGTTATCAGAGTGGGATAAGAAAGACCTATGCGGAACCAACCTGAATCTAACACCAAACAAAACCATCCTGGTATTTCCCCCTCAAGACCAAACGAGGAAGTCAGCCGAGGAACTCACACAGTTGGCAGTTTTATTTATTCAGTTATCGTTGCAGTGATTACTAGTCAGCTATAGATAATCATCCCGATAAAATAAGCAGTGGGCCGTTTTAGTTAATCATTCCAGTGTAGTTGCAACACTTACTAATCAGATAAAGATAGCATGAGATAACCCAAAACCCAGCAGTTGTTGGTACTTTTATTCATCCATTCCGTTGTAACTGCATTATTTACTAGTCAGGTACAATGGTCGCAAACGACACTCCAACAAGCACTTGTGGGCAGTATTATTTAGCCATTTCATTATAGTGAAGCTGATTACTAGTCATTATAAAGTCAAATTTATAGCAATAAACTTTAGTTATGCTTGTCTATGGTCGAGATACTGTGCTCCAAGTCGTCCATAACCGCGGACACGGCTTTCAGAAAGTTTTACCCGGCCGGGGTGCACCAATAGCAACACACACTCGATCAACCTCGGAAAAACCAAATCAAAACCCAACGAGGCCTTCACGACAAAGCAATCACAGGATTCAGAAATATTTCAGGGGGCCACCCCATTAAGCTACCCGCAACGAAGTAAGCAAGCTCCGAGACGGACTCAAGGTTTGGGTATACGGCTGTGAACGACTGGGAACCCAAAACTGGGCTTGTCGACACCGCGGAATCGTGTCCCGATCCTAAACAGTACAGGTGCTATCTGTCGCACAATTTAAATAAAGTAGTAAAACATGGCATAAGTACAGGATCGTAAATAAAACCTCAAACTAGTTTGTGGCCCCAAGAAATAAGACTGAATCAAGCTCTGGCTCAGGGGGGTCCCATATACCTCCCGGATGTGGATAGCGCGATAAATCAAGGAACAGGTATCAAGTACTCGGGGTCCTACGGGACACAAGTGGGCGTTCGGAAACCAAATATTATCTATCACCCACCGATGCCTCTGCTTACTTCAATTTTAGTTGTTAAACAGGAATTAAAGTGAACGATAAGTAAAACTAGGATCATCTCCAACATCAACATGCGGCAATACATCAACAACTGTGGCACTTGTCGACACGCAACAGCACTTGAGCAAGCGACTACGACACGCAAGTCCAACTATCTACCAAACAACAGGTAATAGGATGTGGCCAAGGCAATATACGGCTGCAAGGGATAGTACGGGTACGGAAACTAGAGCATCGCAACATAGATAGCAATAGATCAACATGAGGGAATAAATACTATAAATGTAAGATAGGTAGAAAGGGGGAGATGCTCGCCTGAAAAACATTGTCGAAGGTTCAACCGAAGATCGGGGCGAAGCTCACATCAACTCAACGGCCTTATCCGCGAAGAAGCAAAACACTAGAAGAAACACCGGATGCAATATTTAATACGACGGCAGAAGATCGGCATGATGCATGTATGATGCATGGCATGGCAAAGGTGCAATGCAATTAGGTCATATTAGGCAGAACCGGGGTCCCGTCGATTATTTAAACGGTTCAAGTTGTTTAGAACCCCGCAATTTTAAATGTTGTTTTAACAAGGCAAAAGATAGTACCGGGTTCGCTACTCAAATTTAAATGAGGCCGATATGAGACTAGTTTTGCTCGCATATGGGCCCCATATTTAATTATAAGGTGAATCGGCATAAGGCCCCCAAACCACATGACAAGCATGCATGCAAGAATGACAAGTTAATATGCAACAGGTTTATTATATTATAAAATAGGGTTCGGGAAAAGGTTCACACATTAGGGGCTCGACGATCTTGGGGTTCCGGGGTTCGGGGTTGGTCTCGGGGTCCGGGGTTCGACGGGATCGTTCTCGGGATTGGATACAAGGTGAAGAACTTGGCGTTCCGGGAAGAAGGACTTGGTTCGGCGTCAGGGGCGCATCGGATTCTTCCGGGCCGGTGCCGATCTTATCGTATCCGTGGTAGTCGGGCCATGTTGTCGGTCTTGGCGTCCGGGATGAAGTGCTTGTTGTTCCGGTGGCGATCTTGGCGCTCGGTGTCCGGGGCGCATCGGGTGCCCCTGGTCGCTGTCGTTCTTGTTGTCGTGCAGATCTTGTCGGTTCCGCGGGTCGGGTCGGACTTGGCGTCCGGGGGTTCGTCGTTCCGCTCCAGGGACGGTCTTGAGGTCGATGGAGTACTTGAATAGCTGACACCGAGTTCAATAGGGCCCCTCGGGATAATCTTCGAACCTCGATGGTCTTCTAGTGACGCCCTTTTTGGCTCCATCTTGGCGTTGGCCCACGGAAGATTTTGCGGTTTTGCCGTCTCCATACCCAACAGATTAGTACCAACTTGGTACTACACAGAACGTGCACGGTTGGAGGCAGATGGCAAGGCGTCGTCGGTGTGGGTCCCGCGGGGGAGGTGGGTCCAGGCGGGGCCATCTGTTGCGCGCGGAAGGGAGGCGAGGGGCTCGGGGAGCGGCTCGCTGGCGAGGCGGGCCGGGCTGGCGGACGAGGTTGGCGGGCGGCGCTCGCGTCCGGCGAGGTCGGGGAGCAGAGGCGGCGGCTCGGAGGAGGAACCAGGGCGGCGACGACTGCTGAGGCCAAGGCGCGGCGGGGGAAGCAGAGGAGCCCCAGGCGGGCTCGCCCGGAGACGGGTTCTTAGCGGGGCCCGCGCGCGGGAGCCGGCGAGGAGGAAGGAGGGAGGACGCCTGGGAGGGAGCGCGGGGCGGAGCGGCGGAGGCGGCGTCGGGGAAGCTAGGAGGGAGGAGGAGCCCGGCGACAGAGGTGAGGGGAGCGGGGCGAGCCGGGGAAGAAGAACAGGGGAGGAGGCGTCGCGCGCGTGGGCGTGAGAAGCGTGCGTGGGGCTGGGGCTGCGCGGGGCCAGGGGATCGGGTGGGGATCTGCTGTGGAGGGGGAAGCGTGTGTGCTGTGGGGGTGGGTTGTGTGAGGGAGTGGGGAGAGGGGGTTGGACAAGTGGCAGCCCGGGATAGGCTAGGGGAAAGAGGTGAGGTGAGGTGGCGTATGGCGATTGGCCAGGGTGAGGTGGAGGCTGGGTGTGGGTAGGTTAGTTGGTAGCTGTAGGACTAATGGGGTGGGCCGATTTAATTTTCTGGGGGTGGTCGTTCGGGTCGATTCGGCCCGTTCGACTGCCCCCACTAAAACAATTAAATGTTTTATTTAATTCCAACAAGCCTTTTGCAAACTAATAGCAGACAAAGTAAAATATTCCGGCGACCCGGTTTTGATATTTGAATAAAGATGGGGCGTTTTAGAAAACAAAACGGGTTTTGCGAAAATAGTTTTAGACAAACAACATATGATGATGACGATGCAATGCACAAATTCAACGCGATTTTCTAGTAGTGGTTTTGCGGGATGCCACAATTCGACACCACTAACAATGGATCTCGCCCTCGAGATCTGCCTCATGGTACCGGAAGAGAGGTCGGCGATCTGCATCTTCTCGCTTCGTGTAGATCCTCGCGACACCACTAACAAGAGGTCGTTGTCCGTGATCGTCGAGAGAACACTCCGGAAACAAAAGGTCGAAGGTAGAGGTATCAACAAATAAAGCCACCTCTAGCTTCCGTGGACGGAGTAAAACTGCTGGATCCACTGATTCGATGTACAAGAGCAAATGATAAGAGTAGTCGGATGGTGATCAGTCCATCGCGCACCCAAACCATTACTCTGCACACGAATAGGCGGGTTAGGCAACCAACTCTCGGAATCGGACTGAAGATCTCGACAAGCGAGGTTCGGAACAACGGAGTGATGCAGACTCTGCATCGGATCTGGCGTAGATGATGTCGTCGCGTCGGAAAACACCGGATAGCACAAACAAGGAACAAAGAATGGTACCACATCAGACGGACTCCTCAAGCAGCATGAACACCGGATGGTAGGACACCGTTATCAAAGAAGGAAGCGAAACCCTGAAGGTACGACGGAACCCAACCACGAGAATTCCTGGACTCGAAGAAAAGATAAGAGAGCAGATTCAAAACACGTCGAGATAAGAGGAGAATAGCAGAGGGGTAAGAAGTAAAATCAGACCTAATCAGAACTATCCAACCGATTTTGCAAAAATAGTTTTGACACTCTACTTCGGCCGTTAGCTAGGTTATCCTACAGGCTGGACTTGTGGGGTATCGCAACTGCTGAGCTCTGATACCACTCTGTAACACCCTCAGAATCGGACCTATGCAAGCTTTAGCGAAACCCGCCAAACCCGCATAGAACGATTCAAAGGTGCCCACCAGGCACTTTCGTGCGGGTGGAAAACGAAGTAATAACATTACACAACAGTCCTAGATGGGACCCACAGAACAGATATATATATAACAGCGACTCAAAGAGTCAAGAATACAGATATACGGTACAGAGATCCAAATCACCTTGAAAATGATAGAGCGTACGACTACGGACAAGATGCAAATGGGGCTAAGAGCCCTGAAGAATAACCAATGGCGTCCATAACCCTGCCCAGGCCAAGCCGGAAGGGTAACCCTGCTAACGGCGTCGATCTCAAAACCTGCTTAAACAAAAGGGGTGCCGACAAAGGGCAAAGGAAAAAGAGGAGCGTCAGTACTGAGGCCAGTACACGGCGAGGCTAGAATTCGGCGGTCCTCGCCTACATAGGTGTGGTGGACTGAGCGGCAGCGGCAGCACGCACTAAACAACCTATAGAGCCTCGATACAACTGGCGGTTATCAGAGTGGGATAAGAAAGACCTATGCGGAACCAACCTGAATCTAACACCAAACAAACCCATCCTGGTATTTCCCCCTCGAGACCAAACGAGGAAGTCAGCCGAGGAACTCACACAGTTGGCAGTTTTATTTATTCAGTTATCGTTGCAGTGATTACTAGTCAGATATAGATAATCATCCCGATAAAATAAGCAGTGGGCCGTTTTAGTTAATCATTCCAGTGTAGTTGCAACACTTACTAATCAGATAAAGATAGCATGAGATAACCCAAAACCCAGCAGTTGTTGGTACTTTTATTCAGCCATTCCGTTGTAATTGCATTATTTACTAGTCAGGTACAATGGTCGCAAACGACACTCCAACAAGCACTTGTGGGCAGTATTATTTAGCCATTCCATTATAGTGAAGCTGATTACTAGTCATTATAAAGTCAAATTTATAGCAATAAACTTTAGTTATGCTTGTCTATGGTCGAGATACTGTGCTCCAAGTCGTCCATAACCGCGGACACGGCTTTCAGAAAGTTTTACCCGGCCGGGGTGCACCAATAGCAACACACACTCGATCAACCTCGGAAAAACCAAATCAAAACCCAACGAGGCCTTCACGACAAAGCAATCACAGGATTCAGAAATATTTCAGGGGGCCACCCCATTAAGCTACCCGCAACGAAGTAAGCAAGCTCCGAGACGGACTCAAGGTTTGGGTATACGGCTGTGAACGACTGGGAACCCAAAACTGGGCTTGTCGACACCGCGGAATCGTGTCCCGATCCTAAACAGTACAGGTGCTATCTGTCGCACAATTTAAATAAAGTAGTAAAACATGGCATAAGTACAGGATCGTAAATAAAACCTCAAACTAGTTTGTGGCCCCAAGAAATAAGACTGAATCAAGCTCTGGCTCAGGGGGGTCCCATATACCTCCCGGATGTGGATAGCGCGATAAATCAAGGAACAGGTATCAAGTACTCGGGGTCCTACGGGACACAAGTGGGCGTTCGGAAACCAAATATTATCTATCACCCACCGATGCCTCTGCTTACTTCAATTTTAGTTGTTAAACAGGAATTAAAGTGAACGATAAGTAAAACTAGGATCATCTCCAACATCAACATGCGGCAATACATCAACAACTGTGGCACTTGTCGACACGCAACAGCACTTGAGCAAGCGACTACGACACGCAAGTCCAACTATCTACCAAACAACAGGTAATAGGATGTGGCCAAGGCAATATACGGTTGCAAGGGATAGTACGGGTACGGAAACTAGAGCATCGCAACACAGATAGCAATAGATCAACATGAGGGAATAAATACTATAAATGTAAGATAGGTAGAAAGGGGAGATGCTCGCCTGAAAAACATTGTCGAAGGTTCAACCGAAGATCGGGGCGAAGCTCACATCAACTCAACGGCCTTATCCGCGAAGAAGCAAAACACTAGAAGAAACACCGGAAGCAATATTTAATACGACGGCAGAAGATCGGCATGATGCATGTATGATGCATGGCATGGCAAAGGTGCAATGCAATTAGGTCATATTAGGCGGAACCGGGGTCCCGTCGATTATTTAAACGGTTCAAGTTGTTTAGAACCCCGCAATTTTAAATGTTGTTTTAACAAGGCAAAAGATAGTACCGGGTTCGCTACTCAAATTTAAATGAGGCCGATATGAGACTAGTTTTGCTCGCATATGGGCCCCATATTTAATTATAAGGTGAATCGGCATAAGGCCCCCAAACCACATGACAAGCATGCATGCAAGAATGACAAGTTAATATGCAACAGGTTTATTATATTATAAAATAGGGTTCGGGAAAAGGTTCACACATTAGGGGCTCGACGATCTTGGGGTTCCGGGGTTCGGGGTCGGTCTCGGGGTCCGGGGTTCGACGGGATCGTTCTCGGGGTTGGATACAAGGTGAAGAACTTGGCGTTCCGGGAAGAAGGACTTGGTTCGGCGTCAGGGGCGCATCGGATTCTTCCGGGCCGGTGCCGATCTTATCGTATCCGTGGTAGTCGGGCCATGTTGTCGGTCTTGGCGTCCGGGATGAAGTGCTTGTTGTTCCGGTGGCGATCTTGGCGCTCGGTGTCCGGGGCGCATCGGGTGCCCCTGGTCGCTGTCGTTCTTGTTGTCGTGCAGATCTTGTCGGTTCCGCGGGTCGGGTCGGACTTGGCGTCTGGGGGTTCGTCGTTCCGCTCCAGGGACGGTCTTGAGGTCGATGGAGTACTTGAATAGCTGACACCGAGTTCAATAGGGCCCCTCGGGATAATCTTCGAACCTCGATGGTCTTCTAGTGACGCCCTTTTTGGCTCCATCTTGGCGTTGGCCCACGGAAGATTTTGCGGTTTTGCCGTCTCCATACCCAACAGATTAGTACCAACTTGGTACTACACAGAACGTGCACGGTTGGAGGCAGATGGCAAGGCGTCGTTGGTGTGGGTCCCGCGGGGGAGGTGGGTCCAGGCGGGGCCATCTGCTGCGCGCGGAAGGGAGGCGAGGGGCTCGGGGAGCGGCTCGCTGGCGAGGCGGGCCGGGCTGGCGGACGAGGTTGGCGGGCGGCGCTCGCGTCCGGCGAGGTCGGGGAGCAGAGGCGGCGGCTCGGAGGAGGAACCAGGGCGGCGACGACTGCTGAGGCCAAGGCGCGGCGGGGGAAGCAGAGGAGCCCCAGGCGGGCTCGCCCGGAGACGGGTTCTTGGCGGGGCCCGCGCGCGGGAGCCGGCGAGGAGGAAGGAGGGGGGACGCCTGGGAGGGAGCGCGGGGCGGAGCGGCGGAGGCGGCGTCGGGGAAGCTAGGAGGGAGGAGGAGCCCGGCGACAGAGGTGAGGGGAGCGGGGCGAGCCGGGGAAGAAGAACAGGGGAGGAGGCGTCGCGCGCGTGGGCGTGAGAAGCGTGCGTGGGGCTGGGGCTGCGCGGGGCCAGGGGATCGGGTGGGGATCTGCTGTGGAGGGGGAAGCGTGTGTGCTGTGGGGGTGGGTTGTGTGAGGGAGTGGGGAGAGGGGGTTGGACAAGTGGAAGCCCGGGATAGGCTAGGGGAAAGAGGTGAGGTGAGGTGGCGTATGGCGATTGGCCAGGGTGAGGTGGAGGCTGGGTGTGGGTAGGTTAGTTGGTAGCTGTAGGACTAATGGGGTGGGCCGATTTAATTTTCTGGGGGTGGTCGTTCGGGTCGATTCGGCCCGTTCGACTGCCCCCACTAAAACAATTAAATGTTTTATTTAATTCCAACAAGCCTTTTGCAAACTAATAGCAGACAAAGTAAAATATTCCGGCGACCCGGTTTTGATATTTGAATAAAGATGGGGCGTTTTAGAAAACAAAACGGGTTTTGCGAAAATAGTTTTAGACAAACAACATATGATGATGACGATGCAATGCACAAATTCAACGCGATTTTCTAGTAGTGGTTTTGCAGGATGCCACACGGCGCAGCGACGATGGCTGGCGGCGGAGCGCTCTGGCAGTGGCGTCGCCGGCGATACAGGAAGCGAGAGAAGGAGGGAATAGCTTTCCAGACTCGTCGTGCATTGCTGATGCTCAACATACTCGTGGTTGGCGAAGGGGTGCACGGAGTCGACGGTATTGCTCGCCGGAGATGTTGCTGACGACAAGCGCTTCTGTTCGATGTCGTTGGCGAGTGTATAGGTCACGCCAAGAAAAAGCAGAGACGGTGTTAGACGCGCGATGGAACGGAGATTGTAGGGGTATAGTCCAGAGAGGAATGGGAGGTCGGGATTTACCATAGAAGCTAGCCGGAATCGAAGCAGACGGCGGCGTGTTCTATCAAGAACGTTGCCGAGCCTACGGTGCTCGTGCGGGCGAGTGGGTGGCACCGGAGTGTGCGCCTGGCGATCGGGAGTAGTATTGTGGAGGCCAAGGAGGAAGGGGAGTAGCCGGAATCATCGCTGGAAGTTCGTCGGGGTCAGTTGCTTGCGGCGAGGAATTGGCGCAGCCTGGGGGCAGAGGGGGAATGGCGCCTGGGGGAAAGGTAGAGGGGGCGGAGGCGAGTTAACGAGCGTGATTCACTGGGCGAATTACTCCTGCATCAATGCGAATTTCAAGCCGAGAATTAACGCCAGAAACGGCACGAGGGATTAGGGGCGTGGTCACCGCGGGGAAGAAGACGACTAGCAAGTGGGGTCGTTCTGTCAGCGAGAGAGAGAGGGTTCAGGTGGGGTCGTCTCGTCAGCGACTGGGTGGGTGCGGTATGAGTGAAAGAAAATGGTTCGCCAAGGGAGAAGGGGGAAGTGGGCTGCATTGCTGGGCCAGATAGGTTAGCTGGGCTGGGCTGGCTTCTTTTATTTTTTTCTTTCTGGTTTATTTTTCTTTTTGTGATTTCATTTTCTGTTTTCAAATTTAAACACATAATTAAATTCAGATTGTTGTTCAAATATTTTCCAAACTTTCAATATATTTTAGTACTGTTATAAATGTGTTTTTAAAGACCATTTTGGAATAATCCCTTTATTCAATTATGGTTTATTCTTTATTTAAATTAGGCACTTGTTTTTATTCAAATAAGATTTTAATTATATTTTCAAACCCTTATTTGAATTCTAATTTTCACCAAACCTTTTTTCAGTAGGTTTTATTTATTCATTAGTACAAATAATTCACTTTGAATTATTTAAAGTATTTCAATATGATTTATTAATCATTTAAATTGGGTAATTGTCTTTATTCAAATAAAATCCAATATGGTTTTAAATCCATATAAATTTTATTCAAATAATTCTTTTAAGTTAATTACATAACTTTTTAATCCACTTTGGTAAATTCCAATTTATTATTTTCTCATGACTTAATTAATCATTTTCATTAGGGATTTTGTCCTTATTCAAATGGAATAGAATTTGGTTAATGCCATATAATTTTATTTGAATATTCCTTATCCCTTTATTTTAATTGGAATATCTTTATTTCATTTGCTTCTGGATTTGGCCAAGATTTAATTTGGCTTTTAAATATTCCTTATTTATTTATTGCTTTCTTTGTCTTATAAAATCCATATCTTTTATTTGTGGATCCAAACTTGGTGATTCCAATTTGTAGAATTTTATTTAATACTTGTTTATCCTTTTAAATCACTAAGGATTATTTTTCTCGCAATTTGGTATGAATTTTAGATAGGAGCTTTTATTAGTCTTGGAAATTTAATTTCTTTATCTTATTAAATTCATAAGATTTTATCCATGACTCCAAATTAAATGAAACCAATTTCTATGGTTTTATAATATTTTTATTTATCATTCTTGATCATTTATAAATTTTTGTTGACAAATTTTTATATGGATCAAATCCATAGTCTTAGAGAGATCTTGGAAATGATGTTCTTCCATTAGGGTTTTAGGGTTTTGGTTTAACTTTTCCAAGTTTGAATTTCAAGGTACATTCATTGATGAATGCATTTCACTTGATTGAAATTTTGTTTGATTCCTTTTTCATTCAAAGTTTGTTCAAGATGGGATTTGATGTTTCCCATTTGGAATCAAAAAGTTTTTCACCCTAAATTTCAACAATTATTTATTTTGTTTATTTATTTTTCACATTTCAAAATTTGGAAAATTTTGGGATGTGAAAACTAGGTATGGAGAGATACCGACGATCAGACCTCGGATACGTAAAATATCGTGAGACAAAGGGAAATTGGTATCGTATGTAAATGATTCATTTGATCGCAAAGTAATCGTAAAAATATGTGGGAGACATATGAATTTCTAGATTCCTCTATTGGCTATTGATAAGAGAAGAGTCTCGGTCATGTTTGCATAATTCACGAACCGTAGGGAGACACACTTAAGGATTCAATGTTGTTTATTATATATGGAATGTGAGTAAGAAGACCGAATGTTGTTCGGAGTCTCGAATGGGATCCAGGATATCACGAGGAGATCCGGAATGGTCCGAAGAATAAGATTCATATAAGGGAAGTCCAATTCCATGAAGGGTTCGCAACATAGAAAACAAAAAAATTCCTACGATGGAAATAACTATGTACCAAGATCTATCTACTAGATACAAGCAACGGGTGGATATATATCCATAGAATACATACCCTCGAAGACCGAATAGCGTTAACAAGGTTGTACTCGTGGATGATGTAGTCGAACGCTTGTCGATCTCAAGATCGAGAAGAAGTCCATTTGGTCCAGCAGGTCTAGCACAATCTAGTCCAGCACCACAAAGCACTGGTGCATCCGTGATCGCACACATGTTCGGATACCCCGACAATCTCCGTGCCCTTGCTCCAGCGAAGCAGTGGAAGCAACAAATCCTTCCAGAAAAAGCCACCGAGAACATGTATCTCGCTAATCCATGACCATGGGGAATTCAAAAGGGGGGAGAGAGATCCTTCACGAGGAGGTGTGAGAGTGGAGGAGGAGGTGATACTTATATAGGGGAGGGGCCAGCCCAAGGGGGCATGGTCCCCATCCATGGAGGGTGCCCCCACCTCTCCCTCATTCATGTGGTGAAAGCTCCACTCACATAAAGATGACCCTCCATTTTCTCCACACAAATTCCCATTAAATTTCCACCAAATTTAATGTAATATCTCTTTACATAAAACTCCTTTTATTTATTTATTCAGAATTTTGTTAATCACTCTAATTAACAAACATTCACATAAAACCTCTTACAACATTTCAATTTCACTTGCAGAACTAGTTTCAACAATTTCAACCGAAACAGTTCCGATGTCTAGTGAAATAATTCATGCGCTTTGTAATTCTTTCTCTGGCATATTATTTTCTCCAAATGGTGTCGGTATACCTTAAGTGTGTCACCATACGGTTCGCAAATAATGCAGACATGATTGAGACCCCTCTCCGATCAATAATCAGTAGCGGGACCTGGAGATCCGTACTGACTCCCACACATTCAACGATGACTTATGTGATCGTATGAACCTTATACGCATGTAACTCAATCCCTTTGTCTCGCGATATATTACATGTCCGATATTCGATCATTGGTATCTTCATAACTAGTTTGATCTCGTTACCGACATGCACTCTATTGTTGTTCCCGTGATATAACATCCTAGTGATCAAATCACTTGCTTGCAAGCTAACTAATGTGATATCACCGAGAGGGCCCAGAGATATCTCTCCGTCATCGGGATGGAAAAAGTCCACTCTTGATTCATGAGCCTCAACATAACACCTTCGTAGCACTGAACCCATCTTTATAGTCACCCTGTTACGGTGTGACGTTTGATGTTATCAAGATACTCTTCCGGTGTTAGTGATTGACGTGATCTCATGGTCTAAGGATTAAGATTACTTCATATGATGTTATAGAAATATAAACACAATGACCTTGATCGTAATGCTATACTTCGGATGAATGTTCATTACATCATTCCAACAATGTTGTGACCTCATTATTAATAACATCCAATATCCATGATTAGGAAACCTTTGATCATCTTGTTAATCAACGAGCTAGTTTATAAGAGAGACATAACTAGGAACTTTCTATTTGTTTATTAAACACACATGTATTAATGTTTCCGTATTATACAATTATAGCATGCAAAATAAAAATTTATCATAAACTTGGAATATACATAATAACAACTTTATTATTGCCTCTCGGGCATATTCCCTTCAGTCTCCCACTTGCACTATAGACAATAATCTAGTTTGAAAACTTTGCGTATTGAAAACCTATGGCTTGCTGGTGTTCCATATACGCGATTGCAAGTGGTTAACATAATCTACGGATCTGATGCTTTCAGGTCCGTGTGTATTTGCATGTCTTTGCGTCTTCACACATTACTCATTCTCTAATGAGATGGCATTGTATAAATTTGTTCTTTTGGTGAGACCTTTAGTTCCTTAGGGTTAAATAATGTAGATACTACTGTCATACAATATATCTTTAGTGTTAGCCCATTAAGAACCACACCTTAGTTTGATAACAAACTACTTGACACAAATGCCCTCCGTTGCTGCTACTATAGAAGTCATATACTTAGCCTTTTGTTGCAGTATCTGTCATAATGTCTTAACTTTGGAATTCATCCAAATCCGTTATGGAAACTTCTTTCCATTTCATTGTACCACCCATAGTTTAAATTGAGATAAACTTAATTTGTATCTTGTGATGAAACTAGTGTCATTTTACAATGAACTATTTGTCTCTTATAAAAATATAATATATTCTTAATTTTTCCAAAATATTATAAGAATATCCTTACTATCGTACAATGATCATTTTATGATTCATTCTGGTATATGCTCATAACACTTAGAGCATAGGACATATCTGGATGTGTACATATCATGGTATGATTGATCAGAATATTCTTGTGATTTCACTCATCAAGTGTCAAAGCATTTGAATCTTGTTTCACTTACCAAGTGTTAGTACACTTGAATCTTGATTTAATTCTTTTCCATGCGGCAAGAACCTTTTGTCGTCGTTTCTATATTGAACTCCTTAAATATCTCATATATGTACGTTTGGCATAACCATATTAGCGTCATAGTCTATCCATGTAGACATTCACTACTAGGAAACATCTAATTCGTGGCGCACTAGGGGTGTGCCACAAGGCGTGCGCTACGGCTAAAAGTTAGCCGTGGCGCACTAGGTGGTGCGCCACACATATGGAAAGATAACCATGGCGCACTAGGCGTTGTGCGCCATGCATATGAAAAGTTAGCCATGGCGCACTGGGTGTTGTGCGCCACGGATACAAATTTCAAAATTCAAAAAAGCGGGATATATGGATCTCGCCGCCCCTGCAGCCGTCAGTGTCGTCGCTCGTCGGTGCGGGTCGTCGCCGTCGCCTCGTCAGAATGGTCACCGCCGTCGTCATTGCCTCACCTTGTCAGAGAGGCCTCATCGGATAGCTCGTCTTCGTTGGAACTGCAAGGAGGAGGAGGAGAAGAAGAAGAATAAGGATCCCGCCATCACCGTCATCCCTGCAAGGAGGAGGAGAAGAAGAAGAAGAAGAAGAAGAAGAAGAAGAAGAAGAAGGAGCCCATCGTCGCCGTCGTCACTGCAAGGAGGATGCCGCCGTCACCATCTTCACTGCAAGGAGGAGGAGGAGAAAGAGAAAGAGAAGGAGGAGGAGGAGGAGGAGGAGGAGGAGAAGAAGGAAAGGAGAAGGGGGGAAAAGGAAAAGGAAAAGGAGAAGGGAGGAAAAGGAAAAGGAAAAGGAGAGAAGGGGAGGGAAAGTAGAGGGGTAGGTGGGCGGGGTGCTGATTTGAATTTTGAATCCCGCCCACTTACTCGTGGCGCACTAGGTGGTGGTGCGCTACGGGTAAGTTGCCCTCTATTTTTTTTTTGCAGGAAAAAACTGTCTTTTGACCGTAACTTTTTAGTCTTTTCAAATTTTTAAAATCTAAAAAATCTCTAAACGACCAAAGGTCGTTGCGAGCGGATGCGTAATCTCGTTCTGGTAATTTTGGTATATTATACATTTTTTCCGACATCGTATGCAAAAGTTATGCCCGTTTTACCGTGACATGACCTTTTTTTACATAAAAAAGTCGAAATTCTCGTTTGTTAATTTTCCTACAAACTATACCACATTACCTATCTAAGTATGAAAGGATTTTATTTTTGAAGTGTTTATCATTTTTTTATTTTTTGTAAAGCCTAAAAAGGCGATCCATGGGGTGGGGGTGGGGTGGAGTTGGTGCACACCACTTAGCCGTAGGGCACTAGGACAGGGTGCCCTACGACTAAGTTTACCCAGCAGGCCACAACCCACACATCCGTAGCGTACTAGGTTAGGTGCCCTACTAGTAATTTTCACACCCGTAGCGCACCCTGACCTAGTGCGCTACGGGTATGTGGTCTGCGGCCACCTGTGCCATGGCCAACACATAGCCGTGGCGTACCACCCCATGTGCGCCACGCTTACGGCTGTTAGCCGTAGGGCACCTGTGGGCAGTGCGCCACGTCTATTTTACCCGTGGGGCACCTCCAGCACGTGCGCCACAGATGTATGGATTACCTATAGCCGTTTTCCTAGTAGTGGTTCATGCTAAATATTCGGGTTTTTCCTAAGTCTTTCATCAAAATGAAATTCTCAACCTTTATCAATAAAAGATACATCATTTCCAATCAACAATATGTCCTCCACATAATGTATTAGAAATATGTCTCAGCTCTTCCACTTAATTTTTTGCAAATGCAAGCATCTCGTCTCCTGATGAAATTAAACTTCTTTAATAGTTTCATCACGGTGAAGCTTCCAACTCCGCGATGCTTACTTCAACCATTAAAGTTTGCATGCCCTTTTTAGCATCATTTGAATTAACAAAACCCTTTGAATCGTGTCATGCACACGTCCTAGGTAACCATTCTATTAGAAGAACTTTGTTTTGTTTGTCCAACTACCATATACCAAATTATATGTAGTGGTTGCTAAAAAATCCGTCCAGACTAAATATCACTATGAAAGATCAAATCTTGTCATAGTCAACTCCTTGAACATTGTCGTAAAAACTTTACCGACATGTCGACTATTTCATAGATGTGAAACATCCATGTTTGTTTCTTTATAGATTAAAATACGACCGATAGGTTTTTACACCTTTCTGGAGGGTATTCCAAGTTCAAAAAAAACTTGATTTCTCGTGTATGCAACTATCACGGATTATATGGCTTCAAGCCATTTGACGGAGTCAGGGCCCATCATCGCTTCTTTGCATGTAGTCGGTTCATCATTGTCAAACAATAATGATTTACTCTCAAATATTAGAATTTGATTGTTTATCCGACCTACTTGGTTCAATAGGAACTTAGAACTCTGTGGCCACAACCTTTGAGGCATGTGAGGCATGAGAATTATGGCTGCCTCCGGAAAGTTTTCTGGCGCTGCGCAACTCAGCACATATAGCTAAGGTTCGTTAACCTTATTAAAGTTCTATTGTCCTTCCACTTTAACTTTTGCGAAAAAAATCCTTTTTCAAGAAACTTGACATTCTAAGCGACGAACGCTTTTTCCTTCAGTGTTATGCAGGAACACCCAATGGTTATTCGAAATAACCTATAAAGACATGCTCATCCGACTTTGGTTGTAAACATCTTACTTATGCTTAGTATACCAAAATTTTAGAAAGGACAACTTGGGTTTTATCCCAAACCATAACTTACATGGTGTCATTTCAATGGATCAAGATGGAGCTCTTTTTAGTGTAAAAGCGGTAGTCTCTAAATCTTTAATCTTTTAAAACATAATGGCAGTTTTATAAATAACACCTTTGATCCAACCATGTTAAACAAGGTTTCATTACAAATCTCAAACACTCCATATTCCAATGGTGTTTCGGGAGATGCAAATCTAGGTGTTTTTTTAAACTTGCAACTCAAATAAATCCCTTTATGATAAAATTATAAATTATTTATTTTCTTGTTACAGTGATTTTCCACTTCATCTTGAAAGTCTTTGAACGTGTTCAAATATTTCATACTTCTTTCTCATTAAGTGAATATTCACTCAAATTTCCGAAGAAAGCATATGAAGTTGAAATCCATCGCTTACGACTATACATAATGGACTACATACATCGATATGTATAAATTCCAATAATTTAGTCGCTCGTTCTTCTTTGGCCTTTGAACAAAATTTTAATTATCCCGAGGAAACTCTCACAAGCGTCATTTGATCAAATCAAAGACTCCAAAAATCTTTGAAAATGGAGTTTCTTCATGTTTTCTTTCCAATATAATTTAAACGGCGATGTCACTTCGTAAGTGATATTTTAATCATTTGTCTTGCGACATTTTAGCATTAGTTTTATGGATGTGATTTATCCAACTAGATTTGTAAACCATCCATCTTATATGGAATACAGTAATTATTTGAACAATCTTTATTCTCATAATACCTGATTTAAATAACTATTATTAAAACAAATCTTGAAGGCAAGCTTTGATGTCAACGAGAAATACAAACAAAGGTTTGTTTGTTTTCGATAAACATCATCACATATTCTCTTGCTAGTTACTTAGGCTATTGTGGTTCATGAATTGCATCGTTCTTTATGAAATTTCATACCAACCAATTCGGTATTCAATACCCAAGAACCACATTGTTTAACAAGCAAAGAATACAACCATAACATGTATATCATCTATGTACCTAAACTGGATATTTCCAATCTTTTCTTTTCTGCCAAATATATTTTATAGATTCTCTTTCAGCATTTCCTTTCCTTTTAAAAGAATCTATCAACATCAAAAGTGGCACCATCATGACACATAGTCCAAAGCGTGTATATTCAAATACTAATACCTTTGGACTTGCATTTTCAAGTATATTACCATCATCTAATGATTGGCGTTCTTTCAAAATCCATTATTTATGTCGTGGTGGTGTCGCGGCAGATGCCATGGGTAGGCTTAAGTTGGGGGGCGAATGGGTGCTTGTGGTCATCGGGGAGGGTGTGCACGGTCTTTCCATGCACGAAGAACAAGAAGAACTCTCCACACTTAGGAAATTTATTGGTGCTTGAGGTTTACAAGTGCTCCTTGAGCTGTATAAATTAGGGTTTAGTGCACTAGTTCCCCACTAGGTCCAACCTCCTCTAACTCTAGTTATCCCCCTCCTTATATAAACGATGGCTAGCTAGGTTACACCCCTTGTGGGTCCTAGGGTTACTGTTTGGATCTTGGTCCTTACTGTACGGGCCGGGTCATGGTCTTGTACCTAGCCCAGTGGCCCAGTCCATAAAGCTAGACAGCTAACGATCTTCACGTACGTCGCCTCTAGTTCCTTTGGCGTCATGCAGTAACTTTATACGTCAGCCTTTGCTTTAGGCGTCACTCGGCTCCTTTCGCATCACCCGGCATCGCCCTTCTTTTTTGACCGCGCTTTACTTTGGTCCCTCCTGAACCTTACTCGGAAAGGTGCCACACGTCTTGTCTGACTTGGCCCTTCCTCGTGAGAATTGGCTCGTGGGTTCCTGCAAGATCCACTAACTTGTCTTATGCGGGCCGACATAGGGTCTATGTCGGCCGCATATGACCATCTTACCTGGCCGTCTTTAACCGGCATGGTTCTTCCTTTACTCAGCGTGAGCCAAGCTGGGCTGTGTTTTACCCCTTGTGACCCTACCGGGGGTTATCCCCCCAATATTAGTCCCCAAAGCTGGTGAGGTCTAGCAGTTCTAGCTATTAGGCGTCTCCGGGTTCCTTTAATGTAATTGGAACTTCTTATTTTGTCTTTATCTCCCGCTTGGGGCGCACTGTTTGGTGCAATCTTGCACCTTGTCGAGTCTATATGATAGTTTTCGGGTCTATTCTTTGACTTTTTGGCTCGTTTTTGCCTCGTGTCGAGTTATTTTGGCCAATTCCGAGTCATTTTCGGCATGCTTCAGTCACTGACAGCTGGTAATCATAGTGACTTGCCTCAAATTTTGTTCCAAGCCCTGACTGCACGGTGACGGCCGCGCAGTAATTCCCCGTCACTGTGGCAGTCCCATCGGTTTGCGCCCCTTGTCCTTCTTTTCGTGACGTGGAGGGGGATTTTCGTGTATTGTTGTCACGTGGCGCCCGCTGATTTTCTCACTCGGCCGGATACACGGCCACACGCTGGCCGCACGATGCAAGGGGATCCCACGATTAGGGTTTTGGCTGCCCTTAAGTAGGGGTGAGGGGATCATAACTTCCCTCGCCCGTTCAGTTTCCACACAGCCTCTTCTTCTTCCTTGCGCCTCCAAAATCCAACTTCCTCCTCTGCGGTTCTTCTTCCCCTCTATCCTTGCTTTGCGATTGCTTTCTTCCTCTTTCCATTCCACCATGGGTCCTTGCTCTTCCAAGCCCCTTCGAACGGCGGGGGAGACTGACTCCAGGGAGATCATGGATGCACGTGACGCCGCTGAGGGAGCCGTAGAATAGGAGGTTCCCGCCAGCGAGCGTGGCAGTTGGAAGGCTCGGAGGTTTCCACCGAGGAGCTTGAGTGGCTGCGCTCAACCAGAAGCATCCCGCTTGAGGTGGACTGCCGTCTTCCCATCGGTGAGATTTCCCCCAAACCCGATGCCAATGAGCGGGTGGTTTTCCTCTCTCATTTCGAGCGAGGCTTCACCTTGCCTGTGAGCAGTTTATTTGCTTATTTTCTCTCCACCTTCCATCTTCATACCCATCATTTGCCTACCAATGTGATTGGCTCCCTCTCCTACTTTATTTCTGCTTGCGAGGTCTACCTTGGCATTTGGCCTACAGTTCTTCTGTGGGCCAAGTATTTTAGTTTTAGGGTCCAAGTAGTTCCTCAGCCTGGCGCTCCCCTAGCCGAGAAGAAATCGACTCGGTGCGGTGCCGCTAGCATCACACCCAGGAGAGATTCCATCTTTCCTCGGGTTACTGGCCTATACTCCTACAATAAATGACATATGACTTTCTTCTATGTCAAGAACAGTAGGGCCACTGAATAACATCCGTCTCCCCCTTTCTCGGACGTGGTCCCCAGCAAAAAGTTCTGGCAGCTTGACCCGCACGACCAAAACGCTGTGGTGAATGAGGCCAACGTCATTCTGGAGAGGTTGCTGTCGTCGGATGAGAATTTCCATCTTGCCGACACGAATCTCATGTGCACATTCATTGCACGCCAGATCAGCCCCATCCAAGCCAGGAGCCACAAGATGTGCTTCATGAGCGGCTCGCATGACCCTACTCGGCACTCCACGAAGGATCTCACCCACGATTTTGTGGCTCGCCGAGTAAGCTCTATCTTCAAACTGACCTTGGCCGAGGATTGGGATTGGAGTTGCCCTCCATTTAGCTGGGTCAGGCTTGTCCCCTGGGTAAGTTTCCGAGTCACCTTTGCTGTCGAGTCAGCTTTAGCCTGTTTGCTATTTACTGTCTAGTTTCCAATGCTTATTATGTTTGTCTTTCATAGAATCTTGTTCACTAGGTTGATGACAGTACCGTCCCTCCTAGCGGCTATAACGTGGATCGCTCTGACTCTGACGAAGTCGAGTTCGATCTGGAGTGCTTCATGCCCATCCCGCATGCAGCTGCCGCTTCAACTTCGGGTAAGAGAAACACTCGAAACCCCTTACAAGATTGGTCTAACGACAATGATGATGATGATTGTGAGATTTTGGAGGTACTTGCCTTTAGACTTTAGCCTTCTAATTTATTCGAGTAAGCCTGTCATTTACTTATGCAGCTGGCCAGGTACATGACACTCCCCCTCTGGGCGGAGTGGGCAAGATCCTTGTCGCCAAGCCGAATAAGCGACACGGGGCCTCCTCCAGTGCTCAGTCGGCCAAGAAGCGCAAGGCTACTCCTGCTTCTCCTGTTGCTGCCATGCTGGCGGAGACTCGCAAGGCAGCTGGACTCCTAGTCACACGTCGCCCACCGCGCGACCCGACCGTTTCCGGGTAAGCGTTCGTGATCTGCTTACTTCGCATCTTTCCTTCTCATGTTTTGTTCTTGCTTTCTCATGGGAATTTTGTTGTTTTCAGCGCCGCGCCTTTGTCGGTCAACCAGGCTGCTCCTAGCATTGCCTCGCTGCTAAGGCCTACGCCTCCTCCAGCTGATTCCACAGTATTGAGCCCCGTTTGAGTCGATGCTCCCATTGTTGAGGCTCATGCTTCTCAGTGTCAGTCAGACCCGGTGGCACACCCGGCGGAAGAGACTCGGCCCAGCGCCTCTGCTGCACCTCAGGAACAACTTCCTGATCTTGGTGCCAGCAACGTTGGCGTCGAGAAGATCTTCGCCACCAGTTCCTCTGGCACCAGCCCACAAGTTGGTGTTCATGAACAACTTCCTGATCTTGGTGCCAGCAACATTGATGAGCCCACTCAGTCGGCTCCCATTTCATCTCCAACCATATCTGCTCACTCTCCTCCTCTGGCAAAGAACCACACCCGGCCTACTGCTCCTGGTCTGGCTCGCACTTCATTCGGCAAGCCCTCATCTACCAAGAAAACGACTTTGGTATGTGCTTCGGGCACCGCTCCTCAGATCCGGCCCACGACACCGACAACAATGCTTGTCCCAGCTGGTAAGCCGAGCAGATCCACAGCCGCCGGGTCGGGCAGCAGCTCTAAAGTTGTTACCCTGCACACCAGTGCCGCTGCGACCCGCTCTAGTGTGGGGACTTCCCTGAAGAAAGGGCAAGTTTGTTGGAATTATGCCCTAGAGGCAATAATAAAGATGTTATTATTATAATTCTTGTTCATGATAAAGTTTATATTCCATGCTAGAATTGTATTAAGCGGAAACTTTAATACTTGTGTGGTTTGTGAACAACACCGTGTCCCTAGTATGCCTCTATGGACTAGCTCATTGATTAATGATGGTTAAGGTTTCCTAACCATAGACATGAGTTGTCAATTAATAATGAGATCATATCATTGGGGAATGATATGGTGGACAGACCCAAACTAAGCGAAGCAATTAGATCGTGTCATCGTGTTCGTCTTTGCGAAGCTTTTCTTATGTCAAATATTGTATTCCTTAGACCATGAGATAATACAACTCCCTGGTATCGGAAGAAAGCTTTGAGGTCATCAAACGTCATCCTATGAGAGGGTGATCATAAAGGTGTCTCTCAGGTGATCGGAAAGTATCTGTTGGGTTGTATGTATCGAGATGGGATTTGTCCCTCCCAAGTCGGAGAGATATACTTCGGGCCCACTCGGTAATCGATATCAACACCGCTTGCAAGCATGTGGTTAAGGAGTTAATCACAAGGTGATATCGGATTACGGAACGAGTAAAGTACTTGTTGTGAACGAGATTGAACTAGGTATGACGGTACCGACGATCGAATCTCGGGCAAGTAAAATATCGCGAGACGAAGGGAATATATATATATGGGATTGATTGAATCCTGGCATCGTGGTTCATCCTATATGATCATCGATGAATGTGTGGGAGTCAATATGGGTTTCCAGACCCCGCTGTTGATTATTGATAGAAGATCATGTCTGCATATTCTCGAACCCGCAGGGTCACACACTTAACGTGTCTCGACGCTAGGATATATTGGATAATTGGTTTATGAGTTTTTGTTCGGAGTCTCGTATGGGATCCGGGACATCACGAGAGGTTCCGGAGTGGTCCAGAGAATAAGATTCATATAAGGCAGTGCAGTTTTTGGAGTTCGGAATTGTTCCGGGTTAATCGGTATTGTACCGGAAGCTTCTAGAACCTTCCGGAAGGGGACCAACGTGGCCCCACCTTCCAGGAGGGGGCATGGGACTATGAGGGAGTGCCCTGGCCGCATTGGGCCAGGGGCACAAGGCCCCATAGGGCCCAGCCGGCCAAGAGGGTTTTAAACTCGAGATAGAGCTTTTAGAAGGGGGGGTTTCCTTGCCCCCCACTCTTCCTCCTTGGGGCCGCCGGTTTGGCTTGGGGGAGGGGCTAGGGCTGCGCCCACCCCTCTATATATAGAGGGCTGGGGGCGCACCCCCCCCACACACACACACACACCTTCCCCTCCAACCCTAGCCGCCCTGCTGCCCTCCTCTCTCCCTCCCGACTGTTTGTAGGCGAAGCCCTGCTGCAGAAATTCTCCACCATATACACCACGCCGTCGTGTTGTAGATCCAATCCGACTCTCCACCATACTTGCTAGACCAAGGAAGGAGGAGACGTCGAGGTGCTGCACGTGTGCATCTCACGGAGGCACCGCCACTTGTGGTGCTAGATCGGATCGGATCGCGAGGAGGAGAAGCGAGTACGACTACATCACCCACGTTCCGACGAACGTTCCGCTGTGCGAATCTTCAAGGGTATGAAGATCTAATCCAATATCTCTCGTTGTTTGCATCCTAGATTAGATCTTGGCTTTCCCTCTGTTCGCATCCGTAGAAAATTTTGATTTATTATGCCGCGAAACCCTTCAGTTCTCACTCGGACGCTCAGCGGGAATGGCCTTGGTGCCACTGAGCCTTATGCTGTGGCATGGAACGCAGCTGGCGAGCAAGAGGTTAGCTCCCGCGCTGGCAAGAAGGTGAAGATGGGACCTAAGGCCATTTCGGACATGACCCAGCAGGCCATTGCCTTAATGGCTCGCGCGGATGAAGTGAACGAGGTAGAAAGTCTTCTTACTCTTTTGTGTATTGAGTATTTTTGTTATACATATACCCTAGTCCCCGAGGTTACGGCCGAGTGAGGAACTTACTCGGCGGTAAGCTCTAAGATAGGAGTCAACCTTTATCCGGCGATGAGCTTGACTTCTCAATTTATTCACTATCTTTTTCCTTTGTGCAGCTTACGCATAATGAGAGCACCAAGGTGCATCAAGCTCTTCTCTTGGAGCATCACAAGCTCGAGCTTGCTCATCAGAAGCTGCAAGCCGAGACTCAAGTCCAAGGTAATTTTCTTACTCTCCATATCCTTATTCGGCGCATCTTTCCCTGTTTCGTTTCCTTAATCTTTTCTCGCTGTTTTCCCGCAGCTTCTGCCCAGTCCACCAATTATGCGCTCCACTCGCAGATCAACGAGACGGAAAGTAAGTTCTTAGACATCCTTGTGCTGCTTTGTGTTCATACTCATTCCTTTGCCCTTGTTATCCTGACGGGTGGAGATAGCTTTGTTGCTGCTGGCGAGTAATCTGTTCTGAATAAGCAGAGAAGCACCAAGCCGAACTCTAGAAGGAGCGAGGCGAGGTGATCTGGCTGAAAAAGTAGATGGCCGACATGGAGCAGAAGCACCAGGCCGAGGTGAAGGGGCTGAAGGAGGAGATTGCCGAGAAAGACGGCCAACATGCCGCCAGCACCGAGAAGACCAGGGAGTTGCTCAAGGAGGCCGAGTCGGCGGTTGAGTCGGCTCACATGGATCTCGACGCCCTCTAAGCCAAGGCCAAGACTTGGCAAAGCAAGCTCGGCGCCATTAACTCTTTTCTTGGTAGTGAGTTCTTACCCTTTTTTGCACTGTTCTCTCTGTTCTTGATTTCTACCTCTTCTTTATTATTTTTATAATGCCCTATTTCGTTTGCAGAGAACTTTCCCGAGGCTGATATGTTCGCCATAAGGGCCATGAAAAGAGTGCGAGCCGAGTCTGGCGCTCCAGCTGACGGTGAGGTGACTATTGATGAGCATCTCGAAGCGGTGTTAGAGTGCGTCAAGACCCTCAATTCATGCGGCGTGGACTTGCTAAAATCAGCGATTCATGCGTTCTGCATGCTCTGGTCAGATGAAGACGCTCCCACACTCATCGAGCCCCTGGGTGAAAGGCTGCTTCTTACCAAAGACAGGCTGGATCAATGGCGTAAGTCAGCCGACCGAGCTGCAGCGGACAAAGCCCTTTCCTTCGTGATTTGATGGTATGAGGACATCAACCTTGATGTTCTTGAACGAATAAGGGCGGAAGGCAAGTGGCTCCATGAGCCTGAGCTGATCAAGAAACGCCAGGAGCGAGCCTACGCCATGATCGAGTATACCATGGTGCACGCTTGGTGCGACGGACCCAGCTTCCTTGACCTCGGCGAACCACTTGCTGAAGTTGCTGATGAGGAGGGTGCCAATAGCGAGGCTACCGAGTCAGACGACCCAGAAGACTCGGCGACTTATGCCCCTGACTCGGCAGGTGCTCCAGGTGATGCTCCTAACTCCAAGACAGCTCCTCCGAGCCCAGCTGCTTCTTAGGCTGAGTAGAAAAACACTTGAACTTTGATGAGATCCCATGTATGTCGGATATAGATGTAGCATACATTGCACTTATTGTTGGATGCGTGCCTTTTGATAAGGATTAAACTTCTTGGTATATTTTGAATGTGAATCATCCAAGGGCAAGTCCCCAAGTCTCATCTTGCCGTTTCACATTTCCTTGACTTTGGCTCCTGTCTACCTTTTTTGGCATTCGACATTAGAGTCTCAAAGTGCTAAGGATTTAGTTAGCGGGTATGAAACTAAGATCACTTGACCTAGGATCATTCAACATACAATGCGGTATAACCTATAGTGGGTTAGGTAAAAACAAAAAAGCGACTCACGTTTCTCCTTTTACTTATCCGGCGTTCATGTTTACTTGTCCTGCATCTTTTCCTCTTGCTTGCCATGAAGCCGTGTTTTTGGACAACACCATATTCAAAGAGTTGATTGCTTCCGAGTAAACATTACTTGTTCCGAGATAAGCTTTGGGCATTACGCTAGCCAACATAGAATAACATAAAGGATAAACATAAGGGGTAGTCCCCGAGTCAGTTTTTTGAGTCATACCATTTTATTATCAGCACATAGCCGGCAAAAAGGTCCGACATATGAGAGTTCGAGTGATACATGCACGGCTTCTCCTAAGTATAGAAGGGGCAAAGCAGTGCCACATTCCATGGCCTTTTGGTCTCATCACCTGACCTGTCTGCCTTGTTCTTTTGTGCTTCACGAGCATCTATTAGATAATATGAATCATTGTGCAATGCTTTGCTTACAATGAATGGACCTTCCCATGGGGGTGATAACTTATGCATTCCAGTTGTGCGCTGCACTAGTCTGAGCACCATATCCCCTTCTCGAAAAACACGAGGTTACACTTTCTGGTTGTGGTAGCGTTGGAGATTTTGTTGATATATAGCAGATCTGGACAATGCCAATTCCCTTGCCTCTTCGAGTAAGTCAACTCCATCTTCTCGGGCCTCTTTCACCTCGGCTTCCGAGTATTTCCTTACTCTTGGCGAATCATATTCGATGTCGGCAGGCAAAACTGCTTCTGCCCCATACACAAGGAAGAATGGCGTATAGCCTCTTGATCGATTCAGAGTTGTCCTTAAGCTCCATAGTACCGAGGGTAATTCCTCTATCCAGCAACCAGGTGATCTCTGGAGTGGTTCCATCAAACGGGGTTTTATCCTGGATAAAACTAAGCCATTAGCTCGTTCAACTTGTCCATTTGATTCTGGATGAGCAACTGATGCTATGTCGAGTCTTATTCGATTTTTTCCGCAGAATCGAGCAAAACTCCTTCGGCAAAGTTTGTGCCATTATCTGTGATTACGCTGTGTGGGTAACCGTATCTCAGGATTATGTCCCTTAAGAATGTGACAGCTGTTTTTCCGTCCAATTTTTTGATGGGCTTCACTTCTATCCATTTGGCGAACTTGTCAATCATTACCAGTATATGAGTCATGCCTCCCCTTGCTGGCTTGAATGGTCCTACCATATCCAAGCACCATACCGCGAATGGCCAAGTGATTGGTATAGTCTTTAATTCAGAAGCTGGTAAGTGTGACCTGGACGCATAGCGTTGGCAACCATTGCATTTTCCGACTAGCTCTTGTGCTTCTGCCAGTGCACTTGGCCAATAAAATCCATGTCGGAATGCCTTGGCCACCAATGCCCTTGATGACGCATGGTTCCCACATTCTCCTTGGTGAATATCCAACAAGATTTCTTGGCCTTTCTCTGACCTTATGCAACACTGAAGTACAGTTGTCACACTTCTCTTGTACAACTCCTTGTTGATTATGGTGTATGCTTTTGCCCTTTTTTCTGTTTTCCTTGCCAATATCTCATCATCTGGCAAATTTCCATCTTTCAAGTAATTGAATATTCGCTACGCCCATGTTGGTATCAGCGGTACCGAATTTGCTTCCCCATCAATTTCCATTGGCTCAGCCGACATATGTTCTGCCGACATGACCTGAGGAGTCCCCGAGTGTGATTTGGCAACCCCTGAGGCGAGCGGATCAGTCCCCGAGTGACTTGGACCTGCCCCTGAGTCAATGTCCATTGGCACAACGTCTGACTCTTGTGTTGCCGGGATGAATATTGATTCAGATTCTGGTGACGGCTTGATCGATGGTTCCCTGAGATGTTACAATGCTAATCCTGGTGGTATTGCTTGCCGAGATGAGCCTAACTTGGATAATACATCCGCTGCCTCATTCTCTGCTCTTGGTACGTGATGGAATTCACACCCGTCAAAGTATCCCGAAATTTGTTGCACATGGAAACGGTATAGTGCCATATTTGCATCCAATGCGTCCTAATGCCCAGATACTTGCTGGATCACCAAGTCCGAATCACCAAAACACATGATCCTTTTGATGCCAATCTCTTTGGCCACTTTAATACCGTGGACAAGTGCTTCATACTCGGCAACATTATTGGAGGCAGTAAAATGGATCTGCAACACATACTTGAGCTGATCCCTCTTTGGCGATGTGATCACTATCCCGGCGCCTAGACCCATCTTTGTCTTGGACCCGTCAAAATGCATCTTCTAGTATTTTGGATCTGGCAGTGGTGGTTTGTATTGCATTTCCATCCAATCCATGAAGAAATCTGCTACGGCTTGAGATTTAATTGCATCTCGCCTATCATACTGTGGAGTATATGGTGCTAGCTCTATGGCCCATTTTGTGACTCGGCCACTGTCATATTTGCTGCCCAATATATCCGAGATAGGCGCCTCACATATTACCCGGATTGGGTGTTCTTGAAAATAATATTTCAGCTTCTTTGCTGCCATATATACCCCATATGTCATTTTTTGGTAATGAGGGTAATTTTGCTTTGATATAGAGAGCACTTCGCTCAAGTAATAAACTGGCCTTTGGACTAATTTGCCCGCTTCTTCGCGTTCAACTACTATTATTGCACTTACAACTCTGTTGGTTGCGGCGACATAGAGCAACATTGGCTCTTTGCATAGTGGTGATGCTAATATTGGTGATGTTGCCAACATCTTCTTGAGTTCATGGAAAGCGCTATCATCTTGATGTGTCCATGTGAACTTGTCTTATTTTTTCATCAGTTGATATAGTGGTAGGGCTTTTTCACCTAGCCGACTAATAAACCTACTCAATGAGGCCAGGCATCCTGTGAACTTCTGGACAAACTTGAGGGTTTTTGGCAATTCCATTCTTTCGATGGCCCTGATCTTTGTCGGGTTATCCTCAATTCCTTGGCTGGATACAAGAAATCCGAGTTATTTCCTAGCCGAGACACCAAATGTGCATTTTTCCGGGTTGAGTTTCATCCAGAATCTTCTTAAGTTTGCGAACGTTTGACGCATGTCCTCAATTAGAGTATGACTTTGCTTGGTTTTTATCACCACGTCATCGACGTATACTTGAACATTTTTGTACAATTGATCTTGCAAGCATTTTTGCATGCATCTTTGATATGTTGCACCTGCATTTCTTAAGCCAAATGGCATGGTACGATAGCAATAAGCCCCGTACGGGGTGATAAAAGCTGTCTTTATTTGATCATTCGGATTCAATGGTATCTGGTGAAATCCAGAGTATGCGTCCACAAATGACAACAATTCACACCCGGCAGTAGAATCTATGACTTGATCGATCCATGGCAGGGGGAATGGATCTTTTGGACATGCCTTATTGAGGTTCGTGTAATCAATACACATGCGCCACACCACTGCCACGTTCGGGTCATCCTTTTTCTTCTCGACCAAGACTGGATTTGATAACCAATCCGGGTGCTGTACTTCCATGATAAACCCAGCAGCCAAGAGCCTGGCTATCTCGGTAGCTATCACTTTCCTCCTATGTTCGGCGAAGCGGCGGAGGAGTTGCTTCACCGGCTTGGCATCTGGCCTTACATGAAGAGAGTGCTCAGTCAGCTCCCTCGGAACTCCTTGCAAATCCTGTGTGGACCATTCAAAGATATCCCGATTCTCACGGAGGAAGCTGGTGAGCTCGCTTTCCTATTTGTCAGTTAGCCCAGCCCCAATGGTAACTGTGCGCTCTGGGAAAGTCTCATACACTTGTATTTTCTTGGTCTCTTTGGTGGCTTGGAATGATACATTGCCATGCGGATTAGTGAGTGCCGACATGGACATTTGTGCTGCTTTGGCCAATGCTGCCACCTCCAACATTTGATGCTTTTCCTGTGCTATGACCAGTGACTCGGCCAGTGAAGATCCGGCCGAGGCACAAGCAATAGATCTTTTGTAATCTCCTTCGACTGTGATTACCCCACACGGACCTGGAAGTTTCATCTTCAAGTAAGCAATGTGAGGAGTAGCCATAAACTTTGCCATAGCCGGCTTGCCGAGTAAGGCATGGTATGAACTGACCAAGTCGACCACCTCGAACTCTATGGCTTCAGTGCGACAGTTCTCTCTGTTGCCGAATAAGACGCCGACCTAGATTTTGCCAATTGGCTCACGGGACAATCCCGGCACGATGCCATGGAAAGTTGTCTTAGTCGGCTCCAGCATGTTCATGGTAATGCCTAACTTGAGCATGGTATCCTTGTACATGATGTTGATGCTACTTCCATCATCGATCAATACCTTGGAAAATTTCACATTGATATCAGGGCCCATGAAAGTTGGATCCAAGACTAGAGCATAACCACCTAGGGTTGGCATGATCTTGGGGTGATCCTTTATGCTCCAAGTTATTTCCTGCTCAGACCAATGCATGTACTTTGGAATTGCTGGCATTGTGGCATTCACCTCCCTCATCCGTCTCTGTTGACTCTTTTTGTCATTCGGCTCTGTGACAAAAACAATGTAGCTCTGGTGATGTTCTCTATACTCATTTCTGGTTCCATGGCCGGCATGAGCGTCGTCACCTCTTGGATTGTGCACCTGGTGCACAACTTCTCTTCTTTCTTGATTATGATACCTTGGCTGCTTGTTTTCGTATCTATTATCAACTCCAATAGCTTACTCGGCGAATCCACTCTTTCTACCTTCTGAAACCAAGTGCATTGTATTGTTGTGTGATATGTTGGCTTACTTAGATTAGGCGTGTGAAATTTACACGGCTGGTCCAGCATCATCTCATAGGTATACTTATGTCTGTCCTGATACGACTTTGTTTGTTCATATGGATTTTTGCCATCATTCTTTGGTATCCATTGTTGTTGTCCACTTGTCCTTTGACGTTGGCTACCTCTAGCATCTGGATGATCCTGGCTCACGACCGCAACCTGAGTCGAACCATACCTGTAGTCTGGTCTTTCATCTCTTCTTTTGCTTCTATACTCGGCTCTATCCTGGCGCCTTTGCGACCCGGCAGCGTCATAGATCTGAGTCTCAGTCATCCCGTCTGCTGACATGAGCAGGGGTTGAGTCGGATCTCCTAACGCATACGAGTCAGCAATCCTTATTGTTTCTGCCAAGCTTGCTGGCATATCTCTCTGTAACCTTTTCCACAACACGCTTCCGTGTATGCATCCTTGTGCAAACCAAGCGATAGCCTGTGATTCGATTACCCCTTCGCAAGAGTTGCGCATTGTGCACCACCTTGTGAGAAATTCTCTGTCTGTCTCATTCGGCCTTTTGCTTGCACATTGCTAGCTGTTGTGGGCAATTCGGCCTCTTGTAGGTGCTTGTGAAATTGCTCACAAAAGCGTCCTGAAAATCGATCCAGCTGTTGATGCTTCCGGGTAGCAAGTTATTTAGCCACACCCGTGCTGGTCCTTCCAGCATTTGCAGCACATATCGTACTGCCCATCTAAAATTTCCCTGTGTTATTTTCACAGTAGTTCCATAATCTATGAGCCAGTCTTTCGACTTTGTGCTTCCATCGTAAGTTTTTGTTCCTCTGGCCAGCTGAAAGTTTGGTACAAGTGGCTCCTTCATGATCCTTGGGCCAAAGAATGGTGGACCCTGTGGACCTTGCGACTCGATCAGTTCTGCCATCTTTATTCGGTCAAGTTTTAGCCTTGCATCATCTGGTTGAAGGTTTCTGCCTCCGAGTCTGGATCCCATTGCTTGATATGCGTGATCCGGCAATTCATACCCGTCATTCACCATCGCCGAGTAACCATCATTGTATCTGTTTGTGTTTGGGTCAGCAGGCTGCTGTACTGCTTTTCCCGTGCTTTGCTATCTTCTTTCGGGTTGAGCTATAGCATTATTCAGTGCTGGATTCCTCCTCCTGCCGAGTGAGCTCCACGCCTAGGCTAAGGCGCAAAATTTTGTCCTCCATTGTCATTCCTTTGTCCCGCTTGCCTCTCTCGGCCTGCATTTTCCTGGTTCTCATTTCCCTGAACATTGTTCCTTCTCGTTCCTTGTGCATGCGTTGGGTTTCCCTGAGCCATTCTCGGGTCATAGGTGATCATTTGCTTGTTCCTCCCTGAATCCACACTCTTTTATTCTCTCTGTCTTGGCGCCGCTCCGGGTGAGGATTTTGTATGACCTGCTGATCGTGTCGGGATAGGAGTTGCCGAGTGAACCAGCTGTGACCTCCCTGCTATACCCGGATTTTCCCTGTAGTATGCTTCATTCAGCATGCTAGCTGCTCTTACCAGTTCATTGAATCGCTCTTGTTGCCTTTTCTTTGCCTCACCCGTCAAATGGGGTAGCTCTGATATTGCTGCCTCTACGGCTCTCAGGTTAGTTGCTGTTGTATTGTATGTCGAACGCATGGCTATTTCATTGCTGTTCTCTGGTGTTAACTTTGACGTTGCATCTGCCAACTCCTCATTGAGGTTTCTTCCTCTTAATCTCGTTGCATCATCCCGGGTCTTTTCGCCCTTCACTCGATTTGCCGAGTTGAGCTCTCGTATTGTGATATCCAAGTCTTGTTGTAACTGCGCTAACTCCTTTGCTTTCTCAAGAACCTTTATCCTGGCCTCCTCTAACTCGACTCCACGCGTGCCGGATCAGTTGCTTGCGCTACTGGCTCTGCCAACTTGTCTATCGCCTCTTGCAGCTCTTTAGCTCTCTTACTCCTAGCTATGTTTTCTGGCTTTTCTAGCGATGCCTTTGCTGTTCTTGCAGCCCTTGGCGTCTCCTCTTGATTTCCTCCCTCAGCATTCTCGTTCACTGCGGGTGCTACTAGAGGAGCTGTTGGGTTAGGGGCTGTCATCATTACCTCAACAGAGACGAGCTGGCGAAGTTTTCCTGCGGTAGAAACCGCAGGTGGATCCGGCGCCAGAATGACGCGCTCCGGATATGCGCGCTCCACGCGCACCACGACGTAGACCTGGTTCTCGCCGAACTTGATGAAGCGACCGCCCCTAGGGAACGGCTTGGTCCCAAAGCACCCCGCGTTGTTGCTGATGAAGTTGAGCGCTCCAAACCTCTGGATGAGGCCGGAGTAGACGCGCTCGCCGGTCTTGGCGATGATGTTGCCCGTCTGGATGAAGACTCCACCAAGCACCTGCTTCTTCCCCATGGTGGGCACCAACTGTCGTGGTGGTGTTACGGCAGATGACATGGGTAGACTTAAGTTGGGGGCCGAATGGGTGCTTGTGGTCACTGGGGAGGGTGTGCACGGTCTTGCCATGCATGAAGAACAAGAAGAACTCTCCACACTTAGGAATTTTATTGGTGCTTGAGGTTTACAAGTGCTCCTTGAGCTGTATGAACTAGGGTTCAGTGCACTAGTTCCCCACTAGGTCCAACCTCCTCTAACGCTAGCTACCCCCCTCCTTATATAGACGATGGCTAGCTAGGTTACACCCCTTGTGGGTCCTATGGTTACTGTTTGGATCTTGTTCCTTACTCTACGGGTCGGGTCATGGGCTTGTACCTAGCCCAGTGGCCCATTCCATAAAGCTAGACAACTAATGATCTTCACGTGTGTCGCCTCTAGTTCCTTTGGCGTCATGTAGTAACTTTGTACGTTAGCCCTTGCTTTAGGCGTCACTCGGCTCCTTTCGCGTCACCCGGCGTCGCCCTTCTCTTTTGACTGCGCTTTACTTTGGTCCCTCCTGAACCTTACTCGGAAAGGTGCCACACGTCTTGTCTGACTCGGCCCTTCCTCGTGAGACTCGGCTCGTGGGTTCCTGCAAGATCCACTAACTTGTCTTATGCGGGCCGACATAGGGTCTATGTCGACCGCATATGACCATCTTACCCGGCCGTCTTTACCCGGCCTGGTTCTTCCTTTACTCGACGTGAGCCAAGGGCTGTGTTTACCCCTTGTGACCATACCGGGGTTATCCCCCCAACACTTTAATAATCTTTTAGTGTAGTAAACACTTTACATACATCTTCTATTCATCCTTATCATGACGACTTTCATGATCAAGCTAATGTAGAATATAAAAGCGAATCATGAGTATAATGTTACTTTCCAAAAACTTTTTGGATGATTAGGATGTCTAGCATCTCCAACCTTTGCAGATTCTCATCCAATATGAGAACATATATTATACTCTATCATATTGCAACCAAAACATTGTTTCAGATATCGTTATATCTGCCACACATGATGGTTTCTGAAATAATTCTTTCAGCTCCGAGATAACCTTGATATTTAAAAACAATCAAGAATCATGGAGGCAAACATGATACTTAAGATACTAACACTAGAATTGTTACTCTCGATTTAATACTAATCATTAAATTTCACGGAGTAAATAAAGTTTGCTGAAAGTTTGAAATAGGACTTTAAGCTTTTGATTGACAGTCAACACAATATGATACCAGTTCGTAAAGTAAATTTCCAGAATTCTATAGTTCTATTATCTCAATTACAACTAATCATAAGGTGGTGAACAAATGCCAATGACTACAACAAATTATGCAAATTCACTTTGATTTAATTTATGATAAATTGAGTTCTACTAATCCAAATTAGAAATGAAATCCCACTCAAGAACGACATCCCTTGTGTCTTTTTGGTGATTACATGAACCAAATCCACTACACCAAGTCCGATCATCACGTGAGTCAGTGTAGCTTCAAAGGCAAGCATCTAAATGGTCATCATATCAAACATATGACTCATGCTTAACCTTTCAGTCCGTATTCCAAGGCCATGTATATACATGCTAGGCTTTCCAAGGAAGAACCTTAGTATTCGCGTGTGTAAACTGTCTTACACCCGAGATATGCTCGTGGATTCAAGTACACCCGATCATCACGTGATGTCTTGAAGCAGCAAAACATTGTCGGTGCATACTTAAGGAAGAACACATTTTATCTTGATATTTAAATGAGGGATCATCTTATAATGCTAATAAAATTCCAAACAAGCAATATAAGATGCAAACAAACATCGTATGTGTAAAAGTGAAATGATATGGTTCTTGCACTTGATCTTCATCACGTGCATCGTGGTATGATCATTATTCCTTTATGTGTAAGGCCAAGGTCTATGGAACTTACACGTTATGTGTGTTTTAAGAGTATCAACTTATACTTTTACTTACAACATCACCATATCATGACACTAGCCCAACAACAATCTAAACTAGACGCTTCTAATTTATCCATTGCAAGTTTTACGTGGCTTAGGGATTTCGAAGATAGAACCATTCTTACCTACGAACATGGAACCACAACGAGGATAACCAAATTATTAACAACTCATTGCAAATTAGATATTGACTATAGTAGGAGAGACATACACCTGCTAGACACTTATACAAAACTAGTTGCATGTCAAGCGTGGAACATGTCTCATGTGCGAGGACATGTAAAGTTTGTCTAGGCTGCTTCATCCCACTATGCCACCAATATCCAAAGTACAAATAATAAGCAATAACATGATCATCATCGGCCACATACTCATATGTGTACTAGCCGTGCAAAGAATATACGCATAGATCCGGCTCTGATACCACTGAAGGGTTCGCAGCAGAGAAAACAATTTTTTCCTATGATGGGAACAACTATGTACCAAGATCTATCTACTAGATACAAGCAACGGGTGAATATACATCCATAGAATACATACCCTCGAAGACCGAATAGCATTAATGAGGTTGTACTCGTGGATGATGTAGTCGAACGCTTGCCGATCTCAAGATCGATAAGAAGTCCATCCGGTCCAACAGGTCTAGCACCGCAAAGCAGTGGTGCATCCGTGCTCGCACACATGTTCAGGTACCCCGAGAACCTCCACGCCCTCGCTCCAGCAAAGCAGCAGAAGCAACAAATCCTTCCAAAAAAAGCCACTAGGAATATGTATCTCGCTGATCTGAGACCATGGGGAATTCTAAAGGGGGAGAGAGATCCTTCATGAGGAGGTGTGAGAGTGGAGGAGGAGGAGGTTCTCCTTATATAGGGGAGGGGAAGCCCAAGGGGGCATGGCCGCCGTCCATGGAGGGTGCCCCCACCTCTCCCTCATTCATGTGGTGGAAGCTCCACTCACATAAAGATGACCCTCCATTTTCTCCACTCAAATTCCCATTAAATTTCCACCAAATTTAATGTAATCTATCTTTAAATAAAACTCCTTTTATTTATTTATTCAGAATTTTTTAATTATTCTAATTAACAAACATTCACATAAAACCCCTTACAACATTTCAATTTCACATGCAGAACCAGTTTCAACAATTTCAACCGAAATAGTTCCGATGTCTAGTGAAATAGTTCCTGCGCTTTGTAATTCTTTGTCTGGCATATTATTTGCTCCAAATGGTGTTTGTATCCCTTAAGTGTGTCACCCTACGGTTCATGAATAATGAAGACATGATCGAGACCCCTCTCCGATCAATAATCACCAGCGGGACCTGGAGATCCGTACTAACTCCCACACATTCAACGATGAATTATGTGATCGTGTGAACCTTATACGCATGTAACTCAATCCCTTTGTCTCGCGATATATTACATGTCCGAGATTCGATCATCGGTATCTTCATACCTAGTTTGATCTCGTTACTGACATGCACTCTTTTCTCGTTCCCGTGATATAACATTCTAGTGATCAAATCACTTGATTGCAAGCTAACTAATGTGATATCACCGAGAGTGCCCAGAGTATATCTCTCTGTCATCGGGATGGACAAATTCCACTCTTGATCCATGAGCCTCAACATAACACCTCCGTAGCACTGATCCCATCTTTATAGTCACCCTGTTACGGTGTGACGTTTGATGTTATCAAGATACTCTTCCAGTGTTAGTGATTGACATGATCTCATGGTCTAAGGATTAAGATTACTTCGTATGATGTTATAGCAATATAAACACAATGACCTTGATCATAATTCTATACTTCGGATGAATGTTCATCACATCATTCCAACAATGTTGTGACCTTGTTATTACCAACATCCAATGTCCATGATCAGGAAACCTTTGATCATCTTGTTAATCAATGAGCTAGTTTATAAGAGAGGCATAACTAGGAACTTTCTATTTGTTTATTAAACACACATGTATTAACGTTTCCGTATTAATACAATTATAGCATTCAAAATAAACATTTATCATAAACTTGGAATATACATAATAACAACTTTATTATTGCCTCTCGGGCATATTCCCTTCATTCCGGAGTTCGGGAATGATTCCGGTGTTTTTCACCGGAATGATCTAGAAGGTTCACTGAATCGGAATGTAAAGGGTACATGAATGTGTCATGAAAAATTGGAATGATTGCATCATGTCCTAGATCACTTGGCTGGGCAAATAAAAGAGGTAAATCAAACTCCAAAATTGAAAGTCAAAAGGCAAGTTTGAAAAGTCAAACTAGGACAATGTTTCCTGGTGGAGGGAGGAGAGGAAATCTCCTCTCCCTCCACCGCGCGCCAAGGAGGAGAGGGAGTTGGGGGAGGATTTTACCTCCCCCTCCCCTAGCGGACCCTCCCTCTCATAAATAGAGGGGAGGGGCTGCCTCTCAAGCCCACAAGCAAACCTTGTCCCCAAGCGCCGCCGCCTTGCGCCGCCGCCGGACCCACCTCCTCCTCTTCGACCTATAAACCCTAGTCGCCGAGAAACCCTTCTACTCCACTTACCTGCTCCATCTTAAGGCGAAGCCCTGCGGGATATGCCTTCTAAACTCCAAAACCACGCTGTCGTGCTGCCGGAATCGCGAGGAGAGAGCTACAACCTCCACTGCCTGCTGGAACAAGGGAGAGGAAGGTCTTCATCGAGTACCAAACGCGGGACCAATTGCGGGAGTGCTGCCGGAACGCGGCGCCAGAACGATCGTCTACGCAATCTTGAGATCGGCAAGTGAACGACTATATCACCCACGAGAATCTGCTCTTGTTAACCGCTTTGGAATCTTCGAGGGTGAGTACTCTATCGACTTGTTGCTATAATCTAGTAGATATATCTTGTCTTGTGTGTGTTCAAGCAGTAGAATTTTTTTGTTTTTCATGCTACGAACCCCTACACCAAGATCTTAGGTTCAAAGAAAACAATCAAGAGAGTGTCTCCAACAGAAAATTGGGTTTAGTACCTGGCTTAGTGAATGTGGATCCCGTCATGGGAGGCTTATTCGAGCACATGGAGCTTCCATTTCTCGTGCGGCACCACCATGCTATTTAGTAGTGCTCTGCGATGTCGATGATGATCGTGTTGCGCCGGCATCCGCCGCGTGCTATTGTTGGTCACGCCGCCGCAGGTGGTCATTGAGGCTTGCGGCGGCTGGTCGTCGACAATAATGGTAGGAAGGCGACAGGTAGCCGAGACAGTATGTGGGCTCGGAAGGCCCATCTGCTGCGGAGGTGGGTGATGGCAATGGATACAGAGGAGGAGGATATGATGAAGGTGCTTGAGAGGACATGAGAGGGGGTTTTCAGCTGCGGGCTGGGCGGTGGCGGTGACCGAGAGATGGGCGGCAGGGCGAGAGTGCTGGGACTGTGGGAGGGTTTCCTGGACTATTGCTTTCGATCGGGCCCACTTGTCAGCGCGCAGATTCATTGAGAGGTTCGAGGAAGGACGAGCAAAACGCCGCTACCAAGGAAACGGAAGCTTTGTCCTTTTTAGGTATATTAGTAGAGACTAGTAGAGATTAGAGATAGAGAAAGTCTAAAAGTTGTGCCCATTCCCTTCAAAAAGCATCTCTAGCAGACATCGTAAAAGGGCGAAACCAGAAAAATAACCGTCACTATTCGATTTCGCGTGCTAAAAGTGTCTAGAATAGAAGCCCCAAAACTGCCCGAACCGAAAAAACTAGGGCCCCCGAGAAAACACCCCCGCATAACCACAAGTCCCTAGGTTTCAAGCCCGACCCGGAGCCGACCTGGGAACCACAGGATGCTTGGCGGGATGGAAGTTTCAGCGTGTTCCCCTCCCTTCCGCGTCCACCGTCGCCGGCACTGCCAGGCCGCCGTCGACTCAGGCCCCGGCAGACAAATTCCGCCTGCCGACAATGCCTCTGCCACTCGACGGTCATGTTCCCAACCCTCGTTGTGACATAAATTGACAGAGGACGGAGATCTAAATCGAGGCGGAAACATAGTTGCAGTTTATTGATTCAACCACAAGTTCTTCCTAAACAAAGCTATGATTTCACATCATATATTAATTGATTCAACCACTAGTCAACAATTTCACTTCCGCTGCCGCTGTCCTCCGTGCCGTCCTCCTCCTCCTCCGAGCCGCTGGCTTCCTTCTTGTCGTCGGACGAAACCTCCACGATTTCCGCATTGTTCGTGAGACGAAGGACCTCTTCGCGGCGAGCGGCGGCGATGACGGTGTACTTGGTACGTCCAGGGATGGACCAGAACCTCTCCCTCCCTTCTCGGTTGCGGAGATCCGGGTGCACCACGCGCCGTAAACGATGTGGTTTTCTATCTTGGCCTTCCGCTCCTTCTTGAACAACGCCGGCCAGTACGGGCTGGCCGCCGCGTACCAGGGCAACACTCTTTTCCACGCGGGCATATGGCGGCGGCACGCCGCGATGGTGCTCTCCATCTTTGCTCGGCCCGGGAGCGGAGCCACCGGGCACCCCCTCATAGCTGATGCGCCGTCCGTGGGGCACCGTCGCGGTCGGCGACGCGACGATGTCGAAGTGCGCGAATATCACCGCCTCATAGAAGTTCAGCGTGAGCACCTCCATGGCGGCGCGGTGGAGATTGGAGAGGGAGGGGATGGATGGGATGTACGCGTCGGCGCCTCGTATTTATACACGAAGACGACGAAACGAAAGGCGAAATCTAAATCGAATATTCTCTTTTCTGGTTCGGGTTTCTAGTTTCTGTTCTGTCCCGCCGTTTGTGACCCGAAAAACCACGAAACCGCGACCTAAAAACACATCTTGGTTCTCTCCTTCTCTCTCATCATTCTTCCTCTCTCTCTCCTTGCTTTTCCTGCTGAAGCGACCGTCTCCCCTGCAAGCTACTCTCACCCGAACCCCCGGCCTGACACCCGAGCCTAGCTGGACCTGGCAGGGCAGCGGCCTGGGGCATACCGTTGGCTATGCCCGTACAATAACAAGATCTTCCACAATTTGCGGACCACCGAAATCCAATGACGACGCTGCCGCCACCAGCGTTTGTGTACCGGATCAGCACGGCCGACGAGTGGGCGGAGCTTGAGCGCACCGGCGGTACCCTCGGCGGCGACCTCGACCGCTCCACTGGCTGCATCCATCTCAGCGACCTCAGCCAGGTATACTTAACTGAAAATTATCTCTTCGATTTCTTCCGGTTCATAGGCTGGCTAAAAATCAATCTGTTTGTCAGATGTGTACTACGCTACAGATTCTAGTTGAGAGCTGTGACACGTTTCGCTCTTGTTTGCTGATAGATCCCTCCCTGCATTTGTTGATTTGTTGTATGGAACTAGGGATTGACTAGAGAGTCATGGGTCTATTTGTTGGGAGGTTCCCTTTCCTGAATTATTTTGTTGCTTTTGTTGATTCGAAATACCGATCCCTTGTCTTCTTGATGGGCTGATTTGATTAGCTGGGCGTTTAGGGGCTTATTGCTCTGTTTATGCCCAATATCCATACAATATGTGTTTTCCGATTGAATCTTTCAGTTTATTTTCGATTGGTACTCTGGATAAGTTGTAGTGGTCCGTAAGATACTAGCAAGCAGTTCAAGACTGGTTTGTGAGAACACTATGCTATTGAAAAGAACAATTGTAAGTTCCCTAAAAGAAAAGGAACAACTGAGCATATTATACCAGCAGAAAACCAAACTCTGCAATTTTACTCCACAAAGTAATGAATTTAAACTGACGATGCGTTCTCAGGTTGTGATTTCATGAAAAATGGCAAGATGCTCTTATTTATTCACATGATATTCCCATGACTTTCTTAAACTGTCACACATGTTCAGGTGTTGTAAGATCTGTGAGTACTGATTTTTACCATACCAAGTTCACTTGCATTCATTTCATGTTTGTCCCATGAGACTATATCAAATTTTAGTTATATTCTTATCATCCTGATTATTTCAATGTTATCGTCTGGTGTTTTTGTAAGAAAACGTGAATCGTATACGTCCATCCATGTTTGTCTCTTTTGTATCTTGTTCCTTCAAGGCAAATTTCTGTAACCGTTGACTTGGTGTAGGTGAAGATGACACTAAATAATTTCTTCCTTGGAAAAGATGGCCTATACCTGCTAGAAATTGACACCGCCAAGGTATTGATATTGAAATTCCTGTTTTCTGAGACCATATTCCAAATTCCATTTTATTTTGTCTCCTATCAGTTGATTGTAGTTATCGTGGAAATTAGTCTTCAAGATGTTGTATATTTATGTGATGACCCGGCGAACCGAGAGATCACGAATCTAAGGATAATTCGAAGCAGAGAGGTTGAGACGGGGAGTAGAAACGAGGGATGACGAACGAGGGGTTTGGGGATCAGATTAATTTCCTTGTTCTTCGGTACCTTGTCCACAGCCCACCAACACATACACTAGTGTCGAGCCCACTAGCACTTCCCTCTATTTCTATGTTCAAGTGATTGGCAGTGCCGCTGCGTCGGCACTGACAGGTCCGCCCGCTGGAGTACCAGCATGTCCCCAGGCTGGTGCACCAGGGAACATTGTCTTGACTGTTTCATAATCTTTCCAAGTCGCCGACCATGCCGGCAGAGATGCCCACTGGACCAGGACTTGGAGATGAGCCGCATTGCCATGCTTCACCAATTTGGATCAAGAATGGCTTCGGGCTGCAAGACTGTAGAAGATTGACCACCAAAATTCGTGCATACGGCTGCAGCTTCAAATATATAGAATCCCCAACTGCAAACTCACAAGCAGTACAGTTCAAATCAGCATAGTGTTTCATCTTTGCTTGAGCTGTTGTCAGATGAGCTTTCAGGGCTTCTGCCTGTCCTTGATGTTCGTTTTGCCAATGCTCAACATCCACATTGTCACAGTCCAAAGTAGCATGAAAAGCTGAAATGAGCTTAGTTTTCAAAGCCACATTAGAACCAATCCAAATTCTGTTTTTCAATTTGATGACACCCTGGTACAGAGTGTAGCCTTCAGTATTGTCAGTAGAAATTGCCAACTTTTGCAAAAGCTGTTGAGCTTCATTGTCCACAGGATAAGAATTGATGACCTCTTGAAGCCATACAGGTTGAGACGTTGACATGTTACTGACTGCTAACAGATGACCCACTCTGGAAAGGGAATCTGCTGCATTGTTGTCACAGCCCTTCTTATACTGGAATTGAAATTGCAAATCTACCAGCTTATTCATGGACTTTTTCTGAAGATCAGTGAACAAGACTTGTTCCCCCAATTGACACAAGCTCTGATGATAAGTTCTTATAATAAAAGGGCCTCTCAACAGATATTGCCTCCATTTTTCCACAGCCATCATCACAACTAGAAACTCTTTTCATAAATGGAAAGCTTCTGATTATTGATACCCAATGCCTTGCTGTAAAAATGCTACAGGTTTGTCCATTCTGAGTCAGAACAGCACCAATGTCAGAGTCACAAGCATCTGTCTGAATAATGAACAGCTGGTTGTAATCTCGTAGAGTAAGGACAGGTGTAGTAGCCATTTCTTTCTTGAGTGTATCAAATGCCAACTCTGGTTCTCCCCACTGAAATGCTCTCTTCTTTAATAAAGCAGTTAATGGCTTTGCAATAATGCCATAATGTTGGACAAATTTTCTGTACTAACCTGTGAGTCCTAGAAAACCCCTGAGCTCTGTGACATTGTTAGGGACAGGCCATTGCAGCATAGCTCTAGTTTTGTCAGGATCTATATCTACGCCATTATCCGAGATAATATCTCCAAGATATTCTAGTTCAGGTTGTGCAGAATTACACTTGCTTTTCTTGGCATACAACTGATGTTTCCTCAATGTTTGCATCTAGATGCAATTCCAGAGTTGGACTATAGACTAGGATATCATCCATGAATACCAAGACAAATTTCCTCATATACTCAGAGAAAATAACATTCATCAAGCACGGAAAAGTTGATGGAGCATTGGTAAGCCCAAAGGGCATTACCCTGAACTGGAATTGGCCATGATGGGTCTTGAATGCAGTATTGTATTATCCTCATGAACCATTCTAATTTGATGATATCCAGCTCTTAAATCCAGCTTAGAAAACCACGTTGTGGTTCATCTACTATTGGCATTGGAAATTTATTTTTTACAGTGTTGTTAAGTTTTCTATAATCTATACAAAATCTCCATGTTCCATCTTTCTTCCTTACTAACAGTTAGAGGACAAGCAAATAGGCTGAGACTGGGAGTAATGGTACCTGATTCTATCATCTGCTTAACTTTTCTTTCTATCTCATCTTTCTGTAATGGAGAGTATCAGTAGGGTCTTGAATTGACAGGAGATGCATTAGGCTGCAGATGAATTGCATGATCATATTCTCTGAAGGGAGGCAAAGCATATGGTTCCTGAAAGATATCCTCAAATCTTTCCAATAGTTCAGCTATTGGTGCAGTGGCTTGCTGAGATTTTTCTTCAGACACATGTGCTAGCAAGGCCATTGCCCAAATTTCATTACTATGATGCAGCTCAATAACTTGTTTCAATGAAAGTTCCTGAAGTTCTTGTCCTTGTCGTTGAGGAATGCCATATAATGTCACAACAGTGTCTTTATATAAGAACTGTATCCATTTTTCTTTCCACTGACATTTCATCTCTCCCCATTGCTCCAGCAAATCCATGCCCAAAATAATGTCATAGCCCCCAGCTCCACCACTTTAAAAGTATATGAAAATGAATGACCTTGGACCCAGCACTGTAAATCCTAGACTTGAGAGGAGCAAGAGATGCTCCATTAGCCACTTTCACTGACTGCTAACCCAGTAAAGGTGTAGTATCCAGTCCAACTCTGGGAACTCCCAGAATCCAGCAGTATTAGAACAGCCTGATTGCCAATTAGAGCTCTGAGTCTGATTGTAGATGGATGATCAGATCCTGATAATACATTAATTGACAATTGCATGGCTGCCATAGCTGTTTCCTGATTTTCCACTTCATCAGAAAAAATTTCAGTGCCATTCATAGATGTATCCATGGCATGTACCTAAGCTATGGATGGTTTTGTGCAGACATGCCCTGGAATGAATTTCTCCCCACAACTGAAACATAAACCATTAGCTCTTCTATATTCTTTTAGTTGTCTTGCCTTCGACAGATCACCAGTTGGAGCAGCCATTCACCCTTGATTCAGCATGCTGGAATGGAACTCTTGGAGTGATAGGTTTCTGATGTTTCTGTCTACTAAGAATTTCTTCTTACATTTTGGCATAGGCAGCCGCCACACTCACGGTAGCAGGTAACTGAATTTCCACTGCAGCTTTCAGCTCCTCTTTCAGGCCCAACACAAATCTGGTCACCAGCAATAGTTTCACTCACTGAAACCTCATACAAGCGCAGCTGATACACTAGTTGACAGAATTCTCTCTTGTATTCTTCAACAGTCCCAGTTTGTTTCAGTACCATCAGTGCCCACATCTTTTCACGATGAACATTTACATCAAATTCTGCCAGCACCACTGCTTTCAACTGCTCCCACGTTGGCCATAGCTGTTCTAATTTATACGCACGGAACCAATGTGCAGCATCTCGCACCATGTGTAGAGTAGCATATGTGACCTTAAATCCCTCTGGTATATCATACAATGTGAAATAGGACTCACATCCATCAAGCCAAATACGTGCATCCGTTCCATCAAATTTAGGAAAATCCATATTAGGCATCCACGGCTTATGAATGCTACGATCCTCCGTATTTCTACAGGATCAATCTGATGATGTGTGGGTATCAAGGAGTTGGGAAGGGAGTTAGCAGGATGTACCAGTGGTGGAACATGTGGCGGCGGTGGTTGGACCTGAAGGCAACCAAATGCAGGATGGGCCTTTCCTCTTTCTTCGATACCTTGTCCAAATGCACACGTCTGTGTATATAGTCTATTACATGGGCCTTTCTGCCCCACACTTGCCCACAGCCCACCAACACATACACTAGTGTCGAGCTCACTAATACTTCCCTCTATTTATGTGTTCAAGTGATCGGCAGTGCCGCTGCGTCCGCACTGACAATTTAGCATATTGGTGTTAGGACTCAGGACATGTATAAATTGCCATCTATGAATTGACCACGTCATTTTCTAGATGGATACTTGGCAAAAGGGAAAGGAGTCTGTATTTCTCCTCATAAATTGTTATCTACTTTGTAATACCGTAGACTTCATCTGTCTGTTATGCAGATACATCTACATTGACTTATTCTTCTCATTCTGTTTCTTAGATTGCAGATGGCTTAATTTATGAGGCAGCTGATGGTTGTAATCACTTCCCTCATTTCTATGGCCCTGATCGGAGCTTTGCAGCCCTTCCACTAAGTGCTGTTGTCAAGGCAGACAAAATAGAGATGTTAAACAATGATTTTACTTGCAGCCTACTTGAAGGATCGCCCCTCTGATTCTGATGTTAAAGCCTCGCCCTTCTTCCTTATTTCCCTAGTGTTCTTGTAAGTTCTCTGCCAAATGTTTTCCACATGCGTGTGCTAGTGACCCTAGCCACTGGAAGTATTGAACTGTCTTGTGATCAATGGCATACGCTGGGTCAGGGTGTTTATTGTTTTAACACAATATGTGTTACCTGCTTTCATGCCGTCTTTCATGCTCAAAGTAATCCTGGTTAATTAGGTTTAGAGTAAAATAGAACCTCAAATAGTGACGGGACCCCTTAACAGAATTGAATGGAAAGTTATCATTATAGCTTGAAACCTTCTTCCCCCAATTGCTGTGGGTTATTTTGTAATTCATGGTATGTCTGTTTAATAAATTTCATATTTATCATGTTTTGTTTCACAACTTGGATCTACAATAGAATCGTATTGTAGCGAATGCATAGATGTTATCTTTGTTGAAAATAAATTATTGTGCTTCTCGTTGGGATTTGTCTTTGTAGAGTCAGTGCATGTATGCCTTAGTTTTTTTTTATAAAGGGTGTTTTGTTCTTAAAAAGTTGTTCTTAAAAAGTTTTAAGCATTACACCCGGCATTTGTATAGCTGAGAAATTTCAAAACTCCTAAGGAGATGAAGAGCTGATCTGCAGATTATGCTATCCGGTAAAAAAAAGTTGTTCTTAAAAAGTTTTAAGCATTACACCCGGCCTTTGTATAGCTTAGATGTATAGAGCCGTCTCAGCCTTTGTATAGCTTAGATTAGATGTATAGAGCCGTCTCAAGTGTAGGGTCGCACAAACAAGAATCATATTTCAGACTGAGAAATTTCAAAACGCCTAAGGAGATGAAGAGCTGATCTGCAGATTATGCTATCCGGTAAAAAAGTCTATCGCCGTCCTCCAGCCCGTGTACACACCTCCGTAGACAGGTTGTGGAACTTCACACGGTATAGACACGGCCATAAACGAAGCGTACTAGTACTTTGTATCATCAAACACTTTATTATTTCTACATAAGCATAATGATCAAATAATGGCAATTGCTTCCATACTAAGAAGAGTTTTTTTTGTGTGGAAAGGAGAATATATTAATATCTGATGATACCAATCACACCTAGCCTCTGCAACAACGCATTGCCTAAGCGGCCACACGGATGCACACATAGAAAAAAAAGAATTATAAAAAAGAAAAGTCCTGCTAAAATGACTCATTCATTGAAACAGCAGTACTACCACCATCAAGACGGCACTAGAAGTCCAGCTTCTCCAAAAACGACGCCTCCAAGAAGGAAACAGTGCACAAACACCGTCATCGCCCGATCAAAGATCTAGATTTTCACCCTGAAGAAAGTCCGTGCTCTCAAAACAATACCTTCAACAAGGCCATTGCCAGACACAACCAATTAAGGCCAGACCCTAGGTTTTCATCCTGAGAGGTAGGACCATGAACCTCTCTTGTGCAGTCGCCCCCACTTGCATGCCACTGCTCCAATTCACAAGTCTTCTAGCCAATTCCTCACCACCACCCAGACTCGAACCACCATTGTCTGTCCTCAGATCTCGGTCTCCATGACTTTCTCCGCCAGCACCATGGAACGAGAACATGCCCCATAATAATAACAGCCAACAAAGCTTCGAAGCACATCCTCTGAAACCAAACGGTCAGGGTAAAACATGGGTGCGTACGGCCGAATTCAATCCTTTCAGCAAACTCACAACATGATAGCGCTTATGGAGTTCTCCGACGGAGCCTCTCGAAACACGACACAGAAACCAGATTAATGGAGACCAACATCTGACAGATCATCGTCTTGGCTTGAGAGGGATCCAGGACCACCTCCTTTATTGAAACTGAGCAGCAGCCCCCATGCCACCCGCCGGAAACTAGCAGGATCCGCCGCAAGACGGCAAGACCATCCTGCCGACCATTCCGACGGAGAAGGAGGTCACCACCACCATGCCGGGGGCAGATGCCCCAAGCGCCCTAGTGTCACAGACAAGGCCCGGGTCGCCTGGGCGCCGGCATCGAGGCCAACGTACGGGACAGATCGCGGCTAGGCCCAGATCCCCGCCGCCGCCTACCGCTATCTGGGTCGAGGATCACCGGCCACTGCTCGCCACAACACCATCGCTAAACCAACCGGGACGGACGCCGCAACCTTCCTGCCAGATCGCGATCAGGGCCGCCGCCACGCCCCCAGGTCTTTGCCTAGCGATGCTCCGGGCGGTGGAGGCGGCGGGGAGGAGAGACTACGGGAGAGAGGGCTCGGCGGGGAGGGGAGGCCGTCCGGCGCGACGCGGCGCCGCCGCGCGAATGCGGGAGGAGGAGGGGTCGGGCACAGTAAGAAGAGCTATGTACTTGTGATCTATACCATGTAGTCAATTGTAAAAAATATTGGCAACACTAAGCGGTGGATACTGAAGATATAGAGCGGGCAAAATTTCCTTAGATTGAGTCATTTTATCCTAAAAAGGATGTTTCAAATTTATCAAAATTCACATGTTAAAATATGCGACATCTTCTTTAGGAGGGGGTAGAACTTTTGTGAAGTACTAATTTTTATTCATTGTATATTGCATCTACTTATATTGTTCTGAACTTCACTTACCGTAAAACCGGGGACATCTGGTAGGGCGGATTCGCTGAACAATTTACAACATGTTAAGAACCGTCATGTGCAGCTGGCTGAAGGAATGCGTCAAGAGTGCTCTCTAGCTTAGCAGATAGAGCTGAGCAAGTGAGTCCACAAGTATCATTGCATGCTAGCTGAAGCTATACCAGAATAACAGATGGGCCTTTGAGGTGATAGTCGTGTACAAGATTTGCAGCACTGGCTGTAGTAGATTTGGATAACGTTTACTCATGATGGTGCCTAAGAAATTGAGAACCAACTCGATCTGTGGTTTGACATATCTGAAAGATGAGTAGTTTACATCATTTGCTCTCTCTCTCTCTCTCTCTCTCTCTCTGAGAGGCCGATACCCGTGGGGGAAAACCTTTTCCCCTCATAAGCACATAATTCTTTTCTAAAGAAAGTACTCTATTTTAAGTAAGGCCGAAGGCGCCCTTTAATAGTTATGCACTTCAAAAGAATAGAATATAGAAAAGAAAGGAGAAACCAATGCAACTTCCTGCATTGAATTCGGGTCATGTAGAGTTCTATTTTTCCAGACCCTGGATTCGGATAAAGGAAAGGAGCTGATTGTATAGTTCAATCATCGTTCTAATATGACCCATGGTAGGGTCATACAGTGAGCATGTGAAACATGCGATCCTAAAATGATTAGTATAGTAAGAAATCCGTTTGCCTCTAATTCCCATGACACAATTAGACAAGTCCCTCAGAGACATGCCAATGACATCATGGGGCTTCTAGTTATAAAAAAGGAAGACTACTTATTAATGTTGGGTTTACCCAACTCCTCAATAAAGAGAAAGGAAAAGGAAGACCGAATGGACAAATTCCAAATAGATTTGCCAAGCATCTGTCGATGCCAGTCACAAGCATATTTGGATCCAGTACTATATACGCACACGTACGATTTCTCCCTGGTGATGTGCGTGATTCCTCTCACACAAAATAGGGCCCCATCAGCTAATCTCAATCTTTTCGAAACAATAAGAGCAAGGCATTGACAAATACCTGCGGTTAATGAAATGAAATGGGAAGATATCCTTGCTAAACACATTACTTGACCGACATTGGATCAATCAAACACATTAGCAATTCATTCCCATTCCCTTCATATCATAACTGTTTTCTTATTGTTCTGTTCCGCTTTTAGACGTCGACCCCTTCAAGGGCTGATGCGGCATGGTTAGCTCACAATGATTCACGTTTTGGATGCACCTGATCTCAATCCTATTAAATGAGACCATGATATGCAACAAGTTAAGTCATCATTGACATGCCTTCATAACCCGTAAGGGAATAATAAGGAAGTCTAGTTCCTTAATTGATTTGGGGAGAGGAGCCGAAGGCGAGCTCGAGCCAGAAGCAGGCAGAGAGTCGAACTCAAAAGAGTGACTCGATGCCGAATCAGCAAGAGTGAACACCAAAGTGTCACTCGATCCTAGGATGTATGAGACGAACTCAAAAGAGCGAGGCGAGACAAGAAAAGAAGGGACCCCATGGAGTGCCACCCATGGAGTGCAACGCGCGAAATGCCACGGTGCCCGGGCACGCTGCAGGTGCCACCAGATCCAATTATTAAGGAAGTGAATGACCGATTATCCGCAGCCCACAGATATTCACACTATGAATACATGTGTTCGTGCTCTTTGACCCAACCTAACTGACAATGCATGGAGAAGAGGTGATCTTCTCTATCTGTAATTCGCACTATAAATACACCCGCGGAACACGGGGATGGGCGGACACTACAGATCTAGTAAGCGCTTAATTTGGAGCTAAGAAGTTGCAATAATATGGGTGCCCGGAGTGGACCGGGAAAACGACCCCATACTAAAAGGCAGACGAGCAAACAATTCAAACCGGTAACGACCCGTATAGATCGGGCAGGAGGTGCTTATTTGAACCCTAAATCCAAAGCGGATTCACCAAACCAATCCGCATTCACAGCGACAACCGATCTGGAATCTGTCAGCTTATCTGATACTCATGATGTTCATGTAGCTACTTGATCAGCTAATCACTGGCAGGGAAGTGCCATTCCGAACCTATCCCTAGCTAGTTTCTAGAGGATCGTGCAGCATCTTACAATAGCGAGCGCACCTCGGGTAGTTGCACTAACAACTTCATATCATCAGGAACATAACTAGCAGATTGGCGAGTTACAATCAGAAATCCAAATGCCATGCAGATTGTAACTTTTGCTTCCTCACGAAGAGGGGGAAGCCGGATCTCAGTACTCAAGTGGATGCCACGCACAATGGTGATCTGGCAATGGCAATCGATAAGTAATTCAGGGATGACAATAGTCAGGCTAGAGTGAGAAGGTATGACCATCTCACGCCCTTACGAGGGTAGAAAAACTAGTGTATTCCCATTGTCGGAAGAAACAAGAGGATGTTAGGATCCCATTATAAAAAGATTTGTATATGCCCGCCACCAGGGGCGTCATCTAGCAGAAAGAAAGTGAATGGAAGGAGAAGAGGGGACAAACGCTATGTCTAGAGCACAAAGGGTAGAGGAATGTGAATACCAGAGTCCACTTATCTTTAAGGAAACATGTCCACTAAGTCAAAATGTTTCGAGGAGGTAAGACAAAAATGCAGGCAACCAGGGGGCGGGTCACCAGTAGTAGTTGAATGGAAGGCTCCTCTAAAAGGTGCGCTAGTGGAATCAGTCAACCTTAGAGTGCCATTCAGTTACTATTCTTCTGATAACGAGCCAGGCGTTATCTCGGACGGGTTCGGTCGGTCTCTCTCTCTCTCTCTCTCTGGTACTTTTACGTCGGTAGCACAACCGACGGCCTCCTTGTGCTTGTACAGAGGATGCAGCCGTATAAGACACGGTTGTACAACCTCTTCTCGGGCGCTATCAAGCGCCTGAGGGTGGAGATACCGACCGAGCAGGTGGCTTTTGTCGCTGTGACGATGTTCCCGTCGTTGATAGTGTTTACATCAAACCATCGGAACACCATCATTTTGTGGGAGGATGAGGGCACGGAGGAAGGCAGTAGCCCGGTCTTTGGTGAAGGGTGGTACATGCCAAATGACTTCATGGAACTCCGGAGCATGACTTCTTACGCCGGTGATGTTTTTGTCGCAGAAAGATACGGGTATGTCCTCTCGATTATGCCTATTGCTGCTCATGGATGTCCAGATGCAGCGCTCCGCACGGACCCTGAAGATGCATGCCACCGTCGCATGCCCTATTCCGGGCTGCCGGTACCCAGAGAATCATTTTTACCTCGTCGAGTCCGACGGGGAGTTGTTGTTCATTGTGAGTGGACCGGTCTACGGCGGTAGGCCCGTTGTTTACCGGGTTGATACACAGAACTGTGTCCTTCAGCCGGTCAGAGGCATCGGCAGCCGTTCTCTCTTTGTTGCTGACAATCAGTGCATCTGCATCGACAGCGCCAGGGTACCCACGGTGCAGGCCGGCAACATCTACTATCCGGACCTATCCTAGATTAGATCTTACAACTTTGAGGCTCTTGCATGGGAAGAGGAGCCAAGGTTTGCCCATGGGTATAGAGTAGGAGGATTATGGATCAATGACCGTCCTTTCGAACTCGATCGATTGCTAGCGGAGTATTGCAGAATCGTCGAGCATTCTAAGCTACAGATGGTGCCGCCTTATGGCGAATATGGAACCACCCACTATGATTACTACGAAGGCTACCCGTCTGATTAGATTGATGAATCATGTGGGTCTGGTCCTGTTGTATTCTCTGTCTATGAATTATATGCAAGTGCAAGTTGTATGGTGTGTCTGTAATACAATGGATGCTCTATGTTTCAAAAAGATCATGTGTTGTACCTCTTTCAATTTCACTGTTTTTCTATGTACGTGTAGTAATTCTGATACATGCTCGTTTTGTAACAATCCTCAACCAACTTACAACTGCGAATTACAATCCTCAAACAACTTAAAACCGTGAATTACAGTAGATTATTACAATCCTCGAACAACTTACAACATCGAATTATAGTAGATTATTACATTCCTCAGTAAACTTACAACAACGAATTAATGTTGCATCAAAGTCCAGCACAACTGAAAAAACATAATAACTCCGTGTTACAGAAAAGGTCTTTATGGAGATTGCATCGCGAGACATGTAAAAACTGGCTTCCCATGAGAGCTGCAAATGAGATTATTAAGTACATTCTGCGTCAAAATTTGTCTGTTTTTCAATTCATTCAAGTCTTTGCATGCTAGGGTGATTACTGAATCTGTTTTGTTGGCTTCTTGCTCAACAATATCAAGGGCATCTTGGATGGCATCCCCAAATAATCTTTAGGCTGGAATAAGAGGGTCATTCGAAGCAGTGTGCCATGAGCAATATGTATTGTCATTGCTGCTGTCTGAAACAAACTCTAAACTTGAAGAAGCGGGTCTTTGTTCAGCATTCAGAGGGATATTTGCAGCCTAAAACAAACACAAAACAAGTTATAACAGCATTACCAAGCAACCACATCACTATGGTTTTTAAATGTGTCCGGTGATATGAGAAAGGAAGCAATTAACAGTGGTGGCTCATACATCTATTTCTTCTTAAATAACTAGAACAGTTGACGCCATGGAGCGATGCGAGCATGTGCTACTATGTGAAATGACTGCTCTACTAGAAGATGTCTGAGGCCAAGACAAATCAAGTTACTTTAACAGAAGACTTGGGAAACAAGCTACAAGTTCATTTCGAATAAATTTGAAAAGATTTCACCAGACACAAATAACAATGCGTGTAATCAACCAAAGTACCTGATGCAGTCTGATTAAACTAAAATGTGCAGAACATGAAAAAAACGAATATGAAAACTAAGGCCTAGTTTGGCAGCAAAGTATTTTTGAAGTATTTAGAGAATACTTCAGTTTTTTAAAATATTGAAGTATTGAATACTTCAAGGTGTCTGGATCAAACAAATACTGTGGTTTTAAAACTAAGTATCCTCCAAAACTGTGGATTTTTAAAGAATTTGAGAAGAAGGTCTGACACTCTTTTTTTCAAAACTGAGAAAGGAGAAAAACTGTAGTATTTCTTAGTGAGGCGTTGAAATTGTAACACACTCAGAATCGGCCCTATGCAAGTTTTAGCGAAACCCGCCAAACCCGCATAGAAACGATTCAAAGGTGCCCACCAGGCACTTTCGTGCGGGTGGAAAACGAAGTAATATCATTACACAATAGTCCTCGATGGAACCCACAAAACATATATATACAACAGTGACTCAAAGAGTCAAGAATACAGATATACAATACAAAGATTCAAATCACCTTTAAAACGATATAGCGTCCGAGTACGGACAAGATGCAAATTGAGCTAAGAGCCCTCAAGAATAACCAATGGCGTCCATAACCCTGCCCAGGCCAAGCCGAAAGGGTAACCCTGCTAACGACGTCGATCTCAAAACCTGCTTAAACAAAAGGGGTGCCGACAAAGGGCAAGGAAAAAGAGAGAGCGGTCAGTACTGAGGCCAGTACACGGCGAGGCTAGAATTCGGCGGTCCTCGCCTACATAGGTATGGTGGACTGAAGCGGCAGCGCAGCATGCACTAGAACAACCTATAGAGACTCGATATAACTGTCGGCTATCAGAGAGGGATAAGAAAGACCTATTCGGAACCAACCTGATACTACCACCAAACATACCCATCCTGGTGTTTCCCCCTCGAGACCAAACGAGGAAGTCAACCGAGGAACTCACACAGTTGGCAGTTTTATTTATTCAGTTATCGTTGCAGCAATTACTAGTCAGGTATAGATAGCATCCTGATAGAATAAGCAGTGGGCACTTTTAGTTAACCATTCCGTTGTAGTTGCAACACTTACTAGTCAGATACAATTAGCATGAGATATCCCCCAAACCCAGCAGTTGTTGGTACTTTTATTTAGCCATTCCGTTGTAGTGAAGCTGATTACTAGTCATATCGGATACAAGTCAAATTATAACAGTAAACTTTAGTTATAGTTGTCTATGATCGAGACCTGTGCTCCAAGTCGTCCATAACCGCGGACACGGCTTTTCGAAAAGATTTAACCCTGCAGGGGTGCACCAAAGTATCCACACGCACTTCGACCCTTTTTGCCAGATCAGTTAACATACACCCATCGGTATGTCGGCGGGGCCTAAGTCATGACGTTTCCCAGACCCAAAGCAAGTACATGGGGGCCACCCCACTAAGCTACCCGCAACGAAGTCGGCCGGTCTCCGAGACGGACTCAGGGTTTGGGTGGACGGCTGTAAACGACTGGGAACCCGAAAAGATGACTGGGCTTGTCGATACAGCGAAAACGTGTCCCGATCCTAAACAGTACAGGTGCAGTACATCGCACAATTTAAATAAAGCAGTAAAGCATGGCATAAGTACAGAATAGTAATAAAGCCCCAAACTAATTGTGGCCCCCGGTACAGTACTTTGAAATCAGGTACTAATCGATGGGGGTGCCCATACACCCCACCTGTGGTTAGCGCGCTCGATCTCGGAACAGGTGTCAAGAACTCGGGGTCCTACGGGACACAAGTGGACGGTTAACAACCAAATAACATCTATTGCCCACCTGTGCCTCTGCATTTACCTACTTTCAATTTTAGTTATTAAACAATAATTAAAGCCATGATCATCTCCAACATTAAACATGCGGCAATACTCCAACAACTGTGGTACTTGACGACACGCAACAACACTTGAGCAAGCGACTACGACGCGCAGGTCCAACTATCTACCAAACAACAGGTAATAGGATGTGTCCAAGGCAATATAAGGCTGCAAGGGATATCACGGGTACGAAAACTAGAGCATCGCAACACAGATAGCAATAGATCAACAGGAGGGAATAAATACTATAAAAGTAAGATAGGTAGAAAGGGGGAGGTGCTCGCCTAAAAACATTGTCGAAGGTTCATCCGAAGATCGGGTCGACACTCGCATCGACTCATCGGCCTAATCCGTGAAGAAGCAAAACACTAGCACAAACACCGGATGCACTATTTAATACTATGACAGAAGATCGGGCATGATGCATGTATGATGTATGACATGGCAAAAGTGCGATGCAATTAGGCAATATTAAGCGGAACCGGGGGTCCCGACATTTGATTAAACGGTTCAAGTTATTTATCTACCCCGCAAGTTAAATGTTGGATTAGCAAGACAAAACATGGCTTCGGTTCGCTATGCCAATTTAAATGGAGTCCGGAATAAGACAAAGATATCCCGCATATAGACTCCATATTTAATTATGAGATGAATTGGCATAATGCCCCCAAACCACAGACAAGTATGCATGCATGAAAAATTTAATATGCATCAGTTGATAATGTCATATTATAAAATAATGGGGTCTCGGATAGGGAATCACATTAGGGTTCGGCGAGCTTGGGCTCCGAGGGGTTCGGGGTTGGTCTCAGGGTTCGACGGGATCGGTCTCGGACAACGGAAGTCGATCTTGTCGCATCCGAGAAGAAGAACTTGGTTGGTGTCGGGGGCACATCGGATCCGTCCTGGTCGGTGCCGATCTTGTCGTCACGAAGGTCTTGTCGGGTCGTCGTATCGGGTCGGTCTTGGCGTTCGGGAAGAAGAGCTTGGCGTGCGACGTCGTCGGCATCGGTGCGGGAAGGAGGTCTTGCCGTTCCGTGTCGGTGACCTTGGCATCCGGGTTCTCGGCGAGCTCGGCGTCCGGGAAGGAGTACTTGTCGCACCGGGGTCTCGGTGTCCTCGGATCCGATTGAAGATCTTGGCGTTCGGCGGGATCGGTCTTCGGGTCCGTGGTCTTGACGTCCAGTGTCCGGGGATCTTCGGCTCCCTATCGACACACTTGAGGTTCCGGCTTGGTCATCGATGGGGAACTTGGGGCTTCGGGGCTTGATTGTCGGTGTCGGGCTCGGTTCTCGACGCCGGTGGACACTAAAGGACTTGGATTTGTAGTCGTGGTCTTCAGAGTTCACCGAGATGTTCTGAAGAACTTGTCGTGCTTCACGCGATCATAGTGTCAAAAACACAACAGTACACCAACGATCAAAATCGTGGATAACCACTTGTGACTAAAGACATGGTCAACACACCGAGCAACAGCATCTTCGATAGACACTGCTGCAGGGAGACTTCGAGAGCATATACCCTTGGTGTACTTGCTATGGGAGGCCACGGCAAGGTCGCAGGAGACGTATCGGTGACCAGAGCTGGGCGCTGGCTAGAGGACAGAGGCAGGGGCGAAGACATGAGAAAATTTCGGTGACCTGAGGCAGAGGTGCAGGGCGCTCGTAGAGGCTCATCTTGCAGATGAAAGGCTCGCTGGCATCGGCCCATGCGACAGGGACAGGGGCACCGAGATGCAAGGGGAGGTCGCGGAGGCCGGTGAGGACGAGCACATGTGACGACGCTCCGACGCGCTCGCTGAGGGGCCCGGTGGCAACAAGGACGACCTGGGCGCGACAGGACTCGGGAGGTTGGGGAAGAAGGGGCGTTGCGGGGGAGAACGGTGGAGGCGGACGAGGTAGAGAGACGATAGGGCGCGGTGCTAGCGGAGACCAGTCAATGCCAAGGAGGCTCGCGCTGGGCAGCCCGCGGAGGAGACGACGGGGCGGTCACGGGCTCAGGCCGCGAGGGGAGGCGGCGACTATGCGGGTCAGGGACAATCGGAGAGAAGCGGCGCCATGGTGACCCGGGGTGGAGACAGGCAATGGCGAGGCCAATGGAGAGGCGCAGGGTAGCGCTCGGCAAGGACCTGTAGAGGAGGAGGCGAGGAGAAGCTCGCAGCGGCGCGCGCTTGCAGCGGGCGCACGATGCCGGGGTTGGTGGGGGTTCAGGGAGCGAGAGAGGGCGTGCGGGGTGGGAGACGAGCGATGGGGTGGGGATCGCGAGGTGGAAGGTGGGCCGAGAGCGGGGGCTGCAGGAGTGGGGCGGGCTGGCAGGGACAGGGGTCAGGGTTGAGGTGGCGCGTGGTGGTTGGCTGGAGGAGGAAGGAGAGATGAGGTGGCGAACCGTGAGTGGTGGGAGTGAGGTGGAGGGGGCTGGGTAGATTAGGTTTGGGTAGATTTAGGATTAGATATTTTTGACTAGGGTTTTATATTTGAAATAAAGGGGAGCGATAAATAGAAAACAAAAATAGGGTTTTGGTAAAATAGTTTTATGAAAACATGCATGATGATGTCATGATGATGCACAAAACAAAAACACGGCGATTTTCTAGTAGTGGTTTTTGCGGGATGCCACAGTTCGACACCACTAACAATGGATCTCGCCCTCGAGATCCGCCTCATGGTACCGGGAAGAAGGGCGGCGATCTGAATCTTCTCGCATCGTGTAGATCCTCGCGACACCACTAACAAGAGGTCGTTGTCCGGGATCGTCGCGAGAACACTCCGGGAACAAAAGGTCGAAGGTAGAGGTATCAACAAATAAAGCCACCTCTAGCTTCGATAGAAAGAGGGAACCGATGCATTCTCATCCACTTCAATGTACAAAAGTGAATAGAATGAGTAGTCGGCATGGGGGCCAATCCATCACGCACCCAAACTATTACTCTGCACAATCAGTAGAAAAGCGTGCAACCATTCTCGGAATCAGACTGAAGATCTCGACAATCGAGGTTCAGGAACAAAGGAGTGATGCAGACTCTGCATCGGATCTGGCGTAGATGATGTCGTCGCGTCAGAAAACACCGGAAGGCACGAGAAGGAACAAAGAGAAGTCCACCAGACGAAGGATTCCTCGGGTAGCATGAAGACCAGATGTAGCAACACCGTTACCAAAGGAGGAAGCGAAACCCTGAAGGTACGACGGAACCCAACCACGAGAAATCCTGGACTCGAAGAGAGAGAAGAAATCGGATTCAAAACACGCAGAGGTGAGAGGAGAGCAGCAGAGGGGTAAGGAGTAAAATCAGACCTAATCAGAACTATCCAACCGATTTTTCAAAAATAGTTTTGACACTCTACTTCGGCCGTTAGCTAGGTTATCCTACAGGCTGGACTTGTGGGGTATCGCAACTGCTGAGCTCTGATACCACTCTGTAACACCCTCAGAATCGGCCCTATGCAAGTTTTAGCGAAACCCGCCAAACCCGCATAGAAACGATTCAAAGGTGCCCACCAGGCACTTTTGTGCGGGTGGAAAACGAAGTAATATCATTACACAATAGTCCTCGATGGAACCCACAAAACATATATATATACAACAGCGACTCAAAGAGTCAAGAATACAGATATACAATACAAAGATTCAAATCACCTTTAAAACGATATAGCGTTCGAGTACGGACAAGATGCAAATTGAGCTAAGAGCCCTCAAGAATAACCAATGGCGTCCATAACCCTGCCCAGGCCAAGCCGAAAGGGTAACCCTGCTAACGACGTCGATCTCAAAACCTGCTTAAACAAAAGGGGTGCCGACAAAGGGCAAGGAAAAAGAGAGAGCGGTCAGTACTGAGGCCAGTACACGGCGAGGCTAGAATTCGGCGGTCCTCGCCTACATAGGTATGGTGGACTGAAGCGGCAGCGCAGCATGCACTAGAACAACCTATAGAGACTCGATATAACTGTCGGCTATCAGAGAGGGATAAGAAAGACCTATTCGGAACCAACCTGATACTACCACCAAACATACCCATCCTGGTGTTTCCCCCTCGAGACCAAACGAGGAAGTCAACCGAGGAACTCACACAGTTGGCAGTTTTATTTATTCAGTTATCGTTGCAGCAATTACTAGTCAGGTATAGATAGCATCCTGATAGAATAAGCAGTGGGCACTTTTAGTTAACCATTCCGTTGTAGTTGCAACACTTACTAGTCAGATACAATTAGCATGAGATATCCCCCAAACCCAGCAGTTGTTGGTACTTTTATTTAGCCATTCCGTTGTAGTGAAGCTGATTACTAGTCATATCGGATACAAGTCAAATTATAACAGTAAACTTTAGTTATAGTTGTCTATGATCGAGACCTGTGCTCCAAGTCGTCCATAACCGCGGACACGGCTTTTCGAAAAGATTTAACCCTGCAGGGGTGCACCAAAGTATCCACACGCACTTCGACCCTTTTTGCCAGATCAGTTAACATACACCCATCGGTATGTCGGCGGGGCCTAAGTCATGATGTTTCCCAGACCCAAAGCAAGTACATGGGGGCCACCCCACTAAGCTACCCGCAACGAAGTCGGCCGGTCTCCGAGACGGACTCAGGGTTTGGGTGGACGGCTGTAAACGACTGGGAACCCAAAAAGATGACTGGGCTTGTCGATACAGCGAAAACGTGTCCCGATCCTAAACAATACAGGTGCAGTACATCGCACAATTTAAATAAAGCAGTAAAGCATGGAATAAGTATAGAATAGTAATAAAGCCCCAAACTAATTGTGGCCCCCGGTACAGTACTTTGAAATCAGGTACTAATCGATGGGGGGTGCCCATACACCCCACCTGTGGTTAGCGCGCTCGATCTCGGAACAGGTGTCAAGAACTCGGGGTCCTACGGGACACAAGTGGACGGTTAACAACCAAATAACATCTATTGCCCACCTGTGCCTCTGCATTTACCTACTTTCAATTTTAGTTATTAAACAATAATTAAAGCCATGATCATCTCCAACATTAAACATGCGGCAATACTCCAACAACTGTGGTACTTGACGACACGCAACAGCACTTGAGCAAGCGACTACGACGCGCAGGTCCAACTATCTACCAAACAACAGGTAATAGGATGTGTCCAAGGCAATATAAGGCTGCAAGGGATATCACGGGTACGAAAACTAGAGCATCGCAACACAGATAGCAATAGATCAACAGGAGGGAATAAATACTATAAAAGTAAGATAGGTAGAAAGGGGGAGGTGCTCGCCTAAAAACATTGTCGAAGGTTCATCCGAAGATCGGGTCGACACTCGCATCGACTCATCGGCCTAATCCGTGAAGAAGCAAAACACTAGCACAAACACCGAATGCACTATTTAATACTATGACAGAAGATCGGGCATGATGCATGTATGATGTATGACATGGCAAAAGTGCGATGCAATTAGGCAATATTAAGCGGAACCAGGGGTCTCGACATTTGATTAAACGGTTCAAGTTATTTATCTACCCCGCAAGTTAAATGTTGGATTAGCAAGACAAAACATGGCTTCGGTTCGCTATGCCAATTTAAATGGAGTCCGGAATAATACAAAGATATCCCGCATATAGAATCCATATTTAATTATGAGATGAATTGGCATAATGCCCCCAAACCACAGACAAGTATGCATGCATGAAAAATTTAATATGCATCAGTTGATAATGTCATATTATAAAATAATGGGGTCTCGGATAGGGAATCACATTAGGGTTCGGCGAGCTTGGGCTCCGAGGGGTTCGGGGTTGGTCTCAGGGTTCGACGGGATCGGTCTCGAACAACGGAAGTCGATCTTGTCGCATCCGAGAAGAAGAACTTGGTTGGCGTCGGGGGCACATCGGATCCGCCCTGGTCGGTGCCGATCTTGTCGTCACGAAGGTCTTGTCGGGTCGTCGTATCGGGTCGGTCTTGGCGTTCGGGAAGAAGAGCTTGGCGTGCGACGTCGTCGGCATCGGTACGGGAAGGAGGTCTTGCCGTTCCATGTCGGTGACCTTGGCATCCGGGTTCTCGGCGAGCTCGACGTCCGGGAAGGAGTACTTGTCGCACCGGGGTCTCGGTGTCCTCGGATCCGATTGAAGATCTTGGCGTTCGGCGGGATCGGTCTTCGGGTCCGTGGTCTTGACGTCCAGTGTCCGGGGATCTTCGGCTCCCTATCGACACACTTGAGGTTCCGGCTTGGTCATCGATGGGGAACTTGGGGCTTCAGGGCTTGATTGTCGGTGTCGGGCTCGGTTCTCGACGCCGGTGGACACTAAAGGACTTGGATTTATAGTCGTGGTCTTCAGAGTTCACCGAGATGTTCTGAAGAACTTGTCGTGCTTCACGCGATCATAGTGTCAAAAACACAACAGTACACCAACGATCAAAATCGTGGATAACCACTTGTGACTAAAGACATGGTCAACACGCCGAGCAACAGCATCTTCGATAGACACTGCTGCAGGGAGACTTCGAGAGCATATCCCCTTGGTGTACTTGCTATGGGAGGCCACGACAAGGTCGCAGGAGACGTATCGTTGACCAGAGCTGGGCGCTGGCTAGAGGACAGAGGCAGGGGCGAAGACATGAGAAAATTTCGGTGACCTGAGGCAGAGGTGCAGGGCGCTCGTAGAGGCTCATCTTGCAGACGAAAGGCTCGCTGGCATCGGCCCATGCGACAGGGACAGGGGCACCGAGATGCAAGGGGAGGTCGCGGAGGCCGGTGAGGACGAGCACATGTGACGACGCTCCGACGCGCTCGCTGAGGGGCCCGGTGGCAACAAGGACGACCTGGGCGCGGCAGGACTCAGGAGGTTGGGGAAGAAGGGGCGTTGCGGGGGAGAACGGTGGAGGCGGACGAGGTAGAGAGACGATAGGGCGCGGTGCTAGCGGAGGCCAGTCGATGCCAAGGAGGCTCGCGCTGGGCAGCCCGCGGAGGAGACGACGAGGCGGTCACGGGCTCAGGCCGCGAGGGGAGGCGGCGACTATGCGGGTCAGGGACAATCGGAGAGAAGCGGCGCCATGGTGACCCGGGGTGGAGACAGGCGATGGCGAGGCCAATGGAGAGGTGCAGGGTAGCGCTCGGCAAGGACCTGCAGAGGAGGAGGCGGGGAGAAGCTCGCAGCGGCGCGCGCTTGCAGCGGGCGCACGATGGCGGGGTTGGTGGGGGTTCAGGGAGCGAGAGAGGGCGTGCGGGGTGGGAGACGAGCGATGGGGTGGGGATCGCGAGGTGGAAGGTGGGCCGAGAGCGGGGGCTGCAGGAGTGGGGCGGGCTGGCAGGGACAGGGGTCAGGGGTGAGGTGGCGCGTGGTGGTTGGCTGGAGGAGGAAGGAGAGATGAGGTGGGGAACCGTGAGTGGTGGGAGTGAGGTGGAGGGGGCTGGGTAGATTAGGTTTGGGTAGATTTAGGATTAGATATTTTTGACTAGGGTTTTATATTTGAAATAAAGGGGAGCGATAAATAGAAAACAAAAATAGGGTTTTGGTAAAATAGTTTTATGAAAACATGCAGGATGATGTCATGATGATGCACAAAACAAAAACACGGCGATTTTCTAGTAGTGGTTTTTGCGGGATGCCACAGAAATACTTTGGTTTTTTAGAAAAACTTTGCTACCAAACTAGGCCTAAGCCATTATGTTTCTTATAAACTAGCCAGGGACTACACAACGAAAGCTGCCACTATTTTAATCATAGGGAAAAAAGTACCTCAATCAACCAAAACAGACCAATTGTGTGCCTCGGATATACTAGCCAGATCATTCCAGACAAACAATGAAACAAATTATAATAAATTGGATTATTTATGAACAACCAGATCATTTCAACAGTTCAGCGGCAACTAAACCATCATGTGCCTCGGATTAAAATGGGCACTTCATGTATTTATGATACACAATAGATACAAGAGTGGGATGAAGGGTACCTAGTTCATTATGATATATGTGTAAATATACATGATCTAATCGCTAGTGTGGCCTTCTTCTTATTATCATCCAAATCAGATACAATACACCTGGTCTCTGCATATCAAGGAAATTGAACTAAGTAGATGGAACAAAAGCAGACCATTGTGGGGCTAAAATGTTTGACGCAAATTTTTGGCCAAAAAAATAAAAACAAGATAGAAAAATGGTAAATTTAAGCAATCAATTGTGGCAAGGACCAAACTTTGGTTGCCAAACTTCAGGTGTGTGTGTGAGTGTGGGGTTGGGGGGGGGGGGGGGGGGCTTACGGTAGGCGTTGCACGAGGTCTACAGTGGCTGTTGTGGATGGGCGGACTATGTACTCCACTGTTACTCCTCTACATAAAGGTAAGGCCAAATATAAGTACAAACAGGTTCCATCATAATATAAGTAGGCATGAAGTGTAACAAAAGTGATGGGGTCTTACGAGGTTATAGGATCCATTCACTCTATGATACTGTGTGCAAACTGGGGCTTCTTGTTGCATAATAACAGCAAACAGTTAGTACATGATAGCAGGACATTAGCAGGATGGAAAATACTCGTAAATCGGCCAAGGAGAAAGACAATGCATAATCATATCTCTCGTGGACACGTATAACAGAGAATGTAAACAAATATGTTAAGTGGCTGATAATTACGTAAAAACAGTTCAATGCATAGAGTTTAAGTCTAACCACAACGAGTTAATTTAGTAAATTACAGGTATATCAAGTAAAGAAACTATTGGTTAGAAAATTTAGCACGAATATAGTACATTGCCAAACAAAGCAACTCACGTAGGGAGATCAGGTTACCTCGGTCGGGGCGGCGTCTAGGCCTCCTGCACATCCTCGCAGGTCACGTCGAGGTCGCCAAAGGTGTTGTGGTTGTAGTGGGTGTCGACGATGGGGAAGAAGATCTTGAGCGAGCGAGGATAGACACTACTAGATATCCCCTTTTAGCCGAGGGTTAAATTACCGTCGGATATATTATTTCACTGTCGAATACATTTATAACCGTCGGCCATATCCCGTCGGCCTTGCTCGGTCGGCCATTACGCTAATAACCGACGGTACGGTCAGCTAATATATTTGCCCACTGTAATAAACCGACGGTTAGCAGTCGGACATGTTTTGGTCACCATCCACCTAACATTAACTTGACAACGTTATAGCCGACAGTTTCCCTTCGGGGTTTATATTATCCGAGAGTTAGTGACCCCCGTGGGTTTTTGTAATACTAGACGGTACATTTGACCCGTCGGAGTTAATTATAACCAAGAGGCCAAATGAACTGTCGGGGTCGCTATAGCTGAAAGGTTTCGTAAAAAAAATGTTTGTAATTTTTTGACCATCTAAATATTTGGGCCGGTGTGACAGATTAGGCCTATCAGCTCTTGTTGATATATTTCAGCCATGTGGCCCAATATTTGTAAATTACTTATTTCATCTCATGTCGCTCAATATTCGCACAAACCGGAGAGATGCAAAACAATGATAACATCCAAAGAAATTTAACATTACTAGCATAATACCCGTGCGTTGCTACGGGTCATATTGCATAACTATAAGATAAGTATGGATATTCTTCTATTTTTCTTTTTTGCATATCTTTTTTTCACCGCTCCACCAACACATGGTTGGCATAATTTTTTATCATTGCTTAGATTCCTACTTTATTCTCAGATATAGATTGCTAACAAATCAATATTGAACGAATAAGAAATAACTATTTCGTATTAATCATTAAGAATTATTCTATCGAACTTCAGCATTATCGTATTTGAATCCAGCAATACCATCTTTGGGTTGATATGTAGAGACTGGCGCATCCTTCTTTCCTTTGGTAATCACTTGTCTTATTTTTCTTCCTTGTTATTGATAGAAGAAGGGTATGTTCCTATTTGATGTTCTTAGTCATGTACATCTCAAACCACAATTTGTATCCGCATTATGAAATCTATTTTGAGACATAAAAAGTACATGAGTAGATGCAGCTACCGTAAGCTAGCAGAGCCGGACTGAGCTAGCTTGGCTATTCCCCTCCAATCCAGCCACCATGCCTCAGCGCCACTCCCATACCCTCCAATCCAGCCACCATTAACAGAAAAGAGGGAAAAAGAGTGGAGCAGCGGCTCACGGAGGACCAACACCAACATGTTTCAAAAAAAAGACCCAACACCAACTACACGTCTGGATTGATCTCCCCCACCTCCTGGCGTTCATGCAAAGAAGCCCCCGCTACTACCTAAAGAAAAGCGATCGGGTCCTCCTTCTTCTTCTTGTTGCCTTGAGTGGAGGGATCTCGAGCCCCGCATCGCCCGCTCGTTCCCCGTCGGCCTCCCTGCTAGCCTCCTCCCTCCCTCGCTCAGTGCCGTCGCCCGGCCTCCCTAGCGGATCCCCGCCCTCGTCCTCGCGCACGGCGGCGCCCACCTGCAACCTCCTTGCCCCCAGCCATGCGCTGCAGATCGACCTCGAGCCACCGAGCCGCGCTTCCCCAACGGCCACGACAACGCCACCTACAACCTCCTCCCGTGCGACCTCCGCGTCCTCGACATCCCCATCTTCGTCGTCGGTCGCCTCAACCCCGACTCTGGCCGCCAGCCCTGCTTCCTCTTCGGTGCCTCGCCTCGTCCCCAACCTTCTCTGGAGCGAGCGGAGTTACAGAGGAAGGAACCGGTCCGTTTTTGAGTATTGACTTTGCGGTGGCAGTGTTAGTAATATCTCCAAATTGTCAAGGGCAAAATCGTCTTTTCCTGACAGACGGAAATTCTGGGGAGGTGACGAGCGGTCCCAATCTTTTTAATAGTATAGATTACAGAGATTTCACAGGTTGCACTTGACAACTGCAGGAAACATGTGATCGCAACGATAAGACCTAGCGCGTCCAAGTCCCATAGCAGCGACCTTTGTCTGGATTTGGCGAAGGCAAGCCAGCGGTGGATTGTACGATAGTAGGTGAGGTAGTTGGCGATGGAGTCACGCCTGGGATCCTGCCGCTAGAGCACTAACCTCCGGACCGGCGTCTCCCAGATGCATGATGGGACCTTCACAGCTCGCTCTCGTCGCATCCTACATAGAAACGAAAACAGAGATACAGAGATAAACCAAGACAGAGACGGGGAGGAGAACCACCAACTAAATCTGCTTTCGTTTGTAATCAGGAATCTAGGCCAGCCACAACCTGATCTTGTCGTCATGAGTCGTGACCGCTGCACTGCACGGCTATTGGATCTAATTAGTACAAACGGGAATCTGCTCCAATTGAGAAGATCATGCAACAATTGATTAGTAGTGAGAAAATATGAATCAAAGCTATGTATGTTGATCAAGATGAGAGGCCGGCTGATTGATTAGCAGTTGAAAAAGATGACCATGTTCCATACCCACCTGCCATCGATCTGATCTAACAGCGACATGACAAGTAGACTTAGAGGAGACAAACCACATACGCAGAATTAATAGAGACAAGATTACCTCCCTGGAGGATCAAGAGACTCGGTGTGCTCCGGCTCCGGCCTCGTATGAAACGGCGTCGTCCTATGTCTAGTGGGGACACCTCCGTACGGTCCATATCCTTGGTGCCCTGAGCACGCCTATGGTTCTCCTTCTAGCATGTATCAGCGCTGCCGACCTCGAGGCTCGAGCAAGACGCCGGTGCGGCCACACGTGTTGGAGGAATTGTTCCCTCCTTTGCAAGCGTAGTTGACACCAACGCCGCTCTCCTCCTGCCCATGGACTCGGGCAACTTGTGCGCGGCGCGGTTGGTCCAGGGCGGGAACATCTCAAGGTCGCAGGTGGAAGGAAAATGGTGGGGGGAGGGGGTGGGATCGTGAGTAGTGGAGGCGAAAATTGGGGGCATGGATAAGATAAGCACGCGGTTTATTTTTTTCTCGACGCGCCCAAATCTCCTAGGCCGCTGGCATATGAAAATACCAACCATATGCACGCGGGCACGCTGCATGCGCCAACAAGAAGTCATTAGCTTAGATAAGATAAATTAAAAAAAGAAACTAAGTAAACGCAGATTATACCAATGTTTCCCTGGGATTTTAGGCCAGAAGAAAAGTGGCGAATTTTATTGGCAGGTTCGTGAAAATTGGAGAAATAGATTGGCAGGTTGATCGAATATATTTACCTAAATTTTCGCAAAAAAAAGAATATATTTACCTAAATTGATCTAGAATTTTTGTACATGTAAATAGTGTCAATTTTAGATTATTTTAAAATTGTTTCCTATTACCTATATATTAAATGAACTTCTAACAATTTTTTGGATATAACTAGCAGAAGTGCCCGTGCGTTGCACCGGGTCGATAGTTAATAAATAGAGAAATAAAATAAAATAGTTTGTATATTTATAATCTATTTAGTATAAAAAGTCGCATTCGGTTTTACACTTGTTTCTTTTAAAAAGAAAAGATAAATGATAATACATGAAATGCCAACTCGTATATTTTATGCCCAACTAAAATGATGTAATCCATATTCTGCGGAAGCATATGTACATGCACATAGAAAAAGGCACATTATCTTGTTAAAATAAATTATTCTAGACTTTGTCCGGTCGTCCGAATTATTTACGATACTTTATCAATCACCCAGTCAGAAAATCAAGAAGACTGTAATGAGACAAAAAAATCATGAACAGAAGGTGGAAAAAATCATACCAATGGTAGTCAAGTAATTTCCAGCTCCATGTCACACGCCGTGCATGTGGCCCGTCCAATCTGTGCTGTTATACACCTGTTGCAACTTGTTAGTCGATCAATCAATAAAATTGAGCTAGCCTTTTCTTCTCGCGTAACAGCGCCGTCTTGTGCTCTGTGCCCCTCTTCTACAGTCAATCACCCAACCTGGACCGTGGCGCCTATTCTAGTGTGTACATTGCCGTCTGTCGGATCCGATATGTAATTTTTTCCAGGTAAACGGGGTAGGGCTGGGGAAGTGCGACGGAGGAGGCCATCCCGGGAGCTAGGCATGGTCGCGGATTGGGAGCTCGGAGGCGGCGGCGTCTGCTTTGGAGGAGAGAATGGAAGGAGCTCGCGTTGCGATCTAGCTCGTCGGGAAAATCGAAGGCTAGCGCAATCGTGGAGCCGAGGGTGGCCGCCGCTCATCCCGCGCCTGCAGGGATGCCACACGCGGACAGGCAGCCGCCAGCGAGCAGAGTACACCGGATGATTAGCAAAAGGGAGAAAATAAAGACAATATATGAAAAATAACATAAAAATCAATACATTGAACTAAATATTATAGTACTACAAAGACAAAGGGCCAAACATTACACGTAATGGTTTGGTAAAAACATTAATATATCTTTAATATCCTCTCCTATAAAAAATGTATAGGATGGAAAAACTGAGAATATTACCTTTCAAGACTCGATATATCCTTAAAATGTCGTTTAACCTAATTGAGCAAATGAATAATAATCACAGAATTATAATGATATTATGTGCATTAGAGTGATATGAATTATATATAAAATTTGGGTCAGCTTAGTAGGCTAGACATCAAACTTGTCAACTATTAAATGGCTATATGCAAACAAAAATAATATAGCACGATGCACACTGTAACCTGGATCGATCTAATACCTGATCAGCCATGTTTGCCCATACACGCTATGTGTTGCATAGACCACGACACATTTGTTTTCAACCCTTCTAAGCAAATCTGCAGTACATATATTAGACAAAAAACCAATACAATTTTGATCAGCTTCGTAGTGAGAATCACTTCGAACTGGTCAGTTATTCACAAACCGAAACAATAAAACATGATACAAACTATACCTGAAAAGGACGTGACATGCTCGACGCGCCGAGTACGTGCTGATAAATTTTGCCCTACCTGCTCTCACAACAGTTGTGTATACTAAAATATATTTGTTTCTGTAAATATATGAGTTTTGACTATTAAATGGCTAGATGAAAAACGACACAATAAAGCAGGATGCAAATTATACCTAGAAGAGATTTTACAGTTCAACCTGTGAGATTGTATGGGAGCGTCGCCAGCTGAAGCGCGGTTGGCGGAGCGCCGCGCTAATTAATCCGCGGTGCATACCCATAACAAATTCGATCAGCTGAACCGCGGCGGCGGTGGAGCGCAAGAAGACAAGAGTGCATGCGAACATATTAATCGTAAGGACTCCTGCCCAGCCCTGAGCTCTTTTTTCCTGGTGGGAATTATCGCGAGGACTCTCCTTCACGACCAACACAAAGATTTCTTTCATTTTATATTTGTTATTCTCAGGTTTCCAGATGATTACTTGTTCCAAACCAAATTAGTGTTGGACAGATTTAGAGCCTTCAAGATACAAAAACATACGACATTTCTAAAGTCCTCACGTTATTCTACTTCCAAGAAATGTCACTTGTTTAAGCTAATCTGAATTGACCCGATTTTAGTTGATTCAGAAACCAAGAACAAGTGTACGTTTTTATGAATTGTAGTAGTTCATGTGACAGAAAACGCAAGCTAGCTACCTAGAAGCTGAAACTATCCATCGCCGTGCTTATATAGCTAGGTAATTAAGCAAGTTGCCAAGCAGCTGAATCAAAAGGCAACTTGCTAGCTGGGTCTGATATGCTTGCGCGGGTGCAGGACATGGACATGCGCATCCATGGCCAGGAAGAACAGGGAAAGGACGATACCTTAATGGGGGCAGCAAGTTGTGGATGTTGACGGCAGCAGCAGCATCAGGCCGCAGGTGTGGCCGGCAGCAACATGTCATGGACGGTGGCGTCCGGGTGCACGCCGGTGGAAGCAGCGCGGGGATGTCGCTGTCCTTGTCCTGGACCTTGCGCCGGAGCCGGACCGGAGTGGTGGCGAGGAGCGGCGGTCATGCCGCTTGGGAGGGAGTGACCACCTGGGAGGGAGGTCGTGGAGGATCAGGAATAGTTGCGAGTGGCAAAGGGGCTGTGGTGGAAGAGGCCGGCAGAGGAGGAGCCCCAGGCGCCTCAATTCCCTAACCCTTGTTCCAGCGGTCAAGCTCGCCTCCGGCTGGGCCTTGCAGGGGGAGGGGGGCGAGAGGTGGGGCAGAGAGTATGGCCACAGGTAGGGTACGATGCTGACACGACGGAGAAGCAGCGGCTAGGAGATATATCAGATGGACATGATTATCATCACGGTGACTTAACTTATGGCTGGCATGGTGGGTAATATATAATTTAGTGGGAGGGTAAAGTCGTCCAAAAAAGTGTAGGTATTACAAGAAACACTCCTTCCTTTATTATTAGATATAGATATAGATATAGATATAGATTCAAATTGAAGTATATCTAAAAAAAGACCTAAAAATGCAAGAAAATGCATAATTAAAACACATCACCGTGAGTAGAACTCAGCCATCGGTTATCAACATTTCCCTTTGGATATTATCACTGATAACCGAGAGTTATGTACCTATCGTCGGCCATTTGCGCTTATATCCGAGGGTTATATTTGGACCGTCGGATATTATATTTCACTGTCAGTCACATGCACTCATAGCTGAGAGTCGGGTTTGCCCCGTCGGAAAGTTCACTATACTGTCGGTTATTAGTAGTTATAACCGAGAAGTTCATCGTAACCTTCGGCTATTGCAGCTACCGTCGGTTATCAATATAATAGCCGAAGGCCCGTCGGCTATTAAATGTAACCGTTGGAAATCTAGGGATTTCTAGTAGTGAGAAGAAGAGCGCTGGACCACATCGTCCGTGGAGCATATCCAGGGCGGTCGATGACGTTCTCTGCACGCCGGATGAGAGGGTCGGTTGAGCAGATCAGGTGTGGCGAGTACGCCGGCTTAAGTGCAGTGGGGATGTTCCGGTCGGTGACGTGTTCCTAGAGGAGAGAGGGGGTAGGGTTTTCTGTGTGTGTAGGTGAGGTGGGGGTGGGGGAGGGGGCGGGTGGCCGTGTGTGTGTGTGGGGGGGGGGGGCTTGCCGCGAGGGAACTACGCCTACTCCTAGTACTATAGTAGGAAAATACGAGTGAAGCCCCCCACCTACCGAATTCACTAGGGTTCCAATGGGAATTTCGAAATATCTGAAATTTTGGGGCACCAATTATGTCCGGATAGAGGGGATATTTTACCGCTTTATTTTTGTTTTGAATTTGGTCATGGTCCATGTACTCCCTCTCTGCTTAAGAATCCAAGGCGTACTCCCTCTCTATTCAAGAATCCAAGACCATACTCCCTCTCTGTTCAGAAGTCCAACACCTCAAGTCCTCAACTGATCATCCATGGTCGTACACCCAATGATCAGGAATCTCCAAGAAGAATGGATATTGTGCAGCTATTGCCAAGGGCTAATTAATTAGTAGTAACACAAATCAGATGTTAATAAAGGTGAGACAAATTTCACAATCATTGAGTTAGAGGACTAAATCGAAGCACGGTATGGACACTTATATGTGTTTATCTCTGGTCCATGCCATAGAAGTGAACAATTACATAAAAGTTGTAATAAACTCCTCAATACTCCATAATAACATTAACATCAAACTTAGTTTACATCCAAAATGCATCCTTGCTAGTACCAAAAGAGAACATACATGCAACTACTACTAGTACTAGTAAACTGGAGTAGTAAAATAGTACTAAGTACTACTAGTTACACCATCATAGTCTTGCTGGGATCATTAGCCGTAGATTAAGATCATTTTTCTTGTCGATGCAAACCTAGAAATATACATGGTTGGACTCTCTATCCTTCAGCAGGAACCGCGGCGGCACCCCTAGGTATGTCGTGAGCTTGTCGGACAGGAAGTTGGCTGGCGATGAGCTGCTCGACAGCTCGATTACCGCACTAAGTGTCTTGACCATCGAGAAGTCCGCCGACCCCGGCGGGCCAGGCACACACAGTTTCACTGTGTACTGCAGCCACAAGCACCTGTCCTGCCTGATGCACATCGAGGACACAAAAGCGGACGGGCCAAGCGCGCTGATAGTCAGGCCTAACACGGTACCGTCATCCCCATAGAGGATGCGCATGAATCCCCTCGTGCTTGCTGGTGGCGGAATCGGCATCACGCAAAATAAGGCGAGACCGTAGATGGCCCAAGTTACTATGATCCCGTGGGCCTCATTCATGTGGGGAAGGAGCCCTGCCGGCGAGGCGATGAAACGACATGCGGGATATATGCAGGAGCACGGGCCGTGCGGGCCCGCAATCTTGTGCTTGTCGAGATCGTTGAAGGCGACCAAGCTAAAGCAGCCTTCATAGGGGCACTCAATCATCGCCACAGACTCAACGACATCCATAGCCGCCGGCCCACGGTACACGCACTTGTGGAAGTGGTTACAGAGGAAAGATCATCTCGGCGACATAGTGCCCGTCGGTTAGAAACCCGCGTTGCCTTTTCTGAGGACTATAATGATTGAGTTTGGTACTGTACCTTTCCCTGCCTCTATGACCACTTTACACCATGCTTCACACTGCTTTGTCAAAAAAAGGCTGTAGAAAGTTGACAGGTGAGTAATTTGTTGGTACTGAGGGAGCAGTAGCGTACACATTGTACTATAGTGTATCACTAGTACTAGTATACTCCCTCTATTCAAAGTATTGATAAATTAGTAGTAGTGGTGAAGTATTGAACAACGTATCCAAGCTACTAATCTAATAGAGAGAGTACAATCACTTTGTTTTATTTGTTCTTTTTTACTACTGGTTGTAAAATCAAATGTAGATTATTTCAGAACAAAATTTGGCTCTACGATATGTAGAACACACACTTGATTGCTTAGTTTTAGGGTCCTTGTGCTAAATTCATGGACTTGGATATAATTTTCATTATTATGAGGTCCTTGATGTAACTTGTACTTCCACCGACGATGTTAACTTAAAGAACCTTGATGAGCCACGAATATAGGGGATTGCAACCGTCTTTGAGTGTAGTATAACCCAATTTATTAATTCGACACAAGGGGAGCCAAAGAATACTTATAAGCCTTAACAACTGAGTTGTCAATTCAGCTGCACCTGGAAATAGTCTTGCTCATAGTAGTTTATCAGTAGCAATAGTTTTGTAGTAGCAATAGCAAAGTAACATCAGCAGTAAAATAAAGGCATTAGTAACAATAGTAGAAAATAGTAGGATATGAGTGCGTTAGGCATAGGGATGGATGGACGGGTGTTGCATGGACGATACTATTCATGTAACTTCAAGATCTAGGGCATTTGCAGATAAATAAGATAAATCATCCAAGTACTAAATAATCATAGGCATGTGTTCTATATATAGTCATATGTGCTCGCAATGAGAACTTGCACAACATCTTTTGTCCTGCTAGCCCATTGCAGCGGGGCCTCAAGGGAATCTACTGGCAATTAAGGTACTCCTTTTAATAGAGCACCGAAGCAAATCATTAACACCCCATGAACACATGTGATCCTCATATAACAGCCATTCCCTCCGGTTGTCCCAATTTCTGTCACTTCGGGGCCTTTGGTTCCAGACAATGATATGTGTACACAACTTGCAGATAAGATCACAAAAAATACTATCATCATGAATCAATAACATGTTCAGATCTAAGATCATGGCACTAGGGACCTAGTGACAAGCATTAAGCACAACAAGTTGCAACAAAGTCAAATAACACTAACAAAGATACTAGGCACCATTCCCTAACAATCTTATTCGATTACATGATAGATCTCATCCAATCCCTACCATTCCCATAGCCTACAGCGGGGGATTACTCACTCATGGATGGGGGAAACATGGATGGTTGATGGAGAGGCGTCGGTGATGATGATGGCGATGATCTCCTCCAATTTCTCCGTCCCGGCAGGGTGCCAGAACGGAGTTTCTGGTTCCAAGTCGCGGTTTCTGGTGGTGGCGGCGCAACGGAACTCTATCGAGAAAAATGTCGAACCCTCCTCTGTTTTTAGGTTAGAAGGCTTTATGTAGGCGAATAGGGAGGCCGAGGGGGTGCCCGAGGTGGCCACACCCCTCCCAGGTGCGGCCTGGGCTGGCCCGCGCGGCCAGGGGGTGTGGGCCCCTTGTGGCCCTCCTCCGTCTCATCTTCTGGCTCCGTGAGTCCTCTGGTAAAATAGGAGTTTTTCCATATTTTCCGGGATTTTTCCTGAAAATTGATTTTCTGCACAAAAACTAGACACCAAAGCAATTCTGCTGAAAACAGCGTCAGTCCATGTTAGTTGTATCCAAATCACACAAGTTAGAGGAGAAAAAAATAGCAAAAGTGTTCAGGAAAGTAGATATGTTTTGGACGTATCAACTCCCCCAAGCTTAGCTTATTGCTTGTCCTCAAGCAATTCAGTTGAAAACTGGGCGCGATAAAAGAAACTTTGACAAACACATTTGCTTTATGTAATGTAAATATTCTCAGCATAAAATCAATACTTAGACAATTCAGAATAAGGAGTATGCAACTAAGTTTACTCAATAGTCATGCAAGGTGTGAAGAGATTCCAACACAATAATAATAAGTAGCATGAAACATAAACATAAACAACATTGCAATGCTCATAAGAAGGTATGATAGAGTGGTATGTCGCTTGCCTTCGATTGTGGAGCAAAATATAAATGCCAAGGCACCTCTGAAGTTCAAGTGAAGATATCAAAGATACAAGAATCAAAGTTATGACATAATTAACCAAGTTTTGAGACAAGCACATTACGCTAAGAATGAAAACTATACTCTCAAGAAGGTGCTCATAGAATAAGTGGTGACTCAATAAGGAAGTGAAAAGGTTTTGGAAAGTTTGAAAGGCTTCCAAATGCTGAAACTATGGTACTCATTAGCTTTGATCTCTCATTGCCCCTATCATAGGCATCTTTAGATGGTTAAGGTGAAAGTGAGGTCCAATATGAGTTATATGCTTGACAGACCATAAACTGGAAATCTCATGTCCCTTGAGTCCGAGGGCCGCTCCTCATGCTACTCAACTTTAGTTACCGATAAGTTCTTGTCATAGTAAATACATGCGTATCATAGAGAACCGCCAACGGGGTACCCCTTGCACATGATACAGGAGCTATCCCATATCAAAATGACAAGGCAAGCAGACAATGAGCATCTCAGCAATCTTCTTATTTACCATGGGAAAATTGTGATTTTTTTCTCTTCTTTCCTCTTTTCTAAATATCTCTTTTTTTATAAGAAGAATGCTTCATAGATTGCTCACTACGGTTATGCTGCAAGTTTCCACCATGATTAGTCATGGCTTAGGCTAGCTGCCTAGGCGTTTCTCTAACACATATACATAACTCCATTGACTTACAAGCTCCCCTTTTATTTCACACCAACGACATCCATAAACAAAAGAGCATGATATCAACTAGGTATATATTTACAGGTGTTGAAAGCGTTTCCCGTGACAACACGGTTCTGCTAACTCCCAGCCTATAATTTGCAAGCATAGAACTTTCATGGGAAGTCACAATGGTTCATGTTTATTAACTGCAAGGAATAAAGTGTGCCATCAAGTTCGTGAGAGCTTTACTAACTAACTTTCTCATAACAAGCAAACATTTTATTTGGAAGAAAAACAAGGCATAATAAATATGCACTGAATAGCAAATGATACTAGTAGGTAGGTATGGTGGACACTTTTGAGAATATTGGTTTTGGGAAGTTGGAAGCACGAGTAGAGATCATACTCAGTACAAGTGAAGGCTAGCAATAGAAAGGGAGCGACAAACGAGAGAGCAATAACTATCATAATCATGCTTGCAACGAAACAGAATTAATTATGGCATAAAAGTGATACAAGAACTCTGAGGCAAAATAAATCATCGATGCTCATGCGTGAGCATGTGCCAAGTCGATTCAAATGAAGCATTCAGAGGAGGATACCACAATGTCATACCAAGTTATGAATAGAGCAATGCAACCAAACATTCATATGACATGCTAGAAACTATTAGCAAGTTGGAGCTAATCATAAGAGAGCAAGAACTACTAAGCATCCAATAAATACATACACCTTACATGAACAGACTAAGCATGCCCATAATGATGAGTATATGTACAAAAATGAAGACAAATAGAATTCATTACCAACCTCTTACCACACCTCGAGTTGTCATAAATCATCATAATTGCCTTTCACTTGTGTGGCTTGAATAATAACATGAAACCAAACTCCACTGAGGACCGCTGAACCCTGCAACGAACTTCACAAAACCAAAGAAGAACAAAAAATATTTTTGGGTTTTTGATTTTTAAAGAAAGCACTCAAAGCAAAAGCAGACAAAGCAAAATATTTTTGGATTTTTCTTAAGGCAAACCAAAGCAAAGAAACAAACCAGGAGAAACAACAAAATATTTCGGTCTTTTTATGGTTTGGAAAGAAGAAACAAAAACCAAAAAGAAAGCGAAACATGGATATACAGAGTAACGACGAAACATGATAAGTAGACGAGTGTGGTGTCGGTATACCTCCCCCAAGCTTAGGCTTTTTGCCTAAGTGGAGCTCAATCCCAGCCCGGTCAAGAAGGAGTACCTTGATGGTGCTGACGTGGAACACTTCGTTGGAAACCCCAAAAGCACGGTGTGATGAGCACAACAGCAAGTCTTCCCTCAGTAGAGACCGAGGTTATCGAACCAGAAGGAGGAAGGAAACGTCACATAGGTGTTTCAAGAAACACGGAGACCTGCACAGCACAAACTCAAGAATTTGCCCCAACGAATCAGTGAGGTTGTCAAGCTCATCGGTTTGCTGTAACAAAGGATTAAACGTATGGTGTGGAAGGTAATGGTGGTTTGGAGCAAGTAAATAGGTAACATTGGAAGATGTATCAATGGTAAAGATTGGACCGGGGTCCATAGTTCACTAGAGGTGCTCTCCTTAGATAAACAACATGGTATGAAGGGTAAACAAATTACAGCAGGGCAATTGACAGGAACTGATCAAGGCATAACAATGCAATTACTAGTCAGAAAGATCCTATGAGATTCGATTGGGCAATACAACAAGATACATAGACCGCCATCCAACTGCATCTATGACTAGAAGTCCACCTTCAGGTTATCATCCGAACCCCCTCTAGTATTAAGTTGCAAGCAACAGACAACTTCTTTAAGCAAAGTGTGTAAGGTAAACAGTCCACATGTTCCATGAACAAGAGACCGTTGTTTTCTCCTTAGTGGAAACAACACATGTACAACTGAAGAGATTTCTGTCACTTCCCTTGGAAACTAGAGGCATGAACCCACTATCGAGCATAAATACCCCCTCATGGAGTCTCTAGCAACTACTTGGCCAAGATAGCTACTAACAACGGAGAGCATGCAAGATCACAAACAACATAAACATGATAGAATCATAAAGACAAAACCATTAATCAAACCAACATAATAATCTCAATATCCATCGGATCCCCGCAAACACAACATGTATGATTACAAATAGATTAGATCTTGATCATGAACGGAGCTCACAATATCAATACATGAAAGCACAAAGGAGGAGATACAATCATCTAGCTACTACATGAACCCATAGTCCAAGGTGGAACTACTGACGCATCATACCGGAGAGAAGGCCTCCGGGATGATCTCCCCTCCGGTAGGGTGACGGGAAGAACTTCAGATCCCCCGATCTAGGGACGATGGTGGCGGCGGCTATAGACGGTTTCGTGGATATTTGATCGGGTACCCAGGGTTTCTGCATCGGGGGCTTCTTATAGGTGATGGGGAAGGCCGAGCCGGCGGCCAGGGTGGCCAAACCCTAGCCAGGCGCGAGGCTGGGCCCACCCGTGCCTGGGGTTGGTCTGGCCCTCTGGCTCCCCTCTGGACTTCTTGTTCCCCACGGAAAGTAATTGACTTTGATGTTTGTCCCGTCCAATTTCGAGAATATTTCATTACTAACTTTTTTGAAACCAAAAACAGCAGAAAACAGGCATCTGGCACTGTTGCAACTTGTTAGTAGGTTAGTACCAGAAAACAAGTAAAAAAGCACCTCAAAGTGTGGACAAGTAAATCAAAGTAGATATTAAACAAGCATAGAGCATAAAAAGTTATAGATACGTTTCCAACGTATCAGCATCCTCAAGCTTAACTCCTGCTCGTCCTCGAGTAGGTAAGTGATAAAAAGAATAATTTTTGAGGTGACATGCACCCTCACAATAAAGATCCAACCATTTGCAAGCATTGAAGGCTGGGATCAAAGAACTCTAAACATGTGCATGAAATATGGAGTTCTAACAATAGGACATAGTAACTATGCATGCAACATGACAAGCTACAAACAAAGATCATGAATAACATGCATTGAAAAACGTTTATTTGTTTCACATGCAGAAAACATAGCATAGTTGCAATCAGCTTGTCCCTCATAGAGTAGCAATTAGATGCATATGACACCTGCAAAGTTCACAAGGGTGACTAGAAACAAATAGCACAATAACAAGTAATAACACAATATGCATCAATTAATAAGCTTTGGAACACTGCACACATAATGACAACTATGCTCTCTTAATGGTGCCTAAAGGTAGAAGGTGGAGACTCAATAGTGGTGGAAGAAAGGCCTTTTTGTAAAGGAAGCAGGGATTACAAGTTTCAAAAAGAGCTTCTAAAAATTATGGTACTTGTTAGCTTTCAGCCCTCATTGCCCCTATCATAAGCATCTTGAAGTGGTTAAGGTTAAAGTGGCAAAGCTGGAGTATATGCTTGACGACGTATAAGTTGGCAATCTCAAGTCCCTTGAATATGAGGGCCACACCTCATGCATACTCAACTTTGGGTCCATGTAAGTTCTTGTCATTGTAAGTATTTGCATATCATTGAGAACCGCCAACGGGGTACCCCTTGCACATGGTACAGGAGCTTTCCCATAACCAAAATGACAAGTCAAGCAAACAATGAGCATCTCAACAATCTTTTTATTTACCATATGCATAGCTTTTTATTGAGGATGCTTCATAGATAGCTTATTATTGTGATGCTGCAAGTTTCCACCATGATAGGCATAACTTAGGCTAGCAGCCCAGGCATTTCTCTAACACAGGATACAAACTCCATGGACTTACAAGTTCCCTCTTTATTTCAGATTGGTAACATCCATAGACAAAAGAACATGATATCAACTGAGTACAAAGTACAAGTGCAATGTTGAAAACGTTCCCCGTGACAGCACGGTTCTGCTTATTCCAACTTATAAGTGCAAGCATATACACCAAAGTTGTCACAATGGTTCAAGTTTATTAGGGGCAAAGAATAAAGTGTCCCATCAAGTTCGTGAGGGCTTTAATAACTAAGTTTTCACATAACAAAATAGTTTTTAATTGGAAGTTAGTTGAAAACAAGAATATACTTGGAATGGTGTAACACACCATGCATAGGAGTTTATAGTGGACACTTTGGAATAACTTGGTTTCTTGGGAGTTGGAGGCATGAGTAGAACTTACTCATACAAGTGGAGGCTAGCAAAAGACCGGGAGCAACGAACTAAGAGAGCAATAATGGCCATAATCATGCAGTGCAACAAAGCATACTAATCAAAGCAAAGAGTGGTACTACAAGTCAAGGACTAAATGATCATAGAGGCTAATGGTGACTTTTTATAGTCATAACATGGTGTGAGCATGCGCCAATTCAACTCAAGCAAAGCATCAAAGGAGAATACCACAATACTATGCTTTTGCATGCTAAAACAACGCATAATTTATTCAAGGCACACTAAGAAATCCCAATTGTTTTGAACAAGACATGCTACAGAAATAATCACTAATCATAATACTAAAACAACACCTAGCATGTCATGCTAAAGTCTAAGTCACAGTCAATGCAAGCTCCTCTTGCACTTACAAGCAAGAACTTACTACTCCTTTCCAACACCAAGTAAACTTATTTGCAAAACAACACAACGAGAACGGGGTCCAAACTACTTTATTCAAGCAAACTAAACAACCTAAGCAAAGCAAACGAAAACTAAGACTCTCCAAGAACAACACAACTATGCATGAAACAATAAAAACGAAGTTTCTAGACAGATCTGAGCTTTTTATTGATGAAGAAGGGGATGCCTTGGGCATCCCCAAGCTTTGACGCTTGTACCTCTTGGATATTTATTGGGGTGACACCATGGTGGCATCCCCAAGCTTGAGCTTTTGTCCATTCTTCATCTCATTGCATCATTCTCTCTATAAACCTGAAAGTTTTCCTTCATACAAAACTTCACACAATCTTCATTAGCAACGTTAGTGTATTCAAAAGATATTAGACCCATGGCAAAGCTTTGGAACAATAAGGCTTTTCACTAAAAACACAAGCTACTGTAGTAACTCCTTCAAAAAGCTCAAGTCACCTAAAGAGAACTCAAAAAGGAATCAATAAGAAGCAAATGCAAATAATGGCAGAAATCTGTCAAAACAGTCCAGCAGGTAGAAACCGATTTTTCAAACATCTTCTGTTGCTCAAATCAAAAAGTGTTGAACTAACGAAAGTTATCTAACATACTGGGGTATTTATTCGTAAATTTTTAGCTCAATCCGAGTTACATAGCCTCCTCACGATTTTTTTTGTGGAGGATAGAAATTTGTTTCGGGACAACAACTCCCCAAATCTTACTTCCCTCTCATTAGAGGTCATTCCTGGCACAAAAAGCAAACAAAAAGTATAAGGAGAGGTCATTACTTAAGTAATAACTTCCAAGACTCAAGGAAACTCTTGGGTTATCTTCCAACAAGTACTTTTCTTTAACGCCTTTAAGTTAGGCACAAGAAGAAAGAAGAATCAAGTATTTTCAAATGAAGAAGCATTAACATAAAATCTTGCTTTCAAAGGAGGAGAAAAAACCAACTTCTCTCTCCTCATAGGGAAGTGTTCAATACCTTTATTGAATGGAAAATGATATTTAATGGTGCCTTCTTTCATATCAATGATGGCACCAACTGTTCTAAGAAAAGGTCTTCCCAAAGTAATAGGATAAGAAGCATTGTATTCAACATCCAAAACATAGAAATCAACAGGGACATAAGCATTGTTAACCATGATGAGAACATCATTAATACTCCCCATGAGTTTCTTCTTAGCATTATCATTGAGTGGGACATCCAAATAACAATCTTCCAAAGGTGGAAAATCAAGCATTTCATAAATCTTCCTAGGCATAATAGTGACACTAGAACCAAGATCACATGAAGCTTTGAGGTCAGAGTCATTCTCTTGCATATTAATAATGGGTTCCCAACTATCTTCTACTTTCCTAGGAATAGAAGCTTTGTGTTTTAGCTTCTCTTCCTTAATTTTCACAAGAGCATCTGTAATATGTTTAGTGAAAGGAACATGCATATCACTAGCATCAGGACTTCTAGCAATCTTTTGCAAGAACATAATCACTTCAGAAATATTGCAACCATCAATATCAAAGTCAAACTTAGCATCACTAGTAGTTGGCTCAATAGGCTTAGGCATAGTAGGAGGAGGAATAGGGACTACTTGTGGTTTAGTGCTGATGGTGCACACACTATTGTTTATATCAATTTTAGCTTCCCTTTCCCACTTAGCATGAAGTTGAGCTAACAACCTAACATTTTCATCAATAGTAACTTGTATGGCATGAGCAGTAGAAAAGGTATTTTCCATAGTTTCAGGTTTAGCATCCATTTTATTAATCAAGGAAGACTGAGCTTCAGACAAAGAGGATATATTTTTCTCAATAGTTAAAAGCTTTTCCTCTATAGTCTTATTAAAAGTGGTTTGTTTACTAATAAATTCTTTGAACATGACTTCAAGTTCAGAGGGGGCACTTCTAGCATTATTGTAAGAGTTTCCATAGGAATTGCCATTATTAGGAGGATAAGGCCTATAATTGTTGTTGCTACCAAAATTGTTCCTATAGGCATTGTTGTTGAAATTGTTGTTTCTAATGAAGTTCACATCAACTTGCTCTTCTTGAGCAACCAAAGAGGCCAAGGGAACACTATTAGGATCTAGAGGAGCTTTCCCATTAACAAGCATAGCCATAATAACATCAATCTTTTTACTCAAAGAGGAAGTTTCCTCAACAGAATTTACCTTCTTACCATGTGGAGCTCTCTCAACATGCCATTCAGAATAGTTAACCATCATATTATCAAGGAGCCTTGTTGCAGCACCCAAAGTGAGGCCCATAAAGGTACCTCTAGTAGCTGAATCCAACAGGTTTCTTGAGGAGAAGTTCAAACCTGCATAAAAAGTCTGGATAATCATCCAAGCAGTGAGTCCATGAGTGGGACAATTCTTAACCAAAGACTTCATTCTTTCCCAAGCTGGAGCAACATGTTCACTATCAAGTTGTTTAAATTTCATAATGTCACTTCTCATAGATATAATCTTAGCAGGAGGATAGTACTTTCCAATAAAAGCATCTTTGCACTTAGTCCAAGAATCGATAATATTTTTAGGCAAAGAAAGCAACCATTATTTAGCTTTTCCTCTCAAGGAGAAAGGAAAAAGCTTGAGATTAATAATATCTCCATATACATCCTTATACTTTTGCATCTCACAAAGTTCAACAAATCTATTAAGATGGACAACATGATCATCAGAACCAGCACCATAAAATTGCTCTCCCATCACAAGATTCAATAAAGCAGGCTTAATTTCATAAAAGGTAGCATCAGGAGCAGGTGGATCAATATGAGTGCTAAGGAAATCATTTTTGTTTGTGCTAGTGAAGCCACACAACTTGGTGTTCTCAGCAGAGTTCATTTTGGCAAAGGTGGGCAAGCCAAAAACAGCAGAAGCCGGTAGAGCAGGAACTAATTTTTTTTGTTTTTTGAATAAAGCAAACAAACCAAACTAGACTATTTTTTTGGGTTTTTTTTGGAAAGAGGCAAACAAAACCAAGAAAAAGAAACAAAGCAAACTAAAAACAAAGTAAAGAGAAATGAAGTGAAGGACTCCCTTAGTGAAGACGTCCTTAGCCTCCCCGGCAACGGCGCCAGAAAACTTGTTGATGGTGCCGACGTGGAGCACTTCGTTGGAAACCCCAAGAGCAAGGTGTAATGAGAACAGCAGCAAGTCTTCCCTCGGTAGAGACCGAGGTTATCGAACCAGGAGGAAGGAAACGTCACACATGTGTTTCAAGCAACGCGGAGACCTGCACAACACAAACTCAAGACTTTGCCCCAACGAATCAGTGAGGTTGTCAAGCTCACCGGTTTTCTGTAACAAAGGATTAAACATATGGTGTGGAAGGTAATGGTGGTTTGCAGCAAGTAAACAGGTAACAGTGGAAGATGTATCAATGGTAAAGATTGGACCGAGGTCCATAGTTCACTAGAGGTGCTCTCCTTAGATAAACAACATGGCATGAAGGGTAAACAAATTATAGCAGGGCAATTGACAGGAACTGAGCAAGGCATAACAATGCAATTACTAGTCAGAAAGATCCTATGAGATTCGATTGGGAAATACAACTGCATCTATGACTAGTATTCCACCTTCAGGTTATCATCCGAACCCCCTCCAGTATTAAGTTGCAAGCAACAGACAACTTCTTTAAGCAAAGTGTGTAAGGTAAACAGTCTAGATATTCCATGAACAAGAGACCGTTGTTTTCTCCCTAGTGGCAACAACACATCTACAACCAAAGAGATTTCTGTCACTTCCCTTGGAAACTAGAGGCATGAACCCACTATCGAGCATAAATACCCCCTCTTGGAGTCACTAGCAACTACTTGGCCAAGATATCTACTAACAACGGAGAGCATGCAAGATCACAAACAACACAGACATGATAGAATCATAAAGACAAAACCATTAATAAAACCAACATAATAATCTCAATATCCATCGGATCCCCGCAAACACAACATGCATGATTACAAATAGATTAGATCTTGATCATGAACGGAGCTCACAAGATCTATACATGAAAGCACAAAGGAGGAGATACAACCATCTAGCTACTACATGGACCCATAGTCCAAGGTGGAAGTACTCACGCATCATACCGGAGAGAAGGCCTCCGTGATGAACTCCCCTCCGACAGGGTGTCGGGAAGAACTTCAGATCCCCCCGATCTAGGGAAGATGGTGGCGGAGCTATAGATGGTTTCGTGGATATTTGATCGGGTACCCAGGGTTTCTGCATCGGGGGCTTCTTATAGGCGAAGGGGAAGGCCGAGGCGGCGGCCAGGGTGTCCAAACCCTAGCTAGGCGCGGGGCTGGGCCCACTCGCCCCTGGGGTGGGTCTGGCCCTCTTGGCTGGCCCCTCCGACTCCCCTCTGGACTTCTTGTTCCCCACGGAAATTAATCGACTTTGACGTTTGTCTCGTCCAATTCCGAGAATATTTCTTTACTAACTTTTCTAAAACCAAAAATAGCAGAAAACAAGCATCTGGCACTGTTGCAACTTGTTAGTAGGTTAGTACCAGAAAACAAGTAAAAAGCACCTCAAAGTGTGGACAAGTAAAGCAAAGTAGATACTAAACAAGCATGGATCATAAAAATTATATATACATTTCCAACGTATCATGCCTCCATAATGGGACGAAGAGGCCCCTTCGTCCTGGTACGTGCTTGAGGAAGCCCCTACGTAGTGCACAGAGTGGTCATAAGAGGGCGCGTCCCCCTAGTAGCGCTCGTGGAAACCACGCACGCGTAGCTGATTGTCCATCTCCTCCTTGGAGCGTGACCAAGGCCCCCTGCAAATACTGAACAAACTAGCCCGTGGCAAAGGAATTTCCCTCTCGTCCCTGTCAGTAAACATCATCCTGTAAACTAAACTCTCAAGGCTAGATCTATCAATAACAAAGTGATGCGCTTTCATGGCTGCAAGATCAAGCCTCTGTGGATCCAATATTGTATCATTTGGATCAATAGAAAGTTCTAAGGCAGCAACTACACGTGCAGCAATAATACCCCCATAAATGGGTCCTCTAGCGGCTAGGCGATGAGCAATGAGAGAACCAAGATTATACCTGGTTTCATTGTTGAGTGCAGCAGCTAGAAATGCCAAATGATAGTTGGAAATATTGCTAGTGTTCTCCCTACCAAGAATACTAGTGGCAAGATAGTAAGCAAAATATCCGAGAGCTGGGAGTTGAATATTTCTTATCTTTCTGTGCTGGGTTGTGCGGTCATCATCATTTGTTACCCTGCGTTAGAGCTCCAACAAATCAGCGGATCGAGCTTGAATCTTCTTCACCGTCCCAGCCATGCCAATACCTATAATGCCGCAAAATTTCTTCAATGTCATGGTGACAGGCCTGTCATAGATTTTGAATGAAACATATGTCTTGAAAGGGGTGTTAGTGAAAGATAAACTCTCCACAGAAGTTTTGGTGAGCATAGCATATTGCTCACTCTCATCCTGCATACAATCAGTTAGTCCAACCCTCCGAACAAGAGTTAGGAAATCATCGAGAATCCTTGCAGCTTGCAAAAAGGTAAAACAAGGGAAGGTAGAAGGGTGCGCATCCCCCTCATCTCCCTTGTTGCCAAAACGCGGTGCAATACGATCCTCATTGTATGATGGCCTAGATCGAGAGGCTAATCTCGAAGGCCTTATCCTCCTAGGTGCATCACTTTCAAACACTTCTCTAAAGGTGTGGTTGTCCATGGCCCTTTTTTGAAATTTTTAGACGAACATCAAACCAAATGATTTCCAAGTTGATAAATGATGAGGAACTACTATAGGAACTTGCTAGAGGGCTAAAAATGCATCAAAATGAAATTTCTAAGCATAGAACAAGCATGCAAGATCACACAACCTATCACATACAATAGCAAAATACTCAAGATACAATCCACCAATCAAAATCCTAATTGGACAAGCGGAGGAGGCACATACCGGAGAGCAATCCCTCCAAAAATCAGCAGCAAAGCTGGGCTAAGCAAGGAGATCGAAATTCGGGAGCACGAACAGCAGGAACTCGAGCTTAAGTTTTCCGGTGTTTTTCGGGAGAGAGAAAGAAGTGGCTAGAAGGAGGCATCTTGGAGGGCCAGGGGCGGGCCACACCCAGGCCAGGCGCCACCTGGGGCTGGCCGCGCCACCGGGGGGTGTGCTGGCCTGGTGGGTCCCCCTGGTCACTCCAGGTGTCCTTTTGCCCCTTTTTTCATGGAAAAAATTAATATGAATTTTCTGGAATTTTTCGGGAAACTTTATTTTTGGCCAATTTCCAGGTTATGAAAATTGATTTTCTCGCAGAAAAAGTTTTTTTTGAAAGACTCAAAAGCAAACCAAAACCAAAACTACAGAAGTTGTAAGACACTCTAAAAAACAAACAACTAGCAAAACTAAGACTAACAATACGAAGAGCAAAGAATGGAAAGGAGAAAAATAAAAGTGAGCAAGTATAACCATTGTGAAAGCATTTTTTTGTTCATTAAAATCCCTTTGTTAACAAGGTTGATTAAGTCTTGTTACCCAAACAATCTTATATGAAACAAAACTTTGAATTTCACAAAATGATTATGTTACCTCAATCTTGATAGGAATAGTCCCAATCATAATAGTTTCAAAACTTTCTTGTGGAATGGGACAATATATTTCTCCAACTTTGATGCTCTCAATATTTTCAATTGAATTCAGTCCATAACTCTTATCAATCTTCTTGGGGAAATAGACATTATGCTCTTTGTCATTAATATTAAAAGTTACTTTTCATTGATTACAATTGATGACAACACCTGCAGTATTAAGAAAAGGTCCTCCAAGAATAATAGACGTATCATCATCTTCAGGCATCTCAAGCACAACAAAATCAGTTAAAACCAAGCAATTATGAGCCACTTGAATAGGAAATCCTCACATATACCAACAGGAATAGTAGTTGACTTATCATCCATTTGCAAAGATATATCATTTGGTATCAATTTTTCTAGCTGAAGTCTCTTGTAGAGAGAAAAAAGCATAACACTAACTCCAGCTCCCAAATCACACAAAGAAGTTCTAACATAATTATTTTTAATAGAGCAAGGAATGGTTGGAATACCTGGATCACCAAGTTTCTTTGGAACCTTACCATTGAAGGAATAATTATCAAGCAAAGTAGAAATTTCCTCATTAGGACTCTTCCTTTTATTAGAGACAATATCCTCCATATACTTTGAATAAGGAGGCAAGTTAATAGCATCAGTCAAAGGAATTTGCAAAAATAAAGGTTTCATCCACTCACAAAACTTTTTATAGTGTTCTTCCTCCTTTGACTTGTGTTTCTTATTAGGAAAAGGCAATGGTTTCTGCACCCAAGGTTCCCTTTCACTACCATGTTTATTAGTAACAAAATCTTCCTTAGTGTACTTAGTGTTCTTAGTGGGTCTCTCTGGTTCTTCTTCAATTTCTTCCTTATCAGGAGCATCATTATTATCATTACCACTTTCAGTTTCAGCATTAGAGACAGATATACTATTAGGATTTACAGCTGGTTCAGAAGGTTCCTCAACTGTTTTATGTTTCTTTTTCTTTCTCTTAGAAGGACTACCACTATTTTCAGCTTGTTGAGAATCCTGCTCAATTCTGTTAGGACGTCCTTTAGGATATAAAGGATCCTGAGTGGTGGCAGCACTCCTAGTTCTAATTTCATAAGCATGTTTATCTCCTGAAGCATTAACTAGCATATCTTTTTGTACCTTAGCAAGTTGATCAATTTGAGTTTGTACCATTAGAAAGTGTTTAAAAAGCATTTTAACATCATTAGAAGTTCTTTCCACAATATCTTTCAACTCTTTAATAGCTCTAGAGTTTTCCAATAAATGATTCTGAACTTGTTTATTAAAATTACCTTGTTTAACAATAAAAATGTCAAGTTCCTCTAAGCATTGATCAGGAGGTTTACCATAGGGAATATCACCCTCATCAAAGTGTTGGAGGGGGTGTACCTCAATAGTGGATGAGTGAGAAATTGGCTTACATAATTCTTCTATAGGAGGTAAATTCTTCACATCTTCAGATCTAATACCCTTCTCCTTAAGAAATTTCTTAGCTTCTTTCATCACTTCATCATTTAATTCAATCACTCCCCTCTTCTTTGGTGTTGGTGTTGGAATTGGTTCAGGCACAATTGGTTCAGGTGTAATTAGCTCAGTTGTAGTCCAATCATCATAATTCTTGCTTATTTTATCCATTAATTCTTCAGCTTCTGCAGGAGTTCTCTTCTTGAAAACACAATCAGCAAAACTATCCAGGTATGTCCTAGATTCATCAGTTAGTCCATTATAATATATATCAAGAGCTCATTTTTAGGTAATGGACATCCAGGATGTGCATGAATCAAGGCACAAAACCTTGTCCATGACTCAGGCAATTTCTCCTCTTCTCCCTGTTTAAAATAAAAAAGTTTTTGCAAAACAACATGTCTAGCACTAGGAGTAAATATTTGTGAAAGAAAGTAGTGACATGGTTATACCCTACGGGTACACGACATTGGCATACCTGGTCCAGCCCAAGGGAGGCCCACAAGAATATACGCGGCCTGTGGAGATTTTTGGGTGGCCCAATCCCATGACATCTTTGGATCCTTGGAGAGCAAGAGTAGAATAGATAGAATATTCAAAGGGACAAACCCTAAACTTGTAACCGGCTCGATCTATGCCTAGGACCTGTCTATCTCTATATAAAGGCTAGGAGGGCACGGCGAGGAGAACATCCTTTTTCCACTGCATACACACCTCCACGCTAGATTGCATCTGCGCACCTCTGTACTTTTCGGTTCCGCCGTAATCAAGAGTAGACAAGCGGGAGTAGGGTTTTCCCTCCGGGGGCCTGAACCTGGGTAAATCTCGTGTCCCCTGGTTGCTTGTCTGTTAACCGTTCCGCGATCTCCAGCACCCCCATCTTCTCCAAAACCCAAGCTCATAACAATGGGCATTGACGAGTCGAAACCTCGTCAAGTAGCAATCAAGCAATCAGGGCTATCAATGGATCCAGGAGGTAAACTATTAAACCAAGCTTTAGCTTCTCCTTTTAGTGAAAAAGGGAAAATTTTGGCAACAAAGTACTTGTGCATCTTAAAATCATCAGAAAATAAGCCACTCATAGTAGAAATCTCAGTCATATGAGCCACATCACTTTCATTCTCAGTACCACAAAAAGGTTCTTTCTCAATAATGGTTATGTAGGACAAATAAAGAGAGAAATCATAATATTTATCTTTAATGTCTATGGGATAAGTAGCAAACTTAGCATCAGGAGATAGTTTAGGTATAATAGTATGTTTCTCAAGGAGACTCCTACTAGAACTAGCACCACGTGTGTTTCAATATTCTTCAATAAATTCATCAGTCATCTCAATATAACCATCATTGATACCATAGCTTTCTCTAGACTCAGGTGAGCTAATAGGGGTAATAGTGTTTTCGTTAGGAGTTTCAGTATTTCCCAATATAGTTCTAGAAATTGTAGCATCTAGTAAAGGACCTAATGAACCACTCTCATCAAGCACAGTAGAAGTAACATCATGAGCATCAGAAGAAATTTCATATTCAGCAGTAGTAGCAGTGTGTGTAGCATGTGTATGTGGTGGTGGTGTAACAAACTTACTTAGAAGAGACGGTGAATCAAGAGCAGCAGAGGTGTTTAGAACTGTACCTCTTCTTGTAGTGTATGGTAAAATAGGAAACTTTCCATCATGAGACTTTCCCATGATGAAAAAGGATAGCAGCGAACAATAATAGATCCAAGTGAACTTACAAGTAAATCTATGCTCCTCGGCAATGACGCCAGAAATAGTCTTGATCACCCACAAGTATAGGGGATCGCAACAGTCTTCGTGGGTAGTATAACCCAATTTATTGATTCGACACAAGGGGAGCCAAAGAATACTTATAAGCCTGAGAAACTGAGTTGTCAATTCAGCTACACCTGGAAATAGTCTTGCTCATAGTAGTTTATCAGTAGCAACAATTTTGTTGTCGCAATAGCAAAGTAACAGCAGCAGTAAAACAAAGGAAGTAGTAACAATAGTGGCAAATAGTAGAATATGAGTGCGATAGGCATAAGGATGGATGGACGGGCGTTGCATGGACGAGACTATTCATGTAACTTCAAGATCTAGGGCATTTGCAGATAAATAAGATAAAGCATCCAAGTACTAAACAATCATAGGCATGTGTTCCATATATAGTCATACGTGCTCGCAATGAGAACTTGCACAACATCGTTTGTCCTGTTAGATCGTTGCAACAGGGCCTCAAGGGAATCTACTGGCAATTAAGGTACTCCTTTTAATATAGCACCGGAGCAAATCATTAACACTCCGTGAACACATGTGATCCTCATAACACAATCATTTCATCCGATTGTCCCAATTTCTGTCACTTCAGGGCCTTTGGTTCCGGACAATGATATGTGTACACAACTTGCAGATAAGATCACAAATAATACTATCATGATGAATCAATAACATGTTCAAATATGAGATCATGGCACTCGGGCCCTAGTGACAAGCATTAAGCACAACAAGTTGCAACAAAGTCAAATAGCACTAACAAAGATACTAGGCACCATGCCCTAACAATATTATTAGACTGCATGATAGATCTCATCCAATCCCTACCAACCCCATAGCCTACAATGGGGGATTACTCACTGATGGATTGGGGAAACATGGATGGTTGATGGAGAGGCGGCGGTGATGACGATGGCGATGATCTCCTTGAAATTCCTCGTCCCGGCAGGGTGCTAGAACGGAGTTTCTGGTTCCGAATCGTGGTTTCTGGTGGTGGTGGCACAGTGGAAATCTATTTGGAAAAACATCGAACACCTCTCTGTTTTTAGGTCAGAAGGCTTTATGTAGGCGAAGAGGGAGGCCGAGGGGGTGCCCGAGGTGGCCACACCCTACCCAGGCGTGGCCTGGGCTGGCCTGCGTGGCCAGGGTGTGTGAGGCCCTTGTGGACCTCCTCCATCTCATCTTCTGGATCCGTGAGTCCTCTGGTAAAATAGGATTTTTGCCATATTTTCTGGGATTTTTCCTGAAAGTTGATTTTCTGCACAAAAACTAGACACCAAAGCAATTCTTTTGAAAACAACGTCAGTCCGTGTTAGTTGTATCCAAATCACACAAGTTAGAGGAGAAAAATAGCAAAAGTGTTCGGGAAAGTAGATACGTTTTGGACGTATCAAACCTCGCTCCTACGGGGACCAACCAAATTAGAAGAAAATGCACTGCCCCAATTATCAGACAAAGTGGACCATGGTTTCTTATATTTCCCAAAGTTTTTAGTACTACAGTATGATTTTTCAAACTTCCTAGATAACTTCGCACCCAAATGTTAACGCCGAAGCTTCTAACATGTTTTTATTGTGAAGCAACTACAAAGATGATGGCTCAAAATGCCACCTCCCCCTTTTTACACACAATGTATAACCTTTAAATGTATATGCCCTTTCAATCTTCCAGGCTAAAGTGGTGCAATAAATTGATTTTTGGGGCTGGATGTTTGAATGAATGGGCGGGGTGTTTGAATGTATGGGCAGGATATTTCGGCGCTCTCTTGAAATTTTGAGGCTGAAGCTTAGGTATGCTAATACCACTCCCACTCCCACTTGGGGATGCTGTCCTCGTCAGATAGACCCACACGCCTGTATGCTTTTGAGCATTTAATGAGTTTATAGACATCTACCGTCTTTCAAACAAGATGACCAAGGTTACAACCATAGTTGCTTTTTTGACTTGCACAACCATAGTTGCTGATACCGTGTCCATATTTTGTACTCCGTACATTGGATGCATATTGGCCAATCAAGCTTTTCTTACGAAGGGAAAATCCAAATTTATTTTATAAAAAATCCAAGTGACAACATTGTTTTTGGTTGTGAAGAAACTTCAAAGATTATGGCTCAATATGAAATTGTGCCAATTTTCACACAAAGTAACCTATTTAATGGATAAACCCATTCAATCTTACTGGCTAAATTCTTGCAACAAATTGACAATATGGCAATTTACTAAAAACATGTCAATTTTGGTAACATGGTCTAGATAAATGATGGAGAAGACTCTGGAACGATGGAGAAGTTTGTTTTGATGTTTGTGCATAGCGTTTATTGTGATACATACTATAGAAATAGTATCTTCTAGCATCAAATGCTAATTGAATGGAAACGAAGATCCAAGGACTGTCAATGTTGTGATTCGTGAGTCTTGATCCAGCGGTCAATATTCAAAGTTATTCATACATTATATAGTTGTAAGATAAGATAAGATAGAGAGTTTAGGGAATTTTCAATAATGTTCAAGCTTTATGCTTATATTCTTGGATTAATGGAATATAGCGCTACCGCAATTTAGTGAAATTATCTCAAATTTGGAGCTATATATAAGTGCATGATACCAGCTGCTTGGTTAGGGTGTATGTGGGTCGAGGGTTTAAGTTTTAGGGGTTGTTTAGGGTTGAGGGTTTAGGGAATTTTCAATAATGTTCAAGCTTTATGCTTATGTTCGTCGAATAGAATAGCGTTACCCAAATTAAAAAAGTGTGGGAAATTTAGGGTTTAGGGGTATAGGGGTTTAGGGATATAGATTTTAATTTGATCTATAAGTGCATGATACCAGCTGCTTTTGGTTAGGGTTAAGGTTTGAGGGTTTAGGGGTATAGGGGTTAGGGTTTAGGTTTTAGGGGGGTAGGGTTAGGTGAATTTATAATAATGCTCAAGCTTTTGTGAATTAGAATGGCGTTAACGCAATTTAATGAAATTATATCAAATTTTGATATGTAAGTGCATGATACCTTCTTGATTGGTTAGGGTTGTTTATGGGCCGAGGGTTCAGGGGTTTAGTATTGAGGGTTTAGGGTTTGGGTTTTTTAGGGATAGTTTAGGGTTTAGGGTTTAAGAATTTTTTAATAATATATATGTTCGAGCTTAGGGTTAGGGGTCGAGGGGTTTAGGGTTTTTAATTGGGGGTATAAGGCTTAGGGTTAAGGCTTTAGGGGGTTAGGGTTTAGGGTATTTTAAATGATGTTCGAACTTTCGTGAATTAGAATGGCATTAGCGCAATTTAATGAAAGTATGTCAAATTTTGATCTATGTTGAGTGCATGATACCTTCTTGATTGGTTATGGTTGTTTATGGGTCGAGGGTTTAGGGTTCTAGTATTGAGGGTTTAGGGTTTTGGTTTCTTAGGGGTAGTTTAGGGTTTAGGGTTTAGGAATTTTCAATAATATGTCCGAGCTTAGTGTGAGGGTTGAGGGTTTAGGGGTTTTAGGGGTATAGGGCTTAGGGTTTAGGATTTAGGAATTTTCAATAATGCTTGAGCTTGCGTGAATTAGAATGGTGGTACCACAATTTAATGAAAGTATATCAAATTTTGATCTATTGGTGCATGATACCTGCTTGCTTGGTTAGGTTTGTTTATGGGCCGAGGGTTTAGGGTTTTAGTATTGAGGGTTTAAGGTTTTGTTTTTTAGGGGTAGTTTAGGGTTTAGGGTTTAATAATTTTCAATAATATATATGGTCGAGCTTAGGGTTAGGGTCGAGGGGTTTGGGGTTTTTAGGGGCATAAGGCTTAGGGTTAAGGCTTTAGGGGGTTAGTGTTTATGGTATTTTCAGTAATGTTCGAGCTTTCTTGAATTATAATGGCGTTAGCGCAATTTAATGAAAGTATGTCAAATTTTGATCTATGATGAGTGCATGATACCTGCTTGCTTGTTTAGGGTTGTTTATGGGTCGATGGTTTACGGTTTTAGTATTGAGGGTTTTGGTTTTTTTAGGGGTAGTTTAGGGTTTAGGGTTTAGGAATTTTTCAATAATATTTCCAAGATTAGTGTGAGGGTTGAGGGTTTAGGGTTTTTAGGGGTATAGGGTTAGGCTTTAGGAAATTTTCAATAATTCTCGAGCTTACGTGAATTAGAATGGCGTTAGTGCAATTTAATGAAAGTATATCAAATTTTGATCTATTAGTGCATGATACTACTGCTTGGTTAGGGTTGTTTATGGGTCAAGGGTTTTAGTATTGAGGGTTTAGGGTTTTGTTTTTTTAGGGATAGTTTAGGGTTTAGGATTTTTTTCAATAATACGTCTGAGCTTAGGGTAAGGGGTTGAGGGTACGTTTAGGGTTTTTAGGGGTTTAGAGTTTAGGGGGTTAGGTTTAGGGAATTTTCAATAATAATGTTCAAGCTTTATTCCTATATTCGTCGAATAGAATGGTGTTACCGAATTAATAGAAGTATCTGAAAATTTGATCTATAAGTATGCATGACAGCTGCTTGGTCAAGATTTAGGGGTTTAGTGTTTCGGGTTTTAGGGTTAGGGGTTTAGTGTTCAGGTTTAGGCTTTAGGTATTTAGGGGTTTAATTTCTGGTTTAGGGTTTCGGGAACTTTCAATAAAGTTCGAGCTTTATGCATATATTCATGGAATATAATGACTTAGCAACAATTTAATAATGAGAGTATCTCAAATTTTGATCTATATATAAGTGTATGATACCTGCTTGGTTAGGGTTGTTTATGGGCCGAGGGTTCAGGGTTTTAGTATTAAGGGTTTAGGGTTTTGGTTTTTTTAGGGGTAGTTTAGGGTTTATGAATTTTTCAATAATATATATGTTCGAGATTAGGGTTAGGGGTCGAGAGGTTTAGGGTTTTTAGGGGGTATAGGGCTTAGGGTTAAGGCTTTAGGGGGTTATGGTTTAGGGTATTTTCAATAATGTTCGAGCTTTCGTGAATAAGAATGGCGTTAGCAAAATTTAATGAAAGTATCTCAAAATTTGATCTATGATGAGTGCATGATACGTGTTTGCTTGGTTAGGGTTGTTTATGGGTTGAGGGTTTAGGGTTTTAGTATTGAGGGTTTAGGGTTTTGGTTTTTTAAGGGTAGTTTATAGTTTAGGAATTTTTCAATAATATGTACGAGCTTAGGGTCAGGGGTTGAGGGTTTATGGTTTTTAGGGGTATAGGGCTTAGGGTTTAGGCTTTAGGGAATTTTCAATAATGCTCGAGCTTTCGTGAATTAGAATGGCGTTAGCGCAATTTAATGAAAGTATTTCAAATTTTGATCTATTAGTGCATGATACGTGCTTGCTTGGTTAGGGTTGTTTATGGGTCGAGGGTTTAGGGTTTTGTTTTTTAGGGGTATTTTAGGGTTTAGAATTTTTAATAATATGTCGAAGCTTAGGGTAAGGGGTTAAGGGTACATTTAGGGGTTTAGGGGGTTAGGGTTTAGGGAATTTTCAACAATGTTCGAGCTTTCGTGAATTAGAATGGCGTTAGAGCAATTTAATAAAAGTATCATAAATTTTGATCTATAAGTGCATGATACCCGCTTGGTCAGGGTTTAGGGTCGTAGGGTTTAAGTTTTAGGTTTTAGGGAACTTTCAATAATGTTCAAGCTTTATGCTCAGATTCGTGGAATGGAATGACGTTAGCATAATTTAACCAAAGTATATCTCAAATGTTGATATATAAGTCGATGATATATCTGCTTAGTCAGGGATGTTTAGGGTTGTCACATCCCAAGATTTTCCAAATCTTGTAATGTGAAAAATAAATGAATAAAATAAAACTTTGTTGATTTTTAGGGCCAGAAGAAACTTTTTGAATTCAATTGGAACCTCAAACCAATTTGAATCAAATAAATCCTAAAGGGATTTATAAAGATAAACATTTAATAAAGGAAAATAAAAATATTTGGTTTTACTATTTTGGAATATTTTTATAAAAGGTTTGGTTTTCAAAAGAAAAGATAGATTTATAAATAAAGATTATTTTATAAAGAGAAAATTAAAACTTGGCCAAGCTTTTGAAATAAAATGTTTTGTTTTGATGAAAAATAGTAAAGGTTTATTTAAATAAAATAATAGGATTTAATATCCAAATTTATTTAAGTAAAGTTTTTTCCCATTTTATATAAAACACTAAAACTTATTTATTTATTTCAAATAAATAAGTTTTCCAAATATTTTATATTCTCAAATAAAACCTACTTAAGTGTTTTGGTTTTATTTTAGATTTCAAAATAAATATTTTAATAAAACAAATCCTATTTGATTTAATAATGAAGGTCTATTTTATTTAATTGTTAATGGACCAAAAATAAAGATGTTATTTTATTTTAAACAAGTTTCCAAGTATTCTTTATTTCCAAATAAAACCTACTGATTTGGTTTTGAAAATATTTGGATTTAAAATGGAGATTTTATTAATTAAATCAAACCCTATTTTATTAAATAACTAATGATCCATTTTATTTAATTAATGAATGGATCCTAAAAAGAATAAAAATATTATTTTATTTTGGGATTGGTTTATGTTGATAAACAGAAACAAAAAAAAACTCATTACAAGTTTGTTTTGTTTGAATTGTTTGAATTGTTGATTGAATGTTGTTTGAAATTCAAAACAGGAAAATAGAAATAGAAATTGATAAAACAACCAGACAGAAAAAAATGTGAAAACAGACCAGCCCAGCCGGCCAGCCCAATAGGCCCATAACCAGCCCAGCTCTCCCTCCCTGAAAGGAAACGGTTCGCACCAACTCCCTGACCCGCAGAACCAATGACTGGTGGACCTCCTCCTCGCTCTTTTCCCACTGACCGACCGACCCCACTCTCCTGTTCATCCTCCTCACCCGCGCGACCTCTTCTCCCTCCCCCGTCGCCGTTTCCTGCAGTGATTTCGCGGCTTGAATTCGTCATAACGAGGCCACGATTACTCGCAGTAACCATGCCCCTTTAAACACCAACGACTCTCCTCCGTTTCCCCTCTGTCTCCTCCCCCAAGCACGCCCCCAGGCCGCCCCAATTTCTCCCCGAGCAGCTCTGTCTCCGACGAGCTTCCACCTTCGATTCCGGCCGAGCCACACCACCTCCTGCCTCCTCGAGCACGCAGCTGTGCTCAGCATTCCCCAGTGGACCTTTCTGCAGCCGCAGCTCGCTCGCGCGCGTCCCTGAGCGTTGACAACGTCTTCCCCGAGCCAGCGCCGCCGTCTGCTCCAACTGCGGCGACGTTCCCCGGTAAACCTGACTTCCCCTCCTTTCCTCGTGGACACGATAATGACTGCCATGATCTTACGAACCTAATGGTGCCTTCCGTTTGTCCTAGGGTGCTCCCTATCCTCGCCCTCGACGACCTCTAGAGCCGCCCGAGGCCCAGCTCATCTCCGGCGAGCAATTAGGGACGGTCACGTGCGCCCCTTCACCAACCAGTACCACGTTGAGAATCAGCACGATGCCACGAACGCGGTGAGCTTACTCCCTCCCTTTCTCGATTCCTGCTTCGCCAGTGCCGCCGCCATCTGACCGTGCGCCGCCACCAGCCGCCGTCAGCGCCGCCCGAGTAAGGTCAATCAGTTTGACACCGTTAGATTTTAATCATGCGGTTATAATTAGAATAGAGCGAAGCGGTAAGTAGCCTCTGCGCGCCGCACGATTTAACTTAAATCCAACGGCTGTCGTCGCGTGATCCAACCGAAACGGTACCGACGAATAGGAAGTCGCCGCGTGTCCAGCTGATGATTTAAAAACAGAGTTGAAAACAGATTTGTTTGCAGATTTGAAAACCCTATAACTTTTGATCCACACGTCCAAATTTTGCAATTTTATGTCGTTGGATTCAGGAGAGCAAGACCTAGCCAACCATGCCCTTGGTTTAGCAAATAGTATCTGTTAGTTTGCTTGTTACTGCAGATTCTTTTGTGTGCTTGTTTAGATTAGAAAAATTGTTTAAAAATGATTTTTAGGGTTAAAACCTTTGCAAAATGGTTTGTTGTAAACTCACTGACCCTAGGAACCAACTCATAGTTTGGAAAATGTATTTGGTAAAAGTTTAGGATGGAAAACTTGATTTAGCCCATTTCTAGCCAAATGAAAATAAAGAATTTAGTTATGAAAATGCTTTTGTAAAGAAAACTTTGGGAAAATGTTTTAGATCAAACCTACTGACCATAGGAAACACTTTGTGGTTTCAAAATTGTATTTGGTGAAACAAAATAATGATTCTTTGATTAAAAACCATTTCTGGTCAAATAGAAATGTGGTTTATTTATTAGAATGATTTTTGAAGAAAAACTTTTGGGAAATGTTTTGTTTTAAACTCTCTGACCCTAAACACCAATTTTTGTGGTTTGAAAACATATTTGGCAGACCCTATAGATTAATGCCTTAGTAAAAATATTTTTACACCACATAAAATGAAACTTTGTTTTGAAAATGGTTTTTGAAGTGAAACCTTTTGCAAATTACTTTGCCACTTTACAAAATGACCATTAGGTGTTTTCAAATGTTTATGACCCATTAGGAACCACTTTTCCAAATAAAACAAAGTTTGGCATGCTTGGATGCATTACTTTGACTTTGTCATTTTATGTGTTGTTTTGCTTGATTGGTAGATTGAGTTTGTGCCTTGCTTGATTGATTTGTAGTGACTTGAAGATTGTGATTGTTGCAAGGACAAGGAGTGAACCTATACCCTTTACCAAAAAGGCAAGTGATGCTTCATACTTTTTGTCCCATTACTTTCACTATGCATTAGTGTTTTTGCTAAGTAAAACCTGCATGGAATTTTGCTAAGTATAAACCTTGCTATAGGAAAACTAGTAGATGAAACCTTAGTGGAAATATTCCTAAGTTAAGATTCCTATTACTATCAAGCTTAGCCTAGCTAATAGAAAACATGGGTGGAATATATATTCACACTATGGAAAAATATTCTAAGTCTGAGGACTTATGTTTTGTTTAATAAAACAACTAAGTTAATGAATCACCTGGGTGGAATGGTAATTGCTTGGTGGTTTTTGGTTGAGTGGTTCACAAGGCCATGTTTATGGTTTACCTTGTGTATCTCACTTGTGGATGGCCACCCAGGAACAAAGAGATTTGAGATGTCAAATGTTGAGAAGCTTCAAGTGCAACCACTTGGCAATATGGGCTCTGCCATGATCATATAGGTTGCAAGAACTTAGCCATATGGACAGTGGGTGGTAGTGTTTGATAGGTTGGAGCGCGTCCATTTTGGTCTAAGGGAAAGCTTCTGAAAGATCTTGTCTTGGGAAACCAAGTCTTGTGGGGAAAGTGCACCACCTCTGCAGAGTGTAAAATCTAAGTACTTAGCCATGTCCCTGGTAAAGGACAATTTGAGCATCAAGACATGGAAGCAATCAAGAATCTCATCATTCAAATTTCTAAGATAAAACTTGTGGTTTGAACAAGGGTTGTTTGAAATCTTCAATCTTTGATTGAGAGAAGCTTTGGAAAAGATTTTGTCAAAACAAAAACTTCGTATTTTCAAATGATAAGGAAAATCTATTTTGAGCAATGCAAGCCTGAACTCCACTTAGCCAAATGCATATAGAAGATAGACTCCACAATACTACCATAGTATCACTTGCCAATACAATTCAAATGTATTGACCCTTGTGGCTGTAACTTGTATGTTGCAGGTTTGATTGATTTTAGTGAAGATTGATTGATTAGGATTACAAAGTCTACAACCAACATCTGCCTGTGGCACTTTGAAGATGAAGGACCCCATGACTATAGTTATTCCGCTGCAATGTAATGTAATAGCCAAATGAGCTATGTAAGATGTAATAAAACTATGTTATTCCTGGTTATAAAGTTATATTATGACCTTTGTTTCTTGATATTACATCTTAACTGCGGATGCTAGCTATATCCAGGGACTAGCATTGTAAGCATAGGGGGCTCTATCTTATTAAAGATTGGAACCTCTACAAGGGTTCAGGGAATTTTCAATAATATTCAAGCATTATGCTTATATTTGTGAAATAGAATGGCGTTGCTGCAATTTAATTGACGTATCTCAAATTTGGATCTATCAGTGCATGATGCCTTCTTTTGAGGTGTGCATGATACCTACTTGGTTAGGGTTTAATGATGGGTTGAGGAGTTTAGGGTTTATTGTTTTAGTATTTAGGGGTTGAGGGTTTAGGTTTCAGGGGTTGTTTAGTGTGTTAGTGGTAGCCATGGGATTTGACGAGTTTCCAAAAAACAGCTTCGCGGTATTGTCCTGCCATGTATGGACATTATTGTGTTTCAACTCGAACGACCATGGTCATCAAGTGTAAGGCCCCCGAATCGGGTCTATGCAGATCTTAGCATTTCCCGCCAAAACCCGAATAGAAACGATTCAAAGATGCCCACCAGACACTTTCGTGTGGGTGAGATTTGATTACAAGCGGTTACATCACAGTAGTTTACAACAGAGTTCACAAGAACTTATATATACAACAACGACTCGACGAGTCAAGAATACAGAAGGTACAATACAAAGATACAACTCAAGAAGAAAGCAAGATAGTATTCGGGTATGGACAAGATCCAAATGGGACAAAGAGTCCTGAAGAATAACCAAGCGGTGTCCAACCCTGCCGAGGCCTAGCCGGAAGGGTAACCTTTCTAACATCGTCGATCACATACCTGTCAAGCCAAAAGGGTGCCGGCAAAGGGCAAAGGAAAAACAAAAAGAGAGTCAGTACTGAGGCCAGTACACGACAAGTCTTAGAATTCGGTGGTCCTCGCCTACATAGGTATGGTGGGCTCAGCGACAACAAAGCTTGCGCTATCTACTTATAGAGACACGCTACAACTTCGACTATTAGAGTGAGATAAGAGAGCACTATACGATAAATATAATATAACACCAAGCATAAGCCATCCAAAGATTTCCCCCCTCGAAGACCAGTCGAGGAAGTCCCCTTGCAGAACACATACAGTGGCAATTTTAGTTAAGCAGGTGTTTAGTTGATAAGGCTAATTACTAGTCAAATTATTAGAGGAAAAGCATTAGTGGCGTTGTCTATGATCATGACATTGTACTCCTAAGGCATCCATAACCGTGGACACACGGCTACTCGAAAAGATTTACCCTGCAGGGGTGCACTACTGTACCCAAACGCATGCTCAACCCTTCAGGCAACATATCACGCGTGCCTTCCAAATCTCACAACAAAAACTGTCCCATAACTACGAGCATATACAGAGGCATCACCTACTGTGTTGATCCAACCAAGAGCTACGGCGATTCTCGAGGGAAGCACAAAGTTTGAGTCTACGGCCGGGCGATGATCGGAAGATAACTTGTAGACCTCCATCCCACCTCCGACACGATATCCCAATTTTATGCAATGTAAGCCATGGCAGTCCACCAAAATCATATCACAACTCAACCCTTGTCCGAGGACATATTATGCGTATGCACCAAATGGAAAACCAATTTTGAAACCCTCTGGATATACGAATAGCGTCAGTAGTTGAGGGGGGGGGGGTTCCCAGAGGCCCCATGTTTGGTTAGCGCGATCAACTCAGAACTGGCATCGTAGAACGAACGGGTCCTAGGTCGGCTCAAGCAATTCCCAAAGGTGGTCCCTGCCGGGGCCTTATCATTAGGTGAAACCATAACTATAACCAACATCACCAATTTAATTATCTTATCACCATCAATATCCAAGTATCATGTTCCACCCATATGAGAGCAATACTAAACATGACTACGACTCGCAAGGACAAACTAGCTACTCAAACAAGGCAATATAGTGGACCGGATAAATAAAGGAACAGTAGTATAGCATCGACAATAAGGATATAAATAGATCAAAGGAAGTAAGTAAAGACTATAAATGCAAAATAGGTAGAAGGGGAAGAATGATCGCCTGAGAGACAAAGTCGAGAAACCGGAGGCTTGTCACAACTCGCATCCACTCATCGTCCTATCTAGTGAAGAAGCAAAATACTAGAAGAGGCAACGAAGGCAATATTTAATACTAGTCAAAAGATCCGACATGTTTATGACATGATGCATGACATGGAAATATGCGGTCAGACTTATTAATATTAAGTGGAATCGGGATCCCGACAGTTATTATTGGGTTCAAGTTATTTAACTATCCTACATATTAAATGTTGAGTTAACAAGGCAAAGCATTGCATCAGTGAACTAAACAATTTAAATAGAGTAGAGATAAGGTAAGATTATCCCACGTGTATCCTCCATATTTAATTATTAGGTGAATCAACATAATACACTCAAATGACAAAATATGTATGCTCACATGAATAAATTAAATATGAAACAACTGATATGCCATTTAATAAAATAGGGGCTCGGATAGAGGTCACAAATTATGGTCGAAGATCTTGGTTTCGAGGATTTGAGTTCGGTCTTTGTATCCGTGAAGGAGTACTTGACACTCTGCAATGGGAATCCTCGCTGGCGTCACAGCTGATGGAGAACTTGGATCGGTGTCGACGGTCCATCACGGTCGATCTTGGCGTGGTCCTTGCGATGATCTTGTGTCAACACGAGTAGCTCAAAGACCTTCATCAGCACACACATGTCACCAACACTCAGATAATCTCCATCTTTGCCTTCAATTGATCAGAACCACCCCACACTACAACATGGTTGCAACGGGCACCAACTAATCAAGGTCACATTTAGGCTGCAGGAAGACCACGTCTCGCTCGGGCATTGGCTCAAGCACCTTGCCGTCATGACGCGATAGGAGGGTCGACAAACTAGGAAGGGGTCGCTGGGAGGATGCGCGCGTGCAGGAGAACAGGATCACCAATGGCGTTTGACCGACACAGAGAGGTAGGCGCGCGGTCGACGGGCATGGGGCAGAGACAAGGATGCACATGCGGGCGGCGAGCGCTAGCCAGAGGCGGAGCTTCGCGGTGGCGGCCATGGCGTGCAGCCAACGGCTGTGGAGGCCGGCCAGGGGGGGCGAGGGCGGCGGAGGCGAAGGATTTTGGTGGCGGCAGGAGCTCGAGAGGCCGGGCGGCAGAGCTTAAGGGCGAGGAAGGCCGGAGAAGGTCGACGGCGGCTGGAGAGGAATCGGTGGCGCGCAAAACAAAGACCAGGGTTCGGCGGCTGGCGAGATCGAGGTCAAGACCTAGGCAGCGGCGGGGGTTTAGAGGGAGGCAGCGCTGGGCGTCCAGGGAGGAGGCGGCGGCGGTGGCTCTGCGATGGGAAGGAGGGGTTTGCGGGAGGCGATAGGGATCGCGGGATCGAGGGGATCATGTGCGTTGCGTGGGTGCGTGGCATGTGTCGCTGTGTGCTACCTTGGTGTGTCACATGCGTGCGTGTGTACCTTGGTGTGTGTGCGTGAGTTGTGTGAGTCATGTTGGGTTGTAGTGTGCGTGAGTGTGGGTTTGTGTTGTGTCCGGCGACGGATTGGGTGTTCGATGGGGATTAGGGTTAGGTGAGGTTTGTTCTGCTGGTTGGTTGGACCAGGGTCGTAGCTGGCCTTTGACCTCGCCGGCTGCCTCCCCTAAAATATTTTTATTTTACTTCTTTTATTTTTAGATAGGCTTTTGTAAATAGTTTTTAGACAAATAAAAAATCTAAAAAAAGACTAGGGTTTTAATTTGAAACAAGGAGGGGATAATTAGAAAACAAAATGGGCTTTTGCCAACACATTTTGAGAGGCCAATTATGCACGCTGATGTCATGATGATGCGAAAAGAAAATTACAGGCAAATTTTATTTTGGAATATTTTCCGGGGCATTACATCAAGGCCATATCGATCGACATTATAGTTTACGACCCCATAGAGTTCCCACACTAGATGGGTGCATCTTGGGGTATCAAGCATTGTTGACTGTGGGAGTTTTCACACATATAGTGGATCATGCGTCCTATCTAACTATGGTAGTTAAATGAATTTCACAAAAAAAATTAAGTCCAGCACGGTGGAGACGGGAGTACAAGGCACGCGTGTCTAAGGGCATCCGTAATGTTGGACCCACCCGACTTATGGAAATTACCATAATGCATATGGTCAGCATTTGCAACAAGGTGGGACCCACATAGCTTGTAATATTGCTCCATGCAAGGGGAAATGATTTTTCTATACTCTATGCAAAACCCGCAAGCTTGAGGTAACTTTATTTTCTCCATAATGTACTACTATATGCCTTAAGGCGTGCTTTTTTTACACATTGCAGATGCCCTAAGTAAAAAGCAAATAATGGGCCCACTTGGAAGTGTATGACCAAGCTATAAAAGTTCTATGCACACGTCTTTAGTTTGGTGGGTGATGCGGCTCAGATCACTGTAGAGCTTCGTTGGAAAGCCCCAAGAGGAAGGTATGATGAGCACAGCTGTAAGTCTTCCCTCAGTTTGAAACCAAGGTTATCTAACTAGTAGGAGGAAGGAAATGACCCCAAGGTGTTGCTAACAACTTGGAAATCCGCACAACACAAACTCAAGACTTTGCCCCAACGAACAATGAGGTTGTTAATCTCACCGGTTTGCTGAAAACAAAGGATTAAACGTATGGTGTGGAAGGTGATGGTGGCTTGTAGAAAGTAAACAATAACAATGGAAGATGTATCAATGGTAAATATTGGGCCGGGGTCCACAATTCACTAGAGGTGTTCTCCTTAAGATAAACAACATAACATGCCGTGTAAACAAATTATAGCGGGGCAATTGATAGGACAGAGCAAGGCATAACAATGCAATACTAGACATTCATGATCCTATGAGATTCGATTGGGCATTACAACAAGATACATAGACCGCCATCCAACTGCATATATGACTAGTAATCCACCTTCAGGTTATCATCCGACCCCCCTCCAGTATTAAGTTGCAAGCAATGGATAACTGCTTTAAGAAATGTGTGTAAAGTAAACAATACAATTGTTCCATGAACAAAAGATCATTGTTTTCTCCCTAGTAGCAACATCACATCTACAACCTTAGAGATTTCTGTCACTTCCCCAGATTCAATAGAGGCATGAACCCACTATCGAGCATAAATACCCCCCTCTTGGAGTCACTAGCATCTACTTGGCCAAGATAGCTACTAGAAATGGAGAGAATGCAAGATCTCAAACAACATAGACATGATAGAATCTATAAGATAAAACCATTAACCAATCTGACATAGTAATCTCAATATCCATCGGATCCCCGCAAACACAACATGCATGATTACAAATAGATGATCTTGATCATGAACGGAGCTCACAAGATCTAGACATGGTAGCTAAATGGAGGAGAAACAACCATCTAGCTACTATATGGACCCATAGTCCAAGGTGAAACTACTCACGCATCATACCGGAGGCTGGCATGGTAATGAAGAAGGTCTCCGGGATGATCTCTCCCCTCCGACAGGGTGCCAGGAAGAGCTTCAGATCCCCCCGATCTAGAGATGATGGTGGCGGCGGCTACAGACTGTTTCATGGAGATCTGATTGGGTCCTTAGGGTTTTGGCATCGGGGGCTTCTTATAGGCAAAGGGGGAGACCGAGGGGGTGCCCGAGGTGGCCGCACCCCTAGGAACGGGCCAGGACTGGCCGCGTGGCTAGGGGGTGTGGGCCCCTCGTGGCCCTCCTCCGTCTCTTCATCTGGCTCTATGTTATCCTCGGGTGAAATATTGACTTTGGCTTTTGTCCTGTCCAATTTCGAGAATATTCATTTTCTGGCTTTTCTAGAACCAAAAACAGCAGAAAACGGGCAACTGGCACTGTGGCAACTTGTTAATAGGTTAGTCCCAGAAAGTGTATAAAAATAACTCAAAGTGTAGACAAAGCAAAGCAAAGTGGATACTAAACAAGCATGGAACATCAAAAATTATAGATACGTTTACGACGTATCAAGCATCCCCAAGCTTAACTCCTGCTTGTCCTTGAATAGGTAAGTGATAAAAATAATAATTTTTGAGGTGACATGCACCATCACAATCAAGATCAAACCATTTTCAAGCATTGAAAGATGGGATCAAAGTATTCTAAACATGAGCATGAAATATAAAGTTTTAACAGTAGGACAAAGTAATTATGCTGCAACATGAAATGATACAAACAAAGATTCATGAATAACAATGCATTGAAAGACGTTTGTTTGTTTCACATGTAGAAAACATAGCATAGTGCAGTCAGCTTGTCCCTCATGGAGTAGCAAAATATAAATGCATAGGAGACCTTCAAAGTTCATAAGGGTGACTAGATACAAATAGTTCAAGAACAAGCAATATCAACATTATGAATCAATCAATAAGTTTTGGGACAATGGACATAGAACTAAGAATGACAACTATGCTCTCTTAATTGGTGCCTAAGGATAGAAGGTGGAGACTCAATATAAAAGTGGAAGAAAGGACCTTCATAAAAAAGGAAGAAGGGTTTCAAGTTTCATAAAGAGCTTCCAAAAATTATGGTACTTGTTAGCTTTCAGCTCTCATTGCCCCTATCATAAGCATCTTGAAATGATTAAGGTTAAAGTGAACAAACTATGGAGTATATGCTTGACAAAGTATAAGTTAGCAATATCATGTCCCTTGAATACGAGGGCCACTCCTCATGCTACTCAACTTTAGTCACCGGTAAGTTCTTGTCATAGTAAGTACATGTGTATCATAGAGAACCGCCAACGGGGTACCCCTTGCCCCATGACACAGGAGCTATCCCATATCAAAATGACAAGGCAAGCAGACAATGAGCATCTCAGCAATCTTCTTATTTACCATGGGAAAATGGTGCTTTTTTTCTCTCTTTCCTCTTTTCTCATCTCTTTTTTTATTTTTCTCAATCTCTTTTTCTATCTCTCTTTTTTATAAGAAGAATGCTTCATAGATTGCTCACTATGATGATGCTGCAAGTTTCACCACCATGATTAGACATGGCTTAGGCTAGCGTCCCAGGCGTTTCTCTAACACACATACATAACTCCATGGACTTACAAGCTCCCCTTTTATTTCACACCGACGACATCCGCAAACAAAAAATCATGATATCAACTGGGTACAATGTACAGATGCAATGTTGAAAGTGTTCCCCATGATAGCATGGTTTTGCTAATTCCCAACGTATAAGTGCAAGAATATACAACATAGATGACACAATGGTTCAAGTTTATTTAGGGGCAAGAAAAATAAAGTGTGCCATCAAGTTTGTGAGATCTTTAATCACTAACTTTGACATAACAAGTTTAATTTCGAAGATAGACAAAACAAGAATATACTTGGAATGGTGTAACACACCATGCATAGGAATTTATAGTGGAAACTTTGGAATAACTTGGTTTCTTGGGAGTTGGATGCATGAGTAGAGCTTACTCAATACAAGTGGAGACTAACAAAAGACTAGGAGCGACCAACTAAGATAGCAATAATGGCCATAATCATGCAGAGCGACAAAACAGTACTAATAAAAGCATAAAGTGGTACCACCAGTCAAAAACTAAATGATCATAGAGGATAAGGTGATTGGTTCATAGTCATAACATGGTGTGAGCACGTGCCAAGTCAACCCAAACAAATCATCAAAGGAGAATACCACAATACTATGCTTTTGTATGCTAAAACAACACATGATTCTTACAAGGCACATTAAGCAATCCCAATTGTTTGGAAAACTTCATGCTACAACAATAATCACTAAGTATAAGGTCAAAACAACATCTAGCATGACATGATAAAGTCTAAGTCATAGTCAAAACAAGCTCCCTTTTGTACTACTAAAGCAGGAACTTTCTAATCCTTTCCAACACCAATCAACTTATTTGAAACAACACAATGAAAACGGGGGTCCAACTACCTTATTCAACCAAACTAAGCAAAATAAAAACAAAAACAAAAACTAAGACGCTCCAAGAACAATACAACTGTGCATGAAACAATAAAAATGAAGTGTCTAGAAAGACTTGAGATTTTTATTGATGAAGAAGGGGATGCCTTGGGCATCCCCAAGCTTTTAAGCTTGTCCCTCTTGAATATTTCTTGGGGTGACACGGGGTGGCATCCCCAAGCTTGAGATTTTTTCCATTCTTCATCTCATTACATCATTCTTCCCTTACACCTGAAATTTTCCTTCATACAAAACTTCGCACAATCTTCATTAGCAACATTAGTGCATTCAAAAGATAATAGACCTTTGGGTTTAGTTTTAAAACAGCAAAACTTTCATTAAATACACAAGCTACTGTATCAATTCCCTCAAAAATCTCAATTTCCCAAAGAGAACCCAAAAAGGAATCAATAAAGAGGCAAATGCAAATAATGGCAGAAAGCTGTCAAAACAGACCAGCAGGTAGAAATCGATTTTTTCAAAGACCTTATGTTTCTCAAATCAAAAAGTGTTGAACTAATGAAAGTTAGCTAACAACCTGGGGGATTTATTCAGAAAACTACAGATCAATCCAACTTACAGAGATTTTTCACAAACTTTTACAGTATAGAACAAAAATCTGTTTCGGAACAACAACCTCCCCAAATCTTACTTCCCTCTCATTAGAGGTTATTCTTGGCACAAAAATCAAACAAAAAGGATGAGGATAGGTTATTACATAAGTAATAACTTCCAAGACTCAATAAAATTATTGGGTTATCTCCCAAGAAGTACTTTTCTTTAACGCCTTTAAGTTAGGCACAAGAAGCAAGAATCAAGTATTTTCAAATGAAGAAGCATTAACTTCAAATTTTGCTTTAAAAGGAGGAGCAAAAGGTAACTTCTCTGTCCTCATAGGGAAGTGTCCAATACCTTTCTTGAATGGAAATTGATATTTAATGGTGCCTTCTTTCATATCAATGACAGCACCAACAGTTCTAAGAAAAGGTCTTCCCAAAGTAATAGGACAAGAAGCATTGTATTCAACATCCAAAACATAGAAATCAACAGGGACATAGGCATTGTTAACCATAATAAGAATATCATTAACACTCCCCATGAGTTTATTTTTAGCATTCTCATCAAGTGGGACATCCAAATAGCAATCTTCCAAAGGTGGCAAATCAAGCATTTCATAAATCTTTCTAGGCATAATACAGACACTAGAACCATGGTCACATGAAGCTTTGAGATCAAAGTCATTCACTTGCATATTAATGATGGGTTCCCAACTATCTTTTACTTTCCTAGGAATAGAAGCTTTGTGTTTCAACTTTTCTTTCTTAATTTTAATGAGATCATATGTAATGTGTTTGGTGAAAGCCATATTCATATCACTAGCACTAGGACTTCTAGCAAGCTTTTGTAGGAACATAATCACTTCAGAGATATTGCAACCATCAATATCAAATTCAAACTTAGCATCACAAGTAGTAGACTTATTGGGTTTAGGCATTGTGGTAGGAGGAATGGGAACTTCTTATGGTTTGGTAGCATCCATATTGGTGGTGGTAATAGTGCAAACACTATCGTTTCTAGCAATTTTAGCTTCTCTTTCCCACTTAGCATGTAGTTTAGCTAACAGTCTAACATTTTCATCAATAGTAACTTGTATGGCATGAGTAGCAGCAAAGGTACTTTCCAAGGTTTCAGGTTTAGCAGCCATTTTATTAATCAAAGAAGATTGTGCTTCAGACAAAGAGGAAATATTTTTCTCAACATTCAAAAGCTTTTCCTCCACGGTCTTGTTGAAAGTGGTTTGTTTACTAATAAAGTCTTTGAGCATGACTTCAAGTTCAGAGGGAGCACTTTTAGTATTGTTGTAGGAATTTCCATAAGTATTACCATTATTAGGACCATAAGGCCTATAATTATTATTATTACCAAAATTATTCCTATAGGCATTATTGCTGAAATTGTTGTTTCTAATGAAGTTCACATCAACTTGCTCTTATTGAGCAACCAAAGAGGCTAAGGGAACATTATTTGGATCAATATGAGCTTTCCCATTAACAAGCATATCCATGATAACATCAATTTTATCACTCAAAGAGGAGGTTTCTTCAACATGATTTACTTTCTTACCATGTGGAGCTCTCTCAGTGTGCCATTCAGAATAGTTAACCATCATATTATCAAAGAGTTTTGTTGCAGCACCGAAGGTAATGGTCATAAAGGTACCTCCAGCAGAAGAATCCAATAGGTTTCTTGAAGAGAAGTTTAACCCTGCATAAAAGGTTTGGATAATCTTCCAAGCAGTCAGTCCATGAGTGGGACAATTCTTTACCAAAGATTTCATTCTTTCCCAAGCTTGAGCAACATGTTCATTATCAAGTTGTTTAAATTTCATTATTTCACTTCTCATAGATATAATCTTAGCAGGAGGATAGTATTTTCCAATAAAAGCATCTTTGCACTTAATCCAAGAATCAATACTATTTCTAGGCAAGGACAGCAACCATTCTTTAGCTTTTCCTCTCAAGGAGAAAGGAAACAATTTGAGCTTAATAATATCTCCATCTACATCCTTATACTTATGCATCTCACAAAGTTCAACAAAGTTATTGAGGTGGGCAGTAGCATCATCAGAACTAGCACTAGAAAATTGCTCTTTCATCACAAGATTCAACAAAGCAGGCTTAATTTCATAAAAGGTAGCATCAGTAGCAGGTGGAGCAATAGTTGTACTTAGGAAATCATTGTTGTTTGTGCTAGTGAAGTCACACAACATGGTGTTCTCAGCAGAATTCATTTTGGCAAAGGTGGAGCAAGCCAACAGCAGCAGCAGCTAGAGTAGGAACTAATCTTTTTTTGTGTTTTTGATAAGAAAAAGCAAACCAAACGAAACTATTTTTTTTGGATTTTTCGATAAAATAAGAAAACAAAACAAAGCAAAGGAAACTTAGTGAAACAAAAACAAAGTAAATAGAAAGGTTGTGAAGGACTCCCCTTGTGAAGCCGTCCTTAGATTCCCTGGCAACGGCGCCAGAAAACGTCTTGATGCGGCTCAGATCACTTTAGAGCTTCGTTTGGAAACCCCAAGAGGAAGGTATGATGAGCACACTAGTAAGTCTTCCCTCAGTATGAATCCAAGGTTATCGAACCAGTAGGAGGAAGGAAACGACCCCAAGTTGTTGCTAACAACTTGGAAACCTGCACAACACAAACTCAAGACTTTGCCCCAACGAACAGTGAGGTTGTCATTCTCACCGGTTTGCTGAAAACAAAGGATTAAACGTATGGTGTGGAAGGTGATGGTGGCTTGCAGAAAGCAAACTGTAACAGTGGATGATGTATTAATGGTAAATATTGGACCGGGGTCCATAGTTCACTAGAGGTGTTCTCCTTAAGATAAACAACATAACATGGTGGGTAAACAAATTACAGCCGGGCAATTGACAGGAAAGAGCAAGGTATAACAATGCAATACTAGACATTCATGATCCTATGAGATTCAGTTGGTCATTACAACAAGATACATAGACCGCCATCCAACTGCATCTATGACTAGTAATCCACCTTCAGGTTATCATCTGAACCCCCTCCAATATTAAGTTGCAAGCAACGGATAACTGCTTTAAGCAATGTGTGTAAAGTAAACAACACAATTGTTCCATGAACAAAATATCGTTGTTTTCTCCCTACTAGCAACAGCACATCTACAACCTTAGATATTTCTGTCACTTCCCCAGATTCAATAGAGGCATGAACCCACTATCGAGCATAAATACCCCCTCTTGGAGTCACTAGCATCTACTTGGCCAAGATAGCTACTAGAAACGGAGAGCATGCAAGATCTCAAACAACACGGACATGATAGAATCAATAAGATAAAACCATTAACCAATCTGACATAGTAATCTCAATATCCATCGGATCCCCGCAAACACAACATGCATGATTACAAATAGATGATCTTGATCATGAACGGAGCTGTAACATCCCAAATTTCATCAAATCCAAAACATCATGATTGCATTCATATTATCATGGCATGTTTACATTGCACAAAAATTTCCAAAGTTTAATCCCTATTAAAACCCTATTTTTATACCCCTTTTATATTACATGTATGGGGCATGTTTTTATTTATTTTTCATTACCCCAAAATGTTTTGGGGTGATTTGTTGTGTTGGACACACTTTTAAATACTAGGATCACCTCACAAAATTATGGTGAAAGTTTGAAAATATTTGGATTTGATTTGGTTATTCAAATACTATTTGTAAAATCCAAAAAGAAATAGAAAAGGCAAAAGGAAAAAAAAGAACCCAACCAGCCATCTAGCCAGGCCCAACTAGCAGCCCAGCAAGCCCACCCGGGAATTCCCCCTCTCCCCTCTGTTTCTCACTCCGCGCGCACACCCCCTCGTTGACATGTGGTCCCCTCTGCAAACTCACCCCCTTCGTCCCCAAATCTCGCGCGAGACCAGCTCCGCCGCGGCCGTTTCCTCCAAATCAAAGCGCGTTGATTGCTGTTGAATGCCGGCGTAATTCTCTCCCTCGCCCCGGATACTTAACACCCTCGGCACCAGCTCCATTTCCCCCCACTCAGAACCACCAGGGCGCCGCCAGGCTACCTCAATTTCCTCTCGCACCCTACTGCCCCGACGAACTCCGACGAGCCATTGCGGTAAGCCCCGTGCGCCCCTCGGCCTCTAGTTCAAACGAGCTTGCTCGCCTTTGTCCTGTGCTTCTTCTGATGCCTGCCGCTTGTCCCCTTGTGCCCCAGGACGTCGTCCCCGTCGTCGACTGAGAGCACCCGATGCTCAGCGCTACTCCGACGAGGAATCGCAGCCGTGTCCGTGCGCCCCAACGCCGTCCGTGACCACCTTGAGCACTGCCTCGACGCTGCGACCCTGGTAATCCCCAGTGCCCCCTCCCTATCCCTCTGGCTTTGCCGGAACGTCAACATCAGAAGCGTCGCCGCCGCAGTTGCCATGCGTGCCGCTAGTTTTAGGTCGAGCTGATTTGATCCACTGGATCTGGATCCAGTGGTCGAGATTAGAACTAGGCCCGAACAGGTACGTGCAAATCTGAGCCGCTAGATCTCACTTAGATCTGACGGTGCGTGAGCGTGATCTAGCGCAAACTGGTACGCACCAATCAGAAGCTGCCGCGTGTCTGTGTATTAGATTTAAAATCCAGATTTTATCTATTAGATATTTAAACTTGCAAAATTCATAACTTTTGTTCTGTAAATCCAAAAATTACAAATTAGGTGTATATGGATTAAGAAAAATGAGACCTTTGCATCTATGGCCTTGCTTTGGTCATTTGCTTCTGTAAAATTAGGATTTTATGTAGAAGCATTTGTAAGACTATTTTGACTATAAAAATTATTTAGGATATTATTTGAAAAGTGGTTTTTGTTTTATTTAGACTTTACAATGGTTTATTTAGACTTTAAAAAGTGTGGCAAATCATCTCATTGCATTTTGCATGCATTCATATTATTTTTGGTGTGTATGTTGATTTGTGATTATTTGTGGAGAGTGTGATTGTGAGGATTGTACCTATTCTCCTAGCTACTAAGGAAAGTGATACTTCATATTTTGTCCTATTATTTTTCCTATTGCATTTTTATTATTTTGAGCAGGATTTGCATGGTAATTTTTCAAAGTATATGCTATGCTATGGTAGATCCTATAGATGATATATTGGTAGTATTTTCCCTATGTTAGGAGTCATGATATTCTAGTATGCTTAGCCTAGCTCTTATAATTCAAGGGTGGAAAATTCATGTTATGATATTATGGAAAGATTATTCCTATGTGTTTTTGACTAAGAAAACAACTTGTTAATGAAACATCTGGGTGGAATGGGACTTGTATGGTTTGTGTTGAGTGGTTACACAGGGCCCATGTCTATGGTTTACCCTGTGTATCACACTTGTGGATGTCCACCCAGGAACAAAGAGATTTGAGATGTTTAGTGTTGAGAAGCTTCCAGTGCAACCACATGGCATATGGCCTCTGCCTTGACCAACTAAGTTGCAAGAACTCAACCAGATGGACAGATGGTGGTAGAGTTGATAGGATGGAACGCGTCCATGGTGGTCTGAGGGATTGCTTCTGAAAATTCTCGTCTCGATGCATGTCGAGTCTTGTGGGGAAAGTGCACCAACTCTCGTGAAGGTAAAACCTAAGTACTTAGCCATGTCCCCGGTCATGGACATTTTGAGCATCAAAGACATTGAAAGGGTCAAGAACTCCTCATCCCAATTTCTCTAAGTTAAAAATGGTGGGTGAACAAGGGTAGAGGTACACCAATGTCTATTGGTGGATCCTTAGTGTTTTTGTAAAGAAAAACTTAGTATTTTCAAGCTAGTAGGATAAACCTTATTTGAGCAAAGCCATCCTGAACCACACTTAGCCAAATTCATGTAGTTGATAGTCTCTACTATATAACTATGATATCACTTGCCAATACAATTCCAACTATATTGACCCCTTGTGGATCTAACTTATTATGTTGCAGGTTACTCTGATGGTGAGTAGGGTTATGAGTCTACACTCGACATGTTTGCCTATGGCACATGAAGATGAAGACTTTATTTATATACTTTGTAATGAGAACTCTATGTGTTATCCTTGGGATAATGAGTTGTAAGAACTATTGTACTCCTGGAATTATGATGTAATATTGACCTTTGTATTTGTGTACTTCATCTTAAACTATGGGTGATAGCAATTTGATCCAGGGACTAGCACTGCAATCATAGGGACCTTTACCTTAAAGGGTGAGGTCTTACAGATGGTATCAGAGCACTGTTTTTCCTATAGGTTTGTGAACCTAAGATGGATTAGACTAAGGAAACCACTAGGAAAATGCAACCCCTTTGTAAATTTCGCACTTGTCTCTTTTCATCTCGTAAACCTCTCTTAATCTTCTTTCTCATCTCTATTTGTAGATGGCCGCCATCAACGAAGCCGCCAGGAAGGGACCACTGATGACCATGACCCTAGAATGAGAGACGGAATATCCCAACGCACTCAAGAACCTCATGATTAGCTTAGGGATAAATGGTGATGCCGTGTACAATGGATTCCCAGTGATGGATGAAGGAAAAGAGTATTGGTGGGTACAACTCCACTTGTATAAAAAAAGGAGGACAACCACAATGAGTCAGGATTCTGCATGGTCACCAACTCTGAAATGCATATGTCATTATTTGACTCTACAAGGAATGCAACATGGAATGCCATTGAAGAACTTGGTGAAAGACTCAAGTGTAGAATGCTCAACACTCAGAATGATCTTAGAGAGGAGAAGAAGCATACCCCAAGACTTAGAGACCACCATAAAACGTCTAAGGGAGGATATCATAGACTTAGCATGGGAGTCTTGTGATCAAGACAAACACATTGCCTCCAAGGATGCCCAGATAGCTATCTTGACTAGTGAGTGAGAGTTGTGACGTACTGATATGTCGGAAACGTATCTATAATTTTTGATGTTGCATGCTTGTTTAGTATCTACTTTTCTTTGCTTGTCCACACTTTGAGGTGATTTTTACATGTTTTCTGGTACTAACCTATTGACAAGTTTCCACAGTGCCAGTTGCTTGTTTTCTGCTGTTTTTGGTTCCAAAAAAGCTAGTAAGGAAATATTCTCAGAATTGGATGAGACAAAAGCCAAAGTCAATATTTCATCGAGGAGAACACGGAGTCCAGAGGAGAGACGGAGGGGCGCCACAGGGTGGCCACACACCCCCCAGGCGTGGCCTAGGGTGGGCCCGCGCCTGGGCAGGGTGTGGGCCCCCTGGCCGCCTCCTAGCCTCGCCTCTTCGCCTATAAGAAGCCCCAATGCCGAAACCCTAAGCACCCGATCAAAATTCCATGAAACCCTCTCTATCCGCCGCCACCATCATCCCTAGATTGAGGGGGATCTAAAGCTCTTCCCGGCACCCTGTCGGAGGGGAGATCATCCTGGAGGTCTTCTTCTTCATCATTCCAGCCTCCGACATGAAGTGTGAGTAGTTCCACCTTGGACTACAGGTCCATCTAGTAGCTAGATGGTTGTATATCCTCCTTGTGCTTTCATGTATAGATCTTGTGAGATCTGTTCATGATCAAGATCTAATCTATTTGTAATCATGCATTTTGTGTTTGCGGGGATCTGATGGATATTGAGATTACTATGTCAGATTGATTAATGGTTTTGTCTTATTGATTCTATCATGTCAGTGTTGTTTGTGATCTTGCATGCTCTCCGTTGTTAGTAGCTATATTGGCCAAGTAGTTGCTAGTGACTCTAAGAGGGGGTATTTATGCTCGATAGTTGGTTCATGCCTCTATTTTCCAAGGTAAGTGATAGAAATATCTTTGGTTGTAGATGTGATGTTGCCACTAGGGAGAAAACAACGGTCTCTTGTTCATGGAACAAGTGGATTGTTTACATTACACACTTTGCTTAAATCAGTTGTCTGTTGCTTGCAACTTAATATTGGAGGGGGTTTGGATGATAACCTGAAGGTGGACTTCTAGTCATAGATGTAGTTGGATGGCGGTCTATGTATATTGTTGTCACATCCCAAGATTTTCCAAATCTTGTTATGTGAAAAAGAAATAAACAAAATAAATAATTGTTGAAATTTAGGGTGAAAAGAAACTTTTGTTTCTAAAATGGAAACTTAAAATCCCATCTGGAACAAACTTTGGTTAATATTTGAATCCAACTAAATTCAAATCAAGTGGAATGCATTCCTCATAAATGCATCTGGAAATTTAAAACACTTGGAAATTAAACCAAAACCCTAAACCTTAATGGAATAAAAATCATTTCCAAGTTATCTCCAAGGCCTATGGATTTGATCCATATAAAAAAATTGTCAACAAACATTTTCAAATGATCAAGAAGACAAATAGAAATATTATAAAATCATATAAATTGGTTTCACCTAATTTAGAACCATAAATAAAATCTTATGAATTTAATAAGATAAAGGAATTGAGTTCCGAAAGCTAATAAAGCCCTTATCTAAAATCCATACCAAAATGGTGAGCAATAGTCCCAAAGATATTTAAAAGGATAAACAAATGTTAAACAAGATTTTATAAATTGAAATCACCAAGTTTGGATCTCTAAATAAAAAGATATGAATTTTATAAGATGAAGAAAGAAATATTAAATAAAGAATATTTGAAAGACCAAATAAATCTTGGCCTAATCCATTAAGCAAATGGAATGGTTATAATCCAAATCAAATAAAATAAAAGGATAAAGAATTTCCAAAATAAAATAAAATGGCATTAACCATTCTATCCCTATCTTAATGTAGAGGTCCCAACCTTTAATAAGGTAGAGATCCTGTGTTTACAATGCTAGTCCCTGGATCAATAGCTAACATCCACAGTTAAGATATAATATCAAGAAACAAAGGTCATAATACAACTTTATAACCAGGAATAAAGTAATTTATTACATCTTACATAGCTCATTTGGCTATCTCATTGCAATGCAGCAGAATATAACAATAGCAAGGGTCCTTCATCTTCAAAGTGCCACAGGCAGACATGTTGGTTGCAGACTTGTAATCCTAAATCAATAACTTCTCTAACATCAAACAAACCTGCAACATAATAAGTTACAGCCACAAGGGTCAATACATTTGAATTGTATTGGCAAGTGATACTATGGTAGTATAGTGGAGTCTATCATCTATATGCATTTGGCTAAGTGGAGCTTAGGCTTGCTTTGCTCAAAATAGATTTTCCTTATCATTTGAAAACACTAAGTTTTTGCTTGACAAAATCACCCAAGGCATCTCCCAATAGAAATTGGTGATCCTTCAACCCTTGTTCACCCATAAGTTTTTAACTTAGAAATTGGGATGATGAGATTCTTGATAGCTTCCATGTCTTGATGCTGAAATTGTCCTTTACCAGGGACATGGCTAAGTACTTAGGTTTTACACTCTGCAGAGGTGGTGCACTTTCCCCACAAGACTTGGTTTCCCAAGACAAGATCTTTCAGAAGCCTTCCCTTAGACCAGAATGCACGCGCTCCAACCTATCAATCCCCTACCACCAACTGTCCATTTGGCTAAGTTATTGCAACCTATATGATCCAGGCAGAGCCCATAATGCCAAGTGGTTGCACTTGAAGCTTCTCAACATTTGACATCTCAAATCTCTTTGTTCCTGGGTGGCCATCCACAAGTGAGATACATAAGGTAAACCATAGAAATGGGCCTTGTGAACCACTCAACACAAACCATTCCTTCCATTCCACCCAGGTGATTCATTCACTTAGTTGTTTTATTAAACAAAACACAAGTCCTCAGACTTAGAAATTTTCCATAGTATGATTATATATTCCACCCTTGTTTTCTACTAGCTAAGCTAAGCATGATAGTAGTAGGGATCTTAACTTAGGAAATTTCTACTAAGGTTTCATCTACTAGGATTTCCCATAGCATGGTTTATACTTAGCAAAATTTCCATGCAAGTCTTACTTAGAAATATCACTAATGCATAGTGAAAATAATGGGACAAAAGTATGAAGCATCACTTGCCTTTTTGGTAGAGAGTATAAGTTCACTCCTTGATCTTTGCAATGTTAACTCACTTCAAATCACTACAATTCAAGCAAGCAAACAATATTTCAATCTACCATTCAAGCAATTCATCACATAAAATGATAGAAACAAAACAATGCATGCAAGCATGCAAAAGATTGTTTACTTGTAAAAGTGGTTTCTAATGGGTCATAAACATTTGAAAACACTTAATGGTAATTTTATAAGGTGGCAAAACCATTTGCAAAAGGTTTTACTTCATAAACCATTTTTAAACCAAATCATTATTTTATGTGGTGAAGAAATGCTTTTAATAAGGCAAAATTCTATAGGTTTCACAAAATATGTTTTCAAACCATATAACCTTGTGTTTAGGGTTAGAGAGTTTATTTCCAAAATATTTCTCAAATATTTTCTACAAAAAGCATTTTTAATAAATAAACATTACTTTTGTTTGACTAGAAATGGTTTAAATCCAAAGTTTACTCTTTTGTTTCACCAAATGCATTTTTGAAACCACAATTTGTTTCCTATGGTCAGTAGGTTGGCTAGGGCTTGTCTTGATGATTCCATTGATATAAAATTTGAAAAATTTGGACGTGTGGATCAAAAGTTATGGAATTTACAAGTTCAACCATCTAATAGGATAGTTTTTGGTTTTTAAATCTAAACCTAGGCCACGTGGCTGTTTCTCATTGGGACATACCATTTCGTGTGGATCGATAGATGCTAGCCGTCAGATCTAAAGTACATCGCACGGTACAAAACCAAACTTACCCCTTCGTCTAGTGGATTTATCATAGCCGCCAGATCTAAATCCTACGGTTCCTAGCAACTAGTCAAAGATGGGCGGCGCTGGCGCAGCAGCGAGCGGCGGAGGCGCTCTGACTACGGCGGTATGGCGAATATAGGAAGCGATAGTAGGTCTGGGAGGTCTCACCGGGTTTGCAGGGTCACGGTGATGCTCGAGGTGGCCGCAGAAGGGGCAGGGGCGCACGGCGACGATGGCGATTCCTCGCCGGAGCTAGCATCCGCATCGGGTGCGTCCTGTTTGTTGACGGGGCGAGGCTACATGACACGGGAAAACCAGATAAAGGCAGCGTTAGACACGCAAGAGAATGGCGAAGACACGAGCATCAAAGAGAGGAGGAGGCGCGGTTAGAAAATACCAGAGGGGTTCGCCGGAGTGGAGGCAGACGGCAGAGGAGCTCTGTTCGTCGAGGTTGCCGATGCTACAGGGCACGCGCGGCCAAGCGGGCGACACTGGGAGGTGTGCCAGGAGGTGGGGAGTACGTGAGCTTGGTCGAGGAGGCAAGGGGCGATGCAGGGCTGACGGAATTTGCTCGTGAAGCTCGTCGGAGCAGCGGCAAAGCAAGATGAAATTGCCGCAGCCTGGTGGCTTCGGGGAAGCGGGGACTGAGGGTAATCAGAGAGGAGGCGAGGGTGTTTAAGATAGCGTGGTCGCGGGCTGGAGTAACGCGGGCAATAACGCGTATTCACGCGAGCGTTTAACGGCAGAAAACCGCCGACGAGGTTTGCGTGCGGGTGAGGAAGAAGAGGGCTGGTGGTGGGGTCTGGCGTCAGTGAGAAAAGGAGAGGGAGAGCGGGGTCCACCGATCAGCGTCTATGTGGGTCGATTCGCAGGTAAAAACGGTTCACTCTGAGGGGGTGGAGAGATGGGCTGTTGGGCCTGGACTGGGCTGCCGAGCTGGGTTGCTTCCTTTCCATTTTTTTTGTTCAGTTTGTTTTTCCTTTTTCATTTATGTTTTGATTTTGAACCACCAATTCAAACACTCATTTGATTTCAAATCTTTGCCATATTTTGTGTAGGTTTAAATACTGATTAGTATTGTAATCTGGTGTCAATTTTTGAATAAAACCTTATTCATTTTTGGGGTCTTTTATTTATTCAAAATAGGCTCTAGTTTTAATTAGATAAGATTTACTAATATTTTTAAATCTCCATTTAAATTCTTAAAACTTTCCAAATCCTTTCAGTAGGTTTTTAATTGTTTATTTGGGTTCACATAATTCATCTTGAATTATTTGGAAAGGTTTTTAATATGTTTTATTATTCATTTAATATTTCGATTTGTCTTTATCCCAATAGGATTTGGTCTAAGCCATTTTATTTTACTTTGGCAATTATTTATCCAATATTTTATTTCGATTTGGATTATAATTCATTCCATTTGTTTTAAAGGATTGGGCCAAGATTTATCTGGTCTTTCAAATATTCTTTAATTAATATTTCTTTCTTTATCTTCTAAAAACCATATCTTTTTATTTAGAGATCCAAACTTGATGATTCCAATTTGTGAAATCTTATTTGATAATTGTTTATCCTTTTAAATATCTCTAGGATTATTTTCTCACCAATTGGTATGGATTTTTAGATAGATGCTTTATTAGCTTTGGGAATTCAATTTCTTATCTTATTAAATTCCTAAGATTTTATTCATGGTTCCAATTTAATGAAACCAAATTCTCTGGTTTTATAATATTTCTGTTTGTCTTTCTTGATCATTTGTGAATTTTTGTTGACAAGATTTTATATGGTTCAAAACCATAGTCTTGGAGATAACTTGGAAATGTTTTTATTCCCTTTGGGTTTAGGGTTTGGATTTATTTTCCAAGTGTTTAAATTTCCAGATACATTCATTGAGGAATGCATTTCCCTTGATTTGGATTTTTGTTGGATTCAAACTTTTACCAAAGTTTGTTCAAGATGGGATTTTAAATTTCCTTTTAGAAACAAAAAGTTTCTTTTCACCCTGATTTTCAACAAAAATTTATTTTGTTTATTTTATTTTTCACATTACATGATTTGGAAAATCTTGGGATGTGACACTTAATAAAGACAAATCTCTAATGAGAATTATTATATAATTCATGAGAAAATAGTATTTTGGAAATTACCCAAATGAAATAAAAGTTGTTCCATTCAACTTAAATAAGATTAAAGAAAACTTCCAAATAAAAATTATGGAAATAAAGCTATATTTAAATTCCATTGGAATTAAAACAAATACCCAATCTTAAATGATAAATAAATCATATTAAATATCCTCCAAATAATTCAAGATGAATTATTTTTACCCAAATAAACAAATAAAAACTTACTAGAAGGATTTGGAAAGTTTTAAGAATTTAAATGGAGATTTAAAAACATTATTAAATCCTATTTAATTAAAAACTAGAGCCTATTTGGAATAATTAAAATAACTTAAAAAGAATAAATAAATTATTCTAAAATGATTCCAAAATGTTTTACTAATCAATATTTAAAACTACACAAATTTTGACAAAGGTTTGAATTCAAATGAATGTTTGAATTGCTTATTCAAAATCAAAACAGAAAAATCAAAAGAGAAAAAGAAAAACAAACTGAACAAAAAAAATGTGAAAAGGTAGCAGCCCAGCTCGGCAGCCTAGCAGGCCCAACAACCGGCCCACTCCCTCTCTCCCCGCGAGAAAATGATTCGCACCAGTGAACTCACCCGCACCCTCACTGACCGTTGGACCCCACCTGAAACATCTCTCTCTCACTGACGCCGGGCCCCACAGCCAGGTCATCATCGTCTTCACCCCCGCGATGAACTCGCCTTCCCTCTGACAGTTTCTTCCGCGTTTTAATTTGAATCAATACGAGTTATTCTACGAATTAAAATCCCCCGCGATCACGCTCGTTTAACCACCTCCCTCTCCCCTTCCTTTCCCCCCAGACACCGCTACAAGAGAGCCCCCAGGCCGTCCCCATTTCTGCTTACACCGTCGCTGTCTCCGACGCCCTCCGGCGACAATTCCGACCAAGTCTCGCCTCCCCTTGTTCCCTCGACCCCTCAAGATCACTCTCTAGCCTCCTGCGCATCTCCCAGTGCCGCTCGTTTAGCTGCGCGTGCCCTGTAACATCGGCAACCTCGACGGCAGCATGACGCCGTCGTCTGCATTCGCTCCGGCGATGCTCCCAGGTAAAGTTCGACCGCGCCTACCCCTCTTCTGGATGCACCCGTACTCGCCGCTTCTGTGCGCAGCTAATGCAACCATTTTTGTGCCTTGGCGTTGCCTGTATCCTCGCCAGCAAAAACAAACAGAGCATGCCCGACGCAGTTGTGAACTCCGGTGAGCAATCCACGGTGACCCCGTGCGCCCCTGGCCTCCCCACGATGACGTTGAGCATCAGCAACGCCCCGCGAACTCGGTGAGATACCCCACTCCTCCTCTAGCTCCCTGCATCGCCAGCACCACCCTCGTCCGAGCACGCCCCCGCTCGCCGTTGACCTAACACCTCCAGTCTTTGGTCCAGGCAAGGCTGCCCGTTAGATCTTGATCCCACGGCCACGATAGAATCATTAAACGAAGCGTTATGGGCTGATCTCATCCGTGCGATGCCCTTTAAATCCTGAGGTCCACGTTGCCTGATCCGAACGAAACGGTATGAGCCAATGAAAACATTCCACGTGGCCAGACTCTGGTTTTAAAAACAGATTTGAATCTATTAGATATGTGATTTTGTAAATTCCATAACTTTAAATCTACATGTCCAAAATTTTCAAACTTTATATCAATGGATTCATAAAAACAATCCCTAGCCAACCATACACTTTCTTTAGTAAAAAGCTTCTGGTAAAATGTTTTTTTTTGCAGAAACTTGTGTATGCATGTTTAGAGTATAGAAATTGTTCTAAAATGATTTTGAGGATAAAATCTTTGGCAAATTGTGTGTTTTGAACCTACTGACCATAGGAAACAAATTGTGGTTTCAAAAATGTATTTGGTGAAGCAAAAGAATAAATCTTTGATTTAAACCTTTTCTAGTCAAATAAAAATATGGTTTAATTATTAAAAATGTTTTGGAAGAAAACCTTTGAGAAATGTTTTGGAAATAAACTCCCTGACCCTAAACACAAGGTTATATGGTTTGAAAACATATTTTGTGAAACCTATAGAATTTTTCCTTATTAAAAGCATTTCTATACCACATAAAATAATGACTTGATCAAAAAATGGTTTATGAAGTAAAATCTTATACAAATGATTTTGCCACTCTATAAAATGACCATTAGGTGTTTTCAAATGTTTATGAACCATTAGAAACCACTTTTTCAAATAAAACAAGCTTTAGCATGCTTGCATGCATTGTTTTGTTATTATTATTTTATGTGATGAATTGCTTGAATGGTAGATTGAAATGTTGATTGCTTGATTGAATTGTAGTGACTTGAAGATTGTGATTGTTGCAAAGACAAGGAGTGAAATTATACCCTCTACCAAAAAGGCAAGTGATGCTTCATACTTTTGTCCCATTATTTTCACTATGCATTAGTGATATTTCTAAGTAAGACTTGCATGGAATTTTTGCTAAGTATAAACCATGCTATGGGAAATCCTAGTAGATGAAACCTTAGTAGAATTTTCCTAAGTTAAGATTCCTACTACTATCATGCTTAGCTTAGCTAATAGAAAACAAGGGTGGAATATATATTCATACTATGGAAAATTTCTAAGTCTGAGGACTTGTGTTTTGTTTAATAAAACAACTAAGTGAATGAATCACCTGGGTGGAATGAAAGGAATGGTTTGTGTTGAGTGGTCATGCAGGTCCAGTATGCTGGGGAAAACTTGGGCATCACCAAGTCTAGCATGCTGGGGGAAAACTTGGTGTCTCACTTGTGGATGGCCACCCAGGAACAAAGAGATTTGAGATGTCAAATGTTGAGAAGCTTCAAGTGCAGCCACTTGGCATTATGGGCTCTGCCTGGATCATATAGGTTGCAATAACTTAGCCAAATGGATAGTTGGTGGTAGGGGTTTGATAGGTTGGAGCGCGTCCATTTTGGTCTAAGGGAAGGCTTCTGAAAGATCTTGTCCTTGTGAAACCAAGTCTTGTGGGGAAAGTGCACCACCTCTGCAGAGTGTAAAATCTAAGTACTTAGCCATGTCCCTGGCAAAGGACAATATGAGCATCAAGACATGGAAGCTATCAAGAATCTCATCATCCAAATTTCTAAGTTAAAACTTGTGGTTGAACAAGGGTTTAAGGTTCACCAATTTCTATTGGTGGTTCCTTGGGTGATTTTGTCAAAGCAAAAACTTAGTGTTTTTAAATGATAAGGAAAATCTATTTTGAGAAAAGCAAGCCTAAGCTCCACTTAGCCAAATGCATATAGTTTATAGACTCCACTATACTACCATAGTATCACTTGCCATTACAATTCAAATGTATTGACCCTTGTGACTGTAACTTGTTATGTTGCAGGTTTGTTTGATATTAGTGAAGTTTAATGATTAGGATTACAAGTCTACAACCAACATGTCTGCCAGTGGCACTTTGAAGATGAAGGACCCCATGCTTATAGATATTCTGCTGCAATGTAATGTAATAGCCAAATGAGCTATGTAAGATGTAATAAATTATTTTATTCCTGGTTATAAAGCTGTATTATGACCTTTTTTTTCTTGATATTACATCTTAACTGTGGATGCTAGCTATTGATCCAGGGACAAGCATTGCAATCACAGGGATCCTTACCTTTATTAAAGGTTGGGAACCTTACAATTGTTGTATTGCCCAATCGAATCTCATAGGATATTTTTGTCTAGTATTGCATTGTTGTGCCTTGCTCAGTCCTGACAATTGCCCTGCTGTAATTTGTTTACCCTTCATGTCATGTTTGTTTATCTAAGGAGAGCACCTCTAGTGAACTATGTGAAGGGAATATGCCCTGAGAGGCAATAATAAAGTGTTTATTATGTGTATTCCAAGTATATGATAGATGTTTATTTTGCATGCTATAATTGTATTAATACGGAGGAGTTAATACATGTGTGTTTAACAAACAAACAGAAAGTTCCTAGATATGCCTCTCTCATAAACTAGCTCGTTGATTAACAAGATGATCAAAGTATCCTGATCATAGACATTGGATGTTGTTAATAACGAGATCACAACATTAGTGTAATGATGTGATGAACATTCATACAAATTATAGCATTACGATCAAAGTCATTGAGTTTATATTGCTATAACAACTTACGAAGTGATCCTAATCCTTAGACCATGAGATCATGTCAATCACTAACACCGGAAGAGTTTCTTGATGACATAAAACGTCACACCGTAACTGGGTGATTATAAAGATGGATTCAAAACTACTAAAGTGTTATGTTGAGGCTCATGGATCGAGAGTGGAATTTGTTCATCTCGATGATGGATAGATATACTCTAGGCCCTCTCGGTGATATCACATTGATTATCTTGCAAGCAAGTGATTTGATCACTAGAATGTTATATCACGCGAACGAGAAAACAGTACATGTCAGTAACGAGATCAAACTAGGTATGGAGATACCGATGATCGAATCTCGGACATGTAATATATCGTGAAACAAAGGGATTAAGATACTAGCGTAAAAGGTTCCGACGATCACATGAAAGTCATCGTTGAATGTGTGGGAGTCAGTATGGATCTCCAGGTCCCGCTTCTGATTATTGATCAAAGAAGGGTCTCGATCATGTCTGCATTATTCGCGAACCGTCGAGTGGCAAGTTTCATGCGGGAAAGAATAACAAGCGCATGAATTTATTTCACTAGATATCAAAGCAAGTTTTCAGGTGAAATTACAGAAAGTGTTTTTTCATGTGAAATGGAATACTAGGAAGGGGTTATATGTGAATGTGTCATTAAAGTAATTGACAAAATTCTGAATAAATAAAAGGAGTTTTATTTAATGAGAGTTTGCATTAAATTTGGTGGAAATTTAATAGCAATTTCGAGTGGGATTTTGAGTGGAGGGAATTGAAGAGATTTTTGTGAGTGGAGTGTCCACCCACATGAATGAAGGAGGGGAGGGGGCAGCCCCCATGGCCGGCGGCCACCCCCTTGGGTGCCCCTCCTCCTATAGAAGGCACCCCCTTTCCTCTCTCTCACTTACACCTCCCGTGAAGGATCTCTCTCCCCCTCTAGAATTTATCCCCATGGTCTCGGACTAGCGGGATACATGTTCCGGTGGCTATTCGGCAAGAAAGGGTTGTGCTTCCGCTGCATCGCTGGAGCGAGGAGGCGGAGGTTTCTCAGTGTCTTGTACGTGTGTGCGAGCACGGATACGCTGCTGTTTTGCGGCGCTAGGGCTTCCTCTCGATCTTGAGATCGGCAAGAGATCGTCTACATCAACCACGAGTTTAACTCATTAAGCTTTGTCGGTCTTCAAGGGTATGTTCTCTACGGATATACATCCGCCCGTTGTTTGTATCTAGTAGATAGATCTTGGTACATAGTTCCCATCGTAGGAAATTTTTTGTTTTCTATGCTGCGAACCCTATAGTGGTCTCAGAGCCGGATCTATGCGTAGATGTTTTACACGGGTAGTACACATATGAGTATGTGGGCGATGATGATCATGTTATTTCTTCTTAGTTGTATTTTGGATATTGGTGGCATAGTGGGATGAAGCGGCCCGAACAAACTTTACATGTCCTCGCACATGAGACCTGTTCCACGCTTGACATGCAACTAGTTTGCATAAGTGGCTAGCGGGTGTTTGTCTCTCCCACTATAGTCAATATCTAATTTGCAACGAGTTGTCAGCAATTTGGTTATCCTCGTTGTGGTTCATTTTCGTAGGTATGAACGGTTCTATCTTCGAAATCCCTAAGCCACGTAAAACTTGCAATGGATAAATTAGAGGCTTCTAGTTTAGATTGTTGTTGGGCTAGTGTTATGATATGGTAATGTTGTAAGTAGAAGTATGAGATGATACTCTTACAACATACATAACGTGTAAGATCCATAGACATTGGCCTTACACATAGAGGGATGATAGTGATCATATCACGGTGCACATGATGGAGATCATATGCGGAAACCATATCATTCCACTTATAAACATGCGATGTTTGATAGCATCTTATATTGCTTGTTTGGCATTTTATTAGCATAATAAGATGATCCCTCATTTAAATATCAAGATAATAATGTGTTCTTCCTTTAGTATGCACCGATTATGTTTTTGTCGCTCCAAGGCATCACGTGATGAGCGGGTGTTCTTGGATCCACGACCATATTTCGGGTGTAAGACAGTTACACACGCGAATACTAAGGTTCTAACTTGGCGAGCCTAGCATGTACATACATGGCCTCGGAACACGGACCGAAAGGTTAAGCATGAGTCATATAGTAGATATGATGCCCATTTGATGCTCGCCTTTGAAGCTACACCGACTCACATGATGATCGAACTTGGTGTAGTGGATTTGGTTCATGTAATCACCAAAAAGGCACGAGGGATGTCGTTTTTTGAGTGGGAGTTCATTCGTAATGTGGATTAGTTGAACTCAATCTATCATAAACTTAGTCTCAACTTTACAAATTCTGTTGTAGATGGCACCACCTACTTTTAATTTCAATGTGTTCATGGAGAAAGAGAATCTTGCAACGAACGGTAGCAACTTTACCAAATGGGCCATGAATTTAAGGATTCTCCTCTCTGCTGCACAAAAGCAATATGTGCTAGAAGTGACGCTAGGCCCCCCACCTTTCGATGATGCCCCTAACGAGGAGAAGAATGTCTATCAGACTCGTCAGGAGGACCACAACTTAGTTCATTGCATCATATTGTATGGGCTAGAGCTGGAACTTCGAAAGCGTTTCGAAAATGGCAATGCATTTGATACAATGGGTGAGTTGAAAATGATTTTCAACACACATGCTGTTGTAGAGAGCTACAATGCTTCAGAAAAGTTCTTTAGCTGCATATGGAAGAGCACAGCTCCATAAGTGAGCATGTACTCAAGATATCGGGTTACAACGATAAGCTTGTGTCCATGGGAATAACGATTCCCATTGACTTAGGCATCCATCGTGTTCTGCAGTCTCTGCCACCTAGCTATAAGAGCTTCGTGATGAACTATAATATGCAAGGCATGAAGAAGTCTCTCCCCGAGCTTCTGTCAATGCTTAAAACTGCAGAAGTGGAGATCAAGAAAGAACATCAAGTGTTGGTATTCAATAAGAACATTGGTTTCAAGAAAGACAAGAAAGGAAAACGGAAGGGAAGTAAGGGCGGCAAGTCGGTTGCCGTGCCTGAAAAGAAACCCCGAGTTGGACCTAAGTCTGATACCGAGTGCTACTATTGTAAGGGGACTGGCCACTGGAAGCGCAACTGCCCCAAGTATTTGGCAGACAAGAAGGCCGGCAAGGCAAACAAAGGTATATATGATATACATGTTATTGATGTGTACTTGACTAGTGCTTGCAGTAGCACCTGGGTATTTGATACCAGTTCAGTTGCTAATATTTGTAACTCGAATCAGGGGCTACGGAACAAGCAACCGCTAGCAAGGGGTGAGGTCAAGATGCATGTCGGCAATGGATCAAGCGTTGATGTGATCGCCGTCGGAAAGCTGCCTCTCCACTTGCCATCAGGATTAGTAATAAACTTGAATAATTGTTATCTCGTGCCTGCACAGAGCATGAACATTGTATCTGGATCGTGTTTGATGCGAAGTGGTTATTCATTTAAATACGAGAACAATGGTTGTTCTATTTATATGAATGAAATCTTTTATGGTCATGCATCGATGATGAATGGTTTATTTCTATTGGATCTCGATAATAGTGTTACACATATTCATAATGTTGATGATAAAAGGATTAAACTTAATGATGATATATCCGCATATATTGGCACTGCCGTCTAGGTCATAGTGGTGTTAAACGCATGAAGAAGCTCCATTCGGATGGACTTTTGGAATCACTTGATTTTGAATCATTTGATACATGTGAGCCATGCCTTATGGGCAAGATGACTAGAACGCCGTTTTCCGGTTCAATGGAATGGGCGACAAATTTATTGGAAATCATATATTCTAATGTATGTGGTCCAATGAGTGTGTCGGCGCGATGTTGATATCGTTATTTTGTTACTTTCACGGATGATTTAAGTAGATACGGTTATATCTACTTGATGAAACACAAGTCTGAAACCTTTGAAAAGTTCAAGGAATTTTAGAATGAAGTGGAAAATCATCGTAATAGAAAGATCAAATTTCTACGGTCCACTCGTGGAGGTGAGTATCTAAGTTACAAGTTTAGCACTCACATGAAAGAGTGTGGAATTGTTTTACAAGTCACACCTGCCGGAACACCACAGCGAAATGGTGTGTCGAAACGTCGTAATCGTACTTTATTGGATATGGTTCGATCTATGATGTCTCTGACGGACTTGCCGTTGTCATTTTGGGGTTATGCACTAGAAACTGCTGCATTCACTTTAAATCGGGCACCATCTAAATCCGTTGAAAAGACACCGTATCAATTATGGTTTGGAAACAAACCTAAGCTGTCATTTCTTAAAGTTTGGGGATGCGATATTTATGTGAAGAAACTTCAACCGGATAAACTCGAACCCAAAGTGGAAAAATGCGTCTTCATAGGATACCCTAAGGAAACTATTGGGTATTCCTTCTATCATAGATCTGAGGGTAAGGTTTTTGTTGCCAAGAATGGATCCTTTCTAGAGAAAGAGTCTCTCGCGAAAGGTGTGAGTAGTGAGAAGGTAGAACTCGAAGAGTTTACTGAACCTTCTATTCAAAGTATGGCGAGTAGCGCAGCACCGGAAGTCATTCCGGAGTTGGCTTCACCAGTTAAAGAGGGAACTAATGATAATGATCATGAAACTCCGAAAGAGAGTACTATCGAACCTCGCAGGTCTAGCAGGACGCGTGCAACTCCCAAACTATACAGAAATCCTGTCATGAATTTCATGGTTGATGAAAATGATGACCCTGCGACGTATGAAGAAGCGATGATGAGCCCAGATTCCAACAAATGGTTAGAAGCCATGAAATCCGAGATGGAATCCATGTATGAAAATCAAATGTGGAACTTGGTGGATTTACCTCACGACCGAAAGACCGTGGAGAATAAATGGATTTTCAAAAGAAAAACTGATGCTGATGGTAATGTGACCGTCTATAAAGCTCGACTTGTCGCAAAGGGGTTTTGACAAATTCAAGGAGTTGACTACGGTGAGACATTCTCTCCCATAGCGATGCTAAAATCAGTTAGGATTATGTTAGCAATTGATGCATATTTCGATTATGAGATATGGAAGATGGATGTCAAAACCGTGTTTCTCAATGGTAATATTTAATAAGAGTTGTATATGATACAACCAAAGGGTTTTGTTGATCCTAAGGATGCTAACAAGTTGTGCAAGCTTCAGCGATCCATCTATGGATTGAAGCAAGCATCACGAAGTTGGAACCTTCGATTTGATGAGGTGATCAAAGAGTTTGGATTGGTCCAAACTTATGGAGAAGCTTGTATTTACAAGAAAGTGAGTGGAAGGAATGTGGCATTTCTGATATTATATGTGGATGACATATTGTTGATCGGAAATGATATAGATCTTTTAAACAGTGTTAAAAGTTATCTAAACAGCAAATTTTCAATAAAGGACCTAGGTGAAGCGTCATACATATTAGGTATAAAGATCTCTAGAGATAGATCTAGGCGCCTAATAGGGCTATCGCAAAGTACATACCTTGACAAGATTTTAAAGAAGTTTAAAATGGAAGAAAGTAAGAAGGGGTTCTTACCTATGTTGCAAGGCACAACATTGAGTAAGATTCAAAGTACGGCTACAACGGAAGAAAGAGAGATAATGGACAAAGTACCCTACGCTTCATCCATAGGCTCTATAATGTACGCCATGATATGTACAAGACCGGATGTGGCACATGCTATTAGTTTGACTAGTAGGTACCAATCGGATCTAGGTTCGGAACACTAGAAAGCGGTCAAGAATATCCTTAAGTACTTGCGAAAAACTAAGGATATGTTTCTTGTATACGGAGGTGAAGAAGAGCTCGTCGCTAAGTGTTATGTCGACACTAGCTTTTACACCGATCCAGATGACTCTAAGTCTTAATCCGGGTACGTATTTCTCATGAATGGTGGAGCGGTTAGTTGGAGGAGCTCCAAACAACCTGTGGTGGCGGGATCAACAACGGAGGCCGAATATGTTGCTGCTTCGGAAGCGGCTCAGGAAGCAGTTTGGATGAAGGAGTTCATATCCGAAGTAGGTGTGATCGCAAGCGCATTGGACCCAATGGTGATCTATTGTGACAACAATGGTGCCATTGCCAATGCCAAAGAACCAAGGTCTCACAAGTATTCCAAGCATATTAAGCACCGGTTTCACTCCATCCGTGAGCATGTCAAGGATGGAGATATAAAGATTTGTAAAGTACATACAGATCTCAATGTAGCAGATCCGTTGACTAAAACTCTCCCTAGAGCAAAACATGATCAACACCAGAACTCCCTGGGTGTTAGATACATCACTATGTAACTAGATTATTATCTCTAGTGCAAGTGTGAGACTAAAGGGAATATGCCCTAAGAGGCAATAATAAAGTGTTTATTATGTGTATTCCAAGTATATGATAGATGTTTATTCTGCATGCTATAATTGTATTAATACGGAAACGTTAATACATGTGTGTTTACTAAACAAACAGAAAGTTCCTAGATATGCCTCTCTCATAAACTAGCTCGTTGATTAACAAGATGATCAAAGTTTTCTGATCATAGACATTGGATGTTGTTAATAACGAGATCACAACATTAGTGTAATGATGTGATGAACATTCATCTGAATTATAGCATTACGATCAAATTCATTGAGTTTATATTGCTATAACAACTTACGAACTGATCCTAATCCTTAGACCATGAGATTATGTCAATCACTAACACCGGAAGAGTTTCTTGATGACATCAAATGTCACACCGTAACTGGGTGATTATAAAGATGGCTTCAGAACTACTAAAGTGTTATGTTGAGGCTCATGGATCGAGAGTTGAATTTGTTCATCCCGATGACGGATAGATATACTCTGGGCCCTCTCGGTGATATCACATTGATTAGCTTGCAAGCAAGTGATTTGATCACTAGAATGTTATATCACGGAAACAAGAAAAAAGTACATGTCAGTAACGAGATCAAACTAGGTATGGAGATACCGATGATCGAATCTCGGATATGTAATATATCATGAAACAAAGGGATTAAGATACTAGCGTAAAAGGTTCCGACGGTCATAGGAAAGTCATCATTGAATGTGTGGGAGTCAGTATGGATATCTAGGTCCCGCTTCTGATTATTGATTGGAGAAGGTCTCGATCATGTCCGCATTATTCGCGAACCGTAGGGTGGCACACTTAAGGGACACGGACATCCAATTGGAGCAAAAGTTTCATGCTCGAAAGAATAACAAGCGCATGAATTTATTTCACTAGATACCAAAACAGGTTTTCAGGTGAAATTGCAGAAAGTGTTTTTGCATGTGAAATGGAATACTACCAAGGGGTTATATGTGAATGTTTGTCATTAAAGTAATTGACAAAATTCTGAATAAATAAAAGGAGTTTTATTTAATGAGAGTTTTCATTAAATTTGGTGGAAATATAATAGCAATTTTGAGTGGGATTTTGAGTGGAGGGAATTGAAGAGATTTTTGTGAGTGGAGTGTCCACCCACATGAATGAAGGAGGGGAGGGGGCAGCCCCCATGGCCGGCGGCCACCCCCTTGGGTGCCCCCCTCTCCTCTCTCTCACTTACACCTCCTCGTGAAGGATCTCTCTCCCCCTCTAGAATTTATCCCCCATGGTCTCGGACTAGCGAGATACATGTTCCCGGTGGCTATTCGGCAAGAAAGGGTTGTGCTTCCGCTGCATCGCTGGAGCAAGGAGGCGGAGGTTGCTCGGTGTCTTGTACGTGTGTGCGAGCACGGATGCGCTGCTTTTTTGCGGCACTAGGACTTCCTCTCGATCTTGAGATCGGCAAGAGATCGTCTACATCAACCACGAGTTTAACCCGTTAAGCTTTGTCGGTCTTCAAGGGTATGTTCTCTACGTATATACATCCGGCCGTTGTTTGTATCTAGTAGATAGATCTTGGTACATAGTTCCCATCGTAGGAAATTTTTTGTTTTCTATGCTGCGAACCCTATAGTGGTATCAGAGCCGGATCTATGCATAGATGCTTTACACGGGTAGTACACATATGAGTATGTGGGCGATGATGATCATGTTATTGCTTCTTAGTTGTATTTTGGATATTGGTGGCATAGTGGGATGAAGCGGCCCGAACAAACTTTACATGTCCTCGCACATGAGACCCGTTCCACGCTTGACATGCAACTTGTTTGCATAAGTGGCTAGCGGGTGTATGTATCTCCCACTATAGTCAATATCTAATTTGCAACGAGTTGTCAACAATTTGGTTATCCTCGTTGTGGTTCATGTTCGTAGGTATGAACGGTTCTATCTTTGAAAGCCCTAAGCCAAGTAAAACTTGCAATGGATAAATTAGAGGCGTCTAGTTTAGATTGTTGTTGGGCTAGTGTTATGATATGGTAATGTCTTAAGTAGAAGTATGAGATGATACTCTTACAACATACTGTTATCGCCATATTTTGGCCAAAGGAGGAGATGGGCCGTAATCAAGATGGGCTTGGAAGATACATATATGCAACGTGTTGTTGAATCGGCCTTGTGCGTGGATTTGGGATAAATTGCCCGTGTATCTTATATTGTAGTAGGTTACGTTTCGGTTTAAGTAAAGAGATAGGATTGTTAGGGTTATTCCAAAGATAGAAAGTCTCCGGACTATAAATATGTACCTAAGGTTATTGAGAAAAGGAGGACGATCACGTTCACAACAAACACAATCTCGGCGCATCGCCACCCCTTGTTTCTAGGGTTTTTTCTCGGGTAAGTGTCATGCTGCCTAGATCGCATCTTGCGATCTAGGCAGTATCTACTTATGCGTTATTTAGTGTTACTCGTGCTGAAGCCTTGTTGATGGCGAGTAATACTGTTATCATAGATCTGTTTGGGCTAGCATCGGTACTTTTTTGTTATAATTGCTTAGCTATGCTGCCTTTACTTATCTCGCTGCCTTTGCACCTTTTTGGGGTGTAAGGGTAGCATCTTGCTTGATCTTTATTCAGTCGATTTGATCTATTATGGTTATGCCTTGTTTTCCAAGGTTTAGTTTGATATCCACATAATCAGGCCTTACAAACGGGTTGAACGATCCAGTAGTATGTAAGGATATGTTTGCTAATTCGTGAGGAGTTGTTCCGGGAATTGACTTTACGTCGGTTGTTAGGCCTTCTCTAGGGTTAGTTTTCTATCATCTTTCATGTCTACCAGGCTCAATTACGTGTAGGATGTTCCAATTATGTGGTGAAAACGTTAAACTGTCGTAGATCGAGTTAACTTATATTGATGAAGCAAAACCCCATGTTATCGTAGATCTAATACAGAACCATGGGATAATCGGCTCCAGGAGCCGATTCACAGGGAAACCTGGGAGCCGGTCGCGGCTCGAATTTTACGTATGTTTGTTTGCCATGCAGGAAACCAATCGAAGCAATCCATCACCTTCCTGACCAGGTATAGGTCAGGTGGCACGCCCTTGCACCAGCCAAGACGCGTGCCGGAGTTTTGCGGGCCGTTGCCCGAGGGACCAGGGCCCACCAGCAGTTCTGGGAGCCTCCCGGCTCTTCGTGTTGCCCGTCGCTACTCGCCGGTGGGTTTTGGCAGGCAACACATTCTGGCACGCCCGGTGGGACATTCAACAACGTCTACATCAACATCCGACGCTGCGATGGAGAACAGACCAGTCACGTACGACGATCTGCCTGAGGAGCACAAGGCGAAGTATGATGATATCAAAGCTCTCTTCGAAGCCGATCTCATCGGCTCTTTTGAGAGGACCCGTAAGCATGGCATCAGGTGGAAAGGGTTCTCACCCGAAGGTGCTCTTGACGAGGTGGATCTGTCTGTTCCTTCGGAGGAGCGCACCAGAGCTCTGCGACAGGAAGTCAATTACATGGTGGCTCATTCTCTTCACCGCCATTATGAGAGCCTAGTGAACGCTTTCGAGCGCGTCGCGGTTCGCGTAGTTCAGGAGATCATGAAACATCAATACTCTCCGCCGGGGCCTACTCTAGGGACTCACCAGGGAGAAAGACCGCTCCAGACCAGGCCACAGCTGCCATTCACGCTTGCAGCTCCGGAGCCACCAGGGGCACCGGCGTACGTCGTCTACAAGGTTGGAGGTGACCCTGGCGATTGCCAATTCCTGTTCGAACCACCTAAAGAAATCCCACATGGATATGTGTGCACCTACGTGCCGGACTGCAATAACTTGACGCGCACCAGGTGGCAACTGCAGGGATTTCTGGGACAGGAGTTTCTGGAGCAGGGGCTTCGGGGGCAGGTATTTCCGGAGTAGGGATGTCTGGGATGGACGCTGATAAACAGGCATGGCTAGCCAAGTACGCCACCGGAGCGAGTTCTGAGAATTTAGCCCCTGCAGCTCAAACGGTGGAGCAAATCCGTACCATCTTGAGAGACCAGTTCGGCTTCGTGCCGAAAAGAAGGACAATCGGCTATTCCAAGCCGTACCCCAACGAGTTTGATCTGATTCCGCTGCCACCCAAGTATCGGCTCCCTGAGTTCTCAAGGTTTAGCGGATCAGAAGGGTCGAGCTCGATCGAGCATGTGAGCCGATACCTGGCACAGTTAGGCATGATTTCGGCATCGGATCAGTTACGTGTAAGGTTCTTTGCGCAATCTCTGACCGGACCAGCTTTTGGGTGGTACACCTCGTTGCCACCGGATTCGATCCAGACCTAGAAGCAACTGGAAGAGCAGTTCCACATTCAGTATCATTCAGAAGCTACTGAGGCTGGCATTGCAGATCTGGCGCAGGTGCGGCAAAAGCGGGGAGAAACGGTAGCTGAGTACATTCAGCATTTCAGGACTGTCAAGAACCGATGTTATTCGGCTCGTTTATCTGAGAAAGAAGCAGTCGAGCTGGCAGTGTTGGGTCTCTCAGCACCTATCAAGGATCTGGCTTTCCAAGTAGAGTACAATTCATTGGCGCACATGGCCCAGAAACTGACAATGTATGAACAGCGCCACCCTGAGTTGTACCAAGACAAGTTCAAGCGTCCGATAGGCCTGGTCGATACAGAAGAAGAGGATCCCGCACAAGACCAGGAGGTGGCCGTGGCTGAATGGGCTCGGGGGGTAGATCCTGTGTCCTGCAAATGGGTGAAACAGCAAGGGCCTACAAAAGGGTTCGACTTCGATGTGAGCAAAGCTGAGCAGATATTTGATTTACTACTGAAAGAAAAGCAGCTGAAGTTACCCGAAGGCCATAAAATCCCTACGGCTCAAGAAATGAACGGGAGACCATACTGCAAGTGACATCACTCGTTCACCCACACCACCAATGACTGCAAAGAGCTACGTCGCCAGATCCAAACGGCGATAGAACATGGCCGTCTGATCCTTGGGCAATTCGCCATGAAAGTAGACACAAACCCATTTCCCGGCGTCAACATGGTAGAACACAGCCACTCCACGAGGCGTCAGTTGGATTTCTCGTTCGATGTTAATATGGCAGGACCTGTGTACCACCATGGCACATATAAGGAGGAAGACGGTCGCTCTCGGGTCAAAGAAAGAGAAGAGGCTGGTCCACGTGACCGGCCCCGTTATGATGACAGGCGGTATTTAACCGAGGAGCAAGTGAGAAGCGTGCGATATCAGAAGCCACACTCCACGCATCTCCTTAACAAGTATGAGCGTCAGTATGACCGACGTCGCCGGCGCGATAGGGATGATGAAAGATATGAGCACCTCGCTAGGGGAAAGTCAAAGGAAAAGGAAGGCATGGACAAACATTGGGATTGTCCCTTCTTCAAGTATTGCTGGGATGCCGGAATGAGCCGATTGCCTACAATCGACAACTGCCCAGAATGTGGACAGCAGGAGGATGACACAGGTCCAGTCTCAGTGTTCAAGCGCCTAGGGCCTCTCCCTCCTCGAGCAAACGACCTCGAGGAGCCAATGGGTGGAAAAGAAGAAGACAGATATCACCGGCCAAGGTGGTGCCCCGATGGACTCAGGAACACCCAAAAGCGTCGAGTTCAGCGGCTGCGTAACTTGGAGGAAGCCGAAGCGCAGTACCTCCATGCTTTAAGGAAGGCACGGCCCGATCTGGCCGTGAAAGTTCAGCAAACCTTGGAAACGGAGGCTCGTCCGAAAAGAAAAGAGTGGCGCCCCAAACCAGTAAAAGCCGATGCGAAGACATCGGCTGGCACAAACATGGTGTTCACACTTCCGTCAGAGTTTTGCGCTCCAAGAGCCAAAGAACTACCAGTGGCACAGTTCGACTGCGGCCCACGGCCGGTTATCTTTGAAAAGCCACAAGAGAAGGGCTACAAACATCTGAAAGCTCTGTACCTGCGAGGTTATATCAATGGGCAGCCTGTCCGCAAGATGTTGGTTGACACCGGAGCGGCAGTCAATATAATGCCATACTCCATGCTACGGCGTTTGGGACGCTCCACTGCAGATCTGATCAAAACCAACGTCACGTTAAGCGACTTCAACGGCCAAACTTCAGAGACGCAAGGCGTTCTGAATGTGGACCTGACCGTGGGCAGAAAAACCATCCCTACGTCATTCTTCATCGTTGACAGCAAAAGCACCTACGCTGTCTTGCTGGGGAGGGATTGGATTCACGCCAACTGCTACATTCCATCCACGATGCACCAGTGCCTGATACAGTGGGATGGAGATGAAGTGGAGGTCATTCATGCAGATGATTCGATCGAGATCTCCATAGCTGGCATGAACATCTGGGAAGCAGGAGACCAAGAGCCGATCTCTGGAGTCAGTCTAGACGGCTGTGAGCGCATTGAAGCTACAAAAAACGGGGTGAGGCTGGTCTTATCCACTGGCCTGACAGAGTAGCGATGTCCACGATTGTACGTGGTATGGCCAATCCCTGCGATCAGCCACAAAAAATAAAAAGCAGCAATCTTACGACAAACAGGTCATGCAGTCGTAGTAATCTTACGACAAACAGGTCATGCAGTCGTAGTAGGGAGGTTCCCTGCCATTGTAGAGCACAGATAAGTTGTAAACCTTCCTTGACTAATGCAATCAAAAAGGGGGCCGATTCCGGCAATCGGCCCAAATTACCTTTGTTATCCTCACCAACTGTTTGCCCCGTGTTTAGCATCGATTTAGCAGGTGACGGAAAGCTAGGGTATGGGTTTACCTCCGCTGATGAGCTAGAGGAGATTGACATCGGTCCTAGGGATAAGCCGCGACCGACATTTATCAGCAAGAAGTTAGATCCGAATCTGCGGGGTCCGATGATAGCTTTGTTGAAAGAATATCCAGATTGCTTTGCCTGGGATTATACAGAGATGCCCGGGCTAGACAGGAGCATCATTGAGCATCGACTCCCGCTTAAAAAAGGGTTTCGGCCATTCCAGCAGCGAGCACGATAGATGAAGGCCGAAATTTTGAAAGAAGTCAAGAAAGAGATCGAGAAAATGTTGACAGCTAAGTTAATCAGGCCATGCAGGTATGCTGAGTGGATTTCTAGTATCGTACCTGTAGAGAAAAAAGATGGCCGCTGGCGTGTTGCCATAGATTTTCGGGATCTCAATAGAGCCACTCCGAAGGATGAGTATCCGATGCCGGTAGCAGAGACATTAATCAACGCAGCTGCTGGTCATAAGATCTTGAGCTTCATGGATGGCAATGCCGGTTACAACCAAATTTTTATGGCTCCGGAAGATATACACAAGACTGCATTCAGAGTCCCAGGTTCGGTGGGGTTGTTTGAATATGTAGTCATGACGTTTGGACTGAAGAATGCCGGCGCCACATACCAAAGAGCCATGAATTACATTTTCCATGATCTGATCGGCAAGCTGGTGGAAATTTATATCGATGACGTGGTGGTCAAGTCTGCTTCAGTACAAGGACACTTGGACGATCTGCGACGCGTCCTGGACCAAACAAGGAAATTCGGGCTACGAATGAATCCAAAGAAGTGTGCCTTCGGGGTGACGGCCGGTCAGTTCTTGGGTTTCTTGGTCCATGAACGCGGAATTGAGATCGGCCTAAAAAGTCAGGAGGCAGTGCGAACAATGAAGCCACCTACCACGAAGAAAGAACTGCAGTCTCTCATCGGCAAGATCAACTTCGTCAGAAGATTCATCTCCAATCTGTCAGGAAGAATAGAGCCGTTCATGGGACTGGTGAAAATTAAATCTGATGAAGAGTTCCGCTGGGGGACAGAACAACAACGAGCCTTCGACGAGATCAAAGAATATCTAACGAAGCCACCAGTATTGGTTCCGCCCCAGCCGGATAGGCCGTTCTACATTTACTTGTCAGTAGCTGACACGTCCATCGCCTCGGTGGTGGTGCAAGTTTATGATGGTCTAGAGCGGGTTGTGTTTTACATCAGCAGAAGGATGCTGGATGCAGAGACAAGGTATCCTGAGATCGATAAGTTGTGCCTCTGCCTGTTTTTCACCTGCACCAAGCTGCGCCACATCTTGCTCTCAGCAGAGATTATCATTATATGCAAATCGGATGTCATAAAGCACATGCTGTCGGCTCCTATGTTGAAAGGCCGACTCGGCAAATGGATGTTTGCATTATCGGAATTTGACATCCGGTATCAACCCGCGAAAGCGGTTAAGGGGCAGGCATTGGCCGACCTTATTGCTGAAAGGATCAACACTGACATAGCAGCGCTGTCTATACGAGCGTGGGCTATGTTTTTCGATGGATCGGTTTGTGATGATGGTTGTGGCATTGGCATCCTACTCGTGTCGCCCCGGGGGGCAACATATTCCTTCTCCATCAGGCTAGCTACCCCTCGCACCAACAACGTCGCCGAGTATGAGGCGATACGCAAAGGAATGGAGTTGCTCATCGAAGCTGGAGCAGAGGCAGTGGAAATTTTTGGAGACTCCAAATTGGTGATTTCCCAACTCACGGAGGAATACAAGTGTGAGAGCGAGTCGCTCTTCCCATTATGGTTGCAGTGCCGTGAGCTCATGGCACAGTTACGGTACATAAACTTTAACTGGATCCCGCGATCACAGAATACAGAGGCGAATGATCTCGCACAAATGGCTTCAGGCTACAAGGACGTAGCAGAGGGAACTGATGTTCAAGTACAGTTCCTGGAGTCGGACGACTGGAGAGCCGATATCTTCAATTACTTGAAGGATTCGGCTCGGGGGGCACCTAAACGGATAAGGTACAAGGCCATGAAGTATGTGCTTATCGGGGACGACATGTTCTACAGGACTCTGGAAGGGTTACTGCTCAAATGTCTGGGACCAACCGAGGCCAATCGGCTCCTACACGAGGTACACGGAGGCGCCTGTGGAACTCACCAATCGGCTCACAAGATGAAATGGTTGATCAGGCGATCAGGGTTTTATTGGCCCACCATGCTTGAGGACTGCTTTAAGTACTACAAAGGGTGTCAAGCATGTCAGAAATTTGGAAAAATTCAGACAGTACCTGCGTCAGCAATGAACCCCATCATCAAACCTTGGCCATTCCGAGGTTGGGGCATGGATATGATTGGCAAGATCAATCCTCCATCAAGCAAAGGCCACATGTGGATTTTGGCCATTACGGATTATTTCACTAAATGGGTGGAAGCCGTCCCTATGAAGTCAGTGACCTCGAAGGATGTTATCGATTTTGTGAAAGAACATGTCATTCATAGATTCGGGATTCCCCAAACTATCACGACCGATGGAGGTTCGGTCTTCACTTCTCACGAGTTTAGAGAGTTCTGCGAGGACACGGGAATTAAGCTGATCCGATCATCTCCATACTATGCTCAAGCAAATGGGCAAGCTGAAGCGTCCAACCAGAGCCTTATCAAGTTGATCAAGAGGAAAATCGATGAGCACCCTAGGCGTTGGCACGAGGTTTTGTCAGAGGCTTTATGGGCCTATCGCATGTCATGTCATGGAGCGATAAAAACCTCGCCATACCATCTAGTCTATGGACAAGAAGCCGTATTGCCCTGGGAGATTACGGCTGGGCCGAGACGTGTCACTTTTCAGAACGATCTAACAACTGAAGAATATGCGGCCCTGATGAGTGACAGTGTTGAGGATGTGACTGAGCTTAGGCTGTGGTCGCTTGAGAAAATCAAAGAGAACAAGGCCAAGGTAGCTCGTGCATATAATAAGAAGGTGAGACCGAAGGAGTTCCACGTTGGCGATCTGGTATGGGAAGCTGTATTGCCATTGGGGACTAAGGATGCAGCATATGGTAAATGGTCTCCAAATTGGCACGGGCCATACAGGGTCGATCAAGTTTTAAGAGGGAACGCGTACATGCTTGAGGAGCTAGACGGCGTGAAATTCCCAGTGGCTGTCAACGGTCAGCATCTCAAGAAATATTTACCAAGCATGTGGGACGATGGACAGTGAAATATGGGGGCCGATACACGAGATCGGCCAATAAAAAAAATATAGCCGATGCACAGCCATCGACTCTAGAGGTTCAAACTGTTACGAGCAGGTGCCAGTTTACATGAATGAGCTACTGAAGGAATGCCTCGAAGGCGTGGAGGGCGTCAGCACGGACACAATCCACTTCGGCGATCTCGGCTTCGTCATCTTCGTCCTTGCCCATCACTAGCCGCTTGTTCAGGGCACGTATTTCCGCCAGATCAGTCTTCAGTTGAGCTTTGAGGCCTTCCGCTTCGTCTTGAGAGCGGGCGATGAATGCTTCCTTGTCACGGATGAGCTGTTTAGTCGCCCGGACCTTCTCTTCAAGATCTCCCAGTTCCTTTTTCAAGGATGCAAGCTCGGCGGTGCTGACAGAGGTGTCAGTTTTGGCATCCAGAGACGCCTTTTTCTCGTTGAGCTGCTGACATTTGTCTGCAATGTTGGCCTTCAGTGGGAGTTGGGCGCGGCGCAGATTAATCCTCTCGCGAGCCAACTTCACCCTTGACCCGTAGAAAGACAGAGTTACAACTGGCCAGAGCTTCACCTGCAATGCTACTGGGAGTTGGTCCTTGATTTCAGCAAGAACACTCTTCACCTCTTCAGAACCCTCGATCAACTTCTCGATCGGGGAGGACAGCAAGGCTTTGAGGCGCTAGAATTGAGGTAGAACAGCCCTTGCTCGTGGTTCATCGTTGGCGACAGGGAGAGTTGGTTCGATGGATTCAGGGTCGAACGTCAGCAGGCCTGAAATATCACAACCCTGGCAGGCCGAAATGGCGTCAGTATGCATCTAACATGGAAGGATGAGCCGAACGAGGCGAACGTACCTCTCCTAAGATCAAGGGGACAGCAGATGACGAGACAATCGGCTTGTGTGTTGTCGCTGGGGGCTCGACTAAAGTGGTAACCGTTTCATCTACGCCTTCAGGGGTTAGTAGATACAGCCTTGCGGCAGACATCGGCGCTGCCCCGGCTTTCCCGCTAGGAGTGTCAGTCGCCTGCATGGAAGGTGCTTGCCGATGTAAATAGTGATGAATCGGCAGATAAAAAAAACAATTGGTAAGAGCATGGAGGGTGATGTTGCGAAACCTCCTGGCTCGACGAAGAAGTTTGCAGTCCCTTGCGAGCCCTTTTGGGGCTCACGACTGGCCCCGCCTCGACTGATGCTCGGGGGGCAGCAGGTTCAGGAGCTGGCCTTTTCCTGGGAGCCGATTGTGGCAAATCTGGCTGACTCGGTGTGATGGTCCTCTCAGAGTCTGTTGGACCCAATTCTCCTCGATTGGATTGTGTGTCCTCGCTGGAGGTGTCTTCGACGGAAGCCTGTAAGAAAGGAGAGCTAGTAAACACAAGCATGTTTGCAAGTATGAAAGAGATCAACCAAGGCATGGATCAGCGTACACGCGAACTTTCTAGAGAAGGGCTCCGGCGCCTCAAAGTCTTCCTGGCAGCTACCTTCCTCACCACCGTTCTTGTTTTAGTTGGAACTCGAGAGGCGGCGGACCCAGAGGTGGCTTGGATCTTGGAAGCCGATTGTGGTGATATCGGCTGGTTCTGCATCACAACCTTTTTAAAAGGTGGCGAATTTTTGCAGAAAAGGACCACAGGAGCTGGTGGGAAGAATTCGAAGGGGGAGCCATCATCGTGTGTAGGTTCAGGACCATCTTGTCGCTGCAAGGAGACAGAGCGGGATATTAGAAGAATCATTTGTGAGTTGCATCAAGAAAATTTACCAGTAATAGTACCTGTTCTACAGGGATATCATATTCAGCATCAAGCTGTTTCAGCAATGGTCCCAGAGCTCTCCTGAAGGCATGAGTCTTCCACATCGACCACCAGTTCTCAAAACCATCGGTTGATGAAGTAAAGATGAGGTTGTTGGGAATTGGGATGGTCAGAGCATCAAAGAAGGAATAACACCTTTGACTGGTGAGAGGATCGGGCAGGTCAGCTCTGCTCTCTGTAAGGTGGTGGAGAAAGAAATGGGGAGGTACTTGTCCAAGGCCAAATTGCCGAGCCACTATGACTGGCTGGTAGAATTCATATCCAGGTTTGATTATTCTATTGGATGTGCTCATGCCAACTGGAAGAAAGCAGGGACGGATCACAGTGGAAAATAGCTGCCGAGTGCTGGTGTCATCGGCAAAGTTGTCTAGCCTGAAGGAGATTGGATTTTCAAAATGTTCCGATTCTTCCGTGTAAGGAAAGAAGATAGGATTATCCAGGCCTTGGAAGAAAATGCTGAACCATTTGGATGCTTCCTGAGGGATCAGTTTGCTACCTGGCAGTCTGTACAGAGCTTGTCCATAGCTGGTGCATCGGATCTGCTTCCCTTTGACATTTTGAAAGGTGCAACTCGCCAAAAGGGGGAAGTTTGGGACATGGTTTTGAAAATACAGCTGGGCCCATAGCTGAATGAACCACCAAGGACCTCCTGTTTTGACTGCTAGGCCGGAGAATAATTTGACAGACATCAACTGGAGATATCGATAGACTTCTCCAAGGAACAGTTTGCCGATGCCAAGTTGAGTGCCTTTGGCAAGTTCGTAGGCCAAGGAGAGGTAATTCTTGGTTGGAGCCAGGGAAGGGCCACAGAATATGAAATGTTCCAGCCAGAAGTTGAGGAAAGCCGTGTGTTCCTTCTCTGTGACAGTGCCTTTAGTTTTCATGTGTTTTTGAAGATAGGCACCCCAGTTCGTGCAGTCTGTTTTGGAAGAAAGCTTGTAGGGGACCTTTGTCAGCTTAAAAGCAGAGGGGCTGGGTGATGTAACGTCCAGACCAGTAATCATCACCACGTCTAACAGAGTTGGTGTCATGGGGCCATGACCAAACATGAAGCAGTTCAGAGCATCGGAACCAGAAATAGCCGATGGTTTTTAGGAGATTTTCATGTTTCTCCAGGGGAGACAATGAAAAATGCAAGGCATAAGCTATTCCTGTGGTTTCCCATTGAGATTGGTAAGTTTTGGCTACCCTGCTGAACCAAGAGACCCAATGTTCAGGAGGATTAGGCCAGGCTCGCAAGCAGTCGGCCCAAGAATTCAAATCTAGGTTTTGGCTTGCGAAGGGGATTCTGTTTGCCTCGCAAGAGATCAGATGGGCAGGACTAGATTCTGTACGGGGGCCAAGACAGAGAGAATTTGGGAGAGAAGGATGCGGCAGCAGGATGTCTGAAACCTAAAAAATTTAACGGTGGAATAAAGCATTAATTCAGGTGTTTGCTATTAAATCTAGCACCGTGTTCAGAGTGCGAGGAGCAGGCGTACCTTCAGACCAGAGACCGCTGCGCTGGTATTGGACGATTCCGCCATCTAGTTTGCCGGCGGAGATGGATCTATGCGATTGGGGATCGAGGGTTCTTGTCGCTGTAAGCTCGATCTATGCGGTGAGGAGGTTGGAGATCTGGTTTAGCCTTTTTGAAGAGGGTCGCAGGCTACCGTCTGAAGTTGGCCGCTCAGATTTATCTAAATGTGCGACCAAAGTTGACTTTGTCAACGTTTGCAGGGAAAGTCGATGTGTTACCATCGGCTCGTTGGGTTTTGACTTGGTTGACCATATGAGCTAGTATGGTGAAAGCCGATACATTGCTATCGGCTTCTGGAATGTTGACCTATTTTGACTATCGGCAAAAGCGAATTGGAAAAGCAATCTTTGTTGATTCAAAAGACGATTGTTTACAATGAAGCTGATTGCTTACAAAAGGAAATCTACTGCTAGTGCTACTACTACTAGTTCCTAATCTAGAGGCCGGTGTCGTCGCCGCTGTCCTCGCCGTCGTCGTACTCGCTGTCATCAGCGCTGCTGCCGGCGTCGTCTTCGTCGCTGCTGCTGAGGATGTCAGCGGGGGCCTCCTCGTCCTCGTCGTCGTCTTCTGTGTCCTCGCTGGACCCGGCGCGGAAGCGCTTCACCGGCGGGTATTCATCGGAGGAGGTGTCCTCCTTCGCTTCCTCCTCCTCGTCGGAGGATTCGACGCCATCCTAGGACCAGGCGTCGTCGGAGCTCTCCACCTCCAGTTCCCCTTCGACAAGGAACTGGAGACCCTCCTCGCCGTCGGTCAGGGACTCGTCGTCCTCCGACCAGGCGGCGAAGTCCCAGTCCCTCTCGTCCCACCATTGTGGGGCGAGAGCCTCGTACGCCGCCATTGGCGGGTGCTCCGGCGTCGGCTCCCGGTTGCTCATCGTGTTGGAAGATTGGGAGGAAAGGGCGGATGATTTGGAGGAAGAAGAGGAACCCATGGCGGAGGAAGAGGGTTTTTTCGGCGGAGGAAGAGGGTTTTTTGGCTAATGGAGGAAGATGGGGGCTGCAAACTGCTCAGATGAATTTAAATAAGGGGAATAGTGGGAGGCGGTTCAATGCCATAGCAGTTTCCATAATGTGGTGCCAAAACGGTCAAATCATGCACTGCGGAGAGGTTGAGAAGACAAGGCATCATGATGAGCGGGTGGCGTGACGATTCTGCTCTGCAACGCATTCTGGCAACGCGTAACCCGATACAAAAAAAAGAGAAGAAAAAACATCAGCAGAGTGGTTTTGGAATTATTATTGCCAAAACCAGGGGGGCATGTGTTATCGCCATATTTTGGCCAAAGGAGGAGATGGGCCGTAATCAAGATGGGCTTGGAAGATACATATATGCAACGTGTTGTTGAATCGGCCTTGTGCGTGGATTTGGGCTAAATTGCCCGTGTATCTTATATTGTAGTAGGTTACGTTTCGGTTTAAGTAAAGAGATAGGATTGTTAGGGTTATTCCAAAGATAGAAAGTCTCCGGACTATAAATATGTACCTAAGGTTATTGAGAAAAGGAGGATGATCACGTTCACAACAAACACAATCTCGGCGCATCGCCACCCCTTGTTTCTAGGGTTTTTTCTCGGGTAAGTGTCATGCTGCCTAGATCGCATCTTGCGATCTAGGCAGTATCTACTTATGCGTTATTTAGTGTTACTCGTGCTGAAGCCTTGTTGATGGCGAGTAATACTGTTATCATAGATCTGTTTGGGCTAGCATCGGTACTTTTTTGTTATAATTGCTTAGCTATGCTGCCTTTACTTATCTCGCTGCCTTTGCACCTTTTTGGGGTGTAAGGGTAGCATCTTGCTTGATCTTTATTCAGTCGATTTGATCTGTTATGGTTATGCCTTGTTTTCCAAGGTTTAGTTTGATATCCACATAATCAGGCCTTACAAACGGGTTGAACGATCCAGTAGTATGTAAGGATATGGTTTGCTAATTCGTGAGGAGTTGTTCCGGGAATTGACTTTACGTCGGTTGTTAGGCCTTCTCTAGGGTTAGTTTTCTATCATCTTTCATGTCTACCAGGCTCAATTACGTGTAGGATGTTCCAATTATGTGGTGAAAACGTTAAACTGTCGTAGATCGAGTTAACTTATATTGATGAAGCAAAACCCCATGTTATCGTAGATCTAATACAGAACCATGGGATAATCGGCTCCAGGAGCCGATTCACAGGGAAACCTGGGAGCCGGTCGCGGCTCGAATTTTACGTATGTTTGTTTGCCATGCAGGAAACGAATCGAAGCAATCCATCACCTTCCTGACCAGGTATAGGTCAGGTGGCACGCCCTTGCACCAGCCAGGACGCGTGCCGGAGTTTTGCGGGCCGTTGCCCGAGGGACTAGGGCCCACCAGCAGTTCTGGGAGCCTCCCGGCTCTTCGTGTTGCCCGTCGCTACTCGCCGGTGGGTTTTGGCAGGCAACACATACATAATGTGTGAGATCCATATACCTTGGCCTTACACATAGAGGTATGATAGTGATCATATCATGGTGCACATGATGGAGATCATATGCGGAAACCATATCATCCCACTTATAAACTTGTGATGTTTGATAGCATCTTATATTGCTTGTTTGGCGTTTTATTAGCATAATAAGATGATCCCTCATTTAAATAACAAGATAATAATGTGTTCTTCCTTTAGTATGCACCGATTATGTTTTTGTCGCTCCAAGGAATCACGTGATGATCGGGTGTTCTTGGATCCATGACCATATTTTGGGTGTAAGACAGTTACACACGCGAATACTAAGGTTCTAACTTGGAGAGCCTAGCATGTACAGACATGGCCTCGGAACACGGACCGAAATATTAAGCATGAGTCATATAGTAGATACGATGCCCATTTGATGCTTGCCTTTGAAGCTACACCGACTCACGTGATGATCAGACTTGGTGTAGTGGATTTGGTTCATGTAATCACCAAAAAGGCACGAGGGATGTCGTTTTTTGAGTGGGAGTTCATTCGTAATGTGGATTAGTTGAACTCAATCTATCATAAACTTAGTCTAAACTTTACAAATTCGGTTGTAGATGTCACCACCTGCTTTTAATTTCAATGTGTTCATGGATAAAGAGAAACTTGCAACGAACGGTAGCAACTTTACCGAATGGGCCATGAATTTGAGGATTATCCTCTCTGCTGCACAAAAGAAATATGTGCTAGAAGCGCCGCTAGGCCCCCCACCTTTTGACGATGCCCCTGACGAGGAGAATAATGTCTATCAGACTCGTCAGGAGGACCACAGCTTAGTTCATTGCGCCATATTGTATGGGCTAGAGCCATAACTTCGAAAATGGCAATGCATTTGATACAATGGGTGAGTTGAAAATGTTTTTGGACATACATGCTGCTGTAGAGATCTACAATGCTTCAGAAAAGTTCTTTAGCTGCATGATGGATGACATGGTTATACCCTACGGGTACGTGATCTCAGCATACCTGGTCCGGCCCAAGGAAGGCCCACGGCAGATGTACGCCGGCCCATGAAGATTTTCGGGTGGCCAAGGCCCATGACGCCTTCGGATCCTTGGAGAGAAAGACTAGCGTAGATAGGAAATTCAAAGGGGTAAAACCCTAGAACTTGTAACCGACTAGGTCTATGCCTGGGACCTGCCTGAGTCTATATAAAGGCTAGGAGGGCACGACCTAGATCTCTCTCTCTCATAGTTTCGCATACACACCTCCACGCCAGATCGCATCTGCGCACCCCTGTAACCTTCGGTTCCACCGTAATCAAGAGCAGACAAGCAGGAGTAGGGTTTTTCCTCCGGGGGCCTGAACCTGGGTAAACCTTGTGTCCCCGTGTTGCTTGTTTGCTAACCGTTCCACGATCTCCAGCATCCCCATCTTCTCCAAAACCCAAGTCCATAACAATTGGCATTGATGAGATCAAACCTCGTCAATTGGCGTCGTCTGTGGGAACTAGGGACGCTGATTGTGCGATCGTGACGGTCCCAACCCGATCGATCTACAACTCTGCAGCGACGGAGAGTCATCTCCTCTACGGAGCTTTCTACTTCACCGCCCACTCGCCGGCCACCATGAAGGACTTCGAGCCCGTAGGCGACGGACTCGAAATCCTATTCGGGAGCTTCTGCTTCCAGGTGGGGCAAACTGGCACCCTCCGCCTCCCTGAGCGGGTGCCCCTACCATCAATCAGGCCCGCTTCGTGGACCCCACACCCCGTGCTACGCACAACATCATCAACAGATGATTCCTACGACAGCAGCAGCTGCAACTCCGATCTATGCGATCCGCCGTCGGATGAAGGGACCTACGGTTCCGGATCTGAAAGCTGCGGCAGCAGCGGACCAATCTACGAGTGCTACCAATGCACCGTAGTCATACAAGCTGACGGGGATCAGCAAACACCCAACCCGCCACCTAACCCGCCAGAACGAAACGACGGGAATAGAAGAAGCCAATCCCCTCCACCCAAAGGGGAAAACAACGGCCATGTCATCCGCCTTAGCAAAGAGGGATGGGCCCAGGCCCGCAACGCCGTGGCGGGCAACATAGTACTGCCTGCAGACTCCTCCCGGGATCTGCTGATGGCCTACCACCTGCTCCTAATCGAGGAGCACAAGAAGCAGGTCAAGATGCAGGAGGTGCTTGACAAACGCAAGCAAGCAACCTCAGAGTCCAGCGCGCGACGAGCCGCGCTCTCCGCCATGGGCATCGGCTCAAGCTCGAACGGCAACCAAGGCAACAAGCACCGCTCTCAGGTGGAGAACATGGACCCCAAGGAGCGCCGGGAGGTGACCCGAACCCTCCACACATCCTTCATGGAGATGGACGCCGACGGCAACGTCATCCCGAAAACGCCGCAGGCTGCGATCATGGCAGCCACTGCGTACCTCGCAGCTCACCCACCTCCAGAAGGAGACCCGAAGAGGGCCATGCACAAGTCCGCACTTACCGGACTCGGACTCGTCGGAGCTGCGCTCCACCAGGAAGCTCCCACGGAGCCGAAGAAGAAAGCTCCGGTCAGGTTCGACCGCATCCCCACCCCTTCATCCGAAGAAGAAGAACATGACCTTCCTTGAAGGAAGAAGAGTTCGCGCCACCGCAACCGCGACTACGACGCCAGATACGCGCTCACGCAGCACAAAATCGACAAAGCACGAGCTAAGCGCGCCTGCTCGTCTGAATCTGAGATGGACGAAGACGAAGGAGAACTCTGCGGAGCCCGGTGCTTCAGCAGATCCGTCCGGCGGACACGGATGCCGCGAAATTTTAAGCTCCCTTCGGATACTCCGAAGTTCGACGGCACACAGGACCCAAAGGCATGGCTTAGCGACCACCTATCGTCCGTCAAATTGCACGACGGAAACAAGGAAACCACCATGCAATGCCTTCAGCTGCAGCTGACATGAGCGGCACGGATCTGGCTCAGCAGCCTATCTTCAGGGTCCATCCGAAGTTGGGATGAACTAGCTTACAGCTTCATCCTAAACTTCAAGGGCACCAGCAAGAGGCCCGCCTCAATCGAAGAATTGCCAGCCTGCACTCAATGAACGGGCGAATCCATTCGCTCGTACATACTACGCTGGTCCAACACAAAAAACTCCGCAGCACACATCTCCGAAGAGAGGGCCATCGACGCCTTCAGGGACGGCGTCAAGAGCCAAGACTTCAAGGAGGAACTTGGGCGCGTCAAGCCCAAAACACTCGACCACCTCATGGACATCGCCAACAGGTGGGCTGACGGAGAAGACTCCATTCACCGAGCACAATCGGAAGAAGAAGACGACTACGGTCGACGACGAGAGCGCCGTAGCAAGAGAAGATCGTGCGTCTACGACGATCGCGACATACCCGACATGGTCGCAGCCGGCTACGCCGATCGCCGCAACGACGCCAACCACAATAGCGGAGGATACCGCAGAGGAAACTTTCGCGACGGGGGACGCCCAGCGCAGTCGTGGCAACGCCGCGACCGCGATAATGAACCCTCAGCATACGAAAAGCTTTCGGGTCCATGCACCATCCACTCCTACATCGACAAGCAGGATGGCAAAAAGAAGGCGAGCCACATGCTCAAGGACTGCCGTGAGTTCCAGAAGCTCAGCGAAAGCATGGTGCAGATGAGGCAGCAAGCCCCAATCCTTGCGTTCGGAAACGCACCCGCGCCAAGTGAAATAGCGCACGGAGCTCCTCCACCACCACCTGTAGGAGGCCCGAACCAACCAGTCGCACCAGCACAGAACAACGCTGGGAATGGGTATCCCCAGCCGAAAGGAGCACTGATGATCCAGAAGGGGCGCCCCACGAATAGGGTGCATAAGAAAATCACCCGACATATCAACCTGGCCATGGCAACTCCACCCACCATCCCTGAGTACCTCAGCAGATCGGAGTCCTATATCACGTTCAGTCGTTCGGATCACCCTTGCCAGATCCCTCGCCCAGGTCATGCTGCCCTGGTGCTGGAGGCGCAGATCGGAGGTTTCGATATGAGTCGCGTCTTCATGGACGGCGGCAACGGCATCAACCTGATGTTCGCAAGCACTCTAGCAGCAATGTGGATCCCGCAGTGCAGCCTGGAACAATCAGACACAACGCTCCACGACATCGTTCCAGGGAAGGGCATATTCCCCCTGGGCAAAATATGGCTCGACGTCATCTTCGGCAAGCCGGACAACTTCCGACTGGAACGGCTCGAATTAGAAGTGGTGGACTGGACATCACAGTACCACGCCATCCTCGGGCGTGTAGCATTCGCAAGGTTCTTGGATGTCCCACACTATGCATACCTACTACTTAGGATACCAGGGCCGAAGGGCATCATCACAATCCACGGGAGCTTCACCCGATCGGACCAATTGTAGAGGTTCCAATCTTTAATAAGATAGAGCCCCCGCTGTTTACAATACTAGTCCCTGGATCAATAGCTAGCATCCACAGTTTAGATGTAATATCAAGAAACAAAGGTCATAATGTAACTTTATAACCAGGAATAACATAATTTTATTACATCCTTACATAGCTCATTTGGCTATTACATTACATTGCAGCGGAATAACTATAAGCATGGGTCCTTCATCTTCAAAGTGCCACAGGCAGATGTTGGTTCTAGACTTTGTAATCCTAATCAATCAATCTTCACTAAAAATCAATCAAACCTGCAACATTACAAGTTACAGCCACAAGGGTCAATACATTTGAATTGTATTGGCAAGTGATACTATGGTAGTATAGTGGAGTCTATCTTCTATATGCATTTGGCTAAGTGGAGTTGAGGCTTGCATTGCTCAAAATAGATTTTCCTTATCATTTTGAAAATACTAAGTTTTTGTTTTGACAAAATCTTTTCCAAAGCTTCTCTCAATCAAAGATTGAAGATTTCAAACAACCCTTGTTCAAACCACAGTGTTTAACTTAGAAATTTGAATGATGAGATTCTTGATTGCTTCCATGTCTTGATGCTCAAATTGTCCTTTACCAGGGACATGGCTAAGTACTCAGATTTTACACTCTGCAGAGGTGGTGCACTTTCCCCACAAGACTTGGTTTCCCAAGACAAGATCTTTCAGAAGCCTTCCCTTAGACCAAAATGGACGCGTTCCAACCTATCAAACACTACCACCCTCTGTCCATATGGCTAAGTTCTTGCAACCTATATGATCATGGCAGAGCCCATATTGCCAAGTGGTTGCACTTGAAGCTTCTCAGCATTTGACATCTCAAATCTCTTTGTTCCTGGGTGGCCATCCACAAGTGAGATACACAAGGTAAACCATAAACATGGGCCTTGTGAACCACTCAACCAAAAACCACCAAGCAAGACCCATTCCACCCAGGTGATTCATTAACTTAGTTGTTTTATTAAACAAAAACACAAGTCCTCAGACTTAGAATATTTTTCCATAGTGTGAATATATATTCCACCCATGTTTTCTATTAGCTAGGCTAAGCTTGATAGTAATAGGAATCTTAACTTAGGAAGATTTCCACTAAGGTTTCATCTACTAGGTTTTCCTATAGCAAGGTTTATACTTAGCAAAATTCCATGCAAGTTTTACTTAGCAAAATCACTAATGCATAGTGAAAGTAATGGGACAAAAGTATGAAGCATCACTTGCCTTTTTGGTAGAGTATGGGTTTACTCCTTGTCCTTGCAACAATCACACTCTTCAAGTCACTACAAATCAATCAAGCAAGGCACAAACTCAATCTACCAATCAAGCAAAACAACACATAAAATAACAAAGTCAAAGAAATGCATGCAAGCATGCCAAGCTTTGTTTTGTTTGAAAAGGTGGTTCCCAATGGGTCCTAAACATTTGAAAGCACCTAATGGTCATTTTTTAAAGTGGCAAAGTCATTTGCAAAAGGTTTCATTTATAAACCATTTTCAAAACAATGTGTCATTTTATGTGGTGTAGAAATATTTTTACCAAGGCATTAATCTCCAAGGTTCACCAAATATGTTTTCAAACCATAAAACTTGTTGTTTAGGGTCAGAGAGTTTAAAACAAAACATTTTCCAAAGGTTTTCTTTCTAAATCATTCTCAATAGATAAACCACATTTCTATTTGACTAGTAATGGTTTTAAATCAAAGAATCATATTTTTATTTCACCAAATACATTTTTGAGTCCACAAAGTGTTTCCTAATGTTAGTAGGTTCTAATCACACCATTTGCCAAAGATTTTATCCCCAAATTCATTTTTAAACAATTTTCACATCCTTAACAAGCATACCATTGTTTCTGCAAAAACAACCATTTTTCCAGAAGCATTTTGCTAAACAAAGGGCATGGTTAGCTAGGGCTTGTTCCACTGAATCCATTGATATAAAATTTGTAAAATTTGGACGTGTGGTTTGAAAGTTACAAGGGTTTCAAAATGGCATCTAAATCTGATTTCAAACTCTATTCTAAATCATCCAGTGACACGCGGCACGTGCTGATTCGTCGAAAATGGTTCGCGCAGATCAGGCGACGCAGGCCGTTGGATTTAATTGATATCACGCAGATCAGGCGTGCTCTTACCGCTTCGTTCTACTTTCTATCCTATCCACCGGATCAAGATCGGACGACTCTCAGTGCCCCGACCATAAGCTGGCTGCGCTGGACTCTGACGCGCGGCGACGGCGGCTTGTCAGTGGCGTCGCCAGCATTACAGGAAGCGAGAAAGAGGGAGAGAGTTCTCACCTGGTTCGCTGAACGATGCTGATGCTCAACGTGGTACTGGTTGGTGAAGGGGCGCACGGGTTCGTCTTCAATTGCTCACCGGAGTTGTTCTGGGCCTCGGTGCGGTCAGACGTCGATGGGGGCGAGGCTAGGGGGCACCCTAGGACAAACGGAAGGCATTGTTAGTTTCGCAAGAGCATGGCGATCATCATCGTGTCCACGGGGAAGAGAGGGGAGGTCTGGTTTACCGGGGAGACGTCGCCGCAGTTGGAGCAGGCGGCGGCGCTGGCTCGGGAAGACGTTGCCGACGCTCAGGGACGCGCGCGAGCGAGCTGTGGCTGCAGAAAGGTCCGCCAGGGCTTGGGGTGTATGCGAAAGTGGTCAAGGAGACGAGGGGTGGCAGGTACTGGCCGGAATCGGCAAGGGAGGTCGTCGGAGACAGTGGTGCTCGGGGAGAAATTGGGGCGGCCTGGGGGCGTGCTTCTGCAGGGTGACACAGGGGAAACGGAGAGGTGGGGCGAGCGCTTTAAGGTGCGTGGTCAAGGTGAGTGATGGTGGTCGCGTTAAGACGAATTAAGGCCGCGGAGTCTCTGCAGGTAACGGCGACGAGGGAGGGAGAAGAGGTCGCGCGAGTGAGGAGGATGAACAGGAGAGTGGGGTCGTCTTGTCAGCGGTAGAGAAGGAAAGGGGGTTGGGTCCACCAGTGAGCTGCTTAGCGGGTGCGAAGCTGAGTGAGAAAAACGTTTCGTGGAGGGGGAGAAAGACTGGGCTGTTTGATGGGCTTGTGGGCTTGGCCGGCTAGGCTGGGTCTGGTTCTATTTTTTTTCTTCCTGGAACCTTTTTCTTTTTCTATTTTCCAATTCTGTTTTGAAATTTCAAACATTCAAACAACACTCAAATGGGATTCAAACAATCACTAACTTTGTAACTTTGAATTTGATTCTGTTTATCAACATAAACCAAATCCCAAAATAATAATGTTTATTTTTTTAGGATCCATCCTTTAATTAAATAAAATGGATCTTTAGTTATTTAATAAAATAGGGTTTGATTTAATTAATAAAATCTCCATTTGAAATCCAAATATTTTCAAAACCAAATCAGTAGGTTTTATTTGGAAATAAAGAATATTTGGAAATTTGTTTAAAACAAAATAACCTTTTATTTTAGGGTCCATTAATAATTAAATAAAATGGACCTTAGTTATTAAATCAAATAGGATTTGTTTTATTAAAATAATTATTTTGAAATCTAAAATAAAACCAAAACACTTCAGTAGGTTTTAATTAAGAAAATAAAATACTTAGAAAACTTATTTAAAATAATTTAATAAGTTTTAATGTTTTAATTCAAATGGTAAAGCCTTTTATTTAAATAAAATTTGGATATTAATTCCTTATTATTTTATTTAAATAAACCTTTACTATTTTTAATCAAAACAAAACATTTTATTTTAAATACTTGGCCAAGGTTTAATTTGGCTCTGTAAAATAATCTTTATTTATAAATCCACTTTTTCTTTTGAAAGCCAAAACCTTTTATTTAAAAGATCCAAGATAGTAATCTAAAATATTTTATTTTCCTTTATCAAATGTTTATGTTTTTAAATCCCTTTAGGATTTATTTGATCCAAATTGGTTTGAGGTTCCAATTGAATTCAAAAAGTTTCTTCTGGCCCTGAAAATCAAACAAAGTTTTATTTTATTCATTTATTTTTCACATTACAAGATTTGGAAAATCTTGGGATGTGACACCAATGCGACAGGGATTTCAACAGAATCTCCCAATCATTCGGCATGCAGGAGGAACTCGTAAGGCTCCGCGAGGTGACGGACAATGGGGCACCCCCAGTCACACGGCAAAATGCACCTGACATGTCCTTTGACTCCACCGTCAACATGAAGAAGGTGCAAATCCATCCGAAGGATGCCTCCAAGACGGCGCTGATCACCAACGACCTCAGCCCCGCATAGGAAGGCGCGCTCGTCGAATTCCTCCGTGAGCGCTGGGAAATCTTTGCCTGGTGTCCTGCGGACATGCCAGGAGTTCCCAGGATATTCGCCGAGCACGCACTCAACGTCATTCCAGACACCAAGCCCATCAAGCAGTCCATCCGGAGACTGTCCGAGCCACGGGCCGAAGCTATCGGCAAAGAAATTAACAGACTACTCGCTGCAGACTTCATCAGGGAAATCAAAGAAAGCGAGTGGCTTGCAAATACAGTGATGGTCCCAAAGAAGGACACTGACATCATGCGGATGTGCGTGGATTTCACGTCTCTAAACAAGCATTGCCCAAAGGACCACTTCCCTCTTCCTCGGATCGATCAGATCATCGATTCGACTGCAGGTTGCAAGAAACTCTCCTTCCTTGATGCCTACTCAGGCTACAACCAGATTCGACTCAAGGTCGAAGATCAGGAGAAAACGGCGTTTATCACGCCGTTCGGAGTGTTATTCTACAACACAATGCCCTTCGGGATAAAGAACGCAGGTGCCACGTACCAGTGATGCATGCAAGCATGCCTCAAGGACCAGATCGGTCGCAACATTGAAGTCTATGTCGACGACATAGTCATAAAAACTAGGGAGGCGAGGACACTTATCGATGATCTCCGCGAGACGTTCGACAACCTCGACCGCTACAGGATCAAACTCAACCCCGAAAAGTGCGCCTTCCGCGTCCCATCGGGTCAGCTGCTTGGGTACTTCATCTCTCAGCGAGGGATCGAGGCGAACCCGAAGAAAATCAGGGCCATCATGGCTATGGATAAGCCGAAAAACCTCAAGGGTCTCCAGCAGCTCGCAGGACGAATAGTTGCGTTGAGCAGATTCATCAGCCGCATGGGCGAGAAGGCCCTGCCATTCTACCAGCTGCTACGCAAGGCAGATAAATTAGAGTGGACGCCCGAAGCCAATGATGCGTTCGAAAGCCTCAAACGGCTACTCTCCACCTCGCCCGTCCTGGTCATGCCAAAGGAGCGCGAACCTCTGTTGTTGTACATAGAAGCCACACATCAGGTGGTCAGCACCGTGCTAGTGGTCGAATGACCCTAAGAGGGCAAGACCCACGGGGTCCAACGCCCAATCTACTACCTCAGCGAGGTACTGACGCCAACAAAGCAGAGGTACCCTCACTACCAGAAACTCGCCTACGGCGTGTTCATGACAGCTCGACGACTGAGCCATTACTTCCAGGAGCACCAGGTGATGGTCGTCAACGAGGCACCCCTGAACAACATCCTGAATAACCCAGAGGCCACAGGATGCGTGGACCTGTGGGGCATCGAGCTGTCACCCCTGGACATCGTCTACGAGAAGCGACTCGCAATCAAATCTCAAGTCCTCCCGGACTTCCTTGTACATTGGATGGAGTTGCAGCTGCCAGACACCCCAGACATGTCGCAGTCATGGACGATGCACTTCGACGGCTCCAAGCGTGAAGCTGGAGCAGGAGCCAGGGTCATACTGACCTCCCCGCAGGGCGACCAGATGAAGTACGTCCTCCGGATGAAATTCCGAGCTTCCAACAACGAGGCCGAATACGAAGCCCTCATCCATGGCATGAGGATGGCAAAGATCTGTGGCGCAACGCGCCTGGTCATCTACGGTAACTCCAACTTCGTCGTCCAGCAGACGATGAACGAGTGCGACGCACACGCCGAAAACATGATTGCGTACCGCGCACTCTACAACGCACTCGAAGGAGAATTCGACGGCTGCGATCTTCGGCACGTTCGAAGAGAAAGCAACGAGGAAGCCGACAGACTCGCCAACATTGTCTCCACCTGCGCAAAGGTGCCACCGGGTGTGTTCCTCGAACAGATCTGCGTGCCATCCATCAAGCGGAAATTCCCCAAGGGATCACCCGAAGAAGCAGAACACTCGGGGGCTACGCTGCCCGAAGGACACGAAGTACCCGAGAAACTAGACACAGAGGTCGCTATGGTCAACCGGATGCAGGTCATGGTAGTCGAAGAAACTTGGACGCGACCGTACCTCCAGTTCTTGATAAACTGAGAACTGCCTGACAGCCCGACAGATGCCCGGTGCATATCTCGTCGGTCAAAAGCCTTCACCATCATCAATGGCGAGTTGTACAAGCGCAGTATTATGGGTGTACTACAAAGGTGTGTCACCATCGGTGACGGGAAAGCCATCCTCCAAGACATCCACGAGGGCATCTGCGGCCATCACGCAGGCAGCCGCTCCCTTGTCGCCAAAGCTCTACGAGCCGAATTCTACTGGCCAATGGCCATGAGCGATGCAAAGGACATCGTCCGAAGATGCAACGGGTGCCAACGGTTCGCCGATAAACCGCACGCACCCGAGTCAGAGCTCAGACCCATACCTATAGCCTGGCCCTTTGCTCAATGGGGCCTCGACATGATCGGCAAACTGCCAAAGTCCTCGAAAGGGGGGCATGTTTACCTCCTGGTCGCAGTCGATAAATTCACCAAGTGGGTCGAGACCATGCTGATTACCAACCAAAAGGGCAAGACCGCCGTCAAGTTCTTCGAGTCCATTGTCTACAGGTTCGGCGTACCGCACAGCATCATTACCGACAATGGATCGAATTTCATCTCCAAAGAATTCCAAGACTTCTGCGAAGGCCTCGGGATCAACATCACATACGCCTTAGTGGCTCACCCACAAACAAACGGGCAGGTCGAAAAGGCCAACGGCCTAATCGGCGCTGGCATCAAGAAGCGCCTCATGAGCCCACTCGAACGAAAGGCCGGAGCCTGGACGAAAGAGCTGCCATCCGTCCTATGGAGTTTCCGTACTACGCCAAACAGCTCCACCGGCTACACACCGTTCTTCATGGTGCATAGAGCTGAAGCCGTGCTACCAGCCGAAGTACGCCACCAGGCCCCCCGGGTCGTCGCTTACAGCGAAGCCGAATCCACGGCTGCACTCGAAGACGTCGTCGACACACTCGATGAAGCAAGAGATGTAGCAGCAGCTCGATCAGCGGTGTACCAGCAGAGTCTCCGCAACTACCACAGCCGCCGGCTGCGCCCAAGGTCCTTCGTCGAAGGAGACCTCGTCTTGCGACTCAAGCAAGAGCGACCGAAGAAATTCGAGTCACCATGGGAAGGACCCTACATCATCACCGAGGTCATCCCAGGTGGCGCCTATCGTCTCAAGCACGTGTAGTCTGGAGTCGCATACTCCAACCCATGGAACATCGCGCACTTGCGACGATTCTACCCCTAGCTACCTACCCCTTTACTTTCAATAAGACTTTTCAGCCGAACAATGTACTTCCTCCATTACGATATATATAAAGCTAAGTGTCTCGCCCCAAAACTTCGTTTCGCTATTTGCAACTTTACTTTATGCTACAAATGCACTCGGGGGCTCCCCCCACCTCACGATTTCACCGACTGAGAATCACACGTGTACACCCTGAGTAGCTGACAACGTCAGGCAAACGAAAAGGACACGTACCCAATCAAAGAACTGCGTGCTCACACAACAAACAAACCTTTATAACAAAGGGCACAACAAGCCCAGTCGAAATATAAATTTTTTACATCTATCTCTTTTATAGGTACTACCTATTCTGTAGAATAACTTGAGCACGCTGCTCAAACAAATTTACGACCTGTTTGGCATACTGCCTTACAGCCACATAATGCGGATGCATATCCCACTCACCACCATCCGGCCGAAGAGGCAGCCCAGCTGCTACAACAGACAGGTCTATATCAGGACGATGCAGCCTAACAAGGGACAACGCAGCCTTCACCCCTGCGACGAGCTGCTTCCTCACCAATTCCTGAACACGAGTCACGCTCCGAAATCTAGACAGAAGGCCGGACATGGTTGTTGGCACAACATCCAAGGGAAACATCACATGCAGAACCGATGAGAGCGAAGTCTGCACTTGACGAAGCACCCGCGACACTTGGTGAACGCGATCCTGCACCGTTGCCAGAGCCATGGCACGGTCACGATCCATCGAGAAGAAACCGCCAGCATCCATGTCTTGTTGAGTCAAGCAATTGACCCGAACAGCGACACACTCCTTCTCCTCCCTCGGAGCAAGGTTAGCACATACTCGCACAACATAAGACGCAAGGCCAACAGGCGCATCCGAAAAACTGAGCTGCAGCTCGAAACAAATAACAACTTACATTGAAGCTGCTTAGACAGCCGAAGCAGTTCCGCCATCAAGTACTCCTCTCTGGCTGCACCGCGATCTGCCTTGGACTTCCAAACATCGGCGTGACCACGCACCCCAAGCAACTCCTTCTCAAGACTCCGAACACGGTCTCGAAGAAAAGCAAGTTGTGATGAATCATCCAAAGATGGCCGCTGCCGTGTTGCAGGCGAGGTGTCAACGGGATCAGCACCCGAAGGAACCTAGAGCAGCAGAAAAGAAAAGGACATAAACATTCAGACGGAGAAGAGCACAACTCAACAAAACTCATTAAGCATATAAAGGCCACTACGTGGCACAATGATTTTTGTTCCCCAACATAATTACAAGCAAAAGAAGATTACAAACTATCCTACAGCTACAACGCCTAAGACGCGACACCCTGAGTAGCCTCGGAGCCGGATTGCCTCGCCTTGGCCTCCCCCTGTTGCCGCAGCGCATACTCAGACAGCAGATCAATGAGCTTTGGCCCATATCGCTTGCAACGAGCAGAATAGGTAGCAAAGGCTACCTCGAATCCATCCGCAGTCGTCGGCATCCGGGAGGTGATCTGGGGAAGGTCCAGCTCCGCTCCAGCCGCCAAGTCCATCGCCAGCCCGACGGACGCGCCGATGCCCTTCTGCTTGCGCTTGTACGCCGCAGGCGCTTCGGCTGACAAAGCCTCCGCTAGGGCGTCAACATCATCAAGGGCCGCACCCTTGGGGAAAAGCTCCTTGTAGAAGCGGCCAAGGACCTCCTTCGCCTTGGCGAGGGAGCTGACGACGGTGCTGCAGCGATCTTCGACCGCTGCAGTAGCATCATCGAGAGCACTCCCGTGCTCCAGAGCGCTGCGGTCAAACTCGTTGCCTGCGGCATCTAAGACAAAAAAGAAGAGGACTGAAGAAAGTAACACATAAGAAAGACAAGAAAACAAAAAGAAAGAAGCAAAAATAAGGTACTCACCCGAAACAGCCTTGGCAGCAGCCATGAGCTTGCTCGCCACCTCCCTTTCACGCGCAGTCGCAGCAGTGGCAAGCTGCTCCTCGCGGTCCGTGGCCTCCTGCTGCAGACGCTCCTTAGCCTTGGCTGCCTTGGCCAGCTCCAGCTCAAGGCGCTCTTTCGCACCAGCAGCGTCCTCGGCCTTGTTCTCCACTTGACCAAGGCTCTTCTTGAGAGCATCAATCTCACGAAGGGAAGTGTTATTCTCCTCTGCATTCAAAACATACAAGCGTCAGAAAGCAAGACAATAATGCAAAAAGAAAGAAGCACCAAAGCATACAGGTACCTTGAAGCTGTTGGAGGTTGGCCTCCAGCACCAGGTGCTCCTGCACCAGTCGCTTGGCTTCCTGCACAAAAGGCTACAGGAAGAAGAACTACCAGAAAGAAAAAGGACTTGGGGGCTGCACCCAACACGAAGGAACAAAAGCAAAATTCGCACATGAAAACGCCCGGGGGCTCCCCCCGAAGACTCGAAGAACGAACAAGACCAGAAAATTTTTTAGACGCTCGGGGGCTCCCCCCGTGGCAGGAAACAGAAGTACTTACATGCTCCGATGGCTACTCCGAAGGCCCGCTTGCAGCCTTCTGAGGCGCAACCACCTGAGCTTCCTGCGGAGAAGGGACCGGCGCAGCACCCTCAGAGGTAGCCACCATCTGCGGAGGATGAGACGCAACCTTCGACTCTCCCATCATCTCCTGAGCACCATCGCTGGAGGAGTCGTGGGAGGAATGCCTGCACATGAAATAATTAGCACAAGCACAAAAAGTCAACAGCAAAAACACAACAGTATAAAAGAAACTTACAAGTCCAGTGAGCTCAGGTCGAAGACAGGAGGAGTCCTTCGGGCTCTCTTCTCCCCCTTCTTCTCTTCTTTCTTCTCTTCCTTCTTTTCTTCCTTCTTCCGCTTCGCTGGCGGGTGCGGCGCTACATCCCGCACAGGAATGGCAGGAATAGGAGAGGAAGAGCCTCCATGCCCGTCACTATGACGCTCAAGGCACAGAGGGTTCCTAGGAGTCGGAGAAGTCGAGGCATCCGAAGACTCGCTGGAGCTCCGCGATCGTTTGCGCGTGTGGTCCTCGCTCGACTCGTTGGCATCTTCCGCCAGAAATCGCGCCGACGGCAGCTCGGACATGGAATCCACCAAATCATTGTCCGGAGCATCCGGATATACTTCGGGTAATGGAGGCGACATACCCGGCACTTTGAAGCTCTGCACAAGAGAAGAACAATTTGTCAGCAAACATATACAAAACAATGGAGTCGAAAAATAGCACTACGCGCACGGATCTACACCTGTGGAACAGGAAGCGAAGAAGAAAACGGAGGAGTCAACGACTTCCCCGGGATTTCCTCTCCAGCCTTGAACTTCAGCAGCAAGCGGAGGGCCCTGTCAAGATCTCCCTCGGAGATTTTCTTAGCCGAAACCCTCGTCGGATCACGCCGGCCAGTATAAAGGAACATTGGGTGCACCCTAGCCTGGAGTGGCTGCACCCGACGCTCGAGGAAGGTGCGGATGATATCCACACCATTCACTTCCTTCTCCGGAATCAACTGGAGATCCTCCACCTGACGATATAGAGCCTCTATCTCCGCCACCTCGCCATCCAAGATCTTGTTTTTCCAAGACCTTTTCGGCTCAATCTTCTGGGAGGGGTCAAAAGGAACAAGACCAAAATCTTGCCCAGGCACTACGGAGTCGCGGATATAAAAACATCGCCTCCACCAGTACTCGACAGATTCAGACATGGAAAAGGAAAAGAAAAGCAGATTGGGCTTGAGGGAGATGATGCAACCCCCAATTGGATAAACACCATCCCAACCAGATTGCCTCTTCACGGAATAAAGTTTCCGGAAGAGGCCAAAGTGCCGCTCGATGCCGAGCCAGCACTCGCAGAAAGTGATGAAACAAGCAATGTGAAGAAGAGAATTGGGCGAAAGATGATGCAGCTGGATGCCACAGAGAAAGAGCAGCCCACGAAGGAAGTCGTGGACTGGGAAGGAAAACCCACGAATAACGAAGGCAAGAAACATAAGCCGATACCCAGCAGGGGGACGGGGGATTACCTCGTTGCCGGGGAGTCTGACGGCCTCCCTATCCTGCGGGATCAAGCCCCGCTCGCGAAGCTTGCGGAGGTCACTCTCCCACGTCTCTGATCGCCGCCAACCACCGTCGGTGACACTGGTAGTGGTGGCACCTTTCTTCCCTCCGGCGACGCTGGTACCAACCGCAGATGATGACTTCTTCGGTTTCCCCATCGCGCTACGGCGGCGCCGGCGGTGAGAGCGCAGAAGGGAAGAGGGAAATGTGGAAGGATATTCCAGCGCGAAGTAAGAACTCCTAGAGCACAAGGATGCAGTGAAAACAAGAATCAATGCGGTGAAAACAAACTGCAGCTTTCTCCAATGATTATAACGGCGAACACGATGCACGACAACCGTCCATCAAGAAGACCTAACGCCAACGGCAGATCTGGCCATACACGTGTCAGCATCACAACGAACCGTCGTTACCATGCCATCCACTACGCGCGGAAATCATGGCGACGCCGTAATTATCTCCACGCCGCGCGTGAACGGTCAATTCAAGGTCAGCAAGTGGGACCCACGTTCGTTCAGTCAAGTCATCTCTGGCGCAGCAGACGCTTGAGGTCATTGATCGTCAGCACTGATGTCATCAAAAGCTATACTAGCAACAACTACAATTTCTTCGGCTTCGAAGCTAAGAGTACTCACTCGAATCTACGATTCGACTAAATACTCGAGGGCTACTCCTATTAGGAGCGCTGGCCGCGCACCCGAAAGATGAATAAAAACGAACTATTTCTTCGAGTCCTACGTCGAGTCTACGTCTCCACTTCGGACTCGGGGGCTACTCCCATAAGGAGGATTGGATTTAAGAATCCGAATTTTTTTTTGTGTCCAACGGACTTAACACTGAATAATGTCTGAATTAAAGTCTCCGCTCGAGTCTTCTGGTCCCATAGGGAGCGCTGGTCGCGCACCCTATGAATTCTTCGACTGCTATCTTTCGGATCAGCATGCAAAAACTTTTCGGCAACTCTGCCCCAACAAGACGCTGAATGAGCAACGATCTCCTTGGCCACCCGAAACACCTCCGCGGTGATAAACATTCGGATGCTGTGTCTGCGACACAAAGATAAGACCTACAGATATCATCTGATGGCCTGGCAACGCACATGACTGCGGTCTGCTAGTAAAAACCCGTGCCAACAGGCGCGATGAAAAATCCTGACGAACGCGTTGGGTACATCAATTAAATTCACTGGAATTTCACTCCTGTAAGTCCTCTGCGGCCTGAGTCGAATTACGCCAGCATATGTTCCAGGTCCGAGTTGAGGGACTCGAACCTGAATAAGATCGTGTCATTTCGTCCTAAGACAGTTAACTGACCCTGATCCGTCGGGTGAGTCAGGCACACGCATCAACAATCCCTACACATGAACTATTGAAATACATAGTTACACCCGAAAGATTGAAGAGTCCTCAGCCGAATCTACGATTCGACTGATCACTCGGGGGCTACTGACATGGTTATACCCTACGAGTACGTGATCTCAGCATACCTGGTCTAGCCCAAGGAAGGCCCACGGCAGATGTACGCCGGCCCATGAAGATTTTTGGGTGGCCAAGGCCCATGACGCCTTCGGATCCTTGGAGAGCAAGACTAGCGTAGATAGGAAATTCAAAGGGGTAAAACCCTAGAACTTGTAACCGACTAGGTCTATGCCCGGGACCTGCCTGAGTCTATATAAAGGCTAGGAGGGCACGAACTAGATCTCTCTCTCATACTTTCACATACACACCTCCACGCCAGATCGCATCTGCGCACCCCTGTAACCTTTGGTTCCGCCGTAATCAAGAGCAGACAAGCAGGAGTAGGGTTTTCCCTCCGGGGGCCTGAACCTGGGTAAACCTTGTGTCCCCGTGTTGCTTGTTTGCTAACCGTTCCATGATCTCCAGCATCCCCATCTTCTCCAAAACCCAAGTCCATAACAATGGGCATTGATGAGATCAAACCTCGTCAATGGAAGAGCACAACTCCGTAAGTGAGCATGTACTCAAGATGTCAGATTACGCCGATAAGCTTGTATCCTTGGGAATAACAATTCCCATTGACTTAGGCATCCATCGTGTTCTGAAGTCTCTGCCACCTAGCTATAAGAGCTTCGTGCTGAACTATAATATGCAAGGCATGAAGAAGTCTCTCCCCGAGCTTCTGTCAATGCTTAAAACTGCAGAAGTGGAGATCAAGAAAGAACATCAAGTGTTGATGATTAATAAGAACACTGGTTTCAAGAAAGACAAGAAGGGAAAATGGAAGGGAAGTAAGGGCGGCAAGTCGGTTGCCGTGCCTGAAAAGAAACCCCGAGTTGTACCTAAGTCTGATACCGAGTGCTACTATTGTAAGGGGACTGGCCACTGGAAGCGCAACTGCCCCAAGTATTTGGCAGACAAGAAGGCCGGCAAGGCAAAAAAAGGTATATATGATATACATGTTATTGATGTGTACTTGAATAGTGCTCGCAGTAGCACCTGGGTATTTGATACCGGTTCAGTTGCTAATATTTGTAACTCGAATCAGGGGTTGCGGAACAAGCGACCGCTAGCAAGGGGTGAGGTCAAGATGCGTGTCGGCAATGGATCAAGCGTTGATATGATCGCCGTCAGAATGCTCCTCTCCACTTGCCGTCCGGATTAGTAATAAACTTGAATAATTGTTATCTGGTGCCTGCAATGAGCATGAACATTGTATCTGGATCGTGTTTGATGCGAAGTGGTTATTCATTCAAATCCGAGAACAATGGTTGTTCTATTTATATGAATGAAATCTTTGATCGTCATGCATCGATGATGAATGGTTTATTTCTATTGAATCTCGATAATAGTGTTACACATATTCATAATGTTGATGTTAAAAGGATTAAACTTAATGATGATATATCCGCATATATGTGGCACAGCCGTCTAGGCCATATTGTTGTTAAACGCATGAAGAAGCTCCATTCGGATGGACTTTTGGAATCACTTGATTTTGAATCATTTGATACATGTGAGCCATGCCTTATGGGCACGATGACTAGAACGCCGTTTTCCGGTTCAATGGAATGGCGACAGATTTATTGGAAATTATACATTCTGATGTATGTGGTCCAATGAGCGTGTCGGCGCGAGGTTGATATCATTATTTTGTTACTTTCACAGATGATTTAAGTAGATACGGTTATATCTAAATGATGAAACACAAGTCTGAAACCTTTGAAAGTTCAAGGAATTTCAGAATGAAGTGGAAAATCATCGTAATAGAAAGATCAAATTTCTACGGTCCGACCGTGGAGGTGAGTATCTAAGTTACAAGTTTAGCACTCACATGAAAGATTGTGGAATTGTTTCACAACTCACACCTGCCTGAACACCACAGCGAAATGGTGTGTCGAAACGTTGTAATCATACTTTATTGGATATGGTTCGATCTATGATGTCTCTGACGGACTTGCCATTGTCATTTTGGGGTTATGCACTAGAAACTGTTGCATTCACTTTAAATCGGGCACCATCTAAATCCATTGAAAAGACACCGTATGAATTATGGTTTGGAAACAAACCTAAGCTGTCATTTCTTAAAGTTTGGAGATGCGATGTTTATGTGAAGAAAGTTTAACCGGATAAACTCAAACCCAAATCGGAAAAATGCATCTTCATAGGATACCCTAAGGAAACTATTGGGTATTCCTTCTATCACAGATCCGAGGGCAAGGTTTTTGTTGCCAAGAATGGATCCTTTCTAGAGAATGAGTTTATCGCGAAAGGTGTGAGTAGTCGGAAGGTAGAACTCGAAGAGGTTATTGAACCTTCTCTTCAAAGTATGGCGAGTAGCGCAGCGCCGGAAGTCGTTCTGGAGTTGGCTTCACCAGTTGAAGAGGGAACTAATGATAATGATCATGAAACTCCGAAAGAGAGTACTACCAAAACTCGCAGGTCTAGCAGGACGCGTGCAGCTCCCGAACTGTATAGAAATCCTGTCATGAATTTCATGGTTGATGAAAATGATGACCCTGCGACGTATGAAGAAGTGATGATGAGCCCAAATTCCAACAAATGGTTAGAAGACATGAAATCCGAGATGGAATCCATGTATGAAAATCAAGTTTGGAACTTGGTGGATTTACCTCACGACCGAAAGGCCGCGGAGAATAAATGGATTTTCAAAAGAAAAACTTATGCTCATGGTAATGTGACCGTATAAAAAGGTCGACTTGTCGCAAAGGGGTTATGAAAAATTCAAGGAGTTGACTACAATGAGACATTCTCTCCCGAAGCGATGCTTAAATTAGTTAGGATTATGTTAGCAATTACTGCATATTTCGATTATGAGATATGGCAAATGGATGTCAAAACCGCGTTTCTCAATGGTAATATTGAAGAAGAGTTGTATATGATACAACCAAAGGGTTTTGTCGATCCTAAGGATGCTAACAAGGTGTGGAAGCTTCACCGATCCATCTATGGATTGAAGCAAGCATCACGAAGTTGGAAACTTCGCTTTGATGAGGTGATCAAAGAGTTTGGATTGGTCCAAACTTATGGAGAAGCTTGTAGTTACAAGAAAGTGAGTGGAAGCAATGTGGCATTTCTGATATTATATGTGGATGACATATTATTGATCGGAAATGATATAGATCTTTTAAACAGTGTTAAAAGTTATCTAAACATCAAATTTTCAATGAAGGGCCTAGGTGAAGCATCATACATATTAGGTATAAAGATCTATGGAGATAGATCTAGGCGCCTAATAGGGCTATCGCAAAGTACATACCTTGATAAGATTTTAAAGAAGTTTAAAATGGACGAAAGTAAGAAGGGGTTCTTACCTATGTTGCAAGGCACGACATCGAGTAAGACTCAAAGTCCGGCTACGGCGGAAGAAAGAGAGATAATGGACAAAGTCCCCTATGCTTCAGCGATAGGCTCTATAATGTACGCCATGCTATGTACAAGACCGGATGTGGCACATGCTATTAGTTTGATTAGTAGGTACCAATCGGATCTAGGTTCGGAACACTAGAAAACGGTCAAGAATATCCTTAAGTACTTGTGAAGAACTAAGGATATGTTTCTTGTATACGGAGGTGAAGAAGAGCTCGTCGCTAAGTGCTATGTCGACGCTAGCTTTGACACCGATCCGGATGACTCTAAGTCTCAATCCGGGTACGTATTTCTCATGAATGGTGGAGCGGTTAGTTGGACGAGCTCCAAACAACCTATGGTGGCGGGATCAACAACGGAGGCCGAATATGTTGCTGCTTCGAAAGCGGCTCAGGAAGCAGTTTGGATGAAGGAGTTCATATCCGAACTAGGTGTGGTTGCAAGCGTGTTGAACCGAATGGTGATCTATTGTGACAACAATGGTGCCATTGCCAATACCAAAGAACCAAGGTCTCATAAGTATTCCAAGCATATTAAGCGCCGGTTTCACTCCATCCATGAACATGTCAAGGATGGAGATATAAAGATTTGTAAAGTACATACAGATCTCAGTTTAGCATATCCGTTGACTAAAACTCTCCCTAGAGCAAAACATGATCAACACCAGAACTCCATGGGTGTTAGATACATCACTATGTAACTAGATTATTGTCTCTAGTGCAAGTGGGAGACTGAAGGGAATATGCCCTGAGAGGCAATAATAAAGTGTTTATTATGTGTATTCCAAGTATATGATAGATGTTTATTTTTCATGATATAATTGTATTAATACGAAAACGTTAATACATGTGTGTTTAATAAACAAACAGAAAGTTCCTAGATATGCCTCTCTCATAAACTAGCTCGTTGATTAACAAGATGATCAAAGTTTCCTGATCATAGACATTGGATGTTGTTAATAACGAGATCACAACATTAGTGTAATGATGTGATGAACATTCATCCAAAGTATAGCATTACGATCAAAGTCATTAAGTTTATATTGCTATAACAACTTACGAAGTGATCCTAATCCTTAGGCCATGAGATCATGTCAATCACTAACACCGGAAGAGTTTCTTGATGACATCAAACGTCACACCGTAACTGGGTGATTATAAAGATGGCTTCAAAACTACTAAAGTGTTATGTTGAGGCTCATGGATCGAGAGTGGAATTTTTTCATCCCGATGACGGATAGATATACTCTGGGCCCTCTCGGTGATATCAGATTGATTAGCATGCAAGCAAGTGATTTGATCACTAGAATGTTATATCACGGGAATGAGAAAAGAGTACATGTCAGTAACGAGATCAAACTAGGTATGGAGATACCGATGATTGAATCTCGGACATGTAATATATCGTGAAACAAAGGGATTAAGGTACTAGCGTAAAAGGTTCCGACGATCACATGAAAGTCATCGTTGAATGTGTGGGAGTCAGTATGGATCTCCAGGTCCCGCTTCTGATTATTGATCAAAGAAGGTTCTCAATCATGTCCGCATTATTTGAAAACCGTAGGGTGGAACACTTAAGGGACACTGACATCCAATTGGAGCAAAAGTTTCATGCCGGAAAGAATAACAAGCGCAGGAGTTTATTTCACTAGATACCGAAACAGGTTTTCGGGTGAAATTGCAGAAGGTGTTTTTGCATGTGAAATGGAATACTAGCAAGGGGTTATATGTGAATGTTTGTCACTAAAGTAATTGACAAAATTCTGAATAAATAAAAGGAGTTTTATTTAATGAGAGTTTGCATTAAATTTGGTGGAAATTTAATAGCAATTTTGAGTGGTATTTTGAGTGGAGGGAATTGAAGAGATTTTTGTGAGTGGAGTGTCCACCCACATGAATGAAGGAGGGGAGGGGGCATCCCCCATGGCTGGCGGACACCCCCTTGGGTGCCCTCCTCCTCCTATAAAAGGCACCCCCTCTCCTCTCTCTCACTTACACCTCCTCGTGAAGGATCTCTCTCCCCCTCTAGAATTTATCCCCCATGGTCTCGGACTAGCGAGATACATGTTCCCGGTGGATATTCGGCAAGAAAGGGTTGTGCTTCCGCTGCATCGCTGGACCGAGGAGGCGGAGGTTTCTCGGTGTCTTATACGTGTGTGCGAGCACGGATGCGCTACTGTTTTGCGGCCCTAGGACTTCCTCTCGATCTTGAGATCGACAAGAGATCGTCTACATCGACCACGAGTTTAACTCATTAAGCTTTGTCGGTCTTCAAGGGTATGTTCTCTATGGATATACATATGCTCATTGTTTGTATCTAGTAGATAGATCTTGGTACATAGTTCCCATCGTAGGAATTTTTTTGTTTTCTATGTTGCGAACCCTACACTATGGACCTCGGTCCAATCTTTACCATTGATACATCTTCCAATGTTACTTGTTTACTTTCTGCAAACCATCATCACCTTCCACACCATACAATTAATCCTTTGTTTTTAGAAAAACGGTGAGCTTGACAACCTCACTGATCGTTCGGGAAAAGTCTTGAGTTTGTGTTGTCCAGGTTTCCACGTTGCTTGCAACACCTTTGAGACGTTTCCTTCCTCCTACTGGTTCGATAACCTCGGTTTATTACTAAGGGAAGGCTTGCTTCTGTGCTCTTCACACCTTGCTCTTGGGGTTTCCATTGAAGCGCTCCCACATCAACACCGGGCGCCATCAAGCTTTCTAGCGCTGTTGCCGGGGAGGCTAAGGATGTCTTCACAAGGGGAGTCCTCCTCAACCTTTCTCTTTGCTTTGTTTTTAGTTTTCTTAGTTCCTTTTGCTTGGTTTTGTTTACCTTTTTATTATCAAAAACTCCAAAAAAATTAGTTTAGTTTGGTTTGCTTTCTCTTATCAAAAACACAAAAAATTACTTCTTACTCTGGTTGCTGGTCTGTTGTTTCCTTGCTTGGTCATGCTTTCTATCAATGGATGGCTACTTTGAAACTAGTTCTTATTGGCAAGGTGGGTTCACGGAAGAACAAAAGTACTGTTATAAGGAACACCTTTTGTCACAAAAAGGGAAACACTTATGGGCACAAATTGATAAATTGAATTCTTTTGCTAGAGAGGTGTGCTCTACTTATAATGTTACTTATTGCTTTGATAAAGCTTGTTGCTGTAGGAGGTATAAACACCTCCCTTTTCAATGTGAGTATAATGATAATGTTACCATATCCTCTTATGTTGAAGGAAATTATGACCTTTATGATGTGGAACAAATTGAAGAATTCATTGCTTTCAAGGGTGCATTTGAACTTGCCAGTTTGCTTGAAAATACTGATGATGCACCTTATGAATATGAGGTTTATGAGATACTTAAATTTTTCTTTGATAATTACAAGTAATAAAATGGCTATATTCTTGAATATTTTAATAGGTGCTTTCCACAAACGGAAGAGACTAATGCCTTGCAGGAGCCTATGGAAGAAGAAATTGCTGCAACAGGAAACTCATTAGATGAAAAAAGAGGAGGATGAATGTTATGCTCCTGTGGATTATTTTGAAATATCTACTATGGGTAAAACTTGTGATGATGTTCCTATGCCTGTTACCTATAGTAATGATCATGATCTGGAAAAAGCACACTACTTTTGATATTGAAAATCTCTTTGGTACCAATTCTGAAAATTCTATTGCTTATGATGATACGTTACCTCCCATTTATGATGATTACAATGATAATATTGATATTTTCAGTCCACCTACTATTGAGGAGAAAATTGATTGTGATTACAATATGCCTCCTATATTTGATGATTATGGTGATGAGAATAATAATGATAGCTGTTTTGTTAAATTTGCTCCCACTACTTATGTGGAGAGTAATAATCATTTTATGCATGTGGCTCATGATAAGAATGTTTTATGTGATAGTTATATTGTTAATTTTATTCATGATGCTAATGAAAGTTATTATGAGAGAGGGAAACATGGTCTTATGTATCTCAACAATATTAAGTTCCCCTCTTTATGTTGAAAATCTTGAAGTTACACTTGTTTTGCTTTCATATGCTTGTTGCTTTGTGCTTCTTTGATTTATTTTCTTACAAGGTTCCTATGCATAGGAAGTGGGTTAGACTTAAACGTGTTTTGAATTTGCTTCTTGATGCTCTCTTTTACTTCAATTCATATTTCTTATGTGAGCATCTTCTCAAACTATCATGCCTAACTTAAAGGCATTAAATAAAATTACTTGTTGGGAGATAACCCAAGAGTTTCCTTGAGTTTTGGAAGTTATTACTTCAGTAATGACCTCTCCTTATCCTTTTTGTTGCTTTTATGCCAAGAATGACCTCTAATGAGAGGGAAGTAAGATTTGGGGAGTTGCTGTCCGGAAACAGATTTCTATCCTCCACTGATGTCTACGCACTTCTATTCTTGTAGACAGTTGATGGGCCTCCATGTGTAGAGATTTGTAGAACAGCAGCAAGTTTCCCTTAAGTGGATTACCCAAGGTTTATCGAACTCAGGGAGGAAGTGGTCAAAGGTATTCCCTCTCAAGAAACTCTGCAATCAAGATACAAGAAGTCTCTTGTGTCCCCAACACACCCAATATAGGTTCAATAATTTCGGCGAAGAGATAGTGAAATACAAGTGGTAACGGTTCCATAAAATAGCTTGACGGTGAGGCAAAGACTAAAGGCAACAAGAAGGAAGCAAGCAAACATGCAACAGATCTAGTAGCAAACGGTGTTTCAATGCTTAAAAACAAGGCCTAGCGATCATACTTTCACTTGTGAACACTCTCTCATATAAATATCCTCTCTTCATGATACTACTCTTAACTACTCTTCGGTTGGACACTCTAATCCAAGGTAGGGCTATAACAGCACACCTCAAAGTCCGCCTTCCCCAATCTAGATTACCCCACACTTTCACCTTGAGAGTTAGATGGTTCCAACAAACACCACAATTTCATAGAGACATCCAACTCCAAATATAACTCATAACAAATATTCAATCTAGCCAAAGTGGCACACACGGTATGCCCGCTGTCACTTTCACACACGTGGGGAAAAGCATAGATCTATTAAAGCACAAAGAGTATTTATGTAGACTCAAGCCTAAGTGCCACCATGGCGTGCACGCTATCGCTTTCACACACATGGGGAGAACATAGATCTATTGAAGCACTTGAGTAGCAAGGTAGATCTACTTGATTACAAAGCTCATGACCACAAGATCATGCATAGAGAGAGATGAACACATAGCTACCAGTAGAGCCCTTAGCCATGAGGAAGAACTACTCCCTCCTCATCATGGGAATCAACAATGGTGATGAAGATGGCGATGGATATCGATGGGGGCACTTCCCCATCCCGGCAGGGTGCGGAACAGAGACTTCCTGTCCCCCGAATCTCCCCTTCGGTGGAGGCAGCGCAGCAGAGGTTTTCGTGGATTTCTTCTGGATGCCCTAGGGTTTTGGGTCGGAGGATTCTTATAGGTGCAGGAATCAAGGTCGGTGGGGGGTCCAGGGGGCCCACACCCCCTGTGGGCGCCCCCAGGGCTTGCCCGCGCCTAGGGGTGCGGCCACCCTGTGGCCCCCCTCCGGCTTTGTTGCGTGGTTCCGTGTTGCTCCGGGAAAATAATAACTTTGGATTTTGTCCCGTCCAATTCCGAGAATATTGATTTTCTGCCTTTCTGGAACCAAAAACAGAAGAAAACATGCAACTGGCACTGTGGCAACTTGTTAATAGGTTAGTTTCAGAAAAGATATAAAAACACCTCAAAGTATAGACAAAGCAAATCAAAGTAGATACGAAACAAGCATGGAGCATCAAAAATAATAGATACGTCTCCGACCTATCAAGCATCCCCAAGCTTAACTCCTGCTCGTCCTCGAGTAGGTAAGTGATAAACAGAATAATTTTTGAGGTGACATGCACCCTTACAATAAAGATCCAACTAATTGCAAGCATTGAAAGCTGGGATCAAAGAAATCTAAACATGTGCATGAAAGATGGAGTTCTAACAATAGGACATAGTAACTATGCATGCAACATGAAAGGCTACAAACAAAGATCATGAATAACATGCATTGAAAAACGTTTGTTTGTTTCACATACAGAAAACATAGCATAGTGGCAATCATCTTGTCCCTCATAGAGTAGCAATATAGATGCATAGGACACCTTCAAAGTTCACAAGGGTGACTAGAAACAAATAGCACAAGAACAAGTAATATCACAATATGCATCAATAAATAAGCTTTGGAACACTGCACACAGAATGACAACTATGCTCTCAAATGGTGCCTAAAGGTAGAAGGTGGAGACTCAACATAATGGTGGAAGAAAGGCCTTTTTTTAAAGGAAGCAGGGATTTCAAGTTTCAAAAAGAGCTTCCAAAAATTATGGTACTTGTTAGCTTTCAGCCCTCATTGCTCCTATCATAAGCATCTTGAAGTGATTAAGGTTAAAGTGCCAAAGATGGAGTATATGCTTGACGAAGTATAAGTTGGCAATCTCAAGTCCCTTGAATACGAGGGCCACACCTCATGCATACTCAACTTTGGTCACAGGTAAGTTCTTGTCATTGTAAGTATTTGCATATCGTTGAGAACCACCAACGGGGTACCCCTTGCACATGGTACAGGAGCTTTCCCATAACCAAAATGACAAGGCAAGCAGACAATGAGCATCTCCGCAATATTTTTATTTAATATATGCATAGCTTTTTATTGAGGATGCTTCATAGATAGATCACTATGGTGATGCTACAAGTTTCCACCATGATTAGGCATGGCTTAGGCTGGCGGCCCAGGCGTTTCTCTAACACAAAATACAAACTCCATGGACTTACAAGTTCCCTCTTTATTTCACACCGGTGACATCCATAGACAAAAGAGCATGATATCAACTGAGTATAAAGTACAATTGCAATGTTGAAAACGTTCCCCGTGACATCACGGTTCTGCTAATTCCAATGTATAAGTGCAAGCATATACAACATTTTAGAGGTCCAAACCTTTAATAAGGTAGAGATCCCTGTGTTTACAATGCTAGTCCCTGGATCAATAGCTAGCATCCACAGTTAAGATGTAATATCAAGAAACAAAGGTCATAATACAACTTTATAACCAGGAATAAAATAATTTATTACATCTTACATAGCTCATTTGGCTATCTCATTACAATGCAACAGAATATAACAATAGCATGGGGTCCTTCATCTTCAAAGTGCCACAGGCAGTCATGTTGGTTGTAGACTTGTAATCCTAATCAATAAACTTCACTAACATCAAACAAACCTACAACATAATAAGTTACAGCCACAAGGGTCAATACATTTGAATTGTATTGGCAAGTGATACTATGGTAATATAGTGGAGTCTATCATCTATATGCATTTGGCTAATTGGAGCTTAGGCTTGCTTTGCTCAAAATAGGTTTTCCTTATCATTTGAAAACACTAAGTTTTTGCTTGACAAAATCACCAAAGGCATCTCCCAATAGAAATTGGTGATCCTTCAACCCTTGTTCAACCACAAGTTTTTAACTTAGAAATTGGGATGAGGAGATTCTTGATAGCTTCCATGTCTTGATGCTCAAATTGTCCTTTGCCAGGGACATGGCTAAGTACTTAGATTTTACACCTCAAATCTCTTTGTTCCTGGGTGTCCATCCACAAGTGAGATACACAAGGTAAACCATAGAAATGGGCTTTGTATAACCACTCAACACAAACCATTCCTTCCATTCCACCCAGGTGATTCATTCACTTAGTTGTTTTATTAAACAAAACACAAGTCCTTGACTTAGAAATATTCTATAGCATGAATATAATCCACCCTTGTTTTCTACTAGCTAATCTAAGCATGATGGTAGTAGGAATCTTAACTTAGGAAATTTCTACTAAGGTTTCATCTACTAGGATTTCCCATGGCATAGTTTATACTTAGCAAAATTTCCATGCAAGTCCTTCTTAGAAATATCACTAATGCATAGTGAAAATAATGGGACAAAAGTATGAAGCATCACTTGCCTTTTTGGTAGAGAATATAAGTTCACTCCTTGATATTGCAATATTCACACTCTTCAAGTCACTACAATTCAATCAAGCAAGCAATAATTTCAATCTACCATTCAAGCAAACATCACATAAAATAATAGAAACAAAGCAATGCATGCAAGCATGCCAAAGATTGTTTTATTTGGAAAAGTGGTTTCTAATAGGTTATAAACATTCTAAAACACTTAATGGTCATTTTATAAAGGTGGCAAAACCATTTGCAAAAGATTTTATTTATAAATCATTTTTAAACCAAATCAATATTTTATGTGGTTAAAAATGCTTTTTAGCAAAGTAATAATATTTATAGGGTTCACCAAATACATTTTTAATTCTAAAACTTGGTGTTTGGGGGTCAGAGAGTTTAAATCAAAGCATTTCCCACAGGTTTTTCTCCAAAATCATTTTAAACCATAATCAACTTTTTTATTTGGCTAGAAATGCTTTTATTCAAAGATTTATTCCTTAGAATCTCAAAATAAGTTTTTAAAACCAAAAGTTGGTTTCTATGGTCAGTAGGTTCAAAACAATCCATTTTCCAAAGATTTATCACAAAAAATTTTTTAGAATGAATTTTATATTCAAATTATGCCTACACAAGTTTCTGCAAAAACAACCATTTTACCAGAAGCAATTTACTAAAAAAAGGGCATGGTTGGAAAGTACTTGTCTTGCTGATTCCATTGATATAAATTTGTAAAATTTGGACGTGTGGTTTTAAAGTTATGAAATTTACAAATTTCATCATCTAATAGATCAAATCCTATTTTTAAAACAAACTCTGGGCCACGTGTCTTGTTCTGATAGGCTAAAAACAGTTCATGTGGATTGACTAACGTGGTGTGTTGGATTTTAAACAGATCGTGCGGCACAGAGTCAAACTTACCCCTTCAAGTTATGTTTAATCGCATCTAGTGGATCAAGATCTAACGACCTAAAGTAGCTAACCCTAAACGGGCGGCGCTAGCGGTGGCGACAGGCGGCGGCGTGCTCAGACGAGGGTGGCGCTGGCGATGCAGGAAGAAAAAGTGATAGAGGAAAGGCTCACCGAGGTCGTCGTGGCGTGCTTTTGCTCAACGATGCCGCAGTTGTCGAAGGGGCGCTCGGGGTCGACGTGGATTGCTCGTCGGAGAAGCTCTTGGCGACAGTGTGCTCGGGCGGACGATGTTGGCGATGCTACAAGGCTCGGAAAGGCAAGATAAGTAGTCCATTAGATGCGTACGATGATCCTGGTTATGTGTCACATCCCAAGATTTTCCAAATCTTGTAATGTGAAAAATAAATGAATAAAATAAAAACTTTGTTGATTTTCAGAGTGAGAAGAAACTTTTTGAATCCAATTGGAAACCTTCAAACCTTTTTGATCAAACAAATCCTAAAGGGATTTGAAAAAGTTAAACAATTAATAAAGAAAATATTTTGAATATTTAAAATTACTATTTTGGATCTTTTAATAAAAGGATTTGGTTTTCAAAAGAAAAAGTGGATTTACAAATAAAGATTATTTTATAGAGCAAAATTAAACCTTGGCCAATATTTTGAAATAAAATGTTTTGTTTTGATTAAAAACAGTAAAGGTTTATTTAAATAAAATAATAAGGATTTAATATCCAATTTTATTTAAGTAAAGGCTTTTCCCATTTTTAATAAACACTAAAACTTATTTATTTTAAATAAGTTTTCCAAGTATTTTATATTCTCAAATAAAACTGTTGCCTGCCAAAACCCACCGGCGAGCAGCGACGAGCAACATGAAGAGCCGAGAGGCTCCCAGAACTGCTGGTGGGCCTGGTCCCTCGGGCAACGGCCCGCAAAACTCCGGCACACGTCCTGGCTGGTTCGAGGGCGTGCCACCTGACCTATACCTGGTCAGGAAGGTGAAGGATTGCTTCGATTGGTTTCCTGCATGGCAAACAAACATACGTAAAATTCGAGCCGCGACCGGCTCCCAGGTTTCCCTGTGAATCGGCTCCTGGAGCCAATTATCCCATGGTTCTGTATTAGAATCTACGATAACATGGGGTTTTGCTTCATCAATACAAGTTAACTCGATCTACGACAGTTTAACGTTTTCACCACATAATTGGAACATCCTACACGTAATTGAGCCTGGTGGACATGAAAGATGATAGAAAGCTAACCCTAGAGAAGGCCTAACAACCGACGTAAAGTCAATTCCCGGAACAACTCCTCTCGAATTGGCAAACCATATCCTTACATGCCACTGGATCGTTCAACCCGTTTGCAAGGCCTGATCATGTGGATATCAAACTAAACCTTGGAAAACAAGGCAAAACTATAACAGATCAAATCGACTGAATAAAGATCAAGCAAGGTGCTACCCTTACACCCAAAAAAGGTGCAAAGGCAGCGAGATAAGTAAAGGCAGCATAATTAAACAATCATAGCAAAAAGCACCGATGCTAGCCTAAACAAATCTATGATAATAGTATTACTCGCCATCAACAAGGCTTCAGTACGAGTAACACCAAATAACGCATAAGCAGATACTGCCTAGATCGCAAGATGCGATCTAGGCAGCATGACACTTACCCGAGAAAAACCCTAGAAAAAAGGGGTGGCGATGCGCCGAGATTGTGTTTGTTGTGAACGTGATCGTTCTCCTTTTCTCAATAACCTTAGGTACATATTTATAGTCCGGAGACTTTCTATCTTTGGAATAACCCTAACAATCCTATCTCTTTACTTAAACCGAAACGTAACCTACTACAATATAAGATACACGGGCAATTTAGCCCAAATCCACGCACAAGGCCGATTCAACAACACGTTGCATATATGTATCTTCCAAGCCCATCTTGATTACGGACCATCTCCTCCTTTGGCCAAAATATGGCGATAACACATGCCCCCCTGGTTTTGGCAATAATAATTCCAAAACCACTCTGCTGATGTTTTTTCTTCTCTTTTTTTTGTATCGGGTTACGCGTTGCCAGAATGCGTTGCAGAGCAGAATCGTCACGCCACCCCCTCATCATGATGCCTTGTCTTCTCAACTTCTCCGCAGTGCATGATTTGACCGTTTTGGCACCACATTATGGAAACTGCTATGGCATTGAACCGTCTCCCACTATTCCCCTTATTTAAATTCATCTGAGCAGTTTGCAGCCCCCATCTTCCTCCATTAGCCAAAAAAACCCTCTTCCTCCGCCGAAAAAAACCCTCTTCCTCCGCCATGGCTTCCTCTTCTTCCTCCAAATCATCCGCCCTTTCCTCCCAATCTTCCAACACGATGAGCAACCGAGAGCCGACGCCGGAGCACCCGCCAATGGCGGCGTACGAGGCTCTCGCCCCACAATGGTGGGACGAGAGGGACTGGGACTTCGCCGCCTGGTCGGAGGACGACGAGTCCCTGACCGACGGCGAGGAGGGTCTCCAGTTCCTTGTCGACGGGGAACTGGAGGTGGAGAGCTCTGACGACGCCTGGTCCTGGGATGGCGTCGAATCCTCCGACGAGGAGGAGGAAGCGGAGGAGGACACCTCCTCCGATGAATACCCGCCGGTGAAGCGCTTCCGCGCCGGGTCCAGCGAGGACACAGAAGACGACGACGAGGACGAGGAGGCCCCCGCTGACATCCTCAGCAGCAGCGACGAAGACGACGCCGGCAGCAGCGCTGATGACAGCGAGTACGACGACGGCGAGGACAGCGGCGACGACACCGGCCTCTAGATTAGGAACTAGTAGTAGTAGTACTAGCAGTAGATTTCCTTTTGTAAGCAATCGGCTTCATTGTAAACAATCGTCTTTTGAATCAACAAAGATTGCTTTTCCATTTCGCTTTTGCCGATAGTCAAAATAGGTCAACGTTCCAGAAGCCGATAGCAATGTATCGGCTTTCACCATACTAGCTCATATGGTCAACCAAGTCAAAACCCAACGAGCCGATGGTAACACATCGACTTTCCCCACAAACATTGACAAAGTCAACTTTGGTCACACATTTAGATAAATCTGAGCGGCCACTCTCCAACCTCAAACGGTAGCCTGCGACCCTCTTCAAAAAGGCTAAACCAGATCTCCAACCTCCTCACCGCATAGATCGAGCTTACAACGACAAGAACCCTCGATCCCCAATCGCATAGATCCATCTCCGCCGGCAAACTAGATGGCAAAATCGTCCAATACCAGCGCAGCGGTATCTGGTCTGAAGGTACGCCTGCTCCTCGCAGTCTGAACACGGTGCTAGAGTTAATAGCAAACACCTGAATTAATGCTTTATTCCAACGTTAAATTTTTTAGGTTTCAGACATCCTGCTGCCCCCCGAGCATCAGTCGAGGCGGGGCCAGTCGTGAGCCCCAAAAGGGCTCGCAAGGGACTGCAAACTCCTTCGTCGAGCCAGGAGGTTTCGCAACATCACCCTCCATGCTCTTACCAATTGTTTTTTTTTATCTGCCGATTCATCACTATTTACATCGGCAAGCACCTTCCATGCAGGCGACTGACACTCCTAGCGGGAAAGCCGGGGCAGCGCCGATGTCTGCCGCAAGGCTGTATCTAGTAACCCCTGAAGGCGTAGATGAAACGGTTACCACTTTAGTCGAGCCCCCAGCGACAACACACAAGCCGATTGTCTCGTCATCTGCTGTCCCCTTGATCTTAGGAGAGGTATGTTCGCCTCGTTCGGCTCATCCTTCCATGTTAGATGCATACTGACGCCATTTCGGCCTGCCAGGGTTGTGATATTTCAGGCCTGCTGACGTTCGACCCTGAATCCATCGAACCAACTCTCCCTGTCGCCAACGATGAACCACTAGCAAGGGCTGTTCTACCTCAATTCCAGTGCCTCAAAGCCTTGCTGTCCTCCCCGATCGAGAAGTTGATCGAGGGTTTTGAAGAGGTGAAGAGTGTTCTTGCTGAAATCAAGGACCAACTCCCAGTAGCATTGCAGGTGAAGCTCTGGCCAGTTGTAACTCTGTCTTTCTACGGGTCAAGGGTGAAGTTGGCTCGCGAGAGGATTAATCTGCGCCGCGCCCAACTCCCACTGAAGGCCAACATTGCAGACAAATGTCAGCAGCTCAACGAGAAAAAGGCGTCTCTGGATGCCAAAACTGACACCTCTGTCAGCACCGCCGAGCTTGCATCCTTGAAAAAGGAACTGGGAGATCTTGAAGAGAAGGTCCGGGCGACTAAACAGCTCATCCGTGACAAGGAAGCATTCATCGCCCGCTCTCAAGACGAAGCGGAAGGCCTCAAAGCTCAACTGAAGACTGATCTGGCGGAAATACGTGCCCTAAACAAGCAGCTAGTGATGGGCAAGGACGAAGATGACGAAGCCGAGATCGCCGAGGTGGATCGTGTCCGTGCTGACGCCCTCCACGCCTTCGAGGCATTCCTTCAGTAGCTCATTCATGCAAACTGGCACCTGCTCGTAACAGTTTGAACCTCTAGAGTCGATGGCTGTGCATCGGCTATTTTTTTTATTGGCCGATTTCGTGTATCGGCCCCCATATTTCACTGTCCATCGTCCCACATGCTTGGGAAATATTTCTTGAGATGCTGACCGTTGACAGCCACTGGGAATTTCACGCCGTCTAGCTCCTCAAGCATGTACGCGTTCCCTCTTAAAACTTGATCGACCCTGTATGGCCCGTGCCAATTTGGAGACCATTTACCATATGCTGCATCCTTAGTCCCCAATGGCAATACAGCTTCCCATACCAGATCGCCAACGTGGAACTCCTTCGGTGTCACCTTCTTATTATATGCACGAGCTACCTTGGCCTTGTTCTCTTTGATTTTCTCAAGCGACCACAGCCTAAGCTCAGTCACATCCTCAACACTGTCACTCATCAGGGCCGCATATTCTTCAGTTGTTAGATCGTTCTGAAAAGTGACACGTCTCGATCCAGCCGTAATCTCCCAGGGCAATACGGCTTCTTGTCCATAGACTAGATGGTATGGCGAGGTTTTTATCGCTCCATGACATGACATGCGATAGGCCCATAAAGCCTCTGACAAAACCTCGTGCCAACGCCTAGGGTGCTCATCGATTTTCCTCTTGATCAACTTGATAAGGCTCTGGTTGGACGCTTCAGCTTGCCCATTTGCTTGAGCATAGTATGGAGATGATCGGATCAGCTTAATTCCCGTGTCCTCGCAGAACTCTCTAAACTCGTGAGAAGTGAAGACCGAACCTCCATCGGTCGTCATAGTTTGGGGAATCCCGAATCTATGAATGACATGTTCTTTCACAAAATCGATAACATCCTTCGAGGTCACTGACTTCATAGGGACGGCTTCCACCCATTTAGTGAAATAATCCGTAATGGCCAAAATCCACATGTGGCCTTTGCTTGATGGAGGATTGATCTTGCCAATCATATCCATGCCCCAACCTCGGAATGGCCAAGGTTTGATGATGGGGTTCATTGCTGACGCAGGTACTGTCTGAATTTTTCCAAATTTCTGACATGCTTGACACCCTTTGTAGTACTTAAAGCAGTCCTCAAGCATGGTGGGCCAATAAAACCCTGATCGCCTGATCAACCATTTCATCTTGTGAGCCGATTGGTGAGTTCCACAAGCGCCTTCGTGTACCTCGTGTAGGAGCCGATTGGCCTCGGTTGGTCCCAGACATTTGAGCAGTAACCCTTCCAGAGTCCTGTAGAACATGTCGTCCCCGATAAGCACATACTTCATGGCCTTGTACCTTATCCGTTTAGGTGCCCCCCGAGCCGAATCCTTCAAGTAATTGAAGATATCGGCTCTCAGTCGTCCGACTCCAGGAACTGTACTTGAACATCAGTTCCCTCTGCTACGTCCTTGTAGCCTGAAGCCATTTGTGCGAGATCATTCGCCTCTGTATTCTGCGATCGCGGGATCCAGTTAAAGTTTATGTACCGGAACTGTGCCATGAGCTCACGGCACTGCAACCATAATGGGAAGAGCGACTCGCTCTCACACTTGTATTCCTCCGTGAGTTGGGAAATCACCAATTTGGAGTCTCCAAAAATTTCCACTGCCTCTGCTCCAGCTTCGATGAGCAACTCCATTCCCTTGCGTATCGCCTCATACTCGGCGACGTTGTTGGTGCGAGGGGTAGCTAGCCTGATGGAGAAGGAATATGTTGCCCCCCGGGGCGACACGAGTAGGATGCCAATGCCGCAACCATCATCACAAACCGATCCATCGAAAAACATAGCCCACGCTCGTATAGACAGCGCTGCTATGTCAGTGTTGATCCTTTCAGCAATAAGGTCGGCCAATGCCTGCCCCTTAACCGCTTTCGCGGGTTGATACCGGATGTCAAATTCCGATAATGCAAACATCCATTTGCCGAGTCGGCCTTTCAACATAGGAGCCGACAGCATGTGCTTTATGACATCTGATTTGCATATAATGATAATCTCTGCTGAGAGCAAGATGTGGCGCAGCTTGGTGCAGGTGAAAAACAGGCAGAGGCACAACTTATCGATCTCAGGATACCTTGTCTCTGCATCCAGCATCCTTTTGCTGATGTAAAACACAACCCGCTCCAGACCATCATAAACCTGCACCACCACCGAGGCGATGGACGTGTCAGCTACCGACAAGTAAATGTAGAACGGCCTATCCGGCTGGGGCGGAACCAATACTAGTGGCTTCGTTAGATATTCTTTGATCTCGTCGAAGGCTCGTTGTTGTTCTGTCCCCCAGCGGAACTCTTCATCAGATTTAATTTTCACCAGTCCCATGAACGGCTCTATTCTTCCTGACAGATTGGAGATGAATCTTCTGACGAAGTTGATCTTGCCGATGAGAGACTGCAGTTCTTTCTTCGTGGTAGGTGGCTTCATTGTTCGCACTGCCTCCTGACTTTTCAGGCCGATCTCAATTCCGCGTTCATGGACCAAGAAACCCAAGAACTGACCGGCCGTCACCCCGAAGGCACACTTCTTTGGATTCATTCGTAGCCCGAATTTCCTTGTTCGATCCAGGACGCGTCGCAGATCGTCCAAGTGTCCTTGTACTGAAGCAGACTTGACCACCACGTCATCGATATAAATCTCCACCAGCTTGCCTATCAGATCATGGAAAATGTAATTCATGGATCTTTGGTATGTGGCGCCGGCATTCTTCAGTCCAAACGTCATGACTACATATTCAAACAACCCCACCGAACCTGGGACTCTGAATGCAGTCTTGTGTATATCTTCCGGAGCCATAAAAATTTGGTTGTAACCGGCATTGCCATCCATGAAGCTCAAGATCTTATGACCAGCAGCTGCGTTGATTAATGTCTCTGCTACCGGCATCGGATACTCATCCTTCGGAGTGGCTCTATTGAGATCCCGAAAATCTATGGCAACACGCCAGCGGCCATCTTTTTTCTCTACAGGTACGATACTAGAAATCCACTCAGCATACCTGCATGGCCTGATTAACTTAGCTGTCAACATTTTCTCGATCTCTTTCTTGACTTCTTTCAAAATTTCGACCTTCATTTGTCGTGCTCGCTGCTGGAATGGCCGAAACCCTTTTTTAAGCGGGAGTCGATGCTCAATGATGCTCCTGTCTAGCCCGGGCATCTCTGTATAATCCCAGGCAAAGCAATCTGGATATTCTTTCAACAAAGCTGTCATCGGACCCCGCAGATTCGGATCTAACTTCTTGCTGATAAATGTCGGTCGCGGCTTATCCCCAGGACCGATGTCAATCTCCTCTAGCTCATCAGCGGAGGTAAACCCATACCCTAGCTTTCCGTCACCTGCTAAATCGATGCTAAACACGGGGCAAACAGTTGGTGAGGATAACAAAGGTAATTTGGGCCGATTGCCGGAATCGGCCCCCTTTTTGATTGCATTAGTCAAGGAAGGTTTACAACTTATCTGTGCTCTACAATGGCAGGGAACCTCCCTACTACGACTGCATGACCTGTTTGTCGTAAGATTGCTGCTTTTTATTTTTTGTGGCTGATCGCAGGGATCGGCCATACCACGTACAATCGTGGACATCGCTACTCTGTCAGGCCAGTGGATAAGACCAGCCTCACCCCGTTTTTTGTAGCTTCAATGCGCTCACAGCCGTCTAGACTGACTCCAGAGATCGGCTCTTGGTCTCCTGCTTCCCAGATGTTCATGCCAGCTATGGAGATCTCGATCGAATCATCTGCATGAATGACCTCCACTTCATCTCCATCCCACTGTATCAGGCACTGGTGCATCGTGGATGGAATGCAGCAGTTGGCGTGAATCCAATCCCTCCCCAGCAAGACAGCGTAGGTGCTTTTGCTGTCAACGATGAAGAATGACGTAGGGATGGTTTTTCTGCCCACGGTCAGGTCCACATTCAGAACGCCTTGCGTCTCTGAAGTTTGGCCGTTGAAGTCGCTTAACGTGACGTTGGTTTTGATCAGATCTGCAGTGGAGCGTCCCAAACGCCGTAGCATGGAGTATGGCATTATATTGACTGCCGCTCCGGTGTCAACCAACACCTTGCGGACAGGCTGCCCATTGATATAACCTCGCAGGTACAGAGCTTTCAGATGTTTGTAGCCCTTCTCTTGTGGCTTTTCAAAGATAACCGGCCGTGGGCCGCAGTCGAACTGTGCCACTGGTAGTTCTTTGGCTCTTGGAGCGCAAAACTCTGACGGAAGTGTGAACACCATGTTTGTGCCAGCCGATGTCTTCGCATCGGCTTTTACTGGTTTGGGGCGCCACTCTTTTCTTTTCGGACGAGCCTCCGTTTCCAAGGTTTGCTGAACTTTCACGGCCAGATCGGGCCGTGCCTTCCTTAAAGCGTGGAGGTACTGCGCTTCGGCTTCCTCCAAGTTACGCAGCCGCTGAACTCGACGCTTTTGGGTGTGCCTGAGTCCATCGGGGCACCACCTTGGCCGGTGATATCTGTCTTCTTCTTTTCCACCCATTGGCTCCTCGAGGTCGTTTGCTCGAGGAGGGAGAGGCCCTAGGCGCTTGAACACTGAGACTGGACCTGTGTCATCCTCCTGCTGTCCACATTCTGGGCAGTTGTCGATTGTAGGCAATCGGCTCATTCCGGCATCCCAGCAATACTTGAAGAAGGGACAATCCCAATGTTTGTCCATGCCTTCCTTTTCCTTTGACTTTCCCCTAGCGAGGTGCTCATATCTTTCATCATCCCTATCGCGCCGGCGACGTCGGTCATACTGACGCTCATACTTGTTAAGGAGATGCGTGGAGTGTGGCTTATGATATCGCACGCTTCTCACTTGCTCCTCGGTTAAATACCGCCTGTCATCATAACGGGGCCGGTCACGTGGACCGGCCTCCTCTCTTTCTTTGCCCCGAGAGCGACCGTCTTCCTCCTTATATGTGCCATGGTGGTACATAGGTCCTGCCATATTAACATCGAACGAGAAATCCAACTGACGCCTCGTGGAGTGGCTGTGTTCTACCATGTTGACGCCGGGAAATGGGTTTGTGTCTACTTTCATGGCGAATTGCCCAAGGATCAGACGGCCCTGTTCTATCGCCGTTTGGATCTGGCGACGTAGCTCTTTGCAGTCATTGGTGGTGTGGGTGAACGAGTGATGCCACTTGAAGTATGGTCTCCCGTTCATTTCTTGAGCCGTAGGGATTTTATGGCCTTCGGGTAACTTCAGCTGCTTTTCTTTCAGTAGTAAATCGAATATCTGCTCAGCTTTGCTCACATCGAAGTAGAACCCTTTTGCAGGCCCTTGCTGTTTCACCCATTTGCAGGACACAAGATCTACCCCCCGAGCCCATTCAGCCACGGCCACCTCCTGGTCTTGTGCGGGATCCTCTTCTTCTGTATCGACCAGGCCTATCGGACGCTTGAACTTGTCTTGGTACAACTCAGGGTGGCGCTGTTCATACATTGTCAGTTTCTGGGCCATGTGCGCCAATGAATTGTACTCTACTTGGAAAGCCAGATCCTTGATAGGTGCTGAGAGACCCAACACTGCCAGCTCGACTGCTTCTTTCTCAGTTAAACGAGCCGAATAACATCGGTTCTTGACAGTCCTGAAACGCTGAATGTACTCAGCTACCGTTTCTCCCCGCTTTTGCCGCACCTGCGCCTGATCTGCAATGCCAGCCTCGGTAGCTTCTGAATGATACTGAATGTGGAACTGCTCTTCCAGTTGCTTCCAGGTCTGGATCGAATCCGGTGGCAACGAGGTGTACCACCCAAAAGCTGGTCCGGCAGAGATTGCGCAAAGAACCTTACGCGTAACTGATCCGATGCCGAAATCATGCCTAACTGTGCCAGGTATCGGCTCACATGCTCGATCGAGCTCGACCCTTCTGATCCGCTAAACCTTGAGAACTCAGGGAGCTGATACTTGGGTGGCAGCGGAATCAGATCAAACTCGTTGGGGTACGGCTTGGAATAGCCGATTGTCCTTCTTTTCGGCACGAAGCCGAACTGGTCTCTCAAGATGGTACGGATTTGCTCCACCGTTTGAGCTGCAGGGGCTAAATTCTCAGAACTCGCTCCGGTGGCGTACTTGGCTAGCCATGCCTGTTTATCAGCGTCCATCCCAGACATCCCTGCTCCGGAAATACCTGCCCCCGAAGCCCCTGCTCCAGAAACTCCTGTCCCAGAAATCCCTGCAGTTGCCACCTGGTTCGTGCGCGTCAAGTTATTGCAGTCCGGCACGTAGGTGCACACATATCCATGTGGGATTTCTTTAGGTGGTTCAAACAGGAATTGGCAATCGCCAGGGTCACCTCCAACCTTGTAGACGACGTACGCCGGTGCCCCTGGTGGCTCCGGAGCTGCAAGCGTGAATGGCAGCTGTGGCCTGGTCTGGAGCGGTCTTTCTCCCTGGTGAGTCCCTAGAGTAGGCCCCGACGGAGAGTACTGATGTTTCATGATCTCCTGAACTACGCGAACCGCGACGCGCTCGAAAGCGTTCACTAGGCTCTCAGAATGGCGGTGAAGAGAATGAGCCACCATGTAATTGACTTCCTGTCGCAGAGCTCTGGTGCGCTCCTCCGAAGGAACAGACAGATCCACCTCGTCAAGAGCACCTTCGGGTGAGAACCCTTTCCACCTGATGCCATGCTTACGGGTCCTCTCAAAAGAGCCGATGAGATCGGCTTCGAAGAGAGCTTTGATATCATCATACTTCGCCTTGTGCTCCTCAGGCAGATCGTCGTACGCGACCGGTCTGTTCTCCATCGCAGCGTCGGATGTTGATGTAGACGTTGTTGAATGTCCCACCGGGCGTGCCAGAATGTGTTGCCTGCCAAAACCCACCGGCGAGCAGCGACGAGCAACACGAAGAGCCGGGAGGCTCCTAGAACTGCTGGTGGGCCCTGGTCCCTCGGGCAACGGCCCGCAAAACTCCGGCACACGTCCTGGCTGGTTCGAGGGCGTGCCACCTGACCTATACCTGGTCAGGAAGGTGAAGGATTTCTTCGATTGGTTTCCTGCATGGCAAACAAACATACGTAAAATTCGAGCCGCGACCGGCTCCCAGGTTTCCCTGTGAATCGGCTCCTGGAGCCGATTATCCCATGGTTCTGTATTAGAATCTACGATAACATGGGGTTTTGCTTCATCAATACAAGTTAACTCGATCTACGACAGTTTAACGTTTTCACCACATAATTGGAACATCCTACACGTAATTGAGCCTGGTGGACATGAAAGATGATAGAAAGCTAACCCTAGAGAAGGCCTAACAACCGACGTAAAGTCAATTCCCGGAACAACTCCTCTCGAATTGGCAAACCATATCCTTACATGCCATAGGATCGTTCAACCCGTTTGCAAGGCCTGATCATGTGGATATCAAACTAAACCTTGGAAAACAAGGCAAAACTATAACAGATCAAATCGACTGAATAAAGATCAAGCAAGGTGCTACCCTTACACCCAAAAAAGGTGCAAAGGAAGCGAGATAAGTAAAGGCAGCATAATTAAACAATCATAGCAAAAAGCACCGATGCTAGCCTAAACAAATCTATGATAATAGTATTACTCGCCATCAACAAGGCTTCAGTACGAGTAACACCAAATAACGCATAAGCAGATACTGCCTAGATCGCAAGATGCGATCTAGGCAGCATGACACTTACCCGAGAAAAACCCTAGAAACAAGGGGTGGCGATGCGCCGAGATTGTGTTTGTTGTGAACGTGATCGTCCTCCTTTTCTCAATAACCTTAGGTACATATTTATAGTCCGGAGACTTTCTATCTTTGGAATAACCCTAACAATCCTATCTCTTTACTTAAACCGAAACGTAACCTACTACAATATAAGATACACGGGCAATTTAGCCCAAATCCACGCACAAGGCCGATTCAACAACACGTTGCATATATGTATCTTCCAAGCCCATCTTGATTACGGACCATCTCCTCCTTTGGCCAAAATATGGCGATAACAAAAACCTACTGAAGTGTTTTTGGTTTATTTTAGATTTCAAATAAAGTTTTTAATAAAACAAATCCTATTTGATTTAATAACTAAAGTCCATTTTATTTAATTGTTAATGGACCATAAAATAAAAATGTTATTTTATTTCAAACAAGATTTCCAAGTATCTTCTATTTTCAAATAAAACCTAATGAATTGATTTTGAAAATATTTGGATTTCAAATGGAGATTTTATTAAATAAAGCAAACCCTATTTGATTAAATAACTAAAGGTCCATTTTATTTAATTAATGAATGGATCCTAAAAAGAATAAAAATATTATTTTATTTTGGGACTTTGGTTTATGTTTTCAAACAGAACCAAAACTCAATACAAGTTTGGAGGTGTTTGAATTGATTGAATTGTTTGAATGTTTGATTTGTTTGTTTGAATTTCCAAAACAGAAAATAGAATTGGAAAAAGAAAAAGGTTTCAGACAGAAAAAAATAGAGCAAAACGACCCAGCCCAGCAAGGCCCAACTCGCAGCCCACCTTTCTTTTCCCTCAGCGAAACGTTTTGCACTCGATCACGCACCCATACAGACGATGACAAGTGGACCCTCCTTCCCTCTCACTCACTCGCTGACCAGCCGACCCCACCCCCTCATGTTCATCATCTTCAAGCACGACCTCGTCGCCCTGGCCGTTTACTACCGATTGATTCGCGTCGTCAATTCGCTTCAATGCCGCGTGATCAACGCCCCCTGACCACACACGCTTAAACGCCCTGGCCTCCTCTCCATTTCCCCTCTGTCTCCTCCCCCAAGTGCGCCCCCAGGCCGCCCCAATTCCTCCCCGAACACCTCTGTCTCCGACGACCCTCCTTGCCGATTCCGGCCAGTACTCGCCACCCCTCGCCTCCTCGACCACGCACACATACTCTCCATCTCCTGGCGCATCTCCCCGTGCCACTGGTTAGCCCGCGAGTGCCCTGTAGCCTCGGCAGCGACAACTTCCAGCGCCGCCGTGACTGGTTCTTCTCCGACGAGCCTCGGCAGCAACAACTTCACGCACACATCGTCGCCATAGCTTTGCGCGTCTGACCCTGTCTCCCATTTGTCCTAGCGTGCATCGTAGCCCCGTCACCGACGACGCCCGAGCGAACCCGACGCCAGCAGGAACTCCGGCGAGCAATCAAGCCCGCTCCAGTGCGCCCCTCGACAAGACGGCACCACCTTGAGCTTCCCCAGGCCTCTGCGAACGCTGTGAGTACCTTCCCATCCACCCTTTCTTCCTGTATCGCCGGCGCCGCCACCGTCTGGCCGCTTCGCCGCCAGCCACCGCCGCAGCGCCGCTTGTTTAGGGTCGAGCTCACAGCAGCCGTCCGATCTCTATCTGGTGGATAGGATAGAATCACTTAACAGCGAAGGGGTACGCGTTCTAGGCCACGCGATCTGTTTAGATCCAACGGCTGCAGCTGTGCGATCCGAGCGAAGCGGTACCGACGAATGGGAATAGGACGCGTGGCACCAGACGATTTAAAATAGAATTTGAAATCAGATTTAGATGCCATTTTGAAACCCTTGTAACTTTTAAACCACACGTCCAAATTTTGCAAACTTTATATCATTCGAATCAGTGGAACAAGCCCTAGCCAACCATGCCTTTTGTTTAGTAAAAAGCTTCTGGAAAAATGGCTGTTTTTGCAGAAACATTTGTATGCTTGTTAAGGATGTGAAAATTGTTTAAAAATGAATTTGGGGATAAAATCTTTGACAAATGGTGTGATTTGAACCTACTGACCATAGGAAACACTTTGTGGATTCAAAAATGTATTTGGTGAAACAAAAGAATGATTCTTTGATTTAAAACCATTTCTAGTCAAATAGAAATGTGGTTTATTTATTAAAAATGGTTTTGGAAGAAAACCTTTGGAAAATGTTTTGTTTTAAACTCTCTGACCCCAAACACCAATTTTTATGGTTTGAAAACTTATTTGGTGAACCCTATAGATTAATGCCTTAGTAAAAATATTTCTACACCACATAAAATGATACTTTGTTTTAAAAATGGTTTATAAAGTGAAACCTTTTGCAAATGACTTCGCCACTTTATAAAATGACCATTAGGTGTTTTCAAATGTTTATGACCCATTAGGAACCACTTTTTCAAATAAAACAAAGCTTGGCATGCTTGCATGCATTACTTTGACTTTGTTATTTTATGTGTTGTTTTGGTTGATTGGTAGATTGAGTTTGTGCCTTCCTTGATTGAATTGTAGTGACTTGAAGAGTGTGATTGTTGCAAGGACAAGGAGTGAACCTATACCCTCTACCAAAAAGGCAAGTGATGCTTCATACTTTTGTCCCATTACTTTCACTATGCATTAGTGATTTTCTCTAAGGAAAACTTGCATGGAATTTTGCTAAGTATAAACCTTGCTATAGGAAAACCTAGTAGATGAAACCTTAGTAGAAATTACGAAGTCAAGATACCTACTACTATCATGCTTAGCTTAGCTAATATAAAACAAGGGTGGAAATATATTCACACTATGGAAAAATTGCTAAGTCTGAGGACTGGTGTTTTGTTTAATAAAACAACTAAGTTAATGAATCACCTGGGTGGAATGGTAATTGCTTGGTGGATTTTGGTTGAGTGGTTCACAAGGCCCATGTCTATGGTTTACCTTGTGTATCTCACTTGTGGATGGCCACCCAGGAACAAAGAGATTTGAGATGTCAAATGTTGAGAAGCTTCAAGTGCAGCCACTTGGCATTATGGGCTCTGCCTAGATCATATAGGTTGCAAGAACTTAGCCATATGGAAAATGGGTGGTAGTTTTTGATAGGTTGGAGCGCGTCCATTTTGGTCTAAGGGAAAGCTTCTGAAAGATCTTGTCTTGGGAAACCAAGTCTTGTGGGGAAAGTGCACCACCTCTGCAGAGTGAAAAATCTAAGTACTTAGCCATGTCCCTGGTAAAGGACAATTTGAGCCTCAAGACATGGAAGCAATCAAGAATCTCATCATTCAAATTTCTAAGTTAAAACTTGTGGTTTGAACAAGGGTTAAAGGATCTTCAATCTTTGATTGAGAAAATGATTTTGTCAAGCAAAAACTTAGAGTTTTCAAAATGATAAGGAAAATCTATTTTGAGCAATGCAAGCCTCAACTCCACTTAGCCAAATGCATATAGATGATAGATTCCACTATACTACCATAGTATTACTTGCCAATACAATTCAAATGTATTGACCCTTGTGGCTGTAACCTGTTATGTTGCAGGTTTGATTGATTTAGTGAAGTGTGTTAGGATTACAAAGTCTACAACCAACATGTCTGTCTGTGGCACCTTGAAGATGAAGGACCCCATGCTATAGATATTCTGCTGCAATGTATTGTAATAGCCAAATGAGCTATGAAAGATGTAATAAAATTATGTTATTCCTGGTTATAAAGTTATATTATGACCTTTGTTTCTTGATATTACATCTTAACTGTGGATGCTAGCTATTGATCCAGGGACTAGCATTGTAAACACAAGGGACTCCACCTTATATTGTGTAAAGGTTGGGACACTCCCTCTACAGATGGTATCAGAGCATTGTGTTGCCTGTAGGATTTGTAAACCTAGGATTGGACAAAAGCCCTTAGAAAAATAGGAGTTGATTTGTTCCAAAAACTTATTTACAAAAACACTTGTAACCTCTTTCCCAAACCATTTTAGTTTCAATTCTACATCTCATCTATTTCAACTTGATGGAAAAGCCTACCCCATGGCCAAAGACTTCACCATGTGGAAAGGACTTCATCAACTCTAATGACTTCAACTTCTTCAACTCTAATGACTTCAACTTCTTCAACTCTAATGACTTCAACATCTTCAGCATATTCACCAAGGACTTCCAACTTGGATATCATTAAGGACTACAAGTGAAACAAGGAAATCTTGCTTAAGATATGGAGACTAAGGGAATGCAAAAATAAGAAGGATATCATTTCACTAGAAGCTATGGTACCCAAGAGTTTTCCTCAAGGAAACCATGATCTCATGCAAGAACAATCAACCAAGAAGGAAGGAAAGATCACAAGTGAACCATATAGATGGACCACCATATTCTAGTTAAGTCAAACACACCAACTTATGTGGTGTAACAAAAATATTTTTGGTTGTCTAAAAATGTGCTTGAACTTTGTTGTTTGAGTGAAGTGTTTGTTTGTGAATGCTTGAACATTGCTTGAGTGAATTCTGATGTGTGTGATTAGAAATATTTCCTTAGAAATATATTGCCTATTCTAATCCCAATCCAACCCAAACAGATGACTTCTCCAAGAAACTCCAACATCAAGGTTGATGACACCAACAACAACCAAGAGGACAACATGAGAGAACTTATAGCAACCCAAAACCAATTGAGCCAAGAGACAACTCAGCTTTTAGCCAACAACAATGGACTAGACCCAGCCATACAAAGGATTTTGAAACTTCAATCCCAATTGTTGCAAGGATTGGTTACTCAAATGATCAACATGGGAGAAAACTTTTCCCAAAGAGCGAATGACAACAAGGATGACAAAGATGTTATTCTAGAAGGAACCAAAGCTTGCAATATTTGTGGGGACAGGGATCACACTTCCAAGGAGCATGGAGATCAATGCCCCAATTGTGAAAAGAAACATCCAACTAATCAATGCCCCACATCTCAAGTGACTTGTTTCCTATGTGAAGGAAATGATCATGCCCCTATACAATGCCCCATCTATCCTATAGTTCAACAAATGAAGCAAGATGGAATGCATCAAATGTTTGGAAACCTCCATAAGGGAACAACTTCTACCAAGATAGATGAAGGCAAAGTCAGAACCATGCCAAATAAGGCTAAATCCAAAGTGACCACAAAGTGTTGCTACTCTTGTGAAGAAGAAGGTCATATCTCTAGTAACTGCCCCAAGAAGAGAGAAAGATTTCCCACCTTTGAGGTGAGGTATGAAGAGCATGAACTAGAAGAACTCCTAGCTTTGGAGAGACCCAAAAAGAAGAAGAAGAAGAAATGCCCCAACCCTAACAAGGAGGATAATACTCAAGTACAATGTTACAATTGCAAAGAGATGGGACACTATGCCAATGAATGCCCAGAAAAGAAGAAGAACCAAAGAAACAAACAAGAGGCAATAATACCAAAGGAAAAGAAAGATATCAGCCAAGTGATGTGTTTCAAATGCAAGGAACTAGGCCACTATGTAAACAATTGTCCAGAAAAGATGAAGAACAAGTTAAACAAGCCTATGAAGGATCTCAACCTGGGCCCATGAGTCAAGTGTGGAAACAAAGGACACTACGCAGAAGGTTGCCCAGAGAAGTTTCCCCAGGATCCCAAGAAGGCCAATATGTAATTTAGTTTGAAAAATTTTAAGGGTGGTAGTACCCTAGTTGCTTTGAGCCTACTTGTAACCCCTAGCCTTCCCAAATCTCAGGACGAGATTTATTTTAAGGGTGGTAGCCTGTCACATCCCAAGATTTTCCAAATCTTGTAATGTGAAAAATAAATGAATAAAATAAAAAATTTGTTGATTTTCAGAGTGAGAAGAAACTTTTTGAATCCAATTGCAAACCTTCAAACCTTTTTGATCAAACAAATCCTAAAGGGATTTGAAAAAGTTAAACAATTAATAAAGAAAATATTTTGAATATTTAAAATTACTATTTTGGATCTTTTAATAAAAGGATTTGGTTTTCAAAAGAAAAAGTGGATTTACAAATAAAGATTATTTTATAGAGCCAAATTAAACCTTGGCCAATATTTTGAAATAAAATGTTTTGTTTTGATTAAAAAACAGTAAAGGTTTATTTAAATAAAATAATAAGGATTTAATATCCAATTTTATCTAAGTAAAGGCTTTTCCCATTTTTAATAAACACTAAAACTTATTTATTTTAAATAAGTTTTCCAAGTATTTTATATTCTCAAATAAAACCTACTGAAGTGTTTTTGGTTTATTTTAGATTTCAATAAAGTTTTTAATAAAACAAATCCTATTTGATTTAATAACTAAAGTCCATTTTATTTAATTGTTAATGGACCCTAAAATAAAAATGTTATTTTATTTCAAACAAGATTTCCAAGTATCTTCTATTTTCAAATAAAACCTACTGAATTGATTTTGAAAATATTTGGATTTCAAATGGAGATTTTATTAAATAAATCAAACCCTATATGATTAAATAACTAAAGGTCCATTTTATTTAATTAATGAATGGATCCTAAAAAGAATAAAAATATTATTTTATTTTGGGACTTTGGTTTATGTTTTCAAACAGAACCAAAACTCAATACAAGTTTGGAGGTGTTTGAATTGATTGAATTGTTTGAATGTTTGATTTGTTTGTTTGAATTTCCAAAACAGAAAATAGAATTGGAAAAAGAAAAAGGTTTCAGACAGAAAAAAATAGAGCAAAACGACCCAGCCCAGCAAGGCCCAACTCGCAGCCCACCTTTCTTTTCCCTCAGCGAAACGTTTTGCACTCGATCACGCACCCATACAGACGATGACAAGTGGACCCTCCTTCCCTCTCACTCACTCGTTGACCAGCTGACCCCACCCCCTACTATTCATCGTCTTCAAGCACGACCTCGTCGCCCTGGCCGTTTACTGCCGATTGATTCACGTCGTCAATTCGCTTCAATGCCGTGTGATCAACGCCCCCTGACCACAAACGCTTAAGCGCCCTGGCCTCCTCTCCATTTCCCCTCTGTATCCTCCCCCAAGTGCGCCCCCAGGCCGCCCCAATTCCTCCCCGAACACCTCTGTCTCCGACGACCCTCCTTGCCGATTCCGGCCAGTACTCGCCACCCCTCGCCTCCTCGACCACGCACACATACTCTCCATCTCCTGGCGCATCTCCCCGTGCCACTGGTTAGCCCGCGAGTGCCCTGTAGCCTCGGCAGCGACAACTTCCAGCGCCGTCGTGACTGGTTCTTCTCCGACGAGTCCCACAGGTAGTTTCCGACCACCCCGCGCCCTCTCCTTCATGCACACATCATCGCCATAGCTTTGCGCGTCTGACCCTGTCTCCCATTTGTCCTAGCATGCATCGTAGCCCCGTCTCCGACGACGCCCGAGCGAACCCGATGCCAGCAGGAACTCCGGCGAGCAATCAAGCCCGCTCCAGTGCGCCCCTCGACAAGACGGCACCACCTTGAGCTTCCCCAGGCCTCTGCGAACACTGTGAGTACCTTCCCAGCCACCCTTGCTTCCTGTATCGCCGGCGCCGCCACCGTCTGGCCGCTCCGCCGCCAGCCACCGCCGCAGCGCCGCTTGTTTAGGGTCGAGCTCACAGCAGCCGTCCGATCTCGATCTGGTGGATAGGATAGAATCACTTAACAGTGAAGGGGTACGCGTTCTGGGCCACGCAATCTGTTTAGATCCAAGGGCTGCAGCTGTGCGATCCAAGCGAAGCGGTACCGACGAATGGGAATAGGACGCGTGGCACCAGACGATTTAAAATAGAATTTGAAATCAGATTTAGATGCCATTTTGAAACCCTTGTAACTTTTAAACCACACGTCCAAATTTTGCAAACTTTATATCATTGGAATCAGTGGAACAAGCCCTAGCCAACCATGCCTTTTGTTTAGTAAAAAGCTTCTGGAAAAATGGCTGTTTTTGCAGAAACATTTGTATGCTTGTTAAGGATGTGAAAATTGTTTAAAAATGAATTTGGGGATAAAATCTTTGACAAATGGTGTGATTTGAACCTACTAACCATAGGAAACACTTTGTGGATTCAAAAATGTATTTGGTGAAACAAAAGAATGATTCTTTGATTTAAAACCATTTCTAGTCAAATAGAAATGTGGTTTATTTATTAAAAATGGTTTTGGAAGAAAACCTTTGGAAAATGTTTTGTTTTAAACTCTCTGAGCCCAAACACCAAGTTTTATGGTTTGAAAACTTATTTGGTGAACCCTATAGATTAATGCCTTAGTAAAAATATTTCTACACCACATAAAATGATACTTTGTTTTAAAAATGGTTTATAAAGTGAAACCTTTTGCAAATGACTTTGCCACTTTATAAAATGACCATTAGGTGTTTTCAAATGTTTATGACCCATTAGGAACCACTTTTTCAAATAAAACAAAGCTTGGCATGCTTGCATGCTGTAACATCCCTAAAATTCATATTTCAAAGATCATTCATATCATCTTTGCATCCATCATCATTTGGGGTTTTCTCAAAACATTTTAGAAAACAGAAACTTATGGTGTCATGATTTTATGTGGACAGACTTATTTTAAGTGGCCAACACCACTTGTAAGTTTGATTGTTGTGAACCAGGATGGTTGCCTTTTATGAGCATAGGATTTAAGTGCAGATTTAAAACCAAGTTTTCAAATGGAAATGGGTTCCAAAAAAATCATCTTTCAAATTTTAAAACCAAGTGCATAGCCTCTGATATTTTGATCTCCAAAGCTTGACCAATTCTTTACAAAGCTACCCCATGGTTATATGACCATTTTTGAGACTACTGCTCACTACAAAAATCCCAGGAAAATTTGAATTCAAATTGAACTTGATTTCATTTGAAAATCTACCAAGAAAATCAAAAATAGAAAAGAAAAAGAATAAAACAAAGGAAAAGGGCCACGCGCCAGGTTTTAAGCCCAGCATCGATTCGAGCCCAACAAGCCCACCCTGGGTTTTTTCTTTTCCTCTCGCACGCGCCAGCGCACCCAGACGGTCACTGACGACCAGACCCCACCCTCACTTCGCGCACATCGCTGATGAGCGGGCCCTGCCCACGCTGTCCTCGTCTTCCCCAAACCTCGCCCGCGACCACGTCGCAGCCGCAGTCATGGCCGGTAATGGCGCGGCATAATTGGGCATTAATCCGCGGACGTTTCTTGTCGAGGCCCCGGCTATAAGATCCCCACCTCCTAGCGACTATTTTCCCCAGTCAATTCTGCTTCCACGCCACCAGGCTGCCCATGACTCACACAGAACCGCCGTAGACAGAGCTTGCTCCGGCGAACGATTCCGGTGAGATCCGTGCACCCTTTCCTCTCTGATTCGTTCGAGCCACTTCGCAATCTCCTTGCGCACATCCTGACCCCACCAGTTCATCCTGTATTGCCCCAGGTCGCCGTTCCCGCTCGACGCTGCAAGCATCTGACGACCACCTCGACTCCGGCGACCAAAATCCGTAAGTCCCGTGTGCCCCTTCACTTCTGACTCACACGAGATTGTTCGCCACGTTCTTGCGCATATTCTAAACCCCCTGGCTTGTGTTAGGGCGACGTGGCACCTCGGCAACTACTCCGACAACAACCACCCAACGCCGTCCGTAACTCCGACGAGCAATCCTCCCCATGACAGCACGCCCCTTCGCAAACTAGTACCACGTCGAGTTTCTGCACGCCCTTGCGAGTCTGGTATGACCCTTCTCCCTCTCGCAGATGACCTGGAACGCTAGCGCCGCCGTAGACCGAGCGCTCCGCCGCTCGCCGACGCCGCGCGCCGCCAGGACATGGTAGCTTGCTTGCGCGCCGTTGGATCTTGATCCGAGCGTTAGGATAGATTCATTAATCAGCGAAGAGGTACACGATCTGGAGCGTACGATCTATTTAGATCCTGCGGTTGCAGAGCTCGATCCGGTGCGAACCGGTACGCGCAAATCACAGCACGACGCGTGGCAGGTGTTAAAACTAAAAACAGATTTTAAATCAGAATTTGATCCAAATTTCAAATGCTAATAACTTTTGATTGCCACGTTGGAATTTTGCAAACTTTATACCGTTGGATTCAGTGAAACAAGACCTTTCTGAATATCCAATGTGTTTAACATATAGTAACAGTTAAAATGACTTTATTTGTAGAAACATGTTTAGGGCTATTTTTAGTATAGATTTATTTTGATAAATTGTATTAGTGCCAAATAAGTTTAGTTGGCAAACTTGTGACTGGTTAAGTTTCTGTATACATGTGCATGCTGGGTAGAACTTTCAAAATCACCACTTGGTAAAATCTTGCATGCATGCATTCATCTTATTTTTGATTGAATATAATTGTGTGTAATTGTATGCTATAATTTTTGTGTAGATTTTGCTAGTGATTGTGATTGTGAAGAGTGCTACTCTCCCCACTACCAAGGCAAGTGATATTTTCATGAATATTTCTATCCTATGTTTTGTACTAGCATTAGATATTTTGCTAAGTCTTGCATGCTATTTTTGCCTAATGCTAAGTTGGGAAATCCTAAGTAGTGTAGAATTGTAAAAGTGCTAGGGAATTTTTCCTGAGTTAAGTTATCTTATCATGCTTAGCCTAGCTATTTAGCAAACATGGGTTGGTGAAAATCTATACTTAGTATGATGAAAATATTCTAAGTCATGAGACTTATGCTTTCCTAATAAAACAACTAAGTCAAATGAACCTCCTGGGTGGAATGGAAGGATTGGGTTATGTTGAGTGGTTACACAAGGCCATGGACTTGGGTTGTGTATCTCACTTGTGGTATGCCACCCAGGCACAAAGGGATTTGGAGGCCAAGTGTTGAGAAAGCTTACAGTGCAACCACTTGGCAATATGGGCTCTTCCATGATCATATAGGTTGCTAGAACTTAGTCACTTGGACAGTTGGTGGTAGTGGGTATGATAGGTTGGAGCGCGTCCATTTGACTAAGGAAAGGCTTCTGAAGGGTCCTGTCTTGGGAAACCAAGTCTGGTGGGGAAAGTGCACAACCTCTGCAGATGGAAAAACCTAAGTACTTAGCCTAGTCCAAGGCAATGGACAACTTGAGCATCAAGACATGGAAGCTACAAGAATCTCATCATTCCAACTTATAAATAAAACTTGTGGGTGAACAAGGGTGAAGGACCCCAATGTCCATTGGTGGTTTCTTGGGAAGTTTTTGATAAAGAAAACTTAGTGATTTCAACTAATAGGTAAAACCTATTTTCAAGCAAAGCAAGCCAAGCTACACTTAGCCAAATGCATATAGTAATATAGTCCACTAAATATATACTAAGGTATCACTTGCCAATACTATTCCAAAGTATTGACCCTCTGTGGCTGTAACTTGTGATGTTGCAGGTTACTCCGATGATGAGTAGGAGTCATGAGTCTACACTCAACATGCTTGCCTGTGGCACATGAAGATGAAGACTTATGTTTATTTACTTATTCCTTAAACTCTTGTATTAGGCCTATGGCCCTGAGTTGTAAAAGACTATGTTTTATCTCTGGAATGAATGTAATAAACGACCTTTGTATCTGTGTACTTCATCTAAAACTGTGGATGCTAGCATTGATCCAGGGACTAGCATTGCAATCACAGGGATCCTTTCCTTTATAAAGGAGGGGTCTAACAGATGGTATCAGAGCACTGTGTTGCCTGTAGGATTATGACCCTAGATTTGGAAAACCACTAAGGAAAAGTTTCAACTACTTCTACACTTGTCTATTCTTCTCGTAAAACTTTTCTAATCTTTTCATTCTCAACTCCATTTGTAGATGAACTCCATCAACGAAGCCGTGAAGAAAGGACCACTCATGACCATGACCTTGGAGTGTGAAACTGAGTTTCCCAAGATTCTCAAGGACCTCATGGTGGCAATGGAAGCACATGGAGCAGCTATTTACAAAAGCTTTCCAGTAATGGATGAAGGAGTGGAGTATTGGTGGGTGCAATTTCACTTGTACAAAAAAAAGGAAGACAACCACAAAGAAAGGGGATTCTGCATGTACACCAACACTGTAATGCACACTACATTCTTTGAGTCAGCCAGAGATGCAGCTTGGAAGACTATCAAAGAACTAAGTGCTAGAGTCAAGTGCAGAATGCTCAACCTCCAAAGAGACTTAGAGAAAGAGAAGGAACTTACCCAAGAGTTGGAAGCCACCAACCGAGAGTTAAGGGGAGATATAATAGACTTAGTGATGGAATCATGTGAACAAGATAGGTGGATTTCCTCTAGGAACATTGTGATAGCCACCAGATCCAGTGAGATAGGATTGTGAGCACACTTCGTTAGTTGGACCACCATCTATCACCTTATTTTCCAAAAATGATACCTTAAATAAGTTTGAATCTTGATTGATGTAATGGACTTATGTATGCATGACTTGTGTGATGTTTGTGTTCCATGGATATGTATGAATGTTGTCTTGATTATCTTAAATTGTGTTGTTCTAACTTTTTCAATCTTATAAATTAGATGCCTATTACCATCAACACTGTCGAGGAGCTCCAGGTTACCCGTTTTGGCCCCCGTATCGTTGAGCTTACCACTTTGCTCGATCTCCCTCTTCCCGCCATCACGGTGTACCCACTCACCAAGTTCGAGAGGAAGGACCTCTGGGGCTTCAAGGTGAACCAGCCCGGACGCCAGACAGAGCCCACTACGGAGGCCATCGTCTTCAAGCTGATGCACGACGACAGGGAGAGAGGCATGGAGGTAGTCATGCAGGACCTGATAGGACGTCTGTTAGGCCGTCACTCCCGACAGGTTAGGGGCACTCACTTCCACGTCTTCGGAAGACGTGATGTTGATGGAGAGTCCATCGACTTTGAGGACGACTCGAGGGACGCGGCAGAGCCGATACGTCTCTATCTCCAGGACTTAGAGTCTCTCCTCAGGCACGTGGACACGGACAGGACGAACGTCATGCTCAGCAATGACGAGCTTCAGGTGCAGCTTCGCGAGAAGGACAAGCTTTTTGCACAGCAGGATGAGATGATCAAGGAAATGGAGACAAAGTTCGAGGCCTAGGACCGCAAGTTCAAGAGTCAGGAGAAACGCGTCCAGGATAGGAACAAGAAGATCTGGGACATGACCGAGGAACTGAAGTCCAAGGATTTCGAGCTAGAGCAGCAACAGATGGTTATTGAGAGGCTTCGCTCCCAGAAGAGGGCTCTCAAGGCCAAGGTCGATTCCTTGACCACTACGATTGAGGAGAACAAGACCGCGATGGAGAACGCAGGTCTTACCTTCGTCGAGGAGGAGATTGATGCTGATGAGTAGACTTGACTACTCGTTTACCTTTCATATTCGTACTTGTTAATTGTGAACTTGTTATTGGACCATCCGACATGTGGATGGCTTGCCACTTGTGTGTTTTATTTCATGAACTTATTATCTGGTTGTTTATTCTTTTTATTCTTGAGTTGCATGCTATGTGTTTTCTTGTGATGTATTGTGCATAAAACATCTATGGGTATCTCATTCTTATCTATTTGAACAAACCACGGATGCCTCCCCGTCGCACAAACCCCAACCCCAACAACATCACCCCGGAAATGCAACAAATGATGAATGCGCAAACACAGCTTATGCAAATGATGACGACATTCATTCAAAACCAGAATAACAACAACAACAACAACAACAACCCCAATAACAACAACAACAACCCCAATAACAACAACAAAAACAACAACAACCCTCCGGGTTTTGATATGCTCACCAGATTTCTGCGATTGAGGCCAGCAAAGTTTTCGGGGACAACTGATCCCATGGTAGCCAATGATTGTCTATGTTTCGTGAACAAGGACTTAGTGACCGTGGGCTGCACGGATGCTGAAAAAGTCAGGTTCGCAGCACATCTGTTGGAAGGACCAGCCGCCACATGGTGGGACAACTTCCAAATCACCACTCCTATTGATGAGGTGACTTGGGCTATCTTTGAAGATGGCTTTCGCACTGCTCATATCTCATCGGGAATGATGAGCCTGAAAAAGAAAGAGTTTCACAACTTGAAGCAGCGCCACCGCAGCGTGGCTGAATACATAGAAGAGTTCAACAATCTGGCGCGCTATGCACCGGATGAGGTTGACACAGATGCAAAAAAAGGAAAAGTTTCTGGAGGGCTTGAATGATGAGCTAAATCTGCAGCTGTCTGTGGCATATGTTCCAACTTACCAGTCTCTGTGTGACAAGGCTGCTATTTTGGAGAGTAAAATAAAGCAAGTCGAGAGTAGAAAAAGGAAACACTCCGACAAGCACATCTCGGGGTCGTCTCACAAAAGATCTCACTATGATGACAGTGGCAGCTCAGGATCCCACAAGCATGGGAAATTCAACAAGCACCACAACCACAACCGTCATGACAACAAGCATCATCGTAGTCATGACAATGATAAGTACAAGAACACAAGAGTGGACATAAGAGCCACCACAGTGGAAGTGGAAGTGGAAGCCAGCCTCCTAAGAAGGAAATCAAAATGAGACAAAGAAGATGGTTAGAGCTGATCAAGGATTACGACTTAAGTTTGCATTTACCACCCCGGTAAAGCAAATGTAGTAGCAGATGCTCTAAGTCGTAAGACGTTTGTAAATGGCCTTACCAAAGGAGAATTGCCAGATGAATTGTGTAAGCAATTCAAAGAACTCAGATTGGAGATTGTGCCTGAAGGACATCTCATGTCCTTAGAAGTTCAACACACTTTGTTGGACAAGATCCGAGAAGCTCAGAAGACTGATAAGGAAATTGAAAAGATTAAGGAGAATATTAGTCTAGGGAAAGCTAAGAGTTTCCATATAGACGAACAAGGTACTTTATGGCACGGGAAACGTATATGTGTTCCACAAGACCCGGAGTTGCGGAAACTGATCCTACAAGAAGGTCACAACTCTCCGTATTCTATTCACCCAGGAAACACCAAGATGTACATGGATATGAAAGAAAGATTTTGGTGGAACAACCTAAAAAGGGACATCGCCGAGCATATTGCTTTGTGTGATGTGTGTAGCAGAGTAAAAGCGGAGCATCAGAAACCAGCGGGTTTGCTTCAACCACTGCCTATTCCTGAATGGAAGTGGGAAAATATCGGTATGGATTTCATTACCGGATTACCAAGGACCAGGTCAGGGTATGATTCCATATGGGTAGTAGTGGATCGCCTAACTAAAGTGGCTCATTTTATACCCGTGAAGACAACTTATACAAGTGCCAAGTTAGCAAAGATCTACATGAGCAGAATTATATGCCTTCACGGTGTGCCTAAGAGTATTGTGTCAGATAGAGGAACTCAGTTCACTTCTCACTTTTGGAGACAGCTTCATGAATCCTTAGGAACGAGGTTGGAATTCAGCACTGCTTTTCATCCTCAAACTGATGGACAAACAGAAAGGACTAATCAGATTCTTGAAGACATGTTGAGGGCATGTGCCCTAGACTATGGAGCAAGTTGGGATGAAAGCCTGCCTTACGCATAATTCTCTTACAATAACAGTTATCAATCTAGTATTGGGATGGCACCATTTGAGTTTCTCTACGGAAGAAAGTGTACCACCCCATTGCTATGGAATGGTGTAGGAGAAAGAAGTTTATTTGGACCTGATCTTATCAAAGACGCCGAAGAGAAGGTCAAATTGGTTAAGGACAGGTTGAAGATAGCACAGTCCCGATAGAAAAGTTATGCGGATTCTAAGCGTAGAGAAGTCACCTACGAAGTTGGGGATAGAGCTTATCTTAGAGTATCACCACTTCGTGGAGTGAAAAGATTTGGAGTCAAAGGAAAGTTGGCACCAAGATATGTTGGGCCATTCAAGATTCTAAGTCGCAAGGGAGAAGTTGCATATGAAGTTGAATTGCCAGAGTCTCTGTCAGCTGTCCATAATGTGTTTCATGTGAGTCAGCTTAAGAAATGTCACCCAGAAATGGAAGAATCTTCTCTGAAGGATACCATACCATTGGAAGAAGTTCAACTAGAAAGTGACCTCACCTATGAGGAAAAGCCTGTCAAGATTCTTGAGACCGCAGAAAGAGTCACAAGGACAAAAACTATCAAGTTTTGCAAGGTGCAATGGAACCATCACTCCGAAGAAGAAGCAACATGGGAAAGAGAAGATGATCTTCGAAAAGACCACCCTCACCTATTTGCTAGCCAATCCGAATCTCGAGGACGAGATTCATCTTAAGGGGGTTAGATTTGTAACATTCCTAAAATTCATATTTCAAAGCTCATTCATATCATCTTTGCATCCATCATCATTTGGGGTTTTCTCAAAACATTTCAGAAAACAGAAACTTATGGTGTCATGATTTTATGTGGACAGACTTATTTTAAGTGGCCAACACCACTTGTAAGTTTGATTGTTGTGAACCAGGATGGTTGCCTTCTATGAGCATAGGATTTAAGTGCAGATTTAAAACCAAGTTTTCAAATGGAAATGGGTTCCAAAAAAATCATCTTTCAAATTTTAAAACCAAGTGCATAGCCTCTGATATTTTGATCTCCAAAGCTTGACCAATTCTTTAAAAAGCTACCCCATGGTTATATGACCATTTTTGAGACTACTGCTCACTACAAAAATCCCAGGAAAATTTGAATTCAAATTGAACTTGATTTCATTTGAAAATCTACCCAGAAAATCAAAATAGAAAAGAAAAAGAATTAAACAAAGGAAAAGGGCCACGCGCCAGGTTTTAAGCCCAGCATCGATTCGAGCCCAACAAGCCCACCCGGGGGTTTTTATTTTCCTCTCGCACGCGCCAGCGCACCCAGACGGTCACTGACGACCAGACCCCACCCTCACTTCGCGCACATCGCTGACGAGCGGGCCCTGCCCACGCTGTCCTCGTCTTCCCCAAACCTCGCACGCGACCACGTCGCAGCCGCAGTCATGGCCGGTAATGGCGCGGCATAATTGGGCATTAATCCGCGGACGTTTCTTGTCGAGGCCCCAGCTATAAGATCCCCACCTCCTAGCGACTATTTTCCCCCAGTCAATTCTGCTTCCACGCCACCAGGCTGCCCACGACTCACACAGAACCGCCGTAGACAGAGCTTGCTCCGGCGAACGATTCCGGTGAGATCCGTGCGCCCTTTCCTCTCTGATTCGTTCGAGCCACTTCGCAATCTCCTTGCGCACATCCTGACCCCACCAGTTCATCCTGTATTGCCCCAGGTCGCCGTTCCCGCTCGACGCCGCAAGCATCTGACGACCACCTCGACTCCGGCGACCAAAATCCGTAAGTCCCGTGTGCCCCTTCACTTCTGACTCACACGAGATTGTTCGCCACGTTCTTGCGCATCTTCTAAACCCCCTGGCTTGTGTTAGGGCGACGCGGAACCTCGGCAACTACTCCGACAACAACCACCCGACGCCGTCCGTAACTCCGACGAGCAATCCTCGCCGTGACAGCACGCCCCTTCGCAAACTAGTACCACGTCGAGTTTCTGCACGCCCTTGCGAGTCTGGTATGACCCTTCTCCCTCTCGCAGATGACCTGGAACGCTAGCGCCGCCGTAGACCGAGCGCTCCGCCGCTCGCCGACGCCGCGCGCCGCCAGGACATGGTAGCTTGCTTGCGCGCCGTTGGATCTTGATCCGAGCGTTAGGATAGATTCATTAATCAGCGAAGAGGTACACGATCTGGAGCGTACGATCTATTTAGATCCTGCGGTTGCAGAGCTCGATCCGGTGCGAACCGGTACGCGCAAATCACAGCACGACGCGTGGCAGGTGTTAAAACTAAAAACAGATTTTAAATCAGAATTTGATCCAAATTTCAAATGCTAATAACTTTTGATTGCCACGTTGGAATTTTGCAAACTTTATACCGTTGGATTCAGTGAAACAAGACCTTTCTGAATATCCAATGTGTTTAACATATAGTAACATTTAAAATGACTTTATTTGTAGAAACATGTTTAGGGCTATTTTTAGTATAGATTTATTTTGATAAATTGTATTAGTGCCAAATAAGTTTAGTTGGCAAACTTGTGACTGGTTAAGTTTCTGTATGCATGTGCATGCTGGGTAAAACTTTCAAAATCACCACTTGGTAAAATCTTGCATGCATGCATTCATCTTATTTTTGATTGAATATAATTGTGTGTAATTGTATGCTATAATTTTTGTGTAGATTTTGCTAGTGATTGTGATTGTGAAGAGTGCTACTCTCCCCACTACCAAGGCAAGTGATATTTTCATGAATATTTCTATCCTATGTTTTGTACTAGCATTAGATATTTTGCTAAGTCTTGCATGCTATTTTTGCCTAATGCTAAGTTGGGAAATCCTAAGTAGTGTAGAATTGTAAAAGTGCTAGGGAATTTTTCCTGAGTTAAGTTATCTTATCATGCTTAGCCTAGCTATTTAGCAAACAAGGGTTGGTGAAAATCTATACTTACTATGATGAAAATATTCTAAGTCATGAGACTTATGCTTTCCTAATAAAACAACTAAGTCAAATGAACCTCCTGGGTGGAATGGAAGGATTGGGTTATGTTGAGTGGTTACACAAGGCCATGGAATTGGGTTGTGTATCTCACTTGTGGTATGCCACCCAGGCACAAAGGGATTTGGAGGCCAAGTGTTGAGAAAGCTTACAGTGCAACCACTTGGCAATATGGGCTCTGCCATGATCATATAGGTTGCTAGAACTTAGTCACTTGGACAGTTGGTGGTAGTGGGTATGATAGGTTGGAGCACGTCCATTTGACTAAGGAAAGGCTTCTGAAGGGTCCTGTCTTGGGAAACCAAGTCTGGTGGGGAAAGTGCACAACCTCTGCAGATGGAAAAACCTAAGTACTTAGCCTAGTCCAAGGCAATGGACAACTTGAGCATCAAGACATGGAAGCTACAAGAATCTCATCATTCCAACTTATAAATAAAACTTGTGGGTGAACAAGGGTGAAGGACCCCAATGTCCATTGGTGGTTTCTTGGGAAGTTTTTGATAAAGAAAACTTAGTGATTTCAACTAATAGGTAAAACCTATTTTCAAGCAAAGCAACCAAGCTACACTTAGCCAAATGCATATAGTAATATAGTCCACTAAATATATACTAAGGTATCACTTGCCAATACTATTCCAAAGTATTGACCCTCTATGGTTGTAACTTGTGATGTTGTAGGTTACTCCGATGATGAGTAGGAGTCATGAGTCTACACTCAACATGCTTGCATGTGGCACATGAAGATGAAGACTTATGTTTATTTACTTATTCCTTAAACTCTTGTATTAGGCCTATGGCCCTGAGTTGTAAAAGACGATGTTTTATCTCTGGAATGAATGTAATAAACGACCTTTGTATCTGTGTACTTCATCTAAAACTGTGGATGCTAGCATTGATCCAGGGACTAGCATTGCAATCACAGGGATCCTTTCCTTTATAAAGGAGGGGTCTAACACATGCATTACTTTGACTTTGTTATTTTATGTGTTGTTTTGCTTGATTGGTAGATTGAGTTTGTGCCTTGCTTGATTGAATTGTAGTGACTTGAAGAGTGTGATTGTTGCAAGGACAAGGAGTGAACCTATACCCTCTACCAAAAAGGCAAGTGATGCTTCATACTTTTGTCCCATTACTTTCACTATGCATTAGTGATTTTCTCTAAGTAAAACTTGCATGGAATTTTGCTAAGTATCAAAGAAGCTTATCAAAGAAGCCGAAGAGAAAGTCAAAGAAGACGAAGAGAAGGTCAAATTGGTTAAGGACAGGTTGAAGATTGCACAGTCCCGACAGAAAAGCTACGCAGATCCTCAGCGTAGAGAAGTCACCTACGAAGTTGGTGATAGAGCCTATCTTAGAGTATCACCACTCCGTGGAGTGAAAAGATTCGGAGTCAAAGGAAAGTTGGCACCAAGATATGTTGGACCATTCAGGATTCTGAGTCGCAAGGGAGAAGTGGCTTATGAAATGGAACTGCCAGCATCTTTATCAGCAGTCCATAATGTATTTCATGTGAGTCAGCTTAAGAAATGTCACCCAGAAATGGAAGAATCTTCTTTGAAGGATACCATACCTTTGGAAGAAGTTCAACTAGAAAGTGATCTCACATATGAAGAAAAGCCTATCAAGATTCTTGAGACTGCAGAAAGAGTAACGAGAACAAAGACTATCAAGTTTTGCAAAGTGCAATGGAACCATCATACCGAAGAGGAAGCAACATGGGAAAGAGAAGATGATCTTCGGAAAGACCACCCTCACCTATTTGCTAGCCAATCCGAATCTCGAGGGCGAGATTCACCTTAAGGGGGTTAGATTTGTAACATCCCTAAAATCATGATTTCAATGTTTGCATATCATTCATGCATACATATAGATTTGAGGTCAAATTTCAAACTCATTTCAGAAAAACAGAAGTACTTGGTGCTATGATTTTATGTGAGCAGATTTAAATCAAATGGCCATCACCATTTGAAAGTTTGAGTGATTTTAAACTTAACTTGTTTGTCTTCGTCATAGAAAAAATTGATTGTGGTTTGAACCAAAATTTTACCAAATTGGAAATGGTTCCAAAGAACCATTTTTCAAATTTTGCAAACCAAGTGACAAATCTCTGTTATTTTTTATCTCCAAGCTTGACCAAGCCTTTGTAAAGCAACCACTTGCTTTTATGCCTAAATTGGAGACTACTGCACCCTGCAAAAACCCAGGAAATGTTTGAATTCAAAAAGAGTTTGAATTCATATCAAAATCAAATCAGAAAATCGTTTCAGAAAAAGAAAAGAAGCAAACAAATAAAAAAGGCCGAGCGCTGCCATTTTAGCCCAGCAACAGAGCAGGCCCAGCAAGCCCACCTGGGGCATCTCTTTTCTTCTCTCACGCGCGAGCACACCCATTCAGCCACTGACGGCCAGACCCCACGCCCCTTCAGTTTATTTCGCTGACCAGCGGGCCCCGTCCACGTCACCATCGTCTTCCTCAAACCACGCTCGCGACCACGTCGCTGCTGCTGTCAAGGCCGGTAATGGCGCGGTGTAATTGCCCATTATTTCGCAAGCGTTTCCTGTCGCACCTAGGCTTACTTAAATCCCTCTGCCCCGCAAGCATTCCCCCCCCTCTCCTCGCTCACTCCACCACCAGGCTGCGCGCAATTGCCCATGAAACCCCGCAGTACCGACAACTCCGGCGGCCAATTACGATGAGCCTCGACCGCCCCTCTCTCTCCGGTAATGGAGGTCAGCCTGCAAAAAGGGACATCAGTCAGGTTGAGTGCTTCAAATGCAAGAAGATGGGACACTATGCAAATGAGTGCCCCGAAAAGAAAGTTGAAGGACCTGTCAAGCCCAATCCTTTCCAGAAGGGTCAGGTGAACCACATTAATGTGGAAGAGGTCTATGAGGAACCTGACGCTGTTGCTGGTAAGTTCAGACTCAATTCCATTCCAGCATTTGTACTCTTTGACACTGGTGCATCTCATTCATTCATATCAAAAGCATTTGTTGATAGAAATGGGTTTGCATCTGAAAACATTGGGTGTCCAATAAAAGTTAGTTCTCCGGGTGGAGATATGATAGTAAGTCTTGGATGCCGGGATCTTGTCATAGAGTTTGGAAAGCATAAGTTTCCAGTGAGCCTGATAATCCTAGATTCCCAGGGATTAGACGTAATATTGGGAATGGATTGGATGGCTAAGTATGAAGGAGTACTAGATTGTGATAATTGTACTGTTGCACTCACAACCCTAGAAGGAAAAAGAATAAAATTCAGGTCAAACTTTGAATCCAAAGGAAGTAAGCTAAATTCTATTAAGGGGGTTAGCATGGACAGTGTGCCAATTGTGTGTGAGTATCCGGATGTGTTTCCGGAAGAGTTGCCAGGAATGCCACCGGATAGAGATGTGGACTTTCTGATAGATTTGGTACCAGGTTCTGGACCAATAGCAAAGAGTCCGTACAAAATGTCAGTTGATGAACTGAAGGAACTCAAGAAGCAACTAGGAGAACAGTTGCAGAAAGGATTTATCCAACCAAGTTCTTCATCTTGGGGAGCCCCAGTATTGTTCGTGGAAAAGAAAGATAGAAGCCAAAGGTTATGCATAGATTACCGTTCGCTCAACGAGGTAACTATCAAGAACAAATATCCTTTGCCTAGAATCAATGACTTGTTTGATCAGCTAGAGGGAGCATGTGTGTTCTCGAAGATTGATCTCCGGTCAGGCTATTTTCAACTTAAGATAAGAGAGCAAGACATACCTAAAACAGCATTCACCACAAGGTATGGATTGTATGAGTATACCGTGATGCCTTTCGGCTTAACCAATGCTCCAGCATACTTCATGAATATGATGAACAAGGTGTTCATGGAATTTCTTGACAAGTTCATTGTCGATTTCATCAACGACATCTTAGTCTACTCCAAGAGCAAGGAAGAGCATGAAGGACACTTGCGTTTGATACTTGAAAAGTTAAGAGAGCATAAACTTTATACCAAATTTAGCAAGTGTGAGTTTTGGTTAGAGGAAGTTGGTTTTCTTGGTCATGTTATGACAAAGGATGGTGTGGCAATTGATCCTGCTAAAGTTTCAGCTGTGACAGAATGGGAATCTCCCAAGAACGTGAAAGAAGTACGCAGTTTCCTTGGCTTAGCAGGTTACTACAGAAGGTTCATTGAAAATTTCTCAAAGGTTGCTAAGCCAATGACTGAATTGTTAAAGAAGGACAAGAAATTTGCTTGGTCTGAAGGTTGTGAAGTCAGCTTCCAAGAATTTAAGAAGAGACTTGTAACAGCACCAGTTTTATGTCTACCAGATTTGGAAAAGGATTTCCAAGTATATTGTGATGCGTCTCATCAAGGTTTGGGTGCCGTACTTATGCAAGACGGTAAAGTTGTGGCCTATGCCTCGAGACAACTCAAAACTCATGAAGTAAACTATCCCACTCATGATTTGGAGTTAGCCTCTGTCGTCCATGCACTCAAAACATGGAGACACTACCTTTTGGGAAAGCGTTGTGAAGTGTTCACCGATCACAAGAGTTTGAAATATATCTTCACCCAGAAGGAAATCAATATGAGACAAAGAAGATGGTTAGAGCTTATCAAGGACTATGACTTAAGTTTGCAATACCACCCCGGTAAAGCAAATGTTGTAGCAGATGCTCTAAGTCGTAAAGTATTTGTGAATGGCCTTACCAAAGGAGAATTGCTAGATGATTTGTGTGCTCAATTCAAAGAACTCAGATTGGAGATTTTGCCTGAAGGACATCTCATGTCCTTGGATGTTCAACCCACTTTATTGGACAAGTTCCGAGAAGCTCAGAAGGCCGATAAGGAAATTGAAAGGATCAAGGAAAATATTGGCCAAGGGAGAGCTAAAAATTTCCATGAAGACGAACAGGGTACTTTATGGCATGGGAAACGTATCTGCGTTCCACAAGATCCGGAGTTACGAAAACTGATTTTGCAGGAAGCGCACAACTCTCCGTATTCCATTCACCCGGGTAACACCAAAATGTACATGGACATGAAAGAAATATTTTGGTGGAACAATCTCAAGAGGGACATCGCCGAGCACATTGCTTTGTGTGATGTGTGTAGTAGAGTAAAAGCGGAGCATCAGAAACCAGCAGGTTTGCTTCAACCACTACCTATTCCTGATTGGAAATGGGACAAAATTGGTATGGATTTCATCACCGGATTGCCAAGGACCAGATCAGGATATGATTCCATATGGGTAGTAGTGGATCGCCTAACTAAAGTGGCTCATTTCATACCCGTGAAGACAACCTATACAAGTGCCAAGTTAGCTAAAATCTACATGAGTAGAATTGTATGCCTCCACGGTGTGCCTAAGAGTATTGTGTCCGATAGGGGAACCTAATTCACTTCCCATTTTTGGAGACAGCTACATGAGTCATTAGGAACGAGGTTGGAATTTAGTACTGCTTTTCATCCTCAAACCAATGGACAAACGGAAAGGACTAACCAAATCCTTGAAGACATGTTGAGGGCATGTGCCCTAGACTATGGAGCAAGTTGGGATGAAAGTCTGCCTTACGCAGAATTTTCTTATAATAACAGCTATCAAGCCAGCATTGAGATGGCACCGTTTGAGTTTCTCTATGGAAGAAAATGTACCACCCCATTGTTATGGAATGGTGTGGGAGAGAGAAGTCTATTTGGGCCAGATCTTATCAAAGAAGCCGAAGAGAAAGTCAAATTGGTTAAGGACAGGTTCAAGATAGCACAGTCCCGACAGAAAAGCTACGCAGATCCTAAGCGTAGAGAAGTCACCTACGAAGTTGGTGATAGAGCCTATCTTAGAGTATCACCACTCCGTGGAGTGAAAAGATTCGGAGTCAAAGGAAAGTTGGCACCAATATATGTTGGACCATTCAGGATTCTGAGTCGCAAGGGAGAAGTGGCTTATGAAATGGAACTGCCAGCATCTTTATCAGCAGTCCATAATGTATTTCATGTGAGTCAGCTTAAGAAATGTCACCCAGAAATGGAAGAATCTTCTTTGAAGGATACCATACCTTTGGAAGAAGTTCAACTAGAAAGTGATCTCACATATGAAGAAAAGCCTATCAAGATTCTTGAGACTGCAGAAAGAGTCACGAGAACAAAGACTATCAAGTTTTGCATAGTGCAATGGAACCATCATACCAAAGAGGAAGCAACATGGGAAAGAGAAGATGATCTTCGGAAAGACCACCCTCACCTATTTGCTAGACAATCCGAATCTCGGCGAGATTCACCTTAATGGGGTTAGATTTGTAACATCCCTAAAATCATGATTTCAAAGTTTGCATATCATTCATGCATACATATAGATTTGAGGTCAAATTTCAAACTCATTTCAGAAAAACAGAAGTACTTGGTGCTATGATTTTATGTGAGCAGATTTAAATCAAATGGCCATCACCATTTGAAAGTTTGAGTGATTTTAAACTTAACTTGTTTGTCTTACTCATAGAAAAAATTGATTGTGGTTTGAACCAAAATTTTACCAAATTGGAAATGGTTCCAAAGAACCATTTTTCAAATTTTGCAAACCAAGTGACAAATCTCTGTTATTTTTGATCTCCAAGCTTGACCAAGCCTTTGTAAAGCAACCACTTGCTTTTATGCCTAAATTGGAGACTACTGCACCCTGCAAAAACCCAGGAAATGTTTGAATTCAAAAGGAGTTTGAATTCATATCAAAATCAAATCAGAAAATCGTTTCAGAAAAAGAAAAAAGCAAACAAATAAAAAAGGCCAAGCGCTACCATTTTAGCCCAGCAACAGAGCAGGCCCAGCAAGCCCACCCGGGGCATCTCTTTTCTTCTCTCACGCGCGAGCACACCCATTCAGCCACTGACGGCCAGACCCCACGCCCCTTCAGTTTATTTCGCTGACCAGCGGGCCCCGTCCACGTCACCCTCGTCTTACTCAAACCACGCTCGCGACCACGTCGCTGCTGCTGTCAAGGCCGGTAATGGCGCGGTGTAATTGCCCATTATTTCGCAAGCGTTTCCTGTCGCACCTAGGCTTACTTAAACCCCTCTGCCCCGCAAGCATTTCCCCCCTCTCCTCGCTCACTCCGCCACCAGGCTGCGCGCAATTGCCCCTGAAACCCCGCAGTACCGACAACTCCGGCGGCCAATTACGGTGAGCCTCGACCGCCCCTCTCTCTCTGGTTCAAACGAGGATGTTCGAAATGATCTCGCGCTTACACTGATACCTTCCTTTTGCCTGATCGTGACCCAGGTCGTCGTCTCCGTTCGCGACCGAAACCACCTGCGCCGCCGATAAACTCCGGCGACCAATTATGGTAAAACCCGAGCTCCCCTTGCCCCCTCCTTCACGCGAGCTTGTTTGCCTATGTCTTGCGCAAATCCTGATGCCACTGGTTCGTGCTAGGGCGACGCCAAACCTCGGCAAGGACCACGACTGCAAGCTACCGACACCGCCCGTTACTCCGACGAGTTCCTGAGACCGTGCCAGCGCGCCCCTTCGCAAACCAACACCACGTCGAGCATCAGCACGCCACTGCGGATCCGGTAAGCGCCTCCCTTCCTTCTCAGGCGACCTAGAGCGCCAGCACCGCCGCGGTCAGACGCGCCGCCGCCAGTCAACGCCGCTAGCGCCGCCCGTGCATGGTCAGGACGATTAGGAGCGTCAGATATAGATCCTACGGCGTAGATTAGAACGTGGGCGAAGAGGTAAGCGCGCATCTGAGCCGCCAGATCTCACTTAGATCCTACGGTCCGCGTTTGTTGATCCAAACGAATCGGTACGCGCCAGTAATACTACGACACGTGTCTAGGGTTGTTTCAAAAACAGAATTCAAAAACAGATTTAGATCCAGATTTCAAATGGCTATAACTTGAGATTCCCACGTTAGATTTTTGCAAATTTTATACCATTGGAATCAGTGAGTCAAGCCCTTTCTGAATATCCAATGTGTTTAACAAAAAGTATCTGTTAAAATGACTTTGTATGAAGAAACATTTCTAGGTCCATTTTGAGTATATATTTGGTTTAGTAAATTGTTTTAGGGCTAAATAAGTTTAGTTAGCAAACTTTGTGACTTGTTATGTTTCTGTATCATGCACTTTCTTGGTAGAATTTTCAAAATCATCACTTAGTAATTTCTTGCATACATGCATTCATATTTTTGTTTGTATATAAATTGTGTGTAATTGTATGCTACAAATTTTGTGTAGATTTTGCTAGTGACTGTGATTGTGAAGAGTGCTACTCTCCTCATTACCAATACCAAGGCAAGTGATACTTCATGATAATTCCACCCTTTATTTTGAATAAGCATTAGAATTATTTTGCTAAGTCTTGCATGTTACTTTTGCCAAATGCTATGTTGGGAAATCCTATGTAGTTGTAGAATTGTAGAATTGCTAGGGATTTTCCTAAGTTGAGTTACTATGCCATGCTTAGCCTAGCTAGTAGAAAACAAAGGGATTGGTAAAGTATGTACATGCTATGGTGAAATAATTCTAAGTCCTTTGGGACTCATGCTTTTCTTAATAAAACAACTAAGTCAATGAACTTCCTGGGTGGAATGGGACTTGAATGGAGGTTTTTGGTTGAGTGGTTACACAAGGCCATGGATTTGGCTTCTGTGTCTCACTTGTGGTATGCCACCCAGGCACAAAGGGATTTGGAGGCCAAGTGTTGAGAAAGCTTACAGTGCAACCACTTGGAAATATGGGCTCTGCCATGATCATATAGGTTGCTAGAACTTAGTCACTTGGACAGTTGGTGGTAGTGGGAATGATAGGTTGGAGCGCGTCCATTTGACTAAGGAAAGGCTTCTGAAAGGTCCTGTCTTGGCAAACCAAGTCTGGTGGGGAAAGTGCACAACCTCTGCAGATGGAAAATCTAAGTACTTAGCCAAGTCCATGGCAATGGACAACTTGAGCATCAAGACACGGAAGCTACAAGAATCTCATCACTCCAACTTCTAAGTAAAACTTGTGGGTGAACAAGGGTTAAGGACCCCAATGTCTATTGGTGGTTTCTTGGGAAGTTTTTGACAAAGAAAAACTTAGAGTTTTCAACTAATAGGAAGACCCACTGTGGCTGTAACTTGTGATGTTGCAGGTTACTCCGATGATGAGTAGGAGTCATGAGTCTAGACTCAACATGTTTGCCTGTGGCACATGAAGATGAAGACTTGTGTTTATTTACTTATTCCATAAACTCTTGTATTAGGCCTTTGGCCCTGAGTTGTAAAAGACTATGTTTTATCTCTGGAATGAATGTAATAAACGACCTTTGTATATGTGTACTTCATCTTAAAATGTGGATGCTAGCATTGATCCAGGGACTAGCATTGCAATCACAGGGATCCTTTCCTTTACAAAGGAGGGATCTTACAGATGGTATCAGAGCACTGTGTTGCCTGTAGTATTATGACCCCTAGGATTGGAAAACCACTAAGGAAATTTTTTCAACTACTTCTACACTTGTCTATTCTTCTCGTAAAACTTTTCTAATCTTCTCATTCTCATCTCTATTTGTAGATGAACTCCATCAACGAAGCCGTGAAGAAAGGACCACTCATGACCATGACCTTGGAGTGTGAAACTGAGTTTCCCAAAATTCTCAAGGACCTCATGGTGGCAATGGAAGCACATGGTGCAGCTGTTTACAAAGGCTTCCCAGTGTTGGATGAAGGAGTGGAGTATTGGTGGGTGCAACTTCACTTGTACAAAAACAAGGAAGACAACCACAAAGAAAGAGGATTCTGCATGTATACCAACACTGTGATGCACACCACATTCTTTGAGTCAGCAAGAGAAGCAGCTTGGAGGACTATCAAAGAACTAAGTGCTAGAGTCAAGTGCAGAATGCTCAACCTCCAAAAAGACTTAGAGAAAGAGAAGGAGCTTACCCAAGAGTTGGAAGCCACCAACCAAACCTTAAGGGGAGATATTATAGACTTAGTGATGGAATCATGTGAACAAGATAGGTGGATTGCCTCTAGGAACATTGTGTTAGCCAACAGATCCAGTGAGATAGGGTTGTAAACACATTTCATTAGTTGGACCACCACCTATCACCTTATTTTCCAAAATGATACCTTAAATAAGTTTGGACCTTGATTGATGTAATGGATTCATGTATGCATGACTTGTGTGATTTTGTGTTCCAAGGATGTGTATGAGATGTTTGTCTTTGTTTATCTTAAATAGTGTTGTTCTAACTTCCCTATCTTATAAATAGATGCCTATTACCATCAGCACTATTGAGGAGTTCCAGGTTACCCGTTTCGGTCCTCGTATCGTTGAGCTTACCACTTTGCTCGATCTCCCTCTTCCCACCATCATGGTGCATCCACTCACCAAGTTCCAGAGGAAGGACCTCTGGGGCTTCAAGGTGAACTAGCCCGGACGCCAGACAGAGCCTGCTACAGAGGCCATCGTCTTCAAGCTGATGCACGACGACAGGGAGAGAGGCATGGAGGTAGTCATGCAGGACCTGATAGGATGTCTGCTAAGCCGTCACTCCCGACAGGTTAGGGGCACCCACTTCCACGTCTTCGGAAGACGTGATGACGATGGAGAGTCCATCGACTTTGAGGACGACTCGAGGGACGTAGCAGAGCCGATACGTCTCTATCTCCAGGACTTAGAGTCTCTCATCAGGCACGTGGATACGGACAGGACCAACGTCATTCTCAGCAATGACGAGCTCCAGGTGCAGCTTCGCGAGAAGGACAAGCTTTTCGCACAGCAGGATGAGATAGTCAAGGAAATGGAGATGAAGTTCGAGGCCCAGGACCGTAAGTTCAAGAGTCAGGAGAAACGCGTCCAGGATAGGAACAAGAAGATCCGGGACATGACTGAAGAACTGAAGTCCAAGGATTTCGAGCTAGAGCAGCAGCAGATGGTGATCGAGAGGCTTCGCTCCGAGAAGAGGGCTCTCAAGGCCAAGATCGATTCCTTGACCACTACGATTGAGGAGAACAAGACCGCGATGGAGAACGCAGGTCTTACATTTGTCGAGGAGGAGATTGATGCTGATGAGTAGACTTGACTACTCGTTTGTCTTTTATTATCGTACTTGTTATTCTTGAACCTGTTATTGGACCATCCGACATGTGGATGGCTTGCCACTTGTGTGTTTTATTTCGAGAACTTTGTTATTCTGTTGTTGAGCTTTTATCCTTCAGTTGCATGCTATGTGTTTACTTGTGATGTATTGTGCATAAAACATCTATGGGTATCTCATTCTTATCTCTATTTGAACAAACCACAGATGCCTCCCCGTCGCGCAAACCCCAACCCCAATAACATCACTCCGGAAATGCAACAGATGATGAATGCTCAAACACAGCTTATGCAGATGATGACAACATTCATCCAAAACCAGAATAACAACAACAACAACCCCAATAACAACAACAACAATAACAACAACAACAACAACCCTCCGGGTTTTTATATGCTCACCAGATTTCTGCGTTTGAGGCCAGCTAAGTTTTCGGGGACAACTGATCCCATGGTGGCCAATGATTGGCTACGTTATGTGAACAAGGACTTAGTGACCGTGGGCTGCACGGATGCTGAAAAGGTCAGGTTCGCAGCGCATCTGCTGGAAGGGCTAGCCGCCACATGGTGGGACAACTTCCAAATCACCACTCCTTTAGATGAAGTGACTTCGGCTATCTTTGAAGATGGCTTTCGCACTGCTCATATCTCATCAGGAATGATGAGTCTGAAAAAGAAGGAGTTTCACAACCTGAAGCAGCGCCACCGCAGCGTGGCTGAATACATAGAAGAGTTCAACAATCTGGCACGCTATGCACCGGATGAGGTTGACACAGATGCCAAAAGAAAGGAAAAGTTTCTGGAAGGCTTGAATGATGAACTAAACTTGCAGTTGTCTGTGGCATATGTTCCAACTTATCAGTCGCTGTGTGACAAGGCTGCTATTTTGGAGAATAAGATGAAGCAAGTCGAGAGTAGGAAGAGGAAACACTCCGACAAGCACAGCTCGGGATCGTCTCACAAACGATCTCATATTGATGACAGTGGAAACTCAGGATCCCATAAGCATGGGAAATTCAACAAGCACCACAACCACAACCGTCATGACAACAAGCATCATCGCAGTCATGACAATGACAAGTACAAGAACCACAAGAGTGGACATAAGAGCCACCACAGTGGAAATGGTAGTGGAAGTGGAGGTCAGCCTGCAAAAAGGGACATCAGTCAGGTTGAGTGCTTCAAATGCAAGAAGATGGGACACTATGCAAATGAGTGCCCCAAAAAGAAAGTTGAAGGACCTGTCAAGCCCAATCCTTTCCAGAAGGGTCAGGTGAACCACATTAATGTGGAAGAGGTCTATGAGGAACCTGACGCTGTTGCTGGTAAGTTCAGACTCAATTCCATTCCAGCATTTGTACTCTTTGACACTGGTGCATCTCATTCATTCATATCAAAAGCATTTGTTGATAGAAATGGGTTTGCATCTGAAAACATTGGGTGTCCAATAAAAGTTAGTTCTCCGGGTGGAGATATGATAGTAAGTCTTGGATGCCGGGATCTTGTCATAGAGTTTGGAAAGCATAAGTTTCCAGTGAGCCTGATAATCCTAGATTCCCAGGGATTAGACGTAATATTGGGAATGGATTGGATGGCTAAGTATGAAGGAGTACTAGATTGTGCTAATTGTACTGTTGCACTCACAACCCCAGAAGGAAAAAGAATAAAATTCAGGTCAAACTTTGAATCCAAAGGAAGTAAGCTAAATTCTATTAAGGGGGTTAGCATGGACAGTGTGCCAATTGTATGTGAGTATCCGGATGTGTTTCCGGAAGAGTTGCCAGGAATGCCACCGGATAGAGATGTGGAATTTCTGATAGATTTGGTACCAGGTTCTGGACCAATAGCAAAGAGACCATACAAAATGTCAGTTGATGAACTGAAGGAACTCAAGAAGCAACTAGGAGAACAGTTGCAGAAAGGATTTATCCAACCAAGTTCTTCATCTTGGGGAGCCCCAGTATTGTTCTTGGAAAAGAAAGATAGAAGCCAAAGGTTATGCATAGATTACCGTTCGCTCAACGAGGTAACTATCAAGAACAAATATCCTTTGCCTAGAATCAATGACTTATTTGATCAGCTAGATGGAGCATGTGTGTTCTCGAAGATTGATCTCCGGTCAGGCTATTTTCAACTTAAGATAAGAGAGCAAGACATACCTAAAACAGCATTCACCACAAGGTATGGATTGTATGAGTATACCGTGATGCCTTTCGGCTTAACCAATGCTCCAGCATACTTCATGAATATGATGAACAAGGTGTTCATGGAATTTCTTGACAAGTTCATTGTCGTTTTCATCGATGACATCTTAGTCTACTCCAAGAGCAAGGAAGAGCATGAATGACACTTGCGTTTGATACTTTAAAAGTTAAGAGAGCATAAACTTTATGCCAAATTCAGCAAGTGTGAGTTTTGGTTAGAGGAAGTTGGTTTTATTGGTCATGTTATGACAAAGGATGGTGTGGCAGTTGATCCTGCTAAAGTTTCAGCTGTGACAGAATGGGAATCTCCCAAGAACGTGAAAGAAGTACGCAGTTTCCTTGGCTTAGCAGGTTACTACAGAAGGTTCATTGAAAATTTCTCAAAGGTTGCTAAGCCAATGACTGAATTGTTAAAGAAGGACAAGAAATTTGCTTGGTCTGAAGGTTGTGAAGTCAGCTTCCAAGAATTGAAGAAGAGACTTGTAACAGCACCAGTTCTATGTCTGCAATATTTGGAAAAGGATTTCCAAGTATATTGTGATGCGTCTCATCAAGGTTTGGGTGCCGTACTTATGCAAGACGATAAAGTTGTGGCCTATACCTCGAGACAACTCAAAACTCATGAAGTAAATTATCCTACTCATGATTTAGAGTTAGCCTCCATCGTCCATGCACTCAAAGCATGGAGACACTACCTTTTGGGAAAGCGTTGTGAAGTGTTCACCGATCACAAGAGTTTGAAATATATCTTCACCCAGAAGGAAATCAATATGAGACAAAGAAGATGGTTAGAGCTTATCAAGGACTATGACTTAAGTTTGCAATACCACCCCGGTAAAGCAAATGTTGTAGCAGATGCTCTAAGTCGTAAAGTATTTGTGAATGGCCTTATCAAAGGAGAATTGCCAGATGATTTGTGTGCTCAATTCAAAGAACTCAGATTGGAGATTTTGCCTGAAGGACATCTCATGTCCTTGGATGTTCAACCCACTTTATTGGACAATATCCGAGAAGCTCAGAAGGCCAATAAGGAAATTGAAAGGATCAAGGAAAATATTGGCCAAGGCAGAGCTAAAAATTTCCATGAAGACGAACATGGTACTTTATGGCATGGGAAACGTATCTGCGTTCCACAAGATCCGGAGTTACGAAAACTGATTTTGCAGGAAGCGCACAACTCTCCGTATTCCATTCACCTGGGTAACACCAAAATGTACATGGACATGAAAGAAAGATTTTGGTGGAACAATCTCAAGAGGGACATCGCCGAGCACATTGCTTTGTGCGATGTGTGTAGTAGAGTAAAAGCGGAGCATCAGAAACCAGCAGGTTTGCTTCAACCACTACCTATTCCTGATTGGAAATGGGACAAAATTGGTATGGATTTCATCACCGGATTGCCAAGGACCATATCAGGATATGATTCCATATGGGTAGTAGTGGATCGCCTAACTAAAGTGGCTCATTTCATACCCGTGAAGACAACCTATACAAGTGCCAAGTTAGCTAAAATCTACATGAGTAGAATTGTATGCCTCCACGGTGTGCCTAAGAGTATTGTGTTCGATAGGGGAACCCAATTCACTTCCCATTTTTGGAGACAGCTACATGAGTCATTAGGAACGAGGTTGGAATTTAGTACTGCTTTTCATCCTCAAACCGATGGACAAACGGAAAGGACTAACCAAATCCTTGAAGACATGTTGAGGGCATGTGCCCTAGACTATGGAGCAAGTTGGGATGAAAGTCTGCCTTACGCAGAATTTTCTTATAATAACAGCTATCAAGCCAGCATTGAGATGGCACCGTTTGAGTTTCTCTATGGAAGAAAATGTACCACCCCATTGTTATGGAATGGTGTGGGAGAGAGAAGTCTATTTGGGCCAGATCTTATCAAAAAAGCCGAAGAGAAAGTCAAATTGGTTAAGGACAGGTTGAAGATAGCACAGTCCCGACAGAAAAGCTACGCAGATCCTAAGCGTAGAGAAGTCACCTACGAAGTTGGTGATAGAGCCTATCTTAGAGTATCACCACTCCGTGGAGTGAAAAGATTCGGAGTCAAAGGAAAGTTGGCACCAAGATATGTTGGACCATTCAGGATTCTGAGTCGCAAGGGAGAAGTGGCTTATGAAATGGAACTGCCAGCATCTTTATCAGCAGTCCATAATGTATTTTATGTGAGTCAGCTTAAGAAATGTCACCTAGAAATGGAAGAATCTTCTTTGAAGGATACCATACCTTTGGAAGAAGTTCAACTAGAAAGTGATCTCACATGTGAAGAAAAGCCTATCAAGATTCTTGAGACTGCTGAAAGAGTCACGAGAACAAAGACTATCAAGTTTTGCAAAGTGCAATGGAACCATCATACCGAAGAGGAAGCAACATGGGAAAGAGAAGATGATCTTCGGAAAGACCACCCTCACCTATTTGCTAGCCAATCCGAATCTCGAGGGCGAGATTCACCTTAAGGGGGTTAGATTTGTAACATCCCTAAAATGATGATTTCAAAGTTTGCATATCATTCATGCATACATATAGATTTGAGGTCAAATTTCAAACTCATTTCAGAAAAACAGAAGTACTTGGTGCTATGATTTTATGTGAGCAGATTTAAATCAAATGGCCATCACCATTTGAAAGTTTGAGTGATTTTAAACTTAACTTGTTTGTCTTACTCATAGAAAAAATTGATTGCGGTTTGAACCAAAATTTTACCAAATTGGAAATGGTTCCAAAGAACCATTTTTCAAATTTTGCAAACCAAGTGACAAATCTCTGTTATTTTTGATCTCCAAGATTGACCAAGCCTTTGTAAAGCAACCACTTGCTTTTATGCCTAAATTGGAGACTACTGCACCCTGCAAAAACCCAGGAAATGTTTGAATTCAAAAAGAGTTTGAATTCATATCAAAATCAAATCAGAAAATCGTTTCAGAAAAAGAAAAGAATCAAACAAATAAAAAAGGCCGAGCGCTGCCATTTTAGCCCAGCAACAGAGCAGGCCCAGCAAGCCCACCCGGGGCATCTCTTTTCTTCTCTCACGCGCGAGCACACCCATTCAGCCACTGACGGCCAGACCCCACGCCCCTTCAGTTTATTTCGCTGACCAGCGGGCCCCGTCCACGTCACCCTCGTCTTACTCAAACCACGCTCGCGACCACGTCGCTGCTGCTGTCAAGGCCGGTAATGGCGCGGTGTAATTGCCCATTATTTCGCAAGCGTTTCCTGTCGCACCTAGGCTTACTTAAACCCCTCTGCCCCGCAAGCATTTCCCCCCTCTCCTCGCTCACTCCGCCACCTGGCTGCGCGCAATTGCCCTTGAAACCCCGCAGTACCGACAACTCCGGCGGCCAATTACGGTGAGCCTCGACCGCCCCTCTCTCTCTGGTTCAAACGAGGATGTTCGAAATGATCTCGCGCTTACACTGATACCTTCCTTTTGCCTGCTCGTGACCCAGGTCGTTGTCTCCATTCGCGACCGAAACCACCTGCGCCGCCGATAAACTCCGGCGACCAATTAAGGTAAAACCTGAGCGCCCCTTGCCCCCTCCTTCACGCGAGCTTGTTCGCCTATGTCTTGCGCAAATCCTGATGCCACTGGTTCGTGCTAGGGCGACGCCAAACCTCGGCAAGGACCACGACTGCAAGCTACCGACGCCGCCCGTTACTCCGACGAGTTCCTGAGACCGTGCCAGCGCGCCCCTTCGCAAACCAACACCACGTCGAGCATCAGCATGCCACTGCGGATCCGGTAAGCGCCTCCCTTCCTTCCCAGGTGACCTAGAGCGCCAGCACCGCCGCGGTCAGACGCGCCGCCGCCAGTCAACGCCGCTAGCGCCGCCCGTGCATGGTCAGGACGATTAGGAGCGTCAGATATAGATCCTACGGCGTAGATTAGAACGTGGGCGAAGAGGTAAGCGCGCATCTGAGCCGCCAGATCTCACTTAGATCCTACGGTCTGTGTTTGTCGATCCAAACGAATCGGTACGCGCCAGTAATACTATGACACGTGTCTAGGGTTGTTTCAAAAACAGAATTCAAAAACAGATTTAGATCCAGATTTCAAATGGCTATAACTTGAGATTCCCACGTTAGATTTTTGCAAATTTTATACCGTTGGAATCAGTGAGTCAAGCCCTTTCTGAATATCCAATGTGTTTAACAAAAAGTATATGTTAAAATGACTTTGTAAGCATAAACATTTCTAGGTCCATTTTGAGTATATATTTGGTTTAGCAAATTGTTTTAGGGCTAAATAAGTTTAGTTAGCAAACTTTGTGACTTGTTATGTTTCTGTATCATGCACTTTCTTGGTAGAATTTTCAAAATCATCACTTAGTAATTTCTTGCATACATGCATTCATATTTTTGTTTGTATATAAATTGTGTGTAATTGTATGCTACAAATTTTGTGTAGATTTTGCTAGTGACTGTGATTGTGAAGAGTGCTACTCTCCTCATTACCAATACCAAGGCAAGCGATACTTCATGATAATTCCACCCTTTATTTTGAATAAGCATTAGAATTATTTTGCTAAGTCTTGCATGTTACTTTTGCCAAATGCTATGTTGGGAAATCCTATGTAGTTGTAGAATTGTAGAATTGCTAGGGATTTTCCTAAGTTGAGTTACTATGCCATGCTTAGCCTAGCTAGTAGAAAACAAAGGGATTGGTAAAGTATGTACATGCTATGGTGAAATAATTCTAAGTCCTTTGGGACTCATGCTTTTCTTAATAAAACAACTAAGTCAATGAACTTCCTGGGTGGAATGGGACTTGAATGGAGGTTTTTGGTTGAGTGGTTACACAAGACCATGGATTTGGCTTCTGTATCTCACTTGTGGTATGCCACCCAGGCACAAAGGGATTTGGAGGCCAAGTGTTGAGAAAGCTTACGGTGCAACCACTTGGAAATATGGGCTCTGCCATGATCATATAGGTTGCTAGAACTTAGTCACTTGGACAGTTGGTGGTAGTGGGAATGATAGGTTGGAGCGCGTCCATTTGACTAAGGAAAGGCTTCTGAAAGGTCCTGTCTTGGGAAACCAAGTCTGGTGGGGAAAGTGCACAACCTCTACAGATGGAAAATCTAAGTACTTAGCCAAGTCCATGGCAATGGACAACTTGAGCATCAAGACACGGAAGCTACAAGAATCTCATCACTCCAACTTCTAAGTAAAACTTGTGGGTGAACAAGGGTGAAGGACCCCAATGTCTATTGGTGGTTTCTTGGGAAGTTTCTGACAAAGAAAAACTTAGAGTTTTCAACTAATAGGAAAAACCTATTTTGAGCAAAGCAAGCCAAGCTACACTTAGCCAAAATGCATATAGTAATATAGTCCACTTAAAATTTACTAAGGTATCACTTGCCAATACTATTCCAAAGTATTGACCCACTGTGGCTGTAACTTGTGATGTTGCAGGTTACTCCGATGATGAGTAGGAGTCATGAGTCTACACTCAACATGTTTGCCTGTGGCACATGAAGATGAAGACTTGTGTTTATTTACTTATTCCATAAACTCTTGTATTAGGCCTTTGGCCCTGAGTTGTAAAAGACTATGTTTTATCTCTGGAATGAATGTAATAAACGACCTTTGTATCTGTGTACTTCATCTTAAAATGTGGATGCTAGCATTGATCCAGGGACTAGCATTGCAATCACAGGGATCCTTTCCTTTACAAAGGAGGGATCTTACAGATGGTATCAGAGCACTGTGTTGCCTGTAGTATTATGACCCCTAGGATTGGAAAACCACTAAGGAAAATTTTTCAACTACTTCTACACTTGTCTATTCTTCTCGTAAAACTTTTCTAATCTTCTCATTCTCATCTCTATTTGTAGATGAACTCCATCAACAAAGCCGTGAAGAAAGGACCACTCATGACCATGACCTTGGAGTGTGAAACTGAGTTTCCCAAAATTCTCAAGGACCTCATGGTGGCAATGGAAGCACATGGTGCAGCTGTTTACAAAGGCTTCCCAGTGTTGGATGAAGGAGTGGAGTATTGGTGGGTGCAACTTCACTTGTACAAAAACAAGGAAGACAACCACAAAGAAAGAGGATTCTGCATGTATACCAACACTGTGATGCACACCACATTCTTTGAGTCAGCAAGAGAAGCAGCTTGGAGGACTATCAAAGAACTAAGTGCTAGAGTCAAGTGCAGAATGCTCAACCTCCAAAAAGACTTAGAGAAAGAGAAGGAGATTACCCAAGAGTTGGAAGCCACCAACCAAACCTTAAGGGGAGATATTATAGACTTAGTGATGGAATCATGTGAACAAGATAGGTGGATTGCCTCTAGGAACATTGTGTTAGCCAACAGATCCAGTGAGATAGGGTTGTAAACACATTTCATTAGTTGGACCACCACCTATCACCTTATTTTCCAAAATGATACCTTAAATAAGTTTGGACCTTGATTGATGTAATGGATTCATGTATGCATGACTTGTGTGATTTTGTGTTCCAAGGATGTGTATGAGATGTTTGTCTTTGTTTATCTTAAATAGTGTTGTTCTAACTTCCCTATCTTATAAATAGATGCCTATTACCATCAGCACTATTGAGGAGTTCCAGGTTACCCGTTTCGGTCCTCGTATCGTTGAGCTTACCACTTTGCTCGATCTCCCTCTTCCCACCATCATGGTGCATCCACTCACCAAGTTCCAGAGGAAGGACCTCTGGGGCTTCAAGGTGAACTAGCCCGGACGCCAGACAGAGCCTGCTACAGAGGCCATCGTCTTCAAGCTGATGCACGACGACAGGGAGAGAGGCATGGAGGTAGTCATGCAGGACCTGATAGGATGTCTGCTAGGCCGTCACTCCCGACAGGTTAGGGGCACCCACTTCCACGTCTTCGGAAGACGTGATGACGATGGAGAATCCATCGACTTTGAGGACGACTCGAGGGACGTAGCAGAGCCGATACGTCTCTATCTCCAGGACTTAGAGTCTCTCATCAGGCACGTGGATACGGACATGACCAACGTCATTCTCAGCAATGACGAGCTCCAGGTGCAGCTTCGCGAGAAGGACAAGCTTTTCGCACAGCAGGATGAGATAGTCAAGGAAATGGAGACGAAGTTCGAGGCCCAGGACCGTAAGTTCAAGAGTCAGGAGAAACGCGTCCAGGATAGGAACAAGAAGATCCGGGACATGACTGAAGAACTGAAGTCCAAGGATTTCGAGCTAGAGCAGCAGCAGATGGTGATCGAGAGGCTTCGCTCCGAGAAGAGGGCTCTCAAGGCCAAGATCGATTCCTTGACCACTACGATTGAGGAGAACAAGACCGCGATGGAGAACTCGGGTCTTACCTTTGTCGAGGAGGAGATTGATGCTGATGAGTAGACTTGACTACTCATTTGTCTTTTATTATCGTACTTGTTATTCTTGAACCTGTTATTGGACCATCCGACATGTGGATGGCTTGCCACTTGTGTGTTTTATTTCGAGAACTTTGTTATTCTGTTGTTGAGCTTTTATCCTTCAGTTGCATGCTATGTGTTTACTTGTGATGTATTGTGCATAAAACATCTATGGGTATCTCATTCTTATCTCTATTTGAACAAACCACAGATGCCTCCCCGTCGCGCAAACCCCAACCCCAATAACATCACTCCAGATATGCAACAGATGATGAATGCTCAAACACAGCTTATGTAGATGATGACAACATTCATCCAAAACCAGAATAACAACAACAACAACCCCAATAACAACAACAACAATAACAACAACAACAACCCTCCGGGTTTTTATATGCTCACCAGATTTCTGCGTTTGAGGCCAGCTAAGTTTTCGGGGACAACTGATCCCATGGTGGCCAATGATTGGCTACGTTATGTGAACAAGGACTTAGTGACCGTGGGCTGCACGGATGCTGAAAAGGTCAGGTTCGCAGCGCATCTGCTGGAAGGGCTAGCCGCCACATGGTGGGACAACTTCCAAATCACCACTCCTTTAGATGAAGTGACTTCGGCTATCTTTGAAGATGGCTTTCGCACTGCTCATATCTCATCAGGAATGATGAGTCTGAAAAAGAAGGAGTTTCACAACCTGAAGCAGCGCCACCGCAGCGTGGCTGAATACATAGAAGAGTTCAACAATCTGGCACGCTATGCACCGGATGAGGTTGACACAGATGCCAAAAGAAAGGAAAAGTTTCTGGAAGGCTTGAATGATGAACTAAACTTGCAGTTGTCTGTGGCATATGTTCCAACTTATCAGTCGCTGTGTGACAAGGCTGCTATTTTGGAGAATAAGATGAAGCAAGTCGAGAGTAGGAAGAGGAAACACTCCGACAAGCACAGCTCGGGATCGTCTCACAAACGATCTCATATTGATGACAGTGGAAACTCAGGATCCCATAAGCATGGGAAATTCAACAAGCACCACAACCACAACCGTCATGACAACAAGCATCATCACAGTCATGACAATGACAAGTACAAGAACCACAAGAGTGGACATAAGAGCCACCACAGTGGAAATGGTAGTGGAAGTGGAGGTCAGCCTGCAAAAAGGGACATCAGTCAGGTTGAGTGCTTCAAATGCAAGAAGATGGGACACTATGCAAATGAGTGCCCCGAAAAGAAAGTTGAAGAACCTGTCAAGCCCAATCCTTTCCAGAAGGGTCAGGTGAACCACATTAATGTGGAAGAGGTCTATGAGGAACCTGACGCTGTTGCTGGTAAGTTCAGACTCAATTCCATTCCAGCATTTGTACTCTTTGACACTGGTGCATCTCATTCATTCATATCAAAAGCATTTGTTGATAGAAATGGGTTTGCATCTGAAAACATTGGGTGTCCAATAAAAGTTAGTTCTCCGGGTGGAGATATGATAGTAAGTCTTGGATGCCGGGATCTTGTCATAGAGTTTGGAAAGCATAAGTTTCCAGTGAGCCTGATAATCCTAGATTCCCAGGGATTAGACGTAATATTGGGAATGGATTGGATGGCTAAGTATGAAGGAGTACTAGATTGTGCTAATTGTACTGTTGCACTCACAACCCCAGAAGGAAAAAGAATAAAATTCAGGTCAAACTTTGAATCCAAAGGAAGTAAGCTAAATTCTATTAAGGGGGTTAGCATGGACAGTGTGCCAATTGTATGTGAGTATCCGGATGTGTTTCCGGAAGAGTTGCCAGGAATGCCACCGGATAGAGATGTGGAATTTCTGATAGATTTGGTACCAGGTTCTGGACCAATAGCAAAGAGACCATACAAAATGTCAGTTGATGAGCTGAAGGAACTCAAGAAGCAACTAGGAGAACAGTTGCAGAAAGGATTTATCCAACCAAGTTCTTCATCTTGGGGAGCCCCAGTATTGTTCTTGGAAAAGAAAGATAGAAGCCAAAGGTTATGCATAGATTACCGTTCGCTCAACGAGGTAACTATCAAGAACAAATATCCTTTGCCTAGAATCAATGACTTGTTTGATCAGCTAGAGGGAGCATGTGTGTTCTCGAAGATTGATCTCCGGTCAGGCTATTTTCAACTTAAGATAAGAGAGCAAGACATACCTAAAACAGCATTCACCACAAGGTATGGATTGTATGAGTATACCGTGATGCCTTTCGGCTTAACCAATGCTCCAGCATACTTCATGAATATGATGAACAAGGTGTTCATGGAATTTCTTGACAAGTTCGTTGTCGTTTTCATCGATGACATCTTAGTCTACTCCAAGAGCAAGGAAGAGCATGAATGACACTTGCGTTTGATACTTTAAAAGTTAAGAGAGCATAAACTTTATGCCAAATTCAGCAAGTGTGAGTTTTGGTTAGAGGAAGTTGGTTTTATTGGTCATGTTATGACAAAGGATGGTGTGGCAGTTGATCCTGCTAAAGTTTCAGCTGTGACAGAATGGGAATCTCCCAAGAACGTGAAAGAAGTACGCAATTTCCTTGGCTTAGCAGGTTACTACAGAAGGTTCATTGAAAATTTCTCAAAGGTTGCTAAGCCAATGACTGAATTGTTAAAGAAGGACAAGAAATTTGCTTGGTCTGAAGGTTGTGAAGTCAGCTTCCAAGAATTGAAGAAGAGACTTGTAACAGCACCAGTTCTATGTCTGCAATATTTGGAAAAGGATTTCCAAGTATATTGTGATGCGTCTCATCAAGGTTTGGGTGCCGTACTTATGCAAGACGATAAAGTTGTGGCCTATACCTCGAGACAACTCAAAACTCATGAAGTAAATTATCCTACTCATGATTTAGAGTTAGCCTCCGTCGTCCATGCACTCAAAGCATGGAGACACTACCTTTTGGGAAAGCGTTGTGAAGTGTTCACCGATCACAAGAGTTTGAAATATATCTTCACCCAGAAGGAAATCAATATGAGACAAAGAAGATGGTTTGAGCTTATCAAGGACTATGACTTAAGTTTGCAATACCACCCCGGTAAAGCAAATGTTGTAGCAGATGCTCTAAGTCGTAAAGTATTTGTGAATGGCCTTACCAAAGGAGAATTGCCAGATGATTTGTGTGCTCAATTCAAAGAACTCAGATTGGAGATTTTGCCTGAAGGACATCTCATGTCCTTGGATGTTCAACCCACTTTATTGGACAATATCCGAGAAGCTCAGAAGGCCAATAAGGAAATTGAAAGGATCAAGGAAAATATTGGCCAAGGGAGAGCTAAAAATTTCCATGAAGACGAACATGGTACTTTATGGCATGGGAAACGTATCTGCGTTCCACAAGATCCGGAGTTACGAAAACTGATTTTGTAGGAAGCGCACAACTCTCCGTATTCCATTCACCCGGGTAACACCAAAATGTACATGGACATGAAAGAAATATTTTGGTGGAGCAATCTCAAGAGGGACATCGCCGAGCACATTGCTTTGTGTGATGTGTGTAGTAGAGTAAAAGCGGAGCATCAGAAACCAGCAGGTTTGCTTCAACCACTACCTATTCCTGATTGGAAATGGGACAAAATTGGTATGGATTTCATCACCGGATTGCCAAGGACCATATCAGGATATGATTCCATATGGGTAGTAGTGGATCGCCTAACTAAAGTGGCTCATTTCATACCCGTGAAGACAACCTATACAAGTGCCAAGTTAGCTAAAATCTACATGAGTAGAATTGTATGCCTCCACGGTGTGCCTAAGAGTATTGTGTCCGATAGGGGAACCCAATTCACTTCCCATTTTTGGAGACAGCTACATGAGTCATTAGGAACAAGGTTGGAATTTAGTACTGCTTTTCATCCTCAAACCGATGGACAAACGGAAAGGACTAACCAAATCCTTGAAGACATGTTGAGGGCATGTGCCCTAGACTATGGAGCAAGTTGGGATGAAAGTCTGCCTTACGCAGAATTTTCTTATAATAACAGCTATCAAGCCAGCATTGAGATGGCACCGTTTGAGTTTCTCTATGGAAGAAAATGTACCACCCCATTGTTATGGAATGGTGTGGGAGAGAGAAGTCTATTTCGGCCAGATCTTATCAAAAAAGCCGAAGAGAAAGTCAAATTGGTTAAGGACAGGTTGAAGATAGCACAGTCCCGACAGAAAAGCTACGCAGATCCTAAGCGTAGAGAAGTCACCTACGAAGTTGGTGATAGAGCCTATCTTAGAGTATCACCACTCCGTGGAGTGAAAATATTCGGAGTCAAAGGAAAGTTGGCACCAAGATATGTTGGACCATTCAGGATTCTGAGTCGCAAGGGAGAAGTGGCTTATGAAATGGAACTGCCAGCATCTTTATCAGCAGTCCATAATGTATTTTATGTGAGTCAGCTTAAGAAATGTCACCTAGAAATGGAAGAATCTTCTTTGAAGGATACCATACCTTTGGAAGAAGTTCAACTAGAAAGTGATCTCACATGTGAAGAAAAGCCTATCAAGATTCTTGAGACTGCTGAAAGAGTCACGAGAACAAAGACTATCAAGTTTTGCAAAGTGCAATGGAACCAGCATACCGAAGAGGAAGCAACATGGGAAAGAGAAGATGATCTTCGGAAAGACCACCCTCACCTATTTGCTAGCCAATCCGAATCTCGAGGGCGAGATTCACCTTAAGGGGGTTAGATTTGTAACATCCCTAAAATCATGATTTCAAAGTTTGCATATCATTCATGCATACATATAGATTTGAGGTCAAATTTCAAACTCATTTCAGAAAAACAGAAGTACTTGGTGCTATGATTTTATGTGAGCAGATTTAAATCAAATGGCCATCACCATTTGAAAGTTTGAGTGATTTTAAACTTAACTTGTTTGTCTTACTCATAGAAAAAATTGATTGCGGTTTGAACCAAAATTTTACCAAATTGGAAATGGTTCCAAAGAACCATTTTTCAAATTTTGCAAACCAAGTGACAAATCTCTGTTATTTTTGATCTCCAAGATTGACCAAGCCTTTGTAAAGCAACCACTTGCTTTTATGCCTAAATTGGAGACTACTGCACCCTGCAAAAACCCAGGAAATGTTTGCATTCAAAAAGAGTTTGAATTCATATCAAAATCAAATCAGAAAATCGTTTCAGAAAAAGAAAAGAAGCAAACAAATAAAAAAGGCCGAGCGCTGCCATTTTAGCCCAGCAATAGAGCAGGCCCAGCAAGCCCACCCGGGGCATCTCTTTTCTTCTCTCACGCGCGAGCACACCCATTCAGCCACTGACGGCCAGACCCCACGCCCCTTCAGTTTATTTCGCTGACCAGCGGGCCCCGTCCACGTCACCCTCGTCTTCCTCAAACCACGCTCGCGACCACGTCGCTGCTGCTGTCAAGGCCGGTAATGGCGCGGTGTAATTGCCCATTATTTCGCAAGCGTTTCCTGTCGCACCTAGGCTTACTTAAACCCCTCTGCCCCGCAAGCATTTCCCCCCCTCTCCTCGCTCACTCCGCCACCAGGATGCGCGCAATTGCCCTTGAAACCCCGTAGTACCGACAACTCCGGCGGCCAATTACGGTGAGCCTCGACCGCCCCTCTCTCTCTGGTTCAAACGAGGATGTTCGAAATGATCTCGCACTTACACTGATACCTTCCTTTTGCCTGCTCGTGACCCAGGTCGTCGTCTCCGTTCGCGACCGAAACCACCTGCGCCGCCGATAAACTCCGGCGACCAATTAAGGTAAAACCTGAGCGCCCCTTGCCCCCTCCTTCACGCGAGCTTGTTCGCCTATGTCTTGCGCAAATCCTGATGCCACTGGTTCGTGCTAGGGCGATGCCAAACCTCGGCAAGGACCACGACTGCAAGCTACCGACGCCGCCCGTTACTCCGACGAGTTCCTGAGACCGTGCCAGCGCGCCCCTTCGCAAACCAACACCACGTCGAGCATCAGCACGCCACTGCGGATCCGGTAAGCGCCTCCCTTCCTTCCCAGGCGACCTAGAGAGCCAGCACCGCCGCGGTCAGACGCGTCGCCGCCAGTCAACGCCGCTAGCGCCGCCCGTGCATGGTCAGGACGATTAGGAGCGTCAGATATAGATCCTACGGCGTAGATTAGAACGTGGGCTAAGAGGTAAGCGCGCATCTGAGCCGCCAGATCTCACTTAGATCCTACGGTCTGCGTTTGTCGATCCAAACGAATCGGTATGCGCCAGTAATACTATGACACGTGTCTAGGGTTGTTTCAAAAACAGAATTCAAAAACAGATTTAGATCCAGATTTCAAATGGCTATAACTTGAGATTCCCACGTTAGATTTTTGCAAATTTTATACCGTTGGAATCAGTGAGTCAAGCCCTTTCTGAATATCCAATGTGTTTAACAAAAAGTATCTGTTAAAATGACTTTGTAAGCAGAAACATTTCTAGGTCCATTTTGAGTATATATTTGGTTTAGCAAATTGTTTTAGGGCTAAATAAGTTTAGTTAGCAAACTTTGTGACTTGTTATGTTTCTGTATCATGCACTTTCTTGGTAGAATTTTCAAAATCATCACTTAGTAATTTCTTGCATACATGCATTCATATTTTTGTTTGTATATAAATTGTGTGTAATTGTATGCTACAAATTTTGTGTAGATTTTGCTAGTTACTGTGATTGTGAAGAGTGCTACTCTCCTCATTACCAATACCAAGGCAAGTGATACTTCATGATAATTCCACCCTTTATTTTGAATAAGCATTAGAATTATTTTGCTAAGTCTTGCATGTTACTTTTGCCAAATGCTATGTTGGGAAATCCTATGTAGTTGTAGAATTGTAGAATTGCTAGGGATTTTCCTAAGTTGAGTTACTATGCCATGCTTAGCCTAGCTAGTAGAAAACAAAGGGATTGGTAAAGTATGTACATGCTATGGTGAAATAATTCTAAGTCCTTTGGGACTCATGATTTTCTTAATAAAACAACTAAGTCAATGAACTTCCTGGGTGGAATGAGACTTGAATGGAGGTTTTTGGTTGAGTGGTTACACAAGGCCATGGATTTGGCTTCTGTATCTCACTTGTGGTATGCCACCCAGGCACAAAGGGATTTGGAGGCCAAGTGTTGAGAAAGCTTACAGTGCAACCACTTGGAAATATGGGCTCTGCCATGATCATATAGGTTGCTAGAACTTAGTCACTTGGACAGTTGGTGGTAGTGGGAATGATAGGTTGGAGCGCGTCCATTTGACTAAGGAAAGGCTTCTGAAAGGTCCTGTCTTGGGAAACCAAGTCTGGTGGGGAAAGTGCACAACCTCTACAGATGGAAAATCTAAGTACTTAGCCAAGTCCATGGCAATGGACAACTTGAGCATCAAGACACGGAAGCTACAAGAATCTCATCACTCCAACTTCTAAGTAAAACTTGTGGGTGAACAAGGGTGAAGGACCCCAATGTCTATTGGTGGTTTCTTGGGAAGTTTTTGACAAAGAAAAACTTAGAGTTTTCAACTAATAGGAAAAACCTATTTTGAGCAAAGCAAGCCAAGCTACACTTAGCCAAAATGCATATAGTAATATAGTCCACTTAAAATTTACTAAGGTATCACTTGCCAATACTATTCCAAAGTATTGACCCACTGTGGCTGTAACTTGTGATGTTGCAGGTTACTCCGATGATGAGTAGGAGTCATGATTCTACACTCAACATGTTTGCCTGTGGCACATGAAGATGAAGACTTGTGTTTATTTACTTATTCCATAAACTCTTGTATTAGGCCTTTGGCCCTGAGTTGTAAAAGACTATGTTTTATCTCTGGAATGAATGTAATAAACGACCTTTGTATCTGTGTACTTCATCTTAAACTGTGGATGCTAGCATTGATCCAGGGACTAGCATTGCAATCACAGGGATCCTTTCCTTTACAAAGGAGGGATCTTACAACTTAGCCATGTCCCTGGTAAAGGACAATTTGAGACTCAAGACATGGAAGCAATCAAGAATCTCATCATTCAAATTTCTAAGATAAAACTTGTGGTTTGAACAAGGGTTAAAGGATCTTCAATCTTTGATTGAGAAAATGATTTTGTCAAGCAAAAACTTAGAGTTTTCAAAATGACAAGGAAAATCTATTTTGAGCAATGCAAGCCTCAACTCCACTTAGCCAAATGCATATAGATGATAGATTCCACTATACTACCATAGTATTACTTGCCAATACAATTCAAATGTATTAACCCTTGTGGCTGTAACCTGTTATGTTGCAGGTTTGATTGATTTAGTGAAGTGTGTTAGGATTACAAAGTCTACAACCAACATGTCTGCCTGTGGCACTTTGAAGATGAAGGACCCCATGCTATAGATATTCTGCTGCAATGTATTGTAATAGCCAAATGAGCTATGAAAGATGTAATAAATTATGTTATTCCTGGTTATAAAGTTATATTATGACCTTTGTTTCTTGATATTACATCTTAACTGTGGATGCTAGCTATTGATCCAGGGACTAGCATTGTAAACACAAGTGACTCCACCTTATATTGTGTAAAGGTTGGGACACTCCCTCTACATTATGCGTGTGTCCACGAGAGGGAGAGGGGCGGTCGGTATTTACCACTGATGGTCGTCAGAGAGGAGGCAGACGGTGACGGAGTATTGCCGATGTCGTAGTCGAGGCTACGGTGCTTGCACGGGAAAGCCAAGGATGCTGAGAGGTGCAGGGGGAGATGGGGATCACGCTCGAGTGAAGCAAGGCTTGAGGGGGTGAGGGTGCTGGCCGGAATCGGAGTTGGAGCTCGTCGGAGCAGAGGGAGGTCCCGAGAAGATTCCGAGCAGCCTGGTGGCTCCGGTGGGGTGATGATTGGGGGAAAAGGGAGAGGGGAGCATGACGATTAAGTACGTGTGGGAGTGGGCGGGATTTACTTGTGCATTCAACAGGAATTGAAGCTGCGAAATTTACATAGGAAACGGCCGGAGGAATGAGGGGGAGGAACTGGTCGCTGGGTAAAAACGATGACTGACACGTGGGCCTGGTTAGTCAGCGAGAGAAAGAGAGAGGAGGTGGGTCCCGCTAGTCAGAGAAGTTGTGGGTTCCTTCTGCGGTGAGAAAATTCTTCGGGGGAGAGAGGGGAGAGGTGGGCTGCTGGGCTTAGTGGGCTAGCTAGGCTAGGCTGCTTGCTTCATTCATTTTTTTTGTTCTGCTTTTTTTCCTTTTCTATTTTCATTAATCTGTTTTGATTTTATTTAATCATTTCAAACAATTATTTGATTTCAAATTTCAACCAATCTTTGTGTATATTCAAATACTGATTAATAATACATTCTAAAGTCAAATTTACAATAATTAATTTATTCTTTTTAGGGTCTTTTATTTATTTTATAAATAGACATTTGTCTTTATTTCAATTAGGTTTTAATGTGTTTAAAACTTTGTTTGAAATCCATATTTTTACCAAACCTACTCAGTAGGTTTATTTATTTAATATGGTGTCAAATAATTCACTTTGAATTATTTGGAATATTTTTAATATGATTTATTAATCATTTAAATTGGGTATTTGTTTTTATTCCAATGAAATCAATTATAGTTTTAATTCCATAAATTTTATTTAGGTGATTTCCTTGACTCCATTATAGTTAATTAAATGATTTTTAATCCACTTGGGTAAATTCCAATTATTTTCCCCTGATTTAATTAATCATTTCTAATAGGGATTTTGTCTTTATTCGAATGGAAATAGAATTTGGTTAATGCCATTTTACTTTATTTGAAAATTCTTTACCCATTATTTTATTTGGATTTGGATTATATTTATTCCATTTGCTTATGGATTAGGTCAAGATTTAATTTGGTCTTTAAATATTCCTCATTTAATATTTCTCTCTTTATCTTATAAAATCCATATCTTTTTTTATTTATAGATCCAAACTTGGTGATTCCAATTTGTAAAATCTTAATTGATAATTATCTATCCTTTTGAATATATTTAGGATTATTTGCTCACCATTTGGTATGGATTTTAGATAGGTGCTTTATTAGCTTTGGAAATTCAATTTCCTTATCTTATTAAATTCATAAGATTTTATCTATGGCTCTAAATTAAATGAAACCAATTCATATGGTTTTATATTATTTTATTCGTAATTCTTGATCATTTTGAAGTGTTTGTTTGACCAATTTTTATATGTATCAAATCCACAGGCTTGGAGATAACTTGGAAATGTTTTTCTTCCATTAGGGTTTTAGGGTTTTGGTTCATTTTTTAAGTGTTTAAATTTCCAGATGCATTTATGAAGAATGCATTTTACTTGATTTGGATTTAGTTGAATTCAAACATTAACCAAAGTTTGTTCAAGATGGGATTTTTAAGTTTCCATTTGGAATCAAAAAGTTTCTTTTCACCCTAAATTTCAACAATTATTATTTTTTGTTTATTTATTTTTCACATTACAAAATTTGGAAAATTTTGGGATGTGACAAACATAGATGACACAATGGTTCAAGTTTATTAGGGGCAAAGAATATAAAGTGTGCCATCAAGTTTATGAGGGCTTTAATCACTAAGTTTTCTCATAACAAAATAGTTTTTAATTGGAAGATAGCTGAAAACAAGAATATACTTGGAATGGTGTAACACACCATGCATAAGAGTTTATAGTGGACACTATGTAATAACTTGGTTTCTTGGGAGTTGGAAGCATGAGTAGAGCTTACTCATACAAGTGGAGACTAGCAAAATACTGGGAGCAACCAACTAAGAGAGAATAATGGCCAAAATCATGTAGAGCAACAAAGCATTACTAATCAAAGCATAGAGTGGTACTACAAGTCAAGGACTAAATGATCATAGAGGATATGGTGACTTGTTCATAGTCATAACATGGTGTGAGCATGTGCCAAGTAAACTCAAACAAAACATCAAAGGAGAATACTGCAATACTATGCTTTTGTATTCTAAAACAACACATTATTCTTTCAAGGCACATTAAGAAATCCTAATTGTTTGGAACAAGTGATGCTACAGCAATAATCACTAAGCACAAGGTCAAAACAACATCTAGCATGACATGATAAAGTCTAAGTCACAGTCAAAACAAGCTCCCTTTTGTACCACTTAAGCCTGAAACTTCATACTCTCTTCCAACACCAAACAACTTATTGAATCGACTCGCAAAGATAATAATCAACAAAGATCAGTGAGCTTGTCTCACAAATCCACAAAGAAGAACTAAAAAGTTCAAAGCTGAAAGCACAAGAAAACTAAGGCTAAATAGAGTGCTAGCAAAAGTGAACACTCACAAAACAATAAGAGTGAAAAACTAGAGTGTTCTAGGCAATGAAAACAGAGGCTGTCTCTCTCCAAAAGACGTTTGGTGTAACCAACCAACTTACTCAAGAAAACTAAGAAAACAAAAATAAAAAACTAAGACGCTCCAAGAAGAACACAACAATGCATGAAACAATAAAAACAAAGTGTCTAGAAAGACCTGAGATTTTATTGATGAAGAAGGGGATGCCTTGGGCATCCCCAAGCTTTGACGCTTGTACCTCTTGGATATTTATTGGGGTGACACCGGGGTATCATCCCCAAGCTTGAGCTTTTGTCCATTCTTCATCTCATTACTTCATTCTCTCTCTACACCTGAAATTTTTCCTTCATACAAAACTTCACACAATCTTCATTAGCAACATTAGTGTATTCAAAAGATATTAGACCCTTAGGCAAAGCTTTGGAACAGCAAAACTTTTCAATAAAAACACAAGCTACTGTAGCAACTTCTTCAAAAATCTCAGTTCCCCAAAAGAGAACTCAAAAAGGAATCAATAAGAAGCAAATGCAAATAATGGCAGAAATCTGTCAAAACAGACCAGCAGGTAGACACCGATTTTTTCGAAGAACTTATGTTGCTCAAATCAAAAAGTGTTGATATAAATAAAGTTATCTAACATACTATGGGATTTATTCGTAAATTTTAAGCTCAATCCGACTTACAGAGACTCCTCTTGAATTTTTATGGTGGAGGACAGAAATCTGTTTCGGGACAGAACTCCCTAAATCTTACTTCCCTCTCATTATAGGTCATTCTTGGCACATAAAGCAAACAAAAGGGATAAAGAGAGGTCATTACTGAAGTAATAACTTCCAATACTCAAGGAAACTCTTGTGTTGTCACATCCCAAGATTTTCCAAATCTTGTAATGTGAAAAATAAATGAATAAAATAAAACTTTGTTGATTTTCAGAGTGAGAAGAAACTTTTGATTCCAATTGGAAACCTTCAAACCTATTTGATCAAACAAATCCTAAAGGGATTTGTAAAGATAAACAATTAATAAAGAAAATTTTAAATAAATAGAAAAACTATTTTTGGATCTTTTAATAAAAGATTTTGTTTTCAAATGAAAAGGTGGAAATATAAATAAGGATTATTTTATAGAGCCAAATTAAACCTTGGCCAAGCTTTTGAAATAAAATGTTTTGTTTTGATTAAGAGAGTAAAAGTTTATTTAAATAAATTAATGAGAGTTTATTAATATCCAATTTTATTAAAATAAAGGTTTTGCCATTTTAATTAAACATCAAAACTTGTTAAAATTATTTTAAATAAGTTTTCCAAGTATTTTATTTTCAAATAAAACCTACTGATTGGTTTTGGTACTATTTTGGATTTCAAATAGAGTTTTAAAAATAAATAAATCAAACCGTATTTGATTTAATAACTAAGGTCCATTTTATTTAATTAATAAATGGATCCTAAAAAGAGTAAAAATATTATTTAGTTTTGGACTTTGATTTGTGTTGATAAACAGAGCTAAACTCAATATAAAGTTTAGTGGAAGTTTATTTGTTTTGGTTGTTTGAATTGTGATTTGAATTTCAAAACAGAAATTGAATTGGAAAAAGGAAAAAGATTCAGAAAAAAAAATGAAAACGGACCCTACCCAGCTAAGCCGGCCCAGCAGCCCATTCCAGCCCACCCAGCGTACCCCCACGTGCGAAACGTTTTTACCCACACCCGCATCCGCAGAGCCAATGACAGGTGGACCCAACTCCCCTCTCCTCTCTCTCGCTGACCAACCGACCCCACCCCTCTTGTTCATCGTCCTCACTCGCGGTGACCACGCCTCCAACGCCTCCTTGCCGTTTCTGGCCGTTGACGCCGGTGTAAATACGCGTTATTGCCTCCATAAATCCCTCACTCGACCACGCCTTCTTAATCGCCTGCTTGCCCCCTCTCTTTTTCCTAGACACCGCACCACCGGAGCCACCAGGCTGCACGAATCGCAACCTCGAACGCCCTCTGCTCCGACGAGCTGTCCGGCCAATTCCAGCCAGTACCTGCCTCCCCTTGCCCCTTGGATGCTACGAGCTCGTTCACCATCACCGTGCGCTCCTTCCAATACCTCCCACTTGTCTGCTCGTGCCCCACAGCCTCGCCTTCGTCTTCGTCTGGGAACCACCGTCGTCTGCCTGAACTCCGGCGGGCTACTGTCGTCAACTTCGTGTGCCCCTTGCCCTATGGTGAGTTCCATTTCAACCTGTACAAACTTGCACATCCTCCTGACCTGATCTCTTGCTCGCTTGCGCCCCAGACGTCCACCTCCGACAACATCTGACCGCACCCGAGGAGAAGTACAACTCCGGCGAGCGATTCAGGACTACCCTGTGCGCCCCTCGTCGAACCAACAACACGTTGAGCTTCCCCAGGCTTCTGCGAACGCGGTGAGTATCTCCCCAGCCACTCTAGCTTCCTGTATCGCCGACACCGCCACCATCTGGCCGCTCCGCCGCCAGCCACCGCCGCAGCACCGCTCGTTTTAGGTCAAGCTCGCAGCAGCCGTAGGATTTGGATCGCGTGGATAGGATAGAACCACTTAAAGCGAAGGGGTAAGAAATCTGATCCGTGCGATTTAATTAGATCCAACGCGCCAGAGTAGCTGATCCGGACGAAACGGTATGGACGAATCAGAATACGCCGCGTGGCACTGGTTGATTTAAAACAGAATTTGAAATCAGATTTAGATGCAATTTTGAAAACCTTGTAACTTTAGTTCCACATGTACAATTTTTGCAAACTTTATACCAATGGAATCAGTGGAACAAGCCCTAGCCAACCATGAAATTTGTTTAGTAAAAAGTTTCTGTTAAATTGTTTGTTTTTGCAGAAACATTTGTATGCTTGTTTAGATTGTAAAAATTGTTCAAAAATGATTTTGGGGATAAAACCTTTGGAAAATGGTTTGTTTTGAACCTACTGACCCTAGGAAACAAATTATGGTTTCAAAAATGTATTTGGTGAAACAAAAGAATGATTCTTTGATTTAAAACCAATTCTAGCCAAATAAAAATATGGTTTATTTATTAAAAATGGTTTTGAAGGAAAACCTTTGGAAAATGTTTTGTTTTAAACTCTCTGACCCTAAACACCAAGTTTTATGGTTTGAAAACATATTTTGTGAACCCTATAGATTAATGACTTAGTAAAAACATTTCTACACCACATAAAATGATACCTTGTTTTGAAAATGGTTTTTGAAGTGAAATCTTTTGCAAATGACTTTGCCACTTTATAAAATGACCATTAGGTGTTTTCAAATGTTTATGACCCATTAGGAACCACTTTTCCAAATAAAACAAAGCTTGGCATGCTTGCATGCATTACTTGGACTTTATCATTTTATGTGATGTTTTGCTTGATTGGTAGATTGAGTTTGTGCCTTGCTTGATTGAATTGTAGTGACTTGAAGAGTGTGATTGGTGCAAGGACAAGGAGTGAACCTATACCCTCTACCAAAAAGGCAAGTGATGCTTCGTACTTTTGTCCCATTACTTTCACTATGCATTAGTGATTTTTCTAAGTAAAACTTGCATGAAATTTTTGCTAAGTATAAACCTTGCTATGGGAAAACCTAGTAGATGAAATCTTAGTAGAAATTTTCCTAAGTTAAGATTCCTACTACTATCAAGCTTAGCTAATAGAAAACAAGGGTGGAATATATATTCACACTATGGAAAAATTTCTAAGTCTGAGGACTTGTGTTTTTGTTTAATAAAACAACTAAGTTAATGAATCACCTGGGTGGAATGGTAATTGCTTGGTGGTTTTTGGTTGAGTGGTTACACAAGGCCAGGGGACTGGTGAACCTTGTGTATCTCACTTGTGGATGGCCACCCAGGAACAAAGAGATTTGAGATGTCAAATGTTGAGAAGCTTCAAGTGCAGCCACTTGGCATTATGGGCTCTGCCTGGATCATATAGGTTGCAATAACTTAGCCAAATGGACAGTTGGTGGTAGGGTTTGATAGGTTGGAGCGCGTCCCTTTTGGTCTAAGGGACGGCTTCTGAAAGATCTTGTCTTGGTGAAACCAAGTCTTGTGGGGAAAGTGCACCACCTCTGCAGAGTGTAAAGTCTAAGTACTTAGCCATGTCCCTGGTAAAGGACAATTTGAGCATCAAGACATGGAAGCTATCAAGAATCTCATCATCCAAATTTCTAAGTTAAAAACTTGTGGTTGAACAAGGGTTAAAGGATCTTCAATCTTTGATTGGGAGATGTCTTGGGAAAAATATTTTTGTCAAGCAAAAACTTAGAGTTTTCAAATGATAAGGAAATTCTATTTTGAGCAAAGCAAGCCAAGCTACACTTAGCCAAATTGCATATAGTAATATAGTCCACTTAAAATTTACTAAGGTATCACTTGCCAATACAATTCAAATGTATTGACCTTTGTGGCTGTAACTTGTTATGTTGCAGGTTTGTTTGATATTAGTGAAGTTGATTGATTAGGATTACAAGTCTACAACCAACATGTCTGCCTGTGGCACTTTGAAGATGAAGGACCCCATGCTTATAGATATTCTGCTGCCATGTAATGTAATAGCCAAATGAGCTATGTAAGATGTAATAAAATTATGTTATTCCTGGTTATAAAGTTGTATTATGACCTTTGTTTCTTGATATTACATCTTAACTGTGGATGCTAGCTATTGATCCAGGGACTAGCATGGCAATCACAGGGATCCTTTTCCTTTACAAAGGAGGGATCTTACAGATGGTATCAGAGCATTGTGTTGCCTGTAGGATTTGTAAACCTAGAATTGGATAAAAACCCTTAGAAGAATAGGAGTTGTATTTGTACCAAAACTTATTTACAAACAATCTTGTAAACTCTTTCCTCAACCATTTTCGTTTCAACTCTACATCTCTTCTATTTCAAACTTGATGGAAAACCTACCCCATGGCCAAAGACTTCACCATGAGCTAAATACTCCTTCAACTCTAATGACTTCAACTTCTTCAACTCTAATGACTTCAACTTCTTCAACTCTAATGACTTCAACATCTTCAGCATATTCACTAAGGACTTCAACCTTGGATATCACTAAGGACAAGTAAGACAAGAAATCTTGCTCAAGACTTGGAGACTAAGGAAAAACAAGCTAGAAGGAGCCCACATCACTTGAAGTTTTGTGACCAAGAGTTTTCCCAAGGAAACCATGATCTCATGCAAGAAGAACCAACCAAGAAGGATGGAAAGATCACAAGTGAACCATATAGATGGACCACCATATTTTGTTTAAGACAAACCCACCAACTTGTGTGGTGTCACAAAAATATTTTTGGTTGCCTAAAAATGTGCTTGAGCTTTGTTGTTTGAGTGAAATGTTTGTCTTGTGATTGCTTGCACATTGCTTGTGTGAATTGTGATGTGTGTGATTAGGATTATTTCCTTAGAAATATCTTGCCTATTCTAATCTCAATTCAACCCAAACAGATGACTACTCCAAGAGACTCCAACATCAAGGTTGACAACAACACCAACCAAGAGGACCACATGGAGGAACTCATAGCAACCCAAAACCAGTTGAACCAAATGACAGCTCAGTTCATAGCCAACACCAGTGGGGAAGATCCAACCCTGCAAGGATTTTTGGAAGACCAAGCCCAAATGTTGCATAAGGTGACAGACCAAATGCTCAACATGGAAAGCAACTTTTCCAAGGATGGCAAAGATGTTATTATTAAAGGAACCAAAGCTTGCAATATTTGTGGAGACAAGGATCACACTTCCAAGGAGCATGGAGATCAATGCCCCAACTATGAAGAGAAACATCCAATTGGACAATGTCCCACCTCTCAAGCTACTTGCTACCTATGTGAAGGAAACAATCATGTCCCTATCCAATGCCCCATCTACTCCATAGTTGAACAAAGGAAACAAGGTGGAGTGCAACAAATGATTGCAAACTATCCAGAAGGATCCCAATCTGCCAAGAAGAATGAGGACAAAGGAAAAGCTCCACTTATACCTCCATGCAATACAACCCAATTCAAAGGACCAAAGAAGAGGCATATGAATTATCCAAGGAGCAATAGAAGGTCCAAGAAACAAGTAGACATTCCTACCTACCAGATAACATATGAACAACATGAACTAGATGCACTCCTAGCTTTGGAGAAGCCCAAAAAGAAAAAGAAGTACACAAGCCATGTGCAATGTCATCATTGTAAAGAAATGGGACACTATTCCAGTGAATGTCCAGAGAAACATAAGTATAAGGAGATTGGCCAAGTATGGTGCAACAACTGCAAAGAGCTAGGCCATTATGCAGCAACTTGTCCACAAGAGACACGTGAAGGACTCAAACTTATCAATTGTTTCAATTGCAAAGAACCAGGACATTATGCAAGCAATTGTCCAGAAAAGATGAAGAACAAGATAAACAAGCCTATGATGGATCTCAGCCTTGTCACCTGTGTCAAGTGTAGAAACAAAGGACACTATGCAGATGCTTGCCCAGAGAAGTTTCCCCAAGATCCCAAGCAAGCCAATATGTAATTTAGTTTGAAATTATTTTAAGGGTGGTAGTATCCTAGATGCTTTTGAGCCTACTTGTAACCCTAGCCTTCCCAAATCTCGGGACGAGATTTATTTTAAGGGTGGTAGCCTGTCACATCCCAAGATTTTCCAAATCTTGTAATGTGAAAAATAAATGAATAAAATAAAACTTTGTTGATTTTCAGAGTGAGAAGAAACTTTTGATTCCAATTGGAAACCTTCAAACCTATTTGATCAAACAAATCCTAAAGGGATTTGTAAAGATAAACAATTAATAAAGAAAATTTTAAATAAATAGAAAAACTATTTTTGGATCTTTTAATAAAAGATTTTGTTTTCAAATGAAAAGGTGGAAATATAAATAAGGATTATTTTATAGAGCCAAATTAAACCTTGGCCAAGCTTTTGAAATAAAATGTTTTGTTTTGATTAAGAAAGTAAAAGTTTATTTAAATAAATTAATGAGAGTTTATTAATATCTAATTTTATTAAAATAAAGGTTTTGCCATTTTAATTAAACATCAAAACTTGTTAAAATTATTTTAAATAAGTTTTCCAAGTATTTTATTTTCAAATAAAACCTACTGATTGGTTTTGGTACTATTTTGGATTTCAAATAGAGTATTAAAAATAAATAAATCAAACCCTATTTGATTTAATAACTAAGGTCCATTTTATTTAATTAATAAATGGATCCTAAAAAGATTAAAAATATTATTTAGTTTTGGACTTTGATTTGTGTTGATAAACAGAGCTAAACTCAATATAAAGTTTAGTGGAAGTTTATTTGTTTTGGTTGTTTGAATTGTGATTTGAATTTCAAAACAGAAATTGAATTGGAAAAAGGAAACAGATTCAGAAAAATAAAATGAAAACGGACCCTACCCAGCTAAGCCGGCCCAGCAGCCCATTCCAGCCCACCCAGCGTACCCCCACGTGCGAAACGTTTTAACCCACACCCGCACCCGCAGAGCCAATGACAGGTGGACCCAACTCCCCTCTCCTCTCTCTCGCTGACCAACCGACCCCACCCCTCCTGTTCATCGTCCTCACTCGCGGTGACCACGCCTCCAACGCCTCCTTGCCGTTTCTAGCCGTTGACGCCGGTGTAAATACGCGTTATTGCCTCCATAAATCCCTCACTCGACCACGCCTTCTTAATCGCCTGCTTGCCCCCTCTCTTTTTCCCCAGACACCGCACCACCGGAGCCACCAGGCTGCACGAATCGCAACCTCGAACGCCCTCTGCTCCGACGAGCTGTCCGTCCAATTCCAGCCAGTACCTGCCTCCCCTTGCCCCTTGGATGCTACGAGCTCGTTCACCATCACCGTGCGCTCCTTCCAGTACCTCCCACTTGTCTGCTCGTGTCCCACAGCCTCGCCTTCGTCTTCGTCTGGGAACCACCGCCGTCTGCCTGAACTCCGGCGGGCTACTGTCGTCAACTCCGTGTGCCCCTTGCCCTATGGTGAGTTCCATTTCAACCTGTACAAACTTGCACATCCTCCTGACCTGATCTCTTGCTCGCTTGCGCCCCAGAGGTCCACCTCCGACAACATCTGACCGCACCCGAGGAGAAGTACAACTCCGGCGAGCGATTCAGGACTACCCTGTGCGCCCCTCGTCGAACCAACAACACGTTGAGCTTCCCCAGGCTTCTGCGAACGCGGTGAGTATCTCCCCAGCCACTCTAGCTTCCTGTATCACCGGCACCGCCACCATCTGGCCGCTCCGCCGCCAGCCACCGCCGCAGCGCCGCTCGTTTTAGGTCAAGCTCGCAGCAGCCGTAGGATTTGGATCGCGTGGATAGGATAGAACCACTTAAAGCGAAGGGGTAAGCAATCGGATCCGTGCGATTTAATTAGATCCAACGCGCCAGAGTAGCTGATCCAGACGAAACGGTATGGACGAATCAGAATACGCCGCGTGGCACTGGTTGATTTAAAACAGAATTTGAAATCAGATTTAGATGCAATTTTGAAAACCTTGTAACTTTAGTTCCACACGTCCAATTTTTGCAAACTTTATACCAATGGAATCAGTGGAACAAGCCCTAGCCAACCATGCAATTTGTTTAGTAAAAAGTTTCTGTTAAATTGTTTGTTTTTGCAGAAACATTTGTATGCTTGTTTAGATTGTAAAAATTGTTCAAAATGATTTTGGGGATAAAACCTTTGGAAAATGGTTTGTTTTGAACCTACTGACCCTAGGAAACAAATTGTGGTTTCAAAAATGTATTTGGTGAAACAAAAGAATGATTCTTTGATTTAAAACCAATTCTAGCCAAATAAAAATATGGTTTATTTATTAAAAATGGTTTTGAAGGAAAACCTTTGGAAAATGTTTTGTTTTAAACTCTCTGACCCTAAACACCAAGTTTTATGGTTTGAAAACATATTTTGTGAACCCTATAGATTAATGACTTAGTAAAAACATTTCTACACCACATAAAATGATACCTTGTTTTGAAAATGGTTTTTGAAGTGAAATCTTTTGCAAATGACTTTGCCACTTTATAAAATGACCATTAGGTGTTTTCAAATGTTTATGACCCATTAGGAACCACTTTTCCAAATAAAACAAAGCTTGGCATGCTTGCATGCATTACTTGGACTTTATCATTTTATGTGATGTTTTGCTTGATTGGTAGATTGAGTTTGTGCCTTGCTTGATTGAATTGTAGTGACTTGAAGAGTGTGATTGGTGCAAGGACAAGGAGTGAACCTATACCCTCTACCAAAAAGGCAAGTGATGCTTCATACTTTTGTCCCATTACTTTCACTATGCATTAGTGATTTTTCTAAGTAAAACTTGCATGAAATTTTTGCTAAGTATAAACCTTGCTATGGGAAAACCTAGTAGATGAAATCTTAGTAGAAATTTTCCTAAGTTAAGATTCCTACTACTATCAAGCTTAGCTAATAGAAAACAAGGGTGGAATATATATTCACACTATGGAAAAATTTCTAAGTCTGAGGACTTGTGTTTTTGTTTAATAAAACAACTAAGTTAATGAATCACCTGGGTGGAATGGTAATTGCTTGATGGTTTTTGGTTGAGTGGTTACACAAGGCCAGGGGACTGGTGAACCTTGTGTATCTCACTTGTGGATGGCCACCCAGGAACAAAGAGATTTGAGATGTCAAATGTTCAGAAGCTTCAAGTGCAGTCACTTGGCATTATGGGCTCTTCCTGGATCATATAGGTTGCAATAACTTAGCCAAATGGACAGTTGGTGGTAGGGTTTGATAGGTTGGAGCGCGTCCATTTTGGTCTAAGGGAAGGCTTCTGAAAGATCTTGTCTTGGTGAAACCAAGTCTTGTGGGGAAAGTGCACCACCTCTGCAGAGTGTAAAATCTAAGTACTTAGCCATGTCCCTGGTAAAGGACAATTTGAGCATCAAGACATGGAAGCTATCAAGAATCTCATCATCCAAATTTCTAAGTTAAAAACTTGTGGTTGAACAAGGGTTAAAGGATCTTCGATCTTTGATTGGGAGATGTCTTGGGAAAAATATTTTTGTCAAGCAAAAACTTAGAGTTTTCAAATGATAAGGAAAATCTATTTTGAGCAAAGCAAGCCAAGCTACACTTAGCCAAATTGCATATAGTAATATAGTCCACTTAAAATTTACTAAGGTATCACTTGCCAATACAATTCAAATGTATTGACCTTTGTGGCTGTAACTTGTTATGTTGCAGGTTTGTTTGATATTAGTGAAGTTGATTGATTAGGATTACAAGTCTACAACCAACATGTCTGCCTGTGGCACTTTGAAGATGAAGGACCCCATGCTTATAGATATTCTGCTGCCATGTAATGTAATAGCCAAATGAGCTATGTAAGATGTAATAAAATTATGTTATTCCTGGTTATAAAGTTGTATTATGACCTTTGTTTCTTGATATTACATCTTAACTGTGGATGCTAGCTATTGATCCAGGGACTAGCATTGCAATCACAGGGATCCTTTTCCTTTACAAAGGAGGGATCTTACATGTGTTATCTCCCAACAAGTACTTTTCATTAACGCCTTTAAGTTAGGCTTGATAGTTTGAGAATATGCTCACATAAGAAATATGAATTGAAGTAAAAGATAGAATCAAAAAGAAAATTCAAAACACATTTCACTCTAAACCACTTCCTATGCATAGGAATCTTGTAAAGAAACAAGTCTTGAAAGCACAAAGCAACAAGCATAGGAAAGCAAAACAAGTGCAACTTCAAAAATTTCAACATAAAGAGGGGAAACTTAATATTTTTGAGGTGCACAAGACCATGTTTCCCTCTCTCATAATAACTTTCAGTAGCATCATGAATGAAATTAACAATATAACTATCATATAAAATATTCTTATCATGAGCCACATGCATAAAATGATTATTACTCTCCACATAAGCATAGTCATGCTTATTAATCATAGTGGGGGCAAATTCAACAAAATAGCTATCATTATTATTCTCATCACCATAATCATCAAATATAGGAGGCATATTGTAATCATAATTAATTTTCTCCTCAATAGTAGGTGGACTGAAAATATCATATTCATCATATATTGGAGGTTTGGTATCATCATAAGCATTAGAATAGCTATCTTCCAAAGCCGAGGGACTAAAAAGATCATTTTCATAAAAACTAGCTTCCCCAAGCTTAGACTTTTCCATAGCATTATCAATAATGGTGTCCAAAGAATTCATACTAATAACATTGCTATTAGCATGCAAATAAAGCTCCATAGGTTTTTCAATTTTCTCTTCAAACACTTCATGTCCTAGCTCAACATAAACACTATAAATCTCTCTCATTTTGTTGTTGTTATCCATTAAGCCTAACTAGTCAAAACAAGAAATAAAAAGAAAAAATTGCAGAATCTAAAGGAAATAACTTCGAGCACTCATACCGAAGGATGTGAGTACCTTTTACCTTACCTCCCCGACAACGGCGCCAGAAAAGAGCTTGATGTCTACGCACTTCTATTCTTGTAGACAGTTGTTGGGCCTCCAAGTGCAGAGGTTTGTAGAACAGTAGCAAGTTTCCCTAAGTGGATTACCCATGGTTTATCGAACTCAAGGAGGAAGTGGTCAAGGTTATTCCCTCTCAAGCAACCCTGCAATCAAGATACAAGAAGTCTCTTGTGTCCCCAACACACCCAATATAGGTGCACTAGATCGGCGAAGAGATAGTGAAATACAAGTGGTAACGGTGCTAGAAAATAGCTTAACGGTGAGGCAAAGACTAAAGGCAACAAGAAGGAAGCAAGCAAACATGCAACATATCTGGTAGCAAACGGTGTTTCAATGCTGATAAACAAGGCCTAGGGATAATACTTTCACTAGTGAAAACTCTCTCATATAAATATCCTCCCTTCATGATACTACTCTTAACTACTCTTCGGTTGGACACTCTAATCCAAGGTAGGGCTATAACAGCACACCTCAAAGTCCGCCTTCCCCAATCTAGATAACCCCACACTGTCACCTTGAGCGCTAGATGGTTCCAACAAACACCACAATTTCATACAGACATCCAAATCCAAATATAACTCATAACAAATATTCAATCTAGCCAAAGTGCCACACGGTATGCCCGCTGTCACTTTCACACACGTGGGGAAAAGCATAGATCTATTAAAGCACAAAGAGTATTTATATAGACTCAAGCCTAAGTGCCACCATGGCGTGCACGCTGTCACTTTCACACACATGGGGAGAGCAGAGATCTATTGAAGCACTTGAGTAGAAAGGTAGATCTACTTGATTACAAAGCTCATGACCACAAGATCATGCATAGAGAGAGATGAACACATAGCTACCGGTAGAGCCCTTATCCCTGAGGAAGAACAACTCTCTCCTCATCATGGGAATCAACAATGGTGATGAAGATGGCGATGGAGATCGATGGAGATGGCTCCGGGGGCACTTCCCCGTCCCGGTAGGGTGCCGGAACAGAGACATTCTGTCCCTCGAATCTCCCCTTCGGTGGTGGCGGAGCAGCAGAGGTTTTCGTGGATTTCTTCTGGATGCCCTAGGGTTTTTGGGTCGGAGGCTTCTTATAGGCGCAGGAATCAAGGTCAGTGGGGGTCCAGGGGGCCCACACCCCCTGTGGGCGCCCCCAGGGCTTGCCCGCGCCTAGGAGGGGGTGCGGCCACCCTATGGCACCCCTCCGTCTCTGCTTCATGGTTCCGTGTTGCTCCGGGAGAATAATAACTTTGGCTTTTGTCCCGTCCAATTCCGAGAATATTGATTTTCTGCCTTTCTGGAACCAAAAACAGAAGAAAACAGGCAACTTGCACGGTGGCAACTTGTTAATAGGTTAGTTCCAGAAAAGATATAAAAACACCTCAAAGTATAGACAATGCAAAGCAAAGTAGATACAAAACAAGCATGGAGCATCAAAAATTATAGATACGTTTCCGACGTATCGTCCACCATAAAAATTCGTGAGGAGTCTCTGTAAGTAGGATTGAGCTGAAAATTTATGAATAAATCCCCCAGTATGTTAGATAACTTTCATTAGATCATCACTTTTTTATTTGAGCAACAAAAGGTCTTATAAAAAAATCGGTTTCTACCTGCTGGTCTGTTTTGACAGATTTCTGCCATTATTTGAATTTGCTTCTTATTGATTCGTTTTTTATTTCTATTTTGGGGAATTGAGCTTTTTGATGGAGTTGATACAGTAGCTTGTGTTTTTAGTGAAAAGTTTTGTTGTTCCAAAGCTAAACCCAAAGGTATATTATCTTTTGAATACACTAATGTTGCTAATGAAGATTGTGTGAAGTTTTGTACGAAGGAAAATTTCAGGTGTAGAGAGAGAATGATGTAATAATATGAAGAATGGACAAAAGCTCAAGCTTGCGGATGCCACCCTGGTGTCACCCCAAGAAATATCCAAGAGGTACAAGAATCGAAGCTTGGGTATGCCCAAGGCATCCCCTTCTTCATCAATAAAAGCTCAGGTCTTTCTAGACACTTTGTTTTTATTGTTTCATCCACTGTTGTGTTGTTCTTGGAGCGTCTTAGTTTTCATTTTCTTTGCTTAGTTGTTTAGTTTTCTTGAATAAAGTAGTTTGGACCCCCGTTCCCGCTGTGTTGTTTCAAATACGTTGATTGGTGTTGGAAAGGAGTAGAAAGTTCTTGCTTGAAAGTGCAAGAGGAGCTTGCATTGACTGTGACTTAGACTTTTGCATGTCATGTTAGGTGTTGTTTTGACCTTATGCTTAGTGATTATTGATGTAGCATGACTTTTTCCAATCAATTGGGATTTCTTAGCGTGCCTTGAAATAATCAAGCGTTGTTTTAGCATACAAAAGCATAGTATTGTGGTATTCTCCTTTGATGTTTTTTTTGGGTTGACTTGGCACATGCTCACACCATGTTATGACTATGAACAAGTCACCATAGCCTCTATGATCATTTAGTCCTTGACTTGTAGTACCACTCTATGCTTTGATTAGTAATGTTTTGTCGCTATGCATGATTATGGCCATTATTGCTCTCTTAGTTGGTTGCTCCCAGTCTTTTGCTAGCCTCCACTTGTATGAGTAAGCTCTACTCATGCTTACAGCTCCCAAGAAACCAAGTTATTCCAAAGTGTCCACTATAAACTCCAATGCATGGTGTGTTACACCATTCCAAGTATATTCTTGTTATGTGAAAAATTAGTGATTAAAGCCCTCACGAACTTGATGGCACACTTTATATTCCTTGCCCCTAATAAACTTGAACCATTGTGTCATATAAGTTGTATATGTTTGCACTTATACGTTGGAATTATCAGAACCATGTTGTCATGGGGAACGTTTTCAACATTGCACTTGTACTTTGTACACAGTTGATATCATGCTCTTTTGTCTATGGATGTCGCCGGTGTGGAATAAAGAGGGATCTTGTAAGTCCATGGAGTTATGTATTTTGTGTTAGAGAAACGCCTGGGCCGCTAGCCTAAGCCATGCCTAATCATGGTGGAAACTTGCAGCATCACCATAATGAGCAATCTGTGAATCATCCTCAATAAAAAGCTATGCACATAGTAAATAAAAAGATCGCTGAGATACTCATTGTCTGCTTGCCTTGTCATTTTGGTTATGGGATAGCTCCTGTAGCATGTGCAAGGGGTACCCCGTTGGCGGTTTTCTATAATACACATGTACTTACTATGACAAGAACTTACAGGTGACCAAAGTTGAGTAGCATGAGGTGTGTCCCTCGTATTCAAGGGACATGAGATTGCCAACTTATACTTTGTAAAGCATATACTCCATAGTTTGTTCACTTTAACCTTAATCACTTCAAGATGCTTATGATAGGGGAAATGAGGGCTGAAAGCTAACAATTACCATAATTTTTGGAAGCTCTTTTTGAAACTTGAAATCCATGCTTCCCTTTATGAAGGGCCTTTCTTCCACTATTATATTGAGTCTCCACCTTCTACCTTTAGGCACCAGTTAAGAGAGCATAGTTGCCATTCCTAGTTCTATGTGCAGTGTCCCAAAACTTATTGATTGATGCATATTGTTGATATTACTTGTTCTTGTGCTATTTGTATCTTGTCACTCTTATGAACTTTGAAGGTGTCCTATGCATCTATTTGCTACTCTATGAGGGACAAGCTGAATGCCTCTATGCCATGTTTTCTGTATGTGAAACAAACAAACGTTTTTCAATGCATGTTATTCATGATCTTTGTTTGTGGCCTTTCATGTTGCATGCATAGTTACTTTGTCTTATTGTTAGAACTCCATATTTCATGCACATGTTTAGACTTCTTTGATCCCAGCTTTCAATGCTTGCAAATGGTTTGATCTTGGTTTTGATGGTGCATGTCACCTCAAAAATTATTCTTTTATCACTTACCTACTCGAGGACGAGCAGGAGTTAAGCTTGGGGATGCTTGATACGTCGGAAACGTATCTATAATTTTTGATTTTCCATGCTTGTTTAGTATCTACTTTGCTTTGCTTGTCCACACTTTGAGATGCTTTTTACATGTTTTTTGGTACTAACCTATTAACAAGTTGCCACAGTGCCAGTTGCCTGTTTTTTGCTGTTTTTGGTTCTAGAAAAGCTAGTAAGGAAATATTCTCGGAATTGGACAGGACAAAAGCCAAAGTCAATATTTCATCGAGGATAACACGGAGTCCAGAGGAGAGACGGAGGGGCTCCACAGGGTGGCCACACCCCCCCCCCCATGCGCGGCCTAGGGTGGGCACACGCCTGGGCAGGGTGTGGGCCCCTTGGCCGCCTCCTATCCTCGCCTCTTCGCCTATAAGAAGCCCCTGATGCCGAAACCCTAAGAACCCGATCAAAATTCCACAAAACCGTATGTAGCCGCCGCCACCATCATCCCTAGATCGGGGGAGGGGGATCTGAAGCTCTTCCCAGCACCCTGCCAGAGGGGAGATCATCCCGGAGGCCTTCTTCTTCATCATGCCAGCCTTCGGTATGAAGCGTGAGTAGTTCCACCTTGGACTACGGGTCCATGAAGTAGCTAGATGGTTGTATATCCTCCTTGTTCTTTCATGTATAGATCTTGTGAGCTCCGTTCATGATTAAGATCTAATGTATTTGTATTCATGCATGTTGTGTTTGCGGGGATCCGATGAATATTGAGATTACTATGTCAGATTGATTAATGGTTTTATATTATGATTCTATCATGTCTGTGTTGTTTGTGATCTTGCATGCTCTCTGTTGTTAGTAGCTATCTTGGCCAAGTAGTTGCTAGTGACTCCAAGAGGGGGTATTTATGCTCGATAGTGGGTTCATGCCTCTATTTTCCAAGGGAAGTGACAGAAATCTCTTCGGTTGTAGATGTGTTGTTGCCACTAGGAATAAAACAACGGTCTCTTGTTCATAGAACAAGTGGATTGTTTACCTTACACACTTTGCTTAAAGTAGTTGTATGTTTCTTGTAACTTAATACTGGAGGGGGTTCGGATGATAACCTGAAGGTGGACTTCTAGTCATAGATGCAGTTGGATGGCGGTCTATGTATATTGTTGTATTGCCCAATCGAATCTCATAGGATCTTCTTGTCTAGTATTGCATTGATGTGCCTTGCTCAGTCCTGTCAATTGCCCTTCTGTAATTTGTTTACCCTTCATGCCATGTTTGTTTATCTAAGGAGAGCACCTATAGTGAACTATGGACCCCGGTCCAATCTTTTCCATTGATACATCTTCCACTGTTACTTGTTTACTTGCTGCAAACCATCATCACCTTCCACACCATACAGTTAATCATTTGTTTACAGCAAACCGGTGAGCTTGAAAACCTCACTGTTCGTTGGGGCAACGTCTTGAGTTTGTGTTGTGCTGGTTTCCACGTTGTTTGCAACACCTTTGAGACATTGCGTTCCTCCTACTGGTTCGATAACCTCGGTTTCTTACTGGGGGAAGGCTTGTTGTTGTGCTCTTCACACCTTGCTCTTAGGGTTTCCAATGAAGCGCTCCCACGTTAACACCGGGCGCCATCACGTACTCCAATAGTTGGACCACCACACTTGTCGTTTTATCGCGTTAATAATTTTGATCATACCAACCTATGTGGTATGGCAAAAATTAGTCTAAGTTATGATTGAACCTTGGTGTTTGTGATTGAATATTGTCTGCCATGACTTGTATGGTTTAATGATTTTAATGTTTGTTATTGGCTTTTGTTTTACTACTTTATATTCTTTCCTTTACTTGTGTTGTTTCTAATTTTCTCCATCCTATGCAATAGATTACTAGCTTTGTTTTCAGCACCGCCGAGGAGTTCAAGGGAACTCGTTTTGGATCCCATATCATGGAGCTCGTTAGTGTGCTCGATCTTCCCATCCCCAACATTAAGGGACTTCAGCTCAGGAAGTTTGAGAGGAAGGACTTGTGGGGATTTAGAGTCTCTCAGCCAGGACGCTAGTCAGAGCCTCCCACCGAGGAAATTGCCTTCAAGATGCTCCATGATGACAAGGATAATGGACTCGATGTCGCCATGCAGGAGTTGATTGGACGCCTTTGTGGACATCACTCCACCGAGCTCAAGGGCCTCTACTTCCATACCTTTGGGAGATGTGACGAGGACGGAGAGGCTATAGTGTTGGACGAGGCCACTAAGGAGACCATTGAGCCTGTGCACCACTACCTCCAGGACTTAGAGAGCCTACTTAGGCACATTGATACTGATAGGACCAACGTCATGCTTAGCAATGAATAGCTACGCGTTCAGCTGAGGGAGAAGGACAAGGCCTTCGAGGAGCAGGAGGAGAGCATCAAGGAGATGGAGACTAGGTTTGAGAAGAAAGAAAAGAGGTTCAAGAACCAAGAGAAGAGAGTCCAGGATATGAACAAGAAGATCAATGAGATGAAGACTGAGATGGAACTCAAGGATCTTGAGCTAGAGACACAACATGAGGTGATAGAGAGGCTACGTTCACAAAAGAGAGAGCTTCAGGCGAAGGTCGATGCTTTGACCACCAGCATGGAGGAGTACAAGGAAGGTTTCGATGCAGCAGGACTTGCTCTAGTGGAGGAGGAAGTCGATATGGAGGAGTAGTGTTGACTACTTGGCTATCTATCCATCTATCATCATTTTATTTATCGAGTCGCATTGATCATCCAACATGTGGATGACTATGCTAGTGTGTTTACTTTACAAAACTTGTTGTTTGTTTTGAATCCTAAAGTTGTGATGTGCTTGCCTGTTTGTGATTGTTGATATATATTGTATTGTGCATGTTAGGATCTATGGGTTATATCTCATTACTTATCCTTATTGAAACCACAGATGCCTCCCCGTCATGCCAATCCCAACAATAACAACAATGGAAATGATATGCAGCAGCTAATGACTACACAAAATCAGTTGATGCAAATGATGACTCAGTTTTTGGCGAATTAGAACCAGAACCAAAACAACAACAACAACAACAACAACAACAACAACAACAACAACAACAACAATTAGAACAACAACAACAATTAGAACGACCCACCAGCTTTTGATATGCTCACAAGGTTTCTAAGGTTGAGGCCTGCTAAGATTTCTGGTACAACTGATCCTATGGCAGCAAATGATTGGCTACGTTCTTTGAATAAGGACTTGGTCATGGTTGGTTGCACTGATGAAGAGAAAGTCAGATTTGCAGCACACCTACTAGAAGGACCAGCAGCTACTTGGTGGGATAACTTCCAAATCACTATCTCTATTGAATAAGTGACTTGGGAAATATTTGAGGATGGATTCCGCACTTCTCATATCTCTTTAGGAGTTATGGGGTTGAAGAAGAAGGAATTTCACAACCTTAAACAACGCCATCGCAGTGTTGCAGAATATATTGAAGAGTTCAACAATCTGGCATGCTATGCACCGGATGATGTTGACACTGATGCAAAGAGGAAGGAGAAGTTCCTTGAAGGGCTGAATGATGAGATGTGCATGCAACTATCTATTGCATATGTTATAACTTATCAATCTCTGTGTGACAAAGCTACCATCTTGGAAAGCAAGATGAAGCAAGTGGAGAATAGGAAGAGGAAGCACCATTTTGATAAGCATGGATCAGTATCGTCTAACAAGCGTTCTTATGGTCAAGGAAGTGGAGGTTCTGGATCCCACAAACATGGGAATCATAACAACCACCACAACAGTAACCGTCACCACGATATCAATAAACATCGTGGGAACAATAATGGGGATCACCGAAACAACAAGAGTGGATACAAAAGTCACCATAGTGGAAGTGGCAATGGGAATCAGCCAGCAAAGAGAGACATCAGTCAGGTTGAATGTTTCAAGTGCAAGAAAACTAGGCACTATGCAAATGAATGCCCAAAAAAGAAGACTGATGGAGCCAACAAGCCAAATCCTTTTCAAAAGGGTCATGTGAACCACATCAATGTGGAGGAAGTCCAAGAGGAGTCTGACGCAGTGGCTGGTAAGTTCAAGATTAATTCCTTTCTAGCACTTATCCTTTTTGATACTGGTGCATCTCATTCATTCATTTCAAGAGCACTTATAGACAAAAATAGACTCCCAACTGAAACAATTGGATGTCCTATTAAAGTAAGCTCCCTAGGTGGAGAGATGATAGTAAATTTTGGATGTCATGATCTAGTAATAGAGTTTGGAACGTATAAGTTTCCAGTTAGTCTAATAATCCTAGAATCCCAAGGATTGGATGTAATATTAGGCATGGATTGGATGACCCGTTATGAGGGAGTAATAGACTGTGCCAGAAGAACTGTTACACTCATAACCCCGGAAAAGAAACAGATTCGGTTCAAGTCTAACTTTGAACCCAAAGGGAGTAAGCTAAATTATCTTAAAGGGGTTAGCGTAGATAGTGTACCAGTAGTGAAGGAGTATCCGAATGTGTTCCTGGAGGAATTACTAGGAATGCCGCCAGATAGGGAAGTGGAATTTTTTATTGACTTATTGCCAGGATTTGGACTCATAGCAAAGAGACCCTACAAGATGTCAGTTGTGAGACCCTGGTGCATGGCTAAATAGGATTGATAGGAAACCCATACCAACAAGTTGTACCTTCTTTTCCGGAAGCTCATTCAAAAAGAACTCTCAGGTTAAGCGTGCTTGGCCTAGAGCAATTCTAGGATGGGTGACTGACCGGGAAGTGGGTACCGGGTGCACATGAGTGAGGACAAAGTGCGCAGAAAATACTAGTGTTGGTCTGTGGGGTTAGTCTAGAGATCCTATTGAGCTGCTATAAGTGATAGCCGTCGGTCCGGAGTGACCGGGGGTGTTACAAGTGGTATCAGAGCCGACCCTCGTAGTTACATGGGCGTGTGCGGGTCAGTGGCGGACATGTGGCCAACGGCGCGTGTGGCCCAGAGTGGACACGGCATGGCACATGTGCAGGCACTGGATGCACAGATATGTGCTAAGAGGGGACGTTCCTGGCTTGTGGTTGATCGACGAGGACGTCGATCTTCTAAGGGTGGGTGTATGTGAGACCCTGGTGCATGTCTCAATAGGATTGATAGGAAACCCATACCAACAAGTTGCAACTTCTTTTCCGGAAGCTCGTTCAAAAAGAACTCTAAGGTTAAGCGTGCTTGGCATAGAGCAATTCTAGGATGGGTGACTGACCGGGAAGTGGGTACCGGGTGCGCATGAGTGAGGACAAAGTGTGTAGAAAAGACTAGTGTTGGTCTGTGGGGTTAGTCTAGAGATCCTATTGAGCTGCCAGAAGTGACAGTCATCGGTCCAAAGTGACCGGGGGTGTTACATCAGTTGCTGAGTTAAAAGAGCTCAAGAAACAGCTTGGAGAACAGTTGCAGAAAGGATTTATCCAACCGAGTTCTTCATCTTGGGGTGCACCAGTTTTGTTTGTCGAGAAGAAAGACAGAAGTCAAAGGATATGCATAGATTATTGATCACTTAAAAAAGTGACCATAAAGAACAAGTATCCCTTACCCAGAATCAATGATCTCTTTGATCAGCTAGAAGGAGCATGTGTCTTCTCAAAAATTGATCTTCGATCAGGCTACTTTCAGATAAAGATTAGAGAACAAGATATACCCAAGACTACTTTTACCACTAGATATGGATTATATGAGTATACAGTGATGTCGTTTGGATTAACCAATGCACCAGCTTATTTCATGAACATGATGAACAAGGTGTTCATGGAGTTTCTTGACAAGTTTGTTGTGGTATTCATCGATGACATATTTATTTATTCCAAGAGCAATGAAGAACATGAGGAACATTTGCGTTTGATTCTCGAGAAACTTAGAGATCACAAGTTGTATGCCAAGTTCAGCAAATGTGAGTTTTGGTTGAATGAAGTTGGATTTCTTGGACATATTGTGTCTGGAAATGGTATAGCTGTCGATACCGCAAAGGTGCCAGCTGTAACTGAGTGGGAGTCTCCCAAATCAGTTAAAGAAGTTCGTAGTTTCCTAGGCTTGGCCGGGTACTATAGAAGATTCACCGAGAATTTCTCGAAAGTTGCTAAGCCCATGACGGAGCTGCTTAAGAAAGAGAAGAAGTTTGATTGGACTGAAGGATGTGAAACCAGTTTTCAAGAGTTGAAGAAAATACTAGTGTCAGCACCCATTTTATGTCTGCCAGATCTAGAGAAAGATTTTCAAGTATATTGTGATGCATCTCACCAAGGATTTGGTGGAGTATTGATGCAAGAAGGAAATGTTGTGTATTATGCCTCGAGACAACTCAAGACTCATGAATTAAACTATCCTACACATGACTTAGAGTTGCCCTCTGTTGTCCATGCACTCAAAACATGGAGACACTATCTTTTGGGAAAGCGATGTGAAGTGTTCACTGATCACAAGAGTTTAAAATATATTTTCACCCATAAAGAGCTCAAAATGAGACAAAGAAGGTGGCTAGAACTTATCAAGGATTATGACTTGAGTTTGCAATACCATCCTGGTAAACCGAATGTTGTAGCCGATGCATTAAGCCGCAGAGTTTATGTGAATGGCCTCACCAAAAGAGAATTGCCAGAAGATCTGTGTGCCCAATTTAAAGAGCTAAGATTGGAGATAGTCCCTGAAGGATATCTCATGTCTTTGGAAGTTCAACCAACACTATTGGATAAAATAAAAGAAGCCAAAAAGTTAGACAAGGAAATAGAGGAGATTAAGAGTAAAATTGGTAAAGGAAAGGCGAAAGGATTCCATGGTATGGAAAGCGTATCTGCATTCCACAAGATCCAGAGCTTCGGAAATTGATTCTGCAAGAAGCACACAATTCACCATATTCTATTCATATGGGCAACACCAAAATGTACATGGATGTGAAGGAAAGATTTTGGTGGAACAATCTAAAGAAAGATATCGCGGAGCACATTGCTTTGTGGGACGTGTGTAGTAGAGTAAAGGAGGAACATCAGAAACCGGTAGGGTTATTACAACCACTACCAATACCTGATTGGAAATGGGATAAAATTGGTATGGATTTTATCATAGGACTGCCAAGGAAGAGATATGGATATGATTCTATATGGGTTGTTGTGGATAGCCTAACTAAAGTGGTTCACTTCATACCCGTGAAAACTACCTATACAAGTGCTAAATTAGCTAAGATCTATATGAGCAGAATCGTGAGTTTGCATGGAGTAACTAAGATTATTGTGTCAGATAGAGGAACTCAGTTCACTTTGCATTTTTGGAAACAACTACATGAGTTATTGGGAACTAGACTAGAATTCAGCACAACATTTCATCCTCAGACTGATGGACAGACAGAAAGGACCAACCAATTTTTGGAAGATATGTTGAGAGCTTGTGCGCTATACTAGGGATCTAGTTGGGATGAAAGTCTGCCATACGTGGAATTCTCTTACAATAACAGCTACCAATCGTGCATAGATATGGCTCCGTTTGAATTCCTTTATGGAAGGAAATGTACTACACTATTATTATGGAATGGAGTAGGAGAAAGAAATTTGTTTGGACTAGATCTGATCAAGGAAGACGAAGAGAAAGTCAGAATGGTAAAGGACATATTGAAGATAGCCCAATCCCGACAAAAGAGCTATGCAGATCCAAAACATAGAGAGGTCACCTATGAAGTAGGTGATAGAGCTTATCTTAGAGTCTCACCACTTCGTGGTGCGAAGAGATTTGGAGTCAAAGGAAAATTGGCACCTCGATATGTAGGACCATTCAAGATTTTGAGCTGCAAAGGAGAAGTGGCCTATGAGTTAGAACTACCAGAATCACTATCAACAGTGCACAATGTGTTTCATGTTAGCCAGTTGAAAAAGTGTCATCTAGAAATAGAAGAAACTTCGTTGAAGGACACTATACCATTGGAAGAAGTTCAATTGGAGAGTGATCTCACTTATGAAGAGAAACCTATCAAGATTCTCGAGAAAGTAGAAAGAGTTACTCGTACTAAGAAAATCAAATTCTGCAAAGTAAAGTGGAATCATCATACCGAGGAAGAAGCAACTTGGGAAAGAGAAGATAAGCTTCGGAAAGATCACCCTCACCTATTTGCTACCCGATATGAATCTCGAGGGAGAGATTCATATTAAGGGGGGTTAGATTTGTAACATCCCAAATTTCATCAAATCCGAAACATCATGATTGCATTCATATTATCATGGCATGTTTACATTGCACACAAATTTCCAAAGTTTAAACCCTATCAGAACCCTATTTTTATACCCCTTTATATTACATGTATGGGGCATGTTTTTATTTTTTTCACTACCCCAAAATGTTTTGGAGTGATTTGTTGTGTTGGACACACTTTTAAATACTAGGATCACCTCACAAAATTATGGTGAAAGTTTGAAAAGATTTGGATTTCTTTTGGTTATTCAAATCCTATTTGGAAAATCAAAACATAAATAGAAAAGGAAAAAGGAAAAAAAATAGAACCCAACCAGCCATCTGGCCAGGCCCAACTAGCATCGCAGCAAGCCCACCCGGGAATTCCCCCTCTCCCCCTCTATTTCTCACTCTGTCGCGGTCGTTTCCTCCGAATCAAAGCACGTTGATTGTCGTTGAATGCCGTCGTAATTATCTCCCTCGTCGCGGCTACTTAACGCCCTCGGCACCAGCTCCATTCACCCCACTCAGAACCAACAGAGTGCCGCCAGGCTACCTCAATTTCCTCTCGCATCCCGCTGCCCCGACGAATTCCGACGAGCCATTGCGGTAAACCCCGTGCGCCCCTCAGCCTCTAGTTCAAACAAGCTTGCTCACCTTTGTCTTGCGCTTCTTCTGATGCCTGCCGCTTGTCCCCATGTCGTCGACTGAGAGCACCCAACGCTCTGTAGGGTTCGCAGCATAGAAAACAAAAAAATTCCTACGATGGGAACTATGTACCAAGATCTATCTACTAGATACAAACAACGGGCGGATGTATATCCGTAGAGAACATACCCTTGAAGACCGACAAAGCTTAACGAGTTCAACTTGTGGTTGATGTAGACGATCTCTTGCCGATCTCAAGATCGAGAGGAAGTCCTAGCGCCGCAAAGCAGCAGCGCATCCGTGCTCGCACACACGTACAAGACACCGAGCAACCTCCGCCTCCTCGCTCCAGCGATGCAGCGGAAGCACAACCCTTTCTTGCCGAATAGCCACCGGGAACATGTATCTTGCTAGTCCGAGACCATGGGGAATAAACTCTAGAGGGGAGAGAGATCCTTCATGAGGAGGTGTGAGTGAGAAGTGAGGAGAGGGGCTCCTTTTATAGGAGAGGGGGAACCCCAAGGGGGTGGCCGGCGCATGGGGGCTGCCCCCTTGCCCTCCCCTCTTCATGTGGGTGGACACTCCACTCACAAAATTCTTTAAATTCCCTCCACTCAAAATCCCACTCAAACTTGCCATTAAATTTCCACCAAATTTAATGCAAACTCTCATTAAATAAAACTCTTTTTTTATTAAGAATTTTGTCAATTACTTTAATGACAAACATTCACAAATAACCCCTTGCTAGAATTCCATTTCACATGCATAACCTCTTTATGCAATTTCACCCGAAAACCTGTTTCGGTATCTAGTGAAATAAATTCCTGCGCTTGTTTATTCTTTCGGCATGAAACATTTGCTCCAACTGGATGTCAGTGTCCCTTAAGTGTGTCACCATACGGTTCGCGAATAATGCGGACATGATCAAGACCCTTCTCCGATCAATAATCAGTAGCGGGACCTGGAGATCCATACTGACTCCCACACATTCAACGATGACTTTTCCTGTGATCGTCGGAACCTTTTACGCTTGTATCTTAATCCCTTTGTTTCACGATATATTACATGTCCGAGATTCGATCATTGGTATCTCCATACCTAGTTTGATCTCGTTACTGACATGCACTCTTTTCTCGTTCCCGTGATATAATATTCTAGTTATCAAATCACTTGCTTGCAAGCTAACCAATGTGATATCACCGAGAGGGCCCAGAGCATATCTATCCGTCATCGGGATGAACAAATTCCACTCTTGATCCATGATTCTCAACATAACACTTTAGTAGCTTTGAAGCCATTTTTATAATCACCCAGTTACGGTGTGACATTTGATGTCAACAAGAAACTCTTCTGGTGTTAGTGATTGGCATGATCTCATGGTCTAAGGATTAGGACTACTTCGTAAGTTGTTTATAGCAATATAAACTCATTGACTTTGATCGTAATGCTATACTTCGGATGAATGTTCATCACACCATTACACTAATGTTGTGATCTCGTTATTCACAACATCCAATGTCTATGATCAGGAAACTGTGATCATCTTGTTAATCAACGAACTAGTTTATGAGAGAGGCATAACTAGGAACTTTCTGTTTGTTTATTAAACACACATGTATTAACGTTTCCGTATTAATACAATTATAGCATGCAAAATAAACATCTATCATATACTTGGAATACACATAATAAACATTTTATTATTGCCTCTCAGGGCATATTCCCTTCACGCTCAGCGCTACTCTGACAAGGAATCGCAGCCGTGTCCATGCGCCCTTGCCCCATCCGCGACCACCTTGAGAACTGCCTCGACGCTGCGACCCTGGTAAGCCCCAGTGCCCCCTCCCTTACCCTCTGGATTCACCAGAACATCACCATCATAAGCGTTGTCGTTGCAGTTGCCATGCGCGCCGCTAGTTTTAGGTCGAGCTGATTTGATCCACTGGATCCGGATCCAGTGGTCGAGATTAGAACTAGGTCTGAACATGTACGGGAAAATCTGAGCCGCTATATCTCACTTAGATCTGACGGTGTGCGAGCATGATCCAGCGCAAACTGGTACGCACCAATCAGAAGCTGCCGCGTGTTTGTGAATTAGATTTAAAATCCAGATTTTATCTATTAGATGTTTAAACTTACAAAATTCATAACTTTTGTTCTGTAAATCCAAAAATTACAAATTAGGTGTCTATGGATTAAGAAAAATGATACCTTTGCATCTATGGCCTTTCTTTGGTCATTTTCTTCTGTAAAATTAGGATTTTATGTAGAAGCATTTATAAGACTATTTTGACTATAAAAATTATTTAGGATATTATTTTAAAAGTGGTTTTTGTTTTATTTAGACTTTATAATGTATTCTTTGTCTTCAGTACTGTAGAGTTTGATTTAAAAAGTGTGGCAAATCATCTCATTGCATTTTGCATGCATTCACATTATTTTTGTTGTGTATGTAGATTTGTGATTATTTTGTTGTATGAATTGTTGTGTAGATTTTGTGGATTGTGAAGAGTGTGATTGTGAGTATTGTACCTATTGTCCTAGCTACCAAGGTAAGTGATAATTCATCTTTTGTCATATTATTTTTCCTATTGCATTAGTATTATTTTGAGCAGGATTTGCATGGTAATTTTTCAAAGTATATGCTATGCTATGGTAGATCCTATAGATGATATGTTGGTAGTATTTTCCCTATGTTAGGAGTCATGATATTCTAGTATGCTTATCCTAGCTCTTAGAATTCAAGGGTGGAAAATTCATGTTATGATATTATGGAAAGATTATGCCTATGTGTTTTTGACTAAGAAAACAACTTATTAATGAAACACCTGGGTGGAATGGGACTTGTATGTTTTGTGTTGAGTGGTTACACAGGTCCCATGTCTATGATTTACCCTGTGTATCACACTTGTGGATGGCCACCCAGGAACAAAGAGATTTGAGATGTTTAGTGTTGAGAAGCTTCCAGTGCAACCACATGGCATATGGGCTCGGCCTTGACCAACTGAGTTGCAAGAACTTAGCCATATGGACAGATGGTGGTAGAGTTGATAGGATGGAATGCGCCCATGGTGGTCTGAGGGATTGCTTCTGGAAAGTCTCGCCTCGATGCATGTCGAGTCTTGTGGGGAAAGTGCACCACCTCTCAAGAGGGTAAAACCTAAGTACTTAGCCGTGTCCCCGGTCATGGACATTTTGAGCATCAAAGACATTGAAAGGGTCAAGAATCTCCTCATCCCAATTTCTCTAAGTTAAAAATGGTGGGTGAACAAGGTTAGAGGTACACCAATGTATATTGGTGGATCCTTAGTGTTTTTGTAAATAAAAACTTAGTATTTTCAAGCTAGTAGGATAAGCCTTATTTGAGCAAAGCCAGCCTGAACCACACTTAGCCAAATTCATGTAGTTGATATTCTCTACTATATAACTTTGATATCACTTGCCAATATAATTCCAACTGTATTGACTGTTGGAATTATGCCCTAGAGGCAATAATAAAGATGTTATTATTATAATTCTTGTTCATGATAAAGTTTATATTCCATGCTAGAATTATATTAAGCGGAAACTTTGATACTTGTGTGGTTTATGAACAACACCGTGTCCCTAGTATGCCTCTATGGACTAGCTCATTGATTAATGATGGTTAAGGTTTCCTAACCATAGACATGAGTTGTCAATTAATAATGAGATCATGTCATTGGGAGAATGATATGATGGATAGACCCAAATCAAGCAGAGCAATTAGATCGTGTCATCGTGTTCATCTTTGCGAAGCTTTTTCTTATGTCAAATATTGTATTCCTTAGACCATGATATAATGCAACTCCCTAGTATCGGAAGAAAGCTTTGAGGCCATCAAACGTCATCCTATGAGAGGGTGATCATAAAGGTGTCTCTCAGGTGATCGGAAAGTACCTGTTGGGTTGTATGTATTGAGATGGGATTTGTCCCTCCCAAGTCGGAGAGATATACTTCAGGCCCACTCGGTAATCGATATCAACACCGCTTGGAAGCACGTGGTTAAGGAGTTAATCACAAAGTGATATCGGATTACGGAACAAGTAAAGTACTTGCTGTGAATGAGATTGAACTAGGTATGCCGATACCGACGATCGAATCTCGGGCAAGTAAAATGTCGCGCGACGAAGGGAATATATATATGGGATTAATTGAATCCTGGCATCGTGGTTCATCCGATATGATCATCGATGAATATGTGGGAGTCAATATGGGTTTCTAGACCCCGCTGTTGATTATTGATAGAAGATCATGTCTGCATATTCTCGAACCCATAGGGTCACACACTTAACGTTTCTCGACGCTATGATAGAATGGATAATTGGTTTATGAGTTTTTGTTCGAAGTCTCAGATGAGATCCAGGACATCACGAGAGGTTCCAGATTGGTCCGCAGAATCAGATTCATATAAGGGAAAGCAGTTTTTGGATTTTGGAATTGTTTCGGAATGTTCGGTATTGTACCGGAAAGTTCTATAAGCTTCCGGAGTGGGACCAACGTGGCCCCACTTATCGGGAGGGGGCGTGGGACTACGAGGGAGTGCCCTGTCCACATTGGGCCAGGGGAACAAGGTCCCAGAGGCCCAGCCGTCCAAGCCCTAGGGGAAACCCTAGGGAGAGCTTCTAGAGGGGGGGACTTGCCCCCCACTCCACCCCATGTGGCCGCCGGCCCTAGGGTTTAGAGGAGGGGCAAGGGCAGCCGGCCAGCCCTCTATAGAAAGAGGGCAGGGCGCACCCTCCCCCCCACCTCCTAAACCCTATCCGCCTAGTTGCTGCCCTCCTCTCTCTCTCTCTCTCTCTCTCTCTCTCTCTCTCTCTCTCTCTCTCTCTCTCTCTCTCTCTCTCTCTCTCTCTCTCTCTCTCTCTCTCTCTCTCTCTCTCTCTCTCTCTCTCTCTCTCTCTCTCTCTCTCTCCCGACTGCGCGTAGGCGAAGCCCTGCCGCAAAAACTCTCCACCTTTGCACCACGCCGTCGTGTTGTAGATCCAATCTATCTCTCCACCCCACTTGCTGGACCGAGGAAGGAGGAGACGTCGAGGTGTCGTACGTGTGCATCTCTCGAAGGCGTTGCCACTTGCGGCATAGGATCGGATTGGATCGCGAGGAGGAGAAGGCTAGTACGACTACATCAACCACGTTTCGTTGAACGTTTCGCTGTGCGATTTCTTCAAGGGTATGAAGATCTCATCTATCCCCCCTCGTTGTTTGCATCTCCTAGATTAGATCTTGGCTTTCAACCGTTCGCATCCATAGAAAATTTTGATTTACTATGCTGCGAAACTCTTCAGTGGTATCAGAGCTAGATCTATGCGTAAATGTGTTTGACGAGTAGAACGCAACATGCTTGTTTTGGGCGTTGATGTTTTATTTTGCAAGCCTCTTGTTGTGTACTTATTATGACGCGGGATAGTGAGATCAAAGCGGTCCAGGCCAACTTTACGTGACCTCGTTCGCGAGACCGGCTCCGCACTTGACGTGTGGCTTGTTCCACACATGCGGCTGGTGGATGCCAGTTTCTCTCACTATAGTTGTCATGGGATTTACACGGGATGTTGGCAACGGCGTAGGATCGGATTGGATCGCGAGGAGGAGAAGGCTAGTACGACTACATCAACCACGTTTCGTTGAACGTTTCGCTGTGCGATTTCTTCAAGGGTATGAAGATCTCATCTATCCCCCCTCGTTGTTTGCATCTCCTAGATTAGATCTTGGCTTTCCCCGTTCGCATCCATAGAAAATTTTGATTTACTATGCTGCGAAACCCTTCAGTGGTATCAGAGCTAGATCTATGCGTAAATGTGTTTGACGAGTAGAACGCAACATGCTTGTTGTGGGCGTTGATGTTTTATTTTGCAAGCCTCTTGTTGTGTACTTAGTGAGATCGAAGCGGTCCAGGCCAACTTTACGTGACCTCGTTCGCGAGACCGGCTCCGCACTTGACGTGTGGCTTGTTCCACACATGCGGCTGGTGGATGCAAGTTTCTCTCACTATAGTTGTCATGGGATTTACACGGGATGTTGGCAACCATAATATCACCGTTGTGGCTTTCCGTAGGTAAGAATCGTTCTTAGCTTATTACTCCCATAAGCCACGTAAAACATGTAACAACAAAGTAGAGGCATCTAACTTGTTTTTGTAGGGAGTGTTTCTGTGATATGGTATGGCCCAAGATGTGATGTGTATGTTGTATGCGATGATCATGTTTTGTAATGTTTCACGACTTGCATGTCGATGAGTACACAACCGGCAGGAGCCATATGGTTGTCTTTATAATTGTGTATGACCTGTGTGTCAACTTCTTATACGCCATGTAATAGCTTTACTTTATCGCTAAGTAGTTAGAAATAGTTGTAGTTTCTATTCGTGGTGGAGGCAATCATGGTGGAGTGATGGACATCATGCTGGCACGCACAACATGGAGATCATTGCGCGGAGATTGGCTATACCATGTCACATAAAATTATATGCATGTGATGTTTATCCTTTTATGTATCTTATTATGCTTAGATCGCGACGGTAGCATTATAAGATGATTCCTCACTTAAAGATCAAGATAAAACTGTGTTCTCTCCATGTATGCACCATTGCGAAAGTTCGTCGTGTTTAAGCACCACGTGATGATCGGGTGCTATAAACTCTACGTTCACATACAACGGGTGCAAGCCAGTTTTGCACACACGGAAATACTTGGGTTTGACTTGACGAGCCTAGCATGTACAGACATGGCCTCGGAACACACGAACCGAAAGGTTAAGCATGAGTCATATGAATGATATGATCGACACTTTGTTATCCACCATTGAAACCACATCTCTTCTCGTGAAGATCGGATTAGGTGTGGTGAATTTGGATTATGTTCACTAAACAACTTGAGGGATGTTGAATTTAGTGGGAGTTCGTCTAGTAATTTGATTAAGTTGAACTAGTTATCATGAACATAGTCTAAATTGTACTTGCAAATTTTGTAGATCAAATGGCTAAGTCCAACTTCAACTTCAACGTTTTTGCTGAGAAAGAAAAGCTTAAGAACAATGGGTCTAACTTCACCAGCTGGTTCCGCAATCTGAGAATCATTATTGCTGGCGAACAAAAGGACTATGTCCTTGAGAAAGCGCTAGGTGACGCCCCTGCTGTAGATGCGTAGGCTGATGAAAAAGCTGTTTATCAGTCGCGCAAAGATGATTATGGTGTGATTAAGAGCACCATGTTGTTTGCTATGGAATCGGACCTTCAAAATCGTTTTGAGGAGTTCTCCGGGCCCTTTGAGATTCTTAAGGAACTGAAAACCATGTTTCAGACTCAGGCCCGTTCTGAGAGATATGAGATCTCTGAGAAATTCTTTAACTGCAAGATGGAAGAAGGGAGTTCCATTAGTGAGCATGCCATTAAGATGTCGGGCTACACTCAACGTCTTGAGAAACTGGACTGCAAAATTTCAGAAGAGCTCAAGATTGACAGAGTTCTGCAATCACTCCCTCCTAGCTACAAAGGTTTTGTAGTTACTCATAATCAGGTTGGTTCCACTGATACGATCACTGAGCTCTTCACTAAGATGAAAGCTGCGGAGGTGGACATCAAGAAAGATAATCATGTGTTGATGGTCAACAAGCCCCCCCCCCAGCTTTAAGAAAGGTAAGGGTGCAAAGAAGTCCTTCAAGAAAGGCAGCGGCAAGCGCGTTGTCCCTGCTGATAAGAAGCTCAAGTCTGGACCTAAGCCAGACACTGAGTGCTTCTATTGCAAGGACAAGGGTCACTGGAAGCGCAAATGTCTGAAGTACTTAGCGGACAAGAAGGCTGGCACCATTAAAGGTATATTTGATATACATTTTATTGATGTTTACCTTACTAGCGCCCGTTGTAGTGCCTGTGTATTTGATACTGGTTCAGTTGCTAATATTTGTAACTCGAAACAAGAGCTACGGAATAGATGGCGACTAGCAAGGGATGAGGTGACGATGCGCGTTGGCAACGGATCAAGAGTTGATGTGATGGCCGTCGGCACGCTCTCCTTAGTTTTACCTTCGGGATTAGTTTTAAACCTTAATAAATGTTATTATGTGCCTGCGTTGAGCATGAACATTATATCTGGATCGTGTTTATTGCAAGACGGTTATTCATTTAAATCGGAGAATAATGGTTGTTCTATTTATATGAATAACATCTTTTATGGTCACGCACCTGCTATGAATGGTTTATTTATTCTGAATCTCGAAAGCAATGAAACACACATCCATAACATTGAGGCTAAGAGATGCAAAGTAGATAGTGATAATTTAACTTATTTGTGGCACTGCCGTCTAGGTCATATTGGTGTAAAACGCATGAAGAAACTCCATTCTGATGGACTTTTGGAGTCTCTTGATTTTGAATCATTTGACATGTGCGAGCCATGCCTCATGGGCAACATGATCAAAACCCCGTTCTCCGGAATAATGGAGAGAGCAACAGACTTGTTGGAAATCATACATACCGATGTATGCGGAGCAATGAGTGTTTCGACGCGCGGTGGTTATCGCTATTTTCTCACTTTTACTGATGACTTAAGTAGATATGGGTATATCTATTTAATGAAACATAAATCTGAAACATTTGAAAATTTCAAAGAATTTCAGAATGAAGTGGAAAACCATCGTAACAGGAAAATTAAATTTCTACGATCCGATCGTGGAGGTGAATATTTGAGTTATGATTTTCTCACGCATCTTAAAGCAAGCGGAATAGTTTCGCAACTCACGCCACCCAGAACACCACAGCGCAATGGTGTGTCTGAACGCCTGAATCGAACTCTATTAGATATGGTGCGATCAATGATGTCTCTTACATATTTTCCGTTATCATTTTGGGGTTATGCATTAGAAACCGCTGCATTCACTTTAAATAGGGCACCATCTAAATCCGTTGAGACGACACCGTATGAACTGTGGTTTGGTGCTAAACCTAAGTTGTCGTTTCTTAAAGTTTGGGGATGCGAAGCTTACGTCAAGAAGTTGATGCCGGACAAGCTCGAACCCAAAGCGGAGAAATGCGTCTTCATAGGATACCCTAAGGAAACGATTGGGTATACCTTCTACCACAGATCCGAAGTCAAAGTGTTTGTCGCAAAGAACGGATCCTTTCTTGAGAAGGAGTTTCTCTCGAAAGAAGTGAGTGGGAGGAAAGTAGAGCTAGACGAGGTTATTGAACCTTCTCTTGAGTTGGAGAGTAGCGCAGCACCTGAAATTGTTCCAGTGCCGTCTGCACCAACAATAGAGGAAGCTAATGAGAAGGATCATGAAGCTTCGGACGATGCTACTACTGAACGTCGCAGGTCGACAAGGTCACGTGACCCTCCTGAGTGGTACGGTAACCCTGTCTTGACTGTCTTGTTAGTAGACAACAGTGAACCTGTGAACTATGAGGAAGCAATGATGAGCCCAGACTCTGAGAAATGGCTAGAGGCCATGAAATCCGAATTAGGATCCATGAGCGAAAACCAAGTATGGACTTTGGTGGACCCTCCTAGCGACCGAAAGGCCGTTGAGTGCAAATGGATTTTCAAGAATAAAACGGATGCGGATGGTAATGTTACTGTCTATAAAGCACGGCTTGTCGCGAAAGGTTTTCGACGAGTTCAAGGTGTTGACTACAATGAGACTTTTTCTCCCGTAGAGATGTTTAAGTCCATTCGGATTTTATTAGCAATTGCTGTGTTTCATGATTATGAAATATGGCAGATGGATGTCAAGACTGTGTTCCTCAATGGCAACATTGATGAAGAGTTGTATATGATGCAACCCGAAGGTTTTGTCGATCCTAAGGATGCTGATAAGGTGTGCAAACTTCAGCGTTCCATTTATGGACTGAAGCAAGCATCTCGGAGTTGGAACCTTCGTTTTGATCAAGTGATCAAGAGCTTTGGATTTGTTCCAAATTGCTACGAAGCTTGTATCTACAAGAAAGTGAGGGGGAGCTCAGTGACATTTTTGGTACTATATGTGGATGAAATATTGATTATTGGAAATGACATTGACATGCTTAACGATGTGAAGAGTTATTTGAACAAATGTTTTTCAATGAAAGACCTAGGGGAAGCTGCTTATATATTAGGCATCAAAATCTATAGAGATAGACAAAGACGCCTAATAGCTTTAATCCAAAGTACATACCTAGACAAAGTTCTGAAAAGGTTCAGAATGGATAAGGCAAAGAAAGGTTCAGTTCCTATGTTGTTAGGTAAGATATTGAGCAAGGCTCAGTGTCCAGCTACGGTAAGCGATAGAGAAGCTATGAGGAAAGTGCCTTATGCCTCGGCCATAGGTTCTATCATGTATTCCATGCTGTGTACTAGACCGGATGTGTCCAATGCTCTTAGTTTGATGAGCAGATACCAAAGTGATCCAGGAGTGGAACACTGGACAGTCGTGAAGAACATCCTAAAGTATTTAAATAGGACTAAAGAAATGTTCTTAGTCTATGGAGGTGATGAGCAGCTCGTCGTAAAAGGTTACGTCGATGCTAGTTTCGACACCGACCCGAATGATTCTAAATCTTAGACATGATACGTTTATATTTTGAATGGAGGAGCTGTGAGCTGGAGAAGCTGCAAACAAAGCATGATCGTGGGATCTACAGTAGAAGCAGAATACATGGCTACTGCAGAAGCGTCAAGTGAAGGAGTTTGGATCAGGAACTTCATCACTGAGCTTGTTGTGGTTCCAAGTGCCTTGGACCCACTGGAAATATTGTGTGACAACACTGGCGCCATAGCACTAGCTAAGGAACCAAGATATCATCCAAAGACCAAGCACATCAACCGCAAGTTTCATATAATTCGAGATTATATAACAGATGGAGATCTGAAGATTAGCAAAGTACATGCGGATCTGAATGTTGCAGATCCTTTGACTAAACCTCTTCCATGAGCAAAACATGATAAGCACCTTAGTGCCATGGGTGTTAGATTATTGACAGATGTAAACTAGATTATTGAATCTAGTGCAAGTGGGAGACTGTTGGAATTATGCCCTAGAGGCAATAATAAAGATGTTATTATTATAATTCTTGTTCATGATAAAGTTTATATTCCATGCTAGAATTATATTAAGCAGAAACTTTGATACTTGTGTGGTTTATGAACAACACCGTGTCCCTAGTATGCCTCTATGGACTAGCTCATTGATTAATGATGGTTAAGGTTTCCTAAACATAGACATGAGTTGTCAATTAATAATGAGATCATGTCATTGGGAGAATGATATGATGGACAGACCCAAATCAAGCAGAGCAATTAGATCGTGTCATCGTGTTCATCTTTGCGAAGCTTTTTCTTATGTCAAATATTGTATTCCTTAGACCATGAGATAATGCAACTCCCTGGTATCGGAAGAAAGCTTTGAGGTCATCAAACGTCATCCTATGAGAGGGTGATCATAAAGGTGTCTCTCAGGTGATCGGAAAGTACCTGTTGGGTTGTATGTATCGAGATGGGATTTGTCCCTCCCAAGTCAGAGAGATATACTTCGGGCCCACTAGGTAATCGATATCAACACCGCTTGCAAGCACGTGGTTAAGGAGTTAATCACAAAGTGATATCGGATTACGGAACGAGTAAAGTACTTGCTGTGAATGAGATTGAACTAGGTATGCCGATACCGACGATCGAATCTCGGGCAAGTAAAATGTCGCGCGACGAAGGGAATATATATATGGGATTAATTGAATCCTGGCATCGTGGTTCATCCGATATGATCATCGATGAATATGTGGGAGTCAATATGGGTTTCCAGACCCCGCTGTTGATTATTGATAGAAGATCATGTCTGCATATTCTCGAACCCATAGGGTCACACACTTAACGTGTCTCGACGCTAGGATAGAATGGATAATTGGTTTATGAGTTTTTGTTCGAAGTCTCAGATGAGATCCAGGACATCACGAGAGGTTCCAGATTGGTCCGCAGAATAAGATTCATATAAGGGAAAGCAGTTTTTAGATTTTGGAATTGTTTCGGAATGTTCGGTATTGTAGCGGAAAGTTCTAGAAGCTTCCGGAGTGGGACCAACGTGGCCCCACTTGTCGGGAGGGGGCGTGGGACTACGAGGGAGTGCCCTGGCTGCATTGGGCCAGGGGCACAAGGACCCATAGGCCCAGCTGGCCAAGCCCTAGGGGAAACCCTAGGGAGAGCTTCTAGAAGGGGGGGACTTGCCCCCCACTCCACCCCATGTGGCCGCCGGCCCTAGGTTTGGAGGAGGGGCAAGGGTAGCCGGCCAGCCCTCTATATAAAGAGGGCAGGGGCGCACCCTCCCCCCACACCTCCTAAACCCTAGCCGCCTAGTTGCTGCCCTCCTCTCTCTCTCTCTCTCTCTCTCTCTCTCTCTCCCGACTACGCGTAGGCGAAGCCCTGCCGCAGAAACTCTCCACCTTTGCACCACGCCATCGTGTTGTAGATCCAATCTATCTCTCCACCCCACTTGCTGGACCGAGGAAGGAGGAGACGTCGAGGTGCCATACGTGTGCATCTCTCGAAGGCGTCGCCACTTGCGGTGTTGGATCGGATCGGATCGCGAGGAGGAGAAAGCTAGTACGACTACATCAACCACGTTTTGTTGAACATTCCGCTGTGCGATTTCTTCAAGGGTATGAAGATCTCATCTATACCCCCTTGTTGTTTGCATCTCCTAGATTAGATCTTGGATTTCCCCGTTCGCATCCGTAGAAAATTTTGATTTACTATGCTGCAAAACCCTTCATTGACCCCTTGTGGCTGTAACTTATTATGTTGCAGGTTACTCTGATGGTGAGTAGGGTTATGAGTTTACACTCAACATGTTTGCATGTGGCACATGAAGATGAAGACTTTATTTATATACTTTTTAATGAGAACTCTATGTGTTAGCCTTGAGCTAATGAGTTGTAAGAACTATTGTACTCCTGGAATTATGATGTAATAATAACCTTTGTATTTGTGTACTTCATATTAAACTGTGGGTTTTAGCAATTCGATCCAGGGACTAGCACTGCAATCACAGGGACCTTTACCTTAAAGGATGAGGTCTTACAGGAGCTCACAAGATCTAGACATGGTAGCACAAACAAGGATAAACAACCATCTAGCTACAGTATGGACCCATAGTCCAAGGTGGAACTACTCACGTATCATACCGGAGGCTGGCATGGTGATGAAGAAGGCCTCCGGGATCTCTCCCCTCTGGCAAGCTGCCGGGATGAGCTTCAGATCCCTCCGATCTAGGGACGATGGTGGCGGTGGCTACGGACTGTTTCGTGGAGATCTGATTGGGTCCTTAGGGTTTTGGCATCGAGGGCTTCTGATAGGCGAAGGGGGAGACCGAGGGGGTACCCGAGGTGGCCTCACCCCCCAGGCGCGGGCCAGGCCTAGCCGCGCGGACAGGGGGTGTGGGCCCCTAGTGGCCCTCCTCCGTCTCTTCTTCTGGCTATGTGTTCTCCTCCGTGCAATATTGAATTTGGCTTTTGTCCCGTCCGATTCCGAGAATATTAATTTTCTAGCTTTTCTGAACCAAAAACAGCAGAAAATAGGCAACTGGCATTGTGGCAACTTGTTAATAGGTTAGTCCTAGAAAATGTATAAAATACCTCAAAGTGTAGACAAAGAAAAGCAAAGTGGATAGTAAACAAGCATGGAACATAAAAAATTATAGATACGTTTACGATGTATTAGTGGGTCCCACGAATCGTCTCATTTGGACACTGTCTAAATGGTGGAGCTTACTACTCCTACTACTAGTAGTAAATATATTTGTTTTTCTTGGACATATGCTCACCTCTGTCCACACATTGTACATGCAGAGAGAATAAAACATAGATAGGGAAGAGGGCAATAGTGAAGAGAGAAGAGGAGTTGAAGGCAGTTCGATGTCAGAGCAAAGTTTATTACGGGTTCCTGACACGAGGTACTCCTACCGCCTTTACAGTGTAGTACAGTCTAATAGTAGTAAATTTCAGGACCTATGCACGCAAAAAAATTGGAAGTGTGTTTTATCTCTCCTTCAATGCCTCTCTCCACCCCTCTCCCCTCGCGCACCGGCCCGGCTGATCTCTCCCTCGTCCACAGCGTGGAGCTGCGCACGTGTGCCTCGGTACGGCAGCTGTCACATCCAAAGATTTTCCAAATCTTGTAATGTGAAAAATAAAATAAAAAAATAAATTTTTGTTGAAAATCAGGGTGAAAAGAAACTTTTTGTTTCTAAAAGGAAACTTAAAATCCCATCTTGAACAAACTTTGGCAAAAGTTTGAATCCAACAAAAATCCAAATCAAGGGAAATGCATTCCTCAATGAATGTATCTGGAAATTTAAACACTTGGGAAATAAATCCAAACCCTAAACCCAAAGGGAATAAAATCATTTCCAAGTTATCTCCAAGACTATGGTTTTGAACCATATAAAATCTTGTCAACAAACATTCACAAATGATCAAGAAAGACAAACAGAAATATTATAAAACCATAGAATTTGGTTTCATTAAATTGAAACCATGAATAAAATCTTAGGAATTTAATAAGATAAGAAATTGAATTCCCAAAGCTAATAAAGCATCTATCTAAAAATCCATACCAATTGGTGAGCAAATAATCCTAGAGATATTTAAAAGGATAAACAATTATCAAATAAGATTTCACAAATTGGAATCACCAAGTTTGGATCTCTAAATAAAAATATATGGTTTTTAGAAGATAAAGAAAGAAATATTAATTAAAGAATATTTGAAAGACCAGATAAATCTTGTCCCAATCCTTTAAAACAAATGGAATGAATTATAATCCAAATCCAAATAAAATATTGGATAAAGAATTGCCAAAGTAAAATAAAATGGCTTAGACCAAATCCTATTGGAATAAAGACAAATCCAAATTTTAAATGAATAATAAAACATATTAAAAACCTTTCCAAATAACTCAAGATGAATTATTTGAACCCAAATAAACAATTAAAAACCTACTGAAAGGATTTGGAAAGTTTTAAGAATTTAAATGGAGATTTAAAAATATTAATAAATCTTATCTAATTAAAACTAGAGCCTATTTTGAATAAATAAAAGACCCCAAAAATGAATAAGGTTTTATTCAAAAATTGACACCAGATTACAATACTAATCAGTATTTAAACCTACACAAAATCTAGCAAAGATTTGAAATCAAATGAGTGTTTTAATTGGTGGTTCAAAATCAAAACAGAAATGAAAAAGGAAAAACAAACTGAACAAAAAAATGGAAAGGAAGCAACCAGCCCGGCATCCCAGTCCAGGCCCAACAGCCCATCTCTCCACCCCCTCAGAGTGAACCGTTTTTACTTGCGAATCGACCCACACAGACGCTGATCGGTGGACCCCGCTCTCCCTCTCCTTTTCTCACTGACGCCAGACCCCACCACCAGCCCTCTTCTTCCTCACCCGCACGCAAACCTCGCCGCGGTTTTCTGCCGTTAAACGCTCGCGTGAATACGCGTTATTGCCCGCGTTACTCTACCCCGCGACCACGCTGTCTTAAACGCCCTCGCCTCCTCTCTGATTACCCTCAGTCCCCGCTTCCCCGGAGCCACCAGGCTGCGGCAATTTCATCTTGCTTTGCCGCTGCTCCGACGAGCTTCACGAGCAAATTCCAGCAGCCCTGCATCGCCCCTTGCCTCCTCGACCAAGCTCACGTACTCCCCACCTCCTGGCACACCTCCTAGTGCCGCCCGCTTGGTCGCGCGTGCCCTGTAGCATCGGCAACCTCGACGAACAGAGCTCCTCTGCCGTCTGCCTCCACTTCGGCGAACCCCTCTGGTATTTTCTAACCGCGCCTCCTCCTCTCTTTGATGCTCGTGTCTTAGCCATTCTCTTGCGCGTCTAACGCTGCCTTTATCTGGTTTTCCCGTGTCGTGTAGCCTCGCCCCGTCAACAAACAGGACGCACCCGACGCCGATGCTAGCTCCGGCGAGGAATCGCCATCGTCGTCGTGCGCCCCTGCCCCTTCTGCGGCCACCTCGAGCATCACCGTGACCCTGCGAACCCAGTGAGACCTCCCAGACCTCCTATCGCTTCCTATATTCACCATACCGCCGTAGTTAGAGCGCCTCCGCCGCTCGCTGCCGCGCCAGCGCCGCCCGTCTTTGACTAGTTGCTAGGAACCGTAGGATTTAGATCTGGCAGCTATGATAGATCCACTAGACGAAGGGGTAAGTTTGGTTTTGTACCATGCGATGTACTTTAGATCTGATGGCTAGCATATATCGATCCACACGAAACGGTATGGCCCAATGAGAAACAGCCACGTGGCCTAGGTTTAGATTTAAAAACCAGAAACTATCCTATTAGATGGTTGAACTTGTAAATTCCATAACTTTTGATCCACACGTCCAAATTTTTCAAATTTTATATCAATGGAATCATAAAGACAAGCCCTAGCAAACCATGCACTTTGTTTAGTAAAAAGCTTCTGTTAAATTGTTTGTTTTTACAGAAACTTGTGTATGCTTGTTTAGGTTATAAAATTTATTCTAAAATGATTTTTGAAATGAAACCTTTGGCAAATGGTGTGTTTTGAACCTACTGACCATAGGAAACAAATTATGGTTTCAAAAATGTATTTGGTGAAACAAAAGAGTAAACTTTGGATTTAAACCATTTCTAGTCAAACAAAAGTAATGTTTATTTATTAAAAATGCTTTTTGTAGAAAATCTTTGAGAAATGTTTTGGAAATAAACTCTCTGACCCTAAACACAAGGTTATATGGTTTGAAAACATATTTTGTGAAACCTATAGAATTTTGCCTTATTAAAAGCATTTCTTCACCACATAAAATAATGATTTGGTTTAAAAATGGTTTATGAAGTAAAACCTTTTGCAAATGGCTTTTCCACATTATAAAATTACCATTAAGTGTTTTCAAATGTTTATGACCCATTAGAAACCACTTTTACAAGTAAACAATCTTTTGCATGCTTGCATGCATTGTTTTGTTTCTATCATTTTATGTGATGAATTGCTTGAATGGTAGATTGAAATATTGTTTGCTTACTTGAATTGTAGTGATTTGAAGTGAGTGAACATTGCAAAGATCAAGGAGTGAACTTATACTCTCTACCAAAAAGGCAAGTGATGCTTCATACTTTTGTCCCATTATTTTCACTATGCATTAGTGATATTTCTAAGTAAGACTTGCATGGAAATTTTGCTGAGTATAAACCATGCTATTGGAAATCCTAGTAGATGAAACCTTAGTAGAAATTTCCTAAGTTAAGATCCCTACTACTATCATGCTTAGCTTAGCTAGTAGAAAACAAGGGTGGAATATATAATCATACTATGGAAAATTTCTAAGTCTGAGGACTTGTGTTTTGTTTAATAAAAAAACTAAGTGAATGAATCACCTGGGTGGAATGGAAGGAATGGTTTGTGTTGAGTGGTTCACAAGGCCCATTTCTATGGTTTACCTTGTGTATCTCACTTGTGGATGGCCACCCCGGAACAAAGAGATTTGAGATGTCAAATGTTGAGAAGCTTCAAGTGCAACCACTTGGCATTATGGGCTCTGCCTGGATCATATAGGTTGCAATAACTTAGCCAAATGGACAGTTGGTGGTAGGGGATTGATAGGTTGGAGCGCGTCCATTCTGGTCTAAGGGAAGGCTTCTGAAAGATCTTGTCTTGGGAAACCAAGTCTTGTGGGGAAAGTGCACCACCTCTGCAGAGTGTAAAATCTAAGTACTTAGCCATGTCCCTGGTAAAGGACAATTTGAGAATCAAGACATGGAAGCTATCAAGAATCTCATCATCCCAATTTCTAAGTTAAAAACTTGTGGGTGAACAAGGGTTGAAGGATCACCAATTTCTATTGGGAGATGCCTTGGGTGATTTTGTCAAGCAAAAACTTAGTGTTTTCAAATGATAAGGAAAATCTATTTTGAGCAAAGCAAGCCTAAGCTCCACTGAGCCAAATGCATATAGATGATAGACTCCACTATACTACCATAGTATCACTTGCCAATACAATTCAAATGTATTGACCCTTGTGGCTGTAACTTATTATGTTGCAGGTTTGTTTGATGTTATAGAAGTTATTGATTTAGGATTACAAGTCTACAACCAACATGTCTGCCTGTGGCACTTTGAAGATGAAGGACCCCATGCTATTGTTATATTCTGCTGCATTGTAATGAGATAGCCAAATGAGCTATGTAAGATGTAATAAATTACTTTATTCCTGGTTATAAAGTTGTATTATGACCTTTGTTTCTTGATATTACATCTTAACTGTGGATGCTAGCTATTAATCCAGGGACTAGCATTGTGAACACAGGGATCTCTACCTTATTAAAGGTTGGGACCTCTACAGATGGTATCCGAGCATTGTGTTGCCTGTAGGATTTGTAAACCTGGGATTGGACAAACCCCTTAGAAAAATATGAGTTTTATTTGATCCAAAACTTATTTACAAACGATCTTGTAAACTCTTTCCTCAACCATTTTGGTTTTGATTCTACATCTCTTCTATTTCAACTTGATGGATAAAGCCTACCCCATGGCCAAAGACTTCACCATGTGCAAAGGACTTCATCAACTCTAATGACTTCAACATCTTCAACTCTAATGACTTCAACATCTTCAACTCTAATGACTTCAACATCTTCACCAAGGACTTCAGCCTTAGATATCACTAAGGACTACAATTGAGACAAGAAATGTTGCTCAAGACTTGAAGACTAAGGAAACACAACTTAGAAGGAACCATCATCACTTTGAAATTTTGTGACCAAGACACAAGAAATTTTCCCCAAGGATACAAAGATCTTGTTCATGAAGAATCAACTAAGAAGGATGGAAAGATTTCAAGTGAACCATATAGATGGACCACCATATTTAGTTAAGTTAAACACACCAACTTAAGTGGTGTAACAAAAAAATATTTTTGGTTGCCTGAAAATATGCTTGAAACTTATTGTTTCAATGGAATGTTTGTTTGAGATTGCTTACACATTGCTTGTGTGAATTGTGATGTGTGTGATTAGAGTTATTCCCTTAGAAATATTTTGCCTATTCTAATCCCAATCCAACCCAAACATATGACTACTCCAAGAGACTCCAACATCAAAGATGACAACAACAACAACCAAGAGAACAACATGAGAGAACAACTACTAGCAAACCAAACCCAGTTGAGCCAAGTGACAACTCAGCTTTTAGCCAACAACAATAATTAGACCCAGCCATACAAATGATTTTGAAACTTCAATCCCAATTGTTGCAAGGGATGGCTACTCAAATGACCAACATGGGAGAAAGCTCTTCCCAAGGAGCTAAGGACAACAAGGATGACAAGGATGATAATCTTGAAGGAACCCAAGCTTGCAATATTTGTGGAGACAAGGATCACACTTCCAAGGAGCATGGAAATCAATGCCCCAATTGTGAAGAGAAACATCCATTTGACCAATGCCCCACATCCCAAGCTACTTGTTACCTATGTGAAGGAAACAATCATGTCCCTATCCAATGCCCCATCTATTCCATAGTTGAACAAAGGAAACAAGGTGGAGTGCAACAACTGATTGCAGATTACCATGAGAGAGCCAAGTCTACCAAGAAAGATCAAGACAAAGGAAAATCTCAGCTTGTACCTCCATGCAATGTGACCCAATTTAAAGGACCAAAGAGGAGACATCTGAATTATGCAAGGAGCAATAGAAGGTCAAGGAAACCAGTAGACATTCCTACCTACGAGATAACATATGAAGAACATGAACTAGAAGCACTCCTAGCTTTGGAGAAACCCAAGAAAAAGAAGGACAAAAGCCATGTGCAATGTGGTCATTGCAAAGAAATGGGACACTATGCCAGTGAATGTCCAGAGAAGCAGAAGTATAAGGAGATTAGCCAAGTGTGGTGCAACAACTGCAAAGAGCTAGGACATTATGTAGCAACTTGTCCATAGAAGATACGTGAAGAACTCAATCTTATCACATGCTACAATTGTGGTAATCAAGGACATTATGCAAGCAACTGTCCAGAAAAGATGAAGCATAAGATAAACAAGCCTATGAAGGATCTCAGCCTTGTCACATGTTTCAAGTGTGGAAACAAAGGACACTATGCAGATGTTTGCCCAGAGAGATTTCAACAGGATCCCAAGAAGGCCAATATGTAATCTAGTTGGAAAATTATTAAGGGTGGTAGTACCCTAGTTGCTTTGAGCCAACTTGTAACCCCTAGCCTCCCCAAATCTCGGGACGAGATTTATTTTAAGGGTTGTAGCCTGTCACATCCCAAGATTTTCCAAATCTTGTAATGTGAAAAATAAAATAAACAAAATAAATTTTTGTTGAAAATCAGGGTGAAAAGAAACTTTTTGTTTCTAAAAGTAAACTTAAAATCCCATCTTGAACAAACTTTGGTAAAAGTTTCAATCCAACAAAAATCCAAATCAAGGGAAATGCATTCCTCAATGAATGTATCTGGAAATTTAAACACTTGGAAAATAAATCCAAACCCTAAACCCAAAGGGAATAAAATCATTTCCAAGTTATCTCCAAGACTATGGTTTTGAACCATATAAAATCTTGTCAACAAACATTCACAAATGATCAAGAAATACAAACAGAAATATTATAAAACCATAGAATTTGGTTTCATTAAATTGGAACCATGAATAAAATCTTAGGAATTTAATAAGATAAGAAATTGAATTCCCAAAGCTAATAAAGCATCTATCTAAAAATCCATACCAATTGGTGAGCAAATAATCCTAGAGATATTTAAAAGGATAATCAATTATCAAATAAGATTTCACAAATTGGAATCACCAAGTTTGGATCTCTAAATAAAAAGATATGGTTTTTAGAAGATAAAGAAAGAAATATTAATTAAAGAATATTTGAAAGACCAGATAAATCTTGGCCCAATCCTTTAAAACAAATGGAATGAATTATAATCCAAATCCAAATAAAATATTGGATAAAGAATTGCCAAAGTAAAATAAAATGGCTTAGACCAAATCCTATTGGAATAAAGACAAATCCAAATTTTAAATGAATAATAAAACATATTAAAAACCTTTCCAAATAATTCAAGATGAATTATTTGAACCCAAATAAACAATTAAAAACCTACTGAAAGGATTTGGAAAGTTTTAAGAATTTAAATGGAGATTTAAAAATATTAATAAATCTTATCTAATTAAAACTAGAGCCTATTTTGAATAAATAAAAGACCCCAAAAATGAATAAGGTTTTATTCAAAAATTGACACCAGATTACAATACTAATCAGTATTTAAACCTACACAAAATCTGGCAAAGATTTGAAATCAAATGGGTGTTTGAATTGGTGGTTCAAAATCAAAACAGAAATGAAAAAGGAAAAACAAACTGAACAAAAAAAATGGAAAGGAAGCAACCCAGCTCGGCAGCCCAGTCCAGGCCCAACAGCCCATCTCTCCACCCCCTCAGAGTGAAATGTTTTTACCTGCGAATCGACCCACACAGACGCTGATCGGTGGACCTCGCTCTCCGTCTCCTTTTCTCACTAACGCCAGACCGCACCACCAGCCCTCTTCTTCCTCACCCACACGCAAACCTCGCCGGCGATTTTCTGCCGTTAAACGCTCGCGTGAATACGCGTTATTACCCGCGTTACTCCACCCCGCGACCATGCTATCTTAAACGACCTCGCCTCCTCTCTGATTACCCTTAGTCCCCGCTTCCCCGGAGCCACCAGGCTGCGGCAATTTCATCTTGCTTTGCCGCTGCTCCGACGAGCTTCCCGAGCAAATTCCGGCAGCCCTGCATCGCCCCTTGCCTCCTCGACCAAGCTCATGTACTCCCCACCTCCTGGCACACCTCCCAGTGTCACCCGCTTGGCTGCGCGTGCCCTGTAGCATCGGCAACCTCGACGAACAGAGCTCCTCCGCCGTCTGCCTCCACTCCGGCGAACCCCTCTGGTATTTTCTAACCGCGCCTCCTCCTCTCTTTGATGCTCGTGTCTTCGCCATTCTCTTGCGCGTCTAACGCTGCCTTTATTTGGTTTTCCCGTGTCGTGTAGCCTCGCCCCGTCAACAAACAGGATGCACCCGACGCCGATGCTAGCTCCGGCGAGGAATCGCCATCGTCGCCGTGCGCCCCTGCCCCTTCTGCGGCCACCACGAGCATCACCGTGACCCTGCGAACCCGGTGAGACCTTCCAGACTTCCTATCGCTTCCTATATTCGCCATACCGCCGTAGTCAGAGCGCCTCCGCCGCTCGCCGCCGCGCCAGCGCCGCCCGTCTTTGACTAGTTGCTAGGAACCGTTGGATTTAGATCTGGCAGCTATGATAGATCCACTAGACGAAGGGGTAAGTTTGGTTTTGTACTGTGCGATGTAATTTAGATCTGATGGCTAGCATCTATCGATCTACACGAAACGGTATGGCCCAATGAGAAACAGCCACGTGGCCTAGGTTTAGATTTAAAAACCAGAAACTATCCTATTAGATGGTTGAACTTGTAAATTCCATAACTTTTGATCCACACGTCCAAATTTTTCAAATTTTATATCGGTGGAATCAGCAAGACAAGCCCTAGCCAACCATGCACTTTGTATATTAAAAAGCTTCTGTTAAATTGTTTGTTTTTACAGAAACTTGTGTATGCTTGTTTAGGTTATAAAATTTATTCTAAAATGATTTTTGAAATGAAACCTTTGTCAAATGGTGTGTTTTGAACCTACTGACCATAGGAAACAAATTGTGGTTTCAAAAATGCATTTGGTGAAACAAAAGAGTAAACTTTGGATTTAAACCATTTCTAGTCAAACAAAAGTAATGTTTATTTATTAAAAATGCTTTTTGTAGAAAATCTTTGAGAAATATTTTGGAAATAAACTCTCTAACCCTAAACACAAGGTTATATGGTTTGAAAACATATTTTGTGAAACCTATAGAATTTTGCCTTATTAAAAGCATTTCTTCACCACATAAAATAATGATTTGGTTTAAAAATGGTTTATGAAGTAAAACCTTTTGCAAATGGTTTTTCCACATTATAAAATTACCATTAAGTGTTTTCAAATGTTTATGACCCATTAGAAACCACGTTTACAAGTAAACAATCTTTTGCATGCTTGCATGCATTGTTTTGTTTCTATCATTTTATGTGATGAATTGCTTGAATGGTAGATTGAAATATTGTTTGCTTGCTTGAATTGTAGTGATTTGAAGTGAGTGAACATTGCAAAGATCAAGGAGTGAACTTATACTCTCTACCAAAAAGGCAAGTGATGCTTCATACTTTTGTCCCATTATTTTCACTATGCATTAGTGATATTTCTAAGTAAGACTTGCATGGAAATTTTGCTAAGTATAAACCATGCTATTGGAAATCCTAGTAGATGAAACCTTAGTAGAAATTTCCTAAGTTAAGATCCCTACTACTATCATGCTTAGCTTAGCTAGTAGAAAACAAGGGTGGAATATATAATCATACTATGGAAAATTTCTAAGTCTGAGGACTTGTGTTTTGTTTAATAAAACAACTAAGTGAACGAATCACCTGGGTGGAATGGAAGGAATGGTTTGTGTTGAGTGGTTCACAAGGCCCATTTCTATGGTTTACCTTGTGTATCTCACTTGTGGATGGCCACCCCGGAACAAAGAGATTTGAGATGTCAAATGTTGAGAAGCTTCAAGTGCAACCACTTGGCATTATGGTCTCTGCCTGGATCATATAGGTTGCAATAACTTAGCCAAATGGACAGTTGGTGGTAGGGGATTGATAGGTTGGAGCGCGTCCATTCTGGTCTAAGGGAAGGCTTCTGAAAGATCTTGTCTTGGGAAACCAAGTCTTGTGGGGAAAGTGCACCACCTCTGTAGAGTGTAAAATCTAAGTAGTTAGCCATGTCCCTGGTAAAGGACAATTTGAGCATCAAGACATGGAAGCTATCAAGAATCTCATCATCCCAATTTCTAAGTTAAAAACTTGTGGGTGAACAAGGGTTGAAGGATCACCAATTTCTATTGGGAGATGCCTTGGGTGATTTTGTCAAGCAAAAACTTAGTGTTTTCAAATGATAAGGAAAATCTATTTTGAGCAAAGCAAGCCTAAGCTCCACTTAGCCAAATGCATATAGATGATAGACTCCACTATACTACCATAGTATCACTTGCCAATACAATTCAAATGTATTGACCCTTGTGGCTGTAACTTATTATGTTGCAGGTTTGTTTGATATTAGAGAAGTTATTGATTTAGGATTACAAGTCTACAACCAACATGTCTGCCTATGGCACTTTGAAGATGAAGGACCCCATGCTATTGTTATATTCTGCTGCATTGTAATGAGATAGCCAAATGAGCTATGTAAGATGTAATAAATTACTTTATTCCTGGTTATAAAGTTGTATTATGACCTTTGTTTCTTGATATTACATCTTAACTGTGGATGCTAGCTATTGATCCAGGGACTAGCATTGTAAACACAGGGATCTCTACCTTATTAAAGGTTGGGACCTCTACAGCAGCTCTATTTAATTTTATTGAGGAGGGGGGCTCTGTTTCTCTGGCATGTTCGGCAGCCACGTTGGTGTGTACTAGGAGTAGTACTGTACTAGTATATAGGAAGGAAACCACTTTGGTCCTTGACGGCAAAAAAAATTACAACTTTTCTAGTTTAGAAATTTTCACTTGATTCCCAAACATCAGGAGGGAAGGTTATTCAAAATATCCATCATTCACATTAGTACTCCCTCCATCCCAAGGCTTAAGACATATAACTTTTTTGAAAAGTCAAGCCATGTAAAGTTTGACCAAAATTTTTGAAAAAACTATCAAGAACTATTATATTATATAGATACCATGTGAAAATATATTTCATGATGTATGAAAGGGTATGGATTACGTATTGTAAATATTAATATTTTTCTTTAAAAACTTGGTCAAAATTTAGGTATTTTGACTTCTGAAAAAACTTATATGCCTTAAGCCTTGGGACGGAGGTAGTACTTCTTATCTTATCTTTATCTTGTCTTATATCTTACTATACCATACCACTACAAGTGGATGATAACCTTGTATAGCTAGCGTCGTTTAGGGGTTTACGGTTTACGGTTTAGCGAACTTTCAATAGTGTTCAAGATTTATGCTTATAATCATGGAACATAATGGTGTTCCACAATTTAATGAAAGTATCTCAAATTTGGATCTATGAGTGCATGATACCTGATAGATGTGAGATTCGACACACTTTTGATGGTTTCTATCGATGGTTTTTGTTTGGATTTGATGGTTTTCTAGCTTTACCTAACGCTAATACTTAGGTAGAAAAGAAAATTTTGTTTCTAATGTGTGTTTTAGGTTCTGAACATCAATAGAGGGATTTAACAGCAAAAACACAATATTCAGACAAAAACAAGCAAGTCTTTGTTTGGAAGCAATCGAGGGGAGTTTACTGAAGCTTTAACAAGAAACTATACGGTGGGAAAAAAATTCCGGCCATATAGTTCCCGCTGTATAGCTTCCAGCTCCTTTGTCTTCTCAAAAGGGACAACTTTCATGAAGAGACAGAGGACGAAAACAGAACACACGAGCCGCCGTTCCATCCAGAAGGGAGAAGAAGGGGAAGATGTTCTTCATCTCGCTCCACGATCTTTGATTTCCTAGCCACCACACCTCCATAGCCATTACTTGTACTTGAGAGAGATATCTCCACCTTGTAAGACCAGGGTTTGAGATTGTTCTTCCCATCTTGAATTGTGTTGGATTTATTTCTATTTCTTATTGTGGATATCCACGGAAATATCAAGAAGAACACCCTTTATTTAATTATATCGATGGAGCTTTCTTATCTCATGTGTGAGTAAGTTCCCTTGGGCGTGGGAGATGTAGGGGATTGGTGAGATGTGATGTGCCTATATAATTGACATTAAGTTTGTGGTTGATTTTAATTACTATTTTATGTGTACTTGACTATCTATGTGATGCTTAATGCCTGTTGTCCAATTAAGGGCCCAAACAACATGATGCTTTATTCTACATAGATAGAATCTTGTTCGCTAGCATACCGGCGACCCCCGAGTGACATGAGGATATCAATGGGAAACTAGTTTGACTCGAGGATCACGAGGAACCACCGAGTTTATTGCATTAGTCCGATCCAAGGAGCTTAATTGCTAAGCAACCTGAAGGATCTTAATCGTCTAGTGACTGACCATGGTTGTCGTAAACAGGCTAGTAGGATTACTGAAGTTGGGATGGAATCTACAAAGAGTAGTTCCGGCTAATTATGGGTTGCTCGGCTACACATATATTTATAAGATTATAATTGTTACACTTATCACTCATCCACCTGGCACATTCACTATCACCATGAACTGAATCTCCCCGCGCCTACCTTGTCATCTGCAGAAAACAACAAACAAATTGTTCTTTACTTTTATGATTTTTATTTCTGAAATTTTACATTTTTGTTTTGTTTAAATAGTTTCCTTTAATACAAAATCTATTCTTATTTCAATACTTGCAGTCAATTCACTCGAAGACTTGTGACAACTTCGGGTGTGATAGAGACTTCACCAATAAACACTTACCTTTAGGCTCCATGTGGGATCGACATCTTAACTTCAAAACTAGCTACAAATGATCTGTGCACTTGCATCCATCAATACCCTGCTTGGTTAGGGTTTAATTATGGGTTGAAGGGTTTAGCGTTTAGGGTTTTAGTATTTAGGGATTAGGGTTTAGGGGTTGTTTATTAGGGTTTAGGGAATTTTCAATAATGTTCAAGATTTATGCTTATATTCATCGAAGAGAATAATGGTGTTGCCTGTTTTAATGTAAGTATCTCAAATTTAATCTACAAGTGCATGATACTTGTTTGGTCAGGTTTAGGGGATTAATGTTTAGGGTTTTATGGTTTCGGGATTTTTCAATTATGTTCAAGCCGCTTTATGCTTTTAATCATGGAATATAATGGCGTTACCATAATTTAATGAAAGTATCTCAAATTTAGGGGTTTACTGTTCAGGTTTTAGGGTTTAGGGTTTAGGTATTTAGGGTTTAGGGTTTCGGGAATTTTCAATAAAGTTCGGGATTTATGCATATATTCATGGAATAGAATGACTTAGCAACAATTTAATAATGAAAGTATCTCAAATTTTGATCTGTATATAAGTGCATGATACCTACTTGGTTAGGGTTGTTTATGGGCCAAGGGTTCAGGGTTTTAGTATTGAGGGTTTAGGGTTTTTGTTTTTTAGGGGTAGTTTAGGGTTTAGGGTTTAAGAATTTTTTAATAATATATATGTTCAAGCTTAGGGTTATGGGTCGAGGGGTTTAGGGGTTTAGGGTGTTTAGGGGGTATAGGGCTTAGGGTTAAGGCTTTAGGGGGTTAGGGTTTAGGGTATTTTCAGTAATGATTGAGCTTTCGTGAATTAGAATGGTGTTATTGTAATTTAATGAAAGTATCTCAAATTTTGATCTATGATGAGTGCATGATCCGTGCTTGCTTGGTTAGGGTTGTTTATGGGTCGGGTGTTTAGGGTTTTATTATTGATGGTTTAGGGTTTTGGTTTTTTAGGGGTAGTTGGGTTTAGGTTCAATAATATGTCCGAGCTTAGGGTCAGGGGTTGATGGTTAATGGTTTTTAGGGGTATAGGGCTTAGGGTTTAAGCTTTAGGAAATTTTCAATAATCTCGAACTTTTGTGAATCAGAATGGCGTTAGCGCAATTTAATGAAAGTATATCAAATTTTGATCATGATACCTGCTTGCTTGGTTAGGGTTTTTTTATGGGCCGAGGGTTTAGGGTTTTAGTATTGAGGGTTGATACGTCCAATTTGCATCACTATTCTATATCATAATTTCCTGTTATTCATTGATATATTTCATATTAAGATGTGATACTTATGTTATTTCATCTATTTTTGCATGTTGGATGATTCTTGGAGGATGAACTGTCTGAGTGAGGATTCTGATGGAAAAAGCGGTGTTTGGAGGCAATTTTCGCGAAGATCAGAAATTACTAGAAAATACATGGAAAATCATATTTTTCCAGAAGACGAAGGATGCGAGAAGGGGAGTTTGAGATGGGCCACATGGGGCCCACACCCCCCATGCACGGGCCATCCTAGGCTGCGCCACCAGGAGGTGTGGCCACCATGGCCCACCTCCTACTCTACCCTTTTGCCTATATCTTCTCCTCGAAACCCTAATACATGGAGAGAGACCACAGAAAGATTTTGCCGCCTCTGCGGGGTGGAAACTACAGAGAGAGAAAGAGCTCTCCAGTAGACAGATTTCTATCGGGGAAATTCCTACCTGGAGAGGGGAGATCGTCGCCATCAACACCATCATCAAGCTAGACTTCATATGGATCATCATCATCATCCACACCACCATCTCCACCAGCACCATCATCACCACTCCATCCCGCTGTAACAATTGTGTTGAATCTGCATAGTTCTTAGGAAATCATCTCATATTTCAACACTTGCAGTCAATTCACTCGAAGACTTGCGATAACTTAGGGTGTGATAGAGACTTCACCAATAAACACTTACCTTTGGGCTCCATGTGGGATCAACATCTTAACTTCAAAACTAGCTACAAACGATCTGTGCACTTGCAGCCATCAATACCCTGCTTGGTTAGGGTTTAATTATGTCGTGGGAATGGTCACGGCAGATGCTGCAATCGGCAGCGAGTAGTAGAACGAGGGGCAAGGGCGGCCAGTCATCTGCGGTGCGAGATGAGGGCAAAGACACAGGGTTTTACCCAGGTTCGGCCCCCCGGAGGGTAAAGACCTACTCCTGCTAGATTGTATTATGGAGGTGGTACAATGGGCGAGCACGGCAGCTAGGCGGCGAGTCGCTTGGGTGTATGATGGAACGTATCTCTACTCGCCCTATAGGGAGGTTTATATAGGCTCACCTCCCCTAGGGTTTACATATCTCAACCGATTCAGTTAAAGCTTCGGTACTCGTTTAACCTAATCCGACTGGGCCTATCTACTTGCCTGGGCCTTCAGCTTCCAGTCGCTTGGTTCCTTGCTGGGCTTCAATCTAGTCGCCGTCTTGCAGGCCCACTCGCCAGTTCTTGGGCCAGTCGGAAACGTCCTGCTGGGTATACCCCGGTAGGCATATCCCCATCAAATTATGGGTTAAGGGTTTAGCGTTGAAGGTTTTAGTATTTAGGGATTAGGGTTTAGGGGTTGTTTATTAGGGTTGATGGAATTTTCAATAATGTTCAAGCTTTATGCTTATATTCATCGAAGAGAATAATTGCGTTGCCTGTTTTAATGCAAGTATCTCAATTTTGATCTACAAGTGCGTGATACTTGCTTGGTCAGGGTTTAGGGGTTTAATGTTTAGGTTTTTATGGTTTCGGGATTTTTGAATTATGTTCAAGCCGCTTTATGCTTTTAATCGTGGAATATAATGGCGTTACCATAATTTAATGAAAGTATCTCAAATTTAGGGGTTTAGTGTTCATGTTTTGGGGTTTAGGGTTTAGGAATTTAGGGGTTTAATTTAGGGTTTAGAGTTTCAAGAATTTTCAATAAAGTTTGAGCTTTATGCATATATTCATGGAATAGAATGACTTAGCAACAATTTAATAATAAAAGTATCTCAAATTTTGATCTATATATAAGTGCATGATACCTGCTTGGTTAGGGTTGTTTATGGGCCAAGGGTTCAGGGTTTTAGTATCGAGGGTTTAGGGTTTTGGTTTTTAGGGGTAGTTTAGGGTTTAAGAATTTTTCAATAATATATATGTTCGAGCTTAGGGTTATGGGTCAAGGGGTTTAGGGTTTTTAGGGGGTATAGGGCTTAGGTTTAAGGCTTTAGGGAGTTAGGGTTTAGGGTATTTTCAGTAATGTTTGAGCTTTCGTGAATGAGAATGGGGTTAGCACAATTTAATGAAAGTATCTCAAATTTTGATCTACGATGAGTGCATGATACGTGCTTGCTTGGTTAGGGTGGTTTATGGGTCAGATGTTTAGGGTTTTATTATTGATGGTTTAGGGTTTTGGTTTTTTAGGGGTAGTTTAGGGTTTAGGTTCAATAATATGTCCGATCTTAGGGTCAGGGGTTGAGGGTTTATGGTTTTTAGGGGTATAGGGCTTAGGGTTTAAGCTTTAGGGAATTTTCAATAATGCTCGAGCTTTTGTGAATTAGAATGGCGTTAGCGCAATTTAATGAAAGTATATCAAATTTTGATCATGATACCTACTTGCTTGGTTAGGGTTTTTTATGGGCCGAGGGTTTAGGGTTTTAGTATTGAGGGTTGATACGTCCAATTTGCATCACTATTCCATATCATAATTTCCTGTTATTCATTGATATATTTCATATTAAGAGGTGATGCTTATGTTATTTCATCTATTTTTGCATGTTGGATGATTCTTGGAGGATGAACTGCCGGAGTCAGGATTCTGATGGAAAAAGCGGTGTTTGGAGGCAATTTTCGCGAAGATCGGAAAATACTAGAAAATACATGGAAAATCATATTTTTCCATAAGACGAAGGATGCGAGAAGGGGAGGTTGACATGGGCCACACAGGGCCCACACCCCCCACGCGCGGGCCATCTTGGGCTGCGCCACCAGGGGTGTGGCCACCCTGGCCCACCTACGACTCTACCCTTTCGCCTATATCTTCTCCTTGAAACCCTAATACATGGGGAGCGACCACAGAAAGATTCCGCCGCCTTTGCGGGGCGGAAACTATAGAGAGAGAGAAAGAGCTCTCCGGTAGACAGATTTTTGCCAGGGAAATTCCTTCCTGGAGAGGGGAGATCGTCGCCATCAACACCGTCATCAAGCTAGACTTCATCGGGATCATCATCATCATCCACACCACCATCTCCACCAGCACCATCATCACCACTCCATCCCGCTGTGACATGCATAGTTCTTAGGAAATCATCTCTTATTTCAACACTTGCAGTCAATTCACTCGAAGACTTGCGACAACTTCGATTGTGATAGAGACTTCACCAATAAACACTTACCTTTGGGCTCCATGTGGGATCAACATCTTAACTTCAAAACTAGCTACAAACGATCTGTGCACTTGCAGCCATCAATACCCTGCTTGGTTAGGGTTTAATTATGGGTTAAGGGTTTAGCGTTTAGGGTTTTAGTATTTAGAGATTAGGGTTTAGGTGTTGTTTATTAGGGTTTAGGGAATTTTCAATAATGTTCAAGCTTTATGCTTATATTCATCGAAGAGAATAATGGCGTTGCCTGTTTTAATGTAAGTATCTCAATTTTGATCTACAAGTGCATGATACTTGCTTGGTCAGGGTTTAGGGGTTCAATGATTAGGGTTTTATGGTTTCGGGATTTTTCAATTATGTTCAAGCCGCTTTATGCTTTTAATCGTGGAATATAATGGCATTACCATAATTTAATGAAACTATCTCAAATTTAGGGGTTTACTATTCATGTTTTAGGGTTTAGGGTTTAGGTATTTAGGGGTTTAATTTAGGGGTTTAATGAAACTATCTCAAATTTCAATTAAAGTTTTATTATTCATTGAATAATAAAAGTATCACAAATTTTGATCTATAAAAAAGTGCATGATACCTGCTTGGTTAGGGTTGTTTATGGGCCAAGGGTTCAGGGTTTTAGTATTGAGGGTTTAGGGTTTTGGTTGTTTAGGGGTAGTTTAGGGTTTAAGAATTTTTCAATAATATATATGTTCGAGCTTAGGTTATGGGTCGAGGGGTTTAGGGTTTTAGGGGGTATAGGGCTTAGGGTTAAGGATTTAGGGAGTTAGGGTTTAGGGTATTTTCAGTAATGTTTGAACTTTCGTGAATTAGAATGGGGTTAGCGCAATTTAATGAAATTATCTCAAATTTTGATCTATGATGAGTGCATGATACGTGCTTGCTTGGTTAGGGTTGTTTATGGGTCAGGTGTTTAGGGTTTTATTATTGATGGTTTAGTGTTTTGGTTTTTAGGGGTAGTTTAGCGTTTAGGTTCAATAATATGTCCGAGCTTAGGGTCAGGGGTTGAGGGTTTATGGTTTTTAGGGGTATAGGGCTTAGGGTTTAAGCTTTAGGGAATTTTCAATAATGCTCGAGCTTTTGTGAATTAGAATGGCGTTAGCGAAATTTAATGGATGTATATCAAATTTTGATCATGATACCTGCTTGCTTGGTTAGGGTTTTTTTATGGGCCGAGGGTTTAGGGTTTTAGTATTGAGGGTTGTGTAAGATCCCTCCCTTTTAAAGGTAAGGATCCCTGTGATTGCAATGCTAGTCCCTGGTTCAATGCTAGCATCCACAGTTTAAGATGAAGTACACAGAAACAAATGTCATTATTACATATCATTCTAGAGACAAACATAGTCTTTTACAACTCCATGGCCATAGGCCTAATACAAAAGTTTAACCATAACAATATAAATAAGTCTTCATCTTCATGTGCCACAGGCAAGCATGTTGAGTGTAGACTCATAACCCCTAATCATCATCAGAATAACCCGCAACATCACAAGTTATAGCCATAGTGGGTCAATACATTGGAATAGTATTGGCAAGTAATACCTTAGTAGAATACTAACATCTAGATACTATATGAATTTGGCTAAGTGTAGCTTAGGCTTGCTTTGCTCAAAATAGGTTTTACCTATTAGTTGAAAACACTAAGTTTTTCTTTGACAAAACTTTCCCAAGGAACCACCAATAGAAATTGGTGGACCTTCACCCTTGTTCAACCACAAGTTTTAACTTAGAAAATTGGGATGAGGAGATTCTTGATAACTTCCATGTCTTGATGCTCAAGTTGTCCAATACCAGGGACATGGCTAAGTACTTAGATTCTTCCATCTCCAGAGGTTGTGCACTTTCCCCACCAGACTTGAATTTCAGCAAGACAGGACCTTTCAGAAGCCTTCCCTTAGACCAAATGGACGCGCTCCAAACCTATCATCCCACTACCACCAATTGTCCAAATGTCTAAGTTATTGCAACCTATGTGATCCAGGCAGAGCCCATAATGCCATGTGGCTGCACTAGAAGCTTCTTAACATTTGGCATCTCAAATCCCTTTGTTCCTGGGTGGCTTTCCACAAGTGTGATACACAAGGTAAACCATAGAAATGGGCCTTGTGTAACCACTCAACACAAACCAATCATTCCATTCCACCCAGGTGTTTCATTCACTTAGTTGATTTATTAAGCAAAACATAAGTCCAAAGACTTAGAAATATTTCACATAGCATGATTATATAATCCACCCTTGGTTGCTACTAGATAGGCTAAGCATGGCAATAGCAAGTATCTTAACTTAAAGGAAATTCTAACATTGCTACAACTACTAGGATTTCCCACGCATAGCATGTAGATACTTAGCAAAATAATCATGCAAGTCCTATACAAAATATTTCTAATGCATAGGTAAAATATTGGGATACAAACATGAAGCATCACTTGCCTTGGTAGTTTGGGGAGTAGCAAGAATCTTCACAACCACAATCACTATTAGCACCAAAATCTACACATAGAATAATGGCACCAAAATCACATAACAAAATATACAAGCAAAAATATATGAATGCATGCAAAATGCCATGTGATGATTTTCTACACCAAACAAGACAAGTAAATAGTACCGAATCATAAACAAGACCAATATACTCAAAATAAACTTTATTTGATCTTTAAATCATTTTTCAAATAATTTCTATACTCAAATTAAGCCTACAAATGTCTCTACAAATATAACCAATTTTACAGAAGCAAAACATTAAACACGCGTGGATCAAAATTCATAAACATTAAACACGCGTGGATAAACAGATAGTATTCTTTCTCCTGATTCCAATGATATAAAATTGTAAAATTTGAACGTGTGGATCAAAAGTTATGAATTTTACAAGTTTGAATAACTAATAGATCAAATTTCTGTTTTAAATCTAAACTCAGGCCACGCGGCGTGTTCTGATTGGCCCGTACCGGTTCGGCCGGATCGACTAGTTTGGACCGCACGATCTAAATGAAATCGCACGGCCAGATCTAACACATACCCCTTCGCTCAGTGATTCTATCGCGTGCGTTGGATCTAGATCTCACGGCTGCTGATCAAGCGACCATAGTGCGGCGGTGCCAGCGGTGGCAAGTGGCAGCGGTGCGCTCTGTCAGAGAGGTTGCTGGCGATTTAGGTTGCGCGGGGAGGAGTGGGGATGCTTACTGTGTTCGCATGGTCGCTGCGGTGCTCGAGGTGGTCGTGGAAGAGACAGGGGCGCACGGACGCAGCGGCAGGACCTCGTCGGAGTTGCTGGCGGCGTCGGGTGTTTGCGGATGGAGTCGTTGCCGACGATGTAGACCGCCCTAGCACGAACTAGTGGTGTCAGAGGATGCACAGGGTTGTAGCGGACACGACAGGGTCAAACAGGGAGCAAGGGGAGTTCAGAGGTTACCGGTATCCTTCGTCGGAGTTGAGCAGCGGCTCTGTCACTTGCGGAGGTAGACGGGAACGGCAGCCTGGGTCAAGCGCGGCCAAACGAAAAGGGTCAGGAGATGCACAAGGTTGTAAGGAACATGCTCGTGTGAATTAGAAGGGCAGGGGTGGTCTGGCTCACCGGAATTTCGTCGCCGGAGCTCGTCGGTACAGCGGCGGTGTGAGAGCAATTGGGGGCAGCCTGGTGGCGAAGCGAGTGAGTTGAGCGAGGGGAAATGGTCGTCGATGGGTGGGGATTAAGTAGCCGAGCGAAGAGGGGGAATTACTCCGTGAATCAAGCGCAATCAAAGGATTTGAATTCAGGAGGAAACGGCAGCATCGAGAAGTTCCTCCGACGCGTGATTAACGACGATGCTGAGGTGGATGGTGGGGTCGGAACATCAGTGAGGGGGTGTGCGCGGGTTGGGTGAGAAATAGAGGGAGTAGGGAAATCCCGGGTGGGCTGCTTTCGTTGCTGGGCCAAATAAGTGGCGCCAGCCCTTTATCATTTCTTTAACCTTTTTCTTTTTCTGTTTGAATTTCCAGGAATCAAATTCAAATGATTTCAAATGTGTTTGAGTTCAAACCTTTTCTGGATTTTTATAAAATGAAACCTGCAATTTTTTGAGTATAAAACCATGCAGTCTCACCAGACTTACTTGGTTTCATTGCAGTTTTAAAATTAAAACAGTGCCATTACACAAGATGTAATAACATATGAAAAATGGTTTTAAAACCAAATTTTGTTTTGAAATTTTTGTCCAAGCTTTGGAACTCAACCAAACCAGCACATGAACAAACAATCTTGTTTTGAAACAAATAATCTCCCACTAGAGAGTAGCATTGGATCAATGCCTGTTTACATAAAATAATAAGCAGCCAAATGCTTCTGTTTTTGAAATGACTTTGAAAATGATCCCTAAATGATTATGAATGCATGGATGATATGCAATCTTTGAAAACATGATTTTAGGGATGTTACAAATCTAACCCCCTTAAGGTGAATCTCGCCCTCAATATTCGGATTGGCTAGAAAATAGGTGAGGGTGGTCTTTCCGAAGATCATCTTCTCTTTCCCATGTTGCTTCTTCGTCGGAATGATGGTTCCATTGAACTTTGCAGAATTTGATAGTCTTAGTCTGAGTAACTCTTTCTGCAGTCTCAAGAATCTTGATAGGTTTTTCCTCATAAGTGAGATTACTTTCCAATTGAACCTCCTCCAAAGGTATAGTATCCTTCAAATAAGTCTCTTCCATCTCTGGATGACATTTATTTAGCTGACTCACATGAAACACATTGTGAACGGAAGACAATGATTCTGGCAATTCAATCTCATAAGCTACTTCTCCTTTACGACTCAGAATCTTGAATGGTCCAACATATCTTGGGGCCAATTTTCCTTTGACTCCAAATCTCTTCACTCCAGGAAGTGGGGACACTCTAAGGTAAGCTCTATCACCCACTTCATAGGTGACTTCTCTACGCTTAGGATCTGCGTAGCTCTTCTGTCGGGACTGTGCTATCTTCAATCTGTCGTTAACTAGCTTGACTTTCTATTCAGCCTCTTTGATTAGTTCTGGTTCGAACAAATTTATTTCTCCCACACCATTCCATAGTAATGGGGTGGTACATTTTCTCCCGTAGAGAAACTTAAATGGTGCCATCTCAATACTGGCTTGATAGCTATTATTGTAAGAAAATTCTGCGTAAGGCAGACTTTCATCCCAACTGGCTCCATAGTCTAGGGCACATGCCCTCAAGATATCTTCAAGAATCTGGTTGGTCCTTTCTGTCTGTCCATCAGTCTGAGGATGAAAGGCGGTGCTGAATTCCAACCTCGTTCCTAATGACTCATGTAGTTGCCTCCAAAAATGAGTAGTGAACTGAGTTCCCCTATCGGACACAATACTGTTGGGTACTCCATGAAGACATACAATCCGACTCATATATATCTTGGCTAACTTAGCACTTGTATAGGTTGTCTTTACGGGTATGAAATGAGCCACTTTAGTGAGGCGATCCACTACTACCCGAATAGAATCATATCCTGACCTGGTCCTTGGCAATCCGGTGATGAAATCGATGCCAATCTTGTCCCACTTCCGATCAGGAATAGTTAGTGGTTGTAGAAATCCTGCTGGTTTCTGATGTTCCGCTTTCACTCTACTACATACATCACACAAAGCAATATGTTCGGCGATGTCCTTCTTGAGATTATTCCACCAAAATCTTTCCTTCATATACATGTACATTTTGGTGTTACCCGGATGAATGGAATATGGTGACTTGTGTGCTTCCTGTAAAATCAGTTTCCGAAGCTCCGGATCTTGCGGAACGCAGATACGTTTTCCATACCATAGAGTACCCTGTTCGTCTTCATGGAATGCTTTGGCTTTTCCTTTGCCAATCTTTTCCTTAATCTCTTCAATTTCCTTGTCCGTCTTTTGGGCTTCCTTGATCTTGTCCAACAATGTAGGTTGAACATCCAAAGACATGAGATGTCCTTCAGGCACAATATCCAATCTAAGGTCTCTAAATTGGGCACACAGATTATAAGGTTCCCAACCTTTAATAAGGTAGAGATCCCTGTGTTTACAATGCTAGTCCCTGGATCAATAGCTAGCATCCACAGTTAAGATGTAATATCAAGAAACAAAGGTCATAATACAACTTTATAACCAGGAATAAAATAATTTATTACATCTTACATAGCTCATTTGGCTATCTCATTACAATGCAGCAGAATATAACATTAGCATGGGGTCCTTCATCTTCAAAGTGCCACAGGCAGACATGTTGGTTGTAGACTTGTAATCCTAATCATTAAACTTCACTAATATCAAACAAACCTGCAACATAACAAGTTACAGCCACAAGGTTCAATACATTTGAATTGTATTGGAAGTGATACTATGGTAGTATAGTGGAGTCTATCATCTATATGCATTTGGCTAAGTGGGGCTTAGGCTTGCATTGCTCAAAATAGATTTTCCTTATCATTTGAAAACACTAAGTTTTAGCTTGACAAAAATCACCCAAGGCATCTCCCAATAGAAATTTGTGATCCTTCAACCCTTGTTCAACCACAAGATTTTAACTTAGAAATTGGGATGAGGAGATTCTTGATAGCTTCCATGTCTTGATGCTCAAATTGTCCTTTGCCAGGGACATGTCTAAGTACTTAGATTTTACACTTTGCAGAGGTGGTGCACTTTCCCCACAAGACTTGGTTTCACTAAGACAAGATCTTTCAGAAGCCTTCCCTTAGACCAGAATGGACGCGTTCCAACCTATCAAACCCCTACCACCAACTGTCCATTTGGCTAAGTTATTGCAACCTATATGATCCAGGCAGAGCCCATAATGCCAAGTGGCTGCACTTGAAGCTTTTCAACATTTGATATCTCAAATCTCTTTGTTCCTGGGTGGCCATCCACAAGTGAGATACACAAGGTAAACCAGAGAAATGGGCCTTGTGAACCACTCAACACAAACCATTCCTTCCATTCCACCCAGGTGATTCATTCACTTAGTTGTTTTATTAACAAAACACATGTCCGCAGACTTAGAAATTTTCCATAGCATGAATATATATTCCACCCTTGTTTTCTACTAGCTAAGCTAAGCAAAGCATGATAGTAGTAGGAATCTTAACTTAGGAAATTTCTACTAAGGTTTCATCTACTAGGATTTCCCATGGCATAGTTTACACTTAGCAAAATTCCATGCAAGTCCTACATAGAAATATCACTAATGCATAGTGAAAATAATGGGACAAAAGTATGAAGCATCACTTGACTTTTTGGTAGAGAATATAAGTTCACTCCTTGATCTTGCAACAATCACACTCTTCAAATTCCACTACAATACAATCAAGCAAGCAACATTTCAATCTACCATTCAAGCAAAATATCACATAAAATGATAGAAACAAAACAATGCATGCAAGCATGCTAAAGATTGTTTTATTTGTAAAAATGGTTTATAATGGGTCATAAACATTTGAAAACACCTAATGGTAACTTCATAAAGTGGCAAAACCATTTGCAAAAGATTTTACTTCATAAACCATTTTTAAACCAAGTCATTATTTTATGTGGTTGAAAATGTCTTTAGCAAAGTAATAATTTTTATAGGGTTCACCAAATACATTTTCAAATCCTAAAACTTGGTGTTTGGGGTCAGAGAGTTTAAATCAAAACATTTCCCAAAGGTTTTCCTCCAAAATCATTTTTAACAATTAAACCATATTTTTATTTGATTAGAAATGGTTTAAATCAAAAGTTTATTCTTTTGCTTCACCAAATATGTTTTTGAAACCACAAATTGATTTCTATGGTCAGTAGGTTCAAAACAAACCATTTGCCAAAGGTTTTATCTCAAAAATCATTTTAGAACAAATTTTATATTCTAAACATGCATACACAAGTTTCTGCAAAAACAATCAATTTAACAGAAGCTTTTTAATAAACAAAGTGCATGGTCAGAAAGTACTTGTCTTGCTGAATCCATTGATATAAAATTTGCAAAATTTGGACGTGTGGTTTGAAAGTTATGAATTTTTCAAATTGGAACATCTAATAGATCAATTCTGTTTTAAATCAAACCAGCAGGGCCACGTGTCTAGTTCCTATTCATCGGTACCGTTTCGGTTGGATTGAGCGATTCAGACCATAGCATTTAACTTGATCGCATGGCACAGGTTGCTACTTACCCCTTCGCTTAGTTTCTATCCTAGCCACTAGATCTAGAGCACGCTTGCCAGAGATGGGCAGCGGCAGGTGGCGGCGCTGGCTATGCCTACGGCGTCGCGGTGATTACAGGAAGCAAAGGAGGAAGGGGAAGGGCTCACCAGGTTCGTGTGGTGCTGCTGATGCTCGTCGTGCTCGCGAGAAGGCAAGGGGCGCACGGGGTTGATCGGAATCGCTCACCGGAGTTCTTGCTGCCGTCGGGTGCTCTCTGTTGAAGACGGTGGCGAGGCTACGGTGCACGCCAGAGAAAAATAAAGGTGGTGCTAGATGCGTAGGGTCGTGGCGAGTATGAACGTGTGAAAGAGAGGGAGAGGGGAGGTCTGGTCTCACCAGTAGTGCTCGTCGGAGCGGAGGCAGACGGTGGTGCTGCTCTGGCGGAGACGTTGTCGAGTTTGCAGGGCATGCGCGGGTGAGCCGACGATACGGGGAGGTTTGCCAGGAGATGGGGAGAAAGCTCGTGTGCGCCAGGGATCAAGGGGGGGCGTGGGCTGGCCGGAATCGCCGCGGATGTTCGCCGGAGACCGTGGCGGTGTAAGCGGAATGGGGACGGCCTGGGGGCGTAGAGGTTCTGGCGAGTGAGGGGAATGAGAGAGGGAACGGAGGCGCTTTAGTACGCGTGATTACTGGCGTGGATTGGTCACTCTATCAATCGGAATTAAACCTCGAATCAAAGCGCAGAGAACGGTTGCGAGGTGAGGGGCGGGGTCAGTGGGGTGAGGAAGATGATTGGGTGGCGGTGGGGTCGTTTCGTCAGCGAGGAGAGGCAGGGAGTGGGTCCAGGCTGTCATCGTCTGTGTGGGTTTCTTTCGCGGTGAAAAACGGTTAGCTCGGAGTGAGAGGGAGAGGTGGGCTTCTGCTGGGCTTACTGGGCTAGCTAGGCTGGGTCGACCTTTTCATTTTTTTGTTCTGTTTGTTTTTCCCTTTTTCATTTCTATTAATCTGTTTTGGTTTTGTTTAATTATTTCAAACTTCAAACTGATTTCAAACCTCAACCAAAATTTGTGTAGATTTAAATACTGATTAGTAATATAATCTGAAGTCAATTTTGGAATAAAATTTTATTCTTTTTGGGAGTCTTTTTAATTATTCAAAAATGTCCTTGTTTTAAATCAAATAAGATTTAATAATATTTTCAAACACCATTTAAATTCTTAAACCTTCCAAATCTTTTCAGTAGGTTTTTATTTTTTAATAGGGTGTCAAATAATTTATCTTGAATTATTTGGAAAGTATTTAATATGATTCATAAATCATTTTAATTGGGTATTTGTTTTAATTCCAATGGAATTAAATATAGTTTTAATTCCCTAAAGTTTATTTGGAAGATTTCTTTAATCTTAATTAAGTTGAATTAAACAACTTTTATTTCACTTGGGTAAATTCCAAAATACCATTTTCTCATGAATTATATAATTATTCTTATTAGAGATTTTTCTTTATTAAAATAGGGATAGAATGGTTAATGTCATTTCATTTTATTTTGGAAATTCTTTATCCAATATTTTATTTGGATTTGGATTATAATCATTCCACTTGTTTATGGATTAGGCCAAGATTTAATTTGGTCTTTAAATAATCCTTATTTAATATTTCTTTCTTCATCTTATAAAATTCATATCTTTTTATTTAGGGATCCAAACTTGGTGATTCCAATTTGTAAAATCTTGTTTAATATTTGTTCATCACTTTAAATCTTTTTAGGATTAATTTCTCACCATTTGGTTTGGATTTTATATAAGTGCTTTATTAGCTTTGGAAATTCAATTTCCTTGTCTTATTAAATTCATAAGATTTTATCCATGGTTCCAAATTAAGTGAAACCAAATTCTATGGTCTTATAATATTTATATTTGTCTTTCTTGATCATTTGTGAATGTTTGTTGACAAATTTTTATATGGATCAAATCCATAGGCTTGGAGATAACTTGGAAATGGTTTGTATTCCATTAGGGTTTAGGGTTTGGATTTATCTTCCAAGTGTTTAAATTTCAAAATGCATCTTATGAGGAATGCATTCCACTTGATTTGAATTTTGTTGAATTTCAAACTTTTACCAAAGTTTGTTCAAGATGGGTTTTTAAGTTTCCAATTAGAAACAAAAAGTTTCTTTTCACCCTAATTTTCAACAATAATTTATTTTGTTTATTTATTTTTCACATTACAAGATTTGGAAAATCTTGGGATGTGACACAGATCATAATGGCAATTCTCCCTTAGTAAGGCCATTCACAAATACCTTACGGCTTAGAGCATCCGCTACAACATTTGCTTTACCGGGGTGGTATTGCAAACTCAAGTCATAGTCCTTGATGAGTTTTAGCCATCTTCTTTGTCTCATATTAATTTCCTTCTGGGTGAAGATATACTTCAAACTTTTTTGATCTGTGAACACTTCACATCGTTTTCCCAAAAGATAGTGTCTCCATCTTTTGAGTGCATGGACAATAGAGGCTAACTCTAAATCATGAGTAGGGTAATTTACCTCATGAGTTTTGAGTTGTCTCGAGGCATAAGCCACAAATTTCCCTTCTTGCATTAGAACTGCACCTAATCCATGATGAGATGCATCACAATACACTTGGAAATCCTTCTCCAAATCTGGTAGACACAGGACTGGTGCTGTCACTAGTCTCTTATTCAATTCTTGGAAACTGAGTTCACACCCTTCAGACCAAGCAAATTTCTTGTCTTTCTTTAGTAACTCTGTCATTGGCTTAGCTACCTTGGAGAAATTCTCAATGAATCTTTTGTAGTATCCTGCCAAGCCAAGAAAACTACGGACTTCCTTCACTGACTTAGGAGATTCCCATTCAGTTGCAGCTGACACTTTTGCGGGATCAACCGCTACACCATCTCCCAACACAACGTGTCCAAGAAATCCCACTTCATTCAACCAGAACTCACACTTGCTGAATTTTGCATACAACTTATGTGAAGGGAATATGCCCTGAGAGGCAATAATAAAGTGTTTATTATGTGTATTCCAAGTATATGATAGATGTTTATTTTGCATGCTATAATTGTATTAATACGGAAACGTTAATACATGTGTGTTTAATAAACAAACAGAAAGTTCCTAGTTATGCCTCTCTCATAAACTAGCTCGTTGATTAACAAGATGATCAAGGTTTCCTGATCATGGACATTGGATGTTGTTAATAACGGGATCACAACATTAGTGTAATGGGGTGATGAACATTCATCCGAAGTATAGCATTACGATCAAAGTCATTGAGTTTATATTGCTATAACAACTTACGAAGTGATCCTAATCCTTAGACCATGAGATCATGTCAATCACTAACACCGGAAGAGTTTCTTGATAACATCAAACGTCACACCGTAACAGGGTGATTATAAAGATGGATTCAGAACTAATAAAGTGTTATGTTGAGGCTCATGGATCGAGAGTGGAATTTGTTCATCCCGATGACGGATAGATATACTCTAGGCCCTCTCGGTGATATCACATTGATTAGCTTGCAAGCAAGTGATTTGATCACTAGAATGTTATATCACAGGAACGAGAAAAGAGTGCATGTTGGTAACGAGATCAAACTAGGTATGGAGATACCGATGATCGAATCTCGGACATGTAATATATCGTGAAACAAAGGGATTAAGATACTAGCGTAAAAGGTTCCGACGATCACAAGAAAGTCATCGTTGAATGTGTGGGAGTCAGTATGGGTCTCCAGATCCCGCTTCTGATTATTGATCCGAGAGGGGTCTCGATCATGTTCGCATTATTCACGAACCGTAGGGTGACACACTTAAGAGACACCGACATCCAATTGGAGCAAATGTTTCATGCCGAAAGAATGAACAAGCGCAAGAATTTATTTCACTAGGTACCGAAACAGGTTTTCGGGTGAAATTGCATAAAGTGGTTATGCATGTGAAATAGAATTCTAGCAAGGGGTTATTTGTGAATGTTTGTCATTAAAGTAATTGACAAAATTCTGAATAAAATAAAAGAGTTTTATTTAATGAGAGTTTGCATTAAATTTGGTGGAAATTTAATGGGAATTTGAGTGGACTTTTGAGTGGAGGGAATTTAAAGGAGATTTGTGAGTGGAGTGTCCACCCACATGAAGAGGGGAGGGCAAGGGGGCAGCCCCATGCGCCGGCCACCCCCTTGGGGTCCCCCCCTCCTCCTATAAAAGGAGCCCCCCTCCTCACTTGTCTCTCACACCTCTTCGTGAAGGATCTCTCTCCCCCTCTAGAATTTATCCCCCATGGTCTCGGACTAGCGAGATACATGTTCCCGGTGGCTATTCGGCAAGAAAGAGTTGTGCTTCCGCTGCATCGCTGGAGCGAGGAGGCGGAGGTTGCTTGGTGCCTCGAACGTGTGTGCGAGCACGGATGCGCTGCTGATTTGCGGCGCTAGGACTTCCTCTCGATCTTGAGATCGGCAAGAGATCGTCTACATCAACCATGAGTTGAACTCGTTAAGCTTTGTCGGTCTTCAAGGGTATGTTCTCTACGGATATACATCCGCCCGTTGTTTGTATCTAGTAGATAGATCTTGGTATATAGTTCACATCGTAGGAAAAATTTTGTTTTCTATGCTGCGAACCCTACAGTGGTATTAGAGCCGGATCTATGCGTAGATACTTTACACGGGTAGTACACATATGAGTATGTGGGCGATGATGATCATGTTGTTGCTCCTTTGTTGTAATTTTGGATATTGGTGGCATAGTGGGATGAAGCGGCCCGGACAAACTTTACATGTCCTCGCACATGAGACCTGTTCCACGCTTGACATGCAACTAGTTTGCATAAGTGGCTAGCGGGTGTCTATCTCTCCTACTATAGCAATATCTATTTTGCAAGCGAGTTGTCAACAATTTGATTATCCTCGTTGTGGTTCATGTTCGTAGGTAACAACGGTTCTATCTCGAAATCCCTAAGCCACGTAAAACTTGCAATGGATAAATTAGAGGCGTCTAGTTTAGATTGTTGCTGGGCTAGTGTTTATGATATGGTAGTGTTGTAAGTAGAAGTATGAGATGATACTCTTACAACACACATAGCGTGTAAAATCCATAGACCTTGGATTTACACATATAGGTATGATAGTGATCATACCACGATGCACATGATAGAGATCATCTACGGGAACCATATAATTTCACTAATAAACATATGATGTTTGCTAGCATCTTATATTGCTTGTTTAGCGCTTTGTTAGCATAATAAGATGATCCCTCATTTAAATATCAAGATAAGAATGTGTTCTTCCTTTAGTATGCACCGATTATGTTTTCGTCGCTCCAAGACATCACGTGATGATCGGGTGTTCTTGGATCCACGACCATATTTCGGGTGTAAAACAGTTACACACGTGAATACTAAGGTTCTAACTTGGCGAGCCTAGCATGTACAGACATGGCCTCGGAACACGGACCGAAAGGTTAAGCATGAGTCGTATAGTTGATATGATGCCCATTTGATGCTCTCCTTTGAAGCTATACCGACTCACGTGATGATCGGACTTGGTGTAGTGGATTTGGTTCATGTAATCACCAAAAAGGCACGAGGGATGTCGTTTTTGAGTGGGAGTTCATTCATAATATAGATTAGTTGAACTCAATCTATCATACACTTAGTCTAAACTTTACAAATTCTGTTGTAGATGGCACCACCTGCTTTTAATTTCAATGTGTTCATGGAGAAAGAGAAACTAGCAACGAACGGTAGCAACTTTACCGAATGGGCCATGAATTTGAGGATTCTCCTCTCTGCTGCACAAAAGAAATATGTGCTAGAAGCGCCGTTAGGCCCCCCACCTTTAGATGATGCCCCTGACGAGGAGAAGAATGTCTATCAGACTCGTCAGGAGGACCACAACTTAGTTCATTGCGGCATATTGTATGGGCTAGAGCCGGAACTTCGAAAGCGTTTCGAAAACGGCAATGCATTTGATACAATGGGTGAGTTGAAAATGATTTTCGACACACATGCTGCTGTAGAGAGCTACAACGCTTCAGAAAAGTTCTTTAGCTGCATGATGGAAGAGCACAGCTCCGTTAGTGAGCATGTACTCAAGATGTCGGGTTACGCCGATAAGCTTGTGTCCTTGGGAATATCGATTCCCATTGACTTAGGCATCCATCGTGTTCTGCAGTCTCTGCCACCTAGCTATAAGAGCTTCGTGATGAACTATAATATGCAAGGCATGAAGAAGTCTCTCCCCGAGCTTCTGTCAATGCTTAAAACTGCAGAAGTGGAGATCAAAAAGAAACATCAAGTGTTGATGATCAATAGGAACACTGGTTTCAAGAAAGACAAGAAGGGAAAACGGAAGGGAAGTAAGGGCGGAAAGCCTGTTGCCGCGTCTGAAAAGAAACCGCGAGTTGGACCTAAGTCTGATTCCGAGTGCTACTATTGTAAGGGGACTGGCCACTGGAAGCGCAACTGCCCCAAGTATCTGGCAGACAAGAAGGCCGGCAAGGCAAACAAAGGTATATATGATATACATGTTATTGATGTGTACTTGACTAGTGCTCGCAGTAGCACCTGGGTATTTGATACCGGTTCAGTTGCTAATATTTGTAACTCGAATCAGGGGCTGCGGAACAAGCGACCGCTAGCAAGGGGTGAGGTCAAGATGCGTGTCGGCAACGGATCAAGCATTGATGTGATCGCCGTCGGAACGCTGCCTCTCCACTTACCGTCGGGATTAGTTATAAACTTGAATAAATGTTATCTGGTGCCTGCACTGAGCATGAACATTGTATCTGGATCGTGTTTGATGCGAAGTGGTTATTCATTTAAATCTGAGAACAATGGTTGTTCCATTTATATGAATGAAATCTTTTATGGTCATGCACCGATGATGAATGGTTTATTTCTATTAGATCTCGATGATAATGTTACACATATTCATAATGTTGATGCTAAAAGGATTAAACTTAATGATGATATATCCGCATATATGTGGCACTGCCGTCTAGGTCATATTGGCGTTAAACGCATGAAGAAGCTCCATTCGGATGGACTTTTGGAATCACTTGATTATGAATCATTTGATACATGTGAGCCATGCCTTATGGGCAAGATGACTAGAACGCCGTTTTCCGGTTCAATGGAACGGGCGACAGATTTATTGGAAATCATACATTCTGATGTATGTGGTCCAATGAGTGTGTCGGCGCGAGGTGGATATCGTTATTTTGTTACTTTCACGGATGATTTGAGTAGATACGGTTATATCTACTTGATGAAACACAAGTCTGAAACCTTTGAAAAGTTCAAGGAATTTCAGAATGAAGTGGAAAATCATCATAATAGAAAGATCAAATTTCTACGGTCCGACCGTGGAGGTAGTATCTAAGTTACGAGTTTAGCACTCACATGTAAGAGTGTGGAATTGTTTCACAACTCACACCTGCCGGAACACCACAGCAAAATGGTGTGTCGGAACGTCGTAATCGTACTTTATTAGATATGGTTCGATCTATGATGTCTCTGACGGACTTGCCGTTGTCATTTTGGGGTTATGCACTAGAAACTGCTGCATTCACTTTAAATCGGGCACCATCTAAATCCGTTGAAAAGACACCGTATGAATTGTGGTTTGGAAACAAACCTAAGCTGTCATTTCTTAAAGTTTGGGGATGCGATGTTTATGTGAAGAAACTTCAACTGGATAAACTCGAACCCAAAGCGGAAAAATGCGTCTTCATAGGATACCCTAAAGAAACTATTGGGTATTCCTTCTATCACAGATCCGAGGGCAAGGTTTTTGTTGCCAAGAATGGATCCTTTCTAGAGAAAGAGTTTCTCGCGAAAGGTGTGAGTAGTCGGAAGGTAGAACTCGAAGAGGTTGTGGAACCTTCTCTTCAAAGTATGGCGAGTAGCGCAGCGCCGGAAGTTGTTCCGGAGTTGGCTCCACCTGTTGAAGAGGGAACTAATGATAATGATCATGAAACTCCGAAAGAGAGTACTACCGAACCTCGCAGGTCAAACAGGACGCGTGCAGCTCCCGAGCTATACGGAAATCCTGTCATGAATTTCATGGTTGATGAAAATGATGACCCTGCGACGTATGAAGAAGCGATGATGAGCCCGGATTCCAACAATCTAGTTAGAAGCCATGAAATCCGAGATGGAATCCATGTATGAAAATCAAGTTTGGAACTTGGTGGAATTACCTCACGACCGAAAGGCCGCGGAGAACAAATGGATTTTCAAAAGGAAAACTGATGCTAATGATAATGTGACCGTCTATAAAGCTCGACTTGTCGCAAAGGGGTTTCGACAAATTCAAGGAGTTGACTACGATGAGACTTTCTCTCCCGTAGCGATGCTAAAGTCAGTTAGGATTATGTTAGCAATTGCTGCATATTTCGATTATGAGATATGGTAGATGGATGTCAAAACCGCGTTTCTCAATGGTAATATTGAAGAAGAGTTGTATATGATACAACCAAAGGGTTTTGTTGATCCTAAGGATGCTAACAAGGTGTGCAAGCTTCAGCGATCCATCTATGGATTGAATCAAGCATCACGAAGCTGGAATCTCCGCTTTGATGAGGTGATCAAAGAGTTTGGATTTGTCCAAACTTATGGAGAAGCTTGTATTTACAAGAAAGTGAGTGGGAGCAATGTGGCATTTCTGATATTATATGTGGATGACATATTATTGATCGGAAATGATATAGATCTTTTAAATAGTGTTAAAAGTTATTAAACAGCAAATTTTCAATGAAGGACCTAGGTGAAGCGTCATACATATTAGGCATAAAGATCTATAGAGATAGATCTAGGCGCCTAATAGGGCTATCGCAAAGTACATACCTTGATAAGATTTTAAATAAGTTTAAAATGGACGGAAGTAAGAAGGGGTTCTTACCTATGTTGCAAGGCAAGACATTGAGTAAGACTCAAAGTCCGGCTTCGGCGGAAGAAAGAGAGATAATGGACAAAGTCCCCTATGCTTCAGCCATAGGCTCTATAATGTACGCCATGCTATGTACAAGACCGGATGTGGCACATGCTATTAGTTTGACTAGTAGGTACCAATCGGATCCAGGTTCGGAACACTGGATAGCGGTCAAGAATATCCTTAAGTACTTACGAAGAACTAAGGATATGTTTCTTGTATACGGAGGTGAAGAAGAGCTCGTCGCTAAGTGTTATGTCGACGCTAGCTTTGACACCGATCCGGATGACTCTAAGTCTCAATCCGGATATGTATTTCTCATGAATGGCGGAGCGGTTAGTTGGAGGAGCTCCAAACAACCTGTGGTAGCGGGATCAACAACGGAGGCCGAATATGTTGCTGCTTCAGAAGCGGCACAGGAAGCAGTTTGGATGAAGGAGTTCATATCCGAACTAGGAGTGGTGGCAAACACGTTGGACCCAATGGTGATCTATTGTGACAACAATGGTGCCATTGCCAATGCCAAAGAGCCAAGGTCTCACAAGCATTCCAAGCATATTAAGCGCCGGTTTCACTCCATCCGCGAGCATGTCAAGGATGGAGATATAAAGATTTGTAAAGTACATACGGATCTCAATGTAGCAGATCCGTTGACTAAAACTCTCCCTAGAGCAAAACATGATCAACACCAGAACTCAATGGGTGTTAGATTTATCACTATGTAACTAGATTATTGTCTCTAGTGCAAGTGGGAGACTGAAGGGAATATGCCCTGAGAGGCAATAATAAAGTGTTTATTATGTGTATTCAAAGTATATGATAGATGTTTATTTTGCATGCTATAATTGTATTAATACAGAAACGTTAATACATGTGTGTTTAATAAACAAACAGAAAGTTCCTAGTTATGCCTCTCTCATAAACTAGCTCGTTGATTAACAAGATGATCAAGGTTTCCTGATCATGGACATTGGATGTTGTTAATAACGGGATCACAAAATTAGTGTAATGGTGTGATGAACATTCATCCGAAGTATAGCATTACGATCAAAGTCATTGAGTTTATATTGCTATAACAACTTACGAAGTGATCCTAATCCTTAGACCATGAGATCATGTCAATCACTAACACCGGAAGAGTTTCTTGATAACATCAAACGTCACACCGTAACAGGGTGATTATAAAGATGGATTCAGAACTAATAAAGTGTTATGTTGAGGCTCATGGATCGAGAGTGGAATTTGTTCATCCCGATGACGGATAGATATACTCTAGGCCCTCTCGGTGATATCACATTGATTAGCTTGCAAGCAAGTGATTTGATCACTAGAATGTTATATCACAGGAACGAGAAAAGAGTGCATGTTGGTAACGAGATCAAACTAGGTATGGAGATACCGATGATCGAATCTCGGACATGTAATATATCGTGAAACAAAGGGATTAAGATACTAGCGTAAAAGGTTCCGACGATCACAAGAAAGTCATCGTTGAATGTGTGGGAGTCAGTATGGGTCTCCAGATCCCGCTTCTGATTATTGATCCGAGAGGGGTCTCGATCATGTTCGCATTATTCACGAACCGTAGGGTGACACACTTAAGAGACACCGACATCCAATTGGAGCAAATGTTTCATGCCGAAAGAATGAACAAGCGCAGGAATTTATTTCACTAGGTACCGAAACAGGTTTTCGGGTGAAATTGCATAAAGTGGTTATGCATGTGAAATAGAATTCTAGCAAGGGGTTATTTGTGAATGTTTGTCATTAAAGTAATTGACAAAATTCTGAATAAAATAAAAGAGTTTTATTTAATGAGAGTTTGCATTAAATTTGGTGGAAATTTAATGGGAATTTGAGTGGACTTTTGGGTGGAGGGAATTTAAAGGAGATTTGTGAGTGGAGTGTCCACCCACATGAAGAGGGGAGGGCAAGGGGGCAGCCCCATGCGCCGGCCACCCCCTTGGGGTTCCCCCCTCCTCCTATAAAAGGAAACCCCCTCCTCACTTGTCTCTCACACCTCCTCGTGAAGGATCTCTCTCCCCCTCTAGAATTTATCCCCCATGGTCTCGGACTAGCGAGATACATGTTCCCGGTGGCTATTCGGCAAGAAAGAGTTGTGCTTCCGCTGCATCGCTGGAGCGAGGAGGTTGCTCGGTGTCTCGAACGTGTGTGCGAGCACGGATGCGCTGCTGATTTGCGGCGCTAGGACTTCCTCTCGATCTTGAGATCGGCAAGAGATCGTCTACATCAACCACGAGTTGAACTCGTTAAGCTTTGTCGGTCTTCAAGGGTATGTTCTCTACGGATATGCATCCACCCGTTGTTTGTATCTAGTAGATAGATTTTGGTATATAGTTCACATCGTAGGAAAATTTTTGTTTTCTATACTGCGAACCCTACATTATGCTCTCTAAGATTCTCAAGTATCAAACGCAAATGTCCTTCATGCTCTTCTTTGCTTTTGGAGTAGATCATAATGTCATCGATGAAAACGACAACAAACTTGTCAAGGAACTCCATGAACACCTTGTTCATCATATTCATGAAATAAGCTGGTGCATTGGTCAAACCAAATGGCATTACGGTGTACTCATACAATCCATACCTAGTGGTGAAAGTTGTCTTAGGTATGTCTTGTTCCCTTATCGTAAGCTAGAAATAACCTGACCGGAGATCAAGCTTTGAGAACACACAGGCTCCTTCTAACTGATCAAACAAGTCATTGATTCTAGGAAAAGGGTATTTGTTCTTGATAGTCACTTCATTGAGTGAACGGTAATCTATGCATAGCCTTTGACTTCTATCTTTCTTTTCCACAAACATGACTGGTGCTCCCCAGGATGAAGAACTTGGTTGAATAAATCCTTTCTGCAACTGTTCTCCAAGTTGTTTCTTAAGTTCTTTCAACTCATCAACTGACATATTGTAAGGTCTCTTTGCTATTGGTCCCGATCCTGGTAGCAAATCAATCAGAAATTCCACATCTCTATCTGGTGGCATTCCCGTCAATTCTTCCGGAAACACATCCGGGTATTCACTCACAATTGGCACACTGTCTATGCTAACCCCCTTAAGAGAATTTATCTTACTTCCTTTTGATTCAAAGTTAGACTTGAATCGTATCCATTTTGTTTTCGGGGTTGTGAGTGCGACAGTACGGTTAGCACAATCTAGTACTCCTTCATACTTGGTCATCCAATCCATTCCCAAAATTACATCCAGTCCTTGGGAATCTAGGATTATCAGACTCACTGGAAACTTGTGCTTTCCAAACTCTATCACTAGATCACTTCATCCAAGACTTACTATCATATCTCCATCGGGAGAACTTACTTTTATTGGACACCCAATGTGTTCAGTTGGAAACCCATTTCTATCAACAAATGCTTTTGATATGAATGAATGTGATGCACCAGTATAAAAAGAACAAGTGCTGGAATAGAATTGAGTTTGAACTTACCAGCCACAGCATCGGACTCCTCATAGATTTCTTCCACATTGATGTGGTTCACTTGTCCCTTCTGGAAAGGGTTGGGCTTGTTGGGTCCCTCAACTTTCTTTTCTGGTCATTCATTTGCATAATGCCCCATCTTTTTGCACTTGAAGAATTCAACCTGACTGAGATCCTTCTTGATAGGCTGGCTTCCACTTCCACTTCCACTCCCATTGTGGTGGCTCTTGTATCCACCCTTGTGATTCTTGTACTTGTCATTGTCATGACTACGGTGATGCTTGTTGTCATGATGACAGTTGTGGTTGTGGTGGCTGTTGTACTTTCCATGCTTGTGGGATCCAGAACTCCCACTATCATCATAATGGGAACGCTTGTGAGACGACCCCGAGTTGTGCTTGTCAGAGTTGTGTTTCCTCTTCCTGTTTTCAACCTGTTTCATCTTCCTCTCCAAGATGACAGCCTTGTTACAAAGAGATTGATAGGTGGGGACATAGGCCACAGATAATTGCAGGTTAAGTTCATCGTTTAGTCCTTCGAGGAACTTCTCTTTCCTCTTGGCATCGGTATCAACTTCATCCGGTGCATAACGCGCCAGATTGTTGAACTCCTCAATATATTCAGCCACGCTATGGTGGCGCTGCTTCAAGTTATGTAACTCCTTCTTCTTCAAACTCATCACTCCAGATGAGATGTGAGCTATACGGAAACCATCTTCAAAGATAGCCCATGTCACATCCTCAATGGGAGTGGTGATCTGGAAGTTATCCCACCAAGTAGCTGCTGGTCCTTCCAACAAGTGTGCTGCAAACCTGACTTTCTCCTCGTCGGTACAGCTGACAGTTACCAAATCCTTGTTCACTAAACAGAGCCAATCATTGGCCACCATGGGATCAGTAGTTCCTGAGAACTTTGCTGGCCTCAGTCTTAGGAATCTGGTGAGCATGTCAAAACCTGGTGGATTGTTCTGACTGTTGTTGTTGTTGTTGTTATTGTTATTGTTGTTGTTGTTATTATTGTTATTCTGATTCTGCATGAAAGTAGTCATCATCTGCATCAGTTGTGCCTGTGCTGTCATCAGCTGCTGCATCTCGGGGGTGACATTGTTGTTGTTCGGGTTGGGGTTGGCACGTCGAGGAGGCATCTGTGGTTTTCAAATAAGGATAATAATGAGATACCCATAGATGCTTATTATGCACAATACATCACACAGACAATCACCAAAATAACATAAAGTTCAACGAAATAAACAACAAGTTTGAAAGGCAAACACACCAATAGTAAGTCATCCACATGTTGGATGGTCATTGCGACTCAATAATCATAAGCATGGTAAATGATAAATAAGTGAGTAGCCACCACTACTCCTTTGCGTCAACCTCCTCATCGACAAGTGTAAGACCTGCATTCTCCATAGCGGTCTTGTACTCCTCGACATTGGTAGTCAAGGCCTCTACCTTGGCTTTGAGAGCCCTCTTCTATGAACGAAGTCTCTCAATCACACCCTGCTGATGCTCGAGCTCGAAGTCCTTGGCCTCTAGTTCTACAGTCATCTCTCGAATTCTCTTGTTCCTGTCTTGGACTCTCTTCTCTTGGCTTTTGAACTTCCTGTCCTGGCTCTCAAACTTGGCCTCCATTTCCTTGACTATCTCGTCTTGCTCCGCGAAGAGCTTGTCCTTCTCATGAAGCTGCACCTGGAGCTCGTCATTGCTAAGCATGACGTTGGCCCTATCAGTATCTAGGTGCCTAAGAAGAACCTCTAAGTCCTGAAGGTACAGACGAATCGGCTCTGCCGTCTCTCTAGCAGTATCCTCGAACTCAATAGCCTCACCATCCTCGTCGCGTCTTCCGAAAGTGTGGAAGTGAGTACCTCTAATCTCTCGAGAGTGTCTCCCTAACAGACGCCCAAGTAAATCCTGCATGACTACCTCCAGGCCTCTCTCCCTGTCGTCATGCATAAGCTTGAAGGTGATAGCCTCCGTGGCTGGCTCAGTCTGGCGTCCTGGCTGAGTAACCTTGAAGCCCCAAAGGTCCTTCCTCTCAAACTTGGTGAGGGGAAGCATCATGATGCTAGGAAGCGGAAGATTGAGCACACTAGTGAGCTCAATAAGACGAGTGCCAAAACGAGTTCCCTTGAACTCTTTAGCCGTGCTAATGGTAACATTAGGCATCTATTTTATAAGATAAGAAAAGTTAGAATAAATCATCAATAGAAAATCTCAAGACAAGCATCAACTCACAAGTCATGGCATACATAAATTCATTACAAGCATTCCAAGGTTCATCATAACTTAGACAAAAAAAATTGGAAATAAAACGATAAGTGTGGTGGTCCAACTAACGAGGTTCATTACAACTCTCACTCTCTAGGCTAAAGGCTATCAAAGCATCCTTCTACAAATAGAGATGAGAAAGAATATTAGAAAAGTTTACAAGAAGAAAAGACAAGTGTAGAAAATTTTTGGAAGTGTTGAAATTTTTCCTTAGTGGTTTGTAATCCAATCCTAGGGTTATAATCCTACAGGCAACACAGTGCTCTGATACCATCTGTAATATCCCTCCCTTTTAAAGGTAAGGATCCGTGTGATTGCAATGCTAGTCCCTGGATCAATGCTATCATCCACAGTTTAAGATGAAGTACACATAAACAAAGTTCATTATTACATATCATTCTAGAGACAAACATAGTCTTTTACAACTCCATGGCCATAGGCCTAATACAAAAGTTTAACCATAACAATATAAATAAGTCTTCATATTCATGTGCCACAGGAAAGCATGTTGAGTGTAGACTCATAACCCCTAATCATCATCAGAATAACCTGCAACATCACAATTTACAGCCACAGTGAGTCAATACATTGGAATAGTATTGGCAAGTGATACCTTATTAGAATACTAACATCTAGATACTATATGAATTTGGCTAAGTGTAGCTTAGGCTTGCTTTGCTCAAAATAGGTTTTACCTATTAGTTGAAAACACTAAGTTTTTCTTTGACAAAACTTTCCCAAGGAACCACCAATAGAAATTGGTGGACCTTCACCCTTGTTCAACCACAAGTTTTAACTTAGAAAATTGGGATGAGGAGATTCTAGATAGCTTCCATGTCTTGATGCTCAAGTTGTCCAATACCAGGGACATGGCTAAGTACTTAGATTCTTCCATCTGCAGAGGTTGTGCACTTTCCCCACCAGACTTGAATTTCACCAAGACAAGACCTTTCAGAAGCCTTCCCTTAGACCAAATGGACGCGCTCCAAACCTATCATCCCACTACCACCAACTGTCCAAATGGCTAAGTTATTGCAACCTATGTGATCTAGGCAGAGCCCATAATGCCATGTGGCTGCACTAGAAGCTTCTTAACATTTGGCATCTCAAATCCCTTTGTTCCTGGGTGGCTTTCCATAAGTGTGATACACAAGGTAAACCATAGAAATGGGCCTTGTGTAACCACTCAACACAAACCAATCTTTCCATTCCACCCAGGTGTTTCATTCACTTAGTTGATTTATTAAGAAAAACATAAGTCCAAAGACTTAGAAATATTTCACTAGCATGATTATATAATCCACCCTTGGTTGCTACTAGCTAGGCTAAGCATGGCAATAGCAATTATCTTAACTTAAAGGAAATTCTAACATTGCTACAACTACTAGGATTTCCCAAGAATAACATATAGATACTTAGCAAAATAATCATGCAAGTCCTATACAAAATATTTCTAATGCATAGGTAAAATATTGGGATACAAACATGAAGCATCACTTGCCTTGGTAGTTTGGGGAGTAGCAACTATCTTCACAACCACAATCACTATTAGCACCAAAATCTACACATAGAATAATGGCACCAACATCACATAACAAAATATACAAGAAAAAATATATGAATGCATGCAAAATGCCATGTGATGAGTTTCTACACCAAACAAGACAAGTAAATAGTACTGAATCATAAACAAGACCAATATACTCAAAATAAACTTTATTTGATCTTTAAATCATTTTTCAAATAATTTCTATACTCAAATTAAGCTTACAAATGTCTCTGCAAATATAACCAATTTTACAGAAGCAAAACATTAAACACATTGCATAAACAGATATTATTCTTTCTCTTGATTCCAATGATATAAAATTTGAACGTGTGGATCAAAAGTTATGAATTTTACAAGTTTGAATACTAATAGAGAAAATTTCTGTTTTAAATCTAAACTCAGGCCACGCGGCGTGTTCTGATTGGCCCGTACCGGTTCGGCCAGATCGACCAGTGTGGACCGCACGATCTAAATGAAATTGCATGGCCAGATCTAACACATACCCCTTCGCTCAGTGATTCTATCGCGTGCGTTGGATCTAGATCTGACGGCTGCTGATCAAGCGACCATAGTGGGGCGGCGCCAACGGCGGCAAGTGGCGGCGGCGCGCTCTGTCAGAGAGGTTGCTGGCGATTTAGGTTGCGCGGGGAGGAGTGGGGATGCTTACTGTGTTCGCATGGTCGCTGCGGTGCTCGAGGTGGTCGTGGAAGAGACAGGGGCGCACAGACGCAGCGGCAGGACCTCGTCGGAGTTGCTGGCGGCGTCGGGTGTTTGCGGATGGAGTCGTTGTCGACGATGTAGACCGCCCTAGCACGAACTAGTGGTGTCAGAGGATGCACAGGGTTGTAGCGGACACGACAGGGTCAAAGAGGGAGCAAGGGGAGTTCGGAGGTTACCGGTATCCTTCGTCGGAGTTGAGCGGCGGCTCTGTCACTTGCGGAGGTAGACGGGAACGGCAGCCTGGGTCATGCGCGGCCAAATGAAAAGGGTCAGGAGATGCACAAGGTTGTAAGGAACATGCTCGTGTGAATTAGAAGGGCAGGGGTGGTCTGGCTCACCGGAATTTCGTCGCCGGAGCTCGTCGGTACAGCGGCGGTGTGAGAGCAATTGGGGGCAGCCTGGTGGCGAAGCGAGTGAGTTGAGAGAGGGGAAATGGTCGTCGATGGGTGGGGATTAAGTAGCCAAGCGAAGAGGCGTAATTACTCCGCGAATCAAGCGCAATGAAAGGATTTGAATTTGGGAGGAAACGGCAGCGTCGAGCAGTTCCTCTGGCGCGTGATTGACGACGATGCTGAGGTGGATGGTGGGGTCGGAACGTCAGTGAGGGGGTGTGCGCGGGTTGGGTGAGAAATAGAGGGAGTAGGGAAATCCCGGGTGGGCTGCTTTCGTTGCTGTGCCGAATAAGTGGCGCCGGCCCTTTATCTCTTCTTTAACCTATTCTTTTTCTGTTTGAATTTCTAGGTATCAAATTCAAATGATTTCAAATGTGCTTGAGTTCAAACCTTTTCAGGATTTTTATAAAATTAAACTTACACAATTTTGAGTATAAAACCATGCAGTCTCACCAGACTTACTTGGTTTCATTGGAGTTTTAAAATTAAAACAGTGCCATTACACAAGATGTAATAAGATATGAAAAATGGTTTTAAAACCAAATTTTGTTTTGAAATTTTTGTCCAAGCTTTGGAACTCAACCAAACCAGCACATGAACAAACAATCTTGTTTTGAAACAAATAATATCCCACTAGAGAGTAGCATTGGATCAATGCCTGTTTACATAAAATAATAAGCACCCAATTGCTTCTGTTTTTGAAATGACTTTGAAAATGATCCCTAAATGATTATGAATGCATGGATGATATGCAATCTTTGAAAACATGATTTTAGGGATGTTACAGGTTGATACGTCCAATTTGCATCACTATTCAATATCATAATTTCCTGTTATTCATTGATATATTTCATATTAAGAGGTGATACTTATGTTATTTCATCTATTTTTGCATGTTGGATGATTCTTGGAGGATGAACTACCGGAGTCAGGATTCTGATGGAAAAAGCGGTGTTTGGAGGAAATTTTCGCGAAGATCAGAAAATACTAGAAAATACATGGAAAATCATATTTTTCCAGAAGACGAAGGATGCGAGAAGGGGAGGTTGAGATGGGCCACACGGGGCCCACACCCCCCATGCGCGGGCCATCCCGCGCTGCGCCACCAGGGGGTGTGGCCACCCTGTCCCACCTTCTACTCTACCCTTTCGCCTATATCTTCTCCTTGAAACCCTAATACATGGGGAGCGACCACAGAAAGATTCCGCCGCCTTTGCGGGGCGAAAACTATAGAGAGAGAAAGAGCTCTACGGTAGACAGATTTCTGCCGGGGAAATTCCTTCCTGGATAGGGGAGATCGTCGCCATCAACACCGTCATCAAGATAGACTTCATCGGGATCATCATCATCATCCACACCACCATCTCCATCAGCACCATCATCACCACTCCATCCCGCTATAACAATTGTGTTGAATCTTGCATAGCTCTTAGGAAATCATCTCTTATTTCAACACTTGTAGTCAATTCACTCGAAGACTTGCGACAACTTCGGGTGTGATAGAGACTTCACCAATAAACACTTAACTTTGGGCTCCATGTGGGATCAACATCTTAACTTCGAAACTAGCTACAAACGATCTGTGCACTTGCAGCCATCAATACCCTGCTTTGTTAGGGTTTAACTATGGGTTGAAGGGTTTAGAGTTTAGGGTTTTAGTATTTAGGGATTAGGGTTTAGGGTTTGTTTATTAGGGTTTAGGGAATTTTCAATATTCTGATGGAAAAAGCGGTATTTCGATGCAATTTTCGCGAAGATCAAAAAATACCAGAAAATACATGGAAAATCATATTTTTCCAGAAGACGAAGGATGCCAGAAGGGGAGGTTGAGATGCTCCACAGGGGGCCCACACCCCCCATGCGCGGGCCATCATGGGCTGTGCCACCAGGGGTGTGGCCACCCTAGCCCACTTCCTGCTCCTCCCTTTCGCCTATATCTTCTCCTCGAAACCCTAATACACGGGGAGCGACCACAGAAAGATTCTGCCGCCTCTGCGGGGCGGAATCTACAGAGAGAGAAAGAGCTCTCCGACAGACAGATTTCTGCCAGGGAAATTCCTTCCCGGAGAGGGGACATCGTCTCCATCAACACCATCATCAAGCTAGACTTCATCGGGATCATCATCATCATCCACACGACCATATCCACCAGCACCATCATCACCACTCCATACCGCTGTAACAATTGTGTTGAATCTTGCATAGTTCTTAGGGGAAACTTTCCCGGTGTTGATTACTTTTGTAGTTGATGCTTGTGAGAGGAACCATTGAATTATTGTTTATGTTCAGATTGTTATCCATCATTATATCATCTCTGATCTTGATCCATATGATGTCTCGTGAGTAGTTCGTTTAGTTCTTGAGGACATGGGAGAAGTCATGTTGTTAGTAGTGGAATTGTGTTGAATTATTATTCAATGGTTTAGTATTTAAGTTGTGGTGCTATTCTTATAGTGGTGTCATGTGAATGTTGACTACATGATACTTCACCATTTATGGCCATAGGGGAATGCATTGTGTATTTGGCTACTAATTGTGGGGTTGCCAGAGTTACAAAAACCTGAACCCCTGTTAGGAAACCATTGCACAAGGGAGTGTAGGATCTCCGAGTTTAAGGTTGTGGTTAGGTTTTATCTTAATTACTTTCTTGTAGTTGTGGATGCTTGCAAGAGGTTTAATAACAAGTATGTATGATGACCCACAAGTATAGGGGGTGTATCGTAGTACTTCCGATAAATAGGAGTGTCGATCCCAACAAGGAGCAGAAGGTGTTGACTAGTAGTATGGAGCAGGAAATCTCTGTAAATACTTAGCAAACGGATTTTTAGGGGTTTTCTGATAAAGCAACGAAACAAAGAACAAGTAATAAAGACAAAGAACAAACGCAACAAGTGTCCCAATCATTTCTTAGCAAGACAAGCCGGTGGAAATACTTATAAGGACCAAATGTTCTCGAGGACACATGGGAATTCTGTCAAGTGATTTCGCTTCAAATAGCTAAGTTCTCTTCTCTTGTGTTGTAAGTGTTGTGTGGGTGAACTTGTGCTAATGTACTGACATTACTTGGACTAATACATAATGGTGATTAAGCCCCTTGCAAGCATCCGCAACTACAGGAAAGTAATTAAGATATAAACCTAACCACATCCTTAAACTCTGAGATCCTACGCTCCCTTATGCAAAGGTGTCCTAACGGGGTTCAGGTTTCTGTCACTCCAGCAACCCCACAATTAGTAGCCAAATACACAATGCATTCCCCTAGGCCCATAAATGGTGAAGTATCATGTAGTCGATGTTCACATGACACCACTAGAAGAATAGCAGCACAACTTAAATACTAAACCATTGAATAATAACTCAACACAAATCCACTACTAACAACATGACTTCTCCCATGTCCTCAAGAACTAGACGAACTACTCACAAGACATCATATGGATCAAGATCAAAGATGATATGGTGATGGATAACAATCTGAACATAAACAATAATCCAACGGTTCCACTCAAAAGCATCAACTGCAATAGTAATCAACGCCGGGAAAGTTTCTCCTAAGAACTAATGCAAGATCCAACACAGTTGTTACAGCAAGATGGAGTTGTGATGATGGTGCTGGTGGAGATGATGGTGTGGATGATGATGATGATCCCGATGAATTCTCGATTGATGACGGTGTTGATGGCGGCGATCTCCCCTCTTCGGGAAGGAATTTTCCTGGCAGAAATCTGTCTGCCGGAGAGCTCTTTCTCTCTTGGTGTTTTCCGCCCCGCAGAGGCGGCGGAAATCTTTCTGTGGTCGCTCCCTTGGTATTAGGGTTCCGTGGGGAAGATATAGGCGAGAGGGCGGAGTCGGGAGCCGGCCAGGTGGGCCACACCTGCCCTAGGCACGGGGCAAGGTGGGCCCGCGCCTAGGGGATGTGGGCCCCCTGTGGCCCGACTACGCCTCCTCTTCTAGCTTCCTCCGTCTTCTGGGAAAATATAATTTTCCAATATTTTTCTAGTATTTTTCCGATCTTCGCGAAATTGCATCAAAACACCTCTTTTTCCATCAGAAACCTTACTCTGGCAGTCCATCCTCCAAGAATCATCCAACATGCAAAAACAGAGGAAAATACATAAGTAACACCTCATAATAAGACATATATAATTGAATAGAGGCAAATTATGATATAGAATGGTGATGCAAATTGGACGTATCAACTCCCGCCAAGCTTAGACCTTCGCTTGTCCCCAAGAGAAAACTCAGCTCAGTAAACATGTCCACGGGTTTATTGTGTGAAGTGTCGATAAAAGAATACGGACAAGAAGCATCACACTTACCATTACACAACTCATAGAAGAAAGCAACTCACCATTATATAACTTAGCTTGCAACAAGTACAGGAGTCACAATAGAGATGCATAAAGATAAATCATAATTGGAATTGGCAAACTTTTTTTCTTGGTCAGAGAACAGCTGGCAAACAGTTTCACAAAAAGCTTTTTTGCAGAAGTTTTATAACAGGAGCAGTCTTTGCTCAAAAAGATTTTTCACAATGATGACTTTCAAAGTAATACTCAATAGATAAGAGTCCTGTGCAAACAAGGAAGATAAAGAACATGATTGAATAAATCACCGTACGAATGCTTGCAACACAACAACTCAAATGCTTGTTGGAGATAGAGAGGAAGTAGGTTTACTGACTCAACTTAGAAAATAGAAGAAAGGTCCCTTCATAGAGGGAAGCAGAGATTTCAAGTCATAAAGAGCTTCCAAAAGATTATGGTAGTTACTAGCTTTGAGCCCTCATTGCCCCTATTATAGGCATCTTGATATGATTAAGTTTAAAGTGCACAAAGATGGAGTATATGCTTGACGAAATATAAGTTGGCAATCTCATGTCCCTTGAGTACGAGGGCCACTCCTCATGCTACTCAACTTTGGTTACCGGTAAGTTCTTGTCATTGTAAGTACATGCATATCATAGAGAACCGCCAACGGGGTACCCCTTGCACATGGTACATGAGCTATACCGTAACCAAAATGACAAGGCAAGCAGACAATGAGCATCTCAGCGATCTTTTTATTTACTATGTGCATATCTTTTTATTGAGGATGCTTCACAGAATGCTCACTATGGTGATGTTGCAAGTTTCCACCATGATTAGGCATGGCTTAGACTAGCGGGGCCCAGGCGTTTCTCTAACACACATACATCACTCCATGGACTTACAAGTTCCCTCTTTATTTCGCACCGTCGACATCCGCAAACAAAAGAGCATGATATCAACTGTGTACTACGTATATGTGCAATGTTGAAAGCGTTCCCGTGACAGCACGGTTCTGCTAATTCCAACGTATAGATGCAAGCATATACAACTTCGATGACACAATGGTTCAAGTCTATTAGGGTCAAGAAAATAAGGTGTGCCATCAAGTTCGTGAGAGATTTACTAACTAGTTTTCATCTAACAAAATACTTTTTAATTCAAAAGATAGATGAAGCTTGAGAATTTGCTTGGAATAGCAATAATGCTAATAGGTAGATATGGTGGACACAAATGGCACAGGTTTTTGTTCAAAGGGTTTGGATGCATGAGAAGTAAGCCTTCCTAAAACAGGTTTTTGGCTAGAAAGGCTGGGTAGCAAGCAAAGGAGTTGAAAGAAACAAGCAAACCTACAAGTGATAAAGCCAAACATGCAATCTTCCTTGAAGACACAAAAGATCTTAAATAAAGAATACTAAGCTTATGAGCCAACAAGAAAGAAAGTAAATGATGCAAAATACCTGTAAGCTTTTTCTCTTTTTCTTTCAAACCTCAAAAAGTGTTGCTACTGACCAGAGCTTGGTTTGCCAAAACCAATTTAGATTTACTTGATACTCCCAAAGTGATGCCAATACTGATCAACAAGATCCATCATATAATAGAGATTGCAAACTAAAATAAGAAGTGCAAAAAGTAAAAGATGAAACTTCTCATTAATATTCCATAAAGGAACTCACACCAAGGGATACATAGATAACCAACTAAAGGAGAGATACTTCCACATGTAAACCAAACTATAAGATAACCTCTCTAGCAAAGATATGAATCCACTAAAAAGGTAAAAGATGAAAGATAATGATGGTGATACCGTGGTACTCCCCCAAGCTTGGAACAAGCCAAGGGGATGCCAAACCTGATGACGAATTACTTCTTGGGTGGTGGTGTTGTTCTCTTGATAAGCTCTTCAATAAGTTTATTCAAATCTTCAATCTCAAAGGTCAGAGTACGAATCAACTCCGAATTCTGCCGTTGACACAGATTTTGTCTCTAATTTAAAATAAGATGGACGACTAGGAAATATGGAAAAATAATCAAAAAGGCCTTTCTTACAAAGCTTAAAAGTAGGAAAAATATATATGCCGCCACCAACGACGGTGGTCTAATATCAACCAAATTTACAAAGTCACGAGTAGTTAAATATTCGACCGTGAAATAAAAAAGCCTATGAAATACGGTTTGCATTGTTTTACAATAAATGACAATATTTTATATAGAGATTTCATCAAATTAAATTTTACTATGCATATAGAAATTAATATTTCCTAGCCGTATAAGCTAGAAGTCAGCATGGTAGCCAACTCACGTGCTATTAGGTCATAGTACATACGAAAACAACCACATACGACGCTACATGCATGAATTGTGCATGGATTGAGTGGCATCATTGCCTGATTAACATATATTAACTTAATTATCCAGCCCAGAGCCCATAAATGTTGTTTAGCCTTTTATTAACAAAGAAAGGATCATTAAGCTAAATGATGGAATATTTATTAGACCCACATACAGAAACCAAGTAGGCCAAAAAAGCTACGCTTTGTTCCAGAGGAGTTGTGATTGGACTTGGTCACCTCCACGTTTGATTCCTTCCATCAGCGATTAATAAGAGGAAAAGATAAAAGAAAAAATAGGGAGAAGCGCAAACCGCTGCCTCAACTCCACGACTCGAACGTGGGAGTGTCTCCTTGCATCGACAAAGAACCGCTACCTCCCTCGCCTACAAATAAGTACCAGCGGAAGACACTCGCCATGGCCCATCATCATTCGCTCGCCCGCACATCCCCAGCCGGACATACTCCATCCCTTCCATCAGTTCATAGAACAGCAAATACACAAATCAAGCAAGAATAAAATAGAAGAAGAAGACAACAAGGAGCACTTCGGTGTTTGTTCAAGACAAAGTGGGATTCATGGCTTTTCTTTAACCTTTGGTTTGGCCATGCGTACAAACCCAAGGGTCTCCATCTTCAACTTCTTCTTTAGCCTTTGATTTGGCCATGAGTACAAATCAAAGAGCTTTCTTACTTATTCAAAAATCAGGCACTTGGTTAGGCCATGGGTACAAACCAAGTAGCTTTCTCACATCTACTAGAATAAAGAGCTTTCTTCATCTTCTTCGAAATCGTTGCCCTTGCTTCGGTCATCATGGTACGAGCCGAGGAGCATATTTGCATACATTTGTTCTTGATGTCATCTCTCTTGATTTGGTACCTTTATCGGTACATACCAGGACGAAATGCGGGCATAAGCCACGTTCCTTGGTTTGGTCCCTATACACGGAAACAAATCTAGAGAATTACTTCGGTACAAATAATTTATAAAGTTCTCTTAGATCGGTCCTCACAATACAGATACGTCCAAGTTGGGAAGATACCATTCTTGGTTTATTCCTTTAAAATAGGATAAACACCGAAATAAATAGAAATCACCATAAGCCCATGCTTGGAGAAAATATGCATACGAATATGCTAACTAAATCACTATATATACTTATTGTCGTGGGAATGGCCACGGGAGATGCTGTGTCGTGGTATTGCCGACGAGTACGCCATGGAGGGGTCCTCACAGTGCGTGTTTAGAGGCGTGGGGTAAGGAGGACGGTTGACGGGTACGAGGTACCACAGGTTACCAAGGTTCAGATCCCATAACGGTGGCGGAATCCTACTCCTGCTATAAATCACTATAATGGCAATACGCCGAGTTACAGAGATAGGTTCGCTGTGAGAGATGTGTGTAAAAGGATACTAAGTTATGACCTAAAGGCTCCCATAGGCCCGACTGATATAGTCGCCAGGTCCTAGGGTTACAGGGAAAAGTCCTAGCCGGACAGGTTACAGAGTTCTACACCATCTATTACTAGTCTTATGTATCTTGCACTCCAAGGCTCCGGCTACGCTGGTGACTCCACCGTAGCCTTCCTTTATCCGGCATGTGCCTCCCTTATGGATCCACCTAACTGGGCCGCCCAGCAGGCCATAGGCCATGCTACCTACTATGGGCCACCTGGGTTAGTCGGATAAGAGACATGCTATGAGGATACCCATATAGCATATCCCCAACAGTAGCTCCCGGAGAACTCCGAGATCTTGCGCCGTCTTGCCTCTTCCCGTGGAATGCTCCGTCTAGATGGATGTCGGCAAATCGTCAAGCAACATCTTGTAGTCCTCCCAAAGAACCCTGCAAAAAGCCTTTATGAGTAAGTCGGAGAAACGCTGAATCTTCCATCGTACGCTCCCGTTGTCGGATTAAATCCGTTCATGCTGGAATCTTCGATGGGACGGCTCATCTACCATGTCAGTTATGACGACGTAGGCTGTAGGTCAGCGACGCCTCGTAACTCACACATGCAGAGAAAGTAATCATATTCGTTTTTCCCGCGCGAGCGATACGAACCGTTGGCGGCGGCGGTTGGAAACGTGGCGAAATTACCGCGCACGTTCATGAACACGTTGTCTACGCGGCAACCGTCCGATTAGCTGCACGAATCTTGACGCAGATTAAGATAAATAGTAACCGTGGGACACTTGCCACTTTTTCACCCCATTCTCTCGCGTCATCGTCCTCTTCCTCCAGCCATACGCCTCCTCGAGCTCTCCGTGGAAAACCTTGAGAAACCCTAGCCTCTTGCCTGCACCAGTCGCGTTCTTTCCCTCCTCCATGGCTAGAAGCAGCTCATCCCCGTTAATGGAGGCGTCAAGCGAAGCCACGGCGAAGCCAGCAAGCTCCGTCGTCGTGCCCCCAGAGGGCCTGGTCATCCCCGCATCGGCGGTGATTGAAACCACCGGCGGCGACCATAATCTGGCGGCGCTAGAGCCCCTAGAAGAGGAGCCAGACTCGCACAAAGGCGACCGGCGCGGCTCGGACATCACCGGCCGCGACATCTAAGAGATGATTGCTAAGGGTTACCTCCCCGCGACGGAGGGGCTTGCCTAGCGGGCGGCGCCGGCCGGCGAGGTGACCCCTTCTCCCCAAGCCGGAGAGAAAGTATACCTCAAGGCGCAATTGGTACGCGGCGTTTCTCTGCCCATCTCCCACTTCTTCCTGTCACTTCAAGGTCCAACCTCACAACCTTTCCCCCAATAGTATCTTAGTGCTTAGCAACTTCGCGGCACTTTGTGAGGGTTACCTAGGGATTAGGCCTAGGTTAGATTTGTTTGTCTACTTCTTCACCGTTAAACGTGAAGCCGGACATAGTAGGGAGGAGCTTAGAAACTGCGGCACCATAAGCTTCAAGATCCGTCCTGGCCGGCGGTTCCCCGACATCGTCGGCCACGACTCATGCAAAAACTGGCAGCGAACGTACTTCTATGGCCCCGACATTCCTTTGGCGGGCCGAGAAGTAACGTACCCGGACTTCGTGGATGGAGCCGCCGCTGAAGTCCCCACATGGTGGTCCCATGCCTCCCTTCGCTCCGACCTCAACGCTTCTCGCGCAATAAGGCTGATCAAGTGGTTTGTAGAGACGGGTCTAACCGGCTTGGACCTAGCCATGTGCTGGTTCATCAGGCGGATCCAACCTCTGCAGCACCGTACGAAGCTTATGCACGAGTACACCGGCGACCGAAGGGATACCCTCCGGATCTCCGAGGAAAACTTCTCGAGCGACTCCCTCAAGTTCCGCCTTAAGGACATCGTCAAGGTGAAGGACAAGAAGCGTGGCTTCACCCTCACCTACGACATGTTCGTAGACAGAAAGTGCCCAAAGGTAGGTATTTATTTTCCGTGTATGACATTGCTCCAATTTTTCCGTCTTGCCAATATCATCTTGTCTAACACGATGATTTTTCACTTAACAGCTTAGCGATCTAGAGGAGGGCAACCTGGCCGCCCAAATCCACGGTCCCAAGATGAAGGAAGTCACAGTCATGTCCGACGATGATGCTCCGTTGGCACGAAAGCGGAAGAGCTCCACCTCTGACGTTGCCGACAGAGGCAAGAAGAAGAAGAAGACGAAGGGTGGAGCCTCCAAAAAGAGTACTGCCGCCCTGGAGGTGGAAAAGAAGAAAGCCACCGGGATGTTTGCCAAAGCGCCCCCCCTAGTGTAAGCTTCTTATTCTCCGACATTGTCTTATTTATCTGTCTTATTCCTGTACTTATGCATTTTGCACGTTTCAGGAAGAAAGCCACAACCAGCCTCAAGAAGTCCTCCAAGACTCTTGGGGCTTCTAGAAATATTAAAGTTATGCTGCATCGCGACTCTTCCCCCGCCATCGCCCCTGCTACTCCTGCCGTCAAGCCCTCCTCCGCTCTGACAAGCTCCCAAGTCCAGGAGGCACCAGGCCCTTCCGCCATGGAAGTGGATTCTGGCGCCTCTACCAAACTCGCAGTTGTCGGCGAGCAGGCGACGCAGGAGAGAGCTGCTCTTCAAATGGCTGAAGCTCCGGCTAAGGATGCCATTGGTAGCGGCAAGGCGGTGGTGGATGCTGGTACTTCTGCCGAAGGCGGCGCCTCTATCCCTAGAAACCCTTGAAATTGCCGAAGATTATTTACCCGATGCTTACGCCGGGTAGCACAACTATGGTTCCTGGAGGAGTGCCGTCATCTCCGACGTGCAGTCTTGAGGAGCTACTCCGTCAAGCAGACATCTTGCAAGGAAACAGCGTTTCCTTTGGCAAGCTGCTGGCCGAGAGTGATACAAACCTCAAGATCATCGCACTTGTAAGCTTTACTTTACCTTTTGCATTTCATATGAGTATCCCACTGTAGCCCCCGAGGATGTAGACGGAAAACCATTGGTTTTGCATCTATATGCTCTAAGAGTGACTAAGTTAGAAAAAACTCTCACTGTAGCCCCCAAGCATTTAGATGGAATGAATTATTCCGACTAGATGCTTTAAGAGTAGCATACACAGTGTTCATAATTTTAAGTGTTGTAGCCCCCAAGCCTCTAGTTGTAACTGAATTAGTTTCGACTAGATACTTAAAGAAAAGCTAAGCATTTTCCGAGTTAAAACTTTATACTGTAGCCCCCAAGCTTCTAGTTGAGAACTGAATTAGCTCCGACTAGATGCTTAAAGAAAAGCTAAGCATATTGTTAAGTTAAAATCTCTCGCTGTAGCCCCCGAGCATCTAAGTGGAAAATTTCCGACTAGAGGCTCTAAGCGGACGAAACAACGACTTGACTTTGTGTTTGTTTCCACAGAACAAGAATGCTCGGAGGGGAATGGACAATGACAAGTATCAGAAGATGCGCGCAGATCTTGAAGCCGAAAAGGGTAAAACCACCATCTTGAAGGAACAGATCATCAAAAACAAGAATCTGTTTTCTTTTTGCGCACTTCCGTCTTACTTTTGTGCCTTCCTTCTTCGAGTACTCACTGTGTACTTTGTTTTCTCCGACTTGCGGAGCATGTAGCCAAGGCCAAGGATATTGTCGAGCAGTCCAAGCACATCCAGTAGTTGGACAGCGAGAACAAGATCCTTAAGAAGGAGAGGGAAGAAATGCTGAAGATGCACGAGGATTCCATGAAAGCCCTGCAAGACTCCGCCTCGGCGGAGATCAATCGCTTGAAGGAGGAGCTTGCGATCCTAAAGGATCAGAAGCAAGCTGCCGATGAGCAAAACCTTCGCCATAGCGAGGCGTTTAAGCTCCTCCAACAAGAGAAGGAATCTTTGGCGGACGTCGTCTGGCAGGCTAAGGCCAGCATCTTTAGTAAGTGTTCTCCGCCTTGTAGTTCTGTAGTCTGGATATTTAGAATTTTATTGAACTCATGCGCTCCTTGTTGGAATTTTCAGCGCCTATGGGTTTAACCCGCTCGCCTCCTTCGGACAAGGAATGCATGATTCTTGCCGGCAACTTCATCAATACCGCCATCACCCAAGCCAAGGAGATTGCCAAGCCCCTCCAAATTTATATCAAGGCCTCTGACTCCATGGTGAAGTACTCGGAGATTCTGCGCCGAGCCCCCGAGAGTGTCGCAAGTTGGAAAGCTTCATGTGCACGGGCTGGCGCAAGGATGGCGTTGTCCATGGTGAAGGCGCACTATGAAGGTGCCGACATCGACACGGTGACATATGGTATCCCCAACATAGATGATGACAGCAAAGAGATCGATCACGAAGCCATCCTGTCATCACTCGCGGGTTATGACAACAGGGTTGCCGAGTTGGTGGACGTCGACGTCTTCGTGCCCAGTAACTTTCTTGACAACGCCAACCCTGAATCCTCCGAGTCTCCTCACAGCGCCGACGTTGAGGGTGATTCTCCGGCTGGTGATGATGCAGCCTCCAAGTCCCCTGCACCCAAGGAGTGAAAAACACGTTGTAATTCTTGTTTCACCTCTGGAGTGTGCATTGAAAAAACTTGGTGATGTAATCTTAAGGCGGAAAACAATGGTTGTCGTATCCTGCTACTTAAGAATTAATGCCCAGTATGTTATATATTTTTTTAAGCAAGTGCTGGCTTATCCATTACTTTGGTTTTTATGCTTGACTTTTCATGAGTCGGAAGACTCGTTGTCGGAACCATGCGCTTAGGTGATGATGCCCAATGGCACCGTCAATAACCTGAGCACAAAATCGCCGACAATAAGTGCCAAAAGTCACTACTCCAGAATCCACATAAAAACAACAAAGAACGTGTAGACCAGAAAACTTAAGCTAACGCCCGTAGGCGGAATTTTCACAAGTGCAATCGCAAAGCTTGTGCATAAAGGTTTATATGATCCAAAAATGAACACTAAAGGAGGTAAAATACTCAGCAATATGAGTGAACCAAAGAGCTTTATTTCATTGATCATATAAGAGGTACACGATTAGATAAAAATGCTAAGTGTAGAAAGGACGTAGTTGTGCTATGTTCCATGGCCGATCAAGCTCCGGGTAGTCATCATCCGGGTCACGTCGCTTACGCCTATGATCCTCGTTGGGTCTATCCTTGAGCTCACGATTGTCGACAAGGTAGTAAGACCCATTGAGCAGCGCCTTGCTTATGATGAACGGTCCTTCCCATGGCGGGGATAATTTGTGTGACTTCTTCTTCTTAAGTCGGAGCACTAAATCCCCCTCTTTAAACGAGCGATGCCGGACGCGGCGACTATGGTAGCTGTGTATCTTCTGCTGGTAGATGGCGGATCTTTGGCATGCCAAAATGCGCTCCTCCTCGAGAAGGTCCACATCTAGGCGTCTGGATTCTTCAGCGTCATCTTCGTTATAGGCGGCAACTCCATGTGCATCGTGGAGGATGTCGGAAGGTATGATGGCTTCTGCTCCATATACCATGAAGTAAGGGGTGTAGCCGGTGGATCTGTTGGGTGTAGTTCGTAAACTCCATAGCACAGATGGAAATTCTTCCACCCAGGCTCCAGCTGCTCTATGTAGCGGTGCCTCAAGACGTGGCTTGATTCCCTGCAGAATTAATCCATTGGCTCGTTCAACTTGACCATTGGATTGTGGGTGTGCCACAGACGCAAGGCCAAGTCGGATGCCTTTGTCCCAGCAGTAGGCTTCCACTTCTCCGAGTGACAAGTTGCTTCCATTGTCGGTGATGATGCTATGTGGGAGACCAAATCTCACCACTAGATCCCGGACAAACCTGAGGGCAGTTGCCCCATCAAGCTTTCTAATGGGTTTAGCTTCTATCCATTTGGTGAATTTGTCAACTGCTACAAGCAGATGCGTAAATCCACACGGTGTCGTTTGTAACGGTCCCACCATGTCTGTCCCCAGACTGCAAACGACCAAGTTATAGGTATTGTTCGCAATTCTTCAGTGGGGACATGTGGTTGTCGGGCATAATACTGGCATCCTGTGCATGTTTCAACCAGCTTGTCGGCGTCCGCCTTCGCGGCCAGCCAGTAGAATCCTTGTCAGAAGGCTTTCGCGACCAACGATCGAGGAGCGGCGTGATGCCCGCAATCTCCGAGATGGATTTCGCGTAGGATTTCCATACCTTCTAGCTGGGAAACACACTTTAGGTATACACCAGTAGTGCTCCTTTTGTAGAGTTTCCCATTGATTATGGTATAACCCTTTGCTCGTCGTACTATCTGCCGTCTTTCGACCTCGTCGTCAGGCAAAGTTCCGTGGTCGAGATATTCCATGAACGGTTTTGTCCAAGCCGGAGGGATCTTTGTCACCATGTTGACGAAAGAATCAGCTCTATCCGGGTTGTTGATGTCGGCGCTCTTCACGGATGGTGTGCATAGATGCTCTAGGAAAACTCCTGGCGGAATTTGCTTGCGCCCTGATCCAAGTTTAGACAATAGATCAGCCGCCTTGTTTTGCTCCCTAGGCACATACTTGACTTCGTAGCCCAAGAAGCTCTTGTCTATCTCGTCCACTTCATCGCGATATGCCGCCATCATAGGGTTCCGCACATTCCAGGTGCCAGCCACCTGCTGGGCAACCAAGTCGGAATCTCCACAGCAAACTATGCGCTTGATGCCAATATCCTTGGCTACACGCAGTCCGTGAATGAGTGCTTCATACTCCGCCATGTTGTTTGTAGCCTCGAAGTGGATCTACAGAACGTAGTGTAGCTTGTCACCTTTTGGTGACTGTAGCAATACACCAGCCCCCGAGCCATTGAGCAACTTTGATCCGTCAAAGTGCATCACCCAGTACTCTAGTTCTGGCAACGGAGTGGCATCCGGCATCTCCGTGCAATCTGCAATAAAATCCGCCAAGGCTTGTGACTTGATAGCGTTACGTCTTTTGTAGGTGATCTCGAAGGCGGCAAGTTCAATGCCCCACTTCGCGACCCTTCCTGTAGCGTCGCTGTTGTTGATAATGTCGGACAGTGGAGTCTTGCTCACTACTGTGATTGGGTGCTCCTGAAAGTAATGCCTCAGCTTCCGAGAAGCAAGGAATACTCCATAAGCTATCTTTTGGTAGTGCGGGTAACGCTGCTTGGACTCTGTCAATACCTCGCTTACATAGTAAACTGGTCGTTGAACTCCGTGCTCATGGCCTGGTTCCTTCCGCTCTACCAAGACGACGATGCTGATAACCCGGTTGGTTGCCACCATGTAAATTAACAGGGGCTCACCAGGCTCGGGTGCTGCAAGGATGGGCGCTGAGGAAAGATTATCCTTGAGCTGCTTCAATGCTGCATCTGCGTCGTCTGTCCACGTGAATTTGTCCGCCTTTTTCAGCAACTTGTATAGCGGCAGAGCCTTCTCTCCAAGCCGGCTGATGAACCGACTAACTGTTGCAACACAACCTGTTAGTCGTTGGATATCCTTTAGGCATGTCGGACGGTTTATGTTTAAGATGGCCTTAATTTTCTCCGGGTTGACCTTGATTCCGCGCTGGGAAACGATGAAGCCCAACAGTTTGCCGGCTGGAACCCTGAAGAAGCACTTCTTAGGGTTGAGCATCATGTTATATTTCCGGAGATTATCAAAGGTCTCTTTTAAGTCGGATATTAAGTCGTTTGACTTTTTAGACATCACCGCGATATCGTCCACATAGGCGTGAACGTTCCGACCAATTTGGTCGTGAAGGCAACGTTGCATTGTCCGCTAGTAGGTGGCACCTGCGTTTTTCAGCCCAAAGGGCATCGTGACATAGAAAAACGTGCCATATGGGGTAGTGAACGAAGTGGCCAATTGGTCCGACTTCCTCATCTTGATCTGGTGGTATCCTGAGTATGCATCAAGAAAACACAAAAGTTCCGAGCCAGCCGTCGAGTCAATGACTTGGTCAATGCGAGGCAAAGCAAATGGATCTTTGGGACATGCTTTGTTCAAGCCGGTGTAATCAACGCACATTCTTAATTCATTGGTTCCCTTTTTGGGGACAAGTACAGGATTGGCCACCCATCGGGTGTGAAGGACTTCTCGGATAAACTCAGCCTTAAGTAACCTAGCTATCTCTTTGCCAATGGCGCGTCTCTTCTCATCTCCGAAGCGTCGTAGAGGTTGTTTCACTGGTTTACATTTTGGATCTATGTTAAAGCTGTGCTGGGCAATTTCCCTAGGTACACCTTTCATGTCGGCAGGTTGCCAGGCAAAGATGTCCCTATTCTCACGGAGGAACTCGACGAGCGCGATTTCCTATTTGGGGTCCAGGTTCGTCCCAATGGCGACGGTATTGGAGGCATAGCCTACCACAAGTTCCACCAGCTTGGTCTCGATGGCGGCCTTGAACGCAGGAGCGGAGTCGGAGATCTACTTCTTTGACGCGGGCATCTCTGAGTCATTGACCTTGCTCTGGATCTCCTTGAATTCTTCGCTGTAGAGGACAGCTTCTACAACGGCTGCTTCATTGATCTCGCAGTCCCTTGCCTTGGTAAAGCTTCCGGATACAGTGATGACACCGTTTGGTCCGGGTATCTTGAGTTTGTTGTAGACGAAGCATGGCTTGGACATGAACGTGTGGAATATGTCGCGGCCGAATATGAAGTGGTACACGCTCTTGAAGGGGACCACCTCAAAGGTCATGCGCTCTTGGCGGTAATTATTAACGTCGCCAAAGGATACCTAAAGTGTAATGCACCCAAGGGACCGAGCCTCCCGTCCAGGAACTACGCCATGGAACACGGTGTTGGTCCGCCTTAGGTTTGCCTCCGTCAAGTTCATCTTCTGCAGTGTATCCAGGTACATGATGTTGATGCTGCTTCCACTATCCACCATGCACTTGGTGAACTCCCCGCCGTGAATCAATGGGTTGATGACCATGGCGTATTGGTTCTCCGTGGGCACAAGGTATGGGTGGTCCGTCCTGTACCAAGTGATTGGAACCTCCGACCAGCGCAGGTATTGGGGGACTGGGGGGAGAGTGGCCATCAGGATCCTTAGGGAGGTCTTCTGTTGTCGGACGGTGGGGGTGCCAAGGAAAGTGTGGTAGACTGGGGCCTTCTTTGCGAAGGGGTTATTTCCCTTGTCGTCGCTCTTGGCGGCGTGCTTGGGGTCAACGTCCTCGTCCCCATGTCACATGAATCCTTGGACTCCTCCTCCTTCTTCTTCCCCTTGCCCTTGCCTCGCGGTCTGTTCTTCCGACTTCGCTTGTAGCCAGACTCCGGGTCTTCCTTGAGGTCGTTGATGAACTTGCAGTGTCGATTGGTATGGGCGGTCTTGCCGTTGACATCGAGGTGTACGAGGCATGGCATATCGCGGTACTCTTCGTACGTTTGGGGGATGCGGAGCGGCGCCGAGTTGGTTTCACTTCCTCGTTGCTGCCCACGGCCTGCTCCCCTTCCTCGGCCATGTTGTCCGCCTTCTCCTCGTCCTGCAAAAGTCATGGCGACCATATCGTTAGATTGCTTTTCTTCTGGAGCGGTTTTCCGCTTTTTACTGCTGTTCCTCCGAGCTTGGGTTGGAACGGCCGTTGCCGGCAAAGAGCCACGAGCATCGTCGTCGGCAGCTGCGAACTCACTAGCTAACTGAATCATCTGATTCAAGTCAAGCGGATGATTGTCCTGCAAGCGCTTTAGCTTATGTCGGAGTAACGTGCCCCTTTCCAATCCATCGATGAAGGCGGCCATGGCGGTCTGGGCGTGCACTCCTGCGCAGGAATTCTTCATATCCAGCCAGCGGGAGAGGTAGGCGCGAGATGTCTCGTCTTTCTCTTGCACGCACCGCTGTAGATCGCCCACAGTGCAGGGACGCTTGTATGTACCCTCAAAGTTCTTGGTGAATGCTTCTTGCATGTCCAGCCAGTTGTAGATAGATTTTTCCGGCAAGTCGTCGATCCATTGACGGGCCGTGCCCGCCAACATTAACGGGAGGTACTTAACGGCGACGTTGGGGTTGCCTCCAGCAATCTCCACCGCGTTGCTGTAGTCCTGCAACCATGTGGCAGGCTTGGCGGTGCCATCGTAGGGCTTGATGGTTTTGTCTATCCGGAAACCTTTGGGGTAAGTTGCGGACCGTATTGCAGGTCCAAAGCAACGTGGTCCCAGGTATGGTCCTTCTCGGGCCTCATGGATCTTATCGATCCGTGAGCGTGCATCGTATGGCTCCAGGTTCTTCTTCTTGTTGTCAACAGGGGATGGGCTGCGTGAACGACGCGGGCCTCTTCCGTCATGGTGACTGCTTGGTGGTGACGGAGGCGGAGGTGGCGGTGGGTTAGCATTCCTGCTGTTACCCTCCTGCGACGCCCCACGCCTGTCACGGTTGCTTGCCGGACGCAGAGGGTCATGGTGTGACCTGCTGTTATGTCCCTGGTGGCGCTCTCCATCATGACGGGTCTGTGCCACGTTGTCGCGGATGACGATGCCGCACTGCTTTGGAGGGGGCATATCCGTACGATGGTGAGTCTTGTTATCTTCCTGACGTCGGGGGGATCGGGGCGGTGGCGATGGGCGGCGAGGTTGGGCTCTTTCTCCGTGGTCGGAGCATATGGGGATAGCATCCTTCCTGTTGCGCGCATCCCTCCGTCTTCGTTCTGATGAACCCGTCCGCGATCCGACATCCTGAGGGGATCTGTCCCTTGGCGGTTTGTACTGGCTAGATCGGCAGAGCGCTGGTCAGACTCAAGCCTCTGAGAGCTGGCATTTTCCTGCTGCTTTACTGCCTTGGCCACTAGGTCATAGACCTGCTCTACTGCCTCAAGCGATCTATCCTGCTCCAGAAGGGTCTTGGCGACGGCGAGGTTAAGGATTGGGGTGGGCATCACCTGCTTGCCTTCACTATCAATGTATGGCTTGGCCTGTGCCGGCTTTGAGGGAGACCATCCTAGGTTGCGCAGTACACCAGGATCGTTGATGACGCGCGCCGGAGCTTTCTTAGCCTTCTGCTATTGCAGCATAGTCTTGTACTCGGCCTCCATTGCTCTTGCTTTCTCTATGGACTTCTGCGCGTTGACCAGATCTCGATCTAGTTTAGAGCCTTGCTCCGCGATTGCTTGCGCCTCCTCCAGCAGCTGCTGGCGCTTCTCGTCAAGCTGAGTCACGTTCCGGATATGATCAACGGTTAGAGGCTCAACGAGGAGATTGCCGTACATCACTCTATCAGCTGGAGTAACATGAGCTGCTGCCGACGTGGATGCTGGAGGCGGTAAGTTCGCAGTGTTGTCGTTGCTCAGACCGGTGCCGAGTTCCTGCGGCTGCTGCACTAGGTTAGGCGGAGGCGGCATGACCTTTGCGCTATCAATGTCTTCAGCAATTAGTGGCCCTTCCCCTTATCCAGTGCCGTAGGCGGAGCTTGCCCGGGCTGGTCTTCGTCCATCGTTGTCCCAATGGTGACGAACACCCCTCGAGACATGATGGTGTTATTGGCTTGCTCGTCGTGCGAGTACTCCTCCTCCATCTCCTGCATGGCGGAGTCTAGATCTTCTGGACTAAAGTCTATTTCCTCTGAATTTTCACTGAAATCAGCATAAAGCGCGTCAATGACAGAGTCGGAGGGTGCCAGGACTTCCTTGATGACGGGCGATGGAGTTGCAACGGCCTCGACGATGACTGGAAGTGGTGGTGCTGCTGCGACGATGGCGGCCGGAGGCGGTGGTGGTGGTGGCTGAATCGTAGGGGCTCCGTCAATGAGCGGAAGCGCTGTCTGAGCTGCCGCTTCAGCCTTCGCATAGTTGTTGACGGTGTTCACCATGCCTTCGAAGGTGAGGTGTCCTAATGCCTTTTGCCGTCTTAGAGAATGTAGGAGAAGCGTGCCATGGTCCAGTCCTTCCACTAAGTGATAGATGGCATCATCATTGGGGTAGTGGGCCAGATCGGTTCGTATACGGAGCCACCTGGCCAGGTAATCGCGGGGTTTTTTGCCCTCTCTCTGAACGCAGCGCGCCAGATCAAAGATGGTAACCACGCCGACGAACTTGGATCTCTGTTGTCCAGACGCACGGACAAAGCCGGCGGATTTGCAGTGATCTTCCACCTTTATATCCTGCATAGGGGCGGTTTGGGTGGGTCTTGAATTTTTCCGATCTTTGCCGGCAAACTCCGAGGAGAGATCCGACCTCGATCCTTCCGCGAACGTATCCTACCCGTAGGCGGTCCGTGCGGGTCTTGATGCTCCTCCGACTCCCAGGGAACTAGTGCCCGAGTCGGTTTCGCCAATGAAGAGGTGGATGTCTCCGATATGAACGATCGAACACCGCGTAGGGTTCGTCTTCGCCGGGATCTAGAACTCGTCGGGGGGAACGATCGGAACGTTGTCGGAGAAGAGAACGCGACCGATGGCTACGGTTTCGCCGATTCCTGCGAAGATCTTGGTCCTCGCCCGCTGAAGAGCCTGAAGCGCCTCTTGCCCCACGGTGGGCGCCAACTGTCGTGGTATTGCCGACGAGTACGCCATGGAGGGGTCCTCACAGTGCGTGTTTAGAGGCGTGGGGTAAGGCGGATGGTTGACGGGTACGAGGTAACACAGCTTACCTAGGTTCAGATCCCACAACGGTGGCGGAATCCTACTCCTGCTATAAATCACTATAATGGCAATACGCCGAGTTACAGAGATAGGTTCGCTGTGCGAGGTGTGTGTAAAACGATACTAAGTTATGCCCTAAAAGGCTCCCATAGGCCCGACTTATATAGTCGCCAGGTCCTAGGGTTACAGGGAAAAGTCCTAGCCGGACAAGTTACAGAGTTCTACACCGTCTATTACTAGTCTTGTGTATCTTGCACTCCAAGGCTCCGGGTACGCTGGTGTAGGGTTCCCAATCTTTAATAAGATAGAGCCCTCTGTGTTTTACAATGCTAGTCCCTGGATCAATAGCTAGCATCCACAGTTAAGATGTAATATCAAGAAACAAAGGTCATAATATAACTTTATAACCAGGAATAACATAACTTTATTACATAGCTCATTTGGCTATTACATTACATTGCAGCGGAATAACTATAAGCATGGGGTCCTTCATCTTCAAAGTGCCACAGGCAGATGTTGGTTGTAGACTTTGTAATCCTAATCAATCAATCTTCACTAAAAACAATCAAACCTGCAACATACAAGTTACAGCCACAAAGGGTCAATACATTTGAATTGTATTGGCAAGTGATACTATGGTAGTATAGTGGAGTCTATCTTCTATATGCATTTGGCTAAGTGGAGTTGAGGCTTGCATTGCTCAAAATAGATTTTCCTTAACATTTGAAAATACTAAGTTTTTGTTTTGACAAAATCATTTTTCTCAATCAAAGATTGAAGATCCTTTCCAAGGCATCTACCAATCAAAGATTTAAGATTTCAAACAACCCTTGTTCAAACCACAAGATTTTAATTTAGAAATTGGAATGATGAGATTCTTGATTGCTTCCATGTCTTGATGCTCAAATTGTCCTTTACCAGGGACATGGCTAAGTACTTAGATTTTACACTCTGTAGAGGTGGTGCACTTTCCCCACAAGACTTGGTTTCCCAAGACAAGATCTTTCAGAAGCCTTCCCTTAGACCAAAATGGACGCGCTCCAACCTATCAAACACTACCACCCACTGTCCATATGGCTAAGTTCTTGCAACCTATATGATCATGGCAGAGCCCATATTGCCAAGTGGTTGCACTTGAAGCTTCTCAACATTTGACATCTCAAATCTCTTTGTTCCTGGGTGGCCATCCACAAGTGAGATACACAAGGTTCACCAGTCCCCTGGCCTTGTGTAACCACTCAACATACACCATTCCTTCCATTCCACCCAGGTGATTCATTCACTTAGTTGTTTTATTAAACAAAACTCAAGTCCTCAGACTTAGAAATTTTCCATAGCATGAATATATGTTCCACCCTTGTTTTCTACTAGCTAGGCTAAGCTTGATAGTATTAGGAATCTTAACTTAGAAAAATCCTACTAAGGATTCATCTACTAGGTTTTACTATAGCAAGGTCTATACTTAGCAAAATCCATGCAAGTTTACTTAGCAAAATCACTAATGCATAGAGAAAGTAATGGGACAAAACGTATGAAGCATCACTTGCCTTTTTGGTAGAGTATGGGTTCACTCCTTTGTCCTTGCAACAATCACACTCTTCAAGTCACTACAAGTCAATCAAGCAAGGCACAAACTCAATCTACCAATCAAGCACAACAACACACATAAAATGACAAAGTCAAAGTAATGCATGCAAGCATGCAAAAGATGGTTCTATTTGCAAAGGTGGTTTCCACTAGGCTTCTAAACTTTGTAGGTTCCAAATTGGTCATTCACCAAAATGGCAAAGTCAATTGCAAAAGGCTTTTATTCCATAAACCATTTTTTTAAAATCCAATCATCATTTCATGTGGTGAAAAATATTTTTATCAAAGCAAAACTTTATATTTTTCACCAAGTGAGTTGCCATTTGCAAAGCTTGGTGTTTTGGGTCAGTAGGTTTAGTCTAAAACATTTTCCCAAAGTTTTCTTTGCAAAAACATTTCCATCAATAATTTTATTTAGCTAGAAAATGGCTAAGTCATATAATCTAACCTAAACTTTACCAAAATAATTTTCAACACTAAGGGTTGGTTCCTAGGGTCAGTAAGGTCACAACAATCCAATTTGCAAAGGTTTTAATCCTAAAATCAATTTTAAACAATTTTTATACTCTAAACAAGCATACAAATGTTTCTGCAAATTCAAACAAGCTAACAGATACTATTTGCTAAACTAAGGGCATGGTTGGCTAGGGCTTGTTATCCTGAATCTATTGATATAAAATTTGTAATTTTTGGACTTGTGGTTCCAAAGATATAGTGGTTTCAAAATCATACCTAAATCAGATTTCAAATTCTAATTTCAATCCATCTGGTGACACGCGGCGCAACGTCATTCGCTGGTACCGGTTCGGTTGGATCGCGGGCTGCAGGCCGTTAGATCAAGTGGCATCGCTCGGCGCTGGCTGCGTACCTTTTCGAGTTTAAGCGATCTAATCTCGCTCGCTAAATCTAGATCCTACGGTACTGATTCACTCGACCATAAGTGAGCGGCGCCGACGGCAGCTTAGCGGCGGCGCACGGCCAGGCGAGGTGCTCGTGGTGGTTCTAGGAAGCAAAGATCGAGATGGGAATGCTCACCGTGATCGCGAGGACGAGTTGATGCTCGGGGCGTGGTCGTTTGGTCGTGGGGCGTCCTGGAACAACAGGGATTGCTCGCCGGAGTTGAAGACAACGTCGGACGGCTCTGTCCGTGGTCGAAGACGAGGCTACTGATCACGAAAAGACAAACAGAGGTCATGGTTAGTTGCGCAAGACCGAGGCGAGTGAGGGAGCATGAACGAGGAGGCTCGGGGTGGTCAGCGTTTACCAGGGGAGGTCGTCGGAGAGAAACTAGTCGCGGCGGCGTTCACAAGCTCGTCATAGCCGAAGCTCTGGTGCGCCCGCGGTTGAGAGGAGGGTGCTGGGGGATACGTCTGGGAGTGGGGAAACTGCTAGGGTGTTCGGAAAGGTAGGAGGTGGCGCGCACTGGCCTGAATTGGCCGGAGACGGTGGTCGGAATAGAGGAGCTCGAGGAGGAATTGGGGCGGCCTGGGGGCGTGATTGGGGAAGGAGTCAGAGGGAAAATGAAGAAGGGACGCTGGCGATTTATCCTGCGTGGTCAAGGGGCAGCTTCATTGCGTGATTAAGGCGTATTACGCCGGAGTTATTCCGCCTGCAACGGCCGGCGAGGGGTGGGGGAGAAGGGGTCGTGCGGGTGGGGAGGACAAACAGTAGAGCGGGGTCCATCGTCAGTGGGAAAAGAATTGAGAGGGAGGGTCCACCGGTCATTGTCTGTGTGGGTTAGTCTTTAGGTAGGAAAACGTTTCGCTGTGAATAGAGGAACTGGGCTGGCGCTGGGCCCATTGGGCTTCGTCGACTGGGCTGGTCCCAAACTCTATTTTTTTCTGTTTGCTTTGTTTTATCTTTTTCTATTTTCTATTTTCTGATTTGAATTTCACCCAACTATTCAAGCATTCAAATAATTCAAACAATTCAACAATTGTAATGAGATTTTGGTTCTGTTTATCAGCATAAACCAAATCTCAAAATAAAAATTATATTTTTATTCATGTTTAAGATCTATTTAATAATTAAATAAAATAGCCCTTTAGTTATTTAAAATAGGGTTTGATTTATTTAATAAAATCTTCATTTGAAATCCAAATATTTTCAAAACCAAATCAGTAGGTTTTATTTGAAAATATTGAATACTTGGAAACTTGTTTAAAACAAAATAACATTTTATTTTAGGTCCATTAACAATTAAATAAAAATGGGCCTTATTCATTTACTTCAAATAAGATTTGTTTTATTAGAATATTTACTTTTAAAACTAAAATAGTACCAAAGCCATTCAGTAGGTTTTATTTGGAAATAAAGAATATTTGGAAACTTGTTTAAAACAAAATAACATCTTTATTTTAGAGTCCATTATTAATTAAATATAATAGACTTTCATTATTAAATCAAATAGGATTTGTTTTATTGAGATATTTATTTTGAAATCTAAATATAAAGCCAAAATATTTTAGTAAGTTTTATTTGTGAATATCAAATATTTGGAAAACTTATTTAAATAATTTTATAAGTTTTGATGGTTCAATTAAATTGGTAAAACCTTCTATTAAATAAAGTTGGATATTAAATCCTTATTAATTTATTTAAAAAAACCTTTGCTGATTTTATTTAAAAAAATGTTTTAATTCCCAAAGCTTGGCCAAGGTTTATTTTGGCTTTATAAAATAATCTTTATTTATAAATCCACCTTTTCATTTGAAAACCAAATATTTTTATTTAAAGATTCAAAATAGTAATTTTAAAACATTTTAATTTCCTTTAATAAATGTTTATCTTTATAAATCCCTTTAGGATTTTATTTGATTCAAATTGGTTTGAGGTTCCATTTGAATTACAAAAAGTTTCTTCTGGCTCTGAAAATCAAACAAAGTTTTATTTTATTCATTTATTTTCACATTACAAGATTTGGAAAATCTTGGGATGTGACAGGCTACCACCCTTAAAATAAATCTCGTCCCGAGATTTGGGGAGGCTGGGGTTACAAGCAAGTTCAAAACAACTAGGGTACTACCACCCTTAAAATTTTTCAAACAAAAATTACATATTGTCCTTCTTGGGATCCTGGGTAAAACTTCTCTAAGCAAAACTTTGCATTGTGCCATTGGTTTCCATACTTGACTCATGGGCCAAGGTTGAGATCCTTCATAGACTTGTTTAACTTGTTTTCCATCCTTTCTAGACAATTGTTTGCATAGTGGCCTAGTTCCCTGCATTTGAAACATGTGACAAGGCTGAGATCCCTCATAGGCTGGTTTATCTTATGCTTCATCTTTTCTGGACATTAGTTTGCATAATGTCCTAACTCTTTGCAGTGTTTGCACATCACTTGGCTAAAATCCTTCCTTATCTTGGGTTTCACTAGCTTTTGTTTGTCTTCTTGTCTCTTCTTCTTTTCTGGGCATTCACTGGCACAGTGTCCCATCTCTTTGCAATTGTAACATTGCAACTGGCTTATGTCCTTCTTCTTCTTTTTGGGTCTCTCCAAAGCTAGGAGTTCTTCCAGTTCATATTCTTCATAGGTGGGAGATCTTTATCTCTTCTTGGAGTATTGATCTTCATGCTCCTTGGATGCATGATCCTTGTATCTAAAAACATTGCTAGCTTGGGTTCCTTCTAGAATAACATCTTTGTCATCCTTGTTGTCATTAGCTCTTTGAGAAAAGTTTTCTCCCATGTTGATCATTTGAGTAACCAATCCTTGCAAAATTTGGGATTGAAGTTTCAAAATCCTTTGTATGGCTGGGTCTAGTCCATTGTTGTTGGCTAAAAGCTGAGTTGTCTCTTGGCTCAACTGGTTTTGGGTTGCTATAAGTTCTCTCATGTTGTCTTCTTGGTTGGTGTTGGTGTCTCTTGGAGTAGTCATCTGTTTGGGTTGGATTGGGATTAGAATAGGCAAAATATTTCTAAGGAAATATTTCTAATCACACACATCACAATTCACACAAACAATGTGCAAGCAATCACAAACAAACATTTCACTCAATCAACAAAGTTCAAGCACATTTTTAGGCAACAAAATATTTTTGTTACACCACATGAGTTGGTGGGTTTTGACTTAGTTAAAGTATGGTGGTCCATCTATATGGTTCACTTATGATCTTTCCTTCCTTCTTGGTTGATTCTTCTTGCATGAGATCTTGGTTTCCTTGAGAAAAACTCTTGGTTGCAATACTTCAAATGATGTAGGCTCCTTCTAACTTTTGCATTCCCTCAGTCTCTAAATCTTGAGCAAGATTTCCTTGTCTCACTTGTAGTCCTTAGTGGTTTCCAAGTTGGAAGTCCTTGGTGAATATGCTGAATATGTTGAAGTCATTAGAGATGAAGATGTTGAAGAAGTCTTTTGCACATAGTGTAGTCCTTGGTCATGGGTAGGTTTTCCATCAAGTTGAAGTAGAAGAGAAGTAGAGTTGAAACCAAAATGGTTGAGGAAATAGCTTACAAGTTTTTGTAAATAAGTTTTTGGAACAAAACAACTCCTATTTTTCTAAGGGTTTTTGTCCAATCCTAGGTTTACAAATCCTACAGGCAACACAATGCTCTGATACCATCTGTAGGGTTCCCAATCTTTAATAAGATAGAGCCCTCTGTGTTTTACAATGCTAGTCCCTGGATCAATAGCTAGCATCCACAGTTAAGATGTAATATCAAGAAACAAAGGTCATAATATAACTTTATAACCAGGAATAACATAACTTTATTACATAGCTCATTTGGCTATTACATTACATTGCAGCGGAATAACTATAAGCATGGGGTCCTTCATCTTCAAAGTGCCACAGGCAGATGTTGGTTGTAGACTTTGTAATCCTATCAATCAATCTTCACTAAAAACAATCAAACCTGCAACATACAAGTTACAGCCACAAAGGGTCAATACATTTGAATTGTATTGGCAAGTGATACTATGGTAGTATAGTGGAGTCTATCTTCTATATGCATTTGGCTAAGTGGAGTTGACGCTTGCATTTCTCAAAATAGATTTTTCCTTAACATTTGAAAATACTAAGTTTTTGTTTTGACAAAATCATTTTTCTCAATCAAAGATTGAAGATACTTTCCAAGGCATCTACCAATCAAAGATTTAAGATTTCAAACAACCCTTGTTCAAACCACAAGATTTTAATTTAGAAATTGGAATGATGAGATTCTTGATTGCTTCCATGTCTTGATGCTCAAATTGTCCTTTACCAGGGACATGGCTAAGTACTTAGATTTTACACTCTGTAGAGGTGGTGCACTTTCCCCACAAGACTTGGTTTCCCAAGACAAGATCTTTCAGAAGCCTTCCCTTAGACCAAAATGGACGCGCTCCAACCTATCAAACACTACCACCCACTGTCCATATGGCTAAGTTCTTGCAACCTAATGATCATGGCAGAGCCCATATTGCCAAGTGGTTGCACTTGAAGCTTCTCAACATTTGACATCTCAAATCTCTTTGTTCCTGGGTGGCCATCCACAAGTGAGATACACAAGGTTCACCAGTCCCCTGGCCTTGTGTAACCACTCAACATACACCATTCCTTCCATTCCACCCAGGTGATTCATTCACTTAGTTGTTTTATTAAACAAAACTCAAGTCCTCAGACTTAGAAATTTTCCATAGCATGAATATATGTTCCACCCTTGTTTTCTACTAGCTAGGCTAAGCTTGATAGTATTAGGAATCTTAACTTAGAAAAATCCTACTAAGGATTCATCTACTAGGTTTTACTATAGCAAGGTCTATACTTAGCAAAATCCATGCAAGTTTACTTAGCAAAATCACTAATGCATAGAGAAAGTAATGGGACAAAACGTATGAAGCATCACTTGCCTTTTTGGTAGAGTATGGGTTCACTCCTTTGTCCTTGCAACAATCACACTCTTCAAGTCACTACAAGTCAATCAAGCAAGGCACAAACTCAATCTACCAATCAAGCACAACAACACACATAAAATGACAAAGTCAAAGTAATGCATGCAAGCATGCAAAAGATGGTTCTATTTGCAAAGGTGGTTTCCACTAGGCTTCTAAACTTTGTAGGTTCCAAATTGGTCATTCACCAAAATGGCAAAGTCAATTGCAAAAGGCTTTTATTCCATAAACCATTTTTTTAAAATCCAATCATCATTTCATGTGGTGAAAAATATTTTTATCAAAGCAAAACTTTATGTTTTTCACCAAGTGAGTTGCCATTTGCAAAGCTTGGTGTTTTGGGTCAGTAGGTTTAGTCTAAAACATTTTCCCAAAGTTTTCTTTGCAAAAACATTTCCATCAATAATTTTATTTAGCTAGAAAACGGCTAAGTCAAATAATCTAACCTAAACTTTACCAAAATAATTTTCAACACTAAGGGTTGGTTCCTAGGGTTAGTAAGGTCACAACAATCCAATTTGCAAAGGTTTTAATCCTAAAATCAATTTTAAACAAGTTTTATACTCTAAACAAGCATACAAATGTTTCTGTAAATTCAAACAAGCTAACAGATACTATTTGCTAAACTAAGGGCATGGTTGGCTAGGGCTTGTTCTCCTGAATCTATTGATATAAAATTTGTAATTTTTGGACGTGTGGTTCCAAAGATATAGTGGTTTCAAAATCATACCTAAATCAGATTTCAAATTCTAATTTAAATCCATCTGGTGACATGCGGCGCAACGTCATTCGCTGGTACCGGTTCGGTTGGATCGCAGGCTGCAGGCCGTTAGATCAAGTGGCATCGCATGGCGCTGGCTGTGTACCTTTTCGAGTTTAAGTGATCTAATCTCGCTCGCTCAATCTAGATCCTACGGTACTGATTCACTCGACCATAAGTGAGCGGCGCCGACGGCGGCTTAGCGGCAGCGCACGGCCAGGCGAGGTGCTCGTGGTGGTTCTAGGAAGCAAAGATCGAGATGGGAATTCTCACCGTGATCGCGAGGACGAGGTGATGCTCGGGGCGTGGTCGTTTGGTCGTGGGGCGTCCTGGAACAACAGGGATTGCTCGCCGGAGTTGAAGACAACGTCGGACGGCTCTGTCTGTGGTCGAAGACGAGGCTACTGATCACGAAAAGACAAACAGAGGTCATGGTTAGTTGCGCAAGACCGAGGCGAGTGAGGGGGCGTGAACGAGGAGGCTCGGGGTGGTCAGCGTTTACCAGGGGAGGTCGTCGGAGAGAAACTAGTCGCGGCGGCGTTCAGAAGCTCGTCATAGCCGAAGCTCTGGTGCGCCCGCGGTTGAGAGGAGGGTGCTGGGGGATACGTCTGGGAGTGGGGAAACTGCTAGGGTGTTCGGGAAGGTAGGAGGTGGCGCGCACTGGCCTGAATTGGCCGGAGACGGTGGTCGGAACAGAGGAGCTCGAGGAGGAATTGGGGCGGCCTGGGGGCGTGATTGGGGAAGGAGTCAGAGGGAAAATGAAGAAGGGACGCTGGCGATTTATCCTGCGTGGTCAAGGGGTAGCTTCATTGTGTGATTAAGGCGTATTACATCGGAGTTATTCCGCCTGCAACGGCCGGCGAGGGGTGGGGGAGAAGGGGTCGTGCGGGTGGGGAGGACAAACAGTAGAGCGGGGTCCATCGTTAGTGGGAAAAGAATTGAGAGGGAGGGTCCACCGGTCATTGTCTGTGTGGGTTAGTGTTTAGGTAGGAAAACGTTTCGCTGTGAATAGAGGAACTGGGCTGGCGCTGGGCCTATTGGGCTTCGTCGACTGGGCTGGTCCCAAACTCTATTTTTTCTATTTGCTTTGTTTTATCTTTTTCTATTTTCTATTTTCTGATTTGAATTTCACCCAACTATTCAAGCATTCAAATAATTCAAACAATTCAACAATTGTAATGAGATTTTGGTTCTGTTTATCATCATAAACCAAATCTCAAAATAAAAATTATATTTTTATTCATTTTTAAGATCTATTTAATAATTAAATAAAATAGCCCTTTAGTTATTTAAAATAGGGTTTGATTTATTTAATAAAATCTTCATTTGAAATCCAAATATTTTCAAAACCAAATTAGTGGGTTTTATTTGAAAATATTGAATACTTGGAAACTTGTTTAAAACAAAATAACATTTTATTTTAGGTCCATTAACAATTAAATAAAAATGGGCCTTATTCATTTACTTCAAATAAGATTTGTTTTATTAGAATATTTACTTTTAAAACTAAAATAGTACCAAAGCCATTCAGTAGGTTTTATTTGGAAATAAAGAATATTTGGAAACTTGTTTAAAACAAAATAACATCTTTATTTTAGAGTCCATTATTAATTAAATATAATAGACTTTCATTATTAAATCAAATAGGATTTGTTTTATTGAGATATTTATTTTGAAATCTAAATATAAAGCCAAAATATTTTAGTAAGTTTTATTTGTGAATATCAAATATTTGGAAAACTTATTTAAATAATTTTATAAGTTTTGATGGTTCAATTAAATTGGTAAAACCTTCTATTAAATAAAGTTGGATATTAAATCCTTATTAATTTATTTAAATAAACCTTTGCTGATTTTATTTAAAAAAAATGTTTTAATTCCCAAAGCTTGGCCAAGGTTTATTTTGGCTTTATAAAATAATCTTTATTTATAAATCCACCTTTTCATTTGAAAACCAAATCTTTTTATTTAAAGATTCAAAATAGTAATTTTAAAACATTTTAATTTCCTTTAATAAATGTTTATCTTTATAAATCCCTTTAGGATTTTATTTGATTCAAATTGGTTTGAGGTTCCATTTGAATTCCAAAAAGTTTCTTCTGGCTCTGAAAATCAAACAAAGTTTTATTTTATTCATTTATTTTCACATTACAAGATTTGGAAAATCTTGGGATGTGACAGCTGGTGACTCCACCGTAGCCTTCCTTTATCCGGCATGGGCCTCCCTTATGGATCCACCTAACTGGGCCGCCCAGCAGGCCATAGGCCATGCTACCGACTATGGGCCACCCGGGTTAGTTGGATAAGAGACATGCTATGAGGATACCCATATAGCATATCCCCAACATGCTGCAATCGGCAGCAAGTAGTAGAACGAGGGGCAAGGGTGGTCAGCCATCTACGGTGCGAGATGAGGGCGGAGACACAAGGGTTTACCCAGGTTCGGCCCCCGGAGGGTAAAGAACTAATCCTGCTAGATTGTATTGATGAGAGAGTATAAAGGGCGAGTTCGACGACTAGGTGGCGAGTCGCAGGGGGTGTATGATGGAACGTGTCCTCTATGCGTACCCTAGGGAGGTATAAATAGACTCACCTCACTAGGATTTATAGATCTACAACCAAATTAGTTAAGGATTCGGAGGGTGTTTGACCTAATCCGACTGGGCCTAGCTACGCTTCTGGGCCTTCAGCTTCCAGTCGCCTGGCTCCCCGCTGAATCTTGATCCAGTCTCCGTCCTGCATGCCCACTCTCTGGCAGCTTGGGACAATAGGAAACGTCCTGCTGGGCATACCCCACTCGGCATATCCCCATCAGTAGTCCCCTAGGCCATCGTTGATTCGTCGCAGGTGTTCGTTGGCAGTCGGAGTTTATGGGTCCAATTTGGACGCCCAGTTGAATCGGCGGTGGACTCCCTGAATGAAAGAGGGAACTTGTCATCTTAGTCGCAATAACAGCGACCAGTCGAATCGTAGCACGGCGAATGGGTCGGCGAGTAGTTGAATCACTGCTATGGTGATCAGCTCGGCGAGCAGTCGGATCGCAGCTAGGGCGGTCTAGTTGGCGAGTTGTCGAGTCACTGAAGCCGGCGAGTCGAGTAGACGAAGTTGGACCGTCAGCACTGGTCAAACTAGCCGTTGGGTAAACCAACGGTAATATTGGCGTAATCACCGCGCGATAACGGCTCCCCGAAAATGGCGGGTAGCAACCTTTATATAAGGAGAGTGACGGGTGAAGGGCGATCATTTCCCACACTTCCTCCGATCTCGCGCATCTCCAGTCTTCCATTCCCCCGTAGCGACCAGAGCGACCCACAACCCTAGATCTTCCAACTGATGGCTCCTTCGACAGAACCATGGGGGAGATCCAAGTGCACGAAAGTGCTGCTGAAATCATTCGAGGAAGCAGGGATCCTCCGTGCCGGGAGATGGCGCATCCCCGCGGCCGGAGAAGTGGTACCAGATCCGCGCTACGGAGAGTTTATCTGCTTCACCAGCCACCTAGAGAGGGGGCTCGGATTCCCCACATCCCTCTTCTTTCGTCGCTTCTGTGCGTACTACAGCATCTAGCTGTCAGACCTAAGGCCGCATAGCATCGAGCAACTTGCCATCTTCGTGGTGTTTTGCGAGTGCTACCTAGGCTACCGGCCATACTTCCTCCTGTGGCAAGATCTATTCCACGGGAGGATCGGGCGCGAAGAAACAGGCGGCCCGATGTTGGCCGCGGGTGGCCTCACCTTTCAGTTGAAGTCGAAGGACTCCTTCGACCTGATCCTGCCAAAGAAGGTAGTGAACGAGTGGAAGAAGCATTGGTTCTACGTGACCGAGTTGCCGCCAGACGACGAGGTGGCTCTTCTGATGTATTTCACTGACCGGATCGAGCCACGTCGACTCCAAGTCGCCAAGCTTCCGCACGACCAGCGGATGGTGGTCAACGAAATGTTGCAGACAATCCACGGCTTGAAGAAGAAGGGCCTCCAGACGATCAACTTGTATAATTGCTGGTTTGGGCGGCGGCTAGTGCCTCTGGCCAATCGCGCCCACTACATGTACGAGTACACGGGCAACGACGACCCGACGAAGTCTTGCACTGCCGAGTGGAGGCTCAACGATTATACCTTGGCCCTGAAGAAAATCACCGACGTAGAATACCTTGACGCGAAGGCCGGGGTTCCCCCTTACATCGCGAATCGCAAGGCTCCGATGGTAACTTCATACTTTCTTTTACATTTCGCAGTCGCAGATATGCAGTCGTGGTTCGTGCTAATCGAATTTTATCTTTGCAGTTGTTCCAAGTGGTGGAAGGTTGGCTTCCACCCGTTGATGACGAAAACTCGACCGAGTCCGCCGAGGACGAGAGCGAGTCCTCATCCGACAAAGGCCACACCAGAGGCGATGATGCCGATGGTGGTGATGATGACGACGATGAAGATCATGACGAAGCCGTGGCGGTCGCTGCACCCACGGTCTGTAAGACCCGTGGGCAGCAGCAACGCGAGCTCGAGGCCAGCAAGAGCCTCGAGGCTCACGACGGGGACGACGACGAGCTCCCCAAACACACTTCATGGCGCGTGGCCATGCCGTCGAAGAAGAAATCGCCACAGAAGAAGAAGAGGCCGGCTAAGCCGGCGTCACCGCCTCGGTCCACGAGTAGCTCCGACGCTACCAGCGCGGTCGAGAAAGCTGAGGCCGGCGAGCCAGTGCATGCAACTGCGGCCAACGCGACCGTGGTAGAGGGTGAGGTGCCGTTGGCGTCGCTGCCACCACCCTTCGCCATAGTCACCGGGATCGGGGCCGCTCCACCCGCGGGGGCTTCGCCGCCGAGGGGAGCGCCTGCGGCAATCGCCGCTGATCCTCCTGTCGCGGCTTCATCCTCGAGGAAGCCCTCGGTGTCCTGGGCACAGAGCATGTTCAAGACGGGCCTCAGTCGGAAGCTGGGGCCGGATTTGGAGAAGCCAGCCAGCATTTGTACTGAATTGCATTTTATCCCAGTCGCTAAGTGAGTACCCTTTATGTTATTCGTTTGTCCAATTGGTACATATCTGGCTGGCGATTTTGCTGCATTGTGTTGCATGACTGGAGTGAAGAAAATAGGTCACCCTTCAGTGGCCAAGGTCCTGTTGGGTGCCACGGAAGCGCGAGTCGACTCTTCGAAGAAAAGGAAGGGCGACGAGGTCGAGGCACCCATTGAGGGCACGAAGAAGGCAAAGGGCGATGAAGTCATCGCAATCTCGGACGAGCCAGTCGGCACCCCGAGTGAGGCTCCGATTGGAGCGGGTGCGGTTGCAACGGCCACAGTGGACGCGGAGTCGCAGCAGGTCGAGCCCGCGGCACCAGTTGGAGCGATGGGCCCAACGGTGAGTGCCGCGGGAGTAGCGGTGGCTACCTTCCCTCGCTTTGTGGCGAGGGCCTCCATGGCGAGTGCTCCAGCGCAGTCAGCGGAAGTGGAACAGTGTCACGGGCGTACACCTGTTGTGCTCCCGTCGATGGACGCGATTGAACTCCACAACATGCTAGGTGCAGCGATCCAGGTATGTCCAGTCCCCGAGGATCTGATCACTGAATTTCAGCGGTCGGATCCTTATTGATTTTGCTGAATTTCTTTTGCTACCTAGTCCCTGAGTGGCTAGTCGCTGAATTTTAGTGGCTAGGCACTTAGGAATTTCTTTTGTTGCCTAGTCCCCGAGTGGCTAGTCACTGAATTTCAGTGGCTAGGCACTTAGGAATTTGTTTGCTAATGCTTTCATGATTGTGCAGGGCCTACAACACGAGTCGACGGAGCGACTTGTCGCCAGGGAGCGTCTGGAGAAGGAGCTCCACGTCGTCCAAGGGACAAACGAGCATCTCCGGGCGACTGTTGTTCAGTGTTTGTTGCGCTTGTTGTTGGAATTATCGCTTGCTTTCTTTGTACTCATGGTTTTGTTGATGTAGAGGGTCATGCGGCTGCGGTGGAGAAGGCTCGTGAAGGCATGGTCCCTGTGAGTGAGCCGACGGCTACTCAGTCGTCCTTGAGCGCCGCGGAGAAGCGAATAGCCAACTTGGAGCGGGAGCTCAAGGAGGCAAAGGCGGAGGCGACCTCGGCGATGTGAGGGCCAAGGCAGTCGTCGCTGCTGCTGCTGAGGAGCGGAAGATGTCAGATGCACTCATTGACGGGCTGCAGGATGACCTCTCCGGTCTGCAGGATTTCATCACAGGGCGTTGTCGTCCGTTGATCGGTGAGCCTGTCTGATTTTTGTGTGATTAGTCTTGCGACTCCTGAACGCGCAGGTCGTCTTTAATCTTTTGCGTGTTTCTAATTTTGATCTTCTCCTGGTTTGCAGGGAGGATTCTTGATGATGAGGCAGAAGTGCAATCGTACAACGCCCAGCAGTGTGTCACTATGTTGTGGACACACCCGCTCTGCCGGCGACTTGCATCCGTGCATGCCTCCAGGAAATTTTGCCGACGGAGGTGATCCCTAGCGACCTCGTCGAAGTTTGGCGCTATCTAGAGAAGGCTCCAGCGGTTGTGGAGTTCATGTCGCGCTCGGCCTTCCGACGTGGTGCTGCGACTGCGCTGATTCTTGGACTCGTGCACTTCCCGCACGACTTCGACCTGGACGACGTCACCAGCGGGTACCCTTCATCGACGGGCGCGGTTGAAATATCTGAGGTGCTGAAGCTGACCGAGCGGGCTGCGGTTTACTCCGACCGAGTGCTGGCGATGGGTGATCTCCTGCCGTACCAGGAGATGATCGTTGCGCCCAACGACCCCGAGTCGGCGAGCCGCGACTCCAAGGTGGAGCAGCCCTTCCGCTCGGGGATGGCTGGTACTTTGACGACGTACCCATCGAACCCGTGGGTTCCCTTCATCCGTGTTTGCGGGAGTGGTGGCGTGTCGTCGTCGAAGCCTGCGCAGTAAATTAAGTTACTGAGTGGCGTCAATTGTAATAACTATATAACTGCCCTTGTGAGCGAACAAATTTTGATGCCATAAGGAATGCATGGATGTTTTTGTCAGTGTTTTGATTTGATTGTGGGTTGTGCGAGTCCTCGAGCGTGTCCGCCCTTTTGTGGGGTTTACCTCATTTTTATGTGTATGTATGTTGTTAAACTGTTAGTAAGTTGCGGTCGGCTCGCCATGGCTTGGAAAGACAGTCGCATGGCGACTCCAAGGGGTGCTCTGTACTTAGCCATTTTCCCGGGCGCGAACGGGGTCGGGCGGCCGAGTCCCCGAGCGTGGTACTTGGTTGTTCTAGTCGCATGCCGAAGGTAGGTGAGGACAGGGCGCGTTGTATTAGGTGCGTCGCTCCACCTGGTCCGTGGGACCAGTCGCGTGGCGAGTCCAAGACGCGCTCTCATACTTGGCGTTTTCCCTAATCGCTCAGGTTTGGACTGGCATCAGTCCCTAGTAGCTGCACCAAGGATGTGGAGGACTAGGTCGCTGTGGGAAGCGAATGCGGTTGTCTTGGCTCGGAAAGGCAGTCCAGCGAGGCGACTCCGATGGGGCTCGGTTGGCTTTTTCGTGGATGATATAAGGCCCAAAAATTTTCGGTGCCCTCGTATCGCACTACTTGGCCGTGCCGGTCGCGTGACCAAGGGTTGAGTTCCACGAGTAGCATAGCGTTGTTATTACGAGTGCGAATGGCACAAGGTATGGAGAGTGGACACAATTTGTGCGAATCAATCTTCTTTATTTCATAGCAGGTATGAGGTACATGTCTGGAGTCCTAGGAGTAGAACTTCCGTAGGAGGTTTACATTCCATCGTCGCTTGACATCGAGTTTTCCATCGCCTCGGACGTCGATGAGGTAGTAGGCGTCGTTGCCCAGGACACGCCCGATAGCGAATGGTCCCTCCCAAGGGGGAGAGAGCTTGTGCATGCCCTTCTTGTCCTGGATCAGATGCAGTACCAGGTCGCCTTCCTGCAAGGTGCGAGTCCGGACTCGCCGGCTGTGGTAGCGGCGAAGTCCTTGCTGGTAGATGGAGGTGCGGGAGCAAGCTTGGTCGCGTGCTTCGTCGAGCTGGTTGACCCTGTCCTGGAGTGCGAGCTTGTTGTCGTCCTCCGCATAGTTGACCACCCGAGGCGAGTCGTGCTCGAGATCGATCGGCATGACGGCTTTGGCACCGTACACCATGAAGAAGGGGGTGAACCCTGTCGACCTGTTGATAGAGGTGCGGATGCCCCAGATGAAAGAGGGGAGTTCTTCGACCCAGCACCCTGGAGTTCGCTCGAGGGGTACTTGCAGTTGCGGCTTCAGGCCATGGAGGATGCTCTGGTTGGCGCATTCCGCCTGGCCGTTGGACTCCGGGTGGGCGACTGAGGCGAGGTCGAGTCGTATGTGGTGCTCCTCGTAGAATTCAGCCATGGCTCCTTTGGCGAAGTTGGTGTCGTTGTCCGTGATGATGCTGTGCGGGAACCCGTAGCGATGGAAGAGCTCGTGTAGGAACTTGGTGGTGGTCTTCCCGTCGCACTTGCGGACTGGCTTGGCCTCCACCCACTTTGTGAATTTGTCGAATGCAACTAGGAGGTGGGTGAAACCAGAGGGGGCCTTCTTGAAGGGGCCTACCATGTCCATGCCCCACACGGCGAATGGCCAGGTGATGGGGATGGTCTTGAGCGCCGAGCTTGGGACGTGGATCTGGTTGGTGTACTTCTGGCATCTGACGCAGTGTTGGACGATGTCGACCGCGTCGGCGTGCGCAGTGAGCCAGTATAAGCCATGTCGCATGGCCTTGGCAACCAGGGGTCGAGCGCCAGCGTGGTGGCCGCAGTCACCAGCATGGATGTCTTGGAGGATCTTGTGACCTTCTGTGGGTTGGACGCAGCGTTGAAACACGCCAGTCATGCTGCGTTTGTGGACCTTGTCGTTGATGATAACGAAGGACTTGCAGCGGAGCACTATCATCCGGGCCTCCATCTCGTCAGCGGATAAGGTTCCTCCTTCCAGGTAGGCGACGTATGGCGCCGTCCAGTCGCTTGGCTCCGCGTGCATGGCGACCAGGGATGCTTCTGGTTGCAGCGGGATTCCGATGTTGATCTCCCTCGGGGAGAGACGGAAGGCTTGGTGATGGTGTCGAGGAAGACACCGGCGGGCGGCGCGAGGCGAGCCGACCCAATGCGAGAGAGAGCGTCGGCCTCCTTGTTCTTGCGCTGATCGATCCACTCGACAAAGTAGCTGGCAAAGTGGCCTCTCAGCTGGTCCACGGCTTGGAGGTATGCCGCCATGGTGGGGGAGACTGCATCGCATGTGCCAGCGACTTGCCTGGCGATGAGGTTGGAGTCATTGTAGCAGCGCAGACGATTGATGTTCATTTCCTTGGTTGTCCGCATGTCGTGGAGTAGCGCTATGTACTCGACCATATTGTTGGTGCGGGGGTGAAGTCGAGGTACAGGACGTAGTTTGTCGCCCTTTGGGGATGTGAGAATGATCCCTGCCCCTGCGCCATCTGTGTTTTTGGAGCCGTCGAAGTGTAGCGACCAGTAGTGGAGGTACGGCAACTTCTCTGGCTGCTGTGCCTCCTCCCAGTCGGCGAGGAAGTCTGCCAAGGCCTGCGACTTGATGGCCCTTTGTGTGGCTCGTATCTGATATTTTGGACTCCGATCTCCACGGCCCACTTGGTGACTTGCCCGGTCGCCTCGCGGTTGCGGATGATGTCCTGCAACGTTGCTGAGGAGACGACCGTGATTGGGTGCTCCTGGAAGTAGTGCGGCAGTCGCGAGTAGCACTTCTGGTCGCTCGACGACCATGACAGCGCTGACGACCCGCTCGGAGGCCGCGACATAGACAAGCATGGGCTCCTTGTCGACGGGGGTGACGAGTACCGGTGCCATGAGTAGCACTTCCTTGAGTGCGTGGAGCGCGTCATCTGCCTCCTTGTCCCACTAGAACGTGGCATTCTTGCGCATTAGGCGGTAGAGAGGCATTGCCTTCTCGCCTAGCCGAGGGATGAAGCGACTGTGAGCCGCGACTCGCCCGGCCAACTTCTGGATGTCGCGTATGCTCTCGGGTTTGCCGAGCCGGGCGATCGTGTTGATCTTGGTGGGGTTCGCCTCGATCCCTCGTTTGGAGATGACGTACCCCAGTATCTGTCCAGTAGGTACACCGAAGGTGCAGTTTCCTAGGTTTAGTTTGATCTTGTACCTCCATAGGTTCGCGAAGGTTTCGGCCAGGTCGGCGAGTAGATCGCCCTAGCGAGTGGATTTCACCACCACTCTGTCGATGTAGACGTGGATGTTGCGGCCAATTTGGCTCGCAAGGCACTCCTTCATGCACCTCTGGTAGGTCGCTCCGGCGTTCTTGAGGCCGAAGGTCATGGCGATGTAGCAGAATGCTCCAAATGGCATTATGAATGTTGTCTTCTCCTCATCCTCGACTGCCATTTTGATCTGGTTGTAACCAGAGTAGGCGTCAAGGAAGCACAACGACTCCAAGCCCGTGGTCGAGTCGATAATTTGATCGATCCGCGGGAGGACAAACTGCTCCTTGGGGCAGGCGCTATTGAGATTTGTGTAGTCGATACACATTCTCCGGGTCCCTTTTTCTTCTCGACCAGGACTGGGTTTGCCAGCCACTTGGAGTACTTGATTGTCCGTATGAAGCCTGCGAAGAGTAGACGTTGCACCTCCTCGGTGTTTGCTTAGCGGCGCTCTTCATTGAAGGGTCGCAGCGACTGCTTGATGGGTCGCGCTTTGGGGTCGACGTTGAGTTTGTGCTCAGCGAGTTCCCTCGGGACACCAGGCATGTCAGATGGCTTCCATGTGAAGATGTCGCGAGTCTCACGGAGGAACTCGATGAGCGCGCCTTCCTATGCTGGGCTCATGCCTATTCCGATCGTCACCGTCTGGCTTGAGTCGCCTAGGACCAGCTCGACGGAGCACGTGTGCGTGGTCTCCTCGAAGGCCGTTGAGCCGCCACCCTCTGAGTTGGGCTTCTTGAGTATTGTGGGGTCGTCATTGTTGACCCCGCTTGTGTACTTGGCGAGCTCTTCCGCATGGTTGGCTTCAGCGGCTATGACGGTGTCGGCAAGCTCGGTGCCCTTGGCCTTGCACTCTGCGGCCATGTCGGGGTCGCCGTTGACGGTGATGATGCGCACGGCCCTGGGAGCTTCATCGCGTTGTATGCGTAGCTTCATCCTTGTTACTTGTTCTTTGTTTTGTTGCCTTATCAGAAAACCACTAAAAATCTATTTGCTAAGTATTCACAGGGATTTCCTGCTCCATACCACTGTTCAGCACCTTCTGCTCCTCATTAGGATCGACACTCCTATTTATTGAAAGTACTACGATACACCCCCTATACTTGTGGTTCATCAAGACTATTTTATGGCGCCGTTGTCGGGGAGTGAAGCGCTATTGAAGAATGGAACTGGTAAGGGAAACTTTCACTGTGAGTATTGCTCTTGTTACTGCTTGTTACTTTGTTTCCAATATGGATAACCCACTTGGTTTTTTGTTTGGGAAAACTACTACCACTTCTAGGGTAGTAGATGAACCACCTCCTGTTGAGATAGATCCTTTTAAGATACCTACAATTATTGTTAATCGTGTTATGTATAATTACTATTTTGGGGATGGAACTGTCCATCCCAGTGATCACTTGCTTTTTATCCATGAATTATGTGGGTTGTTTAAGTGTGCAGGTATCACAACTGAACATGTGAAGAAGAAGTTACTCTCCATATCCTTGAAAGGGAGAGCTGAAGAATGGTATAAGCTGCCGAAGAATGGACAATCCATGGAATGGGAGGAGATGGCATCTCTCTTTTACTCTAAATTTTATCCTCCCAGTGAGATTCATAAGGATAGAAATCTTATATATAACTTTTGGCCTCTTGATGGAGACAGTATAGCTCAATCTTGGGGGAGATTGAAGTTACTAATGCTTAAATGTCCTATTCATGAACTCCCTAACAATATTATTCTCAATAACTTTTATGCTAGGCTTCCTCTTCATGATAAAGATTTACTAGATGCTTCTTGTGCTGGATCATTCACACATATGAAGGAAGAAGCTAAATGGGATCTTCTAGACCGTATTCAAGAGAACACTGAAGCTTGGGAGAATGACAAAGGAAGAAAGTCAGGTATAAACTATGATTATGAATGCATTAAATCCTTTATGGGAACTGATGACTTCCGTGATATTAGCAATGAGTTTGGTCTTGATTCCCAAAGTATTGCCAATTGTTTTAAGGCCTTTGCCTCTTACATAGAAATTCCCAAGAAGAAGTGGAATAAGTACCATGCTCCTTATAAAGATGTTGTTAGTCATGTTCCTGTTATAAGTACTCAAGTTTGTACTACTAATCATATTGTGCCTGAACCTCATGTTGAGAAAATGCCTTTCCCAGCTAAGGTAAAGGAGTATTCTATGATTATTAGTGCAAATAACAAGGATACAATGAAAATTGTGGAGCCTGGTTAGCATTTGAGTGATGAACGTGTGGTAGATATTGTGAAAGACCCTGTCACTAGAAATATAGAGGATGAGCACATTGTCTTTTGTGAAGACGCTTCTAATATTATCTCTCATCCTAGTAAGGCTAGAAAACCTAGTGTTCCTATGCTTTCTGTTAAAATTGGTGATCATTGCTACTATGGTTTATGTGATATTGGTGCTAGTTCTAGTGTTATCCCTTATGAGCTTTACAGGGAAATTATGCATGAGATTGGTCCTTGTGAGCTTGAGGACATTGATGTGGTTATTCACCTTGTTAACAAGGAAACCATTTTCCCCATTGGCATTGTAAGATATGTGGAGGTTCTCTGCGGTAAGATTAAGTATCCTGCTGATTTTCTAGTGCTTAACTCAGCAGCTAGCAAAACTTGTCCTATCATTTTTGGTAGACCTTTCTTGAACACTTGTGGAGATATTATTGATTGTAAGAAGGAGAAAGTTTTAACTATGTTTGATGGAGATTCTTATGAGTTTAACTTTTCCAAATTTGCTAAAGCTCCTTGTGAAAATAGCTTGCCTAATAAAGATTTCAGGATGGAACAACTTGCTTCTATTGATCCAGTCTATGACCTTGGACCTCTTTTTGGTGACTGTAAGTATGCTTATTATGATGATAAAGTTGTTTCCAGTGAAAGTTATATTGTCAACTTTATTCAAAGTGATACTGAATGTTATTTTGAGAGAGGGAAACATGGTTTTATGCATCTCAATGATGTTAAGTTTCCCCGTTTTATGTTGAAAGTTTTAAAGTTGCATCTGTTTTGTCTTCCTATGCTAGTGGCTTTTTGTTTTAACAATTCGTTTTCTCATGATACCTCCATGCATAGGAAGTGGGTTAGGCTCAAGTGTGTTGGTTATTTTCTTCTTGATGCTCTCTTTCATTTCAGATATATATCTCCTTTGTGAGCATCTTTGGAAGTTTTAGGCCTAACTTAAAGGCATTAAATAAAAGTACTTGTTGGGAGATAACCCAAGAGTTTTGTCGAGTCTTGGAAGTTATTACCTCTATAATGACCGCTTCTTATCCTTTTTGTTTTGGTTTTTGTGTCAAGTTCAACTACTTCTGTGAAGTAGAGGAGTTGTGAAAAGTGGCTGTCCTGGGACAGATTTTTGTGATGCATTGTAAAAATTCGTGAGGAAGCTCAGAACTTCGGATGGAGCTGCATTTTTTTGAGATTGTTATCCAAGTTTTTACCCAACTTTCATCAGTTCTGTACTTTTTGATTTTAGCAACAGAAGGTCTTCGAAAAAATCAATCTTTACGTGCTGGTCTGTTTTGACAGATTTCTGCCATCATTTGCATTTGCCTCTTACAGAAGCTTTTGTTTTGATGGGTTTTCAGTTGAAGTGTGCACCAAAGGTTTATTGTTTTTTCTTACACTAATGGTGTCATTGAGTTTGTGCAAAATTTTTGTATGAAGGAAATTCTCAGGAGAAAGAGAGAAGGAATCTGTAGAGTTCGTCTTTGAATAGGTAAAAGTGGTGAAAACATAAGGTTCGTGAAACCCCAATATTTTTATATTTTTGATGTTTTTAATACATAAGGGAAGTTACGAGACGAAGCTGAAGAGGAAACAGAGCCCGGGGTGGACAAACCCACCCCAGGCGCGGGCCCAGCCTGGCCACGCCTGTGGGGGGTGTTCCTCCCTCGAACTCCGTCTCTGCCTTGTTTCCGTGTCAAAACCTTCCTTATGCATTGAAACTTTGTAATATATAACCCCCTGGATCCCCTGAGGTTCGTGCATTGTGTTCTCATCGTGTTTTTGTTTTAATCTGTTTCTGTCAGGAAATCTTCTCAAGTTTAGAGCACCATGGCCTCCTCCAACAACAAAGGCAAGAAGCCCGTGGGGATAGAGTTGGAAGAACAAACCGCAACAGGAACAAGGGGAAGGAAACCTACTTTTGTAGGAGCAATTAACAAAACGGATGTTGTTTCTCGTCACATGCAGGGAATCATAGCCTTCGGTCCTGAAATCATATACTGCCCTGAGGCAGCGGAAGCCCTTTGAACCACCAACGAGTTTTGTGATAAGTACCGTGCTTTGAGGATGAAGGTGGATATGCTTCAAGAGGAAAATAACAGGCTACATAAGATGCTGGAAGTTTCCTGACCCATGACAAGAGAACACCACCACCGATGAAGTAATTCGTCATCAGGTTTGGCATCCCCTTGGCTTGTTCCAAGCTTGGGGGAGTGCCGCGGTATCACCACCATTATCTTTTATCTTTTACCTTTTTAGTGGATTCATATCTGTGGTAGAGAGGTTATCTTATAGTTTGGTTTGCATGTGGAAGTATCTCTCCATTAGTTGATTTTCTATGTATCCCTTGGTGTGAGTGCCTTTATTGAATATTAATGAGAAGTCTCATCTTTTATTTTTTGCACTTCTTATTTTAGTTTGCAATCTCTATTATATGATGGATCTTGCTGATCAGTATTGGCATCACTTTGGGATCATCAAGTGGATCTAAATTGGTTTTGGCAAACCAAGTTCTGGTCAGTGGCTTTAGTTTGAAAGAAAGAAAGAAAGAAAAAGCTTACAGGTATTTGGTATCATTTGTTTTCTTTCTTGTTGACTCATAAGCTTAGTATTATTTATTTAAGATTCTTTTGTGTCTTCAAGGAAGATTGCATGTTTGGCTTTATTACTTGTATGTTAGCTTGTTTCCTTCAACTCTCTTGCTTGCTACCCAGCCTTGCTAGCCAAAAACCTGTTTTGAGAAGGCATACTTCTCATGTTTCCAAAATCTTTTGAACCCAAAACTTTTGCCACTTGTGTACACCATATCTACCTAGTAGTTTTTGCTATTCCAAGCAAATTCTCAAGCTTCATCTACCTTTCGAATTAAAAAGTATTTTGTTATGTGAAAACTAGTTAGTAAAGCTCTGACGAACTTGATGGCACATCTTATTTACTTGCCCCTAATAGACTTGAACCACTGTGAGCATCGAAGTTGTATATGCTTGCATCTATACGTTGTAATTAGCAAAACCGTGCTATCACAGGGAACGTTTTCAACATTGCACTTGTACTCTGTACATAGTTGATATTGTGTTCTTTTCTATGGATGTCAACGGTGTGAAATAAACAGGGAACCTGTAAGTCCATGGAGTTTGTACCCTGTGTTAGAGAAACGCCTAGGCCGCTAGCCTAAGCCATGCTTAATCATGGTGGAAACTTGCAGCATCACCATAGTGAGTCATCTATGAAGCATCCTCAATAAAAATCTATACACATAGTAAATAAAAATATCACTGAGATTCTCATTGTCTGTTTGCCTTGTCATTTTGGTTATGGGAAAGCTCCTGTACCATGTGCAAGGGGTACCCCGTTGGCGGTTCTCAGTGAATGCAAATACTTACAATGACAAGAACTTACATGGGCCCAAAGTTGAGTATGCATGAGGAGTGGCCCTCATATTCAAGGGACATGAGATTGCCAACTTATATTTCATCAAACATATACTCCATCTTTGTTCACGTTAAACTTAATCATCTCAAGATGCTTATGATAGGGGCAATGAGGGCTCAAAGCTAGTAAGTACCATAATCTTTTGGAAGCTCTTTATGACTTGTAATCCCTGCTACCCTCTAAGAAGGGACCGTTCTCCTAGTTACCAGTTGAGTCAGTAAACCTAATTCCTCTCTATCTCCAGCAAGCTTTTGAGTTATTGTGCTTCAAGCATTCATATGGTGATTTATCCAATCATGTTCTCTATCTTCCTTGTTTGCACAAAACTCTTATCTATTTAGTATTACTTTGAAAGCCTTCACTTCTGAAAAACCTTTTTGAGCAAAGAATGTTCCTGTTTTGAAACTTCTACAAATAGCTTTTATGAAACTATTTACGAGGTGTTCTCTGACCAAGAACAAGTTTGCCAATTCCAATTATGATTTATATTTATGCATCTCTATTGTGACTGATGTACTTGGTTGCAAGCTAAGTTATATAATGGTGAGTTGCTTTTTTCTATGAGCTGTGCAATGGTAAGCGTGATGCTTCTTGTTTGTATTCTTTTATCGACACTTCCTCCATAAACCTATGGACATGTTTACTGAGCTCAGTTTTCTCTTGGGGACAAGCGAAGTCTAAGCTTGGGGGAGTTGATACGGCCAATTTGCATCACCATTCTAATTTACCTCTATTCATTGATATTTGTCTTATTATGAGGTGTTACTTATGGCTTTTCATATGTTTATGCATGTTGGATGATTCTTGGAGGATGGACTGCCGGAGTCTGGATTCTGATGGAAAAGAAGGTGTTTCGGTGCAATTTCGCAAAGATCAAAAAAATACCAGAAAAATATGGAAACCTATTATTTTACCAGAGGACGAAGGAAGCCAGAAGGAGGGACGAAGAGGGGCCTTAGGGGGCTCACACCCCCCTAGGCGTAGGCCCACCTGACCCCGTGCCTAGGGCAGGTGTGCCCACCTGCCCGGCCTCCGACTCCGCCCCTTCGCCTATATCTTCCCTTCGAAACTCTAAGGCTCGGAGAGCGACCACAGATAGATTTCCGCAGCCTCTGGGGGCGGAAAACACCGAGAGAGACAGATCTCTCCGGCAGACAGATTTCTGCTGGGGGAATTCCTTCCTGGAGAGGGGAAACCGTTGCCATCAACACCGTCATCAAGCTAGGCTTCATCAGGATCATCATCATCATCCACACCATCATATCCACCAGCGCCATCACCACCACTCCGTCCCGCTGTAACAATTGTGTTGGATATTGCTTAGTTCATTAGGGGAAACTTTCCCAGTGTTGATTACTATTGTAGTTGATGCTTGTGAGTGGAACCATTGGATTATTGTTTATGTTCATATTGTTATCCATTACCATATCATCTTTGATCTTGATCCATATGATGTCTTGTGAGTAGGTCGTTTAGTTCTTGAGGACATGGGAGAAGTCATGTTGTTAGTAGTGAATATGTGATGAGTTATTATTCAATGGTTTAGTATTTAAGTTGTGGTGCTACTCTTCTAGTGGTGTCATGTGAACGTCAACTACATGAAACTTCACCATTTATGGGACTAGGGGAATGCATTGTGTATCTGGCTACTAATTTTGGGTTGCCGGAGTGACAGAAACCTGAACCCCCGTTAGGACACCTTTGCACAAGGGAGCGTAGGATCTCAGAGTTTAAGGCTGTGGTTAGATTTAAATCTTAATTACTTTTCTATAGTTACGGATGTTTGCAGGGGGTTTAATCACAAGTATGTATTAGTCCTAGGAAAGGCGGTATGTTAGCACAGGTTCACCCACACAACACTTATAAACACCAGAGAAGAGTACTCAGCTATTTGAAGTGAAAGCACTTGACAGAATTCCCATGTGTCATCGAGAACGTTTGGTCCTTATAAGTATTTCCACCGGCTTGTCCTTTGCTAAGAAAGGATTGGGCCACTTGCTCTGTTTGTTCGTTACCTTTTTTACTTGTTCTTTGTTTTGTTGCCTTATCAGAAAACCACTAAAAATCCGTTTGCTAAGTATTCACAGGGATTTCCTGCTCCATACCATTGTTCATCACCTTCTGCTCCTTGTTGGGATTGACACTCCTATTTATAGAAAGTACTATGATACACCCCCTATACTTGTGGGTCAGCAGGCAACGAGCCCCAGGGGGTGTGATGGAACGTGTCCTCTATGCGTACCCTAGGGAGGTTTAAATAGACTCACCTCGCTAGGGTTTACAGATCTACAACTGAATTAGTTAAGGATTCGGAGGGTGTTTGACCTAATCCGACTGGGCCTAGCTATGCTTCTGGGCCTTAATCTTCCAGTCGCCTGGCTCCCCGCTGAGTCTTATCCAGTCGCCATCATGCAGTCCCATTCGCTGGCAGCTTGGTCCAATAGGAAACGTCCTGCTGGGCATACCCCACTCGGCATATCTCCATCACTTCTGATTTGGTTACGCTACGGGCATTTTATGCTACGATAGTAGTAATGCAAACATAAAGAAAACAAACATTCATCTTGGTTACACTTCTCGTGGGCTTTATTGCTATGCGACGTTGGTAGTAATACAAGTGGAATAAACCATAATAAAATCTGCCTCACAACATATTATAGGCTAAATTATCAAATCATGTCATAAAATTCCCCTTGGTTACGCTGCTGGATATTATATTTTTGTTACGCGATGTTAGTAGTAATACAAGTGAGATATTAAAATATACATACCCGATGGTATGCAAATAATTCAAAATCTCATAAGACATATCAGTACTATATTCACTAGTACTAAAAAATGTGAAAACCCAAGTACATGTGGTTGTCGCTGCATGCATGTAGAAAGGTCCCTTACATGTTATATGGCCAAAATTGCATGCATCGTTCTGGATGCTCATAAGTTGGTTAATTAACATTAACCAAACTCACATATTATTAACCAATATATTTTATGATCAAAATTCATATTAGAAGCCGATTAAATAAATTGAATATTCCTTATACTGTTAATACTAGTGCAAGAAAAAATATACATATGAATGCACGCGTCCTATATCGCGAAACATAGGATGAAATCAACATGCTTAGCTAAATTAAACCTACATTGTTCCACTATGCGTATATGGTAGTGAAATGAAGCATGCTAGAAAAATATGCCAAACGATATATTTATGCATGTGGATAAACTTCAAGTCCCCGGAGTTGGAGTTCATCATCGAAGGCGAGAAGATTTTTTTATTTTATATTTTTTTAATAGTCATGATGTAATCCTATGTATTAGAAATGTTGGAATTCTTAATTAGGAGTTTTCTCTTCGGAGATGTAATTAACGGAATTTCTATATAAATATATCAGTTGCGGAAGTATGAACCGCAATCTTTGATATTTGTCATTTACATACACGCACATTTAAATTCATATTCTATGTGTCTCTATGACACGAACGCGAGTATTTTTGTCGCCCCATTTTCCCGTCATCAGATTCTGGCACGCCCGGTGGGACCTATTTCTCTCCTCATCTTCGAATTCCAACATAGGATTGCATCATATGACTTCATGAAATGCATATATCATAGTTTGCATAATAAATTGGTAAAAAAATCAAGAAAACTAATATGTGGTTTTATTGATTTTATATGAAGGTATGGAGGGACAAGTTCAGCAGTTCGTGACTCTCCGTTTCGGTGACCTGTGGCTAGATGTGCCATACGGTCATCTTGTGACTGTGGCAAGTGAGAGCTGGAAGACTACAGCTGCATCACGAGCTGAATCAAAGAAATAAAAAGAAGTGTCATCGGTACCTACAGCTGCATCACAAGCTGTATTTGTGCCTGGGATGTCCAAGTCTGCCAAGAGAAGGATGTGTGCTGCAGCAAGAGCATCAAGAGCTACCGCACGTGAGCCAAACATGAGTGTGCACAAGGACACTTCATCCAACTCGGTTCCTCCGGGCTTTGAAAAGGCAGCATATGCCAAGCTTGCAAGACAAGAGGCACCGATGTGGTTCCAAGACGCATGTGAGTGGAATGTTCTTGCAAAAGAGCAGCTCCACTAAATATAGCTTCACCGGCACGGTCTGTTTCGGTGTCGGACACTCCAACAAGACGTGAACCATCTTCATCGACCACATCGACCAAGATCGTCGTGCCTCTCACTCCTCCCAAACTGAAGGTAGGCGCACCGAGCAAGATTCTCCATGAAGCATCTGAAGAACGCTCATACAAACCTACTTCAAACTTGTCGGGAGCAGCTCGTAAAGCTTCCGCGAGGGAGAAAGGGAAAGCGGTGATGGTGGAAGAGGCTAAATCCCCTCGACCACTTGGTCAACTTCGTATTGATGCACCTGAGTTCTTCCCCAACGTACACTGAGCCGAGTAACAAACGCTCGCTCATGTGGCGGGGAGTTTGTCTCAGTTTAGATGATATTAGAACGGATTATGTTGATCCAACAGCCACAATTTCAGACCCTTTGTCATCATCAGTACCAATGCCACGGCCATCACGTGAGGGTTCATTTGACCCGGTCGATCACCGTCGCCACCGATAGAGGGCTCGTCAAGCGTGGGTCAATCTTCCGGCACCGATCGAGTCCAATCAAGCAAGGCGTCAACGAAAGCAACTTGCCTACCCCATCCGAAATAGGGATGGGAATGCAAATGCAAGAATCCGCGGAAGGCCTCATACTAACTTTTACGCAATGATGACACGAAATACATGTCAAACCTTGAAGGATATGTTACCCGGCCACTCCATGTACGCCGATGATGTTGGTGGAGACATCATGCGCCGAGCACATGCTCTTACCAAATGGCCGGAGTATGAAGAGTTTGTAAATGAAGAACCCAAGAGAAGAGAATATGTCACCCAAGAAGGACATGCAAGTGCAAGACGTGCTTCTCTTAAGAGAAGAGAGATGGCCATACCTACTGACTCTGGATACAACAGGGTAGAGGGAAGATATCGCCCATCGGCAAATCAAGATAGTGGAATCCGTATGAGCAAGGAATTAGAAAATACACTAAATAAGGCTCCCACGATTCTTACTCCATGGCCATCTCGCAAGAGAGCTTCCAAGAATTCATTTGAAGTCTTCAACTCATTACCGATCGGCATCATGGAGGCCGCAGAAAGAAATAGTGAAACGTCATCGACGTCTATTCACTTCAAGAGAAAAAAGGCCAAGAAAAATGTTGTACCTGGTCATCGTCACGTGACTCGCAGTCAAATAGATTCGAGTAATGAGGAGAATGATTCAAACCATGCAGAGTCTCATAATCCTTTGTGTGAAGGTTCACAACCCGAGTCTGAAAATGAGCTAAAATCTCATGAAGGACAATAGTATGATGTCGATACGACCCGCGTGGAGCAGGTCCTCACGGCAAATACGGGTTGTTCTGTTGAAGAACATCTAAATAGCTCACTGCCGCACTCCAAGAGAAAGAAGATGAGTTTGTTGCTTTGGGCAATCGTGTGGCAAGTAATACAAATGTTGAAGCTGAGAGGAATGCTTCGAGTAGCCGGAACAATGATCAAGGAGGCCTGAGAATTAACCTCGAAGCTATTCAGAAGATGATCGCCGAGGGAGTCAAGGCCCAATACATGCAGACTCATTAATCCATGCGGCCAGGGTATGTCAAGCCGTACCAGCCGGATGTTGACCTCGTCCCATTTCCCGCAAATTACCGGCAACTACAGTTCAGCAAATTCAGTGGGGGCGGATCTCCACATGAACACATATCTCACTTTTTGGCGGCTTGTCAAGATACTTCTCAAAATGGTGCACTTCTTGTCTGCCAATTCGTGCAAACTTTATTGGGTCCGGCTTTCACTTGGTATAGCAAGTTGCCACCAAGTTCAATGAAGACATGGGAACAAATGCAAGACGCTTTTCTCGAGCGCTTTTACAGCACTCAGAGGACTGTCAGCATCACCGAGCTAACTCAAACCGAGCAAGGGGTGAATGAGAAGGCTGTGGACTTCATTAACAGATGGAGAAACTTAAGCCTTCACTGTCCGCAACCGATCACGGAAACAGAAGCGATGTGTATGTGCATGAACAATCTGCTTCCTGATATGGCTGTTTATTTGCAAGGCATGCGGCCTGTTACTTTTGAAGAGTTGGCCTCAAAATCCACATATATTGAGAATTATAATCAGCTTATAGCACGTCATACAAAGACGGTATATAAGCCGGTTGACAAGAGCGGTCAGCGCGATAAGTTGTCCGCCAAGCCGAGGCCAACGCAAGTCATGGAGACAACCGCGACGAGGCCACAGTTTCATTCCGGGGCACCCGCCGCGAGATATGCAGAGCGGGTTGGTGCACAGGCCCAAAGGAGATCAACCCTCTTTGAGCATCAAAATAGATAATATTCTTTCCATGTTGAAGAAATTGGTGACTTGTTTGCCGGTCTACTCCATTTGAAACTTATTGAGCTGCCAAATCCAAAAAGACGAGAAGAAGCTAACAAGTTCAACGATCCAAACTTTTTCCGCTACCATCGCATCTTGGGTCATACGCTCAAGGACTGCTTTGTAGTAAAGAACATAATTCAGAAAATGATAGATGAAGGAACTTTTGATGTAGATCTCCTTACAAGTTTAAAGAAGGAAAAGAAAGTTGTTGCAGCAAATGTGGCTACCCTCCAAGATGACGTGGTGAGTTTTTGTCAGGATCCCAACCTTTAATAAGTAGAGATCCCTGTGTTTACAATGCTAGTCCCTTAATCAATAGCTAGCATCCACAGTTAAGATGTAATATCAAGAAACAAAGGTCATATTACAACTTTATAACCAGGAATAAAATAATTTATTACATCTTACATAGCTCATTTGGCTATCTCGTTACAATGCAGCAGAATATAACAATAGCATGGGGTCCTTCATCTTCAAAGTGCCACAGGCAGACATGTTGGTTGTAGACTTGTAATCCTAATCATTAAACTTCACTAACATCAAACAAACCTGCAACATAACAAGTTACAGCCACAAGGGTCAATACATTTGAATTGTATTGGCAAGTGATACTATGGAGTCTATCATCTATATGCATTTGGCCAAGTGGAGCTTAGGATTTCTTTGCTCAAAATAGATTTTCCTTATCATTTGAAAAACACTAAGTTTTTGTTTGTCAAAAATCACCCAAGCCATCTCCCAATAGAAATTGGTGATCCTTTAACCCTTGTTCAACCACAAGTTTTTAACTTAGAAATTGGGATGAGGAGATTCTTGATAGCTTCCATGCCTTCATGCTCAAATTATCCTTTACCAGGGACATGGCTAAGTACTTAGATTTTACACTCTACAGAGGTGGTGCACTTTACCCACAAGACTTGGTTTCACCAAGACAAGATCTTTCAGAAGCCTTCCCTTAGACCAGAATGGACGCGCTCCAACCTATCAAACCCCTACTACCAACTGTCCATTTGGCTAAGTTATTGCAACCTATATGATCCAGGCAGAGCCCATAATGCCAAGTGGTTGCACTTGAAGCTTCTCAACATTTGACATCTCAAATCTCTTTGTTCCTAGGTGGCATTCCACAAGTGTGACACACAAGGTTCACTAGTCCCCTGGCCTTGTGTAACCACTCAAAACAAACCATTCCTTCCATTCCACCCAGGTGATTCATTCACTTAGTTGTTTTATTAAACAAAACACAAGTCCTCAGACTTAGAATTTTTTCATAGCATGAATATATATTCCACCCTTGTTTTGTACTAGCTAAGCTAAGCATGATAGTAGTAGGAATCTTAACTTAGGAAATTCTACTAAGGTTTCATCTACTAGGATTTCCCATGGCATAGTTTATACTTAGCAAAAATACCATGCAAGTCCTACTTAGAAATATCACTAATGCATAGTGAAAATAATGGGACAAAAGTATGAAGCATCACTTGCCTTTTTGGTAGAGAGTATAAGTTCACTCCTTGATCTTTGCAATGTTCACTCACTTCAAATCACTACAATTCAAGCAAGCAAACAATATTTCAATCTACCATTCAAGCAATTCATCACATAAAATGATAGAAACAAAACAATGCATGCAAGCATGCTAAAGATTGTTTTATTTGTAAAAGTGGTTTCTAATGGGTCATAAACATTTTAAAACACCTAATGGTCATTTTATAAAGTGGAACAATCATTTGCAAAATATTTCACTTCATAAACCATTTTTAAACCTAGTCATTATTTTATTGTGGTTGAAAATGTCTTTAGCAAAGTAATAGTCTTATAGGGTTCACCAAATACATTTTCAAATCGTAAAACTTGGTGTTTGGGGTCAGAGAGTTTAAAACAAAACATTTCCCAAAGGTTTTCTTCCAAAAGCATTTTTAATAAATAAACATTATTTTTATTTGACTAGAAATGGTTTAAATCAAAAGTTTATTCTTTTGCTTCACCAAATACATTTTTGAAACCACCAATTGATTTCTAGGGTCAGTAGGTTCAAAACAAACCATTTTCCAAAGATTTTATCCCCAAAATCATTTTAGAACAAATTTTATATCCTAAACATGCATACATAAGTTTCTGCAAAAACAATCAATTTAACAGAAGCTTTTTACTAAACAAAGTGCATGGTCAGAAAGTACTTGTCTTGCTGATTCCATTGATATAAAATTTGCAAATTTTGGACGTGTGGTTTGAATGTTATGAATTTTTCAAATTAGAACATCTAATAGATCAATTCTGTTTTAAATCAAACGGACAGGGACACGTGTCTTTATTCTATTCGCTGGTACCGGTTCGTTCGGATCATGCACTGAGGACCGCTGGACTTAAGTTACATTGCACGGCACAGATCGCATACCCCTTCGGCTTTAAGTGATTCTATCGCATCCATTAGATCAACATCTAACGGCTATCAACACTCTGACCATGTTCTGGCGGCGCTCAACGGCAGCGCGCGGCAGCGATGCTCGGCTAGCGGTGGAGCTGGCGAAATAGGAAGCAAGGGAGGAAGAGGAGTGGCTCACCAGGTTCGGGAGATCACGGCGATGCTCAATGTTCTTGCATTTTGTCAAGGGGCGCACGGTGGTGGCGTGGATTCCTCGCCGGAGTTCAAGACGGCATCTGGCGGCTCTGTCTGTCGTCGGAGCGAAGCTAGAGGCCGCGCTAGATCAAGTAGAAGGCATGGTTAGGTTCGCAAGAGGAAGGCGAGTATCAGAGTGTCAACTAGGGGGAGAGGGCCGGTCGGGCTTACCGGGGAGAGGTCGTCGGAGAAGAGGCAGACGGCGCACTACTAGAAAAGCGTCTGTTCGTGGCGCACCTGAAAAGTCCTTCTGTGGCGCACTAGCAGTGCGCCACGGGCCTCACGCTACGGCTATCTCGTAGCCGTGGCGCACTGCATGGTGCGCCACGGTTGTGTCGAGATAGGCGTGGCGCACCTGGTAGTGCGCCACAGAAGGCCTTTTCAGGTGCGCCACGGATGTGTTTTTCAAAAAACAAAGAAAAATGCAAAAAACACCCTCGTTTTGAATTGCAAAAGCAATCGGGTCCGTGCATCGCTGCCGCAGTCGTGTCACCTCGCCGGAGCATGGCCGTGGCAGGGAGGTGCGGGAGGGGTCGTGGCCGCTCTAGTCCTCGCCGGCGTCGAGGTGGTGTGTGGTTGGAGAATGGATGGTAGGAAGAGAGGGAGGAAGGAAGAGATGGAGGAAGAGAGGGAGGAAGGAAGAGATGGAGGAAGAGAGGGAGGTAGGAAGAGATGGAGGAAGAGAGGGAGGAAGGGAGGTCGCTGAGGAGAAGTATGCCGCCGTCGCCCGTTGCCACTGCGAGGAGGAGGAGAAGGAGGCCACCGTTGCACCGCCGTTGCCCGTTGTCACTGTGAAGAGGAGGAGAAGGAGGCCGACGTCGCGCCGTCACTGCAAGGAGAGGAGAAGGGTAAGGAGGAGAAGGAAGAAGGAAGAAGGGAGAGGGGAGAAGGAAGAAGGAAGAAGGAAGAAGGATAAGGGAAAGGGAGAGGAAGAGGGAAAAGGGGAAAGGAAAAGGGAGGAGGGCGGGGTGGGGATTCAAATTTGAATCCCGCCCAAGCTTATTCGTGGCGCACTAGGTGGTGGTGTGCTACGGGTAAGTCGCCCTCTATTTTTTTTCTGCAGGAAAAAACGGTCTTTTGACCATAACTTTTTACTCTTTTCGAATTTTGAAAATCTAAAAAATCGCTAAACGACCAGTGGTGGTTGCGAGCAAATGCGAAATCTCGTTCTCATCATTTTGGTATATCAAACAAACCTGCAACATAACAAGTTACAGCCACAAGGGTCAATACATTTGAATTGTATTGGCAAGTGATACTATGGTAGTATAGTGGAGTCTATCATCTATATGCATTTGGCCAAGTGGAGATTAGGCTTGCTTTGCTCAAAATAGATTTTCCTTATCATTTGAAAAACACTAAGTTTTTGTTTGTCAAAAATCACCCAAGGCATCTCCCAATAGAAATTGGTGATCCTTTAACCCTTGTTCAACCACAAGTTTTTAACTTAGAAATTGGGATGAGGAGATTCTTGATAGCTTCCATGCCTTGATTCTCAAATTGTCCTTTACCAGGGACATGGCTAAGTACTTAGATTTTACACTCTACAGAGGTGGTGCACTTTCCCCACAAGACTTGGTTTCACCAAGACAAGATCTTTTAGAAGCCTTCCCTTAGACCAGAATGGACGCGCTCCAACCTATCAAACCCCTACTACCAACTGTCCATTTGGCTAAGTTATTGCAACCTATATGATCCAGGAAGAGCCCATAATGCCAAGTGGCTACACTTGAAGCTTCTCAACATTTGACATCTCAAATCTCTTTGTTCCTGGGTGGCATTCCACAAGTGTGATACACAAGGTTCACCAGTCCCCTGGCCTTGTGTAACCACTCAACAAAAACCATTCCTTCCATTCCACCCAGGTGATTCATTCACTTAGTTGTTTTATTAAACAAAACACAAGTCCTCAGACTTAGAAATTTTTCATAGCATGAATATATATTCCACCCTTGTTTTCTACTAGGTAAGCTAAGCATGATAGTAGTACGAATCTTAACTTAGGAAATTCTACTAAGGTTTCATCTACTAGGATTTCCCATGGCATAGTTTATACTTAGCAAAAATACCATGCAAGTCCTACTTAGATATATCACTAATGCATAGTGAAAATAATTGGACAAAAGTATGAAGCATCACTTGCCTTTTTGGTAGAGAGTATAAGTTCACTCCTTGATCTTTTAAATGTTCACTCACTTCAAATCACTACAATTCAAGCAAGCAAACAATATTTCAATCTACCATTCAAGCAATTCATCACATAAAATGATAGAAACAAAACAATGCATGCAAGCATGCTAAAGATTGTTTTATTTGTAAAAGTGGTTTATAATGGGTCATAAACATTTGAAAACACCTAATGGTCATTTTATAAAGTGGCAAAATCATTTGCAAAAGATTTCACTTCATAAACTATTTTTAAACCTAGTCATTATTTTATTGTGGTTGAAAATGTCTTTAGCAAAGTAATAGTATTATAGGGTTCACCAAATACATTTTCAAATCGTAAAACTTGGTGTTTGGGGTCAGAGATTTTAAAACAAAACATTTCCCAAAGGTTTTCTTCCAAAAGCATTTTTAATAAATAAACAATATTTTTATTTGACTAGAAATGGTTTAAATCAAAATTTTATTATTTTGCTTCACCAAATACATTTTTGAAACCAACAATTTATTTCTAGGGTCAGTAGGTTCAAACAAACCATTTGCCAACGATTTTATCCCCAAAATCATTTTAGAACAAATTTTATATCATAAACGTGCATACATAAGTTTCTGCAAAAACAATCAGTTTAACAGAAGCTTTTTACTAAACAAAGTGCACGGTCAGAAAGTACTTGTCTTGCTGATTCCATTGATATAAAATTTGCAAAATTTGGACGTGTGGTTTGAAAGTTATGAATTTTTCAATTTTGAACATCTAATAGATCAATTCTGTTTTAAATCAAATGGACAGGGACACGTGTCTTGATTCTATTCGCTGGTACCGGTTCGTTCGGATCATGCACTGAAGACCGCTGGATTTAAGTTACATTGCACGACACAGATCGCATACCCCTTTGGCTTTAAGTGATTCTATCGCATCCATTAGATCAACATCTAACGGCTATCAACACTCTGACCATGTTCTGGCGGCGCTCGACGGCAGCGCGCGGCGGCGACGCTCGGCTAGCGGCGGAGCTGGCGAAATAGGAAGCAAGGGAGGAAGAGGAGTGGATCACCAGGTTCGGGAGATCACGGCGATGCTCAACGTGCTTGCGGTTTGTCAAGGGGCGCACGGTGATGGCGTGGATTCCTCGCCGGAGTTCAATACGGCGTCTGACGGCTCTGTCTGTCGTCGGGGCGAAGCTAGAGGCCGCGCTAGATCAAGTAGAAGGCATGGTTAGGTTCGCAAGAGGAAGGCGAGTATCAGAGTGTCAACTAGGGGGAGAGCGGCGGTCGGGCTTACCGGGGAGAGGTCGTCGGAGAAGAGGCAGACAGCGGTGGAGCTTCAGGTCATTGTTGTCGAGGTTCTGGGGCGCGCGGGGACGAGCTGGCGTTACGGGGAGGTTCGCCAGGAGTTGGGGATCATGTGAGCATGGTCGAGGAGGCAAGGGGCGGCGAGGGGCTGCCGGAATCGCTGGTGGAGCTCGTCGGAGCAGAGGGCGGTGCATGGGGAAATTGAGCAGCCTGGGGGCGCGCTAGGGTGAGGCGACGGAGGGGAAAGAGAGAGGGGAGGCAGGCGCTTAAGATAGCATGGTCGCGAGGTGGAGTAACGCAGGCAGTAAAGAGTATTGACGCAGGCTTCAACGGCAAGAAACGGCGAGGAGGAAAGAGGGGCGCGGTCAGCGGCGGGTGAAGACGATGGTGAGGTGGCGGTGGGGTCGTCTGGCAGCGAGAGAGAGAGTGTGTGGGGGTGGGGTCCATCGTGTAGGGTTCGCAGCATAGAAAACAAAAATTTTCCTACGATGTGAACTATATACCAAGATCTATCTACTAGATACAAACAACGGGCGGATGTATATCCGTAGAGAACATACCCTTGAAGACCGACAAAGCTTAACGAGTTCAACTCGTGGTTGATGTAGACGATCTCTTGCCGATCTCAAGATCGAGAGGAAGTCCTAGCGCCGCAAATCAGCAGCGCATCCGTGCTCGCACACACGTTCGAGGCACCGAGCAACCTCCGCCTCCTCGCTCCAGCGATGCAGCGGAAGCACAACTCTTTCTTGCCGAATAGCCACTGGGAACATGTATCTCGCTAGTCCGAGACCATGGGGGATAAATTCTAGAGGGGGAGAGAGATCCTTCATGAGGAGGTGTGTGAAACAAGTGAGGAGGGGGGCTCCTTTTATAGGAGGAGGGGCGCACCCAAGGGGGTGGCCTCCGGCCATGGGGGCTGCCCCCTCCCCTCCTTCATTCATGTGGGTGGACACTCCACTCACAAAATGCCCTTTAAAATCCCTCCACTCAAAAGTCCACTCAAATTCCCATTAAATTTCCACCAAATTTAATGCAAACTCTCATTAAATAAAACTCTTTTATTTTATTCAGAATTTTTTCAATTACTTTAATGACAAACATTCACAAATAACCCCTTGCTAGAATTCTATTTCACATGCATAACCACTTTATGCAATTTCACCCGAAAACCTGTTTCGGTATCTAGTGAAATAAATTCCTGCGCTTGTTCATTCTTTCGGCATGAAACATTTGCTCCAATTGGATGTCGGTGTCTCTTAAGTGTGTCACCCTACGGTTCGTGAATAATGCGGACATGATCGAGACCCCTCTCGGATCAATAATCAGAAGCGGGATCTGGAGACCCATACTGACTCCCACACATTCAACGATGACTTTCTTGTGATCGTCGGAACCTTTTATGCTAGTATCTTAATCCCTTTGTTTCACGATATATTACATGTCCGAGATTCGATCATCGGTATCTCCATACCTAGTTTGATCTCGTTACCGACATGCACTCTGTTCTCGTTCCTGTGATATAACATTCTAGTGATCAAATCACTTGCTTGCAAGCTAATCAATGTGATATCACCGAGAGGGCCCAGAGTATATCTATCCGTCATCGGGATGAACAAATTCCACTCTCGATTCATGAGCCTCAACATAACACTTTATTAGTTCTGAATCCATCTTTATAATCACCCTGTTACGGTGTGACGTTTGATGTTATCAAGAAACTCTTCCGGTGTTAGTGATTGACATGATCTCATGGTCTAAGGATTAGGATCACTTCGTAAGTTGTTATAGCAATATAAACTCAATGACTTTGATCGTAATGCTATACTTCGGATGAATGTTCATCACACCATTACACTAATGTTGTGATCCCGTTATTAACAACATCCAATGTCCATGATCAGGAAACCTTAATCATCTTGTTAATCAACGAGCTAGTTTATGAGAGAGGCATAACTAGGAACTTTCTGTTTGTTTATTAAACACACATGTATTAACGTTTCCGTATTAATACAATTATAGCATGCAAAATAAACATCTATCATATACTTGGAATACACATAATAAACACTTTATTATTGCCTCTCAGGGCATATTCCCTTCAGTCTCCCACTTGCACTAGAGACAATAATCTTGTTACATAGTGATAAATCTAACACCCATTGAGTTCTGGTGTTGATCATGTTTTGCTCTAGGGAGAGTTTTAGTCAACGGATCTGCTACATTGAGATCCGTGTTTACTTTACAAATCTTTATATCTCCATCCTTGACATGCTCGCGGATGGAGTGAAACCGGCGCTTAATATGCTTGGAATGCTTGTGATACCTTGGCTCTTTGGCATTGGCAATGGCACCATTGTTGTCACAATAGATCACCATTGGGTCCAACGCGTTTGCCACCACTCCTAGTTCAGATATGAACTCCTTCATCCAAGCTGCTTCCTGAGCCGCTTCCGAAGCAGCAACATATTCGGCCTCCGTTGTTGATCCCGCTACCACAGGTTGTTTGGAGCTCCTCCAACTAACCGCTCCGCCATTCATGAGAAATACGTATCCGGATTGAGACTTAGAGTCATCCGGATCGGTGTCAAAGCTAGCGTCGACATAACACTTAGCGACGAGCTGTTCTTCACCTCCGTATACAAGAAACATATCCTTAGTTCTTCGTAAGTACTTAAGGATATTCTTGACCGCTATCCAGTGTTTCGAACCTGGATCCGATTGGTACCTACTAGTCAAACTAATAGCATGTGCCACATCCGGTCTTGTACATAGCATGGCGTACATTATAGAGCCTATGGCTGAAGCATAGGGGACTTTGTCCATTATCTCTCTTTCTTCCGCCGAAGCCGGACTTTGAGTCTTACTCAATGTCTTGCCTAGCAACATAGGTAAGAACCCCTTCTTACTTCCGTCCATTTTAAACTTCTTTAAAATCTTATCAAGGTATGTACTTTGCGATAGCCCTATTAGGCGCCTATATCTATCTCTATAGATCTTTATGCCTAATATGTATGACGCTTCACCTAGGTCCTTCATTGAAAATTTGCTGTTTAGATAACTTTTAACACTGTTTAAAAGATCTATATCATTTCCGATCAATAATATGTCATCCACATATAATATCAGAAATGCCACATTGCTCCCACTCACTTTCTTTTAAATACAAGCTTCTCCATAAGTTTGGACAAATCCAAACTCTTTGATCACCTCATCAAAGCGGAGATTCCAACTTCGTGATGCTTGCTTCAATCCATAGATGGATCGCTGAAGCTTGCACACCTTTTTAGCATCCTTAGGATCGACAAAACCCTTTGGTTGTATCATATACAACTCTTCTTCAATATTACCATTGAGAAACGCGGTTTTGACATCCATCTGCCATATCTCATAATCAAAATATGCAGCAATTGCTAACATAATCCTAACTGACTTTAGCATCGCTACGGAGAGAAAGTCTCATCGTAGTCAACTCCTTGAATTTGTCGAAACCCCTTTGCGACAAGTCGAGCTTTATAGACGGTCACATTACCATCAGCATCAGTTTTCCTTTTGAAAATCCATTTGTTCTCCACGGCCTTTCGGTCATGAGGTAATTCCACCAAGTTCCAAACTTGATTTTCATACATGGATTCCATCTCGGATTTCATGGCTTCTAACCAGATTGTTGGAATCCGGGCTCATCATCGCTTCTTCATACGTCGCAGGGTCATCATTTTCATCAACCATGAAATTCATGACAGGATTTCCGTACAGCTCGGGAGCTGCACGCGTCCTGTTTGACCTGCGAGGTCCGGTAGTACTCTCTTTCGGAGTTTCATGATCATTATCATTAGTTCCCTCTTCAACAGGTGGAGCCAACTCCGGAACAACTTCCGGCGCTGCGCTACTCGCCATACTTTAAAGAGAAGGTTCCACAACCTCTTCGAGTTCTACCTTCCGACTACTCACACCTTTCGCGAGAAACTCTTTCTCTAGAAAGGATCCATTCTTGGCAACAAAAACCTTGCCCTCGGATCTGTGATAGAAGGAATACCCAATAGTTTCTTTAGGGTATCCTATGAAGACGCATTTTTCCGCTTTGGGTTCGAGTTTATCCGGTTGAAGTTTCTTCACATAAACATCGCATCCCCAAACTTTAAGAAATGACAGCTTAGGTTTGTTTCCAAACCACAATTCATATGGTGTCTTTTCAACGGATTTAGATGGTTCCCGATTTAAAGTGAATGCAGCAGTTTCTAGTGCATAACCCCAAAATGACAACGGCAAGTCCGTCAGATACATCATAGATCGAACCATATCTAATAAAGTACGATTACGACGTTCCGACACACCATTTCGTTGTGGTGTTCCGGCAGGTGTGAGTTGTGAAACAATTACACACTCTTTCATGTGAGTGCTAAACTCGTAACTTAGATACTCACCTCCACGGTCGGACCGTAGAAATTTGATCTTTCTATTACGATGATTTTCCACTTCATTCTGAAATTCCTTGAACTTTTCAAAGGTTTCAGACTTGTGTTTCATCAAGTAGATATAACCGTATCTACTCAAATCATCCGTGAAAGTAACAAAATAACGATATCCACCTCGCGCCGACACACTCATTGGACCACATACATCAGAATGTATGATTTCCAATAAATCTATCGCCCGTTCCATTGAACCGGAAAACGGCGTTCTAGTCATCTTGCCCATAAGGCATGGCTCACATGTATCAAATGATTCATAATCAAGTGATTCCAAAAGTCCATCCGAATGGAGCTTCTTCATGCGTTTAACGCCAATATGACCTAGACGGCAGTGCCACATATATGCGGATATATCATCATTAAGTTTAATCCTTTTAGCATCAACATTATGAATATGTGTAACATTATCATCGAGATCTAATAGAAATAAACCATTCATCATCGGTGCATGACCATAAAAGATTTCATTCATATAAATGGAACAACCATTGTTCTCGGATTTAAATGAATAACCACTTCGCATCAAACACGATCCAGATACAATGTTCATGCTTAGTGCAGGCACCAGATAACATTTATTCAAGTTTATAACTAATCCCGACGGTAAGTGGAGAGGCAGCGTTCCGACGGCGATCACATCAACGCTTGATCCATTGCCGACACGCATCTTGACCTCACCCCTTGCTAGCGGTCGCTTGTTCCGCAGCGCCTGATTCGAGTTACAAATATTAGCAACTGAACCGGTATCAAATACCCAGGTGCTACTGCGAGCACTAGTCAAGTACACATCAATAACATGTATATCATATATACCTTTGTTTGCCTTGCCGGCCTTCTTGTCTGCCAGATACTTGGGGCAGTTGCGCTTCCAGTGGCCAGTCCCCTTACAATAGTAGCACTCGGAATCAGACTTAGGTCCAACTCGGGGTTTCTTTTCAGGAGCGGCAACAGGCTTGCCGCCCTTACTTCCCTTCCGTTTTCCCTTCTTGTCTTTCTTGAAACCAGTGTTCCTATTGATCATCAACACTTGATGTTCCTTTTTGATCTCCACTTCTGCAGTTTTAAGCATTGACAGAAGCTCGGGGAGATACTTCTTCATGCCTTGCATATTATAGTTCATCACGAAGCTCTTATAGCTAGGTGGCAGAGACTGCAGAACACGATGGATGCCTAAGTCAATGGGAATCAATATTCCCAAGGACACAAGCTTATCGGTGTAACCCGACATCTTGAGTACATGCTCACTAACGGAGCTGTGCTCTTCCATCATGCAGCTAAAGAACTTTTCTGAAGCGTTGTAGCTCTCTACAGCAGCATGTGTGTCGAAAATCATTTTCAACTCAACCATTGTATCAAATGCATTGCCGTTTTCGAAACGCTTTCGAAGTTCCGGCTCTAGCCCATACAATATGCCGCAATGAACTAAGTTGTGGTCCTCCTGACGAGTCTGATAGACATTCTTCTCCTCGTCAGGGGCATCATCAAAAGGTGGGGGGCCTAACGGCGCTTCTAGCACATATTGCTTTTGTGCAGCAGAGAGGAGAATCCTCAAATTCATGGCCCATTCGGTAAAGTTGCTACCGTTCGTTGCTAGTTTCTCTTTCTCCATGAACACATTGAAATTAAAAGCAGGTGGTGCCATCTACAACAGAATTTGTAAAGTTTATACTAAGTGTATGATAGATTGAGTTCAACTAATCTATATTACGAATGAACTCCCACTCAAAAACGACATCCCTCGTGCCTTTTTGGTGATTACATGAACCAAATCCACTACACGAAGTCCGATCATCACGTGAGTCGGTATAGCTTCAAAGGCGAGCATCAAATGGGCATCATATCAACTATATGACTCATGCTTAACCTTTCGGTCTGTGTTCCGAGGCCATGTCTGTACATGCTAGGATCGCCAAGTTAGAACCTTAGTATTCGCGTGTGTAACTGTTTTACACCCGAAATATGGTCGTGGATCCAAGAACACCCGATCATCACGTGATGTCTTGGAGCGACGAAAACATAATCGGTGCATACTAAAGGAAGAACACATTCTTATCTTGATATTTAAATGAGGGATCATCTTATTATGCTAACAAAGCGCTAAACAAGCAATATAAGATGCAATCAAACATCATATGTTTATTAGTGAAATTATATGGTTCCCGCAGATGATCTCTATCATGTGCATCGTGGTATGATCACTATCATACCTATATGTGTAAATCCAAGGTCTATGGATTTTACACGCTATGTGTGTTGTAAGAGTATCATCTCATACTTCTACTTACAACACTACCATATCATAACACTAGCCCTGCAACAATCTAAACTAGACGCCTCTAATTTATCCATTGCAAGTTTTACGTGGCTTAGGGCTTTCGAGATAGAACCGTTCTTACCTACGAACATGAACCACAACGAGGATAATCAAATTGTTGACAACTCGCTTGCAAAATAGATATTGACTATAGTAGGAGAGACAGACACCCGCTAGCCACTTATGCAAACTAGTTGCATGTGAAGCGTGGAACAGGTCTCATGTGCGAGGACATGTAAAGTTTGTCCGGGCCGCTTCATCCCACTATGCCACCAATATCCAAAATTACAAAAAAGGAGCAACAACATGATCATCATCGCCCACATACTCATATGTGTACTACCCGTGTAAAGTATCTACACACAGATCCGGCTCTAATACCACTGTAGGGTTCGCAGCATAGAAAACAAAAATTTTCCTACGATGTGAACTATATACCAAGATCTATCTACTAGATACAAACAACGGGCGGATGTATATCCGTAGAGAACATACCCTTGAAGACCGACAAAGCTTAACGAGTTCAACTCGTGGTTGATGTAGACGATCTCTTGCCGATCTGAAGATCGAGAGGAAGTCCTAGCGCCGCAAATCAGCAGCGCATCCGTGCTCGCACACACGTTCGAGGCACCGAGAAACCTCCGCCTCCTCGCTCCAGCGATGCAGCGGAAGCACAACTCTTTCTTGCCGAATAGCCACCGGGAACATGTATCTCGCTAGTCCGAGACCATGGGGGGAAAATTCTAGAGGGGGAGAGAGATCCTTCACGAGGAGGTGTGTGAAACAAGTGAGGAGGGGGGCTCCTTTTATAGGAGGAGGGGGGCACCCAAGGGGGTGGCCGCTGGCCATGGGGGCTGCCCCCTCCCCTCCTTCATTCATGTGGGTGGACACTCCACTCACAAAATGCCCTTTAAAATCCCTCCACTCAAAAGTCCACTCAAATTCCCATTAAATTTCCACCAAATTTAATGCAAACTCTCATTAAATAAAACTCTTTTATTTTATTCAGAATTTTGTCAATTACTTGAATGACAAACATTCACAAATAACCCCTTGCTAGAATTCTATTTCACATGCATAACCACTTTATGCAATTTCACCCGAAAACCTGTTTCGGTATCTAGTGAAATAAATTCCTGCCCTTGTTCATTCTTTCGGCATGAAACATTTGCTCCAATTGGATGTCGGTGTCTCTTAAGTGTGTCACCCTACGGTTCGTGAATAATGCGGACATGATCGAGACCCCTCTCGGATCAATAATCAGAAGCGGGATCTGGAGACCCATACTGACTCCCACACATTCAACGATGACTTTCTTGTGATCGTCGGAACCTTTTACGCTAGTATCTTAATCCCTTTGTTTCACGATATATTACATGTCCGAGATTCGATCATCGGTATCTCCATACCTAGTTTGATCTCGTTACCGACATGCACTCTTTTCTCGTTCCTGTGATATAACATTCTAGTGATCAAATCACTTGCTTGCAAGCTAATCAATGTGATATCACCGAGAGGGCCCAGAGTATATCTATCCGTCATCGGGATGAACAAATTCCACTCTCGATCCATGAGCCTCAACATAACACTTTATTAGTTCTTAATCCATCTTTATAATCACCCTGTTACGGTGTGACGTTTGATGTTATCAAGAAACTCTTCTGGTGTTAGTGATTGACATGATCTCATGGTCTAAGGATTAGGATCACTTCGTAAGTTGTTATAGCAATATAAACTCAATGACTTTGATCGTAATGCTATACTTCGGATGAATGTTCATCACACCATTACACTAATGTTGTGATCCTGTTATTAACAACATCCAATGTCCATGATCAGGAAACCTTGATCATCTTGTTAATCAACGAGCTAGTTTATGAGAGAGGCATAACTAGGAACTTTCTGTTTGTTTATTAAACACACATGTATTAACGTTTCCGTATTAATACAATTATAGCATGCAAAATAAACATTTATCATATACTTGGAATACACATAATAAACACTTTATTATTGCCTCTCAGGGCATATTCCCTTCACATCGGTCAGCGACTCAGCGGGTAAAATGTCTGGTGTGAAGCGTTTTTCTGCGGGAGAGGAGCAGTGGGCTGTGTTGGGCTTAGTGGGCTAGGTTAGTTGGGCTGAGTCCTTTTATATTATTTTTTTGTTCTGAATGTTTTTCTTTTTCTCATTTGATTTTTCTGTTTTGATTTTGTTTAAACAATTTAAACATTAATTTGAATTCAAACCTTTGCCAAAATTTGTGTAGGTTTAAATACTGATTAGTAATATAATCTGAAGTCAATTTTTGGAATAAAGTTTTATTCTTTTTGGGGTCTTTTAATTATTCAAATAAGCCCTTGTTTTAAATCAAATAAGATTTAATAATAATTTCAAACACCATTTAAGTTTCTAAAAACCTTACAAATCTTTTCAGTAAGTTTTTATTTGATTAATAGGGTGTCAAAATATTCATCTTGAATTATTTGGAAAGTATTTAATATGATTCTTAAATCATTTGAATTGGGTATTTGTTTTATTTCCAATGGAATTAAATATAGTTTTATTTCCCTAAATTTTATTTGGAAGATTTATTTTATTTACATTAATTAAACAACTTTTATTCCACTTGGGTCAATTCCAAAATACTATTTTCTCATGAATTATATAATAATTCTTATTAGAGATTTGTCTTTATTAAAACAGGGATAGAATGGTTAATGCCATTTTATTTTATTTGGAAATTCCTTATCCTTTTATTTTATTTGGATTTGGATTCTATTCATTCCATTTGCTTAATGGATTAGGCCAAGATTTAATTTGGTCTTTAAATATTCCTTATTTAATATTTCTTTCTTCATCTTTATAAAATCCATATCTTTTTATTTAGAGATCCAAACTTGGTGATTCCAATTTGTATAATCTTATTTGAGATTTATTTATCCTTTTAAATATCTTTAGGATTATTTGCTCACCATTTGGTATGGGTTTTAGATAAGTGTTTTATTAGTTTTGGAAATTACTTTTCCTTATCTTATTAAATTCATAAGATTTTTATCTATGGCTCCAAATTAAGTGAAACCAATTTCTATGGTCTTATAATATTTCTATTTGTCTTTCTTGATCATTTGTGAATGTTTGTTTGACAAATTTTTATATGGATAAAATCCATAGGCTTGGAGATAACTTGGAAACGATTTTATTCCATTACGGTTTTAGGGTTTGGATTTATTTTCCAAGTGTTTAAATTTCAAGACACATTCATTGAGGAATGCATTTCTCTTGATTTGGATTTTTGTTGGTTTCAAACTTTAATTAAAGTTTGTTCCAGATGGGATTTTAAGTTTCCTTTTAGAAACAAAAGTTTCTTTTCACCCTGATTTTCAACAATAATTTATTTTGTTCATTTATTTTTCACATAACAAGATTTGGAAAATCTTGGGATGTGACAGTTGTGCCTCTTCAAACATGAGACCAGCTCATAATAAAAAATTATGTTGATATCAGATGGCCAATTTAATCCTATGATAATGTCAGGAGCTGAACCTCACTTCGGATATGGGGCGCTGCAAATGTCAGCTCGAAAGAGACAATCTCCAAAGACAAGAAGGATTACACGCCGTCGAACCCCAAGGACTATACTCCGTCAAGCCCCGAGGACTATACTCCGTCAAGCCCCGAGGACTATACTCCAATGAGCCCCGAGGATCTCAAGATCGAGGGCAAGGGCGAGAGCGACGTGGGCTCGTCGTCCACCACCAAGTGAAGAAAGAAACCAATGTTCCGCGCTCCAGGCCAGGAATATCAGAGAGCTTGGCGAAACGTCTAAAAGGACTTCCCCAAGAATTTGATGTTTTGGTCATTGGTGTTTTTGAGGATGATAGCGAGTCTCTTCACTTCCCTAAAGATGAAGAGGCGCCTGAAGTGGATCAAGTCCATCTTAGATCAGGCCGCCAGCTAGCTGACCCACATCCTCCACCTAGAAAGGAGCCTAGGAACAAAGATGTAGTTGCAAATGAAACGATTAACCCTTATATTAAGGCGGCGGTCAAATATGATGTAATCTCGCACTTGAAGAAAATACCATCTATGCTTTCTGTGTATGATGCTTTGTCTCTTTCTTCTGATTTGCGCAAAGCCTTGGTCACTGCATTACCATTTCCAGAAGATTATCGAGTGGAAGTTTCACAGGACGAAATTGAACCAAATGATGTACTAAATATTACATTTAGTGATGAGGATAGACTGTTAGGATCAAATAAACACAACAGGCCTCTTCTTATGTTTGGTGAGATTGATGAATTGCCAACAAATCGCATATTGGTAGACGGAAGATCTGCTATAAACTTGTTACCTCTGCGTACTCTGAAAAGAATAGGATACACTACTAGGGATTTGAGTCAATCTAATATAGTGATTCATGGTTTTAATCAATCATGTCAAGAAGCCATGGGTACCATATACTTGGTTCTGAAATTGGAGACATTACACACACGAGTAATGTTCCATGTAATCGATGCAGCTACCTCATACAATGCTTTGCTAGGTCGATCATGGTTACATGATAATCAGGTTGTACCATCTACACTCCATCAGTGTGTCAAGTATATGGATCAATCTGGGGAGACTGTAAGAATATTTACAGATAAGAGACCATTTACAGTGGCCGAATCTTTCTATGCCGAAGGCAAATTTTACTTTGAGCCTGTTGAGAAAGTGTACAAGCCAAAGTCAATCGTAGTGCCTGAAATAAATATCACAAAGGATGATATTGCTGAATCTGCATCAGGACAAAAAGTTTATCAGTATATACCAAGTGATCAAAGAAAAAAGGACGACCCAATATTCCGCATTGTGAATAAGTCGTCCAATAAAAGAGGTACAAAATTTCCTACACCTCTACCTCCTCTGGTTCAACGCAAAATTGAATTAGCTAAGGAGTCACACCGGTATAAAAAGAATAAAAACAATCATGTGGCACAAATTACCTTGTCAAATAAAGATGATGAGTCATTGCCTATTTTCTTATATGATAATAGAGTTTTGTATATGATGCAGAAAATGGGATATGATATTTTCACCGGCCCGTCTTTGTGCGACGGCCGGGGGCAACTTGCGTCATTTCAAAAGACGTTGTCTCCAGAGCAACTTGAAGCTCTACATGAAGACCAAGTTTTAAAGGAAAAGAAGTATGGGCTAGGTATGAAGTTTGTATGGCGTCAACTGAATATATGGACATGGCTGAAGCATCTCCACAAATGGAAGATGGCAACTAGCCCACAGTCAATGACTTATAAGAAATAAATGTTGGTACGGCCAACGATCCTCGTATAATTTTTATGAGTAAACATTTGTCTAAAGAAAATAAAGTGAAATATCATGATTTTCATTGTGCAAACAGAGATGTATTCGCGTGGACTTATGAAGAAATGCCCGGATTAAACCCGGAGATAGCCGTCCATCGGCTCGCCGTACAAAAGGATGTTGTGCCGGTGAAACAAGGACAAAGAAAGTATCGGCCTGAAGTGCTTCCAAAAATAGAAGCTGAGGTGGATAAACTCATAGCTGCAGGTTTTATTAGAGAAGTCAAATTCCCTAGATGGATCTCTAGCATTGTACCTGTTAAAAAGAAAAATGGTCAAACTCGAGTACGTGTAGATTTTAGGGATTTGAATAAAGCATGTCCCAAAGATGATTTCTTGATACCTATTTCAGAAATATTAGTTGATGCGACAATGGGGCATGAAATATTTTCCTTCATGGATGGTTATTCCGGTTACAATCAAATAAAAATGGCGCCGAAAGATGAAGAGTTAACAGATTTCTGCACACCTAAAGGTATATTTTTAAAAAATGTCGGGGCAACTTATCAGCGAGCCATGGCAATTATCTTGGACGGGAGCGAGAAAAAGATCACTTAAAGCACCTTGAAGTGGTTTTTGAGCGTCTTAGGCAACATAATCTGAAGATGAACCTGATGAAGTGTGCATTCGGAGTTTCTTCCGGGAAATTTCTCAGATTCATGGTCACAAAAAATGGTATTCAAGTCGATCCAAGTAAAATACAAGCGATCGTCAAAAGCCACCACCCACAAATTTACACAAATTAAAAAGCTTCCAAGGCCAATTAGCATATATCAGAGGGAGATGCAAGCCTTTCTCATGCCTTATGAAAAAGGGTGTCCCCTTTGAATGGGATCAAGCATGCCAAAATGCATTCTTAGAAATTAAAAAATATTTAATAAATCCTCCTGTTTTAGGTGCGCCAGTCAAAGATCGACCATTAATCCTATATACAGCGGCCATGCCGACATCGTTAGGTGCTCTCTTGGCACAAAATAATGATGTAGGAAAACAAATCTCTTTGTATTACCTTAGTCGCACCCTTGTAGGGGCCGAATGTAATTATCCTGATGTGGAAAAAATATGTTTAGCATTACACTAGTGCAGAGCCCCCCCTTTAACTCCGGTTGGGAGGGCCCTCTAACAGCGGTTCCCCAACCGCTGTTGAGGGTTCGGTGTTAGAGGGGGGGGGGCCTTTAACACCGGTTCTTATACGAACCGGTGTTAAAGGGTGGCGCACGTGGGGCTGCCGCAGGCCTTAGCCCCCCCCCCTTTAACACCGGTTCGTATCTGGAACCGGTGTTAAAGGTTCTTCTGCCGCGGCAGAGATTTAGGCCGTTTTCCTGCCGCGGCATAACTATGCCGTGGCAGGAAAACGGCCTAAATCTCTGCCGCGGCAGACTTCTGCCTCTGCCCCGTTCTGGGCGTATTTCTGCGGGAGGGGGGGGAGCGAGGGGGAATCGATCGGGAGCGGTATACACATAAATCGTCATCGGTACATACGAGTACATGAATAATTAAGCAACTATTATTATACACAAACATCGTCATCGTCATCGGCACATACATCGTCATCGTTCATTTTGGTGGATATCTAAAGAGTTCTCCGCCAGGCGTGACGACCTCATCAAGTATGAACCCGCCAGTTCCTCTTGAATGGCTCGTATGCGTTCAAATGGTAGGAGTTGGTCCCGCATCCGTTCGATCTGAATATATATGAAGAATGGGTCGTCAATATATATATATATAAGAATAAAACTCAACACAATTGATGGTAATAAAATAATGTTGTGGACTTTGTTTACTTACTCTAAGTTGTTCTAGTGCGGCTTGGCCCGTCGCACATATCGTGTTGCGAATGAACTCGCAAACATAGTACCCACATAAGTTATTGCCGTATCCCTGATGTGCGCACTTTACGAGAATAGAGAGTTCAATCAAAATAATAATCAATAAAGCATGATATAATGGAATTGGAAGCTAGCTAGTATTACTTACATTTTGGTCTACAAATTTTAGTTTTTCTGACCATTCACCCACGGCCCTGCCCGTGAACCTTTTCCAAACCCTGTCCGGCAAATAAAATGGATAAAGGAGTAATTAATTACTTGTTGTCATGAAAGTTGCCGATCTAGTGCGATAATATGATTGAAATTACCTCTGGAGCATCTCTCTAAAGTCTGCCCATATCTCTTTTTCTTTTCGTAATGAGTCCATGACAAGGACTTTTCCTGAGTCGGGTTGAATGACTAGCAGAATAAAGTGGAACCTACGCACGCATAACTCATCATCAGTTACACTTAACATCGAGTAAGCCGAAACAGAATGTGTACAAGAGAGAGGGTAGCAGTACTCACGAGAAGTTGTAAGGCAATAGTATTTCCCTTTTGGTTTGTTGTCTCAGTAAAGACTTTAGCAAGTAATCTTCTGTTTGCCCGGGTCTGGTTCTTACCACTTCTTCATGAACTCTATTTGGGTCAACGAACCCAATGTTAAAAGGGCCTCATTTCATGCATTCCATAACCTTTTTCCTGCATAATAGTATATACATATATGGTGAGCATATATATATACATACAATTAATGAAGTGAATGAGATGAGATAAAAATTACAGAAATAGTACTTACACACAATAAAGGCTGATGGCAGATTTGTCGAGTTCCTTCTGATTGAATAGAAAATGCAAGTCTTGAATGTTGAAGTCGATCGCGTCGTCTCCGCACAAGAAAATCTGATCTCTTATATGCGCCGTGATCCATTCTTCTTTTCTCGTCTTGCAGAAATGAAGGTACCACTTGTGCAATTTTCGCATCTTTGTTGGTAGATTCTTGAGCTCCTCTTTCTTGACTAGATTCTTCCCATACTTCCATGGCTGTATGGGGTTGACATCGCATTTGGGCAAGTTGTCTCCCATGACGTTCAAGTATGCAATGTAAGTCATCCCCATCTCATTGGCCTTTCTTTGTAGCTCTGCTCGTAATCATCTACGGGAGGAGCGTCCCGTTTGTCAAACATTTGGAGCGGGGCGCATGATTGGTTTTCCTGCTCTCCGAGCATGGGAACTGTTTTCTGGGGTGCCTCACGACTGCTACTTTCAGTCTCCCTACGGCGCCTTGCATCCGCCTTCAAAATCTGGCGCTCGTAGTCCGGCACAAGTGGGATTTCAGGTTTCAAAAGATTATTGTAAAACTTCTCCACCACCGCCGGATCTATTTTCTCCTTTGGCTCGGCCCGTCTAGGTGCAAAGAATTTCTTGACCTGTTCTCCCGAGATCCTATTGGTCTCCTCGTCGCTGCGATTCCACGGTAAAACCGGCAATGGCTTGGCGGAAGGCTGCGGGACGTAGTTTTTTGAACTCTTTGGCGTACGTTTTCCTGTGGATTTCTTTGTGGCAGTGCTACTGATGCTCCTCGTGGCAGTGCTCTTCCGCTTACGCTGAGGAGATGGCTGAAGCACCGGAGATGGCTGACGGGCCGGAGATGGCTGCCGCGCAGGAGATGGCTGACGGGCAGGAGATGGCTGCCGCGCAGGAGATGGCTGACGGGCCGGAGATGGCTGCCGCGCAGGAGATGGCTGACGGGCCGGAGATGGCTGCCGCGCAGGAGATAGCTAAAGAGGCTCAGACTGCTGACGCTGCGGAGACAGCGGGGGTGCCAGTGACCTCCAATTTGGAAGCACAATGTGTTCCTTCTTCCAAAGAATGGTTGTTTTCACTACAAATTTGAGTTGAGTTTCCCCTTCACCTGTAGCATGGTCAAGATGTGCTTCCTCATATTCCTTCACAACCTCATCCACCCCGACAATAGCATAGCCATCTGGAATCGGTCGGAAGTGGTAAGTTCCACCAGCTACAGGAGGTAAGGCATAGCCGACAGCCACCTTAATGGATAAGCCCATTAATCTCACATGCAGCTCAGCGTGTTCGCTCTCCGTGATCTCATCAACGGGGTATCGAGGACCCGTCATTTCAAGCGTGGGCTGCACGTTCTCCGTGGAAGCCACACTGCTTTTCCGCGCAGAGTCTGGGCCGCGGGCAGCTTCCAATGCAGGCTCTTCGTGCCGCTGAGATGGGCCGGTAGCTTGATGGCTCTGTTGTGCATTCACTTGCGCCTGCAGCGCCGCAAGTGCATGTTCTATCTGTGTCATCCGCTTTGTACGCTCTTTTTCTTTTCTGCCGCGCCATCTGTAAGAGTCGCTCCAGTCGGCAAACCCATCCTTCCATGTCATACCCCCTGTGCCTCGTGCATGTCCAGGGTGTTCTTTTTTACCGATGGCGCGTGTGAGCTGGTCATTCTCTCTGTCGGGATGGAAGGTCCTGGCGGATGTTTCCTCGTATGCCGTGATGAGTTCAGTGACGGGTTTGGCAAGGATGGTTGGGAAGATACACAATCTTGTTTCTGGGTCCAACCTTGCCCCGATTCCGTAGAACCAAGTCTTTGCACGTAGGTCCCACCCATCTGTCTGGGGTGTGATCCCTCTCTCGCGCAGGGCCCTCTCAGCTTCCTCCCACTTAGGCCTCTGAGATATGTAGCCACCTGACCCCGTCCTCTGGTGATATTCCTTCTTCAGGGCATTAAGCGTATTGGTTTCTGACCTCTTTTTAGCTATAGCACTTTTTTTATATGTCTCAAATTCGGGCCAGTGAGGTCTTATCTTCGCATAATATGCGTCTTCGAAATCTGGAGTCTCGCCAGATTTGACAAATTTGTTCAATTTTGTCTTCCAGTTGCGGAAAGCCTCAGCCATCTTCTTTAGAGTCCACTCTTTGACCTTTTTCTTTATAACCGGGTTGTTTTCATCCTCCTCTGGCGGAAGGGTGAAATTTACCAACAACGAATTCCAAAGCGTTTCTTTGGATCTGTCATCGACAAAGGTACCGTCGCCCTTCTTTGGCTTATTCCAATTTTCAATTATGATTGGGATTTGGTCCCTAACAAGAACTCCAGCCTGACGTACAAATTTTTCTGCGGCCTTCTTGGGCTCCATCGGTCTGCCATCAACACGGACTGCTTCGATCGTGAACTTTGCACGATCTTTCAACCGCTGGCTCGCGCCTCGCTTGCTCTTTTTCGTAGAAGAAGATGGTTGCTGGCTGGTCGATCCAGAGGGCTAAAAGAAGAAAGAAGCGTTAATTAATACATGTAGAAGAAGATTGTTGGTGGAAGTCAGCTGAGGCTTAATCAATGCATATACCTCGCCGGACTTTGTAACCATTAAATTGCGTTCACCGGAGTCTTCATCTTCTCCATGACTAGTACTTGAGTTGTCGTCGTCATGTCCCTCCAAGTTCAGATATTGTGAGGTGTCCTCATCAATAATGTTCTCCATTATTTCTTCTTCTTCAAGGTTTCTACTAAGTGGATCCATAGTTTCTAAAACAATAATATTATCTAGAGTAAGAGTGTAAACATTCAAGTGGACTTGGATTCATACACAAATATACATATTATTCATACCAAAATACACAAATAAATACACAAATGAGTCAGAGGTCCAATTTGTATACAAGTTTTAATCTATGCATGTAGTACAATTTATCGAGCAAACAAGTTTTAATCAGGATGAGTCAGCAATCATACACGTGGCAGACACGTGGCGCTCACCGGTGGGGTGACGTTGGTCTCGTCGGGCGGCGGTGCTCGTCGGGCGGATGCGGCGGTCTCGTCGGGCGGCGGTGCTAGCGGCGGGCTCGTCGGGCGGTGGGCGGCGTCGGCGTTTAGGCGTGGCCTATGAGCTCCGAAGCAGCGGCGGCGAGACGCTCCCGCACGGGGAAGAGAGCGAGGTGGTCAGTTAGGGTTTAGGCGTGGCCTATTATAATATCTTTGCTATAAGCTATTTTATTTTTACTCCACATGCTTCTAATTCACATGTGCAAGGTTTAGATCGTCGGGGGTCGATGTCACTACGTTCATCTCGCCCATCTTTGGCACCCTGGAATCGTTCCGAGGGTCAATATATTATGCAAAGAACTGTGTTTATATCGTTCCGAGGCGTCGGCGTTTAGGCGTGGCCCAATCGAAGCCGCAGAGCATGCTGGCCAGGGCGAACTCCACGTTCATCAGCGCCGACCTAGGCCAGGAGGGGGGATGCCACATCGGAGCTCGCACCCCACCTAGGCCGCATCGCGAGCTCGCACCCCATGGCCACCACCGGAGCTTGCACCCCACCTAGGCCGCCCCCGCAGCCGAGAGGGGAGGCCGTCCCCGTACCGCGCCTGGGCCCTGGGCCTCCCCGACGAATCCGCCTCCCTGACCCATCCCCTCCACTTCCCTGTCATTGGCCCCAATCTGTGGACGCGCTCGCGTAGCCGCTCCTGCCCGCCACACCCGATGACGCGAGCTACCGGCTCCGGCGAGGAACTGCTCGGGGGCGAGCACGGGGAGGCACGGGCGAGCACGGGGGCGAGCACGGGGAGGCAACGGGCGAGCACGACGACGACGGGCAGCTGCAACGGCGGCCGGACAGAGGCGGCCGGCGACGTGGCAGAGCGACAACGGCGACGTGGCAGAGCAGCCTGCAAAGGGGGGCGCCGGCGACGAAACAGAGAAGGGGAGGAAACAGAGCATGCTCACCACGGCGTCGGCGTCGGGCAGCTGCAACGGCGGCCGGACAGAGGCGGCCGGACAGAGGCGGTGGCGGTCGTCGGCTTCGGTGGCGCGCGAGGACGACGAGGGGTGGCGGTCGTCGGCTTCGGTGGCGCGCGAGGACGATGAGGCGGTGGCGGTCGTCGGCTTCGGTGGTGGCGAGGACGACGGCGAGGGGTTCGGGCTCTGGCGGCGGTGGCGCGATCTGGCTCTGGGGGGAAGAAAGGAGCGAAGGGGCACATTAAATACCCCCCCTTTAACACTGGTTCGTGGCAGGAACCGGTGTTAAAGGGGGGGGGAATTCGTTTGCGCGCGCATTTATTACCCCCCCCCCCCCCTTTAACACCGGTTCCTGCCACGAACGGGTGTTAAAGGGGGGTGGGTGCGCGCGGGAAACGAAATAAATGCCCCCCTTTAACACCGGTTCCTGTCTGGAACCGGTGTTAAAGGGGGGGCATTTATTTCATGCATTAAAGGGGCTTTTTTAATTCAAAAAATATGATATGAATTTAGAAAATTCATATCTTTTTCATTTCAACTCAGAAAAATATGAATAATATATCATAATTTTCAGAAAAATAATATCTATCCATTCATGTAAATCATTTTATATTTACTTTACATGAATTTTTTTAAAATAATTAAAACACTTATTTCATGCATTAAAGGGGCTTTTTTAATTCAAAAAATATGATATGAATTTAGAAAATTCATATCTTTTTCATTTCAACTCAGAAAAATATGAATAATATATCATAATTTTCAGAAAAATAATATCTATCCATTCATGTAAATGATTTTTATTAGATCAAATCATATTTTAATGCCGCATCTTGTGTATTAACATTTTTGAATTGATTGGATATTTAAATGTCGCATCTTTTGTATACACTTGAATCTCACCAAGCCTCTCTCAACTTGCATTGTTTTTTGATCAATGTGTTGGTGGTTTTTTGAATTAGCCATTTGGTGGTTGCTTCACAAAACCGTCCGTTTTTTATGCTCGGAAAATGGAAAATGCCTTTTTGGTGCGATAAAAAGGAAAACTCCTCTTGCAAACTAAGCCTTGATTCTAGCCATAACATTGGTCATTTGACCCGAAAGCCAAGAAACCTCGAATGAGATAGGTCATTTTGAGACAGTTACATAAAGCCGAACTGGAACTGAAAATTAAGATACATAAAAGAACTGAAAATTAAGATACATAAAAGAACTGAAAATTAAGATACATGGCCAGATTAAGTAACAATCGGCCGAACTGGAACTGAAAATTAAGATACATAAAAGAACTGAAAATTAAGATACATGGCCAGATTAAGTAACAATCGGCCGAACTTGTTTCGGAATGTTGGAGTGATTCAGTCATGCTCCTGCCTACACCTGTAATACTCGCCACTGTAGTCGTCGTACTCGCCGCTGCCGTCATCGCTGTCGTCATCGGGGTCGCCGTAATTGAACCTCTGGAGAGTACGCGTGGGCTGGACTTGAGGGTAGCGCGTGGGCTGGACTTGAGGGTAGCGCAGACGGGGGTTAGAGTCGGCGGCAGTGTCATAGGCCATGACGCTCTGGAGAGTCCGACCGCGCCACCATAGCCGACGGCCGGCCTCGTTGAAGTTAGGAGGAGGTGGGCCGTCCTCCTCGTGCCTGGCGAGCGCCCTCTCATGCCGATCCACGAAGAAGGCTTCCCAAGTAGGGAAATAGTCGGGATGCCATCTGGGATTCCTCCGCTGATCCTGCGTGAGCTCGAAGTAGTAGTGGTTCGTGATGGCCATCCGGCGCGCCACACCTAGAGGGACAGGAGGAACCGGCACGCCTCCGACGCTCAGCATCCAGCCGACGGGGACACAGTAGCCCGGCGGGCAGGGGTAGTTCGAGGCGCAAAGCGCCTCCGCCTCCCTGGGGTTAGTGCTACGGTGGAAGCCATGGGAAAGAGTGATGAGGTTGCAGATATGAGTCTAGAGATGTGCAATGACAATGGAGGCCAACCCCCTACATATATATATAGTGAACTAGCGGGAAGAACTGGAGGGAAGAACTGGCGGGAAGAAAAATGGCGGGAAGAAAAATGGCGGGAAGAACTGGCGGGAAGAAAAATGGAGGGAAGAAAAATGGCGGGATGAACCTTTAGTCCCGGTTGGAGACACCAACCGGGACTAAATATGAACCTTTAGTCCCGGTTGGAGACACCAACCGGGACAAAACACGAGTCAGCACTAATAATAGGGGTGAGTGCATGTCGACATTATGTCGTGCGGCGTGTACCTTGTCCCGGATGGTGTCACCAACCGGGACTAAAGATGAACCTTTAGTCCCGGTTGGAGACACCAACCGGGACTAATAATAGGGGTGAGTGTCGACATTATTTTGTAAGTGTCAACACTATGTCGAGCTGCTTGTACTATAAATAGGCATCCTTGTGAGTCCAGTCCTCCAGCCAGTTTGAGGCAAGGACACCACTACGGCCAGTTTCAGGGAGATGCCGACGGAGCCCAGTCCTCCGGCATCTCCAAGAAACTGGTCATAGAGGCACTCCCTAATATGTGAAATTAGTTAGCTCCCTGGTGTATTGATCTAGTTAGAGAAGTTACAAAGCTGCAAGATGGTTTTCGAGAGCAGGGACACCACTACGGCCAGTTTCAGGGAAATGCCGACGGAGCCTAGTCCTCCGGCATCTCCAAGAAACTGGTCATAGAGGCACTCCCTAATATGTGACCGCGCGCGTTTGGAGATCAGATCTTAATGGTAAGTACGAATCGGGACAACTTCTTCTCATAGTCCCGGTCCATCCACAAAACATGACTAACACTCAAGACATGTATTAATATTAAAAACATGAATTAGAGTTACATAATATGAGCATGAACTTCTTGGCATATGCCCTTCCTTATGATCGCTTCAGACGTAACCATGGAGCATCTTCTTTACTTAACGGAATGCTTGGGTCAGTTTTCACTGTGAAGGGCGGAATTTCATCAAACTTATTATAATCTTCTGACATGTCTGTCTTGTCCTCGATTCCCACGATGTTTCTTTTCCCTGAAAGAACTATGTGACGCTTTGGCTCATCATATGATGTATTCGTTTGCATATTTTTTCTTTTTTTTGGTCTGGAGGACATGTCCTTCACATAGAAAACCTGAGCCACATCATTGGCTAGGACGAATGGTTCGTCTAAGTTCTTCATAAGATTGTTGAGATCCACCGTTGTCATTCCGTACTTCTTGTCTACCTCAACCCCTCCTCCTGTTAGCTTGACCCATTTGCATCGAAACAAGGGGACCTTAAAATTAGGTCCATAGTCAAGTTCCCATATCTCCTCTATGAACCCATAATACGTGGTCTTTTTAGGCCCATTGTCTTCTGCTGCATCGAAGCGGACACCACTGTTTTGGTTGGTGCTCTTTTTATCTTGGCCTATCGTGTAAAATGTATTCCCATTTATCTCGTACCTTTGGAAAGTACATACAGTCGAAGACGGTGTCCTGGCCAACAAGTACAGCTGATCCCCAACAGTGGTGTTATTCGTGAGAAGTCTTTGCAGCCAGCCGCCAAAACTCGCCATGTGTTCACTTATAATCCATTCATCAGACTGCCCTGGGTGTTTGAGGCGTATTAAATTCTTGTGTTCATTGATATACGGGGCAACCAAGATAGATCTTTGTAAAACCGTGTAGTGTGCTTGATTGAGAGAATGCCCGTCCCTACATATCATTGCTTTACATCCTAGGGTGCCTTTTCCACGCAGTCTCCCCTCATGTCGTGATTCTGGAACACCAATCGCCTTAAGGTCAGGAATAAAATCAACACAGAACTCAATGACCTCCTCTGTTACATAGCCCTTGGAGATGCTTCCTTCTGGCCTAGCACGGTTATGAACATATTTCTTTAAGACTCCCATGTACCTCTCAAAGGGGAACATATTGTGTAGAAATACAGGACCGAGAATGGCAATCTCTTCTACTAGGTGAACCAGGAGATGCGTCATAATATTGAAGAAGGATGGTGGGAACACCAACTCAAAGCTGACAAGACATTGGGCCACATCTGTTTGTAACCCTGGTAGGCTTTCTGGATCGATTACCTTCTGAGATATTGCATTGAGGAATGCACATAGCTTCACAATGGGTACTCGAACATTTTCAGGTAGAAGCCCCCCCAATGCAATCGGAAGCAATTGTGTCATAATCACGTGGCAGTCATGAGACTTCAGGTTTTGGAATTTTTTCTCTGCCATATTTATTATTCCCTTTATATTCGACGAGAAGCCAGACGGGACCTTGATATTGCTCAGACATTCAAAAAAGATTTCCTTCTCTGCTTTGGTAAGAGCGTAGCTGGCAGGAGTTAAGTGGCATCGTTTACCCTTCTCGTTCTCAGGATGCATAGGCTCTTCAGGGGCCTTCAGACGTTGCTGGTCCTGTCGTGCTTCCGGTGTATCTTTTGTCTTCCCATACACTCCTAGAAAGCCTAGCAGGTTCACGCAAACATTCTTCGTCACGTGCATCACGTCGATTGAAGAGCGGACCTCTAAGACTTTCCAATAGGGTAGGTCCCAAAATATAGATTGCTTCTTCCACATGGGCGCGTGTCCGGCATCGTCATTCGGAACAGATAGACTGCCAGGACCTTTTCCAAAGATTACTTCTAGGTCCTTGACCATACCAAATACCTCCTCACCGGTACGGAGGACAGGCTTCCTCCGGGGTTCTGCCAGACGTTTGAAATGCTTGCCTTTCTTTCTTACTGGATGCAGGTTCGGAAGAAATCGGCGATACCCTAGGTACACAACCTTCTTACATTTATCCAAATATACACTTTCAGTATCATCTAAACAGTGTGTGCATGCATTGTATCCCTTGTTTGTCTGCCCTGAAATGTTACTAAGAGCAGGCCAATCATTGATGGTTACGAAAAGCAATGCTCGTAGGTCCAATGGCTCCCCTTTGTGCTCATCCCACATACGTACACCTGGTTTGGCCCATAGCTGTAAAAGTTCTTCAACTAATGGCCTTAGGTACACATAAATGTCGTTGCCGGGTTGCCTCGGGCCTTGGATGAGCACTGGCATCATAATGAACTTCCTCTTCATACACAACCAAGGAGGAAGGTTATAGATACATAGGGTCACAGGCCAGGTGATGTGACTGCAGCTCTGCTCACCAAAAGGATTCATGCCGTCTGTACTTAGACCAAACCTTAAGTTCCTTGCGTCACGTGCGAAGTCCGGGTACTCTCGCTCGACTTTTCTCCACTGTGACCCATCAGCGGGGTGTCTCAACATCGCATCTTTCTTACGGTCTTCCATGTGCCATCGCAACAACTTGGCATGCTCTTTATTTCTGAAGAGACGTTTTAACCGTGGTATTATAGGAGCATACCACATAACCTTGGCGGGAACCTTCTTCCTAGGGGCCTCGCCCTCAACATCGCCAGGATCGTCTCGTCTGATCTTATACCGCAGTACAGTGCATACCGGGCATGCATCCAAATTCTCGTACTTCTCACCGCGGTAGAGGATGCAGGCATGTATCTTCTGCACGTCTAATCCTAGAGGGCAGACAACCTTCTTTGCTTGGTATGTATTGTCAGGAAACTCATTATTTCTTGGAAGAAGATTCTTCATTTTTACCAACAACTTTGAAAATGCGCTGTCAGTCACACCATTCTCTGCCTTCCATTGCAGCAAATCCAGTGTGGCACCTAGCTTTTTGTGGCCATCTTCGCAAGTTGGATACAACAATGTTTTGTGATCCTTTAACATCTGCTCCAGCTTCTCCTTCTCCTTTTCAGTTTCACATTCTTCCTTTGCATCAGTAATGGCCCGACCAAGATCGTCATCAGCGGGCCCATCTGCTCCCTCTTGATCTTCATTATCTACCTCCGTTGCATTATCATCATATTCAGGATACATATTATGATAGTTTTCATCATCCTCTTCTTCTTCGTTGTCTTCCATCACAACCCCTTTTTCTCCGTGCTTGGTCCAACAATTATAGCTGGGCATGAAACCGGATCGAAGCAGGTGGGCATGAATGGTTCTGGTATTTGAGTAGTCTTTCTTGTTCTGACAGTGAACACACGGACAGCACATAAAACCATTGTGACCACGGTTTGCATTAGCCACAACGATGAAATTTTGGAGGCCCGTAATGTACTCGGAAGTGCGGCGGTCACCGTACATCCATTGCCGATTCATCTGCATTAATATGTAGTATATATCAAAAAATAATAGGGAGATGACCATTTATATATATAGTACATCAATGACACATGAAACTATAGTTGCCGACCTCGACCGAGATGGAAAGAGCAACAAGAAAGCTTATTTTGAGCTCTCGGGCATTTCACCGAACACCTCTAGTGCATATGAAAAAAACACAAACTAGCACTCTTCACACCCTCTTGCTAGGCTCCAAAATGTGAAAGAATGGAAGAGTGGGGTGTGTGTGGGCTGGGGTGGTGTCTTATATAGCCCCCCCCTTTAACACCGGTTCGTGCCACGAACCGGTGTTAAAGGGGGGGGTGCGCGGGCCACTGGTGCAGGGACCTTTAACACCGGTTCGTGCCACGAACCGGTGTTAAAGGGGGGGCTCCTTTAATGCCGCAGAGGCCACGCTGGTACGGCCCCCCCTTTAACACCGGTTCGTAGAAGAACCGGTGTTAAAGCCCCTTTTCGGGATCAACAAAAGCCCTCGTTTCCACTAGTGTTAGTATTTGCGGCATAAAAATTACGCCACTACATGTTAGAACATAATGTACACCTTGTGTCGAGAGCATATCCTCTACGATACATTCTCAACAAAATGGTGCTTTCAGGAAGATTGGCAAAATGGGCAATGTTATTGTCATAATTTGATATTAAATACGTGTCACAAAAAGGCATAAAGGGCCAGGCCTTGGCTAAATTTTTAGTCACGCATCCGATCCCTGATAATTTTTTAGTCAACGATGACTTGCCAGATCAAGAAGTGTTCACTACATCGGTCTCAAGTTCAACATGGCAAATGTATTTTGATGGCGTTTGTCAAAAATCAGGGGCAGGTGCCGGGGTCGTCTTTGTTACACCCACCGAAGATATAATTCCGTACTCGTTTACCTTAACTTCGGCGGTGTCAAATAATTCCGCCGAGTATGAGGCTTTGATAATCGGGCTTGAACTCGCTTTGAATATGGGATTAGATTCACTCACCATGTATGGTGATTCACAATTGGTGATTAACCAATTGCTGGGAATCTACATGGTTAATAAGAAGAATTAAAGCCATACTTTAGACAAGCCAAAATGCTCATGTCTAGATTTGCCGACTTAAACATTCAACATATTGTTAGAAGCCAAAATGACAAGGCTGATGCTTTAGCAAGTTTAGCTGCTAGCATGTCACTAACTTCTCATCAATCGATGGATGTTCATATCGAGGAAAGAAGAATCTTGCCAATACTTGCTGAAGGAGAAGAAACGATAATAGCTTCGGCAATAACAGCCGACATATGCGGAATTGAGGCAGGGGATTGGCGAGAGCCATTCTTAGAGTATTTACTTCACGGATATTTACCTTTGGATACTAGCGAAAGATCTCGAACCCGCAAGAGATCAATTAAATATACATGCATCAATGACACGCTCTATAGGCGTTCACATGATGATATTCTACTGCGTTGCCTAGCTGGAAATGAAATTATGGAGGCGTTGAATGAGATTCATGCTGGAGTATGCGGCTCGCACCAATTTGGCTCTAACCTACATTATCAACTTAGGCGCTTAGGTTATTATTGGCCAACAATGTTTGGCGATGCCACTAAATTTGCAAAGAAATGCCATGAGTGTCAAATACATGCTGACTTTATACATCAACCACATGAACTACTTCATGCAACAAATATAGCTTGGCCATTCGAAATGTGGGGAATGGATATAGTGGAGCCAATTCATCCACCATCGTCCAAAGGTCACAAGTTTATTTTGGCCGCGACGATTATTTATCTAAGTGGGATGAACTTATACCACTAAAAGAGGACAAAGCGGAGAATGTGGAGCACTTTATAAGAGCACATCACATATATCGCTTTGGTGTTCCTTCTCGGATCATGTTTGGTAATGGAACCCCTTTCAAAAATAAATATGTAGACAAATTATGTTCTCATTTCTACTCTATGGCCTATAATCCAGCCGCAAATGGACAGGCGGAGGCTTTTAATAAAACTCTTCACAAATTATTAAAGAAAGTGGTATCACAAAATAAACGAGAGTGGCATGAAAAACTCCTTGAAGCCATGTGGGCTTACAGAATCACAACGCGAGCACCAACGGGAATGGCGCCTTATTCCCTGGTATTTGGGGGAGAAGCTGTTCTACCTTTGGAAGTGCAAAGTACTTTGCTAAGGATACTCACGAAAACTTATCAGAAGAAAAATCAATACAATTACGTCTCGATGAGTTGGAAAGACTTGAAGTAAAACGGCTTCAAGCCTTGCAGAATCTAAAAGCATACCAAGCTAGGATGTCTCGAGCATTCGACAAACGTGTTAAACGAAGGTCGTTTAAGCAAGGATACCTAGTACTTGCTGTCATTTTCCCTATGAATATCACACGCCGAAATTCGAACCTAAATGGGAAGGCCCATTTATAATAAAAGAGGTTTATTCTAGCGGGACATACAAAATTATCTCACCGGATAGAAAATATTCGCCAGAGCCGGTAAATGGAAAATTTCTTAAACGTTACTATGCTTGAGTAAATAAAAATAAAAATACTCCATACGTTCACGAGTATAAACTGAAACGTACATAAAAATATATATATTAGGAAAAATACGACATGCACTTACGAGTATCAGGAACAAGATCGAACTGATCTGTACTCCCGGAGGAGATCGCTAACTTATATGCCTGGTATAAAAAAAGATTAGAAAGATGATTGAGACGAGAGAGCAGCTTACATCAATGACTGATGGTTGTACATACTTAAAGAAGAAAATCTGATAGAGATCGATCTGGCGTAAAATAGCTAATATACCGCGCTAAGAAAAGTGGAGCACGTGGGGGAGATATATACGGACTATTGCTAAACCTTTAGGAACGAGATGTTGACTAGCACGCTACTGAAATATCGGCACCGGTAGCTAGCTGTGGTTAGCCAATTTTCAAACCGTGGCTCCTTATCCTTTGGAATCTCAACAAATTTTTAAAGAGACGTTAAATGGTAATCTGGTTTAAAAAAACTCCAGTAATTATTCGGACATCCCATAAAAAAGGACATATACTTTCGAGCTCTGGATCCGAAACATAATAGTATTCGCGTCCAGATCTCGAGGGGCATCTGTTGATACTGATTTTGTCTCTAATTTAAAATAAGTTGGGCGACTAGGAAATATGGAAAAATAATCAGAAAAGGCCTTGCTTACAAAGCTTAAAAGTAGGAAAAAGATATATGCCGCCACCAACGGCGGTGGTCTAATATCAACCAAATTTATAACCCAAATGCTAAAAAACATCCGGATGCTGGCTGGTGGACCGAGCACTCTGTTTTGGACCGTCCATCGCACACCAATCTAAAGGCGTCTTCCGACCGAAACCACCCTGGGGGGATCCGTTGCACGTTTCGCTTCGCATCGTTCCCCATTTTGGACATCGACAACGGAGAGAGGGGAGAGAGCCCGTGCGCCGCGCGCCGCATCTGCAACTGGCGGAGTGAGGGGGGCGGCGACGTGCTCCGGCGATAGTAGCGGCTCGGCGAGATCTGTGGAGGGGGCGACCAGCCGTTGCGTGTTTCGCTTCTCTACAACGGGGAGAGGGAGAGAGGCCGCGCGCCGCATCGCGCCGCATCTGCAACTGGCGGAGGAAGGGGGCGGCGACGTGCTCCGGCAAGAGTAGCGGCTCGGCGAGATCTGTGGAGGGGTGACCATCTCGTCGGTGGAGGCGTCGGCGAAGGGAGGATCTAGTGGAGCTCGTCGGCGCTCCGAGCACCGCGTGTCGAGCTCCCGCACATCAGAGCACCAACGCGCATCTAGCACGGTGAGATAGAAGATCTCGTCGAGGGGAGCTCGTCGGCACTCCGAGCACCGCGCGTCGAGCACCCGCGCATCGAAGCACCGCGCATCTGGGGCGGGGCGAGGAGGAGTCGGTGCACCTCGTCGGCGATTCTGGGGGAGGGCCTCGGCTCGAGTACATCGTATCAAGCATCTACATCGAGCCTGGGAGGTCCCGCCTTCAGGTAATCCATGCAATTTTTCCCGCATTTTTTTGTTTTGCACGAACCCATGTCATGTTATCCTATCGATTTCATGTCTCATAGGTAAAGCAGCACTCGATCCGTATGATGATGACGGATTCTAACTTGTGTAGGGAATTTTTTTACAAAGCTCACTGCATGGATTTCAAACTTGTGTAGAAAATTTAGCAAGTCCGGTGAAAACTAAGACTGCTAGCTGGTATGGAGGGACTTGCTTTGCTTGCTTCATAGTCAAATATGCCCTATCCGTCTTAGTTGAATATGAATGTATATCACTCACTGCATGTAGGAGGAGTGTTATGGGCATTTCCTATGTTTTTGTAGTAGGAGGATTTTTTTAGCAAGGATTTCAAACTTGTGTAGGAAATTTAGCAAGTCCGGTGAAAACTAAGACTGCTAGCTGGTATGGAGGGACTTGCTTTGCTTGCTTCATAGTCAAATATGCCCTATCCGTCTTACTTGAATATGAATGTATATCACTCACTGCATGTATGACGAGTGTCATGGGCATTTCCTATGTTTTTGCAGTAGGAGGATTTTTTTAGCAAGGGCATGGTAAATTTCCCCCCGGGATTTTTCCTGTGTTTTTGCAGTAGGAGGTTTTTTTTTAGCAAGGGCATGGTAAATTTTTCCCCGAGGGATTTTTTCCTGTGTTTTCCTTGGTCTCGCGAGTTATCTAGCAGCAGTAGCACACAGTATAGTATGGCCGAAGAAGCGATCACTGTCTACCTGCACCTGTAGTGAAAACAGGTGTCGACAGACGGCAGTAGAGTAGCAGCAGGTTGTTTTCTAGAGACTGGAAAACTAGTGTTCATCACAAGAATCCTGGTTTTTCTGAATATTTTACTTAACTAAGTTGGTTCATAAAAATAAGTAAGTTGGGTCATAGGAAAAACTAAGTTGTTTTCTGCAGAGAACTAATTTGTCGGGGGGTGGTTTTCCTGTGTTTTCTGCAGTAGGGGGGGAATTAGCAAGGGCATGGTAATTTTTCATGGGATTTTTTCTTGTGTTTTCCTCGCTCTCGCGAGTTATCTAGCAGCAGTAGCACACATTATAGTGTAGGTGAAGAAGTGATCACTGTCTACCTGCACCTGTAGTCAAAACAGGTGTCGACAGACGACAGTAGAGCAGCAAAAGGTTCTGTTTTCTGAAGAAAATTACTTAACTAAGTTGGTTCATACAAATAAGTAAGTTGGGTCCTAGGATTAACTAAGTTGGTTCCTCCACAGAACTAAGTTGTTTTCCTTTTTGGAAAAGAGAACTAAGTGTCCTGGTTTTTTCTTTTGTTTTTTCTGAATATTTTTTACTTAAATAAGTTGGTTCATACAAATAAGTAAGTTGGCCCCTATGAATAACTAAGTTGGTTTCTGCAAACAACTAAGTCGGTTTCTGCTCTACTGTCGACAGATGACAGGACAGTAGAGTAGCAGAAGGTTCTGTTTTCTGAATTTTTTTTACTTAACTAAGTTGGTTCATACAAATAAGTAAGTTGGGTCCTAGGATTAACTAAGTTGGTTCATGCAGAGAACTAAGTTGTTTTCCTTTTTTTTAAAAGAGAACTAAGTTGTTTTCCTGGCTTTTTCTTTTGTTTTTTCTGAATATTTTTACTCAACTAAGTTGGTTCATATAAATAAGTAAGTTGGCCCCTATGAATAACTAAGTTGGTTTCTGCAAACAACTAAGTTGTTTTCCTTTTTGGAGAGAACTAAGTTGATTTTTGGAGAGAGCTAAGTTGTTTTACTACATCTATACATACAAGTAGAAATCCAACTAAGTTGAGTCCTAGAAAATAACTAAGTTATTCCTGCAGAAAAAGTCGAAGTCATAAAATGACGAAAGATGTTGTCAAGCGCGCCCGCCTGCGTTTACCAGCTGCACAAACTGGACAGCATGTAAAACGTCCTTTTTTCCAAGATACAACTGATATTTTTTTGTCCGAGTGCTAACTGTTGTTTTTTTGGTGGGGGTAACTTTATGCAGTCATCTTCAGGAACAAATCCTACTATTGCGGATACAACTGTTGCGCAACATACGTTGCCAGCAGCAAGACCTGGTCGTGTACGACGAACCACGGTGCGCCTTTTATTTTTCTTCTTTTTTATGTTCTATTTTTTCACGCAATAAAACAGTAACCAACTTAATTATATTATGCACATGACCTCCTTTTTTGTTACAGATAGGAAGGAATCGCGCTTCTCCGGCCAGGTTGTTCAAACTGAACCAACTGCTAGTTCAAGATCAGAAAGATCTGATAGAAGATTGGGGATGGGGAGGTATGCTTAAGGTGCAGGCAAAAGATATGCCTGTATACCTTAATATGTGGGTCTTATCATGTTTTGACCCCATACGGAGCGAGATTGTTATACCAGGAAGGGGGAGTATCCCTGTCAATGCAGACAGCTACACCAAAGTGTTCGGGATAAAGAACGAGGGGAAACAGAGGCAATTGAGTTCTTTAATAAAGAGTACAACATAGAGAGTGGCACAGCACCCGAGTGGGCCGATTGGTGCGCGATGATAAAAGGAATGGAAGGGTCTGCGGACATGAAGTTTCTGCGCGCATATTTTGCTGGCGTAATCAGCTGCTTTGTGAGCCCTACAACAGCATCAAGCATCAGCCCCAGGTCTTACCAAGCATTAGTGGACCTTAACCAGTTCCGGCGGACAAACTTCGCCCAATTTGCCATTGATCAAATAATAACAGAAGTAAATAAAATGGGAGTAAAGAAGAAATCTGTATGTTGCTGTCTTCACCATCTCGTGGTAATTTTGCGTGGAGACATCGTCTTTTTTCGAACACAAAAAATAACACTATCCGGCAGCATGTAATATCATTTTTCTAACTTACCTTTTTTGTCCTTTTTTTTTCCAATGCAGATCCTTTATCTTGATTCCCTGGATGTTGACGAGGTTCTGGAGTCCGAAGAAGTCTGTCCAATACGGGCTGCAGCATGGAATGACAAACTCATACAGGCTGTCATGCGGAAGGATGCAAAAGGGGATGGGGAGTTTGGAAAGTTGAAAGTAAGCACTTTTCTGCCCATACAAAAAACCCCTAAAAACCCCAATGTGTTTTTGATTTTACTCCATCTGTATACATTTGTTTAACACGGCTTTTTCTGTTTTTAACAACATACAGCTCAAAGAATCTGTCAGGGCTTATATAAGAGACAGTCTTTTTGTGGGCATGACAAGAACCGAAGAATTCGTGTCTGCGAAGCTGCCACGGAGCTTTTCAGACAAGGTATATGAAATAATTTAGAGTTCATAACTTGATTTCATACTATAACTAATTAGTTAGTTTCATACAAAAAAGTAAGTTGATTTTTTGCATATCACATGCTCAGTTGATTTTCCTACTTTGTAAAAGTGAGTAGAAAAGGAACAAAACAAGTAGGAAAAGCAACTTAGCTTATTCTTTTTTTGGAAAACAACTTGATTCATGTCTCATAGCTATGTTGACTTTATATTGTAGCTAAGTTGGCTCATTATACTATGAAAATCAACTTAGCTTATTCTTTTTTGGAACCAACTTGATTCATGTCTCATAGCTAAGTTGACTTTATATTGCAGCTAAGTTGGCTCATTATACTATGGAAATCAACTTAGCTTTGTGGGACCAACTTAGTTATTTTTGTGGTACCAACTTAGTTATATTTTGGAATCAACTTAGCTAATTCTAGGACCCAACTTAGTTAAACTATGAAATCGACTTAACTTTTGCGTGACCAGCTTAGTTAACTAAGTTGGCTGCTGGAGTTGTACTAATTTCTCTCCTATACCTTTTTTTTGATTTATGCAGAGAAAAAGGAAATTTGCCATCTGCGTGGGCGAGCTATGCACAGACATATCCAACAGGATCGGGACATTTGTCAAGGCTATTGGGAATATATACAATGAAGAAAGGTCTAGCTATGTTGAGGGGAGAAGAAAGAAGCAAAGGACTGATGGAGAATTCAACAACGAAGAAGATGACAGCGACCCTGATGATGGTTCTGATGGTGATGATGATAGTGAAGATGAGGATGAGGAAGATGGCGACAGCAAGGAAGAGGAGGATGAGGAAGATGGAGCTAACAGAGATGCAAACAATGGGAATGGAGGAGGAGGAGAAGATGAACAAGAGGAATATCCTGGGTGCAATTTGACCAAGATGCCAAGAAGATCAGCTAGACTGGCACCAAAGGAAAACCGAGATTGCCTAGCTAGCAACCTCAGGGAGAGGGGCACTGACTTAGGAAATCGGGATGGTGATTGTGGGAGCAACCTCGATGACTTCTCAGTGCAGGGCTTGATTCAAAGAACAAGAAGGAAAGCGGAGGAAGAACGGGCAGAAAGGTTACATGCAGGACAAGGCCATCAGACAGAAGACCAAAATTCTCTTTTAGAGTTAATAGGGATGGTTGCAGCAGAAACAAGAAAAAATGTTGGCCGCCTGCACATTGAAGCTCCTGTGTTTGATGATGATGATGGCAAGAGTGACGCCAATGCTGTCTTCCATTTGGTGGTAGATAGGGATCTGAGGGCACGCACTACAAATGTCCCTGTGGTAGATATGATTGGAAGCGAAGACGCAATACACAAGCTAACAGTAGAGTGCTTCAAACTTCAGAAATTGGATATAAGAGATGACCGGCAGGCACAGGGGACTAGGAGACAGAAGATGGCAGCACAACGTGGCCGCCTAGAAGGTGACCCAACAAACGCAGCAGCAGTAACTAAAACACCAAAGGCAAAGCCCAAAACAGTAGTTACTGCTGCTTCCACGGTCCAAGCCACCCAGCCGAGTACGCCTAGCCCACAGATACTGCAGCAGCCAGTGAAGGGATTGCCACTCCAGCAGGGAGCACCTACAGTCATACCAAAATGCCCTCGCCCCCCTCCAACAACTGGCAGCACACAGCTGAAGGTGACCGCAACTACATCGCTGCGTCCCGCAAGTACTGAAACTACAGGAATATGCAGCACACACAACACAAAAACGAGTGATGCATGTCCACTACCACCAGTGCCAAAGTTCGCACCACCAGATAAAAAAACAGCTTGGCAACATTTAGTGGATCAAGTCTGTGATCCACCATCTTTCGACCTGGGTTTTGACAGTCTAGAGGAGGAAGAAAACAAGTGCATAATTCCAGGCCATTCAACTGCAGCAAGCATAACACCGGTCAACCTGAACGATGAAAGGCTAAACGACGATTGGGCGTGGGATGAGGAAACAATGAGAGAAGCATGTGCCACAGCTGACAAGGTGGAAAAAGAAAGGGCTTCTACGAATGATCCCCCTAAGGCTGCAGTTGTTGAGCAAATATAGAGCGGTTTCCAGACACCAGCAAGGGTGGGGAGTGTCATTGTATTGGACCCTGATTCCTCTGGAAGCACAACTGCAGGAGATCGCCCACAGGTACAAGAAAGAAGAATCATTAGGCAGGCTCCTGCAGTGAAGTCACCCTACTTCGCATATGTCGATCAAATGGTGTACACATGTTCAGCTGATGTGAAAGAGTTGTACAACTTAGTTACTGCACATGGAAAAAGAACCAAAAGGGGCCAAGATATCGACAATACACCAATAATTGTATCATACGAAAAGTATTTTGTTACACTCATAGATCTTGCAAACTCCATGATGCCCTGTGGACAGTTTTCGAATACTGTAATGGAACTTGGAATAGAGTCCATAATGTTGCGGAAACTTAAAAAGATTAAGAAGATTGTCATGCCTCTGAGGGTTACGGTAAAGACCCACTTTTACAAACAGCACACTTTCCTAGCATGGTATCATTCACCATTTTTGTTTTATGTTTTTTTGGAATGTTGCATCTAATGCCTCTCTCCTGTGTTTTTTCAGAGTCTACTTAAAAATCTGAAATGCAACAAGAGAGAGCTGAAAAAGCACTTCGGCAAAGTCACTGCCCATCTTGACAGAAAAGATACTGTAAGTTATTTCTTCAAACTTCCAAGCTGGCCACACCATATAACTAAGTTGATTCAAACTAAGACTAAGTTGGTCTCACAACTATAACTAAGTTGTCCACACCATATAACTAAGTTGATTCAAACTAAGACTAAGTTGGTCCCACAACTATAACTAAGTCGACCCCAAACTTAGTCTAAGTTGGTTCCACAAATATAACTAAGTTGGTCCCACCCCCTTGTAACCAAGTTGATTCAAACTAAGACTAAGTTGGTCCCACAACTATAACTAAGTTGGTCCCAAACTTAGTCTAAGTTGGTCCCACAAATATAACTAAGTTGGTCCCACCCCCTTTTAACCAAGTTGGTTCCAAATTAGTCTAACTTGGTCCCAGCCATATAGCTAAGTTGCTTTTTTTCCTACTGGTTTTGTTCCTTTCTTCTACTCACTTTTTTGGTTTGTTTTTTGAAAAAACACAGGTTATGATGTCCGTGCTCGAGAACTTGGCACCAGGCGAGCGCAACCACGTCAATCATTACTGGTTGTTTGTCATCAACATAAGGGATAAAAGGTTCGAAGTTCTTGATTCGATCAGGTCATTATCGGACAAGAAGTTCAATGATATTGTCGACGAATTAGTTGATCCCATCAAGATTTTATGGGAAGAAAACTATGCAAATTCAGCAGTGCAGATCAGATATTACAAAGTTGAAGACATCAACCCTCCAAAGCAGTCGACAACGTGAGTATATGCAGTGCTGCTGGCTCGAGGTCCACGGCAGTAGATGCAGTGCGGCTGATTAGTGCCTCGCGGCTGGCGCTGTACCGGACATGGCGCTCGCTGATGGCCACAGCACGGGCGCGGAGGGCCTGTATCTAACCATCCAGTCGACGGCGAGAGAAAAGCGTGGTCATCAGGCGTTTGGACCAGACAACCAAGCCGAGATGATCCCTCAGCCCGCCGCACTGGACGCGGAAGATGTAGATGTCAACACAGCCCATCTAAGTTGGCACATAATATGAACTAATATGAAACTAATTAGTTAGCTAAGTTGTGTTCATCAGTATATATTAGAAGACATATATACCCAAGTTGGCTCATACCATAGCCAACTTGGTTTCTGCAAAAAACTGGGTGCAAAACTAGGAACCAACTTGGTTATGTTCAGGAACCAAGTTAGTGAATTCACAGAAACCAAGTTGGATGCCTCCAGGAACCAACTTTGGTACATATGCCTTGTAATGCAAAACTGGGTTACATACAAATGGGTTATAAAAAACAGGAACAAACTTTTTCTGTTATAAAAAAATGTGAACTCAACTTTGTTCTAAACAAGGAACCCAGCTTACATATAACAAAACTTACACCCTTTTGGTCAGGACACAAACCACATTAAAACCCACTACTTATGGCCCAACCCAGAAGTACACGTAGCAGCGTTTGTCCAGGCTCAGAACACAAACCACATAGGTTAATTTTTTTAGCTTGCAACTCAATGCCAGATGGTATCCTTCCTTTCTTCCGCCCTTTAGTGTTAGACCTGGGAGGGTTTAGTGTTACAAAATGTTCTCTATTCGGCTCAACCACACCACCCAACTGTTGAACAGGAGACGCACCCCCCGATGTTGTTTGTCGGGCACGGTCTAGTTGTCGAGCAGCAGCAGGGCCAGGTTGTGTTGCATGTGGTGGAGAAGGTGTTTCGTGCATCACCCCTCGCACACTTGATGATCTTTGTTGTGTTGTAGACGGAGGTGGCGGCGGGGCTGGCATAGGGCCTGAATTACCACGGTGACTGCTGGGAGGTTTTGGCCACGACCCTGTTGGCAAGGGCCCTGCTGCCATTGATTGGTGCACGTTAGGAGCTGAAGAAATGGGGCGATGCACATTAGGGGTTGATGTTTGTTGCAGTGCATTAGGAGTTGTTGTTTGTTGCAATGTGCTGGGAGTTGTAGTGTCATGCGACGCATTAGGGGCGCTGTTTGTGCGGGCTGGTTTCTTCTTTTTGCGAACTTTGTTCAATTGCGCAAACTCAGATTTCATCTCCCTGATGTGCCTACGAGCAATAGCTTCTGCCTGATCTGATTCACTAAGAATTTTAGCCATTTGCACGAACGATCTAGACAAGTTTGCAAACCTTAGCTTCTGCCGAGACTGTTTAGGCATCACATCATCTTGTACCTGCTCAGCAGGCAGCGCCACATCCTCAACTGCTTGCTGAGTCCAACGTTTAAGAATGAACCTTTCCGGTAGTGCATCAATACCTAGATGTGTGAACACTTTCAACACATTGCAGCACAGGATGCCATCACGCTGGTACTTGCAACAATCGCAGTTGAATTGCCCAGCATTTGCATTAACCATGTATGTCTTAGAGCCATAAGGGTAGCACTTGACATTGTTAGGAACCAACAAGTACATGTTCTGGCCTTGTGCTTGCACATTGTAGCGCCCAATAAGCTCGAATTCCACCCTGAACCTCAAGTAGATGTCCCTTGTGTAAACAGCTAGTGCATGCTTCTCTATTGGGAATGGGGACCATGGCCTCACCTCAAGCTCATCCGTCCGGTAATCATTGCAGCCCTCTCTACCCAAAATCTTGGCCTGAATCTTCTCATACTGCCTTACAAAGTGCTTGATAGAGTTCTGGGGATTGATGTACCTTTTTAGGACAGCATTGAATCCTTCACTCCTTTGAGTTGACTGCAAGAAAGGGAAGAAGCATTCCCTGAAATAACATGGAACCCATGTATGAGCATATTTTTTTAACCAAGCAAAAGTTTCATTCCCAGACAATCCCCACTTCACAACCATTGCTGCCCAAGTTGCTTCGAACTCTTCAACAGTCATGCTCTCATCAATGCACTCATTGAACTCCTCAGCTAGACCAGGATGACGCCCAAGGAAGGACCCTAGCTTCTCGTTGGCTTTTTTAATCACGTGCCAACGGCAATTTCTGTGCACACTATCGGGGAAAATAGCTTTAATTGCATTCTTCATAGCCCAGTCCTGGACTGTGATTATGTTGGTGGGCGGCTTCCCATGCATTGCTTCGAGGAACTGTCTAAAAAGCCACTTAAAGCTGTCCTCTCTCTCATCTCTGAGAAAACCACAACCCAGCAAAAAAGACTGCCCATGCCTATTTATGCCAATAAACGGCGCAAAAGGCATGTTGAAACGATTTGTACAGAAAGTTGTGTCGAACGACACACAGTCGTGATATGCTTCCACATAAGCTTTTCTTGCCAAACCATCAACCCAGAATATGTTTTCAACTCTGTTCTCTGAATCAAAGGAAAATTTGTAGTAGAATTCGGGGTCCTTTGCCTGCAGCTCTTTGAAGTGCTCAAGTGTTTCACCTATGTCGAACTCTTTGTTTTCACTCCTAAATTTTGACCGCAAGTTTGATATTGTCTTGGGGTCATACGGTACAAAAGCATCCTCACCATAAAATTCAGACATGACCTCCATCATGCGACCTGCACATTAGCAAAACAACTTAGGAGGATGCCCTGAAACAACTTAACATAATAGCAGTAGCAAGTTAGTAACAAATCAGAAGTCACAAACCTGTTTCCAAGTTGCAATTATGCAGACACTTCAGGAACTCTTTCTCGTCACGGGGGATACCCCTATGCGATCTCAAGTACTTCGCAAGTGATGGCCTTTCTATCAAAGGATGGTTGTGTTCAGCGATGAAGTAGGTCACCTGCCACTTGTTATCAATCAGTTTGACGAACATTCTAGCTTGGCAATTTGTTTGTTTGATACTTTCCCTCTTGCGCTTAACCCCAAATTTGCTGCTACTTTTTTTGGATGAACCACTCTTTCGAGCTTCAACATCGCCATCATCAAGCTGAACAGGGCTGATATCTTCTACAATAGTCATTCTCTCCTGTTGCTCCTCCTCCTCTGTTTTAGGCCTACGAAACTTGTTGCACACAAACTGTTGTTTTACTATCTGATCTCTGTTTCTCCCTTTCTGAGATGTGTGAGCTTTGATAGAAAAACCCAGTTTAAGAGCATAAGCATTATAATGTGCTTTTGCACTCGAAATTGTGTCAAACCTCATCCCTAGGAAAGGCTCCTGCGGACTGGATGCAACTTCCTCGTTCATGCCAGCTCCATCAACATCACCTTCCCCCAAGTTAGGGTAGGTGGTCGAATCCGTAGGAATAGTAGACGCGGGAATACCATGGTCACCAGCAGGGGACAACTCTCTGTTATGTTGCGGGACCCCTACCACTTTGTTCATCAGACTGACCGCCAAGAGGCGCTGCCCTCTCATCAACCGCTGGATCCGGAGATTCTCCAACAAACTCTGCTGGACCTGCCTGAGTGCAGTATAACGGCTCCATGTCAGGAACATCACCATCTTTCGTAGGGGGGGCATTAAGATCGAAAGTTGACATCTGATACAAATAAAACGTGACGATTAGGATTTTACTTTTGGTTGCCTCTGTAATCTGTTCTTCTTTTTTGTACATGCACATCCATGCTATTTTTCCCCCGGGATACTTTACTGATTTTTGGTTCCTGTTCCATAACTAACTTGGTTCTTTTTTTCTTACCAGATTACTGCACAGGAGAGAGGATAGTGTGTGGATGCAAAGCAAAATACAAAGATGCAAAAAATCCAAAAGAACCAGGTTTTTTGTACATGCACATCCATGCTATTTTTTCCCTGGGATACTTTACTGATTTTTGGTTCCTGTTCCATAACTAACTTGGTTCTTTTTTATAACTAATTTGGTCCCTTCTACATAACTAACCTGGTTCCTTTTTTTCTTACCAGATTACTGCACAGGAGAGAGAGGATAGTGTGTGGATGCTTAGCAAAAAACAAAGATGCAAAAAATCAAGGAGCTACCAAGAAAAAAACTTTTCTTTTGTTGCACACTGTTAGAAAACTTGTCTGCATTGACAGGGATACTCCACCTTTTCTGTCCAGGCAGGATCTGTTGGATCTGGGGGGATGACTGTGCTTATGTGTGTTTTGTGTGTTTTGTGGATGATGTTCTTGATTTTTGTGCTTATGTGTGTTTTGTGTGTTTTGTTGGATCTGGGGGGTGACTGTGCTTAATCCTCCCTCGTGCAGGATTTTTTCTGTGTTGGATACTTTCTGAGAGAATGGGATGGGGAGATGGAGAGGGGGAGATTTTTTACCTTCTTTTTCAGAAGCTAGATGAGTTGCACCTGGGGGATCCGGGGGGATGGATAGCTGGGAGAAGATCTGGAAGCCATGGAGAACTGGAGGAGGAAGAAAGAACAGGGGAGGAGGGTGGTGGGGAGGAGGGTGGTCTGGACGTGACGTGGATGGCTGGGACGGGGGTGGCGCGCAGTGGGACGGGGTGGGGGCTCCGATTTCCTGGGCGAGTGTCGTCTAGTACGGACGGGCATCCGGATGCCGGCTAGCATCGTCCATTTTATAAAGTCACGAGTAGTTAAATATACGACCGTGAAATAAAAAAGCCTATAAAATACGGTTTGCATTGTTTTACAATATATAACAATATTTTATATAGAGATTCCATCAAATTAAATTTTACAATGCATATAAAAATTAATATTTGCTAGTCGTATAAGCTAGAAGTCAGCATGGTAGCCAACTCACGATGCTATTAGGTCATAGTAGTAGCCAACTCACGTGCTATTAGGTCATAGTACATACGAAAACAACCACATGCGGCGCTACATGCATGAATCGTGTATGGATTAAGTGGCATTTTTGCCGATTAACATATATTAGATTAATTATCCAGCCCAAAGCCCATACATGCTGTTTAGCCTTTTATTAACAAAGGAAGGATCATTAAGCTAAATGATGGAATATTTATTAGACCCACATACAGAAACCCAAGTAGGCCAAAAAAGCTACGCTTTGCTCCATAGGAGTTGTGATTGTACTTGGTCACCTCCACGTTCGATTCAATACTCCTTCAATCAGCGATTAATAAGAGGAAAAGATAAAAGAAGAAATAGAGAGAAGCGCAAACCGCTGCCTCAACTCCACGAACGTGGGAGCGTCTCCTTGCATCGACAAAGAACCGCTGCCTCCCTCACCTATAAATAAGTACCAGCGGCAGACACTAGCCGTGGCCCATCATCATTCGCTCGCCCGCACATCCCCAGCCGTACATACTCCATCCCTTCCATCAGTTCACAGAACAGCAAATACACAAAGCAAGAAAGAATAAAATAGAAGAAGAAGACAACAAGGAGCACTTCGGTGTTTGTTCAAGACAAGGTGGGATTCATGGCTTTTCTGGGATTCATGGCTTTTCTTTAACCTTTGGTTTGGCCATGCGTACAAACCCAAGGATCTCCATCTTCAACTTCTTCTTTAGCCTTTGATTTGGCCATGAGTACAGATCAAAGAGCTTTCTTGCTTATTTAAAAATCATGCACTTGGTTAGGCATGGGTACAAACCAAGTAGCTTGCTCACATCTACTAGAATAAAGAGCTTTCTTCATCTTCTTCGAAATCGTCGCCCTTGCTCCGGCCATCATGGTACGAGCCGAGGAGCATATTTGCATACATTTGTTCTTGATGTCATCTCTCTTGATTTGGTTCCTTTAGCGATACAAACCAGGATGAAATGCGGACATAAGCCACGTTCCTTGGTTTGGTCCCTATACGCGAAAATAAATCTAGAGAATTACTTCGGTACAAAGAATTTATAAAGTTCTCTTGGATCGGTCCTCATAATACGGATACGTCCAAGTTGAGAAAATATTATTCTTGGTTTATTCCTTTAAAATAGGATAAACACCGAAATAAATAGAAAATCACCATAAGCCCATCCTTGGAGAAAATATGCATACGAATATGCTAACTAAATCACTATATATATTTCTGGTTTGGCTACGCTACGGGCATTTTAGGCTACGATAGTAGTAATGCAAACATAAAGAAAACAAACATTCATCTTGGTTACACTTCTCGTGGGCTTTATTGCTATGCGATGTTGGTAGTAATACAAGTGGAATAAACCATAATAAAACCTGCCTCACAACATATTATAGGCTAAATTATCAAATCATGTCATAAAATTCCCTTTAGTTATGCTGCTCGCGGATATTATATTTTTGTTACGCGATGTTAGTAGTAATACAAGTGAGATATTAAAATATACATACCCGATGGTATGCAAATAATTCAAAATCTCATAAGACAATCAGTACTATATTCATTAGTACTAAAAAATGTGAAAACCCAAGTACATGTGGTTGTCGCTGCATGCATGTAGAAAGGTCCCTTACATGTTATATGACCAAAATTGCATGTATCGTTCTGGATGCTCATAAGTCGGTTAATTAAAATTAACCAAACTCACATATTATTAACCAATATATTTTATGATCAAAATCCATATTAGAAGCTGATTAAATAAATTGAATATTCCTTATACTGTTAATACTAGTGCAAGAAAAAGTATACATATGCATGCACGCGTCCTATATCGCGAAACATAGGATGAAATCAACATGCTTATCTAAATTAAACCTACATTATTCCACTATGCATATATGGCAGTGAAATAAATGAAGTATGCTAGAAAAATATGCCAAACAATATATTTATGCATGTGGATAAACTTCAAGTCCCCGCAGCTAGAGTTCATTATCGACGGCGAGAAGATTTTTCTTTTATATTTTTGTAATAGTCATGATGTAATCCTATGTATTAGAAATGTTGGAATTCTTAATCAGGGGTTTTCTCTTCGAAGATGTAATTAACGGAATTTCTATATAAATGTACGAGTTCCGGAAGTATGAACCGCAATCTTTGATATTTGTCATTTACGTACGCGCACATTTAAATTCATATTCTATCTGTCTCTGTGACGCGGACGCGAGTATTTTTGTCACCCCATTTTCCCGTCATCATCTGCTCAATACGGTTCATGATCATGTCGGGTCAAGAATTCCAGTCCTTGCTATTCTTTCTCCACTCTTCCTTCTTAGTGTGTTTCTCCCCCGCATGGTTAGAACGAGGCATATCCCACATCGAGGGCAAGTTCCCTATGGGCACATGTTGATATTGATGCTCATGTATAAGAGTATGGAATGGTCTCTTGGCACGTGGAGCAGATGACCGTGGATTGTAGATAAGACGTGGAGGTTTCCCTCCTGTAGACATCCATGCCGTCCTCCTAAGCTTGGTAGGTTTTGCCACCACTCCAATGCTTGCGACGGTAGCGCGGGTGTTCGGGTGCTTTTCCTCCTCCATGTCTTCGTCATCCCCGACCAAAATCTGCTCCACCTTGGGGTTTTGAGGATCATCCTATTTGGGCTTCTTGCCTTTGTCGTTGGAGGAGACCATGGTGCTCTAAACTTGAGAAGATTTTCTGACAGAAAAAGATCGAAACGAAAACACGACGAGAACACGAGGCACGAACTTCGGGGGATCCGAGGGGTTATATTACGAAGTTTCAATGCATAAGGAAGGTGCTGGTATGAAAACGAGGCAGAAACGGAGCTCGGGGGATCCACACGCCCTCCAGGCACGGCCAGCTAGGGCCCGCGCCTGGGGTAGGTTTGGCCACCCGGCCTCCGTTTCCTCCTCTGTTTCATTTCATAGCCTTCCATATATATATTAAAAACATCAAAAATATAAAAAGATTGGGGTTTCACGAACCTTCTGTTTTCACCACTTTTACCTATTCAAAGTCGAACTCTGCAGACTCCTTTCCTCCTTATCCCGGAAATTCCTTTCCTACAAGGTCTCACACAAATCTCAATGGCAACATTAGTGTAAGCAAAACAATAAACCTTTAGGTTCACACTTCAACTGAAATCCATCAAAACAAAGGCTTCTATAAGAGGCAAATGCAAATGATAACAGAAATCTGTCAAAACAGAACAGCAGGTAAAGATTGATTTTTCGAAAACCTTTTGTTGCTCAAATCAAAAAGTGCAAAACTGATTAAAGTTGGGTAACAACCTGGAGAACAAGCTCGGAAAAATACAGCTCCATCCGACGTACTGAGCTCCCTCACGATGTTTTACAATGCAGCACAAAAATCTGTCCTAGGACAGCCACTTTTCACAACTCCTCTACTTCTCAAAAGTAGTTGAACTTGACACAAAAACCAAAACAAAAAGGATAAGGAGCGGTTATTACTGAGCTAATAACTTCCAAGACTCGACATGACTATTGGATTATCTCCCAAGAAGTACTTTTCTTTATTACCTTTAAGTTAGGCTTGATATCTTCAAAGATGCTCAAATAGGAGATATATATCTGGAGTGAAAGAGAGCATCAAGAAGAAAATAACCAACACATTTGAGTCTAACCCACTTCATATGCATGGGGGTATCATGAGAAATCAAATTGTTGAAACAAAAATTCACTAGCATAGGAAGACAAAACAAATGCAACTTCAAAGCTTTCAACATAAAACGAGGAAACTTAACAATATTGAGATGCATAAAACCATGTTTCCCTCTCTCATAATAAATTTCAGTAGCACTTTGAATAAAGTTGACAATATAGCTGTCACAGGAAACAACTTTATCATCAGAATGAGCATACTTGCAATCACCAAAAAGAGGTCCAAGGTCATAAACCGGATCAATAGAAGCAAGTTGTTCCATCCTGAAATCTTCATTAGGCAATTTTTTTTTCATAAGGAGCTTTAGCAAATTTGGAAAAGTTAAACTCATAAGACTCTCCATAAAACTTAGTCAAAACTTTCTCCTTCTTACTATCTATAATATCTCCACAAGTGTTCAAGAAAGGTCTACCAAAAATGATAGGGAAAGTTTTACTAGCTGCTAAATTAAGCACTAGAAAATCAGCAGGATACTTAATCTTACCACAAAGAACCTCCACATCTCTTACAATACTAATAGGGCAGATGGTTTACTTATTTCAAGGTGAATAACCACATCAATGTCCTCAATCTCACAAGGACCAATTTCATGCATAATTTCCCTATAAAGCTCATAAGGAATAGCACTAGAACTAGCACCAATATCACATAAACCATAATAGAAATGATCACCAATTTTAATAGAAAGCATAGGAACACTAGCTTTTCTAGCTTTACTAGGATGAGAGATAATATTAGAAGCATCTTCACAGAAGACAATGTGCTCATCCTCTATATTTCTAGTGACAGGGTCTTTCACAATAGCTACCAAAGGTCCAATATTCAATTGTTCATCAGGCTCCACAGTTTTGTTTGTACCTTTATTATCTGCACTAGTCATCATAGAATACTCCTTTACCTTAGCTAGGAAAGGTATTTTCTCAACATAAGGTTCAGGCACAATATGATTAGTAGTACAAACTTCAGCACTTCTAACAGGAACATGATTAACAACCTCTTTATATGGTGCATGATACTTGTTCCACTTCTTTTTGGGAATTTCTATGTAAGAGGAAAAGGCCTTAAAACAGTTACTTTGGGAATCAAGACCAAACTCATTACTAATATCACGAAAGTCATCAGTTCCCATAAAATATTTAGTGCATTCATAATCATAGTTTATACCTGATTTTCTTCCTTTGTCATTCTCCCAAGCTTCAGTGTTCTCTTGAATACGGTCTAGTAGATCCCATTTAGCTTCTTCCTTCATACATGTGAAATATCCAGCACAAGAAGTATCTAGTAAATCTTTATCATGAAGAGAAAGCCTAGCATAAAAGTTATTGATAATATTATTGTTAGGGAGTTCATGAATAGGACATTTAAGCATTAGTAACTTCAATCTCCCCCAAAATTGAGCTGTACTCTCTCCATCACGAGGCCAAAAGTTATATATTAGATTACTATCCTTATGAATTTCACTGGGAGGATAGAATTTTGTATAAAAGAGAGATGCCATCTCCTCCCATGCCATGGATTGTCCTCAACAGCTTATACCATTCTTCAGCTCTCCCTTTCAAGGATATAGAGAGTAACTTCTTCTTTACATGTTCAGTTGTGATACCTGCACACTTAAACAACCCGCATAATTCATGGATAAAAATCAAGTGATCACCAGGGTGGACAGTTCCATCCCCAAAATAATAATTATACATAACACGATCAACAATAGTTGTAGGTATCTTAAAAGGATCTATCTCAACAGGTGGTGGTTCATCTACTATCCTAACAGTGGTAGTAGTTTTCCCAAACAGAAAACCAAGTGGGTTATCCATATTGGAAACAAAGCAACAAACAGAAACAAAAAGAAATACTCACAGTAGAAGTTTCCTTTACCAGTTTCACTCTTTAATCGCGTCTCACTCCCCGGCAATGGCGCCAGAAAATAGTATTGATGACCCACAAGTATAGGGGGTGTATCGTAGTACTTTTGATAAATAGGAGTGTCGATCCCAATGAGGAGTAGAAGGTGTTGACTAGTGGTATGGGCAGGAAATCTCTGTAAATATTTAGCAAACGGATTTTTAGGGGTTTTCTGATAAAGCAACAAAACAAAGCACAAGTAATAAAGACAAAGAACAAACACAGCAAGTGGCCCAATCCTTTCTTAGCAAAGGACAAGCCGGTGAAATACTTATAAGGACCAAACGTTCTCGAGGACATATGGGAATTCTGTCAAGTTCTTTCGCTTCAAATAGCTAAGTACTCTTCTTTGGTGTTGTAAGTGTTGTGTGGGTGAACCTGTGCTAATGTACCGACCTTACTTGGACTAATACATACTTGTGATTAAACTCCCTGCAAGCATCCGCAACTACATGAAAGTAATTAAGATATAAACCTAACCACATGCTTAAACTCTAAGATCCTACGCTCCCTTATGCAAAGGTGTCCTAAGGGGGTTCAGGTTTCTGTCACTTTGCCAACCCCACAATTAGTAGCCAAATACACAATGCATTTCCCTAGGCCCATAAATGGTGAAGTATCATGTATTCGACGTTCACATGACACTACTAGAAGAATAGCACCACAACTTAAATACTAAACCACTAAATAATAACTCAACACAAATCCACTACTAACAACATGACTTCTCCCATGTCCTCAAGAACTAGACGAACTACTCACAAGACATCATATGGATCAAGATCAAAGATGGTATGGTGATGGATAACAATCTAAACATAAACAACTAGCTGAATGCCCGTGCATTCCCACGGAAAAAAGGCAACAGATCTCTAGAGATTGATCAGCTCGATTTCCTATTTTAATGACAAAACAAAGACAAACATTAAATCCTTGTAAACATTTGAATAGCAAAAAACTGCAGAAAAAATACCACATAGTTTGTCCAGTAAATAGCCCCACAAAAACAAAATTTATCTAGTGAATAGTAGTTATATTTGTTTCTTTAATTAGTCATCATGAAATCTTTGTAGGAGGGCAAACAGGCACGAGAAGGTAGAGACAAGGAGGGCAAACAGGCACGAGATGATAGTTCATTGGACAATTAACATAGGAGTCATGAACTAACTTGCCCATTTAGATAATTAACCAAAAGGGAAAGAAGTAAAAAGTATATGAGTTAGTATCCATATTGCTTGGTTACCATCTACAGAATGTAGTGATTATCAAATTCGTATGAGAAAGTATTAGATTATTAGTACTCCCTCTATTCAGAAATAAGTGACTTGCGTTGTCCTAAATTTACATGCATCTAGACGCGTTTTAGTGTATAGATACATCAATTTTAGGTAAATCAAAGTCTCTTATTTTTGGAGAAAATAGAGAAATTCTAGAATAAAATTGGCCACAATTATTGAGAGAAGCTACGCCTTCAAAATGTCCACCTAACCTTATCGACTACCAGAATCCTGAATTAACCTGAAGTGCCTATGTGAAAATATTTGCAAAATTGAGGGCACACTGTCAAATTAAATTAGCTAAAGACTGAAGCAAACATACCATCATATCAGCAATTCGATCCAACTGAACAACTTGTGAATGCTCAGCCTATCTTCCCGTGCGAAACAGACTGCATGAGAGGCAAATGCTACAATTGGGGATAGAAAAGTTGCACATTAATATAGTGATGGACGAATACTTAGAAAAGTAAATATAGGGTAAATAACAGTCGGTCAACATCAGCATCAACAGAGGCAAATAATCATAAATAAGAAGAAATCAGCTAGCAAAGTTTGTAACCTAGCACAGCAGAGCAAGTAGGCATGGGGAACAAATGCAACATCAACTCGGTACATCCTGTCCCCAAATAGCAATGCACCCGCGCCTTCATCCTGAAGAGCCAAACCTCGTGTCGAAAGCAAAGTCAAACCCATTCATCCACGTAGGTGTAGGCAATTGATTTCTTCATGCAACTGCAGAGTCCCTGTGCCTCCAACCTCCATCCTTATTCTCCCTGACATCGTGTACTTCTTTGATGCGATGGTCAACCTGCTTATGATTATCTAATTGTCAATCAAACAGGGTAAACTATTTAGGTGTCAGCTGATTAACAAAAGCTTCAGCTGAGCGCAGCCAGAGATTGGAGGCTGGAGGTGGCAATTGGAGAGACAATCTAATTGTCAGTCAAATAGGGTAAAGTATTTAGGTGTCAGCTGATTGACAACAGCTTCAGCTGAGCGCAGCTAGAGATTGGAGGCTGGAGGTGGCAATTGGAGACCAAAGAACCGGATTCGATGAAAAGCATTGGCGTCCTTAAAAAGGAGAGCAACATGCAAAAGACCGGATCTGATGCTACCTAGTGGAACCGGTACTCAATGTTGCAGTATAAATCTAGGATGCCTCCTCCTGGACCTTGGACACGGGATGGCTCATCCTTGATAGAACTCACCGGAGCATCCGAGGTAGGTGACGACCGTTAGTTTGATGGGGATGGATCACGGATCTGGCGGGCGGAACGACGACAGCTCGGGATAGTTTCCCGCGCGGGGACGGTCCTCACTGGTATCGGCGGCTACAACTCCCAGCGGTACGGACGCCGGTAAATCTCCCTGCGCCTCGAGAAACCTGAATAGATATCTAAATTAGCGGGAGAAGGGGATTGGGGGTCGGAGGAGATGAGATTCCGGTGGTGGGAGGCAACGAGGTGGAGCGATCTCAGGGTGGAGCCGGGCCATGCCTCGGCGGAGGAGTAGGAGGATGGTAGGGCGGGTGGTTACTGGTGGCGGTGCGGATGGCGTCCCTGGAGCAGTTTGGGCGGAGAGACGGACAAAACAAAACGTTTAGATGATTAGTTGACTGGGCGGTGGCACAGTGGGGTAATATTTCTGAAAAGCCAGGGGCAAAAGCGTCTTTTTAGGGAAGACGGAAATTTTCTGGGAGTGATGAACGGTCCCAATCTTTTTAATAGTATAGATAATCCAATTGTTCCACTCACAAGAATCAACTACAATAGTAATCAACACCCGGAAAGTTTCCCCTAAGAACTAATGCAAGATCCAACACAATTGTTACAGTGAGATGGAGTGGTGATGATGGTGCTGGTGGAGATGATGGTGTGGATGATGATGATGATCCCGATGAAGTCTAGCTTGATGACAGTGTTGATGGCGACGATCTCCCCTCTCCGGGAAGGAATTTCCCCAACAGAAATCTATCTGCCAGAGAGCTCTTTCTCTCTCGGTGTTTTCTGCCCCGCAGAGGCGACGGAAATATTTCTGTGGTCGCTCCCTTGGTATTAGGGTTCCGTGAGTAAGATATAGGTGAGAGAGCGGAGTTGGGAGCCGTCCAGGTGGGCCACACCTGCCCTAGGGACGGGACAAGGTGGGCCCGCGCCTAGGGGGTGTGGGCCCCTTGTGGCCCGGCTACGCCTCCCCTTCTGGCTTCCTCCGTCTTCTGGGGAAATATAATTTTCCAATATTTTTCTGGTATTTTTCTGATCTTCGCGAAATTGCATCAAAACACCTCTTTTTCCATCAGAAACCTTACTATGACAGTCCATCCTCCAAGAATCATCCAACATGCAAAAACAGAGGAAAAGACATAAGTAACACCTCATAATCAGACATATATCAATGAATAGAGGCAAACTATGATATAAAATGGTAATGCAAATTGTACGTATCAATGTATTAGTCCTAGTAAGGTCAGTACATTAGCACAGGTTGTTGGTGATATGCTATATGGGTATCCTCATAGCATGTCTCTTATCCGGATAACCTTGGTGGCCCACAGTTGGTAGCATGGGCCATGGCCTGCTGGGTGGCCTAGTTAGATGGATCCAGAAGGGAGGCCCATGCCGGATAAAGGAAGGCTACGGTGGAGTCACCAGCGTACCCGACACGCAAGACTAGTAATAGACGGTGTAGGACTCTGTAACCTGTCCGTCTAGGACTTTTCCCTGTAACTCTAGGACCTGACGACTATATAAGTCGGGCCTATGGGAGCCTTTAGGGCACAAATCATATCGATACACACAATCTCGCACAACGAACCTATCTCTATAACTCGGCGTATTTCCCTTAGAGTGATTTATAGCAGGAGTAGGATTCCGCCACCGTCGTGGGATCTGAACCTGGGTAAGTTGTGTTACCTCATACCCGTCAACCGTCCGCCTTCCCCCATGTCTCTAAACACGCACTATGAGGACCCCTCCATGGCGTACTCGTCGGCAATACCACGACACAGGTTCACCCACACAACACTTATCATACCAAAGAAGATTAATCAACTATGAAACGAAAGCACTTGACAGTATTCCCATGTATCCTCGAGAATGTTTGGTCCTCATAAGTATAACAACTGGCTTGTCCTTTGCTAAGAAAGGATTGGGCCACCTGTAGCAATTATTTGTTATCTTTATTTATTTTCACTTTATTTCTTTGCTTTATCAAAAAACCCTTAAAAATTCGTTTGCTAAGTATTTATAGAGATTTCCTGCTCCAAACCACTAGTCAACACCTTATGCTCCTCGTTGGGAACGGGACTCCTATTTATTGAAAGTACTATGATACACCCCCTATACTTGTGGGTCATCAAGACTATTTTCTGGCGTCGTTTCTAGGCAGTGAAGTGCTATTGAAGAGTGGAACTGGTAAAAAAACTTCTACTCTGAGTATTGCTTTTTATTTCTGTTTGTTACTTTGTTTCCAATATGGATAACCCACTTGGTTTCCTATTTGGGAAAGCTACTACCACTTCTAGGGTAGTAGATGAACCGCCGCTTATTGAGATAGATCCTTTTAAGATACCTACAAGAATTGTTGATCATGTTATAGATAACTATTATTTTGGGGATGGAACTGTCCATCATGGTGATCACTTGCTTTTTATCCATGAATTAGGCAGGTTGTTTAAGTGTGCAGGTATCACAACAGAACAAGTTAATAATAAGTTACTCTCTATATCATTGAAAGGAAGAGCTGAAGAATGGTATAAGCTGCTGAAGAATGGACAATTTATGGAATGGGAGGAGATAGTACCTCTCTTTTATTCTAAATTCGATCCTCCCAGTGAAATTCATAAGGATAGGAATCAAATATATAATTTTTGGCCTTGTGATGGAGAGAGTACATCCCAAGCTTGGGGGAGATTGAAGTTACTAATGCTTAAATGTCCTATTCATGAACTCCCTAATAATATTATTATCAATAACTTTTATGCAAGGCTTTATCTTCATGATAAAGATTTATTAGATGCTTCTTATGCTGGATCATTCACACGTATGAAGGAAGAAGCTAAATGGGATCTTCTAGACCATATTCAAGAGAACACTGGAGCATGGGAGAATGACAAAGGAAGAAAGTCAGGTATAAATTATGATTATGAATGTATTAAATCTTTTATGGGAACTAATGATTTTCATGATATTAGCACTGAGTATGGTATTGATTCTCAAAGTATTGCCAATTGTTTTAAGGCCTTTGCCTCTTATATTGAAATTCCCAAAAAGAAGTGGAACAAGTACCATGCACCTTATAAAGATGTTGTTAATCATGTTCCTGATAGAAATACTAAAGTTTGTACCGTTGATCCTATTTTGCATGAACCTTATTGAGAAAATACCTTTCCCTACCAAGGTAAAGGAAAATTATATTATAGGTAATGTGGTTAGAAAAAGTACAAAGAAAGTTGTTGAACATGATGAACAAATAAATATTGAACCTGTAGTAGCCATTGTGAAAGATCTTGTCACTAAGAATGTGGAAGATGGGCACATTATATTTTGTGAAGATGCTTCTAATATTGTCTCTCATCCTAGTAAATCTAGGAAAGCTAGTGTACTTGTGCTTTCTGTTAGAATTGGTGATCATTGCTACTATGGTTTATGTGATATTGGTGCTAGTTCTAGTGTTATTCCTTATGAGTTTTACAGAGAAATTATGCATAAAATTTGTCCTTGTGAACTTGAGGACATAGATGTGGTTATTCACCTTGCTAATAGAGAGACATCCTGTACAATTGGCATTGTACGAGATGTGGAAGTTCTTTGTGGTAAGATTAAATATCCTACAGATTTTCTAGTGCTTGGTTCAGTAGCTAGTAAAAAAATTCCTATCATTTTTGGTAGACCTTTCTTGAATACTTGTGGAGATATTATAGATTGTAAGAAGTAGAAAGTTTTAACTAAATTTGATGGAGAATCTTATGAGTTTAACTTTTGAAAATTTTCTAAAGCTCCTTATGAAAATAATCTTCCTAATGAGGATTTTAGAGTTGACCACTTGCTTTCATTGATCCAGTTTATGACCTTGGACCTCTTTTTGATGATTGTCAGTATGCTCATTCTGATGATAAAATTGTTTATTGCGATAGTTATATTGTAAACTTTATTCAAAGTGCTACTGAAAGTTATTATGAGAGAGGGAAACATGGTTTTATGCATCTTAATAATATTAAGTTTCCCCGCTTTATGTTCAAAGCTTTAAAGTTGCACTTGTTTTGTCTTCCTATGCTAGTAGCCTTTTGTTTCAACAATTTGTTTTCTCACAAAACTCCCTTGCATAGGAAGTGGGTTAGACTCAAATGTGTTGGATATTTGGTTCTTTATGCTCTCTTTCACTTGAAATTCATATCTCCTATGTGAGCATCATTGAAATTATTATGCCCATCTTAATGGCTATAAAGAAAGAGCTTTTGGGAAACAACCCATTATAGTTTGCTTTCGATCTTTGTTTCTTTGAGTCTTGGGAGTTATTACCTCTGTAATAAACGCTCCTTATCTTCCTTTTTGTTTGGTTTTTGTGTCAAGATCAACCTCTTTTGAGAAGTAGAGGAGTTGTGAAAAGTTGTTGTCATAGCACATATTTTTGTGCTGCACTGTACAAATTCGTGGAAACTCCCAGTACGTCGGATGGAGTTGTAATTTTTTGTGCTTGTGCCCAAAGTTGTTATCCAACTTTTGTTAGTTTTGCACTTTTTCATTTGAGAAACAGAAGATTGTTTATTGCGATAGTTATATTGTAAACTTTATTCAAAGTGCTACTGAAAGTTATTATGAGAGAGGGAAACATGGTTTTATGCATCTCAATAATATTAAGTTTCCCCGCTTTATGTTCAAAGCTTTAAAGTTGCACTTGTTTTGTCTTCCTATGCTAGTAGCCTTTTGTTTCAATAATTTGTTTTCTCACAAAACTCCCTTGCATAGGAAGTGGGTTAGACTCAAATGTGTTGGATATTTACTTCTTTATGCTCTCTTTCACTTGAAATTCATATCTCCTATGTGAGCATCATTGAAATTATTATGCCCATCTTAATGGCTATAAAGAAAGAGATTTTGGGAAACAACCCATTATAGTTTGCTTTTGATCTTTGTTTCTTTGAGTCTTGGGAGTTATTACCTCTGTAATAATCTCTCATTATCTTCCTTTTTGTTTGGTTTTTGTGTCAAGATCAACCTCTTTTGAGAAGTAGAGGAGTTGTGAAAAGTTGTTGTCATAGCACAGATTTTTGTGCTGCACTGTACAAATTCGTGAAAACTCCCAGTACGTCGGATGGAGTTGTAATTTTTTTTTCTTGGGCCCAAAGTTGTTATCCAACTTTCGTCAGTTTTGCACTTTTTCATTTGAGCAACAGAAGATTTTCGAAAAAATCAATCTTTGCCTGCTGGTCTGTTTTGATAGATTTCTACCATCATTTGCATTTGCCTCTTAAATAGATTTCCTTCCAGATTCTTTTTGGGTTTTTGAAAGGAATTGCTATAATGGCTTATGTTTTGTTGGATTTCAGTTGAAATGTGAACCCAAAGGTTCTTTGTTTTTGCATACACTGATGTTTCTAATAAAGATTGTGTGAGGCTTTGCATGAAAGGAACTTTCAAGTGTTGGAGAGAAGGAATATGCAGAGTCCATTCTCGAGTAGGTAAAATTGCTAAAAACAAAAGGTTCACGAAAAACTTTTCTTTTTATAGTTTTTTAGTTTTTATTACATATGGAAGGTAATGAGTCAAAACAGGAGAGGAAACGGAGCCCGGGTGGGCCACACCCACCAGTGGCGCGGGCCCAGCCTGGCCGCGCCACGAGGGGGTGTGATCACCCCGGAGTCCGCCTCCGTCCCGTTTTGGCACAGTACCTTCCTTATGTCGTAAAACTTTTTAATATATAACCCCCAGATCCCCCGAGGTTCGTATATCGTGTTCTCGTCGTGTTTTTGTTTTGATTTGTTTCTGTCAGGCAGATTCTCAGTTTTGGAGCCACGGTGTCTTCCTATGGATCACCCATGGAGGAATCCTCCACGGACGTCATCAACCCGTACATGTATGAGTTGAAGATTCACCCCAAGGAGTTGTTACTCAAGGATGGGAAGGTACAGATAAAAGAATTTCAGGGCCCTAAAGGAGAAGGCGGTCTGGAAGATAGGATGGAAGCATTGGATAAGGAAGTTTTTAGGTACAAGAAGATGACGGAACGCGAAGTGGACGTCATCCATAAGATAAGTTCACAACTCATCTCTGAGCACAAGAGGGAGACTGCAGTGACCCAGCATACCACTGCATGTGTAGTACACTATAGTCGTTGACATGACATCCACAGAACACCATTCTATAAATATCACATCCCTCAGAGTGGTACAACAGAAACATTGCGGGTCCATATTACAAACATTCACACATTATTATTATTACAATACCAGAAGTTCAAGACTTCAAAAATATTCAACTTACAAACCAAAATATAAAGTGTTTTAGCGGAATTTAAAAGTAACAACTCTAACTAAGAGTTGAGCTCAGCAGCTTATTCTATATGGTTCGTGCTTCTTTACTTCGTCGCTTACTACTAACTAGGGTACTTAGTTTGACTCATTTTCATCGACACCATAGTGTATTTCACAATCCACTCCTTCAACACCTCTTGACAGGTCAGGCTCCTCGTAGAACACATCTTCTTGGCATTCAGCTGCATACATTGGCGTGTCTTCGGGATCCTCAGAGTCTAAGCAAGGGATCAAAGAAAAGGATGAGTAACAGCGTTACCCAGCAAGTTCATTATATACAAGGTGGGAAGTTTAATGCTCTAACTACCACCTCAGACTATAAGTCCTTGGCACTATGTAGTTTTTGTAAATCTTTCTTCAAAGATTGATTTTATTATGAAAATCTATGACCATCAACCTTCACAGGTTGACCAGAACTTTCATGGAGTTCCTTTCTTGCTGCGTTCGTAGCTCCTTCCCGGAACAGGGAGTAACAAGTTACAATTCTTACACTCTGTAGAGGTGCGTTACTTTACCCATGAGAGATCAACTCCTTGTTGCACAATTGGGCGTACTTTATCGTCCACAATTCCATGATGTGGGGCCCAGTAGGTGATCCAAGCCAATCACTGTCCCCTTCGCGACCTCGCATGCCTCCTTGGTGTACACCATGCCCATATATTGAATTATGGCAATGGTTTGTACAAACTGTTAGATGCCAGAACTATCGTGGGACGTTGAGGGTTCCCATCCATATGCTGCATATCCTCTATGAATTACCAATTAATATGCATGCTACGAGTGATAACAACCATGACCTGCACATCCGGCTACATGCGACAGGAAGAAGATACAACTGACTTCTCTGTCCCATTCCAAATCTCATAGTTAACGCGTGATATACGGCGCTAGAATCACTGATGTCAGGGGTTATTAAGTCCCTAGTTGATCATCGTTGTTGCAAATAGAACTAAAAGTTCTTTTGCTCCATTATATCATCACTTAGGATGATACCTAATATTTCTTTATTTGAGAAAATAATACCTTTAAGAATTATCATTAACAAAATATATAAATTATTTGTTTAGTATTTTTCTAAAATGCTACAATATTGGTATATAATAAAAGTGATTTTTATTTATTTTTATCATCTTTCTTTAATTTTATAAAATTCCATAAGCAATATATATATTGTAAAATTCTTTATAAAAATTATATGCCTAAAATTTTATTTCTTAATTTATTTAGATAGATTTGATTATTGTGAATCCAAAAATATTTTATTCATAATTTTCGGATTTTTATTTTATTTTCTAGAATTTATTTATTCAGGGGCATTTTGGTCTTTTTTTAATTATTAAAACTTGCCTTAAGTGATTGGGCTGGCTGTGTTGGGTTTATTGGGCCGTTTAGGCCTAGTTGGGCAGAACCAAAATGACTCCCCGAAGGGGTCCTGGCCCGACCAACCCACTCTCTCTCTCTCTCTCTCTCTATCTCTCTCTCGTTCTCATCTCCTCCTCCTTCGACCCCGTGGTCGCGATGCCATTGCCGGCGATTCACGCCGTCGTGGACCTCCCCGGCCGCCGCCGTGATGCATGGGGTTGTTGTTAACCCTGGTCCTCCTTCATGTCCATCTTGATTTGGACCTGGGGCCCTCCAGTGGCCATAACGGCTCTGTCCCAAACCCTAGGGTTTGGGGTGGTGCTGGTGTTGCCGCCGCCGCTGCTCCTGTGTGATGTGGTGGTGTTCCTCACCATCAGGTGTGGCTGTGGTTGCCGCCTCGGCGTGGTGCGGGTCGCAGCGCCCCCTTGGGGTGCTCCCCGTGCCGTCGTGCTTGTCGACACCCTCTGCTTCCTCTTCTTGCCCACAGCAACAACCTTCAGTAAGTTGTTCTTTCTTCCTCCCGTGTCCTCTGTGTTATGCCACCCTGTGCTATGTGTTTCTATTGACTACCCCTGGCTAGTGTTCATGTTCTGATTAGGGTTCATATCCTAATTATGGTTCTTGTTCTGATTAGGGTTCATATTCCTCTATTGATCATATATATGATGATTTGGATCTAGTAATGATGATCCCTAAGCATGATGAGTGGTTGTTTGATGTGGATTACAACTTATAGTTTGCTTTGGTGATGCTAGTGGCTTACCATATTGATTCAATTGGTTAATTTGATATGGTTCAAATGATAGTGTTACTATAGAATCTCTACCTGGAGATCCCAGTGATTTAAGAGTTCACCACTGTCATTACTTGGTTATTGACAGTGATTTGTGAGTGATGTAGTCACGGGATGTGTAGTTGTTGACTTATGGATTCATATACAGTTTGAGATTAATTGGTCTCTTACAGTGACGTTATGGATACATATTCCTAGAAATGATTCTTTTGATTAGTATCAGGAAAATGATTTGTAGTTTTCTATGAGTTTATCTGTGAAAACTAGAGGTTTAATCTGCTTGGTTTAGAAGCCGCTCTTGTGACACCATCTTAAAATGGCACACAAGTCTAGGTTCTATTACTTGGCTTGATTTTGTTAATACTTAAGATTTTCTTAATATCAGAGATAAGTGGAAACTTCTTTCCTTGAATCCTAAAGCCTGTGATGTTGGTTTGAGGCTTATGGACTAGGTCCTTATCTTGTTGTTCCTCATGGATCTATTCTGGTAGTGATACCAGCTACTGATTCTTGAGTCAAAGTTGGGAAAAATGATTTGTGGGCTTATTAAGTTATATAGATCCATAAGATCTAGAAATCCTAAGGTGCTACTCCTGTTTTAAGAGATGTGCCTAGAAGTCCATATCTTAGCTATATTTATTCTTGGAATTTAAGATATGGCCTGATAGCTAGGATCAATGAGGTTGTTCTGAGATCCTGGTTGGATCTGTATTTTTTTCTGATGGCTTTTAATGTTTAAAATCTTCTATGATGGACTCACCCCATTTGGGTGTTTTTCTGAGAAGTTGAGTACATGACAACACATGAATTCTTGTTTAACTTAGATAGATAAATCATGTGATGGTATTTTACTACTCACCACAACAGTGGAGTTGTTGGGGGTTGCAACTTATTGATCGTGTGGCTTGATCTTGTTGGTTGTGTGGCTATCCTGATCTGGTTCTCCTCCTGATGTTGCTCCTGCTACTTCCAGCTCCTGGAACTTGTCCTTGTTCTTGCTGTCCACCTCCTGGTCTTGTTGGCTTGGCCTTGTTCTTGCTATCCACTTGATCCACCCCCTCCTTATGTCACCATCTTGATGAGATGATCGAGTGTGTGGTTGGTGTGATCTGGTTTGGCTTGGTTTGGCTACTGGTGCTAGATGTGTATGAGCAAGGAAATGAGGTTGGGGTGCTTGCCCATGGCTGTGATGAGCAGTTTTGTTTGGATGGCTGTTGTTGTTGTGCTGATAGCACACACCATGCATTTAGGTGTGTGTGTTGCTTGTGTGCCTGCTGCACCCTTGTGGATATGCTCAGGGAATGAAAGTTACCTTTTCATCTGTTTACCACTTAACTTCTTGGTGAAACTTGCCCCTCTCTCTGATTAAAATTATTTAACTTGTGGCTTTAAAAATTATGAAAGATTTAGTTCTTTCTTATTGGTGAAACTTGCCCCCTAAAGATTAGTCAGTGATGTAAAGTTGAACAGTGCAACTCACTGTCACAACTGAGAGTAAAAAATATCCTAATCTTTTATTTTCTTTCTTTTAGTTTGTGATTTTTTTTGCAGGTACAAGACTTGAAGATTCAAGATTTAGATTAGGTTTTATTTTTTCTTTATAGAATAGTCCTTTGTAATCTTTATTTTATCCTTTTATAATAAAGATTGTAATATTACTCAATATATGAATGTTCTTCTTTTATTTCATTTACTATTGTAAAGATCCTTGATTACTATTATAAGTTACATTTTGTAACTTATTTATTGAATAAAGATATGGAATGGATATTCATTTTCTTGATTATGTTATTTTATTTAAAGTTTGAGTTACTTATTGTTAACTCTTGATTCAATCAAATTACTCAAACATAATTCTAATTCCTTTTAAATTATAAATCCTACACTCAAGTTTGAATTCAAATTTCATTTCCCAAAACACACTAATCCACAAAGATCATATCAAAGTTTATAACGATCATTCTCCAAGGCTATTCCTAATCTTAAAGAGTGAAAAAAACTTTGATCACTTTAGGTTTTTATTTGGCGAAAATTTTACCCACATTTTTACAGATGAATGCATGCAATTGCACAGATTCCTAAATCTACCCTTCGTTGGTTCCTAAATGCTGGGATGTTATAGACTTCCCCCCTTAAATTAAACTTCGTCCCGAAGTTTGTTGAAGTATACCTGAACAGTTCTAGATAGACTTTTCTTAAATCATCTTCTTTCTCCCAAGTGGCTTCTCTCTCAGGATGATGTTCCCACTGTACCTTGCAGTACTTGATTTCCCTGTTTCTTAACCTTTTCTAGTTTTCTTCTAGAATTTTGCAGGGTTTTTCAACATAGGTCAAGTCTGCTTGTAATTCTATCTCTTGGTGTGTGATTGCATCATTCGGAACTTTCAAACATTTACGGAGTTGTGACACATGGAAAACATTATGAACTTGAGCCAACCTTGCGGGTAACTCTAAAGAATATTCTATAGTCCTGTTCTGACTTAGTATCTTGAATGGTCTGATATATCTTGGACTCAATTTTCCTTTAACTCCGAACCTTTTAACCCCTTTCAATGGACTTACTTTCAAATATACCATGTCTCCTACTTCAGGATGCCATGATCTTCGACTTTGATCAGCATAACTTTTCTGCATGCTTTGAGCTATTTTCAGTCTGTCTTTGATTTTATCAATGATATCTTGTCTTTCCTTGATATAGTCTGGTGCAAATTCCTTGCTGCTTCCAGGATGATACCAACATATTGGTGATCTACATTTCCTTCCATACAGAACCTGATATGGAGCTGCCTTCAGACTACTCTGATAACTATTATTGTAGGAAAATTCTGCCAATGGTAGATGATCTTCCCATGTACCTCCAAAATCTAATGCACAAGCCCTTAACATGTCCTCCAGTATCTGATTGGTTCGTTCCGTTTGACCCCCTGTCTTTGGATGATAAGCTGTGCTAAAATCTAACTTTGAACCAAGTGCTTCATGTAATTGTTTCCAAAATGCTGAAGTAAACACTGATCCCCTATCAGTTACAATCTTTTTGGTCACTCCGTGCTTACTTACTATTTCTTTAATGTAAACTTCTACTAACTTCTCGGCATTATGCTTCTGATTTACCGGAATAAAATGTGCACTTTTGGTGAGTCTATCCACAATTACCCATATCATATCCTTCCATTTAGGTGTCATGGGTAATCCTGTGATGAAGTCCATACCAATTTCCTCCCATTTCCATTCAGGAATTTCCAAAGGTTGCAATGGTCCTGCTGGACTTTCATGTTCAGCCTTCACCCTTTGGCAAGTATGGCATTCTGATACATATTTTGCAATGTCTCTTTTCATGTTATTCCACCAGAATAATTCTTTCAGATCCATGTACATCTTAGTACTTCCTGGATGTATAGAATATGGTGTTTCATGTGCTTCCCTAAGTATGACTTCACGAATCTCAGTCACATCTGGAACACAAAGACGGTCTTGAAACCACAAAGACTCATAATCTCCTAGGTGAAAAATTGATGTTTGCCCTTGAGATATCCTCCGAATTTCTTTGGCAATGAAAGGATCTTCTGCTTGATGTCTAAAAATTTTGTGCTTAAGATCACTATCATGCTCTACAAATACCTGCATAGTAGCTAATCCTCCAAGAGTATTTGTTCTAATGAATTGAAGCTCTAATCTTTCCAAGTCCATCTGTAACTCTTTTGGTAGCTCCCGATTGCTAGGCTGAATATCTACACTTTTACGACTTAAAGCATCTGCTACAACATTTGCTTTTCCTGGAGTATAGTTGATTGTTAAATCATAATCTTTGATTAGTTCCAACCAGCGCTTTTGTCTCATATTCAATTCCTTTTGGGTGAAGAAATATTTAAGACTTTTATGGTGAGTGTATAACTCACATCTGGCTCCATAAAGAAAATGCCTCCATCCTTTCAGCACAAAGACTACTGCTGCTAACTCTAAATCATGAGATGGATAGTTGACTTCATGCGGTTTCAGTTGTCTTGAACCATAAGCAATCATCTTCCGGTCTTGCAATAATACACAACCCAGAACTTCTTTAGATGCATCACAGTATGCTGTAAAGTCTTTCCCTGTTTCTGGAACTGCTAAAATTGGAGCAGTAGTTAACCTGGCCTTCAACTCCTGAAAACTTGCTTCACACTTCTCATCCCAATTGAATGGTGTATTCTTTCTTAACAATTTGGTCATTGGTCCATTTATTTTGGAGAAACCTTCAATGTAGCCAGCCATCCCTAAGAAACCTCGAATTTGTTTCACATTGGTTGGTGCAGTCCACTCTAGTACTGATTGAACTTTGGATGGATTTACAGCAATTCCATCTTGACTGATCACATGGCCGAGGAATTCTACCTCAGCTAGCCAGAATTCACACTTACTGAACTTAGCATAAAGTTTATGTTCTCTTAGAGTATGCAATGCTATTCTCAAATGATCAGCATACTCTTCCTTATCCTTGGAATATATTAGAATATCATCAATGGAGACTATGACGAACTTATCCAAATAGGGCATAAAGATTTTGTTCATCGGATTCATGAATATTGCGGGTGCATTGGTCAAACCAAATGGTACAACCAGATACTCATGGTGTCCATACCTTGAGACAAATGCTATCTTTGGAACATCTTCAGGCTTAATTATTATTCGATGGTATCCAGATCTTAAGTCGATCTTTGAAAATACTTTGGCTCCTTTCACTTGATCAAACAAATCTTCAATCCTTGGTAAAGGATACTTATTCTTTATGGTAACATTGTTCAGATTTATGTAGTCTCCACACATCCTTCTACCACCATCCCTTTTTATCCACAAAGATTACTGGTGTTCCCCATGGGGATACACTTTCCTGGATAAATCCTTTTCTGGCTAACTCAACAATTTTCTCTTTGAGTTTTTTTAATTCTTTTGGTCCCATTTTATATGGTGCTTGAGATATTGGTGAACTCTATCTCCCGATCTGGTGGCATTCCAGGTAGCTCTGCTGGAAAAACATCTTGAAATTCATTTACTATAGGAATATCTTCCAACTTGACCTCCTTCATTGAGTTCAACTTAAGATCCACCATGATATGACTGTGTCTATCTCCTTGATACACTATTCTTGCTCCACTTGGAGTTTTGATTGAGACAGTTTTCTCCTCACAATTTATCTGAGCCCCATGTTCAGTCATCTAGTCCATCACCAGCACTACTACAATTCCCTTCAAAGGAATCACATAAAGGTCCACAAAGTATGTAGAACCACAGATCGAGATAACCTGATCCTGTTTAATGTGACGTACAACTACATTCCCCCTACCGTCACTACGGTCATAGGAATTTATAACGTTGACCTTCTAATCCCGAATTTTTCATAGAATTCTTCAGAAATGAATGAAGTAGTTGCACCAGTATCAAATAGAACTTTGACGGGATTGGTAAGGATATTGAGCGTACCTATCACTGCATGCTCTAAGTTATCCACCTCCTCTAGGATTGCGCAATTCAGCTTCTCGGTAGGTCTTCTCCTCTTGCCGTTGTTATTCTTGACATTATTTCATCCTCGATTGGGCTGTCCATTTCCTCCACTGGCTTGTCCTCCTCCCTTGGTAGGCCAACTACCTGGTGGTTTTCTCAGGCACTCGGGCTTGATATGCCCCTTCTGACCACAACCGTAACAGATCACTGCAGGCTTTTTGCATTCCCTCTAGAAATGCCCATAGTTGTTACAGATAACATTCCTCCTAGGATTTGATTGATTTCCACCACTGCCCTTGTTATTGTTATTGTTACCATAGGCCTTGTTCCGAGGTTTGAACTCCAGATTGGGTTTAGGTTTACTTGCCTGAATTCTATTGGTTTCCTTCTTGGCTCTCTTCCTCCTATCCTCTTGGACATTCTTGTAGTCATCTTCGAAAGTGATGGCTGCATCCATCAACTGCTGATAAGTTTGCTTATTAGCCAACCTTAGCTGCATCCTCACAAACGGATTTAACCCACGCAGGAAACGCTTCTTCCGCTTCTCTTCTATGTTAACATCTTCCTCAGCATAACGAGATAGTTGACTAAACTCCCGGATATACTTCATAACACTAGTATATCCCTGCCGAAGCTCCTCAAACTCTCTTTGCTTCAACTCCATAACACTTTCCGGAACATGATATTCACGGAATCTCTATTTGAACTCTTCCCAGGTGTACTCCCTTCCTGGTTGTTGCATGGCTAACTGATTCTCCCACCATGATGCTGCAGGTCAAGTCAGAAGATGAGTTGCATACCTCAATTTCTCCTCATCATTGCAACCTGCAGTCTTCAACTTTCTTTCTGTATCTCCTAGCCAATCTTCTGCATCCATTGGTTCAGGAGTTGATGCAAAAGGTAATGGCCTTGCATTCTGGAAGTCAGAAAGACTCACTCCTCCACCTTCAGGTGCCCTCTGATTTCCAGCTCGTCCCAGCAGCTCCTCCATGAACTTGTTCTGGGTCTCTTGCATCATTTGCATACGTTGCATAAAGTTCTGCACCATTAACAGCCTCATTGGTGGTGGTGGTGGTAACGTTCCCTGATTTGCTGCATCTGCATAGGCCTTCTCCTTGACATCACGTTCCATCCGCTGTTGTTCATATTTTGTCTCTACACCCGTATCCATGACCCCCTAGTCCTGCACATAAAGCGAATACTCATAATTACATCATGCACATGTGTTCTGAGCTCGACTTTACGCACAGAACTAGTCACACAATGAAAATCCAAATATGCATTTCACATATTATACATTACAACATCTTAATAATACAAAGTCATTACAACATATACCATATACGTATAATCACAACACTACCTTATTTATCTAACTACCTTATTTTCTCGAATTACAATACACAGTACCTGATACTTCTAAATAGCCACCTGCTTCTAGTAGTAACTACACTCATCATACATGCCTGATGTCCAACCGAGATGACGTGACGTTCGTCGCACAGTTTTTGGAACAAATGGCCTTCTAGAAGGAACATACTCAGTATCTGAAGTGTCAGGACTTGAGTCATTACTCAACCTGAGCGCATTAACTCCCTCCAGCTCAGCTGAAAACTCTTCAGAAACATATTCAACATTATCTCCCACTTGCATCTCCTGAGCTTCATTCCTTGAGTCTTCAACAGAATACGCAGATCCTACTGATCCCCAGGTGCTCTGTTGGGCAAGATAGTTAAACACTGGATAATGTATATTCCCTGGGTTTTGAGAAGATGTTGATGATTCAAACACTCTCTCCTCGGGATCTTCTTCTTCATCCTGATTATCCATGAACATGGCATTTATACTACTTTTACTAGGGTTAATTCTTGCACCCATCCAGCTAGATTGTCCAACATTTTTGTCAGAACCATCTATGGACATCTGGTGTTCCTGAGATCCTTCAGATGATCCCATCCTCCAACCATCAGAATTCTCAATAGGAAGTTCTAAATCAGAACCGTCCTCTGAACCCTGTGGTACTGCATACCTCATATACACAGTAGGATCATATATAGGTTCAGGTCTTGGTGAATAAGGATATGGTGTAAAAGATTCAGGATCTATAGGTATATCCTTAAAAATAGGTTTTGCACTACTACTTGCTTCCTTCTCCAGCTGGAATGCTAACTGCTTCCTCCTTTCCGGATCAGTTAGATCCTCTAACATGTCATTTTTATCTTCAACAATCACTTGATGTGTCTTATAAAAAGACACAACGAGTGTTCGGTATCTATCCGTAAACTTGGAAGCTAATTGAGGATGCTTCTTAACCAAAGTAAGATGATCCGGTACAGGCTCCGAGTCTATAGAATCATGAGGTATCACAGAAAATGTGCTACCTTCTAACTCCTTGTCTTTATTCTCCCGGATATTAGCTATCGCCTCCACAACAGCAACATGATATGCTGCTAAGTGACTCCGACCTTCACATATAGGTAGATCGTGATATAATCCAAGCTCCTCTAGAAGTTGGATACTTACACAATACTTGGATAACATACGACCATCATAATAGGTTATGGTGTTCACTGGAATCCTAGTTGGACAACTAAAAATCTTTAAGAGTTGACGAAGTTGGTCTGTGAATGATCCTTGATAATCATCAAGAGTCTCCTCCCTCCTTACCAAAGTCTATTTTGGAAACTTTTGTGCCATTGCTCTATATATAAGAAAAATATTTTTATTAGTAACCAATAGTATATTGCATCATAACAAAGAATTATCGCACTAAAACATATAACAGAATATTCTCATTCGAATACCCATTATATTTCTTTTAGAAAATTATTTATCGTTGCTACACACTCCTATAGGTAATACCCTTTACTAGGTTTCCAACCTAAGGGCAAAGCCATTTGCTCTGATACTAACTGCGACGACCCAGCATACCACTTCATGTGTAGTACACTATAGTCATTGACATGACATCCACAGAACACCGTTCTGTAAATATCACATCCCTCAGAGTGGTACAACAGAAACATTGCGGGTCCATATTACAAATATTCACACATTATTATTATTACAATACCAGAAGTTCAAGACTTCGAAAAGATTCAACTTACAAACCAAAATATAAAGTGTTTCAGCGGAATTTAAAAGTAACAACTCTAACTAAGAGTTGAGCTCAGCAGCTTATTCTATATGGTTCGTGTTGCTCGACTCCGTCGGTTACTACTAACTAGGGTACTTAGTTTGACTTGTTGTCATCGACACCATAGCGGATTTCATAATCCACTCCTTCAACACCTCCTGATAGGTCAGGCTCCTCGTAGAACACATCTTCTTGGCATTCGGCTGCATACATTGGCGTGTCTTCAGGATCCTCAGAGTATAAGCAAGGGATCAAAGAAAAGGATGAGTAACAGCATTACCCAGCAAGTTCATTATATGCAAGGTGGGAAGTTTGATGCTCTAAATACCACCTCAGACTATAAGTCCTTGGCACTATGCAGTTTTTGTAAATCTTTCTTCAAAGATTGATTTTATTATGAAAATATATGACCATCAGCCTTCACAGGTTGACCAGAACTTTCATGGAGTTCCTTTCCTGATGTGTTCATAGCTCCTTCCTGGAACAGGGAGTAACAAGTTACAATTCTTACACTCTGCAGAGATGCGTTACTTTACCCATGAGAGATCAACTCCTTGTTGCACAACCGGGCGTACTTCCCCGTCCACAACTCCATGATGTGGGGCCCAGTAGGTGATCCAAGCCAATCATTGCCCCCTTCGTGACCTCGCATGCCTCCTTGGCGTACAACATGCTCACATATTGAATTACGGCAATGGATTGTACAGACTGTTAGATGCCAAAACTATCGTGGGACGTTGAGGGTTCCCACCCATATGCTGCATATCCTCTACGAATTACCAATTAATATGCACGCTACGAGTGATAACAGCCACGATGTAAGATCCCTCCTTTGTAAAGGAAAAGGATCCCTGTGATTGCAATGCTAGTCCCTGGATCATTGCTAGCATCCACAGTTTAAGATGAAGTACACAGATACAAAGGTCATTTATTACATCCATTCCAGAGATAAAACATAGTCTTTACAACTCAAGGCCACATGCCTAATACAAGAGTTTGGAATAATTAAATAAATATAAGTCTTCATCTTCATGTGCCACAGGCAAACATGTTGAGTGTAGACTCATGACACCTAATCCTCATCAGAGTAACCTGCAACATCACAAGTTACAGCCACAGTGGGTCAATACTTTGGAATAGTATTGGAAAGTGATACCTTAGTAAATTTTAAGTGGACTATATTACTATATGCAATTTGGCTAAGTGTAGCTTGGCTTGCTTTGCTCAAAATAGGTTTTGCCTATTAGTTGAAAACACTAAGTTTTCCTTTGTCAAAACTTTTCCCAAGAAACCATCAATAGACATTGAGGTCCTTCACCCTTGTTCACCCACAAGTTTTTACTTAGAAGTTGGAGTGATGAGATTCTTGATAGCTTCCATGTCTTGATGCTCAAGTTGTCCATTGCCATGGACTTGGCTAAGTACTTAGATTTTTCCATCTACATAGGTTGTGCACTTTCCCCACCAGACTTGGTTTCCCAAGACAGGACCTTTCAGAAGCCTTTCCTTAGACCAAATGGACGCGCTCCAACCTATCATTCCCACTACCACCAACTGTCCAAATGGCTAAGTTCTAGCAACTTATGTGATCCAGGCAGAGCCCATATTGCCAAGTGGCTACACTATAAGCTTCTCAACACTTGGCCTCTAAAATCCCTTTGTTCCTGGGTGGCATACCACAAGTGAGACACACAAGGTAAACCATAGCCATGGGCCTTGTGTAACCACTCAACCAAAATCCACCAATCAAGTCCCATTCCACCCAGGTGATTCATTGACTTAGTTGTTTTATTAAGAAAACATAAGTCCAAAGACTTAGAAATAATTTCATCATAGCATGTATATACTTTACCAACCCTTGTTTGCTACTATCTAGGCTAATCATGGCATAGTAACTTAACTTAGAAATTTCCTAGCAATTCTACAACTACTTAGGATTTCCCAACATGGCATTTGGCAAAAATAGTAACATGCAAGACTTAGCAAAATATTTCTAATGCTTGTATAAAATATAGGGATAGACATATTCATGAAGTACCACTTGCCTTGGTAGTTGGGAGATTAGCACTCTTCATAATCACAATCACTAGCACCAAAGTCTACACAAAGAATAGTAGCACAAAATTACACACAATTCATATACAAACATAAATATATGCATGCATGCAAAATGCTAAGTGATGATTTTTAAAACCCAACCAATCAAGTGCATAGTACTGAATCATAACCAAGTTAAAAACTTGCTAAACCAAGTTTATTTTACACTAAAACAATTTCCTAAACAATTCCTATACTCAAAATAGTCCCAAACAAGTTTCTGCAAAAGAAACCATTTTAACAGAACCTAAACTTTAAACACATTGCATAAACAGAAAGGGCTTGTCTCCCTGATTCCAACGGTATAAAATTTGCAAAAATCTAATGTGGAATTCAAAAGTTACAGCCTAATCAAATTTGAATCCAAATCTGTTTTAATTATGTTTTTAAACTCAAACCCTAGCCACGCGTCCTATTCTTATTGGCGCGTACCGGTTCGCGTTGGATCACGCACGCGAGCCGTAGGATCTAAGTGGCGATGCACGGTTCAGATCAAAACATAACGCTTCGCTGAGTGGTTCTATCGCACGCGTTGGATCTAGATCCAACGGCTCTCGATCAAGCGACCATGTTCTGGCGGCGCGCGGCGACGGCGAGCGGCGGATCGCTCTGTCAGCGGCGGCGCTGGCGTTCTAGGTCGCGCGGGAGTGGGGGAAGAGGCTTACCAGAACCGCAGGGAGCTGCTGATGCTCAAGGTGGTGATGTTTCGTCAAGGGGCGCGCGGACACGGCGAGGATTCTTCGTCGGAGTAGAGGCAGACGTCGGGTAGGCCTTGGCATCGACGGAGGCGAGGTTCTGGAGCGAGCTAAGACAAACCAACGATGCCGTTAGATGCGCACAAACCTGGCGAACTCGTGAGTGTCAAAAAGAGGAGTAGGGGTGGTCGAAAACTACCAGGAGGGGTTGCTGGAGTTGCGCCGAGCCTCGGTCGCTTCCAGTGGTGGACGGTGACGGCGTCCTAGGGCGGTACAGAGAAAATGGAAGATATGAGAAGATGCGCAGAGGCATGTAGATCATATTCGCATGAAGCAGAGACCAAGGGGAGAACGATGCTCACCGGAATTGGTCGCCGGAGGTCGTTGGTGCTGCGGCGGTGTGGGCGCGATTACGGGCAGCCTGGTGGCGTACTGTCAGAGCTGAGTGAGGGGAAAAGATCGGAGTGGGGAGAGGGTCTTATAGCCAGAGAAGGGGTGGGGATTACGCACGCATTCATCGCCTATTAAGAGGATTAAAATCGCGGCAGAGGCGGGGAAGAAACGGGCGGCGACGTGTTCCTGCGCGGGATTTGGGGAAGACGACGGTGACGTGGACGGGGCCCGCTTGTCAGCGAAATAAGCAGAGAGGGAGTAGGGTCTAGACGTCAGTGACTGCGTGGGTGCGTAAGCGCGTGCGAGAGAGAGAGGTGGCCCGGGTGGGCTAGCTGGGCCGCGTCTGTTGCTGGGCCAAAATCCTGGCGCCGGCCCTTTTCCAATTCTTTTCTCTTTTCTTTTTCTAATTTGATTTTTCCGGAATGGTTTTCAAATGAATTCAAACTCCATTTGAATTTAAATCTATTTGGGATTTTTGCAGTGTGCAACATACTCCAATCTAGGTATAAAAACATGTGGTTACTTTGAAAAGGCTTGGTCGATTTTGGAGAAACAAAAAAAACAGGGGCATTGCACTTGGTTTGCAAATGTTTGAAAATGATTTTTGAAACCATTTCTATTTTGTAAAATGTTGTTCTAACTCCACACTCAAACCAAACAACAAGGGAGACAAACAATCTAGGTTTAAAACATTCAAGTTCTCAAATGGGGATGGCCATTTGATTTAAGTTTGCTCACATAAAATGATAGCACTATGTGCTTCTATTTTTCTTGAAATGAGTTTGAAATTGATCTCAAAACTATATGCATGCATGAATGATATTCAATCTTTGAAATCATGATTTTAGGGATGTTACACACGACCTGCACATCCGGCTACATGTGAGAGGAATAAGATACAGCTGACTTCTCTGTCCCATTCCAAATCGCATGGTTAATGCGTGATATACGGTGCTAGAATCACTGATGTCAGGGGTTATTAAGTCCCTAATTGATCATCATTGTTGCAAATAGAAATCTAAGTTCTTTTTCTCCATTATATCATCACTTAGGATGATACCTAAGATTTCTTTATTTGAGAAAATAATATTTTCTTTCTTTAGAGTATATATGATAACACACAATTTGCAAATACTTTGATAAAGACTCTTCAAAGGACATGAGCAAGTGATGAACTTGCCTTGAGATTGCAAGGTAGTGAAATCAGATGCTTGCACTGGACCTTGAGCTTCTATTTCTACAAAACATCATTATTGCTCGGTAAGGACAATATTTAAAGAAGCAAAATGATTATGCAAAGTAATGTAATGCATTATTTAGTTTGGTGTGTATTCCCCCCATTATTATAAAAACTCTTTTCATAAGTAAAGAATTTATAAATATTAATTATTAATATTTATTGAATATTGTATTCCTTATTTTCTTTCATTTTATTTGAATTTTACTTATTTAATAATTCCTTTAAGAATTATCATTAAAAAATATATATATTATTTTTTAGTATTTTTCTAAAATACTACAATATTGGTATATAGAAAAACTGATTTTTATTTATTTTTATCATCTTTCTTTAATTTTATAAAATTCCATAAGGAATATATATATTGTAAAATTCTTGATAAAAATTATATGCCTAAAATTTTATTTCTTAATTTATTTAGATAGCTAGGCTTATTGTGAATACAAAAATATTTTATTCATAATTTTTGGATTTTTATTTTATTTTCTAGAATTCATTTATATTTAGGGGAATTTTGGTGTTTTTTAATTATTAAAACTTGCCTTAAGTGATTGGGCTGGCTGTGTTGGGTTTATTAGGACGTTTTGGCCGAATTGGGCAGAACCAAAATGACTCCCCGAAGGGGTCCTGGCCCGACCAACTCACTCTCTCTCTGTCTCTCTCTCTCGTTCTCATCTCCTCCTCCTTCGACCCCTGCTCGACGATGCCATTGCCGGCGATTCACGCCGCCATGGACCTCCCCGGCCGCCGCCGTGATGCATGGGGTCGTTGTTGACCCCACTCCTCCTTCTTGTCCATCTCGATTTGGACCTGGGGCCCTCCAGTGGCTGGACCGGCTCTGTCCCAAACCCTAGGGTTTGGGGTGGTGCTGGTGCTGCCGCCGCCGCTGCTCCTGTGTGCTGTGGTGGTGTTCCTGGCCGTCAGGTGTGGTTGTGGCGCCGCCTCGGCGTGGTGCGGGTCGCAGCGCCCCCTTGGGGTGCTCCCCGTGCCGCCGTGCTTGTCGACACCCTCTGCTTCCTCTTCTCGCCCACAGCAACAACCTTCAGTAAGTTGTTCTTTCTTCCTCCTGTGTCCTCAATGTTATGCCACCCTGTGCTATGTGTTTCTGTTGACTACCCCTGGCTAGTGTTCATGTTCTGATTAGGGTTCATATCCTAATTAGGGTTCTTGTTCTGATTAGGGTTCATATTCCTCTATTGATCATATATATGATGATTTGGATCTAGTAATGATGATCCCTAAGCATGATGAGTGGTTGTTTGATGTGGATTACAACTTATAGTTGGCTTTGGTGATGCTAGTGGCTTACCATATTGATTCAATTGGTTAATTTGATATGGTTCAAATGATAGTGTTACTATAGAATCTCTACCTGGAGATCCCAGTGATTTAAGAGTTCACCACTGTCATTACTTGGTTATTGACAGTGATCTGTGAGTGATGTAGTCACTGTATCTGTAGTTGTTGACTTATGGATTCATATACAGTTTGAGATTAATTGGTCTCTTACAGTGATGTTATGGATACATATTCCTGGAAAAGATTCATGTGACTAGTATCAGGAAAATGATTTGTAGTTGTCTGTGAGTTTATCTGTGAAAGATAGAGGTTTAATCTTCTTGGTTTAGAAGCTGCTCTTGTGACACCATCTTAAAATGGCACACAATTCTAGGTTCTACTACTTGGCTTGATTTTGTTAATACTTAAGATTTGCTTAATATCAGAGATAAGTGGAAACTTCTTTACTTGAATCCTAAAGCCTATGATGTTGGCCTGAGGCTTATGGACTAGGTCCTTATCTTGTTGTTCCTCATGGATCTGTTCTGGTAGTGATACCAGCTACTGATTCTTGAGTCAAAGTTGGGAAAAATGATTTGTGGGATTATTAAGTTATATTGATCCATAACATCTAGAAATCCTAAGGTGCTACTCCTGTTTTAAGAGATGTGCCTAGAAGTCCATATCTTAGCTATATTTATTCTTGGAATTTAAGATATGGCATGATAGCTAGGATCAATGAGGTTGTTCTGAGATCCTGGTTGGATCTGTATTGTTTTCTGATGGCTTTTAATGTTTAAAATCTTCTATCATGGACTCACCCCATTTGGGTGTTTTTCTGAGAAGTTGAGTACATGACAACACATGAATTCTTGTCTAAGTTAGATAGATAAATCATGTGATGGTCTTTTACTACTCACCACAACAGTGGAGTTGTTGGGGGTTGCAACTTGTTGATCTTGTGGCTTGATCTAGCTGGTTGTGTGGCTAGCCTGATCTAGTTCTCCTCCTGATGCTGCTCTTGCTACTTCCAGCTACTGGAACTTGTCCTTGTTCTTGCTGTCCACCTCCTGGTCTTGTTGGTTTGGCCTTGTTCTTGCTATCCACTTGATACACCCCCTCCTTATGTCACCATCTTGATGAGATGATCAAGTGTGTGGTTGGTGTGATCTGGTTTGGCTTGGTTTGGCTGCTGGTGCTAGATGTGTATGAGCAAGGAAATGAGGTTGGGGTGCTTGACCATGGGTGTGCTAAGCAGTTTTGTTTGGATGGCTGTTGTTGTTGTGCTGACAGCACACACCATGCATTTAGGTGTGTGTGCTGCTTGTGTGCCTGCTGCACCCTTGTGGATATGCTCAGGGAATAAAAGTTACCTTTTCATCTGTTTACCACTTAAATGCTTGGTGAAACTTGCCCCTCTCTCTAATTAAAATTATTTAACTTGTGGCTTTAAAAATTATGAAAGATTTAGTTCTTTCATATTGGTGAAACTTGCCCCCTAAAGATTACTCAGTGATGTAAAGTTGAATAGTGCAAATCACTGTCACAACTGAGAGTAAAAAATATCCTAATCTTTTATTTTCTTTCTTTTAGTTTGTGATTTATTTTGCAGGTACAAGACTTGAAGATTCAAGATTTAGATTAGGTTTTATTTTTTCTTTATAGAATAGTCCTTTGTAATCTTTATTTTATCCTTTTGTAATATAAATTGTAATATTACTCAATATATGAATGTTCTTCTTTTATTTCATTTACTATTGTAAAGATCCTTGATTACTATTATAAGTTACATTTTGTAACTTATTTATTGAATAAATATATGGAATGAATATTCATTTTCTTGATTATGTTATTTTATTTAAAGTTTGAGTTACTTATTGTTAACTCTTGATTCAATCAAATTACTCAAACATAATTCTAATTCCTTTTAAATTATAAATCCAACACTCAAGTTTGAATTCAAATTTCATTTCCCAAAACACACTAATCCACAAAGATCATATCAAAGTTTATAACGATCATTCTCCAAGGCTATTCCTAATCTTAAAGAGTGAAAGAAACTTTGATCACTTTAGGTTTTTATTTGGTGAAAATTTTACCCACATTTTTACAGATGAATGCATGCAATTGCACAGATTCCTAAATCTACCCTTCATTGGTTCCTAAATGCTGGGATGTTACAGAGACTGCCGAGCTTCGAGATGAAATTCTCTCACTGCATCAGACCACCAACCAATTACAAGCATAGCTCTACGACATACAAAATCAAAACTATGAGTATGAGGCTAGGTTTAAACGCATAAGTTCTGCTGCTAGTTTTGGGATATTTGAAACCAAGACATCCGTAGTGGATGGGGAGCCTTTACCTTGGAAGTCTGATGATGACAAGGGAACACCACCACCAAAGGAGTAATTCGTCATCAGGTTTTGGCATCCCCTTGGTTTGTTCCAAGCGTGGGGGAGTGTCACGGTATCACATCATTGTCTTTCAATCTTTTTACCTTTTTAATAGATTCATATCTTGAATAGAGAAGTTATTATATAGGATGGTTTGCATTGTGGAAGTATCTCTCTTTGAGTTGGTTATCTATGTATCCCTTGGTGTGTGTACCTTTATGGAATATTAATGAGAAGTTTCATCTTTTACTTTTTACACTTCTTATTTTAGTTTGCAATCTCTATTATATGATTGATCTTGTTTATTAGTATTGGTATCACTTTGGGAGCATCAAGTAAATCTAAATTGGTTTTGACAAACCGAGCTCTAGTCAGTAGCAACACTTTTTGAGGTTTGAAAGGAAAAGAGAAAAGCACTTACAGGTATTTTATATTATTTTCCTTCTTCCTTGATTGGCTCATCAGCTTAGTATTCTTTATTTAAGATCTTTTGTGTTTTCAAGGAAGATTGCATGTTTGACTTTATCACTTGTATGTTTGCTTGTTTCCTTCAACACTTTTGCTTGCTACCCAGCCTTGCTAGCCAAAACCTGTACTGAGAGGGAATACTTCTTGTGCATCCAATCCTTTTAAACAAAAACTTATGCCATCTGTGTGCACCATATCTACCTATTAGCATAATTGCTATTCCAAGTAAATTCTCAAGCTTCATCAATCTTTCAAATTAAAAATTCTTTTGTTATGTGAAAGCTGGTTAGTAAAGCTCTCACGAACTTGATGGCACACCTTATTTTCTTGCCTTTAATAAACTTGAACCATTGTGTCATCTATGTTGTATATGCTTGCACCTATAAGTTGGGAATTAGCAGAACCGTGCTGTCGCGGGGAACGCTTTCAACACCTGTAAATATCTACCCAGTTGATATCATGATCTTTTGTTTGCGGATGTCGTTGGTGTGAAATAAAAGGGGATCTTGTAAGTCCATGGAGTTATGTATATGTGTTAGAGAAACGCCTGGGCCGCTAGTCTAAGCCATGCCTAATCATGGTGGAAAGTTGAAGCATAACCGTAGTGAGCAATCTGTGAAGCATCCTCAATAAAAACCTATGCAAATAGCAAATAAAAAGATTGCTGATATGCTCACTGTCTGCTTGCCTTGTCATTTTTATATGGGATAGCTCCTGTATCATGGGGCAAGGGGTACCCCATTGGCGGTTCTCTATGATACACATGTACTTACTATGACAAGAACTTACCAGTAACTAAAGTTGAGTAGCATGAGGAGAGGCCCTCGTACTCAAGGGACATGAGATTGCCAACTTATATTTCATCAAGCATATACTCCATATTTGTTCACTTTCACCTTAATCACCTCAAGATGCTTATGATATGGGCAATGAGAGCTCAAAGCTAGTAAGTACCATAATCTTTTGGAAGCTCTTTATGAAACTTGAAATCCCTGCTTCCCTCTGCGAAGGGCCTTTCTTTTAATTCTTAGTTGAGTCAGTAAAACCTATTCCTTTCTATCTCCAGCAAGCATTTGAGTTATTGTGTTTTAATCATTCATATGATGATTTATTCTATCATGTTTCTTATCTTCATTTTTTGCACAAAACACTTATCTGAATGAGTATTACTTTGAAAGCCATCATTGTGAAAAGCCTTTTATGTTTGAGCAAAAGGACTCCTTTTATAAACTTCTTTACAAAAGCTTTGCTTGAAAAAGTATGATTTGTCAATTGTTCTCTGACCAAGAACAAAGTTTGTCCTTACCAATTACGATTTGTCTTTATGCATCTTTATTGTGACTCTCATACTCGTTGCAAGTAAGTTATATAATGGTGAGTTGCTTTCTATTATGAGTTCTGTATTGGTAAGTGTGATACTTTTGTCTGTATTCTTTTTATCGACACTTCACTCCATAAACCTGTGGGCATGTTTACTGAGCTCAATTTTCGCTTGGGGACAAGCGAGGTCTAAGCTTGGGGGGAGTTGATACATCCAATTTGCATCACTATTCTATATCATAATTTCCTGTTATTCATTGATATATTTCATATTAAGAGGTGATACTTATGTTATTTCATCTATTTTTGCATGTTGGATGATTATTGGAGGATGAACTGCCGGAGTCAGGATTCTGATGGAAAAAAGCGGTGTTTGGATGCAATTTTCGCGAAGATCAGAAAATACATGGAAAATCATATTTTTTCAGAAGATGAAGGATGCCAGAAGGGGAGGCTGAGATGGGCCACAGGGGGGAACCCCCATGCGCGGGCCACCGTGGGCCACGTCACCAGTGGTGTGGCCACCCTGGCCCACCTCCTACTCCGCCCTTCCGCATATATCTTCTCTAAACCCTAATATACGAGGGCGACCACAGAAAGATTCCGCCGCCTCTGCGGGGTGGAAACTACAGAGAGAGAAAGAGCTCTCCGGGAGACATATTTCTGCCGTGTAAATTCCTTCCCGGAGAGGGACGATCATCGCCATCAACACCGTCATCAAGCTAGACTTCATCGGGATCATCATCCACACCACCATCTCCACCAGCACCATCATCACCACTCCATCCCGCTGTAACAATTGTGTGGAATCTTGCATAGTTCTTAGGGGAAACTTTCTCGGTGTTGATTACTTTTGTAGTTGATGCTTGTGAGTGGAACCATTGAATTATTGTTTATGTTCAGATTGTTATCCATCATTATATCATCTCTGATCTTGATCCATATGATGTCTCGTGAGTAGTTCGTTTACTTCGTGAGGACATGGGAGAAGTCATGTTATTAGTAGTGGAATTGTGTTGAGGTATTATTCAATGGTTTAGTATTTAAGTTGTGGTGCTATTCTTCTAGTGGTGTCATGTGAACGTCGACTACATGATACTTCACCATTTATGGGCCTAGGGGAATGCATTGTGTATTTGGCTGCTAATTGTGGGGTTGCCAGAGTGACAGAAACCTGAACCCCGTTAGGAAACCTTTGCACAAGGGAGTGTAGGATCTCAGAGTTTAAGGTTGTGGTTACGTTTTTTATCTTAATTACTTTCTTGCAGTTGCGGATGCTTGCAAGGGGTTTAATCACAAGTATGTATTAGTCCTATTAAGGTCGGTACATTAGCACAGATTCACCAACACAACACTTATCAAACCAAAGAAGATTAATCAACTATATGAAACGAAAGCACTTGACAGTATTCCCATGTGTCCTCGAGAACGTTTGGTCCTCATAAGTATTACAATCGGCTTGTCCTTTGCTAAGAAAGTATTGGGCCACCTGCTGCAATTATTTGCTGTCTTTATTTACTTGCACTATATTTATTTTCTTTATCAAAAACCCCTAAAAACCCGTTTGCTAACTATTTACAGAGATTTCCTGCTCCAAACCACTAGTCAACACCTTCTGATCCTCGTTGGGATTGGCACTCCTATTTATCGAAAGTACTACGATACACCCCCTATACTTTTGGGTCATCAAGGGTTTCGGGTTTTGTTTTTTATGGGAAGTTTAGGGTTTAGGATTTTTTCAATAATATGTCCGAGCTTAGGGTAAGGGGTTGAGGGTACATTTAGGGTCTTTAGGGGTTTGGGGTTTGATATGTTGGAAACGTATCTATAATTTTTGATGCTCCATGCTTGTTTTGTATCTACTTTGCTTTACTTGTCCAGACTTTGAGGTGTTTTTTAGATGTTTTCTAGTACTAACCTACTAACAAGTTGCAACAGTGCCAGATGCCTGTTTTCTGCTGTTTTTGGTTTCAGAAAAGTTAGTAGATTCTCGTAATTGTACGGGACAAACGTCAAAGTCAATTACTTTCCGTGGGGAACAAGAAGTCCAGAGGAGAGCCGGAGGGGCCAGACCCACCCCAGGCACGGGGGCGGGTGGGCCCGTGCCTGGCTAGGGTTTTGTGGCCCTGGCCGCCTCCCGGTCTCGCCCCTTCGCCTATAAGAAGCCCCCGATGCAGAAACCCTGAGTACCTGATCAGAAATCCATGAAACCGTATGTAGCCGCCGCCACCATCGTCCCTAGATCGGGGGGATCTGAAGCTCTTCCCGGCACCCTGCCGGACGGGAGATCATCCCGGAGGCCTTCTCTCCGGTATGATTCGTGAGTAGTTCCACCTTGAACTATGGGTCCATGTAGTAGCTAGATGGTTGTATCTCCTCCTTTGTGCTTTCATGTATAGATCTTGTGAGCTTCGTTCATGATCAAGATCTAATCTATTTGTAATCATGCATGTTGTGTTTGCGGGGATCTGATGGATATTGAGATTATTATGTTGGTTGGATTAATGGCTTTATCTTTATGATTCTATCATGTCTGTGTTGTTTGTGATCTTGCATGCTCTCCGTTGCTAGTGGTTATCTTGTCCAAGTAGTTGCTAGTGACTCCAAAAGGAGGTATTTATGCTCGATAGTGGGTTCATGCCTCTAGTTTCCAAGGGAAGTGACAGAAATATCTTCGGTTGTAGATGTGTTGTTGCTACTAGGGAGAAAACAACGGTCTCTTGTTCATGGAACATGTGGACTATTTACCTTACACACTTTGCTTAAAGCAGTTGTCTGTTGCTTGCAACTTAATACTGGAGGGGGTTCGGATGATAACCTGAAGGTGGACTTCTAGTCATAGATGCAGTTGGATGATGGTCTATGTATATTGTTGTATTGCCCAATCAACCTCATAGGATCTTTCTAGCTAGTAATTGCATTGTTATGCCTTGCTCAGTTCATGTCAATTGCCTCGCTATAATTTGTTTAGCCTTCATGCCATGTCGTTTATCTAAGGTGAGCACCTCTAGTGAACTATGGACCCCGGTCAAATCTTTACCATTCATACATCTTCCACTGTTACTTGTTTACTTGCTGCAAACCATTTCCTTCAACACCATACGTTTAATCCTTTGTTACAGCAAACTGGTGAGCTTGATAACCTCACTGGTTCGTTGGGGCAAAGTCTTGAGTTTGTGTTGTGCAGGTCTCCGCGTTGCTTGCAACTCCTGTGTGACGTTTCCTTCCTCCTTCTGGTTCGATAACCTCGGTCTCAACTGAGGGAAGACTTGCTGCTTCACACCTTGCTCTTGGGGTTTCCAACGAAGTGCTCCACGTCAGCATCATAAACATGTTTTCTGGCGCCGTTGCCGGGGAGGCTAAGGACGTATTCACTAGGGGAGTCCTTCACTTCCTTTCTCTTTACTTTTTTTTAGTTTGCTTTGTTTCTTTTGCTTGGTTTTGTTTTGCCTCTTTTCAAAAAACCCCAAAAAAATTAGTCTAGTTTGGTTTGCTTGCCTTATTCAAAAACACAAAAAAATTAGTTCCTACCCTAGTTGCCACCTTGCTCACCATGTTTCTCCCCAAGTTTTCCTGAAAGATCTTGCAATAGGTAGTGGCTCCATAATTGTAAAATATAATATTGAAGAATTTTTTAATTATGTTAGCAAGCATGAGGATATTGAGGATAAATCTATAGCAGACCTTTCTCCTAATTATGAGATTGATGCAGCTTCTTTAGTTCATATGTTGGAGGCTAGGTTTGTTAGCCTTAACCCCTTCATACAATTCTTGTTCCTAAAACTAAAAGAAGAGAAGAATGTTGAAAAAAGGGAATTCATCCTTGAAACTTTATCAAAAGAATTCCATGATGTTGCTAGGGAAGCCAAAAAGGTTTTTGAACGTTTCAATATGCTAGGTTTAAGTGTAGATGGTGTGGGTATTTTTGATAAAATAAGCCTAGAGAAGAATTCAATATACCCATACCCTTTAAACTTGTTGGAATGCATGAAGCCTTCGAAAAGAACTTTGATTGGGTTGCCCCTAAAAATATTTTTCATGAAGGTAGTAGACCATAGAGAGATGAGAAAGGATCCTCCAAAACCCATTTGGATGAGATACCTTTCATAGTTTGATTTTAGCAACAGAAGATGTTCGAAAAAATTCGTTTCTGCCTGCTGGTCTGTTTTGACAGATTTCTGCCACTATTTGCATTTGCTTCTTATTGATTCCTTTTTGAGTTCTCTTCGGGTAAATTGAGTTTTTTGAAGGAGTTACTACAGTATCTTGTGTTTTTAGTGAAAATCCTTGCAGTTCCAAAGCTTTGCCAGAGGTCTAATATCTTTTGAATAAGCTAATGTTGCTAATGAATATTGTGTGAAGTTTTGTATGAAGGAAAAATTTCAGGTGTAGAGAGAGAATGATGCAATGAGATGAAGAATGGACAAAAGCTCAAGCTTGGGGATGCCACCATGGTGTCACCCCAAGAAATATCCAAGAGGTAGAAGCGTCAAAGCTTGGGGATGCCCAAGAGATCCCCTTCTTCATCAATAAAAAGCTCAGGTCTGTCTAGACACTTCGTTTTTATTGTTTCATGCACAGTTGTGTTGTTCTTGGAGCGTCTTAGTTTTCGTTTGCTTTGCTTAGTTTGTTTAGTTTTCTTGAGTATTTTGGACCCCCGTTCTCTCTGTGTTGTTTTGCAAATAAGTTTGCTTGGTGTTGGAAAGGAGTAGTGAGTTCTTGCTTGAAGTGCAAGAGGAGCTTGCATTAACTGCGACTTAGACTTTAGCATGACATGCTAGGTGTTGTTTTGACATTATGCTTGGTGATTATTGTTGTAGCATGTCTTGTTCCAAACAATTGGGATTGCTTAGTGTGCCTTGAAGAAATTATGTGTTTTTTTAGCATGCAAAATCATAGTATTGTGGTATTCTCCTTTGATGTTTTGCTTGGGTTGACTTGGCACATGCTCACACCATGTTATGACTATGACAAGTCACCATTATCCTCTATGATCATTTAGTCCTTGACTTGTAGTACCACTCTTTGCTTTGATTAGTTTGCTTTGTTGCATTGCATAATTATGGCCATTATTGCTCTCTTAGTTGGTTACTCCTGGTCTTTTGCTAGCCTCCACTTGTATGAGTAAGTTCTACTCATGCTTCCAACTCCCAAGAAACCAAGTTATTCCAAAGTGTCTACTATAAACTCCTATGCATGGTGTGTTACACCATTCCAAGTACATTCTTGTTTTTAGCTATCTTCCAATTAAAAACTATTGTTTATGTGAAAACTTAGTGATTAAAGCCCTCACGAACTTGATGGCACACTTTATTCTTTGCCCCTAATAAACTTGAACCATTGTGACAACCTTGTTGTATATGCTTGCATTTATAAGTTGGAATTAGCAGAACCGTGCTGTCACGGGGAACGTTTTCAACATTGCACTTGTACCTTGTTGTACTCAGTTGATATCATGTTCTTTTGTCTATGGATGTCACCGGTGTGAAATAAAAAGGGAACTTGTAAGTACATGGAGTTTGTATCCTGTGTTAGAGAAACGCCTGGGCCGCTAGCCTAAGCCATGCCTAATCATGGTGGAAACTTGCAGCATCACCATAATGACATCTATGAAGCATTCTTCTTATAAAAAAAGAGACACATTAAGGAAAGAGGAAAGAGAGAAAAAACCACCATATTCCCATGGTACATAAGAAGAATTGCTGAGATGATCATTCTATGCTTGCCTTGTCATTTTGGTTATGGGAAAGCTCCTGTACCATGTGCAAGGGGTACCCCGTTGGCGGTTCTCAATGATATGCAAATACTTATAGTGACAAGAACTTACATAGACCCAAAGTTTAGTATGCATGAGGTGTGGCCCTCGTATTCAAGGGGCATGAGATTGCCAACTTATACTTCGTCAAGCATATACTCCAGCTTTGCCACTTTAACCATAACCACTTCAAGATGCTTATGATAGGGGCAATGAGGGTTGAATGCTAACTAGTACCATAATTTTTGAAAGATCTTTTTAAAACTTGTAATCACTACTTCCTTTACAAAAAGACCTTTCTTCCACCACTATTGAGTCTCCACCTCCTACCTTTAGGCGCCATTAAGAGAGCATAGTTGTCATTCTTTGTGCAGTGTTCGAAAGCTTATTAATTCATGCATATTGTGTTATTACTTGCTCTTGTGCTATTTGTTTCTAGTCACCCTTGTGAACTTTGCAGGTGTCCTATGCATTATATTGCTACTCTGTGAGGGACAAGATGATTGCCACTATGCTATGTTTCCTGCATGTGAAACAAACAAACGTTTTTTAATGCATATTATTCATGATCTTTGTTTGTATCTTGCCATGTTGCATGCATAGTTACTATGTCTTATTGTTAGAACTCCATCTTTCATGCACATGTTTAGAGTTCTTTGATCCCAGCTTTCAATGCTTGCAAATGGTTGTATCTTTATTGTGAGGGTGCATGTCTCCTCAAAAATTATTCTGTTTATCACTTACCTACTCGAGGACGAGCAGGAGTTAAGCTTGGGGATGTTGATACGTTGGAAACGTATCTATAATTTTTTATGCTCCATGCTTGTTTAGCATCTACTTTGCTTTACTTGTCCACACTTTGAGGTGCTTTTTACATGTTTTCTGGTACTAACCTACTAACAAGTTGCAAGAGTTCCAGATGCCTGTTTTCTGCTGTTTTTGGTTTCAGAAAAGTTAGTAAAGAAATATTCTCGGAATTGGACGGGACAAAATTCAAAGTCAATTACTTTCCGTGGGGAACAAGAAGTCCGGAGGAGAGCCGGAGGGGCTGGCCAGGGGGTCCATACCCACCCCAGGCGCGGGGGCAGGTGGGCCCACGCCTGGCTAGGGTTTGGTGGCCCTGGCCACCTCCCGGTCTCGCCCCTTCGCCTATAATAATCCCCCGATGCAGAAACCCTGATTACCCGATCAGAAATCCACGAAACTATCTATGGCCGCCGCCACCATCGTCCCTAGATCGGGGGGATCTGAAGCTCTTCCCGGCACCTTACCAGAGGGGAGATCATCCCGGAGGCCTTCTCTCCGGTATGATTCGTGAGTAGTTCCACCTTGGACTATGGGTCCATGTAGTAGCTAGATGGTTGTATCTCCTGTTGGATATATGCCCTAGAGGCAATAATAAAAGTGGTTATTATTATATCTTTGTGTTTATGATAAATGTTTACATTCATGCTATAATAGTATTAACCGGAAACATTGATACTTGTGTGATTTGTAAACTAAATTAGAGTCCCTGGTAAAGCCTCTTTATAATACTAGCTTGTTGATTAATAGATGATCGTGGTTTCTCGATCATGAACATTGAGATGTTATTAATAACAACACCATATCATTAGGAGAATGGTATGATGGACATACTCCTATAGATAAGCGTAGCATTAAGATCAAGTCATTTCAATAGTTTGTTTGCTATAAGCTTTTTGATACATAGTAACCTAATTCCTTCGACCATGAGATCATGTTAATCACCATCACCGGAAGGATTCTTTGATGACATCAAACACCACACCGTAACTGGGTGGCTATAAAGGTGGCATTGAGTGTTCGGAAAGTATGGGTTGAGGAACATGGATCAAGAGTGGGATTTTTCCATCCATATGACGGATAGATATACTCTGGGCCCTCTCGGTGGAATGTCATCCAATTAGCTTGCAAGCATGTGACTGGCTCACAAGGGATCACATATCATGGGAACGAGAAAAGAGTACTTATCAGTAACGAGGTTGAACTAGGTATGCAGAGATACCGACGATCAAAACCTCGGATAAATAAACTATCGTGAGACAAAAGGAAATTGGTATCGTATGTAAGTGGTTCATTCGATCACAAAGTAATCGTTGAAATATGTGGGAGCCATATGAATTTCCAGATTCCTCTATTGGTTATTGATCGGAGAAGTGTCTCGGTCATGTCCGCGTAATTCACGAACCGTAGGGAGACACACTTAAGGATTCGATGTTGTTTAGTAGATATGGAATGTTAGTAGGGATACCGAATGTTGTTCGGAGTCTCGGATGGGATCCGGGATATCACGAGGAGATCCGTAAAGGTGCGGAGAATATGATTCATATAAGGAAAGTCCTATTTCGGAGTTCAGGAAAGTTTCCGATGATTTCATCAGAGAGGTTCTAGAAGGGTCTAGAAGGTTCACCGGACCGGAAGGGGAATGGTCCATGAATGTGTCGCTTTGTGTTGGCATTTGCAAGAGATAAATAAAGCTCTAAATTGAAAGTCAAACGGGAAGTTTGAAAAGTCAAACTGGAACAATGGTTTCCTAGTGGGAGAAGAAACAAGTCCTTCTCTCAATCAAACTTGGGTTTGGGTTTGGATTCAAACCCACCCCTCCCAAGGCTGCGCCCCCTCTCAGAAATAGAGGGGGGCTGCCCCAACACAACACAAGCCCTAGCCCTCCTCGAGCGAAGCCGTCGCCGCCGCCGCGCCGCTACCCGCCGCCGCCGACACCTCCTCCTCCCGGATCTCTAAACCCAAGATTTTCGGGAAACCCTAATCCACCATAACTCACATCCGGCTTAGGCGAAACCCTGCGGGATCTTTCCTCTACCTCCGACACCACGCCGTCGTGCTGCCGGAATCGCGAGGAAAGAACTACAACCTCCGCTGCCTGCTGGAACAAGGGAGAGGAAGGTCTTCATCGAGTACCGAACGTGTGACCGACTGCGGAAGCGCTGCTAGAACGCAGCGCCGGAAGGATCGTCTATGCGATCTTGAGATCGGCAAGTGTACGACTACATCACCCACGAGAATCTGCTCTCGTTAACCGCTTTGGAATCTTCGAGGGTGAGTGCTTCTATCGACTCGTTGCTACAATATAGTAGATAGATCTTGGCTTCTTTGTGTGCATGCGGTAGAAATTTTTTGTTTTCCATGCTATGAACCCCTACATCTCCTCCTTTGTGATTTCATGTATATATCTTGTCAGCTCCGTTCATGATCAAGATCTAATCTATTTGTAATCATGCATGTTGTGTTTGCGGGGATCCGATGGATATTGAGATTATTATGTTGGTTTGATTAATGGTTTTATCTTTATGATTCTATCATGTTTGTGTTGTTTGTGATCATGCATGCTCTCCGTTGCTAGTGGTAATCTTGGCCAAGTAGTTACTAGTGACTCCAAGAGGGGGTATTGAAGGGAATATGCCCGAGAGGCAATAATAAACTGGTTATTATCGTATTCCTTATTTATGATAAATGTTTATTTTACATGCTATAATTGTATTAATACGGAAACGTTAATACATGTGTGTTTCATAAACAAAAAGAAGTTCCTAGTTATGCCTCTTTTATAAACTAGCTCGTAGATTAACAAGATGATCAAAGGTTTCCTGATCATGGACATTGGATGTTGTTAATAACGAGGTCACAACATTAATGTAATGGTGTGATGAACATTCATCTGAAGTATAGAATTACGACCAAAGTCATTGAGTTTATATTGCTATAACAACTGACGAAGTGATCCTAATCCTTAGACCATGAGATCATGCCAATCACTAACACCGGAAGAGTTTCTTGATAACATCAAATGTCACACCGTAACTGGGTGATTATAAAGATGGGTTCAGGACTACTAAAGTGTTATGTTGAGGCCCATGGATCGAGAATGGAATTTGTTCATCCTGATGACGGATAGATATGCTCTGGGCCCTCTCGGTGATATCACATTGATTAGCTTTCAAGCAAGTGATCTGATCACTAGAATGTTATATCACGGGAACGAGAAAAGAGTGCATGTCAGTAACGAGATCAAACTAGGTATGGAGATACCGTTGATCAAATCTTGGACATGTAATATATCGCGAAACAAAGGGATTAAGATACTAGCGTAAAAGGTTCCGACGATCACAAGAAATTCATCGTTGAATGTGTGGGAGTCAGTATGGGTCTCCAGATCCCGCTTCCGATTATTGATCGGAGAAGGGTCTCGATCATGTCCGCCTTATTCGCGAACTGTAGGGTGGCACACTTAAGAGACACCGACATCCAATTGGAGCAAAAGTTTCATTCCGGAAAGAATAACAAGCATAGGAATTTATTTCACTAGATACCGAAACAGGTTTTCCGGTGAAATTGCAGAAAGTGTTTCTGCATGTGAAATGAAATACTAGCAAGGGATTATATGTGAATGTTTGTCATTAAAGTAATTGATAAAATTCTGAATAAATAAAAGGAGTTTTATTTAATGAGATTTTGCATTAAATTTGGTGAAAATTTAATGGGAATTTGAGTGGGTTTTTGAGTGGAGGGAATTGAAAGGCATTTGAGTGAGTAGAGTGTCCACCCAAATGAATGTGGAAGTGGTGGGGGCATCCCCATGGATGGGCGCCATGCCCCTTGGGTTCCTCCCTCTCTCCTATAAAAGGCCCCCCTCTCATCCTCTCAAAGCACACCTCCTCGTGAAGGATCTCTCTCCCCCTCTAGTATTTATCCCCCATGGTCTCGGACTAGCGAGATACATGTTCCCGGTGGCTATTCGGCAAGAAAGAGTTGTGCTTCTGCTGCATCGCTAGAGTGAGGAGGCATAGGTTGCTCGGTATCTTGTACGTGTGTGCGAGCATGGATGCGATGTTGTTTTCCGGCGCTAGGACTTCCTCTCGATCTTGAGATCGGCAAGAGATCGTCTACATCAACCACGAGTTTGGACTCGTTAAGCTTTGTCGGTATTCAAGGATATGTTCTCTACGGATGTATATCCGCCCGTTGCTTGTATCTAGTAGATAAATCTTGGTACATAGTTGTTCCCATCCTAGGAATTTTTTGTTTTCTATGCTGTGAACCCTACAGTCGTATCAGAGCTGGATCTATGCATAGATGCTTTGCACGGGTAGTACACATATGAGTATGTGGGCGATGATGATAATTTTATTGCTTCTTAGTTGTACTTTGAATATTGGTGGCATAGTGGGATGAAGCGGCCCGGACAAACTTTACATGTCCTCGCACATGAGACCTGTTCCACGCTTGACATGCAACTAGTTTTGCATAAGTGGCTAGCAGGTGTCTGTCTCTCCTACTATAGTCAATATCTAATTTGCAACAAGTTGTCAACAATTTGGTTATCCTTGTTGTGTTTCATGTTCGTAGGTAAGAACGGTTCTATCTTCGAAAGCCCTAAGCCACGTAAAACTTGTAATGGATAAATTTGAGGCGTCTAGTTTAGATTGTTGCTGGGCTAGTGTTATGATATGGTGATGTTGTAAGTAGAAGTATGAGATGATACTCTTACAACACACATAACGTGTAGGTTCCATAGACCTTGGCCTTACACATAGAGGTATGATAGAGATCATACCACGGTGCACATGATGGAGATCATATGCGGGAACCATATCATTTCACTTACAAACATGTGATGTTTGATTGCATCTTATATTGCTTGTTTGGCGTTTTATTAGCATAATAAGATGATCCCTCATTTAGATATCAAGATAAAAATGTGTTCTTCCTTAATTATGCACCGATAATGTTTCGTTGCTTCAAGACATCACATGATAATCAGGTGTACTTGAATCCACGAGCATATCTCGGGTGTAAGACAGTTACACACGCGAATACTAAGGTTCTTACTTGGCGAGCCTAGCATGTACAAACATGGCCTCGGAACACGGACCGAAACGTTAAGCATGAGTCATATGTTTTGATATGATGACCATATGGATGCTTGCCTTTGAAGCTACACCGACTCATGTGATGATCGGACTTGGTGTAGTGGATTTGGTTCATGTAATAACCAAAAAGGCACGAGGGATGTCGTTTTTAGTGGGAGTTCATTTCTAATTTGGATTAGTAGAAATCAATTTATCATAAACTAAATCAAAGTGAATTTGCATAATTTTTTGTATGTAACATCCCAAAAATACTAAACTTGGATCATCAAACTCTAATCATCAAAATTAGGGTTAACAAAAACTTTTCTAAATAAAAATATGAAAGCATGCATGTGTGTATGCATCCCATTTTGAATTCTTTTGAATTGCCTTGTTTATGTGTTTCTTTGCTTGTAAAAGGATTCTTAGGTGAAATAAACATCATCCAAACAATTCCCAAACTTTTCCCAAAGACAAATAAATCAAAACAAACAAAATGAGTGAATGGTCATTTTGACCAATTTAACTCCCATGCCTACTTTGGCTATCTCAAACTTTCAGAACTTAACAGAAACTTGTTTGGATCTTTACACCCCTTGATAGTACTCCTAACAAAGTATCAAGGCCCACCTTGTGATCATCCAAAAACTTTCAAATGCATAATTTAAATGACAATTCAAAATTGAATCTTTATCATATGGGAAGATCCCACTTTTTAAAAAACCACTCGAACAAGCTCAACTTTTAAAACCCAAGCATCTGCAGACTCACCAGCACCAACCTAGCACACCCACCAAAAATCGTTTCAAAATTCAAAACTTGAATTCTTGCGGCCATTTCATCAAACACCTTGCTGATTAAAATCAAATAAAATCTAAACACTATTGTGAGCAGTGATTGGAGCCTAACTTGTTCCCTCTCTAGCTCACAGCAACCTCAGTAGATCATCTAGCAAACTAAACCAAGCACTAGCCCCACTGTAAGCTTGGCAATGCCATCAATGTGAACAGCCGAAGCTCACCATGTCACCCCAGTGTGGACAGCAAGCTAGGAGAAGAAACAAGCCTAGACAACATGTTTGGGAGCAAGCCAACACCCCACCGCCACTCCCTGTACAGCGCTCGAGCGTTGCCAACCCCTGGACCACACGCACAGACCGTGCCCAGCTCGCCAGCAACCATGCCGAGCATGCGCCAGAGCGCTGCCCTCGACACACGCCCACAGACCATGCGCCGCCCTCGCCGCGTTCATACACGATCACCACCAACCCAGGAGACCGCCAGACATCCCCGTTCGCCGCCCCATGCCTCACAGCCACCGCTCGTCGTCGAAGACGCCGCCTCGGCCGCGCAGAGCATCGCACGTTCCAAACCATTTTCCACTGCCCCTACATGCGCATTAAAGCCATAGAGCATCGCCAGGATACCACCAAGCGATCGCCACCACCGGCCATGCCTCTAGCAGCCCGTAGCCATGTTGCCACCGTCGCATGCCCATCCTGTTCGGTCTCGTCGTCTCGACTATAAATAGAGGCCACCCCCAGCCGAATTGAGCACACCATCTCACTCCCCTCTCCTCACTTATCGTTCCACCCTGTTCCCGAAGCAAGGCGAGTAGCGTTTCGCCGGAATTCCACCGGAGCTCGCCGCTGCTGGAGAAGAAGGGAGCCAGCGATTGGAGCCGCCCCAGGAGAAGCTGCCGGTACCAGGAGGTTCGCCGTCGTCGACTTCGTCGTTCGCCCGCCTTGCCTGTAGGGGTTCGTAGCATGGAAAACAAAAAATTTCTATCGCATACAAACAAACAAGCCAAGATCTATCTACTAGATTGTAGCAACGAGTCGATGGAATAACTTACCCTCGAAGATTCCAAAGTGTTTAACGAGAGCAGATTCTCGTGGGTGATGTAGTCGTACTCTTCCCGATCTCAAGATCGTGTAGACGATCCTTCCGGCGCTGCGTTCCGGCAGCGCTCCCGCAGTCGGTCACACGTTCGGTACTCGACGAAGACCTTCCTCTCCCTTGTTCCAGCAGGCAGCGGAGGTTGTAGCACTCTCCTCGCGATTCCGGCAGCACAACGGTGTGGTACCGGAAGTAGAGGGGAAATCCCGCAGGGCTTCGACTTAAGCCGGAGCGAGTATGGTGGATTATGAGAGAGGGCTATTAATGGTCTAGAGATTAGACACACCAATTAGAAGGCTCTAAACCGCAGGCTAAAGCAATTAGAAGCTCTAAACCAAAACGGCTCTAAACCGGAGATTAGAGGTAGAAACTTATGTGTCTAGAGGAGGGGGCCTTGCCCCTCCTTTTATAGGTGGGGAGGCGCGGCCAGGGGAGGGGAGTCCCTCCCCAAGTCGGCCTTGGGTGGCGCGCCAGCTTGGGGAGGAGACTCCTCCCTCAAGTCGGTTCCCAACTCCTCTTGCTTGTTTCCCACAGTTTCTTGTTTTAGCCGTTTGACTTTCAAACTGGACATTTGACTTTTCTGTTTTAGGATTCAATTTAATCCTTTATTTGGGACAGCAAGAACACTTAGTACATGATGCAATCATTCCAATATGTAATGACACATTCATGTACCCCTCCCCCCTCCCGGAGTGCCGGACATTCCGGAACCTTCTAGAACATTCACCGGAATCATTTCCGAACTCCGAAACGGGACTTTCTTTATATGAATCTTATTCTCCGGACCATTCCGGATCACCTCATGATATCCCGGATCCCATCCGAGACTCCGAACAACATTCGGTCTCTTTCTCATAATACCATAACTACTCAAAACAACGTTGAATCCTTAAGTGTGTCTCCCTACGGTTCGTGAATTATGCGGACATGATCGAGACACTTCTCCGAACAATAACCAATAGAGGAATCTGGAAATTCATATGGCTCCCACATATTTCTACGATTACTTTGCGATCGAATGAACCACTTACATACGATACCAATTTCCCTTTGTCTCACGATATATTACTTATCCGAGGTTATGATCGTCGGTATCTCTGCATACCTAGTTCAACCTCGTTACTGATAAGTACTCTTTTCTCGTTCCCGTGATATGTGATCCCTTGTGAGCCAGTCACATGCTTGCAAGCTAATTGGATAACATTTCACCGAGAGGGCCCAGAGAATATCTATCCATCATATGGATGGACAAATCCCACTCTTGATCCATGTGTCTCAACCAATACTTTCCGAACACTCAATGCCACCTTTATAGCCACCCAGTTATGGTGTGGTGTTTGATGTCATTAAAGCATCCATCCGGTAAAGGTGATATGCATGATCTCATGGTCGAAGGAATTAGGTTACTATGTATCAGAAAGCATATAGCAATTGAACTATTGAAATGACTTGATCTTTATGCTACGCTTATCTATAGGAGTATGTCCACCATATCATTCTCCTAACGATATGATCTTGTTGTTGATAACATCTCAATGTTCATGATAGGGAAACCACAATCATTTATCAACCAACAAGCTAGTGAAGTATAGAGGCTATACTAGGGACTTCAAATTAAGTTTAAAAATCACACAAGTATTAATGTTTCCCTGTTAATACTATTATAGCATGAATGTAAACATTTATCATAAACACAAAGATATAATAATAACTACATTTATTATTGCCTCTAGGGCATATCTCCAACAGTCTCCCACTTGCACTAGAGTCATCTAATCTAGATTACATGGTAATATACCGAACACCCATGGCAGTTCGGTGTTGGTCATGTTTTGCCCTCGGGAGAGGTTTAGTCAACGGATCCGCCACATTCAGATCTGTGTGTACTTTGCAAATCTTTATATCCCCATCCTGGATATGTTCTCGAATAGCGTGAAAACGTAGCTTGATATGCTTCAGCTTCTTGTGTGACCTTGGTTCTTGCGCATTGGCTATGGCGCCCATGTTATCACAGTAGATAGACATTGGGTCCAGCGCACTAGGAACCACACTCAGCTCTGTAATGAACTCTTTCATCCATATCGCTTCTTGTGAAGCCTCCGAAGCAGCCATGTATTCCGATTCAGTTGAAGATCTCGCCACAACGCTTTGCTTTGCACTCCTCCAGCTAACTGCTGCACCATTCAAAATAAATACGTATCCAGATTGTGATTTAGAATCATCCGGATCGGTGTTCCAACTAGCATCGGTGTAACCATTAACAACGAGTTGTTCATCACCTCCATAAGAAAGAACCATATCCTTAGTTCTTCTCAAGTACTTAAGGATGTTTTTGACCGCTGTCCAATGATCCACTCCTGGATCACTTTGATATCTGCTAGTTAGACTAACAGCATATGCGATGTCGGGTCTAGTACATAGCATGGCATACATTAGAGATCCTATGGCTGATGCATAGGGAGTCTTACTCATCCTTTCTCTATCTTCTACCGATGTCGGACTTTGAGTTTTACTCAAGATCGTATTGGGCAACATGGGCAAGAACCCTTTCTTGCTTTCTTCCATTCCAAACCTCTTTAGAACTTTGTCCAAATATGTACTCTGTGACAATGATATTTGGCGTTTCGATCTATCTCTATAAATCTTTATGCCTAATATGTAAGCTGCTTCGCCAAGATCCTTCATTGAAAAACTATTATTCAAATATTCTTTGACACTATTAAGAAGGTCTACATCATTCCCAATCAACAATATGTCATCCACATATAGTATTAAGAATGCTACAGAGCTCCCACTCACTTTCTTGTAAATACAAGCTTCTCCATAAGTTTGTATAAAACCAAAACTTTTGATTACCTTATCAAAACGTTGATTCCAACTTCGGGATGCTTGCTTCAATCCATAGATGGACCATTGAAGTTTGCATACCTTGTTAGCATCTTTAGGATTGACAAAACCTTTGGGTTGCATCATATACAACTCTTCATCAATATCTCCATTGAGGAATGCTGTTTTGACATCCATCTGCCATATCTCATAATCATAATATGCAGCGATTGCTAACATAATCCTCACAGACTTTAGCTTCGCTACCGGTGAGAAAGTCTCATCGTAGTCAACTCCTTGAATTTGTCGAAACCCTTTTGCGACAAGTCGAGCTTTATAGACAGTAACATTACCATCAGCATCTGTTTTCTTCTTGAAAATCCATTTGTTCTCGACAGCCTTTCGGCCATCCGGTAAGTCCACCAAAGTCCATACTTGGTTTTCGTACATGGATCCAATCTCGGATTTCATGGCTTCTTGCCATTTATTGGAATCTGGGCTCATCATCGCTTCCTCATATGTCTCGGGGTCATCGGTGTTGTCCACCAACATGACACTCATAATGGGATCATACCAGTCTGGAGTGGTACGAGTTCTCGTTGACCTCCGAGGCTCTGTAGCAACTTCAACCGAAGTTTCATGATCACCATCATTAGCTCCCTCTCTTATTGGTGCAGGCACCACAGGAACTTCTTCCGGTGCTGCGCTACTCGCAATTTCGAGAGAAGGTTCGACAACCTCGTCGAGTTCTACTTTCCTTCCAGTCACTTCTTTCGAGAGAAATTCCTTCTCTAAAAAGGATCCATTCTTGGCAACGAAGATTTTGCCTTCGGATCTATGATAGAAGGTATACCTAATAGTTTCCTTTGGGTATCCTATGAAGACGCATTTTTCCGCTTTGGGTTCAAGCTTGTCCGGCTGTAACTTCTTTACATAGGCTTCGCATCCCCAAACTTTAAGGAACGACAATTTAGGTTCTTCCCAAACCATAATTCATACGGTGTCGTTTCAACGGATTTAGATGGTGCACTATTTAAAGTGAATGCGGCTGTTTCTAATGCATAACCCCAAAATGACAGCGGTAAATCTGTAAGTGACATCATAGAACGAACCATATCTAAGAGAGTTCGATTACGATGTTCGGACACACCATTACGCTGTGGTGTTCCCGGCGGTGTCAACTGTGAAAGTATTCCGCATTTCTTCAAATGCTCGCCAAACTCGTAACTTAGATATTCACCTCCACGATCAGAACATAGAAATTTAATCTTCTTGTTACGTTGATTCTCTACCTCACTTTGAAACTCCTTAAACTTCTCGAAAGTTTCGGACTTATGTTTCATGAAATAGATATACCCATATCTACTCAAATCATCCGTGAAGGTAAGAACATAACGATAACCACCGCGCGATGCTACACTCATTGGACCACACACATCGGTATGTATAATTTCCAATAAGTCCGTAGCTCGCTCCATCATACCAGAAAATGGAGTCTTAGTCATTTTTCCCATCAGACATGCTTCGCATCTTTCAAGTGATTCAAAATCAAGTGATTCAAGAAGTCCATCGGAATGGAGTTTCTTCATACGCTTCACTCCAATGTGACCAAGACGACAGTGCCACATATAGGTCGAATTATCGCTTGATTTCAAACGTTTAGCCTCAATGTTGTTGATATGTGTATTTACACTATCGAGATTCAACAAGAATAGACCATCTATCAAAGGTGCATGTGCATAAAACATATTACTCATATAAATCGAACAACCATTATTCTCTGATTTAAACAAGTAACCGTCTCGCAATAAACAAGATCCTGATATAATGTTCATGCTCAACACAGGCACTAAATAACAATTATTTAAGTATAAAACTAATCCCGATGGTAGATGAAGGGGTAGCGTGCCGACCGCGATCACATCAACCTTTGATCCGTTTCCCACGCGCATCGTCACCTCGTTCTTCGCTAGCTTCCGTTTATTCTGCAGCACCTGTTTCGAGTTACAAATATGAGCAACCGAACCAGTATCAAATACCCAGGCACTACTACGAGTACTAGTGAGATACACATCAATAACATGTATATCAGATATACCTTTCTTCTTGATGTTGCCGTTCTTCAAATCCGCCAAGTACTTTGGGCAATTCCGCTTCTAGTGACCTTCTCCCTTGCAGTAAAAGCACTCAGTATCAGGCTTAGGTCCAGCCTTGGTCTTCTTCGTTGGCGTGGTAACTTTCTTACCACCCTTCTTGAAGTGTCCCTTTTGCTTAGACTTGCCTTTCTTGAATTTGGTGGTCTTATTGACCAACAACACTTGGTGCTCTTTCTTAATCTCCACTTCTGCAGATTTCAACATGGCAAAGAGTTCTGGCAATGTCTTGTTCATGTTATGCATGTTGTAGTTCATCACAAAGTTCTTGTAACTTGGTGGTAGTGATTGGAGGACACGGTAAATCCCCAAAGCATTAGGAATCACAATACCCAAGCTTTGAAGTTTGTTTGCGTGCCCAGACATCTTAAGCACATGCTCACTGACGGAGCTGCCCTCTTCCATCTTGCAGTTGAAGAACTTTTCAGAAGCTTCATAACTTTCAATTGCCGCATGAGTCTCAAAAATCAATTTGAGATCCTTGACAATATCATATGGGTCTGAATCCTCAAACCTTTTCTGAAGCTCCGATTCCAAACCATACAAGATAGCACACTGAACTATGGAGTACTGATTCTTCCGAGCGAGGTAAACGTTCTTTACTTCATCGGGAGCATCATCTGCAGGTGGGTCACCCAGCGGTGCATCTAGCACATAGGTCAAATTACCAGTTGTGAGGACAATCCTCAAATTGCGGAACCAATCCGCGAAGTTGCTTCCATTGTTTTTCAACTTTTCTTTCTCTAGGAACGCATTAAAATTGATGGTAGGGGCTGCCATTGATCTACAACATATTTGCAATAGTTTAGACTAAGTTTATGACAAATTGAGTTCAAATTAATTAATGAAATTAAACTAGGTGAACTCCCACTCAAAACAATATCCCTCACATTGTTTTAGTGATCACACGAACCAAATCCACCATATCAACACCGATCATCACGAGAGTTGATATAGTTTCAATGGCGAACAATCGACATCTTCATCATATCTACTATATGATTCATGCTTTACCTTTCGGTGATCCGTGTTACGAGACCATGTCTGTACATGCTAGGCTCGTCAAGATCAAACCTTAGTTTCTGCATGAGCAAATCTGGCTTGCTCACGTTGTATACACTTGCAGAATCTAGCACACCCGATCATCACGTGGTGCTTCGAAACAACAAGCTTTAGCAACGGTGCTAACTAAGGGTGAACACTTTATGATTTGAAATTGATGTGCATGAGGGATCATCTTATAATGCTACCGTCGTCTACTAAGCAATACAAGATGCATAAAGGATTAACATCACATGCAATTCAATATATATGTGATATGATATGGCCTTTCTTCTTTGTGCTTCCGATCTCCATCTTCAAGCACGAACATGATCTCCATCATCACCGGCATTGCATCAAGGTCAATGACGCTTCAACTATGGTTGTCGTCCACCGGCTTCAACAATTACAACTACTTTGAATAGACACGTGGGTCTTAACATAAATTAAAGACAACCATATGGCTCCTGCCGGTTGCCAACTTACAATAAGGAACATTGCATACATCAAATATAATCACAATCATGGCCATATCACATCACTGCACACCCCTGCAAAACAAAGTTAGACGCCTCTACTTTCTTTGCATATTTTACGTGGTTTGGGGCTTTCAATAAGTGTCGTTCTAACTTACGAACAAGAACCACAACATTGATACTAGCATTGTTGATCACCCGTTGTAAATTGGATCTTAACTATGCTAGGAGAAACAGGCACCCGCAAAGCCACTTATGCAATACAAGTTGCATGTCAAGCGTGGAGCAAGTCTCATGAACGATGTCATGTAAGGTTAGCCCGGGCCGCTTCATCCCAACATACCGCAAGATGCAAAGTACACAAGAAGTAATCGACAATAAAAGCATCAACGCCCACAATGACCATTGTGTTCTACTCGTGCAACAGATCTACATATAGACACGGCTCTGATACCACTGTAGGGGTTCGTAGCATGGAAAACAAAAAATTTCTATCGCATACAAACAAACAAGCCAAGATCTATCTACTAGATTGTAGCAACGAGTCGATGGAATAACTTACCCTCGAAGATTCCAAAGCGTTTAACGAGAGCAGATTCTCGTGGGTGATGTAGTCGTACTCTTTCCGATCTCAAGATCGTGTAGACGATCCTTCCGGCGCTGCGTTCTGGCAGCGCTCCCGCAGTCGGTCACACGTTCGGTACTCGACGAAGACCTTCCTCTCCCTTGTTCCAGCAGGCAGCAGAGGTTGTAGCACTCTCCTCGCGATTACGGCAGCACAACGGCGTGGTATCGGAAGTAGAGGGGAAATCCCACAGGGCTTCGCCTTAAGCCGGAGCGAGTATGGTGGATTATGAGAGAGGGCTATTAATGGTCTAGAGATTAGACACACCAATTAGAAGGCTCTAAACCGCAGGCTAAAGCAATTAGAAGCTCTAAACCAAAACGGCTCTACCGGAGATTAGAGGTAGAAACTTATGTGTCTAGAGGAGGGGGCCTTGCCCCTCCTTTTATAGGTGGGGAGGCGCGGCCAGGGGAGGGGAGTCCCTCCCCAAGTCGGCCTTGGGTGGCGCGCCGGCTTGGGGAGGAGACTCCTCCCTCAAGTCGGTTCCCAACTCCTCTTGCTTGTTTCCCACAGTTTCTTGTTTTAGCCGTTTGACTTTCAAACTGGACATTTGACTTTTCTGTTTTAGGATTCAATTTAATCCTTTATTTGGGACAGAAAGAACACTTAGTACATGATGCAATCATTCCAATATGTAATGACACATTCATGTACCCCTCCCCCCTCCCGGAGTGCCGGACATTCCGGAACCTTCTAGAACATTCACCGGAATCATTTCCGAACTCCGAAACGGGACTTTCTTTATATGAATCTTATTCTCCGGACCATTCCGGATCACCTCGTGATATCCCGGATCCCATCCGAGACTCCGAACAACATTCGGTCTCTTTCTCATAATACCATAACTACTCAAAACAACGTCGAATCCTTAAGTGTGTCTCCCTACGGTTCGTGAATTATGCGGACATGATCGAGACACTTCTCCGAACAATAACCAATAGAGGAATCTGGAAATTCATATGGCTCCCACATATTTCTACGATTACTTTGCGATCGAATGAACCACTTACATACGATACCAATTTCCCTTTGTCTCACGATATATTACTTATCCGAGGTTATGATCGTCGGTATCTCTGCATACCTAGTTCAACCTCGTTACTGATAAGTACTCTTTTCTCGTTCCCGTGATATGTGATCCCTTGTGATCCAGTCACATGCTTGCAAGCTAATTGGATGACATTTCACCGAGAGGGCCCAGAGAATATCTATCCGTCATATGGATGGACAAATCCCACTCTTGATCCATGTGTCTCAACCAATACTTTCCGAACACTCAATGCCACCTTTATAGCCACCCAGTTACGGTGTGGTGTTTGATGTCATCAAAGCATCCATCCGGTAAAGGTGATATGCATGATCTCATGGTCGAAGGAATTAGGTTACTATGTATCAGAAAGCATATAGCAATTGAACTATTGAAATGACTTGATCTTTATGCTACGCTTATCTATAGGAGTATGTCCACCATATCATTCTCCTAACGATATGATCTTGTTGTTGATAACATCTCAATGTTCATGATAGGGAAACCACAATCATTTATCAACCAACAAGCTAGTGAAGTATAGAGGCTATACTAGGGACTTCAAATTAAGTTTACAAATCACACAAGTATTAATGTCTCCCTGTTAATACTATTATAGCATGAATGTAAACATTTATCATAAACACAAAGATATAATAATAACTACATTTATTATTGCCTCTAGGGCATATCTCCAACATTGCCGACCCTCGCCTGAGCCCCGGTGAGCCCCCGACGACCCCCACCTTCCGCGTTAGGGTTCAGTCTCGCCGGCGTTGCCCGACGTGGACGACGACCCTCAGTCGTTGGATTAGAACTAGATCAAACGCACCATATTGCCCCGTACCGCTTCACACCCCCTCGTCTCAATCACGCGTGGGGACAGCAACTTAACCAGCCCGTGTAAGCGCTGTGCTTAGCAGGCCGGCCTAGTATGGTTTCCCGCGCAGCCCAGTTGTTTGAATTTGGATTTTTCCATTTTCATTCAAACAAACTTCTGCACCTAGTTTCAAAAATCAACCCAGCTCGATTCAGTGAACCAAATTGAATGAAACCAATTTTGTTAGAAAGGTCAGGAAGTGCTGAATCCAAGCCCGTTGGATTTAAATCATTTGGATATGTAGATCACCCTTGGTAAAAATAACAAGGCAGAAGCTTTTCTGCATTCAAATATTTTTCAAATTTAAACCATAATAGCTTTTGAGTTGATTCCAACTCTCAAAAATCACATTTAACCATACCTTTCAGAATATATAAAAATATATAGGTTTACTTACAGAAATAATGATCAAGTAATAAAAGAATGCCACATAAGCATTTCTAGTCACTTTATTTAATTAAAAATAAAAGGTTAAACCTTATTAAATTGTTACACCACTTTAAATCACATTCCCATGGACTAAAATATGTGGTGATGACATGTGTCAACATGATACCATGTTTGGTTTGGAGAATATTAAATCTTAAGTAGTTTTTCAATGAGTAGAAATTACTTTTCTAAAAATAAAAGGAATTAAACCAAGCTTTGATCTGGTAATGTTAGTGATGATGCTAGATCATCTATAGGACCCCTTTTGTGGGATGATTGCAAGTAGTTAAGTATTGTTTGGTGATTGTGTACCTCGTATTTATTCATAGACGCTAGTACCGACCAAGGATACGAGGAGGAAGGAGGATACTACGAAGAAGAAGCCGAGGAGAACTTCAACCACTGCTCTTCACAAGGCAAGCTTATACTGATACTGATGCAAGCCTAATACTACTAGTTGAATGTGCAAGCTAACACTTGCAAGATACTATACTTATGCAAGTCTTACTAATCAAGTTGACCTATGCAAGCCAATACTTGCTTGTCACCATGCCAACTATATGCCTTAAGCATAGATGATCCTACCCACTTGATAAACCAATCCTAGTTTTTACTTACAAGATTTATACTTTATTTCTTTATCAAAGCTATTACTTAGAGTTTACTTAAGTAAATTTTAGATACTAGAAGGATATTTGAAGGTTGCAAAAAGAGCATAAAATTTGGCCTAAGCTAGATAATCTTGATGTCATCCTAAGGCATGAGATTGAACTTAGTTAAACTCCACTTGTTTACCACCCCTCATTAGTACTTACCCCCACTTGTAGATGCTAGTGCTAAGCATAAAACTTGATCAAATTTAGATGGGAATACTTGGTGGAAAAATGGTTATGAAAACCTTGGAATGATGGATCATTCTATTGAAATGTTTTGGACATGTGTTTCCGAACACCAGATGATTTATGGTGATGAAAATGTTGAGGCATGAGCCTTAGCCCTTTATAAAACTGATGGTTGTATGGATGCGATACCATTCCAATTTTACCGTACAACCACAATACCCAAGAATTGGGTAGGGCTTGACTGGAAACTTATATACCTTAGTATTAGTTCCCTCACGGCCAAGGTCTGAGCTGAGGCTACCTTGTGGAGATTGTCCACCTGTGTAGTACCCAAGATGACAGTTGGTCATGGTTGGGAGGCCAAACTCAGTATGGTGATTATACTAGGGCGTGTAATTGAAAGGTTAGGATTGATTATCTGTAGGGGTTCGTAGCATGGAAAACAAAAAAATTCTATCGCATACAAACAAACAAGCCAAGATCTATCTACTAGATTGTAGCAACGAGTCGATGGAATAACTTACCCTCGGAGATTCCAAAGCGGTTAACGAGAGCAGATTCTCGTGGGTGATGTAGTCGTACTCTTTCCGATCTCAAGATCGTGTAGACGATCCTTCCGGCGCTGCGTTCCGGCAGCGCTTCCGCAGTCGGTCACACGTTCGGTACTCTACGAAGACCTTCATCTCCCTTGTTCCAGCAGGCAGCAGAGGTTGTAGCACTCTCCTCGTGATTCCGGCAGCACAACGGCGTGGTACCGGAAGTAGAGGGGAGATCTCGCAGGGCTTCGCCTTAAGCCGGAGCGAGTATGGTGGAGTATGAGAGAGAGCTATTAGTGGTCTAGGGATTAGACACACCAATTAGAAGGCTCTAAACCGCAGGCTAAAGCAATTAGAAGCTCTAAACCAAACGGCTCTAAACCAGAGATTAGAGGTAGAAACTTGTGTGTCTCAAGGAGGAGCCCTGCCCCTCCTTTTATAGGTGGAGGGGCTAGGCGCGCCAGGGAGGGAGGGAGTCCCTCCCCAACTCGGCCTAGGGCTGGGCGCCGGCTTGGAGGAGAGGAACTCCTCCTCCAAGTTGGTTTCAACCTCCTCTTGCTTGTTTCCCACAGTTTCCTGTTTCCCACAGTTTCCTGTTTTCCACAGTTTCCTGTTTTAGCCATTTGACTTTCAAACTGGCAATTTGACTTTCATGTTTTTGGAACAGCAAGAACACTTAGTACATGATGCAATCATTCAATGACATATTCATGTACCTTCCCCCCCCCCCCGGAGTGCCGGACAATCCGGAACCTTCTAGAACATTCTCGATGAAAACACCGAAATCATTCCCGAACTCCGAAACGGGACTTTCCTTATATGAATCTTATTCTCCGGACCATTCCGGATCACCTCGTGATATCCCGGATCCCATCCGAGACTCCGAACAACATTCGGTCTCTTTCTCATAATACCATAACTACTCAAACAACGCCGAATCCTTAAGTGTGTCTCCCTACGGTTCGTGAATTATGCGGACATGATCGAGACACTTCTCCGATCAATAACCAATAGAGGAATCTGGAAATTCATATGGCTCCCACATATTTCTACGATTACTTTGCGATCGAATGAACCACTTACATACGATACCAATTTCCCTTTGTCTCGCGATAGTTTACTTATCCGAGGTTATGATCGTCGGTATCTCTGCATACCTAGTTCAACTTCGTTACCGATAAGTACTCTTTTCTCGTTCCCGTGATATGTGATCCCTTGTGACCTAGTCACATGCTTGCAAGCTAATTGGATGACATTCCACCGAGAGGGCCCAGAGTATATCTATCCGTCATATGGATGGACAAATCCCACTCTTGATCCATGTGTTTCAACCAATACTTTCCGAACACTCAATGCCACCTTTATAGCCACCCAGTTACGGTGTGGTGTTTGATGTCATCAAAGCATCCATCCGGTAAAGGTGATATGCATCATCTCATGGTCGAAGGAATTAGGTTACTATGTATCAGAAAGCATATAGCAATTGAACTAATGAAATGACTTGATCTTTATGCTACGCTTATCTATAGGAGTATGTCCATCACATCATTCTTCTAATGATATGATCCTGTTGTTAATAACATCTCTATGTTCATGATCAGGAAACCATGATCATATATTAACCAACAAGCTAGTTTAACAAGAGGCTTTACTAGGGACTCTTATTTTTAGTTTACAAATCACACAAGTATTAATGTTTCCGGTTAATACAATTATAGCATGGTATGTAAACATTTATCATAAGTGTGAAGATATAATAATAACTATATTTATTATTGCCTCTTGGGCATATCTCCAACATTATCCGCATACTGAGTATGGTGAATTCAGGATTTGTTCCTGACGGATGTATCGAATGTTGTGGTGAAAGTGTACAATCTCTGTAGAGTGTCAAACTATTCGAATAGCCGCGTCCGCGGTTATGGACAGTTGGAGTGGCCATACTGTTTCCCCGTCAGATGTTTTCAAAATAACTTGTGAAATGATTTGAGAGTTTGACTTGACCAAAACAGAGTTGTGGCATGAGACACAAGTTCCCACTTAGGTGTTATAAAACCTTAACTAGCATTCGTTGTTTCCAAACTTAGTAGAAGTAAATCTGGCTTTTTGCAAAACAACCCTAGAGCTTAGTGTCCTACTACAAAAACCCCTTTCACTTGTTAGTATTAGTTTGCGAGTACTTAAAGAGTACTCATGGCTTTGTCCCTGGCTATTCCCATGGCCAGACTATGAAGAGGAGTACCTGGAAGATGGACCCTAGGAAGGTTACGACAACTAGGATCATCTCCCATCGTCAGCATTGCCTGTGACCCCGAAGATGGAGCTTCGCTTATGCTACCGTTATTATTACGTATTCCGCTGCTTGTGTTGTATTAAGACTGGATCATGAGATCCTTATTTGTGTAAGACCTTATGTATGGTTTGTAATGGATGATGTACTGTGGTATCCAACTCTGTTATGTCTCGCAAAAATGGTAATCCTGGGATTGCGATGTATGGCATAACAGGCATCTGGGATTAAAAATCCGGGTGTTGGCAAGTTGGTATCAGAGCCATCCTGACCATAGGAGACCCTTGTTAGACTGGACGTTTGAATCAAAAACTTAGTTTAAAAACCAAAGGAAGCAAATATTTACAAAAACTTATTCCCATTCTTATCACCTTGATTCTTTCATAAAAAAATTCATGTTCCTCAAAAACTCCTGCAAAATACATAAAATTTGACACATTTGATCACTATACTAACTTACCCATCTTATATTCTTTTAGATGGACGTGAAGTACAGCAAGTTTTACCAGTTGGGAAATGGAGGAGACCTTATCTTTTGAGAGGGATTTGGACCAGCTTTCGGAACTTCTGGAGCGTCCACACCCCGAGTTCTTCGGAGCCCAGCTCAATGATAAAGGAGGAGAAGATTTGCAGTGGCTAATTGTTGCAAGTCTCCTAGGAAATATTGAACCTCCCACTGCTGAGGGAATTCTGTTTACCTTAAGAGAGAACAATTGGCTCGATGGACTTGCCAGGGCCATGCAGGAAGCTCTTGCCCGTCTGTGTGGGCAAAGTATCAACCAGATCAAGGGTAACCGCTTTGAGTTTTGCCCAAGGCATGATGCTAATGGACAACCACTAGAAGCCCCATACCACCACGAGCTGAAGACCCAATTGGATCACCTTAGCTTCATGATGTACGATCGTCAGCAGGAATTGGATAACTGCTGTGACTACTCCAACCACAAGTCTGCCATCAGCAAGACGAAGGTTCAAACTATCGCCATGCTAGCGAAGGATCGCAAGTCTCGCCATCGTCATCTCGACAAGAAGGAGCGCATCATTGCCTGTCTTCGTCACCGTATCTCATCTTTGGAGGAGACCATCCACGAGAGAGACATGCAGTTGGAGGAAAGGGAGAATGCCGGAGAGGACCTTCGTGGAGACCCCTACTCCTATCTCAGTGATGATGATGATTTTCTGGAAGATCAGGCTATGGATTTCTTCACCGATGAGGATGATTACCCCTTCATCGATGACGACGAGGATGATGAGGATGATGACTACACCGACTCCAAGGAGTAGTATCACTTGAGCACTAGCGTAGTGAGTAGTATTCGGTCCCACTGTATCGTAGTTTCCAGAATGGTTCCTAAAACCATTTGTTTACCTTGTTGTGGTGTGTGTTGTACCGTGTCCTATGATTGAATGAAAAGCAAGCTGCTAGAAAAATCTGAGTCAAACTTTAAAAAATTCAAAGTCCCAGAACCTTAGAAATTTCCCTTTTTTCTCATGATCTATGTCAATCTTCAGATTCCACATGGAGGAAGTGGTTCATCCCCGGACCCGATGTTGCAGATCCTGCAAATGTTGGTTTCTGACCGCGAAGCTGAAAGAGCGGAACGTCAAGCCAACCTAGCCACCCTACAACAGATAGCTCAGCTTTCCCACAACAACCAAGGCCACGGAAATCAGGACAACCATGGATCTAAGCTCAAGAATTTCCAGAACACCAACCCACCTGTTTTCACTAAGTCTGAAGAGCCCCTAGATGCCGATGATTGGCTGCAGACCATGGAAAATAACCTAGAAGTCGCCGGAGTGGAAGCTAACGAGAAAGTTCTATTCTCCACCCACTATGTAGCCGGAGATGCCAGGGCATGGTGGAACAGTGTTCGCGCAATAACCGGAGGCCAAATGATGACCTAGCAGGAATTCAAGGTCAACTTCAGTAGAACCCATGTGCCACCGGGTTTGATCAAGAGAATGAGAGACGAATTCAGAGAACTGAAGCAAGGAAGGATGACCGTAGTGGAATACCGTGACAAATTTTTGTCATTAGCTAGGTATGCCCCGGATGAGATCGACACTAAAACCAAGAAGAAAGAAAGATTCCTTAATGGTCTGCACGATGAGATGCAGACTGTGTTGGTCAATATTCCCTTTACGGATATTGAAGCCCTTGTTGACTCTGCCATCCAGATGGAAGGAAAGATCAACCAAGCCAATGAGAACCGCAAGCGTCGCATGATGCATCAACCAGGAACCCATCAGACCCCAAAGTATCGCCCTAACCCATCTCCAGGATTTTCCCCAAGAACCAACAGACCCCCAATGAACCGTCCGACCTATCCCCACCGTGGAAACCCAAGGCCCGGAGGAAATCACAACAACCCCGGCAACTCTAGCAATTTCAACCGTGCACCACCCAAGTTCAACAACAACAATGCTGCCGCCAACACCAACACTGCCCCGAGGACTGGAAGCAATGTTGTGCCTGTTGCAGCAAAGGACAAGTCGCAAGTGACTTGTTATGACTATGGAAATAAGGGCCACAATTCCAACGAGTGCCCCAATAAGAAGAATGCCGCAGCCCCCAATACCAATGCCCCAGCTCAGCAGCAGCGTCGTGTTCATCCAGGAAGGAGGTTTTCCCCAGGGTATTCACTCAACCGCAACGGCCGTCTTTTCCTCATGCATGCTGAAGAAGCTCAGGAAGCGCCAGACGTCGTGTTGGGTATGTTTTCTGTTAATGCAGTACTTGCAAGAGTGTTGTTTGATTCTGGTGCATCACATTCATTTGTCACCGAAGAATTTGCATGCACTAGTAAAATTCAACCAACAAAATTGAAGCATGTTATGATCGTCCAAATTCCCGGTTCAACCACCAAAGCTAGGCAAATTTGCAAAGCCATCCCTATCCGAATCCATGGCATAGATTTTTATGCTAATCTGATAATACTCGGAACTAAAGGTTTGGAAGTAGTACTAGGAATGGATTGGATGTCCAAACATAAAGGATTAATTGACTGTGCCAAGAAAGCCATCACCATGACCAGTACAGCCGGAATATCAGTCGAGCATATATCTAAAACCTTACCTCGCCAATTCAAGTGCAACAAGAGTATAGCCCAACCTACCATTGACCAAGTCCGGATAGTCTATGAATACCCTGATGTATTTCCAGATGTTTTGCCTGGTATGCCCCCAGATCGGGATATCGAGTTTATCATTGAACTAATCCCCGGAACAGGACCCATAGCCCAGAGACCCTATAGTATGAACCCGTCAGAACTGGCAGAACTGAAGAAGCAACTGGATTCCATGTTGGAAATTGGATTGATTCAACCAAGTGTGTCACCTTGGAGATCACCTGTTTTGTTCGTGGATAAGAAGGATGGAGGTAACCGTTTGTGTACGGATTACAGGAAGTTGAATGATGTCACCAGCAAGAACAAGTACCCCTTGCCCAAGATAGAAGATTTGTTTGATCAGTTGACCGGTGCCAAAGTGTTTTCTAAGATTGATCTTAGAACTGGCTATCATCAACTCAAGATTCGCATAGAGGATATTCCCAAGACTGCCTTTACCACCCGATATGGATTATACGAGTATACCGTTATGTCCTTTGGATTAACCAATGCCCCCGCTTATTTCATGAATCTCATGAATAAGATTTTTATGGACTTCCTGGATAAGTTTGTCATTGTTTTCATCGATGACATTCTGATTTATTCCAAATCGGAAGAAGAACATGAGCTACACCTAAGGACCATTCTTGGAACCCTTAGAGAGCATCAGTTGTATGCCAAGTTTAGCAAATGTGAATTCTGGTTACAAGAAGTAGGATTCCTCAGTCACATTGTATCAGCCGGAGTAATTGCCGTTGACCCTGCAAAGGTGAAGGATGTCAAAGATTGGAAAGCCCCAACCACTCAAACCCAAGTTCGTGCCTTTCTCGGATTGGTGGGATATTACCGCAAGTTCGTAGAAGGATTCTCGAGTATCGCCAGACCCATGACCCAATTGCTGAAGAAGGACAAGAAGTTTGAATGGACCGACAAATGTGAAGCGAGTTTTCAAGAACTCGAGAGAAGATTGATTTCAGCCCCAATCTTAATCATGTCGGATATCATGAAGCCCTTCGATGTGTATTGTGATGCATCCAAGATCGGTCTCGGATGTGTGCTAATGCAAGAAGGCAAAGTTATATCTTATCTATCTCGACAACTGAAGAAACACGAGCAAAATTACCCAACCCATGACCTCAAACTCGTAGCCGTAGTTCTCGCCTTAAAGACATGGAGGCATTACCTGATGGGAAATCGTTGTGAGATTTATTCGGATCACAAGAGCCTGAAGTATATATTCACTCAGAAGGAGATGAATATGAGGCAGAGAAGATGGATTGAGCTAATCAAGGATTATGACCTGGACATTCACTATCACCCTGGTAAAGCCAACGTGGTAGCAGATGCCCTTAGCAGATTGCCGTGCCGCTTGAACTCCATGATTTTGAAGGAGCAACCAAGTTTGCACAAGGATATGGAAAATTTCCGAGTGGAATTAGTAAGTGAAGGATTTTTGGCTAGCATCGAACTTCAACCCACTTTGATCAGCCAGATCAAAGAGGCGCAGAAAGGAAATGCTAGTATCGATGGAATCAAGCATCGTATCGGTACAGGCAAAGTACCTGGATTCACCGAAGACGAAGAAGGAGTTCTATGGTACAAAGGACGCCTTTGTGTACCAGCAGATTCTGAGTTGAAAGAAGTTATTCTGAAGGAAGCTCATGATACTCTTTATTCTATCCACCCCGGAGGAACTAAGATGTATCAAGATTTGAAAGAGCAATTTTGGTGGCATAAGATGAAGAGAGAAATCGGAAGCTATATCGCCAAGTGTGATATATGTCAACGAGTCAAGGCAGGACATCAAAGACTCGCTGGAAGGTTGCAACCATTGCAGATTCCGGAATGGAAATGGGATTCCGTTGGAATGTACTTTATCACCGGATTGCCTACTTCTAGTAGGGGAAATGACTCTATCTAGGTCATAGTGGACAGATTGTCCAAAGTCACCCATTTCTTACCCGTCAAAACCACAGAGTTTGAAGCTAGCAGAGTTATACATCGCTAGAATCGTTAGTTTGCATGGAGTCCCCAAGAACATCGTATCTGATCGAGGAACTCAATTTACCTCGAGATTCTGGAAGAAAGTCCAAGAAGGTTTTGGAACCCGCCTAGATTTCAGCACCGCATATCACCTCAGACCGATGGACAAACGGAGAGAGTAAATCAAATACTCGAAGATATGTTGAGAGCCTGTGTGTTAGAATATGGATCCAAGTGGGAAGACTGTCTGCCGTTTGTAGAATTTTCATACAACAACAGTTATCAATATAGTTTGCAAATGGCCCCATTTGAATTCATGTACGGAAGGAAGTGTCGCACCCCTTTGAACTGGTCGGAAGTAGGAGAGAGTCAGATCTTCGGACCCGACATCCTACGAGAAGCAGAAGAGAAGGTTCACAAGATTCGTGAGCACCTCAAGACAGCCCAGTCCAGACAGAAGAGTTACGCCGACAAGAGACGTCGAGACCTCTCCTTCAACATAGGAGATTTTGTGTATCTGAAAGTGTCACCATTGAAGGGAATGCAGCGTTTCCAACTCAAAGGAAAGTTAGCCCCCAGATATATCGGACCCTTCAAAATTCTGAACCGTCGAGGAGAAGTGTCGTATCAATTGGAACTACTTGAAGAGATGTCAGACATGCACAATGTGTTCCATATCTCATTACTTCGCAAGTGCCTCGAAGTTACAGCGAAGACTGAAGTGTTCAAGAATATCGATCACCGGACCATAGAGATCAACGATGACCTGACCTATCCTGAAGTACCCATCCGTATTTTGGAAGAAGCTTTCCGAACCACCAGAACCCGAAGCATCAAGTTTCTCAAGATTCAGTGGAGCAACCACACAGAAGAGGAAGCTACCTGGGAGCGCGAAGATCACATCAGGACGGAATTTCCCGATCTCTTCAAATCCTAGGTAATCTTTTTGTCCTTTTTAAATCTCGGGACGAGATTTTGTTTAAGGGGGGAAGGTTTGTAACATCCCAAAAATACTAAACTTGGATCATCAAACTCTAATCATCAAAATTAGGGTTAACAAAAACGTTTCTAAATAAAAAATATGAAAGCATGCATGTGTGTATGCATCCCATTTTGAATTCTTTTGAATTGCCTTGTTTATGTGTTTCTTTGCTTGTAAAAGGATTCTTAGGTGAAATAAACATCATCTAAACAATTCCCAAACTTTTCCCAAAGACAAATAAATCAAAACAAACAAAATGACTGAATGGTCATTTTGACCAATTTAACTCCCATGCCTACTTTGGCTGTCTCAAACTTACAGAACTTAACAGAAACTTGTTTGGATCTTTACACCCCTTGATAGTACTCCTAACAAAGTATCAAGGCCCACCTTGTGATCATCCAGAAACTTTCAAATGCATAGTTTAAATGACAATTCAAAATTGAATCTTTATCATATGGGAATGTCCCATTTTTTCAAAAACCACTCAAACAAGCTCAACTTTCAAAACCCAAGCATCTGCAGACTCACCAGCACCAACCTAGCACACCCACCAAAAATCTTTTCAAAATTCAAAACTTGAATTCTTGCGGCCATTTCATCAAACACCTTGCTGATTAAAATCAAATAAAATCTAAACACTATTGTGAGCAGTGATTGGAGCCTAACTTGTTCCCTCTGTAGCTCACAGCAACCTCAGTAGAGCATCTAGCAAACTAAACCAAGAACTAGCCCTACTGTAAGCTTGGCAATGCCATCAATGGTGAACAGCCGAAGCTCACCATGTCACCCCAGTGTGGACAGCAAGCTAGGAGAAGAAACAAGCCTAGACAACATGTCTGGGAGCAAGCCAACACCCCACCGCCACTCCCTGTCCAGCGCTCGAGCGTTGCCAACCCCTGTACCACACGCACAGACCGTGCCCAGCACGCCAGCAACCATGCTGAGCATGCGCCAGAGTGCCGCCCTCGACACACGCCCACAGACCGCGCGCCGCCCTCGCCGCGTTCATACACGATCACCACCGACCCAGGAGAACGCCAGACATCCCCGTTCGCCGCCCCATGCCTCACAGCCACCGCTCGCCGTCAAAGACGCCGCCTCGACCGCGCAGAGCATCGCACGTTCCAAACCATTTGCAACCGCCCCTACATGCGCATTAAAGCCATAGAGCATCGCCAGGAGACCACCAAGCGATCGCCACCGCCGGCCATGCCTCTAGCAGCCCGTAGCCATGTCGCCACCGTCGCCTGCCCATCCTGTTCGGTCTCGTCGTCTCGACTATAAATAGAGGCCACCCCAGCCAAATTGAGCACACCATCTCACTCCCCTCTCCTCACTGATCGTTCCACCCCGTTCCCGAAGCAAGGCGAGCAGCGCTTCGCCAGAATTCCATCGGAGCCCGCCGCTGCTGGAGAAGAAGGGAGCCAGCGATTGGAGCCGCCCCAGGAGAAGCTGTCGGTACCAGGAGGTTCGCCGTCGTCGAATTTGCCGTTCGCCCGCCTCGCCGACCCTCGCCTGAGCCCCGGTGATCCCCCGACGACCCCCACCTGCCGCGTTAGGGTTCAGTCTCGCCGGCGTTGCCCGACGTGGACGACGACCCTTAGCCGTTGGATTAGAACTAGATCGAACGCACCATATTGCCCCGTACCACTTCGCACCCCCTCGTCTCACTTACGCATGGGGACAGCAACTTAACCAGCCCGCGTAAGCGCTGTTCTTAGCAGGCCGGCCCAGTATCGTTTCCCGCGCAGCCCAGTTGTTTGAATTTGGATTTTTTCCATTTTCATTCAAATACACTTCTGCACCTAGTTTCAAAAATCAACCCAGCTCGATTCAGTGAACCAAATTGAATGAAACCAATTTTTTTAGAAAGGTCTGGAAGTGCTGAATCCAAGCTTGTTGGATTTAAATCATTTGGATCTGTAGATCACCCTTGGTAAAAATAACAAGGCAGAAGCTTTTCTGCATTCAAACATTTTTTAAATTTAAACCATAATAGCTTTTGATTTGATTCCAACTCTCAAAAATAACATTTAACTATACCTTTCAGAATATATAAAAATATATAGGTTTACTTACAGAAATAATGACCAAGTAATAAAAGAATGCCACATAAGCATTTCTAGTCACTTTATTTAATTAAAAATAAAAGGTTAAACCTTATTAAATTGTGACACCACTTTAAATCACATTCCCATGGACTAAAATATGTGGTGATTACATGTGTCAACATGATCCCATGTTTGGTTTGGAGAATATTAAATCTTAAGTAGTTTTTCAATGAGTAGAAATTACTTTTCTAAAAATAAAAGGAATTAAACCAAGCTTTGATCTGGTAATGTTAGTGATGATGCTAGATCATCTATAGGACCCCTTTTGTGGGATGATTGCAAGTAGTTAAGTATTGTTTGGTGATTGTGTACCTCGTATTTATTCATAGACGCTAGTACCGACCAAGGATACGAGGAGGAAGGAGGATACTACGAAGAAGAAGCCGAGGAGAACTTCAACCACTGCTCTGCACAAGGCAAGCTTATACTGATACTGATGCAAGCCTAATACTACTAGTTGAATGTGCAAGCTAACACTTGCAAGATACTATACTTATGCAAGTCTTACTAATCAAGTTGACCTATGCAAGCCAATACTTGCTTGTCACCATGCCAACTATATGCCTTAAGCATAGATGATCCTACCCACTTGATAAACCAATCCTAGTTTTTACTTACGAGATTTATACTTTATTTCTTTATCAAAGCTATTACTTAGAGTTTACTTAAGTAAATTGTAGATACTAGAAGGATATTTGAAGGTTGCATAAAGAGCATAAAATTTGGCCTAAGATAGATAATCTTGATGTCATCCTAAGGCATGATATTGAACTTAGTTAAACTCCACTTGTTTACCACCCCTCATTAGTATTTACCCCACTTGTAGATGCTAGTGATAAGCATAAAATTTGATCAAATTTAGATGGGAATACTTGGTGGAAAAATGGTTATGAAAACCTTGGAATGATGGATCATTCTATTGAAATGTTTTGGACATGTGTTTCCGAACACCAGATGATTTATGGTGATGAAAATGTTGAGGCATGAGCCTTAGCCCTTTAGAAAATTGATGGTTGTCTGGATGCGATACCATTCCAATTTTACCATACAACCACAATACCCGAGAATTGGGTAGGGCTTGACTGGAAACTTATATACCTTAGTATTAGTTCCCTCACGACCAAGGTCTGAGCTGAGGCTACCTTGTGAAGATTGTCCACCTGTGCAGTACCCAAGATGAAAGTTGGTCATGGTTGGGAGGCAAACTCACAGGAGAGGTGCTTATACTAGGGCATGTAATTGAAAGGTTAGGATTGATTATCCGCATACTGAGTATGGTGAATTCAGGATTTGTTCCTGACGGATGTATCGAATGTTGTGGCGAAAGTGTACAATCTCTGCAGAGTGTCAAACTATTCGAATAGCCGCGTCCGCAGTTATGGACAGTTGTAGTGGCCATACTGTTTCCCCGTCAGATGTTTTCAAAATGACTTGTGAAATGATTTGAGACTTTGACTTGACCACAACAGAGTTGTGGCATGAGACACAAGTTACCACTTAGGTGTTATAAAACCTTAACTAGCATTCATTGTTTCCAAACTTAGTAGAGGTAAATCTGGCTTTTTGCAAAACAACCCTAGAGCTTAGTGTCCTACTACAAAAACCCCTTTCACTTGTTAGTATTAGTTTGCGAGTACTTAAAGAGTACTCATGGCTTTGTCCCTGGCTATTCCCATGGCCAGACTATGAAGAGGAGTACCTGGAAGATGGACCCCAGGAAGGTTACGACAACTAGGATCATCTCCCATCATCAGCATTGCCTGTGACCCCGAAGGTGGAGCTTCGCCTACGCTACCGTTATTATTACGTATTTCGCTACTTGTGTTGTATTAAGACTGGATCATGAGATCCTTATTTTTGTACGACCTTATATATGGTTTGTAATGGATGATGTACTGTGGTATCCGTTTCTGTTATGTCTCGCAAAAATGGTAATCCTGGGATTGCAATGTATGGCATAACAGGCATCTGGGATTAAAAATTCGGGTGTTGACATTGTAGTCATTGGCATTCGTTCACCACCTTATGCTTAGTTGTAATTGAGATAATAGAACTATAGAATTCTGGATATTTACTTTACGAACTGGTATCGTGTTGTGTTGAGTGTCAATCTAAAGTTTAAAAGTCTTATTTCAAACTTTCAGCAAACTCTGTTTACTCTATGAAATTTAATAATTGGTATTAAATCGAGAGTAACAATTCCGGTGTTAGTATCTTAAGTATCATGTTTGCCTCCATGATTCTTGATTGTTTTAATATCAAGTTTATCTAGGAGCTAAAAGAATTGTTTCAAAAACCAACATGTGTGACAGATATAACGATATCTGAAACAATGTTTTGGTTGCAATATGATAGAGTATAATGTATGCTCTCATATTGGATGAGAATTTACAAAGGTTGGAGATGCTAGACATCCTAATCATCCAAAAGGGTTTTGGAAAGTAACACTATACTCAAGATTCGCCTTCATAAGCTACATTAGCTTGATCATGAAAGTCGTCATGATAAGGATGAATATAAGATGTATGTAAAGTGTTCACTACACTAAAAGATTACTAAAGAATGGATTTTGAAAGAACGCCGATCATTTGATGATGGTGATCTACTTCAAAGTGCGAGTCCAAAGGTATTATTATTTGAATATACACGCTTTGGACTATATGTCATGTATATGGCTCCACTTTTGATGTTGATAGATTCTTTTAAAAGGAAAAGGAAATGCTGAAAGATAATCTATAAAATATATTTGGCAGAAAAGAAAAGACTAGAAATATCCAGTTTAGGTATATAGATGATAGACATGTTATGGTTGTATTCTTTGCTTGTTAAACAATGTGGTTCTTGGGTATTGGATATCGAATTGGTTGGTATGAAATTTCATACGAAATGATGCAATTCATAAACCACAATGGCCTAAGTAACTAGCAAAAGAATATGTGATGATGTTCATCGAAAACAAACAAACCGTTGTTTGTATTTCTTGTTGACATCAAAGCTTGACTTCAAGATTTGTTTTAATAATTTTTATTAAATCAGGTATTATGAGAACAAAGGTTGTTCAAATAATTAATGTATTCCATATAAGATGGATGATTTACAAATCTAGTTGAAGAAATCACATCCATAAAGCTAATGCTAAAATGTCGCAAGACAAATGATTGGAAGATCACTTACGAAGTGACATCGCCATTTAAATTATATTGGAAATAAAACATGAAGAAACTCCATTTTCATGGATTTTTGGAGTCTTTGATTTGATCAAATGACGCTTGTGAGACTTTCCTCGGGATAATTGAAACTTCGTTCAAAGGCCAAAGAAGAACGAACGACTAAAATATTGGAATTTATACATATCGATGAATGTAGTCCATTATGTATAGTCGTAAGCGATGGACTTCAACTTCATATGCTTTCTCCGGAAATTTGAGTGAATATTCACTTAATGAGAAAGAAGTATGAAATATTTGAAAACGCTTCAAATACTTTCAAGATGAATTGGAAAATCATTGTAACAAGAAAATAAATGATTTTATCATAAAAGGGATTTATTTGAGTTACAAGAGTAACAAGAAAAATAAATGAATTATGATTTATCATAAAGGGATTTATTTGAGTTGCAAGTTTAGCAAAACACCTAGATTTACATCTCCCGAAACTCCATAGGAGTATGGAGTGTTTGAGATTTGTAATGAAACCTTGTTTGACATGGTTGGATCAAAGGTGTTATTTATAAAACTGCCATTATGTTTTAAAAGATTAAAGCTTTAGAGACTACCACTTTTACACTGAAAAGAGCTCCATCCGGATCCGTTGAAATGACACCATGGAAGTTATGGTTTGGGGTAAAACCTAAATAGTCATTTCTTAAATTTTGGTATGCTAAACATAAGTAAGATGTTTACAACCGAAGTCGGATGAGCATGTCTTTGTAGGTTATTTCGAATAACAATTGGTTATTCCTCCATAACACCAAGGACAAAAGGGTTTGTCGCTTGAAAAGTGAAGTTTCTTGAAAAAGGAATTTTTCATAAAAGTTAAGTGGGAAGACAATAGAACTTTAATAAGGTTAACGAACCTTAGCTAAATGTGTTGAGTTGCGCAGCACCGAAAATCGTTCTGGAGGCTACCATAATGCTCATAGCTTATGTACCTCAAAGGTTGCGGTCACAGAGATATAAGTTCTTATTAAACCAAGTCGGTCGGATAAAAATCAAATGCTGAGATTTGATAGTAACTCATTATTGTTTGACAATGATGAACCGGCTACATGCAAAGAAGCGATGATGGGCCCTGACTCCGTCAAATGGCTTGAAGCCATAAAATCCATGATAGATCCATACACGAGAAATCAAGTTTTGAACTTGGAAGACCCTCCGGAAAGGTGTAAAAACCTATCGGTCGTATTTGGATCTATAAAGAAATAGACATGGATGTTTCACATCTATGAAATAGTCGACATGTCGGAAAGTATTTTATGACAATGTTCAAGGAGTTGACTATAACAAGATTTGATCTTTCATAGAGATATTTAGTCTGGACGGATTAAAATAGCAACCACTACATATAATTTGGTATATGGTAGATGAATAAACAAAACAAAGTTCTTCTAATAGAATGGTTACCTAGAACGTGTACATGACACGGTCCAAAGGGTTTTGTTAATTCAAAGGATGCTAAAAGGGCATGCAAACTTCAATGGTTGAAGTAAGCATCGCGGAGTTGGAATCTTCACCCTGATGAAAAGGAGTTTTCATCAGGAGACGATGAAGATGCTTGCATTTGCAGGAAATTAAGTGGGAGCGCTGAGACATATTTCTAATACATTATGTGGAGGACATCTTGTTGATTAGAAATGATGTAATTTTTATTGACAAAGGTAAAGAATTTCATTTTGATGAAAGACTTAGGCAAAATCCGAATATTTAGCATGAATGTCTATAGTGGATAGACTGTGACGCTAATATGGTTGTGCCAACCATACATATGTGAGATATTGAAGGAGTTCAATATAGAAAAGACAAGAAACGGTTCTTGTCGCATGGAAAAGAATTGAATCAAGATTCAAGTGTATCAACACTTGATAAGTGAAACAAGATTCAAGTGCTTTGACACTTGATGAGTGAAATCACGAGAATGTTTTGATCAATCATACCATGATATGTACACATCTAGATATGTCCTATGCTCTAAGTGTTATGATCATATACCAGAATGAATCATAAAATGATCATTGGACGATAGTAAGGATATTCTTATGATCTTTTGGAAGAACTAAGAATATATTTGTGTAGAGGTGACAAACAATTACAAATAGTTCATTGTAAAGCGTTACATTGATACTAGTTTTGTCACCAGATACAAATTAAGTTTATCTCAATTTAAACTATGGGTGGCACAATGAAATGGAAAAAAAGTTTCCATGACGGATTTGGATGAATTCCAAAGTTAAGACATTGTGACGAATACTACAACAAAAGGCTAAGTATATGACTGCTATAGTAGCAACAAAGGAGGGCATTTGTGTCAAGTAGTTCGTTATCAAACTAAGGTGTCGTTCGCAACGGGCTAACACTAAACATATATTGTACGACAATAGTATCGACGTGATTTAACCCCAAGGAACTAAAGGTCTCACCAAAATATCAAATTTATACAATGTCATCTAATTGGAGAATGAGTGATGCATGAAGATGCAAAGAGATGCAAATACACAAGGAACTGAAGCGTCAGATCCGTAGATTATGTTAACTACTTGCAATTGCGTATATGAAACACCAGAAAGCCATAGGTGTTCAATACGCAAAGTTTCTAAACTAGATTATTGTCTCTAGTGCAAGTGGGAGACTGTAAGATCCCTCCTTTATAAAGGAAAAAGGATCCCTGTGATTGCAATGCTAGTCCCTGGATCAATGCTAGCATCCACAGTTTAAGATGAAGTACACGGATACAAAGGTCATTTATTACAGTCATTCTAGAGATAAACATAGTCTTTACAACTCCAAGGCCACAGGCCTAATACAAGAGTTTGAATAAGTAAATAAATAAAAGTCTTCATCTTCATATTCCACAGGCAAACATGTTGAGTGTAGACTCATGACACCTAATCCTCATCAGAGTAACCTGCAACATCACAAGTTACAGCCACAGTGGGTCAATACATTGGAATAGTATTGGCAAGTGATACCTTAGTATAATTTAGGTGGACTAGATACTATATGCAATTTGGCTAAGTGTAGCTTGGCTTGCTTTGCTCAAAATAGGTTTTGCCTATTAGTTGAAATCACTAAGTTTTTCTTTGTCAAACTTTTCCCCAAGGAACCACCAATAGACAATGAGGTCCTTCACCCTTGTTCACCCACAAATTTTTTACTTAGAAATTGGGATGAGGAGATTCTTGATAGCTTCCATGTCTTGATGCTCAAGTTGTCCATTGCCATGGACTTGGCTAAGTACTTAGGTTTTTCCATCTGCAGAGGTTGTGCACTTTCCCCACCAGACTTGGTTTCACCAAGACAGGACCTTTCAGAAGCCTTCCCTTAGACCAAATGGATGCATTCCAACCTATCATCCCACTACCACCATCTGTCCAAATGGCTAAGTTCTAGCAACCTATGTGATCCAGGCAGAGCCCATATTGCCAAGTGGCTGCACTAGAAGCTTCTTAACACTTGGCCTCTAAAATCTCTTTGTTCCTGGGTGGCTTACCACAAGTGAGATACACAAGGTAAACCATAGAAATGGGCCTTGTGTAACCACTCAACATAAACCAAACCTTCCATTCCACCCAGGTGTTTCACTAACTTAGTTGTTTTATTAAGTAAAACACAAGTCCAAAGACCTAGAAATATTTTCATCATAGCATGTATATTTCACCAACCCTTGTTTGCTACTAGCTAGGCTAAGCATGGCATAGATAGTAACTTAACTTAGAAATTCCCTAGCATTTCTACAACTACTAGGATTTACCAACATGGCATATAAGCAAAATAATATCATGCAAGACTTAGCAAAATATTTCTAATGCTTAGTATAAAACATGGGATAAAAATATTCATGAAGTACCACTTGCCTTGGTAATTGGGAGAGTAGCACTCCTCACAATCACAATCACTAGCACCAAAATCTACACAAAGAATGGTAGCAACAAATTACACACAAAACATATACAATCAAAAATATATGCATGCATGCAAGATGACATGTGATGATTTTTAAAACTCAACAAAGCAAGTACAGTACTGATTCACTAACAAGTTAAAAACTTTCCAAACAACCAATAATTAAACCCTAAATTATTTCCTAAACATTTCATATACTCAATTTAGTCCTACACAAGTTTCTGCAAATAAAACCTTTTTAACAGTAGCAAAATATTAAACACATTGAATAATCAGAAAGAGCTTGCTCTCCTAATTCCAACGGTATAAAATTTGTCAAATTCTAACGTGGGGATCAAAAGTTATAGCCAAATCAAATTTGAATAACAATCAGACTCAAATTCAGTTTTAAATCTAAACCACTGCCACGCGGCGCTATCCTATTGGCCTGTACCGTTTCGTGCGGATCGGTCTCTGTGAGCCGTAGGATTTAAGTCAGATCTAGTGGCTCAGATGCGCTCATACCTCTTCGTTTAAGTTCTAATCTTAGCCGCAAGATCTACATCTAACGTTCCTGAACGCTTTGACCAGAGATGAGCGGCGCTAGCGCGGCGGCGAGCGGCGGAGCGCTCTGTCAGTGGCGAAGCCGGCGAACTAGGTCGCCCGGGGAGGGGGAGGATGCTCACCAAAACCGCAGTGACGAGGTGAAGCTCAACGTGTCCCTGGTTGGCGAAGGGGCGCTCGGAGTCGTCGCGGATTGCTCGTCGGAGTAGTCCCTGGCGGCTGTGGCTTCGGCTCGTCGACATTGGCGATGTTCTGAGCCGCGCTAAGACAAGGGGAGGGCACCGTTAGATGCGCAAGACGCTGAGGATCCTATGCGTATCAAACAGTGGGCAAGGGGAGGCTGGAACTTACGGGGAAAGGTCGCCGGAGTTCGAGCAGAGAGCGGCGGCGCTCAGTTGTTGTCGTTGCCGAGGCTACAGGCCATGCGCGGACAAACGGGAAGTGTGAGTAGATGCACACAGAGATGCAGAGCATGATAGCATGAACCACGGATAGAGGGGGTGCGGTGCTCACCGGAATTCGTCGGCGAGGTCGTCGGAACAGCGGGGTTGCGGCGAGGAATACTCGCAGCCTGGGGGCGCTTCGGGTTGGCTTTGTTGGGGGAAATGGCCGCGAGGGGGAGGGGTTTAAGTAGGCAGGGGCTCGACAGGAAACGGCTGCATAATCAATGGCAATTACGCCGCGGAATCAACGCCAGCAACGGCCAGCGGCGACGTGTTCTTCGCGAGATTTGGGGAAGACGACGGTGACGTGGACGGGGCCCAGTTGTCTGCGAGAGAAACAGAGAGGGGGTGGGGTCCTGGCGTCAGTCGCTTGCTGGGTGCGTCTGCGAGTGAGATAGGGAGAGAGGGGACCCGGGTGGGCTTAGTGGGCTGCTTTCTCAGCTGGGCTAGATTAGCAGCGCCAGCCTTTTTCCTTTTCTTTAATCCTTTTCTATTTCTGTTTTGAATTTCTGGAATGAATTTCAAAATGGTTTCAAAAGCTTTTTGAATTCAAACTTTTTCAGTATTTTGTAGGGTGCAACATTCACACTTCTGGGCATAAAATCAAGTGGTCACTTTGAATTAGCTTGGTCATTTAGAATAAAATAAAATAAACAGTGACATAGCACTTGATTTGGAAATGTTTTGAAAATGGTTTTGAAACCACATTTGTTCTATGAATTTTTGTCCAAACTCCACATTCAATCCAATCAACAAGGAAGCCAACAAAACTTGGTTTAAAACACTTATGCTCTCAATTGAGGATGGTCATTTGATTTATGTTTGCTCACATAAAATAATAACACTATGTGCTTCTTTTTTCTTGAAAATAGTTGGAAATTGATCTCAAAATTATATGCATGCATGAATGATATGCAATCTTCGAAATCATGATTTTAGGGATGTTACAAATCTAACCCCCTTAAGGTGAATCTCGCCCTCGAGATTCGGATTGGCTAGCAAATAGGTGAGGGTGGTCTTTCCGAAGATCATCTTCTCTTTCCCATGTTGCTTCCTCTTCGGAATGATGATTCCACTGCACTTTGCAGAACTTGATAGTCTTAGTCCGTGTGGCTCTTTCTGCAGTCTCAAGAATCTTGATAGGTTTCTCTTCATAAGTGAGGTCACTTTCCAGTTGAACCTCCTCCAAAGGTATAGTATCCTTCAAAGAAGTTTCTTCCATTTCTGGATGACATTTCTTAAGTTGACTCACATGAAACACATTATGGACAGCTGACAGAGATTCAGGCAGTTCTATTTCATAGGCAACTTCTCCTTTACGACTCAGAATCTTGAATGGTCCAACATATCTTGGTGCCAATTTTCCTTTGACTCCGAATCTCTTCACTCCACGAAGTGGTGACACTCTAAGATAGGCTCTATCTCCAACTTCGTAGGTGACTTCTCTACACTTAGGATCTGCGTAGCTTTTCTGTCGGGACTGCGCTATCTTCAATCTGTCCTTAACCAACTTGACCTTCTCTTCGGCTTCTTTGATAAGATCTGGTCCAAATAAACTTCTTTCTCCCACACCATTCCATAACAATGGGGTGGTACACTTCCTTCCGTAGAGAAACTCAAATGGTGACATCTCAATGCTGTCTTGATAGCTGTTGTTATAAGAAAATTCTGCGTAAGGCAGACTTTCATCCCAACTGGCTCCATAGTCTAGGGCACATGCTCTCAACATGTCTTCAAGAATCTGATTGGTCCTTTCTGTCTGTCCATCAGTTTGAGGATGAAAAGCAGTACTGAATTCCAACCTCGTTCCCAATGACTCATGTAACTGTCTCCAAAAATGGGAAGTGAATTGAGTTCCCCTATCAGACACAATACTCTTGGGCACTCCATGTAGACATACAATTCTACTCATGTAGATCTTAGCCAACTTAGCACTTGTATATGTTGTCTTCACGGGTATGAAATGAGCCACTTTAGTTAGGCGATCCACTACTACCCAAATAGAATCGTATCCTGACCGGGTCCTTGGTAATCCGGTAATGAAATCCATACCAATCTTGTCCCACTTCCAATCAGGAATAGGTAGTGGTTGAAGCAAACCTGCTGGTTTCTGATGTTCCGCTTTCACTCTACTACACACATCACACAAGGCAATATGTTCGGCGATGTCTTTCTTGAGATTATTCCACCAAAATCTTTCCTTCATGTCCATGTACATTTTGGTGTTACCCGGATGAATGGAATGCGGTGAGTTGTGTGCTTCTTGCAAAATCAGTTTCCGAAGCTCCGGATCTTGTGGAACACAGATGCGTTTCCCATGCCATAAAGTACCCTGTTCGTCTTCATGGAACCCTTTGGCTTTTCCTTTTCCAATCTTTTCTTTAATCTCTTCGATTTCTTTATCAATCTTCTGGGCTTCTTTGATCTTGTCCAACAAAGTGGGTTTAACATCCAAAGACATGAGATGTCCTTCAGGTACAATCTCCAATCTGAGTTTTCTGAATTGGATACACAAATCATCTGGCAATTCTCTTTTGGTAAGGCCATTCACAAAAACCTTACGACTTAAGTCATAGTCCTTGATAAGTTCTAGCCATCTTCTTTGTCTCATATTAATTTCCTTCTGGGTGAAGATATACTTCAAACTTTTGTGATGTGTGAACACTTCACAATGCTTTCCCAAAAGATAGTGCCTCCATGTTTTGAGTGCATGGACAACAGAGGCTAACTCTAAATCATGAGTAGGATAGTTCACTTCATGAGTTTTGAGTTGTCTCGAGGCATACGCCACAACTCTACCGTCTTGCATAAGTACTGCACCCAAACCCTGATGAGACGCATCACAATATACTTGGAAATCTTTTTCCAAATCCGGCAGACACAAGACTGGTGCTGTCACAAGTCTCTTCTTCAATTCCTGAAAGCTGAGTTCACAACCTTCAGACCAGGCAAACTTCTTGTCTTTCTTTAGCAATTCCGTCATGGGCTTAGCTACCTTGGAGAAATTTTCAATGAACCTTCGGTAGTAACCTGCTAAGCCAAGGAAACTATGAACCTCTTTCACTGACTTGGGAGATTCCCATTCAGTCACAGCTGAAACTTTAGCAGGATCAACTGCTACACCATCCTTTGTCATAACATGTCCTAGAAAACCAACTTCATCCAACCAGAACTCACACTTGCTGAATTTGGCATAAAGTTTATGCTCTCTTAACTTCTCAAGTATCAAACGCAAATGTCCTTCATGCTCTTCTTTGATCTTGGAGTAGACTAAGATGTCATCGATGAAAACGACAACAAACTTGTCAAGGAATTCCATGAACACTTTGTTCATCATATTCATGAAGTATGCTGGAGCATTGGTCAAACCAAAAGGCATTACGGTATACTCATACAATCCATACCTTGTAGTGAACGCTGTCTTAGGTATGTCTCGTTCTCTTATCTTGAGTTGAAAATAGCCTGATCGGAGATCAATCTTTGAGAACACACAAGCTCCTTCTAGCTGATCAAACAAGTCATTGATTCTAGGCAAAGGGTATTTGTTCTTAATAGTCACCTCATTGAGTGAACGGTAATCTATGCGTAACCTTTGACTTCTATCTTTCTTCTCCACGAACAAAACTGGGGCTCCCCAAGATGAAGAACTTGGTTGAATAAATCCTTTCTGCAACTGTTCTCCAAGTTGTTTCTTGAGTTCTTTCAATTCATCAACTGACATTTTATAAGGTCTCTTTGCTATTGGTCCAGATGCTGGTACCAAATCTATAAGAAATTCCACATCTCTATCTGGTGGCATTCCCAGCAATTCTTCCGGAAACACATCCGGATACTCACTCACAATTGGCACACTGTCTATGCTAACCCCCTTAAGAGAATTTAGCATACTCCTTCTTGCTTCAAAGTTGGTCTTGAACCTGATCCTTTTATTTTCTGGAATTGTGAGTGAGACAGTATGGTTGGCACAATCTATCACTCCCTTGTGCTTAGTCATCCAGTCCATTCCCAAAATGACATCCAATCCTTGGGAGTTTAGAATTATCAAGTTAACGGGAAACTTATACTTCCCAAAATCTATGACTAGATCATGACATCCTGAATTCACTATCATTTCTCCACCAGGAGAACTCACTTTTATAGGACACCCAATAGTTTCTACCGGCAGTTCATTTCTTTCAACAAATGCTCTTGATATGAATGAATGAGATGCGCACTACAAGAAATGTGTTAACTTGTGACGTTTTGGTAGTGACCATCTACAAAATCGTCTTAGATTTATGAAGATTCCACATCGGATGGTCTCAAGCTGCTTGGGAGGGCCAAAACCTCAATAAACTATGACGATTTCGCTCAAAACGTCGTAATTTCTTTCAGTGAAATCGTCATAATAGCTAGAAAGGTCTAAATGTGGAGGATAGCAAGATGGGCCATTGGATGTATATAGGATGGACGGACAGGATGTTGATCCGTGGGAACTTGACACGGATAGATGACGTGGCAAAGTACCCAACCTATTAACGCGCGCGCATACACCGAATATTTCACCGCCCGCGCGCGTGCCAGCCAAAATCGCCATGTCCCCCTCCCAGCGAACTCCTCTCCCCAACCCTAATCCTACTGCCCGCCGCCACACACAAGCGAGCTAACATCGCCACCCTCTCCCTTCCTTCTCCAGCGAATGCCTCTCCCTTCCTTCTCCATCGAGATCCGAACGCGCCGCCGGCGCCCTCTGTTCGGGATCCTCTTCCTCGCTCGCTCCAGCGAGATCCATACCCCCTCTAGCGAGATCCATACCCCCTCCAGCGAGATCCACCGACGAGGATTCGAATGATGGACGAGGCGGACGGCGACGGTTTCATCAGCCTCGCCGAGTTCACGGCGCTTGTCGAGGATGACATCAGCCTAGCCGAATACGGATCTGACATTTTTGTTGTTTGGTTTTTTAGGTGCGGTGGCGGCCGGCGAGCTCGTGCGGAATTTGGGGGTCGACCTCACTGGCAGGTATGAACTATGTACTAGAACCCACCCTCTGCGCTGATCCAATCTCCCCGAAAACTGTCGTGTCTCGCTGATTCCCTCCCCCTCATCCCCCTCTGTGTCCCCTGTTTTTAGGTTTCATCGACGAGGGAGCTCAGCACAGGGCGGCCCTATCCTCCCTCTCTCCGGCATGGCATCCCCGCAGCCAGCAGGAGGACGCCGTCGTGGCGCTGTGAGTCCCTTCCTCTCCCATCTCCCTAAAATCCCTAGCAAACCCTAGCAAGCTGTACTCCCTAGCAAACCCTAGCTAGTGGCTTGTTCATGTTCGTGGCATAGCTAGTGGCTTGTGCATTCTTCTGTGGTTTTACTGATACATATATGATGTGCTTAAATTAGAGGGAGGGGATGGAAATTGTACAGGTTCTTTTCATATTCTGTTGGACTATGCAGAGTAGTGTTCTTTAAGTGTGTTCTTTAACTTTGTGCTTGAGCTGTAACAGCAAGAAATTAATTTATTCATAGATTGATATCAATTGTATGGGTGATATTGTTCTAGAAATTAATCTTATATCAGGTTTGCTTTATGTCTTATTAATTGGTAGTTAGTAGCTAGAAGGTTGCTGAATTATGCCTAAAATCCTGGGATGACCTTTAGAAGCTATGCTATGTCCTTCTGAAGGAAAACACCATGCTTATAGTAATCTGAAGCGCTGGTTATTTAAAATCTTGATTAATTTGCCCGTGTTTGTTTGTGTGCATGTACAAGCCCTTATTGATCAGATGCATTCACCATTCCACTATACAGTTGACTTGGTTAAGTGATAATCAGTAAGTATATAATGCATTCTACTATAGGATGTTATAACTAAAAAGCTTTACACTAGAACAATTTCATGAATGCGCATAATTGGTTTCTATTTGAAAAGGAAAACATGGTCCTTGTTTTGTAGGAACAGTTTCATAGACTCCTTGTCTTGTATATGTCCCTGTGTTGTCGCAAGGACTCCCTGTGCGTGCTTGTAATTCACTTTGCTGGTCTTAAATGGAAATGGCTTTTTAATGTCCAAGTGAACATTCTGGTAGCATTACTACATGTTCCCGTTCCTATAAATCTCTTATATGATAATTACTATTGTTATAATGTTTTTTCTTGATTTGATAAAAGCACAAGTTCTTAACCATTGTAAGATTTTTGATACAAGCACAAGTGATACATGTGTGTGTATGCTTGGCATGGAAGAGATGTGACAAGATTAGCTCTACTATACCCTATAGTCTCATTTCTTTATAGCGAGCATTTGAGTATATCAGGTCTGGACATGGTTAGCTTTAGTGGCAATTTGGCTTCAATCTTAGTACATATTGATCTATCTGTAGTTTGGTCAGAGCCCCAATTGTGAGAGCATTCAGTATACTTTTGTTTAGTGTTAATTTTCTGTTATTAGTTCTGCAGTTTTAGTATCTTATGGTACTTAGTTGAGTATACTTTTAATCACACTTGTTTCGTTTTTGTTGGTTTTTATTTGGTTTTCAGGTAATTGGACTAGCAGCATACATCTGCGCTCGTCATCAATGTTGTCCGCGTCTCCACCTACTTCCTTGCCCCTACGATTGCCTTCATCGCCAAGGTAAGAAAACTTCAGGATCTTTATTCTTTTCAGTTTGATGGTCACATGACACTAAGTTTTTGTGGTTATGCTTGTCCGCTTAATAAATGGACCTTGCCAATTGACGGTTTTTCTTAGAACAAGGTTTGGGAAATTCTATTGGTCAACTCTTGTGGTTAATCACACTTCCATTCCTTGCAGTACAGCCGAACTAGAGGAAGAAGAGACATGATTATCCATACATTTGTTATTGTTGCTGACTAACATCACTTTGGGTTGTTGATGACATCATTTGAGGTACTTCTTATATAAAATAAGAAGTGCTTGAATATTCACCGCTAGGATATTTTCTTCAGCTTCACTACTAGGGAAACAATACGTAGAAATGCTTTGCATCATGCGATATAAAATATTAATCTTGTGACTATTAGGCCATTATATTCTGCTTCCGTAGAAGGTAAAGGAGAATGGAATTTTCTACTATAATTTTAGTCATCGAGTACAAGGTAAACTGCTCCTACTATTTATCTATCAGAGGTGCTACTAGTTTTTAGGAGTACCTTCTATGTTCTATATGATGATAATCTTAGCAGACCCCATTCCTTAATCGATAGCAGCTAGATTCATGTTCTTGTGCCGTGGATAAAATCTACACTACATGTTTCTTTCTTGGTTTATTTATTACTGAGTTGCTGGTCTCACTTGTATGTCACTTGTATCGTCCATCGACCTCAAGTCATCATCTTATAGTACTGCTGCTATAGATTAAGTATCCAGTCCCTCTTCTACAGCAATGTTATGACCGTATACTGTATTCCTTAATTTGTAACTGTTGTGTAGACTTGCTTCTATGGTTCCTTCTTTCATATATTCTTACTGTGTAACTGTAGCATAAATGTATTCTTATTCTTATATTTTTGCACTTCTTATACAAGAAATAGACTAAGTTTAGCATGACTGATATATCGATACATGCTTGTAGCAGGCTACTGTGAATTGAGAAGACGTGGAGATTGCAGTTACTCCCGAATCTGCGGGGCTGGGGTTCTCTTGTTCGGTGCATCTACCTTGACATCGGATGTATCATGCGCAAGCTCCCTGCTAGTGAGTTCCAGACCGTCCACCGCGACATGATTCCAGGTTAGATGGATTGATTACACCCTCCCTGCAGTTTGAGTTTGATGGATTGTTCATTTTGCTTTATCCGATGCTAGCTTTGATGGTAAATTTAGTCCTGATTAGATGATAAGTTTAGTGCTGGTTATCTGACCAGGCTTTTTGTGTGTGGACAAACATCTTGTATCCATGTTCGCTGGTTATCTGGACCAAGATCTCCTGCTAGCTGTGTTTCTCTCCTATATCACTGCATTTTCTAGTGTCTATTAATTACTGCTGACCTATGTCACTCCTTCAAAATCAAATAGATGAAAAACTTTCCATGACAACCAACAACAAACACATGTTATGTTTAACAGTTTATGAATTGGTACCATGGCTAGTTTCTATTCATATGTCTATACAAAAGGATGAGAAAATGATGATTACATCATGCTTGTTTATCTGTTGTCATGTTTGTTTATGTACAGGTTTGAGAGGTTATTGCTGATGTTCCCGAAGTTGCCTGGAGCCGGAACAACTATCCCCTTTGTCATGTAGTTGATAGACAGAAGGATGGTTATTTAGATTGCAAGAAAGAATGTCCTTCAGAGGAAGTTACATGGTGTCATCTCTGCTTAATTGTAATAGTACTATTGTGTGTGAACCTGGTTGTAATAGTACTATTGTGTGTGAACCTGGTTGTATGTCATGGTGTCTTGTAATTCAAATGGAGTCAGATCTATTCAGTTATTTAGATTCTACCTACTGTTTCATTGTTTATTTATTAGAAAATTTACCTTATTTAATATGTGTTTGATATATATAATTGGGCAACTAAACCTATTTAATATGTGTTTTGTAACAAGGCCATGGCCCATAAAATTCTGGATAAAAAGCTTGAAAATATACAATTAATGGACGTGAAAGGGACAAAGCCCACCAATAGTTGATCCTAAAAAGGCCACGGCCTAGAGGAATAAAATGGTCTTGGCCCATATAAGAAACCAAACTAGACTGGGCCGAATTTGCATTGCGACGGTCCCATTTCGTCATAGTTTTGCCACGTCGAATCGGCCACGTAGGATCTGACCTGGCTTAGCTAGATGGTCCATGACGATATTGAATCGTCATAGAAGTTATGACGATCCAATATCGTCATAGACAGTTATGACGATTTTATAAAAAACGTCGTTATAGTTCATTTGCGACGCTCAGCTTTCGACGATCTTATTTTCGTCATAGGATCGTCATAGATGGACTACTGTGACGATTCTGTGACGAAAATAGAGGGTCATAGAAGCCTAGATTCCTTGTAGTGTGCACCAGTATCAAAGAGAACAAATGCTGGAACAGAATTGAGTTTGAACTTACCAGCAACAGAATCAGGCTCCTCATAGATTTCCTCCACATTGATGTGGTTCACCTGTCCCTTCTGAAAAGGGTTGGGCTTGTTGGGTCCTTCAACTTTCTTTTCTGGGCATTCATTTGCATAATGCCCCATCTTCTTGCACTTGAAGCATTCAACCTGACTAATGTCCTTCTTGACAGGCTGACTTCCTGTAACTACCTCGGTGAATTACGCTCCTAGATACAAGCCTGGATGAACGGTAGTGGTTGAAATAGTACGGTGGGGCCCCAAAAGCCACTCACGGGTAGACCTTTCGGCCGTCCCAACCACTTCCAATTCATCGGGACTTGTACGGGCGGCGTAATCGGCAGGCGAAGGGATCAACTACATACACAAATGAGTATGTATGCAAGCCACCATACAAAAGTACATCAGAGCCATTCCATCTAGAAAGAAAGGAAATATAGCACGCCATACGGCAAGATTCAAATGACCTAGATAGATATAATATTTTAGGATAATTCCTCATACATCACACATCAAAGTATCAAGCGCAAGCGGCAAAACAAAGTCCGAGTACGGATAAGAAGCAAATCGGCATAAGATGCCATAGAAATAAGCACATCCCGCCCACAGATCTCACGGATCCCCGTTCCCGGAATCTCTACACCGAACGATCGTTGCCCACATCATCAGCCTCTTCCACCCAGTATCCGTCCTGCGAGTGTACCTGTTCATCTGAACCAATAATTTATCGTGTGAGACCCTAAGGGTACTCAGCAAGTCTTAATGCCTCTAAAGGGGACACAACCTGGGGTGACGCAATTGCAGCAAAAGATAAACCCTAGCAGTTCTATAGATACTCGCTAACCATCCGCCTAACCAATGATAGACGGATGTCCGTGAATTAATGACAACAGTTATAACAGTAATTTCATCAGATCCATCCTCCTCCTCGCTTACCAACGAGGAAGCGGACGAACAACCTCCCCCCCCCCCATCCGTTGGCAATTTTATTAACCATTCCATGAGTGTTGCACTATTTACTAGTCATTTACTTAGTCAGATTAAAGCGGTACTTTAGTTATGCTTGTCTATGATCGAGAAACTGTGCTCCAAGTCGTCCATAACCGCGGACACGGCTTTCAGAAAGTTTTACCCTGCAGGGGTGCACAAATAGCAACACACACTCGATCAACCTCGGAAAAACCAAATCAAAACCCAACGAGGCCTTCACGACAAAGCAATCACAAGATTCAGAAATATTTCAGGGGGCCACCCCATTGAGTAGACCCGCAACGAAGCTAGCTGACTCCGAGACGGACTCAAGGTTTGCGTCAATGGCTGTAAACGACTGGGAACTCTAAAATGTGACTGGGCTTGTCGATACCACGAAAACATTCCGCTTACCTAAATAGTACAGTGTGCTCCTCGCACAATCTTAAATAAAGCAGTAAACATGGCATAAGTACAGGATAGTAAATAAGACCTCAAACTAGTTTGTGGCCCCAAGAAATAAGACGGAATCAAGCTCTGGCTCAGGAGGGTCCCATAAGCCTCCCGGATGTGGATAGCGCGATAAATCAAGGAACAGGAATCAAGTACTCGGGGTCCTACGGGACACAAGTGAGCAGGAAAAACCAAATAGCAGATATTGCTCACCGGTGCCACTTTCATTAGTTATCCCATTACTACTCAGGTTAAGTTGTTTAGATACCTCGTTATCCATCAGACACTCACATACCCTACACATGATGTTCTACGACTCGCATGGCTCAAACAACTCCTGTAGTAATGGCTCATGGGATGGAGGTACAAGCTTGGTGGGGTTTAAAAGTAAAGGCTATGCAATACTTGGGATTCAGTTTAATGCAATCGCGACTCAATGATGCAAGAATAAGATAGAGGCAATAGGTATTGTATGTATGCAAGCATGTGGTAGTGCTTGCCTGGAAACTCAGTTGAAGCGAGAGACGGATCTGGGTAGTGCTCCTGGTTCTCTTGATATATCCCCTGCTCAGAGTCTATTCGAAGAAGAACCAAACAAACAAGGCCAACATAAATAAAGTGCACAAGCATAGGAATAAAATGCGTCAAGCAAACAATCATGCCATGATGAATGATGCACAAGTTGCATGGCAATAAAGTAGCATGGCATGGGTGAGGTGTAGAACACAAGAAATAAAATTTTTATGGGGTTTTGGTCCCATTCTATTGTCATATTAGTTGCTGTATACTTTATATTTATATGATGCATGCTGCAATTGAAGTCATGGATAGCATAAACAGAAAGGTCTCGTCGAGCTGATCATTTTAGACATATCATTTGTTAAATTCGGAGTTATAAAACAAAAGTTATTAATTTATTAAGTTCCAGTGGCATTTTGTTGTAATTTACCCAACTTGGAATTTTAAATGTGCAAAAGGTAATTTGAATAGCATATTTTAAATCCTCACATTTTTCTGATTCAAAAACATATATTGTTTGTATTATTTGGATTTATAATTGAAAAGTTATTTGAAATCAGATTTAAAATTTGAATTTGAATTAATTTGGAAAAGATTTAAATTTACACAGACACACATATATACTTTTTATACCCAGGGGAACCCAGCCTCTGTCAATGACAGGTGGGCCCTGTGCTGACTCAGCACCACACGCGCGCACAGGAGAGGGGGACTGCGGGTTAAATTCCAGAAACCACGGGAGCCTTTTTATAAAACGCAACCGACGCTGACTGTGGGCCTGGGCTGGACCGCGGGTTGAGGAATTAAAAGTTAGGGGGGTTTTCTACAAAAAGTTCTCTGTGGCTGGCTAGTGGGTCACGAGGGACTGCGGTTTGGTGCAAAAGATAGGTTGGGGGGCTAAGCGCAAAAAGGCCGCGGGCACTGTGGATCTTCCTCTCTGCCTCGAGCGGCAGAGTGGCGAGGGTGGGGATCGAACCCGCGTCGCGGGCTGGCTAACAGAGGCGGCTACTGCTGCGGTGGCCGAGGGTTGTTGACAGGCAGGGGGAAAGTGGCTAGATGTGGCTCTAGACGGCGCGGGTCCCTGGCAAACAACGGCGAACGGCGCGCTCCGAGGGCGTTCGACGGAACGACTGGCGCAGCTAGGGCGGGATCGAGCAGAGGGGGTTGTCTAGGAGGTGTGCCTGCTCACCGGGAGTGCGCCGGAGGGGTTGGTGCGACCGAAGGAGCAGCGGATCGGCGGCGTTGCTGGCGCACCCAAGGTTAGGGTTTCGGGTCGGCGTCATGGCGTGCAGGGGTCCTGGGCCTCCTCCTCCTCGCTGGAGCGTGCAGGGCGTAGCAGAGGGACGCGACGAGCTTCCTCGACAACCCTAGCTCCGCGCCCGCCTCCCGGATCGTGTGCACTAGAGCGGGCCGACGGTGTGGCCGGCGATGGTGGTGAAGAAAAGAGGGGCATAGGGGAACGAGGCAGGGCCTCTGGGTGGGATCTGGGGGAGGCTAGAGGGGCGAGGGGGGTGGATAATAACGGGAGGGGGAAGGTGAGGATTGCGTGGGGGAGGGGAAGGTGTTAAAGGTGGCCTCGGTGCCACCTTTGTCACCTTCACGTGCTCGGCTAGGGGCAGGGGTAGCTAGGCATGGGAAGGGGCTGCCAGGTGGGGACAGGGAGGAGGGAGCACGGGGTAGGCAGGCAGGTCTAGGGCCACAAGGCAGGGAGAAAGAGAGGAGGAAAGGAGGGGGGTGGTCTCGGTTAGGGGCTAGGTTAGAGGGGTGGCTCGGTTAGGGTTTGATAGGTTGGGTAGGGTATCTCGGCCAAGAGAGAAAGGGAGGCTAGGTGGGGCCTGCATGTTAAAGAGAGAGGAGAGGCCGAGAGAGAGGGTAGAGCATGTGGGGGTCGAGCTAGGGTTAGCTAGAGAGGGGTGAGATGAGAGGGAGGTAGAGAGGAACTCATGTTAAGCACATGAAGGGCATCACATGATCAAGCACTAGGAGTGGTAGGAAGTTAGAAAAAAGGGAGAGGGTTTAGAGTTTGATGAGGTGTGGTGATTAGGGATAGGGTTTAACTAGGGGGTAAGAGAGAGGGAAAGAGATAGAGGGAGGTATGGTTTAGGGTTGCTAGAGTGGAGAGGAAAAGGTGAGAGCTAGGTTTTTAGATGCTTGCATGCTTCATCTAGATCAAGCAGGGTCGACACAAGCTCAAACAAGATGGCCAACATAAAAAGAAGAAAAAGAGGTGATCCATGCAAGCAAAACAATTAAAATCCAAATGGCAAGAGAAAGGTGGCACTTGCATGGCCCATGCAAACAATAAATGCCATGTATTTATATTGTGGAAACAACATAAAATCATGTGGCATTATTCCATGCATTCCCAAAAGGTGGGAAAAAGGCCAAGCATAAGATTATGAGTGGAATCCACCCAACCCACATGAGCTAGAGGTAAACTCAATTAAAATGCCAAGATCATATTAGTTGGATGGTGGAATTATAAGGTGGTGAAGAAAAGGTGGTGGAGTCAATAAGAGATATGCCCCCAAATCAACTTGGGCATTTAACAATATATCAAGAACCAAATACAATATCAAGAGGCAAATACAAATATTAATGCATATGAGATAAGAACCAAAACAAAAGGGTTTTTGTATGATGCTCAAATGCAAGGTGGCATGATGACATGAACATGACATGATGATGATGCAACAATTATTTGTAGGAAGTGGCCCTTTTATTACTAGAACAAGTAGCATTACAGGTGTTAGACAACTGGGATGCTACACTTCCACTTCCATTACCACTGTGGTGGCTCTTGTATCCACCCTTGTGGTTCTTGTACTTGTCATTGTCATGACTACGGTGATGCTTGTTGTCATGACGGTTGTGGTTGTGGTGCTTGTTGAATTTCCCATGCTTGTGGGATCCTGAGCTTCCACTGTCATCATAATGGGAACGTTTGTGTGACGATCCCGAGCTGTGCTTGTCTGAGTGCTTTCTCTTTCTGCTTTCAACTTGCTTTATTTTGTTCTCCAAAATAGCAGCCTTGTCATAGAGAGACTGATAAGTGGGAACATAGGCCACAGCCAACTGCAGATTCAGCTCATCATTCAACCCTTCGAGGAACTTTTCTTTCCTCTTAGCATCAGTGTCAACTTCATCCGGTGCATATCGCGCCAGATTGTTGAACTCCTCAATATATTCAGCCACGCTGCGGTGGCGCTGCTTCAGGTTATGGAACTCCTTCTTTTTCAGACTCATCACTCCAGATGAGATATGAGCAGTATGAAAGCCATCCTCAAAGATAGCCCATGTCACATCATCTACGGGAGTGGTGATCTGGAAGTTATCACACCAAGTGGCGGCTGGTCCCTCTAGCAAATGTGCTGCAAATCTGACCTTTTCAGCATCCGTACAGCCCACGGTTACCAAGTCCTTGTTCACAGAACGTAGCCAATCATTGGCCACCATGGGGTCAGTCGTCCCTGCTGGCCTCAACCTCAAGAACCTAGTAAGCATATCAAAACCCGGTGGGTTGTTGTTGTTGTTGTTATTGTTGTTGTTATTGTTGTTGTTTTGCTTCTGGATGAACATCGTCATCATCTGCATCAGCTGAGTTTGAGCGGTCATCATTTGCTGCATTTCTGGAGTGATGTTGTTGTTGTTGTTGTTGGGGTTGGGGTTTGCACGACGGGGAGGCATCTGTGGTTTGTTCAATAGAGATAAGAATGAGATACCCATAGATGCTTTCATGCACATTACATCACATAAGCAAACACAAAGCATGCAACACAATGATAAAAGTTCAACAACAAGATAACAAGTTCGCGAAGTAAAACACACAAGTAGCAAGCCATCCACATGTCGGATGGTCAAATAACAAGTTCTCAAGCAACAAGTATGATAATAAATGATAATTGAGTAGTCAAATCTACTCATCGGCATCAACCTCCTCCTCGACAAAGGTAAGACCTGCGTTCTCCCTCGCGGTCTTGTATTCCTAGACACTAGTGGTCAAGGTCTCTATCTTGGCTTTGAGAGCCCTCTTCTGGGAACGAAGCCTCTCAATCACCGTCTGCTGTTGCTCGAGCTCGAATTCCTTGGACTGCAGTTCTTCAGTCATGTCCCGGATCTTCTTGTTCCTATCCTGGACTCGCTTCTCCTGACTCTTGAACTTTCTGTCCTGGCTCTCAAACTTTGCCTCCATCTCCTTGACTATCTCATCTTGCTCCGCGAAGAGCTTGTCCTTCTCACGAAGCTGCACCTGGAGTTCGTCATTGTTGAGCATGACGTTGGTCCTATCAGTGTCCACGTGCCTAATGAGAGACTCTAAGTCCTGGAGGTATAGACGAATCGGCTCTGCTGTGTCCCTCGAATCGTCCTCAAAGTCGATGGACTCTCCATCCTCATCACGTCTACCGAAGACGTGGAAGTGAGTACCTCTAACCTGTCGGGAGTGTCTCCCTAGCAGACGTCCTATCAAATCCTGCATCACTACCTCAAGGACTCTCTCCTTGTCACCATGCATGAGCTTGAAGACGATGGCCTCCGTGGTAGGCTCTGTCTGGCGTCCGGGCTGGTTAACCTTGAATCCCCAAAGGTCTTTCCTCTCAAACTTGGTGAGGGGAAGCACCATGATGGTAGGAAGGGGGAGATTGAGCAAAGTAGTAAGCTCAACGATACGAGGACCAAAGCGGGTAACCTGGAACTCCTCAACAGTGCTGATGGTAACAGTAGGCATCTATTTATAAGATAGAAAAGTTAGAACAACACAATTCAAGTTACAACATAAGGCAAAACATCACATACATATCCTTGGAAAGCAAAACACACAAGTCATGCATACATGAAACCATTACAACAACCAAGGTTCAATCTTATTTTAAAGCAACATTTGGAAAATAAGGTGATAAGTGGTGGTCCAACTAACGAAGTATGCTTACAATCCTATCTCACTGGATCTGTTGGCTAACACAATGTTTCTAGAAGCAATCAGCCTATCTTGCTCACATGACTCCATCACTAAGTCTATTATGTCTCCTCTTAAGGTTTGGTTGGTAGCTTCCAACTCTTGGGTATGTTTCTTCTCTTCCTTTAGATCATTTTGGAGGTTGATCATTCTGCACTTGACTCTATCACCAAGTTCTTTGATGGTCTTCCAAGATCCATCCCTTGCTGATTCATGAAGATGCATGAAGAATGAGTGATGCATGAAGATGCAAAGATATGCAAATACACAAGGAACTGAAGCGTCAGATCCGTAGATTATGTTAACTACTTGCAATTGCGTATATGGAACACCAGAAAGCCATAGGTGTTCAATACGCAAAGTTTCTAAACTAGATTATTGTCTCTAGTGCAAGTGGGAGACTGTAAGATCCCTCCTTTATAAAGGAAAAAGGATCCCTGTGATTGCAATGCTAGTCCCTGGATCAATGCTAGCATCCACAGTTTAAGATGAAGTACACGGATACAAAGGTCATTTATTACAGTCATTCTAGAGATAAACATAGTCTTTACAACTCCAAGGCCACAGGCCTAATACAAGAGTTTGAATAAGTAAATAAATAAAAGTCTTCATCTTCATATGCCACAGGCAAACATGTTGAGTGTAGACTCATGACACCTAATCCTCATCAGAGTAACCTGCAACATCACAAGTTACAGCCACAGTGGGTCAATACATTGGAATAGTATTGGCAAGTGATACCTTGGTATAATTTAGGTGGACTAGATACTATATGCAATTTGGCTAAGTGTAGCTTGGCTTGCTTTGCTCAAAATAGGTTTTGCCTATTAGTTGAAATCACTAAGTTTTTCTTTGTCAAACTTTTCCCCAAGGAACCACCAATAGACAATGAGGTCCTTCACCCTTGTTCACCCACAAATTTTTTACTTAGAAATTGGGATGAGGAGATTCTTGATAGCTTCCATGTCTTGATGCTCAAGTTGTCCATTGCCATGGACTTGGCTAAGTACTTAGGTTTTGCCATCTGCAGAGGTTGTGCACTTTCCCCACCAGACTTGGTTTCACCAAGACAGGACCTTTCAGAAGCCTTCCCTTAGACCAAATGGACGCGTTCCAACCTATCATCCCACTACCACCATCTGTCCAAATGGCTAAGTTCTAGCAACCTATGTGATCCAGGCAGAGCCCATATTGCCAAGTGGCTGCACTAGAAGCTTCTTAACACTTGGCCTCTAAAATCTCTTTGTTCCTGTGTGGCTTACCACAAGTGAGATACACAAGGTAAACCATAGAAATGGGCCTTGTGTAACCACTCAACATAAACCAAACCTTCCATTCCACCCAGGTGTTTCATTAACTTAGTTGTTTTATTAAGTAAAACAGAAGTCCAAAGACTTAGAAATATTTTCATCATAGCATGTATATTTCACCAACCCTTGTTTGCTACTAGCTAGGCTAAGCATGGCATAGATAGTAACTTAACTTAGAAATTCCCTAGCATTTCTACAACTACTAGGATTTTCCAACATGGCATATAAGCAAAATAATATCATGCAAGACTTAGCAAAATATTTCTAATGCTTAGTATAAAACATGGGATAAAAATATTCATGAAGTACCACTTGCCTTGGTAGTTGGGAGAGTAGCACTCCTCACAATCACAATCACTAGCACCAAAATCTACACAAAGAATGGTAGCAACAAATTACACACAAAACATATACAATCAAAAATATATGCATGCATGCAAGATGACATGTGATGATTTTTAAAACTCAACAAAGCAAGTACAGTACTGATTCACTAACAAGTTAAAAACTTGCCAAACAACCAATAATTAAACCCTAAATTATTTCCTAAACATTTCATATACTCAATTTAGTCCTACACAAGTTTCTGCAAATAAAACCTTTTAACAGTAGCAAAATATTAAACACATTGCATAATCAGAAAGAGCTTGCTCTCCTGATTCCAACGGTATAAAATTTGTCAAATTCTAACGTGGGGATCAAAATTTATAGCCAAATCAAATTTGAATAACAATCAGATTCAAATTCAGTTTTAAATCTAAACCACTGCCACGCGGCGCTATCCTCTTGGCCTGTACCGTTTCGTGCGGATCGGTCTCTCCGAGCCGTAGGATTTAAGTCAGATCTAGTGGCTCAGATGCGCTCATACCTCTTCGTTTAAGTTCTAATCTTAGCCGCAAGATCTACATCTAACGTTCCTGAACGCTTTGACCAGAGATGAGCGGCGCTAGCGTGGCGACGAGCGGCGGAGCGCTCTGTCAGTGGCGGAGCCGGCGAACTAGGTCGCCCGGGGAGGGGGGAGGATGCTCACCAGAACCGCAGTGACGAGGTGAAGCTCAACGTGTCCCTGGTTGGCGAAGGGGCGCTCGGAGTCGTCGCGGATTGCTCGTCGGAGTAGTCCCTGGCGGCTGTGGCTTCGGCTCGTCGATGTTGGCGATGTTCTGAGCCGCGCTAAGAAAAGGGGAGGGCACCGTTAGATGCGCAAGACGCTGAGGATCCTATGCGTATCAAACAGAGGGCAAGGGGAGGCTGGAACTTATGGGGAAAGGTTGCCGGAGTTCGAGCAGAGAGCGGTGGCGCTCAGTTGTTGTCGTTGCCGAGGCTACAGGCCATGCGCGGACAAACGGGAAGTGTCAGTAGATGCACACAGAGATGCAGAGCATGATAGCATGAACCACGGACAGAGGGGGGTGCGGTGCTCACCGGAATTCGTCGGCGAGGTCGTCGGAACAGCGGGGTTGCGGCGAGGAATACTCGCAGCCTGGGGGCGCTTCGGGTTGGCTTTGTTGGGGGAAATGGCCGCGAGGGGGAGGGGTTTAAGTAGGCAGGGGCTCGACAGGAAACGCCTGCAGAATCAATGGCAATTACGCCGCGGAATCAACGCCAGCAACGGCCAGCGGCGACGTGTTCTTCGCGAGATTTGGGGAAGACGACGGTGACGTGGACGGGGCCCAGTTGTCTGCGAGAGAAACAGATAGGGGGTGGGGTCCTGGCGTCAGTCGCTTGCTAGGTGCGTCTGCGAGTGAGAGAGGGAGAGAGGGGACCCGGGTGGGCTTAGTGGGCTGCTTTCTCAGTTGGGCTAGATTAGCAGCGCCAGCCTTTTTCCTTTTCTTTAATCCTTTTCTATTTCTGTTTTGAATTTCTGGAATGAATTTCAAAATGGTTTCAAAATCTTTTTGAATTCAAACATTTTCAGGATTTTGTAGGGTGCAACATTCACACTTCTGGGCATAAAATCAAGTGGTCACTTTGAATTAGCTTGGTCATTTAGAATAAAATAAAATAAACAGTGACATAGCACTTGATTTGGAAATGTTTTGAAAATGGTTTTGAAACCACATTTGTTCTATAAATTTTTGTCCAAACTCCACATTCAATCCAATCAACAAGGAAGCCAACAAAACTTGGTTTAAAACACGTATGCTCTCAATTGAGGATGGTCATTTGATTTATGTTTGCTCACATAAAATAATAGCACTATGTGCTTCTGTTTTCTTGAAAATAGTTGGAAAATGATCTCAAAATTATATGCATGCATGAATGATATGCAATCTTTGAAATCATGATTTTAGGGATGTTACAAAGACTGAAGGGAATATGCCCGAGAGGCAATAATAAAGTGGTTATTATCGTATTCCTTGTTTATGATAAATGTTTATTTTACATGCTATAATTGTATTAATACGGAAACGTTAATATACGTGTGTTTAATAAACAAAAAGAAGTTCCTAGTTATGCCTCTCTTATAAACTAGCTCGTTGATTAACAAGATGATCAAAGGTTTCCTGATCATGGACATTGGATGTTGTTAATAACGAGGTCACAACATTAATGTAATGGTGTGATGAACATTCATCCGAAGTATAGCATTACGATCAAAGTCATTGAGTTTATATTGCTATAACAACTTACAAAATGATCCTAATCCTTAGACCATGAGATCAAGTCAATTACTAACATCGGAAGAGTTTCTTGATAACATCAAACGTCATGCCGTAACTGGGTGATTATAAAGATGGGTTCAGGACTACTAAAGTGTTATGTGGAGGCCCATGGATCGAGAATGTAATTTGTTCATCCCGATGACGGATAGATACGCTCTGGGCCCTCTCGGTGATATCACATTGATTAGCTTGCAAGCAAGTGATTTGATCACTAGAATGTTATATCACGGGAACAAGAAAAGAGTGCATGTCAGTAACAAGATCAAACTAGGTATGGAGATACCGATGATCGAATCTCTGACATATAATATATCGCGAAACAAAGGGATTAAGATACTAGCATAAAACGTTCCGACGATCACAAGAAAGTCATCGTTGAATGTGTGGGAGTCAGTATGAGTCTCCAGATCCCGCATCTGATTATTGATCGGAGAAGGGTCTCGATCATGTCCGCATTATTCACGAACCATAGGATGGCACACTTAAGAGACACCGACATCCAATTGGATCAAAAGTTTCATGCCGGAAAGAATAACAAGCGTAGGAATTTATTTCACTAGATACCGAAACAGGTTTTCGGGTGAAATTGCAGAAAGTGTTTCTGCATGTGAAATGAAATACTAGCAAGGTTTTATATGTGAATTTTGTCATTAAAATAATTGACAAAATTCTGAATAAACAAAAGGAGTTTTATTTAATGAGAGTTTGCATTAAATTTGGTGGAAATTTAATGGGAATTTGAGTGGGTTTTTGAGTGAGTGGAGTGTGCACCCACATGAATGTGGAAGTGGTGGGGGCAGCCCCTTTGCTGGGCGCCATGACCTTGGGTTCCCCCTCTGCCCTATAAAAGGCCCCCCTCTCATCCTCTCAAAGCACACCTCATCATGAAGGATCTCTATCCCCTCTAGTATTTATCCCCCATGGTCTTGGACTAGTGAGATACATGTTCCCGGTGGTTATTCGGCAAGAAAGAGTTGTGCTTCAGCTGCATCGCTGGAGCAAGGAGGCGGAGGTTGCTCGGTGTCTTGTACGTGTGTGCGAGCACGGATGCGCTGCTGTTTTGCGGTGCTAGGACTTCCTCTCGATCTTGAGATCGGCAAGAGATCGTCTATATCAACCACGAGTGTGGACTCGTTAAGCTTTTTCGGTCTTCAAGGGTATGTTCTCTACAGATGTATATCCGCCAGTTGCTTGTATTTAGTAGATAGATCTTGGTACATAGTTGTTCCCATCGTAGGAAATTTTTTGTTTTCTATGCTGCAAACCCTACATGTATTTATGCTCGATAGTGGGTTCATGCCTCTAGTTTCCAAGGGAAGTGACAGAAATCTCTTCGGTTGTAGATGTGCCGTTGCTACTAGGGAGAAAACAACGGTCTCTTGTTCATGGAACATGTGGACTGTTTACCTTACACACTTTGCTTAAAGCAGTTGTATGTTGCTTGCAACTTAATAGTGGAGGGGGTTCGGATGATAATCTGAAGGTGGACTTCTAGTCATAGATGCAGTTGGATGACGATCTATGCATATTGTTGTATTACCCAATCAACCTCATATGATCTTTCTGGCTAGTAATTGCATTGTTATGCCTTGCTCAGTTCCTGTCAATTGCCTCGCTGTAATTTGTTTACCCTTCATGCCATGTTGTTTATCTAAGGAGAGCACCTCTAGTGAACTATGGACCCCGGTCCAATCTTTACCATTGATACATCTTCCACTTTTACTTGTTTACTTGTTGCAAACCATTACCTTCCACACCATACGTTTAATCCTTTGTTACAGCAAACCAGTGAGCTTGACAACCTCACTGATTCGTTGGGGAAAAGTCTTGAGTTTGTGTTGTGCAGGTCTCCGTGTTGCTTGCAACACCTGTGTGACATTTCCTTCCTCCTTCTGGTTCGATAACCTCGGTCTCAACTGAGGGAAGACTTGTTTCTTGCTGCTTCACACCTTGCTCTTGGGGTTTCCAACGAAGTGCTCCACGTTAGCACCATCAGGTTTTAGGGGTTTAGGGTTTAGGTAATTTTCAATAATAATATTCAAGCTTTATTCCTATATTCGTCGAATAGAATGGTGTTACCGAATTAATAGAAGTATCTGAAAGTTTGATCTATAAGTGTGCATGACAGCTGCTTGGTCAAGATTTAGGGGTTTAGTGTTTCGGGTTTTAGGGTTAGGCATTTAGTGTTCAGGTTTTAGGGTTTAGGGTTTAGGTATTTAGGGTTTAGGGTTTCGGGAATTTTCAATAAAGTTTGAGATTTATGCATATATTCATGGAATAGAATGACTGAGCAACAATTTAATAATGAAAGTATCTCAATTTTTGATCTATATATAAGTGCATGATATCTGCTTGGTTAGGGTTGTTTATGGGGCAAGGTTTCGGGGTTTTAGTATTGAGGGTTTAGGGTTTTGGTTTTTTAGGGGTAGTTTAGGGTTTAGGGTTTAAGAATTTTTCAATAATATATATATTTTCGAGCTTAGGGTTAGGGGTCGAGGGGTTTAGGGGTTTTAGGGGGTATAGGTCTTAGGGTTAAGGCTTTAGGGGGTTAGGGTTTAGGTTATTTTCAATAATGTTTGATCTTTTGTGAATAAGAATGGCGTTAGCGCATTTTAATGAAAGTATCTCAAATTTTGATCTATGATGAGTGCATGATACGTGCTTGCTTGGTTAGGGTTGTTTATGGGTCGAGGGTTTAGGGTTCTAGTATTGAGGGTTTAGGGTTTTGGTTTTTTAGGGGTATTTAGGGTTTAGGGTTTAGGAACTTTTCAATAATATGTCCGAGCTTAGGGTCAGGGGTTGAGGGTTTATGGTTTTTAGGGGTATATGGCTTAGGTTTTAGGCTTTAGGGAATTTTCAATAATGCTCAAGATTTCGTTAATTAGAATGGAGTTAGCGCAATTTAATGAAAGTATATCAAATTTTGATCTATTAGTGTATGATACGTGCTTGCTTGGTTAGGGTCGTTTATGGGCTAAGGGTTTAGGGTTTTGTTTTTTTAGGGGTGGTTTAGGGTTTAGGATTTTTTCAATAATATGTCCGAGCTTAGGGTAAGGGGTTAAGAGTTCGTTTAGGTTTTTAGGGGTTTAGCGTTTAGGGAGTTAGGGTTTAGGGAATTTTCAATAATGTTCGAGCTTTCGTGAATTAGAATGGCGTTAGAGCAATTTAAAGAAAGTATCACAAATTTAAGTGCATGATACCCGCTTGGTCAGGGTTTAGGGTCGTAGGGCTTAAGTTTTAGGTTTTAGGGAACTTGCAATAATGTTCAAGCTTGATGCTCAGATTCGTGGAATGGAATGACGTTAGCATAATTTAATCAAAGTATATCTCAAATGTTGATCTATAAGTCGATGCTATATCTGCTTAGGGTCATTTAGGGGTTTAGGGTTCATGGAAATTTCAATAATGTTCAAGCTTTATGCTTATATTTGTGTAACAGAATGGTGTTGCCGCAATTTAATGGACGTATCTTAAATTTGGATCTATAAGTGCATAATGCCTTTTGTTGGTGTCCATGATATCTACTTGGTTAGGGTTTAATGATGGGTTGAGGAGTGTAGGGTCTATTGTTTTAGTATTTAGGGGTTGAGGGTTTAGGTTTCAGGGGTTGTTTAGGGTTTTAGTGGTAGCCATGGTATTTGACGATTTCCGAATAAATAGCTTCGCGGTATTGTCCTGACATGTATGGACATTATTGTGTTTCAACCCGAACGACAAAGGTCGTCAAGGCCATATTGATCGACATCATAGTTTAAGACCCCATAGAGTTCCCACACTTGATAGTTGCATCTTGGGGTAGCAAGCATTGTTGACCGTGTGAGTTTTCACACATATAGTGGATCATGCGTCCTATCTAACTACGGCAGTTAGATAAATTTCACAAAAAAATAAAGTCTAGCGCGATGGAGACGGGAGTACAAGGCACGCGTGTCTAAGGGCATGCATAATATTGGACCCACCCGACTTATGGAAATTACCACAATGTACAAGGTCAGCATTTGCGACAAGGTGGGACCTACATAGCTTGTCATATTGCTCCATGCAAGGGGAAATGCTTTTTCTATACTCTATGCGAAACCCACAAGCTTGAGTTAACTTTATTTTCTCCAATATGTACTACTATATGCCTTAAGGCGTGCTTTTTTTACACATTGCGGATGCCCTAAGGAAAAAGAAAATAATGGGCCCACTTGGCAGTGTATGACCAAGCTATAAAACTTATGCACACGTCTTTAGTTTGCTGGATCCCATGAATCATGTTTGGACACTGTCTAAACGGTGGAGATTACTACTCCTACTACTAGTAGTAAGTGTATTTCTTTTGCTTGGACATATGCTCACCTCTGTCCACATGTTGTACATGCAGAGGGAATAAAACGTAGGCAGGGGAAGAGCGCGGCAGCAAAGAGAGAAGAGGAGTTGAAGGAGGTTTGATGTCAAAGAAGAGTTTATTACGGGTTCCTGACACGAGGTACTACTGCCGCCTTTGAAGTGTAGTACACTTTACTAGTAGTAAATTTCAGTACCTATGCACGCAAAAAAATTGGAAGTGTGTTTTCTCTCTTCTTTGATGCCTCTCTCCACCCCTCTCCCCTCGTGCACCGGCCCAGCTGATCTCTCCCTCGTCCATAGCATGGCGCTGCGCACATGTGCCTCGGTACTGCGGCTCTGTTTCTTTCTATTTTTAGGGCGCGGATCTGTTTCTCTGGCATGTTCGGTAGCCGCGTTGGTGTGGACTAGGAGTAGGACTATACTATATAGGAAGGAAACCACTTTGGTCCTTGGCGGCAAAAAAAATTCAAACTTTTTAGGTTTAGAATTTTTCACATGCTTCCCAAACATCGGGAGTGAAGGTTATTCAAAAGATCTGTCATTCACATTAGTACTTCTTATCTTATCTTTATCTTGTCTTATCTCTTACAATACCATACCACTATAAGTAGATGATACCCCTATCTGGCCAGGGCCGTTTAGGGGTTTAGGCTTTAAGGTTTAGCAAACTTTCAATAATGTTCAAAATTTATGACTATAATCATGGAACATAATGGTGTTACCATAATTTAATGAACGTATCTCAAATTTGGATCTATGACTGCATGATACCCTGCTTGGTTAGGGTTTAATTATGGGTTGAAGGATTTAGGGTTTAGGGTTTTAGTATTTAGGGGTTTAGGGATTAGGGTTCAGGGGTTGTTTATTAGGGTTTATGGACTTTTCAATAATATTCAAGCTTTATGCTTATATTCATCGAAGAGAATGGTGTTGCCCGTTTTAATGTAAGTATCTCAATTTTGATCTACAAGTGCATGATACTTGCTTGGTCAGGGTTTAGGGGTTTAGTGTTTAGGGTTTTATGGTTTCTAGTTTTTTCAATTATGTTCAAGCCATTTTATGCTTTATTCCTATACTTGACGAATAGAATGGTGTTACCAAATTAATAGAATTATCTGAAAATTTGATCTATAAATGTGCATAACAGTTGCTTGGTCAAGATTTAGGGGTTTAGTGTTTCGGGTTTTAGTGTTAGGCATTTAGTGTTTAGGTTTTAGGGTTTAATTTAGGGTTTAGGGTTTCGGGAATTTTCAATAAAGTTCGAGCTTTATGCATATATCCATGGAATAGAATGACTTATTAACAATTTAATAATGAAAGTATCTCAAATTTTGATCTATATATAAGTGCATGATACCTGCTTGGTTAGGGTTGTTTATGGGCTGAGGTTTCAGGGTTTTAGTATTGAGGGTTTAGGGTTTTGGTTTTTTAGGGGTAGTTTAGGGTTTAAGAATTTTTCAACAATATATATATATATGTTCGAGCTTAGGGTTAGGGGTCAAGGGTTTTACGGGTTCTAGGGGTATAGGGCTTAGGGTTAAGGCTTTAAGGGGCTAGGGTTTGTCTACACCCGGATTTTTAATCCCAGATGCCTGTTATGCCGTACATCGCAATCCCAGGATACCATTTTTGCGAGACATAACAAAATTGGTAGCACAGTACATCATCCATTACAAACCATAATAGTCTTACAAATAGTTGATCTCATGATCAAGTCTCAATACAAATCATAGCAGCGGAATAATAGTAGCGTAGGCGAGGCTCCATCTTCAGGGTCACAGGCAATGCTGACGATGGGAGATGATCCTAGTTATCAAGCGCAACATGTTGTCCTTCCTCCTCGTACTCTCCTTCGTAGTCTGGCCATGGGAATAGCCAGGGACATAGCCATGAGTACTTTTTAAAATACTCGCAAACCAACGCTAAAACAGTAAGACTAGACTAGTAGGAATCCTAAGCTCCAGGTTTGTTTGCAACAAGCCAATTTTATTTCACAAGTACTTAGTAGTGAAGACCTAACTTTACTTGTCTAGATTACTCAAGTGGGAACCTAGTTTCATTGTCCATATCCTTGTGAGGTCAAGTCAAGGTCATACTTCAAGTCACAAGTCATTTCGAAAACATCTGACAATGGAACAGTATGGCCATCCAACTATCGATAACCGCGGACGCGGCTATTTGAATAGTTTGACACTCTGCAGAGGTGGTACACTTTCACCACAACATTTGATACATCCATCGGGGATAACCCTGAATTATCATACTTAGTATGTGGATAATCAATCGTAACCTTTCAATTACACACCCTAGTATAGGCACCTCCCCTATGAGTTTGGCCTCCCATATATAACCATCGGTCATCCTGGGAACTGCATAGGTGTACATTCACATTCACAAGGTAGCCTCAGCTCACCTTGTTCCGCGAGGGAACCCATACTAAGAGACATAAACTTCCAGTTAAGCCCTACCCAAACTCGGGTATTGTGGTTGTACGGTAAAATTGGAATGGTATCGCATCCGAACCCAACCATCAGTTTTTATCAAAATCAGGGCTCATACTTCATTCACTATCATCTTCATCTCATTGTGTCCATCACACATGTCAAAACATTTCAATAGAATGACTCATCATTCCAAGGTTTTCATAATCATTTGTTCCCATCTATAGTGATCAAAATTCATTTAGCACTAGCATCTATCAATGAGGGTGTCACTAATTTTGGGGTCCTAATCAAGTGTACTACTTACATCAGGTTCCAAGCTCTTGATGGCATCTTTCCTAAATTTCCACTAATCATCCATTAATTAACTACTTGAACAACTTTGATAAAAGAAAGAAAGGTAAAGCTTGCAATTAAAACTTGGGATTTGTATAATCAAGGTGGTAGCAAAGGTGTATGCATAGGTCTATCTTGCATAGTATAGCTTGCCTTGGTTGGTAAGGTGGTCGAAGTTCTCTTTGTCTTCTTCGTATTATTCTTCCTCCTCGTAGCCCGGAGTGATACTAGCGTCTATAAATCAATACGAGGTACACAATCAACAAACAAAGCTTAACTACCTCTATTTAACACACAAGGATCCACACTAGATGATCTAGCATCATCTCTATCATAAAAAAATGTGACAAGATTTTATTTATCTTATTTTAGAAAAGTAATTTCTACTCATTTGAAAACTACTTAAGATTTAATGTTCTCCAATTAAAATATGGGATCATGTTGACACATGTCATCACCACATATTCCAATACTTGGGAATGTGATTTAAAGTGATTGGCATAAATTGCAAAGTTTAACAATGTCATTTAATAAAAAAATTGTGACTAGAAATGGCTATAAAGCAATTCTTTAAACTTGGTCCAAGACTACTGCATGCAAAATTATATATTTTTACATATTCAGATAGATCATGGCCATAGGGATTTTTGAGAGTTGGAATCAACTCAAAATCAGTTATGGTTGATTTTAGAAAAAAGTTTGAACTTGTAAAAGCTACTGTCTTGTGATCTATAGTTTCAAATTTTTTGAATCCAACGGGAGTGATTAGATATTTTCATCTACTTTCAAACAAAATTGGATTCATTCAATTTGGTTTAGTGAATCTTCCTGAATTGATTTTCAAAGTTACCAAAAGTATGGGATTTTCAAATAAAAGAAAAATCTATGTTTGAATCTATGGGCTACGCACGGGAATACTAATGGGCCGGCCCAACTATGCAGTGCGCGCGCATCGGGCTGCACCGGGGCTGGTCCCACATGTCAGCGGCTAATCAAACGTGAAGCGGTATCAGCTACTTAGAATTAGAGCACGATCAACAACTAGGCGTTGTCATCTTCGTCACACGGGGCGCGCGAGACAGAACCCTAGCGCTATGGCGGGGGTCGTCGGGGGCTTATTAGGGCTCCAGCTAGGTCCGGCGAGGTGGGAAAATGAACGACTCGACAACGGCGGTTCGACTGGTGGTCGCAGCAGCTCCTGGGATGGCTCCTAGCGTCGGCTCCTTTCCTCCTCTGCAGCGGCGGACTCCGGTGAAATTCTGGTGAGGTGGTGCTCGCCTTGCTCCAGGGATGGACCAGAGAGGTTGCTAGGTGAGATAGGAGTGGAATTGGTGTGAGTTTTGAGGCTGGGAGAGGGCTCTATTTATACTACGGCGAAGGAGGCACGATGGCATGGTTCGGGCTCGCCGCCGACGTAGTTATAGTGTGCTATCGGCATGGCCAAGGGTGTAGGTTGACGCGGTGCTTCAGGGCGGTCGTCATGCGCACAGTGGAACGGCGAGCCGCGGTCTCCATCGTTCTAGAACATCCGTGCTCTACGGTGGTACCGTCGGCATTTGTCACGGCGTACGGTGGTCACGGTGAGCGCGGGGTCAAACGATCATGTCTGGGCGGTTGCTGGAGTCACGACAAACTTATTGGAACAACGAGAGCGAGGCGTGGCGTGTACGCGCAGGATTGCTCGGCGCTCTGGCGCGGAGTTCGGCATGGTCGGGTGTTAAATGGGTGCAGTTGCGCTCGCGTCTCTGCGAGCGGTTGTTGGTTGAGGCGTGCACAGGCAGGGGCGGTGAGGTCAGGGCTACGTCCTAGACATCATGGGTGAGGGCGGCATGGTCTGTGGCAGCGTGTCTGCGTCGGGGTGGCAAGGTGATCTCGGGTAACATTGTGCACTAGTCATTTGATCGAGTGAGATGAGCTTCAAGGCACAGGCTGGTACTGAGTAAGTTAAGGGCATGTCATTGGATCTCGGTGAGGTCACAAAGATGAGCAAAGGATTGATCAAAATATTAGATAGTTGTTGAGGTTGTACTTTGATCACCAGGTGTTCGATCAAATGGCCGCAAGAACTAAACTTTCATATTTTCAAGTGATTTTTGGTGGGTGTGCTTGTATTAATCTTGGTAGTCTATGGGTGCCATGGTTTTCTAAGTGATGATGGTTTTTGTGGTTTTCCAAAAAGACTATCTTGATGCATAAGATAGATTCAATTAAATTGCCTCTCAAATGGGTTTGGATTTGTTTCTGCAAGGTTGGAAAGCTCCATTGTGTTTAGTGTCACTAGGTATAGCAAGGTGAGAAAAGATATGAAAATGTTTCTGTTTGAAATCACTTGCTAGAGTTTCTCAAAGTGAGCTAGGTGTTAACTTTTGCGAAAATGACCATTAGTTCATATGCTTCATATTTTAATTTTCTTTTGGTTTGATCTGGTTTGGATTTGACCTAGATGATGTGGTTTTGATCTTTAAACCATTTCTCATCATTTACAACAATCAAACATGGCATTGCAAACATTCACACACATTCATAACACATATGCATTAACATATGGTTTAATAATAAAAGCTTTTGTTAACCCTAATTTTGATTGATTAGAAATTTATCATCATTAATATTTTTGAGATGTTACATGGTTTAGGGTATTTTCAATAATGTTCGAGCTTTCGTGAATAAGAATGGCGTTAGCGCAATTTAATGTAAGTATCTCAAATTTTGATCTATGATGAGTGCATGATACGTGCTTGCTTGGTTAGGGTTGTTTATGGGTCGTGGGTTTAGGGTTTTAGTATTAAGGGTTTAAGGTTTTGTTTTTAGGGGTAGTTTAGGATTTAGGAATTTTTCAATAATATGTTCGAGCTTAGGGTCAGGGGTTAAGGGTTTATGGTTTTTAGGGGTATAAGGCCTAGGGTTTAGGCTTTAGGGAATTTTCAATAATGCTCGAGCTTTTGTGAATTAGAATGACGTTAGCGTAATTTAATGAAAGTATATCAAATTTTGATCTATTAGTGCATGATACCTGCTTGCTTGGTTAGGGTCGTTTATGGGCCGAGGGTTTAGGGTTTTAGTATTGAGGGTTTAGGGTTTTATTTTGTAGGGGTAGTTTAGGGTTTAGGATTTTTTCAATAATATGTCTTAGCTTAGGGTAAGGGGTTAAGGGTACGTTTAGGGTTTTTAGGGATTTAGGGTTTAGGGGTTAGGGTTTAGGGAATTTTCATTAATGTTCGAGCTTTCGTGAATTAGAATGGCGTTAGAGCAATTTAACGAAAGTATCACAATTTTTGATATATAAGTGCATGATACCTTCTTGGTCATGGTTTAGGATTGTAGGGTTTAAGTTTTTGGTTTTAGGGGTTTTGCAATAATGTTCAAGCTTTATGCTCAGATTCGTGGAATGGAATGACGTTAGCACAATTTAATGAAGTATATTTCAAATGTTGTTCTATAAGTCGATGATATATCGGCTTAGTCAGGGTCATTTAGGGGTTTATGGGTTCAGGGAATTTTTAATAATGTTCAAGCTTTATGCTTATATTCGTCGAATAGAATGGCGTTGCCCAATTTAATGTAAGTATCGCAAATTTGATCTACAAGTGCATGATACTTTCTTGTCCTGGTCAGGGTTTAGGGGTTTAATGTTTAGGGTTTTATGGTTTCAGGTATTTTCAATAATGTTCAAGCCACTTTATGCTTTTAGTCGTTGAATAGAATGGCGTTGTCATAATTTAATGAAAGTATCTCTCAAATTTGAACCTATAAGTGCATGATACCTGCTTGGTTAGGGTTTAATTGTGGGTTGAGGTTTTAAGATTTAGGGTTTTAGTATTTAGTGATTTAGGGTTTAGGGGTTGTTTATTAGGGTTTTGGGTTTAGGGAATTTTCAATCATGTTTAACAAGCTTTATGCTTATATTCGTCGAATAAAATGGCATTGCTCAATTTAATGTAAGTATCTCATATTCGATCTACAAGTGCATGATACTTGCTTGGTCAGGGTTTAGGGGTTTAGTGTTTAGGGTTTCATGGTTTCAAGTTTTTTCAATAATGTTCAAGCCGATTTATGCTTTTAATCATGGAATAGAATGGCATTACCGTAATTAATGAAAGTATCACAAATTTGAATCTACAAGTGCATGATGTCTGCTTGGTTAGGGTTTAATTGTGGGTTGAGGGGTTTAAGGTTTAGGGTTTAGAGAATTTTCATTAATGTTCGAGCTTTATGCTTATATTCATGGAATATAATAGAGTTACCGCAATTTAATGAAAGTGTCTCAAATTTTGATCTATAAGTGCATGATACATGCTTGGTTAGGGTGTATGTGGGTTGAGGGTTTTAGTATTTATGGGTTTAGGGTTTAAGTTTTAGGGGTTGTTTAGGGTTGTGTGTTTAGGGAATTTTCAATTATGTTCAAGCTTTATTCCTATATATTCGTCGAATAAAATGGTGTTACACGAATTAATAGATGTATCTGAAAATTTGATTTATAAGTGTGCATGACAGCTACTTGGTCAAGATTTAGGGGTTTAGTGTTTCGGGTTTTAGGGTTAGGGATTTAATGTTTCAGGTTTTAGGGTTTCGGTTTTAGGTATTTAGGGGTTTAGGGTTTCGGGAATTTTCAATAAAGTTCGAGTTTATGCATATATTAGCAACAATTTAATAATGGAAGTATATCAAATTTTGATCTATATATAAGTGCATGATACCTGCTTGGTTAGGGTTGTTTATGGGCCGAGGGTTTAGGGTTGTAGTATTGAGAGTTTAGGGTTTTGCTTTTTTAGGGGTAGTTTAGGGTTTAAGAACTTTTCAATAATATGCGCGAGCTTAGGGTTACGGGTTGAGGGGTCTAGGGTTTTTAGGGGTATATGGCTTAGGGTTAAGGCTTTATGGGGTTAGGGTTTAGGGAATTTTCAATAATGTTCGAGATTTCGTGAATTTGAATGGCCTTAGTGCAATTTTATGAAAGTATCTCAATTTTGATCTATGAGTGCATGATACGTGTTTGGTTAGGGTTGTTTATGAGTGAAGGGTTTAGGGTTTTAGTATTGAGGGTTTTGTTTTTTTTTTGGTAGTTTAGGGAGATTAAGGTTTTGGGATTTTTTTCAATAATATGTCCGAGCTTACGGTTATGAGTTGAGGGTATGTTTAGGTTTTTTAGGATTTTTTCAATAATATGTCCGAGCTTACGGTAAGGGGGTAGAATTATAACATCCTGATTTTTACGGGTCTAATTTTTTTAAAACAAAGGATGTTGCAATATAATAAAATAATAGAATATTTTATTCATAGTTTCTAGAAATTAATTCTAAACTATTTGGAATTAATTTAATCAAGAGAATATTGGATTGGATCTTGATCCGCCAATTTGTTTTGGGTCTGGTTCTCTCAAATTTTTCTTTTGAATTTGACTTCTAGACATACAGTTGTGCATGGCAGAACTCATGAACGTGCATGTGTGCCATGCATTGTTGCACCAGCACGTCGTGCTCTTCTTTCCTTATATACATGCGAGTATTTTTCTCTGGCCTATTTTCTTTTCCTGTATTTCTGATGTACTCATCAAACCCAGCCCACAAAAGCCTAATCCAACCAGCATAGGCAGTCCAGCAACGCAGCTCGCCCCTGTCTTCGCACGCGAGGAGTCTGTGCCACGTACGTAAGCAGCGATGGGAACCCATCCGACTCCAATTCTTACGCAGTTGCACACCGCCTCCTATCGATATATATAAGCCATAGGTCAACCCCGGTCTTCTCTTTTCAATCCACCGCCGCCACCTAGAACCCTAGCTCAAAAAACAGATCTAATCTCGTAAAGCTCCGCGAGCTAGCTAATAGGTATTTATGTGGCTAGTCTGAATTCTTTGCATCACTTTGAAACAAATTCCGTCAGCTTAATCGGTTGCTTATTCTGGTAGCGTAATAGTGTTGTAATCGGTTTCATATGTAAGCTTGTTTAGTAGAATTATTAGGTGTCTTGGCACTGTTTGTTTTTCACTTGTTTATACTGATTAGCTATACATGCATTTGTTAGGCTTAAATTATTGTCTTACTCGATCTGGTAATATTTAGCTAATCAAGTTTTAATAAATAAAGCATGTCTGGTCGTTTGATCATATACATTGGTAATAACACTTTGCTTATTAGAGCATGTTTCTATTATTGCATGTACACGATTTTCTTATCCTAGATTGTTTATTATTGCATGTGTATAGCATCCGTATGCTCCTACTTTTGCAAGTGTATACGTAGTGGTATACCCAGATGACATATGGTTTGTATTTTATTCGGTGCTTCGCTTATTGAAAACTATTTCACCTATAGTAATTATATTTACATATTATTTTCTTCTATTATATTATTATTAGTCGAGGATGGTAGACCGACCTTTATACCCCGAACCGTCTAAACGTCGCAAGCCTATTTGGATCTTTTTATCTGAATCTTTATATTTGGATCTTATTTGTGATTATTTGAAGTTTGTATTTATGTGTGGTTTATCGTTATGACAAGGAGTGACGAGTTCGATCAGAATTAATATTACGAGGAAGAGCAGAACAACAACAACAACAACAACAACAACAACAACAACAAAGGTATGACCCTTTCATAACTATCCTATGTTTTACAAGTGCATGTTATTTATTGTTTTACAAATATTACTGCTATTTTGGTTACACACATAACTTGATACACCCTTCGCCATACACTACCCTGAGTAGAGATTATATAGTAATCATGTTAGAGTAGATTGCTTATCCATGCTCAATAATATTTAGGATCCTTGATCTTCCCTCTTCAGAGAAATTGGAGGACCCTCGGGTCGCATATACACTTTTGAAACTTGTTGAGCTCGTTGAGCTAGCCGTTGTTTCTTCCTTCTACTCTGTTCTACTCTTGGTGAAACTTATCATCTAAACACTGGCGCAGGCGACAACTGGATCAAGAGAAGGAGCGATTGGCTGCTCTTCACTAGATGGAGGGAGCAATCTGTCGTCCGTGCCGCATGAGAGCCTAATAAGTCTTGGATTTGAAGATTGTGACCACCGTACAACCACATGCTATAATGGGCACTGGCTTGGTTAAGTAGGTTAGTCAGCCTTAGGTGTCGATGTCGCTATACCGCTGATGAGGTGTCTGCCTACGGGGGGCCTTCGGCACAGATGGGGGGGCCGGTTTGGGGACATATCTCAGTTCCGTGCGCCAGACCTGGTGGGCTCGTCACATCTTTGAGGGATCTAGCTAAAAGACCTTGTCACGATCCCGATCTGCCGGTACACCAAATGGTGTGTACTAAACCAGCGGCCACTAGTGGGCAACAAGACGTGGTTGTGTCGTGTGGGAAAAGTGTATAACCTCTGCAGAGTTAAAACTATTCGAATAGCCGTGTCCACGGTTATGGACGACACATGAATCCTTCTTGACATACAGGAACCTGTCTTGCTACTTCCTTCTTTGCATCTATCCTTCTTTTGGAATCTGATGAAGTAGGTGAGTTGTCAAGGACAACCACAATGATGAGAAACACCACATTGATGATAAAACATGTTTTTGTCTAAACCTGCTTTTATCAAAACTTCTATCAATTGCAAATAAAATTGGCTTTTATGCAAAAGAATCATATGACCTCCACATACAGCCACATGTAGTTATATCAGGTTTTGCATAAGGGGTATGTTGAGTACTTTATGTACTCATGGCAATACTTTTGTTGAAATTCAGAATACTATGAAGGGGAGGACTACGACTACTATGATGACGTTGATGAGTGAGGCCTCGTGGACTACATCGACTGCATGTGGCTGAGATGGAGTCGTTGCGCATTTTATTTCCGCTATGTTTCTAGTTGTAATAAATGTCACAAGACATCATACTGTGTGGCTATTACTATTCAAATTTTGTAATAATTACTTTTTGAATGTTATGCAATGGTATTCATTTCGTTGTGTGGTCAACTTTATCTTGGGATTGACGAGATGCACAGGAGGTCTAGAGGTTAAATTCCGGTCCTCACATTTAGGGTTTAGGGTTTATGAATTTTTCAATAATATGTACGAGCTTAGGGTCAGGGGTTGAGGGTTTAGGGTTTTTAGGGGTATAGGGCTTAGGGGTTAGTCTTTAGGGGGTTAGGGTTTAGGGAGTTTTCAATAATGTTCGAGCTTTCGTGAGTTAGAATGGCGTTAGCGCAATTTAATGAAAGTATCTCAAATTTTGATCTATAAGTGCATGACACCTGCTTGCTTAGGGTTGTTTATGGGTCGAGGGTTTAGGGTTTTAGTATTGAGGGTTTAAGGTTTTGGTTTTCTATGGATAGTTTAGGGTTTAGGGTTTAGGAATTTTTCAATAATATTCCGAGCTTAGCGTGAGGTGTTGAGGGTGGTTTAGGATTTAGGGTTTAGGTTACGTGCGGATGCGCACTAGTGGCGTAGATTGTCCGTTAGGGTGACCGCCCAACAGACACTGGTCCCGTTCCTGAGTACTCCTACACAAATACGTTAGGAGGAGTAGATAGATTTTGTTGCTCATCATACTAGTTTTTTTGTCCTTTCGAGAAACCTGGACGTGACTAGTACAATTCTGCTGGCATAATTTCTGCTTTTGGCGTATAGGATGAATGAATGTGTAACTCTCTCTGTCACATTACTATACTACTAGTAGTAGTACTATACTCCGTATTTTTTCGGACGCATAGTAAAGTAGTGAAGTCTGTTTGGTCAAGCTGCATGCCAGGAGCAATGAGATATCCAAATTTCTACTCCAGCTCGATGGCTCAAGACACGAGAAAGCTAGTACTCCTCTAGCCTCCGGCTGTCGCCCAGATCAAAATGAGCAAGCAAAAGATTGTCTATCTGGTAAATTGCCATGACCATTTATTACCTACGGAGCTTTACCTTTTCTTTCCTGCGAGGCACCTGCAACTCTAGTAGCTACTCCACTAATAACATGCTATGATGAGGCCCTACAGCTACTAGACAGTAGTAGCTACCCTAGTACCTACTCTCGTCACATTGCACCTTCTTTCTCCAAGAGGTGGAGTTTCTTTTTTCTGAGAGAGGAAACATTTAGTTGGAGCTCCTTGAAACTACGGCTCTAGTATTTGCTGGAGGTTTGTGCAACTAGCCTCAATTGGAGTCCCACTGCCCACTCGCCCACTAGTACTCCGCACCATCAGCCTTTGTCTTTTCCATCTCACCCCGGCCGCCAGCTCCCACCAATGATCTTCCCTCTCCTCTCCTCTGTCCCTCCCTCCCTCCCACCCACCCATAAAAAACCCCAAAACACCATCCAGAGCCTCCTTCCATGGTGAGATCGAGCAAGGTTAGTAAAGATCCTGATCAGTTTCAGATTGTGTTCACCGAAGGCCCCCTTCAAGTACTCATCAACCATTGCGATGCCACCACCGCCGCGAGCCTCGTCGATTCGTCCAAACATATTCTTCAATCAACAAAAGAGAGCGCGGCTACGCCTGTTTCTCAGCCGTTTGTCCTCCCATGTGTTCTTCATTCTCACCTGATGGTGAGACCGTGGGAATCCAAAAACTACATCAAAGTGGCAGGCTTCCCGTGCAAGCTGATGCCACTGGACAGGTTTTCCACCGATGATGTGATGCCAAATGGATTTGATGAGCGGCGAGCAGGCATAAATGGAGATTGGATCGTCACGGTTGGGCCCGATTTATATGGGACCTTGTCAACGTACTCGTCGCAGTATTATTCTTCTACAAGTGCCGGGGTTTAAACCGTTCGAAGGTTCTGCACTTACATTCCAGGATGATATTGATGAAGGTCGACGTACTGAACTGCAGAAGATAGTCATTTGCCAAGTTCCGAAAGCTGCTGGGGGATACAAGGATTTCTCTCTTGTCACCATCTTCAAGTTCAAGATTGTTGTCCTTAAGGGTAATGATAGTAATGGATGGTCAGTTTGTGTGAACGAGTTCCAGCGCTACTTCAGATATTGCGATGCTATTATCCAACATGATCGTGTGTTCGCCGTGACCGAGAATGGCAGTGTTTATGCATGAAAGCCTCCGAAACTTGGTAAATTCTCCTCGCTACGTATTTTATTAGCTTTATTCCTAAATCGATGTAAGCTAATTGTTCTGAACATTCATTCATTAGTAGGAATTTCATCCAGTACCTCTTTGATTCGAACGAATTCCCTAGGAATTTCAGAGGAATGCAATCTTTAGAAAGTTTTCTTACATATAAGTAGTTTGATTTATATGATTAAGTTCTGTTGATAGTATTGCTTTGCTCCCAGTACATCCCACAGAAAATATGATATCTTCTTGTACTAACGCGAGATTCGGATATTATTCTTGAATCGATGTAAGCTAATTTTTCCAAGTACCTTCTGAGATTCGCAACTACTAAGTCTCTACCCGAATCTACGATTCGACTAGACACCCGGGGCCTACTGACATAGGGTTTCAAACCTTGGCCTACCTGGTTTGGCTTAGTTGTAAGCCCACATGTTGGTCTACTGGGATCTAGGGGGCCCGTGGCGATTCGGGAAGAGCCAGACCCATGGAGACTTCGACTCCTTGACGGACACGACAAGACTAGATAGAAACCTTTAGGATTACACCCTCGATCCTATAACAGACTCGGGCATACCCGAGACCTAGACTACTCATATAAAGGTTAAGAGCACACACACCTGCCATATCTAACATGCGCACCTTAGCCATCTCGGCGCCTTTTTAACATTTGGTTCCTTTATTAATCAAGAACAGACAGGTAGGAGTAGGGTTTCCCTCCGAAGACCTGAACCTAGGTAAACCTCGTGTTCTCCATTGTTTGTTTGTAAGCCAACGAAGTTTTCAGCATACCCTTATTCCCCAAAACCCAAGTCCATCGGGTATGGGCATTGACGTAATCACCCCACGTCAAGCATGTATTGATGATTTATTTTCCAAAGCAAATCATTATATTTACTATCTATAGTCTTCTCATGGTAGCTTGCCAAAACCAAAAGAGACTCGAGTTAGAGCTTAGTCATGTCCCAATCCACTGGATTTTGTCGATTAATTATCAAGAAAACAAAAATGGTATATTAGAACGTCGACCCAGCAATTTCCTTTCCCATCAAATAGTCATTAATCTGTTAGACATGTTGCTGCGAAATGCAAGCTATTGACCGCTGAATCATCAAGTTATAATAAGGGCTCCTTATAATAATCGAATAAAGAAGATTGGGTACCGACTGAAGTTTACGAGTAGTACTTGTATTCAACGCGGCGAATGCAAATATCAATTGTCAACCCTCGACCTTATCCTTGTCTCGTAGGCGGCAAAAACGACCGCAACCGGTTGGGAAAACGTGAGCTTCTGGAAACGATAGGAAGTCTCGCCTAGACGCGTGTCACGGTTTCGCATTTCACCGGCGTGTCACGGCTCACGGACCTACCCCGAAAAAAATCCCATCCCCGCGGCCCCGCCCCCCTCGGCCCCGTCCCCGTGGACTCTCTCTCTCTCTCTCTCGTTTCTTTCTCTGGCGGCGAACCCGGCGCAGCAAGGTCCGACGCCGGGTTCCTCCCCGACCCCGTCGCTTGCCAGGCCGCCACGGCGCCACCAAGGTCCGAGTCCGACGTCGTCCTCCTTCCCTTCTTCCCAATCCCAGTGCTCTGCTCTGCTCCCCCGCGCGGCTGCCTCCAGCTAGGGTTAGGGTTAGCGGAGCGGGTGGCGCCGGTACGCCCGCCCGGCGGCGGCGCGGCGCCAGGCCGCCAGTCCTTCTCCTTATGAGATTAAGATTCAAGAAGGGAAGGAGGCCCCAGGGATTGAGAAGGCCGCCAGGCCGCCAGTCTCTGAATTTCGTCCCTGTTCATTTGGATATTGTTCATATATAAGATAACCTGTAATCTAGATATTGTTGGTCTCTGAATTTCGTCCCTGCAATCTAGATATTGTTCATGTGTAGCTAGCTTTAATCACAAATCTGCTGCTCATATATAAGATAACCTATACGTGTTTTGGTCTGTTCATTTGGAAATTGGTCTTGGTCTTGGTCTGTTCATTCTAGATATTGTCTTGGTCTGTGCATTTGATATTATTCAGTTAGTACCATTGTTGTGAATTCTAGATATTGTCTTGGTCTGTGCATTTGATATTGTCTTGGTCTTGGTCTGTTCATTTGATATTGTCTTGGTCTGTTCATTCTAGAGTGGGCGAAGATCTCCGTGCCATGCGTGCCGCTTCGCATCGGGGACACTCGTCATACACCCGACGAATATTTTCGCTTCCCCGAGGCGGGGCGTCAGACCAGGGGCAGTTCCGTCCGGTCCACCACGTGGACTAACCAACCCACGACTAGTACGGGGCATATACGTATTTTCCCCTGCCCGCCCATCTCTTTTTTGCTTTTTGTTTCGTGTACGCAGTACGCGCTCTTCGCTTTTCTCTCTCCCCTCTCCAGTTCTTCCTTGTTCCCCTCCGCCGCGAGCATCCGGAAAGAAGGGAAAGAAGAAGAAGAAGCCAAGCTCTGTCTTCTCGATCGGCATGGCACGCGTCCTCCCTCTAAACATTGAACCGGGGGAGATGGCTAGGTATGCACTTCTCCAGCCGCTACAATTTCTGTTTCTTCTATTTTTGGCCTCGATTTTTTCGGGTTGTGTATTTTCGGGCGAGATAGACTCGCGATTGTGTTTCGCCCCATCAGGCGTGAGGGCTTAGGTCGCTGCCAAATTTGCCTTATCAAGCTGTTATTCTGCGGTTACTAGCTAAAATATATATACGTTTAGGTGCGACACAAATTGCAGCTCAGCTGTAAAAAATTCAGTTCGCACCGGCTCGAGGTTGCGTTCCAGCGAACGGAAATGGAGGGATCTTGCGCGTGGTGGCGCAGCCTCTATTATATTTGGTTTATTCCCTTCGATCGATCTTTTTCTTAGTTTGTTGGAGGAAAAATAAAAATAAAAAATAGGGAGTAAGATATTTGTTAACTTCTCTGTTATCTGACCTATATTGGCCCCACCCGTTGCCCTCCTTCGGTCGGTCTGGTCCTGCAGCACCCCCCCTCCGCCCGTACTTGGGCGGCGGCTCGGGAGGAACGCCGGCCGTCTTGCCCCGCCATTGGAGCCGCGTGGTATGTATGTGCAGATGCAGGATCCCAAGTATTTGCCTCCGGCCTGGCTCAGACGAACCGAGGCTTCATCTCCTGCCAATCCCTAGTTCCTGTTTTACCAGCCTAATCCCATGTGCAATTAGGGGGAAGGGCAACAAAAGAGGATCGACCCATTTTGGTCATTCCTAGTAGTACATGATTAGACTTGTTTATGTTATCACTTCTCCTCTTTCTCGGTTGTATCAATTTGTTCTAGATCTTGGTCCCCTAGCTATTTGCACACAACTTATCTCTAGTTTCTTAATAATAATATAACTATGCAATTTTAGCAACATATAACTGCAACCTTAGTTTGTAGGTTAGTGCCCCTCCCCCCTGCCCACCAGAAACAATTCCCTTGTAGTTAGACCATAAAAAAATCCAGATTTAGTCCAAATTTGCTCCTGATCTTTATAGGCTATAGGGTCATGCACCATTTTCAATTTGGTCTAGCTCCGCCACAAACCAGTGCATTTGAGTGTGAGTTCTGTTAGCTGTGTAAATAAGATATAGCAGATATTGTTTTACACAAATAGCAGGGAGCTGGGCATGTTGGGATTCTGATTTAGATAGGCATCACACATCATCACATCTCAACCTTAACCAAGAAACTCTTAAAATGTGGTGGTGTGCTGTATCATACCTTGTTCTAATATTACTTGGCTTGTAAACAGAGTTGGAGAGACGGTTGCAGGCATGCCAACCTCTTCAGCTACAGCATCAGACAATGGAATTGAGCATTCTGAGCACAACATAAAAGACGTTGAATATGCGAGGTTGGTGCCACCAGATCAACATGCAGCAGCTGACATCAACACACAAGTTTTACCTGAGCAGACCGAGTCAAGACACTTCATTTGGTGGATGAAAGTTTTGCTTGGCTGCTTCCTTCTTATAATAGTATCTTATATCTTCGTGAAATTTGGAGTCCCATTTGCCTTTGAGAAGGTGAGCACTCACACTTTTTGTGCAAAAGTAGTTCCTTCCATGGAGGGTAATATTAAGGCATAAAAGAGCCAGGCCATTGAAATGTGATAAGACTTCCCTGCATCTGGTTGCCTTTCTCGGAATTTCATAAAATGCCTTTGAGAACCAACTAAAGGTTGCTTGTTGGCTGCCTCTTCAATAATGATCACAATTTTGGTTTGATGTTTTGCTTGGTTGGCCTGGTTCACAGTGTCTAAAGTTGCATAAGTTACATGTGAGCACTGAGTCCACTTGTCATTCACACTAGGTACCTTTTTTTTCGTAATCAAAAACTTTGGGCTAGGTGGTGTGCATCTGTAAATTCCATGAGACAAGCTCAAATTTGGAGCAGTTATGATGAATCAGAATAAGGACATGCTAAAGCTGGTGTTAACCCAAGTAGTATCATTTAAAAAAAAGGTGGTTCTTTAATATACTGGAATCAACACCAGTGATATTTTCATCTTAATCGTTTAGGTCTTTGCCATACATGTATGTTCTATGTTCCCTTTTCCACATTGGCATGAATATTGTAGTTTGTTCATATGATTGGAATGCTTTTTCTATAATGAGTGCATATGTGGCAGACCGGACATTGAGTGAAACTGTATTTGTGGTTTATGAAATATCAATTGTGTCATGTTTCTGAGCTATGTTCTTTCATGCGTAATGTTTGATTTCAGTTGTTAGAACAGAGCATCTATGCTAATATTTATGTGTTTTCTTCTGTTTGTTGCAGGTTCTCTTGCCAATCATGCAATGGGAAGCAAGTGCCTTTGGCCGTCCAGTTTTGGCTCTTGTCCTCGTCGCATCTTTGGCTCTTCTCCCACTCATTTTAGTCCCTTCTGGTCCTTCTATGTGGCTAGCAGGAATGATCTTCGGTTATGGTTGGGGTTTCGTGATTATTATGGTTGGGACTACTCTTGGCATGGCTGCATCATATTGGATCGGCTCATTGTTCCGTGAACGTCTACATGTAAAATTTCTCATACGTTCTGCATATATTTATGCGCTACATCTTTTCTTCAAGGAGCCATGTTTCAATATTCTTCTTTCTCAGTTAACTTCATTTTATTGCAGGCATGGATGAAGAGATGGCCTCAGCAGATAGCTCTAATAAAGCTTGCTGGTGAAGGGAATTGGCTCCAGCAGTTTCGAGTTGTTGCATTATTCAGAATCTCACCATTCCCGTATACAATTTTTAACTATGCCGTAACGGTGACAGAAATCAAGTTCAATCCTTACATATGTGGTTCAGTAACTGGAATGATACCTGAGGCATTCATCTATATCTATAGGTTAGTTGCAGATCTCCACATTACTGATAATTATTTAGTCAATTTTGCATCATTTTTTCATGACAATTGAGGTCATCTAGATTTATATCCTCACCCCTTATAGTCCATTGGTGTGTACTTATCATCTGATTCATACCTTAACAAATAGCAGATGAATTGTTGATTGTTAACCAATTCTTTCCCAGTACAAGTTTCACAATCTATACATGTGTGCTTATGAAAACTTGGAAGAACCCATGTTACTTCCTCCGACCCATATTAGTTGACTCTTTTTTGTCTAGATTAATATGTATCTAGTCTAGATGCATCCGTATCTAGACAAAGTTGAGTCAACTAATATGGGTCGGAGGGAGTACTATTTTGTTGTCCATTTAAGCTGAACTATAGCAATATCCATAAGGAGGGCATGTTTTAACCAAACCAAACACAAACATAAGTCTCGTCTTTTCAGGGGTTGCTCAGTGCACTCAATCTGATTTCTGGAGGTATCACACAATTAATCTGTACATGAATATGTAAGTAAAACTTATAACAAAAATAGTTAATTGCGAAACTATTTTTTATTACAAATTCAATTGTATAGCTTCTGCCTAGCGAAGTCTAAACATTTGTTTTTACTAACTAGAGCTAAAAAATGAAGAAATTTGGCTAGACACAGCTTATTAGGCAGTTATGTATTTTGGACTGGAGGTACTATGTGTGCTTGCTTTTAATAAAAATACTTGTATTGATTTTTCGGTACTGATCCTTAAGCTATAACTTAGCAGTATCATAATGATTGCATGCCGTGACCAACCCACACACAAAGAGGATTTTATCTTGTTAGGAGTTGCTGAGTGTACTCAATCTGGTTTCTAAGATTGATAACTTACTAATCTTGCTATATGCTTATGCAGTGGACGATTAATACGCACGTTGGCCAATGTGCAGTATGGGAACTACAAGATGCCTCCCGTGGAGATAGCGTACAACATAATCTCGTCTATTGTCGCCGTTCTGCTCACTGTCTCCTTTACAATTTATGCCAAGAGAGCGCTAGACGACATAAGGAGCTCGGATGAACAAGCTACTGGGCTGGCTGCACTCAAGAATGACCATGAAGCTCTGGATGTTGTATGATATCTGTATTCAGTGGGAGCTGCTAGATGAAGTGAGGTGGTGGTATTATTTGGTCACCGTCTTCTCCAGCAGGCAGCAGAAGAGTTGTAGTGTAGGTAAGGCTGTGACCAGCAGGTGGATACACCTGTATTAACTTGATACACGCCCAGCAAATGTGGCCTTGATTCGTTTCATGTACCTGATCTACCAAGGATATGTGGCCGGCAAGTGATGTTGTTGGCCCGAGCCTTGTTCTGGCTGTTGAAGGATTGAAAAGTTGGCCTTGTCCTTAGGTGCATATATTTGCCTAGATGTTGCCGGTGGCGGTCAATGGAGTTTGCCACGACATTTTATCATATGTGTGTCTCTGTATCTGAACTTTGTGGTTCGCTGCAAGGTGTCGTGGTTCAGGCATTTAGTAATTTGTAAAAAATATCTCCTGATCTTGCATAAGGTTTGTGCTAGCAAGCAAATTGTTGAATGCACACAAAAGTATCCTCCAAAATAAAAAAACAACTATTAAATATAATTTGTTTTCTTTCCTCTAACAAAAAAAAATTCAGACACGTGCTAAAGAAACTCCTGTTGTTGTGTGTGTGTGGGTGAGTGGGTGGGGGGGCAGGCAATTTCCTTACATTGCCTTCTCGGTGTGGAAGTTCCTGTCAACACAAAATGATAAGAGCAAATGGTATGAAGTAAAGAAAGCCAACAGTTAAAGGTTAAAACTAACCAGTTTCATAGTTCAAGATTGGGAACTGTACTTTGGCTATTGTTGAGAGTTTCAAAAGTGGAGACAAATAGAACCGACGAGTGATCGTGATTAGTAAGAGCATCTCTAGCAGAATATTCTGTTTTACCTTTTTTTGTAGGATCTGCTTGGCCACAATATGCGTTGGACCTTGAAATGGTTTTTCAGCATTTCTCATATGGTGTGATTTATGATAACAAATGTAAACATGACAACAATATAAACTAAAATGTTAATGCCGTAAACATTATACAAATAATAATTCAAATTACTTCAATAGTTTAAATTCAAATAATCAAACAAATAATGAATGGTCCGAAATGCAAATAATGGTTCAAATCATATAAACTAAAATGTTAATGCCGTAAACATTATACAAATAATAATTCAAATTACTTCAATAGTTTAAATTCAAATAATCAAACAAATAATGAATGGTCCGAAATGCAAATAATGGTTCAAATCATGCATGAATAAAATATGAAATCAAATGAGAAGAGACTAGTGCCATGCAACTGCCAGTGTGCTCAGTGAGATCCTGCTGAAGTCGAGTGTGCATGGTAGAGTTTTCTATCTTCCAATATGTCTCAAGGAATGCTTGGATATAATCTAGATTTCTAGTTGGGCGGCTACCAACATTATCATAGAAGAACTCCAAGTTCAAGTCCCTCTCATTCTCGACGATCAAGTTATGAAGAAACACACCTGTCATTATATTATTGAGGGGTTTCTTGTTCAAAAACGAGCAGGACCTCGAACAATGGCACACCTAGCTTACAAAACACGGAAATCTCTCGATGTCCTTTCAGTATGCCTCTTGCAAAAACACATTCTTTCCGTACTTTTAGCTCATGAATGATCTTTACAAATGTTGACCACAGACGATGTATTGCCGCCAGCAAGATAATAGCCTATTGTATAATCATGTCCATTGACGGTGCTGGCTGCGGGCCCTAGCTGACTACGCCTGGAGGGGGTGTGAGCCCCCTGAGCTCCGTCTCCGCCTTGTTTTTGCACCTGTACCTTCCTTATGCACTAAAACTTCGTAATATATAACCCCCTGGATCCCCCGAGGTTCGTATATCGTGTTCTCGTCGTGTTTTCGTTTCGATCTGTTTCTGTCAGGAAATCTTCTCAAGTTTAGAGCACCATGGTCTCCGCCAACGACAAAGGCAAGAAGCCCAAGGAATATGATCCTCAAAACCCCAAGGAGGAGGAGATCTTGGTTGGGGATGAGGAAGACATGGAGGAGGACGATCATCCGGACACCCGCGCTACCGTTGCAAGCATTGGAGTGGTGGAAAACCCTACCAAGCTTAGGAGGACAACACAGATGTCTATGGAAGGGAAACCTCCACGTATTGTCTTCACTCCACGGTCACCTCCTTCACGCACCAAGAACCCCTTCCATACTCTTATACATGAGCAACAATACCAACAGTGCCCAAAGGGAACTTGCCCTCGGTTTGGGATCTGCCTCGCTCTAACCATGCAGGAAAGGAACACACTAAGAAGGAAGAGTGGGGAAAGAATAACAAGAACTAGGATTCTCGGTCCGATATGATCATGAACCACATTGAGAAAAATTCGGAGTTGATTCGTACTCTAACCTTCGAGATTGAGGATTTGAGGAAACTGATTGAAGAGCTTATCAAGAGAACACCACCACCACTGATGGAGTAATTCGTCATCAGGTTTGGCATCCCCTTGGCTTGTTCCAAGCTTGGGGGAGTGTCGCGGTATCACATTATTATCTTTTATCTTTTCCCTTTTTAGTGGATTCATATCTTTGGTAGAGAAGTTATCTTATAGGTTGGTTTGCATGCGGAAGTATCTCTCCTTTAGTTGGTTATCTATGTATCCCTTGGTGTGAGTGCCTTTATGGAATATTAATGAGAAGTTTCATCTTTTACTTTTTGCACTTCTTATTTTAGTTTGCAATCTCTATTATATGATTGATCTTGTTGATCAGTATTGGTATCACTTTGGGAGCATCGAGTAGATCTAAATTGGTTTTGGCAAACCAAGCTCTGGTTAGTAGCAAGACTTTTTGAGGCTTGAAAGGAAAACAGAAAAAGCTTACAGGTATTTTGTATCTTTTATTTTCTTTCTTGATTGGCCCATAAGCTTAGTATTCTTTATTTAAGATCTTTTGTGTCTTCAAGGAAGATTGCATGTTTGGCTTTATTACTTGTATGTTTGCTTGTTTCCTTCAACTCTTTTGCTTGCTACCTAGCCTTGCTAGCCAAAAAACCTGTTTTGAGAAGGTCTACTTCTCATGCATCCAATCCCTTTGAACCAAAACCTATGCCATTTGTGTCTACCATATCTACCTATTAACATTATTACTATTCCAAGCAAATTCTCAAGATTCATCTATCTTTCGAATTAAAAACTATTTTGTTATGTGAACACTAGTTAGTAAATCTCTCACGAACTTGATGGCATACCTTATTTTCTTGCCCCTAATAAACTTGAACCATTGTGTCATCGAAGTTGTATATGCTTGCATCTATACATTGGGATTAGCAGAATCGTGCTATCACTGGGAACGCCTTCAACACTTATGGATACATATCCAGTTGATATCATGTTCTTTTGTTTGCGGATGTCGTCTAAAATAAAAGGGGAGATTGTTAGTCCATCGAGTTATGTATGTGTGTTAGAGAAACGCCTGGGCCGCTAGCCTAAGCCATGCCTAATCATGGTGAAAACTTGCAGCATAACCATAGTGAGCAATCTGTGAAGCATCCTCAATAAAAACCTATGCAAATAGCAAATAAAAGATCACTGAGATGCTCACTGTCTGCTTGCCTTGTCATTTTGATTATGGGATAGCTCCTGTATCATGTGCAAGGGGTACCACGTTGGTGGTTCTTTATGATACACATGTACTTACAATGATAAGAACTTACCGATAACTTAAGTTGAGTAGCATGAGGATCGGCCCTCGTACTCAAGGGACATGAGATTGCCAACTTATATTTCGTCAAGCATATACTCCATCTTTGTTCACTTTAACCTTAATCACCTCAATATGCTTATGATAGGGGCAATGAGGGCTCAAAGCTAGTAAGTACCATAATCTTTCGGAAGCTCTTTATGACTTGAAATCCCTGATTCCCTCTATGAAGGGCCTTTCTCATATTTCTAAGTTGAGTCAGTAAACCTACTTCCTCTCTATCTCCAGCAAGCATTTAAGTTGTTGTGTTCCAAGCATTCATATGATGATTTATTCAACACTTCACTCCATAAACCCGTGGACATGTTTACTGAGCTCAGTTTTCGCTTGGGGACAAGCGAAGGTCTAAGCTTGGGGGAGTTGATACGTCCAATTTGCATCACCATTCTATATCATAATTTGCCTCTATTCATTGATATATTTCTTATTAAGAGGTGTTACTTATGTCTTTTCATCTATTTTTGCATGTTGGATGATTCTTGGAGGATGAACTTCCAGAGTCAAGTTTCTGATGGAAAAAAGGTGTTTTGATGCAATTTCGCGAAGATCAGAAAAATACCAGAAAAACTATGGAAAATCATATTTTCCCAGAAGACGAAGAAATCCAGAAGGGGAGGCGGAGATGGGCCACATGGGCCCCCCACACCTCCAGGCGTGGGCCACCCCTAGGCCGCGCCTACAGGGGGTGTGACCCACCTGGCCCACCTCTGGCTGTGCTCTCTCGCCTATATCTTCTCCTCGAAACCCAAAAATAGAGGAGAGCGACCACAGAAAGATTCCGCCGCCTCTATGGGGCAGAAAACACCGAGAGAGAAAGAGCTCTCCGGCAGACAGATTTCTACCAGGGAAATTCCTTCCCGGAGGGGGAGATCGTCGCCATCAACACCATCATCAAGCTAGATTTCATCGAAATCATCATCATCATCCACACCATCATCTCCACCAGCACCATCATCACCACTCCATCCCGCTGCAACAATTGTGTTGAATACTTGCATAGTTCTTAGGGAAAACTTTCCCAGTGTTGATTACTATTGTAGTTTATGCTTGTGAGTGGAATCATTGGATTATTGTTTATGTTCAGATTGTTATTCATCACCATATCATCTTTGATCTTGATCCATATGATGTCTTGTGAGTAGTTCGTTTAGTTCTTGAGGACATGGGAGAAGTCATGTTGTTAGTAGTGGATTTGTGTTGAGATATTATTCAATGGTTTAGTATTTAAGTTGCGGTGCTATTCTTCTAGTGGTGTCATGTGAACGTCGACTACATGATACTTCACCATTTATGGTCCTAGGGGAATGCATTGTGTATTTGGCTACTAACTGTGGGGTTGCCAGGGTGACAGAAACCTGAACCCCCGTTAGGACACCATTGCACAAGGGAGCGTAAGATCTCAGAGTTTAAGTCTGTGGTTAGGTTTATATCTTAATTGCTTCCCTGTAATTGCGGATGCTTGCAGGAGGTTTAATCACAAGTATGTATTAGTCCAAATAAGGTCGGTATATTAGCACAGGTTCACCAACACAACACTTAAAAAACCAAAGAAGACTGCTCAGCTATATGAAGCGAAAGCACTTGACAGGATTCCCATGTGTCCTTGAGAACGTTTGGTCCTTATAAGTATTTCCACCGGCTTGTCCTTTGCTAAGAAAGGATTGGGCCACTTGCTGCAATTGTTCGTTGTCTTTATTACTTGCACTTTATTTATTTTCTTTATCAGAAAACCCCTAAAAATCCATTTGCTAAGTATTTACAGAGATTTCCTGCTCCATACCACTAGTCAACACCTGCTCCTTGTTGGGATCGACACTCTTATTTATCGAAAGTACCACGATACACCCCCTATACTTGTGGGTCATCAATATGTTGGTACCTCGGTGAAATAATCTCGCATGAGCAAGTTGTAGCCAAGCATGCGGTTTCAAGGGATGCATAACCGACGACTTCGGATACTCGCCGCTTGTTTTTCTCCCTATCCTTGCGCTCCTTCACGGCCAGAACCACCACCAACTGCTTCTGATGGTTATCGATCAATGCCTCTATGTCCGAATCATATGAGGAAGACGAGTCATCGAAAAGCATTGGACGCTCAAACTAAATCTTGAACTCATCTATAGAACGCAAGAATCTGGGGTGGCGCCCCCAAATCAGCGGCAGGAGCTATGCGCGGGATCCATGGCGGTCACGAATTCCCCCAATCCCATGGTCTAGGATCCTATTAGAAATGCGAGATGAGACCTCCAACGAGTAGGGAGTGGACGTGGCGTACGGTTGGTGACTTTCCAGCGGCCGAAGAGGAGCGATGAGCAAAATCAAAGGCGGCACAGGGCGATGGGAGGGGAGCTTGGTTGCGAGCGGGAGTGCGTGCTAAAATGTCTCTCCCGCCAATGGTTTCCTCGCAATACATGACACTGACGGTCGACCGCGGAAACCGCGTATGTGCAGGTGACACCCTTAAAAAGGTCTAGTGGTTTTAATGTATCTATTCTTGACACTTAAAATGGCGGTTATTTTACAAACCATAGAGTTATAAGGGGTCTAAGATCGTTTTTGCACTTGGACTAGCGGAATTTCCTTATGGCAATGGGTTCATGGCTTCGCACATAAACAAAAGGATGCGAGCTAGATAAATAAGGTACAACAAATGGGTTATTTATGCATCATCGATGCAGAGATTGAATGAATTAGGCTGTCTTGTTTCCCGTCTGGAATCTGTGCATTTGAGTAGAATACCAAATGATTTCACTTTGGTCATAGAGACATTTACCAAAAGCATGCACCCAATTAAGCTTTATTACATTCATTTAGCAGGTCAAGCGACGGTGTCTCCCAAAACCATTGGGTATATATATCATCATGTACATATACACAAACTGGAAACAAGCAACCTCATTTCCTCTTAGTAGAAAACAACAAGCAAAACGAATACACTGGACAATTCTTGCTACCACAAGTCTAGATTCATGCAAACCATCGATGCATGTCTCACCATTGCTGAAGTTCATCACTTCATGTTGCGCCGCGACCCGACCCTCGACAGCGCGGTCATCCTCTTGAGAACCTTGGAGATCTTGGCCAGGCTCGGCTTGCCACCTCCGAAGTTCATCTTCCTGGTGGAGAACTTGAGAGCCTGAAGGCAACAGAGCTGCCTCACTGGACCTTCATCGTCGCCATCTTCCTCCTCCTCCTCTGACTCACCTTCGTCAACCGATTCTTCTTGTTTGTTCCCCCTTTTGGCCTTGCTGCCGCCGCGCTTCGTGTCGCCAGCAGCGGCGCTGCTGCCCCCGCCCGTCTCGTAGGCCTCCCAGAGCATGTCCATGTCGTCACCACCGCTGCATGCCCCGACGACGGCGCGGTCGCGGAGGAGCTTGAGCTGGATCCTTTCTTCGTAGAGCTTGCACGCCAACGTCCTCTTCCACTCCTTCTCCTTCTCCTTCTCCTTGTGCGGGGACTCCTCGCCGACGAGATTCTCGGACGAGATCCTTGTGTGCACACGCCGAGCGATGGACGTCGACTTCAGGGGAGTCTCCTCCCTGGCGTCGTCGCCAGGGGTTTCAGACTCTTCGTCCGCATCCTTGTACTCATGTTCCCGTAACTCTTGCAGAGGTTCCACATCGTGGCAGTCTTCTTCTTCTTCTTCTTCAGGTTTCGCGTCCTTGTGGTTCTGTTCTTGTAGTTCTGGGTCAAGCTGCACATTTTGTTCTTGCAATTCTTCTTCTTCTTCGGTTTGTTCATTGGAGGCGCATTTTGCGGTCTTCGACTGCAACAAGTCCTTGAGATCTATGAATTCCTGCTCTGGCTGTTCTCCAACAGAAGCAATCTCTTGAGCAGGGACAGTGATTTTGTTGTTGCAAGATTCAGTTTCCAGTTCAATGATTACCTTCACACCCTTTATTAGTGCCCCCTTCTCCAGACCGTTATCCACCAGATTTTTCTCATCAGTAACTCGCTTCAGATTACCCGATGTCGCGTCTTCCCATTGTCTTATTCGCTGAGAAATCATCGAAGATTGTGACCTGAGCCGCTCACATTTCTTGGTTTCCACTGGCACAGGATCACACTCCACTCTCTTCTCCTCCTCAACCCCGCCATCACTGACGCCGCCATCTATCACTGACAAGCTCTGTACCTTGATGCTTTTCTCTTGCTCTTCTGCTTGTTGGACGAATAATGCCTCACTTGGACAGCAATGCTCTGAAGAAGTAGAAGACGAATCAGGCTCAGGAGCCTTGAGATCCTCAGAAACCACATTTTTCTCCTCAATTTCATCCTTGAAGATCTCCTCATAGAAATCCTCCTCATGGTTCAAGAAGATCTCTTCTCCAATGGGAAGACTCTGCAATGCTGGGATCTCTGACAACAGGCGGCCCTTCTCTTCCAACAGGCTCTTGTCTTCCAAGAGAAAGCAAGAAGCAGTATCAATGTGAGATAGCTCACCCATGATCTCGCCGACGCGGAGAACCGCGGTGACGTCAGCCGGGCCGAGAACGAAGGAGCAGAGCTGCGCCACCAGGCCGACGCGTCCGGCGTCCGGCCGGAGCTCGGCGCAGAGCGCGGCGACGGCAACGCCGCAGGTCCTCCCGAGAGACCTCACCCCGGGCCACCCCGGCGTGACGTACGGGGCGGCGGTGACGAGCACGGCGAGGAGGAGGGAGGTGGAGACGAGGAGCGGGCAGAAGAAGGTGGCGAGCGAGAGGAGGTAGCGGGAGAAGAAGAGGGCGTAGGCGGCGTGGAGCGGGTGGGAGGCGAGGAAGGCCGCGGCGCCGAGCAGGTCGTGGAGGAGGGAAAACACCAGCGCATCGCCGCCGTCGTCGTCGACACCGCCAGTGCTGTCGCTGTCGATGCGTGGCTGTGCGGCCATTGTCGTGTTCCTCTCCGTCGATCTTGCGCGGGCGCTCGCTCGCTCGCTTGGTGCCGTTGGGGCTTTGTCTGGTACTACTAGCTGCTACCAACCCGTGCCGGTGCTCCTTGGATGGATGCAGGAGGAGGAGGAGGAGGAGGAAATGTGGCTTGTGGTTGTGCGGTGCTCTTCGGCATGGTGTGAGTGAGAGTCAGGCAGGGGAGGGGAAAGAGATTGATGGAAGGAAAGAGAGAAAGGGGGTGGCAGGGTAAGAATGATGATGGGGGAGGACGGAGGAGGTGATCTTGAGCTGTAAATATAGTGTGTAACTTTATAAAGGAGCTAGCTAGCTACTGCATGTTTTATAGCAGTAAAACATAAATAAAATGCGTAATTTCGAGCCAATAATGACTTAGGGTTTGGTGCATAAACCCCAACTGACTGTTGACACTTTTTAACCCAACCCAAAGGGAATTTTGTTCCCCTTCTCGTATTGCTTGAAGTTGCCTTCCAAGGCTTCCATGCGTAACGGAGAGTTCAAGAAGTTTCTGCAAAACCTCACTTCAGGGGAAGAGTTGAACAATCAGATACGGAGTGTTTTATTCATCTTCTTCCTCCATCTGAGGTCAAAATTCCTCTTTAATTTTAGGGGTGATTGTCAATTTATGTATGTTCTACTTTTAGGCTGCCTAAATATCCTCAGATATACAGAGTACGCCTCTTCTTTACTTCTCAAGAAGGCACATTCTTCTTGTAAACAACTTTTTCTTGTGTAAAGCCCTAAACATGAAGGAAGAAAAAACGGTGCGGTACAAATACTATGACGAGTACTAAGTGGGCCCGGCTGATGATCGCGGTCCAGCTTGCTGCTAGCAACAGTCTTTTCAGGACTTCATAATAAAGCAATTTTGCTCGTACCCGAACCAGTATTTACTGCTACGCTGACATGGTTGTTCCCCAACCGTCTGGACATTAACGACGCTCTGCAGTACTGCTCGTCAAGGTTTTATGTCACGGAGAAGCAGTTTAGATAGAGTCAATGAAACCCTGACCAAACTGTGAAGGTAGTACTCTACATAATAACTTGGGAACAAAAAAACACAAGATACAGTTGAAAATATACGAGCCGTCCTAGTTCTGCAAGGACAATTATTCCTTTTTTTCCACTCTCCAACCACCTTGCACGAGCACAAGGAACATTACAAGTTGGAAAATTAGGACAATGATGTGATCCATTAGTTCTTTGAATCTTTGCAAGGCTAGAAGCCTAGAGCCAACTAAAAGCGAGGTTAGATTTGCTATAGGGGGTGCCATCTTAGTCAAGTTTTACTTTAAATTCCTACGGTCAGTACGGCGGTAAAAGAAAAAACGGATGACACTCTTTTCATGAAAGCGATCCTAATCGCAAACAACCGGTCCGAATATATAGTCGCATCATCCATGCTCTGTGAATCTTACGTGCCCTTCCTCGCAACAGCAATTCCAATTGTAGTTTTTTTTTCTTAGTACAAGTATTTTGCTTTGGCCCGTACGTGCTGCAACGGCCATGGCACAAACTTGATCTTTATGGTTTCTTCTGAGAGCAGGACCAGTATATCAGCATGCGTCTCTCGTAAAGTAAAGCTCCAAATATCATGATCGTATTAGACGCTGCCTCTGTCCGTTTGCCGCAGCTTCTCCTGCAGCGCCCTGTGCGTGACCACGCACTGTCGTCTACCTCTTCGATAATAGAGGATGTCCGACGGTCCAAAAGACTTTGTGCCCGCGTTTGGTAGCATGCGTACTCTTTGGACAGGCTACCGAAAGACGAAAGTAGACCGTTTGGTTATCTACACGAGTAACTATGGGTTTAGTAATTTTATAATGGGTATTCACAGTAAAAAAAATTGAAGAAAAAACAATAAAATAATAATACGGCAATAGCGCTTGATCTTGCGATAAATTGGCTAGTAAGCATTTAACCTAACCAACTACTCATATGCATTATGTGATAGAATTTAAATAAGTTGCCCATACCAGCAGACTAAAATATAAGGCACTACCATATAATTTAAAAGTTTTGGCAAAACTTTTTGGTATTCAACTGAATACCCTTGATACAAGCTAGGCTCGCCCGTGTACATAAGACGTTCGGATATAGCCCGGAGCCAGGCCCACGTGTTACGCTTGAATCGGCCGTTTTCAGCGAGCCACTCTCATTGTGCGCCCGCTAAATGCAAAATCACGCTTCCCTGCACGAGCTTGGTCAACGATGGCGCAGGTGGTAGATTCTTGTTGGCCTGAAAAAGGGGTGGGATCCTTTCCCTCACCTCCCGTCGAGACACACCCTACCCTCTCACCGCCGAAACTAGATCCACCTTTTCCCTTCTGCTTTCCCCAGTCAAATCCAGCCACCGGTATCAACAGCGACGACGCCCTCGGCAAGACAAAACCGGCAGGACAGCGACCATGCCGAGCTGGAATGACGGCAATAGCTCCTCCCAATCGTATCTAGGGGTAAGTCCACTTTCCCCAAATTCTTTCATGGGGTTAGGGTTCATTAGCGAGTTAGGAATCCTCAATTTACAACCATATAAACTCGATTTGGTGTGCTAGGACATCACGGACATGGACTATGCTCCTGACTACTACGAAGATCCTAGCTTCTGTGGCATAGCGAAAGATTGTCCTGAGCTCTGCCACGTCCACAAACTTGAGCCTGTCAGGCGTGTTGCATTTGAAGGAACCAACATATGCCACAGATTCTACCTCTGCCAAGTTCAAAACATAAGTGCTTAGATCCTTGTATCGCCATTCACTTTTTTGACAAGCGGTAGGTCTGTGCCAACGAAATTCTGACATGCAGGAGGTCTAAAACTATGGGTTTGTGTCTTGGGTAGACAATGAAAGGCTAGATGCTACAAATAATGCACTTGCGATGCTATGGGGGATGTATGATGATACAAGCAGTGCAAGAATCACGAGAAGGTTGAGAATGCGCATCTGGTGAAGCAACTCTCTGATGAGAAGAACAACCTTGACAAAAAGTACATAAGTCTGCTGGTTGATGTGAAGAAGTTCATCGGATAAATAGAGAAAAAGGTGTTGGAGGAGAACTTGTCTCGGATGAATGACACCAATGAAGCATTGAGGAATGAGGTTGAGATGTTGAAGACCGTGCAGAAATCTCAAACTAATGTAATCAAAGAGAAGCAAAAGCAATGGGATGAGGACCGAAAGATCTTCAAGGAGGAAAAGAAGAAACTAGAGTACGCGTTTTATGAACTATTTAAACCCAATGACGCCAACAAGGATAAGCTAAAGAAGATCAGGGAAATTTGTGATGGTTGACTATTTTGTTGCACCTGGTTGTACTACTGACGGTGAACTGGCGGTGGCGGTAGGTTAACACCATGGTGGTATTTTAAATTTTGATCCCCTTTTGGCAACGATCATGCTTGTTAAGACTAATTCATACTTGTGTTGTTTCTACAAAGGGTGTTGATTTGTTCATGGTCAACTATGATCCCTTTTGCTTGTGTTGTTCATGCTTGTGAGGTTTATATTCTTCGTTGTTCATGCTTGTGTGGATCATGCTTTGTGGGGATCATGCTTGTCATCCTGTTGTTCTGGATTGTGTGAGAATCATGCTTTCTAATTCAAGATTGTGTGTTCCTCTTCTCATGTGTATGGTCTTCCTCTCCATCCGGTGATGGTAACCTCACCATAATAAAGTGCAAGGTGACCACAAAAAGTGTTGCATGTGAACCAAACAAGGGGAAAATGCATGACAAGGATCAAAAGTGCAATGTGCAGGCAACCAAACAACATGCATTTGTTGTTGTCCTCATGCAACAAATCTCCATGCAGGCTACCAAATAGAATACCAAAGGTGGCCCATAGCCTGTATGTGCGTGGCACTGCTGGTCGTGGACATTGTCCCAGTGAGCCCCAAATTCCATGCAGGCTACCAAATACCCCCTGTGTATCTACGAAGTTGTAATGCAAATGGCTATTTCGCAAAGAATCCAAGACATGTAGTAGTTCCTAAGGATATGTTTGTCCTAAGCCAGACCGGTTGGGAACGACAGATTCAACCATTTTCAGGAAGCTACCCTCGTCCCGCGCTTCCTGTATGCAAAAGCGAAGATTGGTTGGAGACCATACTTTGGTAAATCCTCTTCACATATGTTGCCGTTGGCCAATATAGGTTATCACTCTTGCAAGCATAGTCATCAATAGGTCAGTCGCGCTAGAGTTGTTCAAGAACGAGGAGACGTGACCATAAAGATGACGCGAGTACGTGCTTTCCAGTGAAAAAGTTGGCAGGACGAATTCGGCCACCTCCCGCCAAAACACTCATCTATATCTACCTCCCTCTCACCTCCCAAATCAAAACCCCCATTTCCCTTCCTCGAGCTCTAGTCACTGGTCTACATAAGGTAAGCACGTAAGCATCGACGATGGAGTCCGAGACGACGATGATGATGGCAGGGCCTAGGCTAGTATGCTCTCTTCCTCGAGCTTTCCTCGTCGTGCTCCACCTCCACCGATGGCTGTAAGTAACCTCATCTCCTCATCTTGGTTGGTTAGATCTGTGAGCTTGCAATGGTAGATCTAGCTAGGTTTCTTATGGTAGTTTGCGCAAATCAGTGGGAATACTTATAGTATGGTAGTAGGATAGATGTATTAGCTTATGTTCACCTTGTAGCTCCATATTTAAATTCATGCTTGTTGTGGCTCTTCGAATCTTTGCTTAAAAGTCTAATCTCTGGTGCTCGTGGGTGAGTCACAAACCCTTTGTTTGGGGACGAGACTAGGCCCATGACATAAACTGCAGAGGTGGGTCAGAATTCTAACATGCCTTAGTTTGCACAATTAGGATCCATGTCAAAGGGTCATGTGCAGAGCCTGTGAAGAGCGTTGGGAACCATGAAGTGGCTTCCCTTCATGTTGACCTTTGTCTTGGAGAAGATGTGCTCGATCATCAAGAGTGGTATGCACACTGAAAAGGGCTTCGGAGAAGTCCATTTGACTGCTTATGCCAGAGCTCTACTTGAACATTGTGGCACTGAGGTGATAGGTGAAGTCTACACAGATGTACAACCACTTGCACAAGTGGAGGGTAAGGTGGATTTAGTTGAGCAAGCTGAGAGATCTTTGTGGCGCTCAATGGTGCAAGGACACCTGCAGCATTCTCCTGAGAGTGATCACTATTAGGGGAACATCACGGTTAACACACTGGCTTGCACCCTTCTTTCACTTGACCATCACTCACTAACGCACTATCATGCAAAACTAACACACTGTCTTCATCTTAGGACAACCTAAGGATGCTGAGTTCCTGAACAAGCCCATCGCGAACTACATTCAGATGGAGACTATCTTGTCCTTTGGATTCGCCACCGGCAGGTTTGCCATGGGATCGGGTGAGCCTTTGGGTACACCTAACACATGACTATGCTGACACTCAGGAGTTCAAGACCATCATCCTTAACGGCCTTGACAAGCCTGCTGATGGCCTGCCACCTGTTGCATGAAAGAGGAAGAGGGGTTCCCTTGTTGACGATGATATCCTTGCCTTCACCAACATTACCAACACCTTCAAGGACGTCACACCGGACATTAGGGAGAACAAATCACTGACATGTACGACACAGTGATAGACATGGCCGGCTTCTCGGAAGAGTCCCTAATGGCGTCATTCAGCCACCTGGTGACAGCAAAGCTCAGGGCATGAGTTTTATTTGCATGGTGGAGCTACACAAGATTCTATGGCTCATAACCTATTTTGTCAACTACTATGACCAACCGTAGAGGTTGCGTTGGCGGATTGGGGGTTGGGAGGCATGTATTGTGGTGTTGGTGATATGATGATATATTGATTATATTGTACATTTTGGTTAGGTAGGGCTTCAAAACTTCTTATGGTGTGGGTGGTATATACTAACCCCTCATGGTGGTAGGATTACACCCCTTTTTGATGTGGTGGTAGGTTAACACCCTAGTGGTAAAATGTAGGATGAACTTGTGATCTTCTTTTGGTAATGGTCATGCATGCTACCCTTAGTTTATGATGTGTTGTGAAGTTGTCATCCCTTGTTATGATTTCAGTGATGCTTGTGATGGTGTACCTTACTTGTAATTTGTGTTCCTTGTTAGTGGTATGTGTTGTTCAGAGGGAGGCGTCCTAGAGTCTACAATTCATGAATAATTTGCCAAGATCAAGTCAGTGGTTTCTCCCATAACAACTATAAAGAGTGTGAAATTATGGAGGAGGCAATTGAGTATAACTATTTCTTGACTGATCAAGCTATAGTTGTTCAACTGTTGGCTATGGCTGATCAGGCAGTGGTTGTCGAAGCTATGCTTATGGTTGATCAGGTACAACCTGTTTAAGCTTTGGCTATAGATGAAGAAGCAATTTAGGACCGACCTCCTAGTGGTGATCGTGAATTTGGTGTTGCTCTGATTCCCTCTATGATTGGATGTAATATGCATTGACATGTTAAGCTCACCGATTTTGGATCTTGGTAACCATATACGAGCTCATGTGGGCAACCAAACATTTTACCTACCTCACTCAGCCTAAAAGTATTGTGTGCAGCCTACCAAATAAAATAAGCATAACTGTTTACACCCATGCAGCCAAAAAAATACGGGCAACCAAACAAAATAGAAAACATGACTTTTCCACCGTTTCTTCGTGACCTTGCCCCCGAGGGATGCGAGAAAAGCCAGCATGCTACTAATCACACCCTAAAAATCTTTGGGTGAACTAATGGACGTTTACTCCCGTACAACCCCTCCCCTAACTCGTTAAGGGTAATATGGTTAATAGGCTTTAATTAAGTAATTAACAAATACTCCCTTTGATCCAAATTAATAGCCTCAGATTTAATAGATCTGGATGTATCTAGTCATGTTTTAGTGCTAAATACATCCGAATCTAATCAAATATGTGGCCATTAATTTTGATCAGACGAAGTATAATTAAGTTAATCATCCCGGCTCATATCACTTATTTTTAGACACAAGAAGTACAACTTCATACAAATCAACAACACTTATTGTACATCTGAAGGTGTAGTATTTTGTTTTCCTCCGTGCTGCAACGGCCAGCACAAATTCAGATCTGCCGGTTTATGGTTTCTTGTGCACGCGCGCAGGACCAGCGTGCCTCTCTCGTGCTCAAAATCGCATGATCGTATTTGCCGCTGCCTCTGTCCGTTTACCACAGCTTCTTCTACAGAGGCAGCAGCGCCTGTGCGTGAGCACGCACTTTCGTCTACCGCTACCAACACAATAATAGAGGATGTCTGACGGTCTAAGACAAGCTCGTGTGTGTACGGTCCCTTACGTGTATCTATGTATGAACCTGCTGCAATGCAAATGGCCATTTTCGCAACGAATCCAAGACAAGCTAATTCCCAAAACCTCTAGGGGTGAACTAAACATGGCCGTTTCATTCCCATATCCACATTCCACAGGCTAAATAAAAACTACTGCTTCTTATCACTGACCTACCACCACTATACAACTGAGAATCACAAAGTAGTAACCGAGTTTCTAAATCTGAATGACAACGCAAAGGCTGGCTAGGTGCATGAAATTTCAGTATTTCGCCCATCAATCGAGCTGTCCAACCTGCGCTTGCAAGAGAAATAATACCCACCGGCTCAAACCCAACCAACCGGCAAGCCTAACAAACAGTAGGAGCCATAGCTTAGAAGAACAGTTAAACAAGGTATGTGATGAGAAGGACGTGATGCCAATGCCATGCAGCAAAACAAGACTTTGGATGCCACCCTTTCCATATAAGAGATATCACTCTCTAGGGGGTTGATGAAAAGAGTCACATCGTCGGCGTAGAGAGAAGCTCTGAATGTGCTGTACTTTCCTTTTAGCGCGCTTAGGATCCCAGATTCCGTGGCTAGCTCAAGGAGACGGTGAAGCGGCTAAGCAATTCCATGCAATAAAACTGATCGTCAGCTCTTCTCCGCTGCTACACGAATCACTATCGGAAACGGTCAAACGGCAAGTTTCTGGACCGACATATGGCTTGGGGGTCAAGCGCCATGTGAGATAGCCCCGGATATTTATAAAATCTCGGCTAGGAAAAACCGGTGTGTTCAGGACGCCCTAGCCAACAGGAAAGGGATGCAGGATTTGCGCACCCGCCCGCTGGACTGACAACCACCTCGTACAACTAATTGGCCTAGCCGAGTACCGCCTCCTTGAGCTAGCCATGGAATCTGGGATCCTAAGCGCGCTAAAAGGAAAGTACAGCACATTCAGAGCTTCTCTCTACGCCGACGATGTGGCTCTTTTCATCAACCCCTAGAGAGTGATATCTCTGGCATTTGCAGCATTTTGAGAGCCTTCGGCCAAGCGACTGGATTGATAACAAACCTGACCAAAAGCTCGGTCACTCCGATTAGATGTCACGGCCTGCCAATTGCGGATATGATGCAAAGAATGGGCGTACAAATTGTTCAATTTCCATTGACCTATCTGGGGTTACCTCTATCTATAAAGAAGCTTACAAAAGGTGACTGGCAGCTACTGCTGGACAAGGTTGATAGGTATCTCGCCACCTGGAAAGCAAGGCTGATGAGCAAGGCCGGACGGCTAGAAATGCTGAACTCCGTTCTAACCTCTCTGGCAGTATATCTAATGACAATCAACGAGATGCCAGCCTGGGTCCGAAAAGAATTTGACAGGCGTCGGCGTGCGTGGCTCTGGGCTGGGGAAGCGACCTGCAATGGTGGGAAATGTAGAGTGAGATGGAAACAAGTTTGCAGACCAAAAAGCCTAGGTGGCCTTGGGGTGCACTGCATTGTCTCCTTTGGCAGGGCCCTAAGACTCCGATGGCTCTGGCAGCAGTGGAAGAGTCCGCAAAAGCCATGGGCTCATATGCCAATTCCATGCAATAAAACTGATCGTCGGCTCTTCTCCGCTGCTACACGAATCACTATCGGAAACGGTCAAACGACAAGTTTCTGGACCGACAGATGGCTTGGGGGTCAAGCGCCATGTGAGATAGCCCCGGATATTTATAAAATCTCGGCTAGGAAAAACCGGTGTGTTCAGGACGCCCTAGCCAACGGGAAATGGATGCAGGATTTGCGCACCCGCTAGACTGACAACCACCTCGTACAACTAATTGGCCTAGCCGAGTTGTTAGACGAAGTGTAACTTTCCAGCGATCCAGATAGCATATCTTGGTGTGTCGGCAAGGACGACTTCTACACGGCAAAATCTGCATACCAACTTCAATTCTTTGGGTCCGCAAGGACTGAGTTCAAACAGCTTATATGGAAAGGGTGGGCGCCGGCTAGGTGCAAGTTCTTCATCTGGACATTAATGATTGGTCGAGTCCTGACAGCTGACAAACTTCTGTCGCGGCAATGGGAGAACGACTATTTTTGCCCTCTATGTCGGAGGAATCTCGAAACAGCCAGTCATCTATTCACTGAATGCATCTACAGTATAAAAATTTGGACGGCGTGTGCTGAACTTCTACAACTTAATCTCCTACAACCAATTACTTGGGCCAACAAGGAATTTACCATTCGACAATGGTTTTCTGAGTTAATTTGCAACAAACCGAAGGCGATAAAAAAGAGGGCCTTCACGTCAGCACAGCTGATCTGTTGGGAGCTATGGAAAGAGCGCAATAGACGAATTTTTCAAAAGGAAGAACTGTCGGTCACCGGACTCATGAACAAGATCAGGGAAGAAGCCTCCCTTTGGAAATTAGCCGGCGCTGTCTCTCTAGTATCAGTACGGAGGGGCACCTTTTGACCCAGGTTGAATTTCCCCTGTTACCCACCCTTTTACAGGCAGGCGATCTCTTTCTTTTCGCCTGCCTTAATCTTGTAAAATGTCACCCTCTATTGCAATGAATATAGCAACTCTCCTGCTGTCATTCAAAAAAAAAAGACTTTGGATGCCAGCCATGCCATGCCATGCAACGCATGAATAGAAGAGGCCTATGGCTCGCTTCCCATCTTCTTGTGTACCATAAAGCTGGAGGGCTAGAGGTAGGAGAGGCGGAAAAGGAGATATGAATTTCACATGGTCGGCACCCCCAACATTGTACCAGACAAGAACAGGACGATGCCATAAAAAGTTGTCAATCATATGCATCTCTCTCTCGGTGATCATGCATGGCATGGATGGGTTCATAGGTAGTTCGACTCTCCAATCCGTCAATACAGTGTGCATGCTCAACCACATCAATTATTAAGACCAGTAGCGAAAACTATGGCTATGGTAACCGACCATTTCAGGAAACGTTCGTTTTAAGCTAAACAAAGCATCAAGGAGATAAGCTTTACAAAGCATCAAGGAGATATGCTCATTCATTCCTTCATCACAGATTAATCATTTGGTTCTCGTTGGCCTTGGCCTTGGCCTTGGGACTCTGCTCATTTCCTTTGGTTTATGTTCTTCCATTTTCTCGTATCATCAGAAACGGTCATGAAGCTACTGATCACAGTAGCAGGGCAGCAAAGTTACAAACCAAAATCGCATATAACCAAACAAAAGAGGTGCCATTATTAAGAAGTAAATGTGCCGACTAGCTAGCTAGGCTGCATGAACCCCAAGTACGGCTTTATCGTGCGGAAGTGCCAGTAAAAGAGACAATGAAATCAGCATCCTACTCCATTAGTCAATACTCTAGTTATTAATTATTAACAAATTAAAGTACACTTATGCTTTACAAATAGTACACAAATTTAAGGGTCAATAGTTGCAATCTATGAATAGTTTTCCTTGTTGTGTTGGTGGTTAATTCTTTTCCCGTGTGCAACCGAGAATACAAAGCCCGCGACCTTTCTCCGGTTTCAAAAAAAAAGAAAAAACTTACATGAGTATGAATCATTTTCTTTTTGACATTATGGGCAGCGGATGAAATTACCGGGTTAGGGAGAAGACATTGTAGGATGAGGAGCCTACCGCTCAATTCCTGTGTTAATGCGCTCAGCTCATACGGGCGCACACGGGGCGACCCATTAGCACAACCTTCGTTCTGTTTTTTTTTCTTTTCTGTTCATTTTTTGATTGTTATTTATGTTTTGTTTTTATTTTGTTTTTGTTTTACTTTTTATTTAGATTAAAGAAATCTTTAGGTTTTAAGACAATTTCATATATGAAAGATGTCCAGATTAAAAAGTTCATATTTAAAAATGTTCAGATATTGAAATTGTAGATTTCAAGAATAATTAAATTTGAAAAATGTTCTGGTTTTAAAATATTTTAGACTATGAAAATATTCAGATTTGAAATGTTTAGATTTTAAAAAATGGTTGGTTTTGAGAAATATTTAGATTTTAAAAATATTCAGATTTATAAAATTTGAATTTTAAAAAGGTTGAAGTTTTGAAAATATTCATATCTAAATAAATTAAGATTTAGAAAAAAAATCAGACTTTATTTGTATTTTAAAACAGTAAAAATAAAAAAAATAAGGAAAAATGAAATTTACTTGTTACCTCAGTTGCATTGGAAGCGGCCCATGAAGTAAGGCTGCACGCGGAGTGAGCTAAACGCAGGCAGTAAGCGATAATTTGGAGCTCCTCCATGGAGGCACTAAATAATTTTGTTTTTGCACACTGCATTTGGGTTGAAAGAATCCCAGCGCATAACATCATATGGGCTGCCTCTGCTGCAATGATTTTGAGCCACCATCGCCTCGACTTCATCGCAGTATGGTGTCACAACTGGTAATTCCTATCTGACGCCCGTTGCAGCCACTAGCGGCACACCGCGTACACGCCGATCGTGGATTTCATCATGGTTCGCTCTAGGCCGCCTGTCCATTTTTCCTTTAGACAGCTGCTTCTATTTCCTTCCTTTTCTGTCTCCGTCGCCATCACTTTCCCCACTAGCTTCTCTCCATTCACTTCGCCGCCAATCTCCCATGCGTAAAAAATTGGTTTGATAACAGAAAACATATGAGTAGTACAATAAAAAAATAGTATTCTTTTATTTTTAAAAGATCATCTCTTAGCTAAGAGAAGATAACTTTATTTTTCTTATTTTTCTCTCCAACTAAACTAAAATCCAACATGACTAGCCTCTCTCTCTTACTTCAGCAGTAACTAAAAGTCCAACTCAATAAAGTTTCTCTCTCCAACTAAACTAAGAGTCCAACTCAACAAAGTCTTGGTATGTGTAATGTTACTATATCTCCACATAAACAATTTTGCTAAGTTAGACTCTTAGACTGGTCATAGTGCATAGTAACTTAGACTAGTAGTAACATACCTCTATAGTAGCAAATAACATAAGGATAGTGTCATGCAAAACCTCATTTATTAGCTGATAGACTCATTTTACTTTGGTTTGTGTGATGTTACACTAACATAATACGTTACTACCTCACTCTCTTTCTTGAATTAATGACATATATGTCACCTAAATGCTTATGTGGCATTGCATGTTACTACTCATGTTTAGGGCTGTCAACGAGCCGAACTCGAGCGAACATTGCTAGGCTCGGCTCGAGCTCGGTAGAAGCTCGAGCCAAGCTCGAGCGAGCCTAGGCTGACCTTCGAGCCTACGTCTAAGATCGAGTTCGGCCCGACCAAAGCTCGAGTAGGCTTGAGCTCGGTTCGTTGAAGCTCGGTAAAAAAAATCTAGTACATTGGCATGCAGCTACATAGCAAGAAAATAGTAAAGTTTGAAAACAAAATAGCAGAAATGGCTTGGAGTCTCATATAATAGTAATACAGTGCCAACATAACTATTTTAGCTGTCTTACGGCAGATAAAATAATAATAACAGTCTCAATTTTGCGGCTGTATAAAAATCACGAGCTTTATCGAACTGTTTGAGTTCGGCTCGTCTAAGCTCGCGAGCTCGAAAACAGGCTCGAGCTTGGTTGTTAGAGAGACGAATCAAGCTCGAGCCAAGCTGTTAACGCGTCGAACTCGCACAGTTTATCAAGCCCGAACTTTTTGACAGTCCTACTCATGTTACTCCCACTATGACTCACCTAAATGCTTAGTTAGAACAAAGTTGTAAATCCAAACCCAATGTGTATCTCGAGAAAAGAGAAGAACAATGCCGTGTTAATATGGTCATTGGGCCAAATTTATGGCCCAAGTTGGACTATTGATACTTATAGCTAGATTTTTCCTTCTCATTTCCTCATCTGCATTGCAAATTCGGATTTCAATTTCAATTTCACTTTACACAATATGATGGACTTATATGGTTTGTTTATCCTATTTTTCCTGGATTTTTCTATAGAGTGGGGATTTTATACCGGGGGAGGGGGGTACTCGACATCCGTAAATGCAGTGACACATTTTTAAAGATAAGCCCTCCATCGTAGTCGTAGAGATGGTCATACTGAAATTTTCGTGCCTTTGTCCGCGGAGGACTGGAAGCCACAAGGAGCGTTGGTATTCAAAAGACGTGCGGATGCTGAAGAGCAGACAGATACTGTAATAGGGAACTATTCTTTCTACTTTTACTAAAGAATAATCTTTCTGATATCCTATGAGAAACTCTTTGATTTATTCATCCAGTTATACGTGGAACCTCCTAGCTAGTTCCATTGTGTTGACAGACTTAGTTGGTTCTTGCTCCTCTATGGCTCCATTTGTAAATATGTGTGATGTGTCATCCTAGAAACTAGAAAGCATAGAGTTAAACTTGTAACTCAGAACCCCCGCAAAAAAACAAAAACTTGTAACTCGGAAAGGTGAAAGTAATATTTTCCAAAAAAATTCACAAAATTACTTGCATAATATATTTTTTACATTTTTTAGCAGCATATAATATAAAAAGTAACGGTCAAGGTTCCAAAACGACATGAATTTTGGAATAGAGGGAGTGATACTTTAAAATCTAGATCAACATTGAACCGCCATTGGAACACAGATGCAGAATATAGGATTAATTACTCCCTAAGTCAGTATTCTCAAGAACAAGGACAGAAAGAATAAAAGAATTTGTATATCTCTGTGCTTATACATATAAGCAGGCTATCTCATGCAGATGTATATCATGTTTATGTATATCACCTGGACTATACTACAGCATCTACACAGGAAATAAGTTCCTTTATTTTTTCCTATCTCGTGCATTTCAGTATCTTCAGTACAGTAGTTGTGAGGAAGCTCCAGAGGTCTGATTCAACAGCAAGTGTTGTGCTCAGTTCACCCTCTCATTAGCATCAGCAGCTGCAACTAGTCCATGCTGCAGAGGCGATCGGGACGCTGCTCCTCTCGGCGTGGACGGGTCATTCTCGCACCCCCTTGTCACAATGCTGTTGAAGCTCCGCCTCTGCACGGGTGAAGCAAACCGAGAGCACCTCGGCGACAGGTTCATCTTCTCCAGCGCCTGCGCCTGGAGCTCCGACGGGTAGTCACGCACGCACCCGATCCGAGGACCCGCCCCGGTCGTCCACTTGAAAGACAGCTGCTTGCCCAGCTGGTACGATTTCATGTCCTTCTTGGAGTTGATCCTCTGAAGGATCTTCTCGCGCGGCACAGGTGCCTGCCGATCCCCTGCTAGATCATCAGGTTCGGACATGTGGCTGCTAGTGGAGGCTTCACTGGTCTGGGTGTCTTCTGATGAATCCAGCCCCTTCAACTCTGCAGATGATTCAGTAACTTGAGGTGTCTGGAGAGGAGCAGTTTCTTCAAGTGCAGCAGTATTATCTTCAGATTTTTCGTGCTCTGAACCGATCCTTTTGAGGCTACCCCAGAATTCCTCATCCTCCTCTGCTGGGCTCATCTGCAGCAATTTTAATTGAAACATGTAAGACCACAGCACTGCAATGTAGCAACACCAAGATATATAGACTAAATTTCGTCTGAATCATCATATCATAACATGCTTACCTTAACATCGGTAAGATCAACCAGGTTGTCCTTCAGAAAGCTCTTGAACTCTTGGAAATTCTCCTCTGTCGGGCGGTAGTGACCGCTGTGAGGCCAGATAGCCTGTCAAAAATGAAGTTCAGAAGATGGTGTCAAAAAATAAAGTTCAGATGGTTTTCAAAAATAAAGTTCCAGCATGAGCATTACGTACCTTCACAGTTCCATCTTCAACAACCAAACGCCCAGCAGCAGAAGTAGCTCCCCCAGCAAGAAAGCTAGAATGCTGAAATTTACCTTTCTTCTTCTGCAATTTATAACAGCGGAAACAATGAGCTGACATTTCTATGGCTGGTCATAGAATCATAGGGTTGTCTATATATATGATGGTATGTGCATGACTGCGTATTTTACCTGACCAACATACAGGCTCTTAGATGTGCTAAGAACAAAGATCCACTTTGCATCTCTCGGTCCGCCAGACGTGTCGATGATTTGCCGGCTCTTCTTGTACAGGAACTTGCTGTCCTCAATTACTACCTCGTAGTCCTCTCTTTCCTTCTGCACAATTGAAACATGTTGTGTTAGCCATTCATCAAGATGTAGGAGTAACTCCTAGATGTGCCTTTTCTGCTCCATTCTTGCAGAACACTTACCGGACCGAGGTACTTGATACACTGGCTCAGAAGCTTCGATCGTGAGCACTTGGCTTCAAGATTGATCTCTTTGCCTTCCCCGACATCAAGCCTGGATATATAGCAAAAGACCAGGATCATAAGCCTACAGCATCCGTTTGCTATAAAATCAAGAAATCTTGGTCAGTAAACACACTTACCAGTAGAAGAAAGGCTGCTTGCTCTCGCTGTGCAGCCAGCAATCGTAGTAGTAGTGAAGGTTGTGACCGTAGCGGTGACGCGGGTCAATCTGTTCATCACCAAAGATTTCAATACGGACATCAGCTCATTAATTGCATGAAAAAGTGAAAAAAAAGTTGAGTTAGCACAGCACTTTTCTAACTGAAGATGGATGGAGACACTCACCGCTTCGAGCCAGTGCTGCAACGCGAGCTTCTGCGCTTTATCGTCCTTGGACAGTCCCTTTCCAACCTGAAGAATCAAAACACGCCCAAATTTCAGATGAGGCAGCTGACCAGATTTGTCAAATTCAGATGCGAATTAGTAAGTGTGCTGTATGTACTGTACCTTGGCAGCACGGGCTCTCGCCCTTGACCACTTGGAGACCGCCGTCTCCTGCTTCTCGATGTCGAAGAAGGAGACGGAGCTGCGCTCGAGGAGCGCAAAGTCCATGAGCTTCCACCAGCTCTGCTCCACGAGCACGGCGGCGTCGGCGAGCTGCCGCCGCGTCCGGAAGCTCTTGTACACCTTCTGCAGCCGCAGCGCCGCCGCCTCGTGCTTCGGGCTCTCCGCGCCGCCCGACACGCCGTCGGCGTGCATCACCCTGGCGAGCTCTCTCGGCATAAGAGGCGCCGCCGTGGCGGGGGAGTCCGGCGCGGCGGCAATGTCGCCGGTCTTGATGGAGATCTCGGTCTCCACCTGGAGGGAGGTGGAGGTGGAGTTGTCGTGGAGCTGCTCCCTCTTGAAGCTGAGCGAGCCCTGTATGAGCAGCTTGCCGGAGCCCAGGGCCCTGAGGATCGCCGGCTCCCCGCCGCCGGAGCACGCGGACGGTTCGAGGATGCCTTCCTCCATGGAGTCGTAGTCGTCGGCCGGGCACGAGAACAGGATGCCCATTTCTAGTGACCTGGATCTTTACTCCCCCACAAACTTCTGGAAGAAGAAATAACAGGAACGATTAGAGAAACCATGGACGACCTCACCAACAAGATTGGAGAAAAATGGCACATAAATCATCGCCGAGACAGAATAATTTCTGCTAAATCATCGGCGAGAACAGTGTCTCAATCCTCACCTCTAGCCTAGTTGCCTCTCTCCCAAGAAGAAGAAGAGAACGTGTAAGGTGAGGGAAGATGCTGCTGCTTGAACGTTGGCTGGCTGGCTGGTGTCGGGCTGTTCTGTCTAGTAAACAAAGCACTGCTTGCTGGTAGTGGAGCTGATTATCCGATATCTGTGCTAGTGTGAGACAACGGCAATATATAGCGGAGGAGGGGCGAGGACGGAGGAGGGTGGCGGTGTGGACTTCCTTTTTCATTTTATTTTTCTTTTGGGTGTTTGTTTGTTTTCCTCGATTCCACGTGTTCCCAGGGATGTCACTCGGTATCGCACACGCACAGGCGCTAGTCTGGCAGTCAGGATTAGCGTGTATCGAAACCAGCGATGCTACTCGCATCTGCATCATCTTCCTCTTGTTCTCTTCTTCGCCTTTGCCGAGGCATGGAGCTGTATCAAGCACTAATTTATTTCAACTTCTGATCACTAATTCTTGTACGATACATGAATCACCATACATTCGAATACGCATATGTTTATATTTAGACACTAACCAGTTGCAACGTGTGCATTTGAGTTACAATGCTCAGAAATTCTACACTCATAAGGTATAGTGTATTTGTGGGATTGAAGAGGATATAATCCCCACCAGAACACGGATCCTCATGTACGGCAAAAAAAAACATGTTTGTTTCTAGAGTATTAGACTACTTTAATCCCGGTTATCCCCTTTCTTTTTCAAGTTCTCTTTTCAACATTCAATACACTACCTATACCTAGTAGTGGGTTGATGAGGATTAGGGTTTTGCGGGGATTAGAATGATTTGGGTGAAGGTGTCAGTTTTAAGGGGATTATTCCCACTAATTCTACCAAACAAGGCCTAAGTTGGCAGTGATGACATGGTTTACTCTATTTTAAAGACTTCTATCAGTCGTTGGTGTCGCGTTACCTTCGATGGAGTGACTTTGATCTTCGTCAACATATATAAACGTTGCCCAAACTCTGCATTCAAATAGTCAAGCACCGAGCCACATGCCGTGCCGAAAGAATGGAAATTTCAAGCAGTGTCCCCCCACTCTCCTCCGGTTTACCAAGACAATTGCATGTTTTTTTACCTAGCCACAGTGCAACAACAGGAATTTCATTTCATTTCATTTGGAGCCAACTAAAGGTCAATCACGATGACTAAGCCTAAGCCTAAAGAGAGACAATGACAGCGAGTGGGTATACAGCTCATGGACGGATTCCAGGTAAATTCTTCCATCAACCTAGTCAAAGGCCCTTTTGTTTGGGCAAGGTGACCGCTTACATTCTATGGAAGCAGTAGTCAATTGTTATGCCCCACTAAAACAGAGAAAAAAAATTTACGTGTTAGGTAGTCTGATAAAAAACTTGTGTCGACAGAGAATGAAGACAGAAAACTAGTCTTGACGGAAACCTATCAAATTATATAGTGCCAAGAGTGCAGGTGACCAAGACTACGTACTAACTAATGCGAATATGTTAGGATTTATCCTTAAATTTCATTATTACGCGGGAGCGTGTTTCACTGAGTACATGTTAGGATTTATCTGACTTAGCAAGTGCTCTGCAAAGTGTCTTATGAGAGTTGTGACACCAAAAATGTTTGTGTCAATGGGAATATCTCCCCTTTTCACTATTGGAGGGGGATGAAAGATGGAGGGGTGGTGGCCGAAAGCAGGGCAATCATGGATGCCACCTACTCCCAATCTGAAACCAAGAAATTTCGATGTGCATCCGTCGTGCCCTCGAATCTTGTGGATGAAAATCATGAGATGATACCGTTGAATTCGTAATCACCGGCGCACATGGAATGAACCCTTCTTGAAGACTTTACCTATGAGTTGTGTATTTTTTTTGTTTGTTTCAGTCTATTTTTGCATACAGTTTGTGGCAAATTCGTGGAGATAGTGTAGTGAGGTAGACAGCCTCGGGTTCTTCCCTTTGTTTGACCACATATTCGGCATCTATGTTTGGCTTTGTCTGGATTTTTGAATAATGAATAGTATATTGTGTATATCAACCTATGTATAGGTCTCACATTATCCCCCTTCTCAAAAAAGCTTAAAAAATTCACTCGACTTATTGAGATACACATGACATCAAGTACGAGACTTGATGCGTGATAGGCTAGAGATGGCGGTTTAGAATCTTTAGGGTAACCTTTATTTTAGTCTAGTTTAAATAAATTAACTAGTTTTGTCAAAAAAGTGATAATTTATGAAAATCTAGTTCATTTTTTGTACTAAAGAGCATAGAGAGTACCCTAAGGGTTACCCACTTCCATCCTTAAAATAGGCTAGAAGAAAGATTTTAATTAGGTCTTGTAGTCAGATATTTACCCAAGTAGACTGATAAACAGAAAATGCAAGTCTTTATCATTAGAATCTACATAAATCCATATGTTATTTGGTGAGAATTTTCAATATTTACTACTCCACCCGTCTCAAAATAGATGTCGCGAAATTTTCTAAATTTAGATGTATCTAATACTAAATAGTGTCTAGATACATCTAAATTTACAAAATCTATTTTGAGAAGAAGGGAGTAGATTAATCAAATTTGATTGAACTTTAGCCGAATCAATTTTTTGTTTCTCCCTTACCATACTTATCTAGGAGCATGGGCGACCAAGCGTCCCTCTAGCCCGGGCATCCGTCTAGGTTTGCTGACGGCGTAAAGCTTGCTTTTTTTAAAGATTTTAATAAGAATTTTGTCTGAAAAATTCACATCTTAAACTCAGTTGCCCAGGCTTCAGAAAGTTTCTAGGTCTGCCACTATCTGGAAGTACAAAGCTTCATAGACATCAAATTAATAATTGGTTATACTAGGTATTTATGAATACATAATAATCTTGAAAGCTTTAGAAGTTTAGTAGTCGTAACTATTCGTACATTATAATCCTTATTATATTCCACGTGTTGATAACTCTCCCTTGACATTCCGGCTACTACGTGTCATGGTTTGATATGGCCACATTTTGTCTTCGTTTTGCTATCACAGGTCAGCCGGTTTTGCCCATGCCGTGTCAACATACATGGGACAGGGACCTCAAAATTCATGAGAGAATTGGACGGTGCATACGTTTTCTTTTAAAACTCACAAGCTATGTTAGTAGAATGTACTATTATTAACTCAGTCGCGTTAAGATTTAACTTAATTCTTAGTTAGATGTTGTTGTTCAATCTCATTCACAATTCCACTTGTAACTCATTTATAGTCTCATTTTTTCATTGAAAAAACTATGTAGGACGGAGCTGTCATATAGCCATTGGGGTCAGCTGACCCAGTGATAATTAGCAATCTCTTCACTAATACTACTAATTAGTGTCTATTTTTAAAAATGATACCGGTAGAATATAGATTATATAGCACTGGCCCCATTGAGACTTATTTTAAGCTTCGCCCAAATGTACTCCCTCTATTTTATAATATAAGATGTTTTAGTTTTGTAAAGATAATGTATCTAGACACCTTTTAGAATAATTTCGAAGAGGTTCACTACAAATCTACACACTAAAAGGTATTTAGATATATTACCTTAACAAATCTAAAATATCTTATATTTTAAAACCGAGGAAGTAGCAACTCACTTATAACTGAAAATCAGATTTATACAACTTAATCACAGTGTAATTCAATGACTAAGTATCTAAATAAGCTCTAACCTAATTTTCAGTCGACTTAGAATTACTAGTAATCTATATCTATATATCTAATAATAAAGGGAGGAGTGTTTCTTGTAGTACCTATACTTTTTTGGACGACTTTACCCTTTGACCAAAAAATAAACTACCCACCAATGCCACCGGTAAGTGAAAAAATAAATAAATTACCCACCAATGCCACCAGTAAGTGAAAAATTACCCACCAATGCCACCGGTAAGTGAAAAATAAAAATAAATTACACACCAATGCCACCGGTAAGTGAAAAATTATCCACCAATGCCACCGGTAAGTGAAAAAGAAAAAGAAATTACCCACTAATGCCACCGGTAAGTGAAAAAGAAAAATAAATTACCCACCAATACCACCGGTAAGTGAAAAAGAAAATTCAATTACCCACCAATGCCACTGGTAAGTGAAAAAGAAAAAGAAATTACCCACTGATGCCACCGGTAAGTGAAAAATTACCCACCAATCCCACCGGTAAGTAAAAAGAAAAATAAATTACCCACCAATGTCACCGGTAATTGAAAAAGAAAAAGAAATTACCCACTAATGCCACCGGTAAGTGAAAAAAAAACAATTTTTTGGCATCTTGACTTCTAGGAGTTGGTTCTTCTCGGAGAATTCCACCATTCATTTTCTACAGATAGAATTCATTCGCTTTCTCACGTTCGTCCTTGGGTCCTCACAATGAGCGGAGCACATGCATGTGTGTATGGCCAGCCCCGCCAATATTTTCGTTCCCAATGACGCATGGCTGACGGGACTGCACCCATATAAGTAAAATATCGCACTACTAGGAAAAGGCTAATTCGTGACAGACCTGTTTTGGCCATCCATGGCGCACTAGGTGATGTGTGCCACGCATATGAAAAGCTAGCCGTGGCGCACTAGGTGTTGTGCGCCACAGATACAAATTTCAAAATTCAAAAAAAAGTGCGAGATCTGGATCTCGTCGATGCCGTCGCCGTCAGCGCCGTCGCTCGTCGGTGTCGTCGCCGTCGCCTCGTCGGAGAGGCGACTGCAAGGAGGAGGAGGAGGAGAGAGCCCGCCGTCGCCGTCGGAACTACAAGTAGGAGGAGGTGGAGGAGGAGGAGAAGGAGAGAGCCCGCCGTCGCCATCGTCGTTGTCACTACAAGGAGGAGGATAAGGAGGAGGAAAGAGCCTGCCGTCGTCATCGTCGTTGTCACTGTAAGGAGGAGAAGGAGAAGAAGGAGCCCGACGTCCCTGTCGCCGTTGCAAGAAGGAGGCCGCCGTCACTATCTTCACTACAAGGAGGAGGAGGAGGAGGAGTAGGAGAAGGAGAAAGAGAAGGAGGAGGAGGAGGAGGAGGAGGAGGAGGAGAAGAAGGAGAAGGAAAAGAAGGAGAAGAAGGAAAGGAGAAGGGAGGAAAAGAAAAAGGAAAAGTAGAAGGGAGGAAAAGAAAAAGAAGAGAAGGGGAGGGAAGCGAAGAGGGGTAGGTGGAAGGGGTGGGGATTCAAATTGCACTAGGTGGTGGTGCGCTACGGGTAAGTTGCCTCTAATTTTTTTTCTACAGGAAAAACGGTCTTTTGACCGTAAGTTTTTACTTTTTTCGAAATTTGAAAATCTAAATAATCGATAAACGACCGGAGATGGTTGCGAGCAGATGAGAAATCTCGTTCTCGTCATTTTGGTATATTATACGATTTTTTTCGACATCGTATGCAAAAGTTATGTCCATTTTTCCGTGCCATGATTTTTTTTCTTCAGAAAAAGTCAAAATAATTGTTTATTAACTTTTCTAGAACCTATACCACATTATCTACATAAATATGAAAGGATTTTATTTTTTGAACTGTTTATCATTTTCTTTTATTTTTTGCAAAGCATAAAAAATCGATCCACACGGGGGAGTTAGTGCTGGGTAGTTAGCCATAGGGCACTAGGACAAGGTGCCATACGGCTAAGTTTACACATCCGTGACGCACATGGCATAGTATGCCACAGAACTTTCCGCAACAGTAGCGCACATACCCCATGTGCGCTACGGGTATGTGGCATGCGGCTGGCAGACACGTAGCCAACACATATCTGTCGCGCACATATCCTATGTGTGCCATGGCTGTTCTAGTTACTAGTAGGACACTGTCCACAGGTGAACCACGCCTAATTTACCCGTGGGGCACTTCAACCATGTGAGCCACGGATGTGCGGATTACCTATAGCCCTTTTCGTAGTAGTGTCGGGCCACTAGACCTGGCTGCAGACCATGAACGGAATCGACGACAACGCCGCGGCCGGGGGCTCGGACGCACATCGCCAGCCTGAGTTGACACCTTACCTCCAGCGGACAAACACGGTGGTGCGTCCTCTGGTCTGACACGTACCCTCCCTTGCTCAAATAATATGTTATGTCAATCCGGGTTTACAAAATAAAAAAAATGCATACGCCTCTATTAAGCTCTGCCAAACGAATATGTCTGTCCTTTTATGTAAAATTCCTATGACTGTTAGAGGATACTATATCTTGGAGTATGCTTTATCTAAAAATCGACAAATCACCTGAGTATAGGTAGTGGAAATAATTTCTAAGTTGTGGCATAACTCTGTGAATAGGTTCGTCCAAGATAAGAAAACGTTTAACTCGATCGAAACAGGTGTCATGAGGTAAGACAAAAAAAAATTCATACGAATTTAATTGGTCTTTTCCGGTGCAATGCACGGTCACTTCCGTTAGTAAAACTAAATATTTGGATAAACTGCATATGGTGAGCCTGAACCAAGTGAATGGCCGTCATGATCCGTCAACAACTCAAGACGCGGGAGACACCGATGCAAGCTTTTGATCCCCACGCACGTTTAGCGGTGCGTCATGCCGTACGTACGTGCGTGTCAAAAGGGGATGGGAAATGGAACACGCTCGCACACTGGCCGTCAGGCTACTAGCTCGCACACTCGCACGCTTTCATTCATTTAAAATCCAGTTTGACTAGCACGTTGACCGCACAGGAACAACGAATAATCGAATGGGAAGAGAACAATTTTAAGGACGGGGAGACAATATTATTAGCAATCCCATTAAGTTAAGTATGTATGTTGGAATTTAGGAATCTGATAAAAGCAGGAATAAGCAACATAGCATAGCGACACAAGTTTCTCATTAGAAGTACGAGTATAATACATCCAAGTAATCTGTGTCCCTTGAACCAAAACAAGCACAAGACAGGAGGAACTGGAATTTGGACCATCCAAATATATAGTCTACGACGTTGCCTTGTGAACAGCATTGCCTGCCGCTCGCTGCCGGTGCGTTGCTTTGCAACCGCCGAAACTCGAAACAATATGTCAAAAGAGAGATACTATCTAGACAAATTCATAACCGAAAGCGGCTGATTAATCTAATGCAGCGTGATGCAGTTTTCTAAAGCCCGAAATCAAGTGCCAGGGTGTTAGCTTTGGAGCTATATATTCGAGAAGATCAACTGCCACTAATCAATACTTAGTTGACGGATTAGTACTGATCCATGGTCATCAGTGACGTGGCCGTTCCAGCGTTCAGCCGCATAAGTACAAGCCCAAGCCCCCATGTACAGGAGTAGTATTTTCTTTGGCCTTTGGAGAGGAGAAGCTTCGACGGAAGCTTCCTTTTTTCGGGGGGAACACGACGTCGGTGCACATGCATGCAGGAGTGACAGCAAAAGGAAAACGTAATCTATCTGGATCACGGAAAGGACAGCCGGATTTATGGGCTCCGACATGCTAATGCAATGTACGTGCAGCTTGTCAGTACACACTACACAGTGACAGTGAGGATTATGTAAGAGTTAATAATTCCTTGTGGTGGCCGTTGCTAGCTAGGGCTCTGAATCCGGGTGCGAGGAAAGATCCGCGCGCGGCGATCGATTCCGCTGCTGGTTTGCCGCCAACACCCACCACACACCAAAAGTGAACAATCACTGCAACACTGCATGCGCTTTCTTCGTCTGATCCCTAGCTAATTTATGATACATATTAAGGCAATCGCAATGAAGGACTAAATATCTTACACCCCTACTTAACAAATTGACTCGCTAAAATGTACTTCTCCGCTCCATAATTCATGTCATGATTATAGTTTAAATTTGGACTAAAACCATAACAAAAATATGAAAAGGAGGAAGTAATATACTCCCACCGGCCTGATTCCTATAATTAGCGATTGTATTGTCTAGGGAGAAAAAAAAAGAGAGGAGCAATCTACCTTCTGACTCGGGCGTAAGTAGTTGCTACCCGTACTGCCGGTGAGTAGACATGGATGGATACAATATACACAATGATGCTCGCGCGTGTCCTAGGAAATAGCGCTTGTCACTTTCTCGCCGCGACAATTAAAAGGGCCATCTGCTAAACTTGCACTTTACAGATGATGATATCACAAGGATAGCAATACGACAGGCTGGATAAAAGAAAATCCTAATTATTGGAGATTTTTAAGCTTATATATACCCCAAAAATAGTCAATTGTGCTAATGATTAGCATCGCATTATCAACTTGATGGCGATACATCGTCCAATCTGCGCCTCATGAACATCGCTTTGAGAGCCAGATGGCTGTGGTTGAAGCGCGTGGAGGTGGATAGACCATGGCATGGCCTCGACATCCGTGTTCCAGAGCTCTCGAGGCGTCTCTTCGACGCGGCGACTTCCTCGGTGATTGGGGATGGCGCGTCTACTTTCTTTTGGACGGACAAGTGGCTCCCATGCGGGCGGCTCCGTGACGTGGCACCAAGCCTCTTTGTTGCGGTCCCACCAAGCGCAGTATCCACGCGGCGTGTGCGCGAAGGTCTTGCAGGGGGTTGGCTACATGATATCACCCCGGATCTTGGCGCAGCAGCCATCAGGGAGCTCCTTGAAGTGGCAGACCGTATTGAACCAATCACCCTGACAGAGGGATCGCAGGACGTCCTCAAGTGGAACTGGGACCCAAGTAACTGCTACACGGACCGATCTTGCTACCTGGCCCTCTTTGCCGGACGGACTTCTATGGCAGGTGCCCTTCAGATCTGGCGCTCCCGAGCCCCTGCTAGTTGCAAGGTGACCCTTTGGTTAGCCGTGAGAAACAGGTGCTGGACCGCCGATCGGCTTAGCCGGCGTGGCCTCCAACATCCGGCGGCCTGCCCCTTCTGCGACCAGTGTGGAGAGACCATCGATCACCTTTTCATGGGTTGCGTCCTGGCCCGCGAGGTTTGGGCAGCCTGCCTGGGCTGGTGGAACAAGAGACACTGGATGCCGGAGCACGATTCCAAGTTTGTTGCTTGGCTCCAAGATAAGCGGGGCGGCAAGGGCCGCGAGCGCGATCTCTGGACAGGAATCGCTTTGGTTTGCTGGACGCTATGGCGTCACCGGAACGACGTGGTCTTCGAAGGGGCCGCTCCCTCTCCTAGAGAGGTCATCCGTAAGATCACCACGGAGGCAGACATCTGGAGGACTGCTCGGCTTTTCCGCGACTGTCTAGGACAGGTAGATAGGTGGAGATGCCGCGAGTAGTTGTTTAGGTTATGTGTGTGCCGTCTTTATGATGGCGTGGAGTTGTATCCCTGGCGTCTGTGCCACGGTGCGTTGTAAAACTTGGCCGCTTGGTCCTTCTTCTATGAAAACGATACGTCTCCCAGGACGTATCCTTGAAAAAAAATACATCGTCCAATCGATCAACAATCTGATCAACATATAGTCACGCATGGACGATCACAGCTAGCTAGCCTAAATAAACAGGCTACTACGGATAAGGGAACTAGCATGAGGATTTTCCCTTTAACGACAAGCATCAAAATGCTAGCTTCACAAAAGATGGTGCTAAGATTTACAAATGATGTATTAGGTCATCTTGAATTCGAGGTGGTTAGAGCATCCTAGCTGTTAATGCGCGCCATCGGCTTCCCGGCTGCCTCCAACGTTAAATAGGTCCTGACACACACCAATATCGCCCTTAACCGCTCTCGTCCTCTTCTAATCTTGTCTTCAAAGGTGGCTCAACTTATAATTTTGTGTTACTTCGTTTAGGGGGCGCGGTTGAGCAAGGGTGAACCCCAAAGACGGGTGCTTGCTTTGGCGCATCCTATACTAGTGGTTTTGGCACGGTTGTAGTACGTCGTTTGGGGTGCGCGGTCGGGATGTTCTTATGTGTGAATACTTAAAGCATAAAAAACATTATCACCTAAACATATATATAATTGTTTTTTCTTCCAATACTAAAAATAGCACTATAATTAAATGCATAACCGCAACCGCCTATGCATTGGTGCCTAGTCAGAGTAAGCACCAATATTCTCATGTATGTGCCACGTAGAAGAAAAAAAGGACTTACTTACTCCCTAGGCCGGGCACTTAGAATAGTAATAGTGAGGAGTAACATGGACTAGTATCATGCATGTCTTACTACTTGTTATCACCTTTATAGTGGATAGTAACTTATAGTGGATATTAACTTATGTATATTATCATGCAAAGTCTAATTTATTAGCTTGTAGACTAATCTTGTCTTGGTGTGTGTGATGTTATGGTAACATAACTAGTTATCATAAGCCTCTCTTTTATCATTTAATGACATGTCACATCACCAAAATGCCTAGTTGGCACTGCATACAGATACATGTTACTATCACTATGACTAGTACAACTTTTTTGGAGAGTCAATTTTTAAAAGCTTGACCATATTTATACAAAATGGCAAAAACAAACAAACAAACATTGCACACGTGAAAAACTGGTACGTGACGTGAGGTAGAAGAGAGGCGACCGACGGCGCTCGTAAAAACCCATCTAGGGTTACGTCTCCTCTTAGGCAATGTCATCGGTCTGCTCCACCTCCGGTAGCCTTAGGCGTGGTGGACCATGGCGCCGTCGGAAGGTTTCAGTACTTTGTTTAGTCTGTTTTTAGTGTTTTTTGGGATCGTGAGGTGGTGGCTACACCACCAAAGTTAATAATGGTATACATATATGAAGTGGAATACACTCCTTTACTCGTATATTGTCATAAAAAGGCATCTGTCTCAGTATTGAAAGAAATGTTGGAAGCAATCCCTTCTAACTCATACCACTTTTGCATAAGGGAGAGTGAGAAATTCCTTTGAAGGTCAACCTTAGGTTAGGTCCATCCTAAATTTGTTTGATAGTTTTACCTTGCTCATTACAAGGAACAAAAGATCAAAAAATTAACAAGGAGTGCAGAAGTACCAATCCAGGTATCTTCACAAAATCTAACAATTTCTCCATTCCCTAACAGCCCACATGACACCTTTCCATAATTGGGAGATGCTAGTGGTTTTTCTACAGAAGATGTTGGGGTTGTGTGTGTCATACTTAGCATCAACTATAGTTTTTCAAAGTTTACCATCATATTCATTGTACCTCTTAATCCGAGAACTAACGAGGCAAAGGTTGACATTCCCTAAATCAGGGATGCCAAGTCCATCAAAATATTTCTTTTTGCAAACCAACTTCAAATTTGCTAAACGGGGTTTCATATGCATTCAATAATCATTCCACAAACAATTACCACTTGTGCATTGATAAGTTCTAGGTGCCATTTAGAAAATTCGAAGAAGGAGAGTAGGCAAACAGGAATAACTAGATGTGCATGCCCTAATTAAAGCAATTCTAGATGCATAGGATAGGAGCTTCCCTATCTAGCCTGCCAGTCTCTTAAGGTTTTATCAACCAAAGGCTGAATATCCTCCCTCATAACTTATCATAGTGCAGAGGTATACCTAGGTACTTGATGGGAAATCTTCCAATAGCACATCCTAGGATTTCAGCAAAAATGGATATTTCTTCCTCTTCTAAACCTAAAGGAATCAACTCACTCTTAGAGTAGTTGATTCTCATCCCAGAAACTTTCTCAAAATAGGTAAGGACCCATTTGAGGTTTTGGGCCATCTCAGGATTGTTTTCAGAGAAAAGAATGGTGTCGTCTGCATATTGAAACCTAATGACACCCCTGAGCAAATACTAGAACACAACCCTCTAATTAAATTTGCCCCATATGCTTTAATCAGCATTATAATAAGTACATCTAGTGCTAAATTAAAAGGATGGGAGACATTATATCTCCATGTCTAAGACCTTTCCCGGTAAACACAAAACTTTCCTATTGCATTGTTAAACATGACTCCAATAGAGCCGCCACAGATGGCAAGTTTAATCCAACAAATAACAGAGGGTCCAAGCCCCTTTTATGCAAAAGATCCAAAATTAATTCTAGACCGACTTTGTCAAAAGCTTTCTCATAATCTAATTTAAGAACAAGCTCATGAGACTTTTCATGAACAACGGAATTAAGGATTTTATGAGTAGTAACCACACTTTTTTTTGGATAAATCTACCCTTGATGAAAGCTGACTACTTAATGGATGTAATTACACTCATGATAATGGGTAAACCTATTAGTTAACACCTTATTAAAGATCTTGAAGGAATAGTTAATTAGAATAATGGGCCTAAATTTCTTCATAGTGCTATCCTCGGGTTCTTTGGGGATTAGAGTAAGGATAGCAAAGTTTAACCTATATAAATCTAGCATGCCATGATAAAAAAATCATCAAATAAGAGCATAATATCATCTTTGATTGTATCCCAAAACTGTTGTTAGAAGATAAAAGGTAGCCCATCAGGGGCAGGGGATCCATATGAGTAGGATTCAAAGACAACTTTTTTAACTTCTTCCTTAGTAAATGGTGCTTCTAATTGTTGGTTCTACTCTGGAGTAATTTTCTCAAACGGTGAGAAAAATTCATCCTCAAGAGAGCAACAAGAATGCTCCTCTTATTTGATCAAATCCTTATAAAAATTGGTTGCTACATCTAACATGCCAACATCATCTGTAACAGGCCCATCATGGCCTTCGAGAGAATAAACTGACATCTTCTTCCTCCTCTCATTAGCAACAACATGAAAATATGTTGTGTTTCTATCTCCTCCCTTGATGCCTCTATCCCTAGCCCTCTGCTTAGCTTTATTTTCCTCTCTAAGCCAAAGGTTATGTATCTATTCATTGATTTGCTTCAACCTAGTATGCTCATCGGTGTAAAGCCCTCTGATTTAGGCTTAATATCTAGAGCATCATACTCCAACATGAGGTCCTTCTTGAGATTTCTAAGCTAAGCCTCAATATTTCTACTCCAACCTTTAGACCACTTTCTAAATCTTCTAGTTTTCTGCTGCCAAATGTCAATCTCATCTTTGCCAACAACTGGCAAGGACCAATTTTTTATGGTCAGCTCTTTAAAACCAGCTCTCACGAGTCACCATTTTTCAAATCTACAAATGGCAGGTGTTTGAGAAGTCCCACAACCGGTTTCCCATAGAATAGGTGTACGGGTCACTCTAGGCAAAGCTCTAATAGAAGCCATGGGAAAATCTGGTCAAGTTCAACATTGCAGAAAATCCTATCAATGTTAGACATGATCAGGTTTTCTTGATTATTTTCCCATTTGAACTTTCAATTACACTAAGCTTAACGTTTGACAGACTCCAATTTTTTTTTTGCGAGGCGACTCCAAATTTCTAACCATGCATTAAATATGTCACTCCACCTATGATCAATAACTCCATTACTTTTATGTCCTTGAGATCTAACTAAATTAAATTCATCACCAATATTGTCATATTGGTGTGACCATGATAACTGACAGAAAGATCACGAACTTCAAAGATAAAGGCTTCTTTCTTATCTCATAAGATAAGATGAGCCACACGGAATAACTAGTGTAACCACCACTCCAGAAGCCTTGAGCTTAGCAATAACCGAGATAGAGAAAGTTTTTAACTTCACAACTACCGTAAGAATTTGAAAGAAATCAATATCCATTCCCACCAAAATGGCGCAGTCGTGTCGTGTGCCTAGCAGAACTCTGTTAGAAATTGTATTGGTGAAGATGGGCGATCTGCAAGATTGAGACGTCATGTTTATGTGAAGAGTTACATTATCAGTTGGGTGGGAACAGGCCCCACTAGCGCTGGCCTAGACCTCCGGCCGTACCGGGTCAAGCGAATGGTCCTGGCGGTCAGCGATGGCAGGTCACCGCCTCATGTGTGCATCAATTACCTTGAGCTACTAGCCTACTACTACACCTGGCTGTACGACCCATAGACGCCCCGGTAGTCGTTTGTCCAGTGTGTCTTGTCCGTACTCCGTACAGACTAGTAGTTGGACTTGGACCCAAGCTGTTCAAAAGGAAAAGGAGTTGCGGGACCCACCCAAGCACGGTGCTGGTCGTTTGAGTAAAGCTCAAGTTTCTTTGACCGAGCTCTTTTGCTTTTTACTAGTACTAGCTCGCTTCCGTAGTGCTTGCGAGACGCTGAAGCCGATTGGAATTGGATTGGAGCTCACGGAATTCTCAAGTTCAGAAAATGACAAGGACTACCAAGTGAGGTGAAGAAAGCATGTAGTCCTGGTCGGTCGCGCACACTCGTTATCACGTACTACTACTAACATAAATGGAATGTTTAACCTGTAGAGTAGTAGTACTAGTGTGAATGGGCGAGGCCTTGACGAGTCTGGTTGACCCCAGGCCGGCCGGCACGCGGATTGACAGACAGACCATGGAGAGTCGGAAATACTAGTACTACTACTCGTCGCGCGAGGGAGAGAAGTGGCCAACAGGGAAATGCACGCGTACGTACGGTCAGAGGTACGGCCACTCGGGCTGTCACTACTGAACTGCAGCTGCAGGTACACGCAGTGGCTCGGCTGCCTGCACACGGTATAGCATTATTACCACGTCGCCAGATCCGATCTTACCCGACCGACCGAGTAAACCTTGTATCCTGCGGCTGCCGCCGCTGTACACGCGTGGCAGGCCTTGCCGGGGCGACACACGCGTCACGCGTCAGGGCAAGTCCGAGGCCACCGCCATCTCCGTGATGCAGAAACAGATCTCCCAAATCCACCATTTGACCCAGAGGGAAGACAGCGACCGTCGATGGAATATTATTTTTGTGGATAGGAGGTTCGTGATATCGGTGGTCTGGATTAATTATTGGATAGTCAGCTCAACTGCTTAATTACGTACTGTACATGTATATCCTCAACGTTCCATCAGCTGCCGTCTGATATATGTACATATATATATATATGTGTATATATATATGTATATATGGACATATATATATATGTGTGTGTATATATATATATACAGTACAGCACAGTACACCAGTCTATCGCCGATTAGAAAAGCTAAATCAGTAGCGTACGTATGTACAAGAAGAAGCATGGTGATTATAATCATTATTCTGCAATTGAATACTAGTAAATGATTAATTGAGGAAAAAGGCGAAATTAGGGGCTCCAGCTTGTCCAACAACCAATCCAGCTAATCCTTTCGCTGCATCGATCGTTATTTATTTTGCTGTCAGATCAGAATCGCCGACGACGACCGATCACAATGCATATGCATATGCATGTACTACGAATTTCGGAACCTGGATCTTGATATACGTGGCGGATGAGACGTCAGTGTTCCTTCCAAGGTTCAGTAGCTGTAACTAAATGTGGGCTTGCAATCGATCTGCAGGACTTAATTAGCTTTCAGAAAGCTTGGAGGTTTTCTTATCTTTGCAACGCGTATTATGCTTTCAGAAATAACCGGACGCTCCCTTTCTGTCAGTTTTGTGCTGCAAAATTTGAAAGGATGTAAGTATATATCGTACCAAGAGATTTGCTCGGCAGGAGTATAGCAACAAGCTCATTCTCTGGAACGAGATTTATTATTAACTGCTTGTCCAAGGTTACATGTATTCTGAAGCTCGGTCAGCCTAGCGACGAAACGATGCTGACCTATAAGCACATCTGCAACTGGCTACTTCAACTCCCTGGTACTGGTAGTATATACAGTACTTATATCCATACGTAGGCGAGGAAGAAACTAATCCATCGCGATCACACCGCCTATGCTACGTACGTCCGCCTGAAATATGTGGAATTGTTCACTGAATGTCAGCGAGCCACAAATGAAAAAGTCTCCATGGCCAGACCCAGACATGTAGCAAGCGTCATCTTTGAGCCCGTCTGTCTGTTCCGCTCGCCTGTCGGCAACACACCGATATTGGTCATGTCATCGATGATTCGATGGTGTGCACTTGTACTAGGTGTCACCGCCACAAATGTGAGGAGGCAGTACACGCAGGCACGCCCATCTAAGACGCAGTGAGCTGTTGTGTGTGGTTGTTTAATTTCGATGGGGATGACAATGCACTAATAACAAACCCAAGCTGACCAGGAAGGTTATCAAACAAATACATTTCGATTCCTTTCGTCTTCTCTTATCTCTGTTAGCCTTCTTCCACGAAAAGTCAATATGTTTCTTCTACTACTAGGCAACAACACTTGTACAGACCAAATGTTGTACACTACTCCGTATGGAAATTGTATCATTTACCTATTGATCCAGCATCAATATCGCGGAGCAATGGATTGGGTCAGAATGGTTTGTTTTTGCTGGCCAACTTCCAGCCGTTTTCCTAGCATAAGTTGATACTGCAAGCTAGTTCCTTTTTTCTGGATGGACGGGATATACCAAGGTAATTTTGCCAATGTTTCTTTGTTTCTGACTTGTACAATCTCCGGTATGGCGAATTCTTGCAAGTGCTCCTTTTTCAAGTAGATCTTGCTAGTTCTCTGTTACACGAATGTGTGCGCTACAGCTATTTGCGTTGCCTGCACACCCTGATTTCAGTGAGCCACACAAGTGCTGGCACTCCAGTCACAAGGTATTTACAAAAACTAACATGAGCAGCCTTACTGAGGATAGCACCTATCGTACCCTCCAGGTTATGAATAAACAGAGCGAGAATTGGGATGACAAAGGATCCAGATCTATCACGTGTTACCGGAGCTATGAAAGACACCCAGAATAGTACAAGCCCAGAAACAAAAACAGCTTAAAATTTTGAAAAGCATCCAATATGTCCTTCGGAAAATCCATCAGCAAACCATCAACAATTCAACATACAACACCCTTCATCGTATAACACTCCAACAATACCAGGATGGCAATAAAATCTGAAGCATGGTTTGTTCAACGTCACAGCAAGCAAATTGTTATGTCGTAGGTGTGATTCCACTTTCACGTTAGTCTAAACACTTGCTGCTTCACTGGCTAACAGAAAGGGACCTCTGCCTGCGGGGAGACTTGCTACCGCGATCCTTCGATGGACTCCGGCTGCTTGATCTGCTGTCCACTGGAGAGCGCGAGACAGACCTTTCACGATGAGCTGGAGACCTGTCGAGATGGTAAATGTGTCAAAACTTATTTTGAGAGAAGAACCGACGACTGTCAAGTGGAAGGTGGAACAGACAATAAAGACCTGGAGTAACGCTTTCTCTTAGGTGCAGGCGAGTAGCTTCGGCTGCGGGAACGTGACCTATCCGAGTATCCAGGTGACCTTGGGCGACCACGTCTAGGAGAACGTGACCTCCTGTCATAGGACAGGCCTCTGCTGCTGCAGAAGTAAAGACAAACAAATTATTCATCTTCAGCATTCTAGACTGAAACAACAGATAATACATGCACGGGACAAGAACTGAGAGCAATGCACTAAAATTAGCACCTGGTTCTTTCCCTAGTCCTCATCTCAGCGGGCCTCTTTCTGTTCTCCTCTGCAAAAACAACAGTAATTTCCCTGCCAAGGAGAACCTGACCATCCATATAGTATTTTGCATCAGCGGCATCCTCAGGATCAGAGTATTGGATGAACCCAAATCCTCGAGGCTCCCTGTCATAAATAACAAACATCAACATTATTTGAAGAAATGCTTCTGAAACAAAACAACACAAATCCTGCAGACACACTGCTGCTTTTCCACGGCCTTTTCTTGGATGCTGATGTGCACAAATCAATTTCAACGGATAAAGCACACACTAGGCTGCTAACCTTTTACTCATTAGTCTTTAAAGATACACTTGAGACTCTTCATAACTTGCATATCTCTTAACTCTCTATTTCTTCCCTTCTCTTCAATAGTACTCTTAAGACTTGTGTCTTCAAAAAATTATGTTCACTGTTAATCTCAATAGGTGCCGAAGATGGTTAAATTTACTAAAGAACAAACAAACATCTTGCCAGGTACATGTTTTATGCCAATAACAGGTGAAATGCATACGAAGACTGTTATGTGGTCAAAATATATCGCAGTGTCCTATACAGGTCAGGATGAGATCTCCAAACATCTTGTTAGCCTTTAGATAAAAATACCCACTGAGAATAGTAGAATGAGGAGACTTACTGAGTGTAGTAATCCCTTGGCAGATATATGTCTTTAACACGGCCAAACTTTCCAAATGGTCTGCGGAGGTCATCAGGCCTGCACTCGTAATAATAATAAAGTAATAAACTCCTCAACTAATATAGCCACAAAAGAAATAACCGATGCATAACCAATCAGGAATCATCATCTAGCACGCATCAAAAGCTATTGGAAAGAAAATTGAAGTGTGTTCTACTAAGATTTTCAAGTGAAATGTATCTTAACAACTCAACAGCTGTTTAGACATTGGTCCCTCCGTTCCAAAATAACTGAAGTTCTAGTTTTGTCCTAAGTCAACCTACTTTAAGTTTGACCAAATTTATAGAAAAATATCAATTATTTTGGAACAGAGGGAAGCTATAATAAATAAGTACAAGGGCTCGGTGAAAAGTAGGCCAATAAACAGAAATTCATATTGGATTATTGAACTACGCAAGATAGATGTGTATGATTATATTCTATATCCTTACACTGTTCCTGTTCTGATATTGCTACAGCAAACATTCATTCGACTATGCTGATTGGTAGCATATGCAGGACGTGAGCAACATATAAAAAGGTTAGCTCAGGTTGAAGAAAGAACTTCAGAATTTCACAAGAAATGTACCAATTCTCAAAAGTATCTATGAGCTGAAAGATTTTGAATGGTACCAATAAATTACCAAAAATTACCCTACATAAATGAATACACATATTTAATTTACAACGGAGACAACCACCCATGTCTTACGATGACAGGAGCAACGACGGTCTTACCTACAATCACGACGAAGATTCCTCACCAAAAGACTAGTTGGGAGATCCCGAGCATGGCCTCCATAGCGACCACGAGGACTTGGACTGCGACCTCTCCGCCTGTAACCTCGAGGCGGAGATTGACTGTAATCGTATCCTCTTCCCATACTGGCATATACAAGAAACATGATGGGCGACAGAAGCAATCAGGTAGCAAAAGCAGACTCTTGAAACAGAAGAATGAAGGTGATTCGGAAAAGGCATTCTTTCAACAAAGGAGCAAAATCTGCTAACGCCACTAGTGAATTAATCAATAAGTTACATTTAAGCATACGAAGAATAATCTACTTCATAATGTGTTTATCCAAAGGATTATTTCTTGATATGCAAAAGAAAACTTCATTTCTCAAACTGTGTCCTATGAGTCTGCCTACCCATCTATGTAAGAACTAACTAATGCTAACTGTCCAAAGTTCTTTTTTAGCAACATGGTTTACTCCTGAATTACAGTATTTTGTACATAATCCCAAAAGAAACATAGATTACCACGTAAGCCACAAATTAGAAAACCATAAGAGTGAGCCTATCCTCCCTGTCCCATCTCCTCTTCACACTCTATAATCCTACCAGCTCACCTCTCCACCAATCGATTAACCTCCATGGGAAAGTTGGAAAGTATACATGTACAAAGCCTACCGTAATTCGATAGGGGAAAACCCTCGAATGTGTTTATCCCTGCCGTAATCGGGGCCGGAATGCGACTTGGCCGCAAATTGAAGGTTGATGCTAACAATAACGTCGCAATAATCAAGGGTTCTTCAGAAGACGACCAAACGGCGGCCAACCCGCACAAGAATCGTCAAACCCTAACCGCGCCGAACGAGGACGACGCAAGATGATGAACTGGTGCTCATCTCGGCCAAGCGAATCGGACTATACAACTAGGAAACACAAAAGAATAGCCAGAAATTTGTGGCGCAATCGCCTCTCGAATTCGATTTACCTCGCTTCTAGGGGCAGAGCAGTGCGGTGGTCTCCAGAAGCTTCCAGGTGCGACAAGACGGGTGGGCGGATAGGTTGACAGCGGTGACGGGCGGACGCGTGATCCGTGTCGTTTTAATGGGAGGGCTAGTTTGCACGGACCGTCAGATTTGGGGTTTGCTACCGATTGGACGATGGATCTGGAGCTTCAGAACGTTGAAATCTTGGGGCCTGATACGTTTTGGGCTCGGTTTGCAGCGGTCCACACTACACACCAGATGTTACTGGACCAGCCCATCAGATGGGGTTTTGCTTTTTTTTTCTCCTTTTTCTATTTTTTCTTGTTCTTTTATTCATTTTTTTTAGAAACACAGTACAATCGAAGACGCTTAAAATACAATACGTACATGCACCCACCCCTATGAACGCACACACGCACATCCTATCCCTATGAGCACCTTGAGTCTTGAGATTGACGAAGTCACCACGTACGTCTCGCTGTCGACGGGAACGTCGCTCCACTGAAAGAATATTTCGCTTTTTATGCAACACATTGGTGGGATGGAGGTACAACCACCCTTCTAACCATCCAAACACAGGTTGACTTGCTATTCACCTTTCTTTAAGGGAGTATTTTTCTGAAGTAAACTAAACAAAATAAATTTTAATTTATCATCCACATTACATACCATTCTCATTGTTGTTTCTGCGATAATATTTTAGAAATAATATATACTACCAAATATTTTAGTGAATATTTAGATGTTATTTCACGGCCCTTGTGGCCCTAATCAGTGTGCTCGAACCGCTAAACAAATGTTGAGTTGGATCTGTGTTACTGGTAGTGTAAAAATGCAGAATCATTGTAATCACTCGGTCTCAAATGACTCAACTTTATATAGATAATGTGTTTTAGTGCATAATATATGTGTATCTAGAGAAAGCTGAGTCAAATAATTTGGGATGGATGAGAGTAGTATTGCTACACCTTACTTTGACGTTGTTGTCACATCCAGTTCACTCAACGTGCCTTTTGCATCAAATGGCAGGCTATTATCGGGTTTTGTCAATTATCTAGGAGTGACATCTCGGAATGGATGCATGAAGATTTTTTTAGTAGACGTGTCACCAAAAAAACAAGCACAAAAGGTGTGGTATTTTTCAAGTGTAGATTTGTTTATGTTTTCTTTCTCTTGTCTTTTGTTTTTTCAACCAGGGTAGGTTTTTCTTGAGGGGTCGCTAAATTTTCAATCGACTGAGAATTAGCTTAATTCTTGTTTGAGTGATGTCACTTTATTATTTTCTCGGTTGTAACCCATTTACAACTAAAAAAACTCACTTAAAGCCCAGTTGCCACTGACGAACTTCAAATCTATTTGCAACTAGAAATCTCAGTTGCAATTCACTATACAACTGAAAATCCCGGTTGTACCCCCATTGCAACTCATAGGGCGCATGAAAATCACGATGCAAATCCGATGGTCTTGGAGCTGAATGAGTTCAACATAATTCTCGTTAGACTAGAATTAGCAAAATTGTTTAATTTATGGTTTTGAGTTATGAAAATACATCAATATGCTAGAAATTTTGGTTCGCCCATAGACTGAAAACAAATAACCAAACAAAAGTGGGAAAAATAAAATAAAAGAACATAAAAGCATATCTAGTAACACATTAATGTCAAACGACTAGGTTAGGGATTGTGGGAACCGTGCTTGAGTCCACACGGGTTACGTGTTTTTATATATGAGGGCACAAAGGTCAGAGTTTTCATAAAAGGGAGAGAGAAGGCCGACTCGACCTGGACTATCATATGACCGATATGGTCGGTGTCAACAAGGACACGAAACTAATCCTATTACAACTAACACTCTCCTTAATCTAAACCTTTTGAAAGGTTTAGATTACGCTTAAACTCATCTAGCTGTTTCACTGGAAGTGCCTTTGTAAAGCCATCTGCCACTTGATCCTTGCTTGAAATAAACTTGATGTCAAGAAGATTATTAGCAACTCTCTCTCGAACAAAATGAAAATCTATCTCAATATGTTTGGTGCGAGCGTGAAACACTGGATTTACAGACAAATAGGTCGCACCTAAATTGTCACACCAAATACATGGCTTCTCCTTCATCTTAACACCAAGTTCACCAAGAAGAGCTTCTACCCAAATTAACTCTGTCGTAGCATTTGCCAAGGCTTTATATTCAGCTTCAGTACTAGACCTGGATACCGTGGCTTGATTTCTGGCACTCCAAGAAACTAGGTTTGATCAAAAAAAATATATCAAAACCACTAGTGGACCGTCTGTCATCAATAGAGCCTGCCCAATCTGCATCAGAAAATGCACTGAGAAGCATAGACGAAGATCTAACAAATGTTGTTCCAATCTTTGAAGTATCTTGAATATATCTGAGAATACGTTTCACAGCTGACCAATGTTCTGTAGTGGGAGCATGGAGAAACCGACAAACTTTATTCACAGAATAGGACAAATCTGGGCGTGTCAGTGTCAAGTACTGTAACCCTCCAACAATGTTGCGATACTTAGTACTGTCATCAGGACCCAGTGGTGTACCATCAGTAATAGACAACTGTTCTGTAGAAGACAAAGGTGTAGGTGTGGCTTTGCATCCGAGCATGCCAACTTTAGCAATCAAATATGTGGCATACTTCTCCTGTGTCAAAATTAACCCATTTGCCACCTTCCTGACTTCAATACCAAGAAAATAATGTAGATCACCTAGATCTTTAATAGCAAAGTTTGCATTGAGATCTTGAAGCAGGATATTAATAGCATCATCAGAAGAACTTGTTACTATAATATCATCAACATAAATCAACACATAAATGATGATACCTGCTCTGTCATAGAGAAATAGTGATGTATCAGCTTTGGAGGGAATAAATCCAAGCTCACCCAATTTTGAGCTAAGCCTAGAGTACCATGCTCTCGGCGCTTGTTTCAGTCCATAAAGAGCCTTGTCAAGTTTGCAAATATAATGCGGAGCGTGAGGATTTTCAAAACCTAGAGGTTGTCTCATGTATACATCCTCTTCCAGAACACCATGTAAGAACGCGTTCTTGACATCTAGCTGTCGTAAGCTCCATCCACGAGAGACAGAGATAGACAAAACAACTATGATAGTAGCAATTTTAACTACAGGACTAAATGTATCCTTATAATCAATACCATATCTTTGTTTGAACCCTTTTGCAACCAGCCTTGCTTTATATATGTCAATAGAATCATCTGCTTTCTTCTTAATACGATATACCCATTTGCAGTCAATTAAATTTCTATTACTGCTTGGAGGAACAAGGTGCCATGTTTTGTTTTCAATCAATGCATCATACTCTTCCTGCATTGCCTGATGCCAGTGTGAATCACTTTTAGCTTCCTCAAGTGTGCTTGGCTCACCTGTAGAAGAAAACATGCCATATCTAACAGTACCATTAGTATATTTCTTTGGATATCGTATACCTTTCTAAAGACGTGTACGAACTCCAACAGTGTGATCAAGCTGCTCAGCAACAGGCGACGGAGGCGCTGGAATTTCTGCATTTTCTGAATCTGTAGCATCATCTTCTCCCCCAGCGTCGACTGCCACAAAGGATCCTAGGAGGGAATCAACCTCGGACAGTGTGCCAGGAGACACAGCGCCAGGCGACGAAAGAGACGCGCGGTCGGTCGCGTCGTCACTAGTGCTAGGTTCGACACGTGGCATCCGGCCAACGGTCGTGGGTGTGTGCGCGTCACGCTCCTCCTCGGGAGCGGGTGACAAGGACCGCGAGGCCCGCTCAGGCGTGTGGCCACCACGTCTTGCCTCGGGGCACGCGACGGAGACCGCACGCGTCCACGGTGCGAGTAAACGCGCAGTGGCGGGGCGCCGGCGTCCACTTCGGGAGACGCGAGACAACAGAGGGAATGTCGGCGGGGAGGATCCTCCTCGCAATGCGTGTCCTAGTCGTCGTTTTGTGCATATTCAAAACGTGCGCCAGAACACGTTGAAGCACCAATGGAGCCCGGATTTTCTTCTTCGGCGTCATCAACCTGCTGAGCATCAGTAATGGGAACAATAATAGGCACATGATGATCAATATTTTGTACACCCTCATTAGAATTTGGAAGAAGTAAGATTTGTTGTTTCTGGAGGGCGCCGGCATTGGGATGTAGGGAAGCAAAAGAGAAGACATTCTCATCAAAGACAACATCACGTGATATATAGATTCTGCCAGTGGAAACATCAAGACATTTGACACCCTTGTGCATAGGACTATAGCCAAGAAAAACACACCGTTTTGATCTAAAGGCAAGCTTGCGCTTGTTATAAGAACAAAGATTGGGCCAGCAGGCACAACCAAAGGTTCTAAGAGCATCATAATTTGGTGGGACATGAAGGAGACGATCAGTAGGGGCGTCAAAATCAAGAACTTTGCTGGGAAGCAAATTAATAAGAAAAGTGGCAGTAATAAAAGCTTCATCCCAATATTGTAAAGGCATGGAAGCATTGACAAGTAATGCAAGACCCACTTCAACTATATGACGGTGTTTTCTCTCAGCAGAACCGCTTTGTTGATGAGCATGAGGACATGAAACATGATGAGTGATGCCAACTTTTTGAAAGAAACCATTTAATTTCTCATACTCGCCTCCCCCAATCAGTTTGCATAGTAATAATTTTCCTGTCAAACTTGCACTCAACATACTGCTGATAATTAAGGAAGGCTTGATAAACATCAGAACGTTTCTTGAGCAAATATGTCCAAGTAAATTTACTGAAATCATCGATAAAGCTTACATAATACGCATGTTTGCCCACAGACAAAGGAGTAGGACCCCATACATCAGAGAAAACTTGCTCCAAGGGAGCATTGGAGACACTAGATGACACAGGATATGGCAACTGATGACTCTTAGCTAGCTGACAAGAATCACACACATATGGGGTACTATATGGGGTGTAAGCTATTTTATTTCTCCTAAGAACTTGCTGAACCACAAACGAAGAAGGATGTCCTAAACGTCGATGCCATGTAGATGATGATGGATTTATTGAGAAGAAAGCATGCTTGGAGGTCTCATGAAACATAGGCACCAAGGTATAGATACCATCATGGCAAGGGCCTCTAAACAGGATTCTTCGAGTTGCTTGGTCCTTGATTAAAAAGAAGAAAGGATGAAACTCAATAAAGACATGATTATCAAGGGTAAATCGATGAATAGATAAAAGATTCTTAGTTGCATCTGGAACAAGAAGAATATTCTTAAGATCAAAAGAACCATGAGGGGTACGCAATATTGAATCACCAATATGACTAATATTCATACCTGTGTCTTCAGCAGTGTGGACCTTGTCTTGCCCATGGTACTTGTTGGCGATAAGAAGCTTGCTTAGCTCACTAGCAACGTGATTAGTGGCACCAGAATCAGCATACCAGTTTGTGTCAACACCATAGGGGGTGGTAGCAAGATAAGCCACCTTCTCTGCATCATCTCTCTTTTTCTTATCATCAGAATAGCGCCACCAGCACTCACTAGCAAGATGTCCATGTTTCTTCTAGATCTGGCAATCAGTATCGACATATTTGGTGGGTGTATGGTCTGGGCGCCGTCCACCACCATCACTACGCCTATCACGGCGATCATCATGCCGATCTCCACGGCGATCACCATCACGGCGCTCATCACGACACCAGTTACGGTCATCATCACGGCTCTCATCACGGTGCCAACTGCGATCATCATCTCTGTAGCGGTCACCACCGCTGCCACCACCTCCACGGTAGGATCCACCAACGGGGCTGCGACCACGGGGAGGTGGAGAGTAGCCACGACGAGGTGGGGAGTAGGGGCTACGAGGTGGAGTTCGGCCTCATGGTGTATACCCTCGGCGAGCTAGATGAGTCGATGAGACAAAGACACCATTTTCCTCTACACCGTTGCGCATATCATATCCAGAAAGTTGCTCATAAAATTCATCAACAGTAGTATCAGAGTTGCTATGAACTGAGGTGATCAAAGAGTTATATTCACCCTTGTCCAATCCATGAAGGAGATAGCCTAGGAGTTCATCATCTCCAATGGGTTTTCCAAAGGCAGAGAGCTCAGAAGCGAAGCCCTTCATCTTGGTGAAGTATTGATCAGCAGTCATGGTAAGTTTCTTGGTGTCATTGAGCTTCTCACGCAGATGTTGTGCCTTGGTGCGGGACGTTGTTTTGAACATGCCATTGACTGTTGGAATTATGCCCTAGAGGCAATAATAAAGATGTTATTGTTATAATTCTTGTTCATGATAAAGTTTATATTTCATGCTAGAATTGTATTAAGCGGAAACTTTGATACTTGTGTGGTTTATGAACAACACCGTGTCCCTAGTACGCCTCTATGGACTAGCTCATTGATTAATGATGGTTAAGGTTTCCTAAACATAGACATGAGTTGTCGATTAATAATGAGATCATGTCATTGGGAGAATGATATGATGGACAGACCCAAATCAAGCAGAGCAATTAGATCGTGTCATCGTGTTCATCTTTGCGAAGCTTTTTTTATGTCAAATATTGTATTCCTTAGACCATGAGATAATGCAACTCCCTGGTATCGGAAGAAAGCTTTGAGGTCATCAAACGTCATCCTATGAGAGGGTGATCATAAAGGTGTATCTTAGGTGATCGGAAAGTACTTGTTGGGTTGTATCTATCGAGATGGGATTTGTCCCTCCCAAGTCGGAGATATATACTTCGGGCCCACTCGGTAATCGATATCAACACCGCTTGCAATCACGTGGTTAAGGAGTTAATCACAAAGTGATATTGGATTACAGAACGAGTAAAGTACTTGCTTTGAACGAGATTGAACTAGGTATGACGATACCAATGATCGAATCTCGGGCAAGTAAAATATCGCGTGACGAAGGGAATATAAATATGGGATTAAATGAATCCTGGCATCGTGGTTCATCCAATATGATCATTGATGAATATGTGGGAGTAAATATGGGTTTCCAGATCCTGCTGTTGATTATTGATAGAAGATCATGTATGCATATTCTCGAACCCGTAGGGTCACACACTTAACGTGCCTCGACGCTAGGATAGAATGGGGATAATTGGTTTATGAGTTTTTGTTCGGAGTCTCGGATGAGATCTAGGACATCACGAGAGGTTCCGGAATGGTCCGTAGAATAAGATTCATATAAAGGAAAGCAGTTTTTGGATTTCGGAATTGTTTCGAAATGTTCGGTATTGTACCGGAAGGTTCTAGAAGCTTACGGAGTGGTACCAACGTGGCCCCACTTGTCGGAGGGGGCGTGGGCCTATGAGGGAGTGCCCTGGCCGCATTGGGCCAGGGAAACAAGGCCCCATAGACCCAGCCGGCCAAAACCCTAGGGAAAACCCTAGGGGACCTTCTAGAAGGGGGGGAAGATTTGGCCCCCACTCCACCCTTGGGGCCGCCGCCCTAGGGATTGGAGGAGGGGGCAAGGGGGCCTTCCAGCCTCCTATATAAGGTGGGCAGGGGCGCACCCTCTCCTCACCCCAAACCCTAGCCTCCAGCTGCTGCCCTACCTCTCTCTCTCTCCCGACTGCGTGTAGGCGAAGCCCTGCCGCAGAAACTCTCCACCATTGCACCACGCCGTCGTGCTGTAGATCCAATCTATCTCTCCACCCCACTTGCTGGACCGAGGAAGGAGGAGACGTCGCGGTGCCATATGTGTGCATCTCTCGAAGGCGTCGCCTCTTGCGGCGTTGGATCGGATCGGATCACAAGGAGGAGAAGGCTAGTACGACTACATCAACCACGTTTCTGCCGTGCGATTTCTTCAAGGGTATGAAGATCTCATCTATCCCTCTCGTTGATTGCATCTCTTAGATTAGATCTTGGCTTTCCCGTTCGCATCCATAGATTTTTTTTGATTTACTATGCTACGAAACCCTTCAGTGGTATCAGAGCTAGATCTATGCATAGATGTGTTTCATGTGTAGAACGCAACATGCTTGTTGCGGGCGTTGATGTTTTCTGTTGCAAGCCTCTTGTTGTGTACTTCTTATGACGCGGGATAGTGAGATTGAAGCGGTCCAGGCCAACTTTACGCGACCTCGTTCGCGAGACCGGCTCCGCACTTGACGTGTGGCTTGTTACACACATGCGGCTGGTGGATGCCAGTTTCTCTCACTATAGTTGTCATGGGATTTACACCGGATGTTGGCAACCATAATATCACCGGTGTGGCTTTCTGTAGGTAAGAATCGTTCTTAGCTTGTTACTCCCATAAGCCACGTAAAACATGCAACAACAAAGTAGAGGCGTCTAACTTGTTTTTGTAGGGAGTGTTTCTGTGATATGGTATGGCCCAATATATGATGTGTATGTTGTATGCAATGATCATGTTTTGTAATATTTCACGACTTGCATGTCGATGAGTACACAACCGGCAGGAGCCATATGATTGTCTTTATAATTGTGTATGACCTGTGTGTCAACTTCTTATACGCCATGTAATAGCTTTACTTTATCGCTAAGTAGTTAGCAATAGTTTTAGTTGCTATTCGTGGTGGAGGCAATCATGGTGGAGTGATGGAGATCATGCTGGCATGCACAAGATGGAGATCATTGCGCGGAGATTGGCTATACCATGTCACATAAAATTATATGCATGTGATGTTTATCCTTTTATGTATCTTATTATGCTTAGATCGCGACGGTAGCTCTATAAGATGATTCCTCACTTAAAGATCAAGATAAAATTGTGTTCTCCCCATGTATGCACCGTTGCGAAAGTTCGTCGTGTTCAAGCACCTCGTGATGATCGGGTGCTATAAACTCTACGTTCACATACAACGGGTGCAAGCCAGTTTTGCACACGCGGAAGTACTTGGGTTTGACTTGACAAGACTAGCATGTACAGACATGGCCTCAGAACACACGAACCGAAAGGTCAAGCATGAGTCATATGAATGATATGATCGACACTTTGTTGTCCACCATTGAAACCACATCTCTTCTCGTGAAGATCGGATTAGGTGTGGTGAATTTGGATCGTGTTCACTAAACAACTTGAGGGATGTTGAATTTAGTGGGAGTTCATCTAGTAATTTGATTAAGTTGAACTAGTTATCATGAACATAGTCTAAATTGTACTTGCAAAATTTTGTAGATCAAATGGCTAAGTCCAACTTCAACTTCAATGTTTTTTCTGAGAAAGAAAAGCTTAAGAACAACGGGTCTAACTTCATCAACTGGTTCCGAAATCTAAGAATCATTCTCGCTGGCGGACAAAAGGACTATGTCCTTGAGAAAGCGCTAGGTGACGCCCCTGCTATAGATGCGCCGGATGATGAAAAAGTTGTTTATCAGTCGCACAAAGATGATTATGGTGTGATTAAGAGCACCATGTTGTTTGCTATGGAATCAGACCTTAAAAACCGTTTGAGGAGTTCGCCGGGCCCTTTGAGATTCTTGAGGAACTGAAAACCATGTTTCAGACTCAGGCCCATTCTGAGAGATATGAGATCTCTGAGAAATTCTTTAACTGCAAGATGGAGGAAGGGAGTTCCGTTAGTGAGCACGCCATTAAGATGTCGGGCTACACTCAACGTCTTGAGCAACTGGACTGCAAGATTCCAGAAGAGCTCAAGATTGACAGAGTTCTGCAATCACTCCCTCCTAGCTATAAAGGTTTTGTAGTTACTCATAATCAGATTGGTTCCACTGATACGATCACTGAGCTCTTCGCTAAGCTAAAAGCTGTGTAGGTGGACATCAAGAAAGATAATCATGTGTTGATGGTCAACAAGCCCCCAGCTTTAAGAAAGGTAAGGGTGCAAAGAAGTCCTTCAAGAAAGGCAGTGGCAAGCGCGTTGCCCCTGCTGAGAAGAAGCTCAAGTCTGGACCTAAGCCGGACACTGAGTGCTTCTATTGCAAGGACAAGGGTCACTGGAAGCGCAACTGTCCGAAGTACTTAGCGGACAAGAAGGCTGGCACCATTAAAGGTATATTTGATATACATGTTATTGATGTTTACCTTACTAGCTCTCGTTGTAGTGCCTGGGTATTTGATACTGGTTCAGTTGCTAATATTTGTAACTCAAAACAGGAGCTACGGAATAGACAGCGGCTAGCAAGGGATGAGGTGACGATGCGCGTTGGCAACGGATCAAGAGTTGATGTGATGGTCGTCGACACGCTCTCCTTAGCTTTACCTTCGGGATTAGTTTTAAACCTTAATAAATGTTATTATGTGCCTGCGTTGAGCATGAACATTATATCTGGATCGTGTTTATTGCAAGACGGTTATTCATTTAAATCGGAGAATAATGGTTGTTCTATTTATATGAATAACATGTTTTATGGTCATGCACCTGCTATGAATGGTTTATTTCTTCTGAATCTCGAAAGCAATGAAACACACATCCATAACAATGAGGCTAAGAGATGCAAAGTAGATAGTGATAATTCAACTTATTTGTGGCACTGCCGTCTAGGTCATATTAGTGTAAAACACATGAAGAAACTTCATTCTGATGGACTTTTGGAGTCTCTTGATTTTGAATCATTTGACACGTGCGAGCCGTGCCTCATGGGCATGATGATCAAAACCCCGTTCTCCGGAGTTATGGAGCGAGCAACGGACTTGTTGGAAATCATACATATCGATGTGTGCGGACCAATGAGTGTTTCGAGGCGCGGTGGATATCGCTATTTTCTCACTTTTACGGATGACTTAAGTAGATATGGGTATATCTATTTAATGAAACATAAATCTGAAACGTTTGAAAAGTTCAAAGAGTTTCAGAATAAAGTGAAAAACCATCGTAATAGGAAAATTAAATTTCTACGATCCGATCGTGGATGTGAATATTTGAGTTATGATTTTCTCACGCATCTTAAAGCAAGCGAAATCGTTTCGCAACTCACGCCACCCGGAACACCACAGCGCAATGGTGTGTCTGAACGCCGGAATCGGACTCTATTAGATATGGTACGATCAATGATGTCTCTTACAGATTTGCCGTTATCATTTTGGGGTTATGCATTAGAAACCGCTGCATTCACTTTAAATAGGGCACCATCTAAATCCGCTGAGACGACATCGTATGAACTATGGTTTGGTGCTAAACCTAAGTTGTCGTTTCTTAAAGTTTGGGGATGCTAAGCTTATGTCAAGAAGTTGATGCCGGACAATCTCAAACCCAAAGCGGAGAAATGCGTCTTCATAGGATACCCTAAGGAAATGATTGGGTATACCTTCTACCATAGATCCGAAGGCAAAATGTTTGTTGCAAAGAACGGATCCTTTATTGAGAAGGAGTTTCTCTCGAAAGAAGTGAGGGGAGGAAGGTAGAGCTAGACGAGGTTATTGAACCTTCTCTCGAGTTGGAGAGTAGCGCAGCACCTGAAATTGTTCCAGTGCCGCCTGCACCAACAAGAGAGAAAGCTAATGATGAGGATCATGAAACTTCGGACGATGCTACTGCTGAACGTCGCAGGTCGACAAGGTCATGTGCCCCTCCTGAGTGGTACGGCAACCCTGTCTTAACTGTCTTGTTGGTAGACAACAGTGAACCTGCGAACTATGAGGAAGCAATGATGAGCCCAGACTCTGAGAAATGGCTAGAGGCCATGAAATCCGAATTGGGATCCATGAGCGAAAACCAAGTATGGACTTTGGTGGACCCTCCTAGCGAACGTAAGGCCGTTGAGTGCAAATGGATTTTCAAGAAGAAAACGGACGCGGATGGTAATGCTACTATCTATAAAGATCGACTTGTCGCGAAAGGTTTTTGATAGGTTCAAGGTGTTGACTACGATGAGACTTTCTCTCCCGTAGCGATGTTTAAGTCCATTCGGATTTTATTAGCAATTGCTGCGTTTCATGATTATGAAATATGACAGATGGATGTCAAGACTGCGTTCCTCAATGGCAACATTGATGAAGAGTTGTATATGATGCAGCCCGAAGGTTTTATCGATCCTAAGGATGCTGATAAGGTGTGCAAACTTCAGCGTTCAATTTATGGAATGAAGCAAGCATCTCGGAGATGGAACCTTTGTTTTGATCAAGTGATCAAGAGCTTTGGATTTGTTCCAAATTGCTACAAAGCTTGTATCTACAAGAAAGTGAGTGGGAGCTCAGTGACATTTCTAGTACTATATGTGGATGACATATTGATTATTGGAAATGACATTGGTATGCTTAACGATGTGAAGAGTTATTTGAATAAATGTTTTTCAATGAAAGACTTAGGAGAAGCTGCTTATATATTAGGCATCAAAATCTATAGAGATAGACAAAGACGCCTAATAGCTTTAAGCCAAAGTACATGCCTAGACAAAGTTTTGAAAAGGTTCAGAATGGATAAGGCAAAGAAAGGTCCAGTGCCCATGTTGTCAGGTAAGACATTGAGCAAGACTCAGTGTCCAGCTACGGTAAACGATAGAGAAGCTATGAGCAAAGTGCCTTATGCCTCGGCCATAGGTTCTATCATGTATGCCATGCTGTGTACTAGACCGGATGTATCCAATGCTCTTAGTTTGACGAGCAGATACCAAAGTGATCCAGGAGTGGAACAGTGGACAGCCGTAAAGAACATCCTAAAGTATTTAAATAGGACTAAAGAAATGTTCTTAGTCTATGGAGGTGATGAGAAGCTCGTCGTAAAAGGTTACGTCAATGCTAGTTTCGACACCGACCCGAATGATTCTAAATCTTAGACAGGATACGTTTATATTTTGAATGGAGGAGCTGTGAGTTGGAGAAGCTGCAAGCAAAGCGTGATCGTGGGATATATAGTAGAATCGGAATACATGGCTGCTGCAGAAGCGTCAAGTGAAGGAGTTTGGATCAGGAACTTCATCACTGAGCTTGGTGTGGTTCCAAGTGCCTTGGACCCACTGTAGATATTGTGTGACAACACTGGCGCCATAGCACTGGCTAAGGAACCAAGATATCATCCAAATACCAGGCACATCAACCGCCGGTTTCATATAATTCGAGATTATATAACAGATGGAGATCTGAAGATTAGCAAAGTACATACGGATCTGAATGTCGCAGATCCATTGACTAAACCTCTTCCACGAGCAAAACATGATCAACACCTTAATGCCATGGGTGTTAGATTGTTGCCAGATGTAAACTAGATTACTGACTCTAGTGCAAGTGGGAGACTGTTGGAATTATGCCCTAGAGGCAATAATAAAGATGTTATTGTTATAATTCTTGTTCATGATAAAGTTTATATTCCATGCTAGAATTGTATTAAGCGGAAACTTTGATACTTATGTGGTTTATGAATAACACCGTGTCCCTAGTACACCTCTATAGACTAGCTCATTGATTAATGATGGTTAAGGATTCCTAACCATAGACATGAGTTGTCGATTAATAATGAGATCATGTCATTGGGAGAATGATATGATGGACAGACCCAAATCAAGCAGAGCAATTAGATCGTGTCATCGTGTTCATCTTTACGAAGCTTTTTCTTATGTCAAATATTGTATTCCTTAGACCATGAGATAATGCAACTCCCTGGTATTGGAAGAAATCTTTGAGGTCATCAAACGTCATCCTATGAGAGTGTGATCATAAAGGTGTCTCTCAGGTGATCGGAAAGTACTTGTTGGGTTGTATGTATCGAGATGGGATTTGTCCCTCCCAAGTCGGAGAGATATACTTCGGGCCCACTCGGTAATCGATATCAACACCGCTTGCAAGCACGTGGTTAAGGAGTTAATCACAAAGTGATATCGGATTACGGAACGAGTAAAGTACTTGCTGTGAACGAGATTGAACTAGGTATGCCGATACCAACGATCGAATCTCGGGCAAGTAAAATATCGCGTGATGAAGGGAATATAAATATGGGATTAATTGAATCCTGGCATCGTGGTTCATCCGATATGATCATCGATGAATATGTGGGAGTCAATATGGGTTTCCAGATCCCGCTGTTAATTATTGATAGAAGATCATGTCTGCATATTCTCGAACCCGTAGGATCACACACTTAACGTGCCTTGACGCTAGGATAGAATGTATAATTGGTTTATGAGTTTTTGTTCGGAGTCTCGGATGAGATCTAGGACATCACGAGAGGTTCCGAAATGGTCCGGAGAATAAGATTCATATAAAGGAAAACAGTTTTTGGATTTCAGGATGTTCGGTATTGTACCGGAAGATTCTAGAAGCTTCCAGAGTGGGACCAACATGGCCCCACTTGTCGGAGGGGGGCGTGGGCCTACGAGGGAGTGCCCTGGCCGCATTGGGCCAGGGGCACAAGGCCCCATAGGCCCAGCCGGCCAAAACCCTGGGGGAAACCCTAGGGGACCTTCTAGAAGGGGGGGGGGGAAGACTTGCCCCCACTCCACCCTTGGGGCCGCCGCCCTAGGGCTTGGAGGAGGGGGCAATGGGGCCGGCCAGCCCCCTATATAAGGTGGGCAGGGGGCGCACCCTCCCCTCACCCTAAACCCTAGCCGCCAGCTGCTGCCCTACCTCTCTCTCTCCCGACTGCGTGTAGGCGAAGCCCTGCCGCAGAAACTCTCCACCATTGCACCACGCCGTCGTGCTGTAGATCCAATCTATCTCTCCACCCCACTTGCTGGACCGAGGAAGGAGGAGACGTTGCGGTGCCATACGTGTGCATCTCTCAGAGGCGTCGCCACTTGCGGCGTTGGATCGGATCGGATCGCGAGGAGGAGAAGGCTAGTACGACTACATCAACCACATTCCGTTGAACGTTCCGCTATGCGATTTCTTCAAGGGTATGAAGATCTCATCTATCCCTCTCGTTGATTGCATCTCCTAGATTAGATCTTGGCTTTCCCGTTAGCATCCGTAGATTTTTTTGATTTACTATGCTACGAAACCCTTCATTAACGCCGTCCCAGGCTGCAGCAGTGGTGTCCATGCCCAGAACATGCGAGAGAATCTCCGGTGACAGCGAATTCAGAAGGAAACATAGTACCTGCTGATCCGTAGCAATCCAGGCAACATATGCAGGGTTCTCAACTTGAATCTTCTCCTTCTCAGAATCTTCTCCATCAATAGTCTTGGGAGGAGCACGATCAGTACCATCAAGGAGACCCATGATATTGGCGCCACGAAACGCGGGAACGATGAGAGCTTGCCATAGAAGATAGTTACTCCGTGTCAGGAGCTGGGTAGGAGGACTGCCCAAGGCAGTAGCCAGCCCAGTACTCGTAGTGGAAGATCTCATCTTGGTTGATCAGGTGCTGCCGCGGCAGAGATTAGGCTGGTTTTCCTGCCGCAGTATGCTGTCGCGGCAGAGATCGAGCTGTTTTGGCTGCCACGGTAGAGATCGATTAGGGTTTGGGTGTTTGGTGTGGATATTGGATGGGGTTTTTTTGTCTAGGGTTTTGAGATGCGGCAGCATCAGCTGGATCAACGGCGGCGGCGGTTGTTGTTGTTGGCGGCGATTGTTTTCTTTGTTTGTTGTCTTGGTGTTTGGCTGTATGTCGACGGCGAGAGGAAGATCTCAGCGACGACGGTGGTGCTATATGGCGGCGGCAGGGAGAGACCCGGCGACGGCAGCAGCTAGACCTCGGGGAAGAGGCGCTCTGATACCATGTCAACCGACTAGGTTAGGGATTGTGGGAACCGTGCTTGAGTCCACACGAGTTACATGTTTTTATATATGAGGGTACAAAGGCCAGAGTTTTTACAAAAGGGAGAGAGAAGGCCGACTCGACCTGGACTATCATATGACCGATATGGTCGGTGTCAACAAGGACACGAAACTAATCCTATTACAACTAACAATTAAATCATTAGCACCTTAAAAACAAAAGGTTTCACTCAGCCAAAATATGAAAAACACATCCAGTAACACGAAAAGTCATTACACAAGCTGCACATTTTGGAGTGTGCAACTAGTGTATATACAAAGTGCAACGAGCCAAATTTTTGTTAGAAAATCAAAAATTGCAAGTAAAAGAACATATGTATTTATGTATGTCATAAATATCATGGTCGTGCATTTAAAATATATATAACTTGTACTCCATCTGCCCTAAAAAGATATCAGAAATTTATCTAGATCCGCATAAATTCGTGACAATCTTTTTGCGATAAAGAGATATACACACACACATCAAGTGTGTAAGTAGATAAAAGAAAAGGAAATGACTGATTTCGTTTAAAAGGCCAGTCTACTGAAACCACAAAAATAAAATAGTCAGTTGAAGGCAAATTTCTTTTGAGACAACTGGTCAGAAGCAGTTCCGTTAACTTGTTTCTCTATGGTTTCTTTATCCTTTGGCAAACTTTTCCCGGTTTCTTGTTTTTTATTATTTCGTCGTGCATGGCATGTTTTCTTCTTTTTTGCTAAATTAGCTTTTCCTTTTCAAGTTTAGAATATATTCTTCTTCTCCTTTTCTCTTTCTATTTCGTTTCAAAGTTTGGTACACCGCGCGAGAAGACAAAATGCTCAAAGCCTATCTTTACACTTGTCCATAAAGTTTGGCACAGAGAAGAGTCCGTAGACCGGTGCCGGATTGCCATTGGTCGCCGGCCAAAAGATGGATCCCCAACAATCGTGTCAAAGGGTTGGACTGCATGTGCTGATCGGCCGGTGTGCATGTGTGTGCGCATGAATGAATCATAGAAGAGAAAGTCCCTTTGATCTTAAGCATCTCCCCTCAAAGTCTATGAACGTGACGCAGCAACCTTCAGCTCCCTGCCGCTCGTTTTGCCACGATTAATTCCTAGCTTCGCCCGTGCGTGTTCACTATGAAACGCTGCTGAGTGCGCACGGATGTCGGCCACGTACGTACGGAGTTATATCATGTTCTCTCGAAATGAGATAAGAGCTGCATGATGCGAAACATTTTAGATGGTCTTTTTTTTTTCGTAAAATACATATAAAACCATATATTATCTGAAAACCAGCCTTTACAAAACCATCTATTAAAAATAAAACAATAGTTCTTAAAAAAGTTCAGCACCATCTTCCTTCTACATCTCTTGACAGCGCCCCATGAGCAAAACTCGACGCCACTTCTGGGGCCCGGCCGTAACAAAGCTCATGTCAAAAAAACTTGAAAAAAACCTAGACGTTTGAAGAAGTAGCAGCTGAGAAGTCGTCGACATAGACCAGAAGATGCCGAAGATTACGATCTAAAGAGACCTCGTCCTACAGAAGCTAGTACCTAGAAGGAGCATGAGATGGGAGGCCAAACTTGCAGGTTTCTCGATGAAACCGTACCTGGCTGAGGATGACATCATCTCCTCCACTAAACGTTGTCGCCATAGAAAAATCTTATCACGCCATGTCTAATGCCTAACGATCTACTCCAAACTCTAGTTTGTCAATGCTCTTCCAGTAAAAAAACGCTGATTTTGGACGGGTTGGAGGACCTTTATTCTTATCGTCGCCGATACCCCTACACCGAAGGCGAAGAACTCGAAGACCCTACATGGACCGATCATCCGATCCGATGTTGACTCTCATGGTTGAAAGGCAACAACTCCCTTCCTTGATGTTGGCGTCAGACTGCCGGCGAAAGGTCTACAACCTCTAGACTGATGTGCCACGTCGAAGGGCCTCTAGCCTCTGCCTTCGGCGCAGTTTGCTCCCGCTGTTGCGTCCCAAGTGGCTTGTTCCCCGGTGGCGTCTCGGTTGTCCGTGCCAAGCTGAAGCTCGGTGGAGATGGAGCCAGACTCGATTGCTTTCTTCAAATTAGATCCAGGGTCCTCTATGCATATTGTCACGACTTGTTTGTAATTTTCTTCATCTTTGAAGCCCTTGTAAAATGTAACTCCACCTATGGTTATTAATGCACCTTATCGGCAGGTCCTTCCGGACCGTTCCCCGTTCAAAAAGAAAAAAGATTCGTAGTTAATCCTGGCCAGTAATATCCGCACAACGGTAGAATGAGCAAGAACATGGAATGGTCGAAATCCGGGTGACTTAAACAACAAATAAGCCGTGGCCGTGGCCGTGCATGCATGTGAGACTCGCGTCAGCGATCGAAAGTCGGGACTCATCAAGCACTTGCATGGTGTCGACGGCGCCGAAGGAAGGAAAGGCAGAAAGGAATTTGTTGAGGTCTCCCTAGCTTTTAGGCCTTTGTTGGTACAACTAGACGGAAACCTTAGCGCTAATATGAGGATATCCACGATCGAGTTGGCGTCAGCAGACCGGGAAAGTAAGCTGGGATTGGCAGGAGCTAAGTATAATCAAGGACATAGGCCCATGCCTCTGCTGCTTTTGATTCGGCGCCGGATAAATTAAGGAGGGGATAGGGATTATTCGTCGGCCAGAAAAAGAGGAAGAGGGGGGATCATGTTTCGTGGGCGTTGGAAGGCGACGTGCGGATCAGCGGATGGATGGTTCATCTGCTCTGGAGCGGCCGCCGACGACGCCCGCCCGGGTTCGGCAAGCGTTGGTGCTCCGATCCGGCCGGTTTGACAATCTGGGGTTGCATAGGTAGGAGAGGCTTTTGTCGGGAAGTTTTGGGTTCGGGGTTGTACCCAACACGATCACACGCCCAAGACCCAGGCGAAGTGTGGTCGGGGTAGTCTGAACTCTCGCTGTTGCGGGTAGTTCTTACTATGTGGGAGTCTTGGTTTGAGGTTGTACCCAACATCACCACACACGAGGACACACGTCCACGTTAACTCATTTCTCACCCGTCATGGTCGTTAGGCGAGACTCTACTGTGCTAACGGCTTATATCTGAACTTATTACGCTTCTCCTCACATCGATCAGCACTGAGAAGGGTAGAATGTTAAACAAACAACACAACACAAGGCAAATAATGATGTCGGGGCATGAAACAACAATCTCGATCTTTCGGCGACACGGGCAGCGCAGCTGATGCCACGAATTAGCACGCCGCAATCCCAGATAAGGAAAACAAACACACGGTGTGAAAATCATACTACACGTTTCCTTTCACGGACAGAATGACAGCGGACTACATACAGATACTAGACATCAAAGCAAATCTCCGTGTTCGTTCCTTCCACTCGCCGTGCGCATGCAGTGTGTACGCTACGCGCGCGCACAGCCGGCCACACCCACACATGTACACACAGGTCGGCAACACAGAGCCGCCTGCTCTGCTCCTATCTCTCTGCTTGTATCTCCTCTTCATTGCGGTGTCATCAGATCAGGTGTGTGTGTGTCGTCTAGCGCACATCACCGTGCGCCTACCCTAGTGGCTAAGCGCGCGTATAAAGGCCTTGCGCTTGCGCTCACATGGAGATAACATCCTGGAGAAGGGCTCCCCTCTCAGCTGCGCCCCAAGGAACACACCATCTCTACTCTAGTTTAAAAGCCTTAAGTTCCTCCTCGTTTCCATACAAAAGCTTTTCGTCAAGGAGAAGCAAACCCCGGATCGCGCGCTCTAACTGGAGGCCCTGCTCGATTCAGGTATGGCCATCGTCAGCAAGCTCCACTTCTTCCATTCATGGCTTCCTCTACTGTCTGTAGCTCAACGCTCTCTTCTTAATTAGATTCCGTGTTCTCCTTTTTCCCGCGTGTATAGAGAAAGTTGAGCTTTATTCATCCCCGTTTTGATACATCCATCTGTTGGTTCCCGTTTTCATACATCCATCTGTTGGTGTTTTGAGGTACTACTATGATTCTGTCCCAGTTTGGTAATCTTAACAGAACAGCTAGTAGGAATTCACCTCATCAGTATGCATAGCAATATACAGTACTTCTAATGAAGTAGGACAACTCCTGTTTCTGGTTTCATTCAACCCCTACCTCATCAGGACAAAGAAATTAGCCAATTGATTGATGCATATAAGCAGCAGGGCATCCACAGCTTAACTGTTTTGGGAAACTACGTACCCAAGTCATCGATCTGCAGTATTGCTCGGACCAGTGCTTCCATTACATGCACCAACCATCTGCAGTACTGCAGGTGAAGTTGTTGCTGCTAATCATGACCACAATCCATTTCAGTCGCTATAGCTAAACTAGTTACGCAACGCAACGAAGTATACTACTAGTACTTGTCAGGATCCCTAAAAGTGTTAATAAGGAGGAGTGCTACTGCTACTACATAATTAGGTGTCCTAGATTACCAACCAAAATGGATGATAAACCCACTGGCCGATCTTTGGACCATGTAACCGTGGCCCTGTCAGACGTTGACACTTGCCTTAATCTGTTGAATCGGTTGGTCAGTTGGTGTCACACGCGGACACAAAAATAGTGACCAAAGTGTTCCAATGCGTCTTCTCCTCTGAGGCTCTGACGGGTGCGTCCTCGCATCTCAATTATTTTCTTCTTTCACGGCCGGTGACGTCTCCTGCTGTTGTAGACTAGTGTTGCTGGTGACCATGCCGTTCGATCTGGAAGGAGCTCAAATAATGCTGCAGGCCAGTGTATGCCATGTTCGTGGGAAAAAAAATACTAGTATACTGTAATAAGGTTCCATCCTGTGAACCATAATAATTCAGTTTTTCTGCTCATGGAGTCAGGCTTCTGAGACATCGAATTGTAATAATTTTGTACTATGTTTGTAACGTCTATCTGAAATCTGCTGCTTCTAGTTCCAGGAGCAGGAGGTCGTTAAGACATCTCGTCGCCTGAGAATGTTGCGCGAAAGATGGCCGGGATGTGTGTTTCTGCTCGCCATTCTTCTGTCGAACGCGTCAGGTATGTGATATCGACTCTGCAATTCAGCTTCTGCTCCTATTTCTTTCAGTACAGTATTCAGTATACTGCCTCCCGGGTTCCTTTCTTGCTCTTCTTTCTGTCGCCCAAGATTCTTTACTTAACTCGAAATACTACGTGACCATACACAGCATCGCAGAAAGAAAGAAATGATGTGACACGGCGATACGTGTTTTCTGATTTTCTCAATGACATGACGGCACACAAAGTATTTTTTTTTCAAAAGTAGTATGCAGCATTACAAAGGGACTTTGAAGCTTCCATGCTCAGGATATATGCTTGTGCGTTCCCTTTTAGGAGTCTTATCTTCAGTTGAGTCATATACTGTAAGCAAAACGAGACGCAGACACGCGTCCAAGCTCATCCGTTCATGGCCTCATGTTTAAGGAACTGAATGATCCGCTATACCTACCTAATATTTCCTTCTTGATGATTGTACCCCTCCTTTGTGACACATGTAAAAGCCTCATCGGTGGTCTCTTTCCATACCTGCCAATCAAGTGTCACTCTCTTCAACTATCTAGTATTAAACATTTGTACGCTCAAGTACTGAACCCTGAAGCCATGCTGCACTAATACAGAAACAATTCGAAGCGTTCCTATACAATTGTTGGACAGGCTTGCCAGAACATCTTAGGAGTACAGTATTTTGGAACAGAGGAAGTACTAATTAAACAAGAACTGCAGCTTACACAATCCTTGCTACACGTTGACAACCGAGGAGAATTGTTACAACTACTAGTGTACTAGTAGCACGGAAGAACTACAGCTTAAGTGCTTAACTATACTGACACCTGAACTGAAGTTACTGAACTTTACTTTGTTGCATTTCATGGTGGACAGGCAGCGTGATCCTCCCGTCGAAGAGCTCACCGTCAGACTTCGCGAAAATCGTCCAGTCTAAGCAGACCAAGCAAACGCACGTATGCGGCGGGGCAGATCACCGGCTGCTGCGATCCCTCGCCAACACCGGAGCAGAGGTCATGATCACGATCCCCAACGAGCAGCTGCAGCACATCGCCGAGTTCCGGGAAGAGGCCGACCTCTGGGTCGCCACCAACGTCGTGCCGTTCCTCCCGGCGACCAAGATCACGCACGTCCTGGCGGGCAGCGACGTCCTGATCATCTCCCCCGGGGAAGCGTACACTCTGGTCCCCGCAATGCTGAACCTTCACACCGCGCTCGTCGCCGCCCGCCTCGACGGCCGCGTCAGGGTGTCCACCGCGCTGTCCGGACTGGACCTCGCTCCGTCCGCCGTCACGGAGCACCTTCTGCGGTTCATGAGGGACACCGGCTCGCCGTTCTTTCTGAAGGCTCGCCCGTCGGAGGCTACCGACGCCAGGGTCGACGACGTGTACGCCGCGATGCGCGCGCTGGGGTTTTCGGGCATCCCGCTGATCGCGGCGGAAGCAGAGGAGGAGCTCGGCGGCGCGGCGCTGCTGGTGTACCACAGCTACATGTATGGCCGCCGTCCCGGTGGCGGCGCGAGGCGGTCGCTGGCGACGGGGACGTTCTGCGTGGCGCTCCAGAACGCGGACCCGACGGCGCTGCAGGCGGGGCTCAGCTGGGCGTGCGGTCAGGGCCACGCCGACTGCTCCGCGATACAGCCCGGAGGGGCCTGCTACAAGCAGAACGACGTCGCCGCGCTGGCTTCCTACGCCTACAATGACTACTACCAGAAGAGCGCGAGCACCGGCGCCACCTGCTCCTTCAATGGCACCGCCACTACCACTGCCACCGACCCCAGTAAGCAAGCAGTTTGGTCGATTTCTTACTCCGTACCACCATGGATCGATCACTGTTTATGATCTCTGATTATTTCATGTTAATCACTCGTTGCAGGCTCAGGATCGTGCGTCTTCGCAGGAAGGTGAGCGCGATTTCGATCCCCTGATAATACTTGAAATACAGAGCACATTTGTGCCCACGCACATCCATCCCAGAAAATTTCAAAGAATCTGACAGTTTCATGGCATGGTTGCAGCACGGCGGCAGGAGGTTCCAACTCGAGTGTGCCGAGCGCCAGTCCTCCGACAAGCCTCGTCCCTCCGTCAGGTCTCGCTCCTCCGTTCGGCTCGAGCCCTCCGTCGGACTTCGGGCCCCCGGGAGCTGGCACAACCCCTCCGAGCGCCTTCGGCCCACCGTCTGGTTTCGGTCCCCCGTCTGCCTTCGGCCCACCGGGGAGCGGGAGCGGGACCTTCGGCCCCAGCGGCACGCTCGAGCCTTACGGCAGCGGGTGCCGCCACGTTGCCTCTTTGGCTGTCTCGGCTGTTCTGTCCGCCATCGTTCTTGCCGTTCTTCTCCCATCGCCCCATGCAATGTAAATTATCCGAGTGACACATTGGATTAGCTATAGAGAGCTCATGCTGTCGTTAGCTACTACTCCCTCCGTTTAGGAATATAAGATGTTTTAGGTTTGTGAAGGATATGTATCTAGATATGTTTTAGTGTATAGGTTTAAATGAATCTAGACACTAAAATGTGTCTAGATACATCTCATACACAAACCTAAAACATCTTATATTTCTAAACGGAGGGAGTATATATATATGCTTACGGGGTTCTGTCTGTAACATCTTCTTATACAGTGTGTTCTTAGAGCAGCACGTACGATCTTGGGTCTTGTAGATGTCAGCTTTTATGTTTAACAATCGTATATATATGGAGCATACATGTCACGATTTCTAGTATTGCGTAATCGGTACGAAGAACCTGAGTGCTATCACATGACGGAGAAGACCTTAGAGCATCTCCACCGAACGTGCGCTAACGCTATACTCTGGCGCCGTAAAACTCGGATGGAGCAAGCTGCGACAGGTTAGAGTGCGCGGCACCTACGCTCTCTCCGCTGGATGCTCCATTTTACAGCGCGCGGTTGAGTAAAACAGGCCCCGTCACCAGGCGCAGCAAATTTGGGCGTGCGGCTGGCACAAACAACGATCACAAGCATCTACTATATCAAGAAGATCAAAATAATCAAATAAATTCAATAACAAATAGCTCTAATTTTTCGAAGTCTCAACCTATATAGCATAGTTCAAATCAATGACATAGTTCAAACAGAAAATACAATTTCAACAACACTTTTGCTTCGGTCCCCCATCCCCTATTTCTTCTCAAACTATGACAACAAAAATTCGATACCGATTCGTTTCGAAGACCGTACGAACTCATCTAATACGGTATAGTCCTCTTAGACGTATACTCACCATACACGTATACTCATGCGCCCGCGGGAGGCGGAAATCGAAAGTTATATAATAGAAGCAACAAAATTTATAACATGGCATACAAAGACGTAGATCACGATAACAAGAGGTGGCATCAGCCGGTAAGAACATGGAGTATACCCACCTCGACCGAGTACACCTCTACGGAGTTATACATAACCTGAATACGAGTTTCGGCGGGTCAAAATAAAGCTGGCCCGTTCAAACATAAGTTTGAAGGGGGGGGGGACCGAAGCACATCAAAATAATTTCATCACAAATGAGCCTCAAACAAATACAAACGCATCATTTGTCACAATCTTCATAGTCATTGCTATCTCCATTCTTGGACGATGGTGTTGGCTTGAGCCGTTGAATCTCTATAGGCATCATTGGAAGAAGGCCTTGGATCAATCAAGGAGGCCATACATCCCCCCACCGGCTCTCCTATGGCATCCATGCGACCCATGCCACCTGAAGTGCCTCTTATCTCACCCATGCTTTCAAGTCATATGCATCCCATACCTCCAAATGGTACCGGTGGTGGTCCCATGCCTCCATAGCCAACCGAAGTGCCTCCCATGCCACCCATATCTCCATAACCACCGATCGGTACATTCACCCCTTCATTTTGCCCCTTTAAGAGGTTTGCCACATTTCTTTTTTTGTCCAACACTTCATCGCGAGCTAGGTTTAGGTACTCTTTTTTGCCTCTTATCCATGTTTGAAGTTCCCATGAAAAAAATCCTCCTCTCTTATTCCACTAAGCGTTGATGCTCCTCATTGGTCAGCTTCTTCTCCTCCAATGCTAACTTCCGTGCCTCGGCCACCAAACTTCTTATCAACTTTCTATCTTTGTTGTGTTAGACGTAGGATTTGGGGGAACTGGCTCAACTCTCTAGGGGTGGCCTATCACATATATATAATAGATGTGTTATAATGGTACAATACACGTACATATATAAAAAAGCTATACACAGTCTAACATCCTCCCTAAATCTTAGCCACTTCCTAAAGAATCTAGAAGGGTAAGATTGCGCCTACAGACCTCGAACTGTGGTAGAGGCAATGGCTTGATGAAGATGTCTTCAAGTTGATCCTTAGAACAGATGAACTTGATCTGTAGTCGCTTCTATGATATACGTTTCCGTACAAAGTGATAGTCAACTTCAATGTGTTTCGTTCGGGGTATGAAATACCGGATTTGTAGAAAGGTATGTAGCACCGATGTTATCACACCAAAGGATAGGAGGCTGTGATTGGGAGATACCCAATTCCTGAAGCAAAGATTGTACCCAGATAATCTCTACAGTAGCATTAGCCACAGCCATATACTTAGCTTCAGTACTGCTACGTGGTATGGTAGCATGTTTCCGAGCACTCCAGTCGATCAAGTTAGAGCCAAAGAACACAGCATAGCCCCCCATGGATCGCCTGTCATCCGGACTTCCAGCCCAGTCTGCATCAGAATACGCCAAGAGGACCCTAGAGGGGTTCGGCCGAATATGCAGCCCATGAGACACTGTGAGTCGTATATAGCGCAAATGCGTTTAACAACTAAACAATGAGTGTGGCGAGGTGCCTATAGATACTGAAAATCTCTGTTGACAGCATAAGAAATATCTGGTCTCGTGATCGTCAAGTACTGGAGACCACCAGCAATACTTCTGTACTCCGTCGCATCCATAGAAGACAGAAGCTCACCATCAACAATAGTGATCTTGTCAGTAGTAGACATAGGTGTGATAGTCGTCTTGCACTTAAGCATCCCAGCCCGCTGCAACAAATCCAAGTAATACTTCTTCTGCGCCATAACAAGTCCATCAACACGAGAAGTAACCTCCACACCAAGAAAGTAGTAAAGCTTCCCAAGGTCTTTGATAACAAAATTAGCACCAAGATCACGAACAAGAACATCAGAAGCTGACTGAGAAGAGTTGACTAGAATAATATCATCCACATAAACCAGAAGATACATAGTGACCTTAGGCTTCTGTATAAAAAATAATGATGAGTCAGCAGTGGACATCGCAAAACCATGAGCACGAAGGGCTGTCGCAAGACGGGCATGCCATGCATGAGGAGCTTTCTTTAGACCATAGAGCACTTTGGTGAGACGACATATATGATCAGGACGATCAGGATCAGAAAACCCAGGCGGCTGTCGCATATAAACCTCTTCCTCTAGCAAGCCATGAAGAAAAGCATTGGATCAGAAAACCCAGGCGGCTGTCGCATATAAACCTCTTCCTCCAGCAAGCCATGAAGAAAAGCATTCTGCACATCAAGTTAACAAAGAGACCAACCTCGAGTAACTGCAATAGAGAGAAGAAGCCTGATGGTGGTAGGCTTGACCACTGGACTGAAAGTGTCTTTATAGTCAAGACCATAGCGCTGCCGAAATCCTCTGGCAACAAGACGTGCTTTATATCACTCAATAGACCCATCAGAATGCTTCTTCACCTTGAAGACCCATTTAGAATCAATGATGTTGACTCGTGGTGGTGGAGGAACAAGAGTCCGCGTCTCATTGCGAAGAAGAGCGTGATACTCCTGCTCCATAGCCTCTCTCCAATGAGGGATGCTCATAGAAGCCTGGTACGTGCGGGGCTCGAAGGACAGATCTGCAATAGCAGCAGTCATACACACAGCATGCCAAGCAACAGTACCGTCAGTGCACTCCTTTGGATGAAAAATTCCACTATGGCTGCGTGTATGTGGATGCAGAACAAAAGCCGTCGAGGTTGATGGTGCAGCCGACACAAGGCTGGGTGACGGCGACGGAGAGGGCCCAGCCGGCGAGGGGCTAGGCGACAGCGATAGCGATGGCCCAGTCGGCAAGGGACTAGGCGTCGGGGAGCTGGGCGACGCGCTAGGCATCGGCGAGGCCGAACCAGAGCCCACCAAAGGCGTTGCTAGCACTGGGTTGCTCAGCGAGGGAGACAGCCCGGGAGAGACGAGCGACGATGGCGAAGCGGGCGTAGCAGGCAGAGCGCTGGGCGTTGGCGAGGTGGGCGTGGCGGGCCAGGCGCGTGCCGAGGCTGGCCTAGGGCCATTGGGTGACAGAGCACACGAGGACGTGTTGTCCTGGCGTGCATTGGCACGGACCTAGGCCATGCAGAGGCACGACACAATTGACGTGCCGTCAGATGGCATCGAGGAGGGAGGTGCTAATGCCTCCAAAATTTCTAAACGAGCCCCACGTATAGTGGCTGCACCATGGTTAGGCAATAATACATGAGAGTATGCAACATCATCAAATTGGTCAGAGGCAATAGATGATGAATGCATGGATGTGGGTTCAGTGGTGGACACAGGGAGTTTGGCAGAGGGAAAACATGCTCATCAAACACGATATCCCGGGATATGTAGACACGATTACTGGGAACATGAAGACATTTGTAACCTTTATGAAGGAAACTATAGCCAAGGAAGACACACTTTTTAGACCTAAATTCCAGCTTAGGTTTGTTGTAGGGGCGTAAGTACGACCAACAAGCACACCCAAACACTTTGAAGAATGTATAATCAAGCTGTTTATTAAGGAGAGTCTTCATGTTTAGAACACGTGTGGGAGTAAGATTGATGAGAAAACATATAGTGGTAAAGGCACCACTTCAAAATCTAAAGGGAATAGATGCATGGGCCAAAAGAGTAAGACCAGTTTTAACAATTTGACGATGCTTACGTTCTACAAAGCTATTATGCTAATGTGTATGTGGACATGCTAAACGATGCGTGATCCCAAGCAACTAGAAGAAGGAATTGAGGTTGCGATACTCACAACCCCAATTAGACTGAATATGATTTTTTTTTGCTCGAGAAGGCGTTCAACATGTTTTTAAAACTGAACAAAAATATCAAACACATCAGATTTGCGCTTAATAAGATAAAACCAAGTAAAGAGACTGGAAGCATCAATGAAACCGACATAATAATTATGACCACTAACAGACGTCTGAGCATAACCCCATATATCTAAAAACACAAGTTCTAGAGGATGTTTCACCTCACGACTAGACTCTGAAAAGGAAAGTTGATGACTCTTCCTTTGCTGACAAGCATCACACTACTACGTCTTTATTACTAGGCATGCTAGGAAGCTCATGACGATGCAAAACATGTCGGACGATAGGAGTGACAGGATGAGCAAGACGAGCATGCCACTGTGACGATGATACACGAACTCCAGTGATAATTCGAGAGACGTGAGGCTGCTCCAAGTGATAGAGACCCTGGCAAAGGCGCCCGCTAAGTAGAACATCCCTCGTGCCTCGATCCTTAATAAAAAGATCAATATGGTGAAATTTACAGAATACATTATTATAATAAGTGAGTTTAGAAACTAAAAAGAGATTACGCATCACAGATGGAACTCTAAGGATATTACGAAGTTTGCATGACCAATGAGGAGAGATGCTTGACCAATATGAGAGATGTGCATACCTACTCTATTGGCGGTGTGGACCTTGACGGTGCCGTGATAAGCCTCACGGGAGTGGAGCTTGTTCATCTCGTTCATGAGATGATCCGTAGCCCCAATATCCATGTACTAGTGGGGGTCGACGGAGTAGGACTGCGTGTAGCCCTGGTCCTTCGATGCTGGGCGATCAGCCATGGTAGCTTGACGCTCATTGTTCCTCGTGTCCTTGCCGTCATTGCCAAGGCAGAGGAAACTCTTCTAGAAGCAGTGATGGCAGTTGGAGGCCCAGTGTCCTTCGCGCCCGCTGAGATGGCACACACGCGATTGGCGCCCCCGTAGAGGGGCTCGACATAGGAGGGGGAGCCGAAGGTGCGGCAGGGCCCTTGCCCGAGGCGGACGAGGCGACACTAGAGGGGCCACGACCTCATTTGTAGGTGGAATTTGCCGTGGAGGTGTCGCGGCTGCGGATGGCACGACGCGCCTCCACACGCTACTCGGTGAGAAGGATGCATGGATAGAGCTCATGCGCCATCATCGGAGTCTCACGTTCATTGATGATCTCGACCAAACCGTCATACTCCTCGTCGAGGCCATTGGCGATGTAGGATTTAAACTCGGCGTCGGTGAGGGGCTGGCCAATAGAGGCCAGCGTGTCGGCGAGGGACTTGACCTTGTTGTAGAACACCATCGCCATGGAGTCGAGTTTCTCACACTCGCCAAGATGGCGACGGAGGGTGCTGGAGAGAGCCTGCGAATGTGACGCAAAGGAGCGCTCTAGGATGGTCCAGGCTTCATGGGAGGTCTTGGCAAAGACAAGCATCCCGACAACCTTCGGGGTGAGTGACCCCTGGATGGTCGAGCGATTGGCCTGGTCCTGCCCCGTCCAAACACGGTGCGCCGGATTACAGACCGGACCGTTTACGCTATCCACAAGCGCAGGGGGACATGGGAGAGTTCCATCAACGTACCTGAGCAGGTAATGACTCCCAAGGAGCAGCAGAACCTGCACACACCAGAAAATATAATTATCCTGCGACAACTTGATTGTGATGAGATGGCCAAAGTGGAATGGCGCCGACAACAAGCAATGCGTGAAGACTACCGGGGGAGCGTTAGGGCGCGGGGGCAGCGGCTCCAACACAGGAGGCGAAGATGCAGGGGCGCATGCATGGAGGCGGACTGTGACACCACAGGAGGAGCGTCGAGAGACACGGGCGCGGAGGCCGCAAGCGGCACGGTGGACTCCGCGGGTGCGGACGACACCAATGCAACGACGACGACCGGGAGTGCGACACTGGGCGAGGCCGACGGTGAGATCACCGGAGGGTTGGACAAGAGCGACCCAACGCTAAGGGTGCCGATCGCCGGCGCCGTCATGGCAGCGCGGTCAATTAGGATCGAGATAAGGGCGACGAGGAAGGCCGAAAGGAGACCGATGGTGGAGGAGCCAGACGAAGAGGCATTGGTCATAGCGTCGCGAGCGGTGGAAGACGGAAGCGTGATGAGGATCGGTGGAGGAGGACCTCGAGGCAACAACCGAAGATGGCGGTGGCGGCGGGGTGAAGTGCGGCGACGACAGCGACGGGGTGGAAACCCTAGGCGGTGGGCGACTAACCTAGTCTAATACCATGTTAGCGTAGGATTTGGGGGAACTAGCTCAAACCTCTAGGGGTGGCCTATCATATCTATATAATAGATGTGTTACAATGATACAATTATACCTGGGCATGTTCCGGGCCGGGCCGGGCTCGGGTCCGGGCTCGGTCCGGGCCTGACAAAGCCCGCCCGTGCAAACCCTAGGCCCGAGCCCGGCCCGGCCCGGCTGTCGGGCCTAAAAACTGAGCCCGAGCCCGGCCTGTGGTACACATTTTTCTTCGGGCCGTCGGGCCGCGGGCCGGGCTTCTCCCTATTTTTCACTTTTCTCTAGCCCGAGCCCGGCCCCCGTGCATCCTTCGGGCCGCAATTGTGAAGCCCAGGCCTAGCCCGTGGTCCTTAAAAGCCCGGCCCGTCGGGCTTTTTTCGGGCTGGGTCGGGTCGGGCCGACCGGGCCGGGCTGCCCATGCCCAGGTATGGATACAATACACGCACACATATACAGAAGCTATACACAGTCTAACATGTTGTATTCTTCTCTTGCATTGGCCATCCTTTCCATAGCCTTTTCTATGTCATCATCACCGTTCTTCCTCCCCTTCATATCTTTGGCAGCCTTCTTTCCAAGCATGGGTCTTCTTGTGTTGGCAACCGAGTGAGGAGTGAAGCTTCTCTTCTTGTCCACATCACTTGAACAATCATCATCTATGATAGTTGCCTTCACGGTTGCATGCATGGCCATTGTTGGCACATCCATCCCTCGGTTCCTCCACTTCTCCTCATTTCCTAGCACATCATAGCAATGATGCAATGTAAATGAATTCCCATGTATCTTCTTTCCCTTCTTGGTACTTTTTCCCTCATCTCGGTACAAGTCTTGACCAATGCTAAGCTACGTTGTGAACACAAAGAGAAGAAATGAGTCATGTACAATAAGAAATACATCACAATCATCGAAATGGAACACTAACACAATGGAATACTTACCCTATCGACATCATTGGTGCCGCTTTGGTTGATCACATCAACATCCTTTTGCCCACCCGCCCACTTTTGACAATCGATGTTGATCGTCGACTAACGGGACCGGAAATAATGGAGAGTGCACACATTTCCACTTGTGTTTTGTGCATCAAAGTATTCCTTCATTCTCATCCAATTCTCTCTCGAGTTTGGTCCGTGCAAACTGAGAGATCCATGCCAATGTTCAACCAAGCCTTGCAAACCAAGCAATCCTCCTCCATAGTGTAGTTTGCCGTCCTCCCTCTCGGCGGCTCAATCAAGCCTTCACCATCCTCATACACTTCAAACTCCTCCTCTTCACCATTATCTTCATCCACATCCACATGTGCTTGTGAGAAAGATGAGGGGACGTTCATAGCATCTAAGAAGCTCTGATCATCGACACTACATTGCACAGACATGTGTCAAACTCCTCCTCTACAATCAACTTTATAAAAAAAGAAGAGAAAATTTACCTTGTTGCCATTTTGTCGAGCATGTTGCGCACGCCGCTGCTGCGAATGCCGTCGACTGCGCCGGTGGACGATGAGGAGGCGGAGTGCTCCCTGACGCCTGGAGGATCGGCGGCTGCTGGACGCGCCGAGCGATGACCTTCTTCGTGGCCTTCGCCTTTGGTTTTTGGGCGCCTACTGCCGGTGCCAGACGCTTGGGAGCAGGGACCCTTCCCTTTGCCGGCGTGGTTGGCGGCAGCTGCACAGAGCCGGCGCTGGCTTTGGGCCAGGGTGGAACGAAGATGACGTGGGTGGCGGCAGAATTGCTCCCGGTGGCGGCGATGGCGCTAGGGTTTGGCGGTGGCAGTGCGGTGGGCGGAGTATGGAGGGGCCGGGGGCGTGTCGGAGGTCCCGTTCATCGCTGGAATTATGCCGGTGGCTGCACGGAAGGGGAGAGGGCGATGGAGTCGCACGAGCGCGGGTGATTTTTCCGAGCGGTTGGTTTTTCGCGCGCGTCGCCCGCGGTAGTGCGCGATATAGTTGGCGCACCAAATATTCGGCGCCGGATAACACAAAACACCACGCCACACTATATTTTTACAGCGCATACCCAGATACAACGTCTGCTGGAGGAGCGCTAGAGGGTTGCTTCACGCTATATGGTCGGTTTATTTAGTGCAACGCTAGTATAGCGTTTCTGATGGAGATGCTCTTGGCCTAACATGTTTTGAATTTTGAAGTGCTGTTACATCACTTTTTAAACGGCCGCCACAACTTCAATAGTGGAGTACTAATTTTAGAGACTTGGAATTATTTTTGCTAGCTCGAAATCAAGCTCACTAATTTCAGAAGTACTTACCGGGAGTTCAAGTTCAGTTGTCGAAAAAAAAGAATCTGTGCAACAACTACATTATGAGACATCCCACGTCTGCACCAATCGACAATTGCTCTTCCCGGCCGGATAAGTTAAATTCAAACCGTGTCTCCGGTATCGGCCTCTCGCGTCGATAGTCGGCAGCAACCGCGTCATTGAAACTGAGCAACTTCCTGGCCCCACAAACCCTCGTGACTCTGTGCCACCCGACGCAGAGCGCCATCAGCACCGCGGCAATGGCGAACACCCTCCACCCGGCCACGACGCAAGCGTATGGCACGGCGAACAACCTCCACCCGGCCACGACGCACGCGTAGGCCAAGAACGTCGATGGCACGGCACACATGGCCACGGGTGGGGGAAGCCGCAACGACATGCGGTAGGGTCGATCAACTCTGGGTGCTTCACGTCGAGCTAGAGGAAAGAGGCAAACTCAAGTAGCGTGTCGAGGCCAGTGACGGCGTCATTGCCCGGACAAGGTCTAAGTAAAATCGATTTTCTCAGTGCTTGCTCCGTGCAATTTCTATCATAAAGCTTCACTTTTCTGTACAACTTAAAAGAAAACCACAAGCTTAGCCCGGGCAGCTGCCTGGGCATGCTGGGCCTTGGCTCCGCCACTGGTCGAGGCTGTACATGAAATTGATGGTAGAAACAACGTTGTTGAAACTGAGGAAGGAGAAGACGATGGTGACGGCCGTCGAGTTGACGATGGCGACCCACATGGTCCCAGTGCGAGCGGTGCGGCGTGTGAAAACGACTGGGAGGAGGCCGAGGTCCGCCATGCCGAGGAGCTATAACGCGCCACTGCTCATCCGGGCCTCGAACTTGCCGACCGAGGAGGTCATCGCGCCGGACCCGTCCAGTACTTGAGCCAAGGACCACCGATGATGCCTGTTTAGAAACACAAAATTACCTTTTTCTTTGAAGAGAACACATTTTTTAAGAAGACAAACTAGCATGGTGGCCCTCGCAAATGCGAGGGCAGCTCTTTAAAGTTTTGAACTGACTTGAAAAAACGTTTCTAAGTTTATAGCATGTTGTAGGATTCTATGATTGCATATATGTTGTGCTCATAAATACTCCATAATGGAATAAATAAAAAACTGGAAAATTTAGTCATGAGCAGTATTACTAACCATATATATGTCATTTTAAACAATCTTAAATTAGTTCCTATATTTGAAATTTCGACCGTAAGATGGATGATACTTTTTTGCAATCTTAAATACCTATGTTATGTTGTGAGTCATCGGTATTCTATAAAGTTATGCATTTTTTCGTCCAAGAAATAATTATAGGTCCACATGATAAATAGTAAGATGGTGTTTAGAGGATATATAGAATAGCACAATTAAATTTTCATATTGAAGTAACTTATCCTTGTTAACTGCTAGAATAGAGTAAGGTTCGATGATTTTCTTTTTTCCAGATCTCTATGTTCTCACTTAGTGGTTCTTGAATACATGACATTCTACTTCTCTTTCGAAAGCTAGTCATCTAGACGTGAAAATATCCAAAGTGCAATTTTGGCCATTACTTTGGTTGTGAATAATTCCTTGGTCACCGTTTATTAAAAAACAATTGATAAAATGAAATAGAGGCAAAATTTGCATTGTGATTATCAAGGTTAGAGAGCTGGGATTGCAAGTTTTTTAGAACCTTATATATTTTTAAGATGGATCAAATAAATTTTCCTTACCTCTCTCCATGCTATGATCCACGCGAATCCATTTTTTCTCCGCCATGCATGTGTCATGTCATGTAACATTATTACATCATTACAGATGCTATAGTTTTGGCTAATGAATCATTTACATTAATCCATATGATCAAATTTTAAAAGTTTAGAAACCATGGAAAGTAGAAAAAAGCTACGTGTTTTATCACATCGTAAAAAAGAATAGTTACTCGGGACCCTTATACATTTTATCGAAAAGGTTACACTCGAAGAACTTTTCTTAAATTAGTAGGACTGTATTAAACTAAACACTTAGCATATAAAACACTAAGACAATCTATAATGTTTTCAAATTGTTTTGAGGAAAACATTGCATTTGGGTTACCGATGATGAGTACGAAGTTCTTCATAGGCTGCTAACATAAAACCATGCTACTTGGTAGTCATATTTACTCAGAATTCTTTTTATTTTGAATGGTTGGAAAACATAGAAAGTGAAAGCATATGGTCGGGCAGTGGCACGTTGTCTGGTTAGAAACTATAGACATATCACCACCATGAGTTTGAGAGCTCACAATCTTGTGGTTGATCGTCCCATGCGGAATTAAACATTTCCGGTTAATATTTATAGTTAGGATAGAGGAATTTTTAATATGTCTACAAATTATTGTAAAAATAGTCAATTTTTCATAGTTAAAAACATTCATGGCCAATATCCCATGCTTTTACAAACTTGGTTAAATTTTACCTTATTTGGCTTTTGAAAACATTTACACGCCTTACATTTTAAAACAAAGAAATTTGAATATGTAAACTCATTTCTTACGTAAATAAGAACATTTACATAGTTGAGTAGGTACCTTAATTGCCACGTTTAGGATGTACCCCACCTTGCAAGCTGTCAGGACATGGTGGAGACACATACATAAACATAACACTAAAACATGTTTGTACTTTAAAGAGTCTTTTTTTTTCATTACTACCTCCATACCGGTTTATTGGACTAACATGGGATTTAACAAAAAAGTTTGACCATAAAATTAAAAAATAAAACATGAATCATATTTTGCAAAAATTATACCATTAGATTCATATTTAGATCTTTCTAATGATATAGTTTGTGTGACATATGACTCATATTTTATTGATCAAATTTGCAGTCAAACATTTTTTTAACTCTATGTTAGTCTAATAAATCGTATGGAGGGAGTACTTGGATTTATAATATTATAGACGTTAAACATATCATATAATTTATTGCAGGTTAAGATGAGCAACACAACTTTATGGTAAGATCACACGTCTAACAGTCTAAATAGTCTAAATAAATGTCAGGCTTTTTTACTTCTTTTAGTAACAATCCAGATTCCACATAAATCTTGCAAGTCAAAGCGTACGTGTAAGATAATTATTAATTTCGGTTATATCACAACCATTAATTATATATTTAAATATTTTCTTTTCTTTTCTTTCTGGACCACTCCAACGTGAACTTTTCCACATCAAAGCATGCAGCCACAACCAGTTCCTAGTCATCGATCCTTGACTAATTCCTCTATCTTTTTGATGAATGTCCTTACCACAGTCCTGGTTACGCACGGGGTATAGCTGGTTCCGTCTTTTTTTTTTTCCTTTTTAAACTGGATTCCATCTTCACATATAAACTTTGATCAATTTGTTGGTCCGTGTGGCCAGCTAGGTCGTCTCCCGCATATTTTGTTGTGCCGTTTTCGAGCATGCATGTGTCGATCCCGTTACCAAGTTGCATGTGTGCCCTATTGACCCCTGTAGGTGACACTATTGACCGTTGTTTGTACCAACAGTTTTACGTAACCTTTTATTATCGGTTAATCGTAGCCATCAATAGTAGATCTAACAGTCTATATATTTTAGGTGATGTGGATTAACGTGATGCCTTGAAAAACAACCTTATATTGCTTTTAGTATATAATAGATTGTTCTTCGAACAAAGTGCACTTTATTACTCTTGAATTTGTCCCAAGGTTCAGATTATAGCCATGGACTCTGGTTTAGTTTACAGCCACAAACTCGTGAAATCATCCAAAATATATGTCCTAAATTAGATGTCATAGATTTGTAAATTTGCATGTAACTAAAACACTATCAAGGCAAATATATGGACAGGGGGAATACATCTTTCTAAACGATTGCCTCCTTTCAACAAAGCCCACACAAGCGATCCACTAGCCACTCTTGGACGAAAATAACGTAACCCTAATAACCTTATTATAAAGGCTAATTATGTCTGTGCACATCATTGCATCATGTTGATTGACACAACTGAAATGAAAGAAGAAGCACCAAATGGAAAAAAATCAACACATACTGCACATCATTGCCTCACGTAACCGTAACCTGAAAGAAACCTCTCGGATCGGATACAATCAATGAATATACTTTTGAAGAAATCATTGACAAATTGAAGGAGTTTGCTATGGCACGTGCGGGCCTGCGGGGACATTCGGGATCCTCTCCACGCAATCGGCTGGCTAAAATTAATTATGACCCTGGTGGTGTGACACGATCTAGGAGAGCAGACGTGGTCGTTCTACAACACCACATATTGAACGTGTGTTGCTTAAAAATAGGGTAGATGCATCATGCATCACTAGAGCAGCACGTACGATCTTGGGTCTTGTAGATGTCAGGTTTCATTTTTAACAATCGTATATATATATGCATCATACATGTCACGATTTCTAGATTGCCTAATCGGTAAGAAGAAGCTGAGTGCGATTACACGACGCAGAATACCTTAGCCTTACATGTTTTGAATTTAGAAGTGTTGTAACATACTAACTTTTTAAGAGGCCGGCACATTTTCTTTTTTTAAAATAGGCACGTTTTATTACTTATTGAAGTAATGGTTACACCAGGCCTTTATATAACTAGTATGCACACATCCGCTCAACAACGAAAGAAAAAAAGTTAGCTAAAAAGACGTTACAACAAGCACTATTTAGTAAGATTCCTAGAGCTATGAAAGGTCAATCATTAAATTACGCGGCTATCCATGTTGAGAGAAAATATCTCTCGTCGTATCTTTGAATAACGAACACCCCTTCGCAAACAAGTCTCGATACTCCACTCGTTGCAGAGTCATGCATGAACGCAGAGTAGCCATGGCACGATACAAAACCTGCAAGTTAGCAGACAGTTTGTTATTAAAAACCTTGTCATTTCTACATATCCACAATGACCAAATAATAGCAAACGCTTCCAACTTAAAGAAAGTACTGAATTTATCATCAATCCCATGTCGACAAATACATTAGTAACCGATCCCGAAGAAGATAAATCAGAGGCTACTTAGATGATTGACCATATAACACGAGCTAATTTACAATGGAATGGTCTCCTCTTGGTGACAAAAAACGCATTGTGCACTTTCATGGCAATTTCTCTTAACAAGATTATTTTTTGTAAGAATAACCCCTTTACGAAGGTACCATACGAATATCTTCGTTTTTAGTGATATCTTCATCTTCAAAATTTTACAATTATTTTAAGGGTCCGGCACATATACAGTTTCAATAGTGGAGTACTAATTTTAGAGACTTGGAATTGTTTTTGCTAGCTCAAAATCCAGCTCACCTAATTAGAAGTACTCACCGGAAGTTCTAATACCTAAATCTTAAAATAGATATATATTACAGGCTTGTTAAAATTTTAATTAATCTATATACTAAATAATGTCTAGATTCATTTAAATTTTTATAAATCTGTGATATCTATTTAAGACGACCGAGGGAGTATTTCAGTTGTCGAAAAACATAAACAAATTCAGTGCAACAACTACATGAGACATGCCACGTCCGAACCAATCGACAATACCTCTTCCCGGCCGGACCAAGTTAAATTCAAAACGAGTCTCCAGCATCGGCCTCTTGATAGTCGGCAGCAACCGCATCGTTGAACCTGTGCAACTTCTTGGCCCTGCAAACCCTCATGATGCAGTCCCGCCCGACGCCGAGCGTTGTCAGCCCCGCGGCGACAACGAACATCCTCCACCCAGCCATGACGCATACATAGGCCAGGAACACCGACGGCATGCTGCACATGGCCGCGAGTGCGGAAACGTCACGCGAAAACGGTCGATTCAACTCTGGGTGCTTCACGCGGAGCTAGAGGAATGAGGCGAACTCAAGTAGCGTACGAGGTTGTACATGACATTGGCAGTAGCAACAACGTCGTAGAAACCATGGAAGGAGAAGATGATGGTGACGGCGGTCGAAGTGGCGATGCTGACCCACATGGTCCTAGTGCGAGAGGGACGGCGTGCGAAGACGACTGGGAGGAAGCCGAGGTCCGCCATGCCGAGGAGCTGGAACATGCTGCTGCTCATCTGGGCCTCGAACATGCCGACTAAGGATATCACCGCGCCGCCCTCCTCATCCCTCCCTTCCAGTACTTAAGCCATGCATGACCACCGACGATGCCTGCTTAGACACACAAAACTTATTTTTTTTTCTTTGGAGAGAACACTTTTTTTTAAGAATACAAACTAATTTTCAAACGAAGTCCACTTTATTACCCCTGAATTTGTCTCAGGGTTTAGATTATAGCCCCGGACTCTGGTTTGGTTTATAGCCACAAGCTCTTGAAATCGTCCAAAACATATGCGTCGAATTAGATATCGCAGATTTGTAAATTCGCATTATCTATACACTAAAACGCTATCAAGGCAAATATGTGGCACATATTTGGAGACAGAGGGAATACATCTTTCTAAAGGCTTCTCTCCTTTATATAGAGCCCACAAAATCGTTCCTTAGGAAGCCTATCCACTGGCCACTCTTCAACGAAAATAACGTAACCATAATAACCATATTATAAAGGTTAATTATGTCAGTGCACATCATTGCTTCACGTTGATTGACATAAGTCAAATGAAAGAAGAAGCATCGAATGGAAAGAATCAACACATAGTGCACATCATTGTCTCACTTTCATTGACACAACTCAAATGAAAGAAGAAGCATCAAATGGAAATAATCAACACATATTGCACATCATTGCCTTGAAACAGCCGTTTCGCCCCGCTATATTAATATAGCAACCAACCGTTTAAAATCGCTGCTAGGCCAGACATCATAACGTCCAAAAGAAACCAGAAAGAAAATGAAGAAGAAAAGAGAAGAGAAAATAAAGCCGACAACATTGTCTCGACGAAAACTAAGATACTTGTAACCGCTCCCCCCCTCCCCCCGCCGCGAATATCCACCACGCTTCTAGTGCTCCGAAGCATCGCGTACCAAGCAACACCTGACGAGGTCTAATCTCGTCAATGCCCATTGTTATGAACGGTTAGCAAACAAGCAACAAGGGGACACGAGGTTTACCCAGGTTCAGCCCCCCGGAGGGAAAACCCTACTCCTGCTTGTCTGCTCTTGATTACGGCGGAACCAAAAAGTACAGGGGTGCGCAGATGCAATCTGGCGTGGAGGTGTGTATGCGGTGGTATGAAGTGCCCTCCTCGTCGTGTCCTCCTAGCCTTTATATAGAGGTAGGCAGGTCCCGGGCACAGACCGAGTCGATTACAGTTTTTAGGGTTTGCCTCTTTGAATATTCTATCTAATCTAGTCTTGCTCTCCAAGGATCCGAAGACGTCATGGGCTCGGGCCACCCGAAAGTCTTCATGGGCCGTGTACATGCTTGTGGCCTTCATTGGGCTGGACCAGGTATGCTAAGGTCGTATACCCGTTGGGTATAACCATGTCAGTAGCCCCTGAATGTTCAGTCAAATCGTAGATTCGGCTGAGGACTCTTCAATCTTTCGGGTGCAGTTGTTTTTGTTCACCAAAGAATGGTTTTAGTGCGTAGGGATTGTTGATACGTGTGCCTGACTCTCCCGACGGATCGGGGCCAGTTAACTGTCTTAGGACAAAACAACACGATCTTCTTCAGATTCGAGTCCCTCGACTCGAACCCGGAACATATACTGGCATAATTCGACTCAGGTCGCGGAGGACTTATAGGAGTGGAATTCCAGTAAATTTTAAATGATGTACCCAACCCGTCCGTCGGGATTTTTCATCGTTCCTGTTGGCACGGATTTTTACTAGCAGAGCGCAGTCGTGTGCGTTACCAGGCCATCAGATGGTATCTGTAGGTCTTATCTTTGCGTCGCAGACGCAACATCCGAATGTTTATCACCGCGGAGGTGTTTCGGGTGGCCAAGAGGATGTTGCTCACGTAGCGTTAACTGGGGCAAAGTTGTCAAAAAGTTTTTGCGTACTGATCCGAAGGATCGCAATCGAAGAATTCATAGGATGCACGACTAGTGCTCCCTATGGGAGTAGCCCCCGAGTGTCTGTTCGAGTCGTAGACTCGAGCAGAGACTTTAGTTCAGTCTTTGTTGACTTTTAGGTCCGTAGGAAACAAATTTTTCGGATGATTGACTCCATCCTCCCTATGGGAGTAGACCCCGAGTCCGTAGTGGAGTCTTAGACTCGACGTAGGACTCGAAGAATAGATCAATGGTGCAGTATTTTGATTGTTTTTCGGGTGCGCGGCCAGCGCTCCTCATAGGAGTAGCCCCCGAGTAGTTAGTCGAATCGTAGATTTGAGTGAGTACTTTTAGCTGTGTAGCCGAATAATTGTAACCGTTGCTAGTATAGCCTTGATGATGTCATTGCTGACGATCGGTGACCTCAAGCGTCTGCGGCGCCAGAGATGAAGTGACTGGACAAACATGGGTCCCACCTTCTGACTTTGAATTGACTGATCACACGCAACATGGAGATAATTACGACGTCGCCTCGATTTTCGTGCGTAGTGGATGGCGTGTGAGCGACGGTTCGTTGCCGTGCTGACACGTGGATGGTCGGATCTTGATGTTGGCTCTAGGGCTTCCCGATAGACGGTTACCGTGCGTCTTCTTCGTCCTTATAATCATTGGGGAAAAGTTTGTTTGTTTTCACCGCAGCCATTCTTGTTTCACTGCTTCCATCGTCTTAAGCTTTTATCGTCGTACGCTGTAATTTCTTCGAACCTTTCCATCTTTGTTTCTGCGTTCACGTCGTCACCGTCGCCGCACTGCGATGGGGAAGTCCAAGAAGGCCTCCACCGCGGTTGGTACTAGTGTTGCCACCGGCGGCAAGAAGGGTTCCGCCGCTACTCGCGTCACCGATGGTGGTTGGCAACGATCGGAGACGCGCGAGGGCGATCTCCGCAAGCTCCGTGAGCAGGGTCTGATCCCGCAGGATAGGGAGGCCGTCGGGATTCCCAGCGACAAGGTAACTCCCCGTACACCCGCTGGGTTTCGGTTCATGTTTGTCGCTTTTGTCCTTCGGGGCCTTTCTCTCCCAGTCCACGATTTCCTCCGTGGATTGCCTTTCTTATATGGCATCCAACTCCATCATCTTTCGCCTAACTCTGTTCTTCACATTGCCTGCTTCATCACCTTCTGCGAGTGCTGGCTCGATATCGAGCCACACTTTGGCCTCTTCCGGAAGCTCTATTCCATGAAGAGGAAATCTGGTTCCGATGGCGTTTATCCCATCGACGGCTGCATCATTTCCCTTAAATCCAACTTTCTCTTCTTTTCTTTTTCTATGTCTGAGTCCATCCAATACTGGCGGAGGCAATGGTTTTACATCCGCGACTCCACAGTGGACAGACAAAAGTTTGGCCTTGCTCCTTTCGACCCCTCCTAGAAAATCCAGCCGAAGAGGTCCTGGAAGAACCACGTCTTGGATGGTGACGTGGCGGAGATAGAGGAACTCTATCGTCGGGTGGAGGATCTTCAGGTGATTTCGGATAAAGAGGTGAACGGTGTGGATATCATCCGCACCTTCCTCAAACGCCGGGTGCAGCCGCTCCAGGCTAGGGTGAACCCGATGTTTCTTTATTCTGGACGCAATGATCCGACTAGGGTTTCGACTGGAGAGCTCTCCAAGGGGGATGTGGACGGAATCCTCCGGCCGCTGCTGAAGTTTAAGGCTGACGAGGACATTCCGGGTAGCCCGCTGACCCTTCCATTCAGTGCCTCTCGACCGGTGCCGCAGGTGTAGATCTGGGACGTGCGCGTAGCGCTTTTTTTAATTGTGTCTCTTTGCAGTTCGTTTATTCTGAGAGTTTGCTTTCTTTTGTGCAGGAGTTCAAAGTGCCTGGCATGGCGCCTCCAGTACCCAAACATTTTTTGGATGCACCGGACAATGAGGTAGTGGACTCCATGTCTGAGCTTCCTTCAGCGCGGTCGCCGGCTGAAGAAACTTTTGGGTCGAGCGAGGAGCAGACTCGAAAGCGGACACGGAGCTCGAGCGAATCGTCGGATGCCTCGACTCCACCGACCCCTAGGATCTGTCGTACCTTGAGCGTCACAGTGGGGGTCATGGTGGCTCTTCCTATCCTATTCCGGCCATGCCCGTGTGGGCTATGGCACCGCAGCCGCCGGCGAAGCAGAAGAAGGAATAGAAGAAGGAAGAGAAGAAAGGCAAGAGGGCCTTGCCTGTCTTCGATTTGAGCGATATGGACTCATAAGTATCTCGTAAGTATCAGACTAGTATTGTAAGTACTTGTCTGATGTTTTCTTTTGTAGCCACTCCTCCGATGGCTCCATCAGCGATGGTGCTCGGGAGATGGTGGGGGAGTCAAAGGTTGCTCCTCCTCCTTAGACGGTGGCCACCTCTGAGGGCGCTACTCCGAACCCTTCTCCGCAGGAGGCTCGGGTGGTTGTCCCACGGAAGACTACAGCTGGACCTTCGGAGTGGCCGTCTGACCACGTAAGTGCTTTCGTTCTTGCCGCGGGGGAACCCCCGAGCATTTTTCGGATGATCTGCTGATCATTTTTGTTTTGTGTCTCGGGGGAGCCCCGAGCATCTGTCGGATGATGTGCTGATCATGCCTTTCTTTTTTGTACGTTTCTCGGGGGGAGCCCCCAAGCGTTTTTTCGTATGCGTGATTTGCTTTGCTCGTTTTCTTGGGCGCAGCCCCCGAGCCTTTTTCCTGACAATTTGCATCTTCTCGCAGCCTTTTGTTCAAGGTGCCAATCAGCTGGTGAAGCAGCATCTGGCATTGGAGGCCAGCCTTCAGCGGCTTCAAGGTTCGTGTTTTTTTTCAATCTTTCCTTCTTTGGCTGCTTGCGTACTCACGAATCTCATGCTTGTACTTTGTTGCAGACGAGAACAACACTGCCCTCCGTGAGCTTGATGCTCTCAAAAAGAGCCTCGGGCGAGGGGAGAAAAAGGCTGAAGATGTCGTTGGCGCTAAGGAGCGCCTCGAGAAGGAACTAGCCGACGCGGCTGTGGCCAAGGAGCGCCAGCAGCAAGAGGCCACGGATCGCGAGGAGCAGCTCGCCACCGCAGCGGCCTCGCGCGAGAAGGAGGTAGCCGACAAGCTGATGGCGCTGCGAAGGCTACTTCGGGTGAGTAGTTTCGTCTGTTCCTTTTCGGCTTCCTTGTATTTCTAGCTTCATTTTGGTTTTAACTTTGATTCTTCCATTTATCTAGATGCCGCGGGCATCGAGTTTGACCGTGGTGCCCTGGAGCACGGAAGTTCTCTGGATGACGCCACTGCGGCGGTCGAAGACCGCTGTAGTACCGTGGTCGGATCGCTTTCCAAGGCCAAGGTGGTTCTCGGGCGCTTCTACAAGGAGCTCGTCCCCAAGGGCGTCGCCCTCGAGGACGTCGAATTGTTGGCGGACGCACTGTCATCCGAGGATCCTGCGGCGTACAAGCGCAAGAAGAAGGGTATCGGCGTGTCCATGGGGCTGGCGATGGCCATGGCGTCTGGAGCGGAGCTGGATCTTCATCAGGTCACCTCCCAGATGCCGACAGCTGCCGACGGATCCAAGGTAGCCTTCGCCCTCTATGCTGCCCGTTGTAAACGCTATGGGCCGAAGCTGATTGACTTGCTGGAGGAGTACGCGGTGAGGCAGCAGGGGGAGGCCAAGAGCAGGCAGTCCGGCTCCGAGGCCACTCAGGGTGCATCTTCTTAGGCCTTGTAGTTGTAGGATAGCTTTTGTTTCTTTTGTTGTAATGTATCTATGAACATTTCTTGTGCCACGCAGTGGCTTTTGCTGTATATAATGAGTCTCCGAGCTGTTTGCTTATTCGCACGTTTGTTCGTATCCTTGCCTTCTTTTCCTCTAGGGGCCTACGGGTGATGATCCCGTTGATACTTCGTCTGCGCCATAGCTGCGACCATCCTTGGATGATGCGTTGCAGCTTGTGTTTCTTTGTGACCGCATCCGTAGTCTTGAGAAAGAGTTTCTTGGAGTTTGAGGCCACGCGGATGTTTGGAAGTCGAAGGAGGAGCGGGGCGCCGCCAGGGAGGAGTATCTGATGGGGGAGTTGAGGCGTTTGGCCGAACAACTTAAATGTGAGTTTCCTCGAGCTGCTGCTCATTTTTCTGATGCGCCTGTTGGCCTGTCATCTTACTTTGAAATTGTTGCAGTTGCTAACCTTGTTCCCAGGGAGGAAAAAGAGCGTGTTGCTATTCGGATCAATTGCCTGACCCAGCAGGACATGGAGGCCGGCGGCTTTTTCTGGATGGATCGTGATCGTGCTATGGTCCTTGCGACTGTGCAGGATCATGTTCACTAGGTGTCGCGGGTGCTGGGGCAAGCGAAGACTTCCTTGACATCAATTCTGCATGTGATGTTTCCCCTGGATGAGGCACCATCGACTCTATGGGGCTTTCAGGCGAAGTTTCGGGATGTGCATCATGTCAAGGAGCTGGTGCGGCATCAGCTGGTTGCAGGGTGAAGGCTGCACTTTCCCTCGTTCGGCTGCATCACCCTGATGTAGATCTTGCTGCTGTGGCGGCTGGGCCGCCTCTTCGGCCGGATGGTGGCATGTTGGACATGCGTCCACATTATGCGGCTGTAAGGCAGTATGCCGAACAAATTGTAGTTCTCTTTGAGCAGCGTGCGCAGGTGATTCTTCAGAATAGGTAGGACCTGAAAAAAGATAGATGTAAAATTTGTATGTATTTGACTGGGCATGTTATGCCCTTTGCTGTAAAGGTCGATTGTTTTTAGCACGTGGTGCTTTGTTTGTATGCGTGCCCTTTTCGTTAGCCTAACGTGGTCAGCTACTCAGGTGTACATGCGTTATCCTCAGTCGACAAAGTCGTGAGGTGAGGGGAGCCCCCAAGTGTGTTGTAACATGAAGAAAATGCAAATAATAGACAAATTTTTGGGGCGAGACACTTAGATTTATTCATATCGTAAGGAGGAGGTACATTGTTCGGCTGAGTAGCCTTGGCTGAATAGCCTTATTGAAAGTAAAAGGAGGGAGGGTAGCTAGGGGTAGAAGCGTCACATTTGTGCGACGTTCCATGGGTTGGAGTATTGTAACATCCCAAAAATACTAAACTTGGATCATCAAACTCTAATCATCAAACTCTAATCATCAAAATTTAGGATTAACAAAAACTTTTCTAAATAAAAATATGAAGGCATGCATGTGTGTATGCATTCCAATTTGCATTCTTTTGAATTGCCTTTCTTGTGTGATTCTTTGCTTGTAAAAGGATTCTTAGGTGAAATAAACATCATCTAAACAATCCCCACACTTTTCCCAAAGACAAATAAATCAAAACAAACAAAATAAGGGAATGGTCATTTTGGCCAATTTAACTCCCATGCCTACTTTGGCTGTCTCTAACTTTCAAAACTTAACAGAAACTTATTTGGATCTTTGCACCCCTTGATAGTACTCATAACAAAGTACCAAGGCCCACCTTGTGATCATCCAGAAACATTCAAATGCATAGTTTAAATGACAATTCAAAAATCTATATCATATGGGAAGATCCCACTTTTGCAAAAACCACTCAAACAAGCTCAACTTTCAAAACACAAGCATCCCCAGACTCACCAGCACATGCCTAGCACACCCACCAAAAATATTTTCAAAATTCAAAATTTGAATTCATGCGGCCATTTCATCAAACACCTTGCTGATTCAAATCAAACAAAATCCAAACACTATTGTGAGCAGTGATTTGAGCCTAACTTGTTCCCTCTATGGACACCACTAGCCTTAGTAGATCATCTAAAAACCTTAACTAACCTCTAGCCCCATTATAAGCTTGGCAATGCCATCAATGGTGAACAACGAAGCTCACCATGTCACCCCAGTGTGGACAGCAAGCTAGGAGCAGCACTAGCCTCACCAACCTTGTCTGGGAGCAAGCTAGCACCCCACCGCCACTCCCTGTCCCAGCCGCGAGTGATACAAGCCCCTGGACCACACGCACAGACCATGCCAAGACACCCAACAACCATGCCGAGAGCGCGCCCCATGCGCCACGCTCGACAGATGCCCACAGACCGTGCGCCGCCCTCGCCGTGTGCATACGCGATCACCACTGTCCCAGCAACCCCGCAGACATGCCCGTTCGCCGCCGCGCGGACCACGCGAGTTATGCGGCCTTAAATTTTCCGTCGGGCACGCGTGGAGCACCGCAGCGTTCCGACCAAACCGCACCGCCCCATGCCTCGCCACCACGCTGTTGAGCTTCGCCAGGGAGCATCGCACCGCCCTATCGTCGCCCACGCCGATAGCCTTCTGTTCCATCGACCACGACGAGCTCATCTTGCGCCAGTCGGTTCCCTCTCGCCACTATAAAAGGAGACGACCCCCAGCCGAATTGAGCACACCATCTCACTCCCCTATCCTCACTGATCGTTCCACCCTGTTCCCGGAGCAAGGCGAGCAGCGCTTCGCCAGAATTTCACCAGAGCCCGCCGCTGCTGGAGAAGAAGGGAGCCAGCGATTGGAGCCACCCCAAGAGAAGCTGCCGGTACCAGGAGGTTCGCCCGCATCGCCGACCTTCGCCTGAGCCCCGGTGAGCCCCCGACGACTCCCACCTGCCACATTAGGTTTCTGTCTCGCCGGCGCCGCCCGACGTGGACGATGAGTAGCAGCCGTTCGATTAGACTTAGATCGTGCAGATGAGATTGCCCCATATCGCTTCGCGTTTAAAGAGCCACTGACTGGTGGAACCCCCCTGTCAGTTGAGCCCCGCGCCATGGAGTGACACTGGGCCGGCCCGTTAACAGTTCCCGCGCAGCCCATTCGGTTGAATTTGGATTTTTCCATTTTCATTCAAACACAGTTGTGTACCTAGTTTCAAAAATCAACCCAGCTCGATTCAGTGAACCAAATTGAATGAAACCAATTTTGTTAGAAAGGTCTGGAAGTGCTGAATCCAATACCGTTGGATTCAAATCATTTGGATCTGTAGATCACCCTTGGTAAAAATAAAAATGCAGAAGCTTTTCTGCATTCAAACATTTTTCAAATTTAAACCATAATAGCTTTTGAGTTGATTCCAACTCTCAAAAATCACAATTGATCATACCTTTCAGAATATATAAAAATATATAGGTTTACTTACAGAAATAATTTTCAAGTAATAAAAGGATGCCACATAGGCATTTCTAGCCACTTTATTTAATTAAAATAAAAGGGTAAAACCTTATTAAATTGTGACACCATTTTAAATCACATTCCCATGGACTAAAATATGTGGTGATGACATGTGTTCACATGATCCCATGTTTGGGTTGGAGAATATTAAATCTTAAGTAGTTTTTCAATGAGTAGAAATTACTTTTCTAAAACTAAAATCATTAAGTCAAGTGCCTTAGTCTTGTAATGTTAGTGATGATGCTAGATCATCTATAGAACCCCTTTGTGTGTTGATTGCAAGTAGTTAAGTATTGTTTGGTGATTGTGTACCTCGTATTTATTTATAGATGCTAGTACCGACCAAGGATACGAGGAAGAAGGAGGATACTATGAGGAAGAAGCCGAGGAGAACTTCAACCACTGCTCTGCACAAGGCAAGCTAACACTTGCAATTATGAAAGATAGATGACCTATTCAATGCACTAAGCATGCTTGGTTAGATATATTTGATGATACCCCCTCCTAGTTTTATTTGCAAGCTTTCTACTTTATTTCTTTATCAAGGCTTTTACCTAGAGTTTACTTAAGTGACTTGTAGATTCTAGGAGGATACTTGAAGGTTGCATAAAGAGCATAAAATTTGGCCTAAGCTAGAAAACCTTGATATCATCCTAAGACATGAGGTGGTACTTAGTTGAAACTCCATTAGTTTACCACCCCTCATTAGTACTCACCCCATTTGTAGATGCTAGTGCTAAGTGTAAAACTTGATCAACTTTAGATGGGAATACTTGGTGAAAATGGTTATGAAAACCTTAGAATGATGGATCATTCTACTGAGATGTTTTGACATGTGTTTCCAAACACCAGATGATTTTGGTGATGAAAATGTTGAGGCATGAGCCTTAGCCCTTTATAAAACTGATGGTTGTCTGGATGCGATACCATTACAATTCTACCGTACAACCATAATACCCGAAAATTTGGTAGGGCTTGACTGGAAACTTATATACCTTAGTATTGGTTCCCTCACGGCCAAGGTCTGAGCTGAGGCTACCTTGTGAATATTGTCCACCTGTGCAGTACCCAAGATGACAGTTGGTCATGGTTGGGAGGCCAAACTCACAGGAGAGGTGCTTATACTAGGGCGTGTAATTGAAAGGTTAGGATTGATTATCCGCATATTGAGTATGGTGAATTCAGGATTTGTTCCTGACGGATGTATCGAATGTTGTGGTGAAAGTGTACAATCTCTGCAGAGTGTCAAACTATTCGAATAGCCGCGCCCACGGTTATGGACAGTTGGAGTGGCCATACTGTTCCCCCATCAGATGTTTTCAAAATGACTTGTGAAATGAATTGAGAATTTGACTTGACCACAACAGGGTTGTGGCACGAGATACAAGTTCCCACTTAGGTGTTATAAAATTTGATTAGCTTTCTCTCACCCCTGAACTTAGTAGAGGTAAATCTAGCTTTTTGCAAAACAACCTTAGAGCTTAGTGTCCTACTACAAAAAACCCCTTCACTTGTTAGTATTAGTTTGCGAGTACTTAAAGAGTACTCATGGCTTTGTCCCTGGATATTCCCGTGGCCAGACTATGAAGAGGAGTACCAGGATGATGGACCCCATGAAGGTTACGACAACTAGGATCATCTCCCATCGTCAGCATTGCCTGTGACCCCAAATTTGGAGCTTCGCCTACGCTACCTTTATTATTACGTATTCCGCTGCTTGAGTTGTATTAAGAACTGGATCATGAGATCCTTATTTGTGTAAGACCTTATGTATGGTTTGTAATGGATGATGTACTGTGGTATCCAATTCTGTTATGTCTCGCAAAAATGGTAATCCTGGGATTGTGATGTATGGCATAACAGGCATATGGGATTAAAATCCGGGTGTTGACAAGTATGCTACTCCAGACTCCACGTGCTTGAGGCGATAGGCGCCACCTGGGATGACTTCAGTGACGATGTAGGGTCCCTCCCAGGGAGACTCGAGCTTCTTCGGTCGTTCTTGCTTGAGTCGTAAGACTATGTCTCCTTCGACGAAGGACCTTGGGCGCAGCCGACGGCTGTGATAATTGCGGAGGCTCTGTTGATAGACCGCTGATCGAGCCGCGGCTATGTCACGTGCCTCGTCGAGTGTGTCAACGACGTCTTCGAGTGCAGCCGTCGATTTGGCTTCGCTGTAGGCTACGACCCGTGGGGCCTTGTGGCGCACCTCTGCGGGCAGCACGGCTTCGACTCCGTGTACCATGAAGAAAGGAGTGTAGCCAGTTGAGATATTTTGCGTCGTGCATAGGCTCCAGAGGACAGAGGTTAGATCTTGTGTCCAGGCTCCTGCGAGTCGCTGGAGTGGGCTCATTAGGCGTTTCTTGATGCCACCGCCGACGAGGCCGTTGGCCTTTTCGACCTGCCCGTTTGTTTGCGGTTGCGCCACAGAGGCGTATGTAATGTTGATTCCAAGGTCTTCGCAGAAGTCATGGAATTCTTTGGAGATGAAGTTCGACCCGTTGTCGGTGATGATGCTGTGCGGCACGCCGAACCTGTAGACGATGGATTCGAAGAATTTTACGGCCGTTTTGCCCTTTTGGTTAGTAACGGGCATGGCCTCGATCCACTTGGTGAATTTGTCGACTGCGACCAGGAGGTAGACGTGGCCTCCTTTCGAGGACTTGGGCAGTTTGTCGATCATGTCGAGGCCCCATTGGGCGAAGGGCCAGGCTAGGGGTATGGGCCCGAGCTCCGATCCTTAGGCGTTGGGTGAGCTCGCTTCGAGCGTCGTAATCGCGACTGCGATGGCGCGAGCTCTTGTGCTTTCGAGGTAGGTCGTGTTCTTCCTCGTCGGATGAAGGCGTGGAGCTGCGGTTGATCCTAACCGCAACCTTCTTTTTTGGCTCCGCATGAGCTTCTCCGTGGAGCGCAGCTCCAATGAGTCTGAGTCCGGTAAGTGCGGACTTGTGCATGGACCTTTTCGGGTCCCCCACCGGAGGTGGATGGGGCGCGAGGTATGTGGTGGATGCCATGATCATAGCTTGCATTGTTTTCGGGATGATGTTGCTGTCGGCATCCATCTCCATGAAAGATGTGTTGAGGGTCCGAGTCACCTCGCGACGTGCCTTGGGGTCCATGTTCTCCGTGCGAGAACGGTTCTTGTTGCCATGGTTGCCATGCGAGCTGGAGCCGCCCATGGCAGAGAGTGCAGCTCGCCGCGCGCTGGACTCCGAGGCCGCTTGCTTGCGCTTGTCAAGCACTTCTTGCATCAACACCTGCTTCTTGTGCTCTTCGACTAGGAGCAGGTGGTACGCCATCAGTAGGTCCCGTGAGGCACCTATAGGCAGGATCTTGTTGTCTGCCACGGCTTCCCGTTCTTGAGCCCATCCTTCCTTGGTGAGGTGGATGATCCGATTGGGATCGGTGTCCTCCTCATTGGGCGGGGGGGGGGGGGGACTGGTTTCTCCTGTTCTCGCCGTTTCTACCCTGTGGGTTGGGTGGCGGGTTGTGCTCCTGATCCACGTCGCTCTGGATGACTGCGGCGCATTGGTAGCGCTCGTAGATTGGATCGCTGCTGCCGCAGCTTTCGGATCCGGAACCGTAGGTCCCTTCCTCCGATGGTGGATCGCACAGATCTGAGTTACAGCTGCTGCTGTCATAGGACTCATCTGTCGATGGCAATGTGCGTAGCACGGGGTGTGGAGCCCATGAAGCGGGCCTGATCAATGGCAGGGGCACCCGCTCTTGGAGACGGAGAGTGTCGGTTTGCCCCACCTGGAAGCAGAAGCTCCCGAAAAGGATCTCGAGCCCGTCTCCAACAGGCTCGAAGTCCTTCAGGGTGGCTGGCGAGTGGGCGGTGAAGTCGAAAGCGCCGAAGAGGAGATGACTCTCCGTCGCCGCGGAGTTGTAGATCGCTTTGGTTGGGACCGTCACGATCGCACAATCAGCGTCCCCAGTTCCCACAGACGGCGCCAATTGACGAGGTTTAATATCATCAATGCCCATTGTTATGAGCTTGGGTTTTGGAGAAGATGGGGATGCTGGAGATCGCGGAACGGTTAGCAAACAAGCAACACGGGGACACGAGGTTTACTTAGGTTCAGGCCCCTGGAGGGAAAACCCTACTCCTGCTTGTCTGCTCTTGATTACGACGTAACCAAAAAGTACAGGGGTGCGTAGATGCAATCTGGCGTGGAGGTGTGTATGTGGTGGTATGAAGTGCCCTCCTAGCCTTTATATAGCGGTAGGCAGGTCCCGGGCACATACCGAGTCGGTTACAGTTTTTAGGGTTTGCCCCTTTGAATATTCTATCTAATCTAGTCTTGCTCTCCAAGGATCCGAAGACGTCATGGGCTTGGGCCACCCGAAAGTCTTCATGGGCCGTGTATATGCTTGTGGGCCTTCATTGGGCTGGACCAGGTATGCGAAGGTCGTGTACCCGTTGGGTATAACCATGTCAACACCACCAAGAAGGAAAGCGGTGACTACAATGTTGTTGCCCGGACTAGTCGTAGAGTTTCCACGGTACGCTATGGGAGGTGGGGAAGGGATACACCTGACGACCTTCAGGAAGGCAACGACACCCACAGGCGTCACCTCGTTGGTGTCTAGATGACAAGGATTTCTCCTGACCCCTCAAAAAACCACACTCTCAGATGCTTCATGTAACTCCACCATGCTTGTCGTCCACTAGCACGCGCCACCACGGTCTTGCAGGCACCATCGTCATCTCATCGTGACCCATGTTGCGAGTCTAGTAAAATAAAAAAGAGGCAACATCGAAGAGGGCCAACGGTGTCGTAGCACGCGAGAGGGGAACTGCCTCTACCACCTTCCAACAGTCACCGACCGGGTGCAGCAATAGGGGCAAGCTAGGCCCTTCCTGACCTGGCCGAGCCTGGATGGGCGCGTGAAGCCCTGCCTCCGCACTACAATAAGGGAGCCACCATCATCGCCAACCACGGTACTCATCCCTACTCCTTCATCCACCAATGGATCCACCCTCTGTAGATCCCCGCCGCCATCGTGCTCACCCGAGCATGTTAGACCACCAACGGTCTAGGGTACACCGCGCCGCATCCCAGAAAGGCGCCCAACGGTGGGCCAGCGGTTCAACCGAGGAAGCCAGCACTAGGTGCAGACCCGCCTGGTCTGGACTCCGCCGAGGATCGGGATGCAGGGAGGGACGAGCCATGGCAGGGGGTCGTCGGTGGTCACCTGATCTAGACCCGCTTGTCCTATATCTGGTGTCCTAGCCACAGCTAGGAGGTGGGCCAGGGCTGCACCCCCACACTAGCAGAACCTACAAGCCCGGGCCGCTACCCATATTGCCACCAAGCCCTGTCGGCCGCTACCTCCCGCACCCAAGCAGAATGGTCCCTGCATTGTCACCAGACCAGCTCGCCGCCGATGCGCCTCACCATCGGCCGATGGGGGAAGCTCCAACACACCACCCCACCACCATGCCGCCCCTCCACCCGCCGCTGCAGAGGGAGCCACCCTTGGCCCTCACTGCCCGCGGCAGCACCCGCCAGCCCAGGCACGGCCGCCACCACGCTTCCCGTCGCAACTCTGCTGTAGGTCAAGCGCTGTCGCCATGGCCCTCGACACCAACGCCATGTCCTGGCCCGATGGGACAGCCCCACGTGCGCCCCGCCAAGAGAGAAGACACTAGTAGAAAAGAGGGCAATGACCTAGCCCCCATATTCCCATTAGCCCTGGTTCCATAAAAAACCGAGACCATTTCCCTGCATTGGCCCCAGTTCGGTTTGCGCCGCCGCCCAGGAGCAATAGCCCCGGTTCGGTTGTGGGAAATAGCCCCGGTTCAGGGCAAAAACCGGGGCTAATGCTTGTGCACGCGACACGTGTCGTGTCATGGAGCATTAGCACCGGTTTTTGCCCCGAACCGGGGCTATTGCCCCTCCCTGCCTATATATACACCTCCACAGCCCAGTTTTTTTTCTGGCTGGATTTGTGAGAGGGGTGGGTGCTAGGATTTTTTGCCGTTGCTATGCACACAAGGTGTTCGGTGAAATGCCTGAGCCACACTTAAGTTGAAAAAATGGTATCCTTGTCCGAGGTTAGCAACCTTGTCATTTTCATCTATAATTGATTCAAAAATAGTGCATCTGTGCATGTAAGATAGTCATTTGACTATATATTGATGATGCAGATCAATGCACGGAAGGGATGGATGTATGGCGACCGACGCGATTCCGACTTCATTGCAGGCCTGCATAAATTTATCGATGTGGCTGAGGATAACAAGGTGGATAATTTTATGCCTTGTCCATGTGTTGACTGTCGGAACATCAAGGAGTACACCAACTCGAGAATCATTCAATTGCACGTGCTTCGCCAAGGTTTCATGCCCGGATATTATTGTTGGTCCTTGCAGGAAGAAAGAGGGGTTACGATGGAAGACAATGAAGAAGAGGAGGATGATAAAAACTATCGTATGTTCCATGAAGAAAACGAGGATACTGCAATGGAAGACAATAAATAAGAAGGAGGTAACAATGAAGAAGAAGGAGGCGGCAATGAAGAAGAACACCAGGCATCAGATGAGCCTTTTGATGGTCTTGGTCGGGTCATTTATTATGTAAAACAACAATGCGATACAGAAAGGGAGAAGCTGAAGTTGGAGGCCATGCTAAAGGATCACAAAAAGCCGTTGTACCCAAATTGCGAAGATGGCAGCACAAAGCTCGGTACAACACTAGAACTGCTGCAATGGAAGGCTGAGGCTGGTTTGTCTGACAAGAGATTTGAGAAGTTACTGAAAATAATGAAGCCAAAGCTTCCAAAGGATAACGAGCTGCCCGAGACAACGTATGAAGCAAAGAAGACTATCTTCCCTCTAGGATTAGATGTGCAGAAGATACATGCATGCATTAATGACTGCATCCTGTACCACGGTAAGGAGTATGAGAATATAGATAAATGCCCGGTATGCACTGCATCTCGGTACAAGATCAGACAATATGATCCTGGTGATGTTGAGGGCGATGACGATCCCCCCAGGAAGAGGGTTCCTGCTAAGGTTATGTGTTATGCTCCTATAATACCACGGCTAAAACGTCTGTTTAGAAACAAATAGCATACCAGATTGTTGCGATGGCACAAAGAAGAGCGTAAGAAAGACGGGTCGAAGTTGAGACACCCCACCGATGGGTCGCAGTGGAGAAAAATCAAGAGAGATTACCCAGACTTTGCAGGTGACGCGAGAAACTTATGGTTTGCTCTAAGTACAGACGGCATGAATCCTTTTGGGGAGCAGAGCTGCAGTCACAGCACCTGGCCCGTGACTCTATGTATCTACAACCTTTCACCTTGGTTGTGCATGAAGCGGAAGTTCATTATGATGCCAGTGCTCATCCAAGGACCTAACAAACCCGGCAACAACATTGATGTGTACCTAAGGCCATTAGTCGATGAACTTTTGCAGTTGTGGGCAGAACCAGGTGTACGTGTGTGGGATGAGCATAAACAGTGAGAATTTGACCTACGAGCGTTGTTGTTCGTAACCACCAATGATTGGCCAGCTCTTAGTAACAATTCAGGACAATCAAACATGGGATACGATGCATGCACACAGTGTTTATATAAGACTAAAGGTATATATTTGGAGAAATGTAAGAAGGTTGTGTACCTAGGGTGTCGTCAATTTCTTCCGACTAATCATCAAGTGAGAAAGAAAGGCAAGAATTTCAACGGTGAGGCAGATCACCGAAAGAAGCCTAAGCTCCCTAAAGGTGCTGATGTATTTGGTATGGTAAGGGACCTGGAAGTAATCTTTGGAAAGGGTCCTGGCGGTCAATCTGTTCCGAAAGACAATGTTACCGGACACGCGGCCATGTGGAAGAAGAAATCAATATTTTAGGAGCTACCCTATTGGGAATGCCTAGAGGTCCGGTCTTCAATCGAGGTGATGCACGTGATGAAGAATCTTTGTGTGAACCTGCTAGGATTCCTGGGCGTGTATGGGAAGTCAAAAGACACACCAGAAGCACGGGAGGACCAACAACGTATGAAAGACCCATACAACAAGCATAGTGATAAAGGGCATCAATACTTAAGAAGCTATGCTCTTACGAAAGAAGAGAAGGAAATCTTTTTTGAATGTCTGAGCAATATCAAGGTCCCGGCTGGCTTCTCATCAAATATAAAGGGAATAATAAATATGGCAAAGAAAAAATTTCAGAACCTGAAGTCTCATGATTGCCACATGATTATGACATAGTTGCTTCCGGTTGCATTGAGGGGGCTTCTACCAGAAAATGTTCGAGTACCCATTGCGAAGCTATGTGCATTCCTCAATGCAATATCTCATAAGGTAATCGATCGAGAAAGTCTGGAAAGGCTACAGAGGGATGTGGTCCAATGTCTTGTCAGTTTTGAGTTGGTGTTCCCCCCATCCTTCTTCAATATTATGACGCATCTCCTGGTTCACCTAGTCGACGAGATTTCCATTCTCGGTCCTATATTTCTACACAATATGTTCCCCTTCAAGAGGTTCATGGGAGTCTTAAAGAAATATGTTCGTAACCGTGCTAGGCCAGAAGGAAGCATCTCCAAGGGCTATGGAACAGAGGAGGTCATTGGGTTCTGCGTTGACTTTCTTCCTGGCCTTAAGCCGCTTGGTTTTCCTGAATCGCGACATGAGGGGAGGCTAAGTGGAAAAGGCACGCTAGGAAAGAAAGCAGTGATATGTAGGGACGGGCGTTCTTTCACTCAAGCACACTACATAGTTCTACGAAATTCTACCTTCATGGATCCATATATCGAGGAACACAAAAATGTTGTACGCTCCAAGTTCCCGAGGAATGCTGACTCCTGGATCGAAGAAAAACACATGGAGACTTTCGGAAGTTGGTTGCGAGCACATCTCCTGAATGACAACACTGTTGGAGATCAGCTCTACTTGTTGGCTGCATCACCATCTTCGACTGTATTGAATTTCCAAGGGTACGAGATAAATGGGAATACATTTTACACGATCGGCCAAGATAAAAACAGCACCAACCAAAACAGTGGTGTCCGCTTTGATGCAATAGGCGAGAATGGGGAAAAGGACACATACTATGGTTACATAGAGGAGATATAGGAACTTGACTATGGACCTACTTTTAAGGTCGCTCTGTTTCAGTGCAGTTGGTTCAACATGAATGGGGTAAAGGTAGATCAACTGTACGGAATGACAACGATGGATCTCAAGAATCTTGGTTACAGAGACGCGCCATTCGTCCTAGCCAACGATGTGGCTCAGGTTTTCTATGTGAAAGACATGTCCTCCAGCACGAAAAAAGAAAAAAATAAGCAAACGAATACATCGGACGATGAGCCCAGGCGTCACATAGTTCTTTCAGGGAAAAGAAACATCGTGGGAATCGAGGACAAGACAGACATGTCAGCAGATTATGATAAGTTTGATGAAATTCCGCCCTTCACCATGAAAACTGACCGAAGCATCCCATTAAATAATGAAGATGCTCCATGGTTACGTCCTAAGAAGCGATCATAGGCAAGGGATCGACATACGCGAAGAAGAATGCATGACTTATTTTTCTCGTGTCCGGCCCCTTCTCTGGCCTCCTGCCGCCGCGCCTCCCTGTTGTCGCCGCCGTGTCCTTCCGCTGCAGCAAGTTCTCCATCGAGCCGTCCTCCCCGCCGGCCCGCGCCTCCACGCTCGCTCCACCACTGGACTCCGTGTGCGCCCCCGCCGGCCCGCGCCTCCCGAGCACCGCCGCCGGTCTCCGCTCCACGCTCGGGCTAGCTGGGCTAGCACACGACGCAAGGTGAGCGCTGCTCCCTCTCCTTTTTCTCCTCTTGCGTGCACGAGCCCGAGCCACCGCCGTGCACACGCATCGCTCACCGCCGTCCCAGTACTTGTGTCGATGCCCTGCTTTGCCTTGCCGCGCCACGTCCTGGACAAACTCGTGTCGATGCAAAGCTTTTCTGCTAACTTTGACACCCCTAATCTCCTAATCTGTAGATCTTTTGTGAAAACTCTCTAAAGCAATGTTGTAGACTAAACCACCCTCTACAACCTTCGTTCATAAAGTTTGTTCAAAATCTTAACAGTTTGCAAGATTCAAGCCTCTGAATTTAACAGTTTCAGTCTGTCAGTCCTGGCAGCTCCTAAAACTGCTAAGTCTGAAAATATGTGACACTAACTTCAACACCAATTTGAAATGTATTCAAGGCCGTTTTGGAAAATTTTGAACAAGAGAAAAGTTTTATATCCAAACAAGATCTACAACTTTGTAAATTGGCACAAACTCCAATTCTATGTATTTTGACTCCATGATCCAAACAAAAGCAGTATCTGTTAACTAAAATCTATCCTGGAGTTTTCGTGTAACAGTCAACTATCAAAACCCTCCTTTTTATGAAACTTGCAGTGAGTTTCGAGAAAACTGTTATGCCATGTTTATTTTTCTGTCGCCACTTAAAATTGCCTCACGCATATCATTCATCCATGTTACACATATGAACTGTCATGCATCATGATTGTTGCATCGTAATACTTGTGTTGATTGTATTCTTTTGTTTGCAGATACAATGGATCTTGGACTCGGCAGAGACGATTATCAGGAGAACATCATGGACGGTTTCATCCGCGGGGATGAAGTTATTGTTGGCGATGTCACCAAGCAGTTTCTGAACGACTCCGGAGAGGGAGATGAGTCCCTCAGCCGAGGACGTAGATGCTCCGGTGAGGTAGGCACCGATGCCTCGGGCGAGGGAGGACTCGGCGGCTTCGATGAGGGAGAAGACGACGAGCAAGAAGTCGAAGAGATAGAAGTCGACGGCTCCGGCAAGGTGTATATCTATATGTGATGTGCACTAATGTATTAAAAAAGTGACCATATTAAATACATATATTAACGCGCTAGCTCTTTCTTCTTTTAGCCCTCTGGATCGAGGAAATCGTTAGTACGGACTAAACGAGGCCCAAACAAGAAGATGGATGATGGTGTCCGGTATAGAATCGAAAAGGTCGATAAAGTCGGGAAACCAATTGAACCTGATAATGTTGCAAAGAAATTTGTGAAGGCATGCAGAGTTGTTGTTAGGGACCACATCCCTATCACCACTCAAGAGTGGAGGCAGACAAAGACGGAAACCGTGTCATATGTCGGCCAAGCAGCCAAAGAAAACCTTTGGGCAAAGCTCATGCTTAATTTCACCCTGTCGACGCCAGAGGTGGATCCAGACGAAGAGGTTCCAAATGAGGCGGAAATGAGGAGGCGAAAAGAGGCCCTAGAGAAAAAAGTCAAGGCGTGGGCTCTTTCGAAGATGGCCGAAATATTCAGGGAATGGAAGAAAAAATTATGCCAGAACTATATCGAGCTCGATAAGACTCCGGATTTAGATAATGTAACATACCACCCTTTTGTGTAATATTAATAAGGATATGTTTGAGCATTGCATGCATGCATAACACTTGCACTTTAGTTTAATCAAGAAAGAACCAACAAAACCCTAAACCCTAACCTCCTCTCTATTTGAAACCAATCAAATGGGTGTTATATTTGAATAACTATCAAAATGAATGGAATCCACAGTGAATAAAAGGGTTCCATATTATTTTATATACTTCATAAAAGTTCCTGTAATTTGAAATTATTCAAAAACAAATTTGAATTCAAAGTACAAAAGAAATCAGGAAATAGAAATAGAAAACAATTTCCTGGAAAAAAATCTATCTAACCTAGCTACTAGGACGAGCCCACTTCCCTCTCTCTCTTTCTGCCGCCAGCAGCCAGCCCACCCAGGGCCCAGGCCGGCCTAGCCTGGCCCGATACCCCTTCGGCCTTCTCCCCTGTCTTCTTTCTCGTCGCCGGCAAGCAGCTGCCTGGCAGCGCGCCCGCCATCGATCCTCGCTGCGTTGCGATGCTCGCCGCCGCCCCAGGATGTGTGGATAAGAATCGCCACTCCCTTCTATCTCTCCCAGTACCAATTTTTCTTCCTCCCTCCCTCGTGGCAGCGCCATGGCTGAAGAAACCTAGCCGCCAGTCGCCGTCGGCCTCGCCGTTTCCGGCCGCCCCAGCTCAAGCCGACACCACCGCTGGAACCGCCGTGCTCGACTCTCTCTCCCTAGCCCCTTTTCCCCCTCGCGCGCGACCTCAATCGAGCAAATCGGCAGCTCCGGCCGTCGTCGGTCTTCGTCGATCCTCGCCGACCCTGAGCTTCCCTTGCCTCGCCGTCAAGCCCGTCTTGCTCATGGTGAGCTTCTGATCCTCGCAGTGCCCTCCATTTCCTCCATATCCCTCTGTGTCGCTCTCCCCGCATGTGCCCGAAGCGGCCGCCGCTGGAGCTCGTCGGAGGCGACGCTCCGGTGACCAATAACGAGTGGTGCCACCACTAGCTTGCTCAGCGCGTTGCACTTCATCGAACGCCCCTAGTTTCGCTTGATCTCGTGCCCCCAATCACCTGGACCAACCTTGATCTGAGGAGGAGCACCATTGCTGATGTCATGCTGACATCATCATGATGCAATAATCCCTTTTCTGTTTTTAATTGTTTTGGAAATGATTTCTGTAATTAATAAATGTATGACAGGTGGGCCCTGCATGTCAGGATTTTATTATTTTCTGTAATTATTTTCTGAAATGATTAAAAATCTGACATGTGGGCCCAAGTTTGGAAATTATTTCAAATATTCCAAAAATGATTTAAAATGAATTAAAATTTGGGAAATTCATAACTAATTCATTTTAAATCAGAAAAATACAAATAATACACCAAAATGATCAGAAAAATGAAAATTATCTAACTAATCTATAATCATACATTGTTAATCAACTTTGATTGCAAGTTTAATTAGAAGAACTAATCGAACCCCACAGGTGATTCCGAGGATCCCCCTGTTCTAGGGTTTGGACCTTTCGGATCCCGTTTAAAATGATCAAGCATGTTATAGGGTTTATTTTAAACATTATTCAACTTGTCATATCATCCATATTGTATGAGAATTGCACATGCCATGTGTTGAGTGTTGCTTTCTCTTTTCCGGTGATTGATTCTCGCGAATAGGAACAGAACCTGAAGCTGAAGTCAACGCCACCGAAGAGCAGTATCAGTCCAACAACGGACAAGGCAAGCGAAGCCCCACTCATACATATGAATCCTAAGTTTACAAAGTATTTATTTCTCTTCATATGCATTCGGTTCAACCGTCTTTTATCAGTAGATAGAGTAATCCTATCTGATGCATGTTTCTCTTTGTGAACTAAATACTTGATCCACCGCTCCTAGCATAACTAGGGTTTGGCTTATGAGCATCGCTAGTGCCACAAGTTCAGTCAATCTTAGCCATGCTTAGTGATCCGATGCTGATCATTCAGGTGATGCACCGGAGAAGCGAATGAATCCTGTATGGTAGGATGTGGTGATGTGGTCAGAGATGGATGATAAACATGTTAAGGCTTGTATGGGAGGCCACGTGGGTTGTGTTTTTTGTAGTCCCATACTTGCCACCCCTAGGACCCGATGTTCTTGCCTTTTGAACCAAGACGAGCGTACAACCACATGGGGGCCTAGAAACCCCCTCGACTCACAAACTTGCCTAGTAGATTCCATGAGTCACATAGTTCTGGCTTTCCATTAGACATACGCATCTTGGTTGTTCTTGAATGGAGGTGAAGCAGGTGCATTCATAACAGGTAGGTAAGCGTGGCCGGGAACAAGAGATGCCCGGCATCCGTAATCTTGAACCCTGTGCACATCATTAGGGACCGGCTTCGGGACTTGACCCGTTATGGCGGCATCTCCCTAGTGCGTGACTCATGGTCTCGGGGAAAGCAAGGTAAAGGTCGTGGTCAACCACTCTCTGCCGGCCTTCCAAGGAAGAGGGCTAATAATTTGGCATTAAGAATCGGTTGGTACGTGTGGGTAAAGTTGTGCACCCCTGCAGGGTTATTAATCTTTTCGAAAAGTCGTGTCCACGGTTATGGACGACTTGGGTACGGACGTGAAGATCATAGAGAACTATAACCGAATGTTAAAACTTGTCAACTAAAGTGAGATCCGGAATACCTCCTCGGGGTTGTTGAGGGGGTAGTCCGGGAAGAGAGGTTCAGTTGATGATGATACTTGGTGGATATCAAAGATGATTCTAAGACCTAGAGTTGAAGTATTCTTATCCCCTTTTGAAAATGATCTGACTAGACGAGTTTCTTCTCCCTCTTGTTTTGAAAACAAAAGATGGCTTTATGCAAAATAACCCCACTAGCCATAAGTCTTGTGGAGTACACCTTGTACTCAGCCTTGCTTCGTTGATGTTTTCTACAGATGATGCTACTCCAACTGAAGGCGGTTTCTACGTCGAAGTCGAGGAGTAGTCGAGGTTCTCGGGCAGCAGCCTAGGATCTATGGAAGGGTCACTACTTCTGTTATGGCCTCTTAGGCCCTTTGCCAAGTTTTTTGTTTAGAACAACTTGTTTGCTTCCGTTGTTTGATGTAATGATGGGTCTGTGACCTTTGGTTTGTATGACTGGTTTGTAACTCTCTTAAGAGTTTACCTTATTAATGTATGGTTTGTATGTTCTGTAATGTTACCGATCTTTCCCTGTGTGTTTCGGAATTTAGGTTAGGATTATATCAGATGAGGATCTGGTATTTGTCTAGCCCTGATCCCAAGTCGTGACAGATTTTGGTATCAGAGCATGACTGCCTATAGGAAACCCTTCTAGCTGGTCGATGTTGAGTCTAGAGTTTGAGAAAACTATTTGAAAGCTAAAAACTATTTGCAAAACTCTGAATAGGACTCTTTTTACTCCTTATCCAAGGTTGTTCTATTGCTAAGTTATCTTATCTCGTTTGCTTTGCAAGGTTTTCACTTCTCGTCTATCATTTCAAACTCTTAGGATATACGGGTTTGGGTTGTTTTTAACTAGTACTCCGTACTTGGTTGCAAGGCTCAGATTTTCCAAGATATATCTGTGCAACTGAAGCATTGTTTTTCAACTTTGCTAAGGATGCCTCTAATTCCGCTCTCAACTCTTTTGTGATCTGTTGGTATTATATCATGCTTGCATTCCATTGTTATGGTTTGTATCTAAGTTGGTAGCATATACATTTCGTATGCTTGTTCTACTGCCATACTTAATGCATTGATATAATTTTTCATCCACATGTTCACCTCTACCATGATCTTTTGATATGGTTTTGCCATCCTTTGTTGTACCCTTTTTGGTGAATCCATTCTCATGGTTTTTGTTTTCTCCTTAGGATGCCGTCTAGTACTCGTGGTTCTGTTGGCCGTCGAGGAAACAACAATTTTTATCAGGGGCTTCTGCCACCTCCCACAATGGCCGTGGTTCTCAACAACATTGAGACCAACCGTCTGAGGAATGAACGCCTTTTGGAGGGTGTGGCGCAGAATACTGAACGTCGTCCTGACGAACGTGTCACACTTGGAGATTTCATCTGCTCTTTTCCTCCAATCTTCACCCACTCCAAGGAGCCCCTTGAAGCTGATGATTGTCTCCGCACCATAGAGCGCAAGTTCAGTGCTCTTCGTGTCCGTCCCGCTGATCGTGTCAACTTCGCCACCTATCAACTGGAAGGTGAGGCTGGTGTTTGGTGGGAAGGTTTTCAGAATCTGCAAGCTTAGGGACATGTTGTTACCTGGGAGGAGTTTGTTGCAGCATTCCGTGCATCTTATATCCCTAAGCCCGTCATGGATCTTAAAAGGAGGGAGTTTCTACATATGACTCAGGGGCGCAAGGATATTGAAACCTATGGGCGTGAGTTTACTCGCCTGGCTCATTATGCAACCAGGGATGTGACCAATGATGAAGATAAGCAAGAGCTATTCCGTAAGGGACTTAACCCTGTACTTCGATATGAGTTGCTGCCCTTCAAGTTCCAGTCTTTCCAGGACTTGCACAATCAGGCTCTTACCTTGGAGCATGGAAGGAAGGACATGGAAGTCTCTCAGAAGCGTGAAGAAGGAAATTCTCGTGCTTCTTCCTCCGGTAACAAGAAGCGTCGTGTCTTTATTCCATACAGTGTTGTGCCTCGTGCTCCTTATGCACCCAAGTCTTCTGGCAATAATTCTCGTTAGCCATAGTCAAATACTGGTGGAGCAAACTATCATCCTCCTGCTGGTTCTCACACTGGAGTTACCTATTTCTCCTGTGGTCAGCTTGGCCACTACTCAAGGGAGTGCTCCCAAAGGGCTGCCGGATGCAATGATCAGCAGGCAAAGAAGAATGATAAGGCTCAAGGTGCTGGACGTGGTCGTCTGACCCATGTCACTGTTGAGGAAGCTCAGGAAGATCCACACGTCATTCTGGGTACGCTCCATGTCAATTCAATTCTCGCAACAATCTTGTTTGATTCTGGAGCATCACATACATTCATATCACAAGAGTTTGCACGGGAGATGGTATACCTTTTGAAGCAATGTCTTCCCCTATAGATATTAGTACTCCTGGGTCTCGTTGGCAGACCATCTGGGTTACTCATGGGGTTGAGATAGATATAGCATATCAGAAGTTTCCCACTTCCCTCATTGCACTCAAGTCAACTGACATAGATGTCATTCTGGGCATGGACTAGTTAACCAAGTATCAAGCCGTCATTGACTGTGCACTTAGAATAGTTTCAGTGACCTCTCCTGCTGGCATAACTGTCAAGTATTGGACTGATGGTTCAAAGTATCCGTCAGCAGTCCTTAAACCTTTCTCGGAGTTGTATGCCATGGATGTCCTACCTGCTCTCGAGGTCCAAGATGTCCATGTAGTCTGTGATTTCCCGGATGTCTTCCCTGAAGAGTTGCCTGTCATGCCACCTGATCGAAGTGTGGAGTTTGTGATTGAGCTAGTTCCTGGAACTGCTCCTATCTCCAAAAGACCTTATCGCATGCCTCCTCATGAGTTGGTTGAGTTGAAAAAGTAACTTGAAGAGTTAGAGGGTCTAGGATACATCCAACCTAGTACATCCTCTTGGGGTTGCCCTACCATCTTTGTCAAGAAGCGGGATACAAATATTCCAAGATTGGTGGTTCATTACCGTCCATTCAACACGGTGACAATCAAGAATAAGTACCCACTTCCCCGGATAAATGACCTCTTTGATCAATTAAGTGGTGCCACTGTCTTCTCCAAAATGGAATTCAGATCAGGGTATCATCAAATCAAGATCAGAAAGGAGGATATCCCAAAAAACAGCATTCACAACTCGTTATGGTCTTTACGAGTATATAGTGATGTCCTTCTGGTTAAACAATGCCCCTGCCACATTCATGAGGCTCATGAACTCCGTCTTCATGGAATATCTCGACAAGTTCGTCGTGGTATACATTGATGACATTCTAATCTACTCCAAGACCGAAGAAGAGCATGCCGAACATTTACGTTTGGTATTAACTAAACTTCGTGAACATCGCCTCTACGCTAAGTTTTCCAAATGTGAGTTCTGGTTACAAGAGCTCATCTTCCTTGGTCATGTTGTGTCTGTAATTGGTGTCGTTGTCATACTGGATAAGGTTTAGACCATTCTGGAATGGAAGTCACCTACTTCAGTCAAGGAAGTCCGAAGTTTTCTTGGAATGGCTGGATATTACCGCCGATTCATTGAGAACTTCTCCAAGATAGCCAAGCCTATGACTGATCTTCTTAAGAAAGATAAGAACTTTGAATGGTCAGAAAAGGCAGAAGAAAGCTTCCAAGCTTTGAAAACTAAGCTAACCACCGCCCCTGTGCTTGTCCTTCCGGATACAAGCAAGGATTTGGGCATCTATTGTGACGCTTCTCTTCAAGGGCTCGGTTGTGTGTTGATGCAAGATGGTCATGTAGTGGCCTATGCTTCTCGTCAGTTGAAGCCACATGAGAACAATTACCCAACCCATGATCTTGAACTCGCTGCTGTTGTTCATGCTCTTAAGCAATGGCGACATTACCTCATCGGTAACCATTGCAAACTTTACTCGGATCATCAAAGCCTAAAGTACCTCTTTACCCAGCCAGATCTGAATCTCAGGCAAAGACGATGGTTGGAACTCATCAAAGATTATGATTTGGGTCTCAACTATCAACCCGACAAAGCCAATGTCGTAGCTGATGTGCTAAGTCGGAATTCTTATTGCAACAATCTGATGATTTCACAAGCCCAACCTTCTCTCTACTAGGAAATCAAGCGTCTTAACCTTGAAGTAGTTTCTTGTGGATTCCTTGCTAACCTTGAAATAAAATCTTCTCTCGAGGACCAAATCAAGAAAGCTCAAAAACAAGATGGTGAGATCACTGAGATCAAAGAACATGTGGCAAGTGGTGAAGCTAAATGTTTCTCCATCAATGATCAAGGTACTCTCTATTTTGGTAACCGGCTAGTGGTTCCAAACAGTTGGAAAATCAAAGATCTAATCCTTTTGGAAGCTCATGAATCCCCTCTGTCTATCCATCCTGGTGGTACCAAGATGTACCGAGATCTCCGACAAAGATTCTGGTGGAGTGGAATGAAACAAGAAATCGCTCGCTTTGTTGCAGAGTGCGACGTTTGCCGTCGTGTAAAGGCTGAACACCAAAGGCCTGCTGGACTTCTGCAACCGTTGAAAATTCCTGAGTGGAAATGGGATGAAATTGGTATGGATTTTATCACTGGACTCCCAAGAACACAAGCAGGAAATGATGCCATATGGGTAATAGTTGCTCGATTATCCAAAGTTGCTCATTTCCTTCCGGTTCGAGAAACTATCCGTGCTAGTCAAATGGCTGATCTATACATCTCTCGGATCGTCGTTCTTCATGGTGTTCCCAAGAAGACCATCTCTGATTGTGGAAGTTTGTTTACTTCCAAATTCTGGCAAAGTTTGCAAGAAGCAATGGGAACTCATGTCTCCTTCAGCACAGCCTATCATCCTAAAACCGGTGATCAAACTGAAAGAGTGAATCAAATTCTTGAAGACATGCTCAGAGCGTGTTTCATATCCTTTAGAAAGAACTGGGAGAAATGTCTTCCTTCTGCGGAGTTCTCCTATAATAATAGTTTTCAATCCAGTTTGAGCATGGAACCTTTCCAATTCCTGTATGGGAGAACATGTCGAACACCGCTGAACTGGACAGAAACCGGCAAAAGACAATTCTTTGGTCCGGACATGATCCAAGAAGCAGCAGATCAAGTTCGCATAATTCGAGAGCGTCTGAAGGCCGCTCAATCCCGTTAGAAGACCAACTACGATCGTCATCATCTTGATGTTCATTATGAAGTTGGTGATCAAGTTTACCTCCGGGTCACTCCTCTAAAGGATGTCCATCGATTCGGTATCAAAGGAAAATTGGCTCCTCGCTACGTTGGTCCCTTTCGCATTCTCTCCAAGCGGGGTGAGCTTGCCTACAAATTGGATCTACCTTCAAATTTTCCAGAGGTTCATGACGTCTTTCATGTGTCTCAACTCAAGCGTTGCTTCAAAGATCCCATTCGTGGTGTGGACCATGAAACTTTGGATCTCCAAGATGATCTAACCTACCGAGAATACCCTGTTCGTATTCTTGATGCAACCGAGCGTAAGACTCGTCGTCAAACCATCAAGTTCCTGAAAGTTCAATGGTCTCATCACTCTGAGTTAGAAGCAACCTGGGAACACGAAGATCGTCTTTGATCTGAGTACCCTGCCTTCTTTTCTAAAACCTAGGAATCTCGGTTGAGATTTTTGTAAGTGGGGTAGAGCTGTAACATACCACCATTTTGTGTAATGTTAATAATGATATGTTTGAGCATTGCATGCATGCATAACACTTGCACTTTGGTTTACTCAACAAAAAACCAACAAAACCCTAAACCCTAACCCCCTCTCTGTTTGAAACCAATCAAATGGGTGTTATATTTGAAAAACTATCAAAATGAATGGAATACAATGAATAAAAGGGTTCCACATTATTTTATATACTTCATAAAAGTTCCTATAATTTGAAATTATTCAAAAACAAATTTGAATTCAAAGTACAAAATAAATCAGGAAATAGAAATAGAAAATAGTTTCCTGGAAAAACAATCTATCTAACCTAGCTACTGGGCCGAGCCCACTTCCCTCTCTCTCTTTCTGCCGCCAGCAGCCAGCCCACCCGGGGCCGAGGCCGGCCCAGCCTGGCCCGATACCCCTTCGGCCTTCTCCCCTGTCTTCTTTCTCGTCGCTGGCAAGCAGTTGCCTGGCAGCGCGCTCGCCGTCAATCCTTGTCGCGTTGCGATGCTCGCCGCCGCCCCAGGACATGTGGATAATAACCGCCGCTCTCTCCTCTCTCTCCCAGTACCCATTTTGCTTCCTCTCTCTCTCTCCCTCGCGGCAGCGCCATGGCCAAAGAAACCTAGCCGCCAGTCGCCGTCGGCCTCACCGTTTCCGGCCGCCCCAGCTGGAACCATCGTGCTCGACTCTCTCTCTCCCTAGCCCCTTTTCCCCCCTCACGCATGACCTCAATCGAGCGAATCGGAAGCTCTGTCCGCTGTCGATCTCCGTCGATCCTCGCTGACCCCAAGCTCGCCTTGCCTTGACTTCAAGCCCGTCTTGCTCACGGTGAGTTTCTGATCCTCGCAGTTCCCTCCGTTTCCTCCATCTCCCTCTGTGTCGCTCTCCCCGCATGTGCCCGACGCTGCCACCGCTGGAGCTCGTCAGAGGCGATGCTCCGGTGACCAATAACGAGCGGCGCCGCCACTAGCTTGCTCATCGCGTTGCACTGCATCGAACACCCCTAGTTTCGCTTGATCACCTGCACCCAATCGCCTGGACCAACCTTGATCTGAGGAGGAGCACCATTGTTGATGTCATGCTGACATTAGCATGATGCAATAATCCCTTTTCTGTTTTTAATTGTTTTGGAAATGATTTCTGTAATTAATAAATGTATGACAGGTGGGCCCTGCCTGTCAGGATTTTATTATTTTCTATAATTATTTTCTGAAATGATTAAAAATCTGACATGTGGGCCCAAGTTTGGAAATTATTTCAAATATTCCAAAAATGATTTAAAATGAATTAAAATGTGGGAAATTCATAACTAATTCATTTTCAATCAGAAAAATACAAATAATACACCAAAATGATGTGTAAAATGAAACCTATCTAACTAAGCTATAATCATACATTGTTAATCAACTTTGATTGCAAGTTTAATTAGAAGAACTAATCAAACCCCATAGGTGATTCCGAGGATCCCCCTGTTCTAGGGTTTGGACCTTTCGGACCCCGTTTAAAATGATCAAGCATGTTATAGGGTTTATTTTAAACATTATTCAACTTGTCATATCATCCATATTGTATGAGCATTGCACATGCCATGTGTTGAGTGTTGCTTTCTCTTTTCCGGTGATTGATTCTCGCGAATAGGAACCGAACCCGAAGATGAAGTCAACGCCACCGAAGAGCAGTATCAGTCCAACAACGGACAAGGCAATCGAAGCCCCACTCATACATATGAATCCTAAGTTTACAAAGTATTTCTTTCTTGTCATATGCATTCGGTTCAACAGTCTTTTATCAGTAGATAGAGTAATCCTATCTGATGCATGTTTCTCCTTGTGAACTAAATACTTGATCCACCGCTCCTAGCATAACTAGGGTTTGGCTTATGAGCATCGCTAGTGCCACAAGTTCAGTCAAGCTTAGCCATGCTTAGTGATCCGATGCTGATCATTCAGGTGATGCACCAGAGATGCGAATGAATCCTGTATGGTAGGATGTGGTGATGTGGTCAGAGATGGATGATAAACATGGTAAGGCTTGTATGGGAGGACACATGGGTTGTGGTTTTTGTAGTCCCATACTTGCCACCCCTAGGACTCGATGTTCTTGCCTCTTGAACCAAGATGAGCGTACAACCACACGGGGGCCTGGAAACCCCCTCGACTCACTAACTTGCCTAGTAGATTCCATGAGTCACATAGTTCAGGCTTTCCATTCGACATACACATCTTGGTTATTCTTGAATGGAGGTGAAGGAGGTGCGTTCATAATAGGTAGGTAAGCATGGCCGGGAACAAGAGATGCCCGACATCCATAATCTTGAACCCTGCGCACATCATTAGGGACCGGCTTCGGGACTTGACCCGTTATGGCAGCATCTCCCTAGTGCGTGACTCATGGTCTCGGCGAAAGCAAGGTAAACGTCGTGGTCAACCACTCTCTGCCGGCCTTCCAAGGAAGAGGGATAATAATTTGGCATTAAGAATCGGTTGGTACGTGTGGGTAAAGTTGTGCACCCATGCAGGGTTCTTAATCTTTTCGAAAAGCCGTGTACACGGTTATGGATGACTTGGGAACGGACGTGAAGATCATAGAGAACTATAAACGAATGTTAAAACTTGTCAACTAAAGTGAGATCCGGAATACCTCCTCGGGGTTGTTGAGGGGGTATACTCTGGGAAGAGAGGTTCAGTTGATGATGATACTTGGTGGATATCAAAGATGATTCTAAGAGCTAGAGTTGAAATCTTCTTATCCCCTTTTGAAAATGATCTGACTAGACGAGTTTCTTCTCCCTCTTGTTTTGAAAACAAAAGATGGCTTTATGCAAAATAACCCCACTAGCCATAAGTCTTGCAGAGTACACCCTATGTACTTAGCCTTGCTTCGTTGATGTTTTCTACAAATGATGCTAATCCAACTAAAGGAGGTTTCTACGTCGAAGTCGACGAGTATTCGGGGTTCCCGGGCAGCAGCCTAGGATCTATGGAAGGGTCGCTACTTCTGTTATGGCATCTTAGGACCTTTGCCAAGTTTGTTGTTTAGAACAACTTGTTTGCTTCCATTGTTTGATGTAATGATGGGTCTGTGACCCTTGGTTTGTATGACTGGTTTGTAACTCTCTTAAGAGTTTACCTTATTAATGTATGGTTTGTATGTTCTGTAATGTTACCGATCTTTCCCTGCGCGTTTCAGAATTTAGGTTAGGCTTATATCAGATGAGGATCTGGTATTTGTCTAGCCCTGATCCCGGGTCATGACAGATAAGGGCTATGAGAAGATAAGAGACTACTGGGCCAAATTTGTGGAGTATAAGACGAAGAATCCGGACGCGTTGCAAAAGTCTGCAGTAAATAAGGCGAATGCTACTAAGAAGAAGTACCACCATACTATGGGGCATGATGGCTACGCCGGTAGCAAGCATAAGTCGGAGGCACTTGAGGCACCATTTCTAGCCAAGGGGATCATGCCAGAGCCCTTAACATGGATTGAACGGGCAAGAAATTGGTTTTATGGGCATGGGGGCACGTTGGACGAAGAAGGGAAGGCAGTGTATAACCAAAGACACAAAGATAATCCCCTGCTACCCATCGACGACATTAGAAGTGCTGTACAAGATGTTGAAGTGGGACGGTTCGTTCCCGATAGAGAGAAGGATGAGCTGACACGCGCCCTTAAAAATTATGAACACAAAGGACAATCACGGGGCACCAAACACTACTGGAAAAACCATCTTCGGTTCCATGTGAACAAGGCCAGCAGTCCCGGCCTGGCACAGCCCGCGACTAGTGGGAGCACTAGTCCCGGGCCGTGAGGCCTCTAACGGCTAGAAACGGCCATAGTCACTAGTCCCTGGCCGGACCAGGTCATTAAGTCCCAGTCTGTAATACAGCCCGGGACTAATAACCTGGAGCAGGCCAGCTGGTCCTTTCGTGGACTATTAGTCCCGGGTCGTATCATGGCCCGGGACTAGTTGTCCACCACTATATATTCTGCCTCCTGTCCTGCTGCCCTAAAGCATATGGTGGCCATTTTTCTCAAAGAAGCAAGAGAGTTCATGCCATTTTTTTCTCAAGATTTATCAAGATTTAGTTTGCAACACCTAAATCCAAAGCTTTAAAAGGTTAGAACTTCATTCTTTCATCTCTTATTGCTACTTTAGCTCTATAATTCTCTAGAAGTATAGAGATATGGATCAAATGCATGCATGCTCTAGAAGTAGCTAGAAGGATTTTGATATATATGTGTAACAAATTTTGATTAGGCACATAGTTACTGAAAATTGAAATGTGTAATTTTAGAGTTTCAGAGATTAGAATGGAATGAGGTTTTCACTGATAGAACAATAATAAAAAACTCCACATTTATCATGTTGATTGTTTTCTCCAATTCACAAATTGGTGCATGTAAATTTTTCAAAATTCAAAATTAATGCTCTAGAAGCTCTCAATATAACTTGTAATAATTTTATCATGTTATGTAATGGTTTTTGACATACTTATACTATAATGCAGATGATCCGGGAATGGATGTACGGTACTGAATGATGCTCTGGCGAGTTCATTAATGGCGTGCATGAATTCATCCGTGTTGCTGATGCAAACAAGCGCAATGGTTTTGTATTCTGTCCATGTAATGGATGTAGGAATCAGAAGGATTACTCTGACTCAAAAACCCTTCACAGCCACCTATTGAAGTCCGGCTTCATGCCCAGTTATAATTGTTGGACCAAGCACGGAGAGAGAGGGGTTATAATGGAAGACAATGAAGAAGAGGAGGAGGATGACAACTATCATGGTTTCTCTGAGTACGGAGATACTTCCATGGGGGATGCTGAAGGGGAGGATGAAGAAGAGACACATGATGAACCTACTGATGATCTTGGTCGGACCATTGCCGATGCACAAAGATATTGTGAAACTGAAAAGGATAGGGAGAAGTTCAATCACATGTTAGAGGATCACAAAAAGTTGTTGTACCCAAATTGCGAAAATGGTCTGAAAAAGCTAGGCAACACACTGGAATTGCTGCAATGGAAGGATGAGTGTGCTATACCTGACTCCTCATTTGAAAAGTTGCTGAAAATGATGAAGAATATGCTTCCAAAAGATAACGTATTGCCCGCCAGTACGTACGAAGCAAAGATACATGTTTGCCCTAATGACTGCATCCTCTACTGCGGTGAGGAGTATGAGAATTTGGATGCATGCTCGGTATGCACTTCACTTCGGTATAAGATTAGACGAGATGACCCTGGTGACGTTGAGGGCGAGCCCCCCCGGAAGAGGTTTCCTACCAAGGTGATGTGGTATGCTTCTATAATACCACGGTTGAAACGCTTATTCAGAAACAAAGAGCACGCCAAGTTGTTGCGATGGCATAAAGAGGAACGTAAGTCAGACGGGATGTTGAGACACCCTGCTGATGGGTCGCAATGGAGAAAAATCGATAATAAGTACCCAGACTTTGCAGATGAGGCAAGGAGTTTAAGGTTTGGTCTAAGTACAGATGGCATGAATCCCTTTGGGGAGCAGAGCTCCAGTCACAGCACCTGGCCCGTGACTCTATGCATCTATAACCTTCCTCCTTGGTTGTGCATGAAGCGGAAGTTCATTATGATGCCAGTGTTGATCTAAGGTCCGAAGCAACCCGGCAACGACATTGATGTGTACCTAAGGCCATCAGTGGAAGAACTTTTACAGTTGTGGCACGAACCCAGGATACGCGTGTGGGATGAGCACAAGCAGGAAGAATTTAACCTCCGAGCATTGCTTTTCGTAACAATCAATGATTGGCCTGCTCTTAGTAACCTTTTAGGACAGTCAAACAAGGGATACAATGCATGCACACACTGTTTAGATGAGACTGGATGTATATATTTGGAACATTGTAAGAAGAACACAATGAGCATCATCGATTTCTTTTGGCCAAGCATCCCTTCAGAAAGAAAGGCAAGCATTTGAACGGTCTGGCATGTCACCAGACGAAGCCTAAGGAGCGTACTGGTGCTGATATATTTGATATGGTCAAAGATTTGGATCAAATGGTAACCTTTGGAAAGGGTCCTGGAGGAAAATCTGTTCCGAAGGACGCTGAAGGACACGCACCCATGTGGAAGAAGAAATCTATATTTTGGGAGCTACCATATTGGAAATTCTTAGAGGTCCGCTCTGCAATCGATGTGATGCATGTGACGAAGAATCTTTGCGTGAGCCTGCTAGGCTTCTTGGGCGTGTATGGGAAGACAAAAGATACACCAGAAGCACGAAAGGACCATGAACGTATGAAAGACCCAGATCGCCTGCATCCAGAATGGTTTCAAGGTCATGCCAGCTACGCTCTTACCAAACAAGAGAAGGAAATATTTTTTGAATGCCTAAGCAGTATTAAGGTCCCATCTGGCTTCTCGTCGAATATAAAGGGAATAATAAATATGGCAGAAAAAAAGTTCCAAAACCTGAAGTCTCATGACTGCCACGTGATTATGACGCAAATGCTTCCGATTGCATTGAGGGGGCTTCTACCAGATAATGTTCGAGTACCCATTGTGAAGCTATGTGCATTTCTCAATGAAATCTCTCAGAAGATAATAAATCCTGAAGATCTACCACGGTTACAAAATGATGTGGTCCAATGTCTTGTCAGTTTTGAGTTGGTGTTCCCACCATCCTTCTTCAATATTATGACGCACCTGCTGGTTCACCTAGTCGAAGAGATTTCCATTCTCGGTCCTGTATTTCTACACAATATGTTTCCCTTTGAGAGGTTCATGGTAATCTTAAAGAAATATGTTCGTAACCGTGCTAGGCCAGAAGGAAGCATCTCTAAGAGCTATGGAACAGAGGAGGTCATTGAATTTTGTGTTGACTTTGTTCCTGACCTTAAGCCGATTGGTCTTCCTCAATCGCGGTATGAGGGGAGACTGAGTGGAAATGGTACTCTAGGAAGGAAATCAATAATATGTAGGGACGAACATTATTACACCGAAGCACATTACACCGTTCTACAGAATTCTATCTTGGCAGCCCCATATCTCGAGGAACACAATAAAATCTTACGCTCGAACAACCCTGGAAAGCATGACTCTTGGATTAGAGATGAACACATGAATAGTTTCGGCGGTTGGTTGCAACATCTCATAAAAAACAACACTCTTGGAGATCAGCTATACTTGTTGTCTAGGTCACCATCTTCGACTATATCGACTTTCCAAGGGTACGAGATAAATGGGTATACATTTTACACGATAGCCCAAGATAAAAAGAGCACCAACCAAAACAGTGGTGTCCGCTTTGATGCAACAGACAACAATGGGTCAAAGACCACATATTATGGTTACATAGAGGAGATATGGGAACTTGACTATGGACCTACTTTTAAGGTCCCCTTGTTTCGGTGCAAATGGGTCAAGCTGACAGGAGGAGGGGTTGAGGTAGACAAGAAATACGGAATGACATCGTTGGATCTCAACAATCTTGGGTACTTAGACGAACCATTCGTCCTAGCCAATGATGTGGCTCAGGTTTTCTATGTGAAGGACATGTCTACCAAACCTAGAAAAAGAAAAAATAAGAAAAAGAATACATCAGACGATGAGCCAAAGCGCCACATAGTTCTTTCAGGAAAAAGAAACATCATGGGAGTGGAGGACAAGACAGACATGTCAGAAGATTGTGATAAGTTTCATGAAATTCCGCCCTTCGCGGTGAAGGATGACCCAAGCATCATGTTAATGAATGAAGATGATCCATGGATACGACGGGATCAGAAAGGAACACACGCGAAGAAATGATATGTAATAATTGTAACATTTTATGAGTGAAGGTGCTCCATGTGTACATTTTTATAGTGTTGTCTGCAAACAATCTTGAGTGTGTTAGTCCTATTTTGTGGCTAGACCGGGACTAAAGGAGGGCCTTTAGTCCCGATTCATACTTACCATTAAGATCTGATCTCCAAACGCGTGAGGTCACATATTAGGGAGTGCCTCTATGACCAGTTTCTCAGAGATGCCGGAGGACTGGGCTCCGGCGGCATCTCCCTGAAACTGGCCGTAGTGGTGTCCCTTCTCTCGAAAACCATCTTGCAGCTTGTAACTTATCTAACTAGATCAATACACCTGGGAGCTAACTAATTTCACATATTAGGGAGTGCCTCTATGACCAGTTTCTCGGAGATGCCGGAGGACTGGGCTCCGGCGGCATCTCCCTGAAACTGGCCGTAGTGGTGTCCCTGCTCTTGAAAACCATCTTGGAGATGCCTCAAACTGGCTGGAGGACTGGACTCACAAGGATGCCTATTTATAGTACAAGCAGCTCGGCATAATGTCGACACTCACGACATAATGTCGACACTCACCCCTATTATTAGTGCTGACTCATGTTTTGTCCCGGTTGGTGTCTCCAACCGGGACTAAAGGTTCATCTTTAGTCCCGGTTGGTGACACCATCCGGGACAAGGTACAAGCCACACGACATAATGTCGACACTCACCCCTATTATTAGTGTTGCCTGGCCCAGTCTGCCGCAATCCCTTTAGTCGCGGTTGGTTTCTCCAACCGGGACTAAAGATGAACCCGCTCTTTATAGGCATTTCCCTCTATTTATTAGGTAACACTAAAGACATTTATTAATATTAAAAACCGGGACAAACCGGGACTAGCTAACACTCAGGACTAAAGCCGCCCCCTTTAGTCATAATCATGCCTAGTCCTATAGTACGCAGCTTCAGGGTCTTCTTCGTGATCGTCATCATCATCGTCATCGTCACCTGCCACTCCGAGGATCCTCAGCCCATCCATGGCATATACCAGGGGCCATTCCAGCCTCGGATTCACGGCGGGCGGGGGAGGGGTCTCCTGGAAGACGATGTCGCTACCGCCGGGCCGGTGTGGGGCCTTTGTGGCTCTGTGGCGGGTGGATTCGTGGGCACCGCGGGCGAGGATGGTCTCCCCCGGCGATGTAGCGCATCACTCTGATGATAGTACAGTTCGCCCACCACAGACGACGGCCGGCTTCGTTGTGGTTCACCGGGGACGGGCCATCACCCTCGTACCTGGTGAGCTCCCTTTCCCGCCTATTAGCGAAGAAGGCATTCCAGGTGTCATAGTTGTCGGGATCCCACTGGGGATCCATCCGCTGCTCCGGCGTGAGCTCGTGGTAGAAGTGGTTTGTGATGGCCACCTGGCGTGCGGAACCTTGAGGGACAGGAGGGACAGGAGCCCCTCCAGCGCTCAGCATCCAGCCGGTGGGCGGCCGGTAGCCCGACGGACAAGGGTAGTTGGAGGCGCACAGCGCCTCGGTCTCCTCGAGGGTCAGAATGGCCCAGTAGGCGTTGTCCATTGTTCTAAGAGAGGAAGGTGTGGATGTGTGGATAGCCATGGCGCGATCGCCCTAAATATAGAGGGAAAGGGCGGGAAAACTTGGCGTGAAGCTTTGGGAAATGGCAGGAAATATCTTTAGTCCCGGTTAGTGACTACATCCGGGACTAAAAGCTCTCGTAGAAAGGAAAGGGCGGGAAAACTTGGCGGGAAGCGGTGGTAAATGGCAGGAAATATCGTTAGTCCCGGTTTGTGACTACAATCGGGACTAAATGGTTATTATATTAAGATTCTTTATAATAAAAGATATGATTTTCCAAAGTTTTTATATTTGATTTGAATTAAAAAAAGAAAATTTACAAATGAAATAATTTATAAATGATGCAATAAGATAAATGGATATTATATTAAGATTCTTTATATTTTTCTGATAATAATAGACATATTATTTGTTTTATTTGGATTATTACAATAAAAGATATGATTTTCCAAAGTTTTTATATTTGATTTGAATTAAAAAAGAAAATTTACAAATGAAATAATTTATAAATGATGCAATGAGATAAATGGATATTATATTAAGATTCTTTATATTTTTTTGATAATAATAGACATATTATTTGTTTTATTTGGATTATTACAATAAAAGATATGATTTTCCAAAGTTTTTATATTTGATTTGAATTAAAAAAAGAAAATTTACAAATGAAATAATTTATAAATGACGCAAACAGATAAATGGATATTATATTAAGATTCTTTATATTTTTCTGATAATAATAGACATATTATTTGTTTTATTTGGATTATTACAATAAAAGATATGATTTTCCAAAGTTTTTATATTAGTTTTGAATTAAAAAAAGAAAATTTACAAATGAAATAATTTATAAATGATGCAAACAGATAAATGGATATTATATTAAGATTCTTTATATTTTTCTGATAATAATAGACATATTATTTGTTTTATTTGGATTATTACAATAAAAGATATGATTTTCCAAAGTTTTTATATTAGTTTTGAATTAAAAAAGAAAATTTACAAATGAAATAATTTATAAATGATGCAAACAGATAAATGGATATTATATCAAGATTCTTTATATTTTTCTGATAATAATAGACATATTATTTGTTTTATTTGGATTATTACAATAAAAGATATGATTTTCCAAAGTTTTTATATTTGATTTGAATAAAAAAAGAAAATTTACAAATGAAATAATTTATAAATGATGCAAACATATAAATGGATATTATATTAAGATTCTTTATATTTTTCTGATAATAATAGACATATTATTTGTTTTATTTGGATTATTACAATAAAAGATATGATTTTCCAAAGTTTTTATATTTGATTTGAATTAAAAAAGAAAATTTACAAATGAAATAATTTACTAAAAATTTACAAATCTCTAGTAGTCTTCTTGCCCCCCAAGTCTTCTAGTACTATATAAACAACACAAGGGCTCACGTTGTAATCACCCCCAATCAATATCAATACAATCTATACTTCCGCAATCTATCAATGAGATGTGCAAAACATTGTGTTTACACATTATAGTATATGAGTATCCATGAAATTTCTCATAAACTTCATATCCTTTGAAATGGGCGAAGAGAAGAGATTATAGCTTGGTGTGGGAGTACACAAAATTCAGGCCACTCAAAACATAAATGGATCGAACTCTGTTTACGTAAACTCGTTTAACGTAACAGATTCAATAAGTAATAAAGATTGGCTAGAGCAACAACATTAGATAGTAGAGTTTCCTTGTTTATTAGTTCTGAAGAATAAAATTATGTTAAAAATACTGGTCCTTGTTAAACCAAGGTTTTGGTTCTTCATAGATTTTTTTTTGCTTGAACCAACCAACATGACTACCACCATCTAGGGCTGCCTCCCCAGCATACCAATCTATGCGCACCACTGAGAGGAAGAAGAAGACAAGATCCCCTGGCCACGAGATCCCTGGAAGCTAGCGAAACGACGAGTGAGGGCTCCTCCGGCAAGATCGGTGACCTGCAGGCCCCCGGTCGCCAACGTCATGAGATCTGGTGGCAGACATTGATGGGCTCGGCTAGGCCGGGGGCCCCTGACCCGGCTCGAACACGAGGCGGCCATAGTAGTCGCGCTGACCTTTCCCCTCCTAGAACCCTCCTCATGGCCGATGCGCCACCACCATGGCCGTCAGCCCCAACTCCAATGATGCTCCTGACCTCCACCAGCAAGCCACGCGCCAGATTGCGCCGCTCGCTGCCACGCCAGATTGCACTCGCCACGAGAACGCCCAAGTTACGCAGCCACCGCGCGTCATCGAGCGACCACACCACCACGCCCCACTGTCAACCGCATCCCGCACCGCCACTACCGCGCGAGTGGGAGGAGAGGCCCCGCCACCTAGGCTTCTCCTGGAGGCGCCCACTGGTGGTGGAGAGGAGGAAGGGAAGAGGTAGCGATGGGATGGAGGGGGCCACTATCAGTTGCTCGCGGGAGAGCGACTCGGTAGCTAGGGTTTCCCCTGATAGTTGTTTGTCATATCGGTTAAAAAACCGAACACCAAAACAAAATGTATATTAACCGAACTGTTTTTTTTTGGAAAAGAGTATACATTAATATCACAGGGATACCAATTACACCTAGTCTCTGCGACAACGCATGTCCTAGCAGCCCTACGGATACACACAACCCAGAAAAAAGAAAGAAGAATTACATAAAAGAAAAGTCCCGCTACAGAGAACTAATTCTCAAAGCAACGACACTGACACCATCAGAACAACACCAGTAGTCCTCCACTCCAATAACAACGCCTTCAAGAAGGAAACAGTGTCCAAGCGCCATCGTTGCCTGATCAAAAATCATAGGTTTTCACCCTAGAGAAAGTCCTCGCTCACAGAACAATGACTTCAACAAGGTCATTGCCAGGCACAACCAGTTAAGGCCAGACCTTGGATTTTCACCCTGCAAGGTAAGACTGGGAACTCCCCTGTGTTGTCTTGCCGCACCAACAGTCGCTGCAACGAGTCCCAGATCATGCAGCCAGCTCTCCATCGCCACAAGAACAAAAATCACCATCGCTACCCTCATATTTACACTTTCCTGACATTCTCCGCATGTGACTTCACCATGGCTCTAAGAATGGCACTTGGTGGGAACAAACAACAGAGCTTCGCAATGCTCCCGCTAAAACCAAACGGCCAGAAAAACAAGGTGCGTCCGACCGAATACCTTCCGATCCAGCAATCTCCAGGCATGATACGCCCATAGGAGTTCGCCGGAGGAGCCTTCCGGAACCCGCCTCTCCAGACCAGATCAACGAGGGAAGACATCAAGCAGATCTTCGTCTTCGTGCAAAAGAAACCAAAGTACCACCACCTTTATTAGATCTGACACAGCGATCCCCACACCGTCGGCCGGTTTCGGGAGAACGGATCGAGCAGGCAATTAGGGTTAGAGAGCCGATCTAGGTCTTCCAACGGAATCCCATCACCATCACCTCCTCCACCAGATCGCCACCACAGGGAACCGCTGCCTCCACCCCGACCGAGGGACGCCGCCCAGGTCTCCGTGCTTTAGCCTCTGCCGCCGCCGCCCCAACAGCTTCCGCCTCCGATGCTCCGCCCCCCAGCCAACTTCGGCAGCTAGGCCCGCCACCACCGCGGCGAGGGCCGGCGGTGGCGATTGGATCCAAATGTGATCTCTGGCGGTGGTGGGAGTCGCCCTGGTGTCGCCCTGGGGATCGACAGAACGGGAGTGTTGGGAATATGCCTTTTCAAATGCAGAGACGTAACTAGATAGTTATAAAGGCAGAGTTCGGGTCAACTGAGAATCAAGCTGCGTGATATGAATAACCAAGATGGGATTTTTCCCTTCCACTTGGGGATATATTCTCTGGACCCTCTCGGATGATATGATTTGGAAAGCATGGCCATGCACGAATTGGTTAAGTGTTAACCGAGGCGATCGACCAAGAGTTACTCGAATGAATCACTTATCTCAAATCGAGAAGAGAGTCGGACTATTTAAGGGATGACAAATATTCGCCTATAGTCTGACAAGGTATATCGTGAGACAAAAGGGACTCGGACGTAAGTCGCATTGGGAAGGCAAGTCGTCATGACTCTTTGGTACTTGGGAGTCGGCACGTTCTGCTAGGAGCCGCTACCAACTGATCGATTGAGAGTCAGACTCCAATTGTGTCCAAGTAGCCATGAGCCTATGGGGTTACACACTTAAGAGCGGGAGCAAGTTCGGATTGGATCTGAACCAGAAATCTGGTTGGGTTGGACCCAAGCCGGATTTGGACTGAGTCAGTGAGTCAGACTCACAAGGAATAATAATATATGGGCTTTAGTGAATGGGCCACGTGAGTGGAGCCCACATTCACTCCCTATATATATAGTGGAGCACAGTAACCCAGAAGGAATAATCGTTGATCGGTTAGGTCGTTCCATGTGTTGGAAACCCTAGCTCCACAGCAGTCCTACCGTCGTAACGAACCTAGAAGTTCGCCACCAGTGCTCCTCCTTGTACGTTTGGATACCAGCAGAGGTGTTGTACGATCAGCACCAGGACGATCGTGATCGGATCGGATCGTGAGGACTACATTGCATCAACATACGTGCTTCATCAGTAATCCGCAACTACGCGTCTAGTGATAAACCTTGTGGCCTTCTACCTCAGCTAGATCTTGGAATCACCACGTTAGAGGAAAAAAGTTTTGTTTTATCTCTACATGGCTCAATAGTGGTATTAGAGCGATAGCTTCTGGTTTTAGGCTCGATATCTCGCATATGTGATATGCAGTTGGCTGTAGATGAGATCTATATGCTGTTTTGGTGGTCGATCTATGAGATAGGTTGGTTTTCTACGATGTTGATTGGATCAACTGTACTCGGGTAATGGTAGATCTGATTTTCATGATCATGCTGCTGAGGTCGTCGAACGACATACCCCTACCGGTTGGTTTCCGTCATCGGGGTAGACTGTGACACGTAAATCCAGAAGCGGTGATCGAAGATCAAAGAGTTTGATCGAATCAAAATAATGGTCGGAATCCATGTCCAAATCGTAGATGAGATCTACGTTTTCGAAAAAATCGTCGGGCACTGCCCGCACCCGCGAGGGGCGCTGCCCCTTCGATCCCCGTCTGCTATCCGGCTAGCGGGACCGCCGGCTTCACCCTGTCGTAGCGCGTTAGACGCCGTTGCGAGTTTCACAACACCGGTAGATATCGTATCTATGCATAACTTGTTTCTGCAGGAAGTTGTGAATGGTATGGTTCATGTGCATGTGATGTATGTGTGTAATCCATATGTGACCTACGAATCATGGTTCTGTCAGCCGGCTAGAGCCTAGGTGCTGTCATTTTATTGTATAACGACCTGCGTGTCGGATTCTCCATGTAATTTACTTTACTAAGCTAGTGTAGCTTTGTGGAGAACCCGTATGGCTTGCAAGGAGATGTGCATGTCGGCGACATGGAGTAAGACGACAAGTGAAAAGAGTTGGCACGAGTCGGATTACAGGCTTTGTGGAGATGGAGATCACCATGAAGAGAGCCATACCATTTCACATTATAATTGGTTTATCGTGTGTTATTGTTATGTCTCTGTTTTACCTCTATTAGATAGTCGGTAAGATTTAATCCCTCAAAGAAGGTCTAGTCGGTTTTCCCGCCACTGTTTGCACCATCACAAGTCGGACATTTTTGGTAGTGGGCTCATAAAATTGAGGTGCTACTAATTCTTTTCGACTAGGTGGGTTCGAGTCGGACTCTTACTCCGGAAACACTCGGTAAGCTAGACGGGTCTATCACAACGGTTGTGGGGCTCGGGGAAAAGTCGGACGGGATCCGGGGAATGATATGCCACCCGTCCAACAGGAGTCATATGAGATGCGATTGACAAGGAGTTGTCTACCTAGATCACTTGTCGGCTAGCGGTGATGCTAAAGCTCACCAGCCGACTTGCTTATTTAGGATCCCGAATCACTAAGTAACCATCGGAGGGGTGTTAGTTCTAGTGGGAGCATACAATATTAAAGTGTTTAATATGCTTGCTCTTTTATGAATATATGTCTTAAGTGTTTTGCATATTTCTGTTGTAGATCATGGCACCAAGTAGCAATCACTCTCAGATTTCCGGTTTTGCGTTGAGAACCATTCTTGAGAAAGATAAACTAAATGACACTAATTTTACCAACTGGTATCGAAATCTGAGAATTATTCTCAAACAAGAAAAGAAGGACCATGTCCTAGACAACCCACTTCCAGATGAGCCGAATGAGAATGTGACTATCGCTGCCACCAATGCCTACCGTCGGGCTAAGGATGATTCCATGGATATTAGCTGCCTTATGCTTGCTCACATGGAACCGGACTTGCAAAAGAAGTTCGAGAATGTTGAGGCCTACGATATGATCGAAAGCCTCAACAGTATATTCCAGGCTCAGGCGAAGACTGAGAGGTATCAAGTCTCTCAGGCTTTGCTGAGTTGCAAGCTTAAGGATGGTGATCCACTAAGCCCGCATGTGATCAAAATGGTTGGTTATGTGTAGTCTCTGGAGAGGCTTGGCTACCCCATAAGCGAAGAGTTTGCTACGGATATAATTCTGAACTCTCTTCCTAGTGCATATGTGCAGTTCATTTCGAACTACCACATGCATTGTATGGATAAGAAGCTCACTGAATTGCATGGGATGCTCAAGCAGGCAGAGGCGGGTCTCAAGAAGGGCGCCACTCAAGTGTTGATGGTGCAGAATAAGGCTAAGTTCAAGAAGAGTTCTTGGACTAAGAAGAAGGCTAATCGGGAGGAAAGTAGGCTCAAGACCCAGTCCCAAGCGCTTCCTCAGGTACTAAGCCATCTCCTTCAGCCGGATCCACTTGCTTCTACTACAAGGCGGATGGCCACAGGAAGAGAAACTGCAGCAAGTATTTGGCCAACAAAGCCAAGAGTGGAGGTATGACTTCCGACTCAGGTACACTTGTCTGCAATGCTATAGACATCAATATTGCTGATGCACCTAATAGTTCTTGGGTATATGATACCGGATTAGTTATTCACATCTGCAACTTGTTGCAGGGACTAGTAAGAACTAGGAGCGTAGCAAGAGGCGAGGTTGATATTCGAGTCGGTAACAAAGCAAGAGTTGATGTGTTGGAAGTCGGCAGATGCAACTTCATTTACCTTCTGAATTCATTATGGAACTGAATAATTATTATTATGTTCCAGTGCTCAGTAGAAACATTATTTCTGCTTCATTTTTGATGAGGCAAGGCTATGAGTCGAATATCAAGAATAATGGTTGTTCTTTGTATTTAAATGATATGTTTCATGGCTTTGCACCCGTCCAGGACGGGTTATTTATTTTGAATCTTGATGGTGAGTCGGTTTATAACATAAATGTTAAAAGGTTGAAACCAAATGATCTGAATATGACTTACTTTTGGCACTGTCGGCTTGGTCATATAAGTTGGAAACGCATGAAGAAGCTCCATGATGATGGAATCCTAACTTCGTTTGACTTGGAGTCGTTCGAGACATGCGAATCTTGCCTACTCGGCAAAATGACCAAAACACCTTTTGCAAAGAGTTGTGAAAGGGCGTCCGACTTGTTGGGACTAGTACATAGTGATGTATGTGGACCAATGAGCATGACAACCAGGGGTGGTTATGAGTACTTCATTACCTTCACTGATGATTTGAGTAGGTATGGATATATCTACTTGATGAAACATAAGTCGGAAGCCTTTGAAAAGTTCAAAGAATTCCATAATGAAGCATAGAATCAACTCGGCAAGAAAATAAAGTTTCTTTGGTCGGACCGAGGAGGCGAGTACATGAGCCATGAGTTTGATGACCATCTGAAATGTTGCGAAATAGTTCCTCAACTTACTGATGTCTATGCACTTCTATTCTTGTAGACAGTTGTTGGGCCTCCAAGTGTAGAGGTTTGTAGAAAAGCAACAAGTTTCCCTTAAGTGGATTACCCAAGGTTTATCAAACTCAGGGAGGAAGTGGTCAAAGGTATCCCCTCTCAAGCAATCCTGCAATCAAGATTAAAGAAGTCTCTTGTGTCCCCAAAACAACCAATACACTTGTCAGGTGTATAGGTGAACTAGTTCGGCGAAGAGATAGTGAAATACAAGTGGTAACGGTGCCAGAAAATAGCTTCTGACTTGTTGTTGACATGGGAGAACGTCTGTGAGTGCCAGAAAAGAGCTTGACGGTGAGGTAAAGACTAAAGCAAGCAAACATGCAACAGATCTAGATGCAAACGGTGTTTCAATGCTTAGAAACAAGGCCTAGGGATCATACTTTCACTAGTGAACACTCTCTCATATAAATATCCTCTCTTCATGATACTACTCTTAACTACTCTTCGGTTGGACACTCTAATCATCGATAGGGCTATAACAACACTCCTCAAAGTCTGCCTTCCCCAATCAAGATAACACCACACTGTCACCTTGAGCGCTAGATGGTTCCAACAAACACCACAATTTCATAGAGACATCCAAGTCCAAATATAACTCAAAACAAATATTCAATCTAGCCAAAGTGCCACACACGGTATGCACGTTGTCACTTTCACACACGTGGGGAAAAGCATAGATCTGTTAAAGCACAAAGATTATTTGTAGACTCAAACCTAAGTGCCACCATGGCGTGCACGCTGTCACTTTCACACACATGGGGAGAGCAGATATCTACTTGATTACAAAGCTCATGACCACAACAAGATCATGAATAGGGGGAGAGATGAACACATAGCTACAGGTAGAGCCCTTAGCCTCGAGGAAGAACTACTCCCTCATCATCATGGGAATCAGCAACGGTGATGAAGATGACGATGTAGATCGATGGAGATGGCTCTGGGGGCACTTCCCCGTCCCGGCAGGGTGCCGGAACAGAGACTTTCTGTCCCCCGAATCTCCCTTTCGGTGGCGGCGGCGCTACGGAGGTTTTTCTGGAAGTATGATTGATGACTTAGGGTTTTCACATCGGGGCTTATTATAGGCGAAGAGGCGAGGTTGGAAGGCGGCCAGAGGGCCCACACCCTACCCAGGAGCGGGGCAGGGCCCACTCGCGCCTAGGGGGTGTGGTGGACCTGGTTCGCCTCTCCGTCTCCCCTCTGGACTTCGTGTCGCCCACGGTAAAATATTGACTTTGGATTTTGTCCTGTCCAATTCCGAGAATATTGATTTTCTGCCTTTCTGGAACCAAAAACAGAAGAAAACAGGCAATTGCCACTATGGCAACTTGTTAATAGGTTATTCTAGAAAAGATATAAAAACACCTCAAAGTGTAGACAAAGCAAAGCAAAGTAGATACTAAACAAGCATGGAGCATAAAAAATTATAGATACGTTTTGATACGTCGGAAACGTATCTATAATTTTTGATGCTCCATGCTTGTTTTGTATCTACTTTGCTTTGCTTTGTCTACACTTTGAGGTGATTTTTACATGTTTTCTGGTACTAACGTATTAACAAGTTCCCACAGTGCCAGTTCCCTGTTTTCTGCTGTTTTTGGTTTCAGAAAAGCTAGTAAGGAAATATTCTCGAAATTGGACGGGACAAACGTCAAAGTTAATAACTTTCCGTGGGGAACAAGAAGTCTAGAGGGGAGACAGAGAGGCGTGCCAAGGTAGCCACACCCCCTAGGTGCCGGTGGGCCCTACCCCGCGCCTAGGCAGGGTATGGGGCCCCTGGACACCGCCTCGGCCTCCCCCTTCGCCTATAAGAAGCCCCCGATGCAGAAACCCTAAGTATCCGATCAATATTCCACGAAATATTCTATAGCCGCCGCCACCGTCGTCCCTAGATCGGGGGGATCTGAAGTTCTTCCCGGCACCCTACCGGAGGGGAGATCATCCTAGAGGCCTTTCTTCGGTATAATGCGTGAGTAGTTCCACCTTAGACTATGGGTCCATGTAGTAGCTATATGGTTGTATCTCCTCCTTTGTGCTTTCATGTATAGATCTTGTGAGCTCCGTTCATGATCAAGATCTAATCTATTTGTAATCATGCATGTTGTGTTTGCGGGGATCCGATGGATATTGAGATTATTATGTTGGTTTGATTAATGGTTTTGTCTTTATGATTCTATCATGCCTATGTTGTTTGTGATCTTTCATGCTCTCCGTTGTTAGTAGCTATCTTGGCCAAGTAGTTGCTAGTGACTCCAAGAGGGGGTATTTATGCTCGATAGTGGGTTCATTCCTCTAGTTTCCAAGGGAAGTGACAGAAATCTCTTCGGTTGTAGATGTGTTGTTGCTACTAGGGAGAAAACAACGGTCTCCTGTTCATGGAACATGTGGACTGTTTACCTTACACACTTTGCTTAAAGCAGTTGTCTGTTGCTTGCAACTTAATACTGGAGGGGGTTCGGATGATAACCTGAAGGTGGACTTCTAGTCATAGATGCAGTTGGATGGTGGTCTATGTATCTTGTTGTATTGCCCAATCGAATCCCATAGGATCTTTCTGACTAGTAATTGCATTGTTATGCCTTGCACAGTTCCTGTCAATTGCCCTGCTGTAATTTGTTTACCCTTCATGCCATGTTGTTTATCTAAGGAGAGCACCTCTAGTGAACTATGGACCCCATTCCAATCTTTACCATTGATACATATTCCACTGTTACTTTTTTACTTGCTGCAAACCACCATTACCTTCCACACCATACGTTTAATCCTTTGTTACAACAAACCGGTGAGCTTGACAACCTCACTGATTCATTGGGACAAAAGTCTTGAGTTTGTGTTGTGCAGGTCTCCACGTTGTTTGCAACACCTGTGTGACGTTTCCTTCCTCCTTCTAGTTTGATAACCTCAGTCTCAACTGAGGGAAAACTTGCTTCTGTGCTCTTCACACCCTGCGCTTGGGGTTACCAACGAAGTGCAACGTCGAGCACCGTCAAGTCTTTCTAGCATCGTTGCCAGGGGGGCTAAGGACGTCTTCACTAGGGAATCCTCCACTTCCTTTCTCTTTACTTTGTTTTTAGTTTGCTTTGTTTCTTTTGCTTGGTTTTGTTTGCCTCTTCTCAAAAAACCCAAAAAAATAGTCTAGTTTGGTTTGCTTGCTTTATTCAAAAACACAAAAAAATAGTTCCTACTCTAGCTGCTGCTGTTTTTGGCTTGCCCACCTTTGCCAAAATGAACTCTGCTGAGAACACCAAGTTGTGTGACTTCACTAGCACCAACAACAATGATTTCCTAAGCACTCCTATTGCTCCACCTGCTCCTGATTCTACCTTTTATGAAATTAAGCCTGCTTTGTTGAATCTTGTGATGAGGGAGCAATTTTATGGTGCTAGTTCTGATGATCCTGCTGCCATCTCAATAGCTTTGTTGAACTTTGTGAGATGCAAAAGTATAAGGATGTAGATGGAGATATTATTAAGCTCAGTCTTTTCCCTTTCTCCTTGAGAGGAAAAGCTAAAGAATGGTTGCTATCTTTGCCTAAAAACAGTATTGATTCTTGGACTAAGTGCAAAGATGCTTTTATTGGAAAGTAATATCCTCCTGCTAAGATTATATCTATGAGAAGTGACATTATGAAATTTAAACAACTTGATAGTGAACATGCTGCTCCAGCTTGGGAAAGAATGAAATCTTTGGTTAAGAATTGCCCGACTCATGGACTCACTGCTTGGATGATTATCCAGACTTTTTATGCAGGTTTGAACTTCTCCTCAAGAAATCTGTTGGATTCAGCTACTGGAGGTACCTTCATGGGCCTCACTTTAGGTGCTGCAACAAGGCTCCTTGATAATATAATGGTTAACTACTCGGAATGGCACGTTGAGAGAGCTCCACATGGTAAGAAGGTAAATTCTATTGAGGAAACTTCCTCTTTGAGTGATAAGATTGATGTTATTATGGCTATGCTTGTTAATGGGAAAGCTCCTCTAGATCCTAATAGTGTTCCCTTAGCCTCTTTGGTTGCTCAAGAAGAGCAAGTTGATGTGAACTTCATTAGAAACAACAATTTCAACAACAATACCTATAGGAATAATTTTGGTGGAAACAATAATTATAGGCCTTATCCTCCTAATAATGGCAATTCCTATGGAAGCTCTTACAACAATGCTAGAAGTGCCCCCTCTGAACTTGAAGGCATGATCAAAGACTTTATTAGTAAACAAACCACTTTCAATAAGGCTATAGAGGAAAAGCTTTTAAATGTTGAGAAAAATATATCCTCTTTGTCTGAAGCTCAAACTTCCTTGATTAATAAAATGGCTGCTAAACCCGAAACTATGGAAAGTACCTTTGCTACCACTCATGCCATACAAGTTACTATTGATGAAAATGTTAGGCTGTTATCTCAACTTCATGCTAGGTGGGAAAGGGAAGCCGAAATTGATAGAAACAATAGTGTGTGCACCATCACCACTAAACCACAAGTAGTCCCTATCCTTCTCCTACTATGCCTAAGCCTATTGAGCCTACTACTAGTGATGCTGAGTTTGATTTTGATATTGATGATTGCAACATTTCTGAAGTGATTATATCCTACAAAAGCTTGCTAGAAGTCCTGATGCTAGTGATATGCATGTTGCTTTCACTAAACACATTACAAATGCTTTTATTAAGATTAAGGAAGAGAAGCTAAAACACAAAGCTTCTATTCCTAGGAAAGTAGAAGATAGTTGGGAACCCATTATTAATATGCAAGTGAATGACTTTGATCTCAAAGCTTCATATGATCTTGGTTCTAGTGTCTCTATTATGCTTAGGAAGATTTATGAAATGCTTGATTTCCCACCTTTGGAAGATTGTTATTTGGATGTCCCACTCAATGATAATGCTAAAAATAAACTCATGGGGAGTATTAATGATGTTCTCATTATGGTTAACAATGCTTATGCCCCTATGGATTTCTATGTTTTGGATGTTGAATACAATGCTTCTTGTCCTATTACTTTGGGAAGACCTTTTCTTAGAACAGTTGGTGCCATCACTGATATGAAAAAAGGCACCATTAAATACAATTTTCCATTCAAGAAAGGTATTGAACACTTCCCTATGAGGAGAGAGAAGTTGCTTTTTGCTCCTCCTTTGAAAGTAAGGTTTGATGTTAATGCTTCCTTATTTGAAAATACTTGATTCTTCTTGCTTCTTGTGCCTAACTTAAAGGCGTTAAAGAAAAGTACTTGTTGGGAGATAACCCAAGAGTTTCTTAGAGTCTTATAAGTTAGTACTTCAGTAATGACCTCTCCTTATACTCTTTGTTTTCTTTTTGTGCCAAGAATGACCTCTAATGAGAGGGAAGTAAGATTTGTGGAGTTGCTGTCTCGAAACAGATTTCTGTCCTCCACCATAAAAAATCGTGAGTAGTCTCTGTAATACAGATTGAGCTAAAAATTTACGAATAAATCCCGCATTATGTTAGCTAACTTTCGTTAGTTCAACACTTTTTGATTTGAGCAACAGAAGATGTTTGAAAAAATCGGCTTTTACCTGCTGGTCTGTTTTGACAGATTTCTGCCATTATTTGCATTTACTTCTTATTGATTCCTTTTTGAGTTCTCTTTAGGTGAATTGAGATTTTTGAAGAAGCTAATGTAGTAAATTCTTAAAAAATCTCGCTGAATAAAGTAGTTTGGACCCACTCTCACTGTGTTGTTTTGCAAATGAGTTGCCTGGTGTTGGGAAGGAGTAGTAAGTTCTTGCTTGAAAGTGCAAGAGGAGCTTGCATTGACTATGACTTAGACTTTAGCATGACATGATAGGTGTTGTTTTAACCTTATGCTTAGTGATTATTTCTATAGCATGTCTTGTTCCAAACAATTGCGATTGCTTAGTGCGCCTTGAAGAAATTATGCATTATTTTAGCATGCAAAAGCATAGTATTGTGGTATTCTCCTTTAATGCTTTGTTTGGGTTGACTTGGCACATGCTCACACCATGTTATGACTACGACAAGTCACCATAGCATCTATGATCATTTAGTCCTTGACTTGTAGTACCACTCTATGCTTTGATTAGTAATGCTTTGTTGCTCTGCATGATTATGGCCATTATGCTCTCTTAGTTGGTTGCTCCCAGTCTTTTGCCAGCCTCCACTTGTATGAGTAAGTTCTACTCATGCTTCCAAACCCCAAGAAACCAATTTATTCCAAAGTGTCCACTATAAATTCCTATGCATGGTGTGTTACACCATTCTAAGTATATTCTTGTTTTCAGCTATCTTCCAATTAAAAACTATTTTGTTTGTGAAAACTTAGTGATTAAAGCCCTCACAAACTTGATGGAACACTTTATATTCTTTGCTTCTAATAAACTTGAACCATTGTGTCATCTATGTTGTATATGCTTGCACTTATACGTTGGAATTAGTAGAACCATGCTTTCATGGGGAACGTTTTCAAGATTGCACTTGTACTTTGTACTCAGTTGATATCATGCTCTTTTGTCTATGGATGTCACCAGTGTGAAATAAAAAGGGAACTTGTAAGTCCATGGAGGTTGTATTCTATGTTAGAGAAATGCTTGGGCCGCTAGCCTAAGCCATGCCTAATCATGGTGGAAACTTGCAGCATCACCATAGTGAGCTATCTATGAAGCATCCTCAATAAAAAGCTATGCATATGGTAAATAAAAAGATTGCTGAGATGCTCATTGTCTGCTTGCCTTGTCATTTTGGTTATGGGAAAGCCCCTGTACCATGTGCAAGGGGTACCTCGTTGGCGGTTCTCTATGATATGCAAATACTTACAATGACAAGAACTTACAGGTGAATGAAGTTGAGTAGCATGAGGTGTGGCCCTCGTATTCAAGGGACTTGAGATTGCCAACTCATACTTCGTCAAGCATATACTCCATATTTGTTCACTTTAACCTTAATCACTTCAATATGCTTATGATAGGGGCAATGAGGGCTAAAAGCTAACAAGTATCATAATTTTTGGAAGATCTTTTTGAAACTTGAAATCCCTGCTTCCTTTATAAAAGGCCCTTCTTCCACCACTGTTGAGTCTCCACCTTCTACCTTTAGGCACCATTAAGAGAGCATAGTTGTTATTCTGTGTGCAGTGTTCCAAAGCTTATTGATTGATGCATATTGTGATATTACTTGTTCTTGTGCTACTTGTTTCTAGTCACCCTTGTGAACTTTGAAGGTGTCCTATGCATCTATTTGCTACTCTATGAGGGACAAGCTGATTGCCACTATGCTATGTTTTCTATATGTGAAACAAACAAACATTTTTCAATGCATGTTATTCATGATCTTTGTTTGTATCCTTTCATGTTGCATGCATAGTTACTATGTCCTATTGTTAGAACTCCATATTTCATGCACATGTTTAGAGTTCTTTGATCCCAGCTTTCAATGCTTGCAAATGGTTTGATCTTTATTGTGAGGGTGCATGTCACCTCAAAAATTATTCTTTTTATCACTTACCTACTCGAGGACGAGCAGGAGTTAAGCTTGGGGATGCTTGATACGTCAAAAACGTGTCTATAATTTTTGATGATCCATGCTTGTTTAGTATCTACTTTGCTTTGCTTTGTCTACACTTTGAGGTGCTTTTTACATGTTTTCTGGTACTAACGTATTAACAAGTTCCCACAGTGTTAGTTGCCTGTTTTCTGCTGTTTTTGGTTCCAGAAAAGCTAGTAAGGAAATATTCTTGAAATTGGAGGGGACAAACGTCAAAGTTAATAACTTTCCATGGGGAACAAGAAGTCTAGAGGGGAGACGGAGAGGCGTGCCAGGGTAGACACACCCCCTAGGTGCTGGTGGGCCCTGCCCCGCGCCTAGGCAGGGTGTGGGGCCCCTGGCCACCGCCTCAGCCTCCCCTTCTCCTATAAGAAGCCCCCGATGCAGAAAACTTAAGTACCCGATCAATATTCCACGAAACCTTCTGTAGACGCCACCACCGTCGTCCCTAGATCGGGGGGATCTAAAGTTCTTCCCGGCACCCTGCCGGAGGGGAGATCATCCCGGAGGCCTTCTCTCTGGTATGATGCGTGAGTAGTTCCACCTTGGACTATGGGTCCATGTAGTAGCTATATGGTTGTATCTCCTCCTTTGTGCTTTCATGTATAGATCTTGTGAGCTCCATTCATGATCAAGATCTAATCTATTTGTAATCATGCATGTTGTGTTTGCGGGGATCTGATGGATATTGAGATTATTATGTTGGTTTGTTTAATGGTCATAGAGGCTATGGTGACTTATTCATAGTCATAACATGGTGTGAGCATGTGCCAAGTCAACCTAAACAAAGCATCAAAGGAGAATACCGCAATACTGTGCTTTTGTATGCTAAAACAACGCATGATTCTTCAAGGCACATTAAGCAATCCTAATTGTTTCGAACACGTCATGCTACTTCAATAATCACTAAGCATAAGGTCAAAACAACATCTAGCATGATATTATAAAGTCTAAGACACGGTCAAAACAAGCTCCCTTTTGTACCACTATAAGCATGAAACTTTCTACTCTTTTCCAACACCAAACAACTTATTTGAAACAACTCACAAAGATAATAATCAATAAAGATTAGTGAGCTTGTCTCACAAATCCACAAATAAGAAATAAAAAGTTCTAAGCTGAAAGCACAAGGAAACTAAGGCTGAACGCAGTGCTAGCTAAAGTGGACACTCACAAAACAATAAGAGTGAAAACTAGAGTGTTCTAGGCAATGGAAACAGAGTGTGTCTCTCTCCAAAAGATGTGTAGTGTAACCAACCAACTTACTCAATCAAACTAAGCAAATGAAAACCAAAAACGAAAACTAAGACGCTCCAAGAACAACACAACAATGCATGAAACAATAAAAACAAAGTGTCTAGAAAGACCTGAGATTTTTATTGATGAAGAAGGGGATGCCTTGGGCATCCCCAAGCTTTGACGCTTGTACCTCTTGAATATTTCTTGGGGTGACATGGGGTGGCATCCCCAAGCTTGAGCTTTTGTCCATTCTTCATCTCATTACATCATTCTTTCTCTACACGTGCAAATTTTCCTACATACAAAACTTCACACAATCTTCATTAGCAACATTAGTGTATTCAAAAGATAATAGACCTTTGGGTTTAGTTTTGTTGGAGATATTACCTAGAGGCAATAATAAAAGTGGTTATTATTATATCTTTGTGTTTATGACAAATGTTTACATTCATGCTATAACAGTATTAACCGGAAACATTAATTCTTGTGTGATTTGTAAACTAAATTAGAGTCCCTAGTAAAGCCTCTTTAATAATACTAGCTTGTTGGTTAATAGATGATCGTGGTTTCTCGATCATGAACATTGAGATGTTGTTAACAACAAGATCATATCATTAGGAGAATGGTATGATGGACATACTCCTATAGATAAGCGTAGCATAAAGATCAAGTCATTTCAATAGTTCATTTGCTATAAGCTTTCTGATACATAGTAACCTAATTCCTTCGACCATGAGATCATGCTAATCACCATCACCGGAAGGATGCTTTGATGACATCAAACACCACACCGTAACTGGGTGGCTATAAAGGTGGCATTGAGTGTTCGGAAAGTATGGGTTGAGGCACATGGATCAAGAGTGGGATTTGTCCATCCATATGACAGATAGATATACTCTGGGCCCTCTCGGTGGAATGTCATCCAATTAGCTTGCAAGCATGTGACTGGCTCACAAGGGATCACATATCACGGGAATGAGAAAATAGTACTTATCGGTAACGAGGTTGAACTAGGTATGCAGAGATACCGATGATCAAAATCTTGGATAAGTAAACTATCGTGAGACAAAGGGAAATTGGTATCGTATGTAAGTGGTTCATTCGATCACAAAGTAATTGTAGAAATATGTGGGAGCCATATGAATTTCCAGATTCCTCTATTGGTTATTGATCATAGAAGTGTCTCGATCATGTCTGCATAATTCACGAACCGTAGGGAGACACACTTAAGGATTCGATGTTGTTTAGTAGATATGGAATGTTAATAAGGGATACCGAATGTTGTTCGGAGTCTCGGATGGGATCCGGGATATCACGAGGAGATCCGGAATGGTCCGGAGAATAAGATTCATATAAGGAAAGTCCGATTCCGGAGTTTGGGAAACATTACGATGTTTTCATCGGAGATGTTCTAGAAGGTTCACCGGTCCGGAAGGAGAATGATCCATGAATGTGTCATGGATAAGTGGAATGATTGTATCATATCCTAGGTCACTTGGTGTGTGCATTTGCTAGAGAGAATTAAAGCTCTAAATTGAAAGTCAAACGGGAGTTTGAAAGGTCAAACTGGAACAATGGTTTCCTAGTGGGAGAAGAAACAAGTCCTTCTCTCAATCCAACTTGGGTTTGGGTTTGGATTCAAACCGACCCCTCCCAAGGATGCCCCTCCCTCTAATAAATAGAGGGGGAGGGCTGCCCCAACACCACAAGAGCCAAGCCCTCTCCACACCCGCGCCGCCGCCGACACCTCCTCCTCCTCGTCCCGGTCATCTAAACCCTAGATCTCCGGGAAACCCTAATCCACCATAACTCGCACCGTCTTAGGCGAAGCCCTGCGGGATCTTCCCTCTACTTATGACGCCACACCGTCGTGCTGCCGGAATCATGAGGGGAGAACTACAACCTCCACTGCCTGCTGGAACAAGAGAGAGGAAGGTGTTCATCGAGTACCGAACGTGTGACCGACTGCGGAAGCGCTGCCGGATCGTAGCGCCGGAAGGATCATCTACGCGATCTTGAGATCGGCAAGTGTACAACTATATCACCCACGAGAATCTGCTCTCGTTAACCGCTTTGGTATCTTCGAGGGTGAGTGCTTCTATCGACTCGTTGCTACAATCTAGTAGATAGATCTTGGCTTGTTTGTGTGCATGCGGTAGAAATTTTTTGTTTTCCATGCTACGAACCCCTACAAGTTTCAAAACAGCAAAACTTTCACTAAAGACACAAGCTACTGTAGCAACTCCTTCAAAAATCTCAATTTCCCAAAAAGAACTCAAAAAGGAACCAATAAGAAGCAAATGCAAATAATGGCAGAAATTTGTCAAAACAGACCAGCAGGTGGAAACCGATTTTTTCGAGACCTTCTGTTTCTCAAATAAAAAAGTGTTGAACTAATTAAAGTTAGCTAACATACTGGGGGATTTATTAATAAATTTTCAGCTCAATCCGACTTACAGAGACTCCTCACGAATTTTTATGGTGGAGGACAGAAATCTGTTTCGGGACAACAACTCCTCAAATCTTACTTCCCTCTCATTAGAGGTCATTCTTGGCACAAAAAGAAAATTAAAGGATAAGGAGAGGTCATTACTGAAGTAATAACTTCCAAGACTCAAGAAAACTCTCGGGTTATCTCCCAACAAGTACTTTTCTTTAACGCCTTTAAGTTAGGCTCGATAATTTGAGATGCTCACATAAGAAATATGAATTGAAGTAAAAGGGAGCATCAAAAAGCAAATTCAAAACACATTTAAGTCTAACCCACTTCCTATGCATAGGAACCTTGTAAAGAAACAAGTCTTGAAAGCACAAAGCAACAAGCATAGGAAAGCAAAACAAGTGCAAGTTCAAAATTTTCAACATAAAGAGAGGAAACTTAATATTTTTGAGATGCATAAGACCATGTTTCCCTCTCTCATAATAACTTTCTGTAGAAACATGAATAAAATTAACAATATAACTATCACATAAAACATTCTTATCATGAGCCACATGCATAAAATAATTATTACTCTCCACATAAGCATAGTCATTCTTATTAATCATAGTGGGAGCAAATTCAACAAAATAGCTATCATTGTTATTCTCATCACCATAATCATTAAATATAGGAGGCATATTGTAATCACAATTAATTTTCTCCTCAATAGTAGGTGGACTGAAAGAATCATATTCATGATTGTAATCATCATAAATTGGAGGTTTGGTATCATCGTAAGCAATAGAATAGCTATCTTCCAAAGCTGGGGGAATAAAAAGATCATTTTCATCAAAACTAGCTTCCCCAAGCTTAGACTTTTCCATAGCATTAGCAATAATGGTGTCCAAACAGTTCATACTAATGACAATGCTATTAGCATGCAAATAAAGTTCCATAGGTTTTTAAATTTTCTCTTCAAACACTTCATGTCCTAACTCAACATAAATACTATAGAGCTCACTATTTTTTTTGTTATCCATTAAGCCTAAGTAGTGAAACAAGAAAGAAAAAGACAAAATTGCAGAATCTAAAGGAAATAACTTCGAGAACTCACACACCAAGAGCATGTGAGTACCTTTTACCTTACCTCCCCGGCAACGGCGCCAGAAAATAGCTTGATGTCTACGCACTTGTATTCTTGTAGATAGTTGTTGGGCCTCCAAGTGCAGAGGTTTGTAGAACAGCAGCAAGTTTCCCTTAAGTGGATTACCCAAGGTTTATCGAACTCAGGGAGGAAGTGGTCAAAGGTATTCCCTCTCAAGCAATCCTGCAATCAAGATACAAGAAGTCTCTTGTGTCCCCAACACACCCAATACACTTGTCAGGTGTATAGGTGCACTAGTTTGGCGAAGAGATAGTGAAATACAAGTGGTAACAGTGCCAGAAAATAGCTTCTGACTTCTTGTTGACATGGGAAAACGTGTGTGAGTGCCAGAAAATAGCTTGACAGTGAGGTAAAGACTAAAGCAAGCAAACATGCAACAGATCTAGATGCAAACAATATTTCAATGCTTAGAAACAAGGCCTAGGGATCATACTTTCCCTAGTGTACACTCTCTCATATAAATATCCTCTCTTCATGATACTACTCTTAACTACTCTCCGGTTGGACACTCTAATCCATGGTAGGGCTATAACAGCACACCTCAAAGTCCGCCTTCCCCAATCTAGTTAACCCCACACTGTCACCTTGAGTGCTAGAAGGTTCCAACAAACACCACAATTTCATAGAGACATCCAACTCCAAATATAACTCAAAACAAATATTCAATCTAGCCAAAGTGCCACACACGGTATGCACGTTGTCACTTTCACACACGTGGGGAAAAGCATAGATCTATTAAAGCATAAAGAGTATTTATGTAGACTCAAACCTAAGTTCCGCCATGGCGTGCACGCTATCACTTTCACACACATGGGGAGAGCAGAGATCTATTAAAGAACTTGAGTAGCAAGATAGATCTACTTGATTACAAAGCTCATGACCACAACAAGATCATGCATAGGGAGAGAGAGATGAACACATAGCTACCAGTAGAGCCCTTAGCCTCGAGGAAGAACTACTCCCTCCTCATCATGGGAATCAGCAACGGTGCTGAAGATGGCGATGGAGATCGATGGAGATGGCTCCGGGGGCACTTCTCCATCCCGACATGGTGCCGGAACAGAGAGTTTCTGTCCCCCGAATCTCCCTTTCAGTGGCGGCAGCGCTATGGAGGGTTTTCTGGAAGTATGATTGATGACTTAGGGTTTTCTCATCGGGGGCTTCTTATAGGCGAAGAGGCGAGGCTGGGAGGCGGCCGGAGGGCCCACACCCTACCCAGGCACGAGTCAGGGCCCACCCGCGCCTAGGGGGGTGTGGTGGCCCTAGTTCGCCTCTCCATCTCCCCTCTGGACATCGTGTCACCCACGGTAAAGTATTGACTTTGGCTTTTGTCCCGTCCAATTCTGAGAATATTGATTTTTTGCCTTTCTGGAACCAAAAACAGAAGAAAACAGGCAACTGGCACTATGACAACTTGTTAATAGGTTAGTTATAGAAAAGATATAAAAACACCTCAAATTGTAGACAAAGCAAAGCAAAGTAGATACTAAACAAGAATGGAGCATCAAAAAATATAGATACGTTTTCGACGTATCACTTACTCCGCCAGGAACATTGCAAAGGAACGGTGTTTTAGAAAGGCGGAATCGGACCTTGTTGAACATGGTACAATCAATGATGAGTCGGGCAAATCTGCCTTTATCATTTTGGGGTTATTGTCTAGAAACAGCAGCGTTCACACTAAACAAAGTACCATCAAAGTCGGTACAGAAGACACCACATGCGATGTGGACAGGCAAAAAGCCGAGTTTGTTTTTTCTTAAGATTTGGGGTTGTGAAGCTTTTGTCAAGCGACTTCAGTCGTACAAGCTTACGGCCAAGTCGGATAAGTGTATTTTCGTGGGGTATCCAAGGGAAACCTTGGGTTACTACTTCTACAACCGAGAAGAGGGCAAAGTGTTTGTCACTCAGAATGGTGTCTTCCTTGAGAAAGAGTTTCTCAGTCGGTAGTCAGTGGGAGAACGGTGCAGCTCGAAGAAATTCAAGAGGAACCGACTAGTATCAAGTCGAAAAAACCTTGGAGGTTGAGCCGGTCATGGTACCTGAGCCAACAGAAACACCTATACTACGAATATCGGCAAGATTGCAAAATGTTCGTGATGTGTTACTGTTAGACAGTGATGAGCCGATAAATTATTCGGAAGCGATGGTGGGATCTGATTCCGAGTCATGGCTTGGAGCCATGAGATCCGAGTTAAAATCCATGGATGAAAATCAAATTTGGAACTTGGTTGATCTGCCAGACGGTGCAAGATCCGTCGAGTGAAAATGGGTCTTTAAGAAGAAAACTGATATGGATGGACATGTTTCCATCTATAAAGCACGTCTAGTCGCAAAGGGGTTCCGACAAGTTCAAGGATTTGATTACGACGAGACTTTCTTGCTCGTAGCGATGCTTAAATCAGTTCAGATCATGTTAGCTATAGTAGCCTATTTCGATTATGAGATATGGCAGATGGATGTCAAAACGGCTTTCCATAATGGAAATTTAACCAAGGATGTGTATTTGATACATCCCGAGGGTTTTGTCGATCCGGCTAATGCTGAGAAGGAGTGCAAACTTCATAAATCCATTTATGGGTTGAAGCAAGCATCTCGGAGTTGGAATATTCGCTTTGATGAGGTAGTCAAATCGTTTGGCTTCATCAAGAGTGATCATGATTCTTGTTTATACAAGAAGTTTAGTGGAAGCAAAGTAAACTTTCTAATCTTATATGTGGATGACATATATTACTGATTGGAAATGATGTCCAGATGTTGCAAGAAACCAAGGAATCATTGGAAAAGAGTTTCTCAATGAAAGACTTGGGTGAGGCAACATATATTCTCGGAATCCGGATCTATAGCGATAGATCAAGACGACTCATTGGATTGAGTCAGAGTACTTATTTCGATAAAGTGTTGAAGAAGTTCAACATGGAATTGTCTAAGAAGGGGTTCTTACCGATGTTCCATGATGTAAAACTTAGCAAGACTCAGTGTCCTTCGACAACTGATGAGCGATGTCGGATGAGTGTGATTCCGTATGTTTCTGCAGTCGGATCCATCATGTATGCCATGATTTGTACTAGGCCGAATGTTTCCTACGCTCTGAGTGTCGTGAGAAAATACCAGGCTGATCCTGGAGAAATCCACTGGACAACGGCTAAAAATATGTTTTCGGTTTATGGTGGTGAAGATGAACTCAGTGTAAAGGGTTACACGGATGCGAGTTATCTTACCGACTCTGATGATTCTCGTTCGTAATCCGGATACTTGTTTATTATAAATGGAGGTGCTGTGAGCTGGAAGAGTTCCAAGCAAAAGACTGTGTCTGCATCTACAATAGAGGCAGAGTATATTGCCGCATCAGAGGCAGCAAAGGAAGCTGTTTGGATGAGGAATTTCCTCATGGATCTTGGTGTGGTTCAGGACTCGTCCAATCCGTTAGACGTGTATTGTGACAACAATGGTGCTATTGCACAAGCCAAGGAACCTAGACAACACTAGAAGAACAAGCACATACTCATGCGGTACCACCTGATTCACCAGTTCGTGGATCAGGGTGATATCAAGTTATGCAAGGTACACACAGATGCAAATATTGTGGATCCGTTGACAAAGCCATTACCACAGCCGAAGCATGAGGCGCACCTGAGAGCCATGGGCATTAGATGCTTAGACATGTGATGTCGGAAGATTGACTCTAGTGCAAGTGGGAGACTGTTGGGAATATGCCCTAGAGGCAATCATATATGATGATATTTCCCATTGTATTCATAAAGATATTAAGTTGTCCTTGTATGATCATCTGATGTATATCATTGAATATGTGATTCGGTTGTGGAACTATACATTTATAATGTTTGTACTAAATATCCTTGGTCATCGAGGTTGCGCTGGACACACAACTTAGACCAATGTGAAAGTCGGCTTGATGACTCGGTTCCGCTTGTCATGTGCATGGAGATGCTATTCCGACTTACACAGATTTGGCTAAAGAGTTTAGTGAGTCAGATTGACCCATATTGAGGTATAACGAACAAGTTGTCATTTGTATATCTCAATCAATATAATCCTTAGACCTGAAGTTATTGCATAGTCCGAGTTGAGGATCACCGACTTAGGTTCTGTCAAACGCTCATCCGTAACTGGACAGTTATAAAGGCAGAGTTCGGGTCGAGTGAGAATCAAGCTGCGTGATGTGAATAACCAAGATGGAATTTTGCCCCTCCACTTGGAGAGATATTCTCTGGGCCCTCTCGGATGATATGATTCAGAAAAGTATGGCCATGCACGACTCGGTTAAGTGTTAACCGAGGCGATCGACTAAGAGTTAGTCGAATGAATCACTTATCTCGGATCGAGAAGAGAGTCGGACTATTTAAGGGATGATAAATATTCGCCTATAGTCTGACAAGGTATATCGTGAGGCAAAAGAGACTCGAACGTAAGTCGCATTGAAAAGGCAAGTCGTCATGACTCTTTGGTACTTGGGAGTCGGCATGTTCTGCTAGGAGCCGCTACCAACTGATCGATTGAGACTCGAACTCCAATCGTGTCCAAGTATCCATGAGCCCGTGAAGAAAGAAATTTGAAATTGTTATTTATTAATTTGAATTGTTATTTCTTATTACCCGGGTTTAAAAAAGGAAACGAAAAGAGCGAACTGGATTTCCAAACTGAATGACTAGGCCAAGCTCGAAAAAGGTCGTGCCGGGTTCCCGACGAAAGAAATTAGGTGACCAAACTTCTCCACAAATTATTCAACCCAGTTAACCTCTGTAATCTACATGCCCTCCATGAAGCACATCCAAGTGGAAAATTACTGCATAATATTGAAACTTGAACGGTTAGAACAAGCAAGTCGACATGTTTTGATTGGAAATACACTAAGGGCATGTGTAGTAGTCTAGACACCTCCCGTCTGTAATCAGTGTCCACCTCACAAATAGACTTCTCTACAGACACATGCTACAATACATTATTTGTTTAGTCATCCGTAAGATTCACAATTTTTGAAAACTGACGCACGGGAGGCTATGTGAATCGGATTGATCGTGGAAGAGAAAACGCACCGGATACAGACGGATCCTTCGTACAACGGCAGAAAAGCTGTCGTTAAGCTGAGATATTCACGGGAATACACTGTCTGCAAGTATACAGACGGACTGTTTCTCTCTCATCGATCGTTTTCCTCCACCTCACCTAAATTCCTACGTGGATTCTCTTGCAGACAGCTGATTAGACATCACTGTACATGCCCTAACATGACTAATATCGAGGTAATTAAGAAGCTGTTTTGCTTCCACTGAATCCAGTTCACCCAGGTCAAATCAGTCATCTGAGGTTCGGTGCAACTACTTGACAAATGCCCCTTTTAGACTAGACTGACCAGTCGGGGATTGTGAAATTTTCTTATCGGATCAAGTCGGCTTCAAACTGTCTGTCCAGCAGCATCGGCCTCTCGATGGTCGGCAGAAACCGCGCTGTTGAACCTGAGCAACTTCTTGACCCTGCACACCCTCATGACACCGTGCCAACCGACGCCGAGCGCGGTCAGCCCCACGGCGACGGCAAACACCCTCCACCCGGCCACGACGCAGACGTAGGCCAGGAACGCCGACGGCACGGCGCACATGGCCACGAGCGCCGGTAGCGGCAGCGGCACGCGGTAGGGTCGCTTCAGCTCCGGGTGCTTGGCGCGGAGCCAGAGGAAGGAGGCGAACTCGAGCAGCGTGCCGAGGCTGTACAGGAAGTTGGCTGTGGCGACGACGTCGTCGAAGCCGAGGAAGGAGACCGCAATCGTGACGGCCGTCGACGCAACAATGGCGACCCACGGAGTACCGGTGCGGGCGGCGCGGCGGGCGAAGAGGGCCGGGAGGAGCCCGAGCTCCGCCATGCCGAGGAGCTGGAACGCGCCGCTGCTCATCTGGGCCTCGAACATGCCGATCGAGGAGATCACCGCGCCGGCACCTGTCCAGTACTTGAGCCACCGGCCCCCGATGATGCCTGTTTAGACACATGAAAATTGACATTTTCTTTATAGAAATGAACTGTATTGTAACAATGGCTCATGGCTGCATAGTTCGGATTTAGCCAAACTCGATTTTAGCACAGAGTCGAAGTCTAGCACGGTTAAGATGATGTTGCCGCAGGATGGTTTTCCCCATTCCCCGCTCATTGTGTTATTTTGTTGTTGTTGGAAGTGTGACCCGCTCATTGTGAGCATACGGAGTCGGAAATAAGCCACGCACCCCTAAGCTGACCCGCAGGCTGTATTCGTTATGTTTTGTCTTATTCCCTTGTTTTTTGTGTTTTTATGGTTTGCTTCCATGTACTTGTGATCTGTGTTCCATCAAATCATCATTATATTTTCTTTTCATGTCATTACTTTGAGGTAATTTCATGTCAATTTTTTTAAGTGGAAGGAAAATATTTTTTTGTTCATGAGTGACTTATTTATATTTATCCGAAATAAAAATCATAAAGATAATGGACAAACTTAAAAAGGATAAATATTATTTTTAACTATAGCTGTAAAATATAAAAAACATATTCTTTAACATTTGTTTTTGTTTAAAGTGAACATTTGACCATGTTTTAAAAATTATAGAAACATGGAAAGACATATGAGTTAAATGTGGTGTGCAATGAATAGGAGCACTCCTTGAAATTCATGGCATATAAATTTACTGACCAATCAAAGGAAATACAAAAAAGTTACGAAATATGTAGAAGGGAAATAAAAGATTTAATAATACATAAATATATTATGAACATATATCTTACGGTGAATCTATTAGTGTTGATTAGGCATTACAAATTTTGTATTTTTTATATACTTGGTCAAACTTAGGAAGCATTGACTTTATACATGTCATATATTTTGGAACACAGAGAGAGTACAATATGATATATTATGTGATTATCCATGATATTTTCATAAATTTCACATCTTTTTGAAGAGCGAAGGAAGAGGGTATAGGTCGTTTGTGAGGAACCACACAAATACCATGGTAATGCAACCATAAATTGTACTCTCTCCGATCCAAAATACTTGTTGATTTATACAACTTCGATCGGAGGGAGTACAAAATGTTGATGTAAGAGACTACAATTGCTAAATTTAAGCTGGAGGCACAATTAATTAGAAAGTAGTGTCTTCCCGTTAATTTAGTTTTATGGAGAGAAAAAATAAATTGTGAAAATGTTTCGTTTTATAGATCCATGTTTCGGTATCACTTCTACCAAGAAAGGTGAACTTGGGGAACTAAGGAATATGGGCGACAACAACGGAGACGCGGACGGATAGATATACTCCAACAAGGCAGACGTTACTTTTTTTGATGGATATACAAGCTACGTAGTGCAAGGCTGATAGTAGTACGTAAGCGTTTGTACGTATATACCTGCGGCATCGGCCAAGTAGCCGTTCACCCAGGCATCCGGCGATGCGTCCGTGGCGCCGGTGGCCGCCATAAGCGGCAGCAGATAGCTGACGGCGATGAGAACAACCGCCAGTGCCAGCGCCCGCGGGAACGTCCGCTCCGGTCGGTCCACCTCGCCGGCCATCGTGCTCGCACTGTCCCAGTAGTTGAGGTTCCAGAACAGGGTGTTGAAGAACATCCTCCAGTCCTTCCTCCCTTTCACCTGCGACGCCCACCGCCGCGGCCGCAACTTGGGCACCGACATGGCCGTCATGAGCAGGAACGGGGCTAGCGACACTATGCCTAGCGTCACCGCGCCCCACCCGACGATGCTCAGGCCAGCGTAGTTCAAGAAGGAAAGTGCCAGCGTCATGCCGATCACCGTGCCCGTGCGCGCCCTGCCGGGCTCCGCAATCGCGGGGGCCACGCCACCGACGTAGTCGGCGACGAGGGCTGGGTAGGCGGCGATGTTGATGACGATGCTGAGGTACTTCCAGGTGCCGAGGAGGGAGCCGGCGAGCGGGCCGAAGGCATGGTCGGCCCACAGCACGAAGCCCCCGTTGCCCGGGAACGCGGAGGCGAGCTCGGCGGTGACGAGCGACTCCGGGACTCCCCACGCGAAGGGGAAGATGAGGAAGCCGAGCAGAGTGAACAGCGGCCCCGCCGCGCGGACGGCCTTCTCGGCCCCGTACGGCCCGCCAGCCACCTCGAAGTAGACGAGGAAGACGAGCGGAATGAGAGTGATCTTGCGCTGGTGGTGGGACGACGTCGGCCCACCGCCTTGTCGCGCAGTGTACCGAGGCTGTTGGTCTTGTGGCGGCGTGTCATGCCTCTCTTGTGCGGCGGTGGTGCTCTGCGATTGTGGATGTTCTCCTTCTTGTTGCTGCTGTTCCTGACTCTGTGATGGTTGTTTGGTCGTCATTAGGATTTCTCGGTTCATGGTGAGCTTACTCGATCGCTAGAGTGTAGAGGAGCAAAACTGTAGGCTGTAGCTACCGGCGGACGTGTCGACCATTCGTGTGGGCATTGTGCTACTATATAGCTTGAGGTGAAAGAGGACGAAGGGAGTGCGGTCACTAGTTTTGTCAAGTTGGTGCTAGCTCCCAACGGGCATGGCTAGCTGACCTGTGATTCTTACCCATTTTACGGTATACTACTTGCTTGCTGTGCGCCGCGAGCTTACTGGCTTACTGCTACCATCACTTTTGTACGATCTATACTTCTGTTTGTTCGGTTGCTTTCGTGTAGTTTTCACCTAATTCACTGAATACTTGTTTAAGCCATGCTGAATGCCATTATTGTCTGCCATTGATCCTGACCTGCTTGCTCGTCAGTACAAAGTTCTTTCATAGACGAATGACTGTGGATTTGGTCTCCACGGGGTATGTATATTGCCCACTCGCATTTGGTAGATTCACCGAGCTGAGATTGGAGACCAGAACGGAGGGTAGTATATGGGATAACTTTATGCTGCTTGTATACCTCGTTTTTTACTCCTAGTCAAGATATATATAACCATAAATGCTCGTCTTGCCATATGCTGTGTTTAGGCTAGTCATAGTGGAAGTAACTTGAGTAGTAACATATTCTACATGTATTGCCAACTAAGCATGTAAATGATATATCATGCAATTAAATGATGAGAGAGAGGCTTGTGGTAACTAGCTATGTTACCATAACATCACATATTTTAAAACAAAAATGAGTCTATATTGTAATAAATAAGGCTTTGCATGATACTACATCTATGTTATTTTGCACTATAAAAATAGTAACTTAGACTAATAAAATATACATGTTACTAGTCTAAGTTACTTCTCACTATGACCAGCCTTATATACAGACCACTTCCATCATGAAGGGGTGTTGATTACCTATATATATATTCTCCGCCATGATTGGCAAATACTGCTAGCCGGTACCCAAATAATTACTATCGATAATCCTAGACGTACGGAGCATTAGCGGGACCTCAGGATTTGCATTCGACATGCACACTCTGAAAGCTTCTTCTGACCAGCATTAAATATCTTTTTTGAATTCATCTTAAATGAATATTACTCCCTGGCTGGACTGCTGACGTTATGCCAGGCTACTACACAATGCCCGGCCTGCCGTGGTACCATCCTCGCTTCATCATTGAGATGCTTTCTCTGGTTAATAGCAATATTAGCTAGTAGCCATTTAGCTCGTGGCCATTGAAAATCCATATAGTCTATCCGATGGTATCCGATGTAGTAGTGGGTAGTTACCCGGTGGGGTTTCACTTAATATTAAAGACAAATTAGGATACAGAGTTCTTTAGCTACAGGTGCAATTTTATTTCTTCATTAAAGAATTGTGATAAGGTGGAAACTTTTGATCATGATTACAAGTCTTTTAGTACTTTGTTATAGAATATCTTCAAAGATAGAAACTAACCACATATGCACTTCAACCAGCATGACAATTTTAATAAACAAATTGGCCTCACCCATCTAGATGCACCATTACGAAGGTGGGAGCACTGGAAGTTCATTGAGTTCTATCACCTCCCGAGACTGTTAGCTATAGAGGTAAAACAACCTAGCACGATCTGTATGCAGCTAGCTCTATCTCTATTTGCTCTTCTGGCCGATCGATGTACTAGACGTGAGAAACAACAACACAGACAAAAGATTTGTGTTTCCTCTTTTTCCCCCTCTGCCCGTGAGCTTCCCTAGATTTTTCTCATATATTTATAACAGAAATTACAAGACATCAAACCGGACACGAACTAGTACTCCTAGACTAGTCGGCCTCACGTATGAAAATACCTGCCATAATACTTCAAACCTAACTCAACTAGGACTCAAACTAGACTACCTTACGTTGTAAATAATCACCCGGTCTCAATAGGAGCCGGACAAGTTTGGCTAATTCCAACAATCTCTCCCTAATCCAAACTTGTCTATTCTCGGACTCGCACCACGACAAATTTAATTGGCTCTCCCCAATTTTGACTTGACGAATTTCACGGACCAACTCAAATATGATCTGGACTACCCAACCACGCTAGCAACCTTGTGGAATCGCACCACCCGTGGAACATACCGTCCACCCTAGCGCAATACATGCCGACCTCCTGGCGTGGACTAGACCATCCACTTCGGCCTTATGTAGAGACAGGTCCTCATTGAAGAGACTCTCCTTCACTGGTTTACCGCCCCCTTCACACTTGAACTTGATCCTCTCGTCGAGACACATAGACGACCTGATTGAGGCACACAAATTGCGTCTTCGTCCATAGGATGAACAGTCCCTCAACCTTCACTCGCTTCAACTGTAACGGATTCTCACCTAGACAAGACGTGGATCTACAACGAGTCAAGAAAAGAAGAAATAAACAGAAAATAGAGGGCACGATACGAGCCCTTGGCCATAAGATTTTTCGAGCGTGTTTGTTTGTCTAGTTTGATGTAGTCGATCTGTGGGCGAATTGATTTGTGTTTCCTCTTTTTCCCCCTCTGCCCGTGAGCTTCCCTGGGTTTTTCTCATATATTTATAACAGAAATTACAAGACACCAAACCGGACACGAACTAGTACTCCTAGACTAGTCGGCCTCACGTACGGAAATACCTGCCATAATACTTCAAACCTAACTCAACTAGGACTCAAACTAGATTACCTTACGTTGTAAATAATCACCCGGTCTCAATAGGAGCCGGACAAGTTTGGCTAATTCCAACAGAGACTAGAAAATTTTGAGGCATGGCTTCACAACAATTTTTTTGTGTTAATAATTTTTTTATAAAGAGAATATTTTAATATCGCGGAGATACCAATTACACCCAACTTATACAACTACGTACTGTCCTTATGAATGCACATAGCCTGAAAACAAAAAAAAAAGAGAAAAGAAAAATCCCACTACGTACAGTGATCTATTTCTAATAACAGCAGTACAAATACCATCATGACTAAAGGGAATATGCCCTAGAGACAAATAATAAAAAGGTTTATTATTTTCATATCCCAATAAGTTTGTAATATTTTCATATTATGCTATAACTATATCAAAAGAAAACATTAATACAGGTGCGATATGAATCATAAGTCCCTAATAGCCTCTATTAATACTAGTTCGTTGGGCAATCGAAGATCAAGGTTTCCTGATCATGGGTGATAGTGCCAGTTGACAACAAGGTCATATCATTGATGAATAATGTGATGGACATATCTCAAAGATTGCGACACGATCAAGTCACGAGGTTCATCGTTGCAATAGTCAGAAACGTAGTATTCTTCTCCTTAGACCGTGAGATCATATTAATCACTATCTCCTGAGGCTGCTTTAACTACATCAAACATCACTCGGTGGAACGATGATTATAAAAATGTATGTTGGGTATCCGGAGGAACAGGTTGAGGCCTATAAATCAAGACCGGTATTTGTTCACCCAGTGATGGGTAAGATACATTAGGCCGACTTGGTGATATTACATCCATAATGTTGCAACATGTGACTAGGTCACATGGATGTAATATCGCGGGAACAAGTGAAACAGTATTTGTCGGTAACGAGATTCAACAGGGTATGTGATACCCAAACGATCAGATCTCGGACAAGTCGTATAGAAGAAACAAAGGTAATTGGACTCAACATTTACGGTTCAAACGATATCGTCATCTTGGAATGCACAGGGACAATATGGGCATCCCAGTCCCTCTACTAATCATTGATAGAGATCATGCTTGTGCCATTCCCGAGCCGTGAGAGGATGCACTTAAGGGTACGATGAGTTGGAGATCATCCGTAAGTTGGAATCATAGTAGAGAAAGAGAAAACCGAAATTGTTTCGCGGATAGAGATCCAAAGTTGTTCGGAGAAAGAAGGGAAACCAGAAAAGTTTCGTGAGAGAACCAGAATTGTTCTGGGAAGTTCCAAAGTTGTTTGGAGGAAATCGAAGGGGAACCGGAAGCTATTTTGGGTCAAATCGGATTTGGTAATATGTATTTATATATTAATTAATGTAATTAATATTAAATATAATATTAAAAATCTAATTTGAAAGGGTATTTCATTAATGGGACAAACTTCCCTAGGGAAAAAGGGCCCATGAGGGAAACCAATGGAGGGGAAGGGCCCATGCGCCTAGGGCTGCCCCTCTCCCTTGGCTGGAGGCTAGAGTTAGGGTTTAGGGGTGCCCTAGGGCTAACCCACCTCCCTTGGCCGCCACCCCTTGGCGTCCTTAGGGTTTCCTTGGTGGGGGTAAGGGTGCCCTCCCTTACCCTATATAAAGCCCCCCTTGGAGGAGGAGAAACACACAACAGAATCCCATGTGTTGGGAGCTCTCCTCCTAATCCTTTATGTGCCTCTAATCTCTCTCTCTAGCTGTCTCCACGCGTTGGCACGGTCCAGGACTGTTCGCGCAAGATACAATGCACCTGCAAGACGTCGTTGCGCTGCCTGGATTCCAATCCATAGATCTACCTCCGCACTCCCGACGGGATCGGGGAGACAGAGGTATCATCGTACATCGTATGTGTACGAAGCTACGAGGTGTCACACTTGGGGCACTTTGGATGTTGTGAGCCAGACTTCTGCACGGTGATGGAGCAATTGGTGACCTACGAGGAGCTTCGCGACCTATAGGTCGACTACTAGCACGATTACTTCAACCATGTTCCTCTTGAAATGTTAACCGTGTTCGGCCTACAAGGGTATGTATCCGAAACCTCTAGGTCGTTACTGCACTACTAATTGATAGATCTTGGGATTTAGGGCGATCCGACATAGGATTTTTTTGTTTTGTTCACTAGAACCCCTACATTGGTAACAGAGACGATCTATGCGTAGTAGTGTTGTACGACCAGTATGCACATGTGTTGTGCGGCCATTAATTCTATAGTTTTTATCCTCACACGTGTACTTGTTTATATCGCGGTATTATTTGATGAAGCGGCCCGGACTGACCTTACGCGTACTCTTACGCGAGACTGGTTCCCCACTCGACATATGGTTTGTTCCGTATAAGTGGCTAGCGCGTGTATTTCTCTCTTTCAATAGTTGGTATAGCATTTACAATGGAGGGCCCCGAAAGGGGTGTAGTAGAAACAACTGTATGGATCCATGTTGTGGTTGGAAAGTTCGTAGATTAGAAACGGTTCTATAACGAAAGTCCGAACAACCACATAAAACTTGCAAAATATAAAGTAGAGGCGTCTAACTTTATTTTGCAGAAGGGCATGTGATTTGATATGGTATTTGTTATGACGAAGGTAAAGTAGTTTACTTTTATGTTACTAAGTTGTGTAGTAATAGTCATTGTTCTGATGGACGACCTACTAGTGGCGTCGTGGACTTGGCGTCAAACCGGTGGCAAGATGAAGATCATGACAGAGCGCTCGATGGAGATCAAGGCACAAGAAGTACCATATCATATCACAATATACATGTGATGTTGATACCTGGCTTGCATCTTATTGTGTGCTAGCATTAAATACTCAACGGTAGCATAGATAAGATGATCCCTATTAAGACCAATATTGTATTCTCCCCTAGTGTGCAAACACCAACAAAGTTTGTTGTTATAAAGTCGGCCGTGACAATCGAGGGCTAGACATAATTATGTTCATATACGGTGTGGGTTACAAGCCATGTATGTGCCACACAATACACTAAGGTTGAATTACGAGTCTAGCATGTGCAGACATGGCATCGGAATATTGCGTTCTCCCTAATACCAATGATCATGTTCTCCCTTAGTGGCAAACACCAACAAACTTTGTCATTATTAAGCCGGACGTAACGATCGAGGGTTAGACATAACTACGTTCGCATACGGTGTGGGTTACAAGCCATGTATGTGGCACACAATACACTAAGGTTGAATTAGCGATCCTAGCATGTGTAAACATGGCCTCGGAACACAAGAGATCGGAAGATCGAGCATGAGTCCAATGGATGATGTGATTGACATGGGAGAATGTATACCTTTAAAGCTATGTTCCTGACCATGACAATCAGGGGTTGAATAGTGAATTGGGATCGTGTGATCACTAAAATTGTTCAAGGGATGACAGTTTTAGTGGGAGCTCAATTGTAAATTGAAATCATATTATGAACTAAGTCTAGATGTTTATTTGCAAATATCTTAGTAGATCATGGCCTATCCCATTGATGTCCTTTGCGACCATGGGAAACTTCTTACTTGATATGGAACTTAGAAAAAAGGTCCAACTTCATAGATTAATTCCCACGCCTGAGGGATATCCTCGTAATAAGATGATCTTCTCTTCTTGATACAATGACCAATAGGAGATAGTACGATGACTCCACAATGTTTGTGTTTTCTTCATTATTATCCAATAAGTCATTCTCCATTCGATGGAGAGTTGGACTACAATTTTGTATTTTGCAAAATCAGGCACATAAAGTATGAGCCGTGGGATGAGTTTTCTTCTGTGATGAATGAAAACAGAATATTTGGAGAGTCACTTAGAAATCTAGCATTAGAGTTGAGAACTCTCAGAAGGGATTGATTGTATTGGAGTTCATGGATGAGAAAGGCATATGTTATATATACAAAGTTATAAATGTAATTCTTGCGAAACTCATTGCAGTTCACAAAGTATTGGATACTTGTCCCGTTTTGTAAAAAACATGATGTTCTGCTTGAGAATTATTGGAATTGAGGCAATGTGGCTTGATGACGGCAGGCAAACTAGTGGATGGCCAAAATCACTCCTTCCCACAAATTTTATCATTTGGATTAGTGGACTTGAATAAAATTTTGTAATCCTTGTTTGTGTGTCTTGCTTTTGGTGAGACAATTATTCATATGAATAAGTTACAAGCCAATTGTACTATTCTTATAAATAATACCTTTATGGTCACATTGCAATTATAAATGAGTTATTCTCATCACTATGTTAATGATAATAGTTTAAGCATTTATAAATGATTAGAATGCTAAAAGATATCAAAGGGTTAATAATGAAATGACACTATAGTTTAAGTCATGGTGGTTATTGCATGTTTTTCATTTATATGAAAATCGGGTCTTGGATATTTGATCTAGAGACTTTGCAAAACCATGCCTCGTTTGGCGAAATGACTAAAACTCCACATTCTGGTAAAATGGTGATATGCGAAGAAATGTTGAATTTTATACATAGTGATGTATCATTTTTCAACAAATAGTGGAAATCATTATTTCATTGTGGACTTAAGTGAATAGGTGTATTTACTTAAGGAAACAAAAGTTTGAAACAATTTGAATTGTTCAAATGAGTTCACAACAAAGAGATATTGAATTAACAAGAATACAAATCCTTTTTGATATGACTGATATGGCTAAAGTATTTAAGTTAAGTATGGGCACAAAAGTACTTGTGAAATATGTTTCATAAATTATGATAATTGGACAAATTCAAGGTGTTAATATGTCTAAACATCATAATCATTATGTATTAGATACATATGGTCTAATATTATCTCTTATTAATGTTATAGTTATCGTTTATAGTTAAAGATCAAAATAAGCAAACACTCATTTGAAATACACAGGAGGATCTAAAAGATTCATGGAAACAACACCATAAGAGATATGGAATTCTCAATTTGATGATGATCAAAGAATTTTGGAATGTCCAAGATGATTGAGAGGACTTACATTTGAGTGGGAGCTTATTAGCTTGTATATATCTTAATATGTAAGAGACATATTTTGAGTGGTAGCTAAGCAACTTGGCTAAATCTTAATATGTAAGAGACATATTTTGAGTGGGAGCTAAGTGAAATCCCTGGATCTCATATATGGATGCCATATTTGAGTGGAAGTGTGTCATCATTCTAAAATATGTGGATAACATATATGAATGATGTGATTGGTTTTAATAATATTTAAGTTAGTAAATATGGATGAAGTTGAACAAGTTATTAAACAATGGAATCTATTGAGATGGATTGGAAAGTTTAATAAACATTATTGTCGGATATCTCCTAGACTTGATTCTGAAATATGTTCAGAATGTCCTAGATAAGATTCTGAAGTAGTTCGGAATGGAACAAGATAAGAAATAAGTTCTTACTTGTATGAAACATTGAGTTAGTCTTAGTATTACAACTATGGTTGAGAGAAAGAAAGATATGTGTTGCATCTCATATGCCTCAGTTAACCATATTGTATACTCGACGTAATATGACCCAAGGATCTGGTTGGAAGAACATGTCTTGAGGTGATTCTCGAGTTAATCACTGAATCATAGTTAAGATTGTTATTAAATGGTAAGAAGCGAAGTAAGACACATAGCTGCATTTTATGCACTAGGATCTTCATAGAGATAAAAGTATATTTTGTCTAAATAAGTTCGGCTTGTGCTAAGTGTGTTTCAAAGGTTTACATGACAACAATGGAAGTTAAATTGACTGATCGACCATCATTTAAACAATAAAAACAAAGTCTCACTCAGTCGCCAAATGAATACTTCAACCCATTATGAGATAATGGAGAGAATGTCAAAATTAGGAAGACATTAACGATTTGCAAAAGACATACTGATTTGGTAAAATAGAACAGGGACATGATGTTTCTCATGAGCGTGCATGATCAATAAACGCATATGAGATATGGTTTATGATTAGTAAATTCAATATAGATTATTTGTACTCTACTGAAAGTGGGAGATTGAAAGGAATATGCCCTAGAGGCAAATAATAAAAGGGTTTATTATTGTCATATCCCAATAAGTACGTAATAGTTTCATATTGTGATATGACTGTATCAAGTGAAAACATTGATACATGTGTGATATCAAACATAAGTCCCTAGTAGCCTCTATTAATACTAGTTCGTTGGACAATCGATGATCAACGTTTCCTAATGATGGGTGATAGTTCGTTGATAACAAGGTCATATCATTGGTGAATGATGTGATGGACATAACTCAAAGATTGTGACACGATCAAGTCACGAGGTTCATCGTTGCAATAGTTAGAAACATAGTATCCTTCTCCTTAGACCGTGAGATCATATTAATCATTGTCTCCTAAGGCTGCGTTAACTAGATGAAACTTCACTCGGTGGAACGGTAATTATAAAGGTGTATGTTGGGTATACGGAGGAAAAGGTTGATGCCTATGAATCAAGACCGGAATTTGTTCACCCAGTGACGGGTAAGATACATTATGCCGACTTGGTGAGATTACATCCATAATGTTGCAACATGTGACTAGGTCACGGGGATGTAATATCGCGGGAACAAGTGAAACAGTACTTGTCGGTAACGAGATTCAACAGGGTATGTGATACCCAAACGATCGGATCTCGGACAAATCTTATCAAAGAAACAAAGGGAATTGTAATCAATGTTTATGGTTAAAATGACATTGTCATCTTGGAATGCACAGGGCAATATGGGCATCCCGGTCCCTCTATTGATCATTGATAAAGATCATGTGTATGCCATTCCTGAGCCGTGAGGGGATCCACTTAAGAGTACGATGATTTGGAGATCATCCGTAAGTTGGAATCATAGTAGAGAAATAGAAATCCGTAATTATTCCGTGGAGAGAGATCTGAAGTTGTTCGGAGAAAGAAGGGAAACCGGAAAAGTTCTGTGAGAGAACCATAATTTTTTGGGGAAGTTCTGAAGTTGTTCGGAGGAAATCAAAGGGGAACCAAAAGGTGTTTCGGGTTAAATCAGATTTTATAATATGTATTTACATATTAATTAATGTTAAATATAATATTAAAAATATAATTTGAAAGGTTATGCCACTAATGGGCCAAAGTTCCCTAGGGAAAAGGGGCCCATGAGGTAAACTAATGGAGGGCAAGGGCCCATGCGCCTAGGGCTGCCCCCTCCCTTGGCTGGCGGCTAGGGTTAGGGTTTGGGGCGCCCTAGGGCTGACCCACCTCCCTTGGTCGCTACCCCTTGCCTCCCTTGGCCGCCTTAGGGTTTCCTTGGTAGGGGGGGGTTAGGGTGCCCCCTTACCCTATATAAAGGCCCCCTTGGAGGAGTAGAAAGACACAACAAAATTCCATGAGTTGCGGGCTCTCCTACTCCTCTATGTGCCTCCAATCTCTCTCTCTGTCTCTCTGTCTCTCTAGTTGTCTCCATGAATTGGCACGGTCCATGATTGTTCGCATAAGAGACAACAAACTTCTAGCACACCATTGTGTTGCGGGGATTCCAAGCCGGAGATGTAATTCTGCTCTTCCGGCGGGATCGGGGAGACGGAGGTATCATCATACACCGTATGTGTATGAAGTCATGAGGTGTCACACTTGGGGCACTTTGGATGTCGTGAGCTGGACTTCCGTACGGTGATGAGCAATGGGTGATATGCGAGGAGCTTCGTGACCTAGAGGTCAGCTACTAGCACGACTACTTTAACCACGTTTCTCTCAGAGCGTTAACCACTTTAGGACTACAAGGGTATGTATCTGAAACCTCTTGGCCATTCCTGCATTACTAATAGATAGATCTTGGCCTTTAGGGCGATCCAACGTTGGATTTTTTGTTTTCTGCATCGGAACACCTACATTGGTAACAGAGCCGATCTATGCGTAGTAGTGTTATACGACCAGTATGCACATGTGTTGTGGAGGCATTGACCCTATAGTTTTTACCCTCCCACGTGTACTTGTTTATATCGTGCTATTGTTTGATTAAGCGGCCTGGACCGACCTTACGCACTCTTACGTGAGACTAGTTCCACGCTCGACATACAACTTGTTCCATATAAGTGGCTAGCGGGTGTCTGTCTCTCTTTTAATAGTTGATATAGCATTTACAATGGATGTCCCCGAAAGGGGTGCAGTAGAGACAACTATATAAACCCATGTTGTGGTTGGATAGTTCGTAGATTAGAAACGGTTCTATAACGGAAGCCCTAACAACCATGTAAAACTTGCAAAAGATAAAGTAGAGGCGTCTAACTTTATTTTGTAGGAGGGCATGTGATTTGATATGGTCTTGGTCGTGACAAAGTTAAAGTAGTTTACTTTTATGTTACTAAGTTGTGTAATAATAGTCATTGTTCCGATGAACGACCTACTGGTGGCGTCGTTGACTTGGCGTCAAACCTGTGGCAAGATAGAGATCATGCCGGAGCGCTCGATGGAGATCAAGGCGCGAGAAGGACCATATCATATCACAATATACATGTGATGTTGATACCTGTCTTGTGTATTGTGTGCTAGTATTAAATACTCAACTGTAGCATAGATAAGATGATCCCTATTAAGACCAATATTGTATTCTCCTCTCGTGTGCAAACACCAACAAAATTCATAGTTATGAAGTCGGCCGTGACGATCGGGGGCTAGACATAACTATGTTCGTGTATGGTCTGGGTTACAAGCCATGTATGTGCCACTCAATACACTAAGGTTGAATTGGCGAGCCTAGCATGTGCAGACATGTCCTTGGAATATTGTGTTCTCCCTAATACCAATGATTGATACGTCGTAAACGTATCTATAATTTTTGATGTTCCATGCTTGTTTAGTATCTACTTTGCTTTTCTTTGTCTACACTTTGAGGTGTTTTTATGTGTTTTCTGGTACTAACCTATTAACAAGATGTCGCGGTGCCAGTTGCCTATTTTCTTCTGTTTTTGGTTCCAGAAAAGCTAGTAAGCAAATATTCTCGGAATTGTACGCGAAAAAATCCAAAGTTAATATTTCACCGAGAAGAACACGGAGTCCAGAGGAGAGACGAAGGGGCGCCATAGGGCGGCTACACCCCCCAGGCGCGGGCCCACCATGGGCCACGCCTGGGCAGGGTGTGGGCCCCTTGGCCGCCCTCTTGCCTCGCCTCTTAGCCTATAAGAAGCCCCCGATGACTAAACCCTAAGCACCCAATCAATATTCCACGAAACCGTCTGTATCCGCCGCCACCATCATCCATAGATCGGGGGATCTGAAGCTCTTCCTGTCACCCTGCCGGAGGGGAGACCATCCCAGAGGCTTCCTTCTTCATCATGCCAGCCTCCGGTATGAAGCGTGAGTAGTTCCACCTTGGACTACGGGTCCATGTAGTAGCTAGATGGTTGTATCTCCTCCTTTGTGCTTTCATGTCTAGATCTTGTGAGCTCCATTCATGATCAAGATCTCATCTATTTGTAATCATGCATGCTGTGTTTGTAGGCATCCGATGGATATTGAGATTACTATGTCAGATTTATTAATGGTTTTGTCTTATTGATTATATCATGTCTGTGTTGTTTGTGATCTTGCATGCTCTCCGTTGTTAGTGGCTATCTTGGCCAAGTAGTTGCTAGTGACTCCAAGAGGGGGTATTTATGCTCGATAGTGGGTTCATGCCTCCATTTAATCTAAGGGAAGTGACAAAAATCTCTAAGGTTGTAGATGTGCTGTTGCTACTAGAGAGAAAACAACAGTCTCTTGTTCTTGGAACAAGTGGATTGTTTACCTTACACACTTTGCTTAAAGCAGTTGTCTGTTGCTTGCAACTTAATACTGGAGGGGGTTCGGATGATAACCCAAAGGTGGACTTCTAGTCATAGATGCAGTTGGATGGCGGTCTATGTATCTTGTTGTATTGCCCAATCGAATCTCATAGGATCTTGATGTCTAGTATTGCATTGTTTTTCCTTGCTCAATCTAGTCAATTGCCCTGCTATAATTTGTTTACCCAGCATGCCATGTTTGTTTATGTAAGGAGAACACCTATAGTGAACTAAGGACCCCGGTCCAATCTTTACCATTGATACATCTTCCACTGTTACTGTTTACTTTCTGCCAAGCTACTATTTCCTTCCACACCATATAGTTAATCCTTTGTTACAACAAACCAGTGGGATTGACAACCTCACTGTTCGTTGGGGCAAAGTCTTGAGTTTGTGTTGTGCAGGTCTCCAAGTTGCCACCAACACCTTTGAGTCGTTTCCTTCCTCCCACTGGTTCGATAAACTCGGTTTATTACTGAGGGAAAACTTGCTGCTGTGCTCATTATACCTTGCTCTTGGGGTCTTCCAACAAAGCGCCCACGTCAACATCATGAGCGTCATCAAGCTTTTTCTGGCGACGTTGTCGAGGAGGCTAAGGACGTCTTCACAAGGGGAGTCCTTCTCAACCTTTCTCTTTACTTTGTTTTTGGTTTGCTTAGTTTATTTTGCTTGGTTTTGTTTGCCTCTTTTTTTATCAAAAACTCCAAAAAAAGTAGTTTAGTTTGGTTTTCTTTCTCTTATAAAAAACACAAAAAAAATTTAGTTCCTGCTCTAGTTGCTGCTACTGTTGGCTTGCTCCACTTTTGAAAAAATGAATTCTGCTGAGAACACCAAGTTGTGTGACTTCACTAGCACAAACAACAATGATTTCCTAAGCATTCCTATTGCTCCACCTGCTCCTGATGCTACCTTTTATGAAATTAAGCCTCCTTTGTTGAATCTTGTGATGAGAGAGCAATTTTCTAGTGCTAGTTCTGATGATGATGCTACTGCCCATCTCAATAACTTTGTTGAACTTTGTGAGATTCTAAAGTATAACGATGTAGATGGAGATATTATTAAGCTCAAGTTGTTTCCATTCTCCTTTAGAGGAAAAGATAAAGAATGGCCGCTATCTTTGCCTAGAAATAGTATTGATTCTTGGATTAAGTGCAAAGATGCTTTAATTGGAAAGTACTACCCTCCTGCTAAGATTATATCTATGAGAAGTGATATTATGAAATTTTAAACAACTTGATAATGAACATGTTGCTCAATCTTGGGAAAGAATGAAATCTTTGGTTAAGAATTGTCCCACTCATGGACTTACTGCTTGGATGATTATCTAGACTTTTATGCAGGTTTGAACTTCTCTTCAAGAAACCTGTTGGATTCAGCTGCTGGAGGTACCTTTATGACCATCACCTTGGGTGTTGCAGCAAAACTCCTTGATAATATGATGGTTAATTATTCTGAATGGCACACGGAGAGAGCTCCACATGGTAAGAAGGTAAATTCTGTTGAAAAAACCTCCTCTTTGAGTGATAAGATTGATGTTATTATGGCTATGCTAGTTAATGGGAAAGCTCCTTTAGATCCTAATAATGTTCCCTTAGCCTCTTTGGTTGCTCAAGAAGAGCAAGTTGATGTGAACTTCATTAGAAACAAAAATTTCAATAACAATGCCTATAGGAATAATTTTGGTGGTAACAACAATTATAGGCCTTATCCTCCTAATAATGGCAATACCTATGGAAACTCCTACAAAAATACTAGAAGTGCCCCCTCTGAACTTGAAGTCATTCTCAAAGACTTTATTAGTAAACAAACCACTTTCAACAAGACTGTGGAGGAAAAGCTTTTAAATGTTGAGAAAAACGTTTCCTCATTGTCTAAAGCACAATACTTTTTGATTAATAAAATGGCTTCTAGACCTGAAACCTTGGAAAGTACCTTTGCTGCTACTCATGACATACAAGTTACTATTGATGAAAATGTTAGACTGTTATCCCAATTTCATGCTTAGTGGGAAAGGGAAGATGAAATTGCTAGAAACAATAGTGTGTGCACTATCACCACCACCAATATGGATGTTACCAAACCACAAGAAGTACCTATTCCTCCTACCACTACTCCTGAGTCTACTACTTGTGATGCTAAGTTTGATTTTGATCTTGATGGTTGCAATATATCTGAAGTGATTATGTTCCTGCAAAAGCTTGCTAGAAGTCCTGATGCTAGTGATATGCATGTTGCTTTCACCAAACACATTACAAATGCTCTTATTAAAATTAAGGAAGAGAAGTTGAAACATAAAGCTTCTATTCATAGGAAAGTAGAAGATAGTTGGGAACCCATTATTAATATGCAAGTGAATGACTTTGATCTCAAAGCTTCATGTGATCTTGGTTCTAGTGTCTCTATTATGCCTAGGAATATTTATGAAATGCTTGATTTGCCACCTTTGGAAGATTGTTATTTGGATGTCCCACTTAATGATAATGCTAAAAAGAAACTCATGGGAATTGTTAACGATGTTCTCATTATGGTTAACAATGCTTATGTCCCTATTAATTTCTATGTTTTTTATTTTGAATACAATGCTTCTTGTCCTATTACTTTGGGAAGACCTTTTCTTAGAACTGTCGATGCCATCATTGATATGAAAGAAGGAACCATTAAACATCAATTTACATTCAAGAAAGGTATTGAACACTTTCCTATAAGGAGAGAGAAGTTGCTTTTTGCTCCTCCTTTGAAAGCAAGGTTTGATGTTAATGCTTCTTCATTTGAAAATACTTGATTTCTTACTTCTTGTACCTACCTTAAAGGCATAAAAGAAAAGTACTTGTTGGGAGATAAACTAAGAGTTTTCTTGAGTCTTGGAAGTTATTACTTCAGTAATGACCTCTCCTTATCTTTTTTGTTTGCTTTTTGGGCCAAGAATGACCTCTAATGAGAGGGAAGTAAGTTTTAGGGAGTTGCTGTCCTGAAACAGATTTTTGTGCTCCACCATAAAAATTCGTGAGGAATCTCTGTAAGTCAGATTGAGCTGAAAATTTATGAATAAATCCCCCAATATGTTATATAACTTTCATTAGTTCAACACTTTTTGATTTGAGTAACGGAAGGTCTTTGAAAAAATCGGTTTCTACCTGCTAGTCTGTTTTGACAGATTTCTGCCATTATTTGCATTTGCTTCATATTGATTCCTTTTTGGGTTCTTTTTGGGAAATTGAGCTTTTTGAGGGAGTTGCTATAGTATCTTGTGTTTTTAGTGAAAAGTTTTTCTGTTCTAAAACTAAACCCAAGGGTCTATTATCTTTTGAATACACTAATGTTGCTAATGAAGATTGTGGGAAGTTTTGTATGAAGGACAAATTTCAGGTATAGAGAGAGAATGATGTAATGAGATGAAGAATGGACAAAAGCTCAAACTTGGGGATACCACCCCGGTGTCACCCCAAGAAATATACAAGAGTTACAAGCGTCCAAGCTTGGGGATTCCCAATGCATCCCCCTCTTCATCAATAAAAAGCTCAGGTCTCTCTAGACACTTCGTTTTTTGTTTCATGCACTATTGTGTTATTCTTGGAGCGTCTTAGTTTTCGTTTGCTTTGCTTAGTTTGATTGAATAAAGTAGTTTGTACCCCTGCTCTCGCTGTGTTGTTTCAAATAAGTTGACTGGTGTTGGAAAGGAGTAGAAAGTTCTTGCTTGAATAGTGCAAGAGGTGCTTGCTTTGACTGTGACTTACACTTTAGCTTGTCATGCTAGGTGTTGTTTTGACCTTATGCTTAGTGATTATTGCTGTAGCAGGACTTGTTCCAAACAATTGGGATTGCTTAGTGTGCCTTGAAAAAATCATGCGTTGTTTTAGCATGCATAAGCATAGTATTGTGGTATTCTCCTTTGATGCTTTGTTTGGGTTGACTTGGCACATGCTCACACCATGTTATGACTATGAACAAGTCACCATAGCCTCTATGATCATTTATTCCTTAACTTGTAGTACCACTCTATGCTTTGATTAGTAATGTTTTGTCGCTCTGCATGATTATGGCCATATTGCTCTCTTAGTTGGTCGCTCCCAGTCTTTTGCTAGCCTCCACTTGTATGAGTAAGCTCTACTCATGATTCCCACTTCCAATAAACCAAGTTATTCCAAAGTGTCCACTATAAATTCCTACATTCCGAGTATATTCTTGTTTTCAGCTATCTTCCAATTAAAAAGTATTTTGTTATGTGAAAACTTAGTGGTTAAAGATCTCATGAACTTGATGGCACACTTTATATTTCTTGCCCCTAATAAACTTGAACCATTTTGTCATCTAAGTTGTATATGCTTGCACTTATACGTTGGGATTAGCAGAACCATGCTGTCATGGGGAACGCTTTCAACACTTTTGGATCTCTATTGAGTTGATATCATGCTCTTTTGTCTATGGATATCTTCGGTGTGAAATAAAAGGGGAGCTTGTAAGTCCATGGAGTTATGTATTTTGTGTTAGATAAACGCCTGGGCCACTAGCCTAAGCCATGCCTAATCATGGTGGAAACTTGAAACATCACCATAGTGACATCTATGAAGCTTTCTTCTTATATAAAAAAAGAGAGACATATTGAAAAAAGAGGAAAGAGAGAAAAAACACCATATTCCCATGGTATATAAGAAGATTGTTGAGATGCTCATTGTCTGCTTGCCTTGTCATTTTGGTTATGGGAAAGCTCCTGTACCATGTGCAAGGGGTACCCCGTTGGCGGTTCTCTATGATACACATATACTTACTATGACAAGAACTTGCGAGTAACTAAACTTGAGTAGCATGAGGAGCGGCCCTCGTATTCAAGGGACATGAGATTGCCAACTTATACTTTGTCAAGCATATACTCCATAGTTTGTTCACTTTAACCTTAATCACTTTAAGATGCTTATGATGGGGGCAATGAGGGATGAAAGCTAACAAGTACCATAATTTTTGGAAGCTCTTTTTGAAAATTGAAATCCCTGCTTCCCTTTATGAAGGCCCTTTCTTCCACTATAATATTGAGTCTCCACCTTCTACCTTTAGGCACCAGTTAAGAGAGCATATTTTCCATTCTTAGTTCTATGTGCATTGTCCCAAAACTTATTGATTGATGCATACTATGATATTACTTGTTCTTGTGCTATTTGTATCTAGTCACTCTTATGAACTTTGAAGGTGTCCTATGCATCTATTTGCTACTCTATGAGGGACAAGCTGATTGCCACTATGCTATGTTTTCTGTATGTGAAACAAACAAACGTTTTTCAATGCATGTTATGCATGATCTTTGTTTGTAGCCTTTCATGTTGCGTGCATAGTTATTTTGCCTTATTGTTAGAACTCCATCTTTCATGGACATGTTCAGAGTTCTTTGATCCCAGCTTTCAATGCTTGCAAATGGTTTGATCTTGGTTTTGATGGTGCATGTCACCTAAAAAATTATTCTTTTTATCACTTACCTACTCGAGGACGAGCAGGAGTTAAGCTTGGGGATGCTTCATACGTCGTAAACACATCTATAATTTTTGATGTTCCATGCTTGTTTTGTATCTACTTTGCTTTGTCTACACTTTGAGGTGTTTTTATATTTTTTTGGTACTAACCTATTAACAAGATGCCGCAGTGCCAGTTGCCTATTTTCTTCTATTTTTGGTTCTAGAAAAGATAGTAAGGAAATATTCTCGGAATTGGACGGGACAAAAGCCAAAGTCAATATTTCACCCCTAGAGCGGCTACACCCCCAGGCGCAGTCCCACCCTGGGCCGCGTCTAGGCAGGGTGTGGCCCCCCTGGCCGCCCTCCTGTCTCGCCTCTTCTCCTATAAGAAGCCCCCGATGCCTAAACCCTAAGCACCCGATCAATATTTGAAACCGTCTATAGCCGCCGCCACCATCGTCCCTAGATCGGGGGGATCTGAAGCTCTTCCCGGCACCATGCCGGATGGGAGATCATCATGCCAGCCTCCGGTATGAACCGTGAGTAGTTCCACCTTGGACTACAGGTCCATGTAGTAGTTAGATGGTTGTATCTCCTCCTTTGTGCTTTCATGTCTAGATCTTGTGAGCTTCATTCATGATCAAGATCTCATCTATTTGTAATCATGCATGTTGTGTTTGCGGGGATCTGATGGATATTGAGATTACTATGTCAAATTGATTAATGGGTTTGTCTTATTGATTCTATCATGTCTGTATTGTTTGTGATCTTGCATGCTTTGTGTTGTTAGTGGCTATCTTGGCCAAGTAGTTGCTAGTGACTCCAAGAGGGGGTATTTATGCTCGATAGTGGGTTCATGCCTATATTTAATCTAAGGGAAGTGACTCTCTAAGGTTATAGATGTGCTATTGCTACTAGGGATAAAACAACGGTCTCTTGTTCATGGAACAAGTGGATTGTTTACCTTACACACTTTGCTTAAAGCAGTTGTCTCTTGCTTGCAACTTAATACTAGAGGGGGTTCGGATGATAACCCAAAGGTGGACTTCTAGTCATAGATGCAGTTGGATGGTGGTCTATGTATCTTGTTGTATTTCCCAATCAAATCTCATAGGATCTTGATGTCTAGTATTGCATTGTTTTGCCTTGCTCAGTCTTGTCAATTGCCCTACTGTAATTTATTTACCCAGCATGCCATATTTGTTTATCTAAGGAGAACACCTCTAGTGAACTATGGACCCTGGTCAAATCTTTACCATTGATACATCTTCCACTATTACTGTTTACTTTCTGCCAAGCTACTATTTCCTTTCACACCATACTGTTAATCCTTTGTTACAGCAAACCAGTGAGATTGAAAACCTCACTGTTCGTTGGGACAAAGTCTTGAGTTTGTGTTGTGCAGGTCTCCAAGTTGCTAGAAACACCTTTGAGTTGTTTCCTTCCTCCTACTGGTTCGATAACCTCGGTTTCTTACTGAGGAAAAACTTGCTGCTGTGCTCATCATACCCTGCTCTTGGGGTCTTCCAACGAAGTGCCCACGTCAACACTGTTAGCGTCATCAATGATTGTGTTCTCCCTTAGTGGAAAACACCAACAAAGTTCCTCGTTATGAAGTCGGCCGTGACGATTGAGAGATATACATAACTACGTTCGCATACGATATGGGTTATAAGCCATGTATGTGCCACGCAATACACTATGGTTTAATTAGAGCCTAGCATGTACATACATGTCCTTGGAACACAAGAGATCGAAAGATGGAACATGAGTCACATGCATAATGTGATTGACATTGGAGAATGTCTACCATTGAAGCTATGTTGCCAGCCGTGATGATCGGGGGTTGCATAGTGGATTGGGATCGTGTGATCACTAAAATCGTCTAGGGGGATTAAAATTTTAGTGGGAGCTCATTTATGAATTGAACTCATATTATGAACTAAGTCTAGATGTTTATTTGCAAATATATTAGTATATCATGGCCTATCCCATTGAGGTCCTTTGCGACCATGGGAAAATTCTTGCTTGATATGGAACTTTGAGACCGTATGTGTACGAAGCCACAAGGTATCACACTTGGGCACTTTGGATGTCGTGATCCGGGCTACTTCAAGGTGATGGAGCAAGTGGTAACCTGCGAGGAGCTTCGCGACCTCGAGGTTGGCTACGAGCATGATTACTTCAACCACGTTTCTATAGGAACGTTAACCGCTTTTGTACTACAAGGGTATGTATCCGAAACCTCTTGGCCATTACTGCATTACTAATAGATATATCTTGGGATTTATGGAGATCCGACGTAGGAATTTTTTTGTTTTCTGCATCGGAACCCCTACAATAACAACACCTGAAGTTTAAGTTATCCAAAAGCGACGCCTCCAAGAAAGAACATCATACAAAGACTGATGTCGCTTGATCATACATCATAGGTTCTCATCCTGAAGAAAGTCTGCATTCTCTAAACAATATCGTCAACAAGGTCTTTGTCAGACATAGCCAATTAAGGTCAAATTTTGGATTTTCACCCTAAAATATTAAATATTAGACTTTCTATTTATCATGTGCTGCCGCCCTCACTTGCCGAAGCCGCTGCTAGTGATAATATATTTCTACGATGGTTATATATTTGCTGAGCATCAAGTGTACTATGCGAATGTTGTTTCAAAAATACAATTCAGAGGTAAGTGCTGATTATGGGTGAATGATCATCTTTAATTTGACTCACATACATACACATATTTTTATACTATTTACAAGTGTCATCAACTGTACTGTGACTTTTGTAGTCCCTTTGCCTGAAATTTAAGACACACTTGATTTTGCGGGTCTTTCACAAATAACTTTGGCTATGACTCTTATAATATGGGGATATGTGTCTATATAATCAGAGTAATTAATAGTGTTAGAATATTTCGGCCCAAACCGATATATGTGTTGTCTCGATTCTTTTCAGTCGTGGGATGGACGCCAGAAAAGACACGCGACACTGTCGCAACGGAGGCCTGCTCTTCCGAGAGGCGGGACCCGCTGCGGGCCAGGGCAGAAGATTCCCTACTGCGGACGGGTGTCGCGTGCGTTCCTACTCTGTGTCACCAGACGGTGGACCGCACGCGCGTGACATAGGACTGTGCGTTAGCGTATACAGGGTAGGACTGCATTATATGAGAGGCGTTGACGGTGCAACATGGCTGTGCACCCGCCGGGTGGCAGGGCCCGCCCAGAGTCGACGTGGCATCGTGAGCCCATGCCGGATGCGGACTCTCGTGGTCACGTGGCCCGTCAAGAGTCGACGTGGTGTCGTTAGCCCATGCTGAACGCGATTTCTCGCAGACGTAGGGCCGACAACAAGTCGATGTGGCACCATAAACTCATGGTTGTTGTCAGAGTAGACCGTAGACGACCCGTCTTCTCGCGGGCATAGAGCCCAGCTGGCGGCATAGACCGTAGACGTCCGCGGGTTCTCATGGCGAGATCGTACAGTGGGTCCATTCATAGACGAGCTGATAACATACATCGTAGTCGTTCAGGGGGTTTCACGTCTAGATCATACTATGGGGACCGCTAATAGCTGAGCTGGCAGCATAGATCCTAGGCGTCAGCGGATTCTCGCAATGGTATCGTGCAGTTTTGCGCCATGGCCAACTCGGCTAAGTATAAGACCCCTCTCACATTTTTCTCTCCATGCAATGCGGTTCTCTCTACTTCCACCTGCGCCTCCTCTTAGCTTTCTCCGCTCGCCATTCGAGTGCAACGATCCGGTGAACACACCCGGTTCTAGCGACGTGAATGGCTACATGCGTGAGCTGAAAGGATGCGACGAACTACTAAACGATGGGACATGCAAAGAGCACCTAGGATCCCGCACGTTCATGTGGTCGTAGCTTGGGTCTCTCTCTCTCTCACATGTTCCATCCTGTCTAGCTTTCTGGCGGTGATAAATTTGGTCATGGCATGGCCAACTTCGCCTTAGGCGATTGGAACCACGGACAATAACAACGAGAAAACATTGCGGGGAGCATGGAAGAGCGAGTAGCGGATCCCGTGAGCATGGAAGCGTCATCGCCGGCGGAGTCAGGAAGATAAGCGGGCATACCAACAGTGGCTACCAGGGTTCGTGAGGACTACGACGTGTTGGAAAACTACAACGGCATCTTCCAGGTCGGCGTACGGTAAACATGAAAAGAAATTAGTTCGGGATCAATCTTTTTGTTGTTATTTTTTCATGTTGTTCCATTGTTTGCAGAAGAGGTGAAGTAAAACTTGTGCGCAACATCGAAGGACTTCCTTTTGCCAGCTTACCTGACATAGCGGCTTGAACAAGCGGATGGAGTTCGACGAAAGCGGATCGGGTGTAGGTAGCAGCCGACACAGCATGGATGGGACTATAAAGGTAATAGTACGCATGAGCGTCCTCTATCGGTAGAGATGGCACTGACAGTCGACTACTCTGATGGAGTGTAGATGAGTTTTCACGACCGAGTCTTTTTTTTCTTTTATCCGTGTTTCGAGCATGAGATCCTTTGTCCATTTTGCATTGCTGTTGTCTGCATCTTTAGACCGTCCCTAGCGTGCATCGGCAATGAGAGGCAAGGGTTCGTCAGGTAGCAACAAGCGGGACATGTGACACCCTTGTAGACAACTGACCAACAGCTGCTGGCAGTGTCGAGGTAACGTCGCTTTCTTCTTCTCCTTCGAACATTGGGCATAGCGACGACCATCCTGAAACGCTCTTATGCATCTTGCCTCGGGTGCTGCAATGACCATCGTCGAGGTATCAACGAAATCTAAGGTACTCTTCTTTGTATTTATCGTTTTGCAGCTTCTTTATATGATATTTATTGTATCTAATAATATTTTTCAGATCCTTCATGGCCTCATCTACTTTTTTCATCGATTCACTATAGGAGTTCTCACATCCGTGCTAAATCTAGGTCATGCCGGTGGCCATCCTAAGGCGGCTCAACCTACCAAGAGAGCGAGCCTGTTGTAGGCAAAATTAGTAGGCTATCATTTCAAATGACACAATAGTAGGATTAGGGCAGCGTCGGTGTCTTCATAAGCATTAAAACGAATGTACCCATGTTCTAATGTTTGTTAGAGTGTATACCCCCTCTTTATATTTTCTCACTGTATAAGGGTCTCTTCACATATTCACTCATTCAAGCATGTACATGTATACTGGCCTTCCGCCCTAGTTAATCTATGTTGCTCATCTCCCGACTCATAACAATGTTGCATTTCTAAGTAAAGCATGTGTGTATGAAAACTTGTATATCAAGTGTTCATTGATAATAGAGCGGTATACATCGATGTAAACATGGATACCCCGCGTTCTATGAAATAATACTGTAAAATTAGCGCACGACTATTCATCAGTTAAGCATCATAAGCAGCGTCGCAAGTAACGCATCTTGGTCGTGAGAAGGTCTCCTACGGTCGTACTCCACCTGTTGGAGGAATGCATGACTATCCATTCATTTTTCGTAGATTGACTATTCACCGGTTGAACACAGTAAGAAGCGGCGCATGCACCACAACATGGTCATGAGTGTCTCTCTTACGGACGTATCCCAGCTGATGTAAGAATGCATTCATATTTTTTTTGTAGATGGTCATTAGCGGACGCGCATGTTGTACACATATTGTCATACGTTCTGAGTAATTGTCACGGCCCATAGTGCACACCCGCCTTTTGAGACGCTACATATATAGTTGTGCTGAAAGTCTATAAGTGACAGATAATCGTGAAAATAGATGATCTAGAAATCACTATGCTATCTATGTTTGTTGCGCATATTTTAGACTATTTAGTCCTACATCATCGGTTTAAGGCTCTTTGTACTTTCTTATAAACGTGAAGAAGCCAATAAATATACCGAAAATAGTACTACATTTTGAGCGCGCCCAACGATGTGTTCAAAGGATGGCGTTGTTTCCTTTTTTCCTCGAAACAGGCTGACACCCAGCTTTATAAATAAAGCAACATCCATACAAAATTCCTAACATACCAAAGACAGAGTGCACCACACAGACAACACACGGGCAGTACCCCTCAGCGAATACAAGGCGACGCCAAGACCCAGCCAAAGAGAACGCACACACACACCCGGATACAAGAATCCTCCAAAGCTAGAAAGATTCCTCAGCAGGCCGACGGAGTAGAAAGTCGACGGGCCACCGTGATCAGGTGCTCCAACATCACGTCCACCCGCGCTCTATCCCGCTGTCTACACAACGGGTACCACATCTGCAAAAAAAGCCATAAATATGAAGATCGAGTCAGAGACACGGCGCAGGAAGACACGCTCAATGACCATATTGTTCCGGATATTCCATAGAGACCGAGTCATCGCCGCAAACACCATCCAGAAGAGGTGCCTCCTCCTGCCGGTGTGGTTTGCGGCGGCTTCCAGGAACTCCCCTAGGTCCGAGGCCTGCCACTCCGGCCCCAGAGCCTCACGGACGAAGTTCCATAGGAAACGAGCAGCGGGACAAGAGAAGAAGATATGTAACCCCGATTCCGGGACTGCACAAAGCGGACACTGGCCGTCGCCAGGCCGAAAACATCTCGACCCCCGAGGGAAGTCTGTCCCGCAACAACTTCCAAACAAAGATTTTGATCTTCAGGGTAAGGGGGCCTTCCAAAGCGGCGAAACCCACGGTAAGGCGGGCCCACTAAATAGGGCCCTATATGCCGAACCAACCGAGAAGGTCCCCGAGGGGACCAGCCTCCAGGTCAGGTTGTCCGGAGCCTGAGCCAGGGACATCGGGAGGCTGTCTCTCAGCTCCTCCCAGGACACCCTCTCGGCCTCCACGAGGTTCCGCCGGAATGCCACCTGCCATTCCCCTCCCTGGCGCGCCTCCGCTACCAGGAGCATGGGGTTTGTGCAAATAGCAAACAACTCAGGAACCTCGTGGCGCAGGGGCCGGTCCCCTCGCCAGGGGTCTAGCCAAAAGAGGGAGTCCCTCCCATCACCTATGGAAATGGACATACCTCTCCGAATGGCTGGCTTAATGTCCTGGATGGATCTCCAAAACTGAGAGCCCTCCCGACGTTCGCAAGCCAGTAGGGGGCATCCCCGGAGGTACTTAGCTTTTATTAACTGCAGCCAGAGGCCTCCATCATCCTTCATTATGCGCCATACCCACCTAAGCATCAACGCCACATTCATGTGACGTGATGAGAGAATGCCTAAGCCCCCCAGCTCTTTGGGGGAGCATATGTCAGCCCATTTAACCATATGATACTTTTGGTGGCCATCGTTGTCCATCCAAAAGAACCGGGAGAGATCCTTATCAAAGTTAGCATGCATGCCTTCCGGAAGGAGGTACATCCCCATCATATACATGGGGAGGATAGAAATGCACGCGTCGATAAGGATAGTCTTGCTCCCTTTAGAGGTGAACCTCCGTTGCCAGGGTTCGGATTTCTCCTTAACCCGACCCATGAGAGGCTCCAAATCCCTAATCAGGATCCTGGTGTCCCTCACCGACATCCCTAAATAGTTTAGGGGGAAGACCGCCAACCGGCAGTTTAGGTTATCTGTGATCCTCTGCTGATCATCCCAGAGTAACCTAACACCATAACTTCACTCTTGTCGAAGTTGATCTTGAGGCCGGACATGACCTCAAAGCAGAGGAGAAGGAACTTCAGGTTAATAATGTCCCGTTCGACCCCTCCACCATGATCATCGTATCATCCGCATATTGGAGGTGAGTCACCCCCACCTGGGATAAGGTGTCCCACCACCCCCTATATGTGGACCGAAGTCTTGGCCTTCTCCAAGATTTCCTCCAAAGCATCGACCGCGGCATTAAACAAGATCGGAGAGATCGGGTCCCCCTGTCTAACCCCACATGGGGGTTTAAAGTAGGGACCTACCTCGCCATTTATGTTGATAGCCGTGTTCCTACTCATGACGATCTGCATGATCCACCCTATCATGCGATCATCGACACCTCTCTGTTGGAGGACTTGGCGAAGAAATGCCCAATCTAGCTTGTCATACGCCTTCTGGAAGTCAATCTTTATAAAGACACCCCACTGGTGTCTCACCTCATGAATAATTTTGTGAAGCGCAAGAATCCCATCATGAATATATCTTCCTTTTAGGAAGGCAAATTGGTATGGGTGTGTCAGCTGCTCCATAATTGGAGCAAGCCGATGCGTGCACACCTTGGAGATGATCCTTTGGACCACGTTTATCGCCGTGATCGGTCTGAACTGGAGAATATCCGTGGCCCCCACAATCTTGGGAATCAGGGTAATCACCCCAAAGTTCAGGCACGCCATCACCAGTGTACCAACATATAACTCCTGGAACATAGGCATAATGACCCCCTGTACTTTGTCCCAAAACATTTGGAAGAAAATAACCGGGAGGCCATCTGGCCCAGGAGAAGAGTCCACCTTCATCTCCAAGATGGCCCGAAGCACCTCTACTGGCAGGAGTGGGAGAGTGAGCTCTGCATTCTCATCATCAGAGTCCCTAGACCTTGCTGGCCAGAAGTCTGCTTCTAATGCCACCCCTGTGCGGGGTGCCTCCAAGAACATCTCCTTATAGAAGGAGTAAATATGGGCGGATATCTCCCTGGCCTCCTCCAAGAGACGACCATCCTCCCAGAGGCAGGGGATGGAACAGTTCCTACGCCGTCCATTCGCGATGGCATGGAAGTAGGAGGTGTTCTCATCCCCTTTTAGGAGCCAATTCTGGCGACTCCTTTGCTGCCAGAATGTCTCCTCGCCTCGATAAATCTCCATCAAGGAGTCTTCTAGCGTATATCGTTGCAGCCACCCCTCCGACGACAACCCGCCCGCATCTGCATCCTGGTCGAGGGCCTGGAGTGTGGACAAGAGGGCGCCTTTTCTACGCCTCAAGTCCGCACCCATTTTGGCCCCCACCCCCGCATAAACTGGCGGGCCATCATCACACAGAAGTGCTAGACATCCACAACTGTGCGCACCCTGGGGCGGAGGTCTCCGCCGCCTCCCACTTTGACCGAACCATTTTGACGAACCCCGGCTATTGAAGCCAGAAGTTCTCAAAGTGGAACCAGTTCAATTTCGGGGGAGGCCGGTTGGCCCCTGGTCGACAGCAGGAGAGGGCAGTGGTCTGAGACAATCCTCGTGATCGCACGCAAAGAGCATTGGGGGTAGGCCAGCTCCCAATCCACCGAGACAAGGACCCTATCCAGCACACTCCGGATGGGGTCGACCCAGTTGTTAGTCCACGTGTACCTTCCCCCCACTCTCGTGATCTCTCTAAGCGCGAGGTTCGCAATACAGTCATTGAACATATGCATCCTCGGGAAGTCCACATTATCCGAGCTCTTGTACTCATGAGATCGGATGAGGTTGAAGTCCCCAGCAACAACCACCGGGGTGTGGCATCTCTCTACCTTGGCTGACAGTTCAGCCAAGAAGGCCGAGGACCTCCTATGGTCTGCGGGGCCATAGACAATAATAACCTCCCACCTAAGGTCACTCCGTCTATGGGTGAGTAACATACTCACAAAGAATTCCCCCGGTCCATGTCCTGGACCTCAAAGGTATCCTCCTTCACGCCGAGGATGATCCCTCCAGAGTGGCCATTCGCCGGCAACCAATGCCAGATGAATCTATGGCGACTCAACCCCTGCAGCTCAGGGCTCGAGAAGTCCTGCCTAATCTTCTCTTGAATGCCCACAATATATACATCTTCTTGTCTCAAATAGTCTCGAAGCTGCTGGCAGCGGCCATCATGGCCAAAGCCCATGATGTTCGAGATGAATGCAAAGATTGGAACATTCATTGGATCACCTCCGGAGTTGGCCCATTACGCGGGACATATCGGGCCCTACCAGTTGTCGAGGGCCTGGAAGGGGGTTTGGGAGGCCTCCCCCGCTTCCCCTATAACATCCCAAAAATATTGAACAATGATTATCAATTTCCAATCAACCAAATTAGGGTTAACAAAAACTTTTGGTTAATTAATATCATATGAATGCATGTGTGTATGTGATGATTGTATGAATGCATGAATGGACATGTGTGATTGTTCTAAATGCCAAGGAATGGTTTAAAGATGAAAACAACATCATCTAATACATTTCCAATCAGAAACAAATCAAAAACAAAACAAATAAGACAAATGGTCATTTTTGCCAATCTTGCTCACTAGGCCACTTTGAGTGTTCCTAGTCCAAGATTTCAAATAGAAACAATTCCATTTCTTTTCACCCCTTGCTAGACCAAGTAAAACCGAACCCAAGCCCACCTTTCAAACTCACAGAAACATTTGGCAACTTGGTTCAAATGACAATTCAAAATTGAATCTAATTCATAGGTGAAGATCACCCATTTCTCAAAAACCAACCAAACCAATTCACCTTGACCTTTCCAACTAACCAGAGACTACCTAGTATGTGACTAGTGCACCCACCAAGTTTGAACCAAAAATTCAAATCTCTTTTGGCCATTTCAACAAACACCTTGCAAACACAAAACAAACAAACAACAAACACTATAGTGAGCAGTGATTTGGCCTAACTTGTTCCCTCTTTAGATCACAGCAGACATTTAATAGATCATCTAGCTTAGTTAGCAAGCTCTAGCACCACTGTGAGCTTGCCATTGCCATCAATGGTGACCATGCCGAGCCTCACCTTGCCACCCCTAGGTAGAAAACAAGCTAGGAGCAGCACCAAGCCTAGCCACCTTGTCTAGGACACTGACCACCGTCCATCGCCACCCCCTGTCCAACGCCAACGAGTAACAAGCCACTGGACCACTCTAGAATCTCCGCACCCTATTCCTCTATGCCATGCCAAGAGTGCGCCAGAGCTCCGCACGCGACACGCGAGCACAGACCACGCGCCGCCCTCGCCGCGTGCAAGCGTGATCGCCACCGTCCCAGGAGACCGCCAGACAACCCCGTTCGCCGCTGCGCGACCAAAAGCCGCGGTGCGCCATAAAATTTCCCGTTGGACCCGCCCAGAGTACCGCAACGTTTCGACCGTCTCGCACCGCCCCATGCCTCGAGACCATGTCATTGATCTTTTCCAAGGAGCACAACACCTCCCCCTACCATCGCCCATGCCATTAGCCCACTGTGCTGACGACCACGACGAGCTCCACCCGCGCCCGTCGGTCCCCTCTTGGCACTGTAAATAGAGGACACCCCCGCTTGATTTCTTCACACCACCTCACTCCCATCTCTCTCAGAACCACCCCCACTCATTCCCGGAGCAAGGCGAGTAGCATGTCGCCGAAATTTGGCCACAGTCTACCGCAGAGGAGGAAGAAAGGAGCCAGTGATTGAAGCCACCCAAGGAGGAGGTGCCGGTACCAGGAGATTTGCCGTCGTCGACTTCGTTGTTTGCCCCTATCGCCGACCCTCGCATGAGCCCCGGTGAGCCCCCGTAGACCCCCACTGGCCACGCTAGGGTTCTGTCTCGCCAGAGTTGCCCGACGGAGACGATATGTCGTGGCCGTTCGATTAGAGTTTGATCGTGCGGTCTAGATCACCCCGTGCTGCTTCGTACCCCCTGTCTCGCTGACTGGTGGGGTCATCCACTTAAACCCACCCGCGCGTGTGCTGTGCACCATGGGCCGGCCCATTTACATTCCCGCATGACCCAGTAGTTTGAATTTAGGTTTATTCTTTTAGTTTCAAACTCAGTTATGTACCTAGATTCAAAAATCAACCCAGCTCAATTCACTAAACCAAAATGCATGAAACCAATTTTGCTAGAAAGGTACTGGAATTCTTAACCCAAGCCCGTTGGATTCAAACCATTTAGATTTGTAGATCACCTATAGTAAAAATAACAAGGCAGAAGCTTTTCTGCATTCAAACATTTTTCAAAATTCAACCACAAAAGCTTTTGAGTTCATTCTAACTCTCAAAAATCACATTTAACTAGACCTTTCTGAATATATAAAACTATCTAGGTTTACTTGCAGAAATAATGAAAAAGTAATAAAACAATGCCTCATAGGCCATTCTAGTCACTTTAATTAATTAAAATAAAAAGGTTAAACCTTATTAAATTGTGACACCACTTTAAATCACACTCCCAAGTACTGAAATATGTGGTGATGACATGTGTCAACATGATCCCATGTTTTAGTTGGAGAATATTAAATCTTAAGTAGTTTTTCAATGAGTAGAAATTACCTTTTCAAAATAAAATAAATAAGACAAGTGCTTTGATGATTGTAATGTTGGTGATGATCCTAGACCATCTAGTGAAAACCTTGGTGTGATAAATAAAAGTAGTTAAGTATTGTTTGGTGATTGTGTATCTCGTATTTATTTATAGACGCTAGTACCGACCAAGGATACGAGGAGGAAGGAGAATACTACGAGGAAGAAGCTGAGGAGAACTTCAACCACTTCTCTGCACAAGGCAAGCTTATACTAATATATTAGCAAGCCTATACTTGCAACCTTGCAATCCTCAATATACAAGTTATCTTAGCAAGCTACTATATTAGCAAGCTAAGCTAAACCATGCAAGTTTTACTTGCAAACTTACACCACTTGATACCCAATCCTAGTTTTACTTGCAAGCTTAGTATTTTACCTTTTTATCAGAGCTTTCTGTTAGAGTTTACTTAGTAACTTATAGGTTGTAGAAAGATTATTTAAAGGTAGCATAAAGAGCATAAAACTTGACCTAAGTTAGATAATCTTGATGTCATCCCGAGGCATGATATTGAACTTAGATCATTCGCACTTGTTTACCACCCCTCATTAGTGTTTACCCCCACTTGTAGATGCCAATGCTAAGCATAAAACTTGATCACTTTAGATGGGAATACTTGGTGAAAATGGTTATGAAAACCTTAGAATGATGAGTCATTATATTTAAATGTTTTGCCATATGTTCTTGAACACCAGATGATTTTGATGATGAAAATGTTCCGTCGTCAGATGTTTTCAAAATGACTTTTGAAATGATTTGTGGCTTTGACTTGACCACAACAGAGTTGTGATATGAAATTCAAGTTCCCAATTAGGTGTTATAAAACTTTCAACTAGCTTTCTTTGCTTATGAACTCAGTAGAGGTAAATCTGGCTTTTTGCAAAACAACCTAGAGCCTAGCATTTCCTACTAAAAAACCACTTCACTTGTTAGTATTAGTTTGCGAGTACTTAAAGAGTACTCATGGCTTTGTCCCTGACTATTCCCGTGGCCAGACTATGAAGAGGACTATCAGGAGGACGAACAACAGGAAGGTTACGACAACTAGGATCATCTCCCATCGTCAGCATTGCCTGTGACCATGAAGATGGAGTCTCGCCTACGCTACCGTTATTATTACGTTATTCCGCTGCTATGATTGTATTAAGACTGGATCATGAGATCCTTTATTTGTTGTAAGACCTTATGTATGGTTTGTAATGGATGATGTACTGTGATATCAAATCTGTTATGTCTCGCAAAAATGGTAATCCTGGGATTGCGATGTATGGCATAATAGGCATCTGGGATTAAAAATCCGGGTGTTGACATCCCCCCATCTGGGGGGTAGCTGGGGTCGCCTCACCACTCCCCGGGCAAGAAGAACTACTCCTCCTAGAAGGCAGGCCTAGTGGGCCTGCGCTGGTAGGGTCCTAGGGGCTCCGTCGGCCTGTCCCGCTCCGCCCGAGCACGAGAAGCCGCAAGTGCCCCATCATAGATCTCCTTTGTCTTAATCACCGCAATCTGCTCTAAGCGGGGACCGTGTTCCCCATGGAACACGACCCACTATCCCTATCCACAACATCCAACTGCTCTTCGAGAACATCTGCTAACACAGAAAAACCGGACCCCGACGGGGGAGAGGAAGCAAGATCACAAGGAAGGGGAAGAGTGGAAGTACCTGAGTCTAGGTTGTGGATAGCTGTCCACGACACCGCCTGCTCGAGAATGGTCAGGTCCCTCCCCTCTGCCACCGTCCTGCCTCCAGCAAGCCTGGCGCTAGAGCGCGAGGGGGGAAGTGGAGGGGCCTAGGACGTCGAAAGGCGCAGGTGTTGGTACCAGCCTCATGGGTGTCGAGGAAGACTGAGACTGGCTCCCCAGCCGGCAGAGCGGGCGTTGCAGGAACCACCGCAGGTGGTCCCCGAGGCGAAGATGGAGTAGAGCCCGAGGAGAGGGTGTAGCAGACGACCCCAGGAGAGCGAGGGGAGGTCGGTGGGGCCAACACCATCCCCTTGCTAGACGAGTCATGGACCTCCGAGGGACTGAGGTGAGAGGCGACCTTGAGGGCCACAAACCCTAAGAGACCTAGGCCCTCAAGCCCCCCACCCAGGTTCGATCCATACGGCACAAGTCCCAACTCCTTCGAAACCGGATGGTCTGGACGAAGGCACCGCGGAACGTCGACTGGTGGCAAGGCTAGAGTGCGAGCATGGCCGTGCGTCCGTGGTGGCCCCCCGAGGCCGTCGGGAGGGGGGGGCGTAGGCGCCACCGGCTCTAGCTCAGAACGGGCCTGGTCATCCTCCGAGCCCTCACTGGATGAGTCGTCCCCCCTGGGGGTCATGCTGGTCGGCATGGGGGAGGGGCTGGTGAATGCCCCCCCTGCCTGGTCGCACTCCAGCTCCACTGTAAGCGTCCTCCCCACCATCCCAAAGTAGAAGGTAGGTAGGGTGTAGTCAAGCTTCGACGGGTCCAGGTACATGATCATCACACGCACAGGCCCCTAGCCACCAAGAGAACTCTCATCCACACAGACAAACTTGCTAATCACCTGCGAAATCAACTTGACGAACTTCTCCTTCTTAGCTTCAGCAGGAATCCCATGGATGCAAACCCACACCAACGACAGAGAAGAGCATGTGTCGGGATGGACACATGACTCATGAATTGACACCTTGATGTTATGCACCGGCTGGATAAAGGTCTGACTCCAGGAGAGGGTCCACAGAGCCTCCCGTGAGGGAAAGATCACAGAAAACACCATGGGTAAAGTCTCCCTCACGTTCCACGCGTAGTCAGCATCCAAAGACTGCAACTCCGCGCGAATAGTGTCAGCTGTGACCTCCACAGTCAGGGCCAGGTCTTGCTCCGGCAGCACGCGGATCTCTGTAAGGTTCTGGGGCACCGACAGCTCCACCCCTCCCAAGTCAATGTAATAGAACCCAAGGTCAATGCCGTGGCCCAGCATCTCGAGGGTGGACCGCTCGCGGTACGGTGAGCGGGCTGTGCAGTCTAGGACACGGCGAGACAGGTCACCATAGAACAAGCAGTGCTCATGCTCACGACATTCTAAACGAAAGTGACCCACCTCATGATAGTTGAAACACTTGTTGCGAGTAGGGGAATTCGGGCGTTGAGTACCCGTCGCGGCTGCAGATGACTCTCCCCGAGTCAGCCCGTGGCCTGAGCTCGACGGGACCGAGGGCTGCGCCAGTGGAGGGTGCCCAATCTGGCCCCCACCGATGGCCACGCCTCCTTGCTCTCCCCCTGTACTAGTCCCCTGAGTCTTCCTTTTCCTTTTATTCTTCTTCTTCTTAGCCCCTATTTGCGTGCCTGGCGCCTATTGGGTGAGGTTGGCACCGGAACGAGCATCTTGCAGGCGCTGCATCTCTCTGACCGCACGGTGACCCTGCCATGCAGCACCCCTGCTGGACTGCGAGCCGTGGCGGTGCTCTAGCTCCCGACGCAAGTCCACCTTCCGCTGGCGGCCTCCTGGCGACGGCGACGGCGAGCGGCGGCCCGGCGAGCGACGACCCGGCGAGTGGCGGCGCGGCGAACGCCCAGACGGGGGGCTCCTGGACCGTGACCTTCTGCCCCCCTGGCGCGGGTCTGCGCGGTGGCCTCCCTGCCTCCAATCGTCATGGCGGGGAGCAGCCGCCTGACGCACCGGGGAGGACCTGCCCACCGGCGAGCGCCATGCTGGCGGCCGATACGCGGCAGCAGGGACCTGGCGGGAAGCAGGGGAGGGCGAGCGCGTGCAGCGATTGTGGCGAGGCGACGGGGAGACGCTGGGGGAGGAGCAGAGGCGCCGTTTCATGGCGTCCGCGTAGGAGAGAGTCAGCGGCGGCGGTGGTCGCGCAAGGTGTACAATGCGCCCGGAGGAAGCAAAACGACGGATGTCGACGACGGAAGCGTGATAGCCTAGGGTTAGGTCGGGCGCGCCACGGTGGATCCAGAGCCAGGAGCCCACGCGGGGTTGCACCCCAGTAACACCCCACCCGACCCGCGGAGAAGTGGCCCGCACGTCCTAACTCCGCCACAGGAGAATTGGGCCAGCGGGGGCAAACAACGGCTGGGTGGGCCGCACCCCGGCCGGCCCACGACCACGCTCGGGGTTGGGAGGAGGGCTACCTCCCTCGCTCCCTTCCCTCGATGGCTGCGGCGGCGGCGCCGAAACCACCGGAGCCGGGGAAGGCATGCCAGGCCAGAAACCGATAGTAGGGCAACTTCCCACCGACCGGTCCGACCCCGCACACCCCTTCAAGGCTGTCGTAAGGAACTTGAGCCGACGGCGCCTACACCCGCCAGGAATACACGACGGGGCCGACGCGCCAGAGGGCGTCGCCGGCGAGCCACGGCGAGGCTGCCGCCTCCGGGCAGGGCATGACCGGGCCCGTACCAGGAAATCCCCCAGCGTCGGCTGGTCCGGCCTCCTGCAGCGGGCCTCCGCCTCCACACGCGCAGTCTCCTCCTCGTCCACCTCATCGAACAGGACGAGGACGCCATCGCCAAAGCTGTCCCTTTCGCTGGCTGTCAAGCTGTTGTTTCCTTTTTTAACGCAGTTAATTTGTCTTTCAAATGTACGCGTTTATTTATCCAGTTTAGTGCCTATAGCCGCGTTGTAGGAGGCGCAGAGAGATGTCTGGTTACATAAAGACATAAAATAAAAGTATTCAATGAGACAGATATAACAACACCATTTGTGCATGTCAAATGCATATACGCACTTTCGTATATAATGGCCAATGTTCTGCATTAGGAGTCACGCAAAGTGAAGAACACCTCACATTTTGGGAATGGAGGGAGTAGTGATATCGTAACAGAATGCTAGCTAGGCGGGGCTATTGGGTATGTTTTTTTCGATCAGGTCTCTTTGTTATCGGAGCCTAGCCACCTCTGGGTTGCTCCCTAGTGACCCCGAGGCGTCCTCGCGGCGCCCCTGCAAAACCCACCTACACTTCGCCCCCTGCTCTTGCTATCGCAGGAGGAGGCCGTCCACGGAAACGACAATGGCTGGGGCTCACCTTCGGTCGTTTCCCCCAAAATCTAACTCTCTATCACCAAAACCACCCCCAATTTGAACATACGGCTGGTGCAGCTCCAGATCGAGCATGTGCTTTGTGTCTCGACCTCCATGGCCTCTACGCCGTCAATGCAAGGTCGTGTTATGTCATAGAGACCCATGTTCTCGCGGCTCGGCCACCATGCTCCGGCAGAGCCCCCGCTGCTCCCCTCTAGCGCAAGCAAATCCGTCCCTCTAGCTTCGATGTAGGCGCCCACTCGTGGGATTGTGAAAGTGCATCCAACACTTCATAGTTGATTTTGGGTGGAAGATAACAACATGCTTGAGGAGAACTAAGTATTCCACTCAGTGCGTAGAGACACACAGTCCCAGAACGGTCATCGCATCATGAAGACAATCCACAATATTTCAGCAACGTTGTATATAGCAACACCTAATGTTCAAAGATGCATATATCCGCTTGAAGCAACTAAGACCATGTAATATGTGAGCCAAAAGCGATTCTTATCGTCTCTCTCCTCTCTCTTGAACCGGTTCAATACATTTTCGTGAATCGATTCATACTGCCTGACACAAAAAGCGAATCAAGTTTTTGGTTCGCTTCTTCCCTGATGAAGTATGCATGCATGCATGGGATGAGGTCTTCTGGCCCACATGGCATAAAGTAAAGATAAGAGAGAGATTGTCAGCCAACCATGTGAGAGATGCTAGTTGTTTATTTGACCATGGGACTCATAAACGATTCACACATAGTAGAGAAAAATAGTCGACTCATAACCCTGACACAATTTTCTTTGAACCGAATCCACATAGTACATGGTATAATGGAATCGTTAAGATTTAAGAACGGTCCGTTATATACGTATGGATGAGGAGCACTCAACGTAAGTACTCAAGGCACAACAAACTCGCATCCTTCAGAAAAACTAGCTGCGGCCATAAAGATTGATGCTTGCAACCCAACGGAGTACTCATAATCACGCTACATGCGGTCGTCTTTTATTCAAAAGAAAAATTGCAATTTTAAACCTAAAAACTTGATAGAGATAGTTTATGCGAAACTAGAATTGTCCTAAAAAAACAAGTCAAAATGTTTGGAAATAGAGACTTGTGTAGGTCTAGTGGGGTGTCTTGGGCATCTCTCAAGATTACGGTCTTAATCATTCTTGGGTGACTCCTTGTTTCGTGTTCATTCATTCCTTGGAAAGAAACTTCACCACAATTGTTTTTCTTTTTTCCGTAGGGGCAACGTTAGTGACATAAATATAAATTCCTAGTTGTGATAAAAACACAAATGAATTTTGCATCAAATATCCAGAGATTTTTTTGAGTGACTAACATAAAAAATATATGTATCAAAATACTATAAAATAATCACTTTAAAGTTCAAAGAAACCACTTTTGCATCAAAAGACAAGTCTTGTCCAGAAAAATAGCCTCTGGAAAAGGTAATTTTTAACGCCACTTAGTAAAAAATTAACTAATTTTTGTGCATATAGAGAACTAAAAGTTGTCACTCAAATACGAATTTATTATTCGGGGACCAGTGGTAATTTTTCTAAAAAGCGTATAGTAAACAACATTGCCCAGAAAACTGCAGCTCCTTAGTATTGACATCAATGAGCGTTCAAATGGTTAAAATTTGGCACTTTATTCAAAATCTCTAGAGAATAAAACAGAAAAAAACTTTCTTTCTACATCAAGGACTCAAAGAAAAACTCAAAGCAAAAAACAACATGATGGAATGCCTCCCGTAAAGTGATTTTTTAATGCCATGTAGTTATGCTTCGTACCTTTATTTTTTTGGATTTCTATTTTTGTGCCCTTGGTTCGTTAGTTGTATTTATTTTTCCTCGACCGTTTAACTTTTTCTTCTTTCCCCTCCCTCTATTTTAAAATCCTCGCATGCGCTCGGATGGAGGGATGCCGCCATGTCAAAGGCTTGACCGTTACATGCTGACTGGTGGGACCATGTTGGGGAGGGTCATGCGTTGAGCATTATGTTACGTGGCCTCGACCGTAACATACTGACGGGTGAGGCCGTGTTGGGACGGGTCCTGCATACGTGGGAAAGGATGGGGCCACGAAAGGACGGGTCTTACATACATGGTGAAGGGTAGGGCCGCATGGAGACACGTCGGACCGGCCATTCTCGCTAACCAAAAGCATTCGCTTCTCCCTGAGTTTGGAACAACTGCCACACCGCCCCTCTGCTGTCCCGCCGTAATTCCCTCCAACCTTATGTCGTCCTAGGCCCCTGAGCCGCCCCCTCCCACGAGCCACGGAGCCCACTCTACCTCCGGCTCTGCTCCCACCCCGCTAGATCTACCCCTTTCGCAGAACAGTATGCAACGCCTACTAGTGTACCGCTCTTTCCCGTCGACCACAGGGAAGTTAGGGTGGAATCGGAGGGATCTAGCGCATGGATTCCATCTTGGTAAGCATCTTTCCCCTTTGTGGATCAATTATAGGCAGTATTTGAGCGCGAATCGCTGGTGCTCAACTATCTGCCTTGCTTTTCGAATAGGATTGATCCACCGCTGGCATTCTGGCGGTTAGACTGGATACTAGCGTAATTCATGGTTGTGAACAATATCTCTCTGGATTTTACTTCACAGTGGTGATTGCAACCTCCATAACTCTCAGAGATTTGAAAGATAAAATCTATTCTAAACCCCCCTGGAGCAATGGCAATTTAGTTGATTTGCAATATGTCAACATTAGCGAGAAAAGATTGCTCCCATTAACTAGCAAAGTTGATATGGTAATGTTTTTCTCTTTGAATGCTACCGAACATTTTGGTCGAATTTGTCTCCATGTGCAACCTAAAGTTGACCAAACGAGAAAGAGGGTTAAAGCATCATCTAGTGGTCAGACATCATCAGGTGGTCGGGCATCATGTGTCTCTGTTGTCTCTACTAATAATGTGCGCCCCTGCGCTCCTTGTAGGTCCACAGCAGTACCATATGTTCGCACTGCGAGTGTAAGCCAAATCGCTTGTGCGGCCGATGTGGAGGACGAAGCAGAGCCTGACGATGGAGCGCCTCCACTAGATGATGAGGATGAGTTGATATTCCCTAAATTTGTAGATAGATTCAGTAAACAGGCACTAGAGGATCAATACATAGAGGAAATGGCCCACGGTGCCAGATTTGATGACACTAATGACGAAGAGAACGAGGAGAATAATGACAACATCGTTTTAGCCGAGTATGATGGTGAGGACTTGCGAGTAATTGAGTGGGACAGGGATGATCCTAAGCTTTCATAATGCACCATATTTGAAACGATGCGGGACTATCGTAATGCCCTTACTACATATTGCATTCTCACTAATAATGATTATGAAGTTATTAAGAGTGAGCCAGCAAGGTTCATAGTGAAGTGCCCATACAAGAGGTGTAGGTGGAGGATGCATGCATCCACTATGCTTAGGAGCACTTTGGTTTAGGTAATACAACAAGTTGTGTATTTTAGATCATTGTGTAGAGTTTGTTAACTGTACGTGGCATTTTTACTATGTTTCAGATAAAAAGGAACTGGTTCGAACATTCTTGTCCATCTCAAGGGGAACAACCAAAGGACAAAACAAAACTAGCAAAGACTAGGTGGTTGGCAGATGCAATCATGGATTGGATGAGAGGGAACCCATCACTTGGTGCAACATCGCTCATAAAAGACGTTTTTATAAAGTTTAATATTACATTACCTTACATGAGGATGTTCTATACAAAGGAAATGGCTCTTGATTGGATCAATGGTCCATGGAATGAAAGCTTTCAGTTGCTTTACAGCTTCAAAGCTAAAGTTGAGATGGCTAGTCCATGTAGTGTTGTACAAATATACATGCATAAAGTTCAGTACAAAATAAGAGGGAAGACAATGGAGAAGGAGTGCTTTAGAAGGGATTTTGTTTCAAAGCTTGCTAGCAAGGATTTCTGGATGGTTGCAGGTATTATTTGGCCGTGGATGCAATAACTCTTCATGGCAGATTTAAAGGACAACTATTAGCTGCTACTGCAGTTGATGGCCATAATTAGATGTTCCCTGTTGCTTATGGAGTTTTAGAGATTGAGTCAGAGGAAAGTTGGACTTGGTTTCTGGAGAATTTGCGCGACCTTATAGGTCATCCACCAGGACTTACTATCCACACAGACACTTGCAAAGGTTTGGAGAAAGCTGTAGAAGTAGAATTCCATAGAGTGGAGCATAGAGAATATATGCGACACTTACTGCAGAATTTAAAAATAAATTCAAAGGTGAAGTTTATACTGACAACTTATGTCCAGTTTCATACACATGCAGTTTAAAAAAGCATCTGTATCATTTGGAAGTGTTGTATAAACAAAAACCTGCGGTGAAGGAGTACTTGGATGCACATCATGGAATGGTGTGGTCAAGAAGCCAATTCAATGAAATTTGCAAGGTAGACTATGTAACAAGTAACCTTGCAGAGAGTTTAAATACAAAGGTCAAGTCATTGAAAGGGCTTATGCCATGGCAAATATTTGATAAGATTAGGCAGATGATCATGATAAAGATCGATTTGCGTCAAAGAATTGCATCAACAATATATGCTACCCATCTCATCCTCCCATCTTTGATTAAGGCTTTGCATGCTAGGTAAAAACAATTGAAGATGAAATGCATTAGAAGAGGAATGAAGGCTGAGTTAACGTAGACTAACAATAAAGATAGGCAATGGAGGTATCCAGTGAGTTTGGTTGATAGGACATGCCATTGCAGGCAATGGCAGCTCCATGGGAAACCCTGCATACATGTATTGTTTTTCATGGATGTTCTAGGAGGTGAAGAGGGTGAAGTTGATCAGTATGTGTTGGATTATTTCTCTATTGCCAAATTTAGGGAAAAATTTGTTCAAAATGTTCCAGCCTTGTTGGGAAAAGACCAATGGATGCAAGTGGATCTAGGCTTCAAGCTATACCCTTCAGTTTTTACTAGACCGGCATGTAGGCCAAGGAAAAATAGCATAAGAGCTAGTGCATAGGGCGATGCACCACCTCGACGACGTAAGTGCAAATGTTGTAGTGTAACACCCAAAAAATATTAATCAAGCTTATCAAATTCCAATCACCCAAATTTAGGGTTAACAAAAACTTGTGTTAATTAAATCCATATGAATGCATGTGTGTATGTGATGAATGCATGAATGCTTGCAATGACTTGTGTTATTGTTATGAATGGCAAGGATTGGTTTAAAAATGAAAACAACATCATCTAAATCATTTCCAAGCAGAATCAAATGAAGAGAAATTTAAAAAACAAACCATATAAGCAAATGGTCATTTTTGCCAAACTTGTTCACTAGACCACTTTGAGTGTTTCTAGTCCAAGATTTCTAACAGAAACAAATCCAATTCTTTTCACCCCTTGATAGACCAAGTAAAAGTGAACCCAAGACCACCTTGCAAACCCATAGAAACATTTGGCAACCCTATTCAAATGACATTTAAAAATTGAATCTAGTTCATATGGTAAGATCACCATTTCTCAAAACCCCACCAAACCAATTCACCTTGACAAATCCAAACAACCGTATACTCTCAAGTATGTGCCCAGTACACACACCAAGTTTCATCCAAAAATTTAAATATGAATTTATTTTGGCCATTTCATCAAACACCTAGAGACACAAATTAAACTTGGCCACACTTTACTGTTTTGAGCAGTGATCATCCCAAACATTGTCCCCCATTGATCATCCTTGTATCCCCCAGTCAAAACCAGTGTAATAAACCAGCCTAGACCCCCTACCATTCCACCATGTCGTGCATGCCCGAGCCACCCCTTGCCAGCCGACCATAGCAAGCTAGCCAGAGCCATCGCCGCGCCTAGCCACCATGTCCAGGAGGTAGGCCACCGTCCACCGCCACCCCCTATCTAGCCCTTGAGCCCTGCCAAGCCGTGGACCACCGAGAACACGCGGCGCCCAGTTCATCCCTGCCATGTCCAGAGCACGCCAGAGCGCCGTAGCCGATCGCCTCACACATACCGCGCCTCGCCTTTTCCGCCCGTGCCTGCGATCACCACTATCCCAGGAGACCACCACACATGACCGTTCGCCGCTGCGCGACTAGGAGAGCCTGTGCATCATCAAAAACATCGTCGGTGCCGCTGAGAACACCGCACGTTCCCGACCAAACAACACCGCCCCTTGCAGCGCCATCAAGCCGTTGAGCACTGCCAGGAGACCGCGTACCGTCCTAGCCCCATACCATGCCAGTAGCTCGTTGTAACGCAGACCCCGATGACCTCTGCCCACGCCGCTCGGCCTCTCTCGCTCGCCTATAAAAGGAGGCCTCCCCAAATCAATTTCTTCACACCATCTCACTCCCCACCTCTCACTGATCCTTCCCACTTCTTTCCAGAGCAAGTCAAGCTCTCTCTCGCCAGAATTTGGCCGGAGCCTGCCGCTGTTGGAGGAGAAGGGCACCGTCGATTGCGGCCACCCCAAGAGACGCCACCAGTACCAGGAGAACCACCGTCGTCGACAACCTCGTTATCCCCCGTCGCCGACCATCGCCCGAGCCCCGGTGAGCCACCCTAGACCCCCACTGGCCATGCTAGGGTTAGTCCCCGTCGTGTCCTGTTCAGACGAGGACGATGGCCGTGAGCCATTGATACTTGATCTAATCCTACGGTCGTAATCGCCCCGTACCCCTTCGTCACCCCCTGGCTCACTATCGAGTGGGGACACCACTTAAACCCGCCCGCGCATGCTGTGCGCAGTCGGCCGACCCAGTTTAGTTCCCGCGCGACCCAGTTAGTTCAAATTAGAATTTTCCATTTAGTTTCAAACCTAGTTCAGATAGTAACTTCAAAAATCAATTCAGAGAATTTTACCGAACCAAATAGCATGAAATCAATTTTTTTAGAAAGATATGGAAATTCTTGATCCAAGCCCGTTGGATTCAAACCATTTGGAATTATAAATCACCTATAGTAAAAATAACAAGGCAGAGACTTTTCTACATTCAAACATTTTTCAAAAATCAACCATAAATGCTTTTGAGTTGATTCCAACTCTCAAAAATCACATTTGACAAGACCTTTCTGAATATATAAAAAATATCTAGGTTACTTGCAGTAATAATGGACAAGTAATAAAAGAATGCCCATAGGAATTTCTAATCACCTTAGTTAATTAAAATAATAAGGTTAAACCTTATTAAATTGTGACACCACTTTAAATCACATTCCCAAGTATTTAAATATGTGGTGATGACATGTGTCAATATGATTCCATATTTTAATTGGAGAATATTAAATCTTAAGTAGTTTTTCAATGAGTAGAAATTACTTTTCTAAAATAAAATAAATAAGACTAATGCTTTAATTCTTTTGATGATTGTGATGATGCTAGATCATCTAGTGTGAACCCTTGCGTGCCAAAGAGAAGTAATTAAGTATTGTTTGGTGATTGTGTACTTCGTATTTATTTATAGACGCTAGTACCAACCAAGGATACGAAGAGAAAGGAGACTACTATGAAGAGGAAGCAGAGGAGAACTTCAACCACTACACTACTCAAGGCAAGCTACCACTTGCAAGTTTGTTAACCATGCAAGCTAATACTACAAGTTAATTATGCAAGCTACCACTTGCAAGTTTGTTAACCATGAAAGCTAACACTTGTTGGATGTCTAGGCAAACTAGATGCCTTAGGCATATTTGGTTATACCACCTTGATTATACCAAATCCCAGTTTTACTTGCAAGCTTTATTCTTTTATTTTGGCTCTTTATGACTTTTACTTAGTGACTTGAAAATTTTGGAAGGTTATTATAGGTAGCATAAAGAGCATAAAACTTGGCCTAAGCTAGATGGAATTAGATGTCATCCTAAGGCATGAGATTAGACTTAGATAAGTCACCCTGATTATCACCCCTCATTAGTAACTACCCCCAACTTTAGTGTCTAGTGCTAAGCATAAAACTTGATCACTTTAGATGGGAACACTTGGTGAAAATGGTTATGAAAACCTTAGAATGATGAGTCATTCAAATGAAATGTTTTGTCATGTGTTATTGAACACAAGATGACTTGATGGTGAAAATTTTGAGGCATGAGCCTTAGCCCTTTATAAAACTGATGGTTGAGTTCGTATGCGATACCATTCCAATTTTACCGTACAACCACAATACCCGAATTTGGGTAGGGCTTGACTGGAAGTTTGTATATCTTAGTATGGGTTCCCTTGTGGCCGAGGTTTGAGCTGAGGCTACCTCGTGATGATTGTCCACCTGTGCAGTTCCGAAGATGACAAATGGTCATGGTTGGGAGGCCAAACTCATAGGGGAGGTGGCTATACTAGGGTGTGTAATTGAAAGGTTAGGATTGATTATCCGCATACTGAGTATGGTGATTCAGGATTGTTCCTAACAAATGTATCGAATATTGTGGTGAAAGTGTACCACCTCTACAGAGTGTCAAACTATTCAAATAGCAGCATCCGCGGTTATGGAAAGTTGGAGTGGCCATACTGTTCCGTCGTCAGATGTTTTCAAAATGACTTGTGAAATGAATTATGACTTTGACTTGACCACAAGAGGGTTGTGATATGAAACTTAGGTTCCCACTTAGGTGTTGTCGAACATTAAACTAGTTTTTTTACTTCTAAACTTAGTTAGAGATAAATCTGGTTTTTTTCAAAACAACCTAGAGCTTAGGATTCCTACTTGAAACTGTTTTACTTGTTAGTGATAGTTTGCGAGTACTTAAAGAGTACTCATGTCTTTGTCCCTGGCTATTCCTATGGCTAGACTATGAGGAGGACTACCAGGATGATGGACAACAGGAGGTCTATGACAAGTAGGATCATCTCCCATCATCAGCATTGCCTGTGACCCTGAAGATGGAGCTTCGCCCATTCTACCGTTATTATATTATTCCACTGCATTGATTGTATTAAGACTGGATCATGAGATCCGTTATTTGTAAGACCTATATTATGGTTTGTAATGGATGATGTACTGTGATATCCAATATGTTATTGTCTCTCAAAAATGGTAATCCTGAGATTGCGATGTATGGCATAAAAGGCATCTGGGATTAAAAATCCGGGTGTTGACAAGTTGATATCAGAGCCATCCTGACCATAGGAGCCCCTAGTTAGAATGGACGCTTGAATCAAAAACTTAGTTTCAAAACAAAAGAAGTGAGTATTTATGAAAACCTATTCTCATTCTTACCACTTAGACTCTTTCATGAAAATACATGTTCCTCAAAAATTCTTGCAAACTTACATAAAATTTGACACACTTGATCGCTCTACTAACTTACTCATCCTATATTCTTATAGATGGACGTGAAGTATAGCAAGTTCTATCAGTTGGGAAATGGAGGAGAGCTCGTCTTTGAGTGTAATTTGGACCAACTCTCGGAACTTCTGGAGCGCCCGCACCCTGAGTTCTTCGGAGCCCAGCTCAACTATCAACAAGGAGGAGAATTGCAATGGCTGATAGTTGCAAGTCTTAGAGGGAATATTGAAGCCCCCACCTCAGAGGGAATCCAGTTCACCTTAAGAGAGAAGATGGACTCGCCAGGGCTATGCATGAAGCTCTTGCCCGTCTATGTGGGCAAAGCATCAATCAGAACAAGGGCACACGTTTGAGTATTACCCAAGGCGTGATGCTATGGGACAACCATTGGAGGTACCAAGTCACCCGGAGCTGAAGCATCAAGTGAACCATCTCAGCTTCATGATGTATGACAGGCAGAAGGAGTTGGACAATGCCCGCTCCTACGCCAACCACAACTATGCCATCGCAATGAAGAAGGACCAGACCATCGCCATGCTTGTGAAGGATCGCCAGTCACGTCGTCGTCAGCTTGACAAGAAGGATCCCATTATTGCTCGCCTTCATCACAAGGTGACAGACTTGGAGGAGACCATCCATGAGTGGGACATGCAGCTTGAGGAAAGGGAGAATGCAGGGGAAGATATCCGTGGATACCCCTACTCCTACCTCAGTGATGATGATGACTTCCTGGAGGACCAAGCCATGGACTTCCACACTGATGACGATGACTACGCCTTCATTGATGATGATGAAGACACCGAGTCTGATGAGTAGTAGCACTTGAGCACTAGCGTTAGTGAGTTATACCCGGTCCCACTGTATCGTAGTTTCATAGAATGGTTCTTAAAACCATCTGTTTCCTTGGTGTGGTGTGTGTTTGTATTGTGTGCTATGAAAGAATGAAAAGCCAGTTGCTAGTTAGAAAAACCTGAGTCAAACCCAAAGTTTAAAAACATTTCAAAAACAAATCCATGAACCTTAGAAATTTCTCTCTTTTCTCATGATCTATCTCAATCTTCAGATGCCTCGCGGAGGAAGCAGCTCAAGAGGATGAGAGATGGATTCAGAGAATTGAAGCAAGGGAGGATGATAGTAGTTAAGTACCATGACAAATTTCTGACATTAGCTAGGTATGCACCAGATGAGATTGACACTGAAGCCAAGAAGAAGGAGAGATTCTTGAATGGTCTGCATGATACAGACAGTGTTACTCAATATTCCGTTTGCTGACATTGAAGCCTTAGTTGATTCTGCCATTCAGATGGAAGGCAAGATCAACCAAGCCAATGAGAACCGCAAGCGTCGAATGATGCATCAACCAGGAACCCACCATACCCCAAAGTATCGCACCAACCTGTCTGCAGGATTTTCCCCAAGAAGCTTGCAGCATCCCCCAATGTGAATGCCCCAGCTCAGCAGCAGCGCCATGTTCAGCCTGGAAGAAGATTTTCCCCAGGGAAATCACTCAACCGCAATGGACGTCTGTTTCACATGAATGCTGAAGAAGCCCAAGAAGCGCCAGATGTCGTGCTGGGTATGTTTTCTGTTAACTTAGTATTTGCAAGAGTGTTGTTTGATTCTAGAGCATCGCACTCGTTTGTTACAGAAGAATTTGCATGCACTAGTAAGATTCAACCAACAAAATTGAAGCATGTTATGATAGTTCAAATACCTGGTTCAACCACCAAAGCTAGACAAATTTGCAAGGCCGTACCTATCAGAATCCATGGCATGGATTTTTATGCTAATATAATAGTACTTGGAACCAATGGTTTGGAAGTAGTACTAGGAATGGATTGGATGTCGAAACATAAAGGATTAATCGACTGTGCCAAGAAAGCCATAACCATGACTAGTACCACTGGAGTATCAGTAGATCATATATCTGAAACCTTGCCCCATCAATTCAAGTGCAACAGGAATCTAGTCCAACCAACCATTGACCAAGTTAGAATAGACTGTGAATATCCCGACGTATTTCCAGATGTTTTGCATGGTATGCACCCAGATCGGGATATCGAGTTTATCATTGAACTAATCCCTGGAACCAGACCCATAGCTCAGAGACCTTATAGTATGAACCCATCTGAATTAATGGAGCTGAAGAAGCAACTGGATGCTATGCTGGAGATAGGATTGATTCAACCAAGTGCGTTGCCATGGAGATCACTTTTCTTGTTTGTGGATAATAAAGATGGAGGTAACCATTTGTGCACAGATTATCGGAAGCTGAATGATGTCACCATTAAGAACAAGTACCCACTGCCAAAGATAGAAGATTTGTTTGACCAGTTGACTGGTGCCAAAGTTTTTTCTAAGATAGATCTTAGAACTGGTTATCATCAACTCAAGATTCGCACAGAGGATATTCCAAAGACTGCCTTTACCACCAGATATGGATTGTATGGTACACTGTCATGTCTTTTGGTTTAAACAATGCCCCCGCTTATTTCATGAACCTCATGAATAAGATTTTTATGCACTTCCTGGATAAGTTTGTCGTTGTTTTCGTCGATGACATTCTGATCTATTCCAAATCAGAAGAAGAACATGAGCTACACCTGAGGACCATCCTTGGAACCCTTAGGGAGCATCAGTTGTATGCCAAGTTTAGCGAATGTGAATTTTGGTTACAGGAAGTAGGATTCCTCGGACATATCGTGTCGGACGGAGGAATTGCTGTCGACCCCGCCAACGTTAAGGATGTTGAAGAATGGCAAGCCTCGAGCACTCAAACCCAAGTTCATGCATTTCTCGGATTAGTGGGATATTACCGCAAGTTTGTAGAAGGATTCTCGAGCATGACAAGACCCATGACCCAATTGTTGGAGAAAGATAAGAAGTTTGAATGGACGGACAAATGTGAAGCAAGTTTTCAAGAACTCAAGAAGAGATTGATCTTAGCCCCAATCTTGATCATGCCGGATATCACGAAGACTTTTGATGTGTTTTGTGACATGTCCAAGATCGGTCTCGGATGTGTGTTGATGAAAAGGCAAAGTCATATCCTATCTATCCCGACAACTGAAGCAACATGAGCAAAATTACCCTACCCATGACCTTGAACTAGCAGCCATAGTTTTAGCCTTGAAGACATGGCAACATTACTTCATGGGTAACCGTTGTGATATTTATTCGGATCACAAGAGCCTGAAGTATATTTTCACCCAGAAAGAGCCGAATATGAGGCAAAGGAGATGGATAGAGCTAATCAAGGACTATGACCTTGACATTCACTATCACCCCGGTAAAGCCAATGTGGTATCAGATGCCCTTAGCAGATTGCCGTGTCGCTTGAACTCCATGATTCTGAAGGAGCAACCAATTTGCACAAGGAATTGGAAGATTTCAGAATGGAGCTAGTAAGTGAAGGATATTTGGCTAGCATAGAACTTCAACCCACTTTGATTAGTCAGATCAAGGAGGCGCAGAAAGTAAATGCTAGTATCGACGGAATAAAATGTCATATCAGTATAGGGAAGGTACCCGGATTCATCGAAGATGAAGAAGGAGTTTTGTGGTACAAAGGATGCATCTGTGTGCCAACAGATTCAAAGTTGAAGAAAGCTATTTTGAAAGAGTCCCATGATACTCTTCATTCTATCCACCCCGGAGGAACGAAGATGTATCAGGATTTGAAGGAGCAATTTTGGTGGCATAAGATGAAGAGAGAAATCGGAAGCTACATAGCCAAGTGTGATATCTGTCAGAGAGTCAAGGCAGGACATCAGAGACCCGCAGGACTGTTGCAACCATTGCAGATTCCGGAATGGAAATGGGATTCAGTTGGGAATGGATTTTATCATCGGTTTTCCTACATCTAGTAGGGGAAATGACTCTATCTGGGTCATAGTATATAGACTGTCCAAAGTCGCCCATTTCTTACCAGTCAAGACCACTTACCAGAGTTGAAAGCTAGCAGAATTGTACATTGCTAGAATAGTCAGTTTGCATAGAGTCCCCAGGAACATTGTGTCGGATCGAGGAACCCATTTTACCTCGATATTTTTGGAAGAAAGTCCAAGAAGGATTAGGAACAAGACTAGATTTCAGCATAGCTTATTACCCTCAGACTGATGGACAAATGAAGCGAGTAAATCAGATACTCGAAGATATGTTGAGAGCTTGTGTGCTAGAATATGGATCAAAATGGGAAGACCGTCTGCCTTTCGCATAATTTTCTTACAACAACAGTAATCAAGCTAGTTTGCAAATGGCCCCATTTGAATTCATGTATGGAAGGAAGTGTCGTACCCCTTTGAATTGGTCAGAAGTGGGAGAGAGTCAGATTTTCGGACCCGACATCCTACGAGAAGCCGAAGAGAAAGTACACAAGATACGTGAGCACCTCAAGACCACCCAATCTAGACATAAGAGTTATGCCGACAAGAGACGTCAAGACCTAGCCTTCAACATCAGAGATTCTGTATACCTCAAAGTATCACCTTTGAAAGGAATGCAACGTTTCCAACTCAAAGGAAAGTTAGCCCCAGATATATTGGACCCTTCAAGATCTTGAATCGCCGAGGAGAAGTATCATATCAACTGGAACTGCAAGAAGAGATGTCAACCGTGCATAATGTGTTTCATATCTCGTTACTTCGCAAATGCCTAGAAGTCCCGGAGAAGACCGAAGTTTTCAAGAATATTGATCACTGAACCATAGAGATCAACGATGACCTGATATATCCCGAAGTACCCATCCGTATTTTGGAGGAAGCATTCAGAACCACCAGGACCCGAAGTATCAAGTTTCTCAAGATCCAGTGGAGTAACCACACTAAAGAAGAAGCTACCTAAGACTACATTAGGACGGAGTTTCCAGATCTCTTTAAACCCTAGTTTTATTTTTTCTCAAATCTCGGGATGCGATTTTGTTTAAGGAGGTAAGGTTTGTAACACCCCAAAAATATTAATCAAGGTTATCAAATTCCAATCACCCAAATTTAGGGTTAACAAAAACTTTTGTTAATTAAATCCATATGAATGCATGTGATGAATGCATGAATGCTTGCAATGACTTGTGTGATTGTATGAATGGCAAGGATTGGTTTAAAGAAGAAAACAACATCATCTAAATCATTTCAAAGCAGAATCAAATGAACAGAAATTAAAAAACAAACCATATAAGCAAATGGTCATTTTTGCCAAACTTGTTCACTAGACCACTTTGAGTGTTTCTAATCCACAGAAATCAATCCAATTATTTTCACCCCTTGCTAGACCAAGTAAAGATGAACCCAAGCCCACCTTGCAAACCCACAGAAACATTTGGCAAACCCTATTCAAATGACATTTAAAAATTGAATCTAGTTCATATGGTAAGATCACCATTTCTCAAAACCCCACCAAACCAATTCACCTTGACAAATCCAAACAACCATATACTCTCAAGTATGTGCCCAGTACACCCACCAAGTTTCATCCAAAAATTCAAGTATGAATTTCTTTCGGCCATTTCATCAAACACCTGGAGACACAAATTAAACTTGGCCAAACTTCATTGTTTTGAGCAGTGATCACCAAAAACCTTGTCCCCCATTGATCATTCTTGTCTCTGTAGTGACAACCAGTGTATTAAACCAGCCTAGACCCCTACCATTGCACCATGTCGTGCTAGCCCGAGCCACCCCTTGCCAGCCGACCATAGCAAGCTAGCCAGAGCCATCGCCGTGCCTAGCCACCATGTCCAGGAGGCAGGCCAACATCCATCGCCACCCCCTGTCCAGCCCTTGAGCCCTGCCAAGACGTGGACCACCGAGAACATGTCGCGCCCAGTTCGTCCCTGCCATGTCCAGAGCACGCCAGAGCGCCGTAGCCGACCGCCTCGCACAGACTACGCCTCGCCTTCGCCGCCCTTGACTGTGATCACCACCGTCCCAAGAGACCACCAGACATGCCCATTCGCCGTCGTGCGACCAGGAGTGCCTGTGCGTCGTCAAAAACGTTGTCGATGCCGCTCAGAACACCAAAAGTTCCCGACTGAACCACACCGCCCCTTTCAGCGCCATCAAGCCGTTGAGAACCACCAGGAGACCACGCACCGTCCTAGCCCGCGCCATGCTAGTAGCTCGCTGTAATGCCGACCCCGACAAGCTCTTCCCATGCCACTCGGCCTCTCTCGCTCGCCTATAAAAGGAGGCCTTCCTAGCTCGATTTCTTCACACCATCTCACTCTCCACCTCTCGCTGATCCTTCCCACTTCTTCCTGGAGCAAGGCGAGCTCTCTCTCGCCAGAATTTGGCCGGAGCCTGCCGCTGCTAGAGGAGAAGGGCGCCGTTGATTGCGGCCACCCCAGGAGACGCCGCCAATACCAGGAAAACCGCCATCGTCCACAACCTCGTTCTCCCCCATCACCGACTATCGCCTGAGCCCCGGTGAGCAACCCTAGACCCCCACTGGCCGTGCTAGGGTTAGTCCCTGTCGTGTCTTGTTCAGACGAGGACGATGGTCGTGACCAGTTGATCCTTTATCTAATCCTACGGTCGTAATCGCCCCATACCCCTTCGCCACCCCTTGGCTCACTGACGAGTGGGGCCATCACTTAAACCCGCCCGCACGCGCTGTGCGCAGTGGGCCAGCCTAGTTTAGTTCCCGCGTGATCCGGTTAGTTCAAATTAGAATTTTCCATTTAGTTTCAAACCTAGTTCAGATAGTAACTTCAAAAATCAATTCAGAGAGTTTTACTGAACCAAATAGCATGAAACCAATTTTGTTAGAAAGATATGGAAATTCTTGATCCAAGGTCGTCGAATTCAAACCATTTGTAATTATAGATCACCTATAGTAAAAATAACAAGGCAGAGACTTTTCTACATTCAAACATTTTTCAAAAATCAACCATAAATGCTTTTGAGTTGATTCCAACTCTTGAAAATCACATTTGACAAGAAATTTCTGAATATATAAAAAATATCTAGGTTTACTTTAAATAATAATGGACAAGTAATAAAAGAATGCCCCATGGGCATTTCTAGTCACTTTAGTTAATTAAAATAATAAGGTTAAACCTTATTAAATTGTGACACCACTTTAAATCACATTCCCAAGTATTGAAATATGTGGTGGTGACATCTGTCAATATGATCCCACATTTCAATTGGAGAATATTAAATCTTAAGTAGTTTTCCAATGAGTAGAATTACTTTTATAAAATAAAATAAATAATACTAATGCTTTAATTCTTGTGATAATTGTGATGTTGCTAGATCATCTAGTGTGAACCCTTGCGTGCCAAAGAGAAGTAGTTAAGTATTGTTTGGTGATTGTGTACTTCATATTTATTTATAGACGCTAGTACCAACCAAGGATACGAAGAGGAAGGAGACTACTACGAAGAGGAAGCAGAGGAGAACTTCAACCACTACACTACTCAAGGCAAGCTAACACTTGCAAGTTTGTTAAACATGCACGATAATACTACAAGTTAACTATCCAAGCTAGCACTTGCAAGTTTGTTAACCATGCAAGCTAACACTTGCTGGATGACTAGGCAAACTAGATGCCTTAGGAATATTTGGTTATACCACCTTGATTATACCAAATCCCAGTTTTACTTGCAAGCTTTAATCTTTTATTTCTTTATCAAGGCTCTTTATGACTTTTACTTAGTGACTTGTAAATTTTGGAAGGTTATTATAGGTAGCATAAAGAGCATAAAACTTGGCCTAAGCTAGATGGAATTAGATGTCATCCTAAGGCATGAGATTAGACTTAGATAAGTCACCCTGATTATCACCCCTCATTAGTAACTACCCCCAACTTTAGTGGCTAGTGGTAAGCATAAAACTTGATCACTTTAGATGGGAACACTTGGTGAAAATGGTTATGAAAACCTTAGAATGATGAGTCATTCTAATGAAATGTTTTGACATGTGTTATTGAACACAAGATGACTTGATGGTGAAAATGTTGAGGCATGAGCCTTAGCCCTTTATAAAACTGATGGTTGAGTTCGGATGTGATACCATTCCAATTTTATCGTATAACCACAATACTCGAATTTGGGTAGGGCTTAACTGGAAGTTTATTTATCTTAGTATGGGTTCCCTTGCGGCCGAGGTTTGAGCTGAGGCTACCTCGTGATGATTGTCCACCTGTGCAGTTTCCCAAGATGACAGATGGTCATGGTTGGGAGGCCAAACTCATAGGGGAGGTGCCTATACTAGGGTGTGTAATTGAAAGGTTAGGATTGATTATCCGCATACTGAGTATTGTGAATCAGGATTGTTCCTGACGGATGTATCAAATATTGTGGTGAAAGTGTACCACCTCTGCAGACTGTCAAACTATTCAAATAGCAGCGTCCGCGGTTTTGGAAAGTTGGATAGGCCATACTGTTCCGTCATTTGATGTTTTAAAAATGACTTCTGAAATGAATTCTGACGTTGACTTGACCACAATAGGGTTGTGATATGAAACTTAAGTTCCCACTTAGGTGTTGTCGAACATTAAACTAGTTTTATTTACTTCTAAACGCAGTTAGAGATAAATCTGGCTTTTTGCAAAACAACCTAGAGCTTAGGATTCCTACTTGAAACCTCTTTACTTGTTAGTGATAGTTTGCGAGTACTTAAAGAGTACTCATGGCTTTGTCTCTGGCTATTCCTATGGCCAGACTATGAGGAGGACTTCCAGGATGATGGACAACAGGAGGTCTATGACAACTATGATCATATCCATCGTCAGCATTGCCTGTTACCCTAAAGATGGAGCTTCGCCCATGCTACCGTTATTATATTATTCCACTGTGTTGATTGTATTAAGACTGGATCATGAGATATGTTATTTGTAAGACCTATTTTATGGTTTGTAATGGAAGATGTACTATGATATCCAATCTGTTATGTCTCGCAAAAATGGTAATCCTGGGATTGCGATGTATGGCATAATAGGTATCTAGGATTAAAAATCCAGGTGTTGACATGTAGGATCCTAGAGCACATTGCTAGTCTTTGTAAAAATGCAGTGGACCCAGCTTATGGAACAGATGATCAGGTGGGAGCAACAAATACATATGAGAATGAAGTATTTGACAAGAGGAGAGTGAAGCAATGGATACATTGCAAATTGAACCAATGGATAGAGAGGAGATTGAACCATATGTATAGGAGATTGAACCAAATGTAGGGGAGATTGAACCAAATGCATGGAAGATTGAAGAAATTGATTCATTGGAAGCAGAGTTTAAGAGTAAAGAAATTACACGAGAGGATATTGAAGAATTGATGCCAATGCACTTTGAACTGTATGGACTAATGGATTGGTACATGATTAAACCAATTGTATGACATACTGAAGCACTTGATTAATTAGATGCAGAGAAAAAGAACAAAGGAAACAAACGGAAGAAGCTGATGGTGTACTCTGAGACTATTCTAGCTAGGATCACCCGGACCAAGGTGGTGAAGCCAGCAAAAAACACGAGGAGCAAGAAAAAAATGAATTTGAATTACTATCAATGTTTGTATTGAATTCGAACTAGTGTGACGCTCCCAAGTTTTTATGTTGGATAATCCCATAATGTATGTGTTATTGCAAGTTTTTATGGTCATCCACCTAGTTTCTTAGCACTGCTTAGTTTTGCCCTCGACGGGTGGTCAACACATGGGGTTTAGCTAGTGCATGGCTTAAACCATAGCAAACATTGACAAATTAATCCCAAATTTTGCACACTTGTGTATCTTGGATTGATCTACCATATGGTATTGGAAATTTTGGATTTACTTGTAATCAACCACATTTTTTATTTTTCTAAGTTAAATTCAAAAAAATAGTTTTAGGGTTAGTTTAATTATAAAAAGTCAAAATATAGTGCAACCTTCACATGGAGTTTTGTTATGTTACCTACAACCTAGCATAAATAATAAAGGAAAATGAAGTAAAGAGAAATGGACTTATCCCCTAAACCACTTCTTAAATCCTTCTTGGAATGAGCTACTAGCTATGAAGATGCATGGATTTCTACTCAATCCACCTCCAAAACAACCCATCCCAAAACATACATTTTCTAAATGAGGTCAAATTTGGAACACTTGTGTATCTTTGAGTTGCAAACAATATAATTTCGTCCAAGATGGATTATTTTGTTCAAATAACATATTTTCCATTTTTTATTCCAAAAGCTTGAATTTTCCTTACTTATTTTTTATTTGAGCGTACTTGTTTTACTTAGCTCTACTCAGTTTTCCCCTCCCGCTAAAGTATTCCTTAATTTTCCTTCTCCCATGTCTCAAACCCTCAAAAATCTCACCTTGCGCTCAATTTGGATGCGCTCTGATTGGTCAACATGTATGTCACACGGATTTTGGCTAACCACCATTGGATACATCATGATCCCACGGGCTGGATGTCTCTCTCTCTCGATCGGCGCACCTACACTATACGGAGAGGAGAGCCTGACAGGCTGGATGTCTCTCCTTTCTCATGTCACACGTACTGCGCTCTTATTGGTCGAGATGTATTTTACACGGATCTTGGCCAACCATCATTGGATACATCATGATCCGACGGGCTAGACGTCTCTCTCTCTCTATCTCTCTCTCTCTCTCTCCCGATGGGTGAACCTACCCTATATAGAGAGGAGAGCCTAACAGGCTAGATGTCTCTCCTCCCTTTACCCGTCGCACGTATACTAGCCGCATCTTCCTCCCCTCCTATCGACGTATGGTGGCGTGACAATCTGAATGGAGTGCGGCGGTGAAGATCTAAGTGTGGCGATCTGAATGGCATGCGGCGATGCGGATCTAAGCATGGTGGTCGGAACGGTGTTTGTCAGCATGGACCTAAGCATGGGGGTCGTAACGGCTTGCGGCAACACGGATCTAAGCGTGGCGGCTTGAATGGCATGCGGCGGTGAGGATCTAAGCGTTTGAAATTTCTATAACGTCTCTGTCTGTCTCACTTCCGTTCACCTCCTCAGATCTGTCTGAAATTTCTATAACGACAATTGAAGCCATCATCCGCAACATTAGTGCATCAGCGGTGGTTCCGACAATGGTCATCGATGCGATAACAATTGAAGCCATCATCTGCAACATCACTACAATGATGGTGATGCTGACCATGGTCATTGATGTAACGACGATTGAAGCCATTATCCACAACATCACTACGACGGCACAGATCAAGCCCTCGTGAAGCGAAGGGGTGTGAGGCAGGCCACGGCCATGGCTGGCACGTCGAGGTACACTTCAACAGTGAAGGCTGGATGTACCTCGTGGCCGGATGGATGTGAGTAGTTTGCCCGTACTTCTTGGAGTACAGATACTGCAGGGAGGGAGGCTAGCTCACCGTCCACTTAATATTGGGATAAATTTGAGCCTAATTTGAACCAAAATTATGTAACTTAAAATATATGTATGATTTTAATAAATTTGATATGTATTTGAGCCGTGAGACAGGTGGATATGCTCTAAAGCTGTTTCATCAGTAGTAGTACTTGCTTTGACAATCTCCGATGGACTTGTACAAATTTGATCAAAATATGTATGATTTGAATCAAAATTGATATGTATTTGAGTTGTGAGGATGGTGGATATGCTCTAAAGCTAATTCATAAGTAGTTCCCCCTTCAACCCAAATTAGTTGATTTAGATTTGTCTAGATTCGATTGTATCTGTAGATGAATTAATATTATATTCATCCATATCTTGACGAATCTGAGTCAACTAATTTGGATCAGAGGGAGTAGTACTTTTTGGACAATCTCAAGTGTGCTTGTATAAATTTGATAGAAATATGTATGATTTGAATCAAAATTGATATGTACTCTTAAACCGTGAGGCCAAGAAATTGGCGTCCCAGCTCCGCGCCCTGACTACGACCACAGATCGCTCTCTAGAGAAGAAGAATACAGCGTCAAGAAGAACGGGGAATGAATGCGGTCGCCAATAGTGCAAGTCTACATGGCAACCGCGATGGCGGCGACAGAACGATCAAAACTGATAGGGCCCCAACTTGACCCTCTAGGCATTTGGCACACCAACTATGGACATCTAGATACAATGGCAAGCAACTCGGGCCCCTGCAATGCATTCTCTTGAGAACTTTGGGACCGCAATGTCACAATCATCCATTGAATAACAATTCTACTCTCTAAATTAGCTACCTATTCAACTAATCATTACACGTGCGACCCTTCACCACAACCGCATACTGTAACTGTTGGAAATATGAGCAATTTATCAAGTGATTTATGCGAGATAAACAGTAGGTAAAACATGACTAGAATGATCGAAAATAAACTAGCCAAGTCATCTGACAGAAAGTGTGTAGAGAGTTGCAGATAGATCGAAATAAGCTGAACAAGATGAAGAAAGAAAACATACAGCAGTGTGCCGGAGTTGGAGTTGTCACCCATGTCGTCTAGGAAGAGGTTCTTGATGGCAGGGAAGAAGTCGTCGTTGGGGAAGATGTCGTCGGTGGAGGAGTCCGTGATGAAGGCAGTAGTCGCGCCGATAGTGCTCCCCAAAAACCTTATCGCCCTTCTCCCGTACAGGACTCAAAGAGGCGGGGTTTCGGAGGCTTACTGTCCCGGCTCGCGGTGCACGCCACAAGACAGGATGGGGAAGAACTGTTGGCAGCTCAGTGCTCTGGAACTTGGATGCGATGGTTCTGATAGATGCCTGAGGAAAGGAGCGACCTTCCGCTCTTATAGGCATGGGTAGACAGGCGAACAGGCGACGTCGGAAGAGGAAACAAACAGGCAGCAACCGAAGCCAAACAGCCTACACTAGGTTCAAATTAAACTTCCACTAAGTCATATTTAAAACCCATTAGCAGAATTGTTCAAATTCTGTGCACCCATTTGTATACCAGTCATGCGTGGCAAAAAAGAACTCGGCTTGGCGAGATTCCCGCAACCCGCGGTGTGCACGCGTCGTGACGAGGCGAGGCGGGCGGCGGAGGAGGAGGAGCGCGCGTGTGGGACTCTCTCCTTCTCCTTCTCATCCTTTTACCAAGTGGTAGGAGAGCCTCCCTTATAAGCTGGTGCAAACCTCCTTCAACTAGCAATGTGGGACTAAACATTTGTCCCACCTCTTGCCATGCATGAATGGGCCACATGGGCCTCTAGGATTTTCAGGAATTATTGGAATGGAAAATGGGCTAGGCTATTTGGGCCAAAATTCCAACAATCCCCCACCAGGTCCCAGAGGCACATGTAATTTGCCGTTGGTTCCAAAACACTGTTTATATACCGGCACTGCAGTGGAGACTGTTAAGTTGAACTTCCATCTATAATTCTATGCTACACTAGGCTGCGACTTGTACAGTGGACTATGCCTTAAACTGCAAGTTTGCTGCAACCTAGCTTCACACGAAGCCTTGACCGATACTAGGCTACCGTGGGACTTCCCCGCGGGTGGAGATTATGCGTCATACTCCATGGCCTTTCATGAGTTTATTAGAGAGCACCCAACTCTCATAGACTGCAACGTTTGATAGTCAGACTCATATAGGTGTGTTCTTCAACAGATGTTTTGTAGAACAACATATCTGCTTAAGATTAAGCAATTTAGAACACATTAAGATAAAAATAAACCTGTCGTGCAGAATAGGAAAGTATTGCATCTTCACAGAGTGGTATTCATTAAAGTAGGGATACTTTCCTCTCAGTCTACCAACATCTTGTCTCCCAATTATAATTCATGGGATCTCCGATCACATAGATTGGTTTGCCACTATGGAAAACTCATAGTGTGGGTCTCATACCCATCTCCTTCGATGCATTTTCTATCACATTGCGTGATAGTCCCTTTGTGAAGGGATCTGCCAGGTTCTTAGATGTTTGGATATAATCCAATTCAATAACTCCGGAGTTTCTCATTTGCCTGACATATTTTAGTCTCCTGTTCACATGTCTTGAGGACTTCATATTATCCTTAGAACTGTTCACCTTAATAATCACAGTTTGATTATCACAGTTCATTGGAATTGCGGGTATAGGTTTTTCAACCACAAGTAAATCCATCAAGAGTTCACGAAGCCACCCTGCTTCAATAGTGGCCATGTCTAGTGCTGTGAGTTCTGCTTCCATATTGACCTTGTTAAGATGGTCTCCTTGCAAGACTTCCAAGAAACAGCGCCACCACCAAGTGTAAACACATATCCACTCGTGGCCTTTATCTCATTAGCATCAGATATCCAATTTGAATCACTATAACCCTCCAGTACCCTAGGATACCCGGTATAGTGAATGCCATAGCTTGCAGTGCCTTTTAGATAGCGCATGACTCTTTCAAGATCTTGCCAATGATCATCTCCAGGATTTGAAACAAATCGACTGAGTTTGCTAACAGCAAACACGATGTTAGGCCTTGTCGCGCTAGCCAAGTACATAAGCGAGCCAATTATTTGAGAGTATGTCAACTGATCTCTGACAGTGCCTCGATTCTTTCGGAGTAGCTGTCGTGGTATTGCCGACGAGTATGCCATGGAGGGGTCCTCATAGTGCGTGTTTAGAGACGTGGGGGAAGGCGAACGGTTGACGGGTACAATATAACACAGCTTACCCAGGTTCAGATCCCACGACGGTGGCAGAATCCTACTCCTACTATAAATCACTATAAGGGAAATACGCCGAGTTACAGAGATAGGTTCGGTGTGCGAGGTTGTATGAATCGATGCCCTAAAGGCTCCCATAGGCCCGACTTATATAGTCGCCAGGTCCTAGGGTTACAGGGAAAAGTCCTGGCCAGACAGGTTATAGAGTCCTACACCGTCTATTACTAGTCCTGTGTATCTTGCACTCCAAGGCTCCGGGTACATCGGTGACTCCAACCATAGCCTTCCTTTATCTGGCATGGGCCTCCCTTCTGGATCCATATAACTAGGCCGCCCAGCAGGCCATGGGCCATGCTACCAACTGTGGGCCACCCGGGTTATCCGGATAGGAGACATGCTATGAGGATACCCATATAGCATATCCCCAACAGTAGCCCCCGGAGAACTCCGAAATCTTGCGTAGTCTTGCCTCTTCACGTGGAATGCTCCGTCTAGATGTATGTCGGTAAATCATCAAGAAATATCTTGTAGTCCTCCCAAAGAACCCTGCAAAGTTTTCTCCGTCTTCCACTTGTAAGTCGGAGAAATGCTGAATCTTCCATCGTACTCTTTCGTAGCCGGACTGGATCCGTCCATGCCGGAATCTTCCGATGTGACGGCTCATCTGCCTATGTCATCTAGGGTGACGTAGGCGTAGGTCAACGACGCCTCGTAACTCACACATGTAGAGAACGCAATCATGTCCAATTTTCCCGCACGAGCTATATGAAACGTTGGCGGCGACGGTTGGGACATGGAGAAATTTCCGCACACGTTCGCGCACACGTCGTCTACGCGGCAACCATCCGATCAAGCTGCACGAATCTTGATGCTGGAGATCATAAATAGTAACTGCGGTGGAATTTTTTACTTTTCACCTCATTCTCTCCTCGCATCGTCTTCTTCCTCCAGCGCGTGCCCCCACGAGCTCTCCGCGCAATCTTCGCGAAAAATCCTAGCTCCAATCCTCGCTAGTCACCTCCAAACTCACCCACTGTCTAGCAGTATCACTACTCCTTCCACGACGGCGTCGAGCGAAGCCACGGCAAAGCCGGCGAGCTCCATCGTCGTGCCCCCAGAAGGTTTGGTCATCCCTGTCTCGGCGGTGGTGGAGTCCACCAGCGACGACCATAACCCAGCGGCGCTGGAGCCGCTGGAGGAGGAGCTCGACTCCCACAAGGGCGATTAGCGCGGTTCGGATATCACGGACCACGATATCAAGGAGCTGATCGCCGAGGGCTACCTTCCTGCGACGGAGGGGCTCGCCTGGCGGGCGGCGCCGGCCGGCGAGGTGACACCTTCTCCCCAAGCCGGAGAAAAGGTGTACCTCAAATCCCAATTGGTATGCGGCGTCTCCCTGCCCATCTCTAACTTCTTCCTTTCCGTCTTAAACCACTATAGAGTCTAGCCCCAAAACCTCTCTCCCAATAGCATCCTAGCGCTTAGCAATTACGCGGCGCTCTGCGAGGGTTATCTAGGAATTAAGCCTAGGCTAGACCTCTTCGTGTATTTCTTCACCGTCAAGCGTGAAGCCGGAGCCAGTAAGGAGGAGCTTAGAAATTGCGGCACCATAAGCTTCAATATCCGTCCTGGCCGGCGGTTCCCCGACATCGTCGGCCACGAGTCCTGCAAGAACTGGCAGCGCACTTACTTCTACGGCCCAGATATCCCTCTGGTCGGCCGAGAAGTAATGTATCCGGACTTCGTCGATGGAGCTGCCGCTAAAGCCTTGTCATGGAGATCCCAGGCCTCCCTTCCTTTCGACCTCGATGCTTCCCGCACAATAAGGCGGATAGAGTGGTTCATAGAGATGGGTTTGACCAGCTTGGACCTAGCCATGTGCTGGTTCATCAGGCAAATCCAACCTCTGCAGCACCGCGCGAAGCTCATGCATGAGTATACCAGCGATAGAAGGGATAGCCTCCGCATCTCCGTGGACAATTTCTCAAGCGACTCCGTCAAGCTCTGCCTCAAGGACATCGTCAAGGTGAAGGGAAAGCGTGGCTTCACCATCACCTACAAAATGTTCGTAGACGGCAAGTGCCCAAAGGTAACTGTATATCTTTCGTGTATGACATATACTCCAGTTCTTCCGTCTAGCCATTTTCATCTAACATGGTAACTTCTCACTTAACAGCTTAGCGATCTAGAGGAGGATAGCATGGCTGCCCAAATCTACGATCCAAAGATGAAGGAAGTCACGGTCGTGTCCGACGATGATGCTCCATTGGCGCGAAAGCGGAAGAGCTCCACCTCTGACGCTGCCGGCAGAGGCAAGAAGAAGAAGATGGAGGGTGGAGCCTCCAAAAAGATTACCGCCGCCCTAGAGGCAGAGAAAAGAAAGACTACTGGGATCCCTTTTGCCAAAGCACCCCCACTTGTGTAAGCTTCTTTTCCTCCGACATTGTCTATTCATCTGTCTTGCTCCTGTACTTATGCACTTTGCACGTTTTAGGAAGAAAGCCACGACCAGCCTGAAGAAGACCTCCAAAACATTGGGGGATTCTAGAACCATTAAGGACATGCTGCATCGCGATGCATCTCCCGCCATCGCCCCTGTCACTCCCTCCGTCAATCCCTCGTCTGCCCCGACAAGCTCACAAGCTAAGGAGGCATCTGGCCCTTCCGCCATGGAAGTGGACTCAGGTGCCTCTACCGAGGTCACTGTTGTCGGCGAGCAGGCGACGTAGGAGATTGCCGCCCACGTACCAAATGGCTGAAGCTCCGGCTCAGGATGCCATCGTTAGCGGTAAGGTGGTGGTGGAAGCAGGTACTTCTGCCATAGGCGGCGCCCCCGCACCCAAGAAAGCCATAGTTATCCAAATATTGTCTACCCGGTACTTACGCCGGATAGCACTACTTTGGCTCTTGGTGCGACGCCGACATCTCCGACGTGCGGTCTAGAGGAGCTCCTCCATCAAGTAGAGATCTTGCAAGGAATCAGCGTATCCTTTGGCAAGCTGCTGACCGAGAGTGCTACTAACCTCAAGATCCTTGCACTTGTAAGTTTTATTTGCCTTTTGCATTTCATATGAGTATCCTACTGTAGCCCCCGAGGATGTAGCGGAAAACCATAGGTCTTTGCGTCTAGATGCTCTGAGAGTGACTAAGCTAGAAGACTTCTCACTGTAGCCCCCAAGCATATATGTGGAATGAAATATTCCGACTAAATGCTTTAAGAGTAGCATGCACAGTGTTTATTAATTTCAATACTGTAGCCCCCAAGCCTCTAGTTGTAACTGAATTAGTTCCGACTAGATGCTTAAAGAAAAGCTAAGCATATATCCGAGTTAAAAAACTTTATACTGTAGCCCCCAAGCTTCTAATCGAGAACTGAATTAGTTCCGACTAGATGCTTAAAGAAAAGCTAAGCATATTGCTAAGTTAAAAACTCTTCGCTGTAGCCCCCGAGCATCTAGGTGGATTTTTTTCGGCTAGATGCTCCAAGCAGACCAAACAACGTTTAACTTTTTCCTTTTTTCCACAAAACGAGAATGCTCGGAGGGGCTTGGCCAACGACAAGTATCAGAAAATGCACGCAGACTTGGAAGATGAAAAGGGTAAAACTGCCTTCTTGAAGGAACAGATCACCAAGAGCAAGCGTCTGTTTTATTTTTTGCATTCCGACTTGGTTTTGTGCCCGTATTCTCCGAGTACTCACTGTGTACTTTGCTTTCTCCGACTTGCAGAAACCATTGCCAAGGCCAAGGACATTGTCGTGCAATCCAAGCACATTCCAGAGTTGGATAGCGAGAACAAGATCCTTAAGAAGGAGAGGAAGGACATGCTGAAGATGCACAAAGAATCCATGAAAGTCCTGCAGGACTCCGCCACCAAGGAAATCAACTGCTTGAAGGAGGAGATCGTGATCTTAAAAGATCAGAAGAAAGCTGCCGACGAGCAGAATCAACGCCATCATGAGGCGTATAAGCTCCTCCAACAAGAAAAGGAATCCTTGGTGGACACCCTCAAGCAAGATGAGGCCAGCATCTTCAGTAAGTTTTTCTCCGCCTTGGATTTTCTGTAGTCTAGATACTTTGAATTTTTGAACTCATCTGTTCCTTGTTGGAATTTGCAGCTCCTATGGGTTTAACCCGTTCGCCTCCTCCAACCAAAGAATGCATGGTTCTTGCCGGCAAATTCATCAACACCGCCATCACGCAAGCCAAAGAGATCGCCAAGCCCCTCCAAATTAATATCAAGGCGTCGGACTCTGTGGCAAAGTACTCGGAGATTCTGCGTCGAGCCCCCGAGCGTATCACAAGGTGGAAAGCTTCATGTGCATGGGCTGGTGCAAGGATGGCGCTGTCCATGGTCAAGGAACACTATGAAGATGCCGACATCGACACGGTGATCTCTGGCATTCCCGAGGTAGATGACGATGGCAAAGAGATTAATCATGAATCCATCTTGTCGTCACTCACGAGTTATGACACCAGAGTCGTCGAGTTAGTCGACATCAACGTCTTCGTGCCGATGAACACCATCGATAGCGGCAACCAAAGCTCCTCTGAGTCCCTTCACACCGCTGACTTCGAGGGTGGCTCTCCTGCTATTGATGACGCTGCTTCCAAGTTGCCTGCGCCAAAGGAATGAAAAACAACTTGTAATATTTGTTTTACCTTTGATGCGTATGCGGAAAAAACTATGTATGTAATCTTAAGGCGGAAAACAATGTTGTATGTCCTGCTACTCAAGAACCAGTTACCAGCATGTATATACTTTTTAAGCAAGTGTTGGATTATCCATTGCTTTGGTTCTTATGCTTAACCTTTCGTGAGTCGGAAGACTCGTTGTCGGAACCATGCGCTCAGGTGATGATACCCAATGACACCGTCAATAACCTAAGCACAAAATCGCCGACAATAAGTGCCAAAAGTCACTACTCCAGAATCCACATAAAAACAACAAAGAATGTGTAGACAAGAAAACTTAAGCTAACGCCCGTAGGCGGAATTTTCACAAGTGCAATTGCAAAACTTGCGCATAAAGGTTTTACATGATCCAAAAATGAACACTAAAGGAGGTAAAAGACTCAGAAATATGAGTGAACCAGAGAGCTTTATTTCATTGATCATATAAGAGGTACACAATTAGATAAAAAATGCTAAGTGTAAAAAGGACGTAGCTGTGCTATGTTCCATGGCCGATCAAGCTCTGGGTAGTCAGCATCCGGGTCACGTCGCTTACGCTTATGATCCTCGTTGGGTCTATCCTTTAGTTCACGATTGTCAAAAAGGTAGTAAGACACAATGAGCAGCGCCTTGCTTATGATGAACGGTCCTTCCCATGGCGGGGATAATTTGTGTGACTTCTTCTGCTTAAGTCAGAGCACCAAATCCCCCTCTTTAAACGAGCGATGCCAAACACGGCGACTATGGTAGCTGCGTAGCTTCTGCTGGTAGATGGCGGATCTTTGGCATGCCAAAATGCGCTCCTCCTCAAGAAGGTCCACATCTAGGCGTCTGGATTCTTCAGCGTCATCTTCGTCATAGGCGGCAACTCTTGGTGCATCGTGAAGGATGTCAGAAGGCAGGATGGCTTCTGCTCCATATACCATGAAGTAAGGGGTGTAGCCGGTGGATCTGTTGGGTGTAGTTCGTAAACTCCACAGCACAGATGGCAATTCTTCCGCCCAGGCTCCAACTGCTCTATGTAGCGGTGCCTCAAGACGTGGCTTGATTCCCTGCAGAATTAATCCATTGGCTCGCTCAACCTGACCATTGGATTGTGGGTGTGCCACAGATGCAAGGTCTAGTCGGATGCCCTTCTCCCAACAATAAGCCTCCACTTCTCCGAGTGACAAGTTGCTGCCGTTGTCGGTGATAATGCTATGTGGGAGACCAAATCTCACCACTAGATCCCGGACAAACATGAGGGCAGTTGCCCCATCAAGCTTTCTAATGGGTTTAGCTTCTATCCATTTAGTGAATTTATCAACTGCTACAAGCAGATGTGTAAACCCACAGGGTGTCGTCTGTAATGGTCCCACCATGTCTAGACCCCAGACTGCAAACAACCAAGTTATTGGTATTGTTCGCAATTCTTCAGCAGGAACATGTGGTTGTCGGGCATAATACTGGCATCCCATGCATGTGTCAACCAGCTTGTCGGCGTAGTCCTTCGCAGTTAGCCAATATAATCCTTGCCGGAAGGCTTTCGCGACCAACAATCGAGGAGTGGCGTGATGCCCGCAATCTCCGAGATGGATTTCACGTAGGATTTCCATACCTTCTAGCTAGGAAACACACTTTAGGTATACACCAGTAGTGCTCCTTTTGTATAGTTGCCCATTGATTATGGTATAACCCTTTGCTCGTCGTACTATTTGCCCTCTTTTGACCTCGTCGTCGGGCAAAGTTCTGTGTTCGAGATATTCCATGAACGGTTTTGTCCAACCCGGAGAGATCTTTGTCACCATGTTGACGAAAGAGTCGGCTCTATCCGGGTTGTCGATATCGTCTCCCTTCATAGATGGTGTGCGCAGATGCGGTAGGAAAACTCCTGGCGGAATTCGTTTGCGTCCTGATCCAAGCTTATATAGCAGATCAGCCGCCTCGTTTTGCTCCCTAGGTACATACTTGACTTTTTAGCCCAAGAAGCTCTTGGCTATCTCGTCCACTTCGTCTCGATATGCCACCATCATAGGGTTCCGCGTGTTCCAGGTGCCAGCCACCTGCTGGGCAACCAAGTCGGAATCTCCACAGCAAACTATGCGCTTGATGCCAATATCCTTGGCTACACGTAGTCTGTGAATGAGTGCTTCATACTCCGCCATGTTGTTTGTAGCCTCGAAGTGGATCTGCAGAAGGTAGTGTAGCTTGTCTCCTGTTGGTGACTGTAGCAATACACCAGCCCCCGAGCTGTTGAATAGCTTTGATCTGTCAAAGTGCATCACCCAGTACTCTGGTTCCGGCAACGGAGTAGCATCTGGCATCTCCGTCCAATCTGCGATAAAATCTACCAAGGCTTGTGACTTCATAGCGTCGCGTCTCTTGTAGGTGATCTCGAAGGCGGCAAGTTCAATGCCCCACTTCGCGACCCTTCCCGTAGCGTCGCTGTTGTTGATTATGTCGGACAGTGGAGTCTTGCTCACCACTGTGATTGGGTGCTCCTGAAGTTAGTGCCTTAACTTCCGTGAAGAAAGGAATACTCCATAAGCTATCTTTTGGTAGTGCGAGTAACGCTGCTTGGACTCCGTCAAGACCTCGCTCACATAGTAAACTGGTCGTTGAACTCCGTGCTCATAGCCTGGTTCCTTCCGCTCTACCACGACGACGATGCTGATTACCCGGTTGGTTGCCGCCATGTAGATTAACAGGGGCTCGCCAGGCTCGGGCGCTGCAAGGATAGGCGCTGAGGAAAGGATCTCCTTGGGCTGATTCTATGCTGCATGTGCTTCGTCCGTCCACGTGAATTTGTCCGCCTTCTTTAGCAACTTGTACAGCAGCAGAGCCTTCTCTCCAAGTCGGCTGACGAACCGACTAACTGCTGCAACACAACCTGTTAGTCGCTGAATGTCCTTTAGGCATGTCGGACGGTTTATGTTTAAGATGGCCTTGATTTTCTCCGGGTTGACCTCGATTCCACGCGGGGAAACGATGAAACCCAACAATTTGCCGGCTGGAACCCCGAAGACACACTTCTTAGGGTTAAGCATCATGTTGTATTTCCGGAGATTATCAAAGGTTTCTTTTAAGTCAGAGATTAAGACATTCGAATTTTTAGACATCACCACGATATCGTCCACATAGGCTTGAACGTTCCACAAATTTGGTCGTGTAGGCAACGTTGCATTGTTCACTGGTATGTAGCACCTGCGTTTTTCAGCCCAAAGGGCATCGTGACATAGCAAAACGTGTCGTATGGGGTAGTGAACAAAGTGGCCAATTGGTCCGACTTCCTCATCTTGATCTGGTGGTATCCTAAGTATGCATCGAGAAAACACAAAAGTTCCGAGCCAGCTGTCGAGTCAATGACTTGGTCAATGCGAGGCAAAGCAAACGGATCATTGGGACATGCTTTGTTCAAGTCGGTGTAATCAACGCACATTCTTAATTCATTGGTTCCCTTTTTGGGGACAAGTACAGGATTTGCCACCCATTGGGTGTGAAGGACTTCTCGCATAAATCTAGCCTTAAGTAACCTAGCTATCTCTTTGCCGATGGCGCGTCTCTTCTCATCTCCAAAGAGTCGTAGAGGTTGTTTCACTGGTTTGCATTTTGGATCAATGTTTAAGCTGTGCTCGGCAAGTTCCCTAGGTACACCTTTCATGTCGGCAGGTTGCCAGGCAAAGATGTCCCTATTCTCACGGAGGAACTCGACAAGCGCACTTTCCTATTTGGGATCTAGGTTCGTACCAATGGCGGTGACCTTGGAGGCATCGCTTACCACAAGTTCCACCGGCTTGGTCTCGATGGCGGCCTTGAACGCAGGAGCGGAGTCGGAGATCTGCTTCTTCGACGCGGGCATCTCTGAGTCATCGACCTTGCTCTAGATCTCTTTGAATTCTTCGCTGTAGAGGACAACTTCCACGAAGGCTGCTTCGTTAATCTCGCAGTCCCTTGCCTTGGTAAAGCTTCCAAATACAGTGATGACACCGTTTGGCCCGGGTATCTTGAGTTTGTTGTAGACGAAGCATGGTTTGGCCATGAATGTGTGGAATATGTCGCGGCCGAATATGACGTGGTACACGCTCTTGAAGGGGACCACCTCAAAGGTCATGCGCTCTTGGAAGTATTTATTAACATCGCCAAAGGCAACCTGAAGTGTAATGCACCCAAGGGACCGAGCCTCCCGACCAGGAACTACGCCGTGGAAGATGGTGTTGGTCCGCCTTAGGTTTGCCTCCGTCAAGTTCATCTTCTACAGTGTATCCAGGTACATGATGTTGATGCTGCTTCCACTATCCACTATACACTTGGTGAACTCCATGCCGTCAATCAAGGGATTGATGACCACTGCGTATTGGTTCTCCATAGGAATAAGGTCTGGGTGGTCCGTCCTGTCCCAAGTAATTGGAACCTCCGACCAGCGCAGGTACTTGGGAACTCGGGGCAGAGTAGCCATCAGGATCCTCATAGAGGTCTTCTGTTGTTGGACGGTGGGGGTGCCAAGGAAGTGTGGTATACTGGTGCCTTCTTCACGAAGGGGTTCTTGCCCTTGTCGTCGCTCTTGGCGGCGTGCTTGGGGTCAACGTCCTCGTCCATGCCAATTGAATCCTTGGACTCCTCCTCCTTCTTCTTCCCCTTGCCCTTGCCTCCTCCTTCTTCTTCCGACTTTGCTTGTAGCCGGACTCCGGGTCTTCCTTGAGGTCGTTGACGAACTTGTAGTGTCGATTGGTATGGGTGGCCTTGCCGTTGACATCGAGGTGTACGTGGCACGGCATATCGTGGTACTCCTCGTACGTTTGGGGAATGCGGAGTGGCGCCGAGGTTGTTTTGCTTCCTCGTTGCTGCCCACGACCAGCTCCCCTTCCTCGGCCACGTTGTCCGCCATCACCTCGTACTGCAAAAGTCATAGCGACCATGTTGGTAGATTGCTTTTCTTCTGGAGCGGTTTTCCTCTTTGTACTGTTGTTCCTCCGAGCTTGAGTTGGAACGGCCATTCCCGGCAAGGAGCCGCGAGCATCATCGTCGGCAACTGCGAACTCACTAGCCAACTGAATCATCTAGTTCAAGTCAAGCTAGTGATTGTCCTGCAAGCGCTTCAACTTATGTCGGAGCAACGTGCCCCTTTCCAACCCATCGATGAAGGCGGCCATGGCAGTATGAGCGTGCACTCCTGCGCAGGAGTTCTTCATGTCCAGCCAGCGGAGAGGTAGGCACGAGATGTCTCGTCTTTCTCTTGCATGCACTGCTGTAGATCGCCTACAATGCATGGACGCTTGTACGTACCCTCAAAGTTCTTGGTGAATGCTTCTTGCATGTCCAACCAATTGCATATTGATTTCTCCGGTAAGTCGTCGATCCATTGACGGGCCGTGCCCGCCAACATTAATGGGAGGTACTTGACAACGACGTTGGGGTTGCCTCTGGCAATCTCCACCGCGTTGCCGTAGTCCTGCAACCCTGTGGCTGGCTTGGCGGTGTCGTCATAGGGCTTGATGGTCTTGTCAATCCAGAAACCTTTGGGGTAAGTTGCGGACCATATTGCAGGTCCAAAGCAATGTGGTCCCATGTATGGTCCTTCCCGGGCCTCGTGGATCTTATCGATCCGGGAACTTGCGTTGTATGGCTCCAGATTCTTCTTCTTCTTGTCAATAGGGGATGGGCTGCATGAACGACGCGGCCCTCCTCCGCCATGGTGACTGCTAGGTGGTGACGGAGGCGGAGGTGGCGGTGCGTTAGCCTTCTTGTTGTTACCCTCCTGCGACGCTTCACGCCTGTCACGGTTGCTTGTCGGACACGGAGGGTCATGGCGTGACCTACTCTTGTGTCCTTGGTTGCGCTCTCCGTCATGATGGGTCTGCTCCGCATTATCGCGGATGACGATGCCGTACTGCCTTGGCGAGGGCATATCCGTACGATGGTGAGCCTTGGGGTCTTCGCGATGTCGGGGGGATCGGGGCGGTGGCGATGGGCGACGAGGTCGGGCCTTTTCTCCGTGGTCGGAGGATATGGGAATATCATCCTTCCTGTTGCGCGCATCCCTCCGTCTTCGTTCTAATGAACCCGTCTGGGACCTGACATCAAGAGGAGATCTGTCCCTTGGCGGCTTATGCTAGCTAGACTGGCAAAGCGCTGGGTCGGACTCAAGCCTCTAAGAGGTGGCCTTTTCCTGCTGCTTCACCGCCTTGGCCACTAGGTTGTAGACCTATTCCACTGCCTCGGGCGATCTATACTGTTCCAGAAGGGTCTTGGCGACGGCGAGGTTAAGGAGTGGGGTGGGCATCACCTGTTTGCCTTCACTGTAAGTGTATGGCTTGGCCTGTGCCGGCTTCGAGGGAGCCCATCCTAGGTTACGCCATACACCAGGTGACATGGTTATACCCTACGGGTACGTAACTTCAGCATACCTAGTCCAGCCCAAGGAAGGCCCACAGCAGACATACGCTGGCCCATGAAGATTTTCGGGTGGCCAAGGCCCATGACGTCTTAGGATCCTTGGAGAGGAAGACTATAGGAGATAGGAAATTCAATGGGGTAAAACCCTAGAACTTGTAACCGACTAGGACTACGCCCGGGACCTGCCTAAGTCTATATAAAGGCCAGCAGGGCATGCCCTGGATCTCTCGACTCATACTTTCGCACACGCATCCACGCCAGATCGAATCTGCGCACCCTGTAACTTTCGGTTCCGCCGTAATCAAGAGCAGACAAGCAGGAGTAGGGTTTTCCCTCCGGGGGCCTGAACCTGGGTAAATCTCGTGTCCCCTGGTTGCTTGTCTGTTAACCGTGCCACGATCTCCAGCATCCCCATCTTCTCCAAAACCCAAGTCCATAACAATGGGCATTGACGAGATTAAACCTCGTCAATTGGCGCCGTCTGTGGGAACTGGGGCTGCTGATTGTGCGGTCATGATGGTTCCGACCCGATCGATCTACAACTCCGCGGCGACAGAGAATCACCTCCTCTTCAGCGCTTTCGACTTCACCGCCCACTCGCCGGCTACCATGAAGGATTTCGAGCCCGTAGGCGATGGACTCGAAATTTTGTTCGGGAGCTTCTGCTTCCAGGTGGGACAAACTGGCACCCTCCGCCTCCCTGAGCGGGTGCCCGTGCCGTCAATCAGGCCCGCTTCATGGGCTCCACACCCCATGCTACGTACGTCACCATCAACAGATGAGTTCTACAGCAGCAGCAGCTGCAACTCCGATCTGTGCGATCCACCTTCGGATGAAGGGACCTATGGTTCCGGATCCGAAAGCTGCGGCAGCAGCCAACCAATCTGCAGGCGCTATCTGTGCGCCGCAGTCATCCAAACCGACGAGGAAACGCCTAACCCGCCGCCCAACCCAACCCGCAGGACAGAAACGGCGAAAACGGTGGAAACGGCGAAAACGGGGAAAATAGTGGCCACCTCATCCAACTTAGCAAAAAAGGATGGGTCGAAGCACGCCGCGCCGTCGCAGGTGAAATAGTCCTACCTCTGGACTCCCCACGCGATCTGCTGAGGGCATACCACTACCTCCTCATCGAGGAGCACAAGAAGCAAGTCAAGATGCAGGAGACGCTCGACAAACGCAAGCAAGCAGCCTCTGAGTCCAGTGCGCGACGAGCTGCGCTCTCCGCCATGGGACCCGGCTCTAGCACAAACGGAAATCAGGGAAACAAGCACCGCTCTCGGGTGGAAAATATGGACCCCAAGGAGCGGCGAGACGTGACCCGAACTCTCCATACATCGTTCATGGATATGGACGCTGACGGCAACATCATCCCGAAGACGCCACAAGCTGCGATCATGGCAGCCACTGCGTATCTCGCGGCTCACCCACCTCCGAAGGGGGACCCGAAAAGGTCCATGCATAGGTCCGCACTCACCGGACTAGGGCTAATCGGATCTGCGCTCCACGAAGACGCTCCTGCGGAACCGAAGAAGAAAGCTCCGGCCAGGCGCGACCGGAGTCCCACCCCCTCATCCGAAGAGGAAGAGGAGCACGATCTTCCTCGAAGGAAGAAGAGCTCGCACCGCCATAAAAGCAACTACGACGCCAGAGACAAGCTTACACAACGCAAGATCGATAAAGCACGCGCTAAACGCGCATGCTCGTCTGAATCTGAGATGGATGAAGACGAAGGAGAACTCTGCGGGGCTCGATGCTTCAGCAGATCCGTTCGGCGAACACAGATGCCACGCAACTTCAAGCTTCCTTCGGATACTCCGAAGTTCGACGGCACGCAAGATCCAAAGTCCTGGCTCAGTGACCATCTGTCGTCCGTCAAGCTTCACGGAGGCAACAAAGAAACCGCCATGCAATGCCTTCAGCTGCAGCTAACAGGCGCGGCGCGGGTCTGGCTTAGCAGCCTATCATCAGGATCCATCCGAAGCTGGGAGGAGCTCGCTTACAGCTTCATCCGAAACTTCAAAGGCACCAGCAAGAGGCCCGCCTCAATCGAAGAATTGCGAGCCTGCACTCAGAGAACGGGTGAATCTATTCGCTCGTACATACTACGCTGGTCTACAACCAAGAACTCCGTAGCACACATCTCCGAAGAGCGGGCCATCGACGCCTTCAGGGACGGCGTCAAGCTCCCAGACTTCAAGGAGAAACTTGGACGTGTAAAGCCCAAGACACTCGACCAGCTCATGGAAATCGCCAACAGTTGGGCAGACGGCGAAGATTGCATCCAGCGAGCACAATCAGATGAAGAGGACGACTACGGCCGAAGACGCGAACGCCGCAGCAAGAGGAGATCGCGTGTCTACGAGGACCGCGACGGACCCGACATGGTCGCAGCCGGCTACGCCGACCGCCGTAACGACAACAGCCGCAGCAGCAGAGGATACCACAGCGGAAACTTCCGCGACAACGGACGACCAACGCAGTCGTGGCAACGCCGCGACCGCGACAACAGACCCTCAGCATTCGACAAACTTTCGGGTCCATGCACCATCCACTTCTACATCGACAAACATGATGGCAAAAAGAAAGCTTGCCACATGCTCAAGGACTGCCGCGAGTTCCAGAAACTCAGCGAAGGCATGGTGCAGATGAGGCAACAAGCTCCAATACCTGCGTTCGGAAACGCACCTGCGCCAGGTGAAATAGCACACGGAGCTCCTCCACCGCCGCCTACTGGAGGCCCAAATCAACCAGTCGCACCAGCGCAAAACAACACCGTGGTCGCATACCCCCACCAAAAGGAGCACTCAATATGATACAGAAGGGACGCCCCACAAATAGGGTGCAGAAGAAAATCACCCGACAAATCAACTTGGCCGTGGCAACTCCGCCCGCAATCCCTGAGTACCTCAGCGGATCGGAGTCCTGCATCACATTCACTCGCGCGGATCACCCTTGCCAGATCCCTCGCCCAGGTCATGCTGCCCTGGTGCTGGAGGCGCAGATCGGAGGCTTCGAGATGAGTCGCGTCTTCATGGACGGCGGCAGCGGCATCAACCTAATGTTCGCAAGCACTCTAGCAGCTATGCGGATCCCGCAATGCAGCCTGGAACAATCAGACACAACGTTCCACGGCATTGTCCCAGGGAAGGGCATCTTCCCCCTGGGCAAAATAGGGCTCGATGTCATCTTCAGGAAGCCGGACAACTTTCGGCAGGAGCGCCTAGAATTCGAAGTGGTGGACTGGCCATCGCAATACCATGCCATCCTGGGACGTGTAGTATTCGCAAGGTTCCTGGCCGTCCCACACTACGCATACCTACTACTCAAGATGCCAGGACCAAGGGGCGTCATCACAGTCCACGGGAGCTTCACCCGATCGGACCAATGCGACAGGGATTTCAACAAAATCTCCCAGTCCTTCGGCATGCAAGACGAGCTCGTAAGGCTCCGCGAGGTGACGGACAATGGGCTACCCCCAGTCACAAGGCAGAATGCACCTGACATGTCCTTCGACTCCACCGTCAACACCAAGGAAGTGCAGGTCCATCCGACAGACGCCTCCAAGACAGCGCTGATAGCCAACGACCTCAGCACCGCATAGGAAGGCGCGCTCATCGAATTCCTCCGTGAGCGCTGGGAAATCTTCGCCTGGTGTCCTGCGGACATGCCAGGAGTTCCCAGGGAATTCGCCGAGCACGCACTCAATGTCTTCCCAGACACCAAGCCAGTCAAGCAGTCCATCCGAAGACTGTCGGAGCCACGAGCCGAAGCTATCGGCAAGGAGATCAACAGATTACTCGCAGCAGACTTCATCCGGGAAATCAAGGAAAGCGAGTGGCTGGCAAATACGGTGATGGTCCCGAAGAAGGACACGGACATCCTGCGGATGTCTGTGGACTTCACGTCACTAAACAAACACTGCCCAAAGGACCACTTCCCTCTTCCTCGGATCGACCAGATCATCGATTCGACTGCAGGTTGTGAGAAGCTCTCCTTCCTCGACGCCTACTCAGGCTATAACCAGATTCGACTCAAGGTCGAAGATCAAGAGAAAACGGCATTCATCACACTGTTCGGAGTATTCTGCTACAACACAATGCCCTTCGGGCTAAAGAACACGGGTGCCACGTACCAGCGATGCATGCAGGCCTGCCTCAAGGACCAGATCGTTCGCAACGTCCAAGTCTATGTTGACGACATAGTCATAAAAACCAAGGAGGCAAGAACACTTATCGACGATCTCCGCGAGATGTTCGACAACCTTGATCGCTACAGGATCAAGATCAATCCAGAAAAGTGCGCCTTCGGCATCCCCTCGGGTCAGCTGCTCGGATACTTCATCTCTCAACGAGGGATCGAAGCGAACCCGAAGAAAATCAAAGCTATCATGACAATGGAGAAGCCGAAAAACCTCAAGGGCGTTCAGCAGCTCGCAGGGCGAGTAGCGGCACTAAGCAGGTTCATCAGCCGCATGGGCGAGAAGGCCCTACCATTTTACCAGCTGCTGCGCAAGGCAGACAAGTTCGAGTGGACACCAGAAGCCAACGACGCATTCGAAAGCCTCAAGCGGCTCCTCTCCACCTCGCCCGTTTTGGTCACGCCAAAAGAGCGCGAGCCCCTGCTGCTGTACATAGCAGCCACACACCAGGTGGTCAGCACAGTACTCGTGGTCGAACGACCCGAAGAAGGCAAGACCCACGGGATACAACGCCCAATTTACTACCTCAGCGAGGTTCTCACTCCAACAAAACAGCGGTACCCGCACTACCAGAAGCTGGCCTACGGCGTGTTCATGACGGCTCGACGACTGAGCCACTACTTCCAGGAGCATCAGGTGATGGTCGTCAACGAGGCACCCCTGAACAGCATCCTGAATAACCCAGAGGCCACAGGACGCGTGGCCCTATAGGGCATCGAACTATCACCTTTGGACATCGTCTACGAGAAACGACACGCAATCAAATCTCAAGTCCTTCCGGAGTTCCTGGTGCACTGGATGGAGCTGCAGCTGCCTGACACCCCAGACATGTCGCAGTCCTGGACAATGCATTTTAACGGCTCCAAACGCGAAGCCGGAGCAGGGGCAGGAGTCATACTGACCTCCCCGCAAGGTGACAAGATGAAATACGTCCTTCGGATGAAATTCAGAGCCTCCAACAACGAAGCCGAATACGAAGCCCTCATCCATGGCATGAAGATGGAAAAAATATGTGGCGCAACGCGCCTGGTCATCTACGGTGACTCCAACCTTGTCGTGCAGCAGACGATGAATGAGTGTGACGCACACGCCGAAAACATGATCGCGTACCGCGCGCTATACAACGCACTCGAAGGAGAATTCGATGGCTGTGAACTTCGGCACGTTGGAAGAGAGAGCAACGAGGAGGCCGATAGACTCGCCAACATCGGCTCCACTTGTGCAAAGGTACCACCAGGTGTGTTCCTCGAACAGATCTGCGTGCCATCCATCAAGCGGAAATTCCGCAAGGGATCACCCGAAGAAACAGAACACTCGGGGGCTACGCTACCCGAAGGTCATGAAGGACCCGAAAAGTTGGATACCGAAGTTGCCATGGTCAACCTGATGCAGATCATGGAAGTCGAAGAAACCTGGACACGTCCATACCTCCAGTTCCTGATAAACGGAGAATTGCCAGACAACCCGACAGATGCCCGGCGCGTATCTCGTCGGTCAAAAGCCTTCACCATCATCAACGGCGAGCTGTACAAACGCAGCATTACGGGTGTACTACAACGGTGCGTCACCATCAACGACGGCAAGGCCATACTCCAAGATATCCACGAGGGCATCTGCGACCACCACGCAGGTAGCCGCTCCCTCATCGCCAAAGCTCTGCGAGCAGGATTCTACTGGCCAACGGCCATGAGCGACGCGAAGGACATCGTCCGAAGATGCAACAGGTGCCAACGGTTCGCCGACAAACCGCACGCACCTGGGTCCGAACTTCGACCCATACCCATAGCCTGGCCTTTTGCTCAATGGGGCCTTGACATGATCGGCAAACTGCCAAAATCCTCGAAGGGAGGACACGTCTTCCTCCTGGTCGCAGTCGACAAATTCACCAAGTGGATCGAAGCCATGCCAGTCACCAACCAGAAGGGCAAAACCGCCGTCAAGTTCTTCGAATCCATTGTCTACAGGTTTGGCGTACCGCACAGCATCATCACCGACAACGGATCGAACTTCATCTCCGAAGAATTCCAGGACTTCTGCGAAGGCCTCGGGATCAATATCACGTATGCCTCAGTGGCACACCCGCAAACAAACAGGCAAGTGGAAAAGGCCAACGGCCTAATCGGCGTCGGCATCAAGAAGTGCCTCATGATCTCACTCGAGCACAAAGCTGGAAACTGGACGAAAGAGCTACCGTCTGTCCTGTGGAGCTTACGGACTACGCCAAACAGCTCCACCGGCTACACACCGTTCTTCATGGTACACGAAGCTGAGGCAGTGCTACCAGCCGAAGTACGCCATCAGGCTCCACGAGTCGTCGCGTATAGCGAAGCCGAATCCACGGCTGCACTCGAAGACGCCGTCGACACACTCGATGAAGCGCGGGATATAGCAGTCGCTCGATCAGCGGTGTACCAGCAGAGTCTCCGCAACTATCACAGCCGGCGGCTGCGCCCAAGGTCCTTCGTCGAAGGAGACCTCGTCTTGCGACTCAAGCAAAAGCGACCGAACAAACTCGATTCACCATGGGAAGGACCCTACGCCATCACCGAGGTCATCCCAGGTGGCGCCTATCGCCTCAAGCACGTGGAGTCCGGAGTCGCATACTCCAACCCATGGAACGTCTCGCACCTGCGACGATTCTACCCGTAGCAATCTACCCCCCTTTTTACTTTCAATAAGGCTTTCAGCCAAGGCTACTCAGCCGAACCATGTACCTCCTCCATTACGATATAAATAAAGCTAAGTACCTCGCCCCCAACCTTCGGTTGACTATTTTCTGCAACTTCACTACATGCTACATATGCACTCGGGGGCTCCCCCCACCTCACGATTTCATCGACTGAGGACAAAACGTGTACACCCGAGTAGCTGACCATGTCAGGCAAACGAAAAGGGCACGTACTCAATCAAAGCACTGCGTGCTCACAAACAAGCAAACCTTTACAACAAAGGGCACATAAACGCCCAGCCGCAATATACAAATTTTACATCTATCTGTTTATTTTCAGGTCCTACCTATTCTGAAGAATAACCTGAGCACGCTTCTCAAACAAATCTACAATCTGTTCGGCATACTGCCTTACAGCCGCGTAATGCGGACGCATGTTCCACTCGCCACCATCTGGTCGAGGAGGTGGCCCAGTCGCCATAGCAGCCAAATCTACGTCAGGGCGGTGCACCCTCACAAGAGACAAGGCAGCCTTCACCCCTGCGACGAGCTGCTGCCGCACCAGCTCCTTGACATTGCTGGCACTCTGAAACTTCGTCAGAAGACCTGCAAGGGTCGTTGGCATGGCATCCAACGGAAACATGACGTGCAGCACCGAGGAAAGTGATGTCTGCACCTGGCGGAGCACCCGCGAAACCTGGTAGACACGATCCTGCACCGTCGCCAGAACCATGGCGCGATCACGATCCATCCAGAAGAAGCCGCCGGCCTCCATGTCCTGTTGAGTCAAGCAATTGACTCGAACAGCGATACGCTCATTTTCTTCCCTCGGAGCAAGATTGGCACCTGCGACAACCGCACAAAACAAGAATAAGGCCAGCAGGCTCACCCGACAAACTGAGCTACAGCCCGAAAGAAGGATCAACTTACATTGCAGCTGCTCGGACAGCCGACCCAGCTCTGCCATCAAATACTCCTCTCTGGCTGCACCACGGTCTGCCTTGGATTTCCAAACGTCGGCGTGACCGCGTAACCCAAGCAAATCTCTCTCCAAGCCGCGCACGCGATCTCGAAGAAAAGCGAGCTGCGAAGAATCATCCAATGATGGTCGCAAGGGCCTTTCGGATGAAGTGTCAACTGGGTCAGCACCCGAAGGAACCTATAGCAGCAGAAAAAAGAAGGCACACAGACATTCAGCCAAGGATAGAGCACAACTCGGAGGAATTCATTAAAATATATAAGGCCACTACGTGGCACAAGGATGGTACTACAAAAGATATTTACAAAAAAAAATAGACTACAAACTACCCTACGTCTACTATGCCTAAGGCGGAGGACAATGAGTCGCCTCAGAACCAGACTGCCTAGCTTTGGCCTCGCCCTGCTGCCGCAATGCGTACTCAGACAGCAAGTCAATGAGCTTGGGACCATATCGTCTGCAGCGAGCGGAGTAGGCGGCGAAGGCTACCTCGGATCCATCTGTAGCCGTCAGCATCCGAGAGGTAATCTGGGTCAGGTCCAGCTCTGCCCCAGCCACCATGGCCATCGCCAGCCCGACGGACGCACCGATGCCCTTCTGCTTGCGCTTGTACGCTACAGGCGCCTCGGCTGACAGAGCCTCTGCCAGGGCATCCACATCTTCAAGGGATGCGCCCTTCGGGAAGAGCTCCTGGTAGAAGCGACCAAGGACCTCTTTCGCCTTGGCAAGGGAGTTGACGACGGTGCTGCAGCGGTCTTCGACCGCTATAGTGGCATCATCTAGAGCACTCCCGTGCTCTAGAGCACCGCGGTCGAACTCGATGCCTGCGGCATCTGAGACAAAAAAGAAGAAAAACATGAAGAAAGGCAGCATAAAAAGAAGATCCGTAGAAAAAGAAACAAGTCCACAAGCTTGTACTCACCCGAAATGGCCTTGGCAGCAGCCATGAGCTTATCTGCCACCCCTCTTTCACGAGCAGCAGCAATGGTGGCCAGCTGCTCCTCACGATCTGCAGCCTCCTGCTGCAGACGCTCCTTCGCTTCGGCTGCCTTCGACAGCTCCAGCTCAAGGCGCTCTTTCGCACCAGCGGCGATTTCGGCCTTCTGCTCCGATTGGCCAAGGCTCTTCTTAAGAGCATCGACCTCACGGAGAGAGTCATTATGCTCCTCTGCATTTCCAACAAGCAAGTGTCAAAGAACAGGACCAGGATAAACAAGAAAAGTACTACAAGGCAGACGAATACCTTGAAGCTGCCGCAGTTTCGCCTCCAGCGTCAGGCGTTCCTCCACTAGCCGCTTGGCCTCTTGGACAAAAGGCTACAGCAAAAGGCAATAGCAGTAAGAATAGGACTTGGGGGCTACGCCCAACACAAGGAAGCAAAAACAACATCAGCATACGAAGACACCCGGGGCTCCCCCCGTAACATAAAGCAGAAAAACTTACGTGCTCCGAAGGCGAACCCGTAGGCCCGCCTGCGAAATTCTGAGGCGCAACCACCAGCCTCTCCTGCACAGGAGGAACTGGAGAAGCGTCACCCGAAGTCGCCACAGTCTGAGGAGGAGGCGACGCAATGTTCGACTCCCCCATCATCTCCCGCGCACCATCACTAGAGCCATCGGAGGATTGCCTACATACGAACCAATCAACGCAGATGCAAAAATAACAAGGGAACAAAGGACAACAATGGCAACAAGAAAACTTACGAGCCCAACGCGCTCAGGTCGAAGATAGGAGAAGCCCTTCGGGCCCTCTTCTCCTCCTTCTTCTCTTCCTTCTTCTCCTCCTTCTTTTCTTCCTTCTTCCGCTTTGCTGGCGGGTGCGGAGCAACAGCCCGCACAGGAATGGCAGGAAGGGGAGAGGAAGAACCCCATGAACATCATCATGACGCTCAAGGCCCAGAGGATTTCTGGGAGTCGGAGGAGTCGAGGCATCTGACGACTCGCTAGAGCTCCGTGATCGCTTGCGCGAATGGTCCTCACTCGATTCGTCGGCATCCTCCGCTGGGGATCGCGCTGACGGTAGCTCGGACACGGAATCCACCACTTCATTATCCGGGGCATTCGGATACCTCTCGGGCAACGGTGGTGCCATGCCCGGCACTTTGAAGCTCTGCAAAAGGAAAAGGAACTTTGTTAGCAAACAAAGGAAAAAGTACACAGCTGACAAAAACAAAAGGGGAGCACTACGTGCGCAAATCTACACCTTCGGTACGATAAACGTCGAAGAAAAGGGAGGAGTCAACGACTTCCCCGGGATTTCTTCGTCGGCCTTGAAATTCAACAGCGCGCGAAGAGCCTTGTCAAGTTCCACCTCGGAGATTTTCTCACTCGAAACCCTCGTCGTATCACGGCGCCCAGAGTAAAGAAACATCGGGTGCGCCCTCGCTTGGAGAGGCTGCACCCGACGCTCAAGAAACGTCCGGATGATGTCGACACCGTTCACCTCCTTCTCAGGAATCAGTTGGAGATCCTCCACCCGACGGTACAGGGCCTCTATCTCCGCCACCTCACCATCTAAGATTTGGTTTTTCCAGGATCTTTTCTTCTCAATCAATTGGGAGGGGTCAAAAGGAACGAGATCAAAATCTTGCCCAGGCAGTACGGAGTCACGGATGTAAAACCATTTCCTCCGCCAGTACTGGACAGATTCAGACATGGAAAAGGAAAAGAATTGCACATTGGGACTGAGGGAGATGATGAAACCCCCAATGGGATACACACCATCCGAACCAGACTGCCTCTTCACGGAATAAAGCTTCCGGAAGAGGCCAAAGTGCGGCTCAATGCCCAGCCAGCACTCGCAAAGGGTGATAAAACAAGCAATGTGGAGAAGAGAATTGGGAGACAGATGATGCAACTGAACCCCATAGAAGAAGAGCAGTCCACGAAGGAAGTCATGGACTGGATACGAAAACCCACGCAAGACGAAGGCAAGAAACATAACCCGGTACCCAGATGGGGGACGGGGGATTACCTCATTGCCGGGGAGTTTGACGGCCGTCGTATCCTGCGGGATCAGGCCCCGCTCGCGCAGTTTGCGGAGATCGCTCTCCCGCGTCTCTGATCGCCGCCAGCCACCATCGGTGATGCGAGCAGCGGCGGTGCTCTTCTTGCCTCCGGCGGCGCTGGTCCCAACCGCAGATGAGGACTTCTTTGTTTTCCCCATGGCGCTACGGCGGTGGTGGCGTTGCCAACGAAGAAAGACAAAGGAAATGTGGAGGAAACTCTCAGCGCGCAGCAAGAATAGTTCAAGAACGAGGAGGCAGTGAATAGATGAACTGCTGCGGTGAAAAACAAACCACGATTTCACCAGGGATTATAACAGCGAAGACGATGCACACTGGCCGTCCATCGAGAAGACCTAACGCCAACGGTAGATCTGGCCGTACACGTGTCAGCACCAAAACGAACCGTCAATACCACGCAGTCCACTACGTGCGGAAATCGAGGAGACGCCATAATCATCTCCACGCCGCGCATGACCGATCAATTCAAAGTCAGCAAGTGGGACCCACGCTTCGTCCAGTCAAGTCATCTCTGGCGTAGCAGACGCTTGAGGTCATCGATCGTAAGCACTGACGTCATCAAAAGCTATACTAGCACCACTTCGTCTCCACAGCTAAAAGTACTCACTCGAATCTACGATTCGACTAAATACTTGGGGGCTACTCCTATCAGGAGCGCTGGCCGCACACCCGACAGACAAATGAGGACAAAATTACTTCTCTGAGTCCTACGTCGAGTCTACGACTCCACTACGGACTCGGGGGCTACTCCCATAGGGAGGATGGATTTAAGCATCCGAAAATTTTCGAGTCCTGCGGACCTAATGATTGAAACAGTGCTTGAACTAAAAGTCTCCGTTCGAGTCTACGACTCGAACAGACACTTGGGGGCTACTCCCATAGGGAGCGCTGGTCGCGCACCCTATGAAATCTTCGACTGCGATCTTTCGGATCAGCACGCAAAAACTTTTTGGCAACTCTGCCCCAACAAAACGCTGAGTGAGCGACAATCTCCTTGGCCACCCGAAGCACCTCCGAGGTGATAAATGTTCGGATGCTGCGTCTGCGACGCAAAGATAAGACTACAGATATCATCTGATGGCCTGGCAGCGCACCTGACTGCGCTCTGCTAGTATGAATCCGTACCAGTAGGTACGATGAAAAATCCCGACGGACACGTTGGGTACACCAATTAAAATCACTGGAATTCCACTCCTATAAGTCCTCCGCGGCCTGAGTTGAATTACGCCAGCATATGTTCCAGGCCCGGGTTAAGGGACCCGAACCTGAAGAAGGTCGTGTTTTTTCGTCCTAAGACAGTTAACTGACCCTGATTCGTCAGGTGAGTCAGGCACACGCATCAACAATCCCTACACACATATATTATTAACATATAGCTGCTCCCGAAGGATGGAAGAGTCCTCAGCCGAATCTACGATTCGACTGATCACTCGGGGGCTACTAACATGGTTATACCCTACGGGTACGTAACTTCAGCATACCTAGTCCAGCCCAAGGAAGGCCCACAGTAGACATACGCTGTCCCATGAAGATTTTCGGGTGGCCAAGGCCCATGACGTCTTAGGATCCTTGGAGAGCAAGACTAGAGGAGATAGGAAATTCAAAGGGGTAAAACCCTAGAATTTGTAACCGACTAGGACTACGCCCAGGACCTTCCTAAGTCTATATAAAGGCCAGGAGGGCACGCCCTAGATCTCTCGACTCATACTTTCGCACACGCATCCACGCCAGATCGAATCTGCGCACCCTGTAACCTTCGGTTCTACCGTAATCAAAAGCAGACAAGCAGGAGTAGGGTTTTCCCTCCGGGGGCCTGAACCTGGGTAAATCTCGTGTCCCCTGGTTGCTTGTCTGTTAACCGTGCCACGATCTCCAGCATCCCCATCTTCTCCAAAACCCAAGTCCATAACAATGGGCATTGGCGATATTAAACCTCGTCACCAGGATCGTTGATGACGCGATCCGGAGCTTTCTTGGCCTTCTGCTGCTGTAGCAGAGCCTTGTACTCGGCCTCCATTGCTCTAGCTTTCTCTATGGACTTCTGTGCATTGACCAGATCTCGATCTAGCTTAGCGCCTTGCTCCGCGATAGCATGCGCTTCCTCCAGCAGCTGCTGGCGCTTCTCGTCAAGCTTAGTCACGTTCCGGATATGAGCTACGGTTAGTGGCTCAACGAGGAGATTGCCGTACATCACTCTATCAGCTGGAGTAACTTAGGCAGCAACAGACGTAGATATCGGAGGCGGCAAGTTTGCGGTGTTGTTGTTTCTCGGGCCGGTGCCGAGTTCCTGCGGCTGCTGCACTGGGTTAGGCGGAGGAGGCATGACCTTTGCACGATCATCGTCAGCAGCAATAAGTGGCACCTTCCCCTTTTCTAGCGTTGTAGGCGAAGCTCGTCCGGGTTGATCTTCATCCATCGCCGTCCCAATGGTGACGAACACCTCTCGAGATGTGACGACATTGTTGGCTTGCTCGTCGCGCGTGTACTCCTCCATCTCCTGCATGGCGGAGTCTAGCTCTTCTGGACTGAAATCTATCTCCTCTGAATCTGCACTGAAGTCAGCATAAAGCGCGTTAATTACAAAGTCGGAGGGTGCCAGGACTTCCTCAATGATGGGCGGTGGAGGTGCAACAGCAGCGACGATGACTGGAGGTGGCGGCGCGGCTGCGACGATGGCAGCCGGAGGCGGTGGTGGTGGTGGGTGAATCGGAGGGGCTCCGTTAATGAGCGCAAGAGCTGTCTGAGCGGCCGCTTCAGCCTCCGCGTAGTTGTTGATGGTGTTCACCATGCCTTCGAAGGTAAGGCGTCCTGACGCCTGCTGCCGTCTTAGAGAATGTCGGAGAAGCATGCCATGGTCCAGTCTTTCCACAAAGTGATACATAGCATCATCATTGGGGTAGTGGGCCAGATCGGCTCGTATGCGGAGCCACCTGGACAGGTAATCGCGGGGGTTTTCGCCCTCTCTCTGAACGCAACGTGCCAGATCGAAGATGGTAACCACGCCGACGAACTTGGATCTCTGCTGTCCAGACGCACGGACGAAGCCGGCGGACTTGCAGTGATCTTCCACCTTTACCATTGGGTGAGTTTGGGTGGGCCTTGAATTTTTCCGATCTTTGCCGGCAAACTTCGAAGAGAGATCCGACATTGATCCTTCCGCGAACGTATCCTGCCCGTAGGCGGTCCGTGCGGGCCTTGATGCTCCTCCGACTCCCAGGGAACTAGTGCCCGAGTCGGTTTCGCCAATGAAGTGGTGGATGTCTCCGATAGGAATGATCGAACACCGCGTAGGGTTCGTATTCGCCGGGATCTAGAACTCATCGGGAGGGACGATCGGAACGTTGCCGGAGAAGAGAACGCGACCGATGGCTACGGTTTCGCCGATTCCTGCGAAGATCTTGGTCCTCTCCCACTGAAGAGCCTGAAGCGCGTCTTGCCCCACGGTGGGCGCCAACTGTCGTGGTATTGCTGACGAGTATGCCATGGAGGGGTCCTTACAGTGCGTGTTTAGAGACGTGGGGAAAGGCAGACGGTTGACGGGTACGAGGTAAGACAGCTTACCCAGGTTCAGATCCCACGATGGTGGCGGAATCCTACTCCTGCTATAAATCACTATAAGGGCAATACGGCGAGTTACAGAGATAGGTTCGATGTGCGAGGTTGTATGAATCGATGCCCTAAAGGCTCCCATAGGCTCGACTTATATAATCGCCAGGTCCTAGGGTTACAGGGAAAAGTCCTAGCCAGACACGTTACAGAGTCCTACACCGTCTATTATTAGTCTTGTGTATCTTGCACTCCAAGGCTCCGGGTACGTCGGTGACTCCAACCGTAGCCTTCCTTTATCCGGCATGGGCCTCCCTTCTGGATCCATCTAACTGGGCCGCCTAGCAGGCCATGGGCCATTCTACCAACTGTGGGCCACCAGGGTTATCCGGATAGGAGACATGCTATGAGGATACCCATATAGCATATCCCCAACAGTATCACACTAGGATCATACGGTGTTGGCGAAGACTTGCAGCCGCTATACCCAAAGCGACTCAAAATCTTGTCCACATAGTGAGACTAAAGCAGTGTGATCCCACTATCATCATCTCTCAATAGTTTGATGTTCAAGATAACATCAGCTACTCCTAGATCCTTCATCTCAAAAGACTGAGATAAGAATCCTTGACCTCCTCAATTACAATAAGGTTGGTCCCAAAGATCAGTATGTCATCAACATACAAACATAAAATAACTCCTTCGCCCCCACCATGGCGATAGTATACACACTTGTCAGCTTCGTTTACAACAAAGCCTGCAGCGGTTAAGGTTTTATCAAACTTTTCGTGCCACTGCTTAGGTGCTTATTTAAGACCATATAAAGACTTCAGCAGTTTGCACACTTTTCTTTCTTGACCATTTACTACAAAACCATCTGGTTGATCCATATAAATTTCCTCATCCAACTCTCCATTTAGGAAAGCCATCTTAACATCCATTTGATGAACGAGAAGACCGTGTGAGGCAGCCAGAGAAAGTAGTACTCGAATGGTGGTCAACCTTGCCACAGGTGAGTAAGTGTCAAAGAAGTATTCACCCTCCTTTTGGGTATAACCCTTGGCCACAAGCCTTGCCTTGTACTTCTCAATAGTACCATCAGGCCTTAGTTTCTTCTTAAACACCCATTTACATCCTACAGGTTTGCACCCATAAGGACGATTAGTGACCTCCCATGTTTTATTAGCTAAAATGGAGTCCATCTCACTACGAACGGCTTCCTTCCAGTATTCAGCATCAGGAGATGCATAGGCTTCTGAAATAGAAGTGGGAGTATCATCCACAAGGTATATAATGAAATCATCACCAAAAGACTTTGCAATCCTCTGTCTCTTGCCTCTTTTAGGAATTTCTTTATCCTCCTCCTCAGGATTTTCTAGGTGTTCTACTGGAATGATTGGTTCAGAAATTGTATCTAATTCCTGACTTGATGAGTTAGGCATATCCTTCATGGGAAAGATATCCTCAAAGAAAGTTGCATCATTCGACTCCATGATTTTACCAACATGCATGTCTGGTACTCCGGATTTTACTACCAAGAATCGATAGCCAATGCTACGAAAAGCATAACCCAGAAATACACAGTCCACAGTTTTTGGTCCAAGCTTGCACTTCTTGGGAACTGGCACATGAACTTTTGCCAAACAACCCCAAGTTCGTAGATAAGAGAGATTTAACCTTTTGTTCTCCCATTCTTCAAATGGAGTAATTTCTTTGTTCTTTGTGGGAATTCGGTTTAGGACATGACATGCGGTCAGTAATGCCTCCCCCACCATTCCTCGGAGAGACCCGATGTGTCTAACATGGCGTTAACCAAATCTGTTAGAGTGCGGTTCTTTCGTTCGGCTACCCCGTTTGGCTGGGGTGAGGAGGGAGGCGTCCTCTCATGGATTATACCATGTTCCGCACAAAAAGAGTCAAACTCGTTGGAAAAATACTCTCCACCACGATCAGACCTAAGCCTCTTAATCTTTCGATCAAGTTGGTTTTCTACTTCAGCTTTATAGACTTTGAAGAAACTCAAAGCCTCATCTTTTGTTTTTAGAAGATACACATGACAGTATCTCGTAGAGTCATCGATCAACGTCATAAAATATTTCTTTCCACCTTTCGTCAACACACCATTCATCTCACAAAGATCAGAATGTATGAGTTCTAGTGGTGCAAAATTTCTCACCTCTGCAGTCATATGTGACTTGCGAGGTTATTTTGCTTGCACACAGGCTAGGCACTTAGATCGTTTGACAGTAGTGAAATTTGGGATTAAATTCATTTTAGATAAACGCGTCATGCAACCAAAATTAACATGGCAAAGACGTGAATGCCAAACATTTGATATAAGATCAGATGAAACATGATTCACAATTTTATTGCAAACATCTGATAATGATAGGCGGAACAGACCTCCGCACTCATATCCTTTACCAATAAAAGTACCAAACTTAGAAAGTACAAACTTATTGGACTCGAAAACAATCTTGTAGCCATCGCGACATAGAAGAGATCCGCTAACAAGATTCTTATTTATTGAGGGAACATGATGCACGTTCTTCAGGCGTACGGTCTTTCCCGAAGTGAACTTCATATCGACCATACCAACACCATGAAAACAAGCATGCGAGCCGTTCCCCATCAACATGGACTAAGTACCTCTGACCCAACATCCTTCATCTCAACGTCGCCCATGACAATATTAGCGGTCTTGCCGCTCTTCCCATGCTGGCGCCTGTCATAGCGGTTGGGGCAGCTAGGAGCCCAGTGATCAGGATCACCACACACATGACAGGAAAATTTCTTCTTACCAGTCTTGTTCTTGAAATTGGTAGACTGTGAGGGCTTGTTCTTCCCATCGAACTTGCCCTTTCCATCAAACTTGCTCTTGTTCTTGAACTTGTGGGACTAGAAGTTCTTTTTCTGTACCAAGTTGGCACTTTAACCTCCCTCAACAAATCGAGCACGTGTGTCTTTTGCTCTCGCCTTCACTTCCACAACAAGAGTCCCAATGAGATCCGAAATGGAAAACTCTTGTCTCTTGTGCTTCAGAGAAGTAGCAAAGTTCCTCCATGAATGGGGAAGCTTGGCAATAATGCCCCCGGCAACGAACTTGTCCGGTAACACACATGAGAAGTACTCAAGCTCCTTGGCCAGTGCCTGTATCTCATGAGCCTGCTCAACGACGGAGTGGTCATCAGACATCTTGAAGTCATAGAATTGCTCCATGATATACAGTTCACTGCCAGCGTTCAAGACCCCAAACTTGGCCTCGAGAGCAGCCCACATATCCTTGCCATTATCAAATTACATATAGGGTTCAACAATGTTCTCCCCAAGCACAAACAACAGAGCAGCCCTGAACAGTTTGTCAGATTTCTGGAAAACTTGCTCCTGGGCAGGAGTCAGCTCTCCCTCAGGCCTGCCAAGAGTGGCGTCATAGCAGTTCATGTTCTCAAACTAGAGAGATGCTCTCACGCGCCATCTCTTATAGTGTGTACCCTCAAACACAGGTGGCTTCACAGATGCCACGAAACCACTTGGAGTAAATTGCCTATAATAAGATTTTTGGATTGTTGGAAATATGAGCAATTTATCAAGTAATTTATGCGAGATAAACAGTAGGTAAAACATGACTAAAATGATCGAAAATAAACTAGCCAAGTCATCTGACAAAAAGTGTGTAGAGAGTTTTAGATAGATCGAAATAAGCTGAACAAGATGAAGAAAGAAAACATACAACAGTGTGCTGGAGTTGGAGTTGTCACCCATGTCGTCTAGGAAGAGGTTCTCGATGGCAGGGAAGAAGTCGTTGTTGGTGAAGATGTCGTCGGCGTCGGTGGAGGAGTTCGTGATGAATGCAGAGGATAGTTTATATTTGTATAGATTCTAGAAGGTCCACCCGGTGGTGTGGTACGTAGTGATAATAGTACGCATCCCGCTCCGAAACAAAGAAAAAGGTGCATGCCGGGCTGACGATGAGAAGTGTGGTTTTGCCCCATGATAAGGTCAAATTGCAAGAAAAGGTCATAAGTTCTGAATTAACCCTAATGCATAAGGCTAAATTCTCATATTATAGGCGGTCTGATATCCCTAATTTTCAATCCTGGACTCGACACCCAGGGCTGTGCCGATCCGCTTGTCCCTCTAGCTCGTATTAGAAAAAGCTGTGACACTCCACTCGCCGCCAATGCGGAAGGATGCCGCCGAAAAGAATGGAAAGCTGCCTCGCTCTGCTGGATGTGTCGGACCCCATATAAGAAGCTCGCTCTTTACCCGAAAATTCATACATTTTGTGGGTGGCGCGCCTGCTCTATTGTTGTGTAGCAATAGAAGCCTCGACACAATCAATAATTCAATTCATTTTCAATTAGGTCTTGCTCTAGCTTATTTAGGGGTTATTACTTCCTTAGTAGCTCTGGAAAGTAACACTGCGTCATCTCTATAAAATTGACTCACCAACAAACACCATTCCACAGCTTCAACATGCCACCAAATCTGAATTGGAAAAAGGATGAGAGTGGCATTGGCTTTAGGGGATGTTCCCCAAGACAACAGAGCCCTCATAGTGGGGAGGGTCAAGAGCATCCAACGCAAAGCGACCTTTCATTCTCTTGTTTCGTCGTGGCACACCCCCCACAAGAACCCCCAGGCGAAGGGGAGACCAGAAAACGCCTTTCTTTTTCCCCCTTAATGTGACTTGTGAGGTACAACAATTATTAGGAAATAATCGAGTTAGAGCTGTAACTATGAGTGCTACAGATGGGTTGATGAGAGGAATGGAAGTCATTGACACGGGAACTTCTCTCAGTGTTCTGGTCGGTGGAGCTACTCTCAGACGAATTTTCAACGTTCTTGGGGAGCCTGTTGACAATTTGGGTCCTGTAGATAGTAGTGCGATGTTCCCTATTCATAGATCTGTGCCTGCCTTTATCGAGTTAGATACTAAATTATCCATCTTTGAAACAGGTACTAAGGTCGTCGAACATGAAGGAAAGGCTGAATTCGAAACATCTTCAATCGGATTCTCTCTTCTCAGAGAGCTTGAGAGTGAAATGAGTGGGCCGGCCAAAGAAGACCACTATGGAAGTGAAAGGGGATGGCAAGAGCGGTTTGAAGGTCTCCTTTTTTCCTTTTTAAAGAGTGGCATTCTATGTCCAATATCTCGATCGAAGTATAGAGGTTAGAATAAATAGACTAATGATGAATGGAAAAAAGAGAAAAATCCTTTAGCTGCATAAGGGGCGGATGTAGCCAAGTGGATCAAGGCAGTGGACTGTGAATCCACCATGCAAAACCGCCTCGGCTTTCTTTTGATGAAAACCCTTGTTCCTCTCTTGCTCGCCGCTACTAACGGGGTCTCGGAAACGTAGGTATCAAGCCATTCCCCACATGATTAGGCTAGAGCCATTGTTCTTGCTTGCAAGTAGAGTTCCATGACCCAACGTTAAAAAGACTCTCCCCTTCTTGCTGCTCGCCTCAGCCAGACGTGGCTTATGTAGTGGTCGGCATTCCTACGTGCTCCGACTGATCCCCACTGAGCCCCCTTTCTCCTCGGTCCACAGAGAACAAAAATGTAGGACTGGTGCCGACAGTTCATAAAATGATGAATGGGATTGTGGCACTCCACACGCTGCCAATGCGGAAGGATGCCACCGAAAAGAATGGAACGCTGCTTCGCTCTGCTAGATGCGTCGGATCACAGAGCGTGCGGAATGGCGGATGGCGGCATTTAGGGAAGCCGTTGATGATTGCTCATTACAGGATTTGAGCTGGCATAGCCTTAGCAATTGCGGTTCGAATCAAGATATCCTCTCGCTGCAAAGCTCGACAACTAGGATAAGCACGAAAATAAAAGCTTCGATAAAAACGGATACACCCAATACGTCGAAACTCATTGCCCATCGAAATCCCAATAGTTCTAGTCAGGAAGAATGAAGCAGGTCCGAGTTCCCATATCTTACTCACCGATGAGCGCTTTGGCAATCCATTCCACTGAAAAACATTATCCATGAAAGCATGAGAGACTTATTGTACTGTATAAGGGTGAGCAAGGGGAATGAAATGAGAATATTTAGTGCAAAAGAATGGATTCGGTCTTATACATACGCGAGAAAGGTAATCAAAAAATAAATAAGACGAGTTCTTCTTTCTTTTATCACTTAGGAGCCGTGCGAGATGAAAGTCTCATGCACGGTTTTGAGCACCCCACCATATCTAGCTAGCAGGGGGACCCCCTTTTCAATGTGGAGATGCGGAAAGGGAAAGGATTGAGTAGGCACGATCTCTTTTCGGGGAATCACTCCCGTCGAGAGGCCCTCTTGCTCCCTTTTTATGAATATGAGAGAGAGGCAAAAGAAAGAAAGGAGATAAAATGAGAAATCTTTGCCATCTAATCTGATTAGAATATCATGAAAGTATAAGTAGCATAATTGTTTTCTAGGAAGGCTTTGATCGCCAACTGAACTGCGTAAATAAAGCGATTCCTTTTAGGCGAAGAAAGGCGAATTTCATTTGATCCACGACATGCATGTGAGCTAGCGAAAAGGGAATAGCACATTCTCTAGGGTTCATATCAAGCGCTAGCAAATGGAGATTTCTCGGGTCAATCGAATCTGTATCCTCGAGCGCTGGGTCTGTCCTCTAATGAGGAGCTCCTTGCTTTTTTTGGATCCGTGAATCCAAAGCTTTGGGAGAAGAGGGGATCTGTACCTTCATCTGAAAACTCATAGAAAGTACCAAAAATGTTTTTGAATGTATGGAGCAGGCGTATGAGTTGATATCTTCAAGAGTCAAATCCTTTTCTTGCCCACCCAGCCATAAAAGAAAAAAATCGTTACGTATCTATCCCGGGGAGGTAGAGAGAGAGAGGAGCCCTCGTAGGGAAGGGGAGGGTAGGGGAATTGCACTCACCCCTGGTGGTGACATGGGCGGGCCCTCTACTTTATTTGCCGAATCCAATCGATCATGGGCGGCCCTCTTCGTTCACAGTCTTTCTTTCCTTTCGAATCCAATTGTTCTAATATGACCAAATAGCAATTTATTGAAATCATTCGGGTCACCTCTTTTTTAAGCACTTGACCTATTTCTATATAAAAAGGAATCTATTGACTTTGAGTCTATCTCCTACTTATTAACATAACGACATTTCATATTTTATATGTCTCGCTTCGCATCCGCTTTTCGCACTATTTTTAGCATACCGCTCCTAAGATTTACTGATGAATCACATATTGGGGTGGGGGTTGAAATCTTTAGTACTCTGCCTGCTAAATTAAATTATGTATTAATTCCAAAAAATTATTATTATAAAAAATGGGTAAAAGCAGAGAACTTTTCTATTTTTATAGCCAACGATGGCAATGAGGGGGAAGCTATCGTAGAAGCTTTGCCCCTCGCTTTATAGAAATTGTTATGAACTTACTAAATGACCTTATTTATTCTTCCGGAACGCTAGCAAATCTAATAGTTCTATCTGCTCTTCTTAACTTAAGAACGAAGGCCGCCATCCTTCTTATTCAGGAACCCTTTGTTTGAGGGAGGCGTATCCCCAGGAAGGGGAGAGTGGCCGAGCGGTCAAAAGCGACAGACTGTAAATCTGTTGAAGGTTTTCTACGCATAAGTAGTGTTCGAGATCACAAGGCTAGAATGTCTTGTGAATTTGCAAATTAATAAAACCGGGTGGACGAATTTTCCATCTCCAGGGGAAAAGCTATCATCTCCTACTAGATAAATTCCTAATTCACCTTTTGGGGCTTCCACTCCACCTCTGGAAAGCGCCTACACCTAATGGCTTAAGTCGTTGTTCCCATTTCCTCGTTGACCCATCATGCGAAAGGTACGCCGTTAGAGTGAGTGCGCCCGCCATCTATTTTATTTTACCTAATTCTATCTGCGCCCCAGGAGCTAATAACGAAATAGTCCTCTCTTTTTTCTAATCATAGAGAAGCCGTATGAAGCTAAGGTTTCACATTATCCTTTTATTTAAGTTCTATCTTCTGTCTTTACCTAGTTCTAACAAAATTGGGAGCAAGAATAGTAGGAACTCGAGCTTGAGAAATTTTTTCGGTGTTTTTTGGGAGAGAGAAAGAAGTGGCTGGGAGGAGGCAACTTGGAGGGCCACATGTGGGCCCCAGCCAGGCTAGGCGCTCCCTAGGGCTGACCGTGCCACCAGGGGGTGTGCTGGCCTGGTGGGCCCCCTGGGCCACTCCAGGTGTCCCTCTGCCCCTTTTTTCGAGGAAAAATTTAATATAAATTTTCTAGGATTTTTCGAGAAACTTTATTTTTGGCCAATTTTCAGGGTATGAACATTGATTTTCTCGCAGAAAAAGAATTTTCATAAGAAGCAAAAGCAAACCAAAACCAAAACTACAGAATTTCTAAGACACTCTAACAAGCAAATAATTAGAAAAACTAAAGCTAACAAGAGAAAGATCAAAGTCTAGAAAGGAGAAAAAGTAAAAGTGAGCAAGTATAACCACTGTGAAAAAATTGTTTTATTCATTAAATCCCTTTGTTAACAAGGTTGATCAAGCCTTGTTACCAAAACAATCTTATATGAAACAAAACTTTGCATTCCACAAAGTGATTATGTTACCTCAAACTTGATAGCAATGGTCCCAATCATAATAGTTTCAAAACTTTCTTATGGAATGGGACAATATATTTCTCCAACTTTGATGCTCTCAATATTTTCAATGGAATTCAGACAATAGCTCTTATCAACCTGCTTGGGGAAATAGACAGTATGCTCTTTGTCATTAATATTAAAAGTTACTTTTCCTTGATTACAATTGATGACAGGACCTGCAGTATTAAGAAAAGGTCTCCCAAGAATAATAGACATATTTTCATCTTCAGGCATCTCAATCACAACAAAATTAGTTAAAACCAAGCAATTATGATCCACTTTAACAGGAACATCCTCACATATACCAACAGGAATACTAGTAGACTTATCAGCCATTTGCAAAGATATATTAGTTGGTATCAACTTTTTTAGCTGGAGTCGCTTGTAGAGATAAAAAGGCATAACACTAACTCCAGCTCCCAAATCACATAAAGAAGTTCTAACATAATTACTCTTAATAGAGCAAGGAATAGTTGGTATACCTGGATCACCAAGTTTCGTTGGTACCTTACCATTGAAGGAATAATTAGCAAGCAAAATAGAAATTTCCTTATTAGGAATCTTCCTTTTATTAGAGACAATATCCTTCATATACTTTGAATAAGGAGGCAACTTAATAGCATCAGTCAAAGGAATTTGCAAAAATAAAGGTTTCATCCACTCACAAAACTTATTATAGTGTTCTTCTTCCTTTGACTTGTGTTTCTTATTGGGAAAAGGCATAGATTTCTGCACCCAGGGTTCTCTTTCTCTACCATGTTTATTAGCAATAAAATCTTCCTTAGTGTACCTAGTGTTCTTAGTATGCTTCTCAGGTTCTTCCTCAACTTCCTCCTTATCAGGAGCATCATTTTTATCATTACCACTCTCAGTTTTAGCATTTGAGACAGATATACTATTAGGATCTACTGCAGGTTCAGGTGGTTCCTCTACTCTTTTGTGTTTCTTTTTCTTTCTCTTATGAGGACTACCACTACTTTCATCTTGTTGAGAATCCTTCTCAATTCTTTTAGGGTGTCCTTCAGGATATAACGGATCTTGAGTAGCTATACCACTCCTAGTTCTAATTCCATAAGCATGTTTATCTCATGAGGCATTAACTAGCATATCTTTTTGTACCTTAGCAAGTTGATCAATTTGAGTTTGAACCATTTGAAAGTGTTTACAAAGCATTTTAATATCATTAGCAATTCTTCCCACAATATCTTTCAACTCAATAATACCTCTAGAGTTTTCCAATAAATGATTCTAAACCTGTTTATTAAAATTACCTTGTTTAACTATAAACGTGTCAAGTTCATCTAAGCATTGATCAGGAGGCTTACCATAGGGAATATCACCTTCATCAAAGTGGAGAGAGTGTACATCAATAGTATTTGAGTGGGTAATTGGCTTACATAATTCTTCTATAGGAGGTAGATTCTTCACATCTTCATCTCTGATACCTTTCTCCTTAAGACATTTCTTAGTTTCTTTCATCACTTCATCATTTAATGCAATAACTCCCCTCTTCTTTGGTGTTGGTGTTTGATACGTCAGAAACGTATCTATAATTTTTTATGTTCCATGCTTGTTTAGTATCTACTTTGCTTTGCTTTATCTACACTTTGAGGTGTTTTTATATCTTTTCTGGAACTAACCTATTAACAAGTTGCCACAGTGTCAGTTGCATGTTTTCTTCTGTTTTTGGTTCCAGAAAGGTAGATATCAATATTCTCGGAATTGGACAGGACAAAAGCCGAAGTCAATATTTTACCGTGGGGGACACGAATCCAAAAGACGAGGCGGAGAGGCACCAGAGGGAGGCCAGACCCCCTGGGCACGGCCAAGCCTAGCTCGCGCCTAGGGAGGGTGTGGGCCCCCTGGTCGCCTCCCGGCCTCGCCTCTTCGCCTATAAGAAGCCCTCGATGTAGAAACCCTAGGCACCCGATCAAAACTCTACGAAACCGTCTATAGCCGCCGCCACCATCGTCCCTAGGTCGGGGGGATCTCAAGTTCTTCCCGGCACCCTCCGGAGGGGAGATCATCCCGGAGGCCTTCTTCTCTGGTATGATGCGTGAGTAGTTCCATCTTGGACGATGGATCCATAAAGTAGCTAGATGGTTGTATCTCCTCCTTGTTCTTTCATGTATAGATCTTGTGAGCTCCGTTCATGATCAAGATCTAATCTATTTGTAATCATGCATGTTGTGTTTGTGGGGATCTGATGGATATTGAGATTATTATGTCAGTTTGGTTAATGTTTTTGTATTTATGATTATATCATGTATGTTTTGTTTGTGATCTTGCATGCTCTCCGTTGTTAGTAGCTATCTTGGCTGAGTAGTTGCTAGTGACTCCAAGAGGGGGTATTTATGCTCGATAGTGGGTCCATGCCTCTAGTTTCCAAGGGAAGTGATAGAAATCTCTTCGGTTGTAGATGTGCCATTTCCACTAGGGAGAAAACAACGGTCTCTTGTTCATGGAACAAGTGGATTGTTTACCTTACACACTTTGCTTAAAGTTGTTGTCTGTTGCTTGCAACTTAATACTGGAGGGGGTTCGGATGATAACCTGAAGGTGGACTTCTAGTCATAGATGCAGTTGGATGGCGATCTATGTATCTTGTTGTATTACCCAATCGAATCTCATAGGATCTTTCTGAATAGTATTGCATTGTTATGCCTTGCTCAGTTCCTGTCAATTGCCCTGCCGTAATTTGCTTACCCTTCATGCCATGTTGTTTATATAAGGAGAGCACCTGTAGTGAACTATGGACCCCGGTCCAATCTTTACCATTGATACATCTTCCAGTGTTACTTTTTACTTGCTGCAAACCACCATTACCTTCCACACCATATAGTTAATCCTTTGTTACAGCAAACCGGTGAGCTTGACAACCTCACTGATTTGTTGGGACAAAGTCTTGAGTTTGTGTTGTGCAGGTCTCCACGTTGTTTGCAACACCTGTGTGATGTTTCCTTCCTCCTTCTGGTTCGATAACCTCAGTCTGTACTGAGGGAAACTTGCTGCTGTTCTCATCACACCTTGCTCTTGGGGTTCCAACGAAGTGTCCCACGTCAACACCGGGTGCACGCATCAGTGTTGGAGTTGGTTCAGGCACAACTGGTTCAGGAGTAATAGGCTCAGGTGTATTTAGCTTAGTTGAAGTCTAATCATCATAATTCTTGCTTATTTTAGCCATTAATTCTTCAGCATCTGTAGGAGTTCTTTTCCTAAAAACACAATCAGCAAAACTATCTAGGTATGTCCTAGAATCATCAGTTAGTCCATTATAATAAATATCAAGAAGCTCATTTTTAGGCAATGGACATCCAGGATGTGCAGGAATCAAGCCACAGAACCTTATCCATGACTCAGGCAATTTCTCTTCTTCTCCCTATTTAAAATCAAAAAGTTTCTGCAAAGCAGCATGTCTAGCACTAGGAGGAAAATATTTCTGGAAGAAAGAAGCAATCAAACAATCAGGGCTATCAATGGATCCAGGAGGTAATCTATTAAACCAAGCCTTAGCTTCCCCTTTTAGTGAAAAAGGGAATATCTTAGTACCAAAGTACTTGCGCATCTTAAAATCATCAGATAATAAAGCACTCATAGTAGAAAGCTCATTCATATGTGCCACAGCACTCTCATTCTCAGTCCCACAAAAAGGTTCTTTCTCAACAATGTCTAAATAGGATAAATCAAGAGAGAAATCATAATCTTCATCTTTAATATCTATGGGAGAGGTAGCAAACTTAGGATTAGAGGACAGTTTAGGAATAATGGTACGTCTCTCAAGGAGACTCTTAATAGCACTAGCACCATGTGTGTTTCCGCACTCTTCAATAAATTCATCAGTCAACTCAATGTAACCATCATAAATATCGTATATCTCTCTAGACTCAGGTGAATTAACAGGTGTAATAGTGTCTTCACTAGGAGTTTCAGTATTTCCTAGTCTAGCCATAGTAGCATCTAGGAAAGTACCTAATGAACCACTTGCATTAAGCACAGTAGAAGTAACATCATGAGTATCAGAAGCAATTTCAGATTCAGCAGTAGTAGCAGTGTGTGTAGCATGTGTATGTGGTGGTGGTGTAACAAGCTTACTTATAACATATGGTGAATCAAAAGCAGCTGAGGTGTTTAGGAATGTACCTCTTCTTGTAGTGGATGGTAAAATAGGAAATTTTCCATCACGAGACTTCCCCATGATGAAACGAATAGTAGTGAACAATAATAGATCCAAGTGAACTTACAAAATAAAGCTATGCTCCCCGGCAACAGCGCCAGAAAATAGTCTTGATGACCCACAAGTATAGGGGATCGCAACAGTCTCCGAGGGTAGTATTACCCAATTTATTGATTCGACACAAGGGGAGCCAAAGAATACTTGCAAGCCATAACAACTGAGTTTTCAATTCAGCTATGATGTCTACGCACTTCTATTCTTGTAGATAGTTGTTGGGCCTCCCACTGCAGAGGTTTGTATAATAGTAGCAAGTTTCCTTAATTGGATTACCCAAGGTTTATCGAACTCAGGGAGGAAGTGTTCAAAGGTATCCCTCTCAAGAAACCCTGCAATCAAGATACAAGAAGTCTCTTGTGTCCCCAACACACCCAATACACTTGTCAGGTGTATAGGTGCACTAGTTTGGCGAAGATATAGTGAAATACAAGTGGTAACGGTGCCATAAAAGAGCTTCTGACTTGTTGTTGACGTCGGAGAAACTAAAGGCAAACTGAAATAAAGATGTAAGCAAGCAAACATGCAACAGATCTAGATGCAAAATGGTGTTTCAATGTTTAGAAACAAGGCCTAGGGATCATACTTTCACTAGTGAACACTCTCTCATATAAATATCCTCTCTTCATGATACTACCCTGAACTACTCTCCGGTTGGACACTCTAATCTACGGTAGGCCTACAAAAGCACACCTCAAAGTCTGCCTTTCCCAATCTAGATAACCCCACACTATCACCTTGAGCGCTAGATGGTTCCAACAAACACCACAATTTCATAGAGACAACCAACTCAAAATACAGCTCATGAATATATATGTAATCTAGCTTAAGTGCCACACACGGCGCGCACGCTGTCACTATCACACACGTGGAGAAAAGCATAGATCTATTAAAGCACAATGAGTATTTATGTAGATTCCAGCCTAAGTGCCATCATGGCATGCACACTGTCACTTTCAGACACATGGGGAGAGCAGAGATCTATTGAATCACTTGAGTAGCAAGGTAGATCTACTTGATTACAAAGATCATGACCACAGCATGATCATGCATAGAGAGAGAGAGAGAGAGAGAGAAAACAGGCAACTGGCACTATGGAATCTTTTCAATAGGTTAGTTCCAGAAAGTGTATAAAAATACCTCAAAGTGTAGACAAAACATAGCAAAGTGGATACTAAACAAGCATGGAACATCAAAAATTATAGATATGTTTCCAACATATCAAGCGGCACCTGGAAATATTTCTTGCTTACATGACTTTATTAGTAGCAACAGTTTTGTAGTAGCAAAAGCAAAGTAACAGCAACAGTAGAACATGAGCAATAGTAACAATAGTAGCAAACAGTAGGATATGAGCGCGGTAGGCATAGGGATGGATGGACGGGCGTTGCATGGACAAGTCTAAACATGTAACTTCAAGATCTAGGGAAATTGCAGATAAATAAGATAAAACATCCAAGTACTAAACAATCATAGGCATGTGCTCCATATATAGTCATGTGTGCTCGCAATGAGAACTTGCACAACATCTTTTGTCCTGCCAGCCCGTTGCAGCGGGTCCTCAAGGGAACTACTGGAAATTAAGGTGCTCCTTTTAATAGAGCACCTGAGCAAAGAATTAACACTACCTGAACACACGTGATCCTCACATCACAGCCATCCCCTCAGGTTGTCCCAATTTCTATCACTTCGGGGCCTTTGGATCCGGACAATGATATGTGTACACAACTTGCAGATAATATCACAAACAATACTCTCATAATGCATCAATAATAAGTTCAGATCTGAGATCATGGCACTCGGGCCCTAGTGACAAACATTAAGCACAACAAGTTGAAACAAAGTCAAATAGCACTAATCGATATACTAGGCACCATGCCTTAACAATCTTATTCGATTACATGATAGAACTCATCCAATCCCTACCATCCCCATAGCCTATAGCGGGGGATTACTCACTCATGGATGAGGGAAACATGGATGGTTGATGGAGAGGCGTTGGTGATGACGATGGCAATGATCCTCTCCAAATTCCCCGTCCCGACAGGGTGCCAGAATGGAGTTTCTGGTTCCGAATCGCAGTTTCTGGTTGTGGCGGCGTGGCGGAACTCTTTTTGGAAAAACGTCGAAACCCCCTCGGTTTTTAGGTCAAGAGGCATCTTATAGGCGAAGAGAGAGGCCGAGGGGGTGCCTGGCACAGCCACACCCCCTCTAGGCGCGGCCAGGCCTGGCCCGCGCGGCTGGGGGGTGTGGGCCCCCCAGGGTCCCACTCCGTCTCGTACTCTGGCTCCGTGAGTCTTCTGGTGAAATAGGAATTTTGGCATATTTTCCAGGATTTTTCCTGATAGTTGATTTTTTGCACAAAAACTAGACACCAAGGTAATTCTGCTGAAAACGGCATCAATCTGTGTTAGTTGTATCCAAATCACACAAGTTTAGAGGAGAAACAATAGCAGAAGTGTTCGGGAAAGTAGATATGTTTTGGATGTATCACCTGACTCTCCCGACCAGAGACTTTGGTCCCCCGGACCAGAGACTCCGGTCTAGGACGGAAACTCCGGTCCTCAGGGCCAGAGACTCCGGTCTAAGCCGGAGACTCTGTTTTGAGTCGGAGACTCTAGTGTGCACTGTGGAGAGTCCGGTGTGGAGTGACTCAAACTGATCTAGCAAATACTCAAGGCTCTTGTGTTGCATTTCTTGGACATATATGCTTACCTCCATGCTATCTTCCTCAATTCTGTTCACAGGTTTTGGTTCTCGTCGTCCCCCTCGCACCAAGGCCAAGTCAAAGAGGGCTGATCCGTGATATGATGAGTCCGAGGGTCGGTATGTTGTGCCCCCGTCCAACCCAAAATAGCAGGCCCGTGATGCATCATACATGAGGAGAGAGCATGAGCGGATTGATGAAGAGAACCGTGCCAAGAGGGAAAAGTACGACAATCTCCAATCTTTGGCCCGCATGTACAAGAAGGAGGACCATGAGCTGCGCAAGACACCGTTCTATGACTTGCCACGGACCAGCGATGACCCATGCTATTGGAGGAAGGAGCAAGCCATGTTCATGAAAGACATTTACAGCAAGCTCACCAAGTCACATGTGTGCCCCCAGAAGTACATGGGTGTTGAGCATATGCGGTCCAGCTCATACTTCACTGATGCACTGTGGATTTCTGAGAAGCTAGGGCTGTTCGGTTTGATGGAGCTCCGTGAGTATTACAACATCACTCTTGTGCAGCAGTTCTATGGCACAGTGGTGTTTGGGTCTGACCAAGCAAGGATAATGACTTGGATGACTAGGGATCACCATTACACTGACTTTCTATGACTTTGCTGATGTCATATTCGAGACTTTTCTGGGTGTGTCCACTCATGTTGGGCACCGTATGCACTCAGCAGCTCTTGGGGAGAACAAGAACAAGCTTGCCCCTTTGTATGGCAGCGAGGGAGTTGTGGGCGGGTCCAAGGGACTCAAGCCCCTTTACAATCTGATGTTGAGGATCTTCTGCCATACCATTTCCCCCAGTGGTGGAAATGATGAGGACATCAGATGTGGTATGTTCAACTTACTATACCATACCCACAAGATTCACCTGGCTAGCCCCGAGGCAGACGCGGCTCCTATTGACATCATGGACTACATTTTTTAGGAGATGTATCATGCCATTCTGTACAAGAAGGCGCCTCTATATGCACCACTTGTCATGAGGCTCATCAACACCTAGGCTCAAGGTTCTCCACTTGCTATGGCTCCCAACCTTATAGAGCATACTCTTGTATCACTGCAGCAGAAAGGACGCATGGGGCCTCCTCCTAGACGCTCGTATGCCAATGAGGAGGAAGAGATCACTGAGACCGAGAGGGCCCCCTCTCCTCCTAGGGCTTGGAGGAAGAGTGCCACCAATACACCCATGCCTCCCATGACACACGAGTATGTACATGAGAAGGTCAAGAAGGCCTCATTCTAGGAGAGGACCCTCTGTTGTATGAATGTGGACACCCGCAAGCAACAGCATGCCTCCTACCAGAGCAACTGTCGTATGGAGAAACTACTTAAGGAAATCAAGGCTCAGGGAGAAGCGAAGGATGAGGAAGGAGAGGATGAGTACATCGATGAGCATGGATCTCACCCTTCCACTGAATCTGACTATACACTATCCTTTGGGGCATGGAAGGCCCAACAGGACAGTTTGGTGGATTGGCAGACCTTCTCTGATGTCACCTCAGGATTTGGGTACCAGGGTACGTCTTCTTCTCGCCCTCACGGCAAAGGTCATGCAGTTACAGATGGTGATGATGACTATGAGGAGGAGGATGACGAGGATCAGGATATGGATGAGGAGGATGAGGATGATGACGGCGAGGACTATTAATCCGTTGGGGCGCTAGCTTAGGTCTTTTCCCTTTTTTGGCGTTTCGATGCCAAAGGGGGAGAAGACATTGTCATCGGGATTTGCATGGGCTTGGATTTTATTTTTATTTTCTTTTTGTGTGAATCTCGAACTATTATTTGTCATATGTTGTTGGCTTGCGTATTTGTGAGAGAACATGATTGCTCCTATATTACTGTAACTCGTGTGAGAACTGTGTGTATTATCTATCTACTACCTGATGTGCATGTTTTACTTGCTTATCCTAGTGCACATAGTCAGGGGGCATTGTTATACACTGTCATATCTTATTTCAAATAATTTCATACAAAATCACTTGTTCTCTCGAACACCAAAAAGGGGAGATTGAAAGGACATTTACTATCTTAATCACTTTTGGTGTTCGTTAACAACTCGTAGATCATTTAAAGTATGCTAATGTATACATGTTGATATAATGAAAAGTGAAAAGGACCTTGGCCTAAGAAATTGTCCATGCAAGAAGATGCAGGTTTCCGGGAACTCCAGACCGGAGTCTCCGGTTTGGATAGACCGGAGTCTCCGGTGTGGTCCGGAGTTTCCCTAGGAATCTCTGTAGGGGCCTCCAGAAAACTGCTTGGGACCTTCTGTGTGGGGGTCCAGAGATCAACTGGAGACTGTCCGGAGTCTCCGTTCCAAGCCTCAGACCGGAGTCTCTGGTGTGGCTAGACCGGAGTCTCCGGTGTACGTGGACCGGAACTTATGAAGAATATCCGGAGGTGATTTTCCCAGGGGCGCTGGGACACTCAGAAGGGTGGTTCGGAGCTCAGTCCGGATATTGTCCGGAGTCTCCGGTCTGCACACCAGAGTCTCTGGTCTGACAAGTTCTCCAACAGTCAGAAAACGGTTCAGTAAGTGGTGGCCTATAAATAGGGGACCTTATCCCCTTCCTCCATCTGCTCGACCCACTCAAGAACACCATCCCTATTTGAGCCACCAAATCAACAAGATCTCTTCATCCAACCATCCAAAGTCATTGATCTTCGGGAATCGAAGGAGGAGGCCTTGATCTATAGCTTCACCAAGAGAGATCTTCATTCCCCCCTCATTCACTTGAGGGCCCCCTTGCTCTAGTGTTTCTTCGGAAACCCTAGATTTTGATTTGGTTCTTACAAGCTTGTCTTTGATTGTTTGACAGCTTGCTTGTATTCGGGAGCCTCCAATTAGGTTGTGGATGTGTGCCTCGAACTTGTTGTAAAGGTGCCAGCTTCCACCTTGAAGGTTGCCGATATAGTGGAAGAAGTGACGAACCCTTTGGGTGAGGTTCATCGAAGAACAAGGGAGGCCTCTCGTGGCGTTGGTGGTTTGAAACCACCCCCTCTCCAAACATAGACGTACTTCCCCTCAAAAGGAAGGAACTCTAGGAAACAAACCCTTGTGTTTCCGCGTGCTCCACTTTGGTTACTTCTATCATTTACCACACTTTACTTTACTTGTTCTTGCTTAGTGTATGTGCTAGTTTGACATATAGGTAAATTCACCTTAGTTGCATAATCTAGAGAATTTACCTTTCATGTCAAACCCTAATTTTAAAAAGAGTAAAATTTGAAGTAGCACCTATTCCCCCTCTTCTCTAGGTGCCCATACGATCCTTTCACCATGAGTCAGACTTCCCCGGGTTGTTGGAGCGTATAATATTCTTGTGTTCCTCGATATATGGAGCTGCCAAGGTGGAATTCTGTAGAACTGTGTAGTGTGCTTGAGTGAAAGATTCCCCGTCCCTACATATCATTGCTTTCTTTCTCAACGTCCCTTTTCCACTTAGTCTCCCCTCATGCCGTGAGTCAGGAACACCAATCGGCTTAAGGTCAGGAATAAATTCAACACAAAAATCAATGACCTCCTCTGTTCCATAGCCCTTGGAGATGCTTCCTTTCGGCCTAGCACGGTTATGAACATATTTCGTTAAGAGTCCCATGAACCTCTTAAAGAGGAACATATTGTGTAGAAATATAGGACCTAGAATGGCAATCTCTTCCACTAGGTGAACCAGGAGATGCGTCATAATATTGAAGAAGGATGGTGGGAACACCAACTCAAAACTAACAAGACATTGTACCACATCCTTCTGTAACCTTGGAAGAATATATGGATTGATTACCTTCTGATATATTGCATTGAGGAATGCACCCATCTTCACAATGGGTACTCGAACATTTTCCAGTAGAATCCCCCTCAATGCAACCGGAAGAAATTGTGTCATAATCACGTGATAGTCATGAGACTTCAGGTTTTGGAATTTTTCTCTGCCATATTTATTATCCCCTTTATATTATACGAGAATCCAGATGGCACCTTGATACTGTAAAGGACTTCAAAAAAGATTTCCTTCTCTGCTTTGGTAAGAGCATAGCTGGCACGACTTAAGTGACGCCCTTTATCCGTCTTGTTCTGTGTATGCATGTTCTTTGGGTCTTTCATAAGTTGATGGTCCTCTCGTGCTTCTGGTGAATCTTTTGTCTTCCCATACACGCTCAGAGATCCTAGCAGGTTCACGCAAAGATTCTTCGTCATGTGCATCACATCGATTGAAGAGCGGACATGTAGGACTTTCCAATAGGGTAGCTCCAAAAATATAAATTTCTTCTTCCTGATACTTCGTAAATGTATCTATAATTTTTGATGCCCCAAGCTTGTTCTGTACCAACTATCTGATGTTTTGTCTACACTTTGAGCTATTTTTATACATTTTATGGAACTAACCTATTGACAAGATGCCGTAATGCCAATTTCCCGTTTTTAGCTATCTTTGGTTTCAGAAAATCTAATAAAGAAATATTCTCGGAATTGGACGAAACAAAATCCAAAGTTCCTATTTTTCCAGATGCAACACGGAGCCCAAAGGAGATACGAAGTGGAGCCACGAGGTGGCCACACCTAGGGCTGGCGCAGGTCCACCCTATGACGTGCCGCCCTATGGTGTGGGCCCCTCGAGGCTCCACCGACCTTGCCCTTTCGCCTATATATACATCTCCCCGAGACGAAAACCTTAACCAAGATCGGAAATCAACAAAAAATTCGGTAGCGCCACCGCCACCAAAGAGGAGATTCGGGGGACATAAGTCTCTATTCCGGCACCCTATCAGGACGGGGAATTTCTCCTGAGCCATCTCCATCAACTCCACCACCATATCCATCACCGTTGCTGACTCCCATGATGAGGAGGGAGTAGTTCTCCCTCGAGGCTAAGGGCTCTACCGGTAGCTATGTGTCCATCTCTCTCTCTATGTGTGATCTTATGGTGATCATGAGCTTTGTAATATAGTTGAATAAGTATACCTACTCTGCTAATCAAGTGCTTTAATTAATCGTCTCTTATCCCCACATGTGTGAAGTTGACAGTGTGCACACCGTGTGGCACTTAGGCTAAAGATTACAGAAATACTTATCATGAGTTATATTTTTAGTTGGATGTCTCTATGAAATTGTGGTGTTTATTGGAACCATCTAGCGCTCAAGGTGATAGTGTGAGGTTACCTAGATGGGGAATGTGATCTTTAAGGAGAGCTTTTGTAGCCCTATCGTGGATTGGAGTTATCCAACCGGAGAGTAGTTCAAAGTAGTATACACCTGACAAGTGCATTGGGTGTGTTGGGGACACAAGAGACTTCTTGTATCTTGATTGCAGGGTTGCTTGAGAGGGATACATTTGACCTCTTCCACCCTGAGTTCGATAAACCTTGGGTGATCCACTTAAGGGAAACTTGTTGTTTTTCTATAAACCTCTGCACTTGGAGGCCCAACACTGTCTACAAGAATAGAAGCATGCGCAGACATCACTTCCACATGGGCGTGTGTCCGGTAGCGACGTCGTTCGGAACAGATTGACCGCCAGGACCCTTTCCAAAGATTACTTCTATGTCCTTGACCATACCAAATACATCATCACCAGCAGGGAGGACAGGCTTCTTCCGGTGATCTGCCTCACCTTTGAAATGCTTTCCTTTATTTCTTACGGGTTGATTGGTCGGAACAAATCGTCGATTCCTAGGTATACAACCTCCTTGCATTTATGCAAATATGTACCTTCAGTCTTATCTAAACAACGCAAGCTTTCCTTATATCCCTTGTTTATTTGTCCTGAAAGGTTACTAAGAGCAGGACAATCATTGATGGTTATGAAAAGCAACCCTCGTAGGTTAAATGGTTCCTGTTTGTTCTCATCCCACACATGTAAACCTAGTTTGCCCCACAGTTGTAGGAGTTCTTCAACTAATGGACTTAGGTACACATCAATGTCCCGGGGTGCTTAGGGCCTTGGATGAGCACTGTCATCATAATGAACTTACGCTTCATGCACAACCAATGAGGAAGGTTGTAGATACACAGAGTCACAGGCCAGGTGTTGTGATTGTAGCTCTTATCCTGAAAAGGATTCATGCCATCCTTACTTAGACCAAACCATAAGTTCCTTGTGTCACCTGCAAAATCCGGGAAGTCTATCGATTTTTCTCCAGTGTGACAAATCAGTGGGGTGTCTCAACTTCCTGTCTTTCTTATGGTCTTCTTTGTGCCATCACAACAACCTGTCATGCTCTTTGTTTCTAAACATGTGTTTCAACCCTGGTATTATAGGATCATACCTCATAACCTTAGCAGGAACCCTCTTCTGGGGGGGGCGGGGCACTCCCTCAATATCACCAGGGTCATCTCGTCTGATCTTATACCGCAATGCATTGCATACCAGACATTTATCTAAATTCTCGTACTCCTCACTGCGGTAGAGGATGTAGTCATTAATGCATGCATGTATCTTCTGCACATCTAATCCTAGAGGGCAAAGAGTCTTCTTTGCTTCGTACGTACACTCGGATTCGTTATGCTTTGGAAGCTTCGCTTCATTATTTTCAGTAACTTTTCAAATACAGAGTTAGCTAGACCACACTCTGCCTTCCATCGCAGCAATTCTAGTGGGGTACCGAGCTTTGTGTTGCCATCTTCGCAATTTGGGTACAATAATTTTTTGTGATCTTCTAACATGCCCTCCAACTTCAACTTCTCCTTTTCTGTTTCACAGTCTCGCTTTGCATCAGAAATGACCTGACCAAGATCATTAGCGGGCTCATCTGATGCCTGTTCTTCACCTCTTTCCTCTTCTTTGTCTTCCATTGCAATATCATCATATTCAGGAAACATATGATGATAGTTGTTATCATCATACTCTTCTTCTTCATTGTCTTCCATCATAACCCCTCTTTCTTCGTGCTTGGTCCAGCAATTATAGCTGGGCATGAAACCTTTCATAACCAGATGGTCGCGAATGATTTTCGAGGAAGAGTACTCCTTGTCGTTCCGACATTGAATACATGGACAACACATAAAACCATTATCTTTGTTTGTCATAGCCATATCGATAAATGTATCCATGCCCTTAATGTACTCGGGTTCATGCCGGTCATCGTACATCCATTCCCGCCTGTTCATCTGCATCATATAATTAAGTTTATCAAAAACCATTATAGAACATCATAAATAGACAAATGACCACTTCACATCTACATATGCATTGTATCAATGATAGATGAAAATATAAGGTTGCTAACCTCGATCGAGGAGGAAAGAAAGAGGAGAAAGCTCAAGTGTGGCTTGGGCACCTCATATCATTTTTATTTTGTGAGAAATCAAACGAAATCATTCACTCAAGCATTTCATCGAACACCTCGCGTGTATAGAAAAAAATAAACTAGAACACACCTCTCACACCTTCCACCAAGAAAAAATAAAGGAGGGGAGGGAGAGGGCTGGGGCGGCGTATTTATAGGCAGGGGTTATTCGTCCCACAAACCGGGACTAAAGGTATGTGGCATGCCATGTGTCTGGCGTGATACCTTTAGTCCCGACGCATGCTCCCTTACGAATCGGAGCGGAGACTCCCCGCCTCCCGAGCGACGTGCCGGCCGCTCGAACGCGAGCATTAGTCCCGGTTCGTGGTGGAACCGGGACTAATTCTCTGTCTGACAGGCCCGTTTTTTACTAGTGACGTTTTATATAGTACTGAGTATGTAAACACCAACAAGAGCGAGCACTAGTAGAAAACAGGCTATCCGTTCGCGCCCCCCAACTGCATTAGTCCCGGTTCGTGGAACCGGGACTAATGCTAGCATGCATCCCGGTTCGAGCGAGCCGGCCTGCCGCACAGGGGCCGGAGGCATGCGTCCCGGTTGGTGAGGGAGAATGCATCCCGGTTTGAACACAAACCGGGACTAAAGTGTGGGCGCCAGACACGTGGTCTCCCACACACCTTTAGTCCCGGTTTGTGTTACAAACTAGGACATATGAGTCAGCCCTCTATAAATACGACGCCCCAGCCCTCTTCCTCCCCTCTGTTTTTTCTTGGTAGAAGGTGTGAGAGGTGTGCTAGTTTATGTTTTTTCCTATGCATGCATGTGAGGTGTTTGATGAAATGTTTGAGTGAATGATCCCATTTAATTTCTCATAGAACAAAAATATAGGAGGTGCCCGAGACGCACTTGAGCTTTCTCCTCTTTCTTTCCTCCTCGGTCGAGGTTAGCAATCTTATCTTTTCTCTATCATTGATACAATGCATGTGTCTATGTGAATTGGTCATTTCACTATTTATGATGTTCCGTTTTTCATAAACTTAATTATATGATGCAGATGAACGGTCGGGAATGGATGTACGGTGACCGGCATGAACCCGGGCACATTAAAGGCGTGGATAAATTTATCGATGTGGCTACAGGCAACAAAGAGAATGGTTTTATGCATTGTCCATGTGTTCAATGTCGGAACAAGAAAGAGTACTCTTCCTTGAAAATCATTCGCGGCCACCTGGTTATGAAAGGTTTCATGCCCAGCTATAATTGCTGGACCAAGCACGGGGAAAGAGGGGTTATGATGGAAGACAATGAAGAAGAAGATGATGATAACAACTATCATCATATGTTTCCTGAATACAGTGATACTGCAATGGAAGACAATGAAGAGGAAGGAGGTGCAGGACAGGCATCAGATGAGCCTGCTGATGAACTTGGCAGGGTCATTTCTGATGCAAAGCGAGACTGTGAAACAAAAAAGGAGAAGTTGAAGTTGGAGGGCATGTTAGAAGATCACAAGAAATTGTTGTACCCAAATTGCGAAGATGGCAGCACAAAGCTTGGTACCACACTGGAATTGCTGCGATGGAAGGCAGAGTGTGGTCTAACTGACTCCGCATTTGAAAAGATGCTGAAAATAATGAAGCCGAAGTTTCCAAAGCATAACGAACTTCCCGAGAGTACGTACGAAGCAAAGAAGACTCTCTTCCCTCTAGGATTAGATGTGCAGAAGATACATGCATGCATTAATGACTGCATCCTCTAATGCGGTAAGGAGTATGAGAATTTAGTTAAATACCCGGTATGCAATGCAATGCGGTATAAGATCAGATGAGATGACCCTGGTGATGTTGAGGGAGAGCCCCTCCGAAAGACGGTTCCTGCTAAGGTTATGTGGTATGCTCCTATAATACCAAGGTTGAAACGCATGTTCAGAAACAAAAAGCATGCCAGGTTGTTGCAATGGCACAAAGAAGACCGTAAGAAAGACGGGAAGTTGAGACACCCCACTGATGGGTCGCAGTGGAGAAAAATCGAGAGAGACTTCCTAGACTTTGCAGGTGTGGAATCCCGCAAAACCACTACTAGAAAATCGCGTTGTTTTTGTGCATTGCATCATCATAACCGCATGCTCATGTCATCATGCCACATTGCATTTGAGCATCGTCATCATCTTGCAATTTCTTGCATAAAACTATTTTCGCAAAGCATGTTTTTGTTTTCTAAAACGCCCCATCTTTATTCAAACGCAAACCCCGGGTCGCCGGAATATTTTGTTTGGCTGATATTGGTTTGCAAACGGTGCATTCGAAATTAAATAAAATATTGTATTATTTTTGGTGGGGCAGTCAAACGGGCCGAATCGACCCGAACGACCACCCCCAGTACAAACAATCGGTCCAACCTAAATCCTATTCCTACCTAACCTAGCCTACCCAGCCCATCTCCACCTCACCCCACCCAATCCCTACCTGACACCTCACCTCTCCCCTCCCTCTACCCTATCCCGCTGCCACTTGGCCTCTCTCCCTCACCCACCTCTCTCTCCCTCTCAGCCTACACACCCACACCACCTCACGCACACACACAAGCACACACGCACACCACCACGATCCCCACACCCGATCCCCGGGCCCCGCCCTGGGCCCCACACACGCGTCCCACGCGGTGCGCCCCGCGCCCCCTTCTTCCTCCTTCCTCTCACCGACGCACGCAACCTCCCTCCGCCGCGCGCCCGCCGCTCCTCCCCTCACCGCTGTCCTCCTCGCCGGCGTCGGGTCCCCTCCTCCGCTCCTTCCCCCTCCCGCTACAGGCCCTGCGCCCCCGGCAGCCGGACCCCCCTCCGCCTTCTCCCCTCCCGGCCGGTCGCCGCCCACCTCGACCTCCCCGTGCTCGCCGCCCCCGCTTCCGCCTGCCACCGGCCTCCTCCACTCCGAGCTTCCCCGCCGCCAGCGTCCGCGGCCCCCGCCCTGCTTCGTCGCCAGCGGGCGCCCTCCCCGCTGGCCATCCTCCGCCCCTCCGCGACGGCTCGCCGAGCTCGCCCCGGCCGCCGCCGTCCTCCATCGTCCGCCCGAGCCAGCCGCATCGCCCAGGGCCCCACCACCATCTCCCCACCGCGTCAGCGCGGGCCCCCACCTCGCCACCACTCTGTGCCAGGAGGGCGCAGCAGGGGACGCGGCGTGCGTTGCAGGAGCATGGTCGACATCGTTCTGCCCCTCCCGTCCTGCTTCATGGCCGTGCTCCGCCGGAGGTAGCTCAGGGTGCCCAAGGCCAAGCACATGGGGACCGTCGACGTCGTTTTCCCCAGCGCGTCCGAGACGGCAGCTGAGGCGCTCAGGCTCGCTACCAGGAAGTGGGACGGCGCCGTGTACTCGTCGATTAGAATTTCTTCCGGACGCGTGCAGCCATCTGGGTCGTCCTTCTCGCCAAGAACAACCAAGTACATCTTCGACAAGACCTCCGTCACGGGTTTTGAGCTTTTTGTCATGGACACCGAAGACCGCGGATACAACAAGTACCCCCTCTCGGACCCGAGGACCGAAGATGCCCGGAACGCCAAGATCGCCTCAAGGATCCGAAGGACCCCGGTATCGAGCCCGAGTTCGCCATCGACACCGAAGACGGAACGCTAAGACCGTGCCCGGATCCGGAGACCGAACCCGATACCGCCAAGGCCGCCGACACGGAAACGCCGAGTGCCCTTCACGGACACCAAGTTCTTCGACCCCGGATCCATAGAACGTCCCGCCGAAGCCACGGACCCTCGGGATGACAAGTTCTTCACCCAAGGGCGACAAGGCCTTCTTCACGGATTTCAAGACCCCGACATCGAAGCGACAAGATCATCGTCATGGAGCTCGAAGACCACATGTGCGACAACTACTCCCTCGAGGACGCCGAGTACTTCACCCCGGACCTCGAGACCCTGAACGACAAGTTCTCTGTCCCGGAAGCATCGACGCTCGTGCTACAAGATCTACTACCCCGATCCGAAGACCCTAACCCCGGAGTCCGAGAACGAGCCGCCGAGACCGAACCCCAGATCCGGACCCTGAGGCCGAACCCCGAACCCCCGGATCCCCAAGATCTGCCGAACCCTAATGTGTGAACCCCTTCCCGAAACCCTAATTTATAATATAATACAACTTGCCGCATATTAAATTGTTCATGCATGCATCCTTGTCTGTGGTTTGGGGGCCTTATGCCGATTCACCTAATAATTAAATATGGGGCCCATATGCGGTCAAATCTAGTCTCATATTGGCCTCATTTAAATTTGTGTAGCGAACCGGTAACTTATTTTGCCATGGTCAAATAACATTTAATTTGCGGGGTAGATAAATAAGATGGGCCATCTAATTAATTGTCGGGACCCCGGTTCCGCTTAATCTTGTCTAATTGCATCGCACCTTTGCCATGCCATGCATCATACATGCATCATGCTCGATTTTCTACCGTAGTATTAAATATTGCATCCGGTGTTTATTCTAGTGTTTTGCTTCTTCGCGGATAAGGCCGTTGAGTTGATGTGAGCTTCGCCCCGATCTTCGGTCGAACCTTCGGCAATGTTTTCAGGCGAGCATCTCTCCCTTTCTACCTATCTTACTTTTATAGCATTTATTCCCTCCTGTTGATCTATTGCTATCTGTGTTGCGTTGCTCTAGTTTTCGTACCCGTGATATCCCTTGCAGCCCTATATTGCCTTGGACACATCCTATTACCCGTTGTTTGGTAGATAGTTGGACTTGCGCGTCGTAGTCGCTTGCTCATGTGCTGTTGCGTGTCGTCAAGTACCACAGTTGTTGGTGTATTGCCGCATGTTGATGTTGGAGATGATCATAGTTTTACTTATCGTTCACTTTAATTCCTGTTTAACAACTAAAATTGAAATAAGCAGAGGCATCGGTGGGTGATAGATAATATTTGGTTTCCGAACGCCCACTTGTGTCCCGTAGGACCTCGAGTACTTGATACCTGTTCCTTGATTTATCGCGCTATCCACATCCGGGAGGTATATGGGACCCCCCTGAGCCAGAGCTTGATTCAGTCTTATTTCTTGGGGCCACAAACTAGTTTGAAGTTTTATTTACTATCCTGTACTTATGCCATGCTACTGCTTTATTTACGATTGTGCGAGGAGCACACTGTACTGTTTAGGAATTGTGACCCGTTTACGCGGTATCGACAAGCCTAGTTTTGGGTTCCCAGTCGCTTACAGCCGGCCCCACAAACCTTGAGTCCGTCTCGGAGCTAGCTTACTTCGTTGCGGGTAAGACTCCAAGGGGTGGCCCCCTGAAATATTTCTGAATCCTGTGATTGCTTTGTCGTGAAGGCCTCGTTGGGTTTTGATTTGGTTTTTCTGAGGTTGATCGAGTGTGTGTTGCTATTTGTGCACCCCGGCCGGGTTAAAACTTTCTGAAAGCCGTGTCCGCGGTTATGGACGACTTGGAGCACAGTATCTCGATCATAGACAAGCATAACTAAAGTAGTGCTATAAATTTGACTTTATAATGACTAGTAATCAGCTTCACTATAACGGAATGGCTAAATAAAACTGCGAACAATTGCTTGTTTGGGTTGTCACTGGCGACCATTGTACCTGACTAGTAAGTATTGCAACGACAACGGAATGGCTAAATAAAAGTGCCAACAACTGCTGGGTTTTGGGATATCTCATGCTATTTGTATCTGACTAGTAAGTGCCGTAACTATAACGGAATGGTTAACTAAAATGGCCCACTGTTTATTTTATCAGGACGATCATCTACACCTGACTAGTAATTGCTGCAACAATAACTGAATAGATAAAACTGCCAACTGTGTGAGTTCCTCGGTTGACTTCCTCGTTTGGTCTCGAGGGGGAAACACCAGGATGGGTTTGTTTGGTGTTAGCTTCAGGTTGGACCCGGATAGGTCATTCTTATCCCTCTCTGATAACCGCCAGTTGTATCGAGTCTCTATAGGTTGTTTAGTGCATGCTGCCGCTGCCGCTCATTCCACCATACCTATGTAGGCGAGGACCGCCGAATTCTAGTCTCGCGGTGTACTGGCCTCAGTACTGACGCTCCTCTTTTCCTTTGCCCTTTGTCGGCACCCCTTTTGTTTGAGCAGGTTTTGAGATCGACGTCGTTAGCAGGGTTACCCTTCCGTCTTGGCCTGGGCAGGGTTATGGACGCCATTGGTTATTCTTCAGGGCTCTTAGCCCCATTTGCATCTTGTCCGTAGTCGGGCGCTGTATCGTTTTACAGGTGATTTGGATCTTTGTATCGTATATCTGTATTCTTGACTCTTTGAGTCGTGTTGTATATATATCTGTTCTGTGGGTCCCATCGAGGACTGTTGTGTAATGTTATTACTTCGTTTTCCACCCGCACGAAAGTGCCTGGTGGGCACCTTTGAATCGTTTCTATGCGGGTTTGGCGGGTTTCGCTAACACTTGCATAGGTCCGATTCTGAGGGTGTTACAGCAGGTGATGCAAGGAACTTATAGTTTGGTCTAAGTACAGGTGGCGTGAATCCTTTTGGGGAGCAGATCTGCAGTCACAGGACCTGGCCTGTGACTATGTATCTACAACCTTCCACCTTGGTTGTGCATGAAGCGTAAGTCCATTATGATGCCAGTGCTCATCCAAGGCCCGAAGCAACCGGGCAACAACATTGATGTGTACCTAAGGCCATTAGTTGAAGAACTGTTACAGCTGTGGGGCAAACCAAGTGTACATGCGTGGGATGAGAACAAACAGGAGCCATTTGACCTATGAGGGTTGCTTTTCGTAACCATCAATGATTGGCCTGCTCTTAGTAACCTTTCAGGACAGACAAACAAGGGATATGAGGCATGCACACACTGTTTAGATAAGAGTGAAGGTACATATTTGCATAAATGCAAGAAGGTTGTGTACCTGGAGAATCGATGATTTCTTCCTACTAATCATCCCGTAAGAAAGAAAGGCAAGCATTTCAAAGGTGAGGCAGATCACTGGAAGAAGCCTGAACTCCCTGCTGGTGATGATGTATTTGGTATGGTCAAGTACATAGAAGTAATCTTTGGAAAGGGTCCCGGCGGTGGATCAGTTCTAAACGACGTCGCTACCGGACACACACCCATGTGGAAGAAGAAATCTATATTTTGGGAGCTGCCATATTGGAAAGTCATACGTGTCCGCTCTTCAATCGACGTGATGCACGTGACGAAGAATCTTTGCGTGAACCTGCTAGGATTCCTAGGCATGTATGGGAAGACAAAAGATACACCAGAAGCACGGGAGTACCAACAAATTATGAAAGACCCAAAGAGCATGCATACACAGAACAAGACGGATAAAGGGTGTCACTTAAGTCGCGCCAGCTATGCTCTTACCAAAGCAGAGAAGGAAATTTTTTTTGAAGTCCTTTACAGTATCAAGGTGTCGTCTGGATTCTCATATAATATAAAGGGGATAATAAATATGGCAGAGAAAAATTCCAAAACCTGAAGTCTCATGACTGTCACGTGATTAGGACGCAGTTGCTTCCGATTGCATTGAGGGGGCTTCTACCGGAAAATGTTTGAGTACCCATTGTGAAGTTGTGTGCATTCCTCAATGCAATATCGCAGAAGGTAATCAATCCAGATATTCTGCCAAGGTTACAGAAGGATGTGGTACAATGTCTTGTTAGTTTTGAGTTGGTGTTCCCACCATCCTTCTTCAATATTATGACGCATCTCCTGGTTCACCTAGTGGAAGAGATTGCCATTCTCGGTCCTGTATTTCTACACAATATGTTCCCCTTTGAGAGGTTCATGGGAGTCTTAAAGAAATATGTTCATAACCGTGCTAGACTAGAAGGAAGCATCTCCAAGGGATATGGAACAGAGGAGGTCATTGAGTTTTGTGTTGACTTTATTCCTGACCTTAAGCTGATTGGTGTTCCTGACTCGCGGCATGAGGGAAGACTAAGTGGAAAAGGTACACTGGGAAATAAAACAATGATATGTAGGGCCGGGGATTCTTTCACTAAAGCACACTACACAGTTCTACATAATTCCACCTTGGCAGCTCCGTATATCGAGGAACACAAGAATATTGTACGCTCCAAAAACCCGGGGAAGCCTGACTCGTGGATTATAGATGAACACATGAAGTCTTTTGGCGGTTGGGTGCGGACACATCTCTTGAATGACACCACTATTGGAGATCAGCTATACTTCTTGTCCATGTCACCATCTTCTACTATATTGAATACCCAAGGGTACGAAATAAATGGGAATACATTCTACACGATCGCCAAAGATAAAATGAGCACCAACCAAAACATTGGTGTCCGCTTTGATGCAACGGACGAGAATGGGCAAAAGGACACATACTATGGTTACATAGAGGAGATATGGGAACTTGACTATGGAGTCTCTTTTAAGGTCCCTTTGTTTCGCTGAAAATGGGTTAACCTGAATGAGGAAAAGGTAAAGATAGACTAGTTGTACAGAATGAAAACAGTGGATATCAACAATCTTGGTTACAAAGATGAACCATTCGTCCTAGCCAATGATGTGTCTCAGGTTTTTTATGTGAAGGACATGTCCTCCAGACCGAAAAAAGAAAAAATAAGCAAATGAATACATCATATGATGAGCCAAAGCGTCACATAGTTCTTTCAGGGAAAAGAAACATCGTGGGAATCAAGGACAAGAAAGAAATGTCAGAAGATTATAATAAGTTTGATGAAATTCCGTCCTTCACAGTGAAAACTGACCCAAGCATTCCGTTAAGTAAAGAAGATGCTCCATGGTTACGTCTGAAGCGCTCATAAGGAAGGACATACGCCAAGAAGTTCATGCTCATATTGTGTACCCCTAGTTCATGTCTGGCCGGTCGGCCATATTGTGAACCTAAATGCCATGAGACATGATAGCTCATTTTGTGAAGGATATTTTATGATTTTTGCAATTTTCCAAGTTTAATAAATGTATTGAGTGTTAGTCCCGGTTTGTAGCTAGACAGGTACTATAGGGGGGCCTTTAGTCCCGATTTTGTAGTCTCAGTTTTTAATATTAATAAATGTCTTGAGTGTTAGTCTCATTTTTTGGCTGGACCAGGACTAAAGGGGGTCCTTTAGTCCCGATTCGTAGAACGACTTTCCTGAACTATGAAGAAGTTGCCCGATTTGTACTTACCATTAAGATCTGATCTCCAAACGTGTGTGGTCACATATTAGGGAGTGCCTCTATGACCAGTTTCTTGGAGATGCCGGAGGACTAGGCTCCGGCGGCATCTCCCTGAAACTGGCCATAGTGGTGTCCCTTCTCTCGCACACCATCTTGCATCTTGTAACTTCTCTAACTAGATCAATACGCCTGGGAGCTAACTAGCTAGTTTCACATATTAGGGAGTGCCTCTATGGCCAGCTTGTTGGAAATGCCGGAGGACAGGGCTCCGACGGCATCTCCCTCAAGCTGGCCGTAGTGGTGTCCCTGCTTTCGAAAACCATCTTAGAGATGCCTCAAACTGGCTGGAGGACTGGACTCACAAGGATGCCTATTTATAGTACAAGCAGCTCGGCATAGTATCGACACTCATGACATAATGTCGACACTCACCCCTATTATTAGTGCTGACTCATGTTTTGTCCCGGTTGGTGTCTCCAACCGGGACTAAAGGTTCATCTTTAGTCCCGGTTGGTGACACCATCCGGGACAAGGTACAAGCCGCACGACATAATATCGACACTCACCCCTATCATTAGTGCTGTCTGGCCCAGCATGCCGAAATACCTCCAACCGGGACTAAAGATGAACCCTTTCCCTCTATTTATAGGTCTTTCCCTCTATTTATAGGTTGCCCACCTCCGCATGACCTATCATGTTCGAGGTTTCATGGCTTTCGGTCAAAATGACCGATGTTATGTGCTAAATCGTGGCATAGTTTGTGATAATGTGCCCATATTATGCATGCATGTGGACATTGGGATGGAGAAAAATGTTGTAGGAGGAAGTTTTCCTTTTCGTCGCACGGAAAAGCCATTTTCCATTTTCTGAGCGCAAAAACGGGTCGTTTTGTGAAGCAACCACCAAAATGCTGTTTCAGAATGCTACCGTCCCATTTTTATAAAATACTAGACCCCCTTACATGGACATTATCCCAACCGGGATATCTCAAACCTTTCCGTCCATCCCGGGTAAAAAGGACAAATGTCTGCCGAATTGGTAGGAAGTGGGTCCGATTTGTACTATAGGCACATGATCTAACGCCCGTGATTTTTTGAAAAACTCATTTTTAGACTCGGCAATATGTGGTTTCTTCAAAGATCCAATGCAAGTTCTAAAGATGCTCATCCCCTATCTTTGTGCACGCCTAACATACTTTGCGTGGTGTCATATTATGTGACATAGTTGCAAGGAAAAATACCAGACTTGGTATATTGATCATGTCTCGAAAAAACCTTCACAAAATGACCTATCATGTTCGAGGTTTCATGGCTTTCGGTCCAAATGACCAATGTTATGTCCTGAATTGTGGCATAGTTTGTGATAGTGTGCCCATATTATGCATGCATGTGGACATTGGGATGGAGAACAATGTTGCAGGAGGAAGTTTTCCTTTTCGTCGGACGGAAAAGCCATTTTCCATTTTCTAAGCGCAAAAAACGGGTCGTTTTGTGAAGCAACCCAAAATGTTGTTTCAGAATGCTACCGTCCCATTTTTATAAAATACTAGACCACCTTACATGGTATATCTCCCAACCGATAGATCTCAAACCTTTCCGTCCATCCCGGGTAAAAAGGACAAATGTCTCCGAATCGGGAGGAAGTTGGTCCGGTTTGTACTATAGGTACATGATCTAACGCCCGTGATTTTTTGAAAAAATCATTTTTAGACTCACAATATGTGGTTTCTTTATAGATCCAATGCAAGTTCTAACGATGTGCGTCCCCTATCTTCATGCACATCGGTTCGACCTTAGTCCAAAAAGGGAAAAAATTCAAAACGGGCATAAGAAATTCAAAACAATGTCCGAACAATGTAAATCCTTCACGTGGTGTCATATTATGTGACATAGTTGCAAGGAAAAATACCATACTTGGTATATTGATCATGTCTCAAAAAATTCTTCACAAAATGACCTATCATGTTTGAGATTTCATGGCTTTTGGTTCAAATGACCGATGTTATATGCTGAATTGAGGCATAGTTTGTGATACTGTGCCCATATTATGCATGCATATGGACATTGGGATGGAGAACAATGTTGCAGGAGGAAGTTTTCCTTTTCATCGCACGGAAAAGCCATTTTCCATTTTCCGAGCGCAAAAAACGGGTCGTTTTCTAAAGCAACCACCAAAATGCTGTTTTAGAATGCTACTGTCCCATTTTTATAAAATACTAGACCACCTTACATGGACTATCTCCCAGTCGGGAGATCTCAAACCTTTCCGTCCATCCCGGGTAAAAAGGACAAATATCTGCCGAATCGGTAGGAAGTGGGTCCGATTTGTACTACAGGTACATGATCTGACGCCCGTGATTTTTTAAAAAAAAAATCATTTTTAGACTCGCAATATTTGGTTTCTTCAGATATCCAAAGCAAGTTCTAATGATGCTCGTCCCCTATCTTCATGCACGCCGGTTCGACCTTAGTTCGAAAAGGATAAAATTCAAAACATGCATAAGAAATTCAAAAAAATGTCTGAACAATGTAAACCCTTCGCGTGGTGTCATATTATGTGACATAGTCGCAAGGAAAAATACCAGACTTGGTATATTTATCATGTCTCAAAAAAACCTTCACAAAATGACCTATCATGTTCGAGGTTTCATGGCTTTCGGTCCAAATGACTGATGTTATGTGCTGAATCATGACATAGTTTGTGATACTGTGCCCATATTATGCATGCATGTGGACACTGGGATGGAGAACAATGTTGCAGGAGGAAGTTTTCCTTTTCGTCGCACGGAAAAGCCATTTTCGATTTTTCCGAGCAAAAAAAGGGTCGTTTTGTGAAGCAACCACCAAAATGCTGTTTCAGAATGCTACCGTCCCATTTTTCTAAAATACGAGACCACCTTACATGTACTATATCCCAACCGGGAGATCTCAATCCTTTTTGTCCATATCGGGTAAAAAAGACAAATGTCTGCCGAATCGGTAGGAAGTGGGTCCGGTTTGTACTACAGGTACATGATCTAACGCCTGTGATTTTTTGAAAAAATCATTTTTAGACATGCAATATGTGGTTTCTTCAGACATCCAATGCAAGTTCTAACGATGCTCGTCCCCTATCGTCATGCACGCCGGTTCGACCTTAGTTCGAAAAGGGAAAAATTGAAAACAGGCATAAGAAATTCAAAAGAATGTCCGAATAATGTAAATCCTTCATGTGGTGTCATATTATGTGACATAGTTGCAAGGAAAAATACCAGACTTGGTATATTGATCATGTCTCGAAAAAACCTTTACAAAATGACTTATCGTGTTCGAGGTTTCATGGCTTTCAGTCCAAATGACCGATGCTATATGCTAAATCGGGGCATAGTTTATGATACTGTGCCCATATTATACATGCATGTGTACATTGCGATGGAGAACAATATTGCAGGACGAATGTGTAGAGATCTCAACCTAATAAGGTAGATACCTCCTGTGTTTAGAATGCTAGTCCCTGGATCAATAGCTAGCATCCACAGTTAAGATGTAATATCAAGATACAAAGGTCATAATATAAATTTATAACCAGGAATAACATAATTTTATTACATCATTACATAGCTCATTAGGCTATTATATTACAATGCAGCGGAATAACTTATAAGTAGGGGTCCTTCATCTTCAAAGTGCCACAGGAAGATGTTGGTTGTAGACTTTGTAATCCTAGTCAATCAAACTTCACTAAAATCAATCAAACCTGCAACATTACAAGTTACAGCCACAAGGATCAATACATTTGAATTGTATTGGCAAGTTTCACTTCTATGTTTAATAAGAGTGGATCCTATCAATACATGCATATTTGGCTAAGTAGAGTTTAAGGTTTATTTGCACAAGGCAATATTTTATCCTATCTTTTCAAAATGGTTTTGGTCCTTTGTCAAATTACTTTTTACAAGTTCCTTGAAACTCCTTGGTAGAAACTCAAGTGTTCAAGTCCTTGTCAAAATCTCTTGAGCTCCTTGGTAACCCCAAGTGCCTCAAGTTTTATAATATCTCATGAGTTCCTTGGTAACCCCAAGTGTTCATGTTTTCATCAAAATCTCTTGAGCACCTTGGTAACCCCAAGTGCATCAAGTTTAACAAAATCTCTTTGAATTCCTTGGTACCCCCAAGTGCATCAAGTTTTTATTTTAGAAGTTGGAATGTCGAGATCTCCCATAGTTCAAACTTTAGTTGCTCAGTATTGTCCATAACCGGGGACACGGCTAAGTACTTAGATTTTTATTATCTTCTGCAGAAGGAGTACACTTTACCCACATGTCACTATCCCATCTTGTTGCCACCAGTGGCCTACTGGATTAGTGCTCACCAAGATGGAGTACTGGCAGATTGAGAATGTGACGAAGTCTTTCCAAAGGGTCCTCCCATACACCATTGCTAGCTTGCCTTCAGCACCCATGAAGCATTCCAGATCCCCATGTCCAGTTAACTGAAGACAGTGCATGGGTCTTCCCAATGTAGTTGACTAAGCCAGAGCCATAATAGCATGTGGTTGCACACGAAAGCCACAATTGGAGAAACATGTTCAATCTCTAAGTTTCCTAGGTGGTTTTCTTTTGGAGCACAACACAAAGTGAATCCCATAGACATGGTTCCTTTTGTTGCCACCTTCTCCAAAACTTAAAGTGTCCACCACCTAGGTGGTTCATTGAGTCCTTGTTTTATTATGTAAAACACAAGTCCTTTTCTCATCCTTTGTAAAATCTCAACATGTGTCTCTTTTCAAAATATAGTATGGCTAAGCATGTATCAACTACAATATTTCACTAAGAAGTGTATAGGGAATCCTATTAGGATTTAGCATAGCATAAGTATAAAATTTGTTTTCATGCATGTTTTCAAAATCCACTAAGTATAATGAAAACGGTAGGACTTTAGATGATAGTGTCACTTGCCTTTTTGGTAGGGAATGGTGGTTCACTCCTTGATCTTGCTAGTCTCACACTTTGCTAAATTTCACTACAAGTCAATCAAGCAAACACAAAATCAACTAACATTCCAACCAAAGTCAAACAAACAATTTCACACTCACAAAGCAATGGAATCTAAGTCATGCATAAGTATGCAGGGGATGGTTCTATTGCAAGGATGGTCTCCACTAGGTTTCTAAACTTTGTAAGGTCCAAATTGGTCATTTACCAAAATGGCAAAGTCATTAGTTAGAGGGTTTTGCCCAAAAATTATTTGAAAATCCATTCACCATTTTATGTGGTGGAAAGTGGTTTTATCAAATCAAAAATCTTTAAGTTTCTCACCAAAAGTTTCTAACTCTCAAGACTTGGTGTTTTGGGTCAGTAGCTTTGAATTAAATATTTTCTCAAAGTTTTTATTCCAAAATCCTTTTTCATAATAAAACCATTATCTTTTACTTAGCTAGAAATAGACTAATTCAATTAATCAATTCTAAATTTTTCCAATTCCATTTTCAAAACCATGGGTTGGTTCCTAGGGTCAGTAAGGTCACAACAAACCACTTTGCAAAAGTTTTAACCCTAAAATCAATTTTAAACAATTTTTCTACTCTAAACAAGCTCACAAAAGAATCTGCACAAACAAGCAAACTAACAGATACTATTTGCTAAACCAAGGGCATGGCTGGCTAGGTCTTGCTCTCCTGAATCCAACGACATAAAATTTGTAATTTTTGGACGTGTGGATCCAAAGTTACAAGGGTTTGAAGTTTGAAAATAATTCTGTTTTCAAATCTGTTTTTAAACAGATTAGGTGACACGCGGCGTGTTTTAACTGGACGGTACCGATTCGGCCGGATCGGCGACGCGGTGCGTTGGATCTAATTTGATCGCACGGCACAGGGCGCGTACCTCTTCGCGGCTTAAGTGACCTATCGTAGGCATTGGATTAAGATCTTACGGATGCTATTGTTCGGTCACAGATGGGCGGCGCCGCGTGGTGGTGGACGGCGGCGACGGCCAGACAAAGTGCTCGCGGTGGTTCTAGGAAGCGAGAGAGGAAGAGAGGAGGGTGCTGGGAGATGCATCTGGGAGTGGGGAAGTTGTCAGCGTGCTCAGGGAGGCTCGGGGCGGTGTCGTGTCGCCGGAATCGGCGAGGAGGGTCGTCGGAGACAGAGCGGCTCAGGGAGAAATTGGAGCGGCCTGGGGGCGTGCTTTGGGGAGGGGTCAGAGGGGAATTGAAGAATGGACGCTGGCGTTTTATCGAGCATGGTCAAGGCGAGGTAAAGGCGTGGCATTATGGCGTATTGAATCCGCGGAATCACAGCAGGTAACGGCGTCGAGGGAGGAAGAAGGGGTCGCGCGGGTGAGAAAGAAGAACAGGAGGAGTGGGGTCCACCAGTCAGTGGGAAAAGAAAAGAGAGTGAGGTCCACTAGTCAGTGTCACTGCGGGTTAACTAATTGGTGTGAATCGTTTTCTTTCGGGGTGAGGTGTTGGGATGGTTGGTGGGCTTCCTGGGCTGCTGGGTTGGGTCTGGTTCAAATCCATTTTTTTATTCTGTAACCTTTTCTTTTTCCTATTTCTGATTTCTGTTTTGAAATTCCAAACATTCAAACATCAATCAAAACAATTCAAACAACACCAAACTTTGTAATATTGAAATTAGTTCTGTTTAGTAACATGAATCAAAATCCAAATTCAAATTAATAATTTTAATAATAGGGTCTATTATTATTTAATTAAATAAATGTACCAATTATTAAATCCATAGGTTTTGTTTTATTTCAAAGCTCTATCCAATATTTTCCAAACCAAATCAGTAGATTTTATTTGAGGATAAAGAATACTTGGAAAGCTTGTTTTTGAAATAAAATAACATTTTTATTATAGGGTCCAATAACAATTAAATGAATAGTCTTTATTCATTTAATTCAAATAGGATTTGTTTTATTAAAATATTTATTTTGAATTCTAAAATAAAACCAAAACACTTCAGTAGGTTTTAATTAAGAAAATAAAATACTTAGAGAACTTATTTAAAATAATTTAATAAGTTTTGATGTTTTAATTAAAATGGTAAAACCTTTTATTTAAATAAGATTGGATATTAAATCCTTATTAATTTATTTAAATAAACCTTTACTATTTTTATTCAAAACAAAATGTTTTAATTAAAAGCTTGGTCAATGTTTAATTTGGCTTTATAAAATAATCTTTATTTATGAATCCACCTTTTCATTTGAAAACAAAATCTTTTATTAAAAGATCAAAAATAATAATTCCCAAAATATTTTATTTTCCTTTATTTAATGTTTATCTTTATGAATCCCTTTAGGATTTAATTGATTCAAATTGGTTTGAAGTTCCAATTGAATTCAAAAAGTTTCTTCTGGCCCTGAAAATCAAACAAAGTTTTATTTTATTCATTTATTTTCACATTACAAGATTTGGAAAATCTTGGGATGTGACAGAATGTTTCCTTTTCGTCGCACGGAAAAGCCATTTTCCATTTTCCGAGCGTAAAAAATGGGTCGTTTTATGAAGCAAGCACCAAAATGCTGTTTCAGAATGCTACCGTCCCATTTTTCTAAAATACTAGACAACCTTAGATGGACTATCTCCCAACTAGAAGATCTCAAATGTTTCCGTCCTTCCCGGGTAAAAAGGATAAATGTCTGCCGAATCGGCAGAAAGTGGGTCCGGTTTGTACTATAGGTACATGATCTAACGCCCGTTATTTTTTGAAAAAATCATATTTAGACTCGCAATATGTGGTTCTTCATAGATTCAATGCAAGTTCTAACGATGCTCGTCCCCTATCTTCATGCACGTCGGTTCGAATTTAGTTCGAAAAGGGAAAAATTCAAAACGGGCATAAGAAATTTAAAAAAGGTCTGAACAATGTAAATCCTTCGCGTGGTGTCATATTATGTGACATAGTTGCAAGGAAAAATACCAGAATTGGTATATTGATCATGTCTCAAAAAAACCTTCACAAAATGATTTATCATGTTCGAGGTTTCATGCCTTTCGGTCCAAATGACCGATGTTATGTGCTGAATTGCGGCATAGTTTGTGATACTGTGCCCATATTATGCATGCATGTGTACATTTGGATGGAGAACAATGTTGCAGGATGAAGTTTTCCTTTTCGTCACATGGAAAAGCCATTTTCCATTTCCCGAGTGCAAAAAACAGGTCATTTTGTGAAGCAACCACCAAAATGCTGTTTTAGAATGCTACCGTCCTATTTTTTCTAAAATACTAGACCACCTTACATGGACTATCTCCCAATCGGGAGATCTCAAACCTTTCTGTCCATCCCGGGTAAAAAGGACAAATATCTGCCGAATCGGGAGGAAGTGGGTCCGGTTTGTACTACAGGTACATGATCTAACGCCCGTGATTTTTTGAAAAAATCATTTTTAGACTCGCAATATGTGGTTTCTTTAGAGATCCAATTCAAGTTCTAACGATGTTCGTCCCCTATCTTCATGCACGCCGGTTCGACCTTAGTTCGAAAAGGGAAAAATTCAAAACGGGCATAAGAAATTTAAAAAAAGTCCGAACAATGTAAATCCTTCGCATCGTGTTATATTATGTGACATAGTTTCAAGGAAAATACCAGACTTATTATATTGATAATGTCTCGAATAAACCTTCACAAAATGACCTATCATGTTCGAGGTTTCAAGGCTTTCGGTCCAACTGACCGATGTTATTTACTGAATTGTGGCATAGTTTGTGATACTATGCCCATATTATGCATGCATGTGGCCATTGGGATGGAGAACAATATTGCAGGAGGAAGTTTTCCTTTTCGTCGCACAGAAAAGCTATTTTTCATTTTCCGAGCGCAAAAAACGGGTCGTTTTATGAAGCAACCACCAAAATGCTGTGTTCGAATGCTACCGTCCAATTTTTCTAAAATACTAGACCACCTTACATGGACTATCTCCCAGTCGGGAGATCTCAAACCTTTCCGTCCATCCCGGGTAAAAAGGACAAATATCTGCCGAATCGGCAGGAATTGGGTCCGATTTGTACTACAGGTACATGATCTGACGCCCGTGATTTTTTTAAAAAAAAATCATTTTTAGACTCGCAATATGTGGTTTCTTCAGATATCCAATGCAAGTTCTAATGATGCTCGTCCTCTATCTTCATGCACGTCGGTTCGACCTTAGTTCGAAAAGGATAAAATTCAAAACATGCATAAGAAATTCAAAAAAATGTCTGAACAATGTAAATCCTTCGCGTGGTGTCATATTATGTGACATAGTTGCAAGAGAAAATACCAGACTTGGTATATTGATTATGTCTCAAAAAAAACCTCCACAAAATGACCTATCATGTTCGAGGTTTCATGGCTTTCGGTCCAAATGACCGATGTTATGTGCTGAATTGCGGCATAGTTTGTGATATTGTGCCCATATTATGCATGCATGTGTACATTTGGATGGAGAACAATGTTGCAGGAGGAAGTTTTCCTTTTCGTCGCACGGAAAAGCCATTTTCCATTTTCCGAGTGCAAAAAATGGGTCGTTTTATGAAGCAACCACATAATGCTATTTTAGAATGCTACTGTCCCATTTTTATAAAATACTAGACCACCTTATATGAACTATCTCCCAACCGGGAGATCTTAAACCTTTCCGTCCATCCCGGGTAAAAAGGACAATGTCCGGTTTGTACTACAGGTACATGATATAACGCTTGTGATTTTTTGAAAAAATCATTTTTAGACATATAATAAGTGGTTTCTTCGGACATCCAATGCAAGTTCTAACGATGCCCGTCCCCTATCGTCATGCACGCCGGTTCGACCTTAGTTCGAAAAGGGAAAAATTGAAAACGGGCATAAGAAATTCAAAAGAATGTCCGAATAATGTAAATCCTTCACGTGGTGTCATATTATGTGACATAGTTGCAAAAAAAATACCAGACTTGGTATATTGATCATGTCTCGAAAAAACCTTTACAAAATAACTTATCGTGTTTGAGGTTTCATGGCTTTCAGTCCAAATGACCGATGTTATATGCTAAATCGGGGCATAGTTTATGATACTGTGCCCATATTATACATGCATGTGTACATTGCGATGGAGAACAATATTGCAGGACGAATGTTTCCTTTTCGTCGCATGGAAAAGCCATTTTCCATTTTCCGAGCGTAAAAAATGGGTCGTTTTATGAAGCAAGCACCAAAATGCTGTTTCAGAATGCTACCGTCCCATTTTTCTAAAATACTAGACAACCTTACATGGACTATCTCCCAACTGGAAGATCTCAAATGTTTCCGTCCTTCCCGGGTAAAAAGGATAAATGTCTGCCGAATCGGTAGAAAGTGGGTCCGGTTTGTAGTATAGGTACATGATCTAACGCCCGTTATTTTTTGAAAAAATCATTTTTAGACTCGCAATATGTGGTTCTTCATAGATCCAATGCAAGTTCTAACGATGCTCGTCCCCTATCTTCATGCACGTCGGTTCGACCTTAGTTCGAAAAGGGGAAAATTCAAAACAGGCATAAGAAATTCAAAAAAATGTCCGAACAATGTAAATCCTTCGCGTGGTGTCATATTATGTGACATAGTTGAAAGGAAAATCCTTCATCCCCTATTTTCCATTTTTTTTATTTTAAATGGTGAATAGTTTAAATGGTTACATTATTTATTTTTAAAAATAGAAAATGCTTTTGAATGAGTTATTCAAATTCAAACACTTTTATGTTTAAATTTTTTCTAAATTCCAAATTAATATGCAAAAAATATAAGTTAATTCATTTTTAATTCTAAATGGTTAATAGTTTAAATGGTTACATTAATTATTTTTAAAAATAGAAAATGGTTTTGAATTAGTTATTCAAATTCAAACACTTTTTATGTTTAAAGTTTTTCTAAATTCCAAATTAATATACGAAAATATAAGTTAATTCATTTTTAATTTTAAATGGTTAGTAGTTTAAATGGTTACATTAATTATTTTAAAAAACATAAAATGGTTTTGCATTAGTTATTCAAATTCAAACATTATGTTTAAAGTTTTTCTAAATTCTGAATTAATATATAAAAAATATAAGTTAATTCATTTTTAATTTTAAATGGTTAATAGTTTAAGTGGTTACTTTAATTATTTTTAAAAACAGAAAATAGTTTTGAATTAGTTATTCAAATTCAAACACTTTTTATGTTTAAAGTTCTTCAATATTCCAAAATAATTATCATTTAAAAAACATTACGAATTTAAATCTTAAAATAAAAAATAAGACGGGAACAGAGAGATAATTTGTGAAAAAATTGAAAACCAGGACTAAAGACGCGCGCACCGCTTGGGTTCAGCCTAAAATATTAAAAAAAAAGTGGAGCATACGTCCCGGTTGGTGGCACCAATCGGGACGTATGGTCCCTCGCTTTTATAAACGACGCACGCCCGTTCCTCTCCTTCTCCTTCTCCATTCTATGCAACCCGACACGCACACAGAGCTGAGAGACGCCACCGTCCCGATCCCACGTCGTCGACAGGCTGCCCCATCCTTGCGTGCACGCCGTCGTCGTCAGCGCCGCCGCCTCCGCCGCGCGTTCCGGCCGCCTCCGTCCTCCATCTCCGGCCGCGCATGTCCAGCGCCGCCACCGCCACCTACGTCTCTAGCCATGTCCAGCGCCGCCCGCCGCCTCTCCCTCTCCTCCTGGACCGCCACAACCCCACCGCTCGACCGCCACAGCGCCGCCCGCGCCCACCGCCACCGCCGGTACCACGTACACCCGAGAGGGCCCCTTCCTTTTAGGTGTGTATGCATGTATGTAGATGTATATATTTACATTTTAGGTGTGTATGCATGTATGTATATATTATTTAGATTTTAGGTGTATGTGGATGATTTAGTTGTTAGATGATTTAGATATTTTTAGATGATGTAGATGATTTAGTTGATGATTATTTTAGATGTATGTAGATGATTTAGTTGTTAGATGATTTAAGTTGTAAATAATATTATTTCATCACTTCCATATGGGGGCCCACTACGGGCCGGCGAGCCACGCCGACGCGCGGTGGTGTTGGCCACTACGGGCGCGAGCAGGCCGCGATGGGTCCGGCGCGCCACTGCAGAGGGGCACGAGGCGCGGCGGCGTCGGCGCGCGCGCGTACTGGGGCGGGTAGAGCACGGGAGGATAGGGCCAATTTTAATATGTATATTATCATATTTTTTATATATTTTTTATATGTTATCTTATTGTGTATATGTAGTATATGTATATGTATATGTATATTATCATATTTTTGATATATTATCATATTTTGTATATGTATATGTATATTATCATATTATCATATTTTTTATATACTATGTTTCCAATAGGAAATGAATAAATCTTATAAATTTAATAACTATTGTTTAATAATTTAGAAAAATATGCTTAATATATGAAATTTTTCAGAAAAATAAAATGTACAACTTAAAAGTATTACCATACATTATTATGTTAACTATTTAAATAATTATTATTTGATAAATATTTTATAAGTATTAATAGTTTCAAAATTCATATTTTAATATTCATAAATGAGAAAAATATAAATTATATAACAAAATTTTGGTAAAAATAATATACCAAAATAGTATACCTAAGTGACCCCTCACATATGCATCCGAGGTTTCTCCGAACTAGGTTTTAGACCCCTCGGAACTCCGGAATATTTATTTTAGTTGACTTGTATTATTGTAAATATTGTAAATTCATTTTTATTATTGTGTATGTATATATTAGGATTTCTCCGAATTAGGGTTTATATCTCTCAACACCCTACCTAACCTTCTCCCTTAGCCTCTTTGACTTATCCATTTTTCCACCTATGCAGAAAATATGGAACCACATGACAGAGACGAAGAAAAGGAAGAGTTGGTCTATGGTCTGATCCGCGAGGAGGAAAATGTCGATGTATCGACGTTTTTGAACAACTCCGGTGAGGGTGATCCTTTTTTTGACGGAAGAGACGACTTCTTGAGGGATAAGGTGATGCCTTCCATGAGGGAGAAGGCGATGCCTTCTGTGATCGAGAAGACGACCGCTCCGGTGAGGTGCATGTAATATAATTAATTCATTAATTAATCATCTGTTGTCTATATACAAATATTAACGACGATCTTTCTTGTTTTAGCCCTCCGGATCGAGCAAATGTACTAAAAAGAGCAGACGAGGCCCAACCAAAAAGTTGGAAGACCATGAGAGGTTCAGGATCGAAGAAGTAGGTGATGACGGCAAACCGACGGCTCCCCTTGTTGGCGCAAACAAATTTGTGGCACAATGCGGAGTAATCGTTAGGGACTTCGTCCTGATCACCATTCGAAATTGGAATAGGCCTGCTAATGCGGAAGAAGAGGGAACGTCTTTATTTCTCCCTACCATGGCCAAAGATTTACTATGGAAGAGTCTCATGCTTAATTTCACCCTACCAAAGGTAGAGCTGGATCCAAATGCGGAGGATCCAGTTGAGGACACCAAGCAACATGCCAAATCCATGCAGATGAAGGTCAGGGAGTGGGATTTGAAGAAGATGACCTAGTGTTTCACCAACTAGAAGAAAAGATTGCACCTTGACTATGTCGTGAAAGAGAAGACTCTGGATTTCGAGAAGATTTAGTATCAGAAGTTAAAACCATTCTGGGCTGAGTTTGTGAATTACAAGACATCAGAAAAAGCTAAGAAAATGTCTGCAATGAATAAGCTAAATGCTGCTAACAAGAAGTGTCACCATACTATGGGCCAAGGTGGCTATAGAGTTGGCATTCCTAAGTGGAAGAAACTTGAGGATGAATTGCATGCTAACAAGATCATCCCAGAGACATACGATTGGATCGAACGTGCAAAGAATTGGTTTTACGGGCATGGGGGCATGTTGGACTCAGAAGGGAAGTGTATATATAACATAAGACATAAAGAAGACCCCTTGCTAATCGAGAAGATAAGAAAAGCAGTAAAGGTTGTTATAGATGGGGACTTCATTCCCGATAGAGAGAATGACGAGCTCACACTCGCCCTTGGAAATAAGGAACACGATGGACGAACACAAGGCACAATAGGCTCCCAACCATGGAGCACTGGGTTTCCGAAGAGAGGAAGAAATATCCTGATAGAAGCCGTAAGAGGAGAAAGGACAAGGCGGAAGTTGAAGCAAATATTCAGGCAGACCGGATGCGTAAAATTGAAGAACAAATAAAGCAACAACAAGATCAAATTAACGCACTTATCCAGCAAGGTACTACCGGCCTATCTCAGGAGCACATGGTGGTAGAACCTGCATTCGATGCTACCGGCCTATCGAATAATAGAAAAGGCAGTGTGGCTTCCACCAAGGTCCCGGTTGATGACGATGACGATGGTGCACCGATGATGGCTCGTGTTGGCTACCCAGTGGATGATATAATGCAGGTGACACACTGCGAGCTACATCTCAAAGTTGTGAACATAACAATGAAGGTGGCGCTCGGCTATGCCTTGCCAATTGGACCTGCACCAACTTACCATTGTCGTCCGGTTCCATAGGGCTACGCTGTTGTCGGGGTGGATGAAGTCATGCCCAACTTTCAAAATTTGAAGCTTGACTACCCTGCAGGTGAAGGGGATGTGAACTGAACTGGGAGAAGAAACAAACGTCACCATTCTATGCCCAAAGGAATGTATCGTGCTTCCAAATCAGACGCCAAGGCCATCTTCGCCGCCGCCTCACCCGTCTCCAGTGCATCCGTCTTCGTCGCCTCACCCATCTCCGTCGCCTCACCCGGCTCCGTCGCCTCACCCGGCTCCGTCGCCTCACCAGTCTCCAGCGCAGCAGTCGCCACCGCGGCAGCCATCGCCGGCGCCTCAGAAAAAAGCGTAAGCGTACCACGGCTACTCTGCGGAGTGGTATGCGATCGCCGACACATAAACAGGAGCCTCTTCCAAAAGTACCAAAGGTTCCTCCCAAGAGAGCTTATGACTGCAGTGAAGAGGAGACTACAGCGATCGTCGAGGTGGAAACGATAGCGTTTTTCACTAAGCTGAGGCAGCCGAAAGAGCCAGAGTTCTCCAGCACCGAAGAAGATAAAGCCCGAGTGTTCAAAATGCTAAAGGTTCTTCACCAACCCGAGCCAAAGCTATCATCAGACTATGAGCGCTCTATTCTCAAGTCACATGCGGCACAACAACTATCGGAGAGCAGTACTGGTGCAAGCGGGAAATCTGTTGCCCATCTCGGAGAACAAACAAAACAATCTTGCGCCCCTCTCAAGGTGATTTCCCGTAACAATGTGGAGTCGAGCAAATATGCGACCGGAGAGCAGTATGATCCAGAGGTAGTTGAACTATACGGAGAAGCAGCCGCTGCTCAGGTATGAGTATTGCCCACTACTTATCCCAGTTACAGTACTTCTCCGAGACTCAAGTAGCATACAAATACCAGTACAGCAAACCTCTCGTCAAACCTGAGGAGGTAAAGAATCTACCAACAAAAATGCGAAGATTGCATAACTGGTACATGAATGCCACAAAGGCCGGGGCTAACTGGATACTGCTGAGGGTTACAAAAAAGCATTACGGGAAAGAAGTAGATGACGTGGTAGCCATTGAATTTGTTGAACTATTTCAATTATTCAATCAAGACACCTTGGACAAATCGATCATCTGTGCCTATTGTCTGTAAGTACTAATTCTGTAATTAATTAAGTCTCTAGCTATCTCACCTTGTTTATTGCATGTATATAATCATACTATAATATGCAGAATGAAGATTCTTGAATACAGCAGAGGACAAATCTATGACATTGGGTTCGTTGACCCATATATTGTTCATCAAGCTAATCTCAAAACAAGTCACCAGGATACGAGGATAATATTGTACACGCGTTAAGGTTTCAAGAAACCAGAAGGAAAATACTATTTCCTTACAACTTTGAGTGAGTGTTATTGTCTTGTATACACTTTCTATTTCGCCTACTCGATGTGAAGTGTATAATTGATGAGTTATGTATGCGCACCTTCCACTATATTCTGTTAATCATTCAACCTGACAAAGGGCGGGTACTAGTTATGGACTCGAAACATAAACCCCTTGAGAAGTGGAAGGACATGCAGATGATTCTCCATCGGTAATTCTAATCATTACGGCACTATATCGGGAACGTTCGTGAATTTCATGATATCAAGTAATTAATAACTTCTTTTATTTGTTTTCTTCGCCGGGCAGCGCTTGGAAACGGTTCACCAAGAAGGCTAGGGGTGTTTGGAAAGAGGAGCTTACATTTAAACCACTAGATGTAAGTACTACTAGCTATATCCGCACATCTCTTTGATTCTAGTTTTGATACCGTTATCATTCTTGATTATTATTTTGATTGAACTATGTTCTCGTAAAGTACCTGACGCGAGGACCAGGAAACAATTTATGTGGATACTATGTTTGCGAGTTCATCCGTGAGACGTGTTATGAGAAGGGCGGAAATTTAGAGCAACTTAACGTATGTAAACAATTGTCATAGTTTTTTATTACCATCAAATTGTGTTTAGTTTCATTCATATAGGTTGACTCCTTTTTTAAATCAGCTCGAACGGCTGCGGGACGGTCTTCTGCCAAAGGATCGCATACGAGCAATTCAGGAGGAATTGGCGGGATTCTTGGATTCAGAAGTCCTAAACCCAAAAGGAGAATACTATTAAGGAAGCAGGTGTATAGGCAATAGGGACACAAAGAGATTATTTTGTATGTATATCGAATGTAATATGTTCGACACTTGGATCTCTATTGTCATGATGATGTTGTGTAATATAATGGTTCCTTCATTGATGAGTAAAAATACAAAAAAACAATATAAATGAATTCTCTGCCGTGGCACAAAAAGTGGCCAAAATGCTACCGCGGCAAAAAAATATGGCCAAAATGAATTCTCTGCCGCGGCAGAGAAATATGGCAAATCTCTACCGCGGCAGAGAGTGTTTTGTCCCGGTTCGTGTTACGAACCGGGACGGTTATTCCTCCCCCTCGCGCAGAGCAGCGGCCACGTGGACCACAATTTGTTCCGGTTCGTGGCCTAACCGGGACTAAAGGGTCTGTTCGTGGCCTAACCGGACTAAAGGGTCAGGGTTTTAGTCCCGATTGCCCCGTCCCGATTGGACAACAGGGACTAAAACCCCTTACCAACCGGGATGCATGGATCTGTTTCTACTAGTGGAGGTATTTTCAATTTGGTTAGATATTCAGTTTTCGCGGCGAAAACTGGGTCAGGTCTCCATGCTAGCTCTTCAATAGTTGTAGCAAGAACTTTGAGAAAAAAGACTGAAACCAGTAGAGAGAAGACAAACCAGTTTGAATGCCATTTCCCAAAAGAAACAAATATTTTATAGTTTATAGGCATAATCCGTGCTGCGTAAAAAAGTCATCTTGATGGGTAGTTAACCATTTATTTTCTTGGAGAAAGAGAACTAAACCATGGAGTATATGCTCGTGTTTACCCATTCGACTACTCCCTACGGTTCATATTAATATTCTCAATTTATATATAAATATAGATAAAATTGAGACTATTAATATGAACAGAAGGAAGTAGAAAAAGATCATTATTATGACAATAGGATAGGCTTCCTCTACAGAAGCCTGTGACAGCTAGGCATAATGTATATATATGCTCCATGGAAATTGACGTCTCCTGCATCTCAAATCTTTGTTTATTACTGCAAAGGTGGAAATTGATAACTGTTAAATAGGATTATTTTGATTGGTAAAGTTAAAGCTACATATAGTATCTTACCACGTCGTAACTGCATTTCCTACAGGGCAACCTCAGTTGAGCCGGTGAGCAAGCCTGGTAGAAACGATGAATATATAAGAAAAGTGTACACTGTATTGGTTATCACGTTCCAAAAACAAAACTCTAATCTAAGTTAACAAGATGGTAATATCATTTCGAAAAAATAGCATCATATAAGACTGTTTTGCAAAAACATCATAATCAAAAGATATGAAGATTTGGAAATTAGGACTCACAATTTTTCCGAGTCTGACGGACATAAATCTTGTGAATGTCCAAGCCACTATCCACGAACAGCTTTACCAGTGCATTGACTCTAATATCGTCCTTGCAACACTTGATGATCTTCAGCTTTGTAAGGTGTGCGCAAGCAAGCAATCTCCCGGACAGTGGTCTACTATTGCCAGACATTGCCACTGCTTTACCGTTTCCCTTTATGCAGAAGGCAACAAAATAGTATTACGAGAAATGTGCTGAAATTAAAACAAAATGGCATCAAGTAACATACATACCGATCTGAGTTCAATAGAGAGCCTCTCCAGATTTGGGCAATGATCAAGGAAGGAGACTAATGGACCAAAGTCATCGGCCATACACCATTCACCGAGGAATAATGTCTTGAGATTGCTAAAAGTTGGGCACGTTTTCAGTTCCCTGTTCAGAATCACCTTCATATGGCACAGAGCAGTAAATTTGTCAGCTTCGTATAAACTAAGAGTACATATGTTGCACGCATTGTACACTGGAAAAATCTATTAGTTAGAATGTACCTTTTCATGTAGAGAAAAAATTGGTGATGAAAGAATGTTGGTAGAGAGAACATTTTGCATGCTAGCCGAGAGATATGAGTGAAATACGCATATGGACACATACCTCTCCAAGATCAGCAATGAGATCCAGACTTGAAGCATTTGAAACACTGACAAGGAGTTTATCTCCACCAAAAACGGTAAAGTCGTGATGACCGCCTAATGTGGAGTGATCCTCATCATCATGGTCGGAGCTCTGCGCATCGTCACATTCATCTGCAAGCTCGCCATCATATTGACATGTATGAATGCTATCGGTATCACTACCATAAGCATCATCGTAGAGATACGATGCATTTTCACCGGAATAGCTCAAATTCAGTTTATAATCATCGTCTTGTTCGGACATGTAGTAAGTATCTGTGGCTAAGAAAGAATCAGCCAGGATGATGGTGGCTGTGGATAGTGAGCCCATGGTACTGAACGAGGGAGCTCGGTTGTACGGTTTGACACAGAATAGTGGCACAAGGTTGGGAGCGGTAACATAGAGATCCACCCAGATTCTACACTTATCCATAGTCAAACTGGTGAGAGAATGGGATGATATGGTGTCGGTGCTGCCTTCAAGAATGCACTCCTTGAGCTCGAGGACTTGCAAACAAGGACAGTGAAAGGAGAGGTCCTCTAAGGTGTTGCCACCCAATCTTGCAGACCAGAGCTTGAGTTGCTGGAGGTGAGAGGAGGCGAATGAGATGTCGCCGATCTGAAAGCAGTCCGGGTGCTCGGGATGGTCGGTAACCTCGATAACCCGAGCGCGGCGTTCGATGGCATCGGTGACCCATCTGGCCACATCCGAAGAGTTGTAGGTCGGCTGTTCGTGGTCTTCGTCGTCCATCTCGTGCTCGCATTCAGTCGGCACGAACATCAGCCGGAGTGTGTCCAATGACACGGATGTGGACCGGCTGCGCAGGAAGCCGTCGACGAACCTGGATATGTTGTCCGGAGGTTGGCCATGAGTGTCGCTGCAGACCAGACGTAGATCGAGGCAGGGCGCCGAGGCCCAAACGTGGCGCCAGCGGCGCGAGAGGATGCAAGTCCGAGCAACCTCCCACGCCCTCATGCGGCCCCGTACCATGATCTCGTGCAGCACCTCGTCCGGCAGAGCGCTGATGTTGTCCACTTTAACCTGCTTCTTCTGCTTGGATTTCTTCCGGCGGGGCGCCATCCTTCGTTTTCTCTTCTTTTGTTTGGTTGTACTAAAACTCAAACAGAACAGATCTGCTGCATGCACATGGAGTCTAATTAACATGTTGCAAATTGGAATAATGAAACCTCTCGGCGAAGAAGTATTTCGTTCTTGGTAGAGACGATTGGAAGAAAAAAAAAAAGGAGGAACGGAGCTGACCTGACCTGCAGAAGCCGCCGTCGATCGGAGGAGAGTTGGAGAAAATAGGGTTTGTGGGTACGGCCGATGGAGGCTACGGAAGATATGGGCTGGAGGCGACTAGGGGAGCGCATATAACCGGTAAGGATTTACTCACTACTCCTTCATTAGCGGCATAAAACCTGAAACGGTTACTGATTAATCCGTTGTTACCGGGACGTGGAGGGAAACTTAAATTACTCAAGTTTTCGACAAGGCGTCATAAATGTTGGATTCGAACGCGAGCGAAGGCATGACTTGCGGCCTCCAAAAGGGCTTGAAACAATTTGTTGTTGTTTCTGCATCAATGTTGCAGCGTCGTCCAACAAGCAAATATTGGACGTGATCAGAGCATCTCCAGCAGCTCTAAAAAATAGAGAGACCCACAATTTTACTCCGAGACTAGTACGTTTGCGGTGGCGGGAGACATACCAAAGACCCATGTCCTCGATGTATCCGTTTGAGACGACAGTGCATCCAAACCCCATAAATTATATTTGTAGAAAATAAAACACAAACAATAAAAAAATAGAAATCTAATTATAAATATGCATTAAAAACTACATACTTCAACTAAAAAAGAAAAAAAGAAAAGACACAATAACAACAAAACATCCTACTCTAGAGTAGGGTGAGCTAGTAGGCGGCAGGGTCGTAGGTGCCGGCTTTGTTAGCGGGGCCTAGTTAGTCGTCATCGATCTCGATGAAGATCTAGGGTAGCAGCCAGACCATCGGCTCTGGCGGTGGAGCATTAGCTTGCGAGGAAGTGGTTGATGGGGTTGTTATCATTATCGACTCGTGGAGAGCCACACCCCTGCCCTCCCACTTCGCCTCCTCCTCTAGCAAAGATGCATCAATGGTGGCCTAGAGATCCTCCTCCTCGGCCATTGCCTGATCCTTCTTTAGCTCGTCCTTGATGACGAGCAGAAGCATCCAGGGCGGTTGCGAGGCCACGTACACGCTATGCTCACCCCGGTGTTGGGACCCGTCCCGTACGCCGGGTTATGGTGGGAGAAACACCCAGGCATGTGCCTCCTCCTCCTCCTCCTCCTCGTAGAACACATCATTGTCGAGGAGGCGTGCAGGAGAAACAGCGAAGGGCGCCGCCAAAGGACCCCGCCTCATGGTTTTGCGCCCTGACCTGAACCATCACTGATGCAGTCCGGCATGTGGTCATCACCATGTCACCCATTGAACCAAGATATCCAAGTCATTCTACTCCAACAAACGCACCCAAGATGAATTCCTTCCATCACTTGCCATCCTTTAGTCCTCATTTGAATCGAATGGTACTTGAGCCAAATGCCCATCTTAGAGCATCTCCACTCCCCCCCTCCTAAAGGCCCCCTAAGGGTGAAATGAGGGTGCCGACACCCAAAAAACCGCATTGCCCTCCCCCCAGAACCGAAATGGCGCCGACACGGCCCAACTAAACATCCAACGCCCTAGGCCAAACCCAACCCGAGGGGGGTTAATCGGGGGCACCGACACAACTTGAAAAAGTTGGCGGGACAGCCCTATCGGCAGGACACCAAAACGATTCCTCCCTTTTTCTCTCTCCTTTCCTTCCTGGCCGCCCAGTCCCGCCCTTTCTCCCCCTTGTCACTGCCCACTCCCGCCATTTCCCCGCCCCAAGTCTCCCCTCCCGTGTGCCACCCGACGCCGCCACCCTGCTGCTAAAGAGGTACCAAGCTCCCTGCGCGTCAATGTTGAAAGGATATAGATGCCGCCTAGAGGGGGGTGAATAGGCGGTTTAAAAACTTTTCCGAGAGTTGCTCAACAAAGGCGGAAATAAACTAGCGTTTACTTTGTCAAGAACAAAACCTAGAACAACTAGGGTTCACCTATGTGCACCAACAACTTATGCTAAGAAATACAAGCAACAATGTGATAGCAAGATATAGATTACTTCAAGCACGAAGGCTATCACAATGTAAAGTGCATAAGTAAAGAGATCAGGTATAGAGATAACCCAGGCACGAGGGGACGACGATATTTTATCGAGTTCCTCCCAACATGGAGTAAGTCTCGTTTGGAGAGGGGGTGGTATCAAACCACCAACTCCACAAGAGGCCTCCCTTATTCTCCTGTGAATCTCACCCCAACGGGATCGATCCACGCTTCCACTATTGGTGCACTTGTCGGTGGCAATCCGGAACCTCTCACAAGATTGGCGCACTTCTCCACAACTCAATTGGAGGCTCCCAACAAACAAGCTTGGGGAAAGCTCCACAACTTAATTGGAGGCCCAAGTAATCCAAGAACCTGCAAAACCACCAAACCGTCTAGGGTTCCAAGAACCCAAGAGTAAAAAGCTTTTCACCTTTCACTCAATCGAATCCTCACCGATAACTCAAACGGATGCACCAAATGCAATGGAAGAACACAAGAAGTTCTCAAATCCTTCTCTCCCTAATTCCACCAAAGCTACAAAAGCTTGTGGGGGAATAAGAGAGGAAGAACAATGGAGGAAATCCACAAAAGACTCCAAGATCTAGATCCCAAGATGTTCCCCTTACTTATAGGAGAGGTTGATTGGTGGGATTGTAGATCTAGATCTCCTTTTTCAAATCCCTAAAGTATATGCAAGAATCAAAGGGGGGATTGAAGGAGAGCAAGCTCAAGAGGGTCAAGAATGGAGGAGAAAGCTTGTAAGACTCGAGCAGTGTCTATTTGGGAAGAAGGGCCCTTTTATAGGCCCACAGATTTCTGACCGTTTTCTGCCCGTTGGGGACCTGTGTGTGCAGACCGGAGACTCCGGTCTACACCGGAGATTCCGGCCAACCTCCGGACCATCCTCTGGACCACCTATCAGACTGTCCCATCGCCTTTGGGAACCAAGTGGACCGGAGACTCTGGTCCAGCCACACCGGAGACTCCGGTCTGAGGCATGGACCGGAGACTCCGGTCAGTCTTTGGACCTTCCTCCGGACCACCCATTAGACTGTCACAGGCTGAATTCTGGAGTCCCCTCCGGGGACTCCTGAGGAAATTCTGGACCACACCAGAGACTCTGGTCCACGAGACTAGAGACTCCGGTCTGGACCAAATAAGAGGCAAACTTCAAATGGCGATATCTAGAGTTTGAAAACTCCGATTGACCCGAAACCAATTTTGTTGGAAAGAGGACAACAAGATCTACCCAACATGATATAAAAGGTCAATCCACCAAGAGAGAACATTTCATGCATTATAATGTGAGATACCTCTCTTGGTGAGAAATCGGAAAACCTCAAAGATCAAAAACGCAATATGACATAAAAGGGAAATCCGTTTTTGATGAACTAGAGCTTGTTATGAATATTACCTCAAGATCTAGAACCTCACATGGATATGATCCAAATAACAACCAAGAAAGGACGACGCTAAGTATTGAAAGGTTTGAGCTCTCCCTGAAATATATGATTGAGTTACTTACTTGAGAGCCCCTTTTGATAGTACGGTTATCTATCCTATAAACCGGTCTCCCCAACTAACACCACGAGACCGGTAAGAAGGAACCCCTATCAATATCATACCTTTTACTTGCGCATATTCCACTTGATCTTGATGTAGACGATCTTGTTCTTCTCAAGATGGAACACCTTTCTTCATAGCTCTCGCACACACTTTCTTGATGAAGACTTGCAAGTTGCTCCCCCATACGACATGGGGCAACCTTTACTTTGACCTTGTCTTCATCGATCCATGATCATCGAGGATGGCAAGATTCAAGCATGATATCTTCTAGATATGGGACATATTTAGCTTGCACAACATTACTTCTAAAACCATTTGGATTTTGTATTGAAGATATATATGATGAACTATATCTTCTTCTTCAAGACAGCCTTGCAAAAGGCTCAACTCTCACATGACCAATCTATGGATCACTCTTTGAACACCTTGGTCACCACTTGATCATCTTCACTTTCCTCTCCAAACCTTGAAGCCAACATATGGTTCAAGCATTGCCTATGGACAATTCCTACAAGTACAACTTGATACAAGCATTAGTCCATAGAGATTGTCAGTAATTACCAAAACCACACATGAGGGCCCACATGTTCTTTTAGATGCCCGCGAAGAAAGGGAAGGCTGAAAAGCAGCGGATAGAGGGGATGACCAACACGGAGTGGACGTTCGACAGCTAGCACAGGCAGGTGAAGAACGCCATCCGCCGGCTGAGGGAGAAGAACTCTAGGATGCGCCAGGCGGCCCAGGCACAGGCAGAGAAGGCTCAAGCAGCCTCTCGTGCGGCCTAGTGGGCAGTAGAAATGGCAGGGATGGAGGTTCCGACTTACAGCGCTGGCCTCCACATCCTTGGGAGACAGAGCAGCGTCTCATCCCCATCATCGTCCAGTGCTTCGCCCTCCGGCCAGGAGAACATGGCGCCGCACCTCACTCGTTTTTCGCTGGGCTACAACGAATTCGACCTGTCTGCGGTTTCGACCCCAACTCCCTTGCCAAGGACATCTCATCGACCCATCACCGCCTCCCTCCTTTCAATGGTGGCGCGCCGCCACAGAGGGCTGGCTTCACCTAATTCGCCGCTACAGCATCTAGAGCGCCCCTAACCTGCTCGGCGCAGGCAGTAGCCCGAGTGCCCACAACCTATTCGGCGCACACCACGAAGACCATCATGGATGACATCATCAACGGCAGCTCCGACCACGCCTTCACGCAAGAAGAAGCCGCTGCATATGAGGGCGGGGAGGAGGACGATGGGGAGCCTTGGGAGGACGAGGATGAGGTGGTGGAGGTGTCGGTGACCATCTTGGCCGACATGAAAGGGAAGAATAAGAAGGTGGAGGTGGAGGTGGAGGGGGAGAAAAAGAAGAAAGGAGGTGACGATGATGGGGTTCATAGCATGGATGTCTGCGTAATGGGATCGGGGGTCCCCTGCATTGTGTCGTAGCGCATAGGCCAGGACCCACCGGCCAGCGGATCAGAAGATGCATGGCCTAGCCGACAAGGGCGTCGCCAAGATGCGAGCACCATGTGCTCCACACAGGTATGGTCTTGACATGATGAAACCTATGGAGACTAAGTGTCATCTATGGTGTAGGTATCTATGGATGAGACAAATGCTACAAGACGAACCTCGGTCAGCCAGCCAGGAACGGACAAGGAGAAAAAGGCAACAACGCACGCGAGGCGGTATGATCTCTCCTTCCGGGGGCTTCCCCGGAAGGATGGTAAGGGCCCAATTGAGGACAGCTGCCAAAGAGTGGTCTCGACTAAGCCCCGGAAGTACCATGGGAACGCTTCACCTGGGCTAGGCGTGGCCCAGGAACCGGAGTCAGCTGATCCTGACAGGACATGTTAGGCCCCGACCTTGGGAACTGGCGACACGCCAGTGCCGCTGGACATCATCAGGGTGTTGCAGTCCACTGTAGCGCGTCACCGACAGGAGTGACAGCTCGGAGCCTGAGCTATCACTCAACCATCGAGTGCACCTATGCACCGCCCCTTGTCAACCCATTGGCCACATGCGTGATGACCCACAAGTATAGGGGGTGTATCGTAGTGCTTTCGATAAATAGGAGCGTCGATCCCAACAAGGAGAAGAAGGTATTGACTAGTGGTACGAAGCAGGAAATCTCTATAAATACTTAGCAAACGGACTTTTAGGGGTTTTCTGATAAAGCAACAAAACAAAGTGCAAGTAATAAAGACAACGAACAACTGCAGCAAGTGACCCAATCCTTTCTTAGCAAAGGACAAGCCGTTGGAAATACTTATAAGGACCAAACGTTCTTGAGGACACATGGGAACTCTGTCAAGTGCTTTCGCTTCAAATAGCTGAGTACCCTTCTCTGGTGTTGTAAGTGTTGTGTGGGTGAACCTGTGCTAATGTACCGACCTTACTTGGACTAATACATACTTATGATTAAACCCCCTGCAAGCATCCGCAACTACAGGACAACAATTAAGATATAAGCCTAACCACAGCCTTAAACTCTGAGATCCTACACTCCCTTATGCAATGGTGTCCTAACGGGGGTTCAAGTTTCTGTCACTCCGGCAACCCCACGATTAGTAGCCAAATACACAATGCATTCCCCTAGGCCCATAAATGGTGAAGTATCATGTAGTTGACGTTCACATGACACCACTAGAATAATAGCACCACAACTTAAATATTAAACCATTGAATAATATCTCAACACAAATCCACTACTAACAACATGACTTCTCCCATGTCCTCGAGAACTAAATGAACTACTCACAAGACATCATATGGATCAAGATCAAAGATAATATGGTGATGGATAACAATCTGAACATAAACAATAATCCAATGGTTCGACTCACAAGCATCAACTACAATAGTAATCAACACCGGAAAAGTTTCCCCTAAGATCTATGCAAGTATTCAACACAATTGTGACAGCGGGATGTAGTTGTGATGATGGTGCTGGTGGAGATGATGGTGTGGATGATGATGATGATCCCGATAAATCCTAGCTTGATGATGGTGTTAATGGCGACGATCTCCCCTCTCCAAGAAGGAATTTCCCCGGCAGAAATATGTCTGCCGGAGAGCTCTTTCTCTCTTGGTGTTTTCCACCCCGCAGAGGCGGCGGAATATTTTTGTGGTCACTCCCCTGGTATTAGGGTTCTGAGAGGAAGATATAGGCAGGAGGGCAGAGTCGGAGGCCGGCCAGGTGGGCCACACCCACCCTAGGCGCGGCCTAGGGGGACCCACGCCTGGGGGGTGTGGGCCCCTGTGGCCCAGCTACGCCTCCCCTTCTGGCTTCCTTCGTCTTCTGGGAAAATATAATTTTCCAATATTTTTCTAGTATTTTTTTGATCTTCATGAAATTGCATCAAAACACTTCTTTTTCCATCAGAATCCTGACTCCGGCAGTTCATCCTCCAAGAATCATCCAACATGCACAAACAGAGGAAAAGACATAAGTAACACCTCATAATAAGACACATATCAATGAATAGAGGCAAATTATGATATAGAATGGTGATGCAAATTGGACGTATCAACTCCCCCCAAGCTTAGACCTTCGCTTGTCCCCAAGCGAAAACTGAGCTCAGTAAACATGTCCACAGGTTTATGGAGTCAAGTGTCGATAAAACAATACGGACAAGAAGCATCACACTTACCATTACACAACTCATAGAAGAAAGCAACTCACCATTATATAACTTAGCTTGCAACAAGTACAAGATTCACAATAGAGATGCATAAAGATAAATCATAATTGGAATTGGCAAACTCTTGTTCTTGGTCAGAGAACAGCTGGAAAACAGTTTCACAAAAGCTTTTGTAAAAAGTCTTCAAAACAGGAGCACACTTTGCTCAAACAGGTTTTTCACAATGATGGCTTTCAAAGTAATACACAATAGATAAGAGTCTTGTGCAAACAAGGAAGATAAAAAATATGATTGAATAAATCATCATATGAATTCTTGAAACACAACAACTCAAATGCTTGCTGGAGATAGAGAGGAAGTAGGTTTACTTACTCAACTTAGAAATAGGAGAAAGGTCCCTTCATAGAGGGAAGTAGGGATTTCAAGTCAAAAAGCGCTTCCAAAAGATTATGGTAGTTACTAGCTTTGAGCCCTCATTGCTCCTATCATAAGCATCTTAAGGTGATTAACGTTAAAGTGAACAAGGATGGAGTATATTCTTGACGAAATATAAGTTGGCAATCTCATGTCCCTTGAGTACGAGGGTCGCTCCTCATGCTACTCAACTTTAGTTACCGGTAAGTTCTTGTCATTGTAAGTACATGTGTATCATAAAGAACCGCCAAACAGGTACCCCTTGCACATGATACAGGAGCTATCCCATAATCAAAATGACAAGGCAAGCAGACAGTGAGCATCTCAGCGATCTTTTTATTTACTATTTGCATAGATTTTTATTGAGGATGCTTCACAGATTGCTCATTATTGTGGTGCTGCAAGTTTCCACCATGATTAGGCATGGATTAGGCTAGCGGCCCAGGCGTTTCTCTAACACACATACATAACTCCATGGACTTATAGTCTCCCTATTTATTTCACACCGACGACATCCGCAAACAAAAGAGCTTGATATCAACTGGATATGTATCCATAAGTGTTGAAAGTGTTCCCCATGACAGCACGGTTTTGCTAATCCCAAACTATAGATGCAAGCATATACAACTTCGATGACACAATGGTTCAAGTCTATTAGGGGCAATAAAATAAGGCGTGCCATCAAGTTCGTGAGAGCTTCACTAACTAGTTTTCATATAACAAAATAATTTTTTAATTTGAAAGATAGATGAATGTAACATCCCAGCATTAGAGCTTAGAAATAAGCTGAACACAAATGTGTGCATTGCATTCATGCATAGAAAATCCGAATAATTTTCGCGCTTTTAAATAAAAACTTGTCAAAGAGATTGAACCTTCTCTTAACTTGATGGAATTGAAGTAGATCATCAAGTTTACCGCGATAATTTTCAATATGACCTTTGTTAAAACCTTATTTTGGGTAAGGGAGATTTGATCTAAGGGTAGATCAAATGTAATAAAAGTTAAACCTAATACATTATTTAATGATTTATATTTGATCCTTAGATATTCATATCCTAGTATTCATTACACAACTCATGAATACCAAGTTATAAACATAACTTAAGTAATACTCCCTCTGTTTCAAAATATAAGATGTTTTAGCTCTATGAAGCAAATGTATCTAGACTTGTTTTCGTACGTGGGTTTATTCAACTTTTGAATGAATCTAAACACTAAAATAAGTCTAGATTCATTTTCTTTACAAACCTAAAACATCTTATATTTTGAAACAGAGGGAGTAGGAATGTAACAACTTAATATTGACCTATCTTAATCTCATCTACTTATACCATGAGTATCATGGTAATACCTAACCTTAACTCTTTAGTGAGATTGAGTAGGAAAGAAACCAAGTCAAGATCATTCACCATATATCTTTATTTCCATATCAATCCTTATGTAATCCTATCCTTATATTGTTATTCATCAATGTTGAGTAATCAATTATTGATTCACCAATTCTTAACCTAGCAACTCTTGATTTTATCATAACAATCACTCTAAGTCTTTAGAGAATGAAGTAAGAAGAGGTAAGTGGTAATGATAGATTTAAATATCAACTAATAGGATGGGAGTGTTGGAAGAGAATGAAATCATTATAATACTTGATGGAGTAACTCACTCCTGAATAGATAGAAGAGTTATGTAGAAGATATAATTATATGTTAACAAATAGGATTATAAGGATGAACATTGAAGATAGTTACCAATGAGTAATCCTATTGAATAAAGTAGGTATAGTAAATGAATAATATTTCTTAGTCAGATAGATTCACTGAGCAGATAATTTTAATACAACTGTAATGTTGTATGGATGAAAGCCTTGATTAGCCAATTGGAAACCTAAACCATATATGATCAAAGGATTTTAATGATCATGCTTTACTCACCAAGATTGAATGCTTAGATCATGTATAAGTGACATTGGTGAATAGAACATGATTGAACCCTAGTATAGCAATGTTATTCTAGGTTAGCCATTACAAGTCACATTAATATAATGTGTGGTTGGAATGTTAGATACTGGAGTTAAGTAGAGACAAGCTAGTATGATTAAGTTAAAGCTAGAGTAGCATGGAGTTATTGAAGTAGTGTATTCCTCTTAAAGGAAAATAATCTTTTGAGGAAAGTAGGATTGGATATATACATCTATTGGAATAATATTAGTGATGAAGAAAAGAGAAGTGTATAAATGGAGTTAGAAGTAATTCCTTAATGGATTAGAGGTTATCATTATTAGAGTAGTTTGATAACTAAGTATAGATTTGAGAAGATTATGAAAAGCTTTAGTGTCAAGCTCATTAGATTTATAAGTGGGAATACAATAATAATAAACCACCCTATATTTTACTATGTGATTAAATACATAAAAATAAACCCTATGACTATTACTAAACATTTTAAAACTTCTTTACCCCAAATAAAAGTTAAAATAATGTTATAGTTAATTTTTAAGATCTTAAACAAATCCTAAAAACCCTAAATCCTACTTATTCTAATTAATGAAAGAATATCTCTATAATTATAAATTTAGAAAATAATAAATAAAGTATGCTATCCAAGTACTAAATTCATACCCGAATTTGAAATACATTTTTATATACTGCAAGTATTAGTAAAGGAATTCCATAAAGATAAGTCAAAATTATTGCTTAAATAAAAAGGTTAGAAAAGAAAACAGATAATAGAAATCGAAAAAGAAAAACAAAGAGAGAGAGAAAAATTGAGGAATCAGCTCCTAGGCCATGGCCCATTCCCTCTCTCTCTTACTCGTCGCCGCAACCAGCCGAACACAGCCCATCGGGTCCAGTTGCAGCCCACGAACGGCCCGTACCTCTTCGCAGGGTCTGTTCGTCGTCTTCCTCACGACGACGCCGACCTTCCGATGCTGCAAGCAGCTCGGTGGCCGCACCCTCGTCGCCGGCGAGCGCCAAGATCTGCGCCACCGTTTCCGGTCGTCTACAAGTAGCCCTGGATGCCGACAAGAAACCCTAGCACGCCACTCCACTTCTCTTTCTTCCTCTCTCGCTTGAACACCAAAACCTAGCTCGTCGGAGATCATCTTCCCCACCATCTCCGACCACCCCTTGATCCGCGGAGGTGACTATCAGATGTGTCATGATCTTCTCCGTCGTTTGCCCCTACTCACGCAAGTCGGGGAGCCCTCTGTCGACCCAACCGACGCCTCATCTCCACCGCTAGACGCTGCCGTTCATCGTCAATTGCCGCCACCACGGACTTCCTCTGGTCACGTCGTCGCGCCTTTCAGCTCCACGGAGAGCTACCGGTGCTCACGCACCCTCTCAAGTTCTTCCTTGCTTCCTCGTTTGCTTCCCCGACGAGCGTCTGTCTCCGCCGTCGTTAGCCACCGTCGCCACCACTGTTCCGGCGACCTAAATCGAGCGGCGCCGCCACTATTAGACTCCTCGCATCCTCCTCTTTACAATAAGTCCAAGTACAACTCTGCGCGCGCGTTCAATCGCTGGCTTGATCATCAACCAGAGAGGATCAGACGTGAGTGACGTCAGCGTGACATCACGCTGATGTCATATTCATGTTTTTATTATTTTAGAAGTTGTGATAATGTTTTCTATAATAAATAAAAAACATGGAAATGACATGGCATAGGTCCCACCAGTCAGTGACTAGGGTAGGATTAGCTCTGGTGAGAAAAACCCTTCACTTCATGCTGACATCAGCATTACCTAATATACACATTTAGTTATTTAATTAAAAATTCATAAAATGATTCAATCTTATAAAATCAATAACTTTTGTTTTGTAATTCAGAAAAATATGTTTAATATATGAAAAATTTTAGAAAAATAAAATCTACAACTTAAAACTATTATTAAATATTATTATGATGATTATTTAAATAAATATTATTTAATAAAAGTTTTATAAGTAATAAAACTTTGATAATTCATATTTTAATAATGGTAAATGTTAAAATATAAAGAAAACACCAAAAATCTTAGAAAAATAAGAATTATAATTTAAAACTATAAGCATGCATTATTATTCCACTTAATTAAATATTTGTTATTTATTAAGACTTTTTTAAGTAATAAGTATTATAAAATCATATCTTATTATTTTTAAATCACAAAAATAAGTGTAATATACCAAAATGATCAAAAAAATAATACCTATATCTTAAAAATATAATGTTACACTTTTAAGTTAAATAAAAAGTTAAATACTTTAATAATTTGAATTTAAACCTATTTCTTTAGTTAATAATTCATATAATGTCAAATAAAATTTGTTAATATTTCTTAAATTAACAAATTAAATCTAATAAATAGTATTAGTCTTAAATACTAATATTATGAAGTCAAAATGGTTCAACACATTTTAAAAATGCAATTTTATTGAATTATAATTCAACCATAAGTGTATATTATTTTCTAAAAATATTCTTATCCAATATAAAATCTCCAAGAATAATTTGTAATAAGATAAAACCTATTCCTTTACTTTAACGACAAGTTTATAAACAAATCAAAACCCTATAGTGAACCATAAGTAGTTAAATAATGTCATTTCCCTAATTACCAATTATAACCATTCATTTACAAAAAGGTAAATTATTCTATTCCATTATAAAATCAAGAAACCACTACACCAAATAAAAGTACAACCATTCTTAAGTGATTTTAAGGAAACATTATAAAGTACACAAGGTACAGATAACATAAGCAATATAATATAAAGTCCATCTATGTTTTAAAGTTAACTTTAGTCTACAAGACTTTAAGTATAATGCTAAAAACTTTATTATATACTTTATAGTTAACTTTGTTCTGTCAAAATTAAGTTATAAAGTATCTTAATACCAAACTAACCAAGTTAAAAACCAACATAGATAAGTCTCAAATACTAATGATGTCATTATTCAAATGGAGTAATTCTTTCTTACTTAAAGACTATAACTAGAAAGAACACCTCATAAGGTTAACTTAAAAGTTTAAATACTTCTGCTTAGTTAAGTAAGATTTTCTTCAAATGATATTCTTTTTGCCACTTCAAACAAAAAAATGACAATTAATAATAATCACATTAATTTATACTTTACTTATATATTTAGGATTAATAACACTTAAAGTTCTTTATAAGTGACACTACTTGTAAAGTAAATTTGAAGATAAACAATTATTATATAAGTAGTCTTTAAGTAGCATTCCATATGTGTGTACCTTATTGTTAAATAGATATGTCTTGTTCACACACATTCACAAGCCTTAATAAGAAGCACAAATATGAAACTTAATCTAAAAGAGCAACACATTACAAAGAAACTAAATCTAGTATTCAAACCCTAGAGCAACGTTATCCTCAGGATTCGAGTTTACGAAATTGCATTACATTACTTATGCATAATAGCATATTGCTTCTTTAAACATTAGTCCTTACCGGACCAATGATGTTGTTTTCAGATATTGGATATTATATTGTCTTGAAGACCGCGAGTGCATAATCTTGCAATCACAAAAGGCAAGTTCACACTTGCTCATGTCCTTTGGTTATTTTCTGTAAAGTATTTTGCAAATCCAGTGTTGTCATCACCTGCATTTGAAAAGGGACAGAAAACACTATTTTCAGAATAATGAGATTATAGGTTATTCACCATGAGGTAGTAACCTACTATAAGAGTTCCGGTGGTAAAGGAACATATTATCTAGGACTTAACAACCAATGTCGCCAGTGATTCTTGCGCCGTATATTACGCGTTGACCATGAGATTTGGAATGGGACAAAGAAGTCAGATGTATCTTTTCCCTCTCGCATGGAGCCGGATGTGCGGGCCGTGGCTGTTATCACTCGTAGTGTGCATACTATATGGTAATTCGTAGAGGATATGCAGCATATGGGTGGGAGCCCTCAACGTCCCATGATAGTTCCGACATCTGAACAGTTTGTACTGCCAATAGCCGTAATTCAATAGGTGGGCTGGCGTACACCAAGGAGACATGTGGGGTCGTGGAGAAGGCAGTGATTGGCTTGGGTCTTAGTCTGTGCCTCACACCAAGGAAGTGTGAACGGGTTCGCGGCCCGTATGTGCAACAAAGCTAAGATCTCTCATGGGTAAAGTGACGCACCTCTGCAGAGTGTAAAAAATGTAACTTGTTACTCCCTGTTCCGCGAAGGAGCTGCGAACGCGGCAGGAAAGGAACTCCATGAAAGTTCTGGTAAACCCGTGAAGGCTGACGGACATAGCTTTTCAGAATAAAAGCAAACTTTGAAGAAATGTTTATGAAAACTTGCATTACCTACGACCTACGGTCTATGGCTATAGATATAGTGCATCAAACACTCTTTTTATAGTGAACTTGCTGAGTACGCTCGTACTCATAGTATCTTCTTAACCCTTGCTAGGTTCTGAAGCTCTTCAATGAAGTCAAGAAAGTCAACATATACATCAACTCAAGTGAAGACGAAGTTACTGATTAGATAGGAATATAATCTCTAGCCATAGAACCTATTTCTGTAGCGCATTGCAATAGCAGCAATGCCAGACCATTAGTTAAAATACTAGTCTTATTAGTATGATAGTTTCTGAGTTGTTTATTTCTGATTCCTCTTTGTAAGAAGTTTCTTTCTCTCTCTCTAACCTAGAGTGTTCTCTGGATCTTGTGTAAAGAGTTGAGTTGTAACCTATAGTCATGTCTTGGACCTGCTGTGTTTCTGTTGTATCACTCTGAGGGATGTAATACTAGTGAACGGTGTTTCATTGGTGTTATGTTAACGACTATAGTGTACTACATCATGAAGTGGTATGCTGGGTCACCGCAGTTGGTATCAGAGCATATGCTTTGACCTTAGGATTAAAACTCTTTTAGGAAGATCTGTAGGTTGGATAGTGACTATAGGAGCCATCTTATCTAAACCAAATATTCTATGATCTGTGATTTGTATCCATTTGAGGATAACCTTGTCACACCTAAGTCAGATGCTTAAGTCATTCTTTCTTAGGAAGTAATTATTTTATCTTTTCTCAATAGTGCTCTTTAGTGTCTTCCGAGGGAGACATAAACCACCAAGATACTGTAGGAAAGTTAATAGACCACAGTAGATCAGGATCAAGTGTAAGACATCAATTGAAGTAGTCCTAATGGTATAGCCTAACCCTAGAATTCGTGTAAGATAGTGGAATCTTATGGTTAGTTAATAACCAAAGACAACACGATGAATATCATCAGGATAAATATTGATGTAATGAGTAGTAACCATGTGGGATTCACTTGCGAATTCTACGTGATGAAGTGAAATTATGATAAGATTTAATAATAGAGTAATGTGAAACAAAGTCATCATGGTTAGATTAGCTCTTAAATCATGATAAAGAGGCAAAACGTAATAAGATCATGGTGAGATTAGCTCCGAAACCATGATGTAGGTGTAATAATTGACAAGTAATTAGTAATTATCTTGAGGTAGAAGTAAGATAATAACATGGTAGAACTATGATAGAAGTCATAGATGCTAGAAATTTCCAATAATCTTTGGTTTAAGTTAGAAAATAGAATCTGATTAGTCATTTGGAGTAATCATGTGAGGTTAGTTTACTAAATAATAAAAGGTTGGTCATTGGTAGTCATTCCAAATGAGGGACCAAAGGTAATAAACACCAAATTGAGACCACTTTGCTTAATATTATCCTGTTGCAATTGAGCAAATTGGGTAAATTTTTAGACAAAGAATAGTTTGACCCATATGTGCTAAGTATCACGATGTAAACCTATACGAGGAGGTGTCATAAACTACACAACTAAGCCTGAATTCTAGAGATACTATACTCAACTACTATATTCTAGGCTTAGAATATTGTGTGTTATATGTACCACATTTGGATTTATTGGTTTTTCTTGGATCTTCTTGATTGACTAGATCTATACATGAAGTTTGACTTGGTGTGCAAATGCATGTTGCAATATCCAGTTACTACTTGATGTTATAGACCTAGATAGAGTAAGGGAATTCGTGTAAGGGAGTGACGATTTCCAAAGACCAAGAGGAAGACCTCCATGAAGAATGAAGCAAAATATAGGGAGTATTAGCGCAATTTGAAGGATAGATCAAGCTCAGGTTATTTTTAGCCAGATATAAGAAGGAAGTCTAGTGTAGAAAATACTTGGAGCAATAAGGAGTCATGAACTTAGAGTTCACCTAAAATAGGTAATGTTGATAGGAAGTTAATAAAGTAATTGTACCAAGTTCATGGAAGCATCATGAATAAATGCAAATATGAAGTCTCGAAAAAAATGGTATTCAGTCTCTGACAATTCAGAGAGAATGCCATAATGATGTTGGAAGCCGTAGGGTAATACCTACAACCTAGAATGATCTGTAGCTGGTATTTGATCCACAGTTGGTATCTTGTCCGCAGCCGGTGATGGTTGACATAGTTAACCAGATCATCTTAATGGTTGCATAAAGAGCATAAAATTTGGCCTAAGCGAAGAAAGACAAGAAGGAGTATAAACATTAAAAGCGATCTTCTTTCAAGACACTTCGCGAAGTCAGACCTATCAAAGCAAGAATGTACAAATAGTAAGTAAGACAAATAATGCTGAAATATTCGCTTCGGAGATCCACAATTGTGTGGATACACCGTACAATCTTTCATAAGACCCTAACTAGGTAGAAAATAAGCTAGACAAAGCCCTACATTCTAGTTATAAAGCCAATGATTACTCTATAGGCAGTTTATAGACTATTAGTAGACCCTAAGGGGGAGAGTAAATAATTTGTGGAAGTACTGTTATCCGAATTCCAAGCAAAGTTTGGATAAGAAGGACTAACCTATAACAACATCAAGCCTTATTTTCCTAAGGTTAAAAGATAATCATCAGAAAGGTACTCTCTGAAGTATGTCTGGATGAAAGATCGGAGTTTATTTCAAGGTAGTAGTACTCAAACCTTGAGATAACTAATAAGTAGAAGTTAAAGAAGTACTTAAGGTAATAACAAGAGAATTTCTAAAAGCTTGCTGAGGTGAAAACTTAAAGGAGATAAAATAGAATAGTCCTAACAGACTAATTCTGAAAGAAACAACTCTTAAGTGACCCTTTAAAAGGGAATAAAACATATCCAATTGGACATGTGTAGAGAAATAAGAAATTCCAATGGGTTTGGACTAAATGTGTTCAAAACCAATATTCGGAAGGATTACTAGTACAACTCATACAATGACAAATCAAAGATTAGTCTTTTAACCACACTATTGAAAAATAAAGTTTAAAACCTATTTTAGTGAGACTTCCTAGACCTTACATAATATAGTAGGGAAGTTCGATGATCAAGTAAAGAAGTTGAATTAGGATACCTAATTAGGTTAAGGAACTAAAGAAGAGACCCTAGATTGAGGATTTTGTAATAAGGATATATCCCTAAGGGAGTAAAGTAAAAGGAATTTTGGAGTATTGGAGACAACAGGATTAAAATTGCCAAGTATGGTAGGAATTCAAGGAAAGGATCTGGATATGGGATACTACAATTATTTCCATTGAGGTTACCATGGAGTTGAGACCTATCGTAATCAATGCAAGACAATTCCTTATTCTGAAACGAATGAGTGTACGAACTTCGAGGACGAAGTTTATTTTAAGGGGGAGAGTCTGTAACATCCCAGCATTAGAGCTTAGAAATAAGCTGAACACAGATGTGTGCATTGCATTCATGCATAAAAATCCAAAAAAAAATCGTGCTTTTAAATAAAAACTTGTCAAACAGATTGAAGCTTCTCTTAACTTGATGGAATTGAAGTAGATCATCAAGTTGACTAGGATAAGTTTCAATATGACCTCTGTTAAAACCTTATTTTGGGTAAGGGAGATTTCATCTAAAGGTAGATCAAATGTAATAAAAGTTAAACCTAATACATTATTTAATGATTTATATTTGATCCTTAGATAATCATATCCTAGTATTCATTACACAACTCATGAATACCAAGTTATAAACATAACTTAAGTAATAGGAATGTAACAACTTAATATTGACCTATCTTAATCGCATCTACTTATACCATGAGTATCATGGTAATACCTAACCTTAACTCTTTAGTGAGATTGAGTAGGAAAGAAACCAAGTCAAGATCATTCACCATATATCTTTATTTCCATATCAATCCTTATGGAATCCTATCCTTATATTTGTTATTCATCATTGTTGAGTAATCAATTATTGATTCACCAATTCTTAACCTAGCAACTCTTGCCTTTATCATAACAATCACTCTAAGTCCTTAGAGAATGAAGTAAGAAGAGGTAAGTGGTAATAATAGATTTAAATATCAACTAATAGGATGGGAGTGTTGGAAGAGAATGAAATCATTATAATACTTGATGGAGTAACTCACTCCTGAATAGATAGAAGAGTTATGTAGAAGATATAATTATATGTTAACAAATAGGATTATAAGGATGAACATTGAAGATAGTTACCAATGAGTAATCCTATTGAATAAACTAGGTATAGTAAATGAATAATATTTCTTAGTCAGATAGATTCACTGAGCAGATAATTTTAATACAACTGTAATGTTGTATGGATGAAAGCCTTGATTAGCCAACTGTAAACCTAAGCCATATATGATCAAAGGATTATAATGATCATGCTTTACTCACCAAGATTGAATGCTTAGATCATGTATAAGTGACATTGGTGAATAGAACATGATTGAACCCTAGTATAGCAATGTTATTCTAGGTTAGCCATTACAAGTCACATTAATATAATGTGAGGTTGGAATGTAAAAGATACTGGAGTTAAGTAGAGACAAGCTAGTAAGTTAAAGCTAGAGTAGCATGGAGTTATTGAAGTAGTGTATTCCTCTTAAAGGAAAATAAGCTTTTGAGGAAAGTAGGATTGGATATATACATCTATTGGAATAATGTTAGTGATGAAGAAAAGAGAAGTGTATAAGTGGAGTTAGAAGTAATTCCTTAATGGATTAGAGGTTATCATTATCAGAGTAGTTTGATAACTAAGTATAGATTTGAGAAGATTATGAAAAGCTTTAGTGTCAAGCTCATTAGATTTATAAGTGGGAATACAATAATTATAAACCACCTTATATTTTACTATGTGATTAAATACGTAAAAATAAACCCTATGACTATTACTAAACATTTTAAAACTTCTTTACTCCAAATAGAAGTTAAAATAATGTTATAGTTAATTTTTAAGATCTTAAGCAAATCCTAAAAACCCTAAATCCTACTTATTCTAATTAATAAAAGAATATCTCTATAATTATAAAGTTAGAAAATAATAAATAAAGTATGCTATCCAAGTACTAAATTCATACCAGAATTTGAAATACATTTTTATATACTGAGTATTAGCAAAGGAATTCCATAAAGATAAGTCAAAATTATTGCTTAAATAAAAAGGTTAGAAAATAAAACAGATAATAGAAATTGAAAAAGAAAAACAAACAGAGAGAAAAGATTGAGGAATCAGCTCCTGGCCCATGGCCCATTACCTCTCTCTCTTACTCTCGTCGCAAGCAGCCAAACACAACCCATCTGGCCCAGTTGCAGCCCACGAACGGCCCGAATCAACTCCTGGCCCATGGCCCATTCACTACTAGAGAAAAGGCTATAGGAGACATTCTTATGCGAGGCACATTTAGACCATATGCGCCTCCTATAAAATAGGCGAGGCACACTCCTTCTCCATGCGCCTCTAGTATAAAAATAGGCGAGACGCATATGATAAGAATGCGCCTCCTATAATCCCTATACGGACTAAATCTAGCAGCCCCATATTATGCGAGGCGCATTCCAGTCACATGCGACTCCTATATATTAGATAGGCGAGGAGCATATGGGCAGAATACGCCTCACATAATCTGTGTGGGCCCGCGTGTTGGTAGGTGCATGAATATGCGAGGCGCATATGGTTATATGCGCCTCCTATATTTGATAATATGCGAGGCGCATATGGTCATATGTGCCTCAAGTAACTCCTGCAGGCCCGGACAGGGTAGGTGGCCGCATATGCGAGGCGCATATTGCTATATGCGCCTCCTATAGTTTGAATTATAGGAGGCGCATATTGTGCAATATGCGCCTCGCATAACCTGGCAGTAGCTTTCTTGTCAGTTTGGAACTGGTACCAAGCGCATCCATACAATCTTGTGTCTGGTAGCCACCCCACCATTCGGCTGTCGCGCACTCGGATACATATCTTCTGCTCGCTCACGTGGTCACTTACCAGTCCAAGGAGCACAGCACATGGCGACTGAAGGAACTGAAGCCGTGGGGGAGACGGTGCTGGTCACCGGCGCCAGCGGCTTCATCGGCTCCTGGCTCGTCCGCCTCCTCCTCGCCCGCGGCTACTCCGTCCATGCCGCCGTACTCAACCCCGGTCAGTGCCAGTGTGCCACTGCCCACTATTCGTTCCTAACATCTTGAATAGCTACGCGCACGGCAGAGTAGTGCGGCGAAGGTCACACTCATCACCGTCGATTTGGTTGGCGTGGCGCAGATGACAAGGCCGAGACGGGCCACCTCCTCGCGCTCGCCGCCGCCGCCGGCGACGAGGGCCGCGTCCACTTCTTCCGGTGCGACCTCCTCGACGGCGCCGCCATGCTCGCCGTGGTGCGGGGATGCTCCGGTGTGTTCCATCTCGCCTCCCCCTGCACCATCGACCAAGTCCTCGACCCCCAGGTACTTGCCACTTCAGCTCCTAATTGTCCCTCCCATCCGTCCTCTCGGGCTCCTCTCCTCACACGCTCCCGTGGTGCATGTATGCCTCGTTTCTTGGTCGCAGAAGGAGCTGGTGGTTCCGGCGGTGGAGGGCACGCTGAACGTGCTGCGCGCCGCCAAGGAAGCCGGAGGAGTGCGCCGGGTGGTGGTGACCTCCTCCGTCTCCGCCGTCGTGCCCAGCCCCGGGTGGCCGGCCGGCGAGGTCCTCGACGAGCGCTGCTGGACAGACATCGACTACTGTGACAAGAACGGGGTGAGATGATCTGATCGCCTTACAAACAAATCTGCAGTTGTTAGCAAGACATCCTGCACCCTGTAATCAGTGCAGTTGCTTACTGCACAAGTGCAGAGTTTGTTTTACGAGATGAAAATATGAAACCTCCAGACCAGATGCAGTAGCAGACAGCTTAGTTCAGTTATGCAGATGCCATTTATAATGATCTTGCCTTTTCCCCTTTTTATTCAGCAGGGTAGAGATTTGCAAATAGAGGCAGCAACCATGTAAAATCATTGGTTGCAGAACTGTCGAGAAGCAGCAACCATTTTTCTGCTAAGAGCTTGGCAGTTATCTCTTCATGGTAGGTTATGTGTTCTACTTCATCTAGGTAGAGCTACGTCGTTGGAGTTGTAATGTGATTGTGAACTTGTACTCGGAGGTGTAATGTGATTGTGAACTTGTACTCGGAGGTGTGAACTTGTGGCACAAACACTTGATGTATGAACTTGTATGTCATGATTGATGTGTAATGTATTGTATTCATGTTGGTTCTATTATGCTTTGGCAAATTGCAAGTTTCTGAAAAATTCTGTGCTCTTTATACTGTATTCTGGACTATATTATATATTTGAATATCTGTATATTATTATTTATAGTGGTCTGTAAAACTTGAATTTCGAAAATATTACCGGAGGCGCATATAGGACACTATAGGAGGCGCATATACTATAAATATACGAGGCGCATTGTGAAACATATGCGAGGCACATATTATATGCGCCTCCTATACTTCACATATGCGAGGCGCATATCGATATGCGCCTCGCATAATAATATAGGAGGCGCATATCGATATGCGCCTCGCATATGTGAAGTATAGGAGACACATATCATATGCGCCTCGCATAAAAAATAGCCGAGGCTTGAAGCTAGAGGCGCATATCATATGCGCCTCGCATAAGCTTTTCTCTAGTAGTGATTACCTCTCTCTCTTACCACTCCACTGCTCTTTCTTCCTCTCTCGCTTGAACACCGAACCCTAGCTCGTCGGAGATCATCTTCCCCACCATCTCCGACCACCCCTTGATCTGCGGAGGTGACTATCAGACGCGTCGTGATATTCTCCTTCGTTTGACCCTACTCACGCAAGTCGGGGAGCCCTCTGTCGACCCAACCGACACCTCATCTCCACCGCCAGACACTGTCGTTCATCGTCAATCGCCGCCACCACGGACTTCCTCCGGTCACGTCGTCGCGCCTTTCAGCTCCACGGAGAGCTACCGGTGCTCACGCACCCTCTCAAGTTCTTCCTTGCTTCCTCGTTTGCTTCCCCGACGAGCGTCTGTCTCCGCCGTCGTTAGCCACCGTCGCCACCACTGTTCCGGCGACCTAAATCGAGCGGCGCCGCCACTATTAGACTCCTCGCATCCCCCTCTTTACAATAAGTCCAAGTACAACTCTGCGCGCGCGTTCAATCGCTGGCTTGATCATCAACCAGAGAGGATCAGACGCGAGTGACGTCAGCATGACATCACGCTGATGTCATATTCATGTTTTTATTATTTTAGAAGTTGTGATAATGTTTTCTGTAATAAATAAAAAACATGGAAATGACATGGCATAGGTCCCACTAGTCAGTGACTGGGGTAGGATTAGCTCTGGTGAGAAAAACTCTTCACTTCACGCTGACATCAGCATTACCAAATATACACATTTAGTTATTTAATTAAAAATTCATAAAATGATTCAACCTTATAAAATCAATAACTTTTGTTTTGTAATTCAGAAAAATATGTTTAATATATGAAAATTTTCATAAAAATAAAATCTACAACTTAAAACTATTATCAAATATTATTATGATGATTATTTAAATAAATATTATTTAATAAAAGTTTTATAAGTAATAAAACTTTGATAATTCATATTTTAATAATGGTAAATGTTAAAAATATAAATAAAATTCCAAAAATCTTAGAAAAATAAGAATTATAATTTAAAACTAAAATCATGCATTATTATTCCACTTAATTAAATATTTGTTTTTTTAAGTCTTTATAAAGTAATAAGTATTATAAAAATCATATCTTATTATTTTTAAATCAAAAAAATAAGTGTAATATACCAAAATGATGACAAAAATAATACCTATATGTTAAAAATATAATATTACACTTTTAAGTTAAATAAAAAGTTAAAAACTTTAATAATGTGAATTTAAACCTATTTCTTTAGTTAATAGTTCATATAATGTCAAATAAAATTTGTTAATTTTTCTTAAATTAACCAATTAAATATAATAAATAGTATTAGTCTTAAATACTAATATTATGAAGTCAAAATGGTTCAACACATTTTAAGAATGCAATTTTATTGAATTATCATTCAACCATAAGTGTAGATTATTTTCTAAAAAGATTCTTATCCAATATAAAATCTCCAAGAATAATTTGTAATAAGATAAAACATATTCATTTACTTTAACCACAAGTTTATAAAAAAATCAAAACCCTATAGTGAACCATAAGTAGTTAAATAATTCCATTTCCGTAATTACTAATTATAACCATTCATTTACAAAAAGTTAAATTATTCTATTCCATTATAAAATCAAGAAACCACTACACCAAATAAAAGTACAACCATTCTTAAGTGACTTTAAGGAAACATTATAAAGTACACAAGGTACAGATAACATAAGCAATATACTATAAAGTCCATCTATGTTTTAAAGTTAACTTTAGTCTAGAAGACTTTAAGTATCATGCTAAAAACTTTATTATATACTTTATAGTTAACTTTGGTCTGTTATAATTAAGTTATAAAGTATCTTAATACCAAACTAACCAAGTTAAAAACCAAGATAGATAAGTCTCAAATACTAATGATGTAATTATTCAAATGGAGTAATTCTTTCTTACTTAAAGACTATAACCAGAAAGAACACCTCATAAGGTTAACTTAAAAGTTTAAATACTTCTTCTTAGTTAAGTAAGATTTTCTTCAAATGTTATTCTTTTTTCTACTTCAAACAACAAATGACAATTATTAATAATCACATTACTTATATATTTAGGATTAATAACACTTAAAGTTCTTTATAAGTGACACTACTTGTAAAGTAAATTTGAAGATAAACAATTATTATATAAGTAGTCTTTAAGTAGCATTCCATATGTGTGTACCTTATTGTTATATAGATATGTGTTGTTAACACACATTCACAAGCCTTAATAAGAAGCACAAATATGAAACTTAATCTAAAAGAGCAACACATTCCAAAGAAACCAGTTCTAGTATTCAAACCCTAGAGCAACGTTATCCTCATGATTCGAGTTCAAGAAATTGCATTACATTACTTATGCATAATAGCATCTTGCTTCTTTAAACATTAGTCCTTACCGGACAGATGATGCTGTTTTCAGATATTGGATCTTATATTGTCTTGAATGTCGTGAGTGCATAATCTTGCAATCACAAAAGTCAAGTTCACACTTGCTCATGTCCTTTGGTTATTTTCTATAATGTATTTTGCAAATCCAGTGTTGTCATCACATGCATTTGAAAAGGGACAGAAAACACTATTTTCATAATAATGAGATTATAGGTTATTCACCATGAGGTAATAACCTACTATAAGAGTTCCGGTGGTAAAGGAACATATTATATAGGACTTAACAACCAATGTCGCCAGTGATTCTTGCGCTGTATATTACGCATTGACCATGAGATTTGGAATGGGACGAAGAAGTCAGCTGTATCTTTTCCCTCTCGCATGGAGCCGGATGTGCGGGTCGTGGCTATTATCACTCGTAGTCTGCATATTATATGGCAATTCGTAGAGGATATGCAGCATATGGGTGGTAGCCCTCAACGTCCCACGATAGTTTCGGCATATGAACGGTATGTACTGCCAACAGCCGTAATTCAATAAATGGGCTGGCGTACACCAAGGAGACATGCGGGGTCGCGGAGAAGGCATTGATTGGCTTGGGTCTTAGTCTGGGCCTCACACCAAGGAAGTGTGAATGGGTTCGCGGTCTGGATGTGCAATAAAGCTAAGATCTCACATGGGTAAAGTGACGCACCTCTGTAGAGTGTAAGAACTATAACTTGTTACTCCCTGTTCCGGGAAGGAGCTGCGAACGCGGCGGGAAAGGAACTCCATGAAAGTTCTGGTAAACCCGTGAAGGCTGACGGACATAGCTTTTCAGAAAAAAAGCAACCTTTGAGGAAATGTTTATGAAAACTTGCATTGCCTACGACCTACGGTCTATGGCTATAGATATAGTGCATCAAACACTCCTTTTCTTGTGAACTTGCTGAGTATGCTCGTACTCAAAGTATCTTATTAACCCTTGCTAGGTTCTAATGCTCTTCAATGAAGTCAAGAAAGTCAACATATACATCAACTCAAGTGAAGACGAAATTACTGATTAGATAGGAATATAATCTCTAGCCATAGAACCTATTTCTGTAGCGTATTGCAATAGCAACAATGCCAGACCATTAATTAAAATACTAGTCTTATTAGTATGATAGTTTCTGAGTTGTTTATTTCTGATTCCTCTTTGTAAGAAGTTTCTTTCTCTCTCTTTAACCTAGAGTGTTCTATGGATCTTGTGTAAAGAGTTGAGTTGTAACCTATAGTCATGTCTTGGACCTGCTGTGTTTCTGTTGTATCACTCTGAGGGATGTAATAGTAGTGAATGGTGTTTCATTGGTGTTATGTCAATGACTATAGTGTATTACATCATGCAGCGGTATGCTGGGTCACCGCAATGAAGCTTGAGAATTTTCTTGGAATAGCAAAAATGCTAATAGGTAGATATGGTGGACACAAATGGCATAGGTTTTTGTTCAAATGGATTGGATGCATGAGAAGTATGCCTTCTCAAAACAGGTTTTTGGCTGGCAAGGCTGGGTAGCAAGCAAAAGAGTTGAAATAAACAAGCAAACCTACAAGTGATAATGCCAAACATGCATTCTTCCTTGAAGACACAAAAGATCTTAAATAAAGAATACTAAGCTTATGAGCCAATCAAGAAAGAAAATAAATGATACAAAATACCTGTAAGCTTTTTATCATTTCCTTTCAAATCTCAAAAAGTGTTGCTACTGACCAGAGCTCGGTTTGCCAAAACCAATTTAGAGCTACTTGATGCTCCCAAAGTGATGCAAAATACTGATCAACAAGATCCATCATATAATAGAGATTGCTAACTAAAATAAGAAGTGCAAAAAGTAAAAGATGAAACTTCTCATTAATATTCCATAAAGGCACTCACACCAAGGGATACATAGATAATCAACTAAAGGAGAGATACTTCCACATGCAAACCAACCTATAAGATAAATTCTCTACCAAAGACATGAATCCACTAAAAAGGTAAAAGATAAAAGATAATGATGTGATACCGCGGCACTCCCCAAAGCTTGGAACAAGCCATGGGGGTGCTAAACCCAATGACAAATTAGTCCTTAGGTGGTGGTGGTGTTCTCTTGATAAGATCCTCAATCAGTTTCCTCAAATCCTCAATCTTGAAGGTCAGAGTACGAATCAACTCCGAATTTTTCTCAATGCGGTTCATGATCATATCGGACCGAGAGTCTCGGTCCTTACTATTCTTTCCCCACTCTTCCTTCTTAGTGTGTTCCTTCCCTGCATGGTTAGAATGAGGCAAACCCCACACCGAGGGCAAGTTCCCTTTGGGCACTTGTTGGTATTGATGCTCATGTATAAGAGTATGGAAGGGATTCTTGGTACATGGAGGAGATGGCCGTGGAACAAAGATAAGACGTGGAGGTTTCCCTCATGTAGACATCCGTGCTGTCCTCCCAAGCTTGGTAGGTTTTGCCACCACTCCAATGCTTGCGATGGTATCATGGGTGTCTGGATGCTCGTCCTCCTCCATGTATTCCTCATCCCCTACCAAAATCTCCTCCTCCTTGGGGTTTTGAGGATCATCTTCCTCGGGCTTCTTGCCTTTGTTGTTGGCGGAGACCATGGTGCTCTAAACTTGAGAAGATTTCCTGACAGAAACGGATCGAAATGAAAACACGACGAGAACACGATGCACGAACCTTGGGGGGGATCCAGGGGGTTATATATTATGAAGTTTCAAAGCATAAGGAAGGTAATGGTATAAAAACAAGGCGGAGACAGAGCTCGGGGAGCCCACACCCCCTCCAAGCGCGGCCAGCTGGGGCCCGTGCCTAGGGTGGGTGTGGCCACCCCGGCCTCTGTTTCCTCCTCTGGTTCGTTTCGTAGCCTTCTGTATGTAATAAAAACATCAAAAATATAAAAGATAGGGTTTTCACGAACCTTCTGTTTTCACCACTTTTACCTATCAAAGAAGAACTCTGCAAATTCCTTTTCTCCTTCTCATGCAAGTCAATACACAAACTTCAATGGCAACATTAGTGTGAGTAAAAACAATAAACCTTTGGTTCACACTTCAACTGAAATCCATCAAAACAAAAGCTACTGTAGCAAATCCTTTCCAAAAACCCAAAAGAATCCGGAAATAAATCAATATAAGAGGCAAATGCAAATGAAGGCAGAAATCTATCAAAGCAGACCAGAATTTAAAGATTGATTTTTTCAAAAACCTTCTATTGCTCAAATCAAAAAGTGCAAAACTAATGAAAGTTGGGTAACAACTTGGAGAACAATCACCGAAAAATACAACTCCATCTGAAGTACTGATCTCCTTCACGAATTTTTCTGATGCAGCATAAAAATCTGTCCTAGGATAGCCACTTTTCACAACTCCTCCAGTTCACAAAAGTAGTTGAACTTGACACAAAAACCAAAACAAAAAGGATAAGGAGCGGTTATTACTGAGGTAATAACTTCCAAGACTCGAAAAAACTATTGGGTTATCTCCCAAGAAGTACTTTTCTTTAATTCCTTTAAGTTAGGCTTGATAGTTTCAATGATGCTCACATAGGAGATATATATCTGGAGTGAAGGAGAGCATCAAGTAGCAAATAACCAACACATTTGAGTCTATCCCACTTCCTATGCATGCGGGTATCATGAGAAAACAAATTGTTGAAACAAAAAGAAATTAGCATAGGAAGACAAAACAAATGCAACTTCAAGGCTTTCAACATAAAACGGGGAACTTAACATTATTGAGATGTATAAAACCATGTTTCCCTCTCTCATAATAATTTTCAGTAGCACTTTGAATAAAGTTGACAATATAACTATCACTGGCAACAACTTTATCATCAGAATGAGCATACTTACAATCACCAAAAAGAGGTCCAAGGTCATAAACTGGACCAGTAGAAGCAAGTTGTTCCATCCTGAAATCTTCATTAGGCAAGCTATTTTCACAAGGAGCTTTAGCAAATTGCAAAAGTTAAACTCATAAGAATCTCCATCAAACTTAGTTAAAACTTTTTCCTTTTTACAATCTATAATAGCCCCACAAGTGTTCAAGAAGGGTATACCAAAAATGATAGGGCAAGTTTTGCTAGCTGCTGAATTAAGCACTAGAAAATCAGTAGGATATCTAATCTTACCACAAATAACCTCCACATATCTTACAATACCAATAGGGCAAATGGTTTCCTTATTAGCAAGGTGAATAACCACATCAATGTCCTCAAGATCACAAGGACCAATTTCATGCATAATTTCCTTGTAAAGCTCATAAGGAATAACACTAGAACTAGCACCAATATCACATAGACCATAATAGCAATGATCACCAATTCTAACAGAAAGCACAGGGACACTAACTTTTCTAACCTTTCTAGGATGAGAGATAATAGTATAAGCATCTTCACAGACAATGTGCTCATCCTCTATATTTCTAGCGTCAAGATCTTTCACAATAGCTACCACAGGTTTAGTATTCATTTGCTCATCAGGTTCCATAGTTTTCTGTGTACCTTTGTTATTAGCACTAATTATCATAGATTACTCCTTTACTTAGCTAGGAAAGGTGTTTTCTCAACATAAGGTTTAGGCAAAATATGATCAATAGTGAAAACTTCAGTGCTTCTAACAGGAACATGAATAACAACATCTTTATATGGTGCATGGTACTTATTCCACTTCTTTTTAGGAATTTCTATGTAAGAGGCCAAAGCCTTAAAACAATTGGCAATACTTTGGGAGTCAAGACTAAACTCATTACTAATATCACGGAAGTCATCAGTTCCCATAAACGATTTTATGCATTCATAATCATAGTTTATACCTGACTTTCTTCCTTTGTCATTCTCACAAGCTTCAGTGTTCTCTTGAATTCGGTCTAGGAGATCCCATTTAGCTTCTTCCTTCATACGTGTGAATGATCCAATACAAGAAGCGTCTAGTAAATCTTTATCATGAAGATAAAGCCTAGCATAAAAGTTATTTATAATAATATTGTTAGGGAGTTCATGAATAGGACATTTAAGCATTAGTAACTTCAATCTCCTCCAAGCTTGAGTTGTACTCTCTCCATCACGAGGACAAAAGTTATATATCAGATTTCTATCCTTGTGAATCTCACTAGGAGGATAGAATTTAGAATAAAAGAGAGGTACTATTTCCTCCCATTCCATGGATTGCCCATTCTTCAATAGCGTATACCATTCTTTAGCTCTCCCTTTCAAGGATATGGAGAGTAACTTCTTCTTAAGTTGTTCAGTTGTGATGCCTGAACACTTAAATAACCCGCATAAATCATGGATAAAAAGCAAATGATCACCAGGATGGACAGTTCCATCCCCTAAATAATAATTATCCATAAAACGGTCAACAATACTTGTAGGTATCTTAAAAGGATCTATCTCAATAGACGGTGGTTCATCTACTACCCTCACAGTGGTAGTAGTTTTCCCAAACAGAAAACCAAGTGGGTTATCCATATTGGAAACAAAGTAACAAATAAAAACAATACTCACCGTAGAAGTTTCCTTTGCCATTTCCACTCTTCAATAGTGCTTCACTCCCCGGCAACGACGCCAGAAAATAGTCTTGGTGACCCACAAGTATAGGGGGTGTATCGTAGTACTTTTGATAAATAGGAGTGTCGATCCCAACGAGGAGCAGAAGGTGTTGACTAGTGGTACGGAGCAGGAAATCTCTGTAAATACTTAGCAAACGGATTGTAGAGGTCCAAACCTGATAAGGTAGAGATCCCTGTGTTTATAATGCTAGTCCCTGGATCAATAGCTAGCATCCACAGTTTAAGATGTAATATCAAGAAACAAGGGTCATAATACAACTTTATAACCAGGAATAAAATAATTCATTACATCTTACATAGCTCATTTGGCTATCTCATTACAATGCAGCAGAAATAACTATATAGCATGGAGTCCTTCATCTTCAAAGTGCCACAGGCAATCATGTTGGATGTAGACTTGTAATCCTATTCAACACACTTCACTAACATCAAACAAACCTGCAACATAATAAGTTACAGCCACAAGGGTCAATACATTTGAAATTGTATTGGCAAGTGATACTATGGTAGAGTAGTGGTATGTATATTATATATGCATTTGGCTAAGTGGAGCTTAGGCTTGCTTTGCTCAAAATAGATTTTCCTTATCCTTTGAAAACACTAAGTTTTTGTCAAAATCACCCAAGGCATCTACCAATAAAATTGGTGATCCTTTACCCTTGTTCAACCACAAGCTTTTAACTTAGAAATTGGGATGAGGAGATCCTTGATAGCTTCCATGTCTTGATGCTCAAATTTTCCATTGCCGGGGACACGGCTAAGTACTTAGATTTTACTCTCTCGAGAGGTGGTGCGCTTTGCCCACAAGACTCAACATGCATCGAGATAAGATCTTTCAGAAGCCTTCCCTTAGACCAAAATGGACGTGTCCCCAAACCTATCACCCCCTACCACCAACTGTCCATCTGGCTAAGTTATTGCAACCTATATGATCCAGGCAGAGCCCATATTGCCATGTGGCTGCACTTGAAGCTTCTCAACATTTGACATCTCAAATCTCTTTGTTCCTGGGTGGCATTCCACAAGTGAGATACACAAGTATTCGCCAGTTTACTGGCCCTGTGTAACCACTCAACATAAATCCATTCATACCATTCCACCCAGGTGATTCATTCACATAGTTGTTTTATTACACAAAACACAAGTCATAGACTTAGAAATATTTCATAGCATGAATATAATCCACCCTTCTTTTCTACTAGCTAGGCTAAGTATGATAGTAGTAGGAATCTTAACTTAGGGAAAATTCTGTTAAGGCATCATCTACTAGGATTTCCCATGGCATAGTTAACAGAGAGAAAATTTCACGCAAGTCCTACTTTGAAATATCACTAATGCATAGTCAAAATATTGGGATAAAAATATGAAGCACCACTTGCCTTTTTAGTAGAGAATATAGGTTCACTCCTTGATCTTGCAATAGTCACACTCTTCAAAGTTCACTACAAGTCAATCAAGGCACAAATTCAAACTAGCATTCAAACAATTCATCACATAAAATAAAGAAAACAAAACAATGCATGCAAGCATGCAAAATATTGTTTTATTTGGAAAGGTGTTTTCTAATAGGTTATAAACATTTTAAAACACCTATTGGTCATTTATAAAAGTGGAAAAACCATTTGAAATTAAGTTAGTGAAAATGGCCACTTTAAATCATCTTTGTTCTGTTAGAATGATTTAAATCAAAGTAATAATTTCTAGTGTTAGCCAAAATGTTTTTAAACACAAATATTAATAATTAGGGTCAAATTGTTTTAAAACAAATCCATTTTCAAAAGTTTTCACTCAAATCCATTTTTAAATCAAAGCAATAATTTTATTTTACTAGAAATGCCTTTATTCAAATAAATAATTTTCTATGGTTAATCAAATATATTTTTAAATCCAAAATTTACTGGTTTAGGGCCAGAGAGTTTAAATCAAACCATTTGCAAAAGATTTTACTCAAAAATCATTTTTAAAACATAATCAATCAATTTTTGTTTTACTAGAAATGTTTTTTATTCAAGGAATAATTCCTTAGTGTCACAAAATATACTTTAAAATCAAAAATTTGTTTTTTATGGTCAGTAGGTTCAAAACAAAACATTTGCAAAAGATTTTACTCAAAAATCATTTCTAGAATAATTTTTATACTCTAAATAAGCCTAGAACTGTTTCTGTAAAACAACCAACTTTCCAGAAGAAAAATGCTAAACTAAGGGCATGGTTGCAAAGGTTTATTTTTGTTGATTCCAATGATATAAAATTTGCTAAATTTGGACGTGTAGATTAAAAGTTATGAATTTTTCAAATCTAAACATCTAATAGAACCTTTTCTGTTTTTAAAACAAAGTCTGGGCCACGTGTCTGTGTCCTATTGGCTGAAAAAGGTTCGGTTGGATTGACTAACACATGCCGCAGGATTTAAAGTGCATCGCACGGTCCAGATCTGGCATACCGATTCGTTTTAAGTGATCTATCTGAACCACGCGATTAAGATCCAACGGGCCTAATCTAATTGACCATGAACTGGCGGTGCTGCGACGGTGGACGGCGGCGGCACGCTCGGGCGGTGACATTGTTGACGAAATAGGAAGCGAGAGAGAGGGAAGGGGCTCACCAGACTCGCCGTGCGTTGCTGATGCTCAACGTGGTTGTAGTGGACGAAGGGGCGCACGAGGGTGTCGTGAATCGCTCGCCGGAGATGGTCCTGGCGACAGGCGAGCTCGACGTCGTCAATGGCGAGGCTGTACGGCACGTGGAGACAATTTTGAAGGTTGCGTTAGATGCGCGCGAGTGAGGAGAGTAGGCGTGCGTCAAACAGAGGGGAGGGGTGGTCAGGGTTTACCGGGGAGGGTCGCCGGAGTCGCTGACGGCGTCGGGCGCCTACAGTGCTTAATGGAGGCGACTATCTGGGCCATGAGTAGAGGACGCAGAGGTATGAGAATAAGTGCGCAATCAAGGAAGAACGTCAGAGAGCAACAGAGGGCACGGGGCGGCGTGTACTCACCGGAATTGCCGCCAGAGTATGTCGGAGCAGTGGTGATGCGAGGATGAATTGGGACAGCCTGGGGACAGAGAGGGAGCGGCGAGTAAGGGAAACGGAAGAGGGGACGTGGGCGCTTAAGATGGCATGGTCACGGCGAGAAATTATCGCGGCATTGATGCGAATTAATGACGTGAATCAAGGCAGGAAACGGCGACGGAATTTTGGGGAAAAACGGGTCTTCGGGGTGGAGACGACGACCTGGCTATGCGGTCTGTTTGTCAGTGAAAGAGAGAGGGTATGCGTGGGGTCGACACGTCATTTACTGCGCGGGTTCGTTTGCGAGTGAAAGAAAACGGTTCGGGGGAAGAGAGAGGTGGGCTCCTGCTAGGCTAGTTGGGCTGGGTTGGTTGTTTCTTATTTTTTTCTTTTAGGAACTTTTTATTTTTCTTTTCTGTTATTCTGTTTTCAAATTCAAACACTCTTTTGATTTCAGATTTCTTTTCAAAACATTTCCAAATATTTAGTAGGTTTTTAATCTTTTATCTATGTATTTTAAAGTCCATTTTATAATCTTTTCTTATATTTCCTTAGGGTTTATTATATATTTTAATCAGACATTTTGTCTTTATTAAATAGGATTTTAAATATGGTTCCAATCCATATTATTCTTTTTAATTATTCTTTTATTCTTTTTAAGTTATTTGGATAACTTTTAATACACTTTGGTAAATTCCAATTTATTATTCCCATGATTTAATTAATCATTTATATTAGGGATTTTTGTCTTTATTTAAATAGAATCGAATTTGGTTAATGCCATATAATTTTATTTGGATATTATTTATCCCTTTATTTTATTTGGATTATCTTTATTCCATTTGCTTGTGGATTGAATTTAAGTTTTAAATTGTCTTCTAAGTAATTTCCTTGGAATTGATTATTTAGTTTAGGCAAATTATCTTTATTTAAATAAAATTGGAAATTGTTCAATACTTATGATTTTATTTAAATAACCTTTTATTCCTTTCTATTATTCAATCAAATTCATTTTATTTGTTTATGGATTTGGCCAAGATTTAATTTGGCTTTTAAATATTCCTTATTTATTTCTTTCTTTCTTTGCCTTATAAAATCCATATCTTTTTATTTACAGATTCAAAATTGGTGATTCCAATTTGTATATTTTTATTTAATATTTTTTATATTTTTAAATCCTTTTGGGATTATTTTGCTCACAATTTGGTATTTATTTTAGCTAGGATCTTTATTAGCTTTGGAAATTATTTCCTTTTAACTTATTAAATTCCTAAGTTTTTATCCATGGTTCCAAATTAAATGAAACCAATTTCTATGGTTTTATAATATTTTTGTTTATCCTTTTTGATCATTTATAAATGTTTGTTGATAGATTTTTATATGGATCAAATCCATAGTCTTAGGGAGATCTTGGAAATGATTTTCTTCCATTAAGATTTGGAGTTTTGGTTTAGCTTTTTCCAAGTGTTTAAATTTCAAGATACATTCATTGATGAATGCATTTCACTTGATTGAAATTTTGTTGGATTCCCTTTTATTCAAATTTGTTCAAGAAGGGTTTTGGTGTTTCCATTTAGAAACAAAAAATTTCTTTTCACCCTAAATTTCAACCATTATTTATTTTGTTTATTTATTTTTCACATTTCAAAATTTGGAAAATTTTGGGATGTGGCAGGCTACCACCCTTAAAAGAAATCTCGTCTCGAGATTTGGGAAGGCTAGTTGGCTTCAAGGAAACTAGGGTATACCACCCTTAAAAAGGTTTTCAACTAGATTACATCTTGGCTTACTTAGGATCTTGATGTATCTTCTCTAGACAAAGGTTTGCATAGTGTCCTTTGTTTCCACATTTGAAACATGTGATAAGGTTGAGATCTTGAGGTGGCTTCTCTAGACAATATGATGCATAATGTCCTAGCTCTTTGTAGTGGTTGCACATCACTTGGCTAATATCCTTCCTCATCTTTGGTTTCACTATCTTTTGTTTGTCTTCTTGGCTCTCCTTCTTTGGTATCATTGCATCTTGTTTGTTTCCTTGGTTCTTCTTATTTTCTGGACATTCATTGGCATAGTGTCCCATCTCTTTGCAATTGTAACATTGCACCTGGCTAAGGTCTTGCTTGCTGGGTTTGGGGCATTTCTTCTTTTTGGGTCTCTCCAAAGCTAGGAGTTCTTCTAGTTCATGTTGTTCATATTTCACCACAAAGGTGGGAAATCTTTCTCTCTTCTTGGGGCAGTCACTAGAGATGTGGCCTTCTTCTCCACAAGAGTAGCAACACTTTGTGGTCACTTTGGATGTGGCCTTATGGGGCATGGTTCTGACTTTGCCTTCATCCTTCTTGGTAGAAGTTGTTCCCTTATGGAGGTTTCCAAACATTTAATGCATTCCATCTTGTTTCATTTGTTGAACTATAGGATAAATGGGGCATTGGATAGGGACATGATCATTTCCTTCACATAGGAAACAAGTCACTTGAGATGTGGGGCATTGTTTAGTTGGATGTTTCTCTTCACAATTAGGGCATTGATCCACATGCTCTTTATATGTGTGTCCTATGTCTCCACAAATATTGCAAGCTTGAGTTCCTTCTATAATATCATCCTTGATATCATTGTTGTCATAATATCCTTGGGAAAGGTTGTCTCTCATGTTGATCATTTGATTTGTCATCCTTTGCAACAATTAGGATTGGATTTCCAAAAACTTTTGCATGGTTGGGTCTATCCCATTGTTGTTGTCTAAAAACTAAGTTCTCACTTGATTCAAATGGGTTTGGGTTGCTAGTAGTTGTTCTCTCATGTGCATCTCTTGGTTGTTGTTGTCACCATTCTTGATGTTGGAGTCTCTTGGAGAAGTCATTTGTTTGGGTTGGATTGGGATTAGAGTAGGCAAAATATTCCAAGAGATGAAGTCTAATCACACACAACAATTCACACAAACAATGTGCAAGCAATCACAATCAAACATTACAATCAAACAACAAGGTTCAAGCACATTTTTAGGCAACAAAATATTTTTGCTACACCACATAAGTTGGTGTGTTTGATCTAAACTAAACATTAGTATGGTGGTCCAACTATATGGTTTTCTTGAGATCATTCCATTCTTATTAGTTGTTTCTTCTTGAATGAAATCATGGTTTCCTTGGAAAAATTCTTGCATCTTGGTCATAAAGCTTCAAAGGTGATGATGGTTCCTTCTAGGTTGTGTTTCCTTAGTCTTCAAGTCTTGAGTAATATTTCTTGTCTCACTTGTAGTCCTTAGGGATGTCCAAGTTGAAGTCCTTGGTGAAACTAAAGTTGAAGTCATTGGTGATGTTGAAGGCTTTGCTCATGGTGGAGGCTTTGTGCATCAAGTTGAAAAGAGGGGATATGTAGAATCAAAACAAAAAGGTTAAGTAAAGAGTTTACAAGATTGTTTGTAAATAATTTTGAACAAATAGAACTCCTATTTTTCTAAGGGGTTTTGTCCAATCCTAGGGTTACAATCCTACAGGCAACACGGTGCTCTGATACCATCTGTAGAGGTCCAAACCTGATAAGGTAGAGATCCCTGTGTTTACAATGCTAGTCCCTAGATCAATAGCTAGCGTCCACAGTTTAAGATGTAATATCAAGAAACAAGGGTCATAATACAACTTTATAACCAGGAATAAAATAATTCATTACATCTTACATAGTTCATTTGGCTATCTCATTACAATGCAGCAGAAATAACTATATAGCATGGAGTCCTTCGTCTTCAAAGTGCCACATGCAATCATGTTGGTTGTATACTTGTAATCCTATTCAACACACTTCACTAACATCAAACAAACCTGTAACATAATAAGTTACAGCCAAAAGCGTCAATACATTTGAAATTTTATTGGCAAGTGATACTATGGTAGATTAGTGGTATCTATCTTCTATATGCATTTGGATAAGTGGAGCTTAGGCTTGCTTTGCTCAAAATAGATTTTCCTTATCCTTTGGAAACACTAAGTTTTTGTCAAAATCACCCAAGGCATCAACCAATAAATTGGTGATCCTTTACCCTTGTTCAACCACAAGCTTTTAACTTAGAAATTGGGATGAGGAGATCCTTGATAGCTTCCATGTCTTGATGCTGAAATTGTCCATTGCCGGGGACACTGCTAAGTACTTAGATTTTATTCTCTCAAGAGGTGGTGCACTTTCCCTACAAGACTAGACATGCATCGAGATAAGATCTTTCATAAGCCTTCCCTTAGACCAAAATGGACGCGTTCCCAAACCTATCACCCCTACCACCAACTGTCCATCTGGCTAAGTTATTGCAACCTATATGATCCAGGCAGAGCCCATATTGCCATGTGGCTGCACTTGAAGCTTCTCAACATTTGACATCTCAAATCTGTTTGTTCCTGGGTGGCATTCCACAAGTGAGATACACAAGTATTCGCCAGTTTACTGGCCCTGTGTAACCACTCAACATAAATCCATTCATACCATTCCACCCAGGTGATTCATTCACATAGTTGTTTTATTACACAAAACAGAAGTCATAGACTTAGAAATATTTCATAGCATGAATATAATTCACCCTTGTTTTCTACTAGCTAGGCTAAGCATGATAGTAGTAGGAATCTTAACTTAGGGAAAATTCTGTTAAGGCATCATCTACTTGGATTTCCCATGGCATAGTTAACACATAGAAAATTTCATGCAAGTCCTACTTTCAAGTATCACTAATGCATAGTCAAAATATTGGGATAAAAATATGAAGCACCACTTGCCCTTTTAGTAGAGAATATAGGTTCACTCCTTGATCTTGCAATATTCACACTCTTCAAAGTTCACTACAAGTCAATCAAGGCACAAATTCAAACTAGCATTCAAACAATTCATCACATAAAATGAAGAAAACAAAACAATGCATGCAAAAGATTGTTTTATTTGGAAAGGTGGTTTCTAATAGGTTATAAACATTTTAAAACACCTATTGGTCATTTATAAAAGTGGCAAAACCATTTGAAATTAAGTTAGTGAAAATGGCCACTTTAAATCATCTTTGTTTTGTTAGAATTATTTAAATCAAAGTAATAATTTCTAGTGTTAGCCAAAATGTTTTTAAACACAAATATTAATAATTAGGGTCAAAGTGTTTTAAAACAAATCCATTTTCAAAATGTTTCACTCAAAACCATTTTTAAATCAAAGCAATAATTTTATTTTACTAGAAATGCCTTTATTCAAAAGAAATAATTTTCTATGGTTAATCAAATATATTTTTAAATCCAAAACTTAGTGGTTTAGGGTCGGAGAGTTTAAATCAAACCATTTTCAAAAGATTTTACTCAAAAATCATTTTCAGAACATAATCAATTAATTTTTGTTTTACTAGAAATGTTTTTTATTCAAGGAATAATTCCTTAGTGTCACAAAATATACTTTTAAATCCAAAAGTTGGTTTTTATGGTCAGTAGGTTCAAAACAAAATATTTTCAAAATATTTTACTCAAAAATCATTTCTAGAATAATTTTTATACTCTAAATAAGCCTAGAAATGTTTCTGTAAAACAACTAATTTTCCAGAAGCAATGCTAAACTAAGGGCATGGTTGCAAAGGTTCTTTTTGCTGATTCCAATGATATAAAATTTGCAAAATTTGTACGTGTAGATTAAAAGTTATGAATTTTTCAAATCTAAACATCTAATAGAACCTTTTCTGTTTTTAAAACAAAGTCTGGGCCACGTGTATGTATCCTATTGGCTAAAATAGGTTCGGTTGGATTGACTAACACAGGCCGCAGAATTTAAAGTGCATCGCACGGTCCAGATCTGGCATACCGATTCGTTTTAAGTGATCTATCTGAACCACGCGATTAAGATCCAACGGGCCTAATCTAATTGACGATGAACTGGAGGCGCTGCGACGCTGGACTGCGGCGGCGCGCTCGGTCGGTGACATTGTTGACGAAATAGGAAGCGAGAGAGAGGGAAGGGGATCACCAGACTCGCCGTGCGTTGCTGATGCTCAACGTGGTTGTAGTGGACGAAGGGGCGCACGAGGGTGTCGTGAATCGCTCGCCGGAGATGGTCCTGGCGACAAGCGAGCTCGACGTCATCGATGGCGAGGCTGTACGGCACGTGGAGACAATTTTGAAGGTTGCGTTAGACGCGCACGAGTGAGGAGAGTAGGCGTGCGTCAACCAGAGGGGAGGGGGTGGTCAGGGTTTACCGGGGAGGGTCGCTGACGGCGTCGGGCGCCTACAGTGCTTAATGGAGGCGACTATCTGGGCCATGAGTAGAGGACGCAGAGGTATGAGAAGAAGCGCGCAATCAAGGAAGAACGTCAGAGAGCAACAGAGGGCACGGGGCGGCGTGTACTCACCGGAATTGCCGCCGGAGTGTGTCGGAGCAGTGGCGATGCAAGGATGAATTGGGACAGCCTGGGGACAGAGATGGAGCGGCGAGTAAGGGAAAGGGAAGAGGGGACGTGGGCGCTTAAGATGGCGTGGTCACGGCGAGAAATTATCGCGGCATTGATGCGAATTAATGATGCAAATCAAGGCAGGAAACGGCGACGGAATTTTGGTGAAAAACGGGTCTTCGGGGTGGAGACGACGACCTGGCTATGGGGTCTGTTTGTCAGCAAAAGAGAGAGGGTATGCGTGGGGTCGACATGTCAGTTACTGCGCGGGTTCGTTTGCGAGTGAAAGAAAACGGTTCGGGGGAAGAGAGAGGTGGGCTCCTGCTAGGCTTGTTGGGTTGGGTTGGTTGTTTTATTATTTTTTTCTTTCAGGAATTTTTTCTTTTTATTTTCTATTTTTCTGTTTTCGAATTCAAACACTCTTTTGATTTCAGATTTCTTTTCAAATCTTTTCCAAATATTTAGTAGGTTTTTAATCTGTTTATCTATGTATTTTAAAGTTCATTTTATAATATTTTCTTATATTTCCTTAGGGTTTATTATATATTTTAATCAGACATTTTGTCTTTATTAAATAGGATTTTAAATATGGTTCCAATCCATATATTTTTTTTAATTATTCTTTTATTCTTTTTAAGTTATTTGGATAACTTTTGATCCACTTTGGTAAATTCCAATTTATTATTCCCATGATTTATTTAATCATTTATATTAGGGATTTTTGTCTTTATTTAAATAGAATCGAATTTGGTTAATGCCATATAATTTTATTTGGATATTCTTTATCCCTTTATTTTATTTGGATTATCTTTATTCCATTTGCTTGTGGATTTAATTCAAGTTTTAAATTGTCTTCTAGATAATTTCCTTGGAATTGATTATTTAGTTTAGGCAAATTATCTTTATTTAAATAAAATTGGATATTGTTCAATGCTTATGATTTTATTTAAATAACCTTTTATTCCTTTCTATTATTCAATATACTTTCATTTTATTTGTTTATGGATTTGGCCAAGATTTAATTTGGCTTTTAAATATTCCTTATTTCTTTCTTTCTTTGCCTTATAAAATCCATATCTTTTTATTTATAGATTCAAAATTGGTGATTCAAATTTGTATATTTTTATTTAATATTTGTTCATATTTTTAAATCCTTTTGGGATTATTTTTGCCACAATTTGGTATTTATTTTAGCTAGGAGATTTATTAGCTTTGGAAATTATTTCCTTTTAACTTATTAAATTCCTAAGTTTTTATCCATGGTTCCAAATTAAATGAAACCAATTTCTATGGTTTTATAATATTTTTGTTTATCCCTTTTGATCATTTATAAATGTTTGTTGATATATTAATATATGGATCAAATCCATAGTCTTAGGGAGATCTTGGAAATGATTTTCTTCCATTAAGATTTGGAGTTTTGGTTTAACTTTTTCCAAGTGTTTAAATTTCAAGATACATTCATTGATGAATGCATTTCACTTGATTGAAATTTTGTTGGATTCCCTTTTATTCAAATTTGTTCAAGAAGGGTTTTGGTGTTTCCATTTAGAAACAAAAAGTTTCTTTTCACCCTAAATTTCAACCATTATTTATTTTGTTTATTTAATTTTCACATTTCAAAATTTGGAAATTTTTGGGATGTGACACGGATTTTTAGGGGTTTTGTGATAAAGTAACAAAACAAAGTGCAAGTAATAAAGATAATGAACAACTACAGCAAGTGGCCCAATCCTTTCTTAGCAAAGGACAAGCCAGTGGAAATACTTATAAGGACCAAACGTTCTCGAGGACACATGGGAATTATGTCCAGTGCTTTCGCTTCAAATAGCTGAGTAACCTTCTCTGGTGTTGTAAGTGTTGTGTGGGTGAACCTGTGCTAATGTACCGACCTTACTTGGACTTATACATACTTGTGATTGAACCCCCTGCAAGCATCCGCAACTACAAGAAAGCAATTAAGATATAAACCTAACCATAGCCTTAAACTCTGAGATCCTACACTCCCTTATGCAATGGTGTCCTAACGGGGGTTCTGGTTTCTATCACTCCGGCAACCCCACGATTAGTAGCCAAATACACAATGCATTCCCCTAGGCCCATAATGGTGAAGTATCATGTAGTCGACATTCACATGACACCATTAGATGAATAGCACCACAACTGAAATACTAAACCATTGAATAATATCTCAACACGAATCCACTACTAACAACATGACTTCTCCCATGTCCTCAAGAACTAAAGGAACTACTCACAAGAAATCATATCGATCAATATCAAAGATGATATGGTGATGGATAACAATCTGAACATAAACAATAATCCAATGGTTCCACTCACAAGCATCAACTACAATAGTAATCAACACCGGAAATTTTTTCCCTAAGATCTATGCAAGTATTCAACAGAATTGTTACAACGGGATGGAGTGGTGATGATGGTGCTGGTGGAGATGATGGTGTGGATGATGATGATGATGATCCCGATGAAGCCTAGCTTGATGATGGTGTTGATGGCGACGATCTCCCCTCTCCAGGAAGGAATTTCCTCGGCAGAAATCTGTCTGCCGGAGAGCTCTTTCTCTCTCGGTGTTTTCCGCCCCGCAGAGGCGATGGAATCTTTCTATGGTCGCTCCCTGGTATTAGTATTTCGAGAGGAATATATAGGTGAGTGGGCGGACTCGGAGGCCGGCTAGGTGGGCCACACCCACCCTAGGTGCGGCCCTGGGGGGACCCGCACCTAGGGGGTGTGGGCCCCCTGTGACCCAGCTATGCCTCCCCTTCTGGCTTCCTTTGTCTTCTGGGAAAATATAATTTTCCAATATTTTTCTGATCTTCGCAAAATTGCATCAAAACACCTCTTTTTCCATCAGAATCCTGACTCCGGCAGTTCATCCTCCAAGAATCATCCAACATGCACAAATAGAGGAAAAGACATAAGTAACACCTCATAATAAGACACATATGAATGAATAGAGGCATATTATGATATAGAATGGTGATGCAAATTGGACGTATCAATGTGCTGCCCACCTGCCTGAAGACCGCGTGGTACGCCGCGATTGCGCCCAGGAACGCCCGTAGTGATGCTCCACGCTTGCCCTTGTGGTGACCCCTTAGAGTATAAAAGGAGGCACTTGGCCATTGGGATAGGGGGAGTTCTTTGGCCAGTATAGAGGACTAAATTTGGCTAGTAGGAGATTCTCTGGCCCGTAGAAGAGCTTTGGGCCAGTGGATAGTTTGGAGAGAGAATGAGCTTTCAGATATCAGAGGGTTCGAGAGGGGCAGAAGAGAGCTTGAGTAGAACAGATAGTGAGAGGAGACTTCCTTCTCCATGCCGGAGAGAAGGAAGAAAGTAGACAGAGAGAGTGAGAGAAGAAAGAAAGAGGAGCCTAGGGAGCATAGAAGCTAAGTATAAAGCGTTGTGTTGGTGATGTTTAGGTCGAAAAGCATTCGTGCCCACTAGCTAACAAATAGGGGGTGCCCAGCATCCTCGATGTCCATGTTGGCGTGACGTGACAATGGAAAACAAAAAAAAATCCTACGCGCGAACCACTATCTAGCCAAAGATCATCTACGAGATGGTAGCAACGAGTAACTCAGTCTCAAAGATCGTAAGTGGTATTACGTTCCTGCACAAACATTGTTGATGAAGGTGTACATGTGATGATCTCAAGATCAGGTAGTCACGGCGCCACAACCGGTGGCAAGCATATACAACATAGACGACACAATGGTTCAAGTTTATTAGGGGCAAAGAATAAAAGGTGTGCCATCAAGTTCGTGAGGGCTTTAATCACTAAGTTTTCACATAACAAAATACTTTTTAATTGGAAGATAGCTGAAACAAGAATATACTTGGAATGGTGTAAGACACCATGCATAGGAGTTTATAGTGGACACTTTGGAAAAACTTGGTTTCTTGGGAGTTGGAAGCATGAGTGGAGCTTACTCATACAAGTGGAGGCTAGCAAAAGACTGGGAGCAACCAACTAAGAGAGCAATAATGGCCATAAATATGCAGAGCAACAAAACATTACTAATCAAAGCATATAGTGGTACTAAAAGTCAAGGACTAAATGATCATAGACGCTATGGTGACTTGTCATAGTCATAACATGGTGTAAGCATGTGCCAAGTCAACCCAAACAAAGCATCAAAGGAGAATACCACAATACTATACTTTTGTATGCTAAAACAACGCATGATTCTTTTAAGGAACATAAAGCAATCCCAATTTTTTGGAACAAGACATGCTACAGCAATAATCACTAAGCATAAGGTCAAAACAACACCTAGCATGTCATGCTAAAGTCTAAGTCACAGTCAATGCAAGCTCCTCTTGCACTTTCAAGCAACAACTTTCTACTCCTTTCCAACACCAATCAACTTATTTGAAACAACACAGCAAGAACGGGGGTCCAAACTACTTTACTCAAGCAAACTAAACAACTAAGCAAAGCAAATGAAAACTAAGACGCTCCAAGAACAACACAACAGTGCATGAAACAATAAAAACGAAGTGTCTAGAAAGACCTGGGCTTTTTATTGATGAAGAAGGGGATACCTTGGGCATCCCCAAGCTTTGACGCTTGTACCTCTTGGATATTTCTTGGGGTAACACCAGGGTGGTATCCTCAAGCTTGAGGTTTTGTCCATTCTTCATCTCATTACATCATTCTATCTCTAAACCTGAAATTTTTCCTTCATACAAAACTCCACACAATCTTCATTAGCATCATTAGTGTATTCAAAATATAATAGACCCTTGGGTTTAGTTTTGGAACAGCAAAACTTTTCACTAAAAACACAATCTACTGTAGCAACTCCTTCAAAAATCTCAATTCCCCAAAAGAGAACTCAAAAAGGAATCAATAAGAAGCAAATACAAATAATGGCAGAAATCTGTCAAAACAGACCAGCAGGTCGAAACCAATTTTTTCTAAAATATTCTGTTACTCAAATCAAAAAGTGTTGAACTAACGAAAGTTAGCTAACATACTAGGGATATATTCATAAATTTTTAGCTCAATCCGACTTATAGAGACTCCTCACGAATTTTTATGGTGGAGGACAGAAATCTGTTTCGGGATAGCAACTCCCCAAATCTTACTTTCCTCTCACTAGAGGTCATTCTTGGCACAAAACGAAAATAAAAAGGATAAGGAGAGGTCATTACTGAAGTAATAACTTCCAAGACTCAAGGAAAACTCTTGGATTATCTCCCAACAAATACTTTTCTTTAATGCCTTTAAGTTAGGCATGATAGTATGAGAAGATGCTCACATGAATATGAATTGAAGTAAAAGAGAGCATCAAAAAGCAAATTAAAAACACATTAAAGTCTAACCCACTTCCTATGAAAAGGAATCTTTTAAAGAAACAAGTCATTAAAGCACAAAGCAATAAGCATAGGAAAGCAAAACAAGTGCAACTTCAAAACTTTCAACATAAAGAGAGGAAACTTAATATTATTGAGATGCATAAAACCATGTCTTCCTCTCTCATAATAATTTCCAGTAGCCTCATGAATAAACTCAACAATATATATATCACATAAATCATTATTTTCACGATCTACAAACATATAATTTCTATCAAGCTCAAAAATAGTGGGATTAAAACCTTGACAGGTTTTACACAAAGTAGATATTTCAAAAGGATCCATAGGAACATAACATTCATACTCCTTTTGTAAACATGGGGGACAATCAAATAATGTAAGAGATAAAGATTTACTCTCATTAGAAGGTAGACATGGGTAGATAATCCATTCTTCCTCCTTTTGTTCATCACTCTCCTCCTCTTTTTCATCTAATGAGCTTCTAGTTTCAACAATTTCTTCTTCCATAGGATCCTGCAAGGCATTAGTCTCTTCCATTTGTGGAAAGAATCTATTAAAATATTCAAGAATATAGCCATTTTCTTCCTTGTAATTATCAAAGAAAAATTTAAGTATCTCATAAACCTCATATTCATAAGGTGCATCATAAGTATTTTCAAGCAAACTAGCAAGCTCAAATGCACCCTTGAAAGCAATAAACTCTTTAATTTGTTCCACATCATAAAAGTCATAGTTTCCTTTAACATAAGAAGATATGGTAACATTATCATTATACTCACACTGAAAAGGTAGGTGTTTATCCCTCCTACAGCAACAAGATTTATCAAAGAAATAAGTAACATTATAAGTAGAGCTCACCTCTCTAGCAATAGTATTCAATTTGTCAATTTGTTCCCATAGGTGTTTCCCTTTTTGTGACAAACGGTGTTCCTTATAATAATTCTTGTGTTCTTCCGTGAACCCACCTTGCCAATAAGAACTAGTTTCAAAAAAACCATCCATTGATAGAAAGCATGACCAAGCAAGGCAATAACAGACCACCAACTAGAGTAGGAACTAAATTTTTTGTGTTTTTGATAAGAGAAATCAAACCAAACTAAACTAATTTTTTGAAGTTTTTGATAAAAAGAGGCAAACAAAACCAAGCAAAAGAAACTAAGCAAACTAAAAACAAAGTAAAGAAAAAGGTTGAGGAGGACTCCCCTTGTGAAGAAGTCCTTATCCTCCCCGGAAACGGCGCCAGAAAGAGCTTGATGGTGTTGCGTCAACGCGGAGCGCTTCATTGGGAAACCCCAAGAGCAAGGTGTGATGCAGCACAGCAGCAAGTTTTCCCTCAGTAAGAAACCAAGGTTATCGAACCAGTAGGAGGAAGGAAATTTCTCAAAGGTGTTGCAACCAATGTGGAAACCTGCACAACACAAATCAAGACTTCGCCCCAACGAAACAGTGAGGTTGTCAAGCTCACCGGTTTGCTGTAACAAAGGATTAACTATATGGTGTGGAAGGTGATGATGGTTTGCAGCAAGTAAATAGTGGAAGATATATCAATGGTAAAGATTGGACTGGGGTCCATAGTTCACTAGAGGTGCTCTCCTTAGATAAACAAACATGGCATGAAGGGTAAACAAATTACAGCAGGGCAATTGACAGGAACTGAGCAAGGCATAACAATGCAATACTAGACAAAAAGATCCTATGATATTTGATTGGGCAATACAACAAGATACATAGACCGCCATCCAACTGCATCTATGACTAGAAGTCCACCTTTGGGTTATCATCCGAACCCCCTCCAGTATTAAGTCGCAAGCAACAGACAACTACTTTAAGCAAAGTGTGTAAGGTAAACAATCCACTTGTTCCATGAACAAGAGACCATTGTTTTCTCCCTAGTGGCAACATCACATCTACAACCGAAGAGATTTCTATCACTTCCCTTAGAAACTAGAGGCATGAACCCACTATCGAGCATAAATACCCTCTCTTGGAGTCACTAGCAACTACTTGGCCAAGATAGCTACTAACAACAAAGACCATGCAAGATCACAAACAACACAGACATGATAGAATCATAAGACAAAATCATTAATCAATCTGACATAGTAATCTCAATATCCATCGGATCCCTGCAAACACAACATGCATGATTACAAATAGATTAGATCTTGATCATGAACGGAGCTCACAAGATCTATACATGAAAGCACAAGGAGGAGATACAACCATCTAGATACTACATGGACCCGTAGTCCAAGGTGGAACTACTCACGCTTCATACCGGAGGCTGGCATGATGAAGAAGAAGGCATCTGGGATGATCTCCCCTCCGGCAGGGTGCCGGGAAGAGCTTCAGATCCCCCCCCCCCCAATCTAGGGACGATGGTGGCGGCGGCTACAGACGGTTTCGTGGAATATTGATCGGGTGTTTAGGGTTTCTGCATCAGGGGGACTTTATAGGCAAAGAGGCAAGCCAGGGGGCACCAGGGCGGCTGCACCCCCCCCCCAGGCGCGGGGTGGGCCCACCCGCGGGGCCAGGGGGTGTGGCCCCTGGTGGGCCTTCTCCATCTCGTCTTCTGGTTTCGTGTTGCCCACGGTAAAATATTGACTTTGGCTTTTGTCCCGTCCAATTCCAAGAATATTGATTTTCTACCTTTCTGGAACCAAAAAACAGAAGAAAATAGACAACTGGCACTGTGGCAACTTGTTAATAGGTTTGTTCCAGAAACATATAAAAAAACCTCAAAGTATAGACAAAGCAAAGTAGATACTAAACAAGCATGGAACATCAAAAATTATAGATACGTTTCTGACATATCAGGGGGCGCCCTAAGGATTCCCCCTCCCTTGGCCACCGCCTCTCCCCCCTTGGTCGTCGCCTGGTTGGTTTGGGGAAGGGGCAAGGCTGCCCTCCCCCCTATTTAAAGAGGCCCCTCTACCCCTTGGAGGAACGCACCAATACATCAACATGATTGGATCCCATGAGTTGGGAGCTCTCCTCCTCCTCTTCTCCAATCTCTCTCTAGTTGTCACAACACGTTGGCACGGCCCAGGGCTATTTGCGCAAAAGACGATGCACCTACAGCACGTTGTTGCACTGCGAGGATTACATAGCGGGAGATCTACTTCCGCACTCCCGGCGGGATCGGGGAGACGGAGGTGTAACATCCCAAAAATATGAAACAATGATCATCAAACTCTAATCACTAACATTAGGGTTAACAAAAACTTTGATTAAATAAAAACCAAATGAATGCATGTGTGTATGTGATGATTTGATGAATGCATGAATGGACTTGTGTGATTCAACTAAATAGTAAGGAATGGTTCAAATATGAATATAACATCATCGAAAACATTTCCAAGTAGAAACAAATCAAGAAAAAAATCAAAAACAAATCAAATAAGGCAAATGGTCATTTTTGCCAATCTTGCTCACTAGGCCACTTTGGGTGTTTCTAGTCCAAGATTTCAAATATAAACTTTTCCAATTCTTTTCACCCATTGCTAGACCAAGTAAAAGTGAATCAAAGCCCACCTTTCAAACTTGCAGAAACATTTGGCAACCCCATTGAAAGGACAATTCAAAATTGAATCTTTAACATATGTGAAGATCACACCTTTTCAAAACCCAACCAAACCAGTGCCCCTTGACCAATCCAACTAACCAGATACTCCCTAGTATGTGCCTAGCAAACCCACCAAGTTTGAATCCAAAATTCAAATTTGAATTTCTTTCGGCCATTTCATCAAACACCTTGTAATTAGCAAACAAACAAACACAAAACACTATAGTGAGCAGTGATCAGTGCCTAACTTGCTCCCTCTATATCTCACTCTACACTCTTAGTAGATGATCAAAGTAATATAACTAGCTTTAGCACCACTGTGAGCAAGCCTAGCCATTAATGGTAACCATGCCGAGAGCACCATTGTCACCCCCATGTCGTGAGCAAGCTAGAGGCAGCACTAGCCTCGCCAACCTTGTCTGGGAAACGCAGCACCATCCATCGCCACTCCCTGTCCAAACCCCAAGCGCAGCCAGCCATTGGACCACCTGCCAAGCACGTGCCCAGTCTCTCTGCGTGCGAGCCGAGAGCGCGCCAGTGCGCCGTCAGCGATATCAGCCCATAGACCACGCGCCGCCCTTGCCGCTTGCAGACGTGCTCGCCATCATCACAGCACCCCGCCATATAACCCCGTTTGTCGCCGCGCGGACCACGCATGCTGTGCGCCTAAAAATTTCCGTCGGACCCGCCCAGAGCACCGCAACGTTCCGACCGTTCAGCACCGCCCCACGCCGCAAGACCACGCAGTTGAGCATCGCCAGGGAGCACAGCACCGCCCCCTATCGTCGCCCATGCCATTAGCACTCTGTGTCGTCGACACAGATGAGCTCCACCCGTGCCATTCGGTCCCCTTCAGCCACTATAAAAGGAGCCCCCCCCCCCCCCCCCCGCTTGTTTTCTTCACACCAGTTCACTCCCCACCTCTCACTGATCACACCCACTCGCTCCCGGAGCAAGGCGAGCACCAGGAGGCCGGAATTTCACCGGAGTTCGTCGCTGCAAAGGAGGAGAGGCACCGTCAATTAGAGTCGCCTTAGGAAAAGATGTCGGTACCAGGAGGATCACCGTCATCGACTTCGTCGTTCGCCCCCGTCGCCGACCATCGCCTGAGCCCGGGTGAGCCTCCCACGACCCCCACTGGCCGCGCTAGGGTTCTTTCTCACTGGTGTTGCCCGACATGGACGATGAACCAGAGTCGTTCGATTAGAGTTACATCCAACGATCCTAATTGCCCTGTACCGCTTCGCCACTCGTTGTCTCACTGACAAGTGGGGTCGCTCACTTAACCAGCTCGCGCGCGCTGTGCGTAGTGGTCTGGCCCAGTTAAACATCCCGCGTGACCCACTAATTCAAATTTAGATTTATTCATTTAATTGCAAACCCAGTTCTATACCTAGATTCAAAAATCAACCCAGCTCGATTCACTAAACCAAAATGCATGAAACCAATTTTGTTAGAAAGGCACTGGAATGCTTAATTCAAGCCCGTTGGATTCAAACAATTTAGATTTGTAGATCACCCATGGTAAAAATAACAAGGAAGAAGCTTTTCTACATTCAAACATTTTTAAAAATTCAACCATAAGAGCTTTTGAGTGGATTCCAACTCTCAAAAATCACATTTAACCATGGCTTTCAGAATATATAAAAATATATAGGTTTAATTACATAAATAATGATCAAGTAATAAAAGAATGCCACATAGGCATTTCCAGTCACTTTAATTAATTAAAATAAAAAGGTTAAACCTTATTAAATTGTGACACCACTTTAAATCACATTCCCATGTACTGAAATATGTGGTGATGACATGTGTCAACATGATACCATGTTTGAGTTGGAGAATATTAAATCTTAAGTAGTTTTTCAATGAGTAGAAATTACTTTTATAAAATAAAATAAATGAGACAAGTGCTTTAATCTTGTAATGTTAGTGATGATGCTAGATCATCTGGTGTGAACCTTTGTGTGATGATTAGAAATAGTTAAGTATTGTTTGGTGATTGTGTACCTTATATTTATTTATAGACACTAGTACCGACCAAGGACACGAGGAGGAAGGAGGATACTACGAGGAAGAAGCCCTGGAGAACTTCAACCACTGCTCCGCACAAGGAAAGCTAACACTTGCAGCTTAGCAAGCTACTACTTGCTTGTTACTATGCCAACTATATGCCTTAAGCATATGTGATTATACCCACATGACACACCATCTTGTTTTACTTGCAAGTTTAGTATTTTATTCCCTTTATTAAAGCTTTCTATCAAAAGTTTACTTAGTGACTTGTAGATTCTGGAAAGATAATTGAAGGTAGCATAAAGAGAATAAAATTTGGCCTAAGTTAGATAAGCTTGATGTCATCCCAAGGCATGAGATTAAACGTACATAAGATACACTTGTTTACCACCCCTCACTAGTATTTACCCCCCACCTGTAGATGCTAGTGCTAAGCTTAAAACTTGATCAACGTTAGATGGGAATACTTGGTGAAAATGGTTATGAAAACCTTAGAATGAGGAGTCATTCTATTGAAATGTTTTGACATGTGTTCTTAAACACCAGATGATTTTGATGATGAGAATGTTAAGGCATGAGCCTTAGCCCTTTATAAAACTGATGGTTGTCTGGATGCGATACCATTCCAATTTTACCGTAGAACCACAATACCCGAAATTTGGGTAGGGCTTAAGTGGAAATTTATATACCTTAGTATGGGTTCCCTTGCGGACAAGGTCTGAGCTGAGGCTACCTGCTGAAGATTGTCCACCTGTGCAGTACCCAAGATGACAGTTGGTCATGGTTGGGAGGCCAAACTCACAGGAGAGGTTCCTATACTAGGGCGTGTAATTGAAAGGTTAGGATTGATTATCTGCATACTGAGTATGGTGAATTCAGGATTGTTCCTGACGGATGTATCGAATGTTGTGGTGAAAGTGTACAATCTGTACAGAGTGTCAAACTATTCGAATAGCCGCGTCCGCAGTTATGGACAGTTGGAGTGGCCATAATGTTCCGTCGTCAGATGTTTTCAAAAGGACTTGTGAAATGATTGTGACTTTGACTTGACCACAACAGTGTTGTGACATGAAATTCAAGTTCCCACTTAGGTGTTATAAAACTTTCAACTAGCTTTCTTTTCTTCTGAACTTAGTAGAGGTAAATAGGGATTTTTGCAAAACAACCCTAGAGCTTAGTATCCTACTACAAGAACCCCTTCACTTGTTAGTATTAGTTTGCGAGTACTTAAAGAGTACTCATGGCTTTGTCCCTGGCTATTTCCATGGCGATACTATGAAGAGGAGTATCAGGAAGAAGGACAGCAGGAAGGTTACGACAACTAGGATCATCTCCCATCGTCAGCATTGCCTGTGACCCTGAAGATGGAGCTTCACCTACGCTATCGTTACTATTACATTTTTCCGCTTCTTGAATTGTATTAAGAACTGGATCATGAGATCCTTATTTGTGTAAGACCTTATGTATGGTTTGTAATGGATGATGTACTGTGATATCCAATCTGTTATGTCTCGCAAAAATGGTAATCCTGGGATTGCGATGTATGGCATAACAGGCGTCTGCGATTAAAAATCCGGGTGTTGACAAGTTGGTATTAGAGCCATCCTAACCATAGGAGACCCTAGTTACAATGGACGTTTGAATCAAAAACTTAGTTTCAAAACCAAAGGAAGTGAGTATTTACAAAAACTTATTCTCATTCTTATCACTTTGATTCTTTCATGAAAATTCATGTTCCTCAAAAATTCTTGCAAAAATACATAAAATTTGACACACTTGATCACTCTACTAACTTACTCATCCTATATTCTTATAGTTGGACGTGAAGTACAACAAGTTTTATCAGTTGGGGAATGCAGGAGACCTCATCTTTGAGCGTGACTTGGACCAGCTGTCGGAGATGATGGAGCGTCCGCACCCTGAGTTGTTCGGAGCTCAGCTCAATGATCAAGAAGGAGAAGATCTGCAGTGGTTAGTTGTTGCAAGTATCCGAGGAAAGATTGAACCCCCCACTGCAGAGGGAATTCAGTTCACCTTAAGAGAGAACAACTGGCTCGATGGACTTGTCAGGGCCACGCAGGAAGCTCTTGCCCTTCTGTGTGGGCAGAGTATCAATCAAATCAAGGGTACCCGCTTTGAGTTCTACCCAAGGCATGATGTTATGGGACAGCCACTAGAGGCCCCATATCACCACGAGTTGAAGAGTCAATTGGACCACCTCAACTTCATGATGTATGACCATCAGAAGGAGTTGGAGAATGCACGTTCCTACGCCAACCACAAGTACGCCATCACCGCCAAGAAGGATCAGACCATTGCCATGCTAGTGAAGGATCGCAAGTCTCGTCGCCGTCAGCTCGACAAGAAGGAGTGCATCATTGCCCGTCTTCGCCACCGGATCACGGATTTGGAGGAGACCATCCACGAGAGAGATATGCAGTTGGAGGAGAGGGAGAATGCAGGGGAAGACCTTCGTGGAGACCCCTACTCCTATCTCAGCGATGATGATGACTTTTTGGAGGATCAGGCCATGGACTTCTTCACCGATGAGGATGACTTCGCCTTCATCGATGATGATGAGGATGATGAGGACACTAACTCCGAGGAGTAGTAGCACTTGAGCACTAGCGTTAGTGAGTTGTATTCGGTCCCACTATATCGTAGCTTTACAGAATGGTTCATAAAACCATATGTTTTCCTTTGTTGCGGTGTGTGTTTGTATCGTGTGCTATGAATGAATGAATGAATGAAAAGCAAGTTGCTAGAAAAATCTGAGTCAAACTTTGAAAACTTTTCAAAACCCCTAAACCTTAGAAATTTCCCTCTTTCCTCATGATCTATCTCAATCTTCAGATGCCTCGCGAAGGAAGCACTTCAGCGCCGGACCCGATGTTGCAACTCTTGAAAATGTTGGTTTCTGACCGCGAAGCTGAAAGAGCCGAACGTCAAGCCAACTTAGCCACCCTTCAATAGATAGCTCAGATGGCCAACAACAATCAAGGCCATGGAAATCAGGACAACCATGGATCTAAGCTCAAGAATTTCCAGAACACCAATCCACCCATTTTCACTAAGTCAGAAGAGCCCCTAGATGCAAATGATTGGTTGCAAACCATGGAGAACAATCTGGAAGTTGCAGGAGTGGAAGCTAACGAGAAAGTGTTGTTTGCTACCCACTATCTGGCCAGAGATTCAAGAGCATGGTGGAACAGCGTTCGTGCAATGACAGGAGGTCAGCTGATGACTTGGGAAGAGTTCAAAGTCAAGTTCAGCAGAACCCATGTGCCACCGGGTTTGATCAAGAGGATGAGAGATGAATTTAGGGAATTGAAGCAAGGAAGGATGACAGTAGTGGAATACCGTGACAAAGTATTGTCATTGGCTAGGTATGCACCAGATGAGATAGACACTGAAGCCAAGAAGAAGGAGAGATTCCTGAATGGCCTGCACGATGAAATGCAGACAGTGTTAGTCAATATCCCCTTTGCTGATATTGAAGCCTTAGTTGAATCTGCCATTTAGATGGAAGGAAAGATCAACCAAGCTAATGAGAACCGCAAGCATCGCATGATGCATCAACCAGGAACCCATAATACACCAAAGTATCGCCCCAACCCATCTCCAGGATTTACCCTAAGAACCAACAGACCCCTGATAAACCGTCCGACCTATCCCAACCGTGGAAACCTAAGGCCCGGAGGAAACCACAACAACCCCGACAACCCCAGCAATTTCAACCGTGCCCCATCCAAGTTCAACAACAACAATGCCACCACCAACACCAACACTGCCCCAAGGACTGGAAGCAATGTTGTGCCTGTTGCAGCAAAGGACAAGTCCCAAGTGACTTGTTATGAATGTGGAACCAAGGGTCACTATTCCAATGAGTGCCCCAAGAAGATTGCCACAACCCCCAATGAAAATGCCCCGGCTCAGCAGTAGCGTCGTGTTCAGCTTGGAAGAAGGTTTGCCCCAGGGAATTCGCTCAACCGCAACGGCTGTCTCTTTATCATGCATGCTGAAGAAGCCCAGGAAGCGCCAGATGTCGTGATGGGTATGTTTTCTGTTAACTCAGTACTTGCAAGAATGTTGTTTGATTCTGGAGCATCGCACTCATTTGTTACTGAAGAATTTTCATGCACTAGTAAGATTCAACCAACCAAATTGAAGCATGATATGATTGTTCAAATACCTGGTTCAACCACCAAAGCTAGGCAAATTTGCAAAGTCGTCCCTATCTAAATCCATGGCATAGATTTTTATGCTAATCTAATAGTACTCGGAACTAAAGGTTTGAAAGTAGTACTAGGAATTGATTGGATGTCCAAACACAAAGGATTAATTGACTGTGCCAAGAAAGCCATAACCATGACCAGTACAGCCGGAATATCAGTAGAGCATGTATTTGAAACCTTGCCCCGCCAATTCAAGTGCAACAAGAGTATAGCCCAGCCAACCATTGACCAAGTCCGGATAGTCTGTGAATACCCCGATGTATTTCCAGATGTTTTGCCCGGTATGCCCCCAGATCGGGATATCGAGTTTATCATTGAACTAATACCTGGAACCGGACCCATAGCCCAGAGACCATATAGTATGAACCTGTATGAACTAGTGGAACTGAAGAAGCAACTTGATGCCATGCTGGAAATTCGATTGATTCAACCAAGTGCGTCACCATGGAGATCACATGTCTTGTTTGTGGACAAGAAAGATGGAGGTAACCATTTATGTACGGACTATCGGAAGTTGAAAGATGTCACCATCAAGAACAAGTACCCTTTTCCCAAGATAGAAGACCTGTTTAACCAGTTGACTAGTGCCAAAGTGTTTTCTAAGATTGATCTTAGAACTGGCTATCATCAACTCAAGATTCGCGCAGAGGATATTCCAAAGACTGCCTTTACCACCCAATATGGATTATACGAGTATACTGTCATGTCTTTTGGATTAACCAATGCCCCCTCTTATTCATGAAACTCATGAATAAGATTTTTATGGACTTCCTGGATAAGTTTTTCGTTGTTTTTATTGATGACATTCTGATTTATTCCAAATCATAAGACGAACATCAGCTACACCTAAGGACCATTCTTGGAACCCTTAGAGAGCATCAGTTGTATGCCAAGTTTAGCAAATGTGAATTCTGGTTACAGGAGGTAGGATTCCTCGGACATATTGTATCAGCCGGAGGAATTGTCGTTGACCCTGTGAAGGTGAAGGATGTTGAAGATTGGCAAGCCCCAACCACTCAAACCCAAGTTCATTCATTTCTTAGATTAGGAGGATACTACCGCAAGTTTGTAGAAGGATTCTCGAGTATTGCAAGACCCATGACCCAATTGCTGAAGAAGGACAAGAAGTTTGAATGGATGGACAAATGTGAAGCGAGTTTTCAAGAACTCAAGAGGAGATTGATTTCAGCCCCAATCTTGATCATGCCGGATATCACGAAGCCCTTTGATGTGTATTATGACGCATCCAAGATCGGTCTCGGATGTGTGCTAATGCAAGAAGGAAAAGTTATATCTTATCTATCACGACAACTGAAACAGCATGAACAGAATTATCCAACCCATGACCTTGAACTAGCAGATGTAGTTCTAGCCCTGAAGACATGGAGGCATTATCTCATGGGAAACCGGTGTGAGATTTATTTGGATCGCAAGAGTCTGAAGTATATATTCACTCAGAAGGAGCTAAATATGAGGCAGAGAAGATGGATTGAGATAATCAAGGACTATGATCTGGACATTCACTATCACCCCGGTAAAGCCAATGTGGTAGCAGATGCCCTTAGCATGTTGCCGTGTCGCTTGAACTTCATGATTTTGAAAGAGCAACCAATTTTGCACAAAGAGATGGAAGATTTCCGAATGGAATTAGTGAGTGAAGGATTTTTGGCTAGCATAGAACTTCAACCCACTTTGATTAGTCAGATCAAGGAGGTGCAGAAAGGAAATGCTAGTATCGACGGAATCAAACATCGTATCAGTACAGGCAAAGTACCCGGATTCATCGAGGACGAAGAAGGAGTTCTGTGGTACAAAGGACGTCTCTGTGCACCAGCAGATTCGGAGTTGAAAGAAGTTATTTCGAAAGAGGCCCATGATACTCTTTATTCTATCCACCCCGGAGGAATGAAGATGTATCAGGATTTGAAGGAGCAATTTTGGTGGCATAAGATGAAGAGAGAAATCGGAAGCTATATCGCCAAGTGTGATATTTGCCGGAGAGTCAAGGCAGGACATCAAAGACCCACAGGACTGTTGCAACCATTATAGATTCCGGAATGGAAATGGGATTCTGTTGGAATGGACTTTATCACCGGATTGCCTACTTCTAGTAGGGGAAATTACTCTATCTGGGTCATAGTTGACAGATTGTCCAAAGTCGCCCATTTCTTACCAGTCAAGACCACATACCAAAGTTCGAAGCTAGTGGAGTTGTACATCGCTAGAATTGTCAATTTGCACGGAGTCCCCAAGAACATCATATCAGATCGAGGAACTCAGTTTACCTTGAGATTCTGGAAGAAAGTCCAAGAAGGTTTAGGAACCCGACTGGATTTCAGCATAGCATATCACCCTCAGACCGATGGACAAACGGAGCGAGTAAATCAAATACTCAAAGATATGTTGAGAGCATGTGTGCTAGAGTATGGATCTAAATGGGAAGACTGTCTGCCTTTCGCAGAATTTTCATACAAACAACAATTATCAAGCTAGTTTGCAAATGGCCCCATTTGAATCCATGTATGGAAGGAAGTGTCGCACCCCTTTGAATTGGTCGGAAGTAGGAGAGAGTCGGATTTTCGGACCCGGCATCCTACGAGAAGCAGAAGAGAAAGTTCACAAGATTCGTGAGCACCTTAAGACCGCCCAATCCAGACAGAAGAGTTATTCCGAAAAGAGACGTCGAGACCTCGCTTTCAATATCGGAGATTTTGTGTATCTCGAAGTGTCGCCTTTGAAGGGAATGCAGCGTTTCCAGCTCAAAGGAAAGTTAGCCCCCAGATATATTGGACCCTTCAAGATTCTGAACCATTGAGGAGAAGTATCGTATCAATTGGAACTGCCTGAGGAAATTTCAGAAGTGCACAATGTGTTCCATATATCGTTACTTCGCAAATGCCTTGAAGTTCCGGAGAAGACTGAAGTTTTCAAGAACATTGATCACCGTACCATAGAGATCAACAATGACCTGACGTATCCCGAAGTACCCATCCGTATTTTGGAAGAAGCTTTCAGAACCACCAGTACCCGAAGCATCAAGTTTCTCAAGATTCAGTGGAGCAACCACACTGAAGAAGAAGCTGCCTGGGGCGAGAAGATCACATCAGGACGGAGTTTCCCGATCTCTTTAATCCTAGGTAATATTTTTTATTGTTTTTCAAATCTCGGGACGAAATTTTGTTTAAGGAGGGAAGGTTTGTAACATCCAAAAATATGAAACAATGATCATCAAACTCTAATCACTAAAATTAGGGTTAACAAAAACTTTGATTAAATAAAAACCAAATGAATGCATGTGTGCATGTGATGATTTGATGAATGCATGAATGGACTTGTGTGATTCAACTAAATAGTAAGGAATGGTTCCAATATGAATATAACATCATCGAAAACATTTCCAAGTAGAAACAAATCAAGAAAAAAAATCAAAAACAAATCAAATAAGGCAAATGGTCATTTTTGCCAATCTTGCTCACTAGGCCACTTTGGGTGTTTCTAGTCCAAGATTTCAAATAGAAACTTTTCCAATTCTTTTCACCCATTGCTAGACCAAGTAAAAGTGAATCAAAGCCCACCTTTCAAACTTGCAGAAACATTTGGCAACCCCATTCAAAGGACAATTCAAAATTGAATCTTTAACATATGTGAAGATCACACCTTTTCAAAACCCAACCAAACCAGTGCCCTTTGACCAATCCAACTAACCAGATACTCCCTAGTATGTGCCTAGCAAACCCACCAAGTTTGAATCCAAAATTCAAATTTGAATTTCTTTCGGCCATTTCATCAAACACCTTGTAATCAGCAAACAAACAAGCACAAAACACTATAGTGAGCAGTGATCAGTGCCTAACTTGTTCCCTATATAGCTCACTCTACACTCTCAGTAGATGATCAAAGTAATCTAACTAGCTTTAGCACCACTGTGAGCAAGCCTAGCCATTAATGGTGACCATGCCGAGAGCACCATTGTCACCCCCGAGTGGGGTCACTTACTTAACCAGCCCCCGCGCGCGCTGTGCGTAGTGGGCCGTCCCAGTTAAAAATCCCGCGCAACCCACTAATTCAAATTTATATTTATCCATTTAATTTCAAACCCAGTTCTGTACCTAGATTCAAAAATCAACCCAACTCGATTCACTGAACCAAAATGCATGAAACCAATTTTGTTAGAAAGGTACTGGAATGATTAATATAAGCCCGTTAGATTCAAACCATTTAGATTTGTAGATCACCCATGATAAAAATAACAAGGCAGAAGCTTTTCTGCATTCAAACATTTTTCAAAATTCAACCATAAGAGCTTTTGAGTTGATTCCAACTCTCAAAAATCACATTTAACCATAGATTTAAGAATATATAAAAAATATATAGTTTACTTATAGAAATAATGATCAAGTAATAAAAGAATGCCACATAGGCATTTCCAGTCACTTTAATTAATTAAAATTAAAAGGTTAAACCTTGTTAAATTGTGACACCACTTTAAATCACATTCCCATGTACTCAAATATGTGGTGATGACGTGTGTCAACATGATTCCATGTTTGAGTTGGAGAATATTAAATCTTAAGTAGTTTTTCAATGAGTAGAAATTACTTTTCTAAAATAAAATAAATGAGACAAGTGCTTTAATCTTGTAATGTTAGTGATGATGCTAGATCATCTAGTGTGAACCTTTGTGTGATGATTATAAATAGTTAAGTATTGTTTGGTGATTGTGTACCTTATATTTATTTATAGACGCTAGTACCGACCAAGGACACAAGGAGGAAGGAGGATACTACGAGGAAGAAGCCCTGGAGAACTTCAACCACTGCTCTGCACAAGGCAAGCTAACACTTGCAGCTTAGCAAGCTACTACTTGCTTGTTACTATGCCAACTATATGCCTTAAGCATATGTGATTATACCCACTTGACACACCATCTTGTTTTACTTGCAAGTTTAGTATTTTATTCCCTTTATTAAAGCTTTCTATCAAAAGTTTACTTAGTGACTTGTAGATTCTGGAAAGATAATTGAAGGTAGCATAAAGAGCATAAAATTTGGCCTAAGTTAGATAAGCTTGATGTCATCCCAAGGCATGAGATTAAACATAGATAAGATACACTTGTTTACCACCCCTCACTAGTATTTACCCCCCACCTGTAGATGCTAGTGCTAAGCTTAAAACTTGATCAACGTTAGATGGGAATACTTGGTGAAAATGGTTATGAAAACCTTAGAATGAGGAGTCATTCTATTGAAATGTTTTGACATGTGTTCTTAAACACCAGATTATTTTGATGATGAGAATGTTAAGGCATGAGCCTTAGCCCTTTATAAAACTGATGGTTGTCTGGATGCGATACCATTCCAATTTTACCGTACAACCACAATACCCAAAATTTGGGTAGGGCTTAACTGGAAATTTATATACCTTAGTATGGGTTCCCTTGCGGACAAGGTCTGAGCTGAGGCTACCTTCTGAAGATTGTCCACCTGTGCAGTACCCAAGATGACAGTTGGTCATGGTTGGGAGGCCAAACTCACAGGAGAGGTTCCTATACTAGGGCGTGTAATTGAAAGGTTAGGATTGATTATCCGCATACTAAGTATGGTGAATTCAGGATTGTTCCTAACGGATGTATCGAATGTTGTGGTGAAAGTGTACAATCTCTACAGAGTGTCAAACTATTCGAATAGCCGCGTCCGCGGTTATGGACAGTTGGAGTGGCCATACTGTTCCGTCGTCAGATGTTTTCAAAAGGACTTGTGAAATGATTGTGACTTTGACTTGACCACAACAGTGTTGTGACATGAAATTCAAGTTCACACTTAGGTGTTATAAAACTTTCAACTAGCTTTCTTTGCTTCTGAACTTAGTAGAGGTAAATAGGGAGTTTTGCAAAACAACCCTAGAGCTTAGTATCCTACTACAAGAACCCCTTCACTTGTTAGTATTAGTTTGCGAGTACTTAAAGAGTGAAGGAAATATGCCCTAGAGGCAATCATAGAGATGATTATGTTTCTTATGTATCCATGAGTTATTGTAATGTTCCTTGAATATCCATATCAGGCAACTTGTAACTATTGGCAATTATGTGAATTGTTTGTGAAACTCTTTACTTGTATGGTTATTTAATAGTTGTCCCTAGTCGGAGTTCATGTGAGGACACATGTGAATATTAGACTAGCACATAACTTGGTTGATGACTATGTTTCGCAAGTCATAGACATGGAGATGTCAAACCAATGATATGGACACATGTTATGAACATGGGATTGGACTGACCCAACTTGAGACTGGCAATCAGTTGCAGCTCTCTCTCTACACATCGTGTACATTTTGTCCTTAGACCTGAGATTGTCGCATGTACTTGAGATGTGGATCGACATACTTTGGGGCTATCAGACGCTACTCCGTAACTGGGTAGTTATAAAGGTAGCTTTTGGGTTTGTCCTGAAGCATGCTGCAAGGCATGGTCAATCAAGATGGGATTTGCCCCTCTCTACTTGAGAGAGATATCTCTGGGCCCCTCGAGTGATCGGATCCAGAAATGCATGGCCGTGCTACATATGGTTAAGAGTTAACCTAGTAAAGGGATTCCGAATCACAGTATCGAGAAAGGGAGGTCAGCTTGGAGCTAGACCAAATATCGTGAGGCAAAGGGAAAGACATGTACTAAACCTTGTGATGGTTCGTCCGATATGATCTTTGTATGCGTTTAGGAGTTGGCACGTCTTGCTAGAGGCCGCTACCAACTATTGTCAGAATAAGTGTATTCGTGTCATGTCTATACGTATATGAACCTATAGGGTCACACACTTAAGCGGATGGAAGCCTAATGAGGATTGGATCCGAATTAGACCAAGCTTAGGCTACTAATGGGCTGCTAATGTAGAAGCCCACTAGGGACGCCTATATAAGAGAGGGTGGGGCGTGCTGACCAGGGTTTGACCATTCGACCCAGCCGCCACTCCTCATGCCTGTGTTGCACGCGTGGACCTAGCAGTCCGGCGTCTGACGCTTCCACCCTGTACGTGTGGATACCTCGGAGGCGCTGCATCTGTAGCGCTTGGACGAGCCACGCAAGGGAAGCTGCTTGTGGGACGAGAACGAGGTGGAGACGTAGATCGTCTGCACTGCTTCGACGCGCTTCATCAAGTTCCGCAACTGCGCGTCTAGTGGTAATCCCGTGATCTATGACAACAGTAATCCTGGTTTACGCGGTAGAAAATTTTGATTTGCGCTAGTGTAGCCTACCCGTATCCCTTTAGTGGTATCAAAGTCGATGTTGTTCAGTTATAGATTCGGGATGTTTGCATATGGTGATATGCAGATTGATATGAATGATGTGATCGTTTATATTGCGGTGGTCCAGGATTGATCTATGATCTTGCTTTCCGTGATCTTGATTCTAAGGTTGTCGAACGAATTACCCCTACCGGTCGGCTTCCGCCATCGGGGTAGACAGTGACACATAAATCCTGTTGAATCACACGAAGATCAATATGATTGATCAAATTGGAACCAAGATCTAAAATCTATGTACCGTGATCAAAGGAGTTTGATCAGATCGGAACAACATACGGTTTATGGTAAATTTTATTTGCTGATCAAAATCCTTAAAAAAAATTGTGTAGATTCGATCTCTCATTTTTCACAGTTTTTGCAGGATCCGGTAGTCGTAGCCCCGTAGGGGGAGACCCCCTAGTCGTAGACCCTTTTGTATCCCGTTAAGGTAACTAGGTGTTGCGAGTTCGCATGATCCTGTAGAATGCGATTCTATGTATAACTTGTTTTTGCAGGATGTATGTGATCAGTATGGTCCATATGTATGTGATGCATGTATGAAATTTATCATGACCTGCGTGTCGTGAGTAGGGCAACACGGCTGGAGCCATATGTGTTGTCAATTATTGTAATGGCCTGCGTGCCAACTTGTGATGATCCCAATACTATGTAATTTTGATTACTAGATGTTAGGAGTAATAGCTTGTATTAGTTCTTGGAGGACTCATCACTTGGAGGATGGCTCACATGGAACATGAAGATGGATATCATCATGGTGGACAGGTTCTATGGCGATGGAGATCACCATGAGAAAATGGGCCATACTGTGTCACAACTATGTGAATGCTATTCTTATGCGTTTTACTCTATGCATGCTTAGATGATAGATGTAGAATGATCCCTCACAAATTTTAAGTTAAACCATGCCCTCCCAACCAAACCTTGCACCATTCTATGCCCAATACAATCATTGGTGGGCCTATGAAATTAGGGTGTCACGGTTTTCCTTGGCTGGATGGGTTTGTATCGGATACCTACACGCATAGGGTTGGTGAGCTTGACAAGGTCATCTTAACAGTTAAGGACCTTGGGGCATAAAGGTTGGGCGCCTAGTTTTGACATAGAGATGTCACCCAACAACAAGAGCCATATGTGATATGATTAGCAAGTGTTGCTTACCGATTTACCTTGTCTTCTGGGAGTGATGCTAAAGCTCACTAGTCGAATTGTTAATTGTGGATCTTGAATCACTTGGTATCAATAGAGGGATATTGATTTCAGTGGGAGTATATTCTATTAAATTGTTTAATATGTTTTACTCTTTCATGGTTACATGGATTAGTATTTTGCATGTTTTCTGTTGTAGATCAATGGCACTGAACACTACATCACCTTTTTCTTTGCGTTCGATTCTTGACAAAGATAAACTAAATGTAACAAACTATTCGGACTAGGTCCGTAACCTGAGAATTGTTCTCAGGTCTAAAAAGGAAACGGTTCTGGATACCCCAATCCCCGATGAACCTGCTGATAATGCATCTGCTGCCCTCAAGAATGCCTACAAGAGAGCATGTGATGATTATCTTGAGGTTAGATGTCTTATGCTTGCATGCATGGAACCTGAACTTCAAAAGAAGTTTGAGGATCAGGATGCGTACGATATGATCGTTGCGCTTAAGGACATGTTCCAAGATCAGGCAAGGATTGAGAGGTACAATGTTGCCAAGTCCTTTGTCAAATGCAAGCTAGTAGAGGGAGTAGCTGTAGGCCCCCATGTGATCAAAATGGTTGGTTACAGTCAGACTTTGAAAAAGCTTGGTTTTCCACTAGGCCAAGAGTTAGCCACTGGCTTCATTTTGGCATCTCTTCCATCCAGCTATGGGCAGTTCATTTCAAACTACCATATGCATGGGGTGGAGAAGGGTCTTAATGAGTTATGCGGGATGCTAAAAACAGCAGAAAGTGACATGAAGAAGTGTGCAGGGCATAGCCATGTGATGGTTGTGCAGAACAAGCCTAGCTTCAAGAAAAAGGGTACTTCTTGGAAGAAGAAGGGCAAGGATAAGGATACGATCCCTAAGCCTGCACCCAAGCAAAAGGTTGGACCTGTAGAAGACACTGAGTGCTTCTTTTGTCATGAACATGGCCACTGGAAGAGAAACTGCAGCAGTACCATGCTTCTTTGAAGAAGAGTGGAATAAGAGTACTTCCCACTTAGGTACGCTTGTTGTAAATGTTGTGGACATTCTTCTTGCTGATTCCTATGTTAACTCTTGGATATTTGATACCGGATCGGTTGCTCATATTTGCAATTCGATGCAGGGGCTAATAAGGACTAGAGAAGTGCAGAAAGGCGAAGTGGATTTTCGCGTCGGAAATAAAGCAAGGGTTGCTGCATTGTTTGTCGGTGTCATGCAACTTCACCTTCTGTCAGGATTTATTATGGAGTTGAATAATTGTTATTACATTCCTAGTATGGGTCAAAACATTTTATCACCTTCATGTTTGATGAGGGATGGTTATTCATTCGCGAGTGCAAACAATGGTTGTGTAATCTCTAAGAATTCTATGTTTATGGCTGATGCTCCCATTGTGAATGGGTTATTTATTTTAAATCTTGATGATGCATCTGTTTACAATGTTAGTGCTAAAAGGCTTCAGCCTAATGATTTGAGTCCTACCTATTTATGGCATTGTCGTTCGGGGCATATAAGTGAAACGTGCATGAAGAATCTCCATGGTGATGGTTTTCTAACTTCGTTTGATTTTGAATCATACGAGACATGTCAGGCTTGTTTGCTTGGAAAGATGACCAAGTCGCCTTTTTCGGGTTTACCCGAGAGAGAGACAGACTTGTTGGAACTCATACATACTGATGTATGTGGACAAATGAGCACGACAGCCAGAGGAGGATATCACTACTTCATTACTTTCACTGATGATTTCAGTAGATATGGTTATGTCTACTTGATGAAGCATAAGTCTGGAACTTTTGAAAGGTTCAAGGAGTTTCAGAGTGAGGTAGAGAATCAACGTGGCAAGAAAATAAAGTTCTTGCGATCTGATCGTGGAGGCGAATATTTGAGTCACGAATTTAGCGATCATCTTAAGAGTTACGGAATTGTTCCACAGCTCACGCCGCCCGGAACGCCTCAAAGAAACGGGGTCTCCGAACGGCGCAATCGAACTTTGTTGGACATGGTTTGATCGATGATGGTCCAGTCGGATTTACCATTATCATTTTGGGGTTATGCTCTAGAAACGGCAGCTTTCACACTTAACAGGGTACCATCTAAATCCGTAGTTAAGACACCATATGAGATGTGGACTGGAAAGAATCCTAGTTTGTCTTTTCTAAAGATTTGGGGATGTGATGCATTTGTCAAGCGACTTCATGGACAAGCTAACACCTAAATCGGATATGTGCATTTTCGTGGGATATCCGAGGGAAACCTTAGGGTATTACTTCTACAACCGAGAAGACGGCAAAGTGTTTGTCGCTCGCAGCGGTGTTTTCCTAGAGAAAGAGTTTCTCACAAAGGGAACGAGTGTAAGGCCGGTGCGACTTGAAGAAGTTCAAGATGAGCCAGTTGGGTGTGCTTCTACGAGTGATGCTATTGTAGCAGAACAAGTTGAGGAACCTGTGGCAATAGAAGCACCATAACCACGAAGGTCGGCGAGGCTCCGCGAGACGCGGGAATTGTTATTGTTAGACAATGATGAGTCTGCGACCTATGCAGAAGCGATGGTGGATCCAGACTCTAAGAAATGGCTGATCGCCATGAGGTCCGAGATAGAGTCCATGGGAGATAATCAAGTTTGGAACTTGGTTGACCTTCCTGATGGTTTTAAATCCATCGAGTGCAAATGGATCTATAAGAAGAAGATTGATATGGATGGAAATGTTCACATCCATAAAGCTCGACTTGTTGCACAAGGTTTTCAACAAGTTCAAGGAGTTGACTACGACGAGACTTTCTCGCTCGTAGCAATGCTTAAATCTATACGGATCATTCTAGCCATTGCTGCACATTTCAACTATGAAATATGGCAGATGGATGTCAAGACGGATTTCCTAAATGGAATCCTAACTAAGGACGTGTATATGATGCAACACGAAGGTTTTGTCGATCCAAACAATGCTGGAAAGGTATGCAAACTTCTAAAGTCAATTTCTGGGCTGAAGCAAGCATATTGGAGTTGGAACATTCGATTTGATGAAGTTGTAAAGGAGTTTGGCTTCATCAAAAACAAATAAGAACCTTGTGTTTATAAGAAGGAAAGTGGGAGAGCGCTGGTATTTCTAATCTTATATGTAGATGACATATTACTGATTGGAAATGACATTCCTATGCTCGAGTATGTTAAGACCTCGTTGAAAAATAGATTTTCGATGAAGGACTTAGGAGAAGCGGCATATATTATGGGCATAAAGATCTATAGAGATAGATCAAGGAGGCTAATTGGATTAAGCTAGAGTAGATACATTGACAAAGTGTTCAAACGGTTCAGCATGGAAGAGGCTAAGAAGGGGTTTTTGCCCATGTCTCACGGCATTAAACTCAGCAAGACTCAGTGTCCTTCGACTACTGATGAGCGTGAGCGCATGAGTAGGGTTCCATATGCTTCGGCTATTGGATCCATCATGTATGCAATGATATGTACTCGCCCAGATGTTTCCTATGCTCTAAGTGTTATGAGCAGATATCAGGCTGATCTAGGTGAAGGTCACTGGACAGTGGTAAAGAATATCCTAAGTACTTGAGAAGGACTAAGGATGTGTTCCTAGTTTATGGAGGTGAGGATAAACTCAGTGTAAGGGGTTACACAGATGCGAGTTACCTTAACGACTCAGATGATTCCAGATCGCAATCTGGTTATGTGTTTGTCATGAATGGTGGTGCTGTGAGTTGTAAAAGTTCCAAGCAATATACGGTGGCCTCCTCTTCAACAGAAGCTGGATATATTGCCGCCTCGGAGTGAAGGGTTTTGCAGCATAGTAAATCAAAAAAATTCTACAGATGCGAACGAGAAAGCCAAGATCTAATCTAGGAGGTGCAAACAACAAGGGGGGATAGATGAGATCTTCATACCCTTGAAGATTCGCACAGCGGAACGTTCGACGGAACGTGGGTGATGTAGTCGTACTCGCTTCTCCTCCTCGCGATCCGATCCGATCTAACACCGCAAGTGGCGATGCCTCCGAGATATGCACACGTGCGGCACCTCGACGTCTCCTCCTTCCTCGGTCCAGCAAGTAGGGTGGAGAGATGGATTGGATCTACAACGCGACGGCGTGGTGCAAGCGGTGGAGAGTTTCTGCGGCAGGGCTTCGCCTACGCGCAGTCGGGAGGGAGAGAGAGAGGAGGGGCAGCAGGGCGGCTAGGGTTGTGGAGGAGGTGTAGGGGAGGGGTGCGCCCCTAGCCCTCTTTATATAGAGGGGTGGGCGGCCAGCCCTAGCCCCTCCCCCAAGCCCTAGGCCGGCGTCCAAGGAGGGAGGAGTGGGGGGCAAGTTCCCCCGTCCCTTCTAGAAGCTCCCCTAGGGTTTCCTAGGTGTTTGGCCGGCTGGGCCCTATGGGGCCTTGTGCCCCTGGCCCAATGCGTCCAGGGCACTCCCTCATAGGCCCATGCCCCCTCCCGGCAGGTGGGGCCACGTTGGTCCCCCTCCGGAAGGTTCTAGAAGCTTCCGGTACAATACCGATTAACCCGAAACAATTCCGAACTCCAAAAACTGCATTGCCTTATATGAATCTTATTCCCCGGACCATTCCGGAACCTCTCGTGACGTCCTGGATCTCATCTGAGACTCCGAACAAAAACTCATAAACTAATTACCCAATCTATCCTAGCGTCGAGACACGTTAAGTGTGTGACCCTTCGGGTTCGAGAATATGCAGACATGATCTTCTATCAATAATCAACAGCGGGGTCTGGAAACCCATATTGACTCCCACACATTCATCGATGATCATATCGGATGAACCACGATGCCAGGATTTAATCAATCCCATATATATATTCCCTTCGTCTCGCGATATTTTACTTGCCCGATATTTGATCGTCGGTACCGTCATACCTAGTTCAATCTCGTTCACAGCAAGTACTTTACTCGTTCCGTAATCCGATATCACTTTGTGATTAACTCCTTAACCACATGCTTGCAAGCGGTGTTGATATCGACTACCGAGTGGGCCCGAAGTATATCTCTCCGACTTGGGAGGGACAAATCCCATCTCGATACATACAACCCAACAGGTACTTTCCGATCACCTAAGAGACACCTTTATGATCACCCTCTCATAGGATGACGTTTGATGACCTCAAAGCTTTATTCCGATACCAGGGAGTTGTATTATCTCATGGTCTAAGGAATACAATATTTGACATAAGAAAAGCTTCGCAAAGATGAACACGATGACACGATCTAATTGCTCCGCTTAGTTTGGGTCTGTCCATCATATCATTCTCCCAATGATATGATCTCATTATTAATTGACAACTCATGTCTATGGTTAGGAAACCTTAACCATCATTAATCAATGAGCTAGTCCATAGAGGCATACTAGGGACACGGTGTTGTTCACAAACCACACAATTATTAAAGTTTCCGCTTAATACAATTCTAGCATGGAATATAAACTTTATCATGAACAAGAATTATAATAATAACATCTTTATTATTGCCTCTAGGGCATAATTCCAACAGTCTCCCACTTGCACTAGAGTCAATAATATAGTTTACACCTGGCAACAATCTAACACCCATGGCATTAAGGTGCTGATCATGTTTTGCACGTGGAAGAGGTTTAGTCAATGGATCTGCGACATTCAGATCTGTATGTACTTTGCTAATCTTCAGATCTCCATCTGCTATATAATCTCGGATTATATGAAACTTGCGGTTGATATGCTTGGTCTTTGGATGATATCTTGGTTCCTTAGCTAGTGCTATGGCGCCAGTGTTGTCACACAATATCTCCAGTGGGTCCAAGGCACTTGGAACCACGCCAAGCTCAGTGATGAAGTTCCTGATCCAAACTCCTTCACTTGACGCTTCTGCAGCAGCCATGTATTCCGCTTCTACTATAGATCCCGCGATCACGCTTTGCTTGCAGCTTCTCCAGCTCACAGCTCCTCCATTCAAAATATAAACGTATCCTGTCTAAGATTTAGAATCATCCTTGTCGGTGTCGAAACTAGAGTCGACGTAACCCTTTACGACGAGCTGTTCACCACCTCCATAGACTAAGAACATTTATTTAGTCCTATTCAAGTACTTTAGGATGTTCTTCACGGCTGTCCAGTGTTCCACTCCTGGATCACTTTGGTACATGCTCGTCAAACTAAGAGCATTGGACACATACGGTCTAGTACACAGCATGGCATACATGGTAGAACCTATGGACGAGGCATAAGGCACTTTGCTCATAGCTTCTCTATCATTTACCGTAGCTGGACACTGAGCCCTGCTCAATATCTTACCTGACAACATAGGCACTGAACCCTTCTTTGACTTATCCATTCTAAACATTTTCAGAACTTTGTCTAGGTATGTACTCTGGCTGAAAGCTATCAAGCGTCTTTGTCTATCTCTATAGATTTTGATGCCCAATATATAAGCAGCTTCCCCTAGGTCTTTCATTGAAAAACATTTGTTCAAATAACTCTTCACATCGTTAAGCATATCAATGTCATTTCCAATAATCAATATGTCATCCACATATAGTACTAAAAATGTCACTGAGCTCCCACTCACTTTCTTGTAGATACAAGCTTCGTAGCAATTTGGAACAAATCCAAAGCTCTTGATCACTTGATCAAAACGAAGGTTCCAACTCCGAGATGCTTGCTTCAGTCCATAAATGGAACGTTGAAGTTTTCACACCTTATCAGCATCCTTAGGATCGACAAAACCTTCGGGTTGCATCATATACAACTCTTCATCAATGTTGCCATTGAGGAACGCAGTCTTGACATCCATCTGCCATATTTCATAATCATGAAACGCAGCAATTGCTAATAAAATCCGAATGGACTTAATCATCGCTACGGGAGAGAAAGTCTCATCGTAGTCAACACCTTGAACTTGTCGAAAACCTTTCGCGACAAGTCGAGATTTATAGACAGTAACATTACCATCTACGTCTGTTTTCTTCTTGAAAATCCATTTGCACTCAACGGTCTTTCGGTCGCTAGGAGGGTCTACCAAAGTCCATACTTGGTTTTCGCTCATGGACCCCAATTCGGATTTCATGGCCTCTAGCCATTTCTCAGAGTCTGGGCTCATCATCGCTTCCTCATAGTTCGCATGTTCACTATCGTCTACTAACAAGACAGTTAAGACAGGGTTGCCATACCACTCAGGAGGGGCACGCGACCTTGTCGACCTGCGACATTCAGTAGTAGCATCGTCCGAAGCTTAATGATCCTTGTCATTATCTTCCTCTATTGTTGGTGCAGGCGGCACTGGAACAATTTCAGGTGTTGCGCTACTCTCCAACTCAAGAGAAGGTTCAACAACCTCGTCTAGCTCTACTTTCCTCCCACTCACTTCTTTCGAGAGAAACTTCTTCTCAAGAAAGGATCCGTTCTTTGCGACAAACACTTTGCCTTCGGTTCTGTGATAGAAGGTATACCCAATAGTTTCCTTAGGGTATCCTATGAAGACGCATTTCTCCGCTTTGGGTTCGAGCTTGTCCGGCATCAACTTCTTGACGTAAGCTTCGCATCCCCAAACTTTAAGAAACGACAACTTAGGTTTAGCACCAAAACACAGTTCATACGGTGTCATCTCAACGGATTTAGATGGTGCCCTATTTAAAGTGAATGCAGCGGTTTCTAATGCATAACCCCAAAATGATAACGGCAAATCAGTAAGACATCATTGATCGGACCATATCTAATAGAGTTCGATTCCGGCGTTCAGACACACCATTGCGCTGTGGTGTTCCGGGTGGCGTGAGTTGCGAAACGATTCTGCTTGCTTTAAGATGCGTGAGAAAATCATAACTCAAATATTCACCTCCACGATCGGATCGTAGAAACTTAATTTTTCTGTTACGATGGTTCTCCACTTCATTCTGAAATTCCTTGAACTTTTCAAATGTTTCAGATTTATGTTTCATCAAATAGATATACCCATATCTACTTAAGTCATCGGTAAAAGTGAGAAAGTAGCGATATCCACCGCGTGTCGAAACACTCATCGGTCCGCATACATCGGTATGTATGATTTCCAACAAGTCCGTTGCTCGCTCCATCATTCCGGAGAACGGGGTTTTGATCACCTTACCCATCAGGCATGGTTCGCATGTGTCAAATGATTCAAAATCAAGAGTCTCCAAAAGTCCATCAGAATGGAGTTTCTTCATGCGTCTTACACCAATATGACCTAGACGACAGTGCCACAAATAAGTAGTATTATCACTATCTACTTTGCATCTCTTAGCCTCAATATTATGGATGTGTGTTTCATCCCTTTCGAGATTCAGAAGAAATAAACCATTCACAGCAGGTGCATGACCATAAAAGATGTTACTCATATAAATGGAACAACCATTATTCTCAGATTTAAATGAATAAGCGTCTTGCAATAAACACGATCCAGATATGATGTTCATGCTCAACGCAGGCACATAATAACACTTATTGAGGTTTAAAACTAATCCCGAAGGTAAAACTAAGGAGAGCGTGCCGACGGCCATCACATCAAATCTTGATCCGTTGCCAACGCGCATCGTCACATCATCCCTCGCAAGCCGCCGTCTATTCCGTAGCTCCTGTTTTGAGTAACAAATATTAGCAACTGAACCAGTACCCAGGCACTACAACAAGCGCTAGTAAGGTAAACATCAATAACATGTATATCAAATATACCTTTAATGGTGCCAGCCTTCTTGTCCGCTAAGTACTTCAGACATTTGCGCTTCCAGTGACCCTTGTCCTTGCAATAGAAGCACTCAGTGTCCGGCTTAGATCCAGACTTGAGCTTCTTCTCAGCAAGGCAACGCGCTTGCGCTGCCTTTCTTGAAGGGATTCTTTGCACCCTTACCTTTCTTAAAGCTGGGGGGCTTGTTGACCATCAACACATGATTATCCTTTTGTAACACCCTCGCCTGATAAGGCTGAGTTCATGTGTATAGTGCCAATCCCTGGATCGGTTCACTGGCACACACAGTACAAAATGATACCAAATATAACTGTGCATCATAAATACAACGAATATGATCCAGAATTTACATTATTTATTCAAGTACACAGCGGAAAACGAATACAAGGTAGATCTCCATCCTTCAAATGTGCCACAGGCGAACAATCGTTGAGTGGAGTCTCGCGACCTATAACGAACTCTTAGTAACGATATAACCTGCAACATGAAACGTTGCAGCCACGAATGGTCAATACTTTGAATGTATTGGCAAGTGTCACTAGTATGTGGACATAAATAGAATCTATCAACTACATGCATATTTGGCTAAGTGGAGTTTTAGGCTGATTTGCATAAAGCGATAGTTCTATCCTAACATTTCCAAATAGTTTTAATCCTTTCTGAAAATTGTCTGAGCACATTGGCCAACACCAAGTCCTCATAATCCCTTGTTCACCCATCAAATTTTATTTAGAAATTGGAATGTCGAGATCATCCATAAGCTTCAAGCCTTAGTTGCTCAATATTGTCCATCACCGGGGACACGGCTAATCGATTAGATTTATATCTTCTGCAGAAGTTGAACACTTTACCCACACGACACAATCTCACCTTGACGCCACCAGTGGCCGCTGGTTTAGTACACACCAATTGGTATACCGGCAGATCGAGAATGTGACAAAGTCTTTCCATAGAAGTCCTCCCAATACACAATGCTAGCACGTCTAACAGGCACCAATGCAAGGATATAACCTCCAATACACAATTCTAGTTAACCTGAAGATATACCAATGCAAAGGGTCTTCCGCTATGTAATTAACCAAGCCAGAGCCCATATTAGCCTGTGGCTGTACACGGAAGCTACTGTACGAGAAACATGACCAATCTCTATGATGCCTAGGTGGTCTTATTCTAGTGCACACACGAGAGGTAGCCAAAGATATGGTCCTCTTCGTTGCCACTTCTTCAAAACTCAACAACAACAGTATTCCACCCAGGTGATTCATTAAGTACTTGTTTTGTTATATAAAACATAGCTTTTCCAATAACTCACAATACTCATAACATGATATTCCATCCCGAATATATAGCAAGGCTAAGCATACTACAACTATGATGTTTCCACTAAGCAAGATACAAAAGGATATCCTAAATAGTACATAGCATAGCATAGCACATAGTGCAAAATATTCCTACACATGCACTTCTACTAAAAACAACTATAATGCATAGGAAAAATAATAGGACAATTATGATAGTGCCACTTGCCTTTTAGTTGATGTAGTCGTTCAAACAATCCTCACAATTGCAATTGTTGCACTCGTCAAAATCACAAACGTTGCGCTCCTCGCAATCTAACGATTAAAACAAAGCACAACAAACACACCAATCAAAATAATGCAATTATGCATGATACAACAAAACAATGATGAACAAATACATGCATGACGATTCAATAAGTCATAATGCTTGTAATTAGTTCTCTGAACATTACTACATCACATGATGCATGCAGGAGATCATTTAATGCAATAGGATATTTATTATTAATACTTGATTGCCAATCTAGGGGTTTTAATAGTTCTGTTGAAACTTCTGTACTAATTGTCGTATTAAATTTGGGTCTAGGTTGTACTAGATAGAAGAAATTATTACTAACCAGTAGCAATTGGATTCAACTTAGTCGGAGTTATAAATCTTTTCTTATGATTTAAATAGTGTTTAATGGAGTTTAAATCATTTAAACAATTTCTGTTGTCTAAAATTCAAACTAAATACAGATCTGTAATCTACGCGATAATGTGATTCCAGGGACATATTATTTATATTTTTCCGAGTTATAAATTATTTACTATGAATTTAATACTCTAAAAGTCCATTAAAATTATTTAAATCACTACAGCAATTCTGCACTGCAAAATTTGGATCTAACAGCATATTAATGTTTTATATGAAATTATGAATCCATAGACACTTTATTTGTATTTTCATGATATACAGATAATTTTCTATAATTTATTTAGTCCAAATTGTCCATTAAACTATTTAATTTATTACAGTAAATATTTACCATAAAAGTTGAATATAAAGGCATTTTAATATTCTTCATAATTTTCTGAATCAAACGATATATTATTTATAATTTTTGGACGTGCATAACTCTAGATATGATTTTTGCAAGATTTAATCATTTTCTGACTTTTATTTCTATTACTAAAATGACAAGGCATATGGGAATATTCTGCCAACGTGGCGAGATCTGATTGGGCCATACCCCTTCGTTTAAGTGATGTGTTCCAGGCCACTGGATCAGGATCTGACGGCTGATGGTTGACGGCTCCCTGGCGGCTTGGCTCGAGTCCTGGCTTCGCTTCGGCTTCGGCTGCACTCGGCTCAAACGAATCTAGACCGCTCAGATTGGATCAGACGGGCTACAGTGATGATGGTGAGCCGGCATCGGCTGGAAGACGATGGCGACGACGATGGACGGTGGCGCGATGGTGGAGGGAGCAGGCGGTGATGGTGGAGGCGTCTCCGGCGCTCTCCGGCGTCGGTGAAGTGGTCTACGAGGTGCGGAAGTGCACGGCGGTCACGATGGTTGTCCTGGCGCAGCGTCCTAATTCCTCGAGCATCGACGCGATGGGGACGGAGGAGAGCGGCGACGGTGATACTCCGACGGCGTCGGGCGAGCGATGTGGTGCTCCTGCGTCGAGGGGAAGTGGGTCAGTCGAAGCAGTGCAGGGAGGGGGTTCGGATAGAGGGAAAAGGGGAGGCTCGGGCGCGACGGAACCTCGTCCTCAAGCGCGGTCTGCGACCTCCGACGGCGGCGGATCGGGAGGAGCTCTCCCGGCGGCTAGGGTTTCAGGAAATTCGAGAAAAAATATGGAGAGAGACGCGAGAGGTTTATAAGTGAGGAAATCGTGCACGAGGGCGAACATAACTCGCGAATTCGGCGGGGAAAACAGATCGGGGACGATCCCGTGATCGCGTTGGACTCTGGCTGGAGGTGGAAGAAGCAGAGGTGGGGCCATCTGTCAGTGGGAGAGAGGGGAGAGGGGATCTGCGGGTGGGCCGGTGGTGGTTGCCTGGTGGGCCGATGCTGGGTTGCGTTGCGCTGCTTTGCCGCTGCACGCGCGGTAGGGTAGGGATGGGCCGGCTAGGGCTGGTCCGGTTAGGTTAGTTTGTTTCCCTTTTTTCTGTAGTCTTTTTCTTTTATTATTTTCTGTTTTCTTTTATAACTTTTGTTTTAGGGCTCCAAATTAGTCCATTCAAATTTCTAAAAATTGGTAAAATCATCCTGATCATGTTAGCATATTAACTACATTAGTTATGTATGTTTATAATTTGCCAACCAATAAATATTTTGTTTTTCCAACATGGCATTACTACTATTTCTTATATTAAACATAACTTTTGTATTATAGCAGCAAAATGACTCAAATAAATTTCTGTTGTTTTCTAAAATTGATATCTGTAGGTATACAACATTTATGAATTCTATTGCTTAATTGTTACTATGGACAAATCCATAGCTCAAGGGTTGTACTTAGAATGGGAAAATCCCATTTAGGGTTTTTGATTTTTCTTTTGGGCAATACTAATTTTTTTATTAGGGCTTATATACAATGATGGTCATGCATGCTTAATGATTTTGAATTTTGAAATCTTGCACACCAATTCTACAATTCCATAATCAATCCATTCCCTTTTGCCTATATGGCTACTTAGGTCATAACCAAAGAATATAAGGTTTTGAAATCAAGGTTGAGAGGGTCTTCAATTCGAAAGTTTCTTTTCTTTGAAAATTTTCAACCAAGTCAAACAATCAATCAAACTTATTTTATTTATTTCACATTCCAAAATTAGGAGAATTTTGGGATGTGACACCTTTTTGATGTCCACCTCCGCAGCTTTCAGCTTAGCGAAGAGCTCGGTGGTCGTATCAGTGGAACCAATCTGATTATGAGTCACTACAAAACTTTTGTAGTTCGGAGGGAGTGATTGCAGAACCCTGTCAATCTTGAGCTCCTCTGGAATCTTGCAGTCCAATTGCTCAAGGCGTTGAGTGTAGCCCGACATCTTTATGGCGTGCTCACTAACAGAACTCCCTTCCTCCATCTTGCAGTTAAAGAATTTCTCAGAGATCTCATATCTCTCAGAACGGGCCTGAGTCTGAAACATAGTTTTCAGCTCCTCAAGAATCTCAAAGGGCCCGGGATAATCTTCAAAACGATTTTGAAGGTCTGATTCCATAGCAAACAACATGGTGCTCTTAATCACACCATAATCATCTTTGCGCGACTGATAAATAGCTTTCTCATCAGCCGGCGCATCTACAGCAGGGGCGTCACCTAGCGCATCCTCAAGGACATAGTCCTTTTGTCCGCCAGCGAGAATGATTCTCAGATTGCGGAACCAGTTGGTGAAGTTAGACCCATTGTTTCTAAGCTTTTCTTTCTCAGCAAAAAAGTTGAAGTTGAAGTTGGACTTAGCCATTTGATCTACAAAATTTGCAAGTACAATTTAGACTATGTTCATGATAACTAGTTCAACTTAATCAAATTACTAGATGAACTCCCACTAAATTCAACATCCCTCAAGTTGTTTAGTGAACATGATCCAAATTCACCACACCTAATCCGATCTTCACGAGAAGAGATGTGGTTTCAATGGTGGACAACGAAGTGTCGATCATATCATTCATATGACTCATGCTTAACCTTTCGGTTCATGTGTTCCAAGGCCATGTCTGTACATGCTAGGCTCGTCAAGTCAAACCCAAGTATTTTCGCGTGTGCAAAACTGGCTTGCACCCGTTGTATGTGAATGTAGAGTTTATAGCACCCGATCATCACGTGATGCTTGAACACGACGAACTTTTGCAACGGTGCATACATGGGGAGAACACAGTTTTATATTGATCTTTAAGTGAGGAATCATCTTATAATGCTACCGTCGCGATCTAAGCATAATAAGATACATAAAAGGATAAACATCACATGCATATAACTTGATGTGACATGGTATAGCCAATCTTCACGCAGTGATCTCCATATTGTGCGTGCCGGCATGATCTCCATCACTCCACCATGATTGCCTCCACCACGAATAGCAACTACAACTATTGCTAACTACTTAGCGATAAAGTAAAGCTATTACATGGCGTATAAGAAGTTGACACACAGGTCATACACAATTATAAATACAACCATATTGTGGCATCCCGCAAAAACCACTACTAGAAAATCGCGTTGTTTTTGTGCATTGCATCATCATGACCTCAGCATTCATCTGTTGCCTAAAAGTATTTTTGCTAAAAGCCTAGTTTTGCTTTATACAAATATCCCTCTTTATTTCAAATGCAAAACCCCGATCGTATCGGATATTTTATTTACCTATAAACTAATTGCAAAGTAGTCTTGTTTTAACATAAACAAAAACAAAACAAACAAATATTTACAAAATGATAAACCTAAACCTAATCCCTAACCTACCCAATCCTAGTCTACCCACCAATCCCCTCCCTCCACCTCACCTTCCCTCCACCTCATCACACCCACCGCCACCTCACCAATCCACAGCCCCCTACACCCCTCTCTCTCTCTCTCACCTAGCCCTCACCTACCCCCTCTCCCTGCCAGCCCGGACCCACCCCTGGACCCTCACCCACTCCCTCTCTCACCCCAACCGACCCGCACCCCCCTCTCTTCCCCCTGGGCCCCACCCCGCGCCAGCCTCACCCCGGCCCCGCTCCGGCCCCACCACTCCCTCTCCCATCCTGGCCCACCCCGACCCCACCTCTCCCCGCGTCTCCCTCCTCCCTCCTCTCCCTCACGCGCCCGCACCGAAGCCACCACCCCCTCCCTCACCGTCCTCTCCCTCCCCCACCGCTTGGGCCTCCCCTCCGGCCGCCGCCCTCCGCTCCCCGGCGCCTCCCTCTTCTTCTCCCGAGGTCGCCCCTCCCCGCCGTCTCCTCTCGGGCCCGCCGCCGGCTTCCCCGGCCAGAGCCCCTCACCGCCCCACCTTCCCCGTCTGCGGCTCCGCCGCCTCGCTCCCACCCCGCGGCCTCCTACCCCGCCACCGGACCCTCCGTCGCCTCCCCTCCGGCGCCCAGGCCGCCGCCTCTGCGCCCTCCGTCCCGTGCGCACGCTCTGCGCCGGCCGCCGCCCCCGCTCGCCGCCAGATGCTCCCTCTTCTCCGGCCGGCGCCTCTCCTCCGCCTGTCCCCGTCTGCGGCCGCGCCGCCCCGCCCGCGTCCCCAACCTCCCCTCTGGCAGCCCTGCTCCCCCGTCCTCCGTCCGCCGCCTCGGGTCCCTCCTCCGCCGCCCGCCGTCGGCCGCGCCCTGCGCCGCCCCGAGCTCCACCCCGTCGCCGGCTTCCCTTCCACCACCGCCCTCTGCCCCTCCTCGTCGCCCTCTTTCTCTGCCTGGTGCGCCGCCGCCAGGAGCTCGGCCACATCCAGCGCCTCATCGCTCCCTTCTTGGACGCGCGTGCGTCGCCGTCGGTGATTCCCGGCGTGCTCACCATCCTCTCCTGGCGTGCCTCTCCCAGTAGCCGGAATTTCCGCAGGTGTCGTCCTCCCCTTGGGACCCTGAGCGTCGTCGCCCTGCGCGCTCTTCCTCACGGTCAGGGGATGCCGCGACGGCCCCCGTATGTTTTGTTCATGTCCGTGTGAGATCACTTGATGCCACCCGGATGACCTCGACGAGAACCGTCCCCATGCCGAGATCTTTCAAAGACCGACCCCGGAACCCGCGGAACCCTGATGCCGTCGACACGGAGCCCCGAGTTCGCCATCACGGGCATGTGGCGCCACACCCCAAGATCTCCAATAAGGAACCACAAGACCCTCGGAACACCAAGATCTCCCAGTACCGAGACCCGAGTCCGACACCGACAATCGAAACCGCGGGACCGACGAGTTCGCCTAACCGGACACCGTGCGACAAGATCTTCTCGGACCCGAGGACCATCAAGACTTCCGCTCGGCAACGCCAAGTACTCCTTCCTGGCTTCGAAGCCGACCCCGTGGACCGACATGATCTCCTTCACGGATACGTCAAGTACTCCCTCGAGGACGCCGAGCACTTCACCCGAACACCGAGACCCTGGACGACAAGTTCTCCTTCCCGGAAGCATTGACACTCGCGCGACAAGAACTACTTCCCAGATCCGAAGACCCTAGATCCCGGAGTCCGAACCGCGACCCCGTCGAACCCTGAACCCTGAGACCGAACCGAACCATAGCACGCCAAGACCGTCAAGACCCCTCAATGTTTGAACCTTTTCTCGAACCCTATTTTATAAATTGACAACTATATAAATTGTTGCATTAAATCATTCATTTCGCATACTTATTGTCATGTGGTTTGGGGGCCTTATGCCGATTCACCATATAATTAAATATGGGGCCCATATGCGGGAAAATCTAGTCTTATATTGGCCTCATTTAAATTTGTGTAGCGAACCGGTAACTTATTTTGCCATGATAAGACAACATTTAAATTGCAGGGTACCTAGACAACTTGAACCGTTTAATTAATTGTCGGGACCCCGGTTCCGCCTAATATGACCTAATTGCACCGCATATTACCATGCCATGCATCATACACTCATCATGCCCGATCTTTTGCCGTAGTATTAAATAGTGCATTCGGTGTTATTCTAGTGTTTTGCTTCTTCGCGGATAAGGCCGTTGAGTTGGTGTGAGCTTCGCCCCGATCTTCGGATGAACCTTCGGCAATGTTTTTCAGGCGAGCATCTCCCCCTTTCTACCTATCTTACTTTTATAGTATTTATTCCCTCCTGTTGATCTATTGCTATCTGTGTTGCGTTGCTCTAGCTTTTCGTACCCGTGATATCCCTTGCTGCCTTATATTTCCTTGGACACCTCCTATTACCGTTGTTTGGTAGATAGTTGGACCTGCGCGTCATAGTCACTTGCTCAAGTGCCGTTGCGTGTTGTCAAGTACCACAGTTGTTGGAGCATGGCCGCATGTTTAATGTTGGTGATGATCATGGCTTTAATTATCGTTTATTTCAATTATTGTTTAATAACTAAAATTGAAGTAGGTAAGCAGAGGCACAGGTGGGCAATAGATGTTATTTGGTTGTTAACCGTCCACTTGTGTCCCGTAGGACCCCGAGTTCTTGACACCAGTTCCGAGATCGAGCGCGCTAACCACATGTGGGGAGATATGGGCCCCCCATCGATTTAGTACCTGATTTCAAAGTACTGTACTGGGGGCCACAAGTAGTTTGGGGCTTTATTACTATCCTGTACTTATGCCATGCTTTACTGCTTTATTTACGATTGTGCGATGGATAGCACTTGTACTGTTTTGGAAGCGGAGTGTTTTCGCGGTATCGACAGGCCCAGTTTTGGGATCCCCTGTCGTTTACAGCCACTGTCGCAAACCCTGAGTCCGTCTCGGAGACCGGCCAACTTCGTTACGGGTGTACTTAGTGGGGTGGCCCCCCGTGCTTGCTTTGGGTCTGGGAAACGTCATGACTTAGGCCCCGCCGACATACCGATGGGTGTATGTTAATTGATCTGGCAAAAAGGGTCGAAGTGCGTGTGGATACTTTGGTGCACCCCTGCAGGGTTTAATCTTTTCGAGAAGCCCTGTCCGCGGTTATGGACGACTTGGAGCACAGTGCTTGATCATAGACAACTATAACTAAAGTTTACTGCTATAATTTAACTTGTATCCGATATAACTAGTACTCAGCTTCACTGCAACGGAATGGCTAAATAAACGTACCAACAACTGCTGGGTTTGGGATATCTCATGTTAATTGTATTTGACTAGTAAGTGTCGCAATTACAACGGAATGGTTAACTAAAACGGCCCACTGTTTATTTTATCAGGACGATTATCTACACCTGACTAGTAATTGCTGCAACAATAACTGAATAAATAAAACTGCCAACTGTGTGAGTTCCTCGATTGACTTCCTCGTTTGGTCTCGAGGGGGGAATACCAGGATGGGATTGTTTGGTGTTAGTATCAGGTTGGTTCCGGATAGGTCTTTCTTACCCCTCTCTGATAGCCGCCTGTTTTATCGAGTCTCTATAGGATGTTTAGTGCACGCTGTGCTGCCGCTGCAGTCCACCATACCTATGTAGGCGAGGACCGCCGAATTCTAGTCTCGCTGTGTACTGGCCTCAGTACTGACGCTCCTCTTTTTCCTTTGCCCTATGTCGGCACCCCTTTTGTTTAAGCAGGTTTTGAGATCGACGTCGTTAGCAGGGTTACCCTTCCGGCTTGGCCTGGGCAGGGTTATGGACGCCATTGGTTATTCTTCAGGGCTCTTAGCCCCATTTGCATCTTGTCCGTAGCGGGACGCTCTATCGTTTTCAAGGTGATTTGGATCTTTGTATTGTATATCTATATTCTTGACTCATTGAGTCGCTGTTATATATATCTGTTCTGTGGGTCCCATCGAGGACTATTGTGTAATGTTATTACTTCGTTTTCCACCCGCACGAAAGTGCCTGGTGGGCACCTTTGAATCGTTTCTATGCGGGTTTGGCGGGTTTCGCTAAAACTCGCATAGGGCCGATTCTGAGGGTGTTACACATATGGCTCCTGCCGGTTGTGTACTCATCGACATGCAAGTCGTGAAACATTACAAAACATGATCATCGCATACAACATACACATCACATCTTGGGCCATACCATATCACAGAAAACACTCCCTGCAAAAACAAGTTAGACGCCTCTACTTTGCTGTTGCATGTTTTACGTGGCTTATGGGAGTAGCAAGCTAAGAACGATTCTTACCTACGGAAAGCCACAACGGTGATATTATGGTTACCAAACTCCGGTGTAAATCCCATGACAACTATAGTGAGAGAAACTGGCATCCACCAGCCGCATGTGTGGAACAAGCCACACGTCAAGTGCGGAGCCGGTCTCGTGAACAAGGTCGCATAAAGGTTGGCCTGGACCGCTTCGATCTCACTATCCCGCGTCATAAGAAGTACACAAACAAGAGGCTTGCAACAGAAAACATCAACGCCCGCAACAACCATGTTGTGTTCTACTCGTGAAACACATCTACGCATAGATCTAGCTCTAATACCACTGAAGGGTTTCGCAGCATAGTAAATCAAAAAAATTCTACGGATGCGAACGGGAAAGCCAAGATCTAATCTAGGAGATGCAAACAACGAGGGGGGGTAGATGAGATCTTCATACCCTTGAAGATTCGCACAACGGAACGTTCGACGGAACGTGGGTGATGTAGTCGTACTCGCTTCTCCTCCTCGCGATCCGATCCGATCTAACACCGCAAGTGGCGATGCCTCCGAGAGATGCACACGTGCGGCACCTCGACGTCTCCTCCTTCCTCGGTCCAGCAAGTAAGATGGAGAGATGGATTGGATCTACAATGCGACGGCGCGGTGCAAGCGGTGGAGAGTTTCTGCGGCAGGGCTTCGCCTACGCGCAGTCGGGAGGGAGAGAGAGAGGAGGGGCAGAAGGGCGGCTAGGGTTGTGGAGGAGGTGTAGGGGAGGGGTGCGCCCCAAGCCCTCTTTATATAGAGGGGTGGGCGGCCAGCCCTAGCCCCTCCCCCAAGCCCTAGGCCGGCGGCCAAGGAGGGAGGAGTGGGGGGCAAGTTCCCCCCCTCCCTCCCTTCTAGAAGCTTCCCTAGGGTTTCCTAGGTGTTTGGCCGGCTGGGCCCTTTGGGGCCTTGTTCCCCTGGCCCAATGCGGCCAGGGCACTCCCTCATAGGCCCATGCCCCCTCCCGGCAGGTGGGGCCACGTTGGTCCCCCTCCGGAAGGTTCTAGAAGCTTTCGGTACAATACTGATTAACCCGAAACAATTCCGAACTCCAAAAACTGCATTGCATTATATGAATATTATTCCCCGGACCATTCTGGAACCTCTCGTGATGTCCTGGATCTCATCCGTGACTCCGAACAAAAACTCATAAACCAATTATCCAATCTATCCTAGCGTCAAGACACGTTAAGTGTGTGACCCTTCGGGTTCGAGAATATGCAGACATGATCTTCTATCAATAATCAACAGCGGGGTCTGGAAACCCATATTGACTCCCACACATTCATCGATGATCTTATCGGATGAACCACGATGCCAGGATTCAATCAATCACATATATATATTCCCTTCATCTCGCGATATTTTACTTGCCCGAGATTTGATCGTCGGTACCGTCATACCTAGTTCAATCTCGTTCATAGCAAGTACTTTACTCATTCTGTAATCCGATATCACTTTGTGATTAACTCCTTAACCACATTCTTGCATGCGGTGTTGATATCGACTACCGAGTGGGCCCGAAGTATATCTCTCCGACTTGGGAGGGACAAATCCCATCTCGATACATACAACCCAACAGGTACTTTCCGATCACCTAAGAGACACTTTTATGATCACCCTCTCATAGGATGACGTTTGATGACCTCAAAGCTTTATTCCGATACCAGGGAGTTGTATTATCTCATGGTCTAAGGAATACAATATTTGACATAAGAAAAGCTTCGCAAAGATGAACACGATGACACGATCTAATTGCTCCGCTTAGTTTGGGTCTGTCCATCATATCATTCTCCCAATGATATGATCTCATTATTAATTGACAACTCATGCCTATGGTTAGGAAACCTTAACCATCATTAATCAATGAGCTAGTCCATAGAGGCATACTAGGGACACGGTGTTGTTCACAAACCACACAAGTATTAAAGTTTCCGCTTAATACAATTCTAGCATGGAATATAAACTTTATCATGAACAAGAATTATAATAATAAAATCTTTATTATTGCCTCTAGGGCATAATTCCAACACGGAGGCTGCAAAGGAAGCTGTTTGGATTAGGAATTTCCTGATCGCTCTTGGTGTGGTTCAGGGCGCGTCCAATCCCATGGACATTTATTATGACAACAATGGTTCTATTGCACAAGCCAAGGAACCTAGACAGCACCAGAAGAACAAACATATTCGCATGTGTTGCCATTAGATTCGTGAGTTTGTTGAGGATGGTAGTGTCATGATATGCAAAATACATACGGACTCAAATGTTGATGATCCTTTTACAAAACCACTCCCACAACATACGCATGAGGCACACGCAAGAGCAATAGGTATTGGATGCAATCTAGATTGACTCTAGTGCAAGTGGGAGACTGAAGGAAATATGCCCTAGAGGCAATCATAGAGATGATTATGTTTCTTATGTATCCATGAGTTATTGTAATGTTCCTTGAATATCCATATCAGGCAACTTGTATTGATTGGCAATTATGTGAATTGTTTGTGAAACTCTTTACTTGTATGGTTATTTAATAGTTGTCCCTAGTCGGAGTTCATGTGAGGACACATGTGAATATTAGACTAGCACATAAATTGGTTGATGACTATGTTTCGCAAGTCATAGACATGGAGATGTCAAACCAATGATATGGACACATGTTATGAACATGGGATTGGACTGACCCAACTTGAGACTGGCAATCAGTTGCAGCTCTCTCTCTACACATCGTGTACATTTTGTCCTTAGACCTGAGATTGTCGCATGTACTTGAGATGTGGATCGACATACTTTGGGGCTATCAGACGCTACTCCGTAACTGGGTAGTTATAAAGGTAGCTTTTGGGTTTGTCCTGAAGCATGCTGCAAGGCATGGTCAATCAAGATGGGATTTGCCCCTCTCTACTTGAGAGAGATATCTCTGGGCCCCTCGAGTGATCGGATCCAGAAATGCATGGTCGTGCTACATATGGTTAAGATTTAACCTAGTAAAGGGATTTCGAATCACAGTATCAATAAAGGGAGGTCATCTTGGAGCTAGACCAAATATCGTGAGGCAAAGGAAAAGACATGTACTAAACCTTGTGATGGTTCGTCCGATATGATCTTTGTATGCGCTTAGGAGTTGGCACGTCTTGCTAGAGGCCGCTACCAACTATTGATAGAATAAGTGTATTCATGTCATGTCTATACGTATATGAACCTATAGGGTCACACACTTAAGGGGCTAGAAGCCTAATAAGGATTGGATCCGAATTAGACCAGGCTTAGGCTACTAATGGGCTGCTAATGTAGAAGCCCACTAGGAACGCCTATATAAGAGAGGGTGGGGCGTGCTGACCAGGGTTAGACCATTCGATCCAGCCGCCACTCTTCATGCCTGTGTTGCACGTGCGGACCTAGAAGTCCGGCGTCTGACGCTTCCACCCTGTACGTGTGGATACCTCGGAGGCGCTGCATCTGTAGCGCTTGGACGAGCCACGCAAGGGAAGCTGCTCGTGGGACGAGAACAAGGAGGAGACGTAGATCGTCTGCACTGCTTCGACGCGCTTCATCAAGTTTCGCAACTGCGCGTCTAGTGGTAATCCCATGATCTATGACAACAGTAATCCTGGTTTACGCGGTAGAAAATTTTGATTTGCGCTAGTGTAGCCTACCCGTATCCCTTCAAAGAGAACGCATAGCTTTGTCCCTGGTTATTCCCGTGGCCAGACTATGAAGAGGAGTATCAGGAAGAAGGACAGCGGGAAGGTTACGAAACCTAGGATCATCTCCCATCGTGAGCATTGCATGTGACCCTGAAGATAGAGCTTCACCTACGCTATCGTTACTATTACATTTTTCCGCTGCTTGAATTGTATTAAGAACTGGATCATGAGATCCTTATTTGTGTAAGACCTTATGTATGGTTTATAACGGATGATGTAATGTGATATCCAATCTGTTATGTCTCGCAAAAATGATAATCCTGGGATTGCGATGTATAGCATAACAGGCATCTGTGATTAAAAATCCGGGTGTTGACAGGAGGTCTCATCGTACACTGTATGTGTACGAAGCCACGAGGTGCAACACTTGGGGCACTTTGGATGTCGTGGGCCGGACTGCACGGTGATGGAGCAAGGGGTGACCTAAAAGGAGCTTCGTGACCTTGAGATCGGCTACGAGCACGACTACTTCAACCACGTTCCCCTCGGAACATTAACCACTTTCAGACTATAAGGGTATGTATCTAAAACCTCTCAGTCATTACTGCATTACTAATATATAGATCTTGGGCATTCGGGCGATCCAACGTAGGAAATTTTTTGTTTTCTGCACCGGAACCCCCAACAGCTCTTTCCCCTCATGTATTCTACTATGCATGTGTCGATCTTCACTATCAAGGTTTTAGTAGTGCCAATCTTCCATAGTATTTTACTGGTTGCTATTCTTCCTTGCTAGGGTTCTATTGGATCGGTCGATAACAAGGAATCCGTTTTAGTTGGAGCGATTGTTGGCTTGTCTTTCGAGTTCCGGAGGTTGCTCCATTGTGGGTTTATTTCTGAGATCGACTCTGCGGGTTTGGTTCCCTATTTATCTCCATGTGTGCATGTGTTCTCCGCCATCTCCCTCAACCCCCTCCCTTCCACCTCAAAACCAACGAATTTGTGAAGATCAGGTAACCCGGTGTCACAACAAGCCCTTGCCGAACTTCTCCATGGTGGTCGGTGGAAACTTCTACGGTAGGGTTTGTGTGTGTAGGAGTGGGGACAGGAGAGTGTATAGCGATGGGGATGGGGATGAAGGAACCCCATTTAAGAAAGACGGGGATGGGTAGGTGTCGGTGAGCAATGACTTTCCTTCTCCCCAGTCGCTGACGTGCGGGCCCCGCAAAGACCGGGGAGGAAACTCACAGACACACGGCGGTCTGTGTCCACTGTAAAGACAATCCAAATTTGGGTTTAGGGCCAGACGGGCACATCCGCAGGCGCGGTCCATCTGCAGTGCCCCATTGGGCCTTGGCCTCTATCCACAAGGACATATTTGCACGGTCTCGACCGTTTGCGGGGCATCATTGGAGTTGCCCTTAGCATATCCTTTCTATCCTCCCATCTAGATTGATTGGATAAGGTTGACCAAAAAATTGAATTCAAAACCATAACTGACTAGAATGAATTGAAAAAGTTTAGTAAATTATATATGTTTCATCGTGTATTCTCGGAAAATTTTGTTCAGTCAAGATCACTGGTATATACTTAATAGCATTAGATCAAAACATAGCAATTAGATCGTAAACCAGCTGTCCAAATAAAACAAAACTTCTGCAAAATACACATTTGAACATATATGATTTACTAGAATTTTTCTATTTTCTAGAAGTTGTTTGGATTTCGAGTTCAAATTTGGCTCAACCTTGTCCGTTGAACCTACAGAGGATGGCAGGCGGGATAGCCTAAGTCGCATCGTGACTTCCCGGCGTTTCAATTGAGACAATGGATAGAAAATTGAAGCTAACAGAATGATGGGAAAAAAACGCCGGCAACCATTATCCTAGCGAGTAGAGTTTATCAAACCTCAACAGCAAATATCAATGTCCTGTTGTGATTGTTGGAAAATTGAAGTTAAAATTTCTACTACGTAACTTTTATCTATTGTTAGCTTCTACCCACCGGATTGTAAAAAGAAGAAAGAACTTCAGTCAGTTCATTCCATCACGCTATTTCTACGGTGTGCTTTGCGCACGAAAAGAAAAGGAGAGAAGCGAGATACAACTTGCAACATGTCAAGGATTGCACACAACAAATCAAAGCTGTTAATCCTGATACCAAGGGGTCAAACCCTCAGACACCGTCGTTTCTACTCTCCTGCTGGTGACGCTCATACATCATTTCCTCGCCATCTACGGTGCCAAACTTGAGGAACCCCCTGGCCTTGCAGAACTTCATGAGGTGGTACACCCCGGCGCCTGCCGCAGTGAAGATGGCGCTGATCGCGTACACCTTCCAGCCGGCGATGGCCATGACGAAGACGAGGAACCCCGAAGGGACAAGGCACAGTACAATGTTGCCCGGTAGTCCCAGCGGCACACGGTAAGGCCGCGCCATCTCGGGCCGATTGATCCGGAGCCAGATGAAGGTGGCGAACTCGAGGAGCATGCCGAGACTGTAGAGGAAGTTGGCGGCCGCCACAATGTTGTTGAAGCTCAAGAATGACATGCCGAGGGTGATGAGACTGGTGACCACGATGCTGACCCAGGGGGTGTTGAAGATCGGGGCACGCAGCGCGAAGACGCGGGGGAGGAGGCCCAGGTCCGCCATGCCCAGCAGCTGGAACGCCGCGCTGCTCAGCGTCGCTGAGTAGAGGCCGATGGAGGAGAGCACCGCGCCCACCTCGATCCAGTACTTGAGCCAACTGCCGGCGATCGTGCCTGTGTTGCAGTAAACGAAAAGGAGTCGTATCACAGATCGTTGGTGGCCAAATGGCAGTCATGTCTTAAACAAAAAAGCTTGCAGTGTATAATAATCTCAGGTCTAAGAATGTAAAATATATATATATGTTCGCCGACTGTATTTGAACTCGAACTGTGCAGTTGTTCATGTAGAATCATGTGGTAAATTAATGAAGCGTGTAATCAACTTTCCTACTATCAGTTGCAGCTACTGATGTTGGACAGAAGCATACAATAGAATGTGCAAAAAAAAAAAAACCTCTGAAGAAAAATAGGGTCTAATTACTTTATGACGTGCAATTGCATGACAACAACAACAACAACAACAGAGGATCAAAGTCAGTACAAGCACTCTCTAACTGTATTGTTCCTGACTTCCCTGTTCATTTCTTCCTGAGTTCACCACTGGCAAACAGGACGTTGGAGTGCAGTGCCAGTGCAGCACACGGCATCTAGTCCTAAAGAAGTCCTTTTAGACCGGTTCAGCTAAAAAAGCGGCGTTTACTGGTTAATCTTCGAGCAGTTCTGAACATTTCAATAAATTGAATTCGAAATCAAAAGTTAGCCGCACGTAAAACATTAGTGTATTTCGAAAACAAGTGTCGCAGATTTGTCTAGATTTATATGTATTTAGACCTGTTTTAGCCTAAATATATGTAACACCTATTTCGGAAACGGAGGGAGTACAATGTAGGGGTAGGTTTAAGTGGATCTGCTGGATGTTAGAGGAAGTGCAGAAAGAGTGCTCCCGCCGAAAGGAGAGGTACTCTAGAGGCTGTTTCTGGAGATCGGCTGGAGATGCTCTCGCTGGCTGTGCAACAACAACAATATCCTTGGATTCTTTATGTTGAAAAAGGGTCCTCCACACGTTATCCTGGGTGATTTGCTCATAGCAATCTGAACAAGAGGAAGAGTATTGCTACTAAATCCAGCCATATGGTCCACTGTCCACGCCGGAACTACGCATGCATCAATGTCCAGTTGTCTATATAAAAATACGAAGAAGAGCTGTAGCGCAGCGTGTCGACAGGAATCATTGCTTGGAATGGCAGACTAGCAAGGCGATTTGTTGTTAAAGTAATATATACGCGTTAGCGTTGAATTAATAATTAATAATTAATTAACGAGTACCTGCGGCGTCGGCGAAGAATCCGTTCCCCCAGTTCTCCGGCGGCGCGTCGATGGCGCCAGTTGCCGCCATGAGCGGCAGCAGGTACCCGAGCGACGTCATGGCGACGGACGAGAGCAGCGCCGTGGGGAACGTCTTTCCGGGGTTGTCCACCTCGCCTGCCATGGTGCTGACGCTGTCCCAGTAGTTGAGGTTCCAGAACAGAGTGTTGAAGAATAGCTTCCAGTCCTTCTCGCCGGCGGTGACCCCCCACCTGTGCGGGCGGATCTTGGGCAGCGCGATGCCGGACATGAGCACGAAGGGCGAGAGCGAGGCGATCCCGAGCGCCACGGCGGACCAGCCCACGACGCTGAGGCCCGTGTAGTTGAGGAAGGAGAGCGCGACGTTGAATGTGACGATGGTGGCGACCCGGGGCCCGCCGTCGGCGACGGCGGGGATGACGCGGGCGAGGTAGTCTGCGCAGAGGGCCGGGAAGGCGGCGCCGTTGATGGCCCCCGAGATGTACTTCCACGTGCCCATGAGGGAGCCCGTGAAGGGGCCGAAGGCGCGGTCGGCCCAGACGACGAAGCCGCCGTTGCCGGGCATGGCGGTGGAGAGCTCGGCCGTGACGAGGGACTCCGGGATGGCCCAGATGAAGGGGAAGATCAGGAAGCCGAGCAGCGCGAAGAGGGGCCCCGCGGACTGCACCGCCGGCTCGGCGCCGTACGGCCCGCCGGCGACCTCGAAGAAGATGAGGAAGATGAGCGGGACCAGGGACAGCTTGTTCCTCGCGGCGGGCTTCCCATGGCCGTCACCGGCTGGCAGCGGGAGGACGACCGCCGCCGCGTCGCCGTCGACGTTCTTGGTCTTGGGCTTGGGGTTGGGGGAGGCATCCCCGAGATGGATTTCTCGAGTCATCCCCGGAGTGGGAATAGGATACTGCAACTAACCGTACCCGTGGCCGTGGGTACGTGCTCCGTGGAATCGGAGAAGGGGGTTGGTCTTCTACTCTCTCTCTCTCTCTCCCCCGCGGCCATTGCCGATCGTGTTTATATACTATGTAGCAGGATTCGTGGTGTCGCTGCAGTGCGATTCGTGCATAACTGCTTGGGCGAGGCCCCGGGGGTTGGTGTAGTGTAGCAGACAGCAAGCAATCCAAGGAGTTGCTACGCTACTCTGTTCGTCTAGACATTTTGGCTTCTCTTTTGGTTTTTTCCACTAGCAATAGACAAACATCGTCGTTCGTGAGAGCATGCGACTCCTGGCAATCGATCCAACAGGGGCATTAAATTTGTTTGTTTTGTTTCTCTAATTTACATGAAATGACATGTGCACACATCTCTGGTCACACATGTTAGAATTAACGAATACCAAATCTATATCACGGTCATAGCTTTATACTTAAACAATACCGATATTTTTAAATTTTTTATATGGAAACAATACCGATTTTGATGAGGTGGTGGGGAGTGAGGAGTACGGGTTTCAAGCCTTCAAGGCAACGAAGCGATGTGTGTATAGAGAATAGAGAGACAGAGGCGGCGGCTAAAACCCATCTAGGGTTTCTTTTCTTCGCAGATGACGCCACCGGTTCGTCCTGTCTCCGATAGCCTTAGGGCCTTGGAGGCGTGGCGGACCACGGCACCTCACCGGCGGGAGGTCTTCTTTTTTGTTTAGACTGTTTTCAGTGTCTTCTTAGGATGTTGAGGTGGCGGCTATGTTCTAAGGTCAGAATAAGATCCTTCTCATTCTATACTTGCTCTGGTGGTGCGCGTGGAGTCGTGTGTCCGAAGGATTCCTTGGGATCCGGTCGTTCTTCATATTGGTTAGTGTCGTTTGAGGTCAGTCTCTTCTGATCTACGTTTGTCATCTTCGGCGATGGTTGCTGCTCTAGTATGCTGGTCCTTTGGGGCCTTAGCACGACGACTTTCAGTTATTCTACTACAACAAGCTCTACTACGTCAAGCTTTGCCTGACTCCGGTGATGGAGAGGCGAGGACAACGGCGCGTCTTCGGCTCGTGCTAGTGTTTGTAGTCGTCGCTAGGTGGTCCAATGACCTATTTGTAATTTTTATTACTTTTAGAACCCTTTGTACTGCTGTTGATGATTGTTAATAGATCGGTGTAATTTCGCAAAAAAAATGAAACGATGTGTGTAGGGTTGCTGATTTACTTTAAACCCACATAAGACAGTGAAAGCAAAATTTACTTTAAACCAGACTAATTTTGTTGAAAACATTTAATTGGATTAACAAATTTTCTCTATGAAGCGAGGCGGATCGGATGCCGCTATGCAACCTAGATGTGTGCCGGTGTGCGCGAGCTCGTGTGATCAGCACATATTCTGCTCCAGCTACCTATAGGCAGGCTGATCTGAAAGAGTTCAAGTTGCAGCAGAATGAGTTCCGGGTGCACTCAGCTTCGATCCCACCCTACCCACTGCCGTAGGGAATATATATCTCCTAGAACATCTACAAATTTAATTCAAAATACAAGGTACGTATTACTACTCCCTAGAATTATATTATTTTTTATAAAAAAAACTAGCATTACAGTTTAAAGAAGCTCATGACGTCTCCGTGTGAATATAGAGAGCGGTGGTAACGTTCGCAATTGAATCAAGTGTTTCACTCGTTAAGCATGATATTACCACAAAGGACGAAACAAACAAAGGTACGTGCACACATCTCTTGTCATATGTTAGAATGGACGAATTCCTTTCCGCAAAAAAAAAAGAATGGACGAATACCAAAACTAATCACGGTATAAGTTTTTTTTTTTTGGAAAATCATGGTATAAGTTTATACTGAAACAATACCGATTTTGATGCGGTGGGAACCCGGGAGAATGGGTTTCAAACCTTCTACGCTATGTATTTTTTTAAAAAGAAAGAAGTAGCATTACAGTTTACAGAAGCTCATGACGTCTCCGTGTGAATCTATAGAGCGGTAACGTTCGCAATTGAATCAAGTGTGTCACTCGTTAAGCATGATATAGAATTACCACAGAGGACGAAACAGACAAAGGTTGTTACAGTGAAGGAACTCCTGTTTATGGTGGGATCCCCCTTCAGGAGCGCCAGATTCCTCTCACTTGACTTTGACTGAAGAATCGCATCTATGAGTAACTGCTAAAGATTCCCGTCCAACTGCTAAAACGGGAATATCATCACATTAAGAGCCAAAACGGGAATAAACCGCAACAATTGGGATAGGATGCGGTTGGGGTTAAGCAAAGTTTGAATGCCCCGCTCCTCGGCCGAACAACATAATGAAGGTTAAGTGGCACGTAACGCAGCATAAAAAAAATTCTGCGGAAAGCAATGATGCTAGATCATGGTGTTTAGAAGCATGCCTTGGTGGCTGTATCATAGAGATGATTCGGTCTCGTCTTATTCATGATTTTGAAAATTGCTTGTACGTTGCAACGGAAGAAAAATAGACCAGCTATCTTAGATTAGTAGTATATCATGCTTTTCTATAGTACCACTATATACAATTAGAAGTACGGATTTCATCCAAATTTTATTCCTCTTACATGCTTCACTATACAAAATATCTTGTTAAATTGTCAAAAGCTATTGGTCAAGGGAAATAGCTTCTCTTATCAACAGGTTGCACATAAGAGAAAGACATTCAATCGACCAGTAGATAGATGATTGATTTAGGGCAAGTTTAACGCGAGCGCTAACAAGCGACGCTAGGACCAGATTCCTGGCCGTTAGGCCCAAATCCCTCCCGATCCCAAGATTCCTGGCAGCGTCGACGCCAGACTAAACGTCGGGCGCTAGGACCCATTTTTATCCATCGGAGGCTGCTTTATTAGCGATAGCTAGCAACTCGTATTAGCGCTGGCCGTTGGAGGACTGAGCCGCTTAGTCGGTAGAACAACTTTGAGGATTTTTTCTAATTTGGTTAAGCGTCTAACTAAGCGATTCCCATAGTACATGCCCTTATACTTCCATGGTTGTGCATCTAAGAATATGAACTACTGAGCAAGAAACTATATTTCATCTGAAATTGCTTCGCATATCACACCCAATGTCCGATTCACGTGCTACTCTGTCATCCGTTGCACAAGGTTGATGGTCTAATGCCATCCAAGGGTTGAGTGTCTCTGTTGTACAAACGTCAGATGAGAAAGTGTCTGACGCATAGCAGTACTCTATTTCATCCACCGGTCAGATTTCTCCATGCACACAACATTTCGTGTCCGATGTGTGTATCATGGCTACTCCATCGGTTAGATTTACTTTTGCCATGCCGCAAATCGACGCAAATCGTACTGTGTATCGCAGCTCTCTTAGTCCACCTACCACATAAATAGTTTTATATACTTCCTCCGTTTTAAAATAGATGTCTTAAATTTATCAAAATTTAGATAAATCTAGACATAGATTTAATGTCACAAACTTCATGTAATTTACAAATATCAATTGGCCGAGGATAAAGTGGATGCGCTTTGAGCCTGAGAGGCCAAGGGTAACATTATTCTAAGAAAAAAATGACGCGTACAGGCCATGGAGATCGAGCACAGACAGTGTACCACATCAGCCATCGGCACAAGAACAAAACATGTTCAGATTCACATGGTCGCCTCCTCCCGTCAAACCCCTAAAACCCCTCTAGTGGCCGTTAGCCACGGCCAAACGCTGTCACATATGCCTCTTGGAATGTGTGCGGCGTGAAAGAAACGTTGTGACTAAGAGCGCTTTTCATCTTCTAGAGGTATGTCTAAGGAGTGGAGCCGTCAAGTCTAGCAAAAATATTCTTAAAACATGTGTCTAGTACTAGACAGATGCTAAGGAAATCTAACTGCAAAATGGTCACTCGTCATTCGATAGCAGTCTTCTTTTATTATGCTTTCTATTCTTGATTTATGGGACCCACGTTGATGCTAAACGGTGGACCATACACCAATTTCTCAGACTCTAGTTTGTCTTTTTCTCTTAGATGTATCTAAACGCTACACATGCCCTTAACGTCTTCATGCACCCACATTTGATGCGGCCACATAGTCCTTGGTTGCCCTTATAAAGCTACTTCCTCCTTCACGGTTTGCAGGGCGCTCTATAAAAATCCCACGGACCTAGGCGTGAACGTATTGGCTGAAAATTAGGCCTATTAGTGAGCGGTTAAGGCGCATACATTGGTGGTAGACTGTTGCATGCATAGGAAGTTGGGAGGAAAGGTGTCACATTAATTAACAATTAATTCTTATACGCCTAGAAACGTTGCAGTTTTGGAAAAACCAAAATTTAATTAGGCGTCCTGCAAACCGTGAAGGAGGTAGTACTAACTTTGGCCACATCGATCTGACCCCCGCTCAACCCAAAAAAAATTGACCCCCGTTGTGCGCCTCAATGAGAAGTGAAAATTCCTGGAGAAGCAGTTTCCCCGACCGTGTCGTGGGGCTGCTACCAGAGTCCATAGTCGACACACTGTTGCACGAGTTTGAAGCTCGTGTAGACCGAGCGCTCGCTTGCATAAAGGTGGACATCTAGGAGGTGCTCAAGTTCCATGCTAGATACGGGAAGGAGAGTACCCTGAGAGGGCCGGTGACTGGTGGGGGTGGGGATGGAGAGGATATCCTCGGCAGGAAAAGAAACGGAGTGGTCCATTGACTTATGCTAATCAATGATAGGTAAATATCTCTAAAGAGCAGGGGTAAAAAGGGGGGGGGGGGAAAGGTCGACGACAAGAAACCATTTTCCAACTATTATTATTAGGTATAGATGTATTAAAGATACCTTGAATACAATCAATTTTATTGATTAGCAAGAATGCGATGAAACTCAATAGTGACCCAAATGATTGCTCTGGGTAGGTGCCTAGTCAAAATTCATTTGAGGACATGTATGAATGGTCGTGCGTTGGTTGATGATCAAATTTCCATGCCATGGACATACATATGTCAAACCAATTATATGAGCACATGTTAAGGAACATATTGTTACACTAATCCAACTTGAGACACCGGAGAATGCTATTTTATTGTTATCATAATCGTACCACTCACGCAATGTGTAGGTTATGTCCTTAGACCTGATATTGTTGTATGCGTTCAATATTTCAGTGACATACTTAGGCTTAATTTATTACTAGAGCTTTCGAGGAAGACGAATAGAGAGGGTCAACTCCATGGAAAATCGTCTTAGAGCACGGGCTCTACTGAGCCTGTTTTTGATTTTTTTTAATTCATCAAATATTTTAGAAAAAAATACCTACGTGTAGCTGCAAAAAAAAGAAAAATACCTTATATTTTGAGCGCAACAAAAGAGAAAAATATGATATTTTTTTTGGAAAAAGGGAGACCTATTCAAAACTGCACTAATGTGAATTTATTTCTTTTTAAGAAGACTGGAATACAAAGTATTTTCACATAAGATTTTGTACGCGTGTTGTATAAATCATTGTCTGTATCCTAATACTTTTACTGATTTTTTAAAAATCTTTAGATTTGAATTTTTCAAAAAAAAGTCCTCCATGAAGCTGTCCGGACCCACACTACATAGACACATGTGCAAGTGCCCTCCAAACTTAAGCTATAGTATAATATGTTACTCCGTAAGCAAGTAGCTATGAATGCTCTTTTATTGTTTGTAATGTTATGAAGCATGGTCAATCGAGATAGGATTTGGCATTCCGAGAGAGATACCTCCGGAGCCCTCGTGTGATCCGATCTATAAATACAGGATGGTGCTACTTAAAGGTTAACCTAGTACCGGAATAAGAGGTTGAACTAAAAATAAGAAGATTAATACCTCTCCTTGAGCTTGACAATGAGGTTGAACTAAAAATAAGAGGATGAATACCTCTCTTTGAGCTTGACAATGTTGTGAAAATATTGCGTGCACGGATGCGAAAGATTTGCCAGACATGATCTTTGTGTATGTATGAGAGTTTGTATGACCTGCTAGGAGCGGGTACCAATTATTAACCAAGAATGGTTCTCGGGCATGACCGTGTATATAGAAAAATAAAAAACTATACGGGTCACACATTTAGAGGACCAAAGTCAAAATTAAATTTGATTAGGAGAAAGTAAAAAAAGAAAGGTTGCCTCATGATCCAAGATGTTGTGTTGGCTTAAGAGATTTCTAGGCTAATTGAGTCTCTTCCCTATTAGAAGAGCAACAAGCGGTGCACGAGCACACACCCACACCCACACCCACACCCACCCGGCAACTCCACCTCCTTGTCATGCTTTAGTTTATAGCACCACTTAGTCATGTTGATTGCCATATGGATACCTTGGAGACGTTGCAGTTGTCATTCTTGGACGAAATGTTCGAAGGAACTGTGTGGAGGAGAGGATAGTATGAGTACATTTGCATCAATGTGCTACATCGACTATATTTTCGCTACAAGTTGGCACGTGTAGTGGCATGGTAGAAATACTAATTTGTGCTATTGTAGCCTACTCGTTTTCTACACATGGTTTGTCGGAATATTATCGATTTTTAAGGTGTTGTGTTGGTGTTGGGACGGTAGCTAGGTTAGTTCATTGTTTGTGAATTTGTGTTCATTATATGTGTTACAATTTGTTGCTCTAACGATGTCAGGATTCAACGATGTTAGCCACATGTATTGAATAGTATTGCCTTATGTAAGTCAATGACTCCTCGACGTCGTTCAAATAAAGTTTTAGGTGTGTGCATCTCGCAACACGTTGGGAGGATGCTAGCTCTTTGTATTATCAAAAAAATGCTAGCAACTGAAGGTCGTCGTGTTGTGTTGTAGGTGTTTCTTTTAACAGGGTGTTCTAGGCGTGTTGTGATTGTGTTGCTCAAATGGGGTTAATTGCAAAAAACCACGATAATTGCATGAGAAATTCAAAAATTCATCACTCATAAACAGTACCAACTCTATTGTTTTTTGTTTAATTGCAGGAACCCTATGTCCTCACGATGAGGATTGTCAAAAAATTGCTTGCACACGGTGGCCAAAAAACACGGTATGCCAATTGATAGAATGTTGCTTTCAAGGTCGTGTCGCTTCAGTGAATCATGGCTCTGAGACATTTTTGGTGCCATGGTGGGGAGGCTACCTCTAGAAAGGAAGAAACTGAGCAGCAGAGATTTTGGCAATAGCAAAGGTGATCTAGATGATTTCAGAACTCCAAATGAATGATGCTATACTTGAATCTGATTTTGCTGCAACTTGCCATTTACTACTTTAAAAATGCTGATATCCCGAATCCATATCTTATTAAAGTTTACAAATCATTGGCCTCGGCAGGTTTTAGCTAATAAACCCAAGTATTCGATGTGAACACTACATTTGCCCTGGATAGCATCTGATTTCAACATTAACAGACATGAAAGTTGTAGAATCCGAATCGATGACATAAAACACAAGCTCAGTGACGACTCTGTTGCCACTTGACCTAGTTCTCTAGCAATAATGCTGTCCTGCTGTGAAGAAAAATAGCTTTTGGGCAGTTATCATTCCATCAAGTTGCTATCCGTTCGAGACAAAATTGACACTGAAACTCCCCCTTCAATATATGAAGGCCTTTCTTTGACTTGTCCTGGTACTTCCAAATGAGTCAACATCAAGTTATCTTTTTCTTAAATTTTCCTACATATCTTCTACAAGTTGGATTCATATGCAACTTAGTCAACATCAGGTTGCAACTTAGTCAACATCAGGTTACAATTTAGTTCACACAAAAAAAAATCAGGTTACAATTTAGTCCAAAACAGGCACACACACACACACACACACGATAAGTTCCCATCGTGATCTTTCGGACCTTAATGTTGTGATCTTTGCTTCTGATGCCTTAGATGGCTACGCTGGCCAAACAGATCGTTGCTTTCACTTGAAAAGAACGCAAGGCTTATATAGAATTAAAAGGAAACAAAATTGTGTCAGCAAGTTTTTACTTGGTTAGAAGTTCATCAAGGATGTCAAAGAAAAAAAACTACTCCCTCCGACCCATATTAGTTGACTCCAATTCAGATGTATCTAGACAAGTTTAGATACATCCGAATTGGAATCAACTAATATGGGTCTGAGGGAGTATATAAATTAGAACGAAACTTGGCTCCGGTCGAATGTGGACGGGGACCATGTTGTTATCATACCAGTAGTAATTTCGACGATAACTTTGAAAATGATATATAGTATTGCGACAACTGGTCAGCTTAGATCTACCTACATATGTGTTCCGATTAGTTAATCAAGTGTCTTTTCGACACTGCGTCTGTTCCCGCCTGGGGCAATACTTTTGCGTTTGACGGGATTCTTTCTCTGTAACCTTTCTTTTGAATACGCGTTAGCCCTTTTAGGAAGCTAGCCAAGGGGAGCTTCAGCTTTCTCAATACAAATATGACACCAGCTTCCTAAAGAATCAGACGGACCCATGCCCTGTGTGGATTGTTCAGGTATTCCTCATTGCTTAGACTGGTGGAGGTAGTTGAGTCTTTCCCCCGCATGCTGTTCATACTGAAAGGGAGCTTTTAGTTTTCATAAGTACAAAAATGGGAGGTTTTAGTTTTAGAATGGAAAAGAAGTGAGAAAGCAGGGCGATTCGTGTTCTGCAATTGCAACATACCATTATAAGAAGTTCAGTGGATAGCCACCTTTCTCAGATGCTGACAAGGTAATCTGGTCTTCGGGTGCATCTGTCTGGCACGATTAACTTGTGCTCCAGTCCTGAATAAATCAGAGTGCAGGCGTTAGTATCAAGAGAAGACATGCATTGCTTACCATGGCCGGACAAGGCAATAATCAGTTCTCAGCTCTTTACACATCAGACAGAATCCGAGTATTGAAGCACCAACCAGGCAACCAGTCCAGAAAGCCAGCAATTATAGACGAAAAGGCAGCAAAAAAATTCAGACTATAAGATATTTGCTACTCACAAGAAACTTCATGCCTGGTATGGGCCGTTGGACAAAATCAGAAGAGGAAAAACTACACGTGACAAAGTGACAAATTATGCCTACACGAGACAAAATTATGCATGAGCGTTCATGTCAACAACTCAGCATGTCCTAGGAAAATCACAGCAGCTTCTTTCTCTCAAAGAAGTTCTTCAGATGCCACAACTGTAACCCTGCCACTGATAAGCAGATACCAAGTGAGAGGAAGCTGAGCCAAGCCATCCTTGAGTTGGTTCTCCCGTTCAGTATCTGCATCTCCCCCTCCCTGGAGGAATGACAGGTCAACGGTATGATTAAGAGCTTAATTAAATTATATGACAAAAAATGTTGTGGTTTTTTCTTTTCCGAGATAAACAAAAGATATACCTTTCACGAAGGTAGAACATTTCTTCATGGATAGATTTGATCGTATCCTCCAGTTTCTTGAGCTCAAGTTCCATAATCTACAACAAAAAAAAATATTATGAATAAAATGTGTGTCTGCATTCATACAGTCCAGTCCTGGAACTTTTCCATAACCTTACTGCATAATCCTGCTGTGTAGTACTCCACTTTTGAACATACCAATACTCAAGGTGCAGAGGTGCATTTAAAGCCCCCCAAATAATATTAAAACGTAATATATTATGATTGAAATCAGCGTCAAAGCTGTATCTTGGAAGCACTAGAAAGCCAGGAAAGGCTTATATTTATGGATGATAAAGGTAGACATTAGTTTGGCCTAAATTTGTAAACCTAGAGCTCCATGGCTGCGAGAAGAAGGGGAATGGGTGGTGGCCCTTGTGGATGCAGTGCTGGTCTGGTAGTGCCAGTGGACTGGGCTGCCAATGCATAAGTATAAAAAACTTTTTTTTGCAAAAATCCTGGGCAAGCCACGGCCTAGTTTGGCCCCTATGTAGCTCCCCTGCATGAGCTGACAGTTTGCGCCACGTTGAAATTTGAGTACTTTGCACCCAATTTTATCTCTGAAGGAGATGTTGTGGACACTCCTTACTACTTGGAAGAGTATTTCCGTTTCTTGGTTCCAGCTGGCAGCAGGCACAGCTGTGCAAAACAATTTGAATCCTATGTGTGCAAAAACACCAAACCGTGGAAACTGGCCATGGTCACACCTAGGCACAGGAGTTCAGTTGAGTTCAGGTACATAGGTTCACATGCATCGCCTCTCTTGATGAGCGCTTCTCCCGAACCTCTCCATGGCAATTTGTTAGCCACACTGCAACTATTCTGGAGCTTCACTGTGGCGGTGATGACTGCTGATGCCAAACCGTAAATGTGCACACTAGTGACTGGAACCAATGAGCTGTAACTTGGCTGGGGTGACCAGGCAGCCGCCACTCCAAAAGGCCTTCACAGAGTACGTCTCTGACTTGGCTTCCCAAATGGTAAATTACTCCCTCCTTTACTAAATATAAGACGTTTCGGCAGCTTAAATTGAACTTTCAAAACATCTTATATTTATGGACAGCGGAAGTACCTGCCTCGATGACGACGCCGAAGGGCCGCATTTCCTTTTTGTATTGTCGTCGTAGAGCACCAGGACCTCCCTTGATCCGGATGTCTGGCCTTCGGATGAAAGCTTAGATTAGGCTTGTCGGGGCACGTTGCTATCTCCTTGGAACGTCGCATTGGAGGCACAATCTTGTGTGCTAGACGCAAGTGGCATTACGGTTGGCATGAGGCTGTCCGGCGATGCGGGTTGGTAGCGTGGCGCCTTGTGTGGCAACGACGATCGTGGCGTGCGATGTTCAGGTTGCAACAAGGGCTTCATAGTTGACTCTCCAGCGTGTCTAATAGTTTCCCGTGCTCTATCTGTTCATTGTTTCGCACTAGAGTTGGAGCTGCCTGGGGTCATCAAGGCGGCGGTGATTACATTGTGACGCACTGATAGGCCGTGGTGGTCGGATCGGCACAAGCTTTGCATATATCCCTGTTTCGAAGCTCATCCTCAAAATCCAAATTATGTGTTGTTGGTGCATGCTCGAGCGGCGTGGCTTGGTGCGCATGGACTTGTTGCATCCTTCTTCTTTTAGTGTATCGAGTTATTGTTGTCGTGGCTGTGTCGGTCTATGGTGCCCTTGGTCTAACATCTCTAGATTGTGGGTGGTTGTAAACTTGCAATTGTGGTTTTTGCCCGATTTTCCCTAATTAACCGGGCAACCTTCTTCTTAACTAACGGATAGGACAAACATTTTCCTGGCTTCAAAACAAATTTGGCCAAGAAATTGCAATGTGGTCTAATGTGTCAAAATAAATGCAAACTGTATTGCATCATGGTCAAATTTCAAAAATGTAGTGCAAGTTGTCAACCAAATTGGTGGAACTCTACAAATTAGAATTAATTATTATTTATAATCTTGAAACATTAGTATTTTAATCATTTAAAAGCAAGCACTGGTATAGTGCCAATTTCCAACAAAAAAATGTTCTCCTCGCTTGGTATTGTAATAATGTACATTATTAAACGGATCACGTAGAGAACCATGGCAGAGGTGTTGAACCCTGAGTGGTGTGCCCAACTCTATAGAGGATCTGAACTGTTGTAAATTCCCCTGTTGCATATACATTGATACTATCTGAATCCTGCCAATCTCATTGAAGCAATAAATCCTAACATAATGTTAATAAGGTTAAGTGCATGAAGAAATCAAGTGATGTTTGGATCGAGAAGGAGGAGGAGCACTCACATCGACCTGACCCTTCTTGGCGACGGCGCTCCAGTCCTTGGCGGAGACGCCGCTACGCCAGTCGAACTCGAACGTGATGGTGGAGGGCGGGCGGTGGTCGGGCGCCCAGAAGATGGCGAGGTAGTCCCCGGCCTCGGACGACGTGAAGGCGAAGTTGCCCGACTGCACGTGCTCCGAGTAGTGCAGGCTGTTGCCGTAGGGGGACGTGACCCGCAGCGAGATGCGGTGCGAATCCGGGAGCTGCGAGGATCCCTCGGGCTCCACGACCTGGTACTTGCCGACGGCCATCGCGCCGACCTTGATGTCGTCGGAGATGCACTTCGTGTGGCCCGAGAGCAGGTCGAACCGCAGGGCGGCGGCGGAGAGGGCGCCGGAGAGGATGAGGAGGACGACGAGAGGGAGTAGGGATCTGTGGACGCGGATTGCCATGGAGATGGAGGAAGAGAGGCGAGGAGATCGGGGAAGAGCCGCGGTGATCGCTCAAGACGGGCCTTATGGACTATGGAGTGCCAGCTGGGCCTGCCTCGCCGCCCTATGTGCTCCAGCCCGAAGGTCGCCACAGTTTTTTTTTTTTTTTAGGGAGAGAGATAGACGTTGCGAAGAGCTCGCGGAAAATTTGGAAGGAGAGAAACACCTGAGGCCCCGTTTGCATTGTCGTTTTTTAACCAAAACTAATGAATTATACGGGCATCTTTTTGTTAACCTTTTCACAAAATAAAAATGACCGGACTAAAAAACAACGATCTAAGCGAGGCTTGAGTGTTTAAGGCATCTCCACCGGGTCGACCTATTCGGTCACCTCATATGTCCGTTTGAGTCGGGTCACGGTCGACTTGAGTAGGGGTCCGGTCTGTCTGGCCGACCGCGTCCAGTGGCCCGACTCATTTGTCCGTCTTCCTCTCGCTGTCATCGGTTGACATCCTCGCGATGGGATGTTAATGGCGATGCGACGTCGGCTGTCAGCGCCGGCGGTTTCCCGTGCGGCCGACGTTTCCCGCCATCGTTTCCTGCACACGCCTCACTTCCCGTGGCTAGAAAACTTCCCGCGCATCTCAGTCCGTTTCCCGCCTCCGCTGCGGTCTATAAAAGACGACCGCCGGCGCGGTGGAGACAACAAGCCCCAAAGCAAGAGAAAACCAGCAGCCGAAAAAGCTATAGCAGTCATGCCTCGTCGCAAGATCGCCACATGGTCCAAGATCCGAGAGATGTGCCTCACCCGCTACCCGGACGTGGAGGTCGACGAGGTCCACCTCGAGGCCACAGTGCTGGCCTGGCACATGGGCGAGGCGCAGGTGCTGCCCTTCGAGGAGGAAGGCGAGTGATACGTCGGAAACGTATCTATAATTTTTGATGCTTCATGCTTGTTTAGTATCTACTTTACTTTGCTTTGTCTACACTTTGAGGTGTTTTATATCTTTTCTGGAACTAACCTATTAATAAGTTGCCACAGTGTCTGTTGCTTGTTTTCTTCTGTTTTTGGTTCCAGAAAGGCAGAAAATCAATATTCTCGAAATTGGACGGGACAAAAGCCAAAGTCAATAACTTTCCGTGGGGAACAAGAATCCAGAAGACGAAACGGAGACGCAAGCCAGGGAGCTCAGACCCCCCCTAGGTGCGGGTGGGCCCTGCCCCACGCCTAGGTAGGGTGTGGGGCCCTTGGCCGCCTCCCAGCCTCGCCTCTTCACCTATAAGAAGCCCCCGATGCAGAAACCCTAAGTACTTGATCAATATTCCACGAAACCTTCTGTAGCCGTCGCCACCGTCGTCCCTATATCGAGGGGATCTGAAGTTCTTCCCGGCACCCTATCGGAAGGGAGATCATCCCGGAGGCCTTCTCTCCGGTATGATGCGTGAGTAGTTCCACCTTGGACTATGGGTCCATGTAGTAGCTAGATGGTTATATCTCCTCCTTTGTGCTTTCATGTATAGATCTTGTGACCTCCGTTCATGATCAATATCTAATCTATTTGTAATCATGCATGTTGTGTTTGCGGGGATCCGATGGATATTGAGATTATTGTGTTAGATTAATTAATGGTTTTGTCTTTATGATTCTATCATGTCTGTGTTGTTTGTGATCTTGCATGCTCTCCGTTGTTAGTAGCTATCTTGGCCAAGTAGTTGCTAGTGACTCCAAGAGGGGGTATTTATGCTCGATAATGGGTTCATACCTCTAGTTTCTAAGGAAAGTGATAGAAATCTCTTCGGTTGTAGATGTGTTGTTGCTACTAGGGAGAAAACAACGGTCTCTTGTTCATGGAACATGTGGACTGTTTATCTTACACACTTTGCTTAAAGCAGTTGTTTGTTGCTTGCAACTTAATACTGGAGGGGGTTCGGATGATAACCTGAAGGTGGACTTCTAGTCATAGATGTAGTTAGATGGTGGTCTATGTATATTGTTGTATTGCCCAATCGAATATCATAGGATCTTTTTTACTAGTATTGCATTGTTATGCCTTGCTCGGTTCCTGTCAATTGTCCTGCTGTAATTTGTTTACCCTTCATGTCATGATGTTTATCTAAGGAGAGCACCTCTAGTGAACTATGGACCCCGGTCCAATCTTTACCATTGATACATCTTCCACTATTACTTGTTTACTTGCTGCAAACCATTACCTTCCACACCATACGTTTAATCCTTTGTTACAGCAAATCAGTGAGCTTGACAACCTCACTGTTCGTTGGGGCAAAGTCTTGAGTTTGTGTTGTGCAGGTCTCCGCGTTGCTCGCAACACCTGTGTGACGTTTCCTTCCTCCTTCTGGTTCGATAACCTCGGTCTCTACTCAGGGAAGACTTGTTGTGCTCATCACACATTGCTCTTGGGTTTTCCAACGAAGTGCTCCCACGTCAAGCACCAACAAGTTTTCTGGCGCCGTTGTCGGGGAGGCTAAGGACGTCTTCACAAGGGGAGTCCTCCTCAACCTTTCTCTTTACTTTGTTTTTAGTTTGTTTTGTTTCTTTTGTTTGCCTCTTTTCAAAAAAAAACCCAAAAAATAGTCTAGTTTGGTTTGCTTTCACTTATCAAAAACACAAAAAAATTAGTTCCTGCTCTAGCTGTTGCTGCTGTTTTTGGCTTGCCCACCTTTGCCAAAATGAACTCCGCTGAGAACACCAAGTTGTGTGACTTCACTAGCACCAACAACAATGATTTCCTAAGCACTCCTATTGCTCCACCAGCTCTTGATGCTACATTTTATGAATTAAGCCTGTTTTGTTGAATCTTGTGATGAGAGAGAAATTTTCTGGTGCTAGTTCTGATGATGATGCTGCCCATCTCAATAACTTTGTTGAACTTTGTGAGATGTAGAAGTATAAGGATGTAGATGGAGATATTATTAAGCTCGAGATTTTTACTTTATCCTTGAGAGGAAAAGCTAAAGAATGGTTGCTATATTTGCCTAAAAATAGTATTGATTCTTGGACTAAGTGCAAAGATGCTTTTATTGGAAAGTACTACCCTCCTGCTAAGATTATATCTATGATAAGTGACATTATGAAATTTAAACAACTTGATAATGAACATGTTGCTCGGGCTTGGGAAAGACTGAAATCTTTGGTTAAGAATTGCCCCACTCATGAACTCACTGCTTGGATGATTATCTAGACTTTTTATGCAGGTTTGAACTTCTCCTCAAGAAACCTGTTGGATTCATATGCTGGAGGTACATTTATGAGCATCACTTTGGGTGTTGTAACTAGACTCCTTGACAATATGATGGTTAGCTACTCTAAATGGCACACTGAGAGAGCTCCACATGGTAAGAAGGTAAATTTTGTTGAGGAAACTTCCTCTTTGAGTGATAAGATTGAGGTTATTATGGCTATACTTGTTAATGGAAAAGCTCCTCTAGATCCTAATAGTGTTCCCTTAGCCTCTTTGGTTGCTCAAGAAGAGCAAGTTGATGTGAACTTCATTAGAAACAACAATTTCAACAACAATGCCTATAGGAATAATTTTGGTGGTACCAACAATTATAGGACTTATCCTCCTAGTGGAAATGTTTATCATGGTAGATCTGGAATGCCTGGTGAAGAAAGAATTCTAGAAGTTGAGAGGTCCACTAAAAACTTTATGCAAATGCAATATGAGAAAAATAATATTTTCACTAAAACTATGGAGGAACAATCTATTATCTTGAAAAACATTAGTCATCAACTTGAGAATCTTAATAGAGAAATTCCTAGTTTATAGTCAAAAAAATTGAGTGCAGAAAAATAATCCTCTTTGTCTGAAGCTCAGTCCTCTTTGATTAATAAAATGGCTACTAAACCTGAAACTATGGAAAATACATTTGCTACTGCTCATGCCATACAAGTGACTATTGATGAAAATGTTAGGCGGTTAGCTCAACTTCATGCTAAGTGGGAATGGGAAGCTAAAATTGATAGAAACAATAGTGTGTGCACTATTACCACTAAACCACAAGTAGTCCCTATTCCTCCTCCTACTATGCCTAAGCCTATTGAGCCTACTACTAGTGATGCTAAGTTTGATTTTGATATTGATGGTTGCAATATTTCTAAAGTGATCATGTTCCTACAAAATTTTGCTAGAAGTCCTGATGCTAGTGATATGCATATTGCTTTCACCAAACATATTACAGATGCTCTTGTGAAAATTAAGGAAGAGAAGCTAAAAAACACAAAGCTTCTATTCGTAGAAAGTAGAAGATAATTGGGAACCCATTATTAATATGCAAGTGAATGACTTTGATCTCAAAGCTTCACGTGATCTTGGTTCTAGTGTCTCTATTATGCCTAGGAAGATTTATGAAATGCTTGATTTGCCACCATTGGAAGATTGTTATTTGGATGTCCCACTTAATGATAATGCTAATAAGAAACTCATGGGAAGTATTAATGATATTCTCATTATGGTTAACAATGCTTATATCCCTGTGGATTTATATGTTTTGGATGTTAGATACAATGCTTCTTGTCCTATTACTTTGGGAAGACCTTTTCTTAGAACAGTTGGTGCCATCATTGATATGAAAGAAGGCACCATCAAATATCATTTTCCATTCAAGAAAGGTATTGAAAACTTCGCTATGAGGAGAGAGAAGTTGCTTTTTGCTCCTCCTTTGAAAGCAAGGTTTGATGTTAATGCTTCTTTATTTGAAAATACTTGATTCTTCTTGCTTCTTGTGCCTAACTTAAAGGCGTTAAAGAAAAGTACATGTTGGAAGATAACCCAAAAGTTTCCTTAAGTCTTGAAAGTTATTACTTCTATAGTGACCTCTACTTATCATTTTTGTTTGCTTTTTGTGCCAAGAATGACCTCTAATGAGAGGGAAGTAAGATTTGGGGAGTTGTTGTCCCGAAACAGATTTCTGTCCTCCACCAAAAAAAATTGTGAGGAGTATCTGTAACTCAGATTGAGATGAAAATTTAAGAATAAATCCCCCAGTATGTTAGCTAACTTCCGTTAGTTCAACACTTTTTTATTTGAGCAACATAAGGTGTTCGAAAAAATCGGTTTCTACTTGCTAGTCTGTTTTTAAAGATTTCTGCCATTATTTGCATTTGCTTCTTATTGATTTCTTTTTGAGTTCTCTTTAGGTGAATTGAGCTTTTTGAAGGAGTTACTATAGTAGCTTGTGTTTTTAGTGAAAAGTCTTGTTGTTCCAAAGCTTTTCCAGAGGTCTACTACCTCTGTTTCAGGGCTTAAGGCGCACACGCTTTCCAAAACAAGGTTTGACCGAAAGAATTGAACAACAAAATCTTGATTATATTGTACATAATTAGTACCGTTGGATTCATATTGAAAAATACTTTCCAGTGGTACTAGATTTATACAAAAACTCTTTATGTATTTAAAGTAATTCTTGGTCAAAGAAAAAACACGCAAAATAAGGACGCCTTAAGCCCTGAAACGGAGGGAGTAATATCTTTTGAATAAGCTAATGTTGCTAATGAAGATTGTGTGAAGTTTTATATGAAAGGAAAATTTCAAGTGTAGAGAGAGAATGATGCAATGAGATGAAGAATGGACAAAAGCTCAAGCTTGGGGATGCCACCATGGTGTCACCCCAAGTAATATCCAAGAGGTACAAGCGTCAAAGCTTGGGGATGCCCAAGGCATCCCCTTCTTCATCAATAAAAAGCTCAGGTTTGTCTAGACACTTCATTTTTATTGTTTCATGCACTGTTGTGTTGTTCTTGGAGCGTATTAGTTTTCGTTTGGTTTGCTTAGTTTGTTTAGTTTGCTTGAATAAAGTAGTTTGGAACCCCGTTCTCACTGTGTTGTTTGCAAATAAGTTGCTTGGTGTTGGAAAGGAGTAGTAAGTTCTTGCTTGTAAGTGCAAGAGGATCTTGCATTGACTTTGACTTAGACTTTAGCATGACATGCTAGGTGTTGTTTTGATCTTATGCTTAGTAATTATTGCTTTAGCATGTATTGTTCCAAACAATTGGGATTGCTTAGTGTGCCTTGAAGAAATTATGCGTTGTTTTAGCATGCAAAAGCATAATATTGTGGTATTTTCCTTTGATGCTTTGCTTGGGTTGACTTGGCACATGCTCACACCATGTTATGACTATGACAAGTCACCATATCCTCTATGATCATTTAGTCCTTGACTTTTGGTACCACTCTTTGCTTTGATTAGTAATGCTTTGTTGCACTGTATGATTATGGCAATTATTGCTCTCTTAATTGGTTGCTCACAGTGTTTTTGCGTTGACCCAGCATACCACTGTATGATGCAGTACACTATAGTCGTTGACATAACACCAATGAAACACCGTTCACTAGTATTACATCCCCCAGAGTAGTACAACTGAAACACAGCAGGTCCAAGACATGTCTATAGGTTACAACTCAACTCTTTACACAAGATCTAGAGAACACTCTAGGTTAAAGAGAGAGAAAGAAACTTCTTACAAAGAAGTATCAGAAATAAACAACTCCAAAATTATAATACTATTAAGACTAATGTCTTAACTAATGGTCTGGCATTGCTGCTATTGCAATACACTACGGAAATAGGTTCTATGGCTAGAGATTATATTCTTAACTAATCAACAACTTCGTCTTCACTTGAGCAGATGTATATGTTGACTTTCTTGACTTCATTGAAGAGTTTTAGCTTTTGATGATGATTCCTGAATCATGGCTTGATGTAGTCATCGTCTGTACTGGCTTTAGAACCTAGCAAGGGTTAAGAAGATACTTTGAGTACGAGCGTACTCAGCAAGTCCACTAGAAAAGGAGTGTTTGATGCACTATAAATACAGCCACAGACCATAGGTCGTAGGCAATGCAAGTTTTCATAAACATTTCTTTAAAGGTTGCTTTTATTCTGAAAAGCTATGTCCGTCAGCCTTCACGGTTTTACCAGAACCTTCATGGGGTTCCTTTCCCGCCGCGTTCGCATCTTCTTCCCGGAACAGGGAGTAACAAGTTACAGTTCTTACACTCTGCAGAGGTGCGTCACTTTACCCATGAGAGATCAAATCCTTGTTGCACAACCGGGCGATCTTTCCCGTCCACACTTCCTATGGTGTGGGGCCCAGAAGATGATCCAAGCCAATCACTGCCCCCTTCGCGACCTCGCATGCCTCCTTGGTGTACACCATGCCCACATAATGAATTACGGCAATGGTTTGTACAAACCGTTAGATGCCAGAACTATCGTGGGACGATGAGGGTTCCCACCCATATGCTGCATATCCTCTATGAATTACCAATTAATATGCACGCTGCGAGGATAACAGCCACGACCTGCACATCCGGCTTCATGCGAGAGGAAGAAGATACAGCTGACTTCTTCGTCCCATTCCAAATCTCATGGTTAACGCGTGATATACGGCGCAAGAATCACTGGCGACATTGGTTGTTAAGTCCTAGGTAATATGTTCCTTTACCACCGGAACTTTCATAGTAGGTTATTACCTCATGGTAAATAATCGATAATCATATTATTATGAAAATAGTGTTTTCGGACCTTTTTCAAATGCAGGTGATGACAACACTGGATTTGTAAAATACTTTACAGAAAATAATCAAAGGACATGAGCAAGTGTGAACTTGCCTTTTGTGAGTGCAAGATTATGCACTCACGGTCTTCGAGATGACATAAGATTCAATATCTGAAATCTGCATCATTGGTCCGGTAAGGACTAATGTTTAAAGAATTATTATTCAGTTATGCATAAGTAATGCTATGCATTCTTTGTAAAACTCTCAAATTGAATCCCCAATGCTTTGAGTGAAGTGAATTCAAGTGATTCTTTTCAGAGTTGGTTTATCTTTAAATTTTACTTTACAACTAATGAGGAACCTAAATGTTAACAATCCAAAATATGTAAGTAAAGTATAAGATGATGTGATTAGGGTGAATTGTCATGTGGTGACTATGATGTAAGTCCTTGGGATTGAGTTGTTAAGAGTTGAAGAACTTATTATAAGATTGTTATTTGAAGTGGCAAAAAGAATAACATTTGAAGAAAAGATTTTCTTTATAATGTTTAAGCAATCTTCATTGTTAATAGAATGTGATCAATGCCTTCTGGTATTTGATTGGTTAGTTTGGACTTGAGATGCATCATGTTTTAATTGAAATAGACTAAGGTTAACTATAAAAACATAAGTGATTTATTAGACTTGATGTTTATAAGCTTTGAGACTAAAATTAACTTTAAAAGGGTAAGTAAACTTAAGATGTAATATGTTTTAATTATTCCCAAGTTTTAGATTTATTATAGGTATAACTAAGGTGTGGAATTATTCACTTTCTATTTAAGTGAATGATTATATTAAATTTGTTTTACTATGATGAAAGGAATATGTATTTATTTAATGGAATCATAATTAGATGGTCTTAGTAATTTGTTAAAATTTAAAGTTATGTTAATAGTGGTTAAGATATAATGATTATTAACCATATTATATAAATGGGTGATACCCAATGTTTATTTAAAAGGATTCTTAATAAGATTTTTAAAAGAATATTTTAAAGTTAAAGGCTATACTTAAGTTTGATTATGAATTCAAGTTATGGGTTTGGAATTAGTACTAAGACACTAATTGCTCAAGGTTTTCTAAGAATTGTGTTTAATTCTTACTTAATAATTATTTTTAAAGAATTCACAAAATAGGTATTAGGTAAGGATTTATTATTTAAAATATTAAAGACTTTCCTAATAATATATTTAATATTTTTCTAGTGTAATATATTTATTCAAGACCTTAAAAATTAATTTTATTTATTTTTAAGTATCATATTTATTTTTATAAAATTCATCAAAGAATTAAGTGTCTTTAAATATTTGCTTTATGTTTTATATGTAAAACTCTAAGTTAGTATTTTTTATAAAATAGTAGAGTTATTTTGATACACAAAAATGATTTTTTTATTTATTTTTAGGGTTTTTGTTTTATTTTATAAAATTTCATTTAAGATTTAATGGTGTTAATAATTGTTTTACTTTATTTTTATTTTAAACAAATAAAGTTATATTTTTATTAGGTAGATATTATTTTTGTGAACATTTTGATATAATATATGTATTTTTAGGATTTTTATTTATTTTTCTACAACTAATATTATATAGAGGCTATCTTGGTAATTATTATCTCCTTTTTCTTTCTATTTATTTTCTTGATATCATTTTACCTTGGTCCCACCAGTCAGTTTGGCCCGTGGTTGGGCTAGACCAACCTGACCGATGGACCAAGCCGGTCAAACCGACCCACTCGGTCTAGTGCATCCTCCTCCTCGCTCGAATCCCCCCCCCTCTCTCTCTCTCTGGGCGACCCCCTGGTGCTGCCGCCGCCGTTCCTTGATCCTGGCCGGCTCCGGCCACCATGGCCGCCATCGTGGTGTGAAATGACGTTGTGGATGACGCTGCATCAATGGCCCCAGCTCGATTTGATGCTTGAGCTCTCTCCTAGCCGTGCTTCCCTCTCTGATGGCTAGGGTTTGCGTTGTTGCCGAGGATGTGGTGCTCCGACGCTCCTCTGGCGTCGCCCTGGTGCCTTGGTGAGGAGATGGTGCCGTCTTCCTCACTGTGATCCCTATGAACGCGGCTTGGCGCGGGTTGCAGCGCCCTCTGGGTGCTCCCCGTGCCGCCGTGTTCATCCTCGACGTCGGCCACTGCTTCCTCTTCACACTCTAGCGAGGACCACGGGTAAGTTTTCCCCTTTTCACTCTTTGGTCTTCTTTGCTCGAATTGATCTCCCTCTGATGTTGCTTCTGTTTTCGGTGACCAACCTCAGTTAGGGCTGTTACTCTATTATAGATATTGTATGAATTTATGGCTTGGTGGGTGGAGGTTGGCCATGTCTAACTTCAATAATAAAACATCTCTATACTCTAGAGCCAATATCAATACTCTAACTAGGCTTGTTTTTTACTTATCTGTGTGTGGCATTCATGTTGTTACTTTGCTGTTATCTGAACATGCTTGGGTTGATCTTGTGAATAGAGTGTTCTTTTGAATATTAATAAAAGCATTATTTAATTTGCATTCACTATATAAGTGTTATGTACATAGAATAGTAAATGTGAAAATAATCTGTTTGTTTCCTAGATCTAAACAGATCAACCTCTTGATCAGACACATGTGTGTGTGGAATGCTGAATTGTTGGAACTACTCTATCTGGTTCAGCTATTGGGTAATCATTAATTCCTTTTGGTCTATAAGCAGGAATATTAGTAGATGAATTAGGTGCTTTAGCAGTGTGTGACTGGCTATAGATGATTTTTAAATGAATTTTTTAGTTGAGCTTGAATTCATTGAATCTTTATATCCAGGAATGTTTCTTGTGGCTTCTGGGCTTGTGTCTCATTGCTGTGGTACCTCCAAGGAGGATGCACAGTAATAAGAACATGTGCACATGATCTGCTGCTGCCTCTTAGATCAAATGTCAAGGTGTGCAGTGTGCACCTGAATCTTTGATGCAGTTACTTTTGTTCTAAAATATAGAATGATTCTTGGATGTTCTTGAATATCTAAGAAAGTGATTTATTATTTTACTTGATGAAGAACTGATGTTCTAGTTTAAAGACTAGATTAAGGATGTGGAAAAAGTGAATGAGTGATTGTGCCTGAGGGGCACTTTCCAATTCTTTTGGATTTGTGCCCAGCAATCCTTCATGCTTGCCGGTTTATGCAAAGATGGTTTGTAGGCTGTTATGGTTTTGGTATGAATGTTATAAGTGTGTTATAGCCCCTGCCTATGTTGCAAAGGCTGAGGCCAGATTACAACCAAGAATAGATACTATTTTGTGGCTTTTATTCTCTATGATGAGCCTATGGTATAAGTGTGCTATAGCCCCTGCCTATGTTGCAAAGGCTGAGGCCAGATTACAACCAAGAATAGATACTATTTTGTGGCTTTTATTCTCTATGATGAGCCTTGCATAGCAACTCTATGCAAGACTGAGTAACTTTTATTTCAATTCCTACTTGGGATTTTTGAGTATGCAAGCTTAAGTTAAAACTGATAAGAACATAAATTGTGCTCTTGGTATATTCACCTATTGTTTGTAAAGTAGATGCTTCTCTAGTACTTGTGTTCTTATGGTTGTTCTTGATCAGCTATGGTGATATCCTTTGATCTGATAATTTTTCCTTGATGAGCTTGATCTTGATCAGCTGGGCTGCTATTCCACCTCCTTACTTGGCTTAATATGCTCTTGGATGGCTTTACTAAGCAACCAGGGTTAGATATATGGTGCTAATCTATATGGGTGATCTTATGGTGATGAGCAAGAACAAGTGTTGTTCCTGGTGATGAGAGATGTGCTCTAGAGTGTGGAAATGGAATGGTAACTTTGCTGCTACGGCTGGTTCACTCCCCTTATATACAGAAGTTGATTCCTTCTTGTCTACTTCCTGGGTTAATGTTGTGTTGACAGCACAACATTTGCATGCTGATGTGTGAGCTTCTTGCAACTGGCCCCCTACCGGGTGCAAGTTTCCACCCCTAGATTTTTTCTATGGATGAGATCAAGGAATGATGGGTATTATCTGGTTGTAACATTTTCTTTTCTACTTTACATGCCAGGTGTAAATGTTGATTTAGATTCTGCTGATGTGGATATTCCTGGTTGGCTGTCATTCTTTATATTTGCTAAACTTGTCACTCTAAGAATTAGCCAATCTAGCTAATTATTGCTAAACTTTACTAGCATATATATTTGACTTCTTGTTTCTTTTAAGTTTAAACTTAGCTAGAGCTAGAGGGTATTATAGCTTGCCTAAGATTGGAAAAATTGGTTACTTTGACCCACAGATACCTCTCTCTATTTCAAGTGTATAGAAGCATTTGATCCATGTCCTAGATGTTGCCTAGATTTGGTAATGCCCTCTGGTTATAGGTTGTGGAATTTAGGAGTACTTCCTAAATTCTCTAACTAAGTTTAATAAATTAAATTGCCTCACCTATGCTGGGGCAAACATTTTAACATAACAAAATGTTTCCTTTCTTTTGTTGTTTATTCTGTAGGAATGAAGATAAGGAGAAGAAAAGAAGATACAAGATTTAGCTTAGGCCCAATAGTTAAGGTTTTAGTATAGGTTCTTATATTTGTTGTAAATTTTATTTTATCCTTTTATTGCAACAACAATCTAACATTGTCTTATGTAATAAAGTATTCCATTATTGTTTTATTTGTAACTTGTATCTATTAAATGTTTATATCTTACTTATAAATAAGAATTCAATTCTTATTTATTATTAAAATTAATTTCTTAATTGTAATTTACTCTTATTATTTTATTGTAAAGGAACAATGCAATACTTAATGTATTCTTATAAGAAAGGATTCTTTTATATCAATATTATAATCATTTCCCTTTACTTAATTATTGCATTATTATTTCTGAATTTACAAATTTAAAATTAGAATTGAATTTGGAATTCAAAGTAAATTTCAAAGTTTACCCCTCCAAAAACACATATAATATTTAAAGGTCATGACAAAATCTTTCGCACATGTTCTGATGTTCCTATCGGAACAAGAGAGATATCGATCCCTTTATAGCTTCTTTAGTTTTGCGCGAAAATTCTCCGGATTTTCTTAGGCATGAACGCAATGCACAAACATGTGTCCTCTATAATTCTAGGTGCTAATCCTGGGATGTTACAGACTCTCCCCCTTAAAATAAACCTCGTCCTCGAAGTTCGTAAACTCTCACGTTTCGGAGTAAGGAATTGACTTGTATTAGTTGCGTCATTTCTCAACTCCATGGTAATCTTAAATGGACATAATTGTAGTATTCCATATCCGAATCTTTTTCTTTTAATTCTTATCATTCTCAAAAGTATTTAACTTGGTGTCTCCAATACTCCAAAGTTCTTTTTACTTCGGTCCCTTTGGAATATATCCTTATTACAAACTCCTCAATCTGGGGTCTCTTCTTTAGTTCATTCCCCTGCTTATATATCCTAATCCAACTCCTTTACTTAATCATAAAACTTCCTTGCTATACCATATAAGGTTTAGGAAACCTCACTAAAATAGGATTTTAACTCCATTAAACAATAACTTATGGTCAAAAGACTAACTTTTGATTTGTGGTGGTATGGATTATACTGGTAGTCCTTCTAAATACTGGATCTAAACTCATTTAGTCCATACCCATTGGAATTTCCTTGTTCCTCTACACATGTCCAATTGGATGTGCTATATTACATCTTAAGGAACACTTAAGAATTATTTCTTTTAGAATTAGTTTGTTAGGACTATTCTATTTTATTACTTCGAGATTATACCTTATTAGGCTTTTAGACAATACTTTGTTATTATCTTCGGTACTTTTATAAGAATGACTTCCTTTTAACCTTATGAAAATAAGGCTTGCTTTTGTTGTAGGTTAGTCCTCCATCCTTTATTCGTAAAGTCAGATAATAATACCTTCACTTCTAAGGTTTACTCTCCCCCTTAGGGTTTACTAATGGTCTTCAAAATGTCTATATAATATTTATTAATTTTATAAATAGAGTATTGGTCCCTATCCAGCATTATACTCTGCCTAATTAGGGTCTGATGAAAGATTGTACAGTGTATCCACACATTTGTGGATCTCCGAAGTGAATCTTTTAGCATTATTTGTCTTACTTACGATGTGGACACTTTCACTTCGATAGGTCAATTTCCGCGAAGAGTCTCGAAAGACGGTCGCTTTCAATTTTTATACTCCTTTGTGTCTTACTTAACTTAGGCCAAATTTTATGCTCTTTATGCAACTTCTAAGAAGGTCTGGTTAACTATGTCAACCAACACCAGCTGCGGACAAGATACCAACTGTGGATCAAATACCAGCTGCGGATATTTACCAGCTGCGAACCATCCTAAGGTATATGTATTACCTTATAGTTTCCGATATACCTCAGACATTCTCTCTGAATTGTCAGAGCTTGAATACCATTCTGGTTTCAAAGCTACTTCTTTGTATTTATTCATGATACTTCCATGAACTTGCATATTTACTCCATTAACTTCTTAGCAAAATTACTCAGGGAAGACTTGCTGTAGTGCTCATCACACATTGCTCTTGGGGTTTCCAACGAAGTGCTCCCACTTCAAGAACCAACAAGTTTTTTGGCGCTGTTGCCGGGGAGGCTAAGGACGTCTTCACAAGGGGAGTCCTCCTCAACCTTTCTCTTTACTTTGTTTTTAGTTTGTTTTGTTTGGTTTTGTTTGCCTATTTTCAAAAACCCAAAAAAAATAGTCTAGTTTGGTTTGCTTTCACTTATCAAAAACACAAAAAATTAGTTCCCGCTCTAGATGCTGCTGCTGTTTTTGGCTTGCCCACCTTTGCCAAAATGAACTCCGCTGAGAATACCAAGTTGTGTGACTTCACTAGCACCAACAACAATGATTTCCTAAGCACTCCTATTGCTCCACATGCTCCTGATGCTACATTTTATGAAATTAAGCCTGCTTTATTGAATCTTGTGATGAGAGAGCAATTTTCTGGTACTAGTTCTGATGATTCTGCTGCCCATCTCAATAACTTTGTTGAACTTTGTGAGATGCAGAAGTATAAGGCTGTAGATGGAGATATTATTAAGCTCAAGCTTTTTCCTTTCTCCTTGAGAGGAAAAGCTAAAGAATGGTTGCTATCTTTGCCTAAAAATAGTATTGATTCTTGGACTAAGTGCAAAGATGCTTTTATTGGAAAGTACTACCCTCCTGCTAAGATTATATCTATGATAAGTGACATTATGAAATTTAAACAAATTGATAATGAACATGTTGCTCAGGCTTGGGAAAGAATGAAATCTTTGGTTAAGAATTGCCCCACTCATGAACTCACTGCTTGGATGATTATCTAAACTTTTTATGCAGGTTTGAACTTCTCCTCAAGAAACCTGTTGGATTCAGCTGCTGGAGGTACATTTATGAGCATCACTTTGGGTGTTGCAACTAGACTCCTTGACAATATGATGGTTAACTACTCTAAATGGCACACTGAGAGAGCTCCACATGGTAAGAAGGTAAATTTTGTTGAGGAAACTTCCTCTTTGAGTGATAAGATTGATGTTATTATGGCTATGCTTGTTAATGGGAAAGCTCCTCTAGATCCTAATAGTGTTCCCTTAGCCTCTTTGGTTGCTCAATAAGAGCAAGTTGATGTGAACTTCATTAGAAACAACAATTTCAAAAACAATGCCTATAGGAATAATTTTGGTGGTAACAACAATTATAGGCCTTATCCTCCTAGTGGAAATGTTTATCATGGTAGATCTGGAATGCCTAGTGAAGAAAGGATTCTAGAAGTTGAGAGGTCCAATAAAAACTTTATGCAAATGCAATATGAGAAAAATAAGTTTTTCACTAAAACTATGGAGGAACAATCTATTATCTTGAAAAACATTAGTCATCAAGTTGAGAATCTTAATAGAGAAATTCCTAGTTTACAGTCAAAAAATTTGAGTGCAGAAAAAAAATCCACTTTGTCTGAAGCTCAGTCCTCTTTGATTAATAAAATGGCTACTAAACCTGAAACTATGGAAAATACCTTTGCTACTGCTCATGCCATACAAGTGACTATTGATGAAAATGTTAGGCTGTTAGCTCAACTTCATGCTAAGTGGGAAAGGGAAGCTAAAATTGATAGAAACAATAGTGTGTGCACTATTACCACTAAACCACAAGTAGTCCCTATTCCTCCTCCTACTATGCCTAAGCCTATTGAGCCTAGTACTAGTGATGCTAAGTTTGATTTTGATATTGATGGTTGCAATATTTCTAAAGTGATCATGTTCCTACAAAAGTTTGCTAGAAGTCCTGATTCTAGTGATATGCATATTGCTTTCACCAAACATATTACAGATGCTCTTGTGAAAATTAAGGAAGAGAAGCTGAAACACAAAGCTTCTATTCCTAGGAAAGTAGAAGATAATTGGGAACCCATTATTAATATGCAAGTTAATGACTTTGATCTCAAAGCTTCACGTGATCTTGGTTCTAGTGTCTCTATTATGCCTAGGAAGATTTATGAAATGCTTGATTTGCCACCATTGGAAGATTGTTATTTGGATGTCCCACTTAATGATAATGCTAATAAGAAACTCATGGGAAGTATTAATGATATTCTCATTATGGTTAACAATGCTTATATCCCTGTGGATTTCTATGTTTTGGATGTTAGATACAATGCTTCTTGTCCTATTACTTTGGGAAGACCTTTTCTTAGAACAGTTGGTGCCATCACTGATATGAAAGAAGGCACCATCAAATATCATTTTCCATTCAAGAAAGTTATTGAAAACTTCGCTATGAGGAGAGAGAAGTTGCTTTTTGCTCCTCCTTTGAAAGCAAGGTTTGATGTTAATGCTTCTTTATTTGAAAATACTTGATTCTTCTTGCTTCTTGTGCCTAACTTAAAGGCGTTAAAGAAAAGTACATGTTGGAAGATAACCCAAGAGTTTACTTAAGTCTTGAAAGTTATTACTTCTATAATGACCTCTACTTATCCTTTTTGTTTGCTTTTTGTGCCAAGAATGACCTCTAATGAGAGGGAAGTACGATTTGGGGAGTTGTTGTCCCGAAACAGATTTCTGTCCTCCACCAAAAAAAAATTGAGGAGTATCTGTAACTCGGATTGAGCTGAAAATGTACGAATAAATCCCCCAGTATGTTAGCTAACTTTCGTTAGTTCCGGTGTTCGAAAAAATCGGTTTCTACCTGTTGGTCTGTTTTGACAGATTTCTGCCATTATTTGCATTTGCTTCTTATTGATTTCTTTTTGAGTTCTCTTTACGTGAATTGTGCTTTTTGAAGGAGTTACTACATTAGCTTGTGTTTTTAGTGAAAAGTCTTTTTGTTCCAAAGCTTTGCCAGAGGTCTAATATCTTTTGAATAAGCTAATGTTGCTAATGAAGATTGTGTGAAGTTTTATATGAAAGGAAAATTTTAGGTGCAGAGAGAGAATGATGCAATGAGATGAAGAATGGACAAAATCTCAAGCTTGGTGATGCCACCATGGTGTCACCCCAAGGAATATCCAAGAGGTACAAGCGTCAAATCTTGGGGATGCCCAAGGCATCCCCTTCTTCATCAATAAAAAGCTCAGGTTTGTCTAGACACTTCGTTTTTATTGTTTCATGCACTGTTGTGTTGTTCTTGGAGCGTCTTAGTTTTCGTTTGGTTTTCTTAGTTTGTTTAGTTTGCTTGAATAAAGTAGTTTGGACCCCCGTTCTCACTGTGTTGTTTGCAAATAAGTTGCTTGGTGTTGGAAAGGAGTAGTAAGTTCTTGCTTGTAACTGCAATAGGAGCTTGCATTGACTCTGACTTAGACTTTAGCATGACTTGTTCCAAACAATTGGGATTGCTTAGTGTGCCTTGAAGAAATTATGCATTGTTTTAGCATGCAAAAGCATAGTATTGTGGTATTTTCCTTTGATGATTTGCTTGGGTTGACTTGGCACATGCTCACACCATGTTATGACTATGACAAGTCACCATAGCCTCTATGATCATTTAGTCCTTGACTTTTGGTACCACTCTTTGCTTTTATTAGTAATGCTTTGTTGCACTACATGATTATGGCCATTATTGCTCTCTTAATTGGTTGCTCACAGTCTTTTGCTAGCCTCCACTTGTATGAGTAAGCTCTACTCATGCTTCCAACTCCCAAGAAACCAAGTTTTTCCAAAGTGTCCACTATAAACTCCTATGCATGGTGTGTTACACCATTCCAAGTATATTCTTGTTTTCAGCTATCTTCCAATTAAAAACTATTTTTTTATGTGAAAACTTAGTGATTAAAGCCCTCACAAACTTGATGGCACATTTATATTCTTTGCCCCTAATAAACTTGAACCATTGTGTCTTCTATGTTGTATATGCTTGCACTTATACGTTGGAAATAGCAGAATTGTGCTGTCACGGGGAACGTTTTCAACATTGCACTTGTACTTTGTACTCAGTTGATATCATGCTCTTTTGTCTATGGATGTCACCGGTGTGAAATAAAGAGAGAACTTGTAAGACTATGGAGTTTGTATTTTGTGTTAGAGAAACGCCTGGGCCGCTAGCCAAAGCCATGCCTAATCATGGTGGAAACTTGCAGCATCACCATAGTGAGCAATTTATGAAGAATCCTCAATAAAAAGCTATGCATATGGTAAATAAAAAGATCGCTGAGATGCTCATTGTCTGCTTGCCTTGTCATTTTGGTTATGGGATAGCTCTTGTACCATGTGCAAAGGGTACCCCGTTGGCGGTTCTCTATGATATGCAAATACTTACAATGACAAGAACTTGCAGGTGACTGAAGTTGAGTAGCATGAGGTGTGGCCCTCGTATTAAAGGGACTTGAGATTGCCAACTTATACTTTGTCGAGAATATACTCCATCTTTTTTCACTTTAACCTTAATCACTTCAAGATGCTTATGATAGGGGCAATGAGGGATGAAAGCTAACAAGTACCATAATTTTTGGAAGCTCTTTTTGAAACTTGAAATCCCCGCTTTCCTTTGTGAAGGGCTTTTATTCCACCATTATTTGAGTCTCCACCTTCTACCTTTCGGCACCATTAAGAGAGCATAGTTGTCATTCTGGCTGCAGTGTTCCAAAGCTTATTGATTGATGCATATTGTGATATTACTTGCCCTCGTGCTACTTGTTTCTAATCACCCTTGTGAACTTTGAAGGTGTCCTATGCATATATTTTCTACTCTATGAGGGACAAGCTGATTGCCACTATGCCATTTTTTCTGTATGTGAAACAAACAAACGTTTTTCAATGCATGTTATTAATGATCTTTGTTCGTAGCCTTTTATGTTGCATGCATAGTTACTATGTCCTATTGTTAGAACTCCATCTTTCATGCACGTGTTTAGAGTTCTTTGATCCCAGCTTTCAATGCTTCCAAATGGTTAGATCTTCATTGTGAAGGTGCATGTCACCTCAAAAATTATTCTTTTTTATCACTTACCTACTCGAGGATGAGCAGGAGTTAAGCTTGGGGATGCTTGATACGTTGGAAACGTATCTATAATTTTTGATGCTCCATGCTTGTTTAGTATCTACTTTGCTTTGCTTTGTCTACACTTTGAGGTGTTTTTATATATTTTCTGGAACTAACCTATTAACAAGTTGCCACGGTGCCTATTGCCTGTTTTCTTCTGTTTTTAGTTCCAGAAAGGCAGAAAATCAATATTCTCGGAATTGGACGGGACAAAAGCCAAAGTCAATAACTTTCCGTGGGGAACAAGAATCCAGAAGACGAGACGGAGACGCAAGCCAGGGCGCTCAGACCCCCCTAGGCGCGGGTGGGCCCTGTCCCGTGCCTGGGTAGGGTGTGGGGCCCCTGGCCGCCTCCCAGCCTCGCCTCTTCGCCTATAAGAATCCCCCGATGCAGAAATCCTAAGTACCCGATCAATATTCCACGAAACCTTCTGTAGCCGCCGCCACCGTCGTCCCTAGATCGAGGGGATCTGAAGTTCTTCCCGGCACCCTGTCGGAGGGGAGATCATCCCGGAGGCCTTCTCTCCGGTATGATGCGTGAGTAGTTCCACCTTGGACTATGGGTCCATGTAGTAGCTAGATGGTTGTATCTCCTCCTTTGTGCTTTCATGTATAGATCTTGTGAGCTCCGTTCATGATTAAGATATAATCTATTTGTAATCATGCATGTTGTATTTGCGGGGATCCGATGGATATTGAGATTATTATGTCATATTGATTAATGGTTTTGTCTTTATGATTCTATCATGTCTGTGTTGTTTGTGATCTTGCATGCTCTCCGTTGTTAGTAGCTATCTTGGCCAAGTAGTTGCTAGTGACTCCAAGAGGGGGTATTTATGCTCGATAGTGGGTTCATACCTCTAGTTTCTAAGGAAAGTGACAGAAATATTCGGTTGTAGATGTGTTGTTCCTACTAGGGAGAAAACAACAGTCTCTTGTTCATGGAACATGTGGACTGTTTATCTTACACACTTTGCTTAAAGCAGTTGTTTGTTGCTTGCAACTTAATACTGGAAGGGGGGTCGGATGATAACCTGAAGGTGGATTTCTAGTCATAGATGCAGTTGGATGGTGGTCTATGTATATTGTTGTATTGCCCAATCGAATCTCATAGGATCTTTTTGACTAGTATTGCATTGTTATGCCTTGCTCGGTTCCTATCAATTGCCCTGCTGTAATTCGTTTACCCTTCATGTCATGTTGTTTATCTAAGGAGAGCACCTCTAGTGAACTATGAACCCCGGTCCAATCTTTACCATTGATACATCTTCCACTGTTACTTGTTTATTTGCTGCAAACCATTACTTTCCACACCATACGTTTAATCCTTTGTTACAGCAAACCAGTGAGCTTGACAACCTCACTGTTCGTTGGGGCAAAGTCTTGAGTTTGTGTTGTGCAGGTCTCCGTCTTGCTCGCAACACCTGTGTGACGTTTCCTTCCTCCTTATGGTTCGATAACATCGGTCTCTACTGAGGGAAGACTTGTTATTATTGTGCTCATCACACCTTGCTCTTGGGGTTTCCAACGAAGTGCTCCCACGTTAAGCACCAGCGAGATCGCCGAGTGTGCGCTGCAGAGGATGGTAGAGGCGGCGGCAACGGTGGTCGCCCAATGGGCGGTGACCGACATACACCACGTTTCCGCCAAGGAGGCGGTGGCCATGGAGGCCGCATCAGCAGCTGTTCGCGAGATCCACCACGAGGTGGCCATGACCACGCTGGAGGATGTGGCCAAGGAGGCCTCCAAGTCCGCCATCTGCGAGCTCCGCCACGCCGCCAAAGCGCGCAGCGACGCGGAAGAGCACATCACCGACTCAGCGGAGGAGGAGGAGCGCGTGCCTCTGGCCGCTGAGGCGGCGCTAGCTGTAGGGGTTCGTAGCATGGAAAACAAAAAATTTCTACCGCATGAACACACAATCAAGATCTAATCTATGATCAAGCCAAGATCTATCTACTAGATTGTAGCAACGAGTCAATAGAGTACTAACCCTCGAAGATCCAAAGCGGTTAACGAGAGCAGATTCTCGTGGATGATGTAGTCGTACACTTCCGATCTCAAGATCGCGTAGACGATCCTTCCGGCGCTGCGTTCCGGTAGCGCTTCCGCAGTCGGTCACACGTTCGGTACTCGATGAAGACCTTCCTCTCCCTTGTTCCAGCAGGTAGCGGAGGTTGTAGCACTCTCCTCGCGATTCCGGCAGCACGACGGCGTGGTACCGGAAGTAGAGGGGAGATCTCGCAGGGCTTCGCCTTAAGCCGGAGCGAGTATGGTGGACTATGAGAGAGCCCTCGGTGTTCTAGGGTTTAGACACACCAAGGAGGGGTGCTAGGGCCAGCGGCTAGGGCTTGGAGGTGCCCAAGTCGGCGGCTAGGGGAGAAACCCTAGGCGGCGGCTAGGGTTAGGTTTAGAGGGGGCAATCTTGTATGTTAGGAGGGGAGCCCTGCCCCTCCTCTTATAGGAGGGAGGCGCCGGCCAAGGGGAGGGGAATCCTTCCCCAACTCGGATCCCAAGTGGGCCGGTGGTGGAGGAGGGACTCCTCCCCAACTCGGTTTCCACCTCCCTCTCCACTTCCCAAAATTAGCCGTTTGACTTTCAAATTGGCGTTTGACTTTTCAAACAAGGATTTGATTAAACCCTCTATTTTGTTCAGCGATGACACTTAGTACATGATGCAATCATACCAACTTGATATAACACATTCATGTACCCTTCCCCTCTGGAGTGCCGGACATTCTGGAACCTTCTAGAACATTCCCGATGAAAACACCGGAACCATTCCCCAACTCCGAAACAGGACTTTCCTTATATGAATCTTATTCTCCGGACCATTCCTGATCTCCTCGTGATATCCCGGATCCCATCCGAGACTCCGAACAACATTCGGTCTCTTACTCATCATTCCATAACTACTCAACAACATCGAATCCTTAAGTGTGTCTCCCTACGGTTCGTGAATTATGCGGACATGATCGAGACACTTCTCCGAACAATAACCAATAGAGGAATCTGGAAATTCATATGGCTCCCACATATTTCTACGATTACTTGGCGATCGAATGAACCACTTACATACGATACCAATTTCCCTTTGTCTCACGATAGTTTACTTATCCGAGGTTTTGATCGTCGGTATCTCTGCATACCTAATTCAACCTCGTTACCGATAAGTACCCTTTTCTCGTTCCCGTGGTATGTGATCCCTTGTGAGCCAGTCACATGCTTGCAAGCTAATTGGATGACATTCCACCGAGAGGGCCCAGAGTATATCTATCCGTCATATGGATGGACAAATCCCACTCTTGATCCATGTGTCTCAACCCATACTTTCCGAACACTCAATGCCATCTTTATAGCCACCCAGTTACGGTGTGGTGTTTGATGTCATCAAAGCATCCTTCCGGTGATGGTGATAAGCATGATCTCATGGTCGAAGGAATTAGGTTACTATGTATCAGAAAGCTTATAGCAAATGAACTATATTAAATGACTTGATCTTTATGCTACGCTTAAATATAGGAGTATGTCCATCACATCATTCTCCTAATGATATGACCCTGTTGTTAATAACATCTCTATGTTCATGATCAGGAAACCATGATCATATATTAACCAACAAGCTAGTTTAACAAGAGGCTTTACTAGAGACTCTTTTATGTTTACAAATCACACAAGTATTAATGTTTCCTGTTAATACAATTATAGCATGGTATGTAAACATTTATCATAAGTATGAAGATATGATAATAACCACTTTATTATTGCCTCTTGGGCATATCTCCAACAGTATCCCACTTGCACTAGAGTCAATAATCTAGTTTCAAACCTTTGTGTATTCAACACCTATGGCTTTCCGGTGTTGTATGTACACGATTGCTAGTGGCCAACTGATCTCCGGATCTGACACTTCCAGGTCCGTGTGTAATTGCATGTCTTTGCGTCTCTACGCATCACTCATTCTTCAATGAGATGGCTTTGTATAATTTTGGTCCTTTGGTGAGACCTTTAGTCCTTTGGGGTTAAAACATGTTGATAATATTGTCGTACAATATATCTTCATAGTATTATCCCGCTGTGAACTACACCTAGTTTGATAACAAACTACTTGACACAAATGCCCTCTTTAGCTGCTATTATAGCAGTCATATACTTAGCCTTTTGTTGTAGTATCTGTCATAATGTCTTAACTTTGGAACTCATCCAAATCCATTATGGAACTTACTTTCCATTTTATTGTGCCACCCTTAGTTTAGATTGAGATAATCTTAATTTGTACTTTGTGACAAAACTAGTATCAATGTAGTACTTTTACAATGAACTAACCATCTATTTGTCACTTCTACAAATAATATACTCTTAGTTCTTCCAAAAGATCATAAGAATATCCTTACTATTGTCCAATGATCAATTTATGAATCATTCTGGTATATGCTCATAACATTTAGAGTATAGGACATATCTGGATTTGTACATATCACAGTATGATTGATATAAATACTCTTTGTGATTTCATACATCAAGTATCAATCTATACTTGAATCTTTGTTTCACTTACCCTGTGTCAATACACTTGAATATATCATCAATATTGAACTCATTCAATCCTTTCTGTGTGACAAGAACCTTTCTTGTAGTTTCTATATTGAACTCATTCAATACATCATCTATGTACTTTCGGCACAACCATATTAGCGTCTATTGATGCCAAATATTTGGGTTTTGCCTAAGTCTTTCATCGGGATGAAATTCTTAATATGTGTTAATAAAAGATACATCATTTCCAATCAACAATATGTCTTCCACATAATGTATTAGAAACATGTCTTAGCGCTCCCACTTAATTTCTTGCAAATGCAAGCATCTTCATCGTCTCCGACGAATTTAAACTCCTTTAACAGTTTCATCATAGTGAAGATTCCAACTCCGTAATACTTACTTCAACCATTGAAGTTTGCATATGCATTTAGCATCCTTTGTATTAACCAAACCCTTTGGACTGTGTCATGCACACGTCCTAGGTAACCCTTCTTTTAGAATAACTTGTTTTGTTTATCCAACACATAACAAAATTATATGTCGTGGTTGCTACATTAATCCGTCTAGACTAAATATCGCTATGAAAGATCAAATCTTGTCATAGTCAACCTTTGAACATTGTTGTGAACTCTTTCCCAACATGTCGACCATTTCATAGATGTGAAACATCCATGTCTATTTCTTTATAGATCCAAATATGACTGTAAGGTCTTGTACCTTTCCAGAGGGTCTTTCAAGTTCAAAACTTGATCTCTCGTATATGGAACTATCACGGATTTTATGGCTTCAAGCCATTAGACGGAGTCAGGGCCCATCATTGCTTATTTTTATGTAGTCGGATCATTATTGTCAAATAATGATTTAACTCTCAAATCTTGGTATTTGATTGTTTACCCGACCTACTTGTTTCAATAGGAACTTAGATCTCCGTGACCACAACCTTTGAGGCACGTGAGCCATGAGCATTGTTGCTACCTCCGAAACACTTTTCGGCGCTGCGCAACTTTGCACATATAGCTAAGGTTCTTTTAACCTTATCAAAGTTCTATTGTCCTCCCACTTAACTTTTCACGAAAAAATTCCTTCTCTAAGAAACTTGACGTTTTAAGCGACAAACATTTTTGTCTCCGATGTTATGGAGGAACAGTTATTCGAAATAACATACAAAGACAGGTTCATCCGACTTTGGTTGCAAACATCTTTCTTATGCATAGCATACCAATGTTTAAGAAAGGACAACTTGGTTTTTATCCCAAACCATAACTTTATATGGTGTCATTTCAACGGATTATGATGGAGCTCTTTTCAGTGGAAAAACGGTAGTCTCTATAGCTTTTAATCTTTAAAATATAATGGCAGTTTTATGATTTACACCTTCGATCTTACCATGTCAAACAAGGTTTAATTACATATCTCGAACGCTCCATACTCTTATGGTGTTTCGAGAAAAATTCAAATCCACGGAACAATTCCTTAAATCTTAGGTATTATGCTAAACTTGTAACTCAAATATCTTCCTTTATGATCTTTATCATAAACTATTTATATTCTTGTTACAATGATTTTGCACTTCATCTTGAAAGTCTTTGAACTTTTCAAATGTTTCATACTTCATCCTTATTAAGTAAATATTCATATATTCACTTAAATTTTTGGAGAAAGCATATGAAGTTGAAATCCATCGCTTTTGACTACACATAATGGACTTCGTACAACAATATGTACAAGTTCCAATAAGCTAGTCATTCGTTCCCTTTTGGCCTACGAACGAAGTTTTAATTATCTCTAGGAAAGTTTCACAAGCGTCATGTGATCAAAAATCAAAAGACTCAAAAATTCCATCCACATGGAGTTTCTTCATGTTTTCTTTCCAATATAATTTAAACGGCGATGTCACTTCCTAAGTGATCTTTCAATCAATTTGTCTTTCCGACATTTTTAGCACTAGTTTTATGGATGTGATTTCTCCAACGAGATTTGTGAATCATCCATCTTTTATGGATTACGGCAATTATTTGAACAACCCTTTTGTTCTCATAATACCTGATAAAACAAATCTTGAAGGCAAGCTTTGATGTTTAACGAGCAACACAATAACCCTTTATTTGTTCTCGATGAACATCATCACATATTCTTTTGCTAGTTACTTAGGCCATTGTAGTTCATGAATTGTGTTGTTTCGTATGACGATTCACACCAACAAATTCAGTATCAAATACTTAAGAACCACATTGTTTAATAAGCAAAGAATATAGCCATAACATGTATATCATCTATATACTTAAACTGAACAATTCTAGTCTTTCTTTTCTGCCATATATTTATGAGATTCTCTTTCAGTATTTCCTTTTCTGTTTGAAAGAATCTATCAACATCAATAGTTGAGTCATACATATGACACATAGTCCAAAGCGTGTACAATTAAATACAAATGTCTTTGGACTTGTACTTTGAAGTAGATCACCATCATCAAATGTTTGGTGTGATTTCAAATTCCATTCTTTAGTAATCTCTTGGTGTAGTAAACATTTTACCTACATCAAATATTCACCCTTATCATGGAATTATCCATGATCAAGCTACTTTTAGCTTGTAACGGTGAATCGCGAGTATAATGTTGCTCTCCAAAAACTTTTGGAGGTTTAGGACAACTAGTGTCTCTAACCTTTTGCAAATTCTCATCAAATATGAGAACATGACTTTTGCCATATTATACTCTATCATGTTGCAACCAAAACTTTGTTTCAGATATCACAATATCTTCCACACATCATGGTTTCTGAAACAACTCTTTCAGATCCTAGATAACCTTGATATTAAGACAATCCTTTGAATATCAAGAATCATGAAGATAAACATGATACTTATATACTAACACTGGAATTGTTACTCTTGATTTAATACCAACTATTAAATTTCACGGAGTAATCGAAACTTACTGAAAGTTTGCAATGGGACTTTTAAACTTTAGAATAACACTTCAAAACAATACGATACCAGTTCGTAACGTAACTAACCAGAATTCTATAGTTCTATCATCTCAATTATAACTAAGCGCAAGGTGGTAAACGGATGCCAATGACTACAACAACTATGCAAATTCACTTTGATTTAATTTATGATAAATAGTGTTCAACTTTTAATTACATTGCCGTTGAACTCCCACTCAAAAAAATATCTCTCACATTGTTTTAGTGATCACATGAACCAAATCCACCACATCAAAACCGATCATCACGAGAGTTGATGTAGCTTCAATGGCGAACAATCAACATGTTCATCATATCTACTATATGACTCATGCTTTACCTTTTGGTGATCCGTGTTCCGAGACCATGTCTGTACATGCTAGGCTCGTCAAGATCAAACCTTAGCTTCCGCATGAGCAAATCTGGCTTGCTCACGTTGTATACACTTGCAGAATCTAACACACCCGATCATCACGTGGTGCTTCGAAACAACGAGCTTTAGCAACGGTGCTTACTAAGGATGAACACTTTAAAACTTGAAATTGTGTGCTTGAGGGATCATCTTATAATGCTACCGTCGTAAACTAAGCAATACAAGATGCATAAAAGGATTAACATCACATGCAATTCATAATATGTGATATGATATGGCCTTTCTTCTTGTGCTTCCGATCTCCATCTTCAAGCACGAACATGATCTCCATCATCACCGGCATTGCATCAAGGTCAATGACGCCGCTCCATGGTTGTCGTCCACCAGCTTCAACTATTACAACTACTTTGAATAGACACGCGGGTCTTAACAGAATTTAAAGACAACCATATGGCTCCTGCTGGTTGCCAACTTACAATAAGGAACATTGCATACATCAAATATAATCACAATCATGGCCATATCACATCACAGCACACCCCTGCAAAACAAAGTTAGACGCCTCTAATTTTCTTTGCATGTTTTACGTGGATTGGGGCTTTCAATAAGTGCCGTTCTAACTTACGAACAAGAACCACAACATTGATACTAGTATTGTCAATCACCCGTTGTAAATTGAATCTTAACTATGTTGGGAGAAACAGGCACCCGCAAAGCCACTTATGCAATACTAGTTGCATGTCAAGTGTGGAGCAAGTCTCATGAACGATGTCATGTAAGGATAGCCCGGGCCGCTTCATCCCACCATCCCGCAAGATGCAAAGTACACAAGAAGCAATCGACAACAAAAACATCAACGCCCACAATGACCATTGTGTTCTACTCGTGCAACAGATCTACATATAGACACGGCTCTGATACCACTGTAGGGGTTCGTAGCATGGAAAACAAAAAATTTCTACCGCATGAACACACAATCAAGATCTAATCTATGATCAAGCCAAGATCTATCTACTAGATTGTAGCAACGAGTCAATAGAGTACTAACCCTCGAAGATCCAAAGCGGTTAACGAGAGCAGATTCTCGTGGATGATGTAGTCGTACACTTCTGATCTCAAGATCGCGTAGACGATCCTTCCGGCGCTGCGTTCCGGCAGCGCTTCCGCAGTCGGTCACATGTTCGGTACTCGATGAATACCTTCCTCTCCCTTGTTCCAGCAGGCAGCGAAGGTTGTAGCACTCTCCTCGCGATTCCGGCAGCACGACGGCGTGGTACCGGAAGTAGAGGGGAGATCTCGCAAGGCTTCGCCTTAAGCCGAAGCGAGTATGGTGGACTATGAGAGAGCCCTCGGTGTTCTAGGGTTTAGACACACCAAGGAGGGGTGCTAGGGCCGGCGGCTAGGGCTTGGAGGTGCCCAAGTCGGCGGCTAGGGGAGAAACCCTAGGCGGCGGCTATGGTGGGCGGCGGCTAGGGTTAGGTTTAGAGGGGGCAATCTTGTGTGTTAGGAGGGGAGCCCTGCCCCTCCTCTTATAGGAGGGAGGCGCCGGCCAAGGGGAGGGGAATCCCTCCCCAACTCGGATCCCAAGTGGGCCGGTGGTGGAGGAGGGACTCCTCCCCAACTCGGTTTCCACCTCCCTCTCCACTTCCCAAAATTAGCCGTTTGACTTTCAAATTGGCGTTTGACTTTTCAAACAAGGATTTGATTAAACCCTCTATTTTGTTCAGCGATGACACTTAATACATGATGCAATCATACCAACTTGATATAACACATTCATGTACCCTTCCCCTCCGGAGTGCCGGACATTCCGGAACCTTCTAGAACATTCCCGATGAAAACACCGGAACCATTCCCCAACTCCGAAACAGGACTTTCCTTATATGAATCTTATTCTCCGGACCATTCCGGATCTCCTCGTGATATCCCGGATCCCATCCGAGACTCCGAACAACATTCGGTCTCTTGCTCATCATTCCATAACTACTCAACAACATCGAATCCTTAAGTTTGTCTCCCTACGGTTCGTGAATTATGCGGACATGATCGAGACACTTCTCCGAACAATAACCAATAGAGGAATCTGGAAATTCATATGGATCCCACATATTTCTACGATTACTTGGCGATCGAATGAACCACTTACATACGATACCAATTTCTCTTTGTCTCACGATAGTTTACTTATCCGAGGTTTTGATCGTCGGTATCTCTGCATACCTAGTTCAACCTCGTTACCGATAAGTACTCTTTTCTCGTTCCCGTGGTATGTGATCCCTTGTGAGCCAGTCACATGCTTGCAAGCTAATTGGATGACATTCCACCGAGAGGGCCCAGAGTATATCTATCCGTCATATGGATGGACAAATCCCACTCTTGATCCATGTGTCTCAACCCATACTTTCCGAACACTCAATGCCATCTTTATAGCCACCCAGTTACGGTGTGGTGTTTGATGTCATCAAAGCATCCTTCCGGTGATGGTGATAAGCATGATCTCATGGTCGAAGGAATTAGGTTACTATGTATCAGAAAGCTTATAGCAAATGAACTATATTAAATGACTTGATCTTTATGCTACGCTTAAATATAGGAGTATGTCCATCACATCATTCTCCTAATGATATGACCCTGTTGTTAATAACATCTCTATGTTCATGATCAGGAAACCATGATCATATATTAACCAACAAGCTAGTTTAACAAGAGGCTTTACTAGAGACTCTTTTATGTTTACAAATCACACAAGTATTAATGTTTCCTGTTAATACAATTATAGCATGGTATGTAAACATTTATCATAAGTATGAAGATATGATAATAACCACTTTATTATTGCCTCTTGGGCATATCTCCAACACTAGCGTGGGGTCTCGTCGACGCCGACGACACGGAGGAGGCGGTGGTAGACGATGAGGAGGGGGAGGTGGACCAGCTAGAGGCGCCAATCGCCGTCCCCGTGCAGATAGCGCAAGCGCTGGGCTTCGGCCCCAATGGTGCTCTAATCCTGGCTCCGGATCCTTCTCTGGTGGAGCTGCTCGCCCAAAAGGAGGCGAGGGACCACTGGGCCGCCGAGATGGACAAGGCCATGGCGAACCGGACGGCGGAGGGCAGGGCGACGGCTCGCGGTCATTCTCGCGACCGTCTCCACGAACACGTCCAGCAGCGAGCCATCTGGACCGCTAGGGCGACGATCGACGGAGCCGGTGGCCATGGCAACGGCGGCGAGTATCCGCCTCGTCGTCCTCCTCCAGCAGTAGCAGTAGCCTTAGCCGCAACAGGAGTAGCAGTAGCACCCCCCTAATTAGTTTGAATGGCCTTTTTGTAACTGGCGGGGCTTAATCTAATGAAAAGCTATCGTTAAATACTAATGTCTCTCTTACATATGGGCCCGGGTGGCCAACGGGCAGGACACCCCGCGTTGTCCGCTCGCGTCCGGGCCGACGCAACCGAGCCCTAGATTAGATACACGGATAGGTCGAGCCGGACGCGTTTTTTTGGATGGGTCGCCCCGCTGGGGCGCCGCGCATGCCCCGCGTGTCCGCGCGGACAGTTTTGGACACGCTTGGACCGGATGGGTCGGCCCGATGGAGATGCCCTTAGAAATCAAGCCTCAACCACCAACATGTTATTCATGAAGGTTAAGGAGGAAGTGGGCATGTGAAGCCTAGCGGGCACCAAAGTGATATACTCCCTCGGTCTTAAAAAGGATGTCTCAAGTTTGTTTGAATTTGGATGTATCTATATACTAAATAGTGTTTAGATACATCCAAATTTAGACAAACTTGAGACATCCTTTTTAGGACGGAGGAAGTATTATGCTATGAGAGTAGACATTTATTCTGGCCTTGTCTTGTGCCAAGGCTTGTTTGTAAGACCTCTAAAAACATATTCTTAATCAATAAAAATGACAAATCTTTTGCCTTATTTTAGAAAAGAAAAATTCTTAAACCGTTCATAAGAACCATATTCCATATTCCGACTATTATCTGGTGAATATCCAACAAGAGGTTCCACAGAATGATTGATTGATTGATCTGGACCACAAGAACAATAAAGCTTTTGAATAAGCACGAGTGATCAAATAAAATAAAATACTACCTCCGTTTTATAATGTAAGCCTTTTTAGTAGTGTAAATTGAACGGAGGTAGTAGCTTGATAAAAACCTATACCTAGAGCTAACATCATAATACTTATAACCCAAGCGAGACATTGTAGAATAGGCTAAGCTTTTTTTAATATCTCTCTGAGCAAGAGCTAATGTAGCTCCTAAGAAGAGTGTTATTGTACCTACTAAAGAAATTAAACTTATTATAAAAGGTAGAGATATGAAAAGCAGAGGAAGTCGAGCTAGAAGAAAAATGTCCGCAACAACCATGCGTGTATAAGAGCTGAAATGGGAGTGGGTCCTTCCATAGCATCGGGTAACCATAGGTGAAGAGAAAATTGTGCGGAATTCGCAACTACACCAAGGAACATTAAAAAAGCACAGAATAAGTACATAAAGAATTAATTCCATTACTAGGAATCTAGTTATTACCTTATTTTGAACAAATCTATAAACTCCAAACTACCCGTTATCCAAAAAAAAACTAAAATTCCTAATATAGACCCAAATCCCCTACACAATTACTTACAAAAGCTTTTTCACAAACACTCAGCTGCGATTGGTCGTGTAAACCAAAAGCCTATCAATAAATTCCCTAAAAAAAAGCCTATCAATAAATAGGAACACATTCCTGCAAGTTTCCAAAAAAAAGTTACTACCAAATTGGAGCTAGTAACCAATCCTAGCAAACAGGCAGCCATCGCTTGAGCTGCTGCTTGTCTTCATGTCCTTAAGCTGCACAAGCCTGGGGTAGGAGTGTATGACCCGACCGGAGTGCATGTTTAAACTGATGCCCAGCTTTACCAAGGTTGGATCAAGGAATGGCACCAGGTCTTTGCTTGGCTCAGTTTTCTGCACATACTTGTACTCCCTCGTCTCATCAAAACAAGTGACGAAACTTTATCTAGATACATGCACTTATCTACACACTAAAACAGGCATGGTACTTCCTCCATCCCAAAATAAGTGAGTTGAGTTTCTCTATATTCGCATGTTTCTACACACTAAAATGTGTCTAGGTGTATTCAGATCTAGACAAATCTTATTTTGGGCGTATCTAGACAAAGCTAGGTGCATTCAGATCTAGACAAAGCTTATTTTGGGCGTATCTAGACAAAGCTACATGATCATTTGTTATGGACAAAAGGAGTAATAATAAGGTTTCCCCAGGTAGACGCGCAAACAGTGTAAGATAGTTCGAGCCAGGGTGCACCTACATTGCTACATCGTGTAGCCTACACAATCTTGTTGCAATCAACCTTGCTCAGCAAATTGGTTAATGGTATTAATCTGGTTCCATCTAAAAAGGGTTTCTCCAGACCATGCTAGCGCCCTGCCAGAACAATGGGTATTCACACAGCATTTTGCCAGCAGACAAATACTAGTATATGAGAATTGTAGACTGGGATGGGTCACTCACATCCTGGCATTTCAAATAAGGATACCAAAGTTTATCAAAAATGACACAACATGTGGATGAAACAAATGAAACAATTTATTCGCAATCATCAACTCAAAATATCAAGGGTTCTCCATGCGATCTCAAGACAAACATAACCAGATAGGTTCCCATATTGTGGACACAGCATACGGCGCTTAGATCTTGTCAAGGGCCTGACCAATGTCATTTTTCAGGTCCTCAAAATCCTCCACTCCGACGCTGAACCTGATCAGGTTGTCCTTGATCCCATAGATGTCTCTCTGCTCCTTCGAATCCCTGTTTATGAATCCCAGATCAAAAGTTAGTATCATGTACACAATTACTGAATGAGATAGCTAATAAACAAATCTTCATACCAGTAGGACATGATGGCAGGCTGATCAATTATGCTCTCACAACCCCCAAATGAAGGGGCATGGTAGGGTATCTTCACAGAATCAATGAATTTCCTAGTAGAATCGAAGTCTCCATTAACCTGAAAAACATAATGAAATGTATAGGTTAAAATGCTTGATATAGTCAACAACTTTGGTGTGGTGGCACATTTTACTAAGAGATCGATTTACCTCAAAACTAACAACACCACCAAAGCCAGTCATTTGACTCTTGGCAATGTGATGTTCTGGGTGACTTGGCAAGCCAGGATAGTATACACGTGCAATCTAGAAATATGAAATTAGAGCTTCAGTTATGACAACAAAGACATGGATAATAGCCAGTAATTTGAGCTCAAAGAATAAAAGAAAACACTGCTAGCACACCTTTGGATGTTCCTCTAAAAACTGGGCCATCCGAAGTGCAGTATTATTCTGGCATTGAACACGAAGATGCAGTGTTTTCATGCCCCGGAGGATCAGGTAGGAAGCATTCTGATTATAGTAATTGTTAGAACAGAAACAAGCTATCAAAACATTCAGCCCTACTATATAAGACATAAACAGGATGACAAAGAAGGAACCCAAAATTTATATTTCAAATACTATTCAAATTGCTTTTCAGCAGCTTAAGATCAACAATGATGTTGAACAACGAAACAAATCTAGAGGCTCAACACCTCACAGGTCAAACTTCTGAATATGTGGAGTACCCCTACTAGCCTATAATTAGGATCAAACACTACACTGGAACGGAAATGCCAATGTCTTTAGTTATACCAATTTTGGTTTTAAGATAATTTAAATAGAGTATTCCAGGAGTACAATCTCAATCATTAATTTTCTGAGTAGAACATTTGAACAACAATCTAAGTCGTTTAGAAATAAGCTCATGTTTGTGAATCTTTGTGATTAGTATAGATGTGTCATAGGAACGCAAACTATAACAGGAATAATTTATTTTTGTCCGATGTATAACACATCACCATCTAGAGCTGAAAGGCAATGTGGATGCAGTATTATATGGAGTATAGTGCAACTGAAACTAATTTATCACAATTTCTGCTTTCCGGGTAAATTGCTGTATAGCAACTACCACATGAGGCTGGTAGATTCAGGAGAACACAAATATAACTCCATCCATATGGTGAAATTTGCTAGACAAAATTACAAAATCGTGTAACTCTTGTGAAAGCAAACAGGTAAAGAAACATATAGAAATGCACCAATCCAACTTACCGGATTTAGAACACCACCAACTACATGGTGATAAATGCGGACTTTGGAAACTAGCTCGTCTCTGCCACTGATACAGCCTCCAATAACCTTACAAACAAAATAATCTCAATTATGCATATCTTTATCTGTAAATAGAGTATTGGAAATTTGGGCTCATCAACTCACATCATTATGCCCAGCAATGTACTTCGTCGCAGAATGAACAACTATGTCAGCACCTAAAGTCAGTGCCTTCTGATTGATAGGGGAGGCAAAGGTGCTATCAATGCAAAGCAATGCTCCCTTGCTATGGCACATCTTGGAGACAAGCTCAATGTCAATGCATCTGAGAAATGGATTAGTAGGAGTCTCAGTGAAGAATAGAGATACCTGAAAAAACAGGAATCGACAAATTAGGCTACTGGTCAATGAATAGGTCAGCACCAACAATGGTTGTGAAGAAAATTGCAAGAATAACACTCACATTATTATTATCAAGTGCTTCTTGAAGAGCATCCATGTCAGCAGGTCTAATAACAGTCATCTGGGCATCAAATGTACAACAAATAAGAATCGCACAAATTATACAAACAAAAACAACAAAGATCCATTATGATTAGTTAGTAATGTGGAAACCACGATTAGTAAAGCCTTCTGAAATACTGGATCTTGAATGCAGTTGCAGTTCTGCATCATGTTAAATACTTCTACAAGAATCATATGATGCTGCAGTACATACATACTAGGCTTCCATAATCTGGTTCCATGCAACGTTACTCGCTGCAATTATAGAATCAATGTATGCTATATCACTGGAAATTGATATCTCCTACTCATTCTCACATAATTAACTGGACTGCATCAGGACTATCTAATCATACTACTGAAACAACAATATGAGTATAAGGATAGCACATATTACCGTAATTCCCCTCTTGGGGAGCTCGGTCTCCATGTAAATTCTTGTCTTGCGGTACAAATCTGTGGTGGTCACGATGTGCCCGCCTGCAGGGACAAGTGTGCTGAGCATAGCGACACTTGCATACATCCCAGAGGCCACAAAGACAGTCGACTCAGCTTTCTCCAGTGCACTGCAGCATCAAAACTCGCAATTATCAAAATCAAACCCAACAGAACAAACAGCACATAATTTCCCATTAGCAAGAAGTAGAATCCAGATTCACCTCATCTTCTTCTCCAAAGCCTCAGTTGTCGGGTTCCCATACCTCCCGTACTCGAAGCTGGCGTGCCTTCCCTCCTAACAAAAGGAAATTTTGACAAAAGAACAGAAGATTAATCAAATCTGAAATATAGTACAGAGGTTAGTAATAAGTTCGGGGGCTTCAAACCTTGAAATCGATGAGCTCCTGCGAGCTACTAAACCAGTAGGCGGAGGTGTTCACTACTGGTGTGGTGATCGCGTCTGTCGCGATCCTTCTCCCGAGCCTTTCGCCTTTTTCATAGAAAAAGCAGCAAGCGGGTCAAAACCAAAAGGAAAGCTGTGCGGAATACTGCTAGATCTGACGGGCAAGAAGCGAGCGCCCGTATGTTACCTGCGTGGACGGCGAGGCTAGCATCGGAACCGAGCAGGGCACGCTCGGCCAATGCAAGGGCGGACGGCTGCGCGAGCTTGGCGTTGGGGATGGCGCCAACCTCGGCAGCCGCCGCCGCAGAGGCGGCGGCGGATGCGGCCGCGGCGTGGGAGGAGACGCCGCGGGCGCGGCTTCCGCCGCCGCAGTGGGAGGGGACGGCGGGGCGGTCGGACCAAGCGGCGGCCACGATCTGCGCGACGCCAATGTTGCTGCAATTGCGGCGGGCCTTGGTGCTAAGCTGGCGGACGAAGTTGGGCGGGAAACGGAGGATGGTGGCTGAGGTAAGGGCGCCGCTGTTGTCGCCGACGAAGGACGCCGGGGAGGAGAAGGTGACGGTGGCCATGGGGGCTAGGGTTTGGGTGGCGGCGCGAGGCGCTGGGCGGATCGCGACGGAATCGAGGGGTCGGGGTTGGTGGGTTGGGTGGCGCTCGCGTGGCCTTTCGAATGAGGAGCGGCCTATTTGTAGTGAAGTCGGGCCGACGGCATTCCTGGTTTTGGTAAGAGTACACGAGTAAGAACAAACGGATTTGAGCTCACGGCGCCGTCTGAAAACCTCGGACGCTCACGGCGCTGTACGAAAAAGAATGGAAATGAGCGCACTACGAACGATACAACACAGGTTACACAACAGTGAGGGGAGGTCGGAAATGCAACACCGGCACCATCGTTACAATTGATTTCTCGAAGGTTCGCGCAAACTGTTTTATAGGAAGATTTTTTCATTCCAGTCTAGATTCATATAAGATTTATTAAAGATCTAAAACTGTTTTGAATCTTATAGACATATACATGATTCAGTAGCAACTGTAGAACAAATAGAAAAAACAACCAAATTAAGGGTAGTAAATTTAGAAAAAATAAGAAAAGTTGAAGATACATACAAATTTTAGCAGATCCACTCAAGAAACATACAAGTTTTACTGACAGGAGCTCGGATTGTTTCCAACTTTCTAGAAAGGGGCTTAAGTGCAAATATGTGGCGGTTATTGACTTTGTGGATTCTACACGAATCTCCAACGATCGTAGGGCATATGTGATGCCGGGGCCCAACTTACTTGCGGTAATTCAGCTCGCAGGGGAGGCTCTCATTTCCCCAGGCTTTCTCTCTCCTTCCCCCTTTCTTTGAGAGTCATTGCGTCTCCTCCGGCTCCTCTCCCCATCCTCTCTGGCGGCCTCGCCGGCTGGAGGCGACAAGGGAGAGGAGGTCGGCCTCCTATGCAAAGTAGTATAGGTTTTGTTTGTCTAGTTTGTATGGCGTTATGCTGGTTTGGCTTTATGTCGTGTCTATGGAGGTGTTGGTAGTTGGAGATGATGAGTCGCTCCTACTGGCCAGCGGTCGCGCCTCTCCTGTCCGCGGTGCTCCATTCATGGGAGCCAAAGGTGGAGGGGAAGGCTTCCTTCTATGCCTCCTCTAAATAAGCTCGGGGGAGCTCTGAATCGACCCATCCTTTTGGGATCTGGCCGCGATGGTGGAGGGTGGAGATGGTTGATGGCAAGATCTATAGTTCTAAGGGGTTGATCTTGAAGGTTCTGCTTGCAAAGTGCATCAGCAAAAACGAGTTTGTGCTGCTGCTTCTTTCGGCCAAAGGGGCCACTTTGCGCCTCGAAGCTTGGGGCTCCAACGGATCTTCTTCCTCCAGGCCAGGATGCCAAATCGGAGGTCTTCTTCAACCTAAGTGCGGCACCTTGCTTCGACCTCACCCCAAGTGGTCTCATCTCCAATTGCGTTCTCGGTGGTCGTTTCTTTGAGGTTCAGATGCGGTGGCGGTGGACTCGATCGTGTTCTACGATTTCTTCTGGAGTCCATTTAGAAAATGTGAGGACCATGATGTAATTTTTTATCTTACGATTCTCCTTGGAAATTGTTCCCACTATTGGAGATATGCCCTAGAGAAAATAATAAAAGTAGTTATTATTATATCTTTGTGTTTATGATAAATGTTTACATTCATGCTATAATTGTATTAACCGGAAACATTAATACTTGTGTGATTTGTAAACTTGTTAGAGTCCCTAGTAAAGCCTCTTTGTAATACTAGATTGTTGGTTGATAGATGATCATGGTTTCCTGATCATGAACATTAAGATGTTATTAACAACAAGATCATATCATTAGGAGAATGGTGTGATGGACATACTCCTATAGATAAGTATAGCATAAAGATCAAGCCATTTCAATAGTTCGTTTGTTATAAGCTTTCAGATACATAGTAACATAATTCCTTCGACCATGAGATCATGCTAATCACCATTACCGGATGAATGCTTTGATGACATCAAATACCACTTCGTAATTGGGTGGTTATAAAGGTGGCATTGAGTGTTCGGAAAGTATGTGTTAGGCACATGGATCAAGAGTGGGATTTTTCCATCCATATGACGGATAGATACTCTGGGACCTCTGGGTGGAATGTCATCCAATTAGCTTGCAAGTATGTGACTGGCTCACAAGGGATCACATATCACAGGAACGAGTAAAGAGTACTTATTAGTAACGAGGTTGAACTAGGTATGCAGAGATACCGACGATCAGGCCTCAGATAAGTAAAATATCGTGAGACAAAGGGGAATTGGTATCGTATGTAAATGGTTCATTTGATCGCAAAGTAATCATAGAAATATGTGGGAGCCATATGAATTTCCATATTCCTCTATTGGTTATTAATCGGAGAAGAGTCTCAGTCATGTCTGCATAATTCACGAACCGTAGGGAGACACACTTAAGAATTCGATGGTGTTTAGAATGTGAGTAAGAAGACCGTGTTGGAGATATGCCCAAGAGGCAATAATAAAGTGGTTATTATCATATCTTCATACTTATGATAAATGTTTACATACCATGCTATAATTGTATTAACCGGAAACATTAATACTTGTGTGATTTGTAAACATAAAAGAGTCCCTAGTAAAGCCTCTTGTTAAACTAGCTTGTTGGTTAATATATGATCATGGTTTCCTGATCATGAACATAGAGATGTTATTAACAACAGGGTCATATCATTAGGAGAATGATGTGATGGACATACTCCTATAGTTAAGCGTAGCATAAAGATCAAGTCATTTAATATAGTTCATTTGCTATAAGCTTTCTGATACATAGTAACCTAATTCCTTCGACCATGAGATCATGTTAATCACCATCACCGAAAGGATGCTTTGATGACATCAAACACCACACCGTAACTGGGTGGCTATAAAGGTGGCATCGAGTGTTCGGAAAGTATGGGTCGAGGCTCGTGGATCAAGAGTGGGATTTGTCCATCCATATGACAGATAGATATACTCTGGACCCTCTCGGTGGAATGTCATCCAATTAGCTTGCAAGCATGTGACTGGCTCACAAGGGATCACATATCACGGGAACGAGAAAAGAGTACTTATCGGTAACGAGGTTGAACTAGGTATGCAGAGATACCGACGATCAAAACCTCGGATAAGTAAACTATCGTGAGACAAAGGGAAATTGGTATCGTATGTAAATGGTTCATTCGATCGCAAAGTAATCGTAGAAATATGTGGGAGCCATATGAATTTCCAGATTCCTCTATTGGTTATTGATCGGAGAAGTGTCTCGGTCATGTCCACATAATTCACGAACCGTATGAAGACACACTTAAGGATTCGATGTTGTTGAGTAGTTATGGAATGATGAGTAAGAGACCGAATGTTGTTTGGAGTCTCGGATGGGATCCGGGATATCACGAGGAGATTCGGAATGGTCCGGAGAATAAGATTCATATAAGGAAAGTCATGTTTCGGAGTTCGGGAATGATTCCGGTGTTTTCACGAGGAATGTTCTAGAAGGGTCTGGAAGGTCCGGCACACCGGAGGGGAAGGGTACATGAATGTGTCATGACAATGTGGAATGGTTGCATTATGTACTAGGGCACTTGGCTGGGCAAAATAAAGGGAGAAATCAAATCCTAGTTTGAAAGTCAAACGCCAATTTTAAAAAGTCAAATGGCAAGTTTGTTTGGTGGAGGGAGAGTAGGAAACCTACTTGGGGAGGAAGTCCCACTCCCTCCACCCGCCGGCCAAGGAGGAGGAGTTGGAGGAGGACTCCCTCCTCCTAGCCGCCTCCCTCCCACCTATAAAAGAAGGGGTAGGGCGCCCCCTACCCTCACACACCTAAACCCTAGCCTCTAAGTCGCCGACCACCTCCAAGCCGTCGCCGCCTAGGGCCTCCTCTAAACTCGGCGAGTTAGGGTTTTCCCAAACCCTAGCCGCCGACCAAGCCCTCCCCTTGGTGCCCTCTAAACCGTAAATTGCCAAGGCCTCTCTCATACTCCACCATACTCGCTCCGGCTTAAGGCGAAGCCCTGCGAGATCTCCCCTCTACTTCCGGTACCACGCCGTCGTGCTGCCGGAATTGCGAGGAGAGTGCTACAACCTCCGCTGCCTGCTGGAACAAGGGAGAGGAAGGTCTTCATCGAGTACCGAACGTGTGACATACTGCGGAAGCGCTACCGGAACGCAGCGCCGGAAGGATCGTCTACGCGATCTTGAGATCGGAAGTGTACGACTACATCATCACGAGAATCTGCTCTCGTTAACCGCTTTGGATCTTCGAGGGTTAGTATTCTATCAACTCGTTGCTACAATATAGTAGATAGATCTTGTCTTGATCATAGATTAGATCTTGATTGTGTGTTCATGGGGTAGAATTTTTTTGTTTTCCATGCTACGAACCCCTATAGTGGTATCAGAGTCGTGTCTATATGTAGATCTGTTGCACGAGTAGAACACTATGGTCATTGTGGGTGTTGATGCTTTTGTTGTCGATTGCTTCTTTTGTACTTTGCATCTCGTGGGATGGTGGGATGAAGCGGCCCGGGCTTGTTGGAGATATGCCCTAGAGGCAAAATAATAAATGTAGTTATTATTATATCTTTGTGTTTATGATAAATGTTTACATTCATGCTATAATAGTATTAACAAGGAAACAATAATACTTGTGTGATTTGTAAACTTAAATTGAAGTCCCTAGTAAAGCCTTTATATAATACTAGCTTGTTGGTTAATAAATGATTGTGGTTTCCCTATCATGAACATTGAGATGTTATTAACAACAAGATCATATCATTAGGAGAATGATATGATGGACATACTCCTATAGATAAGCGTAGCATAAAGATCAAGTCATTTTAATAGTTCAATTGCTATATGCTTTCTGATACATAGTAACCTAATTCCTTCGACCATGAGATCATGCATATCACCTTCACCGGAAGGATGCTTTGATGACATCAAACACCACACCGTAACTCGGTGGCTATAAAGGTGGCATTGAGTGTTCGGAAAGTATTGGTTGAGACACATGGATCAAGAGTGGGATTTGTCCATCCATATGACGGATAAATATACTCTGGGCCCTCTCGGTGGAATGTCATCCAATTGGCTAGCAAGCATGTGACTGGTTCACAAGGGATCACATATCACGGGAACAAGAAAAGAGTACTTATCAGTAACAAGGTTGAACTAGGTATGCAGAGATACCGACGATCATAACCTCGGATAAGTAAACTATCGTGAGACAAAGGGAAATTGGTATCGTATGTAAGTGGTTCATTTGATCGCAAAAGTAATCGTAGAAATATGTGGGAGCCATATGAATTTCCAGATTCCTCTATTGGTTATTGATCGGAGAAGTGTCTCGATCATGTCCGCATAATTCACGAACCGTAGGGAGACACACTTAAGGATTCGACATTGTTGAGTAGTTATGGAATGATGAGTAAGAGACCGAATGTTGTTCGGAGTCTCGGATGGGATCCGGGATATCACGAGGAGATCCGGAATGGTCCGGAGAATAAGATTCATATAAGGAAAGTCCTGTTTCGGGGTTGGAGAATGGTTCCGGTGTTTTCATCGGGAATGTTCTAGAAGGTTCCGGAATGTCCGGCACTCCGGAGGGGAAGGGTACATGAATGTGTCATAACAAGTTGGAATTGTTCCATTATGTACTAGGTGTCATCGCTGAACAAAATAAAGGGATAAATCAAATCCTAGTTTGAAAAGTCAAACGCCAATTTGAAAAGTCAAACGGCTATTTTGTTTGGTGGAGGGAGAGTAGGAAACCTACTTGGGGAGGAGTTCCTCTCCCTCCACCGCCGGCCCACTTGGAGACCGAGTTGGGGAGGGACTCCCCTCCCCTGGCGCGCCCCTCCACCTATATAAGGAGGGGCAGGGCTACCCCTCCGAGACACAACACACACCCCGCAAACCCTAGCTCCTAGCCGCCGGCGCCGCCACCTCCTACTGCCGCCGCCTAGGGCAAGACGCCGCCGCCGGCCTTGCCTCCTCCTTGGTGTGTCTAAACCCTAGATCATGGAGGCTCTCTCATAGTCCACCATACTCGCTCCGGCTTAAGGCGAAGCCCTGCGAGATCTCCCCTCTACTTCCGGTACCACGTCGTCGTGCTGCCGAAATCGCGAGGAGAGTGCTACAACCTCTGCTGCCTGCTGGAACAAGGGAGAGGAAGGTCTTCGTCGAGTACCAAACGTGAGATCGGAAAGAGTACGACTACATCACCCACGAGAATCCGATCTCGTTAAATACTTTGGAATCTTCGAGGGTGAGTTATTCCATCGACTTGTTGCTACAATCTAGTAGATAGATCTTGGCTTGTCTGTTTGTTTGCGATAGAATTTTTTTGTTTTCCATGCTACGAACCCCTACAGTGGTATCAGAGCCGTGTTTATATGTAGATCTGTTGCACGAGTAGAACACAATGGTCATTATGGGCGGTGGTGTTTTTATTATCAATTGCTTCTTGTGTACTTTGCATCTTGCGGTATGATGGGATGAAGCGGCCCGGGCTAACCTTACATGACATCGTTCATGAGACTTGCTCCACGCTCAACATGCAACTTGTATTGCATAAGTGGCTTTGCGGGTGTCTATCTCTCCCATTATAGTATAGATCCAATTTACAACGGGCACTTGATAGTTCAAACATCAACGTTTTGGTTCTTGTTCGTAAGTTAGATCGACACTTATTGAAAGCCCCAAACCACGTAAAACATGCAAAGAAATTAGAGGCGTCTAACTTTGTTTTGCAGGGGTGTGCTGTGATGTGATATGGCCATGATTGTGATTATATTTGATGTATGCAATGTTCCTTATTGTAAGTTGGCAACCGGCAGGAGCCATATGGTTGTCTTTAATTTATGTTAAGACCCGCGTGTCTATTCAAAGTAGTTGTAATAGTTGAAGCCGGTGGACGACAACCATGGAGCAGCGTCATTGACCTTGATGCAATGCCGGTGATGATGGAGATCATGTTCGTGCTTGAAGATGGAGATCGGAAGCACAAAGAAGAAAGGCCATATCATATCACATATTATGAATTGCATGTGTGTTAATCCTTTATGCATCTTGTATTGTTTAGTTAACGACGGTAGCATTATAAGATGATCCCTCATGCATATAAACCTTACATGACATCGTTCATGAGACTTGCTCCACGCTCAACATGCAACTTGTATTGCATAAGTGGCTTTGCGGGTGTCTGTCTCTCCCATTATAGTATAGATCCAATTTACAACGGGCACTTGATAGTTCAAACATCAACGTTTTGGTTCTTGTTCGTAAGTTAGATCGACACTTATTGAAAGCCCCAAACCACGTAAAACATGCAAAGAAATTAGAGGCGTCTAACTTTGTTTTGCAGGGGTGTGCTGTGATGTGATATGGCCATGATTGTGATTGTATTTGATGTATGCAATGTTCCTTATTGTAAGTTGGCAACCGGCAGGAGCCATATGGTTGTCTTTAATTTATGTTAAGACCCGCGTGTCTATTCAAAGTAGTTGTAATAGTTGAAGCCGGTGGACGACAACCATGGAGCAGCGTCATTGACCTTGATGCAATGCCGGTGATGATGGAGATCATGTTCGTGCTTGAAGATGGAGATCGGAAGCACAAAGAAGAAAGGCCATATCATATCACATATTATGAATTGCATGTGTGTTAATCCTTTATGCATCTTGTATTGTTTAGTTAACGATGGTAGCATTATAAGATGATCCCTCATGCATATAAATTTCAAGTCTAAAGTGTTCATCCTTAGTGAGCACCGTTGATAAAGCTTGTTGTTTCGAAGCACCACGTGATGATTGGGTGTGTTAGATTCTGCAAGTGTATACAACGTGAGCAAGCCAGATTTGCTCATGCGGAAGCTAAGGTTTGATCTTGACAAGCCTAGCATGTACAGACATGGTCTCGGAACACAGATCACCGAAAGGTAAAGCATGAATCATATAGTAGATATGATGAACATGTCGATTGTTCGCCATTGAAGCTACATCAACTCTCGTGATGATCGGTGTTGATGTGGTGGATTTGGTTCGTGTGGTCACTAAAACAATGTGAGGGATATTGTTTTGAGTGGGAGTTCACCTAGATTAATTTAACTATTAATTAGAACTCAATTTGTCATAAACTTAGTCTAAACTATTGCAAATAAGTTGTAGATCAATGGCGGCCCCTACCATCAATTTTAATGCGTTCCTAGAGAAAGAAAAGTTGAAAAACAATGGAAGCAACTTCGCGGATTGGTTCCGCAATTTGAGGATTGTCCTCAATGCTGGTAATTTGACCTATGTGCTGGATGCACCGCTGGGTGACCCGCCTGCAGCTGATGCTACCGATGAAATAAAGAACGTTTACCTCGCTCGGAAGAATCAGTACTCCACAGTTCAGTGTGCTATCTTGTATGGTTTAGAATCGGAGCTTTAGAAAAGGTTTGAGAATTCAGACCCACATGATATTGTCCGTGAACTCAAATTGATCTTTGAGACTCACGCGGCAGTTGAGAGCTATGAGGCTTCTGAAAAGTTCTTTAACTGCAAGATGGAAGAGGGAAGCTCCGTCAGTGAGCATGTGCTTAAGATGTCTGGGCACGCAAACAAACTTCAAAGCTTGGGTATAGTGATTCCTAATGCTTTGGGGATTTACCGTGTCCTCCAATAACTACCACCAAGTTACAAGAACTTTGTGATGAACTACAATATGCAAAGCATGAACAAGAAGTTGCCAGAACTCTTCTCCATGTTAAAATCTGCAGAAGTGGAGATCAAGAAAGAGCACCAAGTGTTGATGGTCAATAAGACCACCAAATTCAAGAAAGGCAAGTCTAAGCAAAAGGGACACTTCAAGAAGGGTGGTAAGAAAGTTACCGCACAGACGAAGAAGACCAAGGCTGGACCCAAGCCTGATACAGAGTGCTTTTACTGCAAGGGAGAAGGTCACTGGAAGCAGAATTGCCCAAAGTACTTGGCGGATTTGAAGAACGGCAACATCAATAAGAAAGGTATATCCGATATACATGTTATTGATGTGTATATCACTAGTACTCGTAGTAGTGCCTGGGTATTTGATACTGGTTCGGTTGCTCATATTTGTAACTCGAAATAGGTGCTGCAGAATAAACGGAAGCTAGCGAAGAACGAGGTGACGATGCGCGTGGGAAACGGATCAAAGGTTGATGTGATCGCGGTCGGCACGCTACCTCTTCATCTACCATCGGGATTAGTTTTGTACTTAAATAATTGTTATTTGGTGCCTGCGTTAAGCATGAACATTATATCGGGATCTTGTTTATTGCGAGACGGTTACTTGTTTAAGTCCGAGAATAATGGTTGTTCGATTTATATGAGTAATATGTGTTATGCACATGCACCTTTGATAGATGGTCTATTCTTATTGAATCTCGATAGTGGAAATACACATATTAATAACATTGAAGCTAAATGTTTGAAATTGAGCGATAACTCGACCTATATGTGGCACTATCGTCTTGGTCACATTGGAGTGAAGCGTATGAAGAAACTCCATTCCGATGGACTTCTTGAATCACTTGATTTCGAATCACTTGAAAGATGCGAAGCATGTCTGATGGGTAAAATGACTAAGACTCCATTTTCTGGTATGATGGAGCGAGCTACGGACTTATTGGAAATCATACATACCGATGTATGTGGTCCAATGAGTGTAGCATCGCGCGGTGGTTATCGTTATGTTCTTACCTTCACGGATGACTTGAGTAGATATGGGTATATCTATTTCATGAAACATAAGTCTGAAACTTTCGAGAAGTTTAAGGAATTTCAAAGTGAGGTTGAGAATCAACGTAAAAAGAAGATTAAGTTTATGCGTTCTGATCATGGAGGTGAATATCTAAGTTACGAGTTTGGCGAGCATTTGAAGAAATGCGGAATACTTTCACAATTGACACCGCCGGGAACACCACAGCGTAATGGTGTGTCTGAACGTCGTAATCGAACTCTCTTAGATATGGTTCGTTCTATGATGTCACTTACAGATTTACCGCTATCATTTTGGGGTTATGCATTAGAAACAACCGCATTCACTTTAAATAGGGCACCATCTAAATCCGTTGAAACGACACCGTATGAATTATGGTTTGGGAAGAAACCTAAATTGTCGTTCCTTAAAGTTTGGGGTTGCGAAGCCTATGTAAAGAAGTTACAGCCGGACAAGCTTGAACCCAAAGCGAAAAAATGCGTCTTCATAGGATACCCAAAGGAAACTATTGGGTATACCTTCTATCATAGATCCGAAGGCAAATCTTTGTTGCCAAGAATGGATCCTTTCTAGAGAAGGAATTTCTCTCGAAAGAAGTGACTGGAAGGAAAGTAGAACTCGACGAGGTTGTCGAACCTTCTCTCGAACTTGCGAGTAGCGCAGCACCGGAAGAAGTTCATGTGGTGCCTGCACCAATAAGAGAGGAATCTAATGATGATGATCATGAAACTTCGGTTGTAGTTGCTACTGAGCCTTGCAGCTCAACGAGAACTCGTACCACTCCTGATTGGTATGATCCCGTTATGAGTGTCATGTTGGTGGACAACACCGATGACCCTACGACGTATGAGGAAGCGATGATGAGCCCAGATTCCAATAAATGGCAAGAAGCCATGAAATCCGAGATTGGATCCATGTACGAAAACCAAGTATGGACTTTGGTGGACTTACCGGCTGGCCGGAAGGCTATCAAGAACAAATGGATTTTCAAGAAGAAAACAGATGCTGATGGTAATGTTACTGTCTATAAAGCTCGACTTGTCGCAAAAGGGTTTCGACAAATTCAAGGAGTTGACTACGATGAGACTTTCTCACCTGTAGCGAAGGTAAAGTCTGTGAGGATTATGTTAGCAATCGCTGCATATTATGATTATGAGATATGGCAGATGGATGTCAGAACAGTGTTCCTCAATGGAGACATTGATGAAGAGTTGTATATGATGCAACCCAAAGGTTCCGTCGATCCTAAAGATGCTAACAAGGTATGCAAACTTCAACGGTCCATTTATGGATTGAAGCAAGCATCCCGAAGTTGGAATCAACGTTTTGATAAGGTGATCAAAAGTTTTGGTTTTATACAAACTTATGGAGAAGCTTGTATTTACAAGAAAGTGAGTTGGAGCTATGTAGCATTCTTAATACTATATGTAGATGACATATTGTTGATTGGGAATGATGTATACCTTCTTAATAGTGTCAAGGAATATTTGAATAATAGTTTTTCAATGAAAGATCTTGGCGAAGCAGCTTACATATTGGGCATAAAGATTTATAGAGATAGATCGAGACGCCTAATATCATTGTCACAAAGTACATATTTGGACAAAGTTCTAAAGAGATTTGGAATGGAAGATAGCAAGAAAGGGTTCTTTCCCATGTTGCCCAATACGACCTTGAGTAAAACTCAAAGTCCAACAACGGCAGAAGATAGAGAAAGGATGAGTAAAACTCCCTATGCCTCAGCCATAGGATCTCTAATGTATGCCATGCTATGTACTAGACCCGACATTGCATATGCTGTTAGTTTGACTAGCAGATATCAAAGTGATCCAGGAGTAGATCATTGGACAGCGGTCAAAAACATCCTTAAGTACTTGAGAAGAACTAAGGATATGGTTCTTTCTTATGGAGGTGATGAACAGCTCGTTGTTAATGGTTACACCGATGCTAGTTGGAACACCGATCCGGATGATTCTAAATCACAATCTGGATACGTATTTACTTTGAGTGGTGCAGCAGTTAGCTGGAGGAGTGCAAAGCAAAGTGTTGTGGCGAGATCTTCAACTGAATCGGAATACATGGCTGCTTCGGAGGCTTCACAAGAAGCAATATGGATGAAAGAGTTCATTACAAAGCTCGGTGTGGTTCCAAGTGCGTTGGACCCAATGTCTATCTACTGTGATAACATGGGTGCCATAGCCAATGCGCAAGAACCAAGGTCACACAAGAAGCTGAAGCATATCAAGCTACGTTTTCACGCTATTCGAGAACATGTCCAAGATGGTGACATAAAGATTTGCAAAGTACACACAGATCTGAATGTGGCGGATCTGTTGACTAAACCTCTCCCGAGGGCAAAACATGACCAACACCAAACTGCCATGGGTGTTCGGTATATTACCATGTAATCTAGATTAGATGACTCTAGTGCAAGTGGGAGACTGTTGGAGATATGCCCTAGAGGCAATAATAAATGTAGTTATTATTATATCTTTATGTTTATGATAAATGTGTACATTCATGCTATAATAGTATTAACAAGGAAACATTAATACTTGTGTGATTTGTAAACTTAAATTGAAGTCCCTAGTAAAGCCTCTATATAATACTAGCTTGTTGGTTAATAAATGATTGTGGTTTCCCTATCATGAACATTGAGATGTTACTAACGACAAGATCATATCGTTAGGAGAATGATATGATGGACATACTCCTATAGATAAGCGTAGCACAAAGATCAAGTCATTTTAATAGTTCAATTGCTATATGCTTTCTAATACATAGTAACCTAATTCCTTCGACCATGAGATCATGCATATCACCTTCACCGGAAGGATGCTTTGATGACATCAAACACCACACCGTAACTGGGTGGCTATAAAGGTGGCATTGAGTGTTCGGAAAGTATTGGTTGAGACACATGGATCAAGAGTGGGATTTGTCCATCCATATGACAGATAGATATACTCTGGGCCCTCTCGGTGGAATGTCATCCAATTGGCTTGCAAGCATGTGACTGGTTCACAAGGGATCACATATCACGGGAACGAGAAAAGAGTACTTATCAGTAACGAGGTTGAACTAGGTATGCAGAGATACCGACGATCATAACCTCGGATAAGTAAACTATCGTGAGACAAAGGGAAATTGGTATCGTATGTAAGTGGTTCATTCGATCGCAAAAGAAATCGTAGAAATATGTGGGAGCCATATGAATTTCCAGATTCCTCTATTGGTTATTGATCAGAGAAGTGTCTCGATCATGTCCGCATAATTCACGAACCGTAAGGAGACACACTTAAGGATTCGACATTGTTGAGTAGTTATGGAATGATGAGTAAGAGACCGAATGTTGTTCGGAGTCTCGGATGGGATCCGGGATATCACGAGGAGATCCGGAATGGTCCGGAGAATAAGATTCATATAAGGAAAGTCCTGTTTCGGGGTTGGAGAATGGTTCCGGTGTTTTCATCGGGAATGTTCTAGAAGGTTCCGGAATGTCCGACACTCCGGAGGGGAAGGGTACATGAATGTGTCATAACAAGTTGGAATGGTTGCATCATGTACTAGGTGTCATCGCTGAACAAAATAAAGGGATAAATCAAATCCTAGTTTGAAAAGTCAAACGCCAATTTGAGAAGTCAAACGGCTATTTTGTTTGGTGGAGGGAGAGTAGGAAACCTACTTGGGGAGGAGTTCCTCTCCCTCCACCGCCGGCCCACTTGGAGACCGAGTTGGGGAGGGACTCCCCTCCCCTGGCGCGCCCCCTCCACCTATATAAGGAGGGGCAGGGCTACTCCTCCGAGACAAAACACACACCCCGCAAACCTTAGCTCCTAGCCGCCGGCGCCGCCACCTCCTGCTGCCGCCGCCTAGGGCAAACCCTAGCCGCCGGCCTTGCCTCCTCCTTGGTGTGTCTAAACCCTAGATCACCGAGGCTCTCTCATAGTCCACCATACTCGCTCAGGCTTAAGGCGAAGCCCCGCGAGATGTCCCCTCTACTTCCGGTACCACGCCGTCGTGCTGCCGGAATCGCGAGGAGAGTGCTACAACCTCCGCTGCCTGCTGGAACAAGGGAGAGGAAGGTCTTCGTCGAGTACCAAACATGTGACCGACTGCGGGAGCGCTGCCGGAACGCAGCGCCGGAAGGATCGTCTACGCGATCTTGAGATCGGAAAGAGTACGACTACATCACCCACGAGAATCTGATCTCGTTAAACACTTTGGAATCTTCGAGGGTGAGTTATTCCATCGACTCATTGCTACAATCTAGTAGATAGGTCTTGGCTTGTTTGTTTGTTTGCGATAGAAATTTTTTGTTTTCCATGCTACGAACCCCTACAGGGCTAACCTTACATGACATCGTTCATGAGACTTGCTCCACGCTTGACATGCAACTTGTATTGCATAAGTGGCTTTGCGGGTGCCTGTTTCTCCCAACATAGTTAAGACTCAATTTACAACGGGTGATTGACAATACTAGTATAAATGTTGTGGTTCTTGTTCGTAAGTTAGAACGACACTTATTGAAAGCCCCAAACCACGTAAAACATGCAAAGAAAATTAGAGGCGTCTAACTTTGTTTTGCAGGGGTGTGCTGTGATGTGATATGGCCATGATTGTGATTATATATGATGTATGCAATATTCCTTATTGTAAGTTGGCAAACGGCAGGAGCCATATGGTTGTTTCCATTAAGTCCTGCGTGTCTATTATTCAAAGTAGTTGTAATAGTTGATGCTGGTGGAATACAACCATGAAGCGGCGCCATTGACCTTGACGCCACACCGGTGATGATGGAGATCATGTTCGTGCTTGAAGATGGAGATCAGAAGCACAAGAAGAAAGGCCATATCATATCACATATTATGAATTGCATGTGATGTTGATCCTTTTATGCATCTTGTATTGCTTAGTTCACGACGGTAGCATTATAAGATGATCCCTCAAGCACACAATTTCAAGTTTTAAAGTGTTCATCCTTAGTAAGCACCGTTGCTAAGGCTCGTTGTTTCGAAGCACCACGTGATGATCAGGTGTGTTAGATTCTGCGAGTGTATATAACGTGAGCAAGCCAGATTTGCTCATGCGGAAGCTAAGGTTTGATCTTGACGAGCCTAGCATGTACAGACATGGTCTCGGAACACGGATCACCGAAAGGTAAAGCATGAGTCATATATTAGATATGATGAACATGTTGATTGTTCGCCATTGAAGCTACATCAACTCTCGTGATGATCGGTTTTGATGTGGTGGATTTGGTTCGTGTGATCACTAAAACGATATTGTTTTGAGTGGGAGTTCAACAACAATATGATTAAAAGTTGAACACTATTTATCATAAATTAAATCAAAGTGAATTTGCATAGTTGTTGTAGTCATTGGCATCCGTTTACCACCTTGCGCTTAGTTTTAATAGAGATGATAGAACTATATAATCCTAGTTGTCCTAATCCTCCAAAAGGTTTTGGAAAGCAACATTATACTCACGATTTATCATTATAAGCTAAAAGTAGCTTGACCATGGATAATTCCATGATAAGGGTGAATATTTGATGTAGGTAAAATGTTTACTACACCAAGAGATTACTAAAGAAAGGAATTTGAAAGAACACCAAACATTTGATGATGGTGATCTACTTCAAAGTGCAAGTCCAAAGACATTGGTATTTAACTATACATGCTTTGGACCATGTGTCATGTATATGGCTCCACTATTGATGTTGATAGATTCTTTCAAACAGAAAAGGAAATACTGAAAGAGAATCTCATAAATATATGGCAGAAAAGAAAAGACTGGAATTGTTCAGCTTAAGTATATAGATGATATACATGTTATGGCTATATTCTTTGCTTATTAAACAATGTGGTTCTTAAGTATTTGATACTGAATTTGTTGGTGTGAATCATCATACGAAACAACACAATTCATGAACTACAATGGCCTAAGTAACTAGCAAAAGAATATGTGATGATGTTCATCGAGAACAAATAAAGGGTTATTGTGTTGCTTGTTAAACATCAAAGCTTACCTTCAAGATTTGTTTTATCAGGTATTATGAGAACAAAAGGGTTGTTCAAATAATTGCCGTAATCCATAAAAGATGGATGATTTACAAATCTTGTTGGAGAAATCACATCCATAAAACTAGTGCTAAAATGTCGAAAGACAAATTGATTGAAAGATCACTTAGGAAGTGACATCGCTGTTTAAATTATAATGGAAAGAAAACATGAAGAAACTCCATGTGGATGGAATTTTGGAGTCTTTTTGATTTTTGATCAAATGACGCTTGTGAAACTTTCCTAGAGATAATTAAAACTACGTTCATAGGCCAAAAAGGGAACGAATGACAAGATTATTGGAACTTGTACATATTGTTGTATGAAGTCCATTATGTGTAGTCAAGAGCGATGGATTTCAACTTCATATGCTTTCTCCGAAAATTTGAGTGAATATACGAATATTTACTTAATAAGGATGAAGTATGAAACATTTGAAAAGTTCAAAGATTTTCAAGATGAAGTGCAAAATCATTGTAACAAGAATATAAATAGTTTATGATAAGATCATAAAGGAAGATATTTGAGTTACAAGTTTAGCATAATACCTAAAATTTAAGGAATCGTTCCGTGGATTTGCATTTCCCGAAACACCATAAGAGTATGGAGTGTTCGAGATATGTAATTAAACATTGTTTAACATGGTAAGATCAAAGGTGTAATTCATAAAACTGCCATTATATTTTAAAGATTAAAAGCTTTAGAGACTACCGTTTTTCCACTAAAAAGAGCTCCATCATAATCCGTTGAAATGACACCATATAAAGTTATGGTTTGGGATAAAACCCAAGTTGTCCTTTCTTAAACATTAGTATGCTATGCATAAGAAAGATGTTTGCAACCAAAGTCGGATGAACCTGTCTTTGTATGTTATTTCGAATGACTGTTAAGTATTCCTCCATAACATTAGAGACAAAAATTGTTTGTCGCTTAGAACGTCAAGTTTCTTTGAGAAGGAATATTTCATGAAAAGATAAGTGGGAGGACAATAGAAATTTGATAAGGTTAAAAGAACCTTAGCTATATGTGCAAAGTTGCACAGTGCCGAAAAGTGTTCCGGAGGCAGCAACAATGCTCATGGCTCACGTGCCTCAAAAGTTGTGGTTACGGAGGTCAAAGTTTCTATTGAACCAAGTAGGTCGGATAAACAATCAAATACCAAGATTTGAGGGTTGAATCATTATTTGAAAATAATGAACGGACTACATGCAAAGAGGCAATGATGGGCCCTGACTCCATAAAATGGCTTGAAGCCATAAAATCCGTGATAGTTCCATACACGAGAAATCAAGTTTTGAACTTGAAGAACCCTCGAGAAAGGTGTAAGACCTTACAGTTGTGTTTGGATCTATACAATATACATGGATGTTTCACATCTATGAAATAGTCGACATGTTGGGAAAGAGTTCACAACAATGTTCAAAGGTTGACCATGACAAGATTTGATCTTTCATAGCAATATTTAGTCTAGACGGATTAATGTAGCAACCACTACATATAATTTTGTTATGTGGTAGTTGAATAAACAGAACAAGTTCTTCTAATAGAATTGTTACCTAGGACAGGTGCTTAGCCCGGTCCATAGGATTTTGTTAATTAAAAGGATGCTAAAAGCATATGCAAACTTCAATGGTTGAAGTAAGCATCGCGGAGTTGGAATCTTCACTATGATGAAACTGTTAAAGGAGTTTAAATTCGTCAGAGATGATGAAGATGCTTGCATTTGCAAGAAATTAAGTGGGAGCGCTAAGACATGTTTCTAATACATTATGTGGAAGACATATTGTTGATTGGAAATGATGTATCTTTTATTAACACATATTAAGAATTTCATCCCGATGAAAGACTTAGGCAAAACCCAAATATTTGGCATCAATAGACACTAATATGGTTGTGCCGAAAGTACATAGATGATGTATTGAATGAGTTCAATATAAAAACTACAAGAAAGGTTCTTATCGCACAGAAAGGATTGAATGGGTTCAATATTGATGATATATTCAAGTGTATTGACATTTGGTAAGTGAAACAAAGATTCAAGTATAGATTGATACTTGATGTATGAAATCACAAAGAGTATTTATATCAATCATAATATGATATGTACAAATCCAGATATGTCCTATGCTCTAAATGTTATGAGCATATACCAGAATGATTTATAAGATGATCATTGGACGATAGTAAGGATATCCTTATGATCTTTTGGAAGAACTAAGAGTATATTATTTTGTAGAAGTGGCAAATAGATGGTTAGTTCATTGTAAAAGTATTGCATTGATACTATGATGGGGATATGCCTACCGGGGTATACCCAGCAGGACGTTTCCGACCGACCCAGGAACTGGCGAGTGGGCCTGCAGGACGGCGACTGGATCAAGACCTGGCGTAGATTCAAGCGACTGGAAGCTGAAGGCCCAGGAGAGTAGATAGGCCCAGTCGTATTAGGTTAAACGATTGCTGAAACCTTAACTGATTCGGTTGGGATATGTAAACCCTAGGGGGGTGAGTCTATATAAACCTCCCTAGAGGGCGTGTAGAGGATACATTCCATCATCCACCCAAGCGACTCGCCGCCTAGCCGCCGAGCTTACCCCATTGTACTTCCATCATAATACAATCTAGAAGGAGTAGGTCTTTACCCTCTAGGGGGCCGAACCTGGGTAAAACCCTGTGTCTCCGCCCTCATCTCGCACCGCATATGGCTGGCCGCCCTTGCCCCATGTTCTACTACTCGCTGCCGATTGCAGCATTTGCCGTGGTCATTCCCACGACAGTGGCGCCCACCGTGGGGCCTGGCCGGTCTGTCCGGTGTTCTGCGGCGAGATCCAATCTGCCCATCAACGAGTCGGTCGCCACCGGCCGCATGATAGCGATCGGCGAGATGCTCCAGATCTTGCCGAGCAGCTACGTCCCGGCGGCGCAACCCGTCACGCATAGCATGATCTTGCCAGTCGGCACGATCAGCCTCTTCGTCGGCCTCACCGACGTCATCGTCTCGGAGGACTCGGCTCGCATCCGTGGGTCGCCACCACGCGACCGGCTCTCCGAGAGCCAGGTCCGCACGATCCACCGCCTCACCTCTGAGTACAACTCGGCCCACAGCGACGTGGCCGAAACCACCGCAGCCGTGGAAGACGCGGCCCTCAACGACGACGCCGACTCGGCGACCCCGGCGTCACTCGCCGGATCCATCACCACGGCTTCGCCCGCAGGCTCCATCACCCAGGTCTCCAACGTTGGAGACTTCGAGGATCCCTCCATCCTTGGGATCTTTGACTTCGACTCCGGGTCGGAAAACTCCGCTGATCTCCGCGACGGGACCGGTCGCCACGCCGCGACCTACATGGAGACTGGCACCGACCCACCGGAGGATCCCGTCTCCACCCCGATCCCTCCCAACGCAACTGCAACGGAGGTCGAGGAACTCCGCCTGAAGCTAGCAGAAGCAGTCCGCAAGGAGCAAGCCGAGCCCGAAAAATTTCGCCTCGAGCAGGTGACGGCGCAGGATCTGTTGCGCTACCACCAGCAGCGAATCAGGTCGCGCTTGAACCCCACCGTCCAGGGGCGCGCCCTGAACTTCGACGACGAGAACGACCCGACCCACGTGGCCGAGCGCGCGATCTGCGAGAACGCGCCACCAGGAGGAAGCGCCCGGCCCCCACCAGGGTCGACGGCGAATGGCGCCCCACCTCCACCCAACCACGCACCACCCAGGGACCAGCCGCGGATCGTGGTCTCCTCACGGGAGCGAGATGCAAACGGCCTCCCACTGTTCTCCACCCCGATGGACAACCTCGTGGCGGGCCGAGCAGCGGCCGACAACATCACGGCCACCGGTGACGGCGCCCTACAGATCTAGTACGTCAAGGCCTTGCTCGCAAAGGCGGTCGAGAAACAAAACGCAGGCGTCGACTCACAGGGTCGGATGTACTCGCGTTCATCGGGCAGCAGAGCGGCCTCAAGCGGCCATCCATTGGCGGCAAACACCCTCAACTGCCCGCCACCCGAACCACTGCAGCTCCAACACCGACCCGCGAACGCGGCACTCTCAACCAACGACCCCAGGCCAGCGACCAACTTCGTCGCCGCCAATGGTCAGCCCGTCGACGCCCGCACCCACATCATCAACAACCAGAGCTGGCGCGCACGCCAGCCCGACGACCTGCGACATACCCTAACCAACCGCCGCGACAGCGAGCCGATGGGGTCGCTCAGCCGACTCGGGCCCTGGTGCTTCAGACCAATGATCCGAGGCGACAGATACCCGGCAAACTTCAAAGCGCCGAAGGAAATAGAGAAGTATGACCCCACGTACGACCCCTCTGTGTGGCTGGACACTTACCTCATGGCAATGGGGATCGTCGGTCACACCGATCTACTCGTCGCCCGCTACCTCCCCCTGATGATGGAGGGGGCGTGCAGGCAGTGGATCAACACTCTCCCCGCGGACAACATCGACTCCTGGGAAGAGATGCGCGACGCCTTCGTCAGGCACTTTGAGGGTTCACACACTCGCGCCACCACCATCGAGGACCTGGAACGATGCGTCCAGGGACCTCGCGAGTCGACCCGCAGCTGGGTCCAACGATGGCAAGAACTATGGTACAACGCGGTCGGTATCCACCCAGACACCGCAATCCACTGCTTCAAGACCTCATGCCGCTACGAGCCCCTAGTTGCCAAGCTCAAACGAGCATACCGCACGCTCGACAACATACCGGGCCTCCTTGAGATCGCCAAAAGATACGCGGAGGAAGACCCAAACCAGGAAACCGACGAGTCGAGAGGGCAACGCCGCACGAACGGCAACGACAACGGACGACGGTCCGATCTACGCTATAGCAACACTCGCCTCACCGGAAAGCGCCGCAGTGACGGGCGAGTCGACTTTGTCGCCAACGCTGGGCACGCGCAGCGCGATCCCAAGAGCTTCCGCCGCGACGGGGGGCAACGCCGCGACGGCGACAACTACAAGGCAAAACCAAGGTTTGACCCCGCGGCCCTCCTTAACCAACCTTGTGCATTTCATAGCAGGGAAGGGAAGCCCGCCACGCACATGACCGCCGACTGCCACTCTCTCAAGGAGATCGAGAAGGCACGGCGAGCGCAGGAGGACCCCGACAACAACCCGCCAAACGGCGGAAAATTCGGTAGCGTGGTCGGCTCGCTCCATACCTTCACATGCTTCAACATGAAGCGCGAGAAGAAGGTCATCGCCAGCGCCGTCGTCGTCAACGTGGTGGCCCAGGTGGACGTTCCCCAATTCCTCAACTGGTCGGAGCAACCAATCACTTGGAGCCGCCAGGACCACTCGCTGCGCATCGAGTACCCAGGCCGAGTCGCCCTGGTAGTCAAGCCCAAGGTGGGAGACTACTGGCTCCCCAAGACATTAATGGATGGCGGTAGCTCCATCAACATCATGTACCTGGACACCTTCAGGCGACTGCGGCTCCCGCAGTCGATGGTCGAAACGACCTACACCACGTTCCATGGCATCGTCCCCGGTCGGAAGGCGTACCCGATCGGCAAGGTCACGCTGCCAGTCACCTTCGGCACACCGACAAACTTCCGTACCGAGCGGATCGTCTTCGAGCTGGTGCCCTTCGACAGCCCCTACCACTGCGTTCTGGGGCGCCAGGCGTTCGCCAAGTTCATGGCGGCGCCCCACTACGCGTACAACGCGATGAAGCTCCCCGGACCGCGTGGCGTCATAACCATCCACGGCGACCCCGACATGGCCGCCGAGTGCGAGGCCAAAGGAGACGAACTCGCCGACGCCGTCATCACGGCAGAGGCCAACCACGCCGACGAGCTCGCCAAATACGCGAGCGGGGTCAACAACAACGAACCCACTATACTCAAGAAGCCCAACTCGGAGGGCGGCAACACCTCAGCCTTCGAGGCAACGACGCACACCCGCACCATCGAGCTGGTCCCAGGCGACTCCAGCCAGACGGTGACGATCGGGACGGGCATGAGCCCAGCATAGGAAGGCGCGCTCATCGAGTTCCTCCGTGAGAACAGGGACATCTTTGCATGGAAGCCCTCTGACATGCCTAGTGTCCCTAGGGAACTCGCTGAGCACAAACTCAAAGTCGACCCCAAAGTGCGACCTGTCAAGCAGTCGCTGCGGCCCTTCAACGAAGAGCCCCGCCGAGCCATCGCCGAGGAAGTGCAGCGTCTGCTCACTGCAGGCTTCATCCGGCCAATAAAATACTCCAAGTGGCTGGCAAACCCAGTCCTGGTCAAGAAGAAAAATGGGACCTGGAGGATGTGTATCGACTACACAAACTTAAACAGCGCTTGCCCGAAGGAACAACTCGTCCTCCCGCGGATCGGCCAAATAATCGATTCCACCGCGGGCTCGGAGTCGCTGTGCTTCCTCGACGCTTATTCTGGGTACAACCTGATCAAAATGGCCATCAAGGACGAAGAAAATACGGCGTTCATCACGCCATTCGGAGCATTCTGCTACACCGCCATGACCTTCGGCCTCAAGAACGCCGGGGCAACCTACCAGCGGTGCATGCAGGAGTGCCTTGCGAGCCAAATTGGCCGCAATATCCACGTCTACATCGACGACATGGTCGTAAAGTCCGCTCGCCAGTGCGACCTACTCGTTGACCTGGCGGAAACATTCGCCAACCTGCGGAAATACAAGATAAAGCTAAACCCAGGCAAATGCACCTTCGGTGTACCAGCAGGGCAACTACCGGGATACGTCGTCTCCAAGCGCGGGATCGAGGCGAATCCCACCAAGATCAACACGATCGCTCAACTCGGCAAACCCGAGTGCCTGCGCGACATCCAAAAGCTGGCCGGGCGAGTCGCAGCTCTCAGTCGCTTCATCCCCTGATGGGGCGAAAAGGCGATGCCCCTATACCGCCTGATGCGCAAGAACCCCACCTTCCAGTGGGATAAGGAGGCGGACGACGCGCTCTGCGACCTCAAGAAGGTGCTACTCGCAGCACCGCTACTCGCCGCCCCCGTCGACAAGGAACCCATGCTGGTCTACGTCGCGGCTTCCGAGCGCGTCGTCAGCGCTGTCATGGTCGTCGAGCGACCAGAGGAAGGAAAGGAGCGCCCATTGCAGCGACCGGTGTACTATATCAGCGAGGTCCTCACCGAGTCGCGCCAGCAATACCCGCAATACGAGAAACTGGTATACGCGGTCTTCAGAGCACAGCGGCGACTGCCGCAGTACTTCGAGGAGCACCCGATCACGGTCGTCTCCTCAGCACCGTTGCAGGACATAATCCGCAACCCTGAGGCGACCGGGCGAGTCACCAAGTGGGCCGTCGAGATCGGCGTCCACAACATCAAGTATGAGCCGCGCAAAGCGATCAAGTCGTAGGCCCTCGCGGACTTCATCACCGACTGGGAAGAGGCCCAGCAGCCAGAAAAACTGCCGTACCTCCACTATTGGAGTCTGCACTTCGACGGCTCCAAGAACGCAGACGGCGCAGGAGCAGGGATCGTGGTGACCTCCCCGAAGGGCGACAAGCTCCGCTACGTCCTCTGCTTCGACTTCACCCCCTGCACCAACAACATGGCCGAGTACGAGGCACTACTCCACGGCATGCGAGCCGCCAAGGAGATGAATGTCAACCGCCTACGCTGCTACGGAGACTCCGACCTCGTTGCTGGGCAAGTCGCCGGCACCTGCAACACCGTCTCCCCCACCATGGAGGCATACCGCCAAGCAGTGGACAAGCTGGGCGGACACTTCGCAGGCTATTCCGTCGAGTGGAACGACAGGCGGAAAAACGAGGAGGCCGACGCACTCTCTCGTATCGGCTCGGCTCGACTCACACCACCCGCCGGTATCTTCCTCGACACCATCACCAAGCCTTCCGTCTCTCCCCCAAGGGAGATCGACATCGGAGTCCCGCTGCAACCAGAGGCAGCCCTGGTCGCACTCATCGCCGAGCCAGAAGACCGGACTACACCGTACATCGCCTACCTGGAGGGAGGCACCTTGCCAACAGACGAAACAGACGCCCGGATGATAGCACGCCGCTGCAAATCCTTCATCATTATCGACGACGAGCTCCACAAGCGCAGCGTGACCGGCGTGTTCCAACGCTGCGTCCAACCCGCTGAAGGACGCAAAATCCTCCATGACATCCACTCCGGCGACTGCGGCCACCACGCTGGCGCCCGCTCTCTGGTTGCAAAGGCTATGCGACACAGCTTCTACTGGCCCACCGCACACGCAGGCGCTGTCGACATTGTCCAGCGGTGCGCCGGGTGCCAGAAGTACGCCAACCAGACCCACGTGCTGAGCTCGGCGCTCAAGACAATCCCCATCACCTGGCCGTTCGCCGTATGGGGTATGGACATGGTAGGCCCTTTCAAAAAGGCCCCCTCCGGCTTCACTCACCTTCTGGTCGCGGTCGACAAATTCACAAAGTGGGTGGAGGCCAAGCCAGTCCGAAAATGCGATGGGAAGACCGCCACCAAGTTCCTACGCGAGCTCATATATCGCTACGGGTTCTCAAACAACATCATCACGGACAACAGCACCAACTTCGCCAAAGGAGCCATGGCCGAGTTCTGCGAGGAACACCACATCCGACTCGACCTTGCTTCAGTCGCCCACCCGGAGTCCAACGACCAGGCAGAACGAGTGTAGCATCCCAATTGTCTAACAATTGCAATGCTACTAGCCTAGTCTACATAAATGCTACTTCCTATATATAATTGTTGCATCATAATTATATCATGCTCATGTCATCATGCCACCTTGCATTTGAGCATCATATAAAACCCTTTTTGTTTTGGATCTTCTCTCATATGCATTGTCAATTGTATTTGCCTCTTGATATTGTATTTGGATATTGATATATTGTTTAAATGCCCAAGTTGAGTTGGGGGCATATCTTTTATTCCACTCCACCACCCTTTCTTTCACCACCTTATAATTCCACCATTCCAGTATCCATGAGCTTGTATTCTATTTTCTTTTGGTATTTAATCTAGCTCATGGGAGATAGGATGGATCCAATTCTAAATTCTTTTGCTTGGCCTTGATTCCACTTCTTGGGAATGCATAAGAATAATGCCATAGCATCATTATTGTTTTCACAAGGATAATACATGGCATTTATTAATTTGCATGGGCCATGCAAGAGTACCATCAACTTTAGCCATTTGTTTTACTCTTGGTTTTTAATGGGCTTTCTCTTTTTGGGATCATCTCCATCCCTCACCACCATCTCTCTCTCTACCCCCTTCATGCTTGATCTTGTTTGGTTCATGTTAAAACCCTACCACCATCCCCCATCCATGCAAGCCATGTGTAGGCATATTCAATCCTTAACTCAAAAACCTAAACCTACCTCACCCTCTCCTCTTCACCTATGCCGAGACTCCCCAGGCCGGACCCACCTGGCCATCCTCTCTCCCTGGCCACACCCCAGCTACCTACCCCTCCCCAACCCTAGTACCAAACCCTAACCGAGGATCCCCAACCTAGCCCAAGCCTCCCCTCTCCTCTCTCTTCTCTACTCTCTGCCTGGCGTGCCCCACACCGAGCCTACCTCCTTGGTCTCACCCTGCCCCACCTGGAAGCCTGCCCGTGCCTGCCCTGGCCCCCAGCTCGAGCACGTGAAGGAGGGGGAAAAAGGTGGCCGAAGCCACCTCTATCCCTAACCACTCCCCCCACGGCACCCCCTCTCCTCTCCCGTCCTTATCTACCCCCTCGCTCGCCTGCTGCCTCCCCCAGATCCACCCCAGGTCCCTGCCTCTCCCCCTCTTTCCCTCCACCGCCACCGTCTACACCATCGCCGCCCACCGTCGGCCTCCACCTTCCCTCCTCGTACCAGCCGGTGGCGTGGCGCTCTGGGTGCCGCGGAAGACCAAGGGCCCTCCCCTGCTTCGTCCTGTACGTACCAGCGAGGAGGAGGAGCCCTAGGCCGCTGCACACCGTCATCGCTCGAGCGAAACCCTAGCTCGCTGTCCTCCAGCTCCACCGCCGATCCGCTGCACGTCTGCCCGATCCACCACCACCGAGAGCCCCGCGGTGAGCTTCTGACACCCTCTGACATCCTCTCCCTCGCCAACCCCCTCTGGTCTCACCGTTCGTTTCGGCGAGCACGCTGCGTGCGCCGGCGGCGCTGTCGTCTGCTCGCCGCTGCGCCTCGCAGACGGCTTAACCAGCCGCCATCCGCCCTTCTAACACCAACCCTAGCCCGCCGCAGTGGCTGCCACCTCCGCGCGCGCGCCCAGGTCGCGAGTTCGATCCCCCGCGCCGCGCGCCCGCTGCCGCCGTGCGTGCCGATAGTTTCGTCAGAAAAGAGAGGAAGAGAAACAGTGCACGCGACATCACTTTGCGTTTACCCCCCCACCTTTTTGATTCCTTAACCGCGCTCCTAGAGGTCCCACTAGTCAGCTGCCGTGGCCTTCTTTCAGAAAACCCCCTGACCTTTGTAAACCTTAACCCGCGCTCCAGCCCAGCCCACCTGTCAGTTCCTGCCCCTCTCACCGCTGTCACGTGGACCCCGTGGCCGCTGGTCCCACCTGTCATTCGCTGAGGCTGGCTTAGCTCGCAGTGAGGAAACCCTGTTCCGCCACCGTGTCACCCAGTCAGCAACTGGCCCACCCGTCAGCGGCTGGGTCTGGATCTGCCTGAGTACAAAAAGTATTTCTGTATTTCTGTTTCAATTCAAACTTTTCCAAATTAATTTAAATTCAAATTTCAAATCTGTTTTCAAATAACTTTTGAAATATAAATTCAAATTAAACATGTAATATATGTTTTGAAATCAGAAAAATGTGAGGAATTCAAATATGCCCTTCAAAATACTGTTTGAACACTTTAAATTTCAAGTTGATTAAAATTACAATAAAATGCCCTTTTGCCTTAATTAATTAATAACTTTTGTTTTATAACTCCAAATTTGACAAATAATATGTCTAAAATGATCAGCTCGACGAGACCTTTCTATTTATGCATTCCATGTTATGTTTTGCAGCATGCATCATATAAATATAAAGATTACAGCAACTTATTTGAGTATAAAATGTGACTAAAACTCAATAAAATGCTTTATTCTTGTATACCACACCTCACCCATGCCATGCTACATTATTGCCATGCAAATTGTGCATCATTCATCATGGCATGATTGTTTGCTTGTCGCATTTTATTCATATGCTTGTGCACCTTATTTATGTTGGCCCTTGTTTGTTTGGTTCTTCTTCGAATAGACGCTGAGCAGGGGATATATCAGGAAACCCAGGAGCACTACCCAGATCCTTCTCTCGCTTCAACTGAGCTGCCAGGCAAGCACTACCACATGCTTGCATACATATAGTACCTATTGCCTCTATCTTATTCTTGCATCATTGAGTCGCGATTGCATTAAACTGAATCCCAAGTATTGCATAGCCTTTACTTTTAAACCCCACCGAAGCTTGTTCCTCCATCCCATGAGCCATTACTACAGGAGTTGTTTGAGTCATGCGAGTCGTAGAACAACATGTGTAGGGTATGTGAGTGTCTGATGGATAACGAGGTACCCATACAACTTAACCTGAGTAGTAATGGGATAACTAATGAAAGTGGCACCGGTGAGCAATATCTGCTATTTGGTTTTTCATGCTCACTTGTGTGCCGTAGGACCCCGAGTACTTGATTCCTGTTCCTTGAATAATCGCGCTATCCACATCCGGGAGGCTTATGGGACCCCCCTGAGCCAGAGCTTGATTCATTCTTATTTCTTGGGGGCCACAAACTAGTTTGAGGTTTTATTTACTATCCTGTACTTATGCCATGCTTTACTGCTTTATTTAAATTGTGCGAGGTACTGCACCTGTACTGTTTAGGGCCGTGACACGTTTTCGCTGTATCGACAAGCCCAGTCACACTTTCGGGTTCCCAGTTGTTTACAGCCGTCCCCACAAACCTTGAGTCCATCTCGTAGCCGGCCAACTTCGTTGCGGGTATCTTAATGGGGTGCCCCCCTGAAATATTTCTGAATCCTGTGATCGCTTTGTCGTGACTGCCTCGTTGGGTTTTGATCTGGTTTTTCCGAGGTTGATCGAGTGTGTGTTGCTATTTGTGCATCCCTGCAGGGTAAAACTTTCTGAAAGCCGTGTCCGCGGTTATGGACGACTTGGAGCACAGTTTCTCGATCATAGACAAGTATAACTAAAGTACCGCTTTTAATTTGACTAAGTAACTGACTAGTAAATAGTGCAACACTCATGGAATGGATAATAAAACTGCCAACGGATGGGGGGGTGTTCGTCCGCTTTCTCGTTGGTAAGCGAGGAGGAGGATGGATCTGTTAATATTACTGTTATAACTGTTGTTATTAATTCACGGACATCCGTCTATCTTTGGTTAGGCGGATGGTTAGCGAGTATCTATAGAATTGTTAGGGTTTATCTTTTGCTGCAATTGCGTCACCCCAGGTTGTGTCCCCTTTAGAGGCATAAAGACTTGCTGAGCACCCCTAGGGTCTCATACGATAAATTGTTTGATTCAGATGAACAGGTAAACTCACAAGATGGGTACTGGGTGGAGGAGACGGACGATGTGGGCAACGATCATTCGGTGTAGAGATTCCGGGAACGGGGATCCGTGAGATCTGTGGGCGGGATGTGTTTATTTATGGGGCATCTTATGCCGATTTGCTACTTATCCGTACTCGGATCTTGTTTTCCGCTTCCGCCTGATACTCTGATGTTTGATGTATGAGGAGGTATCCTAAACTATATATCTATCTAGGATATTTGGATCTTGCCGTATGGAGTTGCAATATTTCTATTTCTTTTAGATGGAATGGCTCTGAGGACTGTTGTATGGTGGATTGCATACATACTCATTTGTGTATGTAGTTGATCCCTTCGCCTGCCGATTACGCCGCCCGTTCTTGTCCCGATGTTTGGAAATGGTTAGGACGGCCGAAAGGTCTACCTGTGAGTGGCATTTGGGCCCCACCGTACTATTTTAACCATTTCCGCTCATCCAGACTTGTAACTAGGAGCGTAATTCACCGAGGTAGTTACAATTGGTATCAGAGCCATCCCGCCCTTTAGGGTCTCAGCCAAATGGTCGTTGTCAGTCTAGCAAATATTTTTGGTAGCTATGTATACTAAGGAAAAACAAAACGCGAGAGTAGGACTGCTTCCACTTTTCTTCTTACCCAACCACCCACCATTTTCTGGTAAGGAAGTGTAACGTTTTCAATCCTCTTCTAAAAATTCAATCTAGGATTCACGTGTTCTGGGTTTCCGTAGTACCATAGAAAGTGTGTGTGTGTGTGTAATTCCTTGTCTATCTGTTGTATCCAACATGTTATCTTTATCTGCCTTTGGTTATCAACTGTTGGTACATTCCATACTGACAGGCTTTTGAATACCGGCGCGATCTATCTGACTCCTTGTTAACCGGTGCCATCTTCTTAAGGGTGTCCTTCCTTCTAGCAACTCCACATTCTGTGAAACCATCAGTTGCTAATCGCTACCTGATAAGTGTTTTTGCGCATCTATTGGTATTTTAATGCCGAAAAATGCGGAATTTTTTTCTTTGATACAGCTGTGCTTCCACACTCCTTTTCAGTCGTGTGTGAAACATTATCTATCTCCCTTTTATCAGCATGTCCATGCTAACTCATTCTTTTGTCACCGGCGCTTAATCCTAGAGTTTCATTTCATCTCCAATTCTCTTGGGCTAATTACATAACATGTGTCGATCCGATGCTGGTGATTGTAATTTGGTTCTCGGCATAGCTATATGACACTTATCTTGAGTGGAATATGGAAAATGCTATCAACTCTATCCTCCAAATGGTGACGGTTATCTCCTGTGATTTTGAGTACACCGCGATCATATCTATGCATCAAGCATCTTTGGCAATCCAGAGTTCTCCAAGCACTACGACGGTCTATCATCTGTCCATCATGCTGCACATCCTTTTGAACCCCATATCTGCACAATTCTCCTGGATACGAGGGAATTGCATCTTTTCGTCTCTGATAGCTTTGCTTAAGGTATGAGCTATCATCGGTTCTTATCCAAGATCTCTTTATCTTTGTAACCGGTGCTCTGATCAACAATGTGAACCAGGTGACATCTCTTTTTCTTCCGAAGGACCAGTTAACCCATTCTGTCAGCGCATCTTCTTCAACAGGAATCCTTACTCGTAACGTTGATCTTTCAAAGAGCGTTGAGCTCAGAAAGTGTTTTGAGCATTTGTTCATTCTCCCGCCTCTTGAACTTGGTATTCTGGGAATATCTTGTTAATCCATGGTGGTATATGTTGATAATATGCTTGCCTATTCGATATCTATGGAAGGACATGGAAGATCATCTGTGTCTCTTTCTCTCGAGCTTCGTGAGCACTGCCTGTGTGCAAAGTCTCAAAGTGAGAATTCTGACTTTTTGAAGTCACATATCTCGACCACGTCCTTCTGCTAAATACATTACTTCAACTCTGGAATCAGCAAGTCCATTGTTAATTCCATCCTCCATCTTCAACCAATCCGGAGTTGTTCCTTGTTGGCAAGTTATCATCGTCGTTCCGCTGAAGATTTCCTCAAGGCTGCTAAATCTCTCTCAATCATTTCAAGAAGAACATGGAGTTCTTTCACCTCTATCTCGTTAAGTAATCTCTTGAAACCCTCTCGCTCTATCACCTATGCTCAATCCACCGGAGGCCATGAAGATTTCTTCAGATCTTTTGTAATCCTTATGTTCAAGTGGTGCTATCTTTTTCTTTATCTGTGGAATCTTGCAGTTGTCTCCGTGATCTTCCTTCATATCTTTCCGGTGGCTGGTTACTTATGATATGACGACAACATCATCAACCTTATCTATCTTGGATCTGGTGAATCGTTTGCATCAATCTTTGTTTTCTTACGAAGTTCCATGAGTTTTTGTCAATACCTTCAGTCTGTTTCGGTAGTTGGGTTGCATGGTTTTCTTATTCATGTGCGGAGTAATGCTTTGAGTGCGGGATGGAGTAGCTACCATACCACTACTCTTATCATTCGCTCTTGTACATTGAATTGGTGAATTAATGTGATTTCACTCATTCCACGGAAGTTAGAAGTGGCCTTTATCCCTCGATACTTTTACTTCCGTCCTTGTTTTTCCGGAGTGCTCCTTCGAAGAAAGTAATCAATAATCTCTTGTTGGTGATCTCACCCTTTCTACACGGAGCAAAATCCTCAATTATCTGGTGGAAACAAACGCAAACCTTTTTCTATCCTCGTCTTTCTACCGATGCTCGATATCCCCAAACAAGATTAAAGGAAACCATCTCTCTCTTTGTTTCATCAATTCTTTTTCTATGGTAAAGCCAATTATGGTTGATGCCATCAGCCGCAAATCTATTGCGTTAGCCTCAAGGCTAAAGAAAGCAATAAGTATCTCTACAATAAACTCCAGATCCTCCATATTCTTTGCTTCTCGGGATTCCACCATGATCTGGCTACACATCCATCTCTGGAAGTTATATCGGCGCACCTAAATTGCGTGATCCTTGGTTCTTACCGGCGCAACAAGAATCTAATCCGACGATGTCTAACTAAATCTTTCTGTTGTTATCAAGGGACTCTATTGTTTGAAGGCAATATTGTTTCCGAACTTCATTTCTAAAATCCGAGAGAAGATACGATGCTATTGTAATAGTGGTTCAAAACCTCTCCAATCTAGCTCCTTTCTTCCGGCGAGACAAAGATTCATCCCCTCTAGTATCGGTAAATCTTTAATCTTAATGGTGTGTCTTTCTTTATCCATGATACATCATCTTCTCCTTTTCTTTCACAAGTGGTTCTAGTCTTTTATCATGTTCTTGAGAAAACCGGAGCTATGCCCATCCTATCCTTCTTGTCTCACGACAATCCTTCAACTCTTCTAACCCGTTGTTTCTCAAGCAAAACGCAGGACTCGCAACAAGTCTAGCAAGTTTGCAAGGTGTAGTGGTCGCACCATTCCGTTGTTCATCAACTTGGGAACGTGAGGGATACCTTCGTTCGAACACCCGCCTCTCCTTGTGTTGTTTTCTTTTTCCTAGGAATCTCGCGGCGAGATTCTTGTTTAGTGGGGGAGAGTTGTAGCATCCCAATTGTCTAACAATTGCAATGCTACTAGCCTAGTCTACATAAATGCTACTTCCTATATATAATTGTTGCATCATAATTATATCATGCTCATGTCATCATGCCACCTTGCATTTGAGCATCATATAAAACCCTTTTTGTTTTGGATCTTCTCTCATATGCATTGTCAATTGTATTTGCCTCTTGATATTGTATTTGGATATTGATATATTGTTTAAATGCCCAAGTTGAGTTGGGGGCATATCTTTTATTCCACTCCACCACCCTTTCTTTCACCACCTTATAATTCCACCATTCCATTATCCATGAGCTTGTATTCTATTTTCTTTTGGTATTTAATCTAGCTCATGGGAGATAGGATGGATCCAATTCTAAATTCTTTTGCTTGGCCTTGATTCCACTTCTTGGGAATGCATAAGAATAATGCCATAGCATCATTATTGTTTTCACAAGGATAATACATGGCATTTATTAATTTGCATGGGCCATGCAAGAGTACCATCACCTTTAGCCATTTGTTTTACTCTTGGTTTTTAATGGGTTTTCTCTTTTTGGGATCATCTCCATCCCTCACCACCATCTCTCTCTCTACCCCCTTCATGCTTGATCTTGTTTGGTTCATGTTAAAACCCTACCACCATCCCCCATCCATGCAAGCCATGTGTAGGAATATTCAATCCTTAACTCAAAACCCTAAACCTACCTCACCCTCTCCTCTTCACCTATGCCGAGACTCCCCAGGCCGGACGCACCTGGCCATCCTCTCTCCCTGGCCACACCCCAGCTACCTACCCCTCCCCAACCCTAGTACCAAACCCTAACCGAGGCTCCCCAACCTAGCCCGAGCCTCCCCTCTCCTCTCTCTTCTCTACTCTCTGCCTGGCGTGCCCCACACCGAGCCTACCTCCTTGGTCTCACCCTGCCCCACCTGGAAGCCTGCCCGTGCCTGCCCTGGCCCCCAGCTCGAGCACGTGAAGGAGGGGGAAAAAGGTGGCCGAAGCCACCTCTATCCCTAGCCACTCCCCCCACGGCACCCCCTCTCCTCTCCCGTCCTTATCTACCCCCTCGCTCGCCTGCTGCCTCCCCCAGATCCACCCCAGGTCCCTGCCTCTCCCCCTCTTTCCCTCCACCGCCACCGTCTACACCATCGCCGCCCACCGTCGGCCTCCACCTTCCCTCCTCGTACCAGCCGGTGGCGTGGCGCTCTGGGTGCCGCGGAAGACCAAGGGCCCTCCCCTGCTTCGTCCTGTACGTACCAGCGGGGAGGAGGAGCCCCAGGCCGCTGCACACCGTCATCGCCCGAGCGAAACCCTAGCTCGCTGTCCTCCAGCTCCACCGCCGATCCGCTGCACGTCTGCCCGATCCACCACCACCGAGAGCCCCGCGGTGAGCTTCTGACACCCTCTGACATCCTCTCCCTCGCCAACCCCCTCTGGTCTCACCGTTTGTTTCGGCGAGCACGCTGCGTGCGCCGGCGGCGCTGTCGTCTGCTCGCCGCTGCGCCTCGCAGACGGCTTAACCAGCCGCCATCCGCCCTTCTAACACCAACCCTGGCCCGCCGCAGTGGCTGCCACCTCCGCGCGCGCGCGCCCAGGTCGCCAGTTCGATCTCCCGCGCCGCGCGCCCGCTGTCGCCGTGCGTGCCGACAGTTTCGTCAGAAAAGAGAGGAAGAGAAACAGTGCACGCGACGTCACTTTGCGTTTACCCCCCCACCTTTTTGATTCCTTAACCGCGCTCCTAGAGGTCCCACTAGTCAGCCGCCGTGGCCTTCTTTCAGAAAACCCCCTGACCTTTGTAAACCTTAACCCGCGCTCCAGCCCAGCCCACCTGTCAGTTCCTGCCCCTCTCACCGCTGTCACGTGGACCCCGTGGCCGCTGGTCCCACCTGTCATTCGCTGAGGCTGGCTTAGCTCGCAGTGAGGAAACCCTGTTCCGCCACCGTGTCACCCAGTCAGCAACTGGCCCACCCGTCAGCGGCTGGGTCTGGATCTGCCTGAGTACAAAAAGTATTTCTGTATTTCTGTTTCAATTCAAACTTTCCAAATTAATTTAAATTCAAATTTCAAATCTGTTTTCAAATAACTTTTGAAATATAAATTCAAATTAAACATGTAATATATGTTTTGAAATCAGAAAAATGTGAGGAATTCAAATATGCCCTTCAAAATACTGTTTGAACACTTTAAATTTCAAGTTGATTAAAATTACAATAAAATGCCCTTTTGCCTTAATTAATTAATAACTTTTGTTTTATAACTCCAAATTTGACAAATAATATGTCTAAAATGATCAGCTCGACGAGACCTTTCTGTTTATGCATTCCATGTTATGTTTTGCAGCATGCATCATATAAATATAAAGATTACAGCAACTTATTTGAGTATAAAATGTGACTAAAACTCAATAAAATGCTTTATTCTTGTATACCACACCTCACCCATGCCATGCAACATTATTGCCATGCAAATTGTGGATCATTCATCATGGCATGATTGTTTGCTTGTCGCATTTTATTCATATGCTTGTGCACCTTATTTATGTTGGCCCTTGTTTGTTTGGTTCTTCTTCGAATAGACGCTGAGCAGGGGATATATCAGGAAACCCAGGAGCACTACCCAGATCCTTCTCTCGCTTCAACTGAGCTGCCAGGCAAGCACTACCACATGCTTGCATACATATAGTACCTATTGCCTCTATCTTATTCTTGCATCATTGAGTCGAGATTGCATTAAACTGAATCCCAAGTATTGCATAGCCTTTACTTTTAAACCCCATCGAAGCTTGTTCCTCCATCCCATGAGCCATTACTACAGGAGTTGTTTGAGCCATGCGAGTAGTAGAACAGCATGTGTAGGGTATGTGAGTGTCTGATGGATAACGAGGTACCCATACAACTTAACCTGAGTAGTAATGGGATAACTAATGAAAGTGGCACCGGTGAGCAATATCTGCTATTTGGTTTTTCATGCTCACTTGTGTGCCGTAGGACCCCGAGTACTTGATTCCTGTTCCTCGAATAATCGCGCTATCCACATCCGGGAGGCTTATGGGACCCCCCTGAGCTAGAGCTTGATTCATTCTTATTTCTTGGGGCCACAAACTAGTTTGAGGTTTTATTTACTATCCTGTACTTATGCCATGCTTTACTGCTTTATTTAAATTGTGCGAGGTACTGCACCTGTACTGTTTAGGGCCGTGACACGTTTTCGCTGTATCGACAAGCCCAGTCACACTTTCGGGTTCCCAGTCGTTTACAGCCGTCCCCACAAACCTTGGGTCCGTCTCGTAGCCGGCCAGCTTCGTTGCGGGTAGCTTAATGGGGTGGCCCCCTGAAATATTTCTGAATCCTGTGATCGCTTTGTCGTGACTGCCTCATTGGGTTTTGATTTGGTTTTTCCGAGAATGATCGAGTGTGTGTTGCTATTTGTGCACCCCTGCAGGGTAGAACTTTCTGAAAGCCGTGTCCGCGGTTATGGACGACTTGGAGCACAGTTTCTCGATCATAGACAAGTATAACTAAAGTACCGCTTTTAATTTGACTACGTAACTGACTAGTAAATAGTGCAACACTCATGGAATGGATAATAAAACTGCCAACGGATGGGGGGGTGTTCGTCCGCTTTCTCGTTGGTAAGCGAGGAGGAGGATGGATCTGTTAATATTACTGTTATAACTGTTGTTATTAATTCACGGACATCCGTCTATCTTTGGTTAGGCGGGTGGTTAGCGAGTATCTATAGAATTTTTAGGGTTTATCTTTTGCTGCAATTGCGTCACCCCAGGTTGTGTCCCCTTTAGAGGCATAAAGACTTGCTGAGCACCCCTAGGGTCTCATACGATAAATTGTTTGATTCAGATGAACAGGTAAACTCGCAAGATGGGTACTGGGTGGAGGAGACGGACGATGTGGGCAACGATCATTCGGTGTAGAGATTCCGGGAACGGGGATCCGTGAGATATGTGGGCGGGATGTGTTTATTTATGGGGCATCTTATGCCGATTTGCTACTTATCCGTACTCGGATCTTGTTTTCCGCTTCCGCCTGATACTCTGATGTTTGATGTATGAGGAGGTATCCTAAACTATATATCTATCTAGGATATTTGGATCTTGCCGTATGGCGTTGCAATATTTCTATTTCTTTTAGATGGAATGGCTCTGATGACTGTTGTATGGTGGCTTGCATACATACTCATTTGTGTATGTAGTTGATCCCTTCGCCTGCCGATTACGCCGCCCGTTCTTGTCCCGATGTTTGAAAATGGTTAGGACGGCCGAAAGGTCTACCTGTGAGTGGCATTTGGGCCCCACCGTACTATTTTAACCATTTCCGCTCATCCAGACTTGTAACTAGGAGCGTAATTCACCGAGGTAGTTACAACGAGCCAACCAGAGCATCCTCCATGGCCTGAAGCCAAGGCTCCAAGTGCCACTCGAGCGCACCGCCGGGTGCTGGGTAGAGGAGCTACCCTCCGTCATCTGGGGCATCCGCACATCTGTCAACACGTCAACAGGGTTCACCCCTTCTTCATGGTGTATGGTGCCGAGGCAGTCATGCCCACCGTCCTAGAGCACGACTCGCCAAGGGTTGTCCACTACACGGAGGCCTCAAACGAACTCGCACGCCAGGATGGAGTCGATCAACTCGATAAGGCACGCGACCTAGCTCGCTCCCGCACTGCCATCTACCAGCAAGGACTCCGCCGCTACCATAGCCGGCGGGTGAGGACTCGCACTTTCCAAGAAGGCGACCTGGTGCTACGCCTCATCCAGGACAAGAATGGCATGCACAAGCTCTCCCCCCGTGGGAGGGACCATTCGCCATCGGGCGAGTACTCGGCAACGACGCCTACTACCTCATCGACGTCCGCGGAGACGGGAAACTCGACGTCAAGAGACCGTGGAATGTAAACCTCCTACAGAAGTTCTACTCCTAGAACTCCACACATGTACCCTCCACTAGCTATGAAATAAAACATAATTGGTTCTCGCAAATTGCGTCTACTCTCCGTGTCTTGTGCCACTCGCACTCGTAATAACAACGTCAAGCTAACTGCAGAAGTCAACCTCTGGTACAGCGACTGGCATGGCCAAGTAGTGCGTCACGAGGGCACTGGGTTACCCCATCACTCGTAACGTCCACGAAAAACGCCTACCTGGAGCCCCATTGGAGTCGCCTAGCTCGACTGGCTTAACGAGCCAAGACAACTACCTTCGCTCCTCACAGCGACTATGATCCTCCGCATCCTCGACACAGCAACTCGAACGGCCAAGTACCACGCTCGGGGACTGACGACCAGTTAAGCGCGAGCGACTAGGGAAAAACGCCAAGTATGAAAGCGTGCCAGGACTCGCCATGCGACTGACCCGACGGGTCAGGCAGGAGTGATGCGCTCACTCTAACGCGAGCAGACCTCACCCACCCTAGAGCCGCGACTAGAACCACCAAGTACCACGCTCGGGGACTCGGCTACCCGACCTCGTTCGCGCAAGGGAAAACGGTCAAGTAAAGAGAAATCATGGGAGTCGCCCTGCGACTGGCTTTCCAAGCTCGGGCAAGTCGACCTCCATAACAAAACAACTGACAAAACGTTCAAAACCACACAAACATAAAGAACGAGGTAAACCCCATAAAAAGGGCGGACGCGCTCGGGGACTCGTCCAACTAGCAATCAAAATCGCAAGACAATTCACAAAATAACGCGAAATTTCATTACAGCAGAACAAAGTCGTTACAAAATACAAGTTGAGCCCAATGGCCAAATTGTTACTAACGCCCCAGGGCACAATGTTTTCTATTTTGCAGGCTTCGACGTCGACTCGCCGCCACCCTTGCGGTTGCGAATGAAGGGAGTGTACGGGTTCGACGGGTACGTCGTCAACTCACCCGCCATCGCCACACGGAAGGGCTGCTCGACCTTGAAGTCCCGGTGCGGCGTCTCGGGATCGTTGGGCGCGACAGTCGTCTCCTGATAAGGGAGGAGGTCGCCCATCGCCCAGACGCGATCGGAGTATACCGCGGCCCGGTCCGTCAGCTTCAGCACCTCGGTAATCTCCACCGAGCCCGTCGACGAGGGGTAGCCACTCGTCACGTCGTCAAGGTCGAAGTCCTCCGGGAAGTGGGCAAGCCCAAGGCTAAGCGCCGTTGCCGCCCCGCGCCGGAATGCCGACCGCGTCATGAACTCGACGACTGACGGCGCCTTCTCCAGATACCGCCATACTTCGACGAGATCGCTGGGAATCACTTCCGTTGGCGACATCTCTTGAAGATACGCTCGAATGCAAGCTGCAGACAACGTGGCCGAGTTGACCAAAGTGGCCACACACTTCCGCGCGTCATACGACTGCGCCTCCTCCGAGCTGTCGATAATCCGACCTGCGGACAGGGGTCGGCAGTAAGTACAACGACGATTTCACAATGTAGCTACTACATGCAGAGGCAGGAAAATTTACCAATCAAAGGACGACAGAGGCCCGTGATGAAGCTTTGAAGAGAGGAGAAGTCGTCTTGTAGCCCAGCAACGAGCAGAGACCTTACGCTCTTCAGCGGCAGCCGTAACAGCAGCTCTGGCTCGCCCATCCGCTGAACTCGCCTCCGCCTTCGCTTCCTTAAGCTCGCGCTCAAGGTCAGCGATCCGCTTCTTAGCTGAACTCACTGCAGACTGAGCCACCGTCAGTTCACTCGCCGGGACAAGGCCCTGGCGGACCTCCTCTGCCTTGGCAGCGATCGCCTGGAGTCCCTTGTTCGTCTCTTGGACGGCAACAAGTTCCTTCTCCACGCGACACTTCACAGCAAGCCGGTCGGCTGATTCACGCTGAAAGCCCTGTGCACAAATCAAATAGTTAACAACAACGGAATCCTAAGTGCCCACCCGCTGAAATTCAGCGACTGGACACTTGGGGACTGGAGATAAAAAATCCTAAGTGCCCACCCACTGAAATTCAGGGACTGGACACTCGGGGACTGGAGCTCAAAAAACCTAAGTGCCCACCCGCTGAAATTCAGCGACTGGACACTCGGGGACTGGGTGCTACAAATAAAAACAAACACCAAAAGAATCTGACCACTGAATTTCAATGGCCCGATCCTCGGGGACTGGACAAACCTGGATGGCTGCGCCCAGCATGCCATGGAGCTGAAGTGCATCCACAGATGCGAGAAGAGCCGGAGTGTGCCCGCGGTGCTGCTCGACCTCCATTTCGGCGACCCCAGGTGCGTGGCTCGATGGTGTTGTACCACTTGCTGTAGCCGCTTTGGCCATGAAGCGGCGGAAGGTCGCGGTGGATGCTCCAGCGCCACTGGGAGTCGGCTCGACAATTCCAGGCGAGGAAACACCCTCCTTGGTTGTCACGGCCACCTCCGTCGTAGTCGGAGGATCACTCGGAGCGACCGTCGTGTCGTCAGAGACCGTGACGACGTCGTCGCCCTTGGCCTTCTTAGCACTGTCCGCGGGGGCAGCGACTTCATCAGCCTTCCTCTTCCGTGAGGGCTCTTCTTCGGCGACGACTGGTATGGGTGGCCGATCTTCTTAACTCCAGTCCTGTGACATAACTATGTAAGCAAAGTTGTCCGAGTACAACGAAAGACAAGCAGTAGGACAAAACTTACTTGGCGACTGGTATGAACCGCAATCCCGTGCGGATACTGGCCGGCTTCTCCAGTTCGGGGCCCAGTTTCCGACTGAGGCCCATCTCCAAAACATCATGTGCCCAAGACACGAAAGGCCTCTTTGACGACGAGGCCACGACAGGAGCCTCCGAGATAACGTCGGCAGGAGTTCTCCTGGGAGGTGAAGCTGCTGCGGCTAGAGCAGCCCTCAACCCAGAGACTGGGGCGAATAGGGGTGGAAGCGAGGACAGAGGTACCTCATCCAGGGCGGCAGCGGCATCCGACACTGTTGTTGTTGGGAATATGCCCTAGAGGCAATCATGTATGATGAGATTTCCCATTGTATTCATAAAGATATTAAGTAGTCCTTGTATAAACATCTGATGTGTATCATTGAATATGTGATTCGGTTGTGGAACTATGCATTCATGTTGTTTGTACTAAATATCCTTGGTCATTGAGGTTGTGCTGGACACACAACTTAGACCAATGTGAAAGTTGGCTTGATGACTCGGTTCCACTTGTCATGAGCATGGAGATGCTATTCCAACTTACACAGATTCGGCTAAAGAGTTTAGCGAGTCGGATTGACCCATATTGAGGTACAACGAACAAGTTTTCATTTGTATATCTCAATCAATGTAATCCTTAGACCTGAGGTTATTGCATAGTCCGAGTTGAGGATCACCGACTTAGGTTCTGTCAAACGCTGATCCGTAACTGGGCAGTTATAAAGGCAGGGTTCGGGTCGACTGAGAATCAAGCTGCGTGATGTGAATAACCAAGATGGGATTTTGCCCCTCCACTCGGAGAGATATTCTCTGGGCCCTCTCGTGAGATATGATTCGGAAATCATGGCCATGCACGACTCGGTTAAGTGTTAACCGAGGCGATCGACTAAGAGTTAGTCGGGTGAATCACTTATTTCGGATCGAGAAGAGAGTCAGACTATTTAAGGGATGACATATATTCGCCTATAATCTGACAAGGTATATCGTGAGGCAAAAGGGACTCAGACGTAATTCGCATTGGAAAGGCAAGTTGTCATGAATCTTTGGTACTTGGGAGTCGGCACGTTCTGCTAGGAGCCGCTACCGACTGATCGATTGTGAGTCGGACTCCAATTGTGTCCAAGTAGCCATGAGCCTGCGGGGTCACACACTTAAGAGCAAGAGCAAGTTCGGATTGGATTTGAACCTGTAATCTGGTTGGGTTGGACCTAAACCTGATTAGGACTGAGTTAGTGAGTTGGAATCACGGTGACTAGTGTTATATGGGCTTTAGTGAATGGGTCGCGCGAGCAGAGCCCACGTTCACTCCCTATATATAGTGGAGCACCTTAACCCAAAAGGTTAATCGTTGTTCGGTTAGGTCATTCCATGTGTTGGAAACCCTAGCTCCACAGCAGTCCTGCCGCCGTAACGAACCTAGCAGTTCGCCGTCGGCGCTCCTCCTTGTACGTGTGGATACCAGCAGAGGTGCTGTGCGATCAGCACCAAGACGATCGGATCGTGATGACTGCACTGCATCAACTGACGCGCTTCATCAGTAATCCGCAACCGCGCGTCTAGTGGTAAACCTCGTGGCCTTCTACCTTAGCTAGATCTTGGGATCACCACGTTAGAGGAAAAAGTTTTGTTTTATCTCTGCGTGGCCCAACAGTGATATCAGAGCGATTGCTTCTAGTTTTAGGCTCGAGATCTCGCATATGTGATATGCGGTAGGATGTAGATGAGATCTATATGCTGTTTGGTGGTCGATCTATGAGATAGATCGGTTTTGTACGAAGTTGATTGGATCAACTGTACTCGGGGAATGGTAGATCTGATTTCCGTGATCATACTGCTAAGGTCGTGGAACGACATACCCCTACCGGTCGGCTTCCGCCATCGGGGTAGACTATGACACGTAAATCTAGAAGCGGTGATCGAAGATCAAGGAGTTTGATCGAATCAGAACGATGGTTGGAATCCATGTCCGGATCGTAGATGAGATCTACGTTTTCGGAAAAATCATCGGGCGCTGCCCCTTTGATCCCCGCCCGTTATCCGGATAGCGGGACCGCCGGCTTCGCCCTGTCGTAGCGCCTTAGATGTCGTTGCGAGTTTCACAACGCCGGTAGATATTGTATCTATGCATAACTTGTTTTTGCAGGAAGTTGTGAATGGTATGGTTCATGTGCATGTGATGTATGTGTGTAATCCATACGTGATCTGCGAATCACGGTTTTCGTCAGCCGGCTGGAGCCTAGGTGCTGTCATTTTATTGTATAACGACCTGCGTGTCGGATTCTCTATGTAATTTACTTTACTAAGCTAGTGTAGCTGTTTGGAGAACCCGGAAGGCATGCAAGGCATTGTACATGTCGGCGACATGGAGTAAGACGACAAGTGACAAGAGTTGGCACGGGTCGGATTACAGGCTTTGTGGAGATGGAGATCACCATGAAGAGAGCCATACCATTTCACATTGTAATTGCTTTATTTTGTGTTATTGGTATGTCTCGGTTTTACCTCTATTAGATAGTCGGTAAAATTTAATCCCTCAAAGAAGGTCTAGTCGGTTTTCCCGCCAGTGTTTGCACCATCACAAGTCGGACATTTTTGGTAGTGGGCTCATAAAATTGAGGTGCTGCCAATTCTTTCCGACTAGGTGGGTTCGAGTCGGACTCTTACTGCAGAAACACTCGGTAAGATAGACGGGTCTATCATAACGGTTGTGGGACTCGGGGAAAAGTCGGATGGGAGCCGGGGCATGTGATACCACCCGTCCAACAGGACTCGCATGAGATGCGATTGACAAGGAGTTGTCTACCTAGATCACTTGGCGGCTAGCGGTGATGCTAAAGCTCACTATCCGACTTTCTTATTTAGGATCCTGAATCACTAAGTAACCATCGGAGGGGTGTTGGTTCTAGTGGGAGCATAAAACATTAAAATGTTTAATATGCTTGCTCTTTTATGAATACATGTCTTAAGTGTTTTGCATATTTTCTGTTGTAGATCATGGCACCAAGTAGCAGTCACTCTCAGATATCCGGTTTTGCGTTGAGAATCATTCTTGAGAAAGATAAACTGAACGACACTAATTTTACCAACTGGTATCGAAATCTGAGAATTGTTCTCAAACAAGAAAAGAAGGACCATGTCCTAGACAACCCACTTCCAGATGAGCCGAATGAGAATGCGACTGTCGCAGCCACCAATGCCTACCGTCGGGCTAAGGATGAGTCCACGGATATTAGCTATCTTATGCTTGCTCACATGGAACCGGACTTGCAAAAGCAGTTCGAGCATGTTGAGGCCTACGATATGATCGAAAGCCTCAAAAGTATGTTCCAGGCTCAGGCGAAGACTGAGAGGTATCAAGTCTCTCAGGATTTGCTGAGTTGCAAGCTTAAGGATGGTGATCCACTGAGTCCGCATGTGATCAAAATGGTTGGTTACGTCCAGTCTATGGAGAGGCTTGGCTACCCCATAAGCGAAGAGTTCGCTAAGGATATAATTCTGAACTCTCTTCCTAGTGCATATGGGCAGTTCATTTCGAACTACCACATGCATGGTATGGATAAGAAGCTCACTGAATTGCATGGGATGCTCAAGCAGGCAGAGGCGAATCTCAAGAAGGGCACCAGTCAAGTGTTGATGGTGCAGAATAAGGCTAAGTTCAAGAAGAGTTCTTGGACTAATAAGAAGGCTAAGTCAGGAGGAAAGCAGGCTCAGGACCCGGTCCCCAACGCTTCCTCAGGGACTAAACCATCTCCTTCAGCCGGATCCACTTGCTTCTACTGCAAGGCGGATGGACACTGGAAGAGGAACTGCAGCAAGTACTTGGCCGACAAAGCCAAGAGTGGAGGTATGACTTCCGACTCAGGTAATCTTGTTTGCAATGTTATAGACATATATCTTGCTGATGCACCTAATAGTTCTTGGGTATATGATACCGGATCAGTTATTCACATCTGCAACTCATTGTAGGGACTGGTAAGAACTAGGAGCGTATCAATAGGCGAGGTTGATATTCGAGTCGGTAACAAAGCAAGAGTTGCTGCGTTGGAAGTCGGCACGATGCAACTTCATTTACCTTCTGGATTCATTATGGAACTGAATAATTGTTATTATGTTCCAGTGCTCAGTCGAAACATTATTTCTGCTTCATGTTTGATGAGGCAAGGCTATGAGTCGAATATCAAGAATAATTGTTGTTCTTTGTATTTGAATGATATGTTTCACGGCTTTGCACCCGTCTAGGACGGGTTATTTATTTTGAATCTTGATGGTGAGTCAGTTTATAACATAAATGTTAAAAGGTTGAAACCAAATGATCTGAATATGACTTACTTTTGGCACTGTCGGCTTGGTCATATAAGTTGGAAACGCATGAAGAAGCTCCATGATGATGGACTCCTAACTTCGTTCGACTTGGAGTCGTTCGAGACATGCGAATCTTGCCTACTCGGCAAAATGACCAAGACACCTTTTGCAAAGAGTTGCGAAAGGGCGTCCGACTTGTTGGGCCTAGTACATAGTGATGTATGTGGACCAATGAGCACGACAACCAGGGGTGGTTATGAGTACTTCATTACCTTCACTGATGATTTGAGTAGGTATGGATATATCTACTTGATGAAACATAAGTAGGAAGCCTTTGAAAAGTTCAAAGAATTCCAGAAAGAAGCACAGAATCAACTCGGCAAGAAAATAAAGTTTCTTTGGTCGGACCGAGGAGGTGAGTACATGAGCCATGAGTTTGATGACCATCTAAAAAGTTGTGGAATAGTTCCTCAACTTACTCCGCCAGGAACGCCACAAAGGAATGGTGTTTCGGAAAGGCGGAATCGGACCTTGTTGGACATGGTACGATCAATGATGAGTCGGACAGATCTGCCTTTATCATTTTGGGGTTATTGTCTAGAAACAGCGACGTTCACACTAAACAGAGTACCATCAAAATCAGTAGAGAAGACACCGCATGAGATGTGGACAGGCAAAAAGCCAAGTTTGTCTTTTCTTAAGATTTTGGGCTGTGAAGCTTTTGTCAAGCGACTCCAGTCGGACAAGCTTACAGCCAAGTCGGATAAGTGTATTTTCGTGGGGTATCCGAGGGAAACCTTGGGTTACTACTTCTACAACCGAGAAGAGGGCAAAGTGTTTGTTGCTCGGAACGGTGTCTTCCTTGAGAAAGAGTTTCTCAATCGGGGAGTAAGTGGGAGCACGGTGCAGCTCGAAGAAATTCGAGAGGAACCGGCTAGTAGCGAGTCGGCAAAAACCTTGGAGGTTGAGCCGGCCGTGGCAGCTGAGCCGGCAGCAGCACCTATACTACGAAGATCGGCAAGATTACGAAGTGTTCGTGATGTGTTACTGTTAGACAATGATGAGCCGGCAAATTATTCGGAAGAGATGGTGGGATCTGATTCCGAGTCATGGCTTGGAGCCATGAGATCCGAGTTACAGTCCATGGATGAAAATCAAGTTTGGAACTTGGTTGATCTACCAGACGGTGCAAGACCCGTCGAGTGCAAATGGGTCTTTAAGAAGAAAACTGATATGGATGGAAATGTTTCCGTCTATAAAGCACGCCTTGTCACGAAGGGGTTCCGACAAGTTCAAGGAGTTGATTACGACGAGACTTTCTTGCCCGTAGCGATGCTTAAATCAGTTCGGATCATGTTAGATATAGCGGCCTATTTCGACTACGAGATATGGCAGATGGATGTCAAAACGGCTTTCCTTAACGGAAATTTAACCGAGGACGTGTATATGATACAGCCCGAGGGTTTTGTCGATCCAGCTAATGCTGGCAAGGTGTGCAAACTTCAGAATTCCATTTATGGGTTGAAGCAAGCATCTCAGAGTTGGAATATTCGCTTTGATGAGGTAGTCAAATCGTTTGGCTTCATCAAGAGTGATCATGATTCTTGTTTATACAAGAAGTTTAGTGGGAACAAAGTAAATTTTCTAATATTATATGTGGATGACATATTACTGATTGGAAATGATGTCCAGATGTTGCAAGAAACCAAGGAATCATTGGAAAGGAGTTTCTCAATGAAAGACTTGGGTGAGGCAACATACATCCTCGAAATCCGGATCTATAGAGATAGATCAAGGAGGCTCATTGGATTGAGTCAGAGTACTTATTTGGACAAAGTGTTGAAGAAGTTCAACATGGAATCGTCTAAGAAGGGGTTCTTACCGATGTCCCATGGTGTAAAACTTAGCAAGACTCAGTGTCCTTCGACAACTGATGAGCAAAGTCGGATGAGTGCGATTCCATATGCTTCTGCAGTCGGATCCATCATGTACGCCATGATTTGTACTAGGCCGGATGTTTCCTATGCTCTAAGTGTTGTGAGAAGATACCAGGCTGATCCTGGAGAGATCCACTGGACAACGGCTAAAAATATCCTAAAGTACTTGAGAAGGACTAAGGATATGTTCTTGGTTTATGGTGGTGAAGATGAACTCAGTGTAAAGGGTTACACGGATGCGAGTTATCTTACCGACTCTGATGATTCTCGTTCGCAATCCGGATACGTGTTTATTATAAACGGAAGTGCTGTGAGCTGGAAGAGTTCCAAGCAAGAGACTGTGTCTGCGTCTACAACAGAGGCTGAGTATATTGCCGCCTCGGAGGAAGCAAAGGAAGCTGTTTGGATGAGGAATTTCCTCATGGATCTTGGTGTGGTTCAGGGCTCATCCAATCCGTTGGACGTGTATTGTGACAACAATGGTGCTATTGCACAAGCCAAGGAACCTAGACAGCACCAGAAGAACAAGCACATACTCATGCAGTACCACCTGATTCGCCAGTTCGTGGATCAGGGTGATATCAAGTTATGCAAGGTACACACGGATGCAAATATTGCGGATCCGTTGACAAAGCCGTTACCACAGCCGAAGCATGAGGCACACCTGAGAGCCATGGGCATTAGATGCTTAGACATGTGATGTCGAAAGATTGACTCTAGTGCAAGTGGGAGACTGTTGGGAATATGCCCTAGAGGCAATCATGTACGATGAGATTTCCCATTGTATTCATAAAGATATTAAGTAGTCCTTGTATAAACATCTGATGTGTATCATTGAATATGTGATTAGGTTGTGGAACTATGCATTCATGTTGTTTGTACTAAATATCCTTGGTCATTGAGGTTGTGCTGGACACACAACTTAGACCAATGTGAAAGTTGGCTTGATGACTCGGTTCCACTTGTCATGAGCATGGAGATGCTATTCCAGCTTACACAGATTCGGCTAAAGAGTTTAGCGAGTCGGATTGACCCATATTGAGGTACAACGAACAAGTTGTCATTTGTATATCTCAATCAATGTAATCCTTAGACCTGAGGTTGTTGCATAGTCCGAGTTGAGGATCACCGACTTAGGTTCTGTCAAACGCTGATCCGTAACTGGGCAGTTATATAGGAAGGGTTCGGGTCGACTGAGAATCAAGCTGCGTGATGTGAATAACCAAGATGGGATTTTGCCCCTCCACTCGGAGAGATATTCTCTGGGCCCTCTCGTGAGATATGATTCGGAAAGCATGGCCATGCACGACTCGGTTAAGTGTTAACCGAGGCGATCGACTAAGAGTTAGTCGGGTGAATCACTTATCTCGGATCGAGAAGAGAGTCGGACTATTTAAGGGATGACATATATTCGCCTATAGTCTGACAAGGTATATCGTGAGGCAAAAGGGACTCAGACGTAAGTTGCATTGGAAAGGCAAGTTGTCATGACTCTTTGGTACTTGGGAGTCGGCACGTTCTGCTAGGAGCCGCTACCGACTGATCGATTGTGAGTCGGACTCCAATTGTGTCCAAGTAGCCATGAGCCTGTGGGGTCACACACTTAAGAGCAGGAGCAAGTTCGGATTGGATCTGAACCTGTAATCTGGTTGGGTTGGACCTAAACCTGATTAGGACTGAGTTAGTGAGTTGGACTCACGGTGACTAGTGTTATATGGGCTTTAGTGAATGGGTCGCGCGAGCAGAGCCCACGTTCACTCCCTATATATAGTGGAGCACCTTAACCCAAAAAGGTTAATCGTTGTTCGGTTAGGTCATTCCATGTGTTGGAAACCCTAGCTCCACAGCAGTCCTGCCGCCGTAACGAACCTAGCAGTTCGCCGCTGGCGCTCGTCCTTGTACGTGTGGATACCAGCAGAGGTGCTGTGCGATCAGCACCAGGACGATCGGATCGTGAGGACTGCACTGCATCAACTGACGCGCTTCATCAGTAATCCGCAACCGCGCGTCTAGTGGTAAACCTCGTGGCCTTCTACCTCAGCTAGATCTTGGGATCACCACGTTAGAGGAAAAAGTTTTGTTTTATCTCCGCGTGGCCCAACAGCTGTCGTCTTCGGCGCTTCATCCTTGGCCAAGCTGCTGGCATCGGAACTACTCGCCGAACGAGGCGGAGATGCCTGTTTCGCCGGCTTCGTCTTCCTCTTTGGTGGAGCCTTCACTTCCTTCTTCTTCTTCTTTTTCGATGGTGTAGCCTCACGACGCGAGGTGTGCTCGGGAAGCTCGTCGTCGTCGTCGTGACGTTCGAGGCTTCTACTCGCCTCGAGCTCGCGCTGATGTTGCCCGCGAGTTTTGCGAACCATCGGGGCGACGTCTTCCCTGGGCTCGTCGTCATCATCGTCATCATCACTCGCGTCGCTCCTGACGCCGCCCTTTGCAGGAGGTGACTCGCCCCCGTCCTGGACGGACGAGCTCGAGTTTTCGTCGTCCGTGGGTGGGAGCCACCCTTCCACTACTTGAAATAGCTGCAGCAGGCACGAGACAACATCAGTATAACCACGACAGCATCAACTGCGACTGCGAATGGTAGTGAAAGCAGCGACTTACCGTCGGAGCTGGATGCTTCGCGGTGTAGGTGGCGACCCCAGCCTTCGCGTCCAGGTATGCTGCCTCGGTGATCTTGTTCAGCGCCAGGACGTAGTCTTCGAGTTTCCACTCGGCGAGGCAGGATTTCGTCGAGTCCTCCCTGCCCGTGTACTCGTACATGTAATGGTCGCGGCGGGCCAGGGGAACGAGTCGCCGCCCGAGCCAACAGTTGTACAATTTAATGGTTTGAAGACCCTTCTTCTTCAGGACGCGGATGGTTTGAAGCATTTCGTCCATGACCATCCACTGGTCTACTGGGAGTTTTCTGACCTGGAGTCGGCGCGGTTCGGGCCGGTCGGCGGAGTACCTTGGGATCGCCACCTCGCCGTCTGGAGTCGCCTCAGTGACGTAAAACCAGGACTTCTTCCACTCGCTTGCCGCCTTTGCAGGCAGCATCAGGTCGAAGAAGGAGGCCTTCGACTTCAACTGAAACGTCAGGCCACCCGCAGCAAGCATTGGGCCGCCTGATTCTTCGCGACTGATCCTCCCGTGGAACAGATCTTGCCATCGGGGGAAGTAGGGCCTGCAGCCCAGGTAGCACTCGCAGAACGCCACGAAAATGGCGAGCTGCTCGATGCTGTGCGGGCCTAGGTCCGACGACTGGATCCCGTAGAAGGCGCAGAAGCGCCGAAAGAAGAGAGATATGGGAAACCCCAGCCCCCGATCCAGGTGGCTGGTGAAGCAAATAAATTCTCCCTCGCGCGGGTCCGGAGTCACCTCTACGGCCGCGGGGATGCGCCACCTGCCGGCGCGCAGGACCCCGGCCTCCTCGAAGGATGCCAGTAGCGCTCTGGTGCACTTGGTGGAAAGGTTCGCGGAGGTCGGAGGATTTTGGATCGATTGGATCACGATGCGGAGGAAAACGGAGATGGGCGAAATCGGAGGAAATGACGAAGGAGTGGTTCCCCGATCGCCTGCTATTTCCTTTATATAGCGGTTGTTACCCGCCAATTCCGGGAGTCGTTACTACGCGGTGATTACGCTGAAGTTACCGTTGGATTACCCCAACGGCTAGTTTGAATGCATCTGACGGTCCATTCGACTCGCCGACCCAATCACTACAACAGTGACTAAACATTTCGCCGACCCGTTCGCCGAGCTGCGACCCGACTGACTGCTGTCATTGCGACTAGAATAACTGGTTTTTCCTTTATTCAGGAGTCCGCCGCCGATTCGACTGGGCGTCCACATTGGACCCGTATACTCCGACTGCCAACGAACACCTGTGACCAATCAACGATGGCCTCGGGGACTACTGATGGGGATATGCCTACCGGGGTATACCTAGCAGGACGTTTCCGACCGGCCCAGGAACTGGCGAGTGGGCCTGCAGGACGGCGACTGGATCAAGACCTGGCGTAGATTCAAGCGACTGGAAGCTGAAGGCCCAGGAGAGTAGATAGGCGCAGTCGGATTAGGTTAAACGATTGCCGAAACCTTAACTGATTCGGTTGGGATATGTAAACCCTAGGGGGGTGAGTCTATATAAACCTCCCTAGAGGGCGTGTAGAGGATACGTTCCATCATCCACCCCAGCGACTCGCCGCCTAGCCGCCGAGCTCGCCCCATTGTACTTCCATCATAATACAATCCAGCAGGAGTAGGTATTTACCCTCCGGGGGGCCGAACCTGGGTAAAACCCTGTGTCTCCGCCCTCATCTCGCACCGCAGATGGCTGGCCGCCCTTGCCCCATGTTCTACTACTCGCTGCCGATTGCAGCATCTGCCGTGGTCATTCCCACGACATACTAGTTTTGTCACAAAGTACAAATTAAGTTTATCTCAATCTGAACTAAGGGTGGCACAATGTAATGGAAAGTAAGTTCCATAATGAATTTGGATGAGTTCCAAAGTTAAGACATTGTGACAGATACTAGAACAAAAAGCTGAGTATATGACTGCTATTATAGCAGCTAAAGAGGGCATTTGTGTCAAGTAGTTTGTTATCAAACTAGGTGTAGTTCACAACGGGACAATACTATGAAGATATATTGTACGACAATATTATCAACATGTTTTAACCCCAAAGAACTAAAGGTCTCACCAAAGGACCAAATTTATACAAAGCCATCTCATTAGAGAATGAGTGATGCGTAGAGACGCAAAGACATGCAATTATACACGGACCTGGAAGTGTCAGATCCGGAGATCAGTTGACCACTAGCAATCGTGTACATACGACACCAGAAAGCCATAGGTGTTGAATACACAAAGGTTTGAAACTAGATTATTGACTCTAGTGCAAGTGGGAGACTGTTGGAGATATGCCCAAGAGGCAATAATAAAGTGGTTATTATCATATCTTCATACTTATGATAAATGTTTACATACCATGCTATAGTTGTATTAACCGGAAACATTAATACTTGTGTGATTTGTAAACATAAAAGAGTCCCTAGTAAAGCCTCTTGTTAAACTAGCTTGTTGGTTAATATATGATCATGGTTTCCTGATCATCAACATAGAGATGTTATTAACAAAAGGGTCATATCATTAGAAGAATGATGTGATGGACATACTCCTATAGTTAAGCGTAGCATAAAGATCAAGTCATTTAATATAGTTCATTTGCTATAAGCTTTCTGATACATAGTAACCTAATTCCTTCGACCATGAGATCATGTTAATCACCATCACCGGAAGGATGATTTGATGACATCAAAAAACACACTGTAACTGGGTGGCTATAAGGTGGCATTGAGTGTTCAGAAAGTATGGGTTTAGGCTCATGGATCAAGAGTGGGATTTGTCCATCCATATGACGGATAGATATACTCTGGGCCCTCTCGGTGGAATGTCATCCAATTAGCTTGCAAGCATGTGACTGGCTCACAAGGGATCACATATCACGGGAACGAGAAAAGAGTACTTATCGGTAACGAGGTTGAACTAGGTATGCAGAGATACCGACGATCAAAACCTCGGATAAGTAAACTATCGTGAGACAAAGGGAAATTGGTATCGTTTGTAAATGGTTCATTCAATCGCAAAGTAATCGTAGAAATATGTGGGAGCCATATGAATTTCCAGATTCCTCTATTGGTTATTGATCGGAGAAGTGTCTCGGTCATGTCCACATAATTCACGAACCGTAGGGAGACACACTTAAGGATTCAATGTTGTTGAGTAGTTATGGAATGATGAGTAAGAGACCGAATGTTGTTCGGAGTCTCGGATGGGATCCGGGATATCACGAGGAGATCCGGAATGGTCCGGAGAATAAGATTCATATAAGGAAAGTCCTGTTTCGGAGTTCGGGAATGATTCCGGTGTTTTCACCAGGAATGTTCTAGAAGGGTCTGGAAGGTCCGGCACTCCGGAGGGGAAGGGTACATGAATGTGTCATGACAATGTGGAATGGTTGCATCATGTACTAGGTCACTTGGCTGGGCAAAATAAAGGGAGAAATCAAATCCTAGTTTGAAAGTCAAACGCCAATTTGAAAAAGTCAAACGACAAGTTTGCTTGGTGGAGGGAGAGTAGGAAACCTACTTGGGGAGGAAGTCCCACTCCTCCACCCGCCGGCCAAGGAGGAGGAGTTGGAGGAGGACTCCCTCCTCCTAGCTGCCTCCCTCCCACCTATAAAAGAAGGGGTAGGGTGCCCCCTACCCTCACACACCTAAACCCTAGCCTCTAAGTCGCCGGCCACCTCCAAGCCGCCGCTGCCTAGGGACTCCTCTAAACTCGGCGAGTTAGGGTTTCCCCAAACCCTAGCCGCCGACCAAGCCCTCCCCTTGGTTCCCTCTAAACCGTAGATCGCGAAGGCCTCTCTCATACTCCACCATACTCGCTCCGGCTTAAGGCGAAGCCCTGCAAGATCTCCCCTCTACTTCCGGTACCACGCCGTCGTGCGGCCGGAATTGCGAGGAGAGTGCTACAACCTCCGCTGCCTGCTGGAACAAGGGAGAGGAAGGTCTTCATCGAGTACCGAACGTGTGACCGACTGCGGAAGCGCTGCCGGAACACAGCGCCGGAAGGATCGTCTACACGATCTTGAGATCAGAAGTGTACGACTACATCATCCACATGAATCTGGTCTCGTTAACCACTTTGGATCTTTGAGGGTTAGTATTCTATCAACTTGTTGCTACAATCTAGTAGATAGATCTTGGCTTGATCATAGATTAGATCTTGATTGTGTGTTCATGTGTTAGAAATTTTTTGTTTTCCATGCTACGAACCCCTATAGACCGAATGTTGTTCGGAGTCTCGGATGGGATCCGGGATATCACGAGGAGATCCGGAATGGTCCAGAGAATAAGATTCATATAAGGAAAGTCCAATTCCATAGTTTGGGAATGGTTCCGGTGTTTTCACCGGAATAATCTAGAAGGGTCTAGAAGGTTCACCGATCCAGAAGGGGAAGGGTACATGAATATGTCATGACAAAGTGGAATGATTGCATCATGTCCTAGGTCACTAGGATAGGCATTTAAAAGAGAGAAATCAAACTCCAAAATTGAAAGTCAAAAGGCAAGTTTGAATAGTCAAACTGGGACAATGGTTCCTGTTGGAGGGAGAGGAAACCTCCTCTCCCTCCACCGCCGGCCAAGGAGGAGAGGGAGTTGGGGGAGGATTCGACCTCCCTCCCCTAGACGCCCCTCCCTCTCATAAATAAAGGGGAGGGGGCTGCCCCTCACCACAAACCACAAACCCTAGACCCCCAAGCCGCCGCCACCCAAGCCGTCATCGCCCTAGTGCCTCCGCCGCTGCTGGCCCCACCTACTATCCTCGGCCTCTAAACCCTAGTTGCCATGGAATCACCCTACTCCACCTACCCACTCTAGCTTAAGGCGAAGCCCTGCGGGATCTCCCCTCTAAACTCCGACACCACACCGTCATGTTGCCGGATTCGCGAGGAGAGAACTACAACCTCCACTGCATGCTAGAACAAGGGAGAGGAAGGTCTTCATCAAGTACTGAACATGTGACCGATTGCGGGATAGCTGCCAGAACACGCTGCCGGAAGGATCGTCTACGCGGTCTTGAGATCAGCAAGTGAACGACTACATCACCCACGAGAATCTGCTCTCGTTAACCTCTTTGGAATCTTCTAGGGTGAGTACTCTATCGACTTGTTGCTACAATCTAGTAGATAGATCTTGGCTTGTGTGTGTTCATGCGGTAGAATTTTTTTGTTTTCCTTGCTACAAACCCCTATAGTGGTATCATATCCGTGTCTATATGTAGATCTGTTACACGAGTAGAACACAATGGTCATTATGGGCGGTGGTGCTTTTATTATCAATTGCTTCTTGTGTACTCTGCATCTTGCGATATGTTGGGTTGGAGCGGCCTGGGCTAACCTTACATGACATCGTTCATGAGACTTGCTCCACGCTCAACACACAACTTGTATTGCATAAGTGTCTTTGCGGGTGTATGTCTCTCCCATCATAGTAATGATTCAATTTAAAATGGGCACTTGATAGTTCAAACATCAACGTTGTGGTTCTTGTTCGTAAGTTAGGACGATACTTATTGAAAGCCACAAACCACATAAAATATGCAAAGAAAATTAGAGGCGTCTAACTTTGTTTTGCAGGGGTGTGATGTGATGTGATATGGCCATGATTGTGATTATATGTGATGTATGGAATGATCCTTATTGTAAGTCGGCAAACAGCAGGAGCCTTATGGTTGTCTTTTAATTTCGTTAAGACCTGTGTGTCTATTATTCAAAGTAGTTGTAATAGTTTATGCTGGTGGACGACGACCATGGAGCGCTGTCATTGACCTTGACGCCACGCTGGTGATGATGGAGATCATGTTCGTGCTTGAAGATGGAGATAGGAAGCACAAGAAGAAAGGCCATATCATATCACATTTTTTGAATTGCATGTGATGTTAATACTTTTATGCATATTGTATTGCTTAGATCGCGACGGTAGCATTATAAGATAATCCCTCTCTTAAAATATCAAGTTATAAAGTGTTCATCCTTAGTAGGCACCATTGCCAAGACTCGTTATTTCGAAGCACCACGTGATGATCGGGTGTGTTAGATTCTTCGAGTGTATACAACGGGAGCCAGCCAGATTTGCTCATGCAGAAACTAAGGTTTAATCTTGACGAACCTAGCATGTACAGACATGGTCTCGGAACACGGATCACCGAAAGATAAAGCATGAGTCATATAGTAGATATGATGAACATGTTGATTGTTTGCCTTTGAAACTACATTATGTCTCGTGATGATCGGACTTTATGTAGTGGATTTGGTTCGTGTGATCACTAAAACAATGTGAGGGATATTGTTGAGTGGGAGTTCACCTAGATTAATTTAATTATTAATTAGAAATCAATTTGTCATAAACTTAGTCTAAACTATTGCAAATATATTGTAGATCAATGGCGGCCCCTACCATCAATTTTAATGCGTTCCTAGAGAAAGAAAAGTTGAAAAACAATGGAAGCAACTTCGCGGATTGGTTCCGCAATTTTAGGATTGTCCTCAATGCTGGTCAGTTGACCTATGTGCTGGATGCACCGCTGGGTGACCCACATGCAGGAGATGCTACCGATGATGAGAAAAATGTTTTCCGTACTCGGAAGAACTCCACGGTTCAGTGTGCTATCATGTATGATTTGAAATCAGAGCTTCAAAAGAGGTTTGAAAACTTTGACCCACATGATATTGTCCGTGAACTCAAAATGATATTTGAGTCTCACGCAACAGTTGAGAGTTATGAAGCTTCTGAAAAGTTCTTTAACTGCAAGATGGAGGAGGGCAGCTCCGTCAGTGAGAATGTGCTTAAGATGTCTGGGCACGCCAATAAGCTCCAGAGCTTGGGAATAATAATTCCTAATGCTTTGGGGATTCACCATGTCCTCCAGTCACTACCAACAAGTTACAAGAACTTTGTGATGAACTATAACATGCAACGCATGGATAAGACGTTGCCAGAACTCTTCTCTATATTGAAGTCTACGGAATTGGAGATCAAGAAAGAGCACCAAGTGTTGATGGTCAATAAGACCACCAATTTTAAGAAGCAAGGCAAGTATAAGAAAAAAAAAACTTCAAGAAGGGCGGTAAGAAAGCGACTGTGCCGGCGAATAAGACCAAGGCTGGGCCTAAGCCTGATACTGAGTGCTTTTACTGCAAGGTAGAAGCTCACTGGAAGCAGAATTGCCCCAAGTACTTGGCGAATCTGAAGAACGGCAACATCAAGAAGAAAGGTATATCTGATATACATGTTATTGATGTGTATCTTACTAGTAGTCATAGTAGTGCCTGGGTATTTGATAATGGTTCGGTTGCTCATATTTATAACTCGAAACACGTGCTGCAGAATAGACAGAAACTAGTGAAGAACGAGGTGACGATGCGCGTTGGAAATGGATCAAAGGTTGATGTGATCGCGGTCGGCATGCTGCCTCTTCATCTACCATCGGGATTAGTTTTATACTTAAATAATTGTTATTTAGTGCATGCGTTGAGCGTGAACATTATATCCAGATCATATTTATTGCGAGACGGTTACTTGTTTAAGTCCAAGAATAATGGTTGTTCGATTTATATGAGTAATATCTTTTATGGTCATGCATCCTTGATAGATGGTCTATTTTTGTTGAATCTCGATTGTAGTAATACACATGTTAATAATATAGAAGCTAAACGTTTGAAATTAAGCGATAACTCAACATATATGTGGCACTGTCATCTTGGTCATATCGGAATAAAGCGTATGAAGAAACTCCATTCTAATGGACTTCTTGAATCACTTGATTTCGAATCACTTGAAAGATGCAAAGCATGTATGATGGGTAAAATGACTAAGACTCCATTTTTTGTTATGATGGAGCGAGCTACGGACTTATTGGAAATCATACATACCGATGTGTGTGGCCTGATGAGTATGGCATCACGCGGTGGTTATCGTTATGTTCTTACTTTCACGGATGACTTGAGTAGATATGGGTATATCTATTTCGTGAAACATAAGTCCGAAACTTTTGAGAAGTTTAAAGAATTTCAAAGTGAAGTAGAGAATCAACGTAACAAGAAGATTAAATTTCTACGATCTGATCGTGGAAGTGAATATCTAAGTTACAAATTTGGCGAGCATTTGAAGAAATGCGGAATACTTTCACAATTTACACCGCCGGGAACACCACAATGTAATGGTGTGTCCGAACATCGTAATCGAACTCTCTTGGATATGGTTCGTTCTATGATGTCACTATAGATTTACCGTTATCATTTTGGGGTTATGCATTAGAAACATCCGCATTCAATTTAAATAGGGCACCATCTAAGTCCGTTGAAACGACACCGTATGAATTATGGTTTGGGAAGAAACCTAAATTTTCGTTCCTTAAAGTTTGGGGTTGTGAAGCTTATGTACAGAAGTTACAACCCGACAAGCTTGAACCCAAAGCGAAAAAATGTGTTTTCATAGGATACCCGAAGGAAACTTTTGGGTATACCTTCTATCATAGATCCGAGGGCAAAATCTTCGTTGCCAAGAATGGATCCTTTCTGGAGAAGGAGTTTCTCTCGAAAGAAGTGACTAGAAGGAAAGTAGAACTCGAGGAGGTTGTCGGATGTTCTCTCGTATTTGAGAGTAGAGCAGCACCAAAAGAAGTTCCTGTGGTGCCTACACCAATAAGAGAGGAAGATAATGATGTTGATCACGAAAATTTGGTCTAAGTTACTATGGAACCTCGTAGGTCAACTAGGACTCGTACCACTCCCGATTGGTATGATCCCGTTATGAGTGTCATGTTGGTGGATGATGCCGATGACCCTGCGACATATGAAGAAGCGATGATGATCCCAGATTCCAATAAATGGCAAGAAGCCATGAAATCCGAGATTGGATCCATGTGCAAAAACCAAGTATGGACTTTGGTGGACTTACCGGATGGCCGGAAGGCTACCGAGAACAAATGGATTTTCAAGAAGAAAACAGATGTTGATGGTAATGTAACCGTCTATAAAGCTCGACTTGTTGCAAAAGGGTTTCGACAAATTCAAGGAGTTGACTATGATGAGACTTTCTCACCGGTATCAAAGCTAAAGTCCGTGAGGATTTTATTAGCAATCGCTCCATATTATGATTATGAGATATGGTAGATGGATATCAAAACGACGTTCCTCAATGTAGACATTGATGAAGAGTTGTATATGGTACAACCCAAAGGTTTTGTCGATCCTAAAGATGCTAACAAGGTATGCAAACTTCAACGATCCATTTATGGATTGAAGTAAGCATCCCGAAGTTGGAATCAACATTTTGATAAAGTAATCAAAAGTTTTGGTTTTATACAAACTTATGGAGAAGCTTGTATTTACAATAAAGTGAGTGGGAGCTCTATAGCATTCCTAGTACTATATGTGGATGACATATTGTTGATTGGAAATGATATAGATCTTCTTAAAAGTGTCAAAGATTATTTGAATAATAGTTTTTCAATGAAGGATCTTGGCGAAACTGCTTACATATTAGGCATAAAGATTTATAGAGATAGATCGAGACGCCTAATATCGCTTTCACGGAGTACATATTTGGACAAAGTTCTAAAGTGGTTTGGAATGGAAGATAGTAATAAAGGGTTCTTGCCCATGTTGCCCAATACGACCTTGAGTAAAACTCAAAGTCCCGCTATGGCAGAAGATAGAGAGAATGAGTAAGACTCCCTATGTCTCAACCATTGGATCTATCATGTATGCCATGCTATGTACTAGACCCGACATTTCATATGATGTTAGTTTAACTAGCAGATATCAAAGTGATCCAGGGGTGGATCATTGGACAACGGTCAAAAACATCCTTAAGTACTTGAGAAGAACTAAGGATATGGTTCTTTCTTATGGAGGTGATGAATAACTCATTGTTAATGGTTACACCGATGCTAGTTGGAACACCGATCCAGATGATTCTCAATCTCAATCTGGATACGTATTTATTTTGAATGGTGCAGCAGTGAGCTGGAGGAGTGTAAAGAAAGCATTGTGGCGAGATCTTCAACTGAATCGGAATACATAGCTGCTTCAGAGGCTTCACAAGAGGTGATATGGATGAAGGAGTTCATTACGGAGCTCGGTGTGGTTTCCAGTGCGCTGGACCCAATGTCTATCTATTGTGATAACATGGGCACCATAGCCAATGCGCAGGAGCCAAAGCCACACAAGAAGCTGAAGCATATCAAGCTACACTTTCACGCTATTCCAGAGCATGTCCAAGATGGTGACATAAAGATTTGCAAAGTACACACATATCTGAATGTGGCAGATCCATTGACTAAACCTCTTCCGAGGGCAAAACATGACCAGCACCAAACCGCCATGGGTGTTCAGTATATTACCATGTAATCTAGATTAGTTGACTCTAGTGCAAGTGGGAGACTATTGGAGATATTCCCTAGAGGCAATAATAAAAGTAGTTATTATTATATCTTTGTGTTTATGATAAATGTTTACATTCATGCTATAATTGTATTAACTGGAAACATTAATACTTGTGTGATTTGTAAACTTGTTAGAGTCCCTAGTAAAGCCTCTTTGTAATACTAGCTTGTTGGTTGATAGATGATCATGGTTTCCTGATCATGAACATTGAGATGTTATTAACAACAAGATCATATCATTGTCAGAATGGTGTGATGGATATACTCCTATAGATAAGCGTATCATAAAGATCAAGTCATTTCAATAGTTCGTTTGCTATAAGATTTCAAATACATAGTAACCTAATTCCTTCGACCATGAGATCATGCTAATCACCATTACCGGATGGATGCTTTGATGACATCAAACACCACTTCATAACTGTGTGGTTATAAAGGTGGCATTGAGTGTTCGGAAAGTATGTGTTGAGGCACATGGATCAAGAGTGGGATTTGTCCATCCATATGATGGATAGATATACCCTGGGCCCTCTCGGTGGAATGTCATCCAATTAGCTTGCAAGAATGTGACTGGCTCACAAGGTATCACATATCACAGGAACAAGTAAAGAGTACTTATCAATAACGAGGTTGAACTAGGTATGCAGAGATACCGACGACCAGGCCTCGGGTAAGTAAAATATCGTGAGACAAAGGGAAATTGGTATCGTATGTAAATGGTTCATTCGATCGCAAAGTAATCGTAGAAATATGTGGGAGCCATATGAATTTCCAGATTCCTCTATTGGTTATTAATCGGAGAAGAGTCTCGGTCATGTCTGCATAATTCACGAACCATAGGGAGACATACTTAAGGATTCGATCTTGTTTAGTAGATATGGAATGTGAGTAAGAAGATCGAATGTTGTTCAGAGTCTCGGATGGTATCCGGGATATCACGAGGAGATCCGAAATGGTCCGGATAATAAGATTCATATAAGGAATGTCCAGTTCCGGAGTTCGGGAATGGTTCCGGTGTTTTCACCAGAATAATATAGAAGGGTCTAGAAGGTTCGCCAATCCAGAAGGGGAAGGGTACATGAATGTGTCATGACAAAGTGGAATGATTGCATCATGTCCTAGGTCACTAGGCTGGGCATTTAAAAGAGAGAAATCAAACTCCAAAATTGAAAATCAAAAGGCAAGTTTGAATAGTCAAACTAGGACAATGGTTCCTGGTGGAGGGAGGAGAAGAAACCTCCTCTCCCTCCACCGTTGGCCAAGGAGGATAGGGAGTTGGGAGAGGATTCGACCTCCCCTTCCCCTAGTCGCATGATGTCTACGCACTTCTATTCTTGTAGATAGTTATTGGGCCTCCAAGTGCAGAGGTTTGTAGAACAACAACAAGTTTCCCCTAACGGATCACCCAAGGTATATCGAACTCAGGGAGGAAGTGGTCAAAGGTATCCCTCTCAAGCCACCCTGCAATCAAGATACAAGAAGTCTCTTGTGTCCCCAACACACCCAATACACTTGTCAGGTGTATAGGTGCACTAGTTCGGCGAAGAGATAGTGAAATACAAGTGGTATGGATGATTGTAAGACAACGGTGCCAGAAAAGATCTTGATAGCATGGAAGAGACTGGAAGCAAGCAAACATGCAATAGATCTATATGCAAACAGTGTTTCAATGATTAGAAACAAGGCCTAGGGATCATACTTTCACTAGTGAACACTCTCAAATAAATATCTTCTCTTAATGATACTACCCTGAACTACTCTCCGGTTGGAAACTCTAATCCATGGTAGGGCTATAACATCACTCCTCAAAGTCCGCCTTCCCCAATCTAGATAACCCCACACTATCACCTTGAGCGCTAGATGGTTCCAACAAACACCACAATTTAATAGAGACAACCAACTCAAAATATACTCATGATAAATATATATGTAATATAGCCTAAGTGCCACACACGGTGTGCACGCTGTCACTTTTACAAACATGGGGAAAATCATAGATCTATTGAAGCATGATGAGTATTTATGTAGACTCTAGCCTAAGTGCCACCACGGTATGCATGCTGTCACTTTCACACACGTGGGGAGAGCCATAGATCTATTAAAGCACTTGAGTAATATAGTAGATGTACTTTATTACAAAGCTCATGATCACAACATGATCACGCATAGAGAGAGAGATGAAAACATAGCTACCAGTAGATCCCTTAGCCTCGAGGAAGAACTACTCCCTCCTCAGCATGGGAATCAGTAACGGTGATGGAGATTGATGGATATGGTGGTGGAGATCGAAGGATATGGCTCTCGGGGCACTTCCCCATCCCGGAAGGGTGCCGGAATAGAGACTTTCTGTCCCCTAAATCTCCCCTTTGGTGGCGGCGGCGCTGCGGAACTTTTCGTGGCTTTCTGGTTGATGATTTAGGGTTTTTGGGTCGGAGGCTTCTTATAGGCGAAGGAGGCAAGGTTGGTGGAGGGCCAGGGGCCCCACACCCCCTGTGGGCGCCTCCAGGGCTAGCCCGCGCCTACCTAGGGTGTGGCTACCCTGGTGTCCTCCTCCATCTCTGCTTCATCGTTCTGTGTCGTGTCGGGTAAAATAATGACTTTGGCTTTTGTCCTGTCCAATTCAGAGAATATTGATTTTCTGCCTTTTTCTGGAACCAAAAAAAGAAGAAAATAGGCAACTGGCACTGTGGAATCTTGTTAATAGGTTAGTCCAGAAAACATATAAAAATTCCTCAAAGTGTAGAAAAAACATAAGACAAATGATATAAAACAAGCATGGATCATCAAAAATTATAGATACGCTTACGACGTATCAAGCATCCCCAAGCTTAACTCCTGCTCGTCCTCGAGTAGGTAAGTGATAAAAAGAATAATTTTTAAGGTGACATGCAGCATAACAATCATGATCAAACCATTTGTAAAGCATTGAAAGCTGGGATCAAAGTACTCTAAAAATGATCATGAAAGATGTAGTTCTAACAATAAGACATAGTAACTATGCATGCAACATGAAAGGTTACAAACAAAGATCATGAATAACAATGCATTGAAAGACGTTTGTTTCTTTCACATATAGAAAACATAGCATAGTGGCATTCAGCTTGTCCCTCATGGAGTAGCAAATAGATGCATAGGACACCTTCAAAGTTCATAAGAGTGACTAGATACAAATAGTTCAAGAACAAGCAATATCAACAATATGCATCAATAAATAAGTTTTGGGACAATGCACATAGAACTAAGAATGGCAACTATGCTCTCTTAATTGGTGCCTAATGATAGAAGGTGGAGACTCGATATAATGGTGGAAGAAAGGCCCTTCATAAAAGAGGGAAGCAGGGATTTCAAGTCTCAAAAAGAGCTTCCAAAAATTATGGTACTTGTTAGCTTTCAGCTCTCATTGCCCCTATCATAAGCATCTTGAAGTGATTAAGGTTAAAGTGAACAAACTATGGAGTATATGCTTGACAAAGTATAAGTTGGAAATCTCATGTCCCTTGAATACTAGGGATGCTCCTCATGCTACTCAACTTTAGTTACCGGTAAGTTCTTGGCATAGTAAGTACATGTGTATCATAGAGAACCGCCAACGGGATACCCACTGCACATGATACAAGAGTTATCCCATATCAAAATGACAAGGCAAGTAGACAATGAGCATCTCAGCAGTCTTCTTATTTACCATGGGAAATGGTGCTTTTTTCTCTCTTTCCTCCTTTCTCATCTCTTTTTTTCCTTTTCTCAATCTCTTTTTTCTATCTCTCTTTTTTTATAAGAAGAATGCTTCATAGATTGCTCACTATGGTGATGCTGCAAGTTTCCACCATGATTAGGCATGGCTTAGGCTAGCGGTCCAGACATTTCTCTAACACACATACATAACTCCATGGACTTACAAGCTCTCCTTTCATTTCACACCGACGACATCCATAAAAAAAAGAGCATGATATCAACTGGGTACAATGTACAAATGCAATGTTGAAAGCGTTCCCCATGACAACATGGTTCTGCTAATCCCAACTTATAAGTGCAAGCATATACAACATAGATGACACACTGGTTCAAGTTTATTAGGGGAAATAAAAATAAAGTGTGCCATCAAGTTTGTGAGAGCTTTAATCACTAATTTTCACATAACAAAATGACTTTTTAATTGGTAGGTAGATAAAACAAGAATATACTTGGAATGGTGTAACACACCATGCATAGGAATTTATAGTGGACACTCTAGAATAACTTGGTTTCTTGGGAGTTGGATGCATGAGTAGAGCTTACTCATACAAGTGGAGGCTAGCAAAAGACTGGGAGCGACCAACTAAGAGAGCGATAATGGCCATAATCATGTAGAGCGACAAAACATTACTGATCAAAGCATAAAGTGGTACTACAAGTCAAAAACTAAATGATCATAGAGGCTATGGTGACCGGTTCATAGTCATAACATGGTGTGAGAATGTGCCAAGTTAACCCAAACAAAGCATCAAAGGAGAATACCACTATATTATGCTTTTGTATGCTAAAACAACGCATGATTCTTTCAAGGCACATTAAGCAATCTCAGTTGTTTGGAACAAGTCATGCTACAACAATAATCACTAAGCATAAGGTCAAAACAACATCTACCATGACACGATAAAGTCTAAGTCATAGTCAAAACAAGCTCCCTTTTGTACCACTATAAGCATGAAACTTCCTACTCTTTTCCAACACCAATCGACTTATTTGAAACAACTCGCAAGGATAATAATCAATAAAGATCAGTGATCTTTGTCTTGCAAATCCACAAAGAATAACTAAAAAGTTCTAAGATGAAATCACAAGAAAACTTAGGCTAAACACATCGCTAGCAAAATTGAACACTCATAGAACATTAAGAGTGAAAACTAGAGTGTTCTAGGCAATGAAAACAGAGTGTGTCTCTCTCAAAAAGAAGTGTGCTGGGATAAACCAACTTATTCAAGCAAACAAAAACCAAAAACAAAAACAAAGACGCTCCAAGAACAATACAACAATGCATGAAACAATAAAAACGAAGTGTCTAGAAAGACCTAAGATTTTTATTGATGATGAAGGGGATTCCTTGGGCATCCCTAAGCTTTGACGCTTGTACCTCTTGAATATTTCTTGGGGTGACACGGGATGGCATCCCTAAGCTTGAGCTTTTGTCCATTCTTCATCTCATTACGTCATTCTTCCTTTACACCTGAAATTTTTCTTTATACAAAACTTCACACAATCTTCATTAGCAACATTAGTGCATCCAAAAGATAATAGACCTTTGGGGTTAGTTTCAAAACAGAAAAACTTTTACTAAAAACACAAGCTACTGCAGCAATACCCTTCAAAAGCTCAATTTCCCAAAAAGAACCCAAAAAGGAATCAATAAGAAGCAAATGCACATAATGACAGAAATCTGTCAAAACAATAGGTAGAAACTGATTTTTTCGAAGACCTTTTATTGCTAAAATAAAAAAGTGTTGAACGAACGAAAGTTAGCTAACAACCTGGGGGATTTATTCATTAAATTACAGCTCAATCCGACTAGAGATTTTACACGATTTTTTATAGTGGAGCACAAAAATCTGTTTCGGGACAACATTTCCCCAAATCTTACTTCCCTATCATTAGAGGTTATTCTTGGCACAAAAACTACACAAATAGGATAAGGAGAGGTTATTACAGAAGTAATTCTTCCAAGACTTAAGAAAACTATTGGGTTATCTCCAAGAAGTACTTTCTTTAACGCCTTTAAGTTAGGCTTGATAGTTTGAGAAGATGCTCACATAAGAAATATGAAATGAAGTAAAAGAGAGCATCAAGAAGCAAATTCAAAACACATTTAAGTCCAACCACTTCCCATGCATAGTAATCTTGTAAAGAAACAAGTCATGAAAGCACAAAGCAACAAGCATAGGAAAGCAAAACAAGTACAACTTCATGATTTTCAACATAAAGAGGGGAAACTTAATATTATTGAGATACATAAAAACATGTTTCCCTCTCTCATAATAACTTTCAGTAGCAACATGAATAAAATTAACAATATAACTATCACATAAAACATTCTTATCATGAGCCACATGCATAAAATGGTTATTACTCTCCACATAAGCATAGTTATTCTTATTAATTGTAGTGGGAGCAAATTCAACAAAATAGCTATCATTATTATTCTCATCACCATAGTCATCAAATATAGGAGGCATATTGTAATCACAATATATTTTCTCCTCAATACTAGGTGGACTAAAAATATCATATTCATAATTCTAATCATCATATATTGGAGGTTTGGTATCATCATAAGCAATACAATAGCTATCTTCCAAAGCTGGAGAACTAAAAAGATCATTTTCGTAAAAACTAGCTTTCCCAAGCTTAGATGTTTCGATAGCATTAGCAATAATGGTGTTCAAAGAATTCAAACTAATTACATTGCTATTAGCATGCAAATAAAGTTCCATAGGTTTTTTAATTTTCTCTTCAAACAGTTCATGTCCTAACTCAAGGTAAATACTATAAAGCTCTCTAATTTTGTTGTTGTTTTCCATTAAGCCTAACTAGTGAAAACAAGAAAAAAAATACAAAATTGCATAATCTAAAGGAAATAACTTCGAGCACTAGATACAAGGTATATAAAAACTTAGCACTCAAGGTGTATCAAGCAACCCTGCAATCAAGATACAAAGAAGTCTCTTGTGTCCCCAACACACCCAATACACTTATCAGGTGTATAGGTGCACTAGTTCGGCAAAGAGATAGTGAAATATAAGTGGTATGGATGATTCTAAGACAATGGTGCCAGAAAAGATCTTGACAACGTGGAAGAGACTGGAATCAAGCAAACATGCAACAGATCTAGATGCAAATAGTGTTTCAATGCTTATAAACAAGGCCTAGGGATCATACTATCACTAGTGAACACTCTCAAATAAATATCTTCTGTTAATGATACTACCTTGAACTACTCTCCGGCTGGACACTCTAATCCATAGTAGAGCTATAACAACACTCCTCAAAGTCCGCCTTCCCCAATCTAGATAACCCCACACTGTCACCTTGAGCGCTAGATGGTTCCAACGAACACCACAATTTCATAGAGACAACCAACTCAAAATATACTCATGATAAATATATATGTAATCTAGCCTAAGTGCCACACACGGTGTGCACGCTATCACTTTCACACACATGGGGAAAAGCATAGATCTATTGAAGCATGATGAGTATTTATGTAGACTCTAGCCTAAGTGCCACTACGGTATGCACGCTGTCACTTTCACACACGTGGGGAGAGCCGGATATATATTAAAGCACTTGAGTAACAGAGTAGATCTACTTGATTACAAAGCTCATGATCACAACATGATCACGCATAGAGAGAGATGAACACATAGCTACCGGTAGAGCCCTTAGCCTCGACGAAGATATACTCCCTCCTCATCATGGGAATCAGCAACGGTGATGGAGATGGTGATGGAGATCGATGGATTTGGTGGTGGAGATCGAAGGAGATGGCTCCAGGGGTACTTCCCCATCTCGGCAGGGTGCCGGAATAGAGACTTTATGTCCCCCGAATCTCCCCTTCGGTGGCGGCGGCGCTGCAGAACTTTTCGTGGTTTTCTGGTCGATGATTTAGGGTTTTTGGGTCGGATGCTTCTTATAGGCAAAGGAGGCAAGGTCGATGGATGGCCAGGGGGCCCACACCCCCTGTGGGCGCCTCCAGGGCTGGCCCGCACCCACCTAGGGTGTGGCCACCCTGGTGTCCTCCTTCATCTCTGCTTCGTGGTTCCGTGTCGGGTAAAATAATGACTTTGGCTTTTGTCTTGTCCAATTCCGAGAATATTGATTTTCTGCCTTTTCTAGAACCAAAAACAGAAGAAAACAGACAACTGGCACTGTGGCATCTTGTTAAGAGGTTAATCCATAAAACATATAAAAATACCTCAAAGTGTAGAGAAAACATAAGACAAATGATATAAAACAAGCATGGAGCATAAAAAATTATAGATACGTTTACGACATGTCACCGCCCCTCCCTCTCATAAATAGAGGGGAGGGTGTAACACCCTCGGATCGGTCCTATGCAAGTTTTAGTGATTACCACCAAACTCGCATAGAAACGATTTAAAGGTGCCCACCAGAAACTTCCGTACGGGTGGAAAACAAAGTAATATCATTACATAATAGTCCACGATGGAACCCACAAAACAGATATATACAACAACGGCTCTATGAGTCAAGAATACAGATATACATGACAAAGATCCAAATCACCTTGAAAATGGTACAACATCCGACTTCGGACAAGATGCAAATGGGGCTAAGAGCCTCGAAGAATAACCAATGGCGTCCATAAGGCATCAGGATCTTCTTCATCTCTAGTAAATTGCTTCTTGTGGGGGAAATACGCCCTTTCATCCCAAAAGTTTCAACCCGCACGATTTCCAAGGCATGAGGATCCTCTGAGGTGACCATTGGTCGGCCTCCGTCCTTCGCCAGCTTCCCTCCGGTGTAGGTGCTGCATGGATTCCTCAGGTGGGTGTTGGAAGATCACCTACTCTGGTGTAACCACTGATGGGGGAATACCAATCAAGGTATACCCACGAAGCGGAGTCGCCAGCTGGATCGAGCCGACTAAAACCTAGCCCTGAGCGGGTCGACGCGCCCAATACGGCGACTGGCGCATGTTGAACCTAGACGAGTGGCGCCGACTGGAGGCCCAAGACGATGACTTCAATAAGAAGCCCACCAAATACTTGTAAACCCTAACTGGCTGCATATATAAAGCCACTAGGGGCACCCCCACGTGGCATCCTCTCCCACATCTCATTAGATCTAGTCTCTCCCTTCGCCTACGGCGGCTCCCATGTAAACCAATCTATGATCATATACTGGATTGATAGCAGGACGTAGAGATCCTCCATCGAGGGATGTGAACCTGGGTACATCGTGTGCCAATCTCGTTCCCGGATTCTCCTACGTCGCCTTGCTCCCTCTACGTAAGTAGCATCTGCCGTGCAATACCACAACATTCCTCGAGGGCTCGCTTGTTCTCTCGGCTGATTCTTGGTTTCTTATTCTTAATGCCAAAGTCTCTCCTCTTGAGGGCAGATGTTTGGAAAATGGGGAGAAAATTTCTATTGGATCTGTTTTGAGGTTCCCCTCTCATATTTCTCGTGTCAATGATCTTTTGGTTCCATCATCTGGATTTCTTGGTAGATCTCCTACCATCTCTGGGTCGGATGAAGACACTGGTTTTAAATGGCATGCTCTTTGCTCCTCTCTGCTAGTAGATGATCTGGGACAGTATAAAGGGTTCTTGATGCTTTTCCCTAGTGCCAAAAGATTGGTTCTTATCAATCACAGTGAGGTGGTTATTGATGCTAGGTATTTGCTTCAAGGTGAATTGGTGGATTCAGGTTTGACTATTGATCTAAACGTTAAAAGGGTCTTAGTGGGAGCTCAAATATTGCCATGCTCTTTTGTTTTGGATAAACAACCCGGGGCTGTTGTGATCAAGCCAAAAGCTCTAGACTTCTCCAATGTTTCATCGAAAGTTGATGTTCCTGCTTCGACCACTGCTCCTAATATTGATCAGTCTGTTAAGCACCCTTCTCTGGATTTCTCTATAGGGCAAGAATTTGAGAAAAATCTTCTCAAGAAGTTTGGGCATCAAGTCAACTTCCTAGGTGGAGGAGAGCTTTTTTTTGTTTTTTCCTTTGGAAGAAAAAAAATTAAATTGTACATTCATACTGTTGGAATTGCACTTCAAGCTTGTTTTGGAGGTTTGGCATCAAAATTCCAAGTGAGATCTCTTCAAAATAGAACTTTCCGATTCTCAGTTGCTTCGAGTGCTATGGGTTTTGAAATTTACAATATTTCAAAATTTTCTTATGACTCTTTTGTAATGCATATTAATCTTTGGGGCAATGGAGGCCCAAATTGGATTTTTGAAGAAAAGGAATTTTACAAGGAATCAGATAAAGATTAGAATTTTGTCACGTACAAAAGGAAGAGTCCAAAAAAATCTCCTTCGATCAAATACGTGAAGAAGGTTCAGTTGGTCTTTCAGAGATTTGAATTTCCCATTGCATCTACGGATCCTTTGCCATGCATGGCTGGACAATTTAAAAATGGCATTAATGTGCCTAATCAAGGGCGGTCTTACGCTGAGGCTCTCGTTGATGGTGGTCATAAGTCAGTTGTAACGCCTCTTAGGCCCAGTGGTTGCGAATATCGCGCGTCATTTAAGTTGCCTGGTCTTCTTCCTTTTCTGAAATTTCCAACTTTCCCAAAACGTGCCTGGCCCAAAAATTCTTTCCTGGGATGGTTCAAGGCCCCCTCCGTTGCGCCTAATTTGCGGCTTGTTGTGTACAACTGCTTCAGGGACTTCTCCATTTCTCAACAAAAAATAACTGCTGGGCACTTTTCCTCTTCAACTCCCTCGCTTGTAGAAACCCCAACTTCTCTGCTCCACTCGTCATCGGTGGAGTCCTTGGCAATGGTGAACACTCCGATTAATCCTGCGCCGTTCCTGCCAGAGGGGTTCTAGATTATGCAGGTTGCTGGAAGAACTAGGGTCAAGAGGGTGGTCATCCTGTGCAGGCCGCGCACACATGAACAGTATGCTATCGCCACCATTAATCCTCTTCCCCTGGTCAGGTTCCTTTTGCAAATATTCGTGATGTCCTGCTTGATTTCCTCAAGAATGAGACCCGTGTGGACTTTCGGGACATCTAGGCCTGTCCTTTTGGTGCTGCCTATGTTCAGTTTAACAACGTCAGTGACAGGGAGATGCTCATTGCGGCCAGCTCCATCCCTTTCCAAGATGTTAATGTCTATTTTGTAAAGCATAGTGAGGGTGAGAACTAGAGGAGGACTCAATTTAACAATGAGTGTTAGTCATGCTAGTTGGTCCACCTCTGGACCAATGGCACACTAATGACCTGAAATCCATATTTTTTGATATTGGAAAGTTTCTCTTGTGGGAGAGGGACCCCGATCACAAGGGCAAAATTTTGGCAAAAGTTAGGGTCACTGATCTGGTGGAAATTCCAAAAAGTGTTAGGTTCACCACTGGTGATATGGTGGAAACTAAATCCTGGACTTTCTGTGTGGAACTTCTGCATAGTAACTTGCTTGGTGGTGTCCCACGTAATGATGATCCTTTACCCGATGACAATGTGGACTCACACCCCTTGCCTAACTTTGGCCCCTAGGTGCCCCCTCCACCCCCTCCTCCAGCACCAATTGGTGAGGCTGGTGGATGGGGCCAATGGCTGGCTCCACCACCACCACCTGCTGGGGTAATGCTGAATGGGATCATTGGGAGGCTGTTGTTGCTCCTGTGCAAGGTCCTGTTGTGGCTCCTGGAGAAGATATACATGTGGACAACCTTGATATGCCACCTCAGGAAGCCAACAGTGTTGTCACTGGTACTGTGCTTGTACAAGACTGGAACTCTGATGATGATGAATCTGTTAATGCTGAGCCTATCCCTGAAGAGGAGAAGTTGGTCAATGTGGAAGTTCAGGGTGTTGGTATATGGGAAGGTTTGCAGAATATCCTTCAGAACTACTTGGATGATGAAGAGGAAGTAAATCCTAATGTGCATGGAGATGATTATGTGGAGAACAATGACTGGATGGTGGAAGATCAACATCTCTTATCTCCCAATGAAGCTCATCTTCAGATTGGCTTGGCAAGAACCTTTGTTGCCATTCTAGATGTTCATGCTGCAAAGCAGGCTTTTTCCAAGCAATGGATTGATTTATGGGAAAGATACTTTGCTCCTCACTTTCACATGGCTTCATCTTCCAAGGGATCCCTTAAATGTGACATCCCTGTAAGTTGGTTCAATTTCATTACCCTCATGCTTGCAACTCCTGAAAAATTCAATTGGGCAAGAAATTTCCTTGTTTCTCCTCTCTAGGAAATTATCAAAGAACCTATTACTAAAGAGAATACATTTCTTTCATCATTCCTAATGAGAGATTTACCCAGATGACTCCTCCTTTCTTGGGTACTGACATTCCGCAGTCTGCTGGTACTCCATCTACTCCCTCTAAAAAGAGAAAGGGAAAGGAGCCCCTAGTTGAATCTGAGGTGAGGAGGAGTCCTAGAATTGTGGAATTAAATGGGGGATTCAAGAGTCATATTAATTGCACTATTTCATATTGTCTTACTTGTAATGCTGCTCCTCCTTGCTTAAACCCTAAAGTGGTTAAAAATCTTGCTGCCTCTTTCTATAAGGTCAAGGAAGGTGACCTGGATAAAAGGTTGCTGAAGAAGGGCAAAGCCACTGAGATTGCCATCAAGGCCCCTGGAAAGGGTTCCACTAAAGGAAATGGCATCACAAGTATAAACCTGGGAGGAAAGAAGAAGTTTGGGGCTGCTGCAGCATGTGGACAACAATCCAAGAAGAAATCCCCCAAATAGGTGTCAAATGTGTTACACAACTTATTTTCTTGGGACCTTGTTGGTTCCCTACCTATGGTATTGTAATAGAATCTCTATGGCTGGCCTGTTATATGTTGTGATGTTTGGTGTGTACCTTGACTCTATGAATGGCTTCTGGTTTATCAACTGGTTGTGTCTCTGTTGCGAATGCTTGTGGGTGGTTTCATATGTTGTGTCACCCCAAAATCAATTCTGCTATATGGTTTCTTATGGGTAGCAAAATAAAATGGAAGATTTTAAATTGGAATATTAGGGGCATCAATTATGAAAAAAATGGATGGCTCTCAGTAATAAGATTGATGAATCTGAGTGTGACATTATCTGTTTTCAAGAAACTAAAAGGGAAGATTTTGATCTTGCTTATCTAAGAAAGTTCTGCCCTAGGAAATTTGATAAATTTGAATTCCTGCCTTAAAATGGGGCTTCTGGGGGATTAATCATCATTTGGAATCTCTCTCTCTTTTCTGGACAAATATCTTTTTAGAATGAGTATTCCATTTCTTTGAAATTCACTTCACTTCTATCAAATGATATCTGGCTCCTTACTAATGTTTATGGCCCTTGCCTACCTGAGAAAAAGGCAGGCTGATTCTGGGTGATTTTAATTTCACAAGAAAGCCCTCTGATAGAAATAGACAAGGTGGGGATGTGAATGATATGCTCCTCTTTAATGATGCAATTAAATCTGGGTCTCATTGAGCTCCCCCTCAAAGGAAGAAAATTCACCTGGAATAACATGCAAATGGATCCGCTTCTTGAGAGATTGGATTGGTTCTTTACCTCTGCCTCCTGGACCCAGAATTATCCTTACTCTTTTGTTTTCCCTCTTTCCAAACCCACGTCTGACCATTTTCCATGTGTCATCTCTATTGGCACAAGGATTCCAAAGGCACAAATTTTCAGTTTTGATTTTTTTTGGATGCAGCATAGTGATTTCAAAGAAATCTTCCAAAATGCTTGGAACATTCCAGTTGGACATAGTGACTCTGCCAAGAAAATTAATGCTAAACTAAAAAATGAGGAGGGGTCTGAAGCTTTGGGCAAGGAATTTACCCTGTCTCAAATCTCAAATCAGCAATGTCAATGCAACAATTGAGTTCTTAGATGTCCTGGAAGAGATGAGAACTCTTACTATTCTGGAGTGGAACCTGAGAGATTTGCTGAAAACTCATGTCATTTCTTTGCTTCAAAACCAGAATGCTTATTGGAAACAAAGAGGAAAAAAGTGGGTAAAACTTGGTGATGAAAACACCAAATTCTTCCATTCCAAAGCCACCATCAGATATAGGCACAATTACATATCAATGAAAAATGGAAATAATGAGGAGGAGCACTCTAACAAAGCTGACCTACTTTGGCATGCCTTTAAAGAAAGAATTGGTAATTCTGATAAGACAGACATGCATTTTAACCTGCATGAGCTCTTCGGTGCCGGTATGTCTTGAGGTAGAGACGAACTGGAAAGGCCTTTCTCTAACAAAGATATTGAGGAGGTGATCAGGGACCTTCCAAATGACAAATCTCTTGGTCCCGATGGTTCTAAAAATGAATTCATTAAACTGGTGGCCTATTATTAGAGAGGATGTTAAGTAGCTTATTTTTGACTTCTATGATAGCATGATTTCCTTGGAAAACATTAATGCCCCATTTATCACTCTAATTCCAAAAATTGAGAATCCTATGACACCTGCAGATTTCAGGCCAATTTCTCTGCTAAACAGTGTGTTCAAGATTATAACGAAAATTCTGGATAACAGACTCCAACATGTTATCCTAAAGCTCGTTCACAAAAATCAATATGGTTTCCTCAAGAAAAGATCCATTCAAGACTGCTTAGGTTGGGATTTTGAGTTTCTCTACCAATGTCATAAATCCAAAGAATAAATTGTAATTTTAAATTGGATTTTGAATTTTTTTTTGATAAGATTGAGCACTCTACCATCATCAGTATCCTCAGAGCTAGAGGTTTAGGTGAGAAATAGATTAATTGGATGCAATTGATTTTTGGATCAACATCTTCTGCTGTCCTTAATGGTGTGCCTGGGAAAAATTCTACTGCAGAAGAGGGGTCAGACAGGGGGACCTCTATCCCCCTTCTGTTTTTTCTTGCTACTGACCTTCTTCAGTCCATTCTCAACAAAGCTATGCACCAAGGGCTGCTGTTGAAGGGAATATTCCCTGAGAGGCAATAATAAAGTGTTTATTATGTATATTCCAAGTATATGATAGATGTTTATTTTGCATGCTATAATTGTATAAATACGGAAACATTAATACATGTGTGTTTAATAAACAAACAGAAAGTTCCTAGTTATGCCTCTCTCATAAACTAGCTCGTTGATTAACAAGATGATCAAAGTTTCCTAATCATAGACATTGGATGTTGTTAATAACGAGATCACAACCACAACATTAGTGTAATGATGTGATGAACATTCATCCGAAGTATAGCATTACGATCAAATTCATTGAGTTTATATTGCTATAACAACTTACAGAGTGATCCTAATCCTTAGACCATGAGATCATGTCAATCACTAACACCGGAAGAGTTTCTTGATAACATCAAACATCACACCGTAACTGGATGATTATAAAGATGGATTCAGAACTACTAAAGTGTTATGTTGAGGCCCATGGATAGAGAGTGGAATTTATTCATCCTTATGACGGATAGATATACTCTGGGCCCTCTCGGTGATATGACATTGGTTAGCTTGCAAGCAAGTGATTTGATCACTAGAATGTTATATCAAGGGAACGAGAAAAAAGTGCATGTTAGTAACGAGATCAAACTAGGTATGGAGATACCGATGATCGAATCTCGGACATGTAATATATCGCGAAACAAAAGGATTAAGATACTAGCGTAAAAGGTTCCGACGATCACAAGAAAGTCATCGTTGAATGTGTGGGAGTCAGTATGGGTCTCAAGATCCCGCTTCTGATTATTGATCGGAGAAGGGTCTTGATCATGTCCGCATTATTCACGAACCGTAGGGTGGCACACTTAAGAGACACCGACATCCAAATGGAGCAAAAGTTTCATGCCGAAAAGAATAACAAGCGCAGGAATTTATTTCACTAGATACCGAAACATGTTTTCGGGTGAAATTGTTGAAAGTGTTTTTGCATGTGAAATGAAATACTAGCAAGGGGTTAGATGTGAATGTTTGTCTTTAAAGTAATTGACAAAATTCTGAATAAATAAAAGGAGTTTTATTTAATGAGAGTTTGCATTAAATTTGGTGGAAATTTAATGGGAATTTGAGTGGGATTTTGAGTGGAGGGAATTGAAAGGAATTTGAGTGAGTGGAGTTTCCACCCACATGAATGAAGGAGGGGAGGGGGCAGCCCCCATGGCCGGCGGCCAACTCCTTGGGTGCCCCCTCCTCCAATAAAAGGAGCCCCCTCTCCTCTGTCTCACCCACACCTCCTCGTGAAGGATCTCTCTCCCCCTCTAGAATTTATCCCCCATGGTCTCGGACTAGCGAGATACATGTTCCCGGTGGCTATTCGGCAAGAAAGAGTTGTGCTTCCGCTGCATCGCTGGAGCGAGGAGGCGGAGGTTGCTCGGTGTCTTATACGTGTGTGCGAGCACGGATGCGCTGCTGATTTGCGGCGCTAGGACTTCCTCTCGATGTTGAGATCGGCAATAGATCGTCTACATCAACCACGAGTTTAACTTGTTAAGCTTTGTCGGTCTTCAAGGGTATGTTCTCTATGGATATACATCTGCCCGTTGTTTGTATCTAATATATAGATCTTGGTACATAGTTGTTCCCATCGTAGGAAATTTTTTGTTTTCTATCCTGCGAACCCTATAGTGGTATCAGAGCCGGATCTATGCGTAGATGCTTTACACGGGTAGTACACATATGAGTATGTGGGCGAAGATGATCATGTTATTGCTTGTTAGTTATATTTTTGATATTGGTGGCATAGTGGGATGAAGCGGCCCGGACAAACTTTACATGTCCTCGCACATGAGACCTGTTCCACGCTTGACATGCAACTAATTTTGCATAAGTGGCTAGTGGGTGTCTGTCTCTCCTACTATAGTCAATATCTAATTTGCAACGAGTTGTCAACAATTTGGTTATCCTCGTTGTGGTTCATGTTCGTAGGTATGAACGGTTCTATCTTCGAAAGCCCTAAGCCACGTAAAACTTGCAATGGATAAATTAGAGGCGTCTAGTTTAGATTGTTGCTGGCTAGTGTTATGATATGGTGATGTTGTAAGTAGAAGTATGAGATGATACTCTTACAACACACATAACGTGTAAGTTCCATAGACCTTGTCCTTACACATAGAGGTATGATAGTGATCATACCAAGGAGCACATGATGGAGATCATATGTGGGAACCATATCATTTCACTTACAAACATGTGATGTTTGATTGCATCTTATATTGCTTGTTTGGCGTTTTATTAGCATAATAAGATGATTCCTCATTTAAATATCAAGATAAGAATGTGTTCTTCCTTAAGTATGCACCGATTATGTTTCGTCTCTCTAAGACATCACGTGATGATCGGGTGTTCTTGGATACACTACCATATTATGGGTGTAAGAAAGTTACACACGCGAATACTAAGGTTCTCACTTGGCGAGCCTAGCATGTACAAACATGGCCTCGGAACACGGACCGAAAGGTTAAGCATGAGTCATATGGTAGATATGATGCCCATTTGATGCTCTTATTTGAAGTTGCACTGACTCACATGATTATAGGACTTGGTGTAGTGGATTTGGTTCATGTAATCACCAAAAAGGCACGAGGGATGTCATTTTGAGTGGGAGTTCATTCTTAATGTGGATTAGTTGAACTCAATCTATCATAAACTTAGTCTAAACTTTACAAATTCTGTTGTAGATGGCACCACCTGCTTTTAATTTAAATGTGTTCATGGAGAAAGAGAAACTTGTGAGCGAATGGTAGCAACTTTACCGAATGGGCCATGAATTTGAGGATTCTCCTCTCTGCTGCACAAAAGCAATATGTGCTAGAAGCGCCGCTAGGCCCCCACCTTTCGATGATGCCCCTGATGAGGATAAGAATTTCTATCAGACTCGTCAGGAGGACCACAACTTATTTCATTGCGGCATATTGTATGGGCTAGAGCCAGAACTTCGAAAGTGTTTCGAAAACGGCAATGCATTTGATACAATGGGTGAGTTGAAAATGATTTTCGACACACATGCTGCCGTAGAGAGATACAATGCTACAAAAAAGTTCTTTAGCTGCATGATGGAAGAGCACAACTCCGTAAGTGAGCATGTACTCAAGATGTCGGGTTACGCCGATAAGCTTGTGTCCTTGGGAATATCGATTCCCATTTACTTAGGCATCCATCATGTTCTGCAGTCTCTGCCACCTAGCTATAAGAGCTTCGTGATGAACAATAATATGCAATGCATGAAGAAGTCTCTCCCCGAGTTTCTGTCAATGCTTAAAACTGCAAAAGTGGAGATCAAGAAGGAACATCAAGTGTTGACGATCAATAAGAACACTGGTTTCAAGAAAGACAAGAAGGGAAAATGGAAGGGAAGTAAGGGCGGCAAGTCGGTTGCCGTTCCTGAAAAGAAACCCCGAGTTGGACCAAAGTCTGATACCGAGTGCTATTATTGTAAGGGGACTGGCCACTGGAAGCGCAACTGGCCCAAGTATTTGGCAGACAAGAAGGCCAGCAAGGCAAACAAAGGTATATATGATATACATGTTATTGATGTGTACTTGAATAGTACTCGAAGTAGCACCTGGGTATTTGATACCGGTTCAGTTGCTAATATTTATAACTCGAATCAGGGGCTGCGGAACAAGCGACGACTAGCAAGGGGTGAGGTCAAGATGCATGTCGGCAATGGATCAAGTGTTGATGTGATCGCCATTGGAACGCTACCTCTCCACTTACCGTTGGGATTAGTAATAAAATTGAATAATTGTTATCTGGTGTCTGCACTAAGCATGAACATTGTATCTAGATTGTGTTTGATGCGAAGTGGTTATTCATTTAAATCCGAGAACAATGGTTGTTCTATTTATATGAATGAAATCTTTTATGGTCATGCACCGATGATGAATGGTTTATTTCTGTTGGATCTCTATACTAGTGATACACATATTCATAATGTTGATGCTAAAAGAATTAAACTTAATTATGATATATCTGCATATATGTGGCACTGCCGTCTAGGTCATATTGGCGTTAAACGCATGAAGAAGCTCCATTCGGATGGACTTTTGGAATCACTTAATTTTGAATCATTTGATACATGTGAGCCATGCCTTATGGGCAAGATGACTAGAACGCCGTTTTCCAGTTCAATGGAATAGGCGACAAATTTATTGGAAATCATACATTCTGATGTACGTGGTCCAATGAGTGTGTCAGTGTGAGGTGGATATCGTTATTTTGTTACTTTCACGGATGATTTGAGTAGATACGGTTATATCTACTTGATGAAACACAAGTATGAAACCTTCGAAAAGTTCAAGGAATTTTAGAGTGAAGTGGAAAATCATCGTAATAGAAAGATCAAATTTCTACGGTCCGACCGTGGAGGTTAGTATCTAAGTTACGAGTTTAGCACTCACATGAAAGAGTGTGGAATTGTTTCCTAACTCACACCTTCCGGAACACCACAATGAAATGGTGTGTCCGAACATCATAATCGTACTTTATTGGATTTGGTTCGATCTGTGATGTCTTTGACGGACTTGCCGTTGTCATTTTGGGGTTATGCACTAGAAACTGCTGCATTCACTTTAAATCGGGCACCATCTAAATCTGTTGAAAAGACACCGTATGAATTGTGGTTTGGAAACAAACCTAAGTCGTCATTTCTTAAAGTTTGGGGATGCGATGTTTATGTGAAGAAACTTCAACCGGATAAACTCGAACCCAAAGAGAAAAAATGCGTCTTCATAGGATACCCTAAGGAAACAATTGGGTATTCCTTCTGTCACAGATCTGATGGCAATGTTTTTGTTGCCAAGAATGTATCCTTTCTAGAGAAAGAGTTTCTCGCGAAAGGCGTGAGTAGTCGAAAGGTAGAACTCGAATAGGTTATTGAACCTTCTCTTCAAAGTATGGCAAGTAGCACAATGCCGGAAGTTGTTTCGGAGTTGGCTTCACCAGTTAAAGAAGGAACTAATGATAATGATCATGAAACTCCGAAAGAGAGTACTACCGAACCTCGCAGGTCTAGCAGGACGCGTGCAGCTCCCGAGCTGTACAGAAACCCTGTCATGAATTTCATGGTTGATGAAAATGATGACCCTGCGACGTATGAAGAAGCGATGATGAGCCCGGATTCCGACAAATGGTTAGAAGCCATGAAATTCGAGATGGAATCCATGTATGAAAATCAAGTTTGGAACTTGGTGGACTTACCTCACGACCGAAAGGCCGTGGAGAATAAATGGATTTTTAAAAGAAAAACTGATGCTGATGGTAATGTGACCGTCTATAAAGCTCGACTTGTCGCAAAGGGGTTTCGACAAATTCAAGGAGTTGACTACGATGAGACATTCTCTCCCGTAGCGATGCTAAAATTAGTTAGGATTATGTTAGCAATTGCTGCATATTTCGATTATGAGATATGGCATATGGATGTCAAAATCGTGTTCCTCAATGGTAATATTGAAGAAGAGTTGTATATGATACAACCAAAGGGTTTTGTCGATCCTAAGGATGCTAACAAGGTGTTCAAGCTTCAACGATCAATCTATGGATTGAAGCAAACATCACGAAGTTGGAATCTCCGCTTTGATGAGGTGATCAAAGAGTTTGGATTTGTCCAAACTTATGGGGAAGCTTGTAGTTACAAGAAAGTGAGTGGAAGCAATGTGGCATTTCTGATATTATATGTGGATGACATATTATTGATCGGAAATGATATAGATCTTTAAAAAGTGTTAAAAGTTATCTAAACAGCAAATTTTCAATGAAGGACCTAGGTGAAGCGTCATACATATTAGGCATAAATATCTATAGAGATAGATCTAGGTGCCTAATAGGGCTGTCGCAAAGTACATACCTTGATAAGACTTTAAAGACGTTTAAAATGGACGGAAGTAAGAATGGGTTGTTACCTATGTTGCAAGGCAAGACATTGAGTAAGACTCAAAGTCCGGCTATGGCGGAAGAAAGAGAGATAATGGACAAAGTCCCCTATGCTTCAGCCATAGGCTCTATAATGTATGCCATGCTATGTACAAGACCGGATGTGGCACATGCTATTAGTTTGACTAGTAGGTACCAATCGGATCCAGGTTCGGAACACTGGATAGCGGTCAAGAATATCCTTAAGTACTTGCGAAGAACTAAGGATATGTTTCTTGTATACGGAGGTGAAGAAGAGCTCGTTGCTAAGTGTTATGTCGACGCTAGCTTTGACACCGATCCAGAAGACTCTAAGTCTCAATCCGGATACATATTTCTCATGAATGGTGGAGAGGTTAGTTGGAGGAGTTCCAAACAACCCGTGGTGGCGGGATCAACAACGGAGGCCGAATATGTTGCTGCTTCGGAAGCGCATCAGGAAGCAGTTTGGATGAAGGAGTTCATATCCAAACTAGGTGTGGTTGCAAGCGCGTTGGACCCAATGGTGATCTATTGTGACAACAATGGTGCCATTGCCAATGCCAAAGAACCAAGGTCTCACAAGTATTCCAAGCATATTAAGCGTCGGTTTCACTCCATCCGTGAACATGTCAAGGATGGAGTTATAAAGATTTGTAAAGTACACACAGATCTCAATGTAGAAGATCCGTTGACTAAAACTCTCCCTAGAGCAAAACATGATCAACACCAGAACTCCATGGGTGTTAGATTTATCACTATGTAACTAGATTATTGTATCTAGTGCAAGTGGGAGACTGAAGGGAATATGCCCTGAGGGGCAATAATAAAGTGTTTATTATGTATATTCCAAGTATATGATAGATGTTTATTTTGCATGCTATAATTGTATTAATACAGAAACAGTAATACAGGTGTGTTTAATAAACAAATAGAAAGTTCCTAGTTATGCCTCTCTCATAAAGTAGCTCGTTGATTAACAAGATGATCAAAATTTCCTGATCATAGACATTGGATGTTGTTAATAAAGAGATCACAACATTAGTGTAATGGTGTGATGAACATTCATCTTAAGTATAGCATTACGATCAAATTCATTGAGTTTATATTTCTATAACAACTTACGGAGTGATCCTAATCCTTAGACCATGAGATCATGTCAATCACTAACACCGGAAGAGTTTCTTGATAACATCAAACGCCACACCGTAACTGGATGATTATAAAGATGGATTCAGAACTACTAAAGTGTTATGTTGAGGCCCATGGATCGAGAGTGGAATTTGTTCATCCCGATGACGAATAGATATACTGTGGGCCCTCTTGGTGATTTCATATTGGTTATCTTGCAAGCAAGTGATTTGGTCACTAGAATGTTATATCACGGGAACGAGAAAAGAGTGCATGTCAGTAACGAGATCAAACTAGGTATGGAGATACCGATGGTCGAATCTCGGACATGTAATATATCGCGAAACAAAAGGATTAAGATACTAGCGTTAAAGGTTCTAATGATCACAAGAAAGTTGTAAGACCCCACCTTTATAAAGGTAAATGTCCCTGTGATTGCAATGCTAGTCCCTGGATCAATAACTAGCATCCACAGTTTAAGATGTAATATCAAGAAACAAAGGTCATAATACAACTTTATATCCAGGAATAAAATAATACATTACATCTTACATAGCTCATTTGGCTATCTCATTACTATGCAGCAGAAATATCTATATAGCATGGAGTCCTTCATCTTCAAAATGCCACATGCAATCATGTTGGTTGTAGACTTGTAATCCTATTCAACACACTTCACTAACATCAAACAAACCTGCAACATAATAAGTTACAGCCACAAGGGTCAATACATTTGAATTGTATTGGCAAGTGATACTATGGTAGAATAGTGGTATCTATCATCTATATGCATTTGGCTAAGTGGAGCTTGGGCTTGCTTTGCTCAAAATAGATTTTCCTTATCGTTTGGAAACACTAAGTTTTTATTTGTCAAAATAACCCCAGGAACAACCAATAAAAATTGGTTAACCTTTACCCTTGTTCAACCACAAGCTTTTAACTTAGAAATTGGGATGAGGAGATCCTTGATAGCTTCCATGTCTTGATGCTCAAATTGTCCATTGCCGGGGACATGGCTAAGTACTAAGATTTTACTCTCTCGAGAGGTGGTGCACTTTACCCACAAGACTCGACATGCATCGAGACAAGATCTTTCAGACGCCTTCCCTTAGACCCAATGGACGCCTTCCCAACCTATCACCCCCTACCACCTTCTGTCCATCTAGCTAAGTTATGCAACCTATATGATCCTAGCAGATCCCGTATACCATGTGGTTGCACTAGAAGCTTCTCAACATTTGACATCTCAAATCTCTTTGTTCCTGGGTGGCTTTCCACAAGTGAGATACAATAGGGTAGGCCATAAATATGGGCCCCTGTGTAACCAGTCAACATAACCCATTCACACCATTCCACCTAGGTGATTCATTCACATAGTTGTTTTATTAAACAAAACACAAGTCATAGACTTAGAAATATTTCATAGCATGAATATAATCCACCCTTGTTTTCTACTAGCTAAGCTAAGCATACTAGTAGCAAGAATCTTAACTAAGGGAAAATCTACTAAGGTATCATCTACTAGGATTTCCCAAGGCATAGCATACTTAGTAAAAATTCCATGCAAGTCCTACTCAAAATATCACTAATGCATAGTGAAAATAATAGGAGAAAATGTATGAAGCACCACTTGCCTTTTTAGTAGAGAATATAGGTTCACTCCTTTATCTTGCAATGGTCACACTCTTCAAAGTTCACTACAATTCAATCAAGCAAGCTCTTATTCAAACTAGCATTCAAACAATTCACCACATAAAATAAAAAGAACAAAAAAATGCATGCAAGCATGCAAAAGATTGTTTTATTTGGAAAGGTGGTTTCTAATAAGCTATAAACATTTTAAAACACCTATTGGTCATTTATAAAAGTGGCAAAACCAAACCAAGTTAGTGAAAATGGGACATTTAAATCATTTTTGTTTTGCTAGCATGATTTAAATCAAAGTAATATTTTATAGAGTTAGACAAATATGTTTTTAAACACAATGTTAGTGTTTAGGATCAAAGTGTTTAAACCAAATCCATTTACAAGAGGTTTCACCCAAAAATCATTTTTAAATCAAAGCAACATTTTATTTTACTAGAAATGCCTTTAATCAAAGTAATAATTTTCTAGGGTTAATCAAATACATTTTGAAATCCAAAACTTAGTGTTTAGGGTCAGAGAGTTTAAATCAAACCATTTGCAAAAGGTTTTACTCAAAAATTATTTTTAAAACATAATCAACAATTTTTGTTTTACTAGAAATGCTTTTATTCAAGGAATAATTCCTTAGTGTCAAAAATATACTTTTAAATCCAAAAGTTGGTTTTTATGGTCAGTAGGTTCAAAAAAAACCATTTGCAAAAGATTTTACCCTAAAATCATTTTTAGAATAATTTTTATAACCAAAATAGGCCTAGAAATGTTTCTGCAAAAACAACCAATTTTCCAGAAGCAAAATACTAAACTAAGGGCATGGTTGCAATTTTTGCATTTTTGTGAATCCATTGATATAAAATTTGTAAAATTTGGCGAAGCAGAACAATAGTTATGAATTTTACAAAATCATTCATCTAATAGAAAAGTTTATGTTTTTAAAACAAAAGACATGCCACGTGGTGTGATCTAACTGGCTGATAACGGTTCGCACGGATCAAGCGACGCGGTGCGTTGGATCTAACTTAAATCGCACGGCTTTGATCTACTCATACCCTTTCGATTAAATGATCTATCGCATCCACTGGATCAACATCCAACTGCTCACATCACGTCAACCATAGATGGGCGACGCTGGGCAACGACGAGTGGCAGCGCGCTCGGGCTGCGGCGGTCCGGTGCAACCAGGAAGAAAAGGAGAGAAGGGAGGGGATTACCTGACTCGCAATGACGTTATGATGCTCAAAGTGATCTTCGTTGGTCGAGGGGCGCGTGGGTTCGTCGTTGATTGCTCATCGGAGTTGGTCCAGGCGACGGGCGAGCTCGGCATCGTCGTTGGCAAGGCTGCACGGAACGGGAAAGAAAAACAACGAGTGCATCAGACGCATGCGAGAGAGGAGATTATGCGTGTGTCAAAGAGAGGGGGAGGCGCGGTCAGAAACTACCAGTAGGGGTCGTCGGAGTCAGAGCAGGAGGTGGTGGCGCTCAGACTTGGTTGTTGTCGAGGCTCTAGGGCACGCGCGGGAGAGTAGAGGGTACGGGTAGGTGCGTGAGGTGGTGGCGAGCATGCTCATGGAGTCCAGGGGGCAAGGGGAGGTGAGGGCTGGCCGGAATCGGCGAAGAAGCTCGTCGGAGACAGTGCGGTGTGAGGAAGAACTGGAGCAGCCTGGGGGCAGAGAGGGGGCAGCGAGTGAGGGGAAAGAGAGAGGGGACGTGGGCGCTTAAGAGGGCGTGGTCACTGATGAGAATTGATTGGCCATTAACGCGAATTGAAGCGTGGAGTAACGACCAGAAACGACCGGAGTGAGGGGCGAGGTCAGCGTGGGGCGGAGAAGATGATGATCTGGCGGTGGGGCCGATTAGTCAGAGAGGTGAGGGGTTACGCGTGGGGTCTCGCGGTCAGGGACTGTGCGGGTTTGTTCGCGGGTGAGAAAACGATTCGCGGGGAGGGCGAGAGAGTGGGCTGGTATTGGTCTTGCTAGGCCTGGTAGTTGGGTAGGGTTTGGTGGGCTGCTTTGTTTTCATTTTTTCCTTCTCTTTTTCTTTTTCCTTTTCCTTTTTCATTTCTGATGTCTGTTTTGAATTTAAACTCTCATTTGGATTTAGATTTCCTTTTCAAACCTTTTACAAACTTTTAGTAGGTTTTTAATATGTTTATTTATGTATTTTAAAGTCTATTTTAGAATATTTCTTATATTCTCTTTATGGTCTATTATTTATTTAAAATAGACATTTTTTCTTTATTTAAATAAGATTTTAAATATGGTTCCAATCCATATTATTTTATCCAATGATTTAAACATCTTTTTTAAATTCCTATTTTTACCAAACCTTTTTAGTAGGTTTTATTTATTCATTAGTGTGTTAAATAATTCACTTTGAATTATTTAAAATGATTTAATATTCATTTAAATTGGGCATTTGTCTTTATTCAAATAAAATAAAATATGGTTTTAAACCCATATAAATTTTATTCAAATAATTCTTTTATTATTTTTAAGTTAATTAGATAACTTTTAATCCACTTTGGAAAATTCCAATTTATTATTTTCTCATGATTTAATTGATCATTTATATTAGGGATTTTTTCTTCATTTAAATCAAATATGGTTCAAGTCCATATTAATTTTATTCAAATAATCTTTATTCCTTTATTTTATTTGGATTATCTTTATTCCATTTGCTTATGGATTTATTTCAAGTTTTAAATTGTCTTCTAAATAATTTTCTTGGGATTTATTATTTAGTTTAGGCAATTTTGTATTTATTTAAATAAAAGTGAATATGGTTTAATCCATATGATTTTCTTTAAATAATATTTTACTACTTTTTATTATTCAATAAACTTTCATTTGTTAATGGATTTGGCCAAGATTTAATTTGGCTTTTAAATATGCCTTATTTCTTTCTTTCTTTCTTTCTTTGCCTTATAAAATCCATATCTTTTATTTATAGACCCAAAATTGGTGATTCCTATATGTGTAATTTTATTTAGTATTTGTTTATCCTTTTAATTCCCTTTAGGATTAATTTGCTCACAATTTGGCATGGATTTAGTTATGAGCTTTATTAGCTTTGAAAATTATTTCCTTTATCCTTATTAAATTCATAATTTTTTATCCATGGCTCCAAATTAAATGAAACCAATTTCCATGGTTTTATAATATTTTTGTTTATCATTTTTAATCATTTACGTATGTTTGTTGCTGAATTTTTATATGGATCAAATACATAGTCTTAGAGAGATCTTAGGGTTTTAGGGTTTTGGTTTATTTTCCCAAGTGTTTAAATTTCAAGATACATTTATTGATGAATGCATTTCACTTGATTGAAATTTTGTTGGATTCCTTTTCAATCAAATTTGTTCCAGAAGGGTTTTGATGTTTCCAGTTAGAAGCAAAAAAGTTTCTTTTCACCCTAAATTTCAACAATTATTCCTTTTGTTTATTTATTTTTCACATTTCAAAATTTGGAAAATTTTGGGATGTGACAAAAGTCATCGTTGAATGTGTGGGAGTCAGTATGGGTCTCCAGATCCCGCTTCTGATTATTGATCGGAGAAGGGTCTCGATCATGTCCACATTATTCACAAACCGTAGGGTGGCACACTTAAGAGACACCGACATCCATATGGAGCAAAAGTTTCATGTTGGAAAGAATAACAAGCGCAAGAATTTATTTCACTAGATACTGAAATAGGTTTTCGAGTGAAATTACAGAAAGTGTTTTTGCATGTGAAATGAAATACTAGCAAGGGGTTATATGTGAATGTTTGACATTAAAGTAATTGACAAAATTCTAAATAAATAAAGAAGTTTTATTTAATGAGAGTTTACATTAAATTTGGTGGAAATTTAATGGGATTTTGAGTGAAGGGAATTGAAAGGAATTTGAGTGAGTGGAGTGTCCACCCACATGAATGAAGGAGGGGAGGGGGCAGCCCCCATGGCCGGCGGCCACCCCCTTGGGTGCCCCTCTCCTCCTATAAAAGGATCCCCTCTCCTCTCTCTCACTCACACCTCCTCGTGAAGGAACTCTCTCCCCCTTTAGAATTTATCCCCCATGGTCTCGGACTAGCGAGATACATGTTCCCAGTGGCTATTCGGTAAGAAAGAGTTGTGCTTCCGCTGCATCGCTGGATCGAGGAGGCAGAGGTTGCTCGGTGTCTTGTACATGTGTGCGAGAACGGATGCGCTGCTGATTTGCAGCACTAGGACTTCCTCTCGATCTTGAGATCGGCAAGAGATTGTCAAGAGATCGTCTACATCAACCACGAGTTTAACTTGTTAAGCTTTGTCGGTCTTCAAGGGTATGTTCTCTATGGATATACATCCGCCCGTTGTTTGTATCTAGTAGATAGATCTTGGTACATAGTTGTTCCCATCGTAGGAAATTTTTTGTTTTCTATGTTGCGAACCCTACAGCCGTCTCCCCCTTAGGAGGTGTTTTTTGCCCTGATTTCCCTGTAATCTAATATGCTGATGACACTTTGCTGGTTCTCAAAGATCATTCTGGTCAACTGCTTTGTCTTAAGGCCCTGCTACATACTTTTGCTATGTCCACTGACCTTAAATTAAATTACTCAAAATCTAGCATGATGCCAATAAATTTGGATACTGAAAGGCTTAATCATTTTGCCATGACAATCTCTTGTCAGGCAGGGTCCCTCTCGTTCACTTACCTTGGCTTGCCACTAAACCTTAACAAGCCTATAGTGGAGCAATTTTTAACTATTGTACAAAGAGTTGAAAGAAGACTTTGTGGCATTGCTGACTTTCTGAATTATCGAGGAAAGTTGCAACTTGTGAAATCAGTTTGACCTCCCTTCCCATTTACTACATGAGTTATTTTGAGCTACTTGTCTCCATTAAGGATCAGTGATCAAATATATGAGACACTGCTTGTGGAGGAAGAAGACAGTAGATGTCCAAGCTAGAGGGCAAGCATTAGTTGCCTGGACCAAAGTTTGCAGGCCAAAGACTCAAGGTGGTTTGGGAGTACTAGATCTCAACATTCAAAATTCTGCTTTATTTTTGAAGAATCTGGACAAGTTCTTCAATCACCATGATATACCTTGGGTTCACCTTGTTTGGAACACTTACTACAATAATAATGGAAAGTTACCAGGAAGAAGTATGGAGGGGTCATTTTGGTGGAAAGCCCATATGGAATTAATCAATATTTTCAAAGGAATTGCAAAATGTTTGGTGGGTAATGGTAGAACCACTTTATTTTGGACTGATATGTGGAGGGAGGAATGTCTGCAGCATCAATTCCCTCATATGCCGTCCTTTGCGAAGAATTCAAGTATTTCTATACAGGAGTTCATTCAAATTCCTCATATTCAGGACCATTTTTTCTACCTCTCTCTCAGCAGGCTTTCTCTGAATTTCTCAGCCTCGAGCAGATTTGCCATGACATTATGAATTCAATACATCATGGAAATGCAGATAAGTGGAGCTACATTTGGGGAAGTGACTTCTTTTTTGTTAAAAAAGCATACTCTTACTAGTCAGGTATAGATAGCATGAGTCATCCTGATATAATAAGCAGTGGGCACTTTTAGTTAACCATTCCGTTGTAGTTGTGATACTTACTAGTCAGATACATATAACATGAGGCATCCCAATTCCAGCAGTTGTTGGTACTTTTATTTAGCCATTCTGTTATAGTGAAGATGATTACTAGTCATTCCAAAGTCAAATTTATCACACTACTTTAGTTATAGTTGTCTATGATCGAGATACTGTGATCCAAGTCGTCCATAACCGCGGACATGGCTTCCAGAAAGTTTTACCCTGAAGGAGGGCACAAATAGCAACACACGCACGATCAACCTCAGAAAAACCAAATGAAAATCCAACGAGGCATCACGAAAAAGAAATCGCAAGATTCATATAATATTTCAGGGGGCCACCCCACTAAGCTACCCGCGACGAAGTTGGTCGGCTCCGACATGGACCTAGAGGTTTGTGACGATGGCTGTAAACGACTGGGAACCCGAAAGTGTGACTGTGCTTGTCGATACGCAAAAACGTAGCACGGGGTTCCAAAACAGTATAGGCGCTCCACGCGCAATAGTAAATAAAGCAGTAAAGCATGGTATAAGTACATGATAGTAATAAAGCTCCCAAACTACTTTGTGGCCCCAAGAAATAAGATATGATTCAAGCTCTCGCTAAGGGGATTCATGGTCCCACATGCGGATAATGCGAATAGTCAAGTAACATGTATCAAGTACTCGGGGTCCTACGGGACACTAGTGGGCGGTTAAAAACCAAATAACATCTATTGCCCACCGGTGCCTCTGCATTAGTTATAACTATTCCCAGCATTTTAATATCAAGTTGTAATTTGAGTCATGATCGTCTCCAACATTAAATATGAGGCATTCCTCCAATAACTGTGGAACATCGACGACACGAAGCGACACCTGCATAAGCAACTACGACTCACAAGGCCGACTACCTACCAAACAACGGGTAATAGGAGGTGTCCATGGCAATATAGTGGTTGCAAGGGATATAAAGTGGTACGGAATCTAAAGCATCGCAACATAGATAGAAATAGATAAACATGAGGAAGTAAAGACTATAAATGTAAAATAGGTATAAATAGGGAGAATGCTCGCCTGGAGACATAGCCGGAGATCGGGTCAACACTTTCATCAACTCATCGGCCTAATCCGTGAAGAAGCAAGGCACTAGAAGAAACACCGAATGCACTATTTAATACTACGACAGAAGATCGAGCATGATGCATGACATGGCAAAGGTGCGATACAGTTAGGCAATATTAAGCGGAACCAGGGTCTCGACAATTAATTAGGTGGTTCATGTTGTTTAGATAGCCCACAATATAAATGTTGTATTAACAAGGCAAAACATGGCTGTTCGCTACACAAATTTAAATAGGGCCAATATAACGCTAGATTTGCCTACATATGGCCTCCATATTGAATTGTTAGGTGAGTCGACAAAATACCCCCAAACCACACGTTAATATGTATACAAGCATGATAATTTAATATGCAACAAGTTTATATTTCATTTTATATATAGGGCTTGTAAAATGGGATCACACACATCAGCCCAGAGATCTTGGGGTTTCGAGGGATCAGACTTCGGATCCGGGTTCAGGGGTCTTCGGGTCTCGGCCATCAAATCCGTGGAGAAGAGCTTGATGTCCATGAGGAAGATCTTGCGTGGCTTCTCGAAATCCCTTGGTACTTCTTCAAGCGTCAAGGATCTTTGAGTGTCACCGTGTACATCCCTAAGAACCATCGGTATCGAGATGGTTTTTGACAAGGAAGATCTCGTCGTTCTGGTTTTCTTGGATCAAAGATGGACGGACTTGTCACACGCGTGTCACAAGCCTGTGGTAGAACCATCAGCACACACCCACACTTATCCATCATCATGTCTCCACCACTACTCTAGGAGCAACAGGAAGAGGACATCGGTAGCGGGCGCGCTGCAGGCGAGAACGGCGAAGGAAGCTCGCAGGGAAGAGTGATGACGCAGGTCGGTTTTGGGTCAGGACGAAGGGTCTGCAGGGAAACGATGGGATCCGCGTCCATAGGGCTCACCGACCGGGAGGACGATGATGGCGAGAGGGCTCAGAAGGTAGAAGATGCGGGGAGGGACCCCTGGCAGCAGACAGAGGAGGCCCTGGTGGCGGAGCCCTGTAGAGGCGATGTCGGCGGACCCGCAGGAAGCAGGAGGCGCATGCGGTGGAGGTTGGGGGCACTGCAGACGAGAGGGAGGCGGCCGATGGGGGAGATGATGCAGCGCTGAGTTGATGTAGGAGCGCTTCGTTGGGAACCCCAAGAGAAAGGTGTGAAGCAGCGCATCAACAATTTTTCCCTCATTAAGAAACCGAGGTTATCGAACCAGTAGGAGGAAGGAAACTTCACACAGGTGTTGCAAGCAACGTGGAGACCTGCACAACACAAACTCAAGACTTTGCCCCAACGAATCAGTGAGGTTGTCAAGCTCACCGGTTTGTTGTAACAAATGATTAAACGTATCGTGTGGAAGGTAATGGTGGTTTGCAGCAAGTAAACAAGTAACAGAGGAAGATGTATCAATGGTAAAGATCGGACCGGGTCCATAGTTCACTAGAGGTTCTCTCCTTAGATAAACAACATGGAATGAAGGGTAAACAAATTACAGCATGGCAATTGACAGGAACTGAGCAAGGCATAACAATGCAATTACTAGTCAGAAAGATCCTATGAGATTCGATTGGGCAATACAACAAGATACATAGACCGCCATCCAACTGCATCTATGATTAGAAGTCCACCTTCAGGTTATCATCCGGACCCCCTCCAGTATTAAGTTGCAAGCAACAAACAACTGCTTTAAGCAAAGTGTGTAAGGTAAATAGTCCACATGTTCCATGAACAAAATACCGTTGTTTTCTCCCTAGTAGCAATATCACATTTACAACCGAAGAGATTTCTGTCACTTCCCTTGGAAACTGGAGGCATGAACCCACTATCGAGCATAAATACCCCCTCTTGGAGTCACTATCAACTACTTGGCCAAGATAGCTACTAACAACGGAGAGCATGCAAGATCACAAACAAGACAGACATGATAGAATCATAAAGGCAAAACCATTAATCAAACCGACATAATAATCTCAATATCCATCGGATCCCCGCAAACACAACATGCATGATTACAGATAGATTAGATCTTGATCATGAACGGAGCTCACAAGATCTATACATGAAATCACAAAGGAGGAGATACAACCATCTAGCTACTACATGGACCCATAGTCCAAGGTGGAACTACTCACACATCATACCGGAGAGAAGGCCTCCGGGATGATCTCCCCTCCGGCAGGGTGCTGGGAAGAACTTTAGATCCCCCCGATCTAGGGACGATGGTGGCGGCGGCTATAGACAGTTTCGTGGAGATTTGATCGGGTGCTTAGGGTTTCTGCATCGGGGGCTTCTTATAGGCAAAGGGGGAGGCCTAGGAGGCAACCAGGAGGGCCAAACCCTACCCAAGCGTGGGGCAGGGCCCACCCTCGCCTGGAGGGTTTGGTGGCCCTGGCCCGCTTCCTCGTCTCCCCTCTGTACTTCTTGTTACCCACGGAAAGTAATTGACTTTGACGTTTGTCCCGTCCAATTCCGAGAATATTTCTTTACTAACTTTTCTGAAACCAAAAACAACAGAAAACAGGCATCTGGCACTGTTGCAACTTTCCTAGTAGGTTAGTACCAGAAAACATGTAAAAAGCACCTCAAAGTGTAGACAAGCAAAGCAAAGTAGATACTAAAAAAGCATGAAGCATAAAAAATTATAGATACGTTTCCAACGTATTAACATCCCTAAGCTTAACTCCTGCTCGTGCTCGAGTAGGTAAGTGATAAAATAATAATTTTTGAGGTGACATGCACCCTCACAATAAATATCCAACCATTTGTAAGCATTGAAAGCTGGGATCAAAGAACTCTAAACATGTGCATGAAAGATGGAGTTCTAACAATAGGACATAGTAACTATGCATGCCACATGGCAAGCTACAAACAAATATCATGAATAACATGCATTGAAAAACGTTTGTTTGTTTCACATATAGAAAACATAGCATAGTGGCAATTAGCTTGTCCCTCATAGAGTAGCAATATAGATGCATAGGACACCTTCAAAGTTCACAAGGGTGACAAGAAACAAATAGCACAAGAACAAGTCATATCACAATATGCATCAATTAATAAGCTTTGGAACACTGTGCACAGAATGACAACTATGCTCTCTTAATGGTGCCTAAAGGTAGAAGGTGGAGACTCAATAATGGTGGAAGAAAGGCCTTTTTGTAAAGGAAGCAGGGATTACAAGTTTCAAAAAGAGCTTCCAAAAATTATGGTACTTGTTAGCTTTCAGCCCTCATTGCCCCTATCATAAGCATCTTGAAGTGGTTAAGGTTAAAGTGGCAAAGATGGAGTATATGCTTGACGAAGTATAATTTGGCAATATCAAGTCCCTTTAATATGAGGGCCACACCTCATGCATACTCAACTTTGGGTCCAGGTAAGTTCTTGTCATTGTAAGTATTTGCATATCATTGAGAACCGCCAACAGGGTACCCCTTGCACATGGTACATGAGCTTTCCCATAACCAAAATAACAAGGCAAGCAAACAATGAGCATCTCAGAAATCTTTTTATTTACCATATGCATAGCTTTTTATTGAGGATGCTTCATAGATAGATCATTATGGTGATGCTGCAAGTTTCCACCATGATTAGGCATGGCTTAGGATAGCGGCCCAGGCGTTTCTCTAACACAGGATACAAACTCCATGGACTTACAAGTTCCCTCTTTTTTTCACACTGGTGACATCCATAGACAAAAGAACATGCTATCAACTGAGTACAAAGTACAAGTGCAATGTTGAAAACGTTCCCCGTGATAGCACGGTTCTGCTAATTCCAACTGATAAGTGCAAGCATATACAACAAAGTTGTCACAATGGTTCAAGTTTATTAGGGGCAAAGAATATAAAGTGTGCCATCAAGTTTGTGAGGGCTTTAATCACTAAGTTTTCACATAACAAAATAGTTTTTAATTGGAAGATAGTTGAAAACAAGAATATACTTGGAATGGTGTAACACACCATGCATAGGAGTTTATAGTGGACACTTTGGAAAAACTTGGTTTCTTGGGAGTTCGAAGCATGAGTAGGACTTACTCATACAAGTGGAGGCTAGCAAAAGACTGGGAGCAACCAACTAAGAGAGCATAATGGCCATAATCATGCAGTGCAACAAAGCATACTAATCAAAGCAAATATTGGTACTACAAGTCAAGGATTAAATGATCATAGAGGCTAATGGTGACTTTTCATAGTCATAACATGGTGTGACATGTGCCAAGTCAACCCAAGCAAATCATCAAAGGATAATACCACAATACTATGCTTTTGCATGCTAAAACAACACATAATTTCTCCAAGGCACACTAAGCAATCTGAATTGTTTGGAACAAGACATGCTACATCAGTAATCACTAATCATAAGATCAAAACAACATATAGCATGTCATGCTAAAGTATAAGTCACAAGCAATGCAAGCTCCTCTTGCACTTCAAGCAAGAACTTACTACTCCTTTCCAACACCAAGCAACCTTATTTGCAAAACAACACAGCGAGGACGGGGTCCAAACTTTAAAAAAAAACTAAACAAACTAAGCAAAGCAAACGAAAACTAAGACGCTCCAAGAACAACACAACTGTGCATGAAACAATAAGAACGAAGTGTCTAGACAGACCTGAGCTTTTGATTAATGAAGAAGGGGATGCCTTGGGACAGCAACTCCCCAAATCTTACTTCCCTCTCATTAGAGGTCATTATTGGCACAAAAGCAAACAAAAAGGATAAGGAGAGGTTATTACTGAAGTAATAACTTCCAAGACTCAAGGAAACTCTTGGGTTATCTCCCAACAAGTACTTTTCTTTAATGCCTTTAACTTAGGCACAAGAAGCAAGAAGAATCAAGTATTTTCAAATGAAGAAGCATTAACATCAAATCTTGCTTTCAAAGGAGGAGCAAAAAGCAACTTCTCTCTCCTCATAGGGAAGTGTTCAATACCTTTCTTGAATGTAAAATGATATTTCATGGTGTGTTCTTTCATATCAATGATAGCACCAACTGTTCTAAGAAAAGGCCTTCCCAAAGTAATAGGACAAAAAGCATTGTATTCAACATCCAAAACATAGAAATCCATAGGGACATAAGAATTATTAACCATAATGATAACATCATTAATACTCCCCATGAGTTTCTTCTTAGCATTATCATTGAGTGGGACATCCAAATAACAATCTTCCAACGGTGGCAAATCAAGCATTTCATAAATCTTCCTAGGCATAATAGAGACACTAGAACCAAGATCACATGAAGCTTTGAGATCAAAGTCATTCACTTGTATATTAATAATGGGTTCCCAACTATCTTCTACTTTCCTAGGAATAGAAGCTTTGTGTTTTAGCTTCTCTTCCTTAATCTTAACAAGAGCATCTGTAATGTGTTTAGTGATAGCAACATGCATATCACTAGCATTAGGACTTCTAGCAAGCTTTTGTAGGAACATAATCACTTCAGAAATATTGCAACCATCAATATCAAAGTCAAACTTAGCATCACTAGTAGTAGGCTCAATAGGCTGAGGCATAGTAGGAGGAGGAACAGGGAAAACTTGTGGTTTAGTGGTGATGGTGCACACACTATTGTTTCTATCAATTTCAGCTTCCCTTTCCCACCAAGCATGGAGTTGAGCTAACAGCCTAACATTTCCATCAATAGTAATTTGTATGGCATGAGCAGTAGCAAAGGTCTTTTCCATAGTTCCAGGTTTAGCAGCCATTTTATTAACCAAGGAAGTTTGAGCTTCAGACAAAGAGGATATATTTTTCTCAACAGTTAAAAGCTTCTCCTCTATAGTCTTATTAAAAGTGGTTTGTTTACTAATAAAGTCCTTAAGCATGACTTCAAGTTCAGAGGGGGAACTTCTAGCATTATTGTAAGAGCTTCCATAGGAATTGCCATTATTAGGAGGATAAGGCCTATAATTGTTGTTGCCACCCAAATTATTCCTATAGGCATTGTTGTTGAAATTGTTGTTTCTAATGAAGTTCACATCAATTTGCTCTTCTTGAGCAACCAAAGAGGCTAAGGGAACACTATTAGGATCTAGAGGATCTTTCCCATTAACAAGCATAGCCATAATAACATCAATCTTTTCACTCAAAGAGGAAGTTTGCTCAACAAAATTTACCTTCTTACCATGTGGATCTCTCTCAACATGCCATTCAGAGTAGTTAACCATCATATTATCAAGCAGCCTTATTGCAACACCCAAAGTGAGGCCCATAAAAGTACCTCCAGCAGCTGAATCCAACAGATTTCTTGAGGAGAAGTTCAAACCTGCATAAAAAGTCTGGATAATCATCCAAGCAGTGAGTCCATGAGTAGGGCAATTTTTAACCAAATATTTCATTCTTTCCCAAGATGGATCAACATGTTCACTATCAAGTTGCTTAAATTTCATAATGTCACTTCTCATAGATATAATCTTAGCAGGAGGATAATATTTTCCAATAAAAGCATCTTTGCACTTAGTCCAAGAATCATAACTATTTTTAGGCAAAGAAAGCAACCATTCTTTAGCTTTTCCCCTCAAGGAGAAAGGAAAAAGCTTGAGCTTAATAATATCTCCATCTACATCCTTATACTTTTGCATCTCACAAAGTTCAACAAAGCTATTGAGATGGGCAGCATGATCATCAGAACCAGCACCAACAAATTGCTCGCTCATTACAAGATTCAACAAAGCAGGCTTAGTTTCATAAAAGGTAGCATCAGGAGCAGGTGGAGCAATAGGGGTGCTTAGGAAATCATTGTTGTTGGTGCTAGTGAAGTCACACAACTTGGTGTTCTCAGCAGAGTTCATTTTGGCAAAGGTGGGCAAGCCAAAAACAACAGCAGCAGCTAGAGCAGGAACTAATTTTTGTGTGTTTTTAATAAGTGAAAGCAAACCAAACTAGACTATTTTTTTGGTTTTTTTTTGAAAAGAGGCAAACAAAACCAAGCAACAGAAACAAAGCAAACTAAAAACAAAGTATAGAGAAAGGAAGTGAAGGACTCCCCTTGTGAAGACGTCCTTAGCCTCCCCGGCAACTGCTTTAAGCAAAGTGTGTAAGGTAAACAGTCCACATGTTCCATGAACAAGAGACCATTGTTTTCTCCCTAGTAGCAACAGCACATCTACAATCGAAGAGATTTCTGTCACTTCCCTTGGAAACTAGAGGCATGAACCCACTATCGAGCATAAATACCCCCTCTTAGAGTCACTAGCAACTACTTGGCCAAGATAGCTACTAACAACGGAGAGCATGCAAGATCAGAAACAACACATACATGATAGAATCATAAAGACAAAACCAATAATCAAACCAACATAATAATCTCAATATCCATCAGATCCCCGCAAACATAACATGGATGATTACAAATAGATTAGATCTTGATCATGTGTCGGGGGGATAACCCCCGGGTGGGGAAAGCCTGGAATAAGTAGGCCGGCTCTAGAAGATGCAGACCGCCTAGCCTCCCGGAATCACAACTATAACCGTCTGGCAAGCAAGCCCGGCTGGGCTTATAGCCTTCCCGGCTGGCCCGTCTAGCCGGTGGCCAGAAGAGCCAGCCGGATGGCCGTTCCCACCCGGCTCACCTAGGATTCGATGGAGAGCACGGAAGGACTGGCACTCCGTGCGGGGTACGCTCCTGGCTCTCCCTCGTCATCAAGGAAGCTAGCATGCCGTCATGACCAGCGCTACCAGACAAAGATAAAGCAAGACGGTCGGCTGGACTGGCGAAAGCGGTCCGGGTGGCCGTTAAAGCAAGGGTGACGCCCCAAAGGAAGCCCGGGTGACCACTAAAGAGAAGGATGACGCTAAAAGAAGGGTGGACTGGGTCCTGGCCCACCGGCTGGGCCCTGCAGCCGGCCCTGCCCTGTAAACCCATATCCAAACAGTAAACCCTAGGACCCGAATTGTAATCTGCCCCCCCAGACCAGTATATAAGGGAGGGTAGAGCCAGGGTTCTAGGGAGATTCATATAGACGCAGATAGATTCCAAGTAACAAAAGTAGAAGAAGAGAAGTGTTAGCATCTAGCTCCCAGTCTCCACTAGCCATCGATAGTAGCTAAGGAAACAGCTCAAGGAGCACTTGTACTGAGCATCGAGCTCCCATACATAGTTCATCTTGCAGGAGTAGGGTGTTACCTCGCCAAGAGGGCCCCGAAGCTAGGTACGTCCTTGTGTTCGCAGTGCTTCGTGCCCAACCCGTTGCGTGAGTCACCGAATGCATCTGTGTGTCCATTCTCTGCCATCCCCGATGGCTCTGCCGTGTTCCACACCACGACAGTTGGCGCCCACCATGGGGCACAATGCTTCGGCTGGGATCATCTTCCACACGGGACTTCCGCTCGTCGCCGGCGAACGCGTGGCCTCTAGCCTCGTTCTCACGCTTGGTGCCTTCGACTGTGTCCTCGACTACGCTGGGAACACCTTCCCCGCCGGCGGCTCCATCATGCATTTTGGGGACATCCGCGTCTACGTCTCCACTATCGCTGAGGGTTTCCTCAGCGTGGTCACCCCCGTCCTCGACGTACCCCTCGCCTGCGTCCCAGCCGCAGGGGAGTTGCGTTGAATTCATGATGGTGAACGCCCGCGAAAACCATCGGCAACCTCAAGAATGTCGTCCAGGAGGAGAAAACTCCACGCCTGAGCCGGAGCAAGACCCGCTCACCGCCTCCATCCAGCACCTGCGTGCTCCGGTCGTCGTCGAGACAGATCCAGCGGCTGCGGCGGCAGCGCTCGAAGCCACACGCCAGAAGCTCCTAGAGGAAGCCACCAAGGTCGCGGCTAACCAGCGTCGGCTGAACGCCACCGTGCATGAGTACAACGCTGCCCATGGCTTCGTCGGGAAGATCCAGCACCGAGGGCGCGACCTGGCGTCAGAACTGGATCGCGCCGCCGACTCACTTGTAGGTGTGGAGCGACCCGTTTACAGCACTCCCGCCAAGAACATGAGGGCGGCCGAGGCAACGGCCGCGGAGCTGAAGCACCTGGAGGGCGAGGAACTTCGTCGCCAGCAGGAGCGTGTGCAGCTCCTCGTGGCTACTGCTAACAAGCAGTAGGCCGAGGGCGTTCCCAGCCAGGTGGGCAACTCCCACGACATCGTCGTCTGCAAAGGCGCAGACCAAACGGCGCACGTAGGAAGCAAGAACCAGCAAGCCTCTTCCCCAGGAGGGGTCAGGCAAAACAATCGCCCGCGTGGCGAATCAGGCAACCGCGGTCGCCACAACCATGACGCCGCAGCCTCCAGCGTTATTCGCGCAGGCGGAGCCTCCCAGGGGAAAAAGACGCGAGCACCGGAGGAGGAAGCAGACGCGAACAAAGACCCGCCTGCGTCACGTTTGAAGGTTCGTCTCGGTCCTCGAGAACCAGCTGACGCGTGGGAGCGCATCGACCTCCTGGTGTAGTCACACACCTTGGAGGAGGAAAGTCCGGCTGGCCCAAAGTGTTTTGGCCCGCGCATCCGGAACGAGTCGTTCCCGAAAGGATTTTCGCTCCCAAGAGACACGCCAAAGTACAATGGGACCGTCAGGCCTAAGGATTGGTTGTTCGATTACACCACCGCGATGGGAATCGCCAATGGCAACCTCCGCTTGGCCGTCCGCTACGTCCCCCTCATGCTCGTAGACTCGGCGAGGACGTGGCTCAACAGCCTCCCCGACAACAGCATCAACGCGTGGCTGGACTTTGAAGATGCGTTCATCCGCAACTTCACTGGAACATACAAACGGCCCGGTCGACCTCGCGAGCTCGCCCTCTGCGTGCAAGGCAAGGACGAGTCGGACTGCGCCTACCTCAATCGGTGGACTAGCATGCACAACTCGTACGAAGGGGTGCGTGAGCATCAGGCGATAGACTTCTTCACCAACGGATGCCGAGACAGCACCATGCTGAAGCATAAACTCAGCCGTGCAGACCCGCAAACCATGGCTCAGGTCATGGCCATCTCAGACAAGTACGCCACCGCGAATGCGGCAATGAAGAAGCCCATCGTGGTGGACGACCAGGGCCAAATCGTCACGGACGAGTAGGTGGAGCGTCGTCAGCCGGGCGACCATCATCCCAGGCAGCACGGTCACGACAACCGCCACAGCAAAAGGAAAGATGACCAGCCGGATAGCCGGTTCGGTACCAAACAGGTAGCCGCGGTGCATGAGGATCTGACTGCAGGAGACAGTCGGAGGCAGAGGCCGGATGACAGGACGCCTCAGCCCAAGTACACCATTGAGTCCATGATCGATGGGCCGTGCAAGTTTCACAACGGCAGCAACAAGCCCGCCAACCATATGACACGCCAATGCAGCTGGACAAACAAGATGGCCGAAGCCGGTGGACTCCCACCACCACCTCCACCGCCAGCCGGAGGACCGCCGGATATATGGAACAGCGCAACCGCCGCGAGGATGACGAAGATGGTTACCCGCGGCAGGTGGGTAGTTACCACATATTCCTGGTGGAGCCGGAAACGAAGCACGCCAAGCGGAGACGTGAGGCGGAGGTGAATGCAATCATCCCACCCTTCCCCCAGTACCTGCACTGGTCCGATCAGGCGATCACCTGGAGCAAGGAGGATCAGCCGGCCGTGTTACCAAGCCCTGGTAGCTACGCGCTGGTCCTGGACCCCATCATCATCTCCAAGAAGCATTCATGCCACTTCTCCCGAGTGCTAATCGATGGAGGGAGCAGCATCAACCTCCTCTACCGGAGCAACCTCGAGAGGCTAGGCATCAGTGAGTCCCAGCTGGAGCCTTCAAGCACTTCGTTCCATGGAGTAGTACCGGGGCCGTCGCACTCCCCAATCGGCAAGATCCGGCTGGACGTCATCTTCGGCAGCGAGAACAACTTCCGTCGCGAGCCAATCTGGTTCGAGGTCGTGAATCTCTCCAGCGCCTACCACGCCATACTAGGGCGCCCAGCTCTGACCAAGTTCATGGGAGTACCGCACTACGCATACCTCAAGATGAAGCTGTCGGGCCCAAAGGGAGTGATCACCATCGATGGATGCTACAAGCGTTCGATCGAGTGCGCCTCAGAGGGCTCCAAGCTGGCCGAAGCAATGATCATCGCTGAAGAGAAGCGCGTCATAATGCAGAACATGGCGGCCCTGCAGAAGGACATGCCGGCTGGAGAGCCCAAACCGGCTGGAGAATCGCAGTTTAAGCCCTTCCAGGGAACAAGGAAGATCCTGCTGAACGAGGAGGACCCAAGAAAGTTCGTCCTGGTCGGAGATGGCCTGGACAGTAAATAGGAAAGCGCGCTCGTCGATTTCCTCCGTGAGAATCGGGACATTTTCGCATGGTGCCCCAAAGACATGCTAGGTGTCCCGAGGGAACTCGCCGAGCACTCCCTTCATGTTCGACCGTACGCGAAGCCGGTCAAACAATCTTTGCGCCGCTTCATAGAGGAAAAAAGAACCATTGGTGAGGACATCACACGGCTGCTCGCATCCGGTTTCATCATGGAAGTTTTCCACCCGGAATGGCTAGCCAACCCGGTGCTGGTGCTGAAGAAGAACAAGACATGGAGCATGTGCGTCGATTATACTAGTCTGAACAAGGCTTTCCCCAAGGATCCTTTCGCCCTGCCGCGAATTGATCAGGTCATCGACTCCATCGCCGGGTGTGATTTGTTGTCTTTTTTGGACGCTTACTCGGGCTACCACCAGATCAAGCTCAATGTAACTGACCAAATAAATACTTCGTTCATAACACCGTATGGAGCATACTGCTACACCACCATGCCCTTCGGATTGAAGAACGCAGGTGCAACCTATCAGCGCTGCATACAGAACTGCCTGCAGACGCAGATTGGAAAGAACGTACACGCTTACGTCGACGACGTCGTCATCAAGACCAATGAACAACACACGCTCCTTGAGGATCTGAAGGAAACATTCGACAACCTCCGCCGTTTCCAGATCAAGCTGAACCCGGAGAAGTGCGTGTTCGGTGTCCTAGCCGGCAAGCTCCTGGGCTTCCTCGCAAGCCCTCCATCACTCCCTCACCAGAATCCGACTCCATCGTGCTCGACACGGATCCTAGAGCAGCCGGTGCCGCGCGGCACCTGGGGACTGCCTCATCGCACTCGGGGACTGCCGTGCCGCACCCGAGGACTTCCTCACCATAGCCCGCGGTTAACATCGGCACCCTTCCACCCGGCATACCTCCTGACGCTCCGGAGCTGGTCGTCCGCGAGAAAATCATGCTCATCATACAGACAGTGCACACCATACGGGAGGCGCCCGACTGGGCGAAGCCGTTCATGGATTTCCTGGCCAAGGGTGAACTTCCAACAGAAGAGGTGGCAGCACGACAAGTTCGACGAAGGGCAAGCACCTACACCATCATAAACAACGAGCTATACAAGCGCAGCGTTAGAGGCATCTACCAGCGATGCGTCAGTAGAGAGGAAGGAGCCAAGCTTCTAACGGACATACACCAGGGCGAATGTGGCCACCATGCCTCGTCAAGGGCGATAGCAGCCAAGGCCCTTCGGCATGGTTTCTATTGGCCAACGGCGCTGAAGGACGCCGAAGAAATAGTCAAGACATGCAGCGGCTGCCAGCGATTTGGCCAATTGAAGCACACACCGTCTGCGGCGCTCAAGACAATACCGATCACCTGGCCGTTTGCAGTCTGGGGCCTGGACATGGTTGGGCCATTCAAGACAGCTCGATCCGGCATGACGCACCTGCTCGTCGCCGTGGACAAGTTCACCAAGTGGATCGAGGCGAAGCCAATCAAGAAGCTGGATGGGGCAACAGTGACCAAGTTCTTCACATACATCATCATCCGGTTCGGCTATCCTCACAGCATCATCACTGACAATGGAACCAACTTTGCGAAAGGAGTCTTTGCTCGTTTCTGTGGGGAAAAGGGGATCCTCCTGGATCTGGCATCGGTCGCACACCCACAGTCCAACGGACAGTGCGAGCGCGCTAATGGTCTGGTGCTAGCCGTAATTAAGCCGAGGCTCATCGAACCACTCGTCAGGTCACCTGGATGCTGGATAGAGGATCTGCCAGCAGTGCTCTGGAGTCTACGCACCACACCCAATCGCTCAACCGGCTTCACGCCGTTCTTCCTCGTCTATGGGGCAGAAGCCATCCTCCCCACAGACATCCAGTTCGACGCACCTCGCAAGCAGCTCTACACGGAGCAGGAATCCAAGGAGGCAAGGGAGGACTGCGTGGACTTGCTCGAGGAGGCACGCGAGTTAGCCCTGTCCAGATCAGCAATCTACCAAAAAGACCTGCATCGATACCACGCCAGCCGGAATCGTCCCACCTCTTTCCACGAGGGAGACCTGGTGCTGCGCCTGGTCCAGAGCACCAAAGGAATGCACAAGCTGTCCCCACCATGGAAGGACCATTCATTGTCAGCCGCGCACCCACAAACTCAAGTCAAGGTAGCCAAAAGAGCTTCGCCCCGGCTGTCTATCCCAGCCGGCCCGAACCTCGGGGACTACACCCAGTGGACACGCTCCCGCGCACCCGTAAACTCAAGTCAAGGTAGCCAAAAGAGCTTCGCCTCGGCTGGCTACCCCAGCCGGCTCGAACCTCGGGGACTACACCTAGTGGACGCGCTCCCGTGCACCCACAAACTCAAGTCAAGGTAGCCAAAAGAGCTTCGTCGCGGCCGGCTGTCTAGCCGGCCCGAACCTCTGGGACAACACCCAGTGGACGCTCTCCTGCGCACCCACAAACTCAAGTCAAGGTAGCCAAAAGAGCTTCGCCCCAGATGGCTACCCCAGCCGGCCCTAACCTCAGGGACTACACTCAATGGACGCGCTCCCGCGCACCCACACACTCAAGTCAAGGTAGCCAAAAGATCTTCGCCCCGACTGGCTACCCCAGCCGGCCCGAACCTCGGGGACTACACCTAGTGGACGCGCTCCCGCGCACCCACAAACTCAAGTCAAGGTAGCCAAAAGAGCTTCGCCCCGGCTGGCTACCCCAGCCGGCCCGAACCTCAGGGACTACACCCAGTGGACGCGCTCCCGCGCATCCACAAACTCAAGTCAAGGTAGCCAAAAGAGCTTCGCCCCGTCTGGCTACTCCAGCCGGCCTGAACCTCGAGGACTACACTGCAATGACCCAGCATACCACTGCATGATGTAGTATACTATAGTCGTTGACATAACACCAATGAAACACCGTTCACTAGTATTACATCCCTCAGAATGGCACAACAGAAACACATCAGGTCCAATACATGGCTAAAGGTTACAATTCACTCTTTACATAAGATCCAGTGAATACTCTAGGTTAAAGAGAGAGAAAGAACTTCTTACGGAGAAGAATCAAAGATAAACAACACAAGAACAATTATACTATTAAGTCTAATATGCAGACTAAGAGGTTGGCATCGCTGCTATTCCAACGCACTACAGAAATAGGTTCTTTGGCTAGAGATAATATTCCTATCTAATCAGTAACTTTCGTCTTCACTTTCGTCTGCACATCCGGCTTCATGCGAGAGGAAGAAGATACAGCTGACTTCTCCGTCCCATTCCAAATCTCATGGTCAACGCGTATTATACGGCGCAAGAATCACCGGCGACATTGGTTGTTAAGTCCTAGGTGATATAGTTCTGAACAGTGGTATCCCAACTGTCAGATTTAATAGACTAGCTGATCACCCTGGATCAGTAACCAATAGTTCACATTATTATCGAAAATAGTGTTTTTAGACATTTTTCAAATGCAGGTGATAACAACACTGGCTTTGTAAAATACTTTACATAAAATAAACAAAGGACATGAGCAAGTGTGAACTTGCCTTTTGTGATTGCAAGATTATGCACCCACGGTCTTCGAGTCAGTGTATAAGATCCAAAATCTGAAATCAGCATCATTGGTTTGGTAAGGACTAATGTTTAAGAAGCAAAATGCTTTTATGCATAAGTAATGTGATGCATGTTCTAAACGCAAATCCCGGGGATAATGTTGTCTTAGGGTTTGGATTCCGAAAATGGTTACTTTGGAATGTGTGGTCCTTTTAGATAAGTTTCATAGTTGTACTTTTATTAGATTTTATGAGTGGTTGTAAACAACACATATGTAGGAGTAAAGTATACATACTTATGACATACTAGTTAGGATTACTTATACAAGAGTTCTTATTTAAAGTGGCAAAAAGGATAACCTTCGAAGAAAATGTTTCTCTTTTAAGGTTTAAACAGACTTTATGGTTAGTTAGTGGTGGTTGATATTATTTATTTGCTTAAATGGTTTGGCTTGAGTTTCTGTATAGCTTAACTACTTCAGACCAAAGTTAACTATAAAACATATAATAATGTTTATAGTGTTATATTAAGATTCTGTAGACTAAGGTTAACTTTAAAGTATAGATAGTTTTGAAAGTATAGTACTTATACTTTGGTATCTTGTATATCTGAAATGTGTTCGTTAAGTTACTTAAGAATGTTTATTCTGTTACTTGGGTAATGGTTTCTTGATTTTATAATAGAGTAATATCCTTCATGTTTTATAAATAAGTAGGTATAGTTTATAAACCCAACATAATGTTACTTAACTACTTATGGATTTATATAGTGTTGTAGTAGTTTTTGTAATTTGGTGATTAATATGGTTTAGAAAAGATTTGATTGTTTACAAGTTGTTCTTTTAAGGGGTTTATTATTTAGTGGAATTCTTCTTAGAAGATAGTCTGCATTTATGGTTGGAGATACTTCTAAAATAAGAACATTTTTAATGTTTTAAACCATTATGGCATTATATTATTAATATTTAATACTAATACTATTTATCAGACTTATTTGACTCATTTTAGGAATATTAATAAATTTTATTTATCTTTATATGAATTATTAACGAAGTAAATAAGTTTAAATTTGAGTTACTAAAATATTTAGTTTTTATTTAACTCAAAAGTAGAATATTAGATTTTGAACATGTAGATATTATTTTTGTGATCTTTTTGGTATATTACATTTATTTTTGTGATTTATAAATAATAAGATATGATTTTTATAATTCTTATTACTTTATAATTACTTAATAAATAATAATTATTATTTAATTAAGTGAAATAATAATACATGATTATAGTTTTAAATTAGAATTCTTATTTTTCTAAGATTTTTGGTATTTTACTTATATTATAAACATTTATCATTATAGGAATATGAATTATTAAAGTTTTATTACTTATAAAACTTTTACTAAATACTATTTATTTAAATAATCATCATAACAATATTTGATAATAGTTTTAAGTTTTAGATTTTATTTTTCTGAAATTTTCATATATTATACACATTTTTCTGAATTATAAATCAAAAGTTATTAATTAAACAAGATTTAATCCTTTATTTGATTTCTGGAATATTATTAATTGAACTATAACATTTTATTTATTTCATAACAGAAAATACTTTTTACACCGTACCAAGAGCTAGCCCCAGTCACTAACTAGTGGGCCATTGTCCACCTCAGCTCTCAGGTCTAGAAATGTTTTTGCTACTGACCTCCTCTCTACTCACTATCGATGACATGTGGGCCTTGGGCCATGTCATCCACCACGCGAGACAAAGACCAGTCAAACTAGCTGACTTGGCTCGATCATGAGGTAAGCATGATGTCAGCACCACCACCGCCATCGGTGAGTGGTCACCGGCGACGATCTACGGCGCCCTAGCAAGCGAAATGGACCTAGTTCGAATCAGCGCAACCTACTGAACCTAATAGTGGCTGCGCCGCTCGGAAATAGTCATCGGAGCTTTAGCTCCGATGAACTCCGACGGTGTCCGACGGTGGCTTACGGTGAAACGGTGATTTACAGCGAGATCAGACGATTCAAGGATGCTGGAAAGTTCAGGAGCTCACCCTGATGATGATTGAGTGGTCGGCGAGGACAGACGTGGTCGAAATCGAGCTTCCCAACAAGGATTACGATGAACTTCTGCGAAGGGGAACGACCAAATTCACCAGCTCCAGTGCTCCCCTTGATGCAAGATTCTACCCACAGGATCTACGGAGGATGGCGCTTCTCCATGATGGCTCAGAATGGTGTGGGGAGACGTGGTTTGACGGCGAGGAGTGGCTCCGGTGAGCTAGGGTTTCGGTCTCTCTTACATCTGAGAGGATAAGGAGGGATTGGAGATAGGGATGGAGGCAATGCGTCATAGTGGCCTTCTTATCCCCTCCTTGTAACGACGGCGAGTATCTTGGCGCAAGGCTGACAACGACGATGGCATCGAGCGGCGGCAAGCTCCGCCAGCGAGCTGCCTGTGTGCGTGACGATGACGACGATGCAACTTTTGCGGATAACCCCTGGCTATTCTTTTGTCTCAACCCGCGGTCCTCTCCTGACCCCACTTGTCAGTCACAAATAAGAAAGAAATTGGGCTGGTTACTGGGCTGCACAGGCGTCAGATAGGTATAGTGGTATTGGGCCACAACCAGGTTGTGTTTTTATTTGTTTTATTCTTTTTCTATTTTCTGTTTTCCTTTTAAGATTTGAATTTGTTTTATATTTTTAACCTTTCTTTGTATGATTTATTTCCTGGATATTTGCAACAATATTAAAATACATTCTGTATCATTTGTGAATTTTTATTATATCATCTTTTTGTATTTCTTTTGTTTACTCAATATGAACTCCTTTTTAATGGTTTGTAGAAACTTTTCTTATTATCTTTCTCTCCTATTTTTAATTAGTTATTTGTTGAATGATATTTCCTTATTTGTTTATAAACTTAACTCTAGTTGGCTCATAGTTTGAATACAAACTTTTATATGTATAATGATCCTGGATCATTATTTGGTGCATGAAAACATGAAAGATATTGATATGGTTATTACTATTCCCATTAATTTAGAAAGTGAAATGTATATATTCTATTGTGATAAACAAAGAGGTTTAGGGTTTTGAATTATGAGTACTACCCTTGGCTTTAGGGTTTTGTTTAAGCTTAGATTCCTTTTTAAGAGTCAAGATTTAATGACTAAGCATAATGCCTTATGTATATAGTATTTGATGAAATTTTCCCTTTTTATTAGAAAGTTATCATTTGAGTGTTTTATAGAAGTGAATTGGTAAAATATGCTTAAGCACATATAGTTATGATGGCTGGAACTAACAGAGATGTGCTTATGTAATTTGCTATAAGGAAATATTTATATAAAATGTTATAGACATCAGATGATGGATCAATAGTATGAGATGGATATTATGTTTGAGTTGAGATTTAGGGTTGATTGCCTATCAAGATTAAATAGGAAAATGATTTATAACATTTAATTTTCACAATCCGGGATTTCTAATTAAGGAATTCCTTTCCTAGATATAACACTTCTTTCTATCCATCATCAGGGTTAGTATAATGAGCTTACTTATTAAAATCTTCTTATTCATATATCATTCTTCTAAACTCATGGATAAATCCAATGAGTTTGATACAAAGGCATTTTATAATTTTTCATATCCTTGCTTGGTTGTATTTACTATTCTACTGTTGATAATCTTCCATCCAACTAGTAGTTCCTTTAATTTCACTCACAATCTTCCTTAATATTCCATCACTGATCTTTCTTACTATCAGTACTTCTAAGATGAATAACACTACTTCTATAACTCTATGTTATACTAGCTTTAATTGAATAATGTCATCCTGTATTCACTTTATTCCAATAACTCACACTCTAACCCTAAATTAAATTTATGTGGTTTATAATGGCTACTCTAGGATAACTTATCTCTACTAAGGTTCTCATCACGTTCTACCCACCAATATTACTTATACTAAATATAAGCATTCAATATTGGTGGCCAAAGCATTACCATTATAATTCTTTAATCATTTATTACTGAAGTTCTTAGTTGGCTAAGCAAGGCTTTATCTATCCTACTTTTCCATTATCTTGGAATTACCTTCTTAGTATCTCATATTGGATTAAGATTATTTATGAACTATGCCCTCTTTAAAAGATTTAACTAGATGTTATGATAAGATCAGGAAATGGTAGATCAAAGATTGATAGTTAAAGAGTTTGTGAATCAATGGTTGATAACTCAAAATTGATGAACAACAGATATCAAGATAGGTTCCATAAAGATTGATATGGAAAGGAAGATATATGGTGGATGATCCTGACTTGGTCTCTTTCCAACTCCAACTCATTTAAGAGTTCAAGGTTATGTGTTACTATGATACTCATAATAGGAATAAATAAAAATAAGATAGGTCAGCACTAATCATTGCATTTTTATTATTCTAGTGGTAATATTAACTTAGTATTCATAGGTTGGTATGGTGAATAGTATGGTATGATCCCTTAAGGACCATATATGAATCATTTAAGCAATGTATTATGAGTGACATTTATTATATCTGGTCTTCCCTTAGACCAAATCATGTTTAACCAAATAAGGTTTTAGCAAAGGTCATATTGGAACTTATCGCAGTTAACTTGATGATCTACTTCAATTCCATCAAGTTAAGAGTGTAGGGATTCGTAGCATGGAAAACAAAAATTTTCTATCGCATACAAACAAACAAGCCAAGATCTATCTACTAGATTATAGCAACGAGTCGATGGAATAACTTACCCTCGAAGATTCCAAAGTGTTTAACGAGAGCGGATTCTCGTGGGTGATGTAGTCGTACTCTCCCCGATCTCAAGATCGTGTAGACGATCCTTCCGGTGCTTCGTTCCGGCAGCGCTCCCGCAGTCGGTCACACGTTCGGTACTCGACGAAGACCTTCCTCTCCCTTGTTCCAGCAGGCAGCGGAGGTTGTAGCACTCTCCTCGCGATTCCGGCAGCACAACGGCGTGGTACCGGAAGTAGAGGGGAGATCCCGCAGGGCTTCGCCTTAAGCCGGAGCGAGTATGGTGGAGTATGAGAGAGCTTTAGTGGTCTAGGGTTTAGACACACCAATTAGAAGGCTCTAATCCGAAGGCTAGTGCAATTAGAAGCTCTAAACCAAAGCGGCTCTAAACCGGGGTCTAGGGCTAGGGTTTAGATTTAGAGGATAGGAACTTGTGTGTCTAGAGGAGGGGGCCCTGCCCCTCCTTTTATAGGTGGAGGGGCCGGCGCGCCAAGGGGAGGGAGAGGAGTCCCTCCCCAACTCGGCTTGGAGGTGGGCCGCCGGTTGGAAGAGGGAACTCCTCCCCAACTCGGTTTGCCCCCTCTTTCCTCTTTCCCTCTCTTTCCTGTTTTAGCCGTTTGACTTTTCAAACTTGCTATTTGACTTTTCAATTAAGGATTCAATTTAATCCTTTATTTGGAACAGCGAGAACACTAAGTACATGATGCAATCATTCCAATATGCAATGACACATTCATGTACCCCTTCCCCTCCGGAGTGCCGGACATTCCGGAACCTTCTAGAACATTCCCGATGAAAACACCAGAATCATTCCCGAACTCCGAAACGGGACTTTCCTTATATGAATCTTATTCTCCGGACCATTCCGGATCACCTCGTGATATCCCGGATCCCATCCGAGACTCCGAACAACATTCGGTCTCTCTCTCATAATACCATAACTACTCAAACAACGTCGAATCCTTAAGTGTGTCTCCCTACGGTTCGTGAATTATGCAGACATGATCGAGACACTTCTCCGAACAATAACCAATAGAGGAATCTGGAAATTCATATGGCTCCCACATATTTCTACGATTACTTTGCGATCGAATGAACCACTTACATACGATACCAATTTCCCTTTGTCTCACGATAGTTTACTTATCCGAGGTTATGATCGTCGGTATCTCTGCATACCTAGTTCAACCTCGTTACCGATAAGTACTCTTTTCTCGTTCTCGTGATATGTGATCCCTTCTGATCCAGTCACATGCTTGCAAGCTAATTGGATGACATTCCACCGAGAGGGCCCAGAGTATATCTATCCGTCATATGGATGGACAAATCCCACTCTTGATCCATGTGTTTCAACCAATACTTTGCGAACACTCAATGCCACCTTTATAGCCACCCAGTTACGGTGTGGTGTTTGATGTCATCAAAGCATCCATCCGGTAAAGGTGATATGCATGATCTCATGGTCGAAGGAATTAGGTTACTATGTATCAAAAAGCATATAGCAATTGAACTATAGAAATGACTTGATCTTTATGCTACGCTTATCTATAGGAGTATGTCCACCATATCATTCTCCTAACGATATGATCTTGTTGTTGATAACATCTCAATGTTCATGATAGGGAAACCTCAATCATTTATCAACCAACAAGCTAGTGAAGTATAGAGGCTATACTAGGGACTCCAAATTAAGTCTACAAATCACACAAGTAGCAATGTTTCCTTGTTAATACTATTATAGCATGAATGTAAACATTTATCATAAACACAAAGATATAATAATAACTACATTTATTATTGCCTCTAGGGCATATCTCCAACAAAGAGAAGCTTCAATCACTTTGACAAGTTTTGTTTAAAAGCACGAAAATTATTCGGATTTTCTATGCATGAATGCAATGCACACATATGGGTTCAACTTATTTCTAGGCTCTAATGTTGGGATGTTACATACACCCAGTGGACGCGCTCCCGCGCAGCCACAAACTCAAGTCAAGGTAGCCAAAAGAGCTTCGCCCCGGCTGGCTACCCCAGCCGGCCCGAACCTCGGGGACTACACCCTGTGGACGCGCTCCCGCGCATCCACAAACTTAAGTCAAGGTAGCCAAAAGAGCTTCGCCCCGACTGGCTACCCCAGCCGGCCCGAACCTCGAGGACTACACCCAGTGGACGCGCTCCCTCGCACCCACAAACTCAAGTCAAGGTAGCCAAAAGAGCTTCGCCCCAGCTGGCTACCCCAGCCGGCCCGAACCTCGGGGACTACACCTAGTGGACGCGCTCCCGCGCACCCACAAACTCAAGTAAAGGTAGCCAAAAGAGCTTCGCCCCGGCTGGCTACCCCAGCCGGCCCAAACCTCGGGGACTACACCTAGTGGACGCGCTCCCGCACACCCACAAACTCAAGTAAAGGTAGCCAAAAGAGCTTTGCCCCGGCTGGCTACCCCAGCCGGCCTGAACCTCGGGGACTACACCCAGTGGACGCGCTCCCCCGCACCCACAAACTCAAGTCAAGGTAGCCAAAAGAGCTTCGCCCCGGCTGGCTACCCCAGCCGGCCCGAACCTCGGGGACTACACCCAGTGGACGCGCTCCCGCGCACCCACAAACTCAAGTCAAGGTAGCCAAAAGAGCTTCGCCCCGGCTAACTACCCCAGCCGGCCCGAACCTCGGGGACTACACCCAGTGGACGCGCTCCCGCGCACCCACAAACCCAAGTAAAGAGAGTCAAAATAGTTTCGCCCCGACTGGCTACCCTAGCCGGCCCGAACCTCGGGGACTACACCCAGTGGACGCGCTCCCGCGCACCCAAGAAGCAAAGTCAAGACGGCAAAAAGAGTTCGACCCCAGGTAGCTATCCCAACCGGCGCGAGCATAAAAGACCGCAAATGACGAAGGGACAAACAAAGACAAGCAGATAGGCACATAAGGAAAGCTAGCAAATACAAGAGGTGAGGCGCAAAGCAACCAGAGAGAACTTACCGACGGCGGCAGGCGGCCGCGATGGTACGTGGGGCAGGAATATGCCCAGTTGGCCTCGATGCGGAACTTGGAGATCATGGAGATCCAGTTCCGCAGGTCCTAGATGGGCACATCCTTCCGCGACGTCCTCGTCGGATCGTTGGTGGTCGAGAGATGGCACATCTTGTGCGACCGCTTCTGCAGCGGAAGCACGCGACGCACCATCCACGACAGGGTGATGTCCCGGGCGGTGAGCCTCTCCGTCCCTGCCATCGTCTCCACCCGGGAGGTCATCCGATCGAGGTCCAACGCCGCGCCCATGCTCTTCGTCGTCCAGCCCCTCTGCGATGAGGGCACGTCGATGAAGGACGGGAGGCAGATGCAATCAATCTCCATGGCATTTCTCACATAGAAGTATGTGCGCTGCCACAACTTGATGGTGTCGGGGAGCTCGAACCGCGGCATCGGCGAGGACGTCCGCGGGTAGACGACGCAGCAGCCCGTCCGCGTCAGCGAGCCGCCCTTGACGATGTTCTGGGCCTTGAAGTGGAAGAACTTGAGAAAGTTCCCCACCTCGGGCCACACCCCAAGGTACGACTCGCAGTAGGCCGCAAAGTGCGACAACTGGTGAAGCTGGAGGTCGAAGAAGCCGAAGAGCTGAAGGAGGAACGGGCTGACGGGGAGGCCGAAGCTGCGTGCAAAGTGCGCAAGGAAGACAACACGCTCCTCGACCAAGGGTTCGACACCCGTTCCCCCTCCGGCGCAAGCCGGTGCTTCAAAAGCAACGACGAGGGAAGAAAACTCCCCCGCCGATACTTGTTGATGAGTTCATCAGTCACGAAGGACCCGCACCAACCGCCGCGTTGTTCCGGCAGCATCTTGATAGAGGAGGAGGCCGTGGTTGGCGGGAAGAAGGTGGCCGGCGGCGATAGGGAGAGGACGCGCAAGAACAAGGAACGCAAGGGCACAAGGAGAAGATGAGCCGGAGGATGGACAAGTGTGGGAACCGATCCCCTCGGAGCCCTATTTATCCCCGCAAGCGGCAACTTCGCCCCTTCGGCTTCTGCGCGACGCGTGGCATCATGGTGCCACAGCGGCGCGACGTTTCGGGTCCAGATCCCCTGCGCCATCGTGGTTGCCACAGAAGATCCCAGGTTTTAGCGGGAGACGAGGCGTGCGCCCTTGCCCCGAGGAAACGCTGCGACATGTTTGCGTGCGCAGTTGCCAAAAATTGGCGCAGCGATGCGGAAGTCAAACTGACGCGACGTGCGCCAGAGCCACAGGCGTGGGTGAAGGCATCAATGACGTCATATAGCCCAACGCTTCGTCTTCAGCTCCGCCAGCCGGTATCTGCCTTCGCTGTTTACACCCAGTGGACGGCCATCGATACTGCAGCCGGTTTAACTCCAGCCGCAAAAGCAAAAGCCGCAGCCGGAGAAAGTAAAGCAACCTCTCAAGAAAGGAAGGAGCACGGAAGATCTTTCCCACCGGCCAAGCCCATACGTGCTTGGGGACTAGTGTCGAGGGGATAACCCCCGGGTGGGGAAAGCCAGGCATAAGTAGGCCGGCTCCAGAAGATGCAGGCCGCCTGGCCTCCCGGAATCACAACTCTAACCGTCTGGCAAGCAAGCCCGGCTGGGATTATAGCCTTCCCGGCTGGCCCGTCTAGCCGGTGGCCAGAAGAGCCGGCCGGGTGGCCGTTCCCACCCGCCTCAACTCGGATTCGATGGAGAGCACGGAAGGACTGGCGCTCCGTGCGGGGTACGCTTCTGGCTCTCCCTCGTCATCAAGGAAGCTGGCATGCTATCATGACCAGCGCTACCAGACAAAGATAAAGCAAGACGGTCGGCTGGACTAGCGAAAGCGGTCCGGGTGGCCGTTAAAGCAAGGGTGATGCCCCAAAGGAAGCCCGGGTGACCACTAAAGAGAAGGATGACGCTAAAAGAAGGGCGGACTGGGTCCTGGCCCACCGGCTGGGCCCTGCAGCCGGCCCTGCCCTATAAACCCATATCCAAACAGTAAACCCTAGGACTCGAATTGTAATCTGCCCCCCAGACCAGTATATAAGGGAGGGCAGAGCCAGGGTTCTAGGGAGATTCAGATAGACGCAGATAGATTCCAAGTAACAACAGTAGAAGAAGAGAAGTGTTAGCATCTAGCTCCCAGTCTCCACTAGCCATCGATAGTAGCTAAGGAAACAGCTCAAGGAGCACTTGTACTGAGCATCGACCTCCCAGACATAGTTCATCTTGCAGGAGTAGGGGTGTTACCTCGCCAAGAGGGCCCCGAACCTGGGTACGTCCCTGTGTTCGCAGTGCTTCATGCCCAACCCGTTGCGTGAGCCACCGAATACATCCGTGTGTCCCTTCTCTGCCATCCCCGATGGCTCTGTCGTGTTCCACACCACGACATCATGAACGGAGCTCACAAGATCTATACATGAAATCACAAAGGAGGAGATAGAACCATCTAGCTACTACATGGACCCATAGTCCAAGGTGGAACTACTCACGCATCATACCGTAGAGAAGGCCTCCGGGATGATCTCCCCTCCAGCAGGGTGCCAGGAAGAAATTCAGATCCCTCCCGATCTAGGGACAATGGTGGTGGCGGATACAGACGGTTTCGTGGAGATTTGATCGGATGCTTAGGGTTTCTGCATCGAGGGCTTCTTATAGGCGAAGGGGGAGGCCGAGGAGGCGGCCAGGAGGGCCAAACCCTACCCAGGCACGGGGCAGGGCCCACCCATGCCAGGGGGGGTTGCCCTGGCCCTCTTCCTCGTCTCCCCTCTGGACTTCGTGTTCCCCATGAAAAGTAATTGACTTTGACGTTTGTCCCGTCCAATTCCGAGAATATTTCTTTACTAACTTTTCTGAAACCAAAAACAACAGAAAACATGCATCTGGCACTGTTGCAACTTGTTTGTAGGTTAGTACCAGAAAACATGTAAAAAGCACCTCAAATTGTAGACAAGCAAAACAAAGTAGATGCTAAACAAGCATGGAGCATAAAAAATTATAGATACCTTTCCAACGTATCAGGAGAGGGTGGCGCCGGGGCCAGGAGAGGCCATGGCAGGGATGCAGGAGGACGGGCATAGATGAGTAGAAGGGCAGGGTCGGGGAAGACGAGGGTGCTGGCGATGCCGGGGCTTGCGGCAGGGGCGGTGCCAGGGAGAGTGAAGCCAGGGCGAGGCAGGGCCTTCTCGGGAATGGCTCCATAGGGCGGCCAAGCCAAAGAGAGGAGGCGGCGCTAGACGAGCGACGGGAGAGAGGGAGGGGCGGCGGTGGCGGGTGCACAGGGCGGCGGGTTTGCGGGAGCATGCGGGATTGGGGTTGCAAGCGAGGAAGGCGAGTGCAGGCGTGTCGCTGGGGGTGGGGTCGCATGGGGGAGCGGGGTTGATCGCGACATGAGCGGGGTGGGGTCAGGGTCACATGCGAGGAGGGTTGCATCCAGGGCAAGTGCGTGTGTTGTAGCGTGTTAGTGTGTGCTTGTGTGCTGCGGGTACGGGTCGAGTGAGACCGGCTCGCAACAGAGAGAGAGGAAGCGGGTTAGGGGTGCATGTGTGTGGTATTTGGTGGGTGGCGGCGGGGTATAGGGATTAGGTGGGATTAGTTTGGTCTAGGGATCTAGGGTTAGGGTTTAGGGGTAGTAGGTGGTCTGTCTGGTTGGGCCTTGGGCCTGACCGGATGGACTACCTCCCACAAAAAAATATTTAACATTTTATATTTTATTTTAAAATCCTTTTGTATATCATTTTTTAGATAAATAGAGATATCCAGAAACACCACCATTTTGATTTGAAATAAAAGGGCTAGGATTAATATAGAAAACAAAATAGGGCTTTTTGCAAAATAGTTTTAGACAGCTAGATGCATGCTGATGATGTACAGAGATAAGACACGTGATTTTCTAGTTGTGGTTTTACTTGGGGTGCTACAGAGGGGCTTCCCCTCACCACAAACCACAAACCCTAGCCCCCAAGCCGCCGCCGCCCTAGCGCCGCCGGCCCCACCTCCTCTCCTCGTCCTCTAAACCCTAGTTGCCGACGAATCACCCTAATGCACCTACCCGCTTTGGCTTAAGGCGGAGCCCTGTAGGATCTCCCCTCTAAACTCCGACAGCACACCATCGTGTTGCCGGATTCGTGAGGAGAGAACTACAACCTCCACTGCCTGCTGATACAAGGGAAAGGAAGGTCTTCATGGAGGACCGAACGTGTGACCGACTGCGGGAGTGCTGCCGGAATGCATCGTCGGAAGGATCGTCTACGCGATCTTGAGATCGGCAAGTGAACGACTACATCACCCATGAGAATCTGCTCTCGTTAACTGCTTTGGAATCTTCGAGGGTGAGTACTCTATCGAATCGTTGCTACAATCTAGTATATAGATCTTGGCTTGTGTGTGTTCATGCGGTAGAGATTTTTTGTTTTCCATGCTACGGCACCACATGGAATGAAACTTCTAGATCCTTTCAGACCCAACCCCTATTAAAAAAGGTTACACAATGGTGTTATCTTTAAGAGGATTGACCCATGGTCTATTACAGGTAAATGTGTTGGAGATATGCCCAAGAGGCAATAATAAAGTGGTTATTATTATATCTTTGTGTTTATGATAAATGTTTACATCCTATGCTATAATTGTATTAATAGGAAACATTAACACTTGTGTGTTTTGTAAACATAAAGGAGTCCCTAGTAAGCCTCTTATTAAGCTAGCTTGTTGATTAGTAGATGATCATGGTTTCCTGATCATGGACATTGGATGTTATTAATAACAAGGTCATGTCATTAGGATAATGATATGATGGACACAGACCCATAGTAAGCATAACATACGATCAAGTCATTAAGTTCGTTTTTCTATAAGATTTCAGATACATAGTAACCTAACCCTTCGACCATGAGATCATGTTAATCACCGTCACCGGATGAGTACTTTGATGACATCAAACGCCACTTCCATAACTGGGTGGTTATAAAGGTGGCATTGGGTATTCTGAAAGTATGTGTTGAAGCGCATGGATCAAGAGTAGGATTTGTCCATCCAAATGACGGATAGATACACTCTGGCCCTCTTGGTGAAATGTCATCCAATTGGCTTGCAAGCATGTGACTATGTCACAAGGGATGTCATATTACGGGACGAGTAAAGAGTAATTATCGATAACAAGGTTGAACTAGGTATGGAGATACCGACGATCGAACCTCGGATAAGTAAAGTATCACGCGACAAAGGGAATCGATATCGTATGTTAATGATTCATTCGATCACTAAGTCATCATTGAAAATGTAGGAGCCATTATGGATCTCTAGATCCCGCTATTGGTTATTGATCGGAGAGGTTTCTCTATTGGAGATATGACTGATACATCAGAAACGTATCTATAATTTTTGATGTTCCATGCTTGTTTAGTATCTACTTTGCTTTGCTTTGTCTTTCTTTGAGGTGTTTTTATATCTTTTCTAGAACTAACCTATTAACAAGTTGTCACAGTGCCAGTTGCCTGTTTTCTTCTGTTTTTGGTTCCAGAAAGGCAGAAAATCAATACTCTCGGAATTGGACGGGACAAAAGCCAAAGTCAATAACTTTCCATGAGGGACACAAATCCAGAAGGAGGGACGGAGAGGCACCAGAGGGTGGCCAGACCCCCTAGACACGGCCAAGCCTGGCCCGCGCCTGGGGAGGGTGTGGGCCCTCTGGTCACCTCCTCAACCTCCCCCTTCGCCTATAAGATGCCTCCGACCCAAAAACCCTAGGGCATCCAGAAGAAATCCACGAAAACCTCCGTAGCGCCGCCACTATCGAAAGGGAGATTCGGGGGACAGAAAGTCTCTGTTTCGGCACCCTGCTGGGACAGGGAAGTGCCACCGGAGCCATCTCCATCGATCTCCACTGCCATCTTCATCACCATTGCTGATTCCCATGATGAGGAGGGAGTAGTTCTTCATCGAGGGTAAGGGCTCTACCGGTAGCTATGTGTTCATCTCTCTCTTTCTATGCATGATCATGTTATGGTCATGAGCTTTGTAATCAAGTAGATCTACCTTGCTACTCAAGTGCTTCATTAGATCTCTGCTCTCCCCATGTGTGTGAAAGTGACAGCATGCACGCCATGGGGTCACTTAGGTTTAAGTCTACATAAATACTCTTTGTGCTTTAATAGATCTATGCTTTTCCCCATGTGTGTGAAAGTGACAGAGGGCATACCGTGTGTGGCACTTTGGCTAGATTGAATATTTGTTATGAGTTATTTGGAGTTGGATGTCTCTATGAAATTGTGGTGTTTGTTGGAACCATCTAGAGCTCAAGGTGACAGTGTGGGGTTATCTAGATTGGGAAAGGCAGACTTTGAGGTGTGCTGTTATAGCCCTACCATGGATTAGAGTGTCCAACCGGAGAGTAGTTAAGAGTAGTATCATGAAGAGAGGATATCTATATGAGAGAGTGTTCACTAGTGAAAGTATGACCCCTAGGCCTTGTTTCTAAGCATTGAAACACCATTTGCTACTAGATCTGTTGCATGTTTGCTTGCTTTAGTCCTCCACGCCATCAGCTATTTTCTGGCACCGTTACCACTTGTATTTCACTATCTCTTCGCCGAACTAGTTCACCTATATTGGGTGTGTTGGGGACACAAGAGACTTCTTGTATCTTGATTGCAGGGTTTCTTGAGAGGGAATACCTTTGACCACTTCCTCCCTGATTTCGATAAACCTTGGGTGATCCACTTAAGGGAAACTTGTTGCTGTTCTACAAACCTCTGCACTTGGAGGCCCAACAACGGTCTACAAGAATAGAAGTGCGTAGACATCAAGCTATTTTTTGGCGCCGTTGCCGGGGAGGAAAGGTAAAAGGCACTAACACACGTTACCCCACGACAACAGTAAGCCAGAAAGCTCTTTTCTGGCGCCGTTGCCGGGGAGGTAATGTAAAAGGTACTCACATCCTCCGGTGTGAGTGCTCGAAGTTATTTCCTTTAGATTCTGCAATTTTGTCTTTTTGTTTCTTGTTTTCACTAATTAGGTTTAGTGGAAAACAACAAAAAAATTAGAGAGCTTTATAGCATCTATCTTGAGTTAGGACATGAAGTGTTTGAAGAGAATTAAAAAACCTATGGAGATTTATTTTCATGCTAATAGCAATGTTATTATAATGAAATCTTTAGACACCATTATTGCTAATGCTATGGAAAAGTGTAAGCTCGAGGAAGCTAGTTTTTATGAAAATGATCTTTTTAGTCCCCCAGCTTTGGAAGATAGCTATTGTATTGCTTATGATGATACCGAACCTCCAATCTATGATGATTACAATGATGAGTATGATATTTTCAGTCCACCTACTATTGAGGAGAAAATTTATTGTGATTACAATATGCCTCCTATATTTGATGATTATGGTGATGAGAATAACAATGATAGCTATTTTGTTGAATTTGCTCCCACTACAATTAATAAGAATGACTATGCTTATGTGGAGAGTAATAATCATTTTATGCATGTGGCTCATGATAAGAATGTTTTATGTGATATATATATTGTTAATTTCATTCATGATGCTACTGAAAGTTATTATGAGAGAGGAAAACATGGTTTTATGCATCACAATAATATTAAGTTTCCCCTCTTTATGTTGAAAGTTTTGAAGTTGCACTTGTTTTGCTTTCCTATGCTTGTTGCTTTGTGCTTTCATGGCTTGTTTCTTTACAAGATTCCTATGCATAGGAAGTGGGTTAGACTTAAATGTGTTTTTAATTTGCTTCTTGATGCTCTCTTTTACTTCAATTCATATTTCTTATGTGAGCATCTTCTCAAACTATCAAGCCTAACTGAAAGGCGTTAAAGAAAAATACTTGTTGGGAGATAACCCAAGAGTTTTCTTAAGTCTTGGAATTTATTACTTTATTAATGACCTCTCCTTATTTTTTTTCTTTTTTGTGCCAAGAATAACCTCTAATGAGAGGGAAGTAAGATTTGGGGAGTTGCTGTCCCGAAACAGATTTCTATCCTCCACCATAAACATTCGTGAGGAGTCTCTGTAAGTAGGATTGAGCTGAAAATTTACGAATAAATCCCCCTTTATATTAGATAACTTTCGTTAGTTCAACACTTTTTGATTTGAGCAACAAAAGGTCTTCGAAAAAATCGGTTTCTACCTGCTGGTCTGTTTTGACAGATTTCTGCCATTATTTGCATTTGCTTCTTATTGATTCCTTTTTGGGTTCTTTTTGGGAAATTGAGATTTTTAAGGAGTTTCTATAGTAGCTTGTGTTTTTAGTGAAAAGTTTTGCCGTTCCAAAGCTAAACCCAAGGGTCTATTATCTTTTGAATACACTAATGTTGCTAATGAAGATTGTGTGAAGTTTTGTATGAAGGAAAATTTGCATGTGTAGAGAAAGAATGATGTAATGAGATGAAGAATGGACAAAAGATCAATCTTCGGGATGCCACCCCGGTGTCACACCAAGAAATATTCAAGAGGTACAAGCTTCAAAGCTTGGGGATGCCCAAGGCATCCCCTTCTTCATCAATAAAAATCTCAGGTCTTTCTAGACATTTCACTTCTATTGTTTCATGCACAGTTGTGTTGTTCTTGGAGCGTCTTAGTTTTTGTTTTTGGTTTTAATTTGCTTAGTTTGCTTGAGTAAGTTGGTTAGTTACACCACACTTCTTTTGGAGAGAGACACACTTTGTTTTCATTGCCTAGAACACTCTAGTTTTCACTCTTATTGTTTTGTGAGTGTTCTCTTTTTGCTAGCACTGTGTTTAGCCTTAGTTTTCTTATGCTTTCAGCTTAGAAATTTTTAGTTCTTCTTTGTGTATTTGTGAGACAAGCTCACTGGTCTTTATTGATTATTATCTTTGTGAGTTGTTTCAAATAAGTTGCTTGGTGTTGGAAAGGAGTAGTAAATTCTTGCTTGTAAGTGCAAGAGGAGCTTGCATTGACTGTGACTTAGACTTTAGCATGACATGCTAGGTGTTTTTTTGACCTTATGCTTAGTGATTATTGCTGTAGCATGTCTTGTTCCAAACAATTGGGATTTCTTAGTGTGCCTTGAAGAAATTATGCGTTGTTTTAGCATGCAAAAGCATAGTATTGTGGTACTCTCCTTTGATGCTTTGCTTGGGTTGACTTGGCACATGATCACACCATGTTATGACTCTCACAAGTCACCATTAGCCTCTATGATCATTTAGTCCTTGACTTGTAGTACCACTCTATGCTTTGATTAGTAATGTTTTGTTTCTCTACATGATTATGGCCATTATTGCTCTCTTAGTTGGTTGCTCCCAGTCTTTTGCTAGCCTCCACTTGTGTGATTAAGCTCTACTCATGCTTCCAACTCCCAAGAAACCAAGTTATTCCAAAGTGTCCACTATAAACTCCTATGCATGGTGTGTTACACCATTCCAAGTATATTCTTGTTTTCAGCTATCTTCCAATTAAAAACTATTTTTGTTATGTAAAAACTTAGTGATTAAAGCCCTCACAAACTTGATGGCACACTTTATATTCTTTGCCCGTAATAAACTTGAACCATTGTGTCATCTATGTTGTATATTCTTGCACTTATACGTTGGAATTAGCAGAACCGTGTTGTCACGCGGAACGTTTTCAACATTGCACTTGTACTTTGTACTCAGTTGATATCATGCTCTTTTGTCTATGGATTTCACCGGTGTGATATAAAGAGGGAACTTGTAAGTCCATGGAGTTTGTATCCTGTGTTAGAGAAACGCCTGGGCCGCTAGCCTAAGCCATGCCTAATCATGGTGGAAACTTGCAGCATCACCATAGTGACATCTTTGAAGCATTCTTCTTATAAAAAAAGAGACACATTGAGAAAATAAGAAAGAGAGAAAAAAGCACCATATTCCCATGGTAAATAAGAAGATTGCTGAGATGCTCATTGTCTGCTTGCCTTGTCATTTTGGTTATGGGATAGATCCTATACCATGTGCAAGGGTTACCCCGTTGGCGGTTCTCAATGATATGCAAATACTTACAATGACAAGAACTTATAGGTGACTAAATTTGAGTAGCATGAGGTGTGGCCCTCGTATTCAAGGGACTTGAGATTGCCAACTTATACTTCGTCAAGCATGTACTCCATATTTGTTCACTTTAACCTTAATCACTTCAAGATGCTTATGATAGGGGCAATGAGGGTTGAAAGATAACAAGTACCATAATTTTTGTAAGATCTTTTTGAAAATTGAAATCCCTGCTTCCTTTACAAAAGGCCTTTCTTTCACCATTATTTGAGTCTCCACCTTCTACCTTTAGGCACCATTAAGAGAGCATAGTTGTCATTCTGTGTGCAGTGTTCTAAAGCTTATTGATCGATGCATATTGTGATATTACTTGTTCTTGTGCTATTTGTTTCTAGTCACCCTTGTGAACTTTGAAGGTGTCCTATGCATTTATTTGCTAATCTATGAGGGACAAGCTGATTGCCACTATGTTATGTTTTCTGTATGTGAAACAAACAAACATTTTTGAATGCATGTTATTCATGATCTTTGTTTGTAGCTTGTCATGTTGCATGCATAGTTACCATGTCCTATTATTAGAACTCCATCTTTCATGCACATGTTTAGAGTTCTTTGATCCTAGCTTTCAATGCTTGCAAATGGTTTTGATGGTGCATGTCACCTCAAAAATTATTCTTTTTATCACTTACCTACTCGAGGACGAGCAGGATTTAAGCTTGGGGATGCTTGATACGTCGGAAACGTATCTATAATTTTTGATGTTCCATGCTTGTTTAGTATCTACTTTGCTTTGCTTTGTATTTCTTTGAGGTGTTTTTATATCTTTTCTGGAACTAACCTATTAACAAGTTGCCACAGTGCCAGTTGCCTGTTTTCTTCTGTTTTTGGTTCCAGAAAGGCAGAAAATCAATATTCTCGGAATTGGACGGGACAAAAGCCAAAGTCAATAACTTTCCGTGAGGGACACGAATCCAGAAGGAGGGACGGAGAGGAACCAGAGGGTGGCCAGACCCCCCTGGGCGCGGCCAAGCCTGGCCTGCGCCTGGGGAGGGTGTGGGCCCTCTGGCCGCCTCCTCGACCTCCCCCTTCGCCTATAAGATGTCTCCGACCCAAAAACCCTAGGGCATTCAGAAGAAATCCACGAAAACCTCCATAGCGCCGCCGCCACTGAAAGGGAGATTCGGGGGACAGAAAGTCTCTGTTCCGGCACCCATCCAGGAAGGGTAACTGCCCCCTAAGCCATCTCCATCGATCTCCACCGCCATCTTCATCACCTTTGCTAATTCCCATGATGAGGAGGGAGTAGTTCTTCCTCGAGGCTAAGGGTTCTACCGGTAGATATGTGTTCATCTCTCTCTCTATGCATGATCTTGTTGTGGTCATGAGCTTTGTAATCAAGTAGATCTACCTTGCTACTCAAGTGCTTCATTAGATCTCTGGTATCCCCATGTGTGTGAAAGTGACAGCGTGCACGCCATGGTGGCACTTAGGTTTGAGTTTACATAAATACTCTTTGTGCTTTAATAGATCTATGATTTTCCCCATGTGTGTGGAAGTGATAGCGGGCATACCGTATGTGGCACTTCGGCTAGATTGAATATTTTTTATGAGTTATATTTGGAGTTGGATGTCTCTATGAAATTTTGGTGTTTGTTGGAACCATCTAGCGCTCAAGGTGACAGTGTGGGGTTATCTAGATTGGGGAAGGCAGACTTTGAGGTGTGCTGTTATAGCCCTACCATGGATTAGAGTGTCCAACCGGAGAGAAGATAAGAGTAGTATCATGAAGAGAGGATATCTATACGAGAGAGTGTTCACTAGTGAAAGTATGATCCCTAGGCCTTGTTTCTAAGCATGGAAACACCGTTTGCTACTAGATCTGTTGGATGTTTGCTTGCTTTAGTCCTCCACGCCATCAGCTATTTTCTGGCACCGTTACCACTTGTATTTCACTATCTCTTTGCTGAACTAGTGCACCTATATTGGGTGTGTTGGGGACACAATATACTTCCTGTATCTTGATTGCAGGGTTGCTTGAGAGGGAATACCTTTGACCACTTCCTCCCTGAGTTCGATAAACCTTGGGTGATCCACTTAAGGGAAACTTGTTGCTGTTCTACAAACCTCTACACTTGGAGGCCCAACAACTGTCTACAAGAATAGAAGTGCGTAGACATCAATGGCCAAGAGGAAATAATAAAGTGGTTATTATTATATCTTTGTGTTTATGATAAATGTTTACATCCCATGCTATAATTGTATTAACCGGAAACATTAATACTTGTGTGTTTTGTAAACATAAAAGAGTCCTTAGTAAGCCTCTTGTTAAGCTAGCTTGTTGATTAATAGATGATCATGATTTCCTAATCATGGACATTGGATGTTATTAATAACAATGTCATATCATTAGGAGAATGATGTGATGGACACACTCCTATAGTTAGCATAGCATAAGATCAAGTTATTTAGAGTTTGTTTGCTACAAGCTTTCAAATACATAGTAACATAATCCTTCGACCATGAGATCATGTTAATCACCATCACCTTATGGATACTTTGATGACATCAAACACCACTTCGTAACTGGGTGGTTATAAAGGTGGCATTAGGTATTCTGAAAGTATGTGTTGAAGCACATGGATCAAGAGTGGGATTTGTCCATCCATATGACGAATAGATATACTCTGGGCCCTCTTGGTGGAATGTCATCCAATTGGCTTGCAAGCATGTGACTAGGTCACAAGGGATGTCATATCACGGAATGAGTAAAGAGTACTTATCGGTAACGAGGTTGAACTAGGTATAGAGACACCGACGATCAAACATCGGATAAGTAAAGTATCGCGTGACAAAGGGAATAAGTATCATATGTAAATGGTTCATTCGATAACGAAGTCATCATAGAAATATCTGGGATCCATTATGGATTTCTAGATCCCACTAATGGTTATTGATCGGAGAGGTGTCTCGTTCATGTCTGCATAGTTCACGAACCATAGGGAGACACACTTAAGGATTCAATGTTTTTTAAAGTAGATATGGAATGTGAGTTGGAGACCGAATGTTGTTCGGAGTCTCGGATTGGATCCAGGACATCACGAGGAGATCCGGAATGGTCCGGAGAATAAGATTCATACAAGGAAAGTGGTTTTTCGGGGTTCGGAAATGTTTTCGGTGTTTTGACCGGAACCTTCTAGAATGTTCTGGAAGGTCCACCACTCCGTGAGGGGTCACTTGGGATTTGGCATGCCCTAGGGGCTGGCCACACCAAACCCTAAAGGGCCAATTCAGCCAAGACTAGTGATGTCTACGCACTTCTATTCTTGTAGACAGTTGTTGGGCCTCCAAGTGCAGAGGTTTGTAGAACAGCAGCAAGTTTCCCTTAAGTGGATTACCCAAGGTTGATCAAACTCAGGGAGGAAGTGGTCAAAGGTATTCCCTCTCAAGCAACCCTGCAATCAAGATACAAGAAGTCTCTTGTGTCCCCAACACACCCAATATAGGTGCACTAGTTCGGCGAAGAGATAGTGAAATACAAGTGGTAACAGTGCCAGAAAATAGCTTCTGACTTGTTGACGTGGGGTAACGGTGCCAGAAAAGAGCTGATGTCGTGGAGGAACAGACTAAAGCCAAACTAAAGGAAGCAAGCAACATGCAACATATGTAGTAGAAAACGATGTTTCACTGCTTAGAAACAAGGCCTAGGGATCATACTTTCACTAGTGAACTCTCTCATATAAATATCCTCTCTTCATGATACTACTCTCCGGTTGGACACTCTAATCAACGGTAGTGCCTTCCCCAATCTAGATAACCCCACACTGTCACCTTGAGCACTAGATGGGTCCAACAAACACCACAATTTCATAGAGACATCCAACTCCAAATATAACTCATAACGAATATTCAATCTAGCCAAAGTGCCACACACGGTATGCATGCTGTCACTTTCACACACGTGGGGAAAGTCAGATCTATGAAAGCATAGAGAGTATCTATGTAGACTCAAACCTAAGTGCCACCATGGCGTGCACGCTATCACTTTCACACACATGGGGAGAGCAGAGATCTATTTAAGCACTTGAGTAGCAAGGTAGATCTACTCCCTTCGTTTCAAAATATAAGATGTTTTAGGTTTGTGAAGAAAATGAATCTAGACTTATTTTAGATGTAGGTTCACTCAAGTTTAGGATGAATCTATACACTAAATGAAGTCTAGATTCGTTTTCTTCACAAACCTAAAACATCTTATATTTTGAAACGGAGGGAGTACTTGATTACAAAGCTCATGACCACAACAAGATCATGCATAGAGAGAGAGATGAACACATAGCTACCGGTAGAGCCCTTAGCCCTGAGGTAGAACTACTCCCTCCTCATCATGGGAATCAGCAATGGCGATGGAGATCAATGGAGATGGCTCTAGGGGCACTTCCCCGTCCCGGCAGGGTGCCGGAACAGAGACTTTCTGTCCCCCGAATCTCCCTTTCGGTGGCGGCGGGGCTACGTAGGTTTTCATGGATTTCTTCTGGATCCTCTCGTCTTTTCTCATCGGGGGGCTCTTATAGGCGCAGGAATCAAGGTCGGTGGGGGTCCAGGGGGCCCACACCCCCTCCAGGCGCCCCCAGGGCTTGCCCGCGCCTATGGGGGGTTTGGCCACCCCTTGCCCCCCTCCGTCTCTACTTCGTGGTTCCGTGTTGCTCCAGAAAAAATAATAACTTTGGCTTTTGTCCCATCCAATTCCTAGAATATTGATTTTCTGCCTTTCTGGAACCAAAAACAGAAGAAACAGGCAACTGGCACTATGACAACTTCTTAATAGGTTAGTTCCAGAAAAGATATAAAAACACCTCAAAGTATAGACAAAGCAAAGCAAAGTAGATACAAAACAAGAATGGAGCATCAAAAATTATAGATACGTTTCCGACGTATCAACTAGTAGAAGGGCCAAACCCTAGTTTGAATAGTCAAATCCTAGTTTGAAAAGTCAAACTCTAGTTTTTGGTAAGAGGGAAGTCTAGGTGGAAAAGGTTTCAATCTATCCCTTTGGAGGCCGAGTTGGGGAGGGACTCAATAGGGGCTGGGAACACCCTTGCCCCCCACCTATATAAGTAGGGGTGGGGGCGCACCCCCTTGCACCTCTTGCCCTTGGCGCCTAATCCTAGTCGTTGCCCCCTCTTCTCTCTCATCCACCGTCCTGCTCGGGATTAGGCGAAGCCCTGTAGAAATCTCTCCTCCTCCTCCACCACCACCACCAGACCGTGGTGCTGTTGGGATTTCGAGGAGATCTACTACCTCTGCTACCTGCTGGAACAAGGGAGAGGAAGTCTTCATCGACTACCATTTGTGTGACCAACTGCGGAAGCGCTGCCGGAACATGGCACCGAAAGAATCGTCTACACGATATTGAGATCGGCAATTGATCGACTACATGAACCATGAGAATCCGATCTTGTTAAACGCTTTGGATCTACAAGGGTTAGTTCTCTACAAACTCGTTGCACCGATCTCGTAGATTAGATATTGGATTTTGTGTGTTCCCACGATAGAATTTTTTTATTTTCCATGCTGCTAACCCTACAATGGTATCAGAGTCATGTCTATGCGTAGATCTATTGCACGAGTAGAACACAATGATTTTGTGGGTGTTGATGTCGTGGTATTGCACGACAGATGCTACTGGGGGTAGCTTACGTAGAGGGAGCAAGGCGACGTAGGAGAATCCGGGAGTGAGATTGGTACACGATGTACCCAGGTTCACGTCCCCTCGGTGGAGGATCGCTACGTCCTGCTATCAATCCAGTATATGATCATAGATTGGTTTACATGGGAGCTGCCGTAGGCAGAGGGAGAGACTAGATCTAGTCTAATGTGGAAGAAGATGCCCTGTGGGGGTGCCCCTGGTGGCTTTATATATGCAGCCAGTTAGGGTTTACAAGTATTTGGTGGGCTTTGTATCGAAGTCGCCGTCTTGGGCCTCCAGTCGGCGCCACTCGTCTCGGTCTAGCACGCGCCAGTCGCCGTATTGGGCGAGTCGACCCGCTCTGGGCTTGGCTTCAATCGGCTTGATCCAGCTGGCGACTCCGCTTCATGGGTATACCCCGATTGGTATTCCCCCATCAGTAGTCCCCGAGCGCATTGTCGATTCGACACGGGCTTGAGGCAGGGCGCGAAGAGTCTTGACGATGGGTCGTGGCGAATCGGCTACGAGCTCCTGAACAGAGAAAATAACCGTGAAGTGGGAGGTGGTCGGCGTGAGCCAGTCGGTGATGGCCAGTTGGAGAAAGACGCAGGGTGTCGGTGAAGCCGCCAGTTGCGGCGAGTCCCCGAACATGGAGCGTGCCGAGTCCCCGAGCGCTCCGAGTGGCGAAGTTGCGCGACTGGCGAGTGGCACTGTCTGTAGCGCGCCGAGTCCCCGAGCGCGTTGAGTACGCGAGGGAGAGTCCCCGAGCATGTTGAGTACGCGAGGGCGAGTCCGCGGTGGCGAGTCCTCGAGAATGTTGAGTACGCAAGGGCGAGTCCGTGGTGGCGAGTCCGCGAGCGTGTTGAGTATGCGAGTGGAGAGTCCACGGTGGCGAGTCGTCGAGGGCGAGCCGTGGTCATGGAACCACGCGTACACGCAGCCTGCCTAGGAGTAGTCCCCGAGGCTCGAGTTGGCTTGTAGAGGCGACTTGAGGATCTTTAGAGATGCATATTCTGAAAATAGTAGTGGTTGCTGCCGAGAATGGCGAGTGGCGAGGTCGAGCGAGTCCGCGAGGGGAGATTCCCCGAGCATGGCGAGTCCGCGAGGGGAGAGTCCCTGAGCATGGCGAGTCCGCGAGGGGAGAGTCCCCGAGCGTGGCGAGTCCGCGAGGGGAGGGTCCCCGAGCATGGCGAGTCCGCTAGGGGAGAGTCCGCGAGCGTCGCGAGTCCACAATGATTGCAAGTCCGCGGTGATGTTGATTGCGCTGTTTTTGTTAGCGAGTCTCTCGTCTTGGCCCGGGGGGCCAGTCGCATGGCGACTCCAAAGATGGCTCTCGGCTGGGCGTTTTTCCTGGACGATCCGAGGCTCGGTTTGCTAGTCCTCGTTCGCAGTACTTGGCCGTGTGAGTCGCACTGTCTAAGGTTGAGGAGGACATGGTGTTGTTTATGTTGTAGGGTTCGCAGCATAGAAAACAAAAATTTTCCTACGATGTGAACTATATACCAAGATCTATCTACTAGATACAAACAACGGGCGGATGTATATCCGTAGAGAACATACCCTTGAAGACCGACAAAGCTTAACGAGTTCAACTCGTGGTTGATGTAGACGATCTCTTGCCGATCTCAAGATCGAGAGGAAGTCCTAGCGCCGCAAATCAGCAGCGCATCCGTGCTCGCACACATGTTCGAGGCACCGAGCAACCTCCGCCTCCTCGCTCCAGCGATGCAGTGGAAGCACAACTCTTTCTTGCCGAATAGCCACCGGGAACATGTATCTCGCTAGTCCGAGACCATGGGGAATAAATTCTAGAGGGGGAGAGAGATCCTTCACGAGGAGGTGTGAGAGACAAGTGAGGAGGGGGGCTCCTTTTATAGGAGGAGGGGGGGGGGGGAACCCCACGGGGGTGGCCGGCGCATGGGGGCTGCCCCCTTGCCCTCCCCTCTTCATGTGGGTGGACACTCCACTCACAAATCTCCTTTAAATTCCCTCCACTCAAAAGTCCACTCAAATTCCCATTAAATTTCCACCAAATTTAATGCAAACTCTCATTAAATAAAACTCTTTTATTTTATTCAGAATTTTGTCAGTTACTTTAATGACAAACATTCACAAATAACCCCCTTGCTAGAATTCTATTTCACATGCCTAACCACTTTATGCAATTTCATCCGAAAACCTGTTTCGGTATCTAGTGAAATAAATTCCTGCGCTTGTTCATTCTTTCGGCATGAAACATTTGCTCCAATTGGATGTCGGTGTCTCTTAAGTGTGTCACCCTACGGTTCGTGAATAATGCGGACATGATCGAGACCCCTCTCGGATCAATAATCAGAAGCGGGATCTGGAGACCCATACTGACTCCCACACATTCAACGATGACTTTCTTGTGATCGTCAGAACCTTTTACGCTAGTATCTTAATCCCTTTGTTTCACGATATATTACATGTCCGAGATTCGATCATCGGTATCTCCATACCTAGTTTGATCTCGTTACCGACATGCACTCTTTTCTCGTTCCTGTGATATAACATTCTAGTGATCAAATCACTTGCTTGCAAGCTAATCAATGTGATATCACCGAGAGGGCCCAGAGTATATCTATCCGTCATTGGGATGAACAAATTCCACTCTCGATCCATGAGCCTCAACATAACACTTTATTAGTTCTGAATCCATCTTTATAATCACCCTGTTACGGTGTGACGTTTGATGTTATCAAGAAACTCTTTCGGTGTTAGTGATTTACATGATCTCATGGTCTAAGGATTAGGATCACTTCGTAAGTTGTTATAGCAATATAAACTCAATGACTTTGATCGTAATGCTATACTTCGGATGAATGTTCATCACACCATTACACTAATGTTGTGATCCCGTTATTAACAACATCCAATGTCCATGATCAGGAAACCTTGATCATCTTGTTAATCAACGAGCTAGTTTATGAGAGAGGCATAACTAGGAACTTTCTGTTTGTTTATTAAACACACATGTATTAACGTTTCCGTATTAATACAATTATAGCATGCAAAATAAACATCTATCATATACTTGGAATACACATAATAAACACTTTATTATTGCCTCTCAAGGCATATTCCCTTCATATGTAGCACTGCCATTTTCCCGGAAGGCCAGTCGAGCAAGGCGACTCCAATGATGGCTCTCGGTTAGTGTTTTTCATGGCCGATCCGAGGCTCGGTCTGCGAGTCCTCGTCCGCACTGCTTGGCCATTGCGAGTCGCTCTTTCAAAGGTTGACAAAGGAGCATTGATTTTTTCCCGGAGGGAAGAGAAGCCTAGTGGTGAGTCCATGCAGCGTGGCATGCGACCCTCTCTTGCTACTCGGACGATGAAGGTCCCTTAGCAGACGCGGCGTACGCATTAGACGTAGCCGAAAAGAGTCGACGCGGCGGACACGGGGTCGACGCGGCGGACGGAGGTCGCGCTATGGCGAAGTCGACGCGGTGGACACGGGGTCGACGCGGCGGACGGAGGTCGCGCTATGGCGAAGTCGACGCGGCGGACACGGGGTCGACGCGGCGGATGGAGGTCGCGCTATGGCGATGTCGACGCGGCGTATAGCCGGTATCTTGGCGAGTCGCGACAGGGGAGGCGAGTTCCCCGAGCGTGGAGAATCCACGAGGGCGAGTCCCTGAGCATGACGAATCCGTGAGAGAAAACTCCGCGGAGGGCGAGTCAACGGTGGCGAGTCCCCGGGCGTTGGCGAAGTCAACGACCACGGGGGCGCGAGAGCAAGGTCTCGATGACGATCCCGCGACAGGCGAGTTCGTGCTGGTTGAGTCCGGGACAGGCGAGAGGAATCCCAGAGCGTGAAGAGCCCATTACGGACGTGGTATTTCACCGCTCCAGCTCAATTTCCGACTGCCGGATGCAGCAATAAATTCTATTGATCCAATTCTGTATTCATGGATTAATTCCAAAAAAATCGTACAGCCAACATGCGTGTAGATCATATCAGATAAAATGATTATTTTTATAATAATAATTGAGAGAGTCAGAGATTGAGTAAAAAACTCATCAGGAGTGTGGAGCAGATCTTGTATGTTCACATGCCCGTTATTTTCAACTTGACATCTGCGTTCGTGGTGTCAGAGCTGTTGGCAGTGGACCAGATCGATCCCTCTAACACCTGAGTCCTTGGATTATTCATGAGCGATTGCAATCCTGCACTTAGTGGACTAATCCTTCAAAGACGCGTACAAGCAAACATGCATACAAGATTAGATCAGATTAATACTATAATAAATTAGCAGAGCAATAATTAAGACCAATATTGAATAGAAACTCATCGTTTGCTATAGCTGCGCAGGCTGCGATCGCCGCCGGCCGCGTCGGCGTGAACTATTCGGCAAATACTCCAAACGATGCATAGAAATACATGCGCAGAAGGTTAGGTCCAAGTAAATTAATTAACCCACAGAGCAAGCAATCAATGAAAGAAGTGAGATTAAATAGAAAATTCAGATCGTGCATGGGCACTAAATTATTTCTTCACGGCGGCATGCGCCTATGCCAATGCATCAGCAGGCGGCGATCGGATAGCATGCCAGATGCGATTTGGCCGATGATGGCGCTAAGGGATCCCGCCCGGATCATCACCCTCCAAGCACCGCTTGCCCCACGGTGGGCGCCAATTGTCGTGGTATTGAACGGCAGATGCTACTGGGGGTAGCTTACGTAGAGGGAGCAAGGCGACGTAGGAGAATCCGGGAGCGATATTGGCACACGATGTACCCAGGTTCACGTCCCCTCGGTGGAGGATTGCTACGTCCTGCTATCAATCCAGTATATGATCATAGATTGGTTTACATGGGAGCGGCCGTAGGCGGAGGGAGAGACTAGATCTAGTCTAATGTGGAAGAAGATGCCCCATGGGGGTGCCCCTGGTGGCTTTATATATGCAGCCAGTTAGGGTTTACAAGTATTTGGTGGGCTTTGTATCGAAGTCGCCGTCTTGGGCCTCTAGTCGGAGCCACTCGTCTGGGTCCAACACGCGCCAGTCGCCGTATTGGGCGAGTCGACCCGCTCTGGGCTTGGCTTCAATCGGCTTGATCCAGCTGGCGACTCCACTTCATGGGTATACCCCGATTGGTATTCCCCCATCAGTTGATGCTCTTTTTGTTTCTTTCTTTTCGTGTACTTTGCATCTTGCAGCATGGTGGGATGAAGCGGCTCGGGCTAACTTTACATGTCATCGTACATGAGACTTGCTCCACGCTCAACGTGCAACTTGCATTGCACAAGTGGCTTTGTGGGTGTTTGTCTCTCCCACCATAGTGAAGATTCAATTTACAAGAGGCACTTGACAATGCTTGTATGAATGTTGCGGTTCATGTTCGTAAGTTAGAACAATTCTTATTCGAAAGCCCCATGTCGTGGTGGTGGCACGGCAGATGCCATGGGTAGGCTTAAGTTGGGGCCAATGTGTACTAGTGGGATCCAGGGAGGGAAGATGTAGTGATTTCTACCCACAGATTACAAGAACTAGATCTTTACTCAACACAACAGATGCTACACTTGCTCCTTGAGCTGTATGAGCGAGAGAAAGAAGATCTTTGTTAGTGCTAAGAGATAAATGAATCGATCCCTATCTCATGAGTCCCTGGATCATCTTATAAAGGGGTGGCCAGGTTACCGCTAGGGCTGACATGGACAGCATATTCGTGGAATATGCTTGCCCCAAAATAGTAACTTGGCGGGAGCCTTTCTGTGTCTCCCTTCTATCGGTGGCAATAACCCATAGCCCACGACATGTGATCCTTAGGCTCGGGGACTATCACCTTCGTGATCCTCTTCCGCTTCTCTGTCCCTCTAGCTCTTGTCCCTGAGGGAGGGACATCATGCAGTGTTGACTTCGGGGTTCGCCCTCTCCTTCTCGAACAAGCTTCCCCATGACTCGGCCTTACCTTGTATGACTCGGTCAAGCCCTAACCTGCATATAGAAAGTGTAATAACTGTATGCCGACATAACCTGTATGCCGGCCGAATCAAGTCTTAATTTCCTGACTCGGGTTAAGCCAGGAATTATTTGGCCGGCCTCTACATAAATCGTCCGGGTCATTCTTTTACCCGGTTTAAATCCTTGAGGGCTTTGCCATTTTACCTTAGCTTGAACCTACATGGGGTCATCACCCCAACATTAGTCCACCAAGATGGTGCGGTCTTGGCGACTTTAGTCGGCAAGGCTACAGCAGGTTCAAGACATCCGATTCCTATGCATATGTTTGCCGACTTATACTTCAGTCGTCTCTTTCTTTGAGGCGCACCTTAATTTGTATCTTGTCGCTTTTTCGACTTATTTTGATTAATTGAGAGGTATGACTCTTTCTTCCGAGTCAATTTTCCTCATCCCGGTCACTTCCTTAGCTTCTCTTGTAAGTTTCATCCTACGTGTCACAACCATTGCACTTTGCCTCATTTTTTGGGCCGCTACAGTGATCGCTGGCATATGAACAGTGACCAGTGATGGCGGTCATATCCGCGCAGTGCCTCTTCGGTTTCACAACGGTTATGGCGGACGGATCACCTCCTATGCCGTGTAACCCGTCGTGTGTCTCCACTCGGCGGTTGCTAGCACACGATACGCGCGTGTATGCGGAAATCGCCACGCACCCATGATCCCACTACCGCTAGCTGTTTGTGGTTATAAATAGGGGGAGCGGGGAAACCCTTGGTTACTTTCCACACTCCCTCGTCTTCCTCCTCGCGCCGCCATAGAGCCCTGCTCCACGCGACAGCGCAGCTGCTTTTTGGTCCCGCACCACCGTGCCGTGCAACTACGTGGAGCTTCTGCTCCAATCCTTCTTCCCTACCGCCGCCGCGCTCCCCATCACCGCGATGGTACCATGGACGTCGAGACCTCTCCCTAGAACGGACATTTTCTCCTCCGTCGATTCCTCCGACGAGCCCATGTTGAGCTCACATAGCGTCCCATCATTGAGGAACAAGATGTAGTCACAGCCCTAGAGCGGGGCTCGTGGCAAGGCTCTACGGTCACCCGGCAAGAGATCGAGTGGCTAATCAAGACACGTCGCATTCCCTCCGAGGTGAAGTGTCTCTTACTGTAACACCCTCAGAATCGGACCTATGCAAGTTTTAGAGAAACCCGCCAAACCCGCATAGAAACGATTCAAAGGTGCCCACCAGGCACTTTCGTGCGGGTGGATAACGAAGTAATAACATTACACAACAGCCCTCGATGGGATCCACAGAATAGATATATATACAGCAGCGACTCAATGAGTCAAGAATACAGATATAATGTACAAAGATCCAAATCACCTTGAAAAATGACACAGCGTCCGACTACGGACAAGATGCAAATGGGGCTAAGAGCCCTGAAGAATAACCAATGGCGTCCATAACCCTGCCCAGGCCAAGCCGGAAGGGTAACCCTGCTAACGGCGTCGATCTCAAAACCTGCTTAAACAAAAGGGGTGCCGACAAAGGGCAAAGGAAAAAGAGGAGCGTCAGTACTGAGGCCAGTACACGGCGAGACTAGAATTCGGCGGTCCTCGCCTACATAGGTATGGTGGACTGAAGCGGCAGCGGCAGCATGCACTACACACCCTATAGAGACTCGATACAACTGGCGGTATTCAGAGAGGGGTAAGAAGGACCTATCCGGAACCAACCTGATACTATCATCCAACAAACCCATCCTGGCGTTTCCCCCTCGAGACCAACGAGGAAGTCAACCGAGGAACTCACACAGTTGGCAGTTTTATTTATTCAGTTCTCGTTGCAGCAATTACTAGTCAGGTATAGATAATCTTCCTGATAAAATAAGCAGTGGGCACTTTTAGTTAACCATTCCGTGATAGTGGCAACACTTACTAGTCAGATTCATTTAGCATAAGATAACCCAAAACCCAGCAGTGGTTGGTACTTTTATTTAGCCATTCCGTTGTAGTTGCAATACTTACTAGTCAGGTACAATGGTCGCAAGAGACACCCAAAGCAAGCAGTTGTGGGCAATATTAGTTAGCTATTCCATTATAGTGAAGCTGATTACTAGTCATTATAAGTCAAATTTATAGCAATAAACTTTAGTTATGCTTGTCTATGGTCGAGATACTGTGCTCCAAGTCGTCCATAACCGCGGACACGGCTTTCAGAAAGTTTTACCCGGCCGGGGTGCACCAATAGCAACACACACTCGATCAACCTCGGAAAAACCAAAACAAAACCCAACGAGGCTTTAACGACAAAGCAATCACAGGATTCAGAAATATTTCAGGGGGCCACCCCTTAAAGTAGACCCGCAACGAAGTAAGCTAGCTCCGAGACGGACTCAAGGTTTGGGTGGACGGCTGTGAGCGACTGGGAACCCAAAACTGGGCTTGTCGACACCGCGAAAACGTGTCCCGACCCTAAACAGTACAGTGTGCTATCCATCGCACAATCGTAAATAAAGCAGTAAAGCATGGCATAAGTACAGGATCGTAAATAAAACCTCAAACTAGTTTGTGGCCCCAAGAAATAAGACTGAATCAAGCTCTGGCTAAGGGGGGTCCCATATACCTCCCGGATGTGGATAGCGCGATAAATCAAGGAACATGTATCAAGTACTCGGGGTCCTACGGGACACAAGTGGGCGTTCGGAAACCAAATATTATCTATCACCCACCGATGCCTCTGCTTACTTCAATTTTAGTTGTTAAACAGGAATTAAAGTGAACGATAAGTAAAACTAGGATTATCTCCAACATCAATCATGTGGCAATACTCCATCAACTGTGGCACTTGACGACTCGCAACAGCACTTGAGCAAGCGACTACGACGCGCAAGTCCAACTATCTACCAAACAACAGGTAATAGGAGGTGTCCAAGGCAATATAAGGCTGCACGGGGATTCCACGGGTACGGAACTAGAGCATCGCAACACAGATAGCAATAGATCAACAGGAGGGAATAAATACTATAAAAGTAAGATAGGTAGAAAGGGGGAGATGCTCGCCTGAAAACATTGTCGAAGGTTCAACCGGAGATCGGGGCGAAGCTCACATCAACTCAACGGCCTTATCCGCGAAGAACCAAAACACTAGAAGAAACACCGGATGCACGATTTAATACAACGGCAAAAGATCGGCATGATGCAGGTATGATGTATGACATGGCAAAGGTGCGATGCAATTAGGTCATATTAAGCGGAACCGGGGTCCCGACATTTAATTAAACGGTTCAAGTTATTTAGAACCCCCGCAATTTAAATGTTGTATTAGCAAGACAGAAGATGGCACCGGTTCGCTACACAAGTTTAAATGAGGCCAATATGAGACTAGATTTGCCCGCATATGGACCCCATATTTAATTATACGGTGAATCGGCATAATGCCCCCAAACCACAGGCAATATGCATGCATGAACGATTAATATGCAACAAGTTGTATTGTATTATAAAATAGGGTTTAGGGAAGGGGGTTCACACATTAGGGGTCTCGACGATCTCGGGGTTCCGGGGTCGGTCTCAGGGTCCAGGGTTCGACGGGATCGAGGTTCGGGCTCCGGGATCGTTCTCGGTGGACGGGGTAGAGCTTGGCGCATTCGCGGTGATCGGGCCATGTTGTCGATCTTGTCGTCTCACGCGGAGATCTTGTCGTTCCGGAAGAAAGTACTTGTTCTGGCGTCGGGGCATCGGATTCGCCCCGATTGGTGTCGATCTTGTCGTTCCGGGGGTCTCTCCGAGTCCGAGATGCGTCCGTGTGGTAGATCTTGGGGGTACCGGTGTCTTTCTTATTGTCGTGAAGATCTTGTCGGGTCCGCGTTTCGGATTCCGTGAGGCGATCTTGACGCTCCGTGTCGAAGTCCTTGAGGTACGCCAGGTCCATTCTTCAAGACATCATTATCGAGACGATCTTGGCGTCCAAGGGTTCTCGGCAACAGATCCGGGAAGAAGTGCTCTGCGTCCTCGAGGGGTACTTGTCGCACCGGGGTTGGGTCTTCGGGGTTTGTTTTCCGGTAGAAGTTCTTGTCGTCCTACTCGCGATCGTACACCCAACAGGGGCCCTTGGTACTGCTGCGGGATGCTGCTGCCTAAGGCACGGGAGAGGCTGCACGCGCGAGATGGAGGAGAAGGCCGAGCTCGTCAGAGGCAGCGCGCAGGCGGCCACCGGGAGGGACGGTGAGGAAGACTAGGGGCCGGCATGGACGCGGCCAGAGCGTCGGCGAGCTCGAGCCGGCGCTGGAGGAGGCTGCCGGGGCGGTTTGCTGAGGGAGGCCGAAGCCGGCGAGGGGGTCGCGTCGGGGTCGGCTTGTCGGCGACGGCGGCGGAGCTCTGCTGAGGGGAGGCGGACGGCGAGCGGCTAGGTGGGGTAGAGGCAGGGACGGCCGGGGGAAGGCGCCGCGGAAGGCGGAGGTCGCGTCGGGGGCGCGCGACGGCCTGGCGAGGACGCGGCGGCGCGCATGGCTCGCGGGCGGCGGTTGGGCCAGAGAGGCGGCAAGGGAGGCTCGCGGGGAGACCAGAGGGGGCCGGCGGCGAGAGGATGGTGAGGGGCGGCGGCGAGCGCGCTCGGGCGCACGCGGGGCCAGAGGCGGGGAAGAGGCGCGTCGCGCGGCCGGAGGACGGAGGAGGGAGGGGCCGCGCGGGGCGGAGGCGCAGGACGGAGAGGCGGGGTGCGGCGGCGACCGTCGCTAGAGGGGAGGCGGGGTTGGCACAGGACGCAGCGGTGGCGGAGGAAGGTGAAGGGGTGAGCGGCGAGGTGTGGCGGAGGGTGAAGGGTGAGCGGCGGGGAGGAGAGGCCGGCGGCGGGGCTCTGCCTGAGAGAGAGGGAGGAGGCGCGGGGAGGCGGTAGCGGGCGAGCGAGGCGCCAGGGAGGAAGAAGAACAGGGAGAGAGAGGTGGGGGACAGGGGGCCAGGGGTGGGGCCGGGGCAGACGTGGCAGGCGTGGGTCGGGTGGGCAGGTGCTGCGTGTGGTGTGGCCAGGGGGTTGAGCTGTGAGGGTGTGAGGGAGAGAGAGAGAGCTAAGAGAGAGGGAGTGGCTGCTGAGGTGGCAGTTCCTGGTTGGTGGGGGGAGAGGAGAGGGTGAGGTGTCAGGTTGGGATTGGTTGGGGTGACGTGGAGGGAGGGTGTGGGTAGATAGGCTGGTAGGTTTAGGAATAAGGGGTGGACCGATTATATTTTCTGGGGTGGTCGTTCGGGTCATTCGGCCCGTTCGACTGCCCCACTAAAATAATATAATTAAATTATTTATTGCAACCAGCGCTTTTGCAATCCGACAGCGGACAAAACAAAATAATCCGGGGACCCGGTTTTGATGTTTGAATAAAGATGGGGCGTTTTAGAAAACAAAACGGGCTTTGCGAAAATAGTTTTAGACAAACAACATATGATGATGACGATGCAATGCACAAAAACAACGCGATTTTCTAGTAGTGGTTTTGCGGGATGCCACACTTACCCAGCCCAGAGGCCGCTCCCGTCGTAGAATCTGTCGAGTATGTAGTTTTCATGTCTCACTTTTCTAGAGGGTTTGGTCTCCCCCTTAGTGATTTTGCTAAGGAATTCTTCGAGTTTTTCTGCCTCCAACCTCATCACCTGCCGGCTAACATCATTGCCTCTTTGTCGGCATTCATCTCGACCACCTAAGGGTACATTGGCCTTTGGCCCTTAATAGCTATTTGGTCTAAGTTCTTCCAGATCCGAGCTAACGTTGTGCCGGATAAGAGCCCGCATCCCTCTAAAAAATCGCTGACCCAGTGCGGCGCCGCCTCCATCACTCCTAGGAAAAAATCCATCTTGCCCCGAGTCAAGGGCCTCGATTCATGTAAGAAGTGGCACATGTCCTTTTATGTAAAGAATAGTGATAAAGAGGATATGATTTGGCTACCGATTTTCTCAGTCGGCATGCCCACCAAGAAGAATTGGGAATTCGACCCTAAGAGAAGCAATTCTCTTGTCGAGGCATTCGAGCTCCAGCTCAAGGATTTGATCCAGGCCGGACTATGCGGCGACGATCTCATGACCGCCTTTATCAGCACCCAGATTTTCCCTCTCCAAAGATGCTCTCACAAATTGTGCTACATAAGAAGCCCTCTGTACCCGAATAGAGTCTCCATCGTCGAACTCAATGATGAGCAAATTCGGAAATGTGTCTGGGCCATTTTTCAAACGAACATGGCCGAGGATTGGAAGTGGGGCATGAAGCCCTTCACTCGTGACAATCCCCCTCCCAAGGTAATTCGGCGCCGAATCTTATTTTATTAGAATCATATTTTATTATGTTGTTACTAACTTCACCGTTTCACTTTGCAAATTCCTCTTCAGAAATTTGATGAGCAGGCCGTGGAGGATGGTGATGTCCCTGCTCTTCCCTAGAGCGAGGATTGCAATACCTCGGACAGTGGCGAGCCTGAATCAGAAGAGTTCATCCCAAAACCTGTTTCGGCCCCTATCCGGGCTCGGGGTAAGGCTTCCAAACCAATCAAGGATGATGATTCAGACGACGTCGTAGTTCTCGAGGTAGTTGATGCAGTGCTCGTCTCATATGCGTATCCGACTTATTTTCCCCCAGCTAACCCGGTTGGTCAGGTGCATGAGGTGGACCCCCTTGCTACGAAGGCCCCACTCCCGGCTAGGAAACGAGCCGCCTACAAAGACTCCTTGGCCGAGGCCCCCAAGAAATGAGTCAAGAGATCCGCCCAAAAGGCTCCCAAGCGCAAGTCTATACCAGGAGTTTCGGCATAAGTTATCTTTCCTGAATCATATTTGTATTTCTTGTTTCTCTCTCTTCTTCTGACTTTGTTTTCTTCTTCTGTTTATCTTGGTAGTACTCTGCTTTCCGCCAATCTGAGTGGTCCGAGCATGACCTCTCAGGTTATTCGGCCACTATCGCCGCCACCTCAAGATGATGTCCGGGTCCCCAGCCCAGATCATGCTGACCCGAGTCCTGTGCCGACTACAAGTCCACTTCGGCAGGTAGAGGTTGAGGTTGGGGCTAGTGCTGCTGCTATTACCGTTATGCTAGAATAACCGAATGATCTGGTAGTCACCGTTGATGACGCCTAGGATGCTCCTGCTGAACCAACTCCCGCGAGGTTTCGACTACCTCGGCTCCTGTTCAAGATGCTTCTCCTTCAGTTTCTGTGACTTCTTCTCCGAGCTCAGCTCAGTAGAAAACTCGTTCTGCCTCTCCTTCTACGGCTCCAGATGCTACCCCAAGTTCGGCTCAGCTAGCTAAATCGCAGCCAGTTGCCGAGGCTTCTGCCAAGGCCAAGAAAGATGAAGCCACCAAACCCAAGCCCGCTCAGAGGAAAGTTGTGCTGGGCTCCTCTTAGCCTAGTATTGTTGACATGTTTCATAAGGGTGCCCTTGTCTCTGGATCCGGGTCTATCTCTGGCGCCGGCACACAAATGGTGCTTCATAAGAGCCCAGCGGCCGAGGCAGCTACTCAACAAGATCGAGAGGCCAGGGACAAGGTTCTGACGCACACACAGAGTGGTGGAATCCTTGGTTCTTTGGTGGAGTATGCAAATAATTGGAATGCTGCTGACCAGGTCGAGGGCTGCTCGAGGTCTAATCCGGGTACTAAGCCGTTCCATATCTCCGAGATTAGCGTCCGCTTGCATCTCGCTGCTAAGGTTATCCTTGAGAGTGATACTATGAATGAGGTAAACACTTTGGTCTACACTTTTTCTTTTCCGCATAACATAGTATATGCCTACTAGTCCCCGAGCTTTCGACCGAATAATTTATCATTCGGTCGAATGCTTTGCTTATAAAGTGTAGCCGTTGTGTATATAACAAATCATAGCATTTTAGATAAGTTTTGCTTTTGTTTTGAATACCTAGCCATCTAGATCTGAGTTATGTTTACTTAATTCGGATCTTTATATTAGGTTCGAATATCCATCCATCTAGATCCGAGCCAAGTTCTACTTGGCTTGGATCTTTAGATTTCACTTCGAATATCCATCCATCTAGATCCGAGTTAAGTTTGCTTAATTCGGATCTTTAAATTTAGCTTCGAATATCCAGCCATCTAGATCCAAGTTAAGTTTACTTAATTCGGATCTTTAGATTTAGCTCCGAATATCCAGACAGCTAGATCCGAGCCAAGTTCTAATTGGCTTGGATCTTTAGATTTCACTTTGAATATCCATCCATCTAGATCCAAGTTAAGTTTACTTAATTCGGATCTTTACATTTAGCTTCGAATATCCAGCCATCTAGATCCGAGTTAAGTTTAGTTAATTCGGATCTTTAGATTTAGCTCCAAATATCCAGCCATTTAGATCCGAGCCAAGTTCTACTTGGCTTGGATCTTTAGATTTCACTTCGAATATCCTTCCTCGTATAATGCTATGTGTCTTTAGGTTGCTCATAATCGGCGCACGGCCGACTTCCAGAAACTTCTCTTCTCTCATAGGAAATTGCTGACGAAGTATGAGAAGATGGTGCCCATCTTGAAAAAAATGATGAGCTAATTGCTATATTCTTTAAAATTCTTGCACTGACTTTTGTTTCTGAGTTAATTTTTGATTCGTCTTTGTTCAGCCACTATTGAAAACCAGAATACGACACTCAAGGTGAAGATTTACGAACTCGAAGGTGAGTTGGCCATGTTTTTTCCGGTCATTTCCTCCTCACATCCGTGTTTTTGCGAAATATCTTGTAATCTTTTTGACTCGGCTCAGCAGAATTACAAAGCCTTGCAGCATCGCATCAACAGTGCATTTCCATGCCTGATATGATGCTGCATTTTCTAGAACAAGAAGGAGCTAATTTGGCGAAGCTGAAGGAGAAGGATGACGAAATAGCTCGGCTTCGTGCCGAGGTTAATTCCTTGAAGCAGGCCCAGAAATCCGAGTTGGAGAGGATTGATCAGGAATTCTCGGAGGAGAAGGATCGATTGACTCTTCAACTTCAGAAAAATAAGGAACTCCTTGACACAGCCGAGTCAACAAACAAACCCCTTCAAGATGACATCACTCAGTTTGAAAAGAAAAGGGTCTTTTGGGCTGGCGATCTTCACAAAATGCTGCAATATATCCATCATAAGTTCCCTCTTTTTATCTCGTGACCCGTGGCCGAATCATACCTAACAATCGCTTGTATTGACCTATGTTTTGTTTTATCCTTAGATTATTTCCCGGAGTCCAAGCCTGTGAGTAGCAAAGCCGTGGTGGATGCCCGGGCTCGCCGAGGTGTCCCCAATGACCCGGATCAAGAGTACTCCATGGAGGATTATCTGATCAGTGTCGCTGCTGCCATCAAGCCCATGAAGACCTTTGGCAAAGACCTGGTGGACGCGGCTATCCGAGTACTCCATGTGCTCTGGACGAATGAGCCGAATATTACTAAGGTCGAAGTGCTTGCGGAGAAATTGATGGATTGCTAGACTCAGATGAGTCTCTGGAGGGAATCAATATGACGAGTCGGGGCTGACATGGCGCTTATGAAGGGTTTCGCGGCATAGTAAATCAAAATTTTCTACGGATGCGAACAGAGGGAAAGCCAAGATCTAGTCTAGGAGATGCAATCAACGAGAGAGATTGGATTAGATCTTCATACCCTTGAAGATTCGCACAGCGGAACGTTCGTCGGAACGTGGGTGATGTAGTCGTACTCGCTTCTCCTCCTCGCGATCCGATCCGATCTAGCACCACAAGTGGCGGTGCCTCCGTGAGATGCACACGTGCAGCACCTCGACGTCTCCTCCTTCCTCGGACCAACAAGTATGGTGGAGAGATAGATTGGATCTACAACACGACGGCGTGGTGTATATGGTGGAGAATTTCTGCAGCAGGGCTTCGCCTACAAACAGTCGGGAGGGAGAGAGGAAAGCTAGCAAGGCGGCTAGGGTTTGGAGGAGAGGTTTGGGGGGTTGGTGCGCCCCCACCCCTCTTTATATAGAGGGGGGGGGCGCAGCCCTAGCCCCTCCCCCAAGCCCAAAGGATAAGGAGTGGGGGGCATGGACTCTCCCCTCTTCTAGAAACCCTATCTCTAGTTTAAACGATTTAAACTCTCTAGGATCGGCTGGGCCCTATGGGGCCTTGTGCCCCTGGCCCAATGCGGCCAGGACACTCCCTCATAGGCCCATGCCCCCTCCCGGAAGGTGGGGCCACGTTGGTCCCCTTCCGGAAGGTTCTAGAAGCTTCCGGTACAATACCGATTAACCCGGAACAATTCCGAACTCCAAAAACTGCACTGCCTTATATGAATCTTATTCTCCGGACCATTCCGGAAGCTCTCGTATCCCGGATCCCATCCGAGACTCCGAACAAAAATTCATAAACCAATTATCCAATCTATCCTAGCGTCGAGATACATTAAGTGTGTGACCCTGCGGGTTCGAGAATATGCAGACATGATCTTCTATCAATAATCAACAGCGGGGTCTGGGCACCCATATTGACTCCCACACATTCATCGATGATCATATCGGATGAACCACGAGGCCAGGATTCAATCAATCCCATATATATATTCCCTTCATCTCGCGATATTTTACTTGCCCGAGATTCGATCGTCGGTACCGTCATACCTAGTTCAATCTCGTTCACAGCAAGTACTTTACTCGTTCCGTAATCCGATATCACTTTGTGATTAACTCCTTAACCACATGCTTGCAAGTGGTGTTGATATCGATTACCGAGTGGGCCCGAAGTATATCTCTCCGACTTGGGAGGGACAAATTCCATCTCGATACATACAACCCAACAGATACTTTCCGATCACCTGAGAGACACCTTTATGATCACCCTCTCATAGGATGACGTTTGATGACCTCAAAGCTTTCTTCCGGTACCAGGGAGTTGCATTATCTCATGGTCTAAGGAATACAATATTTGACATAGGAAAAGCTTCGCAAAGATGAACACGATGAAACGATCTAATTGCTTCGCTTAGTTTGGGTCTGTCCATCATATCATTCTCCCAATGATATGATCTCATTATCAATTGACAACTCATGTCTATGGTTAGGAAACCTTAACCATCATTGATCAATGAGCTAGTCCTTAGAGGCGTACCAGGGACATGGTGTTGTTCACAAACCACACAAGTATTAATGTTTCCGCTTAATACAATTCTAGCATGGAATATAAACTTTATCATGAACAAGAATTATAATAATAACATCTTTATTATTGCCTCTAGGGCATAATTCCAATAGTCTCCCACTTGCACTAGAGTCAATAATCTAGTTTACATCTGGCAACAATCTCACACCCATGGCACTGAGGTGTTGATCATGTTTTACACGTGGAAGAGGTTTAGTCAATGGATCTGCGACATTCAGATCCGTATGTACTTTGCTAATCTTCAGATCTCCATCTGCTATATAATCTCGGATTATATGAAACTTGCGGTTGATATGCTTGGTCTTTGGATGATATCTTGGTTCCTTAGCGAGTGCTATGGCGCCAGTGTTGTCACACAATATCTCCAGTGGGTCCAATGCACTTGGAACCACGCCAAGCTCAGTGATGAAGTTTCTGATCCAAACTCCTTCACTTGACGCTTCTGCAGCAGCCATGTATTCCGCTTCCACTGTAGATCCCGCGATCACGCTTTGCTTGCAGCTTCTCCAGCTCATAGCTCCTCCATTCAAAATATAAACGTATCGTGTCTGAGATTTGGAATCATCCTTGTCGGTGTCGAAACTAGCATCGACGTAACCTTTTACGACAAGCTGTTCATCACCCCCATAGACTAAGAACATTTCTTTAGTTCTATTTAGGTACTTTAGGATGTTCTTCACGGCTGTCCAGTGTTCCACTCCTGGATCACTTTGATATCTGCTCGTCAAACTAAGAGCATTGGACACATCCGGTCTAGTACACAGCATGGCATACATGATGGAACCTATGGCCGAGGCATAAGGCACTTTGCTCATAGCTTCCCTATCATTTACCGTAGCTGGACACTGAGCCTTGCTCAATATCTTACCTGACAACATAGGCACTGAACCTTTCTTTGCCTTATCCATTCTGAACCTTTTCAGAACTTTGTCTAGGTATGTACTCTGGCTTAAAGCTATCAGGCGTCTTTGTCTATCTCTATAGATTTTGATGCCCAATATATAAGCAGCTTCAACTAGGTCTTTCATTGAAAAACACTTGTTCAAATAACTCTTCACATCGTTAAGCATGTTGATGTCATTTCCGATAATCAATATGTCATCCACATACAGTACCAGAAACGTCACCGAGCTCCCACTCACTTTCTTGTAGATACAAGCTTCGTAGCAATTTGGAACAAATCCAAAACTCTTGATCACTTGATCAAAACGAAGGTTCCAACTCCGAGATGCTTGCTTCAGTCCATAAATGGAACGCTGAAGTTTGCATACTTTACTAGCATCCTTAGGATCGACAAAACCTTCGGGTTGCATCATATACAACTCTTCATCAATGTTCCCATTGAGGAAAGCAGTCTTGACATCCATCTGCCATATTTCATAATCATGAAACGCAGCAATTGCTAATAAAATCCGAATGGACTTAAACATCGCTACGGGAGAGAAAGTCTCATCGTAGTCAACACCTTGAACTTGTCGAAAACCTTTTGCGACAAGCCGTGCTTTATAGACGGTAACATTACCATCCGCGTCCGTTTTCTTCTTGAATATCCATTTGCACTCAACGGCCTTTCGGTCGCTAGGAGGATCCACCAAAGTCCATACTTGGTTTTCGCTCATGGATCCCAATTCGGATTTCATGGCTTCCAGCCATTTCTCAGAGTCTGGGCTCATCATCGCTTCCTCATAGTTCGTAGGTTCACTGTCTTCTACCAACAAGACAGTCAAGACAGGGTTGCCGTACCACTCAGGAGGGGCACGCGACCTTGTCGACCTGTGACGTTCAGTAGCAGCATCATCCGAAGCTTCATGATCCTTGTCATTAGCTTCCTCTATTGTTGGTGCAGGCGGCACTGGAACAATTTCAGGTGCTGCGCTACTCTCCAATTCAAGAGAAGGTTCAATAACCTCGTCTAGCTCTACTTTCCTCCCACTCACTTCTTTCGAGAGAAACTCCTTCTCAAGAAAGGAACCGTTCTTTGAGACAAACACTTTGCCTTCGGTTCTGTGATAGAAGGTATACCCAATAGTTTCCTTAGGGTATCCTATGAAGACGCATTTCTCCGCTTTGGGTTCGAGCTTGTCCGGCATCAACTTCTTGACGTAAGCTTCGCATCCCCAAACTTTAAGAAACGACAACTTAGGTTTAGCACCAAACCACAGTTCATACGGTGTCGTCTCAACGGATTTAGATGGAGCCCTATTTAAAGTGAATGCAGCGGTTTCTAATGCATAACCCCAAAATGATAACGGCAAATCAGTAAGAGACATCATTGATCGGACCATATCTAATAGGGTTCGATTCCGGCGTTCAGACACACCATTGCGCTGTGGTGTTCCGGGTGGCGTGAGTTGTGAAACGATTCCACTTGCTTTAAGATGCGTGAGAAAATCATAACTCAAATATTCACCTCCACGATCGGATCGTAGAAACTTAATCTTTCTGTTACGATGGTTCTCCACTTCATTCTGAAATTCCTTGAACTTTTCAAATGTTTCAGATTTATGTTTCATTAAATAGATATACCCATATCTACTTAAGTCATCGGTAAAAGTGAGGAAATAGCGATATCCACCGCGCGTCAAAACACTCATCGGTCCGCATACATCGGTATGTATGATTTCCAACAAGTCCGTTGCTCGCTCCATCATACCGGAGAACGGGGTTTTGATCATCTTGCCCATGAGGCATGGTTCGCATGTGTCAAATGATTCAAAATCAAGAGACTCCAAAAGTCCATCAGAATGGAGTTTCTTCATGCGCTTTACACCAATATGACCTAGACGACAGTGCCACAAATAAGTAGTATTATCACTATCTACTTTGCATCTCTTAGCCTCAATGTTATGGATGTGTGTTTCATCCCTTTCGAGATTTAGAAGAAATAAACCATTCATAAGAGGTGCATGACCATAAAAGATGTTACTCATATAAATAGAACAACCATTATTCTCCGATTTAAATGAATAACCGTCTTGCAATAAACACGATCCAGAAATAATGTTCATGCTCAACGCAGGCACATAATAACACTTATTAAGGTTTAAAACTAATCCCGAAGGTAAAACTAAGGAGAGCGTGCCGACGGCCATCACATCAACTCTTGATCCGTTGCCAACGCGCATCGTCACCTCATCCCTCGCAAGCCGCCGTCTATTCCGTAGCTCCTATTTCGAGTTACAAATATTAGCAACTGAACCGATATCAGATACCCAGGCACTACAACGAGGGCTAGTAAGGAAAACATCAATAACATGTATATCAAATATACCTTTGATGGTGCCAGCCTTCTTGTCCGCTAAGTACTTCGGACAGTTCCGCTTCCAGTGACCCTTGTCCTTGCAATAGAAGCACTCAGTGTCGGGCTTAGGACCAGACTTGAGCTTCTTCTCAGCAGGGGCATTGCGCTTTCCGCCGCCCTTCTTGAAGGGTTTCTTTGCTCCCTTAACTTTCTTAAAGGAGGGCTTGTTGACCATCAACACATGATTATCCTTCTTGATGTCCACCTCTGCAGCCTTCAGCTTTGCGAAGAGCTCGGTGATCGTATCAGTGGAACCAATCTGATTATGAGTCACTACAAAACTTTTGTAGCTGGGAGGGAGTGATTGTAGAACCCTGTCAATCTTGAGCTCCTCTGGAATCGTGCATTCCAGTTGCTCAAGACGTTGAGTGTAGCCCGACATCTTTATGGCGTGCTCACTAACGGAACTCCCTTCCTCCATCTTGCAGTTAAAGAACTTCTCGGAGATCTCATATCTCTCAGAACGGGCCTGAGTCTGAAACATGGTTTTCAGCTCCTCGAGAATCTCGAAGGGCCCGGGATACTCTTCAAAACGATTTTGAAGCTCCGGTTCCATAGCAAACAACATGGTGCTCTTAATCACACCATAATCATCTTTGCGCGACTGATGGACAGCTTTCTCATCAGCCGGCGCAATTGCAGCAGGGGGGTCACCTAACGCTTTCCCAAGGACATAGTCCTTTTGTCCGCCAGACAGAATGATTCTTAGATTGCGGAACCAATTGGTGAAGTTAGACCCATTGTTTCTAAGCTTTTCCTTCTCAGCAAAAACGTTGAAGTTGAAGTTGGACTTGGCCATGTGATCTACAGTATTTGCAAGTAAAATTTAGACTATGTTCATGATAAATAGTTCAATTTAATCAAATTACTAGATGAACTCCCACTAAATTCAACATCCCTCAAGTTGTTTAGTGAACACGATCCAAATTCACCACACCTAATCCGATCATCACGAGAAGAGATGTGGTTTCAATGGTGGACAACAAAGTGTCGATCATATCACTCATATGACTCATGCTTAACCTTTCGGTTCTTGTGTTCCGAGGCCATGTCTGTACATGCTAGGCTCGTCAAGCTAGACCCAAGTATTTCTGCGTGTGCAAAACTGGCTTGCACCCGTTGTATGTGAGCGTAGAGTCTATAGCACCCGATCATCACGTGATGCTTGGACACGACGAACTTTCGCAACGGTGCATACTTGGGGAGAACACAGTTTTTATCTTGATCTTTAAGTGAGGAATCATCTTATAATGCTACCATCGCGATCTAAGCATAATAAGATACATAAAGGGATAAACATCACATGCATATAACTTTATGTGACATGGTATAGCCAATCCTCGCGCAATGATCTCCATCTTGTGCGTTCCGGCATGATCCCCATCACTCCACCATGATTGCCTCCACCACGAATAGCAACTACAACTATTGCTAACTACTTAGCGATAAAGTAAAGCTATTACATGGCGTATAAGAAGTTGACTCGCAGGTCATACACAATTATAAAGACAACCATATGGCTCCTTCCGGTTGTGTACTCATCGACATGCAAGTCGTGAAACATTACAAAACATGATCATCGCATACAATATACACATCACATCTTGGGCCATACCATATCACAGAAAACACTCCCTGCAAAAACAAGTTAGACGCCTCTACTTTGTTGTTGCATGTTTTACGTGGCTTATGGGAGTAGATGCTAAGAACGATTCTTACCTACGGAAAGCCACAACGGTGATATTATGGTTGCCAAACTCTGGTGTTAATCCCATGACAACTATAGTGAGAGAAACTGACATCCACCAGCCGCATGTGTGGAACAAGCCACACGTCAAGTGCGGAGCCGGTCTCGCGAACGACGTAGCGTAAGGTTGGTCTGGACCGCTTAAATCTCACTATCCCGCGTCATAAGAAGAACACAAACAAGAGGCTTGCAACATAAAACATCAACGCCCGCAACAACCATGTTGCGTTCTACTCGTGAAACACATCTACGCATAGATCTAGCTCTGATACCACTAAAGGGTTTCGCGGCATAGTAAATCAAAATTTTCTACGGATGCGAACAGAGGGAAAGCCAAGATCTAATCTAGGAGATGCAATCAACGAGAGAGATTGGATTAGATCTTAATACCCTTGAAGATTCGCACTCGCTTCTCCTCTTCGCGATCCGATCCGATCTAGCACCACAAGTGGCGGTGCCTCCGTGAGATGCACACGTGCAGCACCTCGACGTCTCCTCCTTCCTCGGACCAGCAAGTATGGTGGAGAGATAGATTGGATCTACAACACGACGGCGTGGTGTATATGGTGGAGAATTTCTGCAGCAGGGCTTCGCCTACAAACAGTCGGGAGGGAGAGAGGAAAGCTAGCAAGGCGGCTAGGGTTTGGAGGAGAGGTGTGGGGGGTTGGTGCGTCCCCACCCCTCTTTATATAGAGGGGGGGGCGCAGCCCTAGCCCCTCCCCCAAGCCCAAAGGATAAGGAGTGGGGGGCATGGACTCTCCCCTCTTTTTTTTTAGGGTAATAAAAGTAGGAAAGACTCCTACTGCCTCATTTTCATTAATAATGGGTCAGAAACTGTAAGGTTACATATTTACACAGAGACAGAGGATGGGGGAGAGACTCTAAAAAGTCAGGAAAGATAAATCTAGGATTACAAGAAGGTTTACAAACTATGAATAATGCTCTTGATAAGTGGATGTAGCTCCTCTTTAGTCCTATGAATCAGCAATGACAGATCAGCAGCAAATCTTGACTTCCAAGACTGAACTGAGGGTTGTATGTTATTAAACCAGAGATTGTTTCTCTCTTTCCAGATGTTCCAAGAGCCCAGCAAGGTGATTTCCATAAACAGCTTTTTATTCCAGCTCTTTTTTCCTTGCTCAATGATCTGGAGTCTAGAGTTATTCATAGCCCAAGACATGTTAATTGAACTCCAGCAATCTTGGCTAAATGGGCAATGAAAAAACAAGTGTTCAATTGTTTCCTCAGTATTGTGATTACACATAAAACAGTCATATCCAGTCCCCAATGCATAATGTCTTCTTCTTAACATGTTTCTTGTATTCAATCTGTCAGACAGAATTAACCACCCTAAGAACTTCACTTTTGCAGTGCACTTCGATTTCCACAGCCATTTAAAAGATATGTGTGGATTTATATTTCTGAAATTGTATTGATAATATTTGCTGGAAGTGAATTCTTTGTCACCCCAAACATAGCTCCAAGTGTCTTGTGAAAGTTCTCTTAGTTCAATTTCTCTACAGCTATTCTGAATGTCCCTCAATTCAGCTAGTGCTTCAGGTGATAAAGGGAGATAGAAGAGTTGTGTCAAACTATCAGCTGTAAGAAACTCCTGTGCAGAGATATCTTCCTTCCTAGCATAAGAGTAAATGGTTGGGTGACTCTCTTCTAGGATGGTTGTAGACCATTGATCCTTCCAAAACAGTGTGGTAGCCCCATTACCAATAGAGCTTTTAGCTATTCCTCTGAATAAATGTGAAAGCCTAGAAACATCTCTCCACCAGAAAGAGCCACAGGGTCCAGAAGCATGAGGAACAATGTTGTTGTAATATGCATTCCATACGAGGGAAACCCAAGGTGTGTCATCCTTATTATAGAACTTATGCAGGAATTTAAGCAACAGACCTTCATTCTGAATTTTAAGGTTTAGAATGCCAACACCTCCTCTACATTTGGGCCTACAAATCATATCCCAAGCAGCTGAAGAATTACATTTTCCCCCCACTTCAGTTTTCTTGTTCCATAAACAATGTCTCTGAATTTTTTCTATATGCCCCACAATCTTCTCTGGCAGTTTGATTGCACACATTGTGAAAGTTGCAATTGAGGCCAGTAAAGAATTAATCACAGTAACTCTCCCACTATAAGACATCATCATGAATGAGGCAGAGACCTTTCTTTCAACTCTGTCAATCAGTGGCATAAGATCATAAACAGTGGGTTTAGTGGTGCCAAGAGGAAGCCCCAAATAAGTGAAAGGCATTTTGGCAATTGCACATCCCAATATATCTGCAATTTCCTGAGATAATTTATCAGCCAGATTTATTGGTATTAGGTGTGACTTATGAAAATTAATTTGTAAACCAGTAGAAACAGCATAATTCTGAAGAATCCCTTTCATTATCTGTATTTGATCTTTGTCTGCTTGCATTATAATCAAAGTGTCATCTGCATATTGAACCACAGGAAAATCCTGTCCAAAATCAGGGGAGAAAGGGGCCCTGAGTATGTTGTCTCTGAATGCCTTATTGATTGCAGATTGTAGTAAATCAGCAGCAAGCACAAAAATAAGGGGGGACAGAGGGTCTCCTTGTCTAACTCCTATTTTGCAATGAAATTGCCTCCCAGGTACTCCATTGAGCAAAACAGCAGACATTCCAGTACCAAAAATAGTTTCAATCCATTTCAACCACTTATCATCAAAACCCATCTGTTTCATAATTTTCATCATAGCCATATGATCAATGGTATCAAAAGCTTTGGCAAAGTCCAACTTGAGTAAAATAATCTCTTTCTTAGAAGCTTCACATTGATATAAGGATTCAAATGCCCAAGCAAGGCAATCCTGGATGTTTCTGCCTTTTAAAAACCCATATTGATTTTTATGAATAATCTTCAATATAACCTTCTGTAGCCTATTAGCCAAGATCTTTGTTATAAGCTTCAGAATACAATTAAGCAGGGTTATTGGCCTGAAATCATTGATAGATTCAGGTGATCCTATCTTTGGAATGAGTGTAATATGACCCATATTTATACTTTCTAGATTCAGATCTCCTTCATAGAATTGAAAACATAAAGAATAGATATCTTCCTTGATGATGTGCCAACATGTTTTGAGGAAGAGACCATTAAAACCGTCTAGACCTGGGGCTTTATCACTTGGCATCTCCTTCACCACCTTGTCAATTTCCTCTCTAGTAAATGGTAAGGATAAAACCTCAAGGCCCTCAGTAGGAGTAATCAGATGTTGAAGATTAAAAAGCATCTCAGGCTGTGTAGATGTGCCTAGTCTTTCTTTATAGGCTTGATAAAAAGCATTTTCTTTATCAGCATGCTCAGTAACAAAAGAACCATCTGAGAGTTTAAGTGAGGCAATATTATTCTTTCTATATCTTTCAGTAGCAAAATTATGAAAGAATTTTGTGTTTTCATCTCCAAACTTTGTCCATCTAACTGTGCATCTTTTCTTCCAATAAGCATTCTGATATTGTAAAAGTCTTACAAGGTGAGCTTTTAAAATTCTCCTGAAATTTGTTTCCTGACAGAATAAAGGCCTTTTGTCCTCCAGATTATCAAGTTCAGAGAGGACTTTATTGGTATTTGCAATACAAGTGGACAACTTTGAGATTGATTTGCTCCAAAATTTCAAATCATATCTCAGCTTTTTCAGCTTTGCATTAATATTTGCAGCACTATTGGATTTGTGAGTTGGCTTACTCCAGCATTTTGCAACCACTTCTAGAAATCCAGGATGAGCAACCCAAAAAATTTCAAATCTAAAAATCCTACTACCAGGGATTTTAGTCTGAATAGAAACAACACAGGGAGTGTGATCAGAAGTTGGTTTGCCTTGTGTGGAAACAACTGTGTTAGGAAAACTAGTTGTCCAGTGAATGGAGGTGAAAAACCAATCAAGTTGCTCTAACAAAGGGTCTTGTTGCATATTACTCCAAGTATATTTTCTTCCTTTAATTGGCAATTCAGTGAGATGTTGCTCTCTAATGAAATCATTAAAGATGAGCATGTCATTAACATTCCCCCCAAGTTTATTCCTATTTGCAGGAGACCTAATAAAATTAAAGTCCCCCATTAGGATCCAATCTTCATCATCAGGAATGTGCACCTCAAACATCCACTCAATAAATTTTTCCCTCAATTCACCATTACAAAGGCCATAAATGTTAATTAATGTCCAAGACTGGCCAGAATGTGAGGAAGTGAAATGAACAGAGAGAGCAAACTTTTCACAATGCATGACCATTCCAGAGAAAATTGTACTATTCCATATAATAATGAGGCCCCCAGAAGCCCCCATAGAAGGCACAAAGACAAACTCATCAAAATTTGTTGGGCAACAAGATTTAATAAACTGCAGATCAAAATCCTCCTTCTTTGTTTCTTGCAGGCAAATAACTGAACAACCACTAACTTTAATAGCATTCATTAAGGCTAATTGTTTTTCTCTAGCATTAAGCCCTCTGATATTCCAGCACAAAATAATCCATTGTTTAGGTAGTGACATTATTACAACTCAAAAGTAAAGAGACCAAAGTAAAAAATAGACAGGCACTAGGCACTGTCAGCATTTTCCTTCTCCTGCCAGCCTTCCATAAGCTTCAGAGGAGTGAGATCTTCCTGAGGCACCCCACAAAGAGATATTCCAATAGACTGGAGTACAGGGATTGGTGTTGCAAGGAGAGTCCTATCAAAGATCATGCCACCCTGACCAGGATTTATCTGAGCAAGTTCATCAGTGATTTCAACAGCCTTAACCTCAGGAATCTTCCTTTGCTTCACTTTAGATTTAGTGATCTTAGAGTCACAGATAATTTTAGGCTTAAATCCCCTGTATCTAGTAGACCTTGAGCTTCTTATAACTTGATTAGTAGAGATAGGTGTCCCAAAGTAAACCACATCAGTATCATCCAACTCAGGAATCTTCCTTTTGACACCAGCTTGAGTAGAATCAGGAAACCCCAAAGTTCTGTTATAGATCATTTCCTGCTTCTTCCTTGAATGAAGCAATGACTCCCATTCATCCACCAACTCAAACTGCAGAAACTTTGGCATAGGAAGAGTGAAAGAAAGGAGCTTGGCATTATCCAGAGCAAAGTTAGGGAAGCAAAACTCCTTAAAAGCAGAATTAGCAAAGTTTCTTGTCATCCAGATTTCAGAACTGACATCCAAAAGATGGTCATCAACCAGAGCAAAGTTGATAGATAAAGTGGTGTCAACCTGCATCAAATCTGAGCCAGAGGAATTTCCATCAGAAGCATCAGAAATACTCTCATGCCAAGCTTGCATAGGACTGTCCTGGACATTGGTGGAGGGGGGTGGTACACCATCCTGAAAAGAGACCCCCTGTGCAGCTAGGATCTGCTGAAAATTGATCAATGGAGGGTTGGGAGCAACTACAGCATCCTCCACAACAGGTGCAACAATATTTTCAACTTGTGCAACATTATTATCAAAAAGTGCAGCAATAACTTGAGCAGGGACAAAATGTCCAGGTTGCTGAAACAGAGCAGCATGGTTAATTCCTCCAGCATTTCCTCCTTGAGCATTTCCCCCTCCAGGCATCTGATTTTGTAAATTCCAATTGTTAAGCTGCTGCTGGTAAAGCTGTTCAGCAGAAAAACCTTCTCCATGCATGGGATGAGGATTGCCATCATCAGGTTCAGGGTCTTCAGGAGGTGGCAGAATTTCAGGCAGGTGAGCATTCCAGTCAGCACATCTGAGCAAGATAACAGGGACAGTCCAGGAGTGCCTAGCCCCTCTAAGCTGATGAATAACCAAACTTTTGGGCACAAACTTAGGATGAACAATCCACACCTTGACCAACACAGACTTATCATCCCCTCTTGGGTTATGCCACATGGATAACAACCCAAACTCTTGAACATCACTATGAATATAATGGCTAGTCTGATAGTCAAGGGGAAAAGCTAAAAATTGTATCCAAGTTTCCCTTCCAAAGGCAGTAAGACGCATGTTCCTGGCTTCATTGTGTTTCACAAATGTAACAGTGGTAATCTCATCAATCTCAAAGGTAGTTCCAACTGTAGCATCCGCAATCAGGGTTTCTGTCATAGTAAAAATGCCAAGTCCTAATGGATGATCATCAAAGCGATTGACAAACAACTGTGACTCATTGAGAAGATTCATCACCTGAATCCTATAGTCTTCTCTAAGCTGAATCGGAATAAATCTGTTGGTCTCAGCAATTACCTTTCTGTCATGCTGCAGAGGAGCCTCAGCAGGAACCACCATGCGAGACCTCACCAAGCGATCAGCTGGCCCTGGATCAATAGTCAAGCCATTGGGAAGAAAAGCTAGTGGATTCACAGGAAAGTTGGCCATTGTCGAGGTGGAGAGAGAAGCTTCAGCGGTCGGCGGAGAAGGAGATGAAGCGGCAGGAGAGAGAGGGGGTGAAACTCCAGGTGAAAAAACTGTCTGCTTCTTAACTACCCAGATATTCCGACCAGGAATATCGACCTGATTGTTTAATGCAGTTTTCTTTTTTTGCCAAACTCTTCGTATCTTCTTTGGGCAGCTCCTGGCCCAATGGCCCAACAAATGACAATTCCGACACCGCCAGCCCAAGACACATTTACTCGCCAGGTGCCCAGAAATTAAACATTTAACACACCATTGGCCACGCATAGAGAGGCATTTCAAACATTTATGACCCAGAGAAAAAATACATTTACAACTTTTCTGGCAAGAATCCACAAGATGATCATGATCTCCACAATTTGAGCATCGTCCCAGAATTTCAAAAACCATAGTTTTGGTAGGGACAAATTTTAAGTCCAAATCATGCATGATGTCCTGATCAGAATATAGAGCTTGCCTCATATCTTCAATCTTCTCTAACGTGACAGAAGGCAGTTGCATGCAATATTGACGTACAAACGTTGAACCAGTAAAAACTTCCTTATGATCACGTTCATGATCCACCAAAATAGGATCAGGGAAACTTCCAAAAAATAGATGTCTAGCCAGATCAGATCCATCCGAAGAAAACCTAGGAGATCCTTGTTGATGAAAACCAAATTTTGCCAATTCATGTGATGAATCCAAATGAAGATCTTGTGTAGCACTTTCCTTTAAGAAGTCCAAACTTGGCTTAAAACGAACATGATTAGATGGAGAATTCCTCACAGGATTAACAAAGGGCAAACCAGAGCACAAGTGATCATTTGTGAAGCCAGAGATATGAGGATGATAACCTCGAAGCAAACTGAAATGGCACACAAAATCAGGCTAGACTCTATCTCTCAAACTATAGATGAAGTGCCCCACTTTATTTGAAGCAACAGAGAAACGAAATCTTCGATCACTTAATTGGAAAACCCTGAATCTAGCCGCAACTCCACCAATGCAACATTGAAGAGCAAGACTCACAGATTCAACATTCAGAGAAAAAGAGGCCGAGGAGAAGGACACCACCAAGAAGAACTCATTGGCAGCCGAGGAAGGGAGAAAATGCACCGTAGATCCAAAGCGTCGACGCACCTGATTAGCCAATGCCTGGCCAGGAGAGAAATCCCAGTGGAGGAGAGTTTCCATTGCCATGGAAGAAAACCCTAGATCGCCAAGGAGTCGCCATGGGTGGGTGGGTGGGTGAGTGAGAGAGTCGCCATCCTTATGAAGAGGCTTTTGGTTCAGGCAACTTGTATTGATTGGCACTTATGTCCTCTCCCCTCTTCTAGAAACCCTATCTCTAGTTTAAACGATTTAAACTCTCTAGGATCGGCTGGGCCCTATGGGTCCTTGTGCCCCTGGCCCAATGCGGCCAGGACACTCCCTCATAGGCCCATGCCCCCTCCCGGAAGGTGGGGCCACGTTGGTCCCCTTCTGGAAGGTTCTAGAAGCTTCCGGTACAATACCGATTAACCCGGAACAATTCCGAACTCCAAAAACTGCACTGCCTTATATGAATCTTATTCTCCGGACCATTCCGGAACCTCTCGTGATGTCCCGGATCCCATCCGAGACTCCGAGCAAAAATTCATAAACCAATTATCCAATCTATCCTAGCGTCGAGATACGTTAAGTGTGTGACCCTGCGGGTTCGAGAATATGCAGACATGATCTTCTATCAATAATCAACAGCGGGGTCTGGGCACCCATATTGACTCCCACACATTCATCGATGATCATATCGGATGAACCACGATGCCAGGATTCAATCAATCCCATATATATATTCCCTTCGTCTCGCGATATTTTACTTGCCCGAGATTCGATCGTCGGTACCGTCATACCTAGTTCAATCTCGTTCACAGCAAGTACTTTACTCGTTCCGTAATCCGATATCACTTTGTGATTAACTCCTTAACCACATGCTTGCAAGCGGTGTTGATATCGATTACCGAGTGGGCCCGAAGTATATCTCTTCGACTTGGGAGGGACAAATTCCATCTCGATACATACAACCCAACAGATACTTTCCGATCACCTGAGAGACACCTTTATGATCACCCTCTCATAGGATGACGTTTGATGACCTCAAAGATTTCTTCCGGTACCAGGGAGTTGCATTATCTCATGGTCTAAGGAATACAATATTTGACATAGGAAAAGCTTCGCAAAGATGAACACGATGAAATGATCTAATTGCTTCGCTTAGTTTGGGTCTGTCCATCATATCATTCTCCCAATGATATGATCTCATTATCAATTGACAACTCATGTCTATGGTTTGGAAACCTTAACCATCATTGATCAATGAGCTAGTCCTTAGAGGCGTACCAGGGACATGGTGTTGTTCACAAACCACACAAGTATTAATGTTTCCGCTTAATACAATTCTAGCATGGAATATAAACTTTATCATGAACAAGAATTATAATAATAACATCTTTATTATTGCCTCTAGGGCATAATTCCAACAGCTTACAGTCATACTGTCATGGTACAAAAATATTTCTCTTGACATCTTGATGAACCTGTGCACTGGATCCCCTTGGATTAGTGACCCGGATCATATTGCTCGTCGCCAAGCTTGAGCCTACCAACTCATCGAATATGCCTACGTGCATCAATGGAATGAAGGGCCGAGCTTCCTTCAAATCGAGGCTGATGAAAATGTAGAGGCAATACAAGATTATGAATCCAGGAAGACTCTGGGGATGAAGAAGATGACAAGGAAGAGTCTGGAAGTTCAGATGAACAAGGAGATGACTCGGATCAAGAGGCCGAGGCCTGGTCTTCCTCCAAGGGACCGAGGCTTCTCAAGCTCAAGCTGAGGTGTCTCTCCAAGGAAGTGATGCTCAATATGTCGAGCCCGCTCCTATCGAGGACGAAGTATCTTCTGCGGGAGCTCAGGTGACCCCATAGATCCCTGCTCCCGAAGTTCTTGCTCCAAGTGAAGCCGAGGTTCCTCCGGTAGTAGCCGAGGCAACCACTTCGGATCCCCCTGCTCCTAAGGTTACTGTTCTTCCGCCTACCATTGCCTGAATTTAAAGACGTCGAAATTTGCTAAGTCCCCGGTATGCCGGGTGTATGGTGTAGAAAACAGTTTTAGTTCTTTTGATGCTTATGTGGTTTGTATAACTCGGATATTTTTGGAAGTTGTGCTTAATTTCATGTTGTTTGTTATTCGACTTACTTGTCCGAGATAAGTAGGCCGTACTTAGAAATTATAAACAATAGCTCAAGACAAATTCATAGAATAATAAAATACATAAAGTATAGGGGTTAGAAAATGGTAAACATGAGTCGTCTCGCGTACAATCCTTTCCTTAGTCGTTTTTCATGTGTTTGGCCTTCGCCGACTTTTATCTTGCTTACCATGAAGCCCATTTTCAGATAGAAGTAAGTCAAAGAGTCGCCTTTGCTACCAACACACTACTAACTCGGCTTAAGGATTAGACATATGAGCCAGCCGACATATAAAAAATGCATAAGCCAAGGCAGTCCGTGAGTTACAGCTCGAGGTGGCGAAGTTTTATTGATTAGTTCACTTCCGACATACAATCCGTCATATGATAATACGAGATACAATACACTTCCTCTAAGTGTAAAAAGGACGAAGTAAAGCTACATTCCATGGCCTTTTTGATTCATATCCTGACTTGTCTGCCTTATTCTTCTCTGGTGTTTGAGCATCTGTGAGATAGTATGCGTCATTATGCAGTGCTTTGCTCATAATAAATGGACCCTCCCATGGAGGTGATAATTTATGCATGTCAGCTGTGCACTGCACAAGCCGAAGCACTAGATCTCCCTCCCGAAAGACTTGGGGATTCACTTTCTTGCTATAATAGCATCTAAGATCTTGTTGATATATGGCCGATCTGGACAATGCCAATTCTCTTGCCTCTTCTAATAAATCAACATCGTCTTGCCAAGATATTTCATTCACTTCGGCGTCCGTGTATTGGGTGTCTAGGCGAATCATGCACTATGTCGGCTGGTAACACAACTTTTTCCCCATATACAAGAAAGAATGGCGTATAGCTTGTCGATCTATTCAGAGTTGTCCTCAGGCTCCATAACATGCCCGGGAGTTCCTCAATCCAACACCCCGCTAACCTTTTGCAGTTGTTCCATGAGTCGGGGTTTTATCTCGGACAATACAAGTCCATTGGATCTTTCAACTTGCCCGTTCGATGCGGGATGTGCGACTGATGCCACATCGATTCTTATGTTTTTATCTCGGCAGAAGCGAGCAAAAGCTCCCTTGGCAAAATTTGTGCCGTTATCCATAATGATACCATGTGGGTATCCGTATCATAAGATGATATCTTTAAGGAATTTCATAGCTATGGGCCCATCACATTTTATTATAGGCTTCACCTCGATCTATTTTGTGAACTTATCGACCATGACCAAGATATGAGTCATGCCACCACGAGACGGCTTAAATGGCCCGACCATGTCCAAGCACCATACAACAAATGGCCAAGTGATGGGTATTGTTTTTAATTCGGGCGAAGGCATGTGAATTTTGCTGGCATACCTCTGGCAACCAATGTATTTCTTTACCAATTCTAGTGCATATTTTAGTGCATTGGGCCAATAAAACCCATGTCGGAATGCTTTGTCCACTATGGCTCTGGATGAAGCATGATGCCCGCATTCATCTTGATGTATATCTAAAAGGATTTCTTGCTCGTTGGTCGGGGTAACACACCTTTGCAGCACAATTGTGACACTTCTCTTATATAGTTCTTTGTTTATTATAGTGTAGGACTTTGACCTTCTCACAATTTGCCTAGCAAGGACTTCGTCACTCGGCAAGATCTCATCTCTGAGGAACATAAATATGGGCCGTTCCCACTCTGGTACCTCATGCGCCGGGGTAACTGTTTCATCAATTTCCATTACTTCTCCTGACATTACCTCTGCCGGATTATCTTTATTAGTCCCTGGGTTCTGCGAGGCAGTCCCCGAGTCCTGCAAGGCAGTCCCCAGGTTTACCGAGTCAGTCCCCGGGTTAGTCGGTTTATTCCTCTTATCTATATCCATTGGGACTACTTCGGATCCTTGATCTTCCGAGAGATGAATTGACTCGGACTCTGGTGAGCATGTGATTGATGGTTTTCTCAAATGCTCTAAAACAATACCAGGTGGAATCGATTGCCTAGTCGAAACAAGTTTTGACAAGGTATCTGCCGCATCATTTTCCGCCCGGGGTATATGATGAAATTCACATCCATAAAAATAACCACTAATCTTTTGCACAAGGAATCTGTATAAGGCCATGTTTGCATCCAATGCATCCAAGTGACCAGATACTTGTTGGACTACTAGGTCCGAATCACCAAAGCATAAAACTGACGTATGCCAATTTACTTTGCCATTTTTAGGCCGTGAACAAGTGCTTCATACTCGGCTACATTGTTTGATGCAGCAAAGTGTATTTGCAACACGTACTTCAGTTGGTCTTTCTCGGGTGAGGTTAGCACCATCCCGACTCCTAACACATTTCTCAATTTGGATACACCAAAATGCATCGTCCAATAATTCCGATCGGGCAATGGCGGTTCATATTGCATTTCATCCCAAATGACAAAAAAGTCGGCCACTGCCTGAGATTTGATCGCATGTCGCCTATCGTATTGAGGAGCATAGGGGGATAATTCAATTTCCCATTTTGCTATTCGGTCGCTGGTATCCTTATTGCTCATTATCTCGGCTATTGGTGCCTCACAAATCACCTTGATAGGGTGTTCCTCAAAATAATATTTCAGCTTTTTAGACGACATATATACACCATATGCCATTTTCTGGTAGTACGGATAATTTTGCTTCGAGGAAGATAGTACCTCACTTAGGTAATAGACCGGCCTCTGCACTGACTTACCTTCCTCGTCACGCTCTACCACTATTATGGAACTTACGACTTGGTTAGTCGCTGCTATGTAGAGCAACATGTGCTCTTTGGATAGTGGTGATGCTAAGATTGGTGCAGAGGCTAGCATTCTTTCCACTCATAAAAAGCGCTATCTGCCTGGGGTGTCTAGATAAATTTATCTGAGTTTTTTATCAATTGATATAAGGGCAATGCCTTTCCCCTAGCCGACTTACGAACCGACTTAGGGACGCCAGGGATCCGGTAAACTTATGTACATCATTGAGGCACTTCGGCAGCTCCATTCTTTCCACGACCCGAATCTTAGTCGGATTTGCTTCTATACCTCGTCTAGACACGAGGAAACCGAGTAATTTGTCGGCTGGTACTCCAAAGGTACATTTTTCTGGGTTAATCTTAATTTGGAATCTTCTGAGGTTCGCGGATGTTTGCCGGATATTATCTAGGAGAGTGTGGCTCTCTTTGGTTTTTATCACCACATCATCAATGTATACTTGGACATTTTCGCCAATTTGATCATGTAGGCATTTTTGCAATCACCTTTAATATGTTTCCCTTGCATTATGTAAGCCTAATGGCTACGGGGTGATAAACACAATCTTTATTTGATCAACCGGGTTTAATGGTATCTAGTGGAAACCAGAATACGCGTCTACAAATGATAAGAGTTCACAACCCGCAGTCGAATCAATAACCTAGTCTATCCTTGGCAAAGGGAAAGGATCTTTAGGGCATGCCTTGTTTAGGTTCATGTAATTGATACACATGCGCCATACGACTGCTACATTCGGATCATCCTATTTCTTCTTCTTCTCAACCAACACCGGATTAGATAGCCAATATGGGTGAAGCACTTCCATAATAAACCCGGCTACAAGGAGTCGAGCTATCTCATCCCCAATTATCTTTCTCCTGTCTTCGGCGAAGCGACATAGAGGTTGCTTCACCGGCCTTGATCCTGGCCTCACATGTAAAGAGTGCTCATCCAGCTCCCTCGGCACACCTTGCAAATCTTGTGTAGACCATGCAAATATGTCATGATTCTCACGGAGGAAGCTGGTGAGCGTGCTTTCCTATTTTTCACTCAGGCCACCACCAATAGTTATGGTGCGCTCTGGGAACTGATCATCAATTTGGATTTTCTTTGTGTCCTTAGTCGGCTGGAAGGACACACTTCCATGTGGGTTAGCAAGTGCCGACATATTGAGCTATGTCGACTGAGCTAGAGCTGTGACCTTCTGAATTATCCTCTTCTCCCTTGCAATGACCAAAGACTCGGCCAGATTTGATCCGACCGAGGCACACTCCATTGATCTCATGTAGTCTCCTGCAACAGTGATTATTCCCTATGGTCCGGGCATCTTCATCTTCAAGTAGCTAACGTGACAGCTTGTCATGAACTTTGACAAAGCGGGCCGTATAAATAATGCATGGTAACAACTTTCCAGATCCACCATTTCAAACTCTAAGTTTTCAACCCTACAATTCTCCCTCGTGCCGAATAGTCCATCTACTTGGACTTTCCCAATTGGCTCGCAGAACAATACCGACACAATGCCATGGAAAGTGGTTCTGGTCAACTGAAGCATGTTTTGAGAAATGTCGAGTTTGTGCATTGTGTCCTTGTACATAATGTTGATGCTGCTACTATTGTCTATTAGCACCTTTAAGAATTTTACATTGATGCTTGGCCCGACAAATGTTGGATCAAGCACCAAAGCATATGACCCGGGGTTTGGCATGATTTTGGGATGATCTCTGATACTCCAAGTTATTTCTTGATCCGCCCAGTCCATATACCTCGGAACTGATGGCATAACCGCATTTACTTCCATATGTCGGCGCTAGACGCTCTGTTTATCCTGCTGCTCTATGGTGAACATGCAGTATGACCGACGGTGCTCTCTATACTCATTGCGCCCATTTTTGCCAGGGTTTCCTCTGTTATGTTCACCTTGATTCGCTACATGGTGAACTGCATCCCTTCGTTCATGGTTCTCATATCTCGAAGGAGGTGGAGGCAACATCAGCTGCTGAGCATTCCCCCCGTAAGCTGTGGCTGCTGAGGCTGTTGTGACTGCTGTGGTGCTTGAGGTGGTCCTCCGTTTCCCATTGCATGTTTCATCCATGCACACCGACGAGTCGTGTGCTTAGCCGGCTTTGCTGGGTTTGGCGTGTGAAATTTGCATGGCTGATCCAGCATCGACTAATATGTATACTTTGGCCTTTCCTGCCACTTCTTCTTTTTCTCTGGAGTCCATTGCTTCTTTCCATCATTCCTTGGTGTCCACTGCTAGGAGCTTTCTGACGCTGGTTGCTCCCTGCGTTCGGCTGATCTTGAGTTACTGCTGCTACTTGACTTGAATTGTACCGGTAATCCGGCTTGTCTTCTCTTCTTCTACCCTGGAACTCATTTCTCCTGGATGATCCGGCCCCATCTCGGGCATAATGTTCATCCTACACATGTTGTTCCGCCGACATAAGCTCAGGTTGAGTCGGATCACCCAGAGCATATGAGTCGACTATTCTAATTGTCTTGGCCAACGTAGTTGGCATGTCTCTTTGCATCATCTGCCATAGCATGCTTCCATACCTGCATCCTTGCATGCACCAAGCTATTTCCCATGACTCGGTCACCCCTTCACAGGAGTTCCTGAGGTTACACCATCGAGTCAGGAATTCCTGAGGTTACACCATCGAGTCAGGAATTCCCTGTCGGTCTTATTCGGTCTCTATTTGCACATGGCAAGCTGTTGAGGTCTATTCGTCCTCTTGTACATGCTGGTGAAATTTCTAACAAACATATCCTCAAAGTCCAACCAACAGTTGATATTACTATTGGCAAGTTATTCAGCCACACTCTCGCTAGACCCTCCAGCATCTGGGGTACATATCTCACTGCCCATCTTAGGTTATCCTCAGCAATTTTACTGCAGTGGCATAGTCAATCAACAAATAATGTGTCTTAGTACTTCCGTTATATGTTTTCGTGCCTCTTGTGTGACACCCCCGGGATCAGGGCTAAACAAATCCCAGACCTCCATCTGACATAAGCTTAACCTTGAGCTCGGGAATACCTAGTGAAGAATCGGTAACACAACAGTGACCCTATGACACAAAATTTATTACAGCAAGCTCATAACTGAGCAAAGAACCAAATTATTACAAGCAGAGGTCACTAACCACAATCATCAAACAACGGAGGGAAAATTATGCTATTAGATATAGCAAACTTAACAAATGGCCTAAGAGGCCTGAAGCATAACGATGACGTCCCAGCCCATAGATTCCAGGATGCCAGCCGGGAAACCCAAGCTACTCGTCGATGTCGATGTAGTACGGAACTCGTCTTTAGGTGAACACTTACTCTGCCAAAAGTATCAAAAAAGCAAGGGTGAGTACAAGGTGTACTCCGCAAGACTTATGGCTGGTGGAGTTGTTTTGCATAAAGCCATCTTTGTTTATAAAACAAGAGGGAGGAGAAGTTCATCTAATCAGAGTATTTTAAAAGGGGATAAGAGAGCGACATCTCCAAAGTATTGATCATCATCTTTTGATATCCACCAAATCATCATCACCTAAACTAGGATCACCCCCTCGTACCCATGGGGAAGCATCCTTAAGCACACGTTGATCTACCAAGTTTTACGATTAGGTTATAGTTATATATAATCTTAGAATCTGGCCACCAAGCGTTCATAACCGTGAACACGGCTTTTCGAAAAGATTATTACCCTGCAGGGGTGTACAACTTTACCCACACGTACTAACCTTCTCTTAATGCCACATGATTAGCCCTCTTCCTTGGAAGGCCGACAGAGGGTGGTTAGACACGACCTTTACCTTGCTTTCGCCGAGACCATGAGTCACGCAATAAGTATGGTTCCGCCGTAACAGGTCAAATCCCGAAGCCGGTACTTAAAGATGTGAGGCGAGGTTGGTTTACCAGGGGCACCATCAACCCCGAGCAACCCGGTCCACGCTTCCCTACCTGTATGAATGCACCTCCTTCACCGCCTTTGAGAAGATCTAGAATGCATGTCGAATGGAACACCCGAACTATGTGAATCATGGAATCTACTAGGCAAGTTAGTTGCTCGTGAGGTTTTCCAGGCCCCGTATGGTTGTACACTCGTCTTGGTTCCAAAGGCAAGAACTTAGGTCCTAGTGGTGGCGAGCATGGGACTAGAAAAACCACATCCCACTGTGGCCTCCCATACAAGCCTTAGCATGTTTAAACTCATATCACTGATCTTATATCATCATGTTCTCTTGTCATACTATATTCTCTGCATCTGATACATCATCTGGATGGACCAAAACTGACAGCTATGCATGGCTAAGCAGGACATAGATAAAATCTCTAGCAGTGCACACAAGCCAAACCTAGTTATGCTAGGATCAGTGGATCATATAACATAAGCTCAAGGGAAGTAATGCAACAGATAGGATACTCTATCTATCGATAAATACCACAGTAGAATCGTATGCATCATGGCAGGAATTGAAATGCTTTCAAAAACATAGGATTATATCATGGTGGGGGTATGCTTGCCTTTGCCTGTTGATAACCAATAAGCAGATCTTCGGGAATCCTGTACTTGACTTGGTTACAGTTGGTTAAGTATTGTTCGTTGATCTTCAAACTTCGATAGTCTTGATCTCGGTCTTCGATCTCGATATCGTATTCTAGCAAGAAGAACCAAACACCGGAAAGAGAGGGAAACAATCAACACATGGCATGATGCAATACTCAAGCAAGGATGATGATATGACAAGTTGATTAGTATTGAAATGTAATCCTAAAGCATGCTCGACAACTTAATCGGGGTTCCGAGGGGTGCAAACCCTAACTCGGGGAAACTCCGGATGCATAGGAGAGGGGTTACTATGTTCTTCTAATTAAACTTTCTATTAAAGTTGTTGAACAATGCATGATTATAGATTAAATAGATAGGTCTCATTTTTTGAACATTTTGATATATTATACATATTTTTCTGAGTTACAAATAAAAAGATATTGAATTTACAAGGTTTAATCAAATTCTGGAATTATTAAAAAGGTTTATTGCATCAGCACAGAAGCATGCTGACGTCACCAGAGGGGTCGGGCGTTTCTCACTGGGGCTTAGGCTACCCACACTGACTGACTGGTGGGCCTATGCCACCTCAGTTGCCACGCGAGCGGTCAATGGTCCATGGGCCACGTCAGGCTGACGCCATGGTGATGTCAACTCGGCGGCCACCGCCAGGTGGTCACCGGAGACGGCGAGGGAGGGCACGCGGGACGGCGGGACTTGGTGCACTCGAATCAGCGTAGCACGTCGAACGATATAGAGGCGGCGCGATTTGGTCACCGAAGCGAGCTACACGGTAGCGCCCGACGGTGGCGGACGGGGAGCTATGACGGCAACAAGCTACAGAGGGATAGGGAGGAAGGGAAGGGTCCTTGAGGACCAGTAGCTCACCGTGAATCTAACATGTGTGATGGCGAGGGTAGAGGAGGTCAGGGCCGACGACTATGTCAGCGACGGTGGACGTCGAGGTTGGGGAAGAAAGGGTCGATGGCGTCGATTGGGAGATCCTCTTCTTGATTCCTTCGGCGAGGAGATGCAGCACAACATGACGGAGCTCGCAGGCTCCTCGGCTTGGCGAGGGGAGGTCAGGGACGGTAGGGCGCCGATGATCTCTGCGGATAGGTTTTGGGTCCGCTCACAGAAGGATGGGAGGGGAGAGCCAGGGGAGGAGAGAGGCGTGCTCGAGGAGGGTCTTATCCTCACCCAGAGGGTGGTGCGACGGCGGCGGGCATCTTGACTCCAGCGGCGGCGGAGCTGGCGACACGCAGCTGCATCGGAGCGAGCGAGAGGTGGACGACAACGATGACTCAGACCGAAATGGTATTGGGCCGGGGTGGGATACGCACGGGCCGCGCTGGGCTGCGGTTTGCTGCACAGGGCGACAGGGAGATAAGGGGAGAGAACTGGGCTAGGCCTGGTTGCTGTTGTTAGCTCTATTTTTTCCTGAAAATAGTTTTTCTAATTCTGTTTTGGTTTCCTCTTTGTATATTTGAATTCCCAATCTGTTTTGAATGCCTTTAAAACACAAGAGGCTTTTATAAAATATGTAAAATATTTATGAGCCCTTGTAATCCATTTGGGCTCCAATAATTTTGTAGTTTTCAAAATATTCAAAACCATTTGAATTGCTTTTCAAAGAGAGGGAAGAACACTAGGGTTTAGGGTTTTATCTTTGATCTTGTTTGTTGCATGCATTTTGAAATATATGATGCTGATGATGCTCAATCAAACCCTAATATATATTAACTAAAATTGGGGTGTTACATCTTGGCAACCGAAAGTTCGGAACATGCGGTTCCCTCATGATTCGAGGCCCAAGACACACAAGACCCGGAGGACCTTGTTCCTCCAATAACTCAGACCTATATAATCTATCCAGTTTTAACCTCACATCATCCGGCTGCAGGCCTTTGTATGCCGCTCTTTCTTCCATCCCATGGTGATTCGGCCTAGCAAATCCGACATTCTCCACCTCCGAAAAACCATCATTATATCTGTTTTGCGCCGAGTTGTGCGAAACTGGTCATGCATCCTTGCCGAGGATCATACGTCGGTTGGTGATCTTGCGGAGGGTATTGGCTCCCTCCTGCCGGGTTATATTCATTGGGATTTTCACGCCCGTGATTTCCCTGACCTCTGTGGCCGTGATCTGGGTTTCTTTCCCCACTGTTACCTCGGCTACCATTGCCTCGGTTTTCATTTGCTTGTCCATCCACTACCGGATCATATGGGACCATCTGTTTGTCCCTTCTTCCTGAAGTTACCGCTTTATCTTTCCTTGACCCTCCACCGGGTGAAGATGTCGCGGTAGCTGATAGTGTCGGGGTAGCTCTAGCCGAATGAACCAAACGTGATCCTCCAGGCTTCGCCGAGTTATTCCAGAGTATTTCCTCATTTTGCTGGTTCGCTATGTGTAACATCCCAAAAATACTAAACTTGAATCATCAAAGTCTAATCATCAAAATTAGGGTTAACAAACACTTTTCTAAATAAAATTATGAATGCATGCATATGAGTATGCATTGAATTTGAAATTCTTTTGAACCACCTTGTTTGTGTGTTTATTTGCTTGTAAATGGATGCTTAGGTGAAATAAACATCATCTAAAACATTTCCCACACTTTTCCCAAAGACAAATAAAGCACAACAAATAAAATAAAGGAATGGTCATTTTGACCAATTTAACTCCCATGCCTACTTTGGCTGTCTCAAACTTTCAGAAAGTAACAGAAACTTTTCTGGTTCTTTGCACCCCTTGATTATAATCATAACAAAGTATCAAGGCCCACTTTGTGATCATCCAGAAACTTTCAAATGCATAGTTTAAATGACAATTCAAAATTGAATCTTTATCATATGGGAAGATCCCACTTTTTCAAAAACCACTCAAACAAGCTCAACTTTCAAAACCCAAGCATCTGCAGACTCACCAGCACCAATCTAGAACACCCACCAAAAATCTTTTCAGAATTCAAAACTTGAATTCATGCGGCCATTTCATCAAACACTTGGCAGACACAAAACAAACAAAATCAAAACACTATAGTGTGTAGTGTTTTGAGCCTAACTGGTTCCCTATCTAGCTCACAACCATCTCAGTAGATCATCTAGCAATATTAACCAAGCACTAGCACCACTGTGAGCTTGCCAAAACCATCAATGGTGAACAGCCGAAGCCACCCTTGCCACCCCCATGTCGACAGCAAGCTAGGAGGAGAAACAAGCCTAGCCAGCATGTCTGGGAGGCAGACCATCGTCCACCGCCACTCCCTGTCCAGCGCTCGAACGTTGCCAGCCACTGGACCACATGCACAGACCGCGCCCAGCTTGCCAGCAACCATGCCGACCATGCGCCAGAGCGCCACCCTCGACCGAAGGCCACAGACCGCGCGCCGCACTCGCCGCATGCATACACGATCGCCACCGACCCAGGAGACCGCCAGACATCCTCGTTCGCCGCCCCATGCCGCACAGCCACCGCTCGCCGTCGAAGACGCCGCCTCTGCCGCGCAGAGCGTCGCATGTTCCAGACCAACCCGCACCGCCCCACGTCTCGCCACCGTATCGTTGAGCATCGCCAGGGAACACTGCACCGTCCCCTACCTTCGCCCATGCCAATAGCCGTCTGTACCATCGCCCCCGACGAGCTCACCATGCGCCCCGTCGGTCCCCTCGCTTGACTATAAATAGAGGCCACCCCCAGACGAACTAAGCACACCATTCTACTCCCCTCTCATCACTGATCGTGCCACACCGTTCCCGGAGCAAGGCGAGCAGCACTTCGCCGGAATTTCAACAGAGCCCGCCGCCTCTGGAGAAGAAGGAAGCCAGCGATTGGAGCCGCCCAGGAGAAGCTGCCGGTACCAGGAGGTTCGCCGTCGTCGACATCATCGTTCGTCCGCCTCGCCGACCCTCGCCTGCACCCCGGTGAGCCCCCAGCAACCCCCACTGGCCGCGCTAGGTTTCTGTCTCGCCGGCGTTGCCCACCGTTGACGATGACTCCCAGCCGTTGGATTAGAACCAGATCGAACGTCCCACGTTGCCCCGTACCGCTTCGCAACCCCTGTCTCACTGACGAGTGGGGACAGCCACTTAAACAGCCCGCGGAAGCGCTGCGCTTAGCAGGCCAACCCGTTAACTTTTCCCGCGCAGCCCAGTTATTTGAATTAAAGCTTTTCCATTTTATTTCAAACACACTTATGTACCCAGTTTCAAAAATCAACCCAGGTCGATCCAGTACACCAAATTGATGAAACTAATTTTGTTAGAAAGGTCTTGAAATGCTGAATCCAAGCCCGTTGGATTCAAGTCATTTGGATCTATAGATCACCCATGGTAAAAATAACAAGGCAGAAGCTTTTCTGCATTCAAACTGTTTCAAATTTAAACCATAATAGCTTTTGAGTTGATTCCAACTCTCAAAAATCACATTTACCCATACCTTTCAGAATATATAAAAATATATGGGTTTACTTGAAGAAATAATGTTCAAGTAATAAAAGAATGCCCCATAGGCATTTCTAGTCACTTTATTTAATTAAAATAAAAGGGTAAAACCTTATTAAATTGTGACACCACTTTAAATCACATTCCCATGGACTAAAATATGTGGTGATGACATGTGTCAACATGATCCCATGTTTGGTTTGAAGAATATTAAATCTTAAGTAGTTTTTCAATGAGTAGAAATTACTTTTCTAAAAATAAAAGGAATTAAACCAAGCTTTAATCTTGTATGGTTAGTAATGATGCTAGATCATCTATAGGATCCTTTTGTGTGATGATTGCATGTAGTTAAGTATTGTTTGGTGATTGTGTACATCGTATTTATTTATAGACGCTAGTACCGACCAAGGATACGAGGAGGAAGGAGGATTCTACGAAGAAGAAGCCGAGGAGAACTTCAACCACTGCTCTGCTCAAGTCAAGCTATTAACCTTGCAAGCTAACACTTGCAATTTAGCAAGACTATACTGATATTGTGCAAGCCAATACTTGCAAGCCTTACTAATCAAGTTGACCTATGCAAGCCAATACTTGCTTGTTACCATGTCAACTATATGCCTTATAGCATATATGATCATAACCACTTGACAAACCAATCCTAGTTTTATTTGCAAGTTTATTACTTTATTTCTTTATCAAAGCTCTTACTTAGAGTTTACTGGAATAACTGGTAGATACTAGAAGAATATGTGAAGGTTGCATAAAGAGCATAAATCTTGATGTCATCTTAAGGCATGAGATTGAACTTAGTTAGAACTCCACTAGTTTACCACCCCTCATTAGTACTTACCCCCACCTGTAGATGCTAGTGCTAAGCATAAAACCTGATCAACTTTAGATGGGAATACTTGGTGGAAAAATGGTTATGAAAACCTTGGAATGATGGATCATTCTATTGAAATGTTTTGGACATGTGTTTCCGAACACCTGAGGATTTTGGTGATGAAAATGTTGAGGCATGAGCCTTAGCCCTTTATAAAACTGATGGTTGTCTGGATGCGATACCATTCCAATTTTATCGTACAACCACAATACCCGAAGATTGGGTAGGGCTTGACTGGAAACTTATGTACCTTAGCATTATTTCCCTCGCGGCCAAGGTCTGAGCTGAGGCTACCTTCTGAAGATTGTCCACCTGTGTAGTACCCAAGATGACAGTTGGTCATGGTTGGGAGGCCAAACTCACAGGAGAGGTGCTTATACTAGGGCGTGTAATTGAAAGGTTAGGATTGATTATCCGCATACTGAGTTTGGTGAATTCAAGATTTGTTCCTAACGGATGTATCGAATGTTGTGGTGAAAGTGTACAATCTCTGCAGAGTGTCAAACTATTCGAATAGCCGCGTCCGCGGTTATGGACAGTTGGAGTGGCCATACTATTCCCCCGTCAGACTTTTCAAAATGACTTGTGAAATGAATTGAGACTTTGACTTGACCACAACAGGGTTGTGATATGAAATACAAGTTCCCATTTAGGTGTTATAAAACTTCAACTAGCATTCGTTGCTCCTTAACATAGTAGAGATAAATCTGGCTTTTTGCAAAATAACCCCAGAGCCTAGTGTCCTATTATCAAAACCCCCTTTCACTTGTTAGTATTAGTTTGCGAGTACTTAAAGAGTACTCATGGATTTGTCCCTGGCTATTCCCATGGCCAGACTATGAAGAGGAGTACCTGGAGGATGGACCCCAGGAAGGTTACGACAACTAGGATCATCTCCCATCGTCAACATTGCCTGTGACCCCGAAGATGGAGCTTCGCCCATGCTACCGTTATTATTACGTATTCCGCTTCTTGATGTTGTATTAAGAACTGGATCATGAGATCCCTATTTGTGTAAGAACTTATGTACGGTTTGTAATGGATGATGTACTATGGTATCCAATTCTGTTATGTCTCGCAAAAATGGTAATCCTGGGATTGCGATGTATGGCATAACAGGCATCTGGGATTGAAAATCCGGGTGTTGACACTATGTGTACCAGATCAATCACTCTTTTCTGCTGCTTTTGCCGGCTTCGCCGGTCAAACCATCTAACTCAGAAGCTGTGGCATTTGCCTCCCTGAGGTTCTTTGTCGGGGTACTATACCTCGGCAGCCCCAGGTTAGCTGAATCACCTTGATGAGACTCATGTTCTTTGTTGATATCACTAAGGAGGTTCTTTCCCCTTATCCTAACACCATCTAGCCGAGTTGGGATAGTGTCTAGCTTGTTTGCCCTTCCATATTCATGCAAGGTTTGGTTAAATGACTCCTGCAGTGCTGCTACCTTCTTAGCCTCCTCTAATATTTTTAACGGAGTTTCCTCTAACTAGACATGTGCATTAGATGGGTTCACAATGGGAGCCATATGGGTAGTTAAGTTATATATAGATGCCTGCAAGATATTCTCTGGCCTCTTTAAATGTGGCCATCTAACTCAGGCTGCCTTTGGGGTTACATCACGAACCTCGGGCGCTTCAGCTGCTGCCTGCTTTGCTGCCGCCGGATCTACTGGCACTGAGTTTTTGCTTGGCCTGGATCCTGCGCCTGCTATAGGTGCTGGTGCAGTCATCATTAACTCAACGCTTCCTGTGGGGAGAGTGGTACGCGAAGCGCTAGCAGCACATAGGGGAGGTTCTCCTGCGAGGATGACCTGGCGTGGGTAGACACGCGAGGTGTCAACACCGATGTAGATCTTGTGGGAGCCTAGTTTGACAAAGATGCTGTTGGGCGGGGGTGGCCGCGCTCCGTAGCTGCCAGCATTGTCGCTGACGTAGTCCCAAAGGTCGAATCTCTGGACTAAGCCGGAGACGATGCGCTCACCAGTGTTGATGAAGTTTCCTGTCCAGATCTTGACTCTAGCTAGCACTGGTGCTGGCCCCACGTTGGGCTCCAACTGTCGTGGTGGTGGCATGACAGATGTCATGGGTAGGCTTAAGTTGGGGCCAATGTGTACTAGTGGGATCCAAGAAGGGAAGATGTAGTGATTTCTACAAACAGATTACAAGAACTAGATCTTTACTCAACACAACAGATGCTACACTTGCTACTCGAGCAGTATGAGCGAGAGGAAGAAGAAGCTCTCTGCTAGTTCTAAGATAAAAATGAATCGATCCCTCTCTCATGAGGCCCTGGCTCATCTTATAAAGGGGTGGCCAGGTTACCGCTAGGGCTGACGTGGACAGCATATTCGTGGAATATGGTTGTCCCAAAATAGTAACTCGGCGAGAGCCTTTATGTGTCTCCCTTATAACGACGACAATAACCTAGAGCCCATGACATGTGAGCCTCAGGATCGGGGACTGTCACCTCCGTGATCCTCTTCTGCTTCTCTGTCCCTCTAGCACTTGTCCGTAGAGCTTGGCACTGTACAGATTCCTGAGGGAGGGACAGTGCACAATGTTGACTTCGGGGTTCGCCCTCTCCTTCTCGAACAAGCTTCCCCATGACTCGGCCTCGCCTTGTATGACTCGGCCAAGCACTAACCTGCATATACAAAGTATAATAACTATATACCGACATAACCTGTATGTTGGCCGAGTCAGGTCTTAGTTTCCGGAATCGGGTTAAGCCGGGCCTTATTCGGCCGACTTCTACATAACTCGGCCGGGTCATTCTTTGACCCGATTCAAATCCTTGAGGGATTTTCCCTTTTACCTTAGCTTGACCCTACCTAGGGTTATCCCCCAACACCCCAGCCACGTAAAACGTGCAAATAAAATTAGAGGCGTCTAACTTGTTTTTGTAGGGCTTGTGTTGTGAGTGATATGGCCATGATGTGATTATGATTATATATGATGTATGCAATGATCCTTATTGTAAGTTGGCAACTAGTTGGAGCCTTATGGTTGTCTTTAACTTTCGTTTAAGACTTGTGTGTCTATTCATCAAAGTAGTTGTAATAGTTGCTGCTGGTGGAGGATAACCATGAAGCGTCACCATTGACCTTGATGCCACGTTGGAGATGATGGAGATCATGTTCGTTATTTGAAGATGGAGATCAAAGGCACCATAAGAAAGGCCATATCATATCACATATTATGAATTGCATGTGATGTTAATCCTTTTTATGCATCTTGTATTGCTTAGGTCACGACGGTATCATTATAAGATGATCCCTCTCACTAAATATCAAGTAATAAGTGTTCGTCCTTAGTAGGAACCATTTCTAAGACTCGTCGTTTCGAAGCATCACATGATGACCGGGTGTGATAGATTCTACGTGTGCATACAACGTGTAACACCATCGGATCGGCCCTATGCATGTTTTAGCGATTCCCTCTAAACCCGCATAGAAACGATTCAAAGGTGCCCACCAGGCACTTGCGTGCGGGTGGAAAACAAAGTAATATCATTACACAATAGTCCACGATGGAACCTACAAAACATATATATACAACACGACTCCATGAGTCAAGAATACATATATACAGTATAAAGATCCAAATCACCTTGAAAACGATGCAGCATCCGAGTACAAAAAATATGCAAATTGAGATAAGATCCCTAAATAATAACCAATGGTGTCCATAATGCTGCCTAAGCCAAGCCGGATGAGTAACCCTGCTAACGACGTCGATCTCAAAACCTGTTTAAACAAAAGGGTGTCAACAAAGGGCAAAGGAAAAAGGGATCGGTCAGTACTAAGGCCAGTACACGGCGAGTCCTAGAATTCGGCAGTCCTCACCTACATAGGTATGGTGGACTGAAGCGGCAACGCAACATGCACTAAACAACCTATAGAGACTCGAGGCAACTGTCAGCTATCAGAAAGAGATGAGAAAAACCTATTCGGAACCAACCTAATACTACGACCAATCATACCCATCCTGGTATTTCCCTCTCGAGACCAAACCAGGAAGTCATGCTAAGGAAACTCACACGGTTGGTAGTTTTATTCATTCTATCCGTGGTGGTTATCCAATTACTAGCCATATCAGATACAAGTCAAATCAAACAGTAAACTTTAGTTATAGTTGTCTATGATCGAGAACTATGCTGCAAGTCGTCCATAACCGCGGACACGGCTTTTCGAAATGATTAAACCCTACAGGGGTGCACCAAAGTTTCCACACACACCTACACCCTTGTTGTCAGATCAGGTAGGTACAAGATCATAAAACATGCACCCAACAGTATGTTGATGGGGTTTCAGACACGGCGTTTCCTAGACCCAAAGCAAGAACATGGGGGCCACCCCACTAAGCTACCCGCAATGAAGTCGGCCTGTCTCCAAAACAGACCCAGGGTTTGTGTCAACGACTGTAAACGACTGGGAACCCGAAAGTGTGACTGGGCTTGTCGATACAGCAAAAACGTATCACGGGGTTCCTAAACAGTATAGGCACTCCACGCGCAATAGTAAATAAAGCAGTAAAGCATGGTATAAGTACATGATAGTAATAAAGCCCCAAACTAGTTTGTGGCCCCCAGAACAGTACTTTGGAATCAGGTACTAAATCGATGGAGGTGCCCACCACACCTATGGTTAGCGCGCTCGATCTCGGAACATGTGTCAAGAACTCGGGTCCTAGGTGGACACAAGTGGCCGATTAAAAACCAAATATTCTCTATTACCCACCGGTGCCACTGCATTATTTACCTACTTTCAATATTAGTTATTAAATGGTAATTAAAGCCATGATCATCTCCACCATTAAGCATGTACCAACCACCCAACAACGGTGGAACATCGACGACGTGAAGCAGCACCTGAGCAAGCAACTACGACTCACAAGGCCGACTGTCTATCAATCAACAAGCAATAGGAGATGTCCAAGGCCATATAGAGGCTGCAGGGAATATAACTGGTGCACAGAATCTAAAGCATCGCAACACAGATAACAATAAATCAATAGGAGGAAGTAAAGACTATAAAAACAAAATAGGTAGAAAGGGGAGAATTCTCGCCTAAAAACACTGCTGAAGATTCATCCGAAGATCGGGTTGACACTCGCATCAACTCATCAGCCTAATCTATGAAGAAGCAAAGCACTAGAAGAAACATTGGATGCACTATTTAATACTACGACAGAAGATCGGGCATGATGCATGACATGGCAAAGGTGCAATGCAATTAGGCAATATTAAGCGGAATCGGGGTCCCGACAATTGATTAAAAGGTCTATGAGCTTCCATGTACAACCACTTGTCATATGGGCTCTGTCTGGACCAACTAAGTTGTGGGAACTCAACCCGACATGATAGTTAGAGTAGGTGTATCGAGTCCATTGTGGTTGAGGGACTACTTCTAAAAGGTCTCATCTCGGTTTTCTCATGGTCGTGCCACATCTGGGTGGTATTGTGTGTGGGGTTTGACTGGGTCTTGTGGGTAAAGTGTACAAATCTCTCGAGAGTGTCAAATATAAGTACTTAGCCATGTCCCTGGTTTTGTACAACTTTGAGCAACTAGACTTGAAGTAGTTCAAAAATCTCATCATTCTAATTTCTTTAATTAAAACTTTAAGGGTGAACAAGGGTAGGAGGGTTCACCGGTGTCTATCGGTGGTACCCAGGTCCACTGATGTCAACTAGTGGTACCCCTTAATTTTGGTTGAAAAATTATGTTTACAAAATGTTAGGATAACAATCACTGCTTTATGCAGATTCAGCCAAGCCCCCACTTAGCCAAATGTGCATGTACAATGTAAGTTGAGATTTGTGTCCACAAAATATAGTGAACTTGCAAATACATTCAAAGTATTGGCCATTCGTGGCTGCAACCTTTCATGTTACAGGATACTCCGATGACGAGTGAGGTACGAAGTAGGGTCACGAGTCTCCACTCAGCATGCTTCGCCTGTGGCATTTGATTGGAGCTCCTTATCTTTATTTGCTTTCCGCTGTTGAACTATGATTGTGAGGATCTAGCCCTTCTGCTATGCAACTTGTATAAGACTATGTTATTTTATCTCTAGATTTGAGAGATGTAATAGAATTATGACCTGTGTTATCTTGATATTCCATTCCTGAATTGTGTCTGCTAGCGAGTCAATCTAGGGACAATCACTATATAGCGCAGCGATTTGTACCCCTACCAGGTCGGGTCATTTCACCCAGTTGCTCCAATCGCCAACTCCTTCCCCGACACCGACCCACTGTCCCCATCGATTCCAGAATCCTCTCGCCTCGCCAACCACTTAATCGTGTTCCTGGTGAGTTGCTGAGGCTCAGGCGTCCCTCTAATCCCTCGCTTGCTTCCGGTATCATCACCACCATGTTGGTCTGCTAGCACCGTCGTAGTAGTTCATCGTTGACCTAGATCTGATGACCAAATAGAGGCGGCGCCACTATTAGTAGGTTCCCCTGCGTGTGCTCTTTCGAATGACATCAACCCCGTTTGCAAGATCGCTCTAGATCGTCGCTGCCGCTCACCTTCTGACCGTCAACGACGAGGTGATGTCACCCTTGCGTCACCTTAGGCCACGTTAGCGAGTTTGACTTGGTCCATGTCCATGTGGCACGTGACGTGTCCCTGACCCCACCTATCAATGACTTTGGTTAGATTAGGTTCGGTACAATAAGCCTAGTTTGTATTTAACAATTTCAGAAAATGATTAAACCTTATAAAATCAATATCATTTGTTTTACAATTCAGAAAATATGTGTTATATATCCAAAACTTTAGAAAAATAAGATCTATAATTTAAATATATTGTTATACTTTATTATACAACTTTAATAAAATAGTTTATTAATTAGCAAGTATTCAATTAAGCATAAATCTTAGAAAAACATATTTTCTTTATTTGAAGTCAGAAAAATACAAATAATATATAAAAATCTTACAAAAATAAGATCTACAATTTAAACTACAACCACGTATTATTATATCACTTAACCAAATATTCATTATAATAAATATTTTATAAAGTAATAGATCTTAGAAAATCATATCTTATTATTTGTAAATCATAAAAATACATATAATACACCAAAATAATCACAAAAACTAGAATTGCATATTAAAATCACGATATTCCACTTTTGGAGAAAATAAAAAAGTAATGCTCTAATAACTTGAATTTAAACCTATTTCCTTTATTATGAATTCACAAAAAGGGTATATAAAATTACCAACATTTTTAATATTATCCATTTAAGATCTAATTATAGAAATAGTCTTAATTTTTTCTAGTATGAAATAAAAATATAATCCACAACATATGAAATGCATTTTTTTCAAAATTATCATTGAAAAATAAACATATATTATTTTCCAAAAGGATTTTATTCATTTATAAAATCATCAAGATAATATTTATGACTTATTAAACATTTTTACCATTATTTCACTCACAGTTTTATGAATGTATTCAAAATATAAAAATAATTCTTAAGTACTTTAAGTTAAACCATTTCCATACTCATGAAATATAATTACTCATTTTCTAAGTGAATAAAACATTTCACTCAATTATTGGGTTAACAAAAAACCACTTCAGTAAAGTAATGTTACTTTTGTTTCAACCTTATGAAAAATCATGAAGTGAACAACATATAGTGTCATCTCATATTCAAGACATATAAATATCAACTACAACTCTTGTGATTATTCAAATGTAGTAATGCTTTCTTCCTTGATAATTAGAGTTAGGAGAAAACCCTAAAAGTAGTTAACTTCAAGTTTAAATACTTTTACTTAGGTTAAATAAGCTTTTCTTCAAAAGTTATTCTTTTAAGATACATTAAAAGTAAGTCTTAAGCATTTACATAAAGGCTCTAAATGATTAACAATCCTTATATACGAAGTCTTTGGCTACCATTCCACATTTGGGTGTTGACATGGTCGAGCAAAAAGAAGAGCGCGCGTCTACGACGATCGCGAGGAGGTTGACATAGTCGAGGCTGGCTATGCTGAATGTCGCGAAGATGGGAACCGCAGAAGCGGCTATCACAGCAGCAGCTACCGCGACAGCGGGAAACCCATGCAATCATGGCAACACCGCACTTGGGATGACGAGACATCCATGTTCGAAAAGCTGTCGGGTCCCTGCACCATCCACTTCTACATTAACAAGCATGATGGCATGAATATGGCCAGCCATCTGCTCAAGGACTACAGGGAGTTCTAGAAGCTCCACGAGGGATACGCCCATCTGCAGCGTGACACAATGAATCAGGGGTTTGGCTCTGCCCCTGGGCCCATCGCATATGGTGCCCCACCACCACCACCCGGAGGACCCGCGTAGCCTGCGGATGCGCCAGACCAGATAAATGGAACAGAGCAGTACCTACGACCGTTGGATACCATGATGATACAAAAAGGGCATCCATCCAACATGATCCAGAAGACGATCACCCGCTAGACAAACCTGACCATCACTTCTCTACCAGCCATACCTGAGTACCTCAGCGGCTTGGAGTCATGCATCATCTTCGACCGATCGGATCAACCCTGCCAAATACCTCGCCCATGCCACTCTGCCCTGGTGCTTGAGGCGCAGATCGGTGGATTCGAGATGAGTCGCGTGTTCATGGATGGTGGAAGCAACATCAATCTGATGCTCGCCAGCACACTCAAATCCATGCGGATCCCGCTCAACAGTTTGGAAGCATCCGACACAACCTTCCACGACATAGTCCCAGGGAAAGGAGTGTACCCCCTGAGCAAAATATGGCTTGATGTCATCTTCGGGATCCCTAAGAACTTCAGGCGTGAGCGGCTTGAGTTCAAGGTGGCTGACTGGCCCTCACAATACCACGCCATCCTTAGTTGTGTGGCATTCACAAGATTCCTAGCAGTACCGCACTATGCGTACCTCCTGCTGAAGATGTCAGGACCTAACAGCGTCATCACCGTTCCAGGAAGCTTCACTAAGTCCCATAGCTATGAAAGAGACTTCAACAGAATCTCCCAGTCCTTCGGCATGCAAGAGGAGCTCGCGAGGTTGAAGGAATCGACAGACAACGGTCTGCCCCATGTGACCAAGCATAACACATCTGAGCTATCGTTCGACTCCACGGTCAATACCAACGCAGTGCAGGTCCACCCGATGGATCCCACCAAGATGGCTCTGATCGCCAACAACCTGAGTCCCTCATAGGAACTCGCACTCGTTGAATTCCTCCATGATCACTAGGAAATCTTCACGTGGCTTCCTGCGGACAAGCCAAGAGTTCCCAGGTAATTCACCGAGCACGCACTCAATGTATACTCGGATGCACGTCTAGTGAAGCAAACGATGCATCGACTATCTGAGAAAAGAGCGGAGGCAATCGGTATCAAAGTCAACAGACTCCTCGATGCTAAGTTCATAAGGGAGATTAAAGAAAGCCCATGGGTAGCTAACCCCATGCCAGTCCCTAAGAAGGACACAAACATCCTGTGGATGTGCGTGGACTTTACGACGCTTAACACGCACTGCCCAAAGGACCAGTTTCCCCTACCACGGATCGACCAAATCATCGATTCCACCACGGGATGTGAATGACTCTCGTTCCTCAATGCCTATTCAGGCTACAATCGGATTCGAGTGAAGGTCGAGGATTAGGAAAAGACGGCTTTCATCATGTCGTTCAGAGTCTTTTGCTACAACACAATGCCTTTCGGGCTCAAGAATGCACGCGCAACCTATCAAATGTGCATGCATGCCTACCTAAAGAATCAAATTGGTCAAAACATTTAGGTCTATGTCGACGACATAGAGGTCAAAACCAAGGAGAGCCGAACATTGATCGACGATCTCCGCGAGACATTCAACAGCCTTGATTGATACAGGATCAAGCTGGACCTGGAGTAGTGCGCCTTCGGCATCCCATCTATACAATTGCTCGGGTACTTCATCTCCAAGAGAGGCATCGAGGCCAACCCGAAGAATTTTAAAGGAGTCCAGCAGCTAGTTGAGCGAATGGAAACACTCATCAGGTTCATCAGCCACATGGATGAAAAGGCTCTCCCTTTCAACCAACTTCCCCACAAGTCAGATAAATTTGAGTCGACATCGAAAGCCGACAAGGCATTCGAAGACCTCAAACGTCTACTCTCCACATCTCCCGTACTGGTGACACCAACGGAGAGAGAGAGAGAGAGAGAGAGAGAGAGAGAGAGCCCATGCCGCTTGTAAGGTTCCCAACCTTTAATAAGGTAGAGATCCCTGTGTTTACAATGCTAGTCCCTGGATCAATAGCTAGCATCCACAGTTAAGATGTAATATCAAGAAACAAAGGTCATAATACAACTTTATAACCAGGAATAACATAATTTATTACATCTTACATAGCTCATTTGGCTATCTCATTACAATGCAGCAGAATATAACAATAGCATGGGGTCCTTCATCTTCAAAGTGCCACATGAAGGGAATATGCCCGAGAGGCAATAATAAAGTGGTTATTATCGTATTCCTTATTTATGATAAATGTTTATTTTACATGCTATAATTGTATTAATACGGAAACATTAATACATGTGTGTTTAATAAAAAAAAGGAAGTTCCTAGTTATGCCTGTCTTATAAACTAGCTCGTTGATTAACATGATGATCAAAGTTTCCTGATCATGGACATTGGATGTTGTTAATAACGAGGTCACAACATTAGTGTAATGATGTGATGAACATTCATCCGAATTATAGCATTACGATCAAAGTCATTGAGTTTATATTGCTATAACAACTTACGAAGTGATCCTAATCCTTAGACCATGAGATCATGTCAATCACTAACACCGGAAGAGTTTCTAGATGACATCAAACGTCACACCGTAACTGGGTGATTATAAAGATGGCTTCAGAACTACTAAAGTGTTATGTTGAGACCCATGGATCGAGAGTGGAATTTGTTCATCCCGATGACGGATAGATATGCTCTGGGCCCTCTCGGTGATATCACATTGATTAGCTTGCAAGCAAGTGATTTGATCACTAGAATGTTATATCACGGGAACGAGAAAAGAGTGCATGTCGGTAACGAGATCAAACTAGGTATGGAGATACCGATGATCGAATCTCGGACATGTAATATATCGTGAAACAAAGGGATTAAGATACTAGCATAAAAGGTTCACACGATCACAGAAGTCATCGTTGAATGTGTGGGAGTCAGTATGGATCTCCAGGTCCCGCTACTGATTATTGATCGGAGAAGGGTCTCGATCATGTCCGCATTATTCGCGAACCGTAGGGTGACACACTTAAGGGATACCGACACCATTCGGAGCAAATGATATGCTAGAAAAAGAAAAGGAAAGTGCAGGAATTTATTTCACTAGACACCGGAACTATTTTGGTTGAAATTGCTGAAACTGGTTCTGCATGTGAAATTGAAATGTTGTAAGGGGTTTTATGTGAATGTTTGTTAATTAAAGTAATTAACAAAATTCTAAATAAATAAATAAAAGAGTTTTATTTAAATGAGAGCTTGCATTAAATTTAGTGGAAATTTAATGCATGTGAGTGGATTTTTGAGTGGAGGCTTTTTAATGGGAGTGGAGGCTTTTCATTTTGAGTGGGAGCTCCACCCACATGAATGTGGAAGAGGTGGGGGCAGCCCCCATGGCTGGGCGCCATGCCTCTTGGGTTCCCCCCTCTCCCCTATAAAAGGCCCCCCTCTCCTCCTCTCAAAGCACACCTCCTCGCGACGGATCTCTCTCCCCCCTTTAGAATTTCCCCATGGTCTCGGATCAGCGAGATACATGTTCTCGGTGGCTTTTTCTGGAAGGATTTGTTGCTTCGGCTGCTTCGCTAGAGAGAGGGCGCGGAGGTTGTCGGGGTACCCGTACGTGTGTGCGATCACGGATGCACCACTGCTTTGAGGTGATCGACTTGATCGTGATGGACCAGATGGACTTCATCACGATCTTGAGATCGGAAAGCGTTCGTCTACATCATCCACGAGTACAACCTCGTTAACGCTATTCGGTCTTCGAGGGTATGTATTCTATGGATGTATATCCACCCGTTGCTTGTATCTAGTAGATAGATCTTGGTACATAGATGTTCCCATAGTAGGAAATTTTTTGTTTTCTATGCTGCAAACCCTACACCACAAGCAGTCATGTTGGTTGTAGACTTGTAATCCTAATCAATAAACTTCACTAACATCAAACAAACCTGCAACATAACAAGTTACAGCCACAAGGGTCAATACATTTGAATTGTATTGGCAAGTGATACTATGGTAGTATAGTGGAGTCTATCATCTACATGCATTTGGGTAAGTGGAGCTTAGGCTTGCATTGCTCAAAATAGATTTTCCTTATCATTTGAAAACACTAAGTTTTTGCTTGACAAAAATCACCCAAGGCATCTCCCAATAGAAATTGGTGATCCTTCAACCCTTGTTCAACCACAAGTTTTTACTTAGAAATTAGGATGAGGAGATTCTTGATAGCTTCCATGTCTTGATGCTCAAATTTTCCTTTACCAGGGACATGGCTAAGTACTTAGATTTTACACTCTGCAGAGGTGGTGCACTTTCCCCACAAGACTTGGTTTCCCAAGACAAGATCTTTCAGAAGCCTTCCCTTAAACCAGAATGGACGCGTTCCAACCTATCATTCCCCTACCACCAACTGTCCATTTGGCTAAGTTATTGCAACCTATATGATCCAGGCAGGGCCCATAATGCCAAGTGGCTGCACTTGAAGCTTCTCAACATTTGACATCTCAAATCTATTTGTTCCTGGGTGGCCATCCACAAGTGAGATACACAAATGTAAACCATAGAAATGGGCCTTGTGAACCACTCAACACAAACCATTCCTTCCATTCCAGGTGATTCATTCACTTAGTTGTTTTATTAAACAAAACACAAGTCCACAGACTTAGAAATATTCCATAGTATGAATATATATTCCACCCTTGTTTTCTACTAGCTAAGCTAAGCATTATAGTAGTAGGAGTCTTAACTTAGGAAATTTCTACTAAGGTTTCATCTACTAGGATTTCCCATGGCATAGTTTACACTTAGCAAAATTTCATGCAAGTCCTACTTAGAAAATATCACTAATGCATAGTGAAAATAATGGGAAAAAGTATGAAGGATCACTTGCCTTTTTGGTAGAGGATATAAGTTCACTCCTTGATCTTGAAATGTTCACACTCTTCAAATGTCACTATAATTCAATCAAGCAAGCAAGAATTTATTCTACCATTCAAGCAAACAACACATAAAATAATAACAACAAAACAATGCATGCAAGCATGCCAAACTTTGTTTTATTTACAAAAGTGGTTTATAATAGGTTATGAACATTCTAAAACACTTTTTGGTCATTTTATAAAGTGGCAAAACCATTTGCAAAGGATTTCACTTCATAAACTATTTTTAAACCAAGTCATTATTTTATGTGGTTGAAAATGTCTTTTAGCAAAGTAATAGTTTTTATACGGTTCACCAAATACATTTTCAAATCATAAAACTTGGTGTTTGGGGTCAGAGAATTTATTCCAAAACATTTTCCAAAGTTTTTCTTCAAAAAGCATTTTTAATAAATAAACAATATTTTTATTTGACTAGAAATGGTTTAAATCAAAGATTTATTCTTTTGCTTCACCAAATACATTTTCAAATACATGAGTTGGTTTCTAAGGTCAGTAGGTTCAAAACAATCCATTTGCCAAAGGTTTTATGTCAAAAATCATTTTAGAACAATTTTTATATTCTAAACATGCATACACAAGTTTCTGCAAAAACAATCAATTTAATAGAAGCATTTTACTAAAAAAGTGCATGGTCAGAAAGTACTTGTCTTGATGAAACCATCTATATAAAATTTGTAAAATTTGGACATGTGGTTTGAAAGTTATGAATTTTTCAAATTGGAACATCTAATAGACACAATTTCTGTTTTAAATCATCTCTGGGACACGCGGCGCTTTCTTATTGGTGCGTACAGTTTTGCGCGGATCGGTCGCTGTGAGGCGTTATATCTAAGTTGGATCAAGCGGCGCAGATCTATCCATACCCTTTTAGTTAAGTTTCTATCGCATCCCTTCGATCATGATCCTACGGTCCTAATCGCCTTGACCAATAAGCAGCGGCGCTGGCGGCGGCGACTGGCGGCGGAGCAGTCAGACGGTGGCTGTGCCGGCGATGCAGGAAGCGAGAGAGGGTGGGGAGATGCTCACCGAGTTCTTCGTGGAGTGGGGAAGCTCAAGGTGGTCCTTGCTGGCGAAGGGGCGCTCGGGGTGGTCAACAATTGCTCGCCGGAGTCGTGGTCACCGTCAGTTGCGCTCAGACGTCGACGGGGGCGAGGCTACATCGCACGAGAAGGCAAAATAACGGTAGCGTTAGATGCGTAGAATATTAGGGAGTGCGGGAGCATCACAGAGAAGGGGCGGCGCGGTCAAAGACTACCTGGAGGCGTCGTCGGAGAAAAGGCAGACGGCGGCGCTGCTGGTCGTCGTCGCTGCCGACGGTGGGGGACACGCGCGGGCGAGCTGGAGCTACGGGGAGGTTCGCCAGGGGGTGGGGAGCAAGTGAGAGTGGTTGAGGAGGCAAGGGGAGGCGAGGTCTGGTTGGATTCGTCGCCGGAATATCGTCGGGGACAGTGACTTGCCGCAAGAAATTGGCGCAGCCTGGGGGCAGAGAGGGGGAGGCGAGTGAGGGGAAATGGGGAGGAGAGGCAGGCGTTTAATCGTGCATGGTCGCGATGAGTAATGGTCGCGGCATCAACGCGAATTGAAGCTATCTTAAAATTCCAGTAACGGCGAGGAGGCAAGAGGGGGCGGGTTTCACGCGTGGAAGACGATGCCAGCATGGCATGGGTCCGGGTGTCAGCGAGAGAGGGAGAGGGAGAGGGAGAGTGGGGCCGACTTGTCAGTGGCTGCGTGGGTCTATCTGCATGTGAAAACATTTCACTGCGAGGTAGAAGGAGTGGGCTGCTGATGGGCTTAGTGGGCTAGGTTAGTTGGGCTACTCCTATTCCATTTTTTTTGATCTGATTGTTTTTCCTTTTTCCATTTCAAATTTTTGTTTTGATTTTTGTTTAATTATTTCAACATCAATTTGAATTCAAACCTCAACCAAAATTTGTGTAGGTTTAAATACTGATTAGTAATGTAATCTAAAGTCAATTTTGGAATAAAATTTTATTCTTTTTGGGGTCTTTTTAATTATTCAAAAAGGCCCTTGTTTTAAATCAAATAAGATTTAATAATATTTTCAAACACCATTTAAATTCTTAAACCTTCCAAATATTTTCAGTAGGTTTTTATTTGTTTAATAGGGTGTCAAATAATTTATCTTGAATTATTTGGAAAGTATTTAATATGATTCATAAATCATTTGAATTGGGTATTTGTTTTAATTCCAATGGATTTAAATATAGTATTAATTCCCTAAATTTTACTTGGAAGATTTATTTTATTTAAATTAATTAAACAACTTTTATTCCACTTGGGTAAATTCCATATTACTATTTTCTCATGAATTATATAATTATTCTCATTAGAGATTTGTCTTTATTAAAATAGGGATAGAATGGTTAATGCCATTTTATTTTATTTGGAAATTCTTTATCCTTTTATTTTATTTGGTTTTGGATTCTATTCATTCCATTTGCTTAATGGATTAGGCTAAGATTTAATTTGGTCTTTAAATAATCCTTGTTTAATATTTCTTTCTTCATCTTATAAATTACATATCTCTTATTTAGAGATCCAAACTTGGTGACTCCAATTTGTAAAATCTTATTTGAGATTTATTTATCCTTTTAAATATCTTTAGGGTTATTTTCTCACCATTTGGTATGGATTTATAGATAGGTTCTTTATTAGCTTTGGAAATTTAATTTCCTTATCTTATTAAATTCATAAGATTTTATCTATGGCTCCAAATTGAATGAAATCAATTTATATGGTTTTATAATATTTCCATTTGTCATTCTTGATCATTTTGAAATGTTTTTTGTCCAATTTTTATATGGATCAAATCCATAGGCTTGGAGATAACTTGGAAATGATTTTATTCCATTAGGGTTTAGGGTTTGGATTTATTTTCCAAGTGTTTAAATTTCTAGATGCATTTTATGAGGAATGCATTTCTCTTGATTTGGATTTTGTTGAATTCAAACTTTAATTAAATTTTGTTCAGATGGGATTTTAAGTTTCCATTTAGAAACTAAGTTTCTTTTCACCCTAAATTTCAACATTAATTTATTTTGTTTATTTATTTTTCACATTACAAGATTTGGAAAATCTTGGGATGTGACACTGCTCTACATTGTTGCAACGCACCAAGTGGTCAGCACAACACTTGTGGTCGAACGACCCGAGGACGGCAAAACCCACGGGGTGCAACGCCGGGTGTACTACCTCAGCGAGGTGCTGACACCAACAAACCAGAGGTATCCTCACTACCAGAATCTAGCATACGACGTATTCGTACCTGCATGTCGGCTGCGTCACTACTTCCATGAGCACCAGATAGTGGCCGTCAACGAGGCACCATGATACGTCCAATGTGCATCACCATTCTATATCATAATTTTCCTCTATTCATTGATATATGTCTTATTATGAGGTATTACTTATGTATTTTCCACTGTTTTTGCATGTTGGATGATTCTTTGAGGATGGACTGCCGGAGTCTAGATTCTGATGGAAAAGGAGGTGTTTTGATGCAATTTCGCGAAGATCAGAAAATACCAGAAAAATATTGGAAAATTATATTTTCCCAGAAGACGGAGGAAGCCAGAAGGGGAGGCGTAGCTAGGCCACAGGGGCCCACACCCCCCTAGGCGCGGGCCCACCTTGCCCCGTGCCTAGGGCAGGTGTGGCCCACCTGCTCGGCTCCCGACTCCGCCCTCTCGCCTATATCTTCCTCACGGAACCCTAACACCAAGGGAGCGACCACAGATAGATTTCCGCCGCCTCTGCCGGGCGGAAAACACCGAGAGAGAAAGATCTCTCCGGCAGACAGATTTCTGTCGGGGAAATTCCTTCCTAGAGAGGGGATATCGTCGCCATCAACACCATCGTCAAGCTAGGCTTCATCGGGATCATCATCATCATCATCCACACCATCATCTCCACCAGCACCATCATAACCACTCCGTCCTGCTATAACAATCGTGTTGGATCTTGCATTAGTTCTTAGGGGAAACTTTCCCGGTGTTAATTACTATTGTTGTTGATGCTTGTGAGTGGAACCATTGGATTATTGTTTATGTTCAGATTGTTATCCATTACCATATCATCTTTGATCTTGATCCATATGATGTCTCGTGAGTAGTTCGTTTAGTTCTTGAGGACATGGGAGAAGTCATGTTGTTAGTAGTGGATTTGTGTTGAGTTATTATTCAATGGTTTAGTATTTAAGTTGTGGTGCTATTCTTCTAGTGGTGTCATGTGAATGTAGACTACATGATACTTCACCATTTATGGGCCTAGGGGAATGCATTGTGTATTTGTCTACTAATTGTGGGGTTGCCGGAGTGACAAAAACCTGAACCCCCGTTAGGACACCTATGCATAAGGGAGCATAGGATCTCAGAGTTTAAGGCTGTGGTTAGGTTTATATCTTAATTTCTTTCCTATAGTTGTGTATGCTTGAAGGGGGTTTAATCACAAGTATGTATTAGTCCAAGTAAGGTTGGTACATTAGAACAGGCTCACCCACACAACACTTACAACACCAAAGAAGAGTACTTAGCTATTTGAAGTGAAAGCACTTGATAGAATTCCCATGTGTCCTCGAGAACGTTTGGTCCTTATAAGTATTTCCATCGACTTGTCCTTTGATAAGAAAGGATTGGGCCACTTGCCACATTTATTCTTTGTCTTTATTACTTGCACTTTGTTTTGTTTCTTTATCAGAAAACCCCTAAAAATCCATTTGCTAAGTATTTACAGAGATTTTCTGCTCCATACCACTAGTCAACACTTTCTTCTCCTCGTTGGGATCGACACTCCTATTTATCAAAAGTACTACGATACACCCCCTATACTTGTGGGTCATCAAGATTATTTTCTGGTGCCGTTGCCGGGGAGTGAAGCGCTATTGAAGAGTGGAACTGGTAAAGGAAACTTCTACTGTGAGTATTGCTTTTATTTATGTTTGTTACTTTGTTTCCAATATGGATAACCCACTTGGTTTTCTTTTTGGGAAAACTACTACCACTGTCAGGGTAGTAAATGAACCACCACCTGTTGATATAGATCCTTTGAAGATACCTACAAGTATTGTTGATCGTGTTATGGATAATTATTATTTTGGGGATGGAACTGTCCATCTTGGTGATCATTTGCTTTTTATCCATGAATTATGCGGGTAGTTTAAGTGTGCAGGTATCAAAACTGAATAGGTGAAGAAGAAGTTACTCTCTATATCCTTGAAAGGGAGAGCTTAAGAATGGTATAAGCTGCTGAAGAATGGACAATCCATGGAATGGGAGGAAATGGCATCTCTCTTTTATTCTAAATTCTATCCTCCTAGTGAGATTCATAAGGATAGAAATCTGATATATAACTTTTGGCCTCATGATGGAGAAAGTACAGCTCAAGCTTGGGGGAGATTGAAGTTACTAATGCTTAAATGTCCTATTCATGAACTCCCTAACAATATTATTATCAATAAATTTTATGCTAGGCTTTCTCTTCATGATAAATATTTACTAGATGCTTCTTGTGCTGGATCATTCACACGTACAAAGGAAGAAGCTAAATCGGATCTTCTAGACCGTATTCAAGAGAACACCGAAGCTTGGGAGAATGACAAAGGAAGAAAGTCTGGTATAAACTATGATTATGAATGCATAAAATCTTTTATGGGAACTAATGACTTCCGTGATATTAGTAATGAGTTTGGTCTTGATTCCCAAAGTATTGCCAACTATTTTAAGGCATTTGCCTCTTACATAGAAATTCCCAAAAATAAGTGCAATAAGTACCATGCACCTTTGTAACATCCCAAAAATCATAATTTATAAAGTTTACATAACATTAATGCATTCATAAGCATTTAGGATCATTTTCAAATTAGATTTCAAAACAGAAGCAAATGTTGCTTATTATTTTATGTAGGAAGGGCAATGACTTACTTTTTACTCTCTTATATGAGAATACTTTGTTTCAACCAGTAAGGTTTGAATATAGGTTTGAATGTTATTTCCAAAGCTTGATCAAAAATTTCAAAACAAAAATATGAATTCAAAACCATTCATATGCCTATTATAAATAAATAATTAAAGCATGGTTTGTTTTTAAAATTCAATGGGCCAATGTATTTATGAGTGTACAACAATGTTTTGTATTCAAATATGTGTATGGTTCACTTTACAAAAATTCAGAACAAGTTTGAATTCAAACCCATATGAAAAGCATTTGAAAATGATTTTAGAAAACCAAAATAGAAATAGAAAAGAATAAAAGAAAATGGAAAGGGCCGACGCCACCTATTCGGCCCAGTAGCAGAATCAGCCTATCCGGATTTTCCCCTCTCCCTCTGTTTCTCACCCACGCAAGCACACCCCTCTCGCTGACGCCTCGGACCCACCTGCCCCATCATCATCGTCCCCAAATAACTACGCGACGACCGGCTCCGCCGTTACCTCCTCGCAGTGATGCCGCGTTTATTCTTCGCTTAATTCCCATTGATGCAGCGCGTAATTGCCGCCCTCGCTCTGGCTACATAACCACCTCCCCACCCCGCTCCTTTCCCCTCACTCAGCATCCCTTCTCTGCCACCAGGCTGCCCACAATTTCACTTGCACTGCCGGAGTGCCGAGCGACTCCGACGACGAAATTCCGGTTAGCCCGACCGCCCCTGTCCTTCTGGTTCATACGAGCGTGGTCCTTGTGACCTCGTGCACCTTCTGACACCTTTTGTTTGTCCGCATATGACCCAGGTCGTCGTCCCCATCCACCTCTACAAGCGACAGAGCCGCCGCTCAACTTCGGCGAGCGATTTAGGTAAAGTCCGATCGCCCCTTGCCCTCTCCTTGATGTTGTCGTGTTCGCCGTCACCCTGTGCACCTCCTGATACCGCTGGCTTGTGCTAGGGTGATCCAGAGCGTCGGCAACAACCTCATCTGCAAGACCCCGACGATGTCCTCGACTCCGACGAGCTCCCACGGCCACAACAGCCCTCCCCGTCCCAACCGCGACCACGTTGAGCTTCCTCGTGCACGTGCGAGTCTGGTAAGCATCATCACCACCCCTAGGCCTTGCTAGAATCACTGTTGTACCATCGCCAGTAGCGCCTCCGCCGCACCACCGTCGCCAGCATCGCCCATCCTTGGTCGTGTGCTCAGCAGCGTTGGATCTAGATCTAACGCTTAAGATTAGATCACTTAAACGAACCGGTATGAGCAGATCTGGCTGTGCACTGACACTTAAATCCAACGGCCCTCGTTGATCGATCCGGCCGAACCGGTACGGGCCAATCAGACACGCCCACGTGGTTGAGTTTTTGATTTAAATTCTATTTTGAATCTATTAGTTATTCAAACTTGTAAATTCAATAACTTTTGATCTGTTTATCCAAAAAATACAAATAATATACCATTGGAATCACAAAAAGAAATCCTACACATCTATGGGCTTATTTTTGTATTTTGTTTCGGTTAAGATGGAATATTATGCAGAGACATTTGTAGGCATATTTTGTGTATAAAAATTATTTGGAAAATGTTCTAAAGGCCAAATTAAGTTTATTTTTGTGTATAATTGTTTTGTTTATCGTTCAGTACTGTTTCACTTGTCTTGTTTGGTTTAGAAAAATCATCTCATGGCATTTGCATGCATTCATATATTTTTTTGTTTGATTATTTGGAATGTGAATTTGGTGCTATCATTATATGTGTAGATTTTGGTGCTAGTGGTGATTGTGACTGTGAGGATTGTTGTACTCCCCCAACTACCAAGGCAAGTGGTGCTTCATAATTTTGTCCCAATATTTTGACTATGCATTAGAAATATTTTGTATAGGGCTTGCATGATAATTTTTGCTAAGTATCTATATTCTATGCTTGGGAAATCCTATTAGTTGTAGAATTGTTAGAATTTTCTCTTAGTTAAGATACTTGCTATTGCCATGCTTAGCCTAGCTAGTAGCAACCAAGGGTGGTTTATATACACATGCTATGGAAAATATTGCTAAGTCTTTGACTTATGTTTTTGCTTAATAAAACAACTAAGTGAATGAAACACCTGGGTGGAATGGTAATTGCTTGGTTGGATTTTGGTTGAGTGGTTACCAGGGCCCATTGTTCACTGGTCTACCCTGTGTATCTCACTTGTGGAATGCCACCCAGAAACAAAGGGATTTGAGATGCCATATGTTAAGAAGCTTCTAGTGCAACCACATGGCATTATGGGCTCTGCCTAGATCATATAGGTTGCAATAACTTAGCCATTTGGAAAGTTGGTGGTAGTGGGTGATAGGTTTGGAACGCGTCCATTTGGTCTAAGGGAAGGCTTCTGAAAGGTCCTGTCTTGGTGAAAATCAAGTCTTGTGGGGAAAGTGCACCACCTCTGCAGAAGGAAGAAACTAAGTACTTAGCCGTGTCCCCGGAAATGGAGAATTTGAGCATCAAGACATGGAAGCTATCAAGAATCTCCTCATCCCAATTTTCTAAGTTAAAAACATGTGGTTGAACAAGGGTGAAGGTTCACCAATGTTTATTGTTGTTCCCTTGGGAGTTTTTGCCAAACAAAAAGTTAGTGTTTTCAACTGATAGGTAAAACCTATTTTGAGCAAAGCAAGCCTAAGCTACACTTAGACAAATTCATATAGAAGCTAGATACTATTTATTCTACTAAGGTATCACTTGCCAATACTATTCCAATGTATTGACCCACTTTGGCTGTAACTTGTGATGTTGCAGGTTACTCTGATGAGGATTAGTGTTATGACTCTACACTCAACATGCTTGCATGTGGCACATTAAGATGAAGACTTTTATTTATATTGTTAAGTTAAACTCTTGTACTCGCCTATGGCTATGGAGTTGTAAAAGACTATGTTATCTCTGGAATGACGATGTAATAATGACCTTTGTTTCTGTATACTTCATCTTAAACTATGGATGCTAGCAATTGATCCAGGGACTAGCATTGAAATCTGTAAGGTTCCCAACCTTTAATAAGGTAGATATCCCTGTGTTTACAATGCTAGTCCCCCGATCAATAGCTAGAATCCACAGTTAAGATGTAATATCAAGAAACAAAGGTCATAATACAAATTTATAATCAGGAATAAAATAATTCATTACATCTTACATAGCTCATTTGGTATCACATTACAATGCAGCAGAACATCTATATAGCTTGGAGTCCTTCATCTTCAAAGTGCCATAGGCAATCATGTTGGTTGTAGACTTGTAATCCTATTCAACACACTTCACTAACATCAAACAAACCTGCAACATAATAAGTTGCATCCACAAGGGTCAATACATTTGAATTGTATTGGCAAGTTTCACTACTATGTAGAAATAAGTGGATCCTATCATTACATGCATATTTGGCTAAGTGGGGTTAGGCTCATTTGCAGAATGCAATATAGTTTTATCCTATCTTTTCAAAATAGTTTTGATCTTTGTCAAATCTTTCTGAACTCCTGGAAAACTCCAAGTGCTTCTAAATTGGAATGTCGAGATCTTCCATAACTTCGGGCCTTAGTTGCTCAGTAGTTGTCCATAACTGGGGACACGACTAAGTACTTAGAATTTGATCTTCTGCAGAAGTTGTACACTTTACCCACATGACACAATCTCGTCTTGACGCCACCAGTGGCCGCTGGATAAGCACTCACCAAAATGTACCGGCAGATCGAGAATGTGACAAAGTCTTTCCATAGAAGTCCTCCCAATACACAATGCTAGCTTGTCAACCAGGCACCAATGTAGGGATAAATTTCCCTTACACAATTCTAGTTAACCTGAAGATGCCAATGCATGGGTCTTCCACGGTGTAGTTGACTAAGCCAGAGCCCATTTAGCATGTGGCTGTACACGGAAGCCACTGTACGAGAAACATGTTCAATCTCTAAGTCCCTGGGTGGTTTTCTTCTAGTGCACAAACAAAAAGATATCCATATAAACATGGTTCCCTTTGTTGCCACCTTGTCCAAAACTTGAGTATCCTTTTCCACCCAGGTGGTTCATTGAGTACTTGTTTTATTATATAAAACATATATTTTCCAACACTTTATATAATCATATCATGTATCCCATCCCAAATATATAGTAGGGCTAAGCATACTACAACTACAATGTTTTCACTAAGGAAGATATAAGGGTATCCAATTAGGATTTAGCATAGCATAAAATGTAGTAGTCCTTTCCATGCATGTTTACAAAAATCCACTAAGTGTAATGGAAATAGTAGGACATGGATGATAGTGTCGCTTGCCGTTTTAGTAGAGAATGATGGTTCACTTCTTGATCTTGCAAATATCACACTCTTCTAACTTCACTACAATTCAATCAAGCAAACACAAATTCAACTAGCATTCAAACAATTTACCACACATAAAATAACAAGAACAAGGTCATGCATGCAAGCATGCAAAAGATAGTTTTTGCAAAAGTGGTTTCTACTAGGATCTAAACATTTTAAAGTTCAAAGTGGTCATTTACTAAAGTGGTAAAACCATTTGTAAAAGGTTTCATCTCATAAACTAAATATAATGCTAAGGTGATATTTTATGTTGTTGAAAATATCTTTTAGCAAAGTAATGATTTTATATGGTTCATAAAATAAGTTGTTAATTCACAAAACTTGGTGTTTAGGGTCAGAAGGTTTGAATCAAATCATTTCCCATAGGTTTCACTCAAAAATCATTTCTAAACCATAAACAATATTTTTATTTGACTAGAAATGAGCTAATTCAAATATTTATCCCTTAACTTCACAAAATACAATTTTAAATCCATAAGTTGGTTCCTATGGTCAGTAGGTTCAGAAAAATCCATTTTTTTCAAATATTTCATCTTAAAATTATATCTAGAACAATTTTTATATTCAAATTAAGCCTACACAAGTTTCTGCAATTTCAACCAATTTTCCAGAAGCAAAACATTAAACAAAGTGCATGATTGGGTAGGATTTGTATTGCTGATTCTATTGATATAAAATTTGCAAAATTTGACGTGTCTAATTAAAGTTATGAATTTTACAAGTTTGCATAACCAATAGATTCTAATTTCTGTTTTAAATCAAAACTCTATCCACGTGGCGTGATTCTATTGGACGGTACCGCTTCGTGCGGATCAGCCTCTACTAGTCGTTGGATCTTATTTAAAATGCATGGCTCAGATGCACATATACCCCTTCGGTTAAGATCTAATCACAGCCAGACGATTGAGATCCAACGGGCACAGTGCGTTGGACCAAGGACTGGCGGCGCTAGCGGCGGCTAGCGGTGGCGCACGCTTAGGCGGTGGTTCTGGCGACGATGCAGGAAGCAAGCGGGGTAACGGGGGTGCTCACCGTGCTCGCAGAGGTGTGGCGAAGCTCTAGGTGGGGTCGGCTTGACGAGGGGAGCACTGGTGCAGAGTGGATTTCTCGTCGGAGTTGCTGTGACGTCGGACTCGCTCAGTTGTCGACGGGGGCGAGGCTACAGGTCACCCTAAGGCAAACGGAAGGTACGGTTAGACGCGCACGGCACTAGGGATCATGGGAGCATCAAAGGGAAGGCTCGGGGCGGTCGGTGCTTACCAGGAAAATTCGCCGGAGGAAATGGCAGACGGCGGCGACGCTCTGTGTCGAGGTTGTCGACGCTAGGGGACGCGCGCGGGTGAGTGGAGCACACGGGCAGGTGCGCACGGGACTGAGGAGCAAGCTTGCGTGCTCTGGGAGGAGAGGGGTGGCTGCGGTTCGCCGGAATTAGCCGGAAACGTCATCGGAGACAGAGGTGGTGTGGGGACGAATTGGAGCAGCCTAGGGGCATAGAGGCGCTGGCAAGTGAGGGGAAAGAGAGAGGGGAGAGGGGCGCTTATGTATGCGTGGTCACGGCGAGGAATAACTCAGTCATCAACGCGAATTAACGCCATTGATTCGTGGCAGAAAACGGCGAGGGACGTGGTCGCGGGGTTGAAGACGACGTGCTGGCGGTGGGGTCTGTCTGTCAGCGAGGTGGAGGAAGTGGGAGTGGGGGCTGCTGGTCAGTGACTGCGCGTGCGAGATGCTGGGTAAGAAAACGTTTCGCCAGAGGGGTTTAGTTGGGCTGCGCTGCTGGGCTTAGTTGGGCTGGCCAGTTGGGTCTATTTCATTTCATTTTTTTATACCAAATGTTTTTCCTTTTCTGTTTTGAATTTCCTGATTTGATTTTCATTCAAATAATTCAAATAACAAATAAATTCAAACCACCACCAAACTTTGTATTGATTTTAATTCTGTTTAACAACACATTTCAAAGTCCAAAATAAAATAATTCTTTTATTCTTTTAGGATCTATTTAATAATTAAATAAATAGACCTTAGTCTTTATTTCAAATAGGGTTAATTTATTTTAAAACTCTATTTGAAATCTAAAATAATACCAAACCTTTTCAGTAGGTTTCTTTTGAAAAAACAAAACACTTTGGAAATCTTATTTAAAATATTTTAACAAGTTTAGTGTTTATTTTAAAAGGGAAAAATCCTTTACTTAAATAAAATTGGATATTAATAAATCCTTATTATTTTATTTAAATAAACCTTTACTCTTTTTATCAAATAGAAATATTTTATTTCAAAATCATGGACAAGATTTAATTTGGCTCTATAAAATAACCCTTATTTATATTTCTACCTTTGCTTTTGAAAACCATATCTTTTTATTAAAAGATCCAAAAATAGTGATTCCAACTATTATAATTTTATTTATTAATTGTTTATCTTTTAAATCCCTTTAGGATTTTATTTGATCCAAATAGGTTTTGATGTTTCCAATTGGAATCAAAAAGTTTCTTCTCACCCTAAATTTCAACAAAATTTTATTTTGTTTATTTATTTTTCACATTTCAAAATTTGGAAAATTTTGGGATGTGACAAAATCACAGGGACCTTTACCTTTATAAAGGTAGGGCCTTATAGATGTTATCAGAGCACTGTGTTGCTTGTAGGATTATGACCCTAGGATTGGATTAGAAACCACTAAGGAAAAAATCTTCAACACTTTGAAAAAAATTCCACACTTGTATTTTTCTTCTCGTAAAACTTTTCTAATCTTCTTTCTCATCTCAATTTATAGATGAACTCCATTAACAAAGCCGCGAGGAAGGGACCACTCATGACCATGACTTTGGAATGTGAGACTGAATTTCCCGAGGCCCTCAAGAACCTTATGGTTACCATGGGGATACATGGTGGAGCTATGTACAAAGTATTCCCTGTGATGGATGAAGGAGAAGAGTATTGGTGGGTGCAACTTCACTTGTACAAAAACAAGGAAGACAACCACAAGGAGTCAGGATTCTGCATGGTCACCAACTCAGAGATGCACACAACATTCTTTGACTCTGCAAGAAATGCAACTTGGAATGCTATCAAGGAGCTTGGTGATAGACTCAAGTGCAGAATGCTCAACACCCAAAATGACCTTAGAGAAGAAAAGAAGCATACCCAAGAATTAGAGACTACCAACCAACAACTAAGAGGAGACATCATAGACTTGATATGAGAGTCTTGTGAACAAGATAGACAGATGGCTACCAAGGATGCCCTGATAACTATTTTGTCTAGTGAGTGAGAGTTGTAACGTACTTCGTTAGTTGGACCACCACACTTATCGTTTTACTTCCAAAAATTTGTCTAAGTTATGTTGAACCTTGGATGTTTGTAATGGATTTGTGTATGCCATGACTTGTGTGTTTGTTGCAGAAGATGTGTTTGTGATATTTGTCTTGTGATTTTTTTCTCTATTGATGTTGATTATAACTTTTCTTTATCTTATAAAATAGATGCCTAATGTTGTTATCAACACGGCCGAGGAGTTTAAGGGAACTCGTTTTGGTACTTGTCTCATTGAACTCACTAGTGTGCTCAACCTCCCACTTCCTAGCATCATGACACTTCCACTCACCAAGTTTGAGAGGAACAACCTATGGGGCTTTAGAGTCACCCAGTCGGGACGCCAGATAGAGCCAACCACGGAGACCATCACTTTCAAGCCGATGCATGACGACAAGGAGAAAGGCTTAGATGTAGTCATGCAGGAGTTACTTGGGCGCCTAGTAGGGAGGCACTCCACCAAGCTTAGAGGTCTTTACTTTCACCCCTTCGGGAGACGCAACGAGGAGGGTGAAGATATAGAGTACGGGGATGCTGCTAGAGAGACGATGGAGCCGATTCGTCTATACCTTTAGGACCTAGAGGGTCTTATTAGACACCTAGATACTGATAGGACCAACGTCATGCTTAGAAATGACGAGCTCCAGGTTTAGATTCGTGAGAAGGACAAGCTCTTCGCGGAGCAAGACGAGATAGTCAAGGAAATGGAGGCCAAGTTTGAAAGCCAGGACAAGAAGTTCAAGAGCCAGGAGAAAAGAGTCCAAGACAGGAACAAGAAGATCCGGCAGATTAAGGAAGAGCTAGAGGCCAAGGACTTCGAGCTTGAGCATCGGCAGGGAGTGATCGAGAGGCTTCGCTCACAGAAGAGGGCTCTTAGGGACAACATTGAGGCCTTGACTACTAGTGTTGATGAGTACAAGACTGCTATGGAGAATGCAGGTCTTACCCTCATTGACGTGGAGATTGATGCGGAGGAGTAATGACTACTCGATTATCTTTCATCTACCGTACTTTAATTATTGAGTCGCAGTGACCATCCAACATGTGGATGGCTTTCTATGGTGTGTGTGCTTTTTCCAAAAACTTGTTGTTTATGTCATTCAAACTCTATGTTATTTTGATGATTGGTTATTGTGATTGTCTATGTGATGTATTGTGCATGTTAAGCATCTATGGGTATCTCATTCTTATCCATATTAAAACCACATATGCCTCCTCGACGTGCCAACCCCAACGAAAACAACAACAACAATGTCACTCCCGAGATGCAGCAGTTGATGACAACACAGGCACAACTGATGCAGATGATGACCACTTTCATGGAGAACCAGAACCATAATAACAACAATAACAATAACAACAACAACCAGAATAATCCGCCAGGATTTGACATGCTCACCAGATTTCTAAAAATGAGGCCTACAAAGTTCTCGGGAACCACTGGTCCAATGGTTGCCAATGACTGGTTATGTTCAGTGAACAAGTACTTAGTGAATGTCGGCTGCACCGACGAATAGAAGGTCAGGTTTGCAGCACATCTGCTGGAAGGGCCAGCAGCAACCTGGTGGGACAACTTTTAGATCACCACTCCCATTGAGGATGTGACTTGGGCTATCTTTGAGGATGGATTTCGTATAGCTCATATATCATCCGGGGTGATCAATTTGAAGAAGGAGTTCCACAATCTAAAACAGCGTCACCACAGTGTGGCTGAGTATATTGAGGAGTTCAACAATCTGGCGCGTTATGCACCGGATGAAGTTGATACAGATGCCAAGAGGAAGGAGAAATTCCTCGAAGGACTGAATGATGAACTGAATCTGCAGCTGTCTGTTGCCTATGTCCCAACCTAACAATCACTTTGTGACAAGGCTACCATCTTGGAGAACAAGATGAAACAGGTTGAGAGCAGGAAAAGGAAGCACGGCTTTGATAAGCACAGCTCGGGATCGTCTCACAAGCGTTCCCATCATGATGATAGTGGGTGTTCTAGATCTCACAAACATGGAAAGTACAACAACCACCATAGCCACAACCGCCATCATGACAACAAGCATCACCACAGTCATGATAATGACAAGTACAAGAACCACAAGAGTGGACACAAAAACCACCATAGTGGAAGTGGAAGTGGAAGTCAGCCTGCAAAGAGAGATATCAGTCAGGTTGAATGCTTCAAGTGTAAGAAGATGCCAACAGTCAGGTTGCACTATGCTAATGAGTGCCCAGACAAGAAAGTCGAAGGTGCCAACAATCCCAATCCCTTCCAAAAGGGACAAGTGAACCACATCAATGTGGAAGAAATATATGAGGAACCTGATGCTGTGGCTTGTAAGTTCAAACTCAATTCTGTTCCAGCACTTGTTCTTTTTTATACTGGCGCGTCGCATTCATTCATATCAAGAGCATTTGTTGATAGAAATGGACTTGCAATTGAAACTATTGGGTGTCCTATAAAAGTAAGTTCTCCTGGTGGAGAAATGATAGTGAACTCGGGATGTCATGACCTAGAGATAGAATTTGGGAAGTATACGTTTCCCGTTAATTTGATAATCCTAAATTCCCAAGGATTGGATGTCATTTTGGGAATGGATTGGATGACTAAGTACAAGGGAGTGCTAGATTGTGCCAATCATACTGTCACACTCACAACCCCGGATTGTAAAAGGATTAGATTCAAGACTAACTTTGAATCAAAAGGGAGTAAGCTAAATTCTCTTAAGGGGGTTAGCATAGACAGTGTGCTAATTGTGAGAGAATATTCGGATGTGTTTCCGTAGGAATTGCCGGGAATGCCACCAGATAGAGATGTGGAGTTTCTGATTGACCTTCTGCCAGGATCAGGACCAATAGCAAAGAGACCTTACAAGATGTCAGTTGATGAGTTGAAAGAACTCAAGAAACAACTTGGAGAACAGTTGCAGAAAGGATTTATTCAACCGAGTTCTTCATCTTGGGGAGCACCAGTCTTGTTTGTTGAAAAGAAAGATAGAAGTCAAAGGTTATGCATAGATTATCGTTCACTCAATGAGGTGACTATCAAGAACAAATATCCTTTGCCCAGAATCAATGACTTGTTTGATCAGTTAGAAGGAGCCCGTGTGTTCTCAAAGGTTGATCTTCGGTCAGGCTATTTTCAGCTTAAGATAAGGGAACAAGACATACCTAAGACTTCTTTCACCACTAGGTATGGATTGTATGAATACACTGTGATACCATTTGGTTTGACCAATGCACCAGCCTACTTCATGAATATGATGAACAAGGTGTTCATGGAGTTTCTTGACAAGTTTGTTGTCGTTTTCATCGATGACATTTTGATCTACTCCAAGAGCAATGAAGAGCATGAAGGACATTTGAGATTGATACTTGAGAAGCTTAGAGAGCATAAACTGTATGCCAAATTCAGCAAGTGTGAATTCTGGCTGAATGAGGTTGGATTTCTTGGACACATTGTGTTAGGAGATGGTGTAGCAGTTGATCCCGCAAAAGTGTCAGCTGTAACTGAGTGAGAATATCCTAAGTCAGTGAAAGAAGTTCGTTGTTTCCTTGGCTTGGCAGGATACTATAGAAGATTCATTGAGAATTTCTCAAAGGTAGCTAAGCCAATGACGGAGTTACTTAAGAAAGACAAGAAATTTTATTGGACTGAAGGATGTGAACTCAGTTTCAAAGAGTTGAAGAAGAGACTAGTTACAGCACCAGTCTTATGTCTGCCAGATTTGGAGAAGGATTTCCAAGTGTATTGTGATGCATCTGACCAAGGATTGGGTGCAGTTCTGATGCAAGAAGGGAAAGTTGTGGCTTATGCCTCGAGACAACTCAAAACTCATGAAGTGAATTATCCTACTCATGATTTGGAGTTAGCCTCTATTGTCCTTGCACTCAAAACATGGAGACATTATCTTTTGGGAAAGCGATGTGAAGTGTTCACATATCACAAAAGTTTGAAGTATATCTTCACCCAGAAAGAAATCAACATGAGACAAAGAAGATGGTTGGAACTCATCAAAGACAATGACTTGAGTCTGCAATACCACCCTGGTAAAGCAAATGTTGTAGCTGATGCGTTAAGCCGTAAGGTTTATGTGAATGGCCTTACTAAGGGAGAATTGCCAGATGATCTGTGTGCCCAATTCAAAGATCTCAGATTGGAGATAGTTCCTGAGGGACATCTCATGTCATTGTATGTTCAACCCACCTTGTTGGACAAAATCAAGGAAGCCCAAAAGACGGACAAGGAAATTGAAGAGATTAAGGAAAATATTGGTAAGGGAAAATCCAAAGTATTCCATGAAGACGAACAATGTACTTTATGGTATGGAAAACGTATCTGCATTCTGCAAGATCCAGAGCTTCGGAAACTGATTTTACAGGAAGCACACAACTCACCATATTCCATTCATGTGGGTAACACCAAAATGTACATGGATGTGAAGGAAAGATTTTGGTGGAATAATCTCAAGAAGGATATCGCAGAACATATTGCTTTGTGTGATGTATTAGCAGAGTGAAAGCGGAACATCAGAAACCAGTAGGATTGTTACGACCATTACCTATTCCTGATTGGAAGTGGGACAAGATTGGCATGGATTTCATCACTGGACTGCCAAGGACTAGATCAGGATATGATTATATTTGGGTGGTAGTTGATCGCCTAACTAAAGTGGCTCATTTCATACCCGTGAAGACAACCTATACAAGTGCTAAGTTAGCCAAGATCTATATGAATAGGATTGTGTGTCTACATGGAGTACCTAAGAGTATTGTGTCTGATAGGGGAACTCAATTCACTTCCCATTTTTGGAGGCAACTGCATGAGTCATTGGGAACGAGATTGGAATTCAGTATTGCTTTTCATCCCCAGACTGATGGACAGACATAACGGACCAACCAGATTTTAGAGGATATGTTGAGGGCATGTGCCCTAGATTATGGAGCTAGTTGGGATGAAAGTCTGCCTTACGCATAATTCTCTTACAACAACAGCTATCAAGTGTAACATCCCAAAAATATTAAACTTAAATCATCAAACTCTAATCATCAAAATTAGGGTTAACAAAAACTTTTCTAATTAAAATTTTGAAGGCATGCATATGTGTATGCATTTAATTTGAAATTCTTTGGAACCACCTTGTTTAATTGTTTCATTGCTTGTAAAATGTTTCTTAGGTGAATTAAACATCATCTAAAACATTTCCCACACTTTTCCTAAAGACAAGTAAATCAAAACACATATATTAAATGAATGGTCACTTTGACCAATTTAACTCCCATGCCTACTTTGGCTGTCTCAAACTTTCAAAACCTAACAGAAACTTTTCTGGATCTTTGCACCCCTTGAATGTACTCCTAACAAAGTATCAAGGCCCACTTTGTGATCATCCAGAAACTTTCAAATGCATAGTTTAAATGACAATTCAAAATTGAATCTTCATCATATGGGAAGATCCCACTTTTTCAAAAACCACTCAAACAAGCTCAACTTTTAAAACCCAAGCATCTGCAGACTCACCAGCACCAACCTAGAAAACCCACCAAAAATCTTTTCAAAATTCAAAACTTGAATTCATGCGGCCATTTCATCAAACAGGTTGCAGATACAAATCAAACAAACATCAAACACTATAGTGTGCAGTAAAATTGGCCTAACTTGTTCCCTATTTAGCTCACAACCAGCTCAGTAGATCATCTAGGAAGATTAACCAAGCACTAGCAGCATTGTGAGCTTGCCATTGCCATCAATGGTGAACAGCCGAGCACACCCATGTCACCCCCATGTCGACAGCAAGCTAGGAGGAGACACAAGCCTAGCCAGCATGTCTGGAGGCAGCCCACCGTCCACTGCCACTCCCTGTCCATCGCTCGAACCTTGCCAACCACTGGACCACACGCACGGACCGCGCCCAGACCGCCAGCGACCATGCCGAGCGTGCGCCAGAGCACCACCCTCGACCGAAGCCCACAGACCGCGCGCCGCCCTCGCTGCGTGCATACACAATCTCCACCGACCCAGGAGACCGCCAGACATCCCCGTTCGCCGCCCCGTGACGTACAACCACCGCTCACCGTCGAAGACGCCGCCTCTCCCGCGCAGAGCGTCGCATGTTCCAGACCAAGCCACACCGCCCCACGCCTCGAAACCATGTCGTTGAGCATCGCTAGGGAACACCGCACCGTCCCCTACCATCGCCCATGCCAATAGCCGCCTGTAACATCGCCCCCGACGAGCTCACCTTGCGCCCCGTCGGTCCCCTCGCTCGACTATAAATAGAGGCCACCCCCGCTCGATTTCTTCACACCATCTCACTCCCCTCTTGTCACCGATCGTGCCACACCGTTCCCAGATCAAGGCGAGCACCACCTCGCCGGAATTTCACCGGAGCCCGCCGCCTCTAGAGAATAAGGGAGCCATCGATTCCATCCATCCCAGGAGCTGCCGCGACCACCCCTGAGTTCGCCATCGTTGACTTCGTCGTTCGCCCACCTCGACGACCCTCGCCTGCACCCCAGTAAGCCCCCAGCACCCCTCACTGGCTGCGCTAGGTTTCTTTCTCGCCGGCGTTGTCTCGCGTCGACGATGACCTCCAGCCGTTGGATTAGAATCATATCGAACGACCCACGTTGCCCCGTACCGCTTCGCCCCTCCCTATCTCACTGGCAAGTGGGGACACCCACTTAATCAGCCCGCAGGAGCACTGCGCTTACCAGGCCGGCCCGTTAACTTTTCCCGCGCAGCCCAGTGATTTTAATTAAATCTTTTTCTTTTTAGTTCAAACACACTTCTGTACCCATTTTCAAAAATCAATCCAGATCGATTCAGTGCACCAATTTGAATGAAACCAATTTTTTTGGAAAGGTCTGTGAATGCTGAATCCAAGCCCGTTGGATTCAAGTCATTTGGATCTATAGATCATCCATGGTAAAAATAACAAGGCAGAAGCTTTTCTGCATTCAAACATTTTTCAAATTTAAACCATACTAGCTTTTGAGTTGATTCCAACTCTCAAAATTCACATTTAACCATACCTTTCAGAATATATAAAAATATATAGGTTTACTTGCAGAAATAATGTTCAAGTAATTAAAGAATGCTACATAGGCATTTCTAGTCATTTTGTTGAAATAAAATAAAAGGGTAAAACCTTATTAAATTGTGACACCGCTTTAAATCACATTCCCATGGACTAAAATATGTGGTGATGACATGTGTCAACATGATCCCTTGTTTGGTTTGGAGAATATTAAATCTTAAGTAGTTTTTCAATGAGTAGAAATTACTTTTCTAAAAATAAAAGGAAGTAAACCAAGCCTTAATCTTGTAATATTAGAGATGATGTTAGATCATCTATAGGACCCTTTTGTGTGATGATTGCAAGTAGTTAAGTATTGTTTGGTGATTGTGCACATCGTAGTTATTTATAGACGCTAGTACCGACCAAGGATACGAGGAGGAAGGAGGATACTACGAAGAGGAAGCCGAGGAGAACTTCAACCACTGCTCTGCATAAGGCAAGCCTAATACTACTACTGAATGTGCAAGCTAACCCTTGCAAGATATTCTGCTGATGCAAACAAACTCTTACTTGTTACCATGCCTACTATATGCCTTAATCATATGTGATCATACCCACTTGATAACCCAATCCTAGTTTTATTTGCAAGCTTTCTACTTTATTTCTTTATCAAAGCTACTTCCTTAGAGAGTACTCAAGTGACTTGTAGATTCTAAGGAGATATTTGAAGGTTGCATAAAGAGCATAAAATTTGGCCTAAGCTAGATAATCTTGATGTCATCCTGAGGCATGAGATTGAACTTCGTTGAAACTCCACTAGTTTACCACCCCTCATTAGTGCTCACCCCCACTTGTAGATGCTAGTGCTAAGCATAAAACTTGATCAACTTTAGATGGGATTACTTGGTGAAAATGGTTATGAAAACCTTAGAATGATGGATCATTCTACTGAGATGTTTTGACATATGTTTCCGAACACCAGATGATTATGGTGATGAAAATGTTGAGGCATGAGCCTTAGCCCTTTATAAAACTGATGGTTGTCTGAATGCGATACCATTCCAATTTTATCGTACAACCACAATACCCGAAGATTGGGTAGGGCTTGATTGGAAACTTATGTACCTTAGTATTAGCTCCCTCATGGCCAAGGTCTGAGCTGAGGCTACCTTGTGAAGATTGTCCACCTGTGCAGTACCCGAGATGACAGTTGGTCATGGTTGGGAGACCAAACTCACAGGAGAGGTGCTTATACTAGGGCGTGTAATTGAAAGGTTAGGATTGATTATCCGCATACTGAGTATGGTGAATTCAGGATTTGTTCCTGACGGATGTATCAAATGTTGTGGTGAAAGTGTACAATCTCTGCAGAGTGTCAAACTATTCGAATAGCCGCGTCCGCGGTTATGGATAGTTGGAGTGGCCATACTGTTCCCCCGTCAGACTTTTCAAAATGACTTGTGAAATGAATTGAGACTTTGACTTGACCACAACAGGGTTGTGACATGAGTTACAAGATCCCACTTAGGAGTTATAAAATTGTGACTAGCTTTAGAACTTAGTAGAGATAAATCTGGCTTTTGCAAAACAACCCTAGAGCCTAGTGTCCTATTATCCAAAAAAACCCTTTACCTGTTAGTATTAGTTTGCGAGTACTTAAAGAGTACTCATGGCTTTGTCCCTGGCTATTCCCATGGCCAGACTATGAAGAGGAGTACCTGGAAGACGGACCCCAGGAAGGTTATGACAACTAGGATCATCTCCCATCGTCAGCATTGCCTGTGACCCCGAAGATGGAGCTTCGCCTACGCTACCGTTATTATTACGTATTCCGCTGCTTGATGTTGTATTAAGAACTGGATCATGAGATCCCTATTTGTGTAAGAACTTACGTATCGTTTGTAATGGATGATGTACTATGGTATCCAATTCTGTTATGTCTCGCAAAAATGGTAATCCTGGGATTGCGATGTATGGCATAACAGGCATCTAGGATTGAAAAATCCGGGTGTTGACATCAAGCCAGTATTGAGATGGCACCGTTTGAGTTTCTCTATGGGAGAAAGTGTACTACACCATTGCTATGGAATGGTGTTGGAGAAAGAAACTTGTTCGGGCCAGAACTAATCAAGGAAGCTGAAGAGAAAGTCAAGTTAGTAAAGGACAGATTGAAGATAGCACAATCCCGATAAAAGAGTTACGCAGATCCAAAGCATAGAGAAGTCACCTATGAGGTGGGTGATAGAGCATATCTTAGAGTATCACCACTTCGTGGAGTGAAGAGATTTGGAGTCAAAGGAAAATTGGCCCCAAGATATGTTGGACCATTCAAGATTCTGAGCCGTAAAGGAGAAGTAGCATATGATATTGAATTGCATGAATCATTGTCTGCCGTTCACAATGTGTTTCATGTGAGTCCGCTAAAGAAATGCCATCCGGAGATGGAAGAGACTTCTTTGAAGGATACTATACCTTTGGAGGAGGTCCAATTGGAAAGTGATCTCACCTATGAGGAAAAACCTATCAAGATTGTCGAGACTGCAGAAAGAGTAACTTGGACAAAGACTATCAAATTCTGCAAAGTTCAGTGGAACCATCATTCCGAGGAAGAAGCAACATGGGAAAGAGAAGATGATCTTCGGAAAGACCACCCTCACCTATTTGCTATCCAATCCGAATCTCGAGGGAGAGATTCACCTTAAGGGGCTTAAATTTGTAACATCCCAAAAATCATGATTTATAAAGTTTGCATAACATTCATGCATTCATAAGCATTTAGGATCATTTTCAAATTAGATTTCAAAACAGAAGAAAATGTTGCTTATTATTTTATGTAGGAAGGGCAATGACTTACTTTTTACTCTCTTATATGAGAATACTTTCTTTCAACCAGTAAGGTTTGAATGTTATTTCCAAAGCTTGATCAAAAATTTCAAAACAAAAATATGAATTTAAAACCATTCATATGCCTATTATAAATAAATAATTAAAGCATGGTTTGTTTTTCAAATTCAATGGGCCAATGTATTTATGAGTGTACAACAATGTTTTGTATTCAAATATGTGTATGGTTCACTTAACAAAAATTCAGAACAAGTTTGAATTCAAACCCATATGAAAAGCATTTGAAAATGATTTTAGAAAATCAAAATAGAAATAGAAAAGAATAAAAGAAAACAGAAAGGGCTGGCGCCACCTATTCGGCCCAGTAGCAGAATCAGCCCACCTGGATTTTCCCCTCTCCTGCTGTTTCTCACCCATGCGAGCACACCCCTCTCGCTGACGCCTCAGACCCACCTGCCCTGTCATCATCGTCCCCAAATCACCGCGTGACGACCCGCTCCGCCGTTACCTCCTCGCAGTGACGCTGCGTTTATTCTTCGCTTAATTCCCATTGATGCAGCGCGTAATTTCCGCCCTCGCTCTGGCTACATAACCACCTCCCCACCCACTCCTTTCCCCTCATTCAGCACCCCTTCTCTGCCACCAGGCTTCCCGCAATTTCACTTGCACCGCCATAGTGCCGAGCGACTCCGACGACGAAATTCCAGTGAGCCCGACCGCCCCTATCCTTCTGGTTCATACGAGCGTGGTCCTTGTGATCTCGTGCACCTTCTGACACCTTTTGTTTGTTCGCGCATGACCCAGGTCGCCGTCCCCATCCACCTCTGCAAGCGACAGAGCCGTCGCTCAACTTCGGCGAGCGATTTAGGTAAAGTCCGACCCCCCGTTGCCCTCTGCTTGACACTGTCGTGTTCGCCGTCACCCTGTGCACCTCCTGATACCACTAGCTTGTGCTAGGGCGATCCAGAGCATCGGCAACAACCTCATCTGCAAGAGCCCGACGCTGTCCTCGACTACGACGAGCTCCCCGGCCATAGAAGCCCTCCCCCGTCCCAACCGCGACCACATTGAGTTCCCTCGTGCACGTGCGAGTCTGGTAAGCATCATCACCACCCCTAGGCCTCGCTTGAATCACCATTCCACCATCGCCAGTAGAGCCGCCGCCGCACCTCCGTCGCCAGCGCCGCCCATCCTTGGTCATGTGCTCAGTAGCGTTGGATCCAGTTCTAACGCTTAAGATTAGATCACTTAAACGAACCGGTATGAGCAGATATGTCCGTGCACTGTCACTTAAATCGAACGACCCTCGTTGATCGATACGGCCGAACCGGTACGGGCCAATCAGACACGCCCACGTGGCTGAGTTTTTGATTTAAATTCTGTTTTGAATCTATTAGTTATTAAAACTTGTAAATTCAATAACTTTTGATCTGTTTATCATAAAATTAAAAAAATATACCATTGGAATCACAAAAAGAAATCCTACACATCTATGGGCTTAGTTTTGTATTTTGTTTCTGTTAAGATGGAATATTATGTAGAGACATTTGTCAGCATATTTTGTGTATAAAAATTATTTGGAAAATGTTCTAAAGGCCAAATTAAGTTTATTTGGTGTATAATTGTTTTGTTTATGGTTCAGTACTATTTCACTTGTCTTGTTTGGTTTAGAAAAATCATCTCATGGCATTTGCATGCATTCATATATTTTTTGTTTGATTATTCTGAATGTGAATTTGGTGCTATCATTTTATGTGTAGATTTTGGTGCTAGTGGTGATTGTGACTGTGAGGATTGTTGTTACTCTCCCAACTACCAAGGCAAGTGGTGCTTCATACTTTTGTCCCAATCTTTCGACTATGCATTAGAAATATTTTGTATAGGGCTTGGATGATAATTTTTGCTAAGTATCTATATGCTATGCTTGGGAAATCCTATTAGTTGTAGAATTGTTAGAATTTTCTCTAAGTTAAGATACTTGCTATGCCATGCTTATCCTAGCTAGTAGCAACCAAGGGTGGTTTATATACACATGCTATGGAAAATATTGCTAAGTCTTTGACTTATGTTTTTGCTTAATAAAACAACTAAGTGAATGAAACACCTGGGTGGAATGGTAATTGCTTGGTTGGATTTTGGTTGAGTGGTTACCAGGGCCCATTGTTCAATGGTCTACCCTGTGTATCTCACTTGTGGAATGCCACCCAGGAACAAAGGGATTTGAGATGCCATATGTTAAGAAGCTTCTAGTGCAACCACATGGCATTATGGGCTCTGCCTGGATCATATAGGTTGCAATAACTTAGCCATTTGGAAAGTTGGTGGTAGTGGGTGATAGGTTTGGAACGCGTCCATTTGGTCTAAGGGAAGGCTTCTGAAAGGTCCTGTCTTGGTGAAAATCAAGTCTTGTGGGGAAAGTGCACCACCTCTATAGAAGGAAGAAACTAATTACTTAGTCGTGTCCCCGGAAATGGACAATTCGAGCATGAAGACATGCAATCTATCAAGAATTTCATCATCCCAATTTTCTAAGTTAAAAACTTGTGGTTGAACAAGGGTGAAGGTTCACCAATGTTTATTGGTGGTTCCTTGGGAGTTTTTACCAAACAAAAACTTAGTGTTTTCAACTGATAGGTAAAACCTATTTTGAGCAAAGCAAGCCTAAGCTACACTTAGCCAAATTCGTATAGAAGCTAGATACTATTTATTCTACTAAGGTATCACTTGCCAATACTATTCCAATGTATTGACCCACTGTGGCTATAACTTGTGATGTTGCAGGTTAATCTGATGAGGATTAGGGTTATGAGTCTACACTCAACATGCTTGCCTGTGGCACATGAAGATGAAGACTTTTATTTATATTGTTAAGTTAAACTCTTGTACTAGCCTATGGCTATGGAGTTGTAAAAGACTATGTTATCTCTGGAATGACAATGTAATAATGACCTTTGTTTCTGTGTACTTCATCTTAAACTGTGGATGCTAGCAATTGATCCAGGGACTAGCATTGCAATCACAGGGACCTTTACCTTTATAAAGGTAGGGTCTTACAACCTTATAAAGATGTTGTTAGTCATGTTCCGGTTAGAAGCACTGAAGTTTGTACTACTAATCATATTGTGCCTGAACCTTATGTTGAGAAAATAACTTTTCCAGCTAAGGTAAAGGAGTATTCTATGATGATTAGTGCAGATAATAAAGGTACTAACAAAACTGTGGAGCCTGATGAGCAATTGAATATTGAACTTGTGGTAGCTATTGTGAAAGATCTTGACGCTAGAAATATAGAGGATGAGCACATTGTATTTTGTGAAGACGCCTCTAATATTATCTCTCATCCTAGTAAATTTACAAAAGCTAGTGTTCCTGTGCTTTCTGTTTAAAATTGGTGATCATTGCTATTATGGTTTATGTGATGTTGGTGCTAGTTCTAGTGCTATTCCTTATGAGCTTTATAGGGAAATTATGCATGAGATTGGTCCTTGTGAGCTTGAGGACATTGATGTGGTTATTCACCTTGCAAATAAGGAAACCATTTTCCCTATTGGTATTGTAAGAGATGTGAGGTTCTTTGTGGTAAGATTAAGTATCCTGCTGATTTTCTAGTGCTTAATTCAGCAGCTAGCAAAACTTGCCCTATCATTTTTGGTAGACCTTTCTTGAACACTTGTGGAGCTATTATAGATTGTAAGAAGGAGAAAGTTTTAACTAAGTTTTATGGAGATTCTTATGAGTTTAAATTTTCCAAATTTGCTAAAGCTCCTTGTGAAAATAGCTTGTCTAATGAAGATTTCAGGATGGAACCACTTGCTTCTATTGATCCAGTTTATGACCTTGGACCTCCTTTTGGTGATTGTAAGTATGCTCATTCTTATGATAGAGTTGTTTCCTTTAATGGTTATATTGTCAACTTTATTCAAGGTTCTACTGAAAGTTATTATGAGAGAGGGAAACATGGTTTTATGCATCTCAATAATGTTAAGTTTCCCCATTTTATGTTGAAAGCTTTGAAGTTGCATTTGTTTTGTCTTCCTATGCTGGTGGCTTTTTGTTTCAACAAATTGTTTTCTCATGATACCCCCATGCATAGGAAGTGGGTTAGACTCAAATGTGTTGGTTATTTGCTTCTTGATGCTCTCTTTCATTCCAGATATATATCTCCTTTGTGAGCATCTTTGAAAGTTTCAAGCCTAACCTAAAGGCATTAAAGAAAAGTACTTATTGGGAGATAACCCAAGAGTTTGGTTGAGTCTTGGAAGTTATTACTTCAGTAATAACTGCTCCTTATCCTTTTTGTTTTGGTTTTTGTGTCAAGTTCAACTAGTTTTGAGAAGTAGAGGAGTTGTGAAAAGTGGCTGTCCTGGGACATATTTTGTGCTGCATTGTAAAAATTCGTGAGGGATCTTAGTACGTAGGATTGAGCTGTATTTTTCTGAGCTTGTTCTCCAAGTTGTTACCCAACTTTCATTAGTTCTGCACTTTTTGATTTGAGAAATAGAAGGTTTTAGAAAAAATCAATCTTTACCTGCTGGTCCATTTTGACAGATTTCTGTTATCATTTGCATTTGCCTCTTACAGAAGCCTTTGTTTGGATGGATTTCAGTTGAAATGCACACCTAAAGGTTAATTGTTTTTGCTTATACTATTGTTGCCATTGAGGTTTGTGTGAGACCTTGTAGGAAAGGAAATTCCAGGAGAAGGAGAAAAGGTGTCTGCAGAGTTCGTCTTTGAATAAGTAAAAGTGGTGAAAACAGAAGGTTCGTGAAATCCCAATCTTTTTATATTTTTGGTGTTTTAATACATAAGGGAAGTTACGAGACGGAATAGAGGAGGAACCGGAGGCCGGGGTTGCCAAACCCACCCTAGGCATGGGCCCCAGCTAACCGCGCCTGGAGGGGGTGAGACCACCCCGAACTCCGACTCCGCCTTGTTTTCGTATCAAAACCTTCCTTATGCATTGAAACTTCATAATATATATAACCCCCGGATCCCCCGAGGTTCGTGCATCATGTTCTTGTCATGTTTTCGTTTCGATCTGTTTCTGTCAGGAAATCTTCTCAAGTTTAGAGCACCATGGTCTCCGCCAATGACAAAGGCAAGAAGCCCAAGGAAGGAGATCCTCACAAACCCAAGGAGGAGGAAATTTTGGTAGGCGATGAAGAACACATGGAGGAGGACAAGAAACCGGACACCTTTGCTACCGTCGCAAGCATTGGGGTGGTGGAAAAACCTACCAAGCTTAGGAGGACATCACGGATGTCTACAGGAGGAAAACCTCCACGTCATACCCTCTCTCCACGGTCACCTCCTCCAAGTACCAAGAAACCCTTCCACACTCTTATAAACGAGCGTCAATATCAACATGTGCCCAAAGGGAACTTGCTCTCGATGTGGGATATGCCTCATTCTAACCATGCAGGGGAGGAACACACTAAGAAGGAAGAGTGGGGAAAGAATAGCAAGGACTGGAATTCTCGGTCCGATATGATCATGAACCGCATTGAGCAAAACTCGGAGTTGATTCATACTCTAACCTTTGAGATTAAGGAGTTGAGGAAGCTGATTGAGGATATTATCAAGAGAACACCACCACCACCGAAGGAGTAATTCGTCATCAGGTTTGGCATCCCCTTGGCTTGTTCCAAGCTTGGGGGGAGTGCCACTGTATCACCATCATTATCTTTCATCTTTTACCTTTTTAGTGTATTCGTATCTTTGGTAGAGGAGTTATCTTAGAGTTTGGTTTGCATGTGGAAGTATCTCTCCTTTAGTTGATTATCTATGTATCCCTTGGTGTGAGTGCCTTTATGGAATATTAATGAGAAGTTTCATCTCTTACTTTTTGCACTTCTTATTTTAGTTTGCAATCTCTATTATATGATGGATCTTGTCGATCAGTATTGGCATCACTTTGGGAGCATCAAGTAAATCTAAATTGGTTTTGGCAAACCAAGTTCTGTTCAGTAGCAACACTTTTTGAGGTTTGAAAGAAAAGAGAAAAACTTACAGGTATTTTGTATCATTTATTTTCTTTCTTGTTGGCTCATAAGCTTAGTATTCCTTATTTAAGATCTTTTGTGTCTTCAAGGAAGATTGCATGTTTGGCTTTATCAATTGTAGATTTTCTTGTTTCTTTCAACTCTTTTGCTTTCTACCCAACCTTGCTAGCCAAAAACCTGTTTTGAGAAGGCATACTTCTCATGTTTCCAATCCCTTTGAACCAAAACCTTTGCCATTTATGTCCACCATATCTACCTATTAGCAATTGCTATTCCAAGCAAATTCTCAAGCTTCATCTATATTTCTAATTAAAAACTATTTTGTTATGTGAAAACTAGTTAGTAAAGCTCCCACGAACTTGATGGCACACCTTTTTTTCTTTCCCCTAATAGACTTGAACCATTTTATCATCGAAGTTGTATATGCTTGCATCTATACGTTGGAATTAGCAGAATCGTGCTGTCACGGGGAACGCTTTCAACATTTCAACTGTACGTTGTACACGGTTGATATCATGCTCTTTTTTTATGGATGTCGACGGTGTGAAATAAAGAGGGAACTTGTAAGTCCATGGAGTGATGTATGTGTGTTAGAGAAACGCCTGGGCCGCTAGCCTAAGCCATGCCTAATCATGGTGGAAACTTGCAGCATCACCATAGTGAGCATTCTGTGAAGCATCCTCAATAAAAAGCTATGCACATAGTAAATAAAAAGATCGTTGAGATGCTCATTGTCTGCTTGCCTTGTCATTTTGGTTATGGGATAGCTCATGTACCATGTGCAAGGGGTACCCCGTTGGCGGTTCTTTATGATACATATGTACTTACAATGACAAGAACTTACTGGTAACTAAATTTGAGTAGCATGATGATGCTGGCGTGTAGTTTATGTGGGAGCTTCTACTTCTTTCCCCGGCAACGGCGCCGGAAAAGCTTGACGACTGTCTACGCACAGCCTGTTGGGAACCCCAAGAGCAAGGTGTGAAGCAGCAAGCATCAAGTTTTCCCTTAGTTGAGACTGAGGTTATCGAACCATAAGGAGGAAGGAAACGTCACACAGGTGTTGCAAGCAACGCGGAGACCTGCACAACACAAACTCAAGACTTTGCCCCAACAAACAGTGAGGTTGTCAAGCTCACTGGTTTGTTGTAACAAAGGATTAAACGTATGGTGTGGAAGGTAATGGTTTGCAGCAAGTAAACAAGTATAGTGGAAGATGTATCAATGGTAAAGATTGGACCGGGGTCCATAGTTCACTAGAGGTGCTCTCCTTAGATAAACAACATGGCATGAAGGGTAAAAAAATTACAGCGGGGAAATTGACAGGAACTGAGCAAGGCATAACAATGCAATTACTAGTCAGAAAGATCCTATGAGATTCGATTGGGAAATACAACAAGCTACATAGACCGCCATCCAACTGCATCTATGACTAGAAGTCCACCTTCAGGTTATCATCTGAACCCCCTCCAGTATTAAGTTGCAAGCAACAAACAACTGATTTAAGCAAAGTGTGTAAGGTAAACAGTCCACATGTTCCATGAACAAGAGACTGTTGTTTTCTCCCTAGTAGCAACAACACATCAACAACCGAAGAGATTTCTGTCACTTCCCTTGGAAACTAGAGGCATGAACCCACTATCGAGCATAAATACCCCCTCTTCGAGTCACTAGCAACTACTTGGCCAAGATAGCTACTAACAACGGAGAGCATGCAAGATCACAAACACCACATACATGATAGAATCATAAAGAAAAAACCATTAATCAAGCCAACATAATAATCTCAATATCCATCGGATCCTCGCAAACACAACATGCATGATTACAAATAGATTAGATCTTGATCATGAACGGATCTCACAAGATCTATACATGAAAGCACAAAGGAGGAGATACAACCATCTAGCTACTACATGGACCCATAGTCCAAGGTGGAACTACTCATGCATCATACGGGAGAGAAGGCCTCCGGGATGATCTCCCCTCTGGCAGGGTGCCGGGAATAAATTCAGATCGCCCCGATCTAGGGACGATGGTGGCGGCGGCTACAGACGGTTTCGTGGATATTTGATCGGGTGCTTAGGGTTTCTGCATCGGGGGCTTCTTATAGGCGAAGGGGGAGGCCGAGGAGGCGGCCAGGAGGGCCATACCCAGGCGCGGGGCAGGGCCCACCCACGCCTGGGGAGGGGGGTTGGTTGCCCTGGCCCGCTTCCTTGTCCCCCCTCTAGACTTCTTGTTCCCCACGGAAAGTAATTGACTTTGACGTTTGTCCTGTCCAATTCCGAGAATATTTATTTACTAACTTTTCTGGAACCAAAAACAGCAGAAAACATGCATCTGGCACTGTTGCAACTTGTTAGTTGGTTAGTACCAGAAAACATGTAAAAAGCACCTCAAAGTGTAGACAAGCAAAGCAAAGTAGATACAAAACAAGCATGGAGCATCAAAAATTATAGATACGTTTCCAACGTATCAACATTCCCAAGCTTAACTCCTGCTCGTCCTCGACTAGGTAAGTGATAAAAGAATAATTTTGGAGGTGACATGCACCCTCACAATAAAGATCCAACCATCTGCAAGCATTGAAAGCTGGGATCAAAGAACTCTAAACATGTGCATGAAAGATGGAGTTCTAACAATAGGACATAGTAACTATGCATGCAACATGGAAAGTTACAAACAAAGATCATGAATAACATGCATTGAAAAACATTTGTTTGTTTCACATGCAGAAAACATAACATAGTGGCAATCAGCTTGTCCCTCATAGAGTAGCAATATAGATGCATAGGACAGCTCCAAAGTTCACAAGGGTGACTAGAAACAAATAGCACAAGAACAAGTAATAACAAAATATGCATCAATTAATAAGCTTTGGAACACTGCACACAGAATGACAACTATGCTCAATGGTGCCTAAAGGTAGAAGGTGGAGACTCAATAATGGTGGAAGAAAGGCCTTTTTGTAAAGGAAGAAGGGATTACAAGTTTCAAAAAGAGCTTCCAAAAATTATGGTACTTGTTAGCTTTCAGCCCTCATTGCCCCTATCATAAGAATCTTGAAGTGGTTAAGGTTAAATTGGCAAAGCTAAAGTATATGCTTGACGAAGTATAAGTTGGCAATCTCATGTCCCTTGAATATGAGGGCCACACCTCATGCATATTCAACTTTGGGTCCAGGTAAGTTCTTGTCACCGTAAGTATTTGCATATCATTAAGAACCGCAAACGGGGTACCCCTTGCACATGGTACAGGAGCTTTCCCATAACCAAAATGACAAGGCAAGCAGACAATGAGCATCTCAGTAATCTTTTTATTTACCATATGCATAGCTTTTTATTGAGGATGCTTCATAGATAGCTCATTATGGTGATGCTGCAAGTTTCGACCATGATTAGGCATGGCTTAGGCTAGCGGCCCAGACGTTTCTCTAACACAGAATACAAACTCCATGGACTTACAAGTTCCCTCTTTATTTCACACTGGTGACATCCATAGACAAAAGAGCATGATATCAACTGAGTACAACAAGGTACAAGTGCGATGTTGAAAACGTTCCCCGTGACATTACGGTTCTGCTAATGCCAACTTATAAGTGCAAGCATATACAACAAAGTTGTCACAATGGTTCAAGTTTATTAGGGGTGATGGGGATATGCCTACCGGGGTATACCCAGCAGGACGTTTCCGACTGGCCCAAGAACTGGCGAGTGGGCCTACAAGACGGCGACTGGATTGAAGCCCAGCAAGGAACCAAGCGACTGGAAGCTGAAGGCCCAGGCGAGTAGAAAGGCCCAGTCGGATTAGGTTAAACGAGTACCAAAGCTTTAACTAAATAGGTTGAGATATGTAAACCCTAGGGGAGGTGAGCCTATATAAACCTCCCTATAGGGCGAGTAGAGATACGTTCCATCATACACCCAAGCGACTCGCCGCCTAGCCGCCGAGCTCGCCCATTGTACCGCCTCCATAATACAATCTAGCAGGAGTAGGTCTTTACCCTCCGGGGGGCCAAACCTGGGTAAAACCCTGTGTCTTTGCCCTCATCTCGCACCGCAGATGGCTGGCCGCCCTTGCCCCTCGTTCTACTACTCGCTGCCGATTGCAGCATCTGCCGTGACCATTCCCACGACAGTGGCGCCCACCGTGGGGCCTGGCCGGTCTGGCCGGTGTTCTGCGGCGAGATCCAATCTGCCCATCAACGAGACGGTCGCCACCGGACGCATGATAGCGATCGGCGAGATGCTCCAAATCTTGCCGAGCAGCTACGTCCCGGCGGCGCGACCCGTCACGCACAACGTGATCCTGCCGATCGGCACGATCAGCCTCTTCGTCGGCCTCACCGACGTCATCGTCTCGGAGGATTCGGCTCGCATCAATGAGTCGCCACCACGCGATCGGCTCTCCGAGAGCCAGATCCGCACGATCCATCGCCTCGCCTTCGAGTACAACTCGGCCCACAGCGACGTGGCCGAAAACTCAGCGGCCGCAGGAGACGCGGCCCTCGACGACGACGCCGACTCGGCGACCCCAGCGTCACTCGTCGGGTCCATCACCGCGTCTTCACCCGCGGGATCCATCACTCAGGTCTCCAACGTGGGAGACTTCGAGGACCCCTCCATCCTCGGGATCTTCGAATTCGACTCCGGGTCGGAAAATTCCGCCGACCTCCGCGACGGAACCGGTCGCCACGCCGCGACCTACATGGCGACCGGCACCGATCCGCCAGAGGATCCATTCTCCACCCCAATCCCTCCTAACGCCACGGCAACGGAGGTCGAGGAACTCCACCTGAAACTGGCGGAGGCGGTGCGCAAGGAACAAGCCGAGCGCGAGAAATTCCGCCTCGAGTAGGTGACGACGCAGGAGCTATCGCGCTACCACCAACAGCGGATCAGGTCGCGCCTGAACCCCACCGTTCAGGGGCGCGCCCTGAACTTCGACGACGAAAATGACCCGGCCCGCGTGGCCGAGCGCGCGATCTGCGAGAACGCGCCACCAGGAGGAAGCGCCCGACCCCCGCCAGGGTCGACGGCGATGGGCACCCCGCCTCCACCCAACCGCACACCCCCCAGGGACCAGCGGCGGATAGTAGTCTCCTCACGGGAGCGAGACGCAAACGGCCTCCCACTATTCTCCACCCCGATGGACAACCTCGTGGCAGGCCGAGCAGCAGCCGACAACATCACGGCCACCGGCGACGGCGCCCTACAGATCCAATATGTCAGGGCCCTGCTCGCAAAGGCCATCGAGCAGCAAAGAGCGGGCGCCGACTCGCAAGGTGGAGTATACTCACGTTCCTCGGGAAGCAGGGCGGCCTCGAGCGGCCGCCCAATGGCGGCAAACACACTCAACTGCCCACCACCGGAGCAACTGCAGCTCCAACACCGACCTGCGAATGCGGCACTCTCCACCAACGACCCCAGGCCGGCGACCAACCTCGTCGCCGCCAATGGTCAACCCATCGACGCCCGCACCCACATCATCAACAACCAAAGCTGGCGCGCACGCCAGCCCGACGACCTGCGACACACCCTAACCAATCGCCGCGACGGCGAGCCCATGGGGTCGCTCAGTCGACTCGGCCCCAAGTCTTCGGACCAATGATCCGAGGCGAGAAGTACCCGCCAAACTTTAAGGCGCCGAAGGAGATAGAAAAGTACGACCCCTCGTACGACCCTGCTGTCTGGCTCGACACATACCTCATGGCAATGGGGATCGCAGTCCACACCGACCTGCTAGCCGCCCGTTACCTCCCCCTGGTGATGGAGGGGACGTGCAGGCAGTGGATCAACACCCTCCCTCAGGACAGTATAGATTCCTGGGAGGAGATGCGTGACTCTTTCGTCAGGCACTTCGAGTGCTCCTACACCCGCGCCACCACTATCGAGGACCTGGAGCAATGCGTCCAGGGACCCCGCGAGTCGACCCGCAACTGGGTCCAACGGTGGCAAGAACTCTGGTACAACGCGGTCGGCATCCACCCGGACACCGCGATCCATTGCTTCAAGACCTCGTGCCGCTACGAGCCCTTGGTCGCCAAGCTCAAGTGACACTCTCGCACACTCGACAACATCCCCGACCTCCTCGAGATCGCCAAACGGTACGTGGAGGAAGATCCAAACCAGGAAACTGACGACGAGTCAGGAGGTCAACGCCGCACGAGCGGCAACGACAGCGGACGATGGTCCGACCTACCCTACAGCAACACTCGCCTCACCGGCAAGCGCCGCAGTGACGGGCGAGTCGACTTCGTCGCCAACGCCGCGCACGCGCAACGCGAGCCCAAAATCTTCCGCCGCGACAGAGGACAACACCACGACGGCGGCAACTACAAGGCCAAGCCAAGGTTCGACCCCGCGGCTCTCCTTAACCAACCATGTGCGTTTCATAGCAGGGAAGGAAAGCCCGCCACGCACACCACCGCCAACTGCCACACCCTCAGGTAAATTGAGAAGGCACGGCGAGCACGGGAGGACCCCGACAACGACCCGCCAAACGGCGGAAAATTCGGCAAAGTGGCCGGCTCGCTCCATACCTTCACAGGCTTCAACACGAAGTGCGAGAAGAAGGTCATCGCCCGCGCCGTCGCCGTCAACGCGGTGGCCCAGGTGGACGTTCCCCAGTTCCTCAACTGGTCAGAGCAGCCCATCACCTGGAGCCGCCAAGACCACTCGCCACGCATCGAGTACCCAGGACGAGTCGCCCTGGTGGTCAAGCCTAAGGTCGGCGACTACTGGATCCCCAAGACATTGATGGACGGCGGCAGCTCCATCAACATCCTGTACCTCGACACCTTCAGACGACTGTGGCTCCCGCAGTCGATGATCGAGACGACTCACACTACGTTCCACGGCATCGTCCCCGGTCGGAAGGCGTACCCGATCGGCAAGGTCACGCTGCCAGTCACCTTCATCACACCAGCAAACTTCCGCACCGAGCGGATCGTCTTCGAGCTGGTGCCCTTCGACAGCCCCTACCATTGCGTCCTGGGGCACCAGGCGTTCACCAAGTTCATGGCAGCGCCCCACTACGCGTACAACGCGATGAAGCTCCCCGGGCCGTGCGGCGTCATCACCATCAACGGCGACCCCGACATTGCCGCCGAGTGCGAGGCCAAAGGAGCCGAGCTCGCTGACGCCGTCATCGCGGCGGAGACCAACCAGGCTGATGAGCTCGCCAAGTACGCGAGCGGGGTCAACAACGACGACCCCACCATACTCAAGAAGCCCAACTCAGAGGGCGCAAACACCTCAACCTTTGAGGCCACGACGCACACCCGCACCGTCGAGCTGGTCCCAGGCGACTCCAGCCAGACGGTGACGATCGGGACGGGCATGAGCCCAGCATAGGAAGGCGCGCTCATCGAGTTCCTCCGTGAGAACAGGCATATCTTCGCATGGAAGCCCTCTGACATGCCCGGTGTCCCTAGGGAGCTCGCTGAGCACAAGCTAAACGCCGACCCCAAAGTGAGACCTGTCAAGCAGTCGCTGCGGCCCTTCAATGAAGAGCGCCGCCGAGCAATCGCCGAGGAGGTGCAGCGTCTACTCGCTGCCGGCTTCATCCGGCCAATCAAATACTCCAAGTGGCTGGCAAACCCAGTCCTGGTCGAGAACAAGAACGGGACCTGGAGGATGTGTATCGACTACACAAACCTGAACAGCGCCTGCCCAAAGGAGCAGTTCGTCCTCCCGCGGATCGACCAGATAATCGATTCAACCGCGGGCTCGGAGTCGCTATGTTTCCTCGACGCCTACTCTGGGTACAACCAGATCAAAATAGCTTTCGAAGACGAGGAGAATACAGCGTTCATCACGCCATTCGGAGCCTTCTGCTACACCGCCATGACCTTCGGCCTCAAGAACGCCGGGGCGACCTACCAGCGGTGCATGCAAGAATGCCTTGCGAGCCAAATTGGCCGCAACATCCACGTCTACATCGACGACGTGGTCGTAAAGTCCGCTCGCCAGGGCGACCTACTCGCCGACCTGGCGGAAACATTCGCCAACCTTCGAGTGCCTGCGCGACGTCCAGAAACTGGCCGGGCGAGTAGCGGCTCTCAGTCGCTTCATCCCCCGCCTGGGCGAAAAGGCGATGCCCCTATACCGCCTGATGCGCAAGAACCCCACCTTCCAGTGGGACAAGGAGGCGGACGACGCGCTCCACGACCTCAAAAAGGTGCTACTCGCCGCACCGCTACTCGCCGCCCCCGCCGACAAAGAACCCATGCTGGTTTACGTCGCGGCTTCCGAGCGCGTCGTCAGCGCCGTGATGGTCGTCGAGCGACCGGAGGAAGGAAAGGAGCGCCCAGTACAGCGGCCGGTGTACTACATCAGCGAGGTCCTCACCGAGTCGCGCCAGCGGTACCCACAGTACCAAAAGCTGGTATACGCGGTCTTCAGAGCTCAGCGGCGCCTGCCGCACTACTTCCAGGAGCACCCGATCACGGTCATCTCCTCAGCACCGCTGCAAGACATCATCCGCAACCGTGAGGCGACCGGGCGGGTCGCCAAGTGGGCCGTCGAGATCGGCGTCCACAACATCAAATACGAGCCACGAAAAGCGATCAAGTCGCAGGCACTGGCAGACTTCATCGCCGACTGGGAAGAGGCCCAGCAGCCAGAGAAGCTGCCATACCTCCATTACTGGATCCTGCACTTCGACGGCTCCAAGAACGCGGACGGCGCAGGCGCAGGGATCGTGCTAACTTCACCAAAGGGCGACAAGCTCCGCTACATCCTCTGCCTCGACTTCACACCCTGCACCAACAACATGGCCGAGTACGAGGCCCTACTCCATGGCATGCGATCTGCCAAGGAGATGAATGTCAACCGCCTAGGCTGCTACGGAGATTCCGACCTCGTCGCGGGGCAAGTCGCTGGCACCTGCGACGCCGTCTCCCCCACCATGGCGGCGTACCGCCAAGCAGTGGACAAGTTGGGCGGACACTTCACCGGCTACTCCGTCGAGTGGATTGACAGGCGGAAGAACGAGGAGGCCGACGCACTCTCTCGCATCGGGTCGGCTCGACTCGCACCACCCGCCGGCGTCTTCCTCGACACGATCACCAAGCCATCAGTCTCTCCCCCGAGGGAGATCGACATCGGAGTCCCGCTCCAACCAGAGGCAGCCCTGGTCGCACTCGTCAACGAGCCAGACGACTGGACCAAGCCCTACATCGCCTACCTGGAAGCCAGCACCTTGCCGGCAGACGAGACGGAAGCTCGGATGATCGCTCGTCGATGCAAGTCTTACGCCATCATCGACGGCGAGCTCCACAAGCGCAGTGTCACCGGCGTGTTCCAACGCTGCGTCCAACCCGCCTAAGGACGCAAGATCCTCCACGACATCCACTCCGGTGACTGCGTCCACCACGCCGGCGCCCGCTCTCTCGTCGCCAAGGCTATGCGACATGGCTTCTATTGGCCCACCGCACACGCCGACGCTGTCGACATTGTCCAGCGGTGCGCCGGGTGCCAGAAGTACGCCAACCAGACGCACGTGCCGAGCTCAGCGCTCAAAACAATCCCCATCACCTGGCCATTCGCTGTGTGGGGCATGGATATGGTAGGCCCCTTCAAGAAGGCCCCCTCCGGCTACACCCACCTGCTAGTCGCAGTCGACAAATTCACAAAGTGGGTGGAGGCCAAGCCAGTTCGGAAATGCGACGGGAAGACCGCCACCAAATTCCTACGCGAGCTCATATATCGCTACGGGTTCCCAAACAGCATCATCACGGACAATGGCACCAACTTCGCCAAAGGAGCCATGGCTGAATTCTGCGAAGAGCACCACATTTGGCTCGACCTCGCGTCAGTCGCCCACCCGGAATCCAACGGCCAGGCGGAACGGGCCAACCAAAGCATCCTCCACGGCCTGAAGCCGCGACTCCAAGTACCACTCGAGCGCACCGCCGGGTGCTGGGTCGAGGAGTTGCCCTCTGTCATCTGGGGGATCCGCACCTCAGTCAACAGGTCGACAGGGTTCACCCCCTTCTTCATGGTCTACGGCGCCGAGGCAGTCATGCCCACCGACCTCGAGCACGACTCGCCGCGGGTCGTCCACTACACGGAGGCTGCAAACGAGCTCGCCCGCCAAGACGGGGTCGACCAACTCGACGAAGCATGTGACCTCGCTCAGTCACGCACCGCCATCTACCAGCAGGGACTCCGCCGCTACCACAGCCGGCGGGTGAAAACTCGCACCTTCCAAGAAGGAGACCTGGTGCTACGCCTCATCCAGGACAAGAAGGGCATGCACAAGCTCTCCCCTCCATGGGAAGGGCCATTCACCATCGGTCGCGTACTCGGCAACGACGCCTACTACCTCATCGACGTCCGCGGGGACGGCAAACTCAACGTCAAGCGATCATGGAATGTAAACCTCCTACGGAAGTTCTACTCCTAGAACCCCACACATGTACTCTCCAGTCGCTATGAAATAAAAAGAAACGGTTACCGCAAATTGCGCCTACTCTCCATGTCTTGTGCCACTCGCACTCGTAATAACAGCGTTACGCTAACCGCAGAAGTCAACCTTTGGTACAGCGATCGGCACGACTAAGTAGTGCGGTGCAAGAGCACTGAGTCACCTCAAGTCTTACATCGTCCATGAAAAACGCCTACCCGGAGCCCCATTGGAGTCGCCTAGCTCGACTGGTTCTACGAACCAAGACAACTGCCTTCGCTTCTTACAGCGACCATGGTCCTCCACATCCTTGGCATAGCGACTCGAACGGCTAAGTACCACGCTCGGGGACTGAAGACCAGTTCATCGCGAGCGGTCCGGGAAAACGCCAAGTAGGAGAGCATGCCCAGGACTCGCCACGCGACTGACCCCACGGGCCAGGCAGGAGTGACGCGCCCAAACTAACGCGCTAAGTCCTCAACCACCCTCGAGTCGCGCCTAGAACAACCAAGTACCACGCTCGGGGACTCGGCCACCCGACCTCGTTCGCGCAAGGGAAAACGGTAAAGTACAGAGCACTCAAGGGATTCGCCTAGCGACTGGCTCTCCGAGCCCGGGCGAGTCGACCACAATGACAAAACACATAAAAACAACAAACATATCACATACGAGGTAAACCCCACAAAAGGGCGGACGCGCTCGGGGACTCGTTCAAACATCAATCACAAACACATGACAAATACCAAAATAGACACGATGTATCATTCGATTGCATGTCGCATTGTCTCATGTTACAAAATAAGCCCGCATGGCAGACCTGCTGCTAAAGCCACAAGGCAAACTATCCTACTCTGCAGGCTTTGATGATGACTCGCCAACATCCCGGCGATTTTGGATGAACGGCGTGTACGGGTTCGACGGATACGTCGTCAGTTCACCAGCCATCGCCGCGCGAAAGGGTTGCTCGACCTTGAAATCACGATGCGGCGGCTCGGGGTCGTTCGGCACGACGACCGTCTCCTGGTACGGAAGGAGGTCGCCCATTGCCCAGACACGCTCCGAGTATGCGGCGGCGCGATCCTGCAACTTGAGGACCTCGGAAAGCTCCACCGCGCCAGTCGACGATGGGTAGCCACTCGTCACGTCGTCGATGTCGAAGTCCTCGGGGAAGTGGGCAAGCCCAAGACTAAGTGCCGTCGCCGCTCCGCGCCGAAACGCCGACCGCGTCATGAACTCAACGACCGCGGGCGCCTTCTCCAAATACCTCCACACCTCAACGAGGTCGCTGGGAATCACTTCCGTGGGCGATATCTCTTGGAGATAGGCACGGATGCACGTCGCCGACAACGTTGCTGAGTCGACACACATTCTTACACATTGCCGCGCGTCGAATAAGCTCGCCTCTTCCGTGCTATCGATGATGCGACCTGCGAGTAGAAGACAATAATGAATACGACGGACACCACAAATGGCACAACTACTGGAAGAGGCAGACGCACTTACCAATCAACGGGCGGGCGAGTTCCGTGATGAAGCATTGAAGCGACGTATGGCCGTCCTGAAGCCTAGCAACAAGGGCATCCGACACTTTGCGATACTCTTCGGTGGCTGCAATGGCGGCCTTGGCTCGCCCATCAGCCGAGCTCGCTTCTTCCTTCGCTTCCCGCAGCTCGCGCTCGAGGTCGGCGATCCGCTGTTCAGCCGAACTCAAAGCCGATTGCGCCGCCGCCAATTCACCAGCGGGGAAGCCCCTGGCGAGCTTCCTCTGCCTTCGCGGCAATAGCCTGAAGCCCTTTGTTCGCTTCCTGGACGATGGCCAGTTCCTTCTCTGCGCGCTGCTTCGCTGCCAATCGGTCAGCCGATTCAAGTTGCAGACCCTGCACATCACCAAAAAGGTTAATCCAAGCAAAATTCCTAAGTGCTCACCCGCTGAAATTCAGCGAGTGCGCACTCGGGGACTGGCAATCAAAAAAATTCCTAAGTGCTCACCCGCTGAAATTCAGCGAGTGCGCACTCGGGGACTGGCAATCAAAAAAAAATTCCTAAGTGCCCTCCCACTGAAATTCAGCGAGTGCGCACTCGGGGACTGGCAATCAAAAAATTCCTAAGTGCCCACCCGCTGAAATTCAGCGAGTGCGCACTCGGGGACTGGTACTCAAAGAAATTCCTAAGTGCCCACCCGCTGAAATTCAGCGCGTGCGCACTCGGGGACTGGATGCGAAAAATAAAGATAAGACATTAAAAGAATCAGGCCGCTGCAAAGCACCGACCTGATCCTCGGGGACTGGATGTACCTGGATGGCTGCGCCAAGCATGCTGTGGAGTTGTGTCGCGTCCACGGACGCGAGGAGAGCCGGCGTATGCCCACGACGTTGGTCGACTTCAGCATCGGCGGTCCCAGGAGCGCAGCTTGAGGGCGAAGTCCCACTCGCCGCGGCCGCCTTGGTCATGAAACGCGGGAAGGTGGCGATAGAGGCACCCGCCCCAAAAGAGGTTGGCTCGGCCGTTCCAGGCAAGGGAGCGCCCTCCTTCGTGGACGCGGCTGCCTCCGTTACGGGTCCAGCTGGCGCGACCGCCGTGTCGTCAGAAATCGTGACGACGTCGTCACCCTTGGCCTTCTTGCCGCCATCCGCAGAGACGACGACCTCGTCCGCCTTTCTCTTGCAGGAAGGATCCTCCTCGCTAACGATGGGTGGCACCTTAGCCACGGTTGGGTGGCCCATCCTCTTCACCCCGGTCCTGTTCAACAATCATGTAAGAAATATAATTCGAGCTGCTATGAAAGACAAAGGAGGGAGAGTGTACTCACTTGGCGACTGGAATGAAGCGCAGCCCCGTACGGAGGCCGGCTGGCTTCTCTAGTTCGGGGCCCAGTCGACGGCTGAGCCCCATTTCCAGAACGTCACGTGCCCAAGACACGGACGGTGTCTTCGTTGTTGAGGCCGCAGCCGGAGCCTCTGGAACGTCTTCAGCAGGAGCTTCCTTGTGAGGCGAAGCCGCTGTGACCAAGGCGCCCCCCAGCCCAGAGACTAGGGAGAATGGCGGAGGCATCGACGCCAGGGGAACCTCGATGGTGGCCGTGTCCAATGCGGCTGTCGTTGGCGGCGCCTCGTCCTTGGCCGGGCTGGGGGCGTCAGAACTGCTCGCTGAATGTGGCGGCGAGGCTGGCCTCGTCGGTTTGGTCTTCGTCTTCCTCGGAGGCGCCTTCACCTCCTTTTCCTTCTTCTTTTTCGATGGAGTCGCCTGGCGGCGCGAGGTGGTTTCTGGAAGCTCGTCGTCATCTTCGTGACGCTCAAGGCTTTTACTTGCCTCAAGCTCACGTTGACGCTGCCCACGGGTCTTGCGGAGCAGTGGGGCGACTTCCTCTTCGGACTCGTTGTCACTGTCGCCCTCGTCACTCCTGGCATCGCCCTTGGCGGGAGGCGACTCGCCCACGTCCTGAATGGACGAGCTCGAGTTCTCGTCGTCCCAAGGTGGGATCCATCCTTCCACCACTTGGAATAGCTGCAATGAATACAAGATGAAATTAGAATTACTGCGACTGCATAAACTGCGACTGCGAGCGAAGTGAAGCGATTACCGTTGGGGCTGGACGCTTTGCGGTATAGGGGGCGACCCCAGCCTGTGCGTCCAGGTACACCGCCTGGGTGATTTTCTTCAGTGCTGGGATGTATTCCTCCAGCTTCCACTCGTCGAGGCAGGCCTTCGTCGAGTCTTCCTGGCCCGTGTACTGGTACATGTAGTGCTCGCGCCGAGCGAGCGGGACGAGCCGCCGCCCGAGCCAGCAGTTGTACAGGTTTATCGTCTGGAGGCCCTTCTTCTTCAGACCGCGGATGGTCTGGAGCATCTCGTCGATGACCATCCGCTGGTCGTTGGGGAGCTTGCCGACTTGGAGACGGCGCGGCTCGGACCGATTGACGGAGTACCGCGGGATCGCCGCCTCGCCCTCCGGGGTCGCCTCGGCTACGTCAAACCACGATTTCTTCCAGTCACTCGCTGCCTTGGCGGGCAGCATCAGGTCGAAGAATGAAGCCTTCGACTTGAGCTGGAAGGTTAGGCCGCCCGCGGCTAGCATTGGGCCGCCCGCTTCCTCGCGGCTGATCCGTCCGTGGAATAGATCTTGCCACAAGGGGAAGTAGGGCCAGCAGCCCAAGTAGCATTCGCAGAACGCCACAAAGATGGCGAGCTGCTCGATGCTGTGGGGACCCAGATCCGAAGGCTGGATCCCGTAGTAGGCGCAGAAGCGCCGGAAGAACAGGGACGTGGGGAACCCTAGCCCCCGTTCAAGATGGCTGGTGAAGCAGATGAACTCCCTCTCTCGCGGATTCGGGGTCATCTCTCCGGCTGCGGGAATGCGCCAACAGCCGGCTCGCAAGATCCCGGCCTCCTCGAAGGAAGCCAGTTGCGCCCTCGTGCACTTAGATCTACCCCACGGCTCGGTGAAGAGGGCCATGGCAGAGAGATGTGCTGGGGGTCGGGGGATTTCAGGTCGGCTGGATCGCGATACGAAGGGAGGCGAAAGGTGCGCGCAGTCGGAGGAAATTGTGAGAAGGTGGTTCTCTGATCGCCTGCCATTCCTCTTATATAGCGGTTGTTACCCGCCAAATCAGGGAGCCGTTACTACGCGGTGATTACGCCAAAAGTTACCGTTGGATTACCCCAACGGCTAGTTTGACCACGGTTAACGATCCAACTTCAGCCACTCGACTCGCCGACCCTCTCACTATGACAGTGTCTTGCCGATTCGGCACGCCAAAGCTGCGACCTGGATGATTGGTTTCTCCTCTATACGGGAGCCCGCCGACGATTCGACTGGATGTCCACTCTGAAGCCGTATACTCCGACTGCCGGCAGCCACCTACGCCTAATCGACGGCGGCCTCGGGGACTACTGATGGGGATATGCCTACCGGGTTATACCCAGCAGGACGTTTCCGACTGGCCCAAGAACTGGCGAGTGGGCCTGCAAGACGGCGACTGGATTGAAGCCCAGCAAGGAACCAAGTGACTGGAAGCTGAAGGCCCAGGCGAGTAGATAGGCCCAGTCGGATTAGGTTAAACAAGTACCAAAGCTTTAACTGAATCGGTTGAGATATGTAAACCCAAGGGGAGGTGAGCCTATATAAACCTCCCTATAGGGCGAGTAGAGATACGTTCCATCATACACCCAAGCGACTCGCCGCCTAGCCGCTGAGCTCGCCCATTGTACCACCTCCATAATACAATCTAGCAGGAGTAGGTCTTTACCCTCCGGGGGGCCGAACCTGGGTAAAACCCTGTGTCTTTGCCCTCATCTCGCACCGCAGATGGCTGGCCGCCCTTGCCCCTCGTTCTACTACTCGCTGCCGATTGCAGCATCTGCCGTGACCATTCCCACGACAAGGGGCAAAGAATAAAGTGTGCCATCAAGTTCGTGGGGGCTTTAATCACTAAGTTTTCACATAACAAAATAGTTTTTAATTGGAAGATAGTTGAAAACAAGAATATACTTGGAATGGTGTAACACACCATGCATAGGAGTTTATAGTGGACACTTTGGAAAAACTTGGTTTCTTAGGAGTTGGAGGCATGAGTAGAACTTACTCATACAAGTGGAGGCTAGCAAAAGACTGGGAGCAACCAACTAAGAGAGCAATAATGGCCATAATCATGCAGTGCAACAAAGCATACTAATCAAAGCAAAGAGTGGTACTACAAGTCAAGGACTAAATGATCATAGAGGCTAATGGTGACTTGTCATAGTCATAACATGGTGTGAGCATGTGTCAAGTAAACCCAAGCAAAGCATCAAAGGAGAATACCACAATACTATGCTTTGCATGCTAAAACAACGCATAATTTTCTTCAAGGCACACTAAGCAATCCCAATTGTTTGGAACAATAAATTCTACATAAATAATAACTAAGCATAAAGCCAAAACAATACCTAGCATGTCATGCTAAAGTCCAAGTCACAGTCAATGCAAGATCCTCTTGCACTTCAAGCAAGAACTTACTACTCCTTTCCAACACCAAGCAAACTTATTTGTAAAACAACATAGCGAGAACGGGGGTCCAAACTAATTAATTCAAGCAAACTAAACAACCTAAGCAAAGCAAATGAAAACTAAGACGCTCCAAGAACAACAACACTATGCATGAAACAAAAAAACGAAGTGTCTAGACAGACCTGGGCTTTTTATTGATGAAGAAGGGGATGCCTTGGGCATCCCCAAGCTTTGACGCTTGTACCTCTTGGATATTTCTTGGGGTGACACCATGGTGGCATAACCAAGCTTGAGCTTTTGTCCATCCTTCATCTCATCGCATCATTCTCTCTTTACACCTGAAATTTTTCCTTCATACAAAACTTCACACAATCTTCATTAGCAACATTAGTGTATTCAAAAGATATTAGACCTCTGGCAAAGCTTTGGAACAGCAAGGCTTTTCACTAAAAACACAAGATACTGTATTAACTCCTTCAAAAAGCTCAATTCACCTAAAGAGAACTCAAAAAGGAATCAATAAGAAGCAAATGCCAATAATGGCGGAAATCTGTCAAAACAGACCAGCAGGTACAAACCGATTTTTTCGAACATCTTCTGTTGCTCAAATAAAAAAGTGTTGAACTAACAAAAGTTCGATAACATACTGGGGGATTTATTCATAAATTTTGAGCTCAATCCGAGTTACATTACCTCCTCATGAATTGTTTTGCTGGAGGACAGAAATCTATTTTGGGACAGCAACTCCCCAAATCTTACTTCCCTCTCATTAGAGGTCATTCTTGGCACAAAAAGCAAACAAAAAGGATAAGAAGAGGTCATTACAGAAGTAATAATTTCCAAGACTCAGGGAAACTCTTGGGTTATCTCCCAACAAGTACTTTTCTTTAACGCCTTTAAGTTAGGCACAAGAAGCAACAAGAATCAAGTATTTTCAAATGAAGAAGCATTAACATCAAATCTTGCTTTCAAAGGAGGAGCAAAAAGCAACTTCTCTATCCTCATAGGGAAGTGTTCAATATCTTTCTTGAATGTAAAATGGTATTTAATGGTGCCTTCTTTCATATCAATGATGGCACCAATTGTTCTAAGAAAAGGTCTTCCCAAAGTAATAGGACAAGAAGCATTGTATTCAACATCCAAAACATAGAATTCAACAGGGACATAAGCATTGTTAACCATGATGAGAACCTCATTAATACTCCCCATTAGTTTCTTTTTAGCATTATCATTGAGTGGGACATCCAAATAACAATCTTCCAAAGGTGGCAAATCAAGCATTTCATAAATCTTCCTAGGCATAATAGAGACACTAGAACCAAGATCACATGAAGCTTTGAGATCAAAGTCATTCACTTGTATATTAATAATGGGTTCCCAACTATCTTCTACTTTCCTAGGAATAGAAGCTTTGTGTTTTAGCTTCTCTTCCTTAATCCTAACAAGAGCATTTGTAATGTGTTTGCTAAAGGCAACATGCATATCACTAGCATCAGGACTTCTAGCAAGCTTTTGCAAGAACCTAATCACTTTAGAAATATTGCAACCATCAATATCAAAATCAAAATTGGCATCACTAGTAGCAGGCTCAACAGGCTTAGGCATAGTAGGAGTAGGAATAGGGACTACTTGTGGTTTAGTGGTGATAGTGCACACACTATTGTTTTTATCAATGTCAGCTTCCCTTTCCCACTTAGCATGAAGTTGAGCTAACAGCCTAACATTTTCATCAATAGTAACTTGTATGGCATGAGCAGTAGCAAAGGTGTTTTCCATAGTTTCAGGTTTAGCAGCCATTTTATTAATCAAGGAGGACTGAGCTTCAGACAAAGAGGATATATTTTTCTCAGCACTCAAATTTTTTGAATGTAGACTAGGAATTTCTCTATTCAGATTCTCAAGCTGATGGCTAATGTTATTCAAGATGATAGACCGTTCCTCCATAGTTTTAGTGAAAATCTTATTTTTCTCATATTGCATCTGCATAAAATTCTTAGTGGATCTCTCTACTTCTAGAATCATTTCTTCACTAGGCATTCCAGATCTACCATGATAAGCATTTCCACTAGAAGGATAAGGCCTATAATTACCATAGGTATTGTTGCCAAAATTGTTGTTTCTAATGAAGTTCACATCAGCTTGCTCTTATTGAGCAACCAAAGGCTAAGGGAACACTATTAGGACCTAGAGGAGCTTTCCCATTAACAAGCATAGCCATAATAACATCAATCTTTTCACTCAAAGAGGAAGTTTCCTCAACAGAAATTACCTTCTTACCATGTGGAGCTCTCTCAACATGCCATTCAGAGTAGTTAACCATCATATTATCAAGGAGCCTTGTTGCAGCACCCAAAGTGAGGCCCATAAAGGTACCTCCAGCAGCTGAATCCAATAGATTTCTTGAGGAGAAGTTCAAACCTGCATAAAAAGTCTGGATAATCATCCAAGCAGTGAGTCCATGAGTAGGGAAATTTTTAACCAAAGATTCCATTCTTTCCCAAGCTGTAGCAACATGTTCACTATCAAGTTGTTTAAATTTCATAATATCACTTCTCATGGATATATTTTTCTCAGGAGGATAGTACTTTCCAATAAAAGCATCTTTGCACTTAGTCCAAGAATCAATACTATTTTTAGGAAAAGAAAGCAACCATTCTTTAGCTTTTCCCCTCAAGGAGAAAGGAAAAAACTTGAGCTTAATAATATCTCCATCTACATCCTTATACTTTTGCATCTCACAAAGTTCAACAAAGCGTTTGAGGTGGGCAGCAGGATCATCAGAACCAGCACCAGAAAATTGCTCTCTCATCACAAGATCCAACAAAGCAGGCTTAATTTCATAAAAGGTAGCATCAGGAGCAGGTGGAGCAATAGGAGTTCTTAGAAAATCATTGTTGTTGGTGCTAGTGAAGTCACACAACTTGGTGTTCTCAGCAGAGTTCATTTTGGCAAAGGTGGGCAAGCCAAAAACAGCAGCAGCAGCTAGAACAGGAACTAATTTTTTTGTGTTTTTTGAAAAGAGGCAAACAAAACCAAGAAACAGAAAAAAAGAAAACTAAAAACAGAGTAAAGAGAAAGGAAGTGAAGGACTCCCCTAGTGAAGACGTCCTTGGCCTCCCCGGAAACTGTCACATCCCAAAATTTTCCAAATTTTGTAATGTGAAAAATAAATAAACAAAATAAATAATTGTTGAAATTTAGGGTAAAAAGAAACTTTTTATTTCTAAATGGAAACTTAAAATCCCATATTGAACAAACTTTGGATAATGTTTGCATCCAATTAAATTCAAATCAAGTGGATTTCATTCTTCATAAATGCATCTGGAAATTTAAACACTTGATAAATAAACCAAAACCCTAAAACCCTAATGGAATAAAATCATTTCCAAGTTATCTCTAAGCCTATGGATTTGATCCATATAAAAATTGGTCAAACAAACATTTCAAAATGATCAAGAATGGAAAATATAAATATTATAAAAACCATATGAATTGGTTTCACTTAATATCGAGCCATAGATAAAATCTTATAAATTTAATAAGATAAGGAAATTGAATTTCCAAAACAAATAAAGCACCAAGATTTGAGAGCACAAATAAATCCATACCAAATGGTGAGCAAATAATCTTAAAGATATTTAAAAGGATAAATAAATATTAAATAAGATTTTACAAATTGGAATCACCAAGTTTGTATCTTTAAATAAAAAGATATGGATTTTATAAGATAAAGAAAGAATTATTTAATGAGGAATATTTAAAGGCCAAATCAAATCTTGACCTAATCCATAAGCAAATAGAATAAATATAATCCAAATCCAAATAAAATAAAAGGATAAAGAATTTTCCAAATAAAATAAAATGGCATTAACCAAATTCTATTTCTATTTGAATAAAGACAAAATCCCTAATGGCAGAGATAAATTAAATCAGGGAAAATAATTTGAATTTACCCAAGTGGAATAAAATTTATTTAATTGACTTAAATGAAATAAAAGAACCATTTAAATAAAGTTATATGGAATTAAAACCATATTTGAATCTCTTTGAATAAAAACAATTGCCCAAACTAAAATGATTGATAATCACATTAAAATAACTAAATAATTCAAATTAAATAAATAAACCTACTTAAAGGTTTTCTAAAAAGATTTGATTTTAAATAAGGTTTGAAAATATATCTTATTTTAACACAAGGACCTATCTTAAATAATTATTATACCCTAAAAAGAATAAAATTATTATTCTAGATTAACTTCAGAATGTATTAATAATCAGTATTTGAATACACACAAAGTTTGGTTGAAGTTTGAAATCAAATTGTTGATTGAAATGATTAAACAAAAATCAAACAGATAAATAGGAAAAAAAAGGAAAAACAAACCAGTACAAAAAAATGAAACAAGCAGCAGCCCAGCAAACCCAGCCCACTGGCCCAGCAAGCCCATCTCCCCACCCCCCGCAGTGAAACATTTTTCACTCGCGAATTGACCCGCACAGTGGCTGACAACCAGACCCCACCTCCTCTTTCTCTCTCTCTCGCTGTCAACTAGACCCCACCGGTCAGATCGTCGTCTCCACCCCGCCGCTGACCACGCCCGGCCGTTTTGTCGCCGTTTCTTCGAGTAAATACGCAGTAACGACGCCATTAAACAGACCCGCGACCATGCCTTCTTAAGCGCCTCTCCCTCCTCTCTGTTTCCCCCTCAACCTCCCATCCCCGAGCGCCCCTAGGCTGCCTAATTTTGCACTGCACCGCCACTATCTCCGACAAGATCTTTGAGCAATTCCGGCCAGAACCCTCACCCCCGCAAGCCTTGCTTCACGCAATAGTGATCCCCAGCCTCTGGCGCATCTCCCTGTGCTTTCCGTTCATCTGTGCGAGCACCATGAGCTCGGCAACGTCTTCCCAGAGCCAGCGCCGCCGTCTGTCTCCAACTTTGGCGACGTCTCCCCGGTAAACCCGACTGCCCCTCTCTCCCCCGTGGACTCTCTAATGATCGCCATGCCCTTGCAAACCTAACGGTGTCTTCCCTTTGTCCTAGGGTGCCCTCCATCCTCGCCTCCGACGACAAACAGAACGTGCCCGACGGTGCGACAACTCTGGCGAGCGATTGCCGTCCACCCCGAGCGCCCCTTCGACGGTGAAGACCACCTCGAGCATCAACACGCCACGGCGACTCTGGTAACACCTTCCTTTCCTTGCTTCCTGAATCGTCGGGAATACCTCCGTCTGACCGCGCGCCGCCACTCGCCGCCGCCAGCGCCGCCACTCGATGGTCGTTTGATCTTCAGCCGTAGGATTTAGATCCAATGCATATGATAGAACATAAACGAAGGGGTACGAGCTTATCTGATCCGTGCATTTCCAGTTAGATCCAACGCTCTACGTTAGTCGATCCACGCGAAATGGTATGGGCGAATAGAAACACGCCACGTGGCTAGACTCTGGTTTTAAAAGTAGAATTTGATCTATAGGATTTGTAAACTTGCAAAATTCATAAATTTCAAACCACACGTCCAAATTTTGCAAATTTTATATCAATGGAATCAGCAAGAAAAGTACTTTCCAACCATGCAATTTGATTCGTAAATTGCTTCTATTAAAATGATTGTTTTTGCAGAAACTTGTGTAGGCATATTTTAGAATATAAAATTCATTCTAAAATTATTTTTGTGATAAAATCTTTGGCAAATGGATTGTTTTGAACCTACTGACCTTGGAAACCAACTCATGGATTTGAAAATGTATTTGGTAAAGCTAAAGAGTAAATATTTAATTTAAAGAATTTCTAGTTAAATAAAAATAATGTTTATTTATTAAAAATGCTTTTTGAGGAAACCCTTTGGGAAATGTTTTGGTTTAAACTCTCTGACCCTAAACACAAGGTTTTATGATTTAAAAATATATTTTGATGAACCCTATAGATTATTACTTTGTTAAAGGCATTTTCAACCACATAAAATATTGATTGGTTTAAAATGGTTTATAAGTAAAATCTTTTGCAAATGATTTTGCCACTCATATAAAATGACCAATAGGTGTTTTAGAATGTTTATAACCTATTAGAAACCACTTTTCCAAATAAAACAATCTTTGGCATGCTTGCATGCATTGCCTTGTCTCTATTATTTTATGTGTTGTTTGCTTGAATGGTAGATTGAATTCTTGCTTGCTTGATTGAATTGTAGTGACATTTGAAGAGTGTGATCATTGCAAGATCAAGGAGTGAACTTATATTGTCTACCAAAAAGGCAAGTGATGCTTCATACTTTTGTCCCATTATTTTCACTATGCATTAGTGATATTTCTAAGTAGGACTTGCATGGAATTTTTGCTAAGTATAAACTATGCCATGGGAAATCCTAGTAGATGAAACCTTAGTAGGAATTCCTAAGTTAAGATTCCTACTACTATCATGCTTAGCTTTGCTAGTAGAAAACAAGGGTGGAATATATTCATACTATGGAATATTTCTAAGTCAAGGACTTGTGTTTTGTTTAATAAAACAACTAAGTGAATGAATCACTTGGGTGGAATGGAAGGAATGGTTTGTGTTGAGTGGTTACACAAGGCCCATTTCTATGGTTTACCTTGTGTATCTCACTTGTGGATGGCCACCCAGGAACAAAGAGATTTGAGATGTCAAATGTTGAGAAGCTTCAAGTGCAGCCACATGGCATTATGGGCTCTGCCTGAATCATATAGGTTGCAATAACTTAGCCAAATGGACAGTTGGTGGTAGGGGTATGATAGGTTGGAACGCGTCCATTCTGGTCTAAGGGAAGGCTTCTGAAAGATCTTGTCTTGGTGAAACCAAGTCTTGTGGGGAAAGTGCACCACCTCTGCAGAGTGTAAAATCTAAGTACTTAGCCATGTCCCTGGTAAAGGACAATTTGAGCATCAAGACATGGAAGCTATCAAGAATCTCCTCATCCCAATTTCTAAGTTAAAAACTTGTGGTTGAACAAGGGTTGAAGGATCACCAATTTCTATTGGGAGATGCCTTGGGTGATTTTGTCAAGCAAAAACTTAGTGTTTTCAAATGATAAGGAAAATCTATTTTGAGCAAAGCAAGCCTAAGATCCACTTAGCCAAATGCATATAGATGATAGACTCCACTATACTACCATAGTATCACTTGCCAATACAATTCAAATGTATTGACCCTTGTGGCTGTAACTTATTATGTTACAGGTTTGTTTGATGTTAGTAAAGTGTGTTGATTAGGATTACAAGTCTACAACCAACATGACTGCCTGTGGAAATTTCAATACGAAGGACCCCATGCTATTGTTATATTCTGCTGCATTGTAATGAGATAGCCAAATGAGCTATGTAAGATGTAATAAATTATTTTATTCCTGGTTATAAAGTTGTATAATGACCTTTGTCTCTTGATATTACATCTTAACTGTGGATGCTAGCTATTGATCCAGGGACTAGCATTGTAAACACAGGGATCTCTACCTTATTAAAGGTTGGGACCTCTACAGAAACGGCGCCAGAAAAGCTTGTGATGCTGGCGTGTAGTTGATGTGAGAGCTTCTTCTTCGTTCCCTGGCAACGGCGCCAGAAAAGCTTGATGACTGTCTATGCACAGCCTGTTGGGAACCCCAAGAGCAAGGTCTGAAGGAGCAAGCAACAAGTTTTCCCTCAGTTGAGACTGAGGTTATCGAACCAGAAGGAGGAAGGAAACGCCAGATAGGTGTTTCAAGCAACGCGGAGACCTGCACAACACAAACTCAAGACTTTTCCCGAACGAACAGTGAGGTTGTAAAGATCACCGGTTTGCTGTAACAAAGGATTAAACGTATGGTGTGGAAGGTAATGGTTTGCAGCAAGTAAAGAAGTAACAGTGGAAGATGTATCAATGGTAAAGATTGGACCGGGGTCCATAGTTCATTAGAGGTGCTCTCCTTATATAAACAACATGGCATGAAGGGTAAACAACTTACAGCGAGGCAATTGACAGGAACTGAGCAAGGCATAAAAATGCAATTACTAGTCAGAAAGATCCTATGAGATTCGATTGGGCAATACAACAAGATACATAGACCGCCATCCAACTACATCTATGACTAGAAGTCCACCTTCAGGTTATCATCCGAACCCCCTCCAATATTAAGTTGCAAGCAACAGACAACTGCTTTAAGCAAAGTGTGTAAGGTAAACAGTCCACATGTTCCATGAAGAAGAGACCGTTGTTTTCTCCCTAGTAGCAATAGCACATCTACAAACGAAGAGATTTATGTCACTTCCCTTGGAAACTAGAGGCATGAACCCACTATCGAGCATAAATACCCCCTCTTGGAGTCACTAGCAACTACTTGGCCAAGATAACTACTAACAATAGAGAGCATGCAAAATCAAAAACAACATAGACATGATAGAATCATAAATACAAAACCATTAATCAAACCAACATAATAATCTCAATATCCATCGGATCCTCGGAAACACAACATGCATGATTACAAATAGATTAGATCTTGATCATGAATGGAGCTCACAAGATCTAAACATGAAAGAACAAAGGAGGAGATACAACCATCTAGCTACTACATGGACCCATAATCTAAGGTGGAAATACTCACGCATCATACCGGAGAGAAGGTCTCTGGGATGATCTCCCCTCCGGCAGGGTGCCGGGAAGAACTTCAGATCCCCCCGATCTAGGGACGATGGTGGCGGCGGCTACAGACGGTTTCATGGAGATTTGATCGGGTTCTTAGGGTTTCTGCATCGGGGGCTTCTTATAGGCAAAGGGGAGACCGAGGAGGCGGCCAGGGGTGCCAAACCCTAGCCAGGCGCGGGGTGGGGCCCACACGCACCTAGGGTGGGTCTGGCCCCTTGGCCAGCCCCTCTGGCTCTCCTCTGGACTTCTTGATCCCCACGGAAAGAATTGACTTTGATGTTTGTCCCGTCTAATTTCGAGAATATTTTTTAATAACTTTTCTGAAACCAAAAACAGCAGAAAATAGGCATCTGGCGTTGTTGCAACTTGTTAATAGGTTAGTACCAGAAAACATGTAAAAAGCACCTCAAAGTGTAGACAAGCAAAGCAAAGAAGATACAAAACAAACATGGTACATCAAAAATTATAGATGCGTTTCCAACGTATCACATGAGGAGCGGCCCTCGTACTCAAGGGACATGAGATTGCCAACTTATATTTCGTCAAGGATATACTCCATCTTTGTGCACTTTAACCCTAATCATATCAAGATGCCTATGATAGGGGAAATGAGGGCTCAAAGCTAGTAAGTACCATAATCTTTTGGAAGCTCTTTTTGACTTGAAATCCCTGCTGCCCTCTATAAAGGGACCTTTCTTCTATTTATCAAGTTGAGTCAGTAAACCTACTTCCTCTCTTTCTCCAGCAAGCATTTGAGTTGTTGTGTTGCAAGCATTCATATGGTGATTTATTCAATCATGTTTTCTATCTTCCTTGTTTGCACAAGACTCTTATCTATTGAGTATTACTTTGAAAGCCTTCATTGTGAAAAACCTTTTTGAGCAAAGAGTGCTCATGTTATAAAAATTCTACAAAAAACTTTTTGTGAAACCATTTGTCAGCTGTTCTCTGACCAGGAACAAAAGTTTGCCAATTCCAATTATGATTTATCTTTATGCATCTCTATTGTGACTCATGTACTTGTTGCAAGCTAAGTTATATAATGGTGAGTTGCTTTCTTCTATGAGTTGTGTAATGGTAAGTGTGATGCTTCTTGTTCGTATTCTTTTATCGACACTTCACTCCATAAACATGTGGACATGTTTACTAAGCTCAGTTTTCGCTTGGGGACAAGTGAAGGTCTAAGCTTGGGGGGAGTTGATACGTCCAATGTGCATCACCATTCTATATCATAATTTTCCTCTATTCATTGTTATATATGTATTATTATGAGGTATTAATTATGTATTTTCCACTGTTTTTGCATGTTGGATGATTCTTTGAGGATGGACTGTCGGAGTTTGGATTCTGATGGAAAAAGAGTGTTCTGATGCAATTTCGCGAAGATAAGAAAAATACCAGAAAAATATTGGAAAATTATATTTTCCCAGAAGATGGAGAAAGCTAGAAGGGGAGGCGTAGCCGGGCCACAGGGGGCCCACACCCCCAAGGTGCGGGCTCACCTTGCCCCACGCCTAGGGAAGGTGTAGCCCACCTGCTCGGCTCCCAACTCTGCCCTCTCGCCTATATCTTCCTCACGGAACACTAACACCAAGGGAGCGACCACAGATAGATTTCCGCCGCCTCTGTGGGGCGGAAAAAACCGAGAGAGAAAGAGCTCTCCGGCAGACAGATTTCTGCTGGGGAAATTCCTTCTTGGAGACGGGAGATCATCGCCATCAACACCATCGTCAAGCTAGGCTTCATCGAGATCATCATCATCCACACCATCATCTCCACCAGCACCATCATCACCACTCCGTCCCGCTGTAACAATCGTGTTGGATCTCTCATTAGTTCTTAGGGGAAACTTTCTTGGTGTTAATTACTATTGTCGTTGATGCTTGTGAGTGGAACCATTGGATTATTGTTTATGTTTAGATTGTTATCCATTACCATATCATCTCTGATCTTGATCTATATGATGTCTCATGAGTAGTTCGTTTAGTTCTTGAGGACATGGGAGAAGTCATGTTGTTAGTAGTGGATTTGTGTTGAGTTATTATTCAATGGTTTAGTATTTAGGTTGTGGTGCTATTCTTCTAGTGGTGTCATGTGAACGTCGACTACATGATACTTCACCATTTATGGTCCTAGGGGAATGCATTGTGTATTTGGCTACTAATTGTGGGGTTGTCGGAGTGACAGAAACCTGAACCCCCGTTAGGACACCTTTGCATAAGGGAGCGTAGGATCTCAGAGTTTGAGGCTGTGGTTAGGTTTATATCTTAATTACTTTCCTATAGTTGCAGTTGCTTGCAGGAGGTTTAATCACAAGTATGTATTAGTCCAAGTAAGGTTGGTACATTAGCACAGGTTCACCCACACAACACTTACAACACCAAAGAAGAGTACTTATCTATTTGAAGCGAAAGCACTTGACAAAATTACCATGTGTCCTCGAGAACATTTGGTCCTTATGTCAACACCCGGATTTTAATCCCAGATGCCTATTATGCCATACATCGCAATCCCAGGATTAACATTTTTGCGATACATAACAGAATTGGATACCATAGTACATCATGCATTACAAACCGTACATAAGTTCTTACACAAATAGGGATCTCATGATCCAGTTCTTAATACAACTTCAAGCAGCGGAATACGTAATAATAACGGTAGCGTAGGCGAAGTTCCATCTTCGGGTTCACAGGCAATGCTGACGATGGGAGATGATCCTAGTTGTCATAACCTTCCTGGGGTCCATCCTCCAGGTACTCCTCTTCATAGTCTGGCCACGGGAATAGCCAGGGACAAAGTCATGAGTACTCTTTAAGTACTCGCAAACTAATACTAACAAGTGAAAGGGTTTTTGATAATAGGACACTAGGCTAAAAGGGTTATTTTGCAAAAGCCAGATTAATCTTTACTAAGTTTAGAAGCAACGAATGCTAGTTAAGGTTTTATAACACCTAAGTGGGAACTTGTATCTCATATCACAACCCTGTTGTGGTCAAGTCAAAGTCTCAGTTCATTTCACAAGTCTTTTGAAAACATCTGACGGGAGAACAGTATGGCCACTCCAACTGTCCATAACCGCGGACGCGGCTATTCAAATAGTTTGACACTCTGCAGAGATTGTACACTTTCACCACAACATTCGATACATCCGTCAGGAACAAATCCTGAATTCACCATACTCAGTATGCGGATAATCAATCCTAACCTTTCAATTACACGCCCTAGTATAAGCACCTCTCCTGTGAGTTTGGCCTCCCAACCATGACCAACTGTCATCTTGGGTACTGCACAGGTGGACAATCTTCACAAGGTAGCCTCAGCTCAGACCTTGGCCGCGAGGGAACCAATAATAAGGTATATAAGTTTCCAGTCAAGGCCTACCCAATTCTCGGGTATTGTGGTTGTACGATAAAATTGGAATGGTATCGCATCCAGACAACCATCAGTTTTATAAAGGGCTAAGGCTCATGCCTCACCATTTTCATCACCAAAATCATCAAGTGTTCAGAAACACATGTCCAAAACATTTCAATAGAATGATCCATCATTCCAAGGTTTTCATAACCATTTTTCCACCAAGTATTCCCATCTAAAGTTGATCAAGTTTTATGCTTAGCACTAGCATCTACAAGTGGGGGTAAGCACTAATGAGGGGTGGTACACTAGTGGAGTTTAACTAAGTTTAATCTTATGCCTTAGGATGACATCAAGATTATCTAGCTTAGGCCAAATTTTATGCTCTTTATGCAACCTTCAATTATCTTTCTAATATCTACAATTTACTTAAGGAAGCTCTAAGTACTAGCTTTGATAAAGAAATAAAGTAATAAAGCTTGTAAGTAAAACTAGGATTGGTTTATCAAGTGGATATGATCACATATGCTTAAGGCATATAGTGGGCATAGTAACAAGTGATGGTTTGTTGCATCAGTAGAGTATCTTGCAAGTGTTAGCTTGCATTGGTCCACTTGATTAATAAAGCTTGCAAGTATTGGCTTGCCTTGTGCAGAGCAGTGGTTGAAGTTCTCCTCGAATCCTCCTTCCTCCTCGTATCCTTGGTCGGTACTAGCGTCTATAAATACATACGATGTACACAATCACCAAACAATACTTAACTACTTGCAATCATCACACAAAAGGGTCCTATAGATGATCTAACATCATCACTAATATTACAAGATTAAAGTTTGGTTTAATCCCTTTTATTTTTAGAAAAGTAATTTCTACTCATTGAAAAACTACTTAAGATTTAATATTCTCCAAACCAAAACATGGGATCATGTTGACACATGTCATCACCACATATTTTAGTCCATGGGAATGTGATTTAAAGTGGTGTCACGATTTAATAAGGTTTTACCCTTTTATTTTAATTAATTAAAGTGGCTAGAAATGCCTATGGGGCATTCTTTGATTACTTGAACATTATTTCTGTAAGTAAACCTATATATTTTTATATATTCTGAAAGGTATGGTTAAATGTGATTTTTGAGAGTTGGAATCAACTCAAAAGCTATTATGGTTTTAATTTGAAAAATGTTTGAATGCATAAAAGCTTCTGCCTTGTTATTTTTACCATGTATGATCTATAGATTCAAATTACTTGAATCCAACGGGCTTGGATTCAGCATTCCCATACCTTTCTAACAAAATTGGTTTCATTAAATTTGGTTCACTGAATCGACCTGGGTTGATTTTTGAAATTGGGTACAGAAGTGTGTTTGAAATAAAATGGAAAAGGTTAAGTTCAAATAACTGGGCTACGCGGGAAAGGTTAACGGGCCAGCCCAGTGACACTCTGCGGCGCGGGGCTCAGCTGACAGGGGGTTCCACCAGTCAGTGGCTCTTTAAACGCGAAGCGGTACAGGGCAATATCGGCCACACGATCTAAGTCTAATCCAATGGCTGGGGGTCGTCATCCACGTCGGGCAACTCCGGCGGGACTTAAACCTAGCGCGGCCAGTGGGGGTCGTTGGGGGCTCACCGGGGTTCGCGCGAGGGTCGGCGAGGTAGGCGAACGACGAAGTCGACAATGGCGAACTCAGGGGTGGTCGCGGCAGCTCCTAGGGTGGACGAAATCGACGACGCCCTTCTTCTCTAGAGGCGGCCTGCTCCGGCGCAATTCCGGCGATGCGCTGCTCGCCTTGCTCCGGGACTGAGGTGGGATGGTTCTGGGTGAGAGAGGAGTGGAATGGTGTGAAGAATTCGAGCGGGGGAGGCCTCTATTTATAGTCACGACGGTGAGACCGAACGGCATGGGCGGGCGACGGTGGCGACATGGCTACGGGCTGCTAGAGGCATGGTCGGCGGTGACGATCGCTTGGTGGTCTCCTGGCGATGCTCTATGGCTTTAATGCGCGTGTAGGGGCGGTGCGGTTTGGTCTGGAACACGCGACGCTCTGCACGGCAGAGGTGGCGTCTTCGATGGCGAGCGGTGGCTACGAGGCACGGGCGGTGCAATGGGCATGTCTGGCGTGTTCCTGGGATGGTGGCGATCGTGTATGCACGTGGCGAGGGCGGCGCGCGGTCTGTGGGCTTCGGTCGAGCGTGGCACTCTGGCGCATGCTCGGCACGGTTGGCAGAGGCACGGGCGCGGCATTACTGGGTGCTGTGTTCGACGTCTTCGAGGCAGGGCTGGTCGAGAGGGGGCGGTGAAGCATGGGTGATCTCCCAGACAAGGTTGGCACGGCTAGTTTCCTCCCTAGCTTGCTGTCGACATGTGGGTGGCAAGGGTGGCTTCGGCTGTTCACCATTGATGGTTTTGGCAAGCTCACAGTGGTGCTAGTGCTTGGTTAATCTTGCTAGATGATCTACTGAGCTGGTTGTGAGCTAGATAGGGAACCAGTTAGGCTTAAAACACTGCACACTATAGTGTTTTGATTTTGTTTGATTTGTGTCTGCCAAGTGTTTGATGAAATGGCCGGATGAATTCAAGTTTTGAATTTTGAAAAGATTTTTCGGGTGTGTGCTAGGTTGGTGCTGGTGATTCTGCAGATGCTTAGGTTTTGAAAGTTGATCTTGTTTGAGTGGTTTTTGAAAAAGTGGGATCTTCCCATATGATAAAGATTCAATTTTGAACTGTCTTTTAAACTATGCATTTGAAAGTTTTTGGATGATCACAAAGTGGGCATTGATACTTTGTTATGAGTACAATCTAGGGGTGCAAAGATCCAGAAAAGTTTCTGTTAGGTTCTGAAAGTTTGAGACAGCCAAAGTAGGCATGGGAGTTAAATTGGTCAAAATGACCATTCACTCATTTAGCTTTGTTTTGATTTATTTGTCTTTGGGAAAATTTTGGGAAATGTTTAGATGATGTTTATTTCACCTAAGAAACATTTTACAAGCAAGGAAACACACAAATATGGCAATTCAAAAGAATTCAAAATGGGATGCATACACACATGCATGCTTTCATATTTTTATTTAGCAAAGTTTTTGTTAACCCTAAATTTGATTATTAGAGTTTGATGATCCAAGTTTAGTATTTTTGGGATGTTACAAACCTTCCCCCCTTAAACAAAATCTCGTCCCGAGATTTGAAAAAGGACGAAAAAGATTACCTAGGATTTGAAGAGATCGGGAAACTCTGTCCTGATGTGATCTTCGCGCTCCCAGGTAGCTTCCTCTTCTGTGTGGTTGCTCCACTGAATCTTGAGAAACTTGATGCTTCGGGTTCGGGTAGTCCTGAAAGCTTCTTCCAAAATACGGATGGGTACTTCGGGATAGGTCAGGTCATCGTTGATCTCTATGGTCCGGTGGTCGATATTTTTGAACACTTCGGTCTTCTCGGGGACTTCGAGACACTTGCGAAGTAACGAGATATGGAACACATTGTGCACAGATGACATCTCTTCGGGTAGTTCCAATTGATACGACACTTTTCCTCGACAGTTCAGAATCTTGAAAGGTCCGATATATCTAGGGGCTAACTTTCCTTTGAGTTAGAAACGTTGCATTCCCTTTAATGGCGACACTTTCAGATAAACAAAATTGCCTATGTTGAAGGCGAGGTCTCTACGTCTCTTGTCGGCATAACTCTTCTCTCTGGACTGGGCGGTCTTGAGGTTCTCACGAATCTTGTGAACCTTCTCTTCTGCTTCTCGTAGGATATCCTCTCCTACTTCCGACCAGTTCAAAGGGGTGCGACACTTCCTTCCGTACATGAATTCAAATGGGGCCATTTGCAAACTGGCTTGATAACTGTTATTGTAGGAAAATTCTGCAAACGGAAGACAGTCTTCCCACTTGGATCCATATTCTAACACACATGCTCCCAGCATATCTTCGAGTATTTGGTTTACTCGCTCTGTTTGTCCATCTGTCTGAGGGTGATACGCGGTGCTGAAATCTAGGCGGGTTCCTAAACCTTCTTGGACTTTCTTCCAGAATCTCGAGGTAAACTGAGTTCCTCGATCCGATACGATGTTCTTGGGGACTCCGTGCAAACTAACTATCCTAGCGATGTACAACTCCTCTAGCTTCGAACTCTGATATGTGGTCTTGACGGGCAAGAAATGGGCGACTTTGGACAATCTGTCCACTATGACCCATATAGAGTCATTTCCCCTACTAGAAGTAGGCAGTCCAGTGATAAAGTCCATTCCAACGGAATCACATTTCCATTCCGGAATCTGCAAGGGTTGCAACAATCCAGCGGGTCTTTGATGTCCTCCCTTGACTCGCTGACAAATATCACACTTGGCGATATAGATTCCGATTTCTCTCTTCATCTTATGCCACCAAAATTGCTCTTTTAAATCTTTATACATCTTAGTTCCTCCGGGATGGATAGAATAAAGAGTATCATGAGCCTCCTTCAGAATAACTTCTTTCAACTCAGAATCTGCTGGTACACAAAGGCGTCCTTTGTACCACAGAACTCCTTCTTCGTCTTCGGTGAATCCAGGTACTTTGCATGTACCGATACGACGCTTGATTCCGTCGATACTAGCATTTCCCTTCTGCGCCTCTTTAATCTGACTGATCAAAGTGGGCTGGAGTTCTATGCTAGCCAAAAATCCTTCACTTTCTAATTCCATTCGAAAATCTTCCATCTCTTGGTGCAAGCTTGGTTGCTCCTGTAAAATCATGGAGTTCAAGCGGCATGGCAAACTGCTAAGGGCATCGGCTACCACATTGTCTTTACCAGGGTGATAGTGAATGTCCAGACCGTAATCCTTGATTAGCTCAATCCATCTTCTCTGTCTCATATTCAGCTCCTTCTGAGTGAATATATATTTCAGACTCTTGTGATCCGTATAGATCTCACAACGGTTTCCCATCAGGTAATGCCTCCACGTCTTCAGGGCTAGAACTACGGCTGCGAGTTCGAGGTCATGGGTTGGGTAATTTTGCTCATGTTTCTTCAGTTGTCGAGATAGATAAGATATAACTTTGCCTTCTTGCATTAGCACACATCTGAGACCGATCTTGGATGCATCACAATACACATCGAAGGGCTTCGTGATATCTGGCATGATCAAGATTGGGGCTGAAATCAATCTCCTCTTGAGTTCTTGAAAAGTCGTTTCACATTTGTCGGTCCATTCAAACTTCTTGTCTTTCTTCAGCAATTGGGTCATGGGTCTGGCGATACTCGAGAATCCTTCTACATCTTTCACTTTGGTAGGGTCAACGGCAATTCCTCCGGCTGATACAATGTGACCGAGGAATCCTACCTCCTGTAACCAGAATTCACATTTGCTAAACTTTGCATACAGCTGATGCTCTCTAAGGGTTCCAAGAATAGTCCTTAGGTGTAGCTCATGTTCTTCTTCTGATTTGGAATAAATCAGAATGTCATCGATGAAAACAACGACAAACTTATCCAGGAAGTCCATAAAAATCTTATTCATGAGATTCATGAAATAAGCGGGGGCATTGGTTAATCCAAAGGACATAACGGTATACTCGTATAATCCATATCTGGTGGTAAAGGCAGTCTTGGGAATATCCTCTGCCCAAATTTTGAGTTGATGATAGCCAGTCCTAAGATCAATCTTAGAAAACACTTTGGCACCGGTCAACTGATCAAACAAATCTTCTATCTTGGGCAAGGGGTACTTGTTCTTGATGGTGACGTCATTCAACTTTGTATAATCCGTACACAAACGGTTATGTCACATCCCAAGATTTTCCAAATCTTGTAATGTGAAAAATAAATAAACAAAATAAATAATTTTTCAATTTTAGGGTGAAAAGAAACTTTTGTTTCTAAATGGAAACTTAAAATCCCATCTTGAACAAACTTTGGTTAACATTTGAATCCAACTGAATTCAAATCAAGTGGAATGCATTCTTCATAAATGCATCTGGAAATTTAAACACTTGAGAAATAAACCAAAACCCTAAAACCCTAATGGATTAAAAATCATTTCCAAGTTATCTCCAAGCCTATGGAATTGATCCATATAAAAATTTGTCAACAAACATTTACAAATGATCAAGAATGACAAATAGAAATATTATGAGACCATATAAATTGGTTTCACTTAAATTGGAGCCATGAATAAAATCTTATAAATTTAATAAGATAAAGAAATTAAATTTCCAAAGTTAATAAAGCATCTATCAATAAATCCATACCAAATGGTGAGCAAATAATCCTAAAGATATTTAAAGGGATAAATAAATATTAAATAAGATTTTACAAATTGGAATCACCAAGTTTGGATCTTTAAATAAAAGATATGGAATTTATAAGATGAAGAAACAAATATTAAATAAAGAATATTTAAAGACCAAATTAAATCTTGGCCAAGACCATAAGCAAATGGAATGAATCTAATCCAAATCCAAATCCAAATAAAATAAAAGGATAAAGAATTTTCCAAATAAAATGGCATTAACCATTCTATCCCTATTTTAATAAAGACAAATCTCTAATAAGAATAATTATATAATTCATGAGAAAATATTATTTTGGGATTTACCCAAGTGGAATAAAAGTTGTTTAAATAATTTAAATAAAATAAATCTTCCAAATAAAATTTAGGGAATTAAAACTATATTTAATTCCATTGGAATTAAAACAAATACCCAATTCAAATGATTTATGACTCATATTAAAAACCTTCTCCAAATAATTCAAGATGAATTATTTGACACCCAAATAATCAAATAAAAACTTACTGAAAAGATTTGGAAGGTTTTAGAAACTTAAATGGTGTTTGAAAATATTATTAAATCTTATTTGATTAATACAAGGGCCTAATTTGAATGATTAAAAGACACTAAAAGAATAAGATATTTATTCTAAAAATGATTTCAGTTTGTAATATTAATCAGTATTTGAGTCTTCACAAAATTTGGCAAAGGTTTGAATTCAAATGAATGTTTAAATTGTTTAAACAAAATCAAAACAGAATATTAGAAATAGAAAAAGAAAAAGAAAACAGATCAAAAAAAATGAATCTGGCCAACCCAGCCTAGCTAGCCCACTAAGCCCAACTCGCAGCCCACCTGCACCCCCTCTGCCGAATCGTTTTTCCACAAAACCTTGCACCCGCAGAGACACCGACAGATGGACCCCACCCCCACTCTCTTTCACTCGCTGACAACGGACCCCAGCACCACGTCATCGTCTTCCTCGCGTGAAACCCGCCCCTCCCCCCCTCTTTCCTCCTCGCCGTTACTGACATTTGAAGACAGCTTCAATACGCGTTGATGCCGCGACCATTACTCGCCGCGACTGTGCCCTATTAACCGCCCTGGTCTCCTCTCCCTTTCCTCCCAGATGCCACACCACCGGAGCCCACAGGCTGTCCCCAATTTCCCCTGCATCGCCCTCTGCTCCGGCGAGCTTTGCGAGCGATTCCGGCTAGCCTCCTCCGCCCCTCGCCTCCTCGAGCACACGAACGTGACCCTCAGGCCCTGGCGCACCTCTCTGTGGCCTCAGCTCACTCGCGCGTGCCCCCCAACGTCGGCAACGACGACGACCTGCAGCGCCGCCGTCTGCCTTTTTCTCCGATGAAGCCTCCAGGTAGTAACTGGCCGCCCCTTGTCCTTCCGATGATACGCCTGTGTCCAGTGCACTTGCCCGCATCTAACCCTACCTTTTTCTTGCTTTCCGGTGGACTGCAGCCTCGACTCCAACAACTCCCGAACGTGCTGACGCCAGGAGCATCTCCCGCGAGGAATTCCGACTACACCCGTGCGCCCCTTGACTGACGAGGACCACGTTGAGCATTAGTGCGTCAAGGCGATTCTGGTGAGCCATTCCCCTGGTTACCTTTCTTCCTATTTCGCCGGCTCCGCCGCTAGCCGAGCACCGCCGCCGCTCACCGTTGCTCAGCACCGCCAGTTCCTGGTCGTTGGGTTGATAGCCGTTAGATGAAGATCGTAGGGATACGATCTATCACTTAAACTGAACCGTTACGCTTGATCTGCACCACACAATACCACTTAAATCTTGCGGTCCACGTTGCTGATCTGCGCGAATCGGTATGCACCAGTAGGAAAGCGCCACGTGTCCCTGTCCGTTTGAAATAAAAACACAAATGTCTATTAGATGTTACAATTTAAAAAATCCATAACTTTCAAACAACACGTCCAAATTTTGAAAATTTTATATCAATGGATTCAGCAAAACAAGCCCTATCCAACCATGCACTTTGTTTAGTAAGTTGCTTCTGTTAAATTGACTGTTTTTGCAGAAACTTGTGTATGCATGTTTAGGATATAAAATTTGTTCTAAAATGATTTTGGGGATAAAATCTTGGGCAAATGGTTTGTTTTGAACCTACTGACCATAGGAATCAATTTGTGGTTTCAAAAATATATTTGGTGAAGCAAAAGAATAAACTTTTGATTTAAACCATTTCTAGTCAAATAAAAGTAATGTTTATTTATTAAAAATGCTTTTGGGAGAAAATCTTTGGGAAATGTTTTGGAATAAACTCTCTGACCCCAAGCACCAAGTTTTATGATTTAAAAATGTATTTGGTGAACCACATAAAATTGTTGTTTTGCTAAAGGCATTTTCAGCCACATAAAATATTGATTTTGTTCAAAAATGGTTTAAAGGTAAAATCTTTTGCAAATAGTTTTGCCACTTTATAAAATGACCAACAAGTGTTTTATAATGTTTATAACCTATTATAAACCACTTTTGTAAATAAAACAAAGTTTGGCATGCTTGCATGCATTGTTTTGTTTCTATCATTTTATGTGATGTTTTACTTGAATGGTAGATTGAAATTGTGCCCTTGCTTGATTGAATTGTAGTAATTTGAAGAGTGTGATCATTGCAAAGACAAGGAGTGAACTTATATTCTCTACCAAAAAGGCAAGTGATGCTTCATACTTTTGTCCCATTATTTTCACTATGCATTAGTGATATTTCTAAGTAGGACTTGCATGGAATTTTTGCTAAGTGTAAACTATGCCATGGGAAATCCTAGTAGATGAAACCTTAGTAGAATTTTCCTAAGTTAAGGTTCCTACTACTATCATGCTTAGCTTAGCTAGTAGAAAACAAGGGTGGAATATATATTCATGCTATGGAATATTTCTAAGGGAAGGCTTCTGAAAGATCTTGTCTTGGTGAAACCAAGTCTTGTGGGGAAAGTGCACCACCTCTGCAGAGTGTAAAATCTAAGTACTTAGCCATGTCCCTGGCAAAGGACAATTTGAGCATCAAGACATGGAAGCTATCAAGAATCTCCTCAACCCAATTTCTAAGTTAAAAACTTGTGGTTGAACAAGGGTTGAAGGATCACCAATTTCTATTGGGAGATGCCTTGGGAATGTTTTTGTCAAGCAAAAAATTAGTGTTTTCAAATGATAAGGAAAATCTATTTTGAGCAAAGCAAGCCTAAGCTCCACTTAGCCAAATGCATATAGATGATAGACTCCACTATATTACCATAGTATCACTTGCCAATACAATTCAAATGTATTGACCTTTGTGGCTGTAACTTATTATGTTGCAGGTTTCTTTGATGTTAGAGAAGTTTATTGATTAGGATTACAAGTCTACAACCAACATGTCTGCCTGTGGCACTTTGAAGATGAAGGACCCCATGCTATTGTTATATTCTACTGCATTGTAATGAGATAGCCAAATGAGCTATGTAAGATGTAATAAATTATTTTATTCCTGGTTATAAATTTGTATTATGACCATTGTTTCTTGATATTACATCTTAACTCTGGATGCTAGCTATTGATCCAGGGACTAGCATTGTAAACACAGGGATCTCTACCTTATTGAAGGTTGGGAATCTAACATATGGTATCAGAACATTGTGTTGCCTATAGGATTTGTAAACCTAGGAATGGACCAAACCCCTTAGAAATATAGGAGTTGTATTGTTCCAAAACTTATTTACAAACAATCTTGTAAACTCTTTCCTCAACCATTTTGGTTTTGACTCTACATCTCTTCTATTTCAACTTGGTGGATAAAGCATACACCATGGCCAAAGACTTCACCATGTGCAAAGGACTTCAACAACTCTAATGACTTCAACATCTTCAAGTGGTTTCAACCTTATTCTCAACAAGGACTTCAACCTTGGATATCACTAAGGACTACAAGTGAAGACAAGAAAAGTTACTCAAGACTTGAAGACCAAGGAAACACAACTTAGAAGGAACCATCAACACCTTGAAGTTCTGTGAACAAGATTCAAGAAATTCTCCAAGGATACAAAGATCTTGTTCATGAAGAATCAACTAAGATGGATGGAAAGATCTCAAGTGAACCATATAGTTGGACCACCATATTTAGTTTAAGTCAAACCCACCAACTTATGTGGTGTAACAAAAATATCTTTGGTTGCCTAAAAATATGCTTGAAACTTGTTGTTTGAGTGGAATGTTTGTTTGTGATTGCTTGCACATTGCTTGAGTGAATTGTGATGTGTGTGATTAGAATTGATTCCTTAGACATACTTTGCCTATTCTAATCCCAAACCAACCCAAACAGATGACTACTCCAAGGAACTCCAACATCAAGGATGGTGACAACAACAACAACAACCAAGAGGACAACATGAGAGAACTCATAGTAACCCAAACCCAGTTGAACCAAGTGACAGCTTAATTTATAGCCAACACCAGTGAGGTAGATCCAACCATGCAAAGGTTTTTGGAAACCCAAACCCAATTGTTGCATAAGGTGACAGATCAAATGATCAACATGGGAAACAACTCTTCCAAAGGAGTTTGTGACAACAAGGATGACAAAGATGATATTCTAGAAGGAACCCAAGCTTGCAATATTTGTGGAGACAAGGATCACACTTCCAAAGAGCATGAAGATCAATGCCCCAATTGTGAAGAGAAACATCCAGCTAATCAATGCCCCACAACCCAAGCTACTTGTTACTTATGTGAAGGAAATAATCATGTCCCTATCCAATGCCCCATATATTCCATAGTTCAACAAAGGAAACAAGGTGGAGTGCAACAACTGATTGCAGACTACCATGAGAGAGCCAAGTCTACCAAGAAGGATGAAGACAAAGGAAAATCCCAGCCTGCACCTCCATGCAATATGACTCAATTTAAAGGACCAAAGAGGAGACATATGTATTATCCAAGGAGTAAGAAAAGGTCAAGGAGACCAGGAAACATTCCTACCTTTGAGATAACATATGAAGAACATGAACTAGAAGCACTCCTAGCTTTTGAGAAACCCATGAAGAAGAGGTATAAGGAGATTAGCCAAGTGTAGTGCAACAACTGCAAAGAGCTAGGTCATTATGTGTCAACTTGTCCACAGAAGATACGTGAAGAACTCAATCTTATCACATGTTACAATTGTGGTAACCAAGGACATTATGCAAGCAATTGTCCAGAAAAGATGAAGCACAAGATAAAGCCTATGAAGGATCTCAGCCTTGTCACATGTTTCAAGTGTGGAAACAAAGGACACTATGCAGATGTTTGCCCAGAGAAGTTTCAACAGGATCCCAAGAAAACCAAGGTGTAATCTAGTTGGAAACTTTTTAAGGGTGGTAGTACCCTAGATGCTTTGATCCAACATGTAACCCCTAGCCTCCCAAATCTCAGGACGAGATTTATTTTAAGGGTGGTAGCCTGTCACATCCCAAGATTTTCCAAATCTTGTAATGTGAAAAATAAATAAACAAAATAAATAATTGTTGAATTTTAGGGTGAAAAGAAACTTTTGTTTCTAAATGGAAACTTAAAATCCCATCTTGAACAAACTTTGGTTAACATTTGAATCCAACTGAATTCAAATCAAGTGGAATGCATTCTTCATAAATGCATCTGGAAATTTAAGCACTTGAGAAATAAACCAGAACCCTAATGGATTAAAAATCATTTCCAAGTTATCTCCAAGCCTATGGAATTGATCCATATAAAAATTTGTCAACAAAAATTTACAAATGATCAAGAATGACAAATAGAAAGATTATAAGACCATATAAATTGGTTTCACTTAAATTGGAGCCATGAATAAAATCTTATAAATTTAATAAGATAAAGAAATTAAATTCCCAAAGTTAATAAAGCATCTATCAATAAATCCATACCAAATGGTGACCAAATAATCCTAAAGATATTTAAAGGGATAAATAAATATTAAATAAGATTTTACAAATCACCAAGTTTGGATCTTTAAATAAAAGATATGGATTTTATAAGATGAAGAAAGAAATATTAAATAAAGAATATTTAAAGACCAAATTAAATCTTGGCCAAGACCATAAGCAAATGGAATGAATCTAATCCAAATCCAAATCCAAATAAAATAAAAGGATAAATAATTTTCCAAATAAAATGGCATTAACCATTCTATCCCTGTTTTAATAAAGACAAATCTCTAATAAGAATAATTATATAATTCATGAGAAAATAGTACTTTGGGATTTACCCAAGTGGAATAAAAGTTGTTTAAATAATTTAAATAAAATAAATCTTCCAAATAAAATTTAGGGAATTAAAACTATATTTAATTAAAACAAATACCCAATTCAAATGATTTATGAATCATATTAAAAACCTTTCCAAATAATTCAAGATGAATTATTTGACACCCAAATAATCAAATAAAAACCTACTGAAAAGATTTGGAAGGTTTTAGAAACTTAAATGGTGTTTGAAAATATTATTAAATCTTATTTGATTAATACAAGGGCCTAATTTGAATGATTAAAAGACACTAAAAGAATAAGATATTTATTCTAAAAATGATTTCAGTTTGTAATATTAATCAGTATTTGAGTCTTCACAAAATTTGGCAAAGGATTGAATTCAAATTAATGTTTAAATTGTTTAAACAAAATCAAAACAGAATATTAGAATAGAAAAAGAAAAACAAAACAGATAAAAAAATGAATCTGGCCAACCCAGCCCAGCTAGCCCACTAAGCCCAACTCGCAGCCCACCTGCACCCCCTCTGCCGAATCGTTTTTCCACAAAACCTTGCACCCGCAGAGACACCGACAGATGGACCCCACTCTCTTTCACTCGCTGACAACGGACCCCAGCACCACGTCATCGTCTTCCTCGCGTGAAACCCGCCCCCCCCCCCCCTCTTTCCTCCTCGCCGTTACTGACATTTGAAGACGGCTTCAACACGCGTTGATGTCGCGACCATTACTCACCGCGACTGTGCCCTATTAACCGCCCTGGTATCCTTTCCCTTTCCCCCCAGACGCCACACCACCGGAGCCCCCAGGCTGTCCCCAATTTCCCCTGCATCGCCCTCTGCTCCGGCGAGCTTCGCGAGCGATTCCGGCTAGCCTCCTCCTCCCCTCGCCTCCTCGAGCACACGAACGTGAACCCCAGGCCCTGGTGCACCTCTCTGTGGCCTCAGCTCACTCGCGCGTGCCCCCCAGCGTCGGCAACGACGACGACCTGCAGCGCCGTCGTCTGCCTTTTTCTCCGATGAAGCCTCCAGGTAGTAACTGGCCGCCCCTTGTCCTTCCGATGATACGCCTGTGTCCAGTGCACTCGCCCGCATCTAACCCTACCTTTTTCTTGCTTTCCGGTGGACTACAGCCTCAACTCCGACAACTCCCGAACGTGCTGACGCCAGGAGCTTCTCCGGCGAGGAATTCCGACTACACCCGTGCGCCCCTTGATTGACGAGGACCATGTTGAACATCAGAGCGTCAAGGCGATTCTGTTGAGCCATTCCCCTGGTTACCTTGCTTCCTATTTCGCCGGCTCCGCCGCTAGCTGAGCACCGCCACCGCTCACCGTCGCTTAGCACCGCTAGTTCCTCGTTGGGTTGATAGCCGTTAGATGAAGATCGTAGGGATACGATAGATCACTTAAACTGAAACGTTACGCTTGATCTGCACCGCACAATCCCACTTAAATCCTGCGGTCCATGTTGCTGATCCGCGCGAATCGGTATGCACCAGTAGGAAAGCGCCACGTGTCCCTGTCCGTTTGAAATAAAAACAGAAATGTCTATTAGATGTTCCAATTTAAAAAATCCATAACTTTCAAACCACACATCCAAATTTTGCAAATTTTATATCAATGGATTCAGAAAAACAAGCCCTATCCAACCATGCACTTTGTTTAGTAAGTTGCTTCTGTTAAATTGACTGTTTTTGCAGAAACTTGTGTATGCATGTTTAGGATATAAAATTTGTTCTAAAATGATTTTGGGGATAAAATCTTGGGCAAACGGTTTGTTTTGAACCTACTGACCATAGGAATCAATTTGTGGTTTCAAAAATATATTTGGTGAAGCAAAAGAATAAACTTTTGATTTAAACCATTTCTAGTCAAATAAAAGTAATGTTTATTTATTAAAAATGCTTTTGGGAGAAAATCTTTGGGAAATGTTTTGGAATAAACTCTCTGACCCCAAGCACCAAGTTTTATGATTTAAAAATGTATTTGGTGAACCACATAAAATTGTTGTTTTGCTAAAGGCATTTTCAGCCACATAAAATATTGATTTTGTTCAAAAATGGTTTAAAGGTAAAATCTTTTGCAAATAGTTTTGCCACTTTATAAAATGACCAACAAGTGTTTTATAATGTTTATAACCTATTATAAACCACTTTTGTAAATAAAACAAAGTTTGGCATGCTTGCATGCATTGTTTTGTTTCTATCATTTTATGTGATGTTTTACTTGAATGGTAGATTGAAATTGTGCCCTTGCTTGATTGAATTGTAGTAATTTGAAGAGTGTGATCATTGCAAAGACAAGGAGTGAACTTATATTCTCTACCAAAAAGGCAAGTGATGCTTCATACTTTCGTCCCATTATTTTCACTATGCATTAGTGATATTTCTAAGTAGGACTTGCATGGAATTTTTGCTAAGTGTAAACTATGCCATGGGAAATCCTAGTAGATGAAACCTTAGTAGAATTTTCCTAAGTTAAGATTCCTACTACTATCATGCTTAGCTTTGCTAGTAGAAAACAAGGGTGGAATATATATTCATGCTATGGAATATTTCTAAGTCAAGGACTTATGTTTTGTTTAATAAAACAACTAAGTGAATGAATCACCTGGGTGGAATGGAAGGAATGGTTTGTGTTGAGTGGTTCACAAGGCCCATTTCTATGGTTTACCTTGTGTATCTCACTTGTGGATGGCCATCCAGGAACAAAGAGATTTGAGATGTCAAATGTTGAGAAGCTTCAAGTGCAGCCACTTGGCATTATGGGCTCTGCCTGGATCATATAGGTTGCAAGAACTTAGCCAAATGGACAGTTGGTGGTAGGGGATGATAGGTTGGAACGCGTCCATTCTAGTCTAAGGGAAGGCTTCTGAAAGATATTGTCTTGGTGAAACCAAGTCTTGTGGGGAAAGTGCACCACCTCTGCAGAGTGTAAAATCTAAGTACTTCGCCATGTCCCTGGCAAAGGACAATTTGAGCATCAAGACATGGAAGCTATCAATAATCTCCTCAACCCAATTTCTAGGTTAAAAACTTGTGGTTGAACAAGGGTTGAAGGATCACCAATTTCTATTGGGAGATGCCTTGTGAATGTTTTTGTCAAGCAAAAACTTAGTGTTTTCAAATGATAAGGAAAATCTATTTTGAGCAAAGCAAGCCTAAGCTCCACTTAGCCAAATGCATATAGATGATAGACTCCACTATATTACCATAGTATCACTTGCCAATACAATTCAAATGTATTGACCTTTGTGGCTGTAACTTATTATGTTGCAGGTTTCTTTGATGTTAGAGAAGTTTATTGATTAGGATTACAAGTCTACAACCAACATGTCTGCCTGTGGCACTTTGAAGATGAAGGACCCCATGCTATTGTTATATTCTACTGCATTGTAATGAGATAGCCAAATGAGCTATGTAAGATGTAATAAATTATTTTATTCCTGGTTATAAATTTGTATTATGACCATTGTTTCTTGATATTACATCTTAACTCTGGATGCTAGCTATTGATCCAGGGACTAGCATTGTAAACACAGGGATCTCTACCTTATTAAAGGTTGGGAACCTAACAGGTTACCTCCATCCTTCTTGTCCACAAACAAGACAGGTGATCTCCATGGTGACGCACTTGGTTGAATCAATCCTATTTCCAGCATGGAATCCAGTTGCTTCTTCAGTTTTGCTAGCTCTGACGGGTTCATACTATAGGGTCTCTGGGCTATGGGTCCGGTTCTGGTGATTAGTTCAATGATAAACTTGATATCCCGATCTGGGGGCATACCGGGCAAAACATCTGGAAATACATCGGGGTATTTACAGACTATCCGGACTTGGTCAATGGTAGGTTAGGCTATACTCTTGTTACACTTGAATTGGCGAGGTAAGGTTTCAGATATATGCTCGACTGATATTCTGGCTGTACTGGTCATGGTTATGGCTTTCTTGGCACAGTCAATCAATCCTTTATGTTTGGACATCCAATCCATTCCTAGTACTACTTCCAAACCTTTAGTTCCGAGTACTATCAGATTAGCATAAAAATCTGTGCCATGGATTCGGATAGGGACGGCTTTGCAGATTTGCCTAGCCGTGGTGGTTGATCCGGGAATTCGAACGATCATAACATGCTTCAGTTTTGTTGGTTGAATTTTACTAGTGCATGCAAATTCTTCGGTGACAAATGAGTGTGATGCACCAGAATCAAATAACACTCATGCAAGTACTGAATTAACAGAAAACATACCCAGCACGACGTCTGGCGCTTCCTGAGCTTCTTCAGCATGCATGAGAAAAAGACGGCCATTGCGGTTGAGTGAATTCCCTGGGGCAAACCTTCTTCCTTGCTGAACACGACGCTGCTGCTGAGCTGGGGCGTTGGCATTGGGTGCTGCGACATTATTCTTGTTGGGGCACTCGTGGGAATAGTGGTCTTTATTTCCATAGTCATAACAAGTCACTTGCGACTTGTCCTTTGCTGCTACAGGCACGGCATTGCTTCCAGTCCTCGGGGCAGTGTTGGTGTTGGCGGTAGCATTGTTGTTGTTGAACTTGGGTGGGGCACGGTTGAAATCGCTAGAGTTGTCGGGGTTGTTGTGATTTCCTCCGGGTCTAGGGTTTCCACGGTTGGGATAGGTCGGACGGTTCATCGGGGGTCTGTTGGTTCTTGCGGCAAATCCTGGAGATGGGTTAGGGCGATACTTTGGGGTCTGATGGGTTCCTGGCTGATGCATCATACGACGCTTGCGGTTCTCATTGGCTTGGTTGATCTTTCCTTCCATCTGGATAGCAGAGTCGACAAGGGCTTCAATATCAGCAAAGGGGATATTGACTAACACTGTCTGCATCTCATCGTGCAGACCATTCAGGAATCTTTCTTTCTTCTTGGCTTCGGTGTCGATCTCATCCGGGGCATACCTAGCTAATGACAAGAATTTGTCACGGTATTCCACTACAGTCATCCGTCCTTGCTTCAGTTCTCTGAACTCGTCTCTCATCCTCTTGATCAAACCCGGTGGCACATGGGTTCTGCTAAACTTGACCTTGAATTCGTCCCAGGTCATCATCTGGCCTCCGGTCATTGCGCGAACAATGTTCCACCATGCCCTGGCATCTCCGGCTAGATAGTGGGTGGCGAACAAAACTTTCTCGTTGGCTTCCACTCCGGCGACTTCTAGGTTATTTTCCATGGTTTGCAACCAATCATCGGCGTCTAGGGGTTCTTCCGACTTAGTGAAAACAGGTGGGTTGGTATTCTGGAAATTCTTGAGTTTAGATCCATGGTTGTCCTTATTTCCATGGCCTTGGTTATTGTGGGCTAGTTGGGCTATCTGCTGCAGGGTGGCTAGGTTGGCTTGACGTTCCGCTCTTTCAGCTTCGCGGTCCGAAGTCAACATTTGCAGTATCTGCAACATCGGGTCCAGGGATGAACCACTTCCTCCACGTGGCATCTGAAGATTGAGATAGATCGTGAGAAAAGAGGGAAATTTCTAAGGTTTTGGGTCTTTGAAAAGTTTTTAAAGTTTGACTCAGATTTTTCTAGCAACTTGATTTTTCATTCATTCATTCATAGCACCCGATACAACACACACCACAACAAAGAAAAACAGATGGTTTTAAGAACCATTCTGAAAACTACGATACAGTGGGACCGAATACTACTCACTTCGCTAGTGCTCAAGTGCTACTACTCCTCGGAATCTGTGGCTTCATCATCCTCATCGGTGAAGAAATCCATAGCCTGATCCTCCAGAAAATCATCATCATCGCTGAGGTAGGAGTAGGGGTCTCCACGAAGATCCTCTCCGGCATTCTCCCTTTCCTCTAACGTCATGTCTCTCTCGTGGATGGTCTCCTCCAAAGATGAGAAACCATGGCGAAGACGGGCAATGATGCGCTCCTTCTTGTCGAGCTGACGGCGGCGAGACTTGCGATCCTTTGCTAACATGGCGATGGTCTGATCCTTCATCTTGATGATGGCAGACTTGTGGTTGGAGTAGTCACGGCAGTTATCCAACTCCTGCTGTCGATCGTACATCATGAAGCTGAGGTGGTCCAATTGAGTCTTCAGTTCGGGGTGGTATGGTGCTTCCAGTGGTTGTCCATTTGCATCACGCCTCGGGCAAAACTCAAAGCGAGTACCCTTGATCTGATTGATGCTTTGCCCACACAGACGGGAAAGAGCTTCCTACATGGCCCTGGCAAGTCCATCGAGCCAGTTGTTCTCTCTTAAGGTAAACTGAATTCGTTCCGCAGTGGGAGGTTCAATCTTTCCTCGGAGACTTGCAACAATTAGCCACTGCAGATCTTCTCCTCCTTGATCATTGAGCTGAGCTCCAAAGAACTCGGGGTGCGGAGGCTCCAGAAGTTCCGAAAGCTGGTCCAAATCCCTCTCAAAGATAAGGTCTCCTCCATTCCCCAACTGATAAAACTTGCTGTACTTCACGTCCATCTAAAAGAATATAGGATGAGTAAGTTAGTAGAGTGATTAAGTGTGTCAATATTTTATGCATATTGCAAGAGTTTTTGAGGAACATGAATTTTCATGAAAGAATCAAAGGGATAAGAATAAGAATAAGTTTTTGGTAAATATTTGTTTTCTTTGGTTTTGAAACTAAGTTTTTGATTCAACGTCCAATCTAACTAGGGTCTCCTATGGTCAGGATGGCTCTGATACCAACTTGTCAACACCCGGATTTTTAATCCCAAATGCCTGTTGTGCCATACATCGCAATCCCGGGATTACCATTTTTGCGAGATATAACAGAATTGGATACCATAGTACATCATCCATTACAAACCGTACATAAGTTCTTACACAAATAGGGATCTCATGATCCAGTTCTTAATACAACTTCAAGGAGCGGAATACGTAATAATAATGGTGGCGTAGGTGAAGTTCCATCTTCGGGTTCACAGGCAATGCTGACGATGGGAGATGATCCTAGTTGTCGTAACTTTCCTGGGGTCCATCCTCCAGGTACTCCTCTTCATAGTCTGGCCATGGGAATAGCCAGGGACAAAGCCATGAGTACTCTTTAAGTACTCGCAAACTAATACTAACAAGTGAAAGGGGTTTTTGATAATAGGACACTAGGCTCTAGGGTTATTTTGCAAAAGCCAGATTTATCTCTACTAAGTTTAGAAGCAACGAATGCTAGTTAAGGTTTTATAACACCTAAGTGGGAACTTGTATCTCATATCACAACCCTGTTGTGGTCAAGTCAATGTCTCAGTTCATTTCACAAGTCTTTTGAAAACATCTGACGGGAGAACAGTATGGCCACTCCAACTGTCCATAACCGCGGACGCGGCTATTCGAATAGTTTGACACTCTGCAGAGATTGTACACTTTCACCACAACATTCGATACATCCGTCAGGAACAAATCCTGAATTCACCATACTCAGTATGCGGATAATCAATCCTAACCTTTCAATTACACGCCCTAGTATAAGCACCTCTCCTGTGAGTTTGGCCTCACAACCATGACCAACTGTCATCTTGGGTACTGCACAGGTGGACAATCTTCACAAGGTAGCCTCAGCTCAGACCTTGGCCGTGAGGGAACCAATACTAAGGTATATAAGTTTACAGTCAAGGCCTACCCAATTCTCGGGTATTGTGGTTGTACGATAAAATTGGAATGGTATCGCATCCAGACAACCATCAGTTTTATAAAGGGCTAAGGCTCATGCCTCATCATTTTCATCACCAAAATCATCAAGTGTTCGGAAACATATGTCCAAAACATTTCAATAGAATGATCCATCATTCCAAGGTTTTCATAACCATTTTGCCACCAAGTATTCCCATCTAAAGTTGATCAAGTTTTATGCTTAGCACTAGCATCTACAAGTGGGGGTAAGCACTAATGAGGGGTGGTACACTAGTGGAGTTTAACTAAGTTTAATCTTATGCCTTAGGATGACATCAAGATTATCTAGCTTAGGCCAAATTTTATGCTCTTTATGCAACCTTCAATTATCTTTCTAATATCTACAATTTACTTAAGGAAGCTCTAAGTACTAGCTTTGATAAAGAAATAAAGTAATAAAGCTTGTAAGTAAAACTAGGATTGGTTTATCAAGTGGATATGATCACATATGCTTAAGGCATATAGTGGGCATAGTAACAAGTGATGGTTTGTTGCATCAGTAGAGTATCTTGCAAGTGTTAGCTTGCATTGGTCCACTTGATTAATAAAGCTTGCAAGTATTGGCTTGCCTTGTGCAGAGCAGTGGTTGAAGTTCTCCTCGGCTTCTTCTTCGTAGAATCCTCCTTCCTCCTCGTATCCTTGGTCGGTACTAGCGTCTATAAATACATACGATGTACACAATCACCAAACAATACTTAACTACTTGCAATCATCACACAAAAGGGTCCTATATATGATCTAACATCATCACTAATATTACAAGATTAAAGTTTGGTTTAATCCCTTTTATTTTTAGAAAAGTAATTTCTACTCATTGAAAAACTACTTAAGATTTAATATTCTCCAAACCAAAACATGGGATCATGTTGACACATGTCATCACCACATATTTTAGTCCATGAGAATGTGATTTAAAGTGGTGTCACAATTTAATAAGGTTTTACCCTTTTATTTTAATTAATTAAAGTGGCTAGAAATGCCTATGGGGCATTCTTTTATTACTTGAACATTATTTCTGTAAGTAAACCTATATATTTTTATATATTATGAAAGGTATGGTTAAATGTGATTTTTGAGAGTTGGAATCAACTCAAAATCTATTATGGTTTTAATTTGAAAAATGTTTGAATGCAGAAAAGCTCCTGCCTTGTTATTTTTACCATGGATGATCTATAGATCCAAATGACTTGAATCCAACGGGCTTGGATTCAGCATTCCCATACCTTTCTAAAAAAATTGGTTTCATCAAATTTGGTTCACTGAATCGACCTGGGTTTGAAACTGGGTACAGAAGTGTGTTTGGAATAAAATGGAAAAGGTTAAATTCAAATAACTGGGCTGCGCGGGAAAGGTTAACGGGCCGACCCAGTGACACTCCGCAGCACGGGGCTCAGCTGACAGGGGGGTTCCACCAGTCAGTGGCTCTTTAAATGCGAAGCGGTATGGGGCAATATCGGCCACACGATCTAAGTCTAATCCAATGGCTGAGGGTCGTCGTCCACGTCGGGCAACTCCGGCAGGACTGAAACCTAGCGCGGCTAGTAGGGGTCGTCGGGGGATCATCGGGGTTCGTGCGAGGGTCGGCGAGGCGGCCGAACGACGAAGTCGATGACAGCGAACTCAGGGGTGGTCGCGGCAGCTCCTGGGGTGGACGAAATCGACGGCGCCCTTCTTCTCCAGAGGCAGCCTGCTCCGGCGCAATTCCGGCGATGCGCTGCTCGCCTTGCTCCGGGACTAAGGTGGGATGGTTCTGGGTGAGAGAGGAGTGGAATGGTGTGAAGAATTCGAGCGGGGGAGGCCTCTATTTATAGTCGCGGCGGTGAGACCGAACGGCATGGGCGGGCGACGGTGGCGACATGGCTACGGGCTGCTAGAGGCATGGCCGGCGGTGGCGATCGCTTGGTGGTTTCCTGGCGATGCTCTATGGCTTTAATGCGTGTGTAGGGGCGGTGCGGTTTGGTCTGGAACACGCGACGCTCTGCGCGGCAGAGGCGGCGTCTTCGACGGTGAGTGGTGGCTACGGGGCACAAGCGGTGCAATGGGCATGTCTGGCGTGTTCCTAGGATGGTGGCGATCATGTATGCACGCGGCGAGGGCGGCGCGCGGTCTGTGGGCTTTGGTCGAGCGTGGCGCTCTGGCGCATGCTCGGCACGGTTGGCAGAGGCACGGGCGCGGCGTTCCTGGGTGTTGTGTTCGACGTCTTCGAGGCAGGGCTGATCGAGAGGGGACGGTGAAGCATGGGTGATCTCCTAGACAAGGTTGGCACAACTAGTTTCCTCCCTAGCTTGCTGTCGACATGTGGGTGGCAAGGGTGGCTTCGGCTGTTCACCATTGATGGTTTTGGCAAGCTTACATTGGTGCTAGTGCTTTGTTAATCTTGCTAGATGATCTACTGAGCTGGTTGTGAGCTAGATAGGGAACCAGTTAGGCTCAAAACACTGCACACTATAGTGTTTTGATTTTGTTTGATTTGTGTCTGCCAAGTGTTTGATGAAATGGCCGCATGATGTAACATCCCTAAAATCATGTTTTCAAAGATTGCATATCATTCATGCATGCATATCATTTAGGGATCAAATATCAAACCCATCTCAAGAAAACAAAGCACTAAGTGCTATTATTTTATGTCATCAAGCATTAATCAAATACCACTTTCAAATGGAGAATTTTTGGTTCAAAACAAAACCTTGTTGCTCTCAGAATGTTTTGCTTATTTGCTATTGCTTAAACCAAAAATTTGCAAAACAAATGTGAATTTAAAACCATTTTCAAAACTTGATCAAATAAAGTGCCATGTCACTGCTTATTTTTGTTTGATCAATAGGACCAAGCTAATACAGAGAGACCACATGTTTTATACCCAGAAATATGATTGTTACACTCTACAAAAATCTAGAACAAATTTGAATTCAAATGGCTTTTGAATTTGTTTGAAAATGGATTCAGAAAATCGAAACAGAAATAGAAAATGAATAGAGAAAAGGAAAAAAGTCCGGCGCTAGTCATTTGGCCCAACAGAGAAACCAGCCCACTAAGCCCACCCGGGTCGTTTCCCCCTTCTCTCTCTCTCTCACCCGCACCCGCACTACCCCGCAGACACTGCCACTGGGCCCGAGCAAGGTCAGCACCTTCTTCTCCACCCCCGCGCGCACAGACCCCGTCGTCACCGCCGTTTCCTCCAGAAACGCCGCGTTGATTCCTCGCTTAATTGGCATTGATCCGCAGCGTAATTCCCTCGCCCCTCCTGGCTACTTAATCACCTCGCCACCGCGGTCATTCCCTCCCCCCCACACAGCACGCTCACCTCGCCACCAGGCTGCCAGTATTTCGAACTGCACCGCCGCTGCCCGACGAACTCCGGCAAGCGATTACGGTGAGCTCCGACCACCCCTCTGCTTTTGGTTCAAACGAGCGTGACCCTCGTGTCCTTACTCATCTGCTGACACCTCTAGTTTGCCTGCTCATGACCCAGGTCGCCATCTTCGTTCACGCCCGCGAACGCCAGAGCCGCCGCTCAACTCCGACGAGCGATTTAGGTAAAATCCGTGCGCCCCTTGACCCCTCATTCATGCTATCAGGTCCATCGTGTCCTTGCGCAGCTGCTAACACCATTGGCTTGTGCTAGGGTGATCCCGAACGTCGTCAACGTCACTGCCTGCACGAACCCGACGCCGCCAGCAACTCCGACGAGACCCTGCCGCTGCATCTATGCGCCCCTTGACAAGCCACCGCCACGTTGAGCTTCAGCACACCACCGCGAGCCTGGTAAGCATCTCCGACGATCCCAAACCCCCCTATATCCACCACGCCGCCGTAGACAGAGCCGTCGCCAGCAGCCATTGCGCCGCCCATCTGTGGTCAAAGCGTCAAGGATCGTTGGATCCAGATCTAGAGGCTAGGATTAGATTAGAGGGCGAAGTGGTATGTTTTAATCTGAGACGTGCATCGTCACTTAGATCTTGCGGCTCGCAAGCGTGATCCGCCCGAACCGGTACCAACCAATAGGAACACGCCGCGCGTCTGTTAGTTTGATTTAAAATCTGAATTTAGATCTATTAGATGTTTAAACTTGTTTAATTCATAACTTTTGATTCCCACGTCCAAATTTGACAAATTTTATATCAATGGAATCAGGAGAGAAAGCCCTTTCCATATATGCAATGTGTTTAATGTTTTGTTTCTGTTAAAATGGTTATGTTTACAGAAACATGTGTAGGCCTATTTTGTGTATAACAAAAATTTGGGAAATGTTTTAATGCTCAAATAAAAGTTGTTTGGCAAGTTTTGAGCTTGTTTATGAATCAGTACTATGCACTTGTCTTGTTGAGTATAGAAAAATCATCACATATCATATTGCATGCATCCATATATTTTTGCTTGTATTTATTTTGTATGTGATTTGGTGCTATCATTTTATGTGTAGATTTTGGTGCAAATAGTGATTGTGATTGTGAGGATTGTAGCTACTCTCCAAACTATCAAGGAAAGTGGTGCTTCATGATTTTATTCCTATGATTTTAAATATGCATTAGAAATATTTAGCTAGTCTTGCATGGATATTTTTTATCTATATGCTATGCTTGGGAAATCCTAGTAGTTGTAGAATTGCTAGAATTATTTCTAAGTCTTATCAATGCCATGCTTAGCCTAGCTAGTAGAAACCAAGGGTGGTTATATTCATGCTATGAATAAATATTTCTAAGTCTTTGGACTATGTGTTTTCTTAATAAAACAACTAAGTGAATGAAACACCTGGGTGGAATGGAAGGAATGGTTTATGTTGAGTGGTTACACAAGGCCCATTTCTATGGTTTACCTTGTGTATCTCACTTGTGGAAAGCCACCTAAGAACAAAGGGATTTGAGAGGCCAAATGTTAAGAAGCTTCTAGTGCAGCCACTTGGCAATAGGGGCTCTGCCTGGATCATATATGTTGCAATAACTTAGCCATTTGGACAGTTGGTGGTAGTGGGATGATAGGTTGGAGCGCGTCCATTTGGTCTAAGGGAAGGCTTCTAAAAGGTCCTATCTTGGTGAAAATCAAGTCTTGTGGGGAAAGTGCACAACCTCTGCGGATGGAAGAATCTAAGTACTTAGCCATGTCCCTGATATTGGACAACTTGAGCATCAAGACATGGAAGCTATCAAGAATCTCCTCATACCAATTTCTAAGTAAAACTTGTGGTTGAACATGGGTGAAGGACCCCAATGTCTATTGGTGGTTCCTTGGGAAAAGTTTTTGACAAAGAAAAACTTAGTGTTTTCAACTGATAGGTAAAACCTATTTTGAGCAAAGCAAGCCTAAGCTACAATGAGCCAAAATGCATGTAGTATTTAGTCCACCAATATTCTACTAAGGTATCACTTGCCAATACTATTCCAATGTATTGACCCAATGTGGCTGTAACTTGTGATGTTGCAGGATATTCTGATGATGATTAGGAGTCATGAGTCTACACTCAACATGCTTGCCTGTGGCACATGAAGATGAAGACTTATTTATATTATTATATATTTGAACTCTTGTATTAGGCATGTGGCCATGGAGTTGTAAAAGACTATGTTTGTCTCTGGAATGATATGTAATAATGACCTTTGTTTATGTGTACTTCATCTTAAACTGTGGATGCTAGCATTGATCCAGGGACTAGCATTGCAATCACAGGGATCCTTTCCTTTATAAAGGAGGGATCTTATAGATGGTATCAGAGCACTGTGTTGCCTGTAGGATTATGACCCTAGGATTGGGAACCACTAAGGAAATTTTTCAACAACTTCCACACTTGTCTTTTCTTCTCGTAAACTTTTCTAATCTTCTTTTTCATCTCTATTTGTAGATGAACTCCATCAACGAAGCCGTGAAGAAGGGACCACTCATGACTATGACTTTGGAATGTGATACAGAGTTCCCCAAGGCTCTCAAGGACCTTATGGTTGCCATGGGAATACATGGTGCAGCTGTGTACAAAGGTTTTCCTGTGATGGATGAAGGAGTTGAGTACTGGTGGGTGCAACTTCACTTGTATAAAAACAAGGAAGACAACCATAAGGACTCAGGATTTTGCATGGTCACCAACACAATGATGCACACCACATTCTTTGATTCAGCAAGGGATGCAGCTTGGAGAGCCATCAAAGAACTTGGTGATAGAATCAAGTGTAGAATGCTTAACACCCAGAATGACCTTAGGGAAGAAAAGAAGCATACCCAAGAGTTAGAGGCTACCAACCAAATCCTAAGGAAGGACATCATAGACTTAGCAATGGAGTCTTGTGATCTAGACAAACAGATTGCCTCTAGGGATGCCCTGTTAGCCAACTTGGCAAGTGAGATGGGATTGTAATGTACCACATTAGTTGGACCACCACACTTATCATTTTATTTTTCCAAATGTTGTTTAAAATAAGTTGAACCTTGGTTGTTGTAATGGATCCATGTATGCCATGACTTGTGTGTTTTTATTTCCAATGTTATGCATGTGATGCCTTGTCTTGTGATTTGTCTTGAATTGTATTGATCCTAACTTTTTCTATCTTATTAAATAGATGCCTAATGTTACTATCAGCACGGCTGAAGAGTTCAAGGGAACTCGTTTTGGCCCTCGTATTATTGAGCTCACTAGTCTGCTCAATCTCCCTCTTCCTACCATCATGGTGCTTCCCCTCACCAAGTTTGAGAGGAAAGACCTTTGGGGCTTCAAGGTTAATCAGCCCGGACGCCAGACTGAGCCTACCACGGAGGCAATCATCTTCAAGCTCATGCATGATGACAAGGAGAGAGGCCTAGAGGTAGTCATGCAGGACTTGATTGGACGTCTGTTAGGGAGACACTCTCGACAGGTTAGAGGTACTCACATCCACACCTTCGGTAGACATGATGAGGATGGTGAGGCCATTGACTTTGAGGATACTTTGAGAGAGACAGCAGAGCCGATTCGTCTATACCTCCAGGACTTAGAGGTTCTTCTTAGGCACGTGGACACTGATAGGACAAACGTCATGCTCAGCAATGACGAACTCCAGGTGCAACTTCGTGAGAAGGACAAGCTCTTCGCGGAGCAAGATGAGATAGTCAAGGAGATGGAGGCCAAGTTTGAGAGTCAAGACACAAAGTTCAAGAGCCAAGAGAAACGAGTCCAAGATAGGAACAAGAGGATTCGAGACATGACTGCAGAACTGGAGGCCAAGGACTTCGAGCCCGAGCATCAGCAGACTGTGATTGAGAGGCTTCGTTCACAGAAGAGGTCTCTCATAGCCAAAGTAGATACCTTGACCACCAATGTCGAGGAATACAAGACCACTATGGAGAATGCAGGTCTTACATTTGTCGAGGAGGAGGTTGATGCCGAGGAGTAGTGATGACTACTCATGTACTTTTATTTATCATGTCTTTGATTATTGAGTCACAATGACCATACAACATGTGGATGGCTTGCTATTGGTGTGTTTACTTTGCAAACTTGTCGTTTATGTTGTTGAACTATTATTATTATGATGCATGTTTGGTGAATGTTTATGTGATGTATTGTGCATGTTAGCATCTATGGGTATCTCATTCTTATCTCTATTGAACAAACCACAGATGCCTCCCCGACGTGCCAATCCCAACCCCAACAACAACAACATCACTACTGAGATGCAGCAAATGATGACAGCTCAGACTCAGCTGATGCAAATGATGACTACTTTCATCCAGAATCAGAACAACAACAACAACAATAACAACAATAACAACAACAATAATCAGAACAAACCACCGGGTTTTGACATGCTTACCAGGTTCTTGAGACTGAGGCCAGAAAAGTTCTCAGGAACTACTGATCCTATGGTGGCCAATGATTGGCTACGCTCTGTGAACAAGGACTTAGTGACAGTTGGCTGTACTGATGAAGAGAAAGTCAGATTTGCAGCTCACTTATTGGAAGGACCAGCAGCCACTTGGTGGGATAACTTCCAGATCACCACTCCCATTGAGGATGTGACATGGGCTATCTTTGAAGATGGTTTCCGTACTGATCACATCTCATCCGGAGTGATGAGTTTGAAGAAGAAAGAGTTCCATAACTTGAAGCAGCGCCACCGCAGTGTGGCTGAATATATTGAAGAGTTCAACAATCTGGCGTGTTATGCACCGGATGAAGTTGACACTGATGCTAAGAGGAAGGAAAAGTTCCTTGAAGGGTTGAATGATGAACTGAACCTGCAGCTATCTGTGGCCTATGTTCCCACATACCAGTCTCTTTGTGACAAGGCTGCTATTTTGGAGAGCAAAATGAAACAAGTGGAAAGCAGGAAGAGAAAGCACTCTGACAAGGACAACTCGAGATCGTCTCACAAGCGTTCCCATTATGATGACAGTGGAAGTTCTGGATCCCACAAGCATGGGAAGTTCAACAAGCACCACAACCACAACTATCATCATGACAACAAGAGTCACCGTAGTCATGACAATGACAAGTACAATAATCACAAGGGTGGATATAAGAGCCACCACAGTGGAAGTGGCAGTGGAAGCCAGCCTGTCAAGAAAGATCTTAGTCAGGTTGAGTGTTTCAAGTGCAAGAAGATGGGGCATTATGCAAATGAATGCCCAGAAAAGAAAGTTGAAGGACCCAACAAGCCCAACCCTTTCCAGAAAGGGAAGTGAACCACATCAATGTGGAGGAAATCTATGAGGAGCCATATGCTGTTGCTGGTAAGTTCAAACTCAATTCTATTCCAGCACTTGTACTTTTTGATACTGGAGCATCGCATTCATTCATATCAAAAGCATTTGTTGATAGAAATGGGTTTCCAACTGAAAACATTGGGTGTCCAATAAAAGTAAGTTCTCCAGGTGGAGACATGATAGTAAGTCTCGGATGCCGGGTTCTAGCGATAGAGTTTGGAAAACATAAGTTTCCAGTAAGTCTGATAATCCTAGATTCCCAAGGACTGGATGTGATTTTGGGAATGGATTGGATGGCTAAGTATGAAGGAGTACTGGATTGTGCCAATCGTACTGTTGCACTCACAACCCCGGAAAAGAAACGGATTAGATTCAAGTCTAACTTTGAATCAAAAGGGAGTAAGCTAAATTCTCTTAAGGGGGTTAGCATAGACAGTGTGCCTATTGTGAGTGAATATCCAGATGTGTTTCCGGAAGAATTGCCGGGAATGCCACCAGATAGAGATGTGGAGTTTCTTATTGATTTGTTACCAGGATCTGGACCAATAGCAAAAAGACCATACAAGATGTTAGTTGATGAGTTGAAAGAACTCAAGAAGCAGCTTGGAGAACAGTTGCAGAAAGGTTTTATCCAGCCAAGTTCCTCATCTTGGGGAGCACCAGTTTTGTTTGTGGAAAAGAAAGATAGAAGTCAAAGGTTATGCATAGATTACCGTTCACTCAATGAGGTGACTATCAAGAACAAATACCCTTTGCCTAGAATCAATGACTTGTTTGATCAGTTAGAAGGAGCTTGTGTGTTCTCAAAGATTGATCTCCGTTCAGGTTATTTCCAGCTCAAGATAAGGGAACAAGACATACCTAAGACAGCTTTCAACACAAGGTATGGATTGTATGAGTATACCGTGATGCCATTTGGTTTGACCAATGCACCAGCATACTTCATGAATATGATGAACAAAGTGTTCATGGAGTTCCTTGACAAGTTTGTCGTCGTATTCATCGATGACATTCTAATCTACTCCAAGAGCAAGGAAGAGCATGAAGGACATTTGCGATTGATACTTGAGAAGCTTAGAGAACATAAGTTGTATGCCAAATTTAGCAAGTGTGAATTTTGGTTAAATGAAGTTGGATTTCTTGGACACATTGTGTCAGCAGATGGTGTAGCAGTTGATCCTGCTAAAGTTTTAGCTGTAACTGAATGGGAACCTCCCAAGTCAGTGAAAGAGGTTCGTAGTTTCCTTGGCTTAGCAGGTTACTATAGAAGGTTCATTGAGAATTTCTCCAAGGTAGCTAATCCTATGACAGAATTGCTAAAGAAAGACAAGAAATATGCTTGGTCTGAAGGTTGTGAACTCAGTTTCCAAGAATTGAAGAAGAGACTAGTGACAGCACCAGTCTTATGTTTGCCAGATTTGGAGAAAGATTTCCAAGTATATTGTGATGCATCTCATCATGGATTAGGTGCAGTACTTATGCAAGAAGGAAAAGTTGTGGCTTATGCCTCGAGACAACTCAAAACTCATGAAGTAAACTACCCTACTCATGATTTAGAGTTAGCCTCTGTTGTCCATGCACTCAAAACATGGAGACGTTATATTTTGGGAAAGCGATGTGAAGTGTTCACAGATCACAAAAGTTTGAAGTATATTTTCACGCAGAAAGAAATTAACATGAGACGAAGAAGATGGCTAGAACTCATCAAGGACTATGACTTGAGCTTGCAATATCACCCCGGTAAAGCAAATGTTGTAGCGGATGCTCTAAGCCGTAAGGTTTTTGTGAATGGCCTTACTAAGGGAGAATTGACAGATGATCTGTGTGCCCAATTTAGAGATCTCAGATTGGAGATTGTGCCTGAAGGACATCTCATGTCTTTGGATGTTCAACCTACTTTGTTGGACAAGATCAAAGAATCCCAAAAGACAGATATGGAAATTGAAGAGATTAAGGAAAAGATTGGCAAGGGAAAAGCCAAAGGATTCCATGAAGATGAACAGGGTACTTTATGGCATGGAAAACGTATCTGTGTTCCACAAGACCCGGAGCTTCGGAAACTGATTTTACAAGAAGCACATAACTCACCATATTCTATTCATCCGGGTAACACCAAAATGTACATGGATATGAAGGAAAGATTTTGGTGGAATAATCTCAAGAAAGACATCGCCGGACATATTGCTTTGTGTGATGTATGTAGTAGAGTGAAAGCGGAACATCAGAAACCAGCAGGATTGTTACAACAACTACCTATTCCTGATTGGAAGTGGGACAAGATTGGCATGGATTTCATCACCGGATTGCCAAGGACCAGGTCAGGATATGATTCTATTTGGGTAGTAGCGGATCGCTTAACTAAAGTGGCTCATTTTATACCCGTGAAGACAACTTACACAAGTGCTAAGTTAGCCAAGATTTATATGAACAGAATTGTATGTCTACATGGAGTGCCCAAGAGTATTGTGTCTGATAGGGGAACCCAATTCACTTCTCATTTTTGGAGGCAGCTACATGAGTCATTGGGAACGAGGTTGGAATTCAGCACTGCATTTCATCCTCAAACTGATGGACAGACAGAAAGGACTAATCAGATTCTTGAAGATATGTTGAGAGCATGTGCTCTAGACTATGGAGCCAGTTGGGATGAAAGTCTTCCTTACGCAGAATTTTCTTACAATAACAGCTATCAAGCCAGTATTGAAATGGCACCATTTGAGTTTCTCTATGGGAGAAAGTGTACCACCCCATTGCTATGGAATGGTGTGGGAGAAAGAAGTTTGTTCGGACCAGAACTAATCAAAGAAGCTTAAGAGAAAGTCAAACTAGTTAAGGACGGGTTGAAGATAGCACAGTCCCGACAAAAGAGCTACGCAGATCCTAAACGTAGAGAAGTCATCTATGAAGTAGGTGACCGAGCTTATCTTAGAGTATCACCACTTCGTGGAGTGAAAAGGTTTGGAGTCAAAGGAAATTTGGCCCCAAGATATGTGGGACCATTCAAGATTCTGAGTCGAAAAGGTGAAGTAGCTTATAAGATTGAATTCCAGAGTCTTTGTCAGTTGTTCATAATGTGTTTCATGTGAGTCAGCTTAAGAAATGCCATCCAGAAATGCAAGAAGCTTCTTTGAAGGATATTATACCCTTGGAAGAAGTCCAATTGGAAAGTGATCTCACCTATGAAGAGAAACCTATCAAGATACTTGATACTACAGAAAGAGTTACTCGGACTAAGACTATCAAATTCTGCAAAGTTCAATGGAACCATCATTCTGAAGAAGAAGCAACTTGGGAAAGAGAAGATGATCTTCGGAAAGACCACCCTCACCTATTTGCTAGCCAATCCGAATCTCGAGGGCGAGATTCACCTTAAGGGAGTTAGATTTGTAACATCCCTAAAATCATGTTTTCAAAGATTGCATATCATTCATGCATGCATATCATTTAGGGATCAAATATCAAACCCATTTCAAGAAAACAAAGCACTAAGTGCTATTATTTTATGTGATCAAGCATTAATCAAATACCACTTTCAAATGGAGAATTTTTGGTTCAAAACAAAACCTTGTTGCTCTCAGAATGTTTTGCTTATTTGCTATTGCTTAAACCAAAAATTTGCAAAACAAATGTGAATTTAAAACCATTTTCAAAACTTGATCAAATAAAGTGCCATGTCACTGCTTATTTTTGTTTGATCAATAGGACCAAGCTAATACAGAGAGACCACATGTTTTTATACCCAGAAATATGATTGTTACACTCTACAAAAATCTAGAACAAATTTGAATTCAAATGGCTTTTGAATTTGTTTGAAAATGGATTCAGAAAATCGAAACAGAAATAGAAAATGAATAGAGAAAAGGAAAAAAGTCCGGCGCTAGTCATTTGGCCCAACAGAGAAACCAGCCCACTAAGCTCACCCGGGTCGTTTCCCCCTTCTCTCTCTCTCTCTCACCCGCACCCGCACTACCCCGCAGACACTGCCACTGGGCCCGAGCCAGGTCAGCACCTTCTTCTCCACCCCCGCGCGCGCAGACCCCGTCGCCACCGCCATTTCCTCTAGAAACGCCGCGTTGATTCCTTGCTTAATTGGAATTGATCCGCAGCGTAATTCCCTCGCCCCTCCTGGCTACTTAATCACCTCGCCACCGCGGTCATTTCCCCCCCCCCCCCACACAGCACGCTCACCTCGCCACCAGGCTGCCAGTATTTCGAACGGCACCGCCGCTGCCCGACAAACTCCGGCAAGCGATTACGGTGAGCTCCGACCACCCCTCTGCTTTTGGTTCAAACGAGCATGACCCTTGTGTCCTTACTCATCTGCTGACACCTCTAGTTTGCCTGCTCATGACCCAGGTCGCCGTCTTCGTTCACGCCCGCGAACTCTAGAGCCGCCGCTCAACTCCGACGAGCGATTTAGGTAAAATATGTGCGCCCCTTGACCCCTCATTCATGCTATCAGGTCCGTCGTGTCCTTGCGCAGCTGCTAACACCACTGGCTTGTGCTAGGGCGATCCCGAACATCGTCAACGTCACTGCCCGCACGAACCCGACGCCGCCAGCAACTCCGACGAGACCCTGTCGCTGCATCTGTGCGCCCCTTGAAAAGCCACCGCCACGTTGAGCTTCAGCACACCACCGTGAGCCTGGTAAGCATCTCCGAACCCCCCTGTAGCCACCGCGCCGCCGTAGACAGAGCCGTCGCCGCCGCCAGCAGCCATTGCGCCGCCCATCTGTGGTCAAAGCGTCAAGGATCGTTGGATCCAGATCTAGAGGCTAGGATTAGATTAGAGGGCAAAGCGGTATGTTTCAATCTGAGCCGTGCATCGTCACTTAGATCTTGTGGCTCGCAAGAGTGATCCGCCCTAACCGGTACCAACCAATAGGAACACGACGCGTGTCTGTTAGTTTGATTTAAAATCTGAATTTAGATCTATTAGATATTCAAACTTGTTTAATTCATAATTTTTGATTCCCACGTCCAAATTTGACAAATTTTATATCAATGGAATCAGGAGAGAAATCCCTTTCCATATATGCAATGTGTTCAATGTTTTGTTTCTGTTAAAATGGTTATTTTTACAGAAACATGTGTAGGCCTATTTTGTGTATAACAAAAATTTGGGAAATGTTTTAATGCTCAAATAAAAGTTGTTTGGCAAGTTTTGAGCTTGTTTATGAATCAGTACTATGCACTTTTCTTGTTGAGTATAGAAAAGTCATCACATATCATATTGCATGCATCCATATATTTTTGCTTGTATTTATTTTGTATGTGATTTGGTGCTATCATTTTATGTGTAGATTTTGGTGCAAATAGTGATTGTGATTGTGAGGATTGTAGCTACTCTCCAAACTACCAAGGCAAGTGGTGCTTCATGATTTTATTCCTATGATTTTAAATATGCATTAGAAATATTTTGCTAGTCTTGCATGGATATTTTTGATCTATATGCTATGCTTGGGAAATCCTAGTAGTTGTAGAATTGCTAGAATTATTTCTAAGTCTTATCAATGCCATGCTTATCCTAGCTAGTAGCAACCAAGGGTGGTTATATTCATGCTATGAATAAATATTTCTAAGTCTTTGGACTATGTGTTTTCTTAATAAAACAACTAAGTGAATGAAACACCTGGGTGGAATGGAAGGAATGGTTTATGTTGAGTGATTACACAAGGCCCATTTCTATGGTTTACTTAGTGTATCTCACTTGTGGAAAGCCACCCAGGAACAAAGGGATTTGAGAGGCCAAATGTTAAGAAGCTTCTAGTGCAGCCACTTGGCAATATGGGCTCTGCCTGGATCATATAGGTTGGAATAACTTAGCCATTTGGACAGTTGGTGGTAGTGGGATGATAGGTTGGAGCGCGTCCATTTGGTCTAAGGGAAGGCTTCTAAAAGGTCATGTCTTGGTGAAAATCAAGTCTTGTGGGGAAAGTGCACAACCTCTGCAGATGGAAGAATCTAAGTACTTAGCCATGTCCCTGATATTGGACAACTTGAGCATCAAGACATGGAAGCTATCAAGAATCTCCTCATCCCAATTTCTAAGTAAAACTTGTGGTTGAACATGGGTGAAGGACCCCAATGTCTATTGGTGGTTACTTGGGAAAAGTTTTTGACAAAGAAAAACTTAGTGTTTTCAACTGATAGGTAAAACCTATTTTGAGCAAAGCAAGCCTAAGCTACAATTAGCCAAAATGCATGTAGTATTTAGTCCACCAATATTCTACTAAGGTATCACTTGCCAATACTATTCCAATGTATTGACCCACTGTGGCTGTAACTTGTGATGTTGCAGGATATTCTGATGATGATTAGGAGTCATGAGTCTACACTCAACATGCTTGCCTGTGGCACATGAAGATGAAGACTTATTTATATTATTATATATTTGAACTCTTGTATTAGGCCTGTGGCCATGGAGTTGCAAAAGACTATGTTTGTCTCTGGAATGATATGTAATAATGACCTTTGTTTATGTGTACTTCATCTTAAACTGTGGATGCTAGCATTGATCCAGGGACTAGCATTGCAATCACAGGGATCCTTTCCTTTACAAAGGAGGGATCTTACAAATGAATTCAAGTTTTGAATTTTGAAAAGATTTTTGGGGTGTGTGCTAGGTTGGTGCTGGTGAGTCTGTAGATGCTTGGGTTTTGAAAGTTGAGCTTGTTTGAGTGGTTTTTGAAAAAGTGGGATCTTCCCATATGATAAAGATTCAATTTTGAACTGTCTTTTAAACTATGCATTTGAAAGTTTTTGGATGATCACAAAGTGGCCTTGATACTTTGTTATGAGTACAATCAAGGGGTGCAAAGATCCAGAAAAGTTTCTGTTAGGTTCTGAAAGTTTGAGACAGCCAAAGTAGGCATGGGAGTTAAATTGGTCAAAATGACCATTCACCCATTTAGCTTTGTTTTGATTTATTTGTCTTTGGGAAAAGTTTGGGAAATGTTTAGATGATGTTTATTTCACCTAAGAAACATTTTACAAGCAAGGAAACACACAAACATGGCAATTCAAAAGAATTCAAAATGGGATGCATACACACATGCATGCTTTCATATTTTTATTTAGCAAAGTTTTTGTTAACCCTAAATTTGATGATTAGAGTTTGATGATCCAAGTTTAGTATTTTTGGGATGTTACACCTTATAAGTATTTCCACCGGCTTGTCCTTCGCTAAGAAAGGATTGGGCCACTTGCTGCATTTGTTCTTTGTCTTTATTACTTGCACTTTGTTTTGTTGCTTTATTAGAAAACCCCTAAAAATCAGTTTGCTAAGTATTTACAGAGATTTCCTGCTCCATACCACTAGTCAACACCTTCTGCTCCTCGTTGGGATCGACACTCCTATTTATCGAAAGTACTGCGATACACCCCCTATACTTGTGGGTCATCACACCACTATCACATATCCTCAACAACCCCGAGGCAATGGGGCGAGTGGCCCTCTGGGGCATCGAGCTATCCCCGCGGGACATCATCTATGAGCGGCCCACCGTCATCAAGTCGCAGGTGCTTCTTGACTTCTTCGTCCACTGGATGGAACTGCAACTCCCGGACAACCCGGACATGTCTCATCTCTGGACAATGCACTTCAATGGATCCAAACATGGGGAAGGAGCCGGAGACGGAGTTATCTTGACATCCCACAAGGGTACAAGATGAGATATGTGCTACGGATGAGGTTCCGCGCATCAAACAACGAGACAGAATACGAGGCGCTGATTCATGGCATGCGGATGGCTAAATTCTGTGGCGCCATGCGACTAGTCATCTACGGCAACTCCAATATCGTTGTCCAGCAGAAGATGAACCAGTGCGACGCTGTCAGCAACAACATGATCACCTACCGCGACCTTTACAACTCACTCGAAGGAGACTTCGACGGCTACGAACTCCGACATGTCTGCCGAGAAAGCAATGAGGAGGCCGAAAATCTCGCCAACATTGGATCCCCCCGCGCTCCAATACCACCGGGCGTGTTCCTAGAACTAAAGGGAATATGCCCGAGAGGCAATAATAAAGTGGTTATTATCGTATTCCTTATTTATGATAAATGTTTATTTTGCATGCTATAATTGTATTAATACGGAAACGTTAATACATGTGTGTTTAATAAACAAAAAGGAAGTTCCTAGTTATGCCTCTCTTATAAACTAGCTCATTGATTAACAAGATGATCAAAGTTTCCTGATCTTGGACATTGGATGTTGTTAATAACAAGGTCACAACATTAGTGTAATGATGTGATGAAGATTCATCCAAAGTATAGCATTACGATCAAAGGCATTGAGTTTATATTGCTATAATAACTTACGAAGTGATCCTAATCCTTAGACCATGAGATCATGTCAATGACTAACACCGGAAGAGTTTCTCGATGACATCAAACGTCACACCATAACTGGGTGATTATAAAGATGGCTTCAGAACTACTAAAGTGTTATGTTGAGGTTCATGGATCGAGAGTGGAATTTGTTCATCCCGATGACGGATAGATATGCTCTAGGCCCTCTCGGTGATATAACATTGATTAGCTTGCAAGCAAGTGATTTGATCACTAAAATGTTATATCACGGGAACGAGAAAAGAGTGCATGTCGGTAACGATATCAAACTAGGTATGGAGATACCGATGATCGAATCTCGGACATGTAATATATCGTGAAACAAAGGGATTAAGATACTAGCGTAAAAGATTCACACGATCACAGAAGTCATCGTTGAATGTGTGGGAGTCAGTACGGATCTCCAGGTCCCGCTGTTGATTATTGATCGGAGAGGGATCTCGATCATGTCTGCATTATTCGCGGACTGTAGGGTGACACACTTAAGGGATACCGACACCATTTAGATCAAATGATATGTCAGAAAAAGAAAAAGAAAGCGCATGAATTTATTTCACTAGACACCGGAACTATTTCGGTTGAAATTGCTGAAACTGGTTCTGCATGTGAAATTGAATACTAGCAAGGGGTTTTTATGTGAATGTTTTTTAATTAAAATAATTAACAAAATTCTGAATAAATAAATAAAAGATTTTTATTTAAATGAGAGCTTGCATTAATTTTGGTGGAAAATTAATGCATGTGAGTGGAATTGTGAGTGGAGATGTTTTTATGTGAGTGGAGCGTCCACCACATGAATGAGGGAGAGGTAGGGGCACCCTCCTTGTCCGGCGGCCATGCCCCCTTGGGCTGCCCCCCTCCCCTATAAAAGGAACCCTCCTCTCACTTGTCACTCACACCTCCTCGCGAAGGATCTCTCTCCCCCCTTTAGAATTTCCCCATGGTCTTGGATCAGCGAGATACATGTTCCCGGTGGCTTTTTCTAGAAGATTTGTTGCTTCCGCTGCTTCGCTGGAGCGAGGGCGCGGAGATTGTCGGGGTACCCGTACGTGTGTGCGATCACGGATGCACCACTGCTTTGCAGTGCTGGACTTGATGGTGCTGGACCGACTGGACCAGATGGACTTCATCACGATCTTGAGATCGGAAAGTGTTCATCTACATCATCCACGAGTACAACCTCGTTAACGCTATTTGGCCTTCGAGGGTATGTATTCTATGGATATATATCCACCTGTTCCTTGTATCTAATAGATAGATCTTGGTACTTAGATGTTCCCATCGTAGGAAATTTTTTGTTTTCTATGCTGCGAACCCAACACTTGTATTAGAGCCGGATCTATGCATAGATGCTTTGCATGGGTAGTACACATATGAGTATGTGGGCGATGATGATCATTTTATTGCTTCTTAGTTTTAATTTGGATATTGGTGGCATAGTGGGATGAAGCGGCCCGGACAAACTTTACATGTCCTCGCACATGAGACCTGTTCCACGCTTGACATGCAACTAGTTTTGCATAAGTGGCTAGCGGGTGTTTGTCTCTCCTACTATAGTCAATATCTAATTTGCAACGAGTTGTCAACAATTTGGTTATCCTTGTTGTGGTTCATGTTCGTAGGTAATAACGGTTCTATCTTCGAAAGCCCTAAGCCACGTAAAACTTGCAATGGATAAATTAGAGGCGTCTAGTTTAGATTGTTGCTGGGTTAGTGTTATGATATGGTGATGTTGTAAGTATAAGTATGAGATGATACTCTTACAGCACACATAACATGTAAGTTCCATAGACCTTGGCCTTACACATAGAGGTATGATAGTGATCATACCACGGTGCACATGATGGAGATCATATGCAGGAACCATATCACTTCACTTACAAACATGTGATGTTTGATTGCATCTTATATTGCTTGTTTGGCGTTTTATTAGCATAATAAGATGATCCCTCATTTAGATATCAAGATAAAAATGTGTTCTTCCTTAAGTATGCACCAAAAATGTTTCGTCGCTTCAAGACATCACGTGATGATCGGGTGTACTTGAATCCACGAGCATATCTCGGGTGTAAGACAGTTACACACGCGAATACTAAGGTTCTAACTTGGTGAGCCTAGCATGTACAGACATGGCCTCGGAACACGGACCGAAAGGTTAAGCATGAGTCATATGTAAGATATGATGCCCATTTGATGCTCGCCTTTGAAGCTACACCGACTCACATGATGATCGGACTTTGTGTAGTGGATTTGGTTCATGTAATCACCAAAAAGACACGAGGGATGTCGTTTTTGAGTGGGAGTTCATTTCTAATTTGCATTAGTAGAACTCAATTTATCATAAATTAAATCAAAGTGAATTTGCATAATTTGTTGTAGTCATTGGCATTCGTTCACCACTTTATGCTTAGTTGTAATAGAGATAATAGAACTATAGAATTCTGGATATTTACTTTACGAACTGGTATCGTATTGTGTTGAGTGTCAATCTAAAGTTTAAAGTCCTATTGCAAACTTTCAGCAAACTCTGTTTACTCTGTGAAATTTAATAATTGTATTAAATGGAGAGTAACAATTCCAGTGTTAGTATCTTAATTATCATGTTTGCCTCCATGATTCTTGATTGTTTTAATATCAAGTTTATCTAGGAGCTGAAAGAATTGTTTCAGAAACCATCATGTGTAGTAGATATAACGATATCTGAAACAATGTTTTGGTTGCAATATTATAGAGTATAATATATGTTCTCATATTGGATGAGAATTTGTGAAGGTTGGAGATGCTAGACATCCTAATCATCCAAAAGGATTTTGGAAAGTAACATTATACTCATGATTCGTCTTTATAAGCTACAATATCTTGATCATGAAAGTCGTCATGATAAGGATGAATAGAAGATGTATGTAAAGTGTTTACTACACTAAAAGATTACTAAAGTATGGATTTTGAAAGAATGCCGATCATTTTGATGATGGTGATCTACTTCAAAGTGCAGGTCCAAAGGTATTATTATTTGAATATACATGCTTTGGACTATGTGTCATGCATATGGCACCACTGTTGATGTTGATAGATTCTTTTAAAAAGTAAAAAGGAAATTTTGAAAGAGAATCTATAAAATATATTTGGCAGAAAAGAAAAGATTGGAAATATCCAATAGGTATATGGATGATATACATGTCATGGTTGTATTCTTTGCTTGTTAAACAATGTGGTTCTTGGGTATTGGATACCGAATTGGTTGGTATGAAATTTCATACAGAATGACGCAATTCATGAACCACAATGGATTAAGTAACTAGCAAGAGAATATGTGATGATGTTCATCGAAAACAAACAAACCGTTGTTTATATTTCTCATTGACATCAAAGCTTGACTTCAAGATTTTTCTAATAATAATTATTCAAATCAGGTATTATGAGAACAAAGGTGGTTCAAATAATTACCGTATTCCATATAAGATGGATGATTTACAAATCTAGTTGTATAAATCACATCCACAAAACCTAATGCTAAAATGTCGCTAGACAAATGATTAAAAGATCACTTACGAAGTGACATCGCCGTTTAAATTATATTGGAAATAAAACATGAAGAAACTCCATTTTCATGGATTTTTGGTGTCTTTGATTTGATCAAGTGACGCTTTTGAGACTTTCCTAGGGATAATTAAAACTTCGTTCAAAGGCCAAAGAAGAACGAACGACTAAAATATTGGAATTTATACATATCGATGTATCTAGTACATTATGTGTAGTCGTAAGCGATGGGTTTAAACGTCATATACTTTCTCCGGAAATTTGAGTGAATATTCACTTAATGAGAAAGAAGTATGAAATATTTGAAAATGTTTCAAATACTTTCAAGATGAAGTGAAAAATCATTGTAACAAGAAAATAAAATGGTTTATGATTTTATCATAAGGGATTTATTTGAGTTACAAGTGTAACAAGAAAAATAAATGAATTATGATTTATCATAAAGGGATATATTTGAGTTATAAGTTTAGCAAAACACCTAGATTTACATCTCCCGAAACACCATAGGAGTATGGAGTGTTTAAGATTTGTAATGAAACCTTGTGTGGTTGGATTAGAAGTGTTATTTATAAAACTGCCATTATGTTTTAAAAGATTAAAGCTTTAGAGAATACCTCTTTTACACTAAAAAGAGCTTCATCCTGATCCGTTGAAATGACACCATATGAGTTATGGTTTGGGGTAAAACCCAAGTTGTCATTTCTTAAATTTTGGTATGTTAAACATAAGTAAGATGTTTACAACCGAAGTCGGATGAGCATGTCTTTGTAGGTTATTTCGAATAACAATTGGGTATTCCTCCATAACACCAAGGACAAAAGGGTTTGTCGCTTGAAATTTGAAGTTTCTTGAAAAAAGAATTTTTCGCAAAAGTTAAGTGGGAGGACAATAGAACTTTGATAAGGTTAACAAACCTTAGCTAAATGTGTTGAGTTGCGCAGCGCCGGAAATGGTTCTAGAGGCTGCCATAATGCTCATAGCTTATGTTCCTCAAAGGTTGTGGTCACGAAGATCTAAGTTCTTATTGAACCAAGTCGGTCGAATAAACAAATCAAATGCTGAGATTTTAGAGTAAATCATTATTGTTTGACAATGATGAACCGACCACATACAAAGAAGCAATGATGGGCCCTGACTCTGTCAAATGGCTTGAATCCATAAAATCCATGATAGTTCCAGACACAAGAAATCAAGTTTTGAACTTGGAAGACCCTCCAGAAAGGTGTAAAAACCTGCCGGTCGTATTTGGATCTATAAAGAAATAGACATGGATATTTCACATCTATGAAATAGTCACGGAGTTGAAGTAAGCATCATTTTAGCATGGATTTTAGCATGGAGTTGAAGTAAGCATCATTTTAAGCATCATTTTAGCATGGATATTTCACATCTATGAAATAGTCACGGAGTTGAAGTAAGCATCTATGAAATAGTCACGGAGTTGAAGTAAAATACTTTTGTTAATTCAAAGGATGCTAAAAACGGCATGCAAACTTCAATGGTTGAAGTAAGCATCGCGGAGTTGGAATCTTCACCGTGATAAGGAGTTTTCATTAGGAGACGATGAAGATGCTTGCATTTGCAAGAAATTAAGAGGGAGCGCTGAGACATATTTCTAATACATTATGTGGAGGACATCTTGTTGATTCGAAATGATGTAATTTTTATTGACAAAGGTTAAGAATTTCATTTTGATGAAAGACTTAGGCAAAACCTGCATATTTAGCATGAATGTCTATAGTGGATAGACTGTGATGCTAATATGGTTGTGCCAAACGTACATATATGAGATATTGAAGGAGTTCAATATAGAAACGACAAGAAAAGGTTCTTGTCGCATGGAAAGGAATTGAATCAAGATTCAAGTGTATGGAAACTTGATAAGTGAAACAAGATTCAAGTGCTTTGACACTTGATGAGTGAAATCACGAGAATGTTTTGATCAATCATACCATGATATGTACACATCCATATATGTCCTATGCTCTAAGTGTTATGAGCATATACCAGAATGAATCATAAAATGATCATTGGACGATAGTAAGGATATTCTTATTATCTTTTGGAAGAACTGAGAATATATTTGTGTAGAGGTGACAAACAATTACAAATAGTTCATTGTAAAGCGTTACATTGATACTAGTTTTGTCACAAGATACAAATTAAGTTTATCTCAATTTAAACTATGGGTGGCACAATGAAATGGAAAGAAAGTTTCCATGATGGATTTGGATGAATTCCAAAGTTAAGACATTGTGACGGATACTACAACAAAAGGCTAAGTATATGACTGCTATAGTAGCAGCAAAGGAGGGAATTTGTGTCAAATAGTTTGTTATCAAACTAAGGTGTGGTTCGCAACGGGCTAACACTAAAGATAAATTTTACGACAATAGTATCGACATGATTTAACCCCAAGGAACTAAAGGTCTCACCAAAAGACCAAATTTATACAATGCCATCTCATTAGAGAATGATGCGTGGAGACGCAAAGACATGCAAATACACACGGACCTGAAAGCGTCAGATCCGTAGATTATGTTAACCACTTGCAGTTGCGTATATGGAACACCAGGAAGCCATAGGTGTTCAAATACGCAAAGTTTTCAAACTAGATTATTGTCTCTAGTGCAAGTGGGAGACTGAAGGGAATATGCCCGAGAGGCAATAATAAAGTGGTTATTATCGTATTCCTTATATATGATAAATGTTTATTTTGCATGCTATAATTGTATTAATACGGAAACGTTAATACATGTGTGTTTAATAAACAAAAAGGAAGTTACTAGTTATGCCTCTCTTATAAACTAGCTCATTGATTAACAAGATGATCAAAGTTTCCTGATCATGGACATTGGATGTTGTTAATAACGAGGTCACAACATTAGTGTAATGATGTGATGAACATTCATCCAAAGTATAGCATTATGATCAAAGTCATTGAGTTTATATTGCTATAACAACTTACGAAGTGATCCTAATCCTTATACCATGAGATCATGTCAATCACTAACACCGGAAGAGTTTATCGATGACATCAAACGTCACACCGTAACTAGGTGATTATAAAGATGGCTTCAGAACTACTAAAGTGTTATGTTGAGGTTCATGGATCGAGAGTGGAATTTTTTCATCTCGATGACGGATAGATATGCTCTGGGCCCTCTCGGTGCTATCACATTGATTAGCTTGCAAGCAAGTGATTTTATCACTAGAATGTTATATCACGGGAACGAGAAAAGAGTGCATGTCGGTAACGAGATCAAACTAGGTATGGAGATACCGATGATCGAATCTCGGACATGTAATATATCATGAAACAAAGGGATTAATATACTAGCGTAAAAGGTTCACACGATCACAGAAGTCATCGTTGAATGTGTGGGAGTCAGTACGGATCTCCAGGTCCCGCTACTGATTATTGATTGGAGAGGGGTCTCGATCATGTAGGAATTATTCGCGAACTGTAGGGTGACACACTTAAGGGATACCGACACCATTCTGAGCAAATCATATGTCAGAAAAAGAAAAGGAAAGCGCAGGAATTTATTTCACTAGACATCGGAACTGTTCGGTTGAAATTGCTGAAACTGATTCTGCATGTGAAATTGAATACTAGCAAGGGGTTTTATGTGAATGTTTGTTAATTAAAGTAATTAACAAAATTCTGAATAAATAAATAAAAGAGTTTTATTTAAATGAGAGCTTGCATTAATTTTGGTGGAAAATTAATGCATGTGAGTGGAGATGTTTTTATGTGAGTGGAGCTTCCACCACATGAATGAGGGAGAGGTGGGGGCACCCTCCTTGGCCGGCGGACATGCCCTCTTGGGCTTCCCCTCCCCTATAAAAGGACCCCTCCTCTCACTTGTCACTCACACCTCCTCGCGAAGGATCTCTCCCCCCCTTTAGAATTTCCCCATGGTCTCGGATCAACGAGATACATGTTCCCGATGGCTTTTTCTGGAAGGATTTATTGCTTCCGCTGCTTTGCTGGAGCGAGGGCGCGGAGGTTGTCGGGGTACCCATACGTGTGTGCGATCACGGATGCACCACTGCTTTGTGGTGCTGGACTTGATGGTGCTGGACCGGCTGGACCAGATGGACTTCATCACGATCTTGAGATCGGCAAGCGTTCGTCTACATCATCCACGAGTACAACCTCGTTAACACTATTCAGTCTTCGAGGGTATGTTTTCTATGGATATATATCCACCCGTTGCTTGTATCTAGTAGATAGATCTTGGTACTTAGATGTTCCCATCGTAGGAAATTTTTTGTTTTCTATGCTGCGAACCCAACACGAACAAATCGACGAGCGCTCTATTAAGCGCAAAACTCCCAAGGGTGCATCCGACGCCGCGGGACACTCGGGGGTTGCGCCACCCGAGAAAACGGAGGCATCTGCAAAACTAGAGGCGGACGTCAAGATAGTGAGCCTCATGCAAGTCCTGGAAATTGATGACCCACAAGTATAGGGGGTGTATCGTATTACTTTCAATAAATAGGAGTGTCGATCCCAACAAGGAGCAGAAGGTGTTGACTAGTGGTATGGAGCCGGAAATCTTTGCAAGTCCTTAGCAAACGAATTTTTAGGGGTTTTCTGAATAAGCAAGGAAATAAAGTGCAAGTAAATGAAACAGCAAACAGTTGCAGCAAGTGTCCCAATCCTTTCTTAGAAAAGGACAAGCCGGTGGAAATACTTATAAGGACCAAACATTCTCGAGGACACATGGGAATTCTGTCAAGTGGCTTCGCTTCAAATAGATGCGTAGTATCCTTTGGTTTTGTAAGTGTTGTGTGGGTGAACCTGTGCTAATGTACCGACCTTACTTGGACTAATACATACTTGTGATTAAACCCCTTGCAAGCATCCACAACTACAAGAAAGCAATTAAGGTATAAACCTAACCACAACCTTAAACTCTGAGATCCTACACTCTCTTGTGCAATGGTGTCCTAACGGGGGTTCAGGTTTCTATCACTCTGGCAACCCCACAATTAGTAGCCGAATACACAATGCATTCCCCTAGGCCCATAAATGGTGAAGTATCATGTAGTCGACGTTCACATGACACCACTAGAAGAATAGCACCACAACTTAAATACTAAACCATTGAATATTATCTCAACACAAATCCACTACTAACAACATGACTTATCCCATGTCCTCAAGAACTAAACGAACTACTCACGAGACATCATATGGATCAAGATCAAAGATGATATGGTGATGGATAACAATCTGAACATAAACAACAATCTAATGGTTCCACTCACAAGCATCAACTACAATAGTAATCAACTCCGGGAAAGTTTCCCCTAAGAACTATGCAAGTATTCAACACAATTGTTACAGCGGGATGGAGTGGTGATGATGGTGCTGGTGGAGATGATGGTGTGATCCCGATAAAGTATAGCTTGATGATGATGTTGATGGCGATGATCTCCCCTCTCCGGAAGGAATTTCCCTGGTAGAAATCTGTCTGACGGAGAGCTCTTTCTCTCTCGGTGTTTTCCGCCCCGTAGAGGCGGCAAAATATTTCTGTGGTCGCTCCTCGTGTCTTAGGGTTTCAAGGAGAAGATATAGGCGATAGTGCGGAGCTAGTGGTGGGACACACCCCCTATAGGCGCGGCCTAGGGGTGGCCCGCGCCTAGGGGTGGGCCCCTGTGGCCCATCTCCGCCTTCCCTTCTGGCATTCTTCGTCTTCTAGGAAAATAGGATTTTCCATAGTTTTTTTGGTATTTTTATGATATTCGCGAAATTTCATCAAAACACATCTTTTTCCATCAAAATCCTGACTCCGGCAGTTCATCCTCCAAGAATCATCCAACATGCAAAACAGATGGAAAGACATAAGTAACACCTCTTAATATGAAATATATCAATGAATAGAGGTAAATTATGATATAGAATGGTGATGCAAATTGGATGTATCATCAATCGAGTAAACATGGACTCAACCATACGTCAAGTATCTATTGAGCAAGCAACTGTCGGACGACCCGACGGACGCTAGGCAGATCGCCTGCCGTTCAAAAGCCTTCACCATCATCAATGGCGATCTATACAAGCGAAGCATCACTAGGGTACTCCAGCAATGCGTCACCAACAACGATGGGAAGATCATCCTCCTCGACATCCATGAAGGCATCAACGGACACCATTGTAAGGGGGTCCCAACCTTTAATAAGATTGATCCCTCCTGTGTTTACAATGCTAGTCCCTGGATCAATAGCTAGCATCCACAGTAAGATGTAATATCAAGAAACAAAGGTCATAATATAACTTTATAACCAGGAATAACATAAGTTTATTACATCAAACATAGCTCATTTGGCTATTACATTTCATTGCAGCGGAATAACTATAGACATGGGTCCTTCATCTTCAAAGTGCCACAGGCAGATGTTGGTTGTAGACTTTGTAATCCTAAACAATCAATCTTCACTAAAATCAATCAAACCTGCAACATTACAAGTTACAGCCACAAGGGTCAATACATTGGAATTTTATTGGCAAGTGATACTATATTTGTATAGTGGAGTCTATCATCTATATGCATTTGGCTAAGTGGAGTTGAGGCTTGCATTGCTCAAAATAGATTTTTCCTTAACATTTGAAAATACTAAGTTTTTGCTTGACAAAATCATTTTTCCTCAATCAAAGATTTCAAGATCCTTGTACCAAGCCATCTCTCCATCAATGATTGAAGAATTCAAACAACCCTTGTTCAAACCACAAGATTTTAATTTAGAAATTGGAATGATAAGATTCTTGATTGCTTCCATGTCTTGATGCTCAAATTTTCCTTTACCAGGGACATGGCTAAGTACTTAGATTTTACACTCTGCAGAGGTGGTGCACTTTACCCACAAGACTTGGTTTCCCAAGACAAAATCTTTCAGAAGCCTTCCCTTAGACCAAAATGGACGCGCTCCAACCTATCAAACACTACCACCCACTGTCCATATGGCTAAGTTCTTGCAACCTATATGATCATGGCAGAGCCCATATTGCCAAGTGGTTGCACTTGAAGCTTCTCAACATTTGACATCTCAAATCTCTTTGTTTCCTGGGTGGCCATCCACAAGTGAGATACACAAGCCAAGTCCATGGTCTTGTGTAACCACTCAACATAACCCAATCCTTCCATTTCCACCCAGGTGATACATTAACTTAGTTGTTTTATTAAACAAAATCACAAGTCCTTAGACTTAGAATATTTTTCCATAGTGTGAATATATATTCCACCCATGTTTTCTATTAGCTAGGCTAAGCTTGGTAGTAGTAGGAATCTCTAACTTAGGAAAATCCTACTAAGGATTCATCTACTAGGTTTTCCTATAGCAAGATCTATACTTAGCAAAATCCATGCAAGTTTTACTTAGCAAAATCACTAATGCATAGTGAAAGTAATAGGATAGAAAGTATGAAGCATCACTTGCCTTTTTGGTAGAGTATAGGTTCACTTCTTTATCTTTGCAACAATCACACTCTTCAGGTCACTACAAAATCAATCAAGCAAGGCACAAACTCAATCTACCAATCAAGCAAAACAACACACATAAATAACAAAGTCAAAGAAATGCATGCAAGCATGCCAAGCTTTGTTTTGTTTGAAAAAGTGGTTCCTAGTGGGTCATAGACATTTGGGGTACATCTAATGGTCATTTCCTAAAGTGGCCAAGTCATTTGCAAAAGGTTTCACTTAAAAACCATTTTCAAAACAAAGTGTTATTTTATGTGGTGTAGAAATATTTTTATTAAGGCATTAGCCTATAGGGTTCACCAAATGAGTTGCTATTGCAAAACTTGGTGTTTTGGGTCAGTAGGGTTGGTCTAAACCATTTTTCTCCAAAGTTCTTTACTCATAATCATTTCCATAAACAATCCATTATTTTTATTTGGCTAGAAATTGGCTAAATCAAATAATTCAACCTAAATTTCACCAAAATCATTTTTAACACCAAAGGTTGGTTCCTAAGGTCAATAAGGTCACAACAAACCAATTGGCAAAGGTTTTAATTCAAAAATCATTTTTAAACAATTTTTATACCCTAAACAAGTGCACAAATGTTTCTGCAAATTCAAACAAGCTAACAGATACTATTTGTCAAACTAAGGGCATGGTTAGCTAGGGCTTGTTCTCCTGAATCCATTGATATAAAATTTGTCAAATTTGGACGTGTGGATCCAAAGATATAAGGGTTTGAAGTTTGCAAAAGTTTCTGTTTTCAATTTCTGTTTTAAACCAAATAAGTGACACGCGGCGCTGTTTTATTGGTCGATACCGGTTCGGCCGGATTGGCTCTGTGGAACGTTAGATCTAAAGTGGATCGTGCGGCACTGGTTGCTCGATACCCCTTCGATAAGTCATTCAATCGTGTGCCTCGGATCTGTATCGGACGGCTGCTACTACCTGGCCAAGAACTGGCGGCGGGATGTTACCGGCGAGCGGCGGAGCGGTCAGTTGGCGGCGGCGCTGGCGAGGCAGGAAACGAAACAGCGAGGGAGCAAGCTTACCGAAGTCGCGAGGATGAGGTGATGCTGTTTGTGTGGTCGTCGTGGCAAGGGGCGCACGGGGACGGGCAGAATTCCTCGCCGGAGTTGGTTCGGGCGGCGGCTGGTTCTGGTCGAGGTCGAAGACGAAGCTGTCGATCACCAGGAGGCAAGATAAGGTCGTGATCAGATGCAGGAGACCATGGAGATGACGTGTGCTTGAACGAGAGGGGTAGGGTGGTCTAGAATTACCGGAGTATGTCGCCGGAGGCGAGACAGACGGCGGCGCTCAGAATTTTTGTCGAAGACGGCTTCCTGGGGCGCCCGCGGTTGAAAGGAGGATGCTGGGAGATGTGTCTGGTTGTGGGGAACTTGTTCGTGTGCTCAGTGTGGCATGGGGTGGTCCGGTTTGGATGGAATCGTCAATGGACCTCGTCGGAGACAGGGAGAGTGGTTGGCGAAATACTGCAGCCTGGGGGCGTGCTCGGGGAAGGAGGCAGAGGGGAAACGGAGAGGGGAGGCTGGCGATTAAATGTGCGTGATCACTGCAGGCTTAACTCGTGGCATTAAGGTGAATTTAAGCTGGAGGATTCAATGGCAGAACGGGGAAGAACGGTCACAGAGGGTGAGGAAGAAGAGCAGTGGGGTGGGGTCGGCTTGTCAGCGTTTGAGTGAGGGGGAGAAGAGGGTCCACATGTCAGTTGCTTTGCGGGTTAGGGAGTTGGTTCGAATCATTTTCTGCGGAGTGAGGGGAAACTGGGCTAGATGGGCTGTTTGGGCCGGGGTAGTGGGTTGGGTCTGTTTCCTTATTTTTTTCTGTCTGATTCTTTTTTTTCCTTTTCTAATTCTATTTTTCTGTTTTGAATTTTTAAACAAACAAACACATTCAAAATGATTCAAACAATCATCAAGCTTTTCAAATATGAATTTGATTCTGCTTAACATCATAATTCACATTCTTAAAATAAAATATTATTTTAAATCTTTTTAGGTTCCATTTATTAATTAAATAAATGGATCATTAGTTAAATAAAATAGGGTTTGTTTTATTTAATAAAATCTTCATTTAAAACCCAAATTGTTTTCAAAACTCAAACAGTAGGTTTTATTTGGAAATAAAGAATATTTGGAAAACTTGTTTAAAATAAAATAATCCTCTTACTTTAGGGTCCATTAATAATTAAATAAAATGAAACTTAGTTATTAAATCAAAATAGGGTTTGATTTTATTAATAGAATATTTATTTGAAACCTAAATATTTTCAAAACCAAATTAGTAGGTTTAATTTGGAAATATTAAATACTTGGAACTTGTTTTAAAACAAAATAACATTTTATTTTAGAGTCCATTATTAATATATTAGACTTCTTTATTAAAATAGGATTTGTTTCATTGAGATATTTATTTTAAAAATAAAGCCAAAACACTTTAGTAGGTTTTAATTAAGAAAATAAAATACTTAGAAAACTTATTTAAAATAATTTAATAAGCTTTGATGTTTTAATTAAAATGGTAAAACCTTTTATTAAATAAAGTTGGATATTAAATCCTTATTATTTTATTTAAACAATCCTTTATTATTTTTAATTAAACCTTTGCTATTTTATTTAAAATAAAATGTTTTAATTCAAAAGCTTGGCCAAGGTTTAATTTGGCTTTACAAAATAATCTTTATTTAAATCCATCTTTTCTTTTGAACACCAAATCTTTTATTTTAAAAGATCCAAAATAGTAGTTCCAAAACATTTTAATTTCCTTTATTAAATGTTTATCTTTATGAATCCCTTTAGGATTTTATTTAATTCAAATGGGTTTGAGGTTCCAATTGAATTCAAAAAGTTTCTTCTGGCTCTGAAAATCAAACAAAGTTTTATTTTTATTCATTTATTTTCACATTACAAGATTTGGAAAATCTTGGGATGTGACAACCATGCTGGCAGCCACGCCCTAGTCGCCAAGGCTCTACGAGCTGGCATCTACTCCCCCCGTTTGGAAATATAAGATGTTTTAGTATAGTGAAGCTAATGTATCTAGACACATTTTAGTGTATAAATTCAAATGAATCTACACACTAAAAGGTGTCTAGATACATTTACTTCACAAACCTAAAAAATCTTATATTTCTAAACAGAGGGAGTACTGGCCAACTGTGATGCGCGATGCCAAGGATATCATTGAGAAGTGCAACGCTTTCCAACGGTTTGCCAACAAACCACATGCACCAGACTCAGAGCTACGGCCCATACCACTGGCCTGGACTTCCGCTCAATAGGGACTCGACATGGTCAGAAAGCTACAAAAATCTTCACCCAGAGGATATGTCTTCCTCCTGGTGGCGGTCGACAAATTCACCAAGTGGATCGAGGCTATGCCTGTCACCAACCAAACTGGTGCCACTGTTGTCAAGTTCTTCTAGTCCATTGTCTACAGGTTCGGGGTGCCCCACAGCATCATCACCGACAACAACACGAACTTCACCTCTAAGGAGTTCCAAGACTTCTGCGAAGGGCTCGGCATCAACATCACGTACGCCTTAGTGGCGCACCCGCAGACCAACGGCCAGGTTGAAAAATCCAATGGCCTCATCTGCAACGAGATCAAGAAGCGACTCCTGCGCCCTCTCGAACGGTTGGCCGGACCCTGGGCAGACGAACTACCCTATGTTCTCTAGAGCCTGCGCACAACACCAAACAGCGCCACTGGCTATACGCCCTTCTTCATGGTGTATGGAGCCGAAGCAATGCTACTAGCCAAGGTATGATACAAGGCCCCATGGGTCGTTGCTTATAGTGAGGCCGAATCAATGGCCGCACTCGAATACATCGTCGATCTCTTGGACGAGGCAGGCGACATCGCCGTAGCCTATTTGACGGTATAACAGCAAAGCCTTTGCAACTACCACAGCCGACGGCTGCGCCCAAGGTCCTTCGTCGAAGGAGACCTCGTCGTGCGACTCAAGAAAAAAGGGCACCTAAAGCTAGAGTCACCCTGGGAAGGGCCCTACATGGTCACTGAAGTAATCCTAGGTGGTGCCTACCGCCTCAAGGACGTCGAGTCCGGAGTAGCATACTCCAACCCCTAGAACGTCGCACAACTGCAATGCTTCTACCCTTAGCTATCTTTACTTGCAATAAGGATTTTCAGCTAGGCTACTCAGCCAAACCCTGTACTTCCCACTATGTGATGAATAAAAGCTAAGTTCCTTAGCCAATATATATCTTTTCCTTCTGCAAATTTATATTCATACAACTCACTCGGGGGTTGTGCCTCACCCAGCGACTTCGTCGACTCTTACGCTAACACATCCACCTGAGTAGCTGACCACATCAGGCTAACGGAAAGGACGCACAAACTATACAACAACAAGCATTACATGCAAAGTTTTACAAATTTAACAAAGGGCAGAAACGAACCAACCGAAACTATACAAATTTTACATTATCATATACAATACTTGCACGGATCAACCAGGATGAAGCAAAACATTCGTTCACTCGTCGAAGAAGTGCACAATATATTTAGCATGGAGAGACACCGCAACATAATGCGGGCGCATATCCCATGCCATACCATTCGGAGGAACTAGCGGTCCCGCTGCTATCTCCGCCAAGTCCACGTCCCGACGGTGCAGCTGAACAAGGGCCAGTGCCGCTTTTGCACCCGCAACAAATTGTTGGTGCACACGATCCTTCATGGTGTCTATGCTCCAAAACTTCTCTAGCAGCCCGAGGAAACTGGATGGAGCCGCATCAGGGGGAACATGGCATCCCAGATGGATGCGGATGACGATCTCGCGTGCTTCAAAACCTGAAGCACCTAATGGACAAGGTCCTGCACCATTGTGACCACGGTTGCTCGATCACGGTCCATCCAAAAGAACCCTCCGACTTCCAACTCCTGTTGGGTAAGGCAGTTGAGCCGAATATACACACACTCCTTATCTTCCTGCAGAAGAAGGTTGACAACTGTAAAGAGCAATATCTCAGAACCCAAAGAATAACAAACATAGCCGCAAAGTCAATAAAAGGCACCTGGCTGTCACTTACACTGAAGTTGTTCGCAAATCTGCCAAAACTCTTCAAGGACATACTCCTCTCTTGTGACAACCCACTCCGTTTTGGATTCCAAACGTCAGCATGGCCGCGGATGACAAGGACATCCCTCTCCAAACTCCAAATATGATCACGCGGCAAGGGCAGTTGCGATGCCTCACTTGTCATTGGTTGGGAAACGGTCAAGGGAATTCGTGAAGGCGTCGGAGCAACATTTGAAGGACCCTAAGAAGCGCACACATGGCAAAGTATAAGGACAAAAGTAACTAGCAACAATAGAAGCATAAATCATATATTCATACAAGGAACCACTACATGGTAACCTCGTAAATCATACGGTACAAAATATTACATAAAAAGCAAAAGTGAATTTACAAAGGAAGCAAAGCAGAAGACGGGCCCTAATGATGTGTCGCATCTGAAGCAGCCCCAGTCTTCGTGGCAAGCATCGCATGCACCTTATTTTGGTCAATCGCATAACTAGCCAGCATCTCAATTAGACACGAGCTATAGCGCTTGCACCGTGAAGCGAAGGGAGCGAAGGCTACCTCGGTACCATCCACCGACACTGGCATCCTGGAGCGCCGGACGCTAGCGCCATCACTAAGCCAAGGGTGGCGCCTGCACCCCTCTGGGTCTTCTTGTACTCTGCGGGCGTGTCTCCCTCTAGGGCCTTCGCCAGAGAGTCGACATCGTCTAGAGCCATGCCCTTCGGAAAGATCTCCCGATAGAAGCGGCCGAGGACCTCTTTAGCCTTGGCCATAGTATCTACGGTGAAGGTGCAACGGTCTTCGACCACAGCAACTGCATCCGCGAGAGGATCCCCGTGGTCCAGGACAGCGCGATCAAAGGCAATGCTAGTGGCATCTGCAGATGCGCCAAAAGAAGTCCAAATCACAACAAGGCAAACCGCCAAAAGCTCGGGGAGAAGCAGTCTGGGAAGTTCAACTGACCTACCAGACAGTGCTTTGGCTGCACCCATATACTGCTTCGTCATTGCCTTCTCTCGCAGGGCAGCGTCAGATGCAAGATTCTCCTCATGCTCCGTAGTTTCCCGCTTGAAGCGCTCAAGAGCTTCCACAGCGTCCTTGGCCTTCGTTTCCGCCTGGCTGCGACCCTTTCGAGAGAGTCCAGTCTACGGAGTGACACATTATTCTCGTCTACAACAAATCAGGAAAGAAAATCAAGAATACCGAAATCAAACACATACACTCGAAGAACATGGATGGCAAAAATATTTACCTTGGAGCTGCTGGAAGCTTGCTTCCAAGGAAATGTGTTGCTTACCGAGACGTTGCAAGTCACGCAAGAAGGGCTGCAACAAGAGAGCACAACATCAGAGAGATAAAAGGCTCGGGGGCTTGTAAGTCAAATACCAACAAAACTTACATGCCCACCCGAAAACTCTGAGCATTTAATTTGCGCCTTCCGGGTGACAAATACACGAGTTATCTATTTGGAGGAACTCGATGCGTCATCACCATAGTTGGCCGCCGTCTTCAGGGAAGGCGCCAGCTTCCGGGCTCTCCGCCTTGGACTCTATGGCCATCTCTTTCGTCTTGTCCTTTACAGACTCATCCGGAGAATACCCACTTTATAGGAAATCAAGAAAATAATGCAAAAGGGTCACTCAAGAAATCCAACATCTTGAAGTCGACAGGTAAAGGTGTTAAGCACTTACGAGGGGATGTCGAAAAGGTTAAGAAACAGCGCCACACTTTTTTTCTTCTTCATGGCCTGCGGCTGAGGAGCCACAGCCTGGATGGTCATCGTAGGAGTTGGGGAGGTATCACCTTCGCCCGCACCATGCCGCTATAAGAAAGCAAGACCCTCCGGCGTTGGAGACGTTGTGGCATCCGAAGTTTCACTTCGGGCTCTCTTGTGAGGGTTCCCGTCGCTAGGCTCGGGTCTTCCTCCTCCGCCGTCGAGTGAGCAGCATGGACCGTGGACTCTGACTCCGCGTCCCCGCCATCTGGTGCAACCTCAAACTCCCTAGGGGAGGCACCATGTTCTCCACCTTAAGTTCCTACGGAACACCAAATACGCAAGTCAAAATGAAGTACAGAGGACACAAACAAAAATGCATTACACGCAAGTAGAAGGCTCACCTGAGGAACTTTGTTCTTCACGCTGAAAGGCACAATCAATGACTCCACCGGAAGCTCATTGTCGTATTTAAAGCATATGAACGGTCGAAGAGCCTTGTAGAGATCGGACGAGTAAAATTCCTTATCCGAAACTCTCGTAGGGTCGTAGATGCTGGAGTACATGAACATCGGGTATGCCCTCGCTTGGAGGGGATGCACTCGATGATTGAGGAAGGTGCGGATGATGTCGACGCCGGAGACTTCCCGACCTCGCACCAGCTGTAGAGCCTCGACACGCTTGTACAACATGTCAACGACCTCAATCTCACTCGACGGGATGTTTTTGGACCAGGAGCGATCACTGGCAATCATTGTGTGGGCGTCGAAGGGAGCCAGGCAGTAGAGCTAGTCGTTTAGCTTCTGGTCCCGGATATAGAACCACTTGTTCCTCCACCCTGGGGCGGACTCGCAGAGGTGGAAGGAGAAGTACTGCTAATTGGGATGGGTGTATATCCCACACCCGCCCAGCTCATACACAGCACCACCAACACTAGATTGCCTCTTCAAGGTATAAAGTTTTTTAAGAGGCCAAAGTGTGGCTTGATGCCGAGCCAGCACTCACACAAGGTTATGAAGCACGCTATGTGCAAAAGAGAATTGGGCAACAACTAATGCAGTTGAAGCCCATAAAGAAAGAGGAGCCCACGAAGAAAGTTGTGGGTAGGAAGGGAAATACCGTGAATAACAAAAGCATATAACATAACCCAAAACCCTTCAGGTGGGTCAGGAGTTACCTCCTCGCCAGAAATCTTCGCATCTTGCTTATCCTGCGAAATCAGGTGAGATTCGGGCAGACGGCGAAGGTCGACCTCCCGCTTGGACGAATGCCGCCAACCCCCATTGGTGACACGCCCGGCGGCGATTTTCTTGGCAGCGGCACTCGTTCCGACGGCGGCAGAGCTCTTCTTTGGCTTGCCCATCTTCTTGGCATGGCGCGATGCACGATGCGCACGAAGAAAGGAGGAAGCAAAAGCATAGAGGATGTACAGCACAAGAGAAAGCATGAGCTCTAGAAATGGCGGAGGCAAGATGGACAAAGGAAGTGCGAGAATAGCAAATGTCGGAGTTGAGAATTACCGCAGCCCCTAGCAGTATAAAAGGGATGAAGACGATGATGCAGAACCGTTGATCTACTAAACCTAACACGTGTCAGCCATCGCATTGTACACGTGGTGGGTACCATCACGAGCACGCCTACTACACGCGGAAATCGAGGCAACACAGTAACTTTCACGTAAACTACACGTGACTGGTCAAATCCTAGTTAGAAAGTGGGACCCACGATCGTCTAGTCCCATCATCTCTGCTGCCGCAGACGATTGAGCTCACCAGACATCATCAATGACGTCAACAACTCCCACAATAAAAGGCCAGCAATGGCTCTAATCTCTCGAATCAAGGCAAAAGTACTTACTCGAGTCTACGACTCGACCAGATACTCAGGGGCTACTCCTATCAGGAGTGCTGGTCGCGCACCTAAAAATTTGATAAGGTCCACGGGTCAATCGAAGAAATTCACAAGCTTCGCGTCCTCCTTCGAGTCTACAACTCCATTACGGACTCGAGGGCTACTTCCATAGGGAGTTGTGGCTGCACATTTGAAAACATTGGTCATCCAAAGGATTTCCGGATCATTGTATCATGTGACTGATGCCTATAAGTCTCTGCTCGAGTCTATGACTCGAACAGACACTCGGGGGCTACTCCCATAGGGAGCTCTGGTCGCGCACTCTATGAATCAATTGATTGAGATCTTTCGGATCCTCCACGATTAACTTACGGAATAAATGACAATTTTTCCTAAAATAATACTAAGAGAGATTACGTCTCCTTAGTCACCCGAAACGCCTCCGCGACGATAAATTTTCGGATGATGTGTCTACGACACAAAGATAAGACCTAAAGATACAATCTCATGGCTTGATAACACACCTGACAGCGCTCTGCCAGTAATATTCCGTGTTAGTAGACACGATGTTTTCATCCCGATGGACGCGTTGGGCACATGACTTAAAAACATTGGAATTCGACTCATGTAAAACCTCCACGGCCGGAGTTGAATTATGCCAGTAATTTTCTGGATTTGAGTTCGGAGACTCGAGTCTGAGTAGATAGCGTTGTTTTGCCCAAAGGCAGTTAACTAACCCCGATCCGCCGAGAGAGTCACATAAGCGTACCAACAATCCCTATGAACCCGCACATTAACCCGAAAACATGTTCGGATAAAAGGCAATCGAAAGATTTAAGAGTCTCCAGTCGAATCTATGATTTGATTAAACACTTGGGGGCTACTGACATGGGTATGCCCTACGGGTTCTTGATATTGACCTACCCGGTCCGGCACAGCAGAAGCTCATAAAGAAGACATATCTCAATCGTAAAGTTCAGGAGGATTTCGGGTGGCCCAGGACGAATTTGACTCCTTTGGAGGACACACTTTCAGAACTTGAAGGAAAAACTCGTATTTTTGTTGTATAATGATTGTACTAGTTTTGTCGGACAAGTTCGATGACCAAGGATTGTTTAACTCTTCGTTGATCCCAAGAGGAACCCGATTGTGTGCACCTGGTGGCTGGTGTGTAATGAATCCGATTTCTGCTCGGGCTTATCAAACCAGGTCGCTCTACCACGTGAACTCGTGACGAGGTCCCAGTAGTCCTACTACTCCGGGGCATCTACTTTGACACACAACGAGGCATGAAATGGGCCGCGAAAAAGTGTCATTTTCCTGGCGCACAACCTGTTGGTTGAATTGGACGCTTCTCCTTACAAAGCGAATATCCCACTAACATTACCCGCCACAACACATCGCTACCAAAATCACGCGGCAGCACATCTACCCCTCCACAGCTCGTATAAAAAAGAAACGCAAATCAGAGCTGGACAACATTATTATAATAGGCCAACAGCAAATTAAGTGGCGATCGGGGAACGCGCTCGGCCTTATCGGGGTGATGAGTGGCTGCCCCGTCAGCTTCGCAGGATAACGACGTATACGTACCAGGCGTCTTGGCGCATTCTGGATTTAACAAACTGCAACGGGAAACACACTCACCTATCACGCAAAAAGAAAAATGACTGGCAGTCTGGCACACCGAAAGACCTCGGCGATGTGGCCACCAAATCCCACGATACAGTGACCGTGGATTTCGCGGATCTTCGTGCCAATCATTGCCGCGACGATGCTCACCGTTTCGCGTCAATCATTTTCACCCATAGGAAGAAGAGGAAGGAACGGATCGCTCTACTCCGCTTTGAGGTGCCGGCGCTGCGTCAAATCCCGTCTACTTGTCGAGTCGAGTGGCTTTCTCTTTCACCTAAGGGCATCATTCGAAACTGTTCGTTTCTATTCGTTTGGGTCGGGCCACAGTCGATATAGGAAGAGGGTACGACATGTCTGGCCAGCCGCGTCCAGCGGCGTGACCTATTTATCCGGTCTGGGCGCGGCATTTTTTTTATATTCAAACATACTTTACATTCAAAGTTTATTCTAATTTACATTCAAAATAAAAAACAGAATTTAAACTAGCCTACCCTAGCTACCGATCTTCGCGCGTCGGCTCCGCCTCATTCGTCTACGGGTCGAGGTCGATATACTCCTGCGGCGTCCAGAGGTTGGGTGGCGACAGGGCCAGAGTGGGAGCGGGCGTAGGTGGATTAATCGCCCGCACAGACCACGATGCCTAACCATGCGGGGGGTGCGCCAGCTCCATCCCCACCTTCGGCGATCGGAGGCGCCCATCCCGACAATAGGGGTGGTGAAGGCAGCTGGGTGTTCGCCTGCGCCACCATGCCGGTGAGCTGGACGGCTTCCTCGAAGCCGACCCACCGGGCTTCCTCCTCCCACACGTTGGCCGTGATGGCCTGTTCGGTGGGCGTCCTTGTAGGGGTTCGTAGCATGAAAAACAAAAAAAATTCTATCGCATAAACACACAAAAGCCAAGATCTAATCTGCGAGATATGTGCAACGAATTTATAGAGTACTAATCCTCGTAGATCCAAAGCGTTTAACAAGATCGGATTCTCGTGGTTGATGTAGTCGTTTACTTGCCGATCTCAAGATCGCAAAGATGATTCTTCTGACGCCACGTTTCGGCAGCGCTTCCGCGATCGGTCACACGTTCGGTACTCGATGAAGACCTGTCTCTCCCTTATTCGAGCAGGGCAGCTGATGACTGCATGTGCACAGATTGTTTGTAGCTAGTTTTGAAATAAAGATATCAATCCCACAGGGAGCAGGAGTCTGAAGTCTAATAACTCTTAAAATAAATATTAAAAATAGAAATGCTAAATAAAGTTCTAAATAACAAGATAAAATGCGAGTATTGTGTAAAAATGTGTTTTGGGGTAAATTGAATACAGAAAGTAAGTATCGCGTATGTAAAAAAGATTTGAAACTTCAGTGGGGAAAAGCGTTCTCAGAGATTAGCGGGTACACCACTAGCATTATAAAGGGATAAGGTAAAGATTATTATCATGAACTTTCTCAACTATGCATGTGTGGGAGAAACTCCGTATTTGGACAAATAGGCAGCAACCACTGCTCACATCATCCTCGTAACCACAGTAGACAGCAATCAGCATGGATAGTGTTCCGTGAGTTTTCTCAGTTCCCAAGTTGATACGTAAGGAGTGCCAACAGCTTTATAGTCATTGTAAGTGCTAACACACCTCCGTCTACCAACAAGTAGTTCTCTTCATCAAGTCCCCACAAGAGGCAAATATTGAGAGGTCGACTTCTCCCAACATCAAGATGAAGACAATCTAACACATGATCACAGCGATGAATATCATAATAAACTTTATCTTATTTCAAGCTCATACTAGGGTTTCTCCATCTCCCCAAGAACTAATGATCTACTCAGACATGGAGGCAATCAACATCATGGCAAAGACAATGGAATCTATCATAGATGAATAGTACTTGTATAAATCCACAACAAGTACGGAAATTACAACAAGATCTAGACAAGATGTAGATGGGATGGATGGAGATGGTGGTGATGCAGCGGTTGATGATAAAGATCGATGCCTTAGCCTCCTGGATATGCGTAGGGCGAAGATGGATCCCTGGTGGATGAGTTTCCCTCCAGATGCCTTCCGGAGGTGAGGTTTCGGCGATTTCTGGGTGTTTTGTATGTCGTATTTCCGATCCAGTTACACGGGGTGAAACTATTTGAGGAGGCGGTGTCGGCGCCAACTATACGGCGGGAACTATACGGCCAGAAAATTTATTTCCGCCGCATAGTTGGTCGTTAAACCCACTGTATCCTCCAATTGCTTCGGGTTTTCTTCTGGTGTTATTAATATGTCCCAAATAAGAAATTTACGTTGTTTTTGGCTCCTTTTCACTCCAACATAACTGGTCCAAGAATTGTGTCCATCGTATCCATCATATGATCTGATCCTGGTGAAAATAAACATAAAAGGTGCGCGTAAACACCGTTAAATACCAAGATCCTACCACTATAATGTAAAATAATAATATAAAACATGATGCAAATATGCACTCATCAGCAGCGGAGGTTGTAGATCTCCTCGCGATTCTAGCAGCACGATGGTGTGGTGGTGGAGGTGGAGTAGTAGATCATGCAGGGCTTCGCCTAAGCTGGAGAAGGTATGGTGGATAAGAGAGGGGCTCGGTGGCTAGGGCATAGGCACCAAGGAGAGGGAGGCACCGGTGGCTAGGGTATAGGCGGCGGTGACTTGGAGAGGGGCTAGGGCGCCGGCGGCTTGGGAGGCGGTGGCGACCTAGGGTTTTGGGGTGAGGGCCAAAGGGGTGCCCCACCCCTGCTTATGTGGGAGGGGAGGCGGCAAGGGAAGGCTGAGTCCTCCCCCAACTCCCTCTTGGCCGGCGGCTTGGGGAGGGACAGGGGAACCTCTCCATTCTAGGTTTCCTTTCCTCCCTCCACAAGGACTTTGACTTTTCAAATTGGGATTTAACTTTTCAAACTAGAGTTTAAGTATCTCTTCCATATCCTTGGCCGACTTGACCTAGTGTTCTATCCTCCTACCCCATTATGGTATGGTGCATTGCAAGTACCCCCTCATGGAGGTGGACCTTCTAGAACATTCTAGAAGCTTCTGGTCAAAATACAGAAAACATTTCCGAACCCCGAAAATTGACTTTCCTTATATGAATCTTATTCTCCAGACCATTCCAGATCTCCTCGTGATGTCCTGGATCCAATCTGAGACTCCAAACAACATTCGGTATCCAACTCATATTCCATATCTACTAAATAACATTGAATCCTTAAGTGTGTCTTCCTACGATTCGTGAACTATGCAGACATGATCGAGACACCTCTCCGATCAATAACCATTAGATGAATCTGGAAATCCATTATGGCTCCCACATATTTCTACGATTACTTTGTGACCGAATGAACCATTTACATACGATACCAATTCCCTTTGTCGCGTGATACTTTACTTATCTGAGGTTTGATCGTTGGTATCTCTATACCTAGTTCAACCTCGTTACCGATAAGTACTTTACTCGTTCTGTGATATGACATCCCTTGTGACCTAGTCACATGCTTGCAAGCAAATTGGATGACATTCCACCAAGAGGGCCCGGAGTATATCTATCCGTCATGTGGATGGACAAATCCCACTCTTGATCCAGGTGCATCAACACATACTTTCAGAATACCTAATGCCACCTTTATAACCACCCATTTACAGAAGTGGTGTTTGATGTCATCAAAGCATTCATCCGGTAATGGTGATCAACATGATCTCATGGTCGAAGGATTAGGTTACTATGTATTTGAAAGCTTTGTAGCAAACGAACTCAAAATGACTTGATCTTATGCTATGCTTACTATAGGAGTGTGTCCATCATATCATTATTCTAATGACATGATCTTGTTATTAATAACATCTAATGTCCATGATAAAGAAACCATGATCATCTATTAATCAACAAGCTAGTTCAATAAGAGGCTTACTAGGGCCTTCTTTTATGTTTACAAAACACACAAGTATTAATGTTTCTGGTTAATACAATTATAGCATGGAATGTAAACATTTATCATAAACACAAAGATATAATAATAACATCTTATTATTGCATCTTGGGCATATCTCCAACAGTCTCCCACTTGCACTACAGTCAATAATCTAATTTGTAAAACTTTGTGCATTCAACACCTATGGCTTTCTAGTGTTGTATATACACTATTGCTAGTGGTTAACTAATCTTTGGATCTGACACTTTCAGATCTGTGTGTATTTGTATGTATTTGCGTCTCTACGCATCACTTATTCTCCTAATGAGATGGTATTGTATAAATTTGTTCCTTTTGTGAGACCTTTAGTTCCTTGGGGTTAAAACATGTTGATACAATTGGCGTACAATATATATTCATAGTACTAGCCCGCTATGAACCACACCTAGTTTGATTAGCCCAATTGCTTGTCACATCCCAAGATTTTAGAAATTGGGACTAGAAAAAAAATTACATGTCATTCATGAGCATTGCACTACATCCATGCAAAAATTGCAAGAATTGAATTTGAAAACCCTAACCCTAATAGGTTTTGCAAATATTCCTATAAGGAATAAATAAGGATTTAATAAATATGATATTTTTTGAACTAAATAAAAAGGTACAAAAATGATCCTAAAATGATCTACATGATTTTAAAAAAAATTAGAAACAAATTTCAAGTCGTTTGGAGTTATAAAACAAAATCTATAAAAGAATTACTAAAATAGTAAATAGAAAAGGAAAACAAAACAAAAAAACCTAATTAAACTAAACCTACCCTGCGAGCTGGACCGGCCCATCCCACCTAACCTATCTGCCGCACACAACCACCCAAGCGCGCGCAGCGGACAGTAGCAGCAGCCCAGAAACCGCATCCCCAGCCCGCGCCACATCTTCCCTTCCCCTTGTTTTTTTCGTCCGGACCCGCACGTCAGACACCGCCACTCACCGCCATGTGGGACCCGCTCGTCACCCCTTCCTCACGACGGAGACATGCACAGGACGAACTCCCTTCCCAATCCGGACCCCTCTTTTAAATCCTCTGAGTCCATTCGACGGATTGCCCCCTCTGCACGCAACCCTCCCCATATAATCCCCGCCTTTACCTCGTTTCGTTTTTTCTCTCGCAATATTGAACCCTAGCCGCCCGAGCCGGAGCTTCCTGATCTACCGCCATTGGCAAGCTCCCGTCGAGCTTGATATCGACGAATCCCGTCGCCCCTCTCCCTGATGTTCCTCCTATCCTCTCCACATCGTCGACCGCGTCACCCTGATGCTTTTTCCCCTTGTGCAGCACGCCGAAGTGCCTCTAATTTATCACAGGAGCTATGCCGACGCCTGCCGCTCCATCCACCAATCGCGGTCGCCCCAGGAAACAAACGAGGAGGAATACCACGCCCACGTATTCTCCGAACCTCTACGAACCTCGTAGACCCCACCACCATAGTTGGAGACCGCGGGAGCACCGCCGTTTGACATCGTCTGAGCCGACCGTCGTCCGCCGCCGTCAGCCCGCCGCTATGGAGGAAGCAACCGTTCTCGTCCATCGAATCTACTCTGGACGGCCGAGATTAGATCTGCCTTCCGAACCGGTATCAGCCAACCAAGGCGCACCATGTCGCCGGCTACGTCAGCAGCCACGTCATCGCCTAGTTAGCAGGTACAGCCAATCAGATCTCGCCCCGTCGACCGAATATTCCCAGCATATTCCCTATTTAAACTAGAAATTAAATAAAAAGACAGAAATACATTAAACCTTGTAAAATTCATATAAAAATATTTACATGTCCAAAAATTATAAATAATATATAGTTGGATTCATAAAATTGTGTAGAATATTAATATGCTATTATATCTGACTTGTACAGTATAGTTTTACCGTAATTATTTAATTAGTTTAGTGGACATTTTAGACCAAATAAATCATAATAAATTATTTGTAGATCCTAAAATACAAATAAGATGTCTATAGATTAGTAATTCCATATAAAACATTAATATATAGTTACTTCCAACTTTTGCAGTGTAGAATTACTGCAATGATTTAAATAGATATAATGGACTTTTAAAGTATAAAATTTATAGTAAATAATTTATTGATCGTAAATTTATGAATAATATGTCCCTGGAATCCCAATCTCGTGTAGATTACAGATCTGTCTTTAGTTTGAATTTTAGACAAAATAAATTGTTTAAATGATTTAAACTCCATTAAAAACTATTTAAATCATAAGAAAATATTTATAACTCCGATTACGGTGAATCCAATTGCTACTGATTCGTATTAACATTACCTATCCAGTATAGTGCAGAACCAAATTTAATTCGACAATGAGAATAGGAGTTACAACAGAACTATTAAAACCTCTCTATTGGCAATCAAGATTTAATAATAAATAATCTATTGTATTAAATGATCTCCTGCATGCATCATGTATTCTAGTAATGTTCAGAGAACTAATTACAAACATTGTGATATATTAAATCGGCATGCATTAATTTGTCCATCATTGTTTTGTTGTATTGTGCATAATTGCATTGTTTTGAATGGTGTGTTTGTTGTGCTTTATTTTAATCATTAGATTGCGAGGAGTGCAACTACTGCGATTGGAACTACTATAATTGCAAGTATTGTGATTGTGATGAGTGCAACGATTGCAATTATGAGGATTGTTTGAACGACTACATCAACTAAAGGCAAGTGGCACTACCATAAATGTCCTACTTATTTTCCTATGTATTGTAGTTGTTTTTAGTAGAAGTGCATGTGTAGGAATATTTTACACTATGTGCTATGCTATGCTATGTCCTATTTAGGATACCCTTTTGTATCTTGATTAGTGGAAACATCGTAGTTGTAGTATGCTTAGCCCTACTATAGATTCGAGGTAGAATATCATGTTATGATTATACGAGGTATTAGAAAAGCTATGTTTTATATAATAAAACAAGTACTTAATGAATCACCTAGGTGGAATATTGTTGTTGTTGAGTTTGGAAGAAGTGGCAACGAAGGGGACTGTATCTTTGGCTACCTCTCTCATTTGTGCACTAGAAGAAGACCACCTAGGCATCATAGAGATTGACATGTTTCTCGTACAGTAGCGTTCGTGTACAGCCACATGCTAATATGGGCTCTGGCTTAGTTAATTACATAGCGGAAGACCCTTTACATTGGTATATATTCAGGTTAACTAGAATTGTGTATTGGAGGTTATATCCTTGCATTGGTGCCTGTTAGACCTGCTAGTATTGTGTATTGGGAGGACTTCTAAGGAAAGACTTCGTCACATTCTCGATCTGCCGGTATACCAATTGGTGTGTACTGAACCAGCGGCCACTGGTGGCGTCAAGGCGAGATTGTGTCGTGTGGGTAAAGTGTACAACTTCTGCAGAAGATATAAATCTAATCGATTAGCCGTGTCCCCGGTTATGGACAATATTGAGCAACTAAGGCCTGAAGCTTATGGATGATCTCGACATTCCAATTTTTTAATAAAATTTGATCGTTTGAACAAGGGAGTAGGAGAACTTGGTGTTGGCCAATGTGTTCATACAATTTTCATAAAGGATTAAAACTATTTGGAAATGTTAGGATAAAACTATTGCTTTATGCAAATCAGCCTGAAACTCCACTTAGCCAAATATGCATGTAATTGATAGGTTCCATTTATATCCACATACTAGTTACACTTGCCAATACATTCAAAGTATTGACCATTCGTGGCTACAACCTTTCGTGTTGCAGGTTATATCGTTTCTAAGTGATCGTTCATAGGTCGCGAGACTCCACTCAACAATTATTCGCATGTGGCACATTTGAAGGATGGAGATGTACCTTGTATTCGTTTTCCGCTGTGTACTTGAATAAATAATGTAAATTCTGGATCATATTCGTTGTATTTATGATGCATAGTTATATTTGGTATCATTTTGTACTGTGTGTGCCAGTGAACCGATCCAGGGATTGGCACTATACACATGAACTCAGCCTTATCAGGCGAGGGTGTTACATTGCTTCACTTCAAATCCAAGAAAGAATTGCAATTCGCCCATCATAGACATTTCAAACTCATAGGTCATTATATTAGCAAATACATCATTGAAATATTTGTTAGGAGAACCAAAGATAATGTCATCAAAATATAATTGGCATATGAACAAGTTTACTCCAACTCTCTTAGTAAAAAGAGTAGGGTCGATTAGCCCAATTTCGAAACCATGGTCTACCAACAACTTTATAAGGTGCTCGTATCATGCACGAGGAGCTTGTTTAAGCCCATATAGCGTCTTATCAAGTTTGTAAACGTGGTTTGGAAACTTGGGATCCTCAAAACCCGGAGGTTGCTTGACATACACCAACTCATTTAAGGGATCATTAAGAAATGCACTTTTAACATCCATTTGTTGCAACTTGAAGTTATGATGAGATGCATATGCAAGCAAGATATGAATACACAAAGACGAGCAACAGGGGCAAAAGTTTCACCGGAGTCGATACCCTCGACTTGGGAGAAGCCTTGTGCCACCAATATTGCCTTGTTGCAAATGACCATCCCACTTGCATCTTGCTTGTTCTTAAAGATCCACTTGGTTCCAATTACATTGTGGTACTCCTTGGGTCTCTCCACTAGTGACCATAATTTGTTGTGCTTGAAGTTGCTAAGCTCTTCATGCATGGCTTGAACCCAATATGTGTCTTCAAACGCCTCATACACCTTTTGGGGATCTACACAAGAAATGAAACTATTGTGGCCAACAAAGTTAGCCACTTGGTTACGAGTAGTAATCCCCCCTTTCAATATCACCAAAAACATTATCAAGGGTAAGCCCTTCGCGAACAAGCTTGGCGATCCTTCTTGCTTCACGACGAGTGTCGGCTTCCTCATTGGATTCTTGAGAAACCTCTTGGTCATCACCACTATTTTGATCCTCGTCTTGACCTTGAAAATGAGCTTGCTCCTCTTCTTGAGCTTTCTCGACATTTTGACCTTGTCCAACTTCATGAGCTTTACCATGGTCCATACGGGGTGCTACACACCCACCATTTGCTTGCACTTGAACTTGATCACGAGCTATCTCTTCAACCGGGGCATCTTGAGGGCTATGGGTTTGAAGAAGATCTTGAGTAGGTGAGGGCTCCACATGAGTAGAGCATTGTACTTCTCCTTCCACCACAAGGGGTTCCTCAACGGGGCTGAAAAATCCCACACCCATTATTCGTATGGCATGAGGAGGAATTTCATCACCTACATCACCAAGATCAGTTGCCCCACTTGGGAGCCATTATGCTCATCGAATCTCATGTTACAAGAGACTATAACTTCTCTGGTGGACTTGTTATACACTCTATAAGCGTTAGAATCCGAATCATAGCCAACAAAGATACCTTAAATAGCATGAGACTTGAATTTAGATAATCGGTTACCTTTATTGAGAATAAAGCACCCACACCCTAATACACGAAGGTATTGGATATTTGGTTTCTTGTCGGTGAGGATCTCATATGGGGTCAACTCCAAGTACTTGCGGAGATGCACACGGTTGGCAATATGACAAGCGGTTGACATAGCTTCGGCCCAAAAGTTGTAAGGAGACTTGAACTTCGCAATCATGGTTCTTGCCATATCCAAGAGGGTCTGGTTCTTCCTTTCTGCCACACCATTTTTTTGAGGTGTATGATGCGGCAAAGTTACTGTAGAGCCTGTTGGGAAACACCAAGAGCAAGGTGTGATGAGCACAACAGCAAGTTTTCCCTCAGTTGTGAAACCAAGGTTATCGAACCAGTAGGAGAAAGGAAACAGCTTCCAAGGTGTTGCTAGCAACGTGGAACCTGCACAACACAACCACAATACTTTGCCCCAACTTACAGTAAGGTTGTCAAGCTCACCGGTTTGCTGAAAACAAATGATTAAATGTATAGTGTGGAAGAAAGTAATTGCTTGTAGTAATTGCAGAAAGAAAACAGTAGAGATTGGATTGAATATCAGTAGGAAGGAATGGACCGGGGTCCATAGTTCACTAGAGGTGTTTCTCCATAAGATAAATAGCATGTTGGGTAAAAAAATTACAGTTGGGCAATTGACAGATTGAGAATGCATAACAATGCATGTACATGTCCTGATGATTTCTCTGAGATTCATTTGGGCATTACAACATAATACATAGATAGTAATCCAACTGCATCTATGACTAATAATCCACCTTCATGTTACCATCCGAACCCCTTCCAGTATTAAGTTGCAAACAACAGATAATTGCATTAAGCAAAGTGTGTAAAGTAAACAATACAATTGCCCTTGGACAAAGGATTGTTGTTTTATCCCTAGTAGCAACAGCACGTCTACAACCTTAGAGATTACGTCACTCCTCCAGATTACTATAGACATGAACCTACTATCGAGCATAAATACTCCCTCTTGGAGTCACAAGCAACTACTTGGCCAGAGTAACCACTAGCAACGGAGAGCATGCAAGATCACAAATAACATAGACATGATAGAATCAATAATCAATCTTGACGTAGTACTCAATATCCATTGAATCCCAATAAACACAACATGTAGGATTACAAATAGATGATCTTGATCATGATAGGCAGCTCACAAGATCTAAACATGATAGCACAAAGGAGGAGAAACGACCATCTAGCTACTGCTATGGACCCATAGTCCAAGGATGAACTACTCACACATCACTCCGGAGGCTGGCATGGTGATGAAGAATGCCTCCAGGGTGATATCCCCTCTCCGGCAGGGTGCCGAGAAGAACTTCAGATCCCTCCCGATCTAGGGACGAAGGTGGCGGCGGCTACGAAATTTTTCGTGGATTTCTGATCGGGTACTTAGGGTTTTCTCCTCGGGGTGTTTATATAGGCGAAGGGGCAAGTTTGGTTGAGGGTGTAACATCCCAGTATTTAGGACCTAACGAAGGGTAGATTTAGGAATAATAATTGTTGCATGCATTCATTTGTGAAAATGTGGGTAAAATTTTCACCTAATAAAACCTTGAGTGATCAATGTTTCTTTCTTACTTTGAGATTAGGTTTAGTCTTAAAGGAGGATTGCTATAAACTTTGATATGATCTTAAAGGAATTATGTGTGTTTTGAAATAAGTTTGAATTCTAAAATTTAAGTGTTTGAATAATAATTTAAATGATTTAGATATAAGATTTGAATCTTAAATTAATTAAGAGATAAGTATTATAACTTAAATCTTATCTAAAAACAATATTGAATATGAAATTCATTTCATATTATTAATACATAAACAAGTTACAAAGAATGTAACCTACTGAAGTCATTCCAAACTTCACAATTTACAAAAGAGTAAAGAATAAGAATATTCTTTATTATATAATCCTTATTACAATTGAATAAAATAAAGATTACAAGAATTATAAAAGAAAAATTACAAAAGAATAAGAAAATTACATTTGTACATCTACTAACTATCCTATATCTAAATCTACACTAAATCGTCATCTTCATCTTTGTACCTGTAAAACAAAGACTAAATAGAAACAAAATAAGATTAGTTTTAGTATATTTCTCTCAGATATGTCAGTGAAGTGCACTTGACAAACTCATCATTGAGAAATGTTATAAAAGGGGCAAGTTTCACCAATATGAAAGATTTCATCTTTCATAAATTCAAAGCCAGAATTCAAATGATAGCCAAGAGGGACCAATTCACCAGCCAGGTGAAAGTAATTTGGTAATGGTAAGTTCAAAAATTCTAAACCTATCCACAAGTGCATAGCAGGCACACAAGTTGGACACACGCCAGCATGCAAATGGTGTGCTGTCGACCTCACAAGCACAGCCAAATCACACAAAACCACAGCACATCCGTGGGGGAAGCACTAGTGCATCACTCCACTACACATCAAACCAAGAACAACAGCCAAACCAAGAACAGCAGCCAAACCAAACCACCCAGATCAACCCAAACATCACTAGGATGGTGACATAAAGAGGGGAATGAATCTGGTGGACAGCAAGGTCAAGCCCAGGAGCTAGGAGGAGTAGGCAAGCTCAAGAGCAAGGTCAGGAGCCCAGCAAAAGCAGATCAAGATCAAGATCATCATCAATCTACTACACCAACATCAAATTTTGTGGTGAGCCTCATAAAACCATCACATGATTTCATCATATTATCTAAACAAAAGCATGTGTTGCTTTATGAAATGATCTCTCAATAATCACCCAAGAGAGGTGAATCTATCCTAGAGATTTCAAGTATAAGGATAAGAAATCAAGCTCAACCACAAGCACTAAACTCTCAGACCAGCATCACTGAGTTCAGTGTAGTTTTGCAACTTAGATCATTCTTCATTTGATCTTATCAGATCAGGGCACATCTCCCAGAAAGAGTAGCACCTCTAATCCTACAAGTTTCAAACAAACTATTGCTCAACTAACTAGGAATTCAATTCTAGAGCCTCAGACCCAACATCATAGGCAGGAAAGTTAAGAAAAGCTTTCATTTCATCTTGCCAGTTTTAATCACAAGCATTATCAAGCTAAGCCCAGAAATAAAACTCCATCACTTGTGTGCCAGATCATAATGGTATCACAAGGACAGGTTTTAAATGAACTAAAACCAATCTTTGCTTAGTTTCCATAGATAAAAAGGGACAAACCAATAAATATCATTTTCCTGAAGCCAAGTGCCAGGAATCAATATCATATGCATCTATACATCCATAGAAAAATAATTACATGTAATGATTTGATTCAGTGTGTATAATCGCATACAAGCCTACATTATAATTGCAGTAAGCAACTACTGAGAGAAAACTACTGTCAGTACAAGCATTTTGATAGTAGAGTAAATTCTCAGATCAACAACATAATCCAATCAAGGATTCCATAGAAACACTAACATGGGATCATAGTGAATCATCACTAGAATAAATCTAACAGGCAACTAGCATCATCAAAGCCACTACCAATCATTAACCACAACAGACAATCATTCTTCATGCTCAAGTATGATCACCACTAAATCTAAAGCATCATGGATATGATCAACAGGGGGTTATGAACCCTAATCAGAGCAAGAACCCTAATCCAGAGATGAACCCAATCAGCACATAGTCACTAGGCATGAGAAGCCACTAGATACACACAGAGAGGTTCATGGTCCTCGCTGACGAGTTGAAGAGGAAGCAGATTGGCCGACGAACCATGGCAGCACAGGGAGCACCCAGGGGGCGCTGCAACCTGCACCTGCCACGGCGGCGGCCGCAACAGCACAAGAGCCCAGCACACCACCGCATACGGGACCGCGACGGTGGCGACAGCACCTTTCCTTAACCCTAGGGTTCGGGAACGGGGTGGACCTGGGCACGGGGAAGCCCCGGAGTCAAATCAAAGTGGATAGAACGAATGAGCATCGTCGACAACCCCAAATCGCACCACGAAGGCGACCAGAACGGCCGATGGCGGCAGGAATCGACGGTGGCGGCATCGCCGGCCACAGGGTCGGGTCAGAGGAGGAGATGATAGGGTCGAGAGAGATAGGGAGGCGGAGAGAATGGGCTGGGTGGGCCAAAACCCCTCGGGGTGGTATTTTGACCTTGCCCTATTGGGCCACACTGGCCCAATAAGCCCAAAAGGCCAGCCCAAGTTATTTAATAAATTTTTTGTTCAATTGGAAAAGACCAAAATGCCCCTAACCTCAATAAAATTATAGAAAATAAAATAAAAGTCCAAAAATTATAAATAAAATATTTTGGGATTCATAATAATCCACTCTGTCCAAATAAAATAAGATATCAAATTTTGGACATTTAAATTTTTATAAGAATTTTGTAATTTATATATTCTTTATGGAATTTTACAAAATTATTGAAAGGTGATAAAAATAAATAAAAATCAATTTAATTATAAATTAATATTATAGTATTTTTGAAAAATACTAAATAAATATTTAATAATAAATTTTAATGTATAATTAATAATTCCTAAAAGAATTATTAAATCAATAGAAGTAAAATAAAAAGGGAAATAAAATAAAATAATTCAATATATGCAATAAATATAAAAAATTATTAATACTTATAAATGCTTTATTAAAAGGCACCTTATATAGGGAAAATGCATATAGAATTAAATAATGCATTACATTACTTGCATAATCATTTTGCTTCTTTAAATATTGTCCTTACCGGGCAATAATGATGTTTTTGTAGAACTAGAAGCTCAAGGTCTAGTGCAAGCATCAGACTTCACTACCTTTCCATCACAAGGCAAGTTCATCACTTGCTCATGTCCTTTGAAGAGTCTTTATCAAAGTATTTACAAATTGTGTGTTATCATATATGCTATAAAAGAAAGAAAATATTATTTTCATAAATAAAGAAATCATAGATGTCATCTTAAGTGGTGATATAATGGAGAAATAGAACTTAGGGTTCTATTTGCAACAATGATGATCAAGTACGGACTTAATAACCCCTGACATCAGTGATTCTAGCGCTGTATATTATGCGTTAGCCATGAGATTTGGAATGGGACAGAGAACTCAGTTGTATCTTCTTCCTCTCGCATGAAGCCGGATGTGCAGGTCGTGGCTGTTATCCTCGTAGCGTGCATATTAATTGGTAATTCGTAGAGGATATGCAGCATATGGGTGGGAACCCTCATCGTCCCACGATAGTTCTGGCATCTAACGGTTTGTACAAACCATTGTCGTAATTCATTATGTGGGCATGGTGTACACCAAGTAGGCATGCGGGGTCGCGAAGGGGGCAGTGATTGGCTTGGACAAACTATTGGGCACCACATCATGGAATTGTGGACGGGAAAGTACACCCGGTTGTGTAACAAGGAGTTGATCTCGCATGGGTAAAGTAACACACCTCTGCAGAGTGTAAGAACTGTAACTTGTTACTCCCTGTTCCAGGAAGGAGCTACGAATGCGGCAGGAAAGGAACTCCATGAAAGTTCTGGTCAATCTGTGAAGGCTGATTGTCATAGTTTTTTGGAATAAAATCAATCTTTGAAGAAAGATTTACAAAAACTGCATAGTGCCAAGGATTTATAATCCGACGTGGTAGTTAGAGCATCAAACATCCCACCTGCATATAATGAACTTGTTGGGTAACGTTGTTACTCATTCTTTCCTTTGATCCCTTGCTTAGACTCTGAGGATCCCGAAGACGTGCCAATGTATGCAGCTGAATGTCAAGAAGATGTGTTCTATGAGGAACCTGATCTATCCGGAGGAGTTGAAGGAGTGTATTACGAGATCCGCTACGGTGTCGATGATAACGAGTCCACTTAAGTGTCTAGTTAGTAGTAACTAACGGAGCCGAGCAGCATGAACTCTATAGAATAAGCTGTTGAGCCCCACTCCTAGTTGGAGTTGTTACTTTTAAATTTCCGCTGAACACTTTATATTTTGGTTTGTAAGTTGGATCTTTTGGAAGTCTTGAACTTCTGGTATTGTAATAATAATAATGTGTGTAATTTTGTAATATGGACCCACAATGTTTCTGTTGTATGACTCTGAGGGATGTGATATTTACGGAATGGTGTTCTGTGGATGTCATGTCAACGACTATAGTGTACTACACATGCAGTGGTATGTTGGGTCACCGCAGTTGGTATCAGAGCAAATTGCTTTGACCTTAGGTTGGAAACCTAGTAAAGGGTATTACTTGTAGGAGAATTAGCAACGATAAAGAATTCTCTAAAAGCAATATAATGGGTATTCAAATGAGAATATTCCGTTATATATTTTAGTGCGATAATTCTTTGTTATGATGCAATATGTCATTGGATACTAATCAAAATTATTTTTCTGATATACAGAGATATGGCACCAAAGTTTCCAAAACAGACTTTGGTAAGGAAAGAGGAGACTCTTGATGATTATCAAGGATCATTTACAGACCAACTTCGTCAACTTTTAAAGCTCTTTAATTTTCCAACTAGAATTCCAGTGAACACTATCACTTACCTTGATGGCCGGATGTTATCCAAGTATCGTGTGAGTATCCAACTTCCAGAGAAGCTTGGATTATATCACGATCTACCCATAGTAGAAGGTAGGAGTCATTTAGCAGCCTATCATGTTGTTGTTGTGGAGGCGATGGCTAATATCCGGGAGCAGAAAACCAAGGAGTTGGAAGGTAGCACATTCTCTGTGATACCTCATGATTCTATAGACTCGGAGCCTATACCGGATCATCTTAATTTGTTTAAGAAGCATCCTAAGTTAGCTTCCAAGTTTATGGATAGATACCGAACACTCGTTGCGTCTTTTTATAAGACTCATCAAGTGATTGTCGAAGACAAAAATGCCATGCTAGAGGATCTAACTGATCCGGAAAGGAGGAAGAAGTTAGCATTCCAGCTAGAGAAAGAAGCAAGTAGTAGTGCAACACCTATCTTTAAGGATATACCTATAGATCCAGAATCTTTTATACCATATACTTACTCACCAAGGCCTGAACCTACACATGATCCTACTATGGATATGTGGTTTGCAGTACCACAGGGCCCAGAGGATGGTTCTGACTCAGAACTTCCTATTGAGAATTCAGATGGTTGGAGGATGGGATCATATAATGGATCTCATGAACACCAGATGTCCACAGATGGTTCTGACAGAAATGTTGGACAATCTAGTTGGATGGGTGCAAGGATGAACCCTAATAACAGAAGTAGAAATACCATGTCAATAGATGATCGGGATGAAGAAGAAGATCCTGAGGAGAGAGTGTTTGAATCATCAACATCTTCTCAAAACCCAGGGAATATACATTATCCAGTATTTAACTATCTTGCCCACGAGAGCACCTGGGGAGCAGCAGGATCTGTGTACCCTGTTGACAACTCAAGAAATGAAGCTCAGGAGATGAAGGTTGGAGATAATGTTTAATATGTTTCTGAAGACTTTTCAGCTAAGCTGGAGGGATTCAATGCGCTCAGGTTGAGTAATGACTCAAGTCCTGACACTTCAGATACAGAGTATGTTCCTTCTGGAAGGCCATTTGTTCCACAAACTATGCGACGGACAACACGTCATCACGGTTGGACATCAGGCATGTATGATGAGCATAGTTACTATTAGAAGGAGACAAGTAGTCAACAGTATCAAGCACTGTGTATTGTACTCCAAGTAATAAGGTAGTGAGATGAATACGGTAGTTTTGTGGTTATACCTATATGGTATATGTTGTAAGAACTTTGTATCATTATGATATTATGTATAATATGTGAAATGCATATTTGGATTTTCTTTGGATCTTCATTGTGTGACTAGTTCTGTGCGTAAATTCGAGCTCAGAACACATGTGCATGATGTAATTATGAGTATTTGCTTTATGTTGCAGGACTAGGCGTCATGGATACGGGTATAGAAATGGAAACTGAGCAGCAGCGGATGGAGCGTGAGGCCAAAGAAAAGGCCGATGCCGATGCAGCAAATCAAGAAGCATTACCACCACCGCCACCAATGAGGCCATTAATGGAGCAGAACTTTATGCAATGCATGCAAATGATGCAAGAGACTCAGAACAAGTTCATGGAAGAGTTGCTGGGGCGAGCAAATCAGAGGTCACCTGAAGGTGGAGGAGTGAGTCTATCTGATTTCCAGAACGCAAGACCGTTACCTTTTGCATCAGCTCGTGAACCAATGGATGCAGAAGACTGGCTAGCAGATACAGAAAGGAAGCTGAAAAGTGTGGGTTGCAATGATGAGGAAAAATTGAGGTATGCAACTCATCTGCTGACTGGACCTGCAGCATCATGGTGGGAAAATCAGTTAGCCATGCAACAACCAGGAAGGGAGTTTACCTAGGAGGAGTTCAAGCAGAGATTCCGTGAATATCATGTTCCGGAAAGCGTCATGGAGTTGAAGCGGAGAGAATTTGAGGAGCTTCAGCAAGGATATACTAGTGTCATGAAGTACATCCGGGAGTTTAGCCAACTGTCTCGTTATGCTGAGGAGGATGTTAACACTGAAGAGAAGAGGAAGAAGCGTTTCTTGCGTGGATTAAATCCGTTTGTGAAGATGCGGCTAAGGCTAGCCAATAAGCAAACTTATCAGCAGTTGTTGGATGCAGCCATTACTTTTGAAGATGACTATAAGAATGTCCAAGAGGATCGGAGGAAGAGAGCCAAGAAGGAAACCAAGAGAATCCAGGCAAGCAAACCTAAACCTAACCTGGATTTCAATCCTCGGAATAGGAATTATGGAAACAACAACAATAACAATAACAAGGGCAGTGGTGGAAATCAATCTAATCCGAGAAGGAATGTTATCTGTAACAACTGTGGAATTCCAGGGCATTTCTAGAGGGAGTGCAAAAAGCCTGTAGTAATTTGTTACGGTTGTGGCCAGAAGGGGCATATCAAGCCAGATTGTCCGAGCAAACCACCAGGAGTATGGACTACCAAAGGAGGAGGACAAGCCAGTGGAGGAAATGGACAGCCCAATAAAGGAGGAAACAATGGCAAGAACAACAATGGCAAGAGAAACCGACCTACCGGAAAACTGAACTGTGCAACCCTCGAGGAGGTGGATAATTCGGAGCATGCAGTGATAGGTACGCTCAATATCCTTACCAATCCCGGCAAAGTTCTATTTGATACTGGTGCAACTACTTCATTCATTTCTGAAGAATTTTGTGATAAGTTCGGGATTAGAAGGGAAACGTTAGAAAGTCCTATGACTGTAGTTACGGCAGGAGGGGATGTGATTATACGCCACATAAAACAATATCAGGTTATCTCGATATGTGGTTGTACATATTTCGCAGACCTTTATGTGATTCCTTTGAAGGGAATTGCAGTAGTGCTGGGGATGGATTGGATGATGGAACACGGAGCTCAGATTAATTGTGAGGAGAAAACTGTCTCAATCAAAACTCCAAGTGGAGCAAGAATAGTTTACCAAGCAGATAAACACAGTCATATCATGGTGGATCTATAGTTGAATTCAATGAAGGAAGTTAAATTAGAAGAGATTCCAATAGTTAATGAATTCCAAGATGTTTTTCCAATGGAATTACCGGGAATGCCACCAGACCAGGAGATAGAGTTCACCATTGACTTAATACCTGGTACAACACCAATATCTCAAGCACCATATAAAATGGGACCCAAAGAGTTGAAAGAACTCAAGGAACAAATTGATGAGTTAGCGAGAAAAGGATTTATACAAGAAAGTGTATCTCCATGGGGAACACCAGTAATCTTTGTGGATAAGAGAGATGGTGGAATACGGATGTTTGGTGATTATAGAAATCTGAACAACGTGACTATCAAGAATAAGTATCCTTTACTGAGAATTCAAGATTTGTTTGATCAAGTGAAAGGAGCTGGAGTATTTTCAAAGATCGATTTAAGATCTGGATACCATCAAATTAAAATCAAGCCAGAAGATGTTCCAAAAACAGCATTTGTCTCAATATATGGACACCATGAGTATCTGGTAGTACCATTTGGTTTGACCAATGCACCGGCAATATTCATGAATCTGATGAACAAGATCTTCATGCCATATTTGGACAAGTTTTTCATCGTCTTTATTGATGATATTCTGATATATTCCAAGGATAAGGAAGAGCATGCTGACCATTTGAGAATAGCATTGCAGACTTTAAGAGAACATAAGCTTTATGCTAAGTTCAGTAAGTGTGAGTTCTGGTTAGATGAGGTAGAATTCCTCGGTCATGTGATCAGTAAGGATGGGATTGCTGTGAATCCATCTAAAGTTCAGTCGGTACTAGAGTGGACTGCACCGACCAATGTGAAACAAATTCGAGGTTTCTTAGGAATGGCTGGTTATTATCAGAGATTCATTGAAGGTTTCTCCAAAATAGTCGGACCAATGACCAAATTATTAAGGAAGAATACACCATTCAAGTGGGATGAGAAGTGTGAAGCAAGTTTCCAAGAGTTGAAGACTAGATTAACCACAGCTCCAATCTTAGCAGTTCCTAAAACAGGGAAGGATTTCACTGTATATTGTGATGCATCTAAAGAAGGTTTGGGTTATGTATTAATGCAATATCGGAAGGTGATTGCTTATGGTTCAAGACAATTGAAACCACATGAAGTCAACTATCCAACTCATGATTTAGAGTTAGCAGCAGTAGTTTTTGCACTGAAAGGATGGAGACATTTTCTTTATGGAGCCAGATGTGAGTTATACACTGACCATAAAAGTCTCAAGTACTTCTTCACTCAAAAGGAATTGAATATGAGACAGAAGCGTTGGTTGGAATTAATCAAGGATTATGATTTAACAATCAATTACACCCTAGGGAAAGCAAATGTTGTAGCAGATGCTTTAAGCAGAAAGAGTGCAGATATTCAGCCAAGCAATAGAGAGTTACCAAAAGAGTTACAAATGGACTTGGAAAGATTAGAACTTCAATTCATCAGAACAGAGGTTCTTGGAGGATTAGCTACTATGCAGGTAGTTGCAGAGCAGGACAGTGATCTTAAGCAAGAAATTTTTAGACATCAAGAAGAAGATCCTTTCATTACTGAGGAAATTCGAAGGATATCTCAAGGGCCAAAATCAGTTTTTCGCCTTGGAGATTATGGATCTTTATGGTTCCAAGATCATCTATGTGTTCCAGATGTGACTGAGATCAGAAATGTCATACTCAAAGAAGCACATGATACCCCATATTCTATACATCCAGGGAGTACTAAGATGTATATGGATTTGAAAGAACTATTCTGGTGGAATAACATGAAAAGAGATATTGCTAAATATGTATCTGAATGCCATACTTGTCAAAGGGTGAAATCTGAACATCAAAGTCCAGCAGGACCATTACAACCCTTAGAAATTCCTGAATGGAAGTGGTAGGAAATAGGTATGGACTTCATCACAGGATTACCTATGACACCAAAAGAAAGGATATGATATGGGTAATTGTGGACAGACTCACTAAGAGTGCACATTTTATTCCAGTGAATCAAAAGGATAATGTCGACAAGTTAGTTGAAGTATATGTTAAAGAGATAGTAAGTAAGCATGGAGTACCCAAAAAGATCGTAACTGATAGGGGATCAGTGTTTACTTCAGCATTTTGGAAGCAATTGCATGAAGCACTTGGTTCAAAGTTAGATTTCAGCACGGCATATCATCCTGAGACAGGAGGTCAAACTGAAAGAACAAATCAAATACTAGAAGACATGTTGAGAGCTTGTGCACTAGATTTTGGAGGAACATGGGAAGATCACCTACCATTGGCAGAATTTTCTTATAACAATAGCTATCAGAGTAGTCTGAAGGCAGATCCATATGATATTCTGTATCGAAGGAAGTGTAGATCACTAATATGTTGGTATGAACCTGGTAGCAGCAAATAATTCGCACCGGATTATATTAAGGAAAGACAAGACATCATTGATAAGATCAGGGATAGACTGAAAATAGCCCAGAGTAGGCAGAAAAGTTATGCGGATCAAAGCCGAAGATCATGGCATCCAGAAGTGGGAGATATGGTCTATTTGAAAGTAAGTCCAATGAAAGGAGTAAAAAGATTCGGAGTTAAAGGGAAATTGAGTCCAAGATATATCGGACCATTCAAGATACTGAGTCAAAACAGAACTATAGCTTATGCTTTAGAGTTACCATCAAGATTGGCTCAAGTGCATAATGTTTTCCATGTGTCACAACTTCGCAAATGTTTGAAGATTCTAGATGATGCAATAACACATCAAGAGATAAAACTACAAGCAGACCCTAACTTATATTGAAAAGCCCTGTAAAATTCTGGAAGAAAACTGGAAAAGATTGAGGAACAAAGCAATCAAATATTGCAAGGTACAGTGGGAACATCACCCAGAGAGGGAAGATACATGGGAGAAGGAAGAGGATTTAAGAAAAGCTTATCCAGAACTATTCAGGTACATCTCCACAAACTTCGGGACAAAGTTTAATTTAAGGGGGGAAGTCTGAAACATCCCAGTATTTAGGACCTAACGAAGGGTAGATTTAGGAATATGAATTGTTGCATGCATTCATTTGTGAAAATGTGGGTAAAATTTTTGCCTAATAAAACCTTGAGTGATCAATGTTTCTTTCTTACTTTGAGATTAGGTTTAGTCTTAAAGGAGGATTGCTATAAACTTTGATATGATCTTAAAGGAATTATGTGTGTTTTGAAATAAGTTTGAATTCTAAAATTTAATTGTTTGAATAATAATTTAAATGATATAGATATAAGATTTGAATCTTAAATTAATTAAGAGATAAGTATTATAACTTAAATCTTATCTAAAAACAATATTGAATATGAAATTCATTTCATATTATTAATACATAAACAAGTTACAAAAAATGTAACCTACTGAAGTCATTCCAAACTTCACAATTTACAAAAGAGTAAAGAATAAGAATATTCTTTATTATATAATCCTTATTACAATTGAATAAAAAAAGATTACAAGAATTATAAAAGAAAAATTACAAAAGAATAAGAAAATTACATTTGTACATCTACTAACTATCCTATACCTAAATCTACACTAAATCTTCATCTTCATCTTTGTACCTGTAAAACAAAGACTAAATAGAAACAAAATAAGATTAGTGTTAGTATATCTCTCAGATATGTCAGTGAAGTGCACTTGACAAACTAATCATTGAGAAATGTTATAAAAGGGGCAAGTTTCACCAATATGAAAGATTTCATCTTTCATAAATTCAAAGCCAGAATTCAAATGACAGACAAGAGGGACCAATTCACCAGATGGACACACAAGTGCATAGCAGGCACACAAGTGCATAGCAGGCACACAACATGGACACACACCAGCATGCAAATGGTGTGCTGTCGACCTCACAAGCACAGCCAAATCACACAAAACCACAGCACAGTCGTGGGGGAAGCACTAGTGCATCACTCCACTACACATCAAACCAAGAACAGCAGCCAAACCAAACCACCCAGATCAACCCAAACATCACCAGGATGGTGACATAAGGATGGGAATGAATCTGGTGGACAGCAAGGTCAAGCACAGGAGCTAGAAGGAGCAGGGAAGCTCAAGATCAAGCTCAGGAGCCCAGCAAAAGCAGATCAAGATCAAGATCAAGATCAAGATCATCATCAATCTACTACACCAACATCAAATTTTGTGGTGAGCCTCATAAAACCATCACATGATTTCATCATATTATCTAAACAAAAGCATGTGTTGCTTTATGAAATGATCTCTCAATAATCACCCAATAGAGGTGAATCTATCCTAGAATTTCAAGTATAAGGATAAGAAATCAAGCTCAACCACAAGCACTAAACTCTCAGACCAGCATCACTGAGTTCAGTGTACTTTTGCAACTTAGATCATTCTTCATTTGATCTTATCAGATCAGGGCACATCTCCTAGAAAGAGTAGCACCTCTAATCCTACAAGTTTCAAAAAAACTATTGCTCAACTAACTAGGAATTAAATTCTAGAGCCTCAGACCAACATCATAGGCAGGTAAGTTAAGAAAAGCTTTCATTTCATCTTGCCAGTTTTAATCACAAGCATTATCAAGCTAAGCCTAGAAATAAAACTCCATCACTTGTGTGCCAGATCATAATGGTATCACAAGGACAGGTTTTACATGAACTAAAACCAATCTTTGCTTAGTTTCCACAGATAAAAAGGGACAAACCAATAAATATCATTTTCCTGAAGCCAAGTGCCAGGAATCAATATCATATGCATCTATACATCCATAGAAAAATCATTACATGTAATGATTTGATTCAGTGTGTATAATCTCATACAAGCCTACATTATAATTGCAGTAAGCAACTACTGAGAGAAAACTACTGTCAGTACAAGAATTCTGACAGTAGAGTAAATTCTCAGATCAACAACATAATCCAATCAGGTATTCCATAACACTAACATGGGATCATAGTGAATCATCACTAGAATAAATCTGATAGGCAACTAGCATCATCAAAGCCACTACCAATCATTAACCACAGCAGACAATCATTCTTCATGCTCAAGTATGATCACCACTAAATCTAAAGCATCATGGATATGATCAACAGGGGGTTATGAACCCTAATCAGAGAAAGAACCCTAATCCATAGATGAACCCAATCAGCACATAGTCACTAGGCATGAGAAGACACTAGATACACACAGAGAGGTTCATGGTAATAGCATGAACAAGGACCACAGAAGCAACTTACCCGAGGTCCTCGCTGACGAGTTGAAGAGGAAGCAGATTGGCCAACGAACCACGGCAGCACAGGGAGCACCCATGGGGGCGCTGCAACCTGCACCTGCCACGACGGCGGTCGCAGCAGCACACGAGCCTAGCACACCACCGCAGACGGGACCGCGGCGGTGGCGACAACACCTTTCCTTAACCCTAGGGTTTGGGAACGGGGTAGACCTGGCCACGAGGAAGACCCGAAGTCAAATCCAAGTGGATAGAACGAACAAGCGTCGTCGATAACCCCAAATCGCACCACGAAGGCGACCAGAATGGCCGACGGCGGCAAGAATCGACGGTGGCGGCATCGCCGGCCATAGGGTCGGGTCAGAGGAAGAGAGGATAGGGTCGAGAGAGAGGGAGACAAAGAGAATGGGTTGGGTGGGCCAAAACCCCTCGGGGTGGTATTTTGACCTTGCCCTATTGGGCCACACTGGCCCAATAAGCCCAAAAGGCCAGCCCAAGTTATTTAATAAATTTTTTGATCAATTCGAAAAGACCAAAATGCCCCTAACCTCAATAAAATTATAGAAAATAAAATAAAAGTCCAAAAATTATAAATAAAATATTTTGGGATTCATAATAATCCACTCTGTCCAAATAAAATAAGATATCAAATTTTGGACATTTAAATTTTTATAAGAATTTTGTAATTTATATATTCTTTATGGAATTTTACAAAATTATTGAAAGGTGATAAAAATAAATAAAAATCACTTTCATTATACATTAATATTATAGTATTTTCTGAAAAATACTTAATAAATATTTAATAATAAATTTTAATGTATAATTAATAATTCCTAAAAGAATTATTAAATCAATAGAAGTGAAATAAAAGGGAAATAAAATAAAATAATTCAATATATGCAATAAATATAAAAAAAATATTAATATTTAGAAATGCTTTATTAAAAGGCACCTTATATAGGGAAAATGCATATAGAATTAAATAATGCATTACATTACTTGCATAATCATTTTGCTTCTTTAAATATTGTCCTTACCGGGCAATAATGATGTTTTTGTAGAACTAGAAGCTCAAGGTCCAGTGCAAGCATCAGACTTCACTACCTTGCCATCACAAGGCAAGTTCATCGCTTGCTCATGTCCTTTCAAGAGTCTTTATCAAAGTATTTGCAAATTGTGTGTTATCATATATGCTATAAAAGAAAGAAAATATTATTTTCATAAATAAAGAAATCATAGATATCATCCTAAGTGGTGATATAATGGAGCAATAGAACTTAGGGTTCTATTTGCAATAATGATGATCAAGTAGGGACTTAATAACCCCTGACATCAGTGATTCTAGCGCCGTATATTATGCGTTATCCATGAGATTTGGAATGGGACAGAGAAGTCGACTGTATCTTCTTCCTCTCGCATGAAGCCGGATGTGCAGGTCGTGGCTGTTATCCTCCTAGCGTGCATATTAATTGGTAATTCGTAGAGGATATGCAGCATATGGATGGGAACCCTCATCGTCCCACGGTAGTTCTGGCATCTAACGGTTTGTACAAACCATTGTCGTAATTCATTATGTGGGCATGGTGTACACCAAGGAGGCATGCGGGGTCGCGAAGGGGGCAGTGATTGGCTTGGACCAACTACTGGGCCCCACATCATGGAATTGTGGACGGGAAAGTACGCCCGGTTGTGCAACAAGGAGTTGATCTCTCATGGGTAAAGTAACGCACCTCTGCTGAGTGTAAGAAATATAACTTGTTACTCCCTGTTCCGGGAAGGAGCTACGAACGCGGTAGGAAAAGAACTCCATGAGAGTTCTGGTCAACCTGTGAAGGCTGATTGTCATAGTTTTTCGGAATAAAATCAATCTTTGAAGAAAGATTTACAAAAAGTGCATAGTGCCAAGGATTTATAATCCGAGGTGGTAGTTAGAGCATCAAACATCCCACCTGCATATAATGAACTTGTTGGGTAACGTTGTTACTCATTCTTTCCTTTGATCCCTTGCTTAGACTCTGAGGATCCCGAAGACGTGCCAATGTATGCAGTTGGATGTCAAGAAGATGTGTTCTACAAGGAACCTGATCTATCCGGAGGAGTTGAAGGAGTGGATTACGAGATCCGCTACGGTGTCGATGATAAAGAGTCCACTTAAGTGTCTAGTTAGTAGTAACTAACGGAGCCGAGCAGCATGAACTCTATAGAATAAGCTGTTGAGCCCCACTCCTAGTCGGAGTTGTTACTTTTAAATTTCCGCTGAACACTTTATATTTTGGTTTGTAAGTTAGATCTTTTGGAAGTCTTGAACTTCCGGTATTGTAATAATAATAATGTGTGTACTTTTGTAATATGGACCCGCAATGTTTCTGTTGTACCACTCTGAGGGATGTGATATTTATGGAACGGTGTTCTGTGGATGTCATGTCAACGACTATAGTGTACTACACATGCAGTGGTATGCTAGGTCGCCGCAGAGGGCCAGGGGGCCCACACCATGCCTTGTCGCGGCCTAGGGTGGACCTGGACCATGTGGTAGTCTGGCCGCCCTATGGCGCCTCTTCGTCCCTCCTCTGGACTCCGTCTTCATTACGGTAAAATATTGACTTCGGCTTTTGTTCGGTCCAATTCTAAGAATATTTCTTTACTAGCTTTTCTGAAACCAAAAACAGCAGAAAACAGGAACTGGCACTATGGCATCTTGTTAATAGGTTAGTTCTCGAAAATGTATAAAAATACCTCAAAGTGTAGACAAAACATAAGATAGTTGGTACAAAACAAGCATGGAGCATCAAAAATTATAGATACGTTTACGACGTATCAAGCATCCCCAAGCTTAACTCCTGCTCGCCCTCGAGTAGGTAAGTGATAAAAAATAATTTTTTAGATGATATGCACCATCACAATCTTTTTTTTACATGAGCACCATCACAATATAGATCAAGGTATTGTAAAGCATTGATAGCTGGGATCAAAGTACTCTAACATAAGTATGAAAGATATAGTTCTAACAATAAGACATAGCAACTATGTTGCAACATGAAAGGTACAAACAAAAGATCATGAATAACAATGCATTGAAAGACATTTGTTTTTTTTACATAAAGAAAACATAGCAAGAGTGGTAATCAGCCTGTCCTTCATGGAGTAGCAATACATAAAAGCATAGTGCACCTTCAAAGTTCATAAGGGTGACTAGATACAATTAATTTAAGAACAAGCAATACCATAATTATGAATCAATCAACAAGTTTTGGGACAATGCACATTAAACTTAGAATGACAAATATGCTCTCTTAATTGGTGCATAAGAATAGAAGATGGAGACTCAACAAAAAGTAAAAAGGAAAGGCCCTTCATAGAGGGAAGTAGGGATTTCAAGTTTCATAAAGAGCTTCCAAAAATTATGGTACTTACTAACTTTGAGCTCTCATTGCCCCTATCATAAGCATATTGAAGTTATTAAGGTTAAAGTGAGACAAATATGAGTTATATGCTTGACAAATCATAAGTTGAAAATCTCATGCCCCTTGAGTACGAGGGTCATTCCTCATGCTACTCAAATTTAGTCACAAGCAAGTTCTTGTCATTGTAAGTATATGTGTATCATAGAGCACTGCCAACGGGTTACCCCTTGCCCCATGACACAGAAGCTATCTGATATCAAAATTACAAGGCAGCAGAAAATGAGCATCTCGGCGGTCCTTTTATTTACCATGAGCATGGTGCTTTTTTTATTTTTTATTTTTCTATTTTTTTCTGAAGATGCTTCATAGATTGCCCAATATGGTTATGCTACAAGTTTCCACCATGATTAGGCATGGCTTACGCTAGCCGCCCAGGATTTTCTCTAACACATATACAAAACTCCATGGACTTACAAGCTCCCCTTTTATTTCACACTGCCGACATCCATAAACAAAAGGACATGATATCAACAGAATAGATATCTGCAAGTGTTGAAAGCGTTCCCCATGACAGCATGGTTCTGCTAACTCCCAACTTATAACTTGCAAGCATATAAGCACATAGATGGGCACAATGGTTCAAGTTTATTAGGTGCAAGAAAAATAAAGTGTGCCATCAAGTTCGTGAGAGCTTTAATCACTAATTTTCACATAACAAAGTTTAATTTGGAAGATAGATAAAAACATGAATATACTTGGAATGGTGTAACACACCATGCATAAGAATTTATAGTGGACTCTTTGGAATAACTTGGTTTCTTGGAAGTTGGATGCATGAGTAGAGTTCATACTTAGTACAGGTGGAGGCTAGCAAAAGACTGGGAGCGACCAACTAAGAGAGAAATAATGGTCATAATCATGCAAAGCGACAAAAAATTATTAATTAAAGCATCAAGTGATATCACAAGTCAAAAACTAAATGATCATAGAGGCTAAGGTGACTGGTTCATAGGGTGTGTTTGGTTTGTGCCCAAGTTTGCCCCACCAAATATTTGGCTAGCCAAAATTTTGGTTGAGTCTTTGCTTGCCCACAAGTTGGCCAACATTGGCTAAAAAATTGAACTAGTGTTGGTAGTGGAGCATTGGTATGCCAAAAAGTTGGCAACGATCCAAACAAGAGCCTATCTTTTGGTCATGACCAAAATATTGGTTGGGTAAACTTTGGCCACAATCCAAACACACCCATAGCCTTAACATGGTGTAAGCATGTGCCAAGTCAACCCAAATAAAGCATCAAAGGAGAATACCACAAATTATGCTTTTGTATGCTAAAAAAACGCATGATTCTTTCAAGGCACATTAAGCAATCTCAATTGTTTGAAACTTGTCATGATACAGCAATAATCACTAAGCATATGTACAAAGCAACATATAACATGACATGATAAAGTCTAAGTCACAGTCGAAACAAGCTTTCTTTTGTACCACTATAAGCATGAAACATTCTACTCTTTTCCAACACCAATCAACTTATTTGAAGAAAGTCACAAAGATAATAATCAATAAATATCAGAGAGCTTTTCTCACCTAACTACAAAAAAGAACTAAAAAGTTATAAGCAAAAAAGCATAAGAAAACTAAAGCTAAACGCAGTGCTAGCAAAAGTGAACACTCATAGAACAATAGGAGTGAAAACTAGAGTGTTCTAGACAATTAAGGACTAGGAGTGAATTCTCCAAAATAGGTGTGTTGGGGTCCGACCAACTTATTGCAGCAAACAAAGCAAAATAAAACTAAAAACAAAAACAAAGATGCTCCAAGAACAACACAATAGTGCATGAAGCAAACATAAAGTGTCTTGAAAGAAGACCTGAGATTTTTGTTGATGAAGATGGGGATGCCTTGGGCATCCCCAAGATTTGACGCTTGTACCTCTTGAATATTTATTGGGGTGACACGTGTGGCATCCCCAAGCTTGAGCTTTTGTCCATACTTCATCTCATAACATCATTTTCTCCCTACACTTGAAAATTTCCTTCATATAAAACTTCACACAATCTTTATTAGCAACATTAGTGTATTCAATATAATAGGCATTTGGGTTTAGTTTCAACTCAAGTAAAACTTCCATTAAAACATAAGATACTGTAGCAACTCCTTTTAAAATCTCAAGTGATCAAATAGAACTCAAAAGGAAACCGATTAAGAGGCAAATGCAAATAATGGCAGAAATCTGTCAAAACAAACCAGCAGGTAAAGAATGATTTTTTAGAAAATATTTTGTTCCTCAAATAGAAAAGTGAAAAACTAAATAAAGTTGGGTGAATAACAGGGGAATGCACACAAAATATTTCAGCTCATGCCGACGTACTGGGATTTTTCAAGATTTTTTGCAGTGAAGCACAAAAATCTGTTTCGGGACAGCAACTTCCCCAAATATTACTTCCCTATCATTAGAGGCTATTCTTGGCACAAAAACCAAACAAAAAGGATAAGGAGAGGTTATTACAGAGGCAATAACTTTCAAGACTCAACAAAATAAAAACTTACTGAAATAAAAATTTGGGTTATCTCCCAAGAGTGCTTTTCTTTAACGCCTTTCAGCTAGGCTTGATAGTTTGAGAAGATGCTCACATAAGAAATGTGAATTGAGTAAAAGAGAGCATCAAGAAGCAAATTCAAAACACATTTAAGTGTAACCCACTTCCTATGCATAGGAATCTTGTACGCGGATAAATTCACAAAGAACAAAGTGACAGGCATAGGAACATAAAACAAGAGTAACTTCAAAACTTGCAGCACATAGAGAGGTATTTCAGTACCATAAAAACTTCTACAACCATATTTTCCTCTCTCATAATAATTTTTAGTAGCCTCGTGAATAAACTCAACAATATAACTATCACATAATCATGCTTTTCATGATCTACAAACACATAATTTTTATCAAGCTCAAAAATAGTGGGATTAAAACCTTCAAACCCACTTTTAACTATTTATAACAAGATGACTGATAATTATCCAGAGGTATGGGGTTCCAAGATAAAGTCAAGACCCCCTCCAATCTAATTTTCAATAGTAGTACAATTAATATTATCAACCAATATAGGACCATCATCTAGATCTTTATCATAAACATTTTCTAAGCAAAACTCTTTAGTACCATGCATTTCGAAGTTAGGAACAAATAAATGATTATCATAAGATTTATCAAAATAGCATGGATTATCATAGATAACAGGAGCATAATTATTATCACAAGTTTTACCCATAGTAGATATTTCAAAAGAATCCACAGGAACATAACATTCATCCTCCTTTGGTAAGCATGGGGGACAATCAAATAATGTAAGGGATAAAGAGTTACTCTCATTAGAAGGTAGGCATGGGTAGCTAATCCATTCCTCCTTTTTTCATCACTCTCCTCCTCTTTTTCATCTAATGAGCTTTTAGGTTCAGCAATTTCTTCTTCCGTAGGCTCCTGCCAGGCATTAGTCTCTTCTGTTGGTGGAGAGCATATATTATGATATTTAAGAATATAGCCATTTTCTTCCTTGTAATTATCAAAGCAAAATTTAAGTATATCATAAACCTCATATTTATAAGGTGCATCATCAGTATTTTCAAGAAAATAAGCAAGTTCGAATGCACCCTTCCAAGTAATAAATTCTTCAAATTGTTCCACATCATAAAAGTCATAATTTCCCTTAACATAAGAAGATATGGTAACATTATCATTGTACTCACATTAAAAAGGGAGGTGTTTATACCTCCTACAGCAACGAGATTTATCAAAGCAATAAGTAACATTATAAGTAGAGCACACGTTTCTAGCAAAGGTATTCAATTTATTAATTTGTTCCCATAAGTGTTTCCCTTTTTGTGACAAGCGGTGTTCCTCATAATATTTTTGTTTTTCCGTGAAACCACATTGCCAATAAGATCTAGTTTCAAAGAAACCAACCATTGATAGAAATCATGATAAAGCAAGACAATAACAGACCAACAAAAATTACAACTATAGCAGGAACTAATTTTTTGTGTTTTTGATAAAAAGAAGTAAACCAACAGAAATAGCAATTAAGGTAGGAACTAATTTTTTTGTGCTTTTGATGATAAAAAGTAAACCAAAAAAAACTGAAGAAACAAAGCAAAAAAAACAAAAATAAAGTAAAGAGATTGGTTGTGAGAGACTCCCCTTGCAGAAACTGTCCTGTGTCTCCCCGGCAACGGTGCCAAAAAGTCTTGATGCGGCTCGGTTACTGTAGAGCCTATTGGGAAACCCCAAAAGCAAGGTGTGATGAGCATAGCAACAAGTTTTCCCTCAGTTGTGAAACCAAGGTTATCGAACCAGTAGGAGAAAGGAAAGATCTCCCAAGGTGTTGCTAGCAATGTGAAACCTGCACAACACAACCACAATACTTTGCCCCAACTTACAGTGAGGTTGTCAAGCTCACCGATTTTCTGAAAACAAAGGATTAAACGTATAGTGTGGAAGAAACTAATTGCAGAAAGTAAACAGTAGAGAGTGGATTGAATATCAGTGGGAAGGAATGGACCGGGGTCTACAGTTCACTAGAGGTGTTTCTCCATAAGATAAATAGCATGTTGGGTGAACAAATTACAGTTGGAAAATTGACAGATTGAGAATGCATAACAATGCATGTACATGTCATGATGATTTCTATGAGATTCGTTTGGGAATTACAATATAATACATAGACCATAATCCAACTGTATCTATGACAAATAATCCACCTTCAGGTTATCATCCGAACCCCTTCTAGTATTAAGTTGCAAACAATAGATAATTGCATTAAGCAAAGTGTGTAAAAAAATACAATTTCCCTTGGACAAAGGATTGTTGTTTTCTCCCTAGTAGCAACAACACATCTACAACCTTCGAGGTTCCTGTCACTCCTCCAGATTACTAGAGACATGAACCTACTATCGAGCATAAATACTCCCTTTTGGAGTCACAAGCAACTACTTGGCCAGAGTAACCACTAGCAACGGAGAGCATGCAAGATCACAAATAACATAGACATGATAGAATCAATAATCAATCTTGACGTAGTACTCAATATCCATAGGATCCCAACAAACACAACATGTAGGATTACAAATATATGATCTTGATCATGATAGGCAGCTCACAAGATCTAAAAATGATAGCACAAAGGAGGAGAAACGACCATCTAGCTACTGCTATGGACCCATAGTCCAAGGATGAACTACTCACGCATCACTCCGGAGGCTGGCATGGTGATGAAGAAGGCCTCCAGGGTGATCTCCCCTCTCCGGCAGGGTGCTAGGAAGAGCTTCAGATCCCTCCCGATCTAGGGACGATGGTGGCGGCGGCTAAGGACTTTTTCATGGATTTCTGATTGGGTACTTAGGGTTTTCTCCTCGGGGTGTTTATATAGGCGAAGGGGCAAGGTAGGTTGAGGACCAGGGGGCCCACACCATGCCCTGGCGCGGCCCAGGGTGGACCCGTGCCATGGGGTGGTCTGGTCGCCATGTGGCGCATCTTCGTCCCTCCTCTGGACTCCGTCTTCGTTATGGTAAAATATTGAATTCGGCTTTTGCTCCGTCAAATTCCGAGAATATTTCTTTACTAGCTTTTCTGAAACCAAAAACAGCAGAAAACAGGAACTGGCACTATGGCATCTTGTTAATAGGTTAGTTTTAGAAAATGTATAAAAATACCTCAAAGTGTAGACAAAACATAAGATAGTTGGTACAAAACAAGCATGGAGCATCAAAAATTATGGATACGTTTACGACGTATCAGTGTATATGGAGCATAATATTTATGCTTGATTCCCTCATCACTAAGGAACTCATCTGATGTGTATTTCTTGAACTTGATACCATTTTCACGGCAAATGGCCAAGATTTTATTATTATGTTGATGTTGAACTTCGTTGGCAAAGTCGATGACAATTTGTTGAGTTTCACTCTTCTTCTTGAAGAAATATACCCAAGTGTATCTTAAGTACATCCACAATAACCAAGCAATACTTCTTCCTCCCAGGACTATCAATGGTTGGAGGACCAAAGAGGTCCATGTGAAGGACCTCCAAGATCCATTGGAATGGATGGTAGTTGTGGGGGGATGTGCCGACTCATGGAGCTTTCCTTCAATACAAGCCCTACACACACGATCTATGACAAAACGAATATTTTAGTACAAGGATCTGAGCACCCGTGTGGAAACTTTGCAAATCCCTCATGTTGATGTGGGTAAGACGGCGATGCCAAATCCATCCCACGTCACCTTTATCCATTAGTCAAGCCGCGGTAGGTGTGGGTTTCTTATCGAAATCTACCACATACAAACCATTCTCGAGATGCCCAACAAAGGCTATAGAGAGAGTCTTTATCCACATGAGAACCACAACCTTGGAATCAAAGTAGGCTACGAAACCCATGAGTGTAAGTTGATGAACGGAAAGTAATTTGTTGAAAGGGTCTTGATAAGCATAATGTCCACAATGGAAATATTCGGTGTGACCACTACCTTACCCAAACCCAATACCTTAGAGGTTGATCCATCTCCATAAGTGACACACATGTTGGAAGAATTTGGCTTTATCTCATCAAGCATCTCATTGATTCCGGTCATATGACTAGTGGCACCACTATAAACCACCCATTTTCATCCACCGGAAGCATAGTCCTACAAAATAAATCAATGCTTGGTCGTAGGTACCCATTTTTGGATGAGTCCTCTTTTGTTTCATAGACATGACCATCATAAGATTTAGCATAGACATGACCATCATAAGATTTCATAAGGACATAAGATGGATTGTATTTTCCCACAAAGTCATTGTGAGGTGGTTCATAACCATCCTTAATGACACATGAATCCTTTCCTTTTGCTTTCCCCCCTCCTTCACCAAGGTAACAATTTTGGAAGGGGGAGTAGGCTCAATCTTCTTCTTGTTCTTGCCCTTGTTGTTATTCTTGACATTGGGTGCAAATCCAAGCCCTTCCTTAGTCACATTGTCCCTTTGATTACTCAAAAGGGCATTTAGACTTTTCTCACCTTGTATGCACGAGACAAGACCTTTCTCGGTTATGGACTTCAACCTACTGTTCTCGTCAATAAGATCTTCATGCTCACAATAAGGGTTAGTAGAACAAGAAGCAACACTAGTTGATGCAATTGAACTTTATTTTGTCACTTGAGTTTGAAGTTGTTCATGATACTTTGAGAGAATTGAGAAGTTACTCAATAGGTCCTCATGGTCCTTCTTCAGTTTCTCAAGCTCTTCATTTAATCTAGCATGACCAACCCCAAACTTGAGCTTTTCCTTTTTAAGAACTTTACTTAATGCAAGAGCATGGTCACGTTCTTTATTAAGTTTTGAGACATTCAAGTTATATGATTCTTCATGATAAACATTGGTCCCTTCAATAATGACTCTTATACTTTGCTCTTCCTCAAGAGCATCGGATAGGGCGGCAATCTCAATGGCGGCCTCATGGTCATTCCCAAACATTTCTGAGATAGTGTCATCTCTTTCATCGATGATATAGCGCACTTCACCTAGTTGGCTCATGAGGGACTCAACACAAACCTTAACATCACCTTCCAAGTTAGACAAGAAGATAGTGGACTCCACCACTTCCTTCTTTATCTTTAGACTCATAACATCATCAAGTGGAGGTGTATCAAGAGAAGGAGTTGAGGGTTTAGGAGTTACCACGGAGCCTTTAGCCATGAGGCATGTGGCCTTGGTGACGAGCTTGTTCTCATTAGGAGAGTCAAAGAGAGATGTTGGTGAAGTGGTTGAGGTAGAGGCGGAAGCGGTTGGGGTAGCGAAAGCGGTAGCAATTGTGGCAATGGCAGCCACCCCCACAATCTCTCCTTCATCATCACTCTCATCCTCTTGAGTTTCTTCATATTCTTCACGATCCACTAACACATACTTTTGTGGTTCCTTCTTGTTTGGAAAGTTCTTGTTTCCAAAGTTCTTGTTGGACTTTATTCACGAAGTTCTTGTTTGGAGTTGGCTTGTACTTGGATTTCAACACAAGTCTTCCTCCATGGTCTTCTCTTTTCTAATACGGGCACTTGGCAACAAAGTGACTTGTTTCTTGACAATTGTAGCATAATCTAAAATTGGGACTTGAGTTGATTGGGTGAGCTCTTGAAGCATTTCCCTTTCCTTGGTTCCTCCAAAAATTCCTTGGTTCTAGAGATAGATGCTCATGCAAGGCACACTTTATGTCTTCGGCATCACCTCCTATCACCTCCAAGCCATCATCTTCTTCCTCATAGACTTGGGCCTTGGCCTTCAAAGAAATAGTAGGATAATCCATACTCCAAGCACGAGCAAGGGCATCATCGGTGGTCTTGTTGATGATTCCAAGAGACACAAACTCACTTAGCACTTCATTTGAAGACATGGCATAGAAGTCTGCTCTTGAGCGAATATTGTTGGTGAAGTCTCTTCGAAAGGGAAAGATGGATTGCATGAACCTGCGCTTGATCCACTTGTCATCAACATCCTTACTCCCATGGTCAATCATCCTAATAGAGAGAGCGGTGACCCATCGATAGAGCTCTTCGGGAGTCTCATCTTCCTTTCAACAAAGGCATCGGATTCATAGTGCATTTCTTCAAACCTCGAGCTTTGGATACTCTTGTTTCCAAGATAGACATGCTAAAGAGAATTCCAAGCATCCTTGGCGGTCTCATAAGAGAATGTGAGTCATTTTCTCATGGGTCAAGGCATCTTGGAGAATGTCCAAGGCGGTGGCATTGAGTTGATAGTTGATCTCCTCATGGGTGTCATGTTGTAGGGATCATGCGGGCTGAATCCATACTCCACAACCTTACAAAGATGAACACTTGGACTTTTGAAGTGAGAACGCATAAGATATTGCCAATTGGCAAAATTAGATTCATCAAGCTTAGGAGGAGGACCGCGATGGTTGATATTAGGCATAGGAAGGGGAGAATTATTATAGCTAGGTGGTGGAGGCACACTTCCATGAGGTTTATCCGTTTCCTTGTTGGCACCCTCACCAGCGGAAGTGTCCTTGTGGGACTCATCTATCGGTTTGATACCACTTGATGAGCCATCAAGGGAATCAGTAACAACAACATCATTTTTACCAAGATATAACTCAAACATGGCTCTCATCTCTTTCCTAACCGTATTCAATGAATCGGTAAGCTCTTTCTTAGAGATGGGAGAGTTTTCTTTAGGGGATTCATCCCCCTTAGACTCGTCTCTCATACTCCTCTTAGGCGGTTAAGCCAAAATAAGAGCCGAGGCTCTGATACCAATTGAAAGGTCGGTATAAGCGATTAGAGGGGGTGAATAGGCGCTACCAATTTTTTATTTTCTTTTTCAATTTAAGGCTTGACACAAAGTAAGTTCTCTAGATATGCAACTAAGTGAAAGAACCTATATGACAAGCAAGAAAGCAATAATAACAATATGGAGTAAAGGATAGAAGTCACCGAGAGAGACACGGAGATGTTATCCCAAAGTTCCTTCCTTTTGAGGGGAAGTACGTCTCCGTTGGAGAGGTGGGCGGTACTAATTAACACCACCAGCGCCACGAAAGGCCTCACCCTATTCTCCCATGCACCCGCCTCATGGCAAGCACACGATCCACGATACAGTGGCATTCAAGGTGGCGACCGAAACCTTGTACAAATCCTTGGGAAACTTCTCCACAACTGAATTAGAGGCTCCCAAGACGACCCTGAAGCTCTTACACACGAGAATGAGCTATGGAGGGCGACTTCTTCAAGTTAGGGTTTCCTCAAACCCTAGGGCAACAACAACTTACACAAATGTTGGGTAAATACAAATCCCTTTGGTAGAAAGCTAGGTATAGGTCTCCTCCCTTGATTCCCCAAGGGGCATCAAGTTCTAGTGGCTATGGAGGGAGAACTAGGAGGTTGAAGCTCGGCAACAATGGAGAGAGAGATTAGAAGCCGTAGCCTGCACTTGGAGAAGAAGGGGTATAAATAGCCCCCCTTGAAATATAGTCGTTGCAGGTGATTTAACCTGGAGAATCTGGCTCCCAAAACCCGGAAACTCCGGCCGGGCCAAAAACTCCGCTCGGACTGGCGAAGACTCCAAGGCAAAGATAGGGGCTCGAAGCAGCTTTGACCTTGCGAGTTGGGCGGAGACTCCGGAAGAAGACCCACCGGAAAGTCCGGAGCGGTCGGAGTCTCCGAAGCCAGGCGCGGAAACTCTGAGAACCTTCTAGGGGCTAGCAGCAGGCTGGCCTGATGGAGCACGCTGGAGTTTCCGACTTGGTAGAGGCGGAAACTCTAGCTTAGGAGCCAGAAATTCCGACCAGACACCAGGAGCTGGCAGCAACATGTTGAGGAAAACTTCGCCGGAACACTCCTTTTACTTCTGCAAAAAGACTAACAAGTGTAATGACATGAACACACCTGAAACCACTTAGCACACGATTAGTCCAACAATTTGTTGTTAATCAAACACCAAAACACATAGTTAGGGAAATTCCCTTTCAACTGCGACATGCTTAATATGCTCCAGAAGTAATTTCAATCATTATCACACTATATCGGTCTCTTTCGTTTATTTTTTGATATATCAAGTAATTAATAACTCATTTATTTATTTATTTTGTTGGGCAGGGTTTGGAAATGGTTCAAGAATTCGGTTGTCGGTCAATGGTGTTAGGAGCTGAGTTTTAATCCGGTCCCGGTAAGTAGTATGAGCCAGGTCCGCGCATCTCTTTAATTCTAGTTTGAATATAATTATCATGCTTTATTATTTGATTAAATTCTATTCTCGTAAAGTGAGTGAGACAGATACAGAGGACTAATTTATGTGGGTTACTACATTTGCAAGTTCATTCGCTTGACTATTGAGAAGGACATGGAATTTATTCAAGTACATAAACAATATATTCATAATTTATTTTATTACCATAATTTGTGTTGAGTTTCATTCAAAAAAATTGTTATGACGATTGATATATTCATATTGATCTCCATCTTTATAGTTGGATGCGATGCGGGGTAAGGTCCTACCACGGGACAGTCTACTAGAAATTCAAGAGAAATTGTCGGGATTTTTGCTTGAGGAGGTCATATCCCCAAATGGAGAATACAATATAGATATAGGCTAAAGCATCCATGTATTTTAATGATCTTCGTGTAAATAAATAGAAGGGCTCTAGTCCCGGTTGAGACTCGTATACCAAGTTGTATATATATATATGCTCGTAAGAGAAATTATATTATATATACATCAATGTGTAAAGTATGTAGTAGCGTAGAATATGTATACAAAAACTTATTTAAAACGAAAACACAAAATAAAAAATAATTGAACACAGAACACAAAATGAAAAGGATAACCCAAAACCCTAAAACCCATCTTCTGTTGCGGCAGCCAATTGCCTCAAAACGCTGCCGCGGCAGAACACCTTTAGTCCCGGTTGGTATTGTCCTCCAGCCCAACGCACTCAGTGTCTCCACATCTGAGTCATCGGAGGAGGACGGTTCGTCCAACAAAAATTGCTCACGGGCGCCCAAATCCATCTACAAATCACGGGCGATATTTAGAGCTTGTGGAGGGAAGATTTACGAGGTCGAACTCGAGCGGCAGAGGATTTACCTTCGAGCGGCAGGAAGATGGCGACGGCAGCGGCGGATCTGCGTCGGAAGGGACTTTCCGGCCCGCAGCGGCTGGGGGACGGGTTTGCCGGGCGCTGGCGGCCTTCTACGCGGAAGGAATCGAGCCGGAGCGGCCTAAATCTATGGCGGCGTGCGATAGTGGTGCGGGCCGAGGGCGGCGGAAGGGGAACGAGCTGAAATGGCCCTCCCACCAACGAATCCTAGCGATATGGTTCGTCTCCGGGTCAGGCTCGAAACCTGAGAATATTTGGTTCTGCGGGGTAGTTTTCTCGGCCCCCATAAAAAATCTGGTTCGGGGGGTTATATGGTTTCTGGTCTGGCCAGTTTTCTCGGGCAAAATCAGAAAGTGGCAGTTATTTTTTTGGTTCTGAGGTTTTAAAGGGTCTGCTAGAGTTGCTCTAAGTCAGGTAGATATGATACCAAATTATCACACTTCAAAGGTTACTTCATGCTAGCTGTAGCACACAGACGCATCGCAACTGTCGAGAAGATAGTTTTTGAAGTCCTTCAATATGTCCACCTCCAGGTTAATGTGGATTGGATGCATAGACCAATTCAAAATCAGGGTTTACTTAAACAAATTACCACCTTGAAACTAAAGATTTCAAACTTACGGATTGGTACATATAGACCAAAATTTGTGTGAATCATGCGGGATGTCTCCACAATGATTGATTCTTGAGAGGAACTAGAAGGTGAATTGGTTGTTGGTCGATGACTGAATGCACCATTAGCCAACACTTTCTTGGATCCTAATTAGGCAGTGGTCAACGATGCCACCAATGACGACAACTATGTCATCGCTCTACTCCTGGATACCATCGACATGCTGCAGGGTTGCGATACATAGTCTATTCACTTGAGAGACTAGATACGCCGTGACATGGACAACCCGGGAGTAGAGAGGAAAGAGTGGATGACAGCGAGCAATTTTCTTGATGAACCACAGTGAGATTGACTATCATGCTTCTTATTTGATGGTCCATGACATGTTTCTTCTCGTTGCAATGCACGGGCATATTTACTGGTAATATATAAAGCTCGTTGGTCATAAAGAAAGGAGTTTGGAAAGTCAGGTTGAAGATGACCTTTATGAGGTAGGTCACGCATGAATACGAGCTGCCCAAGTTTGGTGGACGCGTCAAGAGGGCCAAAGACTAGGGCCAAGGTTCGCCGGACACAGCATCGCAGCTGAGTAGCCGACATGACGTTCAAGGCAATTCACACAAAGGCGGCCAACCTTGGCAAGGCCACCAAGGAGCTCACCCCTGCCTGCCATCGCTCAGTCCAGGCTTTTCGATGGGTTTATTATACTGTCGTTATGGGTTAAATTTGATGGATCAACATTATTTTTGCTCCAAAGATGAAAAATCGTGTAGCTATAATTTAAGAGTGGAAAGTTAAAGGGCAAATAAAACCTTAGTGTAACGTTTATTTGGCTTACTTTTTTTTTACAATCAATACCACGTTATATTCATAGTTGCAAATATTACATAGTAAAGATACATAAACTGACACCATCGATTACAAAATAAAGTCTAAAGAAAACTAGCAAATCTTTAAGCTCTTCAATCTCTTTCTTCTCTTTCTTCTTTTAAGACATAATATTGTATTTTTCTAAATGCAGCCAAACACTAATAGATAACAAACCATAACCTATAAATATCTATGAAGGTTCTTTCATAATTTTTTGAGCACGTACATGCGCGTTACCATTAGATTAGGGTAATCAATCAACATCGGCAAGAGATCCAACACAAATACTCCAGGAAAAATCAATCGAACAGTCTGATCGACATCGCCAGCGAACCGAGAATACGAATCACCATTGTCCAGAACATAGCAGCCGAAACAAATATTACGAGGATAATCCTCCTTACGACGACCATCGACAACCATGAGAACAGGTTCAAAATCAATCTGGAGAAAGATTTGAAAGAATGTACCTATAGAATCTTAATCTTTCAACACTATCATTGACGCCGAAAAAAGATCCCATCGTCGAACGAAAGGCCGAAGATCACTTATTATAGACGGTGACATCTCCATTAACACAGAGGTCAAGAAAATAATAACCAAAACACTAATCTAATCATTAAAAACACTATTTCTATTAAAAACTCTACCCATAGATCGGGTTCTCCACCCCTCCTGACGCCGGAGGAGGGGGAAACCGATCTATGGAGGAGGCGGAGATGTTGTGGCTAGGTCAAGAGACGGCGGCTGAGAGGTATGGGACGAACCTCATTATTTGGCTCACATTTTTAATACTACTAGAAACATTTTTTTTTGAATATTTTTAGTAGAACCTAACACGGCTCTTTGGCTTAAAGAAGTTGACTTGATCATATTCCATATTATCTTATTTGATTTATGTAAATGAGATGGAGATGCTAAAGAACCGTGTGAAATTGTTGTTTTGTTTAGATCTCCTCTAAAGAATAAACTATTAGAGGAAATTGTTTTGTTCGAATCACCTCCAAAGAATAAAAAATTAGATAAAGCTGAATTTGTGAGGTAGAGCATCCAACTGGACTTAATAGTTGACATTGATGGTATCTGCGGTTTTAGTCCAACATCTCTCAAATTGTTAAATCGCACAGAAAGGATTGGAGTCCCAAAATGTACGATGTTGAAATCATGTTGTAGTAATTCTGTGACACAAGAAAATAAACATAATGTAGACAGTAGTATTATCTTCCAACGCTAATATTATCCATTGGCGGTATATTATGCAACGGGAGATGGTGTGTCAGGTCATAATGTTTCATTAAAATATTGGCCTAATGTGCATATGTCTACTTTCAGCAAAGAAAAACAAGCATATATATCGTCCTAGAAGAGTTCAACCTATCGCCAGAGATTGTGCAAGGTAGGTAAGGTTAGTGCTTGCCTGCAACAGCAGGAGGGACGTTAAGAGGCCACAAATGAGAGTTGTTAGAGCATGCATAATGGGTTGAAGTCAATCTACTCTTAGACAATGATAGAACTATGGCCTGAGTTGGCAATGGTACGGATGACTCCAAAAGACAGTAGTCATACAAGTGACACAATCAAGAGACTCTGACTACCTTTTGCTTTTGACAGTTAGCAAGAGCATCTGAATCTGGAAACCCAGATGTACAACTGTGAATCAACAAAACATATACGAGAAGTCCAGAAGGAATCCGATGGCTGAAGGCCAGAGGAGACCTGATGGTTAAAACCAAAGCATACATATATCTCGTTAACAAACAAAATCTTTTCCAACCATACAGTAGATAAACTTCAACTAGACTGGATAACCATGAAGAACAATCCTGACGATACTATAATTCATATTTGGGACTAACCACAGGATTAGCAGCGTCTAAAATGGGATTTCAATATTCTCGCCTAGGTTGTCTCGCTTCTGCTACTGTAACACGGATCTGTCTCCCATCCAAGTCCTGTTGAACAGAAAAAAGAAACTCATTTAGCACCACGCTGAAAACTATAATGTGCGAAGGCACAAGGGTGTATGCAACCAGCTAAATGGGTGAAAACTCACAGCGCCATCGAGATTAGATACTGCATTCTCAACTTCACCGCTGGAACCATATGTGACAAAACCAAATCCCCTTGACCTCCCACTTTCCCTGTCATAGATGACTCTAGCCGACAAGACACTCCCTTGCTTATTGAACAAGTTTTGGAGAGCTGCGTCATCAACATTCCAAGAAAGGTTACCCACATAGACCCTGTTGTCCCCTCCACTAGGACCTCGTGAGGATTGCTGCCTGAATCCTCCAGATTGCTGCCTGAATCCTCCAGATTGCTCCCTGAATCCTCCAGATTGCTCCCTAAATCCTCTTGGTGAGGATTGATCCCTGGGTGGTGGTGGCCCTGAATTCACCTTCAAAGTTCTCCCATCAAGTACCTGTTTTTAGAGAGGAGGTCGGTCAATTACTTGAAGCATACAACTCCACATCCTAGTACAGAAATTATATAATTAGGTCAAGCAACAAAAGATAAATTAACAAAAAGAACTATATTACTCTAAATTGTACTCAGGAAGAAACAGGAAGTTAGTGTTGCAGAACCAAGTAGAAACACAACCTCAACCACGACATATGAACAATAGAGGATCAAACAGGACTGTGCAACATATCTAGCAGGTTCACCTACTAAACAGGGGCACACAAGTTCAGAAATAATGCTTTAAGGCCATAAAAGTGTGCTCACATAGCCGTTGAGCTGCTCAACAGCCTCCTCGACTTCTTCGACAGTAGACATAGTCACGAACCCAAATCCACGGCTTCTTCCAGTCAATTTGTCATAGATGACCTGAGTCAATAAAACAAAGCAGTTTAGCATGCTATGGTTTTCCAATAATCAATCAGAACAGAGCAGACCTCTAAATATGGGCACCCAAATGTTAATTAGACTTTGGCAATGCATAGCTTATTGATCAATCTCTGAGCACTTCTTGTGTTCTTAGACATCATCAGACGGTAGCATATGATGAAAAAACACCAAGACTTTCGTTCTTGGAACTTACGTGTGAACGTAAGCTAGTACTAGTTGGAACTATGAGGAAACCTTTATGAATAAATGTAAAGCACATTAGAACTTTGAGGCCCAAATTTCACCTCAGTTACACGCATCGTTCCCCCATGAACTAAATGTAAAGCACGAAATATGTAACCAAGCAGATAGCTCTATCGGCACCAGGCGTCCAAACCGAAATATGTAACCAAGCAGATAGCTCTATCGGCACCAGGCGTCCAAACCGTTTCTAATTTCACAGACCCTGAACTTCCCATAAAGTACGGGCATACCATAGAAATGATTAAGATGGCCCATGTGTGTAGGAACTGGGCAACCAATGTACTCTATATACCTCGACCATCTCGACGGAGCCGGCCTGCTCGAATAGCCCGGCTAGCTGGGCGCTGTCGACGCTAAAGGGGAGATTGCCAACGAAGACCCTTAGGTCCTCCGAGAATTCGCCGGAGGATTCCTCCGTGTCGACATCCGACGACACGGCCACGGCCAAGGGCGCGAGCGAGTGCCTCCAGCCCGCGGCGGCGAGGGCACGGAGCTGCGGGAGCTTCGAGGGGAAGAATGCGGACGGGGCCGGCTTGGATGAGGAGGAGGTGGAGGATGGGAGGGAGAGGAACTGGGGGGAGAGGGAGGTGGAGAAGAGAGTGGCCGCCATGGGTGGGATTGGGAGGATTGGGTTGATGGGGTTCTGGGGATAAGGTTTCGGGCCGGGGGACAATGGAGCTGATGAGTGAGGAGAGGAGAGGCGAGCCGTAGATGCGTTTATATAGAGTAAAATGCACAGTACGATCTAAAACTATACATCCGATACAAATCTAGTCTATTAATTTGGATCGGAGGATAGGTATCAAGTTAGTTCTGATTATATCAAAATACACATTTGAGACCTAAATATTTGAGTGTATCACGACACAACATCAACTTTGACGGCTCGAGGCCGCCTTCCTTCCTCACGGAAACCCTCCTCCCGGGCCGCCTCCCTCCCTGGCGGCTCTGGAGGACCCTTCCTCCAATCCCTCCTCTTGAGGCTGATCTGCCAGCAGCGGTCGTCGCTGCCGCAGGCGACGGTGGTGGTGGCGGCGCCCACCCCGTCAAACGACGGTGGGCTGGAGAGGTGGCCTCAGCCACGTCGTGTGGGGGGTTACGTGGCGGCGGTGGAGTGCACTGAGCGGTGCGGCTTGTCGGCCGGGGATTGAGTTCTCCGGCGGGGCGACAGCGTAGAGGTAGCAAGGCGCCACCATGGTGGCTGCCGGTAGCAGGTCACTAGCGGCGGCGATCTGGGTTTCCGGCGGACTGAGATCTAGGCCTTGAGACATGTTCGACGCTGTTGGATCCTAGTAGGGTTGCTGTTGCGGGGGGGTGATGAGTGCGTGAACACTTCGTTTGGAAACCTCAAGCGGAAGGTATGATAAGCACAGCAGGAAGTTTTCCCTCAGTAAGAAATCGAGGTTATCGAACCAGTAGGGGAAAGGAAACGACTCAAATGTGTTGCTGGCAACTTGGAAACCTGCACAACACAAACTCAAGACTTTACCCCAATAAACAGTAAGGTTGTCAATCTCATCGGTTTGCTAAAAATAAAGGATTAACTGTATGGTGTGGAAGGTAATAGTGGTTTGCAGAAAGTAAATCGTAACAGTGGAAGATGTATCAATGGTAAAGATTGGACCGGGGTCCATAGTTCACTAGAGGTGTTCTCCTTAAGATAAACAAACATGGCATGCAGGGTAAACAAATTACAGCAGGGCAATTGACAGAACTAAACAAGACATAACAATGCAATACTAGACTTTCATGATCCTATGAGATTCGATTGGGCAATACAACAAGATACATAGACCGCCATCCAACTGCATCTATGACTATTAATCCACCTTCAGGTTATCATCCGAACCCCCTCCAGTATTAAGTTGCAAGCAACGGATAACTGCTTTAAGCAAAATGTGTAAGGTAAACAATCCACTTGTTTCAGAACAAGAGACCATTGTTTTCTCCCTAGTGGCAACAACACATCTACAACCTTAGAGATTCATGTCACTTCTCTTAGATTAAATAGAGGCATGAACCCACTATCGAGCATAAATACCCTCTCTTGGAGTCACTGGCATCTACCTGGCCAAGATGGCTACTAGAAACGGAGAGCATGCAAGATCACAAACAACACATACATGATAGAATCAATAATACAAAACCATTAATCAATCTGACATAGTAATCTCAATATCCATCGGATCCCTGCAAACAGAACATGCATGATTACAAATAGATGATCTTGATCATGAACGGAGCTCACAAGATCTAAACATGGTAGCACAAAGGAGGATATACAACCATCTAGCTACTACATAGACCTGTAGTCCAAGGTGGAACTACTCACACTTCATACCGGAGGCTGGCATGATGAAAAAGAAGGCCTCCGGGATGATCTCCCCTCCGGCAGGGTGCCGGGAAGAGCTTCAAATCCCCCCCCCCCCCCGATCTAGGGACGATGGTGGCGGCGGCTACAGACGGTTTCGTGGAATATTGATCGGGTACTTAGGGTTTTGGCATCAGCGGGTCTTTATAGGCGAAGAGGCGAGGTAGGGGGCAGCCAGGGCGGCCGCACCCCCCCACCAGGCGCGGGTTGGGCCCAGCCACGCGGCCAGGGGTGTGGCCCCCTGGTGGCTCCCCTCTGTCTCGTATTCTGGCTCCGTGTTCCCCATGATAAAATATTGACTTTGTCTTTTGTCTCGTCCAATTCCGAGAATATTGATTTCGTGCCTTTCTGGAACCAAAAAACAGAAGAAAACAGGCAACTGGCATAGTGGCATCTTATTAATAGGTTAGTACCAGAAAATATATATAAACATCTTAAAGTGTAGACAAAGCAAAGCAAAGTAGACACTAAACAAGCATGGAACATCAAAAATTATAAATACGTTTCCGACGTATGAAGCGTTCTATACAATGGGTTCTATACAAGCATGGAATACCTCAAAGTGATGAGCATTAACATCAAACCTTGCTTTCAAAGGAGCAAGGTTTGATGTTAATGCTCATCACTTTGAGGTGTTCCATGCTTGTATAGAACGCTTGATACGTCGGAAACGTATCTATAATTTTTGATGTTTCATGTCTGTTTAGTATCTACTTTGCATTGCTTTGTCTACACTTTGAGGTGTTTTTATATGTTTTCTGGTACTAACGTATTAACAAGATGCCACAGTATCAGTTGCCTATTTTCTTCTGTTTTTGGTTCCGGAAAGGCAGAAAATCAATATTCTCGAAATTGGACGGGACAAAAGCCAAATTCAATATTTTACCGTGGGGAACACGGAGCCAGAATACGATACGGAGGGGAGCAACCAGGGGGCACACCCCCTGGCCGCGCGGCTGGTCCCAGCCCGCGCCTGGGGGGCGCGGGCGCCCTGGCAGCCCCCTGCCTCGCCTCTTCGCCTATAAAGACCCCCCGATGCCAAAACCCTAAGTACCCGATCAATATTCCACGAAACCGTCTGTAGCCGCCACCACCATCGTCCCTAGATCGGAGGGTCTGAAGCTCTTCTCGGCACCCTGTCGGAGGGGAGATCATCCCGGGGGCCTTCTTCTTTATCATGCCAGCCTTCGGTATGAAGTGTGAGTAGTTCCACCTTGAACTACGGGTCCATGTAGTAGCTAGATGGTTGTACCTCCTCCTTTGTGCTACCATGTTTAGATCTTGTGAGCTCCGTTCATGATTAAGATCATATATTTATAATCATGCATGTTGTATTTGCGGGGATCCGATGGATATTGAGATTACTATGTCAGATTGATTAATGGTTTTGTCTTATTGATTCTATCATGTATATGTTGTTTGTGATCTTGCATGCTCTCCGTTTCTAGTAGCTATATTGGCCAAGTAGATGCTAGTGACTCCAAGAGGGGGTATTTATGCTCGATAGTGGGTTCATGCCTCTATTTAATCTAAGGGAAGTGACAAAAATCTCTAAGGTTGTAGATGTGTTGTTGCCACTAGGGAGAAAACAACGGTCTCTTGTTCATGGAACAAGTGGATTGTTTACCTTACACACTTTTCTTAAAGCAGTTATCCGTTGCTTGCAACTTAATACTGGAGGGGGTTCGGATGATAACATGAAGGTGGATTACTAGTTATGGATGCAGTTGGATGGCGGTCTATGTATGTTGTTGTATTGCCCAATCGAATCTCATAGGATCATGAAAGTCTAGTATTGGATTGTTATGCCTTGCTCAGTCCTGTCAATTGCCATTCTGTAATTTGTTTACCCAGCATGCCATGTTTGTTTAACTTCATGAGAACACCTCTAGTGAACTATGGACCCCGGTCCAATGTTTGCCATTGATACATCTTCCACTGTTACGGTTTACTTTCTGCAAACCACTATTACCTTTTACACCATACAGTTAATCCTTTGTTTTCGGCAAACCGGTGAGATTGACAACCTCACTGTTCGTTGGGGCAAAGTCTTAAGTTTGTGTTGTGCAGGTTTCCAAGTTGCTAGCAACACCTTTGAGTCGTTTCCTTCCTCCTACTGGTTCAATAACCTTGGTTTCTACTGAGGGGAAAACTTGTTGTTGTGCTCACCATACCTTCCGCTTGGGGTTTCCCAATGAAGTGTTCACACACTCATCAGTCCCTGATCTTGCGTGCCTGGTTTTGGCAACACCGGTGCGTGCCTTCGTCCCCGAGACGTCCCCAAGCCTGGCAATCTCGAATCAGCGCCTCGTCTTCGTCGGCCTTGACAAAGTCTTCTTCGGCCTCGACAAAGTATTCTTAGGCATTGACAACTTCCTCTACGACTGCATTGACTGTGTCACCGACAAGTTCTTCTTTGCATACTCGGTTCTGGCAAAATCGGAGTGTGCATTCTTCCGCGACGTGCGCCTAGTTTTGGCAAAACTATGGCCGCAACTCGTCCTCGACGGCTCAGACTGCATCGACTTCGTCATCGACACCCCTCGGCTAGTTATCACGGCCCCTCGGCAATCCCCCTCGGCAAGCCTCTGCGGCCCTCGGCAAGTCAACGCATACCCTTGGCAACCTGCCGCAGCCCCACTATGACTGCCTCGACGTGTCTCCATCATCCTCCTCGCGCACTATGCGCATGCGGCTTCATGTGTGGCTACCTCTACACTGGCATTCCCGACCCTGACATCGACCACGACGCCCCCCTCCCAACGGCTACCCTGACCTCAACACCGCCTCAAGCTCTCGGCTCCCTCGGCATCGGTACAAGGGCTACAACCTCGCTTGAGCACCTCATCGGCTTCCTATACAGTCCAAGCATTCGCGTCACGACACGTCGTCTATGACACTGTAACATCCCAAAAACACTAAACTTGGATCATCAAACTCTAAGCATCAAATTTAGGGTTAACAAAAACTTTTCTAAATAAAAATATGAAAGCATGCATGTGTGTATGCATTCCAACTTTGATTTCTTTTGAACCACCTTGTTTGTGTGTTTCTTTGCTTGTAAATGGATTCTTAGGTGAAATAAACATCATCTAAACATTTCCCAAACTTTTCCCGAAGACAAATAAATCAAAACAAATAAAATAAGGGAATGGTCATTTTGACCAATTTAACTCCCATGCCTACTTTGGCTGTCCCAAACTTTCAGAACTTAACAGAAACTTGTTTGTATCTTTGCACCCCTTGATTTTACTCATAACAAAGTATCAAGGCCCACTTTGTGATCATCCAGAAACTTTCAAATGCATAGTTTAAGTGACAGTTCAAAATTGAATCTTTATCATATGGGAAGATCCCACTTTTTCAAAAACCACTCAAACAAGCTCAACTTTCAAAACCCAAGCATCTGCAGACTCACCAGCACCAACCTAGCACACCCACCAAAAATCTTTTCAAAATTCAAAACTTGAATTCTTGCGGCCATTTCATCAAACACCTTGCATATGCAAATCAAATAAAATCCAAACACTATTTGGAGAAGTGATTTGAGCCTAACTTGTTCCCTCTCTGGTTGCAACTAGGCTTTAGTAGATCATCTAGCTCATTTGTAAACGTCTAGCACCACTGTAAGCTTGGCAATGTCATCAATGGTGAACAGCCGAAGCCACCCATGCCACCCCAGTGTAGACAACAAGCTAGGAGAGGAACTAGCCGTGCCAACCTTGTCTGGGAGATCACCCATGCCTCACCACCCCCTCTTGACCAGCCCTGCCTCGAAGACATCAACCAGAGCACCCAGGAACGCCGCGCCCGTGCCTCTGTCAACCATGCCGAGCGTGCGCCAGAGCGCCACCCTCGACACACGCCCATAGACCGTGCGCCGCCCTCACCACGTGCATACATGATCGCCACCAACCCAGGAGACCGCCAGACACCCCCGTTCGCCGCCCCATGACGCACAACCACCGCTCGCCGTCGAAGACGCCGCCTCTACCGCGCAGAGCATCGCGCGTTCCAGACCAAACCGCACTGCCCCTACATGTGCATTAAAGCCGTAGAGCATCGCCAGGAGACCACCAAGCGATCACCACCGCCGTCCATGCCTCTAGCCGCCCGTAGCCATGTCGCCACCGTCGCCTGCCCATGTCGTTCGGTCTCGCCGTCACGACTATAAATAGAGGCCACCCCGAGCCGAATTGAGCACACCATCTCACTCCCCTCTCCTCACTGATCATGCCACCCCATTCCCGAAGCAAGGCGAGCAGCACTTCGCCAGAATTTCGCTGGAGCCTGCCGCCTCTGGAGAAGAAGGGAGCCAGCGATTGGAGCCGCCCAGGAGAAGCTGCCGGTATCAGGAGGTTCGCCGTCGTCGACTTCGCCGTTCGCCCGCCTCGCCGACCCTCGCCTGAGCCCCGGTGAGCCCCCAAGGACCCCCACCTACCGTGCTAGGTTTCTGTCTCGCCGGCGTTGCCCAACATCGACGATGACCCTCAGTCGTTGGATTAGAACCAGATCGAACGCACCACATCGCCCCATACCGCTTCGCACCCCCTGTCTCACTGACGCGTGGGGACATTGACTTAACCAGCCCGCGTAAGCGTTGTGCTTAGCAGGCCGGCCCAGTATCGCTTCCCCCGCAGCCCAGTTATTTGAATTTAACCTTTTTCATTTTATTTCAAACACACTTCTATACCCAGTTTCAAAAATCAACCCAGGTCGATTCAGTGAACCAAATTGAATGAAACCAATTTTGTTAGAAAGGTGTGGGAATGCTGAATCCAAGCCCGTTAGATTCAAGTCATTTGGATCTGTAGATCATCCATGGTAAAAATAACAAGGCAGAAGCTTTTCTACATTCAAACATTTTTCAAATTTAAACCATAATAGCTTTTGAGTTGATTCCAACTCTCAAAAATCACATTTAACCATACCTTTCAGAATATATAAAAATATATAGGTTTACTTACAGAAATAATGACCAAGTAATAAAAGAATGCCACATAGGCATTTCTAGCCACTTTAGTTAATTAAAATAAAAGGGTAAAACCTTATTAAATTGTGACACCACTTTAAATCACATTCCCATAGACTAAAATATGTGGTGATGACATGTGTCAACATGATCCCATGTTTGGTTTGGAGAATAGTAAATCTTAAGTAGTTTTTCAATGAGTAGAAATTACTTTTCTAAAAAAATAAAAGGAATTAAACCAAGCTTTAATCTTGTAATGTTAGTGATGATGCTAGATCATCTATAGGACCCTTTTGTGTGATGATTGTGTACCTCGTATTTATTCATAGACGCTAGTACCGACCAAGGATACGAGGAGGAAGGAGGATACTACGAAGAAGAAGCCGAGGAGAACTTCAACCACTGCTCTGCTCAAGGCAAGCTAACACTTGCAATTATGAAAGTTAGATAACCTATGCAATGCACTAAGCATGCTTGGTTAGACATATTTGATGATACCCAATCCTAGTTTTACTTGCAAGCTTTCTACTTTATTTCTTTATCAAAGCTATTACTTAGAGTTTACTTAAGTGATTTGTAGATACTAGAAAGATAATTGAAGGTTGCATAAAGAGCATAAAATTTGGCCTAAGCTAGATAATCTTTATGTCATCCTAAGGCATGAGATTGAACTTAGTTGAAACTCCACTAGTTTACCACCCCTCATTAGTACTCACTTCCACTTGTAGATGCTAGTGCTAAGCATAAAACTTGATCAAATTTAGATGGGAATACTTGGTGAAAATGGTTATGAAAACCTTAGAATGATGGATCATTCTATTGAGATGTTTTGACATGTGTTTCTGAACACCAGATGATTTTGGTGATGAAAATGTTGAGGAATGAGCCTTAGCCCTTTATAAAACTGATGGTTGTCTGGATGCGATACCATTCCAATTTTATCGTACAACCACAATACCCGAAGATTGGGTAGGGCTTGACTGGAAACTTGTATACCTTAGTATTAGTTCCCTCACGGCCAAGGTCTGAGCTGAGGCTACCTTGTGAAGATTGTCCACCTGTGTAGTACCCAAGATGACAGTTGGTCATGGTTGGGAGGCCAAACTCACAGGAGAGGTGCTTATACTAGGGCATGTAATTGAAAGGTTAGGATTGATTATCCGCATACTGAGTATGGTGAATTCAGGATTTGTTCCTGACGGATGTACCGAATGTTGTGGTGAAAGTGTACAATCTCTGCAGAGTCTCAAACTATTCGAATAGCCGTGTCCGCGGTTATGGACAGTTGGAGTGGCCATACTGTTTCCCCCGTCATATGTTTTCAAAAGACTTGTGAAATGAATTGAGACTTTGACTTGACTACAACAGGGTTGTGATATGAAATACAAGTTTCCTACTTAGGAGTTATAAAATTTTGACTAGCTTCTCTTGCTTCTCAGCTTAGTAGAGATAAATATAGCTTTTGCAAAACAACCCTAGAGCCTAGTGTCCTATTATCAAAAACCCCTTTCACTTGTTAGTATTAGTTTGCGAGTACTTAAAGAGTACTCATGGCTTTGTTCCTGGCTATTCCCATGGCCAGACTATGAAGAGGAGTACCTGGAAGATGGACCCCAAGAAGGTTACGACAACTAGGATCATCTCCCATCGTCAGCATTGCCTGTGACCCAGAAGATGGAGCTTCGCCTACGCTACCGTTATTATTATGTATTCCGCTGCTTGAAGTTGTATTAAGAACTGGATCATGATATCCCTATTAGTGTAAGACCTTATGTATGGTTTATAATGGATGATGTACTGCTGTATCCAATTCTGTTATGTCTCGCAAAAATGGTAATCCTGGGATTGCGATGTATGGCATAACAGGCATCTGGGATTAAAAATCCGGGTGTTGAAAAGTTGGTATCAGAGCCATCCTGACCATAGGAGACCCTAGTTAGACTGGACGTTTGAATCAAAAACTTAGTTTCAAAACCAAAGAAAACAAATATTTACAAAAACTTATTCTCATTCTTATCCCTTTGATTCTTGCATGAAAATTCATGTTCCTCAAAAAACTCTTGCAAAATACATAAAATTTTGACACACTTGATCACTCTACTAACCTACTCATCCTATATTCTTATAGATGGACGTGAAGTACAGTAAGTTTTATCAGTTGGGGAATGGAGGTGACCTTATCTTTGAGAGGGATTTGGACCAGCTTTCGGAACTTCTGGAGCGTCTGCACCCCGAGTTCTTCGGAGCTTAGCTCAATGATCAAGGAGGAGAAGATCTGCAGTGGCTAATTGTTGCAAGTCTCCGAGGAAAGATTGAACCTCCCACTGCTGAGGGAATTCAGTTTACCTTAAGAGATAACAACTGGCTCGATGGACTTGCTAGGGCCATGCAGGAAGCTCTTTCCCGTCTGTGTGGGCAGAGCATCAATCAGATCAAGGGAACCCGCTTTGAGTTTTGCCCAAGGCGTGATGCTAATGGACAACCACTGGAAGCCCCATACCACCCTGAGCTGAAGACCCAATTGGACCACCTTAGCTTCATGATGTACGATCGTCAGTAGGAGTTGGATAACTACCGTGACTACTCCAACCACAAGTCTGCCATCATCAAGACGAAAGATCAAACCATCGCCATGCTAGCAAAGGATCGCAAGTCTCGCCGCCGTCAGCTCGACAAGAAGGAGCGCATCATTGCCCGTCTTCGCCACCGTATCTCATCTTTGGATGAGACCATCCACGAGAGAGACATGCAGTTGGAAGAAAGGGAGAATGCCGGAGAGGATCTTCGTGGAGACCCCTACTCCTATCTCAGCGATGATGATGATTTTCTAGAGGATCAGGCTATGGACTTCTTCACCGATGAGGATGATTTTGCCTTCATCGATGACGATGAAGATGACGAAGCCACCGATTCCGAGGAGTAGTAGCACTTGACCACTAGCGTAGTGAGTAGTATTCGGTCCCACTGTATCGTAGTCTCCAGAAGGGTTCTTAAAACCATCTGTTTTTCTTTGTTGTGGTGTGTGATGTATCGTGTGCTATGAATGAATGAATGAAAAGCGAGTTGCTAGAAAAATCTGAGTCAAACTTTAAAAACTTTTCAAAATCCCAGAACCTTAGAAATTTCCCTCTTTTCTCGTGATCTATCTCAATCTTCAGAAGCCACGTGGAGGAAGTGGTTCGTCCCCGGACCCGATGTTGCAGATTCTGCAAATGTTGACTTCTGACCGCGAAGCTGAAAGAGCGGAACGTCAAGCCAACCTAGCCACCCTGCAACAGATAGCTCAGCTAGCCCACAACAACCAAGGCCACGGAAATCAGGACAACCATGGATCTAAACTTAAAAATTTCCAGAATACCAACCCACCTGTTTTCAGTAAGTCAGAAGAACCCCTAGACGCTGATGATTGGCTGCAAACCATGGAAAATAACCTAGAAGTCGCTGGAGTGGAAGCCAACGAGAAAGTTCTGTTCGCCACCCACTATCTAGCCGGAGATGTCAGGGCATGGTGGAACAGTGTTCGCGTAATGACCGGAGACCAGATGATGACCTGGGAAGAATTCAAGGTCAAGTTTAGCAGAACCCATGTGCCACCGGGTTTGATCAAGAGAATGAGAGACGAGTTCAGAGAACTGAAGCAAAGAAGGATGACCGTAGTGGAATACCGTGACAAATTCTTGTCATTATCTAGGTATGCCCCGGATGAGATCGACACCAAAGCCAAGAAGAAAGAGAGATTCATGAATGGTCTGCATGATGAGATGCAGATAGTGTTAGTCAATATCCCCTTTGCTGATATTGAAGCCCTTGTCGACTCTGCCATCCAGATGGAAGGAAAGATCAACCAATCCAACGAGAACCGCAAGCGTCGCATGATGCATCAGCCAGGAACCCATCAGACCCCAAAGTATCGCCCTAACCCATCTCTCGGATTTGCCCCGAGAACCAACAGAACCCCAATGAACCGTCCGACCTATCCCAACCGTGGAAACCCTAGGCCCGGAGGAAATCACAACAACCCCGGCAACTCTAGCAATTTCAACCGTGCCCCACCCAAGTTCAACACTGCCTACGATACCGTTATTATTACGTATTCCGTTGCTTGAAGTTGTATTAAGAACTGGATCATGAGATCCCTATTTGTGTAAGACCTTATGTATGGTTTGTAATGGATGATGTACTGTGGTATCCAATTATGTTATGTCTCGCAAAAATGGTAATCCTGAGATTGCGATATATGGCATAACATGCATCTGGGATTAAAAATCTGGGTGTTGACAGACACTCCCGCTGCTACTGTGGAGGAATATCATCCTATTGGATTCTACTTCAGTTTCTCTCCAGTCTGACCGTCCACGACGTTCATGTTGTTCACGATGCCACCGCTACGACGGCGGGAGAGTGTTAGAGTATTAGGCATATACGGTTGTTATGGTAGTTTAGATAGAGTTAGGATTTGTTTACGTATAATCCTAACTTGACTTGTACTCCAAGATGATCCCCTGTACGCCTATATGTACTCGCCCATGAGGCTCAATAATACATCCATCATATTCTGCCAAACTCATACCCTTTCAGCTAGATTGCGGAGAAGCCTAGCTTAGATACCCTGCTCGTAGGTGGCAACATGATTTTTGGTGTCAGCCTGCAAGCCTAGCTAACGAAGACTACTGACAACATGCGGAAGGCCATATCCAGACTAGCACATGTAGCCTCGTTCAGCTACAGTTGATATGTAACAACATGGACACCGTAGGGTACTCAATATAAACTTGCCACCCATGTGACAATGCCAAGACAAGTACCACTACATTGTTGACATTGTCCAAGATAGTCTGGACCTTGGAGCCACGGAGCTTGACGATAGGCTCCATGCTTGCACTTGCGCAGTGTATGTCGTGTGGATGACCAACCAGTCAACGCGGAGGTTTGGATCATGTTGCCTCCCATGTACCGGGAAAGGGTTTGATGGTCACGGCGGTGGGCCCGAGGCACACGACCATTGCATCATTCTGCAACCCAAAGTGGACGTTGATGAGATAACCGCCCGACACGTTGTTCTGAGACCTAAAAGGAATGGAGGCATTGGTGGATGTCGACAACGTGGAGCTCGGACATGCACTGGATTCCCCAACGAGGCCGTGCTCCGAAGCTACTACCATGTTGAAGGGTATGCCTCACTAACAGAGACTCGTCTCCACTGGTTCACTCCTCGCCTTATACTTGAGTGGGAAAATTTGTGAAAGGCGGGGAGAGTACAAAAGGGTCACAAGAATAGAACGGAGGATATTTCAAGGCATTTTATGCAAAGTATTTCCACATGGCAGTGGTCAACCTGTCATGTGTGCAATTCAAAGTTGATGCGTGGTCAGTAAGACTTGAGACGATACACTTGAAGAACATTTAGGACTCGATGTGCATTTTCATACACTTGAAGAATAGCTTTGGGACTTGCGGTGCATTTTATTTGTTCATATATTGGTATCACGTAATCTGGCTTATGTAACCCCGTAAAAGGAAACATCATACTTCAGCGACAGCAAAATGTTTAAATCAAATGCCCATGCATAGATAAAAGATAAAACAAACAAAAAATCTACACGCCCCCAACTTCAGAAGCTGAGAAGTCAAATACAATGATAAGAAGGGGTATATCGCCCAATCTGAATATTGAGCCGACTTCAAGGTCCCCAAAGTTGATCAGAAATGGAGCCACATTGGGGCCTGATTGTGGATCTTTGTTTCCTTTTTATTATGTGTTTGCTTCGGCGGCGTAGGAGAGGTGTAGCGAACAATAGTGTGAGGCAGAAAGGCTTCAAAGGGTTTATTGTAAATATGTTTTTAAATGTTTTTTGCATTTGCATGAGGACACTGATCTTTGCAATCTTCTTTGCGTGTGTGCATGTTTCGTAACACAGACACTTCATTATATGAATGTGAAATACGGACAAATCGACAGGGTGTGGGCGAGGAATCACTATCCGCTAGCAGAAGCACATGGTATTCTTTTGTCAACTTGAAGCCTCCTATTATTTCCCCGTCGTGTTGGGTGTTACTCCTTTAGCTCTCTTGTTAGCTTTTTATAGTTTGATATCCATATTCTCTCATATGAAATTTTGGGTTTTGAGAGACTCTTCACCGGATTCAACCATAACATGGTTCTAGCGTATTACTTCCTCTATTTTTTTACGTAATGCCAAGGGGATGTTTCAGAGTGTCTTTTGAACGATTTTTCCCAGAATAACAACATGTTTTAAAAATTAATAGTGCTCACACTCATTGTTAATGTAGTCAAATGATGTATTGACTTCTTTTCTCTTTGTTGTGTGGGCACGTGTTCCATGGCATACCACTCTCGCGTGGACCGCCCCGCACATGGAAGTGCACGGTCATGCTTGCTTACATGAAAAGTCTAGTTTCATCATTGCCATCATCCTCATCTCATCCCACTTACACATATGTTGTGTCGTACTATACTTGTAGAGCCTAGTTCATGCGCACACACGCGCGCACACACACACATCAAAGAAGGTATGCTTCACAACTTTGGGTGTGTTGTAGGTTCTAATGTATAAGAGTGTTGTTGACGATTGGTGAACCGATGTTCTTACAAATAGAGTTATGTGTATATAAAGAGGGAAGATGTGGTATCAGTCCAGAGATTCGTCAAAAACATAAGAGAGGTGATGATTTATATATGTAGATGTTAGGTCCTACTCTGGGCAATAACCCGAATATGTTGTATGGTTTGTATTAATGTAGATCCTCTGGAGGGAATAGGAACACTCCAACATCCTCTCTCCCCCTTTTCGTTCCCCCCTTGTTGTCCAACTCCTCCAAGAATCTCGCCCGCACCCCCGGCATCATCGTCGCTTCACGCTTTTACACCGGGCCTCCCCCCCCATCCTAGACCACTGAGAGCTCTGCCTCATTGTCCTAGTTCTCCATGCCCCCGAAATCTACCCGAGAAGCCCTCAATCGACGCAATCATCCCCATCTTCCCAAGCTCTGGCCGCCGCGTTCGTTGTCTGATCCGTCGACTCTGCGCTCCCCCGCACTCTCCGAGCGTGCACGTGAGATCCCGATGAGCTCCTGGTCCGGTTGGAACCTCCCTCTCGTTCCCTCAGGCCATGAGTCGTTGTGCCATCGAGCGCCGCCATCGGCCACCGCTCCCGTTAATCGCCCACGACATTTTTAGCAATCGTCGGCTTCGCCCCACTACCAGTCGACGTCGTACAAACCACCACTCCAGTCCCACGTGCTCCCGAGCCCCGTGCGCATGAAATGCTGCCCCCATAAGGGCACCGACTATTAACCGCTATTGAGGTGCAGGGGAAAGGAGAGGAGGTCCGTTTTTTATATGCTTTTTCTTTTTCTTTGGATGTTATGATTTTTTTATAAGTGAGGTGACATGTGTGGGACCTAATTCATCTAAAAAATGCATTTTTTGCCAATTTAGGACTAACAAGTGGGACCCTTCCATAAGAATCGTGGTTAGCGCGGCAAAATCGCAGCATCAGCGAACATTGGGAGCATCCAGCACAATCTCGGTTAACTTTTACAAAATTTGTATAACCCAATGGGTTTTCAAACTTGTTGCGCGATTGTTATGGTCTGTAATTAACTCACGACGCCCAAGGCTGTTAGATGAGCTCACTCCAACCGCAACACTCTCTCCCCTGCCAGATGCACATTGCTAGTCGTCATAGGTGTAGGTTTGTAATTTTCTTCCTCCTAGATTTTGGTGTAGCTTAAAGGAGATAGATTTTCTATAATTAAACTTTGTGCTATTCTCCATCTAGTAAAGTGGGTAGTGCAGCGCATTGACTAGTTATCATAGGACATAGGTGTAGGGTTGTAAATATTTGTCCTCCTAGATATACTACCTCCGTTCCAAAGCTCAAGTCATATATTTTTTTAAAAGTCAACCAACTAAAGTTTGACCAAGTTTTTAGATAAAAATATTAATATCTACAGTATATAATTCATACCCTTTCATATATCATGAAACATATTTTCACATGGTATCTATATAATATAATAGGTCTTGATAGTTTTTTCTAAAAGTTTGGTCACATTTTACATGGCTTGACTTTTTTAAAAAGTTATATGCCTTAAGCCTTGGATGGAGGGAGTAGTGTACTAGCTTAAAAGAGATAGATTTTCTGTAATTAAACTTTGTGTTTTCCTCCATATTGTAAAATGGGTAGTGCATTAAAATATATATACATAGCAAGAAGAAAGCAGGATACATTGTGATATGCACACGAACGATCCATCATTTCATCAAATAGTAACATTAATTTGACAACCACCTTTAGGCAAACACAAGGAACCGTGGAGCTTAGTTTAATTTAAAAAAAAACGGAATACGGAATAAAAACGAAAATGGCCCATGCAGGTCTCGAACCTGCGACCTTCGCGTTATTAGCACGACGCTCTAACCAGCTGAGCTAATAGGCCTCCGTTGTTATAAGAACATATTTGGAAGTTCAAAAACTAGTACAAACTCAAACCTAGAAACAAATGCTTCACGCTAACATAGCTAATCATGACATTTGGTGGTGCTCATCCAAATCTTAACTAGCCGTTCAAGCGTACGGACATTGAGACGTTGTAAATTCGATGCCAGTGGCAGCGGGATGGAGCCGTACAATGACTACAATCTCCAGTACCTGTCAAACCGGTTCAGTGCTCTATATGTCAGTCTCTTTGTTCTCACCTCTAGAATGCCAAATTCACATTCCTGGCACCCATAGGTTTCTAGGTCTGTCGACCCCAAAGACCTTTGGAAATAATGTTTTCACCATGCTTTTCCATGGTGGCGTTAAAAACCTATGTCGCAATAGTGCATAATCATGTTTCTACGTTATTCCCATTATATTTAGCTAGTAAGGATGCCAGCTTGATAATGTGAACAAACGAACCAAGTAACAAGAGTCCCACTTGTCATTGTGGAGCTAATTCCATTATAAAACGATCATTCAAATTATCATTGACATATTGTGCTCAGCCAGGCAAATGCCGTACAAAAGAATGTTTCAGCTTCACACCAAGGGATAAAACAGAACAAAACTAATGAAGAACAATGTTCAGCTTCACCACTCGCCCAAGCGATCAAATCGAGCACAATTACTTCTATAGTGCACAGCTAAAAAGACAAGTACAAACATCAAAGGAGCACAATACAACAATTCCCCAGCAACTCCCTGGTTAACATGGATAAAGAAAAGACTCCAGGAATTGTGTACGCTCGAAATATTTTAAGCGTTGCAAAGTAGGCCAGCAACGGTCTGTAGCTTCAGAAATTGTGTATGCTTCTGCACCTCCCTGGTTAACATGGATAAAAAAGGCTCCAAACACAAAGAAACTAAAAACTTAGAATCCAGAAACCACGGAAAAAATTCAACACAATTTATCCAGTGTGATAATGCATCATCACAATTTTGAAACTTGCCAGTACTCGATTGAGCATCAGTTTGCATGCATGTCCACGGGCATATTATGATCATTTGCATACTGATGGTATGTTAAGCCCCACTTATCGGCTAATCATCTCCATGCCGGAATTGGCTATATAGGTAAATTAGATCTTGTACTGAAACATTTGAGCTTATTGAGGATATTCAGGATATCAAGTTGCAAATTGTAGTGGTACCACAGGATTACTATTTCCAGATAGGACAAGTCTTGGGATACTGTGAACCACTACTTCTAAGAAAGACAATATGTATCAATAATGAAGCAATACACACTTAAGCAAGGGCAAGTAGCAACTCCTAATTTTTGGATGGAGAATAGGACAAGTCTCTCACACAAACTACTAAGCAGGTTTCAAGACATATAGTCTCATATGTCACTTTCAATACATAGGTTCAGAACATTTACGGCAGGGCATCACACAGGCCCAGAGGAAAATATAAGTAAATATTCTACTGGGGAAATCAGATGGTTTATGGCATCCAGACAGGTCCTCTTAAGCAAAAGCTTCCAGGTTGGGCCATACTCTATGTCATCTGGTTTGGGTAGGGACTCCAATAAGCAGGCTCCATACTTCATTTGTCTTGGCAGTTTTCAGTAAGGGATTGGGCAGGGGGGAAAGGTGAAACGGACTGGTTCATCGGAAGAGAGCTGAGCTGGGTTAAATGTGTTTCAAAGGGAGATGTGGTCAGAAGCAAGTATTGATATTGTAATCACTAAATGCATGGCAAAACATGGACGATGAACCATACCTGCTGTATTCGACAACCTGCATTCTAATAGCCATAGCGCTTTCCAGATGAAAGATAGGTAGAACCAGATAACCTAATTAAAAACATTGCAAATAGTGCCAGTGAGCAAATTATATATGAAATAAAGGATAAACATAGTAAGAAAGATCAATGAAATATTAAGTAGACTTCGCATTCACCAAAGCTTGCACAAAATGATTTCAGACCTAGTGTACAACAAGGTAAAACTTTCCTACACTGAATTATAATCAACACGGCGAATATGTATAGTGGAGTAAGGTGACTTAATCATCATCCTTACCCGCTGCTGCCAGAACGACCGCTGTATCCACTGTAACCACCATAGCCGCCTCCAGATACCTAGAGAAGGTTTCAATAATATTATGGGATAAGAAACCTGCTGATCTGTTTGCACGATTTTGCAATGAATATAAATAAAAGGCAAGCTATACCTGAGAGCTGCCATAATTTGTGTAACGGTCAAGAGGAGGCATATCATCTGATGCACGATATCCACTTGAATATAGATAGTCATGCCCGACAGGCTTATTGTCTCTGCCTAGATACCTTGGCTCGTCAGAAACACTAGCAGGCAGAGGATGATACGGGATCACAGGTGGAAAACCTGATAAAGCACCCTCTCTTTCAAAGAAGTTGGCTTTCAGCCTTGTAGTTATTTGCACAAGAGCATGTCTTGCAACATCAAGGTCGCCACTGATCTGAAGTACATGACAATTGCAACAGTAAACATTTGCTGTATCAAGTAGTAGCGAAAAGAATAAAATCAGAAGTCAAATTGTTACCTGAACCATCTCTTCGTCTTCAGACGCTACTTTTGGAACATTCTCCTTCGAAAATATACGTATGTTTGCTCTTGATGTTCTTCGTATCTCTGTAATGATTGAACCACCTTTGCCGATCAGGCACCCTATCCGTGATGTTGACACCAACAAACGTGTTGTATATGACGGCTCCCCTGATTCTGCATCAATTTTCTCACTGCATTTTGGCTGTAAACGAACTGTAGCATCAATAGTTGGAGAGACAGGATCTTCAAAGAACTGCATAACAAAAAAAATCAGAATTAATCAGGACCTATAACTTAATATGAACGTGAAACTTATTGATCAGAACAGAAGGAGAAAGAATTGACCTCTTTTGCCGAAACTGTAATTATGCAGTCATCTTCGAGATTTGAACTATCAACTTTGATAAAAGCTCCAGATTCCTGCCTAATCTGTTTGATAATTCCACCTCCTTTTCCAATTACACCTCCGACATTCGCTGGGGCACAAAGCAGACGCAAGCTAAACTCTTTTGCAGAGCTCTCCTCCCTCCGCGGTTGGTATATAGAAGGCCAATCTCCCACCATATCACCTTTGTATCCTCCATATGGACTAACCATAGAAGTAATCCCTACAACTGGTGCAGTAGAGGAACTACCAACGCGAGAAGGTTGGGTCAAGCTGGATGCAAGAAGATGCTGTGACCTAGATGGGTTGTCACGGAGGCGAGATGACACTTGGAGAAGAGCTTTTCTAACAACCATTGGATCCCCGGATATCTAGTTTTGGAATGATGAGAACATGATTAATATTTTTGATTCACAGTTACTCCCTCCGTTCCAAAATATAAGATGTTTTAGCCTTTTTCTGAAACACATGTATCTAGATGCCTTTTAGTGTGTAGGTTCGGAGGAAAATGAGTGAACTTACACACTAAAAAGCGTCTAGATACATGTGTTTCAGAAAAAGGTTAAACATCTCATATTTTGGAACGGAGGAAGTACAAAACAATCCAGTATAATATCAAACTAAACTGAAGAAAACATTTCCATCAATTTAGCAGACACTCAATTTCCATTTGACTTAGATTTACTCCTACAAAGATATAAATTGGAAAAGGCAGTCCGTCCACCTACAGACAATCATAGAAATTTGACACAAAATTCTGACATGGCAATGAATAATAGATTTCCTGATTTGTCATGAACAACAGACAATCTTCCTAAACATATTTTGAAGTGTTTTCCTAATCCGTCAAAATGCATGGGTATTGCAACCGTAACTTAGAAATTTACAGACAGCAGCACAAGATATGCCAACTGCACATAAACAAGTGAACATTTATTAAAGTAGACTTTTGGTAAAACTACAGATAAAGATATCATGTGTACTATATAAAATACAGGGTATAAAACACCATAGGCCTATAGTAATACACCTGTACATGTATTGCAGGAAATAGGTGGGAGAGGTTACTATCAACCAACCTGGAGAAGTTCATCACCACTAATAGCACATGCGGGAAGATGTTCATTACTAAGCACACGTATTTGTGAACCAGTGTCACTGCGGATCCCCTGGATGATATGCCCACCTTTTCCAATAATGCATCCAATCTGATCAGATGGCACAAGCAAGCGAACTGTAACTTGAGCTAAACCCTCTTCATTTTCTTCATTCACAGGACCATCATCGGTAGCCAGCTTCTCATGAACCCTAAAGAGAGCATCTTGAGCAGGGCAAACCTTATCTTCGGTATCTTCGATAGTATTAGTCTCCTCGGTTGGGCTAAATATTGTTATGACTCGCTCATCGCAGCCAGGGACACTCTCACCAATCCTAATCTTAGCTTGAGTTTCATTCCTCAACTGCTTGGCAATTTCTCCACCCCTCCCAATTATACTCCCGATTTTCTTAGACACGCAGAGGTAGCGATAGACAGTATCATCTGGACCAGGAGCATAGGTATCATCACCAGGATTTCTTCTCTTGCCACCTCCATTTTCAGCATAATCAGAGTGCCGCTTTCCATGACTGTTCCGGTGCCCAGGCCCAACCATGATCTAAAAGGGATAGAACATTCAGCAACATAGAATGCACAAACTTAAATACCAATCTGCAATGCCAATAATAGCATAGCACGTCATGTCATCTGATTATAATTGAGGAATAGCTGTTATGTTTGATACAGCTTATTTACATCAAAATCCAACTACCACGCAGCAACTATGATACTCTGATACCATCAGACGGGAAAAGACGTATTATACCTCTACCTATATCTGTTGTGTGCCCATGTTCGGACCACTAAAAATAAAGCAACCGTTAAAATCCAGCAGGTGGATTTGAGGGTTAAAGGGGATTGCCGCCACCGCTTAATAAATGCACATGGCGACAACACACAGTTATAAGTTCTTACCAAACTAAATACGGAAATCAAATAGATGCTTCTGACTAGACAACAGCTGTTTAGAGAACATCTCCGAAGACAAAACGTATGTTTTGACAAGAAAAATAACGAATTATGGTCTCTTTCATCCATAATTTAGCAACCAATTACATTAACCTCTTTATGGACAGCTAATTGACTAAAGAAATATCTTCGTAAAACCCTAAAGAGAATTATTTCAGTCAAGCGCATACAACAGTGAAACATGCAACCGTCTATGAACTTTAAACAGAAGAGCCCCCTCTCTCCATCCACATACCTCTCTCGTTGTAGGAGAGTTCGCTTTTGCAAAGAAGGCCCAAATAACTGCTCCAAACATCACCTCGCGGAGCTACATCTAGAGGAACCGAACTACGTAACCTTCCCATCAAGACGAGGGGCACTTACCAAAATTCAGTTGAACACCGATTTTTTTTGCAAGGTAACTGCTTTTAGTAACACTACTCGACTAGGCAGCAGATAAGTCCGCACAAGACTGGATGGATTAGACCTCACGAGGATGTTGACGGGTGATGTCCGGCTGGAGCTCACCGCGCCGGCATCCAGGGGGCGAGAACGGATCTGTCAAGCGGTGGAAAGGAAGGGAGGGAGGAGAAGAGGAAGCGGTTGAGGGCTCACCGTGGCGGCCGCCGGAGAAGGGGTATCAGATCTGGCGAACGGAGACGACGATAAGAAGACGCGTCAGCGGGTCCCGTCGCTCGCTCGTGCGAAAAAGAAGAACACGGGGGTAGACGCGTCTGGCGGAATAGATGGCTAGGGCAATTAAGCGCTTTCCACCCTGGGTAAGAATAAGTAAAGTATTTAAGGCTTTAGCAAATTCATCCCTTCGGTTTTTTTTAAGAAAACCCTCTCTCTTATGTTTGGATGTAGTGAATTGGGTCTTGGAATTGAATTGGACAAGAATACCAAAACCAAGATGAAAAGGAAAAGGCCTTCGGTTCTAATTATGTTGTTTCGTGTGCATGGTATTTGCCGTTAGAATCAAAGATGGCACCCGATTCCAATTCCTATATGGATGTACAAAAGCGTGAAATGTGATGTTTTGTTAAATTTGGACAACATAAACTTGTTTACATAACTTGTCAACAGGAGTGTATTCTTTTCCACCCCTTTCTCTCTCTTCACTACAGTAACTGAGAGCGCTCTCAGGAGCACTAGGCCGAATCGAAGCCCTTCCCGTCGGCATCTTCTTTTCCACCCTTTTCTTTCTCTTCACAACAGTAACTGAAGCGCTCTCGGGAGCACCAGGCCGAACCGAAGCCCTTCCCGCCGGCATCGACGATGCCAGCGGAGATGGGCGGAGGGGAGGTGCCGAAGGAGGTAGGGTACGTAGTAGTAGTGGCGCTATGCCGGTAGTGGGCCTTCTGCCTGGTAAATAAAGCGGAGCAACGGATCCTATCGTCTGGATCTTCGCCATTGTAGGGCTCCTCCTCCCTATTCTTCTTCTCCGGTGGTCGGAGGGGAAAGCGGAGGGGATAACTGGTGCTTCTTTCAATAAAAGTGGGGCGGTGTACTCCATGTTGATGCTCGAGGGTGGTGGGAGTGAGCTCTTCCCAGCCGGCCATGGAGGCGAGGGGGAGGATTGGGATCGCTGGCGAGCGACTCATGTCCAGTCATGGGGGCGAGGAGGAGTGCTTCTACTTCGAAGCGGACTCGGCATCGTCTAGGTGGTATTATAGGGTTCGCAGCATGGAAAACAAAAATTTCTATCGCGGGAACACACAAAGGCCAAGATCTAATCAACGATATCGGTGCAACGAGTTTGCAGAGTACTAACCCTCGTAGATCCAAAGCGTTTAACGAGATCGGATTCTCGTGGTCGATATAGTCGTTCACTTGTAGATCTCAAGATCGCGAAGACGATCCTTCCGGCGCCACATTCCGGCAGCACTTCCGCAGTCGGTCACACATATGGTAGTCGATGAAGACCTTCTTCTCCCTTGTTCCAGGAGGCAGCGGAGGTTGTAGATATCTTCGCGATTCCAGCAGCACGATGGTGTGGTGGTGGAGGTGGAGGAGTAGATCCTGCAGGGCTTCGCCTAAGCCGGAGCAGGTATGGTAGACGAGAGAGGGCCTCGGCGGCTAAGGTGTAGGCGCCAAGGAGAGGGAGGCGCCGATAGCTAGGGTGTAGGCGGCGGCAACTTGGAGAGGGGCGGCGGCAACTTGGAGAGGGGCGGCGGCCTAGGTCAAGGGGTGAGAGGGGGTGGCGCCCCCTCCCCTCCTTATATAGGTGGAGGGGAGGCGGCCAGGGTGGTCGAGTCCTCCCGCAACTCCCCTTGTGGTCGACGACTTGGAGAGGGAGAGGGAAACCTCTTCCCTCTATGTTTCCTCTCCTCCCTCCACTAGGCTTTGACTTTTCAATTTGGGATTTGACTTTTTCAAACAATTGTTTGATCTAATCAAACTAGAGTTTGATCTCTCATCTTATTTCCTCTCCTAGTTAGTCTAGAGTATTATGCAACCATTCTACATTGGTATGACACATTCCAAGTATCCCTTCCCGGGGTGGTGGACCTTCCAGAACTTTCTAAAAGCTTCTAATCAAAACACTGAAAACATTTCCAAACCCCGAAAATTGACTTTGCTTATATGAATCTTATTCTCCGGACCATTTCGGATCTCCTCGTGATGTACTGGATCCAATCTGAGACTCCGAACAACATTTGGTCTCCAACTCATATTCCATATCTACTAAACAACATTGAATCCTTAAGTGTGTCTCCCTACGGTTCGTGAACTATGCAGTCATGATCGAGACACCTCTCTGATTAATAACCATTAGAGGAATTTAGAAATCCATTATGGCTCCCACATATTTCTACGATTACTTTGTGATCGAATGAACCATTTACATACAATACTGATTCCTTTTGTCGTGCGATACTTTACTTATCCGAGGTTTGATCGTCGGTATCTCTTATACCTAGTTCAACCTCGTTACCGATATGTACTCTTTACTCGTTCCATGGTATGACATCCCTTGTGACCTAGTCACATGCTTGCAATCCAATTGGATGACATCCCACCAAAAGGGCCCAGAGTATATATCCGTCATATAGATGGATAAATCCCACTCTTGATCCATGTGCCTCAACACATACTTTCAAAATACCTAATGCCACCTTTATAACCACCCAGTTATGGAAGTGATGTTTGATGTCATCAAAGTATTCATCCGATGGTGGTGATTAACATGATCTCATGGTCGAAGGATTGGGTTACTATGTATTTGAAAGCTTTGTGGCAAACGAACTCTAAATGACTTGATCTTATGCTACGCTTACTATAGGAGTGTGTCCATCAATATCATTCTCCTAATGACATGATCTTGTTATTAATGACATCTAAAGTCCATGATCAGGAAACCATGATCATCTATTAATCAATAAGCTAGTTCAATAAGAGGCTTACTAGGGACTCTTTATGTTTATAAAACACACTAGTATTAATGTTTCCGATTAATACAATTATAGCATCTTATGCAAACATTTATCATAAACACGAAGATACAATAATAACCATTTTATTATTGCCTCTTGGGCATATATCCAACAGTCTCCCACTTGCACTAGAGTCAATAATCTAGTCTAAAAAACTTTGTGCATTCAACACCTATGGCTTTCTGGTGTTGTATATACACTATTGCTAGTGGTTAACTAATCTTCGGATCTGACACTTTCAGGTCCGTGTGTATTTGCATGTCTTTGCGTCTCTATGCATCACTTGTTTTCAAATGAGATGGCATTGTATAACTTTGGTCCTTTAGTGAGACCTTTAGTTCCTTGGAATTAAATCATGTCGATATAATTGCCATACAATATATCTTCATAGTATTAGTCCATGTGAACCACACCAAGTTTAATAACAAACTACTTGACACAAATGCCCTGTTTTGCTGGTACAATGACAGTCATATACTTAGCCTTTTGTTGTAGTATCTGTCATAGTGTCTTAACTTTGGAACTTATCCAAATTCATTATGGAACTTTATTTCCATTACATTATGCCACCCATAGTAAATTGAGATAAACTTAATTTGTATCCTGTGACAAAACTAGTATCAATGTAACACTTTACAATGAACTATCTATCTATTTGTGACCTCTACATAAATAACATATTCTTAGTTCTTCCAAATATCATAAGAATATCCTTACTATCGTCCAATGATCATCTTATGAATCATTCTGGCATATGCTCATAACATTTAGAGCATAGTACATATTTGGATGTGTATATATCACAGTATGATCAAAATACTATTTCATTCACCAAGTTTCAAAATACCTGAATCTTTGTGTTTACTTACCAAGTGTCAATACACTTGAATCTTGATTCGATCCTTTCTGTGCAGCAAGAACCTTTCTTGTCTTTTCCATATTGAACTTATTCAATATTTCATCTATGTACTTTGGGCACAACCATATTAGCATCTCAATCTATCCATATTGACATTGATGCCAAATATTCGGGTTTTGCCTAAGTCTTTCATCGAGATGAAATTCTTAACTTGTGTCAATAAAAGATACATCATATCCAATCAACTATATGTATTTCACATAATGTATTAGAAATATGTCTTAGCGCTCCCACTTAATTTCTTGCAAATGCAAGCATCTTCATCGTCTTCGATAAAATTAAACCTTTTAATAGTTTCATCACGGTGAAGATCCCAACTCCGCGCTTCAACCATTAAAGTTTGCATGCGATTTTACATCCTTTGAATAAACAAAACCCTTTGGATCGTGTTATGTACACGTCCTAGGTAACCATTCTATTAGAAGAACTTGTTTTATTTGTTCCACTACCATATACCAAATTATATGTAGTGGTTGCTACATTAATCCGTTCAGACTAAATATCGCTATGAAAGATCAAATCTTGTCTGTAATATCCCAAAAATATTAAACTTGGGTAATCAAAATTAGGGCTAACAAAAACTTTTCCAATTAAAAATATGAAAGCATTCATATGTGTGTGCATTAAAATTTGGATTCTTTTGAATTGTCATGGTTCTGTGTTTCTTTGCTTGTAAAATGATTCTTAGGTGAAATAAACATCATCTAAACAATCCCCAAACTTTTCCCAAAGACAAACAAGTCAAAACAAACAAATTAAGTGAATGGTCACTTTGGCCAAATTAACTCCCATGCCTACTTTGGCTATCTCTAACTTTCAGAACTTAACAGAAACATGTATGGATCTTTGCATTTCTTGATAGTACTCATAACAAGGTACCAAGGCCCACTTTGTGATCATCCAAAAACATTTAAATGCTTAGTTTAAATGACAGCTTAAAATTGAATCTATTTCATATGGGAAGATCCCACTATTTCAAAAACCACTCAAACAAGCTCAATTTTCAAAACCCAAGCATCCACGGAATCCTCAACACATGCCTAGCACACCCACCAAAATTATTTTCAAAATTCAAGACTCAAGTTCTTGCGGCCATTTCATCAAACACTTGGCAGGCAAATTTAAAACAAATCAAATTCACTGTTTTAATAGTGTTTTGGGCCTAACTGGTTCCCTCTCTAGCTCACAGCACCCAATTAGTAGATCATCTAGCCTAATTGGCAACCTCTAGCCTCACTGTAAGCTGTCCATTGTCATCAATGGTGAGAAATCCGAGCCACCTCACCGGCCAAACCTGGTCGCCGCCGCAGCAGACCATCTCCCCCTCTCTAGCCATGTCTGGGAGGTAGCCAGCACTCCACCGCCACCCACTGTCCCCTCCCCGAGCGAAGGAAAGCCATGGACCACCGAGCACGCCGCGCGCCTAGTGCCACTGCGACATGCCGAGCATGCGCCAGAGCGCCGCACCTGGCACGCGTGCACACGCCGTCCCTCGACCGCAGCCCGTGCCCACCGCTTCGCCATGACCTAGGGAGCACGCCAGACACCACCGTTCGCCGCCCCATGCCTCACAGCCACCGCTCACCGTCGAAGATGCCGCCTCTGCTGCGCAGAGCACCTCACGTTCCTGACCGTTTGCCACTGCCCCTACACGTGCATTTAAACCTTAGAGCATCGCCAGGAGACCACCCGTCGATCGCCAACCTCGGCCATGCTTCTAGCCGGCCGTAGTCGTGTCGCCACCGTCGTCTGCCCATCCCTCTCGGTCTCGCTGTCGAGCCTATAAAAGGAGACGACCCTCGCTCGATTTTTTCACACTATCTCACTCCCCTCACCTCACTGATCCTTCCACCCCTTAGTAGGAGCACAAGGAGCAGTAGCTCGCCGGAATTGCGCCGGAGCAGGCCGCCTCTGGAGAAGAAAGGAGCCGTTGATTTCGTTCACCCCCGGAGCTGCCGCGACCACCCCTGAGTTCGTCGTCGTCGACTTCGTCGGTTGCCCGCCTCGCCGTCGTCACTGGAGCCCCGGTATGCCCCCTATGCACCCCCACTGAGCCGCTAGGGTTTGAGCTCGTCGGTGACCTGTTCATCATCGACGACGACCCTCAGCCGTCGATCTTCATTCTAATCCAACGCACCACATCGCCCCGTACCGCTTCGCGTTTAATGAGCCACTGACTAGTAGACCCCCCTGTCAGTTGCGCCCCGCGCTGCGGAGTGACACTAGGCCGGCCCAACAACCCTTCCCGCGCAGCCCACTCGTTTGAATTTAGCTTTTTCTATTTATATTCAAACTTAGTTCTGGACCTAGTTTCAAAAATCAACCCAGCTCGATTTAGTGAACCAAATTTCATGAAACCAGTTTTGTTAGAGAGATATTGAAATGCTTAATCCAAGCCCGTTGGATTCAAATCATTTGGATCTGTAGATCAACCCTGGTAAACATAACAAGTTAGAAGCTTTTCTACCTTCAAACATTTTTCAAATTTCAACCATAATAGCTTTTGAGTTGATTCCAACTCTCAAAAATCATAATTGATCATACCTTTCAGAATATATAAAAATATATGAGTTTACTTACAGAAATAATGTTCAAGTAATAAAAGAATGCCACATAGGCATTTCTAGCCACTTTAATGATTTAAAATAAAAAGGTTAAACCTTATTAAATTGTGACACCACTTTAAAACACATTCTCATGTACTGAAATATGTGGTGATGACATGTGTCAACATGATCCCATGTTTGAGTTGGAGAATATTAAATATTAAGTAGTTTTTCAATGAGTAGAAATTAGTTTTCTAAAAATAAAATAAATAAGACAAAGGCTTTAATCATGAATGTTAGTGATGATGCTAGATCATCTATAGAACCCCTTTGTGTGATGATTGAAAGTAGTTAAGTATTGTTGGTGATTGTGTACCTCGTATTTATTTATAGACGCCAGTACCGACCAAGGATACGAGGAGGAAGGAGGATACTACGAAGAAGAAGCCGAGGAGAACTTCAACCACTGCTCTGCACAAGGCAAGCTTATACTGATATTGATGCAAGCCTTACTAACCAAGTTGACCTATCCAAGCCTAATACTACTAGTTGATTGAGCAAGCTAATACTTGCAATTATGAAAGTTAGATAACCTATGTAATGCACTAAGCATGCTTGGTTAGACATATTTGATGATACCCCCTCCTAGTTTTACTTACAAGCTTTCTACTTTATTTATTTATCAAAGCTATTTCTTGGAGTTTACTTAAGTGACTTGTAGATTCTAGGAAGATAATTGAAGGTTGCATAAAGAGCATTAAATTTGGCCTAAGCTAGATAATCTTGATGTCATCCTAAGGCATGAGATTGAACTTAGTTAAACTACACTTGTTTACCACCCTTTACTAGTACTCACTCCCACTTGTAGATGCTAGTGCTAAGCATAAAAATTGATCAACTTTAGATGGGAATACTTGGTGGAAAATGGTTATGAAAACCTTAGAATGATGAGTCATTCTACTGAGATGTTTTGACATGTGTTTCCGAACACCAGATGATTTGGATGATGAAAATTTTAAGGCATAAGCCTTAGCCCTTTATAAAACTGATGGTTGTCTGGATGCGACACCATTCCAATTTTACCGTACAACCACAATACCTGAAGATTGGGTAGGGATTGACCAGAAACTTATATACCTTAGTATGTGTTCCCTCATGGCCATGGTCTGAGCTGAGGCTACCTTGTGAAGATTGTCCACCTGTGCAGTACCCAAGATGACAGTTGGTCATGGTTGGGAGGCCAAACTCACAGGAGAGGTGCCTATACTAGGGCGTGTAATTGAAAGGTTAGGATTGATTATCCGCATACTGAGTATGGTGAATTCAGGATTTGTTCCTGACGGATGTATCGAATGTTGTGGTGAAAGTGTACAGTCTCTACAGAGTGTCAAACTATTCGAATAGCCGCATCCGCGGTTATGGACAGTTGGAGTGGCCATACTGTTCCCCCGTCCGATGTTTTCAAAATGACTTGTGAAATGATTTGAGAATTTGACTTGACCATAACAGAGTTGTGATATGAAATACAAGTTCCCACTTAGGTGTTATAAAATTTTAACTAGCTTCTTGCTGCTGAACTTAGTAGAGGTAAATCTGGCTTTTTGCAAAACAACCCTAGAGCTTAGTGTCCTATTACAAAAAACCCCTTCACTTGTTAGTATTAGTTTGCGAGTACTTAAAGAGTACTCATGGCTTTGTCCCTGGCTATTCCCGTGGCCATACTATGAAGAGGAGTACCAGGACGAAGGACCCCAGGAAGGTTACGACAACTAGGATCATCTCCCATCGTCAGCATTGCATGTGACCCCGAAGATGGAGCTTGCCTACGCTACCTTTATTATTACGTATTTCCGCTGCCTGAGTTGTATTAAGAACTGGATCATGAGATCCTTATTTCTGTAAGACCTTATGTATGGTTTGTAATGGATGATGTACTATGGTATCCAATTCTGTTATGTCTCACAAAAATGGTAATCCTTGGATTATGATGTATGGCATAACAGGCATCTGGGATTAAAAATCCGGGTGTTGACAAGTTGGTATCAGAGCCATCCTGACCATAGGAGACCCTAGTTGTACTGGACGTTTGAATCAAAAACTTAGTTTCAAAACCAAGGGAAGCAAATATATACAAAAACTTATTCCCATTCTTATCACCTTGATTCTTTCATAAAAATTCATGTTCCTCAAAAACTCTTGAAAAATACCTAAAATTTGACACACTTGATCACTATACTAACTTACTCATCCTATATTCTTATAGATGGACGTGAAGTACAACAAGTTTTATCAGTTGGGGAATGAAGGAGACCGTATCTTTGAGTGGGATTTGGACCAGCTTTCGGAACTTCTGGAGCGTCCGCACCTTGATTTCTTCGGAGCTCAGCTCAATGATCAAGGAGGAGAAGATATGCAGTGGCTAATTGTTGCAAGTCTCCGAGGAAATATTGAACCTCCCACTGCCGAGGTAATTCAGTTCACCTTAAGAGAAAACAACTGGCTCGATGGACTTGCCAGGGCCATGCATGAAGCTCTTGCCCGTTTGTGTGGGCAGAGTATCAACCAGATCAAGGGTACCCGCTTTGAGTTTTGTCCAAGGCGTGAGGCTATGGGACAACCACTGGAAGCCCCATACCACCCCGAGCTGAAGACTCAGTTGGACCACCTTAGCTTCATGATGTACGATCATCAGCAGGAATTGGACAATTGTCGTGACTACTCCAACCATAAGTCCGCCATCATCAAGACAAAGGATCAGACCATCGCCATGCTAGCAAAGGATCGCAAGTCTCGCCGCCGTCAGCTCGAAAAAAGGAGCGCATCATTGCCCATCTTCGCCACCGTATCTCGGATTTGGAGGAGACCATCCACGAGACAGACATGCAGTTGGAGGAAAGGGAGAATGCCAGAGAAGATCTTCGTGGAGACCCCTACTCCTATCTCAACGATGATGATGATTTTCTGGAGGATCAGGCTATGGACTTCTTCACCGATGAGGATGATTTCGCCTTCATCGATGACGATGAGGATGATGACTACACCGACTCCAAGGAGTAGTAGCACTTGAGCACTAGCGTAGTGAGTTGTATTCGGTCCCACTGTATTGTAGTTTCTAGAATGGTTCTTAAAACCATCTGTTTTTCTTGTTTTGTGGTGTGTGTTTGTATCATGTGCTATGAATGAATGAATGAAAAGCAAGTTGCTAGAAAAATCTGAGTCAAACTTTAAAAACTTCTCAAAGTCCCCGAACCTTAGAAATTTCCCTCTTTTCTCATGATCTATCTCAAATCTTCAGATGCCACGCGGAGGAAGTGGTTCATCCCCGGACCCGATGTTGCAGATCCTGCAAATGTTGGTTTCTGACCGTGAAGCTGAAAGAGCTGAACGTCAAGCCAACCTAGACACCGTTCAGCAGATAGCCCAGCTAGCCCACAACAATCAAGGCCAAGGAAATCAGGACAACCATGGATCTAAGCTCAAGAATTTCCAGAACACCAACCCACCTGTTTTCACTAAATCGGAAGAGCCCCTAGATGCCGATGATTGGCTGCAAACCATGGAAAACAACCTAGAATTCGCCGGAGTGGAAGCTAACGATAAAGTTCTGTTCGCCACCCACTATCTAGCCGGAGATGCAAGAGCATGGTGGAACAGCGTTCGTGCAATGACCGGAGGACAAATGATGACCTGGGAGGAATTCAAGGTCAAGTTCAGCAGAACCCATGTGCCACCGGGTTTGATCAATAGAATGAGAGATGAGTTCAGAGAACTGAAGCAAGGACGGATGACCGTAGTGGAATACCGTGACAAATTCTTGTCATTAGCTAGGTATGCCCTGGATGAGATCGACACCGAAGCCAAGAAGAAAGAGAGATTCTTGAATGGACTGCACGATGAGATGCAGACTGTGTTGGTCAATATCCCCTTTGCTGATATTAAAGCCCTTGTCGACTCTGCCATCCAGATGGAAGGAAAGATTAACCAAGCCAATGAGAACCGCAAGCGTCGAATGATGAATCAGCCAGGAACCCATCAGACCCCAAAGTATCGCCCTAACCCATCTCCAGGATTTGCCCGAGAACCAAAAGAACCCCGATAAACCGTCCGACTTATCCCAACCGTGGAAACCCGAGGCCCAGAGGAAATGACAACAACCCCGGCAACTCTAACAATTTCAACCGTGCCCCACCCAAGTTCAACAACAACAATACTGCCGCCAACACCAACACTGCCCCGAGGACTAGAAGCAATGATGTGCCTGTTGCAGTAAAGGACAAGTCGCAAGTGACTTGTTATGACTATGGAAATAAGGGTCACTACTCCAATGAGTGCCCCAAGAAGAATACCGCAGCCCCCAATGCAAATGCCCCAGCTCAGCAGCAGCGTCGTGTTCATCCAGGAGAAGGTTTGCCCCAAGGAACTCGCTCAACCACAATGGTCGTCTTTTTCTCATGCATGCTGAAGAAGCCCAGGAAGCGCCAAACGTCGTGCTGGGTATGTTTTCTGTTAATTCAGTGCTTTCTAGAGTGTTGTTTGATTCTGGTGCATCGCACTCATTTGTCACCGAAGAATTTGCATGCACTAGTAAGATTCAACCAACCAAACTGAAGCATGTTATGATTGTTCAAATCCCCGGTTCAACCACCAAAGCTAGGCAAATTTGCAAAGCCGTCCCTATCCAAATCCATGGCATAGATTTTTATGCTAATCTGATAGTACTCGGAACTAAAGGCTTGGAAGTAGTACTAGGAATGGATTGGATGTCCAAACATAAAGGATTAATTGACTGTGCTAAGAAAGCCATAACCATGACCAGTACAGCCAGAATATCAGTCGAGCATATATCTGAAACCTTACCTTGTCAATTCAAGTGCAACAAGAGTATAGCCCAACCTACCATTGACCAAGTCCGGATAGTCTATGAATACCCCGATGTATTTCCAGATGTTTTGCCCAGTATGCCCCCAGATTGGGATATCGAGTTAATCATTGAACTAATTCCCGGAACCGGACCCATAGCCTAGAGACCATATAGTATGAACCCGTCTGAACTAGCAGAACTGAAGAAGCAACTGGATTCCATGTTGGAAATTGGATTGATTCAACCAAGTGCATCACCATGGAGATCACCTGTTTTGTTTGTGGACAAGGATGGAGGTAACCGTTTGTGTACGGATTATCGGAAGTTGAATGATGTCACTATTAAGAACAAATACCCATTGCCCAAGATAGAAGATTTGTTTGATCAGTTGACCGGTGCCAAAGTGTTTTCTAAGATTGATCTTAGAACAGGCTATCATCAACTCAAGATTCGTGCAGAGGATATTCCAAAGACTGCCTTTACCACCAGATATGGATTATACGAGTATACCGTCATGTCTTTTGGATTAACCAATGCCCCCGCTTATTTCATGAATCTCATGAATAAGATCTTTATGGACTTCCTGGATAAGTTTGTTGTTGTTTTCATCGATGACATTCTGATTTATTCCAAATCAGAAGAAGAACATGAGCTACACCTAAGGACCATTCTTGGAACCCTTAGAGAGCATCAGTTGTATGCCAAGTTTAGCAAATGTGAATTCTGGTTACAGGAAGTAGGATTCCTCGGTCACATTGTATCAGCCAGAGGAATTGCCGTTGACCCTGCAAAAGTGAAAGATGTCGAAGATTGGCAAGCCCCAACCACTCAAACCCAAGTTCGTGCATTTCTCGGATTGGCGGGATACTACCGCAAGTTCGTAGGATTCTCGAGTATCGCCAGACCCATGACCCAATTGCTGAAGAAGGACAAGAAGTTTGAATGGATGGACAAATGTGAAGCGAGTTTTCAAGAACTCAAGAGGATATTGATTTCAGCCCCAATCTTAATCATGCCGGATATCACAAAGCCCTTTGACGTGTATTGTGATGCATCCAAGATCGGTCTCGGATGTGTGCTAATGCAAGAAGGCAAAGTTATATCTTATCTATCTCGACAACTGAAACAACATGAGCAAAATTACCCAACCCATGACCTCGAGCTCGCAGCCGTAGTTCTAGCCCTGAAGACATGGAGGCACTACCTAATGGGAAACCGTTGTGAGATCTATTCGGATCACAAGAGTCTGAAGTATTATTCACTCAGAAGGAGCTGAATATGAGATAGAGAAGATGGATTGAGTTAATCAAGGATTACGATCTGGACATTCACTGTCAACCTGGTAAAGCCAACGTGGTAGCAGATGCCCTTAGTAGATTTCCGTGTCGCTTGAACTCCATGATTTTGAAGGAGCAACCAAGTTTGCACAAAGAGATGGAAGATTTTCGAATGGAATTAGTGAGTGAAGGATTTTTGGCTAGCATAGAACTTCAACCCACTTTGATCAGCCAGATCAAAGAGGCGCAGAAAGAAATTGCTAGTATCGACGGAATCAAGCGTCGTATCGGTACAGGCAAAGTACCCGGATTTACCGAAGACGAAGAAGGAGTTCTGTGGTACAAAGGATGCCTTTGTGTACCAGCAGATTCTGAGTTGAAAGAAGTTATTCTGAAGGAAGCTCATGATACTCTTTATTCTATCCACCCCGGAGGAACGAAGATGTATCAAGATTTGAAGGAGCAATTCTGGTGGCATAAGATGAAGAGAGAAATCGGAAGCTATATCGCCAAGTGTGATATATGTCAGAGAGTCAAGGCGGAACATCAAAGACCCGCAGGATTGTTGCAACCATTGCAGATTCCGGAATGGAAATGGGATTCCGTTGGAATGTCGGATTGCCTACTTCTAGTAGGGGAAATGACTCTATCTGGGTCATAGTGGATAGATTGTCCAAAGTCTCCCATTTCTTACCCGTCAAGACCACATATCAGAGTTCGAAGCTAGCGGAGTTATACATTGCTAGAATCGTCAGTTTGCATGGAGTCCCCAAGAACATTGTATCGGATCGAGGAACTCAGTTTACCTCGAGATTCTGGAAGAAAGTCCAAGAAGGTTTAGGAACCCGACTAGATTTCATCACCGCTTATCACCCTCACACCGATGGACAAACGGAGCGAGTAAATCAAATACTCGAAGATTTGCTGAGAGCATGTGTGTTAGAGTATGGATCTAAGTGGGAAGACTGTCTGCCGTTTGCAGAATTTTCATACAACAACAGTTTTCAAGCTAGTTTGCAAATGGCCCCATTTGAATTCATGTATGGAAGGAAGTGTCGCACCCCTTTGAATTGGTCGGAAGTAGGAGAGAGTCAGATTTTCGGACCCAACATCCTACGAGAAGCAGAAGAGAAAGTTCACAAGATTCGGGAGCACCTCAAGACAGCCCAGTAAAGGCAGAAGAGTTACGCCGACAAGAGACATCGAGACCTCGCCTTTAACATAGGAGATTTTGTGTATCTGAAAGTGTCGCCATTGAAGGGAATGCAGTGTTTCCAGCTGAAAGGAAAGTTAGCCCCCAGATATATAGGCCCCTTCAAGATTCTGAACCGTCGAGGAGAAGTGTCGTATCAATTGGAACTACCCGAAGAGATGTCAGCCGTGCACAATGTGTTCCATATCTCATTACTTCGCAAGTGCCTCGAAGTTCCGGAGAAGACGGAAGTGTTCAAGAACATTGATCACCGGACCATAGAAATCAATGATGACCTGACCTATCCCGAAGTACCCATCCGTATTTTGGAAGAAGCCTTCAGAACTACCAGAACCCAACGCATCAAGTTTCTCAAGATTCAGTGGAGCAACCACACAGAAGAGGAAGCTACCTGGGAGCGCGAAGATCACATCAGGACGGAGTTTCCCGATCTCTTCAAATCCTAGGTAATATTTTTCGTCCTTTTTCAAATCTTGGGACGAGATTTTGTTTAAGGGGGGAAGGTTTGTAACATCCCAAAAATATTAAACTTGGATCATCAAACTCTAATTATCAAAATTAGGGTAACAAAAACTTTTCCAATTAAAAATATGAAAGCATTCATATGTGTGTGCATTAAAATTTGGATTCTTTTGAATTGCCATGGTTCTGTGTTTCTTTGCTTGTAAAATGATTCTTAGGTGAAATAAACATCATCTAAACAATCCCCAAACTTTTCCCAAAGACAAACAAGTCAAAACAAACAAATTAAGTGAATGGTCACTTTGGCCAAATTAACTCCCATGCCTACTTTGGCTATCTCTAACTTTCAGAACTTAACAGAAACATGTATGGATCTTTGCACCCCTTGATAGTACTCATAACAAGGTAACAAGGCCCACTTTGTGATCATCCAAAAACATTTAAATGCTTAGTTTAAATGACAGCTTAAAATTGAATCTATTTCATATGGGAAGATCCCACTATTTCAAAAACCACTCAAACAAGCTCAATTTTCAAAACCCAGTCATCCACAGAATCCTCAACACATGCCTAGCACACCCACCAAAAATATTTTCAAAATTCAAAACTCAAGTTCTTGCGGCCATTTAATCAAACACTTGGCAGGCAAATTTAAACCAAATCAGATTCACTGTTTTTATAGTGTTTTGGGCCTAACTGGTTCCCTCTCTAGCTCACAACACCCAGTTAGTAGATCATCTAGCCTAATTGGCAACCTCTAGCCTCACTGTAAGCTGGCCATTGTCATCAATGGTGAGCAATCCGAGCCACCTCGCCGGCCAAACCTGGTCGCCGCCGCAGCAGACCATCTCCCCCTCTCTAGACATGTTTGGGAGGTAGCCAGCACTCCACCGCCACCCACTGTCCCCTCCCCGAGCGAAGGAAAGCCGTGGACCACCGAGCACGCCGCGTGCCCAGTGCCACTGCGACATGCCGAGCATGCGCCAGAACGTCGCACCCGGCACGCGTGCACACGCGCATTTAAACCTTAGAGCATCGCCAGGAGACCGCCCGTCGATCGCCAACCTCGGCCATGCCTCTAGCCGCCCGTAGCCATGTCGCCACCGTCGTCTGCCCATCCCTCTCGGTCTCGCCATCGAGCCTATAAAAGGAGACAACCCCCGCTCGATTTCTTCACACCATCTCACTCCCCTCACCTCACTGATCCTTCCACCCCTTAGCCGGAGCACGAGGAGCAGCAGCTCGCCGGAATTGCGCCGGAGCAGGCCACCTCTGGAGAAGAAAGGAGTCGTTGATTTCGTCCACCCCCGGAGCTGCCGCGACCACCCCTGAGTTCGCCGTCGTCAACTTCGTCATTTGCCCGCCTCGCCGTCGTCACTGGAGCCCCGGTATGCCCCCTATGCACCCCCACTGAGCCGCTAGGGTTCGAGCTTGCCGGTGACCTGTTCATCGTCGATGACGACCCTCAGCCGTCGATCTTCATTCTAATCCAACACACCACATCGCCCCGTACCACTTCGCGTTTAATGAGCCACTGACCAGTAGACCCCCCCTGTCAGTTGCGCCCCGCGCTGCGGAGTGACACTGGGACGACACAACAACCCTTCCCGCGCAGCCCACTCGTTTGAATTTAGCTTTTTCTATTTATATTCAAACTCAGTTCTGGACCTAGTTTCAAAAATCAACCCAGCTTGATTTAGTGAACCAAATTTCATGAAACCAATTTTGTTAGAGAGATATTGAAATGCTTAATCCAAGCCCGTTGGATTCAAATCATTTGGATCTATAGATCAACCCTGGTAAAAATAACAAGTCGGAAGCTTTTCTACCTTCAAAAGTTTTTCAAATTTCAACCATAATAGCTTTTGAGTTGATTCCAACTCTCAAAAATCATAATTGATCATACCTTTCAGAATATATAAAAATATATGGATTTACTTACAGAAATAATGTTCAAGTAATAAAAGAATATCACACAGGCATTTCTAGCCACTTTAATGATTTAAAATAAAAAGGTTAAACCTTATTAAATTGTGACACCAGTTTAAAACACATTCTCATGTACTGAAATATGTGGTGATGACATGTGTCAACATGATCCCATGTTTGAGTTGGAGAATATTAAATCTTAAGTAGTTTTTAAATGAGTAGAAATTAGTTTTCTAAAAATAAAATAAATAAGACAAAGGCTTTAATCTTGAATGTTAGTGATGATGCTAGATCATCTATAGAACTCCTTTGTGTGATGATTGAAAGTAGTTAAGTATTGTTTGGTGATTGTGTACCTCGTATTTATTTATAGACGCTAGTACCGACCAAGTATACGAGGAGGAAGGAGGATACTACGAAGAAGAAGCCGAGGAGAACTTCAACCACTGCTCTGCACAAGGCAAGCTTATAGTGATACTGATGCAAGCCTTACTAACCAATTTGACCTATGCAAGCCTAATACTACTGATTGAGCAAGCTAACACTTGAAATTATGAAAGTTAGATAACCTATGCAATGCACTAAGCATGCTTGGTTAGACATATTTGATGATACCCCCTCCTAGTTTTACTTACAAGCTTTCTACTTTATTTCTTTATCAATGCTATTTCTTGGAGTTTACTTAAGTGACTTGTAGATTCTAGGAAGATAATTGAAGGTTGCATAAAGATCATTAAATTTGGCCTAAGCTAGATAATCTTGATGTCATCCTAAGGCATGAGATTGAACTTAGTTAAACTACACTTGTTTACCACCCTTCACTAGTACTCACTCCCACTTGTAGATGCTAGTGCTAAGCATAAAACTTGATCAACTTTAGATGGGAATACTTGGTGGAAAATGGTTATGAAAACCTTATAATGATGAGTCATTCTACTGAGATGTTTTGACATGTGTTTCCGAACACCAGATGATTTGGATGATGAAAATGTTAAGGCATGAGCCTTAGCCCTTTATAAAACTGATGGTTGTCTGGATGCGATACCATTCCAATTTTACCGTACAACCACAATACCCGAAGATTGGGTAGGGCTTGACTCGAAACTTATATACCTTAGGATGTGTTCCCTCACAGCCAAGGTCTGAGCTGAGGCTACCTTGTGAAGATTGTCCACCTGTGCAGTACTCAAGATGACAGTTGGTCATGGTTGGGAGGCCAAACTCACAGGAGAGGTGCCTATACTAGGGAGTGTAATTGAAAGGTTAGGATTGATTATCCGCATACTGAGTATGGTGAATTCAGGATTTGTTCCTGACGGATGTATCGAATGTTGTGGTGAAAGTGTACAATCTCTGCAGAGTGTCAAACTATTCGAATAGCCGCATCCGTGGTTATGGACAGTTGGAGTGGCCATACTATCACCCCGTCCGATGTTTTCAAAATGACTTGTGAAGTGATTTGAGAATTTGACTTGACCACAACAGAGTTGTGATATGAAATACAAGTTCCCACTTAGGTGTTATAAAATTTTAACTAGCTTTTCTTGCTTCTGAACTTAGTAGAGGTAAATATGGCTTTTTGCAAAACAACCCTAGAGCTTAGTGTCCTATTACAAAAACTCCCTTCACTTGTTAGTATTAGTTTGTGAGTACTTTAAGAGTACTCATGGCTTTGTCCCTGGCTATTCCCGAGGCCAGACTATGAAGAGGAGTACCAGGACGAAGGACCCCAGGAAGGTTATGACAACTAGGATCATCTCCCATCGTCAGCATTGCCTGTGACCCCGAAGATGGTGCTTCGCCTACGCTACCTTTATTATTATGTATTTCCGCTGCCTGAGTTGTATTAAGAACTGGATCATGAGATCCTTATTTGTGTAAGACCTTATGTATGGTTTGTAATGGATGATGTACTGTGGTATCCTATTCTGTTATGTCTCGCAAAAATGGTAATCATGGGATTGCGATGTATGGCGTAACAGGCATCTGGGATTAAAAATCCGGGTGTTGACATTGTCATAGTCAACTGCTTGAACATTGTCGTGAACTCTTTCCCAACATGTCGACTATTTCATAGATGTGAAACATCCATGTCTATTTATTTATGGATCCAAACACGACTTTAAGGTCTTACACCTTTCTAGAGGGTCTTCCAAGTTCAAAGCTTCATTTCTCGTGTATGGAACTATCACCGATTTTATGGCTTCAAGCCATATGACAGAGTCAGGTCCCATCATCGATTCTTTGCGTACATTCGGTTTATCATTGTCACACGTCAATGATTTACTCTCGAATCTTAATATTTGATTGTTTTACCCGACCAACTCGGTTCAATAGGAACTTAGAGCTCCGTGACCACAACCTTTGGGGCACATGAGCCATGAGCATTGTTGCTGCCTCCAGGACACTTTTCGGCGATATGCAACTCCGCACATATAGATAAAGTTCAATAACTTTATCGAAGTTCTATTGTCCTCCCACTTAACTATTCACGAAAAATTCCTTCTAAAGAAACTTGACGTTCTAAGCGACAAACACTTTTGTCTTCAGTGTTATGGAGGAATACTCAATGATTATTCAAAATAACATACAAAGACATGCTCATCCGATTTTGATTGTAAATATTTTACTTATGTCTAGCATACCAAAATTTAAGAAAGGACAACTTGGGTTTTGTCCTAGACCATAACTTTATATGGTGTCATTTCAACGGATCGTGATGGAGCACTTTTCAGTGTAAAAGTGGTAGTCTCTAAAGCTTTAATTTTTAAAATATAATGGCAGTTTTATAAATGACACCTTTGATCTTACCATGTCAAACAAGGTTTCATTACATATCTCGAACACTCCATACTTCTATGGTGTTTCAGTAAATGCAAAACCATGGAACGATTTCTCAAATCTTAGGTGTTTTGCTAAACTTGTAACTCAAATATCTTCCTTTATGATCCAATCATAAACTCTTTATTTTCTTGTTATAATGATTTCCACTTCATCTTGAAAGTCTATGAACATTTTAAAATATCTCATACTTAATCCTCATTAAGTAAATATATTTATGTATTTACTCAAATTTCCGGAGAAAGCATATGAATTTGAAACCCATCTCTCATGACTACACATTAATGGACTACATACATCAATATGTATAAATTCCAATAAGTTAGTCATTCGTTCTTCTATGGCCTTTGAACGGAGTTTCAATTATCTCTAGGAAAGTCTCACAAGCATCATTTGATCAAAATCAAAAGACTCTAAAATTCCATCAACATGGAGTTTCTTCATGTTATCTTTCCAATATAATTTAAACAGTGATGTCACTTCTTAAGTGATCTTTCAATCATTTGTCTTGCGAAATTTTTAGCATTAGTTTTATGGATGTGATTTCTCCAAGTAGACTTGTATATCATCCATCTATTATGGAATACGGAAATCATCTGAAGAACCTTTTGTTCTCATAATACCTAATCAAAATAACAATTATTAAAACAAATCTTGAAGGCAAGCTTTGATGTCAACGATAAACACCACAACATTTTGTTTGTTTTTTATGAGTATCTTCACATATTCTCTTGTTGGTTACTTAGGCCATTGCAGTTCATGAATTATGTTGTCTTGTATGACATTTTACACCAACCAATCCGGTCCAATACCCAAGAACCATATTGTTTAACAAGCAAATAATAAAACCATAACATGTATATCATCTATATACCTAAGATGGACATTTCCAATCCTTTCTTTTCTTTTTCTGCCAAATATTTCTAAGATTCCTTTTCAGCATTTCCTTTTCCTTTTAAAAGAATCTATCAACATCAACAGTGGTGCCATACACATGACACATAGTCCAAAACGTGTATAGTCAAATACTAATGTTTTTGAACTTGCACTTTGAAGTAGATCGCCATTATCAAATGTTTGGTGTTCTTTTGAAATCCATTCTTTAGTAATCTTTTAATGTAATAAACATTTTACCTACATCTTTTATTCATCCTTATCATGATAATTTTCATGATCAAGGTACTATAGCTTATAACGGCGAATCGCGAGTATAATGTTGCTCTTCAAAACCTTTTGGAGGATTAGGACGACCAACGTATCCAACCTTTGCAAATTCTCATCAAATATGAGAACATATATTTTGCTAAATTATACTCTATCATGTTGCAACCAAAACATCGTTTCGGATATCGCAATATCTTTCACACATTATGGTTTCTGAAACAATTCTTTTAGCTCCTAGATAACCTTGATATTAAAACAATATTTTTAATATCAAGAATCATGGAGGCAAAACATGATACTTTAGATAGTAACACTAGAGTTGTTACTCTTGATTTATTACCAATTATTAAACTTCATGGAGTAAACAGGGTTTGCTAAAAGTTTGCAGTAGGACTTTTAAACTTTAGATTAACAATCAAAGCAATAAGATACCAGTTCGTAAAGTAACTATCCATAATTCTATAGTTCTATTGTCTCAATTATAACTAAGCGTAAGGTGGTGAACGGATGCCAATGACTACAACAACTATGCAAATTCACTTTGATTTAATTTATGATAAATTGTGTTCAACTTTAATCATATTACTTTTGAACTCCCACTCAAAACAACATCCCTCGAGCCGTTTTGGTGATTACACGAACCAAATCCACTACACCAAGTCCGATCATCACGAGAGATGATGTAGTTCAAAGACGAACAATCAACATGTTCATCATATCATCCATATAACTCATGCTTTACCTTTCGGTATTCCGTGTTCCGAGACCATGTCTGTACATGCTAGGATCATCAAGGTTAACCTTAGTATCCGCGTGTGCAAATCTGGCTTGCACCCATTGTATGCACACATAGAATCTATCACACCCGATCATCACGTGATGCTTCGAGACGACGAGTCTTAGCAACAGTGCCTACTAATGACGAACAATTTATTACTTGATATTTAGTGAGAGGGAACATCTTATAATTCTACTATCGCGATCTAAGCAATACAAGATGCATAAAAGGATTAACATCACATGCAATTTATAATATGTGATATGATATGGCCTTTCTTCTTGTACCTTTGATCTCCATCTCCAAAGCAAGAACATGATCTCCATCATCACCGGCGTGGCGTCAAGGTCAATGGTGCCGCTTTATGGTTGTCCTCCACCATCAGCAACTATTGCAACTACTTTGATGAATAGACACAAATGTCTTAAACGAAATTTAAATACAACCATAAGGCTCCTACCGGTTGCCAACTTACAATAAGTATCATTGCATACATCATATATAATCACAATCATATCATGGTCATATCAAATTACAACATAAGCCCTGCAAAAACAAGTTAGACGCCTCTAATTTTATTTGCATGTTTTACGTGGCTGGGGCTTTCGAGTAAGAACTATTCTAACTTATGATCATGAACCAAAATGTTGATACAAGTATTGTCAAGTGCCTGTTATAAATTGAATCTTCACTATGGTGGGAGAGACAGACACTGGCAAATCCACTTGTGCAATGCAAGTTGCACGTTGAGCGTGGAACAAGTCTCATGTACGATGGCATGTAAGGTTAGCCCGAGCCGCTTCATCCCACCATCCCGCAAGATGCAAACTACACGAAAAGCAAGCGACAACAAAAGCATCAACGCCCACAAAACCATTGTGTTCTACTCGTGCAACAAATCTACGCATAGAGTCGGCTCTGATACCACTGTAGGGTTCGTAACATGGAAAACTAAAAAAATCTATCACAGGAACACACAAAATCCAAGATCTAATCTACGAGATCGGTGCAACGAGTTTGTAGAGTACTAACCCTCGTAGATCCAAAGCGTTTAACGAGATCGGATTCTCATGGTTGATGTAGTCGTTCACTTTTCGATCTCAAGATCACAAAAACGATCCTTCCGGCGCCACGTTCCAGCAGCGCTTTCGCAGTCGTTCACACATATGGTAATCGATGAAGACCTTCCTCTCCCTTGTTCCAGCAGGCAGCAGAGGTTGTAGATCTCCTCGTGATTCTAGTAGCATGACGGTGTGGTGGTAGAGGTGGAGGAGTAGATCCTGTAGGGCTTCGCCTAAGCCGGAGCAGGTATGGTGGAGGAGAGAGGGCCTCGGTGGCTAGGGTGTAGGCACTAAGGAGAGGGAGGCGCCGACGGCTAGGGTGTAGGCAGCGGAAACTTGGAGAGGGCGGCGACCTAGGTCAAGGGGTGAGAGGGGGTGGCGCCCCCTCCCCTCCTTATATAGGTGGAGGGGAGGCGACCAGGGTGGCCGAGTCCTCCCCCAACTCCCCTTGTGGCCGGCGGCTTGGAGAGGGAGAGGGAAACCTCTTCCCTCTATGTTTCATCTCCTCCCTCCACTAGGCTTTGAATTTTCAATCTGGGATTTGACTTTTTTAAACAATTGTTTGATCTAATCAAACTAGAGTTTGATCTCTCATCCTATTTCCTCGCCTAGTTAGTATAGGGTATTATGCAACCATTCTACATTGGTATGGCACATTCCAAGTACCCCTTCCCGGGGTGGTGGACCTTCTAGAACTTTCTAGAAGCTTCCGGTCAAAACACCGAAAACATTTCTGAACCCTGTAAATTGACTTTCCTTATATAAATATTATTCTCCAGACCATTTCGAATCTCCTCGTGATGTCCTGGATCCAATCTGAGACTCTGAACAACATTCAGTCTCCAGCTCATATTCCATATCTACTAAACAACATTGAATCCTTAAGTGTGTCTCCCTAGGGTTCGTGAACTATGCATACATGATCGAGACACCTCTCCGATCAATAACCATTAGAGGAATCTAGAAATCCATTATGGCTCCCACATATTTCTATGATTAATTTGTGATCGAATGAACCATTTAGATACGATATTGATTCCCTTTGTCACGTGATACTTTACTTATCCAAGGTTTGATCATCGGTATCACTTATACCTAGTTTAACCTTGTTACCGATAAGTACCCTTTACTCGTTCTGTGATATGGCATCCTTTGTGACCTAGTCACATGCTTGCAAGCCAATTGGATGACATTCTGATGTGGCTCGGTTGACGTAGAGCCTGTTGGGAGACCCCAAGAGCAAGGTGTGATGAGCACAACAGCAAGTTTTCCCTCAGTTATTAAAACAAGGTTATCGAACCAGTAGGAGTAAGGAAACAACTCCAAGGTGTTGCTAACAACTTGGAACCTGCACAACGCAAACTCGAAACTTTGCCCCAACTTACAGTGAGGTTGTCAATCTCACCGGTTTACTGAAAATAAAGGATTAAACGTATAGTGTGGAATATAGTAGATGCTTGCAGAAAGTAAACGGTAATAGTAGATGGTGTATCAATGATAAAGGAATAGACCGGGGTCCATAGTTCACTAGAGGTGTTCTCCTTAAGATAGATAACATGCTGGGTGAACAAATTACAGCGGGGCAATTGACAGATTGAGAGAGCATGACAATGCATATACTAAACATCTTGACTCCTATGAGATTTGATTGGGCATTACAACATAATACATAGACCGTAATACAACCGCATCTATGACTAATAATCCACCTTCAGGTTATCATCCGAACCCCTTCCAGTATTAAGTTGCAAGCAACAGATAATTGAATTAAGCAATGTGTGTAGAGTAAACAATACAATTGCCCCATGGACAAAGGATTGTTGTTTTCTCCCTATTAGCAACATCACATCTACAACATTAGAGATTTCTGTCACTTCCCCAGATTACTAGATGCATGAACCTACTATCGAGCATAAATACTCCCTCTTGAAGTTGCAAGCATCTACTTGGCCAAAGCATCTACGAACAACGGAGAGCATGCAAGATCACAAATAACACATACATGATAGAATCAATAATCAATCTGACATAGTATCTCAATATCCATCAGATCCCCACAAACACAACATGTATGATTACAAATAGATGATCTTGATCATGAACAGAGCTCACAAGATCTAAACATGATAACACAAAGGAGAAGAAACAACCATCTAGCTACTGTATGGACCCATAGTCCAAGGTTGAACTACTCACGCATCATACCGGAGGCTGGCATGTTGATGAACAAGGCCTTCGAGATGATCTCTCCCCTCCGGCAGGGTGCCGAGAAGAGCTTCAGATCCCCCGATCTAGGGACAATGGTGGCGGGGGCTACGGACTGTTTCATGGAGATTTAATCGGGTACTTAGGGTTTCTGCATCAGGGTGCTTTTATAGGCGAAGGGGCAAGGTCAGTGGGCGCCCGAGGGGCCCACACCTAGGGCTGGCGCGCCCCCCTGGCCGTGCCGCCCTAGGGTGTGGCCGCCTCGAGGCCCCCCTTCGGCTGCCCTTCGGACTCCGTGTTCCCTCTGGTAAAATATTGACTTTGGCTTTTGTCCCGTCCAATTTCGAGAATATTTCCTTACTAGTTTTTCTAAAACCAAAAACAACAGAAAACAGGCAACTACCACTGCGGCATCTTGTCAATAGGTTAGTTCCGGAAAATGTATAAAAATATCTCAAAGTGTAGACAAAACATAAGAAAGTCGATACAAAACAAGCATGGAGCATAAAAAATTATAGAGACGTTTACGACGTATCAAGCACCCCCAAGCTTAACTCCTGCTCGTCCTCGAGTAGGTAAGTGATAAAAAGAATAATTTTTTGAGGTGACATGCACCATCACAATCTTGATCAAAACATTTGAAAACATTGATAGTCGGGATCAAAGTACTCTAAACATGAGCAGGAAAGATGTAGTTGTAACAAAAAGACATAGCAACTAAGTTGCAACATGCAAAGGTACAAACAAAAGATCATGAATAACTATGCATTGAAATACGTTTGTTTGTTTCACATATAGAAAACATAGCATGTGTGGTATTCAACTTGTCCCTCACGGTGTAGCAAAACATAAATGCATAGGACACCTTCAAAGTTCATAAGGGTGACTAGATATAAATAGTTCAAGAACAAGCAATATCAACATTATGAACCAATCAATAAGTTTTGGGATAATGCACATAAAACTAAAAATGACAACTATCCTCTCTTAATTGGTGCATAAAGATAGAAGATGGAGACTCAACATAAGAGTAAGAAGAAAGGCCCTTCACAGAGGAAAGCAGGGATTTCAAGTTTCATAAAGAGCTTCCAAAAATTATGGTACTTATTATATTTCAGCTCTCATTTCCCCTATCATAAGCATCTTGAAGTGATTAAGGTTAAAGTGAAACAAATATGAAGTATATGCTTGACAGATCATAAGTTGGCAATCTCATATCCCTTGAGTACGAGGGTCGTTCCTCATGCTACTCAACTTTAGTCACAAGAAAGTTCTTGTCATTGTGAATATATGTGTATCATAGAGAACTGCCAACGGGGTACTCCTTGCCCCATGACACAGGAGCTATCCCATATCAAAATGACAAGGCAACATACAATGAGCATCTCAGCGATCTTTTTATTTGCTATTTGCATAGGTTTTTATTGAAGATGCTTCACAGATTTCTCACTATGGTTATGCTGCAAGTTTCCACCATGATTAGGCATGACTTAGGTTAGCCGCCCAGGCGTTTCTCTAACACATAAACAATACTCCATGGACTTACAAGCTCCCCTTTTATTTCACACCACCGACATCCATAGACAAAAGATCATGATATCAACCGGGTAATATGTACAGGTGTTGAAAGCGTTTCCCATGACAACATGGTTCTACTAATTCCCAACTTATAAGTGCAAGCATATAGACAACATACATGACACAATGGTTCAAGTTTAATAGGTGCAAGAAGTAAAGTGTTCCATCAAGTTTATGAGAGTTTTAATCACTAATTTTCACATAACAAGTTTAATTTGGAAGATAGATAAAAACATGAATATACTTGGAATGGTGTAACACACAATGCATAGGAATTTATAGTGGACTCTTTGGAAAAACTTGGTTTCTTGGGAGTTGGATGCATGAGTAGAGCTTACTCGGTACAAGTAGAGGCTAGCAAAAGACTAAGAGGGGCCAACTAAGAGAGCAATAATGGCCATAATCATCTAGAGCGACAAAATATTATTAATTAAAGTATAAAGTGGTATCACAAGTCAAAAAATAAATGATCATAGAGGCTAAGGTGACTGGTTCATAGTCTTAACATGGTGTAAGCATGTTGATACGTCGGAAACATATCTATAATTTTTTATGTTCCATGCTTGTTTAGTATCTACTTTGCTTTGCTTTTATCTACACTTTGAGGTGTTTTTATATTTTTTCTATTACTAACCTATTAACAAGATGCCACAGTGCCAGTTGCATGTTTTCTTCTGTTTTTGGTTCAAGAAAGGCAGAAAATCAATATTCTCGGAATTGGACGGGACAAAAGCCAAAGTCAATATTTTACCGTGGAAAACACGGAGCCAGAGTACGAGACGGAGGGGAGGCACCAGGGGGCCACACCCCTGGCGCCTGGGGGGTGTGACTACCTTGTCCGCCCCTGCCTCACATCTTCGCCTATAAAGACCCCCCGATGCATAAACCCTAAGTAGCGAATCAATATTCCATGAAACCGTATGTAGCCGCCGCCACCATCGTCCCTAGATCGGGGGATCTAAAGCTCTTCCCGGCACCCTGCCGGAGGGGAGATCATCCCGGAGGCCTTCTTCTTCATCATGCCAGCCTCTGGTATGAAGCGTGAGTAGTTCCACCTTGTACTACGGGTCCATGTAGTAGCTAGATGGTTGTATCTCGTCCTTTGTGCTACCATGTTTAGATCTTGTGAGCTCCGTTCATGATCAATATCATCTATTTGTAATCATGCATGTTGTGTTTGCAGGGATCCGATGGATATTGAGATTACTATGTGAGATTGATTAATGGTTTTGTCTTATTGATTATATCATGTCTGTGTTGTTTGTGATCTTGCATGCTCTCCGTTTCTAGTAGCTATCTTGGCCAAGTAGATGCTAGTGACTCCAAGAGGGGGTATTTATAGATAGTGGGTTCATGCCTCTATTTAATCTAAGGGAAGTGACATAAATCTCTAAGGTTGTATATGTTATGTTGCCACTAGGGAGACAACAACGGTCTCTTGTTCATGGAACAAGTGGATTGTTTACCTTACACACTTTGCTTAAAGCAGTTATCTGTTGCTTGCAACTTAATACTGGAGGGGGTTCGTATGATAACATGAAGGTGGATTTCTAGTTATAGATGCAGTTGGATGGCGGTCTATGTATCTTGTTGTATTGCCCAATCGAATCTCATAGGATCATGAATGTCTAGTATTGCATTGTTATGCCTTGCTCAATACTGTCAATTGCCCTGCTGTAATTTTTTTACCCAGCATGTCATGTTTTTTTATCTTAAGGAGAACACTTCGAGTGAACTATGGACCCCGGTCCAATCTTTACCATTGATACATCTTCCACTGTTACTGTTTACTTGCTGCAAACCACCATTACCTTCCACACCATATAGTTAATTCTTTGTTACAGCAAACCAGTGAGATTAACAACCTCACTGTTTGTTGGGGCAAAGTCTTGAGTTTTTGTTTTGCAGGTCTCCAAGTTGCTAGCAACACCTTTGAGTTGTTTCCTTACTCCTACTGGTTCGATAACCTCGGTTTCTTACCGAGGGAAAACTTGTTGTTGTGCTCATCACACCTTGCTCTTGGGGTCTCCAAACAAGGCATCAATAACACGCCAACAAGCTTTTTCTAGCGCCGTTGCCGGGGAGGCTAAGGACGTCTTCACAAGGCACAACCTTTATCTTTACTTTGTTTTTGTTTAGTTTAGTTTCTTTTGCTTGCTTCTGTTTGCCTCTTTTTATCAAAAACTCAAAAATTATTAGTTTAGTTTGGTTTGCTTTCTCTTATCAAAAACACAAAAAATTAGTTCCTGCTCTAGTTGCTGGTCTGTTATTGCCTTGCTTTGTCATGCTTTCTATCAATGGATGGTTTCTTTGAAACTAGTTCTTATTGGCCAGGTGGGTTCACGGAAGAACAAAAGAATTATTATAAGGATCACCGTTTGTCACGAAAAGGGAAACACTTATGGGAACAAATTGATAAATTGAATACTATTGCTAGAGAGGTGTGCTCTACTTATAATGTTACTTATTGCTTTGATAAGTCTTGTTGCTATAGGAGGTATAAACACCTACCTTTTCAATGTGAGTATAATGATAATGTTACCATATCTTCTTATGTTAAAGGAAATTATGACTTTTATGATGTGGAACAAATTGAAGAATTTATTGCCTTCAAGAGTGCATTTGAACTTGCCAGTTTGCTTGAAAATACTGATGATGCACCTTATGAATATGAGGTTTATGAGATACTTAATTTTTTCTTTGATAATTACAAGGAATAAAATGGTTATATTCTTGAATATTTTAATAGGTGATTCCCACAAACGGAAGAGACTAATGCCTTGCAGGAGCCTATGGAAGACGAAATTGCTGAACCTAAAAGCTCATTAGATGAAAAAGAGGAGGAGAGTGATGGTCAAGAGGAGGAAGAATGGATCTACCCATGCGTACCTTCTAATGAGAGTAACTCTTTACCCCTTACATTATTTGATTGTCCCCCATGCTTAAAGGAAGATGAATGTTATGTTCCTGTGGATTCTTTTGAAATATCTGCTTTGGGTAAAACTTGTGATAATAATTATGCTCATGTTATCTATGATAATCCTATATTTGTGCCTAACTTCGAAATGCATGGTACTAAATAGTTTTGCTTATAAAATGTTTATGATATAGCTCTAGATGATGGTCATATATTAAATGATCAGTCACCCTATTATAAAATTGTTAAAAGTGGGTTTGAAGGTTTTAATCCCACTATTTTTGAGCTTGATAGAAATTATGTGTTTGTAGATCATGAAAAGCATGCTTTATGTTTTAGTTATATTATTGAGTTTATTCATGAGGCTACTTAAAATTATTATGAGAGAGGAAAATATGGTTGTAGAAGTTTTCATGGTACCAAAACACTTCTCTATGTGTAAAAGTTTTGAAGTTACTCTTGTTTTATCTTCCTATGCCTGTCACTTTGGTCTTTGTGAGTTTATTTGCATACAAGATTCCTATGCATAGGAAGTGGGTTAGACTTAAATGTGTTTTGAATTTTCTTCTTGATGCTCTCTTTACTTTAATTCATATTTCTTATGTGAGCATCTTCTCAAACTATCAAGCCTAACTTAAAGACATTAAAGAAAAGTACTTATTGGGAGATAAATCAAAAGTTTTATTGAGTATTGGAAGTTATTACTTCATTAATGACCTCTCCTTATCCTTTTTGTTTGCTTATTGTGCTAAGAATAACCTCTAATGAGAGGGAAGTAAGATTTGGGGAGTTGCTGTCCCGAAACAGATTTTTGTGTTCCACCGTAAAAATTCGTGTAAGCTCTCTGCAAGTCAGATTGAGCTGATATTTTCTGAATAAATCCCCCAGTATGTTATATAACTTTCGTTAGTTCAACACTTTTTGATTTGAGCAACAAAAGGTCTTCAAAAAAATCGGTTTTTACCTGTTGGTCTGTTTTGACAGATTTCTGCCATTATTTGCATTTGCTTCTTATTGATTCCTTTTTGGGTTATTTTTGGAAATTGAGCTTTTTGAGGGAATTGCTAAATTATCTTGTGTTTGTAGTGAAAGTTTTGCTGTTCTAAAAGCTAAACCCAAAGGTCTATTATCTTTTGAATATACTAATGTTGCTAATGAAGATTGTGTGAAGTTTTGTATGAAAGAACATTTTCAGGTGTAGAGAGAGAATGATGTAATAAGATGAATAATGGACAAAAGTTCAAGCTTGGGGATGCCACCCCATTTCACCCCAAGAAATATTCAAGAGGTACAAGCGTCAAAGCTTGGGGATGCCCAAGGCATCCCCTTCTTCATTAATAAAAAGCTCAGGTCTTTCTAGACACTTCGTTTTTGTTGTTTCATGCACTATTGTGTTGTTCTTGGAGCGTCTTTGTTTTTGTTTTTGTTTGCTTAGTTTGCTTGAGTAAAGTAGTTTGGACCCTCGTTCTCGCTGTGTTGTTTCAAATAAGTTGATTGGTGTTGGAGAGGAGTAGAAAGTTCTTGCTTGAGTAGTACAAGACGAGCTTGCTTTGACTGTGACTTAGACTTTAGCATGTCATTCTAGGTGTTGTTTTGACCTTATTCTTAGTGATTATTGCTGTAGCATGACTTGTTCCAAACAATTGGGATTGCTTAGTGTGTCTTGAAGGAATCATGCGTTGTTTTAGCATACAAAAACATAGTATTGTGGTATTCTCCTTTGATGCTTTGTTTGGGTTGACTTGGCACATGCTCACACCATGTTATGACTAGGAAGAAGTCACCATAGCCTCTATGATCATTTGTTCCTTGACTTTTAGTATCACTTTATGCTTTGATTAGTAATGTTTTGTCGCTCTGCATGATTATGGCTATTATTGCTCTCTTAGTTGGTCGCTTCCAGTCTTTTGCTAGCCTCCACTTGTATGAGTAAGCTCTACTCATGCATCCAACTCCCAAGAAACCAAGTTATTCCAAAGTGTCCACTATAAATTCCTATGCATGGTGTGTTACACCATTACAAGTACATTCTTGTTTTCATCTATCTTCCAATTAAAAAGTATTTTGTTATGTGAAAACTTAGTGATTAAAGCTCTCACAAACTTTATGGCACACTTTATTTTTCATGCCCCTAATAAACTTGATCCATCGTGTCATCTATGTTGTATATGCTTGCACTTATATGTTAGAATTAGCAGAACTGTGCTGTCACGGGGAACGCTTTCAACATTACACTTGTACTTTGTACACAGTTGATATCATGCTCTTTTGTCTATGGACGTCGCCGATGTGAAATAAAAGGGGAGCTTGTAAGTCCATGAGTTATGTATGTGTGTTAGAGAAACGCCTGGACCGCTAGCCTAAGCCATGCCTAATCATGGTGGAAACTTCCAGCATCACCATAATGACATTTATGAAGCTTTCTTCTTATAAAAAAGAGAGACATAAAAGAGGAAAGAGGGGAAAAAGCACCATATTCCCATGGTAAATAAGAAGATTGCTGAGATGCTCATTGTCTGCTTGCCTTGTCATTTTGATTATGGGATAGCTCCTGTATCATGTGCAAGGGGTACCCCGTTGGTGGTTCTTTGTGATACACATGTACTTACTATGACAAGAACTTACAGGTGACTAAAGTTGAGTAGCATGAGGAGCGGCCCTCGTATTCAAGGGACATGATATTGCCAACTTGTACTTTGTCAAGCATATACTCCATCTTTGTTCACTTTAACCTTAATCACTTCAAGATGCTTATGATAGGGGCAATGAGAGCTGAAAGCTAACAAGTACCATAATTTTTGGAAGCTCTTTTTGAGACTTGAAAGCCCTGCTTCCCTTTATGAAGGGTCTTTATTCCACTATTATATTAAGTCTCCGCCTTCTACTTTTAGGCACCAGTTAAGAGAGCATAGTTGTCATTCTTAGTTCTATGTGCATTGTCCCAAAACTTATTGATTGATGCATATTATTGATATTACTTGTTCTTGTGCTATTTGTATCTAGTCACTCTTATGAACTTTGAAGGTGTCCTATGCATCTATTTGCTACTCCATGAGGGACAAGCTGAATGCCACTATGCCATGTTTTCTGTATGTGAAACAAACACATGTTTTTCAATGCATGTTAATTATGATCTTTGTTTGTAACCTTTCATGTTGCATGCATAGTTACTTTGTCTTACTGTTAGAACTCCATCTTTCATGCTCATGTTTAGAGTTGTTTGATCCTAACTTTCAATGCTTGCAAATGGTTTGATCTTGGTTTTGATGGTGCATGTCACCTCAAAAATTATTCTTTTATCACTTACCTACTCGAGGACGAGCAGAAGTTAAGTTTGGGATGCTTGATAGGTCGGAAACGTATCTATAATTTTTTATGTTCCATGCTTGTTTAGTATCTACTTTGCTTTGCTTTGTCTACACTTTGAGGTGTTTTTATATGTTTTCTGGTACTAACCTATTAACAAGATGCCACAGTGCCAGTTGCATGTTTTCTTCTGTTTTTGGTTCTATAAAGGTAGAAAATCAATATTCTTGGAATTGGACGGGACAAAAGCTAAAGTCAATATTTTACCATGGGGAACACGGAGCCAGAGTACGAGACGGAGGGGAGGCACCAGGGGGCCACACCCCTGGCAGCGCGGGCTAGGGTTAGCCGCACCTGGGGTGTGTGTGACCACCCTGGCACCCCCTGCCTCGCCTCTTCGCCTATAAAGACCCCCCGGTGCATAAACCCTAAGTACCCAATCAATATTCCACGAAACCGTTTGTAGCCGCCGCCACCATCCTCCCTAGATCGGGGGGATCTGAAGCTCTTCCCGGCACCCTGTCGGAGGGGAAATCATCCCGGAGGCCTTCTTCTTCATCATGCCAGCCTCCGGTATGAAGCGTGAGTAGTTCCACCTTGGACTACGGGTCCATGTAGTAGCTAGATGGTTGTATATCCTCCTTTGTATTATCATGTTTAGATATTGTGAACTCCGTTCATGATCAAGATTAATTAATGGTAATCATGCATGTTGTGTTTGCGGGGATCCGATGGATATTGAGATTACTATGTGAGATTGATTAATGGTTTTGTCTTATTGATTATATCATGTATGTGTTGTTTGTGATCTTGCATGCTCTCCGTTTCTAGTAGCTATCTTGGCCAAGTAGATGCTAGTGACTCCAAGAGGGGGTATTTATGGTAGATAGTGGGTTCATGCCTCTATTTAATCTAAGGGAAGTGGTAGAAATCAATAAGGTTGTATATGTGATGTTGCCACTAGGGAGAAAATAACGGTCTCTTGTTCATGGAACAAGTGGATTGTTTACCTTACACACTATGCTTAAAGCAGTTATCTGTTGCTTGCAACTTAATATTGGAGGGGGTTCGGATGATAACCTGAAGGTGGATTTCTAGTCATATATGTAGTTGGATGGCGGTCTATGTATCTTGTTGTATTGTCCAATCGAATCTCATAGGATTATGAATGTTTAGTATTGCATTGTTATTCCTTGCTCAGTCCTGTCAATTGCCCTGCTGTAATTTGTTTACCCAGCATGCCATGTTTGTTTATCTTAAGGAGAACACCTCTAGTGAACTATGCACCCCGGTCCAATCTTTACCATTGATACATCTTCCATTGTTAATGTTTACTTGCTGCAAACCACAATTACCTTCCACAACCATACAGTTAATCCTTTGTTACAGCAAACCGGTGAGATTGACAACCTCACTGTTCGTTGGGGCAAAGTCTTGAGTTTGTGTTGTGCAGGTCTCGAAGTTGCTAGCAACACCTTTGAGTCATTTCCTTCATCCTACTGGTTCGATAACCTCGGTTTCTTACTAAAGGAAAACTTGCTGCTGTGCTCATCACACCTTGCTCTTGGGTTCTCCCAACAAGGCATCAATAACACGCCAAAACATGTGGCAAGTCAACCCAAACAAAGCATCAAAGAAGAATACCACAATATTATGCTTTTGTAAGCTAAAACAACACATGATTCTTTCAAGGCACATTAAACAATCTCAATTGTTTGGAACAAGTCATGCTACAACAATAATCACTAAGCATAAGGTCAAAGCAACATCTAGCATGACATGATAAAGTCTAAGCCATAGTCAAAACAAGGTCCCTTTTGTACCACTATAAGCATGGAACTTTCTACTTCCCAATACCAATCAACTTATTTGAAACAAAATGCGAAAGCAGGGGTCCAACTACTCATTGCAGCAAACCAAACAAAATAAGACTAAAAACGAAGACTAAGACGATCCAAGAACAACACAAAAGTGCATGGAACAATAAAAATAAAGTGTCTAGAAAGAGACCTGAGATTTTTATTGATGAAGAAGGGGATGAGGCATCCCCAAGCTTTGACGCTTGTACCTCTTGAATATTTATTGGGGTGACATGGGTTGGCATCTCCAATCTTGGGATTTTGTCAATTCCTCATCTTATCACATCATTCTCCCCCTACACTTGAAAATTTCCTTCATACAAAACTTCACACAATCTTCATTAGCAACATTAGTGCATTCAAGATAAAAAGCCTTTGGGTTTAGTTTCAACATAAGTAAAACTTTCATTAGAACACAAGCTAATGTAGCAATTCATTTTAAATACTCAAGTGATCAAGGAGAACTAAAAAAGAAACCGATTAAGAGGCAAATGCAAATAATGGTAGAAATCTGTCAAAATAGACCAGCAGGTAAAAATTGATTTTTTCGAAGACCTTATGTTGCTCAAATCGAAAAGTGTTGAGATAACAAAAGTTGGATAACCACCTGGGTCATAAGCTCATAAAATTATGGCTCAATCCGACGTAGTGGGATTTTTTACGAATTTTTACAGTGAAGCACAAAAATCTGATTCGGGACAACAACTTCCCCAAATATTACCTCTCTCTCATTAAAGGTTATTCTTGGCACAAAAACCACACAAAAAGGATAAGGAGAGGTTATTACAGAAGTAATAACTTCCAAAACTCAACAAAATAAAAACCTACTGAAATTTGGGTTATCTCCCAATTAGTACTTTTCTTTAACGCCTTTAAGTTAGGCAAATGAAGTAAGAATCAAGTATTTCCGAATGAAGAAGCATTAACATCAAATTTTGCTTTAATAGGAGGAGAAAAAGGTATCTTATCTCTCTTTTTAGGGAAGTGTTCTATACCTTTCTTGAGTGGGAATTGATATTTAATGGTGCCCTCCTTCATATGAATAACGACACCAACAGTTCTAAGAAAAGATCTCCCAAAATAATAGGACAAGAAGCATTGCATTCAATATCCAAAACATAGAAATAAACAGGGACAAAGGCATTGTTAACCATAATAAGAACATCATTAATACTCCCCATAAGTTTCTTTTTAGCATTATCATCAAGTTGGACATCTAAATAGCAATCTTCCAAAGGTGGCAAATCAAGCATTTCATAATTTTTTCTAGGCATAATAGAGACACTAGAACCAAGGTCATATAAAGCTTTGAGATCAAAATCATTCACTTTAATATTGATGATGGGTTCCCAACCATCTTTTAATTTCCTAGGAATATAAGCTTTATGTTTCAGTTTTTTTCTTTAATTTTAATGAGAGCATATGTAATGTGTTTTGTGAAATCCATATTCATAGCACTAGCATTAGGACTTTTAGAAAGCTTTTGTAGGAACATAATTACTTCAGAAATATTGCAACCATCAAGATCAAAATCAAACGTATCATCTAAGGTAGTAGAACTATTGTTGCCCATATTTCGAAAAATTTCAGCATTCTTATTGGGTTTAGGCATTGTTGCAAAAGGAATGGGGACTTATTGTGGTTTGCTAGAATCAACATTGGTTGTGGTAATAGTACAAATACTATTATTTCTAGCAATTTTATCTTCTCTTTCCCACTTAGCATGCAATTTAGCTAACAGTCTAGCATTTTCATCAGTTCTAACTTGTATGGCATTAGCAGCAGCAAAGGGATCCATGGTTTCAGGTTTAGCAACTATTTTATTAATCAAAGAGGATTATACTTCAGACAAAGATGAATTTTTTTTCAACATTCAAAATTTTTTCCTCCACAATTTTGTTGAAGGTAGTTTGTTTACTAATAAAATCCTTAAGCATGACATCAAGTTCAGAGGGTACACTTCTATTGTTGTTGTAGGAGTTTCCATAAGCATTACCATTATTCGAAGGATAAGGCCTATAATTATTATTACCAAAATTATTCCTATAGGCATTGTTGCTAAAATTGTTATTTCTAATGAAGTTCACATCAACTTGCTCTTCTTGAGCAACCAAAGAAGCTAAAGGAACATTATTTGGATCAATTTGAGCTTTTCCATTAACGAGCATAGACATAATAACATCAATTTTGTCACTCAAAGAGGAGGTTTTTTCAACCGAATTTACCTTATTACCTTGTGGAGCTCTCAGTGTCCATTCAGAATAGTTAACCATCATATTATCAAGGAGCTTTGTTGCAGCACCCGAAGTAATGGTCATAAAGGTACCTCCAGCAGCAAAATCCAATAGATTTCTTGAAGAAAAATTCAGTCCTGCATAAAAAGTTTGGATAAGAATCCAAGCAGTCAATCCATGAGTGGGACAATTCTTTACGAAAGATTTCATTCTTTCCCAAGCTTGAGCAACATGTTCATTATCAAGTTGTTTAAATTTCATTATTTCACTTCTCATAGATATAATCTTAGCAGGAGGACAGTATTTTCCAATAAAAGCATCTTTGCATTTAATCCATGAATCAATATTATTTATAGGCAAGGATAGCAACCATTCTTTACCTTTTCCTCTCAAAGAGAAAGGAAAAAATTTAAGCTTAATAATATCTCCATCTACATCCTTATATTTTTGCATCTCACAAAGTTCAACAAAATTATTAAGGTGAGCAGCAGCATCATCAGAACTAGCACCAGAAAAATATTCTTTCATAACAAGATTCAGCAAAGCATGTTTAATTTCATAAAAAGTAGCATCAGGAGCAGGTGGAGCAATAGGTGTGCAAAGTAAATCATTGTTGTTTGTGCTAGTGAAGTCACACAACTTGGTGTTTTCAGGAGTATTCATTTTTGCAAAAGTGAAGAAAGCCAATAGCAGTAGCAACTAAAGTAGAAACTATTTTTTTTGTGTTTTTTATAATAAAAGGCAAGCCAAACGAAACTAATTTTTTTGTATTTTTGAAAGAAAGAAACAAGCAAAACAAAGCAAAATAAACTAAGCAAAACAAAACAAACGAAAGAGAATGGTTGTGAGAGACTCCCCTTGCGAGAATCTTCCTTCTCCCTGAAAGGTGACTGATGAGGAGGAAGAGATTGAGCTGTCCTTATCTCCCGGCAATGGCGCCAAAAAATCTTGATGTGGCTCGGTTGACGTGGAGCCTATTGGGAGACCCCAAGAGCAAGGTGTGATGAGCACAAAAGAAAGTATTTCCTCAGTTATGAAACCAAGGTTATCGAACCAGTAGGAGTAAGGAAACAACTCCAAGGTGTTGCTAACAACTTGGAACCTGCACAGCACAAAATCAAAACTTTGCCCCAACTTACAGTGAGGTTATCAATCTCACCAGTTTGCTAAAAACAAAGGATTAAACATATAGTGTGGAAGGTAGTAGTTGCTTGTACAAAGTAAATGGTAACAGTAGATGGTGTATCAATGATAAAGGAATGGACTGGGGTCCACAGTTCACTAGAGGTGTTCTCCTTAAGATAGATAACATGCTGGGTGAACAAATTACAGTGGGGCAATTGACAGATTGAGAGAGCATAACAATGCATATACTAGACATCTTGACTCATATGACATTTGATTGGGCATTACAACATAATACATAAACCGTAATCCAACTGCATCTATGACTAATAATCCACCTTTAGGTTATCATCTGAACCCCTTCCAGTATTAAGTTGCAAGCAACATATAATTGCATTAAGCAATGTGTGTAAAGTAAACAATACAATTGCCCCATGGACAAAGGATTGTTGTTTTCTCCCTAGTAGCAACAACACATCTACAACCTTAGATATTTATATCACTTCCCCAGATTACTACAGGCATGAACCTACTATCGAGCATAAATACTCCCTCTTGGAGTTGCAAGCATCTACTTGGCCAAAGCATCTACGAACAACGGAGAGCATGCAAGATCACAAATAACACAGACATGATAGAATCACTAATCAATCTGACATAGTATCTCAATATCCATCGGATCCCTGCAAACACAAGATGTATGATTACAAATAGATGATCTTGATCATGAACGGAGCTCACAAGATCTAAACATGATAGCACAAAGGAGGAGAAACAACCATCTAGATACTGTATGGACCCATAGTCCAAGGGTGAACTACTCACGCATAATACCAGAGGCTGGCATGGTGATGAAGAAGGCTTCCAAGATGATCTCTTCCCTTCGGCAGGGTCTCGAGAAGAGCTTCAGATCCCCCGGTCTAGGGACGATGGTGGCGCCGAATACAAACTATTTCGTGGAGATTTGATCGGGTACTTAGGGTTTCTGCATCGGGGTGCTTTTATAGGCGAAGGGGTAATGTCAGTGGGCTCCCGAGTGGCCCACACCTAGGGCTGGCGTGCCTCCCTTGGCCGCGCCGCCCTAGGGTGTAAGATCTCACCCAATAAGGTAGAGATCCCTGTGATTTCAGTGCTAGTCCCTGGATCGATTTGCTAGCACCCACAGTTTAAGATGAAGTACACGGAAACAAAGTTCACTATTACATCGCAAATCCAAGAATATAATAGTTCTTACAATGTACTTAGCCCAAGGCTAACTTATTTAGAGTTCTCATTACAAATCATAATAATAGAGTCTTCATCTTCATGCGCCACATGCAAACATGTTGAGTGTAGACGTGTAACCCTACTCACCATCAGAGTAACCTACAACATGATAAGTTACAACCACAAAAGGTCAATACAATTGGAATTGTATTGGAAAGTGATACCATAGTTGTATAGAAGAACCTAACAACTACATGAATATAAGGCTAAGTGTAGATCTAGCTGACTTTGCCAAAAGCAAGTTTTATCCTATTAGTTTGAAAATAATAAGTTTTGCTTTTACAAAACACTATGGTACCACCAATAGACATCAGTGAACCTCTGAAAGGACATTTATTGTCATAATCACTTTTGGTGTTCGTTAACAACAAGTAGATCATTTTACAGTTTGTTTTTGTCCATAGGTTGGTATTATCATAGATAAACATGACACACAATCTTGGGAAAATACCACATACATTTGCCACTGTTCTGGAAACTCCAGACCGGAGTCTCCGGTCTGCCAAGACCGGAGTCTCCGGTGTGGTCCGGAGTTTCCGGTGCTGGCTCCGGTGGTGCCTCACAGGACTTGGCTGGGTCATTCAGATGGCCTGTCCGAAGACTGGTCCGGAGATTGGCCGGAGTCTCCGGACATGGGTCAGACCGGAGTCTCCGGTGTTGAAAGTCCGGAGTCTCCGGTGTTGCTGGTGAAGAAATGCGCTGGGTCAGTCAGATGGTCAGTCCGGAGACTAGTCCGGAGATTATCCGGAGACTTTGGTCGGACCGGAGTCTCCGGTGTTGGAAGTCCGGAGTCTCCGGTGTTGCTGGTGAAGAAATGGGCTGGGTCAGTCAGATGGCCAGTCCGGAGACTGGTCCGGAGATTGGCCGGAGTCTCCGGTGTAGACCGGAGTCTCCGGTCTACAGACCGGAGTCTCCGGTCTGACTTTTCTACAACGGTCAGAAAACGGTTCGTGGAGGGGGCTGTCTATAAATAGGGACCCTTATCTTCTTCCTCTAGTTGCTCGAGCTGCTCAAGAACACCAACACCATTAGAGCCACCAAATCCACAAGATATCTTCATCCGACCATCCAAAGTCATTGATCTTTGGAGAATCGAAGGAGGAGGCCTTGATTCACATCTTCACCAAGAGAGATCTTCATTTCCCCCTCATTCACTTGAGGTCCCCCAAGATCTAGTGTTTCTTTGGAAACCCTAACGTTGATTTGGTTCTTACAAGCTTGTCTTTGATTTGTCTTGATAGCTTGCTTGTATTTGGGAGCCTCCAATTCAGTTGTGGATGTGTGCCCCGAACTTGTTGTAAAGGTGCCGGCTTCCACCTCGAAGGTTGCCGATATAGTGGAAGGTGAATCGAGCCCCTTGGGGTGAGGTTCATCGGAGAACAAGGGAGGCCTCTCGTGGCGTTGGTTGTTTGAAACCACCCCCTCTCCAAACGTAGACGTACTTCCCCTCAAAAGGAAGGAACTACGGGAAACAAATCCTTGTGTCTCCGCGTCCACTCCCTTGGTTACTTCTATCCTTTACCGCACTTTACTTACTTGTTCTTGCTTAGTGTTGTGTTAGTTTGTGCTTGCTTGACATATAGGTAAATTCACCATAGTTGCATATTCTAGAGAATTTACCTTTCTTGTCAAACCCTAATTTGAAAAAGAGTAAAATTTGAAGTAGCACCTATTCACCCCCCCTCTAAGTGCCCATACGATCCTTTCAATTGGTATCAGAGCCTCGGCTCTTTATTCGGGCTTTACCGCCTAAGAGAATATGGGTAGCCAAGAAGGGGATGGTGGTAGTGAGTCAACCCCGGTGACCATGGAAGATCTCAGAAACTTGGAAACAAGATTGAGCTCTTCCTTGGTCAACAAAGTCAAGAAGATGCTTGAGCAACTTCTTAAAGACAAAGATGGCTCATCACCACCATCTCCTCAAGAGGAACTACCATCCGTACCTAAAGGGAATACTCCGGTATCCCCCGAAGGTATGGTGGTAGGGGACAAACTAGACAATGCTAACTCCTCACACGACTTGATGGGGGGAAGGGTGAGCACCGTGATTCTTGGTACTCCCCCGATCCTCCCATCCCTCACCCTCATGTGTACAATAGAGGTGACCCACCTAAGCTAGAAGAGTCTGCTACTTTTGCTCAATGGCAATCACTAATGAGGACTCATATGCGCAGCTCTTGCATTGAACTATGGAACATCATCGAGCATGGACTCTTTATTGGGGATCCAAACAACTTGACAATAAGAGAGGTTGTCAATAGTCAACTCAATGCCACTGCTTTGCATATGATTCAACAAGGATTGGGAACAAAGGATTACCCACACATTGAGCACTTTAGTATTGCCAAGGAAGCTTGGGATGCTCTCACTGTGTTGTTTGTTGGAAATGAGAGTATGAGGAGGAACAGATATGATGCTCTAAGCAATGAAGCCGAAGGTTTCTACATGAAAGAAGGTGAAGACCACGAAGACATGTATTGAAGGCTCAAGACCACCGCCACCGCTTTTAGAAATGTGGGTGCCTCACATGTGGATGATGCATGGATAAAAAGGAAATATGTGAGTGCACTCATGCCTTTTGAGCCCACCGACTTGAAGAGCTTACAGGGAAGACACAACTATCATCTCATGACCTCAAATGAAGTTATGCAAGAGATGGCCGCTTTCAAGGTCGCCGCCAAGAATGCCAAAGATGCCCGTGCTCGTGCTCTTGGTATGAGCAGTGTGGTCAATGTTGCTTTGAAGGCCAAAGCTGTGGACCTTGAAGATGAAGATGATAGTGATGAAGGCCTCTCCTTGGACCATCCCGATGACGTCAAGATTGCTCATAGTCAATATATGGCTTTCTATGCAAAGAACTTTTGGAAGAACCCCGCCAAGGCCAAGATGGAAATGCAACGAAGAAGCAATCCAAATGGGAAAAGAGAGAACACCACTAGGTTGAGAACTTGCTTCAATTGTGGTGACCGATATCACTTTGTGGCAAGCTGCCCCTATGAGAAGAGAGAAGATAATGGTGGTAAGCTTGTGATGAAGAAGACTCTCAAGGCACCTTACAAGAAACCCTTCATCGAAAGGAATCCCATCAACAAGAAGCCGGGAGAAATTGTCTTGATCACTCATGAAGAGTACTCCTCCGACAATGAAGATGATGAAGATGACGAAGAGAAAACTTCTCATGGTGTGGCTGCTCTTGCCACCACATCTACTCCGACATTCTCACTCTTTGATTCTCCAAATGAGAACTCCTCCACCAAGAACGCCACTTGCCTTATGGCAAGAGGAACGGAAGTATCTTCATCATCCCGCTCCACTCACTTAGATAATGATGAAATTGATGATGAGATGTCACTTGATGTTAAAAAGGAATTAATTGCCTTTGATGAGTTTATGACTAACCTAGAAGGTGATTCTAAGATACATTTTGGAAACATCTTAGATCAACTATCACATACTCAAGAGCTTCTAGATGTAAGATGTAAACTTGGGCATGAACATATGATTGAGCTAGAGGCCCTAAACAATGCTCTGGAAGAAGAACAAGAAACTAGGTTGTCACTTGAATTAAAACTTGAAGGGCTTGATGAGGCCAATGACATTATTGTTAAAACTCATCAAAGAGCATGATCATGCTATTGCTAAATACAAAAGAGCTAAAAAGGACAAGGTTGAGTTTGGTGTGGTTCATGAAAAACTTGCCGAGGACTTTAGCTTGCTTAACAAGGCCCACAAAGCCTTGGAGAGTGAACCCTTGTCTCTCACAAAGTCCCATGAAACGCTTCAAACTCAATTGGCCAATATTCCTTCACCTAGTAACTTCATTCCATCTAGTAGCACAACTATTCTTGAAGAGAATGCTAGGTTGAAGGGAGATCTTGCAAAGGCCACATTTCCACAAGGCAACAAGTCTATTGATGATCTTTTGAGCAAGCAAAGGCGTAGTGGTGATAAAGGGGGCATTGGTTTTGTTTCCAAAACAAAGAAGAAGAAGAAGAAGAATAAGAAGAAGAAGGACAAGCCCGCACAAGAGACCAACAAGACCATTGTGGAAAGTAAGACCACAAGTGGTAAAACTATGTCTCATGATGATTTTGCGGGAAGTGCTAACCCTCACTATGTTCTAATGCGAGATTATTATGGTGATGTGTATGCACAATATGTTGGTCCTTATGATGGTTATATTGCTTGGTCTATTTGGGTTCCCAATACCCTTGTTGCTAACATAAGAGGACCCATTGAGAAATGGGTACCTAAAAACTAGCTTGATCTTTTGTAGACTTATGCTTCCGGAGGGTCAAAATGGGTGATCGATAGTGGTTGCACAAGTCATATGACCGAAAGCTCGTCTATTGTCAAGGACTTGGTGTCAAATGAAGATCAAATCACCGTCACATATGCCGACAAGTCAAAATCTACGGTAATGGGTTTCGGCAAGGTAGTGGTGGCTCACGACATTACCCTCGTGAACGTCATGCTTGTTGAAACCCTTGGATACAATTTACTTTCTGTCCGTGCTCTTGGAAAGATGGGCTTTGCCGTCTTTATTGATAATGATATTGTGGTCCTCTTGTGGAGCAAGTCTCTCAAGGTCGCTTTCGTTGGGTACGTCGAAAATGACTTGTATGTGGTGGACTTTTCGGGGCAAGCCACTACAGGTCCAATGTGCTTATACGGGAAGGCCGATGTGGGTTGGCTATGGCACCGCCGACTAGCCCATGTCAATATGAGAACTTTGCAAAGTCTCCATAAAGAGGGTCATATTGTTGGACTAAAAGAAAATGTTTCCTTTGCCAAAGATCGTGTTTGTAGGGCATGTGTTCTAGGGAAGATGCATGACGCTCCACACAAGCCCATGAACCAAATCAAGTCTAACAAGATCTTGGAACTCCTTCATGTGGACCTATTCGGTCCTCCATCTCATGCAAGTCTTGGAGGGAAGAAATATTGTTTGGTGATTGTTGACGACTTTTCAAGATACTCTTGGGTTTATTTCTTCAAGTTGGAGAGTGAAACTCAAAAGACTTTTATTGACTTCATCAACTTGGTTCAACGGCAACACAATGTTCCCGTATTGGTTATAAGAAGTGACAACGGCACCGAGTTCAAGAACTACACCTTGAATGATTTCCTTAGTGATGAGGGGATTAAACATCAATATTCCGCTGCATACACCCCTCAACAAAATGGTGTGGCCGAAAGGAAGAACCAGACTCTTATTGAGATGGCTATGACCATGTTGGCGGAGTTTAAATCTCCATACAACTTCTGGGCCGAAGCCATCTCCACCGCTTGCCATGCTTCAAACCGGCTCTACCTCCGCAAGAAAATCAACAAGACTCCATATGAGATACTTACCGGTAACAAGCCCAACATATCTTATTTCCGGGTGTTCGGTTGTAAGTGTTTCTATCTCATCAAAGGTGTTCGTTTGTCTAAATTCGAGTCTAAAGCATTAGAGGGTATTTTTGTTGGCTATGGTCTCGAATCTCACACTTATAGAATCTATGACAAGCTCTCCGGAGCCGTCATAGAATCTTGTAGTGTGACCTTCGAAGAATATGATGGTCCCCAAGGGGGGCGTGTTGTTGCTTGTGATGCAGATGATGAAATGCCTCAGGATGCCATAGGAAGAATGGGTGTGGGTTATATCCGCCCCGTTGAGGAACCCCTTATAGCGGATCGAGAAGAACTATGCTCCACTCAAGTGGAGCCCTCATCTTCACAACCTCGACATGCTCCATCTACCGAAGAGGACATTGACTCAAGCCAAAGACAAGATGTGGACCCTCAACATAGTGATCAATGTGTGAACTCTAGTCAAAGGGAGCTTGGTCCATTCGATGGGGTGTCAAGTGGAGTCAAGTCAATTTGCCAAGGAAGATCCATCCAAGCTGTTTTGAGGCGTGCTCAAATTGAGGCTAGTAGAACACTTGGTCAAGACCAAGGTCAATCCTTGCCTCCCAATGTAGAGGATGAATCCAATGATGATCAAGGTCAAGTTGATGGTCAAGACGAGGATCGAATTGATGAAGAGGGTCCTCCAAGAAACAATGAGGAGATCCACGCTCGTCGCGAAGCTAGAAAGGAAAGAATGTTGGAAATAAGAGACCACACCCTCCAAAATGTTGTTGGAGATCTAAGGAAAGGAATTTCCACACGAGCACAATTGAAGAGGTTCAGTGAACATCAAGCTCACATTTCCATGATTGAACCAAAGAAAGTGTGGGAAGCTCTTGAAGATTCAGATTGGTTAGAAGCTATGCACAAAGAGCTCAACAACTTTGAGAGAAACAAAGTGTGTAAGTTAGTTGAGAAGCCAAAGGATTGCCGCAATGTTATTGGAACAAAGTGGATATTCAAGAACAAGCAAGATGAGCATGGGATTATTGTAAGGAACAAGGCTAGATTGGTTGCACAAGGTTATTCCCAAATTGAAGGCATTGACTATGGAGAGACTTATGCACCCGTGGCTCGCCTTGAGTCCATCCGTATCCTTCTTGCTTATGCGGCACATCATAACTTTAAGTTGCAACAAATGGATGCAGAAAGTGCATTCCTTTATGGTCCTTTAAATGAATTGGTATATGTTAAGCAACCCCCGGGATTTGAGGACCCCAACTTCCCAAACCATGTCTACAAACTTGATAAGGCGCTCTATGGGCTCAAGCAAGCCCCACGCACGTGGTATGAGCACCTTAGAGAGTTATTGTTTGACCGTGGCTTTGAGGTTGGGAAAATCGATCCCACTCTTTTTACTAAGAGGGTTAATGGGGAGCTTTTTGTATGCCAAATCTATGTTGATGATATTATCTTTGGTTCATCTAACAAAGCTTTTAATGATGAATTCTCAAAGCTTATGACTAGTAGGTTCCGGATGTCATTGATGGGGGAGTTGAAGGTATTTCTTGGCTTTGAGATCAAGCAAGTTAGAGGAGGAACATTCTTCAACCAAGCCAAGTATACTCAAGATATGCTCAAGAGATTCAAAATGCAAGATTTGAATGGAGCTCCTACTCCCATGGCTACAAAGACTCATCTAGAACAAAATCCTAATGGTAAAGATGTGGATCAAAAGGTATACCAGTCTATGATTGGTTCTTTGCTTTACCTTTGTGCATCTAGACCCGATATTGTGTTGAGTGTAGGTGTGTGTGCAAGATATCAAGCTGCTCCTAAGGAAAGCCATCTAATGGCGGTCAATAGAATCTTTCGTTATTTAGTTCATACCCCATTTTATGGTCTTTGGTACCCTCAAGGCTCAACATTCGCTCTTTGTGGATACACGGATTCGGATTGGGCGGGAGACAAGGATGATAGAAAATCAACATCCGGGGCTTGTCAATTCCTTGGTAGGTCCTTGGTATGTTGGTCTTCTAAGAAGCAAAACTGTATATCTCTCTCCACCGCCGAAGCCGAGTATGTTGCTGCTGCTAGTGCTTGCACCCAATTGCTATGGATGAGGCAAACTTTAAAGGAATACGGTGTCGTTTGTGACAAAGTGCCTCTTCTATGTGACAATGAAAGTGCCATCAAGATTGCATACAACCCGGTGGATCACACACGGACAAAGCATATTGAGATTCGACATCACTTCATTAGAGATCATGTTGCTAGAGTAGATATTGATCTATCCTATGTATCAACAAAAGATCAACTTGCTGATATTTTCACAAAGCCACTTGATGAAGCAAGATTTTGCTACTTGAGGAATGAACTAAATATCGTGGATTCAAGGAGCTTGACTTGATGTTATTGCACTCTCACCTATGTTTCATCTCATATTTGGTCTAGGTGTAGGCATGGATATAGGGGGAGTGTGGTCCTAATTGATTGGACCATCCCTCCCCCCATGATGCCCAAAGCAATCAAAATCATTCCTCTTAATATCATTTAGTGATATGTGAGCTTAATGATGAGTGTTGGTAATGGACCCAAGATATATCTTCGTGGTGCCAAGCAAAGTATACTCAAATATGGTGGCCTAGGCCACCACCCTCACTCATTTGAGAGGTTGGCACTTACTCATGTTCGTCATTTGATTATTTTTTGTCTCTTGGAGCTTTTCTGTTTATTTTCGAACTTCCATGGCTCTTATTGGTTCTTCACAGTTTGATGTCTCAACCCAAACCCTTTTCCTATCCTAAAAACCATCTATCTCACATATATGTCCCCAAACACCTTTCCTGGAGTTTTTGGTCGAGGAGGGCCGGAGTCTCCGGTGTACAAACACCGGAGTCTCCGGTGTAGGCCGGAGTCTCCGGTGTAGACCGGAGTCTCCGGTCTGGACGGTTTCTGTCACTTAAAGAAGGGGCACGGGGTGAAATGGAACAGCAGTTCCTCTTTCTTCACCCCGTCCCCTACCTCCAAACCCGTCGCCCCCTCCTCCAAAAATCCTCCCCGGAGGTCAAGAAGCCCCCGGGATCCGCCGTGCAGCCGGCTAACCTCCTCCTCTCCTCCATTGGGTCATTCCCACCGAAGGAATCGATCCCATGGACAGATCTGGTACCTCTCCTCTCCTTTTTCCTCCTAGGGTTCATCCCTAGATGTGTTTTTGAGGATTGTTGCGGATTTGTCCATAGGAATCACTTGTTTGCTTGCACTCTAGTATTTTAGCCTTGTTGCATTGCCCGATCTACTAGATTTACCCTCACCAGCATCTCCCCATCGCATACCCGAGCCTCATGACCGGAGACTCCGGACTTAGGTCCGGAGACTCCGGTCCAGGCCGGAGACTCCAGTCTGAACCGGAGACTCCGGTGTCTGGTGCGGAGACTCCGGTGCTGGGTGGATCAAAGTAGTCCAGAAATGCATCAAAGCTCCTGTACTGCATCTTTGGGACATATATACTCATCTCCATGCTATCTCCCTCACTGCTGTTCACAGGTGATGGTTCTAGTCGCCCTCGTCGTACCAAGGCCAAGTCCCAAAGGGGCAATCCTCGCTATGATGAAGCTCAGGGTCAGTTTATCGTGCCTCCGTCCAACCGGAAATAGCGGGCACGTGATGCAGCTTACATGAAGAGGGATCAAGAAAGGGCTGAACGAGAGGAACGTGCAAAGAGAGCCAAGTATGACAACCTCCAGTCCCTAAACAAGATGTCTAAAGTGGAGTTCCGTGAGCTGAGGAAGACAGATTTCTATGCACTACCTCGTACCAGTGATGACCCTCGTTTCTGGAGGAAAGAGCAGAGTGTGTTCATGAAGGATGTGTATGGTGTACTCACCAAATCACCTGTTTGCCCTCAAAAGTTCATGAACATTGAGCAAATGCGCCAGAGCCCGTATTTCAGTGATGCCCTGTGGATCTGTGAGAAGCTGGGTCTCTACAACTTGATGGAGCTGCATGAAGACTACAATGTGCACCTCGTTCAGCAGTTCTATGCCACTATGGTGTTTGGGACTGATCTTGCTACGACTATGGTATGGATGACTGGCTCTACTCGCTGCACAGCTACTTTCCATGACTTTGCCAATGTCATCTTTGAGACTTTTCACGGCATATCTACTCCTGTGGGGCTGCGCATGCACTCCGCATCATTGGGTGAGAACAAGCAAAAACTGGCACCTCTGTATGATGATGGTGTTGTGGGGGCCTCCAAGGGACTCAAGCCCCTCTACAACCTTATGCTGAGGATTTTCCGTCACACTATTGCTCCAAGTGCTGGAAATGATGATGCTCTCGGGGGAGGACTTGTCAACCTCCTGTACCATACTCACCGGACCTTCAATGCTGGACCAGATGCTGAGGCTGCACCCATTGATGTGATGGACTTCATTTTCGAGGAGATGTTCCATGCAATTCTATTCAAGAAATCTCCTCCATATGCACCCTTGATTATGAGACTAATCAACTCGCAGCCGCATGATTCTCCCAATGCCGTTCCACCTCACCTCACAGCGCACACTCTGGTCTCTCTGCAGCAGAAGGGGCACATGGGGCCAGCTCCACGGCGCCGATATGGAAATGATGATGAGGAGACTGAGACGGAGAGGGCTCCCTCTCCACCCAGACTTTGGAGGAAGAATGCCTCAAATGTCCCTATGCCTTCCATGACTAGAGCCTATGTGCATGAGAAGGTCAAGAAGGCCAGTTTCTGGGAGAGGACTCTTTGCTGCATGAACGTTGACATTCGCAAGCAGCAGCATGCATCTTACCAAAGCAACCGCCGCATGGAGAAGCTCCTCAAAGAGATCAAGGACCAGGGTGTTGCTGATACTGAGGAAGGTGAAGATGAATACAATGATGAGCATGGCGCCCAGCAGTCCAAAAAGTCTGATCACACTCTCTCGTTTGGGGCATGGAACGCCCAACAGGACAGTCTGGTGGACTGGCAGATGTTTGCTGATGTCACCTTTGGGTTTGGATACCAGGGGTACTTCCTCCTCTCGCCCTCACGGCAAAGGGCCTGCTATCCCTGAGGATGATGATGATGACTATGACTAGGATGAGGATGACCAGGACGAGGATGACCAGGATGAGGTTGATAATGCCGAGGACGACGAGGATGACGATGACTACTGAGTCATTGGGGCGTTAGTGTAGGTCTTTTCCCTTTTCGGCGTTTCGATGCCAAAGGGGGAGAAGACATTCTCATCCGCTTTGCATGGGACTCGGGATTTGCGACTATCTGCCGTTATTTGCCTTTCTTTTTGTTATTTGGATATTCGAACTTGAACTTTGTGTGTTATCTACTGTTCTTATGTGTGTCTATGACTATGTGCTTGTGTGCGACATCTATTGTAACTCATGTGAGATCTATGTGTGCTATCGTTGGTATTCTTTTTCTTTACATGATTTACTTCATCATCTTGTTGCACATAGTCAGGGGGAGCCACATTTTTATGTTATTCCATGCAAATCACTTGTTGTCATCGAACACCAAAAAGGGGGAGATTGAAAGGACATTTATTGTCATAATCACTTTTGGTGTTCGTTAACAACAAGTAGATCATTTTACAGTTTGTTTTTGTCCACAGGTTGGTATTATCATAGATAAACATGACACACAATCTTGGGAAAAGACCACATACATTTGCCACTGTTCTGGAAACTCCAGACCGGAGTCTCCGGTCTGCCAAGACCGGAGTCTCCGGTGTGGTCCGGAGTTTCCGGTGCTGGCTCCGGTGGTGCCTCACAGTACTTGGCTGGGTCATTCAGATGGCCTGTCCGGAGACTGGTCCGGAGATTGGCCGGAGTCTCCGGACATGGGTCAGACCGGAGTCTCCGGTGTTGAAAGTCCGGAGTCTCCGGTGTTGCTGGTGAAGAAATGCGCTGGGTCAGTCAGATGGTCAGTCTGGAGACTAGTCCGGAGATTATCCGGAGACTTTGGTCGGACCGGAGTCTCCGGTGTTGGAAGTCCGGAGTCTCCGGTGTTGCTGGTGAAGAAATGGGCTGGGTCAGTCAGATGGCCAGTCCGGAGACTGGTCCGGAGATTGGCCGGAGTCTCCGGTGTAGACCGGAGTCTCCGGTGTAGACCGGAGTCTCCGGTCTGACTTTTCTACAACGGTCAGAAAACGGTTCGTGGAGGGGGCTGTCTATAAATAGGGACCCTTATCTTCTTCCTCCAGTTGCTCGAGCTGCTCAAGAACACCAACACCATTAGAGCCACCAAATCCACAAGATCTCTTCATCCAACCATCCAAAGTCATTGATCTTTGGAGAATCGAAGGAGGAGGCCTTGATTCACTTGAGGGCCCCCAAGCTCTAGTGCTTCTTTGGAAACCCTAACTTTGATTTGGTTCTTACAAGCTTGTCCTTGATTTGTCTTGACAGCTTGCTTGTATTTGGGAGCCTCCAATTCAGTTGTGGATGTGTGCCCCGAACTTGTTGTAAAGGTGCCGGCTTCCACCTCGAAGGTTGCCGATATAGTGGAAGGTGAATCGAGCCCCTTGGGGTGAGGTTCATCGGAGAACAAGGGAGGCCTCTCGTGGCGTTGGTGGTTTGAAACCACCCCCTCTCTAAATGTAGACGTACTTCCCCTCAAAAGGAAGGAACTACGGGAAACAAATCCTTGTGTCTCCGCGTCCACTCCCTTGGTTACTTCTATCCTTTACCGCACTTTACTTACTTGTTCTTGCTTAGTGTTGTGTTAGTTTGTGCTTGCTTGACATATAGGTAAATTCACCATAGTTGCATATTCTAGATAATTTACCTTTCTTGTCAAACTCTAATTTGAAAAAGAGTAAAATTTGAAGTAGCACCTATTCACCCCCCCTCTAGGTGCCCATACGATCCTTTCAACCTCTACCCTTGTTCACCCACAATTTTTAACTTAGAGAAATTGGGATGAGAAGATTCTCGAACTGTTTCAATGTCTTGACGCTCAGAAATTGTCCATAACCGGGGACACGACTAAGTACTTAGGTTTACCCTCTCGAGAGGTGGTGCACTTTCCCCACAAGACTCAACATGCATCAAGACGAGACTTTTCAGAAGCAATCCCTCAGACGACCACGGACGCGTTCCATCCTATCAAGTCTACCACCCTCTGTCCATTTGGCTGATTTCTCACAACTTAGTTGGTCAAGGCAGAGCCCATATGCCATGTGGTTGCACTGGAAGCTTCGCGACACGAACATCTCCAATATCTTTGTTCTTGGGTGGCCATCCACAAGTGTGATACAGCAGGGTAAACCATAGACATGGGCCATGAGTAACCACTCAACATAATCCATACAAGTCCCATTTCCACCCAGGTGTTTCATTAACATTGGTTGTTTTATTAGTCAAAAATAAATAAGTATATAAACTTTCCATACCATCATAAAATGAATTTCCACCCACTAATTCTAATATCAAGGCTAAGCATTCTAGCATACGATGTGTCCTAACTTAGGAAAATACTACCAAGGTATAATCTATAGGATTACTAGCAATATAAATAAAACTACCATGCAAAGTCCTACTAAAACACTAATGCAATAGATAAAATAATAGGACATATGATGAAATATCACTTGCCTTGGTAGCTAGGAGAGTAGGTACAATCCTCACAGCAACAAACTTCACAATCCACACAATCTACACATCATAATCAAACAACAAAATATACAAATCAATATAGGCACTCAAAAATATGAATGCATGCAATTATGCAATAAGATGAATGCCACACTTTTAAAACCAAAGTATACAGTACAGAAGATAGAGTACACCATCTAAAGGCATAAGAACACAATATCCACTTAAAAATAATTTATACAACAATTTTTATAGCCAAAATAACCCTAAACAGGTTCTGCCTAAAACTCAAATTTTTCAAAAGCTACTGAACAAAATAAGGTCACGGTAATAAAGTTCAACCATGGACACCAAGTTTGTATTTTTCTGACTTGTGGATCAAAAGTTATTGAATTTCTAAGTTCAACCATCTATTTAATCAAATTTTAGATTTATCAGAAGGTTCTGGCCATGTGACGTAAAACTACTGGCCGATATCGCTTTGGTCGGATTGGCAGCATGCGCTGTTGGATCTAACTAAGAAAGAACGGTCCAGATCGTCCGATACATGTTCACTGAGTAATCTAATCCTAGCCCTAGGATCTAGATTCAATGGATCTCAACGCCCCGCCAAGAACTGGCGGTGCTGACAACTGAGCGCGGCGGCATCACATTGGGTGGGCGGCGTTCCGGCAGTTCTAAAGGGTAAGGGGGCATGGATCGTTACCAGAGTTTGCGGTGGTCAAGGCCAGCTCAGTGGTGGTCGCGGTCGAGGACGGGAGCTCTGGTTTGCTTCTGATTTCTCGCCGGAGTTGCGTTTACCGTCGATGCTTTGCAGATGAAGATGAAGCCGAGACTCTGGGGCATGATAAAATGAACTGAGGGGGTTAATGGATGCGCCCAATGATGACGAACAAGATAGTATAGGCAAGAGGGCAAGGGGCGGCCAGTTCTCACCGAAATCGTCGCCGGAGTACGTCGGGGGCTCCGATGGTTCGAGCTCAAAATTTGAAGAGCCTGGGGGGCTCTCTGGCCGTGTGGTGTGAGGGGAAACGGAGAGGGGCGAGTGGGGTTTAAGAGGCAGGGGTCGGGTGGAGGAACTACGCCAAGAATCACGCGAATTTATGCGAGTTAACTCAAGTAGAAACGGTAGAGGAGGGGGACGAGCTCAGCGCACGGGGTTGAAGGCGATGGTGACGGGGCAGTGGTGGGGTAGGTGGGGCCGAATCGTCAGTGAGTGGGTGCGCAGAGAGAGTGGTGAGAAAAGAATCAGCGGGGGGAGAGGGGGTGCCGAGTGGGCTTAGTGGGCTGGGAGTGCTAGGCCGAATTGGCTTGGCTGGTAGTTTTTTTCCTTCTTAATCCTTTTCTTTTTTTTGTTTTTTCTATAAAAGATTTGAACTAGCAAAAGAGCTTCAAATCAATTCAAATCTTCACCAAATTTTTAAGGGGTGAACCTAGTGTTCGGAAAGGTTTTAAAAACATCAAACCTCTAATAAAACATTTTGGGTAAAATAAAATAAAAACATAAAGCTCCACACCTTAATATAAAGGAGGGGGTTTTAATAGGGGTTTTCTTAGGGTTTAACTTTAAAAAAAATGTGCAATGCAACACATGCCATGATGATAAGAATGCAAAGATGATGTTTGGTTTGATAAAAATTTGGGATGTTACATAGGGTGTGGCTGCCTCGAGGCCCCCTTCGGCTGCCCTTCGGACTCCGTGTTCCTTCTGGTAGAATATTGACTTTGGCTTGTGTCCCGTCCAATTCTGAGAATATTTCCTTACTAGCTTTTCTAAAACCAAAAACAGCAGAAAACAGGCAACTAGAACTGCAGCATCTTGTTAATAGATTAGTTCCAGAAAATTTATAAAAATACCTCAAAGTGTAAACAAAACATAAGAAAGTCGATACAAAACAAGCATGTAGCATCAAAATTATAGATACGTTTACGACGTATCACATTCCACCGAGAGGGCCCAAAGTATATCTATCTGTCATATGGATGAAAAAATCTCACTCTTGATCCATGTGCCTCAACACATAATTTCAAAATACCTAATGCCACCTTTATAACCACCCAGTTACGAAAGTGGTGTTTGATGTCATCAAACTATTCATCCGGCGATGGTGATTAACATGATCTCATGGTCGAAGGATTAGGTTACTATGTATTTGAAAGCTTTATAGCAAACGAACTCTAAATGACTTGATCTTACGCTATGCTTACTATAGGAGTGTGTCCATCATATCATTCTCCTAATGACATGATCTTATTATTAATAATATCTAATGTCCATAATCAGGAAACCATGATCATCTATTAATCAACAAGCTAGTTCAACAAGAGGCTTACTAGGGACTCTTTTATGTTTACAAAACACACAAGTATTAATGTTTTTGGCTAATACAGTTATAGCATGTTATGCAAACATTTATCATAAACACAAAGATATAATAATAACCATTTTATTATTGCCTCCTGGACATATCTCCAACATGTATTATATGTGCCCCCATCACGGCTCTGCCGCTCTTCTGCCATTCTTATCGATCGGCCTCGGTGTCAAGGGAGAAGAGGGTGGGGGCGCTGCGATCGCCACGGATTGGAGGCGCTTGGGGTGTGCGATGAGGGTTGTGTGCCTCGCATCCCCTCTGCTGATGCATAGACGAGCATCTTGCTCGGTGGCCATGACTACCACTGTCATCCTCGGCCGTGTTGGGCCTGTTTCACGCATGAGGGCGTGGTTTCAAACTCCAATATGGAGGCCACTTGGGAGCTCTTTGTCGGCGTCCAACATCTTCATCCAGCCAAGTGGTCTGTCCCCGATAGGCTGGAGGAGGCCGGCGGCATGGGATCATTCACGGTGGCGAGGCCAAAGGACCTCATTGCGTTTTCTCCAAATATTTTAGGGTCCTTCTTGCTTATTTGCATGTCTTTTCTGCGGTCTTCGTTCCATAAAGGGTCTGCTTGTAAATTGTACCCACCGCTTGGAATATAATGACAACATCGGATCTTTCTAGACCCCTCCTTCGTTCAAAAAAAACTTGTTTACATGTACAAAAATAATATGAATATATGACAATGTTTATATATTATTTTTCACACATATATGAAAAATATTGGGTGCTATACTGCGGTCCGTGTTGTGCATCTATATGAAAAATGTGCTATTACATTGAGACAAGCGATCTTTGTTTACGGTTCTTCACAATTTTTACTTTTTTTGTTTTTCGGTTGATCATAAAGTACAATACATTTACAAATAAGCGGGCTTATTTGGTGCATGGTTCAAGTTTAGGTTAGAGGATTGATTTTGTTTCAAATTTGAAGTAAGTATTCAAGTACTTTGGCCACACTTCCAGCTAATGCTCTCGTTACATTGCACTAGCCTTCTCTCTGCGCCCTTGGATGGCAGTTGTGAGACCAGTCATTGCATCTCATCTATGTTTAGCTAGATCGTCTGATTATAAAGTCAAAGACCATCAATTGTTAGGTTTAATTTATAGATAAAATCATGGATAGAGAGTGAAGTAACACGTGATGCCTATGAGTCAGGTGTTGCGTCGAGGGAAACACATGGACATAGAGCAAAATCGCAATATATAGAAGTGAATGACTAAACGTGTATGTTTTTAAAAACATATTCTAGGATGCTATGAAGTTTGAGCAAATTACTTAATCTCCATGTTGCATGCTCTGCAATATTATGTCGTCATCATACCAAGTTAATCAAAAACTACGTGACATTCGTGCGAAAAGACTGTTGTTTTAGCAAGCTATTGAGCCAGAGAAAATTACTTGTTTTGCATCACGCGTGCTCTCCAGTATTGTTCTTTCAATCTAACTATTGTACCATGCTAACAAAAATTTACGTCACGTTCGTGGAAAATAGCGAAGTCATCAATGCGATGAAGTTACCGTTGATGCATTTTGCTACGATTGCGTGTGTATGAATAGTAACAATTGAAACTTCTTTCGCAACAGTCTGTCTCTCTGCCTTGTTTTTCCCAAATCCGTTAAAAAGACAAAATTTCAAATGACATAATAGCATTTAATATAACATGAGCTGCAACATGGAACGACGAAAGTCAAAACTTAATTCAGATTTAGACATACAGGGTACTAAAATTTTACTGCAACTTGTTAACAAAAGATTTTTACATTGTTCATAAACAAATAAGTAACATAATAAAGTAAATATTAAGCTACTGCTATAGTACTATTGGGATTCTACATCATCATCTTATTCTTCGAGGGCCCAGGCACGCCATCATCTATGCGACGCTTCGTTGTGCTTGAGGAAGCGCCTTGGGCATCATCGTCGGTGCTGGAGCCGGAGTCATAGTCATCGCCATCGTACGGCTGCTCGCCACCGCCACCATCCACATGTTGTGTCGCTTCAGATTCCTTCCGCTTCAATGCTGTCTTGGCATCTTCGAATGAACGCCCAATCAAGGCCATCGTGTGTGCCACCATCGTCCTCAGCATTGTCCTCCTTGACGTGTGTGTCGGCCTGGACATTGTTGTCTTCATCGGTGATGGTTGTTGCTCTCGTGTGCTGATAAATTGGGATGTTAGCACAATGACTACATGTCTGTCTACTACAACAAGCTCTACTATGAAAAGATTTGCCTAAATATAGTGATGGAGGTGCGAGGATGGTGGCACCGCTTCGGCTCAATCATCGCTAGGTGGCTTAAGGACTTGTTTGTAATTTTTTTACTTTTAGCTTTCATTGTACAACCGTTGAGGATTATGAATAGATATGTGACTTTTCGAAAAAATATACTATAATGGTACCAATAAAAAGATCATCAACCTTTGAGCCAGTTGATTTTGGACACACGAGAGAACACCCAGCTCCACACATGACACCTCGACCAAGGTGATATGCATAAGGCACGCGCGAGAGGCCGGTCCCCTCTCTCCCTCTTTTCCGGCCAACATTGGAATTTGAGGGTAAGAGAAGTCTGGAAGAGGGCATTAAAGGTGAGTTAGAAGGGGTGGATATACCAGGAACAAGAGATGAGAAAGGAGGTATTAAAGTCTCTAGATTCAAGAAGTGGATAAAACATCCATGCACCCTTAGTAGGGACGGTGTTTCCTGAAAAATAGAAAAATATCAATGCATTTTTTACTAAAATGTTGTGAGATAGCATGGCTTCTTATGTATTTTAACATATACCCTATTTGTCCCACTTTATAAAATTCTATGAAGTTAGCCATTGCACTCTTTAAATCAAGCATTACTAACTAACTAGTACGAAAACCCTTCTAGGATTTCGTCCCTCTCATAGGCGATATCGCTTGTCTGCTTTGCTTTTGTTGGCCTTGGTGTCTTGGTGGTGTGGCAGACCACGACCTCTCGCTGGCTGGGAGGTTCACTTTTTTTAGACTATTATCAGTGTCTTCTTAGGGATGTTGAGGCGTCTGTGTTCTGAAGTCAGAATAAGGTCTTTCTCGTCCTATACTTGCTCTAGTGGTGCGTCTAGCGTCCGCAAAGGATGTGTGAAGTTGTTTGTTCGGCGGATCTCTTGGGATCCGGTCGTTTTTCGTATTCGTTGGTGTGGTTTAAGGTCAGTCTCATCTGATCTATGGTTGTCATATACGACGATGGTTATTATGTTGGTTCTTTGAGGTCTTAGCACGACGACTTTCCGTCCGTCTATTACGACAAGTTTTGCCCGACTCCGATGATGGAGGGACAAGGATGGCACCACGCCTTCGACTTGTTCTAGTGTATATAGTAGTTGCTAGGTGGTATATGACCTATTTGTAATTTTAATATTGCTTTTGAGACTCGTTGAACCGTTGTTGATGATTATTAATAGATTGATGAATTTCGCAAAAAATAGCGCTCAATATAGTGTAGATACATGCTTATTTGAATAAAGTTGCATCACTTAGAGCACCTTCACTCGGGGCCCTAAAGCCTCCTTAAAGGGATACCGGGGGCACCGGCGGACGAATTCACGCCCAGCCCATCCCCAATATTTTTTGCGCCCGCGCGTTCCGTTTTGTTATACGGCTCCCCCAGACGGAACCCAACCCACGGGGGCTAGCGGGGGTGCCAGATGACGCGTTTTTGTGGGAAGGCGCGTGAAACACATGGTCATCGCGGCCCACTAATGGCAACAATCATGGCTACTTTTCATTGGGACTCCAAGTGCAAAGTGTTGTAGCAAACTTCTTTTCCCCACAAGGGTGATTCGAGGGTTTATATTGAACTCTTGGGGAATTGTTTATGGAAGTGTATTTTGTAGGGGTTCGTAGCATGGAAAACAAAAAAATTCTACCGCATGCACACAAACAAGCCAAGATCTATCTACTAGATTGTAGCAACGAGTCGATTAGAGTACTCACCCTTGAATATTCCAAAGCGGTTAACGAGAGCAGATTCTCGTGGGTGATCTAGTCATACACTTGCCGATCTCAAGATCGCATAGACGATACTTACGGCGTTGCGTTCCGGCAGCGCTTCCGCAGTCGGTCACACGTTCGGTACTCGATGAAGACCTTCCTCTCCCTTGTTCCAGCAGGCAGCGGAGGTTGTAGATCTCCCCTCGCGATTCCGGCAGCACGACGGCGTGGTGTCGGAAGTAGAGGGAAAATCCTGCAGGGCTTCGCCTAAGCCGGAGCAGGTTATGGTGGATCTAGGGTTTCCGACAATCTAGGGTTTAGAATGCCGGAGAGGAGGAGGTGGAGTCGGCGGCGGCTAGGGAAGCGACAACGATCCGACGGCGGCGCGAGGCGACGGTGCTGGGCAGCGGCGCGACGACTGGCGGCGGTGGCAGCGCTGGGCGGTGGCGACGGCGTGGCGGCGGTGTGGGGAGGGGCTGGTGTTGTGTGTCTCTTGGGGCACCCCCCCTCTATTTATGAGAGGGAGGGAAGCTTAGGAGAGGGGAGTTTGAATCCTTCCCCAACTCCCTCTCCTTGTTGGCTTGTTGTGGAGGGAAAGAAGGATTCTTTCCTTCCTCCACTAGGAAACATTGTCCGAGTTTGACTTTTCAAACTTGCCTTTTGACTTTCAATTTGAAGCTTTATTTCTTTCTTGCTAATGCCCAACCAAGTGACCTAGGACATGATCCAATCATTCCACTTATCCATGACACATTCATTTTCCCTTCACCTTTCGGTCCGGTGAACCTTCTAGACCCTTCTAGAACCTCTCTGATGAAATCATCGGAATCATTCCCGAACTCCGGAATTGGACTTTCCTTATATGAATCTTATTCTTCGGACCATTCCGGATCTCCTCGTGATATCTTGTATCCCATCCGAGACTCCGAACAACATTCGGTCTCCCTACTTACATTCCATATCTACTAAACAACATCGAATCCTTAAGTGTGTCTCCCTACGGTTCGTGAATTATGCAGACATGACCGAGAATCTTCTCTGATCAATAACCAATAGATGAATCTGTAAATTCATATGGCTCCCACATATTTCTACGATTACTTTGCGATCGAATGAACCACTAACATACGATACCAATTTCCCTTTGTCTCGCGATAGTTTACTTATCAGAAGTCTGATCGTCGGTATCTCTGCATACCTAGTTCAACCTTGTTACCGATAAGTACTCTTTTCTCGTTTCCGTGATATGTGATCCCTTGTGAGACAGTCACATGCTTGCAAGCTAATTGTATAACATTCCACCGAGAGGGCCCAGAGTATATCTATCTGTCATATGGATGGACAAATCCCACTCTTTTTTGAGGGTGAAACAGTAGGAGAAAACCCCCACTGCAATTTTTATATAATCATAAGGAGTTACATAAGTATATATTTACAAGTCCAAGGCCACCTTAGAGAGGGATATCATTACAAGGCTAGTTATCTCCTATCCAAATGGGAGTTGATCCAGGCTTTGAAATCCTGGTAGTATTTTTTCTTAATTCTAAACAGAACCCATCTTAATTCTTGAGATACAATAGCCTTCCATTCTCCAAGAGAAGCATGCCTGTTATTGAAAATTTCGTTGTTTCTGCAAATCCAGATGCCCCAAGCCCCCAAAATAATAATTTCCATAGCAAAGGGAACATTCAATCTGAGCTTTATATCTGCCAAGGCCTCATTGAGAGTTAAATTAATATTTCTGACAGGGAAGATTTCATCCCAGCATGCTTTTTCAAAAGAACAATCCCAGAATAAATGAGTTAAGGTTTCCTCAGCAATGCAACCAGAAGTCACACAATTATAGGAGGGCAGTGAAAAAAAATTCTCTTCAACAAGTTTCTGGTATTCAGTCTATCAATGAGGAGCAGCGAGAAAAATAACTTGTGCTTTTGCTGGCAAGAAGACTTCCATATCCAAGAGAAATGAGGTTGAACTGCAATATATCCAAACAAGGAGGAACAAGCCTTTTGACAGAGAGGGAGTCACTTCCCCAAATGTAACTCCATTTATCTTGTTCTCCCTAAAGCCCATCACTAACATTTTCTTGGCAAATTTGTTCTAGGCAAAGATAATCAGAGTAATCTTACTAAGACAGGGGAAGAAAGAAATGGTCTTGCATGTTGGGCATCTGGATAAACTCATTGACAGAGATATGTAATTTTTTTGCAAAGGATAGTAAGTGAGGAAACTTATGCTGCAGGCATTCTTCCCTCCACATATCAGACCAAAAGAGAGTGGACTTGCCATCCCCCACCGAGCATTTTGCAATTCCTTTGAAAATGTCAATTAACTTCAGGTGTGCTTTCCACCAAAAAGATCCCTCCAAATCTCTTCCTGGCAACTTTCCATTGTTATAGTAGGTGTTCCAGACGAGGTGCACCCAGGGAATGTTATTGTGGTTATAGAATTTATCTAGATTTTTCAAAACAAGAGCAGAGTTTTGAATATTGAGATCAAGAACACCCAAACCACCTTGAGCCTTCGGTCTACAAACTTTGTTCCAGGCCACTAAAGCTTGCCCTCTAGCTTGGACATCAGTATTATTTTTCCTTCACAGACAATGTCCATGTGCCTCAACACATACTTTCCGAACACTCAATGTCACCTTTATAGCCACCCAGTTACAGTGTGGTGTTTGATATTATCAAAGCATCCATCCAGTGATGGTGATTAGCATGATCTCATGGTCGAAGGAATTAGGTTACTATGTATCAGAAAGCTTATAGAAAACAAACTATTGAAATGACTTGATCTTTATGCTACGCTTATCTATAGGAGTATGTCCATCACACCATTCTCCTAATGATATGATCTTGTTGTTAATAACATCTCAATGTTCATGATTAGGAAACCATGATCATATATTAACCAACAAGCTAGTTTAACAAAAGGCTTTACTAGGGACTCTTTTATGTTTACACATCACACAAGTATTAATGTTTCCGGTTAATACAATTATAGCATGGTATGTAAACATTTATCATAAGCATGAAGATATGATAATAACCTCTTTATTATTGCCTCTTGGGCATATCTCCAACATATTTGTCTTCTCCTCTTAAAGCAACCTGTAAAGTAAAATAATTTGTCTTGTGTCCCCAACTCCACCAAGTGGTTGTCAAGCACAAGGTTTTGTATTAGTAATATGAAACAAAATATAAAGTTAAGTAATGCAAACTAGATGATATGGAAGATAGTAGAGTTGTTTGGGGGTTTTTATGAGTGATTGCAAGAAGGGAAATTATTTTTGTATTTTTAAATAATAAATTGCAGAAAATATAAAAGATAGTAGATGCAATGGAAAGGTGTTTATTATGATAAAAATCAGACTGGGGTTCATGGGTTCACCTGTCTACTCTCTTTTTAAGTTGTAGTGATCATAAAACAATCGATCAATGATAAAATATTCATGGAACTTCTATATGTGTTTGATAAGAAATCAATATGGGCATCATGTTCTAACATAGAGATGAAATACATCGCTCTTATACTCATCAAGGAAGGGAAACTCCATGCAATATTGAATTAAAAACAAATCAGAGTATAGCTTTAAGTAATATAACATGATGTTTGAAATAAAAATATGCTACCTTTATCTAACAAGATTATCACAATATCACATGATAACTATAGCACATGATTTCACTTTATCCCTAGTGAGGCAGGAAAAGAAAGGTAAAAACCAAAGTAGATCTTGAATATTGTTTGTCACAATTCAATCTCTACCACCATGCTATTCCATCTAGTGCACACTTCTCCCCATACAAGTTCTTGCATACAAGTTGGATCAAAACAAGCAATTAAGAATGGTGTACATGATATGAATCTATCAATACATCTTACACAAAATAGATTCCAATCTCAAATATCAAATCATAGAACAAAGATCCACCACATAGGAATTTTTTAGCCCACTTAGACATGTCAGGAATTTTAGCCAATATTTGTGCATATAGAGGATGAAAATTTGTAAATCCTGTGAAAATATGAGTGCAATCGGAGTTATAGAAAAAATCAGAAAATTCTTGCACTAAAAACTATTCTGCATAAATTTGCTACTCCATATGTTTAACAACTTTTATAACATCCAAAGTGGGTTACACTTGGTACTGTATTAAAAATTTAGAAAGAAAACCAAAACAAAACTCTCTTGCTATAGCAAGAGTTTAAAGCAAAAATACAAAATAAAATAACGAGGTTGCCTCTCGCAAAGCGCTTTCTTTATAGCCATATAGCTATGCTTTACTTACTTGGTTTAAGTGATATGGAATTCATGGGATAGTTTATGTTTCTTTGGTACCTAATTTTCTTTGGAAAGTGTTCCATACATTATACCAGGGTCCCATGATGTGCTTATGCCAATCAAAATAATGTTCAAGTTAAAACATGGTAAGAAGCAACACAAGATATGGAAACAATAAAGACGAAGTCTCACCTTTTTACTATGCATCGGTATTTTATATATGACTAAATAATAGCAAGTAGAAGCACGCCTTTGCATATCATTAGTAGGTGGACACAACATATAATAAATAGAAGCATAATTAGGACACTTATCACCTTCTCTTTCATAATAGTTGCATTTACTAGAAGCAGTTCTAGCATTGTAAGCATCCAAAGCAAGTAAGTTCATAGAATTTTTCATGTGAAAAGAATCATTACAACTATCATGGAATTCATTTGCATGTTTTTCCTCTTTCAAAATAGTTGCTACTACTATTTTCATTTTTAAGATCATGGTTGCAGTGATGATTTTCAACACAAGGTAATTGCAAACCACATATATAGGTTCTAGCAAGTGCATATTTCTCCTCTATGGTTAACATAGGAGAGTTCAAGAATATTATAGGACTCTTGCTAACAAGAGTATCATCATGGCAAACAAGTATGTCATCTTCATCCTCATGTATTATACATGGAGGGTTGTTAATAGACATAGGTCCATCATCTAAAGCATTATCATATACCATGTCGAAACAAAATTCCTCATTACCATAAATAATTTTAGTAGTAGCATTATTAGAAAGTGAAGGAGCGTTGTTAGTTTCACATAATAGCATGGGTTCTCATAAATGACAAATGAGTTTTGAGTTTGAGTGTTACTATCATTTTCGAGAGGTTACCATACATCCCCAAGCTTAGGTTGGACCATATATTCTTCTTCTTCTTCTTCTTCTTCATTTTTCTCCTCTTCTTCAATATGCCAATCATGGTAATTTTGAATAATAGTATTCAATAATTCCTTAGCTTCCTCAATAGTGTTGTCCCTGAAAATATTTCCTGCAACACTGTCTAGATAGGTTCTAGAATTTTCAGTTAGTCCATTATAAAATGCATCAAGCAATTCATTATCCTTAAAACCATGCGCAGGACATCTCCTTCCAATGGCACAAAATCTCCCCCAAGCTTGGGGGATACTTTCTTCTTTGTTTTGTGTAAAGCTACTAACTTCAATTTTCATAGCATGTATTTTACTATCAGAGATATACTTATGGAAAAACAAATACAAGCATGCTTCCTTACTAGTAATGGACTTAGGAGCTAATGATTTGTACCAAGTTTTTACATCTCCTCCTAAATAGAAGGGGAATAGTTTTAAGAAATAATAGTGTTGTTGTATCTCAGTTTTTCCAAATAGTCAAGTGATACATCCAAAACGTATCTACTTTCCTGATCACTTTTGCTATTGTTTCTCCTCTATTTTGTGTGATTTGGAAACAACTAACACAGACTGACATTGTTTTCAGCAGAATTGCATTGGTGTCTAGTTTGTGCAGAAAATCAACTTTCAGGAAAAATCCCGGAAAATATCGCAAAACTCTTGAAAGTATCGTATGGGCACCTAGAGGGGGGTGAATAGGTGCTAATTCAAATTTTAGTCCTTTTCAAATTAGGGTTTGACACAAAAGGTAAATTCTCTAGATTATGCAACCAATGTTACCTATATGTCAAACTAGCACATACTCAAAGTAAGAGCAGGTAAATTAAAGTGCGGTAAAGGATAGAAGTAACCAAAGTGGAGCACGCGGAGACACAGTGGTTTGTTTCATGTAGTTCCTTCCTTTTGAGGGGAAGTACGTCTACGTTTGGAGAGGGGTGGTATCAAACCACCTGCGCCACGAAAGGCCTTCCTTATTCTCCGATGAACCTCACCCCAACAGGTTCAATTCACCTCTTCCACTATATCGGCAAACTTCAAGGTGGAAGCCGACACCTTTACAACAAGTTCAGGGCACACATCCACAACTTAATTGGAGGCTCCCGAATACAAGCAAGTTGTCAAACAATCAAAGACAAACTTGTAAGAACCAAATCTAGAACTAGAGTTTACAAAAAAACACTAGAGCAAGGGGCCCTCAAGTGAATGAGGGGGAAATGAAGATCTCTCTTGGTGAAGCAATAGATCAAGGCCTCCTCCTTCGATTCTCCAAAGATCAACGACTTTGGATGGTTGAGTGAAGAGATCTTGGCAATTTGGTGGCTCAAATGGAGGCGGTGTTCTTGAGTGAGTCGAGCAACCTCCCAAGGTTGAAGAGGGGGCTTTTTATACCCCCACTAGGAAGATCTTCCCATTGCCGTTTTCTCAGGACCGGTAGTACCGAAAAAACACCAGTACTACCGGTCAGGTACCGGATGTGGTACCGGAACCATATCCAATGGGTGACTAGGCAACGGCTCCCCCTGTGGTAGTACGCAGGACACATGGTGCTACCGCATAGCTGTAGTACCAGACCGTAGGAGCGGTACTACCAGATCCAGGCGGCAGTGCCACAACTAGGTACCGGGTGAGGCAATGGTGTTGGGAAGGCTCACCAGCCCTCACTGCCCTGTCCGGTACTAAAGAGCGGTACTACCAGTGTCGAGCGGTATTACCGGATCGCAGATGCGGTACTACCGTACCAGCACGGTAGTGCCGCTTTTTGGTATCAGGGAAGGCAGTGGCATTGGGTAGGCTTGCCCACCCTCACTGCTCTGACCGGTAGCATATGGCGGTACTGCCGGTGGTGAGCGGTAGTACCGGTTGATATTTCCGGTACTACCGGACACCACAGAGAGCTTTGAGCAAGGCTTTGCAGGTGGCCCCTTTTTTTGAGAGAACGACTAATATCTTTTACGGATAAAACCTGTGGTACACTTCGCAAATAATTAGTCTGATATGTGTGTTGTCATTTAAACACTAAAATTACTTAGGATAGGAAATGCGCTTTCAATCTCCCCCATTTTGGTGTTTGATGACAACACACCTTTGCATGATAATATTGTGATAGCAATCATGGTTTTGAAAAATAGAGACGGGTCTCCCCCTAGATGAGTAGGATCAAACCTCCCCCTCTATTTTTCAAACCAACCATGAGTGTACAGGTAACAACACTTAGAACGTATACCTTTGCACAATAAAATGTGATGACAGAAATATTGACAATGGCTAGAGAATATCATCACATAAGATGGATCCATATGAGAATAACCATAGCACACATATGATGGATCCATAAGATAACCACAAAGTCTCAACATACATAGCACGAATAGTTAGTACCTAAAGTTCACACATAATATGGAGCAGGCAAATGAAAGCAATGAAGTTCACAAGCGAGTAAAGATCAAAGCAAGAATGAGCTTGTGACTTCTCCCCCATTCAAATCCTGCATGCCTAAGGTGCAACTTCTCCCCCTTTAGCATCAAGACGCCAAAAATGGACAAGAGCAACACTAACATCCCAAAGGTCACTCCTCATCCTCATCATAGTCATCCTCGTGAGTCGGTGGAGCACGGAACGAAGAGGTGGCATCATCATATCAGTAGCTATTCTTGGATATACATTGGTCTTCAGGAGTGATGTTGTCTACACTTTGATGCTCCATGCTTGTTTTATATCATTTGTCTTATGTTTTGTCTACACTTTGAGGTATTATTATACACTTTATGGACTAACCTATTGACAAGATGCCATAGTGCCAGTTGCCTGTTTTCTGATGTTTTGGTTTCAGAAAAGCTAAAAAATGAATATTCTTGGAATTGAACGGGACAAAAGCCAATCTTCATATTTTTCTCGGAACGATACGAAAAATCAAAGCAGAGACGGAGTAGCGCACCAGGGTGGCCACACCCTAGGTTGGCGCGGGCCCACCCTGGTCGCGCTACCAGGGGGTGTGGGACCCCTGGTGACGAGGTTTAATCTCGTCAATGCCCATTGTTATGGACTTGGGTTTTGGAGAAGATGGGGATGCTGGAGATCGTGGAACGGTTAACAGACAAGCAACCAGGGGACACGAGATTTACCCAAGTTCAGGCCCCCGGGGGGGGAACCCTACTTCTGCTTGTCTGCTCTTGATTACGGCGGAACCGAAGGTTACAGGGTGCGCAGATTCGATCTGGCATGGAGGTGTGTGCGAAAGTATGAGTCGAGAGCTCTAGATCTGTAGATCTATTATGGAGGTGGAGATCGTAGATCTATCTATTGGAGGGTTATGGCGTCTGTAGGTCGTGCCCTCCTCGTTGGACCCTCCTAGCCTTTATATATGGGGAGGCTAGGTCTCGGGTGCCAATACGAGTAGGTTACAAGTTGTATTCAAACTCTAGTCTTGAGGTTTCCTTGTTTTGTGTGCTTGGGACTCCGTGTCCATAGGGCTTCATAGCAGCCGAATCGTCATAGGCGTCCTGGACCCTGGCAGGTCGTCGAGTGGGCCTTCCGTCGGGCTGGACCAGGTATACTAACATCGGGTACCCGTAGGGTATAACCATGTCACCTGGCTACCTCTCCGCCTTGCCCCTTCGCCTATAAGAAGCCCCCGACTCAAAAACCCTAGATAATCTAGCGGAAATCCACGAAAACCTCCGTAGCGCCGTCGCCACCGAAGGGGAGATTCGGGGGACAGAAGTCTCTGTTCCGGCATCCTGCCAGGACAGGGAAGTGACCCCGGAGCCATCTCCATCGATCTCCACCACCATCTCTATCGTCGTTGCTGATTCCCATGATGAGTAGGGAGTAGTTCTTCCTCGAGGCTAAGGGCTCTACCGGTAGCTATGTGTTCATCTCTCTCTATGCATGGTCATATTGTGATTATGAGCTTTGTAATCAAGTAGATCTATCTTGCTACTCAAGTGCCTTATTCGATCTCTGCTCTCCCCACGTGTATGAAAGTGACAGCGTGCACGCCGTGGTGGCACTTAGGCTAGAGTTCATAAATAATTTTCATGAGTTATATTTTGAGTTGGTTATCTCTATGAAATTGTGGTGTTTATTAGAATCATCTAGCGCTCAAGGTGACAGTGTAGGGTCATCTAGATTGGGAAAGACGGACTTTGAGGAGTGTTGTTATAGCCCTACAATGGATTAGAGTGTCCAATCGGACAGTATTTAAGAGTAGTATCATGAAGAGAATATATTTATATGAGAGAGTGTTCACTAGTGAAAGTATGATCCCTAGGCCTTGTTTCTAAGCATTGAAAAACCATTTACATCTAGATCTATTGCATGTTTGCTTGCTTCCATCTTTTTTCCTTTAGTCTTTTCCTCCCCATCAAAAGCTCTTTTCTGGCACCGTTACCACTTATAATCATCCATATCACTTGTATTTCACTATATCTTTGCTGAACTAGTGCACATATACACCTGACAAGTGTATTGGGTGTGTTGGGGACACAAGATACTTCTTGTATCTTGATTGCAGGGTTGCTTGAGAGGGATACCTTTGACCACTTCCTCCCTAAGTTCGATAAACCTTGGGTAATCCACTTAAGGGAAACTTGCTGTTGTTTTACAAACCTCTGCACTTGGAGGCCCAACAACTGTCTACAAGAATAGAAGTGCGTAGACATCACGTGTTGTCACGGGGAACACTTCCAACACCTGTAAATATTATCCAGTTGATATCATGCTCTTTTGTTTACGGATGTCGGCAGTGTGAAATAAAAGGGGAGCTTGTAAGTCCATGTAGTTATGTATATGTGTTAGAGAAACGCCTGGGCGGCTAGCCTAAGCCATGCCTAATCATGGTGGAAACTTGCAGCATAACCATAATGAGCAATCTGTGAAGCATCCTAAATAAAAACCTATGCAAATAACAAAAAAAAAGATCGCTGAGATGCTCATTGTCTGATATGTGGAGGGATGGTAAAACCACTCTTTTCTGGTCTAATATGTGGAGGGATGAATGTCTACATCATAAATTTCCTCACCTGTTGTCCTTTGCAAAAAAAATCAAGTATTTCTGTCAAAGAGTTCATCCAGATGCCCAATATTCAGGACCATTTCTTTCTACCTCTTTCTCAGCAGGCATAGTCTGATTTTCTATGCCTAGAGCAGATTTGTCAAGACATCGGCAGCTCTGGGCAGCAGGGAGAATTAGATAAGTGGATCTACATCTGGGGAAGTGAATCCTTCTCAGTCAAAAAGGCATATTCTATTCTCTCTAGGCTTATTGTTGTTCCACCTCACTTCTCCTGGTTATGGAAGTCTTCTTGTTAGCAAAAGCACAATTCTTCTTCTGGATGCTCCTTATAGACAGGATAAATACTAGGAACTTGCTGAAGAGAAAAAAGTTTTCACCGCCTTCTTATAATTGTGTAACTTGTGGTTGCCCTGCTGAGGAATCTCTGGATCATATAATTTGGGATTTTCCTTTTGCAAAAGCATGCTGGGATGAAATTTGTTCTTCCAGGAATATTGATCTCTCTCTAAATGAGGCCTTTACAGACATAAAATACAGGTTGAATGTTCCTTTTGCAATGGAGATTATTATTTTGGGAGCCTAGGGCATCTGGATTTGCAGAAATAATGAGATATTCAATAACAAGCATGCTTCTCTGGAAGAATGGAAGGCCTTAGTCTCACAGGAATTAAGATGGGCGATTTTTAGACTTAAAAAAATACTACCAGGACTTGAAAGCCTGGATCAACCTCCATTTCGATAGGAGATACCTAGCTTTCTTGTGTTATCCCTCAATGAGGTGGTCTTGGACTTGTAAATATGTACATATGTATCCTTTTATGATTATATAAAAAAATTCCAGTGGGGGCTTTCCCTACTGTTTCACCCTAAAAAAATGCTCATTGTCTGTTGCCTTGTCATTTTGATATGGGATAGCTCCTGTATCATGGGGCAAGGGGTACGACGTTGGCGGTTCTCTATGATACACATGTACTTACAATGATAAGAACTTACCGGTAACTAAAGTTGAGTAGCATGAGGAACGACCCTCGTACTCAAAGGACATGAGATTTCTAGTTTATGATCTGTCAAGCATATAACTCAAATTGAACCTCACTTTAAACTTAACCACTTAAAGATGCTTATGATAGGGGCAATGAGAGCTCAAAGATAATGAGTACCATACTTTCAGCATTTGGAAGCCTTTCAAACTTTTCAAAACCTTTTCACTTTTTTGTTGAGTCACCACTTATTCTATGAGCACCTTCTTAAGGGCATAGTTGTCATTCTTAGTGTAATGTGCTTGTCTCAAAACATGGTTAATTGTGGTATAACTTTGATGCTTGTATCTTTGATATCTTTACTTCTAGTCTTCACTTGAACTTCAAAGGTGCCTTGGCATTTATGTTTTGCTCCACAATCAAAGGCAAGCGAGATACCACTCTATCATACCTTCTTATGAGCATTACAATGTTGCTTATGCTTATGTTTCATGCTGCTTATTATTATTATATTGGATTCTCTTCATAGCTTGCATGACTATTGATTAGACTTATTTGCATACTCCTTATTATGAATTGCCTAAGTATCTACTCATATGCTGAGAATATATACATCATATGAAGCAAATATGTTCGTGAAAGTTTCTTTTATCGCTCTTAGTTTTCAGCTGAATTGCTTGAGGACAAGCAATAAGCTAAGCTTGGGGGAGTTGATACGTCCAAAATGTATCTACTTTCCCGAACACTTTTGCTATTGTTTCTCCTCTAATTTGTGTGATTTGGATACAACTAACACGATCTGACACTACTTTTAGCAGAATTGCTTTGGTGTCTAGTTTTTGTGTACAAAATCAACTATCAGGAAAAATCCCGAAAAATATGCCAAAAATTATATTTCACCAAAAGACTCAAGGAGCCAGAAGACGAGACGGAGAAGGGCCACGAGGGGCCCACACCCCCTGGTGGCGCGGGCCAGGCCAGGCCGCACCAGGGGGTGGTGAGGCCACCTCGGCCACCCCCTCGACCTCTACTTCCGCCTACATAAGCCCTCTGACCTAAAGACAGAGGGGGGTTCAAAGTTTTTCCAGATAGAGTTCCGTTGCGCCGCCACCACCAGAAACGACGATTCGGAACCAGAAACTCCGTTCTGGCACCCTGCCGGGACGAGGAATTGGAGGAGATCATCGCCATCATCATCACCGACGCCTCTCCATCAACCATCCATGTTTCCCCCATCCATGAGTGAGTAATCCCACGCTATAGGCTCTAGTAATGGCAGGGATTGGATGAGATCTATCATGTAATCGAATAAGATTGTTAGGGAATTGTGCCTAGTATCTTTGTTAGTGCTTTTTGACATTGTTGCAACTTGTTATGCTTAATGCTTGTCACTAGGGTCTGAGTGCCATGATCTTAGATCTGAACATATTTATTGATTCATGATGATAGTATTGTTTATGATCTTATCTGCAATTTGTTTACACATATTATTGTCCGGAACCAAAGGTCCCGAAGTGACAGAAATTGGGATAACCGGAGGGGATGGCTATGATATGAGGATCACGTGTGTTCAAGTTGTGTTAATGCTTTGATCTGGTACTCAATTAAAAGGAGTACCTTAATTTCCAGTAGATTCCCTTGAGGCCCCGCTGCAACGGGCTGGCAGGACAAAAGATGTTGTGCAAGTTCTCCTTACGAGCATGTATGACTATATATGGAACACATGCCTATGATTATTTAGTACTTGGATGCTTTATCTTATTTATCTGCAAATACCCTAGATCTTGATATTACATGAATAGTCTTGTCCATGCAACGCCAAATCCTGCTGTTTGCTACTATTGTTACTACTGCCTTTATTTTACTGCTGCTATTACTTTGTTATTGCTACTACAAAACTATTGCTACTGATAAGCTTCACTTGTGTCGAATCAATAAATTAGGCTTTACTATCCTCGAAGACTGTTGCGATCCCCTATACTTGTGGGTCATCATCAAGCAATATCTTCTGGATTCATTAAGTGCTCATAGGGAAATTCATTTTCTTTACCATAGAACTTAGATGCTTCAACTCTTTTTATTATTTCAAGGTTAACTTCAAAATCATAATCCTTATCTTTAACGAATATTGCAGGTTCATTGCGTTTACTAGCAATAGGAAAGAATTTTCCTAGAGAAATTGTACTCAAGGTTTCTTCAAATTTATCCAAGTCATCTATCAAGACTCATAAAATCTTCAGTGAATTCAATATCCTCTTCATTAGGTGTCTCTTTAAAACTAGTGGCAATATCTTTTTCATTAACATGTTCATCTTTATCATCCATAGTAAAATTTATAATATTTTTTATCTGTTTTTGATATAAGGAAAGTAAAAACTGAAAGTAAATCTAATGAGAAACTCACATCCAAACAAGTTAAAGAAACCTCCCCAAGCTTAGATGATTGCAAGATATAAAACAAACTAAAACAAATCTAAAGTCTAGTGCACACAAGAAAAGAAACTTAAGCGCTACGTTCCCCGACAACGACGCCAGAAATTAATCTTGATGGCAACAATCATGTCCACTTTTCGTTGGGACTCCAAGTGCAGAGTGTTGTAGCAAGCTTATTTCCCCCACAAGGGTGACTTGAGCATTTACATCGTTATGGAAGTGTATTTATCTTCTCCTATTCAAGCAACCTGTAAAGTAAAATAATTTGTCTTGTGTCCCCAACTCCACCAAGTGGTTGTCAAGCACAAGCTTTTGTATTAGTAATATGAAACAAAATATAAATAAAGTAAAGTAATGCAAACTAGATGATATGGAAGATAGTAGAGTTGTTTTGGGGGTTTTATGAGTGATTGCAAGAAGGGAATTTATTTTTGTATTTTTAAATAATAAACTGCAAAAAATATAAAAGATAGTAGATGAAATGGAAAGGTGTTTATTATGATAAAAATCGCACCAGGGTTCATGGGTTCACTTGTCTACTCTCTTTTTAAGTTGTAGTGATCATAAAAGAATTTATCAATGATAAATATTCATGGAACTTTTATACGTGTTTGATAAGGAATCAATATGGGCATCACGTTCTAACATATAGATGAAATACATCTCTCTTATACTCCTCAAGAAAGAGAAACTCCATACAATCTTGAATTAAAACAAATCAGAGTATAGCTTTAAGTAATATAACATGATGTTTGAAATACAAATATGCTACTTTGATCTAACAAGATTATCACAATGTCACATGATAACTATAGCACATGATTTAATTTTATCCCTAGTGAGGCAACAAAAGAAAGGTAAAAACCAAAGTAGATCTTGAATATTGTTTGTCACAATTCAATCTCTACCACCATGCTACACCATCTAATGCACACTTCTCTCCATACAAGTTCTTACACACAAGTTGGATCAAAACAAACAATTAAGAACGGGGTACATAATATGCATCTATCCATACATCTTACACAAAATAAATTCCAATATCAAATATCAAATCATAGAACAAAGACCCATCACATAAGAATTGCAAATATGACCATAATCATGTAGGGTGATGAGTGCATATTTGCATTATATTTTAGATTATTATTTTGCATTGCAGTGGTAGGATCTTGGTATTTTACAGCGTTCGCACGCACCTTTTATATTTATTTTCATCAGGATCAGGACAGATGATGGATACGATGAATACAATTCTTGGATCGGTTATATTGGAGTGAAAAGGATCCAAAAACAATGTAAATCGCTTATTTGGGAAATACAATAACACCAGAACAAACCCCGAAGCGATTGGAGGACATAGAAGGTTTAACGATCAACTATACGACAGAAATAAATTCTCCGGTTGTTTCCCACCGTATAGTTGGCGCCGCCACCGCCTCCTCAAATAGTTTCATCCCGTATAACTGGATCAAGGAGACGACATACAGAACACCCAGAAATCACCAAAAACCTCACCTCCAGAAGGGATCTAGAGGGAAAACTTGCCCCAGGGATCCATCTTCGCCCTAAACAGATCTGGGAGGCCAAGGCATTGATCTCCATCTGCATAAACCGCTGCATCATCATCACCACCATCATATCCATACATCCCATCTAGATCTTGTTGTAATTCTAGCACTAGTTGTGGATTTATACAAGAACTATTCATCTATAATTATTTCCATTACCATTGCCATGATGCTGTTTGCCTCCATGTCTGAGTAGATCATTAGTTCTTGGGGAGATGGAGGAACCCTAGTATATGATTGAGATGAGATAGAGATTATTATGTTATACATCATTGTGTGTATGGGTTAATTGTCTTCATCTTGATGTTGAGAGTTGTGCACCTCTTTAATATTTGCCTCTTACGAGGACTTGATGAAGGGGATTACTTATTAGTAGACGGAGGGATGATAACACTTACTGTGAGTATAAATTCGTTGTCATCCTTTACGTACTAACTTGGAGAAGCAAGGAGAACTCATTAAGACATGTCCATTCCGCGGAAGAAATCCCTTAATAGCGGGATAATATGATTGATGTCGTTTATCTGTCAGCTGTAGTTATGAAGGATGATGTGAGCAATGGTTGCTGCCTATTCGTCCATATATGGAGCTCCTCCCACATACATACATGTCATGAGAATATTTGTTATAATAATCCTGACTACTCAGTCTAACCTGCTAGTGATGTATCCACCACTCCTCGAGAACGCATTTTTTGTTGGAGATATGCCCAAGAGGCAATAATAAAGTGGTTATTATAATATCTTCATACTTATGATAAATGTTTACATACCATGCTATAATTGTATTAACAGGAAACATTAATACTTGTGTGATTTGTAAACATAAAAGAGTCCCTAGTAAAGCCTCTTGTTAAACTAGCTTGTTGGTTAATATATGATCATGGTTTCCTGATCATGAACATAGAGATGTTATTAACAACAGGGTCATATCATTAGGAGAATGATGTGATGGACATACTCGTATAGTTAAGCGTAGCATAAAGATCAAGTCATTTAATATAGTTCATTTGCTATAAGCTTTCTGATACATAGTAACCTAGTTCCTTCGACCATGAGATCATGTTAATCACCATCACTGGAAGGATGCTTTGATAACATCAAACACCACACCGTAACTGGGTGGCTATAAAGGTGGCATTGAGTGTTTGGAAAGTATGGGTTGAGGCACATGGATCAAGAGTGGGATTTGTCCATCCATATGACGGATAGATATACTCTGGGCCCTCTCGGTGGAATGTCATCCAATTAGCTTGCAAGCATGTGAATGGATCACAAGGGATCACATATCACGGGAACGAGAAAAGAGTACTTATCGGTAACGAGGTTGAACTAGGTATGCAGAGATACTGACGATCAAAACCTCGGATAAGTAAACTATCGTGAGACAAAGGGAAATTGGTATCGTATGTAAGTGGTTCATTCGATCGCAAAGTAATCGTAGAAATATGTGGGAGCCATATGAATTTCCAGATTCCTCTATTGGTTATTAATCAGAGAAGTGTCTCGATCATGTCCGCATAATTCACGAACCGTAGGGAGACACACTTAAGGATTCGATGTTGTTGAGCAGTTATGGAATGATGAGTAAAGAGACCGAATGTTGTTCGGAGTCTCGGATGGGATCCGGGATATCACGAGGAGATCCGGAATGGTCCGAAGAATAAGATTCATATAAGGAAAGTCCTGTTTCGGAGTTCGGGAATGATTTCGGTGTTTTCATCGGGAATGTTCTAGAAGGGTCTGGAAGGTCCGGCACTCCGGAGGGGAAGGGTACATGGATGTGTCATGACAATGTGGAATGGTTGCATCATGTACTAGGTCACTTGGCTGTGCAAAATAAAGAGAAGAAATCAAATCGAAGTTTGAAAGTCAAACGCCAATTTGAAAAAGTCAAATCTCAAGTTTGCTTGGTGGAGGGAGAGTAGGAAACCTACTTGGGGAGGAAGTCCCACTCCCTCCCACCCGCCGGCCATGAGGAGGAGTTGGAGGAGGACTCCCTCCTCCCCAAACCGCCTCTCCCCTCCTATATAAGTAGGGGTAGGGCGCCCCCTCTCCACACACCTAAACCCTAGCCTCTAAGTCGCCGGCCACCTCCAAGCCGCCGTCGCCTAGGGCCTCCTCTAAACTCGGCAAGTTAGGGTTTCCCCAAACCCTAGCCGCCGACCAATCCCTCCCCTTGGTTCCCTCTAAACGGTAGATTGCCAAGGCCTCTCTCATACTCCACCATACTCGCTCCGGCTTAAGGCGAAGCCCTGTGAGATCTCCCCTCTACTTCCGGTACCACGCCGTCGTGCTGCCGGAATCGCGAGGAGAGTGCTACAACCTCCGCTGCCTGCTGGAATAAGGGAGAGGAAGGTCTTCATCGAGTACCGAACGTGTGACCGACTGCGGGAGCGCTGCCGGAACGCAGCGCCGGAAGGATCGTCTACGCGATCTTGAGATCGTCAAGTGTACGACTACATCACCCACGAGAATCTGCTCTCGTTAACCGCTTTGGATCTTCGAGGGTTAGTATTCTATCGACTCGTTGCTACAATCTAGTAGATAGATCTTGGCTCGATCATAGATTAGATCTTGATTGTGTGTTCATGCGGTAGAATTTTTTTGTTTTCCATGCTACGAACCCCTACAGTGGTATCAGAGCCGTGTCTATATGTAGATCTGTTGCACGAGTAGAACACAGTGGTCATTGTGGGCGTTGATGCTTTTGTTGTCGATTGCTTCTTGTGTACTTTGCATCTTGCGGGATGGTGGGATGAAGCGGCCCGGGCTAACCTTACATGACATCGTTCATGAGACTTGCTCCACGCTTGACATGCAACTTGTATTGCATAAGTGGCTTTGCGGGTGCCTGTTTCTCCCAACACAGTTAAGATTCAATTTACAACGGGTGATTGACAATACTAGTATCAATGTTGTGGTTCTTGTTCGTAAGTTAGAACGACACTTACTGAAAGCCCCAAACCACGTAAAACATGCAAAGAAAATTAGAGGCGTATAACTTTGTTTTGCAGGAGTGTGTTGTGATGTGATATGGCCATGATTGTGATTATATATGATGTATGCAATGTTCCTTATTGTAAGTCGACAACCGGCAGGAGCCATATGGTTGTCTTTTAAATCCGTTAAGTCCTTCATGACTATTATTCAAGATAATTGTAATAGTTGATGCTGGTGGACGACAACCATGAAGCGGCGCCATTGACCTTGACGCCACACCGGTGATGATGGAGATCATGTTTGTGCTTGAATATGGAGATCGGAAGCACAAGAAGAAAGGCCATATCATATCATATATTATGAATTGCATGTGATGTTAATCCTTTTATGCATCTTGTATTGCTTACTTCACGACGGTAGCATTATAAGATGATCCCTCAAGCACACAATTTCAAGTTTTAAAGTGTTCATCCTTAGTAACCACCGTTGCTAAAGCTCGTTGTTTCGAAGCATCACGTGATGATCGGGTGTGTTAGATTCTGCGAGTGCATACAACATGAGCAAGCCAGATTTGCTCATGCGGAAGCTAAGGTTTGATCTTGACGATCCTAGCATGTACAGACATGGTATTGGAACACGGATCACCGAAAGGTAAAGCATGAGTCATATAGTAGATATGATGAACATGTTGATTGTTCGCCACTGAAGCTACATCAACTCTCGTGATGATCGGTTTTGATGTGGTGGATTTGGTTCGTGTGATCACTAAAACAATGTGAGGGATATTGTTTTGAGTGGGAGTTCAACGACAATATGATTAAAAGTTGAACACTATTTATCATAAATTAAATCAAAGTGAATTTGCATAATTGTTGTAGTCATTGGCATCCGTTTACCACCTTGCGCTTAGTTATAATTGAGATGATAGAACTATAGAATTCTGGTTAGTTACTTTACGAACTGGTATCGTATTGTTTTGCAGTGTTAATCTAAAGTTTAAAAGTCCCATTGCAAACTTTCAGTAAGTTCCAGTTACTCCATGAAGTTTAATAATTGGTATTAAATCAAGAGTGACAATTCCAAGTGTTAGTGTATGAGTATCATGTTTGTCTCCATGATTCTTGATATTCAAAGGATTGTCTTAATATCAAGATTATCTAGGATCTGAAAGAGTTGTTTCAGAAACCATGATGTGTGGAAGATATTGTGATATCTGAAATGAAGTTTTAGTTGCAACATGATAGAGTATAATATGGCAAAAGTCATGTTTTCATATTTGATGAGAATTTGCAAAGGTTGGAGACACTAGTTGTCCTAATCCTCCAAAAGGTTTTGGAAAGCAACATTATACTCGCGATTCATCGTTATAAGCTAAAAGTAGCTTGATCATGGATAATTCCATGATAAGGGTGAATATTTGATGTAGGTAAAATGTTTACTACACCAAGAGATTACTAAAGAAAGGAATTTGAAAGAACACCAAACATTTGATGATGGTGCAAGTCCAAAGACATTGGTATTTTACTATACATGCTTTGGACTGTGTGTCATGTATATGGCTCCACTATTGATGTTGACAGATTCTTTCAAACAGAAAAGGAAATACTGAAAGAGAATCTCATAAATATATGGCAGAAAAAAAGACTAGAATTGTTCAGCTTAAGTATATAGATGATATACATGTTATGGCTATATTCTTTGCTTATTAAACAATGTGGTTCTTAAGTATTTGATACTGAATTTGTTGGTGTGAATCGTCATACAAAACAACACAATTCATGAACTACAATGGCCTAAGTAACTAGCAAAAGAATATGTGATGATGTTCATCAAGAACAAATAAAGGGTTATTGTGCTGCTTGTTAAACATCAAAGGTTGCCTTCAAGATTTGTTTTATCAGGTATTATGAGAACAAAAGGGTTGTTCAAATAATTGCCGTAATCCATAAAAGATGGATGATTCATAAATCTCGTTGGAGAAATCACATCCATAAAACTAGTGCTAAAAATGTCGAAAGACAAATTGATTGAAAGATCACTTAGGAAGTGACATCTCCGTTTAAATTATATTGGAAAGAAAACATGAAGAAACTCCATGTGGATGGAATTTTGGAGTCTTTTTGATTTTTGATCAAATGACGCTTGTGAAACTTTCCTAGAGATAATTAAAACTTCATTCATAGGCCAAAAGGGAACGAATGACTATCTTATTGGAACTTGTACATATTGTTATATGAAGTCCATTATGTATAGTCAAGAGCGATGGATTTCAACTTCATATGCTTTCTCCGAAAATTTGAGTGAATATATGAATATTTACTTAATAAGGATGAAGTATGAAACATTTGAAAAGTTCAAAGATTTTCAAGATGAAGTGCAAAATCATTGTAATAAGAATATAAATAGTTTATGATAAGATCATAAAGGAAGATATTTGAGTTACAAGTTTAGCATAATACCTAAGATTTAAGGAATCGTTCCGTGGATTTGCATTTCCCGAAACACCATAAGAGTATGGAGCGTTCGAGATATGTAATTAAACCTTGTTTGACATGGTAAGATCAAAGGTGTAATTCATAAAACTATCATTATATTTTAAAGATTAAAAGCTTTAGAGACTACCGTTTTTCCACTGAAAAGAGCTCCATCATAATCCGTTGAAATGACACCATATAAAGTTATGGTTTGGGATAAAACCCAAGTTGTCCTTTCTTAAACATTGGTATGCTATGCATAAGAAAGATGTTTGCAACCAAAGTCGGATGAACATGTCTTTGTATGTTATTTCGAATAACTATTCCTCCATAACATCGAAGACAAAAGTGTTTGTCGCTTAGAACGTCAAGTTTCTTTGAGAAGGAATTTTTCGTGAAAAGATAAGTGGGAGGACAATAGAACTTTGATAAGGTTAAAAGAACCTTAGCTATATGTGCAAAGTTGCGCAACACCGAAAGTGTTCTGGAGGCAGCAATAATGCTCATGGCTCATGTGCCTCAAAGGTTGTGGTCACAGAGATCTAAGTTCCTATTGAAACAAGTAGGTCGGGTAAACAATCAAATACCAAGATTTGAGAGTTAAATCATTATTTGACAATAATGATCCGACTACATGCAAAGAAGCGATGATGGGCCCTGAATCTGTCAAATGGCTTGAAGCCATAAAATCCATGATAGTTCCATATGCGAGAGATCAAGCTTTGAACTTGAAAGACCCTCTGGAAAGGTACAAGACCTTACAGTCGTATTTGGATCTATAAAAAAATAGACATGGATGTTTCACATCTATGAAATAGTCGACATGTTGGGAAAGAGTTCACAAATGTTCAAAGGTTGTATATGACAAGATTTGATCTTTCATAGCGATATTTAGTCTAGACAGATTAATGTAGCAAGCACTACATATAATTTTGTTATGTGGTAGTTGAATAAACAAAATAAGTTCTTCTAATAGAATTGTTACCTAGGACGTGTGCATAACACGGTCCAAAGGGTTTTGTTAATTCAATGGATGCTTAAAAACATATGCAAACTTCAATGGTTGAAGTGAGCATCGTGGAGTTGGAATCTTCACCATGATGAAATTGTTAAAAGAGTTTAAATTCATCAGAGATGATAAAGATGCTTGTATTTGCAAGAAATTAAGTGGGAGCGCTAAGACATATTTCTAATACATTATGTGGAAGACATAATGTGGATTGGAAATGATGTATCTTTTATTAACACATATTAAGAATTTCATCCCGATGAAAGACTTAGGCAAAACCCAAATATTTGGCATCAATAGACGCTAATATGGTTGTGCCGAAAGTACATAGATGATATATTGAATGAGTTCAATATAGAAACTACAAGAAAGGTTCTTGTCGCATAGAAAGGATTGAATGAGTTAAATATTGATGATATATTCAAGTGTATTGACACTTGGTAAGTGAAACAAAGATTCAAGTATAGATTGATACCTAATGTATGAAATCACAAAGAGTATTTATATCAATCATGCTGTGATATGTACAAATCCAGATATGTCCTATGCTCTAAATGATGTGAGCATATACCAGAATGATTTATAAGATGATCATTGGACAATAGTAAGGATATTCTTATGATCTTTTGGAAGAACTAAGAATATATTGTTTTGTAGAAGTGACAAATAGATGGTTAGTTCATTGTAAAAGTACTACATTGATACTAGTTTTGTCACAAAGTACAGATAAGTTTATCTCAATCTAAACTAAGTGTGTCACAATATGATGGAAAGTAAGTTCCATAATGGATTTGGATGAGTTCCAAAGTTAAGACATTGTGACAGATACTACAACAAAAGGCTAAGTATATGACTGCTATTATAGCAGCTAAAGAGGGCATTTGTGTCAAGTAGTTTGTTATCAAACTAGGTGTGGTTCACAGCGGGATAGTGTTATGAAGATATATTGTACGACAATATTATCAACATGTTTTAACCCCAAAGAACTAAAGGTCTCACCAAAGGACCAAATTTATACAAAGCTATCTCATTAGAGAATGAGTGATGCGTAGAGACGCAAAGACATGCAATTACACACGGACCTACAAGTGTCAGATCCGGAGATCAGTTGACCACTAGCAATCGTGTACATACAACACCGGAAAGCCATAGGTGTTGAATACACAAAGGTTTGAAACTAGATTATTGACTCTAGTGCAAGTGGGAGACTGTTGGAGATATGCCCAAGAGGCAATAATAAAGTGGTTATTATAATATCTTCATACTTATGATAAATGTTTACATACCATGCTATAGTTGTATTAACAGGAAACATTAATACTTGTGTGATTTGTAAACATAAAAGAGTCCCTAGTAAAGCCTCTTGTTAAACTATCTTGTTGGTTAATATATGATCATGCTTTCCTGATCATGAACATAGAGATGTTATTAACAACAGGGTCATATCATTAGGAGAATGATGTGATGGACATACTCCTATAGTTAAGCGTAGCATAAAGATCAAGTCATTTAATATAGTTCATTTGCTATAAGCTTTCTGATACATAGTAACCTAATTCCTTCGACCATGAGATCATGTTAATCACCATCACTGGAAGGATGCTTTGATAACATCAAACACCACACCGTAACTGGGTGGTTATAAAGGTGGCATTGAGTGTTTGGAAAGTATGGGTTGAGGCACATGGATCAAGAGTGGGATTTGTCCATCCATATGACAGATAGATATACTCTGGGCCCTCTCGGTGGAATGTCATCCAATTAGCTTGCAAGCATGTGACTGTCTCACAAGGGATCGCATATCACGGGAACGAGAAAAGAGTACTTATCAGTAACGAGGTTGAACTAGGTATGCAGAGATACCGACGATCAAAACCTCGGATAAGTAAACTATCGTGAGACAAAGGGAAATTGGTATCGTATGTAAGTGGTTCATTCGATCGCAAAGTAATCGTATAAATATGTGGGAGCCATATGAATTTCCAGATTCCTCTATTGGTTATTGATCGGAGAAGTGTCTCGATCATGTCCGCATAATTCACGAACCGTAGGGAGACACACTTAAGGATTTGATGTTGTTGAGTAGTTATGGAATGATGAGTAAAGAGACCGAATGTTGTTCGGAGTCTCGGATGGGATCCGGGATATCACGAGGAGATCCGGAATGGTCCGGAGAATAAGATTCATATAAGGAAAGTCCTGTTTCGGAGTTCGGGAATGATTCCGGTGTTTTCACCGGGAATGTTCTAGAAGGGTCTGGAAGGTCCGACACTCTAGAGGGGAAGGGTACATGGATGTGTCATGACAATGTGGAATGGTTGCATCATGTACTAGGTCACTTGGCTAGGCAAAATAAAGAGAAGAAATCAAATCAAAGTTTGAAAGTCAAACGGCAATTTGAAAAAGTCAAATCTCAAGTTTGCTTGGTGGAGGGAGAGTAGGAAACCTACTTGGGGAGGAAGTCCCACTCCCTCCCACCCGTCGGCCATGAGGAGGAGTTGGAGGAGGACTCCCTCCTCCCCAAACCGCCTCTCCCCTCCTATATAAGGAGGGGTAGGGCGCCCCCTCTCCACACACCTAAACCCTAGCCTCTAAGTCGCCGGCCACCTCCAAGCCGCCGCCGCCTAGGGCCTCCTCTAAACTCGACGAGTTAGGGTTTCCCCAAACCCTAGCCGCCGACCAAGCCCTCCCCTTGGTGCCCTCCAAACCGTAGATCGCCAAGGCCTCTCTCATACTCCACCATACTCGCTCAGGCTTAAGGCGAAGCCCTGTGAGATCTCCCCTCTACTTCCGGTACCACGCCGTCGTGCTGCCGGAATCGCGATGAGAGTGCTACAACCTCCGCTGCCTGCTGGAACAAGGGAGAGGAAGGTCTTCATCGAGTACCGAACATGTGACCGACTGCGGGAGCGCTGCCGGAACACAACGCCGGAAGGATCGTCTACGCGATCTTGAGATCGGCAAGTGTACGACTACATCACCCACAAGAATCTGCTCTCGTTAACCGCTTTGGATCTTCGAGGGTTAGTATTCTATCGACTCGTTGCTAGAGTCTAGTAGATAGATCTTGGCTTGATCATAGATTAGATCTTGATTGTGTGTTCATGCGGTAGAATTTTTTTGTTTTCCATGCTACGAACCCCTACATTTTTTCCTATTGAAGTTCTAAGCTTTCTTACATACGCGATTAATACTTTCTGTATTAAGTTTTACTTTACTTTATTTAATTGCTTCGCTCAACCAAAAATCCCAAAACAATTCTACTTTTCTTGCATCTTAGAATTATTCCTTAAGTACTTCGTTTAGTTTTAGTTAAAAGCGTTTTAGTCTTTCGCCTACTGCTCCCTATAGGATCGATATCTTTATTTTGAAACTAGCTACAAATGATATGTGCACTTGCAGTCATCATAGGGCAGCTCATATGGTACTAGATATGTGAAGAATAAGAAAGAAATAGATCAAGCTACTGCCACAAACCCATAGTATGGAGGTGGACTACTCCCTCTTCATCATGGTGATGATGCTGGAGATGTTGGAGAGGATAGAGATCCCCCAAAGGTGGCGCCGACGTAGTTTTCCCCTCCAATCTTTGCTGGATCTAACTTTGTTTGGTGGTATTTTCATTTCTGGTGCGATATGTCTCAAGGAATTCCCAGGGGATCCTTATATAGGGGTTTTTAAGTCAAGAGAACTATGTGGGCAAAAAAATCAAGGCGATCAGACAGCCAAGGAGCAAATGAGTGTAGGTGGAGCGCCACCTGGTCTTGGCACGCCAACCCATGCTCATTTGGGCCTCCTGACCCTCCAGGTGGGATTTTTGTGCTCTAGATGCTTCTCGTGGATAAATATTCGTATTATCAAAAGTTTAGATCCATTTGACTTCGTATAGGTCCTAAAACATTGAAAACAGGGTTTATTCTGTCCTGCCGGGTTATTGCCAAAATAAAGGGGATCATTGGTAAATCCCGAAAAATCATAACATTATATATGATGCAAATATATGGGTAAACATGTTAACAAACTACAAAGTTCATGTATGCATTTTACATGCATCAGCTACCCCTGTCAGCGTCAACGGCCGACGCGTCCAGTTCGTCTTCCTCCTCGCCTGCCACGTGAAGGGAATATGCCCTGAGAGGCAATAATAAAATGTTTATTATGTGTATTCCAAGTATATGATAGATGTTTATTTTGCATGCTATAATTGTATTAATACGGAAACGTTAATACATGTGTGTTTAATAAACAAACAGAAAGTTCCTAGTTATGCCTCTCTCATAAACTAGTTCGTTGATTAACAAGATGATCACAGTTTCCTGATCATAGACATTGGATGTTGTTAATAACGAGATCACAACATTAGTGTAATGGTGTGATGAACATTCATCCGAAGTATAGCATTACAATCAAAGTCATTGAGTTTATATTGCTATACACAACTTACGAAGTAGTCCTAATCCTTAGACCATGAGATCATGCCAATCACTAACACCAGAAGAGTTTCTTGTTGACATCAAACGTCACACCGTAACTGGGTGATTATAAATATGGCTTCAAAGCTACTAAAGTGTTATGTTGAGAATCATGGATCAAGAGTGGAATTTGTTCATCCCGATGACGGATAGATATACTGTGGGCCCTCTCGGTGATATCACATTGGTTAGCTTGCAAGCAAGTGATTTAATCACTAGAATGTTATATCACGGGAACGAGAAAAAGAGTGCATGTCAGTAACGAGATCAAACTAGGTATGGAGATACCGATGATCGAATCTCGGACATGTAACATATCGTGAAACAAAGGGATTAAGATACAAGCGTAAAAGGTTCCGACGATCACAGGAAAAGTCATCGTTGAATGTGTGGGAGTCAGTATGGATCTCCAGGTCCCGCTACTGATTATTGATCGGAGAAGGGTCTCGATCATGTCCGCATTATTCGCAAACCGTAGGGTGACACACTTAAGGGACACTGACATCCAGTTGGAGCAAATGTTTCATGCCGAAAGAATAAACAAGCGCAAGAATTTATTTTACTAGATACCGAAACAGGTTTTCGGGTGAAATTGCATAAAGAGGTTATGCATGTGAAATAGAATTCTATCAAAGGGTTATTTTTGAATGTTTGTCATTAAAGTAATTGACAAAATTCTGAATAAAATAAAAGAGTTTTATTTAATGAGAGTTTGCATTAAATTTGGTGGAAATTTAATGGCAAGTTTGAGTGGGATTTTAAGTGGAGGGAATTTAAAGGAATTTTGTGAGTGGAGTGTCCACCCACATGAAGAGGTGAGGGAAAGGGGGCAGCCCCCATGCGCCGGCCACCCCCTTGGGGTTCCCCCCTCCTCCTATAAAAGGCACCCCTCTCCTCACTTCTCACTCACACCTCCTCATGAAGGATCTCTCTCCCCCTCTAGAATTTATCCCCATGGTCTCGGACTAGCGAGATACATGTTCCCGGTGGTTATTTGGCAAGAAAGGATTGTGCTTCCGCTGCATCGCTGGAGCGAGGAGGCGGAGGTTTCTCGGTGTCTTGTACGTGTGTGCGAGCACGGATGCGCTGCTGCTTTGCGGCGCTAGGACTTCCTCTCGATCTTGAGATCGGCAAGAGATCGTCTACATCAACCACGAGTTGAACTCGTTAAGCTTTGTCGGTCTTCAATGGTATGTTCTCTACGGATATACATCCGCCCGTTGTTTGTATCTAGTAGATAGATCTTGGTACATAGTTGTTCCCATCGTAGGAATTTTTTTGTTTTCTATGCTGCGAACCCTACACCACGCCCTAGTAATGGTGCTGCTCGACGATCAGTGTTTTGTAGGCGAGCAGCCGATGCGTCCCGTCCGCTACGCCTCCCACCTCGTCTGTCAGCCCCTCCCACACATTCAATGGCCTTCTCCCTTCGCCTGGTATTAAAAACCCTTCTTCCCCCGCTCATTCAATGCATTCCCTCCTCTTCACCTCCTCTCCCGTCCTTCCCAACCACCACTCGCCGGCCATGGAGAGGTACCCCGGAGATGGCGCCGCTGCGAACGGTTTCGGGCGACGCTCACTGCACGTAGCCGATGCTCGGGCGCTGTGGGACACAGGATACTCGGCGCCTCCGGACATGCGGTGCCCTCACAACTGGTTCCTTAGCGTCGTCGGCGGACAACAACATCGAAGAGTGGATTCGTTGATGGAGCGCCACAGACAGGACGCTCGCTTGGGTCCTGGAGCACATCGCCGCCGACAAAAACCCGCCGCTGATGATGCCTCCACCCCAGCCACAACATCCACGCTATCCGGGCCAGCGGTGGGCACCGTGCCGATAGGCCGCCCGCTCTTCCTCGTCGAGATCTTCGTCATCGTCAACGTGCTACTCCCCCTACTCCACAACACCGACGCGTTTCTCCGCGCTCCTCACGTCGGTGAAGGACGAGTACGAGGAGAGCCCGTCGCCACACTAGGCGCTCAGGCGGCGTCGCCATGCGCCATCCCCTCCCATGGCCGCCTACGCCTCGCCAGGCCCTAGCGCCAGGTGACGAAAGAGTGGACGCCGCCGCTGGAGTACAAGGCAGCCTCCCTCTAGCTAAAGATCGAGGAGGAGTCGGAGGATTTTCCGGGGCCAGCGAGTCGCCGAACGCGTCTCCTTCGAGGCCCTGCCGCCAACGACGGACGCATTCGCCGAGGCTTGGTCCGCGGCGGAGTACCGTCGCGAGCAGGCCGAGCGCGCCCGCCGCCTCGGCCTGTTCATCGACCTAGAGGGCGACGACGATGGGGACGGCTACTCGGGCGACGACGATGGCGATTCCTGCCAGGCCTGCAGCACCATGCCGCCGCCGAAGCACGAGCCTAGCCACAACGACTACTACTGGTACTACCGGCGGGGATATACCGACGCTTTGACCTGGGCGGGCGTGGCCGCCACTAGTTTAGTTTTTCTTTCAAGTTTTGTACAAACACGTTTAAACTCACGAGTAATTTAGTATTTGTATAAATTTTTAAATGTTTGAATTTTTTGTATGGACACGAACTAGGAGCCAACACACCCTCCCCAATTCATCGACGTATCCAACTTCATTCATACCGGGTGGTGATGGTGACGGTGGTTGGAGATGCGATTATTTATAGGATGGAGGGAGTGTTATTTCCCATTATTTATGTTGTACTGTAAAAGATAAGAAAATACAGATTACTCAACACTCAAGTCGAGGCCTCGAGCATATCTGACGGCGTGGCAGAGGTACTCGTTTCCCTGAAGCACACGCACTCCTCCCTGCCCCTCTGCGAACCAAAAGCAAAAGTCCCCACAGGCAGACGGCGAACCCTAGCTTCGCCTCTTCGACCTTCACCCTCGTCACTCACGCGTGACACCCAGCGAGATGTCGTCGTCCGGCGGCGGTGGGCAGCAGTTCCGGTACACGCAGACGCCGTCCAAGGTGCTGCACCTGCGGAACCTGCCATGGGAGTGCACGGAGGAGGAGCTCGTCGAGCTATGCAAGCCCTTCGGCCGCATCGTCAACACCAAGTCCGGCGTCGGCGCCAACCGCAACCAGGCCTTTGTCGAGTTCGTAAGGACCTTCTACTACTCCTCTCACTCCAACCCCACTTTACCCCCCGGCGATCTCTGCGATCCGGTGGGGAATTCCCGATTAACTCAGCTGCTGGTACCTGGATACCCCTTTTAGTTTATTTGGCACGATCGTCCACGTAATTGAAAGTGAATCAACGGATCTAGCTAGCTTTAGCTGTGCAGTAGTGGGATTTCTCCAGCGCCGCAGATATGGATTTGATATTGTAGGGCGGTCGCAAAGCCATATACACGCCTAGAGTATATAGTAGATCGCAGACTTGGTTGGTTTATTTAACCGGCCCATCAAGCGGCACTTTATTTACCCTGGTGTCGGATTGATCAATCCATAATATATGAAGTTGTATGGTAATGATTTGTTGAGCTTTATATGGATCAGGTATGTGAGTTTTTTTTTAGCTCACACCACTATTTCCACATCTGCTTTGTTTAGTTTTGTCCAGGATTCATATGGATTGAAAGGCTAGGGGCTGTGGAATATGTGCAAGGCTGGATTTTGATTTTGTGCTGTATTTTGATTGGAATTTTCTGATTCGAGTTAATATAGTGAACGGGATTTTCTGATTCGTGTTACTATAGCTATGGAATATATCAATATTGTGAATTGATCTGTATCATACCATCATATCGCCAATCATGTGCAGCTAATATCTCTTGGTAGTTGGCTAGTTGCAAGATCCCATGTGTCAATATTCGTTTGGTCTTATTATAGGATTGTCTACATGAGTGGTGAGCTGGTTATCTTTAAGGCAGACACAATCTGGAAACTTTCTATTGCTCAAATTAATTTGTATATTGGACTTTTTTGTGAATACCACTACCTGTTTTGCATGTTGAAATTGATAATACCAGGATCACTTACGCAGAGCATTTATTCTTTGCAGACGGACGTTAATCAAGCCATTTCAATGGTTTCTTATTTTGCATCATCTTCGGAACCAGCGCAAATTCGAGGAAAAACTGTTTACATTCAGTATTCAAATAGACAAGAAATAATTAACAACAAGAGCCCTGGAGAGACTGCTGGAAATGTGCTGCTTGTTACCATAGAGGGCGTTCAAGCTAATGATGTCACCATTGATGTGATCCATTTGGTGAGTTATAAATTTATTTATTTGCTCCATCTTACAAAAATTACTTCGATGTTTGGGTTAATAACACACCAATAAATTTAAGTTTTCCTGGTCCTGTATTGATTGTCATTGGCTGAAGATATCCAAGGGAGTCTACCTGACCTGATCCTTGTAAATCAAAGATTTTTACATAGATGTTCATCTCGTAGTAATCTATTCTGCATGAATCAGCAGGCCCATGTTAACACGGAGAATATGTCGTTATCAACACCTGCAATTGGAGAGATACCATGTTTGTTTTGCTGCCTCTTATCTTCTAACTGTTGCATTTGAATTATGAACTTTCTCAACTTGAGGATGCCATTTTCTAATTATCCTTCGTCATCACGCTTATCTCCGGTGTAGGTCACCTCCCTGTTTATCCAAGTTATTGATGAAAGGTTAAATTTCCAACCTTTAGAAGATCAGTATATCTTTGGTGCTTCTTTTCAGATCATTTTGTTAGGGGTTATTTCCAGCCAGCTGTTAATAGTACAGTTCAATTTCATTCATTGGCTGTTGCGTGCATTTTCTAAGACCTCCCCCCTTGTTTTGTGGTGGAAAACGGATAAGGTTCAAGAGTTAATTACCTTTGTTTCGACTTCTGTCTTCTGGTTCATGCATTATTCATCATGGAGAAGTGAACATTTACTAATTGAGTGTATCCTGCAATTGTTTATATGGTTAATTGTTTACGGTAGATTGGTATCCCAAGATTATTTTTCTTCTTTTACTAATATATATGACTCTTTTCTCGTGTTGTATTTCAGGTTTTCTCTGCTTTTGGATTTGTTCACAAAATAGCCACGTTTGAGAAGGCTGCAGGTTTTCAGGTAATTTCATATTTCAATTTTCTCAAGTACTTGATCATTACAAAAGACAAGGCCTCCATCTTAAATTTTCCAACAGGCATTGATCCAGTATACTGATTCACCCACTGCTTCAGCCGCAAGAGAAGCCTTGGATGGGAGAAGCATACCAAGGTGATATCTATTAATCTTAGCTTGTATATTGCGTTGTTAAATGCTGTTCATACTTTATACTGTTGTGTGTCTCTCATAAACTGAATTTATATGAGACTTGAATACAATGTAGGTACTTGCTTCCGGATCATGTATTATCCTGCCACTTGCGGATTTCTTTCTCTGCACATAAGGATTTGAATATTAAGTTCCAATCACACCGCAGCAGGTATAGTTTATAGTTCAATCTGTTGATTGGTTATTGTTATTTCTGATAAAGGATTTATGTCTATATGTCATTTCCTCCCAAGTCATGATCGTTCACTGGTTATTGGTGTTGCTAAATGAGTAGATTCCTGATGTCAATGCTTATAATCACTTGTTGGAGCAGACTAATTGGGAAAATCGGAAGGGATACAAATGCATGGGTGGATAGGATGCCCTTTCTAATTTATTGAAAAATGCCGTGAAACAATAATATTATCTGCAAGTATGTTAGGTCAATCAAGATCATATTAGTCACAGGCCCTTATATAGAAACCACAAGACCTTTGTTTTATTTTCCTCTGGAATAGTAGTCCTACAACATTTGGTGAGAATGTAAGATCCTCATTCCATGGATATCTGGATTGGGTGGCTTACATCATAGTAACACCTATCTTTCAAGTTTTATGACCTTTGGGGCTATTTGTTTGGAACATATTTTGGGTGGCCACGTGGTTGAACCTATTGTACATAGATGCAGCTATAAGTCTGTACTTGTTGCGGGACTCGCTTCTTTTCATTTGTTGCTCCTTATCTTATAGTTCCTTTTCCTATTAATTGAATTACTTGTTTGATATCTTGTTTAAAACATGTTTTTAATCTGCCGTTATTTTTGTTTCTATTTTGCAGAGATTATACCAACCCCTATCTTCCAGTTAACTCCTCTGCCATCGATAGTACATTGCAGGTAATCTTTCTACACATGATCACGGACATTCTAATGAGTTAATACCATCTGTTTTGCATTTTATTTATGTGATCCTGCTATTTTTTGCATGAATTTCCCTTTGATATGCTTTGGCAGCCTGCTGTTGGTGCCGATGGAAGGAGGGTCGAGGCTGAGGGCAATGTTCTTCTTGCGTCAATTGAGAATATGCAATATGCGGTTTCAGTGGATGTTCTTCATACTGTAAGTAAATTTTTGGATACATATTTGAATATGCCTTGAGATTTTGTTTCAGTGTGTTTATTTTGTGCTGATTATGATGAATTATTTCAGGTGTTCTCTGCATTCGGTGTAGTCCAGAAAATTGCTATTTTTGAGAAGAATGGTGGAACGCAAGCTCTGATTCAGTACCCTGGTGTGTACCAAAGAATAGATCATCTTGGGTGTTAAATATTATCGCATCATTTTTGTGCTTAACTTGTCTTTTCATTTTATTGCCATGTGAACTGGCAGAGGGTAGCCCCCCCTCTCCCCCCTACCCCCACTCGCTCTCCCCCCTCCCTCCTTCCCTCCCCCTCCCCCTCCCTCTCTCTCCCCCTCGGTGCTTTTAAGTTTTATTCAGTAATTTGATTTGTTGAGGTTAGCACACTTTGACGTATATTAGTGGTGGCTATCAGCCACCCCTAATTTTTGTCATCGGTCAGTGTAGCAGAACATAGCATGTTTTGTACCTTTATATTTTGCCAATTCTTGAACTAAACGGTGCAGACATGCTTTTCCTGTACTGTAGCTTCAAATAAGACACTTTCAGTATGTGTAGCCCTTTTACCTGAAATAATTAATCTTAGAATACTACCATTCATTTTCTTTGTTGGCCACACATGTGAGTTGATTATGGTTATTCATTACCTGATTATTTCATCACATTACCATTCAGATGTAAGTACGGCTACAGTTGCAAAGGAAGCATTAGAAGGGCATTGCATCTACGACGGTGGCTACTGTAAGATTCACCTGTCATACTCTCGTCATACTGATCTCAATGTAAAGGTATAATGGGTTCATTTTGTGTAGTGTGTTTTCGGCTTGAAAACCATTTCAACAATATGATTAACTGCCTTTCTAGAACCCTCCATTTCAAAATCCACCTTGATTTTCCTTGCCATGAAAACTGTATCTCTCTTTGTTATTCAGGCTCACAGTGACAAGAGCAGGGATTACACAATCCCAGAAGGAGCACAGCAAGCAGCACCGCAGTCAGCCGGTCTACCACCTGCATCTGCTGGGTGGCAAGGTAATCCTCAAGCAGTTGGACCATACGGACCACCTGGTGTCGCTCCTCAAAACCACAATACGAATGGACAAGTGCCCAATTGGAATCCCGGTAACTCAGGGTACCCACCAGCTCCTGGCAACTCAGGGTATCCCCCAGCTCCAGGCCAGTATCCTGGCCAGATGTACTCAGCCCCGCCACAATATGCGACATCAGGGGGCTTCTCTGCCCCTCCTCCACCACCGCCTCATGAGATGCACCCTTCACAGCAGCGCGAGATGCATCCTTCACAGCAGATGCCACCTGCCCATCATGGAAACCAGCAGAGACCAGCAGGTGCCCCTGGATCTGGCCAACAGCCTCCCTACTACCACAATTGAAGTTAATTGTGCTTTCATGACTGTATCTTGCCATATCCCGATTCAGTTATGGCGCAATGTAATTCTGCAGTACCGCTATCCGGGTTATGTTTTTAACCCCTTCTGCCCTTCCATGAAACATTTTTGTCAATGTATTCTCATCATTCTCATTTTGTTGGTACCAGAAATTGGTGGAAAGCTGCTTCCTTAAAATGCAAAAGAAGTCTTTTTTTGCTTCCACTGTCAATTTATTTGTTACTGCGCTTTTATTACTCCCTCCATCCAAAAAAGACGTCACATATTTGTTTAGATTTAATGTATCTAGACAGTTTTAGTGTATAGATACATGTGAATCTGGGCAAATTGGCACCCTTTTTGGGATGAGTATATACTACTCCCTTCGTCCTAAGGATGTCTTAAATTTATTTAAATTTGGATGTATCTATACCCCTTCCATATTAATGGCATCAACTTTGTAGATTTGTATGTATCTAGTCAAGTATTTGGACTAGATGTGAATAGTATCTGAATTTAGACAAATCCGTGACATCCTGTCTATCCAGATACATATAAAAAGGATGTCGCGGATTTGTCTAAATGCAGTATATATATATACTATGTAAGTTTTAACACAAATCAAGTTAGGATAGAAAGGAGGTTTCAGCACACACGCAGCACAGCTTTTATTCAACATTGATATCTGGCAACCGATTTACAGTACTTTGGGATTCTGGACCATACCACGGTACCGAAACAGGCAGAATAACAAAAAGATGCTACCCAAGTGAATGTATACTGAACCGTTTTCAAAAACTGATCAATTAGACCTTACTTCTATATAACATATGTCGAGTGCACTTGCATGGAAGCCAAATCAACCATGCTGTTCGATGCAACTTTATCTACTGCACATTCTACTGTGTACCCCCATTACATTTAGGAACAGAGCAATATCTTCTATGTACAACAAAAACAAGTAAATAAAAACAATACTGTGTTCTTGTCGGCCTGTGCTTGGAAGAACAAGGATTAACTAGAGAAAATTAAGGGGGAGAGTCCATATGCCTCTGTGCCTCATCAAGTTGATCAGCAGAGCCTAAGGCCCCGCTTTGGTTCACCGTTGTTTACTTATGAACATTCTGGCATGATAGCTGTTTGAATCAAAGCTTTCCACACTTGTTTACTTATGCAAAAGATGCAAATATAACTGTACATCAAGTCATTCATCATGAATTTCTGGTGGATCTTTTTTCACTTGGCCTTGTCTCAGTAGGCTTACAAGGAATTCCTTCAGATGGAAGATGTGTGTTAGCATGCTGTCACTATTAGCCAGAATGGAGAGGCTCAGAGGCTGATGTTCGGACTTATATATGGGGAAGTACTTAGTTTTCCTCTCAACATTTAAGGTTTTAATTGGTTTTCAGCCAGTGCCACCTCACTTTAAATGGATCGGTAGAGCTGTTGAAATTTGGTGAGTTTTGGGCTGTTGGCCTATTAGACAAATTCTGAAATTCTCTTTGGCCCACTTGTGTATGACAGCATATGACTGTGCTAGTGGTGCTAAAGTTTAGACACACCTTGCTAGTTGAAGGGGAGTTGGACCACCTTATATAGTAGAGCGTTACACCACTCACTAAGATGTGACAAGAAAAGTAGCCCTCGCGCACTCCTCCTCCGATGCCGCCCGCCTCGCCACGCCTCGTCGCGCGCACGCCGCGGGTTGCGGGTTACGGGAATCTCGCCGAGCCGAGCTTTATTTTGTTGGTTGGGAAAACTGATTATGAGTCATTAACGAACGCGTTAATTACAGCCGTTTCCAGTTTTTATGGATGTGGCTGTTACCGACTCGGACGTGGGTTGAGCCCACGATCCTCCTAACCTGCACTATATGAGCGTCCGGGCTAAACCTAATTGGCACCGAATCAATCCTTTTGATGGCATGCACTATAAGAGATGGCGCAAGAGAGCAGTTCTTTGGTTTGAAAACCTAAACTGCTATAGCGCCACTCTTGGCAAGCCTGAAGGAGATCTTTCTGCTGAGCAGGAAGCAAACTTTAAGAAAGCCGATACCATGTTTATGGAGGCTTTGTTCAGTGTTCTTGGGGACAACATTGTTGGCCCTTATATGTCATTTGATAATGGCAAGGACGCGTGGGAAGCGCTCGAGCCCAAGTTTGGGGTCTCGGATGCTGGCACTGAGCTGTATGTCATGGAGCAATTCTATGACTACAATATGATTGATGAGCGCTCCGTCGTTGAGCAAGCTCATGAGATACAATCACTTGCCAAAGAACTTGAGCAGTTCAAGTGTTCCTTACCGGACAAATTTGTGGCTGGTGGCATTATTGCCAAGCTTCCTCCTTCGTGGAGGAACTTTGATACTTCTCTGAAACATAAGAGACAAGAGTTTTCCGTTACGGATCTCATTGGGTCTCTTCATGTGGAAGAGAAGGCGAGAGCAAAGGACAAAACTGCTCGAGGACTTGAGGGAAGTTCTACTGCCAATTTAGTGCAGAGGAAAAACTTCCAATCCCACAAGTTCAAGAATAAGAACAAAACTGAAGGAAAGGAGAAGTTTGATGGCAAAAACAAGGCCACGCACTCAACCAACTTCAAGAAGAAAAATGATAAGAGGAAAGGCTCTTGTCACGTCTGTGGTGATCCTGGTCATTGGGCTCCTAGTTGCCCTAATCGCTTTGACAAGCGTCAACATGGGAACAGTGGCAATGCCGCTAATGTTGTTATTAGCGATACTGAGATGAAGGATGCTGGGTACGGTATTTTACCTACTATCCTTTCAGTATGTCATTCTCCTGATTGGTGGATAGACACAGGTGCTAATACACATGTATGTTCTGATATTTCCATGTTTTCCTCTTATCAGGTCTCAAGGACCTCTTCCGTGCTGATGAGAAACGGCTCACGTGCTTCTGTTCATGGTGTTGATACGGTAGATCTGAAGTTTACTTCGGGGAAGACCGTACAGCCGAAGAACGTGCAACATGTTTCCTCCATCAATAAGAATCTCGTCAGCGGATCGCTTTTATGTCGAGATGGCTTTAAGTTGTTTTTTGAGTCCAATAAAGTTGTAATTTCTAAATATGTACAATTTGTTGGAAAGGGTTATGAGTGCGGAGGTCTGTTTCGCTTGTCTTTGTCAGACTCATGTACTAAAGTTATTAATCATGTGTGCAATGATAATGAGTCCAATGTTTGGCATTCACGACTCTGTCATATTAACTTTGGTTGCATGACGCGGCTAGCCAATATGAGTTTAATTCCGAAATTTACCACTATTAAAGGTTCTAAGTGCCAAGTTTGTGTGCAAGCAAAGCAACCCCGCAAGTCTCATACGGCTGCGGAACCGAGAAACTTAGCACCGCTAGAACTTATACATTCAGATCTTTGTGAGATGAATGGCGTGTTGACAAAAGGTGGAAAAAGACACTTTATGACGTTGATTGATGACTCCACTAGATACTGCTATGTTTATCTCCTGAAATCTAAAGATGAAGCTTTGAACTACTTCAAAATCTATAAAGCTGAGGCAGAAAACCAACTTGATCTTAAAATCAAGCGGCTAAGGTCGGATCGTGGTGGAGAGTACTTTTAAAACGAATTTGATTTATTCTATATAGAACACGGTATTATACATGAGAGGACGCCTCCCTACTCACCTCAGTCTAATGGGGTGGCCGAAATAAAGAACCGCACTCTAACTAATTTGGTTAACGCCATGTTAGATACATCGGGTCTTTCCGAGGAATGGTGGGGGGAGGCGCTAATGACTGCGTGTCATGTCCTAAACCATGTTCCTGTAAAGGATAAAACCATGACTCCATTTGAGGAATGGGAAAAGAAAAGGCTTAAACTCTCTTACTTACAAACTTGGGGTTGTTTGGCAAAAGTCAATATTCCAATACCTAAGAAGCGAAAGCTTGGACCAAAAACCGTTGATTGTGTTTTTCCGGGATATGCTTTTCATAGCATTGGCTATAGATTTTTGATACTCCCTTCGTCCCAAAATAGATGTCTCAAATTTTGTCAAAATTTGGATGAATCTAGACTATTTAGTATATAGATTCATCCAAAATTTGAAAAACCTAAGACATCTATTCTTGGACGGAGGGAGTAGTAAAATCTGAGGTACCCGACATGCATGTTGGTACAATTATGGAGTCGAATGATGCAACTTTCTTTGAGGACATCTTTCCTATGAAAGGTATGTCTAGCTCATCAAATCAGGAGATGACTAGTTCATCTAGTCAGGAATTTTCTATAATTCCTGAACCCACTATGCCGATAGAACACTCTGATGATCATGTGGAGGATGACAATGAAGCTCTCAAGAGGAGCAAGAGACAAAGGACTGCAAAGCCATTTGGTGATGATTTCATTGTGTACCTTGTGGATGATACTCCCACTTCTATTTCAGAAGCCTATGCATCTCAAGATGATGACTACTGGAAGGAAGCTGTCCGAAGCGAGATGGACTCCATCTTAGCTAATGGTACTTGGGAAATCACTGATCGTCCTTATGGGTGCAAACCTGTAGGATGTAAGTGGGTGTTCAAGAAAAAGGTTAGACCTGATGGTACTATTGAAAAGTACAAGGCACGTCTTGTGGCTAAGGGTTATACCCAAAAGGAAGGTGAAGACTTCTTCGATACCTACTCACCTGTAGCCAGATTGACCACTATTCGAGTACTACTATCCTTGGATGCCTCACATGGTCTTCTCGTTCATCAAATGGACGTTAAGACGGCTTTTCTAAATGGAGAGCTAGATGAGGAAATTTATATGGAGCAGCCTGACGGATTTGTAGTAGATGGTCAAGAAGGAAAGGTGTGTAAGTTAGTGAAGTCTTTGTATGGTCTTAAGCAAGCTCCTAAGCAGTGGCACGAGAAGTTTGAAAGAACTTTAACTACTAAAGGCTTTGTTGTAAATGAAGATGACAAATGTGTATACTATCGCCATGGTGGGGGCAAGGGAGTTATTATGTGTCTCTATGTTGATGACATATTGATATTCGGGACCAACCTCGCTGTTATCGAGGAGGTCAAAGAGTTCCTATCTCGCTGCTTTGAGATGAAGGACTTGGGAGTGGCTGATGTAATCTTAAACATCAAGCTACTAAAGGATGCCAATGGTGGGATTACACTGCTTCAGTCTCACTATGTGGAAAAGATATTGAGTCGCTTCGGGTATAGCGACTGCAATTCTTCTCCAACGCCTTATGATCCGAGTGTGCTACTTCAAAAGAATCGAAGGACTGCTAAAGATCAATTGAAATATTCTCAAATTATTGGCTCGCTCATGTATTTAGCCAGCGCTACTAGGCCTGACATCTCCTTTGCTGTAAGCAAACTGAGTCGATTTGTGTCAAATTCTGGAGATGATCATTGGCATGCTCTTGAAAGAGTTTTGCGCTATTTGAAAGGCACTGCGAGTTATGGTATTCACTATACTGGGTATCCTCGGGTACTTGAGGGTTATAGTGACTCAAACTGGATATCTGATGCTGATGATATTAAGGCCACAAGTGGTTATTTGTTTACACTTGGTGGTGGCGCTGTTTCGTGGAAGTCTTGCAAGCAGACCATTTTAACAAGGTCAACAATGAAAGCTGAACTCACAGCATTAGACACAACCACTGTTGAAGCAGAGTGGCTTCGTGAGCTCTTGATGGACTTACCTGTGGTTGAAAAACCAATACCCGCCATCCCGATGAACTGTGATAATCAAACTGTGATCGTCAAAGTAAACAGTTCTAAGGATAATATAAAGTCATCAAGGCATGTGAAGAGGAGATTGAAATCTGTCAGGAAACTGAGAAACTCCGGAGTTATTGCGTTGGGTTATATACAAACATCTAAAAACCTGGCAGATCCCTTCACGAAGGGTTTATCACAAAATGTGATAGATAATGCAACGAGGGAGATGGGTTTGAGACCCACGCTATGAGTTGATCCCAGTGGCAACCCACTCTATGTGATCGGAGATCCCATGAATTAGAGCTGGGAGACAAGCTGTTGGTCAGCTGAGAGGAGAGTATACCCATATTATATTTATATCTCCATAAAGATGCAATACTCTCTTAATCTGCATGGTAGGTTGATATTTATCTTAATATGTTCCAAGTGGCTTTTATCAGCGGAGATGTTGTCCTGCAGAACATCTCTTGAGAAACACACCTATATGAGTCTGACTGTCAAACATCGCAGTCCGTGAGAGTTGGGTGCTCTCTAATAAACTCATGAAAGGCCCTGGAGTATGACACATAAGCTCCAAACCGCGGGGAAGCCGACGGTAGCCCTGTATTGGTCTAGATTTTGTGTGAAACTAGCGCACAGAAAACTTGTAGTTCAAGGCATAGTCCACTATTCAAGTTGCTAGCTAGTGTAGCATGAAGTTTAACGTGAAATTTCAACTTAACAGTCTCCACTATATACTGGTATATAAAACAGTGTTCTGGAAGAAAAGTGATGTGATATGCCAATGAGACTTTATGGGGAATTGTTGGAATTTGGTGAGTTTTGGGATGTTGGCCCATTAGACAAATTCTGAAATTCTCTTTAGCCCACTTGTGTATGACAGCATATTGCTGTGCTAGTGGTGCTATTCACATTGCTAGTTGAAGGGGAGTTGGACCACCTTATATAGTAGAGTGTTACACCACTCACTAAGGTGTGACAATAAGAGTAGCCCTCGCGCACTCCTCCTCCGACGCCGTCCGCCTCGCCTCGCCTCGTCGCGCGCGCGCCCGCCGCGGGTTGCGGGAATCTCGACGAGCCGAGCTTTATTTTGCTGGTTGAGAAAACTGATTATGAGTTATTAATGGACGCATTAATTGCAGCCGTTTCCAGTTTTTATGGATGTGGCTGTTATCGACTCGAACGTCGATCCTCCTAACCTGCACTATATAAGCGTCCGGGCTAAACCTAATCGGCACCGAATCAATCCACACACGCGCCTGCCTCCAGAACCTTGTGCCACCGCTTTCATCTTCCCCATCCCGGCTTGCGGCGTGCACCGCAGATCGGGACAGTAGGCCTTCGGAACCCCGCCTCTCGTGAACCTGTACGGGTGAGGGGCGATCAGGTTTTTTGGGAGCGCTCAAGCGCGACTACTGGCAACCACGACGTCGTCCGACGACGAGTTCCCGAACGATGACTACTTCCCGGACGTCTGCGACCTCTTCGGCAACCTCAACATGGGCGACAGCTCTGCGGCTACTGCTGCAACTGCATCGTATGTGATCTCAATCTCTTTCTTTCAGATTATGCTAGAGTTTCTAGTTCTAGCGTTTGGCGTAGATGTGATAGGTTTGTCTTGTATAGATGTAATTTGTTCATCTACTTTGTTGATCTGCATGATTGGTTTTAGTATTGTTTGTATAATCATGCTTTATCAGTTTATTATTCGGATTAAATCATATGGATTATTGCTTATATTTTCAACAAGAGCTGCTGGCTAGGAAAAATTTCCAAGTTCAATCCTACAACCGTGGAACATTACAATGTGCACAAAAAAACTCTTACCCACCTGTTTTGGAATTGTCCTTTTGCAGCTCAATTTAATTCACGTATTATATTTCAAAATTAATAAAAAATTATTATTTTTAAAAAATAGCCAATGTTTGGATTATGTTTGCCCACATAGGAGAAAAAAAAAATTCAGTTCTAGAAGCTTATGAACATATTAAGGAAAAATTGGGTGTTCCTTTCTTCATAGAAATACCGATTATTGCTTCTTTGGGATCTGGATTGTCAGAAACAACAAGGTATTTATAGATTAAAGGCCATGTCATAGGATGGAATGCAATTTATTTGCTCCATCTGCTTGGGCACAGGATCAAGAATAAATATGCCCAAAAATTTAAAGAATGGTTGAGGCAGCTTCACGTCTGCAAAAAAGGGAGACAAATCTCTGCCTAAATTGCTACAAACATGGAAGGAGTAAATAAAACTGTAAAATCCCCCAAGGCTTCACATTAGGTAGTTATTACAAGAGCTATCAATGGTTTGTGCAGAACAGTTTTTGTGAAATGTTAAGTGAGCTCATACTTGAACCACCTAGCATGAAATACCCTCGGTTACAAATTAATTGACACAACCTTGTTTAGATACAGACGTATCTACACATTGCTACAATGTCATTAAAATTATTCTATTTATTTATTGTCAAAAACAAATGGGACAGATAAACTTGCAACTCTCATACTCACGTGCTCATCTCAAATGGAACGATAATACGCTATGTCCTCCCTCATCGTCCTTGTACCCACACAAAATATACAACACACAAAAGTTGAGTGGCGAATGTGTGGGAAAGAGAGGACAGGAAATCCAGCATGGTCGTTTCACGATTGATTGCGCTCAACCCATCCGTCGCGTCACCATGGTGGCCCGCGTGAGAGAATGGCACCGGGAGAACAGAGAGAATCAATCACCATGTGTTGCACCACCACCGATGTGTTGCATTATTATTTTAAAATGCTGCAGAACTTTTTTATGGAGTATTTTTGTTGTAATTTCTCTTTAGGGGAATGACTAGGGAACATTGGTGCGGCGACACGCCGCACCCGTGGTGATAGTTTTCTCTACAACCAAGTTATGATGTATATGTACTTTTAAACTTCAGTGGAACTCCTATTTGTAGTACTTCCACTAAGACCGACCCAAATTAGTTGACGTAGATTTGTGTAGATTCGATTGTATCTAGACATGATTTAGTAATAAATACATCCATATCTTCATATGTGAGTAATAAATACATCCATATCTTCATATGTGAGTCAAATAATTTAGGTCGGAGGGAGTAGATTTTAGTTGTTCCTGAGTACATGCTTAATGATTTGCAGATTGGCTTGTTGGCAGGGCGATATTTAATCGGATGTGATCAAGTCAGTCACGTGTAGTCTGAATAATTTATGGCATGTTGCTTTTGTGTGACGGTCAAAACCTATCATGAGATGCAACAGAGTAAGTTCAAACTTTTCAGAACATTCATGCACTGGAAAGAAGGATCCATCTAGTTGTCTAGAAGAAGTAAATAAGATATGGTTATGAAGTGCAGATGCTCAGTATTCACTGATCAGGAACAGAACAAAATCATTAGAGAAGCAAAACAACACCGTATGAGATGTCCGGTAAGCGGAACACTTGAAAAGTGGCATTGAACACATCTGTACCATTACATGCGCATTAGTACATTCGACATTGCTCCTAGTGTTCCGGAGGATATATAATTAACCAACCAGGACATCTTTGCCATATATGCTCCCTCATGCAGTTCCAGTATACCCAACTTCTCTCACGGATACCCAACTTCTCTCACGGTCTGCAAGCCATGGAATTCAAAAGATGCCATGTAAAAAGAAAAATACATTATCAGTTAGCAACATCTGATAATATTCATGTACTACAAACTCTCGAGATTCTAGTCTAATATTTTTACCAAGGGCAAGAAGAGTAAGTTGGTCACGGCAACCTTAAGAAAAGCACAACACATGACAAACTTGTAGACGACGAACCGCTAAGTTCACATTGACTGCAGCAGGATCACTACATAACTATAAAGTTAAGCAGTTGTGCTCTTCTAGTACAGAAAAAGGAAAAATCATATAAACAGAAGGCAAGTTCAGAAAATGACTCCTGCATGTGGCAATTACATATTTCTTTTCTAGGCCTTTCTCATGGGAAAATATTTTTTGGAAAGAAAATTTGTACTGATATATCACGAATTTCTTCATGGGAAATGTAAATGAGTCAGCTACAAAGAATCAAACCTTATGTTATCAAAACAGTATTATTGTCAGGCATAAACCACCAAAAAGAACAACCCGACAACTTGCATCACATTGGATTGCCTCGGATCACATCACTTGGTAGATTTGTGATAAAATCAGTTAAGGCATCTTATTACCAGAAGCCGCTTTTATTGTGACTGGCATGACATCTGGGGTACTCTCTCTGAGTCGGTTTACTCGGCGCGTCTAAAAATTCTCTATGTGGTTGGGTGAGATTTTGAAGGTTCAGAAGAAAAAAAAATTAGCAAGACAATTATCCCACCATGCCGCATTATAGGTAATTATTTAAGTGCAATTAGTAAGAACAGAGCAAAATAATGGATTAACTGCTTGCTTGATGTAATCTAAGTATAGTACTTCATCTAATGATCTGTCAAAATGGTAAAACCAATTGGAAACTAAGCAGCATAAAACTTTCAATAAAATACAAAAACACAAATGCATATACATATGAAGATAAATTTTATAAGAGAAAATCACAATGGATCAGCTTTGGCCAAGTATTATAAACTCGGAGGTTGAATTCTTGTACGTTGTATGCATATCCCACTCATACTGTGAAGCCATATGATTGTATCTTGTCAAGAGTAATAATGAAAGACTCTGAATTTCTCCTGCATTAAATGGACATAACTTGTAAGATGGTACTCAAAATTTCCGTTTTGAGATAGTATATTATGATTACCTAACAGATTTAGGAGACAATAAAAATTCGCAAGTAGATCAGAGTGCAAGGTTTTCTTCCATGCCACACTAATTTATTAACCTGAAATTTATCCAAAGTGTATATCTCGAAAACATGAGTGTGCATGACTAAGGAAAATAAATGTTTATAATAAGAACTATACAACCAGTCTACTACTAATCAACTATAACACATACCTACTTCGAAAATCAACATAGAATCGACTTATCCAATGACTGTTGTTCTATCCTCCCTGCACACAACACTGTTAATGGATTGACTCATCCAGTGCAGGTTTTTCTGTCCTCCTTACAAACAATACTGTTAGCAGGTATTTGGTCGAACATGTAGTATGCACACACAAAAAAGTGGCTAGATTGGATGGAGCTTTCTAAAATCGAACGAAACTACTAAGCATTGATTCTCATGTTTACCGGTGCTGGTTGTTGTCCTTTTGAGCGCCGATGAGGAGGAAGGCATAGGAGAGTGGCAGGATAAGGGCGAGAGCTAGCCGCGGACGAACTGAGCTGGACATGGTCCCCCGTCTCTGCAACATTGGCCGGTGCCTCCCCTGTTGAGCGCGCGAGAGAGATTGGGAAGCACATCATTGACGCGAGCTACGCATCAGAGAGGGATTCAGCAGGGGAGGTGTGCAAGGAGCTGGAAAAGGGTGACGACAACTCACCACGGCTCGGCGTCCTCCTCAGTCTCTACAAACCAAACACGACACACCGCCGCCGCGATTCATCCCCGCTCGTGTGCGCGACTCCCAGAGCAAATCCTAGTCTCCCATGTCGCCCTCCGCACCTCCTGCTCCGCCCAGACGGATCTTAGTTGGCCTCCTTGCGCAGCTCTCAGATATGACGGGGAAGAGGAGCTCCTAGAAGGAGGCCGGTGGAGGTGGAGATTAGCCAGGAAGGCGAGCGGTGGAGGAGACCTGGACGGCCTGCACTCCACTTCTTCCCCGTGAGCATGGCCTCAGCGAGCACGTGAAGGCCCGTCAGAGACCCAGCGGGCGTACCCATCACCGCCTCTTCGGCCGCGGCGACGACGGCAGCGGTTCCACCGCGGATGGGGCGATTGGATAGGGGGATGTGGAGGGAGCGGTGAGAAGGGGGAGGGCGGCGCAAGCCAATGTTGGTGGCGGTGGTGGAGGGGTTTGGAGCGGTGGTGGAGGAGGATGTTGGGGCGACGAAGATAGAGAGGAAGATGAGCGACCTCGACGGCTGGGAGGAAAGAGATAGCGACGTGGGCGAGGTCCACCGCTTTAGACGAATCATCCAGAAGACACGAGATAAATGGGGAAAAAAATGCACTGTAGATGATCAGTACTGTAGATGCAATGTACAGTACAAATCGCTGATTTGACACACCTCAAGGATGGCTGAAGTGCTTCACTTTTATATAGGTAGTAATACATGTAACCCGGGGATCAATTTATGTTGCCGCGCCATGCGCGGCAGTGACATGGGACTCATCCATCACCTTATCCTTTTATATTGTCTTCTCCACAAGTTTTCTTTCCTCCTTTCCTCCCGACGAAATCTCTCCTTCCATGGTTTCATCCCACCGGCTTTTCTCCCTAACGCAGGACGGAGCGCCTTCCTGGCCGCCGACCAGCACGCCGTCCCCGCCTCGTATCCCCGCTGTGGGGTGGAGTCTCCCCCGACCCGACACGAGATTCCCCGTCGCCAACCTCCACCCCTGCAAGCATGCCCACGCCGCCCATGAGGAGGTGTCGCTCCGCCAGGCCGCCCTGGACTCCTACAGTGCCTTGAACCGGCGCGGAGAGATGGCTGTGCAGTGAGGGAACAACGACGCTGCTCTCCTACGACGTCTGCATTGCTCCTTGCGGTGCCACCGAGGCGACGATGCTGCCATGTAGGCTATTTTTGTATTTTTCTACATTCACATTTTTTCACCACACACTCATTTATCTTTTTCTACTTTTAAAAGGACAGATATGGTTAAACTAGAGGGAGGTGAATATGGTCTACAATTTTTTTAGCTTCTTTTGCAAGTTTTAGGCTTTAGGAAATATAAGTGTGCCTAATTGCAAACTAGGTGAGGCAACCTAGACGATGATACACGATACTTTAAGCACAATGACTATCACAAAAGTAAACAACATAAATAAAGAGATCAGTTAGGAATAACCGAAGCACGCGAAGCCGAAGATGTATTCCTGTGTTCCTTTCTTAGGAGGGAACATACGTCACATTTGAGAGGTATGAGAATCCATGAAGGATTTCCAACGCCACGAAGGCTCGCCTTCTTATCCGTACCTATCCCACGAATGAGTAACTCACTTTACTCATAGTATACTTTAAGGTAGCCTCTAAACCCTCACAAACTTTAAGAAATAACTCACTTACTCATAGTAGACTTTAACGCCTAGGGTTTCCCACGAACCGAAGAGTAACAAGCAATCTCAATGAATTCAAGGGAGAATGAAATATGACTTGGTGGAAATGTAGTTGATTAGCACCTCCTCTTGCTTTCTACCAAAGGGATTTGTCTTTGGATCGGTATAATGGGATATCCTCAATATTTGGTGTTTCAACAATGGAGTGAGGGAGAGAGCTCAAGGATATAGCAAATGAATGGTTGACCTATCTGCCTCGAGGAGGACTAAAGGGTATATAGTACTAGGGGGTAAACTAGCCATTTGGAAGGATTCTACATCAAGCCGACATTAAATTCGGCGGAGCCAAAGCTGGTGTTGTATGAACCGGCGAGCCGGTTTTGCCGCCGAACTAAACTAATGCAGGAACCAGCCCACTTGCCTGCCAAACTGCCCGCCGAACCGCAGGTTAGTACACCCACTTCGGCAAGGTCTGGCAGGGGAACCGACAACGTGCCGGATGGTTCCGTGGCAGAACCGACGACGCCAGCCGCCGATTTCCCAGAAACCTTCCTTTACGTGTAGTTTTCTCATTAGGACTTTGCTCTTATCACTTTTTTGTGTGATGGATATACGGTCGTAGGATGTGTACATGGAACCATCGAGCTCAATGAGACCACCCCTCTTAATAGTGAGATATTTTCTATTTGACTGAAACATGAATAGAGAGAAATAAAACCAAAACAACGGCTCTTTTTTTGAATAGTGAGTGTGAGTGTGTGTGTGTGTGTGTGTGTGTGTGTGTGTGGTGGTGGTGGGGAGGGGGAGGGGGGCTCACTACCTTCCATCATCACATATGAACTAAAACATGTGTAAACAAACACTAGTAGGTAACATTAGTTCAAACTTTAGCTCCGGTGTCATCATTAACCAAAATAATGTAAAGGGTAAAATACCTTTACAACTTTGTTGTTCCCAAATGCTGTATCTTTTGTAGTATGTTTTTAACCCATTAGGGAAAAAAGCTTGCAGCGATGCTACAATGACATATAATTGTTTGCTACATACTCATTTTTTGTTGCTACATTGATGTGTTTGAAATGCCACAATGTTCTTTCGTGCGTTCTACCACTCTGAACAATCTTGGCACAAATTGCTACAACGATATTATAATGGTATAATTCTTTTTGCTACAACCATTCTGTTGTCTAGTCGAGCCGTTTATACCACAATATGGCAACATGAGAAGTTGTTTGCTACAAGATAATAAAAGCGGGATTCTAGAATTTTTAGGAACACGTATCATACATTGGAAGTTTTGATTCCGTGACCTATCATCTGTGGCCTAAAGATTTTTTTGGAAAGACAAAAATCAGATCGCAGTACTGTAACATCCTGAAAAACCGTTACTAGAAAATCGCTGGCTAATTACTACTTTGTGCATCATCATGATATCATGCATCCTTTATTCTAAAACTATTTTTCCTAAAAGCCTATTTTTGTTTTCTAAAATATTTCCCGTCTATATTTCAAATTATAAAATCGGGCACTTCCGAATATTTTGTTTGTCTAAAATTATTTTACAAAATCTATTTTAAAATTAAATCAAATATTAAATAAAAACATGTTTTATTTAAAATCTCGGGGGAGGCGTCTCAACTAGCCAGGTCCAAAGGCCCAACCAGCCGGCCAAGGCACATACCATCCCAATCCTAAGCTAAACTGTAACCCTAAAAGCTAACCCTAGCCGCCACCTCACACAAACGACACCCACTGTGCGCAGCACGCATGCAAGCCGGCGCACAAGCCTGCCCAACGTGGCCGACACGCCTCCACCCGGCCAGCGTGCCCTCTCCCTGCTTCCCGCATGCGGCCAACCCTGCAGCCCTGCGGTTCCATCACGACCACTCCCTCCCTCTCTCTCCCCACCCCTCCCACCTACTCCGCTTCCCCACGCCTTCCTGTCCCCAACCCGACTCTCTCTCCCTCGTTCTCAAGCCGTCGCCGCCACCTCCCATTCCGTAGCTGCCGCAGAGAGCCGCCACGCCGGTGCCCCGTCGCGCCATCGCCCGGGGGCACGACCACCGACATAGATATACCCTACGGGTGCACAACATTAGTATACCTGGTCCAACCTAAGGACGGCCCATGATAGGACACGCAGCCCATGAAGACTTCGGGTGGCCCAAGCCCGTGACGGTTTGGACTCCTTGGAGGACAAGTCTAGATTAGATAGAATTTCAAAGGGTATCAACCCTAATTTGTAACCGACTCGACCTATCCCAGAACCTGCCTATCTATATAAAGGCCAGGAGGGTATGGCGAGAAGGACCTCTCTCAACTCACCGCATACACACCTCCACGCCAGATTGCATCTGCGCACCCTTGTAACCTTCGGTTTCGCCGTAATCAAGAACAAACAAGCAGGGGTAGGGTTTTCCCTCTGGGGGCCCGAACCTGGGTAAACCTCGCGTCCCCGTGTTTCTTGTCTACCGTTCCACGACCTCCAGCATCCCCATCTTCTCCAAAACTCAAGTCCATAACAATGGGCACTGACAAGATCGAACCTCGTCAATTGGCGCCGTCTGTGGGAAACAGGGACATTGATCGTGCGGTCATGATGGTTCCACCCGAAGCGATCTACGATTCATCGGCAACAGAGAGTCATCTCCTCTTCAGTGCCTTCGACTTCACCGTCCACTCGCCGACCACCCTAAAGGATTTCGAGTCCGTCGGCGACGGGCTCGAGATGCTGTTCACGAGCTTCTGCTTCCAGGTGGGGCAGACCAGCAGCCTCCGCCTCCCAGAGCGGGTGCCACCACCATCCATCAGGCCCGCTTCATGGGTCCCACCCATCGGCGCGTTGCACGCATCGACGCTGACAAGCGATTCGGATGATAGCAACAACTGCAACTCCGATCTATGCCCCTTCGGATGAAGGAACCTACGGTTTTGGATCTAAAAGTTGCGGCAGCAGCAGCAGCCCGCGCCACGAACGCTACCTATGCGCTACCATCAACAATGGAGCGGACCCACCGCTGGGTTCGAGTGCGCAGCAAACACCCAATCCCCCTCCCAACCTGCAAACCGGGAACGGAGGAAACGGGAGAGATCTGCCTAACAGATCCAACAAAGGCGACGGTCACACCTACAACCATATCAACCTCAACGAGGAAGGCTGGCGCCAAGCACGCGAGGCCGTGGCAGGCAACAAAATCCTACCTGTGAATGCCTCTCGAGATCTGCTGATGGCCTACTACCTCCTCCTGATCGACGAGCATAACCGGCAGGTGAAGCTGATGGAGGAGCTCGAAAAGCGTAAGAAGGCAGCAGCGGAATCCAGCACGCGGGAGCTGCGCTCTCCGCCGCTGACGGCTCCACTTCACATGGAAACAACGCCAACAAGTACCGCTCCCGCATGGAGCACATGGACCCCGCCGCGCGACGCGAGCTCACTAGGGCCCTCAACACGTCCTTCATGACGATGGACTCGCACGACAACATCATGCCAAAAACACGGCAGACTGCGATCATGGCGGCCAGCACCTATCTTGCGTCCCATCCGCCTCCGGCGGGCGACCCGAAGAGCGCCATGCACAAGTCCGTGCTAGCAGGCGTCGGACTCGTCGGATCTGCGCTCCACGACGGAACTCTTGTGGAGCCGAAGAAAAAAAGCTGCAATCAAGTTCACTTGAGACCGCACACCCTCATCTGAGGAGGAGGAGCAGCACGACCTGTCCCGACGCTGCAGGAGCAACTATAACGCTCGCAACGAGCTCACCTGAGTCCGAAGAGGAGGACGAGGGAGAGCTATGCGGAGCCAGATGCTTCAGCAGATCCGTTCGGCGAACACGAATGCCGAAAAATTTCAAGCTCCCTTCGGACAATACGAAGTTTGACGACACGTAGGAGCCAAAATCTTGGCTCGATGATCACCTGTCGTCGGTCAAGCTCCACGGAGGAAACAAGAACACCGCCTTACCATGCCTTCAGCTGTAGCTGATAGGCGCGACCAGGGTCTGGCTCTGCAGCCTATCCTCCGGCTCCATCCGAAGCTGGGAAGAGCTGGCGTATAGCTTCATCCGCAACTTCAAGGGCACCAGTAAAAGGCCGGCCTCAATTGAAGAGCTGCGGGCCTGCACCCAACGGGCAAGTGAGTCCATCCACTCGTACATATTACACTGGTCCCACATTAAGAACTCTGCCACGCACATATCCGAGGAAAGAGCAATCGACGCCTTCAAGGACGGTGCCAGGCGCCTAGATTTCAAGGAGGAACTTGTGCGTGTCAAGCCCAAGACACTCGACCACCTCATGGACATTGCCAACCGATGGGCAGATGGCGAGGATTCCGTCAACCGAGCCCATTCGGATGACGAAGACGACTATGGCCGTAGGCGCGAATGCCGCAACAAGAGAAGATCGCGCGTCTACAACGATCGCGGCTGGATACGCCGATCGACGAGATGACGGCAACCACAACAGCGGATACCGCGGTAGCAACTACTGCGACGGCGGATGACCCACGCAAGCATGGCAACGTCGCAACCGCGACGACGAGCCTTCAACATACGAAACGCTGTCTGGTCCCTGCACCATCCACTTCTACATCGACAAACAAGATGGTAAGAAAAAGGCCAGCCACATGCTCAAGGACTACCTAGATTTCCATAAGCTCAGCGAAGGCCTCACCCAGATACGACGCCAGACCGTGAATCCTGGATTTGGACCCGCACCAGGTACCATCGCCCTCGGAGTCAACCACCACCTAGGGAAACGAAGTTGTCGGCTTCGATTCCGCTATCATCTCTTCGGTGTCCCTGTCAAGGAACTCCTTCGAAGGGTTGCTGCAAGAAAAAATCAGATCAACAACAAACTAAAACTACGCAGATGAACATGGAAACAATCCTCAAACAGAAAGACTTACGACTCAATGTCTGATAAATTGAAAACAGGAGCCACCTTCTCCTTCTTCTTCTTCTTCTTGGCCGGCGCCTACGGGGCCATCGCTCGAAGGGGCACGACAGGAAAAGGCGCAGACGACGCACCTTCACCCTCTACATGTTGTTCGAGGAAGGACGGACCCCTTGGAGTTGGTGTTGTCACCGCATTCGAAGATTCACTCCGGGAGCGCTTTCGGGTCTGCCCTTCGCTCTGCTCGGGGGCTTACGAGGTAGGATATTGCGTCGGAGGAAGCTCGGATTCAGATTCCACAACTTCATTGTCCGGCGCAACTGGAAATTTCTCAGGTAGAGGGGGCGTCATCCCCGCTTTCTTGAGGCCCTGCAAACAGAAGACAAAATAAATCAGGATAAGTAACACTAACAAGTTGCAAAGCACTCGAAAAAGCGCAACACACAAGCTATAAGTTTCCACCTGCGGAACTGCATTTTTGGCGCTGAATGGGGAGGTCAAGGATTTCCCCGGGATGTCCTTGTCGTCCTTGTACTTTAGCAGGGTCCGAAGCACTCTATCAAGGTCACCCGAAGACAACTCCTCAGGTGAAACCCTCGTCGGATCGCTGTGGCCAGCATATAGGAACATCAGGTGCGCCCTCGCCTGGAGTGGATGCACCCGACGCTTGAGGAAGGTGCGGATGACGTCGACACCGTTGACCTCCTTGCCTGACACCAGCCGGAGTGCCTCCACGCGATGGTAGAACTCCTCCACCTCCGCTATTTCACCCTCTAGGATGTCATTTTTCCACGACCTCTTCGGGGTGATCTTCTGAGCAGAGTCAAAAGGGACAAGACCAAAATGCTGCCTGTCCAACTTGACGTCGCGGATATAGAACCACTTCTTCTGCCAGTTTTGGACGGACTCGCACATAGAAAAGGAGAATAATAGGATAGAAGAACGAATGGAAATGATGCAGCTGCCGAGCGGATAAACATCACCGGTGCCGGACTACCTCTTCACAGAATAGAGCTTCCAGAAGAGGCCAAAGTGCGTCTCGATACCGAGCCAGCACTCGCAAAGAGTGATGAAACAAGCAATGTGGAGAAGAGAATTGGGAGACATATGATGCAACTGAATCCCATAGAAAAAAAGGAGTCCACGAAGGAATTCGTGGACAGGAAGAGAAAGACCCCGGACAACGAAGGCATAGAAATCACCCGAAACCCTTCGGGTGGGCATGGGATTACCTCATCGCCGGGGAGGATGGCATCCTCCTTGTCCTTGGAGATCAATCCCTCATTGTGTAGCTTGCGCAGATCCCACATGTCCGTGCACTTCCATCCGCCGTCAGTGGTGCTGGCCGTAGCGGCGACTTTCTTGCCGGATCCGGCGACGCTCGAACCAGCTCCAACAGATGTCTTCTTTGACTTGCCCATCTTGCAGCAGCGAGTGCGGCGAAGAGAGCACAATAACAAGGAAGGAAAGGTGTGGAGAATGTCTAGTGCGCAACGGAGGGCAGAAAAGCTCGCGAAAATGAAGGCAATGGAGATGAGCAAATGATTAAGGGTAAAAATAAATCACTGTTCTCTGCGGTATAAAAGGACGAAGACGATTCACATGAGCCGTCAATTGAGAAGCCCTAGCGTGCCAATCAAATCTCACCATACAAGTGTCAACACTACACCGAACCGTTGCCAGCATGCCATCCACTACGCACAGAAACCGAGGAGATGCCGTAATTTTCACCACTTCTACGCGTGACTAGTCTACGTCAAGTCAGGCGGTGGGACCCACGATCGTCTCGTCGCATCATCTTTGCTACCGTAGACGGCTGAGATCACCAATCATCAGCACTGGCATCATCAAGGCAAAACCAGCAACGGCTCAAAGATCTCGGCTGATCATACAAGTACTTATCCGAATCTATGATTCGAGAAACTACTCGGGGGCTGCTCCTATCAGGTGCGCTGGCCGTGCACCTGAGAAATGATTAAGGTAACTTCAGCTCAAAATTATCTTCGAGTCCTACGTCGAGCCTGCGACTCCACTACGGACTCGGGGGCTACTCCCATAGGGAGCGTTGGTTGAGCATCCGAAAAAATTGTGTCCTTCGGACTTACACTGAAAGCGACTAAACAAAAGTCTCTCCTCGAGTCTACAACTCGAACAGACACTCGGGGGCTACTCCCATAGGGAGCGCTGTCGTGCACCCTATGAATTCTTCGACTGCGATCCTTCGGATCAAATACGACAAAATCTTTTTGGCAACTTTGCCCAAACCAACGCTAAGTGAGAAGCATTCTCCTTGGCCACCCGAAACACCTTCGCGGTGATAAAACTTCGGATGTTGTGTCTATGACGCAAAGATAAGCCCTTCAGATATCATCTGATGGCCTGGTAACACACCTGACTGCGCTCTGCCAGTAAACTACTGTTGGGGATATGCTATATGGGTATCCTCATAGCATGTCTCCTATCCGGATAACCCGGGTGGCCCACAGTTGGTAGCATGGCCCATGGCCTGCTGGGCAGCCCAGTTAGATGGATCCAGAAGGGAGGCCCATGCCGGATAAAGGAAGGCTACGGTGGAGTCACCAGCGTACCCGGAGCCTTGGAGTACAAGGCATGCAAGACTAGTAATAGACGGTGTAGGACTCTGTAACCTGTCCGGGTAGGACTTTTCCCTGTAACCCTAGGACCTGGCGACTATATAAGTCGAGCCTGTGGAGCCTTTAGGGCACAACTTTAGGCAATCAAGTAGCGATTAGCACACACCTCGCACATCGAACCTATCTCTATAACTCGGCGTATTGCCCTTATAGTGATTTATAGCAGGAGTAGGATTTCGCCACCGTTGTGGGATCTGAACCTAGATAAGTTGTGTTACCTCGTACCCGTCAACCGTACGCCTTCCCCCACGTCTCTAAACACGCACTGTGAGGACCCCTCCATGGCATACTCGTCGGCAATACCACGACAGTTGGCGCCCACCATGGGGCAAGAGGCGCTTCAGGCTCTTCTGCGGGCGAAGACCAATATCTTCACGGTAATCAGCGAAACCGTAGCCATCAGTCGCATTCTCTTCTCCGAAAACGTTCTGATCGTCCCTCCCGACGAGTTCTGGATCCCGGCGAAGACGAACCCTACGTGGTGTTCGATCGTTCCTATCGGAGACATCCATCTCTTCATTGGCGAAACCGACTTGGGCACTAGTTCCCTGGGAGTCGGAGGAGCATCAAGGCCCGCACGGACCGCCTACGGGCAGGACACATTCGTGGAAGGATCGATGTCGGATCTCTCTTCGGAGTTTGCCGACAAAGATCGGAAAAATTCAAGACCCACCCAAACCGCCCCTGTGCAGGATATAATGGTGGAAGATCGCTGCAAGTCCGCCGGCTTCGCCCGTGCATCTGGACAGCAGAGATCCAAGTTTGTCAGCATGGTTACCATCTTCAATCTGGCGCGTTGTGTTCAGAGAGAGGGCGAAAACCCCTGCGATTACCTTGCCAGGTGGCTCCGTATACGAGCCGATCTGGCCCACTACCCCAATGATGATGCCATGTATCACTTTGTGGAAGGAATGGACCATGGCATGCTTCTCCGACATTCTCTAAGATAGCAGCAGGTGTCGGGATGCCTTACCTTCAAAGGCATGGTGAACACTGTCAACAACTACGCGGAGGACGAAGTGGCAGCTCAGACAGCGCTTGCGCTCATTGACGGAGCCCCTCCGATTCAGCCACCGCCACCACCGCCTTCGGCCGCCATCGCTGCAGCTGCGCCGCCACCTCCAGTCGTCGTTGCTGCCGTTGCACCTCCACCCCCCGTCATCGAGGAAGTCCAGGCACCCTCCGACTCTGTGATTGATGCGCTATACACCGAATTCAGTGCAGATTCAGAGGAGATAGATTTCAGTCCAAAGGAACTAGACTCCGCCATGCAGGAGATGGAGGAGGAGTACACGTGCGAAGAGCAAGCCAACAACGCCGTCACGTCTCGAGAGGTGTTCATCACCATTGGGACGGCGATGGATGAAGATCAACCCGGACGAGCTCCGCCTATAGCTCTGGACAAAGGGAAGGGACCACCTGTTGCTGACAACATTGATCGCGCAAAGGTCATGCCCCCTCCACCTAATCCAGTGCAACAGCCGCATGAACTTGGTACCGGCCCGAGCAACAACAACACCGCAAACTTGCCGCCTCCAGCATCTACGTCTGCTGCTGCCCAAGTTACTCCAGCTGATAGAGTGATGTACGACAACCTCCTCATCGAGCCACTGACCGTAGCTCATATCTAGAACGTGACCCAGCTTGACGAGAAGCGCCAGCAGCTGCTGGAGGAAGCGCAGGCCATCGCGGAGCAAGGCGCTAAGCTAGATCGAGATCTGGTCAACGCGCAGAAATCCATAGAGAAAGCTAGAGCAATGGAGGCCGAGTACAAGTCTCTGCTGCAGAAGCAGAAGGCCAAGAAAGCTCTGGCTCGCGTCATCAACAATCCTGGTGTAAGGCGAAACCTAGGATGGGTGTCGTGGTGGTGGCACTGCAGATGACATGGGTAGGCTTAAGTTGGGGGCCGAATGGGTGCTTGTGGTCACCAGGGAGGGAGTACACGGTCGAGCCATGCACTAAGAACAAGAAGAACTCTCCAGACTTGGTGGTTTGATTGATACCCCAAAGATTACAAGTGCTCCTTGAGCTGTATTAGGTTTGAGTACACAACACTAGTTCCTTCCTTGGTCCAACCTCCTTCTACTACTGCTATGCCCTCCCTTATATAGGCAGTGCTAGCTAGATAATACCCCTTTGGGTTCTAGGGTTTACTGTTTGGATCTTGGTCCCTATGATATGGGCCGGGTTATGGGTTTGCCCTAAGCCTAGAGGCCCGGTCCATAAAGCTTGACCGCTAACTGTCTTCTGGTACGCTGCTTATTATTCTTTTTGGTGTCAAGCTGTTACTTTGTACATCAGCGTGTGCTTTGGGGCGTCACTCGGCTCCTTTTGTGTCACCCGGCATCGCCCTTCTCTTTTGACCTTGCTTTACCATGGTCCCTCCTGAACCTTACTAGAAAGGTGCCACGTGTCCTCCTTGACTTGGCCCTTCCTCGCTTGACTCGGCTTGTTGAGACCTACAAGGGTTACAACTTTGTTCTATGCGGGCCGACATAGTTTATATGTCGGCTTTCTTGTTTATCTTACCCGGCCATTCTTACCCGGCCGAGTTCTTTCTTTACTCGGAGCCAACCCAGCTGTGCTATGTTTCCCCTCTCGTGACCCTACCGGCGGTTATCCCCCCGACATTAGTCCCCGAAGCTGGTGAGGTCTAGCAGTTCAAGCTGTTAGGCGTCTCCAGGTTCCTTTTGTGTGAATGGAACTTAGTTTTTGTCTTTTATCTATCTCAGTTTCGCACCTTGCCGGGTTAGTCTGACAATTTCGGGTCAATTCTTTGACTTCTTGGCTCATTCTTGCCTCGAGCCGAGTTACTTTGGCCAATTCTGGGTCATTTTCGGCGTGCTTCAGTCACTGACAGCTAGTAATCATGATTACTTGCCTCAATTTTTGTTCCAAGCTCTGGCGGCACAGTGACGGATGCGCAGTTATTCCCCGTCACTGTGGCAGTCCCATCGACCCGCGCCTCTTGTCCTTCTAGCCATGACGTGGCACTAGATTTTTCGTGTATCCTTGACTACGTGGCGCTCGCTGATTGGCTCACCCGGCCTGGTACACGGCCACACGCTGGCCGCACGACACAATTAGATCCCACTACGTTTTTTTTACTGCCCTTAAGTAGGGGTTGGGGGTTTCCACTCCCCCCATGCCCGTTCAGTTTCCTTAGCCTTTCTTCTTCTTCGCGCCTGCAAGATCGAACTGCCTCCTTTGCGGTTTCTTCTCCCTCTTGCTCTAGTGCTACGATTGCCCCTGTCCTCTTTACATTCCAGCACGGGTCCTCGCTGTTCCAAGCCTCTCCTTACCGAGAAGGAGACAGACTCCGCGATCTCATGGACGCTCGCGACGGTGCTGATGGTGCCGAGGAGCAGGAGATCCCCGCCGGCGAGCGCAGCGGCTGGAAAAGCTCGGAGGTCTCCACCGAAGAAGTGGAGTGGCTCCGGTCCACCAGACGCATCCCACTGCAAGTGGATTGCCGCCTCCCCGCCGGTGAGATCTCCCCCAAACCTCAAGCTGGTGAGCGGGTGGTTTTTCTTTCCCACTTTGAATGCGGCTTTGCTCTTCCCGTGAGCACTTTCTTTTCCTTGTTTCTTTCTACCTTTCGTCTGCAGACCCACCATCTTCCTACCAATGCAATTGGCTCTCTCTCTTGTTTCATCTCTGCCTGCGAGGCCTACCTTGGAATATGGTCTACAGTTCTTCTGTGGGCCAAGTATTTTCGCTTCAAAGTTCAGGTTGTCCCCCAGCCTGAAGTTCCCCGCGCCGAGAAGAAACCAACTCGGTGCGGTGCTGCCAGCATCACGCCCAGGAGGGATTCCATCTTTCCTCGGGTTGCTGGTATTGATTCTTGCAAGAAGTGGCATAGAACCTTTTTCTATGTCAAAAACAGCGGGTCCACTGATAACATCCGGCTTCCCCCTTTCTCGGATGAGGTTCCCCACAAGAAGCACTGGCAGCTTGACCCGCGTGACCAAGACGCTGTGGTGAACGAAGCCAACGCTATCCTGGAGAGGTTGCTGTCGCCGGATGAGAACTTCCATCTCGCCGACTCTGACCTCATGCGCACCTTCATCTCACGCCGGGTAAGCCCCATCCAAGCCAGGAGCCATAAGATGTGCTTCATGAGTGGGTCCCATGATCCCACTCGGCATTCCACTAAGGAGCTCACCCATGACTCCATCGCCCGCCGAGTAAGCTCAATCTTCAAATTGAACTTGGCGGATGATTGGGCGTGGAGTTGCCCGCTGTTTAACCCGGTCAGGCCTGTCCCCTGGGTAAGTTTTTTGGATTACTTTCTCGTCGAGTAGGCTTTAGCTCTTTTGCCATTCTTAGTTTAGTTTTCAGTTTCTCATTCTGTTTGTCCTTCGCAGAATCTCCTTCACTAGGTTGATGACAGTACTGTCCCTCCTGCCGGCTATAACGGGGATCGCTATGACTCGGACGAGTTCGAGTATGACCTGGAGTGCTTCATGCCCATCCCACACACTGCGGCTGCTTCACCTTCGGGTAAGAGTCGATCTCGCAATCCCTTACAAGATTGGTCTGACGATGATGAGGATGATGATTGTACGCTTTTGGAGGTATTTGCCTTGTGAGATTAATTTCTCTGCTTATCCGAGTAAGCTCGTCATTTACTTATGCAGCTGTCTAGGTATATGACATTCCTCCTCTCGCCGTGGGCAGAGTCGGCAAGATCCCCGTCTCTAAGCCGAAGCGACGCGAAACCTCCTCCAGCACTCAGCCGACCAAGAAGAACAAGCCCGGTCCGGCAGCTCCTGCTGCCTCTACTGCTGCCAGCTTGGGTGATACTCGCCAAGCTGCTAGGCGCCGAGTCACACGCCGAGTCGCCCGCGACCAGGTCGTCACCAGGTAAGTTTTTATACTTTTCCTTCTCTGTTCTTTTTCTTTTTCATCACTGCTATTATCTTATACATGTCTTGTTGTTTTCAGTGTTGCACCTTTGACGGCGAATCAGGCTGCTTCTAGCATTGCCTCGCCGCTTAGGCCCGCACCTCCTCCAGCTGACTCGACGGCTCCGAGTCCCGTCTGGGTTGAGGCTCGCACTGTTGAGGCTCACGCTTCTTAGTGTCAGTCAGACCCGGTGGGTCATTAGGCTAGCGCCCCTGGCGCTGGCCAGGAAAAACTTCCTCATCTTGGTGCCCACAAGTCTGGCACCGAGAAACCCTCTGCCACCAGTTCCTCTGGCATCAGCCCTCAAGCTGATGTGAATGAACAACTTCCTGATCTTGGAGCCAGCAAAACTGCTGAGCCCAGTCAGGAGGCTCCACATTCTTCTTCAAATCCTTCTGCTCGCTCTCCAATTCTGTCAAAGGGCCAGACCCAGCCCAAGGCTTCTGGATCTACTCGCCCCTCTTCTGTCAAGTCCACCTCTTCCAAGCAAACTACGCTTGTTTGCGCTTCGGATTCTGCTCCTCAGATCCGGCCTCCGGCATCGGCGACAAAACTCGCTTCAATGGGTAAAGGGGAAGAATCTGCGGCTGCCGGGTCAGGTGACGACTCCAGGGCTGTTACCCTCCATACCTCTGCCGCTGCAACCCGTTCCACTGTGGGAACCGCCCTGAAAACGGGTCGAGTTCTCACTCGGATGCTCAGTGGCAAGAGCCTTGGTTCGGTTGAGCCTTACGCCGTGGCATGGAATGCAGCAGGCGAGCAGGAGGTCAGCACTTGTGCCGGGAAGAAGATGAAGCTGGGCCCCAAGGCCGTCTCCGACATGACCCAGCAGGCCATTGCTCTGATGGCCGCGCCGACGAAGTGAATGAGGTAAAGTAACTTCTTACTCTTTTGTGTTATTGAGTATTTCCTTTATACATATCACCTAGTCCCCGAGGTTGCAGTCGAGTAAGAAACTTACTCGGCTGTAAGCTCTTCAATAGTCACTTAGCCTTTAAATCCTTTACTCCAAGCTTGTATGTTAGAACTTCGATCCCTAGCCCTCGAGGTTACTTCCGAGTAAGGAACTTACTCGGCCGTAAGCTCTTAAGCCCTTTGATTCCTTTGTGCCAAACTCATGTTAGAGCTTCAATCCCTAGCCCTCGAGGTTACTGTCGAGTAAGGAACTTACTCGGCCGTAAGCTCTTAAGCCCTTTGATTCCTTTGTGCCAGAATCATGTTAGAGCTTCAATCCCTAGCCCTCGAGGTTACGGCCGAGTAAGGAACTTACTCGGCTGTAAACTCTTAAGCTTTTTATTTGGTAGGTCGCCTGACCTGACTTTTTCTTACTGTCTGTTCTTTGATTAGCTCACGCATAACGAGCGCACCAAGGTGCACCAAGCTCTTGTCTTGGCGCATCGCAAGCTCGAACTTGCGTACGAGAAGCTACAGACTGACACCTATGGCCAAGGTAACATCTTTGCTCTTTCTCTTTTCTCCTTGGTGTAATTTTCCTTGGTTCATCTTCTCACTTTTCCTCTCGCTCTTGTTCCACATCCACTGCTCAGTCTACCATCAACGATCTTCACTCGCAAATCAGCGAGGCCGAGAGTAAATTTCTTGCCTCCCTAAGCCAATAGCTGAAATTTTTCTGTTGGTACTGACAAATGTTTGTTCTGAATAAGCAGAGAAGCACCAAGCTGAACTCTAGAAGGAGCGAGATGAGGTGGCTCGGTTGAAGAAACTGATGGCCGAGACGGAGCAAAAGCACTTGGCCGAGGTGAAAGGGCTGAAGGAAGAGCTTGCCGAGAAGAGCGAGCAACAGGCTGCGAGCGCCGAGAAGACCAAGAGGTTGCTCGACGAGGCCGAGTCATTGGTTGAGTCAGCAAACCAGAACTTCGACGCCCTTGAAGCCAAGACCAAGACTTGGCATAACAAACTTGCCGCCATCAACTTCTTTCTCGGTAGTGAGTTCTTACTCTTTACGCACTATATGAGTCCTTGGATTTTTCCATCTTCCCTTGCTATTTGCTAACTTTCTCTTTTTGCTTGCAGAGAAATTTCCTGAGGCCAACATGTTTGCTATCCGAGCCATGAAGAAAGTGAGAGCTGAGGCTGGTGCTCCTGCTGACGGTGAGGTGTCCATGGAGGAACTCCTTGCAGTGGTGTCTGAACGGGTCAAGACCCTCAGATCTTGCGGTGTGGACTTGCTCAAGTCAGCTATCCATGCGTTTTGCATGCTCTGGCCGGATGAAGACCCACCCGAACTCATCGAGCCACTCGCCGACAGATTACTTCTTACTGAAGATCGGCTGGATCAATGGCGTGAGTCAGCCGGCCGAGCTGCAGCAGATAAGGCTCTCTCCTTCGTGCTTTCATGGTATGAGGACATCAACCTCGACGTTCTTTCTCACATAGGGGGAGATGGCAAATGGCTGAATGACCCGGAGCTGATCAAGAAGCACCAGGAGCGAGCTTATGCCATGATCGAGTACACCATGGTGCACGCTTGGTGTGAAGGGCCCAGCTTCCTCGACCTTGGCGACCCGCTCGTCGAAGTTGCTGCTGAAGAGGGTGGCGACAGCAAGGCAACCGAGTCAGATGACCCCGATGACCCGGCCGCAGACGTCCCTCACCCGGCCGATGCTCCAAGCACTGCACCTGGCTCCGAGAGTGCTCCTCCGAGTTCTTCTACTCCTTAGGCCAACAAATACTCGAACTTTTATTAGATCCCCGGTATGCCGGGTACAGATGTAACATACATTGCACTTTAAGTTTGACTTTGCGCTAGTCAATGGGCTTTATATATTTGCGTTATGCTCTGAGTGCGAATCACTCAAGGACAAGTCCCCGAGTTTCATTTTGCCGTGTCACTTTTCCTTGCCTTTGGCCCTTGTCTACCTTTTTCGGTGTTCGACATTAGGATCTCAAAGTACGAAGGATATAGTTAGCGGGTATGAAACTTGGATAACTTGGCCGAGATTACTCGACACATAGTAAAACACAACCTGCAGAGAGTTAGGCAAAAATTGAAGCCGAATCGCGTTTCTTCCTTGTACTTATCCGGCGTTCGTGTTTACCCGTCTTAGATCTTTTTCTCTTGCTTGCCATGAAGCCGTGTTTTCGGACAACAGCATAGTCGAAGAGTTGATTTCTTCCGAGTAAACACTACTTGTTCCGAGATAAATTTCGGGTATCACGCCAGCCGACATAAAATAATTGAAATGGAAAGCCTAAGGGGTAGCCCCCGAGTCAGTTTTTCGAGTCATACCATTTTATTATTAGCACATAGCCTGCAAACACGTTCGACATATGAGAGTTCGAGTGATACATGCACTGCTTCTCCTAAGTATAGAAGGGACGAAGCAGTGCCACATTCCATGACCTTTTGGTTTCATCTCCTGACCTGTCCGCCTTGTTCTTTTGCGCTTCACGAGCGTCTATGAGATAGTAGGAATCATTGTGCAATGCTTTTCTTACAATGAATGGACCTTCCCATGGAGGCGATAATTTATGCATTCCGGCTGTGCGCTGCACCAGCCTTAGCACCATATCTCCTTCTCGGAAAACACGAGGTTGCACTTTCCGGCTATGGTAGCGTCGGAGATTTTGTTGATATATAGAAGATCTGGAGAATGACAGTTCCCTTGCTTCTTCGAGTAAATCTACTCCATCTTCTCAGGCCTCTTTTATCTCGGCTTCCGAGTATTGCCTTATCCTTGGCGAGCCATATTCTCTGTCGGCAGGCAAAACTGCTTCAGCCCCATATACAAGGAAAAATGGCGTATAGCCAGTTGACCGAGTCGGAGTTGTTCTTAAGCTCCACAGTACTGAGGGTAGTTCCTCTATCCAATAACCAGGTGATCTCTGGAGTAGTTCCATTAAGCGGGGTTTTATCCCAGACAGAACTAAGCCATTAGCCCGTTCAACTTGTCCATTTGATTCTGGATGGGCGACTGATGCTACATCGAGTCTTTCTCGAATTTCCCACAGAAGCGAGCAAAAGCTCCTTCGGCAAAGTTTGTGCCATCGTCAGTGATCAAACTGTGTGGGTACCCATATCTGAGGATTATATCCCTTAGGAATGTGACAGCTGTTTTACCGTCCAATTTCTTGATTGGCTTCACTTCTATCCACTTGGTGAACTTATCGATCATGACCAAGATATGAGTCATGCCTCCCCTTGCTAGTTTGAATGGTCCTACCATATCTAGGCACCACACTGCAAAAGGCCAAGTGATTGGTATAGTCTTCAATTTAGACGCTGGTAAATGTGACTTGGACGCATAGTGTTGACAACCACTGCATTTTCCGACTAACTCTTGCGCTTGTGCCAATGCGCTTGGCCAGTAGAATCCATGTCGGAATGCCTTGGCTACCAACGCTCTTGATGACGCATGGTGCCCGCACTCTCCCTGATGGATATCCAATAAGATCTCCTGGCCTTGCTTTGAGCTGATGCAACGCTGTAGTACGCTTGTCACACTTCGCTTGTAGAGTTCCTTGTTGATTATGGTGTATGCTTTTGCCCTTTGTGCTGTTTGCCTTGCCAATGTTTCATCACTCGGCAAGGTTCCATGTTTCAAATAACTTAATATTGGCTGTGCCCACATTGGTATTAGTGGTTCCGGGTTTGCTTCAACGTCAATGTCCATTGGTTCTGTCGAGATATGCTCTGCCGACATAACCTGAGGAGTCCCCGAGTGTGATTCGACGACCCCTGAATTGAACATATCAGTCCTCGAGTAACTCGAACCTACCCCTGAGTCGATGTCCATTGGCACTGCCTCTGATTCCGGACTCGCCGGGACGACCCTTATTGATTCGAACTCCGGTGACGGCTTGATCGATGGCTTACTGAGATGCTCCAACGGCACCCCTGGTGGTATTGCTTGCCTGGAGGATCCTAGTTTGGACAGTACATCAGCTGCCTCATTTTCTGCTCTAGGAATGTGATGAAATTCACAACTGTCAAAACATCCCGAAATTTGTTGTACGTGGAAGCGATATAACGCCATGTTTACTCCAGTGCATCCCAATGTCCAGACACTTGCTGAATCACCAAATACAAATCGCCAAAACACATGATCCTTTTGATACCAATTTCCTTGGCTACTTTAATGCCATGGACAAGTGCTTCATATTCGGCAACGTTGTAAGAAGCAGCAAAATGAATCTGAACACATACCTCAGTTGATCCCTCTTTGGAGATGTGAGCACTATCCCGGCGCCTAGACCCATTTTCGTCTTGGACCTGTCAAAATGCATTTTCCAGTAGTTCGGATCTGGCAGTGGTGGTTCGTACTGCATTTCCATCCATTCTACAAAGAAATCTGCTACAGCTTGAGATTTTATTGCATCCCGCCTGTCATATTGTAGAGTGTACGGTGCCAGTTTAATGGCCCATTTGGCGACTCGGCCGCTGGCATCTTTGCTGCCCAATATGTCCGAGATAGGTGCCTCGCATATTACCCGGATTGGGTGTTCTTGAAAATAATGTTTCAGCTTCTTTGCTGCCATATATACCCCATATGTCATCTTCTGATAATGCGGGTAATTCTGTTTCGAGACAGAGAGCACTTCGCTCAAGTAATATACTAGTCTTTGGACTGATTTGCCCCCTTCTTCACGTTCAAACACTATTACTGCACTTACAACTCTGTTGGTTGCGGCGACATAGAGCAGCATTGGCTCCTTGGATAGCGGTGACGCTAATATTGGTGCTGTTGCCAACATTTTCTTTAATTCATGGAAAGTGCTATCAGCTTGCTGTGTCCATGTGAATTTGTCTGATTTCTTCATCAGCTGATATAGTGGTAGGGCTTTTTCGCCTAGCCGACTAATAAACCTGCTCAATGAGGCTAGGCATCCAGTAAACTTCTGAACATCATTGAGGGTTTTTGGCAATTCCATTCTTTCGACGGCCCTGATCTTTGTCGGGTTAGCTTCGATTCCTCGGCTGGATACAAGGAATCTGAGTAATTTGCCAGCCGGGACACCAAATGTACATTTTTCCGGGTTAAGTTTCATCGAAATTTTCTCAAGTTTGCGAATGTTTAACGCAAGTCCTCAATTAGAGTATGAATTTGTTTGGTTTTTATTACCACGTCATCGACGTATACTTGAACATTTTTGTCCAATTGATCTTGCAAGCATTTTTGCATGCATCTTTGATATGTTGCGCCTGCATTTCTCAATCCGAATGGCATGGTGCGATAGCAATAAGCCCCATACGGGGTGATAAAAGCTTTCTTTATTTGATCATCTGGATTCAGTGGAATCTGATGGAATCCTGAATACGCATCCACAAACAACAACAACTTACACCCAGTAGTAGAATCTATGACTTGATCGATCCGAGGCAGAGGAAATGGATCTTTTGGACACGCCTTATTGAGGTTCGTGTAATCAATACACATGCGCCATACCACTGCCACGTTCAGGTCATCTTTTTTCTTCTCGACCAAGACTGGATTTGACAACCAGTCCGGGTGCAGTACTTCCATGATGAATCCATCAGCTAAAATTCTTGCAATCTCGGCAGCTATTACTTTCAACCTATCTTCGGCAAAGCGGTGGAGGGGTTGCTTCACCGGCCTTGCATCTGGTCTTACATGAAGAGAGTGCTCAGCCAGCTCCCTCGGAACTCCTTGCAGATCTTGTGTGGACCATGCAAAGATGTCCTGATTGTCACGGAGGAAGCTGGTGAGCTCGCTTTCCTATTTATCTGTAAGGCCAGCCCCAATGGTAACTGTGCGCTCTGGGAAAGTTTCATCCACCTGCACCTTCTTGGTTTCCTTGGTAGCTTGAAATGACACACTGCCATGCGGATTGGTGAGTGCCGACATGGACATTTGTGCTGCTTTGGCCAATCCTGCCACTTCCAACATCTGACTTTTCTCTTGTGCTATGACGAGTGACTCGGCCAGTGAAGATCCGGCTGAGGCACAAGCAATAGATCTTTTGTAATCTCCTTCCACCATGATTACCCCACATGGGCCTGGCAGCTTCATTTTTAAGTAAGCCATATGGGTAGTAGCCATGAATCTTGCCATACCCGGCCTACCGAGTAAGGCGTGGTATGAGCTGACCAGATCTACCACCTCGATCTATAGCTTTAGTGCGACAATTTTCTCTGTTGCCGAATAAGACGTCGACCCAGATCTTGCCAATTGGCTCACAGGACAATCCCGGCACAATACCGTGGAAAGTGGTCTTAGTCGGCTCCAGCATGTTCATGGTAATGCCTAACTTGAGCATTGTATCCTTATACATAATGTTGATGCTACTGCCACCGTCAATCAACACTTTTGAAAACTTTACGTTGATATCTGGGCCCATGAATGTTGGATCCAAAACCAGAGCGTATCCTCCAGGGGTTAGCAATCTTGGGGTGATCTTTTATACTCCAAGTTATCTCTTGCTTAGACCAATGCATGTACTTGGGAATTGTCAGCATCGTGGCATTCACTTCCATCATTCTTCGCTGCTGACTCTTCTTGTCATTTGGCTCTGTGACAAAGACAACATAGCTCTGGTGATGTTCTCTGTACTCATTTCTGGTTCCGTGACCGACATGAGCATCGTCACCTCTCGGATTATCCACCTGGTGCACAACTTCTCTTCTTTCCTGATTCTGATATCTCGGCTGCCTGTTTTCATATCTGTTATCTGCTCCTACCGCTTGAGCATTTCCTCCTGTAAGTGCTGGAGGGGGAGCTGGTGGCAGCTGCTTATTCGACGATTCCACTCTGTCTTCTTTCTGAAACCAAGTGCATTGCCTTGTTGAGTGATTTGCCGGCTAACTCGGACTAGGCGTGTGAAACTTACATGGCTGATCCAGATCATCTCATAGGTTGTAAGATCCCTCCTTTGTAAAGGAAAAGGATCCCTGTGATTGCAATGCTAGTCCCTGGATCATCGCTAGCATCCACAGTTTAAGATGAAGTACACAGATACAAAGGTCATTTATTACATCCATTCCAGAGATAAAACATAGTCTTTTACAACTCAAGGCCACAGGCCTAGTACAAGAGTTTTGGAATAAGTAAATAAACATAAGTCTTCATCTTCACGTGCCACGGGCAAGCATGTTGAGTGTAGACTCATGACACCTAATCATCATCGGAGTAACCTGCAACATCACAAGTTACAGCCACAGTGGGTCAATACTTTGGAATAGTATTGGCAAGTGATACCTTAGTAAATTTTAAGTGGACTATATTACTATATGCATTTTGGCTAAGTGTAGCTTGGCTTGCTTTGCTCAAAATAGGTTTTTCCTATTAGTTGAAATCTCTAAGTTTTTCTTTGTCAAAAACTTTTCCCAAGAAACCACCAATAGACATTGGGGTCCTTCACCCTTGTTCACCCACAAATTTTTACTTAGAAGTTGGAGTGATGAGATTCTTGATAGCTTCCATGTCTTGATGCTCAAGTTGTCCATTGCCATGGACTTGGCTAAGTACTTAGATTTTCCATCTGTAGAGGTTGTGCACTTTCCCCACCAGACTTGGTTTCCCAAGACAGGACCTTTCAGAAGCCTCCCCTTAGTCAAATGGACGCGTTCCAACCTATCATTCCCACTACCACCAATTGTCCAAATGACTAAGTTCTAGCAACCTATGTGATCAAGGCAGAGCCCATATTGCCAAGTGGCTGCACTATAAGCTTCTCAACACTTGGCCTCTAAAATCCCTTTGTGCCTGGGTGGCATACCACAAGTGAGATACACAAGGTAAACCATGTCCATGGGCCTTGTGTAACCACTCAACTAAAAACCACCAATCAAGTCCCATTCCACCCAGGAGGTTCATTGACTTAGTTGTTTTATTAAGAAAAACATAAGTCCAAAGACTTAGAAATATTTTCATCATAGCATGTATATACTTTACCAACCCTTGTTTGCTACAAGCTAGGCTAAGCATGGCATAGTAACTTAACTTAGGAAATTTCCTAGCAATTCTACAACTACTTAGGATTTCCCAACATAGCACTTGGCAAAATAGTAACATGCAAGACTTAGCAAAATATTTCTAATGCTTGTACAAAATATAGGGATGGAAATATTCATGAAGTACCACTTGCCTTGGTAATGGGGAGAGTAGCACTCTTCACAATCACAATCACTAGCACCAAAATCTACACAAAATTTGTAGCACAAAATTACACACAATTCATATACAATCATAAATATATGCATGTATGCAAAAATGCTAAGTGATGATTTTAAAACCGAACCAAGCAAATTCAAGATACTGAAACATAACTAAGTCAAAAACTTGCTAAACCAAACTTATTTAGCACTAAAACAAATTACTAAACAAATTCTATACTCAAACTAGTCCTAAACAAGTTTCTGCATAAAAAGTCATTTTAACAGAAACTTTTTACTAAACACATTGCATAAACAGAAAGGGCTTGTCTCCCTGATTCCAACGGTATAAAATTTGCAAAAATCTAACGTGGAAATCAAAAGTTATAGCCATTTCAATTTTGGATCAAAATCTGATTTCAAATCTGTTTTTGAATCAAACCCTAGCCACGCGTCATATTCTTACTGGCGCGTACCGCTTCGCTCCGGACCGCACTTGCTAGCCGTAGGATCTAACTAACGATGCACGGTTCAGATCTAATCATACCGCTTCGCTAAGTGAACTAATCCTACGCGCTGGATCTGGATCTGACGGCTACAATTCCTCTAACCAAAATCGAGCGGCGCTAGCGGCGGCGACTGGCGGCGGCGAGCTCTGTCTGCGGCGGCGTGGCACTACAGGTCGTCCGGAGGGGCAGGAGGATGCTCACCAGGTTCGCAGCGTCGAGGAGAAGCTCAACTTGGCAGCAGCTTGACGAGGGGCGCACGGGCACGGTCGCTGAGGCTCGTCGGAGTTGCGGCGGCGGCTGTCGCTTGCAGTCGAGGTCGCTGGCGAGGCTCCGCGTCGTCCTAGTACAAGGCAGAGGGTTCAGAAGATGCGCAAGTGACTGGCGAACCAGTCGGTATCATGGGGAAGGCAAGGGGTGTTCGGGACTTACCGCTATTGCTCGCCGGAGTCGAGCGACGGCGCAGGTGGTTGCAGTCGTGAACGGAAACGGTGACCTGGGTCACGAGCAGGCAAAAGAAAAGTGTCAGCAGATGCACCAGATCATGCTGGACATGATAGCTTGAACCAGAGAGAGGGGGGGCGGTCGAGGCTCACCGGAATTAGTCACCGGAGTCGTCGGTACTGCGGGGTTTCGAGGTCAAATGCGCGCAGCCTGGTGGCGGAGTGAGCGAGGAGAGTGGGGGGAAATGACCGCGGTGTAGAGGGGATTATGTAGGCGAGAGGGGAGCGGCAATTAAACGCGGAATCAAGGCAATTAAACGAAGAATCAATCGCGGCAGTGATGGGCGGAGGAAACGGCCGGCGACGGGGTCGGGCGCGATTTGGGGAAGACGAGGGTGAGCTGGCGAGGTCCACCAGTCAGCGAGTGAGACGGAGAGGGGGTGGGTCTGGGTGTCAGCGTCTGTGTGGGTGTGTCCGCACGTGCGAGCGAGCGAGAGAGTGGCCGGGTGGGCTAGTTGGGCCGGTTCTGCTGCTGGGCTAGAATAGGAGCGCCTGGCCCTTTTCTTTTGTTTAATCCTTTTTCTTTTTCTGTTTTGATTTTCAGGAATGGTTTTCAAATGAATTCAAACTCTTTTTGAATTCAAATCTTTATGGGGTTTTTGCAGTGTGCAACAGTCTCAAATCTAGGCATAAAACCATGTGGTTACTTTGCAAAGGCTTGGTCATTTTTGGAGAAACAAAATATCAGGAGCTTTGCACTTGATTTGCAAATGTTTGAAAAATGGTTTTTGAACCATTTCCATTTTGTAAAGCTTGGTTCAAATTCCACACTCAATCCATTCAACAAATGAGACAAACAAACTAGTTTTTAAAGCATTCAAACTCTCAAATGGGGATGGCCATTTGATTTAAGTTTGCTCACATGAAATGATAGCACTATGTGCTTTGTTTTTCTGAAATGAGTTTTGAAATTGATCTCAATTCTATATGCATGCATGAATGATATGCAAACTTTGAAATCATGATTTTAGGGATGTTACAAATCTAACCCCCTTAAGGTGAATCTCGCCCTCGAGATTCGGATTGGTTAGCAAATAGGTGAGTGTGGTCTTTCCGAAGATCATCTTCTCTTTCCCATGTTGCTTCCTCTTCGGTATGATGATTCCACTATACTTTGCAGAACTTGATAGTCTTTGTCCTTGTGACTCTTTCTGCAGTCTCAAGAATCTTGATAGGTTTCTCCTCATATGTGAGGTCACTTTCTAGTTGCACTTCCTCCAAAGGTATGGTATCCTTCAAAGAAGTTTCTTCCATTTCTGGGTGACATTTCTTAAGCTGACTCACATGAAACACATTATGGACTGCTGACAAAGATTCTGGCAGTTCAATTTCATAAGCAACTTCTCCTTTGCGACTCAGAATCTTGAATGGCCCAACATATCTTGGTGCCAACTTTCCTTTGACTCCGAATCTCTTCACTCCACGAAGTGGTGATACTCTAAGATAAGCCCTATTACCAACTTCGTAGGTGACTTCTCTACGCTTAGGATCTGCGTAGCTTTTCTGTCGGGACTGTGCTATCTTCAATCTGTCCTTACCCAATTTGACCTTCTCTTCGGCTTCTTTGATAAGTTCTGGCCCGAATAAACCTCTTTCTCCCACACCATTCCATAACAATGGGGTGGTACACTTTCTTCCGTAGAGAAACTCAAACGGTGCCATCTCAATGCTGGCTTGATAGCTATTGTTATAAGAAAATTCTGCGTAAGGCAGACTTTCATCCCAACTGGCTCCATAGTCCAAGGCACATGCTCTCAACATGTCTTCAAGGATTTGATTTGTTCTTTCTGTTTGTCCATCTGTTTGAGGATGGAAAGCGGTACTGAATTCCAACCTCGTTCCCAATGACTCATGTAGCTGTCTCCAAAAATGGGAAGTGAATTGAGTTCCCCTATTAGACACAATACTCTTGGGCACACCATGTAGACATACAATTCTACTCATGTAGATTTTGGCTAACTTGGCACTTGTATAAGTTGTCTTCACGGGTATGAAATGAGCCACTTTAGTTAGGCGATCCACTACTACCCATATGGAATCATATCCTGATCTGGTCCTTGGTAATCCGGTAATGAAATCCATTCCAATCTTGTCCCACTTCCAATCAGGAATAGGTAGTGGTTGAAGCAAACCTGCTGGTTTCTGGTGCTCCGCTTTTACTCTACTACACACATCACACAAAGCAATATTTCGGCGATGTCCCTTTTGAGATTGTTCCACCAAAATCTTTCTTTCATGTCCATGTACATTTTGGTGTTACCCGGGTGAATAGAATACGGAGAGTTGTGTGCTTCCTGCAAAATCAGTTTCCGCAACTCTGGATCTTGTGGAACACAGATACGTTCCCCATGCCATAAAGTACCCTGTTCATCTTCATGGAAACCTTTAGCTTTCCCTTGGCCAATCTTTTCCTTAATCTCCTCAATTTCTTTATCAGTCTTCTGAGCTTCTCGGATCTTGTCCAACAAAGTGGGTTGAACATCCAAAGACATGAGATGTCCTTCAGGCACAATTTCCAATCGGAGTTTTCTGAATTGGGTGAACAAATCATCTGGCAATTCTCCTTTGGTAAGGCCATTCACAAATACCTTACGACTTAGAGCATCTGCTACAACATTTGCTTTACCGGGGTGGTATTGCAAACTTAAGTCATAATCCTTGATAAGCTCTAACCATCTTCTTTGCCTCATATTGATTTCCTTCTGGGTGAAGATATACTTCAAACTCTTGTGATCTGTGAACACTTCACAACGCTTTCCCAAAAGGTAGTGCCTCCACGTTTTGAGTGCATGGACGACAGAGGCTAACTCCAAATCATGAGTAGGGTAGTTTACCTCATGAGTTTTGAGTTGTCTCGAGGCATAAGCCACAACTTTACCGTCTTGCATAAGTACTGCACCCAAACCTTGATGAGATGCATCACAATATACTTGGAAATCCTTTTCCAAATCTGGCAAACATAGAACTGGTGCTGTCACAAGTCTCTTCTTCAGTTCTTGAAAGCTGACTTCACAACCTTCAGACCAAGCAAACTTCTTGTCTTTCTTTAACAACTCAGTCATAGGCTTAGCAACCTTTGAGAAATTCTCAATGAACCTTCTGTAGTAACCTGCTAAGCCAAGGAAACTACGAACCTATTTCACGTTCTTAGGAGATTCCCACTCAGTCACAACTAAAACTTTAGCAGGATCAACTGCTACACCATCCTTTGTCATAACATGACCAAGAAAACCAACTTCCTCTAACCAAAATTCACACTTGCTGAATTTGGCATAAAGTTTATGCTCACTTAACTTCTGAAGTATTAAACGCAAATGTCCTTCATGTTCTTCCTTGCTCTTGGAGTAGACCAAGATGTCATCGATGAAAACGACAACAAACTTGTCAAGAAATTCCATGAACACCTTGTTCATCATATTCATGAAGTAGGCTGGAGCATTGGTCAAGCCAAAAGGCATTACGGTATACTCATACAATCCATACCTTGTGGTGAATGCTGTTTTAGGTATGTCTTGCTCTCTTATCTTGAGTTGAAAATAGCCTGACCTTAGATCAATCTTTGAGAACACACATGCTCCTTCAAGCTGATCAAATAAATCATTGATTCTAGGCAAAGGATATTTGTTCTTGATAGTTACCTCGTTGAGTGAACGGTAATCTATGCATAACCTTTGACTTCTGTCTTTCTTCTCCACAAACAAGACTGGGGCTCCCCAAGATGAAGAACTGGGTTAAATAAATCCTTTCTGCAACTGTTCTCCTAGTTGCTTCTTGAGTTCTTTCAGTTCATCCACTGACATTTTATATGTCCTCTTTGCTATTGGTCCAGAACCTGGTACCAAATCTATCAGAAATTCCACATCTCTATCTGGTGGCATTCCTGGCAATTCTTCCGGAAATACATCCGGATATTCACACACAATTGGCACACTGTCCATGCTAACCCCCTTAAGAGAATTAAGCATACTCCTTTTTGCTTCAAAGCTGGTCTTGAATCTGATCCTTTTATTTTCCGGAGTTGTGAGTGAGACAGTATGGCTGGCACAATCTATCACTCCTTTGTACTTAGTCATCCAGTCCATTCCCAGAATGACATCCAATCCTTGGGAGTTTAGTATTATCAAGTTAACGGGAAACTTATACTTCCCAAATTCTATGACTAGATCATGGCATCCTGAATTCACTATCATATCTCCACCAGGAGAACTTACTTTTATAGGACACCCAATAGTTTCTACCGGTAGTTCATTTCTTTCAACAAATGCTCTTGATATTAATGAATGAGATGCACCAGTATCAAAGAGTACAAATGTTGGAATGGAATTGAGTCTGAACTTACCAGCAACAGCGTCAGGCTCCTCATAGATCTCCTCCACACTGATGTGGTTCACCTGTCCTTTCTGGAAAGGATTGGGCTTGACAGGTCCTTCAACTTTCTTTTTGGGGCACTCATTTGCATAGTGTCCCATCTTCTTGCATTTGAAGCATTCAACCTGACTGATGTCTCTCTTAGCAGGCTGACTTCCACTCCCACTACCATTACCACTGTGGTGGCTCTTATGTCCACCCTTGTGGTTCTTGTACTTGTCATTGTCATGACTGCGATGATGCTTGTTGTCATGACGGTTGTGGTTGTGGTGCTTGTTGAATTTCCCATGCTTGTGGGATCCTGAGCTTCCACTGTCATCATAGTGAGATCGTTTGTGAGACGATCCCGAGCTATGCTTGTCGGAGTGCTTTCTCTTTCTACTCTCGACTTGCTTCATTTTGTTCTCCAATATAGCAGCCTTGTCACAGAGCGACTGATAAGTGGGAACATATGCCACAGCCAGCTGCAGATTCAGCTCACCATTCAAGCCTTCCAGAAATTTTTCCTTTCTCTTGGCATCTGTGTCCACTTCATCTGGTGCATAACGCGCCAGATTGTTGAACTCTTCAATGTATTCAGCCACACTGCGGTGGCGCTGCTTCAGGTTGTGGAATTCTTTCTTTTTCAGGCTCATTATTCCTGATGAGATATGAGAAGTGCGAAAGCCATCCTCAAAGATAGCCCAAGTCACCTCATCTATGGGTGTGGTGATTTGGAAGTTGTCCCACCAAGTGGCGGCTTGCCCTTCCAGCAGATGTGCTGCAAATCTGACCTTTTCAGCATCCGTGCAGCCCACGGTTACTAAGTCCTTGTTTACAGAACGTAGCCAATCATTGGCCACCATGGGATCAGTTGTCCCCGAGAACTTAGCTGGCCTCAATCGCAGAAATCTGGTGAGCATATCAAAGCCCGGAGGGTTGTTGTTGTTATTGTTGTTGTTATTGGGGTTGTTGTTGTTGTTGTTGTTGTTGTTGTTGTTTTGGTTCTGAATGAATGTTGTCATCATCTGCATGAGCTGTGTTTGAGCAGTCATCATTTGCTGCATTTCTGGAGTGATGTTGTTGTTGGGGTTGGGGTTTGCGCGACGAGGAGGCATCTGTGGTTTGTTCAAATAGAGATAAGAATGAGATACCCATAGATGTTTTCATGCACATTACATCACATAAGCAAACACAAACATGCAACAGAGATAAAAGTTCAACAACAAGATAACAAGTTCACAAAGTAAAACACACAAGTGGCAAGCCATCCACATGTCGGATGGTCCAATAACAAGTTCATACATAACAAGTATGATAATAAAAGATAAACGAGTAGTCAAGTCTACTCATCAGCATCAATCTCCTCCTCGACAAAGGTAAGACCTGCGTTCTCCATCGCGGTCTTGTTCTCCTCAATGGTAGTGGTCAAGGACTCAATCTTGGCCTTGAGAGCCCTCTTCTGAGAACGAAGCCTCTCTATCACCGTCTGATGCTGCTCTAGCTCGAAGTCCTTGGACTGCAGTTCTTCAGTCACGTCCCGGATCTTCTTGTTCCTATCCTAGACACGTTTCTCCTGACTCTTGAACTTCCGGTCCTGGGTCTCGAACTTCGCCTCCATTTCCTTGACTATCTCGTCCTGCTGTGCAAAAAGCTTGTCCTTCTCGCGAAGCTGCACCTGGAGCTCGTCATTGCTGAGCATGACATTGGTCCTGTCCGTGTCCACGTGCCTAATGAGAGACTCTAAGTCCGGGAGATACAGACGTATCGGCTCTGCTGCGTCCCTGTAAGATCCCTCCTTTGTAAAGGAAAAGGATCCCTGTGATTGCAATGCTAGTCCCTGGATCATTGCTAGCATCCACAGTTTAAGATGAAGTACACAGATACAAAGGTCATTTATTACATCCATTCCAGAGATAAAACATAGTCTTTTACAACTCAAGGCCACAGGCCTAGTACAAGAGTTTTGGAATAAGTAAATAAACATAAGTCTTCATCTTCATGTGCCACAGGCAAGCATGTTGAGTGTGGACTCATGACACCTAATCATCATCGGAGTAACCTGCAACATCACAAGTTACAGCCACAGTGGGTCAATACTTTGGAATAGTATTGGCAAGTGATACCTTAGTAAATTTTAAGTGGACTATATTACTATATGAATTTTGGCTAAGTGTAGCTTGGCTTGCTTTGCTCAAAATAGGTTTTTCCTATTAGTTGAAATCTCTAAGTTTTTCTTTGTCAAAAACTTTTCCCAAGAAACCACCAATAGACATTGGGGTCCTTCACCCTTGTTCACCCACAAATTTTTACTTAGAAGTTGGAGTGATGAGATTCTTGATAGCTTCCATGTCTTGATGCTCAAGTTGTCCATTGCCATGGACTTGGCTAAGTACTTAGATTTTCCATCTGTAGAGGTTGTGCACTTTCCCCACCAGACTTGGTTTCCCAAGACAGGACCTTTCAGAAGCCTCCCCTTAGTCAAATGGACGCATTCCAACCTATCATTCCCACTACCACCAACTGTCAAAATGACTAAGTTCTAGCAACCTATGTGATCAAGGCAGAGCCCATATTGCCAAGTGGCTGCACTATAAGCTTCTCAACACTTGGCCTCTAAAATCCCTTTGTGCCCGGGTGGCATACCACAAGTGAGATACACAAGGTAAACCATGTCCATGGGCCTTGTGTAACCACTCAACCAAAAACCACCAATCAAGTCCCATTCCACCCAGGAGGTTCATTGACTTAGTTGTTTTATTAAGAAAAACATAAGTCCAAAGACTTAGAAATATTTTCATCATAGCATGTATATACTTTACCAACCCTTGTTTGCTACAAGCTAGGCTAAGCATGGCATAGTAACTTAACTTAGGAAATTTCCTAGCAATTCTACAACTACTTAGGATTTCCCAACATAGCACTTGGCAAAATAGTAACATGCAAGACTTAGCAAAATATTTCTAATGCTTGTACAAAATATAGGGATGGAAATATTCATGAAGTACCACTTGCCTTGGTAATGGGGAGAGTAGCACTCTTCACAATCACAATCACTAGCACCAAAATCTACACAAAATTTGTAGCACAAAATTACACACAATTCATATACAATCATAAATATATGCATGTATGCAAAAATGCTAAGTGATGATTTTAAAACCGAACCAAGAAAATTCAAGATACTGAAACATAACTAAGTCAAAAACTTGCTAAACCAAACTTATTTAGCACTAAAACAAATTACTAAACAAATTCTATACTCAAACTAGTCCTAAACAAGTTTCTGCATAAAAAGTCATTTTAACAGAAACTTTTTACTAAACACATTGCATAAACAGAAAGGGCTTGTCTCCCTGATTCCAACGGTATAAAATTTGCAAAAATCTAACGTGGAAATCAAAAGTTATAGCCATTTCAATTTTGGATCAAAATCTGATTTCAAATCTGTTTTTGAATCAAACCCTAGCCACGCGTCATATTCTTACTGGCGCGTACCGCTTCGCTCCGGACCGCGCTTGCTAGCCGTAGGATCTAACTAACGATGCACGGTTCAAATCTAATCATACCGCTTCGCTAAGTGAACTAATCCTACGCGCTGGATCTGGATCTGACGGCTACAATTCCTCTAACCAAAATCGAGCAGCGCTAGCGGCGGCGACTGGCGGCGGCGAGCTTTTTCTGAGGCGGCGTGGCGCTACAGGTCGTCTGGAGGGGCAGGAGGATGCTCACCAGGTTCGCAGCATCGAGGAGAAGCTCAACTTGGCAGCGGCTTGACGAGGGGCGCACGGGCACGGTCGCTGAGGCTCGTCGGAGTTGCGGCGGCGTCTGTCGCTTGCAGTCGAGGTCGCTGGCGAGGCTCCGCGTCGTCCTAGTACAAGGCAGAGGGTTCAGAAGATGCGCAAGTGACTGGCGAACCAGTCGGTATCAAGGGGAAGGCAAGGGGTGTTTGGGACTTACCGCTATTGCTCGCCGGAGTCGAGCGACAGCGCAGGTGGTTGCGGTCGTGAACAGAAACGGTGACCTGGGTCACGAGCAGGCAAAAGAAAAGTGTCAGCAGATGCACCAGATCATGCTGGACATGATAGCTTGAACCAGATAGAGGGGGGCAGTCGAGGCTCACCGGAATTAGTCGCCGGAGTCGTCGGTACTGCGGGGTTTCAAGGTCAAATCCGCGCAGTCTGGTGGCGGAGTGAGCGAGGAGAGTGGGGGGAAATGACCGCGGTGCAGAGGGGATTATGTAGGCGAGAGGGGAGCGGCGATTAAACGTGGAATCAAGGCAATTAAACGAAGAATCAATCGCGGTAGTGATGGGCGGAGGAAACGGCCGGCGACGGGGTCGGGCGCGATTTGGGGAAGACGAGGGTGAGATGGCGAGGTCCACCAGTCAGCGAGTGAGACGGAGAGGGGGTGGGGTCTGGGTGTCAGCGTCTGTGTGGGTGTGTCCGCGCGTGCGAGCGAGCGAGAGAGTGACCGGGTGGGCTAGTTGGGCCAGTTCTGCTGCTGGGCTAGAATAGGAGCGCCTGGCCCTTTTCTTTTGTTTAATCCTTTTTCTTTTTCTGTTTTGATTTTCAGGAATGGTTTTCAAATGAATTCAAACTCTTTTTGAATTCAAATATTTATGGGGTTTTTGCAGTGTGCAACAGTCTCAAATCTAGGCATAAAACCATGTGGTTACTTTGCAAAGGCTTGGTCATTCTTGGAGAAACAAAATATCAGGAGCTTTGCACTTGATTTGCAAATGTTTGAAAAATGGTTTTTGAACCATTTCCATTTTGGTAAAGCTTGGTTCAAATTCCACACTCAATCCATTCAACAAATGAGACAAACAACCTAGTTTTTAAAGCATTCAAACTCTCAAATGGGGATGGCCATTTGATTTAAGTTTGCTCACATGAAATGATAGCACTATGTGCTTTGTTTTTCTGAAATGAGTTTTGAAATTGATCTCAATTCTAAGCATGCATGAATGATATGCAAACTTTGAAATCATGATTTTAGGGATGTTACATAGGTGTATTTTTGTCGGTCCTAATACTGATTCCTCTGATTGTATGGCCTTTTGCCGTCATTCTTTGGCACCCATTGTTGTTGACCATTTGTTCTTTGACGCCGACTGCTTCCAGCATCTGGATGATCCTGACTCACGGCCGCAACCTGAGTCGAACCATACGTGTAATCCGGCCTCTTGTCTCTTCTCTTGCTTCTATATTCGGATCTTTCCTGGCGCCTTTGCGACCTAGCAGCGTCATAGATCTGAGTCTCAGTCATCCCGTCTGCGGACATGAGCAGCGGCTGAGTCGGATCTCCTAACGCATACGAGTCGGCGATTCTTATCGTCTCTGCCAAGCTTTCTGGCATATCTCTTTGTAACCTTTGTCACAACACACTTCCATGTCTACATCCTTGTGCAAACCATGCAATTGCTTGTGACTCGATTACCCCTTCACAAGAGTTACGCATCGTACACCACCTTGTGAGGAATTCCCTGTCTGTCTCATTCGGTCTTTGCTTGCACATTGCTAGTTGTTGTGGGTGATTCAGCCTCTTGTAAGTGCTTGTGAAATTGCTCACGAAAGCGTTGTGAAAATCGATCCAACTGTTGATGCTTCCGGGTGGCAAATTGTTCAACCATACCCGATGTAACATCCCTAAAATCATGTTTCAAAACTCATGCATATCATCCATGCATCCATGATCATGTAGAGTTCATTTCAAACAAACCAATTCAAAAACAGGAGCATATGAGCTCATTATTTTATGTGATCAGCATTTAAAACAAATGCTACTCTCCAATGAGAGATTGTTGTTCATTGAACCAAACCTTGTTGTCTTATTGCTCTCAGATTGTATTGCTAGATTGCTATAATTTAAACCAAAGTTTCAAAACAAATATGATTTGAAAACCAATTTCAAAACCTATTTAAACTAGTGCTATGTCACTGCTTATTTTGTTTTATACCAAGTGACCAGGCCAATTCAAAGTGACCACTTGGTTTTGTGTCCAGATTTGTGAGTGTTGCACTCTACAAAAATCCTGAAAAGATTTGAATTCAAAGAACTTTTGAAATCATTTGAATTTGATTCCTGAAATTGCAAACAGAAAAAGAAAAGGAGAAAAGAATTAGAAAAGGGCCGGCGCCACCTTTCTAGCCCAACAACAGAATTAGCCCACTAAGCCCACCCGGGTTCCCCCTTCTCTCTCTCACTCGCAGAAAAACCCACAGTCGCTGACGCAAGGACCCCACCCCCTCTCTGTTTCACTCGCTGGCAAGTGGACCCTGCGACCACGTCGTCGTCGTCAATCACGCGCGGCCGAGGCGCTCGCTCCGCCGTTACCTCGCCATAGTCACCGCGAGCTTAATTGCCATTGATTCTGGGCGTAATCGCCGCCCCCTCCTGCCTACTTAACCCCCTTTGCACCGCGAACATTTCCCCTCACCTAACGCCACCACTCTGCCACCAGGCTGCTCGTAATCGCCCTTGCACCGCCGCAGACAGAATCCTCTCCGGCGACCAATCCCGGTGAGCACCGTGCGCCCCGTCCTCTCTGGTTCATGCAGACTGCTTCGCCACATCCTTGCGCTTCTTCTAATGTATTTGGTTCATCCTATACTGCCCTAGGTCGTCGACTCGATCAAGCACTGCAAGTTTCCGACGACGTCTCCAACTCCGGCGACAAAATTCGGTGAGCCTCGTGTTCCCCTCTGGTTCTGAATCACGCGAGCTTGTTCGCTTGCGTCTAGCGCATCTGCTGACACTTTTCGTTTGGATCCTCGCGTCCCAGAGCGTCGCCTTCTACTCCGACAGAGAGCATCTAACACCGCCAGCAACTCCGACGAGCTCGTGCTGCTGTGTCCGTGCGCCCCTTGTCAAGCCGCCACCACGTTGAGCTTCAGTACGTCACTGCGAGTCTAGTAAGCACTTCCACTGACCCCAGCCCTCCCTGTAGCCACCGCGCCGCCGTAGACAGAGCCGCCGCCACTAGTCGTCGCCGTTAGTGCCGCCAGAGTGTGGTCGTTTGATCGCGCATCGTTGGATCCAGATCTGATGGGCTAGATAGAACACTTAAGCGAAGGGGTACGAATAGATCTGGGCCGTGCAGTTTAAGTTAGATCTGACGGCTCACAGACGGGATCCTGAGCGAACCGGTACACACCAATCAGAACATGACGCGTGGCTAGGATTTAGATTTAAAATCAGAATTTGAATCTATTAGATTTTTGATTTTGTTTTAATCATAACTTTTGATTCCCACGTCCAAATTTGATGAATTTTATATCAATGGAATCAGGAGAGCAAGCCCTTTCCAAATATGCAATGTGTTTAATGTTTTGTTTCTGTTAAAATGGTTTTATCTACAGAAACATGTGTAGGCCTATTTTATGTATATAAATTATTTGAGAAATGTTTTAGTGTTTAAATAAATGTTGTTTGGCAAGTTTTGAACTTGTTTATGAACCAGTACTGTGCACTTGTCTTGTTAAGTTTAGAAAATCATCACATATCATATTGCATGCATCCATATATTTTTGCTTGTATTTATTTTGTATGTGATTTGTTGCTATGATTTTATGTGTAGATTTTGGTGCCAATAGTGATTGTGATTGTGAGGAGTGTAGCTACTCTCCAAACTACCAAGGCAAGTGGTGCTTCATGATATTTTTATCCCTATGTTTTCTACTATGCATTAGAAATATTTTGCTAGTCGTGCATGGTTATATTTTGCTTATATGCTATTCTTGGGAAATCCTAGTAGTGGTAGAATTGCTAGAAATTTCTAAGTTAAGATGCTTATCTATGCCATGCTTAGCCTAGCTAGTAGCAACCAAGGGTGGTGAATTATTCATGCTATGATAAAATATTTCTAAGTCTTTGGACTTGTGTTTTTACTTAATAAAACAACTAAGTGAATGAAACACCTGGGTGGAATGGAAGGAATGGTTTATGTTGAGTGGTTACACAAGGCCCATTTCTATGGTTTACCTTGTGTATCTCACTTGTGGAAAGCCACCCAGGAACAAAGGGATTTGAGAGGCCAAGTGTTAAGAAGCTTCTAGTGCAGCCACTTGGCAATATGGGCTCTGCCTGGACCATATAGATTGCAATAACTTAGCCATTTGGACAGTTGGTGGTAGTGGGATTGATAGGTTGGAGCGCGTCCATTTGGTCTAAGGGAAGGCTTCTGAAAGGTCCTGTCTTGGTGAAAATCAAGTCTTGTGGGGAAAGTGCACAACCTCTGCATATGGAAGAATCTAAGTACTTAGCCATGTCCCTGGAAAAGGACAACTTGAGCATCAAGACATGGAAGCTATCAAGAATCTCCTCATCCCAATTTCTAAGTAAAACTTGTGGGTGAACAAGGGTGAAGGACCCCAATGTCTATTGGTGGTTCCTTGGGAAAAGTTTTGACAAAGAAAAACTTAATGTTTTCAACTAATAGGCAAAACCTATTTTGAGCAAAGCAAGCCTAAGCTACACTTAGCCAAATTGCATATAGTAACTAGTCCACCAATATTCTACTAAGGTATCACTTGCCTATACTATTCCAATGTATTGACCCACTGTGGCTGTAACTTGTGATGTTCAAGGTTACTCTGATGATGAATAGGAGTCATGAGTATACACTCAACATGCTTGCCTGTGGCACATGAAGATGAAGACTTTTATCTATTTACTTATTTAAACTCTTGTACTAGGCCTGTGGCCATGGAGTTGTAAAGACTATGTTTGTCTCTGGAATGACTGTAATAATGACCTTTGTTTCTGTGTACTTCATCTTAAACTGTGGATGCTAGCATTGATCCAGGGACTAGCATTGCAATCACAGGGATCCTTTTCCTTTATAAAGGAGGGATCTTACAGATGGTATCAGAGCACTGTGTTGCCTGTAGGATTATGACCCTAGGATTGGAAACCACTAAGGAAAATTTTTCAACAACTTCCACACTTGTCTTTTCTTCTCGTAAACTTTTCTAATATTCTTTCTCATCTCTATTTGTAGATGAACTCCATCAACGAAGCCGTGAAGAAGGGACCACTCATGACTATGACTTTGGAGTGTGAGACAGAGTTCCCAAAGGCTCTCAAAGACCTCATGGTTGCCATGGGAATACATGGTGCAGCTGTGTACAAAGGTTTTCCTGTGATGGATGAAGGAGTTGAGTACTGGTGGGTGCAAATTCACTTGTATAAAAACAAGGAAGACAACCACAAGGACTCAGGATTCTGCATGGTCACCAACACAATGATGCACACTACATTCTTTGATTCAGCAAGGGATGCAGCTTGGAGGGCCATCAAAGAACTGGGTGATAGAATCAAGTGCAGAATGCTTAACACTCAGAATGATCTTAAGGAAGATAAGAAACATGCCCAAGAGTTAGAGGCTACCAAACAAATCCTAAGGAAGGACATCATAGACTTAGCAATGGAGTCTTGTGATCTAGACAAACAGATTGCCTCTAGGGATGCCCTGTTAGCCAACTTGGCAAGTGAGATGGGATTGTAATGTACCACATTAGTTGGACCACCACACTTATCACCTTATTTTCCAAATGTTGCTTGAAATAAGTTGAACCTTGGTTATTTGTAATGGATCCATGTATGCTATGACTTGTGTGTTTGCCAATGTTATGCTTGTGATGCTTTGTCTTGAAATTTATTTATTGTGTTGATTCTAACTTTTTCTATCTTATTAAATAGATGCCTAATGTTACCATCAACACTGTTGAAGAGTTCCAAGGAACTCGTTTTGGTCCTTGTATTATTGAGATCACTACCTTGCTCAATCTCCCTCTTCCTACCATCATGGTGCTTCCCCTCACCAAGTTTGAGAGGAAAGACCTTTGGGGCTTCAAGGTCAATCAGCCAGGACGCCAGACTGAGCCTACCATGGAGGCTATTATCTTCAAGCTCATGCACGATGACAAGGAGAGAGGCCTAGAGGTGGTCATGAAGGACTTGATAGGACGTCTGTTAGGGAGACACTCTCGACAGGTTAGAGGTACTCACTTCCACGCCTTCGGTAGACGTGATGAGGATGGAGAGGCCATCGACTTCGAGGACACTTCGAGGGAGACAGCAGAGCCGATTCGTCTATACCTCCAGGACTTAGAGTTTCTCCTTAGGCATGTGGAAACTGATAGGACAAACGTCATGCTTAGCAATGATGAACTCCAGGTGCAGCTTCGTGAGAAGGACAAGCTCTTCGTGGAGCAAGATGAGATAGTCAAGGAGATGGAGGCCAAGTTCGAGAGTCAGGACAGAAAGTTCAAGAGTCAAGAGAAGCGAGTCCAAGATAGGAACAAGAGGATTCGAGACATGACTGCAGAACTTGAGAACAAGGACTTAGAGCTTGAGCATAAGCAGACTGTGATTGAGAGGCTTCGTTCTTAGAAGAGGGCTCTCAAAGCCAAAGTAGAGACCTTGACCACCAATGTCGAGGAATACAAGACCGCTATGGAGAATGCAGGTCTTACCTTTGTTGAGTAGGAGGTTGAGGCCGAGGAGTAGTGATGACTACTCATTTATCATTTATTTATCATGCTTTTCATTGAGTCACAATGACCATCCAACATGTGGATGGCTTGCTATTGGTGTGTTTACTTTGCAAACTTGTCGTTTATGTTGTTGAACTATTATTATTATGATGCATATTTGGTGATTGTTTATGTGATGTATTGTGCATGTTAGCATCTGTGGGTATCTCATTCTTATCTCTATTGAACAAACCACAGATGCCTCCCCGTCGTGCCAATCCCAACCCCAACAACAACAACATCACCCCTGAGATGCAGCAAATGATGACAGCTCAGACTCAGCTGATGCAGATGATGACTACGTTTATCCAAAATCAGAACAACAACAACAACAATAACAGTAACAACAATCAGAACAACCCACCTGGTTTTGACATGCTTACCAGGTTCTTGAGATTGAGGCCAGCAAAGTTCTCACGAACAACTGATCCTATGGTGGCCAATGATTGGCTACACTCTGTGAACAAGGACTTGGTAACAGTTGGCTGTACTGATGAAGAGAAAGTCAGATTTGTAGCTCACTTGTTGGAAGAACCAGCAGCTACTTGGTGGGATAACTTCCAAATCACAACTCCCATTGAGGATGTGACATGGGCTATATTTGAAGATGGTTTCCGTACTGCTCACATCTCATCCGGAGTGATGAGTTTGAAGAAGAAAGAGTTCCATAATCTGAAGCAGCGCCACCGCAGCGTGGCTGAATATATTGAAGAGTTCAACAATCTGGCGTGTTATGCACCGGATGAAGTTGACACTGATGCTAAGAGGAAGGAAAAGTTCCTTGAAGGGTTGAATGATGAACTGAACCTGTAGCTATCAGTGGCCTATGTTCCCACATACCAGTCTCTTTGTGACAAGGCTGCTATATTGGAGAGCAAAATGAAACAAGTGGAAAGCAGGAAGAGAAAGCACTCGGACAAGCACAACTCGGGATCGTCTCACAAGCGTTCCCATTATGATGATAGTGGAAGCTCAGGATCCCACAAGCATGGGAAATTCAACAAGCACCACAACCACAACCGTCATCATGACAACAAGCATCACCGTAGTCATGACAATGACAAGTACAAGAATCACAAGGGTGGATATAAGAGCCACCATAGTGGTAGTGGAAGTGGCAGTGGAAGCCAGCCTGTCAAGAAGGATATTAGTCAGGTTGAGTGTTTCAAGTGCAAGAAGATGGGGCATTATGCAAATGAATGACCAGAAAAGAAAGTTGAAGGAGCCAACAAGCCCAACCCTTTTTAGAAGGGACAAGTGAACCACATCAATGTGGAGGAAATCTATGAAGAGCCAGATGCTGTTGCTGGTAAGTTCAAACTCAATTCTATTCCAGCACTTGTTCTTTTTGATAGTGGAGCATCGCATTCATTCATATCAAAAGCATTTGTTGATAGAAATGGGTTTCCAACTGAAAACATTGGGTGTCCAATAAAAGTTAGTTCTCCAGGTGGAGATACAATAGTAAGTCTTGGATGCCGGGATCTAGTGATAGAGTTTGGAAAACATAAGTTTCCAGTGAGTCTGATAATCCTAGATTCTCAAGGACTGGATGTAATATTGGGAATGGATTGGATGGCTAAGTATGAAGGAGTATTAGATTGTGCTAATCGTACTGTTGCACTCACAACCCCGGAAAAGAAACGGATTAGATTCAAGTCTAACTTTGAATCAAAAGGGAGTAAGCTTAATTATCTTAAGGGGGTTAGCATAGACAGTGTGCCAATTGTGAGTGAATATCCGGATGTGTTCCCGGAAGAGTTGCCGGGGATGCCACCAGATAGATATGTGGAGTTTCTTATTGATTTACTACCAGGATCTGGACCGATAGGAAAGAGACCATACAAGATGTCAGTTGATGAACTGAAAGAACTCAAGAAACAACTTGGAGAACAGTTGCATAAAGGATTTATTCAACCAAGTTCTTCATCTTGGGGAGCACCAATTTTGTTTGTAGAAAAGAAAGATAGAAGTCAAAGGTTATGCATAGATTACCGTCCACTCAATGAAGTGACTATCAAGAACAAGTACCCTTTACCTAGAATAAATGACTTGTTTGATCAGCTAGAAGGAGCTTGTGTGTTCTCAAAGATTGATCTCCGGTCAGGTTATTTCCAGCTCAAGATAAGAGAACAAGACATACCTAAGACAGCTTTTACCACAAGGTATGGATTGTATGAGTATACCGTGATGCCATTTGGTTTGACCAATGCACCAGCATACTTCATGAATATGATGAACAAGGTGTTCATGGAGTTCCTTGATAAGTTCGTTGTCGTTTTCATCGATGACATTCTGATCTACTCCAAGAGCAAAGAAGAGCATGAAGGACATCTACGTTTGATACTAGAGAAGCTTAGAGAGCATAAACTGTATGCCAAATTCAGCAAGTGTGAATTCTGGTTGAATGAAGTTGGATTTCTTGGACACGTTGTGTCAGGAGATGGTGTAGCAGTTGATCCTGCTAAAGTTTCAGCTATAACTGAATGGGAATCACCTAAGTCAGTAAAAGAAGTTTGTAGTTTCCTTGGCTTGGCAGGATACTACAGAAGGTTTATTGAGAATTTCTCCAAGGTAGCAAAACCTATGAATGAATTGCTAAAGAAAGACAAGAAATTTGCTTGGTCTGAAGGTTGTGAACTCAGTTTTCAAGAATTGAAGAAGAGACTTGTGACAGCACCAGTCTTGTGTTTGCCGGATTTGGAGAAGGATTTCCAAGTGTATTGTGATGCATCTCATCATGGATTAGGTGCAGTACTTATGCAAGAAGGAAAAGTTGTGGCTTATGCCTCGAGACAACTCAAAACTCATGAAGTGAACTATCCTACTCATGATTTAGAGTTAGCCTTTGTTGTCCATGCACTCAAAACATGGAGACACTATCTTTTGGGAAAGCGTTGTGAAGTGTTCACAGATCACAAAAGTTTGAAGTATATCTTCACCCAGAAAGAAATTAATATGAGACAAATAAGATGGCTAGAACTCATCAAGGACTATGACTTAAGTTTGCAATACCACCCCGGTAAAGAAAATGTTGTAGCGGATGCTCTAAGCCGTAAGGTTTTTGTGAATGGCCTTACTAAGGGAGAATTGCCAGATGATCTGTGTGCCCAATTTAGAGATCTCAGATTAGAGATTGTGCTTGAAGGACACCTCATGTCTTTGGATGTTCAACCCACTTTGTTGGACAAGATCAAAGGAGCCCAGAAGACTGATAAGGAAATTGAAGAGATCAAGGAAAAGATTGGCAAGGGAAAAGCCAAAGGATTCCATGAAGAAGAACAAGGTACTTTATGGCATGGGAAACGTATCTGTGTTCCACAAGATCCGGAGCTTCGGAAACTGATTTTACAAGAAGCACACAACTCACCGTATTCCATTCATCCGGGTAACACCAAAATGTACATGGATATGAAGGAAAGATTTTGGTGGAATAATCTCAAGAAGGACATCGCCGAACATATTGCTTTGTGTGATGTATGTAGTAGAGTGAAAGCGGAACATCAGAAACCAGCAGGTTTACTTCAACCACTACCTATTCCTGATTGGAAGTGGGACAAGATTGGTATGGATTTCATTACCGGATTGCCAAGGACCCGGTCAGGATATGATTCTATTTGGGTAGTAGTGGATCGTCTAACTAAAGTGGCTCATTTCATACCCGTAAAGACAACCTATACAAGTGCTAAGTTAGCCAAGATCTATATGAGTAGAATTGTATGTCTACATGGAGTACCCAAGAGTATTCTGTCAGATAGAGGAACCCAATTCACTTCTCATTTTTGGAGACAATTACATGAGTCATTGGGCACGAGGTTGGAATTCAGCACCGCTTTTCATCCTCAGACTGATGGACAAACAGAAAGGACTAATCAGATTCTTGAAGATATGTTGAGGGCATGTGCTCTAGACTATGGAGCCAGTTGGGATGAAAGTCTGCCTTACGCAGAATTCTCTTATAATAATAGCTATCAAGCCAGTATTGAGATGGCACCGTTTGAATTTCTCTATGGGAGGAAGTGTACCACTCCATTGCTATGGAATGGTGTGGGAGAAAGAAGTTTGTTCGGACCAGAACTAATCAAAGAGGCGGAAGAGAAAGTCAAGCTGGTTAAAGACAGATTGAAGATAGCACAGTCCCGATAGAAAAGCTACGCAGATCCTAAGCGTAGAGAAGTCACCTATGATGCTGGTGATAGAGCTTATCTTAGAGTGTCACCACTTCGTGGAGTGAAGAGATTTGGTGTCAAAGGTAAATTGGCCCCAAGATATGTTGGGCATTCAAGATTCTAAGTCGCAAAGGAGAAGTAGCCTATGATATTGAATTTCCAGAGTCTTTGTCAGCTGTTCATAATGTGTTTCATGTGAGTCAGCTTAAGAAATGTCACCCGGAAATGGAAGAAACTTCTTTTAAGGATACTATACCTTTGGAAGAGGTTCAATTGGAGAGTGATCTCACTTATGAGGAGAAACCTATCAAGATTCTTGAGACTGCAGAAAGAGTCACACGGACTAAGACCATTAAGTTTTGCAAAGTCCAATGGAACCATCATTCCGAAGAGGAAGCAACATGGGAAAGAGAAGATGATCTTCGGAAAGACCACCCTCACCTATTTGCTAGCCAATCCGAATCTCGAGGGCGAGATTCACCTTAAGGGGGTTAGATTTGTAACATCCCTAAAATCATGTTTCAAAACTCATGCATATCATCCATGCATCCATGATCATGTAGAGTTCATTTCAAACAAACCAATTCAAAAACAGGAGCATATGAGCTCATTATTTTATGTGATCAGCATTTAAAACAAATGCTACTCTCCAATGAGAGATTGTTGTTCATTGAACCAAACCTTGTTGTCTTATTGCTCTCAGATTGTATTGCTAGATTGCTATAATTTAAACCAAAGTTTCAAAACAAATATGATTTGAAAACCAATTTCAAAACCTATTTAAACTAGTGCTATGTCACTGCTTATTTTGTTTTATACCAAGTGACCAGGCCAATTCAAAGTGACCACTTGGTTTTGTGTCCAGATTTGTGAGTGTTGCACTCTACAAAAATCCTAAAAAGATTTGAATTCAAACAGCTTTTGAAATCATTTGAATTTGATTCCTGAAATTGCAAACAGAAAAAGAAAAGGAGAAAAGAATTAGAAAAGGGCCGGCGCCACCTTTCTAGCCCAACAACAGAATTAGCCCACTAAGCCCACCCGGGTTCCCCCTTCTCTCTCTCACTCGCAGAAAAACCCACAGTCGCTGACGCAAGGACCCCACCCCCTCTCTGTTTCACTCGCTGGCAAGTGGACCCTGCGACCACGTCGTCGTCGTCAATCACGCGCGGCCGAGGCGCTCGCTCCGCCGTTACCTCGCCGCAGTCACTGCGAGCTTAATTGCCATTGATTATGCGTGTAATCGCCGCCCCCTCCTGCCTACTTAACCCCCTCTGCACCGCGAACATTTCCCCTCACCTAACGCCAACACTCTGCCACCAGGCTGCCCGTAATCGCCCTTGCACCGCCGCAGGCAGAATCCTCTCCGGCGACCAATCCCGGTGAGCATCGTGCGCCCCTTCCTCTCTGGTTCATGCAGACTGCTTCGCCACATCCTTGCGCTTCTTCTGATGTCTTTGGTTCATCCTATACTGCCCCAGGTCGTCGACTCCATCAAGCACTGCAAGTTTCCGACGACGTCTCCAACTCCGGCGACAAAATTCGGTGAGCCTCGTGTTCCCCTCTGGTTCTGAATCACGCGAGCTTGTTCGCCTGCGTCTAGCGCATCTGCTGACACTTTTCGTTTGGATCCTCGCATCCCAGAGCGTCGCCTTCTACTCCGACAGAGAGCATCTGACACCGCCAGCAACTCCGATGAGCTCGTGCTGCTGTGTCCGTGCGCCCCTTGTCAAGCCGCCACCACGTTGAGCTTCAGTACGTCACTGCGAGTCTGGTAAGAACTTCCACTGACCCCAGCCCTCCCTGTAGCCACCGCACCGCCGTAGACAGAGCCGCCGCCACCAGTCGTCGCCGTTAGCGCCGCCAGGGTGTGGTCGTTTGATCGCGCACAGTTGGATCCAGATCTGACGGGCTAGATAGAACACTTAAGCGAAGGGGTACGAATGGATTTGGGCCGTGCAGTTTAAGTTAGATCTGACAGCTCACATACGCGATCCTGAGCGAACCGGTACGCACCAATCAGAACATGACGCGTGGCTAGGATTTAGATTTAAAATCAGAATTCGAATCTATTAGATGTTTGATTTTGTTTTAATCATAACTTTTGATTCCCACGTCCAAATTTGATGAATTTTATATCAATGGAATCAGGAGAGCAAGCCCTTTCCAAATATGCAATGTGTTTAATGTTTTGTTTCTGTTAAAATGGTTTTATCTAGAGAAACATGTCTAGGCCTATTTTATGTATATAAATTATTTGAGAAATGTTTTAGTGTTTAAATAAATGTTGTTTGGCAAGTTTTGAACTTGTTTATGAACTAGTACTGTGCACTTGTATTGTTAAGTTTAGAAAATCATCACATATCATATTGCATGCATCCATATATTTTTGCTTGTATTTATTTTGTATGTGATTTGTTGCTATGATTTTATGTGTAGATTTTGGTGCCAATAGTGATTGTGATTGTGAGTGTAGATACTCTCCAAACTACCAAGGCAAGTGGTGCTTCATGATATTTTTATCCCTATGTTTTCTACTATGCATTAGAAATATTTTGCTAGTCTTGCATGGTTATATTTTGCTTATATGCTATGCTTGGGAAATCCTAGTAGTGGTAGAATTGCTAGAAATTTCTAAGTTAAGATGCTTATCTATGCCATGCTTAGCCTAGCTAGTAAAAACCAAGGGTGGTGAATTATTCATGCTATGATAAAATATTTCTAAGTCTTTGGACTTATGTTTTTACTTAATAAAACAACTAAGTGAATGAAACACCTGGGTGGAATGGAAGGAATGGTTTATGTTGAGTGGTTACACAAGGCCCATTTATATGGTTTACCTTGTGTATCTCACTTGTGGAAAGCCACCCAGGAACAAAGGGATTTGAGAGGCCAAGTGTTAAGAAGCTTCTAGTGCATCCACTTGGCAATATGGGCTCTGCCTGGACCATATAGGTTGCAATAACTTAGCCATTTGGATAGTTGGTGGTAGTGGGATTGATAGGTTGGAGCGCGTCCATTTGGTCTAAAGGAAGGCTTATGAACGGTCCTGTCTTGGTGAAAATCAAGTCTTGTGGGGAAAGTGCACAACCTCTGCAGATGGAAGAATCTAAGTACTTAGCCATGTCCCTGGAAAAGGACAACTTGAGCATCAAGACATGGAAGCTATAAAGAATCTCCTCATCCCAATTTCTAAGTAAAACTTGTGGGTGAACAAGGGTGAAGGACCCCAATGTCTATTGGTGGTTCCTTGGGAAAAGTTTTGACAAAGAAAAACTTAATGTTTTCAACTAATAGGCAAAACCTATTTTGAGCAAAGAAAGCCTAAGCTACACTTAGCCAAATTGCATATAGTAACTAGTCCACCAATATTCTACTAAGGTATCACTTGCCAATACTATTCCAATGTATTGGCCCACTATGGCTGTAACTTGTGATGTTGCAGGTTAATCTGATGATGAATAGGAGTCATGAGTCTACACTCAACATGCTTGCCTGTGGCACATGAAGATGAAGACTTTTATCTATTTACTTATTTAAACTCTTGTACTAGGCCTGTGGCCATGGAGTTGTAAAGACTATGTTTGTCTCTGGAATGACTGTAATAATGACCTTTGTTTCTGTGTACTTCATCTTAAACTGTGGATGCTAGCATTGATCCAGGGACTAGCATTGCAATCACATGGATCCTTTTCCTTTATAAAGGAGGGATCTTACACCTGAGCTAGTCCTTCCAGCATCTGCGGCACGTAACGTACTGCCCATCTCAAGTTTCCCTGCGCGATCTTCACAGCAGTTCCATAATCTATGAGCCAGTCCTCTGGCTTTGTGCTTCCATCATATGTTTTTGTCCCTCTGGCCAGCTGGAAATTAGGCATCGGTGGATCCTTCATGATCCTTGGGCCAAAGCACAGTGGCCCCTGCGGACCTTGTGATTCAATTATCCCTGCCATCTTTATGCGGTCAAGCTTCAACCTGGCATCATCCGGCTGAAGGTTCCTACCTCCGTATCTTGCTCCCATTGCTTGATATGCATGATCCGGCTGCTCATACCCATCATTTACCATTGCCGAGTAGCCATCATTATACTTATTCGCGTTCGGGTCAGCAGGCTGTTGAACTGCTTTTCCCGCGCTTTGCTGTCTTCTTTTCGGCTGAGCTGGTGCATTATTCGGAGCTGGATTTACTCCTCCTACCGAGTGAGTTCCGCGCCTAGCATGAGGTGCAAAATTTTGCCCTCTGTTGTCATTTCTCTGCCCAACCTTTTCCTGGTTTTCATTTTCTCAGGGATTATTTATTTTTACCCCTTGCGCATGTGCCGGGTTTCCTTGAACCACTGCCGGATCATAGGCCACCATCTGCTTGTTTCTTCCAGAATCCACACTTTTTTCTTTTCTCGGCCTAGGCGCCGCTCCAGGTGAGGATGCTGTGTGCCCTGCCGATCTTGCCGAGACAGGAGTCGCCGAGTGAACCAACTGTGACCTCCCTGCTATACTCGGATTCGCTCTGTAGTATGCCTCATTCAGCATACTGGCTGCTTTTACTAACTCATTGACTCATTCTTGCTGCCTTTTCTTTGCTTCCCCCTCCAAGTGGGGTAATTCTGCCATTGCTGCTTCTGCTGCTCGCAGATTAGCTGCTGCTGTGTTGTACGTTGGACGCATGGCCGCCTCATTGCTGTTCTCCGGTTTTATCTTGGATGTCGCATCTGCCAGCTCTTCATTGAGGTTCCTTCCTCTCAATCTCGTTGCATCAAGCCGGGTCTTTGCGCCCTTGACTCGATTTGCCGAGTTAAGCTCTCGGATAGTGATATCCACGTCCTGTTGTAACTGTGCTAGCTCCTTGGCTTTCTCCAGGACTTTTATCCTGGCTTCTTCCAACTCGGCTTGCACACGCGCCGGGTCAGTTGCTTGTGCCACTGGCTCTGCCAACTTGTCTATCGCTTCCTACAGCTCCTTAGCTCTTTTGCTCCCAGCTATGTTCTCTGGTTTTTCTAGTGGCGCCTTTGCTATTCTTGCAGCCCTTGGTGTTTCCTCGTGATTTCCTCCCTCTGCGTTCTCATTCACCACTGGAACTACTGGGGGAACTGTTGGGTTTGGGGCCGTCATCATTACCTCCATGGAGACGAGTTGGTGAGGTTTCCCAGCGACAGGAGCCATTGGAGGATCCGGCGCCAGGACGATGTTCTTAGATACACGCGCTCCACGCGCACCGCGACGTAGACCTGGTGCTCTCCGAACTTGATGAAGCAACCGCCCCTAGGGAACGGCTTGGTCCCGAAGCAGCCCGTGTTGTTGCTGACGAAGTTGAGCGCTCCAAACCTCTGGATGTGGCCGGAGTAGACGCGCTCGCCGGTCTTGGCGATGATGTTGCCCGTCCGGATGAAGACTCCATCAAGCACCTGCTTGAGCCCCACGGTGGGTGCCAACTATCATGGTGGTGGCACGACAGATGCCATGGGTAGGCTTAAGTTGGGGGCCGAATGGGTGCTTGTGGTCACCGGGGAGGGAGTAAACGGTCGAACCATGCACGAAGAACAAGAAGAACTCTCCAGACTTGGTGGTTTGATTGATACCCCAAAGATTACAAGTGCTCCTTGAGCTGTATTAGGTTTGAGTACACAACACTAGTTCCTTACTTGGTCCAACCTCCTTCTACTACTGCTATGCCCTCCCTTATATAGGCAGTGCTAGCTAGCTAATACCCCTTTGGGTTCTAGGGTTTACTGTTTGGATCTTGGTCCCTACGATATGGGCCGGGTTATGGGTTTGCCCTAAGCCTAGAGGCCCGGTCCATAAAGCTTGACAGCTAACGGTCTTCTGGTACGCTGCTTCTTGTTCTTTTTGGTGTCATGCTGTTACTTTGTACGTCAGCATGTGCTTTGGGGCGTCACCTGGCTCCTTTTGTGTCACCCAGCGTCGCCCTTCTCTTTTGACCTTGCTTTACCATGGTCCCTCCCGAACCTTACTCGGAAAGGTGCCACGTGTCCTCCTTGACTCGGCCCTTCCTCGCTTGACTCGGCTTGTTAAGACCTGCAAGGGTTACAACTTTGTCCTATGCGGGCCGACATAGTTTATATGTCGGCTTTCTTGTTTATCTTACCCGACCATTCTTACCCGGCCAGGTTCTTTCTTTACTCGGAGCCAACCCAGCTGCGCTATGTTTCCCCTCTCGTGACCCTACAGGGGGTTATCCCCCCGACAATGGGATCCCCCGAAGCCGGCACAAGCCAAGCCATACATTGACAGTGAAGGCAGACATGTGATGCCCACTCCACTCCTCAACGTCGCCATCGCCAAGACCCTTTTGGAGCAGGATAGATCGCCCGAGGCAGTGGACCAGGTCTATGACTTAGTGGACAAGGCGGTGAAGCAGTAGGAAAAGGCCACCTCTCAAAGGCTCGAGTCCGACCCAACGTTTTGCCAGTCTAGCGAGCATAAGCCGCCAAGGGACTTATCTCCTCTTGATGTTGGGTCTCAGACGGGTTCATCAGAACGAAGACGGAGGGATGCGCGCAACAGGAAGGATGCTATCCCCATATCCTCCGACCACGGAGAAAAGGCCCGACCTCGTCGCCCATCGCCACCGCCCCGCTCCCCCCGACATCACGAAGACCCCAAGGCTCACCATCATACGGATATGCCCCCGCCAAGGCGGAACGGCATCGTCATCCGCGGCAACACGGAGTAGACCTGTCATGACGGAGAGCGCAACCAAGGACACAAGAGCAGGTCGCGCCATGACCCTTCGCGTCCGACAAGCAATTGCGACAAGCGTGAGGCATCGCAGGAGGGTAATAGCAAGAAAGATAACCCACCGCCACCTCCGCCTCCATCGCCACCTAGCAGTCACCATGGCGGAGGAGGCCCGCATCGTTCACGCAGCCCATCCCCCGTTGACAAGAAGAAGAAAAACCCGGAGCCGTACGATGCACGTTCGCGGATCGATAAGATCCACGAGGCCTAGGAAGGACCATACCTGGGACCATGTTGCTTTGGACCTACGATATGATCCACAACTTACCCCAAAGGTTTCCGGATTGACAAGACCATCAAGCCCTATGACGCCACCTCTAAGCCAGCTACATGGTTGCAGGATTACGACAACGCGGTATACATTGCCGGGGGTAACCCCAACGTTGCTGTCAAGTACCTCCCATTGATGTTGGCGGGCACAGCCCGTCAATGGATTGATGACTTGCCGGAGAAATCCATCCGCAATTGGTTGGACATGCAAGAAGCGTTCACCAAGAACTTCGAGGGTACGTACAAACGTCCCTGCACTGTTGGCGATCTATAGCGGTGCGTGCAAGAGAAAGACGAGACATCTCGTGCCTACCTCTCCCGCTGGATGGATATGAAAAATTCCTGCGCAGGAGTGCACACTCAGACCGCCATGGCCGCCTTCATCGATGGGTTGGAAAGGGGCACATTGCTCTGACATAAGCTGAAGCTCTTGTAGGACAATCACCAGCTTGACTTGAACCAGATGATTCAGTCGGCTAGTGAGTTCGCAGCTGCCGACGATGATGCTCGCGGCTCTCTGCCGGCAACGGCCGTTCCAACTCAAGCCCGGAGGAACAATAGCACAAAGCGGAAAACCTCTCCAGAAGAAAAGCAAACTCCCGACATGGTCGCCATGACCTTTGTAGGACGAGGTGATGGCGGACAACATGGCCGATGACGGGGAGCTGGTCGTAGGCAGCAGCGAGGAAGTGAAACTACCTCAGTAGCGCTCCGCGTTCCCCGAACTTACGAAGAGTACCGCGATATGCCGTGCCTCGTGTACCTCGATGTCAACGGCAAGGCCACCCATACCAATCGACACTGCAAATTCGTCAACGACCTCAAGGAGGACCCGGAGTCCGGCTACAAGCAAAGTCGAAAGAACAGACCGCGAGGCAAGGTCAAGGGGAATAAGAAGGAGGAGGAGTCCAAGGATTCAAGTGACATGGACGAGGATGTTGACCCCAAGCACGCCGCCAAGAGCGATGACAAAGGCAAGAACCCCTTCGTGAAGAAGGCGCTAGTCTACCACACTTTCCTTGGCACCCCCACCATCCAACAACAGAAGACCTCTATGAGGATACTGATGGCCACTCTACCCCCAGTTCCCCAGTACTTGCGCTGGTCAGAGTTTCCAATTACTTGGGACAAGAAGGATCACCCAGACCACATCCCTACGGAGAACCAATACGCCATGGTCATTAACCCCTTGATTAACGGCGTGGAGTTCACTAAGTGTGTGGTGGATAGTGGAAGCAGCATCAACATCATGTACCTGGATACACTACAGAAGATGAACTTGATGGAGGCAAACCTAAGGCAGACCAACACCATCTTCCACGGCGTAGTTCCTGGTCGGGAGGATCGGCCCCTTGGGTGCATCACACTTCAGGTTGCCTTTGGCGATGTTAATAATTACCGCCAAGAGCGCATGACCTTTGAGGTGGTCCCGTTCAAGAGCGTGTACCACATCATACTCGTCCGCGACATATTCCACACCTTCATGGCCAAGCCATGCTTCGTCTACAACAAACTCAAGATACCCGGACCAAACGGTGTCATCACCGTATCCGGAAGCTTTACCAAAGCAAGGGACTGCGAGATTAATGAAGCAGCCTTCGCGGAAGCTGTCCTCTACAACGAAGAATTCAAAGAGATCCAGAGCAAGGTCGATGACTTAGATATGCCCGCGTCGAAGAAACAAATCTCCGACTCCGCTCCAGCATTCAAGGCCGCCATCGATACCAAGCCGGTGGAACTTGTGGTAGGCGATGCCTCCAAGACCACCGCCATTAGGACGAACCTGGATACCAAATAGGAAAGCGTGCTCATCGAGTTCTTCCGTGAGAACAGGGACATCTTTGCCTGGCAACCTGCCGACATGAAAGGTGTACCTAGGGAAATTGCCGAGCACAGCTTAAACATTGATCCAAAATGCAAACCAGTGAAGCAACCTCTACGACGCATTGGAGCTGAGAAGAGATGCGCCATAGGCAAAGAGATATCTAGGTTATTTAAGGCTAGTTTTATCCGAGAAGTCCTTCACACCCAATGGGTGGCCAATCATGTACTTGTCCCCAAAAAGGGAACCAAAGAATTAAGAATGTGCGTTGATTACACCGGCTTGAACAAGGCATGCCCCAAGGATCCGTTTGCTTTGCCTCGCATTGACCAAGTCATTGACTCGACGGCTGGCTCAGAACTTTTGTGTTTTCTCGATGCATACTCAGGATACCACCAGATCAAGATGAGGAAGTCTGACCAATTGGCCACTTCGTTCACTACCACATACGACATGTTTTGCTATGTTACGATGCCCTTTGGGCTGAAAAACGCAGGTTCTACGTACCAGCGGACAATGTAATGTTGCCTTCACGACCAAATTGGTCGGAACATTCATGCCTATGTGGACGATATCGCGGTGATGTCTAAAAAGTCAAATGACTTAATCTACGACTTAAAATAAACCTTTGATAATCTCTAGAAATACAACATGATGCTTAACCCGAAGAAGTGCGTCTTCAGGGTTCCAACCGGCAAATTGTTGGGGTTCATCGTTTCCTAGCATGGAATCGAGGTCAACCCGGAGAAAATCAAGGCCATCTTAAACATAAACCGTTCGACATGCCTAAAGGACATTCAACGACTAACAGGTTGTGTTGCAGCAGTTGGTCGGTTCGTCAGCCGACTTGGAGAGAAGGCCCTGCCGCTGTACAAGTTGCTAAAGAAGGCGGACAAATTTACGTGGACGGACGAAGCATATGCAGCATTGAAGGAGCTCAAGGATATTCTTTCCTCAGCGCCCATCCTTGCAGCACCCGAACCTGGAGAGCCCATGTTAATTTACATGGCGGCAACCAACCGGGTAATCAACATCGTCGTCGTGGTAGAGCGGAAGGAACCAGGCTATGAGCACGGAGTTAAACGACCAGTTTACTATGTAAGCAAGGTCTTGACGGAGTCCAAGTAGTGTTACCCGCACTACCAGAAGATAGCTTATGGAGTATTCCTTGCTTCTCGGAAGCTGAGGCATTACTTTCAGGAGCACCCTATCACAGTGGTGAGCAAGACTCCACTGTCCGACATTATCAACAACAGTGACGCTACGGGAAGGGTCGCGAAGTGGGGCATTGAACTTACCGCCTTCGAGATCACCTACAAAAGACGCGACGCTATCAAGTCACAAGCCTTGACGAATTTTATCGTAGATTGGACGGAGATGCCAGCTGCTACTCCATTGCCCAAACCAGAGTACTGGGTGATGCACTTTGATGGATCAAAGCTGCTCAATGGCTCGGGGGCTGGTGTATTTCAACAGTCACCAACTGGCGACAAGCTACACTACGTTCTACAGATCCACTTCGAGGCTACGAACAACATGGTGGAGTATGAAGCACTCATTCACGGATTACGCGTAGCCAAGGATATTGGCATCAAGCGCATAGTTTGCTGTGGAGATTCCGACTTGGTTGCCCAGCAGGTGGCTGGCACCTGGAATGCGCGGAACCCTATGATGGCGGCATATCGAGACGAAGTGGACGAGATATCCAAGAGCTTCTTGGGCTACAAAGTCAAGTATGTGCCTAGGGAGCAAAACGAGGCGGCTGATCTGCTGTCTAAACTTGAATCAGGGAGCAAACGAATTCCGCCAGGAGTTTTCCTAGAGCATTTGCGGACACCATCCGTGAAGGGGGCCGACATCGACAACCCTGATAGAGTTGACTCTTTTGTCCACATGGTGGCAAAGGTCCTTCCGGCTTGGACAAAACCGTTCATGGAATATCTCGAACACGGAACTTTGCCCAACGACAAAGTCGAAAGATGGAAAATAGTACGACGAGCAAAGGGCTATACCATAATCAATGGACAACTCTACAAAAGGAGCACTACTGGTGTATACCTAAAGTGTGTTTTCCAGCTAGAAGGTATTGAAATCCTACGCGAAATCCATCTCGGAGATTGCAGGCATCACGACGCTCCTCGATCATTGGTCGCGAAAGCCTTCCGGCAAGGATTCTACTGGCTGACCGTGAAGGCGAACGCCGACAAGCTGGTTGAGACATGCATGGGATGCCAGTATTATGCCCGACAACCACATGTTCTTGCTGACGAATTACGAACAATACCAATAACTTGGCGTTTGCAGTCTAGGGGCTAGACATGGTGGGACCGTTACAAACGACACCATGTGGGTTTACGCATCTGCTAGTAGCAGTTGATAAATTCACTAAATGGATAGAATCTAAACCCATTAGAAAGCTTGATGGGGCAACTTCCCTTAGGTTTGCCCGAGATCTGGTGGTGAGATTTGGTCTCCCACATAGCATTATCACCGACAACGGTAGCAACTTGTCACTCGGAGAAGTGGAGGCTTATTGTTGGGAGAAGGGCGTCCGACTTGACCTTGCATCTGTGGCACATCCACAATCCAATGGTCAGGTTGAGCGAGCCAATGGATTAATTCCGCAGGGAATAAAGCCACGTCTTGAGGCACCGCTACATAGAGCAGCTGGAGCCTGGGCGGAAGAATTGCCATCTGTGCTATGTAGTTTACGAACTACACCCAACAGATCCACCGGCTACACCCCTTACTTCATGGTATATGGAGCAGAAGCCATCCTACCTTCCGACATATTTCACGATGCACCAAGGGTTGTCGCCTACGACGAAGATGACGCTGAAGAATCCAGATGCCTAGATGTGGACCTTCTATAGGAGGAGCACGTTTTGGCATGCCAAAGATCCGCCATCTACCAGCAGAAGCTACACAGCTACCATAGTCGCCGCGTTCGGCATCACTTGTTTAAAGAGGGGGATTTGGTGCTCCGACTTAAGTAGAAGAAGTCACACAAATTATCCCCGCCATGGAAAGGACCGTTCATCATAAGCAAGGCGCTACTCAATGGGTCTTACTACCTCGTTGACAATCGTGAACTGAAGGATAGACCCAACGAGGATCATAAGCGTAAGTGACGTGACCCGGATGATGACTACCCGGAGCTTGATCGGCCATGGAACATAGCACAGCTACGTCCTTTTTACACTTAGCATTTTTTATCTAATTGTGTACCTCTTATATGATCAATAAAATAAAGCTCTTTGGTTCACTCATATTTCTGAGTCTTTTACCTCCTTTAGTGTTCATTTTTGGATCATATAAAACTTTTATGCACAAGCTTTGCGATTGCACTTGTGGAAATTCCGCCTACGGGCGTTAGCTTAAGTTTTCTGGTCTACACGTTCTCTGTCGTTTTTATGTGGAATCTGGAGTAGTAACTTTTGGCACTCATTGTCGATGATTTTATGCTTAGGTTATTGACGGTGCCATTGGGCATCATCACCTGAGCGCATGGTTCCGACAACGAGTCTTCCGACTCACGAAAAGTCAAGCATAAGAACCAAAGTAATGGATAAGCCAACACTTGCTTAAAAAATATATACATCCTGGAACTAGTTATTAAGTAGCAGGACATACATCATTGTTTTCCGCCTTAAGTTAATACATAGTTTTTTCCGCATACACATCACAGAGGAAACAAATATTACAATTTTTTTTCATTCCTCTGGCGCAGGCGACTTGGAAGCAACATCATCGGCAGCAGGAGAGTCACCCTCGAAGTCGGCAGTGTGAAGGGACTCGGAGGAGCTTTGGTTGCCGCCATCGATGGTATTCATCGGCACGAATACGTTGACGTCGACTAACTCTGCAACTCTGGTGTCATAACCCACGAGTGACGACAATATAGATTCGTGATTTATCTCTTTGCCTTCGTCATCTACGTCGGGAATGCCAGAGGTTACCGTGTCGATGTCGGCCTCCTCGTAATGTGCCTTTACCATGGACAACGCCATCCTTGCACCAGACCGTGCACATGAAGCTTTCTAGCTTGTGATATGCTCGGGAGCTCGGCGCAGGATCTCTGAGAACTTCGCCACAGAGTCCGATGCCTAGATATTGATTTGGAGGGGCTTGGCAATCTCTTTGGATTGCGCGATGGCGGTGTTGATGAAGTTGCCGGCAAGAACCATGCATTACTTTGCTGGAGGAGGCGAACGGGTAAAACCCATAGGAGCTGCAAATTTTCGACAAAGGAGCACACGAGTTCAAAAATTCAGAGTATCTAGACTACATAAATCCAAGACGGAGAATCACTTACTAAATATGCTAGCCTCAGCTTGCCAAAGGGTATCCGCTAAGGAGTCCCGTTCTTGTTGGAGGAGCTTGTACGCTTCATGATGGCATTGATTCTGCTCATCGGTAGCTTTCTTCTAATCTCTTAAGATCGAGATCTCCTCCTTCAAGCGGTTCATCTCCTCGGTGGCGTAGTCGTGCAGGGCTTTCATTGATTCTTCATGCATCTTCAGCATGTCCTTCATCTCCTTCTTAAGGATCTTGTTCTCGCTGTCCAGCTCCTGAATGTGCTTGGATTGCTCGACAATGTCCTTAGCCTTGGCAATAGTTTCTGCAAGTCGTAGAAAGCAAAGTACATAGTGAGTACTCGGAGAATACACAAGTTCAAGCCTTGATGATCTGTTCCTTCAAGAAGGTAGTTTTACCCTTTTCGGCTTCCAAGTCCGCGCGCATCTTCTGGTACTTGTCGTTGGCCATGCCCCTCCGAGCATTCTCATTCTGTGGAAAAAAGAAAAGTTAAACGTTGTTTGGTCTACTTGGAGCATCTAGCCAGAAAATTTCCACCTAGACGCTCGGGGGCTACAGCGAGAGTTTTTAACTCAGCAATATGCTTAGTCTTTCTTTAAGCATATAGTCGGAACTAATTCAGTTTTCAATTAGAAGCTTGGGGGATACAGTATAAAGTTTTTAACTCCGATGTATGCTTAGATTCTCTTTAAGCATCTAGTCGGAACTAATTCAGTTACAACTAGAAGCTTGGGGGCTATAGTATTGAAATTTATAAACACTATGTATGCTACTCTTAAAGCATCTAGTCGGAATAATTCATTCCACCTATATGCTTGGGGGCTACATTGAGAAGTTTTCTAGCTTAGTCACTCTTAGAGAATCTAGACGCAAAGACCTATGGTTTTCCGTCTACATCCTCGGGGGCTACAGTGGGATATTCATATGAAATGCAAAAGGCAAATAAAACTTACAAGTGCAATGATCTTGAGGTTGGTAGCACTCTCAGTCAGCAGCTTGCCGAAGGATACACTGTTTCCTTGCAAGATCTCTTCTTGCCGGAGAAGCTCCTCTAGACCGCACGTCGGAGATGTCGGCGCCACACCAGGAACCAGAGCAGTACTACCCGGTGTAAGTACCGGATAGACTATCTTCGGATACTCTATGGTTTTCTTAGGTGCGGGGGCGCCGCCTTCGGCAGAAGTACCAACTTCCACCACCGCCTTACCGCTACCGATGGCATCCTTAGCCGGAGCTTTAGCCATTTGGTGTGCGGCACTCTCCTGCGTCGCCTGCTCGCCGACAACAACAAGATCATTAGAGGCACCAGAGTCCACTTCCATGGCGGAAGGTCCAGCTGCTTCCTTGGCTTGAGAGCTTGTCAGAGCGGATGAGGGCTTGACGATGGGAGTGACATGGGCGATGGCGGGAGATGCACCGCGATGCAGCATATCCTTGATGGTTCTAGAAGCCCCCGATGTTTTGGAGGTCTTCTTCAAGCTGGTCGTGGCTTTCTTCCTCAAACGGGCAAAAATGCATAAGTACAGGAACAAGACAGATAAATGGACAATGTCGGAGAGAAAGAAGCTTACACAAGAGGGGGTGCTTTGGCAAAGGGGATCCCGATAGTCTTTCTTTTCTCCGCCTCCAGGGCGGCGGTAGTCTTTTTGGAGGCTCCACCCTCCGTCTTCTTCTTCTTGCCTCCGTTGGCACCATCAGAGGTGGAGATCTTCCCCTTTCGTGCCAACAGAGCATCGTCGTCGGACACGACGATGACTTCCTTCATCTTTGGATCATAGATTTGAGGATCCATGCTGTCCTCATCTATGTCGCTAAGCTGTTAAGGTGAAGAACCTCCGTGTTAGATGAGATGGTAATGGAAGAACTGGAGTATATGTCTTACACGGAAATAAACAGTTACCTTTGGGCACTTGCTCTCTACGAACATGTCATAGGTGATGGTGAAGCCACGCTTCTTGTCCTTCACCTTGACGATGTCCTTGAGGCGGAGCTTGACGGAGTCGCTCGAGAAATATTCCACGAAGATGCGGAGGCTATCCCTTCTATCGTTGGTATACTCGTGCATCAGCTTTGAGCGGTGCTGCAAAGGCTGGATTCGCCTGATGAACCAGCACATGGCTAGGTACAAGCCGGTCAAACCCGTCTCTACGAACCACTCTATCCTCCTTATAGCGCGGGAAGCGTCGAGGTCGGAGGGAAGGGAGGCCTGGGATCTCCATGTCAAAGTTTCAGCGGCTGCTCCATGGACGAAGTCTGGGTACGTTACTTCTCGGCCGGCCAAAGGGATATCTGGGCCGTAGAAGTAAGTACGCTTCCAGTTCTTGCAGGACTCGTGGCCGACGATGTCGGGGAAGCGCCGACCAGGAAGGATCTTGAAGCTAATAGTGCCACAATTTCTAAGTTCGTCCTTGCTGGCTCTGGCTTCGCGCTTGACGGTGAAGAAATAGATAAAGAGGTCTAGCCCAGGCTTAATACCTAAGTAACCCTCGCAAAGCATCGCGTAATTGCTAAGCGCTAGGATACTATTGGGAGAGAGGTTTTGAGGCTGGACTCGGTAATGTTTCAAGACGGTAAGGAAGAAGTTAGAGATGGGCAGGGAGACGCTGCGTACCATCTGTGCTTTGAGGTACACCTTTTATACGGCTTGGGGAGAAGGTGTGACCTGGCCGGCCGGCGCAGCCCTCCAGGCGAGCCCCTCCATCGCGGGAAGGTAGCCTTCGACGATCAAATCTTTGATGTCGCGGTCCGTGATGTCCGAACCGCGCCAGTCGCCTTTGTGGGAGTCATTTTCCTCCTCCAGCAGCTCCAGCGCCGCTGGATTATGGTCACCGCCGGTGGCCTCGACCACCACGGAGATGGGGATGACCAAGCCCTCTGGAGGCACGACGACGGAGCTCGCCGGCTTTGCCGCGGCTTCGCTCGACGCCGCCATCAAAGGATAAGAACTGCTACTGGCCATTGTGAGTGTTTGGAAGTGACCGGCGAGATTGGGAGTTAGGGTTTTTCGTGCGAGGCGCGGAGAGCTCGAGGAGACGCTTGCCTGAGGAAGAAGAAGATGCAGGGGAGAATGAGGTGAAAAAGTAAATTTTCCACCGCAGTTACTATTTATGATACCCAGCGTCAAGATTCATGCAGCTTGATCGGACGGTTGCCGCGTAGAGGACGTGTGCGGAGAGTGCACGGAAATTTCGCCACGTACCAACCATCGACGCCAACGGTTCCTATCGCTCGCGCGGGAAAAGTGGACATGATTGCGTTCTCTGCATGTGTGAGTTATGAGGCGTTGCTGACCTATATCTATGTCGTCCTAGCTGACATAGGCAGATGAACCATCATCAAAAGATTCCGGCATGGAGGAAACCAGTCCGGCTACGGAAGAGTACAATGGAATATTCAGCAATTCTCCGGCTTACAAGTTGAAGACGGAGAAAACCTTGCAGGGTTCTTTGGGAGGACTACAAGATATTGCTTGACAATTTGCCGACATCCATCTAGACGGAGTATTCCATGTGAAGAGGCAAGACGACGCAAGATCTCGGAGTTCTCCGGGGGCTACTGTTTGGGATATGCTATATGGGTATCCTCATAGCATGTCTCCTATCCGGATAACCCGGGTGGCCCACAGTTGGTAGCATGGCCCATGGCTTGCTGGGCGGCCCAGTTAGATGGATCCAGAAGGAAGGCCCATGCCGGATAAAGGAAGGCTACGGTGGAGTCACCAGCGTACCCGGAGCCTTGGAGTACAAGACACGCAAGACTAGTAATAGACGGTGTAGGACTCTGTAACCTGTCCGGCTAGGACTTTTCCCTGTAACCCTAGGACCTGGCGACTATATAAGTCGGGCCTATGGGAGCCTTTAGGGCACAACTTCAGACAATCAAGTAGCGATTAGCACACACATAGCACAACGAACATATCTCTTTAACTAGGCATATTGCCCTTATAGTGATTTATAGCAGGAGTAGGATTCCGTCACTGTTGTGGGATCTAAACCTGGGTAAGCTGTGTTACCTCATACCCGTCAACCGTCCGCCTTCCCCCACGTCTCTAAACACGCAGTGTGAGGACCCCTCCATGGCGTACTCGTCGGCAATACCACGACAACTACCGTGTCTATAGGCATGATGGAAATCTCGACGAACGCGTTGGGTACATCACTTGAAAATCACTGGGATTCGACTCCTGTAAGACCACAACGGCTGAGTCAAATCACACCAGCAATCGTTCCAAATTCGAGTCCGGGGACTCGAGTTTGATGAAGATCGTGTTGTTTTGTCCTATGATAGTTAACTGGCCCTGATCCGTCCGGTGAGCCAGGCACACGCATCAATAATCCCTATGAACTAAAACATTTCTCCTTGAAATAACAGGCGCAGCTACAAAGGCACCCGAAAGATTGAAGAGTCTCCAGCCGAATCTATGATTCAACTGAACACTCGGGGGCTACTGACATAGATATACCCTACGGGTGCACAACATTAGTATATTTGGTCCACCCTAAGGACGGACCACGACAGGACACGCAGCCCATGAAGACTTCGGGTGGCCCAAGCTCGTGATGGTTTCGACTCCTTGGAGGACAAGTCTAGATTATGTAGAATTTCAAAGGGTATCAACCCTAATTTGTAACCGACTCGACCTATCCCGGGACCTTCCTATCTATATAAAGGCCAGGAGGGTACGACGAGAAGGACCTATCTCAACTCACCGCATACACACCTCCACGCCAAATTGCATCTGCGCACCCCTGTAACCTTTTGGTTCCGCCGTAATCAAGAACAGTCAAGCAGGAGTAGGGTTTTCCCTCTGGGGGCCTGAACCTGGGTAAACCTCTTGTCCCCGTGTTGCTTGCCTGTTAACCGTTCCACAACATCCAACATCCCCATCTTCTCCAAAACCCAAGTCCATAACAATGGGCATTGACGAGATCGAACCTTGTCAGCCACCATCTGTGCTTGGCCTGCCAAGCCCCTCCTCGCCGTCCTGCCTCGTCCGCCCTAGGCCACTGCCACCGCTCGCCATCCCTCGCTGCCTCTGTGACCGGTCGCGCGCCTCGCTGGTCCTCCCTCTCCTCCTCCCTCGCTGGCCCTGCGCCTCATCATCGCTAACGCTGCCTTTGCGCATTGCCCAACCGCTCTCAAGTCCAGTACCGAGCCCACCAGTGCCCCCTTTTCCCCAACCTCCTGATGCGTGACCCCCACCCCTCGTACGACTCCTTCCTCGCGCATCCCAGGGCCACCTGCAACTCGCCGCCAGTGAGCCCCGCCCCGGAGCCTACCCGCCAAGCCCTACTGACGAGGATTCGACTCGTCAATGCCCATTGTTACGGGCTTGGGTTTTGGAGAAGGAGGGGACGCTGGAGATCATGGAATGGCTAATAGACAAGCAATGCGAGACACGATGTTTACCAAGGTTCAGGACCCGGAGGGAAAACCCTACTCCTGCTTGTCTGCTCTCGATTAATAGCGAAGCCGAAGGTTACAAGGGTGCGCAGATTGGATCTGGCGAGGTGTGGGCTAGGTTATTTGGTGTCCAGATCTGTTGTATCTATTGTGGTGGTGGAGAGATCTTCCCTCCTCATTGGACCCTCCTAGCCTTTATATATGGGGAGGCTAGGTCCTAGGCACCAATACAAGTTGGTTACAAGTTGGATTCGAACTCTAGTCTAGCTTTCCTTGTCTTTCATGCTTGGAGTCCATGTACATATGAGCTTCGTATCAGCCGAACCGCCATGGGCGTCATGGACCTTGGCAGTTGTCGAGTCGGCCTTCCATTGGGCCATACCAGGTAGGCTGTAGTCAGGTGTCTATTGGTGCCCGAGACCTGGTACGGCCCAATGGAAGGCCCACTCGATGACCTGCCAAGGTCCATGACACCCATGGCGGTTCTGTTGATACGAAGCTCATATGGACACAAACTCCAAGCGTGCAAGACAAGGAAAGCTAGACTAGAGTTCGGATCCAACTTGTAACCAACTCGTATTGGTGCCTAAGTCCTATCCTCCCCATATAAAGGCCAGGAGGTTCCAACGAGGAGGGCAGATCTCTCCACCGCCACAATAGATACAGCAGATCTGGACACCTCATAACCTAGCACACACCTTGCTAGATCCAATCTGCACACCCCTGTAACCTCCGACTTTGCCATTAATCGAGAGCAGACAAGAAGGAGTAGGGTTTTCCCTCCGGGGGCCTAAACCTGGGTAACCATCATGTCCCGCATTGCTTGTCTGTTAGCCATTCTGCGATCTCCAGCATCCCATCCTTATCCAAAACCCAAGCCCATAACAATGGGCATTGGCGAGTCGAACCCTCGTCACCTACCGTCCCTCTCCTACACGCCTCGTCGCTCTCCTTTGGGCGTGTGTAGGGCCTCCACCGACCATGCCCATTCCATGTTTATGAATAGGTGACAGTGGTGTAATCGGGTTGATATTGCACTATTCAGATGTGGTGATGTTGCTATTACAAGAAGAAGAGGTGATGCCGACTCAGCTGATTGAGACCCTCGCGATGTATGAGATCGACCGAAATTCTGACAAGATCTTTAGTATTATGAAGATATGACACACGAAGAGATGACACATGAGTGACCAAGACCGAGACAAGGCCCGAACCACAAGGTCGCCGACATGGATCACAGAGTTCTTCTTCACGGAACACCGAGTACTCCGACATGAAACCCGAAGGCCATCAACATGGAAAACCAAGTCCTCCATCATGGACGACAAGATCTTCTTCTCGGACCTGAAGATGCCAAGATTGTCATGCTCTTACACCCGGATCCGAAGACCCCGATCCCGGATGCGCAAACCGATCTCTTTGGTTCGAACCCCGAGACCCTAGATCCGAACCCCCAATGTGTGACCCCTTTCTCCGAGACCTCTATTTTTATAAGTAATATCCACATGTTGCATATAAATGTTCATGTCGCATACATATTTTTTTGGTTTGGGGGCATTATGCTAATTAACCTCATAATTAAATATGGAGACCATATGCGGGCTATTTTAGTATTACATTGGCTCTATTTAAATTTGCGTATCGAAACCGATGACATATTTTGCCTTGTTAATACAACATTTAAATGTGGGGTAACTAAACAACATGAAGCTATTAATTAATTATCGGGACCATGGTTCCGCTTAATATTGCCTAGTTGAATCACATCTTTGCCATGTCATGCATCATACATGTATCATGCCCGATCTTCTGCCATAATATTAAATAGTGCATTTGGTGTTTATTTTAGTGCTTTTCTTCTTCACGGATTAGGCTGATGAGTTGATGCGAGTGTCAACCCGATCTTCGGATGAATCTTCGACAGTGTTTCTCAGGCGAGTATTCTCCCCCTTTCAACCTATTTTGCATTTGTAGTCTTTACTTCCCCCTGTTGATCTATTGCTATTTGTGTTGCGATGCTTTAGTTTCCGTACCACTTATATCCATATAGCCTATATTGCCTTGGACACCTCCTATTACATGTTGATTTTTAGGCAGTTGGCCTTGCGAGTCGTAGTTGCTTGCTCAGGTGTTGCTTCGCATCATCGATGTTCCATAGTTGTTGGAGGTTGCCACATGCTTCATGGTGGAGATGATCATGACTTTATTTACAACCTGATAATTAAAATGTTGAGAATAGTTATAACTAATACAGAGGCACATGTGGGCAAGAGATGTTATTTGGTTTTTAGCCGCTCACTTGTGTCCCCTAGGACCCCGAGTACTTGATGCATGTTCCTTGACTATCGCACTATCTGCATGTGAGACCATGAATCCCCTTAGCCCGATCTTGATTCACATCTTATTTTTTGGGGCCACAAACTAGTTTGGGGCTTTATTACTATCATGTACTTATGCCATGCTTTACTACTTTATTTACTACTATTGCTCGAGGAGCGTTTAGTACTGCACTGTTTAGGATTGCGGAGTGTTTTCGCGGTATCGACAAGCCCAGTCACACTTTCGGGTTCCCAGTCATTTACAACCATTGACGCAAACCCTGGGTCCGTCTTGGAGCCGGCCAACTTCGTTGCAAGTAGATTAGTGGAGTGGCCCCATGAAATAATTTTTGAATCCTTTGAATGCTTTGTCGAGAGGCCTCATTCTTTTTTATTTGGTTTTTCCCGAGGTTGAGCATGCGTTTGTTGCTATTTGTGCACCCCTACAGGGTAAATCTTTTGAAAAGCCGTGTACGCGGTAATGGACTACTTGGAGCACAGTTTATCGATCATAGACAACTATAACTAAAGTAGTGCTATAAATTTGACCTTGACATGACTAGTAAGTATTGCAACTACAATGGAATGGATAACTAAAAGTACCAACAACTGATGGAATTGGGGTGTCTCATGCTATCTATATTTTCCTAGTAAGTATTGCAACCACAACGGATTGGTTAAATAAAAGTTCAAACAGATGGTGACATTGGAATGACTCATTCTACATATACCTGACTAGTAATTATGACAACTCCAATGTAATGAATGTATAAAACTGCCAACTATGTGAGTTTCCACGGAATGACTTCCTCGTTTGGTCTCGAGGGAGAAATACCAGGATGGGTATGTTTTGTGTTAGTATCAGGTTGGGTCCGAATAGGTCCTTCTTATATCTCTCCAATAGCCGCCAGTTGTATCGAGTCTTTATCAGTTGTTTAGTGCATGCTTCGCTGCCGCTTAAGTCCACCATACCTATGTAGGCGAGAGCCACCGAATTCGAAGACTCACCGTATACTGACCTTAGTACGGACGCCCCTTTTGATTTAGCAGGTTTGAGATCGATGTCGTTAGCAGGCTTACCCTTCCAACTTGGCCTGGGTAGGGTTATGGATGCCATTGGTTATTCTTCAAGGCTCTTAGCTCAATTTGCATCTGGTCCGTAGTTGGATGTTGTATCGTTTTCAGGTGATTTGGATCTTTGTACTGTATATCTGTATTCTTGACTCATGGAGTCGTTGTTGTATATATTTGTTCTGTGGGTTCCATCGTGAACTATTGTGTAATGGTATATTCCACATGCACACAAATTCCTATTGGGCATCTTTGCATCGTTTCTATGCGGGATTGGCGGGAATCGCTAAATCTTTCATAGGGCCGATTCAAGGGTGTTACAAGTACGATCATACGGTGGGGAAAATGGCCGACTTTTCCTCCAACGATCGGCTGACTGATGGCTGCTAGGGGTGGGCATATAAACTAAGAACCAAATTACCAAACCGAAAGAATCTCAACCGAATTAGAATAGACCAAACCGAAAAACCCGATACCAAAACTCGGTCATCGACTCTAGAGAAACAAATTTTGCTCGGGCAGTTCAATACTGAGCATCAAATACCTGAACTACCAACAAAACCAAAGAAAATAAATAAAATAGGGCCAAAATCCATATATCTTGCCCATAACCTAGTAGCCCAAGATAGAAAAGGTACCCCGGAAAATAAGTACATTTGGAACTCACGCATGTATCCCTGATGGTCCAGAACCTTCGCATTTTTCACCGTCTCCTAATCCCTTAGGGAATGTACAATGTGATGATGTCAGACTTCCCTTATAGTTTCCACATGAGATTTTTTGCTTAGTTGAAGGAGAGAGAATGAATAAAAAATAGGTTGTCTTTCCTTACTTAAGAAATGATCTCTTATAAAATAAGAGAAGGTTATTTTCTCCATTGTATCATATGTATTTCCTTAACAACATAATTTCATACTAAATATAGTTAAATCTTATTAATTGTTAGGGATGTTAGTTAGAAATAATCCATTGTACAACTTATCTCTAATGCCTTCTCTAGATGATGTGGAGGCCTAAGTGACATGGGTATGACCTATCGGGTCCCTATGATTATTTACCCTAGGCGCATAAAGTCTTATGACCCATAAAGCCCAAAGGAATCCAAGGAGCATCCATCGGATAGAAACTTACCTTGTTGAACAAGAAAATACTATGAACCGACATAGAGTTTGTATTGTAACTGTAAACATGTAACCTCTTCGGATACGGCTCCAGGATCCAGCCTCTCATATAAAGGCTAGGAGGACCCAACAGAGGTGGCACCTTGAGTTTTCCACCAATCCGCCATGAGCTAGATCGAAGCTAGCGAATTTCCGACCTTATAACCAAGCTTTCTCCATAATTAGACTATATATACTCCCTTGTTTGTCTGATCAGCCAACGAAATCTCCAACGCTCTCTTTTCCATGAAACCCTAAGTCCATAACCATGGGCATTGCCGAGGTTACCCCTCATCAATTGGCGTTGTTTGTGGGATATCTAAGCACTAGAGCCATGGATTCGGCGGCTTCCCCTTCACCAAGTAGCAACCCGATAATCGAAGTCGGCGAGGTACGTTACGATCTCATTGATCCGTGCCCACCCACCCCTTTATCGGCTCTCGTCGATTTTGACCAGGAGACCGATTTCATGATTGGAAGTTTCCACTTTCACGTGAGAGAATATGAAAATCTCTGCCTTTTGGCTCTGATCTACTCGGATCCGTCGGCAACTCCTGCATCGCCTATAGTGACACCAACATCTTCCATTGGCTCAACTAGAAAGGCCACAACCTACCAGACAGATGTCGATGAAAACCGCGGAAACTCCATAGATCTGGAAGATTTGGATGATCTATACGAAAGCCTCTCTTTCGGCTCAGACTCACAATCAACACTGAAGTGCAACCCAAGTTCATCAAGCATAGTTCCCGAAGAAGCTGAAGAAAGCGTCGACTCTGAAATCAGGAAGGGAGAATAATACCTAGAACAAGTTCCCTAGGACTTTACTAGTTCGCAAATCAGTGTCTCCTATGGGTACGATAGTGATGACATCCAATCATACATCATGCACCACCAAGTGTGCGCAATCCTGGAAGAAGGAGAAACCTCAGCACCCGTGGACTCCAACGGTAACCCGATCCTTAACCTTCGCGATATTTTGTCGGATAATATCGTAGGACATCGCGAGGAGAGACATGGCCCACAAACGGGAAACTGTTGTGTCATACCAAGAGGTGGAGAATGCGAGGGTGAGCGCATAACACTTCGGTTATGTCCGGCAACCTGGCAAAAGGCCCGCGACGCCTTTTGGGGTGCGGTTCCAATGACAGCAGATGCCATGCGAGAAGAATTGATGGCTTATCAGTATCTTTTACAACACAAGAGAAGGGATTTGCTTCGACTGCAAAGATACCTAGATGAAAGGAAAAGGCTAGCCGATGAATCCAGCCTCCGCCGGGCACAACTCAGCTCTACCCGAAATTCTGGCAGTGTCACTGGAGGACCGCAACCTAGGAGAGGCACTTCACGCTGCAACGTATCTCTGAAGCCGAAAGGTGGCCAGAGATTTGGATCTGTCATTTATGTCAGTAGATTCTATAGAAATATTAAAGCAAAATCAGCATAGGCCACCCTTGTCACCGCCCAGACCTACCTCCTGACAACCCAACCAGCAACCGACGATCCAAGGGCAGCTATTCATCGCTCTGCCCTCATGGGACTGGGCATGGTAGGTGAAACTCTTGCGCAAGGAGAACAAGGAGTCGTGCAGCAAGCCGAAATATCACCCCGCCGTCGCAGTAGCCCTTGTCACACGGGAAACATTCGACGATCAAGCTCACCTCACCACGTGCGGTTTACACACTCCTCACGTGGGGACGATGCAAGAAACGATGTCGCACAGAAGAGGGTCAACAAATCTAGGGAAGAGCGCACCAGCCAAAGATATTCTGATGCAAAGAGTGAGGATGAATACGAACCTTGTGGCGCTAGTTGCTTTACCCGTCGGGTTCGCAAAACTCCAGTACCCAAGGAATTTAAGCTCCCTCATGATCGTCAGAAGTACGAGGGACTCCAAGAACCTGAGGCATGGTTATCCGACTATTTACAAACTATCAAACTTCAAGGTGGCTCAAAGGCTGTGGCTATGCAGAGCCTCCAGTTACATCTAAGTGGCAAAGTGCGCTCGTGGCTCAGGCAGCTACCCAAAGAATCTATTAGCAGCTGGAGCGATCTGGAGGACAAGTTCATCCGCAACTTTAATTCCACATTCAGACGACCCGCATCAATCGAGGAACTGCGAGCATGCAAGCAGAAGAGAATCAATCAACACATACATCCAAAGGTGGAACATGATTAAAAATTCCACCGAAAGCATCTCCGATGAAAGGGCAATCAACGCCTTCAACGATGGTCTGCATCGCAAGGATTTCATCACAGAATTGGGCCACGTCAAGTTGAAAACAATCTCGCAGATAATGGATATGGAGAATCGCTAGGCTGATGGCGAGGATGCTATGCACAACAAGAACGGGCGATCACCCAAAGAAGAGCACAGTAGGAATAACAATGACAACCAAAGGATATGCAATTACGACGGGTACAACATGCCAAACTATGTCGCAGCCAATTTTGTTGTGGACGACAATTGAAGAAACAACAATCGCAGCGGCGGATACCATAGCAACCGAGAGGATGCAGGAAAATGCAGACCAACACAGCAGTATCGACCAAGGGAGCCACCGATGTCCCCAATGCAGATGTTGTAAGGACCATGCAATATGCACTTCTACGTCAACTCTGAGCGAAGGCGACATTCAACTCACCTTATGAAGGATTGCCACACCTTTCTGGGGATGAAGGCAGTATGCAACGCAAAAGTGAATGACACAACAAATCATGGGTACACCGCCACACGAGGAATCCTTGCTATTGCGGCACCACCGCCTCCACCGGGGCTAGCACCGTCAGAGTAGCCACAACCCGCAAGAAACAGAAATCAAGAGGAGGAGTACCCGAGGTCTAGAGGAGCAATGTCTAAGATCCAGAAGGAGTTAGCATCAAACAAAATCCAAAAATTGATTACCCGACAAGTCAATATGGCAGTAACAATGCCACCCCAACTCCTGAATTTCTTCACTGGTCAAAACAGGAAATCACTTTTAGTAGAGCTGATCACCAGCTTCCATTACCTCGACCAGGTCATTCAGCTCTCATTGTCGACAAACAAATTGGCAGGTTTGATATGAGCAAGGTCTTCATGGACGTTGGTAGCAGCATCAACCTCATCTACGCCAAAACTCTGTGAGCCATGAACTGTTCCTTTACAAATTTAGCGCCAATGGAGACATCGTTCCATGAAATAGTCCCAGGTAAACCTGAAATTACTCTAGGCAAAATCTATCTTGATGTTGTCTTCGGATTGTGAGATAATTTCAGGTGGGAGAAGCTCAAATTCGAAGTCATCGACTGGCCATCGCAGTACCACGCGATCCTGGGGCGCCCAGCTTTCACAAGATTCATGGCAGTACCGCATTATGCCTATTTAGTGATGAAAATGCCAGCACCATAATGGTATCCCATAGTGAGAGTAAGCTTCACCTGATCTGACAACTGCGACCGGGAATTCAACAAAATCTCTGAATCTTTTGGGATGGATACAAGGTTCGAATAGTTTAAGATATCAACGGACACGGAGCTCGTGCCAGAATCACGGGTTATTCTCGACCAAGATTTCGACACCGCAAAATATACAAGGGAAATCTAGGTCCACCCCACGGACCCAAATAAAATGACCTTTGTGGACTCAAAACTTGGTCCCACATAGGAAAGTGCGCTCATCAAGTTCCTTCATGAGCGCCGGGAGATTTTTTCATGGGTACCATCAGATATGCTAGGAATCCCAGGGAACTTGCTGAGCATGCACTCAACTTATATCCTAATGGTAGACCTGTGAAGTAGTCACTTCCCGTTTCGTGGAATCCAAACGACATGACATTGGACGAGAGATCCATCACCTAATGGACGCCAAGTTTATCAAGGATATCAAGAAAGCATTATGGATCTCCAATCCTGTATGTGTCCCGAATATAAACAAAATAGCTACGTAAGTGTTTGGACTTCACAGCACTCAACAAGCACTTCCTGAAGGATCACTTTCCGCTCCCGCGAATCGATCAAATTATCAATGCAACTACCGGATGCAAATGTCTTTACTTTTTGGATGCATACTCCAGATATCACAAAATTCGGATAAAAGAAGAGGATCAAGATAAAACAACATTTATCACACCCTATGGTGTATTCTGGTACACAACAATGCCCTTCGGCCAAAAACACGGGTGTTACTTACCAGCGGATGATGCAAAATTGGCTCGGAAGCCAAATTGTCAACAACTTCCAAGTCTACATTGACGATGTCATCGTCACCACCAAAAAGGAGTCGAACTTTATCAGTGACCTTCAGGAAACATTTGATAATCTTGACAAATACCATATTAAACTCAACCCGACAAAAGTGCTCCTTTGGAGTCCCAGAAGGGAAACTCCTCGTGTACCTGGTATCGGCAAGAGGAATAGAGGTAAACCCTAATAAGATACAAGAAATACTCACAATGAAGAAGCCAACAAACCTCTGGGGTGTCCAACAATTGGCTAGACACATGGAAGCATTGAGCAGATTCATCGCTCGACTGGGAGAAAAGGCGCTTCCATTTTACGCCCTCATGAAAAAATCAGAAAAATTCGAGTGGACTAATAAGGCCCAACGAGCATCCGAAGCACTCAAAAAGTCACTTTCGACATCACCTGTCGCCGTGTCCCCTAAATAGAAAGAGCCTTTGCTGCTCTACATAGCCTCCACAAATCAAGTAGTCAGTACAGTTCTGGTCATTGAAAGACCCGATGAAGGGAAAACCCACGGCATCCAAAGGCCGGTATACTACCTTAGTGAGGTCCTCTCACCATCCAAACAAAGGTATCCGCACTACCAAAAACTCGCATATGACGTCTTCATGACAACACACAATCTACACCACTATTTATCAGAGCACCCGATAGTGGTAGTCAATGAAGCCCCTATGTACAACATACTCAACAATCCAGAAGCCACAAGGCGTGTATCTCTTTGGGGCATAGAACTATCCCCTCGAGATATCACGTATGATAAGAGAAAAGCTATAAAATCTCAAGTGTCGCGTGAGTTTATCACAGAGTTGACAGAACTCCAATGCGCGGGTCCCCGGGATCTGTCTAGTGCATGGACAATGTATTTCGATGGGTCCAAGTGAACAAAGGGAGTAGGAGCCGGAGTAATACTGATATCACCACAAGAGACAAGATGCACTATGTTTTGCGGATGAGCTTCTCCAATGCCTTAAACAATGAAGCCGAATATGAGGCCCTGTTGCACGGCATGCACATGGCTGGGGCCTATGGTGCAACTCGCCTCAAAATCTTTGGCGACTCAAACCTCGTGGCATAGCAAGTGATGAACAAGTGTGACTCTGTTAACGACAATATGGTCGCATATAGGGACCTGCACAACATCATGGAAACCCACTTTGATGGGTGCGCGGTATCCCATATAAGCCGAGTAAGCAATGAGGAAGCCGACAATCTGGCAAACATTGGGTCTTTATGTATCCCCGTGCCACCTAGATTATTTTTGGAGGAAATAATGGAACATTCCATCAAACCCAAGAAGGTCACGGAAGCTATCGTGAAAACTACAGGCACGAAAGCCAAGTCTACAAAGTACTTGGGAGGCTACACCAATGGAAGGACCCGAAGAGGAGGAGGAACCCGCGGAGGTCATGATGATAGATTCCACATGGATGCAACCATATGTATCATACATGATGGGCGGAGAACTCCTTGAGGACACAATTGAAGCACGACACATCACACCCCGCTCCAAGGCCTTCAGAATCGTCAACGAGGAACTCTATAAAAGAAGCATCCCAGTAGTACTACAGCGATGTGTTACACCCGAAGAGGGGAAGCTCATACTCAAGGACATACATAGAGGAATATGTGGACCACGCCAGCAGCCGAGCAATCATAGCAAAGGCCTTCCGAGCAGCATTTTATTGGCTTATAGCGGTCCATGACATGAAGGATATCGTGAGAACATGTGAAGCATGTTAGTGCTTTGATACCAAGCCTAACGCACCAGCAGAACTTGCCCCATACCTTTGGCTTTGCCATTCGCTCAATGGGGACTCCACATGGTGGGAAAGCTGCACAAATCTTTTTTTTTGTGGCCACGTCTTTCTGCTAGTTGTAGTCGACAAATTCACAAAGTGGATCGAGGCAGTACCAGTCACCAGCCAAGATGCAACCTCACCCATGAACTTCATCAAGTCGATAGTTTTTTGCTTCAGGGTGCCCCACAACATCATCACCGACAATGGCACAAACTTCACATCGAGTGAATTCAAGGACTACTGCAAAGATATGGGCATACACGTCGGTTACGCTTTGGTGGCCCACCCGCAAAAAATGTGCAAGTCAAAAAAGCCAATAGACTTGTCACCAGTGGCCTCAAGAAAAGGCTCTTGGAAATCTTAGAAAGGGCAAAAGGCGCTTGAGTAGATGAATTAACCTTCGTCCTCTAGAGTCTATGAACAGCCCCAAATACTGCCACACAGAAAACACCTTTCTTCCTGGTCCACGATGCCGAGGCTGTGCTTCCAATCGAGATGACTCGCTATTCTCTTTGGGTCGTCGCATCCGACGAAGAAGCTTCAACATAAGCACTCGAAGACGACGTCGATGCACTTGACTAAGCAAGAGACGTCCCTCTACAGCGAGCAACAACATATCAACAGAACCTGCAAATCTACCAGAGCCGTTGACTGCGTCCTAGGTCCTTCGTTGTGGGGGATCTGGTCCTTTGCCTAAAGCAAGATGTCCACCGTAAGATGGAATCTCCATGGGAAGGACCCTTCATCGTCACCGAAGTAATCTCTGACGGGGCATATCGGCTCCAAGACAAGAATACTGGAGTTCACTACTCTAACCCGTGTAACGTTGCGTAGCTACGATGTTTCTACGCTTAGGATGTTTTACTTTCCACAATTTACATTCAATAAGGCCTACGGCCAGGCTATTTAGCCAAGACTTGCACTTTATGTTCAAATAATACCTATGGCTAGGCGATCACACCACATGTACCTCAGTACTCGAAGATAAATAAAGCTAAGTCCCGAAAATCAGTCTTAGTCCTTCAAAGTTTTCTATTATCTTTTATGCTTTACCCGATACTTGGGGCTCACCGCGGCACAATCATTTAAAAATCTGCACCTGATACTCAAGGGCTTCGCTATTCAGCGCAACAAACATTCGGCTATGCCATCCATCCCAAAGCTTTGACCTGAATAGCCGACTCGGCCCCAGGGCGTCAGGCAAAGGAAAGGGTCTCGCACAGGGCAACCCCCCAGAATTTTTTATAAAAATACACACAAGCACATGTCTGAATTATATACAAAGCACAATAGATTTTACATAAATTTTCTATGCCTTATATGGAGGAGTTTCCATTTACAAAGTTCTAAAGATACACCTCAAAATTGAGGAAAATTTCTTCATCTTCATCCAAACACTTGCGGATGATCCGAAAAGCAGGACGACGTGTAGCCACGTAGTGAGGTTCCATATTAAAATTGTTGCCCGAAGCAGAAGGAAGATGCCGAGACAATTCATCTAAATCCAGGGTTGGATAGTGTTCATGCACCCAGGCAAACGCAAGTTTGGCACGTACAATAAGTTGAAGTTTGACGTAGTGTTAAATCCTCTCACCTTGCCAAAAATTTATCATTAACGCGACAAGACCTTGAGGCTGAGGATCCCTAGGAAACAACACATTATATATGCGGGCTAAGGCTTGGCGGTAGCACTCCACAAATTCCTCCACCTTGGATACATGATCTTGGAGAAGGATTAGCGTGAAAGCACGTTTGTGATCTATCCAAAAATCAGCACTAGTACCCTGAGAGGCTTCTATCAGCGCATTCATCCAAATACGCAGTCGATGACTCTCCTCCACCTCATTTAATCAGATTCCTAAAAACCAAGGCTCAAGGCCATTTTATTTTCGACTATATAAAAAGACTCGAGGGCTCTGCGGGAGAACTTACAGAGCATCTTCTCGCTCGCCCTAGAGATTTCTTCCAGAAGATAGGCTTCGCGGTTGATGCATGTAAAATGCATTCATGAATTTTGTAGTTTGTTAACATGTTTCCCACATATTTACATCATATATAATGTTATATCTATGTTTTATATTGATTTTTGGGGATTTACCAATGACTCCTTTATTTTGGCTATAACCCGGTAGCGAAGAAAAACCCCGTTTTCAATGTTTTTAATGTTTCAGGACCTATACGAAGTCAAATGGACCTGCACTTTTTGGTATGCCATTATTTATCCACGAGAAGCATCTGGAGTACAAGAATCCCACAAGGAGGGCCAGGAGGCCCAAGTTAGCCAGGTGGGCGCGCCACCTATGCTATCTCCCTCCTCGGCCGTCTGATCGCCTCGATTATTTCACCCACAGAGTTATCTTGACCTAAAAATCCCTATACAAGGATCCCCCGGGGATTCCTCGTGAAGGAGCACACCAGAGACGAAAACACCACCAAACAGAGTCAGATCCAGCAAAGATTGGAGGGGGAAACTCCACCGGAGGCACCTCCGAGGAGATCTCCACCCTCTCCAACATCTCCAGCATCATCACCATGATGAAGGGGGAGTAGTCCACATCCGGGCTATGGGTTTGTGGCAGTAGATTGATCTATTTCTCTCTTTTTCTTCATAGATCTAGTACCATATGAGCTGCCCTACATGATTATGGTCATATTTGTAATTCCTATATGGTGGATCTTTGTTCTATGATTTGATATTTGAGACTGGAATCTATTTTGTGTAAGATGTATTGATAGCTGCATATCATGCACCCCATTATTAATTGCTTGTTTTGATCCAACTTGTATGCAATAACTTGTATGGGGTGAAGTGTGTATTAGATGGAGTAGCATGGTGGTAGAGATTGAATTGTGACAAACAATATTCAAGATCTGTTTTTTACCTTTATTTTGCTTCCTCACTAGGGATAAAGTGAAATCATGTGCTATAGTTATCATGTGACAGTGTGATAACCTTGTTAGATCAAGGTAGCATATTTGTATTTCAAACATCATGTTATTTTTCTTAAAGCTATACCATGATTTGTTCTTAATTCAAGATTGCATGGAGTTTCCCTTTCTTGAGTAGTATAAGGGAGATGTATTTCATCTCTATGTTAGAACGTGATGCCCATATTAATTTCTTTATCAATCACATATAGAAGTTCCATGAATCTTTATCATTGATGAATTGTTTTATGATCACTACAACTTAAAAAGAGAGTAGACAAGTGAACCCACGAACCTCGGTCCGACGTTTATCATAAGAAACACCTTTCCATTGCATCTACTATCTTTTATATTTTCTGCAATTTATTATTTAGAAAATACAAAAATACTTTCCCTACTTGCAATCACTCATAAAACCCCCAAAACAACTTTACTATCTTTCATATCATCTAGTTTGCATTACTTTGCTTTATTCAATTTATTTACTTTAGTTTAATTTATATTTTATTTCATATTACTAATATGAAACCTTGTGCTTGAAAACCACTTGGTGGAGTTGGGGACATAAGACAAATTATTTTAATTTATAGGTTGCTTGAAGAGGAGAAGACAAATATCCTTCCAATTACCCGAGAGTTCGATATAAACCCTCGAGTCACCCTTGTGGGGAAAAGAAGCTTGCTACAACACTCTGCACTTGGAGTCCCAACGATAAGCGGCCACAATTGTTGCCATCAAGACTATTTTATGGCGCCGTTACCGAGGAATTGGTAGAGACATATCACAGTGGTTGCAGTGTGGTGAAACTCCCATGGCAACTGCCAGACTATTTTCTGGTGCTGTTGTCGGGGAATTGGTGAAGGTACACCACAACTTCATCCTCATCAAGTTTGAAGAGTAAGGTAACTCCCACGACAACTGCCTATTTTCTAGCACCATTGAAGAACAAGGTATTTCCCAAGGCAACTACCAAACTATTTTCTGGCACTATCATCTTCATCAACTTGTGCAACAACCCAAGCTTGGGGTAGTTGCACCACTGTGAGATTTTTCTTCTCTTTTTAGATTTTTAAAGGATTTATTTTGTCTTGTTTTTAGTCTTTTTAATTTTCCCTTAAAAACACATAAAAATTAGTATCAACTTTTTATTTTGCAAACATGGGAGAAAGAGGAACAAAACTTTGTGACTACATAAACACTCCTAATGATCAATTCATAGCTAGACCTATTACTACTCCTGAATTTACTACTGAAAGTTTTGAAGTAAATCCTGGTCTTTTAAATCTTATAACTAAAGAACAATTTGGGGGGAGTGCTAGTGAGGATGCCTCTATGCATTTTCATGATTTATGTCAAATTTGTGATATGCAAAAGTTCAAAAATGTGGAAAATAACATTGTCAAACTTAAACTGTTCCCATTTTCACTAAGAGGTAGAGCTAAAGAATGGTTATTATCACTCCCTACTGCTAGTATAAACTCTTGGGATAACTTAAAAGAAGCTTTCATTAAGAAATACTACCCACCTATTAAGATCCTACAAAACAGAAATAGTAGCCTATCATTTAGACAAAATGATAATGAACATGTAGCAATAGCTTGGGAGAGAGTTAAAAACATGCTTATATCTTGCCCATCACATGGAGTAAATTAATAGACAATATTTCATTATTTTATAATGCCCTAAATATTATATCAAGAAGCATTCTAGATTCCGCTGCGGGAGGGGTGTATTTATGAGTAAAACTGTGCCTAAAGCTAAAACTATCCTAGAAAGCATGCTCCATAACCATAGTCAATGGCATACTAAAAGAACACCATACCCATCTAAGAAAGTTAACTCCATTGAAGAAATAGACTCCACAGGAAGTAAACTTGATGCTATATTTGCCTACATATCTAAGCAAAATACCAATAATGTTCCTATACAAGAATTAGTAACAAACACCAATGAAAGTGTAGATGTCAGCTACATAAGAAACTTTGGTAGTAATGGATATGGGAACAACTATAATAAATCATATGGTAGATCATATTATGCTCCAAAGAACTATGGTAGCCGTCCTTTTGTTCCATATCCCAATGCTAATGAAAATAAATGGAAACTTGCTACCATTCCAGAAGCTAATGAGAACTTGGAGAAACAACAAGAGGCTGATAAAAATCTTAGTGAACAAGTAGCTCACCATGCCACCATGATAGAAGAACTTCATAAGTCACTTTCATCCATAAGTTATGATATTAAAGGTTTACAAAACCAAGCGGCTGGCTTGGACAAAGCTCTATCAAAACTCGCTGATAATCAAGCAACCTTGTTAAGTATGTCTGCAGGAAAACCACAAGGACCACCAGCCATAGGTATGAATTCTATTATCATCACCACAAGTACACCATATTTGGAAGAAACTTACAATGAATTAATGAATTATAATGATCTCCTTGAACCACCATTATCACAACTCAAGATCCAAGTGGTGGAAGAACCATTAAAAGATGATAGAGAAACTACTATGATTTAAAATGAAAAAGAACCAACAAATGATAAACAAGTAGAAGAATTCAAAATTCTAAGTGAAACAAGAGAACCTCTACTTGATCTTGATAAATTTATCTTTCATGAACTCATTAACTTATTGCAAAAGTTCTCCAAAGATCCATCTTTTAATGGTCATCAAGCAGGATTTGGTTCCTACTAGCAAATTATGTTATAAAAGATAAGATTGATAGATATAATAATGAAGCTATGATACCACCTAAGCTTGGGGATGTATGGATCCCCAAGATATTAATCACTATTGGAAAAGAGACACATCATGTTATTCTAGATTTAGGATCTAGTGACTCTGTTTTATCTAAGGATCTATATGATTTACTTGAATTGAAACCCATGGAAAAATGCTCTATAGATCTTTTACTTGTTGTTGATTCAACTAAAAATGCTTTAGGAAAAGTTAAAAATATAATGGTTGAATTACATATGACATTTGTACCTGTTGATTTTATTGTCATGGACATGCGGAGCAATACCTCAAGTCCTATAATACTTAGTAGACCTTTTTTGAGAACCACAGGTGCAGTCAGTAATACAAAAGAAGGAAATGTGAAGTTTCAATTTCCTGACAATAAGTGTATGGAACAATTTCCAAGGAAAAATGAGGTAGCAAATAAGCACAATCTATCATATGAATTCCATATCACTTAAACCAAGTAAGTAAAGCCTAGCTATATGGCTATAAAGAAAGCACTTTGCGGGAGGCGACCTGCTTATTTTATTTTGGATTTTTGTTTTGAACTCTTTCTGTAGAAAGAGAGTTTTGTTTTGGTTTTACTTCTGTAATTTTTAATAAAGTACCAAGTGGAACCCATTTTGGATGTTTTAAAAGTTGCTAAACATATGGAGTAGCAAAATTCTATAGAACAGGTTTCAGTGCAAGAATTTTCTAATTTTTCCTATAACTCTGATTGAGCTAAAATTTATATAGAGTTTACAACATTTCATCCTATGTACCCAAAAAAATTGGATAAATTTCCTGACATGTATAAGTGGGCGAAAAAAATTCGTTTTGCTACTGCTGAAAATCTGGACAGATTCTGCCATGTTTTGTTTAAACCATTCCCAAGTGTCCTAAAATGATTTTTATGAGTCATATTATATTCTAGGGATATTTAGAAACATTATATTATTTCTGGAACATTTATAAAGAATTTTTTCTTTGATATATATGCAGCAACTTTTATACCTTTGTGCCCCTAATGTCACCACTCAGAAAAGAGATGGGAGAAAAAGTTTTGTGATGAAGTTTTTTGACAGGGAATAGAGGAACATCACACCAAGAGCAATCCAAGTATGATGAAAACCATAATCTTAGGGATGCCCAAGGCACCCCACTAGACCTACTAAACTATCGGTTTGCAAACCTCTAAACTTTTTTTGAGCAACATAAAACTATTGTAAAAACTTGGAGCGTCTATTTTGTCATTTTACTTTTGTTTAAAAATACCACCACCACTATTATTATTAATGTTTATGATAAAGCTACTGAAAATAAACTTTGACATTATAAGATTAAAAATGAATAAGAATGCCTTGAAATAAAATAAAAGGGGAGATAAAATAAAAAAAGGTGAAATTCATGTTGTGTCTAGTTCTTAAGCTCAAGTACTTTATATGAAGAATGATTTGTTTTGTGCCTATTAATTGTATCCTTTGCTTGTGTATATTTATGTTAAACATTAAGTATCAAGGTGAGAAAATAAATGTTGACATTATGAACTAGATGGCACACTCTTTATTTATCTTTTTGCTAACCTTCACAATACAAGCTAAGACTTGTGCCAAACCCCATAAACTAGACTAGGCATATCCACATATTTGTGGAAAAAGCTACTTTCAAGTATAGTATGTATGTTAATCCTCCAAACATTCTTAAAAACACCTTTTTTCGTGTATTTTAAAGATCATAAGAAAGTAAGGTTTGGGGTGATACCACTATGGAAATGTTTGTGCTTTACATCTTACTAGTTTTTGTTGGCTAAACCATGCTGGCATGGCACAAGATTTCAATGTTGAATGTTGATAATTAATCATGTTTAAGTTCTGCCTATGGATTGCATCGATGTGAAATAAAGTGTGCACACTGGATTAGGCATGTTGAGAGAAAACGCTCTTGAACCACTAGTCAAACCCATGCACAACTCATGGTGGAAACTAATAGCATAATGATCGTTGTTGATATGATTCATATGTCTGTTTTTCTTGTTCTTTCTGAAGTAGAGATACTACCCCTCTCACCTTGAACATAACTAAAGAATTATATTAACTCTTATGCTAAATAAACAAATGAATAAATAAACAAATAAATACAAAAGGGGGCATATAGATACACATGGAGCAAGAGGTACTTTAGTGATGCGGTTTCTAAGACCAACATGAGCATACAATGACAGGCCTAAGTTGAGTAGCATGAGGAGTGCAAGGTCATAGGTATGGTACATGAAACAATCAACTTGTAAGATGTTTATCACATAAACCATATAAAGCTTTTAAATAAAATATACTTGGAATCCCATCCTTATTAGTATTGTTGACATGAACTACATAGCTCAAAATTCTATTTTACATTCTTTATGGAGTATTAACATATCTATTCAATGATTAATTTGAGTACGAGATGCAAAACATCTCAAGGGAAGACATAAAACTAAGAAGTGAGTCTTACAGTCAAGGGCATGAAACTAAGAAGTATCCCAAAAATAAAGGCATAAAACACCAATGACAATCATGAAAAGAGTCTCTTATTCTATAGGTTCATCAAAGTGTGATTAAAGGTTTGTTTTGTTCATCATTTGTTTTATCACACCATTACTTATTGTTTAACATATTTATAGATGTGTAAAAGAAAAAACTTGATAGTACACTTGCATATTATGTTTAATTGAAAGGAATTTAGCCTATGAACTTTGCATGATAATAAAGGAAGCAAAGGTAACAAACTCCAAAGTCCATGTTTAGTTTTTATCACCTTCATGCTCGAGGACGAGCATATGTTAAGCTTGGGGATGTCGATGCATGTAAAATGCATACATGAACTTTGTAGTTTGTTAACATGTTTTCCCACATATTTGCATCATATATAATGTTATATCCATGTTTTATATTAATTTTTGGGGATTTAGCAATGATTCCCTTTATTTTGGCTATAACCCGGTAGGGCAGAAATACCCCGTTTTCAATGTTTTTGATGTTTCAGGACCTATACGAAGTGAAATGGACCTACACTTTTGGAAATTCCATTATTTATCCACGAGAAGCATCTCGAGCACAAAAATCCTACCAGGAGGGCCAGTAGGCCCAAGATAGCCTGGGTGGCGTGCCTAGCCTAGGTGGGTGCACCACCTATTCTATCTCCCTCCTCGGTTGTCTGATCGCCTCGATTCTTTCGCCCACAGAGTTCTCTTGACATAAAAATCCCTATATAAGGATCCACCGGGGATTCCTCGATACGGATCACACCAAAGAAGAAAACACCACCAAACAGAGACAAATCAAGCAAAGATTGGAGGGGGAAACTCTGCCGGAGCCACCTCCGGGGAGATTCCACCCTCTCCAGCATCATCACCATGATGAAGGGGGAGTAGTCCACCTCCGGTTTATGGGTTTGTGGCAGTAGATTAATCTATTTCTCTCTTGTTCTTCATAGATCTAGTACCATATGAGTTGCCCTACATGATTATGGTCATATTTGTAACTCCTATATGGTGGATCTTTGTTTTTTGATTTGATAGTTGAGATTGGAATATATTTTGTGTAAGATGTATTGATATATGCATATCATGCAGCCCGTTCTTAATTGCTTGTTTTGATCCAACTTATATGCAAGAGCTTGTATGGGGGAGAAGTGTGTATTAGATGGAGTAGCATGGTGGTAGAGATTAAATTGTGACAAACAATATTCAAGATCTACTTTGGTTTTTACCTTTATTTTGCTGCCTCACTAGGGATAAAGTGAAATCATGTGCTATAGTTATCATGTGACAGTGTGATAATCTTGTTAGATCAAGGTAGCATATTTGTATTTCAAACATCATGTTATATTGCTTAAATCTATACTCTGATTTATTCTTAATTCAAGATTGCTTGGAGTTTCCCTTTTTTGAGGAGTATAAGAGAGATGTATTTCATCTCTATGTTAGAACATGATGCCCATATTGATTCCTTTATCAAGTACATATAGAAGTTCCATGCATCTTTATCATTGATGGATTGTTTTATGCTCACTACAACTTAAAAAGAGAGTAGACAAGTTAACCCATGAACCCCGGTCCAATTTTTATCATAATAAACACCTTTCCATTGCATCTACTATATTTTATATTTTCTGCAATTTATTATTTCGAAAATACAAAAATACTTTCCCTACTTGCAATCACTCATAAAACCCAAAAATGACTCTACTATCTTCCATATCATATAGTATGCATTACTTTACTTTATTCACTTTATATTTTATTTCATATTATTAATACGAAACCTTGTGCTTGATAACCACTTGGTGAAGTTAGGGACACAAGACAAATTATTTTACTTTACGGGTTGCTTGAAGAAGAGAAGACAAATATCCTTCCAATTCCCCGAGAGTTCGATATAAACCCTCAAGTCACCCTTGTGGGGAAAAGAAGCTTGCTACACCACTCTGCACTTGGAGTCCCAATGAATAGTGGCCACGATTGTTGCCATCAGCGGTCCAAGGTTTTCCACATCTTTGACTGTGAAACATTGACTATGGCTTGCACCGCGCGGAGATCAGTTTCCAATTGTTTTATGCGTTGGATCCTTTCATCATAAAAGGGTGGATCCACAACGCTAGTACCAATATTGCCAGAGAAAGTGGAGTCGGGTGGTGTTGTGCATACAATAGAAGTAGAAGAGAAAGTCGAAGGACCAGAGAAGTCAGACATCAGCTGGAAAGAGAGATAACATACAAACATTCAGATAATGGATATAGGGCAAGGTTCAAACAACAGAAGAGCAGTGTATACAGGGATAAAGCATTGTTCTAGTAGCATAACCTGATGAACAACAAGCGGTTGATGGAGACTTTTACAACACAAAATAAAAACATCTAGCAGGACCTAAGGCTAAGAAGTTTTTTCGACAGAAGGAGTGACGCTGGTTGAAGGAGCATCAACTAAAGGCTTAGTCGAAGCAGTGGCGCTAGCAGAGGTAGCACCAGTCGAGGTTTTGGCGTCAGGAGCTCCTTCCGCTAAGCCAATTGAAAGAAGTAGCCACGAAAATCGCCTCGCCTTCTTTATAAAGGGATTGAGGTCGATATCTTGGCCAGCGTCAGTGACTGAAACAGAAGAGTTATCCTTCTTCCAATCGATCTTGTCACCATGCGCCATTGCTAAAGCCATAAAGATCTCGACGCCATTCTTCGACTATGTCGGGCTATACCTCGTTAATGGGTTAGGATCAGCATTGAAGATGTTGACCAAATCATTCAAATCCGTAGGTACTTCCTTGTCGGGAAAGATTTCAGCATGAAGCGCTTTGAAGGCACGACACGAGTGAATCGAAAGATTGCGCCCGTGCATGCTGTTCGCTTCTAGAACCTCAACCGCATCCGAAAAAGGATCAGACGTTGATCCTCTTCCAAAGTCAGTTACTGTCCGGTTATTTTCGCATAGCAAGAAGAAACAACTCAGAAATCAATAGAACTCTGATAAAAGGAAAGCGGCCAACATGTTGTACAAAAAGAGGGTAAAAAGCTTACTGGTCAAGGAAGAAATCATGCCTCTATGCGGAGCCAAAGATCTTCATCTCGAGCAGCTACAACATCAGCTTTCTTCTTAGAAGATTTGGCTTCAGTAGCAATAGTTTGTTTGGCTTCTTCAAGGGATGATTTCATCTTATTGAGTTTGGCCTCCAGTCGTCCACCCGTTGAAGGGCCTGATCCCAAATAACGCAGACTCCTTAGCGGCGGCGGCTACGAACATATAAGCAAAATATTGGGTAGGTGGTACGTCAAAAAAGGGACACAAAGTTAATATCAAGGAAAAAAGCACCTTTGGACTCTTCGGCTTTGTGACGAATCTTGATAAATTGAGAGACTACTTCAACCATCTCGTGCATCAGTGGCTGCACAAAATGCATAGAAGTTACTCAGCGACTGAAGCAGAGAAAAACTTCAAATAGAAGTAAAAAAGAATGGAACTCACATCCTTAATATCAGGCTCCGACGGGTTTTTGACTATCACCACGTCCTTGCCTGTGGTTTAATTCTTCTTCAATGGCGGCTCTGGAGGTGGCGACGCTATATCCTTCGGGTCCAGCTTTTCAACAGCCTACTTTGACAGATCGGCTGAACCTACCAGCTGGCCTGTGGATTTGGATAGGGGAGACCGAGCAGAAGAACCAGTCGGTGACTTTGGAGAGTTTTCCTCATCCTCGTCACTCCTGGAGAAAATAAGAATTTTTTCGAGTGTTTTTTTAATTGAATGATATAAACAAAGATAAGCGGCAAGGAACTTACGAGCTGATGTTCTGCGGCATCCAGAATATCGCCATCTGAGGAGGGGCAACGGAAACAAGTTTGACATATAGCGGCTTGGAGCGTGTTGAATCATCGGAATCTTCGAATGTTTCAACAGGCTCAGTATGTTTTTGTTTTCCGGACGTGGCTACTACCTCAAAGTCCTCAGAATGAGCGGAAGGAACCGACACAGTATCACATGATGAGTTACCGGAGGAGGCCTCGTCATCATCAGTTGCACCTGGAACTTTAGCATATTCTTCAGATACGACATCCCAATTCGGGTGCAGGCATGACCTCATCGCCGGGCATCTTGAATGCATCCTCTTCTAGGAGGCTGAACTTCCGCGCTTCGCGAAGTCACGAGCAGTTCACTTGGATGCCACCTAGCCGATAGCCCTTTTCTTCTTCTAGGTGGTGTTGGTGGCAGACGAAGCTCCCCTTGATCTGCCCATAGCGGCTCTTGAGGGGACAAGTGGTTTGCTTAACAAAGAACTGGAAGCAGGAGCGCAATGAAGATCAGAAACGGCACAAGGAGGAATAAGATGATTGTGAATAGAGGTAGGCAGTAAAAAATCTCATCCCTCGCGATATAAAGAAAGAAGAAGTAAATATGCACCGTTGATCAGAGGCAATGAAGCACCAAAGCGACAGAGATGATGATCCGTGGATGTAGCAGAAAAACAGGAAAAAATATGGGCAACTAAATTTCCGTAATAATTGTGGTGGCAACTGTACGACGCCTTGATTTTCGTGCAAATGTGAGGCCACACGGTAAAATTAACGCCGGTGCGCCACACACATGTCAGCATGCACTGCAACAAATGGGCCCACTAGTGTCACGTCCCATGGAGACTTATTTTTCTTGCAGAACTGCGGTACGCCATCTTCGTCATCAATGATGTCATGAGTGATCAAAAGAGTTCAAGACGAAAAAGGTATCTTCATCCGACTAAAAGGCTTTGAGTCTATGCTCCAATGCATGCACACGAATATAGACTCGGGAGTGTTTGTCGTGCACCCGATAAATAAATTCTCCTACGGAGTAGATATCTCAGCGAGGATAAAGCATAATTTTTGAGCCTACACTCGAATTAAAGCATTTTTCTATAGCCTTAGGGGCTACTTCCATCGGGAACGCTATCGCACACCCGATAGAAAAACAATACAAACTTATCAACATAAGCCAACCTATAAGTATTACATACCTGTATACTCATATGGTTACTCCCATCGAGACCGTTTACACTGCACCCGATGAAATGACAAAGGAACTCGATAACTTTAGATATTTCAACAACCAAACAAGGCAGTCGATAAAATTTCTCAAACCACATCTGCCGCGATAATATGTCTGAATGTCGTGTCCACAATATGAAGATAAGACCCATGATCCATTCTGCAAGGCCTGGTATTCGCAAAAGAATACGATCTACCAGTATTTAATCCGTATCTATGATACGATAAAAAATCCCAACGGACGAATGGACGTATTGAGTACCCGAAATAAAAGAACTGGAATTCAGTATTCGACCTCTGCGCCCCAAACTGAGTTATGGCTAGTGAATACCGAGTTCAAACCCAGGGAATTGAATTTGACGTAGGTTCACATTGTTTTTTACCAAGAACAATTAACTGATTCCCGGTTTGTTGGATGCATCAGACTCGTTATACCAAATCCCTAAGACAACAAAATGAATGATAAAATTATATACTTACAGAAAAGTTTCGGCTTACGGCTAGACAATGTTTTGGAGATTCAACCCGTATCTGTGATTCAGATGGAGTCTCGGGGATACTGACATGGGTATAACCTATCGGGTCCCTATGATTAGTTACTCTAGGCGCATAAAGACTTACATCCCATGAATCCCAAAGGAATCCAAGGAGCATCTGAAGGATAGAAACTTACCTTAACGAACAAGAAAATACTATGAACCAACATAGAGTTTGTATTGTAACTATAAACATGTAACCTCTCCGGATACGACTCTAGGACCTAGCCTCTTATACAAAGGCTGGGAGGACCCGACGAAGGGGACACCTTGAGTTTTCCAGCAATCCGCCGTGAGCTATATCGAAGCTAGCGAATCGGTGACCTTATAACCGAGCTTTCTCCATAATCAGACTACATTGAATCTCTTGTTTGTCTGATCAGCCGACAAAATGCTCAACGCTCTTTTTCTACGAAACCCTAAGTCCATAACCATGGGCATTGCTGAGGTTACCCCTCGTCACTAAGGGAATACATGCTCTCTTTACCATTTTAAGTGCCCTTAGAGTATCTTCAACAGCTTGCCCATATATAGGTAAGAGGGGCAATAACTTATTTTTTGGGTAAGAGGGGGCAAAAACACAGCTCCAACATCTTACCCAAAAGTGGTCCCCACCAAAAAAAATTTGGCGATCACCCATTTTTAGCCCCTCCTACCCATATGTGGGTAAGACTAGCCAGATTTTGGGTAAGCCATCACGTCAGCAAAACTAACGTGGGAGCCTCTAACAACCACACGCGGAAGCTTCCATGCCAGATTCCGGAGCCGGCCGTCATCGTCCTTGCCGTCTCTGGTCACCTATGACCGTTCGCCGCGCCACTACCCACCTCCGCAACCCTCGCCGTGCTACTACCGTGCCACACACGTCTCGCTCGGCCAGAATTGACAAAGAGCAAGCGGCAGCGGACGCCCCTATTGGCGCGCCGCCGACCCAGATTCACCATTGCGGGCGACCTACCATCACAAATGGACCTTTCCTGCCACCCTACCTTTCCTATCAGCCGCCTGACGAGGGTTCGACTCGTTAATGCCCATTGTTATGGACTTGGGTTTGGAGAAGATGGGGATGCTGGAAGTCGTGAAATGGTTAATAGGCAATCACACGGGGAGACGAGGTTTACCCAGGTTTAGGCCCCCAGAGGTAAAACCCTACTCCTGCTTGTCTACTCTTGATTACGACGGAACCGAAGGTTACAGGGGTGCGCATATGCAATCTGGCGTGGAGGTGTGTGTATGAGGTGTTGAGATCCTTCTCGTCGTACCCTCCTATCCTTTATATATATAGGCCAGTTCCCGGGATAGGTCGAGTCAATTACAGATTAGGGTTGATACCCTTTGCAATTCTATTTAATCTAGACTTGTCCTCCAAGGAGTCGAATTTGCCACATGCTTGGGCCACCCGAAATCTTCATGGGCTGCATGTCCTCGCGTGGGCCTACCTTAGGCTGGACCGGGTATACCAATGTTATGAACCCATAGGGTATATCCATGTCAGTAGCCTCCGAGTGTTCAGTCGAATCGTAGATTCGACTGGAGGCTCTAAAATCTTTCGGGTGCTTTATAGTTGAACCTATTTTTCAAGAAGAAATGTTTAGTTCGTAGGGATTGTTGACGCGTGTGCCTGGCTCACCCGACGTATTAGGGCCAGTTAACTGTCATAGGACAAAACAACACGATCTTCATCAGTGTCGAGTCGCCAAACTCGAATACGGAACGATTGCTGGTGTGATCCGACTTAGGCCGTTGAGGTCTTATAGGAGTCGAATCCCAGTGTTTTTCAAGTGATGTGCCCAACGCGTCTGTCGGGATTTTCATCGTGCCTGTTGACACGGGATTTTACTGGAAGAGCGCAGTCGGGTGTGTTACCAAGCCATAAGATGATATCTGTAGGACTTACCTTTGCGTCCTATACACAGCATCCGAAATTTTATCATCGCGGAGGTGTTTCGGGTGGCTAAGGAGACTGCTTCTCACTTAGCGTTAGTTTGGTCAAAGTTGCCAAAATATTGTTGTCGTATTTGATCCGAAGGATCTCAGTCAAATAATTCATAAGGTGCGCGATCAGCGCTCCCTATGGGAGTAGCCCCCGAGTATCTGTTCGAGTCATAGACTCGAGCAGAGACTTTAGTTCAGTCGTTCTCATAAGTTTGCACACATTTTTCGAATGCGCGACCAACACTCCCTATGTGAGTAGCCCCCGAGTCCGTAGTGGAGTCGTAGACTCGACGTAGGACTCAAAGATATTTAGAGGTCCGTTTGTCTTTGTAATCTTTCAGGTGTGCGGCTAGCGCTCCTGATAGGAGTAGACCCGAGTAGTTGGTTGAGTCGTAGACTCGAGTAAGTACTTTTATGCTCAGTCGAAATCTTCGAGTTGTTGCTGGCTTTGTTTGGATGACGTCATTGTTGACGACCGGTGAGCTCAACCGTCTGCGGCAGTAGAAACAATGCGACGGGACGATCATGGGTCCCACCGCCTGACCTGACGTTGACTAGTCACGCGTAGGCATGGCGAAAGTTACGGCGTCTCCTCGATTTCCGCACGTAGTGGACGGCCTGCTGGTGAAGGTTCAGTTTGGTGCTGACACGTGGACGGCGGGATTTGAGGCACGCGTTAGGGCTTATCAATTGATGGTTATGCTGCGTCGTCTTTGCCCTTTTATACCGTGGGGAAAACAGTGATTTTCACCCTTCGTCATTTGCTTCTGCCTCATCGCCATTGCCACCATTTTCTTGAACTCTCTGTTCTCATCGCGCACAGGACGCCCTCCACACTTTTCCTTCTTCTTTCCTTCACTCACAAAGCCACACTCACCACTCCAAGATGGGCAAGCCAAAGAAAGCAGCGTCCGCTATAGCGGGGTTGAGCACCACCGGCGCCAGGAAAAAGGACGCCACTCTAGGTCGCACCACCAACGGCGGGTGGTGGCACACGGATAAGCGTGATTCAGATTTGCGCAAACTTCGTGATGCCGGGCTGTGATGGTGCTGACGTGCACTTCGTTGGAAACCCCAAGAGCAAGGTGTGAAGCAGCAAGCAGCAAGTCTTTCCTCAGTTGAGACCGAGGTTATCGAACCAGAAGGAGGAAGGAAACATCACACAGGTGTTGCAAACAACGCGGAGACCTGCACAACACAAAATCAAGACTTTGCCCCAACGAATCAGTGAGGTTGTCAAGCTCACCGGTTTGCTGTAACAAAGGATTAAACATATGATGTCGAAGGTAATGGTTTGCAGCAAGTAAAAAAGTAACAGTGGAAGATGTATCACTGGTAAATACTGGACCGAGGTCCATAGTTCACTAGAGGTGCTCTTCTTAGATAAATAACATGGCATGAAGGGTAAACAAATTACAGCGGGGCAATTGACAGGAACTGAGTAAGGCATAACAATGCAATTACTAGCTAGAAAGATCCTATGAAGTTGATTGGGGAATACAACAATATACATAGAGCATAATCCAACTGCATCTATGACTACAAGTCCACCTTCAGGTTATCATCCGAACCCCCTCCAGTATTAAGTTGCAAGCAACAGACAACTGCTTTAAGCAAAGTGTGTAAGGTAAACAGTCCACATGTCCCATGAACAAGAGACCGTTGTTTTCTCCCTAGTAGTAACAACACATCTACAACCGAAGAGATTTATGTCACTTCCCTTGGAAACTAGAGGCATGAACCCACTATCGAGCATAAATACTCCCTCTTGGAGTCACTAGCAACTACTTGGCCAAGATAACCACTAGCAACGAAGAGCATGCAAGATCACAAACAACACAGACATGATAGAATCATAAAGATAGAACCATTAATCAAACCAACATAATAATCTCAATATCCATCGGATCCCCGCAAACACAACATGCATGATTACAAATAGATTAGATCTTGATCATGAACGGAGCTCACAAGATCTACACATGAAAGCAACAAAGGAGGAGATACAACCATCTAGCTACTACATGGACCCATAGTACAAAGTGGAACTACTCACAAATCATACTGGAGAGAAGGCCTCCGGGATGATCTCCCCTCCGGCAGGGTGCCGGGAAGAGCTTCAGACCCCCCGATCTAGGGACGATGGTGGCGGCGGCTACAGATGGTTTCGTGGATTTCTGATTGGGTGCTGAGAGTTTCTGCATCGGGGGCTTCTTATAGGCGAATGGGCGAGTCTGGGAGGCGACCAGGGCCGCCAAACCCTAGCCAGGCACGGGCCCACCTGCCCCCGCGTCTGGGGTGGGTCTGCCCCCCTGGCCAACCCCTCCGGCTCTCCTCTGGACTTCTTATTCCCCACGGAAAGTAATTTACTTTGATGTTTGTCCCGTCCAATTCCGAGAATATTTCTTTACTAACTTTTCAAAAATCAAAAACAGCAGAAAATAGGCATCTGGCACTGTTGCAACTTGTTAATAGGTTAGTACCAGAAAACATGTAAAAAGCACCTCAAAGTGTGGACAAGAAAATCAAAGTAGATACTAAACAAGCATTGATCATAAAAAATTATAGATACGTTTCCAACGTATCAGCATCCCCAAGCTTAAATCCTACTCGTCCTCGAGTAGTTAAGTGATAAAATAATAATTTTTGAGGTGACATGCACCCTCACAATAAAGATCCAACCATTTGCAAGCATTGAAAGCTGAGATCAAAGAACTCTAAACATGTGCATGAAAGATGGAGTTCTAACAATAGGACATAGTAATTATGCATGCAACATGGCAAGCTACAAACAAAGATCATGAATCATATGTATTGAAAAACATTTGTTTGTTTCACATGCAGAAAACATAGCATAGTGGCAATCAGCTTGTCCCTCATAGAGTAGCAATATAATGCATAGGACACCTGCAAATTTCACAAAGGTGACTAGAAACAAATAGCACAAGAGCAAGTAATAACACAATATGCATCAATTAATAAGCTTTGGAACACTGCACACAGAATGACAACTATGCTCTCTTAATGGTGCCTAAAGGTAGAAGGTGGAGACTCAATAATGGTGGAAGAAAGGCCTTTTTGTAAAGGAAGCAGGGATTACAAGTTTCAAAAAGAGCTTCCAAAAAATTACGGTACTTATTAGCTTTCAGCCCTCATTGCCCCTATCATAAGCATCTTGAAGTGGTTAAGGTTAAAGTGGCAAAGCTGGAGTATATGCTTGACAAAGTATAAGTTGGCAATCTCAAGTCCCTTGACTATGAGGGCTACACCTCATGGATACTCAACTTAGGGCCCAAGCAAGTTCTTGTCACTGTAAGTATTTGCATATCATTGAGAACCGCCAACGGGGTACCCCTTGCACATGGTACATGAGCTTTCCCATAACCAAAATGACAAGGCAAGCAGACAATGAGCATCTCAGCAATTCTTCTTATGTACCATGGGAATATGGTGCTTTTTTCTCTCTTTCCTCTTTTCTCAATGTGTCTCTCTTTTTTTATAAGAAGAATGCTTCATAGATGTCAATATGCTGATGCTGCAAGTTTCCACCATGATTAGGCATGGCTTAGGCTAGCGGCCGAGGCGTTTCTCTAACACAGGATACAAACTCCATGAACTTACAAGTTCCCACTTCATTTCACACCGGTAACATCCATATACAAAAGAGCATGATATCAACGGAGTACAAAAATTACAAGTGTAATGTTGAAAATGTTCCCCGTGACAACACGTTTCTGCTAATCCCAACTTATAAGTGCAAGCATATACAACAAAGTTGCCTCAATGGTTCAAGTTTATTAGGGGCAAAGAATAAAATGTGCCATCAAGTTCGTGAGGGCTTTAATAACTAAGTTTTCACATAACAAAATAGTTTTTAATTGGAAGATACATGAAAACTAGAATATACTTGGAATGGTGTAACTCACCATGCATAGGAGTTTATAGTGGACACTTTGGAATAACTTGGTTTCTTGGTAGTTGGAAGGATGAGTAGAACTTACTCATACAAGTGGGGGCTAGCAAAAGACTAGGAGCAACCAACTAAGAGAGCAATAATGGCCATAATTATGCAATGCAACAAAGCAAACTAATCAAAGCAAAGAGTGGTACTACAAGTCAAGGACTTAATGATCATAGAGGCTAATGGTGACTTGTCATAGTCATAACATGGTGTAAGCATGTGCCAAGTCAACCCAAGCAAAACATGAAAGGAGAATACCACAATACTATGCTTTTGCATGCTAAAACAACGCATGGTTTCTTCAAGGCACACTAAGCAATCCCAATTGTTTGGAACAAGACATGCTACAACAATAATCACTAAGCATAATGCAAAAACAACACCTAGCATGTCATGCTAAATTCTAAGTCACAGTCAATGCAAGCTCCTCTTGCACTTCAAGCAAGAACTTACTACTCCTTTCCAAACACCAAGCAAACTTATTTGCAAAACAACACAGCGAGAATGGGGGTCCAAACTACTAAATCAAACTAAAAAAACTAAGCAAAGCAAACAAAAACTAAGATGCTCTAAGAACAACATAACTGTGCATGAAACAATAAAAGTGAAGTGTCTAGACAGACCTAAGCTTTTTATTGATGAATAAGGGGATGCCTTGGGCATCCCCAAGCTTTGACGCTTGTACCTCTTGGATATTTCTTGGGGTGACACCATGGTGAAATCCCCAAGCTTGATATTTTGTCCATCCTTCATCTCATTGCCTCATTCTCTCTCTACACCTGAAATTTTTCCTTCATACAAAACTTCACACAATCTTCATTAGCAACATTAGCTTATTCAAAAGATATTAGACCACTGGCAAATCTTTGGAACATCAAGGCTTTTCACTAAAAAACACAAGCTACTGAAGTAACTCCTTCAAAGACACTCAATTTACCTGAAGAGAGCTCAAAAAGGAATCAATAAGAAGCAAATGCAAATAATGGCAGAAATCTGTCAAAACAGACCAGCAGGTAAAAACGATTTTTTTAGAACATCTTATGTTGCTCAAATCAAAAAGTGTTGAACTAACTAAAGTTAGACAACATACTGGGGGATTTATTCCTAAATTTTGAGCTCAATCCTAGTTACAGCTCCTCCTCACGAATTTTTTTGGTGGAGGATAGAAATCTGTTTCGGGACAGCAATTCCCCAAATCTTAGTTTCCTCTCATTAGAGGTAATTCTTGGCACAAAAAGCAAACAAAAAGGATAAGGAGAGGTCATTACAGTAGTAATAACTTCCAAGACTCAAGGAAACTCTTGGGTTATCTCCTAATAAGTACTTTTATTTAACGCCTTTAAGTTAGGCACATAAAGTTTGAGAAGATGCTCTCATAAGAATTATGAATTGAAGTCAAAGAGAGCATCAAGAAGAAAATTCAAAACATATTTAAGTATAATCCACTTCCTATGCATCAGAATCTTGTAAAGAAACAAGTCATGAAAGCATAAAGCAATAGGCATAGGAAAGCAAAACAAGTGCAACTTCAAGATTTTCAACATAAAGAGGGGAAACTTAATATTGTTGAGATACATAAGACCATGTTTCCCTCTCTCAAAATAATTTTCAGTAGCATCATGAATAAACTCAACAATATAGCTATCACATAAATAACGCTTTTCATGATCTATAAACACATAATTTCTATCAAGCTCAAAAATAGTGGGATTAAAACCTTCACAGGCTTTACCCAAAGTAGAAATTTCAAAAGGATCCACAGGAACATAACATTCATCCTCCTTTGGTAAGCATGGAGGACAATCAAATAATGTAAGAGGTAAGGAGTTAATCTCATTAGAAGGTAGACATGGGTACATCCATTCTTCCTCCTTTTTTTCATCACTCTTCTCCTCTTTTTCATCTAATGAGCTTCCAGTTTCAACAATTTCTTCTTCCATAGGCTCCTTCAAGGCATTAGTCTCTTCCAGTTGTGGAAAGCACCTATTAAAATATTCAAGAATATAGCCATTTGCTTCCTTGTAATTGTCAAAGCAAAATTTAAGTATCTCCAAAACCTCATGTTCATAAGGTGCATCATTAGTATGTTCAAACAAACTAGCAAGTTCAAATGCACCCTTAAAAGCAATAAATTATTCAATTTGTTCCACATCATAAAAGTCATAATTTCCTTTAACATAAGAAGATATGGTAACATTATCATTATACTCACATTGAAAGGGTAGGTGTTTATACCTCCTGTAGAAACAAGACTTGTCAAAGCAATAAGTAACATTATAAGTAGAGCACACCTCTCTAGCAATAGTATTTAACTTATCAATTTTTTCCCATAAGTGTTTCCCTTTTTGTGACAAACAGTGTTCCTTATAATAATACTTTTGTTCTTTCGTGAATCCACCTTGCCAATAAGAACTGGTTTCAAAGAAACCATCCATTGATAGAAAGCATGACCAAGCAAGGAAAAGACAGACCAGCAACCAGAGTAGGAACTATTTTTTTGTGTTTTTGAATAAGGCAAGCAAACCAAGCTAGACTAATTTTTTTTTGGGTTTTTTGAACAGAGGCAAACAAAACCAAGCAAAAGAAACTAATCAAACTAAAAACAAAGTAAAGAGAAAGGAAGTGAAGGACTCCCCTAGTGAAGACGTCATTAGCCTTCCCGGCAACGGTGCCAGAAAACTTGTTGGCTGGCTGTTGTCGTGGGAGCTTCTTCTTCTTTAAGTCCCCGGCAACGGCGCCAGAAAACTTGTTGATGGTGCTGACATGGAGCACTTCGTTGGAAACCCCAAGAGCAAGGTCTGACGCGGCAAGCAGCAAGTCTTCCCTCAGTTGAGACCGAGGTTATCGAACCAGAAGGAGGAAGGAAACGTCACACAGGTGTTGCAAACAACACGGAGACCTGCACAACACAAAATCAAGACTTTGCCCCAACGAATCAGTGAGTTTGTCAAGCTCACCGGTTTGCTGTCACAAAGGATTAAACGTATGGTGTGGAAGGTAATGGTTTGCAGCAAGTAAACAAGTAACAGTGGAAGATGTATCAATGGTAAAGATTGGACCGGGGTCCATAGTTCACTAGAGATGCTCTCCTTAGATAAACAACATGGCATGAAGGGTAAACAAATTACAGCGGGGCAATTGACAGGAACTGAGCAAGGCATAACAATGCAATTACTAGCCAGAAAGATCCTATGAATTTGATTGGGCAATACAACAATATACATAGACCATAATCCAACTGCATCTATGACTACAAATCCACCTTCAGGTTATCATCCGAACCCCCTCCAGTATTAAGTTGCAAGCAACAGACAACTGCTTTAAGAAAAGTGTGTAAGGTAAACAGTCCACATGTTCCATGAACAAGAGACCGTTGTTTTTTCCCTGGTAGCAACAACACATCTACAACCGAAGAGATTTTTGTCACTTCCCTTGGAAACTAGAGGCATGAACCCACTATCGAGCATAAATACTCCCTCTTGGAGTCACTAGCAACTACTTGGCCAAGATAACCACTAGCAACAGAGAGCATGCAAGATCACAAACAACACAGACATGATAGAATCATAAACATAGAACCATTAATCAAACCAACATAATAATCTCAATATCCATCGGATCCCCGCAAACACAACATGCATGATTACAAATAGATTAGATCTTGATCATGAACGGAGCTCACAATATCTACACATGAAAGCACAAAGGAGGAGATACAACCATCTAGCTACTACATGGACCCATAGTCCAAAGTGGAACTACTCACAAATCATACCGGAGAGAAGGCCTCTAGGATGATCTCCCCTCTGGCAGGGTGCCAGGAAGAGCTTCAGACCCCCCCCCCCCCGATCTAGGGACGATGATGGCGACGGTTACAAACGGTTTCGTGGATTTCTGATCGGGTGCTGAGAGTTTCTGCATCGGGGGCTTATTATAGGCGAAGGGGCGAGTCCGAGAGGCGACCAGGGCCGCCAAACCCTAGCCAGGCATGGGCCCACCTTCCCCCACGCCTGGGGTGGGTCTGGCTCCCCTGGCCAACCCCTCCGGCTCTCCTTTGGACTTCTTGTTCCCCAAGGAAAGTAATTGACTTTGACGTTTGTCCCATCTAATTCTGAGAATATTTCTTTACTAACTTTTCTGAAACCAAAAACAGCAGAAAACAGGCATCTGGCACTGTTGCAACTTGTTAATAGGTTAGTACCAGAAAACATGTAAAAAGCACCTCAAAGTGTGGACAAGTAAATCAAAGTAGATACTAAACAAGCATGGAGCATAAAAAATTATAGATATGTTTCCAACGTATCAGGCTGATCTCCAAGGAGAAGGACGACGCCATCCTCCCCGGTCAAGAGGTAATCCCATGCCCACCCATAGGATTTCGGGTGATGTTTTATGCTTTTGTCGTCCGGGGTCTCTCCTTGCCCGCCCACGAATTTCTTCATGGGCTTCTTTTCTTTTACGGGATTTAGTTGCATCATCTGTCTCCCAACTCTCTCCTTCACATTGCTTGCTTCATCACTCTTTGCGAGTGTTGGATCAGCATCGAGCTGCACTTTGGCCTCTTCCGGAGACTCTACTCTGTGAAGAGTCAATCTGGCACCGGTGGTGTTTACCACTGGGTGGCTGCATCATCTCTATCCTCTCTACTATCCAATTCTTCTCTTTCTCCATTTGCGAGTCTATCCAGTATTGGTACAGGAAGTGGTTCTACATACGCGACGTCAAGCTGGACGGTTAGCACTTTGGTCTCGCCCCTTTCGATTCCACCCAGAAGATCACCCGAAAGAGGTCGTGGGGAAATGACATCTTAGAGGGTGAATCTGCAGAGGTGGAGAAGCTCTATAAGTGGGTGGAAGCTCTTCAGCTTGTGGCCGGCAAAGAGGTCAATGGTGTCGACATCATCCGCACCTTCCTCAAGCATTGGGTGAAGCCGCTCCAAGCGAGGGCGCACCCAATGTTTCTGTATGCTGGCCGCAGTGACCCAACAAGGGTTTCTTCTGAGTACATGTCTTTGGGCGATCTTGATAAGGTGCTTTGGCCTCTACTGAAGTTCAAGACCGACGAGGACCTCCCGGGGAAATCTTTGAACACCCCTTTCAGTGCCAAGAAAGTAGTCTCCCAGGTGAAACTTGTTGTTTACTATTGGAATTATGCCCTAGAGGTAATAATAAAGATGTTATTATTATAATTCTTGTTCATGATAAAGTTTATATTCCATGCTAGAATTGTATTAAGCGGAAACTTTAATACTTGTGTGGTTTGTGAACAACACCGTGTCCCTAGTATGCCTCTATGGACTAGCTCATTGATTAATGATGGTTAAGGTTTCCTAATCATAGACATGAGTTGTCGATTAATAATGAGATCATATCATTGGGAGAATGATATGATGGACAGGCCCAAACTAAGCGGAGCAATTAGATCGTGTCATCGTGTTCATCTTTGCGAATCTTTTCTTATGTCAAATATTGTATTCCTTAGACCATGAGATAATACAACTCCCTGGTATCGGAAGAAAGCTTTGAGGTCATCAAACGTCATCCTATGAGAGGGTGATCATAAAGGTGTCTCTCAGGTGATCAGAAAGTACCTGTTGGGTTGTATGTATCGAGATGGGATTTGTCCCTCCCAAATCGGAGAGATATACTTCGGGCCCACTCAGTAATCAATATCAACACCGCTTGCAAGCATGTGGTTAAGGAGTTAATCACAAAGTGATATCGGATTACGGAACGAGTAAAGTACTTGCTGTGAACGAGATTGAACTAGGTATGACGGTACCGACGATCAAATCTCGGGCAAGTAAAATATCGCGAGACAAAGGGAATATATATATGGGATTGATTGAATCCTGGCATCGTGGTTCATCCGATATGATCATCGATGAATGTGTGGGAGTCAATATGGGTTTCCAGATCCCGCTGTTGATTATTGATATAAGATCATGTCTGCATATTCTCGAACCCGAAGGGTCACACACTTAACGTGTCTTGACGCTAGGATAGATTGGATAATTGGTTTATGAGTTTTTGTTCGGAGTCTCGGATGAGATCCAGGACGTCACAAGAGGTTCCGGAATGGTCCGGAGAATAAGATTCATATAAGGCAATGCAGTCTTTGGAGTTCGGAATTGTTTCGGGTTAACCGGTATTGTACCGGAAGCTTCTAGAACCTTCCGGAGGGGGACCAACGTGGCCCCACCTGCCGGGAGGGGGCATGGGCCTATGAGGGAGTGCCCTGGATGCATTGGGCCAGGGGCACAAGGCCCCATAGGGCCCATCCGGCCAAACACCTAGGAAACCCTACGGGAGCTTCTAGAAGGGAGAGGGGGAATCTTGCCCCCCACTCCTCTCTCCTTGGCCGCCGGCCTAGGGCTTGGGGGAGGGTCTAGGGCTGGCCGCCCACCCCTCTATATAAAGAGGGCTGGGGGCGCACCCCTTCCCTACACCTCCTCCACAACCCTAGCCGCCCTGCTGCCCCTCCTCTCTCTCTCCCTCCCGACTGCGCATAGGCAAAGCCCTGCCGCAGAAACTCTCCACCACTTGCACCGCGCCGTCGCGTTGTAGATCCAATCCATCTCTCCACCATACTTGCTGGACCGAGGAAGGAGGAGATGTCGAGGTGCCGCACGTGTCCATCTCTCGGAGGCATCGCCACTTGCGGTGTTAGATCGGATCGGATCGCGAGGAGGAGAAGCGAGTACGACTACATCACCCACGTTCCATCGAACGTTCCGTTGTGCGAATCTTCAAGGGTATGAAGATCTCATCTATTCCCCCTCGTTGTTTGCATCTCATAGATTAGATCTTGGCTTTCCCGTTCGCATCCGTAGATTTTTTTTTGATTCACTATGCTGCGAAACCCTTTAGTGGTATCAGAGCTAGATCTATGCGTAGATGTGTTTCACAAGTAGAACGCAACATGGTTGTTGCGGGCGTTGATGTTTTCTATTGCAAGCCTCTTGTTTGTGTACTTCTTATATCGCGGGATAGTGAGATCGAAGCGGTCCAGAGCCAACCTTACGCGACCTCGTTCACGAGACCGGCTCCGCACTTGACGTGTGGCTTGTTCCACACATGCGGCTGGTGGATGCCAGTTTGGCAACCATAATATCACCGTTGTGGCTTTCCGTAGGTAAGAATCGTTCTTAGCATCTACTCCCATAAGCCTCGTAAAACATGCAACAACAAAGTAGAGGCGTCTAACTTGTTTTTGCAGGGAGTGTTTTCTGTGATATGGTATGGCCCAAGATGTGATGTGTATATTGTATGCGATGATCATGTTTTGTAATGTTTCACGACTTGCATGTCGATGAGTACACAACCGGCAGGAGCCATATGGTTGTCTTTATAATTGTGTATGACCTGCGAGTCAACTTCTTATACGCCATGTAATAGCTTTACTTTATCGCTAAGTAGTTAGCAATAGTTGTAGTTGCTATTCGTGGTGGAGGCAATCATGGTGGAGTGATGGAGATCATGCCGGCACGCACAATATGGAGATCATTGCGCGAATATTGGCTATACCATGTCACATAAAGTTATATGCATGTGATGTTTATCCTTTTATGTATCTTATTATGCTTAGATCGCGACGGTAGCACTATAAGATGATTCCTCACTTAAAGATCAAGATAAAACTGTGTTCTCCCCATGTATGCACCGTTGCGAAAGTTCGTCGTTTTCAAGCATCACGTGATGATCGGGTGCTATAAACTCTACGTTCACATACAACGGGTGCAAGCCAGTTTTGCACACGCGGAAATACTTGGGTTTGACTTGACGAGCCTAGCATGTACAGACATGGCCTCGGAACACATGAACCGATAGGTTAAGCATGATTCATATGAATGATATGATCGACACTTTGTTGTCCACCATTGAAACCACATCTCTTCTCGTGAAGATCAGATTAGGTGTGGTGAATTTGGATCATGTTCACTAAACAACTTGAGGGATGTTGAATTTAGTGGGAGTTCATCTAGTAATTTGATTAAGTTGAACTAGTTATCATGAGCATAGTCTAATTTGTACTTGCAAATATTTTAGATCAAATGCCTAAGTCCAACTTCAACTTCAATGTTTTTGCTGAGAAAGAAAAGCTTAGAAACAATGGATCTAACTTCACCAACTGGTTCCGCAATCTGAGAATCATTCTCGCTAGCAGAAAAAAGGACTATGTCCTTGAGGATGCGCTAGGTGACGCCCCTGCTGTAGATGCGCCGACTGATGAGAAAGCTGTTTATCAGTCGCGCAAAGATGATTATGGTGTGATTAAGAGCACCATGTTGTTTGCTATGGAATCGGACCTTCAAAATCGTTTTGAAGATTATCCCGGGCCCTTTGAGATTCTTGAGGAGCTGAAAACTATGTTTCAGACTCAGGCCCGTTTTGAGAGATATGAGATCTCTGAGAAATTCTTTAACTGCAAGATGGAAGAAGGGAGTTCCGTTATTGAGCACGCCATAAAGATGTCGGGCTACACTCAATGCTTTGAGCAACTGGACTGCAAGATTCCAGAGGAGCTCAAGATTGACAGGGTTCTACAATCACTCCCTCCCAGCTACAAAAGTTTTGTAGTGACTCATAATCAGATTGGTTCCACTGATACGGTCACCGAGCTCTTCGCTAAGCTGAAAGTTGCGGAGGTGGACATCAAAAAGGATAATCATGTGTTGATGGTCAACAAGCCCCCCAACTTTAAGAAAGGTAAGGGTGCAAAGAAGCCCTTCAAGAAAGGTGGCGGCAAGCGCGTTGCCTCTTCTGAGAAGAAGCTCAAGTCTGGACTTAAGCCAGACACTGAGTGCTTCTATTGCAAGGACAAGGGTCACTGGAAGCGCAACTGACCGAAGTACTTAGCGGACAAGAAGGCTGGCACCATCAAAGGTATATTTGATATACATGTTATTGATGTTTTCCTCACTAGCCCTCATTGTAGTGCCTGGGTATTTGATACTGGTTCAGTTGCTAATATTTGTAACTCGAAACAGGAGCTACGGAATAGACGACGGCTTGCGAGGTATGAGGTGACGATGCGCGTTGGCAACGGATCAAGAGTTGATGTGATGGCCGTCGGCACACTCTCCTTAGTTTTACCTTCGGGATTAGTTTTAAACCTTAATAAATGTTATTATGTGCCTGCGTTGAGCATGAACATCATATCTGGATCGTGTTTATTGCAAGACGGTTATTCATTTAAATCTGAGAATAATGGTTGTTCTATTTATATGAGTAACATCTTTTATGTTCATGCACCTGCTGCGAATGGTTTATTTCTTCTGAATCTCGAAAGGGATGAAACGCACATCCATAACATTGAGGCTAAGAGATGCAAGGTAGATAGTGATAATACTACTTATTTGTGGCACTGTCGTCTAGGTCATATTGGTGTAAAACGCATGAAGAAACTCCATTCTGATGGACTTTTGGAGTCTCTTGATTTTGAATCATTTGACACATGCGAACCATGCCTCATGGGCAAGATGATCAAAACCCCATTCTCCAGAATGATGGAGCGAGCAACGGACTTGTTGGAAATCATACATACCGATGTATGAGGACCGATGAGTGTTTCGACGCGTGGTGGATATCGCTAGTTTCTCACTTTTACCGATGACTTAAGTAGATATGGGTATATCTATTTGATGAAACATAAATCTGAAACATTTGAAAAGTTCAAGGAATTTCAGAATGAAGTGGCGAACCATCGTAACAGAAAAATTAAGTTTCTATGATCCGATCGTGGAGGTGAATATTTGAGTTATGATTTTCTCACGCATCTTAAAGCAAGCGGAATCGTTTCGCAACTCACGCCACCCGGAACACCACAGCGCAATGGTGTGTCTGAACGCCGGAATCAAACTCTATTAGATATGGTCCGATCAATGATGTCTCTTACTGATTTGTCGTTATCATTTTAGGGTTATGCATTAGAAACCGCTGCATTCACTTTAAATAGGGCACCATCTAAATCCGTTGAGACGACACCGTATGAACTATGGTTTGTTGCTATACCTAAGCTGTCGTTTCTTAAAGTTTGGGGATGCGAAGCTTACGTCAAGAAGTTGATGCCGGACAAGCTCGAACCCAAAGCGGAGAAATGCGTCTTCATAGGATACCCTAAGGAAACTATTGGGTATACCTTCTATCACAGAACCGAAGGCAAAGTGTTTATCGCAAAGAACGGATCCTTTCTTGAGAAGGAGTTTCTCACGAAAGAAGTGAGTGGGAGGAAAGTAGAGCTAGACGAGGTTGTTGAACCTTCTCTTGAATTGGAGAGTAGCGCAACGCCTGAAATTGTTCCAGTGCCGCCTGCACCAACAATAGAGGAAGCTAATGACAAGGATCATGAAGCTTCGGACGATGCTGCTACTGAACGTCGCAGATCGACAAGGTCGTGTGCCCCTCCTGAGTGGTACGGCAACCCTGTCTTAACTGTCTTGTTAGTAGATGACAGTGAACCTGTGAACTATGAGGAAGCGATGATGAGCCCAGACTCTGAGAAATGGCTAGAGGCCATGAAATCCGAATTGGGATCCATGAGCGAAAACCAAGTATGGACTTTGGTGGACCCTCCTAGCGACCGAAAGGCCGTTGAGTGCAAATGGATCTTCAAGAAGAAAATGGACATGGATGGTAATGTTACCGTCTATAAAGCACGACTTGTCGCGAAAGGTTTTCGACAAGTTCAAGGTGTTGATTACGATGAGACTTTCTCTCCCGTAGCGACGTTTAAGTCCATTCGGATTTTATTAGCAATTGCTGCGTTTCATGATTATGAAATATGGCAGATGGATGTCAAGACTGCGTTCCTCAATGGCAACATTGATGCAGAGTTGTATATGATGCAACCCAAAGGTTTTGTCGATCCTAAGGATGCTGATAAAGTGTGCAAACTTTAGTGTTCCATTTATGGACTGAAGCAAGCATCTCGGAGTTGGAACCTTCGTTTTGATCAAGTGATCAAGAGCTTTGGATTTGTTCCAAATTGCTACGAAGCTTGTATCTACAAGAAAGTGAGTGGGAGCTCAGTGACATTTCTGGTACTATATGTGGATGACATATTAATTATTGGAAATGACATTAACATGCTTAACGATGTGAAGAGTTATTTGAACAAATGTTTTTCAATGAAAGACCTAGGGGAAGCTGCTTATATATTGGGCATCAAAATCTATAGAGATAGACAAAGACGCCTGATAGCTTTAAGCCAGAGTACATACCTAGACAAAGTTCTGAAAAGGTTCAGAATGGATAAGGCAAAGAGAGGTTCAGTTCCTATGTTGTCAGGTAAGATATTGAGCAAGGCTTAGTGTCCAGCTACGGTAAATGATAGAGAAGTTATGAGCAAAGTGCCTTATGCCTCGGCCATAGGTTCTATCATGTATGCCATGATGTGTACTAGACCGGATGTGTCCAATGCTCTTAGTTTGACGAGCAGATACCGAAGTGATCCAGGAGTGGAACACTGGACAGCCGTGAAGAACATCCTAAAGTACCTAAATAGGACTAAAGAAATGTTCTTAGTCTATGGAGGTGATGAACAACTCGTCGTAAAGGGTTACGTTGACGCTAGTTTCAACACCGACAATGATGATTCTAAATCTCAGACAGGATACGTTTATATTTTGAATGGAGGAGTTGTGAGCTGGAGAAGCTGCAAGCAAAGCGTGATCGCGGGATCTACAGTAGAAGCGGAATACATGGCTGCTGCAGAAGCGTCAAGTGAAGGAGTTTGGATCAGGAACTTCATCACTGAGCTTGGCGTGGTTCCAAGTGCCTTGGACCCACTGGAGATATTATGTGACAACACTGGCGCCATAGCACTAGCTAAGGAACCAATATATCATCCAAAGACCAAGCATATCAACAGCAAGTTTCATATAATCCGACATTATATAGCAGATGGAGATCTGAAGATTAGCAAAGTACATACAGATCTGAATGTCGCAGATCCATTGACTAAACCTCTTCCACGTGCAAAACATGATCAGCACCTTAGTGCCATGGGTGTTAGATTGTTGCCAGATGTAAACTAGATTATTGACTCTAGTGCAAGTGGGAGACTGTTGGAATTATGCCCTAGAGGCAATAATAAAGATGTTATTATTATAATTCTTGTTCATGATAAAGTTTATATTCCATGCTAGAATTGTATTAAGCGGAAACTTTAATACTTGTGTGGTTTGTGAACAACACCGTGTCCCTAGTATGCCTCTATGGACTAGCTCATTGATTAATGATGGTTAAGGTTTCCTAACCATAGACATGAGTTGTCTATTAATAATGAGATCATATCATTGGGAGAATGATATGATGGACATACCCAAACTAAGCGGAGCAATTAGATCGTGTCATCGTGTTCATCTTTGCGAAGCTTTTCTTATGTCAAATATTGTATTCCTTATACCATGAGATAATACAACTCCCTGGTATCGGAAGAAAGCTTTGAGGTCATCAAACGTCATCCTATGAGAGGGTGATCACAAAGGTGTCTCTCAGGTGATCGAAAAGTACCTATTGGGTTGTATGTATCGAGATGGGATTTGTCCCTCCCAAGTCGGAGAGATATACTTCGGGCCCACTCGGTAATCGATATCAACACTGCTTGCAAGCATGTGGTTAAGGAGTTAATCACAAAGTGATATCGGATTATGGAACGAGTAAAGTACTTGCTGTGAACGAGATTGAACTAGGTATGACGGTACCGACGATCAAATCTCGGGCAAGTAAAATATCGCGAGACGAAGGGAATATATATATGGGATTGATTGAATCCTGGCATCGTGGTTCATCCGATATGATCATCGATGAATGTGTGGGAGTCAATATGGGTTTCCAGACCCCGCTGTTGATTATTGATATAAGGTCATGTCTGCATATTCTCGAACCCAAAGGGTCACACACTTAACGTGTCTTGACGCTAGTATAGATTGGATAATTGGTTTATGAGTTTTTGTTCGGAGTCTTGGATGATATCCAGGACGTCACGAGAGGTTCCGGAATGGTCCGGAGAATAAGATTCATATAAGGCAATGCAGTTTTTGGAGTTCAGAATTGTTTCGGGTTAATCGGTATTGTACCGGAAGCTTCTAGAACCTTCCGGAGCGGGACCAACGTGGCCCCACCTGCCGGGAGGGGGCATGGGCCTATGAGGGAGTGACCTGGCCACATTGGGCTAGGGGCACAAGGCCCCATAGGGCCCAGCCGGCCAAACACCTAGGAAACCCTAGGGGAGTTTCTAGAAGGGAGAGGGGGAATCTTTCCCCCACTCCTCCCTCCTTGGCCGCCGGCCTAGGGCTTGGGGGAGGGGCTAGGGCTGACCTCCCACCCCTCTATATAAAGAGGGCTGGGGGCGCACCCCTCCCCTACACCTCCTCCACAACCCTAGCCGCCCTGCTGCCCCTCCTCTCTCTCTCCCTCCCGACTGCGCGTAGGCGAAGCCCTGCGGCAGAAATTCTCCACCACTTGCACCGTGCCGTCGCGTTGTAGATCCAATCCATCTCTCCACCATACTTGCTGGACCGAGGAAGGAGGAGACGTTGAGGTGCCGCACGTGTGCATCTCTCGGAGGCATCGCCACTTGCGGTGTTAGATCGGATCGGATCGCGAGGAGGAGAAGCGAGTACGACTACATCACCCACATTCCATCGAACGTTCCGCTGTGCGAATCTTCAAGGGTATGAAGATCTCATCTATTCCCCCTTGTTTTTTGCATCTCCTAGATTAGATCTTGGCTTTCCCGTTTGCATCCGTAGAATTTTTTTTTACTATGCTGCGAAACCCTTCATTTACGCATAGCGCTTTTCGAGTGCTTGTGGTCTTCTAGTGTTACTTATCTTGTTCTCTTTTTTCTTTCATTTGCAGGGCCTCAAGGTAGCAGGGATGATGCCCCCTCTACCTGATAAGTACACGGATGCGCCGGAAAAACGAGGAGGCGGAATCTGAATCTGAGCTCCCCCCGGCACAGTCTCCTTCCTTGGAAGCCCCCGAGCCAAGCGAAGGGAACACCCAAAAGAGGTTCCAGAGCGAAACTTCGAATGGGGCGACGCCACCAACGCCGAAGGGTGTATCCTTCCTCGAGCAGCACGGCGGGGATGAGGGTGCGACCTCTGCACCCTTTTCTGTGGTGCCCAGTCGGGCGGTGGCCCCGCAGCCGCCAGCCAAGAAGAAGGAGAAGGAGAAGGATCCTCATGTCTTCAATTTGTTAGACATACCATCGTAATGCGCTCTGTTCGAATCTTATTACTTTATTCATGTGCTAAGTATTAGCTTGTTGTTGATCTGGTTATTTATAAGTGCTAGCAGTAAGAATTCAGAGGAGTCCCTCGAGGAGGGGACCGAAGATATGGTCGGGGAATCGAATTCGATGGCTTCGTTTCCCAAGATGGTGGCCAACTCTGCTGATGAGTATTCGAGCTCTACGAGGAGGAAGGCTCGATCACTCGTTATGCAGAAGACAATATCCAAACCTTCGGAGTCCATGCCAGACCATGTAAGTGTTGTTCTTTCATGGTGTAGGGGGAGCCCCCGAGCCCTTTACTTATCAGACATGCTGGCCTTTTTGCAGCTGTTTGTCCGCAGCGCCAACCTCCTCATCCAACAACATCTATCGCTGGAGGGTGAACTCAAGCAGCTCTGAGGTGCATAGGTGTCTTCTTGACTACTTTTCGAGTGCTTCAAGTTTGTTTTTATGTTCATCCACTATATCTCAATGCTGCAGACGAGAACAATGCTGCTCTCCGTAGGCTGAATGCTCTCGAAAAGAGCCTTGGACAGGCGGAGAAGAAGGCAACGGATGCTGCGGAGGCCCTTGAACGTGAACGGAAGGAGGCCGAAGACCGCGAGCAACATCTTGCAACTGCCACGACATATCGAGAGAAGGCTTTGGCGGAGAAGTTCATGGCTGCTGCCAAGGCGATAGCTGGTAAGCTGCCCTTGTCTCTTTTCATGTCTGCCGTATCTTGGAATGCCTCTTCTTTTTCCTTATTCGATTTTTTCATGTTGCTATTCATGCCATATGCTTCTGGCGTCGCGCTTGCCCGCAGTGCGCTAGAGGACGACGATCTCCTGGCAGATGCTGCCTTAGCGATCGAGGATCGCTGCTCCTCTGTCGTGGGCTCTCTTGACAAGTCCAAAAAGGTGCTTGCGTGCTTTTACAAGGAGGTCAATCCCAAGGGAGTTTCCCTTGAAGACATCGACTTGCTGGCGGATGCTCTACCGGGCGACGATCCATCAGAGTACAAACGCAAGCAGAAGGGAGTCAGCACTGCTATGGGGTTAGCCATGGCAATGGCGTCCGGAGCTGAGCTGGATCTGGCCCAGGTCACGTCCAGGATGCTAACGGCGGCAGATGGCTCTGAGGTAGCTTTTGCCACCTTTGCCTCCCACTGCAAGCATTTCAGGCCTAAGCTCATTGATATCTTGGCCGACTATTCGGCAAAGCAGGAGCGAGTGGCCAAGAGTAGGAACTATGGATCCGAAGCTGCTCTAGGTGCTGGCGCTTAGGTCCTTTTGTATTCTGGTTAGTCTAGCTTTCTTCCTTTTGCTGCATCTGTAAACGCCTTTTGGATGAAAAAGCTTCACTTTGCCATGAAATGGCTTGATTATGTATATGTATGAATCCTTCTTTCAACTGCTGTCGAAAGTTTTAGTGATGTCCATGTTTGCCTTTTTACCCTTAGGGACCTTCGGGTGAGGCTCCAGTGATCACACCTTTCCCTGCGCCTGGTCCTCACCCGTCGTTGAGTGAGTCGTCGCAGTTGCCTTTCCTGCGTGACTGCATCCGAAGTTTGGAGAAGGACATCTGAAGCATTCGCGGTCATGCAGATGTGTGAAAGTCGAAGGCTGATTGAGCCATTTCCAGGGAAGAGTGTTTTCTTGAAGAATTTCGGCAGATGGGTGAGCAACTCCAATGTGAGTCCTCTTGAACCACTTCTTCCTCGAGTGCGCATGTTTTTATGTTGGCTCATCCGATGCCATGTGCAGTTGTGAATCTGCTTCCGAAGGAAGAGAAGGAGCATGTGGCAATTCAGATGAATTGCTTGACGCAGCAAGAACTCGAGGCCAGTGGTTTCTTCTGGATGGACCGTGATCGAGCGATCATCCTTGTGACGATGCAAGATCGCGTACACCAGGTTCTTCGGGTGTTGAAGCAGGCGAGGTCATTGCTTGCGGACATTTGGGCCACCATGTTTCCTTTAGACGTTGCACCTTCTAGCTTTCTAGGCTTGCTCGGGAAGTTTCGAGATGCAGGTCACGTGAAGGAGCTGATGCGCCATCAGCTGATTGCGGGCGTGAAGGCAGCCCTATCTCTTGTTCGACCGCATCGTCGCGATGTTAATCTTGCGGGGATAGCAGCTGGGACACCTCCTCCTTCACATGGCATGGCATGGGATATGCGCCCACATTACGCAGATGTGGCACAGTACGCTGAAGAGATTGTAGATGTGTTTAAGGAGCGGACAAATGTTCTGCTCCAACACAGTTAAGTCCTGTAAAAGAAAACGAGATAATGTAAAGTCTGTATTTTATTCGAGTGGGCTTGTAATGCCATTTGTAAAGTTTGTATGTGTTGGCACGTAGTGCGTTGCATGATTATGTAACGTGCATATCCTTTTCGTTATCCTGATGTGGTCAGCTACTCAGGTTGTATGCGTTTGTTGTCAGTCGACAAAGTCATAAGGTGAGGCGTAGCCCCCGAGCGTGTTTAGCAATAAATAATGCAAGGGAAAAAGATTTTTGGGCCAAGGAACTAAGCTTTTATTCATCGTAAACGAGGAGGTACATTGTTCGGCTGAATAGCCTGGCTGAGTAGCCTTATTGAAAGTAAAGGGTAACTAGGGGTAGAAGCGTCGCAGTTGTGCGATGTTCCAGGGGTTGGAGTATTCGACTCCTGATGCGACGTCCATGAGGCGGTAGGCGCCACCTGGGATGACTTCGGTGACGATGTAGGGTCCTTCCCAGGGTGACTCGAGCTTCTTGTGCCCTTCTTGCTTGAGTCACAGGACAAGGTCTCCTTCGACGAAGGACCTTGGGCGCAGCCGATGGCTATGATAGTTCTGGAGGCTCTACTGATAGACCGCTGAGCGAGCCACAGCTATGTCACATGCCTTGTCGAGCGTATCGATGACGTCTTCGAGTGCGGCCGATGGTTCGTCTTTGCTGTAAGCGACGACCCGTGGGGGCTTGTGGCGTACCTCAGCAGGTAACATGGCTTCGGCTCTGTGCACCATGAAGAAGGGCGTATGGCCGGTTGATCTGTTTGGAGTTGTGCGCAGGCTCTAGAGGACCGAAGTTAGATCATCCGCCCAGGCTCCCGCAAGCCTTTCGAGTGGGCATAGTAGGTGCTTCTTGATGTTGTTGCCTATGAGGCCGTTGGCCTTTTCAACATGTCCGTTGGTTTGCGGGTGCGCCACAGAGGCGTATGATATGTTGATTCCAAGGTTCCCGCAGAAGTCTCGGAATTCCTTCAAAATGAAGTTCGATCCGTTGTCTGTTATGATGCTATGGGGCACGTAGAACCTGTAGACAATGGACTCGAAATACTTGACGACAGTTTTACCGCTTTGGTTGGTGACGGGCATGGCCTCGATCCACTTGGAGAATTTGTCGATTGCGACCAGGAGGAAGACATGGCCTCCTAGCAAGGACTTTGGCAATTTTCCAATCATGTCGAGGCCACACTAGGAGAAGGTCCAGGCCACTGGAATAGGCCTCATCTCTAACCCTGGCGCTTGTGGTTTGTCCGCGTACCTATGATAAGAGTTGCACCTCTGGACTGTCTCCTTGGCGTCACTCATTACGGTTGGCCAGTAGAACCCAGCTCGTAGAGCTTTGGCGACTAGGGGCGGCTGCATGCATGATGGCCGCAGATACCCTCATGGATGTCTTGGAGGATGCTTTTGCTGTCACCAGTGGTGACGCATCGTTGGAGCACACCTGAAATGCTGAGCTTGTACAGCTCGCCATTGATGATGGTGAAGGCCTTTGACCAGCAAGATATGCGCCAGACATCTGTCGGGTCCTCAGGCAGCTGATTGTTTATCAGGCAGCAAAGGTATGGTTGCGTCCATGTTTCTTCAACCGCCATGACCTGCATCAGGTTGACCAACTCGACCTCCGTGTCGAGTTTTTCGGGTCCTTCTTGAGAGTGCTCTGCTTCTTCGGCTGAGCCTTTTGAGCATTTCCTTTTTATGGAGGGTATGCAGATTTGTTCGAGGAACACCCCTGGTGGCACCCGCGTGCAGGTGGAGCCAATGTTGGCGAGCTTGCTGGCCTCCTCGTTGCTTTCCATGCTGACGTGCCAAAGCTCGCGGCCATCAAAGTCCCCTTCGAGTGAATTGTAGAGCACACGGTATGCGATCATGTTGGCGCTATGGGCGTCGCACTCGTTCATCGTCTGTTGCATGACGAGGTTCGAATCACCGTAGATGACAAGGCGTGTTGCGCCGCACACCTTATCCATCCTCATGCCATGGATGAGGGCCTCGTATTCGGCCTCGTTATTGGAGGCGCGGAATTTCATCCGAATGACATACTTCATCTTGTCGCCTTGAGGGGACGTTAGTATGACACCGACCCCTGCTCCAGCCTCACGCTTGGAGCCGTCGAAGTGCATCGTCCAGGACTATGACATGTACGGAGTGTCCGACAGTTAGAGCTCTATCTAGTGGACGAGGAAGTCAGGGAGGACCTGTGATTTGATGGAGGTGCGCCGCTCGTAAATGATGTCCTGAGGAGACAACTCGATGCCCCACAGGGCTACACGTCTTGTGGCTTCAGGGTTGTTCAGGATGTTCGACAATGGGGCGTCGTTGACAACCACGATCTGGTGCTCCTGGAAGTAGTGGCTCAACCGGCGCACCGTCATGAATACGCCGTAGGCGAGCTTCTGGTAGTGAGGGTACCTCTTCTTTGTCGGAGTAAGTACCTCATTGAGGTAGTAGATTGGGCGTTGGACCCCATGGGTCTTGCCATCTTTGGGTCAATCGACCACGAGTGCGGTGCTGACCACCTGGTGTGTGGCTGCTATGTACAATAGCAGAGGTTCCTGCTCCTTTGGCATCACCAGGACGGGGGATGTGGAGAGCAGCCGCTTGAGGTCCTCGAACGCATCGTCTGCTTCGGGTGTCCACTCAGGGCCGGCTCTATGTTTTGGAGGGCCCTAGGACAAAGCCGACACGTGGGCCCCAAAGGCTATCTATATACCGCATATAAATATATAAACCTACACGTGGTTATTTTTATTCACAAAATATGAAAAAGTACATCGTACCATACACTCATAGATTGAATGGGATAAAAATGATTGTTAATCACTAAAAGACCGAAAAACTAAAAGTTCTCTTTTATTTCTCTTCTTGGCACTAGACTTGTGTTTTTGGGGGCAATATTGGACAAAATATTTGGTCCGTCCAAAAATGTTACTCGGAACTTGTTTAGTTCGTATGTATCTAAAACACTAAATTTCTTCTAGATACATGTGGATCTAGACAAATTTAGATCAATTAATTTCGAACGGATGGAGTACATGAAACTAGAAACCCTAAATCTCTAAACTTACATTAGAATCGGCTTAAGAAATGATTGAATGTACCAGTTGTTGACTCTCCCACATGCCTGTTCTCTCATTGTATTTTTGCGATTTTTAGCCTAGAGAAACAATTGCTCGGCAGGAGTACTAACGGATGCACTATTCATGGGCCCCCACATGCATGGGCCCTAGGCCCTCGCACATGGTGGCCATGGGTCAGAACCGGCCATGTGTCCACTCGAATTTGTCCGTCTTGCGCAGCAGCTGGTAAAAGGGGAGTGCCTTCTTACCCATTCGACTGATGAATCTGCTCAGTGCCGCAATTCGTCCGGCTAGCTGCTAGACCCCCTTGAGGTTCTTCGGCTTCTCCATGGCCAGTATGGCCCTGATTTTCTTCCAGTTTTCCTCGATGCCACGTTGGGAGATGAAGTAACCGAGTAATTTGCTAGATGGGACGCCGAAGGCACACTTGTCTAGGTTCATCTTGATCTTGTAGCGATCGAGGTTATCGAACGTCTCATGGAGATTTTCGATGAGCGTCCTGGCCTCCATGGTCTTGATTACTATGTCGTCGACATAGACCTGGATGTTGAGGCCGATCTGGCCCTTCAAACATGCTTGCATGCACCTCTGGTAGGTGGCACCTGCGTTTTTTAGCCCTAAGGGCATGGTGTTGTAGCAGAACACCCTGAATGGCGTGATGAACGCCGTTTTCTCCTGATCTTCGGCCTTCAGTCGAATTTGGTTTTATCCTGAGTAGGGGTCGAGGAAGGAGAGATTCTCACATCCTGCAGTGGAGTCGATGATTTGATCGATCCTTGGTAGAGGGAAGTGGTCCTTGGGACAATGCTTGTTGAGCGATGTGAAGTCCACGCACATCCGTAGTATGGCCGTGTCCTTTTTGGGGACCAACACGATGTTGGCCAGCCAGTCGCTTTCTTTGATTTCCCTGATGAAGTTGGCATCGAGGAGTCTGTTGTATTCGATTCCAACGGCTTCAGCTCTTGGCTCGGACAGTCGATGCATCGAATGCTTGACTGGATTCGCATCTAGAAACACATTGAGTGCATGATCGACGAATTCCCTGGGAACTCCTGGCATGTCTGCAGGACACCAGGCGAAAATTTCCCAGAACTCACGGAGGAATTCAACGAGCGTGCTTTCCTATGCTGGACTGAGGTCATTGGCAATCAACGCCGTCTTGGAGGCATCTGTTGGGTGAACCTGCAACTTTTTTGTGTTGACTGTGGAGTCGAGCGACATATCGGGTGCATTTTTCCTGGTGAATGGGGGTGCCCCGTTGTCTGTCACCTCCCTGAGTCTCATGAGCTCCTCCTGCATGCCGAACGACTGAGAGATTCTGATGAAGTCTCTGTCGCAACTGTCTGACCTGGTGAAGCTTCCTGGGACGATGATGATGCCCCTAGGTCCTAGCATCTTCAGTAGCAGGTACGCATAGTGTGGTACTGCCAGGAATCTTGCGAATGCCACGCGCCCGAGGATGGCGTGGTACTATGATGGCCAGTCCACCACTTAGAATTGCAGCCGCTCACGCCTGAAGTTTTCGGGCTTGCTGAAGATGACGTCGAGCCATATCTTGCCCAAGGGGTATATGCCCTTCCTTGGGACTATGTCGTGGAACATCGTGTCCGATTGTTCCAGGATGCACAGCGGGATCCGCATTGCTGGAAGTGTGCTGGCAAACATCAGGTTGATGCCACTGCCGCCGTCCATGAAGACGCTGCTCATTTCGAATCCCCCGATCTAGGCCTCGAGCACCAGGGCAGAGTGACCTGGGCAAGGTATCTGGCGTGGGTGATCTGAACGATCGAATGTAACACCCCAGTTTTACTTAATCAATATTAGGGTTTGTTTTGTGCATCATGAGCATTATCATTTAATTTGTGCATTGAAGAAACAAAGCAAAAACCCTAAACCCTATTTCCTTCCTCTATTTGAAAACAATTCAAATGGTTTTGAATTTGCACTCACAAAAATAAGGATCCCAAATGGACAAAAAGGGGTCCCTACAGTATTTTATACATTTTATAAAACTTCTGGTATTTTTAAAAGTATTCAAAATAGTTTACAAATTGAATTATACAAAGAATAATACAAAACAGGAAACAGAAAAGAGAAAAAGATTTGCTAAAAAAATAAGGAAACCCTAGCTACCAGGCGCAGCCCAGCAATCTCTCTTCCCTCCCTCCCTTTTCCGCAGCCCACCTCGGCCCAACTCGGCCCGCTACCGGCCCATACCGTTTCAGCTCACTCTTCGTCGTCTTCCTCCCGCAGCGCAAGCAGCTGCCTGTCGCCGGCACCGCCGTCGATCCGCGCCGCTCGCTTGTCGCCGTCTGTCGCTCTCCAGGGTGAGGATAAGAACGCCACGCCACCCCTGCATCGACCCTATCCCCTTCTCCTCTTCCCAGAGACCTCTCTCTCCCTCTTGTTTTCCCCTCTGGCTGAATTCTAGCCACACCTCGCCGACGAATCGCCGCCGCTATGAGCCACCCCATGCCCGGATGAAGGTCCCACAAGCTCTGCCTTGTTCTGCTTGTTCTCCTGGCCAAAGGAATCGGCGTGGGGCGCCTGCAATCGGCCGTTCCGATCCGTTCTTCCTCGTCACCGACGCCATTCGCCATCGCCATTACCGCCGTTCTCGAGCTTCCCCATCCTCACCGATGTCACTCACACGTCAAGGGTGAGCTCACGGTCCTCTAGGACCTCTCCAATCCTTCCATCTCTCTCTGGTTCCAGCTCGCGTCGAGCGCCGCCCATCGCCGCTGTCGGCCGTCGTCGCACCACATGGTCCGGTGACCATTAGCAAGCGGTGCCGCCTCTTTTGAGCTCGCCTTGCTCCACTACTTCGAACGCGCCCAACCCCGCTTACCCGCGCGCCCTCTAGCGTCGTCCCACGCCGCCGCCTGGCCCGTTGGCCGGCGAGCCAAAGTGGCGCCCGTGTGGCTCAGGCCCACTCGTCATCCTCTCCGGCTAGCCCCTACCTCGGTGAGAAATAACAGCCGCAACCCCTGTCCCACTTTGTCTGCATGGAGGCTGAGGTGGCCTTGGGCCCATCGGTCAGTCACTGCGGGTAGACTGTGTCTGTGTGCAAAAAGTTTAATAAGCTTTTAGTAATTGTTTGAATAATTTCATAAAAAGGATAAATCTTATAAATTTAATAAGTATTATTTATAAGTCAGAAAAATACAAATAATATATCAAAATGTTCAAAAAATTGAAACCTACCTCTTAAGCTATAATCATGAATTGTTCAACTACTTAAATGGAAAGTTTAATTAGAAGAACAAATGCACCCCTCTCATATACATCCAGAGTTTCCCTGAGTTACGGTTTTTCACCCCTCGGAACCCCGATTAAACTACCGAGCATGTTTTAGGGTTTCAATTCAATGCAATTCAACTTGTAATATCATCATTCTTGTTTGAGAATTGCATCGATGCCATGTGTTGAATGTTTCCCCTTTCTTTCCGGTGATTTGGTTCTTCCTGGTAGAATAAGATATCAAGATCGAGATCGAAGACCGAGATCAAGACCGTCGAAGATCGAAGATCGACGAACAATACTTGACCAACTGTAATCAAGTCAAGTACAAGGCTACCAAAGATCTGCTTATCTGCTATCAACTGGCAAAGGCAAGCATAGCCCCACCATGATATAATCCTATGATTTCGAAAGCATTTCAATTCTGCCATGTTGCATACGATTCTACTGTGGTCTTTTATCGATAGATAAAATATCCTATCTATTGCATACTCCCTTTGATCTTACATTACCTGATCCACTGCTCCTAGCATAACTAGGTTTGGCTTGTGTGCACTGCTAGATCTCTTATTCGTGTCTGCTTAGCCATGCATAGCTGTTGAGTCTGGTCCATCCAGATGATGTATCAGATGTAGAGAATCTAGTATGATAGGAGAACGTGATGAGATGATATCAGATGTGATATGAGTTAAATGCTAAGGCTTGTATGGGAGGCCACGGTGGGATGTGGTTTTGTAGTCCCATGCTCGCCACCACTAGGACCTGAGTTCTTGCCTTTGCAACCGAGATGAGCATACAGCCACACGGGGCTTGGGAACCCCTCACCTGATTAACTTGCCTAGTAGATTCCATGAGTCACATAGTTCGGGTGTTCCATTCGACATACGCATTGAAAACGTTTTCAAAATAAGGAGGTGAAGGAGGTGCATTCATACAGGTAGGGAAGCGTGGACCGGGTTGCTTGGGGTTGATGGTGCCCCTGGTAAACCAACCTCACCTCACATCTTTAAGTACCGACTTTCGGATTTGACCCGTTACGGCGGAACAATACTTATTGCGTGACTCATGGTCTCGGCGAAAGCAAGGTAAAGGTCGTGGCCAACCACCCTCTACCGGCCTTCCAAGGAAGAGGGCTAAAAAAGTTAGCATTAAGAGTCGGTTGGTACGTGTGGGTAAAGTTGTACACCCCTGCAGGGTAATAATCTTTTCTAAAAGCCGTGTTCACGGTTATGAACACTTGGTGACCAGATTCTAAGATCATAGAGAACTTTAACCTAATCGTAAAACTTGGTGGATCAACGTGTGCTTAAGTATGCGTCCTCATGGGTACGAGGGGGTGATCCTAGTTCAGGTGATGATGATGATTTGGTGGATATTAAAATATTATGATCAATATTTCGGAGATGTCGCTCTCTTATCCCATTTTTAAATATTCTGATTAGACGAGCTTCTTCTCCCTCTTGTTTTATAAACAAAAGATGGCTAAACAACTCCACTAGCTAGAAGTCTTGCGGAGTACACCCTGTACTCACCCTTGCTTTGTTGATACTTTTGACAGAGTAAGTGTTCCCTGAAGACGAGTTCCGTACTACATAGACATCGACGAGTAGCTTGGGGTTCCCGGCCGGCAGCCTGGAATCTATGGGCTGGGACGTCATCGTTATGCTTCAGGCCTCTTAGGCCATTTGTTAAGTTTGCTATACTTAATAGCATAATTTGCCTTCCGTTGTTTGATGTTTGTGGTCAGTGACCTCTTCTTGTAATAATTTGGTTCTATGCTCAGTTATGAGCTTGCTGTAATAAATTTTGTGTCGTAGGGTCACTATTGTGTTACCGATTCTTCACTGGATACCCTCGAGCTCAAGGTTAAGCTTATGCCAGACGGAGGTCTGGGATTTGTTTAGCCTTGATCCTGGGGGTGTCACATTGAACATGATGCAGGACTCCGAGCCACTGAGGTACTCAAGTATGGCTGGTGGGGAGGTCACGACCAGGTTGACTTGGCGGGTGATCTTCTTCTGCACCCTATTGGTTGGACGCCCCTTCTAGATCATCAAGATCCCTTTCGGTTGGGGGTACCCATATTTACCGTTATTCAGTGTTGGTGCGACCGGTGGCTGTGATGGTCCTCCAGGTGGTGGTGGGGGAGCTCCGTGGGTGACGGACCCAGGGGGCGATGCGAATCCTGGATTTACTGCCCGACGTCGCATTTGGGTGAAGCCCTCGCTGAGCTTCTGGAACTCCCTGCAATCCTTGAGCATGTGGCTGGCCTTCTTCTTACCATCTTGTTTATTGATGTAGAAGTGGATGGCGCAGAGACCATATGACTTGTCGTATGTCGAGGGCTTGTCGTCGTGGTTGCGACGTTGCCACGTTTGCATGGGTCGTCCGTCGTCGCGGTAGTTGCTGCTACGGTATCCACTGTTGCGGTTGCCATCATCATGGCGATCGGTGTATCCAGCCGCAACCATGTCGACTCCATCGTGATCGTTGTAGACGCGTGATCTTCTCTTGCTGTGGCGCTCGCACCTATGGCCAAAGTCGTCTTCGTCATCCGAAAGTGTTCGGTTGACAGAATCCTCGACATCTGCCCAGCGGTTGGCGATGTCCATGAGGTGATCAAGGGTTTTGGGCTTGATGCACCCGAGCTCCTCCTTGAAATCTGGGCGCTTGGCACCATCCTTGAAGGCGTCGATTGCTCTTTCTTTGGAGATGTTTGCGGCGAAGTTCTTGATATGGAACCAGCATAGTATGTACGAGCGGATGGACTCGTTTCTCCACTGGGTGCAGGCCCGCAGCTCTTCGATTGAGGCTGTCCTCTTGCTGGTGCCCTTGAAGTTGCAGATGAAGCTGTACGCCAGCTCTTCCCAGCTTCAGATGGAGCCGGAGGGTAGGCTGCTGAGCCAGACCCTGGCTACGCCTGTCACCTGCAGCTGAAGGCACTGTAAGGCGGTGTTCTTTTTCCCACCGTGGAGCTTGAGAAATGACAGATGATCGTCCAGCCAAGCTTTTGGATCCTGTGTGTCGTCGAACTTCAGGTTGTCCGAAGGGAGCTTGAAGTTTTTTGGCATCCGCGATTGCCGAACGGATCTGCTGAAGCATATAGCTCCACACAGTTCTCCATCATCCTCCTCCTCGGACTCAGTTGAACACGCATGTTTAGCACATGATTTGTCTATCTTGCTCTGGGTGAGGTCACTACGAGTATCGTAGTTGCTGCTGCGGCGCCGTGGGATCCGACGGTGTCGGGGCAGGTCATGCTCCTCCTCGTCATATGAGGGTGTGTGGCTTCGAGTGAACTTGAACGCGGCCTTCTTCTTTGGCTCCACGGGAGTTTTGTCGTGGAGCGCAGCTCCGACGAGTCCGAGGCATGCTAGCACAGACTTGTGGATCGCGATCTTAGGGTCTCCCGCCGGTGGCGAGTTGGACGCGAGATAGGTGGTGGCCGCCATGATCGCAGCCTGCGGCATTTTCGGCATGACGTTACCTTGCGAGTCCATTGTCATGAAGGACGTATCGAAGTGCCTTAGTGACCTCGCGTCGCGCGGCGGGGTCCATGCGCTCCAGGCGGGAGCGGTACTTGTTGGCATTGTTCCCATGTGAAGAGGATCCGCCAGCGGCAGAGAGCACAGCTCGCCGTGTGCTTGACTCTGCGGCTTCTTGCCTGCGCTTTTCGAGCTTGTCCTGTAGCTTGCCCTGTCGATTGTGCTCATCGATCATGAGCCAGTGATAGGCCATCAGCAAGTCACGGAAGGCATCCACATGTAGGATTTTATTGCCTCACACGTCTTTGCGTGCGACCTCCTAGCCTTCCTCGTTGAGGTTGATCCGGTTGTAGGCGCGATTGCCGCCTTCAGTGGCTCTAGCCGCCCTGTTAGCCGGGTTTCCCCCGTTTCCCTCGTTATCAACCTGAGGGTTGGGAGGGGATTGGGAGGGATGGCACCTGAACCTAGCGGTGGATCAGTTTTGTTGTTGACGTCACCACCGTGGATGATGACGCACAGATAGCGCTCGTGGAGCGGGTCGCTGCTGCCGCAGCTCTTAGATCCAGAACCGTAGGTTCCTTCATCCGAAGGGGGATCGCACAAATCGGAGTTGCAGCTGCTGCTGTCATCCGAATCGCCCGTCAGCGTCGACGTACGCAGACTGTCGATGGGTGGGACCCATGAAGCGGGTCTGATGGATGGAAGTGGCACCCTCTCAGGGAGGCGGAGGGTGTCGGTCTGCCCCGCCTGGAAGCAGAAGCTCCCGAACAACATCTGGAGCCCGTCACCTATGGACTCGAAATCTTTCAAGGTGGCCGGTGTGTGGATAGTGAGGTTGAAGGTGCCAAAGAGGAGGTGACTCTTCGTTGCCGAGCAATCGTAGATCGCTCCGGATGGGACCATCACGACCGCACGATCAACATCCCCGCTTCCCACAAATGGCGCCAATTGATGAGGGTTCGACTCGTCAATGCCCATTGTTATGGACTTGAGTTTGAAGAAGATGGGGATGCTGGAAGTCGTGGAACGGTTAACAGGCAAGCAACACGGGGACACGAGGTTTACCCAAGTTCAGGCCCCTGGAGGGAAACCCTACTCCTGCTTGTCTGCTCTTGATTATGGCGGAACCAAAGGTTACAGGGGTGCGCAGATGCAATCTGGCATGGAGGTGTGTGTATGAGGTGTTGAGATCCTTCTCGCCGTACCCTCCTAGCCTTTATATAGATAGGACAGGTCCCGAGATAGGTCGATTCGGTTACAGATAATGGTTGATACCCTTTGAAATTCTATCTAATCTAGACTTGTCCTCCAAGGAGTCGAATTCGCCATGGGCTTGGTGTTGGAATTATGCCCTAGAGGCAATAATAAAGATGTTATTATTATAATTCTTGTTCATGATAATGTTTATATTCCATGCTAGAATTGTATTAAGCGGAAACTTTAATACTTGTGTGGTTTGTGAACAACACCGTGTCCCTAGTACGCCTCTATGGACTAGCTCATTGATTAATGATGGTTAAGGTTTCCTAACCATGGACATGAGTTGTCAATTAATAATGAGATCATATCATTGGGAGAAGGATATGGTGGACAGACCCAAACTAAGCGAAGCAATTAGATCGTGTCATCGTGTTCGTCTTTGCGAAGCTTTTCTTATGTCAAATATTGTATTCCTTAGACCATGAGATAATACAACTCCCTGGTATCGGAAGAAAGCTTTGAGGTCATCAAACGTCATCCTATGAGAGGGTGATCATAAAGGTGTCTCTCAGGTGATCGGAAAGTATCTGTTGGGTTGTATGTATCGAGATGGGATTTTTCCCTCCCAAGTCGGAGAGATATACTTCGGGCCCACTCGGTAATCGATATCAACACCGCTTGCAAGCATGTGGTTAAGGAGTTAATCACAAAGTGATATCGGATTACGGAACGAGTAAAGTACTTGCTGTGAACGAGATTGAACTAGGTATGACGGTACCGACGATCAAATCTCGGGCAAGTAAAATATCGCGAGACGAAGGGAATATATATATGGTATTGATTGAATCCTGGCATCGTGGTTCATCCGATATGATCATCGATGAATGTGTGGGAGTCAATATGGGTGCCCAGACCCCGCTGTTGATTATTGATAGAAGATCATGTCTGCATATTCTCGAACCCGCAGGGTCACACACTTAACGTGTCTCGACGCTAGGATAGATTGGATAATTGGTTTATGAGTTTTTTTTCGGAGTCTCGGATGGGATCCGGGACATCACGAGAGGTTCCGGAATGGTTCGGAGGATAAGATTCATATAAGGCAGTGCAGTTTTTGGAGTTCGGAATTGTTCCGGGTTAATCGGTATTGTACCGGAAGCTTCTAGAACCTTCCGGAAGGGGACCAACGTGGCCCCACCTTCCGGGAGGGGGCATGGGCCTATGAGGGAGTGCCCTGGCCGCATTGGGCCAGGGGCACAAGGCCCCATAGGGCCCAGCCGGCCTAGAGAGGTTTAAACTCGAGATAGACCTTCTAGAAGGGGGTTTCCTTGCCCCCCCACTCCTTATCCTTTGGGGCCGCCGGTTTGGGCTTGGGGGAGGGGCTAGGGCTGCGCCCCCCCTCTATATAAAGAGGGGTGGGGGCGCACCAAACCCCCACACCTTCCCCTCCAACCCTAGCTGCCCTGCTGCCCTCCTCTCTCCCTCCCGACTGCTTGTAGGCGAAGCCCTGCTGCAGAAATTCTCCACCATATACACCATGCCGTCGTGTTGTAGATCCAATCCGTCTCTCCACCATACTTGCTGGTCCGAGGAAGGAGGAGACGTCGAGGTGCTGCACGTGTGCATCTCACGGAGGCACCGCCACTTGTGGTGCTAGATCGGATCGGATCGCGAGGAGGAGAAGCGAGTACGACTACATCACCCACGTTCCGACGAACGTTCCGCTGTGCGAATCTTCAAGGGTATGAAGATCTAATCCAATCCCTCTCGTTGTTTGCATCTCCTAGATTAGATCTTGGCTTTCCCTCTGTTCGCATCCGTAGAAAATTTTGATTTACTATGCCGCGAAACCCTTCAGTGGTATCAGAGCTAGATCTTTGCGTAGATGTGTTTCACAAGTAGAACGCAACATGGTTGTTGCGGGCGTTGATGTTTTCTGTTGCAAGCCTCTTGTTTGTGTTCTTCTTATGACGCGGGATAGTGAGATTGAAGCGGTCCAGGCCAACCTTACGCGACGTCGTTCGCGAGATCGGCTCCGCACTTGACGTGTGGCTTGTTCCACACATGCGGCTGGTGGATGTCAGTTTCTCTCACTATAGTTGTCATGGGATTAACACCGGAGTTTGGCAACCATAATATCACCGTTGTGGCTTTTCGTAGGTAAGAATCATTCTTAGCATCTACTCCCATAAGCCACGTAAAACATGCAACAACAAAGTAGAGGCGTCTAACTTGTTTTTGCAGGGAGTGTTTTCTGTGATATGGTATGGCCCAAGATGTGATGTGTATATTGTCTGTGATGATCATGTTTTGTAATGTTTCACGACTTGCATGTCGATGAGTACACAACCGGCAGGAGCCATATGGTTGTCTTTATAATTGTGTATGACCTGCGAGTCAACTTCTTATACGCCATGTAATAGCTTTACTTTATCGCTAAGTAGTTAGCAATAGTTGTAGTTGCTATTCGTGGTGGAGGCAATCATGGTGGAGTGATGGAGATCATGCCGGCACGCACAAGATGGAGATCATTGCGTGAAGATTGGCTATACCATGTCACATAAAGTTATATGCATGTGATGTTTATCCTTTTATGTATCTTATTATGCTTAGATCGCGACGGTAGCATTATAAGATGATTCCTCACTTAAAGATCAAGATAAAAACTGTGTTCTCCCCAAGTATGCACCGTTGCGAAAGTTCGTCGTGTCCAAGCATCACGTGATGATCGGGTGCTATAGACTCTACGCTCACATACAACGGGTGCAAGCCAGTTTTGCACATGCGGAAATACTTGGGTCTAACTTGACGAGCCTAGCATGTACAGACATGGCCTCGGAACACATGAACCGAAAGGTTAAGAATGAGTCATATGAATGATATGATCGACACTTCGTTGTCCACCATTGAAGCCACATCTCTTCTCGTGATGATCGGATTAGGTGTGGTGAATTTGGATCGTGTTCACTAAACAACTTGAGGGATGTTGAATTTAGTGGGAGTTCATCTAGTAATTTGATTAAGTTGAACTAGTTATCATGAACATAGTCTAATTTGTACTTGCAAATACTGTAGATCAAATGGCTAAGTCCAACTTCAACTTCAACGTTTTTGCTGAGAAGGAAAAGCTTAGAAACAATGGGTCTAACTTCACCAATTGGTTCCGCAATCTAAGAATCATTCTCTCTGTCGGTCAAAAGGACTATGTCCTTGGGAAAGCGTTAGGTGACCCCCCTGCTGCAACTGCGCCGGCTGATGAGAAAGCTATCTATCAGTCGCGCAAAGATGATTATGGTGTGATTAAGAGCACCATGTTGTTTGCTATGGAACCGGAACTTCAAAATCGTTTTGAAGACTATCCCGGGCCATTTGAGATTCTCGAAGAGCTGAAAACCATGTTTCAGACTCAGGCCCGTTCTGAGAGATATGAGATCTCTGAGAAGTTATTTAACTGCAAGATGGAGGAAGGGAGTTCCGTTAGTGAGCACGCCATTAAGATGACGGGCTACACTCAACGCCTTGAGCAACTGGAATGCACGATTCCAGAGGAGCTCAAGATTGACAGGGTTCTGCAATCACTCCCTCCCAGCTACAAAATTTTTGTAGTGACTCATAATCAGATTGGTTCCACTGATACGATCACCGAGATCTTCGCAAAGCTGAAAGCCGCGGAAGTGGACATCAAAAAGGATAATCATGTGTTGATGGTCAACAAGCCCACCTTTAAGAAAGGTAAGGGAGCAAAGAAGCCCTTCAAGAAGGGCGGCGGCAAGCGCACTTCCCCTGCTGAGAAGAAGCTCAAGTCTGGTCCTAAGCCGGACACTGAGTGCTTCTATTGCATGGACAAGGGTCACTAGAAGCGCAACTGTCCGAAGTACTTAGCGGACAAGAAGGCTGGCACCATCAAAGGTATATTTGATATACATGTTATTGATGTTTTCCTTACTAGCCCTCGTTGTAGTGCCTGGGTATTTGATACTGGTTCAGTTGCTAATATCTGTAACTCGAAATAGGAGCTACGGAATAGACGGCGGCTTGCGAGGGATGAGGTGACGATGCGCGTTGGCAACGGATCAAGAGTTGATGTGATGGTCGTCGGCACGCTCTCCTTAGTTTTACCTTCGGGATTAGTTTTAAACCTTAATAAGTGTTATTATGTGCCTGCGTTGAGCATGAACATTATTTCTGGATCGTGTTTATTGCAAGACGGTTATTCATTTAAATCGGAGAATAATGGTTGTTCTATTTATATTAGTAACATCTTTTATGGTCATGCACCTATTGTGAATGGTTTATTTCTTGTAAATCTCGAAAGGGATGAAACACACATCCATAACATTGAGGCTAAGAGATGCAAAGTAGATAGTGATAATACTACTTATTTGTGGCACTGTCGTCTAGGTCATATTGGTGTAAAGCGCATGAAGAAACTCCATTCTGATGGACTTTTGGAGTCTCTTGATTTTGAATCATTTGACACATGCGAACCATGCCTCATGGGCAAGATGATCAAAACCCCGTTCTCCGGTATGATGGAGCGAGCAACGGACTTGTTGGAAATCATACATACTGATGTATGCGGACCGATGAGTGTTTCGACGCGCGGTGGATATCGCTATTTTCTCACTTTTACCGATGACTTAAGTAGATATGGGTATATCTATTTAATGAAACATAAATCTGAAACATTTGAAAAGTTCAAAGAATTTCAGAATAAAGTGGAGAACCATCGTAACAGAAAGATTAAGTTTCTACAATCCGATCGTGGGGCGAATATTTGAGTTATGATTTTCTCACGCATCTTAAAGCAAGCGGAATTGTTTCACAACTCATGCCACCCGGAACACCACAGCGCAATGGTGTGTCTGAACGCCGGAATCGAACCTTATTAGATATGGTCCGATCAATGATGTCTCTTACTGATTTGCCGTTATCATTTTGGGGTTATGCATTAGAAACCACTGCATTCACTTTAAATAGGGCACCATCTAAATCCGTTGAGACGACACCGTATGAACTGTGGTTTGGTGCTAAACCTAAGTTGTCGTTTCTTAAAGTTTGGGGATGCGAAGCTTACGTCAAGAAGTTGATGCCGGACAAGCTCGAACCCAAAGCGAAGAAAAGCGTCTTCATAGGATACCCTAAGGAAACTATTGGGTATACCTTCTATCACAGAACCGAAGGCAAAGTGTTTGTCGCAAAGAACGGTTCCTTTCTTGAGAAGGAGTTTCTCTCGAAAGAAGTGAGTGGGAGGAAAGTAGAGCTAGACGAGGTTGTTGAACCTTCTCTTGAATTGGAGAGTAGCGCAGCACCTGAAATTGTTCCAGTGCCGCCTGCACCAACAATGGAGGAAGCTAATGACAAGGATCATGAAGCTTCGGACGATGCTGCTACTGAACATCGCAGGTCGACAAGATCGCGTGCCCCTCCTGAGTGGTACGGCAACCCTGTCTTGACTGTCTTGTTAGTAGAAGACAGTGAACCTACGAACTATGAGGAAGCGATGATGAGCCCAGACTCTGAGAAATGGCTAGAAGCCATGAAATCCGAATTGGGATCCATGAGCGAAAACCAAGTATGGACTTTGGTGGACCCTCCTAGCGACCAAAAGGTCGTTGAGTGCAAATGGATCTTCAAGAAGAAAACGGACGCGGATGGTAATGTTACCGTCTATAAAGCACGGCTTGTCGCGAAAGGTTTTCGACAAGTTTAAGGTGTTGACTACGATGAGACTTTCTCTCCCGTAGCGATGTTTAAGTCCAATCGGATTTTATTAGCAATTGCTGCGTTTCATGATTATGAAATATGGCAGATGGATGTCAAGACTGCTTTCCTCAATGGTAACATTGATGAAGAGTTGTATATGATGCAACCCGAAGGTTTTGTCGATCCTAAGGATGCTGATAAAGTGTGCAAACTTCAGCGTTCCATTTATGGACTGAAGCAAGCATCTCGGAGTTGGAACCTTCGTTTTGATCAAGTGATCAAGAGCTTTGGATTTGTTCCAAATTGCTACGAAGCTTGCATCTACAAGAAAGTGAGTGGGAGCTCGGTGACGTTTCTGGTACTATATGTGGATGACATATTGATTATCGGAAATTACATCAACATGCTTAACGATGTGAAGAGTTATTTGAACAAGTGTTTTTCAATGAAAGACCTACGTGAAGCTGCTTATATATTGGGCATCAAAATCTATAGAGATAGACAAAGACGCCTGATATCTTTAAGCCAGAGTATATACCTAGACAAAGTTCTAAAAAGGTTCAGAATGGATAAGGCAAAGAAAGGTTCAGTGCCCATGTTGTCAGGTAAGATATTGAGCAAGGCTCAGTGTCCATCTACGGTAAATGATAGGGAAGCTATGAGCAAAGTGCCTTATGCCTCGGCCATAGGTTCCATCATGTATGCCATGCTGTGTACTAGACCGGATGTGTCCAATGCTCTTAATTTGACGAGCAGATATCAAAGTGATCCAGGAGTGGAACACTGGACAGCCGTGAAGAACATCCTAAAGTACCTAAATAGGACTAAAGAAATGTTCTTAGTCTATGGGGGTGATGAACAGCTCGTCGTAAAAGGTTACGTCGACGCTAGTTTTGACACCGACAAGGATGATTCTAAATCTCAGACAGGATACGTGTATATTTTGAATGGAGGAGCTGTGAGCTGGAGAAGCTGCAAGCAAAGCGTGATCGCGGGATCTACAGTAGAAGCGGAATACATGGCTGCTGCAGAAGCGTCAAGTGAAGGAGTTTGGATCAGAAACTTCATCACTGAGCTTGGCGTGGTTCCAAGTGCATTGGACCCACTGGAGATATTGTGTGACAACACTGGCGCCATAGCACTCGCTAAGGAACCAAGATATCATCCAAAGACCAAGCATATCAACCGCAAGTTTCATATAATCCAAGATTATATAGCAGATGGAGATCTGAAGATTAGCAAAGTACATACAGATCTGAATGTCGCAGATCCATTGACTAAACCTCTTCCACGTGTAAAACATGATCAGCACCTCAGTGCCATGGGTGTGAGATTGTTGCCAAATGTAAACTAGATTATTGACTCTAGTGCAAGTGGGAGACTATTGGAATTATGCCCTAGAGGCAATAATAAAGATGTTATTATTATAATTCTTGTTCATGATAATGTTTATATTCCATGCTAGAATTGTATTAAGCGGAAACTTTAATACTTGTGTGGTTTGTGAACAACACCGTGTCCCTAGTACGCCTCTATGGACTAGCTCATTGATTAATGATGGTTAAGGTTTCCTAACCATGGACATGAGTTGTCAATTAATAATGAGATCATATCATTGGGAGAATGATATGGTGGACAGACCCAAACTAAGCGAAGCAATTAGATCGTGTCATCGTGTTCGTCTTTGCGAAGCTTTTCTTATGTCAAATATTTTATTCCTTAGACCATGAGATAATACAACTCCCTGGTATCGGAAGAAAGCTTTGAGGTCATCAAACGTCACCCTATGAGAGGGGGATCATAAAGGTGTCTCTCAGGTGATCGGAAAGTATCTGTTGGGTTGTATGTATCGAGATGGGATTTGTCCCTCCCAAGTCGGAGAGATATACTTCGGGCCCACTCGGTAATCGATATAAACACCGCTTGCAAGCATGTGGTTAAGGAGTTAATCACAAAGTGATATCGGATTACGGAACGAGTAAAGTACTTGCTGTGAACGAGATTGAACTAGGTATGACGGTACCGACGATCAAATCTCGGACAAGTAAAATATCGCGAGACGAAGGGAATATATATATGGGATTGATTGAATCCTGGCATCGTGGTTCATCCGATATGATCATCGATGAATGTGTGGGAGTCAATATGGGTGCCCAGACCCCGCTGTTGATTATTGATAGAAGATCATGTCTGCATATTCTCGAACCCGCAGGGTCACACACTTAACGTGTCTCGACGCTAGGATAGATTGGATAATTGGTTTATGAGTTTTTGTTCGGAGTCTCGGATGGGATCCGGGACATCACGAGAGGTTCCGGAATGGTCCGGAGAATAAGATTCATATAAGGCAGTGCAGTTTTTGGAGTTCGGAATTGTTCCGGGTTAATCGGTATTGTACCGGAAGCTTCTAGAACCTTCCGGAAGGGGACCAACGTGGCCCCACCTTCCGGGAGGGGGCATGGGCCTATGAGGGAGTGCTCTGGCCGCATTGGGCCAGGGGCACAAGGCCGCATTGGGCCCAGCCGGCCTAGAGAGGTTTAAACTCTAGATGGACCTTCTAGAAGGGGGGGTTTCCTTGCCCCCCCACTCCTTATCCTTTGGGGCCGCCGATTTGGGCTTGGGGGAGGGGCTAGGGCTGAGGCCCCCCTCTATATAAATAGGGGTGGGGGAGCACCAAACCCCACACCTTCCCCTCCAACCCTAGCTGCCCTAGCTGCCCTGCTGCCCTCCTCTCTCCCTCCCGATTGCTTGTAGGCGAAGCCCTGCTGGAGAAATTCTCCACCATATACACCACGTCGTCGTGTTGTAGATCCAATCCGTCTCTCCACCATACTTGCTGGTCCGAGGAAGGAGGAGACGTCGAGGTGCTGCACGTGTGCATCTCACAGAGGCACCGCCACTTGTGGTGCTAGATCGGATCGGATCGCGAGGAGGAGAAGCGAGTACGACTACATCACCCACGTTCCGACGAACGTTCCGCTGTGCGAATCTTCAAGGGTATGAAGATCTAATCCAATCCCTCTCGTTGTTTGCATCTCCTAGATTAGATCTTGGCTTTCCCTCTATTCGCATCCGTAGAAAATTTTGATTTACTATGCCGCGAAACCCTTCACTTGGGCCACCCGAAATCTTCATTGGGCTGGACCGGGTATACCAATGTTATGCACCTGTAGGGTATATCCATGTCACCTCCCGCCACCCATCGGCGACCTCCATGGCCACGCTTGTGCCAGTGCACCTACTAGCTCCCGAGGCCATGCGTGAAGGTCGTGTGGAGTTGCCCTGGGTGCCGTACCTGGTGACCGTCGACGCGCTTAGAGGTCCACGGCATGCTATGGAGGCGGCTATTGGTGCGGCTCGCCGAAGCTCGTCCTCACAAGAACGACGTTGAAAATGATCTGATTGATTTTTTATTTTTTATCTGAGGTCCTTGACGTAAGAAAGATACAAAGTCTGTAGTTTTATTCTTCTGTGTGGTTCTAGCTGCATTTTAGGTAGCCAAAAAATGGGTAATCTAGAAACCAAAACTTTATTGGCTTACCTATACCCTCTCTCTCTTCTTAACTTACACTTTTTGTTTACCCAGGTATGAATAAGCTGTTGGAGTTTCTCTTATCTCCTAGTCTTTGGACCCCATCCCTAGTTGATAATAACTATGCGCTGCTGATGACTGCAAGTGCACAGATCGTCTGTAGCTAGTTTCGAAATAAAGATATCGATCCCACTGGGAGCGGGAGTTGTGAAGTCTAATAAATCTTGAATTTAATACTAAAATAGTAATGATAAATAACGTTCTAAGTAACAAGATAAAATGCAAGTTTTATATAAAAATGTATTTTTAGGTTTTTGTATAAGAGAACAATAAGTAAAGTAAAACAAACTGAATGCAGAAAGTAAGTATCGTGTATGTAAAAGAGATATGAAACTGCAATGGAGAAAAGTGTTCTCGGGGAGTAGCGGATACATCTCTAGCATTATAAAAGGTTTAAGGTAAAGATTATTATCATGAACATTCTCAACTATGTATGTGTGGGAGGAACTCCATAATTGGACGAATAGGCAGCAACCACTGCTCACATCATCCTCATAACCACAATACACAAGTAATCGACATCAATCGAATTACTGCGCTAGTAAGGGATTTTATCCCATAGGATGTATCTCATGGCATGGACAATGTCCCGTGAGTTTTCTCGGTTCCCAAATTGATATGAAAGGGGTTCTAACAGCTTTATAGTCACCATAAGTGCTAGCACACCTCCATCAACCAACAAGTAGTTCCCTCCATCAAGTCTCCACAAGAGGCAAATATTGAGAGGTCGACTTCTCTCAACATAAAAATGAAGACAATCTAACACATGGTCACATCGATGAATATCATAATAAAATTTATCTTATTTCAATCTCATGCTAGGGTTTCTCCATCTCCCCAAGAACTAATGATCTACTTAGACATGGAGGCAATCAACATCATGGCAAAGACAATTGGATCTATCATAGATGCATAGTACTTGTATAAATCCACAATGAGTAGGAAAATTACAACAAGATCTAGAAAAGATGTAGATGAGATGGATGGAGATGGTGGTGATGCAGAGGTTGATGATGAAGATCGATGCCTTAGCCTCTCGGATCTGCGTACGGTGAAGATGGATCCCCGGTGGATGAGTTCCCTCTCCAGATCCCTTACGGAGGTGAGGTTTCTGCGATTTCTGGTCGTTTTGTATGTCGTCTCTCCCTTTCGATTGCATGGAGATAAACTATTTGAGGAGGTGGTGGCAGCGGCAACTATACAACGGCAACTATACAGCCAGAAAATATTCCTGCCGTATAGTTGGTCGTTAAAGTCTCTGCCTCTTACGATCGCCACGGGTTTTCTTCTAGTGTTATTGATATTTCCCAAATTAGCGATTTATGATGTTTTTAACTCCTTTATGCTCTAGTACAACTGCTCCAAGAATTGTGTCCATCATATCCATGATCTATCCTGATCCTGGTGAAAATAGACATAAAAGATGCACGCGGACGCCGTCAAATACCAAGATCCTATTACTACAGTACAAAATAATAATATAAAACATGATGCAATCTGCACTCATCAACTTCCCCAAGCTTAGACTCTTGCTCGTCCCGAGCAAGGTTAGCTTAATGGATGTGATCCTCATATTCATGAAGTTGAGTCGATAAAATAAATGAGGCAATTGCAGCATGTGTTAATAATATATGATACATAGGAATAAGTACATGAATAGTACCTTACTCGAACCATCCGAATAATATTAGCAGGCTTCCACACCTTAGCATTTAATAGTTCACAAAATATTAATCACAATATGATGTAAAAATGTTTGACCGAATGAGTTAGCGTGGTAGTCCCAAGCGTTTTAGGATTAACATATTCACTTGGAATTTAAAATCTCAAACGTTCCTCTGTCTCTCCACAAGATAATGGTGTATACCTGTAACATCCCAAAAATATTGAAGTTGGATCATCAAACTCTACGCATCAAAATTAGGGTTAACAAAAACTTTTCTAAATAAAATTATGAATGCATGCATATGTGTATGCATTGAATTTGAAATTCTTTTGAACCACCTTGTTTGTATGTTTCCTTGCTTGTAAAATGTTTCTTAGTTGAAATAAACATCATCTAAAACATTTCCCACACTTTTCACAAAGACAAATAAAGCAAAACAAATAAAATAAGGGAATGGTCACTTTGACCAATTTAACTCCCATGCCTACTTTGGCTGCCTCAAACTTTCAGAACCTAACAGAAACTTCTCTGGATCTTTGCACCCCTTGAATGTACTTATAACAAAGTATCAAGGCCCACTTTGTGATCATCCAGAAACTTTCAAATGCATAGTTTAAATGACAATTCAAAATTGAATCTTTATCATATGGGAAGATCCCACTTTTTCAAAAACCACTCAAACAAGCTCAACTTTCAAAACCCAAGCATCTGCAGACTCACCAGCACCAATCTAGCACACCCACCAAAAATCTTTTCAAAATTCAAAACTTGAATTCTTGCGGTCATTTCATCAAACTCTTGGCAGATTCAAATCAAACTGGCCTAACTTCACTGTTTGGAGCAGTAATTGGGCTAAGCAATGTTCACCATTGATCACCCTTGTCTCCCCCAGTGCCAACCAGTGCTTGGACCAACCCTAGCCCCTACCCTTTGCTCCATGCCATGCCAACCCGAGCACCCCCTTGCCAGCCGACAAGGGCTAGCTAGCCAGAGCAAGCACCAAGCCAAAACAACATGTCTGGGAGGCAGCCCACCTTCCACCACCACTCCCTGTCCAGCGCTCGAACCCTGCCAGCCACTGGGTCACACGCACGGACCGCGCCCAGACCGCCAGCGACCATGCCGAGCATGCGCCAGAGCGCCACCCTCGACCGAAGCCCACCGACCGCGCGCCGCCCTCGCCGCGCGCATACACGATCACCATCGACCCAGGAGACCGCCAGACATCCCCGTTCGCCGCCCCGTGACGCACAGCCACCGCTCGCCGTCGAAGATGCCGCCTCTGCCGCGCAGAGCGTCGTGTGTTCCAGACCAACCCGCACCGCCCCACGTCTCGCGACCGTAGCGTTGAGCATCGCCAGGGAACACCGCACCGTCCCCTCCCTTTGCCCATGCCAATAGCCGTCTATACCATCGCCCCCGACGAGCTCACCATGCGCCCTGTCGGTCCCCTCGCTCGACTATAAATAGAGGCCACCCCCAGCCGAACTAAGCACACCATTCTACTCCCCTCTCATCACTGATCATGCCACACCGTTCCCGGAGCAAGGCGAGCAGCACTTCGCCGGAATTTCACCGGAGCCTGCCGCCTCTGGAGAAGAAGGAAGCCAGCGATTGGAGCCGCCCAGGAGGAGCAACCGGTACCAGGAGATTCGCCGTCGTCGACTTCGTCGTTCGCCCGCCTCGCCGACCCTCGCCTGCACCTCGGTGAGCCCCCAGCAACCCCCACTGGCCGCGCTAGGTTTCTGTCTCGCCGGCGTTGCCCACCGTCGACGATGGCTCCCAGCCGTTGGATTAGAACCAAATCGAACGTCCCACGTTGCCCCGTATCGCTTCGCACCCCCCTGTCTCACTGACGAGTGGGGACAGCCACTTAAACAGCCCGCGGAAGCGCTACGCTTAGCAGGCCGACCCTTTAACATTTCCCGCGCAGCCCAGTTATTTGAATTAAATCTTTTCCATTTTATTTCAAACACACTTCTGTACCCAGTTTCAAAAATCAACCTAGATAGATTTATTGCACCAAATGGAATGAAACCAATTTTGTTGGAAAGGTCTGGGAATGCTGAATCCAAGCCTGTTGGATTCAAGTCATTTGGATCTATAGATCACCCATGGTAAAAATAACAAGGCAGAAGCTTTTCTACATTCAAACATTTTTCAAATTTAAACCATAATAGCTTTTGAGTTGATTCCGACTCTAAAAAATCACATTTACCCATACCTTTCAGAATATATAAAAATATATGGGTTTACTTGAATACATAATGTTCAAGTAATAAAAGAATGCCCCATAGGCATTTCTAGTCACTTTATTTAATTAAAATAAAAGGGTAAAACCTTATTAAATTGTGACACCACTTTAAATCACATTCCCATGGACTAAAATATGTGGTGATGACATGTGTCAACATGATCCCATGTTTGGTTTGAAGAATATTAAATCTTAAGTAGTTTTTCAAAGAGTAGAAATTACTTTTCTAAAAATAAAAGGAATTAAACCAAGCTTTAATCTTGTAAGGTTAGTAATGATGCTAGATCATCTATAGGATCCTTTTGTGTGATGATTGCAAGTAGTTAAGTATTGTTTGGTGATTGTGTACATCGTATTTATTTATAGACACTAGTACCGACCAAGGATACGAGGAGGAAGGAGGATTCTACGAAGAAGAAGCCGAGGAGAACTTCAACCACTGCTCTGCTCAAGGCAAGCTATTAACCTTGCAAGCTAACACTTGCAATTTAGCAAGCTTATACTGATATTGTGCAAGCCAATACTTGCAAGCCTTACTAATCAAGTTGACCTATGCAAGCCAATACTTGCTTGTTACCATGTCAACTATATGCCTTAAAGCATATATGATCATAACCACTTGATAAACCAATCCTAGTTTTACTTACAAGCCTCTTACTTTATTTCCTTATCAAAACTCTTACCTAGATGTTACCTAAGTAAATGGTAGATACTAGAAGAATATGTGAAGGTTGCATAAAGAGCATAAAATTTGGCCTAAGCTAGATAATCTTGATGTCATCTTAAGGCATGAGATTGAACTTAGTTAGAACTCCACTAGTTTACCACCCCTCATTATTGCTTACCCCACCTGTAGATGCTAGTGCTAAGCATAAAACTTGATCAACTTTAGATGGGAATACTTGGTGGAAAAATGGTTATAAAAACCTTGGAATGATAGATCATTCTATTGAAATGTTTTGGACATGTGTTTCCGAACACCTGATGATTTTGGTGATGAAAATGTTGAGGCATGAGCCTTAGCCCTTTATAAAACTGTTGGTTGTCTGGATGCGATACCATTCCAATTTTATCGTACAACCACAATACCCGAAGATTGGGTAGGGCTTGGCTGGAAACTTATATACCTTAGTATCAGTTCCCTCACGGCCAAGGTCTGAGCTGAGGCTACCTTGTGAAGATTGTCCACCTGTGCAGTACCCAAGATGACAGTTGGTCATGGTTGGGAGGCCAGACTCACAGGAGATGTGCTTATACTAGGGCGTGTAATTGAAAGGTTAGGATTGATTATCCGCAAACTGAGTATGGTGAATTCGGGATTTGTTCCTGACGGATGTATCGAATGTTGTGGTGAAAGTGTACAATCTCTGCAGAGTGTCAAACTATTCTAATAGCCGCGTCCGCGGTTATGGACAGTTGGAGTGGCCATACTGTTCCCCCGTCAGAATTTTCAAAATGACTTGTGAAATGAATTGAGACTTTGACTTGACCACAACAGGGTTGTGATATGAAATACAAGTTCCCATTTAGGTGTTATAAAACTTCAACTAGCATTCGTTGCTCCTTAACGTAGTAGAGATAAATCTGGCTTTTTGCAAAATAACCCAAGAGCCTAGTGTCCTATTATCAAAACCCCTTTCACTTGTTAGTATTAGTTTGCGAGTACTTAAAGAGTACTCATGGCTTTGTCCCTGGCTATTCCCATGGCCAGACTATGAAGAGGAGTACCTGGAGGATGGACCCCAGGAAGGTTACGACAACTAGGATCATCTCCCATCGTCAGCATTGCCTGTGACCCCGAAGATGGAGCTTCGCCCACGCTACCGTGATTATTACGTATTCCGCTGCTTGATGTTGTATTAAGAACTGGATCATGAGATCCCTATTTGTGTAAGAACTTATGTACGGTTTGTAATGGATGATGTACTATGGTATCCAATTCTGTTATGTCTCGCAAAAATGGTAATCCTGGGATTGCGATGTATGGCATAATAGGCATCTGGGATTAAAAATCCGGGTGTTGACAAGTTGGTATCAGAGCCATCCTGACCATAGGAGACCCTAGTTAGACTGGACGTTTGAATCAAAAACTTAGTTTCAAAACCAAACAAAACAAATATTTACAAAAAACTTATTCTCATTCTTATCTCTTTGATTCTTTCATAAAAATTCATGTTCCTCAAAAACTCTTGCAAAAATACATAAAATTTTGACACGCTTGATCACTCTACTAACTTACTCATCCTATATTCTTATAGATGGACGTGAAGTACAACAAGTTTTACCAACTGGGGAATGGAGGAGACCTGATCTTTGAGAGGGATTTGGACCAGCTTTCGGAACTTCTGGAGCGTCCGCACACCGAGTTCTTCGGAGCTCAGCTCAATGATCAAGGAGGAGAAGATCTGCAGTGGCTAATTGTTGCAAGTCTCCGAGGAAAGATTGAACCTCCCACTGCTGAGGGAATTCAGTTTACCTTGAGAGAATACAACTGGCTCGACGGACTTGCCAGGGCCATGCAAGAAGCTCTTTCCCGTATGTGTGGGAAGAGTATCAATCAGATCAAGGGTACTCGCTTTGAGTTTTTCCCAAGGCGTGATACTAATGGACAACCACTGGAAGCCCCATATCACCCTGAGCTGAAGACCCAATTGGACCACCTTAGCTTCATGATGTACGATCGTCAGCAGGAGTTGGAAAACTGCCGTGACTACTCCAACCACAAATCTGCCATCATCCAGACGAAGGACCAAACCATCGCCATGCTAGCAAAGGATCGCAAGTCTCGCCGCCGTCAGCTCGACAAGAAGGAGCGCATCATTGCCCGTCTTCGCCATCGTATCTCATCTTTGGAGGAGACCATCCACGAGAGAGACATGCAGTTAGAGGCAAGGGAGAAGGCCGGAGAGGATCTTCGTGGAGACCCCTACTCCTATCTCAGCGATGACGATGATTTTCTGGAGGATCAGGCTATGGGTTTCTTCACCGATGAGGATGATTTCGCCTTCATCGATGATGATGAGGATGATGAAGCCACCGATTCCGAGGGGTAGTAGCAGTTGAGCACTAGCGTAGTGAGTAGTATTCGGTCCCATTGTATCGTAGTTCTCAGAATGGTTCTTAAAACCATCTGCTTTCCTTTGTTGTGGTGTGTGTTGTATCGTGTGCTATGAATGAATGAATGAAAAAGCAAGTTGCTAGAAAATCTGAGTCAAACTCTAAAAACTTTTCCAAAGACCCAAAACTTTAGAAATTTCCCTCTTTTCTCATGATCTATCTCAATCTTCAGATGCCACGTGGAGGAAGTGGTTCATCCCCGGACCCGATGTTGCAGATTCTGCAAATGTTGACTTCTGACCGCGAAGCTGAAAGAGCGGAACGTCAAGCCAACCTAGCCACACTGCAGCAGATAGCCCATCTTGCCCATAACAACCAAGGCCACGGATATTAGGACAACCATGGATCTAAGCTCAAGAATTTCCAGAATACCAACCCACCTGTTTTCACTAAGTCAGAAGAACCCCTAGACGCCGATGATTGGCTGCAGACCATGGAAAATAACTTAGAAGTCGCTGGAGTGGAAGCCAACGAGAAAGTCCTGTTCGCCACCCACTATCTAGTCGGAGATGCCAGGGCATGGTGGAACAGTGTTCGCGCAATGACCGGAGGCCAGATGATGACCTGGGAGGAATTCAAGGTCAAGTTTAGCAGAACCCATGTGCCACCAGGTTTGATCAAGAGAATGAGAGACGAGTTCAGAGAGCTGAAGCAAGGAAGGATGACTGTAGTGGAATACCGTGACAAATTCTTGTCATTAGCTAGGTATGCCCCGGATGAGATCGACACCGAAGCCAAGAAGAAAGAAAGATTCCTGAATGGTCTGCATGACGAGATGCAGACAGTGTTAGTCAATATCCCCTTTGCTGATATTGAAGCCCTTGTCGACTCAGCTATCCAGATGGAAGGAAAGATCAACCAAGCCAATGAGAATCGCAAGCGTCGCATGATGCATCAACCAGGAACCCATCAGACCCCAAAGTATCGCCCCAACCCATCTCCAGGATTTGCCCCAAGAACCAATAGACCCCCGATGAACCGTCCGACCTATCCCAACCGTGGAAACCCTAGGCCCGGAGGACATCACAACAACCCCGGTAACGCTAGCAATTTCAATCGTGCCCCACCCAAGTTCAACAACAAGAATGCTACCGCCAACACCAACACTGCCCCTAGGACTGGAAGCAATGCTGTGCCTGTAGCAGCAAAGGACAAGTCGCAAGTGACTTGTTATGACTGTGGAAATAAAGGCCACTATTCCAACGAGTGCCCCAACAAGAAGAATGTTACAGCCCCAATGCCAATGTCCCAGCTCAGCAGCAGCGTCGTGTTCAGCCAGGAAGAAGATTTGCCCCAGGGAATTCACTCAACCACAACGGCCGTCTTTTTCTCATGCATGCTGAAGAAGCTCAGGAAGCGCCAGACGTAGTGCTGGGTATGTTTTCTGTTAATTCAGTACTTGCACGAGTGTTGTTTCATTCTGGTGCATCGTACTCATTTGTCACCGAAGAATTTGCATGCACTAGTAAAATTCAACCAACCAAACTGAAGCATGTTATGATTGTTCAAATTCCCGGATCAACCACCAAGGCTAGGCAAATTTGCAAAGCCGTCCCTATCCGAATCCATGGCATAGATTTTTATGCTAACCTGATAGTACTCGGAACTAAAGGTTTGGAAGTAGTACTAGGAATGGATTGGATGTCCAAACATAAAGGATTGATTGACTGTGCCAAGAAAGCCATAACCACGACCAGTACAGCCGGAATATCAGTCGAGCATATATCTGAAACCTTACCTCATCAATTCAAGTGCAACAAGAGTATAGCCCAACCTACCATTGACCAAGTCCGGATAGTCTGTGAATACCCTGATGTATTTCCAGATGTTTTGCCCGGTATGCCCCCAGATCGGGATATCGAGTTTATCATCGAACTAATCCCTGGAACCGGACCCATAGCCCAGAGACCCTATTGTATGAACCCGTCAGAGCTCGCAGAACTGAAGAAGCAACTGGATTACATGCTGGAAATTGGATTGATTCAACCAAGTGCGTCACCATGGAGATCACATGTCCTGTTTGTGGACAAGAAGGATGGAGGTAACCGTTTGTGTACGGATTATCGGAGATTGAATGATGTCACCATCAAGAACAAGTACCCCTTGCCCAAGATAGAAGATTTGTTTGATCAGTTGACCGGTGCCAAAGTGTTTTCTAAGATTGGTCTTAGAACTGGCTATCATCAACTCAAAATTCGTGCAGAGGATATTCCAAAGACCGCCTTTACCACCAGATATGGATTGTATGAGTATACAGTCATGTCTTTCGGACTAACCAATGCCCCCGCTTATTTCATGAATCTCATGAATAAGATTTTTATGGACTTCCTGGATAAGTTTGTCGTTGTTTTCATCGATGACATTCTGATTTATTCCAAATCAGAAAAAGAACATGAGCTACACCTAAGGACCATTCTTGGAACCCTTAGAGAGCATCAGCTGTATGCAAAGTTTAGCAAATGTGAATTCTGGTTGCAGGAGGTAGGATTCCTCGGTCACATTGTATCAGCCGGAGGAATTGCCGTTGACCCTGCCAAAGTGAAAGATGTAGAAGATTGGCAATCCCCAACCACTCAAACCCAAGTTCGTGCATTTCTCGGATTGGCGGGATACTACCGCAAATACGTAGAAGGATTCTCTAGTATCGCCAGACCCATGACCCAATTGCTGAAAAAGGACAAGAAGTTTGAATGGACAGACAAGTGTGAAGCAAGTTTTCAAGAACTCAAGAGGAGATTGATTTCAGCCCCAATCTTGATCATGCCGGATATCACGAAGCCCTTCGATGTGTATTGTGACGCATCCAAGATTGGTCTCGGATGTGTGCTAATGCAAGAAGGCAAAGTTATATCTTATCTATCTCGACAACTGAAGCAACATGAGCAAAATTACCCAACCCATGACCTCGAACTCGCAGCCGTAGTTCTAGCCCTGAAAACATGGAGACATTACCTGATGGGAAACCGTTGTGAGATTTATTCGGATCACAAGAGCCTAAAGTATATATTCACTCAGAAGGAGCTGAATATGAGGCAGAGAAGATGGATTGAGCTAATCAAGGATTACGATCTGGACATTCACTATCACCCTGGTAAACCCAACATGGTAGCCGATGCCCTTAGCAGGTTGCAGTGCCGCTTGAACTGCATGATTTTGAAGGAGCAACCAAGTTTGCACAATGAGATGGAAGATTTTTGGATGGAATTAGTAAGTGAAGGATTTTTAGCTAGCATAGAACTCCAGCCCACTTTGATCAGTCAGATCAAAGAGGCGCAGAAGGGAAATGCTAGTATCGACGGAATCAAGCGTCGTATCGGTACAGGCAAGGTACCTGGATTCACCGAGGACGAAGGAGTTTTGTGGTACAAAGGACGCCTTTGTGTACCAGCAGATTCTGAGTTGAAAGAAGTTATCTTGAAGGATGCTCATGATACTCTTTATTCTATCCATCCCGGAGGAACTAAGATGTATCAAGATTTAAAGGAGCAATTTTGGTGGCATAAGATGAAGATAGAAATCGGAAGCTATATCGCCAAGTGTGATATATGTCAGCGAGTCAAGGCAGGACATCAAAGACCCGCTGGATTGTTGCAACCATTGCAGATTCCGGAATGGAAATGAGATTCTGTTGGAATGGACTTTATCACTGGACTGCCTACTTCTAGTAGGGGAAATTACTCTATCTGGGTCATAGTGGACAGATTGTCCAAAGTCGCCCATTTCTTACCCGTCAAGACCACATATCAGAGTTCGAAACTAGCAGAGTTATACATCGCTAGAATCGTTAGTTTGCATGGAGTCCCCAAGAACATCGTATCGGATCGAGGAACTCAGTTTACCTTGAGATTCTGGAAGAAAGTCCAAGAAGGTTCAGGAACCCGCTTAGATTTCAGTACCGCGTATCACCCTCAGACCGATGGACAAACGGAGCGAGTAAACCAAATACTCGAAGATATGCTGAGAGCATGTGTGTTAGAATATGGATCCAAGTGGGAAGACTGTCTGCCGTTTGTAGAATTTTCATACAACAACAGTTATCAAGCCAATTTGCAAATGGCCCCATTTGAATTCATGTACGGAAGGAAGTGCCGCACCCCTTTGAACTGGTCGAAAGTAGGAGAGAGTCAGATTTTCGGACCTGACATACTACTAGAAGCAGAAGAGCAGGTTCACAAGATTCGTGAGCACCTTAAGACCGCCCAGTCCAGACAGAAGAGTTACGCCGACAAGAGACGTAGAGACCTCGCCTTCAACGTAGAAGACTTTGTCTATCTGAAAGTGTCGCCATTGAAGGGAATGCAGCGTTTCCAACTCAAAGGAAAGTTAGCCCCCAGATATATTGGACCTTTCAAGATTCTGAACCGTCGAGGAGAAGTATCGTATCAATTGGAACTACCCGAAGAGATGTCAGCCATGAACAATGTGTTCCATATCTCGTTACTTCGCAAGTGTCTCGAAGTCCCCGAGAAGACCAAAGTATTCAAGAATATCGATCACCGGACCATAGAGATCAACGATGACCTGACCTATCCCGAAGTACCCATCCGTATTTTGGGAAGAATCTTTTCGAACTACCCGAACCCGAAGCATCAAGTTTCTCAAGATTCAGTGGAGCAACCACACAGAAGAGGAAGCTACCCGGGAGCGCGAATATCACATCAGGACGGAGTTTCCCGATCTCTTCAAATCCTAGTTAATCTTTTCGTCCTTTTTCAAATCTCGGGACGAGATTTTGTTTAAGGGGGGAAGGTTTGTAACATCCCAAAAATATTGAACTTGGATCATCAAAGTCTAAGCATCAAAATTAGGGTTAACAAAAACTTTTCTAAATAAAATTATGAATGCATGCATATGTGTATGCATTGAATTTGAAATTCTTTTGAACCACCTTGTTTGTATGTTTCCTTGCTTGTAAAATGTTTCTTAGTTGAAATAAACATCATCTAAAACATCTCCCACACTTTTCCCAAAGACAAATAAAGCAAAACAAATAAAATAAGGGAATGGTCACTTTGACCAATTTAACTCCCATGCCTACTTTGGCTGCCTCAAACTTTCAGAACCTAACAGAAACTTCTTTGGATCTTTGCACCCCTTGAATATACTCATAACAAAGTATCAAGGCCCACTTTGTGATCATCCAGAAACTTTCAAATGCATAGTTTAAATGAAAATTCAAAATTGAATCTTTATCATATGGGAAGATCCTACTTTTTCAAAAACCACTCAAGCAAGCTCAACTTTCAAAACCCAAGCATCTGCAGACTCACCAGCACCAATCTAGCACACCCACCAAAAATCTTTTCAAAATTCAATACTTGAATTCTTGCGGCCATTTCATCAAACACTTGGCAGATTCAAAACAAACTGGCCTAACTTCACTGTTTGGAGCAGTAATTGGGCTAAGCAATGTTCACCATTGATCACCCTTGTCTCCCCTAGTGCCAACCAGTGCTTGGACCAACCCTAGCCCCTAACCTTTGCTCCATGCCATGCCAACCCGAGCACCCCCTTGCCAACCGACAAGGGCTAGCTAGCCAGAGCAAGCACCAAGCCAAAACAACATGTCTAGGAGGCAGCCCACCGTCCATCGCCACTCCCTGTCCAGCGCTCGAACCCTGCCAGCCACTGGGCCACACACACGGACCGCGCCCAGACCGCCAGCGACCATGCCGAGCATGCGCCAGAGTGCCACCCTCGCTGTGCGCATACACGATCACCACCGACCCAGGAGACCGCTAGACATCCCCGTTCGCCGCCCCGTGACGCACAGCCACCGCTCGTTGTCGAAGACGCCGCCTATGCCGCGCAGAGCGTCGCGTGTTCCAGACCAACCCGCACCTCCCACGTCTCGCCACCGTAGCATTGAGCATCGCCAGGGAACACCGCACCGTCCCCTACCTTCGCCCATGCCAATAGCCGTCTGTACCATCGCCCCCGACGAGCTCACCATGCGCGTCGTCGGTCCCCTCGCTCGACTATAAATAGAGGCCACCCCAGCCGAACTAAGGACACCATTCTACTCCCCTCTCATCACTGATCGTGCCACACCGTTCCCGGAGCAAGGCGAGCAGCACTTCGCCGGAATTTCACCGGAGCCCGCTGCCTCTGGAGAAGAAGGAAGCCAGCGATTGGAGCCGCCCCAGGAGGAGCCACCGGTACCAGGAGATTCGCCGTCGTCGAATTCGTCGTTCGCCCGCCTCGCCGACCCTTGCCTGCACCTCGGTGAGCCCCAGCAACCCCCACTAGCCGCGCTAGGTTTCTGTCTCGCCGGCGTTGCCCACCGTCGACGATGACTCCCAGCCGTTGGATTAGAACCAGATCGAACGTCCCACGTTGACCCGTACCGCTTCACACCCCCCGTCTCACTGACGAGTGGGGACGACCACTTAAACAGCCCGCGGAAGCGCTACGCTTAGCAGGCCGGTCCGTTAACTTTTCCCGCGCAGCCCATTTATTTGAATTAAATCTTTTCCATTTTATTTCAAACACACTTCTTTACCTAGTTTCAAAAATCAACCTAGATCGATTTATTACACCAAATGGAATGAAACCAATTTTGTTGGGAAGGTCTAGGAATGCTGAATCCAAGCCCGTTGGATTCAAGTCATTTGGATCTATAGATCACCCATGGTAAAAATAACAAGGCAGAAGCTTTTCTGCATTCAAACATTTTTCAAATTTAAACCATAATAGCTTTTGAGTTGATTCCAACTCTCAAAAATCATATTTACCCATACCTTTCAGAATATATAAAAATATATGGGTTTACTTGAATAAATAATGTTCAAGTAATAAAAGAATGCCCCATAGGCATTTCTAGTCACTTTATTTAATTAAAATAAAAGGGTAAAACCTTATTAAATTGTGACACCACTTTAAATCACATTCCCCCATGGACTAAAATATGTGGTGATGACATGTGTCAACATGATCCCATGTTTGGTTTGAAGAATATTAAATCTTAAGTAGTTTTTCAATGAGTAGAAATTACTTTTCTAAAAATAAAAGGAATTAAACCAAGCTTTAATCTTGTAAGGTTAGTAATGATGCTAGATCATCTATAGGATCCTTTTGTGTGATGATTGCAAGTAGTTAAGTATTGTTTGGTGATTGTGTACATCGTATTTATTTATAGACGCTAGTACCGACCAAGGATATGAGGAGGAAGGAGGATTCTACGAAGAAGAAGCCGAGGAGAACTTCAACCACTGCTCTGCTCAAGGCAAGCTATTAACCTTGCAAGCTAACACTTGCAATTTAGCAAGCTTATACTGATATTGTGCAAGCCAATACTTGCAAGCTGTACTAATCAAGTTGACCTATGCAAGCCAATACTTGCTTGTTACCATCTCAACTATATGCCTTAAAGCATATATGATCATAACCACTTGATAAACCAATCCTAGTTTTACTTACAAGCCTCTTACTTTATTTCCTTATCAAAACTCTTACCTAGATGTTACCAAAGATCCGAATCCAAATAAATTTCTTTAGATAATTCATTAACATTGCCTTTTTTATCATAGTCATGAATATAATCATAATCTATTTCTATGCCTCCTTCGCTTCCGTAGAACAAAATTCCAAGAAACTCTATGATCACGAATTCTATTAAGTAAACCCCAAGCTTTAGTTATGCGAAGATTCATAAAAGCTCCTCCCGTGCAAGAGTCTAGTTCCAATTTATTAGGTTCAATTAAACCGCCATAAAAGATATGCAATAAATACCATTCAAGCAAATCATGATGAGGACATTGATTAAGTAAATCTTTAAATATTATATAAGCTCTTACTAGTCCTTCATTAGGACGGTTCCTCCAAGTCAATATAAGACGCCTGATTCCAAAAGATTTTGATAAAGGATAATACTTAGCTAGAAACTCACAGGCTAAATTATCCCAGGTAGTAGTGGCTTCTGGGGGTAAAGATCTATACCATGATAGAGATGTGCTAGTCAAAGTACGGCTAAAGAGTTTTAGCCTTACCTCATTAGCAGTATACCCCGGTAATTGGAACGTGCCACATATATCCTTAAAGCATGCAATGTGCTCATATGGATCAGGATTTTCTTCATCTCTAGTAAATTGCTTCTTGTGTAAAATACCAAGTAGTAAAGGATTTATTTCAAACCCCCTTGTCTTCTCGTTGGAGTTGTCTCTTTTATTAATATCATAGGGCTTCCCAAAGTGGCTAAGTGGGCTAGAACTAGTCAAATGCTCAAACTCCATCATGTTGGTGGGACCCTGTAACCCAAAACAAAACTTAGCAAGACTAAAATAAATAAGCAAAAACTAAAAGACCTACAACGCTTAGCTTCCTGGCAACACGCCATAAAATAGCTTGATGACTGCAAGTGCACAGATCGTTTGTAGCTAGTTTCGAAATAAAGATATCGATCCCACTGGGAGTAGGAGTTGTGAAGTCTAATAACTCTTGAATTAAATACTAAAATAGTAATGCTAAATAACGTTCTAAGTAACAAGATAAAATGCAAGTTTTATGTAAAAATGTACTTTTAGGTTTTTGTATAAGAGAACAATAAGTAAAGTAAAACAAACTGAATGCAGAAAGTAAGTATCATGTATGTAAAAGAGATATGAAACCGCAATGGAGAAAAGTGTTCTCAGGGAGTAGCGGATACACCTCTAGCATTATAAAGGGTTTAAGGTAAAGATTATTATCATGAACATTCTCAACTATGTATGTGTAGGAGGAACTCCATAATTGGACGAATAGGCAGCAGCCACTGCTCACATCATCCTCATAACCACAACAGACAAGTAATCGACATCAATCGAATTAGTGCGCTAGTAAGGGATTTTATCCCATAGGATGTATCTCGTGGCATGGACAATGTCCCGTGAGTTTCCTCAGTTCCCAAATTGATACGTAAGGGGTTCTAACAGTTTTATAGTCACCATAAGTGCTAGCACACCTCCATCAACCAATAAGTATCCCCCTCCATCAAGCCTCCATAAGAGGCAAATATTGAGAGGTCAACTTTTCTCAACATCAATATGAAGACAATCTAACACATGGTCACATTGATGAATATCATAATAAACTTTATCTTATTTCAATCTCATGCTAGGGTTTCTCCTTCTCCCCAAGAACTAATGATCTACTTAGACATGGAGGCAATCAACATCATGACAAAGACAATTGGATCTATCATAGATGAATAGTACTTGTATAAATCCACAACGAGTAAGGAAATTACAACAGGATCTAGACAAGATGTAGATGAGATGGTGGTGATGCAGCGGTTGATGATGAAGATCGATGCCTTAGCCTCTCGGATCTGCGTACGGTGAAAATGGATCCCCGGTGGATGAGTTCCCTCTCCAGATCCCTTCTGGAGGTGAGGTTTCTGCGATTTCTGGTCGTTCTGTATGTCGTCTCTCCCTTTCTATTGCACGGGTAGAAACTATTTGAGGAGGCGGTGGCGGCAGCAACTATACAACGGCAACTATACAGCTAAAAAGTATTCCCGCCGCATAGTTGGTCGTTAAAGTCTCTACCTCTTGCGATCACCGCGGGTTTTCTTCTAGTGTTATTGATATTTCCTAAATTAGCGATTTACGATGTTTTTGACTCCTTTTATGCTCTAGTACAACTGATCCAAGAATTGTATCCATCATATCCATGATCTATCCTGATCCTGGTGAAAATAGACATAAAAGATGCACGCGGACGCCTTAAAATACCAAGATCCTATTACTACAGTACAAAATAATAATACAAAACATGATGCAAATCTGCACTCGTCAACTTACCCAAGCTTAGACTCTTGGTCGTCCCGAGCAAGGTTAGCTTAATGGATGTGATTCTCATATTCATGTAGTTGATTCAATAAAATAAATGAGACAATTGCAGCATGTGTTAATAATATATGATACATAGGAATAAGTTCATGAATAGTACCTTACTCGAACCATCCGAATAATATTAGTAGTCTTCCACACCTTAGCATTTAATAGTTCACAAAATATTAATCACAATATGATGTAAAAATGTTTTAGTTCGACCGAATGAGTTAGCGTGGTAGTCCCAAGCGTTTTAGGATTAACATATTCACTTGGAATTTAAAATCTTAAACGTTCCTCTGTCTCTCCACAAGATAATGGTGTATGCCTATTTGCTCTTTGCACATTTTCTTTTATCCCTTTTTTATGCTCACACTTTAATTTAAGTGTTGTGCAAGGGATCTAGCCATACATTCCACTTCATGTAGGAATTCAAAGTTTAACGATCTCAATTACCAAATTCTACTTGTATATGAAGCATATTTATAGCTTGAATATCTACCTCGTCTTGCTCTCGCTCTAATTTGTTAGCACTTTTAGTTTTCCTTTGTTCAAGGTTTCTTTCTCAACTTAACTGATTAGATAATTTTCCCTTTGTAAATCAAGCCATGAACTTACAACATATTGACCAAATTATCTTTGTATGTCCCATTAATACCAATGGTGTGGAAGACTCCTATTGCTATCATCAAGTGCAAGTAAAATTATACTCAAGACATTCATATATCTAATAAGACAAGCACAAACTCAATAATGCTCCATATATGATAATAAACTCGGAATTTTATAAAAGGGATCGATTGTTTCTGAAGGGAATTCTAATGATGCAAACTTTATTTCTAAGCTCAAACTAATGCAAAGCTAAAATAGTAATATAAAATTATAAGATAGATTTACAAGGTCTTAAAGATCTCCCCAAGCTTGGAATTAAGCCAGGCGGTATCAAATAATCCCTCGCGATTATTTGATACCGTTATTATTTGTGGCGCCATGTGATGTCTACACATGCTTATATTCTTGTAGACAGTGTTGGGCCTCCAAGTGCAGAGGTTTGTAGAACAGCAGCAAGTTTCCCTTAAGTGGATTACCCAAGGTTTATCGAACACAGGGAGGAAGTGGTCAAAAGTATCCCTCTCAAGCAACCCTGCAATCAAGATACAAGAAGTCTCTTGTGTCCCCAACACACCCAATACACTTTTCAGGTGTATAGGTGCACTAGTTCGGCGAAGAGATAGTGAAATACAAGTAATATGGATGATTATAAGTGGTAATTGCAATCTGAAATAAATATGGCAGCAAACAAATATATAGCAGGAATGATTATAAACGGTGTTTCAATGCTTAGAAACAAGGCCTAGGGATCATACTTTCACTAGTGGATACTCTCATATAAATATCTTCTCTTCATAATGCTACTCTGAACTACTATCCAGTTGATAACTCCAATCCACGATAGGGCTACAAAATCTCTCCTTAAAGTTCGCATTCCCCATCTAGGTAACCCCAACCCTATCACTTTGAGAGCTAGATGGTTCCAACAAACACCACAATTTCATAGAGACATCCAACTCAAATTATACTCAAGATAAGTATTTCTGTAATCTTTAGCCTAAGTGCCACATGGTATGCACATTGTCAACTTCACATACGTGAGGATAACCGGAGATTACAATAATTAAAGCACTTGAGTAGCAGAGTATCTACTTATTCAACTAGATTATAAAGCTCATGATCACATAAAGATCACGCATTGAGAGAGAGATGAACACATAGCTACTGGTAGAGCCGTTAGCCTCGAGGGAGAACTACTCCCTCCTCATCATGGGAGTCAGAAACAACTATGGAGATGGCGGTGGAGTCGATGGAGATGGCTCCGGGGGCAATTCCCCATCCCGGCAAGGTGCCGGAACAGAGATTTATGTCCCCCGAATCTCCTCTTCGGTGGTGGCGGCGCTGCGGAACTTTTCGTGGACGAAGGCTGGATGATCTAGGGTTTCTGCGTCAAGGGATTTATATAGGCGGAAGGGCAAGGTCGGTGGGCGCCCGAGGGGCCCACACCACCTGGTGGCGCCACCCGTGGCCGCGCCACCACATGGTGTGGCCGCCTCGTGGCCCCACTTCGTCTCCCCTCCGGACTTCGTGTTCCTTCTGGTAAAATATTGACTTTGGCTTTTGTCTAGTTCAATTCCGAGAATATTTCTTTACTAGCTTTTCTGAAATCAAAAACAGCAAAAAACAGGCAACTGGCACTGTGGCATCTTATCAATAGGTTAGTTCCGTAAAATGTATAAAAATACCTCAAAGTGTAGACAAAACATAAGGAAGTTGATATAAAACAAGCATGAAGCATAAAAAATTATAGATACGTTTATGGCGTATCACCATGGCACATGGTATCTTCTCCTCACGGGCCAGCGTAAGACAGAGAGATTGATTAATAGCCTCCAGTTTTTAATACACAACTTGTAGAAAAGATTATTCCTCTCCAGCACTTTCACATGTTCTTTAATGAGCTCGTTGTAGGGGTTCGTAGCATGGAAAACAAAATTTTCTATCGCATACAAACAAACAAGCCAAGATCTATCTACTAGATTGTAGCAACGAGTCGATGGAATAACTTACCCTCGAAGATTCCAAAGCGGTTAACGAGAGCAGATTCTCGTGGGTGATGTAGTCGTACTCTTTCCGATCTCAAGATCGCGCAGACGATCCTTCCGGCGCTGCGTTCCGGCAGCGCTCCCGCAGTCGGTCACACGTTCGGTACTCGACAAAGACCTTCCTCTCCCTTGTTCCAGCAGGCAGCGGAGGTTGTAGCACTCTCCTCGCGATTTCGGCAGCACAACGGCGTGGTACCGGAAGTAGAGGGGAGATCTCGCAGGGCTTCGCCTTAAGCCGGAGCGAGTATGGTGGAGTATGAGAGAGAACTATTAGTGGTCTAGGGTTTAGACACACCAATTAGAAGGCTCTAAACCGAAGGCTAGGGCAATTAGAATCTCTAAACCAAAACGGCTCTAAACCGGAGGCTGTGGCTAGGGTTTAGATTTAGAGGATAGGAACTTGTGTGTCTAGAGGAGGAAGCCCTGCCCCTCCTTTTATAGGTGGAGGGGGCCGGCGCGCCAGGGGAGGGAGGGGAGTCCCTCCCCAACTCGGCCTGGTGGAGGCGCCGCCGGTTGGAGGAGGGATTCCCTCCCCAACTCGGTTTTGCCCCTCTTTCCTCTTTTCCTCTCTTTCCTGTTTTAGCCGTTTGACTTTTCAAACTTGCTATTTGACTTTTTAGGATTCAATTTAATCCTTTATTTGGAACAGCGAGAACACTTAGTACATGATGCAATCATTCCAATATGTAATGACACATTCATGTACCCCTTCCCCTCCGGAGTACCGGACATTCCGGAACCTTCTAGAACATTCCTGATGAAAACACCGGAATCATTCCCGAACTCCGAAACGGGACTTTCCTTATATGAATCTTATTCTCCGGACCATTCCGGATCACCTCGTGATATCCCGGATCCCATCCGAGACTCCGAACAACATTCGGTCTCTTTCTCATAATACCATAACTACTCAAACAACGTCGAATCCTTAAGTGTGTCTCCCTACGGTTCGTGAATTATGCGGACATGATCGAGACACTTCTCCGAACAATAACCAATAGAGGAATCTGGAAATTCATATGGCTCCCACATATTTCTACGATTACTTTGCGATCGAATGAACCACTTACATACGATACCAATTTCCCTTTGTCTCACGATAATTTACTTATCCGAGGTTATGATCGTCGGTATCTCTGCATACCTAGTTCAACCTCGTTACCGATAAGTACTCTTTTCTCGTTCCCGTGATATGTGATCCCTTGTGAGCCAGTCACATGCTTGCAAGCTAATTGGATGACATTCCACCGTGAGGGCCCAGAGTATATCTATCCGTCATATGTATGGACAAATCCCACTCTTGATCCATGTGTTTCAACCAATACTTTCCGAACACTCAATGCCACCTTTATAGCCACCCAGTTACGGTGTGGTGTTTGATGTCATCAAAGCATCCATCCGGCAAAGGTGATATGCATGATCTCATGGTCGAAGGAATTAGGTTACTATGTATCAGAAAGCATATAGCAATTGAACTATTTAAAATGACTTGATCTTTATGCTACGCTTATCTATAGGAGTATGTCCATCACATCATTCTCCTAATGATATGACCCTGTTGTTAATAACATCTCTATGTTCATGATCAGGAAACCATGATCATATATTAACCAACAAGCTAGTTTAACAAGAGGCTTTACTAGGGACTCTTATTTTAGTTTACAAATCACATAAGTATTAATGTTTCCGGATAATACAATTATAGCATGGTATGTAAACATTTATCATAAGTGTGAAGATATGATAATAACCACTTTATTATTGCCTCTTGGGCATATCTCCAACAGTCTCCCACTTGCACTAGAGTCAATAATCTAGTTTCAAACCTTTGTGTATTCAACACCTATGGCTTTCCGGTGTTGTATGTACACGATTGCTAGTGGTCAACTGATCTCCGGATCTGACACTTCCAGGTCCGTGTGTAATTGCATGTTTTTGCGTCTCTACGCATCACTCATTCTCTAATGAGATGGCTTTGTATAAATTTGGTCTTTCGGTGTGACCTTTAGCTCTTTGGGGTTAAAACATGTTGATAATATTGTCGCACAATATATCTTCATAGTATTATCCCACTGTGAACTACACCTAGTTTGATAACAAACTACTTGACACAAATGCCCTCTTTTGCTGCTAAAATAGCAGTCATATACTTAGCCTTTTGTTGTAGTATCTGTCACAATGTCTTAACTTTGGAACTCATCCAAATCCATTATGGAACTTAATTTCCATTATATTGTGCCACCCTTAGTTTAGATTGAGATAAACTTAATTTGTACTTTGTGACAAAGCTAGTATCAATGTAGTACTTTTACAATGAACTAACCATCTATTTGTCACTTCTACAAATATTATACTCTTAGTTCTTCCAAAAGATCATAAGAATACCCTTACTATTGTCCAATGATCATCTTACGAATCATTCTGGTATATGCTCACAACATTTAGAGCATAGGACATATCTGGATTTGTACATATCATAGTATGATTGATATAAATACTCTTTGTGATTTCATACATCAAGTATCAATCTATACTTGATTATTTGTTTCACTTTACCAAATGTCAATACACTTGAATATATCATCAACATTGAACTCATTCAATCCTTTCTGTGCGACAAGAACCTCTCTTGTAGTTTCTATATTGAACTCATTCAATATCTTGTCTATGTACTTCTGGCACAACCATATTAGCGTCTATTGATGCCAAATATTTGGGTTTTGCCTAATTCTTTCATCGGGATGAAATTCTTAATATGTGTTAATAAAAGATTCATTATTTCCAATCAACAATATGTCTTCCACATAATGTATTAGAAACATGTCTTAGCGCTCCCACTTAATTTCTTGCAAATGAAAGCATCTTCATCGTCTCTAATGAACTTTTAAACTCCTTTAACAGTTTCATCACAGTAAAGATTCCAACTCCGCGATGCTCACTTTAACCATTGAAGTTTGCATATGCTTTTAGCATCCTTTGAATTAACAAAACCCTATGGACCGTGTTATGCACATGTCCTAGGTAACGATTCTATTAGAAGAACTTGTTTTGTTTATTCAACTACCATATAACAAATTATATGTAGTGGTTGCTACATTAATCCGTCTAGACTAAATATCACTATGAAAGATCAAATCTTGTCATAATCAACCTTTGAACATTGTTGTGAACTCTTTCCCAATATGTCGACTACTTCATAGATGTGAAACATCCATGTCTATTTCTTTATAGATCCAAACACAACTGTAAGGTCTTACACCTTTCTCGAGGGTCCTTCAAGTTCAAAACTTGATTTCTCGTTCATGGAACTATCACGGATTTTATGGCTTCAAGCCATTTGACGGAGTCAGGGCTCATCATCGCTTCTTTGCATGTAGTCGGTTCATTATTCTCAAATAATGATTTAACTCTCAAATCTTGGTATTTGATTGTTTACCCGACCTACTTGTTTCAATAGGAACTTAGATCTCCATAACCACAACCTTTGAGGCACGTGAGCCATGAGCATTATAGCTGCCTCCGGAACACTTTTCGGCGCTGCGCAACTCTGCACATATAGATAAGGTTCTTTTAACCTTATCAAAGTTCTATTGTCCTCCCACTTTACTTTTCACGAAAAACTCCTTCTCAAGGAAACTTGACATTCTAAGCGACAAACACTTTTGTCTCCGGTGTTATGGAGGAATACTTAACAAAGACAGGTTCATCCGACTTTGGTTGCAAACATCTTTCTTATGTATAGCATACCAATGTTTAAGAAAGGACTACTTGGGTTTTATCCCAAACCATAATTTTATATGGTGTCATTTCAACGGATTATGATGAAGCTCTTTTCAGTGGAAAAACGGTAATCTCTAAAGCTTTTAATCTTTAAAATACAATGGCAGTTTTATGAATTACACCTTCGATCTTACCATGTCAAACAAGGTTTAATTACATATCTCGAACGCTCCATACTCTTATGGTGTTTTGGGAAATGCAAATCCACGGAATGATTCCTTAAATCTTAGGTATTATGCTAAACTTGTAACTCAAATATCTTCCTTTATGATCTTATCATAAACTATTTATATTCTTGTTACAATGATTTTGCACTTCATGTTGAAAGTCTTTGAACTTTTCAAATATTTCACACTTCATCCTTATTAAGTAAATATTCATATATTCACTCAAATTTTCGGAGAAAGCATATGAAGTTGAAATCCATCGCTCTTGACTACACATAATGGACTTCGTACAACAATATGTACAAGTTCCAATAAGCTAGTCATTCGTTCCCTTTTGGCCTACGAATGAGGTTTTAATTATCTCTGGGAAAGTTTCACAAGCGTCATGTGATCAAAAATCAAAAGACTATAAATTCCATCCACATGGAGTTTCTTCATGTTTTCTTTCCAATATAATTTAAACGGCGATGTCACTTCCTAAGTGATCTTTCAATCAATTTGTCTTTTGACATTTTTAGCACTAGTTTTATGGATGTGATTTCTCCAACGAGATTTGTGAATCATCCATCTTTTATGGATTACGGCAATTATTTGAACAACCCTTTTGTTCTCATAATACCTGATAAAACAAATCTTGAAGGCAAGCTTTGATGTTTAACGAGCAACACAATAACCCTTTATTTGTTCTCGATGAATATCATCACATATTATTTTGCTAGTTACTTAGGCCATTGTAGTTCATGAAATCTGTTGTTTCGTATGACGATTCACACCAACAAATTCAGTATCAAATACTTAAGAACCACATTGTTTAATAAGCAAAGAATATAGCCATAACATGTATATCATCTATATACTTAAACTGAACAATTCTAGTCTTTTCTTTTCTGCCATATATTTATGAGATTCTCTTTCAGCATTTCCTTTTCTGTTTGAAAGAATCTATCAACATCAATAGTGGAGTCATACATATGACACATAATCCAAAGCGTGTATAATTAAATACCAATGTCTTTGGACTTGCACTTTGAAGTAGATCACCATCATCAAATGTTTGGTGTTCTTTCAAATTCCTTTCTTTAGTAATCTCTTGGTGTAGTAAATATTTTACCTACATCAAATATTCACCCTTATCATGGAATTATCCATGATCAAGCTACTTTTAGCTTATAAAGATGAATCGTGAGTATAATGTTGTTATCCAAAACCTTTTGGTGAATTAGGACAACTAGTGTCTCCAACCCTTTGCAAATTCTCATCAAATATGAGAACATGACTTTTGCCGTATTATACTCTGTCATGTTGCAACCAAAACTTCGTTTCAGATATCACAATATCTTCCACACATCATGGTTTCTGAAACAACTCTTTCAGATCCTAGATAACCTTGATATTAAGACAATCCTTTGAACATCAAGAATCATGGATACAAACATGATACTCATACACTAACTCTTGGAATTGTCACTCTTGTTTTAATACCAATTATTAAACTTTCATGGAGTAACCGGAACTTACTGAAAGTTTGCAATAGGACTTTTAAACTTTAGATTAACACTTCAAAACAATACGATACCAGTTCGTAAAGTAACTAACCAGAATTCTATAGTTCTATCATCTCAATTATAACTAAGCGCAAGGTGGTAAACGGATGCCAATGACTACAACAACTATGCAAATTCACTTTGATTTAGTTTATGATAAATTTAGTTCTAATTAATAATTAAATTAATCTAGGTGAACTCCCACTCAAAACAATATCCCTCACATTTGTTTTAGTGATCACACGAACCAAATCCACCACATCAAAACCGATCATCACGAGAGTTGCCATAGCTTCAATGGCGAACAATCAACATGTTCATCATATCTCCTATATGACTCATGCTTTACCTTTCGGTGATCCGTGTTCCTGAGACCATGTCTGTACATGCTAGGCTCGTCAAGATCAAACCTTAGCTTCCGCATGAGCAAATCTGGCTTGCCCACGTTGTATACACTTGCGGAATCTAACACACCCGATCATCACGTGGTGCTTCGAAACAACAAGCTTTAGCAACGGTGCTAACTAAGGGTGAACACTTTATGACTTGAAATTCATGTGCATGAGGGATCATCTTATAATGCTACCATCGTCTACTAAGCAATACAAGATGCATAAAGGATTAACATCACATGCAATTCATAATATGTGATATGATATGGCCTTTCTTCTTTGTGCTTCCGATCTCCATCTTCTAGCACGAACATGATCTCCATCATCACCGGCATTGCATCAAGGTCAATGACGCCTCTCCATGGTTGTCGTCCACCGGCTTCAACTATTACAACTACTTTGAATAGACACGCGGGTCTTAACAGAAATTAAAGACAACCATATGGCTCCTGCCGGTTGCCAACTTACAATAAGGAACATTGCATACATCATATATAATCACAATCATGGCCATATCACATCACTGCACACCCCTGCAAAACAAAGTTAGACGCCTCTACTTTCTTTGCATATTTTACGTGGTTTGGGGCTTCCAATAAATGTCGTTCTAACTTACGAACAAGAACCACAACATTGATACTAGTATTGTTAATCACGCGTTGTAAATTGGATCTTAACTATGCTAGGAGAAACAGACACCCGCAAAGCCACTTATGCAATACAAGTTGCATGTCAAGCGTGGAGCAAGTCTCATGAACGATGTCATGTAAGGTTAGCCCGGGCCGCTTCATCCCAACATACCGCAAGATGCAAAGTACACAAGAAGCAATCAACAATAAAAGCATCAACGCCCACAATGACCATTGTGTTCTACTCGTGCAACAGATCTACATATAGACACGGCTCTGATACCACTGTAGGGGTTCGTAGCATGGAAAACAAAATTTTCTATCGCATACAAACAAACAAGCCAAGATCTATCTACTAGATTGTAGCAACGAGTCGATGGAATAACTTACCCTCGAAGATTCCAAAGCGGTTAACGAGAGCAGATTCTCGTGGGTGATGTAGTCGTACTCTTTCCGATCTCAAGATCGCGCAGACGATCCTTCTGGCGCTGCGTTCCGGCAGCGCTCCCGCAGTCGGTCACACGTTCGGTACTCGACGAAGACCTTCCTCTCCCTTGTTCCAGCAGGCAGTGGAGGTTGTAGCACTCTCCTCGCGATTTCGGCAGCACAACGGCGTGGTACCGGAAGTAGAGGGGAGATCTCGCAGGGCTTCGCCTTAAGCCGGAGCGAGTATGGTGGAGTATGAGAGAGAACTATTAGTGGTCTAGGGTTTATACACACCAATTAGAAGGCTCTAAACCGAAGGCTAGGGCAATTAGAAGCTCTAAACCAAAACGGCTCTAAACCGGAGGCTGTGGCTAGGGTTTAGATTTAGAGGATAGGAACTTGTGTGTCTAGAGGAGGAAGCCCTGCCCCTCCTTTTATAGGTGGAGGGGGCCGGCGCGCCAGGGGAGGGAGGGGAGTCCCTCCCCAACTCGGCCTGGTGGAGGCGCCACCGGTTGGAGGAGGGATTCCCTCCCCAACTCGGTTTTGCCCCCTCTTTCCTCTTTTCCTCTCTTTCCTGTTTTAGCCGTTTGACTTTTCAAACTTGCTATTTGACTTTTTAGGATTCAATTTAATCCTTTATTTGGAACAGCGAGAACACTTAGTACATGATGCAATCATTCCAGTATGTAATGACACATTCATGTACCCCTTCCCCTCCGGAGTGCCGGACATTCCGGAACCTTCTAGAACATTCCTGATGAAAACACCGGAATCATTCCCGAACTTCGAAACGGGACTTTCCTTATATGAATCTTATTCTCCGGACCATTCCGGATCACCTCGTGATATCCCGGATCCCATCCGAGACTCCGAACAACATTCGGTCTCTTTCTCATAATACCATAACTACTCAAACAACGTCGAATCCTTAAGTGTGTCTCCCTACGGTTCGTGAATTATGCGGACATGATCGAGACACTTCTCCGAACAATAACCAATAGAGGAATCTGGAAATTCATATGGCTCCCACATATTTCTACGATTACTTTGCGATCGAATGAACCACTTACATACGATACCAATTTCCCTTTGTCTCACGATAGTTTACTTATCCGAGGTTATGATCGTCGGTATCTCTGCATACCTAGTTCAACCTCGTTACCGATAAGTACTCTTTTCTCGTTCCCATGATATGTGATCCCTTGTGAGCCAGTCACATGCTTGCAAGCTAATTGGATGACATTCCACCGAGAGGGCCCAGAGTATATCTATCCGTCATATGGATGGACAAATCCCACTCTTGATCCATGTGTTTCAACCAATACTTTCCGAACACTCAATGCCACCTTTATAGCCACCCAGTTACGGTGTGGTGTTTGATGTCATCAAAGCATCCATCCGGCAAAGGTGATATGCATTATCTCATGGTCGAAGGAATTAGGTTACTATGTATCAGAAAGCATATAGCAATTGAACTATTTAAAATGACTTGATCTTTATGCTACGCTTATCTATAGGAGTATGTCCATCACATCATTCTCCTAATGATATGACCCTGTTGTTAATAACATCTCTATGTTCATGATCAGGAAACCATGATCATATATTAACCAACAAGCTAGTTTAACAAGAGGCTTTACTAGGGACTCTTATTTTAGTTTATAAATCACACAAGTATTAATGTTTCCGGATAATACAATTATAGCATGGTATGTAAACATTTATCATAAGTGTGAAGATATGATAATAACCACTTTATTATTGCCTCTTGGGCATATCTCCAACACTCGTTGTTATCCCGGAGGGAGCGGGAGTTCTAAAGTCTAATAACTCGTGAATTAAATACTGAAATAGTAATGCTAAATAACATTCTAAGTAACAAGATAAAATGCGAGTTTTATGTAAAAAATATATTTTTGTGTTTTTGTATAAGAGAACAATAAGTAAAGTAAAACAAACTGAATGCAGAAATTAAGTATCGTGTATGTAAAAGAGATATGAAACTGCAATGGAGAAAAGTGTTCTCGGGGAGTAGCGGATACATCTCTAGCATTATAAAAGGTTTAAGGTAAAGATTATTATCATGAACATTCTTAACTATGTATGTGTGGGAGGAACTCCATAATTGGACGAATAGGCAGCAACCACTGCTCACATCATCCTCATAACCACAATACACAAGTAATCGATATCAATCGAATTACTGCGCTAGTAAGGGATTTTATCCCATAGGATGTATCTCGTGGCATGGACAATGTTCTGTGAGTTTTCTTGGTTTCCAAATTGATACGTAAGGGGTGCTAACAACTTTATAGTCACCGTAAGTGCTAGCACACTCTGTCTACCAACAAGTAGTTTTCTCCATCAAGTCCCCACAAGAGTAAATATTCAGAGGTCGAATTCTCTCAACATCAAGATGAAGACAACCTAACACATGGTCACATCGATGAATATCACAATAAACTTTATCTTATTTCAATCTCATGCCAGGGTTTCTCCATCTCCCCAAGAACCAATGATCTACTTAGATATGGAGGCAATCAACTTCATGCAAAGATAATGGGATCTATCATAAATGAATAGTACTTATATAAATCTACAATGAGTACGGAAATTACAACAAGATCTATACGAGATGTAGATGAGATGGATGGAGATGGTGGTGATGCAGCGGTTGATGATGGAGATCGATGCCTTAGCCTCTCGGATCTGTGTAGGGTGAAGATGGATCCCGGTGGATGAGTTCCCTCTCCAGATCCCTTCCGGAGGTGAGGTTTTTGTGATTTCTGATCGTTTTGTATGCTGTCTCTCCCTTCTGATTGCACGGGGAAAAACTATTTGAGGAGGCGTTGGCGGCGGGAACTATACGGCCAGAAAAATATTCCCGCCGTATAGTTGGTCGTTAAAGTCTTTGACTCCTGTGATCGCCGTAGGTTTTCTTCTGGTGTTATTGATATTTCCCAAATTAGCAATTTACGCCGTTTTTGACTCCTTTTCACTCCAGTACAACTGATCCAAGAATTGTGTCCATCATATCTATCATATGTCCTGATACTGGTGAAAATAGACATAAAAGATGCGCGCGAACGCCGTAAAATACCAAGATCCTATTACTACAGTGCAAAATAATAATATAAAAGATGATGCAAATATGCACTCATCAGCTGTCGTGAAATTCCATCGCCGCCACCCTACCATCTGTGTGCCTCCTCACCCTGCCATCGCGGTGCCGTTCGCCGCTGCAACACCGCGTACCATCTCTTCTCCATTCGGCTCATCGTCTCGTCCCTTCTCCGACTTTCCACCTCTTGTATGTGTTGCCTGGTGCGCTACCAATCTTGGTCATATTGGGTTGAAATGAAGACCGAACCGAAGTTTCGGTCCCAAATTGTTTCAGTTGTCTATTCTAACAGAACCGGCCGGGCATCATTTTTATCGAATCAATATCTATACCTAATAATAAAGGACGAAGTGTTTCTTACGGGTTCCGCTTTTTTTAGACGGTTTTACCCTCATGCCAATGCCATTGGTAAGTTAAAAAAGCGATTCCACTTTTGTTCAACCGTCACGTAGTCTGCCTAAGGGCATCTCCACCGGCTCGACCCATCCCGTCCGAGTGTGTCCGAAATCGTCCGCGCGGACGCGCGGGATGTGCGCGGCGCCCCAACGGTCCGACCCATCCGGATAAACGCGTCCGGCTCGACCTATCCGTGCATCTAATCTGGGCAATGGTTACATCGGTCCAGATGCGCGCGGACAACGCGGGTGTCCTGCCCATAAGTGATACATTAGTGCTTAAGATAGATATTCATTAGATTAATCCCTACTAGTTATAAAAAGAACAAAATAGGGGGATGCTAATGCTTCTACTGCTACTTCTACGACTGGAGGAGGACGTCACGGCGGCTACTCGCCACCTTTGCTGCAGCCACTGTTGCCGCTGCCGTCGGCCCCGTCGATCGCCGCTCTAGTGGACCAGATGGCCCGCTGCTAGATGTGTTCGTGGTGATGGTCGCGGTCGCGCGCGCATGAGCCACCGCCTTCCTGCGGTCCTCCGCCGCCCGGTTCGCCAGGACCTTGTCCATCTCGGTGGCCCAGTGGTCCCTTGCCTCCTGTTTGGCGAGCTCCTTCGCCTCAGCCGCGAGCAACTCCGTCGGAGGAGTCGGAGACGGAGCCGGAGCCGGAGCCGGAGCACCATTAGGGACGAAGCCCATCACCCACGCTATCCATACGGGGACTGTGATCGGTGCCTCCAGCTGGTCCACCTCCTCCCCCTTATCGTCGTCGTCCTCCGCCACCTCCGTCTCGTCGCCGTCGACGAGACCCCACGCACCGTCACCTCAGCGACCAGAGCCACGAGCTCCTCCTCCGCCGAGTCGGCGACGTGCTCGCGCCACGCCTCTTCCGCGCCGCTGCGCGCTTTGGCGGCGTGGCAAAGCTCGTGGATGGCGACCTTGGCGGCCTCCTTGGCCACCTCCTCTAGCGTGGTCATGGCCGCCTCATGGCGGATCTCGCGAAGAGCCGCTGATGCGGCCTCCAAGGCCATCGCCTCCTTGGCGGCGACGTGGTGTATGTCGCTCACTGCCCATTGGACGGCCATCGTGGCCGCCGCCTCCACCACCCGCTGCAACGCCAACTCGGCGACATGGCCTTCCTCCTCGAAGGCCAGCACCTGCGCATCGCTCATGTGCCGGGCCAACAACGTGGCCTCGAGGTGTACCTCGTCGACCTCCACGTCCGGGTAGCGGGCGCGGCACATCTCTTGGATCTTCGTCCAGTTGGCGATCTTGCGGCGAGACATGGCTGCTGGTGGCTGGCGCTTTTTCGGCTGCTGGTTGTTTTTGCTTTGGGGCTTGTTGTCTCCGCCGTGCCGGCGGCCGTCTTTTATAGACCGCGGCGGAGGCGGGAAATTGCCTTGGGATGCGTGGAAAGTTTTCTCGTGACAGGAAGCGAGGCGCGCGCGGGAAACAATGGCGGAAAACGCCGGTCACGCGCGAAGCCGTCGGCGCTAATAGCCGACGTCGCATCGCCATTCGTCCCATCGCAAGGATGTCAACTGATGACAGCGGGAGGGAGACGGACGTATGGATCGGATCGCTGGACGCGGTCAGCCGGACAGACCGGACCCACGACCATATGACGCATCTCGTCCGACTGCTCAAGGACACGGCCTCCAATTTGTCTCTGCATGATGCCTGTCGCGACGCATTTTTTGCTCAGCAGCTGTATGATTCCCATGTGCTTGAGGGCTTGAGGCTACCATGCGTTGCTGGGTACTGCATTCTGAATATTCATGGAATTGTCACCAATCTAGCCATGATCTCCTACAATGGTTATGATCATATTTCCTTGGAGACGATTGATTCATGTTATATTTGCTTATTGTTTTTGCTCCCAAATTCTTGGGTCTGATCGGTCTGTACATAAAAGAAACATGTAGGTGACTCGGCTTGGCTAAACGGATTTCTTACCCGGCTCTATTCGTGGAAGGTTTTCTCGACCCACTTCCGCCAGAGACCTCGACTAGGGTTATTGTGCTCGATAGATGAACAAATCAATCGAATTTTGTGAGAATTTCTTCGTCAAGGGTCCGATCGAGAGGATATTTGTTGGGGGGGAGGGGGGGCAACTCGTCGAGGGTCAAATAAAATCAACATGTAGCAACAGTGCTTGGGTAATATAATAAAAGAAATAAACGAGTTGTATTAAAACGCTGCATCTGCATCATTATTGCTCAATCTATACGCACTTAATCTGCTATCAGGCAGTAAAAAACTCGGAAATAGCAAATAATAAATAAAAATTATATTGAATTCTAAAAGAGTAGATCAAAAAAATATTATAGATTATATAAAATGAAATGACCAACAAATGCTAGGAATCTCGGGTATATCGATTTTATAAAAAAAATTAGATCACGATGACAATTTTTAAATAAAATTGCTATTTTTTATTGCACGTATGGGCATTTTTTTCTAGTTCCTCTAAACACCGAAAAAAGTACCGATCCGCTAGGGATGAAAGTGGAGCAGAAAGTTTCTGACTTTTTCGCGGAAAAATGAAAAATAAGTAAAAATACGGAAATGGAAACAGAATTTTGCAAAATAAAATAAAAATGAAATTGGTTTGGTGGAAACGGAAAAAAAAAATGAAACAACATTTTTTCAGAGAATAGACGCGGAAACGGAATTTCCGTATAATATGGAATTTTTGTTTTAGGGTCTATGTGCATGGAAAAATCTAATAGACCCATCACAAGATCTTATCAAACCAAACTTGCAAAGCTGCTGATCCTAGAACCGACGACCATGTAATCCCTTCACGCAATCGAGTAGGATTCCATGATTTGATATTTTTATTATTTTCTTGTAAACCTAGCACCTTGCTATAATTAGGGAACAACTTTGTTGGTTTTTTTAAACGCTTGAGATTTGTTGTATGATTTCAGAGTTCTCTTGGTTCTGGGTAAAATCTGTATTGTTCTGCCTTTGTACCGTATTCGGTCCATATCTATTTTTCATAAAATCTGCTTCTGTTTTTGCTTCCGACATTATTGTATTTGTTTCTGCTTCTGAAAAAAATATAAAAACAAATATGACACCGCTTAGTTCCGTCCGTTTTTTATCCGTTTTCATCCCTACGATCCGCCCACCGTCCACCCAAACCCAACTCCTCACCCCCACGTCACCGTCCCGCGTGGACAACTCCAACCCTCGAACCGGTGGCACGTCACCTAAACAGCTGAGACGAACCGGGATTAGAGAGGGAGATTATACAGAACAGGAATCCTCCCGTAGCCTGCGACTTGCCGGTCGCCGCCAAGCAACCGCCACCTCTCCCGGCGAGAATCCCGCCACCGCCGCATCCTCCGCCGTCCCACACCGGTGATCCCGCTCTCCCGCCTGCTGAGTCCGGCTCCCCGCTTTCGGTCCCTTGACCTGCGCCTAACCGTCTAACCCTAGCAGAGAGCAGGGAAGCGCAGCACTGCGGGCTTCCCGGCTCCGGCCGCGTGCAGCAGAAAGCAGCAGGGCTAGCGGCGCGGCAGCACATCAGTCAGCAGGCGCTCCAATCTTCCAACGACAGCAGTCAACTCTCAGCTGAGCCTGGTAGTCCAATCTCCATTTCTCCAAACTTTGCAACATGTTTACGACTGAATTGTACAGTATTAATTAGGTTTGATGTCCAATGAATTGTCTTCACATACTCGAATGTAGAATTGATCGCTCGTATGTTGAACATTTTCTGCAACGGGTTTAGCAAAGAGCAAGTTGAGAAATAAGATGGTGTTTTAGATGATTGCGTACTTACATACATTGAGCGAGACACTTTCTCCAAAGTGAACGAAGATGATATAACTGAGACTGTCATGCCCATGACAAGGCATAAGCCTGACGTATAATTGTCCTTTAACTTTTGAAGGTGTATAGGCTTTTTTATGAAAAATTTAAACTTAATTGTGAATGCTAATATGTTTTATGAAGATGGACCTTCCTGCATCAAAATCCTAGATCCGCCACTGGCTGTGCGCTTCTATATGCCACGGTTGCTTCCTACGTGCGTCCCCTCCTGACCACCTTTCCAGTTGTTGTGCCACGCGATGGCGGCGCCACCTTCCGCCTCCTCCTTGCAGTCTGGGGAGATCCCCGTCGAGAGATCACCTACTGTCTTCGGCGGCGGCGATGACCATGCATCGCCCTCAAGGTATGTGCCATCTCATCTGTCTGTTTGTTCTCCCTCTATGATGCAATGAACCTTGAGCCTGTCTCTTGATTGTTCCCTCACTCAACTAAGCTTACAATCAACTGTGCCGCACAAGTGGCTCGGTTTTGTCATGGGTTGTCTAACCAAGATTGTTGTGCCAAATTGCGGTGTTTGGTCACCTTTAGAAAGCACAGTTCGATCATCGAAACAAAATTCTGATTGGCATAACTGCCCAGAAAGGACAAAGTTGACTAATTAAGGGTTAAGGTTTCGAGTTTGACCTCAGCATAGATATGTTCATTGTTGCATGTACTTCTGCTGCCTTGTCGAATATGGTTGCAGTATATACTAGCTGTTATCTAATGCAAATGCATGATTCAGTTTCCTGAGGGCATCATCTTGGTTAATCATCACACTTGTGTGTTTTGTTGAATGTTTTTATATGGTTTAGACGGTATCCAATCTGCTATCCTGTGCATGTTTCTGCTTTCAGGGCCGAATTGCTTAGTATGGTAAAAAAACATTCACATTTAATTGGGTGGACTGTCGTTGAGGTTGAAGATGATCCATCAGATGTGGAGATGGATGATAAATTCTGGCATGAAATGCTTGATCTTTTCTTTGTACGTGGTAGAGTGTCGAAGAGCAGGGAAGAGGATGACCTTGTCTTCTTTGTCAATAACATGGTACCTCTTAGTCCTGCTGATTTCCCCTTTATGTAGCCTGACATGGTGCTACTCTGTGCAATAGCTCACCATTTGATGATACTGTTTGTTAATGCAGAAAATGCATGGCTATGGGTTCAATGATAAAATGGAAGATCCACCTCCCTTTTTCGTGCGGAGATGGGCCCCTGCGGTAAATAAAGCCAGACTAATTCACTTAACTTCAGATTGGCTAATACATGAGGCTTTTGTGATAGTAGATTCAAGGAAAAAAATTTGAGAAATTATGTGTATCCTTTTTCACTTTTTTGTATTGTGTCCTGTACTGCTGAGTTAATTCAGTTGCAATTATAACAAAGTGTGCTCTATATTCAGTTATCAATTTTGTGTACTCAATATTGTCACAACTCACAACTCACAACTGCTTTTCTGCCCGTAATGTTTTTCTTCTTTATTTCACTTAGCTAATGCAGTGTTTTTAGTTGTTTTTTTGCACTGCACAATCAATTCTTTTGTAAAATATATAAATTTGTACTATTATCCAGTTAAGCTAATAGTTTTTGTTCCTATTGTTAGAGGATATTTTTTCAAGGCAAACATACCTACTGTTTGATTAACCCTCTGTATCTAGGGAGCCGATTCCAACTTTTGTTCTTAACTTCTGAAGGAGCTCTTTTGGGTACATCCTACACAATTTTCATATGTATATAACTTTAATGAACATGCATACTGCAAATTTATATTTGTGAGTTGCATGATGACAATGTTAGAATCCTTACCATTATAATTTTGTATGCATGAACAGATGAACGCCCAATGGTGCAAATCTTTTTGTTTGTGAGGTGTAGATTGCAAGACAACAAATCCTTATCACTGTTATTTTATTCCTTACTTGGTTAACATAGTGTTAGTTGGAGTATCTCTTTTAAGAATGTTCAGTCACTTGGTTAATTATGCTATTTTTTTGCAATTACCAGCTTAACAAGCTCATCAATGTTAATTTATCTGAGATTGATTGGGAACGTTCATTCTATTTGAATTTGGTCGCTCACACGTCATATACTGTCACAGTTGCAATATGCAGGTACGTTTCTCTGGTAATTCTGCTAAAATCTTACTTTTTTTTTGTATATTCTGAACAATTGACTGTAATTATGCATACCAACAACTAAAAACACTTTCTGGTGATCTGATGAAGTAAATCCTCTATGACATTATACACCACTTTTCGTCTGTTAGCCATAGTCAGTTAAAAACTCTACAGATTTTTGGTTCAGAGTTTCTCATCCTTTGTCAAAATGTGATACATAATGATTGTCATGTCATCGAAGTTCCGTGTGAAATACTATTCCTTTTTTCAGCTACAAGGATTAGAAATTTGTCTGATTTAGTGGTACATCCACAGTTTGTTCATTACCTGACTAATCAATTTACGACCACATATCTATCTTTCAGTATGAGTTTAGACTGTAATGTTAGGGGACTCACAGTTCTTAAGAGTTCCAGTAGTATCCATTGTCATGCAAAACAGAACAATTTTTTTGTTACATACCTCAGTTGACCTGTATGTGCTTCTTATAATCAACCTCCGCAGCATTGGGGATCTTCGCACTCGTGCAGAAGAAAGCAAGCGGTTGCCTCCAATTTACAAGGTTTCAAAAACTGTATATGCATCCCCTAGCCGTGTAAATTTCCGTCTTGATCGAAGGAAGGTAAATTTTCTTTGGCATCATCTTTTGACAGACACCGCTTTTAGTGTAAGTAATCTGACATATCTCTTCAACAGGCTGTAGAAACAGTACCTGCGTATCCTAACATTTGTTTCTCAGTTGATGACTTTGATGATCCTTTTGATGCGGTGGTGAGTTCTAATTTAATTCTCCTGCACCATATAACAGTGTGTTCTGGCAATACTTTGCAAACGTTGTAGACGTTGGAAATATGCAACTTGTATTTTCTGGAGGCCAATGGTGGTAGAAATGGGGAAAACACACATGAAATGCCAAAGTGTAAACTACTCTAACAGTAGATGCCTACGGTTGTATTACTGATGCTCCATGGTTTTCCTTTAGATGGATTTTACCATATACTCTGTAAGTTGACCCTAAAGAGTAAAGTGATCTTCTAAATTTGTGCAGGTTTTGTCAGACCCAGAGCACTGCTATTGTGTGATTCTCAATGCACATGATGGGGCAGCATTTCCTGAAGAAACTGAATCAAACAATGCCAGTTCAAACATACAACCTGGGGCCAACTCTGGAAGCAGTGCAGAGAACCCACCAAAGGTCCGTTCTCTTTCTGTATGAAGGTTGTTTTGTAACAGTTTTAGGTTCACGGCATCAGATAATATTTCTATATGAACTATATACCCCCATAGTTCAGGTGGTTGTCCAGACATCTTCTCTATGATTATTGTTCAACTATTTTTACAAAATCCATCCATTTAACTATTCAGGCGCCGTCCCCGCACTGTTGCATGAAGCCGCGAAGCAGTTCCTCAGCCTGCCAAGTGTCAATCCCCATCCCCTTCTCTCTTTTCTCATCTGTTTTCTGCCTGTTTTGTTCTAACCTGTAACTTCACTGGCGACCTTGCTCAAGGTAAGGCCAAGGGCCCTCCAGATAGCACTGCAAGCATCTAACACTCCGCAGTCCGCACCCTCTTCTCTTTGTTGTTTTGTTGATCTATATTTCTACTACTCTGCACTCCCGCATTACTTTCTGCTTGAAACCTAGTTATACTTCAGAAGCTATCTTCTTTTGGGAGACACTTCTGACTGTATGCAGTATTTACCTTGTACCTGTCTCCTTAGGAAGAAATCCATATTACTCGTGCTGCGCCTCTCCAAAATCCAGTTTACACTTTAAATTCAAACCAAAGTAGTGCATACTGCATCCTTTTCAAAATCAATCCTGGCTTTCGTGCTGATTTTGCTACATGGAGTTTACTATGATTTCTACTGCAGAGAACTCTCTTCTCAGGCTATGTCAGCTACCAAAATGTTCGTGAAGCTTATGATGATTAGTATTTCATCCATTTACTCTATTCACTGTGGAACTATTGCACTGATGGAAATATTATCAAGGATTACCTTACCATCGAACCGTTTACTTGCTGTGCAACTAAGCATGTGTTTGCTCTTCAGTAATACTCTATTTCTTACTTGGTCAACACTTTACTCAACCTAGATAGGAGATGTCCTGTTTAAAATTTCAATAGATTTTATAGTTTTCTAACGTATGCTTATCCTAATGTTTTAGCTGGCAGATCCAAATTCGGGAGCTTTCTCTCACTTGGTCAAGACAGTACTAAACTTGATAAACTTTTCATGAGGGGCCCTGAAGGACGCGGGGAAGTTGAAGTTGCTGTTTCTGGGATTGCAGGTCTTCTATGCTCTGTCTATTCCTTTTTTTTTTCGAAATGGGGATGTGCCCCAGCCTCTGCATCAAAATGATGCATATGGCTACTTTATTTCCTTATTATCATCCAAAGTATTACAATTATTACAGCTCAAGGATCAGCTAGAGTTGATACGAAGATCAACCAGCGAAAAAAGGAGAAAGATAAAAATAAAGGCATCATCAGATAGTGATCCTATGATCAAGCCGCCAGCCGCACCGGCTGAAGAAATCCCGTGCAACCGTTTCCAATCGGTTGCAGCTAAACTCCATGGCATCCCGCTGCTCCTCGCACTGGAGATAAGACCACGTATGGATCCTATGAATAACCATAGGGAACACCTGCAAAAAAGGTTATTTTTTTTTGTTTATTAAAAACAGTATCATTGCGTACATTCCAAATAGCCCAAACCACAGCGCAAACTGCCACTCTGATTTGGAATAGATCCTTTTTGGCAATACCGCTTAACCAATTGCCAAAAAGGTTTGTAATATTCTTTGGAGGGGACAAACCAAAAGTAATGAAAATGATGCGCCATATAATTTTAGCCAAAGGACATTCAAAGAACAAGTGTTGGATAGTTCCATCCTTGTCGCAAAAAATGCATTTCTTACAGCCTTGCCAATTTCTCTTAGTGAGATTATCCTTTGTCAAAATGACCTTGCGATGCAGAAACCACATGAAGATCTTGATTTTAAGTGCACTTTCAATTTCCAAATATATTTGCGTAGGTATTTTGTGTGATCATCTAACAAGTCGAGGTACATTTACTTGACAGTAAAAACACCTGAGTTCGTGAGACCCCAAATGAAAGAATCATTCTCCTCCGATAGTTGGACATGCATTAATCGCTCCACTAACTCTAACCAGAGCGCCCACTTGTTGGGAGTTAGTGTCCTCCTAAACGTAATATGTAGTGGTCGTTGTTCTAAAACATCAGCCACCGAAACTTGTTTTCGTTCAGTTATGTTATATAGGGACGGATATTGCTGAGCTAAGGGGATGTCACCTATCCAACTATCTTCCCAAAATCTAGTATCCTTGTCGTTCCCTACTTTAAAAGATCCCCGGCTAAAAAAAATCTTCTTTAACTTTCATCAAACCTTTCCAAAATGGTGAGTCGTATGGTTTTATAGTGACTTGAGAGAGAGTTTTAGACTGAAGGTATTTGTTTCGAAGTAGCTCTTGCCATACCCCGTCTTCATTTAATAATTTAAAGAGCTATTTACTAAGAAGACACTTGTTTTTTAACTCTAAAACCTCAATGCCCAAGCCTCCCTGATCCTTCGGTCGACAAATAATATTCCATCTAGATAGTCTATATTTTCTCTTATGGCCATCGCTCTGCCAAAAGAAACGTGATCTATAAAAGTCTAACCTTTTCCTCACCCCCACTGGAATCTCGAAAAAAGAGAGCATAAACATTGGCAAGCTTGTTAGAACCGAATTAATTAGTATTAAACAATCTCTATATGATAAAAGTTTTCCTATCCAACTGCTTAACTTCCGTTCAAATCTGTCCTCAATTGGTTTCCTTTCACTTTTTTTAATTTCCTATAGTGGATAGGAATTCCTAGATATTTGAAAGGAAAAGAACCCCTCTCGCACCCAAAAAGAAGTTTGTATTGATCCGCTATCCTAACAAAAAATCTTGCTCTTATGAAAATTAATTTTAAGACCAGACAATTGTTCAAACATGCAAAGAATCAATTTCATGTTTAAAGCTTTTTCTAAATCATGTTCCATGAAAATAACTGTGTCATACGCATACTGAAGAATAGACACCCCTCCCTCAACTAGATGAGGAATGAGTCCTTTAACTTGGCCGTCTTCTTTGGCCCTATTGATAATTATTGCAAGCATATCGGCGACAATATTAAATAAAATAGGAGAAAGTGGATCCTCTTGTCTAAGCCGTTTCCGAGTTTGAAAATAATGTCCAATATCATCATTAACTCTAACCCCAACACTATAGTTTTTTAAATTATCATGTCCGGTAATAGTTCCTTCATCCTGCTCTAACTGAAAGATTTTTTTTCTTCTATGTTTGCCATTAGCTATTAAGTGAAAATATTTTGTATTATCTTTTAAAATGGAGGGAGGATTTCACTTTTCCGGCCTCTGCACCAACTAGGGATGCACACGGCCATTAAGCATGAGTAGCAGGATTTTTAAACATAGTTAAGCACCAAGCCTGGTCCTCAAGAGTTCCATTTTCAACAATAACCAACTTTATAGTGTTCAGAAGTTGTAACAAAGATACTTCATGACCTACTGAATATTAGTTTCGACTCTTCCACAACCCTCAAATATGCCCATGCACTTTCGTTTTGCTCTAGCTGTACTGCAAGTTGTCGACTTGTCAAACTGAAACTATTATTCTTTTTCTAAACTAGATCAAAGCCGTGAGAGATCGAAGAAAGATCCTGGTGATAACTTCCGGGTTCTTGTTCATAAGGCGGCTTCTGTAGCGTCGAAGTTAGCAAAGCATGCCTACGAGGCTGCATCTCCCAACAAACGATTGGATGATGAGCTTCTTCCTCTGAAGTGTTGTTTGATGTCAGTATCTCTTCCTTGGGACTACATTGCCCACGACCTGCTGCACAAGGTGAGGTCTTTATAATTATTTCTGGATGATGTCCAGATTGTGTTGATATTCAAAATTGTTGCAATACTCTCCCCTTTTCTAGCTTATTTTCCTCATGCCAGTCAGATATTTTGTATTATTGCCATTACCGAGTCAATTATTGATTATGTTCTTGACGAAGAGGAACCGGTCACTATTGTTAATGTGATTAACATGTTTCCATGTGAATATTATTACTTGCGACTGTCAGAAATAAATTGTACTGGCATCTGATTGAAATACAAGAGTGGATTAGGTTCTGCTAGTATTGGATGTAATTCACCAACATAATTGTTCAGGTCTAATTACTTCTGCTCATGATTAAATCTTGACATATTCTGTCATGCACCAGGAAACACCACCATTGGATTTCTGAGGCTGTAATGTAAAGAGGTGGTTCGTAAAGATTGTGCAGAAATTTGTGGATGAATATGCTGTAGACTCAGATGGCATATGAGAAAGGATGGAGCTACCCAAGAAACTGAGATTTTATGTACATGTACTTTATTAGACCAAACTTTTATAGTGTGAGCTTGGCTCTGTGTAGACTTGATGACTGGGGCATGTAAATATTGAGTGGTTTTCTCCTTCCGAGAAAATAATAATAATAAGTGTATTGTTTTTTCTATGTCACGTTTGATACAAATTTACAGTTTTCATCGATGAAAAGACAGTGGCATTGTCAACCCCTTCAGTTTTGAAGAACAATTATTAACCAGAGAAAATTAAGGGGTGAGTAGACATGCCTCGTGAAGTTGACAAGAAGAGCCTAAAGAGTAAGATTGCCCTTGGATTTGGTGGATAGAATCCTGTGACACCGCCAACCATACGGATCAACCAGTTTGATGGTGATATCCTATCTACTCAAACACCCAGCATCAGCATAGTTCTAGTCAAACACCACTGGTATTTTTCCACTAGTGACTAACTTGAATGGATACTACGAAAATTATCTTGAAGGAAAATGTACACGAGCAGAAAATGATAGAGAGACGAGGTGTTTTGATCCTTGATTTTTGTGATTTAGTCACATGAAAATGTAGGTAGGTTTCAGTTATGTGATAGTGATACTGAATCCACTGAATCCGTTAGTTCTGATTATGTCAAGACAGCACGAAGTCAGCTGGAACAGTTTCAGCACACGGTGCACCAATTACCAGAGGACTCCTCTCAGTGGACACCTCTAAGATCTGGTGCGCTGTAATGAAGATGGCATGCCTGATGCCCGCGTGTGCCCTCTACTCCATTTGACGCCAACAGGACAGGATCTGGAATACAGTGACGCGCCCATCACTCCATGGGCTATAGTGTTAACAAAAAAAAGGCCTGCAGATCTTAGTTTCAGCCACCAATATGTTGGTTACAACTTGCAATCTCAACTGCCACACATCCCGAGTTCAGGACGCACAAAGAGTCGGTGGCTCAAGGCTTTGTCTTGCCTGCACATTTAGTGACCCCGCGTGCAGCGTCTGCGATCTTGTTGGAGTGTGGAGGGACTTGACATCATGGGATATGTCACGGTGCTGGCCCTATGTACCTGCAGGCACCATTCAAGGTCTGCGACCGACAGAGGAGCTATTAACTGCAGGCTGTCATAGATACACATTAGAATTCAGATGCATAAACAAGCCACGAGCTCCATTTTTTCGGTGACAAATGCATGCAGCATTGTATTTCTGTGATCTGCTACAAATGCACTTCACATCACTAGTTGAGGCTTAGAGCATCTTCACTCGTTGGGTGTTTCCGGACCGAAATCCGACACTATTTGGCGTCGGATGTATACAACTTTCGGCTTGGGAATATCCGGTTTTCCACCCGCGTTCCCAAGCAAACCCAAAAATCGACGATATATTTGAAAGTTCTTCTTTCCGTATCCACCCATGAGAAAGGCCAGGTCCGTGTTCCTCTTCTTCATGGCGAAGTTGGCCTTGAGCAGGTCAAGCTTGATGCCTTGGTTCTGCAGCAGCTGACACCACCTTTCCTCGGACTTCTCCTCCCTCTTGTCGGCATGGGCCTTCGCATCAGCCATGCACGGTCGATGCATGAAGACATTCGGCAGGCGCACCCATAGCCTTTAGCGCCTTGAAATTCTTCTGGCCAAGCTCTTGCCGCCCTTCGGTGGCAGCTACAGGTGGCGCTTCGGGGTTGTAGACGCCGTCCTTGGCTTTGGCGAGTGACACACAAGTGTCCTCCCACTTATGACACTTATCGATCCTATGGAATACATGGTGAAACCTGAACTCAGTCTTGGTGTCGTTGCGGTACATGCCGAGAGAACGGGCTAGCTGCAAACAAGCGAAGGGTCAGTCGCAAACATGGCATGAACTCGGCGATGCGTCAGTCGCAAACACGGCGAATTGATTTACCCTGTTTTCCATATTGGCACCGCTTTCTGGGCGATGCTCGATTTCCTCTTGGATCCCATGCCATTTGCTACACGCTTGTTACACGAACCCCTAATGGTTCATCATGGCCTTCTCGCCGCGTTTCATGTGGACCTTATTGAAGTACGGATCCATTAGCTTTCCCTCGTCAAACGCAATCTTGATATGCCTCCAATAGTTCTTCGAGTTTCCATTCGTGCCGGTGATCGCGTCGAGGCTCACCACCTTCCATGCTTTGGTGAGGCACTCGTCTTCAAGGGTTTTCCACTTGATGCAGGGCTCGGACGATGGTGCCATCTTCTGCTTCCTCTTCCTCTTCCCCTTTGCCCTTGGTCATCATTGGGGTTTCCTCTTCGGCTTCCTCTTCCTCTTTCCCTTGCGCCTGGTCATCGCTGGCTTCTTCATCCGCCTGGCTTTCGGTGAGCTACTGCGATTCAAGGTCATGGTCGGCGTCGGTGCGGGATTGCAGTTGTGTGAAGAATGAGCCCGTGCCCGCAACAAAGCTGGAAGCGATCTCGGCCATGAAGGAGTCGCCCGACATTCCGCCAAACAAGATGCGCACGTCTGTGTCGTCGAGCTGGATGGAGGACCCGGCTCCCTTGTTTTGGGCGAAGGCCAGGGGACCGCGTTGCAACGTCTGCGACCCGTTATACGAGGGAGATCCGTCGTAGGGCATGTTGATGTTGACATTGAAGCCGGGCGGACCACGAGGTGCAGGGCAGTGGGGGAAGACCACGTTAGGGTTGAATCCGCCCAGCTGGTTGCCGTCGAACTCGAGGGATGCCGAGAACCTCGAGCGCGACATCATCTGGCTCTCTTTGAATAGCGTTGGCGAGCACGGCGAGAAGCTCGCCGGAGATCCGACGCTGGCCTGACTTCCCCACGGTAAGCCGTACTGCCCAGCGTAGAGAGGCGGATGGCCCATGGCCGCTCGAGTAGCCGCCATGTTGCGCTCGGACACCGCTTTAGCCTCCATGGCCGCCTGCGCCTCCTCCTCGGCTTCCAGCTTCTTCTTCAACTTCTCCTTCCTTTTCCTTGGGCCCTCTGTTTTGTCTTTACTTCGTTGGCAGTCCTTCTCCCAGGTTGCGTCTGTCTAGCCCTCTGGCTTCGGCTACGACGCTCTCAGCTTTCTCAGCTTTGGCTACGCAGGATTGCCGGTGATGGTGCGAGGATTGGCAAATATTTTGGGCGGCATGGCGGGCAGAGCTTGGGGAATTGGCGGGAGGTGTGGACGATAGGTGAGGAATGGGGAAGAAATGGAGGGAATGGGAAGAAATGGAGGGAAATTGAAAAATGGAGGAAACTCGGCTTTGATCGCCGACGGCTCTCGTCAACCCGTTTTTTCGTTTTATCTGGCGCTTTCTAGGTGACACCCAGCGCGTTAGGTTCGGTCTGGAAGACCGAATGAAACTTAGGCCAAATCTGATAATAAACGGGATGCTAAAAACGCGATTGGGGGAATTTTTGCGTCCAGATAAAAACAAATACTAAAGAGACCCTCACGATAATGCTAGTGGAGATGCTCTTAGCTAGCTTGCCAAAGTAAAACTAGACGTGCCGATAGTGGACTTCCCTTCTCTAGCCATGTAACTTAAGATCCTCTCCTAGAAGAAAAGACGTGGAGTTACCAAGCTAGTGTATCACCAATTCACCACGAAATGAACATAAATGGGACCATGCACGTGTTGCCTTGGCCCCTCACAGATGACGCAAATGTAAGTACAACCCTGTTGTCAGGTCTACAACTACCTGTAATAAGCTAAACGAGCGCAACAGAGTGTCGACTGCAACAGCGCTTGGAATTCACGCTATCCCGCTCCTCTATTTATAGTCCTCACACTGACATGGACGCTTCCATCAGTTCAATTGCACGGACAGGAAATGGCTTTCCTAGCGCTCCTGTTGTTGCTTTCACTGTCCGCTTCGGCAGCACACGGCCGCTATCGCCCCGGCCGCTGGATCAACGCCCACGCCACCTTCTACGGCGGCGGCGACGCCTCTGGCACCATGGGTAGTCAATTATTAGCTTCTACAACCATTTTTGCGCATTGATCGGCTGATTCCTGCCTAGACTGTATGTGACCGTCCGTTGCAGGAGGCGCGTGCGGGTACGGCAACCTGTACAGCCAGGGATACGGCACCGACACGACGGCGCTGAGCACGGCGCTGTTCGGCAGCGGGCTGAGCTGCGGCGCGTGCTTCCAGCTGCGGTGCGCGGGGACGTCGTCGTGCCTTCGGGGATCCATCCTGGTGACGGCCACCAACCTCTGCCCGCCCAACTACGCGCTGCCCAACGACAACGGAGGCTGGTGCAACCCGCCGCTACACCACTTCGACCTCTCCCAGCCGGCGTTCCTCCGCATCGCCAGGTACCAAGCCGGTATCGTCCCCGTTGCCTACCGCCGGTGAGCTAACGACTCTCTCACTCAAAATCTGCATATGCTCCCGAGCTCCTCTTCTGTTCAGTCTTCAGAGTCAGGCACGCACTGGCTAGCTAGCTGATATTGTCTTGACTCTGTACAATATATATATGCAGGGTGTCGTGCAGGCGGAGAGGCGGCATCCGGTTCACCATCAGCGGCCACTCCTACTTCAACCTCGTGCTGGTGACCAACGTGGGCGGAGCCGGCGACGTGCACGCGGTGGCCGTGAAGGGCGCCAGGACGCGGTGGCAGCAAATGTCCCGGAACTGGGGGCAGAACTGGCAGAGCGGCGCGCTCCTCGACGGCCAGGCGCTGTCCTTCATGGTGACCGCCAGCGACCGCCGCTCCGTCGTGTCGCGCAACGTCGCGCCGGCCGGCTGGGCCTTCGGCCAGACCTTCACCGGCGGCCAGTTCCGTTGAGATCGATCGAGTAAGACTCAAGACCAGAGCGCATCAGACACCGGCCACTGCTATCTAGTATCTACTCCATAGAATGTTGAGTATGGTATATAGAAACGAATGCACGGCGCACGTCTTCATGTATAATCGTGTCGTGTGAGCTCGCGTCAGTATGACATGTTTCAAACACATAATCTCATAGGAAGCGCTGCAGTTTGTACTACAATAGCTTTTCAAAATTCCCATATTTTTCATGTTCTGTTTTGCGTCGAGGCGAGGACCAAGAGCCCAAAGGTGCTCGTTCAGTTCTGTAGTGTGATAACGATATACGAGTGAGTCACGTTTTTGGGTGTTTTTTGTTTGAAATGGGAACTTCGTTCCGGCCTCTGCATCGAGTGAACAAAGAAAAGATCTAAGCATCCTGAAGCCACCTAGTAGGGCATGTAACCAGCCACCCTGGTTATAGATAGCCCATACAACCGCTTGCATCCAATATCTATAGGTCCCCGTTGCTCCATAGGAAGAAGGTAAGACCACATTTGTATCGGGAGGACGTCCCATGCATAACCTGTAAAAAATCAGGAGTTGCTACTCTTATTAAAAATCATATTGTTTTGACAATCCCAAATTTCCCAAACTAAAGCACAAACCCCGATCCTAATTCAAGCCTTTGCGATTTTGTCTACTCTTTTAACCAATTGCCAAACAAATTAGTTATATTAGCATGTGGATTAACATTAAAAATAAAATGCAAAACTTTCTGAATAAGTCGTGCCAAAGAACATGGAATAAATAGATGATTGATTGTTCCCTCGTAGTCAGAAAAGACACATTTTTTATACCCATGCTATTGTCTCCTAATAAGATTATTCTTATTAATTAAGTATCACCTTCTTAGTATCCCTTCACCTTTTAGAGGCCTCCTCACTCTCACTCATCACTCACTCGCTCACTCACTCACGCAACCATCTCTAATGTCCCATCACCTTCTGCAAACCCTCAAGAAAACCCCAACCACGCCGGCGATGGAGAAGAACGGCACGGTGGCCATCGTCGCCTCCAAGACGGCCGACGAGGAGGCCCCCATCCCCATATAGGCCCCCGTCGAGGCATTGAAGGCAACCGCCATCCCCGTCCAGACCCCCGCACTACTAGGAAAATGGCCTTTAGTGGCGCACCTGGAAACATCATCTGTGGCGCACTAGCAGTGCGCCACGGGCCTTGCGCTACGGCTATCTCTCAGCCGTGGCGCACTGCCTAGTGCGCCACGGTTGTGTAGAGACAGGCGTAGCGCACCTGCTAGTGCGTCACAGATGTTTGGGCAGGTGCGCTACCCCTGGGATCTTCTGTGGCGCACTACCTAGTGCTCCACTAAGCTTCCATAGTGCGCTTTAGGTGTAGTGCGCCACAGAAGGTAGACTATGTGCGCCACAGATGTATTTTTTGTTTTTTTAATTTCCGAGCCAGATTATATGCAATACAGATTATATACAATAATACAGCAGATATACACACACAGATACAAGATATACAATTATATATAAATACTCAATATGAAAAACAAGATTGAAACAAATACATATAGATAAGTCTCATACATGAATACATAGTCTAAGTTACATTGTTTCGATCATGTTACAAAGTAGTAGTTGGTGACATGCGAATACATGTGTCGATCGAACAAGTTAGAGCTCGGAAGCTCGCCTAGACATCTAAACTAGCTAGCTAGACACAAACGCGGGATAAATAACCAAAGAAGATAAGCATGATCACCGCCGCGACGAAGGTGTATGTCTTCATCCGGTTCCTTGTCCTAACTCCCGCTAGATAGCGCGTGTATCTAGCTTCCGCCTCCGTCATAGTGTTGTACCCTTTGTAGCTATTGCCGCTGAAACGGTGCACCTGTCTCCGGCAGTCTTCCCAATCATCGTAGACTCCGGGAACCCGTCCCTTGTACACGACGTACCACGTCATCTATAAGTTGACAATAATAATTAACCGATGATTGAAAAAAACATATATAATTAAAGTCGCATATGAAGATACACTTATAGAAAGTACTCCTGAATCAAAAAGACCAAACTCAAAAAGCATGCCTCATATATAACTAGGTTGTTCGACACAGGAATATGCTACGATGGAACTGTTCGCCAAGTAGGATGCACAACACCTGGACCTGTGCATAGCACAAGGCGAACAATCCCATCGCAGCACATTCACATATAGTGTGCCACGATATTTCAATCATCGGCATTATTCTCGAAAAAGACCAAAGTAACTCAAAAAGCATGCCTCATATATATACATAGGTCGTTGGACACAGGAATATGCTATGATGGAACCGTTCGCCAAGTAGGATGCACAACACCTGGACCTGTGCATAGCACAAGGCGAACAATCCCATCGTAGCACATTCACATATATAGTGTGCCACGACATTTCAATCATCGGCACTATTCTCGAAGAAGACCAAAGTAGCTCGAAAAGAATGCCTCATATATAACTAGCTAGGTCGTTGGACACAGGAATATGCTATGACGGAACAGTTAGCCAAGTAGGATGCATAATTCCTGGACTTGTGCATATCACAAGGCTAACTATCCCGTCATAGCATATTCACATATATATTGTGCCACAACATTTCAATCATCGGCATATTCTCGAAAAAGACAAAAATAACTCGAAAAGAATGCCTCATATATATACATAGGTCGTTGGACACAGGAATATGCTACGATGGAACTGTGAGCCAAGTAGGATGCACAAGACCTGGACTTGTGCATATCACAAGGCTCACAATCCCATCGTAGCACATTCACATATATAGTGTGCCACGACATTTCAATCATCGGCATTATTCTCGAAAAATACCAAAGTAGCTCGAAAAGAATGCCTCATATATAACTAGCTAGGTCGTTGGACACAGGAATATGCTATGACGGAACCGTTAGCCAAGTAGGATGCACAATTCCTGGACTTGTGCATATCACAAGGATAACTATCCCGTCATAGCACATTCACATATATATTGTGCCACGACATTTCAATCATCGACATATTCTCGAAAAAGACAAAAATAACTCGAAAAGAATGCCTCATATATATACATAGGTCGTTGGACACAGGAATATGCTACGATGGAACGGTGAGCCAAGTAGGATGCACAAGACCTGTACTTGTGCATATCACAAGGCTCACAATCCCATCGTAGCACATTCACATATATAGTGTGCCACGACATTTCAATCATCGGCATTATTCTCGAAAAAAGAGTAAGGAAAAAAAGAAGGACCAAATTGAGCAAAGGACCAAAGAGTAAGCAAAAAAACCAAGCATTGATTGATATATAATAATAATAAGCAAAATAAGTAAGCGATGATTCATAAACCTAATAAGATAAGTACAATTGTCCACACACACACAAAGGTCATCTATAGTTTGTAACTACAACTAGGCCAACATCAAGCCTTCTGGCTCGGCTTAGGGAACGGGAGGACGCCTTGTCTCTTCATGAACTTCCTATAGTCACCCTGCATCTCTAGGCGATCTTCTATGTCACGGTTATTCGGGATATTTCCTCCGTAGAAGATCCCCCCCGAAGTCATGACATCACGAAAGATGATTGCCCCAAACTGCTGCTGGATGCGATACATCTCTTGTCTAATATCTGAATCATTGATCTTGGCCTTTGCTTCGGCCCACTGTTTGAGATGATCTGGCAACGTAGAATTATGCTGGTCAAGTAGGAACGCCCTCATGTGATGGAGTGCGTAGTAGGCTTCCTTCTTACTGTTTTCCGGCTGCTTCACGCAGGGGAACTCCGTTACGTGGTTGAAGATGTGCCTACCGAACTTGACATTCGTACGCACGAAGGTGGTGCCTTCCGTCGAGGCAAAGCCAGTGAGAGCATCATCCAGAACTTCCTTGATCTTGTCGTAGTTTTTCTTCTTTTCTAGACTCCCCGAGTCGAAATACGTGGCGTGGGAATGCTTCGGCGATAAGGAGATGAGCGTGCAGTGTTCATCTCTGCGCAAAAAATTCAAATGGAATGTGTTGGAAAAAGAATGATGATGATCTAATAAAGCCAATCGACGGTGGCGAGTGAATAACGACTTACTCGGGAAAGTAAGGCACGGGAATGTATTCCTTTGTCTTGTTCGCCACGAGGATTCTTTTTAGGTACGAGGCCACGATACGTCGTTCGGCGGGGGAACCCAAGCAGCCGTCACGCATGTAGTAGGGGTCCACTATAGCGATGCCCGATGTGTTCTCTCTAATGATCTGCATGGCCAGGCTGAGAGAAAACAGACGGACCATGGTATAGTGCAGCGGGTATAGGTGGAACATATTGAAGATGTCGTCGAACTGCAGGAAGAACAGATCCGCAGGGGCATTGTCGACGAAGCCCAAGCCTGGTGGCACCTTAACCACGAATACCGGGTGTGAGGGATCTTTCTCCGATAGAAGACGTCTCTCTATCGTCAGCACGCCGTCATGCACACTCTACAGTTCCGAACTGGCGAGCTTCCGCAAATTCTTAGGTAGCATGGGCTCACCCGCCACATGAATCCTCCACATAATACCCTCGGGTCTTGGTGGCCCGTCCCGAAACCTGATCGGATTCGCAGTTGTTGACGCCACCGGCTGGCTCGAGCTGCTAGATTTTCTTTTCCTACCCTTTTTTCCTTTTGGAGAGCGGGCAGGCACCGCAATCTGAGCACCGACCGCCCTATGTAGTGTGTCAGGGCTTAGAATAAAGGGCCGGTTGGTTGTATCAGCTGGCTCTATAAAGGCGCAAGCTGGAGGCGTCTCCTGAGAACCAAACAGACGCTTGGTGATAGTGGCTTTCTCTATGGAGCCACCAGCTAGGTCTTCTTCGTTGCCAAACTGAGTGCTGAAGAAGTGATCATTCCAGTCTTCGTCGTCCTCGGCCGGATCCTGCGCCATGTGCATATCATCAACATGATCATCCGACCCACCGCGTGGAGGTGACGGCGAGGGCGGTAAGGGGGCCTTGCCACCGCTTGTCGCTGGCACGACAGGCGGTGTTGTTGTCTGTGGCGTGATGGCCCCCGCTGTCCCCAAACAGATCATGCTCTTTGGCCATAGCAAGAATAAGCCGAAGCAAGTTCTGAGGACAGACGGCTCTTCTTCATCCGCTCCTGGGGGTTGAATTGGAGGTTCCAGGTCGTCACAACCCCTTAGCACCCGACTAATTTTAACCCTGTGCACGCTATCTGACATCGGCCTTGAGTGGAACGTGCGCTGCAAGGGTTGAACGATGGTACCCTTGGCAACATCCCTCAGCTCGTTGTTCACGTAGCATAAGAGATTGCAAGGAACATCCGTCTGCGGAAAACATGTACGGCGTCGTCAGAGATGCCATAAGAGTAATAGATGGCATGAAAGGCGGTAATTAAAGCAATTTGTTTACCGTGATGGCGTCGAGATCGGCTAATGTCGACGCACCGCATACGGCGACGGGCGTGCAAGAGACGGAAGGGCTGCTTGATGGCGCGGTGCTGGCCGCCGGTGTATTCTCCCTACCGACGGGTGCTTGTATCTCCGGTGCCGCCGCGACGATGGCAGGGGGCACCAACATGTACTCCGGCGCCGCGGTGATGGCAGGGGGAGTCACCAACACTTGCGGCGCCGCGGTGCTAGCGGGCAGAGTCACGAACACGTAGTTCGCCTGATTCGTCGGCGCCGCGTTGTTCGAGTGGCTGCTGACCATGCTTGGAATCGGGCACGACCCTACTCGACCACCCGCACTCCAGTTCGCTATTGACTCCACCAAGGTAGGCAGGAAGGACGTGAGGGTGATTGCCAGGTTGTCTTGGACGATCTGCGGGATCCACGCCACTTGTGCCTTAAGTTCTTGAACCTCGCGGTTTTCCTCCTCGCTCCTTCCCGACGGCGCCACATGCGTCCTCGGCGGTGGACCAAAATGATCCACCCAATTCTTACCCTCGAGGCCGGCCAGACGGCCAGCCGACGACGGCTTCTTCGTAACCGGCTCTATTTTCTTGGCCCGGTTCATCGCCCTGTTAAAAGGGTTATCCCACCGGGTGGCCGCCGTCGACCCCTGGGATGAGGAACCCTGGGATCCATGACTAGCAACAATTTCCTCCTCCTGCAGAAGAAGTAACAGTGAATCATTTAGATCATCGATTAGATTGCAATCGAGTTGATCCGCGGTAATTAGATTATACTTACCACAATTTCCTCGAATTCCTTCACCGCAGGATCCGCGGTGAGTTGTTTGGTTTTTGGGTCCACATGGTAACGTGCCCTGATGAAGTTTCGAACCTGCCCGGGTTCGAATTTAGCAAAGGGGTTTTCTATCCCCTTGGATCTATACTCTTCGTCCTCCTTATTCCATTTGGCCTCCGCGGTTCTGTATCCACCAGATCCGAGATGGTGATGACCTATATTCATCGCCTGCAGCACCTTTCCCCGATTACTATTGGCCAGGGCTCTTTCGGATTCACACCTCTCCTTGAACTCCCGGAACTGATCTTCGGTGATCTGTGGGTCAATCTTCTGGATCTCCTCGAGACTTTTGCCTTCTTTATAGATCTTCTTATTTATCCGGGTTCTCCAGCTGGCCAGGGCGGTGCTCATCTTTGTGAGGGCGGATTTGTTTACTTCGTTCCCATGATAATTTGTGTCCTGATACTTAGCGGGGAACTTGTATCTTGCGTGCAGCTTCTCGAAGAGGAGTGTGCGCAAGTGGCCATTATCTTTATGCCGGAGATTCTCGGTGTTGATCGAGATGGTTATCCGGGTGATCGCCGCCACTTGCCCACCGTACTCTTTGATGACAAGGTCAGGCTCCAAAGGAACACCAGTTGGGCTCACTTCGGTAATTTCCTCCCTGACCGTGCCGACCGTGTTCGGGCGCCGGTCCTTCGGCTTCTTCTTCTTCTTCTTCTTCTTAGGAGGGTTGCTACCACTCCTTGTGCCCTCGCCGCCATCAGTGGTTTCATCGTCCGCCGTTCCTTCGGCTTCTTCCTCCGCGTCTTCCATCTCATCATCCTCGCTCTCCGAAGGATGGTATTCTTCATCGTCTTCTAGCCGCTGGGCCGCCTCCCAGAATGTCAATTGTTTATTCGGAGGTCTGAGTTCTCCTTCAGCACTGATGCGCTTAGAACATCCAGCCTCGTCGTTGTCACACATCTTTGCACTAATAAAAAACAAATAATTGGTTAAATGCACGGAAAAATCCAGCATGACCTTTACTAATTTTCTTAAACTAGGAGTACCCGATTTCTTCCGAAACGGAAGTTAATCAACATTCCGGCAAAAATCGGGACTCATTTCATACAAGAACCTACATATATATGGCCAGCATAGCTAGCACACAATAAATGGCCATCATAGCCAGCACAACCAGCATAAATGGCCCAGTATAGCCAGCAAATAGTATACACAGCAGCTTTGCACAATAGTTTCAGGTTTGCACAAATAGTACACACATGTTTCACAAATAGTACACACAACAGCAAGCATAAAGGTTTCAGCAGTTTCAGGTTTCAGTATAGACAGCAGCACCACTACTCTAGACAGGTTTCAGGTTTCAGGTTTCAGTATAGACAACAACACCACCACAGATGTATAAACAATAACAATTTAGACTGGCTACTATATGCAGTTAAAAAAGAAAGATTAAGATGCCTGAGTGGAGCTTCATGAGTCTCTGAGGGAGCAACAGGTTATGACAATAAAACTTTTCCCCTGTTACCAGATATGTATTTCTTTCTAGGAACCAAAAAAATGGTGTGATTGGATTCCAGCAGCTGAATGGTGGTACATCTGCTCTTATCGAACATCAATCAAAATGTCACCTTTTTGAGCCTTGTTATGAGTACCGCACCCCTGTTACACCACATATCAATACCTTGCAACATCTCTCCTGAGGATCAGGTCACTATTCGGCAAAAGGATCATATGCTCAAAATATTATAGCAAAACCCATTGAAAGCTCAAAACAAGATGAAGAAGTTTGCTGAAACTCACAGAACTGAGAGATCATTTGAGGTAGGAAACTTTGTATACCTAAAGATGCAGCCCTACCCTAAGACATCATTGGGCCTAAGGAATGCTTTGAAACTAACCTCAAAATGGCATGGACCATTCAGAGTGCTAAAGAAAGTGGGCAAGGTATCCTACCAAATTCAGTTGCCAGCAGAAGCCCAGCTACACAATATATTTCATGTCAATCAGTTGAAGAAACACATTGGGAAAATGCAATACCAAACACAAGATTGCCTCTGGTTACAACTGATGGAAAGATCAAAACAGCCCTACTAGCAGTCCTAGAACAAAGATAAAATACCAAGAAGTGCAGTAGCTTATGATATCGTAGTACAAAAATGGTTAATCCACTGGGAGAACATGAGTGTACAAGATGCAACCTGGGAAGATGCACCTTTCATACAAAGCACCTTCCCATAATTAAGCACAAAGCACCTTTCATACAGAATCCAATCACACCAAACTAAGCACAAAGCTCTATGTATGTTTCCTTTCAGTCCCCCACCCAGCTGCTCCCCCCCTCCTCGCTCTTTTCCCCGACCCTGGATGCCTATTGATACTATATGCCTTGCTGTCAAGGCAAATACAGACACAGACGAATTGTTCAATGTTCACCTAGAAATAATTGATACATTGCCAAATATCTTCAACACTCTCACACATACCTTGTTTGTGTAGGCTCCTGCATGGTAAACATCTGTGTTTTCTTTAGTAAGTGAAAAAAATTGAGGTCATGCATGAGGGTAGAATATGTTCCACTCATTATACCTTTATTAAAGGTTCAGATTGCATTGTGGAACACAAACTATCAGTAGCATCTGGCAAGGCAAGGATATTTACCTATCAGTAGCATATGTCAAGGCAAGGATATTTACCTATCAGTAGCATCTTGAAATGCATACTTAGTTAAAAATGTGATCCAAAAACCTAAATTTCAAAACCATTACCACATTTCTAGCTCCAATTTCTATCCTTGCAAATCTATTATATAGTGGACCCTCCAGAGGTGAAGATGATAGTATTTGGTTTGTTCCTAGTTTGGATTGTTCCTAATATTGATTGTTAATCAATATTGCTAACCATAAAATCTTTCGTTGCTTCCACAGATACGCTGCAACTCAAAACCAAATCAGTCGAGCTTCAGAAAACAAGCATACAATATCATCCAAGCAACTTAGATAACCAATCACAGCTTAAGAAAACAACACAGAATGAGTAACATGCTAACAATATCATCCAAGGAGGTTTGGAGTACTCATTCATGGCGCCTGACCAACACAGAGATGAGGGAGAGAGGGGAGAGAGGGAGAGAGAGGGAGAGAGGGGAGAGAGAGGGAGAGAGGGAGAGAGAGGGAGAGAGGGGAGGGGCGACGCTGACCTCTGAGATGAGGACGACGATGGCGGGCAGGCGGGCGGACGACGATGGCGGCGGGCCTCCTCCTCGAGCGGCGGCGGGCCTCCTCCTGCTCCTGCTCCACGGCCTCCTCCTCGAGCGACGGCGGCTGGCGAGACGGCGGATGGAGAGAGCGGCGGCGGGGGCTCGGGATCAGGATCGACAACGGCGGCGGTGGGCACGGTTGAGAATGGGGATGAGGCCGACGTGTGCCTGCGTGAAAGTGGATAAGGCACAGATACGCGTAGCGCACTCTGGCATAGTGCGCTACAGATATCCATAGCGCACTATGCCAGAGTGCGCTACGCCTATCTCCCCCAGCAATTGTATAAGAAAAGAGCGTCCCACTATCTAACAGAATCACTATCCTATCCCACTGGTTCTGCCCACTGCTCTATTCTAAACTTCAGAGCACCCAGGGTCGAATCCTGGTGCCCCCTTTTTTTGTTTTTATTTTAAAAATATTTTTAAATGTTCCAAAATGCCCAAAAGTGGTAATGTATGTCATATTTGTTTTGTTTTTATTTTATAAATACTTTTAAATGTTCCAAAAATTCCCAAAAGTGATAATATATGTCATAAAAGTGGTACAAATAATATAATTCAAAGTATAACTAAATTTCATAATAATTTGTCCATAATAATATGAATCGGGCACGGCCCTACTCGACCACCCGCACTTTACAATCTTTTCCGATCACGCGTTTTACAATATTTTTTGAGTTAGCGTTTTACAATCTTTTTTCCTTCTTTGTCGCGGTTGAATAATTTAGCCCCGGCACTTTAATGTTTCTTCTTTCGAACGGGCTACCTTTTTTGGGTAGGGTTGTCCTTTTTCTTCTTGTGATGTATGTTGCTACATCGTAGTCGTCGTCATCTTCAATCTTTGGATCGCCGTACTGGTCGAAGTCTTGCTCGTTGGCGACTCCATCCATTCCAATGATGTTTCTTTTTCCTCTCCTCACGACAACACGGCTAGGATTTGTCGGGTCGGTAATGAAAAAACATTGGTCCACTTTGGTAGCCAGTACCCACGGTTCATTTTTCGCGGCCACGTTTGCACCGGCGGCCTTGGATTTGGCTGCTTCGGGTATAACCATGGTTGTGAAATACCAGTCTTCTCTTTCAACGCTCTTTGCCCATCTGACACGGAACATCGGCACCTTTTCTCCACAGTAGTCGAGCTCCCAGATCTCCTCGATTCTTCCGTAGAATCTTTCCTTCATGTTGTCATTGGTGTAGAATTCCAACGTTATGCCTGAGTTCTGATAATCACACTTGTTGTCCTTTTCCTCCGTGTAGAATGTGTAGCCGTTGATATCATACGCCTGATAGGTCACCAGGTTTTGCATCAGTCCCTGCGACAAGGTGAATATGATCTATTCCGTGTCAGAAGAATGCGATCGCGGGGGATTATCAAGGAGCGTCTGCCTAAACCAACGCGTGAAATCTGAGTTGTGCTCTTTGATTATTTCTCCCTGCGTCCTCTGTATGCCCCGGTCACTGTACTTCTTCTCGATTAACCTTTTGTGCTTCTGTACCCAAGGATCGACCAGTTCTAAATGCTGTAGCGCGACAAGGTTTGCTCGATCAAAGTCTGCGCGTCGAAAATCGAAGTCTGCATGCAGTATGCGACGACCCTCTCGGTGAACAGATCCGTCGAGCTTGCCAAGGTGCCTGTTGACGGGAAGACCGACAGGGTTCTCGATGTCTAGATAATTCGTGCAGAAAGAGATGCACTCTTCGGCCAGAAAGCCCTTGGCTATGCTTCCATCTGGACGGGACCTGTTGCGAACGTATCCTTTGATGTGTCCGTTCATCCTTTCGAACGCCATCATGCTGCGGAGGAACATCGGCCCGAGTTGAACAATGTCCTCTACGACATGGACCGGCAGATGCACCATAATGTCGAAGAATGCGGGTGGGAAGTAGACCTCAAGCTCACATAGTATCACCACGATCTCCTCCTGTAGCCTTCCGAGCTGATTCACGCCAATTGACTTCCTAGAGATGACGTCGAAAAACTTGCATAGGCCAAATAACGTTTCACGGACGTGCTCGTCCATTATCCCTCTCAGTGCGACCGGAAGTACCTGCGTCATTAGCACGGCACAGTCGTGAGACTTCATGCCACTGAACCTCTGCTTCGCCTCGTCTAGGTATCTGCTTATCTTGCCAGCGTAGCCGTAAGGAAATTTGACTCCTAGAAGGCACTTGAAAAACTGTTTGATCTCATCCTGGCTTAAAGTGAAGCAAGAAGGAGGGCAGTAATATTCGTTCTTCTTGAACTTTTTACCCTTCCGACGACCTTGTGTCGTCTCCGACTCATGATCATCGTCATCTTCCTGATCATCAGGAGTAGTGCATCCTCCGTGAAGCTCCTTCCGGATACCCAAGCATATCAGGTCGTGCCTTGCTTTCGGACCATCTTTCGTCCTATCTGGCATGTTGATTATGGTGGCGACCAGACTCTCGCACACGTTTTTCGTGATATGCATGATGTCGAGGCTATGAGGCGTGCGGAGAAACTTCCAGTATGGCAACTCCAAGAAAACAGACCTTGTTTTCCATACCTTCATCAGCGGCTTGTCTTGTTGCTGCCTCTTTCGCTTCTTTCTAGGATTAGGACAATCTTTCCAGTTTTTCAGCAACTCTTCCACTTCTTCGCTACTCCTACGCTCTGGGATTCCTCGGGTCTCTGATTTGCCATCGAACAGGTCTCCACGTTTTCTCCATGGATCATTCTTGCCGAGCCACCTCCGGTGCGCCATGAACACGGTTTTCGATGACCCTGGATCTTTCTCTAGTTGGAGATAGCTTGTGTTATCCATGCACCTAACGCATGCGCAGAATCCTTGGATAACCTGCCCCGAGATATACCCGCAACCTGGATAGTCTTGCACCGTAGTGACCAACGCGGCTCTCATAGTGAAATAATCTTGTGCGACGGCGTCGTAAGTATTGGCTCCAGATTCCCATAACGTGGCTAGCTCCTCTTTCAACAGCCCGAGATACAGATTGATGTCGGTACCAGGTTGTTTCGGCCCTTGAATTAGCATACTCATTTGTATGTACTTCTTCTTCATGCACAACCATGGAGGGAGGTTGTACATCCATACAAACACGGGGCAAGTGCTGTGCGTGCTGCTCTGGCTACCGAACGGATTGAGTCCATCGGTGCTCGCACCAAGCCTGATGTTCCTCGAATCTCCACCGAATTCTGGGAATTCGAGGTCCAATGCTTTCCACTGGCTAGCATCTGAAGGGTGCGTCAGCAGCTCATCCTTTTCGGGGTCATCATCATCTCCTGGCTTCTTCCTTTCCGCATGTCATCGCATGAGCTTCGCTTCCTTAGGGTCCGCGAAATAGCGCTGCAGACGAGGAGTGATAGGAAAGTACCATACCACTTTTCGAGGTGCTTTCTTCCCTTTCTTGTATCGACTCACGCCGCACACCGGACATGTGGTTTTCTCCGCGTCCTCGCCCCGATAAATGATGCAATCGTTGATGCATACGTGATATCTAACGTGCGGTAGATCGAGAGGACAGGCGATTTTCTTGGCATCCTCGATACTAGTTGGACATGTGTTCCCCTCCGGGAGACCATCGTGCCAGAATGCCATCATATCGTCGAAGCTTGCGTCGCTCAATTTGTGTTTTGCCTTCATCTCCATAGCCTTGAGCGTTACATTCAACCGGGTATCATCGGGCCTGCATCCTTCATACAATGGAGTAACCGCGTCTTTCTCAAGTTGCGCAAGCTTGGCTTTCTCTCTAGTGGCAGCCCTGGCGTTACTCGTCTGCTTGAGAAGCAGCTCTTGCACATAAGGGTCCCGCACCCAGCCTGACGTTGTTCCATCGTCATCTGCTCCTCTGGCATCTAGATCATCATCATCCCGGTCTGCTTCCGCACCTTCACCATCTCCAGGAGACTCTTCATCATCTCGCCCGTTCTTGCCGTGATGATGATCATCGTCATGTTGGCCACCTTCACCGTCTCCATCATCTACGTCATCGCTTATCCAACGAGTGTATCCATCCATGAAACCATGGCGGAGCAGGTGCGCCTGCAGATTCCCGGAATCTGGGTCGATCACCCAGTTGAGTTTGCATCTTCTGCACGGACATCTTATATCTGTCTTGTTATTTCGTATCATGTCGGCCGTCGCACATTTCAAAAATCTAGCCACAATGCCTTCGCTCATTATGCGGACCATTTTTGCCTGCACGGTGTACACGGTACAATTTTGAAGTCTATTAGAACCACATAATGAATGCATGCATGCAATGGTCGATAGAAAATTTCAGCATGACCTATCCTAAAATTAGGACCTTTGCGAAATGCCAAAGTCTTGCCAAAATGGAAATGAATCAACATTTTGGCAAAACAAATGGCAACTTGTTCACATACAAACACAAGAGAGAGAGAGACCGATCCATACACACATGAACATATCATTATCCTCTCCATACACACATGCATGAGCATCATCGATACTCTCCATATACACACACATATGACCATCAATCCTCTCCACATACACACATCATGAGCATCGATCATCTACATACATATGAGCACATCATCTATATACACATGAACACATCCTTACATGGACAACTTACCGAGATGAGAGACCGATCGCGAGAAAGATGGAAAGGAGAGGTGCGCGCGTCGACTGGAGAAGGAGATGAGAGACCGGAGACCTCCTCTATTACTTATGTAACATCCAAAGCAAGTTTTACATGCTAAAAATGGTGAATGGGTGGAGAAATTGAGGTGGGAAGGAGAAGATCCCGACTAGATCTAAGGAGGAAGAAGAAGGGGAAAGTGAAGTGTGGGGTGGTGGATGTGGTCACACATGTGCACATAAAGAGCTGTCCTAAAAAAATCGACACATCCGTGGCGCACACGGCCCTAGTGCGCCACAGGGAGTACAAAAATCTGTGGCGCACTATGCCATGTGCGCCACGGATGCTCCTACTCCCTGTGGCGCACTAGGCCGAGTGCGCCACAGATGTTTGTGGCCGTTTCACAGCAGAGGGGGGCGTGCGCTTAGGCGTAGCGCACCCCCCATGTGCGCCACATATGACACTAACAACCGTGGCGCACATGACTATTGTGCGCTACAGATGTTTGGCGTGCGGCCAACAGGGCCCTGGCCCACACACATCTGTGGCGCACTATAGTCATGTGCGCCACGGTTGTTCTAGTTACTAGTAGGGCACTGCCCACAGGTGAGCCACACCTGTTTTAGCCGTGGGGCACTTCAACCATGTGAGCCACGGATGTGCTGATTACCTATAGCCGTTTTCCTAGTAGTGCCATCCCCGCTTTCGCCGTAGCCGCCGGCGAGGAGGCCCCCGTCCCCGTACAGGCCCCCGCCATTCTCCTGCAGATCCTGCACGGCTAGGACCCCTACGAGGACAACAATTACATCAGGCCGGAGAACCCCTTCGACACCATCTTAGCCGACCCATGGTCGGAGGTAACTAGGGTTTTCTCCCCTTCCTTTGTTCTTCCCCCATTCCCATCGTTGGATGCTAGATCGTGTGTTATTGGGGCTCGGCTGTTCTTATTTTCAATCTTTGGATGCTAGGTATTTTTATAGTAGCTAATCCTCTTGTGTTAGATCTCGTATTTCGATGAAAGCCCCTAGTTGGAATCAGTACTAGCACCAATCTGTTGTTGGGATCAGTACTAGCACCGATCTGTAGTTGGTATCAGTACTAGCACCGATATGTAGTTGGGATCAGTATTCTATTTGGTTTGAGATTTGGGGATTGGGGAATAATCAGGGGATCTCAATCGGTTAATTTATGCAAGTAATCAATCCTGATAATCATGGTATCTCAATCATGTCCTTATTGCACGCTACTGTTTTTTGTAATAGGTGGATAGCAACGATGTCTGCAGCGACGACGAGTCCATGGACACCAAGACTCGTCAGGTGCTGAGGAAGCTGAAGTATGTCCAGTTCAACGGCTTATTCGCAGATGACGTCTACAGGTGCCCCTTATGCACCAGGAGCATCGCCACCGACTTCAACTCCCTTGTGATGCATGCCGAGGACGTGAAGACCTGTGGCCCGTCAAAGAATGCCAATGCCTTCAGAGCCTAGCACAAGGCGCTCGGTTTTCACCTCCGCAACCTCCAGAAGTGGCCATCGAGGAGGGTCGCATGCCCCCGATAAAGCCCAAGGTCAAGGGATTGGGCAATAGGAAGTGGAGGAAGCGCTAGAGGGAGGAGGCGGAGGCCTCCTAGCGGAGGCTAGGAGGGGCCACTGATCTTGTGCTGATGCTACTGCTATAAAGTAGCTTCTTTTGTTTTGTTGTCTATGTTGAACTTGTAAGCCGCTGCTGCTGAACAACCTAATTGTCGAACTTAGTTTAAGCATCGTACTATATAATCCTTTATTAGCTGCTTTATCCACATCTGCTCTGTTTATCTACATATTTATGGTGCTGGTTAGATTTGCTGCCAGATTGGGAAAATACGAGGGCCAAAAGGAACCATGAATGAAGAGAGAAGCTGCTCTCGATTCGCTGCCATTTTGGGAAAAAATAACAAATGTTAGCGATATAAAGGGGAAAAGGCACTCTTAAAAAGGACAATCATAAAAATAACAAAAAAAGAAATCTTCCAATTTAGGCGACAGGGCGCACGTAACTACCATACGCTCCCCACATGGTCCCACACCACATCCCCCAAAACGCGTTTCCAACAAGCCGACCCACACCATAGGCGGTCCTACTACGGGACCCGACTGAACGCGTGAAAGAACATGTGGGCCCGCATGTGTGGTTTTGGTAATTAATGACAATCTTTATGGACTAATGTGTGTATTAAGTTATACTTGTAGGAATTGTCCATTGCCATCGCTTGGAGATTGTGTCGGCTTCAAGGTCGATGAAATGAGAAGAAGATATGTTGTGCAAGCTCAAAATGTGCCATCTATAGAAGATCTCATGTTTGATGCTTGCCATCCTCGGTGATCATGGATCGATGATGAGGAATCAAGAAAGACGTTCCATCTTGAGTAGGGAAAGATCGTCTACATCGAGCTCAAGTGGAATGCTCAAGGCAAAGGTATAATCTTGATAGGTTTTCCCTTTTGTCGGTCTCATATTGTTAGTGGAAGACCGGGTTTAGGATAGATAACCGTACTATCAAGAGGGGCTCTCGAATGAGTAACTCGATCACATCGTTCGGAGAGAGCTCAAACCGTTGCATACTTGCATCATCGTATTTGGTTGTTATTTGGTCTTATACATGTGAGGATATAGAGCCTCTGGTAATCTCCATAACAAGCTCTTGTTCATCAAAATCGGATCCCTCTTTTATATCTTATTGCGATTTTGTTCTATGCGGTTTTTCGGTTTCTCACAAGTGAGGTATCTCACATTATTATACTTGATACATTCTCACTTGGTGATAACCAATATTTTCACCTTTTATAGGGAAGCTCATGTCGTCCTCTTTCCAACGCAATTGGAATCGGGTCGATCAGAGTTACCAATCAAAAGTTATAGCCGTTTGACTGCTGGTCTTATTTCCTAGGTACCAAAATGCGGTAGTACCGCATTTTAGTACCTAGCGCAGCAGAAGGTTTTGGAAAGTTGCCAAAAGCCACTGCCGGGCTAGGTACCAAAAATCGGTAGTACCGCATTTTAGTACCTAGCGCGGCAGAAGGTTTTTGACAAGTTGCCAAAAGCCACTGCCGGGCTAGGTACCAAAAAGCGGTAGTACCGCATTTTAGTACCTAGCACGGCAAAAGGTTTTTGACTTCGTCATTTGGATCTATCCTCCCTTTCTGGACTATGATTTTTCTTTGCATGATATTGGATAGGTTGTTGTCCTCTTCGAAACGAGCCCAAGATCATCGAAATCAGAGTCCGGATGCAAAAGTTATGGCTGTTTTCGTTCTGTGATGACCAGTAGTACCGGACCAGGATCCGGTAGTACCGGGGTCCGGTAGTACCGCATTTTGGTACCGGGGAGCATAGAGAAAAATGCGTTTGGCGCCCCAGGAACCCTAGGGAATGTCCGGTAGTGCCAGGAAAGTCTGGTAGTACCGAGAAAAAGTCCTGTAGTACCGGGATTCGCGTTTTTGGGCTGCAACGGTTGGATTTTGGAGGGACCTATATAAGGGACCTTCTTCCTCAATGGTTCCCCAACAAATCTTGCAAGGTTTCCCCTCCATTGTTGACCTTCTTGAGCTTGCTTCCTCTCAATCCCTCTTATGATTCTTGCATATTCTTGAGGGATTTGAAAGAGGAGATCTGGATCTACAATCCCACCAATCAATCTCTCCTCTAAGTGAGGGGAGCATATTGGGATCTAGATCTTGGAGTCTTTTGAGGATTTCCTCCATTGTTCTTCCTCTCTTATTCCCCCATAAGCTTTTGTAGCTTTGGTGGAATTTTGGAGAGAAGGCTTTGAGAACTTCTTGTGTCCTTGCCATTGCATTTGGTGCATCGGTTTGTGTTCTCCTCAGAGGATTTGGTTTGAGTTACTCATTGGTGCTTGTCCCTCTTGGGTTCTTGGAACCCTAGACGGTTTTGTGGCCTTGGTGGCATTGTGGCCTTGGTGGTGTTTGTTGGGAGCCTCCAATTAAGTTGTGGAGAAGTTCCCCAACCTTGTGAGAGGTTCCGGTTGCCACCGATAGTGGAAGCGTGGATCAATCCCGTTGGGGTGAGATTCACCGGAGAATAAGGGATGCCTTTTGTGGCGTTGGTGGTTTGATACCACCCCTCTCCAAACGAGAGGTACTCCATGTTGGGAGGAACTCGGTAAAATATCGTCATCCCCGTGTGCCTCGGTTATCTCTATACCCGAGGTCTTTACTTATGCACTTTACATTGTGATAGCCTCCGTGCTTGAAGTAATATATATCTTGCTATCACTTTGTTGCTTGTATTGCTTAGCATAATTTGTTGGTGCACATAGGTGCACCTTAGTTGTTCTAGGTTGTGCTTAACAAAGTAAACACTAGTTTTATTCTGCCTTTGTTGAGCCACTCTAGGAAAAGTTTTAATCGCCTATTCACCCCCTCTAGGCGACATTCGTATCCTTTCAACGTGGCCACACATGTCATCACGTAACGGGAGGGGGGGGGGGGTCCTACTTGTCAGCACGTAACGGCGAGGGTCCACTACGGGACCCACCTGAATGCGGCCCCACTTGTCAGCACATAACAGCGAGGGTCCACTAACGGGACCCGACGGAGAGCGAGTTTCAGACTGATGTGAGAGTTACATAATAGGAGCTGGACAAAAGTGAGGAAAAACTAAGCGGCTGGGGAAATAGAAATCCCTTTTCTTTACACCAAGTTCGTGCTAGGAAAAATAAAAAATTTCGTGCTAGGAAAGAGTATAAATGACCAGTTCGTTTCATTGGGCTACCGAACTGAAAATACCAAATGCCCACCCCCCGTTACATGCAGACATCCCACAAAATTTGTAAACCTGGCATTGCTCACTGCTGGTGGGCCCTGAAGTACTTTTTATTTTTTTACGTCAAAAGAGATTTTATACCTTCACCCAATGGCTACAATGCGTTCAGAACAGAGGGCAAGACTTGTTCAGGTACAGACTGATGCCAAAAACCTACAACTCCCTCTACTGTAGCCAGTTTCGCCAAATCATGGGCAACACAATTACAATCTCTCTTGACTAAGGCCAAAGTAAAATTATTAACTTCACTTCTCCAGCGCTCAACTTCTCTATAGACGTGGCATAGTTTTGATAGGTCTTGACGCCAAGAGTTTACTGCATTCGCCACCCCTGCACAATCAGTTTCAACAACAGCAGGTTAAATATCTAATCAAGCGCAATACTGTAGCCCAATTAGCAGCGCGGTAGCTTCAGCTTCCTCCGCATCCGAACACATGTGTAACACAACATTCATAGAACAAATAACAGAGCCTTCACTATTACTAACGACCCCACCCATGGTGGCTTCGCCAGAATCTTGGAGAAAAGAGGCATCAACATTCAATTTGAGATCTCCCTGTTTTGGAGCACTCCAGTACACCGTTGCGCTAGACGAGGAGTACTCGTTCCAGCCACTTTGCCTTGCTACGGGTAACGCTCCACCTTTCCCTTTTCCTGTGTCAAGAGGGGAACCAGTGCAGTTCAGCATGTACAAGTAATTTTTCAAATACACGGACGAGGCTTCAATGGAACATGTTCCATCTTCATGGATTATATTGTTTCTCAGATGCCAATCACGCCATAATAGGAGAAGGATAATTGGGTGCTGATCGGTTGGGGTACTACACAGTAGGATAGGGAGCCAATCAAGTCCAGTATGTCTAAACATTTCTTCGATGTTGGGGCCTAGAGAGAGTAAGAAGGGGTTGTTCCTGTCTTGTGGCATCCACACAAGCAAGCCATCTTTTTCATCTGCCAAGTCACACACGTCGTGCAATACGTTGCGCTAGCATCCACCAATGATTTCTATCAAAAAAGCATCCACCATCAATCGATGATTATGAGTTTCCCTCACTCATTTTCCAAGGTCAAGATTCTACTAGGCTCATTTATGGCTTGACAGAGGAGTGATGGGCCTTGAATTGCCCGAAGCTTCGTATAAGCGCCCTTGATGTCGAGCCCAACTTGCAAGGATATGGATGTAGGATCGAGATTCTTGTTCTAGATTCGACTAGTGCATTTGGTTGATCCCATGTTTGGCTTTATCGCTCTCATTGGACCGATTTTACTCTGCAAATATCTCATTTTTTCAATGTATGATTACTACTGAGGGGGACTTTCTTCCTGGGATGAACACGATGGTAGGATCAAAGCTTGAGTTGAGGCTGAGATGGCGAGAGAAAATATCGCTATTGGAGATATGCCCAAGAGGCAATAATAAATGGTTATTATTATATATTTGTGTTTATGATAAATGTTTACATCCCATGCTATAATTGTATTAACCGGAAACATTAATACTTGTGTGTGTTGTAAACATAAAAGAGTCCCTAGTAAGCCTCTTGTTAAACTAGAATGTTCTGGAAGGTCCACCACCCTGGGAGGGGGCACTTGGGATGTGCCATGCCCTAAGGGTCTATCCGCATCATGCCCAAGGGCATCTCGGCCAAGGGCTAGGAGGAAAGGGTCAAACCCTAGTTTGAAAAGTCAAATCCTAGTTTGAAAATTCAAATCCTAGTTTGGGAAGGAATGGGAAAACTTGAAAGGAAAGTTTACAATTCCCCTCTTCCTAGCTGACATGGATATACCCTACGGGTGCCTCACATTGGTATACCTGGTCCAGCCCAGGGAAGGCCCACGTGAAGACTTGCTGTCCAAGAAGATTCCATGTGGGGCAAGCCCAATACAAGTTCGACTCATTGTAGGACACGGCTAGGCTGTAGATAGCTTATTCAAGGGTGAAACCCTAACTTGTAACCGAATCAACTAGCACTTGGTACCTGGCGTATCTATATAAAGGCCAGGAGGGCACGGCGAGGAGGCTCTCTCCCCAACTCATACACACACCTCACGCCAGATCGCATCTGCGCACCCCTGTAACCTTCGGTTCCACCGTAATCAAGAACAGACAAGCATGAGTAGGGCTTTCCCTCCAGGGGCCTGAACCTGGGTAAACCTCGTGTCCCCTTGTTGTGTGTCTGTTAACCGTCTTGCGATCTCTAGCATCCCCATCTTCTCCAAAACCCAAGTCCATAACAATGGGCATTGACGAGTCGACCCCCCCGTCAATTAGCGACGTCTGTGGGAACTGGGGACGCTGATCGTGCGATCATGACGGTTCCATCCGGAGCGATCTACGATTCCTCGGCGATGGAGAATCACCTCCTCTTCAGTGCTTTCGACTTCACCGCCCACTCTCCGGCCACCCGCAAAGATTTCGAGTCCGTAGGCGACGGATTCGAGATGCTGTTCGGAAGCTTTTGCTTCTAGGTGGGCTAGACTGGCACCCTCCACCTCCTAGATCGGGTGCCACTTCCATCAATCAGGCCTGCCTCGTGGGTCCCACCTAGCAATGCCCACGCACGCCGTCGTTGACGGGCGATTCAGATGACAACAAAAGCTGCAACTCCGATCTCTGCGACCCTCCTACGGAGGAAGGAACCTACGGTTCCGGATCTGAGAGCTGCGGGGGCAACGATCTCTCCTCGCACTACCTGTGCACCACCATCCATAACGGCGACATCAATGACAGCACAGATCTGCCACTGGATCCCCCACCCAACCCTCAGGATGAAAACGGAGGAAACGGTGCACGCCCCCAAAATCCCAATGGGAATAGGGCGCCCCAAGGCAATGAGGGCATAAACCGCATCCGCAACGAAATCCACCTCAACGACGAAGGCTGGGAGATGGTGCGCAACGTCGTACGGGGCACTCACCCTTTACCTATCGATGCTCCCCGCGACATGCTGATGGGCTATAACTAGCTCCTGATCAAGGAGCATAATCGACATGTCAAACAGCAAGCCGAGCTCGACAAGCGTAAGCGAGCGACCGACGAATCGAGTATGCGGCGAGCTGCGCTCTCCGCTGGCGGCTCTACCTCGAAGGGCAACGACAATGGTAAATACCGCTCTCTCCTTGAGCGCATGGACCCTACAACACGACGCGAGGCTACCAAGGCACTCGACATGTCCTTCATGACAATGGACTCGCAGGGCAACATCATGCCCAAGACGCCGCAGGCCGCGGTCATGGCGGCCACCACCTACCTCGCATCCAACCCACCACAAGCGGGAGACCCAAGGAATGCGATCCACAAGTCTGCGCTTGCAGGCCTCAGACTCGTCGGAGCTGCGCTCCATGATAAAACACCTGCAGAGCCAAAGAAGAAGGCCGCGGTAAAATTCACTCAAAGCCGCACACCCTCATCCGAGGAGGAAGAGCATGAGCTTCCACGACGGCGCCGCAGCTCACGGCGCAGGAGCAACAAATACGACGCTCGTAGCGAGCTCACACAACGCAATATCGACAAATCACGCACCAAGAGCGCATGTTTAACTGAGTCCGAAGATGACGATGGGGAGCTGTGCGGCGCCAGGTGCTTCAGCAGGGCCATCTGGTAATCACGGATGCTGAAGAATTCGACGACGCACAGGAGCCCAAAACATGCTCGACGACCACCTATCATCGGTCAAGATCCATGGCGGTACAAAAAGCATAGCCATGCAATGCCTCCAGCTGCAGCTGACAGGCGCAGCCAGGGCCTGGCTCAGCAGCCTCCCCTCTGGCTCCATCCGCTGTTGGGAAGAGCTGGCATACAGCTTCATCCACAACTTAAAGGGTACCAGCAAGAGGCCATCCTCAATCGAAGAATTACGAGCCTACTACCAGTGGTCCAACGAATCCATCTGCTCGTACATACTGCGCTGGTCTATCATCAAGAACTCTGCCGCAAACATCTCTGAGGAGAGGGAAATCGGCTCCTTCAACGACGGTGTCAGGCGCCGTGAATTCAAAGAGGAGCTCGAGCGCGTCAAGTCCAAAACCATCGATCACCTGATGGACATCGCCAATCGCTGGGCTGATGGCGAGGATGCCGTCAACCGAGCGTGTTCGGATGACGAAGATGACTTTGGCTGCAGGCATGATCGCCGCAGAAAGAGAAGATCGCGCGTCTACGTCAACCGCGAAGAGGTTGACATGGTTGTGACTGGCTACACCGACCGCCGTGATGATGGCAACCGCAACAACGGGTACCGTGGTGGCAACTACCGCAACAATGGATGGCCCACCCAAACATGGCAGCACCGCAACCGCGATGATGAGCCATCCGCATTTGAAAAGCTGTCGGGTCCCTGCACCATCCACTTTTACATCAACAAGCAGGATGACAAGAGGAAGGACAGCCACATGCTCAAGGACTGCATGGAGTTTCAAAAACTCCACGAGGGCTTCGCCTAGTGATACGTTGAAAACGTATCTATAATTTTTGATGTTCCATGCTTGTTTAGTATCAATTTTGCTTTGCTTTGTCTACACTTTGAGGTATTTTTATACACTTTCTGAAACTAACCTATTGACAAGATGCCACAGTGCCAGTTGCCTGTTTTCTGCTGTTTTTGGTTTCAGAAAGCTAAAAAATGAATATTCTCGAAATTGAACGGGGCAAAAGTCAAAGTTCATATTTTTCCCTGAATGATACAGAAAATCAAAGACGATACGGAGGAAGACACCAGGGTGGCCACACCCTAGGTGAGCGCGGTCCCACCCTGGCCACGCTCATAGGGGGTGTGGTCCCCCTGGCCCTCCACCGACCTTGCCTCCTTCGCCTATAAGAAGCCCCCAGGGAGAAAAACCTAGATCATCGACCAGAAAGCCATGAATAGTTCCACAGCTCCTCCGCCACCGAAGGGGAGACTCGGGGACAGAAAGTCTCTGTTCGGGCAACCTGTCGGGACAGGGAAGTGCCCCCGGTGCCATCTATATCGATCTCCACCACCATCTCCATCACCGTTGCTGATTCCCATGATGAGCAGGGAGTAGTTCTTCCTCGAGGCTAAGGGCTCTACCGGTAGCTATGTGTTCATCTCTCTCTCTATGCATGATCATGTTGTGGTCTGAGCTTCGTAATCAAGTAGATCTGCTCTGCTACTCAAGTGATTTAATAGATCTCTGCTCTCCCCATGTGTGTGAAAGTGATAGCGTTCACGCCATGGTGGCACTTAGGCTAGAGTCTACATAAATATTCATTGTGCTTTAATAGATCTATGCTTTTCCCCACGTGTGTGACAGTGACAGCGTGCGCGCCATGTGTGGCACTTAAGCTAGATTCCATATATATTCATGAGTTATATTTGGAGTTGGATGTATTTATGAAATTGTGGTGTTTGTTGGAACCATCTAGCGCTCAAGGTGACAGTGTGGGGTTATCTAGATGGGGAAGGCGGACTTTGAAGTGTGCTTTTGTAGGCCTACCATGAATTAGAGTGTCCAACCGGAGAGTAGCTAAGAGTAGTATCATGAAGAGAATATATTTATATGAGAGAGTGTTCACTATTGAAAGTATGATCCCTAGGCCTTGTTTCTAAACATTGAAACACCGTTTGCATCTAGATCTGTTGCATGTTTGCTTTCTTCCATCTTTATTTCAGATTTGCCTTTAGTCTCTCCCACGTCAACAACAAGTCAGAAGCTCTTTTCTGGAACCGTTACCACTTGTATTTCACTATCTCTTCGCCAAACTAGTGCACCTATACACCTGACAAGTGTATTGGGTGTGTTGGGGACACAAGAGACTTCTTGTATCTTGATTGCAGGGTTGCTTGAGAGGGATACCTTTGACCAATTCCTCCTTGTGTTCGATAAACCTTGGGTAATCCACTTAAGGGAAACTTGATGATGTTCTACAAACCTCTACACTTGGAGGCTCAACAACTATCTACAAGAATAGAAGTGCGTAGACATTAAGCTATTTTCTGGCGCTATTGCCGGGGAGGTAAGGTAAAAGGTACTCACATCCTCCGGTGTGAGTGCTCGAAGTTATTTCCTTTAGATTCTGAAATTGTGTCTTTTTTCTTGTTTTCACTAGTTAGGTTTAATGGAAAACAACAAAAAAATTAGAGAGCTATAGTATTTATCTTGAGTTAGGACATGAAGTGTTTGAAGAGAAAATTAAAAAACCCATGGAACTTTATTTGCATGCTAATAGCAATGTTATTAGTATGAATTCTTTGGACACCATTATTGCTAATGATATGGAAACATGTAAGCTTGGGGAAGCTAGTTTTTATGAAAATGATCTTTTTAGTTCCCCAGCTTTGGAAGATAGCTATTCTATTGCTTATGATGATACCAAACCTCCAATTTATGATGATTACAATGATGAATATGATATTTTCAGTCCACCTACTATTGAGGAGAAAATTAATTGTGATTACAATATGCCTCCTATATTTGATGATTATGGTGATGAGAATAATAATGATAGCTATTTTGTTGAATTTGCTCCCACTACAATTAATAAGAATGACTATGCTTATGTGGAGAGTAATAATTATTTTATGCATGTGGCTCATGATAAGAATGTTTTATGTGATAGTTATATTGTTAATTTTATTCATGATGATACTGAAAGTTATTATGAGAGAGGGAAACATGGTCTTATGTATCTCAACAATATTAAGTTTCCCCTCTTTATGTTGAAAATCTTGAAGTTGCACTTGTTTTGCTTTCCTATGCTTGTTGCTTTGTTCTTTCATGACTTGTTTCTTTACAAGATTACTATGCATAGGAAGTGGGTTAGACTTAAATTTGTTTTGAAGTTGCTTCTTTATGCTCTCTTTTACTTCAATTCATATTTCTTATGTGAGCATCTTCTCAAACTATCATGCCTAACTTAAAGGCATTAAAGAAAAGTACTTCTTGGGAGATAACCCAATAATTTTGTTGAGTCTTGGAAGTTATTACTCCTGTAATAACCTCTCCTTATCCTTTTTGTTTGCTTTTTGTGCCAAGAATAACCTCTAATGAGAGGGAAATAAGATTTGGGGAGTTGCTGTCCCGAAACAGATTTTTGTGCTCCACCGTAAAAATTCTTGAGGAATATCTGTAAGTCGGATTGAGCTGATATTTTGTGACTAAATCCCCCAGTTTGTTAGGTAACTTTAGTTAGTTCAACACTTTTTTATTTGAGCAACATATGGTCTTCGAAAAAATCGGTTTCTACCTGCTGGTCTGTTTTGACAGATTTCTGCCATTATTTGCATTTGTTTCTTATTGATTCCTTTTTGAGTTCTTTTTGGGAAATTGAGCTTTTTGAGGGAATTGATACAGTAGCTTGTGTTTTTATTGAAAGTTTTGCTGTTCTAAATCTAAACCCAAGGGTCTATTATCTTTTGAATACACTAATGTTGCTAATGAAGATTGTGTGAAGTTTTGTATGAAGGAAAATTTTCAGGTGTAGAGAGAGAATGATGTAATGAGATGAAGAATGGACAAAAGCTCAATCTTGGGGATGCCACCCTGTGTCACCCCAATAAATATTCAAGAGGTACAAGCGTCAAAGCTTGGGGATGCCCAAGGCATCCTCTTCTTCATCAATAAAAACCTCAGGTCTCTTTCTAGACACTTTATTTTTATTGCTTCATGCACAATTGTGTTGTTCTTGGAGCGTCTTAGTTTTCGTTTTCGTTTTTGTTTGCTTAGTTTGCTTGAATAAGTTGGTTGGATCACAACACACTTCTTTTGGAGAGAGACACACTCTGTTTTCATTGCCTAGAACACTCTAGTTTTCATTCTGATTGTCTTGTGAGTGTTCTCTTTTGCTAGCACTGTGTTTAGCCTTAGTTTTCTTATGCTGTTTGCTTAGAACTTTTTAGTTCTTCTTTTTGGATTTGTGAGACAATCTCACTGGTATTTATTGATTATTATCTTTGTGATTCATTTCAAATAAGTTGATTGGTGTTGGAAGAGGGTAGGAAGTTACATGCTTATAGTAGTACAAGAGGAGCTTGCTTTGATTGTGACTTAGACCTTATCATGTCATGATAGATGTTGTTTTGACCATGTGCTTAGTGATTATTTCTGTAGCATGATTTGTTTCAAACAATTGATATTTCTTAATGTGCCTTGAAGGAATCATGCGTTGTTTTAGCATACAAAAGCATAGTATTGTGGTATTATCCTTTGATGTTTTGTTTGGGTTGACTTGACACATGCTGACACCATGTTATGGCTATGAACAACTCACCGTAGCCTCTATGATCATTTATTCCTTGACTTGTAGTACCACTTTATGCTTTGATTAGTAATGTTTTGTCGCTCTGCATGATTATGGCCATTATTTCTCTCTTAGCTGGTCGCTCCCAGTCTTTTGCTAGCCTCCACTTTTATGAGTAAGTTCTACTCATGCATCCAACTCCCAAAAAACCAAGTTATTCCAAAGTGTCCACTATTTATTCCTATGCATGGTGTGTTACACCATTCCAAGTATATTCTTGTTTTCATCTATCTTCCGATTAAAAAGTATTTTGTTATGTGAAAACTTAGTGATTAAAGCTCTCACGAACTTGATGACACACTTTTTTTTCTTTCCCCTAATAAACTTGAACCATTGTGTCTTCTATGTTGTATATTCTTGCACTTATACGTTGGAATTAGCAGAACCGTGCTGTCATGGGGAACACTTTCAACATTGCACTTATACTTTGTACACAGTTTATATCATGCTCTTTTGTCTATGGATGTCGTCGGTGTGAAATGAAAGGGGAGCTTGTAAGTCCATGGAGTTATGTATGTGTGTTAGAGAAATGCCTGGGCCGCTAGACTAAGCCATGCGTAATCATGGTGGAAACTTGTAGCATCACCATAATGACATCATGAAGCTTTCTTCTTTAAAAAAAGAGACATATTGAAAAGAGGAAATAGAGAAAAAAGCAACATATTCCCATGGTAAATAAGAAGATTGATGAGATGCTCATTGTCTGCTTGCCTTGTCATTTTGATGATGGGATAGCTCCTGTATCATGTGCAAGGGGTACCCCGTTGGCGGTTCCCTATGATACACATGTACTTACTATGACAAGAACTTACATGTGACTAAAGTTGAGTAGCATGAGGAGCGGCCCTCGTATTCAAGGGACATGAGATTGCCAACTTATACTTTGTCAAGCATATACTCCATATTTTGTTCACTTTAACCTTAATCACTTCAAGATTCTTATGATAGGGGCAATGAGAGTTGAAAGCTAACAAGTACCATAATTTTTGGAAGCTCTTTATGAGACTTGAAATCCCTCCTTCCCTTTGAAGGGCCTTTCTCCCACTTTTATATTGAGTCTCCACCTTCTATCCTTAGGCACAATTAAAAGAGCATAGTTGCCATTCTTAGTTTTATGTGCATTGTCCCAAAATTTATTGATTGATGCATATTGTTGATATTGCTTGTTCTTGTGCTATTTGTATCTAGTCACTCTTATGAACTTTGAAGGTGTCCTATGCATTTATTTTCTACTCCATGAGGGACAAGTTGAATGCCACTATGCTATGTTTTCTATATGTGAAACAAACAAACGTTTTTCAATGCATGTTATTCATGAATCTTTGTTTGTAACCTTTCATGTTGCATGCATAGTTACTTTGTCTTATTGTTAGAACTCCATCTTCCATGCTCATGTTTAGAGTTCTTTGATCCCAGCTTTCAATGCGTGCAAATGGTTTGATGTTGATTTTGATGGTGCATGTCACCTAAAAAATTATTCCTTTTATCACTTACCTACTCGAGGACAATCAGGAGTTAAGCTTGGGGATGCTTGATACGTTGAAAACGTATCTATGATTTTTGATGTTCCATGCTTGTTTAGTATAAACTTTGCTTTGCTTTGTCTACACTTTGAGGTATTTTTATACACTTTCTGGAACTAACCTATTGACAAGATGACATAGTGCTAGTTGCTTGTTTTCTGCTGTTTTTGGTTTCAGAAAGCTAAAAAATGAATATTCTCAGAATTGGACGGGACAAAAGCCAAAGTTCATATTTTCCCTGAACGATACGGAAAATCGAAGATGAGACGGAGGAGGACACCAGGGTGGCCACACCCTAGGTGGGCGCGAGCCCACCCTGGCCGCGCCCACAGGAGGTGTGGACCCCCTAGCCCTCCACCGACCTTGCCTCCTTCACCTATAAGAAGCCCCGGGAGAAAACCCTAGATCATCGAACAGAAAGCCTCGAAAATGTAACATCCCAAATTTCATGTTTTGTAAAAGAATGCATTGCATTCATAAAATTATAGCATTTTTGCCTTGCACAAAATTTTTCAAATCAAAACTCCAAATAAAACCATTATTATGCCTTTTATTTATATATCATATGAGGCATGGTTTTATTTTATTTTCAAAGGGCCAAAGTAAATTTGAGTGGACAAGTGTGTTTGTCACACTTTAGAGTACAAGGCTCACTGTATAAAAATCTAGAAAAGATTTGAAATCAAACTTGTTTGAATTAGAGTTTGAAAATCATTCCTGAAAAAACAAACAGAAAAAGAAAAGGAAAAAATAAAACAGGCGCCAACCTTTCGGCCCAACACCTGATCTAGCCCAACAGCCCACCCGGGCCATTCCCCTCCCCCCTTCTCTCTCACGTGCACTAGCCCTATGTAACATCCCAAAAATACCAAACTTAGATCATCAAACACTAATCATCAAGTTTAGGGTTAACAAAAACTTTTATAAATGAATTCATGAATGCATGTATAGGTGTATGCATGGATTTTGAATTTCTTTAAAAACCACCTTGTTTGTGTGAACCATTGCTTGTAAAATGTTTCTTAGGTGAAAAGAACATCATCTAAAACATTTCCCACACTTTTCCTTAAGACAAGTAAATCAAAACAAATATATTAAGTGCATGGTCACTTTGACCAATTTAACTCCCATGCCTACTTTGGCTGTCTCAAACTTTCAAAACCTAACAGAAACTTTTCTGGATCTTTGCACCCCTTGAATGTAATCATAATAGAGTATCAAGGCCCACTTTGTGATCATCCAGAAACTTTCAAATGCATAGTTTAAATGACAATTCAAAATTGAATCTTTATCATATGGGAAGATTCCACTTTTTCAAAAACCACTCAAACAAGCTCAACTTTCAAAACCCAAGCATCTGCAGACTCACCAGCACCAATCTAGCAAACCCACCAAAAATCATTTCAAAATTCAAAACTTGATTTCATGCGGCCATTTCATCAAACAGGTTGCAGACACAAATCAAACAAAACATCAAACACTATAGTGTGCAGTGTTTTGAGCCTAACTTGTTCCCTAGTTAGCTCACACACAACCCAGTAGATCATCTAGAAAGATTAGCCCAACACTAGCACCCCTATGAGCTTGCCATTGTCATCAATGGTGAACAGCCGAGCACCCCCATGTCACCCCATTATGGACAGCAATCTAGGAGCAGCAGCAAGCCTAGCCAGCATGTCTGGGAGGCAGCCCACCGTCCACCGCCACTACCTGTCCCAGCCGCGAGCGTTGCCAAGCCCTGGACCACACGCACAAGACACGCCCAAACCATGCCGAGCGTGCGCCAGAGCGCCACCCTCGACCATCACCCACAGACCGCGCGCCGCCCTCACCGCGTGCACACACGATCACCACCGACCCAGGAGACCGCCAGACATCCCCGTTTGCCGCCCCGTGCCATACAGCCACCGCCCGCCGTCGAAGACGCCGCCTCTGCCGCGCAGAGCACCGCCCATTCCAGACCAAACCACACCGCCCCATGCCTCGTGACCATGTCGTTGAGCATCGCCAGGAGACACAGCACCGTCCCCTACCCTTGCCCATGCCTATAGCCGCCTGTAACGTCGCCCCCGACGAGCTCACCGTGCGCCCCGACGGTCGCCTCGCTCGACTATAAATAGAGGCCACCCCCGCACGATTTCTTCACACCATCTCACTCCCCTCTCCCCACTGACCGTGCCACGCCATCCTCAGAGCAAGCCAAGCACCACCTCGCCGGAATTTCACTGGAGCCCGCCGCCTCTCGAGAAGAAAGGAGCCAGCGATTGGAGCCGCCCCAGGAGAAGCCACCGGTACCAGGAGGTTCGCCGTCGTCGACTTCGTCGTTCGCCCGCCTCGCCGACCCTCGCCCATACCCCGGTGAGCCCCCAGCACCCCTCACTGGCCGCGCTAGGTTTCGTTCTCGCCGGAGCTGTCTCGCGTTGACGATGACCCTCAGCCGTTAGATTAGAACTAGATCGAACGATCCACGTTGCCCCATACCGCTTCGCCCAGCCCCGTGTCACTGACGAGTGGGGACACCCACTTAAGCAGCCCGCGGGAGCACTGCGCTTAGCAGGCCGGCCCGTTAGAATTTCCCGCGCAGCCCAGCAATTCAAATTAAACCTTTTTCTTTTTAAATTCAAACACACTTCTGTACCCAACTTCAAAAATCAACCCAGATCGATTCAGTACACCAAATTGAATGAAACCAATTTTGTTGGAAAGGTCTGTGAATGCTTAATCCAAGCCCGTTGGATTCAAGTCATTTGGATCTGTAGATCACCCATAGTAAAAATAACAAGGCAGAAGCTTTTCTGCATTCAAACATTTTTTAAATTCAAACCATAAAATCTTTTGAGTTGATTCCAACTCTCAAAAATCACATTTAACCATACCTTTCAGAATATATAAAAATATATAGGTTTACTTGCAGAAATAATGTTCAAGTAATAAAAGAATGCTTCATAAGCATTTCTAGCCACTTTAATTAATTAAAATAAAAGGGTAAAACCTTATTAAATTGTGACACCACTTTAAATCACATTCCCATGGACTAAAATATGTGGTGATGACATGTGTCAACATAATCCCATGTTTAGTTTGGAGAATATTAAATCTTAAGTAGTTTTTCAATGAGTAGAAATTACTTTTCTAAAAATAAAAAGATTTAACCCAAGCCTTAACCTTGTAAGGTTAGAGATGATGCTAGATCATCTATAGGACCCTTGTGTGTGATGATTGCCAGTAGTTAAGTATTGTTTGGTGATTGTGTACCTCGTATTTATTCATAGACGCTAGTACCGACCAAGGATACTACGAGGAGGAAGGAGGATACTACGAAGAGGAAGCCGAGGAGAACTTCAACCACTGCTCTGCACAAGGCAAGATAATTACTATGCAAGCCTAATACTACTAGTGAATGTGCAAGTGAACCCTTGCAAGATACCCTACTGATGCCACAAACCCATACTTGTGAGATGACTACTCTATGCCTTAAGAATATGTGATCATACCCACTTGATAAACCAATCCTAGTTTTATGGCAAGCTTCTTACTTTATTTCTTTATCAAAGCTTACTTAGAGTCTACCTAAGAGTTTGGTAGATACTAGACAATTGTGCTGAAGGTTGCATAAAGAGCATAAAATTTGGCCTAAGCTAGAAACCTTGATATCAGCCTAAGATATAATGTTGGACTTAGTAAAACTCCACTAGTTACCACCCCTCATTATTACTACCCCCACCTGTAGATGCTAGTGCTAAGCATAAAACTTGATCAACTTTAGATGGGAATACTTGGTGGAAAAATGGTTATGAAAACCTTGGAATGATGGATCATTCTATTGAAATGTTTTGGACATGTGTTTTCCAAACACTTGATAATTCTGGTGATAAAAATGTTGAGGCATGAGCCTTAGCCCTTTATAAAACTGATGGTTGTCTGGATGCGATACCATTCCAATTTAGCGTACAACCACAATACCCGAATATTGGGTAGGGCTTGACTGGAAACTTATATACCTTAGTATTAGTTCCCTCACGGCCAAGGTCTGAGCTGAGGCTACCTTGTGAAGATTGTCCACCTGTGCAGTACCCAAGATGACAGTGGTCATGGTTGGGAGGACAAACTCACAGGAGAGGTGCTGATACTAGGGAGTGTAATTGAAAGGTTAGGATTGATTATCCGCATACTGAGTATGGTGAATTCAGGATTTGTTCCTGACGGATCGAATGTTGTGGTGAAAGTGTACAATCTCTGCAGAGTGTCAAACTATTCGAATAGCCGCGTCCGCGGTTATGGACAGTTGGAGTGGCCATACTGTTCCCCCGTCAGACTTTTTTTTAAAAATGACTTGTGAACTGAATTGAGATTTTGACTTGAACACAACAGCGTTGTGACCTGAATTACAAGATCCCACTTAGGAGTTATAAAATTGTGACTAACTTTGGAACTTAGTAGAGATAAACCTGGCTTTTTGCAAAACAACCCTAGAGCCTAGTGTCCTATTATCCAAAAACCCCTTATCTGTTAGTATTAGTTTGCGAGTACTTAAAGAGTACTCATGGCTTTGTCCCTGGCTATTCCCATGGCCAGACTATGAAGAGGAGTACCTGGAGGATGGACCCTAGGAAGGTTACGACAACTAGGATCATCTCCCATCGTCATCATTGCCTGTGACCCCGAAGATGGAGCTTCGCCTACGCTACCGTTATTATTATGTATTCCGCTGCTTGATGTTGTATTGAGAACTGGATCATGAGATCCCTATTTGTGTAAGAACTTATGTATCGTTTGTAATGGATGAAGTACTATGGTATCCAATTCTGTTATGTCTCGCAAAAATGGTAATCCTGGGATTGCGATGTATGGCATAACAGGCATCTAGGATTGAAAAATCCGGGTGTTGACAAGTTGGTATCAGAGCCATCCTGACCATAGGAGACCCTAGTTAGATTGGACGTTGAACCAAAAACTTAGTTTCAAAACCAAAGAACAAAAATATTTACGAAAACTTATTCTCATTCTTACCCCTTTAATTCTTTAATAAAACTTCATGTTCCCCAAAAACTCTTGCAAAATAGATAAAATTTTGACACACTTGATCACTCTGCTAATCTACTCATCCTCTATTTTTATAGATGGACGTGAAGTACAGCAAGTTTTATCAACTCGGAAATGGAGGGGACCTTATCTTTGAGAGGGATCTGGATCAGCTTTCGGAACTTCTGGAACGTCCGCATCCCGAGTTCTTCGGAGCTCAGCTCAATGATCAAGGAGGAGAAGATCTGCAGTGGCTAATTGTTGCAAGTCTCCGAGGAAAGATTGAACCTCCCACTGCGGAGGGAATTCAGTTTACCTTGAGGGAAAACAACTGGCTCGATGGACTTGCCAGAGCAATGCAGGAAGCTCTTTCCCGTCTGTGTGGGCAGAGCATCAATCAGATCAAGGGTACTCGCTTTGAGTTTTGCCCAAGGCGTGATGAAAATGGACAACCACTGGAAGCCCCATACCACCCCGAGCTGAAGACTCAATTGGACCACCTTAGCTTCATGATGTATGATCGTCAACAAGAGTTGGACAACTGCCGTGACTATTGCAACCACAAGTCTGCCATCATCAAGACGAAGGATCAGACCATCGCCATGCTAGCAAAGGATCGCAAGTCTCGCCGTCGTCAGCTTGACAAGAAGTAGCGCATCATTGCCCATCTTCGCCATCACATCTCATCTCTGGAAGAGACCATCCACGAGAGAGACATGTAGTTAGAGGAAAGGGAGAATGCCGGAGAAGATCTTCGTGGAGACCCTTACTCCTATCTCAGCGATGACGTTGATTTTCTGGAGGATCAGGCCATGGACTTCTTCACCGATGAGGATGATTTCGCCTTCATCGATGATGCGGAAGATGATGAAGCCACAGACTCCGAGCAGTAGTAGCACTGAGCACTAGCGTAGTGAGTAGTAGTCGGTCCCACTGTATCGTAGATTCCAGAATGGTTCTTAAAACCATCTGTTTTTCTTTGTTGTGGTGTGTGTTGTATTGTGGGCTATGAGTGAATGAATGAAAAAGCAAGTTGCTAGAAAACTTGAGTCAAACTCCAAAAACTTTTCAAAAACCCCAAAACCTTAGAAATTTCCCTCTTTTCTCATGATCTATATCAACCTTCAGATGCCACGTGGAGGAAGTGGTTCAGCCCCGGACCCGATGTTGCAGATCCTACAAATGTTGACTTCTGACCACGAAGCTGAAAGAGCCGAACGTCAAGCCAACCTAGCCACTCTACAACAGATAGCCCAGCTAGCCCACAACAACCAAGGCCATGGAAATCAGGACAACCACGGATCTAAACTCAAGAATTTCCAGAATACCAACCCACCCGTTTTCACCAAGTTAGAAGAACCCCTAGACGCCGATGATTGGCTGCAAACCATGGAAAATAACTTAGAAGTAGCCGGAGTGGAAGCCAACGAGAAAGTCTTGTTCGCCACCCATTATCTAGCCGGATATGCCAGGGCATGGTGGAACAGTGTTCGTGCAATGACCGGAGGCCAAATGATGACCTGGGAGGAATTCAAGGTCAAGTTTAGTAGAACCCATGTGCCCCCAGGTTTGATCAAGAGAATGAGAGACGAGTTCAGAGAGTTGAAGCAAGGAAGGATGACTGTAGTGGAATACCGTGACAAATTTTTGTCATTAGCTAGGTACGCCCCGGACGAAATAGACACCGAAGCCAAGAAGAAAGAAAGATTCCTGAATGGTCTGCATGACAAGATGCAGATAGTGTTAGTCAATATCCCCTTTGTTGATATTGAAGCCCTTGTAGACTCTGCTATCCAGATGGAAGGAAAGATCAATCAGGCCAATGAAAACCGCAAGTGTCGCATGATGCATCAACCAGGAACCCATCAGACCCCAAAGTATCGCCCCAACCCATCTCCAGGATTTTCCCCAAGAACCAACAGACCCCCTATGACCCGTCCGACCTATCCCAACCGTGGAAACCCTAGACCCGGTGTAAATCACAACAACCCCAGCAACTCTAGCAATTTCACCCGTGCCCCACCCAAATTCAACACCAACAATACTACCACCAACCCCAACACTGCCCCGAGGACTGGAAGCAATGCTGTGCCTGTCGCAGCCAAGGACAAGTCACAAGTGACCTGTTATGACTGTGGAAATAAAGGCCACTATTCCAACGAGTGCCCCAACAAAAAGAATGCTACAGCCCCCAACGCCAATGTCCCATCTCAGCAGCAGCGTCGTGTCCAGCCAGGGAGAAGATTTGCCCCAGGGAATTCACTCAACCGCAATGGCCGTCTTTTTCTCATGCATGCCGAAGAAGCTCAGGAAGCGCCAGACGTCGTGCTGGGTATGTTTTCTGTTAATTCAGTACTTGCAAGAGTGTTGTTTGATTCTGGTGCATCGTATTCATTTGTCACTGAAGAATTTGCTTGCACTAGTAAAATTCAACCAACCAAATTGAAGCATGTGATGATTGTACAAATTCCCGGATCGACCACCAAGGCTAGGAAAATTTTCAAAGCCGTCCCTATCCGAATCCATGGCATAGATTTTTATGCTAATCTAATAGTACTCGGAACTAAAGGTTTGGAAGTAGTACTAGGAATGAATTGGATGTCCAAACATAAAGGATTGATTGACTGTGCCAAGAAAGCCATTACCATGACCAGTACCACCGGAATATCAGTCGAGCATATATCTGAAACCTTACCTCGCCATTTCAAGTGTAACAAGAGTCTAGCCCAACCTACCATTGACCAAGTTCGGATAGTCTGCGAATACCCCGATGTATTTCCAGATGTTTTGCCCGGTATGCCCCCAGATCGGGATATCGAGTTTATCATCGAACTAATCCCCGGAACAGGACCCATAGCCCAGAGACCCTATAGTATGAACCCGTCAGAACTAGAAGAACTGAAGAAGCAACTGGATTCCATGTTGGAAATCAGATTGATTCAACTGAGTGCGTCCCCATGGAGATCACCTGTCTTGTTTGTGGACAAGAAGGATGGAGGTAACGTTTGTGTACGGATTATCGGAAGTTGAATGATGTCACCATCAAGAACAAGTACCCCTTGCCTAAGATAGAAGATTTGTTTGATCAGTTGACCGGTGCCCAGGTGTTTTCTAAGATTGATCTTAGGACTGGCTCTCATCAACTCAAAATTCGTGCAGAGGATATCCCAAAGACTGCCTTTACCACCAGATATGGATTGTATGAGTATACAGTCATGTCTTTTGGATTAACCAATGCCCCCGCTTATTTCATGAACCTCATGAATAAGATTTTTATGGACTTCCTGGATAAGTTTTTCGTTGTTTTCATCGATGACATTCTGATTTATTCCAAATCAGAAGAAGAACATGAGCTACACCTAAGGACCATTCTTGGAACCCTTAGAGAGCATCAGCTGTATGCAAAGTTTAGCAAATGTGAATTCTGGTTACAGGAAGTAGGATTCCTCGGTCACATTGTATCAGCCAGAGGAATTGCCGTTGACCCTGCCAAAGTGAAAGATGTAGAAGATTGGCAAGCCCCAACCACTCCAACCCAAGTTCGTGCTTTTCTCGGATTGGCGGGATATTACCGCAAATTCGTAGAAGGATTCTCTAGTATCGCCTGACCCATGACCCAATTGCTGAAGAAGGACAAGAAGTTTGAATGGACCGACAAATGTGAAGCAAGTTTTCAAGAACTCAAAAGGAGATTGATTTCAGCCCCAATCTTGATCATGCCGGATATCACGAAGCCCTTCGATGTGTATTGTGACGCATCCAAGATTGGTCTCGGATGTGTGCTAATGCAAGAAGGCAAAGTTATATCTTATCTATCGCGACAATTGAAGCAACATGAACAAAATTACCCAACCCATGACCTCGAACTCGCAGCCGTAGTTCTAGCCCTAAAGACATGGAGACATTACCTGATGGGAAACCGTTGTGAGATTTATTCGGATCACAAGAGCCTGAAGTATATATTCACTCAGAAGGAGCTGAATATGAGGCAGAGAAGATGGATTGAGGTAATCAAGGATTACGACCTGGACATTCACTATCACCCTGGTAAAGCCAACGTGGTAGCCGATGCCCTTAGCAGATTGCCGTGCTGCTTGAACTCCATGATTTTGAAGGAGCAACCAAGTCTGCACAAAGAGATGGAAGATTTTCGAATGGAATTAGTAAGTGAAGGATTTTTGGCTAGCATAGAACTTCAGCCCACTTTGATCAGTCAGATTAAAGAGGCGCAGAAAGGAAATGCTAGTATCGACGGAATCAAGCGTCGTATCGGTACAGGCAAAGTACCCGGATTCACCGAGGACGAAGAAGGAGTTTTGTGGTACAAAGGACGCCTTTGTGTACCAGCAGATTCAGAGTTGAAAGAAGTTATCTTGAAGGAGGCTCACGATACTCTTTATTCTATCCATCCCAGAGGAACTAAGATGTATCAAGATTTGAAAGAGCAATTTTGGTGGCATAAGATGAAGAGAGAAATCGGAAGCTATATCGCCAAGTGTGATATATGTCAGCGAGTCAAGGCAGGACATCAAAGACCCGCTGGATTGTTGCAACCTTTGCAAATTCCGGAATGGAAATGGGATTCTGTAGGAATGGACTTTATCACTGGACTACCTACTTCTAGTAGGGGAAATGACTCTATTTGGGTCATAGTGGACAGATTGTCCAAAGTCGCCCATTTCTTGCCCGTTAAAACTACCTATCAGAGTTCGAAGCTAGCAGAGTTGTACATCACTAGAATCGTTAGTTTGCATGGAGTCCCCAAGAATATAGTATCGGATCGAGGAACTCAGTTTACCTCGAGATTCTGGAAGAAAGTCCAAGAAGGTTTAGGAACCCGCCTATATTTCAGTACCGCGTATCACCCTCAGACCGATGGACAAACAGAGCGAGTAAATCAAATACTCGAAGATATGCTTAGAGCATGTGTGCTATAATATGGATCCAAGTGGGAAGACTGTCTGCCCGTTTGCAGAATTTTCATACAACAACAGTTACCAAGCCAGTTTGCAAATGGCCCCATTTGAATTCATGTACGGAAGAAAGTGCCGCACCCCTTTGAATTGGTCGGAAGTAGGAGAGAGTCAGATTTTTGGACCCGACATCCTACAAGAAGCAGAAGAAAAGGCTCACAAGATTCGTGAGCACCTCAAGACAGCCCAATCCCGACAGAAGAGTTACGCCGACAAGAGACGTCGAGACCTCGCCTTCAACATAGGAGATTTTGTTTATCTGAAAGTGTCGCCATTGAAGGGAATGCAGCGTTTCCAACTCAAGGGAAAGTTAGACCCCAGATATATCGGACCTTTCAAAATTTTGAACCGTTGAGGAGAAGTATCGTATCAACTAGAACTACCTAAAGAGATGTCAGCTGTGCACAATGTGTTCCATATATCGTTACTTCACAAGTGTCTCGAAGTCCCCGAGAAGACCAAAGTGTTCAAGAATATCGATCATCGGACCATAGAGATCAACGATGATCTGACCTATCCCGAAGTACCCATCCGTATATTGGAAGAAGCCTTTCGAACTACCAGAACCCGAAGCATCAAGTTTCTCAAGATTTAGTAGAGCAATCACACAGAAGAGGAAGCTACCTGGGAACGCGAAGATCACATCAGAACGGAGTTTCCAGATCTCTTCAAATCCTAGGTAATCTTTTCGTCCTTTCTCAAATCTCGGGACGAGATTTTGTTTAACGGGGGAAGGTTTGTAACATCCCAAAAATACCAAACTTAGATCATCAAACACTAATCATCAAGTTTAGGGTTAATAAAAACTTTTCTAAATGAATTCATGAATGCATGTATAGGTGTATGCATGGATTTTGAATTTCTTTAAAAACCACCTTGTTTGTGTGAACCATTGCTTGTAAAATGTTTCTTAGGTGAAAAGAACATCATCTAAAACATTTCCCACACTTTTCCTTAAGACAAGTAAATCAAAACAAATATATTAAGTGCATGGTCACTTTGACCAATTTAACTCCCATGCCTACTTTGGCTGTCTCAAACTTTCAAAACCTAACAGAAACTTTTCTGGATCTTTGCACCCCTTGAATGTACTCATAACAGAGTATCAAGGCCCACTTTGTGATCATCCAGAAACTTTCAAATGCATAGTTTAAATGACAATTCAAAATTGAATCTTTATCATATGGGAAGATTCCACTTTTTCAAAAACCACTCAAACAAGCTCAACTTTCAAAACCCAAGCATCTGCAGACTCACCAGCACCAATCTAGCAAACCCACCAAAAATCATTTCAAAATTCAAAACTTGATTTCATGCGGCCATTTCATCAAACAGGTTGCAGACACAAATCAAACAAAACATCAAACACTATAGTGTGCAGTGTTTTGAGCCTAACTTGTTCCCTAGTTAGCTCACACACAACCCAGTAGATCATCTAGAAAGATTAGCCCAACACTAGCACCCCTATGAGCTTGCCATTGTCATCAATGGTGAACAGCCGAGCACCCCCATGTCACCCCATTGTGGACAGCAAGCTAGGAGCAGCAGCAAGCCTAGCCAACATGTCAGGGAGGCAGCCCACCGTCCACCGCCACTACCTGTCCCAACCGCGAGCGTTGCCAAGCCCTGGACCACGCGCACAAGACACGCCCAGATCATGCCGAGCGTGCGCCAGAGCACCACCCTCGACCATCACCCACAGACCGCGCGCCGCCCTCACCGCGTGCACACACGATCACCACCGACCCAGGAGACCGCCAGACATCCCCGTTTGCCGCCCCGTGCCATACAGCCACCGCCCGCCGTCGAAGACGCCGCCTCTGCCGCGCAGAGCACCGCCCGTCCCAGACCAAACCACACCGCCCCATGCCTCGCGAACATGTCGTTGAGCATCGCCAGGAGACACAACACCGTCCCCTAACCTTGCCCATGCCTATAGCCGCCTGTAACGTCGCCCCCGACGAGCTCACCGTGTGCCCCGACGGTCGCCTCGCTCGACTATAAATAGAGGCCACCCCCGCACGATTTCTTCACACCATCTCACTGCCCTCTCCCGACTGACCGTGCCACGCCATCCTCAGAGCAAGCCAAGCACCACCTCGCCGGAATTTCACTGGAGCCCGCCGGCTCTGGAGAAGAAAGGAGCCAGTGATTGGAGCCGCCCCAGGAGAAGCCACCGGTACCAGGAGGTTCGCCGTCGTCGACTTTGTCGTTCGCCCGCCTCGCCGACCCTCGCCCGTACCCCGGTGAGCCCCCATCACCCCTCACTGTCCGCGCTAGGTTTCGTTCTCGCCGGAGCTGTCTCGCGTCGACGATGACCCTCAGCCGTTAGATTAGAACTAGATCGAACGATCCACGTTGCCCCATACCGCTTCGCCCAGCTCCGTGTCACTGACGAGTGGGGACACCCACTTAAGCAGCCCGCGGGAGCACTGCGCTTAGCAGGCCGGCCCGTTAGAATTTCCCGCGCAGCCCAGCAATTCAAATTAAACCTTTTTCTTTTTAAATTCAAACACACTTCTGTACCTTAGTATTAGTCCCTCACGACCAAGGTCTGATCTGAGGCTACCTTGTGAAGATTGTCCACCTGTGCAGTACCCAAGATGACAGTGGTCATGGTTGGGAGGCCAAACTCACAGGAGAGGTGTTGATACTAGGGAGTGTAATTGAAAGGTTAGGATTGATTATCTGCATACTGAGTATGGTGAATTCAGGATTTGTTCCTGACGGATCGAATGTTGTGGTGAAAGTGTACAATCTCTGCAGAGTGTCAAACTATTCGAATAGCCGCGTCCGCGGTTATGGACAGTTGGAGTGGCCATACTATTCCCCTGTCAGATTTTTTTTTTTAAAATGACTTGTGAACTGAATTGAGATTTTGACTTGAACACAACAGCGTTGTGACCTGAATTACAAGATCCCACTTAGGAGTTATAAAATTGTGACTAACTTTGGAACTTAGTAGAGATAAACCTGGGTTTTTGCAAAACAACCCTAGAGCCTAGTGTCCTATTATCCAAAAACCCCTTATCTGTTAGTATTAGTTTGCGAGTACTTAAAGAGTACTCATGGCTTTGTCCCTGGCTATTCCCATGGCCAGACTATGAAGAGGAGTACCTGGAGGATGGACCCCAGGAAGGTTACGACAACTAGGATCATCTCCCATCGTCAGCATTGCCTGTGACCCCGAAGATGGAGCTTCGCCTACGCTACCGTTATTATTACGTATTCCGCTGCTTGATGTTGTATTGAGAACTGGATCATGAGATCCCTATTTGTGTAAGAACTTATGTATCATTTGTAAGAACCTATGCATCTAGGATTGAAAAATCCGGGTGTTGACACCCTACCCGTCTCTCACTGCCACTGGGCCTAGGGGAGCTCAGCTCCTTCTACCCCAAGCGTGCAGACGCCGTTGCCGCCCGTTTCCTCCTCCATCACTGCCGCGTTGATTCAGGCTTAATTGCCATTGATGCACAACGTGAATTCCTCGCCCACGTCGGCTACTTAAACCTCTCTGCACCGCGTCCATTCCCCCCACACACACCCATGCTCAATAGCCGCCAGGCTGCTCGCAATTGAACTTGCACCGTCGTGGACCCGAGCGCCTCCGACAAGATATTCCGGTAAGCACCGTCCACCCCGTCCCCTCTTGTTCATGCTGTCGTGCTTCCTTTGTCCTTGTGCATCTTACTGTGTCTTTGGTTCGCCCTGTACTGCCCCAGAACGTTGTCTCCGTCGAGCACCGCGAACACCCGACGCTGTCCCCTACTCCGGCGAGCAATCACAGTATAAATTGAATGCCCCTTGTCCCCTAGTACAAACTCACTGCTTCACCTTGTCCTTGTGCACACGCTGATGCACTTTGTTTGCGCTGGGGTGATCCAGGTCGTCGCCTCCGTTGTCGTTTGCTAGAACCCAACGCTGCCCTCAACTCCGACGTGCTTTTCCATCCGCAACAGCTCACCCTCGTCTAAGCAGAAGCCACCTTGAGCATCCTCGCACCCGTGCGACGCTGGTAAGCTACTGCACCGCTCCTAGCCTGACATGGTTATACCCTACGGGTACACGATCTGAGCATACCTAGTCTAGACCAAGGAAGGCCCACGAAAATATACGCCAGCCCATGAAGACTTTCGGGTGGCCAGGGCCCATGACGCCTTCGGATCCTTGGAGAACAAGACTAGAGTAGATAGAATATTCAAAGGGGCAAACCCTAAAACCTGTAACCGACTCGATCTGTGCCTGGGACCTGCCTACCTCTATATAAAGGCTAGGAGGGCACGACGAGGAGGACACTTCGCATACCACCGCATACACACCTCCACGCCAGATTGCATCTGCGCACCCCTGTACTTTTTGGTTCCACCGTAATCAAGAGCAGACAAGCAGGAGTAGGGTTTTCCCTCCGGGGGCCTGAACCTGGGTAAACCTCGTGTCCCCGTGTTGCTTGTTTGCTAAACCGTTTCGCGATCTACAGCATCCCCATCCTCTCCAAAACCCAAGCTCATAACAATGGGCATTGACGAGATTAAACCTCGTCAATTGGCGCCGTCTGTGGGAACTAGGGATGCTGATTGTGCGATCGTGACGGTCCCAACCAAAGCGATCTACAACTCCGCGGCGACGGAGAGTCATCTCCTCTTTGGCGCTTTCGACTTCACCGCCCACTCGCCAGCCACCCTGAAGGACTTCGAGCCCGTTGGCGATGGGCTCGAGATCCTGTTCGGGAGCTTCTGCTTCAAGGTGGGGCAGACCGACACTCTCCATCTCCCAGAGCGGGTGCCCCTGCCATCGATCAGACCCGATTCATGGGCTCCACATCCTGTGCTACGCCATCGACATATGTGTCCTATGACAGCAGCAGCTGCAACTCAGATCTGTGCGATCCACCATCGGAGGAAGGGACCTACGGTTCCGGATCCGAAAGCTGCGGCAGCAGCAATCCAATCTACGAGCGCTACCAATGTGCCACAGTCATCCAGAGCGACGTGGATCAGGAGCACATCCCGCCACCCAACCCGCAGGGTAGAAATGGCGAGAACATGAGAAACCAAATCCCCCCCGCCCAACGAGGATGACACCGATCCCAATCGGATCATCCACCTCAGCGATGAGGGATGGGCTCAAGCACGCGAAGCCGTGGCAGACAACAAGATCCTGCCCGTGGGTGCCTCACGGGACCTGCTGATGGCGTACCACCTGCTCCTAGTCAAAGAGCAAAAGAAGCAGGTGAAGATGCAAGAAGTGATTGACAAGCGCAAGCAAGCGGCCTCGGAGTCCAGTGCGCGGCGAGCTGCGCTCTCCGCCATGGGTGGATCCAGCTCGCACGACAACCATGGCAACAAGCACCATTTTCGCACGGAGAACATGGACCCCAAGGCACGTCGCGAGGTGACTCGGACCCTCAACACGTCTTTCATGGAGATGGATGCTGACGGCAACGTCACCCCGAAGACACCGCAAGCTACGATCATGGCAGCCACCACATACCTTGCGTCCCATCCACCTCCGATGGGGGACCCGAAAAGGGCCATGCACAAGTCCACGCTTACCGGACTCGGACTCATTTGAGCTGCGCTCCACGGAGAAGCTCCTGCGGAGCCAAAGAAGAAGGCTGCAGTGAGGTTCAACCGCAGCCCCACACCTTCATCCGACGATGAAGAGCACGACCTACCTCGAAGGAACAAGAGCTCGCGCCATCGCAGCCGCGATTATGACGCTCGAAGCGAGCTCACCCAGCGCAAGATCGACAAAGCGCGCGCCAAGCGCGTATGCTCGTCCGAATCCGAGGAGGACGACGACGGAGGGGAACTCTGCGGAGCCCGATGCTTCAGCAGATCCGTCCGGCAGACACGAATGCCGCGGAACTTCAAGCTTCCTTCGGACACTCCGAAGTTCGAAGGCACACCCAAGGCGTGGCTCAGCGACCATCTGTTGTCCGTTAAACTACACGGCGGAAACAAGGACACCGCCCTGCAATGCCTTCAGCTGCAGCTGACAGGCGCAACTCGGATCTGGCTCAGCAGCCTATCCTCGGGATCCATCCGAAGCTGGGAGGAACTGGCGTATAGTTTCATCCGAAACTTCAAAGGCACCAGCAAAAGGCCAGCCTCAATCGAGGAGCTGCGGGCCTGCACCCAACGAACGGGCGAATCCATTCACTCGTACATATTACGCTGGTCCAACACCAAGAACTCCACGGCGCACATCTCTGAGGAGGGAGCGATCAACGCCTTCAAGGATGGAGTCAAGCGCCAGTACTTCAAGGAAGAACTTGGGCGTGTAAAGCCCAAGACACTCGACCACCTCATGGACATCGCCAACAGGTGGGCAGACGGCGAGGACTCCGTCCACCGAGCGTACTCGGAGGAGGAAGATGACTACGGCCGGCGATGTGAACGCCGTAGCAAGAGAAGATCGCGCGTCTATGACGATCGCGATGGACCCGACATGGTCGCAACTGGCTACACCGACTGCCGCAGCAACGATAACCGCAGCAACGACAGATACTGCAGAAACAACTTCCGCGACGGAGGACGCCCAACGCAGTCATGGCAACGTCGCGGCCGCGATGACGGACCCTCAGCATACGACAAGCTGTCGGGTCCATGCACCATCCACTTCTACATCGACAAGCAGGATGGTAAAAAGAAGGCAAGCCACATGCTCAAGGACTGCTGCGAGTTCCAGAAACTCAGCGAGAGCATGTCTCAGATGAGGCAACAAGCCCCGAACCCTAGGTACGGGAACGCACCCGCACCAGGTGAGATCGCACATGGAGCTCCTCCACCACCACCTGCGGGACCTTCGAACCACCCAATCGCACCCACGCAGAATAACGGTGGGCACGGGTACCCCGCGCCAAAAGGATCACTGATGATCCAAAAAGGGCGCCCAACGAACATGGTGCAAAAGAAAATCACCCGTCAGATTAATCTGGCTGTGACCGCTCCACCCTCCATCCCTGAGTACCTCAGCGGATCGGAGACCTACATCACGTTCAGCCATTCGGATCACCCTTGCCAGGTCCTTCGCCCAGGTCATGCTGCCCTGGTGCTTGAGGCACAGATCGGAGGGTTCGACATGAGCTGCGTCTTCATGGAGGTGACAGCGGCATCAATCTGATGTTCGCCAGTACCTTAGCGGCAATGCGGATCCCGCTGTTCATCCTGGAACAATACGATACAACGGTCCACGGCATCGTCCTAGGGAAGGGCGTATTCCCCCTGGGAAAGATATGGCTCGACGTCATCTTCGGCAAGCCCGATAACTTCTGGTGCGAGCGAGTCGAGTTCGAAGTGGTGGACTGGCCATCACAATACCATGCCATCCTCGGGCATGTGGAATTTGCACGATTCCTGGCAGTACCGCACTACGCGTACCTGCTACTCAAGATGCCAGGACCCAAGGGCATCATCATGGTCCATGGGAGCTTCACCCGATCAGACCACTGCGACAGAGACTTCAACAGAATCTCCTAGTCATTCGGTATGCAGGAGGAGCTCATAAGGCTCCGCGAGGTGACAGACAATGAGGCACCCCCAGTCGCAAGACAGAACGCGCCAGATATGTCCTTCGACTCCACCGTCAACACAAAAAAGGTGCAGGTCCACCCGACGGACGCCTCCAAGATGGCAGTGATTGCCAATGACCTCAGCTCCGCATAGGAAAGCGCTCTCGTCGAATTCCTCCGTGAGCGCTGGGAAATCTTCGCCTGGTGTCCTGCGGACATGCCAGGAGTTCCCAGGGAATTCGCCGAGCACGCACTCAATGTATTTCCAAACGCCAAGCCCGTTAAACAGTCCATCTGACGACTATCCGAACCATGGGCTGAAGCCATTGGAGTCGAAGTCAACAGACTACTCGACGCAAACTTCATCAGGGAGATCAAGGAAAGTGAGTTGCTCGCCAACACCGTGATGGTCCCCAAAAAAGACACGGACATTCTACGGATGTGCATGGACTTCACATCGCTGAACAAGCACTGCCCGAAGGATCACTTCCCTCTCCCTCGGATCGATCAGATCATCGATTCGACTACAGGATGCGAGAATCTCTCCTTCCTCGACGCCTACTCAAGCTACAACCAGATTTGACTGAAGGTCGAGGATCAGGATAAAATGGCGTTCATCATGCCGTTCGGAGTGTTCTGCTACAACACAATGCCCTTGGGGCTGAAGAACGCAGGCGCCACGTACCAACGGTGCATACAGGCATGCCTGAAGGACCAGATCGGCCGCAACATCCAAGTCTATGTCGACGACATAGTAATCAAAACAAGGGAGGCCAAGACACTCATCGACGATCTCCGCGAGACGTTCGACAACCTTGATTGATACAAGATCAAGCTAAACCCAGAAAAGTGCGCCTTCGGCGTCCCATCTGGTCAGCTGCTAGGATACTTCATCTCCCAGCGAGGAATCGAAGCAAACCCGAAGAAAATCCAGGCCTTAATGGCCATGGAGAAGCCGAAGAACCTCAAGGGGGTCCAGCAACTTGCTGGGCGAATCGCGACATTGAGCAGGTTCATCAGTCGCATGAGCGTAAAAGCCCTGCCTTTCTATCAGCTAGTACGCAAGGCAAACAAATTCGAGTGGACGCCTGAAGAGGACGACGCATTCGAAGATCTAAAGCAGCTGCTCTACCTCGCCCGTCTTGGTCACGCCAAAAGAGCGCGAACCTCTACTGCTATACATAGCAGCTACACACTAGGTGGTAAGAACCGTGCTTGTGGTCGAAAGACCGGAAGATGGCAAGACCCACGGGGTCCAACGCCCAATCTACTACCTCAGTGAGGTATTGACGCTGACCAAGCAGAGGTACCCTCACTACCAGAAACTCGCCTACGGCGTATTCATGACGGCTCGTTGGCTGAGCCACTATTTCCAGGAGCATCAGGTGATGGTCGTCAACGAAGCACCCCTGAACAGCATCCTGAACAACCCGGAGGCCACAGGACGTGTGGCCCTGTGGGGCATCGAGCTGTCACCTCTAGACATCGTCTATGAGAAGCGCCACACGATCAAGTCTCAGGTCCTTCCGGACTTCCTTGTCCGCTGGATGGAACTGCAACTGCCAGACACACCGGACATGACACAGTCATGGACGATGCACTTCGACGGCTCCAAGCGCGAGGCCGGAGCAGGAGCCGAGGTCATACTGACCTCCCCGCAGGGCGACAAGATGAAGTATGTCCTCCGGATGAAATTTCGAGCCTCCAACAACGAGGCCGAGTATGAGGCCCTCATCCACGGCATGAGGATGACCAAGATCTGCGGCGCGACGCGCCTGGTCATCTACGGAGACTCGAACCTTGTCGTCCAGCAGACGATGACGAGTGCGATGCACATGCCGCCAACATGATCGCGTACCACGCACTCTACAACGCACTCGAAGGAGACTTCGACGGCTGCGAGCTTCGGCACGTTGGAAGAGAAAGCAACGAAGAGGCCGACGGACTCACCAACATCGGCTCCACTTGCGCATGGGTGCCACCAGGTGTGTTCCTCGAACAGATCTGCGTGCCGTCCATCAAAAGTAAATTCCCAAAGGGATCACCCGAAGAAGCAGAACAGTCGGGGGCTGCGCTACCCGAAGGACAGGAAGGACCAGAAAAACTCGACACATAGGTTGTAGTGGTCAACCTGATGCAGGTCATGGCAGTGGAAGAAACATGGACACAGCCATACCTCCGATATCTGATACACGGGGAGCTGCCTGACAGTCCAACAGATGCCTGGCGCGTATCTCGCCGGTCCAAGGCCTTCACCATCATCAATGGCGAGCTGTACAAGTGCAGCATTTCCGGTGTACTCCAAAGGTGCGTCACCATCGGTGACGGAAAAACCATCCTCCAAGACATCCACAAGGGCATCTGCGGCCATCACGTGGGCAGCCGCGCCCTCGTCGCCAAAGATCTACGAGCTGGGTTCTACTGGCCCTCTGGAATCGCCGGAGCACCGTCGCCAGTAGCGCCGCTGCCGCCAGCACCCATTCGCGCCACCCATCTGTGGTCGCATGCGTTGGCACCGTTGGATCTAGATCCTAAGGCGTAGAACATATGACTTAACGAATCAGTATCGATAGATCTGGCCCGTGCATCGTCACTTAAATCCTACGGTCCATGTTGATATATCCGCGCGAAGCGGTACGGGCCACTCAGAAGCGCCCATGTGTCTAGAAATTTGATTTAAAATCTGTTTTTGAGTATATTAGAATTGCAAACTTGTAAAATTCATATCTTTTGTTCTGTTTATCCAAAAAAATGCAAATAATATATCATTGGATTCAGAAAAATGATACCTACACTAATGTAGGCATGAATTTGTAATTTTCTTCTAGAAAAATAGGATTATTTTCAGAACACTTTATAGGCTTATTTTGAATATATACAATGTTTATAAAATTGTTTTGAGGCAAATTTAAGTTTGTTTAGACTTTAAATATATGGATTTGTGTTCAGTACTGCTTGATTAGACTTGCTAGTATAGAAAAATCATTTCATTGCATTTGCATGCATTCATATATATTTTTGTTTGATTATTTGAATGTGAATTTGGTGCTATTATTCTATGTGTAGATTTTGTTGTTAGTGGTGATTGTGAGTGTGAGGATTGTTGCTACTCACCCAACTACTAACAAGGCAAGTGGTGCTTCATATATTTTGTCCTATTATTTTGACTATGCACTAGTGATATTTTGAATAGGGCTTATATGGAATTTTTGCTAAGTATTTATATGCTATGCCTTGGGAAATCCTAGTAATTGTAGTCTTAGTAGAATTTTCTCTAAGTTAAGATACTTGTTATGTTATCATGCTTAGCCTAGCTAGTAGAAAACAAGGGTGGATTATATTCATGCTATGAAATATTTCTAAGTCTTTGACTTGTGTTTTTGCTTAATAAAACAACTAAGTGAATGAATCACCTGGGTGGAATGGTATGACGGTTTGTGTTGAGTGGTTACACAAGGACCATGTATATGGTTTACCTTGTGTATCACACTTGTGGAAAGCCACCTAGGAACAAAGGGATTTGAGATGTTTAGTGTTAAGAAGCTTCTAGTGCAACCACATGGCATATGGGCTCTGCCTTGATCATATAGGTTGCAATAACTTAGCTAGATGTAAAGTTGGTGGTAGGGTGATAGGATGGAACGCGTCCATGGTGGTCTAAGGGAAGGCTTCTGAAAGGTCTCGTCTCGATGCATGTCGAGTCTTGTGGGGAAAGTGCACCACCTCTCGAGAGGGTAAAACCTAAGTACTTAGCCGTGTCCCCGACAACGGACAATTTGAGCATCAAAGACATTGAAGTTATCAAGAATCTCCTCATCCCAATTTCTAAGTTAAAAACTTGTGGTTGAACAAGGATAAAGGTTCACCAATTTCTATTGGTGGTTCCTTGGGAGTTTTTGACAAACAAAAACTTAGTGTTTTCAACTGATAGGAAAAATCTATTTTGAGCAAAGCAAGCCTAAGCTACACTTAGCCAAATTCATATAGATGTTAGAATCTACTATTCTAACACGCTATCACTTGCCAATACAATTCCAAATGTATTGACCCACTGTGGCTGTAACTTATGATGTTGCAGGTTACTCTGATGGAGATTAGGGTTGTGAGTCTACACTCAACATGCTTGCCTATGGCACATGAAGATGAAGACTTATAGTTATTTACTTTATGCTATGAACTTTTGTACTAGCCTTTGGCTAATGAGTTGTAAAAGACTATGCTATCTCTGGAATAACGATGTAATAACGACCTTTGTATCTATGTACTTCATATTAAACTGTGGATGCTAGCATTTGATCTAGGGACTAGCATTGCAATCACATGGACCTTTAGCTTATAAAGGTGTGGTTTTACAGAAAAGTTCCGCAGCGCCACCGCCACCGAAGGGTAGATTTGGGGGACATAAAGTCTCTGTTCCGGCACCCTGCCGGGACAGGGAAGTGCCTCCGGAGCCATCTCCATCGATCTCCACCACCATCTCCATCGCCGTTGCTGATTCCCATGATGAGGAGGGAGTAGTTCTTCCTCGAGGCTAAGGGCTCTACCGATAGCTATGTGTTCATCTCTCTCTCTATGCATGATCATGTTGTGGTCATGAGCTTTGTAATCAAGTAGATCTGCTCTGCTACTCAAGTGATTTAATAGATCTCTGCTCTCCCCATGTGTGTGAAAGTGATAGCGTTCACGCCATGGTGGCACTTAGGCTAGAGTCTACATAAATATTCATCGTGCTTTAATAGATCTATTCTTTTCCCCACGTGTGTGACACTGACAGCATGCGCGCCATGTGTGGCACTTAAGCTAGATTCCATATATATTCATGATTTATATTTGGAGTTGGATGTATTTATGAAATTGTGGTGTTTGTTGGAACCATCTAGCGCTCAAGGTGACAGTGTGGGGTTATCTAGATGGGGAAGGCGAACTTTGAGGTGTGATTTTGTAGGCCTACCATGGATTAGAGTGTCCAACCGGAGAGTAGTTAAGAGTAGTATAATGAAGAGAATATATTTATATGAGAGAGTGTTCACTAGTGAAAGTATGATCCCCAGGCCTTGTTTCTAAACATTGAAACACCGTTTGCATCTAGATATGTTGCATGTCTGCTTTCTTCCATCTTTATTTTAGTTTTTCCTTTAGTCTCTTCCACGTCAACAACAAGTCAGAAGCTCTTTTCTGGCACCGTTACTACTTGTATTTCACTATCTCTTCGCCGAACTAGTGCACCTATACACCTGACAAGTGTATTGGGTGTGTTGGGGACACAAGAGACTTCTTGTATCTTGATTGCAGGGTTGCTTGAGAGGGATACCTTTGACAACTTCCTCCCTGAGTTCGATAAACCTTGGGTAATCCACTTAAGTGAAACTTGATGATGTTCTACAAACCTCTACACTTGGAGGCCCAACAACCGTCTACAAGAAAAGAAGTGCGTAGACATCACCCAGATGTGAGGCCAAGTAGTGAACCCAGGATTCGCCCCCGGTCCAGGAGGGGTAGCCCACGGGGCTCCACCACCACCCGGAGGACCCTCGCAACCTGCGACTGCGCCAGCACAAAATAATGGGGCGGACGGATACCCGCCAACATTGGGGTCTATGATGATACAAAAGGGACGCCCAACCAACAGGGTGCAGAAGAAGATCACCCGCCAAGTCAACTTGGTCGTGACCTCCCCGCCAGCCATACTTGAGTACCTCAGCGGCTCGGAGTCGTGCATCACGTTCAACCATTCGGATCACCCGCGCCAGCCCAGGTCACTCTGCCCTGGTGCTCGATGTTGGAGATATGCCCTAGAGGCAATAATAAAAGTGGTTAGTATTATATCTTTGTGTTTATGATAAATGTTTACATTCATGCTATTATAGTATTAACCGAAAACATTAATACTTGTGTGATTTGTAAACTAAATTAGAGTCCCTGGTAAAGCCTCTTTTTAATACTAGCTTGTTGGTTGATAGATGATCGTGGTTTCCGGATCATGTACATTGAGATGTTATTAACAAACAAGATCATATCATTAGGAGAATGGTATGATGGACATACTCCTATAGATAAGCATAGCATTAAGATCAAGTCATTTCAATAGTTCATTTGCTATAAGATTTCTGATACATAGTAACCTAATTCCTTCGACCATGAGATCATGCTAATCACCATCACCAGAAGGATGCTTTGATGACATCAAACACCACACCGTAACTGGGTGGATATAAAGGTGGCATTGAGTGTTCGGAAATTATGTGTTGAGGCACATGGATCAAGAGTGGAATTTGTCCATCCATATGATGGATAGATGTACTCTGGGCCCTCTCGGTGGAATGCCATCCAATTAGCTTGCAAGAATGTGACTATCTCACAAGGGATCACATATCACGGGAACGAGAAAAGAGTACTTATCGGTAACGAGGTTGAACTAGGTATGTAGAGATACTGACGATCAAACCTCGGATAAGTAAACTATCGCGAGACAAAGGGAAATTGGTATCGTATGTAAGTGGTTCATTTGATCGCAAAGTAATCATTGAAATATGTGGGAGCCATATGAATTTCTAGATTCCTCTATTGGTTATTGATTAGAGAAGTGTCTAGGTCATGTCCGCATAATTCACGAACCGTAGGGATACACACTTAAGGATTCAATGTTGTTTAGTAGATATGGAATGTAAGTAGGGAGAACGAATGTTGTTTGGAGTCTCGTATGGGATCCGGGATATCACGAGGAGATCCGGAATGGTCCGGAGAATAAGATTCATATAAGGAAAGTGTAGAGGTCCCAACCTTTAATAAGTTAAAGATCCCTGTGTTTACAATGCTAGTCCCTGGATCAATAGCTAGCATCCACAGTTAAGATGTAATATCAAGAAACAAAGGTCATAATACAACTTCATAACCAAGAATAAAATAATTTATTACATCTTACATAACTCATTTGGCTATCTCATTATAATGCAGCAGAAATAACTATAGCATGGAGTCCTTCATCTTCAAAGTGCCACAGGCAATCATGTTGGTTCTAGACTTGTAATCCTAATCAACACACTTCACTAACATCAAACAAACCTGCAACATAATAAGTTATAGCCGCAAGGGTCAATACATTTGAATTGTATTGGCAAGTGATACTATGGTAGTATAGTGGTAACTATCATCTATATGCATCTGGCTAAGTGGAGCTTAGGCTTGCTTTGCTCAAAATAGATTTTCCTTACCTTTTGAAAAACACTAAGTTTTTGTTTAGCAAAAACTCCCAAGGAACCACCAATAGAAATTGGTGAACCTTCACCCTTGTTCAACTACAAGTTTTAACTTAGAAAATTGGGATGAGGAGATTCTTGATAGCTTCCATGTCTTGATGCTCAAATTGTCCACTACCGGGGACACGGCTAAGTACTTAGATTTTTCCTTCTGCAGAAGTGGTGCACTTTCCCCACAAGACTCGACATGCATCGAGACAAGATATTTTAGAAGCCTTCCCTTAGACCAGAATGGACGCGCTCCAACCTATCAAACCCCTACCACCAACTATCCATTTGGCTAAGTTATTGCAACCTATATGATCCAGGCAGAGCCCATAATGCCAAGTGGCTGCACTTGAAGCTTCTCAACATTTGACATCTCAAATCTCTTTGTTCCTGGGTGGCAATCCACAAGTGAGATACACAAGGTAAACCATAGAAATGGGCCTTTTGTAACCACTCAACCAAAAACCACCAAGAAATTACCATTCCACCCAGGTGATTCATTCACTTAGTTTTTTTATTAAACAAAACACAAGTCCTTGACTTTGAAATATTCCATAGCATGAATATAATCCACCCTTGTTTTCTACTAGCTAGGCTAAGCATGATAGTAGTAGGAAATCTTAACTTAGGAAAATTCTACTAAGGTTTCATCTACTAGGATTTCCCATGTCATAGTTTATACTTATTGAAAATTCCATGCAAGTCCTACTTAGAAATATCACTAATGCATAGTGAAAATAATGGGACAAAAGGATGAAGCACCACTTGCCTTTTTGGTAGAGATTATAAGTTCACTCCTTGATCTTGCAATAGTCACACTCTTCAAATTCCACTACAATTCAATCAAGCAAGCAAATATTCAATCTACCATTCAAGCAATCATCACATAGAATAATAGAAACAAAGCAATGCATGCAAGCATGCCAAAAAAAATTTGCGCATAGTCTCGAGGGTTGCAGGAATGCTCACCAGAACACGAGGGACGCTCGGGGTCAACGTCAGTAGCTCGCCGGAGTGGAGGCAGACGGCGACGGTGTGTTGTCGAGGTCGTAGTCGAGGCTACGGTGCTCGCGCGGGCGAGCCAAGGATAATGAGAGGTGTAGGGGGCGATGGGGAACACACACATGTGGTCGAGGGGCAGTGGGGCTGGCTGGCTTCGTCGGAATCGTCGCCGGAAGGTAGTCGGGGCAGAGGTGGTTTTTGAGAAAATTCTGAGCGGCCTGGTGGCAGAGGGTGGGTGGCTTCTGGGGGAAATGGAGAGGGGAGGAAGGCGATTAATAGGGCGTGGTCATAGGGGAGAGTTACTCGCGGTGTTACTTGAATTAACGCGTTTGAATTCAGGACAGAAACGGCCCAGAGAGAGAGAGAGAGGGGGGCGTGGTCAGCGCGAGGTTAGGGGTGATGACCTGGCGGTGGGGAGTTGTTGTTAGCAGGTGAGAGGAGCGTTCAGTGGGGTCCGGTGATCAGTGAGAGTGAGGGTTCGTTCTCTGGTGGAAAAAGATTCGAGGGAAGGAAAAGAGAAGGTGGGCTCGCTGGGCTAGCTAGGCCAGGTTGGGCTGGGCTGGGCTGGGTCCTATCCATTTTTTGTTTTGTTTCATTTTTCTTTTTCCATTTTCATTTATGTTTTGAATTTGTTTAAACATTTCAAACAACCATTTGAATTAAAAACCTTCCAAACTTTTCAGTAAGTTTTTAATATGTTTTAAACATGTATTTAAAGTCCTCTTTAAGAATAATTCCTTTATATATTTATGGTTTATATTTTATTTAAAAAAGGGCACTTTCTTCTATTAAATAAGTTTTGATTAAATTCTCAAACCCTTATTTGAAATCAAAATTTTACCAAACCTTTTCAGTAGGTTTTATTAATTTAAAAGGGTGTTAAATAATTCACTTTGAATTATTTGAAATATTTTTAATATGATTTATTAATCATTTAAAATGAGCATTTGTCTTCAAATAAATAAAATTTGATTATGGTTTTAATACTATAAAATTTTATTGGAATATTCTTTATCCATTTATTTTATTTGGATTATCTTTATTTTCATTTGCTTATGGATTTGGCCAAGATTTAATTTGGCTTTTAAATATTCCTTATTTATTTCTTTCTTTCATTATCTTATAAAATCCATATCTTTTTATTTAAAGATCCAAACTTGGTGATTCCAATTTCGTATATTTTTATTTGATATTTGTTTATCCTTTTATTAAAAGTTTGTTCAAGATGGGTTTTGATGTTTCCACTTTAAAACAAAAAGTTTCTTTTCACCCTAAACTTCGATAAATGATTATTTTGTTTATTTATTTTTCACATTTCAAAATTTGGAAAATTTTGGTATGTGACAGAAAGTCTGATTCCGGAGTTCGGGAATGATTCCGATGTTTTCATCGGAGAGGTTCTAGAAGGGTCTAGAAGATTCACCGGACCGGAAGGGGAATGGTTCATGAATGTGTCATGGTTAAGTGGAATGATTGGATCATGTCCTAGGTTACTTTGTTGGACATTTACGAGAGTGAAATAAAGCTCTAAATTCAAAGTCAAAAGGCAGGTTTGAAAAGTCAAACTAGAACAATGGTTTCCTAGTGGAAGAAGGAAAGAGTCCTTATTTCTCTCCAACTTGGGTTTGGGGAAGGATTCAAACTCCCCTCTCCCAAGCTGCTCTCCCTCTCATAAATAGAGGAGAGGGGCTATCCCAAAGCACCACAACCAGCCCTCCCCACCTCCAAGCCACGCCACCGCCGCCGCTTTCCACCGCCGCTAGCCGCCGCCGGTCCGTCGCCGTCGCCCTAGCCACTGCGACTCTACCTCCTCCTCTTAGGCCTTATAAACCTAGATCACCGGAAACCCTAGATCCACCATAACCCGCACCGGCTTAGGAGAAGCCCTGCAGGATCTTCCCTCTACTTCCGACACCACACCGTCGTGTTGCCGGAATCACGAGGAGATAACTACAACCTCTGCTGCCTGCTGGAACAAGGGAGAGGAAGGTCTTCATCGAGTACTGAACATGTGACCGACTGCGGAAGCGCTGCCGTAACACAGCGCTGGAAGGATCGTCTACGCGATCTTGAGATCGACAAGTGTATGAATACATCACCCACGAGAATCTTCTCTCGTTAACCGCTTTGGAATCTTCGAGGGTGAGTACTATAATCGACTCGTTGCTATAATCTAGTAGATAGATATTGGCTTGTTTGTGTGCATGCGGTAGAAATTTTTTGTTTTCCATGCTACGAAACCCTGTAATGGTATCAGAGTCGTGTCTATATGTAGATCTGTTGCACGAGTAGAACACAATGGTCCTTGTGGGCGGTGGTGCTTTTATTATCAATTGATTTTTGTGTACTTTGCATCTTGCGGTATGATGGGATGAAGCGGCCCGGGCTAACCTTACATGACATCATTCATGAGACTTGCTCCACGCTCAACATGCAACTTGTATTGCATAAGTGGCTTTGTGGGTGCCTGTCTCTCCCATCATAGTATAGATTCAATTTACAACAGACACTTGATAGTTCAAGCATCAACGTTGTGGTTCTTGTTCGTAAGTTAGAAACACTTATTGAAAGCCCCAACCCACATAAAATATGCAAAGAAAATTAGAGGCGTCTAACTTTTTTTTGCAGGGGTGTCCTGTGATGTGATATGGCCATGATTGTGATTATATATGATGTATACAATGTTCCTTATTGTAAGTTGGCAACCGGCAGGAGCCATATGGTTGTCTTTTTTAATTTTGTTAAGACCTGCGTGTCTATTATTCAAAGTAGTTGTAATAGTTGATGCTGGTGGACGACAACCATGGAGCAGTGCCATTGACCTTGACACAATGCCGGTGATGATGGAGATCATGTTCGTGCTTGAAGATGGAGATCGGAAGCACAAGAAGAAATGCCATATCATATCACATATTATGAATTGCATGTGATGTTAATCCTTTTATGATCGGGTGTGTTAGATTATGCGAGTGTATACAACGGGAGAAAGCCAGATTTGCTCATGCGGAAGCTAAGGTTTGATCTTGACGAGCCTAGCATGTACAGACATGGTCTCAGAATACAGATCACCAAAAGGTAAAGCATGAGTCATATAGTAGATATGATGAACATGTTGATTGTTCGCCATTGAAGCTACATCAACTCTCATGATGATCGGTTTTAATGTGGTGGATTTGGTTCGTGTGATCACTAAAACAATGTGAGGGATATTGTTTTGAGTGGGAGTGCTCCTAGATTAATTTAACTATTAATTATAACTCAATTTGTCATAAACTTAGTCTAAACTATTGCAAATATGTTGTAGATCAATGGCGGCCCCTACCATCAATTTTAATGCGTTCCTAGAAAAAGAAAAGTTGAAAAAACAATGGAAGCAACTTCGCGGATTAGCTCCGCAATTTGAGGATTGTCCTCAATGCTAGTAATTTGACCTATGTGCTAGATGCACCGCTGGGTGACCCACCTGCAAATGATGCTACCGATGAGGTGAAGAATGTTTTCCTCACTCAGAAGAATCAGTACTCCACAGTTCAGTATACTATCTTGTATGGTTTGGAATCGGAGCTTCAGAAAAGGTTTGAGAACCATGACCCACATGATATTGTCCCTGAACTCAAAATGATATTTGAGGCTCATGCGGAAGTTGAGAGTTATGAGGCTTCTGAAAAGTTCTTTAACTGCAAGATGGAAGAGGTAAGCTCCGTTAGTGAGCACGTGCTTAAGATGTCTGGGCACGCAAGCAAGATTCAAAGCTTGGTTATAGTGATTCCTAATGCTTTGGGGATTCACTGTGTCCTCCAATCACTACCACCAAGTTACAAGAACTTTGTGATGAACTACAGTATGCAAAACATGGTCAAGTCGTTGCTGATGACCCAAAATTATAGGGGGTGTATCGTAGTACTTTTGATAAATAGGAGTGTCGATCCCAACGAGGAGCAGAATGTGCTAAACAGTGGTGTGGATCAGGAAATCCCTGTGAATACTTAGCAAAAGGATTTTTAGTGGTTTTCTGACAAGGCAACAAAACAAAGAGGAAGTAACAGAAGTAACGAACAAATGGAGCAAGTGGCCCAATCCTTTCTTAGCAAAGGACAAGCCGGTGGAAATACTTATAAGGACCAAGCGTTCTTGAGGACACATGGAAATTCTGTCAAGTGGTTTCGCTTCAAATAGCTGAGTACTCTTCTCTGGTGTTTGTAAGTGTTGTGTGGGTGAACCTGTGCTAACATACCGCCCTTCCTAGGACTAATACATACTTGTGATTAAACCCCCTGCAAACATCCATAACTACAGGAAAGTAATTAAGATATAATCTAACCATAGCCTTAAATTCTGAGATCCTACGCTCCCTTGTGCAAAGGTGTCCTAACAAGGGTTCAGGTTTCTGTCACTCCGGCAACCCCGCGATTAGTAACCAAATACACAATGCATCCCCCTAGGCCCATAAATGGTGAAGTGTCATGTAGTCGACATTCACATGGCACCACTAGAAGAATAGCACCACAATTAAATACTAAACCATTGAATAATAACTCACCACAGATTCACTACTAACAACATTACTTCTCCCATGTCCTCAAGAACTAAACGAACTACTCACAAGACATCATATGGATCAAGATCAAAGATGATATGGTAATGGATAACAATCTAAACATAAACGATAATCCAATGGTTCCACTCACAAGCATCAACTACAATAGTAATCAACACCGCGAAAGTTTCCCCTAAGAACTAAAGCAATATCCAACACAATTGTTACAGCGGGACGGAGTGGTGATGATGGTGCTGGTGGAGATGATGGTGTGGATGATGATGATGATCCTGATGAAGCCTAGCTTGATGATGGTGTTGATGGCGATGGTCTCCCCTCTCTGCGAAGGAATTCCCCTGGCAGAAATCTGTCTGTCGGAGAGATCTTTCTCTCTCGGTGTTTTCGCCCCCAGAGGCGGCGGAAATCTATCGGTGGCCGCTCCCCGAGACTTAGGGTTTCAAAGGGAAGATATAGGTGAAGGGGCGGAGTCGGAGGCCGGGCAGGTGGGCCACACCTTCCCTAGGCGCGGGATCAGGTGGGCCCACGCCTAGGGGTGTGTGGGACCCCTGAGGCCCCACTTCGTCCCTTCTTCTGGATTTCTTCGTCTTCTGGTAAAATAATATGTTTCCATATTTTTCTGGTATTTTTCTGATCTTCGTGAAATTGCACCGAAACGCCCTCTTTTCCATCAGAATCTAGACTCCAGCAGTCCATCCTCCAAGAATCATCCAACATGCATAAACAGATGAAAAACCATAAGTAATACCTCATAATAAGACAAATATCATTGAATAGAGTTAAATTATGATATAGAATGGTGATGCAAATTGGGCGTATCAGTTGCCCAAACTCTTCTCCATGTTAAAGTCTGCGGAAGTGGAGATCAAGAAAGAGCACCAAGTGTTGATGGTCAATAAGACGACAAAATTCAAGAAGCAAGGCAAGTCTAAGAAAAAGGGAAACTTCAAGAAGGGCGGTAAGAAAGTTACCGCACCGGCGAAGACGACCAAGGCTGGGCCTAAGCCTGATACTGAGTGCTTTTACTGCAAGGGAGAAGGTAACTGGAAGCGGAATTGCCCTAAGTACTTGGCGGATTTGAAGAACGACAACATCAAGAAGAAAGGTATATCCGATATACATGTTATTGATGTGTATCTCACTAGTAATCGTAGTAGTGCATGCGTATTTGATACTGGCTCAGTTGCTCATATTTATAACTCGAAACAGGTGCTACAGAATAGACGGAAACTAGCGAAGAACGAAGTGACGATGTGCGTTAGAAATGGATCAAAGGTTGATGTGATCGCGGTCGGCACGCTATCTCTTCATCTACCACCAGAATTAGTTTTCTACTTAAATAATTGTTATTTGGTGCCTGCGTTGAGCATGAACATTATATCCGGATCATGTTTATTGCGAGACGGTTACTTGTTTAAGTCCGAAAATAATGGTTGTTCGATTTATATGATTAATATGTTTTATGCACATGCACCTTTGATAGATGGTCTATTCTTGTAGAATCTCTATTGTAGTAATACACATATTAACAACATTGAAGCCAAACGTTTGAAATTGAGCGATAACTCGACCTATATGTGGCACTGTCGTCTTGGTCATATTGGAGTGAAGCGTATGAAGAAACTCCATTCCGATGGATTTCTTGAATCACTTGAAAGATGCGAAGCATGTCTGATGGGTAAAATGACTAAGACTCCATTTTCTGGTATGATGGAGCGAGCTACGGACTTATTGGAAATCATACATACCGATGTGTGTGGCCCGATGAGTGTAGAATTGCGTGGTGGTTATTGTTATGTTCTTACCTTCACGAATGACTTGAGTAGATATGGGTATATATATTTCATGAAACATAAGTCCGAAACTTTTGAGAAGTTTAAGGAATTTCAAAGTGAAGTAGATAATCAACATAACAAGAAGATTAAATTTCTACGATCTGATCGTGGAGGTGAGTATCTAAGTTTCGAGTTTGGTGAGCATTTGAAGAAATGCGGAATACTTTCACAATTGACACCGCCGGGAACACCACAATGTAATGGTGTGTCCGAACGTCGTAATCGAACTCTCTTAGATATGGTTCGTTCTATGATGTCACTTACAGATTTACCACTATCGTTTTGGGGTTATGCATTAGAAACAGCCGCATTCACTTTAAATAGGGCACCATCTAAATCCGTTGAAACGACACCGTATGAATTATGGTTTGGGAAGAAACCTAAATTGTTGTTCCTTAAAGTTTGGGATTGCGAAGCTTATGTAAAGAAGTTACAGCCCGACAAGCTTGAACCCAAAGCGGAAAAATGCATCTTCATAGGACACCCGAAGAAAACTATTGGGTATACCTTCTATCATAGATCTGAGGGCAAAATCTTTGTGCCAAGAATGGATCCTTTCTAGAGAAGGAGTTTCTCTCGAAAGAAGTGACTGGAAGGAAAGTAGAACTCAACGAGGTTGTTGAACCTTCTCTCGGAATTGAGAGTAGCGCAGCACCGGAAGTGGTTCCTGTGGCGCCTACACAAATAAGAGAGGAAGCTAATGATGTTGATCATGAAACTTCGGTGGAAGTCACTACGGAACCTCACAGGTCAACGAGAACTCGTAGCACTCCTGATTGGTATGATCCCATTATGAGTGTCATGTTGGTGACAACACCGATGACCCTACGACATATGAGGAAGCGATGATGAGCCTAGATTCCAATAAATGGCAAGAAGCCATGAAATCCGAGATTGGATCCATGTACGGAAACCAAGTATGGAATTTGGTGGACTTACCGTATGACCGGAAGGCTATCGAGAACAAATGGATTTTCAAGAAGAAAACATATGCTGATGGTAATGTTACTGTCTATAAAGCTCGACTTGTCGCAAAAGGGTTTCGAAAAATTCAAGGAGTTGACTATGATGAGACTTTCTCACCGGTAGCGAAGCTAAAGTCTGTAAGGATTTTGTTTGCAATCGCTGCATATTATGATTATGAGATATGGCAGATGGATGTCAAAACGGTGTTCCTCAATGGAGACATTGATGAAGAGTTGTATATGGTACAACCCAAAGGTTTTGTTGATCCTAAAGATGCTAACAAGGTATGCAAACTTCAATGGTCCATTTATGGATTGAAGCAAGCATCCCGGAGTTGGAATCAACATTTTGATAAGGTAATCAAAAGCTTTGGTTTTATACAAACTTATGGAGAAGCTTGTATTTACAAGAAAGTGAGTTGGAGCTCTGTAGCATTCTTAATACTATATGTAGATGACATATTGTTGATTGGGAATGATGTAGACCTTCTTAATAGTGTCAAGGATTATTTGAATAATAGTTTTTCAATGAAAGATCTTGGCGAAGCAGCTTACATATTAGACATAAACATTTATAGAGATAGATCGATACGCCTAATATCATTGTCACAGAGTACATATTTGGACAAAGTTCTAAAGAGTTTTGGAATGGAAGATAACAAGAAAGGGTTCTTGCCCATGTTGCCCAATACGACCTTGAGTAAAACTCAAAGTCCTGCAATGGCAGAAGATAGAGAAAGAATGAGTAAGACTCCCTATGCCTCAGCCATATCATCTCTTATGTATGCCATGCTATGTACGAGACCCGACATTGCATATGCTGTTAGTTTGACTAGCAGATATCAAAGTGATCCAGGAGTGGATCATTGGACAGTGGTCAAAAACATCCTTAAGTACTTGAGAAGAACTAAGGATATGGTTCTTTCTTATGGAGGCAATGAACAACTTGTTGTTAATGGTTACACCGATGCTAGTTGGAACACCGATCCGGATGATTCTAATTCTCAATCTGGATAAGTATTTACTTTGAATGGTGCAGCAGTTAGCTGGAGGAGTGCAAAGCAAAGCATTGTGGCGAGATCTTCAACTGAATCGTAATACATAGCTGCTTAGGAGGCTTCACAAGAGGCGATATGGATGAAGGAGTTCATTACAGAGCTTAGTGTGGTTCCAAGTGCACTGGACCCAATGTCTATCTATTGTGATAACATGGGCGTCATAGCCAATGCGCAAGAACCAAGGTCACACAAGAAGCTGAAGCATATCAAGCTGCGTTTTCATGCTATTCGAGAGCATGTACAAGATGGTGACATAAAGATTTGCAAAGTACACACAGATGTGAATGTGGCGGATCCGTTGACTAAACCTCTCCCGAGGGCAAAACATGACCAGCACCAAACCGCCATGGGTGTTTGGTATATTACCATGTAATCTAGATTAGTTGACTCTAGTGCAAGTGGGAGACTGTTGGATATGCCCTAGAGGCAATAATAAAAGTGGTTATTATTATATATTTGTGTTTATGATAAATGTTTACATTCATGCTATATTAGTATTAACTGGAAACAATAATACTTGTGTGATTTGTAAACTAAATTAGAGTCCCTGGTAAAGCCTCTTTGTAATACTAGATTGTTGGTTGATAGAGGATCTTGGTTTCCCGATCATGAACATTGAGATGTTATTAACAAACATGATCATATCATTAGGAGAATGGTAGACATACTCCTATAGATAAGTGTAGCATTAAGATCAAGTCATTTCAATAGTTCATTTGCTATAAGCTTTTTGATACATAGTAACCTAATTCCTTCGACCATGATATCATGCTAATCACCATCACCGGAAGGATGCTTTGATGACATCAAACACCACAACGTAACTAGGTGGCTAGAAAGGTGGCATTGAGTGTTCGGAAAGTATTTGTTGAGGCACATGGATCAAGAGTGGGATTTGTCCATCCATATGACGGATAGATATACTCTGGGCCCTCTTGGTGGAATGTCATCCAATTAGCTTGCAAGCATGTGACTGGCTCACAAGGGCACATATCACTGGAACGAGAAAAGAGTACTTATCGGTATCAAGGTTGAACTAGGTATGTAGAGATATCGACGATCAGACCTCAGATAAGTAAACTATCACGAGACATAGGGAAATTGGTATCATATGTAAGTGGTTCATTCGATAGCAAAGTAATCGTTGAAATATGTGGGATCCATATGAATTTCCAGATTCGTCTATTGGTTATTGATTAGAAAAGTGTCTGGGTCATGTCCGCATAATTCACGAACCGTAGGGAGACACACTTACGGATTCGATGTTGTTTAGTAGATATGGAATGTAAGTAGGGAGACCGAATGTTGTTCAGAGTCTCGGATGGGATCCGGGATATCATGAGGAGATCCGGAATGGTCCGGAGAATAAGATTCATATAAGGAAAGTCTGATTCCGGAGTTCGGGAATGATTCCGATGTTTTCATCGGAGAGGTTCTAGAAGGGTCTAGAAGATTCACCGAACCGGAAGGGGAATGGTTTATGAATGTGACGTGGTTAAGTGGAATGATTGGATCATGTACTAGGTCACTTGGTTGGGCATTTACGAGAGATAAATAGAGCTCAAAATTGAAAGTCAAAAGGTAGATTTGAAAAGTCAAACTGGAACAATGGTTTCCTAGTGGAAGAAGGAAAGGGTCCTTCTTTCTCTCCAACTTGGTTTTGGGGAAGGATTCAAACTACCCTCTCCCAAGCTTCCCTCCCTCTCATAAATAGAGGGGAGGGGCTGCCCCAAAGCACCACAACCAGCCCTCCCCACCTCCAAGCCATGCCATCGCTGCCGCGTCGCCGCCTTGAGCCGCCGCCGCGTCGCCGCCTCGCGCCACCGCCGGTCTGTTGCCGTTGCCCTAGCCGCCACCGACTCCACCTCCTCCTCTCGGGCCTTCTAAACCTAGATCGCCGGAAACCCTAGATCCACCATAACCCGCACCGGCTTAGGTGAAGCCCTGCGGGATCTTCCTTCTACTTCCGACACCACGCCGTCGTGCTGCCGGAATCGCGAGGAGAGAACTACAACCTCCGCTGCCTGCTGGAACAAGGGAGAGGAAGGTCTTCATCGAGTATCGAACATGTGACCGACTGCGGAAGCGCTGCCGAAACGCAGTGCCAAAAGGATCGTCTACGCGATCTTGATATCGTCAAGTGTACGACTACATCACCCACGAGAATCTGCTCTCATTAACCGCTTTGGAATCTTCAAGGGTGAGTAGTCTAATCGACTCGTTGCTACAATCTAGTAGATAGATCTTGGCTTGTTTGTGTGTATGCGGTAGAATTTTTTTTGTTTTCCATGCTACGAACCCCTACACTCGAGGCCTAGATCGGAGGGTTTGAGATGAGCCACGTCTTCATGGACGGCGGCAGCGGCATCAACCTGATGTTCGGACACGAACAACTATGTAGATCCTGCTATGTAGCCGAGAGGCGTCGGACACGACGTTCAACGACATCGTCCCAGGGAAGGGCATATACCCTCTAGGAAAAATATGGCTCGACGTCATCTTTGGCAAGCCCGAAAACTTCAGGCGTGAGCGGCTGGAGTTCGAAGTGGTGGACTGGCCCTCACAATACCACACCATCCTCGGGCGTGTGGCATTCGCAAGATTCCTAGTAGTACTGCACTATGCATACCTTCTACTGAAGATGTCAGGTGATGGCTCAGATGATGTAGAGCTCGTTGGGAACCCCAAGAGGATGGTATGATGAGCACAGCAAAAAGTTTTCCTTAGTTATGAAACCAAGTTTATCGAACCAGTAGGAGAAAGGAAACATCTCCCAAGGTGTTGCTAGCAACCTGGAACCTGCACAACACAACCACAATATTTTTCCCCAACTTACAGTGAGGTTGTCAATCTCACCGGTTTGCTAAAAAGATAGTAACTGCTTGTGGTAATTGCAAAAAGTAAACAGTAAATAGTAGATGGTATATCAATGGGAAGGAATGGACCAGGGTCCACAGTTCACTAGAGGTTTTCTCCATAAGATAAATAACTTGTTGGCTGAACAAATTACAGTGGGGCAATTGACAGATTGAGAATGCATAACTATTCATATACTAGACATCTTAATCTTTACGAGATTTATTTGGGCATTACAACATGATACATAGACCATAATCCAATTGCATCTATGACTAATAATCCACCTTCAGGTTGTCATCTGAACCCCTTCTAGTATTAAGTTGCAAGCAATAGATAATTGCATTAAGCAAAGTGTGTAAAGTAAATAATACAATTGCCCTTAGACAAAGGATTGTTGTTTTCTCCCTAGTAGCAACAGCACATCTACAACCTTAGAGATTTTTGTCACTTTCTCAGAATACTAGAGGCATGAACCTACTATTGAGCATAAATACTCCCTCTTGGAGTTACAAGCATCTACTTGGCCAAAGCATCTACTAGCAATGGAAAGCATGCAAGATCACAAATAACATAGACATGATAGAATCAATAATCAAGATGACATAGTACTCAATATCCATCGGATTCCCGCAAACACAACATGTAGCATTACAAATAGATGATCTTAATCATGAACGGAGCTCACAAGATCTAAACATGATAGCACAAAAGAGGAGAAACAACCATCTAGCTACTGTATGGACCCGTAGTCCAAGGGTGAACTACTCACGCATCACTCCGGAGGCTGGCATGGTGATGAATAAGGCCTCCGGGATGATCTCCCCTCTCCGTCCAGGTGCCGGGAAGAGCTTCAGATCCCCCCGATCTAGGGATGGAGATGGCGGCTACGGACTTTTTCGTGGATTTATGATCATGCACTTAGGGTTTCTTCCTTGGGGTGTTTATATAGGCGAAGGAGCAAGGTCGGTGGACGCCCGAGGGGCCCACACCATAGGCTGGCGCACCCTAGGGTGGACCCGTGCCGTCCCTAGGTATGGCCGCCTCGTGGATCCACTTTGTCTCTCCTTCGGGCTCCTTGTTGCGTCTGAAAAAATAGGCACTTCAGCTTTTGTTCCGTGCAATTCCGAGAATATTTACTTACTAGCTTTTCAGAAACCAAAAACAATAGAAAACAAGCAACTGGCACTGCGTCATCTTGTCAATAGGTTAGTTCTAGAAAATGTATAAAAATGCCTCAAAGTGTAAACAAAACATAAGATAGTTGACACAAAACAAGCATGGAGCATCAAAAATTATAGATACGTTTACGACATATCAAGCATCCCCGATCTTAACTCCTGCTCGTCCTCGAGTAGGTAAGTGATAAAAAGAATAATTTTTGAGGTGACATGTACCATCACAATCTTGATCAAGGTATTGTAAAGCATTGATAGCTGGTATCATAGTACTCTAGACATGAGCATGAAAGATGTAGTTCTAGTAATAAGACAAAGCAACTAAGTTGCAACATGAAAAGGTACAAACAAAAGATCATGAATAACAATGCATTGAAAGACATTTGTTTGTTTCACATATAGAAACCATAGCATGAGTGGTATTCATCTTGTCCTTCATGGAATAGCAAAACATAAATGCATATGACACCTTCAAAGTTCATAAGGGTGACTAGATACAAATAATTTAAGAACAAGCAATACCATGATTATGAATCAATCAATAAGTTTTGGGACAATGCACATTGAACTAAGAATGACAACTATGCTCTCTTAACTGGTGCACAAATATAGAATATGGAGACTCAACAAAAAGTAAAAAGATAGGCCCTTCACAAAGGGAAGCAGGGATTTCAAGTTTCATAAAGAGCTTCCGAAAATTATGGTACTTACTAGCTTTGAGATCTCATTGCCACTATCATTGGCATATTGAAGTGATTAAGGTTAAAGTGACACAAATATGAGTATATGCTTGACAAGTTATAAGTTGAAAATCTCATGCCCCTTGCATACGAGTACCGAACCTCATGCTACTCAACTTTGGTCACAAGCAAGTTCTTGTCATTGTAAGTGTATGTGTATCATAGAGAACCACCAACGGGGTACCCCTTTCCCCATGACTTAGGATCTATCCCATATCAAAATGACAAGGCAACAGACAATGAGCATCTCAGCAATCTTTTTATTTGCTATTTGCATAGGTTTTTATTGAGGATGCTTCATAGAATGCTCATTATGGTTATGCTACAAGTTTCCACTATGATTAGGCATGGCTTAGGCTAGCCACCCAAGCGTTTCTCTAACACGTATACAAACTCCATGAGCTTACAAGCTCCCCTTTTATTTCACACCGTTGGGATCCATAAACAAAAGAACAAGATATCAACTGAATAAATATGTGCAATGTTGAAAGAGGACCCCATGAAAACATGGTTTTGCTAATTCACAACTCATAATTTGCAAGCATATAATCAACATAGATGGGCACAATGGTTCAATTTTATTAAGTGCAAGAAATAAAAGTGTTCCATCAAGTTTGTGAGAGCTTTAATCACTAATTTTCACATAACAAGTTTAATTTGGAAGATAGATAAACACATGAATATACTTGGAATGGTGTAACACACCATGCATAGTTATTTATAGTGGACTCTTTGGAATAACTTGGTTTGTTGGGAGTTGGATGCATGAGTAGAGCTCATACTCAGTACAAAGTGGAGGCTAGCAAAAGACTGGGAGCGACCAACTAAGAGAGCAATAATGGCCATAATCATGCAGAGCGACAAACACTACTAGGAAAATGGCTACAGGTAATCAGCACATCCGTGGCTCACATGGTTGAAGTGCCCCATGGCTAAAACAGGCGTGGCTCACCTATGGGCAGTGCCCTACTAGTATCTAGAACAACCATGGCGCACATGACCATAGTGCGCCACAGATATGTGTGGGCCAGGGCCCTGTTGGCCGCACGCCAGACATCCGTAGCGCACATAGGGTAGGTGCGCTACGGTTGTTAGTGTCAACCGTGGCGCACATGGAGGGGGTGCGCTACGCCTAAGCGCATGCCCCTCTCTGCTGTGAAACGGCTAGACACATCTGTGGCGCACTATGGCATGTGCGCCACGGATGTTAATAATCCCTATGGCGCACTAGGGCCGAGTGCGCCACCGATGTGGCCATTTTTTTTGGCAGCTCCACTTTATGTGCACATGTGTGATCATCCACCACCCCACACTTCACGTTCCCCTTCTTCTTCCTCCTTAGATCTAGTCGGGATCTTCTCCTTCCCACCTCAATTTCTCCACCCATTCACCATTTTTAGCATGTAGAACTTGCCTTGGATGTTACACAAGTAATAGAGGAAGGTCTTCGGTCTCTCATCTCCTTCTTCGGTCTCGCGCGCACCTCTCCTTTGCATCTTTCTCGCGATTGGTCTCTCATCTCGGTAAGTTGTCCATGTAAGGACGTGTTCATGTGTATATGGATGATATGCTCATATGTATGTAGATGATCGATGCTCATGATGTGTGTATGAGATGATCGATGGTCATATGTGTGTGTATATGGAGAGTATCGATGATGCTCATGCATGTGTGTATGGAGAGGATAATGATATGTTCATGTGTGTATGGATCTCGGTCTCTCTCTCTCTTGTGTTTGTATGTGAACAAGTTTCCATTTGTTTTTCCAAAATGTTGATTCATTTCCATTTTGGCAAGACTTTGGCATTTCACAAAGGTCCTAATTTTAGGATAGGTCATGCCGAAATTTTCTATCGACCATTGCATGCATGCATTCATTATGTGGTTCTAATAGACTTCTAATTGTACCGTGTATACCGTGCAGGCAAAAATGGTCCGCATAATGAGCGAAGGCATTGTGGCTAGATTTTTGAAATGTGCGACGGCCGACATGATAAGAAATAACAAGACGGATATAAGATGTCCGTGCAGAAGATACAAACTCAACTGGGTGATCGACCAAGATTCCGGGAATCTGCAGGCACACCTGCTCCGCCATGGTTTCATGGATGGATACACTCGTTGGATAAGCGATGACGAAGACGATGGAGACGGTGAAGGTGGCCAACATGACGATGATCATCATTACCGCGAGAACGGGCGAGATGATGAAGAGGCTCCTGGAGATGGTGAAGGTGCGGAAGCAGACCGGGATGATGATGATCTAGATGCCGGAGGAGCAGACGACGATGGAACAATGTCAGGCTGGGTGCGGGACCCTTATGTGCAAGAGTTGCTTCTCAAGAAGACGAGTAATGCCAGGGCTGCCGCTAGAGAGAAAGCCAAGCTTGCCCAACTTGAGAAAGACGCGGTTACTCCATTGTATGAAGGATGCAGGCCCGATGATACCCGGTTGAATGTGGTACTTTCCTATCACTCCTCGTCTGCAGCGCTATTTCGCGGACCCTAAGGAAGCGAAGCTCATGCGATGGCATGCAGAAAGGAAGAAGCCAGGAGATGATGATGATGACCCCGAAAAGGATGAGATGCTGATGCACCCTTCAGATGCTAGCTAGTGGAAAGCATTGGACCTCGAATTCCCAGAATTCCGTGGAGATTCGAGGAACATCAGGCTTGGTGCGAGCACCGATGGACTCAATCTGTTCGGTAGCCAGAGCAGCACGCACAGCACTTGGCCCGTGTTTGTATGGATGTACAACCTCCCTCCATGGTTGTGCATGAAGAAGAAGTACATACAAATGAGTATGCTAATTCAAGGGCCGAAACAACCTGGTACCGACATCAATCTGTATCTCGGGCTGTTGAAAGAGGAGCTAGCCACGTTATGGGAATCTGGAGCCAATACTTACGATGCCGTCGCACAAGATTATTTCACTATGAGAGCCACGTTGGTCACTACGGTGCAAGACTATCCAGGTTGCGGGTATATCTCGGGGCAGGTTATCCAAGGATTCTGCGCATGCGTTAGGTGCATGGATAACACAAGCTATCTCCAACTAGAGAAAGATCCAAGGTCATCGAAAACCGTCTTCATGGCGCACCGGAGGTGGCTCGGCAAGAATGATCCATGGAGAAAACGTGGAGACCTGTTCGATGGAAAATCCGAGACCCGAGGAATCCCAGAGCGTAGGAGCAGCGAAGAAGTGGAAGAGTTGCTCAAAAACTGGAAAGATTGTCCTAAGCCTGGAAAGAAGCGAAAGAGGCAGCAACAAGACAAGCCGCTGATGAAGGTATGGAAAACAAGGTCTATTTTCTGGGAGTTGCCATACTGGAAGTTTCTCCGCACGCCTCATAGCCTCGACATCATGCATATCACGAAAAACGTGTGCGAGAGTCTGGTCGCCACCATAATCAACATGCCAGATAGGACGAAAGATGGTCCGAAAGCAAGGCATGACCTGATATGCTTGGGTATCCGGAAGGAGCTTCACGGAGGACGCACTACTCCTGATGATCAGGAAGATGACGATGATCATGAGTCGAAGACGACACAAGGTCGTCGGAAGGGTAAAAAGTTCAAGAAGAACGAATATTACTGCCCTCCTTATTGCTTCACTCTAAGCTAGGATGAGATCAAATAGTTTTTGAAGTGCCTTCTAGGAGTCAAATTTCCTTACGGCTACGCGGGCAAGATAAGCAGATACCTAGACGAGGCGAAGCAGAGGTTCAGTGGCATGAAGTCTCACGACTGTGCCGTGCTAATGACGCAGGTACTTCCGGTCACACTAAGAGGGATAATGGACGAGCACGTCCGTGAAACGTTATTTGGCCTCTGCAAGTTTTTCGACGTCATATCTAGGAAGTCGATTGGCGTGAATCAGCTCGGGAGGCTACAGGAGGAGATCGTGGTGATACTATGCGAGCTTGAGGTCTACTTCCCACCCGCATTCTTCGACATTATGGTGCATCTGCTGGTCCATGTCGTGGAGGACATCGTACAACTCGGGCCGATGTTCCTCCGCAGCATGATGGCGTTCGAAAGGATGAACGGACACATCAAAGGATACGTTCGCAACAGGTCCCGTCCAGATGGAAGCATAGCCAAGGGCTTTCTGGCCGAAGAGTGCATCTCTTTCTGCACGAATTATCTAGACATCGAGAACCCTGTCGGTCTTCCCGTCAACAAGCACCTTGGCAAGCTCGACGAATCTGGTCACCGAGAGGGTCGTCGCATACTGCATGCAGACTTCGATTTTCGACGCGCAGACTTTGATCGAGCAAACCTCGTCGCGCTATAGCATTTAGAACTGGTCGATCCTTGTGTACAGAAGCACAAAAGGTTAATAGAGAATAAGTACAGTGACCGGGGCATATAGAGGACGCAGGGAGAAATAATCAAAGAGCACAACTCAGATTTCACGCGTTGGTTTAGGCAGACGCTCCTTGATAATCCCCCGCGATCGCATTCTTATGACACGGAAAAGATCATATTCACCTTGTCGCAGGGACTGATGCAAAATCTGGTCACCTATCAGGCGTATGATATCAACGGGTACACATTCTACACGGAGGAAAAGGACAACAAGTGTGATTATCAGAACTCAGGCGTAACGTCGGAATTCTACACCGATGACAATGTGAAGGAAAGATTCTACGGAAGAATCGAGGAGATCTGGGAGCTCGACTACTGTGGAGAAAAGGTGCCGATGTTCCGTGTTAGATGGGCAAAGAGCGCCGAAAGAGAAGACTGGTATTTCACAACCATGGTTATACCCGAAGCAGCCAAATCCAAGGCCGCTGGTGCAAACGTGGCCGCGAAAAATGAACCGTGGGTACTGGCTACCAAAGTGGACCAATGTTTTTTCATTACCGACCCGACAAAGCCTAGCCGTGTTGTCGTGAGGAGAGGAAAAAGAAACATCATCGGAATGGATGGAGTCGCCAACGAGCAAGACTTCGACCAGTACGGCGATCCAAAGATTGAAGATGATGACGACTACGATGCAGCAACATACATCACAAGAAGAAAAAGGACAACCCTACCCAAAAAGGTAGCCCTTTCGAAAGAAGAAACATTAAAGTGCCGGGGCTAAATTATTCAACCGCGACAAAGAAGGGAAAAAAGATTGTAAAACGCTAGCTCAAAAAATATTGTAAAATGTGTGGTCGAAAAAGATTGTAATATTCATGGACAAATTATTATGACATATTTGTATCATAGACAAATTATTATGACATATTTGAATCATATTTAATTTGTACCACTTTTATGACATATATTATCACTTTCGGGCATTTTTGGAATATTTAAAAGTATTTTAAAAACAAAACAAAACTTTTATGGAATATATCACCACTTTTGGGCATTTTTTGGAACATTTAAAAATATTTTTAAAATAAAATAAAAAAGGTGGGCACCAGGATTCGAACCTGGGTGCTCACAGGTTTAGAGCAGTGGTTGGAACCAATGGGATAGGCTAGTGTAGTTGTACAATAGGGGTGGCCGCGCCTTCTTATGTGACTAGTAGTACCGAGTTAGGCATACCTCACCCTGGCCAAGTGCGCTACGGTTACCCGTAGCGCACTTGGCCAGGGTGCGCTACGCCTAACTCGGTACTACTAGTCAACCGTGCCACGCCCGCGCGCCTCTCCTCCCTATCTCAAACACCGTCGATCTCATCCCCACTGCCACCCTCAAACACTGTCGATCTCGATCCGCCACCGCTCTAGGAGGAGGACGTGGAGGAGGAGGAGCCCCGTGGACGTGGAGGAGGAGGACGCTCGAGGAGGAGGTCGTGGACGTGGAGGAGGACGCTCGAGGAGGAGGTCGTGGATGTGGAGGAGGACGCTCGAGGAGGAGGTCGTGGACGTGGAGGAGGAGGAGGCCCGTGCCCGTGCGCATCCGAGGAGGCCCGTGCCCGCCCGCCATCGTCGTCCTCATCGCCCGCCTGCCTAGCTCCGCAATCCCTCCTGGTGAGTCCCCTGCCCACCTTCCCTCTCTCCCTCTCTCCCCCTCTCTCCATCTCTCCCTCTCTCTCATCGGCCATTGAGAAGGGGCTCGCTGGTGGTGCGGGGTCGAAGGCAGGCCGATACTTGCTCCGGAAGGAGTTCAGATAGCTAGCGACTATACAGGGATCTGTTACATCTATAAACTTGGCATTTGTTCGTCCAATGATTCATTGGACTAGACTAGATTTGGTCGGATTCGTCTCCTCATTTTTGTATTCGTGATCGTAGGAAATGATCTGCTGAGAAAGAAAGATAGATAAAAGGGCTGAAATTGGTTTGCTCATCGATTAATTAGAGGTGTAAATTGCTGAATCGTAATCGGGAACTGTGCAGTAAACCATTTTCAGAAACTTTTACTTGCTTTTTTTAGATCTGTTGCTCCAGTTCGCCAGAGCAGTGTTCTGCATTGCAGCTGTGATGATGCCAACCTTCTTTAGTACTACTTGACCGTGCAGGTTGTATATAGGCTTGGGTTCTCAGTCTGTTGATTAGTAATTTAGTATGCAAACAGTGAGACTGAAATATTATTCATTTCTCACTAAAAAAGAAATACTGACTCTGTCTCAAAATATGTCATAGGTTTGTCAAAATTTAGAAAATCTAGACGCTATTTAGAAAATTTAGAAAATATGTCACAGGTATGCAAATATGTTATGATGTACACACACTGTACTGTATGCCGCATGGGGTTCGTAAGTTACTGGGAATGAGTGGCATCGAGGAAACATCTACCTCAGCTGACGGCTTAGTTGCTGACCACAATGTTCTCGCATTGCACTTCTATGCTTCTCTCCATCACGATATGTGAGTTCTTTTATTCAAAAAATTCTTGTCATCTAGGGCCAGAACGAAGATGTGTGTTGTCTGATGACAAATCAGGACACAATATCGCAATACATGCCCAACTCGCCGATCTCCCTTATGTTGGAGGGAAATGATGTAATAGTGGAGTCTCACGTGCTTCTAATTTATCAACTGTTTGTAGATATGTACTATGATTCATATAATTGCTGTAAATTCGATGGTTCAGTAGAAAGTTTATATTTGCAAGTCATTAAGGATTCATCCATTCCATGTCACGTTCTAATTGTGTAACTTCTGTGCGTAGCAAAAATGACTGATAATTTGACCTAGGATCCAGTCTTATGTTCTTCTCTAGCTGCATCTTTTATTTCCCAGCATAGACATCAAGGTGGTTTTAGCTACTCAAAAACAGAATTCACCTTCTAATTTTCTGTAGCTAATAGTTGCTGAAAATACAAACTAGTGCTATTTAGGCTCTGTTTCTGAAAATGTATATATAAGCTGTATATTTAGAAGTGGTTGCTATGTCAATATAACCTGGGGATTAGAAGTGGTTGAGTGCTACTGATACTGTGGAAATAAAACTATTGAATGTACATGGTTCTGTATTGTGGATGTACTGTATGTGCTGTATGTTCAAGTCAAAAGGTTGGAGAACATAGTAGTACTGTATGTGCTGCTACTATATGTGCAAAGCTACTGTTTTGCAAAGCTACTGTTTTTGAAATTGTGCTTGTGCTTGTATATGAAGCACTTTATTATGTCGTGTATGCAGGTTCTTGTATGAAATGAGTCCCGATTTTTGCCGGAATGTTGATTAACTTCCGTTTCGGCAGAAATCGGGCACTCCTAGTTTAAGAAAATTAGCAAAGGTCATGCCGGATTTTTCCGTGCATTTAACCAATTTTTTTTATTAGTGCAAAGATGTGTGACAACGACGAGGCTAGATGTTCTAAGCGCATCAGCGCTGAAGGAGAACTCAGACCTCCGAATAAACAATTGACATTCTGGGAGGCGGCCCAGCGACTAGAAGACGATGAAGAATACCATCCTTCGGAGAGCGAGGATGATGAGATGGAAGACAGGAGGAAGAAGCCGAAGGAACGGCGGATGATGAAACCACTGATGGCGGCGAGGGCACAAGGAGTGGTAGCAATCCTCCTAAGAAGAAGAAGAAGAAGAAGAAGAAGCCGAAGAACCGGCGCCCAAACACGGTCGGCATCGTCAGGGAGGAAATTACCGAAGTGAGCCTATCAGGGGTTCCTTTGGAGCCTGCCCTTGTTGTCAAAGGGTACGGTGGGCAAGTGGCGGCGATCACCCGGACAACCATCTCGATCAACACCGAGAATCTCCGGCATAGAGATAATGGCCACTTGCGCACACTCCTCTTCGAGAAGCTGCACGCAAGATACAAGTTCCCCGCTAAGTATCAGAACACAAATTATCATGGGAACGAAGTAAACAAATCCGCCCTCGCAAAGATGAGCACCGCCCTGGCCAGCTGGAGAACCCGGATAAAGAAGAAGATCTATAAAGAAGGCAAAAGTCTCGAGGAGATCCAGAAGATTGACCCGCAGATCACCGAAGATCAGTTGCGGGAGTTCAAGGAGAGGTGTGAATCCGAAAGAGCCCTGGCCAATAGTAATCGGGGAAAGGTGCTGCAGGCGATGAATATAGGTCATCACCATCTCGGATCTGGTGGATACAGAACCGCGGAGGCCAAATGGAATAAGGAGGATGAAGAGTATAGATCCAAGGGGATAGAAAACCCCTTTGCGAAATTCGAACCCGGGCAGGTTCGATACTTCATCAGGGCCCATTACCATGTGGACCCAAAAACCAAACAACTCACCGCGGATCCTGCGGTGAAGGAATTCGAGGAAATTGTGGTAAGTATAATCTAATTACCGCGGATCAACTCGATTGCAATCTAATCGATGATCTAAACGATTCACTGTTACTTCTTCTGCAGGAGGAGGAAATTGTTGCTAGTCATGGATCCCAGGGTTCCTCATCCCAGGGGTCGACGGCGGCCACCCGGTGGGATAACCCTTTTAACAGGGCGATGAACCGAGCCAAGAAAATAGAGCCGGTTACGAAGAAGCCGTCGTCGGCTGGCCGTCTGGCCGGCCTCGGGGGTAAGAATTGGGTGGATCATTTTGGTCCACCGCCGAGGACGCATGTGGCGCCGTCGGGAAGGAGCGAGGAGGAAAACCGCGAGGTTCAAGAACTTAAGACACAAGTGGCATGGATCCCGCAGATCGTCCAAGACAACATGGCAATCACCCTCACGTCCTTCCTACCTACCTTGGTGGAGTCAATAGCGAACTGGAGTGCGGGTGGTCGAGTAGGGCCATGCCCGATTCCAAGCATGGTCAGCAGCCACTCGAACAACTCGGCGCCGACGAATCAGGCGAACTACGTGTTCGTGACTCCGCCTGCTAGCACCGCGGCGCCGCAAGTGTTGGTGACTCCCCCTGCCATCACCGCGGCGCCGGAGTACATGTTGGAGCCCCCTGCCATCGTCGCGGCGGCATTGGAGCTCCAAGCACTCGTCGGTAGGGAGAATACACCGGCGGCTAGCACCGCGCCATCAAGCAGCCCTTCCGTCTCTTGCACGCCCGTCTCCGTATGCGGTGCGTCGACATTAGCCGATCTCGACGCCATCACGGTAAACAAATTGCTTTACCGCCTTTCACGCCATCTATTACTCTTATGGCATCTCTGACGACGCCGTACATGTTTTCCGCAGACGGATGTTCCTTGCACTCTCTTATGCTACGTGAACAACGAGCTGAGGGATGTTGCCAAGGGTACCATCGTTCAACCCTTGCAGCGCACGTTCCACTCAAGGCCGATGCCAGATAGCGTGCAGAGGATTAAAATTAGTCAGGTGCTAAGGGGCTGCGACGACCTGGAACCTCCCATTCAACCCCCAGGAGCGGATGAAGAAGAGCCGGCTGTCCTCAGAACTTGCTTCGGCTTATTCTTGCTATGGCCAAAGAGCATGATCCGTTTGGGGACGGCGGGGGCCATCACGCCATAAACAACAGCACCGCCTGTCGTGCTAGCGACAAGCGGTGGCAAGGCCCCCTTACCGCCCTCGCCGTCACCTCCACGCGGTGGGTCGGATGATCATGTTGATGATATGCACATGGCGGATCCGGCCGAGGACGACGAAGACTGGAATGATCACTTCTTCAACACTCAGTTTAGCAACGAAGACCTAGCTGGTGGCCCCACAGAGAAAGCCACTATCACCAAGCGTCTGTTTGGTTCTCAGGAGACGCCTCCAGCTTGCGCCTTTACAGAGCCAGATGATACAACCAACCGGCTCTTTATTCTAAGCCCTGACACACTACATAGGGCGGCCGGTGCTCAGATTGCGGTGCCTGCCCGCTCTCCAAAAGGAAAAAAGGGCAGGAAAAGAAAATCTAGCAGCTCAAGCCAACCGGTGGCGTCAACAACTGCGAATCCGATCAGGTTTCGGGACGGGCAACCAAGACCCGAGGGTATTATGTGGAGGATTCATGTGGCGGGTGAGCCCATGCTACCTAAGAATTTTCAGAAGCTCGCCAGTTCGGAACTGCAGAGTGTGCATGACGGCGTGCTGACGATAGAGAGACGCCTTCTATCGGAGAAAGATCCCTCGCACCCGGTATTCGTGGTTAAGGTGCCACCAGGCTTGGGCTTCGTCGACAATGCCCCTGCGGATCTGTTCTTCCTGCGGTTCGACGACATCTTCAATATGTTCCACCTATACCCGCTGCACTCTTCCATGGTCCGTCTGTTTTCTCTCAGCCTGGCCATGCAGATCATTAGAGAGAACACACCGGGCATCGCTATAGTGGATCCCTACTACATGCGTGATGGCTGCTTGGGTTCCCCCGCCGAACGACGTATCGTGGCCTCGTACCTAAAAAGAATCCTCGTGGCGAACAAGACAAAGGAATACATTCTCGTGCCTTACTTTCCCGAGTAAGTCGTTATTCACTCGCCACCGTCGATTGGCTTTATTAGATCATCATCATTCTTTTTCCAACACATTCCATTTGAATTTTTTGCGCAGAGATGAACACTACACGCTCATCTCCTTATCGCCGAAGCATTCCCACGCCACGTATTTCGACTCAGGGAGTCTAGAAAAGAAGAAAAACTACGACAAGATCAAGGAAGTTCTGGATGATGCTCTCACTGGCTTTGCCTCAACGGAAGGCACCACCTTTGTGCGTACGAAAGTCAAGTTCCGCAGGCACGTCTTCAACCACGTAACGGAGTTCCCCTGCGTGAAGCAGCGGGAAAACAGTAAGAAGGAAGCCTACTACGCACTCCATCACATGAGGGTGTTCCTACTTGACCAGCAGAATTCTACGCTGCCAGATCATCTCAAACAGTGGGCCGAAGCAAAGGCCAAGATCACCGATTCAGATATTAGACAAGAGATGTATCGCATCCAGCAGCAGTTTGGGGCAATCATCTTTCGTGATGTCATGACTTCGGGGGGGATCTTCTACGGAGGAAATATCCCGAATAACCGTGACATAGAAGATCGCCTAGAGATGCAGGGTGACTATAGGAAGTTCATGACGAGACAAGGCGTCCTCCCGTTCCCTAAGCCGAGCCAGAAGGCTTGATGTTGGCCTAGTTGTAGTTACAAACTATCGATGACCTTTGTGTGTGTGTCGACAAGTGTACATGCTACTATACTTATCTTATTAGGTTTATGAATCATCGCTTACTTCTTTTGCTTATTATTATTATATATCAATCAATGCTTGGTTTTTTTGCTTACTCTTTGGTCCTTTGCTCCCTTTGGTCCTTTTTTTCCTTACTCTTTTTTCGAGAATAATGCCGATGATTGAAATGTCGTGGCACACTATATATGTGAATGTGCTACGATGGGATTGTGATCCTTGTGATATGCACAAGTCCAGGTCTTGTGCGTCCTACTTGGCTCACGGTTCCATCGTAGCATATTCCTGTGTCCAACGACCTATGTATATATATGAGGCATTCTTTTCGAGTTATTTTTGTCTTTTTCGAGAATAATGCCGATGATTGAAATGTCGTGGCACAATATATATGTGAATGTGCTACGACGGGATAGTTAGCCTTGTGATATGCACAAGTCCAGGAATTGTGCATCCTACTTGGCTAACCGTTCCGTCGTAGCATATTCCTGTGTCCAACGACCTAGCTAGTTATATATGAGGCATTCTTTTCGAGTTACTTTGGTATTTTTCGAGAATAATGCCGATGATTGAAATGTCTTGGCACAATATATATGTGAATGTGCTACGACGGGACTGTAAGCCTTGTGTTATGCACAAGTCTAGATGTTGTGCATCCTACTTGGCTTACAGTTCCATCGTAGCATATTCCTGTGTCCAACAACCTAGTTATATATGAGGCATGCTTTTTGAGTTTGGTCTTTTTGATTTAGGAGTACTTTCTATAAGTGTATCTTCATATGTGACTTTAATTATATATGTTTTTTTTAATCATCGGTTAATTATTATTGTCAACTTATAGATGACGTGGTACGTCGTGTACAAGGGACGGGTTCCCGGAGTCTACGATGATTGGGAAGACTGCCGGAGACAGGTGCACCGTTTCAGCGGCAATAGCTACAAAGGGTACAACACTATGGCGGAGGTGAAAGCTAGATACACGCGCTATCTAGCGGGAGTTAGGACAAGGAACCGGATGAAGACCTACACCTTCGTCGCGGCGGTGATCATGCTTATCTTCTTTGGTTGTTTATCCCGCGTTTGTGTCTAGCTAGTTTAGATGTCTAGGCGAGCTTCCGAGCTCTAACTTGTTCGATCGACACATGTATTCGCATGTCACCAACTACTTTGTAACTTGATCGAAACAATGTAACTCATACTATGTATTCATGTATGAGACTTATCTATATGTATTTGTTTCAATCTTGTTTTTCAAATTGTGTATTTATATATATAATTGTATATCTTGTATATATGTGTGTATATCTGCCTGTAATATTGTATATAATCTGTATTGTATATAATCTGGCTCGGAAATTAAAAAAACAAAAAACACACCTGTGGCGCACATGACCTACCTTTTGTGGCGCACTACGCCTAAAGCGCACCTCAGAAGCTTAGTGGCGCACTGGAAAGTGCGCCACAGAAGATCCTACGCGTAGCGCACCTGCCCACATAGCCGTGGCGCACTGGCAGGTGCGCTACGCCTATCTCAACATAACCGTGGCGCTCCAGGAAGTGCGCCACGGCTAGGAGATAGCCGTAGCGCAAGGCCCGTGGAGCACCCCTAGTGCGCCACAGATGATGTTTACAGGTGCGCCACAGACAACCGTTTTCCTAGTAGTGAAAACATTATTAATTAAAGCATGAAGTGATATCACAAGTCAGAAACTAAATGATCATAGAGTCTAAGGTGACCGGTTCATAGTGTTAACATGGTGTAAGCATGTGCCAAGTCAACCCAAAAAAAGCATCAAAGGACAATATTATGCTTTTGTATGCTAAAACAACACATGATTCTTTCAAGGCACATTAAGAAATCTCAATTGTTTGGAACAAGTCATGATACAACAATAATCACTAAGCATATGGTCAAAGCAACATCTAACATGACATGATAAAGTCTAGGCCCCAGTCAAAACAAGCTTCCTTGTGTACCACTATAAGAATGAAACTTCCTACTCTCTTCCAACACCAATTGACTTATTTGAAACAACTCACAAAGATAATAATACATAAATACTAGTGAGTTTGTCTCACCAATTCACGAAGAAGAACTAAAAAATTCTATGCAGAATCATGGGAAAACTAAAGCTAAATGGAGTGCTAGCAAAAGAGAACATTCATAGAGCAATAAGAGTGAAAACTGAAGTGTTCTAGGCAATGAAGAACTAGGTGTGACTTCTCAAAAATAAGAATGCGGGGGTCCAACTAATTTATTGCAGCAAACCAAACAAAATAAAACTAAAAACAAAAATAAAGACACTCCAAGAAAAACATATAGTGCATGAAGCAAATAAAAAATGATGTGTTTTGAAAGAAGACCTAAGATTTTTATTGATAAAGAAGGGGATGCCTTGGGAATCCCCAAGATTTGACACTTGTACCTCTTGAATATTTCTTGGGGTGACATGGGTGGCATCCCCAAGATTTAGCTTTTGTCCATACTTCATCACATCGCTCTCTCCCTACATTTTAAAATTTTCTTCATACAAAACTTCACACGATCTTCATTAGCAACATTAGTGTATTCAAGATAATAAGGCTTTGGGTTTAGTTTCAACACAACTAAAACTTCCAATAAAACATAAGCTACTCCAACAATTCCTTTTAAAAGCTCAAGTGATCAAAGAGAACTCAAAAGAAACCGATTAAGAGGCAAATGCAAATAATGGCAGAAATCTATCTAAATAGACTAGCAGATAAAGACCGATTTGACCTTTTGTTACTCAAATCGAAAAGTCCTAAACTAAGAAAAGTTGGAAAAATACCAGGGGCATGCGCATAGAAAATTACAGCTCAATCCGACATATTGGGTTTTTTCACGATTTTCTACACTGAAGCACAAAAATCTGTTTTGGGACATCAACTTCCCCAAATCTTACTTCTCTCTCATTAGACATCAACTTCCCCAAATCTTACTTCTCTCTCATTAGAGGTTATTCTTGGAACAAAAACCACATAAAAGGGTTTAGGAGAGGTTATTACAGAGGCAATAACTTCCAATACTCAAAAAAAGAAAAACTTATTGAAAATAAAAATTTGGTTATCTCCCAAGAGTGCTTTTCTTTATCGCCTTTCAGCTAGGCATAGGAAGCAAGAATCAAGTATTTTCGAATGAAGAAGCATTAACATCAAATTTTGTTTTAATAGGAGAATAAAAAGACATCTTCTCTCTCTTTCTAGGGAAGTGTTCTATACCTTTCTTGAGGGGGATTGATATTTGATGGTGCCTTCCTTCATATCAATAATGGCACCAAGAGTTCTAAAAAAAGGTCTTCCCAAAATATAGGACAAGAAGCATTGCATTAACCATCCAAAACAAAGAAATCAACGGGGACAGAGGCATTGTTAACCATAATAAAAACATCATTAATGCTCCCCATAAGTTTCTTTTTAGCATTATCATCAAGATGGACATCCAAATAACAATCTTCCAATGATGGCAAATCAAGCATTTCATAAATTTTTCTAGGCATAATAGAGCACTAGCACCAAGATCACATAATGTTTTGAGATCAAAATCATTCACTTTCATATTAATGATGGGTTCCCAACCATCTTCTAATTTCCTAGGAATATAGGCTTTAAGTTTCAAATTTTCTTCTTTAATTTTCACGAGAGCATTTGTAATATGTTTTGTGAAAGCCATATTCATAGGACTAGCACTAGGAATTCTAGCAAGCTTTTGTAAGAACATAATTACTTCAAAAATATTGCAACCATCAAGATCAAAATCAATATTATCATTTAAGGTAGTAGAATTATTGTTTCCCGTATTTCGAAAAATTTCAGCATTTTTATTGGAAAAAGGAGTGGGGACTTTAGGTGGTTTGCTAGCATCAACATTACTAGTAGTGGTAATTGTACAGATTTTATTCATATTATTATTTCTAGCAATTTCATCTTCTCTTTTCCACCTAGCATGCAATTCAGCTAACATCCTAACATTTTTATCAATTCTAACTTGTATGGCATTAGTAGCAGCAAAAGGATTTTCCATAGTTTCAGGTTTAGCAGCCATTTTATTAATCAAAGAAGATTGTGCTTCAGACAAAGATGAAATATTTTTTTCAGCATTCGAAAGCTTTTCCTTAATAGTTTTATTGAAGGTAATAAAATCTTTAAGCATGACTTCAAGTTCAGATGGTGTACTTCTATTGTTGTTGTTGGGGATATGCTAGATGGGTACCTCCATAGCATGTCTCTAATCCGGATAACCCGGGTGGCCTACAGTTGCTAGGAAGGCCCATGGCCTGCTGGGCGGCCTAGTTAGATGGATCCAGAAGGGAGGACCATGCCGGATAAAAGAAGGCTACGAAGGAGTCACCAGCGTACCCGGAGCCTTGGAGTGCAAGACACGTTAGACTAGTTGTGTACCGTGTAGGACTCTGTAACCTGTCAGGCTAGGCCTTTTCATGTAACCCTAGGATCTGGCGACTATATAAGCCAGACCTACAGGAGACTTTAGGGAGAACTCAACTCATATCGCGCACAGCGAACCAATCCCTGTAGCTCGGCGTATTGCCATTATAGTGATTTATAGTAGGAGTAGGATTCCGCCACCACCGTGGGATCTGAACCTATAAGCTATGTTACCTCATACCCGCCAACCTCCCGCCTTACCCCACTTATCTAAACATGCTCTGTGAGGACCCCTCCATGGCGTACTCGTCGGCAATACCACGACAATTGGTGCCCACCGTGGGGCAAGAGGCGCTTCAGGCTCTAGAACGGGCGAGGTCCAAGCTCTTCGTGAGAATTGGCGAAACCGTAGCAATCAACCGTGTTCTCTTCTCTGGAAATGTCGTCCCTCCCGACGAGTTCTGGATCCCAGCAAAGACGAACCCCACCCGCTGCTTGATTGTCCCAATCGGGGACATCCACCTCTGCATCGACGAAACCGACTCAGGCACTAATTCCCTGGAAGTCGGAGGATCGTCAAGGCCCGCACGACCGCCTACGGGCAGGATATGTTCGCGGAAGGATCGAAGTCGGATCTCTCTTCAGAGTTTTCTGGCTTAGATCAGAAAAATTCAGGGCCCACCCAAACCGCCCCTGTGCAGGATATAATGGTGGAAGATCACTGCAAATCCGCCGGCTTCGCCCGTGCGTATGGAAAGCAGATATCCAAGTTCGTCGGCGTAGTGAGTATCTTCGATCTGGCGCGTTGCATTCAGAGAGAGGGTGAAAACCCCCATGATTACCTAGCCAGGTGGCTCCGTATACGGGCCGATCTGGAACATTACCCCAATGATGATGCTATCTATCACTTTGTGGAAGGACTGGACCGCGGTACACTTCTTCGGCATACACTAAGGCGGTTGCAGGCCTTGGGACGCCTCACTTTCGAGGGAATGGTGCACACCATCAACAATTTCTCGGTCGCTGATGTAGAAGCTCAAGCAGCACTCGCAGTCGCACCCGGCGCCCCGCCGCATCAGCCACCACCACCACCGCCTCCAATCAATGCCCCTGCGGCCTCAGCATCTTCTTCCATCATCGAGGAAGCCCCCGCACCCTTCGACTCTGTTTTGGACGCGCTCTACACCGACATCAGCGTGGACTCAGAGGAGATGGACATCAACTTGGAGGAACTCGACTTTGCTATGCATGAGATGGAGGAGGACATCAAGCGCGAGGAGCAGGCTGACAAGGCCATCACATCCCGAGAGGTGTTTGTCGCCATTGGGTGTGATGGAAGAAGATCAACCCAGACAATCTCCGCCTAAAGCACTCGACAAGGGGAAGGGACCACCTTTTGCTGCCAACAATGATCGTGCAAAGGCCATGCCCCCTCCTCCTAACCCAGTGCAGCAGCCGCAGGAACTCAACGTCGGTCCGAGTAACATTAACACCGCAAACCCGCCGCCTCCGACATCTACGTCTGCGGCTGCCCAAATCACTCCAGCTGATAGAGTGATGTACGGCAATTTGCTCATCGAGCCCATGACTGTGGCTCACATAAGGAACGTAGTCCAGCTTGATGACTAGCGCCAACAGCTGCTGGAGGAAGTGCAGACCATCGCGGAGCAAGGCGCAAAGCTAGATCAAGATCCGACCAAGGCGCAGAAGTCAATAGAGAAAGCTAGAGCCATGGAGGCCGAGTACAAGACTCTGCTCAAGCAGCAGAAGTCTAAGAAAGCTTCGGCTTGGTCATTCGATCCTGGTGTATGGCAAAACCTAGGATGGGCTCCCCCGAAGCCGGCACAAGCCAAGCCATACATTGAAAGCGAGGGCAGGCAGGTCATGCCCACTCCTATTCTCAACCTAGCCGTCGCCAAGACCCTTCTGGAGCAAGATAGATCACCCGTAGCTGTGGAACAGGTCTATGATCTTGTAGCAAAGGCATTCAAATAGAAGGAAAACGCCACCTCTCAGAGGCTTGAGTCTGACCCAGCATATTGCCAGTCTAGCAATCCTAAGTGGCCAAGGGACCGATCTCCTCAAGATGTCGGGTCTCAAACAGGTTCATCAGAGCGAACATGGAGGAATGCACGCAACAGGAAGGATGCTATCCCCATATCTTTCGACCATGGAGGCAAGGCTCATCCTCGTCATCCATCTCCACCGCCCCGTACTCCCCAACATCGCGAAGAACCAAGATCTCACCATCGTACGAGCATGCCTCCGCCGAGGCAGGGCGGCATCGTCATTCGCGACAACACGGAGCAGCCCTTTCATGATGGAGATCACAACCAAGGACACAAGATCAGGTCACTCCATGACCCTCGACGTCCGATAAGAAACCAAGACAAATGCAAGGCGTCGCAGGAGAGTAACAGCAAGAATGCTAACCCACCGCCACCTCCGCCTCCGTCGCCACCTAGTAGCCACCATGGCGGAGGGAGCCCGCATCGTTCATGCAGCCCATCCCCTGGACGCAAGAAGAAAAGAGCAAGCCTGGAGCCATACGACGCACGTTCATTCCTGGACAAGATCCACGAGGTCCGGGAAGGACCTTACCTGGGACCATGTTGCTTTGTACCTATAATACGGACCGTAACTTATGCCAAGGGTTTCCGGATTGACAAGACGATCAAGCCCTATGACGACACTGCCAAACCAGCTACGTGGTTGTAGTACTACACCAACGCACTGGAGATCGACGGGGGTAACCCCAATGTTGCCGTCAAGTACCTCCCACTGATGTTGACAGGCACAACCCGCCAATGGATTGATGACTTGCTGGAGAAGTCCATCTGCAACTGGTTGGACATGCAAGAAGTGTTCACCAAAAACTTCGAGGGTACGTATAAGCTTCCCTGCACTGGTTGCGATCTACAACAGTGCGTGCAGGAGAAAGACAAGTCATCTCGAGCCTACCTCTCCCACTGGCTGGATACAAAGAATTCCTCCGCAGGAGTGCATGATCAGACCGCCATGGCCGCCTTCATCGATGGGTTGGAAAAGGTACATTGCTCCAACATAAGTTGAAGCGCCTGCAGGACAATCATAGGCTCGATGTCAACCAGATGATCCAGCTGGCCAATGAGTTAGCAGCTGCCGATGATGATGCTCGCGGCTCCTTGCCGGCAATAGCCATTCCAACCCAAGCTAAGAGGAACAATAGCACCAAGCGGAAGAGCCCGCGAGAATAAAAGCAAACCTCTGACATGGTCGCCATGGAATTTGTAGGAAGAGGTGATGGCAGACAACGTGGTAGAGGACGGGGGGTTTGTAGAGGGCAGAAGCGAGGTAGTGAAACTACCCCGGCAGCACTCCGTGTTCCCCAAACGTATGAGGAGTACCGTGATATGCCATGCCTTGTACACCTCGATGCCAACGTCAAATATACTCACACCAATCGCCATTGCAAGTTCGTCAACGACCCAAGGAGGACCCGGAGTCCGGTTACAAGCGAAGCCGGAAGAACAGACCGCGAGGCATGGGCAAAGGGAAGAAGAAGGAAGAGGAGTCCAAGGATTCCAGTGACATGGATGAGGATGTTGACCCCAAGCACGCCGACAAGGGCGATGGAAAAGGCAAGAACTCCTTCGAGAAGAAGTCCCCCATCTACCACACTTTCCATGGCACCCCAACTGTACGGGCACAGAAAACCTCAGTGAGGATACTTATGGACACCCTACCTTCAGTCCCCAGTACTTGCGCTAGTCGGAAATTCCAATCACTTGGGACATGAAGGATCACCCAGACATCATCCCTACGGAGAACCAATATGCCATGGTCATCAATCCTTTGATTGACGGCAACGAGTTCACCAAATGCATGGTGGATAGTGGAAGCAACATCAACATCATGTACCTGGATACACTGCACAAGATGAACTTTATAGAGACCTATCTAAGGCATACCAGCACCGTGTTTCATGGCATCATTCCTGGTCGGGAGGCTCGGTCCCTTGGGTGCATCACGCTTGAGGTCGCTTTTGGTGATGTTAATAATTACCGCCAGGAATGCATGACCTTCGAGATGGTCCCCTTCAAGAGCATGGATCACGTCATATTCGGACGTGACATCTTCCACGCCTTCATGGCCAAACTATGCTTCGTCTACAACAAGATCAAGATACCTGGACCAAATGGCGTCATCACAGTATCCGGAAGCTTTACAAAGGCAAGGGACTGTGAGATTGGAGAACCAGCCTTTGCAGAAGTTGTCCTCTATAGCAAAGAATTCAAGGAGTCCAAAGAAAGGTCGATGCCACGGAGATGCCGGCATCGAAGAAGCAGATTTTTGACTCTTATCCCACCTTCAAGGCCGCCATCGAGACCAAGCCGGTGGAACTTGTGGTAGGCGATGCCTCCAAGACCACCTCCATTGGGACAAACCTGGACCCTAAATAGGAAAGCGCGCTCGTCGAGTTCCTCCATGAGAATAGGGACATCTTTGCCTGGCAACCTGCCGACATGAAAGGTGTACCTAGGTAACTTGCCGAGCACAGCTTGAATATGGATCCAAAATGCAAACCGGTGAAACAACCTCTACGACGCTTTGGAGATGAGAAGAGACGCACCATATGCAAAGAGATAGCTAGGTTACCTAAGGCTAGTTTTATCCGAGAAGTCCTTCACACCCGATGGGTGGCCAATCCTGTACTTGTCCCCAAAAAGGGAACCAAAGAATTAAGAATGTGCGTTGATTACACCGGCTTGAACAAAGCATGCCTGAAAGAACCGTTTGATTTGCCTCGCATTAACCAAGTCATTGACTCGATGGCTGGATCGGAACTTCTGTGTTTTCTCGATGCATACTCAGGATACCACCAGATAAAGATGAGGAAGTCGGACCAATTGGCCACTTTGTTCACCAGACCTTACGACACGTTTTGCTATGTCACAATGCCTTTTGGGCTGAAAAACGCAGGTGCTACCTACCAGTGGACTATACAGCGTTGCCTACATGATCAAATTGGTCGGAAGATTCACGCCTACATGGACGATATAGCGGTGATGTCTAAAAAGTCAAATGACTTAATCTCCGACTTAAAAGAAACCTTTGATAATCTCCAGAAATACAACATGATTCTTAACCCAAATACTTCGGGGTTCCAACCGGCAAATTGTTGGTATTTATCGTTTCCCAGCATGGAATCGAGGTCAACACAGAGAAAATCAAAGCAATCCTAAACATAAACAGTCCGACATGCCTGAAGGACATCCAACGGCTAACAGTCTGCATTGCAGCAGTAAGCCGGTTCGTCAGCCGACTTGGAGAGAAGTCTCTGCCTCTGTACAAGTTGCTGAAGAAGGCGGACAAATATACATGGACGAATGAAGCAGATGCTGCACTCAAGAAGCTAAAGGAGATACTTTCCTCGGCGCCTATACTTGCAGCACCCGAGCCTATGGAGCCTATGTTGATCTACATTGCGTCCACCAACCGGGTAATCAACATCGTCGTCGTGGTAGAGCGTAAAGAACCAACGCATGGGTATGGAGTGCAACGACCAGTTTACTATGTAAGCGAGGTCTTGACAGAGTCCAAGCAGCGTTACCCGCACTACCAGAAGCTAGCTTACGGAGTGTTCCTTGCTTCTCGGAAGCTAAGGCACTACTTCCAAGAGCACCCTATCATAGTTGTGAGCAAAGCTCCACTGTCTGACATCATCAATAACAGCGACGCTATAGGAAGGGTTGCGAAGTGGGGCATTGAGCTTGTCGACTTCGAGATCACCTACAAGAGACGCGACGCTATCAAATCATAGGTCTTGGCGGATTTCATTGTAGATTGGACGGAGATGCCAGATGCTAACCCTATACCAGAGCCATAATACTGGGTGATGCACTTTGGCGGATCAAAGCTACTCAACGGCTCGGGGGATGGTGTACTGCTACAGTCACCAACAGGGGAAAAGCTGCACTACGTTCTGCAGACGCACTTTGAGGCTACAAACAACATGGCGGAATATGAAGCACGCATTCACGGACTTCACGTAGCCAAGGATATTGACATCAAGCGCATAGTTTGCTGTGGAGATTCCGACTTGGTTGCCCAACAGGTGGCCGGCACCTGGAATGAGCAGAACCCTATGATGGCGGCATATCGAGACGAAGTAGACGAGATAGCCAAGTGCTTCGAGGGCTACGAAGTCAAGTATGTCAAGAGGGAGGACAATGAGGAGGTTGATCTGCTGTCAAATCTTGGATCAGGGTGCAAACCAATTCCGCCTGGCGTTTTCCTGGAGCATCTACGAACACCTTCCGTGAAGGGAACAGATCCGTCTAACCCGGATAGTGATGATTCTTTTGTTCACACAGTGACAAAGGTCCCTCCGACTTGGACAAAACCGTTCATGGAGTATATCGTACACGAAACTTTGCCCATCGACGAAGTTGAAAGTCGGCAAATAGTACGTCAAGCGAAGGGCTATACCATAATCAATGGACAACTCTATAAAATAAGAACCACTAGTGTATACCTAAAGTGTGTTTCCTAGCAAGAGGGTATTGAAATCCTTCGTGAGATCCATCTCGGAGAATGCGGACATCACGCCCCTCCTCGATCGTTGGTCACTAAAGCCTTCCAGCAAGGATTCTGCTGGCTGGCCGCAAAGGCGGACGACCGCAAAGGCGGACACCGACAAGCTGGTTGAGACATGCATGGGATGCTAGTACTATGCCCGACAACCACATGTTCCAGCTCAGGAATTGTGAACAATACCAATAACTTGTCCGTTCGCAGTCTGGGGGCTAGACATGGTTGGTCCATTACAGATGGCACCGTGTGGGTTTACGCATCTGCTAGTAGCAGTTGATAAATTCACCAAATGGATAAAAGCTAAACCCATTAGAAAGCTTGATGGGGCAACTGCCCTTAGGTTTGTCCGGTATCTAGTGGTGCGATTTTGTCTCCCAGATAGCATTATCACGAACGACAGCAAAAACTTGTCACTCGGAGAAGTGGAAGCCTATTGTTGGGAGAAGGGCATCCGACTTGACTTAGCATCTATGGCACATCCACAGTCCAATGGGCAAGTTGAGCGAGCCAATGGATTAATTCTGCACGGAATCAAGCCACGTCTAGAGGCACCACTACATAGAGCAGCTGGAGCCTGGGTGGAGGAGTTACCATCTATTCTATGGAGTTTACAAACTACACCAAATAGTTCTACCGGCTACACCCCTTATTTCATGGTATATGGAGCAGAAGCCATCCTGCCTTCCGACATCCTTCACGATTCACCAAGAGTTGCCGCCTACGATGAAGATGACGCTGAAGAATCCAGACGCCTAGAAGTGTTAACAGACAAGCAACACGGGACACAAGGTTTACCCAGTTTCAGGCTCCCGGAGGGAAAACCCTACTCTTGCTTCTATGCTCTTGATTACGACGAAACCGAAGGTTACAAGGGTGCACAGATGCAATCTGCCGTGAGGTGTGTATGAGGTGAGTTGACGTTCTCCTCGCCATGCCCTCCTAGCCTTTATATAGATAGGGAGGTCCCGTGCTTAGGTCGATTCGGTTACAAGTTGTATTCAAACTCTAGTCTTGAGCTTTCCTTGTCTTGTGCGCTTGGAAGTCTATGTCCATATGGGCTCTAACCTCCATCTTCTTCTTCTTGCCTCTGTTGGCAGCATCAGAGGTGGAGCTCTTCCGCTTACACGCTAGCGGGACATCATCGTCGAACACGATGGTGACTTCCTTCATCTTGGGGTCATAGACTTGGATAGCCATGCTATCTTCGTCTAGACTCTTTAGCTATTAAGTGAATCCCAAAGTGTTAGATGCAATGGTTAAGGCTAGACGGAAGAACTAAGGTATATGTCATACACGGAAAATAAATAGGTACCTCTGGGATTGTGCCACCCTCGAACATGTCGTCGGTGATGGTGAAGCCACGCTTCCTGTCCTTCACCTTGACTATGTCCTTGAGGCGAAGATTGATGGAGTCACTCGAGAAGTTCTCCTCGGAGATGCGGAGGCTATCCTTCCTATCCTTGGAGTACTCATGCATCAGCTTCACGCTATGCTATAGAGGCTGGATCCGCCTGATGAACCAGCACATGGCTAGGTCCAACCAGGTCAGACCCGGGTCTACTAAAGGGAATATGCCCGAGAGGCAATAATAAAGTGGTTATTATCATATTCCTTGTTTATGATAAATGTTTATTTTACATGCTATAATTGTATTAATACGGAAACATTAATACATGTGTGTTTAATAAACAAAAGGAAGTTCCTAGTTATGCCTCTCTTATAAACTAGCTCGTTGATTAACAAGATGATCAAAGGTTTCTTGATCATGGACATTGGATGTTGTTAATAACGAGGTCACAACATTAGTGTAATGGTGTGATGAACATTCATCTGAAGTATAGCATTACGATCAAAGTCATTGTGTTTTATATTGCTATAAAATCATACGAAGTTATCTTAGTCCTTAGACCATGAGATCATGTCAATCACTAACACCGGAAGAGTATCTTGATAACATCAAACGTCACACCGTAACAGGGTGATTATAAAGTTCAATGCTACGAAGGTGTTATGTTGAGGCTCATGGATCAAGAGTGGAATTTGTCCATCCCGATGACGGAGAGATATAATCTGGGCCCTCTCGGTGATATCACATTGGTTAGCTTGCAAGAACGTGATTTGATCACTAGAATGTTATATCACCGGAACGAGAAAATTGTACATGTCGGTAACAAGATCAAACTAGGTATGGGGATACCGATGATTGAATCTTGTACATGTAATATATCACGAGACAAAGGGATTGAGTTACATGCGTATAAGGTTCACACGATCACAGAAGTCATCGTTGAATATGTGGGAGTCAGTACAGATCTCCAGGTCCCGTTGCTGATTATTGATCAGAGAGGGGTCTCGATCATGTCTACATTATTCGCGAACCATAGGGTGACACACTTAAGGGATACCGACACCATTCAGAGCAAATGATATGTCAGAGAAAGAAAAGGAAAGTGCAGGAATTTATTTCACTAGACACCGGAACTATTTCGGTTGAAATTGCTGAAACTGGTTCTGCATGTGAAATGGAATACAAGCAAGGGGTTTTATGTGAATGTTTGTTAATTAAAGTAATAAACAAAATTCTGAATAAATAAATAAAAGAGTTTTATTTAAATGAGAGCTTGCATTAATTTTGGTGGAAAATTAATGCATGTGAGTGGAATTGTGAGTGGAGATGTTTTTATGTGACTGGAGCTTCCACCACATGAATGAGGGAGAGGTGGGGGCACCCTCCTTGTCCGGCGGCCATGCCCCCTTGGGCTGCCCCCCTACCCTATAAAAGGACCCCCTCATCTCACTTTTCACTCACACCTCCTCGCGAAGGATCTCTATCCCCCTTTAGAATTTCCCCATGGTCTCGGATCAGCGAGATACATGTTCCCGATGGCTTTTTCTGGAAGGATTTGTTGCTTCCTCTGCTTCGTTGGAGCAAGGGCGCGGAGGTTTTCGGGATACCCGGATGTGTGTGCGATCACGGATGCACCACTACTTTGCGGTGCTGGACGTGATGGTGCTGGACCGGCTGGACCATATGGACTTCATCACGATCTTGAGATCGGCAAGCGTTCGACTACATCATCCACGAGTACAACCTCGTTAACGCTAATAAGTACGAAGTGGAAAATCATTGCAACAAGAAAACAAATTATTTATGATTTTATCATAAAGGGATTTATTTGAGTTACAAGTGTAACAAGAAAAAAAATGAATTATGATTGATCATCAAGGGATTTATTTGAGTTGCAAGTTTAGCAAAAAACCTAGATTTATATCTCCCAAAACACCATAGGAGTATGAAGTGTTTGAGATTTGTAATGAAACCTTGTTTGACATGGTTGGATCAAAGGTGTTATTTATAAAACTGCCATTATGTTTTAAAAGATTAAAAGCTTTAGAGACTACCGCTTTTACATTGAAAATAGCTCCATCTTGATCCGTTGAAATGACACCATATGAGTTATGTTTTGGGGTAAAACCCAAGTTGTCATTTCTTAAATTTTGGTATGCTAAACATAAGTAAGATGTTTAGAACCGAAGTCGGATGAGCATGTCTTTGTAGGTTATTTCGAATAACAATTGGTTATTCCTCCATAACACCGAGGACAAAAGGGTTTGTTACTTGAAATGTGAAGTTTCCTAAAAATAGAATTTTTCGCAAAAGTTAAGTGGGAGGACAATAGAACTTTGATAAGGTTAACGAACCTTAGCTATATGTGCTGAGTTGTGCAACGCCGGAAATCGTTCCGGAGGCAGCCATAATGCTCATAGCTTATGTGCCTCAAAGGTTGTGGTCATAGAGATCTAAGTTCTTATTGAACCAAGTAGGTCAGATAAACAATCAAATGTTGTGATTTGAGAGTAAATCGTTATTGTTTGACAATGATGAACCGACTACATGCAAAGAAGCGATGATGGGCCCTGACTCCATAAAATGGCTTGAAGCCATAAAATCTGTGATAGTTCCATACATGAGAAATCAATTTTTGAACTTGGAAGACCCTCCGGAAAGGTGTAAAAACCTATTGGTCGTATTTGGATCTATAAAGAAACAGACATGGATGTTTTTGAAATAGTCTACATGTCCTAAAGTATTTTACGACAATGTTCAAGGAGTTTACTATGACAAGATTTGATCTTTCATAACAATATTTAGTCTGGACAGATTAAAGTAGCAACCACTACATATAATTTGGTATATGGTACATGAATAAACAAAACAAAATTCTTCTAAAAGAATGGTTACCTGGGACGTGTCCATGACACGATCCAAAGGGTTTTGTTAATTCAAAGGATGCTAAAAAGGGGCATGCAAACTTGAATGGTTGAAGTAAGCATCGCGGAATTGGAATCTTCACCGTGATGAAAAAGGAGTTGTCATCTAGAGACAATGAAGATTCTTGCATTTGCAAGAAATTAAGTGGAAGTGCTGAGACATATTTCTAATACATTATGTGGAAGACATCTTGTTGATTGGAAATGATGTATCTTTTATTGACAAAGGTTAAGAATTTCATTTCGATGAAAGACTTAGGCAAAACCCGAATATTTAGCATGAATGTCTATAGTGGATAGACTGTGACGGTAATATGGTGTTGCCAAACGTACATATATGAGATATTGAAGGAGTTCAATATATAAACGACAAGAAATGGTTGAATTGAATCAATATTCAAGTGTATCGACATTTGATAAGTGAAACAAGATTCAAGTGCTTTGACACTTGATGAGTGAAATCACAAGAATGTTTTGATCAATCATACCATGATATGTACACATCCAGATATGTCCTATGCTCTAAGTGTTATGAGCATATACCAGAATGAATCATAAAATGATCATTGGATGATAGTGAGGATATTCTTATGATCTTTTGGAAGAACTAAGAATATATTTGTGTAGAGGTGACAAACAATTACAAATAGTTCACTATAAAGCGTTACATTGATACTAGTTTTTTCACAAGATACAAATTAAGTTTATCTCAATTTAAACTATGGGTAGCACAATGTAATGGAAAGGAGATTCCATGAGGGATTTGGATGAATTCCAAAGTTAAGACACTGTGACGGATACTACAACAAAAGGATAAGTATATGACTGCTATAGTAGCGGCAAAGGAGGGAATTTGTGTCAAGTAGTTTATTATCAAACTAAGGTGTGGTTCGCAACGGGCTAACACTAAAGATATATTGTACGACAATAGTATCGACATGAGTTAACCCCAAGGAACTAAAGGTCTCACCAAAAGATCAAATTTATACAATGTCATCTCATTGGAAAATGAGTGATGTGTGGAGACGCAAAGACATGCAAATACACACGGACCTGAAAGCGTCACATCCGTATATTATGTTAACCACTTGCAGTTGCGTATATGGAACACCAGAAAGCCATAGGTGTTCAATACGCAAAGCTTTCAAACTAGATTATTGTCTCTAGTGCAAGTGGGAGACTGAAGGGAATATGCCCGAGAGGCAATAATAAAGTGGTTATTATCGTATTCCTTGTTTATGATAAATGTTTATTTTACATGCTATAATTGTATTAATACGGAAACATTAATACATGTGTGTTTAATAAACAAAAGGAAGTTCCTAGTTATGCCTCTCTTATAAACTAGCTCGTTGATTAACAAGATGATCAAAGGTTTCGTAATCATGGACATTGGTTGTTATTAATAACGAGGTCACAATATTAGTGTAATGGTGTGATGAACATTCATCCGAAGTATAGCATTACGATCAAAGTCATTGTGCTTTATATTGCTATAACATCATACGAAGTAATATTGGTCCTTAGACCATGAGATCATGTCAATCACTAACACCAGAAGAGTATCTTGATAACATCAAACGTCACACTGTAACAGGGTGATTATAAAGATGGGTTCAGTTCTACGAAGGTGTTATGTTGAGGATTATGGATCAAGAGTGGAATTTGTCCATCCCAATGACGGAGAGATATACTCTGGGCCCTCTCGGTGATATCACATTGGTTAGCTTGCAAGCAAGTGATTTGATCACTATAATGTTATATCACGGGAACGAGAAAAGAGTACATGTCGGTAACGAGATCAAACTAGGTATGGGGATACCGATGATCGAATCTCGGACATGTAATATATCGCGAGACAAAGGGATTGAGTTACATGCGTATAAGGTTCACTCGATCACAGAAGTCATCGTTGAATATGTGGGAGTCAGTACGGATCTCCACCACATGAATGAGGGAGAGGTGGGGGCACCCTCCTTGGTCGGTGTCCATGCTCCCTTGGGCTTCCCCCCTCTCCTATAAAAGGACCCCCTCCTCTCACTTGTCACTCACACCTCCTCGCGAAGGATCTCTCTCCCCCTTTAGAATTTCCCCATGGTCTCGGATCAGCGAGATACATGTTCCCGGTGGCTTTTTCTGGAAGGATTTGTTGCTTCCGCTGCTTAGCTGGAGCGAGGGCGCGGAGGTTGTCAGGGTACCCGGACGTGTGTGCGATCACGGATGCACCACTGCTTTGCGGTGCTGGACGTGATGGTGCTGCACCGACTGGACCAGATGGACTTCATCACGATCTTGAGATCGGCAAGCGTTCGACTACATCATCCACGAGTACAACCTCGTTAACGCTATATGGTCTTCGAGGGTATGTATTCTATGGATGTATATCCACCCGTTGCTTGTATCTAGTAGATAGATCTTGGTACATAGTTGTTTCCATCGTAGGAAAATTTTTGTTTTCTATGCTGCAAACCCTACATCTACGAGCCACTCGATCCGCCTTACAGCGTGGGAGGCTTCATTGTTGGAGGGAATGAGGGCTTAGGATCTCCATGTCGGGGCTTCAGGGTATCGCCATCAACAAAGTCCGAGTACGTTCCTTCTCAGCCATCCAGAGGGATATATGGGCCGTAGAAGTATGTCCTCTGCCAGTTCTTGCAGGACTCGTGGCCTACAATGTCGGGGAACCTCCGGCCAGGCCGGATCTTGAAGCTAATAGTTCCACAATTTCTGAGCTCATCCTTGCTCACTTCGGCTTCCCTCTTGATGGTAAAGAAGTATATAAACATTTCTAACCTAGGCCTAATTCCTAGGTAGCCCTCACAAAGCGCTGCGTAGTTGCTAAGCGCGAGGATGCTATTCGGAGAAAGGTTCTGAGGTTGAACCCGGTAGTGGCTAAGGACCTCTATGAAGAAGTCGGAGATTGGGAGGGAGACGTCGCATACCAGTTGGGCTTTGAGGTACACCTTTTCTTCGACCTGGGGAGAAGGGATGACCTCGCCGGCCGGCACCGCCCGCCAGACCAGGCCCTCCGTCGTGGGGAGGTACCCCTCGGCGAGCATCTCCTTGAGATTGCTCTCGGAGATATCGGATCCGTCCCACTCTCCCTTATGGGAATCACCCTCCTCTTCCAGCAGTTCCAGCCCTGCTAGAATATGGTCATCGTCGGTGGTTTCCACCACCACGGTGCGTGGCACCACCACGCCTTCTGGAGGCACGTGGATGGAGCCCGCCGTCTTGGCTGTGGCTTCGCTCGTCACCGCCATGGATGGTGTGGTGCTGCTGCTGGCCATTGGTGCGGAGGAAGATTGTCAGTGAGATGGGAAAAGCTAGGGTTTTTTTCCTTCGTGCGCAGAGCTCGAGGAGGCGTTTTCTAGAGGAAGAAGATAATGCGAGGAAGAATGCGGTGAAAGGATAAAAATCACCACGGTTATAATTTATAGTACTTGGCGTCAAGATTCGTGCAAGTTGATCAAGTGGTTGCTATGTGGACAACGCGTGCATGCGCATGCACGGAAATTTCGCCATGTTCCCACGGCCTCCGCCAATGTTTCGCATCCTTCACACGGGAAAAACAGTTATGATTGTGTTCTCTACATGTGTGAGTTATTAGGCATCGCTGACCTATGGTCTATGACGCTCTACTGACATAGGCAGGTGAACCATCCCATCTGAAGATTCCGGCATGGATGGATCCTGTCCGGCTACGAGAAGAGTACGATGGAAGATTCAGTAGTTCTTCGACTTACATGTTGAAGTCGGAGAGCATTACAGGGTTCTTGGTAGGACTACAAGATATTGCTTGACGATTTGCCGGCATTCATCTAGACGGAGCATTCAACCTAAAGAGGCAAGACGGCGCAAGATCTCAGAGTTCTCCGGGGGCTAATGCTAAATGGGTACTTCCATAGCATGTCTCTAATACGGATAACCCGGGTAGCCTAAAGTTGGTATCAAGGCCCATGTCATGCTGGCCGGCCTAGTTAGATGGATCCAGAAGGGAGGCCTATGCCGGATAAAGGAAGGCTACAGAGGAGACACCAGCGTACCCGGAGCCTTGGAGTGCAAGACACGTTAGACTATGTAACATTCCAATTTCAGCAACCCTGATTTAATGTCAAAAAGGCAAAAAAAATAGGGGGAACAAAAACTTTTTCTTGCATTGTGTGATTACTTGCTTTCTTATGCTCAAGCAACTGTTTGTGTATTAGTTGTGTGCTCCTCACCTCAATCCTAGTTTATAGAAAACTATTTTACAAAAGAGATGTCTTGGCTCATCTTTCATATTCTCAAATGTTCTGGCCTTTCAAAACTTGAGCCAAGATGACTTTGACACAACCAAATACTTTACTATATTATATTGCCAAAACTATGGAGACCTATATATATTATCTCCTTATGTTTTCAAGACAGAACCTTCAACTACCCTTATCCCTAGGTTTTCCAAAAACCTTTATTAAAACCTTTTCATCTCAAACTTGGTAGAGATACCAAGATGGAACTTACCTTACTCCAAAGCAAAACCCCTTTCAACATACCCAACATTACCCCAAGCTAGGCTTGATGGCAACCCTAGTAGTAGTTAGATGAATTGCCTTGATCTGCCGGTTGATGAATTGCCTTGATCTGATGTCTGATGAATTGCCTTGATCTGTTGATTGCCTTGTTTGCTTAGGAACTAGAGTGAGATAATCTAGTAGTTCATCCTTTAGGACCCAATCTATGCATGAGATCATCAAGCCCTAGCAAGCATCCAAGTCTGGATCTAGCCTAAGCCACTCAAGCGATCATCTCATCTCATGCTTATCTCAATCTAAGGCAAATCCCTCTGGATGGTTTCCAACCCAGTGGAGACCCAATCCAAGCATGGATCCCCTCTTTGCAATACATACCTCAACATTAACCACTTTATGGATAGGATAAACCCTTGCCATCCTCTCAAAATCATCTACACTTGCACTCTAGTCCAAAACCCTAAATCTGCCAAAATGGCTAAGTCTGGATTTCTTATCAAGATTCAATCTTTAGAGCTCTACCTCTTCCAACCTATGTGCATTCTTGAGAATGCATTTGAACCATATTGTAGTACATCAGTAGTAAGACCAAGTCCCGCTCTTTCCCAAGGCTAATCCATTCTAATTCCCACTCATCCCTGATGGTTTTGTAGTCAAGATAATAATCTTTTCTGCAAATCTTATCATCTTGCCTACTTTATCAGAAGCTCACATCTATATGACACCTCCCCTTGACCAACTCTTGGCTTGGTTATGATATACTATCATGGCCTATCAAATCTTACTTCACTTGTTTCCATTGGAGCCTTGTTCTTCTAAAACCCACATGGTTTAGGAGGCTACCTGATGTATCTGTTATGGCAGCCTTATTTTCCACAAAGTTGGCCATCACTTCAATACGACCCCAAATGCAACCCAACCCAACCCTTGCTTCCATGATCATCTACATGACATGATCTATCCATCCATATACCACTTGTACCAAGGTGAGCTCTGAGCTCACTAACCTAACCCTGTTTAGAAGGCATCAGAATAACTAAACCCTAGATCCTTCCCTTATCTAGTTTCCATACTTTACACCACTTTTCCTCGAAACCAATGTTGACATTGATGCATACATCAAGTTTACCTCACCTACCTTGGATATAAGCATCCCCAAATAATTCCCACAATTATTTGGATTATTTAACTATTTAATTTCTTCTACATACCAAATTCTCAAAACCCTTGCCATCAAAGACAAGTTTGTTTTTCTCCAAATCACCTTGCCAACTCAAGGCACATTTGATGCCTAAATATCATATCCCACATTTCAAACTCAAAAATAAATATTTTTGAGATTCTTTATTATTTCTTTTTGCCCTTTTTCTTAAATGGAATAAACAAGAAATAATTCGCTAAAAATACTTTTACACTTCAATAAATCCCAATAAAATCCTCCAGTGTGTGTTATGGTATTTAGGACCATATAAAATCAAAAACCAAGTTTTCCCAATGTAAAAATATCATTTTTGCTTCCCTAATCTACTTCAGCACTTTTTGAAGAAGTGCATTTAAATGGGATTATAATCTTCAGAAAAATCCCATTTAAATCTTGAAGTGATTATTTGACCTACTCCAGCTACCAGTACCATTTCCACCCATTGATCAATACAAATTTTCAAAATTCCTTCACAACCCAAGTTTTGATCAAATTTGGCAAACTAGTCAAATCTTGTTTCAAACCAAATCCAATCATCACCAAATCTTGTAAAACACTAAACCCCAGCACCCCTCCCTCCTCCTGGTCGCAGCACTAAAGGTCTACAGTAACCAAACCCTAGCTCTTGTCCTTTTGCTCTTGTTGAGAGGGAGACAAAGCATCCTTGTTTTGTCACATCATATTAAAAACCATAGCAGCAGCTCCCCCTCTCACCCCTGTCACTTTGACCGACCAGAGGCTACCCCACACCTCCCCACCGCCCCTATGGCCCCATTGGCTGAGCACCTCCCTCCCTTCCTCCAAGCTTTCCCCATGGACTATGTCCATCATACACCCTCCTCCCCCACTTTATAAGGCCAGAGGACTCCCACCTCGCACCTGCTCTCTCATTTATCCCCCTAGCACCAGAACACCTCTCCCTCGAGCTCCAGACCCCCTCCCTGGCTCCCCATGGCCATGGAAAAGGAGAGGTGCTCCTATTGGGTTTAGGCTTGCTTGCAAGCTCGCCATGGATCTCTAGCTCCCAGCTCCCTCTACTCTCTCAGATCTATCTACTCCCTCTCTGCTACACTGCCCTCACCCCCTCTATTTTGTTCCAGAAACGCAGGAGCAACCGTGGCCACCGCTTGCTCGTTTTGGAGGTGAGTCGGCGGAGCAGGCTACCCCGAGCCCCTTCTACCCCGCCAGGACATTCCCGAGACCTCTACCTCTCCCTCCTCAACCGACGGTTGCATGCAAGCACCCCTGAAAGCTTCACCGAGCCCGCACCGAGAGCCTCGCCAGCCTGGTCCCCCTCGTCAACGCCCGTCGTGGAGACCCCTAGTGCCGCCCCTCTCCGGAATCCCCGCCGACCGCCGCTTCCTCCTGGACCATCCCAGGCGCCTCCCCATGCCTCTGGTAAGCCCCACAGGCCCCGCCGCCCTGCCCTAGGGTTTCCCTGTGTCTTGTTCTGAGCAGAGGTTGAAGAAGAGCCACGGCTGTCGATCTTGCGTTGATCCGGCGGCCAGCAACGCCTCGTACCCCTTCACTCCCACCACTCTCTGCCATGCGGGCCCCCGCCGGCCCAAACGCCACCTCCCCCGCGAAACCAAGCCCGGGTGGGCCGGATTCATCCTGCTCGGCCCAACAAACCCCTTTCCCTCTCTCTTTTATTCAATATATGCCTAGATCTATTTTTGGCAGAGTGGTTTAATTCAATTTAAAAATATAAAACTCTTCAAAATATTCCGATCTAATTTTTGTTGGATGCAACACATCTTTTCCCTAACATGCAGACCAAGTTCTGTACCAAAATAATGTATAGAATTTTTTTTGGTAAATCATATGCTCAGATCTGTCCTTTTCACTAAATTATTTCTCCAGAGAGTTTTATATATCCAAATGGAGTATTTCCAAATGGTGATGAAAGGTACTAACCATACCTTTCCATCCCCACTAACCCCACCATGTTTTGGTTCCTAGATTACCAATAGAAAAAATAACAAAAACAGATACTTTTTGCCTTTAGGATTTTAACTAGGTCAAACCAAATGAGGTTTGGAGATAATTCCAACTCTCAGTAGACACACATAACCATATCCTCCTAAATCAAGCAGCTCATATTTTTATGAGCCACTGTGAATTTTAGTGAAATAAACTCTTCTGTGCATGGTTTATTCATTACTAAATTCACCATAGTAGTTATGTAACTCCAAAAGGGTTGATTCCAATTTCTGTAGAAATATTTTCTCAGTACCTAGCATGTATCCTTGAAATCAACTAAAAATCTGTTGTATATTAAATCTGATGAAAAAGACAAATCCCCTCCAATACTGCCTTTGGAATTTTCTCAAGGGCATTCTGGTATTTGTTTTGAGGAGATTCCGACTCCTATGGTTTCAGTCCATCAAACACCACCTAATAATCCAAGGAAATAATTTTTGGAACTCCAGAGAAGTTCTGGTGAATTATTTCCTAAGACTAGAGTTTTAAAAACTATAAAATCCATTATAAATCAAGGGAAAATGATAAAATAGTGAAACCACTTTTGTTGGCTTCACTTTATCAATACTTATCTGATGGTATCATTTTTACACAATGGTATCATACATATCAAGCCCTTGGTAAAAAACCCCTCTCTTAGGTAATTCTTTGATTACAAACCCAAAGGGAATTCTTTCCCTAATACCTCCCCAATCTTCTTCCAATACAACCACATCAATCCTCCAACATCCTACTGATGTTTATCATGTAACTATCCTTTACTTGTTGTATGGTTTGATGCTTATATTCTTGTAGTGATTGGTGTATTGTTTGTTTGCATGTATGCTCGGTAACGGCGATAGTTACGATTGTGTGACGCCGAGAATAAGGAAGCATCGGGGTTATCTTTATTATTATTGTTATTGGTTATCTGGTTATCTAACGCCGTCAAGTTCTCGCTGGTCACAGGCAAGCCACCATTCCTGAACTCCTATATTGCCCTACTTTTGTTTATCAATTGTTTTATATCTCGTTTATACATTGCATAGTCACAGACATGGTTTGTTTCAAGTAAAAAGACGTGAATAACTTGGCTCCTCCAAGTTATGTATAAATGTCCCTTAGGACACCTACCCTATTTACACCTACTTTTACCCCTTAGAACGAGGATAAGATGATTAGCATCTTCCCTCTTGGAACCCATGGTTTTCCAACGATAAAACTATTTTGGGTTTTACCCTACTACAAAGTTTTCAAAATAAAACCCTTGGAAAGAGGCATCGTTTCCAAGTGGAAGTTTTACCAAACAAAAGATAAGGTGGATGAAAATAAGTTCAAGCAAGAGATAGGAAGGGATGTTCTAAGCCAATGTCCGGAACAATTTTACCCGTGCAGCCACATTACCCCAGACGCTGGGGCTTAGCTCATAGTTTGTGATCCTTAGCCGGGGCTGCTCTTACTCGCTAAAGGGGAGAAATCCCCTGAAATCCGGGCTACATGTAGGGTAAGGCACTGGTGCAACAATTGGGTCTCTCACGGACGGTATGCTTTTAGGTAGTACGGAAGGAAGATTGTCACTATTGCTACCGGTCAGACTTCGGTCTGGAGGTAGGGGTCAGTACGGGAGGAAGGACCAGGGTCGTCATACCCCATACTCGTACCGGAGAGATAAACCCAAAAGTAAAAGCTTCCATTGCTAGGTATGGACAAATAAAAAGCGTAAGTTTGATTATCCAAGCCCCTGTCTACCGTGTGTAGCAGGCCGTGTTTTTATCCCGGCGGATGTATTGATTCTTGTGGGTAAAGTGCACAAACTCTGCAGAGTCTAATATATTCGAATAGCCGTGTCCACAGACAAGGACGGTTGCAATGGCAAGTGCTAGGAGGAACATTCAGATAAGTTGAGATGAAACTAAGGATGTGACTTGGTCACAAGAAAAGATAAAGAATAAGTTGGTTTTGACCAGTGATGGTCGAAGACGTTTGAAAAGGGTTTTACAACAAAACTGTTTTAGAAATCTTTTTAACAAGGATGTGGAGATGTCCGGATTTTCAAAAAGGAGGCATGTTTTCTAAAAACTCTTTTTCAACAAAGATATGGAGATGCCAATGTTAGGTTTTCAAAATAAACTATAGTGTAGATCTATCTCGCCATAGCCAGATATGCATTATCTTATTACTCTTGTCTCGGTGGTTTGTGAGTACATTCATAGTACTCACCGGCATTGTCCCTGGCTATTTACTTGGCTAGATTGCAGATGTTAAGAAGGAACGAAGGTGCTGACGTCTATGCGATCTGGGCCGTCTTCAGTTGCCTGTAGGTTAAGGCACGGGATCTACACCGAAGACTTCCGCTACTTGTGTTGTAATCACCATAATGGCCCCATTGTAAGTTTCGTACTCGTTATTGTAAGGATGATGTAATGATACTAGTCGGTAATGGTCACGACTCACTGATCATGGAAACATGAATTGTATGCATAACGGGTATTCTCGGACCGTAAATCCGGGGTGCCACAGACTATTTGTGTATCGTGTAGGACTTTGTAACCTATCCGGCTAGGACTTCTCCTATAACCCTAGGATCTGGCGACTATATAAGCCGGACCTGCGGGAGCCTTTAGGGAGAACACAACTCATATCGTGAACAGCGAACCAATCCCTATAACTCGGCGTATTGCCATTATAGTGATTTATAGCAGGAGTAGCATTCCGCCACCATCGTGGGATCTGAACCTGGGTAAGCTGTGTTACCTCGTATCCGCCAACCTCTCGCCTTACCCCGCGTCTCTAAACACGCTCTGTGAGGACCCCTCCATGGTGTACTCGTCGGCAATACCACGACAGTTGTTGTAGGAATTTCCATAAGCATCACCATTATTAGGAGGATATGACCTATAATTATTATTACCAAAATTATTCCTATAGGAATTGTTGCTAAAATTATTATTTCTAATGAATTTCACATCAACTTGCTCTTCTTGAGCAACCAAAGATACTAAAGGAACATTATTTGAATCAATATGATCTTTTCCATTAACAAGCATAGACATAATAACATCAATTTTATCACTCTAGGAGGAGGTTTCTTCAACATAATTTACCTTCTTACCTTGTGGAGCTCTCTCAGTGTGCCATTCAGAATAATTAACCATCATATTATCAAGGAGATTTGTTGCAGCACCCAAAGTAATGGTCATAAAGGTACCTCCAGTAGCAGAATCCAACAGATTCCTTGAAGAAAAATTTAGTCCTGCATAAAAGGTTTGAAGAATCATCCAAGCAGTCAGTCCATGAGTGGGGCAATTCTTTACCAAAGATTTCATTCTTTCCCAAGCTTGAGAAACATGTTCATTATCAAATTGTTTAAATTTCATTATTTCACTTCTCATGGATATAATCTTAGCAGGAGTATAATATTTTCCAATAAAAGCATCTTTGTATTTAATCCAAGTATCAATACTATTTCTAGGCAAAGATAGCATCCATTCTTTAGCTCTTCCTCTAAAAGAGAAAGGAAACAATTTAATCTTAATAATATCTCCATATACACCCTTATAATTTTGCATCTCTCAAAGTTTAACAAAATTATTAAGGTGAGCAGCAGCATCATCAGTACTAGCACTAGAAAATTGTTCTTTCGTAACAAGATTAAGCAAAGCAGGTTTAATTTCGAAGAAAGTAGCTTCAGGAACAGGTGGAGCAATAGGTGTGCACATGAAATCATTGTTTTTTGTGCTAGTGAAGTCACACAAATTAGTGTTTTCAGGAGTAGTCATTTTAGCAAGATTAGAACAAGCCAACAGAAATAGAAACTAAAATAGGAACTAATTTTTTTGTGTTTTTGATAAAAACAAAAAAAGCAGTACAACTAATTTTTGTGTGTTTTTGATAGAAAGAAACAAGCAAAACTAAGCAAAATAAACTAAGCAAAACAAAAATAAAGTAAAGAGATTGGTTGTGTGAGACTCCCCTTGCAGAAATCTTCTTTCTCCTAGAAAAGTGATTTGACAGGGAGGAAGAGATTGAAGTTGTCCTTATCTCCCCGGCAACAGTGCTAGAAAATTGCTTGATGTCTCAGATGATTTAGAGATCGTTGGGAACCCCAAGAGGAAGGTATGATGAGCACAGAAGCAAGTTTCCCTCAATTATGAAACCAAGCTTATCGAACCAGTAGGAGAAAGGAAACAGCTCCCAAGGTGTTGCTAGCAACCTGGAACCTGCACAACACAACCACAATACTTTGCCCCAACTTATAGTGAGGTTGTCAATCTCACCGGTTTGCTGAAAACAAATTATTAACTGTATAGTGTGGAAGATAGTAATTGCTTGTGGTAATTGTAGAAAGTAAACAGTAAACAGTAGATGGTATATCAATGGGAAGGAATGGACCGGGGTCCATATTTCACTAGAGGTGTTCTCCATAAGATAAATAACATGCTGGGTGAACAAATTACAGCGGGGAAATTGATAGATTGAGAATGCATAACAATGCATATACTAGACATCTTGATCTCTACGAGATTTGTTTGGGCATTACAACATGATACATAGACCGTAATCCAACTGCATCTATGACTAATAATCCACCTTCAGGTTATCATCCGAACCCCTTCGAGTATTAAGTTGCAAACAACAGATAATGGCATTAAGAAAAGTGTGTAAAGTAAACAATACAATTGCCCTTAGACAAACGATTGTTGTTTTATCCCTAGTAGCAACAACACATCTACAACCTTAGAGATTTCTGTCACTTCCCCAGATTACTAGAGGCATGAACCTACTATCGAGCATAAATACTCTCTCTCTTGGAGTTACAAGCATCTACTTGGCCAAAGCATCTACTAGCAATGGAGAGAATGCAAGATTACAAATAAACATAGACATGATAGAATCAATAATTAATCTGACATAGTACTCAATATCCATCGGATCCCCGCAAACACAACATGTAGCATTACAAATAGATGATCTTGATCATGAATGGAGCTCACAAGATCTAACATGATAGAACAAAAGAGGAGAAACAACCATCTAGCTACTATATGAACCCGTAGTCCAAGGGTGAACTACTCACGCATCACTCCGGAGGCTGGAATGGTGATGAAGAAGGCCTCCAGGATGATCTCCCCTCTCTGGCAGGGTGCCGGGAAGAGCTTCGGATCCCCCTATCTAGGGATGGATATGGCGGCGGCTACGGACTTTTTCGTGGATTTGTGATCGGGTCCTTAGGGTTTCTGCCTTGGGGTGTTTATATAGGCAAAGGGGCAAGGTCAGTGGATGCCCGAGGGGCCCACACCATAGGCTGGCGCGCCCTAGGGTGGACCCGCATCGACCCTAGGTGTGGCCACCTTGTGGCTCCACTTCGTCTCTCCTTCAGGCTCCCTGTTGCGTCTGGAAAAATAGGTACTTCGGTTTTTGTTTCGTCCAATTCTGAGAATATTTCCTTACTAGCTTTTCTGAAACCAAAAACAACAGAAAACAGGCAACTGGCACTGCGACATCTTGTTAATAGGTTAGTACTAGAAAATGTATAAAAATGCCTCAAAGTGTAAACAAAACATAAGATAGTTGACACAAAACAAGCATGGAGTATCAAAAATTATAGATACGTTTACGACATATCACCAGGACCCAGGGGCGTCATCATCGTCCTAGGAAGCTTCACCTAGTCGGATAGCTGCAACAGGGACTTCAACAGAATCTCCCAATCGTTCGGCATGCAAGAGGAGCTCAGAAGGCTAAAGGAGGTCACAGACAACGGGGCTCGCCCAGTTACCAGGAAAATGCACCTGATATGTCGTTCGACTCCACAGTCAACACTAAAAAGGTGCAGGTCCACCCGACGGATGCCTCCAAGACGACCTTGATCGCGAACGACCTAATCCCCGCATAGTAAATCGCGCTTGTCGAATTCCTCCATGAGCGCTGGGAAATTTTCGCCTGGTGTCATATTAACATGCCAGGAGTTCCCAGGGAATTCGCCGAGCATGCACTCAATGTGTTTCCAGATGTGAAGCCAGTTAAGTAGTCGATGCGTCGACTGTCTGAGCCAAGAGCCGAGGATGTTGGTATCGAAGTCAACAGACTCCTCGATGCCAACTTCATTAGGGAGATAAAGGAAAGTGAGTGGCTGGCTAACCCCGTGCTAGTCCCTAAGAAGGACACGGACATCATGCGGATGTGTGTGGACTTCATGTCGCTTAACAAGCACTGCCCCATGGACCACTTTCCTCTGCCACGAATCAATCAAATCATTGACTCCACTTCAGGATGTGAGAGACTCTCGTTCCTCGATGCCTACTCAAGCTACAATCAAATTCGGCTGAAGGCCAAAGATAGGAGAAAACAGTGTTCATCATGCCGTTCGGAGTGTTCTGCTACAAAACCATGCCCTTCGGGCTGAAGAACACGGGCGCTACATATCAACGATGCATGCAGGCCTGCTTGAAGAGTCAGATCGGTCGCAATGTACAGGTGTATGTCGACGACATAGTAATTAAGACCAAGGAGGCCAGAACGCTCATCGACGATCTCCGCGAGACGTTCGATAACCTTGATCGCTACAAGATCAAGCTAAACCCAGACAAGTGTGCCTTCGGCGTCCCGTCCGGCCAATTACTTGGGTATTTCAGCTCCTGGCGTGGCATCGAGGCCAACCCAATGAAAATCAGGGCTATACTAGCCATGGAGAAGACCAAGAACCTCAAAGGAGTCTAGCAACTAGCGGGGCAAATCACGGCGCTCAGCGGGTTCATCAGCCGCATGGGCGAGAAGGCCCTCCCTTTCTATCAGCTGCTGCACAAGGCCGACAAATTCGAGTGGAAGGTCGAAGCAGACGAAGCATTCGAGGACCTCAAGCACCTACTCTCCACATCTCCTGTGCTGGTCACGCCAAAGGAAAGGGAGCCACTGCTGCTATACATCGCAGCCACGCATCAGGTGGTCAGCACTGCACTGGTGGTTGAACGACACGAAGATGGCAAGACCCACAGGGTACAACGCCCAGTCTACTACCTTAGAGAGGTACTAACCCCAACAAAGCAGAGGTACCCCCACTACCAGAAGCTCGTCTACGGCGTATTCATGACGGCGCGCCGATTGAGCCATTACTTCCAGGAGCATCAGATCGTGTTCGTCAATGACGCGCCTCTGGCAAACATCCTGAACAACCCCAAAGCCATGGGGCGAGTATCCTTGTGGGGTATCGAGCTGTCTCCTCGAGACATCATCTACGAGTGGCGTACCGCCATCAACTCTCAAGTGCTTCCTGACTTCCTCGTCCACTAGATGGAGCTCCATCTGCCGGACACTCCGGACATATCCCAGTCCTAGACAATGCAGTTTGATGGCTCTAAGCGCGAGCCTGGAGTAGAAGACGGCATAATGTTGATGTCCCCCCAAGGGGACAAGATGAAATACGTCCTTCGGATGAAGTTCCACGCATCGAACAACGAGGCCAAATACGAGGAACTCATACACGGCATCAGGATGGCCAAGGTGTGCGGCGCCACACGCCTCTTCATCTATGGCGAATCCAATCTCGTCGTTCAACAGACGATGAACGAGTGCAATGCTCACAGTGCCAACATGATCGCATATCATGCGCTCTAAAACTCACTCGAAGGGGACTTTGATGGCTGCGAACTTCGGCACATTGGCAGGGAAAGCAATGAAGAGGCTGACAAGTTTGCCAACATTGGCTCCACCTGCGCCCCGGTGCCACCAGGTGTGTTCCTTGAGCAAATATATGTACCCTCCATCAAGCAAAAATTCCCGAAGGACAAAACTGAAGCCGCGGGACACTCGGGGGCTGCGCCACCCGAGAAAGCCGAAGATCTTGAAAAGCTCGACACAGAGGTTGAACTGGTAAGCCTCATGCAGGTCATGGCGGTCAAGCAGACGTGTACCCAACCGTACCTCCGCTACCTGATAAGCAAGCAGCTACCTGAGGACCCGACAGACGCCCGATGCATATCTCGCCGATCAAAGGCCTTCACCATCATTAATGGCGAGCTATACAAGTGCATCATTTCAGGTGTACTCCAGCGATGTGTCACCAATAGCGACGGGAAACACATCCTCCTAGACATCCATGAGGGTATCTGCGGCCACCACGCAGGCAACCGCGCTCTGGTTGCCAAGCTCTATGAGCTGGATTCTACTGGCCAACCACAAGGAGTGATGCCAAGGAGATTGTTCAGAGGTGCAACGCATGTCAAAGGTACGCAGACAAGCCACACGTGCCCGGATCGGAGCTACGGCCCATACCATTGGCCTGGCCCTTTTCCCAGTGGGGACTCGACATGATCGGCAAACTGCCAAAGTCCTCGCTAGGGGGGCATGTCTTCCTCCTGGTAGCAGTCGACAAATTCTTGAAGTGGATCAAGGCCATGCCTGTTACTAACCAAAGAGGCGCCACCGCCATCAAGTTTTTTGAGTCCATTGTCTACAGGTTCGGAGTACCTCATAGCATCATAACGGACAATAGCTCGAACTTCACCTCGAAGGAGTTCCGAGGCTTCTGCGAAAACCTCGGAATCAACCTCATATATGCCCCCGTGGCGCATCCGCAGACCAACGGTCAGGTCGAAAAGGCCAACGGTCTCATCGGAAACGGCATCAAGAAGCGGCTACTACGCCCACTCGAAAGGCTTGCGGGACCCTGGGCAGACGAGCTACCCTCCGTCCTATGGAGCCTGCACACAACGCCAAACAGCTCAACTGGCTACACGCCCTTCTTCAAGGTGCACGAAGCCGAAGCCATGTTGCCTGCTGAGGTACGCTACAAGGCCCCGCGGGTCGTTGCCTACATCGAGGCCAAATCATCGGCCGCACTCGAAGAAGCCGTCGACACGCTGATGAAGCTCGTGACATCGCCGCGGCTTGCTCAGCAGTGTACCAGCAGAGTCTCCGCAACTACCACAACCGTCGTCTATTCCCAAGGTCCTTCGTCGAAGGAGACCTCATTCTGCGACTCAAGCAGGAAGGGCACCTAAAGCTCGAGTCACCCTAGGAAGGACCCTACATTGTCACTGAAGTAATCTCAGGTGGCGCCTACCGCCTAAAGGAGGTCGAGTCAGGAGTCAAATACTCCGACCCCTGGAACATCGCAAAACTGCGACGCTTCTACCCTTAGTTGTATTTTACTTTCAATAAGGCTATTCAGCCAGGCTATTCAGCCGAACACTGTACCTCCTACATTACGATGAATAAAAGCTAAGTTCCTTTGACCAAAATTTTCTCCCCTAAATTTTTTATCGCTAAATACACTTGGGGGCTGCGCCTCACTGTACGACTTCGTAGATTGACAACAACGCATATAACTTGAGTAGCTGACCACGCCATGTTGGAATTATGCCCTAGAGGCAATAATAAAGATGTTATTGTTATAATTCTTATTCATGATAAAGTTTATATTCCATGCTAGAATTGTATTAAGCGGAAACTTTGATACTTGTGTGGTTTATGAACAACACCGTGTCCCTAGTACGCCTCTATGGACTAGCTCATTGATTAATGATGGTTAAGGTTTCCTAACCATAGACATGAGTTGTCGATTAATAATGAGATCATGTCATTAGGAGATAATATGATGGACAGACCCAAATCAAGCAGAGCAATTAGATCGTGTCATCGTGTTCATCTTTGTGAAGATTTTTCTTATGTCAAATATTGTATTCCTTAGACCATGAGATAATGCAACTCCCTGGTACGGAAGAAAGCTTTGAGGTCATCAAACGTCATTCTATGTGAGGGTGATCATAAAGGTGTCTCTCAGGTGATCGGAAAGTACTTGTTGGGTTGTATGTATCGAGATGGAATTTGTCCCTCCCGAGTCGGAGAGATACACTTCGGGCCCACTCGGTAATCGATATCAACACCACTTGCAAGCATGTGGTTAAGGAGTTAATCACAAAGTGATATCGGATTACAGAACGAGTAAAGTACTTGCTGTGAACGAGATTGAGCTAGGTATACCGATACCAACGATCGAATCTCGGGCAAGTAAAATATCGCGTGACGAAAGGAATATATATATATGGGATTAATTGAATCCTGGCATCGTGGTTCATCTGATATGATCATCGATGAATATGTGGGAGTCAATATGGGTTTCCAGATCCCGCTGTTGATTATTGATAGAAGATCATATCTGCATATTCTCGAACCCATAGGGTCACACACTTAACATGTCTCGACGCTAGGATAGAATGGATAATTGGTTTATGAGTTTTTTTTCGGAGTCTCGGATGAGATCCAGGACATCACGAGAGGTTTCGGAATGGTCCGGAGAATAAGATTCATATAAAGGAAAGCAGTTTTTGGATTTCGGAATTGTTTCGGAATGTTCGGTATTGTACCGGAAGGTTCTAGAAGCTTCCAGAGTGGGACCAACGTGGCCCCACTTGTCGGAGGGGGGCATGGGCCTACGAGGGAGTTCCCTGGCCGCATTGGGCCAGGGCCACAAGGCCCTATAGGCCCAGCCGGCCAAAACCCTAGGGGAAACCCTAGGAAACCTTCTAGAAGGGGGGGAAGACTTGCCCCCCACTCCACCCTTGGGGCCGCCGCCCTAGGGCTTGGAGGAGGGGGAAAGGGGCTTTCCAGCCCCCTATAAGGTGGGCACGGATCACACCCTCCCCTCACCCCAAAACCCTAGCCGCCATCTACTGCCCTACCTCTCTCTCTCTCTCTCTCTCTCTCTCTCTCTCCCGACTGCGTGTAGGGGAAGCCCTGCTGCAGAAACTCTCCACCATAGCACCACGCCGTAGTGTTGTAGATCCAATCTATCTCTCCACCCCACTTGCTGGACCGAGGAAGGAGGAGACGTCGCGGCACCGTACGTGTGCATCTCTCGGAGGCGCCGCCACTTGCGGCGTTGGATCGGATCGGATCGCGAGGAGGAAAAGGCGAGTACGACTACACCAACCACGTTCTGTTGAACGTTTCCGCTGTGTGATATCTTCAAGGGTATGAAGATCTCATCTATCCCTCTCGTTGATTGCATCTCCTAGATTAGATCTTGGCTTTCCCGTTCGCATTCGTAGAATTTTTTTGATTTACTATGCTGCGAAACCCTTCAGTGGTATCAGAGCTAGATCTATGCGTAGATGTGTTTGACGAGTAGAATGCAACATGCTTGTTGCGGGCATTGATGTTTTCTGTTGCAAGCCTCTTTTTGTGTAATTCTTATGACGCGGGATAGTGAGATCGAAGCGGTCCAGGCCAACTTTACGCGACCTCGTTCGCGAGACCGGCTCCGCACTTGACGTGTGGATTCTTTCACACATGCGGCTGGTGGATGCCAGTTTCTCTCACTATAGTTGTCATGGGATTTACACCGGATGTTGGCAACCATAATATCACCGTTGTGGATTTCCGTAGGTAAGAATCGTTCTTAGCTTGTTACTCCCATAAGCCACATAAAACATGCAACAATAAAGTAGAGGCGTCTAACTTGTTTTTGCAGGGAGTGTTTCTGTGATATGGTATGGCCCAAGATATGATGTGTATGTTGTATGCAATGATCATGTTTTGTAATATTTTCACGACTTGCATGTCGATGAGTACACAACCGGCAGGAGCCATATGGTTGTCTTTATAATTGTGTATGACATGTGTGTCAACTTCTTATACACCATGTAACAGCTTTACTTTATCACTAAGTAGTTAGCAATAGTTGTAGTTGCTATTCGTGGTGGAGGCCATCATGGTGGAGTGATGGAGATCATGCTGGCACGCACAAGATGGAGATCATTGCGCGGAGATTGGCTATACCATGTCACATAAAATTATATGCGTGTGATGTTTATCCTTTTATGTATCCTATTATGCTTAGATCGTGACGGTAGCATTATAAGATGATTCCTCGCTTAAAGATCAAGATAAAATTGTGTTCTCCCCATGTATTCACCGTTGCGAAAGTTCGTCGTGTTCAAGCATCTCGTGATGATCGGGTGCTATAAACTATACGTTCACATACAACGGGTGCAAGCCAGTTTTGCACACGCGGAAATACTTGGGTTTGACTTGACGAGCCTAGCATGTACATACATGGCCTCAGAACACGCGAACCGAAAGGTTAAGCATGAGTCATATGAATGATATGATCAACACTTTGTTGTCCACCATTGAAGCCACATCTCTTCTCGTGAAGATCGGATTAGGTGTGGTGAATTTGGATCGTGTTCACTAAACAACTTGAGGGATGTTGAATTTAGTGGGAGTTCATCTAGTAATTTGATTAAGTTGAACTAGTTATCATGAACATAGTCTAAATTGTACTTGAAAATTTTGTAGATCAAATGGCTAAGTCCAACTTCAACTTCAACGTTTTTGCTGAGAAATAAAAGCTTAAGAACAATGGGTCTAACTTCACCAACTGGTTCCGCAATCTGAGAATCATTCTCGCTGGCGGACAAAAGGACTATGTCCTTGAGAAAGCGCTAGGTGACGCCCCTGCTATAGATGCGCCGGCTGATGAAAAAGTTGTTTATCAGTCGCGCAAAGATGATTATGGTGTGATTAAGAGCACCAAGTTGTTTTCTATAGAATCGGACCTTCAAAATCGTTTTTAGGAGTTCGCCGGGCCCTTTGAGATTCTTGAGGAACTGAAAACCATGTTTCAGACTCAGGCCCGTTCTGAGAGATATGAGATCTCTGAGAAATTCTTTAACTGCAAGATGGAGGAAGGGAGTTTCGTTAGTGAGCACGCCATTAAGATGTCGGGCTACACTCAATGTCTTGAGCAACTGGACTGCAAGATTCCAGAAGAGCTCAAGATTGACAGAGTTATGCAATCACTCCCTCCTAGCTACAAAGATTTTGTAGTTACTCATAATCCGATTGGTTCCACTGATACGATCACTGAGCTCTTCGCTAAGCTAAAAGCTGTGGAGGTGGACATCAAGAAAGATAATCATGTGTTGATGGTCAACAAGCCCCCCATCTTTAAGAAAGGTAAGGGTGCAAAGAAGTCCTTCAAGAAAGGCAGCGGCAAGCGTGTTGCCCCTGCTGAGAAGAAGCTCAAGTCTGGACCTAAGCCAGACACTGAGTGCTTCTATTGCAAGGACAAGGGTCACTGGAAGCGCAAATGTCCGAAGTACTTAGCGGACAAGAAGGCTGGCACCATTAAAGGTATATTTGATATACATGTTATTGATGTTTACCTTACTAGCGCTCGTTGTAGTGCCTGGGTATTTGATACTGGTTCAGTTGCTAATATTTGTAACTCGAAACAGGAGCTACGGAATAGACGGCGGCTAGCGAGGGATGAGGTGACGATGCGCGTTGTCAATGGATCAAGAGTTGATGTGATGGCCATCGGCACGCTCTCCTTAGTTTTACCTTCGGGATTAGTTTTAAACCTTAATAAATGTTATTATGTGCCTGCGTTGAGCATGAACATCATATCTGGATCGTGTTTATTGCAAGACGGTTATTCATTTAAATCGGAGAATAATGGTTGTTCTATTTATATGAGTAACATCTTTTATGGTCATGCACCTTCTATGAATGGTTTATTTCTTCTGAATCTCGAAAGCAATGAAACACACATCCATAACATTGAGGCTAAGAGATGCAAAGTAGATAGTGATAATTCAACCTATTTGTGGCACTGCCGTCTAGGTCATATTGGTGTAAAACACATGAAGAAACTCCATTCTGATGGACTTTGGGAGTCTCTTGATTTTGAATCATTTGACACGTGCGAGCCGTGCCTCATGGGCAAGATGATCAAAACCCCGTTCTCCGGAATAATGGAGCGAGCAACGGACTTGTTGGAAATCATACATACCGATGTATGCGGACCAATGAGTGTTTCAACGCGCGGTGGATATCGCTATTTTCTCACTTTTACTGATGACTTAAGTAGATATGGGTATATCTATTTAATGAAACATAAATCTAAAACGTTTGAAAAGTTCAAAGAATTTCAGAACGAAGTGGAAAACCATCGTAACAGGAAAATTAAATTTCTACGATCTGATCGTGGAGGTGAATATTTGAGTTATGATTTTCTCACGCATCTTAAATCAAGCGGAATCGTTTCACAACTCACGCCACCCAGAACACCACAGCGCAATGGTGTGTCTGAACACCGGAATTGAACTCTATTAGATATGGTGCGATCAATGATGTCTCTTACAGATTTGCCGTTATCATTTTGGGGTTATGCATTAGAAACCGCTGCATTCACTTTAAATAGGGCACCATCTAAATCCGTTGAGACGACACCGTATGAACTGTGGTTTGGTGATAAACCTAAGTTGTAGTTTCTTAAAGTTTGGGGATGCGAAGCTTACGTCAAGAAGTTGATGCCGGACAAGCTCGAACCCAAAGCGGAGAAATGCGTCTTCATAGGATACCCGAAGGAAATGATTGGGTATACCTTCTACCACAGATCCGAAGGCAAAGTGTTTGTCGCAAAGAACGCATCCTTTCTTGAGAAGAAGTTTCTCTCAAAAGAAGTGAGTGGGAGGAAAGTAGAGCTAGACGAGGTTATTGAACCTTCTCTCGAGTTGGAGAGTAGCGCAGCACCTGAAATTGTTCCAGTGCCGTATGCACCAACAAGAGAGGAAGCTAATGACGAGGATCATGAAACTTAGAACGATGCTACTGCTGAACGTCGCAGGTCGACAAGGTCGCGTGCCACTCCTGAATGGTATGGCAACCCTGTCTTAACTGTCTTGTTGGTAGACAACAGTGAACCTGCGAACTATGAGGAAGCAATGATGAGCCCAGACTCTGAGAAATGGCTAGAGGCCATGAAATCCGAATTGGGATCCATGAGTGAAAACCAAGTATGGACTTTGGTGGACCCTCCTAGCGACCGTAAGGTCGTTGAGTGCAAATGGATCTTCAAGAAGAAAACGGACGCGGATGGTAATGATACTTTCTATAAAGCACGGCTTGTCGCAAAGGGTTTCGGCAAGTTCAAGGTGTTGACTACGATGAGACTTTCTCTCCCGTAGTGATGTTTAAGTCCATTCAGATTTTATTAGCAACTGCTGCGTTTCATGATTATGAAATATGGCAGATGGATGTCAAGACTGCGTTCCTCAATGGCAACATTGATGAAGAGTTGTATATGATGCAGCCCGAAGGTTTTGTCAATCCTAAGGATGCTGATAAGGTGTGCAAACTTCAGCGTTCCATTTATGGACTGAAGCAAGCATCTCGGAGTTGGAACCTTCGTTTTGATCAAGTGATCAAGAGCCTTGGATTTGTTCCAAATTGCTATGAAGCTTGTATCTACAAGAAAGTGAGTGGGAGCTCAGTGACATTTTTAGTACTATATGTGGATGACATATTGATTATTGGAAATGACATTGGTATGCTTAACGAAGTGAAGAGTTATTTGAATAAATGTTTTTCAATGAAAGACTTAGGAGAAGCTACTTATATATTAGGCATCAAAATCTATAGAGATAGACAAAGAAGCCTAATAGCTTTAAGCCAAAGTACATACCTAGACAAAGTTCTGAAAAGGTTCAGAATGGATAAGGCAAAGAAAGGTTCAGTGCCCATGTTGTTAGGTAAGATATTGAGCAAGGCTCAGTGTCCAGCTACGGTAAAGGATAGAGAAACTATGAGCAAAGTGCCTTATGCCTCGACCATAGGTTCTATCATGTATGCCATGCTGTGTACTAGACCGGATGTGTCCAATGCTCTTAGTTTGACGAGCAGATACCAAAGTGATCCAGGAGTGGAACACTGGACAGCCGTAAAGAACATCCTAAAGTATTTAAATAGGACTAAAGAAATGTTCTTGGTCTATGGAGGTGATGAGCAGCTCGTCGTAAAAGGTTACGTCGACGCTAGTTTCGACACCGACCCGGATGATTCTAAATCGCAGACAGGATACGTTTATATTTTGAATGGAGGAGCTGTGAGCTGGAGAAGCTGCAATCAAAGCGTGATCACGGGATCTACAGTAGAATCGGAATACATGGCTGCTGCAGAAGCGTCAAGTGAAGGAGTTTGGATCAGGAACTTCATCACTGAGCTTGGTGTGGTTCCAAGTGCCTTGGACCCACTGGAGATATTGTGCGACAACACTAGCGCCATAGCATTGGCTAAGGAACCAAAATATCATCCAAATACCAAGCACATCAACCGCCGATTTCATATAATTCGAGATTATATAACAAATGGAGATCTGAAGATTAGCAAAGTACATACGGATCTGAATGTCGCAGATCCATTGACTAAACCTCTTCCACGTGAAAAACATGATCAACACCTTAAATGCCATGGGTGTTAGATTGTTTCTGGATGTAAACTAGATTATTGACTCTAGTGCAAGTGGGAGACTATTGGAATTATGCCCTAGAGGCAATAATAGAGATGTTATTGTTACAATTCTTGTTCATGATAAAGTTTATATTCCATGCTAGAATTGTATTAAGCGGAAGCTTTGGTACTTGTGTGGTTTATGAACAACACCGTGTCCCTAGTACGCCTCTATGGACTAGCTCATTGATTAATGATGGTTAAGGTTTCCTAACCATAGACATGAGTTGTCGATTAATAATGAGATCATGTCATTAGGAGAATGATATGATGGACAGACCCAAATAAAGCAGAGAAATTAGATCGTGTCATCGTGTTCATCTTTGTGAAGCTTTTTCTTATGTCAAATATTGTATTCCTTAGACCATGAGATAATGCAACTCCCTGGTAACAGAAGAAAGCTTTGAGGTCATCAAACGTCATCCTATGTGAGGGTGATCATAAAGGTGTCTCTCAGGTGATCGGAAAGTACTTGTTGGGTTGTATGTATCAAGATGGAATTTGTCCCTACCGAGTCGGAGAGATACACTTCGGGCCCACTCGGTAATCGATATCAACACTACTTGCAAGCACGTGGTTAAGGAGTTAATCACAAAGTGATATCGGATTACGGAACGAGTAAAGTACTTGCTATGAACGAGATTGAACTAGGTATACCGATACCAACGATCGAATCTCGGGCAAGTAAAATATCGCGTGACGAAAGGAATATATATATGGGATTAATTGAATCATGGCATCGTGGTTCATCCGATATGATCATCGATGAATATGTGGGAGTCAATATGGGTTTCCAGATCCCGCTGTTGATTATTGATAGAAGATCATGTCTGCATATTCTCGAACCCGTAGGGTCACACACTTAACATGTCTCGACGCTAGGATAGAATGGATAATTGGTTTATGAGTTTTTGTTCGGAGTCTCGGATGAGATCCAGGACATCACGATAGGTTCCGGAATGGTCCGGAGAATAAGATTCATATAAAGGAAAGCAGTTTTTGGATTTCGGAATTGTTTTGGAGTGTTCGGTATTGTATCGGAAGGTTCTAGAAGCTTCCGGAGTGGGACCAACGTGGCCCCACTTGTCGGAGGGGGGCGTGGGCCTACGAGGGAGTGCCCTGGCCGCATTGGGCCAGGGGCATAAGGCCCCATAGGCCCAGCCGGCCAAAACCTAGGGGAAACCCTAGGAAACCTTCTAGAAGGGGGGGGGGAAGACTTGCCCCCCACTCCACCCTTGGGGATGCCGCCCTAGGGCTTGGAGGAGGGGTCAAGGGGGCCGTCCAGCCCCCTATATAAGGTGTGCAGGGGTCGCACCCTCCCCTCACCGCAAAACCCTAGCCTCCAGCTACTGCCCTACCTCTCTCTCTCTCTCCCGACTGCGTGTAGGCGAAGCCCTGCTGCAGAAACTCTCCACCATAGCACCACACCGTCGTGTTGTAGATCCAATCTATCTCTCCACCCCACTTTCTGGACCGAGGAAGGAGGAGACGTCGCGGCACCGTACGTGTGCATCTCTCGGAGGCGCCGCCACTTGCGGCGTTGGATCGGATCGGATCGCGAGGAGGAGAAGGCGAGTACGACTACACCAACCACGTTCTGTTGAACATTTCCGCTATGCAATTTCTGCAAGGGTATGAAGATCTCATATATCCCTCTCGTTGATTGCATCTCCTAGATTAGATCTTGGCTTTCCCGTTCACATCCGTAGAATTTTTTTGATTTACTATGCTGCGAAACCCTTCACGTCAGGCTAACGAAAAGGACATGCACAGTCTATAATTACACAATGCACTACGTGCCAATACATAAAACTTTACAAGAGTAGTAAAAGCCCACTCGACAGTATATAGACTTTACATTGTTTCGTTTTATAATTTACAGGACTCAACCATGCTGGAGCAGAATGTTCGTTCGCTCCTCAAATACATCCACAATCTCTTCAGCGTATTGCGCCACCGCTGCGTAGTGTAGACGCATATCCCAAGCCATACCACCCGGAGGAGGAGGTGGCCCAGCTGCTATCTCCGCAAGGTTGACATCACGGCAATGCAGCCGAACAAGCGACAGGGCTGCCTTCACACCCGCTACCAGCTGATGGCGCACTAGCTCCTTCACGTGGCTTGTATCGTGAAATTTTCCAAAAAAGCCCAAGAAGCTGGAGGGTGCAGAGTCCAGGGGGAACATCGTGGCCCAGATCTCTGTGAGTGACGACCTTTCCCGCTTCAGCACATGAAGCACTTGATGGATGCAATCTTGCACCGTCGCAAGGACAATCGCTCGGTCACGGTCCATCTAGAAGAAGCCTCCGGCCTCTAACTCTTGTTGCGTTAAGCAATTCATTCGAATTGCAACACGCTCTTTCTCTTCCTTCGGAAGAAGATTTACAACTGCACAATGCAGCAAGTGAGGTGACATAAAACGCCTGGCACAGTCAAAGGGACAAAGGCTCAGGGTGACTTACATTGGAGTTGCCCGCCAACCTGCCGAAATTCCTCAAGAAGAAACTCTTCCCTAGCAGTGGCCCGTTCGGCCTTGGACTTCCAAACATCCGCATGACCACGAATGCTGAGAACGTCCTTCTCCAAGCTTCGGATGTGATCATGCATAAATGGCAACTGCGACGCCTGGCTCAGCGATGGATGAGCGCCAAACACAGGAGAAGGCGTAACCACTGGATTCGCACTTGAAGGACCCTAAGGGTGCACAAGCAAACATCAAAATCACGACACTCGACAATAGTGAAAAGATGCATTCATATTTACACGAATAAAGCTACTACGTTGCAGAGTGACACTTGTTCAGCTCAAAAGAATTACATGCGTAGAAGAGAAAGAAACTAAACTATGCAAGCTACAAGGCAGAAAGACCTAGGCGGCAACATCCGGAGCAGCTTTGGATCCAGACTGTTTAGCCTTGGCCACTCGCTGCTGCTCCAGCGAGTAGGTGGCCAAGAGATCAATCAGCTTAGGACCAAAATGCTTGCAGCGGGAGGCGAAGGAAGCAAATGCAACCTCAGTGCCATCCGCCGCCATCGGCATCCTGGATGTGACCTGCTAAAGATCCAGCTGAGCGACGGACGCCATCGCCATCGCCAGTCCCATTGTAGCACCAACCCCTTTATGTGCCCGCTTATACTTTGCCGGATCATCATCCGTCAGAGCGTCTACAAGGGAGCCAATGTCTTCAAGGGCAACACCCTTCAGGTTGACCTCCTTGTAGTAGCGGGCGAGGACCTTCTTGGCCTTGTCGAGCGATTCCACGGCGGAGGTGCAGCGATTTTCGATCGCCGCAATAGCGTCCGCCAGGGGATCCCCATGCTCTAGGGAGCTACGATCAAACGTAACACCAGAAGCATCTGCCAGAAAAGGCACAACCTTCAGATGAGACAAAAGGAATTGCACCCGAAGAATATCCAACTCTAAAAAGAAACATGGTGGTTTACAGGATATCGCTTTGGCAGTAGCCATAAGCTTTTCAGCCATGGCTTTTTCCCGCGACACTATGACAGCTGCGAGCTGCTGCTCACGGTCTTCATCCTCTTTCTATTAATGTTGGAGGGCCTCTGCATCATCCTTTACTTTGGTCTCTACTTGGCCGAGACTCTTTTCGAGTGTGTTCAGCTTGTGGAGGGCATCGTTGTTCTCATATACAACATTGGGCAAAGAAAGATCAACACAAGAAAATTTTCTGTCAGCACTTGCAATCGAATAGAAGAAACCTATGCACCTCGGAGCTGTCTGAGGTCGCCCTCCAAAGAAAGATGCTTCTGGATCAGGCGATTGGCATCACGAACAAAGGGTTGCAAAGGAATCAACACAACTAATGAATAAAAGGCTCGGGGGATCACTCGCAAGAAATAACGGAAAACTTACGTGGTTAGCTGAAGACTCCGAAGGTTTTGCTTGTGTCTTCCGAACAACGAGCGCACGAGCCCCTTGACGCAGGGAGCTTGAGTTTTCATCGTCGGAGTCATCCACTATCTTGGGGAATGACGAAGCAGGCTTCGATTCCGCATACATCTCTTCGAGCTCCTCCTCGAGGGTCTCTAGGTTTACTACTAGAATATACAAGGCACCAAATCAACAACAAGCTAATACTTAGCATATCAACAACACAACAAGACAAGATTATAAACTTACGAAGGAATGTCAGATAAGTTGAAGACAAGAGCTTCTTTCTCCTTCTTCTTCTTCTTCTTCTTGGCTGGCGCCTAAGGAGCCATGGCTCGAACTGGCACAACCGCTATAGGGGAGGAGGTCACACCCTCATCCCCGCCATGATGCTCGAGGAAGGAGGGACCCTTCAGTGTTTGCGGCGTCGCCCCATCTGAACTCTCACTTCGGTACCTCTTTCGATATAACCCTCCGCTCTGCTCGAGGGCTTCGGTGGTTGGCGACTGCGCAGGGGGGATCTCGGACTCAGACTCCGAGTCCCCACCATATGGCACATCCTTAAACTATTTAGGCAGAGGCGACATAATTCCCCCTACCTTGAAGTTCTGCGAGTCAGCAACACAAGCAAAATCCAGTCAAAGAAAAATAGCAGGCAATAAGCACATGAAAAAGAATTACATGCCACTACAGGTTTCATCTGAGGGACCTCCTTCTTCGCGTTGAAGGGGGGAGTCAGAGACTTCCCTGGAAGATCCTGTTTGGCCTTGTGCTTCAGCAGAGGCCGAAGCACCCTGTCAAAGTCAGCCAAAGACATTTCCTCCGACAAAACCCTTGTCGGGTCGTTGGAGCCAGTATACAAAAACATCGGATGCACCCTCACTTGGAGCGGCTGAAATTGACGCTTGAGGAAGGTGCGAATAATATCAACACCATTTACCTCTTTGCCTGGAATCAGCTGAAGGGCCTCCACTCGCTTATATAGCTTCTCCACCTCTTCAGATTCACCCTCCAAAATATCGTTCGACCATGAACGCTTTCGAGTGATCTTCTATGTGGAGTCGAATGGGGCGAGCCTGTAATGTTGGTCGTCTAGCTTGACATCGCGTATGTAGAACCATTTACGCCGCCACTGCTGGACGGAGTCGCAGAGATAGAAGGAGAAGAATTGGACAGAGGGATGGATGGAAATCCCGCACACACACCCAGTGGATAAACACCACCAGTGCCAGATTGCTTATTCACATAGTAGAGTCTTCGGAAGAGGCCAAAGTGAGGCTCGATATCGAGCTAGCACTCGCAAAGAGTGATGAAGAAGGCGATGTGGGGAAGAGAGTTGGGAGATAGATGATGAAGCTGAAGCCCATAAAGAAAAAGAATCTCACGAACAATTTCATGGGCAGGCAACGAAAGACCACGAACAACGAAAGCAAAGAACATAACCCGAAACCCTCCGAGTGGTCGTGGAATTACCTCCTGATCAGGAAGAATGTAGTCTCCCTTGTTCTTGGAGATCAGGCTGGACTCGCGCAGCTTGTGCAAATCTGTCTCCCTCATTTCAGTGCGCCGCCATCTGCCATCAGTGGTGCGGCTGGGAGCAATGACCTTCTTGGCGGCGCCGGTGGCGCTCGAGCCTGCTACGGCGGACGAACTCTTTGGCTTGCCCATCTTGGTGGTGCGGTGACCGCAACGGTGTGAGCAGAGAAAAGATGAAGGGAACACACGGAGGATGTCCAGTGAGTAGCGCAAGCAAGAGCTCTGGAAATGTTAGCAATGGTGAAAGATGAACGCAGATGGCGAAGGGGTAAAACTGCCTCTGTTTTTCCCACAGTATAAAAGGCCGAGGACGATGAAGCGGAGCCGTTGATGCAGAAGACCTAACACGTGTCCTCCGTACCACCGTACACGTGCCAACATCCGCCTGAACCGTCACGAACACGCCGCCCACTATGCATGGGAATTGAGGGGATGCCGTAATTTTCGCCACGATTATGTGTGACTAGTCAAATTCAAGTCAGACGGTGGGACCCACATTCGTCACGTCGCATTGTATCTGCTGCTGTAGACGGTTGAGCTCACCAATCGTCAGCAATGACGTCACCAAAACAAAGCCAACAATGGCTTGGAACTTTCGACTGAACAAAATGTACTTACTCGAGTCTGCGACTCAACCAACTACTCGGGGGCTACTCCTATCAGGAGTTCCGGCCGCGCACCTGAGAAACTATAATGGTAACAACGCCTCGAAGAAATATTCGAGTCCTATGTCGAGTCTGCGACTCCACTACAGACTTGGGGGCTACTCCCATAGGGAGCACCGGTCGCGCATTCAAAAAAATACGTCCTTCGGACAGACAATCAAAGCATCCACAAACGAATGAACTAAAGTCTCTGTTCGAGTCTACGACTCGAACAGACACTCGGAGGCTACTCCCATAAGGAGTGCTGGTCGCGCACACTATGAACTATTCGAATGAGATCCTTTATATCAAATATGATAAAAAATATTTTTGGAAACTTTGTCCGAATTACCGCTAAGTGAGAAGCCGTCTTGGTCACCCGAAACACCTCCGCGGTGATAAATCTTCGGATGATGTGTCTACGATGCAAAGATAAGTCCTACAGATATCATCTGATGGTCTGGTAACGCACCAGACTGCGCTCTGCTAGTAACATACCGTGACAACAGGCACGATGAAAAATACCGACGGATGCGTTGGGTATACAATTCAAAACACTGGAATTCGACTCCTGTAAGACCTCAAAGCCTTGAGTCGAATTACACCAGCATTGTTCCGGATTCGAGTCCAGGGACTCGAGTCTGACGAAGATCGTGTTGTTTTGTTCAATGACAGTTAACTGACCTTGATCCGTCGGGTGAGTCAGGAACATGTATCAACAATCCGTATGAACTGATATGTTTATTCAAAAGACAGCTTCGAATGAGAAGCACCCAAAATATTATAGAGTCTCCAGTTGAATCTATGATTCGACTGAACACTCGGGGGCTAATAACATGGATATACCCTATGGGTTCCTCACATTGATTTCCCTCCGAGGGCCTGAACAGACAAGCAGGAGTAGAGATTTCCCTCTAGGCCTGAACCTGGGTAATAGCATGGATATACCCAAGCCCAGGGAAGGCCCACGTGAAGACTTGCTGTCCAAGAAGATTCCGGGTGGGCCAAGCCCAATACAAGTTCGACTCCTTGGAGGACACGGCTAGGCTGTAGATAGATTATTGAAGGTTGAAACCCTAACTTGTAACCGACTCGACCAGCACCCGGGACCTGGCCTATCTATATAAAGGCCAGGAGGGCACGGCGAGGAGGATATCTCCCCAACTCATACACACACCTCACGCCAGCTCACATATGTGCACCCCTGTAACCTTCGGTTCTGCCGTAATCTAAAACAGACAAGCAGGAGTAGAGATTTCCCTCCGGGGGCCTGAACCTGGGTAAACCTTGTGTCCCCTTGTTGCGTGTCTATTAACTGTCTCGCGATCTCCAGCTTCCCCATATTCTCTAGAACCCAAGTCCATAACAATGGGAATTGACGAGACGAACCCTCATCACTAGCCGAGTTGGGGAGGGACTCTCCCCTTCCTAGCCAAGTTAGGGGGTAACTCGGCTAGGGCAGGGAGGCCCTTGGCCACCGGTCCCTCTCCCATATAAGAAGGGGTAGGTCGCCACCCCTTGGCGCCTAAAACCTAGCCGTCGTGCCCCTATCTCTTGTCCACCGTCCTACTCCGGCTTAGGCGAAGCCCTGCATAAATCTCTCCACCACCACCACACCTTCGTGCTGTTGGGATTCCGTGGAGATCTACAACCTCCGCTGCCCCGCTGGAACAAGGGAGAGGAAGGTCTTCATCGACTATCGTACGTGTGACTGACTGCAGAAGCGCTGCCGAAACATGGCGCCCGAAGGATCGTCTACGCGATATTGAGATCGGCAAGTGATCGACTACATTAACCACGAGATTCGAATCTCGTTAAACTCTTTGGATCTACGAGGGTTAGTTCTCTACAATCTCGTTGCACCGATCTCGTATATTAGATCTTGGTTTTGTGTGTTCATGCAATAGAATTTTTTTGTTTTCCATGCTACGAATCCTACAGTGGTATCAGAGCCGACTCTATGCGTAGATTTATTGCACAAGTAGAACACAATGATTTTGTGGGTGTTGATGCTTTTGTTGTTGCTTGCTTTTTGTGTACTTTGCATCTTGCGGGATGGTGGGATGAAGCGGCCCAGGCTAACCTTACATGTCATCGTACATGAGACTTGCTCCACGCTCAACGTGCAACTTGCATTGCACAAGTGGCTTTGCGGGTTTCTGTCTCTCCCACCATAGTGAAGATTCAATTTACAATGGGCGCTTGACAATACTTGTATCAACATTGTAGTTCTTGTTCGTAAGTTAGACCGGTTCTTATTCGAAAGCCCCAACCACGTAAAACATGCAAAGAAAATTAGAGGCGTCTAACTTGTTTTTGCAGGACTTGTGATGTGATGTGATATGGCCATAGTTTTGATTATGATTATATTTGATGTATGCAATGATCCTTATTGTAAGGTGGAAACCGGCAGGAGCCTTATGGTTGTCTTTAAATTTTTTTAAGACTTGCGTGTCTATTTATCAAGTATTTGTACCAGTTGCTATTGGTGGAGGACAACCATGAAGCGGCGCCATTGACCTTAACGCCAGGCCGATGATGATGGAGATCAAAGGCATAAGAAGAAAGGTGATATCTTATTAGATATTATGAATTGCATGTGATGTTAATCATTTTTATGCATCTTGTATTGCTTAGATCACGACGGTAGCATTAGAAGATGATCCCTCTCAATAAATATCAAGTAATAAAGTGTTCGTCCATAGTAGGCACCGTTGCTAAGACTTGTCATTTCGAAGCACCACATGATGATCGGGTGTGATAGATTCTACATGTGCATACAACAGGTGCAAGCCAAATTTGTACATGTGGATACTAAGGTTAACCTTGACGATCCTAGCATGTACATACATGGTCTCAGAACATGTAATACCAAAAGGGAAAGCATGAGTAATATGGATGATATGATGAACATGTTGATTGTTCGCCTTTGAAACTACATCATCTCTCGTGATGATTGGACTTGATGTAGTGGATTTGGTTCATGTGATCACTAAAACAATGTGAGGGATGTTGTTTTGAGTGGGAGTTCACCTAGTTAATTTAAGAATTAAATATGAACTCAATTTATCATAAACTTAGTCTAAACAGATCATGGCGGCCCCTACCATCAATTTTAATGTGTTCCTACAAAAAGAAAAGTTGAAAACAATGGAATCAACTTTGCAGACTGGTTCCGCAACTTGAGGATTGTCCTCAATGCTGATCAGTTGACATATGTGCTAGATGCACCATTAGGTGACCTGCCTGTAGATGATTCTACTGATGAGGTGAAAAATGTTTACCTCACTCGAAAGAATCAATACTCCATAGTTCAGTGTGCCATCTTGTACGGTTTGGAATCGGAGCTTCGGACGCTTTGAGAATCGCGACCTCTTGATATTATCAATGATCTCAAAATGATATTTGAGACTCACACACCCGTGGAAAGCTATGAAGCCTCCGAGAAGTTCTTTAACTGCAAGATGGAAGAGGATAGCTCTGTTAGTAGCATGTGCTTAAAATGTCTGGGCACGCGAATAAACTCGCAGATTTGGGAATAACGATTCCTAATGCGTTGGGTATTCATCGTGTCCTTCAATCACTGCCACCTAGTTACAAGAAATTTGTGATGAACTATAACATGTAGCGCATGGATAAGTCGTTGCCTGAACTCTTCTCCATGTTGAAGTCGGCAGAAGTGGAGATCAAGAAAGAGCACCAAGTGTTGATGGTCAATAAGACCACCAATTTTAAGAAGCAAGGCAAGCCTAAGAAGAAGGGCAACTTCAAGAAGGGCGTCAAGAAAGCATCCATGCCTGCTAAGAAGCCCAAGGCTAGTCCTAAGCCTAATAATGAGTGCTTTTACTGCAAGGACGAAGGTCACTGGAAGTGGAATTGCCCCAAGTACCTGGCAGATCTGAAGAACGGCAACATCAAGAAGAAAGGTATATTCAATATACATGTTATTGATGTGTATCTAACTAGTAATCGTAGTAGTGCCTTGGTATTTGATACTGGTTGGTTGCTCATATTTGTAACTCGAAACATATGCCGCAGAATAAGCGAAGACTAGCGAGAGACAAGGTGACGATGCGGGTTGGAAATGGCTCCATGGTTTATGTGATCGTCGTAGGCACGCTCCCTCTTCATCTACCATCGGGATTAGTTTTTAGTATAAATAATTGTTATTTGCTTCCTGCGTTAAGCTTAAACATTATATCTGGATCTTGTTTATTGCGAGACGGTTACTCCTTTAAGTACAAGAATAATGGTTGTTCGATTTATATGATTAATATCTTTTATGGTCATGCGCCTAAGATGGATGGTCCATTCTTATTGAATCTCGATAGTAGTGATACACATGTTCATAATATAAATGCTAAACGAATGAAATTGAATGATAATTCCACATACATGTGGCACTGCCGTCTTGGTCACATTGGAGTGAAGAGCATGAAGAAACTCTATTCCGATGGACTTCTTGAATCACTTGAAAGATGTGAAGCATGTTTGATGGGAAAAATGACTAAGACACCATTCTCTGGAATAATGGAGCAAGCTACGGACTTGTTGGACATCATACATAGCGATGTGTGCGGTCCAATGAGTGTAGCATCACGAGGTGTTTATCATTATGTTCTTACTTTCACGGCTGACTTGAGTAGATATGGGTATATCTATTTCATGAAACATAAGTCCAAAACTTTCGAGAAATTTAAGGAATTTCAAAGTGAAGTAGAGAATCAACATAACAAGAATATTAAATTTCTACAATCTGATTACGGAGGTGAATACCTAAGTTACGAGTTTGGCATGCATTTAAAGAAATGCGGAATACTTTCATAAATTACATCGCCAGGAACAACACAGCGTAATAGTGTGTCTGAATGTCATAATCGAACTCTCTTAGATATGGTTCGTTCTATGATGTCTCATACAGATTTACCATTATTGTTTTGGGGTTATGCATTAGAAACAGTCGCATTCACTTTAAATAGGGCACCATCTAAATCCGTTGAAACGACACCATATGAATTGTGGTTTGGTAAGAAACCTAAGTTGTCGTTCCTTAAAGTTTGGGGCCATGAAGCGTATGTAAATAAGTTACAACCCGACAAGCTTGAACCCAAAGCGAAGAAATGCGTCTTCATAGGATACCCTAAAGAAACAATTGGATATACCTTCTATCATAGATCCGAAGCAAAGCTTTCTTTGCCAAGAATGGATCCTTTCTTGAGAAGGCGTTTCTCTCGAAAGAACTTACTAGAAGGAAAGTAGAACTCGATGAGGTTGTCGAACCTTCTCTCGGATTTGAGAGTAGCGCAGCACCGGAATATGTTCCGGTGCCGCTTGCACCAATAAGAGAGGAATCTAACGATAATGATCATGAAACTTTGAACGAAGTTACTACTGAACCTCGTAGGTCAACGAGGGTTCGTACCACTCATGATTGGTATGGCCCTATTATGAATGTAATGTTGGTGGACAACACCCACAACCCTGTGAAGTATGAGGAAGCAATGATGATCCTAGATTCCAACAAACGGCAAGAAGCCATGAAATACAAGATTGGATCCATGTATGAAAACCAAGTATGGACTTTGGTGGACCTACCATATGGCCGCAAGGCTGTCAAGAAAAAATGGATTTTCAAGAAGAAAACATATGCTGATGGTGATGTAACCATCTATAAAGCTCGACTTGTCGCAAAAGGGTTCCAAAAAATTCAAGGAGTTTACTACAATGACACTTTCTCACCGGTAGCGAAGCTAAAGTTTGTGAGGATTTTGTTAGCAATCACTACATATTACAATTATGATATATAGCAGATGGATGTCAAACCGGCGTTCCTCAATGGTAACATTGAAGAAGACTTGTATATGGTACAAACCAAATTTTGTCAATCTTAAATATGCTAACAAGGTATGCAAACTTCAACGGTCAATTTATGGATTGAAGCAAGCATCCCGGAGCTGGAATCAACGTTTTGATAAGGTGATAAAAAACTTTGGATTTATACAAACTTATGGAGAAGCTTGTATTTACAAGAAAGTGAGTGGGAGATTTGTAGCATTCCTATTACTATATGTGGATGACATATTGTTGATTGGGAATGATATAGAACTTATTAAAAGTGTTAAAGACTATTTGAATAATAGTTTTTCAATGAAGGATCTTGGCAAAGCTGCATACATTTTAGGCATCAAGATTTATAGAGATATATCAAGATGCTTAATAGAGATTTCAGAAAGTACATACTTGGACAAGGTTTTAAAGAAGTTTGGAATGGAATAAAGCAAGAAAGGGTTCTTTCCCGTGTTTCCCAATATGACCTTGAGTAAAACTCAAAGTCCAGCTATGACAGAAGATAGAGAGAGGATGAGAAAAAACCCCTATGCCTCAGCCATAGGTTCTATCATCTATGCCATGGTGTGTACAAGACCAGATATTGCATATGCTGTTAGCTTGACTATAAGATATCAAAGTGATCCAGGAGTAGATCACTGGATAGCGGTCAAAAATATCCTAAAGTACTTGAGAAGGCCTAATGATATGGTTGTTTCTTATGGAGGTGACGAAGATCTCGTTGTAAATGGTTACACCGATGCTAGTTGTAACACCGATCCAGATGACTCTAAGTCACAATCTGGATACGTATTTACTTTGAATAGTGCAGTAGTGAGCTGGAGGAGTGCTAAGCAAAGTGTTGCGGAAAGATCTTCAACTAAATCGGAATACACAGCTACTTCGGAGGCTTCACAAGAAGCGATATGGATGCAGGAGTTCATTACGGAGCTTGGTGTGGTTTCTAGTGTGTTGGACCCGAAGGCCATCTATTGTGACAACTTGGGTGCCATAGCAATGCACAGGAGCCAAGGTCACACAAGAAGTTGAAGCATATCAAGCTACATTTTCATGCTATTCACGAGCATGTCCAAGATGGTGACATAAGGATTTGCAAAGTACACACAGATCTGAATGTGGCAGATCCATTGACTAAACCTCTCCCTAGGGCAAAGCATGACCAACACCAGAACGCCATGGGTGTTAGGTATATTACCATGTAATCTAGATTATTGACTCTAGTGCAAGTGGGAGACTGTTGGAGATATGCCCAAGAGGCAATAATAAAATGGTTATTATTATATCTTTGTGTTTATGATAAATTTTCACATCCCATGCTATAATTGTATTAACCAGAAACATTAATACTTGTGTGTTTTGTAAACATAAAAGAGTCCCTAGTAAGCCTCTTGTTAAACTAGCTTGTTGATTAATAGATGATCATGGTTTCCTGATCATGGACATTAGATGTTATTAATAACAAGATCATATCATTAGGAGAATGATGTGATGGACACACTCCTATAGTTAGCGTAGCATAAGATCAAGTCATTTAGAGTTTGTTTGCTACAAGCTTTCAAATACATAGTAACCTAATCCTTCGACCATGAGATCATGTTAATCACCATCACCAGATGGATGCTTTGATGACATCAAACACCACTTCATAACTGGCTGGTTATAATGGTGGCATTAGGTATTCTAAAAGTATGTGTTGAAGCACATGGATCAAGAGTGGGATTTGTCCATCCATATGACGGATAGATATACTCCGGGGCCTCTCAATGGAATGTCATCTAATTGGCTTGCAAGCATGTGACTAGGTCACAAGGGATGTCATATCACGGAACGAGTAAAGAGTACTTATCGGTAATGAGGTTGCACTAGGTATAAAGATACAGATGATCAAACCTCGGATAAGTAAAGTATCACGCAAAAAATGAATCGATATCATATGTAATGGTTCATTAGATCACGAAGTCATCGTAGAAATGTGTGGGAGCCATATGGATTTTCATATCCCTCTATTGGTTATTGATCGGATAGGTGTCTCGATCATGTCTACATAGTTCACGAACCGTAGGGAGACACACACTTAAGGATTCAATGTTGTTTGATTAGATATGGAATATGAGTTGGAGACCGAATGTTGTTTGGAGTCTTGGATTGTATCCAGGACATCATGAGGAGATCCGGAATGGTCCAGAGAATAAGATTCAAATAAGTAAAGTCAATTTCCGAGGTTCGAAAATGTTTTTGGTGTTCTGACCGGAAGCTTCTAGAATTTTCTAGAAGGTCCACCACCCCGTAAGGGGCACTTGGGAGGCGCCATGCCCTAAGGGGCTGGCAGTATCATGCCCAAGGGCAACTCGGCCAAGGACTAGGAGGAAAGGACCAAACCCTAGTTTGAAAAGTCAAATCCTAGTTTGGGAAGGAAAAAAGAAAACTTGAAAGGCAAGTTTATAACACCCCTCTTCCTAGCCGAGTTGGGGAGGGACTCTCCCCTTCCTAGCCGAGTTGGGGGGTAACTCGGCTAGGGCAGGGAGGCCCTTGGCCGCCGGCCCCTCTCCCATATAAGGAGGGGTAGGGCGCCACCCCTTGGTCCCTTGTCCCTTGGCGCCTAAACCCTAGCAGCCATGCCCTCTCTCTCGTCCATCGTCCTGCTCTGGCTTAGGCGGAGCCCTGTAGAAATCTCTCCACCACCACCACCACACCGTCGTGCTGTTGGGATTCCGTGGAGATCTACAACCTCCGCTGCATTGCTAGAACAAGGGAGAGGAAGGTCTTCATCGACTACCGTACGTGTGACCTACTGCGGAACCGCTACCGGAACGTGGCGCCGGAAGGATCATCTATGCGATCTTGAGATCGGCAAGTGAACGACTATATCAACCACGAGATCCGAATCTCATTAAACGCTTTGGATCTACGAGGGTTAGTTCTCTACAATCTTGTTGCTCCGATCTCGTAGATTAGATCTTGGCTTTGGAATAGATTAGATCTTGGTTTTGTGTGTTCATGCGATAGATTTTTTTTCCATGCATTATAGCTCATGAGGAGTAGAGACGAGAGTGTGAAAGATAGAACACAACGTACCATTAGCAAATAGTGTGACCGTGCAAAATCATCTAGATTGTTGGAAATATGCATATCAATTTTGATGTAGTAAGAAATGACCAGAATAATCTGTTGAATAATTAGAGCCCTATCCAATCAAAAAAGAAATTCTTGAAGATATGCACGATCAATGTTGATTTTGTAGGCAATGCATGAGAATAATTCTATGAATTATTGGAACTATGCCTAATCGAAATATAATTACTTTAATCATGTCATTTGGAATTATCATAATTATAAATAAATCAACAGACACAGAGCTCTTATAGTTCAACACAAATCATCCACATGTGTATACTATTTATCATATTAGCAAATACATCTCTAGTTGTTAACAGAAAAATTAGAACATAAAGATAATAAAAGTAGTTTTTTTTGTTGTATGATTCTTAAATTGTTTGTGTATAATAAATTGTGTATACATACATTATTACTTTTACTTCTATATGCACACCAAATACAAGAGTACGAACTTCTGAAATAAGTCTAATGGTTTCCTAAGTACGAGGACCAACGCCAATTAATGTGTAATTAATAAGCAATATATAAAATAGATTAACTGAATCACCTGAGAGAAATACCCTACGGATGCGTGTCATTTGGAAAAGAATTGTATGACTGAGATTTGAATTATGACGTGGAAGCACACATGCACACCAAATTAACTATTTAATGACCTGTAGTGGTGCTAATTGTAAAGATATATAGATGTGTATAATGGTGCAACAATCTCTATATTTCTGTAAAAAAATCAATATACACCACGGAGCTCACACGGTTTAAAAAATAAGTATATAAATGTTCTTGAAACCTCTTTTTTTTTGAATTTTCTTTGCATGTATCGATAGATGTAATTTTTTTTCGTATAAATTATCAGCCGTGTGCTACAAATATGTGAATAAAACTTTTATTGAAATTTTTACATATATGTAGTGGAACACATATACTCCCCTTGGAAATATAAGATGTTTTAAGTTTATAAAGCTGATATATCTAGACATCTTTGAATGTGTAGATTAGGCAATTTTCTTTTAGATTTCTCTGATACATCAATATGCACATTTTCTTGGAAACCACGCATCTCTGTCCAACGTCAGCGAAAACTATACTACGTGAGAGGAGTCACACGTACGGCGAATATATAGTACGTACATTATTCTATTTTTTGAAATGAACAATGCACGTGCAATAATATGGCTGATTTTGCCCGCCCTCCATTTACGGCCGGAATGCAGAGGCGGTGCACGCAGATGTTGGCAAGTCAAAACGCGTTTGGTTGCAAATCTCCGGCCATTAATTTACCCAAGGAGGAAGGAAACAGCTGACGCGTAAATTGTATCCTCTGGGTGTCACAGGAAGATCGCGCGAATTACTGCGTGCAAGCCACAGAAGATTTGGTTCCCAATTATAGGGGTATATATAGGCGCGTTAATTAACGGGCAAAATCTTGGCAGCATCCCATTGGCACTTGCCGCATCTGGCCCCGGAGATCCTGCTCGAGGCATATATGGCAGACTGCAAATTCCCCGTGGTGCGTATCGTGATCGATCGCTCCACCGTCAATGCTGCGATAACAGCTCACTTTCCCGATCAGCGTTGCATGCCGCCTCCTCTTAAATACCAGAGCCTCCGTGCGTGCTTGGCGTATATTTTGTAGATTGATTGAGGGAGGGAGGGCCGGGAGAAGGAGGAGCGATATCGATCTGGTGACCATGGAGAGTGGTGGCGGCGAGGAATGGCTGGTGGGGAAGAAGAGGAAGTCCGCCGAGGCCGACATGGCGCCGGGGAGACGGGAGCCGAGGCGGGGCCTTGGCGTGGCGGCGCTGGAGAGTCTCAGGGCGCAGCTGGAGACGGTGGGGGGTATCTACGTGTACCCGGCGCCGCCGCAGCCGACCACGACCACGCCCGTATCGCTGCCTGCATCCATGCCAATGGTCCCCGGCGTCCGATTCAATCCATACGTAAGTGCCAGATGCACCTAGCTGTTTAATCGGTCTCGGCCGGTTTACTGATAGTATTTCGTATAAATGCATATTCATACGCACCGGCCGGCTGCATTGATCAGGAATTTTTCATACTCCTGTCACGAAAAGTTTCTTGCATTATTACCCCGGCCGCCCCATGGAGGATCATGCATGTCCTGTTAAGATCTGTCAACCAATCAGCTAGCTGTGTATACAGGTCGGAACTGGAGCCGTGCAAAGAGATTACTGCTACCCTCAGTACTATTACGGGCCCCAGCATTACGGTCTGCCCAGCAGGTATATATGCATGACTCTTGATCAATTTAGTACCATCCGTCGAAAGAGATCGATTAGGTACTCATCCTCGATCTCGATCGTTGCCGTGTGTGTCGATCAGCAGGTACCTGCAGCAGCTGCAGGCATCCAACGCCTACGCCCTGCCACGTCATCAGAATCATCAGGCCGGGCAGCATGACATCGCCGCCATAGGGATGGCGGCCCCTCTGCTGGAGGACGACAAGGATCACCGTCGTGGAGAGGAGCAGGCGGACGGCCAGACGAAGCCGGTTGAGATTGTGGACCTCGTAGACTCCGACGATGAGGATGAGGACCACAGCGCCCAAGAAGGACTGGACCTCGAGCTCAGGCTCTAGGCTAGCTACAGCAACAATTTAGGACGACACGATCTTTTCGTTTCTACATATGCTGCTCTCATGGATTTTATACTAGTACGTAGTACTATTTGTTCTTTCGCATAGGAGCTTAATTATTAGCTGCGGCACACTGCATCTGTACTAAGCACCTGTCTCGAGATTGTTTTGAAGTAATAATAATGCACACGTCCTAGTTATTTCTTTCGTATAATCCTATACAGTCCTAGTACACGCAAACTAATTAAGCACCTGTCTCACATGGATTGCGTGTCATAGTACCATTTTTTTCAGCGTCATGATACTAGTAGGCAGTATCTTTTTTTTCCCAGCAATGTCGGATCAAAGAATTCTATCGTAGTAATATCATGATATTGTATATTTTAAAATATAATTGTATATTTATACACCCAAAGATGCATCAAATACATTTAAATTTAACTATGAAATTAAATTTTGAGCTAGGACCGAACCGGCACCTAGGTGATTGTAAGGCGACTCTACAGCCTATCTAAGGTTGTGTCCCCTTCGCGTTGCCGGTCCGTTTGGCCTCCGCCTTAGAGATGCGGCGGAATATGACTCCTCTCCGGTTTTTTTAAGTAACCGGCAGGAGCACTGTCTATTTTATTAATAGAGGGGAAAAAATTCACTGTACAGAAAGGCAATTTTTAAGAGGTGGAAAAATACCAAAACCATAAAAAAACCAGAAAACAAGAAATCTAATCAGGCTCGGGAGAGATAGACGACACATAGGTGGCAAACGCAGCCCCCCTTTGGCAGATGTCTTCCCTAGGGATGGAAGCCATCTCGATGTAGGTAAGGCGTTTTGCTTTGAAGACTCCGTGGTTTGTTTCCTTCCATGCGTTTCAAAGGACGTATAGCAACCGTCCGCTATGTCGGCGTTGTTCGTCTTTAGTCTTCCCCTCGAGCATATCGTCCCACCAAGTAGAGATGGAAGGGAACGTTTGGTCGTGGTTTCCTATGTCCTTGTTGTCCCAAGATTACGTAGTGGTCCAGATCGCCGTTGTGAAGGGGCATTCTTTGCAAAGATGGGCAGCAGTTTCGAGGGCAGATCGGCAAAGCAAGCATGTGGGGTCATGAGGCCATCCTCTGGCGGCGAGCATGTCCGCAGTAAATAATTTGCCATGCAGTGCAAGCCACAAGATCTTACATTTCGGCTCAGCATGTGTGGACCAACTCTTCTGGGCCTTAAACTTTGGGAAGCATCCGTTGAATTATGCATGGTAGGCCGAAGTAGCACTGTAGATACCGTCTTCGGTCAGCGTCCATCTAATGGAATCAGGTTGCGTCGGTAGCAATTGAGTATTCTGGGTGAGATGCCACACCTGCAGATATTGAGCTAGCTGGATGGGTGAGTTGTGACGAGCGACCGAGCAAATCCAGTTGTTATTGCTGAGCTCTTTGGCAAGCGTTCTTTTCTTCCTCGTGGCTATCTTGTATAGGTCGGGGGCCTAGAGCCGGACAGGGCCCATGTCACTCCAGTTGTCGTGCCAAAAAGAGGCATTTCCGCCATTTCCTATTGTGATCTTTGTGGTGCTTGACGACTGTCTACGCACAGCCTGTTGGAAACCCCAAGAGCAAGATGTAAAGCAGGAAGCAACAAGTTTTCCCTCAGTTGAGACCGAGGTTATCGAACCATAAGGAGGAAGGAAACGTCATACAGGTATTGCAAGCAACGCAGAGACCAGCACAACACAAACTCTAGACTTTGCCCCAACGAACAATGAGGTTGTCAAGCTCACCGGTTTGCTGTAACAAAGGATTAAATGTATGGTGTGGAAGGTAATGGTTTGCAAGCAAGTAAACAAGTAACAGTGGAGATGTATCAATGGTAAAGATTGGACCGGGGTCCATAGCTCACTAGAGGTGCTCTCCTTAGATAAACAACATGGCATGAAGGGTAAACAAAATACAGCGGGGCAATTGACAGGAACTGAGCAAGGCATAACAATGCAATTACTAGTCAGAAAGATCCTGTGAGATTCGATTAGGAAATACAACAATATACATAGACCGCCATCCAACTGCATCTATGACTAGAAGTCCACCTTCAGGTTATCATCCGAACCCCCTCCAGTATTAAGTTGCAAGCAACAGACAACTGCTTTAAGCAAAGTGTGTAAGGTAAACAGTCCACATGTTCCATGAACAAGAGACCGTTGTTTTCTCCCTAGTAGCAACAACACATCTACAACCGAAGAGATTGCTGTCACTTCCCTTAAAAACTAGAGGCATGAACCCACTATCGAGCATAAATACTCCCTCTTGGAGTCACTAGCAACTACTTGGCCAAGATAGCTACTAACAACGGAGAGCATGCAAGATCACAAATAACGCAGACATGATAGAATCATAAAGACAAAACCATTAATCAAACCAACATAATAATCTCAATATCCATAGGATCCCCGCAAACACAGCATGCATGATTACAAATAGATTAGATCTTGATCATGAATGGAGCTCACAAGATCTATACATGAAAGCACAAAGGAGGAGATACAACCATCTAGCTACTACATGGACCCATAGTCCAAGGTGGAACTACTCACGCATCATACCAGAGAGAAGGCCTCCGGGATGATCTCCCCTCCGACAGGGTGCCGGGAAGAACTTCAGATCCCCCCGATCTAGGGACGATGGTGGCGGCGGCTACAGACGGTTTCGTGGATATTTGATCGGGTACCCAGGGTTTCTGCATCGGGGGCTTCTTATAGGCGAAGGGGGAGACCGAGGAGGCGTCCAGGGGTGGCAAACCCTAGCCAGGCGCGGGGTTGGGCCCACCCACGCCTGGGGTGGGTCTGGCCCCCCTGGCTGGCCCCTCCGGCTCTCCTCTGGACTTCTTGTTCCCCACGGAAAGTAATTGACTTTGACGTTTGTCCCGTCCAATTCCGAGTATATTTCTTTACTAACTTTTCTGAAACCAAAAACAACAGAAAACATACATCTGTCACTGTTGCAACTTGTTAATAGGTTAGTACCAGAAAACATGTAAAAAGCACCTCAAAGTGTGGGCATGTAAAGCAAAGTAGATACAAAACAAGCATGGAGCATCAAAAATTATAGATACGTTTCCAACGTATCAACATCCCCAAGCTTAACTCCTGCTCGTCCTCGAGTAGGTAAGTTATAAAAAGAATAATTTTTGAGGTGACATGCACCCTCACAATAAAGATCCAACCATTTGCAAGCACTGAAAGCTGGGATCAAAGAACTCTAAACATGTGCATGAAAGATGGAGCTCTAACAATAGGACATAGTAACTATGCATGCAACATGACAAGCTATAAACAAAGATCATTAATAACATGCATTGAAAAATGTTTGTTTGTTTCACATGCAGAAAACATAGCATAGTGGCAATCAGCTTGTCCCTCATAGAGTAGCAAATATAGATGCATAGGACATCTGCAAAGTTCACAAGGGTGACTAGAAATATATAGCACAAGAAGAAGTAATGTCACAATATGCATCAATTAATAAGCTTTGAAACACTGCACACAGAATGACAACTATGCTCTCTTAATGGTGCCTAAAGGTATAAGGTGGAGACTCAATAATGGTGGAAGAGAGGCCTTTTTTGTAAAGGAAGCAGGGATTACAAGTTTCAAAAAGAGCTTCCAAAAATTATGGTACTTGTTAGCTTTCAGCCCTCATTGCCCCTATCATAAGCATCTTGAAGTGGTTAAGGTTAAAGTGGCAAAGCTAGAGTATATGCTTGACGAAGTATAAGTTGGCAATCTCATGTCCCATGAATACGAGGGTCACACCTCATGCATACTCAACTTTGGGTCCAGGTAAGTTCTTGTCACTGTAAGTATATCCATATCATTGAGAACCGCCAACGGGGTACCCCTTACACATGGTATATGAGCTTTCCCATAACCAAATGACAAGTCAAGCAGACAATGAACATCTCAACAATCTTTTTATTTCCCATATGCATAGCTTTTTATTGAGGATGCTTCATATATAGCTCATTATGGTGATGTTGCAAGTTTCCACCATGATTAGGCATGGCTTAGGCTAGCGGCCCAGGCGTTTCTCTAACACAGAATACAAACTCCATGGACTTAAAAGTTCTCTCTTTATTTCACACCGGTGACATCCATAGACAAAAGAACATGATATCAACTGAGTACAAAGTACAAGTGCAATGTTGAAAACGTTCCCTGTGACAGCACGGTTCTGCTAATTCCAACTTATAAGTGCAATTATATACAACAAAGTTGTCACAATGGTTCAAGTTTATTAGGGGCAAAGAATATAAAGTGTGCCATCAAGTTCGTGAGGGATTTAATCACTAAGTTTTCACATAACAAAATAGTTTTTAATTTGAAGATAGATGAAAACAAGAATATACTTGGAATGGTGTAACACACCATGCATAGGAGTTTATAGTGGACACTTTGGAAAAACTTGGTTTCTTGGGAATTGGAAGCATTAGTAGAACTTACTCATACAAGTGCAGGCTAGCAAAAGAATGGGAGCAACCAACTAAGAGAGCAATAATGGCCATAATCATGCAGTGCAACAAAGCATACTAATCAAAGCAAAGAGTGGTACTACAAGTCAAGGACTAAATGATCATAGAGGCTAATGGTGACTTTTCATAGTCATAACATGGTGTGAGCATGTGCCAAGTCAACCCAAGCAAAACATCAAAGGAGAATACCACAATACTATGCTTTTGCATGCTAAAACAACACATAATTTCTTCAAGGCACACTAAGTAATCTCAATTGTTTGGAACAATACATGCTAAAGAAATAATCACTAAGCATAAGGTCAAAACAACACCTAGCATGTCATGCTAAAGTCTAAGTCACAATCAATGCAAGCTCCTCTTGCACTTCAAGCAAGAACTTACTACTCCTTTCCAAACACCAAGCAAACTTATTTGCAAACCACACAGTGAGAACGGGGGTCCAAACTACTTTATTCAAGCAAAATAACAACCTAAGCAAAGCAAACTAAAACTAATACGCTCCAAGAACAACACAACTATGCATGAAACAATAAAAACGAAGTGTCTAGCAGACCTGAGCTTTTTACTGATGAAGAAGGGGATGCCTTGGGCATCCCCAAGCTTTGACGCTTGTACCTCTTGGATATTTCTTGGGGTGGCACCATGGTGGTATCCCAAGCTTGAGCTTTTGTCCATTATTCATCTCATTGCATCATTCTCTCTTTACACCTAAATTTTTTCCTTCACACAATCTTCATTAGCAACATTAGTGTATTCAAAAGATATTAGACATCTGGTAAAGCTTTGGAACAGCAAGGCTTTTCATTAGAAACACAAGCTACTGTAGTAACTCCTTCAAAAAGCTCAATTCACCTAAAGAGAACTCAAAAAGGAATCAATAAGAAGCAAATGCAAATAATGGCAGAAATCTGTCAAAACATATCAGTAGGTAGAAACCGATTTTTTCGAATATCTTATGTTGCTCAAATCAAAAAGTTAGCTAACATACTGGGGGATTTATTAGTAAATTTTGAGCTCAATCCGAGTTACAGAGACTCCTCACGAATTTTTTTGATGGAGGATAGAAATCTGTTTTGGGACAGCAACTCCCCAAATCTTACTTCCCTCTCATTAGAGGTCATTCTTGGCACAAAAAGCAAACAAAAGGATAAGGAGAGGTCATTACTGAAGTAATAACTTCCAAGACTCGAGGAAACTCTTGGGTTATCTCCCAACAAGTACTTTTCTTTAACGCCTTTAAGTTAGGCATGATAGTTTGAGAAGATGCTCACATGAGAATTATGAATTGAAGTCAAAGAGAGCATCAAGAAGCAAATTCAAAACACATCTAAGTCTAACCCACTTCCTATGCATAGGAATATTGTACACAAATAAATTCACAAAGAACAAAGTGACAAGCATAGGAAGATAAAACAAGAGTAACTTCAAAACTTCCAGCACAAAGAGAGGTGTTTCAGTACCATAAAAACTTCTACAACCATATTTTCCTCTCTCATAATAATTTTAAGTAGCATCATGAATAAACTCAACAATATAGCTATCACGTAAAGCATTCTTTTCATGATCTACAAACACATAATTTCTATCAAGATCAAAAACAGTGGGATTAAAACCTCCACAGGTTTTATCCAAAGTAGATATTTCAAAAGGATCCACAGGAACATAACATTTATCCTCCTTTGGTAAGCATGGGGGACAATCAAATAATGTAAGGGATAAAGAGTTACTCTCATTAGAAGGTAGGCATGGGTAGATAATCCATTCTTCCTCCTTTTGTTCATCACTCTCCTCCTTCTTTTCATCTAATGAGCTTCTAGTTTCGACAATTTCTTCTTCCATAGGCTCCTGCAGGGCATTAGTCTCTTCCATTTGTTGGAAGCATATATTAAAATATTCAAGAATATAGCCATTTGCTTCCTTGTAATTATCAAAGCAAAACTTAAGTATCTCATAAACCTCACATTCATAAGGTGCATCATCAGTATTTTCAAGCAAACTAGCAATTTCAAATGCACCCTTGAAAGCAATAAATTCTTCAATTTGTTCCACATCATAAAAGTCATAATTTACTTTAACATAAGAAGATATGGTAACATTGTCATTATACTCACATTGAAAGGGTAGGTGTTTATACCTCCTGTAGCAACAAGCTTTATCAAAGCAATAAGTAACATTATAAGTAGAGCACACGTCTCTAGCAATAGTATTCAACTTGTAAATTTGTTCCCATAAGTGTTTCCCTTTTTGTGAAAAATGGTGGTCCTTATAATAATGCTTTTGTTCTTCCGTGAACCCACCTTGCCAATAAGAAGTAGTTTCAAAGAAACCATCCATTGAAAGAAAGCATGACCAAGCAAGGGAACAACAGACCACCAACTAGAGTAGGAACTAATTTTTTTGTGTTTTTGAATAAAGGAAGCAAACCAAACTAGACTAATTTTTTGGTTTTTTTTTGAAAAGAGGCAAACAAAACCAAACAAAAGAAACAAAGCAAACTAAAAACAAAGTAAAGATAAAGGAAGTGAAGGAATCCCCTAGTGAAGACGTCCTTGGCCTCCCTGGCAACGGTGCCAAAAATCTTGACGACTGTCTACGCACAGCCTGTTGGGAACCCCAAGAGCAAGGTGTGAAGAAGCAAGCAGCAAGTTTTCCCTCAGTTGATACGGAGGTTATCGAACCAGAAGAAGGAAGAAAATGTCACACAGGTGTTGCAAGCAACGCGGAGACCTGCACAACACAAACTCAAGACTTTGCCCCAACGAACAGTAAGATTGTCAAGCTCACCGGTTTGATGTAACAAAGGATTAAACGTATGGTGTGGAAGGTAATGGTTTGTAAACAAGTAAACAAGTAACAGTGGAGATGTATCAATGGTAAAGATTGGACCGGGGTCCATAGTTCACTAGAGGTGCTCTCCTTAGATAAACAACATGGCATGAAGGGTAAACAAATTACAGCGGGGTAATTGACAGGAACTGAGCAAGGCATAACAATACAATTACTAGTCAAAAAGATTCTATGAGATTCGATTGAGCAATACAACAATATACATAGACCGCCATCCAACTGCATCTATGACTAGAAGTCCACCTTCAGGTTATCATCCGAACCCCCTCCAGCATTAAGTTGCAAGCAACAGACAACTGCTTTAAGCAAAGTGTGTAAGGTAAACAGTCCACATGTTCCATGAACAATAGACCGTTGTTTTCTCCCTAGTAGCAACAAAACATCTACAACCGAAGAGATTGCTGTCACTTCCCTGGGGAACTAGAGGCATGAACCCACTATCGAGCATAAATACTCCCTCTTGGAGTCACTAGCAACTACTTGGCCAAGATAGATACTAACAACAGAGAGCATGCAAGATCACAAACAACATAGACATGATAGAATCATAAAGACAAAACCATTAATCAAACCAACATAATAATATCAATATCCATCGGATCCCCGCAAACACAACATGCATGATTACAAATAGATTAGATCTTGATCATGAACGGAGCTCACAAGATCTATACACGAAAGCACAAATGAGGAGATACAACCATCTAGCTACTACATGGACTGTTGGGGAGGTAACCCCGGATAGGGTAAAGATGGGGAAAGACGAGGGTATAATCCCCGTCTGGTTTCCGAGTTACAGCCTAGGTCGGCCGAATCCCGTAGAAGTCGGCCGAGACATGAAGAGGGGAGACCCGTGTATTTACGCTAAGACATTACCCGGCCGAGATATTGCGTAAGTCGGCCGGGTCAACCCAAGTGATCTTGATGCAGGTAAAGGACGATCCGAGTTATGTGAGGAGGGACCGAATGATATGAAGCTTGCAGGAGAAGGAGAAGCCTAAAGTCAAACCCTAGCAGCAAGCTAGGGAGAATCTGAGCAGAGCCAAGCGCTAGGGACAAAGGCGCAGAGCGACAGAGAGGCAGAAGGAGGTCACGGAGGTGATAGTCCAGAAGCCCGAGGCGCACAGGAGGGGCCCTCTGGAACCTTGCCGTCATTAGGGGAGCGATAGGGAAAGGGGGCACCGAACTACTATATTGGGACAAGCATATTCCTCGAATATGCTTGCCGCGTCAGCCCTAGAGGAGCCCAAGGCCCTCCTTTATAAGGAGAGGCATGGACTCTCAAGGGGGGATCGGCTCATTTCTAGTACCGTTAGGCTGGTAAAGTTCTTCCTTTTTCCTTGTATGCAGCTCAAGGAGCACTTGTAGCCCAAGGAAGGAGAAATAAAGATCTTTGCCTTAGTCTTTTGTGTGTAGAATCAACTGCATCTTCCCTCCCCGGATCCCTCTAGCATCCATTGGCCCCATACTTTAGCCTACCCATGGCATCTGCCGTGCCACGACCACGATAGTTGGCGCCCACCGTGGGGCCAGCAGCGGTGCTAGCTGTAGTCATGATCCGGATGGGAAACTTCATCAACACAGGCGAGCGCGTTGTTTCTGGTTTGGTCTGGAGATTCGATGTCTGTGACTATGTCAGTGACAATGCGGGCAGCTTCAGGGGAAAAACTCCCCCGCGCAATGGTGTCTTCATCAGCTTGGGCAGGCACAAGGTCTACGTCGGCGTCGACATCTCCAGCATTTATCCTCACCAAGTTGTTGTTGCAGGAGAGCCACCCCTTAGCGCTGCGAGGTGCCCGCACGAAGCGCGTCCGGTGAGCAGCGTCGAGGTGATGGTCGCAGCAGGAGTACAGGCGGGAGTAACGGGCGCTGGACCAACCAAAGACCCCGCCACAGGCATGCAGATCGCGCCCAGGCAGACGGCACCACCCACCGAGGTAATCCCTCCAGTGACCAACCAGGCCGAGGTGCAGGACACCACTCCAAAGGCACCAAGAGTAAGGGGGCCACCTCTGGAAAGGCCAGAGAACATTCTTCAGGCGACCATAGAAAACTTGACTACACCTGTAGCGCCGATACTTGATCCGGAAAATGCTCAGGCTGAGTTAGAAGAAACCAAGCAAAAGGTGCTGGTAGAGGCCAAAAAAGTATCGGCCTTGCGGGAGTCCCTGAACAGGACCCTGAGAGAATATGACAAAGCTAATAAGCTTGATGCCGCACCCGAGCGGGTGGACGAATTAAGATTAAGGGGGAAGAACCTCATGGATGATATCAACAAAGAGCATGATGCTCATAAGGCGGAATCAGTTGACTTGGGTTTGCCGAGGTACAGTACCCCGGCAAAGAACCTGAGAGCGGCAAATGCCGCAGCATTGGAATTAGAGGGGTTGACCGGGGAAGCCTGGCAGAAACAACATGAAAGAGTGAATGAGCTGGTCCGCATTGCGAACCAGCAAAACGAAGAAATCCTCAAGGCAGACCCGGTGAGGCCGGGGGCCTCGCGAATGGTTCACTCGGCAGGCGCAGCACCTGCCTTGTCCGTGGCAGCAGCATCTTCGCCCGGACATAATGCACGAAGGGACAAAGCAGTAACCTCAGGAAAGAGAAACAAGCAAATTGTTCCATATGATCCGGCAATGGCCGGGAAGGAAAACGAGAACAGAGGCAATGGGAGCCGAGGTAATAGTGGGGAGAAGAATCCTGGCCGTATTGAGAAAGACGGCGGAAGCCGAGGCAATGGAGACCTCGGCAGAAGAGAGCCCGGAAGAGGCAATCATGAAAACAACACCCCGGCTGAAGTAAGGAGAGAACTGCCACTTAACCCGCAACCGAGATATGAACCCCGACAGGAAAGAGAAACGAGGCCAGCTCGCTACAATCAAGTGAATGAAAGGTACAATGATGGTTATTCTGAGATGGAATATGCCATCCATGGTGGAAATAACCACTATGGAATACAAGACAGAACTCTGTACAGAGATTTGCCGTCGAATGACGCAAGAGTAAAACTGGACCGGCTATACCGGTCTGAGTTGTTGGAAGAACAAGGTCCACCAGGTCCGGCGTGCTTTGGACCACGGATTATGGGAGAACCACCTGTGCCAAACTTCCAGCTAGCAAGAGGCACGAAAACATATAATGGGAGCACCAAACCACAAGACTGGTTGATTGATTATGCCACAACTGTGAAAATAGCGAGTGGGAACTTACGATGGGCAGTACGATATGTCCCACAAATGTTGGAAGGACCAGCTAGGGTATGGCTGAATAACCTACCAGCGGGCAGTATCAACTGTTGGCTGGATTTTGAAGAAATGTTTGTCAGCAACTTTACCAGCACATACAAGAGGCCAAACAGGCCACAACAGTTAGCCATGTGCAAGCAGAGGCCGAATGAAACAGATAGAGAGTTTTTAACTCGGTGGTGCAACCTGAGAAACTCATGTGAAGGAGTTATAGAATCACAAGCAATAGCTTGGTTCGCACAAGGATGCCGTTATGGCAGCGTACTGTGGCAACGTCTGCAAAGAGATATGCCGACCACACTGGCAGAAACTATCAGAATAGCAGACTCCTACGCATTGGGAGACCCAACGCAACCAGAATTAATGTCGGCGGATCATCGTGAGCAACAGGACCACTATGTGAGAGATTTGCCCGGGTCATCCAGGCGCAGTGATTTCAGAGGAAGAAGAAGAGAGTAAAGGCCGGATTATAGATATAATTCGGCCCAAGTGGCGGCAGTAGCGCAAGATCCGCCGAGTCACGGAGCGACTCAACGGCAGAAGAATGGTCCACAGCAATGGACACCAAGGAATGAAGGAAAAAGGCAGTGGACCCCAGAACAAAAGAAACAGTGGCAGGAGAGGCCGAAATACACGTTCGAATCTATGTTAGATCAGCCGTGCAAATTTCACACGTCAAACCCGTCCAGGCCAGCCAATCATACGACCCGCCAATGTGCATGGATGAAAAATGCAATGGGGAACCCCGCAGGTATTCAGGCACCCCATCAAGTACATCAGCAGCATCAACCACAGTTGACTGGAGCAAATACACAGCAAATGATGTTACCGCCCCCTCCCCCTAGGTATGATAACTCGGATCGGAGAGACGCGGTACATCAAGTGATGAACCAAGTCCAAGATGGAAGGACAACTCCGGCGAGTACTGGACGCAATGATTACAGAGAACATCATCAGTCTTATTGTGTGTTCACAACGGAACAACAAGACAAGCAGAGTGTGCAGCGCCGGCATATGGAAGTAAATGCAGTTATGCCGGCAATACCAAGATATATGCCTTGGTCGGATCAGGAAGTAACTTGGAGCATGAAGGATCACCCGAGGGTAATGCCGAATCCCGGATCATATGCACTCGTGTTGGATCCGACATTCGTTGGACCAAGCATCAATGTGAAATTCTCAAAAGTACTCATTGACAATGGAAGAAGTATCAACATCATGTACAAAGATACCATGCATAAACTCGGAATATCACAGAACATGTTGCAATCCACGAGGACCACATTCCACGGGATAGTGCCAGGGCTTTCGTGTGAACCCATTGGTAAGGTCCGAGTGGATGTGTTATTTGGCACAAGAGATAACTGCAGATCAGAAAACTTAGAGTTTGAGGTGGTAGATCTAGAGAGTTGCTATCATGCTTTACTCGGACGGCCAGCATTGGCCAAATTCATGAGCAGCTATCATATAAGTTATCTGAAAATGAAGCTACCCGGACCACAAGGAGTGATAACAATTGCAGGGGATTACAAGAAGTCAATGGAGTGTGCTTCTGCCGGGTCAAATTTGGCCGAATCATTGGTTATAGCAAGAGAAAAAAGAAGGATTCAGGAAGTAGCAGCCCTCGCTCAGTCGGCACAGCTGAACATGCCGACACTAGCCAACCCGCATGGCAGTGTCTCTTTTCAGCCGACTAAAGAAACGAAGAAGTTTCAGATAGATGAGCAATTCCCGGAGCGTACTGTTACTATTGGTGCAGGCTTGGACACTAAATAGGAAAGCGAGCTCACCAACTTCCTCCGTGAGAATCGGGACATATTTGCATGGTCAACTCAGGATCTGCAAGGTGTTCCGAGGGAGTTGGCTGAGCACTCTTTGAATGTAAGGCCAGGAGCAAGGCCGGTGAAGCAACCTCTCCGCCGCTTCGCCAAAGACAGGAGAAAAATAGTAGGGGATGAAATAGCTCGGCTCCTCGCAGCCGGGTTCATCATGGAGGTGTTGTATCCGGATTGGTTGTCGAATCCGGTGCTAGTAAAAAAGAAGAAAGATGATACCAATGTAGCCATTGTATGGTGAATGTGCATCGATTACACGAACCTGAACAAGGCGTGTCCAAAAGATCCTTTTCCATTACCTAGAATAGACCAAGTCATTGATTCGACCGCCGGTTGTGAGTTATTGTCATTTGTAGACGTGTATTCTGGTTTCCACCAGATACCGTTAAATCCGGCTGATCAAATAAAGACTGCGTTTATTACCCCGTACGGGGCTTATTGTTATCGCACAATGCCATTCGGCCTGCGAAACGCAGGAGCAACATATCAGGGATGCATGCAAAAATGTCTACACGATCAGATAGGAAAAAATGTACAAGTATATGTAGATGACGTAGTCATCAAAACCAAGGAAAGCAAAACGTTACTAGAAGATATACGACAGGCTTTCGCGAACCTGAGAAGGTTCCGAATGAAGCTTAATCCGGAGAAATGCACGTTTGGCGTGCCGGCAGGAAAACTACTCGGTTTTCTTGTATCTAGCCAAGGTATAGAGGCTAACCCAACAAAGATAAAGGCAGTAGAAAGAATGGAATTGCCAAGATGTTTAAATGATGTACAAAAATTCACGGGTTGTCTAGCCTCCCTCAGCCGGTTTGTATGTCGGCTGGGAGAGAAGGCGCTACCACTATATCAGCTGATGAAGAAATCAGATAAATTCATTTGGACTCCACAAGCGGACAGCGCATTCCATGAGTTGAAAAAGATGTTGGTCACAACACCCATTTTGGCTTCTCCACTATCAAAAGAGCCTATGTTGCTCTATATATCGGCTACCAATAGAGTAGTAAGTGCTGTAATTGTAGTAGAACGACTTGAAGATAATAAGTCGGTACAGAGGCCAGTATATTATTTAAGTGAGGTGTTATCCACTTCAAAGCAGAATTACCCACATTATCAGAAGATGGCTTATGGAGTGTATATGTCAGCAAAAAAGCTTAAACATTACTTCGAAGAGCATCCCATCAAAGTGATCTGTGAAGCGCCCATAGCCGACATATTGAGCAACAAAGATGCAAGTGGCCGAATAGCAAAATGGGCAATCGAGTTGTCACCATACGCTCCACAATTTGATAGGAGAGATGCAATCAAATCTCAAGCGGTCGCCGACTTCTTCGTAGACTGGGCCGAAGTGCAGTATGAGCCACCATTACCAGACCCAAATTATTGGACGATGCATTTCGATGGTTCCAAATTAAAAAATGGTTTGGGGGCAGGAATATTGTTAACCTCGCCTAAAAGAGATCAGCTGAAATATGTGCTACAAATACATTTCGCCGCATCCAACAACGTAGCCGAATATGAAGCACTGGTCCATGGACTGAAAGTAGCAAAAGAGATTGGCATACGCCGAATCTTATGCTATGGGGACTCGGATCTAGTAGTACAGCAAGTCTCAGGCAATTGGGATGCATTAGATGCCAATATGGCTTTATACAGATTTCATGTGCAAAAGATCAGTGGATACTTCGAAGGATGTGAATTTCACCACATACCTCGGGCAGAAAATGATGCCGCAGACACGTTGTCAAAACTCGGATCAACCCGGCAGTCAATTCCCCTGGGTATTGCCCTGGAACACCTCAGGAAACCATCAATAATCCCATCACCAGAATCCGAGTCTATCTTTATTCCGGCAAATTCAGCAGAAGATAATGCACCGATGGAAGTAGACCAGCAATATGACTCGGAACCCCCCAAGAAGAGGACAGCTGAAGTAAGCACAATTATGGAGGAGGCCGAGGTAGATATGTCGGCAGGAAACATGGAAATAGACAGTGAGATCACACCAGACAAAGTCACACCGCTATGGGCGCAACCCATATTCTCTTACCTTAAAGACTCGATGTTGCCGAATAATGAAATATTAGCAAGACAAACTGTAAGGAGAGAAAAATCTTATACGATCATAAAAAATGAGCTGTATAAAAGAAGCGTCACAAGCGTGTTGCAAAAGTGTGTGAGTTCGGCAGAAGGCCAGGAGATCCTCCTAGATATACATCAAGGAGAATGTGGACACCATGCCTCATCTCGTGCCTTGGTAGCAAAAGCATTCAGACATGGATTTTATTGGCCGACGGCGCTGAAAGAAGCCAAAGAGTTGGTTGAAAAGTGCAATGGTTGTCAGAGATATGCAACCAAAATACATATGCCGTCGGCCGAGTTAAAAACAATACCCATCACTTGGCCATTTTCTGTATGGGGCTTAGATATGGTGGGACCATTTAAGCCGGCACGAGGGGGAATGACCCACATATTGGTTATGGTGGACAAGTTCACAAAATGGATTGAAGTAAAACCAATAAAAAAATGCGATGGGCCCACAGCAGTGAAATTTCTCAAAGATATTATTTTAAGATATGGGTATCCGCATAGTATTATTACAGATAATGGCACAAACTTTGCAGAAGGAGTCTTCGTCAGATTTTGCAGAGAGAAACACATAAGACTAGATGTTGCCTCCGTGGCTCACCCAGCATCTAATGGGAAAGTGGAAAGGTCTAATGGCCTAGTATTGTCAGGAATAAAACCATGACTTATTGAACCACTGCAAAGGTCGGCAGGATGTTGGATTGAGGAACTCCCAGCCGTATTATTGTAGAGGTCCCAACCTTTAATAAGGTAGATTCCTCCTGTGTTTTACAATGCTAGTCCCTGGATCAATAGCTAGCATCCACAGTTAAGATGTAATATCAAGAAACAAAGGTCATAATATAACTTTATAACCAGGAATAACATAATTTTATTACATCATACATAGCTCATTTGGCTATTACATTACATTGCAGTGGAATAACTATAGTCATGGGGTCCTTCATCTTCAAAGTGCCACAGGCAGATGTTGGTTGTAGACTTTGTAATCCTAATCACACAATCTTCACTAAAATCAATCAAACCTGCAACATTACAAGTTACAGCCACAAGGGTCAATACATTTGAATTGTATTGGCAAGTTTCACTACTATGTATAATATGAGTGGATCCTATCAATACATGCATATTTGGCTAAGTAGAGTTTAAGGCTTATTTGCACCAAGCAAAATTTTATCCTATCTTTTCAAAATTGGTTTTGGTCCTTTGTCAAATCTCTTTTCCAAGAATCCCTTGAAACTCCTTGGTAGAAAATCAAGTGTTCAAGTCCTTGTCAAAATCCCTTGAGCTACTTGGTAACCCCAAGTGCAACAAGTTTTATCAAAATCTCATGAGTTCCTTGGTAACCCCAAGTACATCATGCTCTTGAGCACCTTGGTAACCCCAAGTGCATCAAGCTTAACAAAATCTCTTTGAATTCCTTGGTACCCCCAAGTGCATCAAGTTTTTATATTAGAAGTTGGAATGTCAAGATCTCCCATGGTTCAAACTTTAGTTGCTCAGTATTGTCCATATCCGGGGACACGGCTAAGTACTTAGATTTTATTAACTTCTGCAGAAGGAGTACACTTTACCCACATGTCACAATCCCATCTTGTTTCCACCAGTGGCCTACTGGATTAGTGCTCACCAAGATGGAGTACTGGCAGATTGAGAATGTGACGAAGTCTTTCCAAAAGGTCCTCCCATACATCATTGCTAGCTTGTCTTCAGCCCCCATGAAGCATTCCAGATCCCCATGTCCGGTAACTAAAGACAATGTATGGGTCTTCCTAATGTAGTTGACTAAGCCAGAGCCATAATAGCATGTGGTTGCACACGAAAGCCACAATTGGAGAATCATGTTCAATCTCTAAGTTTCCTAGGTGGTTTTCATTTGGAGCACAACACAAAGTGATTGCCATAGACATGGTTCCTTTTGTTGCCACCTTCTCCAAAACTTCAAGTATCCTCCACCTAGGTGGTTCATTGAGTCCTTGTTTTATTATGTAAAACACAAGTCCTTTTCTCAACCTTTGTAAAATCTCAACATGTATCTGTTTTCAAAACATAGCATGGCTAAGCATGTACAACTTCAATATTTTCACTAAGGAGTGTATAGGGAATCCTATTAGGATTTAGCATAGCATAAGTATAGAAATATCTTTTCATGCATGTTTTCAAAATCCACTAAGTATAATGAAAGTAATAGGACTTTTGTATGAGAGTGTAACTTGCCTTTTTGGTAGGGAATGGTGGTTTTCTCCTTGATCTTGCTAGTCTCACACTTTGCTAATTTCACTACAATCAAGCAAACACAAAATCAACTAACATTCCAAACCAAAGTCAAACAAACAATTTCACACTCATAAAGCAAATGGAACCTAAGTCATGCATAAGTATGCAAAGGATGGTTCTATTGCAAGGTTGGTCTCTACTAGGTTTATAAACTTTGTAAGGTCCAAATTGGTCATTTACCAAAATGGCAAAGTCTTTAGTTAGAGGGTTTTTGCTTGAAATTTATTTTAAAATCCATTCAACATTTTATGTGGTGGAAAATTGTTTTATTAAATCTAAAACCTTTAAGTCTTCACCAAAAGTTTCTAACTCTCAAGATTTGTTGTTTTGGGTCAGTAGCTTTGAATCAAAATATTTTCTCAAGTTTTATTCCAAAATTCTTTTTCATAATAAAACCATTATCTTTACTTAGCTAAAAATAGACTAATTCAATTAATCCATTCTAAATTTTTCCAATTTCATTTCCAAAACCATGGGTTGGTTCCTAGGGTCAGTAAGGTCACTACAAACCATTTTGCAAAAGATTTAATCCTAAAATCAATTTTAAACAATTTTTCTACTCTAAACAAGTATACAAATGTTTCTGCAAATTCAAACAAGCTAACAGATACTATTTGCTAAACTAAGGGCATGGTTGGATAGGTCTTGTTCCACTGAATCCAGTGATATAAAATTTGTAATTTTTGGACGTGTGGTTTGAAAGTTACAAAGGTTTGAAGTTTGCAAATAAATCTGTTTTCAAATTTCTTTTAAACAGATCTAGTGCCACGCGTCAAGTTCTTACTAGACAATACCGGTTCGGTCGGATTGATCTCTATGGATCGTTGGATCTAAGTGGGATCGCACGGCACTGGTTGCTCGATACCCCTTCGCTCACTTTCTTTCCTAAACGTCAGATCCAAATCTAACGGTCCTAACTACTCTGACTATTAATCGGCGGCGCTGGCGGCGGCGCTCTGGCGGCAGCGTTCAGGCGAGGTGGTCGCCGGTGATACTGGACGCAAGGAAGAGAAAGAGAAGGCTCACCGTGATCGCAGGGTCGTGGGAAAGCTCGACGTGGTTGCGAGGTGGCGAGGGGCGCACTGGGGTGGAACTAATTGCTCGCCGGAGTTCCTGCTGGCGTCGGTTGCGCGTGGTCGTGGTCGAAGTCGACTCTGTGGTTCACCCTGAAGCAAAACGAGGGCACGGTTAGAAGCGTAAGATCAAGGCAGAGCTGTGTGCGTGAACGAGAGGGCGCGGGGCGGTCGGAATCTACCTGTGGGGCTCGCCAGAGTTGAAGACAGACGGCGGTTGCTCACTGTCGAAGACGGAGGTGACGCTACGGTGTGATCTAGGACACGAGAATGATGGCATTAGTTGCGGAAAAAGTCATTGGTCTTAGACGCATCATCGAAACGAAGAGGGGCGGTCAGAACTTTACCAAGGGAGTCGCCGGAGAAATTGCAGACGGCGGCGTGAGTCGAGCTTGTCAAAGCCGATGCTCCGTGGCGCCCGCGGTTGAATGGAGGGCACGGGGAGAAGCGTCTGGGAGTGGGGAAGCTGCCAGCGTGCTCGGGGAGGCAGGAGGTGGTGAGTGTTGGCCGGAATCGAGGAATAAGCTCGTCGGAGACGGCGGCGGTGCAGAAGGGATTGGCGACAGCCTAGGGGCAGAGAGGAGGAATGGTCTGGGGAAAAAGGAGGAGGGGGCGCTGGCGCTTAATAGCGTGCATTCACGGTGAGGTTTAAGGCGCGGCATCACTGCGAATTGATCGCGACTTTGAATGGCAGCAACGGCAGCGAGGGGGAAGGCGTGGTCTGCGGGTGGGGAAGAAGAGGGACGAGGCGGTGGGGTCCTCTGGTCAGTGGGAAAGGAAGTGTGAGAGAGGTCCACCCGTCAGCTGCTTAGCGGGTGCGAGACTGAGTGAGAAAAAACGGTTCGGAAATAAGAGGAGGGGCTGCGAGTGGGCTGTTGGGCTGGGGCAGTTGGGCCAGATCCATTTCATATATTTTTTTCCTTCTGAATTCTTTTTCCTTTTCTATTTCTATTTTTCTGTTTTGAATTTGAATCAATTATTCATTCACTCAAACCATTCAAACAATTCAAACTTATAATGAGTTTTTGGTTCTGTTTATCAACATAGACCATATAATAAAATAATGTTTTTATTATTTTTAGGACCATTCATTAATTAAATAAAATGGTTCATTAGTTATTTAATAAAATAGGGTTTGATTTAATTAATAGAATCTCCATTTAAAATCCAAATATTTTCAAAACCAAATCAGTAGGTTTTATTTGAAAATATAAGATACTTGAAATACTTGTTTAAAATAAAATAACCTTTTATTTTAGAGTCCATTGTTAATTAAATATAATAGACTTTCATTATGAAATCAAATAGGATTTGCTTTATTGAGATATTTATTTTGAAATCTAAAATAAAGCAAAAACTCTCTAGTAGGTTTTATTTGTGAATATCAAATATTTATAAAGCTTATTTTAAATAATTTTAATAAGTTTTGATGTTTTAATTAAATTGGTAAAACCTTCTATTAAATAAAGTTGGATATTAAATCCTTATTAATTTATTTAAATAAACCTTTGCTAATAAAATGTTTTAATTCCAAAGCTTGGCCAACGCTTAATTTGGCTTTATAAAATAATCTTTATTTATGAAACTTCTATTTCATTTGAAAACAAACCTTTTCATTTAAGAGTTTCAAAATAGTATTTCCAAATGTTTTTTTCCTTTTATTAAATGTTTATCTTTTTAAATCCCTTTAGATTTTATTTAATTCAAATGGGTTTGAAGTTCCAATTGAATTCAAAAAGTTTCTTCTGGCTCTGAAAATCAAACAAAGTCTTATTTTATTCATTTATTTTTCACATTACAAGATTTGGAAAATCTTGGGATGTGACAATTATGGAGCCTCAGGACTACCCCGAATAGATCGACAGGTTATACACCATTCTTTCTGGTATACGGGGCAAAGGCCGTGCTTCCAGCCGACATAATACATGACTCGCCAAGAGTTACTCAATATACAACCTCAGAGGTGAATGAAATAGCTCGGCAAGATACTGTAGACCTACTAGAAGAAGCCAGAGAACTGGCACTTTCACGATCAGCTATTTATCAGCAGAACTTGCGACGATATCACAGCAAGAAGGTGAATCCAAGGGTGTTCAAAGAAGGGGATTTAGTCCTCCGACTGGTACAACGCACGGCCGGCATGCACAAGCTGTCACCTCCATGGGAGGGACCATTCATCATGAGCAAAGCATTGCATAACGATGCTTATTATCTAATCGACGCTCAATCCTCCGGAAGGAACAAGGCAGACAAAGCTGGCGAAGAAACAAAGCGGCCATGGAATGTAGCTTTGCTTCGTCCATTTTACTCATAACATAGCATCTCGAGGTTAAGAACCAATGATGTATTAAACCTCGGCATCCAGAGCAGCGACTTGGGGACTGCCATATGTTATTTCAGTTTCGTGTTATGTATTTGAACCTCGGCACCCAGAACAGTGACTCGGGGACTGCCATATGTTATTTCAGTTTCGTGTTATGTATTTGAACCTCGGCACCCAGAGCAGTGACTCAGGGACTGCCATATATTATTTCAATATCATCTTATGTATTTGAACCTCGGCACCCAGAACAGTGACTCGGGGACTGCCATATGTTATTTCAGTTTCGTGTTATGTATTTGAACCTCGGCACCCAGAGCAGTGACTCGGGGACTGCCATATATTATTTCAATATCATCTTAGGTATTTGAACCTCGACACCCAGAACAGTGACTCGGGGACTGTCATATGTTATTTCAGTTTCGTGTTATGTATTTGCACCTCGGCACCCAGAACAGTGACTCGGGGACTGCCATATGTTATTTCAGTTTCATATTATATATTTGAACCTCGGCACTCAGAGTAGTGACTCGGGAACTGCCATACTCTACCCAGTGTTATGTTGAGCATTAGAACTCGACACCCTGGGCAGCGCCTCAATAACGGTCTTACATTATTTCTGAAATTTGCTCTACACATTAGACTTCAGCGCAATAGGCAGTAACTCACGATAAGAGCAGAGCAATGTGGTATGATATTCGAAGCTCACACCCAGATTACTCGGCTAAACCACGAGAAAACAAAGACAAAGATACATCCTAAAAACAGGAAATCGAGGGTCACCAAAGCAAGAATTCGGATGAAAACCCGCTTAAAACAAAGTTATAGCAACTGCAAACATATATGTCGCAGCAGTACACGGCAAAAGAAATTCAGGTCATACAGGAAATGGTAAATTGTTCCACGTACATCATACGCCCGGCATGCCAGGGATAAGGAATAACTTAAGAGGCAGCAACTTGGCCAGGCGCTGGATGCTCTGAAATAGGAGGAGCCTCGGCCGAGGTTGCCTCGCCCTCCGTAGACCCAGGTGCAACTTCAGCAGAAGCCCGAGGATGCTCAGGAGCATCAGTTTGTGCAGATGAATGCCCAGTACCCTTGGAGGAGGACCGCGCATCACCGTCACTGTCCGAACTTGAACTGGAGCTACCAGATGTGGCCGAGTCATCCTCACCCTCCCCTTGCTCAGCTGAATTGTTATCCGAGGCATCTTCAACTATAACCTCATCGTCCGGGTTTGGAAGGAAACTCGGACCTTCATTCCAGGTATGCACATCGGCATACTGAACAAGCTGGAAGGCGCGAGCTTGCCGAAGAGCAACAAAAGTGGGGTCCTCAACCCAACGGGAACCAGTGCGCAAATTTCTCAGGATATCAAGAGAAATGTCTTCATACCATGACATGATAACAGTAAGGGCCATATCAGCGCCAGTGCGCCCGGCTGATTCCCTCCAGAGACTTAGTTGCCTCTCAGATGCCATCAGTCTTTTCACCAGTAATTCGACCTCGTTGATATCAGGAGTCCCAGAAGTGTTCGGCCAAAGAACGTGGTAAGCTCGAATAGCTGCTTGCACCAAATCCCGGCCCATAATCTTCATTGGACCAACTGCACCACCAACAACAACCAGGAAATCCTCCATTGAATAATCCGAGTCAGCGGCAACAGGAACACCTCGGCGCACACGAGCTGCAAGAACCGCTTTAGAACTCACGGGCTTAGCTTCGAGAAAATGATCTGCGCAAAACACGAACGTGTCAGGTGGCAGCAGGGACAAAGACAAAAATATAATTCGGCTGTGCTAAGAAGCTTACGATGAATGTAACTCATCATTATCTGAAGGTCTTTGGCCCAATCGACCTTGCTCTTCTCAAAACGAGCAATTTCCTCGCTCAATCCCTGAGTTTTCAGTTCGGCAGCCTCGAGGAGTTCTTTATTCTTCTGCAGCTCCAAAGCTAGCCGATTCTTCTCCTCGGAAAATTCCTGGTCGACCTTTTCTAGTTCGGATTTCTGAGAGAGCTTAAGGGTATCCACCTCGGCTCGAAGGCGGGCTATTTCATCATCTTTTTCTTGTAGCTGTGCCGAATGAGCAGCGCTTTGTTCTAAAAAATGCAGCATCACGTCAGGGATGGGCGTGCAATCTTGGTGAGACGCTGCAAAGGTTTGCAACTCGGCTTTACCAAAGCCAAACGAAATAAAGAAGCTTAGCACACATGTTAAAGGGGAAAAGGTGTAAGATAAAAGGGAAACTAACCTTCCAAGCTCTTGACTTTCTTCTCAAGACGAGTTGAGGTTATTAATATTACCTGTTCACCAAAAAAGTGAGCCGGCATCTAGCGGACAAATCAATAAGAACGTCGAGAATAACGAAAAGGAACTATCGACTTACCAGCCTTTTTTACCACAGGAAGGATTTTCTCATACTTTTCCTCCAGTTTGCGGTGCGAAAAAAGCAACCTCTGAAATTCGGCAGTTCGCCGGTCATGTGCAACCTGAACAATGGAGCAAAACGATAAATGAATAATCAAAGCTAAACCAGATCCGAGTCAAGCGAAACCAAACTCGGATCTAGGTGGCTGGATATTCGAAGCTAAACCAGATCCGAATCAAGCGAAACTTAACTCGGATCTAGGTGGCTGGATATTCGAAGCTAGACCAGATCCGAGTCAAGAGAAACTTAACTCGGATCTAGGTGGCTGGATATTCGAAGCTAAACCAGATCCGAGTCAAGCAAAACTTAACTCGGGTCTAGGTGGCTGGATATTCGAGACTAAAGCAGATCCGAGGCAAGTGAGACTTAACCCAAATGTAGGTGGCTGAATATTTCAAGATCAATTAAAACGAAAATCAAGCAAACTATAAAACAAACCTAGTCGGATATAAATTCGAACTCTAGAGATGAAGTTAGATTAAGTAAAGCATCATTAAACTTCCAAGCATATAACAAGTTATTTCCTTGCAAGTTTCGGGGACTAGAGCATATAGTAACATCTAGGCAACTAATCTAAAAACTCCGCAAAACAGCAATTACCTCATTCATCTTGTTGGTATCAAGGATGAACTTGGCAGCTTGATCGAAACGGCCGCTGATGTCGAAAAGCTGAAAGGGCTGGCTGATTGGATTACCCTCAAGCTGATCAGCAGCATTCCAATTACTGGCGTACTCCACCAGCGAGCCGAGACTGTTCCCACTGGCCGTCCGAGTTAGGACTTTACCCCGAGTATGTTGTGTAACCACTGCGGCCGCAGGGCTTTTATGAAGAGTAAGTTGGGTGCTGGCAGCCGAGGTAACGGAGGCTTTGGTAGGCGCAGTTCCTTTGCGCAGCACGTCGGCAATACTCGGCTGAGAAGAGCCGACAAGACCTTTCTGGGAAGAGGGGGCCTTGGTGGCAACAGTTTTCCTTGCCTTAGAAGAGGCATCAGCAGGAGCCGATACCTCGGTAATAGGAACGGTGTCTTTAGGAGCAGCAGGAGACACGGTCGCAGAAGGCACCGAGATAACGACCTCTTCGGCCGGGGCTGGAGTTGATGTAGAGATTGCTGGGGCAGATAGAGGCTCAGTAGAGGCGCTCGGACCCATAGAGGGGGCAACGGGTTCGACGGGAATCTCGGAGGGCCGAGTGGAATCGATGTCGACAAAAGAACTTTCAGGCACGTCGCGACGAGGGGGCGACTGATTCGGAGCTGAAGGAGAGGCAGCACGAGCAGGACTGGGAATCCTAGTATCTTCAACGGGTGGAGGAGACGGCGGCCGAATCGGACGGCTGGTCATGCTAGGACCGCCGGGCTTAACAGAAAGCGGAGCGCTGCGAAAATAAGAAAGAAAAAAGGGTGTCAGGATGAAAAACAGAAAGAGAGAAACAAGAAATACGAGCAAAAGAAACTTACCCTGCGACCCCAGGCATGGCCTTACGTCTGGGAGGATTCGGAGCAGATTTTTTCATTCGTTTCTTGGGGACCGCCTCTGAGGCACTAGCGTAAGCTCCGCGTTTCCCCGAGGTAACAGGAGGTCGGGAAGCAATAGGCTCGGCGTTGTGAACCTGACCGGCCGGATTAGCTGGGAAAGTAGAAGCCGGAAATGCATAAGAAATAGGCATTGCGGCAACTACCTCAAGAACTTGGACCTCGTCCGAATCACCTTCCTCCTCGTGGGCCGAGGTCTTGCCACGAGCTCGAGCCGGGGCAGGATCCGACTTAGGGACGAACTCTTCCGAGTCCGGCTCACCAGTATCCGGGGTGCTCTGGTCCGCAGGCCACAGAAGCAACAGAACTTAGGCATCCTCATTCTTCTGCTCTGCGAACCTCTGCAAGACAAGAAAAAAGAAAATTAGCGAAAACCGTTACAAAAACAACTGAATAGCAGAGCGTTATTGATTAAGCTTACTTCAGGAGGCGGACGATCGCGGGTGAACGGTTTCAATCCCCAAGCCCAATCCTCAGGCATCTCCGTCTTGAAGATAGCTCGGACACGCTTATAGATAAGATAATTGTCCAGCTCCACGGTCGAGACTCCGGTTAGGGTCAAGAGGACCGCTCATGTAGCACAGTTTGTGAGTCCGCTTCTGGAATGGGCAGATTCGGCTACTGATAAAGGTAGCCATCAGGTCTTCGCCGCATAACCCGGCACGGATCAGCTCTTTAAGCCGAATCTCAAAGGCCTCGGCCAAGGCATGACTCTTCCTCGGATTGTAAGTCCAATTCACCTTAGAAGGCGGACCAATGGAGAAGGCAGGGAGCCAAATCTTGTCCTCCGTCCCTCTGTTCTTGACGTAAAAGAAGGATTTGTGCCACTTCTTGCACGACTCTAACCCGGTGACACGAGGAAATACGGATTTCCTCCGAGGTGTAATGGACGCTGCCCCACATTGAGTAAGCAGTTTCTCGGAAGGGTGCAGAGACTTGTCAGGGACTACGTTAGAACGAATCTGGAAGAACTTCGACCAGACATGCACGGACGGCCATAGGCCGAAGTATCCCTCCGAGGCGGAGATAAAAGCAGAAAGAGAAGCGATGGCATTCGCAGGAAGATGATGCGGCTGAAGGCCGAAGTAGTCGAGAAACTCTCTAGCAAAATCGCTGAGAGGGAGACCAAAGTCACGCGCGAAGTGCGACATAAAAACTACATACTCGCCCTCCCCAACATCCGGAGAGGACTCGCTGCCGGGTAAGCGACAGGAGACCTCGACGGGAATCCTCCGAGTTCGGATAAGCCACTCAATATCGCGGCGGGTAACAGAGGAGCCTTGCCACGAGCTTCGCTCGGGCCCAGAGCCAGCATCATCATCCTCTACCAGAGCACCACTAAAGGAGCTAGACATGGGTTCGCCGGAAAGATCGACGGAGGAAGAGGTGGCAGCGGAGGAAAATTTAGAGCTACGAGGCCCCGTCGTGATTTTGCACGGGAGCGGCGGCGGGGGAACAGAGGAACCGCCGCACGAGTACAAGATTGAAACAGAGAAATCTAGGATAAAACCTAGGCAATGCGGCAGGAAAGAACTTACCGGCGACGGCGCCGGAGCTGGCGAGCGCAGACGGGGCGGACAGAACAACACGGCGGAGTCCTCGCCGTCGGAAGTTCTGATGAGCGCGCGGCGGCGGAGCTGCAAGAGGGCGCGGAAGCGAGAGGAAGAAGAAGGGCACATGCGAACAAGAAGGGGAAAAGTGAATTCCCAGACACCGCGCCCCTCTTTATAATCGAGCCACAAGCAAGGTAGTGGGATCATGGGAGCGGCGGTTGACCGTGTAGATCGTGGGTGCGGCGCAAACGCACGTCATTAAGTGGAACCGCACCAAGGGCCACACAGTAGCAAAGGAGGTCGCGATCCCCAAGGGAAGCGGCACACGAGGCGTCGCAGCGCCGGCGCGACAGGCACAGTGATAACTGTAGCCTGTCAGTAAATACTGTAGAGGAACAGAAAACTAGAGGAACAATGATGGGGGTGACACGTAGGACAAGGCGTACGAGAGAAGAAACGTGGGTACCTCGAACGAGAGAGAGATAACTCGGAAACAATATATAAAGAATGTGATGAAACTGATACGGCCCGGCCGAGGTTATCGGTAGGGCCACACCAGCTTCGGGGACTAATGTTGGGGAGGTAACCCCGGATAGGGTAAAGACGGGGAAAGACGAGGGTATAATCCCCGTCTGGTTTCCGAGTTACAGCCTAGGTCGGCCGAATCCCGTAGAAGTCGGCCGAGATATGAAGAGGAGAGACCCGTGTATTTACGCTAAGACATTTCCCGGCCGAGATATTGCGTAAGTCGGCCGGGTCAACCCAAGTGATCTTGATGCAGGTAAAGGACGATCCGAGTTATGTGAGGAGGGACCGAATGATATGAAGCTTGCAGGAGAAGGAGAAGCCTAAAGTCAAACCCTAGCAGCAAGCTAGGGAGAATCTGAGCGGAGCCAAGCGCTAGGGACAAAGGCGCAGAGCGACAGAGAGGCAGAAGGAGGTCACGGAGGTGACAGTCCAGAAGCCCGAGGCGCACAGGAGGGGCCCTCTGGAACCTTGCCGTCATTAGGGGAGCGACAGGGAAAGGGGGGCACCGAACTACTATATTGGGACAAGCATATTCCTCGAATATGCTTGCCGCGTCAGCCCTAGAGGAGCCCAAGGCCCTCCTTTATAAGGAGAGGCATGGACTCTGAAGGGGGGATCGACTCATTTCTAGTACCGTTAGGCTAGTAAAGTTCTTCCTTTTTCCTTGTATGCAGCTCAAGGAGCACTTGTAGCCCAAGGAAGGAGAAATAAAGATCTTTGCCTTAGTCTTTTGTGTGTAGAATCAACTGCATCTTCCCTCCCCGGATCCCTCTAGCATCCATTGGCCCCATACTTTAGCCTACCCATGGCATCTGCCGTGCCACGACCACGACATGGACCCATAGTCCAAGGTGGAACTACTCACACATCATATCGGAGAGAAGGTCTCCAGGATGATCTCCCCTCTGGCAGGGTGCCGGGAAAAACTTCAGACCCCCCCCCCGATGTAGGGACGATGGTGGAGGCGGCTATAGACGGTTTCGTGGATATTAGATCGGGTACCCAGTGTTTCTGCATCGGGGGCTTCTTATAGGCGAAGAGGGAGACCAAGGAGGCGGCCAGGGGTCGCAAACCCTAGCCAGGCATGGGGCGGGGCCCACCCACGCTTGGGGTGGGTCTGGCCCCCCTGGCTGTCCCCTCCGGCTCTCCTCTAGACTTCTTGTTCCCCACGGAAAGTAATTGACTTTGACGTTTGTCCCGTCCAATTCTGAGAATATTTCTTTACTAACTTTTTTTAAACCAAAAACAACAGAAAATAGGCATCTGGCACTGTTGCAACTTGTTAATCGGTTAGTACCAGAAAACATGTAGAAAGCACCTCAAAGTGTGGACAAGTAAAGAAAAGTAGATACAAAACAAGCATGTAGCATAAAAAATTATAGATACGTTTCCAACATATCAGTGCTCTGAAATGTGCCATATCCGCCGAGTTGTAGGGAATCTTTGTGCCAGCCCAAGTGCGCTCAGGGTCAGTCCATTGTAGCCATGGCCATCGAAGCCTTAACGCCCTCCTAGTGCGCTCCAGGTCTGGAAATCCAAGACGCCCAAGTCCTTTGGTCAACATATCATCTTCTAGTTGACAAGCGCCTTGCCTTTAGCCACGTGCTCCCCTTCGTCGCCTGCCCAGACGAAATTCTAGACGATCTTTGTAATTTTCTTACTCGTCCACTCGGAGAGTGGGATGGCGGTGGCATGGTATGTTGCAGTGACCATGAGGATGGACTTTGCTAGGGTTATCCGTCTTGGCCACGCGATGTTCTTACCGAACCATCCCAGAAGTTTCCTAGCTATTTTGTCGAAGAGAGGCTGGATGTCCACTTTGCGAAGGCGACGGATGTGAAACGGAAGGCCTAGATACCTTCTAGCAAATGAGGCAATCTTGGCAGAGAAGGCGTACAAGACCTCCTCAATGTTGATTTGCCCACACTGCACCGTGAATACCTCTATCTTTGCCACATTGGTGACCAGTCCGCTAGCCTTGCCGAAATTGTTTAGGATTGCGAAGATGGCATCAAGCTCCTCTTTTATTGGGTTGATAAAGATACTGGCATCATCGACGTAGAGGGAGACTCTGAAGTCGCCACTCTAGAGAGTATAGGGCTAAGGATTCCGTAGGTAGTGGATTTGGACAGGATGCGTTGGAGCGGGTCAATGACCATAATGAAGAGCATGGGCGATAGCGGGTCACCTTGCCTTAGTCCCCAGGAATTCCAAAAGGCCATTCTGGGGTTTCCATTGAGGATAACCCTCAATGATGCGGAGGCCAGGGAGAGACACACCTAGTTGCGCCAGTTCGGGCCAAAAACTAAAGCAGTCATCACCTCTATGAGGTAGGCCCAATCGACCGAGTCAAAAGCTTTGGAGATGTCCAACTTTGGAAAGAGGCTTGGAGTCTTAGATGAGTGGAGATCTCTGATTAGGTTCCGCACATGCATAAAGTTGTCGTGGATGTTCTCTTCTTAACGAAAGCGCTTTGGCTTTTGGAGACTATATCCGGTAGCATAGGAGCTAAGCCAGTTTGCAAGAATCTTGGAGAAAATCTTCGATAGGCTGTGGATGAGGCTGATTGGCCTATAGTCGCCCACCGTCGCGTCATCGGTTTTCTTCGGAATGAGGATGATGTTTTCCCAGGCGAATCGTTTTTTGGTTAGACAGTTTTATATGTCTTTTTTGGCATTGTGAGACCGTGGCTACATCGAATAAGGTCCCCTTCGAGGAATATAAATATATTGCTTAGTAACTTTCAATATATTAGTCTTTTCATTAAGTTTTTTAGTGCGCAAATCCTTTATGGTATTAGAGCCATGAGGTTTCGAGTTCAAGACCTGCTCACACGGTATTAGAAAAAGAATTTTGCGGCCTACTACGACTCACGCTAAGGACTAAAATAGCCAAGGCGTGAGGAAGAGTGTTGTATATAAATATATTGTTCAATATATTTCCATTAGATCGGTCTTTTGGTCAAGTTGGCTAGTGCATAAATCCTTTACTCCCCATCCTATCCTCGCGCTGGTGGTGTGTCAAGCATCAGAGGACGATGCGTGTGTCCGACGGAGCTGCTGGGATCTGGTCTTTTACCTGTTCGTTGGTATTGTTTCGGGTCGGTCTTTTCCAATGTTATGGTTGTCATCATTGGCGATGATTTCTTTTTAGTGCGCTGGTTCTTTGAGGCCTTAGCACGACGACTTCTTGTCTGTCTACTATTTTACTACGAAAAGATTTGTCCATCTCTGGTAATGGATAGGAGAGGACGATGGCGCGATTTCGGCTCGAGCTAGTGTCTATAGTCGTTTCTAGATGCTCTAATAATCTATTTGTAAATTTTATTACTTTTAGTACTTTTTTGTACTATTGTTGATTATTATTAATAGATTAGTAGAATTTTCGCAAAATAAAATAAAAATTTGAGCTCATTCTATGTCTCTTATAAAATTTAACCATGTAAATTATAATATTGACTGACGTAATAGTAGAAAATAGGCCTTTTGTTCGAAAACGCTCAGAGCATTTGTCTCGGTCGTGCCACGAACCGGGACTAATACTCGCATTTGTCCCGGTTCGAGCGGCCGAAGCGTCGCTCGGGAGACGGGGGAATGGTCCCGGCTCGTAAGGGTCTATTTGTCCCGGTTTGTAACACAAACTGGGACTAAAGGTGTCGCATACCTTTAGTCCCGATTTGTGTTATAAACCGGGACGAATAGTCTGTATACCTATAAATACGCATCTAGCCCTGTCTCTCGCTCCTTTGGTTTTTCTTGGTGAAAGGTGTGAGATGTGTGTGCTAGTTTGTTTTTTATGCACGTGAGGTGTTCGATGAAATGCCTAATGGAATGATGTTGCTTGATTTTACACAAAACAAAAATGATATGAGGTGCTCAAGCCACACCTGAGCTTTCTTCTCTTTCTTTCCTCCTCGATCGAGGTTAGCAACCTTATCCTTTCATCTGTCATTGATACAATGCATGTGTCGATGTAAAGTGGTCATTTCACTATTCATGATGTTCTATAATAGTTTTTGATAAACTTAATTATATGATTCAGATGAACATGCGGGAATGGATGTATGGTGACCAACTTGAATCTGAGTATATTAAGGGTGTGGATAAATTTATCGATGTGGCTATTGCAAATAAAGAGAATGGTTTTATGCATTGTACATGTGTTAAATGTCGGAACGACAAGGTGAAATGGATCGTATGAGAACCTAGAGGGGGGGGGGGTAAATAGGTGCTACTCATTTTTTTAGTTCTTTTTCAATTTTAGGCTTGACGCAAAGTAAATTCTCTAGATATGCAACTACGAGAATTTCCCTATATGCAACCCTAGCTACTAAGCACGTAAAGAGAGGAGCAAGGGAACTGTAGTGGAGCACGCGAAGACACAGGTATTTGTTTTACTACAGTTCCTTCCTTGTTATGGGAAGTACATCTGCGTTGGAGGGGTGGGAGGTTCTAATACCACCACGCCACAATAGGCCTCACCCTATTCTCTGATGGATCTCTCCACGAAAGGCCTGATCCACCTTCTACACTATTGGTACCCTTGAGGAGGGAACCGGTGCCATTACAACTCTAGTGGGGCACACATCCACAACCGAATTGGAGGCTCCCGTAATGACAACAAGTTGTCACAAGAACAAGGATTATCAATATAATCAACACAAGGATCTAGATATTTGCAAGAAATACTAGATCGAAGATTCTCCAAATAAATGGAGAGGAGATGAAGCGCTTGATTGCAGTTGGTGAAGACCGAGCCCTCCTCCTTCGATTCCCCAAAGAACGGGGCCTTTGGGTGGATCAAGGTGGATATCTCTTGGATCAAACTTGAGGAGCAGATCTTGTTTTTTCGAATGAACCAAGAGTTTTGGCAGGAGGGAGATGGTTTAAATACCCCCTACACAGATATGGCTGCATTTTTCCTGAATGACCCTGGAAGAACTTGGAGTACCAGGGCCGGATAATCCGCCCCTTGGAGCGAGAGAATCTGGCCTGGGATTTTCTGTACTTGTTTGCTCTTCATGATGTCCCCTGGAGCGAGTTGGAGTGCCAGGGGCGGACAGTCCGCCCCTTGGAGGGGGAGGATAGTCCGGCATGGGACTACCATTTTGCCCAGAAGACAGGTGATCTTTAGGAGGATGTGGTGTTGGTGCAGAGGTTTCTCCAGTAGTAGGGACTTGTTGATCTTGTGTAGATGAGGGCTCCACTTGAGTGGAGCATTGTCCTTCCAGATCCGCCAAAAGGGGTTCCTCAATGGGGCGGAAAAAGCCCACACCCATTCTTCTTATGGCATCTTGGGGTATTTCAACATCTGCATCATAAACATCAACTTTCCCCACATAGGAGCCATCATTTTCATCGAATTCCACACTACAAGATTCTACAACAATTCCGGAGAGCTTGTTGTAGACTCTATAAGTGTTGGATTCGGCACCGTAACCAACAAAAATACCTTCTAAATCCTTAGACTTAAATTTAGACAAGCGGACTCCTTTGATGAGAAAGAAACACTTAAAACCAAATACCCGGAAGTACGAGATGTCTGGCTTCTTACCAGTAAGTATTTCATACAGAGTTTTGTCCAAGATCTTGCGGAGGTAGAGCCGATTTGATGACTGACAAGCGGTGGATATGGCTTCAGCCCAAAAGTTGTAAGGGGACTTGAATTCAGCCAACATTGATCTAGCCATATCCATCAAAGTGCGGTTCTTCCTCTCGGCTACACCATTTTGTTGAGGGGTATACGCAGCGGAATATTGATGTCTTATCCCCTCTTCACTTAGAAATTCATTTAATGTGTAGTTCTTGAACTCAGAGCCATTGTCACTTCTTATTGCCAAAATGGGGACATTGTGTTGGTGCTGAAACGCATTGGCGAAGTCAATGACAGTTTGTTGAGTCTCACTCTTTAGCTTGAAGAAATAGACCCATGTGTATCTTGAGTAATCATCGACTATCACCAAGCAATATTTCTTCCCACCAAGGCGAGCATGAGATGGAGGACCAAATAAGTCCACATGAAGTAACTCCAAGATCCTCTTTGAGGAAACAATAGTTTTCCTCTTTTGGGGAGAGTCATGCATCTTGCCTTCAACACAAGCCCTGCAAACACGATCTTTGGCAAAGGAAACATTGTCTTTTAGTCCAAGGATGTGGCCACCCTTGTGAATACTTTGCAAATTTCTCATGTTGACATGGGCTAAACGGCGATGCCATGGCCAGCCCACGTCGGCCTTTCCGAATAAGCACATCAGACCTGAAGTGGTTTTCCCCGAAAAGTCCACCACATACAGGTCATTTTCGACATACCCAACAAAATCGACCTTTAGAGACTTGCTCCACAAGAGTACCACTAAATCACCATCAATGAAAACAGCAAAGCCCATCTTACCAAGGGCACGCACGGAAAGTAAATTGTAACTGAGGGAAGGCTAATGATGCTACTGACAATAGAAGTCATGCTTGTTTGAGTAATAGCAAGGAGATTCCCCAAAATCATGCTAAGAATAGCTAGGATTTCCAGAAGAAGATGCCATTCGTTTGATGAGAAATAAAAAGGAATATCGAGAATTCACGTGGCTGAAGCTGAAGCAGCTACTTTCGAAGTAACAGAAAGAAAAGCAACGACTAGAGTGGGGGGCACAAGGGTCCTGGTACTACCCAGGTGCGAAGAACCCCGGAGGCGACTACAATGAGCAAAAATGTAACTCACCGGCCTAAACGACGAGCAAACACTCGAACGTGAGAGCAAGGGATCACCCAACGAATGGACGACTTCGCACTCCTTTGGGAAAGAGTAGAATGAGAAAGCTAATGAATCTTAAATTGATAAAAAGGAAAAAGAGGATAAATACTATAGTTAGCGAATAAAAGAGGGTTTGGGGATAGAGGGACTTGAACCCTCACGACTTATAAAGTCGATGGATTTTCCTTTTACTAGAAATTTCATTGTTGTCAGTATTGACATGCCTTTCAATTTCATTGACCTTGGTACTGCATTTCATAGATACCTTCGCTATTATGGACCCGGTGAAATTGAATTCTCCGTGAAGATGCGGAGTACCAAAGGCTAGACGGTAAGACCCCTGCACCTTGACTATAGCTTCGCAGTGACAACCTTGATCGAATGTGTAGGATAGGTGGGAGGTGGTGACAAACAACGACCAATCCTGAAAGACCACTCTTTCGTCTAAGGATGCCTAACCGCCGCACCGATCCTCTGGGGGGGGGACACTGCGAGGTGGGTAGTTTCTCAACAAGCATGACGTCCACGAGGGAGATATCGTGGGCGACCACAACCTTGCCAAGACCCAATACCTCAGATTTAGACTTATCACCATAGGAGACTATAATATGATCATGATTGGGTCGCATCTCCGTGATGATCTCTTTGCTTTCGGTCAAATGACTAGTTCACCAACTGTCCATCACCCATTTAGACCCACCAGAAGCATAGCCCTGCAAGAGAATTACTTCTTGGTTTTAGGTACCCATTTTTAATGGGTCCTGTCATGTTAGTAAGAAGGGTCTTTGGAACCCAAATAGACCAAACAACATATTCATTAAAAGTACCAACATAATAAGCATAAACATCACCATAATAATCACAAAAAGGTTCATCATTTGGATTGTGAGACCCTGCAAAACCAATATGGTCAATTTTGTCTTTTGTGACATTCTTCTCAACGGTGTTTTTCTTTGCTTGTTCACTCTTGGTCTTCTTCTTCTTGTTCTTCTTTTTCTTGGACTTGGTGACATATCCAAGTCCCTCTTTTCCAAGATTTGATCTTTGCTTGCCAATAATATCATCAAGTACACCCTTACCATTGGGAGTGGTTTCATGGACAAGCTCATCTTCCACTCTAGCATTTTCCTTGTGAATATATGTTGATTTAGGGTGTGTTTGGTTGAGCTGTAGATTCCTGAAAATCAGTTGTAGAAAATCTGCTGCGGAAAAGCTGCTGTGAGTTGGTAACTGTGGCAAATTTAGAAGCTGTTTGGTTACAACAACTGTCAACTGTGGATTTGATAGGCAATGACTGTAGTGCCCCCAAGACCCCGAGATGTTTGTATGCTAATTGATGGCAGGACACAACAATTCATACTTCCTCCGTCTAGAAATAATTTTATTAGATTTGTCTAGATTCGAATATATCTAGACGCATTAGTGTATAGATACATTTGAATCTAGATAAATCTAAGTTAGTTATTTTTAGACGAAGAAAGTACAACAATAGACTTGTCTGGATCATATTGTGGTTGTGCCGCTTCGTCATGCATCTTTATAGGAGCACGAACGGTACATGGTAATAAACATGCATCTTCATCCAGGCATTTTCACAATCAGAAAAAGTAGTCAGTACGGGACATGGAGTAGGAGCTAGGAGGAAGGAGATGGGGAGGAGGGAGACGAGGGGAGAATCATACATGCATCATACATGCATCACTGCATGTGGCACACTCGATCTCCAGCCGAGCAGCAGCGACTGTCGTCCTGGAGAGAGTGACGCGACAGACCAAACGATGAGGAGGCGGCCGCCGGTGAAGGTTGTGACCGAACGACCGCCGAGCCATAAATGGAGGCGCGGGTAGGGACAGGATGTCGGCGCGCCGTCGGAGTACACCGGTGTTGGGCGGCGAGGCGGAACTGTACCCTATAGCCGCCCCCGCTCTCTCTGCATGTCTATGCGTGAGGAAAATAGAGAGGAACGGGGAGCAGAAAATCTATTCGAACCTTTCAGTTTGCACTTGACGGTGGCATGGGTGGTTATTTCCTCAACTTCTTGGAACGCAACGCAGTAAAATCTGCTAGTAGAGCTGCTTTCATTTTACACGGAGGGAATCGGCTGCGTTCCAGAATCTAGCTAAGTTGAAAAATCCATTTGGTTGAGCTTCTAGCTTTCAGGACGTGAATCTAGGAGGAAAATCTGAACCAAACACAGCCTTAGATGTGCTATGAACATCATACTTGGTCAATCGAATTTGGAGCTAATCATGCGACTCATTGAGAATGGATAATTCACTTTTCAAAGCCTTGTGAGCAATGTCAAGTTTCTCCAGTTCCTCGGAGAGTCTAGCATGAGCAGCCCCAAAGTCAACCTTTTCTTTCTTTAGCTTCTTTGCTTTTGCTACTGCATTGTCACGTTCCTTAACAAGCTTTGTCACCATTTCTTCATGTGACTCAATAGACTCAAGCCTCTCTTCAAGAGAAACCTGAGCCTCTTCTTCCTCTAGAGCATTTTTTAAGGATGCAATTTCCATTGCATCCTCCCTTTTAATCCTGCCCTTTTCTTCAAGAAGCACTTCATTTTGGGCCAGCTGGTCCATAAGAGCCTCAAAATGTATTTTGTTCTCACCTTGCAAGTTAGTGAAGAAATAGTCCAAAGCAATAATTTCTTCTTTAACCTTAAGACTAGTAGGATCATCCATGTCAATCATAGCCTTAGGAAAAGAAGTGTTAGAAGATGATACCTCGGAACCTCTTGCCATGAGACAAGTAGCATTCTTGTTGATGACGTATTCGTTCGAAGAGTCGAAGAGAGATGTTGGTGTAGATGTGGTGACTATAGCAGCTACCTCTCGAGAGATATCATCCTCGTCTTCATCTTCACTTCCCGAAGTATATTCTTCTTGAGCCACTAGAACAATCTTTGGTTGCTTCTTGAAAGGATCATTCTTCTTTACAAATTGTTTCTTTCGTGGAGCCTTTGACTTTTCCTTGAGAATGAGTCTTCCTCCATTATCTTCCCTACTTTGATAAGGACACTCGGCTACAAAGTGCAGCCGGTCTCCACAATTGAAACAAGTTCTTAGCTTGGGACCGTTTTCCCTTCTTCCATTTGCTCCACTCTTCCGTTCTAGTTCAGACTTGGCTTTGGCTGGATCCTTCCAAAAGTTTCTAGCATAGAAGGCCATGTATTGTCCATGAGCTCTTTTTACATCCTCGGGACAGTCCATATCTTCTATGTCATCTTCATCATGATCAACCACACTTGTATTCAAGGCCATGTTGACCCCCTTTTGCATCCCAATGGCTCATGCACGAGCATCTTCGGCATTCTTGGCAGCTACTTTGAAAGCTGACATCTCTTGCATTACCTCACTGGATGTCATTAGGTGGTAGTTATGCTTCCTTGGAGACTCTTCAAATCTGTGGGCTCAAATGGCATAAGAGCACTGACATACTTGCGCTTGATCCAAGCATCATCAACATGAGAGGCACCATGATTTATGAAAGTGGTGGCTATTGACTTGAGCCTCCTATACATGTCCTCGTGGTCTTCTCCATCCAACATATAGAATCCTTCAGCTTCATTACTCAAAGCATCATATCTATTTCTTCTCATGCTTTCAATTCCAATGAAGAGCTCGGTGAGGTCATCCCAAGCTTCCTTAGCTGTGTTGAGATGCTCAATGTGTGGCATGTCTTTGGTACCCACACCAAGCTGAATCATGTGTGGAGCCGTTGCATTGATTTGACTGTCCACAACCTCTCTTCTTGTTAGGTTGTTGGGATCCAACATGAAGACCATTCTCTATGATTTTCCACAACTTAATGGAGGAGCTGCACACATGAGACTTCATCAAAAATTGCCATTGATTAAAAGAAGATGCTGAAAGTTTGGGTGGATCACCCCTATTATGTATATGGGGGTGTGGGATAGGTGGATCAGGTGAATACACATGGGAAACCTCATTGTATCCTTCCTTACCACTATCCTTTTTCGAGGAGGAGATCTTGCTAGTACCATCACCAACCACTTCGTTCTCTTTGGAATCGGTTTTACCCATTTCCTTGGATTGCGGAGTGGTAGCCTCAGAGGCAGATGGAGGTGATGTCGCGGATGGGGAGAGACGCATTATCATTTGACGCATCTCTTCCATATTAGCCTCCATGGAACTAATCAAGGTTGTTTCCAACGTATTGATATCGTTCATGGTGACTACTTCCGGAGCATCACTCCCATCTCCCTTGGAACCCATACTTCTCTTAGGCGGTTAAGCCCAAATTAAGAGTCGGGGCTCTAATACCAATTGAAATGGATCGTATGGGCACCTAGAGGGGGGGTGAATAGGTGCTACTCAATTTTTAGTTCTTTTTCAATTTTAGGCTTGACACAAAGTAAATTCTGTAGATATACAACTACGAGAATTTCCCTATATGCAACCCTAGCTACTAAGCACGTAAAGAGAGGAGCGAGGGAACCGTAGTGGAGCACGCGAAGACAAGGGGATTTGTTTTACCGCAGTTCCTTCCTTGTTAAGGGAAGTACATCTGCGTTGGAGGGGTGGGCGTTTCTAAGACCACCAATAGGCCTCATCCCATTCTTCGATGGATCTTGCCACGAAATACATGATCCACCTTCTCCACTATTGGTACCTTTCGAGGCGGGAACCAGTGCCTTTACAACTCTAGCAGGGCACACATCCACAACCGAATTGGAGGCTCCCGTAATGACAACAAGTTGCCACAAGAACAAGGATTATTAATATAATCAACACAAGGATATAGATATTTGCAAGAAATACTAGATCGAAGATTCTCCAAATGAATGGAGAGGAGATGAAGCGCTTGATTGCAGTTGGTGAAGATCGAGCCCTCCTCCTTCGATTCCCCAAAGAACAGGGCCTTTGGGTGGATCAAGGTTGTGGCATCCCGCAATTCCACTACTAGAAAATCGCGTTGATTTTGTGCATTGCATCATCATGACCGCATGCTCATGTCATCATGCCACATTGCATTTGAGCATCGTCATCATCTTGCACTTTTCTTGCATAAAACTATTTCGGGAAAACCTGTTTGTGTTCTCTAAACGCCCTGTCTTTATTCAAACGCAAACCCGAGTACCCGGATTATTTTGTTTTGTCCGCTATCGGGTTGTAAAAGCCCCGTGTTAAACAAATAAAAATGTTAAATTATTTTAGGGGGGCAGTCGAACGGGCCGATTCGACCCGAACGACCACCCCCAGAAATAAAAACGGTCCACCCCTTAATCCTAAAATATCTAACCAGTCCTACCAAAATCCCTAGTCTACCCTGTCCTAGTCTACCCCCCAGCCTCCACCTCACCCCACCCAATGGCATGTAGCCACCTCACCCTCTTCCCTTCCCCTAACCAATCCCCATCTGCCACTTGGCCACCTCCTCCTCCACCCCCTCTCTCTCCTTTTCCCCACCCTCTCCCTGACCCGCCTGGCCCACCTGGACCCTGCCCGCGTCCCACCAGGCGCCACACCGCCCTGGCCCACCACCTGCCCGTACCCCACCCCGTCCTCTTCCTCCCACCTCCTTCCCCTCTAGCGCGCTCGCCCCGCCCCGTCCGCGTGCTCCCGCCACCGCCACCTCTTCACCGACCCCGCCGCCAGAGCCTCCTGGCCCCGTCGCCGCGCCTCCCGTCGCCGGCGAGCCGCTCCGCCTCCCGCCGGTCCTGCCCCTCTCGCCGCGCCCGCGCGCCGGCTCCTCCCCGGCGTCGCCTCCCCCGACGCGGACGCCCCCGAGCTCGCCCTCCGTCCCCTATCGCCGCCCAAGAGCTCCGCCGGCCTCCCCGACGCCACCGCCGCCTCTCCACCGCACGTTCCCCGCCCCGGTCGCCTCCCGCCCGGCCCCAGCGAGCGCCAGCGCCGGCCTCCTTCCTCCCAGGCCGACGGCCGCCTCGCCGTCCCTGGCCCACGCGCCTCCCCACCTCCTCTGCAGCGGCCGAGCCCGCCGAGCCGCCGTCGTCGACCTCTGCACCGGCCCGCGCACGGCCACCGGCGACCAGCGTGCATGTGCTCCTGTTCCCGTGTCCATGTCGGAGCCCAGATGGTTCACCGCGGGCAGCAGACATTCAGGTCCCTATCGTTGTGGAGTTATGTTAGGATGTTCAAGCCCACCTGTTCGGCTCCGTCAAGTGTGACGCTACCGCAAGACCTTCCGTAGGGGCTGTCGTCGAGGGCCACGAAGTCCTACCTCATGAAACTCAAGTTCGACATCGAAGAGGATACGGACGACAAGGCCGCCTACATGGAACATCAAGACCCCGATCCCTCTTGGATCCGAGGACCGAGGGTGCCCGGGACGCCAAGTTCGCCTCATGAACCCGAAGATGCCAAGGTCGCCGACACAGCACGCCAAGTGCTTCACCCAGATGAGACAAGCACTACTTCCCGGTATGCGAACCGACAAGATCTTCGGAACGCCAAGTTCGCCACCTTGGACGCAATGACCGTCTACGAGGACGCCGAGACCCCCGAACCCGAAGACCGATCCCGTACCCGGCGCCGCACCATGAACTCCGAAAAAAAAACCCCGGTACCGGACAAGTTCACCATCGACCTCGAGTTCTCCTACACGGATACACCGAGTTCTCCTACAAGGACACCAAGGCCGTCGACATGACCCGAAGACCACGAATGCGCCAAGATCTACCCCGTTACCCGAGAACGATCCCCCCCAAGACCGAACCCTGCACCCTGTCGAACCCCGAACCCCGGAACCCCAAGTTCGTCGAGACCCCCTAATGTGTGAACCCCTTCCCGAAACCCTATTTTATAATATAAAACAACTTGTCGCATAATAAATTGTTCATGCATGCATCCTTGTCTGTGGGTTGGGGGCCTTATGCCGATTCACCTCTTAATTAAATATGGGGCCCATATGCGGGCAAATCTAGCCTTATATTGGCCTCATTTAAATTTGTGTAGCGAACCGGTGTCATTGTTTTGCCTTGTTTAAACAACATTTAAATTGCGGGGGTTCTAAATAACTTGAACCGTTTAATTAATTGTCGGGACCCCGGTTCCGCTTAATATGACCTAATCGCATTGCACCCTTGCCATGTCATACATGCACCATGCCCGATCTTTTGCCGTGGTCTTAAATATTGCATCCGGTGTTTATTCTAGTGTTTTGCTTCTTCGCGGATAAGGCCGTTGAGTTGATGTGAGCTTTGCCCCGTTCTTCGGTTGAACCTTCGACAATGTTTCTCAGGCGAGCATCTCCCCCTTTCTACCTATCTTACTTTATAGTATTTATTTCCCTCCTGTTGATCTATTGCTATCTGTGTTGCGATGCTCTAGTCTTCGTACCCGAGATATCCCTTGCAGCCTTATATTGCCTTGGACACCTCCTATTACCTGTTGTTTGGTAGATAGTTGGACTTGCGCGTCGTAGTCGCTTGCTCAAGTGTTGTTGCGTGTCGTCAAGTGCCACAGTTGTTGGAGTAATGCCGCATGTTTGTTGTTGGATATGATCATGGTTTTACTTTTCGTTCACCTTAATTCCTGTTAAACAACTAAAATTGAAGTAAGTAAGCAGAGGCATCGGTGGGTGATAGATAATATTTGGTTTCCGACCGCCCACTTGTGTCCCGTACGACCCCGAGTACTTGATACCTGTTCCTTGATTTATCGTGCTATCCACATACGGGGAATTATGGCCCCCCCCCTTAGCCAGAGCTTGATTCAGTCTTATTTCTTGGGGCCACAAACTAGTTTGAGGTTTTATTTACTATCCTGTACTTATGCCATGCTACTGCTTTATTTACGATTGTGCGAGGAGCACACTGTACTGTTTAGGTAAGCGGAGTGTTTTCGCGGTATCGACAAGCCCAGCCACACTTTCGGGTTCCCAGTCATTTACAGCCATTGACGCAAACCTTGAGTCCGTCTCGGAGCTAGCTTACTTCGTTGCGGGTCTACTCAATGGGGTGGCCCCCTGAAATATTTCTGAATCCTGTGATTGCTTTGTCGTGAAAGCCTCGTTGGGTTTTGATTTGGTTTTTCCGAGGTTGATCGTGTGTGTGTTGCTATTTGTGCACCCCGTCCGGGTTAAAACTTTCTGAAAGCCGTGTCCGCGGTTATGGACGACTTGGAGCACAGTATCTCGATCATAGACAACTATAACTAAAGTAGTGCTGTAAATTTGACTTTATAATGACTAGTAATCAGCTTCACTATAATGGAATGGCTAAATAAAACTGCCAACAATTGCTTGTTGGGTTGTCGCTTGCGACCATTGTACCTGACTAGTAAGTATTGCAACTACAACGGAATGGCTAAATAAAAGTACCAACAACTGCTGGGTTTTGGGTTATCTCATGCTATTTGTATCTGACTAGTAAGTGTTGCAACTATAACGGAAAGGTTAACTAAAAGTGGCCACTGCCTATTTTATCAGGATGATTATCTATAATTGACTAGTAATTGCTGCAACGATAACTGAATAGATAAAACTGCCAACTGTGTGAGTTCCTCGGTTGACTTCCTCGTTTGGTCTCGAGGGGGAAACACCAGGATGGGTTTTGTTTGATGATAGTATCAGGTTGGTTCCGAATAGGTCTTTCTTACCCCTCTCTAATAGTCGCCAGTTGTATCGAGACTCTATAGGTTGTTTAGTGCATGCTGCCGCTGCCGCTTCAGTCCACCATACCTATGTAGGCGAGGACCGCCGAATTCTAGACTCGCCCTGTACTGGCCTCAGTACTGACGCTCCTCTTTTTCCTTTGCCCTTTGTCGGCACCCCCTTTTGTTTTAAGCAGGTTTTGAGATCGACGACGTTAGCAGGGTTACCCTTCCGGCTTGGCCTGGGCAGGGTTATGGACGCCATTGGTTATTCTTCAGGGATCTTAGCCCCATTTGCATCTTGTCCGTAGTCGGACGCTCTATCATTTTCAAGGTGATTTGGATCTTTGTATATTATATCTGTATTCTTGACTCTTTGAGTCGCTGTTGTATATATCTGTTCTGTGGGTCCCATCGAGGACTGTTGTGTAATGTTATTACTTCGTTTTCCACCCGCACGAAAGTGCCTGGTGGGCACCTTTGAATCGTTTCTATGCGGGTTTGGCGGGTTTCGCTAAAACTTGCATAGGGTCGATTCTGAGGGTGTTACAGAGGTGGAGATCTCTTGGATGAAACTTGAGGAGCATATCTTGTCATTTTCGAATGAACCAAGAGTTTTGGCAGGAGGGAGATGGCTGGTTTAAATACCCCTTGCACAGATCTGGCCGTTGTTGAAGTTTGGGGGCAGATTATCCGCTCCCCACTAGGGGCGGAATATCCGCCTTGGGGAAACAATCCGCCCCCTCGACAGAAAATCCAGCCCCCACATAGTGGGTCACGCTGGTCTTGACTTGGTGAAAATCCTCGAGGGGACGGATTATACGCCCCCCTCAAGGGGCGGAATATCCTCCCCTGGGGAAAATCCGCCCCAGAGACGGAAATTCCGGGGCAAATTCTGACCCTCTCTGAGTGATGTCCGTGGCAAACCTTGAAGCAGATCCTAGGGGGGGCGGACTATCCGGCCCCCTGGAGGGGCGGATTATCCGGCCTGGGGAAAACTCTGGCCCTCGTAGGAAATCCGAGGGATATTCCGCCCCCCATTATGAGTGTGGCGCCCTTGCTCCCTTTTGAGTTTAGGTAAAGGCGGATTATCCGCCCCCCAAAATCAGTTTCAAACTCCTTTTCAAGGTAAATATCTGCAGCACTTCAACACACATTAAATAATCCTTGGTATTGTTATCTAACACAAAAAACCCTAGGGATCATGAAATGTTCTTTCACAAGGAGTACTCTTCCTCGAAAATCATTCGCGGCCACGGGTTTGGAACGGTTTTGTGCCTAGCTATAATTGCTGGACCAATCATGGAGAAAGAGGGGTTCACCAAGAAGGCTAAGGGTACCTAGAAAGAGGAGCTTACATTTGAACCACTAGATGTAAGTACTACTAGCTAGATCCACTCATCTATTTCATTCTAGTTTTGATATCATTATCATGTTTGATTATTATTTTGATTAAACTTTGTTCTTGTAAAGTGCCTGGCGGTGGGCCTGCGAATAATTTATATGAATACTATGTTTGCGAGTTCATTCGTTAGACGGTCTGTGAGAAGTGCATAAATTTAGAACAACTTCATGTACGTAAATAATATTCATAGTTTTATTTTATTACCATCAATTGTGTTTAGTTTTATTCATATATGTTGACTCCTTTAAATTAGATCGAACAGTTGTGGGACAGTCTTTTACCAACAGATCGCGTACGAGCAATTCAAGAGGAATTGGCGGGATTTTTAGATGCAGAGGTCCTATAACCAAAAGAAGAATACTATCGGAAGTTGTATTTAATCAATAGGGACCATCAAAAGGGATTATATTGTATATATGCATAAAACTCGTGTACCGTATGTAATATGTTCGACACTTCGATCTATATATCCATGATGATTTTGTGTAATCTAAATGGTTCCTTCATTGTTGAGTGCAAAACACAAAATAAAATAGAAAACAATAAATGGAAAATACAAAATGAAATCTCTGTCGTGGCACAAAAAATGCCCAAAATGCTTCCACGGCATAAAAAGTGACCAAAATGAATTCTCTGCCACGGCACAAAAAGTTTCCAAAATGCTGCCGCGGCAGAGAAACATCTATCCTCGATTTGTAATACGAACCGGAACGAATGGTCCTCCCCCTCCTGTCAGATAGCGGCCATGTGGAAGTTCTTTCGTCCTGGTTCGTAGCGCAACCGAGACTAAAATATAGGGGCTTTAGTTCCGATTGTCCCATCCCGGTTGCGTAACCAGAACTAAATCCCTTTACGAACCGGGACAAGGGCCCCGTTTTCCACTAGTGACGTCCGGTACATAGCACAACGAGTCGTACAGATGACTAGTTGCTGCTTTATTTCATGTACAAAATCCTACTGTTAGTTTCATTTTACAAAACGAATAGAAAGACTTCTAGTACTACCGAGTTCATCCTAACATTACTCTTCTTGCCACACCTCTAGTGCTGAAGTGGCCTACTGTTTTTTAGTTAACACTGGTGGAAAACAGGCCTCTAGTCCCGGGCCGCAACGGGCTCTAGTCCCGGTTTTGGGACCGGGACTGCGAAAATGGGACTAGAGGCCCCCCCACTAGTCCCGGCTCGCTACGGCCTGCGACTGATAACAGCCACGTGGCTGTTTCGGCGCCGCGGGGGGCGGACACCCTCTAGTCCCGGGCCGTAACACCACCCGGGACTATAAGGTTTCCTGCCGCGGCAGAGAATTGTGTGTTTCTCTGTCGCGGCAGAGATTGTGTATTTCCTTTTTTTGCCATTTTGTTCCTTTTTCGTTTTGTGTTTCACTATAATTTCAAACATATATTTAAGTACACATATTCTACGCTACTACATATACAGTACATGTTGATGCATCTATATAATTAATCGATCCCTTGCAAGCATACATTGATGATATATATATCAAAAGGAAGAAATGTTTTGAAATTACATGGTCATTGATGAATATATATATCATATCATCTACATGGAGATTACTAAGGCAAATCGAGTTCCACGTCATCCGCATAATGCTCTCGATGTACATCAAGGACTTCCTTCATCATAAATCCCGCCAGCTCCTCTTGAATTGCTCTTATGCACTGGTCTGGATCTAGTTTCTCCCGCAAATCATAAATATTATGTGAGTCAACTCTCCGCTCACTGGTGAACTCGCCGATGTAATCGCATACGTAGTATCTACATAAATTAGTTCCCGGTGGATGCTGTAAACTCTTCACCATTTTATAAGTTAACTCCTCTTTGAATGGACCTGGTATTTTCTGTCTGAACCGTGTCCAACACCTGCTCGGCAAAGAAAAAGAACAAATGAGTTATTAGTTACTTGATATCAGGAAATGAATGAAAGAGGACGATATAATGCGATAATGATTGAAATTACTTATGGAGCATTGCTTTCATGTCGCTCCGCTGCTCTTGGTCCCAACTTAATGAGTCGTGGACTTCAACTAGGGAGTTGTCAACTTGAATGTTTAGCACGATCCAGTGGAATCTGCGGACGTTTATATAAGCATACATGCATAGATCATCCAGTAAGAAAAAATAAAATGTGTTCAAGATATAAACACTCACTTGAAGTTGTAAGGAAATAGTATTTCCTTAACAAAATTATTCTCGGTTAAGAACCTGCACAGGTCTTCCTCCATGTCCTTGGGGTGATTCTTTAACGTATATTCATTAACGATATATGGGTCAATGAACCTAACGTCGTATCTTCTAGCTCTTTTGCATTCAAGCATCTTCATTCTGTAGAATATAATATCATCATACAAAAGGATATATAGTTAGGATAATATATTAAATGCAATGAACAAGCTGAGCTACAAACTTAATTATAGAAATAAATCACTTACAGACAGTAGCAACCAATGATAGATTTCTCGAGGGCGCGCTGGTTGTATAACTGAAACAGTTCGGTCATTTGAACCTGTATCGAGTATGGTTTGAAGTGATGATCCTTTTTAACGTCCACCGGAAACCAATCTTTCTAATGCTTTTTTCTGCTTGCGACATGTACCATTCGTGCAGATTTCGCATATGTGTGGATAGACGCCTGAGATCCTCATTACTGACTAGAGGCTCCCCTTGGACATACTGCCGTACTATCTGACCCACTGGCGTATCTTCATAGCCTAAATATTGACCAAGAGACATATTTGCTTCGGTAGCAAGTGCTTTGGCCTGCGATATAGTGATTCCCATAAGTGCCGCATTATTACGGGCTCTGGGGTCCATTGTTTCCATGTCCATATCCATTTCAGCTCCGAAGGCCTTGTCGAGTTCTGAAATGACTTTGAGCGGGGCGACCGATTGATTCTTCTGTGCTCCGAGCTGGGCAACTTGCTTCCCGCTTTTTGCACTTGTGATTTTTTTCTTCTGTGCTTGCTTAATAATCTCTCAGTCATAGTCTGATTCCAGATTCATCGATATCTGGGATGGTTGCTCAAGAAAGGACTTAGCCCACTTTTGGGTTTTTTCATCATATACCGGCTTTGGCTCAGGCTTTTTGGGTGCAAAATGCGCCTTAACTTGGGCAGCCACATCCGCGTTAGTTTCCTCATCGGTCTTGTCATCAGGTCTCTTTGGAAGAGCCCGCGGGACCTTTCTTCGATGTGGGGCGCAGGGGAGCATCGAACTTCCGTTTCTTCGACGAGGTAGTAGTATTGCACGGAGGCGGAGGCGGAGATCGAGTATTGCATGGAGGCGGAGATCGAGTTGATGTACTCCTGCTGCGGCGATCATCAGCGGGGCGGGGTGGACTTGGAAGTTGGCGATAATCGGGTTGGGGTGGACTTGGAGGTTGACGATATTCGATGCGGGGTGGAATTGGATTCCTCGGAGTCGGTGGCCTTGGCGCCGAGCCTGGAAACTAGATGTACTTCTGATTCCATAGAATGATGTTGCGCTTGACATCTCCTAGTTTCGTAAGGCCTTCAGGCGTAGTGATTTCAATCTCTAGGTCCGCAAAATCCTCCACTATGTCATCCACCGTGATACGAGCATAGCCTAGTGGAATCGGAAGTGAATGGTGGATTGCTCCAGGTAGACATGGTAAAGCAGTGCCGATCGCCACCTTGAAGGACATGTTGTTCATTGGCTGATGTAGCTCACATTGTGCCATCTCTCTAACATCATCCATGGGGTAGTGAGGAGCCGGTGCATCATCCAGCAATTCTTGATCATCAGCCCGGACCTCCGTGGAAGCCACGCTGCTCCTCCGCTGGCTAAGATCCAATGCAGGATCATCAGCCCGCGGGTGAGTTGACGACGGCGGCCTTTGGCTAATTTCATGCATGAGGTTCTTCAGATTAGCTAGGTCCTGCTCTACCCTGGAGATCTGGTCTGCCTCCCGGTCCTTCTTTCTCTGACGGCTTCTGTAACTTGCATCGTACTGAGGAAACCCTTTCTTCCAGGAGACACCGGCGCCTTTGCCTCGTGTTCGTCCTCCCTTTTCAGGATTCCCTAGGGCATGTGTCAGCTCGTCGTTCTCTCTCTCGGGACGGAACAATCCCAATTGAGCATCGTTCATTGCTTGAATAAGGTCTTGGGAGGGTTTTAGAATTTTTTCATGAAATAATGTCTTCCCTATTTCTAGGTCCAACTATCCCCCGTGCCCGTACCACCAGTGCTTTGACCTCTTGCGCCATCCATCTGTACCAGGAGTGACGCCTCTAGCCCTCATTTTCTTCTCCATAGTTTCCCACTTAGGGACGGCACTCTTGTAGCCACCTGTCCCCATTGTATGATGGTATTTCTTTTGGGCAGCATTTAACGCGTTCTTTGCTGACTTTGCCTTTGCTTTATCAGATTGCTTGTACTGTACAAAATCGGTCCACTATTCTCTCAACTTCTCGTTTACTCCTTTGAAGTCTGGAGTTTTCTTTTTCGCGACATATTTCGCGTATAAACTTTTCTTGTGGTTCCGGTACAGTTCAGCCATCTTGCTCAGAGCCCACTCCTTGACGTTCGCTCTATTTTCAATCCCACCCGGCCTTGGGGTAATACCATCTATCTCAAATTCTTCATACTCTAGAGGTAGTATGAAATGCGCTATAAGCTTCTGCCAAAGGTCATCTTTGGCATCATCGGTGACATAGCTGTTGGATTCTTCACCGGGTTTCTTTGACTGATTCCATTCTTGGATGGTGATCGGCAGGTTGTCCCTAACAAGCACCCAACATTGATTTATAAACATCCTCCGGTGCTTCTCTGGAGCAATCGGTTCACCATCATCATCTATTTCTTCGATGGTGAACCTCTGATTACCATCCAACTTTTTTTTGGCCCTCGTTTCGTTCGATCTGTCGATTGCTTCGATCCGGTGGGCTAAAAGAAGAAGAGAGAGTGATTAATATATATCTAGATTAGTTAATGAATAGAGGTAACACGAGGCTTTATATATATATGTGTACCTCACCGGATCCTGTCGAGGGGCCATCATTATTGTTGTTATTTGTTTGCCCTTCGTCCATCCGGTCTTCCCCTTGGTACATTACGTTTTCCTCTAGTCCATCACCGGATGGATTCAGATATGAGGATATCTCTTCCTCGAGCAAAATATCTTCACCGGTATTAATATTAAAAGGAATTTCACCTCTTATCATGCCCTGAAGAAAACCTTCACCAATGCGACCAGGATCTTCGGATGGATCCATGACTTAATTAACTATAACAAAAAGAGAGTTAAACAAGTTAGAAAAAACAATAACCCTAATAACTAAAACAAAAAAAACAATAACCCTAATAACACAAATTAATAACCCTAATAATTATATAATTAATAACACTAATTAATAACCCTAATAACACTAATTAATAATCCTAAAAAAACAACTAAAAACAATTATATAAAAAATTATATATTCCTAAAAACAACTAAAACAATAAATATTCCTAATAAACCTAAATAACAATTATATATTCCTAAAAAAATTATATAACCAATTGTATATTCTAAAAAAACAAATAAAACAATTATATATTCCTAAAAAATTATATAAACAATTATATATTCCTAAAAACAACTAAAAACAATTATATATTCCTAGAAAAAAGAAACTAAAAACAATTATATATTCCTAAAAACAACTAAAAACAATTATATAAACAATTATATATTCCTAAAAAAGAAACTAAAAGCTATAATATAAACAATTACATATTCCTAAAAACAACTAAAAACAATTATATAAACAATTATATATTCCTAAAAAAAGAAACTAAAAACAATTATATATTCCTAAAAACAATTATATATATATATATTCCTAAAAACAACTAAAAACAATTATATAAACAATTATATATATTCCTAAAACAACTAAAAACAATTATATAAAAAATGATAAGATCGACGCACGGAGAGGCGGCGGCGTTGCGGGGCGGCGGGATGGCGTGCGGCGGCACGACGAGGCAGCAGCGTTGCGGGGCGGCGGCACGGCGTGCGGCGGCGAGGCGGCGGTGTTGCGGGGCGACGCGACAGGGCACGGCAGGGCGGCGCGCGGCGACACAGCGAGGCACGCGGCAGCACGGTGCGGGACGGCAGCACGGCGAGGCACGCAGCAGCACGGTGCGGGACGGCGGCACGGCGGGCGGCTGGAGACGAGGGCGGCGGCGCGGTGGAATCGGGCAGCATCTCCCCTACGTCGATCGAGCTCGCCGTCGTCTATTCGTCTCCACCTCGTCGATTTCGCCAAGTGCTGGGTGGGGGAGACCAGGGGCGGGCGCAGTTTACTTATACCCCCCCTTTAGTGCCGGGCTAAGCCACCGCCCGGGAGTAGAGGGTCATTAGTCCCGGGCCGTGGCTTAACCCGCGACTAAAGACCCCCCTTTAGTCGCGGGTTAGGCCACGACCCGGGACTAATGTGTTTTTCGGCCGCTTGGTTTTCGCGCGCGCACGCACCCTCTAGTCCGGGTCCAGCCACGACCCGCGACTAGTTTATTTTTTGTAAATGTTTTTTTAATTCAAATCAAATATAAAACTTGGAACATCATATCTTTTATTGTAAAAATCCAAATAAAACAAATAATATGTCTATTGTTATCAGAAAAATATAAAGAATCTTAATATAATATCCATATATCTGTTGGCATCATTTATAAATTGTTTTATTTGTAAATTTCTTTTTTTAATTCAAATCAAATATAAAACTTTGGAAAATCATATCTTTTATTGTAAAAATCCAAATAAAACAAATAATATGTCTATTATTATCAGAAAATATAAAGAATCTTAATATAATATCCATATATCTGTTTGCATCATTTATAAATTATTTTATTTGTAAATTTCTTTTTTTAATTCAAATGAAATATAAAACTTTGGAAAATCATATCTTTTATTGTAAAAATCCAAATAAAACAAATAATATGTCTATTATTATCAAAAAATATAAAGAATCTTAATATAGTATCCATATATCTGTTTGCATCATTTATAAATTATTTTATTTGTAAATTTCTTTTTTTAATTCAAATCAAATATAAAACTTTGGAAAATCATATCTTTTATTGTAAAAATCCAAATAAAACAAATAATATGTCTATTATTATCAGAAAAATATATAGAATCTTAATATAATATCCATATATCTGTTTGCATCATTTATAAATTATTTCATTTGTAAATTTATTTTTATTAATTCAAATCAAATATAAAACTTTGGAAAATCATATCTTTTGTTGTAAAAATCCAAAGAAAACAAATAATATGTCTATTATTATCAGAAAAATATAAAGAATCTTAATATAATATCCATTTAGTCCCAGTTGTAGTCACAAACTGGGACTAAAGGTATTTCCTGCCATTTCCTACCGCTTCCCGCCAAGTTTTCCGCCCTTTCCTTTTTACGAGAGCTTTTAGTCCCGGTTGTAGTCACTAACCGGGACTAAAGATATTTCCCGCCATTTCCCAAAGCTTCACGCCAAGTATTCCCGCCCTTTCCCTCTATATCTAGGGCGATCGCGCCATGGCTATCCACACATCCACACCTTCCTCTCTTAGAACAATGGACAACGCCTACTGGGCCATTCTGACCCTAGAGGAGATCGAGGCGTTGTGCGCCTCCAACTACCCTTGTCCGCCGAGCTACCGGCCACCCGCCGGCTGGATGCTGAGCGCTGGAGGGGTTCCTGTCCCTCCTGTCCCTCAAGGTTTCGCACGCCAGGCGGCCATCACGAACCACTTCTACCACGAGCTCACGCCGGAGCAGCGGATGGATCCCCCGTGGGATCCCGACAACTATGACACCTGGAATGCCTTCTTTGCTAATAGGCGGGAAAGGGAGATCGCTCGGTACGAGGGTGATGGCCCGCCCCCGGTGAACCACAACGAAGCCGGCCGCCGTCTATGGTGGGAGAACCATACTATCATCGGAGTGATGCGCTACATCGCCGGGGGAGACCATCGTCTCCTGCGGTGCCCACAAGTCCACCCTCTACAGAGCTACAAGAAGGCCCCACCCTCGCCCGGTGGTAGCGGCATCGTCTTCCAGGAGACCCCTCCCCCGCCCGCCGTGAATCCGAGGCCTGAATGGCCCCTAGTATATGCCATGGCTAGGCTGAGGATCCCCGGAGTGGCAGGTGACGATGACGATGATGATGACGATGACGAAGAAGACCTTGAAGCTGCGTACTATAGGACAAGGCATGATTATGACTAAAGGGGGCGGCTTTAGTCCTGAGTGTTAGTTAGTCCCGGTTTGTCCCGGTTTTTAATATTAATAAATGTTTGAGTGTTACCTAAATATGAAGATGTTGTATTTAGAGGAAAAGTGTAACAACCCCAAAATACTAAACTTGGATCATCAAACTCTAATCATCAAAATTAGGGTTAATAGAAACTTTTCTAAATAAAAATATGAAAGCATGCATGTGTGTATGCATCCCATGTTGAATTCTTTTGAATTACCTTGTTTATGTGTTTCTTTGCTTGTAAAAGGATTCTTAGGTGAAATAAACATCATCTAAACAATTCCCAAACTTTTCCCAAAGACAAATAAATCAAAACAAATAAAATGAGTGAATGGTCATTTTGACCAATTTAACTCCCATGCCTACTTTGGTTGTCCCAAACTTTCAGAACTTAACAGAAACTTATTTGGATCTTTACACCCCTTGATAGTACTCTTAACAAAGTATCAAGGCCCACCTTGTGATCATCCAGAAACTTTCAAATGCATAGTTTAAATGACAATTCAAAATTGAATCTTTATCATATGGGAAGATCCCACTTTTTCAAAAACCACTCAAACAAGCTCAACTTTCAAAACCCAAGCATCTGCAGACTCACCAGCACCAACCTAGCACACCCACCAAAATTCTTTTCAAAATTTAAAACTTGAATTCTTGCGGCCATTTCAAGACCTTGCTGATTCAAATCAAATAAAATCTAAACACTATTGTGAGCAGTGATTGGAGCCTAACTTGTTCCCTCTCTAGCCCCCAGCAACCTCAGTAGATCATCTAGCCAACTAAACCAAGCACTAGCCCCACTGTAAGCTTGGCAATGCCATCAATGGTGAACAACCGAAGCTCACCATGTCACCCCAGTGTGGACAGCAAGCTAGGAGAAGAAACAAGCCTAGCCAACATGTCTGGGAGCAATCCAACACCCCACCGTCACTCCCTGTCCAGTGCTCGAGCATTGCCAACCCCTGGACCACACGCATAGCGTGCACAGCTTGCCAGCAACCATGCCGAGCATGTGCCAGAGCGCCGCCTTCGACACACGCCCATAGACCGCGCGCCGCCCTCGCCGCCCTCGCCGCGTGCATACACGATCACCACCGACCCAGGAGACCGCCAGACATCCCCGTTCGCCGCCCCATGCCCCGTAGCCACCGCTCGCCGTCAAAGACGCCGCCTCGGCCGCGCAGAGCATCGCACGTTCCAGATCATTTGCCACCACCCCTACATGCGCATTAAAGCCGTAGAGCATCGCCAAGAGACCACCAAGCGATCGCCACCGCCGGCCATGCCTTTAGCAGCCCGTAGCCATGTCGCCACCGTCGCCTGCCCATCCCGTTCGTTCTCGTCATCGCGACTATAAATAGAGGCCACCCCCAGCCGAATTGAGCACACCATCTCACTCCCCTCTCCTCACTGATCGTTCCACCCCGTTCCCGAAGCAAGGCGAGCAGCGCTTCGTCGGAATTTCACCGGAGCCCGCCGCTGCTGGAGAAGAAGGGAGCCAGCGATTGGAGCCACCCCAGGAGAAGCTGCCGGTACCAGGAGGTTCGCCGTCATCGACTTTGTCGTTCGCCCGCCTCGCCGACCCTCGCCTGAGCCCTGGTGAGCCCCGACGACCCCCACCTACCGCGTTAGGGTTCAGTCTCGCCGGCGTTGCCCGACGTGGACGACGACCCTTAACCGTTGGATTAGAACTAGATCGAACGCACCATATTGCCCCATACCGCTTCGCACCCCCTCGTCTCACTGACGCGTGGGGATAGCAACTTAACCAGCCCGCGTAAGCGTTGTGCTTAGCAGGCCGGCCCAGTATCGTTTCCCGCGCAGCCCAGTTGTTTGAATTTGGATTTTTCCATTTTCATTCAAACACACTTCTGCACCTAATTTCAAAAATCAACCCAGCTCGATTCAGTGAACCAAATTGAATGAAACCAATTTTTTAGAAAGGTCTGGAAGTGCTAAATCCAAGCGCGTTGGATTTATATCATTTGGATCTGTAGATCACTCTTGGTAAAAATAACAAGGCAGAACCTTTTCTGCATTCAAACATTTTCCAAATTTAAACCATAATAGCTTTTGAGTTGATTCCAACTCTCCAAAAATCACATTTAACCATACCTTTCAGAATATATAAAAATATATAGGTTTACTTATAGAAATAATAACCAAGTAATAAAAGAATGCCACATAAGCATTTCGAGTCACTTTATTTAATTAAAAATAAAAGGGTAAACCTTATTAAATTGTGACACCACTTTAAATCACATTCCCATGGACTAAAATATGTGGTGATGACATGTGTCAACATGATCCCAGGTTTGGTTTGGAGAATATTAAATCTTAAGTAGTTTTTCAATGAGTAGAAATTACTTTTCTAAAAAAATAAAAGGAATGAAACCAAGCTTTGATCTGGTAATGTTAGTGATGATGCTAGATCATCTATAGGACCCCTTTTTGTGGGATGAGTGCAAGTAGTTAAGTATTGTTTGGTGATTGTGTACCTCGTATTTATTCATAGACGCTAGTACCGACCAAGGACACGAGGAGGAAGGAGGATACTACGAAGAAGAAGCCGAGGAGAATTTCAACCACTGCTCTGCACAAGGCAAGCCAATACTTGCAAGCTAACACTTGCAATTTAGCAAGCTTACACTGATACTGATGCAAGCCAATACTTGCTTGTCACCATGCCAACTATATGCCTTAAGCATAGATGATCCTACCCACTTGATAAACCAATCCTAGTTTTTACTTACAAGCTTTATACTTTATTTCTTTATCAAAGCTATTACTTAGAGTTTTCTTAAGTAAATTGTAGATACTAGAAGGATATTTGAAGGTTGCATAAAGAGCATAAAATTTGGCCTAAGCTAGATAATCTTGATGTCATCTTAAGGCATGAGATTGAACTTAGTTAAACTCCACTAGTTACCATACCTCATTAGTACTTACCCCCACTTGTAGATGCTAGTGCTAAGAATAAAACTTGATCAAATTTAGATGGGAATACTTGGTGGAAAAATGGTTATGAAAACCTTGGAATGATGGATCATTCTATTGAAATGTTTTGGACATGTGTTTCCGAACACCAGATGATTTATGGTGATGAAAATGTTGAGGCATGAGCCTTAGCCCTTTATAAAACTGATGGCTGTCTAGATGCGATACCATTCCAATTTTACCGTACAACCATAATACCCGAGAATTGGGTAGGGCTTGACTAGAAACTTATATACCTTAGTATTAGTTTCCTCACAGCCAAGGTCTGAGCTGAAGCTACCTTGTGAAGATTGTCCCTCTTTGCAGTACCCAAGATGACAGTTGGTCATGGTTGGGAGGCCAAACTCACAGGAGAGGTGCTTATACTAGGGCGTGTAATTGAAAGTTTAGGATTGATTATCCACATACTGAGTATGGTGAATTCAGGATTTGTTCCTGACGGATGTATCGAATGTTGTGGTGAAAGTGTACAATATCTGCAGAGTGTCAAACTATTCGAATAGCCGCGTTCGCGGTTATGGACAGTTGGAGTGGCCATACTATTTCCCCGTCAGATGTTTTCAAAATGACTTGTGAAATGATTTGAGACCTTGACTTGACCACAACAGAGTTGTGGCATGAGATACAAGTTCCCACTTAGGTGTTATAAAACCTTAACTAGAATTCGTTGTTTCCAAACTTAGTAGAGGTAAATCTGGCTTTTTGCAAAACAACCCTAGAGCTTAGTGTCCTAATACAAAAACCCCTTTTACCTGTTAGTATTAGTTTGCGAGTACTTAAAAAGTACTCATGGCTTTGTCCCTGGCTATTCCCATGGCCAGACTATGAAGAGGAGTACCTGGAAGATGGACACCAGGAAGGTTATGACAACTAGGATCATCCCCCATCGTCAGCATTGCCTGTGACCCCGAAGATGGAGCTTCACCTATGCTACCGTTATTATTACGTATTCCGCTGCTTGTGTTGTATTAAGACTGGATCATGAGATCCTTATTTGTGTAAGACCTTATGTATGGTTTGTAATGGATGATGTACTGTGGTATCCAATTCTGTTATGTATCGCAAAAATGGGAATCCTGGGATTGCGATGTATGGCATAACAGGCATCTGGGATTAAAAATCCGGGTGTTGACAAGTTGGTATCAGAGCCATCCTGACCATAGGAGACCCTAGTTAGACTGGACGTTTGGAATAAAAAACTTAGTTTCAAAACCAAAGAAAGAAAATATTTACAAAAACTTATTCCCATTCTTATCCCCTTGTTTCTTTCATAAAAATTCATGTTCCTCAAAAACTCTTGCAAAATACATAAAAATTGACACACTTGATCACTCTACTAACTTACTCATCTTATATTCTTTTAGATGGACGTGAAGTACAACAAGTTTTACCAATTGGGAAATGGAGGAGACCTTATCTTTGAGAGGGATTTGGACCAGCTTTCGGAACTTCTGGAGCGTCCACACCCCAAGTTCTTCGGAGCCCAGCTCAATGATCAAGGAGGGGAAGATCTGTAGTGGCTAATTGTTGCAAGTCTCCGAGGAAAGATTGAACCTCCCACTGCTGAGGGAATTCAGTTTACCTTAAGAGAGAACAACTGGATCGATGGACTTGCCAGGGCCATGCAGGAAGCTCTTGCCCGTCTGTGTGGGCAGAGTATCAACCAGATCAAGGGTACCCGCTTTGAGTTTTTCCCAAGGCGTGATGCTAATGGACAACCCCTGGAAGCCCCATACCACCACGAGCTGAAGACTCAATTGGATCACCCTAGCTTCATGATGTACGATCGTCAGCAAGAATTGGACAACTGTCGTGACTACTCCAACCACAAGTCCGCCATCATCAAGACGAAGGATCAGACCATCGCCATGCTAGCGAAGGATCGCAAGTCTCGCCGTCGTCAGCTCGACAAGAAGGAGCGCATCATTGCCCGTCTTCGCCACCGTATCTCGTCTTTGGAGGAGACCATCCACGAGAGAGACATGCAGTTGGAGGAAAGGGAGAATGCCGGAGAGGATCTTCGTGGAGACCCCTACTCCTATCTCAGTGATCATGATGATTTTCTGGAAGATCAGGCTATGGATTTCTTCACGGATGAGGATGATTTCGCCTTCATCAATGACGATGAGGATGATGACTACAGCGACTCCGAGGAGTAGTAGCACTTGATCACTAGCGTAGGAAGTAGTATTCGGTCCCACTGTATCGTAGTTTCCAGAATGGTTCTTAAAACCATCTGCTTTTCTTGCTTTGTGGTGTGTGTTTGTATCGTGTGCTATGAGTGAATGAATGAAAAGCAAGTTACTAGAAAATCTGAGTCAAACTTTAAAAACTTTTCAAAGTCCCAGAACCTTAGAAATTTCCCTCTTTTCTCATGATCTATCTCAATCTTCAGATGCCACATGGAGGAAGTGGTTCATCCCCGGACCCGATGTTGCAGATCCTGCAAATGTTGGTTTCTGACCGCGAAGCTGAAAGAGCGGAACGTCAAGCCAACCTAGCCACCCTGCAATAGATAGCTCAGCTTGCCCACAACAACCAAGGCCACGGAAATCAGTACAACCATGGATCTAAGCTCAAAAATTTTTAGAACACCAACCCACCTGTTTTCACTAAGTCTGAAGAGCCCCTAGATGCCGACAATTGGCTGCAAACCATGGAAAATAACCTAGAAGTCGCTGGAGTGGAAGCTAACGATAAAGTTCTGTTCGCCACCCACTATCTAGCCGGAGATGCCAGGGCATGGTGGAACAGTGTTCGCGCAATAACCGGAGGCCAAATGATGACCTGGGAGGAATTCAAGGTCAAGTTCAGTAGAACCCATGTGCCACCGGGTTTGATCAAGAGAATGAGAGATGAATTCAGAGAACTGAAGCAAGGAAGGATGACCGTAGTGGAATACCGTGACAAATTTTTGTCATTAGCTAGGTATGCCCCGGATGAGATCGACACTGAAGCCAAGAAGAAGGAGAGATTCTTGAATGGTCTGCATGATGAGATGCAGACTGTGTTGGTCAATATTCCCTTTACGGATATTGAAGCCCTTGTCGACTATGCCATCCAGATGGAATGAAAGATCAACCAAGCCAATGAGAACCGCAAGCGTCGCATGATGCATCAGCCAGGAACCCATCAGACCCCAAAGTACCGCCCCAACCCATCTCCAGGATTTGCCCCAAGAACCAACAGACCCCCAATGAACCGTCCGACCTATCCCAACCGTGGAAACCCTAGGCCCGGAGAAAATCACAACAACCCCGGAAACACTAGCAATTTCAACCGTGCACCACCCAAGTTCAACAACAACAATGCTGCCACCAACACCAAAACTGCCCCGAGGACTAGAAGCAATGATGTGCCTGTTGCAGCAAAGGACAAGTCGCAAGTGACCTGTTATGACTGTGGAAATAAGGGTCACTACTCCAACGAGTGCCCCAACAAGAAGAATGCCGCAGCCCCCAATGCAAATGCCCCAGCTCAGCAGCTGCCTCGTGTTCAGCCCGGAAGAAGATTTGCCCTAGGGAATTCGCTCAACCGCAACGGCCGTCTTTTTCTCATGCATGCTGAAGAAGCTCAGGAAGCACCAGACGTCGTGCTGGGTACGTTTTATGTTAATGCAGTACTTGCAAGATTGTTGTTTGATTCTGGTGCATCGCATTCATTTGTCACCGAATAATTTGCATGCACTATTAAAATTCAACCAACAAAACTGAAGCATGTTAGGATTGTCCAAATTCCCGGTTCAACCACCAAAGCTAGGCAAATTTGCAAAGCCGTCCCTATCCAAATCCATGGCATAGATTTTTATGCTAATCTGATAGTACTCGGAACTAAAGGTTTCGAAGTAGTACTAGGAATGGATTGGATGTCCAAACATAAAGGATTAATTGACTGTGCCAAGAAAGCCATCACCATGACCAGTACAGCCGGAATATCAGTCGAGCATATATTTGAAACCTTACCTCGCCAATTCAAGTGCAACAAGAGTATAGCCCAACCTACCATTGACCAATTCCGGATAGTCTGTGAATACCCCGATGTATTTCCAGATATTTTGCCTGGTATGCCCCTAGATCGGGATATCAAGTTTATCATTGAACTAGTCCCCGGAACAGGACCCATAGCCCAGAGACCCTATAGTATGAACCCGTCAGAACTGACAGAACTGATAAAGCAACTGGATTCCATGTTGGAAATTGGATTGATTCAACCAAGTGCGTCACCTTGGAGATCACCTGTCTTATTTGTGGACAAGAAGGATGGAGGTAACCGTCTGTGTTCGGATTACATGAAGTTGAATGATGTCACCATCAAGAACAAGTACCCCTTGCCCAAGATAGAAGATTTGTTTGATCAGTTGACCGGTGCCAAAGTGTTTTCTAAGATTGATCTTAGAACTGGCTATCATCAACTCAAGATTCTCGCGGAGGATATTCCCAAGACTGCCTTTACAACCCGATATGTATTATACGAGTATACCGTTATGTCCTTTGGATTAACCAATGCCCCCGCTTATTTCATGAATCTCATGAATAAGATTTTTAGGGACTTCCTGGATAATTTTGTCGTTGTTTTCATCGATGACATTCTGATTTATTCCAAATCGGAAGAAGAACATGAGCTACACCTAAGGACCATTCTTGTAACCCTTAGAGAGTATCAGTTGTATGCCAAGTTTAGCAAATGTGAATTCTGGTTACAAGAAGTAGGATTCCTCGGTCACATTGTATCAGCCGGACGAATTGCCGTTGACCCTGCAAAGGTGAAGGATGTCAAAGATTGGAAAGCCCCAACCACTCAAACCCAAGTTCGTGCATTTCTAGGATTGGCGGGATATTACCGCAAGTTCGTAGAAGGATTCTCGAGTATCACCAGACCCATGACCCAATTGCTGAAGAAGGACAAGAAGTTTGAATGGACTGACAAATGTGAAGCGAGTTTTCAAGAACTCAAGAGAAGATTGATTTCAGCCCCAATCTTAATCATGCCGGATATCATGAAGCCATTCGATGTGTATTGTGGTGCATCCAAGATCGGTCTCGGATGTGTGCTAATGCAAGAAGGCAAAGTTATATCTTATCTGTCTCAACAACTAAAGCAACACGAGCAAAATTAAACAACCCATGACCTCGAACTCGCAGCCGTAGTTCTAGCCCTAAAGAAATGGAGACATTACCTGATGGGAAACCGTTATGAGATTTATTCAGATCACAAGTGAAGTATATATTCACTCAGAAGGAGCTGAATATGAGGCAGAGAAGATGGATTGAGCTAATCAAGGATTACGATCTGGACATTCACTATCACCCTGGTAAAGCCAACGTGGTAGCAGATGCCCTTAGCAGATTGCCGTGTTGCTTGAACTCCATGATTTTGAAGGAGCAACCAAGTTTGCATAAGGAGATGGAAGATTTCCGCATCGAATTAGTGAGTGAAGGATTTTTGGCTCGCATCGAACTTCAACCCACTTTGATCAGCCAGATCAAAGAGGCACAGAAAGGAAATGCTAGTATTGGCGGAATCAAGCGTCGTATTGGTACAGGCAAAGTACCTGGATTCACCGAAGACGAAGAAGGAGTTATGTGGTACAAAGGACGCCTTTGTGTACCAGCAGATTCTGAGTTGAAAGAAGTTATTCTGAAGGAAGCTCATGATACTCTTTATTCTATCCACCCCGGAGGAACTAAGATGTATCAAGATTTGAAAGAGCAATTTTGGTGGCATAAGATGAAAAGAGAAATCGGAAGCTATATCGCCAAGTGTGATATATGTCAGCGAGTCAAGGCAGGACATCAAAGACCCGCTGGATTGTTGCAACCCTTACAGATTCCGGAATGGAAATGGGATTCCGTTGGAATGGACTTTATCACCGGATTGCCTACTTCTAGTAGGGGAAATGACTCTATCTGGGTCATAGTGGACAGATTGTCCAAAGTCGCCCATTTCTTACCCGTCAAAACCACATATTAGAGTTCGAAGCTAGCGGAGTTATACATCGCTAGAATCGTTAGTTTGCATGGAGTCCCCAAGAACATCGTATCTGATCGAGGAACTCAATTTACCTCAAGATTCTGGAAGAAAGTTCAAGAAGGTTTAGGAACCCGCCTAGATTTCAGCACCGCATATCACCCTCAGACAGATGGACAAACGGAGCGATTAAATCAAATACTCGAAGATATGCTGAGAGCCTGTGTGTTAGAATATGGATCCAAGTGGGAAGACTGTCTGCCGTTTGCAGAATTTTCATACAACAACAGTTATCAAGCTAGTTTGCAAATGGCCCCATTTGAATTCATGTACGGAAGGAAGTGTCGCACCCCTTTGAACTGGTCGGAAGTAGGAGAGAGTCAGATCTTCGGACCCGACATCCTACGAGAAGCAGAAGAGAAGGTTCACAAGATTCGTGAGCACCTCAAGACAGCCCAGTCCAGACAGAAGAGTTATGCCGACAAGAGACGTCGAGACCTTGCCTTCAACATAGGAGATTTTGTGTATCTGAAAGTGTCGCCATTGAAGGGAATGCGGTGTTTCCAACTCAAAGGAAAGTTAGCCCCCAGATATATCGGACCCTTCAAGATTCTGAACCGTCGAGGAGAAGTGTCGTATCAATTGGAACTACCTGAAGAGATGTCAGCCGTGCACAATGTGTTCCATATATCATTACTTCGCAAGTGCCTCGAAGTTCCAGAGGAGACTGGAGTGTTCAAGAATATCGATCACCAGACCATAGAGATCAACAATGACCTGACCTATCCTGAAGTACCCATCCGTATTTTGGAAGAAGCTTTCCGAACCACCAGAACCCGAAGCATCAAGTTTATCAAGATTCAGTGGAGAAACCACACAGAACAGGAAGCTACCTGGGAGCGCGAAGATCACATCAGGACGGAATTTCCCGATCTCTTCAAATCCTAGGTAATCTTTTCGTCCTTTTTCAAATCTCGGGACGAGATTTTGTTTAAGGGGAAGGTTTGTAACATCCCAAAAATACTAAACTTGGATCACCAAACTCTAATCATCAAAATTAGGGTTAACAGAAACTTTTCTAAATAAAAATATGAAAGCATGCATGTGTGCATGCATCCCATTTTGAATTCTTTTGAATTACCTTGTTTATGTGTTTCTTTGCTTGTAAAAGGATTCTTAGGTGAAATAAACATCATCTAAACAATTCCCAAACTTTTCCCAAAGACAAATAAATCAAAACAAACAAAATGAGTGAATGGTCATTTTGACCAATTTAACTGTGCCTACTTTGGCTGTCCCAAACTTTCTGAACTTAACAGAAACTTGTTTGGATCTTTACACCCCTTGATAGTACTCTTAACAAAGTATCAAGGCCCACCTTGTGATCATCCAGAAACTTTCAAATGCATAGTTTCAATGATAATTCAAAATTGAATCTTTATCATATGGGAAGATCCCACTTTTTCAAAAACCACTCAAACAAGCTCAACTTTCAAAACCCAAGCATCTGCAGACTCACCAGCACCAACCTAGCACACCCACCAAAATTCTTTTCAAAATTTAAAACTTGAATTCTTGCGGCCATTTCATCAAACACCTTGCTGATTCAAATCAAATAAAATCTAAACACTATTGTGAGCAGTGATTGGAGCCTAACTTGTTCCCTCTCTAGATCACAGCAACCTTAGTAGATCATCTAGCCAACTAAACCAAGCACTAGCCCCATTGTAAGCTTGGCAATGCCATCAATGGTGAACAGCCGAAGCTCACCATGTCACCCCAGTGTGGACAACAAGCTAGGAGAGGAAACAAGCCTAGCCAACATGTCTGGGAGCAAGCCAACACCCCACCGCCACTCCCTGTCCAGCGCTCGGGCGTTGCCAACCCCTGGACCACACGCACAGACCGTGCCCAGCAATCCAGCAACCATGCCGAGCATGCGCCAGAGCGCCTCCCTCGACACACGCCCACAGACCGCGCGCTACCCTCGCCGCGTGCATACACGATCACCACCGACCCAGGAGACCGCCAGACATTCCCGTTCGCCGCCCCATGCCCTATAGCCACCGCTCGCCGTCGAAGACGCCGCCTCGGCCGCGTATCGCATCGCACGTTCCAAACCATTTGCCACCACGCCTACATGTGCATTAAAGCCGTAGAGCATCGCCAGGAGATCACCAAGCGATCGCCACCACCGGCCATGCCTCTAGCAGCCCGTAGCCATGTCGCCACCATCGCCTGCCCATCCCGTTCGGTCTCATCGTCGTGACTATAAATAGAGGCCACCCCCAGCCGAATTGAGCACACCATCTCACTCCCCTCTCCTCACTGATCGTTCCACCCTGTTCCCGAAGCAAGGCAAGCAGCGCTTTGCCAGAATTACACTGGAGCCCGCCGCTGCTGGAGAAGAAGGGAGCCAGCGATTGGAGCCTCCCCAGGAGAAGCTGCCGGTACCAGGAGGTTCGCCGTCGTCGACTTTGTCGTTCGCCCGCCTCGCCGACCCTCGCCTGAGCTCCGGTGAGCCCCCGACGACCCCCACCTGCCGCGTTAGGGTTCAGTCTCGCTGGCGTTTCCCGACATGGACGACGACCCTCAGCCGTTGGATTAGAACTAGATCGAACGCACCATATTGCCCCATACCGCTTCGCACCCCCTCGTCTCACTGACGCGTGGGGATAGCAACTTAACCAGCCCGCGTAAGCGTTGTGCTTAGCAGGCCGGCCCAGTATCGTTTCCCGCGCAGCCCAGTTGTTTGAATTTGGATTTTTCCATTTTCATTCAAACACACTTCTGCACCTAATTTCAAAAATCAACCCAGCTCGATTCAGTGAACCAAATTGAATGAAACCAATTTTTTAGAAAGGTCTGGAAGTGCTAAATCCAAGCGCGTTGGATTTATATCATTTGGATCTGTAGATCACTCTTGGTAAAAATAACAAGGCAGAACCTTTTCTGCATTCAAACATTTTCCAAATTTAAACCATAATAGCTTTTGAGTTGATTCCAACTCTCCAAAAATCACATTTAACCATACCTTTCAGAATATATAAAAATATATAGGTTTACTTATAGAAATAATAACCAAGTAATAAAAGAATGCCACATAAGCATTTCGAGTCACTTTATTTAATTAAAAATAAAAGGGTAAACCTTATTAAATTGTGACACCACTTTAAATCACATTCCCATGGACTAAAATATGTGGTGATGACATGTGTCAACATGATCCCAGGTTTGGTTTGGAGAATATTAAATCTTAAGTAGTTTTTCAATGAGTAGAAATTACTTTTCTAAAAAAATAAAAGGAATGAAACCAAGCTTTGATCTGGTAATGTTAGTGATGATGCTAGATCATCTATAGGACCCCTTTTTGTGGGATGAGTGCAAGTAGTTAAGTATTGTTTGGTGATTGTGTACCTCGTATTTATTCATAGACGCTAGTACCGACCAAGGACACGAGGAGGAAGGAGGATACTACGAAGAAGAAGCCGAGGAGAATTTCAACCACTGCTCTGCACAAGGCAAGCCAATACTTGCAAGCTAACACTTGCAATTTAGCAAGCTTACACTGATACTGATGCAAGCCAATACTTGCTTGTCACCATGCCAACTATATGCCTTAAGCATAGATGATCCTACCCACTTGATAAACCAATCCTAGTTTTTACTTACAAGCTTTATACTTTATTTCTTTATCAAAGCTATTACTTAGAGTTTTCTTAAGTAAATTGTAGATACTAGAAGGATATTTGAAGGTTGCATAAAGAGCATAAAATTTGGCCTAAGCTAGATAATCTTGATGTCATCTTAAGGCATGAGATTGAACTTAGTTAAACTCCACTAGTTACCATACCTCATTAGTACTTACCCCCACTTGTAGATGCTAGTGCTAAGAATAAAACTTGATCAAATTTAGATGGGAATACTTGGTGGAAAAATGGTTATGAAAACCTTGGAATGATGGATCATTCTATTGAAATGTTTTGGACATGTGTTTCCGAACACCAGATGATTTATGGTGATGAAAATGTTGAGGCATGAGCCTTAGCCCTTTATAAAACTGATGGTTGTCTGGATGCGATACCATTCCAATTTTACCGTACAACCATAATACCCGAGAATTGGGTAGGGCTTGACTAGAAACTTATATACCTTAGTATTAGTTTCCTCACAGCCAAGGTCTGAGCTGAAGCTACCTTGTGAAGATTGTCCCTCTTTGCAGTACCCAAGATGACAGTTGGTCATGGTTGGGAGGACAAACTCACAGGAGAGGTGCTTATACTAGGGCGTGTAATTGAAAGGTTAGGATTGATTATCCGCATACTGAGTATGGTGTATTCAGGATTTGTTCCTAACGGATGTATCAAATGTTGTGGTGAAAGTGTACAATCTCTGCAGAGTGTCAAACTATTCGAATAGCCGTGTCCGCGGTTATGGACAGTTGGAGTGGCCATACTGTTTCCCCGTCAGATGTTTTCAAAATGACTTGTAAAATGATTTGAGACCTTGAATTGACCACAACAGAGTTGTGGCATGAGAAACAAGTTCCCACTTAGGTGTTATAAAACCTTAACTAGCATTCGTTGTTTCCAAACTTAGTAGAGGTAAATCTGGCTTTTTGCAAAACAACCCTAGAGCTTAGTGTCCTACTACAAAAACCCCTTTTACCTGTTAGTATTAGTTTGCGAGTACTTAAATAGTACTCATGGCTTTGTCCCTGGCTATTCCCATGGCCAGACTATGAAGAGGAGTACCTGGAAGATGGACCCCAGGAAGGTTACGACAACTAGAATCATCTCCCATCGTCAGCATTGCCTGTGACCCCGAAGATGGAGCTTTGCCAACGCTACCGTTATTATTACGTATTCCGCTGCTTGTGTTGTATTAAGACTGGATCATGAGATCCTTATTTGTGTAAGACCTTATGTATGGTTTGTAATGGATGATGTACTGTGGTATCCAATTCTGTTATGTCTCGCAATAATGGTAATCCTGGGATTGCGATGTATGGCATAATAGGCATCTGGGATTAAAAATCCGGGTGTTGACAAAAAGTCCTATAAATAGAGGAAAGGGCGGGCAGGCTGGATTGAGCAGCCTATAAATAGAGGGAAATTCCTATAAAGAAAGGGTTCATCTTTAGTCCCGGTTGGAGAAACCAACCGCAACTGAAGGGATTACGAAAGACTGGGCCAGGCAGCACTAATAATAGGGGTGAGTGTCAACATTATGTCGTGCGTCTTGTACCTTGTCCCGGATGGTGTCACCAACCGGGACTAAAGATGAACCTTTAGTCCCAGTTGGAGACACCAACCGAGATAAAACATGAGTCAGCACTAATAATAGGGGGTGAGTGTCGACATTATGCCGAGCTTCTTGTACTATAAATAGGAATCCTTGTGAGTCCAGTCCTCCAGCCAGTTTCAGGGACACCGCTACGGCCAGTTTCAGGGAGATGCCGCCGAGCCCAGTCCTCCGGCATCTCCAAGAAACTGGTCATAGAGGCACTCCCTAATATGTGAAATTAGTTAGCTCCCAGGCGTATTGATCTAGTTAGAGAAGTTACAAGCTGCAAGATGGTTTTCGAGAGCAGGGATGCCACTACGGCCAGTTTCAAGGAGATGCCGCTGGAGCCCAGTCCTGCGGCATCTCCAAGAAACTGGTCATAGAGGCACTCCCTAATATGTGACCTCACGCGTTTGGATATCAGATATTAATGGTAAGTATGAATCAGGACTAAAGGCCCCCCCTTTAGTCCTAGTCCAGCCACAAAACGGGACTAACACACTCAAGATTGTTTGCAGACAACACTATAAAAATGGACACATGGAGCATCTTCACTCATAAAATGTTACAATTATTACACATCATTTCTTCGCGTGTGTTCCTTTCTGATCCCTCCGTATCCATGGAGCATATTCATTCATTAACATGATGCTTGGGTCATCCTTCACCACGAAGAGCGGAATTTCATGAAACTTATCACAATCTTCTGACATGTCTGTCTTGTCCTCCACTCCCACGATGTTTCTTTTTCCTAAAAGAACTATGTGGTGCTTTGGCTCATCGTCTGATGTATTATTTTTCTTATTTTTTCTTTTTCTAGGTTTGGTAGACATGTCCTTCACATAGAAAACCTGAGCCACATCATTGGCTAGGACGAATGGTTCGTATAAGTACCCAATATTGTTGAGATCCAACGATGCCATTCCGTATTTCTTGTCTAACTCAACCCCTCCTCCTGTCAGCTTGACCCATTTGCACCGAAACAAGGGGACCTTAAAAGTAGGTCCATATTCAAGTTTCCATATCTCCTCTATGTAACCATAATATGTGGTCTTTGACCCATTGTTGTCTGTTGCATCAAAGCGGACACCACTATTTTGGTTGGTGCTCTTTTTATCTTGGGCTATTGTGTAAAATCTATACCCATTTATCTCGTACCCTTGGAAAGTTGATATAGTCGAAGATGGTGACCTAGACAACAAGTATAGCTGATCTCCGAGAGTGTTGTTTTTGATGAGATGTTGCAACCAGCCGCCGAAACTCTTCATGTGTTCATCTCTAATCCAAGAGTCATGCTTTCCAGGGTTGTTGGAGCGTAAGATTTTCTTGTGTTCCTCGATATATGGAGCTGCCAAGATAGAATTATGTAGAACGGTGTAATGTGCTTTGGTGTAAGAATGTCCGTCCCTACATATTATTGATTTCCTTCCTAGAGTACCCTTTCCACTCAGTCTCCCCTCATACTGCGATTGAGGAAGACCAATCGTCCTAAGGTCAAGAACAAAGTCAACACAAAATCCAATGACCTCCTCTGTTCCATAGCCCTTGCAGATGCTTCCTTATGGCCTAGCACGGTTATGAACATATTTCTTTAAGATTCCCATGAACCTCTCAAAGGGAAACATATTGTGTAGAAATACAGGACCGAGAATGGAAATCTCTTCGACTAGGTGAACCAGCAGGTGCGCATAATATTGAAGAAGGATGGTGGGAACACCAACTCAAAACTGACAAGACATTGGACCACATCATTCTGTAACCGTGGTAGATCTTCAGGATTGATTATCTTCTGAGAGATTGCATTGAGAAATGCACATAGCTTCACAATGGGTACTCGAACATTATCTGGTAGAAGCCCCTCAATGCAATCGGAAGCATTTGCGTCATAATCACGTGGCAGTCATGAGACTTTAGGTTTTGGAACTTTTTTCTACCATATTTATTATTCCCATTATATCGACGAGAAGCCAGACGGGACCTTAATACTGCTTAGGCATTCAAAAGATATTTCCTTCTTTTGTTTGGTAAGAGCGTAGCTGGCATGACCTTGAAACCATTCTGGATGTAGGCCATCTAGGTCTTTCATACGTTGATGGTCCTTTCGTGCTTCCGGTGTATCTTTTGTCTTCCCATACACGCCCAAGAAGCCTAGCAGGTTCACGCAAAGATTCTTTGTCACATGCATCACATCGATTGCAGAGCAGACCTCTAAGAATTTCCAATATGGTAGCTCCCAAAATATAGATTTCTTCTTCCACATGGGTGCGTGTCCTTCAGCGTCCTTTGGAACAGATTTTCCACTAGGACCCTTTCCAACGGTTACCATTTGATCCAAATCTTTGACCATATCAAATATATCAGCACCAGTACGCTCCTTAGGCTTCGTCTGGTGATATGCCAGACCGTTGAAATGCTTTCCTTTCTTTCTTAAGGGATGCTTGGCCAAAAGAAATCGATGATGCTCATTGTATACATTCTTCTTACAATGTTCCAAATATATACTTTCAGTCTCATCTAAACAGTGTGTGCATGCATTGTATCACTTGTTTGACTGTCCTGAAAGGTTACTAAGAGCAGGCCAATCATTGATTGTTACGAAAAGCAATGCTCGGAGGTTAAATTCTTCCTACTTGTGCTCATACCACACGCGTATCCCGGGTTCGTGCCACAACTGTAAAAGTTCTTCCACTAATGGCCTTAGGTACACATGAATGTCGTTGTCGGGTTGCTTCGGACCTTGGATCAACACTGGCATCATAATGAACTTCCGCTTCATGCACAACCAAGGAGGAAGGTTATAGATGCATAGAGTCACATGCCAGGTGCTATGACTGGAGCTCTGCTCCCCAAAGGGATTCATGCCATCTATACTTAGACCAAACCTTAAACTCCTTGCATCATCTGCAAAGTCCGGGTACTTTCTATCGATTTTTCTCCATTGCGACCCATCAGCGGGGTGTCTCAACATCCCGTCTGACTTACGTTCCTCTTTATGCCATCGCAACAACTTGGTGTGCTCTTTGTTTCTGAATAAGCGTTTCAACCGTGGTATTATAGGAGCATACCACATCATATTGGCAGGAACCCTCTTCCGGGGGGCTCGCCCTCAACGTCACCAGGGTCATCTCGTCTAATCTTATACCGAAGTGAAGTGCATGCCAGGCATGCATCCAAATTCTCATACTCCTCACCCGGTAGAGGATGCAGTCATTAGGGCATGCATGTATCTTCTGAACCTCTAAACCTAGAAGGAAGACAACCTTATTTGCTTCGTACATACTGGCGGGCAATATGTTATCTTTTGGAAGCATATTCTTCATCATTTTCAGCAACTTTTCAAATGAGGAGTCATGTATAGCACACTCAGCCTTCCATCGCAGCAATTCTTCATCATTTTCAGCAACTTTTTCAGACCATTTTCGCAATTTGGGTACAACAAATTTTTGTGATCCTCTAACATGTGATTGAACTTCTCCCTATCCTTTTCAGTTTCACAATCTCTTCGTGCATCGGCAATGGTCCGACCAAGATCATCAGCGGGTTCATCATGTGTCTCTTCTTCATCCTCCCCTTCAGCATCCCCCATGGAAGTATCTCCGTACTCAGGGAAACCATGACAATTGTCATCCTCCTCCTCTTCTTCATTGTCTTCCATTATAACCCTTCTCTCTCTGTGCTTGGTCCAACAATTATATCTGGGCATGAAGACGGACTTCAAAAGGTGGTTGTGAAGCGTTTTTGAGTCAGAGTAATCCTTCTGATTCCTACATCCATTACATGGACAGAATACAAAACCATTGCGCTTCTTTGCATCAGCAACACAGATGAATTCATGCACACCATTAATGAACTTGCCAGAGCGTCGGTCAGTACCGTACATCCATTCCCGGACCATCTGTATTATAGTAAAAGTATATCAAAAACCATTACACAACATGATAAAATTATTACAAGTTATATTGAGAGCTTCTAGAGCATTAATTTTGAATTTTGAAAAATTTACATGCACCAATTTGTGAATTGGAGAAAACAATCAACATGATAAATGTTGAGTTTTTATTATTGTTCTATCACTGAAAACCTCATTCCATTCTAAGCTCTAAAACTCTAAAATTACACATTTCAATTTTTAGTAACTATGTGCCTAATCAAAATTTGTTACACATATATATATCAAAATCCTTCTAGCTACTTCTAGAGCATGCATTCATTGATCCATATCTCTATACTTCTAGAGCATTATAGAGCTAAAGTAGCAATAAGAGATGAAAGAATGAAGTTCTAACCTTTTAAAGCTTTGGATTTAGGTGTTGCAAACTAAATCTTGACAAATCTTGAGAAAAAAATGGCATGAACTCTCTTGCTTCTTTGAGAAAAATGGCCACCATATGCTTTAGGGCAGCAGGACAGGAAGCAGAATATATAGTGGTGGACAACTAGTCCCGGGCCGTGATATGACCCGGGACTAATAGTCCACGAAAAGACCAGCTGGCCTGCTCCAGGTCATTAGTCCCGGTCCATATTACGGACCGGGACTAAAGATCTGGTCCGGCCCGGGACTAGTGACTACGGCCGTTTCTAGCCGTTAGAGGCCTCACGGCCCGGGACTAGTGCTCCCACTAGTCGCGGCTTTGACAAGCCGGGACTACTGTTGGGGATATGCTATATGGGTATCCTCATAGAATGTCACTTATCCGGATAACCCGGTTGGCCCATAGTCGGTAGCATGGCCTATGGCCTGCTAGGCGGCCCAGTTAGATGGATCTAGAAGGGAGGCCCATGCCGGATAAAGGAAGGCTACGGTGGAGTCACCAACGTACCCGGAGCCTTGGAGTGCAAGATACACAAGACTAGTGATAGACGGTGTAGGACTCTGTAACCTGTCTGGCTAGGACTTTTCCCTGTAACCCTAGGACCTGGCGACTATATAAGTCGGGCCTATGGGAGCCTTTAGGGCATCGATTCACACAACCTCCACAGCGAACCAGTCCCTGTAACTCGGCGTATTGCCCTTATAGTGATTTTTAGCAGGAGTAGGATTCCGCCACCGTCGTGGGATCTGAACCTGGGTAAGCTGTGTTACCTCGTACCCGTCAACCGTCCGCCTTACCCCACGTCTCTAAACACGCACTATGAGGACCCCTCCATGGCGTACTCGTCGGCAATACCATGACAGTTGGCGCCCACCGTGGGGCAAGAGGTGCTTCAGGCTCTTCAGCGGACGAGGACCAAGATCTTCGCGGGAATCGGCGAAACCGTAGCCATCGATCGTGTTCTCTTCTCCGGCAATGTTCCGATCGTCCCTCATGACGAGTTCTGTATCCTGGCAAAGACGAACCCTACGGGGTGTTCAATCGTTCCTATCGGAGACATCCACCTCTTCATCGGCGAAACCGACTCGGGCACTAGTTCCCTGGGAGTCGGAGGAGCATCAAGACCCGCACGGACCGCCTACGGGCAGGATACATTCACGGAAGGATCGATGTCGGATCTCTCTTCGGAGTTTGCCGGCAAAGATCAGAAAGCACCAAGGCCCGCACGGACCTCCTACGGGCAGGATACGTTCGTGGAAGGATCAACGTCGGATCTCTCCTCGGAGTTCGCCGACAAAGATCGAAAAAATTCAAAGCCCACCCAAACCGCCGCTGTGCAGGATATAATGGTGGAAGATCACTGCAAATCCGCTGGCTTCGTCCGTGCGTATGGACAGCAGAGATCCAAGTTCATCGGCGTGGTTACCATCTTCGATCTGGCGTGCTACGTTTAGAGAGAGGGCGAAAACCCCCGCGATTACCTGGCCAGGTGGCTCCGTATACAAGCCGATATGGCCCACTACCCCAATGAGGATGTTATGTATCACTTTGTGGAAGGACTGGACCATGGCACGCTTCTCCAACATTCTCTAAGACGGCAACAGGCGTTAGGACGCCTTACCTTCGAAGGTATGGTGAACACCGTCAACAACTACGCGGAGGCCGAAGCGGCAGCTCAGACAGCACTTGCGCTCATTGACGGAGCCCCTCCGATTCAGCCACCGCCACCACCTCCTCCGGCCACCATCGTCGCAGCTGCACCACCGCCTCCAGTCATCGTAGCTGCTGTTGCACCTCCACCGCCCGTCATCGAGGAAGTCCTGGCAGCCTCTGACTCTGTCATTGACACGCTTTATGCTGACTTCAGTGCAGATTCAGAGGAGATAGATTTCAGTCCAGAGGAACTAGACTCCGCCATGCAGGAGATGGAGGAGGAGTACAAGCGCGACGAACAAGCCAACAATGTCATCACATCCCGAGAGGTGTTCGTCACCATCGGGACGGCGATGGATGAAGATCAACCCGGACGAGCTCCGCCTACGATGGCACCTGGAATGCGCGGAACCCTATGATGGCGGCATATCGAGACGAAGTGGACGAGATACCCAAGAGCTTCTTGGGCTACGAAGTCAAGTATGTACCAAGGGAACAAAACGAGGCGGCTGATCTGCTGTCTAAGCTTGGATCAGGGTGCAAGCGAATTCCGCCAGGAGTTTTCCTAGAGCAGCTGCGCACACCATCCGTGAAGGGAGTCGACATCGACAACCCGGATAGAGCTGACTCTTTTGTCAACATGATGACTAAGGTCCCTCCGGCTTGGACAAAACCGTTCAGGGAATACCTAGAACATGGAACTTTGCCCGACGACGAAGTCGAAAGATGGCAAATAGTACGGCGAGCAAAGGGCTATACCATAATCAATGGGCAACTCTACAAAAGGAGCACTACTGGTGTATACATAAAGTGAGTTTCCCAGCTAGAAGGTATGGAAATCCTGCGCGAAATCCATCTCGGAGATTGCGGGCATCACGTCGCTCCTCGATCGTTGGTCGCGAAAGCCTTCCGGCAAGGATTCTATTGGTTGACTGCGAAGGCGGACGCCGACAAGCTGGTTGAGACATGCATGGGATGCCAGTATTATGCCCGACAACCACATGTTCCTGCTGAAGAACTACGAACAATACCAATAACTTGGCCATTTGCGGTCTGGGGGCTAGACATGGTGGGACCTTTACAGACGACACCTTGTCGGTTTACGAATCTGCTTGTAGCAGTTGACAAATTCGCTAAATGGATAGAAGCTAAACCCATTAGAAAGCTTGATGGGGCAACTGCCCTCAGGTTCGTCCGAGATCTAGTGGTGAGATTTGGTCTCCCACACAGCATTATCACCGACAACGGCAGCAATTTATCACTCGGAGAAGTGGAGGCATATTGCTGGGAGAAAGGCATCCGACTTGACCTTGCATCTGTGGCACACCCACAATCCAATGGTCAGGTTGAGCGAGCCAATGGATTAATTCTGCAGGGAATCAGGCAACGTCTTAAGGCACTGCTACATAGAGCAGCTGGAGCCTGGGCGGAAGAATTGCCATCTGTGATGTGGATTTTATGGACTATACCCAACAGATCCACCGGCTACACCCCTTATTTCATGGTATATGGAGTAGACGCCATCCAGCCTTCCGACATTCTTCACGATGCACCAAGAGTTGCCGCCTATGACGAGAATGACGCTGAAGAATCCAGACGCCTAGATGTGGACCTTCTCGAGGAGGAGCGCGTTTTAGCATGCCAAAGATCCACCATATACCAGCAGAAGCTACGCAGCTACCATAGTCGCCGCGTTCGGCATCGCTCGTTTAAAGAGGGGGATTTGGTGCTCTGACTTAAGCAGAAGAAGTCACACAAATTATCCCCGCCATGGGAAGGACCATTCATCATAAGCAAGCGACTTCTCAATGGGTCTTACTACCTTGTTGACAATCGTGAACTAAAGGATAGACCCAACAAGGATCATAAGCGTAAGCGACGTGACCCGGATGATGACTACCCGGAGCTTGATCGGCCATGGAACATAACACAGCTACGTCCTTTTTACACTTAGCATTTTTTTATCTAATTCTGTATCTCTTATATGATCAATGAAATAAAGCTCTCTGGTTCACTCATATTTCTGAGTCTTTTACCTCCTTTAGTGTTCATTTTTGGATCATGTAAAACCTTTATGCACAAGTCTTGCATTTACACTTGTGAAAATTCCGCCTACGGGCGTTAGCTTAAGTTTTCTGGTCTACACGTTCTTTGTTGTTTTTATGTGGATTCTGGGGTAGTGACTTTTGGCACTTATTGTCGACGATTTTGTGCTCAGGTTATTGACGATGCCATTGGGCATCATCACTTGAGTGCATGGTTTCGACAACGAGTCTTCCGACGCACGAAAAGTCAAGCATAAGAACCAAAGTAATGGATAAGCCAGCACTTGCTTAAAAAATATATACATGCTGGAAACTAGTTCTTAAGTAGCAGGAAATAACAACCATTGTTTTCCGCCTTAAGTTACATCATCAAGTTTTTTCCACGCATACACCAAAGGTGAAACAAGTATTACAAAGTTGCTTTTCATTCCTTTGGCGCAAGAGACTTGGAAGCAGCATCATCACCAGCTGGAGAATCACCCTCAACGTCGGCACTATGGTGGGACTCGGAGGAGTCTTGGTTGACGCTGTCGATGGTGTTCATGAGAACAAAGACGTCGATGTCCACCAACTCGGCAACTCTGGTGTCATAACCCGCGAGTGACGACAAGATGGCTTCGTGATCAATCTCTTTGCCGCCATCGTTAACGTCAGGAATACCATAGGTCACCGTATCGACGTCGGCACCTTCGTAGTGTGCCTTCACCATTGACAGTGCCATCCTTGCGCTAGCCCGTGCACATGAAGCTTTCCAGCTTGTGATACGCTCGGGGGCTCGGCGCAGAATCTCCGAGTACTTCGCCATGGAGTCCGAGGCCTTGATGTGTATCTGGAGGGGCTTGGCAATCTCTTTGGCTTGGGTGATGGCGGTGTTGATGAAGTTGCCGGCAAGAACCATGCATTCCTTGGCTGGAGGAGGCGATCTGGTTAAGCCCATAGGAGCTTCAAATTCCGACAAGGAACGCATGAGTTGAACAATTTAAACTATCCAGACTACAGAAATACAAGGCGGAGGAACCTTACTGAAGATGCTGGCCTTAGCCTGCCAGAGGGTGTTCGCCAGGGATTCTTTTTCTTGTTGGAGGAGCTTATACGCCTCGCTGTGGCGATGGTTTTGCTCATCAGCAGCTTGCTTCTGATCTTTTAAGATCGCAAGCTCCTCCTTCAAGCGATTGATTTCCGCGGAGGCGGAGTCCTGCATGGCCTTCATGGAATCCTCATGCATTTTCAGCATCTCTTCCCTCTCCTCCTTAAGGATCTTGTTCTCGCTGTCCAACTGGTGGATGTGCTTGGACTGCTCGACAATATCCTTGGCCTTGGCAACATGTTCTACAAAGTCGAAGAAAACAAAGTACACAGTGAGTACTCGGAGAATGTAGGCACAAAACCAAGACGGAATGCGCAAAAAGAAAACAGACTCTTGTTTTTGATGATCTGTTCCTTCAAGATGGCAGTTTTACCCTTTTCGGCTTCAAGATCCGTGCGCATCTTGTGGTACTTGTCGTTGGCCATGCCCCTCCGAGCATTCTCGTTCTATGGAAAAAATAAAAAATTTAAACCGTTGTTTAGTCTACTTGGAGCATCTAGTCGAAAACTTTCCACCTAGACGCTCGGGGGCTACAGCGAGAGTTTTTACTTGGCAATATGCTTAGCTTTTCTTTAAGCATCTAGTCAGAGCTAATTCAGTTCTCGATTAGAAGCTTGGGGGCTACAGTATAAAGTTTTTAACTCGGAATCTGCTTAGCTTTTCTTTAAGCATCTAGTCGGAACTAATTCAGTTACAACTACAGGCTTGGGGGCTACAGTATTGAAAAATTATAAACACTGCGTATGCTACTCTTAAAGCATCTAGTCGGAATAATTCATTCCATCTAAATGCTTGGGGGCTACAGTGAGAGTTTTTTCTAACTTAGTCACTTTTAGAGCATATAGATGCAAAACCTATGGTTTTTCGTCTACATCCTCGGGGGCTACAGTGGGATACTCATATGAAATGCAAAAGGAAAAGTAAACTTACAAGTGTGATGATCTTGAGGTTCGTAGCGCTCTCGGCTAGAAGTTTGCCAAAGGAAATACTATTTCCTCGCAATATTTCTGCCTGTCGGAGGAGCTCCTCAAGACCGCATGTCGGAAATGTCGGTGCTGCTCCAGGAACCACAGATGTGCTACTCGGCGTAAGCGTGGGGTAGACTATATTTGGGAACTCAAAGGGTTTCTGGGGAGCAACGGCGCCGCCTTCGGCAGAAGTACCGGCTTCCACCACCGCCTTGCCGACACCGATGGCATCCTTAGCCGGAGCTTCAGCCATTTTTTGAGCGGTGCTCTCCTGCGTTGCCTGCTCGCTGACAACTGCGAGTTCGGTAGAGGCACCAGAGTCCACTTCCATGGCGGAAGGGCCTGATGCCTACTTAGCTTGTGAGCTTGCCGGGGCAGACGAGGGCTTCACAGAAGGAGTAGTAGGGCGATGGCGGGGGAGGCTTCGTGATGCAGCATGTCTTTGATATTTCGAGAAGCCCCTGATGTTTTGGAGGTCTTCTTGAGGCTGGTCGTGGCTTTCTTCCTAAAACGTGCAAAATGCATAAGTACATGAACAAGACAGATAAATAGACAATGTCGGAGAATGAGAAGCTTACACTAATGGGGGTGCTTTGGCAAAAATCCCGGTGGTTCTTCTCTTTTCCGCCTCTAGGGCGGCAGTAGTCTTTTTGGACGCTCCACCCTCCGTCTTCTTCTTCTTGCCTCCGTCGGCAGCGTCAGAGGTGGAGCTCTTCCGCTTTCGCGCCAACGGGACCTCGTCGTCGGACACGACCGTGACTTCCTTCATCTTTGGATCGTAGATTTGGGCAGCCAGGTTGCCCTCCTCTAGATCGCTAAGCTGTTAAGTAAGAAGTCACCGTGTTAGACAAAATGACATTTGCAAGACGGAAGAACTGGAGTATATGTCATACACGGAAAATAAAAACCTACCTTTGGCCACTTGCCGTCTACGAACATGTCGTAGGTGATGGTGAAGCCACGCTTCTTATCCTTCACCTTGACGATGTCCTTAAGGCGGAGCTTGACGGATTCGCTCGAGGTCCACGGAGATGCGGAGACTATCCCTTCTATCGTTGGTATACTCGTGCATGTACTTCACGCGGTGCTGCAGAGGTTGGATTCGCCTGATGAACCAGCACATAGCTAGGTCCAAGCCAGTCAAACCCGCCTCTACAAACCATTCGATCCGCCTTATAGCGCGAGAAGCGTCGAGGTCGGAGGGAAGGGAGGCTTGGGATCTCCATGTGGAAACTTCAGTGGTGGATCCATCCACGAAGTCCAGGTACGTTAATTCTCGGCCCGCCAGAGGAATGTCGAGGCCGTAAAAGTACGTCTGCTGCCAATTCTTGCAGGACTCGTGGCCGACGATGTCGGGGAACCGCCGGCCAGGTCGAATCTTGAAGCTTATGGTGCCGTAGTTCCTAAGCTCCTCCTTACTATGTCCGGCTTCACGTTTGACGGTGAAGAAGTACACAAAAAGGTCTAACCTAGGCCTTATCCCTAGATATCCCTCGCAAAGTGCCGCGAAGTTGCTAAGCACTAAGATACTATTGGGGGAAAGGTTATGGGGCCGGACCCTATAGTGGTTTAAGACGGAGAGGAAGAAGTGGGAGATGGGTAGGCAAACGCCGCGTACCAGCTGAGATTTTAGGTACACCTTTTCTCCGGCTTGGGGAGAAGGTGTCACCTCGCCGGCCGGCGCCGCCCGCCAGGCAAGCCCCTCCGTCGCGGGGAGGTAGCCTTCGGTGACCATCTCTTGGATATCGCGGTCGGTGATGTCCGAGCCGCGCTAGTCTCCCTTGTGCGAATCTAGCTCCTCCTCCAGTGGCTCTAGCGCCGCAAAATTTTGGTCGCCGCCGGTGGACTCGATCACCGCCGATGTGGGGATGACCAAGCCCTTTGGGGGCACGACGATGGAGCTCGCCGTCTTCATCGCAGCTTCGCCCAACGCCGCCATTGATGGGGAGGTGCTGCTGCTAGCCATGGGGTGAAGGTTGGGTGCGACTGGTGCAGATGGGAGCTAGGGTTTTTTTCGAGGTTTCTCGCGGAGAGATCGAGGAGACACGCGGCTGGAGGAAGAAGATGATGCGAGGAGAATGAGGTAAAAAGTGGAAAATTCCCCACGGTTACTATTTATCATCCTCGGCGTCAAGATTCGTGCAGCTTGATCGGACGGTTGCCGCGTAGACAACGTGTTCGCGAACGTGCGCGGAAATTTCGCCACGTCTCCAACCGTCGCCGCCAATGGTTCGTATCGCTCACTTGAGAAAATCGGATATGATTGTGTTCTCTGCATGTGTGAGTTACGAGGTGTCGCTGACCTAAGCCTACGTCGTCCTAGCTGACAAGGGTAGATGAGCCGTCACATTGAAGATTCCGACATAGACGGATTCAATCCGACTATGGAAAAGTACAATGGAAGACTCAACATTTTTCCGGCTTACAAGTTTAAGACGGAGAAAGTTTTGCAGGGTTCTTTGGGAGGACTACAAGATATTGCTTGACGATTTGCCGACATCCAACTAGACGGAGCATTCATCTGAAGAGGCAAGACGGCGCAAGATCTCGGAGTTCTCCGGGGGCTACTGTTGGGGATATGCTATATGGGTATCCTCATAGCATGTCACTTATCCGGGTAACCCGGTCGGTAGCATGGCCTATGGCCTGCTGGGCGGCCCAGTTAGATGGATCCAGAAGGAAGGCCCATGCCGGATAAAGGAAGGCTACGGTGGAGTCACCAACGTACCCGGAGCCTTGAAGTGCAAGATACACAAGACAAGTGACAGACGGTGTAGGACTCTGTAACCTGTACGGCTAGGACTTTTCCCTGTAACCCTAGGACCTGGCAACTATATAAGTCGGTCCTATGGGAGCCTTTAGGGCATCGATTCACACAACCTCGCACAGCGAACCAATCCCTGTAACTCGGCGTATTGCCCTTATAGTGATTTTTAGCAGGAGTAGGATTCCGCCACCGTCGTGGGATCTGAACCTGGGTAAGTTGTGTTACATCGTACCCGTCAACCATCCGCCTTACCCCACGTCTCTAAACACGCACTGTGAGGACCCCTCCATGGCGTACTCGTCGGCAATACCACGACAACTACTGGCCTTGTTCACGTCGAACCGAAGATGGTTTTTCTAGTAGTGTAAAACGTGGGGTCATCTATATCTATATCTATATCTCCTCGAAACAGGATGATGCCCAGCTTTATAAATAAAGCAACATCCATACATGAATCCATACAACCACACCACACAGAAGTTCACACACAGCCGGCACACACACGGCCACACACTGCCGGACCAGGCATAGCCTAAGTCTAGCGCATGCCAACCAACACAAACACAGACAGCTAAAGCAAGATAAAACCACCATCCGGAAGGGCCCTCAGGGGCCAGACGAAGTAGCAAGCCGGCGAGCCGCCGCAATCAGGTGCTCCAACATCTCGTTCAGCCGCGCCTTCTTGCGCTGTCTACACATCGGGTACCACTGCTGCAAGAAAGCCAGAAAGGTGAAGGTCGAGTCAGAAGCCCGCCGAAGAAAAATACGCTCAATGACCATCTTGTTCCTAATGTTCCATAAAGCCCAGGTCATTGCCGCAAACATCAACCAGAAGAGGCGCCTCCTCCTCCTAGTATGGTTTGCGGCGGCCTCCAGGAACTTCCCAAGGTCTGAGGCCTGCCACTCAGGCCCCAGGGCCTCGTGGACAAAGTTCCAAAGGAAACGAGCAGCGGGACACGAGAAGAAGATGTGCAGACCTGTTTCTGGGACCACACATAACGGGCAAAGGCCCCTGCCGCTTGGCCACCTCCACACCCGAGGGAAGCCGGTCACGTAATAACTGCCAAACAAAAATTTTGATCTTCAGAGGTAGGGGGCCTTCCACAATGGTGAGACCCATGGCCTCTCGGGCCCTCTAAATAGGGCCTTGTAAGCCGAGCCCACCGAAAAGAACCCCAAAGGGGTGAGGCACCAAGAATGGGAGTCCGAGGATTGCGCCAGAGACAGCGGAAGACTGTCCCTCAGCCCCTCCCAGGAAGCCAGATCGGCCTCCCCCAGGTTCCTCCGGAAAGCCACCTTCCACGACCCACCGTGGAAGGCCTCCCCAACCAGGATAGTGGGGTCAGCGCAGATCGCAAATAACTCGGGACACTCGCGACGCAGAGGGAGATGGCTGAGCCAGGGATCGAGCTAGAATAGGGTATCCCTTCCATCGCCTATGGAAATGGACAACCCTTTCCGGATAGCTGGCTTGATGTCCTGGATGGCTCTCCAAAACTGAGAGCCCTCCCGGCGTTCGCAATCCAGCAGCGGCCGGCCCCGCAAATACTTCGCCTTAATCAACTATAGCCAAAGGCCCCCGTCATCTTTCAGGATCCTCCACACCCATCGAAGCAGCAACGCCACATTCATGTGGTGGGACGCGATGATACCTAAGCCCCCTAGCGCCTTGGGGGTGCAGATATCAGCCCAGTTCACCATATGGTACTTTTGATGGCCATCATTGGCCATCCAAAAGAACCGGGAGAGCTCCTTGTCGAAGTTCGCATGAACCCCCTCCGGCAGGAGGTACATCCCCATCATGTACATAGGGAGGCTAGAGAGGCACGAGTCGATAAGGACCGTCTTGCTCCCCTTGGAGGTGAACCTCCCCTGCCAGGGTTCGGATTTCGCCTTAACCCGACCCATGAGGGGCTCCAGGTCCCTAATCAGGATCCTGGAGTCCCTCACTGGCATCCCTAAATAGTTTAGGGGGAAGACCGCCAAACGGCAGATAAGGTTATCCGCGATACTCTGATGATCCTCTTCGGAATACCCCAACACCATGACTTCACTTTTATCAAAGTTGATCTTGAGGCCCGACATAGCCTCAAAGCACAGGAGCATGAACTTCAGGTTAATGATATCCTGCTCCGAGCCCGCCACCATAATCATGGTATCATCCGCATATTGGAGGTGGGTCACCCCCCTCCAGGGATAAGATGCCGAACCACACTTGAGATGTGGCCGGAATTCTTGGCCTTCTCCAAGATTTCCGCAAGGGCATCAACCGCAGCATTAAACAGGATAGGGCAGATCGGGTCCCCCTGACGAACCCCACAGGAGGGTTTTAAATAGGGACCCACCTCCCCATTTATGTTTATAGCTGTGTTCCCGCTCATGACGATCTGCATGATCCAACCTATCATGCGATCATCCACCCCACGACGCTGGAGGACCTGGCGGAGGAAGGCCCAGTCTAGCCTATCATAGGCCTTCTGAAAGTCGAGCTTCAAGAAGACACCCCGCTGGTGACTCACTTTGACCTCATGAATAATTTTATGAAGAGCCAGGATCCCGTCGTGAATATATCTCCCTTTTAGGAAGGCAAACTGGTATGGATGCGTCAGACGCTCCATAATTGGGGCAAGCCTGCACGCGCACACCTTGGAGATGATCCGCTGGATCACATTTATAACAGTGATCGGGCGGAACTGGCGAATATCCGTGGCCCCCACAATCTTGGGGATCAGGGTAATAACACCAAAGTATAGTCGGGCCATCACGAGGGTCCCAACATAGATTTCCTGGAACATAGGCATAATGGCCCTCTGTATCTTCTCCCAGAACCTTTGGAAGAAGACAACCGGGAGGCCATCGGGACCAGGAGCCGAGTTAGGCTTCATCTCCGTGATGGCCAGGAGGACCTCCGCGGGCAGGAATGGGAGCGTGAGACCCGCATTCTCATCATCAGAGACCATGGCCCCAACTGGCCAGAAGTCCGCCGCTAATTCCACCCCTGTACGGGGTGCTGCCGAGAATAATTCCTTATAGAAGGAATAAATATGGGTGGAGATATCCCTGGCACTCTCCAGAAGATTCCCCTCCGCCCAGAGGCAAGGGATTGAGCACTTCCTACGACGACCATTCGCAATGGCACAGAAGTAAGCCGTGTTCGCATCCCCCTTGAGGAGCCAGTTCTGCCGACTCCGCTGTCGCCAAAACGTCTCCTCGCCTCGAAAAATCTCCATTAAGGAGTCTTCAAGCGCATATCGCTGGAGCCAGTCCTCAGCCGATAAGCCCCCGGCATCAGCCTCCCGGTCTAGGGCCTCTAGGGCGGATATGAGACCACCTTTCCTGCGTCTCAAGTCCGCCCCCAAGTTAGCACCCCACCCCCGCATGAACTGGCGGGTAGTCATCGCACAAAAGTGCCAGACGTCTATGGCCGAGCGCACCTGGGGAACTGAGGTCGCGGCCGCCTCCCATTTGGATTGAACCATCTCCATGAACCCGGGCTGTTGTAGCCAAAAGTTATCAAAGTGGAAACGATTCAGTCGCGGGGGCGACCCCCTCCAGTGGAGAGCAGGAGTGGGCAGTGATCCGACCCGATCCTCGTAATCGCCCTCAGCAAGCACAGAGGATACGCAAGCTCCCAATCAACCGAGACTAGGACCCTATCCAGCACGATCAGGACTGAGTCAACCCGGTTGTTGGTCCACGTGAACCGCCCCCCACTCGAGAGATCTCTCGGAGGGTAAGGTCAGCAATACAATCATTAAACATCCGCATCCGAGGGAAGTCAATATTATTCGAGCTCTTCTCTTCTGGAGATCGAATTAAATTGAAGTCCCCGGCCACGACCACATGGGTGGAGCAGCTCTCCACCTTGGCAGATAATTCTGCCAAGAAAGCTGGGGATCTCCTATGGTCTGCGGGGCCATAGACAATAATAGCCTCCCACCTAAGGTTACTCCGTCTGTGGGTGAGTAACATACTCACAAAAAACTCCCCCGGTCCATATCCTCAACTTCGAAGGTATCCTCCTTCACCCCAAGGAGGATCCCTCCGGAGAGCCCATTCGCCGGCAGCCAGTGCCAGACGAAACTATGACGACTCAATCCCTGCAACTCCGGGATCGAGAAGTCCTGACTAATCGTCTCCTGCAAGCCCACAATGTCCACATCCTCCTGCCTTAAGTAATCACGAAGCTGCTGGCGGCGCCCATCGTGGCCAAAACCACGGATGTTCCAGATGAAGGCAAAGATTGCTTCAATCATTGGGACACCTTCGGGTTTGGCCCACTGCGTGGAGCCGAACGAGCCCTACCAGCGGTCGAGGACTTGGACACAGGTTTAGGAGGCCTCCCTCGCTGTCCCCGCACCTGGGGGATGGCAGAGGGAGCCTTACCACTCCCCTGGCGAGACGAACCACTCCCCCTTGTGCCCCGACTTTGTGAGCCGGCGCCGCTAGAGGCTTGGGGCACTGTCAGCTTCTCGCGCTCCGCCTCAGCACGAGCTGCCTCCAGTGCCCCATCATAGGTCTCCTTCGCCTTAAGCGCTGCAATCTGCTCCAATCGGGGGCCACGTTCCCCACGGAACACCACCCTGCTGTCTCTAGCGATTGCATCTAGCTGCTCAACAGGGACATCTTCCAACACAAAGAACGTAGACCCCGAGGGAGGGGAGGGAACTTGAGATGGGGATAGAAGGGAGGAGGACGAACCTGAATCGAGGTTTCGGACCGCGGTCCGCGAAACCGCCTGCTAGAGGATGGTCGGCTCCCTCCCCTCGGACACCGTCCCGGCACCAGCAATCCTAGCACTGGCGCGAGAGGGAGGAGGCGGAGGCGGCCTGGGCCGGTGACCAGTACAGGGCTTGGATCCAGCCTCAGGAGTGTCGGGGAAGACTGAGACTGGTTCCCCGACCGGCAGGGTCGGGGTCGCCGGCACCAAGGTAGGAGATCCCCGCGGCGAGGCCGTCGTGGAGCCGGGGGAAAGAGTGTAGCAGACGATCCCTGGCGAGCGATGTGAGGTTGGCGGCGCCACCACCAACCCCTCACTGGACGACGCACGGAGCTCAGGCGGGCTAGGGTGCGATGCGGCCTTTAGGGCTGCAAACCTAGAGAGACCCAAGAACTCGAACTCGCCACCCATGTTCGATCCATAGGGGACCAGGCCCATGTCCTCAGAGACTAGAGGATCCGGACGGAGGCACCGAGGCACGTCCACGGGCGGCAGAGTCAACGAGAGGACCGGGTCCCGAGCTAGAGCCATCGTGCGCGAAGGAGGCCCCCTGAGGGCGCAGAAGGGGGAGGGGATCCAAAGGCACAGTCGGCTCCGGCTCAGAGCGCTCGGGGTCATCCCCAGAATCATCACTGGACGAGTCATCAGCCCCACCCTGCTCCGGGCCTCGACGATGGTCCGAGGGGCCCGGGGACTGGCGGGACCCCTCCTGGTCCATCTCCAGCTCCACCGTGAGAGTCCGACCCGCAGACCCGAAGTAGAAGGTAGGTAGTGTGCAATCGAGCTTTGACGGGTCCGGATGCTTGAGAAGCACCCACACCGGACCCTGACCACCCAGCGACCTCTCATCAAGACAGACGAACTTGCCAATCGCCTGGGAAATCAGCTCGATAAACTTCTCCTTTTGAGCTTCCTCCGGGATCCCATGGATACGCACCCAAACCGAAGACAGGGAGGTGGTTGTGTTCGAGTGGACACAGGACTCGCGGATGGCCACCTTGATGTTATGCAGTGGCAGGATCGAAGTCTGACTCTAGGAAAGGGTCCGCAGAGCCTCCATCGAAGGAAAGATCACCGAAAACACCATGGGGGCAGTCTCCCTCACATTCAACGCGAAATCAGAGTCCAACAACTCTAGCTCCGCGCGGATGGTGTCCGCAGTGACCTCCACCTCCAGAGTGGGATCCTGGTCCGGGAGCACGCGGACCTCGGCCAGGTTCTGGGGCACCGACAGCTCGATACCACCCAGATCAATGCAGTAGAACCCCAATCCCAGGTCAATGCCATGCCCCAAGAGCTCCAGGGTGCTGCGCTCGCGGTGAGGGGAGCGGGCAGTGCAGTCCAGAACCCGGTGGGAAGGGTCTCTACAAAACAGACAGTTCTCGGGTTCCTTGCAATCCGAGCAAAAATGGCCCACCTCGCAACAGTTGAAACACTTGTTGCGCGTCAGAGACTTCTGGTGAGCGGCAACCACCCCAACCACAGATGACCCCCCCTGGGTCAGTCCCTGGCTCGCGATGATCGCCAACGGCTCCCTCGCGCCAGCCTGCTACAGTGCCGGAGGTTGCCCACTCTGGCTCCCTCCCGCACCCGCTGCCCCGGTCGCGGTCCCCGACTTCTTCCGCTTCTTGTTCTTCCTTTTCTTGGCTCCAGCACCCTCCTGAGGCGCCACGGAACGCGAGCCCTGCCCAAAATCGCGCCGGGGAGAGCAATGGTTATGGTCCTGAGGGCGGCCATCACTGCCACGTCCCTGGAATAACCTGTCGGCCGCCTCCCCCCGTTCCAGTTCAGCCCGCAGCTCGCGCTCCGAGAGCAGGGCCGCAGGGGAGGGTTGCCGACGACCAGGGGAGCGGCCCCGAGGCGGAGAAGCCCGGCGCGGGGGGCGAGGGGACGGGGCCCTGGTGTGCTGGCCCCAATGGGAGGCGTCCCTGCGCTGCAGCCGCGGGGGGGGGGGGGGGGGGGGGCGGAGGCCACCCCTGCTACTGGCCTGGGAGGACGCGCGAGGAGACAGGCGGCGGGAGGAGAGGCGGCCCTGCTTCATGACGACGGCGGCAAAGGAGAGGTTCAACAGAGACGGCGGCGAGTGGGGAGTAACCTGTCGATCAGAGGCGGCGTGACGGGAAATGTCTGCAGCCGACGCCGGTATCCCGAGCCCTAGATCGGACGCCCCCTTGTGGAGCCACAGCCAGGCACCCACGGCAGGAGCTGGGCCGGCCATGGGCCGCAACGGGCGTGGCGGCGTGGGTATGGCCCGAACGTCCTGGCTGCGCCTGGGCACAAGTTGGCCCACCAGACGACAGGGCCCACACGCCAGCCCACCCGGGAGAGGCCCAGGCCCAGAGCGTCCCGCGGCACCCTCCGCGTCGCCCCCCAGCCCCGAGCCCGACCTAGGTCGCGGCGGCGCCGACGCCGCTCCGGACCCCGCCGCAGGTGCAACCACCGAGGCCCCCAGAGAGGACCCCCCGCCAGAAGCACTCCTCGGAAGGTCAAGCCGAGGCCGCGATGCCCCGCCGCCCGCCACTGACGACGGAACCCGCATCACGGAGACGCCGCGCGGCCGTGCACGCAGAGGCATAGAACGGAAGTCACAGGGGAGGGGCACCGCCGAAGAACCCGAGCCGACTGCGGGCTCCGCCGCGCCCAGTCGACGAAGTCCGCCAGCGTTGGGAGGGCCGGCGACGAGCACCGCGCAGAAAGCTCCTCCTGTAGCGCAGCCGCGGCGTCAACCTCGTCCGCCACGTCGGCCCAACAGCGACCGCGCAACGACTCCGGTTCCACAGTCATCCCGGAGAGGCAAGCTCCTCACCGGGGCCGTGGCTAGAGCAGCGGGTCGACAGGTAGGGCCGCCGACGGTCAGAGGGAGCGGCGGTGAGGGAAGCGCCGGAGGGGGGCCATCAGCGGGAGCGTGCTCACCATGTCCACCTGCACCTCCTTAACCAAAAGGACCAAGATCTTCTTGATCACAGGCTAACTCCCTCATCCTCACAGGCTAGCTCCCTCTATATCTATATCTATACTACTTATAAAGGAGCAAACATAAATTTCGCTAAATGTACCTCCAGAAAACATACGCGGACCTACTAAAGCTCACTAGACACCATCTAACAGCTTACGTTAGCCTAATTTTTTTCTTTGGTGCACACAGTGATTAAATTTCTACGGACTCTACTTATCCCACCCCACATCCGCGGCACTTGCAAAATCACACGAGACCTGAAAAAAGGAAACTGATCTTGACTCGCGGCCCGTGCAATCACGCAAGACATTAAAAAAAGAAACTGATTTTAACCCTACAACCAGTCAAAATCAATCCGTGTTAATGCAAATCACACGCAAATCAATCCCGTCACCATATCGATCTGGCGCTCTCTCCATTTTCCACTGCTCGGCTGCCACCGTCCCGTCCAATCCCGCTGCCATGACCGATCCCCGTCGAGGTGTCGCCAATCCTGCCGCTGCCACTTCCCGCCCAATTAATCTCTCCTCCAATTTGGTGCCGGCCAGACTCCTTCCCACATCCTATCGAGGGTAGTCTCAAGAAGATCAGGCCATGGACATCGTCTGTGAGCCCACCGAGTGGATACATCGGGGACTTGAGCAGCGGCGCTCTCATGGCATTGACACTTTTGGACAGGTTAATTCATCATTTGTCACTCACCCCAACTAAACTGAGAACCTAGATTCCAATTTTTCTATTCTTATATCTAACCATCAATTTAATGATACAACGCCACCAAAATTGGCTTGATTTCTGAAGTCACGTTCATAAAAAACCCAGCAAAAGAAGGAAGAGGAGAGAAAGAAGTTGTAGTCATCCTCGCTATGAAGAACCGCGGAGGCGGACGGGGCGAGGTCCGCGAGGAGAAGTCTAGGATGCATAAACTGTACATGCACCGCATGCAGCTGCATGCCGGAGCTCACATCAACCACTTCCACAAGGCCAAGATCAAAGCTTGATAATCTATCCAGCTATATTGTCCGGAAGTTCATTTTTCCTTCTTCTGCAACATGCTTTTTTCTTGGCGTTGGGCAATGTACCCTAGGCTTTTGATGATTCCTCACGTAGAGAAGGATTTACTTGTAAAATAAGATTTCCTTTGCAAATAATTTACATCCTTTGAAACCATAAAGTAGGAAACAATATCAGTGATTTTGCATAGATGTACATGTATCGTAAGAGTATGAACAATGTTCTTTTAGATAAAAACTAAGAGTATTGTCGGTCCAAAAACAAAGGGTTTGCACTTAATTGTTATTTCTCACTGTCTGCAGGAGGGTGCTTACTTGCCTGTTATATTCAATGGTCACTAATGTTTGATTTTTATTCAAATTTATCTTCTTTTGATAATTTGTTTATCTAGAAGGGTCTGCGAATTTTTAGCACCGATGCTATCAAGGCCGGAACCTCGGTAGGAAACATATACTGAACAAGTGAAATTACACAAATTCGTGCCTAACACCTTCTTAGGTTCATTCAGTTTGAGATGATTCGGCAGTAATTTTCTCGATACATCTGTTCGGCGGCTTGGCCTTCTATTGCACGAAGGAGGGGATGATAACACACTAGTGGAAACGAGGCCTTTGGTTGAGGTTGGAAATGGGCTTTAACACCGGTTCTTCTACGAACCACTGTTAAAGGTGGCGCCTGTACTAGCGTGGTCCAGAAAGCAAAAAAAAGCACCCCCTTTAACACCGGTTCGTGTAACACACCGCAGCCCACACCCCTCTCTCTTATTTTTTCACTCTCTCATTTTGGAGCTTAGCAAGAGTGTGAGAGGTGTGCTAGTTTGTGTTTTTTTTCTATGCACAAGAGGTGTTCGGTGAAATGCCCGATAGCTCGAATTAAGTTTTCTTGTTGCTCTTTCCTTCTCGGTCGAGGTCGGCAACTTTATTCTTTCATGTGTCATTGATGTACTGTATAAGTGGTCATCTCCCTATTAATTTTTTATATACTATATAATGCAGATGAACCGGCAATGGATGTACGGTGACCGACGCACTTCCGAGTACATTACGGGCCTCCAAAATTTCATCGTTGTGGCTAATTGAAACCCTGGTCACAATGGTTTTATGTGTTGTCCATGTGTTCACTGTCAGAACAAGAAAGACTACTCAAATACCAAAACCATTCACGCCCACCTGCTTCGATCCGGTTCCATGCCCAGCTATAATTGTTGGACCAAGCACGAAAAAAAAAGGGTTGTGATGGAAGACAACAAAGAAGAAGAGGATGATGACAACTATCATAATATGTATCCTGAATACGATGATACTGCAACAGGGGTAGATAATGAAGATCAAGAGGCAGCAGATGGGCCCGCTGATGACGATCTTGGTCGGGCCATTACTGATGCAAAGGAAGAATGTGAAACTGAAAAATAGAAGGAGAAGCTGGAGCAGATGTTAAAGGATCACAAAATATTGTTGTACCCAACTTGCAAAGATGGCCACAAAAAGCTAGGTAACACACTGGATTTGCTATAATGGAAGGCAGAGAACAGTTTGACTCACAGCGCATTTTCAAAGTTGTTGGTAAAAATGAAGAATCTGCTTCCAAAAAATAATAAATTGCCCGATAGTACATACCAAGCAAAGAAGGTTGTCTGCCCTCTAGGATTAGACGTGCAGAAGATACATGCCTGCATTAATGACTGTATCCTCTACCGCGGTGAGAAGTACGAGAATTTGGATGCATGCCCGGTATGCACTGCACTGCGGTATAAGATCAGACGAGATGACCCTGACGATGTTGAGGGCGAGGCCCCTAGGAAGAAGGTTCCTGCCAAGGTTATGTGGTATGCTCCTATAATTCCACGGTTAAAACGTCTCTTCAAAAATAAAGAACATGCCAAGTTGTTGCGATGACACATGGAAGACCGTAAGAAAGACGCGATGTTGAGACACCCCGCTGATGGGTCACAGTGGAGAAAAGTTGAGCGAGAGTACCCGGACTTCGCACATGACGTAAGGAACTTAAGGTTTGGTCTAAGTACAAATGACATGAATCCTTTTGGTGAGCAGAGCTGCAGTCACAGCACCTGGCCTGTGACTCTATGTATCTATAACCTTCCTCCTTGGTTGTGCATGAAGAGGAAGTTCATTATGATGACAGTGCTCATCCAAGGTCCGAGGCAACCCGGCAACAATATTGATGTATACCTAAGGCCATTAGTTGAAGAACCTTTACAGCTGTGGGCCAAACCAGGTGTACGTATGTGGGATGAGCACAAAGGGAAGCCATTTGACCTACGAGCGCTGCTTTTCGTAACCATCAATGATTGGCCTGCTCTTAGTAACATTTCAGGACAGACAAACAAGGGATTCAAAGCAGGCACGCACTGTTTAGATAAGACTGAAAGTGTATATTTGGATAAATGTAAGAAGGTTGTGTACCTAGGGTATCGTCGATTTCTTCTGAACCTGCATCCCGTAAGAAAGAAAGGCAAGCATTTCAAACGTCTGGAAAAACCCCGGAGGAAGCCTGTCCTCCGTACCGGTGAGGAGGTATTTGGTATGGTCATGGACCTAGAAGTAATCTTTGAAAAAGGTCCTGGCAGTCTATCTGTTCCGAATGACGATGCCGGACACGCGCCCATATCGAAGAAGCAATCTATATTTTGGGACCTACCCTATTAGAAAGTCCTAGAGGTCCGCTCTTCAATCGACGTGATGCATGTGACGAAGAATGTTTGCGTGAACCTGTTAGGCTTCCTGGGAGTATATGGGAAGACAAAAGATACACCGGAATAACGGCAGGACCAGCAACGTATGAAAGACCCTGAAGAGCCTATGCATCATGAGAACGAGAAGGGTAAAGGACGCCACTTAACTCCTGCCAGCTACGCTCTTACCAAAGCAGAGAAGGAAATCTTTTTTGAATGCTTGAGCAGTATCAAGGTCCCGTGTCTGGCTTCTCGTCAAATATAAAAGGAATAATAAATATGGTAGAGAAAAAATTCCAAAACCTGAAGTCTCATGACTGCCACGTGATTATGACGCAATTGCTTCCGATTGCATTGAGGGGGCTTCTACCTAAAAATTTCGAGTACCCATTATGAAGCTATGTGCATTCCTCAATGCAATATCTCAGAAGGTAATCGATCCAGAAAGCCTACCAGGGTTACAGACAAATGTGTCCCAATGTCTTGTCAGCTTCGAGTTGGTGTTCCCACCATCCTTCTTCAATATTATGACGCATCTCCTGGTTCACCTAGTATAAGAGATTGCCATTCTCGGTCCTGTATTTCTACATAGTATGTTCCCCTTTGAGAGGTACATGGGAGTCTTAAAGAAATATGTTCATAATCGTGCTAGGATAGAAGGAATCATATCCAAGGACTATGCAACAGAGGAGGTCATTGAGTTCTGTGTCACAACATGGTGTTCCAGAATTGGTCTTCTAGAATCACGACATGAGGGGAGACTGCGTGGAAAAGGCACCCTAGGATGTAAAGCAATGATATGTAGGGACGAACATTCTCTCAATCAAGAACACTACACGGTTTTACAAAGATCTATCTTGGTTGCCCCGTATATCAATGAACACAATAATTTTATACGCCTCAAACACCCGGGGCAGTCTGATGAATGGATTATAAGTGAACACATGGCGAGTTTTGGTGGTTGGATGCAAAGACTTCTCACGAATAACACCACTGTTGGAGATCAGTTATACTTGTTGGCCAGGACACCATCTTCGACTGTATGTACTTTCCAAGGGTACGAGATAAGTGGAAATACATTTTACATGATAGGCCAAGATAAAAAGAGCACCAACCAAAATAGTGGTGTCCGCTTCGATGCAGCAGAAGACAATGGGCAAAAGACCACGTATTATGGGTTCATAAAGGAGATATGGGAACTTGACTATGGACCTAATTTTAAGGTCCCCTTGTTTCGGTGCAAATGGGTCAAGCTAACAGGAGGAGGGGTTGAGGTAGACAAGAAGTACGGAATGACAACAGTTGATCTCAACAATCTTATGAAGGTAGACAAGAACTTAGATGAACCATTCGTCTTAGCCAATGATGTGGCTCAGGTTTTCTATGTGAAGGACATGTCTACCCAACCGAAAAAAAGAAAAAATAAGAAAATAGATACATCACACGATGAGCCAAAGCGTCACATAGTTCTTTTAGGGAAAAGAAACATCGTGTGAGTGGTGGACAAGACAGACATGTCAGAAGATTATAATAAGTTTGATGAAATTCCGCCCTTCAAAGTGAAGACTGACCCAACAATCCTGTTAAACGGTGCTGATACTCCATGGTTACGGCCGACGCGATCATAAGATTGACTATATGTATTAATTGAGCCATTTTTGGCACACATATGTATCTCAACATGGAAATCAATGTCATATTTCTTATGTTAACACTATATGTATTAAATGAGCCATTTTTCTTCCCGCCATTTCTTCCCGCCAGTTCTTCTCGCCATTTTTCTTCTTGCCAGTTCTTCCCGCCATTTCTTCCCGCCAGTTCTTCCTGCCAGTTTTTCCTGCCAGTTCTTCCCTCCAGTTATCTTCCTGCCATTTCTCACTATATATATGTAGGGTTGGCCTCCATTGTCATTGCACATCTCTAGACTCATATCTGCAACCTCATCACTCTTTCCCATGGCTTCCACCGTACCACTAAACCCCAGGGAGGCGGAGGCGCTTTGCGCCTCGAACTACCCCTGCCCGCTGGGCTACTGCGTCCCCGTCGGCTGGATGCTGAGCGCCGAAGGCGTGCCGGTTCCTCCTGTCCCTCTAGGTGTGGCGCGCCGGATGGACATCACGAACCACTACTACTTCGAGCTCACGTCGGAGCAGTGGAGGAATCCCAACTGGCATCCCAACTATTTCCTGACTTGTGAAGCCTTCTTCGGGGATCGGCGTGAGAGGGCGCTCGCCAGGCACGAGGAGGACGACCCACCTCCTCCGAACTTTAACGAGGCCGGCCGTCGGCTGTGCTGGCGCGGTCAGACTCTCCAGAGCGACATGGCCTACGACATGGCCGACGACTCTAACCCCCGTCTGCGCTACCCTCAAGTCCATCCCACGCGTACTCAGCCTTCAAGGTTCAACTACGGCGACCCCGACGACGACAGCAGCGACGGCCGCGGTGAGTATGACGACTACAGTGGCGAGTATTACACGTGTAGGCACGAGCATGACTAAATCACTCCAACATTCCAAAACAAGTTCGGCCGATTGTGACTTAATCTGTCCATGTATCTTAATTTTCAGTTCTTCTATGTATCTTAATTTTTAGTCGTGCTTTGTTAGTTGCGTTATGTACTTTAATTCCAGTTCTATCGTAATAAAATTTTCTTCCCGCCCTTTTCCTCCCACGCATTCTTCCCACCCTTTCCCATTTGTTACTAGTTTGAATAGTTAGAATTTTATTTTTTAAAAACAAAAAATGTTTTAGGATTAATTATTCAAATGCAAACAATTTTCATGTTGAAAGTTTTGTCAGATTCCGAAGTATACAAAAGATGCTAAATTTAAATATCCAAACAATTCAAAAATGTTAATACAAAATAAAATATGATCTGCTTTAATAAAATAGGGTTAGATTCCTCAGATGCTTAATATTTCTTAAGTTCAAAGTTTTAGGGTTTGACTATTTTATTTTTATCTTAATTGAATAATCAAAATTCATATGTAAGTGTTTTAATCATTTTGAAAATTTTCATCTACAGTAACTATAAAATGTTTTTATATGAATGGATAGATCTTATTTTTCTGAAAATTATGATATATTATTCATATTTTTCTGAGATGAAATAAAAAAGATATGAATTTTCTAAATTTTATCCTATTTTTTGAATTAAAAATGCCCCCCCTTTAATGTACGAAATAAATGCACCCCTTTAACACCGGTTCCAGCCACGAACCGGTGTTAAAGGGGGGTGCACGCGAAATGAAAATCCCCCACCCCCCCTTTAACACCGGTTCGTGGCTGGAACCGGTGTTAAAGGGGGGGTGCGTGCGCGAAACGAATTCCCCCATCCTTAAACACCGGTTCGTGGCTGGAACCAGTGTTAAAGGGGGGTTATAACGTGTGCACCTCCTATTCCTCTTCCCCCAGCCAGATTGAGGAGCGGAGGAGCACATAGAGAGGAGTCGTCGCCGCCGCGCCCACCCACGCCGCCGTCGCCATCGCGCCCACCCACGTCGTTGTCGCCGCCTTGTCGTGTTGTTCTTCCGCGTCCAAGGAATCGACGCGGGGCATCCGCAATCGACCCCCAAGCATCGCTTCTTCTCTGAGCCCGACAACCACCACCATCGCCATCGTCGCTGTTTCCGACCCCGCCCGGCCTTGCGGACCCCTCTGGTAGACCCACGGTGAGCCCACGGTGCTCACCCGCCCCTCCCCTCGCTCCCTCTCGCTCGGAGCTGTCGTCGCCTCGCTACTCTGCAAGCGCCGCCACTGTCCGTCATCGTTAACGTCGCTCCGGTGACCCCTTGGTAGCGGTGTCGCCTAATTTAGGTAGGCCGCATCACGCTGAGGCGAACCGGCTACCTCGCACGCCCTAGGTCGCTCTCCAGCGCCGCCAGCCGCCGCCGTTTGGAGCATCCTCCGGTGAGCCCGCGTGGTGCCTGTGTGGCTATGACGTGGCCCCGGTCCCATGCGTCAGCCATTGTAGCTAGCCCCTGTTTTGGTGAGAAAAGTGTTAGGGTGTGCTGACTTCAGGCTGACGTAATAACTAGTTTAATAATTCCAGAAAATGTTTAAATCTTGTAAATTCAATAACTAATTATTTATAAGTCGAAAAAATACAAATAATATATCAAAATGTTAAGAAAAATGAGAACTATCTATTTAAGCTATAATCATGCATTGTTTATCGACTTACATGACAAGTTTAATTATAAGAACATAATGAAACCTCTCATATGCATCCGGGATTTCTCCGAATTAGGGATTGGACCCCTCGGGCCTCATTTAAAATGATCAAGCATGCTTAGGGTTTTAATTTCATTTGTGTATTTATTTGTGTATTTTTGTATGAATAATATGTATATTTGTGTATGAATCCAAGTCCACTTGAATGTTTACTCTCTTACTCTAGATAATATTATTGTTTTAGAAACTATGGATCCACTCAGTAGAAACCTTGAAGAGGAAGAAATAATGGAGAACATATCCACGAGGACACCTCACAATATCTGAACTTGGAGGGACATGATGACAGCTCAAGTAGTCATGGCGAAGATGACGACTCCAGCAAACGCACTTTAGTGATTACAAAGTCCGTCGAGGTATATGCATGGATTAAGCCTCTGCTGACTTGCACCGATTGATTTGTATATATATATGTACATGTATTAATTAATGCTTATTTCTTATTTTAGCCCTCCAGATCGACCAGCCAGCAACAATCTTCTTCTATAAAAAATAGCAAGCGAGGCGCGAGCCATCGGTTGAAAGATCGTGCAAAGTTCACGATCGAAGCAGTCCGTGTTGATGGCAGGCCGATGGAGCCCAAGAAGGCCGCAGACAAATTTATACGTCAGGCTAGAGTTCTTGTTAGGGACCAAATCCCAATCATAATTGAATATTGGAATAAGCCAAAAAAGGGCGACGGTACCTTTGTCGATGAAAGATCCAAAGAAACGCTTTGGACTTCGCTGTTGGTAAATTTCACCCTACCGCCATAGGAGGATGAAAATAAACCGGTTATAAAGGAAAAGGTCAAAGAGTGGACTCTAGAAGATGGCTGACGGTTCTCGTAACTGGAAGACAAAATCGAACAAATTTGTCAAAGCTCGCGAGACTCCAGATTTTGAAGACGCATATTACGCGAAGATAAGACCTCACTGCCCGAATTTGTGGCGTACAAGGAAGGTGCTATAGCTACAAAGAGGTCAGAAACCAATATGCTAAATGCCCAGAAGAAGGAATATCACCAGAAGACAGGGTCAGGTGGCTACATATCTCAGAGGCCTAAGTGGGAGGAAGCTGAGAAGGCCCTGCGCTCTAGAGGGATCACGCCCCAGAGAGAGGGGTGGGACCTACGTGCAAAGACTTGGTTCTACGGAATCGGGGCAAGGTTGGACCCAGAAACGGGATTGTGTATCTTCCCAACAATTCTTGCCAAACCCGTCACTGAACTCATCACGACATACGAGGAAACAGCCGCCAGGACCTTCCATCCCGATAGAGAGAATGACCAGCTGACACGCGCCATCGGTAAAAAAGAACACCCTGGACTTGCACGAGGCACAGGGGGTACGACGTGGAAGGATGGGTTTGCCGAGTGGGGCGACTCTTACAGATGGCGTGGCAAAAAAGAAAAAGAGCATATAGACCGGATGACACAGATAGAACATGCACTTGTGGTGCTGCAGGTGCAAGTGAATGCACAAAATATCCAGCAAGCTACCGGCCCATCTCAGCGGCACGAAGAGCCTGCATTGGAAGCTGCCTATAGCACCCATCGGGATTAGGGTTAAACTAACCTCAGATCATCATCTAAGATAAGTTCAACTCCAAACAAGGAAGATCACAGTATGATTCGGTAACATTACAGAACACAGTGATTCAACATCATAAGTTTAAACTCTTATCAGAGTAAGATATTAGAGTTATTACAAACCAGATGTCATAGACCCAACATTACATCACACAGCGAAAGCAAATATGGTGTTCTACACAACAACTTAGCAAAAGGCCTAAGAGGCCATTAACAGAAACGACGTCCATCCCATAGTCCTCAGGCTGCTACCTGGGACCCCCAACTACTCGTCGATGTCAACATAGAAGCCACCTTCAGTTGTAACCAGATCCTCTGTAGAAAAACAACAATGGTGCAAGGCTGAGTACGAGAATTTACTCTGCAAGACTTAGATAACCTAGTATCTACATGCTCTGGCTAGAAAGGCTTTCTCTATATTTACTTTTGCGGAAAGCAATCTTTATTTGTAACAAGAGAGAGAAGAGGCTCGTCTACTCAGAATCTTTTCAAAGGGATAAGATAGCGACTTCTTCATCTTGTTCATCACATTCTTGATATCCACCAGCTTCATCAGAACCTCCTATCTAGGATCACCCCCTCGACCTAGAGGAAGGATCCTTAAGCACACGTGGATCAGCAAGTTTAACTTAGGTTATAGTTCTCTATGATCATCACGTCCGTTTCCAAGTCGTTCATAACCGTGAACACGGCTTTTCGAAAAGATTAATACCCTGCAGGGGTGTACAACTTTACCCACACGTACCAACCGACTCTTAATGCCAAATTATTAGCCCTCTTCCTTGGAAGGCCGACAGAGGGTGGTTGACTATGACCTTTACCTTGCTTTCGCCGAGACCATGAGTTACACCCTAGGGATGGTTCCGCCCTAACGGGTCAAGTCCCGAAGCCGGTCCCTTAAGATGTGAGGCGAGGTTGGTTCACCAGGGGCTCCATCGACCCCAAGCAACCTGGTCCATGCTTCCCTACCTATTATGATGCACCTCCTTAACCCCCTCATTTCGAAAAGTTTTTCAATGTGTATGCCAGATGGAAAGCCCGAACTATGTGACTCGTGGAATCTACTAGGAAAGTTAGTTACTCGTGGGGTTTTCCAGGCCCCGTGTGGTTGTACGCTTGTCTTGGTTCAAGAGGCAAGAACTTGGGTCCTATTGGTGGCGAGCATGGGACTACAAAAACCACACCCAACGTGGCCTCCCATACAAGCCTTAACATATTTAGTTAACTCCTTCGAGTATGTCACCAACTCCTACCTTTCTAGATTCTCCGGCATCTCTGATTCATAGTTCGGATAGATCAGACATTGATACTATGCATGGCTAAGCTGTCGATCTCAAAATCTCTAGCAATGCTCATATGCCAGACCTAGGTATGCTAGGAGCAGTGGATCAGGAGTATAAGGCTACAACAGGGAAACTATGCAGCAGATAGGTAATACTAACTACTGACAAAAGACCACATTGGAATTGTGCGCATCATAGCGAGAAAGTAATATACTTTGTAAAAGCAGGTTCAGAATGAGAGGCTACGCTTGCCTTATCCGTCAGTAGACAGGTACATATCTTCGGTGTTGTTGACTTCAGCTTCGGGTTCGGATCCTATCGCGAAGAACCAATACCGAAAACAAAGGCGACAATCAAGACATGGCATCGATGCAATGCTCAAACAAGGATGATGATATGACAAGATAAATTGCATTGAAATGAAACCCTAAGGCATGCTTGACAGCTTAAACGGGGTTCCGAGGATTAAAAACCCTAACTCGGGGAAACTCTGGAATCACCTATGAGGGGTTACTATGTTCTTCTAATTAAACTTGCTATTAAAGTTGTTGAACAATACATGATTATATGTTAAAGAGGTAGTTCTCATTTTTTCTGAACATTTTGATATATTATTTGTATTTTGCTGACTTATAAATTAAAAGATATTGAATTTACAAGTTTATATCAAATTCAAAAATATTTAAACAAAATATAAAATACTTTTTATACCCAGACACACCTAGCCACAGTGGCTGACGGGGGCGCCCCAGAGCCACATCAGCAGACACACCCGCAAAGTGGGGTCAGGGGCTTTCTACACTCTGGCTGGTTCTAGCCATAGAGGCTGACGGGTGGGACCTGGACATGCAGGCACCACGTGGACTCAATGCAGGAGCCACGTCTAGCCAGGTAGGCTCGACGACGGCGGCGGCTCAGGTGCATGCTATTTCGCAGACTAGGGACGCGCAGGACGGCGAGAAAGCGTGCGTCTGGTTCAGTACGACGCGGCCGACCTTATAGTGGCAGCGCCGCCCTGTTTTGGCAACCAGCGCTTCGGCAACAACGACATCTGACGGCGAGGGGTGGCGGCGTTCGTCGGCACGTCAACACAGAGCACGGGAGGAAGAGAGAGGGTCCTTACGGACCAGAAGCTCACCACGAAGTGATCTAAGGCGACGACGAGGCTCGAGGAGGCCGGAATCGGTGGCGAAGACGATGAACGGGGTCGGGGAGGGAGATCACGACTCCTTCGATTGGGGGCGTGTGCGGCTTCGTGGCTTGGCTAGGAAGAACGAGTCCAGCACGGCGATGTCATCGGTGGCCATGGCTCAGTCCGGGGCGGTCAGGAACGGCGACGAGCTGCCAGCAGGGTTTCGGACCGGTAGCGGGAGAGGAAGAGGGAGGTCTGGGGAGAGAGGGAGAATGGATGAGGATGGTCAGGGCGTCCTCATGAGGGTCTTATCCTCCCTAGAGGGCGGCGGGGCGCTGCGATTCGGGCGAGGATCGGGCGACGGCGGCGCGGACACGCAGGAGATTCGCCGGCGTCCTTCTGGCGAGGAAGAAGAAAGGAGGAAAGAAGCGAAGCGGTACGGGCCGCGTGGGATGGCTTGGGCCGCTGTCTTGCGCACGCGAGCGGCAGGGAAGAAAAAGAGGGAGATGGGCCACGACCCAGCTGCGGCTGCTGCTGTTTTTATTTTCCAGAAACTGTTTTATTTTTCTGTTTTGCATTTCCTCTTTGTAATTTTAATTTTGAAACTGTTTTGAATCTTTTCAAAGTACCAGGAGCTTTCATAAAACATACAAACTATTGTGGGGTCCTCATAACCAATTGGGCTTCATATTTTGATACTTTCCAAGTATAAAACCTTTTTGAATGCATTTCAAAAAGAGGGGAAGTTTAGGGTTTTAGGGTTTTTTGGTAATTGTGTTTTAGTTCACACACTTGATCACAGGCAAACATTTTATTGAGTTAAAAGATGCAGGAAATGCTTAAGTACTAAGTACATATCTTACAAGCTTGGGCTGTTACACTGCCGGCGGCCCAGACTCTGTGCGGAAAAGCGGCATGGCTTCCACAGAGAACATGCAGCCCACGCTTGAAATGGCGGGTCCTCGATACCCCGTGGATGAGATCACGGAGAGCGAACACGCTGAGTTGTATGTGAGATTAATGGGCTTATCCATTAAGGTGGCGGTTAGCCATGCCTTACCTCCTATAGCTGGTGGAACTTACTACTGCCGACCGATTCCAGATGGCTATGCTATTGTCGGGGTGGATGAGGTTGTGAAGGAATATGAGGAAGCACAGCTTGACCATGCTACAGGTGAAGGGGAAACTCAACTCAAATTTGCAGTGAAAAAAACAATTCTTTGGAAGAAGGAACACATCGTGCTTCCAAATTGGAGGCCACTGGCACCCCCACCGTCTCCGCAGCGTCAGCAGTCTGAGACGCCTCAGCCGTCTCCAAGTCATCAGAATACTCCCCTATCGTCTCCGCTGCGTCAGCCGTCTCTGTCGCTTCAGCCATCTCCTGCGCGTCAGCCATCTCCGACGCGCCAACCATCTCCTGCGCGTCAGCCATCTTCGGCGCGCCAGCCATCTCCTGCGCGTCAGCCATCTCCGGCGCTTCAGCCATCTCCTGCGCGTCAGCGTAAGCGGAAGAGAACTGCCACGAAGAGCATCACTAGCACTGCCACGAAGAAATCCGCAGGAAACCGTACGCCAAAGAGTCCCACAGCCTTCCGCCAAGCCATTGCCGGTATTACCGTGGAATCGCAGCGACAAGGAGAACAAGAGGATCTCGGAAGAAGAGGTCAAGCAATTCTTTGAACCTAGACGGGCCGAGGCAAAGGAGAAACTAGATCCGGCGGTGGTGGAGAAGTTTTACAATAATCTTTTGAAACCTGAAACCCCACTTGTGTCGGACTACGAGCGCCAGATTATGAAGGAGGATGCAAGGCGGAGGGAGTCTGAAAGTAGTAGTCACACGGCACCCCAGAAAATAGTTCCCATGCTCGAAGAGCAGGAAAACAAATCGTGTGCCCCGCTCCAAGTGTTCGACACACGGATAGCTCCTCCTGTAAATGATTACGAGGAAGAGCTACAAAGAAAGGCCAATGAGATGAGGATGACCTACATTGAATACTTGAACATCATGGGAGACCACTTGCCCAAAGGCGATGTCAACCCCATACAGCCATGGAAGTACGGGAAGAATCTCGTCAAGAAATAGGAGCTCAAGAATCTACCAACAAAAATGCGAAGATTGCATAAGTGGTACCTTGATTTCTGCAAGACGAGAAAGGAAGAATGGATCATGGCGCATATAAGAGATCATATTTTCTTGTGCGGAGACGACACGATCACCTTCAACATTCAAGACTTGCATTTTTTTATTCAATCGGAAGGAACTCGACAAAGCTGCCATCAGCCTTTATTGTGTGTAAGTACTATTTCTGTAATTTCTATCTCAGCTCATTCAATTTACGTATATATATGCTCACCATATATGTATATACTATTATGCAGGAAAAAGGTTATGGAATGCATGAAAGGAGGCCCTTTTGACATTGGGTTCGTTGACCCAAATAGAGTTCATGAACAAGTGGTAAAAAACAAACCCAGGCAAACAGAAGATTTCTTGCTAACGTCTTTACTGAGACAACAAACCAAAAGGGAAATACTATTGCCTTACAACTTCTCGTGAGTGTTACCCTCTCTTGTACATATTCTGTTTCGACTTACTCGATGTTAAGTGTAATTGATGATGAGTTATGCGTGCGTAGGTTCCACTTTATTCTGCTAGTCATTCAAGTTGACTCAGGAAAAGTCCTTTTCATGGACTCATGATGAAAAGACCAAGAGCTATGGGCAGACTTTAAAGAGATGCTCCAGAGGTAATTTCAATCATATTATCGCACTAGATCGGCAACTTTCATGACAACAAGTAATTAATTACTCATTTATCCATTTTATTTGCTGGACAGGGTTTGGAAAAGGTTCACGGGCAGGGTCGTGGGTGAATGGTCAGAAGAACTAAAATTTGTAGACCAAAATGTAAGTAATACTAGCCAGCTAGGTCTGCGTATCTCTTTGATTCTGCTTCCAATTCCATTATATCATGCTTTATTGATTATTATTTTGATTGAACTCTCTATTCTCGTAAAGTGCGCGCATCAGGGACCCGGCAATAACTTATGTGGATACTATGTTTGCGAGTTCATTTGCAACACGATATGTGCGACGGGCCAAGCCGCACTAGAACAACTTAGAGTAAGTAAACGAAGTACACAATATTATTTTATTACCATCAGTTGTGTTGAGTTTTATTCTTATATATATATATATATTGACCTCATTCTTCATATATATATTTAGATCGAATGGATGCGGGATCAACTCCTACCATTTGACCGCATACGAGCCATTCAAGAGGAATTGGCGGGGTTCATACTTGATGAGGTCGTCACGCCTGGTGGAGAACTCTTTAGATATCCAAAATGAACGTGTACGGACATGTTATATTGTATATATGCTTGAACGTGTTTGTCTTGTACTTGATGCTTCAACGTGTACGGAGAATACTACAATAACGATGTTTGTGTATAATAATAGTTGCTTAATTATTCATGTACTCGTATGTACCGACGATGTATGTGTATACCTCTCCCAATCGATCCCCCCTCCCCCCCCCCCAGTCCCTGCCATGCCGCAGAAATCCGCCCAGAACGGGGCGACGACAGAACTCTTCCGCAGCAGAGATTTATGTCGTTTTCCTGCCGCGACAGATAACCTTTAAAGGGGGATCTGAGCGCTGCGGCAGCCCCATGTACACCACCATTTAACAGCGGTTCGTATAAGAACCACTGTTAAAGGGGGGGCCTCTAACACCGAACCCTCAACAGCGGTTCTGTAACCGGTGTTAGAGGCCTCTCTGAACCGGTGTTAGAGGCCTCTCTGAACCGGTGTTAGAGGCCTACCTGTGCACTAGTGACACCTAGTAAGTGCGAGATGTCGGGGATGAATTCGAAAATGAATTTTGAGTCAATTCTTTCACTTCACCTGATATGTAATATTAATTTTCTCTAGATTTCGTTCATCTTTTTTATTATAATAATAAATTTCTCACCACATGTCCAAATCCAGTTTCTTTGCAAGAAGGTCATTAAAAAAAGGATGCAGGTTAGCCTTTTGTGGTGAATGAGATTCGGATAAGACCATTAGGAAATCGAGGAGCATTTTTCAGTGTGAGGCAAGATGAAAGCGAAGAAATACATGCCGAAAAGAAAACCAATAAGGTTTGTATCTATATCTATATTGTTACTATTATTTTCATATGTTGTATAAACTTTACCTAACATATGCATTTTCAAGTTATGGCTCTACTTTTTTCTTCTTTTCTCTAGGCCATTTGGCCTCTATACGGTTTTCTCTATTTAGACTAAAAAATACTATATAGTGGCAAATGGGTTGATAAAATGGGTTTGGGTAAATTTATTGTGTCTTTCATTTGCCAAAAGGCCAGCAAATGGTTCCGATTTTGCACCCTTCAAGTTAGGGAATGCTAAATGTGTTTATTGGTTACTACTATGTCATTGATGATCTTATGGGGTTCAAAGTTGTATGATCGGTCACTAACCGTGATATCAAACATATGAGTTAACAATTTGCATTTAGAACCGAGTTGGGAGAGAATGTTGAGCATTTCAAATATCTCTATGACCCATTAGGCCTTGAAGGGAGACCCTCCTTTTGCAAGCAAATAACTAGGGTGAATGGAGCAATTCTTAGGGTTGCACTGTCCAAGGAACAAAACGAGAAATAAGACTAAAATGCGAAAAATTGTAGCTATTATAAATCCACAATTACTGTAATGGAAAATGCACATATAATTTAACTTCGTTCGTCATTTTAAATTTGAATTATTAGAATATCGTAGTCATGAAGGGCCGCATTATGAGAATATCGTAGTCATTCGCGTGCACTTTTACTAGTATGGTATTGAATTTATATCGAGATTAAGATACCACCGCGATATGTGTATGGATGGCAGAAATAGTACAATCGTAAAAACATAATAACATACAAACGCAACATACTCTCACGACCTTATTGTCAGGAATATGCAACTTGTATTCCTCTGGGGGCCAAAGGCCACAATATATAGTACAGGTACAGGGAAAATATGCAGGAAGCCCCCTAACATATGGGGGAAATACAATATACAGATATATACATCTAACATCCCCCCTCAAACTCATGGTGGATCAACAACACTAAGTTTGGAGAGTAAGAAATCATGCTGCGCTCTGGTCTGTACCTTCATAAAGAAATCCGCCAACTGTAAATCTGAAGGCACATACTGAAGCGCAACAACCCGAGCCTGCACCTGAGCACGTGTATAGAAAGCATCAACACCAATATGCTTGGTAAGCTCATGCTTGACCGGATCACGTGCAACACTAATAGCACCTGTACTGTCAGATAAAACCAGAGTGGGTGTGGTAATAGAGACCCCAAAATCCGCAAGTAACCACCATAACCAGGTCACCTCAGCAGTCAACAAGGCCATAGCACGCCACTCAGCCTCAACACTCGAACGGGAAACCGCTGTCTGTTTCTTCGTCTTCCAAGCAATGAGCGAACCACCAAGAAACACACAGTAAGCAGAAAGTGAACGGCGATCCGAAGGATCACTCGCCCACGTAGCGTCCGAATAGCACTGGAGCTGGAGGGAGCTAGAACGAGGAAAGAAAAGGCGACGAGTGATCGTACCCCGAAGATAACGAAGAACAAGGAGAAGATGACTATAGTGAACGGTGGTGGGAGCAGAAACAAACTGACTCGGAATATGAACTGGATAAGAGATATCAGGACGAGTGACAGCAAGATAAACAAGACTTCCAACAAGATGACGATAAAGCGTCGGATCAGGAAGAGGATCACCCTCAGTAGGTTGAAGCTTAACATTAAGCTCCATAGGGGTCTCAACAGTGCGCTCATCCCCAAGCGCAGCACGAGCAAGAAGATCCTGAATATACTTTTCCTGGGAGATGTAGAAGCCAGCAGAAGTGGAGGAGACCTCAATCCCAAGAAAGTATCGAAGAGGACCAAGATCAGTCATAACAAACTGATCACGAAGGCGAGCCTTAACGAAGGCAATATACTCAGAATCATCACCAGTAATGATCATATCATCAACATAGAGAAGAAGAAGAGTGCGTCCACGAGGAGAAGTGTGAACAAACAGCGCCGGATCATGAGCACTAGGGGAGAAACCAGCAGCAGTCACTACAGAAGCAAAGCGCTCAAACCAGGCACGGGGGGCCTGTTTGAGGCCATAAAGAGAACGTCGAAGACGACAAACCATCCCCTCGGGAACAGAATACCCAGGAGGAGTCTGCATATAGACTTCCTCACTCAACTCACCATTGAGAAAGGAATTCTGAACATCAAGCTAGAACACAGACCAGTGACAAACAGAAGCAACATCAAGAAGAGTACGCACAGTGGTCATATGAGACACAGGAGCAAAGGTCTCATCATAGTCACGACCATGATCCTGCTGAAAACCACGAGCCACAAGACGCGCTTTATAGCGCTCAAGAGATCCATCAGAGCGGGTCTTAATCTTATAGACCCACTTACACGTGATAGGACGAACATCGGGAGGGGGAGAAACAAGATCCCAGGTGCCAGTGCGCTCAAGCGCAGCAATCTCCTCAGCCATGACCAACTGCCATTCAGGATGATGCTCAGCATCCCGATAAGAAGTCGGCTCGGAGGCAATAGAAAGACTATATTGACTAGGAGAGTAACGGTTGGGAGCCCGACGCTAATGAATGGGACGAGTAGAGGGAAGATCATCAGAGGAAGACGACTCAGGAGACAACGATGAAGAAGAAGGTATAGCAGAGGAAGACGCCGGAGAACAAGGAGAACTAGACGGAGCAGAGGCAGACGATGTCGAAGAAGAGACATCAGGGGGAGAAGATCCTGAGGAAGACACAAGAGGAGTAGAAGGAGGTGTGTCAGGAAAAATAAGAAAAGAGATATCTTCCACCGGGTAGGTACCAGCGGTGGGACGAGGATAGAAAGGACGCGTCTCATAAAAAGTAACATCACGAGAGATACGCATCCGATGACCAACGGGGTCCCAACAGCGATAGCCCTTATGCTCATCACTGTATCCAAGGAAGACACACTCAACAGACTGAGCACTCAGTTTGGTGCGTTCGCGAGGAGCAAGGAGAACATAGCAAGCACAACCAAACAAGCGAAGCATGGAGTAGTCTGGAGACTGTCCAGATAGGCGCTCAAGAGGGATACCACCCTGCAGAGCAGCAGAAGGCTGGATATTGATGAGGTAAGCCGACGTAGCGACAGCCTCAGCCCAAAATTGCGGAGGAAGGGAAGAAGCAATCATCATGGCACGAGTGGTCTCAAGAAGATGGCGATGCTTACGCTTAGCAACGCCATTCTGGGCATGTGCGCCAGGACAGGAGAACTGAGCAAGGGTGCCCTGTTCAGCAAGAACACTACGCAACATCTGGGAGATATACTCACCAGCAGAATCAGCACGAAACACGTGAATAGGGGTAGAATATTGGGTGCGGACCATGGCCGCAAAACGCTGATATATGGAGAGCACTTCACTACGAGAGCGCATAAAATACAACCAAGTGTACCGAGAAAAATCATCGATAAATAAAATATAGTAGCGATGGCCCCCTTTCGAAGCGAAAGGAGCCGGACCCCAAACATCAGAATGAACTAAATCAAAAGGTCGTTGAGATACAGACGCGCTAGTAGGGTAGGGAAGCTGAATCTGTTTGCCCAACCTACAGCCCTGACAATGTAAAGACCCATCTCCTGAGACAGACCCCAGAAGACCACGATGAACTAATGACGACAGGCGGGAGTCACAAAGGTGACCAAGATGATGATGCCACTGCTGAAAGGAGCTGGTAGCAGAGGCGACGACCGGAGAAGAACTGGCAGATGAAGGGGCAGCGGAAGGAACACGAAGCCATTCTAACTCCCAAAGCCCTGAAGAATCACGGCTGCGAGGGCCAGCTCCAACCAGGGCCTGTGTGCGACGGTCCTGAACAGCACAAGAATCAGCATCAAGAATGACGCGGCAACCAGAGTCAGTAAGCTGGCTAGCAGAGAACAGATTCATCTTAAGAAGAGGGACATGATAAATATCAGGAACAGAAAAAGAAGAAGTAGAAAGGGTGCCCCGACTAGAAACAGGAAGAGAGGTACCATCAGCCGTGAAAGCACGGACAGGAGAAGGAAGAGAACGAAGGGCGGACAGAAAAGAAGACTCAGAGGTCATATGAAAGGAAGCTCCAGAATCCAGATACCACGGGGACGTACCTGACTGTGTAGAAGGTGGTGGTCGCACAGGGCCTGAAGAATCAGTCACAGAACCAGCAGTGCCCGTCAAAGAAGAGCCTGTAGCAGAAAGCAGACCGCGAAGACTCCTGATAATGTCCTGATCAGACAGAGCAACTGCTGAAGACCCGGAAGGAGCTGACTGACCACGAGCCTGGTACTGCTGACGTAAACTGGGGTCCCGTGTATAACAGGTGGCCCAAGTGTGGCCATCCCTGTTGCAGTAAGAGCAATGACGAAGAGAACCACGGCGACCCTGACCACGAACCTGCTGGTGCGGACTCTGACCCTGAGGCTGCTGGTGCTGAAGCTGACCCTGACCCTAACCTGGAGGAGTGGGTAGTATCGGCGGCGGCGGCACAGGGGACCGCGGCTGAGTCGAGGGAGCAGACGGCAAGGGAGCACCACAAGTAGCAAGCACAGATGGAACCGCAAGAAGACCAGCACCACGGAGACAGGTCTCCTCAGCCCGAAGCTCAGACAACACCTCAGAGAGCGGAACACGACCACGAGCATTCAGCTGAGCACGCCGGGGCTCAAACTCCTGGCGAAGCCAAGACAGAAACTCATAGATGCGGTGAAACTCCAAATCCAAGCGCACAATCTGGCAACACGAGCATGTGCCGCAAACAGCAGTACGGAGAGAATCAAGCTGACGCCAGATAGCAGCACTCCGAGTATAGAACTCATCAATAGTAAAATCACCCTGCTGGAGAGCATGCTCCTGGCGAACCACAGACAGGTAAAGAGCATCCCCAGACGGCTGATAGCGCTGACGAAGGTGATCCCACTGAGCGGCAACAGTAGGGAGACTCATGAACTCAGCAGCATACTGGGGCAGAACGCTGAAGGTGAGAACAGCAGCAGCACGAGCATCCTCATCAACCCACTGAGTGTAAGAAGTCTGAGCATGTCGATAGGCCTCGAGATCAGAAGAGTACTGCTTGAACTTCAGGTCATAAGCAGAAACAGCACTATCATCAGCACTCTGAGCAGCATCCTTGGCCTCCTGAGAAGCATCAGCACCGAGAACAATCGGCGTCGGCGGAATAGGAGCCACAGGAGCAGGGGGCACGGCGGACAAGAGACCTCGCCGGAGAGCACACCCCAAAGACGGAGACCGCGCATGTGAACGCGCATAAAGGCAGCAAAATCAGGGTAATTCGCGCCATCAAAGACCACCGGGCAGCGAGGAAACATAACCCGATGAAGAAGACATCTCTCTCTCTCCTTTTTTTACACAGATCTAGATCTAATTGATCCTGACGCAAATCTGACGAAATCCGACGAGAGTGGAGGTCGGTGGCGGGCGTCGAGAGAGCAGCAGGCGTCCGGCACGCGTCGTCAGGGAGCCCGCGTCAAGCACGCGTCTGGGCACGCGTCCATCAGACGGCCGGCAGACGGGGCCAGCAGACGCAGCACGGGGCGGTCGGGCAGCAGTGCCGGGACGCGAAGCAGCAGGTTGCAGCTTGATCCTTCGGCCGGGAAGTAGTGCAGAGACGCACGCGTGGTCAGTATTGATTAGAGGTGGCGTCCTGGTAAGGTCCAGGGAATCAATCCATGTGAATCGGTCCAAGGAATCAATGCAGGGGAGTTGCAGCTTGATCGGTCCAGAGAATCAGTCCAGTGAATCGATCGGCTTGATAGCAGGCACCATGAGCAGGGCAGCAGGTCCGGACGCGGGCACACCACGTGAGCAGCAGGTCCACCACAGGGCACAGAAGGTCCACCGCAGGGCACAGACGTGAACAGCGGTGCTTTGGAGAGGCGACGGACAGAAACGTGAGAGCTCTGGAGAGGAGATCGCGAGGATCTGAGAATATCAACGCGATCTGGAGACCGAAACCGATCTGGAGAGCCTCGATCGATACAAAGACGGAAGTGAAACCAATCTGGATCGGGAGACGACCAGACGGCCAGGAACTAGGCGGCGACCGGCGGCGGCGACGACGGCAAAGCCGACGGCGACAGGGACGGTGGCGGCTACATCGACGAAGTTGCGAGTAGGCTAACCTAGCTCTGATACCATGTCAGGAATATGCAAATTGTATTCCTCTGGGGGCCAAAGGCCACAATATATAGTACAGGTACAGGGCAAATATGCAGGAAGCCCCCTAACATATGGGGGAAATACAATATACAGATATATACATCTAACACTTATGTCCTTACTACTAGCGAGCAAAAGAAAGCTCTTATCGTCCTGTATCTTTTGGAATAGAGTTTGTAGCATAAAACCACCACGTTACAAACCCAAATTGGCCATATAATACTACTTTTGTTTGTGGGACAAAAAATGCCACATTTTTGTCTACATTTCTAAATCACGTTAAACTTCGTTTGCTAGCAAATTGCCATGAAATCTGACCAGGGACCCAACCCAAATGTTGACATGGCACGCCATAGACGACGCTCGGACATGCCTGTTAATAGTCGTTAACTTCCTGTCTGAAAGTGGGGAAACAACCGGTTAGGTTTCAGTTTCCCTCCGCGTGTGCGTATGTTTTCTGCCCTTGTTCTGGCCCACTTCTCGCAATGGCAGCGGCGAATCCCGGAGGCGTCGCCCTTGACCCTCGGCAATGGGGACAGCATGGATTCACCGAGCGGCGGCGCAGAAGGCACGTCCGATCAATACACGATAAGACACTATCATCATCAGCGTGGGCATCACTGAATTAATCAGAGAGCGGCTATGGCTCTTTCCAAGGCCGTCCTCGTGCCACTATCAACAAACAATGACCAGTGGGTATCATCTTTGGGCGGCGTTGAGTAAGAAATCACTCTCTTTGTCCACTCTTCTTCTGAGTCCTGTTTTATGAATATCTCTATCAATTATATCTAGGTACTTTGATGATCAAATTTGGATGGTAAGATTTGAATTTGAATGATTCATAATCCGTGTTAATTTGGTCGGGGAATGACCCCTGATAGGGTCATAAGGGGTGAAAGGTAGTATTGATCCATCTTGGTCTTAGCCGAGTCTGATTGATACATGCCGAGTTATAACGGTTGAGTCATGTTAGCCCGTACTGAGCCGACATAAGAAGTATGTCGGCTGGTGCAGGATAAGGAATCTCTATCTACAGGTGACGACATGCCGAGTCTCACGAAGAGGAGCCGAGTGAAGGAAGGAAAGAGGCACCTTTCCGAGTCTGGTCCGGGAAGGACCACGCTAAAGCGAAGTCAAAAGATAAGGGCGCCGCCGAGTGACAATTAAAGGCGCCGGGTGACGCTTAAAGAATCGAGTGACGCATAAAGCGAGAGGTGACGCCAAAGGAACTGGCGTCTACGTATTGGAAGACCATTGACTACATATCTTTGCTGACCGGGTCAAGGGCCTAGGGCCAGTCCATTGATGACTGCAAGTGCACAAATCGTTTGTAGTTAGTTTAAAAATAAAGATATCGTTCTCATAGGGAGCAGTAGGCGAAAGACTAAATTGCTTTTAACTAAAACTAAGCAAAGTACCTAAGAAATAATTCTAAGATGCAAGAAATTAGTATTGTTTTTGAGTTTTTGGTTGAATGAAACAGTAAAGTAAAATGAAGTAAAACTTAATGCAGAAAATAGTAATCACGTGCGTAAAAAAGATTGAAACTGCAATAGGGGAAATGCTTTCTCGAGGAGTGGCAAATACACCGCTAGCAATTTAGACTGAGCGATCAAGATTATTACAACGAATATTCTCATGATATGCATGTATGTGGGAGGAGCTCCATATATGGATGATTAGACAGCAACCACTGCTCACATCATCCTTCATAACCACAGATGACAGATAAACGACATCAATCTTATTATTCCGCTATTAAGGGATTTCTCCCGCGACATGAACATGGCTTAATGAGTTCTTCTTGATTCCCCAAGTTAGTACGTAAAGGATGACAACGACTTTATAGTCACAGTAAGTGCTACCATCCCTCGTCTACCAACAAGTAATCCCCTTCATCAAGTCCCTGTAAGAGGCAAATATTAAAGAGGTGCACAACTCCCAACATCAAGATGAAGACAATTAACATATACATATAATGATGTATAACATAATAATCTGTATCTCATCTCAATCATATACTAGGGTTTCTCCATCTCCCCAAGAACTAATGATCTACTCAGACATGGAGGCAGACAGCATCATGACAGTGGTAATGGAAACGATTATCGATGAATAGTACTTGTATAAATCCACAACTAGTGCAATAATTACAACAAGATCTAGATGGTATGGATGGAGATGATGGTGGTGAAGATGCAGCGGTTGATGAAGATGGAGATTGATGCCTTGGCCTCCTAGATCTGCTTAGGGCGAAGATGGATCCCCAGGACAAGTTCCCCCTCTAGATCCCTTTCGGACGTGAGGTTTTTGGTGATTCCTAGGTGTTCTGTAGGTCGTCTCTCCGAACCAGTCGCACGGGGTGAAACTATTTGAGGAGGCGGAGGCGGCGCCAACTATACGGCCGGAGCTATATGGCGGCGGACCATATAGTTGGTCGTCAACTCTTCTGTATCCTTTGCTCGCTTTGGGTTTTCTTCTGGTATTATTAATATTTCCTAGATAAGAAATTTACGTAGTTTTTGGCTCCTTTTCACTTTAATATAACTGCTCGAAGAATTGTGTCCATCATATCCATCATCGGATCTGATCCTGGTGAAAATAAACATAAAAAGTGCGTGTGAACGCCGTAAAATACCAAGATCCTACATCTATAATGCAAAATAATGATCTAAAACATGATGCAAATATGCAGTCATCAACTTCCCCGAGCTTAGACTCTTGATCGTCCCGAGCAAGTTTAGCTTAATGGATGTGATTCTCATATTCATGAAGCTAAGTCAATAAAATAAATGAGGCAGTTGCAGCATGTGTTTATTATAAATGATACATATAAATAAGTTCATGCATAGAACCTTACTCGAACCATCCGAATAATATTAGCAGGCTTCCGCACCTTAGCAATTGACAGTTCATAAAAGATTATTCTCAACATGATGTAAAGGTATTCTGTTCAACCGAATGAGTTAATGAGGTAGTCCCAAGTGTTTTTAGGATCAACATATTCACTTGGGATTCAAAATCTCAAACGTCTCTTTGTCTTACTACAATATAGTGGTATATGCCTATGATGACCCACAAGTATATGGAGTGTATCGTAGTACTTTCGATAAATAGGAGTGTCTATCCCAACGAGGAGCAGAAGGTGTTGACTAGTGGTATGGAGCAGGAAATCTCTGCAAATATTTAGCAAACGGATCTTTAGTGGTTTTATGATAAAGCAACAAAACAAAGAGCAAGTAATAAAGAACAAACGCAGAAAGTGGCCCAATCCTTTCTTAGCAAAGGACAAGCCGGTGGAAATACTTATAAGGACCAAACGTTCTCGAGGACACATGGGAATTTTGTCAAGTGCTTTCTCTTCAAATAGCTGAGTACTCTTCTTTTGTGTTGTAAGTGTTGTGTGGGTGAACCTGTGCTAATGTACCGACCTTACTTAGACTAATACATACTTGTGATTAAACCCCTTGCAAGCATCCGCAACTACAGGAAAGTAATTAAGATATAAATCTAACCACAGACTTAAACTCTAAGATCCTATGCTCCCTTATGCAAAGGTGTCATAACGGGGGGTTCAGGTTTCTGTCACTCCAGCAACCCCACAATTAGTAGCCAAATACACAATGCATTCCCCTAGGCCCATAAATGGTGAAGTATCATGTAGTCGACGTTCACATGACACCACTAGAATAATAGCACCACAACTTAAATACTAAACCATTGAATAATAACTCAACACAGATCCACTAATAACAACATGACTTCTCCCATGTCCTCAAGAACTACACGAACTACTCACAAGACATCATATGGATCAAGATCAAAGATGATATGGTGATGAATAACAAACTGAACATAAACAATAATCCAAGGGTTCCACTCACAAGCATCAACTACAATAGTAATTAACACTGGGAAAGTTTCCTCTAAGAACTAAAGCAATATCCAACACAATTGTTACAGCGGGATGGAGTGGTGATGATGGTGCTGGTGAAGATGATGGTGTGGATGATGATGATGAGATCCCGATGAAGCCTAGCTTGATGACGGTGTTGATGGCGACGATCTCCCCTCTCCGGGAAGGAATTTCCCTGGCAGAAATCTGTCTGCTGGAGAGATCTTTCTCTCTTGGTGTTTTCCGCCCCGCATAGGCGGCGGAAATCTATCTATGGTCGCTCCCCCAGTATTAGGGTTTGTAACATCCCAGAAATACTAAACTTGGATCATCAAACTCTAATCATCAAAATTAGGGTTAACAAAAACTTTTCTAAATAAAAATATGAAAGCATGCATGTGTGTATGCATCCCATTTTGAATTCTTTTGAATTGCCTTGTTTATGTGTTTCTTTGCTAGTAAAAGGATTCTTAGGTGAAATAAACATCATCTAAACAATTCCCAAACTTTTCCCAAAGACAAATAAATCAAAACAAACAAAATGAGTGAATGGTCATTTTGACCAATTTAACTCCCATGCCTACTTTGGCTATCTCAAACTTTCAGAACTTAACAGAAACTTGTTTGGATCCTTGCACCCGTTGATAGTACTATTAACAAAGTATCAAGGCCCACCTTGTGATCATCCAGAAACCTTCAAATGCATAGTTTAAATGAAAATTCAAAATTGAATCTTTATCATATGGGAAGATCCCACTTTTTCAAAAACCACTCATACAAGCTCAACTTTCAAAACCCAAGCATATGCAGACTCACCAGCACCAACCTAGCACACCCACCAAAAATCTTTTCAAAATTTAAAACTTGAATTCTTGCGGCCATTTCATCAAACACCTTGCTGATTCAAATCAAATAAAATCTAAACACTATTGTGAGCAGTGATTGGAGCCTAACTTGTTCCCTCTCTAGCCCACAGCAACCTCAGTAGATCATCTAGCCAACTAAACCAAGCACTAGCCCCACTGTAAGCTTGGCAATGCCATCAATGGTGAACAGACGAAGCTCACCATGTCACCCCAGTGTGGACAGCAAGCTAGGAGAAAAAACAAGCCTAGCCAACATGTCTGGGAGCAAGCCAACACCCCACCACCACTCCCTGTCCAGCGCTCGAGCATTGCCAACCCCTGGACCACACGCACAGACCGTGCCCAGCTCGCCAGCAACCATGCCAAGCATGCGCCAGAGCGCCACCCTTGACACACGCCCATAGACCGCGCGCCACCCTCGCCGCGTGCATACACGATCACCACCGACCCAGGAAACCGCCAGACATCCCCGTTCGCCGCCCCATGCCCCGTAGCCACCGCTCGCCGTCGAAGACGCCGCCTCGGCCGCACAGAGCATCGCACTTTCCAGACCATTTGCCACCGCCACTACATGCGCATTAAAGCCTTAGAGCATCGCCAGGAGACCACCAAGCGATCGCCACCGCCGGCCATGCCTCTAGCAGCCCGTAGCCATGTCGCTTGCCCACCCCGTTCGGTCTCATCGTCGCGACTATAAATAGAGGCCACCCCCAGCCGAATTGAGCACACCATCTCACTCCCCTCTCCTCGCTGATCATTCCACCCCGTTCCCGAAGCAAGGCGAACAGCGCTTCGCCGGAATTTCACCGGAGCCCGCCGCTGCTGGAGAAGAAGGGAGCCAGCGATTGGAGCCGCCCCAGGAGAAGCTGCCGGTACCAGGAGGTTCGCCGTCGTCGACTTCGTCGTTCGCCCGCCTCGCCGACCCTCGGCTGAGCCCCGGTGAGCCCCCGACGACCCCCACCTGCCGCGTTAGGGTTCAGTCTCGCCGGCGTTGCCCGACATGGACGACGACCCTCAGCCATTGGATTAGAACTAGATCGAACGCACCATATTTCCCCATACCGCTTCGCACCCCCTCGTCTCACTGACGCGTGAGGACAACAACTTAACCAGCCCGCGTAAGCGCTGTGCTTAGCAGGCCGGCCCAATATTGTTTCCCGCGCAGCCCAGTTGTTTGATTTTGGATTTTTTTCCATTTTCATTCAAACACACTTCTGCACCTAGTTTCAAAAATCAACCCAGCTCGATTCAGTGAACCAAATTGAATGAAACCATTTTTGTTAGAAAGGTCTGGAAGTGTTGAATCCAAGCCCGTTGTATTTAAATCATTTGGATCTGTAGATCACTCTTGGTAAAAATAACAAGGCAGAAGCTTTTCTGTATTCAAACATTTTTCAAATTTAAACCATAATAGCTTTTAAGTTGATTCCAACTCTCAAAAATCACATTTAACCATACCTATCAGAATATTTAAAAATATATAGGTTTACTTACAGAAATAATGAACAAGTAATAAAAGAATGCCACATAAGCATTTCTAGTCACTTCATTTAATTAAAAATAAAAGGTTAAACCTTATTAAATTGTGACACCACTTTAAATCACATTCCCATGGACTAAAATATGTGGTGATGACATGTGTCAACATGATCCCATGTTTGGTTTGGAGAATATTAAATCTTAAGTAGTTTTTCAATGAGTAGAAATTACTTTTTTAAAAATAAAAGGAATTAAACCAAGCTTTAATCTTGTAATGTTAGTGATGATGCTAGATCATCTATAGGACCCTTGTGTGTGATGAATGCAAGTAGTTAAGTATTGTTTGGTGATTGTGTACCTCGTATTTATTCATAGACGCTAGTACCGACCAAGGATACGAGGAGGAAGGAGGATACTGCGAAGAAGAAGCCGAGGAGAACTTCAACCACTGCTCTGCACAAGGCAAGCCAATACTTGCAAGCTAACACTTGCAATTTAGCAAGCTTATGCTAATACTGATGCAAGCCAATACTTGCTTGTCACCATGCCAACTATATGCCTTAAGCATAGATGATCCTACCCACTTGATAAACCAATCCTAGTTTTTACTTACAAGCTTTATACTTTATTTCTTTATCAAAGCTATTACTTAGAGTTTACTTAAGTAAATTGTAGATACTAGAAGGATATTTGAATCTTGCATAAAGAGCATAAAATTTGGCCTAAGCTAGATAAACTTGATGTCATCCTAAGGCATGAGATTGAACTTAGTTAAACTCCACAAGTTACCACCCCTCATTATTACTTACCCCCACTTGTAGATGCTAGTGCTAAGCATAAAACTTGATCAAATTTAGATGGGAATACTTGGTGGAAAAATGGTTATGAAAACCTTGGAATGATGGATCATTCTATTGAAATGTTTTGGACATGTGTTTCCGAACACCAGATGATTTATGGTGATGAAAATGTTGAGGCATGAGCCTTAGCCCTTTATAAAACTGATGGTTGTCTGGATGCGATACCATTCCAATTTTGCCGTACAACCACAATACCCGAGAATTGGGTAGGGCTTGACTAGAAACTTATATACCTTAGTATTAGTTCCCTCACGGCCAAGGTCTGAGCTGAGGCTACCTTGTGAAGATTGTCCACCTGTGCAGTACCCAAGATGACAGTTGGTCATGGTTGGGAGGCCAAACTCATAGGAGAGGTGCTTATACTAGGGCGTGTAATTGAAAGGTTAGGATTGATTATCCGCATACTGAGTATGGTGAATTCAGGATTTGTTCCTGACGGATGTATCGAATGTTGTGGTGAAAGTGTACAATCTCTGCAGAGTGTCAAACTATTCGAATAGCCGCGTCCGCGGTTATGGACAGTTGGAGTGGCCATACTGTTTCCCCGTCAGATATTTTGAAAATGACTTGTGAAATGATTTGAGACCTTGACTTGACCACAACAGAGTTGTGGCATGAGAATACAAGTTCCCACTTAGGTGTTATAAAACCTTAACTAGCATTCGTTGTTTCCAAACTTAGTAGAGGTAAATCTGGCCTTTTGCAAAACAACCCTAGAGCTTAGTGTCCTACTACAAAAAAACCTTTTCACCTGTAAGTATTAGTTTGAGAGTACTTAAAGAGTACTCATGGATTTGTCCCTGGCTATTTTCATGGCCAGACTATGAAGAGGAGTACCTGGAAGATGGACCCCAGGAAGGTTACGACAACTAGGATCATCTCCCATCGTCAGCATTGCCTGTGACCCCGAAGATGGAGCTTGGCCTACGTTACCGTTATTATGACGTATTCCGCTGCTTGTGTTGTATTAAGAATGGATCATGAGATCCTTATTTGTGTAAGACCTTATGTATGGTTTGTAATGGATGATGTACTGTGGTATCCAATTCTGTTATGTCTCACAAAAATGGTAATCCTGGGATTGCGATGTATGGCATAACAGGCATCTGGGATTAAAAATCCGGGTGTTGACAGGGTTCCATAGGGAAGACTAGTAGAAGGCACGTGCTTTGCACGTGTGCATCACTATACTCACTATACAGTTATATGTACCTTTGCACAAAATTACATCAGATTTGGGATGGAAAGGCAAAAGAGATGGCTTGTGTAAATTCATCTTATTTTCTCAGATATTTAACTTTTAGACCTATGTTGTGTTCCATCTTCTGTATATATAGTACTTGTGATTGAGTTATCAACATCAGTGAATAAAAATCAGAGTTTACAGGGAAATGATCAAATATTAAATACACGTATGAAGCCCAATGGCTCAATGTATGTGCAAAGTGATCTCTGCCTGCCCCTGTGATGTCTGGTTTTCTTTCTTTTTCCTTTTTCTTTGAGGGAGAGAGGCACTGCAATTGATCATAAGAGTTAGTCATGTTATGGACAATCAGCTTATTTAGAATGACAGAGTTTAAAATTACAGGGACATGAACTCAGCAAGGCTTCATTAGTCCCCTAAAATCTGGGCAAAGAACCTAGGTCATGAGCAACTCTATTGTACTCTGTTCCAATCTTCCTGACTTCAAAACCATTTAGGTGATTCATAAGGTAGTCGATCTCCCCATACAAGCTCTAAAATCTGCCCAGTTATCCAATGAACTTTTAAAACAGTTGTGTTGTGGTTGTCATAATCCATAACAGAGGGGCATGAGAAAAGTTACTGATAAGTTTAGGCCCATTCCATAGTTCCTCTTGTTGCTAGGATACTCCTATTCAATGCTAAAAACTGAAAGACGATGCATATATGTTTGAAACCCAATGGTTCTGTATCAAGAAAGAAAATGATATGTGCCCCACTGTATGCTAAAACTCAAAGACCATGCATATACACTACCCCAAATCAATTCATAATGCGCAGCTTGATTCCGGTGAAATTGATAATAAATACGGATATGCCGGATGAACTGATGGTGAACCGACCGAGTTCTAGCTTGTGGACAACATGTGTTACAACCACCACTACCTGCCACTGTTTTTCTAATGGAAAATGATTCAACAAAGTATAACAAAAACAAAACAAAATACTAATATTAAATATTCGTTGATAATGTATCATAACCTTGTTTGCCTTTTGATGAAGAACATTTGTCGAGTAATCGCTGAATTGTGCTTCTCATGATTAGAAAATAAAACATTTTCTTGCAACCAAGCAGACGGTAAAGAGCGAAAACTTGACTTGTCGCATTTTCCTTTCCTCGAATGTATGTTCATACTCTTTCCAACAAAAAATTATACAATATTCTTAAGAAGATAAATAAACATTCTGCAGCCACAATACAATTAGAACTGTACCTTTTATTGATTTAGAAAAGTAACCTGCCATATATATGGTCTTGTTAGTTCTTTAATTTATCTGCCGTGGCGTTGGTTCTGCATTGTTACAACCCGCACCACAATCACGCCTCATTGTTTATACTCACAGTTCATTTGTGGATAGGTAGATATCTATCCCGATCGCACTTAGCTGAGAAGAATTCATTTGTATATTACCAGTGGTTTCAAGTAAAGGACTATTCCGCTCCTTAGCGATTGCTATAGTTAAAAAAAAAACACAGAAATGGTTATACATAGAAGGCCAAAAGAGATCGACAAAGATAATAATTAAGTAATTAATATATGTACATGGGTTCGATTTTGGCAAAGCTGCCGAGTGGAAATTTGTAATATCTCTGAAAGGAACATTGCCTTCCATCTTGTTGGATCTTGCTAGATGGCTTTTAGTCTTTTCTACAACAATCTACAGTAAGCATTAAATCGTTTTTATGTTGCACTAATAGATAAAACATCATAAGAAAAGCAATGATATGGAGTCATTTTGCATTCAGGTAACACTGCATTTATGGTCTACAAACAGATAACAGTTTGGACAAAAATACAAACACCTCGCGCGCGTGAAAAACAGAGTAATGCAATAAAAAGTACAACCGGGCCAATCTCTAATCCATGTTTTTTAATATAGTGAAACTTGATCACCATTAACCAGAAGAATCACGTGTGCAAGCATTGTCATGCAAAAGAATCCTCCAAAAACTCAGATGCAACGGAAAAATATAGGCAACCAAGAGAAGGAATAACTAACTTAGTTGTGGCTTGTAGCGCTATGGTCAACTGGTCATAGTAGGATGCCAGCTACCATGAGACTGGACCCTGCAGGCGTCAAGAGATTTCGAACCTGTAAGGAGATGGTGGCGGAGGTTCCATGTGGATGTGAGAGGGGATCTGGAGGTGGTGGCTGTGTGGAACGGAAGTGGGAGGGGATGAGCCGATGGAGGTCGTAGTGTATGACAGCAGAGAGATTATCTATAGCTAGTAGTGCTGCCAGACGATGCTTCAGCACGAGATGGGATGAGGGATTGGCCAGAACCGAGCTACTTCACATTTTGCTAGAGGCGGCAAGGACTGTGAGCTGTGGACTACTCTAGAAGGGTCGACATATTCACAGGTTGGTGCGACTGGGGGTGGCGAATCCGGGTGACAGCAGCCGTTGGATTTATTGGAATCGACGGCTACTATTGAAATTATTTTGCTAGTGGCGGGAAGACCAGGGCAGAGGAATATTCAAAAAAACGTGTACTATAGTAGTAGAGATATAGGCGAAGGGGCGGAGTCGGGAGTCGGGCAGGTGGGCCACACCTGCCCTAGGCACGGCCCAGGGTGGGCCCGTGCCTAGGGGGGTGTGGGCCCCGTGCGGTCCTTCTTCGCTCCTCCTTCTGGCTTCCTCAATTTTCTGGAAAAATAATATTTTCCCATATTTTTCTGGTATTATTCCGATCTTCACGAAATTGCACTAAAACGCCTTTTTTTCCATCAAAATCCAGACTCCGGCAGTTCATCCTCCAAGAATCATCCAACATGCATAAACAGATGAAAAAGACATAAGTAATACCTCATAATAAGACATATATCAATGAATAGAGGTAAATTATGATATAGAATGGTGATGCAAATTGGACGTATCAGCCTACTTGCTCTTTGCACATTCGCTCTTTTTTTTCATATTTTTTTCTATATATATATGTGCTCACGCTTTTTCTTTAAGTGTTGTGCAAAGAAGCTAGCCATATATTCCACCTCATGTAGGAATTTCAAAGTTTAACGATCTCAATTACCAAATTCCAAATATATACGAAGAATCTTTAGACCTTGAGTATTCTACCTCAACTTTTCCTCACTCTATTTGACAGAACTTATATTTCTCCTTTGTTCAAGGTTTTTCTTTTTAATATTAATTAATTAGATAATCTCTCCTTTTTGTAAATCAAACCATTAACCTACAACATATTGATTAAATTATCTTTATGTGTTCCGTTAATACCAATGGTGTGGAAGACTCCTATTGCTATCATCAAGTGCAAGTAAAATCATACTCAAGCCATTCATATATCCAATAAGACAAATTCAAACTCAACAATGCTCCATATTTTATAATAAACTCAAAATTTTATAAGAGGGATCGACTATTCCTGAAGGAAAGTCTAATGATGCAATCTTTTATTTCTAAACTCGAGATAATGCGAGATTAAAAGTAATAAACTTATAAGATTGATTACAAGGTTTTAGAGATATCCCCAAGCTTGGAATCAAGCCAGGAGGGATCAAATAAATCCTTGCTGGTACCTATTCCTCCTCCTGGGTAGGAAGAGCGTTGCCTTCCTCTCCTAGGTTGTTAACTTTAACCACGCTTGCGAGGAGGATGATGAGCTTGGCCATGTCGTATTGAATCTTCAAAATTTTTCTCTAAAGGAATTTCTTATCATCTGTTAACTCAAAAACATTTTTAATCAAGAAACCAACTCTACCATCGATGTCATTGACCTTTTTCTCAAGGTCTTTGATCATCATCCAGTAGGATTCAATCCCTTCTCCGATAGTTTCAACACATGCCTTAGAAGATTTTTCCAACTGACAGATCTTATCATGAATCTCATCTTGCCGCACCTCCTTGGGTTTGACAGGTGGCGGACTAAGAGGAAGTTTATAATAAGATCCTATGTTGTGATGATAAGGATTAGGGAGATACTCATCCTTGCTCCTTCTCTGATTTGCTTGCCTCATCATCTCCATCCTTTGCAGGAATATGTCCTTCCAATTTGGGAGAGGCTTGATCTCTGAGATGGATGACGATGACACTTCTTTTGGTTCTGCTCCTTTGATCCTCTTTAGGGCTTCTCTTCCTTCTTCCTCCAAAATTTGTTGACATGGAAAGGTTGCATGGCTTTGCTTCACGGATGTTGTTAGAAGAGATGTGTATGGAGATGGCGATTGTTTTTCGAGGCTAGAGGCTGTAGTTCTAAGAAAACTTAATGAAAAAGGTTAGATGCACCCGTATTTAAAAGAAGAGGTTGAAAACTCTAGCCGTCAGGTTTAACGAGCAACTATACGGGCGCAGATCGTATAAATCCCGCCGTATAGTTGTGAACCAACTATAGATTTTTTTTATTATCTAAGGCGGTACCAACTATACGGCCGCAATATTTCTTCCCGCTGTATAGTTGGTCGTTAAACTCACTGTATCATTGCATAAAAATTTGACGATGCGATGAATAACTATACGGCCGCAACTATACGGTTGGAAATTTATTTCCCGTTGTATAGTTGGTCGTTAAGGTTACAGTATACATCGAAATTTATCTATTTCTTTGGGAATTCTTTATTAGTCTGAAACTTAATGAAATACCAAGTTTTGACAGAAAAGTGGCAACTTAAATTTCCGACCAACATTAACATTCATTGAACAAGATTTTTATCATGACCAACTTTCTTTTATTTCACAAGAGCTTCAAGTGTACCTTTATTTAATCATAAAATAAAATAAAACTTACTTAAAAACTTACTTGTCCCTTTATTTCGCATGGGTTGTCTCCCATGAAGCGCTCTTTTATGGTCTATAGCTCGACCATAGTGTTGCTCACTTTGTCTCAATCTTATCCTTCTTCCAGTTACCATTTCTTCCATACTTTTGCTCAATCAACTCTTCTGGGGTAATTATTAGTAAGGTGATTGCACTTATATCTTATTTTGCACGATAATGCTTCAAGCATTGTCCATTTACTATCCATGAAAGAGAGGGTGTTTTACCCTGCTCCCGATGCATAAGCTTCTACAACTATATAAGGGCCTTCCCACTTTGATCTGAGCTTTCCTAGAAACAACTTAAGACGAGAGTTATCGAGCAGAACTTTATATCCGCTTTTAAAGACCTTATCCTCTATTTTTATATCGTTCCATCTTTTTACTTTTTCCTTAAACAATCTAGCATTTTCATAAGCCTCAGTCCTAAACTCATCTAAAGCATGTATGTCTAATAAACGCTTTTTTCCTGCTGCTTTAAGATCATAGTTTAATTTCTTAATTGCCCAAAAGTCTCTATGTTCCAATTCTAAAGGTATATGGCACGCCTTACCATATACCATCTTATATGGTGTCATACCCATCGGATTTTTAAATATAGTTCGGTATGCCCAAAGAGTGTCATTTAGCTTGTATGACCAATCTTTTCCTAATTTATCCACCGTCTTCTCGAGTATGGTCTTCGGTTATCTATTAGAGAGTTCCACTTGACCACTTGTTTGGGGATGATATGGTCAAGCAACGGTGAGTTACTCCATATTTTCCAAGGATTTTCCTGAAAGTTCCTTTCATAAAATGAGAACCACCGTCAGTAATTAAAAATCTAGGAACACCAAACCTGGGAAATATGACATCCTTGATCATCTTCATGAAAGTGACTGCATCTGCATGGTTGGTTAAGATATCTTCAACCCATTTAGTAACATAATCGACAGCAACAATAATATGAGTGTAACCATTTGATTCTATAAAGGGTCCCATGTAATCCATTCCCCATACATCAAATGGTTCAATTATAAGACTATAATTCATTGCCATTTTTTGTCTTCTGTCTATATTACCTCTTGTCTGGCAAGCATCACAATATTCCACATACCTTTGTGGTGGGCCAATAGAATCTGGACTGAAGTACCTTTTCTGTAGTTTGCTTGCCTACATGATGTCCTCCATACGGGCTGCCATGACAAGCTTGCAAAATTGCATCAATTTCATGTTTAGGAACGCACTTTCGAATTGCTCCATCAGGTCCATGACGATAAAGAAACGGATCATCCCAAAAGTAATGTCTAATTTTGTTAAAGAATTTCATTATTTTGTTTCTTGTCATACCAAGAGGTACAAATTTTACTGCTAGATAATTAGCATAATATGCATACCACGGATCAACTACTTCAATTTTTACTAAGTATTCTTCCGGAAATGACTCATTTATAGGTACGGGGTCGGTAATTATTCCCTCCATCCTAGATAGGTGATCTGCTACTGGATTATCCTTACCCTTGCTATCTACTATTTGTAAATCATATTCTTGTAGTAATAATACCCACCTAATCAACCTGGGTTTTGCATCCTTTTTCACAAGAAGGTGACGCAAAGTTTGGTGATCTGTATGAATTATTACTCTAGAATTAATAATGTAAGATCAAAATTTGTCATAGGAAATAATTATAGCAAGGAACTCTTTCTCAGTAGTAGCATAATTTTTTTGAATCTTATTAAGAGTCCTACTAGAATAATGAATAACATTTAAATTCTTCCCGTCTCGCTGTCCTAAAATAGCTCCTAGCGTAGTCACTAGCATCACACATGATTTTAAAAGGTTCATCCCATTTTGGAGGCTGCATGATAGGTGCTGAAACTAATTTGTTTTTAATGTCCCATAAACATATTTAAGTTTTTAATGTCTTGAGGTATGGGAAGATTTTCTATAGCACTTATATTGGTATTATCTATTTCTATACATTTTTCTCAATGTTAAGGAAATCGGTAATCGTTAGCTGCTCGGTTGGCTTGAGAGTAGCGATTAATCGGAATTCGGACGATTAACTGATTTAAGCAGTCAACTATTAATCGGTGCATCCTACAAAAATTAGCACCTAAAACACGTACGAATCCTCAGCCTTAAGCTCCCAGATGAGATCCTCAAGGTGCTCGAGCTCTTGTATTTGAGGTCTGGTCGGCAACTACGAGGAACTGGTCAACAACGACAAGGAACTAGTTGGTGATGGCTGAAATCAAGCTCCTGTAGGCAGGGATCGAACGGGAGCTTCGCAAAACCTACTTCATTAGGGCGGGCTAGCAGATGGATGGGCGATATGTGTTGATAATTTTGCAACTTTTTTGACCAAGTTTAGTGGTTAATCAGGAACATACCTAGTAATCGGAGTGTCAGACCTATTAATCGGGCCAAACGATTAACACAAAGGATTAGTGGTAATCGACACGGTTAGGTCCCTAGTAGCAATTAATCGGCCTATTAATCGCTGATTCGGCCTATTTTTTGAACAGTGCTTTTTCTGAAACCTTATGTACAAAAAAGTACCTTCTCTTTCCATGAATCGGCATTGCTCCCAATTCAAAACTAAATTTGATTGCCTGCATCTCTGCAAAACCTTAGTTAAATTATAGAGACAATTATCAAATATTGTTCCACAAACAACAAAATCATTTGTTAGAACTTCCATAGTCTTCTCAACAAGATCATCAAAGATTTTTAAAACACATTCTTGAAAGGTTGGAGCTGCATTGCATAAGCCAAACATGATTAATCTATAAGCATAAGTACCATAAGGACATGTGAAAGTTGTTTTCTCTTGATCATCGGGCTGTATAGCAATTTGAGAATAACCAGAATAACCATCAAGAAAACAAAAATAAGAATTATTGCTTAGTCTTTCTAAAATTCTATCCATGAATGGTATAGGTTTATGATTTTTCTGTGTCTCATGTTTTAGTTTTCTAAAATTGATGCACATGGCCTTATGGGAACTAGTTCACCATCGTCATTCATAGCAGCATCAAGACCCCTATGTCTTGGCATGCAATGAGCTGGGCTAACCCATTTACTATCAGAAATAGGATATATTATGTCGGCATCTAGTAAGTGTATAACTTCTTTTCTCACTACCTCTTTCATTTTAGGATTAAGCATTGTTTGTGTGTCAACTACAAGTACAACCTCTTCAAGCCTAGTAATCTTATGTGTCATAATGGATGGATCTATTCCTTTAATATCACTTATAGTATACCCAAATGCTTCACAGTGTTTGATCAAAACTGAAATAAGTTTATTTGTGTCATTTTATGATAAATTTTTACTAATAATAACAGGACATTTGTTTTCATTATCTAAATATTCATCCCTCATATTGTCTGGAAGTCGTTTCAATTCAATTGGCAGAGGTGCTTCGTCACCTTTTCTTACCAGTTCTGCATAGTCATGTGGGTTTTGTGCCTTCGGAATGGAGTCAAGGTAATCATCAATGTCTTCTCTTTCCTCATAATCTAATGCTTCTTCCCAATTAATTAAACTCCTTTCTAATTCATCTTGGGGAGTGCTGAAATGAATTGCGGCTAGCTCGACAATTGTTTTCTCTTCCTTGATATCTTCTATTTCATATGGCCTCTTTTTAAGTTTGGCAAAGTGGAACGCCATTTCCACCTCTGCAAACATCATGGAAATAGCCTCCTCCTTATTATCAATTCGAGCTTTAGTTATAGAGACAAAAGGCCGCCTAAAAGAATAGAACGAAAAGTTTCTCGAGGCATATCAACAATATGAAAATCGAGAGGGTACATGAGTGGTCCAATAAAAACATAGATATTTCGAATAACACCTTCCGGTTTTATATTAGTTCTATTAAACAATTTAATAGTAGTGTCCACCAATTCCTCTTCTGGATTATTTAAACTGTAGCGATGTTCCTCATAAAGCGATGAAGGCATAATGTTTATAGTAGAAACCGGCTCACAAATTCCGTATAAGGAAGTTTCTCCACAGTATATAGGAGTCATGGGTTTAGAAGTTTCTTTACCTAGTATCTTACCTGTAATGAAGTCTGAAGTTTCAGAGTCTAGCATAACTATTTCATTTTCTATGATTCTTGCCTCCATAAGATCCTTAAATATGACAATATTTGCATTGGTAGCATCGGGGTTCTTTCCTGGTTTCCTTGATCTTCTCCTTATACGTTCTTCCTCCCTACACTTTTTTAAATATTATCTTGAATAGGTTCAGAGGAAAATTCTACCAATGATACGTCCTCTCTTGATCGCTTCTTTTCTTCGAGGGATTTATGAGGCTCCCATCCTGCAGGTACCTGTAAATGTCCTGCATAATTCTCAATAATTTTCTTTACCGAATAAGAATCAATACCAAGGGTTTTAATCATTTCACAAGTCCTTTCATCTTTAAGAAAGTCGTTAACACAGGCATATTCAGAAGAACTATCCATATTGCTCTCCCTATTTTCATGGCTTTCTGTTGTCTCCCTCATTTTCATTATTAATTTCCACGCTTCGTCATAGGTATAAGATAGAAAACTACCATTAGAAGTGGTGTCTAAGATTGTTCTATTTTTATTATCAAGCCCTCCATAAAAAGTATGAGTGATTGACCAATCAGGCAAACGGTGATGGGGGCAATTATCTAGATAGCTTTTATACCTTAGATAGCCTTCATATAAACTCTCATTAGGATTATTTTTGAAACTGATAATAATACCTCTCATCCTGTAAGCTTTGCTTTCTGAGTAATATTTTGACAAGAAATTGGTTGTCAAATCCGTCCACGTCCTTGGTGCTTCCGCACAAAAGGATCTATACCAGTTGAAAAAATTATTAGAGAGAGTTTGTCTAAACAACTGGATTTTAACCTTATCAAGGTCACAATCATCAAATATAAATGAACCAAAAACATATTCAAAGAATTGTAAGTGTCCATATGGACTCTCTTCATGGGTTCCTGCAAACTTTTTAGAGTTAAATAACTCAAATAATAAAGGATGGACCTTTATACCAACGGGGTTTATGCTTCTATTGATAGTTTTCAAAGCGTCCATGGGCGAACCCATATTCCTTACTGCCTCAAGCTGCATTAAATGTTGAGTGGTGTCCATTGTTATGGTCCTACAACTCAAATAAAAAATTAGTACAACAAAAGTAAATAACTAAAAGTAAAGTGACTTATAGTGCTAAGCTCCCTGGCAACAGCGCCAGAAAATAGCTTCATGACTGCAAGTGCACAGATCGTTTATAGCTAGTTTTGAAATAAAGATATCGATCCCACAAGGAGCAGTAGGCGAAAGACTAAAATACTTTTAACTAAAACTAAACAAAGTACTTAAGGAATAATTCTGAGATGCAAGAAAGTATAATTGTTTTTGGGTTTTTGGTTGAGTGAAACAGTAAAGTAAAATGAAGTAAAACTTAATGCAGAAAATAGTAATCGCACGCGTAAGAAAGATTGAAACTAGAATAGGGGAAAGGCGTTCTCGAGGAGTGGTGGATACACCACTAGCAATTTCGACTAAGCAAGATTATTATAAAGAATATTCTCAAGATATGCATGTATGTGGGAGGAGCTCCATATATGGATGATTAGGCAGCAACCACTGCTCACACCATTTTTCATAACCACAGCTGATAGATAAACGACATCAATCGTATTATCCCGCTATTAAGGGATTTCTCCCATGGCATGGACATGACTTAATGAGTTCTTCTTGATTCCCCATGTTAGTACATAAAGGATGACAAAGACTTTATAGTCACAGTAAGTGCTACAATCCCTCCGTCTACCAATAAGTAATCCCCTTCATCAAGTCCCTGTAAGAGGCAAATATTAAGGAGGTGCACAACTCCCAACATCAAGATGAAGACAATTAACACATACATATAATGATGTATACCATAATAATCTCTATATCATATCAATCATATACTAGGGTTTCTCCATCTCCCCAAGAACTAATGATCTACTCAGACATGGAGGCAGATAGCACCATGACAGTGGTAATGGAAACAATTATCGATGAATAGTACTTCTATAAATCCACAACAAGTGCAAGAATTACAACAAGATCTAGATGGGATGGATGGAGATGATGGTGGTGATGAAGATGTGATACGTCGGAAACGTATCTATAATTTTTGATGTTCCATGCTTGTTTAGTATCTACTTTGCTTTGCTTTGTCTACACTTTGAGGTATTTTTATATGTTTTATGGTACTAACCCATTAACAAGATGTCACAGTGCCAGATGCATGTTTTCTTCTATTTTTGGTTTTAGAATGGCAGAAAATTAATATTGTCAGAATTGGACGGGACAAAAGCCAAAGTCAATATTTTACCGTGGGGAACACGAAGCTAGAGTACGAGATGGAGGAGAACCACCAGGGGGCCACACCCCTGGTCGCGCGGCTAGGCCCAGCCCGCGCCTAGGGGGTGCGGCCGCCCTGGCTGCCCCCTGCCTCGCTCTTCGCCTATAAAGACCCCCCAATACAGAAACCCTAAGTACCTGATCAATATTCCACGAAACTGTCTGTAGCCGCCGCCACCATCATCCCTAGATCGGGGGGGGATCTGAAGCTCTTCTCGGCCCCCTGCCGGAGGGGAGATCATCCCGGAGGCCTTCTTCTTTGTCATGCCAGCCTCCGGTATGAAGTGAGTAGTTCCACCTTGGACTACGGGTCCATGTAGTATCTAGATAGTTGTATCTCCTCCTTTGTGCTACCATGTTTAGATCTTGTGAGCTCCATTCATGATCAAGATCATCTATTTGTAATCATGCATGTTGTGTTTGTGGGGATTCGATGGTATTGAGATTACTATGTCAGATTGATTAATGGTTTTGTCTTATTGATTCTATCATGTCTGTGTTGTTTTTGATCTTGCATGCTCTCCGTTTCCAGTAGCTATCTTGGCCAAGTAGATGCTAGTGACTCCAAGAGGGGGTATTTATGCTTGATAGTGGGTTCATGCCTCTATCTAATCTAAGGGAAGTGACAGAAATCTCTAAGGTTGTAGATGTGTTGTTGCCACTAGGGAGAAAACAACGGTCTCTTGTTCATGGAACAAGTGGATTGTTTACCTTACACACTTTGCTTAAAGCAGTTATCCGTTGCTTGCAACTTAATACTGGAGGGGGTTCAGATGATAACCTGAAGGTGGATTACTAGTCATAGATGGAGTTGGATGGCGGTCTATGTATCTTGCTGTATTGCCCAATCGAATCTCATAGGATCATGAATGTCTAGTATTTCATTGTTATGCCTTGCTCAGTCCTGTCAATTGCCATGTTGTAATTTGTTTACCCAGCATTCCATGTTTGCTTATCTTAAGGAGAAGACCTCTAGTGAACTATGGACCCTGGTCCAATCTTTACCATTGATACATCTTCCACTGTTACTGTTTACTTTCTGCAAACCACTATTACCTTCCACACCATACAGTTAATCCTTTGTTTTCAACAAACCGGCGAGATTGACAAGCTCACTGTTCCTTGGGGCAAAGTCTTGTGTTTGTGTTGTGCAGGTTTCCAAGTTGCTAGCAACACCTTTGAGTCGTTTCCTTCCTCCTACTAGTTCAATAACCTTGGTTTCTTACTGAGGGAAAACTTGCTGCTATGCTCATCATACCTTCCTCTTGGGGTCTACCAGCGAAGCTTCCATGCACCATCAAGACTTTTCTGGCGCCGTTGCCGGGGAGGCTAAGGACGTCTTCACTAGGGGAGTCCTTCACAACCTTTCTCTTTACTTTGTTTTTGTTTTTCTTAGTTTATTTTTCTTGGTTTTGTTTGCCTCTTTTTATCAAAAATAGTTTAGTTTCGTTTGCTTTCTCTTATCAAAAACACAAAAAAATTAGTTCCTGCTCTAGTTGCGGCTGCTTCTGTTGTTGGCTTGCTCCAATTTTTCCAAAATGAACTCTGTTGAGAACACCAAGTGGTGTGACTTCACTAGCACAAACAACAATGATTTCCTAAGTACTCCTATTGCTCCACCTGCTCCTGATGCTACCTTTTATGAAATTAAGTGTAAGACCCCACCTTTATAAAGGTAAAGGTCCCTGTGATTGCAATGCTAGTCCCTGGATCAAATGCTAGCATCCACAGTTTAAGATGAAGTACACAGAAACAAAGGTCATTATTACATCGTCATTCCAGAGATAACATAGTCTTTTACAACTCCATAGCCATAGGCTAGTACAAGAGTTCAACTTAACAAAATAAAGTAAAGTCTTCATCTTCATGTGCCACAGGCAAGCATGTTGAGTGTAGACTCACAACCCTAATCCTCATCAGAGTAACCTACAACATCACAAGTTACAGCCACAGTGGGTCAATACATTGGAATAGTATTGGCAAGTGATACCTTAGTAGAATATTAGTTTCTAGCTTCTATATGAATTTGGCTAAGTGTAGATTAGGCTTGCTTTGCTCAAAATAGGTTTTACCTATCAGTTAAAATCACTAAGTTTTTGTTTGACAAAAACTCCCAAGGAACCACCAATAGACATTGGTGAACCTTTACCCTTGTTCAACAACAAGTTTTTAACTTAGAAATTGGGATGAGGAGATTCTTGATAGCTTCCATGTCTTGATGCTCAAATTGTCCATTGCCGGGGACACGGCTAAGTACTTAGATTCTTCCTTCTCGAGAGGTGGTGCACTTCCCCACAAGACTCGACATGCATCGAGACAAGACCTTTCAGAAGCCTTCCCTTAGACCAAAATGGACACGTTCCCAAACCTGTCACCCCCTACCACCAACTGTCCATTTGGCTAAGTTATTGGAACCTATATGATCCAGGCAATGCCCATATTGCCATGTGGCTGCACTAGAAGCTTCTTAACATATGGCATCTCAAATCCCTTTGTTCCTTGGTGGCTTTCCACAAGTGTGATACACAAGGTAGACCATAGATATGGGCCTTGTGTAACCACTCAACATAACCCAAACATACCATTCCACCCAGGTGATTCATTCACTTAGTTGTTTTATTAAGCAAAACTCAAGTCAAAGACTTAGTAACATTTTCCATAGCATGTATATAATCCACCCTTGTTTTCTACTAGCTATGCTAAGAATGGCAATATAGAAAGTATATTAACTTAGATAAAATTCTAACAAGTCTACAACTACTAGGATTTCCCAAGCATAGCATATAGATACTTAGCAAAAACATCATGCAAGCCCTATACAAAATATCACTAATGCATAGTCAAAATATTGGGACAAAAATATGAAGCACCACTTTCCTTGGTAGTTGGGGTAGTAGCAACAATCCTCACAATCACAATCACCACTAGCACCAAAATCTACACATAAAATGATAGCACCAATTTACATTCAAATAAATCAATCAAAAATATATGAATGCATGAAAATACCATGTGATGATTTTTCTCAAACCCAACAAGACAAGTAAACAGTAATAAACACTAAACTAAACATTTATACACTAAATAAACTTAATTTGGCTTTAAAAACATTTTCTAAATAATTCTTATACACAAAATAAGCCTGCAAATGTCTCTACATAAAATTCTATTTTAACAGAGTCAAAATACAAAACCAATCCTACATATGTGTAGGGTTTAATTTTGTGAATCCATTGATATATTATTTGTATTTTTTGGATAAACAGAACAAAAGTTATTGAATTTACAAGTTGAATAACTAATAGATTCAAAATCAGATTTTAAAACAAAACTCTAAACACATGGGCGCATCTGATTGGCCCGTACCGGTTCGGTTGGATCGATTATCCAGAGCCGTTGGATTTAAGTGACAACGCACGGGCCATATCTAACCATACCCCTTTGTTAAGTGATCTAATCTAATGCACTGGATCTAGATCTAACGGCCTACGACAGCTTGGCCAAGAACTGGCGGCGCGCGAGGTTTCAGCGGTGGCGCTACTGGTGGTGATGGTCAGGGGAATTCAGAGGGGGCTGGGGGTTGCGGTTGGTCTTACCAGCGTCGCACGGTTGCGAGGAAGCTCAACATGGTCTCGGTTGGGGCGGGGGCGTGTTGTAGCGGTGGCTAGGGCTCGTCGGAGTTGCGGGCGGTGTCGGGTTCGCGCGGACAAAGACGTTGACGACGCTCTGGATCACCCCAGCACAAACTAGGAGCATCAGTAGCTGCACAAGGACATGGCGAACCTAGTCGTATGGAAGAGGGGTCAAGGGGCGCTCGATAATTACCGTGATTGCTCGACGGAGTTGAGAGGCGGCTCGGTCGTTTGCGGGGGTGGACGGGGACGGCGACCTAGGTCACGAGCAGGCAAACTAGAGGCATCAGAAGGTGCACAAGGACATGAGGGTCATGCTCGTTTGAACCAGAATAAAAGGGGCAGTCGGAGATCACCGTAATCACACGCCGGAGTTCATCGGGCAGCGGCGGTGCGATTTGAAATACTGGCAGCCTGGTGGCGGAGCGAGTGTGCTGTGTGGGGGGAAATGACCGTGGGGTGTTGGGGCTTAAGTAGGTAGCAGAGCGATAGGAAACGCTTGAAGATTCAAGGCTAATTACGCCGCGCCATTATCGACAGCAACGGCAGCGGCGACGTTGTACGCGAGCGAGATTTGGGGAAGAAAGGCTGGGGTGGCAGTGGGGTCCAAGGGTCAGCGACTGTGGGTGGAGCTGCGCGCATGAGAGAGAGAGAGAGAGCAGAGGAAAATGGCCCGGGTGGGCTTAGTGGGCTGGTTCTGGGAATGGGCCAGAATGGCAGCGCTGGCCTTTTTCTAATTTCTTTCTCCTTTTCTATTTTTAATTTCATTTTTAGAATCCAATTTCAAATGAGTTTGAATTCAAACCACTTCTAGATTTTTGTAAAGTGATCCATGCACATATTTGTGCATAAAACATTGCTGTTTACTCAAAAATACTTTGGCCCATTGAAAATAAAAAAAACCATGCCTTATTTAAATATTTATAATAGGCATATAAATGGTTTTAATTTAGATTCTTGTTTTGAAATTTTGAGCAAGCTTTGAAATCCTCTTTTGAACTTTTCTGGTTGAATCCAAGTATTCTCATATTTGAGAGTAGAGATAAAGCCATTGTCTTGCTTACATGAAACAATAGGAAAAACAAATGGTTTCTGATTTAAAACCTTGTTTGAAAATAAACCAAATGCATGAGGATGCATGAATGATATGCAAACTTTATAAACCATGATTTTTGGGATGTTACAAATCTAACCCCCTTAAGGTGAATCTCGCCCTCGAGATTTGGATTGGCTAGCAAATAGTTGAGGGTGGTCTTTCCGAAGGTCGTCTTCTCTTTCCCAAGTTGCTTCTTCTTCGGAATGATGATTCCACTGAACTTCGCAGAATTTGATAGTCTTTGTCCGAGTAACTCTTTCTGCAGTCTCAAGAATCTTGATAGGTTTCTCTTCATAAGTGAGATCACTTTCCAACTGGACCTCCTCCAAAGGTATAGTATCCTTCAAAGAAGTCTCTTCCATCTCTGAATGACATTTCTTCAACTGACTCACGTGAAATACATTGTGAACGGCAGACAGTGATTCAGGCAATTCAATCTCATAAGCCACTTCTCCCTTATGACTCAGAATCTTGAATGGTCCAACATAACTTGGTGCCAATTTTCCTTTGACTCCAAATCTCTTCACTCCACGAAGTGGTGAGACTCTAAGGTAAGCTCTATCACCCACTTCACAGGTGACTTCTCTATGTTTTGGATCTGCGTAGCTCTTCTGTCGGGACTGTGCTATCTTCAATCTGTCCTTTACCAACTTGACTGTGTCTTCAGCTTCCTTGATTAGTTCTGGTCCGAACAAATTTCTTTCTCTAACACCACTCCATAGCAATGGTGTAGTACACTTTCTTCCATAAAGAAATTCAAACGGTACCATCTCAATACTAGCTTGATAGCTGTTATTGTAAGAGAATTCTGCGTAAGGCAGACTTTCATCCCAACTAGCACCATAATCTAGGGCACATGCCCTCAACATATCCTCTAGAATTTGGTTGGTCCTTTCTGTCTGTCCATCAGTCTGGGGATGAAAAGCAGTGCTGAATTCAAATCTCGTTCCCAATGACTCATGCAGTCTCTTCCAAAAATGGGAAGTGAATTGAGTTCCTCTATCAGATACAATACTCTTGGGTACTCCATGCAGGCACACGATACTATTCATATAAATCTTAGCTAACTTAGCACTTGTATAGGTTGTCTTCACGGGTATGAAATGAGCCACTTTAGTTAGGCGATCTACCAAGACCCAAATAGAATCATATCATGATCTAGTCCTTGGCAGTCTGGTGATGAAGTCCATGCCAATCTTGTCCCACTTCCAATCAGGAATAGGTAGTGGTTGTAACAATCCTGTTGGTTTCTGATGTTCCGCTTTCACTCTACTACATACATCACACAAAGCAATATGTTCGGCGATGTCCTTCTTGAGATTATTCCACCAAAATCTTTCCTTCACATCCATGTACATTTTGGTGTTACCCGGATGAATGGAATATGGTGAGTTGTGTGCTTCTTGTAAGGTCAGTTTCCGAAGCTCCGGATCTTGCGGAATGCAGATACGTTTTCCATACCATAAAGTACCATGTTCGTCTTCATGGAATCCTTTGGCTTTCCCCTTGCTAATTTTTTCCTTAATCTCTTCAATTTCCTTGTCCATCTTTTGGGATTCCTTGATCCTGTCCAAGAATGTGGGTTGAACATCCAATGACATGAGATGTCCTTCAGGCACTATCTCCAATCTGAGATCTTTGAATTGGTCACACAGATCATCTGGCAACTCTCCCTTAGTGAGGCCATTTAAATAAACTTTACGGCTTAATGCATCCGCTACAACATTTGCTTTATCGGGGTGGTATTGCAAACTCAGGTCATAGTCCTTGATGAGTTCTAGCCATCTTCTTTGTCTCATGTTGATTTCTTTCTGAGTGAAGATATACTTCAAACTTTTGTGATCTGTGAACACTTCACATCGTTTTCCCAAAAGATAATGTCTCCATGTTTTGAGTGCATGGACAACAAAGGCTAATTCCAAATCATGAGTAGGATAATTCACTTCATGAGTTTTGAGTTGTCTCGAGGCATACGCCACAACTTTCCCTTCTTGCATCAAAACTACACCTAATCCTTGGTGAGATACATCACAATATACTTGGAAATCTTTCTCCAAATCTGTTAGACATAAGACTGGTGTTGTCACTAGTCTCTTCTTCAATTCTTGGAAACTGAGTTCACATCCTTCAGTCCAATCAAATTTCTTGTATTTCTTAAGTAACTCCGTCATTGGCTTAGCTACCTTTGAGAAATTCTCAATGAACCATCTATAGTATCCTGCCAAGCCAAGGAAACTACACACTTCCTTCACTGACTTAGGAGATTCCCACTCAGTTACAGATGACACTTTTGCGGGATCAACTGCTACACCATCTCCTGACACAATATGTCCGAGAAACCCGACTTCATTCATCCATAATTCACACTTGTTGAATTTGGCATACAACTTATGCTCTCTAAGCTTCTCGAGTATCAAACGCAAATGCTCTTCATGCTCTTCATTGCTCTTGGAATAGATCAAAACACTACTGGAAAAACCATCTTCGGTTCGATGTGAACAAGGCCAGCAGTCCCGGCCTGGCACAGCCCGCGACTAGTGGGAGCACTAGTCCCGGGCCGTGAGGCCTCTAACGGCTAGAAACGTCCGTAGTAACTAGTCCCGGGCCGGACCAAGTCATTAGTCCCGGTCCGTAATATGTCCCGAGACTAATAACCTGGAGCAAGCCAGCTGGTCCTTTCGTGGACTATTAGTCCCGAGTCGTATCACGGCCCGGGACTAGTTGTCCACCACTATATATTCTGCCTCCTGTCCTGCTGCCCTAAAGCATATGGTGGCCATTTTTCTCAAAGAAGCAAGAGAGTTCATGCCATTTTTTCTCAAGATTTAGTGTGCAACACCTAAATCCAAAGCTTTAAAAGTTTAGAACTTCATTCTTTCATCTCTTATTGCTACTTTAGCTCTATAATGCTCTAGAAGTATAGAGATATGGATCAAATGCATGCATGCTCTAGAAGTAGCTAGAAGGATTTTGATATATATATGTGTAACAAATTTTGATTAGGCACATAGTTACTGAAAATTGAAATGTGTAATTTTAGAGTTTTAGAGCTTAGAATGGAATGAGGTTTTCACTAATAGAACAATAATAAAAAACTTCACATTTATCATGTTGATTGTTTTCTCCAATTCACAAATTGGTGCATGTAAATTTTTCAAAATTCAAAACTAATGCTCTAGAAGCTCTCAATATAACTTGTAATAATTTTATCATGTTGTGTAATGGTTTTTGATATACTTTTACTACAATGCAGATGGTCCGGGAATGGATGTACGGTACTGACCGACGCTCTGGCGAGTTCATTAATGGCGTGCATGAATTCATCTGTGTTACTGATGCAAACAAGCGCAATGGTTTTGTATTCTGTCCATGTAATGGATGGACCAAGCACGGAGAGAGAGGGGTTATAATGGAAGACAATGAAGAAGAGGAGGAGGATGACAAATATCATGGTTTCCCTTAGTACGGAGATACTTCCATGGGGGATGCTGAAGGGGAGGATGAAGAAGAGACACATGATGAACCTGCTGATGATCTTGGTCGGACCATTGCCGATGCACGAAGAGATTGTGAAACTGAAAAGGATAGGGAGAAGTTCAATCACATGTTAGAGGATCACAAAAAGTTGTTGTACCCAAATTGCGAAAATGGTCTGAAAAAGCTAGGCAGCACACTGGAATTGCTGCGATGGAAGGCTGAGTGTGCTATACCTGACTCCTCATTTGAAAAGTTGCTGAAAATGATGAAGAATATGCTTCCAAAAGATAACGTATTGCCCGCCAGTACGTACGAAGCAAAGAAGGTTGTCTGCCCTCTAGGTTTAGAGGTTCAGAAGATACATGCATGCCCTAATGACTGCATCCTCTACCGTGGTGAGGAGTAGGAGAATTTGGATGCATGCCCGGTATGCACTTCACTTCGGTATAAGATTAGACGAGATGACCCTGGTGACGTTGAGGGCAAGCCCCCCCCGGAAGAGGGTTCCTGCCAAGGTGATGTGGTATGCTCCTATAATACCACGGTTGAAACGCTTTTTCAGAAACAAAGAGCACGCCAAGTTGTTGCGATGGCATAAAGAGGAACGTAAGTCAGATGGGATGTTGAGACACCCCGCTGATGGGTCGCAATGGAGAAAAATCGATAGAAAGTACTCGGACTTTGCAGATGACGCAAGGAGTTTAAGGTTTGGTCTAAGTACAGATGGCATGAATCCCTTTCGGGAGCAGAGCTCCAGTCACAGCACCTGGCCCGTGACTCTATGCATCTATAACCTTCCTCCTTGGTTGTGCATGAAGCGGAAGTTCATTATGATGTCAGTGTTGATCCAAGGTCTGAAGCAACCCGGCAACGACATTGATGTGTACCTAAGGCCATTTGTGGAAGAACTTTTACAGTTGTGGCACGAACCCGAGATACGCGTGTGGGATGAGCACAAGCAGGAATAATTTAACCTCCGAGCATTGCTTTTCGTAACAATCAATGATTGGCCTGCTCTTAGTAACCTTTCAGGACAGTCAAACAAGGGATACAATGCATGCACACACTGTTTAGATGAGACTGAAAGTATATATTTGGAACATTGTAAGAAGAATGTATACAATGATCATCGTCGATTTCTTTTGGCCAAGCATCCCTTAAGAAAGAAAGACAAGCATTTCAACGGTCTGGCATGTCACCAGATGAAGCCTAAGGAGCGTACTGGTGCTGATATATTTGATATGGTCAAAGATTTGGATTAAATGGTAACCTTTGGAAAGGGTCCTGGAGGAAAATTTGTTCCGAAGGACGCTGAAGGACACGCACCCATGTGGAAGAAGAAATCTATATTTTGGGAGCTACCATATTGGAAATTCTTAGAGGTCCGCTCTGCAATCGATGTGATGCATGTGACGAAGAATCTGTGTGTGAACCTGCTAGGATGCTTGGGCGTGTATGGGAAGACAAAAGATACACCGGAAGCACGAAAGGACCATCAACGTATGAAAGACCCAGATGGCCTGCATCCAGAATGGTTTCAAGGTCATGCCAGCTATGCTCTTACCAAAAAAGAGAAGGAAATATTTTTTGAATGCCTAAGCAGTATTAAGGTCCCATCTGGCTTCTCGTAGAATATAAAGGGAATAATAAATATGGTAGAAAAAAGTTCCAAAACCTAAATTCTCATGACTGCCACGTGATTATGACGCAAATGCTTCCGATTGCATTGAGGGGGCTTCTACCAGATAATGTTCGAGTACCCATTGTGAAGCTTTGTGCATTTCTCAATGCAATCTCTCAGAAGATAATCAATCATGAAGATCTACCACGGTTACAGAATGATATGGTCCAATGTCTTGTTAGTTTTGAGTTGGTGTTCCCACCATCCTTCTTTAATATTATGACGCACCTACTGGTTCACCTAGTCGAAGGGATTTCCATTCTCGGTCCTGTATTTCTACACAATATGTTTCCCTTTGAGAGGTTCATTGGAATCTTAAAGAAATATGTTCGCAACCGTGCTAGGCCAGAAGGAAGCATCTCCAAGGGCTATGGAACAGAGGAGGTCATTGAATTTTGTGTTGACTTTGTTCCTGACCTTAAGCCGATTGGTCTTCCTCAATCGTGGTATGAGGGGAGACTGAGTGGAAAGGGTACTCTAGGAAGGAAATCAATAATATGTAGGGACGGACATTCTTACACCGAAGCACATTACACCGTTCTACAGAATTCTATCTTGGCAGCCCCATATATCGAGGAACACAAGAAAATCTTATGCTCCAACAACCCTGGAAAGCATGACTCTTGGATTAGAGATGAACACATGAAGAGTTTCGGCGGTTGGTTGCAACATCTCATCAAAAACAACACTCTTGGAGATCAGCTATACTTGTTGTCTAGGTCACCATCTTCGACTATATCGACTTTCCAAGGGTATGAGCTAAATGGGTATACATTTTACATGATAGCCCAAGATAAAAAGAGCACCAACCAAAACAGTGGTGTCCGCTTTGATGCAACAGACAACAATGGGTCAAAGACCACATATTATGGTTACATAGAGGAGATATGGGAACTTGACTATGGAACTACTTTTAAGGTCCCCTCGTTTCGGTGCAAATGGGTCAAGCTGACAGGAGGAGGGGTTGAGGTAGACAAGAAATACGGAATGACATCGTTGGATCTCAACAATCTTGGATACTTAGACGAACCATTCGTCCTAGCCAATGATGTGGCTCAGGTTTTCTATGTGAAGGACATGTCTACCAAACCTAGAAAAAGAAAAAATAAGAAAAAGAATACATCAGACGATGAGCCAAAGTGGCGCATAGTTCTTTCAGGAAAAAGAAACATCGTGGGAGTGGAGGACAAGACTAGACATGTCAGAAGATTGTGATAAGTTTCATGAAATTCCGCCCTTCGCGGTGAAGGATGACCCAAGCATCATGTTAATGAATGAAGATGATCCATGGATACGACGGTATCAGAAAGGAACACACGCGAAGAAATGATATGTAATAATTGTAACATTTTATGAGTGAAGATGCTCCATGTGTTCATTTTTATAGTGTTGTCTGCAAACAATCTTGACTGTGTTAGTCCCGTTTTGTGGATGGACCGGGACTAAAAGAGGGCCTTTAGTCCCGATTCATACTTACCATTAATATCTGATCTCCAAACGCGTGAGGTCACATATTAGGGAGTGCCTCTATGACCAGTTTCTCGGAGATGCCGGAGGACTGGGCTCCGGCGGCATCTCCCTGAAACTGGCCGTAGTGGTGTCCCTCCTCTCGAAAACCATCTTGCAGCTTGTAACTTCTCTAACTAGATCAATACGCCTGCGAGCTAACTAATTTCACATATTAGGGAGTGCCTCAATGACCAGTTTCTCGGAGATGCCGAAGGACTGAGCTCCGACGGCATCTCCCTGAAACTGGCCGTAGTGGTGTCCCTGCTCTCGAAAACCATCTTGGAGATGCCTCAAACTGGCTGGAGGACTGGACTCACAAGGATGCCTATTTATAGTACAAGCAGCTCGGCATAATGTCGACACTCACGACATAATGTCGACACTCACCCCTATTATTAGTGCTGACTCATGTTTTGTCCCGGTTGGTGTCTCCAACCGGGACTAAAGGTTCATCTTTAGTCTCGGTTGGTGACACCATCCGGGACAAGTTACAAGCCGCACGACATAATGTCGACACTCACCCCTATTATTAGTGTTGCCTGGCCCAGTCTGCCGCAATCCCTTTAGTCACGGTTGGTTTCTCCAACCAGGACTAAAGATGAACCCTCTCTTTATAGGCATTTCCCTCTATTTATTAGGTAACACTCAAGACATTTATTAATATTAAAAACCAGGAAAAACCGGGACTAGCTAACACTCAGGACTAAAGCCGCCCCCCTTTAGTCATAATCATGCCTAGTCCTATAGTACGCAGCTTCAGGGTCTTCTTCGTCATCGTCATCGTCACCTGCCACTCCGGGGATCCTCAGCCCATCCATGGCATATACCAGGGGACATTCCAGCCTCGGATTCACGGCGGGCGGGGAAGGGGTCTCCTGGAAGACGATGCCGCTACCATCGGGCCGGTGTGGGGCCTTTTTGTGGCTCTGTGGCGGGTGGACTCGTGGGCACCGCATGCGAGGATGGTCTCCTCCGGCGATGTAGCGCGTCACTCCGATGATAGTATGGTTCACCTACCACAAACGACGGCCGGCTTCGTTGTGGTTCACCGGGGACGGGCCATCACCCTCGTACCTGGCGATCTCCCTTTCCCGACTATTAGCGAAGAAGGCATTCCAGGTGTCGTAGTTGTCAGGATCCCACTGGGGATCCATCCGCTGCTCCGGCGTGAGCTTGTGGTAGAAGTGGTTTGTGATGGCCGCCTGGCGTGCGAAACCTTGAGGGATAGGAAGGACAGGAACCCCTTCAGCGCTGAGCATCCAGCCGGCGGGCGGCCGGTAGCCCGGCGGACAAGGGTAGTTGGAGGCGCACAGCGCCTTGGTCTCCTCGAGGGTCAGAATGGCCCAGTAGGTGTTGTCCATTGTTCTAAGATAGGAAGTTGTGGATGTGTGGATAGACATGGCGCGATCGCCCTAAATATAGAGGGAAAGGGCGGGAAAACTTGGCGTGAAGCTTTGGGAAATGGCGGGAAATATCTTTAGTCCCGGTTAGTGACTACATCCGGGACTAAAAGTTCTCGTAGAAAGGAAAGGGCGGGAAGCGGTGGGAAATGGCGGGAAATATCTTTAGTCCCGCTTTGTGACTACAATCGGGACTAAATGGATATTATATTAAGATTCTTTACAATAAAAGATATGATTTTCCAAAGTTTTATATTTGATTTGAATTAAAAAAAGAAAATTTACAAATGAAATAATTTATAAATGATGCAAACAGATAAATGGATATTATATTAAGATTCTTTATATTTTTCTGATAATAATAGACATATTATTTGTTTTATTTGGATTATTACTATAAAAGATATGATTTTCCAAAGTTTTTATATTTGATTTGAATTAAAAAAAGAAAATTTACAAATGAAATAATTTATAATGATGCAAACAGATAAATGGATATTATATTAATATTCTTTATATTTTTCTGATAATAATAGACATATTACTTGTTTTATTTGGATTATTACAATAAAAGATATGATTTTCTAAAGTTTTTATATTAGTTTTGAATTAAAAAAGAAAATTTACAAAAAAACAATTAGTCGCGGGTCGTGGCTGGACCCGGGACTAAAGGGTGCCTGCGCACGCGAAAATGAAGCGGCCAAAAAAACCCTTTAGTCCCGGACCGCGGCTTAACCCGCGACTAAAGGGGGGGTCTTTAGTCGCGGGTTAAGCCACAGCCCGGGACTAAAGACCCTTTAGTCCCGTCTCGTGGCTTAGCCCGGGACTAAAGGGGTGGCCCTTTATATTCCGCGCGCCACCTCCCCTGCCTAGCACTTGCATTTCTCGATGAAGACGAAGCAGACGACGAACGCAGAGACGAAACACAGCGAGGTGCTGTCCGGCCGCCAATTCCATCGCGTCGCCGTGCCGCGCTCTGCCGTGCCGTGCTCCGCCGCTCCGCGCTCCCCCATGCCACTCTCCGCTCCGCGCTCCCCCGCGCCACGCGCCGCTGCTCCGTGCGCCGCCATTTCGCCGCCTCGCCGTGCCGCGCGCCGGCATCAGTGAGCGCTCGATCGAGGCCGGGGTGGTTTTTTTATTTTAGTTAGGATTAGGATTATTATTGTTTTAGTTAATTATTAGGATTAGAATTAGGATAATTATTAGGATTATAATTATTGTTTTAGTTATTAGGATTATATTGTTTTAGTAGTTATTAGGATTAGAATTATTGTTTTAGTTATTAGGATTAGTATTAGGATTATTGTTTTAATTAAAAAATTATAATTAGGATTAGGATTATTGTTTTAGTTATTTTTTGTTTTATTTATTAGGATTATATTGTTTTAGTTATTTTTTTGTTTTACCACAAATAATATTAGGAGTATTGTTTTATTAGGGTTATTTTTTTTGTTTTAGTTATTATGATTATTGTTTTAGCACAAATAATATTAGGATTATTATAATTAGGATTATATTGTTTTAGTTATTTTTTTGTTTTACCACAAATAATATTAGGATTATTGTTTTATTAGGGTTATTTTTTTGTTTTAGTTATTATGATTATTGTTTTAGCACAAATAATATTAGGATTATATTGTTTTAGTTATTAGGATTATTGTTTTTTCTAACCTGTTTAACTCTCTTTTTGTTATAGATAATTAATTCATGGATCCATCTGAAGATCCTGGTCGCATCGGTGAAGGTTTTCTTCAGGGCATGATAAGAGGTGAAATTCCTCTTAATATTGCTACCGGCGAAGATATTTTGCTCGAGGAAGAGATATCCTCATATCTGAATCCATCCGGTGATGGACTAGAGGAAAACCTAATGTACCAAGGGGAAGACCAGATGGACGAAGGGCAAACAAATAACAACAATAATGATGGCCCCTCGATAGGATCCGGCGAGGTACATATATATATAGATATATAAAGTCTCGTGTTACCTCTATTCATTAACTGATCTAGATATATATTAATCACTCTCTCTTCTTCTTTTAGACCACCGGATCGAAGCAATCGACAGCTCGAACGAAACGAGGGCCAAACAAAAAGTTGGATGGTAATCAGAGGTTCACCATCGAAGAAATAGATGATGATGGTGAACCGATTGCTCCAGAGAAGCACCGGAGGATGTTTATAAATCAATGCAGGGTGCTTGATAGGGACAACCTGCCGATCACCATCCAAGAATGGAATAAGTCAAAGAAACCCGGTGAAGAATCCAACAGCTATGTCACCGATGATGCCAAATATGACCTTTGGCAGAAGCTCATAACGCATTTCATACTACCTCCAGAGTATGAGGAATTTGAGGTAGATGGTATTACCCCAAGGCCGGGTGGGCTTGAAAATAGAGCGAAAGTCAAGGAGTGGGCACTGAGCAAGATGGCTGAACTGTACCGGAACCACAAGAAAAGTTTATACGCGAAATATGTCGCGAAAAATAAAACTCCAGACTTCAAAGGAGTAAACGAGAAGTTGAGAGAACAGTGGCCGGATTTTGTACAGTATAAGTAATCTGATAAAGCAAAGGCAAAGTCGGCAAAGAACGCGTTAAATGCTGCCAACAAGAAATACCATCATAAAATGGGACAGGTGGCTACAAGAGTGTCGTCCCTAAGTGGGAAACTATGGAGAAGGAAATGAGGGCTAGAGGCGTCACTCCTGGTACAGATGGATGGCCCGAGAGGTCAAAGCACTGGTGGTATGGGCACGGGGGACCCTTGGACCCAGAAATAGGGAAGACATTATTTCATGAGAAAATTCTAAAACCCTCCCAAGACCTTATTAAAGCAATGAACGATGCTCAATTGGGATTGTTCCGTCCCGAGAGAGAGAACTACGAGCTGACACACGCCCTAGGGAATCCTGAAAAGGGAGGACGAACACGAGGCAAAGGCGCCGGTGTCTCGTGGAAGAAAGGGTTTCCTCAGTACGATGCCAGTTACAGAAGCCGTCAGAGAAAGAAGGACCGGGAGGCAGACCGGATCTCCAGGGTAGAGCAGGACCTAGCTGATCTGAAGAACCTCATGCATGAAATTAGCCAAAGGCCGCCGTCATCAACTCACCCGCGGTCTGATGATCCTGCATTGGATCTTAGCCAGTGGAGAAGCAGCGTGGCTTCCACGGAGGTCCGGGCTGATGATCAAGCACTGCTTGGATGATGCACCAGCTCATCACTACCCCGTGGATGATGTCAGAGAGATGGCACAATGTGAGCTACATCAGCCAATGAACAACCTGTCCTTCAAGGTGGCGATCGGCACTGCTTTACCTTGTCTACCTGGAGCACTCCACCATTCACTTCCGATTCCACCAGGCTATGTTCATGTCACGGTGGTTGACATAGTAGAGGATTTTGCGGACCTAGAGATTGAAATCGCTATGCCTGAAGGCCTTACGAAACTAGGAAATGTCAAGCGCAACATCATTCTATGGAATAAGAAGTACATCAAGTTTCCAGGCTCGGCGCCAAGGCCACCGACTCCAAGGAATCCAAGTCCACCCCGCATCGAATATCGTCAACCTCCAAGTCCACCCCAACCCGATTATCGCCAACCTCCAAGTCCACCCCGCCCCGCTGACGATCGCCGCAGCAGGAGTACATCAACTCGATCTCCGCCGCCACGCAATACTCGATCTCCGCCTCCGCCTCCATGCAATACTACTACCTCGTCGAAGAAACGGAAGTTTGACGGTCCCCCGCGCCCCACATCGAAGAAAGGTCAAACGGCGAAGATAGTCGACATCCCGTCGGCTCTTCCAAAGAGACCTTATGACAAGACCGATGAGGAAACTAACACGGATGTGGCTGCCCAAGTTAAGGCGCATTTTGCACCCAAAAAGCCTGAGCCAAAGCCGGTATATAATGAAAAAACCAAAAAGTGGGCTAAGTCCTTTCTTGAGCAACCATCCCAGAAATCGATGAATCTGGAATCAGACTATGACCGGGAGATTATTAAGCAAGCACAGAAGAAAAAAATCACAAGTGCAAAAAGCGGGAAGCAAGTTGCCCAACTCGGAGCATAGAAGAATCAATCGGTCGCCCCGCTCAAAGTCATTTCAGACCTCGACAAGGCCTTCAGAGCTGAAATGGATATGGACATGCAAATAATGGACCCCAGAGCCCGTAATAATGCTGTACTTATGGGAATCACTGTATCGCAGGCCAAAGCACTTGCTAACGAAGCAAATATGTCTCATGGTCAATATTTAGGCTATGAAGATACGCCAGTGGGTCAGATAGTACGGCAGTATGTCCAAGGGGAGCCTCTAGTCAGTAATGAGGATCTCGCGCGTCTACCCACACATATGCGAAATCTGCACGAATGGTACATGTCGCAAGAAGAAAAAAAGCATCAGAAAGATTGGTTTCTGGTGGACGTTAGAAAGGAGCATCACTTCAAACCATACTCGATACAGGTTCAAATGACCGAACTGTTTCAGTTATACAACCAGCGCGCCCTCGACAAATCTATCATTGGTGGCTACTGTCTATAAGTGATTTATTTCTATAATTAAGTTTGTAGCTCAGCTCGTTCATTGCATTTAATATATTATCCTAACTATATATCCTTTTGTATGATGATATTATATTCTGCAGAATGAAGATGCTTGAATGCAAAAGAGCTAGAAGATACGCCGTTGGGTTCATTGACCCATATATCGTTAATGAATATACGTTAATGAATCACCCCAAGGACGTGGAGGAAGACCTATGTAGGTTCTTAACCGAGAATAATTTTGTTAAGGAAATACTATTTCCTTACAACTTCAAGTGAGTGTTTATATCTTGTACACATTTTTTTTGCTTACTGGATGAGCTATGCATGTATGCTTATGTAAACGTCCGCAGATTCCACTGGATCTTGCTAAACATTCAAGTTGACAACTCCCTAGTTGAAGTCCACGACTCATTAAGTTGGGACCAAGAGCAATGGAGCGACATGAAAGCAATGCTCCATAAGTAATTTCAATCATTATCGCATTATATCGTCTTCTTTCATTCATTTCCTAATATCAAGTAAATAATAACTCCTTTGTTCATTTTCTTTGCTGAGCAGGTGTTGGACACGGTTCAGACAGAAAATACTAGGTCCATTCAAAGAGGAGTTAACTTATAAAATGGTGAAGAGTTTACAGCAGCCACTGGGAACTCATTTATGTGGATACTACGTCTGCGAGTACATCCGCGAGTTGACCAGTGAGCGGAAATTTGACTCACATTATATTTATGATTTGCGGGAGAAACTAGAGCCAGACTAGCGCATAAGAGCAATTCAAGAGGAGCTGGCGGGATTTATGATGAAGGAAGTCCTTGATGTACATGGAGATCATTATGCGGATGACGTGGAACTCGATTTGCCTTAGTCATCTTCATGTAGATGATATGATATATATATTCATCAATGACCATGTAATTTCAAAACATTTCTTCCTTTTGATATGATTGATTATATGTATGCTTGCAAGGGATCGATTAATTATATAAATGCATCGACGTATAGTGTGTATGTAGTAGCGTATAATATGTTTACTGGAATATATGTTTGAATTATAGTGAAACACAAAATGAAAAAGGAACGAAATGGCAAAAAAAGGAAATACACAATCTCTGCCGCGGTAGAGAAATGTGTTTCTCTGCCGCGGCAGGAAACCTTTTAGTCCCGGGTGATGTTACGGCTCGGGCCTAGAGGCTTTCCGCCCCCCGCGGCTCTGAAACAGCCACGTGGCTGTTATCAGTCGCGGGCCGTAGCGAGCCGGGACTAGAGGGGGGCTCTAGTCCCGTTTTGGCAGTCCCGGGCCCAAAACCGGGACTAGAGCCAGTTGCGGCCCGGGACTAGAAGCCCTTTTTCCACTAGTGAAATGTCATTGATGAAAACAACAACGAACTTGTCAAGAAATTCCATGAACACCTTGTTCATCATATTCATGAAGTAGGCTGGTGCATTTGTCAAACCAAATGGCATCACGGTGTACTCATACAATCCATACCTAGTGGTGAAAGCAGTTTTAGGTATGTCTTGTTCCCTTATCTTTAGCTGAAAGTAGCCTGATCGAAGATCAATCTTTGATTACACTCGGGCTCCTTCTAGCTGATCAAACAAGTCATTGATTCTTGGCAAAGGATATTTGTTCTTGATAGTTACCTCATTGAGTGAATGGTAATCTATGAATAACCTTTGAATTCTATATTTCTTTTCAAAAAACAAAACTGGTGCACCCCAAGATGAAGAACTTGGTTGAATAAATCCTTTTTGCAATTGTTCCCCAAGCTATTTCATGAGTTCTTTCAACTCATCAACTAACATCTTGTAAGGTCTCTTTACTATTGGTACTGATCCTGGCAGCAAGTCTATCAAAAACTCAACATCTCTATCTGGTGGCATTCCAGGTAATTCCTCTAGATACTCTTTCACAATTAGCACACTGTCTATGCTAACCCCCTTAAGATAATTTAGCTTACTCCCTTTTGATTCAAAGTTAGACTTGAATCTAATCTGTTTCTTGTCCGAGGTTGTGAGTGTGACAGTACGATTTGCACAATCTAGTACTCCTTCGTACTTAGTCATCCAATCCATTCCCAAAATAACATCCAATCCTTGGGAATCTAGGATTATCAAACTAACGGGAAACTTATACTTCCCAAATTCTATCACTAGATCATGACATCCAGAGTTCACTATCATTTCTCCACCAGGAGAGCTTAATTTTATAGAACCCCCAATAGTTTCAACTGGAAGTCCATTTTTATCAACAAATTCTCTTGATATGAATGAATGCGATGCGCCAGTATCAAAAAGAACAAGTGCTGGAACAGAATTGAGTTTGAACTTACCAGCCACAGCATCAGACTCTTCATATATTTCTTCCCCATTGATGTGGTTCACTTGTCCCTTTTGGAGGGATTAGGCTTGTTGGCACCTTCAACTTTCTTTTCTGGGCACTCATTAGCATAGTGTCCCATCTTATTACACTTGAAGAATTCAACCTGATTGAGATCTTTCTTTACAGGCTTACTTCCACTTCCACTTCCACTATGGTGGCTCTTGTGTCCACTCTTGTGATTCTTATACTTGTCATTGTCATGACTGCGATGGTGCTTGTTGTCATGATGACGGTTGTGGTTGTGGTGGTTGTTGTACTTCCCATGTTTGTGGGATCTAGAACTCCCACTATCATCATGATGGGAGCGCTTGTGAGACGATCCCGAGCTATGCTTATCAAAGTCGTGCTTCCTCTTTCTGCTCTCAACCTGTTTCATCTTGTTTTCCAAGATGGTAGCCTTGTCACACAATGATTGATAGGTTGGAACATAGGCACCAGACAGCTGCAGGTTCAAATCATCATTAAGTCCTTCGAGGAATTTCTCCTTCCTCTTTGCATCTGTATCCACTTCATCCGGTGCATAACGCGCCAGATTGTTGAATTCTTCAATGTACTCAGCCACACTGCGGTGACGCTGCTTCAGATTATGGAACTCCTTCTTCAAATTCATCACTCCAGATGAGATGTGAGCTGTATGGAATCCATCCTCAAAGATTGCCCATGTCACATTCTTAAGAGGAGTGGTGATCTGGAAGTTATCCCACCATGTTGCTGCTGGCCCTTCAAGCAGATGTGTTGCGAATCTGACCTTTTCCTCGTCGGTGCAGCCAACAGTCACTAAGTCGTTTTTCAGTGAGCGTAACCAGTCATTGGCTATCATTGGATCAGTGGTTCCCGAGAACTTTGCAGGCCTTAGTCTCAGAAATCTGGTGAGCATGTCAAATCCCGGAGGATTATTCTGATTGTTGTTGTTGTTATTATTCTGATTCTGGTTATGCATGAACGGCGTCATAATTTGCATCAGTTGAGCTTGTGCTGTCATCAACTGCTGCATCTCGGGAGTGACGTTGTTGTTGTTGTTGTTGTTGTTGTTGTTGTTGTTGTTGTTGTTTTGGTTGGGGTTGGCACGTCGGGGGGCATCTGTGGTTTTAATAAGGATAAGAATGAGATACCCATAGATGCTTAACATGCACAATACATCACATAGAAACAATCATAATAACCAAGCTCAAAATAACATAAGGTTTGAACGACATAACAACAGGTTTTGCAAAAAAATGCAAACACACCATAGCAAGCCATCCACATGTTGGATGGTCATTGCGACTCAATAATCAAAGTATGGTAGATGAAAGATAGTCGAGTAGTCTATACTACTCCTCCGCATCGACCTCCACATCAACAAGGGTAAGACCTGCATTCTCCATGGCGGTCTTGTACTCATCAACACTAGTGGTCAAGGCCTCAATCTTGGCCCTCAGAGCCCTCTTCTGTGAGCGAAGCCTCTCGATCACTCCCTGCTGGTGCTCAAGCTCGAAGTCTTTGGCCTCTAACTCTTCCTTCATCTCTCTGATCTTCTTGTTCCTGTCTTGGACTCTTTTCTCCTGGCTCTCGAACTTCTTGTCCTAGCTTTCAAATCTAGCCTCCATCTCTTTGACGATCTCGTCTTGCTCCGCGAAGAGCTTGTTCTTCTCTCGCAGCTGAACCCGGAGCTCGTCATTGCTAAGCATGGCGTTGGTCCTATCAGTGTCAAGGTGTCTAAGAAGACCCTTTAGGTCCTGAAGGTACACACGAATCGGCTGCATCGTCTCTCTAGTAGCATCATCGTACTCTATAGCCTCACCCTCCTCATCGCGTCTCCCCAACGGGTGAACGTAGAGACCTCTAAGCTCGGTGGAGTGCCTCCCAACCAGGCGTCCAAGTAACTCCTGCATGACTACATCTAAGCCTCTCTCCTTGTCATCATGCATCAGCTTGAAGGTGATAGCCTCCATGGGTGGCTCTACCTGGCGTCCTGGTTGTGTGACTCTGAAGCCAAAAAGGTCCTTCCTCTCAAACTTGGTGAGCTGAAGTGTCGTAATACTAGGAAGTGGACGGTTGAGCACACTAGTGCGCTCAATGAGATGAGTACCAAAACAAGTTCCCTTGAACTCCTCGGACGTCCTGATAACAACATTAGGCATCTATTTTTATAAGATAGAGAAAAGTTAGAACCAACACAAGAAGAGAAAATGTACAATACAAAATACCACAAGCACATCTTTTCGCAACAAACACACAAGTCATGGCATACACAATTCCATTACAAACACCAAAGGTTCAACATAACTTAGTAAAATTTTGGAAGTAAAAAAGATAAGTGTGGTGGTCCAACTAACGAAATACGTTACAATTTCTCACTCACTAGACAGAATAGCTATCAGGGCATCCATAGTGGCAATTTGTCTATCTTGTTCACAAGACTCCCATATTAAGTCTATTATGTCTCCCCTTAGTTGTTGGTTTGTAGTCTCTAATTCTTGGGTATGCTTCTTTTCTTCTCTAAGGTCATTTTGAGTGTTGAGCATTCTGCACTTGAGTCTATCACCAAGCTCCTTGATGGCATTCCAGGCTACATTTTCTTGCAGAGTCAAATAATGTTGTTTGCATTTTAGAGTTGGTGACCATGCAGAATCCTGACTCCTTGTGGTCGTCTTCCTTGTTTTTGTACAAGTGAATTTGCACCCACCAATATTATTCTCCTTCATCCATCACAGGGAATCCCTTGTACACATGTTCACCATGTATCCCCATGGTAACCATAAGGTTCTTGAGTGCCTTGGGAAATTCAGTCTCACACTCCAAAGTCATGGTCATGAGTGGTCCCTTCCTGACGGATTCGTTGATGGAGTTCATCTACAAATGGATATGAGAAAGAAGATTAGAAAAGTTTACGAGAAGAAAAAGACAAGTGTGGAAATTTTTCAAAAGTGTTGAAATTTTCCTTAGTGGTTTCTTAGTCTAATCCAACCTAGGGTCATAACCCTACAGGCAACACAGTGCTCTGATACCATCTGTAAGACCCCACCTTTATAAAGGTAAAGGTCCCTATGATTGCAATGCTAGTCCCTAGATCAAATGCTAGCATCCACAGTTTAAGATGAAGTACACAGAAAAAAGGTCATTATTACATCGTCATTCCAGATATAACATAGTCTTTTACAACTCCATAGCCATAGGCTAGTACAAGAGTTCAACTTAACAAAATAAAGTAAGGTCTTCATCTTCATGTGCCACAGGCAAGCATGTTGAGTGTAGACTCACAACCCTAATCCTCATCAGAGTAACCTGCAACATCACAAGTTACAACCACAGTGGGTCAATACATTGTAATAGTATTGGCAAGTGATACCTTAGTAGAATATTAGTTTCTAGCTTCTATATGAATTTGGATAAGTGTAGCTTAGGCTTGCTTTGCTCAAAATAGGTTTTACCTATTAGTTGAAATCACTAAGTTTTTGTTCGACAAAAACTCCCAAGGAACCACCAATAGACATTGGTGAACCTTTACCCTTGTTCAACCACAAGTTTTTAACTTAGAAATTAGGATGAGGATATTCTTGATAGATTCCATGTCTTGATGCTCAAATTGTCCATTGCAGGGGACACGACTAAGTACTTAGATTCTTCCTTCTCGAGAGGTGGTGCACTTTCCCCACAAGACTCGACATGTATCGAGACAAGACCTTTCAGAAGCCTTCCCTTAGACCAAAATGGACGCGTTCCCAAACCTATCACCCCCTACCACAAAATGTCCATTTGGCTAAGTTATTGCAACCTATATGATCCAGGCAGAGCTCATATTGCCATGTGGCTGCACTAGAAGCTTCTTAACATATGGCATCTCAAATCCCTTTGTTCCTGGGTGGCTTTCCACAAGTGTGATACAAAAGGTATACCATAGATATGGGCCTTGTGTAACCACTCAACATAACCCAAACATACCATTCCACCTAGGTGATTCATTCACTTAGTTGTTTTATTAAGCAAAACTCAAGTCAAAGACTTAGCAACATTTTCCATAGCATGTATATAATCCACCCTTGTTTTCTACTATCTAGGCTAAGCATGGCAATATAGCAAGTATCTTAACTTAGAGAAAATTCTAACAAGTCTACAACTACTAGGATTTCCCAAGCATAGCATATAGATACTTAGCGAAAACATCATGCAAGCCCTATACAAAATATCACTAATGCATAGTCAAAATATTGGGACAAAAATATGACGCACCACTTGCCTTGGTAGTTGGGGGAGTAGCAACAATCCTCACAATCAAAATCACCACTAGCACCAAAATCTACACATAAAATGATAGCACCAATTTACATTCAAATAAATCAATCAAAAATATATGAATGCATGCAAATGCCATGTGATGATTTTTATCAAACCCAAAAATACAAGTAAACAGTAATAAACACTAAACTAAACATTGATACACTAAATTAACTTAATTTGGCTTTAAAACCATTTTCTAAATAATTCTTATACACAAAATAAGCCTACAAATGTCTCTGCATAAAATTCTATTTTAACAGAGGCAAAATACAAAACCAAGCCTACATATGTGTAGGGTTTAATTTTGTGAATCCATTGATATATTATTTGTATTTTTTGGATAAACAGAACAAAAGTTATTGAATTTACAAGTTTGAATAAGTAATAGATTCAAAATCAGATTTTAAAACAAAACTCTAAACACGTGGGCGCATCTGATTTGCCCATACCGGTTCGATTGGATCGATCATCTAGATCCGTTGGATTTAAGTGACAACGCACGGGCCAGATCTAACCATAACCCTTTGTTAAGTGATCTAATCTAACGCGCTGGATCTAGATCTAACGGCCCACGGCGGCTTGGCCAAGAACTGGAGGCGCGTGAGGTTTCAGCGGCGGCGGCGCTACTAGTGGCGATGGTCCAGCGAATTCAGAGGGGGCTGGGGGTTGCGGTTGGTCTTACCAGCGTCGCACGGTTGTAAGGAAGCTCAACGTGGTCGCGGTTGGGGCGGGGGCGTGCTGTACAGGTGGCTAGGGCTCATCGGAGTTGCAGGCAGCGTCGGGTTCATGCGGACAGAGACGTTGACGACGCTCTGGATCACCCCAGCACAAACCAGGAGAATCAGTAGCTGCACAAGGACATGGCGAACCTAGTCGTATGCAAGAGGGGTCAAGGGGCGCTCAATAATTACCGTGATTGCTCGACGGAGTTGAGCGGCGGCTCGGTCGTTTGCGGGGGTGGACGGGGATGGCGACCTAGGTCACGAGCAGGCAAACTAGAGGCATCAGAAGGTGCATAAGGACACGAGGGTCACGCTCGTTTGAACCAGAAGCAAAGGGGCAGTCGAAGGTCACTGTAATCACACGTCGGAGTTCGTCGGGCAGCGGCGGTGCGATTCGAAATACTGGCAGCCTGGTGGCGGAGCGAGTGTGCTGTGTGGGAGGAAATGACCGTGGGGTGTAGGGGCTTAAGTAGGTAGCAGCGCGACAAGAAACGCTTGCAGATTGAAGGCTAATTACGCCACGCCATTATCGGCAGCCACGGCAGCGGCGACGTGGTCCGCGGGCGAGTTTTGGGGAAGAAAGGCTGAGGTGGCAGTGGGGTCCGCGGGTCAGCGACTGTGGGTGGAGCTGCGCGCGTGAGAGAGAGAGAGCAGAGGAAAATGGCCCGGGTGGGCTTAGTGGGCTGGTTCTGGGGATGGGCCAGAATGGCAGCGCTGGCCTTTTTCTAATTCCTTTCTCCTTTTCTATTTTTAATTTGATTTTCAGAATCCAATTTCAAATGAATTGCAAATGAGTTTGAATTCAAACCACTTCTAGATTTTTGTAAAGTGATCCATGCACATATTTGTGCATAAAACATTGATGTTTACTCAAAAATACTTTGGCCCTTTGAAAATAAAATAAAACCATGCCTTATTTAAATATTTATAATAGGCATATAAATGGTTTTAATTTAGATTCTTGTTTTGAAACTTTGAGCAAGCTTTGAAATCCTCTTTTGAACTTTTCTGGTTGAATCCAAGTATTCTCATATTTGACCGTAGAAATAAATCCATTGTCTTGCTTACATGAAATAATAGGCAAAACAAATGGTTTCTGATTTGAAACCTTGTTTGAAAATAAATCAAATGCATGAGGATGCATGAATTATATGCAAACTTTATAAACCATGATTTTTGGGATGTTACATTAAGCCTGCTTTGTTGAATCTTGTGATGAGAGAGCAATTTTCTGGTGATAGTTTTGATGATGTTGCTGCCCACCTCAATAACTTTGATGAGTTTGTGAGATGCAAAAATATAAGGATGTAGATGGAGCCTTGAGAGGAAAAGCTAAAGAATGGTTGCTATCCTTGCCTAGAAATAGTATTGATTCTTGGATTAAGTGCAAAGATGATTTTATTGGAAAATACTATCCTCCTGCTAAGATTATATCTATGAGAAGTGAAATAATGAAATTTAAACAACTTGATAATGAACATGTTGCTCAATCTTGGGAAAGAATGAAATATTTGGTTAAGAATTGTCCCACTCATGGACTTACTGCTTGGATGATTATCCACACTTTTTATGCAGGTTTGAACTTCTCTTCAAGAAACCTGTTGGATCCAGCTGCTGGAGGTACCTTTATGACCATTACCCTGGGTGATACAACAAAGCTCCTTGATAATATGATGGTTAATTATTCTAAATGGCACATTGAGAGAGCTCCACATGGTAAGAAGGTAAATTCTGTTGAAGAAACCTCCTCTTTAAGTGATAAGATTGATGTTATCATGGCTATGCTTGTTAATGGGAAAGCTCATATAGATCCTAATAATGTTCCCTTAGCCTCTTTGGTTGCTCAAGAAGAGCAAGTTGATGTGAACTTCATTAGAAACAACAATTTCAACAACAATGCCCATAGGAATAATTTTGGTAGTAACAACAATTATAGGCATTATCCTCCTAATAATGGCAATACCTATGGAAACTCCTACAACAATGCTAGAAGTGCTCCCTCTGAACTTGAAGTCATGCTCAAAGACTTCATTAGTAAACAAACCACTTTCAACAAGACTGTGGAGGAAAAGCTTTTGAATGTTGAGAAAAATATTTCCTCTTTGTCTAAAGCACAGTCCTCTTTGATTAATAAAATGGCTGCTAAACCTGAAACCTTGGAAAGTACCTTTGCTGCTACTCATACCATACAAGTTATTATTGATGAAAATGTTAGACTGTTATCCCAACTTCATGCTAAGTGGGAAAGAGAAGCTAAAATTGCTAGAAACAATAGTGTGTGCACTATCACCACCACCAATATGGATGCCACTAAAAAACAAGAAGTCCCTATTCCTCCTACCACAATGCCTAAACAAAATTAGTCTACTACTAGTGATGCTAAGTTTGATTTTGATCTTGATGGTTGCAATATTTCTGAAGTGATTATGTTCCCACAAAAGCTTGCTAGAAATCCTGATGCTAGTGATATGAATGTAGCTTTCACCAAACACATTACAGATGCTCTTATTAAAATTAAGGAAGAGAAGTTGAAACACAAAGCCTCTATTCCTAGGAAAGTAGAAGATAGTTGGTAACCCGCTATTAATATGCAAGTGAATGACTTTGATCTCAAAGCTTCATGTGACCTTGGTTCTAGTGTCTCTATTATGCCTAGAAAGATTTATGAAATGCTTGATTTGCCACCTTTGGAAGATTGTTATTTGGATGTCCCACTTAATGATAATGTTAAAAAGAAACTCATGGGGAGTGTCAATGATGTTCTTATTATGGTTAACAATGCTTATGTCCCTATTGATTTCTATGTTTTGGATGTTGAATACAATGCTTCTTGTCCTATTACTTTGGGAAGACCTTTTCTTAGAACTGTTGGTGCCATCATTGATATGAAAGAAGGCACCATTAAATATCAATTTCCGTTCAAGAAAGGTATTGAACACTTCCCTATGAGGAGAGAGAAGTTGCTTTTTGCTCCTACCTTGAAATCAAGGTTTGATGTTAATGCTTCTTCATTTGAAAATACTTGATTCTTGCTTCTTGTGCCTAACTTAAAGGCGTAAAAGAAAAGTACTTATTGGGAGATAACCCAAAAGTTTTCTTGAGTCTTGAAAGTTATTACTTCAGTAATGAACTCTCATTATCCTTTTTATTTGATTTTTGTGCCAAGAATGACCTCTAATGAGAGGAAAGTAAGATTTGGGGAATTGCTGTCCTGAAACAGATTTTTGTGCTCCACCATAAAACTTCGTGTAAAATCTCTGTAAGTCGGATTGAGCTGATATTTTCAGAATAAATTCCACAGTATGTTAGCTAACTTTTGTTAGTTCAACAATTTTTGATTTGAGCAATAGAAGGTCTTTTAAAAAATCGGTTTCTACCAGCTGGTCTGTTTTGACAGATTTCTGCCATTATTTGCATTTGCTTCTTATTGATTCCTTTTTGGGGTATTTTTGGGGAAATTGATATTTTTGAGGGAGTTGCTATAGTTGCTTGTGTTTTTAGTGAAAAAAATTCTATTCTAAAGCTAAACCCAAAGGTCTATTATCTTTGGAATACACTAATGTTGCTAATGAAGATTGTGTGAAGTTTTGTATGAAGGGAAATTTTCAGGTGTAGAGAAAGAATGATGTAATGAGATGAAGAATGGACAAAAGCTCAATTTTTGGGATGCCACCCCGTGTCACCCCAAGAAATATTCATGAGGTACAAGCGTCAAAGCTTGGGGATTCCCAAGGCATCCCCTTCTTCATCAATAAAAATCTCAGGTTTTTCTAGACACTTTGTTTTTATTGTTTCTTGCACAGTTGTGTTGTTCTTGGATCGTCTTAGTTTTTGTTTGGTTTGCTTAGTTTGCTTGAATAAAGTAGTTTGGACCCCCGTTCTCGCTGTGTTGTTTCAAATAAGTTAATTGGTGTTGGAGAGGAGTATAAAGTTCTTGCTTACATAGTACAAGAGGAGCTTGCTTTGACTGTGACTTAGATTTAGCATGTCATGCCAGATGTTCTTTTGACGTTATGCTTAGTGATTATTCCAAAGAAACCAAGTTATTCCAAAGAGTCCACTATAAATTCCTATGCATGGTGTGTTACACCATTCCAAGTATATTCTTGTTTTCATCTATCTTCCAATTAAAAAGTCTCTTTGTTATGTGAAAACTTAGTGATTAAAGCTCTCACGACCTTGATGGCACACTTTATTTTTCTTGCCCCTAATAAACTTGAACCATTGTGTCATCTATGTTGTATATGCTTGCACTTATACGTTGGAATTAGCAGAACCATGCTGTCACGGGGAACGCTTTCAGCATTGCACTTGTACTTTGTACACAGTTGATATCATGCTCTTTTGTCTATGGATGTCATCGGTGTGAAATAAAAGGTGAGCTTGTAAGTCCATGGAGTTATGTATGTGTTTTAGAGAAACGTCTGGGCCACTAGCCTGAGCCATGCCTAATCATGGTGGAAACTTGCAGCATCACCATAATGACATCTATGAAGCTTTCTTCTTATAAAAAAAGAGACATATTGAAAAGAGAAAAGAGAGAAAAAAGCACCATTTTACCATGGTAAATAAGAAGATTGCTGAGATGCTCATTGTATACTTGCCTTGTCATTTTGATTATGGGATAGCTTCTGTATCATGTGCAAGGGGTACCCTGTTGGCGGTTCTCTATGATACACATGTACTTACTATGTCAAGAACTTACAGGTGACTAAAGTTGAGTAGCATGAGGAGCGGCCCTCGTATTCAATGGACATGAGATTGCCAACTTATACTTTGTGAAGCATATACTGCATAGTTTATTCACTTTAACCTTAATCACTTCAAGATGCTTATGATAGGGGCAATCAGGGCTGAAAGCTAACAAGTACCATAATTTTTGGAAGCTCTTTTTGAAACTTGAAATCCATGCTTCCCTTATGAAGGGCCTTTCTTCCACTATTATATTGAGTCTTCACCTTCTATCCTTAGGCACCAGTTAAGAGAGCATAGTTTCCATTCTTAGTTCTATGTGCATTGTCCCAAAACTTATTGATTGATGCATATTGTTGATATTACTTGTCCTTGTCCTATTTGTATCTAGTCACTCTTATGAACTTTGAAGGTGTCATGTGCATCTATTTGCTACTCCATGAGGGACAAGCTGAATGCCACTATGCTATGTTTTATGTATGTGAAACAAACAAACGTTTTTCAATGCATGTTATTCATGATCTTTGTTTGTAACCTTTCATGTTGCATGCATAGTTACTTTGTCTTACTGTTAGAACTCCATCTTTCATGCTCATGTTTGAGTTATTTGATCCCAGCTTTCAATGCTTGCAAATGCTTTGATCTTGATTTTGATGGTGCATGTCACCTCAAAAATTATTCTTTTTATCACTTACCTACTCGAGGACGAGCAGAAGTTAAGCTTGGGGATGCTTGATACATCGGAAACGTATCTATAATTTTTGATGTTTCATGCTTGTTTAGTATCTACTTTGCTTTGCTTTGTCTAAACTTTGAGGTGTTTTTATATGTTTTCTGCTACTAACCTGTTAACAAGATGCCACAGTGCCAGTTGCCTGTTTTCTTTTGTTTTTGGTTCCAGAAAGGCAGAAAATCAATATTCTCGGAATTGGAAGGGACAAAAGCCAAAGCCAGTATTTTACCGTGGGGAACACGAAGCTAGAGTACGAGACGGAGGAGATCCACCAGGGGACACACCCCCTGATGACCCACAAGTGTAGGGGATCACAACAGTCTTCGCGGGTAGTATTACCCAATTTATTGATTTAACACAAGGGGAGCCAAAGAATACTTGCAAGTCTTAACAACTGAGTTGTCAATTCAGCTGCACCTAGAAATATTCCTTGCTCACAGAAGTTTATCAGTAGCAACAATTTGGTAGTAGCAACAACAAAACAGGAGCAATAGTAACAGTAACAGTAGGATTCGAGTGTGGTAGGCATAGGGATGGATGGACGGGCGTTGCATGGACGAGTCTAAACATGTAACTTCAAGATCTAGGGCATTGCAGACAAATAATAACAAGCATCCAAGTACTAAACAATCCTAGGCATGTGCTCCAAATATAGTCATACGTGCTCGCAATGAGAACTTGCACAACATCTTCTGTCCAGCCAGCCCGTGGCAGCGGGGCCTCTAGGGAACTACTGGCAATTAAGGTGCTCCTTTTAATAGAGCACCAGAGCAAAGCATTAACACTCCATGAACACATGTGATCCTCACACCATAGCCATCCCCTCCGGTTGTCCCAATTATTGTCACATTGGGGCCTTTGGATCCGGACAATGATATGTGTACACAACTTGCAGATAAGATCACAAACAATACTATCATAATGATTCAATAATAAGTTCAGATATGAGATCATGGCACTCGGGTCCTAGTGACAAGCATTAAGCACAACAAGTTGCAACAAATTCAAATAGCACTAATGGAGATACTAGGCACTATGCCCTAACAATCTTATTCGATTACATGGTAGAACTCATCCCCTACCATCCCCAAGCCTACAGAGGGGTATTACACACTCATGGATGAGGGAAACATCGATGGTTGATGGAGATGCGTTGCTGATGACAATGGCGATGATCCTCTCCAAATTCCCCATCCCGGCAGGGTGCCAGAACGGAGTTTCTGGATCCGAATCTTGGTTTCTGGTGGCAGCAGTAGAGCAGAACTCTTTTTGGAAAACTATCGAACCCCCCTGGGTTTTTAGGTCAAGGGACAACTTATAGGCGTCGAGGGAGCCCGAGGGGGTGCCTGGGGTGGTCGCACCCCCTAGGCGCGGGGCAGGGCCCACCCGCGCCTGGCAGGGGTGTGGGCCCCCCAGGCCTCCACTCCGTTTTGTCTTCTGGCTTCGTGGGTCTTCTGGTGAAATATAATTTTTGGCATATTTTCCGGGATTTTTCCTGATAGTCGACTTTCTGCACAAAAAGTAGACACCAATGTAATTCTGCTGAAAACAGCGTCTGTCTGTGTTAGTTGTATCCAAATCACACGAGTTTAGAGGAGAAACAATAGCAAACGTGTTCGGGAAAGTAGATACGTTTTGTACGTATCAACTCCCCCCAAGCTTAGCTTATTGCTTGTCCTCAAGCAATTCAATTGAAAACTGAATGCGATAAAAGAACTTTCACAAACACATTTGCTTCATATGATGTATATATTCTTAGCACGGGAGTAGATGCTTAAACCATTCATAATAATAAGCATGCAACCAAGTCTACTCAATAGTCATTGCAAGCTATGAAGAGAAACCAACTCAATAATAATAAGTAGCATGGAAAATAAACATAAGCAATATTGCAATGCTCATAGTAAGGTATGATAGAGTGGTATGTCGCTTGCCTTTGTTTGTAGAGCACAATATAAATGTCGAGACACCTCTGAAGTTCAAGTAAAGACTAGAAGTAAAGATATCATAGATACAAGCATCAAAGTCATGATATAATTAACCAAGTTTTGAGACAAACACAAGAATGACAACTATGCTCTCAAGAAGGTGCTTATAGAATAAGTGGTGACTCCACAAGGTTGTGAACACGGTTTTGAAAAGTTTGAAAGGCTTCCAAATGCTAAAAGGAAGGTACTCATTATATTTGAGCTCTCATTGCCCCTATCATAGGCATCTTCATATGGTTAAGGTGAAAGTGAGGTCCAATCTGAGTTATATGCTTGACAGACCATAAACTGGAAATCTCATGTCCCTTGAGTATGAGGGCCGCTCCGCATGCTACTCAACTTTGGTCACCTGCAAGTTCTTGTCATTGTACATACATGCATATCATAGAGAACCGCCAACAGGGTACCCCTTGCACATGATACAGGAGTTATCCCGTGATCAAAACGACAAGGCAAGCAGACAATGAGCATCTCAGCGATATTTTTATTTACAATGTGCATAGCTTTTTATTGAGGATGCTTCATAGAATGCTCATTATGGTGATGCTGCAAGTTTCCACCATGATTAGGCATGGCTTAGGCTAGCGGCCCAGGCGTTTCTCTAACACAATGTATAGACTCCATGAACTCACAAGCTCCCCTTTTATTTCACATCATCGACACCCGCAAACAAAAGAGCAAGGTATCAACTAGATAGGATATCCAAAAAGTGTTAAAAGCGTTCCCCGTGACAGCATGGTTCTGCTAACTCCCAGCATATAATTTGCAAGCATATAACTTTCATGGACAAGTCACAATGGTTTAGGATTATTAAGTGCAAGAAATAAAGTGTGCCATCAAGTTCGTGAGAGATTTACTAACTAACTTTCTCAAAACAGACAAACATTTTATTTGGAAGAAAACAAGGCATATAGAATATGCACTGAAATAGCAAATGATGCTAATAGGTAGGTATGGTGGACACAGTTGGCAATATTGGTTTTGGGGAGTTGGAAGCACATGTAGAGCTCATGCTCAGTGCAAGTGAAGGTTAGCAATAGAGAGGGAGCGACAAACGAGGGGGCAATAATTTTCATAATCATGCTTGCAACAAGACGAGACTAATTATGGCATGAAAGTGATACAAGTACTCTGAGGCAAAATAAATCATCGAGGCTTACTGACTATTGATTAGTCATATGCATGCATGAGCATGTGCCAAGTCGATTCACATGAAACTTCCAGAGGAGGATACCACAATATCATACCAAAATATGAATAAAACAATGCAAGCAAACATTCATATGACATGCTACAAACTATTAGTAAGCTGGAGCTAATCATAGACAAGCAAGAACTACTAAGCATCCATCAATAACATACGCCTTACAATGAACAGGGTAAGCATGCTCACAATGATGAGTATATGTACAAAAATGAAAAAAATAGAGTTCGTTACCAGCCTCTTACCACACCTCGAGTTGTCTTAATCTTCATTATTGCCCTTCACTTGTGTGACTTGAATAATAACATGAAACCCAAAATCCACTAAGGACGGCTGAACCCTGCAAAGAACTCACAAAACCAAAGAATATTTTTGGTGTTTTCGATTTTTTAAAGAAAGCAAACAAAGCAAAACCAAACAAAGAAAAGGAAAACAAAACAAGAAGCAAACAAAGCAAAAGAAACAACGAAAATATTTTTGGCATTTTTGTGTTTTTGAGAAAGAAGCAACAAGAACCAAAAAGAAAGTGAAACAATGGATATACAAAGAACCGACCGAACATGAGTGTGATGTCAGTATAACTCCCCCCAAGCTTAGGCTTTTGGCCTAAGTGGGGCTCAATCCCATGGTGCCCAAGTAGATGCACCTCCGTAGTACGACGAGGAGGCTCCCTCGTCCTGGTATGAGCTCGAGGACTCCCCAGTGTAGTGTACAGCGGGGTCATACGAGGGTGATTCCTCCTGAAAGTGTCCATAGAAGCTAAGAGAGCGCAGCTTGTCATCCATCTCCTCCTTGGAGCGTTGCAAAGGTCTCTGATAAATATTAAACAAAGTGATTTGGGGTAGAGGGATCTCTCTCTCTTCCCCGTCAATAAACAACATTTTATAGACCAAGTTCTCAAGGGTAGAGCCATTAGTGACAAAGTGGTGCGCCTTCATGGCAGCAAGATCAAGCCTCTGAGGAGCCAAAACTGTATCATTTGGATCAACAGCAATGGCCAAAGCAGTAAAACATGCACAACAATAATTCCCCCATAAATGGGTCCCTTAGCAGTTAAAAGACGAGCAATGAGAGAACCAAGATTGTACTTGGTATCATTGTTGAGCGCAGCGGCTAAGAAAGCCAAATGATAGCTGGAAATATTACTAGTGTTCTCCCTACCAAGAACATTGGTGGCAAGATAGTAAGTGAAGTACCTGATGGTTGGAAGCTGAATGTTTCTTATCTTTCCCCGTTGAGCTCTACGGTTATCATCATTGGTTATTCCGCAGTAGAGCTCCAACAAATCAGCGGGTTGAGCTGGAATCTTCTTTGCTGACCCAGTTGTACCAAGTCCTAGAGCCTCACAAAATTTCTTCAACGTCATATGGTAAGACCTGCCATAAATCTTGAAAGAAACATCGGGGTTAAACATGCTGTTAGTAAAGCAGAAGCTCTCCACAAATGTTTTAGTGAGTGTAGCATATTGCACGCTCTCATCCTGCATAAGACTTGTTAGACCAGCCCTCCAAACCAAGGTCATAAAATCATCAAAAATCCCAGCAGCCCGCAAGAAGGTTTGGCAAGGAAAGGCAGAGGGGTGTGCATCCCCCTCATCTCCCTCGTCGCCGAATCGCGGAGTGATGAGATCCTCATTGTATGAGGGCCTAGCATGGGAGGATGATCTTGAAGGCCTTGCCCTTCTAGGTGCATCACTCTCAAATATCTCTCCAAATGTGTGGTTGTCTATGACCACTCAAACATCAAACCAAGTGATTTTCAAGTTGATAAATGATGAGAAACTACTATAGGAACTTGCTACAGGGCTGCACATGCATCAAAATGAAATCTCTAAGCATAGAACAAGCATGCAAGATCACACAACTTTTCACCTATAGCATCAAAATACTCAAGATATAATCTATCAATCACAAATCTAATTGGACAAGTGGAGGAGGCACATACCAAGGAGAAATACCTCCAAAAATCAGCAGCAAAGATGGGCTGAGCAAGGAGATCGAAAATCGCGAGCAAGAACAGCAAGAACTCGAGCTTGAGCAAGTTTTACGGTGTTTTTCGGGAGAGAGAAAGAAGATGGCTGTGAGGTAGACCCCCCTAGGCGCCACCCACAGGTAGGCCGCGCTTACCATGGGTGTGGTGGCCTGGGTGGCCCCTAGGTCACTTTAGGTGTCCCTTTGCCCCTTTCTTGGAGGAAAAAATTATTTTGAATTTTCTGGGATTTTTCGGAAAACTTTATTTTTGGCCAATTTTCAGGGTATCAAAATTGATTTTCTCGCAAAAACAGTTTGTTCAGAAGAAGCAAAATCAAACCAAAAGCCAAACTACAAAAGTTCTAAGACACTCTAACAAGCAAACAACTAGCAAAACCAAAGCTAGCAAAAGAAAGGCAAAAACTAGGAAGGAGAAAAAGTAAAAGAAAGCAAGTATAACCAAAGTGAAAACATTATTTTGTTCATAAAAATCCTTTTGTTAACAAGGTTGATCAAGTCTTGTTACCAAAACAATCTTATATGAAACAAAACTTAGTATTCCACAAGGTGATTATGTTGCCTCATACTTGATAGCAATGGTCCCAATCATAATAGTTTCAAAATTTTCCTGTGGAATGGGTCAATATATTTCTCCAACCTTGATGCTCTCAATATTTTCAATGGAATTCAGGCAATAGCTCTTAACAAACTTCTTGGGGAAATAAATAGTATGCTCTTTATCATCAATATTGAATGTTACTTTTCCTTGATTGCAATTAATAACAGCACCTGCAGTATTAAGAAAAGGTCTCCCAAGAATAATAGACATATTATCATCTTCAGGCATTTCAAGCACAAGAAAATCAGTCAAAACCAATCAATTATGAGCCACTTGAACAGGAACATCCTCACATATACCAACAGGAATAGTAGTTGACTTATCAGCCATTTGCAAAGATATATCAGTTGGTATCAACTTTTCTAGCTAGAGTCTCTTGTAGAGAGAAAAAGGCATAACACTAACTCCAGCCCCGTAATCACATAAAGCAGTTCTAACATAATTATTCTTAATAGAGCAAGGAATAGTTGGTATACCTGGATCACCAAGTTTCTTTGGAACCTTACCATTGAAGGAATAATTAGCAAGCAAAGTAGAAATCTCCTTATTAGGAATCTTCCTTTTATTAGAGACAATATCCTTCATATACTTTGAATAACGAGGCAATTTAATAGCATCAGCCAAAGGAATTTGAAAAAAATAAAGGTTTTATCCACTCAAAAAACTTGTTGTAGTGTTCTTCCTCCTTTGACTTGTGTTTCTTACCTGGAAAAGGCATAGGTTTCTGCACCCAAGGTTCTCTCTCACTACCATGTTTCTTAGCAATAAAATCTTCCTTAGTGTACCTAGTGTTCTTAGTGTGCTTCTCAGGTTCTTCCTCAACTTCCTCCTTATCAGGAGCATCATTATTATTACCACTCTTAGTTTTAGCATTAGAGACAGATATACTATTAGGATCTATAGCATATTCAAGTAGTTTCTCAACTACCTTGTGTTTCTTTTTCTTTATCTTACGAGGACTATCACTACTTTCACCTTGTTTGGAATCCTTCTCAATTCTTTTAGGGTGTCCTTCAGGATATAAAGGATCTTGAGGAGCTATACCACTCCTAGTTCTAATTCCATAAGAATGGTTATCTCCTGAGACATTAACTAGCATATACTTTTGTACCTTAGCAAGTTGATCAAGTTGGGTTTGAACCATTTTAAAGTGTTTACAAAGCATTTTAATATCATTATAAGTTCTTTCCACAATATCTTTCAACTCGTTGATAGCTCTAGAGTTTTCCAATAAATGATTCTGCACTTGTTTATTAAAATTACCTTGTTTAACAATAAAAATGTCAAGTTCCTCTAAACATTGATCAGGAGGCTTACCATAAGGAATATCACCTTCATCAAAGTGTTAGAGAGAATGTACCTCAATAGTAGATGAGTGGGGATTTGGCTTACATAATTCTTCTATAGTAGGTAGATTCTTCACATCTTCAGCTCTAATACCTTTCTCCTTTAGACATTTCTTAGCTTCCTTCATCACTTCATCATTTAATGCAATAACTCCCCTCTTCTTTGGTGTTGGTGTTGGAACTGGTTTAGGCACAATTGGTTCAGGAGTAATAGGCTCTGGTATATTTAGCTCAGTTGAAGTCCAATCATCATAATTCTTGCTTATCTTAGCCATTAATTCTTCAGCATCTGTAGGAGTTCTTTTCCTGAAAACACAATCAGCAAAGCTATCTAGGTATGTCCTAGAATCATCAGTTAGTCCATTATAATAAATCTCAAGAAGCTCATTCTTAGGCAATGGACATCCAGGATGTGCATGAATCAAGGCACAGAACCTTGTCCATGACTCAGGCAATTTCTCTTCTTCTCGCTGTTTAAAATCAAAAAGTATCTGCAAAGCAGCATGTCTAGCACTGGGAGGAAAATATTTCTAGAAGAAAGAAGCAATCAAGCAATCAGGACTATCTATGGAACCATGAGGTAATCTATTAAACCAAGCCCTAGCTTCTCCTTTTAGTGAAAAAGGGAAGATCTTAGTAACAAAATACTTGCGCATCTTAAAGTCATCAGAGAACAAAGCACTCATAGTAGAAAGCTCATTCATATGAGCCACAACACTCTCATTTTCAGTCCCACAAAAAGGTTCTTTCTCAACAATGTCCAAATAGGATAAATCAAGAGAGAAATTATAATCTTTATCTTTAATATCTATGGGAGAGGTGGCAAACTTAGGATCAAAGGACAATTTAGGAATAATGGTACATCTAGCAAGGAGACTCTTAATAGCACTAGCACCATGTGTGTTTTGACACTCTTCGTCAAATTCATCAGTGAACTCAATGTAACCATCATTAATATCATAAATCTCTCTAGACTCAGGTGAGCTAACAGGTGTAACAGTGTATTTGTTGGGGATATGATATATGGGTATCCCATAGCATGTCTCCTATCCGGATAACTCGGGTGACCCACAGTTGGTAGCATGGCCCATGGCCTGCTAGGCGGACCAGTTAGATGGATCTAGAAGGGAGGCCCATGCCGGATAAAGGAAGGCTGCGGTTGGAGTCACCGATGTACCCGGAGCCTTGGAGTACAAGACACGCAAGACTAGTAATAGACGGTGTAGGACTCTGTAACCTGTCCGGCTAGGACTTTTCCCTGTAACCCTAGGACCTGGCGACTATATAAGTCGGGCCTATGGGAGCCTTTAGGGCACAACTTCAGACGACCAAGTAGCGATTAAGTATACACCTTGCACAGCGAACCTATCTATGTAACTCGGCGTATTTCCATTATAGTGATTTATAGCAGGAGTAGGATTCCACCACCGTTGTGGGATCTGAACCTGGGTAAGCTGTGTTACCTCATACCCGTCAACCGTCCGCCTTCCCCCACGTCTCTAAACACGCACTATGAGTACCCCTCCATGGCATACTCGTCGGCAATACCACGACAGTTGGCGCCCACCATGGGGCAAGAGGCGCTTCAGGCTCTTCAGTGGGCGAGGACCAAGATCTTCACGTGAATCAGCAAAACCGTAGCCATCGGTCGTGTTCTCTTCTCCGGCAACGTCCCGATCATCCCTCCTGACGAGTTCTGGATCCCGGCGAAGACGAACCCTACGCGGTGTTCGATCGTTCCTATCGGAGACATCCACCTCTTCATTGGCGAAACCGACTCGGGCACTAGTTCCCTGGGAGTCGGAGGAGCATCAAGGCCCGCACGGACCGCCTACGGACAGGATACGTTCGCGGAAGGATCAATGTCGGATCTCTCTTTGGAGTTTGCCAGCAAATATCGAAAAAATTCAAGGCCCACCCAAACCGCCCCTGTGCAGGATATAATGGTGGAAGATCACTGCAAGTCTGTCGGCTTCGCCCGTGCATCTGGACAGCAGAGATCCAAGTTCGTCGGCGTGGTTACCATATTCGATCTGGCGCATTGCGTTCAGAGAGAGGGTGAAAACCCCCGCGATTACCTGGCCAGGTGGCTTCGTATACAAGCCGATCTGGCCCATGTAGGGGTCCCAACCTTTAATAAGATAGAGCCTCCTGTGTTTAACAATGCTAGTCCCTGGATCAATAGCTAGCATCCACAGTTAAGATGTAATATCAAGAAACAAAGGTCATAATATAACTTTATAACCAGGAATAACATAAGTTTATTACATCAAACATAGCTCATTTGGCTATTACATTACATTGTAGCGGAATAACTATAAGCATGGGGCCTTCATCTTCAAAGTGCCACAGGCAGATGTTGGTTGTAGACTTTGTAATCCTAATCAATCAATCTTCACTAAAATCAATCAAACCTGCAACATACAAGTTACAGCCACAAGGGTCAATACATTTGAATTGTATTGGCAAGTGATACTATGGTAGTATGGTGGAGTCTATCTTCTATATGCATTTGGCTAAGTGGAGTTGAGGCTTGCATTGCTCAAAATATATTTTTCCTTAACATTTGAAAATACTAAGTTTTGCTTGGCAAAAAGCATTTTTCTCAATCAAAGATTTGAAGATCCTTTCAAGGCATCTCTCCATCAAAGATTGAAGATTTCACACAACCCTTGTTCAATCCACAAGATTTTAACTTAGAAATTTGAATGATGAGATTCTTGATTGCTTCCATGTCTTGATGCTCAAATTGTCCTTTACCAGGGACATGGCTAAGTACTTAGATTTTACACTCTGCAGAGGTGGTGCACTTTCCCCACAAGACTTGGTTTCCCAAGACAAGATCTTTCAGAAGCCTTCCCTTAGACCAAAATGGACGCGCTCCAACCTATCAAACACTACCACCAACTGTCCATATGGCTAAGTTCTTGCAACCTATATGATCATGGAAGAGCCCATATTGCCAAGTGGTTGCACTTGAAGCTTCTCAACATTTGACATCACAAATCTCTTTGTTCCTGGGTGGCATACCACAAGTGAGATACACAATCCAAGTCCATGGCCTTGTGAACCACTCAACCAAACACCACCAAGCTATCCCATTCCACCCAGGTGATTCATTAACTTAGTTGTTTTATTAAACAAAACACAAGTCCTTTAGACTTAGAATATTTTCCCATAGTGTGAATATATATTCCACCCATGTTTTCTATTAGCTAGGCTAAGCTTGATAGTAGTAGGAATCTTAACTTAGGAAGATTTCCACTAAGGTTTCATCTACTAGTTTTCCTATAGTAAGGTTTATACTTAGCAAAATCCATGCAAGTGTACTTAGCAAAAGCACTAATGCATAGTGAAAATAATAGGACAAAAAGCATGAAGCATCACTTGCCTTTTTGGTAGGGAATGGTGGTTCACCCCTTGATCTTGCTAGTCTCACACTTCACTACAAGTCAATCAAGAAAACACAAATTCAATTCACATTCCAAACCAAAGTCAAACAAACAATTTTTCACACACAAAGTAATGGAATCTAAGTCATGCATAAGCATGCAAAGGTTGGTTCTATTGCAAGGGTGGTCTCCACTAGGCTTCTAAACTTTGTAAGTTCCAAATTGGTCATTTACCAAAATGGCAAAGTCATTTGCAAATGGGTTTTATCCATAAACCATTTTTAAATCCATTCATCATTTCATGTGGTGAAAAATGTTTTTATCAAGGAAAAACTATTAAGTTGTTCACCAAATGAGTTGCTAATTTGCAAAACTTGGTGTTTTGGGTCAGTGGGTTTGATCACACCATTTTCTTAAAATTTTCTTTCCATAAACATTTTTATAACAAAAACCATTCTTTTTATTTGGCTAGAAAATGGCTAAGTCAAGTAATCTAACCTAAATCTTTCCAAAATCATTTTTAACACCAAGGGTTGGTTCCTAGGGTCAGTAAGGTCACAACAAACCATTTTGCAAAAGTTTTAACCCTAAAATAATTTTAAACAATTTTTATACTCTAAACAAGCTCACAAAAGAATCTGCAAAAACAAGCAAACTAACAAATACTATTGGCTAAACCAATTCCACAGTTGGCTAGGGCTTGTTCTCCTGAATCCAACGACATAAAATTTGTAATTTTTGGACGTGTGGTTTAAAAGTTACAAAGGTTTGAAGTTTGCAAATAAATCTGATTCAAAAATCTGTTTTAACTCAAACACTGGCCACGCGTCGCTATCTCACTGGCTGATACCGGTTCGGCCGGATCGCGGTTGTGGCGCGTTGGATTAAGTCAGATCGTGCGGTACTGAGCGCATACCCCTTTGCGGTTTAAGTGACTCTATCGTGCCCGCTCAATCTAGATCGAACGGCTGTCATCGCACAGGCCAAACTCGGGCGGCGCAATGTCAACGGCGAGCGGCGGAGCGGCCAGTTGGCGGCGGCGCTGGCGAGGCAGGAAGCGAAAAAGGGAAAGAGTAAGCTCACCTGGTTCGCAATAGCCTGGATATGCTCAAGGCGTTGTTGGTTCGACGAGGGGCGCTCTGGAGTGGGCTTGATTTCTCGCCGGAGTGGGGCTGCGCCTCGGGCGTGGTCAGTCGTCGAAGGGGGCGAGGTTGCAGGCTACGCGCGAGTGATTGGCGAGCACCTGGAGATGCAGAAGATGCGGAATAATCAAACCACATGATTCACTGATCAAGGCGCGCACGGAGTCGAGTGCTAGAGCTCACCGGAGTCGCGGGGTCGTCGGTGGCGTACAGGTGGAGACGTTGCCGACGTTCTGGAGTGCTCGGGGGCGAGCTGGCGCTATGGGGATGATCGCCAGGAGGTGGGGATCACGTGAGTATGGTTGAGGAGGCAAAGGGTGGCGAGGGGCTGCCGGAATCGGTCGAGAACCTCGTCGGAGCAGAGGATGCTCGGGGAGAAATTGAGACGGCCTGGGGGCGTGCTTTGGGGAGGGGGCAGAGGGGAACGAGAGAGGAGGGGCGAGCGCTTTAAGGTGCGTGGTCTCTGGAGGAATCAAAGCTTCCTTCAACGCGCATTCACTACCGGTGTAACTCACTGCAAACGGCCGGCGAGGGTGGGCGTCGTCTGCGGGTGGAGAAGAAGACAGCGTGTCTGCGGGGTCCTCTGTCAGCGTGAGAGGGAGTGAGGGGGAGGGGTCCACTAGTCAGCGGGTTTGCGGGCTGTTTCGGCGGTGAGGAAAAGCGGTTCGGGGGCGAAGGGCAGATGGGCTGGACTGGGCTGGGGTGGGCTTTAGCTGGGCTGGTCGTTTTACTCTTATTTTTTTCTGTTTGCTTTGTTTTATCTTTTTCTATTTTCTATTTTCTGTTTTGAATTTCCAAACATTCAAACAAGGTTCAAATCAATTCAAACAACACCCAAACTTTGTAATATTGAAATTAGTTCTGTTCAGTAACATGAACCAAAATCCAAAATAAAAATAATGTTTTAAACCTTTTTAGGTTCCATTTATTAATTAAGTAAAATGGTCCATGGTTTATTAATAAAATAGGGTTTGGTTTATTTAATAAAATCTTCATTTGAACTCCAAATACTTTCAAAACCAATCAGTAGATTTTATTTGGAAATAAAGAATATTTGGAAAACTTGTTTAAAATAAAGTAACCTTTTATTTTAGGGTCCATTAATAATTAAATAAAATGGCCTTAGTTATTAAATCAAATAGAGTTTGATTTTATTAATAAAATCTTTATTTGAAACCTAAATATTTTCAAAACCAAATCAGTAGGTTTTATTTGAAAATATAAGATACTTGAGATACTTGTTTAAAATAAAATAAAATAACATTTTTATTTTAGAGTCCATTATTAATTAAATATAATAGACTTTCATTATTAAATCAAAAAGGATTTGCTTTATTGAGATATTTATTTTGAAATCTAAAAATAAAGCCAAAACACTTTAGTAGGTTTTATTTGTGAATATCAAATATTTAGAAAACTTATTTAAATTAATTTAATAAGTTTTGATGTTTTATTCAAAATGGTAAAACCTTTTATTTAAATAAAATTTGGATATTAATTCCTTATTATTTTATTTAAACAAACCTTTACTATTTTTAATCAAAACAATACATTTTATTTTAAATACTTGTCCAAGGTTTAATTTGGCTTTATAAACTAATCTTTATTTATAGAACTTCTATTTCATTTGAAAACAAATCTTTTCATTTAAGAGTTTCAAAATAGTATTTCCAAATGTTTTTATTTTTCCTTTCATTATATGTTTATCTTTTTAAATCCCTTTAGGATTTATATTTTTTTTTAAATTGGTTTGAGGTTCCAATTGAATTCAAAAAGTTTCTTCTGGCCCTGAAAATCAAACAAAGTTTTATTTATCCATTTATTTTTCATATTACAAGATTTGGAAAATCTTGGGATGTGACAGACTACCACCCTTAAAATAAATCTCGTCCATAGATTTGGGGAGGCTGGGGTTACAAGCATGTTCAAAAACAACTAGGGTACTACCACCCTTAAAATTTTCAAACAAAAATTACATATTGGCCTTCTTGGGATCCTGGAAAAACTTTCTCTAAGCAAACAGTTGCATTGAGTCCTTGGTTTCCATACTTGACTCATGGGCCAAGGTTGAGATCCTTCATAGACTTGTTTAACTTGTTCTCCATCCTTTCTGGACAATTGTTTGCATAGTGGCCTAGTTCCCTGCATTTGAAGCATGTGACAAGGCTGAGGTCCCTCATAGGCTGGTTTATCTTATGCTTCATCTTTTCTGGACAGTTGTTTGCATAATGTCCTAACTCTTTGCAGTGTTTGCACATCACTTGGCTAATATCTTTCTTTTCCTGGGTTTCACTAGCCTTTATTTGTTTTCTTGGTTCTTCTCCCTTTCTGGGCATTCATTGGCATAGTGTCCCATCTCTTTGCATTTGAAACATTGCACTTGTGTAATATCCTTCTTGCTAGTGTTGGGGAATTTCTTCTTCTTCTTGGGTCTCTCCAAAGCTAGGAGTTCTTCTAGTTCATGTTCTTCATAGGTGGGAGATCTTTCTCTCTTCTTGGGACATTGATCTTCATGTTCCTTGTATGCATGATCCTTGTCTCCACAAGTATTGCTAACTTGGGTTCCTTTTAGAATAACATCTTTGACATCCTTGTTGTCATTAGCTCTTTGGAAAAAGTTTTCTCTCATGTTGATCATTTGAGTAACCAATCCTTGCAACATTTGGGATTGAAGTTTCAAAATCCTTTGTATGGCTGGGTCTAGTCCATTGTTGTTGGCTAAAAGCTGAGTTGTCTCTTGGCTCAACTGGTTTTGAGTTGCTATAAGTTCTCTCATGTTGTCCTCTTGGTTGTTGTTGTCATCAACCTTGATGTTGGAGTTTCTTGGAGTAGTCATCTGTTTGGGTTGAAGGGATTAGAATAGGCAAGATATTTCTAAGGAATCAATTCTAATCACACACATCACAATTCACACAAGCAATATGCATGCAATCACAAACCAAACATTCACAAACAACTTTGCACTCAAACAACAAAGTTCAAGCACATTCTTAGGCAACAAAATATTTTTGTTACACCACATAAGTTGGTGGTTTTGTCTTAACTAAAATATGGTGGTCCATCTATAGGGTTCACTTGTGATCTTTCCATCCTTCTTGGTTGCTTCTTCTTACATGAGATCATGGTTTCCTTAGGAGAATTTCTTTGGTCTCAAAAACTTCAAGTGATGTAGGCTCTTTCTAACTTTTGCATTCCCTCAGTCTCTAACTCTTGAGCAAGATTTCCTTGTTTCACTTGTGGTCCTTAGTGATTTCCAAGTTGGAAGTCCTTGGTGAATATGCTGAAGATGTTGAAGTCATTAGAGTTGAAGAAGTTGAAGTCATTAGAGTTGAAGAAGTCCTTAGAACATGGTGAAGTCTTTGGCCATGGGGTAGGTTTTTCCATCAAGTTTGGAATAGATGATATGTAGAGTTGAAACCAAAATGGTTAAGGAAAGAGTTTACACGTGTTTTGTATATAAGTTTTGGATCAAAATATAACTCCTATTTTTCTAAGGGTTTTTGTCCAATCCTAGGGTTTACAAATCCTACAGGCAACACAATGCTCTGATACCATCTGTAGGGGTCCCAACCTTTAATAAGATAGAGCCTCCTGTGTTTAACAATGCTAGTCCCTGGATCAATAGCTAGCATCCACAGTTAAGATGTAATATCAAGAAATAAAGGTCATAATATAACTTTATAACCAGGAATAACATAAGTTTATTACATCAAACATAGCTCATTTCGCTATTACATTACATTGCAGCGGAATAACTATAAGCATGGGGTCCTTCATCTTCAAAGTGCCACAGGCAGATGTTGGTTGTAGACTTTGTAATCCTAATCAATCAATCTTCACTAAAATCAATCAAACCTGCAACATACAAGTTACAGCCACAAGGGTCAATACATTTGAATTGTATTGGCAAGTGATACTATGGTAGTATGGTGGAGTCTATCTTCTATATGCATTTGGCTAAGTGGAGTTGAGGCTTGCATTGCTCAAAATATATTTTTCCTTAACATTTGAAAATACTAAGTTTTGCTTGGCAAAAAGCATTTTTCTCAATCAAAGATTTGAAGATCCTTTCAAGGCATCTCTCCATCAAAGATTGAAGATTTCACACAACCCTTGTTCAATCCACAAGATTTTAACTTAGAAATTTGAATGATGAGATTCTTGATTGCTTCCATGTCTTGATGCTCAAATTGTCCTTTACCAGGGACATGGCTAAGTACTTAGATTTTACACTCTGCAGAGGTGGTGCACTTTCCCCACAAGACTTGGTTTCCCAAGACAAGATCTTTCAGAAGCCTTCCCTTAGACCAAAATGGACGCGCTCCAACCTATCAAACACTACCACCAACTGTCCATATGGCTAAGTTCTTGCAACCTATATGATCATGGAAGAGCCCATATTGCCAAGTGGTTGCACTTGAAGCTTCTCAACATTTGACATCACAAATCTCTTTGTTCCTGGGTGGCATACCACAAGTGAGATACACAATCCAAGTCCATGGCCTTGTGAACCACTCAACCAAACACCACCAAGCTATCCCATTCCACCCAGGTGATTCATTAACTTAGTTGTTTTATTAAACAAAACACAAGTCCTTTAGACTTAGAATATTTTCCCATAGTGTGAATATATATTCCACCCATGTTTTCTATTAGCTAGGCTAAGCTTGATAGTAGTAGGAATCTTAACTTAGGAAGATTTCCACTAAGGTTTCATCTACTAGTTTTCCTATAGTAAGGTTTATACTTAGCAAAATCCATGCAAGTGTACTTAGCAAAAGCACTAATGCATAGTGAAAATAATAGGACAAAAAGCATGAAGCATCACTTGCCTTTTTGGTAGGGAATGGTGGTTCACCCCTTGATCTTGCTAGTCTCACACTTCACTACAAGTCAATCAAGAAAACACAAATTCAATTCACATTCCAAACCAAAGTCAAACAAACAATTTTTCACACACAAAGTAATGGAATCTAAGTCATGCATAAGCATGCAAAGGTTGGTTCTATTGCAAGGGTGGTCTCCACTAGGCTTCTAAACTTTGTAAGTTCCAAATTGGTCATTTACCAAAATGGCAAAGTCATTTGCAAATGGGTTTTATCCATAAACCATTTTTAAATCCATTCATCATTTCATGTGGTGAAAAATGTTTTTATCAAGGAAAAACTATTAAGTTGTTCACCAAATGAGTTGCTAATTTGCAAAACTTGGTGTTTTGGGTCAGTGGGTTTGATCACACCATTTTCTTAAAATTTTCTTTCCATAAACATTTTTATAACAAAAACCATTCTTTTTATTTGGCTAGAAAATGGCTAAGTCAAGTAATCTAACCTAAATCTTTCCAAAATCATTTTTAACACCAAGGGTTGGTTCCTAGGGTCAGTAAGGTCACAACAAACCATTTTGCAAAAGTTTTAACCCTAAAATAATTTTAAACAATTTTTATACTCTAAACAAGCTCACAAAAGAATCTGCAAAAACAAGCAAACTAACAAATACTATTGGCTAAACCAATTCCACAGTTGGCTAGGGCTTGTTCTCCTGAATCCAACGACATAAAATTTGTAATTTTTGGACGTGTGGTTTAAAAGTTACAAAGGTTTGAAGTTTGCAAATAAATCTGATTCAAAAATCTGTTTTAACTCAAACACTGGCCACGCGTCGCTATCTCACTGGCTGATACCGGTTCGGCCGGATCGCGGTTGTGGCGCGTTGGATTAAGTCAGATCGTGCGGTACTGAGCGCATACCCCTTTGCGGTTTAAGTGACTCTATCGTGCCCGCTCAATCTAGATCGAACGGCTGTCATCGCACAGGCCAAACTCGGGCGGCGCAATGTCAACGGCGAGCGGCGGAGCGGCCAGTTGGCGGCGGCGCTGGCGAGGCAGGAAGCGAAAAAGGGAAAGAGTAAGCTCACCTGGTTCGCAATAGCCTGGATATGCTCAAGGCGTTGTTGGTTCGACGAGGGGCGCTCTGGAGTGGGCTTGATTTCTCGCCGGAGTGGGGCTGCGCCTCGGGCGTGGTCAGTCGTCGAAGGGGGCGAGGTTGCAGGCTACGCGCGAGTGATTGGCGAGCACCTGGAGATGCAGAAGATGCGGAATAATCAAACGGCATGATTCACTGATCAAGGCGCGCACGGAGTCGAGTGCTAGATCTCACCGGAGTCGCGGGGTCGTCGGTGGCGTACAGGTGGAGACGTTGCCGACGTTCTGGAGTGCTCGGGGGCGAGCTGGCGCTACGGGGATGATCGCCAGGAGGTGGGGATCATGTGAGTATGGTTGAGGAGGCAAAGGGTGGCGAGGGGCTGCCGGAATCGGTCGAGAACCTCGTCGGAGCAGAGGATGCTCGGGGAGAAATTGAGACGGCCTGGGGGCGTGCTTTGGGGAGGGGGCAGAGGGGAACGAGAGAGGAGGGGCGAGCGCTTTAAGCTGCGTGGTCTCTGGAGGAATCAAAGCTTCCTTCAACGCGCATTCACTACTGGTGTAACTCACTGCAAACGGCCGGCGAGGGTGGGCGTCGTCTGCGGGTGGAGAAGAAGACAGCGTGTCTGCGGGGTCCTCTGTCAGCGTGAGAGGGAGTGAGGGGGAGGGGTCCACTAGTCAGCGGCTTTGCGGGTTGTTTCGGCGGTGAGGAAAAGCGGTTCGGGGGCGAAGGGGAGATGGGCTGGACTGGGCTGGGGTGGGCTTTAGCTGGGCTGGTCATTTTACTCTTATTTTTTTCTGTTTGCTTTGTTTTATCTTTTTCTATTTTCTATTTTTTGTTTTGAATTCCCAAACATTCAAACAAGGTTCAAATCAATTCAAACAACACCCAAACTTTGTAATATTGAAATTAGTTCTATTCAGTAACATGAACCAAAATCCAAAATAAAAATAATGTTTTAAACCTTTTTAGGTTCCATTTATTAATTAAGTAAAATGGTCCATGGTTTATTAATAAAATAGGGTTTGGTTTATTTAATAAAATCTTCATTTGAACTCTAAATACTTTCAAAACCAATCAGTAGATTTTATTTGGAAATAAAGAATATTTGGAAAACTTGTTTAAAACAAAGTAACCTTTTATTTTAGGGTCCATTAATAATTAAATAAAATGGCCTTAGTTATTAAATCAAATAGAGTTTGATTTTATTAATAAAATCTTTATTTGAAACCTAAATATTTTCAAAACCAAATCAGTAGGTTTTATTTTAAAATATAAGATACTTGAGATACTTGTTTAAAATAAAATAAAATAACATTTTTATTTTAGAGTCCATTATTAATTAAATATAATAGACTTTCATTATTAAATCAAAAAGGATTTGCTTTATTGAGATATTTATTTTTAAATCTAAAAATAAAGCCAAAACACTTTAGTAGGTTTTATTTGTGAATATCAAATATTTAGAAAACTTATTTAAATTAATTTAATAAGTTTTGATGTTTTATTCAAAATGGTAAAACCTTTTATTTAAATAAAATTTGGATATTAATTCCTTATTATTTTATTTAAACAAACCTTTACTATTTTTAATCAAAACAATACATTTTATTTTAAATACTTGGCCAAGGTTTAATTTGGCTTTATAAACTAATCTTTATTTATAGAACTTCTATTTCATTTGAAAACAAATATTTTCATTTAAGAGTTTCAAAATAGTATTTCCAAATGTTTTTATTTTTCCTTTCATTATATGTTTATCTTTTTAAATCCCTTTAGGATTTATATTTTTTTTTAAATTGGTTTGAGGTTCCAATTGAATTCAAAAAGTTTCTTCTGGCCCTGAAAATCAAACAAAGTTTTATTTATCCATTTATTTTTCACATTACAAGATTTGGAAAATCTTGGGATGTGACAGCCCACTACCCCAATGATGATGCTATGTATCACTTTGTGGAAGTACTGGACCATGGCACGCTTCTCCGGCATTCTCTAAGACGGCAGCAGGCGTTAGGGCGCCTTACCTTCGAAGGCATGGTGAACACCGTCAATAACTACGCGGAGGCGTAAGCGGCAGCTCAGACAGCGCTTGCGCTCATTGACGGGCCCCTCCGATTTAGCCACCGCCTCCACCGCCTCCGGCCGCCATCGTCGCGGCTGCGCCGCCACCTCCAGTCATCATCGCTGCTGTTGCACCTCCACCCCCTGTCATCAAGGAAGTCCTGGCACCCTCTGACTCTGTGATTGACGCGCTATACGCCGACTTCAGCGCAGACTCGGAGGAGATAGATTTCAGTCCAGAGGAACTAGACTCCGCCATGCAGGAGATGGAGGAGGAATACACGCGCGACGAGCAAGCAAACAACACTGTCACGTCTCGAGAGGTGTTCGTCACCATTGGGACGGCGATGGATGAAGATCAACCCGGACGAGCTCCACCTACAGTGCTGGAAAAGCGGAAGGGGCCACTTGTTGATGCTGACGATGATCGCGCAAAGGTCATGCCTCCTCCGCCTAACCCAGTACAGCGGCCGCTGGAACTCGGCACCGGCCTGAGCAACAACAACACTGTAGGGATTCGTAGCATGGAAAACAAAAAATTTCTACCGCATACAAACAAACAATCCAAGATCTATCTACTAGATTGTAGCAACGAGTCGATGGAATAAGTCACCCTCGAAGATTCCAAAGTGTTTAACGAGAGCGGATTCTCGTGGGTGATGTAGTCGTACTCTTCCCGATCTCAAGATCGCGTAGACGATCCTTCCGGCGCTGCGTTCCGGCAGCGCTCCCGCAGTCGGTCACACGTTCGGTACTCGACGAAGACCTTCCTCTCCCTTGTTCCAGCAGACAGCGGAGGTTGTAGCACTCTCTCGCGATTCCGGCAGCACAACGGCGTGGTACCGAAAGTAGAGCGGAGATCTCGCAGGGCTTCGCCTTAAGCCGGAGCGAGTATGGTGGACTATGAGAGAGCTCCTCGGCAATCTAGTGTTTAGACACACCAAGGAGGAGGTGCTAGGGCCGGCGGCTAGGGCTTGGGGCTTGCCCAAGTCGGCGGCTAGGGGAGCCCTAGGCGGCGGCAACTGGAGGTGGCGGCGTCGGGCTAGGGTTTTAGGGTGGAGAACTTGTGTGCTAGGAGGGCAGCCCTGCCCCTCCCTTTATAGGTGGGAGGCGCCGGCCAAGGGGAGGGAGTCCCTCCCCAACTCGGATCCCTAGTGGGCCGGCGGTGGAGGAGGAACTCCTCCCCAACTCGGTTTCCCACTTCCCTCCACTTTCCAAAATAGCCGTTTGACATTTCAAATTGGCGTTTGACTTTTCAAACTAGGATTTGATTAAACCCTTTATTTTGTTCAGCGATGACACCTAGTACATGATGCAATCATTCCAACTTGGTATGACACATTCATGTACCCTTCCCCTTCGGAGTGCCGGACCTTCTGGAACCTTCTAGAACATTCCCGATGAAAACACCGGAACCATTCTCCAACTCCGAAACTGGACTTTCCTTATATGAATCTTATTCTTCGGACCATTCCAGATCTCCCCGTGATATCCCTGATCCCATCCGAGACTCCGAACAACATTCGGTCTCTTTCTCATCATTCCATAACTACTCAAACAACGTCGAATCCTTAAGTGTGTCTCCCTACGGTTCGTGAATTATGCGGACATGATCGAGACACTTCTCCGAACAATAACCAATAGAGGAATCTGGAAATTCATATGGCTCCCACATATTTCTACGATTACTTTGCGATCGAATGAACCACTTACATACGATACCAATTTCCCTTTGTCTCATGATAGTTTACTTATCCGAGGTTATGATCATCGGTATCTCTGCATACCTAGTTCAACCTCGTTACTGATAAGTACTCTTTTCTCCTTCCCGTGATATGTGATCCCTTGTGAGCCAGTCACATGCTTGCAAGCTAATTGGATGACATTTCACCGAGAGGGCCCAGAGTATATCTATCCATCATATGGATGGACAAATCCCACTCTTGATCCATGTGTCTCAACCAATACTTTCCGAACACTCAATGCCACCTTTATAGCCACCCAGTTACGGTGTGGTGTTTGATGTCATCAAAGCATCCTTCCGGTGAAGGTGATATGCATGATCTCATGGTCGAAGGAATTAGGTTACTATGTATCAGAAAGCATATAGCAATTGAACTATTAAAATGACTTGATCTTTATGCTACGCTTATCTATAGGAGTATGTCCACCATATCATTCTCCTAATGATATGATCTTGTTGTTAATAACATCTCAATGTTCATGATAGGGAAACCACAATCATTTATTAACCAACAAGCTAGTAATATATAGAGGCTTTACTAGGGACTTCAATTTAAGTTTACAAATCACACAAGTATTGATGTTTCCTTGTTAATACTATTATAGCATGAATGTAAACATTTATCATAAACACAAATATATAATAATAACTACATTTATTATTGCCTCTAGGGCATATCTCCAACAGTCTCCCACTTGCACTAGAGTCATCTAATCTAGATTACATGGTAATATACCGAACACCCATGGCAGTTTGGTGCTGGTCATGTTTTGCCCTCGGGAGAGATTTAGTCAATGGATCCGCCACATTCAGATCTGTGTGTACTTTGCAAATCTTTATGTCCCCATCTTGGACATGTTCTCGAATAGCGTGAAAATGTAGCTTGATGTGCTTCAGCTTCTTGTGTGACCTTGGTTCTTGCGCATTGGCTATGGCGCCCATGTTATCACAGTAGATAGACATTGGGTCCAGCGCACTAGGAACCACACCCAGCTCTGTAATGAACTCTTTCATCCATATCTCTTCTTGTGAAGCCTCCGAAGCAGCCATGTATTCCGATTCAGTTGAAGATCTCGCCACCACGCTTTGCTTGGCACTCCTCCAGCTAACTACTGCACCATTCAAAGTAAATACGTATCCAGATTGTGATTTAGAATCAACCGGATCGGTGTTCCAACTAGCATCGGTGTAACCATTAACAACGAGCTGTTCATCACCTCCATAAGAAAGAACCATATCCTTCGTTCTTCTCAAGTACTTAAGGATGTTTTTGACCGCTGTCCAATGATCCACTCCTGGATCACTTTGATATCTGCTAGTTAAACTAACAGCATATGCAATGTCGGGTCTAGTACATAGCATGGCATACATTATAGATCCTATGGCTGAGGCATAGGGAGTCTTACTCATCTTTTCTCTATCTTCTGCTATTGTCGGACTTTGAGTTTTACTCAAGGTCATATTGGGCAACATGGGCAAGAACCCTTTGTTGCTATCTTCCATTCCAAACCTCTATAGAACTTTGTCCAAATATGTACTTTGTGACAATGATATTAGGCGTCTCGATCTATCTCTATAAATCTTTATGCCTAATATGTAAGCTGCTTCGCCAAGATCCTTCATTGAAAAAATATTATTCAAATATTCCTTGACACTATTAAGAAGGTCTACATCATTCCCAATCAACAATATGTCATCTACATATAGTATTAAGAATGCTACAGAGCTCCCACTCACTTTCTTGTAAATACAAGCTTCTCCATAAGTTTGTATAAAACCAAAACTTTTGATCACCTTATCAAAACGTTGATTCCAACTTCGGGATGCTTGCTTCAATCCATAGATGGACCGTTGAAGTTTGCATACCTTGTTAGCATCTTTAGGATCGACAAAACCTTTGGGTTGCATCATATACAACTCTTCATCAATGTCTCCATGAGGAATGCTGTTTTGACATCCATCTGCCATATCTCATAATCATAATATGCAGCGATTGCTAACATAATCCTCACAGACTTTAGCTTCGCTACAGGTGAGAAAGTCTCATCGTAGTCAACTCCTTGAATTTGTCAAAACCCTTTTGCGACAAGTCAAGCTTTATAGACAGTAACATTACCATCAGCATCTGTTTTCTTCTAGAAAATCCATTTGTTCTCGATAGCCTTCCGGCCATCCGGTAAGTCCACCAAAGTCCATACTTGGTTTTCGTACATGGATCCAATCTCGGATTTCATGGCTTCTTGCCATTTGTTGGAATCTGGGCTCATCATCGCTTCCTCATATGTCACAGGGTCATCGGTGTTGTCCACCAACATGACACTCATAACGGGATCATACCAATCTGAAGCGGTACAAGTTCTCGTTGACCTGTGAGGCTCTGTAGCAACTACAACCGAAGTTTCATGATCATCATCATTAGCTTCCTCTCTTATTGGTGCAGGCACCACAGGAACTTCTTCCGGTGCTGAGCTACTCGCAATTTCGAGAGAAGGTTCGACAACCTCGTCGAGTTCTACTTTCCTTCCAGTCACTTCTTTCGAGAGAAATTCTTTCTCTAGAAAGGATCCATTCTTGGCAACGAATATTTTGCCTTCGGATCTATGATAGAAGGTATACCCAATAGTTTCCTTCGGGTATCCTATGAAGACGCATTTTTCCGCTTTGGGTTCAAGCTTGTCCGGTTGTAACTTCTTTCCATAGGCTTCGCAACCCCAAACTTTAAGGAACGACAATTTAGGTTTCTTCCCAAACCATAATTCATACGGTGTCGTTTCAACGGAATTAGATGGTGCCCTATTTAAAGTGAATGCGGCTGTTTCTAATGCATAACCCCAAAATGATAGCAGTAAATCTGTAAGTGACATCATAGAACGAACCATATCTAAGAGAGTTCGATTACGATGTTCGGACACACCATTACGCTGTGGTGTTCCCGGCGGTGTCAATTGTGAAAGTATTCCGCATTTCTTCAAATGCTCGCCAAACTCGTAACTTAGATATTCACCTCCACGATCAGAACGTAGAAATTTAATCTTCTTGTTACGTTGATTCTCTACCTCACTTTGAAATTCCTTAAACTTCTCGAAAGTTTCGGACTTATGTTTCATGAAATAGATATACCCATATCTACTCAAGTCATCCGTGAAGGTAAGAACATAACGATAACCACCGCGCGATGCTACACTCATTGGACCACACACATCCGTATGTATGATTTCCAATAAGTCCGTAGCTCGCTCCATCATACCAGAAAATGGAGTCTTAGTCATTTTACCCATCAGACATGCTTCGCATATTTCAAGTGATTCGAAATCAAGTGATTCAAGAAGTCCATCGAAATGGAGTTTCTTCATACGCTTCACCCCAATGTGACCAAGATGACAGTGCCACATATAGGTTGAGTTATCGCTCGATTTCAAACGTTTAGCCTCAATGTTATTAATATGTGTATTTCTACTATCGATATTCAATAAGAATAGACCATCTATCAAAGGTGCATGTGCATAAAACATATTACTCATATAAATCGAACAACCATTATTCTCGTACTTAAACAAGTAACCGTCTCGCAATAAACAAGATCCTGATATAATGTTCATGCTTAACGCAGGCACCAAATAACAATTATTTAAGTATAAAACTAATCCCGATGGTAGATGAAGGGGTAGAGTGCCGACCGCGATCACATCAACCTTTGATCTGTTTCCCACGCGCATCGTCACCTTGTTCTTCGCTAGCTTCCGTTTATTCTGCAGCACCTGTTTCGAGTTACAAATATGAGCAACCGAACCAGTATCAAATACCCAGGCACTACTATGAGTACTAGTGAGATACACATCAATAACATGTATATCGGATATACCTTTCTTCTTGATGTTGCCGTTCTTCAAATCCGCCAAGTACTTTGGGCAATTCCGCTTCCAGTGACCTTCTCCCTTGCAGTAAAAGCACTCAGTATCAGGCTTAGGTCCAGCCTTGGTCTTCTTCGTCGACACGGTAACTTTCTTACCACCCTTCTTGAAGTGTCCCTTTTTCTTAGACTTGCCCTTCTTGAATTTGGTGGTCTTATTGACCATCAACACTTGGTGCTCTTTCTTGATCTCCACTTCTGCAGATTTCAACATGGCAAAGAGTTCTGGCAACTGCTTGTTCATGTTTTGCATATTGTAGTTCATCACAAAGTTCTTGTAACTTGGTGGTAGTGATTGGAGGACACGTTAAATCCCCAAAGCATTAGGAATCACTATACCCAAGCTTTGAAGTTTGTTTGCGTGCCCAGACATCTTAATCACATGCTCACTGACGGAGCTGCCCTCTTCCATCTTGCAGTTAAAGAACTTTTCAGAAGCCTCATAGCTCTCAATTGCCGCGTGAGTCTCAAAGATCAATTTGAGATCACGGACAATATCATGTGGGTCTGAATTCTCAAACCTTTTCTGAAGCTCCGATTCTAAACCATACAAGATAGCACACTGAACTATGGAGTACTGAGTCTTCCGAGCGAGGTAAACATTCTTTACTTCATCGGTAGCAGTAGCTGCAGGTGGGTCACCTAGCGGTGCATCCAGCACATAGGTCAAATTACCAGCTGTGAGGACAATCCTCAAATTGCGTAACCAATCCGCGAAGTTGCTTCCATTGTTTTTCAACTTTTCTTTCTCTAGGAACGCATTATCTACAACATATTTTCAATAGTTTAGACTAAGTTTATGACAAATTGAGTTCTAATTAATAGTTAAATTAATCTAGGTGAACTCCCACTCAAAACAATATCCCTCACATTGTTTTAGTGATCACAAGAACCAAATCCACCACATCAACACCGATCATCACGAGAGTTGATATAGTTTCAATGGCGAACAATCGACAAGTTCATCATATCTACTATATGATTCATGCTTTACCTTTCAGTGATCCGTGTTCCGATACCATGTCTGTACATGCTAGGCTCGTCAAGATCAAACCTTAGTTTCCGCATAAGCAAATCTGGCTTGCTCAGGTTGTATACACTTGCGGAATCTAACACACCCGATCATCACGTGGTGCTTCGAAACAACAAGCTTTAGCAATGGTGCTAACTAAGGGTGAACACTTTATGACTTGAAATTCATGTGCATGAGGGATCATCTTATAATGCTACCGTCGTTAACTAAGCAATACAAGATGCATAAAGGATTAACATCACATGCAATTCATAATATGTGATATGATATGGCCTTTCTTCTTTGTGCTTCTGATCTCCATCTTCAAGCACGAACATGATCTCCATCATCACCGGCATTGCATCAAGGTCAATGATGCTTCTCCATGGTTGTCGTCCACCGGCTTCAACTATTACAACTACTTTGAATAGACACGCGGGTATTAACATAAATTAAAGACAACCATATGGCTCCTGTCGGTTGCCAACTTACAATAAGGAACATTGCATACATCAAATATAATCACAATCATGGCCATATCACATCACTGCACACCCCTGCAAAACAAAGTTAGACACCTCTACTTTCTTTGCATGTTTTACGTGGTTTGGGGGATTTCAATAAGTGTCGTTCTAACTTACGAACATGAACCACAACATTTATACTAGTATTGACAATCACCCGTTGTAAATTGAATCTTAACTATGCTGGGAGAAACAGGCACCCGCAAAGCCACTTATGCAATACAAGTTGCATGTCAAGCGTGGAGCAAGTCTCATGAACGATGTCATGTAAGGTTAGCCCGGGCCGCTTCATCCCAACATCCCGCAAGATTCAAAGTACACAAGAAGCAATCGACAATAAAAGCATCAATGCCCACAATGACCATTGTGTTCTACTCGTGCAACAGATCTACATATAGACACGGCTCTGATACCACTATAGGGATTCGTAGCATGGAAAACAAAAAATTTCTACCGCATACAAACAAACAAGCCTAGATCTATCTACTAGATTGTAGCAACGAGTTGATGGAATAACTCACCCTCGAAGATTCCAAAGTGTTTAACGAGAGCGGATTCTCGTGGGTGATGTAGTCGTACTCTTCCCGATCTCAAGATCGCGTAGACGATCCTTCCGGCGCTGCGTTCCGGCAGCGCTCCCACAGTCGGTCACACGTTCGGTACTCGACGAAGACCTTCCTCTCCCTTGTTCCAGCAGGCAGCGGAGGTTGTAGCACTCTCCTCGCGATTCCGGCAGCACAACGGCGTGGTACCGGAAGTAGAGGGGAGATCTCGCAGGGCTTCGCCTTAAGCCGGAGCGAGTATGGTGGACTATGAGAGAGCTCCTCGGCGATCTAGGGTTTATACACACCAAGGAGGAGGTGCTAGGGCCAGCGGCTAGGGCTTGGGGCTTGCCCAAGTTGGCGGCTAGGGGAGCCCTAGGCGGCGGCAATAGGAGGTGGCGGCGCCGTGCTAGGGTTTTGGGGTGGAGAACTTGTGTGCTAGGACGGGCAGCCCTGCCCCTCCCTTTATAGGTGGGAGGCGCCGGCCAAGGGGAGGGAGTCCCTCCCCAACTCGGATCCCTAGTGGGCTGGCGGTGGAGGAGGAACTCCTCCCCAACTCGGTTTCCCACTTCCCTCCACTTTCCAAAATAGCCATTTGACTTTTCAAATTGGCGTTTGACTTTTCAAACTAGGATTTGATTAAACCCTTTATTTTGTTCAGCGATGAAACCTAGTACATGATGCAATCATTCGAACTTGGTATGGCACATTCATGTACCCTTCCCCTTCGGAGTGTCGGACCTTCTGGAACCTTCTAGAACATTCCCGATGAAAACACCGGAACCATTCTCCAACTCCGAAACAGGACTTTCCTTATATGAATCTTATTCTCCGGACCATTCCGGATCTCCTCGTGATATCCCGGATCCCATCCGAGACTCCGAAAAACATTCGGTCTCTTTCTCATCATTCCATAACTACTCAAACAACGTCGAATCCTTAAGTGTGTCTCCCTATGGTTCGTGAATTATGCGGACATGATCGAGACACTTCTCCGAACAATAACCAATAGAGGAATCTGGAAATTCATATGGCTCCCACATATTTATACAATTACTTTGCGATCGAATGAACCACTTACATATGATACCAATTTCCCTTTGTCTCACGATAGTTTACTTATCCGATGTTATGATCATCGGTATCTCTGCATACCTAGTTCAACCTCGTTACTGATAAGTACTCTTTTCTCGTTCCCGTGATATGTGATCCCTTGTGAGCCAGTCACATGCTTGCAAGCTAATTGGATGACATTTCACCGAGAGGGCCCAGAGTATATCTATCCGTCATATGGATGGACAAATCCCACTCTTGATCCATGTGTCTCAACCAATACTTTCTGAACACTCAATGCCACCTTTATAGCCACCCAGTTACGGTGTGGTGTTTGATGTCATCAAAGCATCCTTTCGGTGAAGGTGATATGCATGATCTCATGGTCGAAGGAATTAGGTTACTATGTATCAGAAAGCATATAGCAATTGAACTATTAAAATGACTTGATCTTTATGCTACGCATATCTATAGGAGTATGTCCACCATATCATTCTCCTAACAATATGATCTTGTTGTTAATAACATCTCAATGTTCATGATAGGGAAACCACAATCATTTATTAACCAACAAGCTAGTAATATATAGAGGCTTTACTAGGGACTTCAATTTAAGTTTACAAATCACACAAGTATTAATGTTTCCTTGTTAATACTATTATAGCATGAATGTAAACATTTATCATAAACACAAAGATATAATAATAACTACATTTATTATTGCCTCTAGGGCATATCTCCAACAAACACCGCAAATTTGCCACCTCCGGCATCCATGTCTGCTGCTGCCCAAGTTACTCCAGCTGGTAGAGCGATGTACGGCAATCTCCTTGTTGAGCCATTGACCGTCGCTCATATCCGGAACGTGACTCAGCTTGACGAGAAGCGCCAGCAGCTGCTGGAGGAAGCGCAGGCCATCGCGGAGCAAGGCTCTAAGCTGGATCGAGATCTGGTCAATGCGTATAAGTCCATAGAGAAAGCTAGAGCAATGGAGGCCGAGTACAAGACTCTGCTGCAACAGCAGAAGGCCAAGAAAGCTCCAGCTCGCGTCAGATCCTGGTGTACGGCAAAACCTAGGATGGGCTCCCTCGAGGCAGGCACAGGCCAAGCCATACATTGACAGTGAAGGCAAACAGGTGATGCCCACCCCACTCCTTAACCTCGCCATCGCCAAGACCCTTCTGGAGCAGGATAGATCGCCCGAGGCAGTGGAACAGGTCTATGACCTAGTGGACAAGGCGGTGAAGCAGCAGGAAAAGGCCACCTCTCAGAGGCTTGAGTCTGACCCAGCGCTTTGCCAGTCTAGCCAGTATAAGCCGCCAAGGGACAGATATCCTCTTGATGTCGGGTCCCAGACGGGTTCATCAGAAAGAAGACGGAGGGATGCGCACAACAGGAAGGATGCTATCCCCATATCCTCCGACCATGGAGAAAAGGCCCGACCTCATCGCCCATCGCCACCGCCCCGATCCCCCCGACATCGCGAAGATCCCAAGGCTCACCATCGTACGGATATGCCCCCACCAAGGCAGTGCGGCATCTTCATCCGCGACAACACGGAGCAGACCCGTCATGACGGAGAGTGCATCCCGGGACACAAGAGTAGGTCACGCCACGACCCTCCGCGTCCGACAAGCAACCGAGACAGGCATGAGGCATCGCAGGAGGGTAACATCAAGAAGTCTAACCCACCGCCACCTCCGCCTCCGTCGCCACCTAGCAGTCACCATGGCGGAGGAGGCCCGCGTCATTCATGCAGACCATCCCCTGTTGACAAGAAGAAGAACCCGGAGCCGTACGATGCACGTTCGTGGATCGATAACTTCCACGAGTCCCGGGAAGGACCATACCTGGGACCACGTTGTTTGGACCTGCAATACGGTCCGCAACTTACCCCAAAGGTTTCCGGATTGACAAGACCATCAAGCCCTATGACGACACCGCCAAGCCAGCCACATGGTTGCAGGACTACGGCAACGCGGTGGAGATTGCCGGAGGTAACCCCAACATTGCCGTCAAGTACCTCCCTTTGATGTTGGCGGGCACGGCCCATCAATGGATTGACGACTTGCCGGAGAAATCCATCTGCAATTGGTTGGACATGCAAGAAGCGTTCACCAAGAACTTTGAGGGTACGTACAAGCGTCCCTGCACTGTTGGCGATCTACAGCGGTGCGTGCAAGAGAAAGACGAGACATCTCGCGCCTACCTCTCCCGCTGGCTGGACATTAAGAATTCCTGCGCAGGAGTGCGCGCTCAGACCGCCATGGCCGCCTTCATCGATGGGTTGGAAAGGGGCACGTTGCTCCTACATAAGCTAAAGTGCTTGCAGGACAATCACCAGCTTGACTTGAACCAGATGATTCAGTTGGCTAGTGAGTTCGCAGCTTCTAACGACGATGCTCGCGGCTCCTTGCCGGCAACGTCCGTTCCAACTCAGGCTCGGAGGAACAGAAGTACAAAGCAGAAAACCGCTCCAGAATAAAAGCAATCTCCTGACATGGTCGCCATGACTTTTGCAGGACGAGGTGATGGCGGACAACGTGGCCGAGGACGGGGAGCTGGCCGTGGGCAGCAACGAGGAATTGAAACTACCTCGGCACCACTCCGCGTTCCCCAAACCTACGAAGAGTACCTCTATATGTCGTGCCTCGTACACCTCGATGTCAATGGTAAAGCCAACCATACCAATCGATACTAGAAGTTCGTCAACGACCTCAAGGAAGACCCGGAGTCCGGCTACAAGCAAAGTCGGAAGAACAGACCGCGAGGAAAGGGCAAGGAGAAGAAGGAGGAGGAGGAGGAGTCCAAGGATTCAAGTGACATGGATGAGGATGTTGACCCCAAGCACGCCGCCAAGAGCGACAACAAGGCCAAGAACCCCTTTGTGAAGAAGGCGCCAGTCTACCACACTTTCCTTGGCACCCCCACCATCCGACAACAGAAGACCTCTATGAGGATCCTAATGGCTACTCTACCCCCAGTCCCCCAGTACCTGCGCTGGTCGAAGGTTACAATTACTTGGGATAGGACGGACCACCCAGACCTTATTCCTATAGAGAACCAATACGCCATGGTCATCAACCCCTTGATTGACGGCATGGAGTTCACCAAGTGTATGGTGGATAGTGGAAGCAGCATCAACATCATGTACCTGGATACACTGCAGAAGATGAACTTGACGGAGGCAAACCTAAGGCGGACCAACACCATCTTCCATAGCGTAGTTCCTGGTCGGGAGGCTCGGTCTCTTGGGTGCATCACACTTCAGGTTACCTTTGGCGATGTTAATAATTACCGCCAAGAGTGCATGACCTTTGAGGTGGTCCTCTTCAAGAGCATGTACCACGTCATATTCGGCCGCGACATATTCCACACGTTCATGGCCAAGCCATGCTTCGTCTACAACAAACTCAAGATACCCGGACCAAACGGTGTCATCACCATATCCGGAAGCTTTACCAAGGTAAGGGACTGCGAGATTAATGAAGCAGCCTTCGCGGAAGTTGTCCTCTACAGCGAAGAATTCAAAGAGATCCAGAGCAAGGTCGATGACTCAGAGATGCCCGCGTCGAAGAAGCAGATCTCCGACTCCGCTCCTGCATTCAAGGCCGGCATCGAGACCAAGCCGGTGGAACTTGTTGTAGGCGATGCCTCCAAGGTCACCGCCATTGGGACGAACCTGGATCCCAAATAGGAAAGCGCCCTCGTCGAGTTCCTCCATGAGAATAGGGAGATCTTTGCCTGGCAACCTGCCGACATGAAAGGTGTACCTAGGGAACTTGCCGAGCACAGCTTAAACATTGATCCAAAATGCAAACCAGTGAAACAACCTCTACGACGCTTCGGAGACGAGAAGAGACGCGCCATTGGCAAAGAGATAGCTAGGTTACTTAAGGCTAGATTTATCCGAGAAGTCCTTCACACCCGATGGGTGTCCAATCATGTACTTGTCCCCAAAAAGGGAACCAAAGAATTAAGAATGTGCGTTGATTACACCATCTTGAACAAAGCATGTCCCAAAGATCCGTTTGCCTTGCCTCGCATGGACCAAGTCATTGACTCGATGGCTGGCTCGGAACTTTTGTGTTTTCTCGATGCATACTCAGGATACCACCAGATCAAGATGAGGAAGTCGGACCAATTGGCCACTTCGTTCACTACCCCATACGGCACGTTTTGCTATGTTACGATGCCCTTTGGGCTGAAAAATGTAGGTGCTACGTACCAGCGGACAATGCAACGTTGCCTTCACGACCAAATTGGTCGGAACGTTCATGCCTATGTGGACGATATCGCGGTGATGTCTAAAAAGTCAAATGACTTAATCTCTGACTTAAAAGAAACCTTTGATAATATCCGGAAATACAACATGATGCTTAACCCTAAGAAGTGCGTCTTCGGGGTTCCAGCCGGCAAATTGTTGGGATTCATCGTTTCCCAGCGTGGAATCGAGGTCAACCCGGAGAAAATCAAGGCCATCTTAAACATAAACAGTCCGACATGCCTAAAGGACATTCAACGACTAACAGGTTGTGTTGCAGAAGTTAGTCGGTTCGTCAGCCGACTTGGAGAGAAGGCTCTGCCGTTGTACAAGTTGCTAAATAAGGCGGACAAATTCACGTGGACGGACGAAGCAGATGAAGCATTGAAGCAGATCAAGGAGATTCTTTCCTCAGCGCCCATCCTTGTAGCACCCGATCCTGGAGAGCCCCTGTTAATCTACATGGCGGCAACCAACCGAGTAATCAGCATCGTCGTCGTGGTAGAGCGGAAGGAACCAGGCTATGAGCACGGAGTTCAACGACCAGTTTACTATGTGAGCGAGGTCTTGACGGAGTCCAAGCAGCGTTACCCGCACTACCAGAAGATAGCTTATGGAGTATTCCTTGCTTATCGGAAGCTGAGGCATTACTTTCAGGAGCACCCAATCACAGTGGTGAGCAAGACTCCACTCTCCGGCATTATCAACAACAGCGATGCTACAGGAAGGGTTGTGAAGTGGGGCATTGAACTTGCCGCCTGTAGCACCCCGGTAAAACCGCAACTAGAAAATCGCTAGTATTTTTATTATGTGCATCATCATGACATCATCATGCATCTTTTAACCTAAAAACAATTTCCTAAAAAAAACCTATTTTGTTTTCTAGAGATTTCCCCTCTTTGTTCAAATCGAAACCCTAGATCCGTTCGGATCTTTTATTTGCTAAAACGTTTTTGCAAGTGTTTTATTTTAAAAGAAAAGAAAATAAGTAATATAAATATTTTTTTAGGGGGAGGCAGTCCAGCCCGCCAGGCCCAAAGGCCGGCTAGCCAGACCACCTACAACCCCAAACGCTAGCTAATCCTAGCCCCATGTCCACCAGAAACCCTAACCCTAACACTTCCTCCTAGCCAACTCCCACCCCAACCCCTTCCTCCCCAGCCGCCGCCACCACTCACCCGGTCAACACCACCCCCCACCGAGCTGGCCCCACCATGATGCTAGCGACCCCTGCCTCTCCTTCTGTCCCGTCTCCCGTCCTTATCGCCTCCTCCCCCGTCGCTCCTCTCACGAGCCCGCAACAGCGCCGCCGCCTCCTTCTCCTTGCCGCGTCGCCCCCAACCTCGCTCAACAGCCGCATGGCCGGCAAGTCCCTCATCATCGCCCTCCCCCTGGTAGCCCTGGAGCTCGCTGCCTTCCTGTGCAGGCGCTTCCCTGCTCCGGCCGTCAGAGCCTCCCCTCCGACCATCGTTTGCATGATCTCTCTCCATATCGCCGCGCCCTCACCTCGCGATGCCCTCCTACGCAGCTCGGCCGTGGTGCTCTACTGACTGCCTCCTCTCCCTCTGCCATGGACCACCTCCACCGACGCCCCCTGCGCGCCCCCGGACCGCGCCATGCCCCTGCCGCCTCCTGCAGGGCATGACGCTTCCGTCCATGTCCCTAGCACAGTCGCCACCGGGGCCCATCGTCGTCATCGCTAGACACGGGCGCCGTCGGTCCTCGCCTTCCCCGCGCTCGGCTCTGCCATGCCGCTTTGGCCCTGGACCCCCTTGCTACCAGATCAAGTCCCAGTTCGCCCAGCTCCTTGTGGCTCGTTGTCTGCTGCTTGTGCTTGGACACCAGCAAGTGTTGAAGGCTAGTGCCCCCGGTTCTAGGCCAGATGGTCGTTTCTGGGGCGTTTGATCCATTCTAGTGGTGATGGCGAGTGTCGTTTTGGTGATGCTAGTGAGGTGGTGATGTTTAACTCGGCAAGTACCACTGTGGCTGCGAAGTCGATGATATGGTGTTGATGTGTTGCCGCAAATTGAGACCTTTTGGCGAACGAGAACAAGGCGTTGTATAAGAGCAACAATGATGTCGACAAGATCTTCCGAAGGCCCCGACAATTAAAACAAGATCGTCATCGAAAGTGGAGCCGCAAACCCCAAGATCATCGAGAGGGGACCGATGACCTCGGACCAAGAACGTCGTTATGGAACGCCAAGATCTACTTCTCGGAAACCCGAAGACCGATCCCGTACCCGGCGCCACGCCAAGTGCTCCTTCCCGGACCCGAAGACCACCGGTCAAGTTCACCACCGACAAAAGACGGACGACAAGTTCTACTTCACGGGCACCGAGCGTCAAGATCGCCTTCACGGGAAACCGCAAGACATCCTTCCCGGGATTTGAAGACCGAACCCTTGGCACGCCAAGATCTTCTCCTCGGAACGCCATGATCTCCTTCACAGATCCGAAGACCCTAAATCCCGGAGTCCGGACCTCGTTTCCCATCGAACCGATCCCTGACGAACCCTGTCGAACCCCGAACCCCCCGGAACCAAGATCTTCCGAACCCAGATGTGTGAACCTTTTCCCGAGCCCTATTTTATAAATTCTATATATAAAACTTGTTGCATATTAATTGTTCATCTCGCATGCATATCATGTGGGTTGGGGGCATTATGCCAATTCATCTCATAATTAAATATGGAGTCTATATGCGGGATATCTTTGTCTTACTCCGGACTTCATTTAAATTGGCATAGCGAACCGAAGCCATGTTTGGTCTTGCTAATCCAACATTTAATTTGCGGGGTAGATAAATAACTTGAACCGTTTAATTAAATGTCGGGACCCCGGTTCCGCTTAATATGTCCTAATGCATCGCACCTTTGCCATGTCATACATCATACATGCATCATGCCCGATTTTCTACCGTAGTATTAAATAGTGCATCCGGTGTTTCTTCTAGTGCTTTGCTTCTTCACGGATTAGGCCGATGAGTTGATGTGAGTGTTGACCCGATCTTCGGATGAACCTTCGGCAATGTTTTCAGGCGAGCATTCTCCCCCTTTCTACCTATTTTACATTTCTAGTCTTTATTCCCTCCTATTGATCTATTGCTCTCTGTGTTGCGATGCTCTAGTTTCCGTACCCGTGATATCCCTTGCGGCCTTATATTGCCTTGGAAACATCCTATTACCTGTTATTTGGTAGATAGTTGGACCTGCGCGTCGTAGTCGCTTGCTCAAGTGCTGTTGCGTGTCGTCAAGTACCACAGTTGTTGGAGTATTGCCGCATGTTTAATGTTGGAGATGATCATGGCTTTAATTACTGTTTAATAACTAAAATTGAAGTAGGTAAATAATGCAGAGGCACAGGTGGGCAATAGATGTTATTTGGTTGTTAACCGTCCACTTGTGTCCCGTAGGACCCCGAGTTCTTGACACATGTTCCGAGATCGAGCGCGCTAACCACAGGTGGGGTGTATGGGCACCCCCATCGATTTAGTACCTGATTCCAAGTACTGTACTAGGGGCCACAAAGTAGTTTGGAGCTTTATTACTATCTTGTACTTATTCCATGCTTTACTGCTTTATTTAAAATTGTGCGAAGTACTGCACCTGTACTGTTTAGGTAAGCGGAGTGTTTTCGCGGTATCGACAAGCCCAGTCACATTTTCGGGTTCCCAGTCGTTTACAGCCACTGACGCAAACCCTGGGTCCGTTTCGGAGCCGGCCAACTTCGTTGCGGGTAGCTTAGTGGGGTGGCCCCCCGTGCTTGCTTTGGGTCTGGGAAACGTCCTGTCCGAAACCCCGTCGACATACCGTTAGGTGTATGTTTTGTGATCTTGTACCTACCTGATCCGACAACAAGGGTGTAGGTGCATGTGGAAACTTTGGTGCACCCCTGCAGGGTTTAATCTTTTCGAGAAGCCGTGTCCGCGGTTATGGACGACTTGGAGCACAGGTCTCGGTCATAGACAACTATAACTAAAGTTTACTGTTATAATTTGACTTGTATCTAATATGACTAGTAATCAGCTTCACTACAATGGAATGGCTAAATAAAAGTACCAACAACTGCTGGGTTTTGGGATATCTCATACTAATCGTATTTGACTAGTAAGTGTTGCAACTACAACGGAATGTTTAACTAAAACTGCCCACTGTTTATTATATCAGGATGACTCATGCCATCTTTATTTGACTAGTAATTGCCGCAACTATAACGGAATGAATAAAACTGCCAACGGTGTGAGTTCCTCGGTTGACTTCCTCGTTTGGTATCGAGGGGGAAACACCAGGATGGGTATGTTTGGTGGTAGTATCAGGTTGGTTCCGAATAGGTCTTTCTTACCCCTCTCTGATAGCCGCTAGTTGTATCGAGTCTCTATAGGTTGTTTAGTGCATGCTGCGCTGCCGCTCAGTCCACCATACCTATGTAGGCGAGGACCGCCGAATTCTAGCATCGCCGTGTACTGGCCTCAGTACTGACCGCTCTCTCTTTTTCCTTTGCCCTTTGTCGGCACCCCTTTTGTTTAAGCAGGTTTTGAGATCGACGTCGTTAGCAGGGTTACCCTTCCGGCTTGGCCTGGGCAGGGTTATGGACGCCATTGGTTATTCTTCAGGGCTCTTAGCTCAATTTGCATCTTGTCCGTACTCGGACGCTATATCGTTTTAAAGGTGATTTGGATCTTTGTACTGTATATCTGCATTCTTGACTCTTTGAGTCGTTGTTGTATATATCTGTTATGTGGGTTCCATCGTGGACTATTGTGTAATGGTATTACTTCGTTTTCCACCCGCACGAAAGTGCCTGGTGGGCACCTTTGAATCGTTTCTATGCGGGATTGGCGGGAATCGCTGAAACTTGCATAGGGCCGATTCTGAGGGTGTTACAGAGTGGTATCAGAGCTCAGCAGTTGCGATACCCCACAAGTCTAGCCTGTAGGATAACCTAGCTAACGGCCGAAGTAGAGTGTCAAAACTATTTTTGAAAAATCGGTTGGATAGTTCTGATTAGGTCTGATTTTACTCATTACCCCTCTGCTACTCTCATCTCACCTCTGCGTGTTTTGACTCCGCTCTCTTCTCTCTCTTCGAGTCCTGGATTTCTCGTGGTTGGGTTCCATCGTACCTTCAGGGTTTCGCTTCCTCCTTTCGTGACGGTGTTGCTACATCTGGTCTTCATGCTATCCGAGGAATCCTTCGTCTGGTGGACTTCTCGTTGTTCCTTCTCGTGCCTTCCGGTGTTTTCCGACGCGAAGACATCATCTATGCCAGGTCCGATGCAGAGCCTACATCACTCCTTTGTTTCTGGACCTCGATTGACGAGATCTTCAGTCTGATTCCGAGAATGGTTGCACGCTTTTCTACTGATTGTGCAGAGTAATAGTTTGGGTGCGTGATGGATTGGCCCCCATGCCGACTACTCACTCTATTCGCTTTTGTACATTGAAGTGGATGAGAATGCATCGGTTCTCTCTTTCTATCGAAGCTAGAGGTGGCTTTATTTGTTGATACCTCTACCTTCGACTTTTTGTTCCCGGAGTGTTCTCTCGACGATCACGGATAACGACCTCTTGTTAGTGGTGTCGCGAAGATCTACACGAAGCGAGAAGATGCAGATCCCCGACCTTCTTTCCGGTACCATGAGGCGGATCTCGAGGGCGAGATCCATTGTTAGTGGTGTCGAATTGTAGCACCCCGGTAAAACCGCAACTAGAAAATCGCTAGTATTTTTATTATGTGCATCATCATGACATCATCATGCATCTTTTAACCTAAAAACAATTTCCTAAAAAAAAACCTATTTTGTTTTCTAGAGATTTCCCCTCTTTGTTCAAATCGAAACCCTAGATCCGTTCGGATCTTTTATTTGCTAAAACATTTTTGCAAGTGTTTTATTTTAAAAGAAAAGAAAATAAATAATATAAATATTTTTTTTAGGGGGAGGCAGTCCAGCCCGCCAGGCCCAAAGGCCGGCTAGCCAGACCACCTACAACCCCAAACCCTAGCTAATCCTAGCCCCACATCCACCAGAAACCCTAACCCTAACACTTCCTCCTAGCCAACTCCCACCCCAACCCCTTCCTCCCCAGCCGCCGCCACCACTCACCCGGTCAACACCACCCCCACCGAGCTGGCCCCACCATGATGCTAGCGACCCCTGCCTCTCCTTCCATCCCGTCTCCCGTCCTTATCGCCTCCTCCCCCGTCGCTCCTCTCACGAGCCCGCAACAGCGCCGCCGCCTCCTTCTCCTTGCCGCGTCGCCCCCAACCTCGCTTAACAGCCGCATGGCCAGCAAGTCCCTCATCATCGCCCTCCCCCTGGTAGCCCTGGAGCTTGCTGCCTTCCTATGTAGGCGCTTCCCTGCTCCGGCCGTCAGAGCCGCCCCTCCGACCGTCGTTTGCATGATCTCCCTCCGTATCGCCGCGCCCTCACCTCGCGATGCCCTCCTACGCAGCTCGGCCGTGGTGCTCTGCTGACCGCCTCCTCTCCCTCTGCCATGGACCACCTCCACCGACGCCCCCTGCGCGCCCCCGGACCGCGCCATGCCCCTGCCGCCTCCTGCAGGGCATGACGCTTCCGTCCATGTCCCTAGCACAGTCGCCACCGGGGCCCATCGTCGTCATCGCTAGACACGGGTGCCGTCGGTCCTCGCCTTCCCCGCGCTCGGCTCTGCCATGCCGCTTTGGCCCTGGACCCCCTTGCTACCAGATCAAGTCCCAGTTCGCCCAGCTCCTTGTGGCTCGTTGTCTGCTGCTTATGCTTGGACACCAGCAAGCGTTGAAGGCTAGTGCCCCCGGTTCTAGGCCAGATGGTCGTTTCTGGGGCGTTTGATCCATTCTAGTGATGATGGCGAGTGCCGTTTTGGTGATGCTAGTGAGGTGGTGATGTTTAACTCGGCAAGTACCACTGTGGCTGCGAAGTCGATGAGATGGTGTTGATGTGTTGCCGCAAATTGAGACCTTTCGGCGAACGAGAACAAGACGTTGTATAAGAGCAACAATGATGTCGACAAGATCTTCCGAAGGCCCCGACAATTAAAACAAGATCGTCATCGAAAGTGGAGCCGCAAACCCCAAGATCATCGAGAGGGGACCGATGACCTCGGACCAAGAACGTCGTCATGGAACGCCAAGATCTACTTCTCGGAAACCCGAAGACCGATCCCGTACCCGGCGCCACGCCAAGTGCTCCTTCCCGGACCCGAAGACCACCGGTCAAGTTCACCACCGACAAAAGACTGACGACAAGTTCTACTTCACGGGCACCGAGCGTCAAGATCGCCTTCACGGGAAACCGCAAGACATCCTTCCCGAGATTTGAAGACCGAACCCTCGGCACGCCAAGATCTTCTCCTCGGAACGCCATGATCTCCTTCACAGATCCGAAGACCCTAAATCCCGGAGTCCGAACCTCGTTTCCCGTCGAACCGATCCCCGACGAACCCTGTCGAACCCCGAACCCCCCGGAACCAAGATCTTCCGAACCCAGATGTGTGAACCTTTTCCCGAGCCCTATTTTATAAATTCTATATATAAAACTTGTTGCATATTAATTGTTCATCTCGCATGCATATCATGTGGGTTGGGGGCATTATGCCAATTCATCTCATAATTAAATATGGAGTCTATATGCGGGATATCTTTGTCTTACTCCGGACTTCATTTAAATTGGCATAGCGAACCGAAGCCATGTTTGGTCTTGCTAATCCAACATTTAATTTGCGGGGTAGATAAATAACTTGAACTGTTTAATTAAATGTCGGGACCCCGGTTCTGCTTAATATGTCCTAATGCATCGCACCTTTGCCATGTCATACATCATACATGCATCATGCCCGATTTTCTACCGTAGTATTAAATAGTGCATCCGGTGTTTCTTCTATTGCTTTGCTTCTTCACGGATTAGGCCGATGAGTTGATGTGAGTGTCGACCCGATCTTCGGATGAACCTTCGGTAATGTTTTCAGGCGAGCATTCTCCCCCTTTCTACCTATTTTACATTTCTAGTCTTTATTCCCTCCTATTGATCTATTGCTATCTGTGTTGCGATGCTCTAGTTTCCGTACCCATGATATCCCTTGCGGCCTTATATTGCCTTGGACACATCCTATTACCTGTTGTTTGGTAGATAGTTGGACCTGCGCGTCGTAGTCGTTTGCTCAAGTGCTGTTGCGTGTCGTCAAGTACCACAGTTGTTGGAGTATTGCCGCATGTTTAATGTTGGAGATGATCATGGCTTTAATTACTGTTTAATAACTAAAATTGAAGTAGGTAAATAATGCAGAGGCACAGGTGGGCAATAGATGTTATTTGGTTGTTAACCGTCCACTTGTGTCCCGTAGGACCCCGAGTTCTTGACACCTGTTCCGAGATCGAGCGCGCTAACCACAGGTGGGGTGTATGGGCACCCCCATCGATTTAGTACCTGATTCCAAGTACTATACTGGGGGCCACAAAGTAGTTTGGAGCTTTATTACTATCCTGTACTTATGCCATGCTTTACTGCTTTATTTAAAATTGTGCGAAGTACTGCACCTGTACTGTTTAGGTAAGCGGAGTGTTTTCACGGTATCGACAAGCCCAGTCACATTTTCGGGTTCCCAGTCGTTTACATCCACTGACGCAAACCCTGGGTCCGTTTCGGAGCCGGCCAACTTCGTTGTGGGTAGCTTAGTGGGGTGGCCCCCCGTGCTTGCTTTGGGTCTGGGAAACGTCGTGTCTGAAACCCCGTCGACATACCGTTGGGTGTATGTTTTGTGATCTTGTACCTACCTGATCCGACAACAAGGGTGTAGGTGCGTGTGGAAACTTTGGTGCACCCCTGCAGGGTTTAATCTTTTCGAGAAGCCGTGTCCGCGGTTATGGACGACTTGGAGCACAGGTCTCGATCATAGACAACTATAACTAAAGTTTACTGTTATAATTTGACTTGTATCCGATATGACTAGTAATCATCTTCACTACAACGGAATGGCTAAATAAAAGTACCAACAACTGCTGGGTTTTGGGATATCTCATACTAATCGTATTTGACTAGTAAGTGTTGCAACTACAACGGAATGTTTAACTAAAACTGCCCACTGTTTATTATATCAGGATGATTCATGCCATCTTTATTTGACTAGTAATTCCCGCAACTATAACGGAATGAATAAAACTGCCAACGGTGTGAGTTCCTCGGTTGACTTCCTCGTTTGGTCTCGAGGGGGAAACACCAGGATGGGTATGTTTGGTGGTAGTATCAGGTTGGTTCCGAATAGGTCTTTCTTACCCCTCTCTGATAGCCGCTAGTTGTATCAAGTCTCTATAGGTTGTTTAGTGCATGCTGCGCTGCCGCTCAGTCCACCATACCTATGTAGGCGAGGACCGCCGAATTCTAGCCTCGCCGTGTACTGGCCTCAGTACTGACCGCTCTCTCTTTTTCCTTTGCCCTTTGTCGGCAGCCCTTTTGTTTAAGCAGGTTTTGAGATCGACGTCGTTAGCAGGGTTACCCTTCCAGCTTGGCCTGGGCAGGGTTATGGACGCCATTGGTTATTCTTCAGGGCTCTTAGCTCAATTTGCATCTTGTCCGTACTCGGACGCTATATCGTTTTAAAGGTGATTTGGATCTTTGTACTGTATATCTGCATTCTTGACTCTTTGAGTCGTTGTTGTATATATCTGTTCTATGGGTTCCATCGTGGACTATTCTGTAATGGTATTACTTCGTTTTCCACCCGCACGAAAGTGCCTGGTGGGCACCTTTGAATCGTTTCTATGCGGGATTGGCGGGAATCGCTGAAACTTGCATAGGGCCGTTTCTGAGGGTGTTACACCGCCTTCGAGATCACCTACAAGAGACGCGACGCTATCAAGTCACAAGCCTTGGAGGATTTTATCGCAGATTGGACGGAGATGCCAGATGCTACTCCATTGCCAGAACCAGAGTACCGGGTGATGCACTTTGACGGATCAAAGTTGCTCAACGGTTCGGGGGCTGGTGTATTGCTACAGTCACCAATAGGAGACAAGCTACACTACGTTTTGAAGATCCACTTTGAGGCTACGAACAACATGGCGTAGTATGAAGCACTCATTCATGGACTACGTGTAACCAAGGATATTGGCATCAAGCGCATAGTTTGCTGTGGAGATTCCGACTTGGTTACCCAGCAGGTGGCTGGCACCTGGAATGCGCGGAACCCTATGATGGCGGCATATCGAGACGAAGTGGACGAGATAGCCAAAAGCTTCTTGGGCTACGAAGTCAAGTATGTTCCTAGGGAGCAAAACGAGGCGGATGATCTGCTATCTAAGCTTGGATCAGGACGCAAAAGAATTCCGCCAGGAGTTTTCCTAGAGCATCTACGAACACCATCCGTGAAGGGAGCCGACATCGACAATCCGGACAGAGCTGAACCTTTCATCCACATGGTGGCAAAGGTCCCTCCAGCTTGGACAAAACCGTTCATGGAATATCTCAAACACGAAACTTTGCCCGACGACGAGGTCGAAAGACGGCAAATAGTACGATGAGCAAAGGGTTATACCATAATCAATGGAAAACTCTACAAAAGGAGCACTACTGGTGTATACCTAAAGTGTGTTTCCCAGCTAGAAGGTATGGAAATCCTACGCGAAATCCATCTCGGAGATTGCGGGCATCACGCCGCTCCTCGATTGTTGGTCGCGAAAGCCTTCCGGCAAGGATTCTACTGGCTGACCGCGAAGGCGGACGCCGACAAGCTGGTTGAGACATGCATGGGATGCCAGTATTATGCGCGACAACCACATGTTCCTGCTGAAGAATTGCGAACAATACCAATAACTTGGCCATTTGCAGTCTGGGGGCTAGACATGGTGGGACCGTTACAGATGGCACCATGTGGGTTTACACATCTGCTAGTAGCAGTTGATAAATTCACTAAATGGATAGAAGCTAAACCCATTAGAAAGCTTGATGGGGCAACTGCCCTCAGGTTTGTCCGGGATCTAGTGGTGAGATTTGGTCTCCCACATAGCATTATCATCGATAATGGCAGCAACTTGTCACTCAGAGAAGTGGAGGCTTATTGTTGGGAGAAGGGTATCCGACTTGACCTTGCATCTATGGCACACCCACAATCCAATGGTCAGGTTGAGCAAGCCAATGGATTAATTCTGCAGGGAATCAAGCCACGTCTTGAGGCACCGCTACATAGAGCAGCTGGAGCCTGGGCGGAAGAATTGCCATCTGTGCTCTAGAGTTTACAGACTACTCCCAATAGATCCACCGACTACACCCCTTACTTCATGGTATATGGAGCAGAAGCCATCTTACCTTCCGACATACTTCACGATGCACCAAGAGTTGCCGCCTACGACGAAGATGACGCTGAAGAATCCAGACGCCTAGATGTGGACCTTCTCGAGGAGGAGCGTGTTTTGGCATGCCAAAGATCCGCCATCTACCAGCAGAAGCTACGCAGCTACCATAGTCGCCGCGTTCGGCATCGCTCGTTTAAAGAGAGGGATTTGGTGCTCCGACTTAAGCAGAAGAAGTCGCACAAATTATCCCCGCCATGGGAAGGACCGTTCATCAGAAGAAAGGCGCTACTCAATGGGTCTTACTACCTCGTTGACAATCGTGAACTGAAGGTTAGACCCAATGAGGATCATAAGCGTACGCGACGTGACCCGGATGATTACTACCCGGAGCTTGATCGGCCATGGAACATAGCATAGCTACGTCCTTTTTACACTTAGCATTTTTTATCTAATTGTGTACCTCTTATATGAACAATGAAATAAAGCTCTCTGGTTCACTCATATTTCTGAGTCTTTTACCTCCTTTAGTGTTCATTTTTGGATCATATAAAACCTTTATGCACAAGTTTTGCGATTGCACTTGTGAAAATTCCGCCTACGGGCATTAGCTTAAGTTTTCTGGTCTACACGTTCTTTGTCGTTTTTATGTGGATTCTGGTAGTGACTTTCGGCACTTATTGTCAGCGATTTTGGGCTTAGGTTATTGACGGTGCCATTGGGGATCATCACCTGAGCGCATGGTTCTGGCAACAAGTCTTCCGACTCACGAAAATTCAAGCATAAGAACCAAAGTAATGGATAAGCCAGCACTTGCTTAAAAAATATATACATGCTGGAAACTGGTTCTTAAGTAGCAGGACACACAACATTGTTTTCCGCCTTAAGTTAATACATAGTTTTTTCCGCATACGCATCAAAGGTGAAACAAATATTACAAGTTGTTTTTTCATTCCTTTGGCGTAGGCAACTTGGAAATAGCATCATCGGCAGCAGGAGAATCACCCTCGAAGTCGGCAGTGCGAAGGGACTCAGAGGAACTTTGGTTGCCTCCATCGATGGTGTTCATCGGCACAAAGACATTGACGTCGACTAACTCGGCAACTCTGGTGTCATAGCCCACGAGTGACGACAAGATGGATTCGTGATTAATCGCTTTGCCATCGTCATCTACATCGGGAATGCCAGAGGTCACCGTGTAGATGTCGGCATCCTCGTAATGTGCCTTCACCATGGACAGCGCCATCCTTGCACCGGCTCGTACGCATGAAGCTTTCCAGCTTGTGATACGCTCGGGGGCTCGGCATAGGATCTCCGAGAACTTCGTCACAGAGTCACATGCCTTGATCTTGATTTGGAGGGGCTTGGAAATCTCTTTGGCTTGCACGATGGTGGTGTTGCTGAAGTTGCTGGCAAGAACCATGCATTCCTTTGCTGGAGGAGGCGACCGGGTTAAACCCATAGGAGCTACAGATTCCGACAAGGAGCACATGAGTTCAAAAATTCAAAGTATCTAGACTACAGAAATCCAAGACGGAGAATCACTTACTGAAGATGCTTGCCTCAGCTTGCCAGAGGGTATCCGCCAAGGAGTCCCGTTCTTGTTGGAGGAGCTTGTACGCCTCATGATGGCATTGATTCTGCTCATCGGCAGCTTTCTTCTGATCTCTTAAGATCGAGATCTCCTCCTTCAAGCGGTTCATCTCCTCGGTGGCGGAGTCCTGCAGGGCTTTCATTGAATCCTCATGCATCTTCAGCATGTCCTTCCTCTACTGCTAAGGATCTTGTTCTCGCTATCCAGCTCCTGAATGTGCTTGGATTGCTCGACAATATCCTTAGCCTTGGCAATGGTTTCTGCAAGTCGGAGAAAGCAAAGTACACAGTGAGTACTCGGAGAATACACAAGTTCAAGTCGGATTACGAAAAGGAAAGGAAAAACAGACGCTTCCTCTTGATGATATGTTCCTTCAAGAAGGAAGTTTTACCCTTTTCGGCTTCCAGATCCGCGCGCATCTTTTGGTACTTGTCGTTGGCCATGCCCCTCCGAGCATTCTTGTTCTGTGGAAAAAAGGAAAAATTAAACGTTGTTTGGTCCACTTGGAGCATCTAGCCGGAAATTTTCCACCTAGACGCTCGGGGGCTACAACGAGAGTTTTTAACTTAGCAATATGCTTAGTCTTTCTTTAAGCATCTAGTCGGAACTAATTAAGTTTTTGATTAGAAGCTTGGGGGCTACAGTATAAAGTTTTTAACTCGGATGTATGCTTAGCTTTTCTTTAAGCATCTAGTCAGAACTAATTCATTTATAACTAGAGGCTTGGGGGCTACAGTATTGAAATTTATAGACACTGCGTATGCTACTCTTAAAGCATCTAGTCGGAATAATTCATTCCACCTATATGCTTGGGGGATACAGTGAGAGGTTTTCTAGCTTAGTCACTCTTAGAGCATTTAGACGCAAAGACCTATGGTTTTCCGTCTACATCCTCGGGGGCTACAGTGGGATACTCATATGAAATGTAAAAGGCAAATAAAACTTACAAGTGCAATGATCTTGAGGTTAGTAGCACTCTCGGCCAGCAGCTTGCCAAAGGATACGCTGTTTCCTTGCAAGATCTCTGCTTGTCGGAGGAGCTCCTCTAGACTGCACGTCGGAGATGTCGATGCCGCACCAGGAACCAGAGCAGTTCTATCCGGCGTAAGTACCGGATATACTATCTTTGCATACTCTATGGCTTTCTTGGGTGCGGGGGCGCCACCTACGGCAGAAGTACCAGCTTCCACCACCGCCTTACCGTAACTGATGGCATCCTTAGCCGGAGCTTTAGCCATTGGGTGTGTGGCACTCTCCTGCGTCGCCCGCTCGCTGACGACAGCAATCTCAGTAGAAGCACCTGAGTCCACTTCCATGGCGGAAGGGCCAGATGCCTCCTTAGCCTGTGAGCTTGTCGGAGCGGAGGAGGGCTTGACGCTGGGAGTAACAGGGGCGATGGTGTTAGACGTGTCGCGATGCAGCATGTCCTTGATGGTTCTAGAAGCCCCCAATGTTTTGGAGGTCTTCTTCAAGCTGGTCATGGCTTTCTTCCTAAAACGTGCAAAATGCATAAGTACAGGAACAAGACAGGTAAATAGACAGTGTCGGAGAGAAATAAGCTTACACAAGAGGGGGTGCTTTGGCAAAGGGGATCCCGGTAGTCTTTCTTTTCTCTGCCTCCAGGTCGGCGGTAGTCTTCTTGGAGGCTCCACCCTCCGTCTTCTTCTTCTTGCCTCCGTCGGCAGCGTCAGAGGTGGAGCTCTTCCTCTTTCGCGCCAACGGAGCATCATCGTCGGACATGACGGTGACTTCCTTCATCTTTTGATCATAGATTTGAGGCGCCATGTTGTCCTCATCTATGTCGCTAAGCTGTAAGGTGAAGAACCACCATGTTGGATGAGATGACAATTGCTAGACAAAAGAACTGGAGTATATGTCATACACAGAAAGTAAACAGTTACCTTTGGGCACTTGCTGTCTACGAACATGTCGTAGGTGATGGTGAAGCCACGCTTCTTGTCCTTCACCTTGACGTGTCCTTGACGGAGTCGCTCGAGAAATTTTCCACGGAGATGCGGAGGCTATCCCTTCTATCGCTGGTATACTCGTGCATCAGCTTCGCGTGGTGTTGCAGAGGCTGGATTCGCCTGATGAACCAGCACATGGCTAGGTCCAAGCCGGTCAAACCCGTCTCTATGAACCACTCTATCCGCCTTATGGCGCGGGAAGCATCGATGTTGGAGGGAAGGGAGGCCTGGGATCTCCATGTCAAAGTTTTGGCGGCGGCTCCATTGACGAAGTTCGGGTACGTTACTTCTCGTCCGGCCAAAGGGATATCTGGGCCGTAGAAGTAAGTACGCTGCCAGTTCTTGCAGGACTCATGGTCGACGATGTCGGGGAACCGCCGGCCATGACGGATCTTGAAGCTTATGATGCCACAATTTCTAAGTTCGTCCTTGCTGGCTCCGGCTTCACGCTTGACGGTGAAGAAATACACGAAGAGATCTATCCTAGGCTTAATCCCTAAGTAACCCTCGCAGAGCGCCGCGTAATTGCTGAGCGCTAGGATACTATTGGGAGAAAGATTTTGGGGGTAGTGGTTCAAGACGGAAAGGAAGAAGTTAGAGATGGGCAGGGAGACGCCGCGTACCAATTGTGCTTTGAGGTACACCTTTTCTCCGGCTTGGGGAGAAGGTGTGACCTCGCCAGCCGGTGCCGCCCGCCAGGCAAGCCCCTCCGTCTCGGGGAGATAGCCCTCAACGATTAGTTCCTTGATGTCGTAGTCCGTGATATCCGAACCGCGCCAATCGCCCTTGTGGGAGTCGTTGTCCTCCTCCAGCAGCTCTAGCGCCACCGGATTATGGTCGCCGCCGGTGGCCTCGACCACCGCAGAGACAAGGATGACCAGGTCCTCTGGGGGCACGACGACGGAGCTCACCGGCTTCGCCGCGGCTTCGCCCGACGCCGCCATCAAGGGAGTAGAGCTGCTGCTGGCCATTGTGCAAGTTTGGAGGTGACTGGTGAGATTGGGAGCTAGGGTTTTTCACAAGGTTGCGCGGAGAGCTTGAGGAGGCGCTCGCTGGAGGAAGAAGACGATGCGAAGAGAGAATGAGGTGAAAAGTAAAAATTCCACCGCAGTTACTATTTATGATCTCCAGCGTCAAGATTCGTGCAGCTTGATCGGACGGTTGCCGCATGGACGACGTGTGTGCGGACGTGTGCGGAAATTTCACCACTTCCCAACCGCCGCCACCAACGGTTCGTATCGCTCGCACGGTAAAAGTGGACATGATTGCGTTCTCTGCATGTGTGAGTTACGAGGCGTCGCTGACCTACGTCTACGTCGCCCTAGCTGACATAGGCAGATGAGCCATCACATCAGAAGATTCCGGCATTGACGGATCCAGTCCGGCTATAGAAGAGTACGATGGAAGATTCAGCAAAGTCACTGACTTACAAGTTGAAGACGGAGAAAACCTTGCAGGGTTCTTTGGGAGGAATACAAGATATTGCTTGACGATTTGCTGACATCCATCTAGGAGGAGCATTCCACGTGAAGAGGCAAGACGACACAAGATCTCGGAGTTCTCTGGGGGCTACTATTGGGGATATGCTATATGGGTATCCCCATAGCATGTCTCCTATCCGTATAACCCGGGTGGCCCACAGTTTGTAGCATGGCCCATGGCCTGCTGGGCGGCCCAGTTAGATGGATCTAGAAGGGAGGCCCATGCCGGATAAAGGAAGGCTATGGTTGGAGTCACCGACATAGCCGGAGCCTTGGATTACAAGACATGCAAGACTAGTAATAGATGGTGTAGGACTCTGTAACCTGTCCGGCTAGGACTTTTCCTTGTAACCCTAGGACCTGGTGCGGTGACCCAGCATACCATTGCATGATGTAGTATACTATAGTCGTTGACATAACACCAATGAAACACCTTTCACTAGTATTACATCCCTTAGAATGGCACAACAGAAACACAGTGGGTCCAATACATGGCTAAAGGTTACAACTCACTCTTTTACATAAGATCTAGAGAACACTCTAGGTTAAAGAGAGAGAAAGAAATTCTTACGGAGAAGAATCAAAGCTAAATAATGGAAGAACGATTATACTATTAAGTCTAGTATTCTGGCTAAGAGGTTTGCATTGCTGCGATTGCAATGCGCTAAAGAAATAGGTTCTTTGGCTAGAGATTATATTCCTATCTAATCTGTAACTTCGTCTTCTCTTGAGTTGATGAAAATGTCGACTTCCTTGACTTATTGAAAAGCCTTAGCTTTTGATGATTCCTGGAGCATAACTCGGTGTAGACATAGTCTTAATGGCTTCAGAATCTAGCAAGGGTTAAGAAGATACTTTGAGTACGAGCGTACTCAGCAAATTCACTAGAAAAGGAGTGTTTGATGCACTACAACTATAGCCACAGACCGTAGGTCGTAGGCAATGCAAGTTTTCATAAACATTTCTTCAAAGGTTGCTTTTATTCTGAAAAGCTATGTCTGTCAGCCTTCACGGGTTTACCAGAACTTTCATGGAGTTCCTTTCCCGCCGCGTTCGCTGCTCCTTCCCGGAACAGGGAGTAACAAGTTACAGTTCTTACACTCTACAGAGGTGCATTACTTTACCCATGAGAGATCAACTCTTTGTTGCACAACCGGGCAGCTTATTCCCGTCCACAATTCCATGATGTGGGGCCCAGAAGATGATCCAAGCCAATCACTGCCCCCTTCGCGACCTCGCATGCCTCCTTGGTGTACACCATGCCCACATAATGAATTACGGCAATGGTTTGTACAAATCGTTAAATGCCAGAACTATCGTGGGGCGATGAGGGTTCCCACCCGTATGTTGCATATCCTCTATGAATTAAAATTAATATGCACGCTTCAACGATAACAGCCACGACCTGCACATCCGACTTCATGGGAGAGGGAGAAGATACAGCTAACTTCTCCGTCCCATTCCAAATCTCATGGTCAAAGCGTAATATACGGCGCAAGAATCACTGGCGACATTGGTTGTTAAGTCCTAGGTGACATAGTTCTGAACAATGGTATTCCAACTGTCAGATTTATAGATTAGCCGATCACCCTGGATCAGTAACCAATAGTTCACATTATTATTGAAAATAGTGTTTTTAGACCTTTTTCAAATGCAGGTGACAACAACACTGGATTTGTAAAATACTTTACAGAAAATAAACAAAGGACATGAGCAAGTGTGAACTTGCCTTTTGTGATTGCAAGATTATGCACTCACGGTCTTTGAGTCAGTGTATAAGATCCAAAATCTGAAATCAGCATCATTGGTCCGGTAAGGACTAATGTTTAAAGAAGGAATATGCTTTTATGCATAAGTAATGTGATGCACGTTCTAAGCACAAATCCCGGGGATAATGTTGTTTTAGGGTTTGGATTCCGAAAATGGTTACTTTGGAATGTGTAGTCTTTTTAGATAAGTTTCATATTTGTACTTTTATTAGAGTTTATGAGTGGTTTTAAACAACACATATGTAGGAGTAAAGTATATATACTTATGACATACTAGTTAGGATTACTTATACAAGAGTTTTTGTTTACAGCGGCAAAAAGGATAACCTTCGAAGAAAAGGTTTCTCTTCTAAGGTCTAAACAAACTTTGTGGTTAGTTAGTGGTGGTTGATATTATTTGTTTGCTTAAATGGTTTGGCTTGAGTTGCTTTATAGCTTAACTACTTCAGACTAAAGTTAACTATAAAATATATAGTAATATGTATTGTATTATATTTAGATTCTTGGAGACTAAAGTTAACTTTAAAAATATAGATAGTTTTGAAAGGATAGTACTTATACATTTGTATCTTGTGTATCTGAAATGTTTTCTTTAAGTTACTTAAGAATGGTCATTCTTTTGACTTGGGTAATGGTTTCTTGATTCTATAATAGAGTAATATCATTTATATTTTATAGATAAGTGAGTATAGTTTATAAACCAAAGTATATTGTTACTTAACTACTCTTAAACTTTCTATAGTGTTGTGGCAGTTTTTGTAATTTTATGGTTAATATAGATAGAAAAGGTTTGGTGTATTCATAAGTTGTTCTTGAAGGATTTATTATAAATGGGAATATTTTTAAATAAAACCTTCATTTAAGGTTGAAGATAATTTAAATAAAAGGTATTTATAATGTTTTAAATTATTGAAGCTTCATTTTATTAAAAAAAATTAAGATTAAAACTATTTATTAAACTTAATTTACTTATTTTAGGAATATTAATAAGTTTTATTTATCCTTATATGAATTATTAATGAAGTAAATAAGTTTAAATTTGAGTTATTAAAATATTTGAATTTTTGTTTAACTCAAAAGGAGATTATTAGATTTTTAATATGTAGATAATACTTTTGTGATCATTTAGGTATATTATGTTTATTTTTGTGATTTATAAATAATAAGATATGATTTTTATAATTCTTATTACTTTATAATAACTTAATAAATAATAAATATTTACTTAAGTGAAATATTGAAACATGTTATAGTTTTAAATTAGAATTCTTATTTTTCTAGGAGTTTTGGTATTTTATTTATATTATTAACATTTATCCTTATAAAAAATATGAATTATCAAAGCTTTATTACTTATAAAACCTTTATTAAATAATATTTATTTAAATAATCAGCATAATAATATTTGATAATAAGTTTAAGTTGTAGATTTTATTTTCCTACAAATTTTCATATATCATACATATTTTTCTGAATTGTAAATCAAAAGTTATTAATTAAATAAGATTTAATCATTTATTAGATTTCTGGAATATTATTAATTGAATTATAACATTTTATTTATTTCTTAACCGAAAATACTTTTTACACCATACCAAGAGCTAGCCCCAGTCACTGACTAGTGGTCCATTGTCCACCTCATCTCACTGGATAATGAAAATACATTTGTGACTGACCTTGTTTCTACTCTCAGTCGATGACACATGGGCCCTGGGCCACGTCACTTGCCACGCGGAACAAAGACCAGGTCAAACAGGGAACTGGGTCCAGGCTGACCCCAGCACGTCATCACGCTGACGTCAGCGCGACCTCCACCACCAGATCAAGGTCGCTGGCGATGATCTACGGCGTTTTAGCATGCGTGGTTTGGTGCGTTGGAAAGAGGGTGCAATGGCGGGTCGAACTATGGGTGCGCCACCCCGGAATGGTCACCGGAGCACTAGCTCCGATGAGCTCCAACGGTGACCGGCTCGGGTGCATGCGTACAAGGTGCTACAGATGACTAGGATCAAATCTGAAAGAACGAGCAGAAGCAGAAGCTCACCAGGAAGCTTCTAGTGGCAACGACAAGGGGAGGCGAGCTCACATGACGTCGCCATGGTCGACGGTGAACGGCGGACAGACGAGCTCGATGCACATGGTTTCAGGCTTCTCGGCTCGATTCCTCCTCCTAGCAGATGAAGTCCATCATGGAGGTGCTAGTGGAACCTTCAGTTGGCCTTGGGGTGGTCTTGAACAATGACAACGAGCAACTCCGGCGACCTAGGGTTTCGGCATGGTTGGGGAAATTTTAGAGAGAGTACGAGAGAGAGTGATTCGGGTACGAATGGATAGAGGAGCTCGCAGGCCCCTCCTCACTGACGGCGGCGCGCATCATAACGCGTCGGCGATCACGACCGCCGCGACACCACGCAGCTGCTTCCGCCGGCGAGGAAGACGACGAGAAATAGAAGGCCGAAGCGGTACGGGCTGCCGGTGGGCTGGTCGCGGGCCGAAGTGGGCTGCACCTGGGTGTCAGGTAAGTAGGTTGGTTTGGGCTGCGACCAGGTTTAGTTTTTTTATTTCTTTATTTTTTTTCTATTTTCTGTTTTCTTATTCAAATTTGCATTTGATTTATACTTTGAACCTTTCTTTGTATGATTTATTTGCTGGATATTTACAACAATACTAAAATATATTTTTTGTATCATTTGTCAATTTTATTATAGCATCTCTTGTATTTCTTTTATTTACTCAATATGAACCCCTTTAATAACTTGTAGAAACTTTTATTCTTGTTTTACCTTTTCTCCTTTAGTTATGGATTTCTAAATGATATATCCTCATTTGTTTATAACTTAACTCTAGTTATCTCATAATTTGAATAGAAACTTTTATATGTATAATGATCCTCTACCATTATTTGATGCATGAAATATAAAAGACATTGATATGGTTATTACTACTCCCATTAATTTGGAAAATGGCAATGTTTATATTCTATTGTGATAAACAAAGAAGTTTAAGGTTTTGAATTATAAATGTTTACCCTAGAGGTTAGGTTTTTAATATACTTAGATTCCTTTTTAGCTATGAGTAAAGAATTAATAACTAAGCATATTGTTTTATGTTTGTGATATTTGATGACATCACCATTTATAATGGTAAGTTATAATTAGAATGTTTTATAGAAAGGAATTGATAAAGATATACTTAAGCACATATAATTATGATGTTTGGAACTAACAGAGATGTGCTTATGTGATTTGCTATAGGGAAATATTTCTATAAAGTGTTATAGGCATCATATGATGGATCAATTGTATGAGATGGATATTATGTTTGATTTGAGATTTAGAGTTGATTGCTTACCAAGATTAAATAGGAAAATGATTTATAACATATAATTATATTTGACAATCTTGGACCTCTAATTAAGGAATTCCTTTCCTAGATATACTACCTCTTGTTGTCCATCATCATGATTAACATGATGAGCTTTACCTCACCAAACATTCTTATTCACCTTTTATTCTTCTAAACTCATGGATGAATCCAATGAGTTTGATACAAAGGTACTTCAAAGGTTTCTCATATCCTTGCTTGGTTGTATTTACTATTCTACTGTTGATAATCTTCCATCCAACCAGTAGTTCCTTCAAACTCTACTCCCAATCTTCCTTAATTCTCCATCACTAATCTTTCTCTAAAGTTGACTAACCCTTAAGATGAATAACACTACTTCTTGAACTCCATACTACACTAGCTTTACTTGAATAACACCATATTATATTCACTTTACTCTAATGATTCACACTTCAACCCCTAGATTATATTTATGTGATTTGCAATGACTACTCTATGATCATTTATCTCTACTAAGGTTCCAATTATGTTCTACCCACCAGTATTATTTATACTAAATATAAGCATTCAATATTGGTGGCTAAAGGCCTTCCGTTATAATCCTTTCATCATTTATTGCTTAAGTTCTTAGTTGGCTAAGTAGAGCTTTATCGTTCCTACTTTTCATTGTCTTGAATTTATCTTCTTAGGATCCCATATTGGATTTAAAATTATTAATGGACTATGCCCCCTTTAAAGGATTTAAGTAGATATTATGATAGGATCAAGAAATAGTAGATCAAGAATTTATAGTTAAAGAATTTATGAATCAATGGGGTATTACCCAACATTGATGAACAACTTATATTAAGATGGTTCCATAAAGATTGATATAGAAAGAAAGATATATATAGTGGATGATCTTGACTTAATCTCTATCCAACTCCAACTCATTAAAAGAGTTTTTAAGGTTAGGTGTTACTATGGTACTCAGGATGTATGCAGATGAGATTAAGATATAGTGGTTACATTCTTATTATTTGTGTTATATCGTTAACTTGGTACTTATGAGTGATTATAATGGATACTATAATATGATCACCTAAAGATCAAATATATATCATAATGTATTAGGTTTTATCTTTTATTTCATTTGATCTACCCTTAGGTTAAATCTCCTTTATCCAAAGTAAGGTTTTATCAAAGTCCTATTGAAACTTATCGCAGTCAAATTGATGATCTACTTCAATTCCATCAAGTTAAGAGAAGCTTCTAACACTTTGACAGGTTTTGTTTAAAAGAGCGAAATTTATCGGATCTTCTATGCATGAATGCAATGCACACATCTGGGTTCAGATTATTTCTAAGCTCTAATATTGGGATGTTACAAACTCTCCCCTTAAAATAAACTTCGTCCTCGAAGTTCGCAAACTCTCATGTGTCGGAGTAAGAAATTGTTTTGTAGTGGTTGCTACATTCTCCCCTTCATTATGACCTTAAATGGAATCAATTGTAGTATTCCATAACCTGATTAGATATCCTAGTCCAATTATTTTTATTAAATCATCAAACTTTATTACTATTTTAAGTATAGTTTAGAGGTTCTCACTACCTTAGGTTTTAAGTTTCTATATACCCGGGTTAGTAGTCAAAAGACTATCTTTCTATTTCTGTCATAGTATAGCTGATACTGGTACTCCTTCCCAGATGGGATTTGAACTCAATTTGTCCATACCCATTGGAATTTTCATTCTCGATAATTGCCCAATTAGGTGTTCTATATTACTTTTTAAGGGTTACTTAAAAGTTGTTTCTTCTAAAATTGGTCATTTAAATGTATCCTTTATCACCTTGAAGTTTAAACCTTCTCAAGATTTTTCACTAATCTTCCATTATTACCTATAGTACTTTCTTCATCCTTCATTCATAACGTCTACTCTCCTCCTTAGATTTTACTAATAGTCTTTAAACTACATACATAGAGACCATTAGTTCTTCAACTCAAATATTGATCTCGGTTCAGCTTATATTCTACCGGTTTAGGGTCTGATGAAAGATTATACAGTGTACCTACACAATTGTGGATCTGCGAGGCAAATCTTTCAGCACTATATATCGTACTTACTATTGGATATTTTCACTGGGTAGGTCTAACTTTGCGAAGCCTCTCGAAAGACGATCGCCTTTAAAAAAAATTATACTTCCTGAAGTTTTACTTAACTTTGGCCAAATTTAATGCTCTTTATGTAACTTTTAAAATAATTTGATTAACTATGTCAACCAAATACCAGCTGCGGACAAAATATCGACTGCGGATCAGAATGCCGGCAAGGGATTAGGTACCCAAGGCAGAACATTCTGGGTGGTAGGTATTATCTTACCGTTTCCAACCTACGAGTTACATTCTCTCTAAGTTGTCAGAGCTTGAATACCCTTTTGGTTCCAAGGCATCTTCCTGGTACTTTTTCATGATACTTCCATGAACTTGATACAACTCTCCATTAACTTCTTAGCATCTTACCTACTTTGAATGAACTTTCAATTTATCATATCTTGTTACTCCTTACATCTCCTAGACCAGGCTTTCTTCCTAAACTGGCCAAAATGTGACTTATGTTCTATCTATTCCCCAAATGGTGTAAATACCCCTTCTATCATGCTACATCCTTCAAGTTAATCTTCCTTATGATCTTTGAAACTCGTCACTCCCTTACACTAATTCCTGTTTCTATCTAGGTCTATAACATCAAGTAATAACTGGGTGTTACATCATGCATTTGCACACCTAATTAACTTCATGTGAAGATCTAGTCAATCAAGAAGATTCAAGAAGATCCAAAAGTCGATAAACAACAAAACATATACCATGTATTATACATAGGTTTTAGATAATGTACAAATGTACTACATGTTCCAACGGTTTGCTCCACACCTATTTACACAACTATCTTACAAGAACTTCTTGTTATTGTGGATATATCCTCACTTATTTCGGCACACCCTTCAAACTACAATACACATTACCCTCTATATACATTATTCAAGCCCTCATCCCTTGGGATGTCGTTCTTTCCTTACTTTCATCTTCCTCTAGTGCTTCCTGGAGTTCCGTCCATGACGACATAAAGTCCTACGACTGCCTTCTGGAGCGTAAGAGCATCCAGGAGGTGCGTAATCTTTATTAGAAATACCGAGACTGATATTAGTCATTGAAAAATGACTAGAGTTGGCGTAATCTTCCACCGAATAGTCCGAGTTTTCTGGAAAAGCTTCCTCATAGTAAGTTGGTTCCTTAGCTTTTTCCTGGATCCAATCATATATATTGGTGTAGTAGCTATCAGAATACTCTTCTAAGTTGATTGGATTATTATTACCCCCGTATGGTCCATAAGGCTCTCTATGGTTATAGTTGGTCTCTTCTTCAATACCTATATCACAAGGTATAGGATTTCCTATGGTTTTACCTTGAGATTCTATTTCCCATCCATACTTGTTGGGCTCAGGATTATTTGGGATAACTTTATTCCATTCCTGTTGTTCAGAGTTGTACTTGGTCCATAGGTCTTCAGGTGGCTTGAAGTCATTTTGGTAATAGGCATAATTTTCTGAGTTTAGATCATCAAACTCAGTTTCCTCAAACACTTCTCCTAAAGGTAGGTATTTGGGATGCCTAGCTTCTTTATCTAGCTTCTTCCTACGAGCCATTGCTTTATCAGGATCAGTAAAATCCCCAATGACCGTATCCAACTCCTGGACTAAGACTTGGTGAGTGTTATGATAAGTGTTTAGCAAAGACCGATAACGATCCATATACTCTACGGCTAGAGTAGGTTCATCTTGGACTAAGGTAGAGTGATCTAACTCATGCTCTGAGTTTGAGGTTTCATGTGGTATAATGGTATGAGTATTACCTTCTAGAGCTTGGGATTTCTATTCTCGGATCATGGTTATGGCTGCTGCTACGGCAATCTGATATGCAGATGCCATGCACCTTGCCTCTCCTGATGGCATCCTCCCTTAAGTCATAACTTCTTGGGTAACATGATCATGACATGGTATTTAGCTAATACCTGCCCATCATAGTAAGTGTAAATCTTGACCAAAAGTCTTGATTCACATTCCAGACTCCATAGAAGTTGTCGGAGATTTTCTTTTCAATCCCCTCGGTAGTCATCCAACGTCCTGTTCATCACTTGAACATTCCGGGGTGGATATCGAGGTGCCATGTGGAACTGTGGATAAGAAATTATCATCAGTCACATAGAGTTTAAAACTCTTGGGTAATGATTGGTAATTGCAATCATATGAAAGAGTTATCACACTAGTAACACAACCGGATTATTCTCAACTGAATATCCCTCATATCACTAGAGAACTCTTTATTATTACTAGGATGTGCCCTACAGGTTCTACCCACTTACTAGGTTTCCAACCTAGGGTCAAAGCATATGCTCTGATACCAACTGCGGTGACCCAGCATACCACTGCATGATGTAGTATACTATAGTCGTTGACATAACACCAATGAAACACCGTTCACTAGTATTATATCCCTCAGAATGGCACAACAGAAACACAGCGGGTCCAATACATGGCTAAAGGTTACAACTCACTATTTTACATAAGATCCAGAGAACACTCTAGGTTAAAGAGAGAGAAAGAACTTCTTACGGAGAAGAATCAAAGCTAAATAATGCAAGAACAATTATACTATTAAGTCTAGTATTCTGGCTAAGAGGTTTGCATTGCTGCGATTGCAATGCGCTACAGAAATAGGTTCTTTGGCTAGAGATTATATTCCTACCTAATTTGTAACTTCGTCTTCTCTTGAGGTTATGAATATGTTGACTTCCTTGACTTATTGAAAAGCCTTAGCTTTTGATGATTCCTGGAGCATAACTCGGTGTCGACATCGTCTTAATGGCTTCAGAATCTAGCAAGGGTTAAGAAGATACTTTGAGTACGAGCGTACTCAGCAAATTCACTAGAAAAGGAGTGTTTGATGCACTACAACTACAGCCACAGACCGTAGGTCGTAGGCAATGCAAGTTTTCATAAACATTTCTTCAAAGGTTGCTTTTATTCTGAAAATCTATGTCCATCAGCCTTCATGGGTTTACCAGAACTTTCATGGAGTTCCTTTCCCGCCGCGTTCACAGCTCCTTCCCGGAACAGGGAGTAACAAGTTATAGTTCTTACACTCTGAAGAGGTGCGTTACTTTACCCATGAGAGATCAACTCTTTGTTGCACAACTGGGCAGCTTATTCCCGTCCACAATTCCATGATGTGGGGCCCAAAAAATGATCCAAGTCAATCACTGCCCCCTTCGCGACCTCGCATGCCTCCTTGGTGTACACCATGCCCACATAATGAATTACGGCAATGGTTTGTACAAATCGTTAAATGCCAGAATTATCATGGGGCGATAAGGGTTCCGACCTGTATGCTGCATATCCTCTATGAATTACCAATTAATATGCACGCTTCGAGGATAACAGCCACGACCTGCACATCCAGCTTCATGCGAGAGGAAGAATATACAACTGACTTCTCCGTCCCATTCCAAATCTCATGGTCAACGCGTAATATATGGCGCAAGAATCACTGGCGACATTGGTTGTTAAGTCCTAGGTGATATAGTTCTGAACAGTGGTATTCCAACTGTCAGATTTAATAGATTAGCCGATCACCCTGGATCAGTAACCAATAGTTCACATTATTATCGAAAATAGTGTTTTTAGACCTTTTTCAAATGCAGGTGACAACAACACTGGATTTGTAAAATACTTTACAGAAAATAAACAAAGGACATGAGCAAGTGTGAACTTGCCTTTTGTGATTGCAAGATTATGCACTCACGGTCTTCGAGTCAATGTATAAGATCCCAAATCTGAAATCAGCATCATTGGTCCGGTTAGACTAATGTTTAAAGAAGCAATATGCTTTTATGCATAAGTAATGTGATGCACGTTCTAAGCGCAAATCCTAGGGATAATGTTGTTTTAGGGTTTGGATTCCAAAAATGGTTACTTTGGAATGTGTAGTCTTTTTAGATAAGTTTCATATTTGTACTTTTATTAGAGTTTATGAGTGGTTGTAAACAACACATATGTAGGAGTAAAGTATACATACTTATGACATACTAGTTAGGATTACTTATACAAGAATTTTTGTTTAAAGTGGCAAAAAGGATAACCTTCGAAGAAAAGGTTTCTCTTCTAAGGTCTAAACAAACTTTGTGGTTAGTTAGTGGTGGTTGATATTATTTGTTTGTTTAAATGGTTTGGCTTGAGTTTCTTTATAGCTTAACTACTTTAGACCAAAGTTAACTATAAAATATATAGTAATATGTATTGTATTATATTTAGATTCTTGGAGACTAAAGTTAACTTTAAAAATATAGATAGTTTTGAAAGGATAGTACTTATACCTTTGTATCTTGTGTATCGTAAATGTTTTCTTTAAGTTACTTAAGAATGGTCATTCTTTTGACTTGGGTAATGGTTTCTTGATTCTATAATAGAGTAATATCATTTATCTTTTATAGATAAGTGAGTATAGTTTATAAACCAAAGTATATTGTTACTTAACTACTCTTAAACTTTCTATAGAGTTGTGGCAGTTTTTGTAATTTTATGGTTAATATAGATAGAAAAGGTTTGGTGTATTCATAAGTTGTTCTTGAAGGATTTATTATAAATGGGAATCTTTTTAGAATAAAATCTTCATTTAAGGTTGAAGATAATTTAAATAAAATGTATTTATAATATTTTAAATTATTGAAGCTTCATTTTATTAATTTTTTTAAGATTAAAACTATTTATTAAACTTAATTTACTTATTTTAGGAATATTAATAAGTTTTATTTATCCTTATATGAATTATTAATGAAGTAAATAAGTTTAAATTTGAGTTATTAAAATATTTGAATTTTTGTTTAACTCAAAAGGAGATTATTAGATTTTTAGTATGTAGATAATATTTTTGTGATCATTTAGGTATATTATGTTTATTTTTGTGATTTATAAATAATAAGATATGATTTTTATAATTCTTATTACTTTATAATAACTTAATAAATAATAAATATTTACTTAAGTGAAATATTAATACATGTTTATAGTTTTCAATTAGAATTCTTATTTTTATAGGATTTTTGGTATTTTATTTATATTATTAACATTTATCCTTATAAAAATATGAATTATCAAAGCTTTATTACTTATAAAACCTTTATTAAATAATATTTATTTAAATAATCATCATAATAATATTTGATAATAAGTTTAAGTTGTAGATTTTATTTTCCTACAAATTTTCATATATCATACATATTTTTATGAATTGTAAATCAAAAGTTATTAATTAAATAAGATTTAATCATTTATTAGATTTCTGGAATATTATTAATTGAATTATAACATTTTATTTATTTCTTAACCGAAAATACTTTTTACACCATACCAAGAGCTAGCCCCAGTCACTGACTAGTGGGCCATTGTCCACCTCATCTCACTGGATAATGAAAATACATTTGTGACTGACCTTGTTTCTACTCTCAGTCGATGACACATGGGCCCTGGGCCACGTCACTTGCCACACGGAACAAAGACCAGGTCAAACAGGGAACTAGGTCCAGGCTGACCCCAGCACGTCGTCACGCTGACGTCAGCGCGACCTCCACCACCAGATCAAGGTCGCCAGCGATGATCTATGGCGTTTTAGCATGCGTGGTTTGGTGCGTTGGAAAGAGGGTGCAACGGCGAGTCGGACTATGGGTGCGCCACCCCGGAATGGTCACCGGAGCACTAGCTCCGATGAGCTCCGACGGTGACTGGCTCGGGTGCATGCGTACAAGGCGCTACAGATGACTAGGATCAAATCTCAAAGAACGAGCAAAAGCAGAAGCTCACCAGAAAGCTTGTAGTGGCAACGACAAGGGGAGGCGAGCTCAGACGACGTCGCCATGGTCGATGGTGAATGGCGGACAGACGAGCTCGATGCACATGGTTTCAGGCTTCTCGGCTTGATTCCTCCTCCTACCAGACGAAGTCCATCATGGCGGTGCTAGTAGAACCTTCAGTTGGCCTTGGGGTGGTCTTGAACAACGACAACGAGCAACTTCGGCGAGTTAGGGTTTCGTAATGGTTGGGGAAATTTTAGAGAGAGCACGAGAAAGAGTGATTCGGGTATGGATGGATAGAGGAGCTCGTGGGTGTTCTTATCCCCCTCCTCACTGACGGCGGCGCGCATCGTAACGCGTCGGAGATCGACGACCGCCGCGACGCCACGCAGCTGCTTTCGCCGGCAAGGAAGACGACGAGAAACAGAAGGCCGAAGCGGTACGGGCTGCTGGTGGGCTGGTCGCGGGCCAAAGTGGGCTACACCTAGGTGTCAGGTAAGCAGGTAGGTTTGGGCTGCGGCCAGGTTTAGTTTTTTTTATTTGTTTATTTTTTTCTATTTTCTGTTTTCTTATTCAGATTTGCCTTTGATTTATACTTTGAACCATTCTTTGTATGATTTATTTGCTGGATATTTACAACAATACTAAAATATATTTTGTATCATTTGTGAATTTTATTATATCATCTTTTGTATTTCTTTTATTTACTCAATATGAACCCCTTTAATAACTTGTAGAAACTTTTATTCTTGTTTTACCTTTTCTCCTTTAGTGATGGATTTCTAAATGATATATCCTCATTTGTTTATAACTTAACTCTAGTTATCTCATAATTTGAATAGAAACTTTTATATGTATAATGATCCTCTACCATTATTTGATGCATGAAATATAAAATACATTGATATGGTTATTACTACTCCCATTAATTTGGAAAATGGCAATGTATATATTCTATTGTGATAAACAAAGAAGTCTAAGGTTTTGAATTATAAATGTTTACCCTAGAGGTTAGGGTTTTTAATATACTTAGATTCCTTTTTAGCTATGAGTAAAGAATTAATAACTAAGCATATTGTTTTCTGTTTGTGATATTTGATGACATCACCATTTATAATGGTAAGTTATAATTAGAATGTTTTATAGAAAGGAATTGATAAAGATATACTTAAGCACATATAATTATGATGTTTGGAACTAACAGAGATGTGCTTATGTGATTTGCTATAGGGAAATATTTCTATAAAGTGTTATAGGCATCAGATGATGGATCAATTGTATGAGATGGATATTATGTTTGATTTGAGATTTAGAGTTCAGTGCTTACCAAGATTAAATAGGAAAATGATTTATAACATATAATTATATTTGACAATCTTAGACCTCTAATTAAGGAATTCCTTCCCTAGATATACTACCTCTTGTTGTCCATCATCATGATTAACATGATGAGCTTTACCTCACCAAACATTCTTATTCACCTTTTATTCTTCTAAACTCATGGATGAATCCAATGAGTTTGATACAAAGGTACTTCAAAGGTTTCTCATATCCTTGCTTGGTTGTATTTACTATTCTATTGTTGATAATCTTCCATCCAACCAGTAGTTCCTTCAAACTCTACTCCCAATCTTCCTTAATTCTCCATCACTAATCTTTCTCTAAAGTTGACTAACCCTTAAGATGAATAACACTACTTCTTGAAATCCATACTACACTAGCTTTACTTGAATAACACCATCTTATATTCACTTTACTCTAATGATTCACACTTCAACCCCTAGATTATATTTATGTGATTTGCATTGACTACTCTATGATCATTTATCTCTACTAAGGTTCCAATTATGTTCTACCCACCAGTATTATTTATACTAAATATAAGCATTCAATATTATTGGCTAAAGCCTTACCATTATAATCCTTTCATCATTTATTGCTTAAGTTCTTAGTTGGCTAAGTAGAGCTTTATCGTTCCTACTTTTCATTGTCTTCAATTTATCTTCTAGGATCCCATATTGGATTTAAAATTATTAATGGACTATGCCCCCTTTAAAAGATTTAAGTAGATATTATGATAGGATCAAGAAATAGTAGATCAAGGATTGATAGTTAAAGAATTTGTGAATCAATGGGGTATTACCCAACATTGATGAATAACTTATATTAAGATGGTTCCATAAAGATTGCTATAGAAAGAAAGATATATATAGTGGATGATCTTGACTTAATATCTATCCAACTCCAACTCATTAAAAGAGTTTTTAAGGTTAGGTGTTACTATGATACTCAGGTTGTATGCAGATGAGATTAAGATATAGTGGTTACATTCTTATTATTTGTGTTATATCCTTAACTTGGTACTTATGAGTGATTATAATGGATACTATAATATGATCACCTAAAGGTCAAATATATATCATAATGTATTAGGTTTTATCTTTTATTTCATTTGATCTACCCTTAGGTTAAATCTCCCTTATCCAAAGTAAGGTTTTAGCAAAGTCCTATTGAAACTTATCGCAGTCAACTTGATGATCTTCTTCAATTCCATCAAGTTAAGAGAAGCTTCAAACACTTTGACATGTTTTGTTTAAAAGCGCGAAATTTATTCGGATATTCTATGCATGAATGCAATGCACACATCTAGGTTCCGCTTATTTCTAACTCTAATGCTTGGATGTTACACCTGGAGACTATATAAGTCGGGCCTATGGGAGCCTTTAGGGCATAACTTCAGACGACCAAGTAGCGATTAAGTATACACCTCGCACAGCGAACCTATCTCTGTAACTCGGCGTATTGCCTTTATAGGGATTTATAGCAGGAGTAGGATTACGCCACCGTTGTGGGATCTGAACCTGGGTAAGCTGTGTTACCTCGTACCCTTCAACCGTCCGCCTTCCCCCACGTCTCTAAACACGCACTGTAAGGACCCCCTCCATGGCGTACTCGTCGGCAATACCACGACAGTCTTCACTAGGAGTTTCATTATTTCCTAGACTAGCCATAGTAGCATCTAGAAAAGGACCTAATAATCCACTCGCATCAAGCCTAGTAGAAGTAACATCATGAGCATCAAAAGCAGTTTCAGATTCAGCAGTAGTAGCAGTGTGTGTAGCATGAGTATGTGGTGGTGGAGTAACAAGCTTACTTATCACAGACGGTGAATCAAGAGCAACAGAGGTGTTTAGGACTATACCTCTTCTTGTAGTGGATGGTAAAATAGGGAACTTTCCATCACTAGACTTACCCATGATGAACGGAGTAGCAGTGAACAATAATAGATCCAAGTGAACTTACAAATAAAGCTATGCTCCCCGGCAACGGCGCCAGAAAATAGTCTTGATGACCCACAAGTGTAGGGGATCGCAATAGTCTTCACGGGTAGTATTACCCAATTTATTGATTCGACACAAGGGGAGCCAAAGAATACTTGCAAGCCTTAACAAATGAGTTGTCAATTCAGCTGCACCTGGAAATAGTTCTTGCTCACAGAAGTATATCAGTACCAACAATTTGGTAGTAGGAACAGCAAAGCAACAGCAACAGCAAAACAGGAGCAATAGTAACAGTAACGGTAACAGTAGGATTCGAGTGCAGTAGGCATAGGGATGGATGGACGGGCGTTGCATGTACGAGTCTAAACATGTAACTTCAAGATCTAGGGCATTGTAAATAAATAATAACAAGAATCCAAGTACTAAACAATCATAGGCATGTGCTCCAAATATAGTCATACGTGCTCGCAATGAGAACTTGCACAACATCTTCTGTCCAGCCAGCCCGTGGCAGCTGGGTCTCTAGGGAACTACTGGCAATTAAGTTGCTCCTTTTAATAGAGCACCGGAGCAAAGCATTAACACTCTGTGAACACATGTGATCCTCACACCACATCCATCCCCTCCGGTTGTCCCAATTATTGTCACTTTGGGGCCTTTGGATCCGGACAATGATATGTGTACACAACTTGTAGATAAGATCACAAACAATACTATCATACTGATTCAATAATAAGTTCAGATCTAAGATCATGGCACTCGGGCCCTAGTGACAAGCATTAAGCACAACAAGTTGCAACGAAGTCAAATAGCACTAATAGATATACTAGGCACTCTGCCCTAACAATCTTATTCGATTACATGATAGAACTCATCCAATCCCTAACATCCCCAAGCCTACAGCGGGGGATTACACACTCATGGATGAGGGAAATATCGATGGTTGATGGAGATGCATTGGTGATGACGATGGCAATGATCCTCTCCAAATTCCCCGTCCCGGCAGGGTGCCAGAACGGAGTTTCTGGATCCGAATCTTGGTTTCTAGTGGCGGCGGAGCGGAACTCTTTCTGGAAAACTATCGAAACCCCCTGGGTTTTTAGGTCAAGGGGCAACTTATAGGCGCCGAGGGAGCCCGAGGGGGTGCCTGGGATGGCCGCACCCCCCTAGGCGCGGGGCAGGGCCCACCCGCGCCTGGCAGGGGTGTGAGCCCCCCCCAGGCCTCCACTCTGCTTTGTCTTCTGGCTCCGTGGGTCTTCTGGTGAAATATAATTTTTGGCATATTTTCCGGGATTTTTCCTGATAGTCGATTTTATGCACAAAAACTAGACACAAAGGTAATTCTGCTGAAAACAGCGTCAGTCCGTGTTAGTTGTATCCAAATCACACAAGTTTAGAGGAGAAACAATAGCAAAAGTGTTCGGGAAAGTATATATGTTTTGGACGTATCACCCCTGGACGCGCGGCTGGGCCTAGCCCGCGCATGGGGGGTGCGGCCGCCCTGCCTACCCCCTGCCTCACCTCTTTGCCTATAAAGACGCCCCCGATACAGAAACCCTAAGTACCTGATCAATATTCCACGAAACCGTCTATAGCCGTCGCCACCATCGTCCCTAGATCAGGGGATCTGAAGCTCTTCCCGGCACCCTGCCGGAGGGGAGATCATCCCGGAGGCCTTCTTCTTCATCATGCCAGCCTCCGGTATGAAGTGTGAGTAGTTCCATCTTGGACTACGGGTCCATGTAGTAGCTAGATAGTTGTAATCATGCATGTTGTGTTTGCGGAGATCTGATGGATATTGAGATTACTATGTCAGATTGATTAATGGTTTTGTCTTATTGATTCTATCATGTATGTGTTGTTTTTGATCTTGCATGCTCTCCGTTTCTAGTAGATATCTTGGCCAAGTAGATGCTAGTGACTCCAAGAGGGGGTATTTATGCTCGATAGTGGGTTCATGCCTCTATTTAATCTAAGGGAAGTGACAGAAATATCTAAGGTTGTAGATGTGTTGTTTCCACTAGGGAGAAAACAACCGTCTCTTGTTCATGGAACAGGTGGATTGTTTATCTAACACACTTTGCTTAAAGCAGTTATCCGTTGCTTGCAACTTAATACTGGCGGTGGGTAGGATGATAACCTGAAGGTGGATTACTAGTCATAGATGCAGTTGGATGGCGGTCTATGTATCTTGTTGTATTGCCCAATCGAATCTCATAGGATCATGAATGTCTAGTATTTCATTGTTATGCCTTGCTCAGTCCTATCAATTGCCCTTCTATAATTTTTTTACCTAGCATGACATGTTTGTTTATCTTAAGGAGAACACCTCTAGTGAACTATGGACCCCGATCCAATCTTTACCATTGATACATCTTCCACTGTTACTGTTTACTTTCTGCAAACCACTATTACCTTCCACAGCATATAGTTAATCCTTTGTTTCTAGCAAACCGGTGAGATTGATAACCACACTGTTCGTTGGGGCAAAGTCTTGAGTTTGTGTTGTGCAGGTTTCCAAGTTGCTAGCAACACCTTTGAGTCGTTTCCTTCCTCCTACTGGTTCCATAACCTTGGTTTCTTACTGAGGGAAAACTTGCTATTGTGCTCATCATACCTTCCTCTTGGGGTATCCCAATGAAGCTTCCATGCACCATCGAGATGTAGCGGTTGATGAAGATGGAGATCGATGCCTTGGCCTCCCAGATCTGCTTAGGGCAAAGATGGATCCCTAGGGCAAGTTCCCCCTCCAAATCTCTTCTTGAGGTGAGGTTTTTGGCGATTTCTGGGTGTTCTGTATGTCATCTCTCCAAACCAGTCGCACCGGATGAAACTATTTGAGGAGGCGGCGCCAACTATATGACCGGAGCTATACGACGGCGGGCCGTATAGTTGGTCATCACCTCTTATGTATCCTTTGCTCGCTTCGGGTTTTATTCTAGTATTATTAATATTTCCCAAATAAGAAATTTACGCAGTTTTTGGCTCCTTTTCACTCCAATATAACTGCTCCAAGAATTGTGTCCATCAGATCCATCATCTGGTGAAAATAAACATAAAAATCGCGTGTGAACACTATAAAATACCAAGATCCTACATCTACAATGCAAAATAATGATCTAAAACATGATGCAAATATGCACTCATCAGTAACCAAGGAAGCAATTATGGCTATGTATGCACATTGTAACATAGTTTAACTTGATGAAGAGACTTCTATATTGGTTGAAGGTAAAACTAAGATAAAATATGCGGGCAAGCCTATTCTTCCCTCGATATTTAAAGAAACCTCGCATTACGGTTTATGTGATCTTGGCACCAAAGTTAATGTTATATCTTATGATTTTTATTTATAAATAAAAGAAGAGATAGCATCGGCTACAATATAAAATACTGATATGACAATCATGTTAGCCAATAAAAATCTTAGAATTCTGATGGGAGTAGTTGAAGATTCAACTATTACAGTTGGCAATAAAAAAATTCCTATCGATTTTGTAGTTGTTGATATGCCAGCTGACACTCTTTGCCCAATCATATTTGGAAGAAAATTTTTGAGTGATGTAGGTGCCACAATCGACTTCAAAAGGGAGGTTGTATCTCTTAAGCTTGGGAAAGCGAAAAATAATTCCACTTTTTCAAATCTAAAGACAAACCTCTACGTATACAAGAAGAAGAGAAAGAAAAAACTATTGAGGAGATAGCAGCTCTTTTGTTAAGTAATCAATAAGAAGAAATAAATGAAGACTCAAATTGTGAAGAAATAATTATGGGGGATAGGACTCTAGAAGAATTATAAAGTGAATTTGATTCATTTCCCATTTAGAACCTCCAACTGATGAAGCTTTTGAAGAGCCAGAAAAGAGAGAGGATGAAGAATTACCACCCCCAGAATTAAAAACTTTACCAGATAATCTTAAATATAGATTCTTAGATGATACTGATAAATTCCCTGTTATTATTAGTGCTAAACTTTTAGGGGAAGAAGAAGAACTCATGAATGTACTAAAGGAGCACCGCAAGACCTTTGGGTACTCAATGGACGATTTTAAGGGCATTAGTCCCATGATAACCATCCATTGAATATTCATGGAGAAAGGTGATAAACTAGTTGCAGAATTTAATAGAAGGCTAAAGCCTGAAATGAAGAAAGTGGTAAGAAAAGAAATAGTACGTCTACTGGATGTAGGTATAATTTATCCTGTAAAAGAAAGTGAATTGGCAAGTCCTGTTCATTGTGTTCCTAAGAAAGGCAGCTTTACTATAGTTTGTAATGAAAACAATGAATTGATACCTACTCGAACTATTGTTGGACATAGGATGTGCATAGATTTTAGGAAACTTAATATGGAAACTAGGAAAGATCACTATCCTTTACCGTTCATAGATCAAAATTTAGAAAGGTTAGCAAACCACACTCATTTTTGCTACTTGGATGGATACTCTGGTTTGTCCCAAATAGTTGTTCATCCTGATGACCAACTTAAAACAACTTTCATTAGTCCTTATGGTTTACATGATTACCGACGCATGCCTTTTGGTTTATGTAATGCTCCAGCTACTTTTCAAAGATGCATGAATACTATTTTTGCAGATTTTATAGAACTGATAATGGAAGTATTTATGGATGATTATTCTGTCTATGGAACTTTGTTTACTAGTTGCTTGGATAATCTCAATAGAATTTTGCAACGTTGCAAAGAAACTAATCTTGTTCTAAACTAGGAGAAGTGTCATTTTATGGTTAAAGAAGGCATAGTCCTTGGACACAAGGTATTAGGTAAGGGCATCGAAGTAGATAGGGCTAAAGTAGAAGCAATAGAGATAATGCCACAACCAAGGGACATAAAAGGTATAAGAAGTTTTCTTAGTCATGTGGGATTTTATAGAAGGTTCATTAGGAATTTCTCTAGAATTTCTAAACCTTCAAAGAATCTGTTGCAAAAGGGAGTAATATTTAATTTTGATGATAAATGCCTTATTGCCTTTGTTAAACTTAAACATGCTTTATCTCGTGCTCCTATCATTAAACCACCTATATGGAATATGACTTGATTTAATATGTGAAGCTAGTGATGATGCTATAGGAGTAACTCTGGGACAACACATAGGTCACAGATTTAATATTATACATCATGCTAGTAGACCTCCCAATAGTGCTCAAAAGAATTATCCTAAGGAAGAGGGAGAACTCTTTGCTGTATTTTTCTCTTGTGATAATTTTTGTTCTTATATTGTTGATGCAAAAGTAAGATTTTATACGGATCGTGATGGTTTAAAAGAACTCCTCGAGAGGAAGGTTCATAATCCAAGACTAATCTGTTGGATCCTTTTACTTCAAGAATTTGAGTTACAGATTATGCAGAGACAAGAAGCAAAGGTAGTGAATGCAGCATCTATATTTTCCTAGCAAGACACCAACCTTATTGAAAGGAGCTTTAGTCCTGGTGATTTTTATTTTCGAGAATTATTATATGAACTAAGGTCAAATCCTCCCAAGAAGAAGTACTTGTTGTTGGAGGAGTTTGTCACTCCCGACTAAATAAACGGTAAGTGGAAGGTAAGTTTTCTTACTATAATAAGTGCTTTGTCTTCATAGTTTCTACTTCTAAATTTTTTGGCTTTGAATTCCTCTTATTTTTCTGAAGTTTTTGAGGGGTTTATGTAACTATACAGGCGCAACTATATGGCCAGAGAAAAATCTCCCGCCGTATAGTTGGTCGTTAAAGGTGTTGTATCCCCCTTGCGAAATAATTTTTGGTGTGTAGTATTTATACGGTCACAACTATACGGCCGAACAAAAATCTCCCGCCATATAGTTGGTCGTCAAAGCTTTTGTATCATCGACCCATTTTCGTTCATTTAAATTTTATTCATCTATAAAAAACACTTCGCCAATTCCTAGTCGGTAATCTAACTGATCTAGGTTCGAGATATTTGGAAATATCTGCCCGGAACCAACTATACGGCCGGAACTATACGGGCCGCGACCATATAGTTGGTCGTTACGGAGCACGACTCCTCCAAATCCGTGATTTATTTTCCTAATCTTTTTGGATTCTTTTCTTGGGCGTGAATTTGGTGGTTCTCGCAAGTTTTACTGACCTTTGAACCCTCTTATATACTGCCATTGTACCTCTCTCTAATCACAATCACCAGGAACAAATCCAGCTATGCGTTACCCCATCCTAGGCCGTGGAAAACCTATGGGGTTCATTGCTCCTAGGGACCTTTCTAGCATCCCATAGATGGAGGACGGAGATGAGGAGGTGGAGAGGTTTAGTCCGGGGTAAAAATAGTACATTGAGCCACTCTTCTACAACATCGACCCGATGAAGGCTGGAGCGACGTTTACATCTGCTGTGACATCTATGATCCCCCGGGTATCGACTGGGCGGCGATGAAAAGAACTCAAGAAGAGAGAGAGAGAGAGAGAGAGAGAGAGAGAGATAGAGAGAGAGAGAGAGAGAGAGAGAGAGAGAGAGGGTGGGAGAGAGAGAGAGAGAGAGAGAGAGAGAGAGAGAGAGAGAGAGAGAGAGAGAGAGAGAGAGAGAGAGAGAGAGAGAGAGAAGCCGCATGGAAAAGGGCGTGTGGTGACGGTCAAGTTCATCACTAAAGACCCGAGGCCGCACAAGCGTAAGGAAACACCTAACATTGGTGCAGGTACTAGCAAGGAACCGGCGTTGCCCCGCTCAAGGCCTACCACTGGCACTCGTATGAGGGTGAAGCCTCAAGAGGAGTGGAGGAGCAGCTTCTACTTCCCCGATCCATCAATAATGGATGAGGAAGAAGTTGTCTCTAGGACAAAGGATCGCGTGCGGGAACTGGATATATATTAGAAGCAGGAACTACTCCATTGCATTGAAGTCTGTCACCGCCTCAAGGAGATAGAGAAGAAGGATGATCTTCTCCCGATGGTGAATAACATCGCAGATAGGGTGGACACTTTGCAATATGATTTGCGCAGTGTCAACACCCGGATTTTTAATCCTAGATGCATGTTATGCCGTACATCATAATCCCAGGATTACCATTTTTGCGAGACATAACAGAATTGGTAGCACCGTACATCATCCATTACAAACCATAATAGTCTTACAAATAGTTGATCATATACAAATCATAGCAGTGGAATAATAGCGTAGTAGAGGCTCCATCTTCAGGGTCACAGGCAATGTTGATGATGGGAAGAGACGTTTTGTTGCACAACCGTGCACCGTGTAACCACGTACGCTACTGCACCGTGCATGGCCACACATGTCCACTACCGCTCGTGCACCGCGACACGCGTACCGTGCGTCACGTTTTCCCCCTTGTGTCTAACCTTGGCCACTTAGTTGTGCTCAATTTTACCCTCGAGTGTAGCACTGGCAGTTTGGTTGTACTCAGTTTGGCCCTCTAGTACTAATACTGTCGTTTGCAATATACTCACTTTTACCCTCCGGTGGTTGGTCAATAGAGAGTCAATGGATGGGTTTTAGCTAGCTAATTGAGTCAATTTATGCACAACAAATTCAAAAAAATCAAAACATAGTGGCATCTACCCAGGGAGTGAGAATTGTTACACACAACAAATACAATGGCCGCCTCCAACCCCAACCCTCCCCACCCGTGACCTCACGCCGGAGATCCCACATCTCCGGCCATAGATTTCAATTTCCACTCCGACCATCCTACTCCCCATACCTCCAAACCTACACATCTCCTTTCATGGATCTACCACTCATATTTGTCAAGATGGATCGATCACATGGGCAGGCTTTTGCGACTAAGGTTAGTAACATGTTCTCTACCACTGTTCATCCGATCTCTCCCACATCTGGCTTCTCGATGGTCATCTCTTTTGGCCATGCCAAATTTGCTATCAATACGACCAATGTGTCCCATGCAATCGAGGCATGCTTGGGAGCCGATGGTGACAAGATCCGTGTATCGCCCCTTCGGGATCGTACTTTCATTTTCGATGTTTGCTCCAAAGCAGTGGGGATCCTCATTGTCAAAATGAGATCGTTCAAATCCGATGATTTCATTTGTTATTTTGATCTATGGAGCAATGGTGGACCCAACTGGCAACGAGAGGAAAAACTTTGGTATGCCGAACAAGATCACAACTGGACCATAGTTAAACCAAGGAGAAAAAATAGTTCTGCTGATCAAGGTACATTTGCTTATCGATCTTTCGCATCCAGAAATTATCAGACCATCTCTAGTTTAAGCATGACTCATTATAGACAGAAAAGATCTATCGCCAAATCTGTTGATCATGTATCATCGGTTCCTATGCATGTTGATCGGCATTATCGGCCCAAACCGGCTGCACCACGGTCAGCGAGAAACATTCAAAAACATCATCATTATTCAAAATCCTACACGCCTTGTATCACGCCTGCCGTTTCGACTTCAGGCGGCGCGGACGGCGCGGATGGGACAGGATCACAGCTGGTTCAATGCGCTAGATGCCTTGCTGACAATGCGCACCTGACCCCTGCATGCATAAACCCAATACGTTGCAGACTTTGCTACAACTACGGCCACATTGCCCGATTTTGTCTCTCTTTAAAAACTATATCTCGGATTTATCGGTGCAAATCTATCCCAACCAAACCTACCACCCAGATTTCACCTCCCCCTTCGTCATCGCCCTCTACGCCTCCCCTGTTTCCCCTGCCTCCAACCTAAGAAACCCTACCACCTCCAACCCCTACCCACCGCCGATCACCACAATGGCCAACTATCCCGTTGATCCTTTGCCACATGTTCCTGCTGGCATGCATGCCCAACCTCCTGGACCTCTTCGCACTCAGCGCGGCTATGTTTTCCTTGGAGGCGACGCCCCTCTATACGCGGATGAGTGGGAGATTGCTACCCTGACGCCTGAACTAGTTGCTGCTGATTTCATCGGCACAGTTGCCATTATTGGTGAGTTCCTCCATGGGCTTGGTCTGCAAGTTAGAAGCACTTCTAGATGCGCCATGGGATCTGCACTTTTTTGCTTTGCTACTGTGACTGATAGAGATGCTGCTGTTAGTGGTAGCCCATATCATATTGGTGAAAGTGTACTTAAGTGCATGCTTCTTAATTACCCCCAGCAGCTTTGGGATCCTGATTCAGTTATGCGCACATTTACTCCATATGGACGTTTCCTTGTGTGGACCAAAGACCTGTCTAACAGAGCCAGAATCTTGGTCAAATTTCATGCACACAACGTGGACACCTTGCCTCTCAGTCTTGTGGTCGGTAGGAACGTTGCTGATGATGGAAGTGGGGACACTTGGACCTGCCCGATGGTGATTTTATCCACTACTATGTTGGGAGGCAATGCAGGTGATGAAGATCCTCTGCCACCCAATGGTGGAAACCCACATCCTCCACCATTGGTACATCATGGCTTCTGGCATGACAACCAATTCAACCAAGACTTTGGTGGAAATGTTGCACACCCACATATCAATGTTGTAGGTATGGATGTTGCTATGGGCAATGCTGCACATGCAGCACCTGCTGCACCTGCACATGAAGCTCATGCTGCAGTCAACTTAGAACCTCAGACACCACCTATGCAACCTAAGATACCAGTTGTGCCCAACTCTGTACCTGATCCTGTCAACAATCTTGCCCAGCTACTCACTAGCCTTATGGGTGAAGACCAAGTGCAATTCCCCAGCCTGGTTGGTAGCAGCATTACTGGAGCCACTGTGAAGATCACTTAAGCTGATGACATGAACAATGCTGTCAAGTACTCACTTGAGATATCTACTATCAACCCCAGCTACCAGTCTGTCACACCCTTGAGCATCACATCAAGCAAAAGCTTCATCCCAGTTCCTATAGAGTCTGAAAGTTTTGATAGTGAGATTGATGTAATCCCCAGACCTGATAACTTCCCTAGCTCCAAACGCAAGAAGCCTAAACCCAACACTGTCAAATATGTGAGAAGAAGCCACAGGATTGCCAGCCTGAATGCTGGTTTTAAAAGTCAGAAGGCTGCTGATGATCATGTTGAAAGCTCCAAGATGGCAGCTCAAAACTTGTCTGATCACTTTGAAGCCATTGTGGTTGAGAATGACCCACCTCCTGAGCTTCCTGTGAGCACCATTCAAGCCATTGGGACTGGATTCTGTCAGATACCTCCTAGTGAAGTAACTGAGGACAAGTTAAACAAGAACAGTTCCAAGAATGATGTGTAATCACCCTTCTGGTTGGCCCAAGTGCAGGGGCAGATGCTGCACTGCTATCTATCTTAGATTTTATTTTCAGTTAAACTATCTCAATTTTTATTATTGTATCAGAATTATCTGTTCCCTGGATGTTATCTATATTTGGTAATGCAGACTTATTTATGTCATGGGTTGTAATATGCTGGTGTGGATCCACTTGAATACTAATGCCTGTAATCATCATGATCACCTGTTGTTCACCTCCCTCAACACCACACATAAGCCTGCTACCATCTGGGACATGATCTCATGGTCCTCTGCTCACAGACCATATCCCACTCTGGATGCCAGTACCTGGCACCATAGCAATCACCATCATTCAGTTAAAAGATGAATAGAACAATATTTATTATGGATTGGAACGTTAGAGGTATCAACTCACAGGATAGATGTGATGATCTTGCTGACAAAATAAACCAAAGCAATTGCAACATCATCTGTTTGCAAGAAACAAAGAGGGAGCACTTTGACAGTAGCTACATCAGGAAATTCTGTCCCAGAAGATTAAACCAGTTTGCATACCAACCATCTATAGGAAACTCTGGTGGTCATATTATTATTTGGAATGGTGCACAATTTAATGGGCAAATCATCAGCCAATCTCACTTCCAAATGACAATCAAATTTGAATCATATCTAACTGCTCAGACATGGTACCTTACTAATATCTATGCACCTTGCACTAATGAAGGAAGACAGCTATTCTTTGATTGGTTTATGCAACTTGATTCATCAGCATTTGATTTATGGATGGTTATGGGAGATTTCAACATGATAAGAAGCACTGATGACAGGAACAGGCCTGGAGGCAATATTGCAAATATAAATAATTTCAATGCCATCATTCAGGAACATGACCTAGAGGAAATTCCACTTAAGGGGAGAGCATTCACTTGGTCCAATATGCAAACAGAACCACTCCTTGAGAAACTTGATTGGATCTTCACATCACACAAATGGAAAACTGAGTACCCCCAACACCATTGCTACTCCCATGGCCAGACTGGGATCTGACCATATCCCCATCATAATTAATATTGGCACTGACATCCCAAGATCCAACATCTTTAGTTTTGAGGAACACTGGATGGAATTTGAGGGTCTCACTGACATTGTGAATAGTTGCTGGATTAACAGAGGCCCATACAAAAATGTTGCTCAAGACATTGCTGCCAAATTCAAATGCCTCAGACAGGGCATCAAAAAATGGAGTAAGAACCTATCAAACCTGGCAAAAAATATTTGCAACTGTAGCTTTGTTCTATCCATGCTGGATGGACTAGAGGAACAGAGGATACTGACTGTACAGGAAAAAAAAACTTCAGAATTATTGTCAAAAACCACCAGTACAGAATGCTGGAAGCCAAAAGAATTTACTGGAGGAAGAGAGCAAACATCAGATGGGCCAAACTGGGTAATGAAAACACCAAATTTTTCCACTCCATAGCCACCAGAAACTACAGACACAACTTCATATCCACACTTACTAATGATCAGGGGGCCACATTACTTGAACATGACCATAAATCTTCACTACTTTGGAACTCCTTCAGAGAGAGACTGGGTATTTCCATTGATACTAGCATGCAATTTGATCTGGATGATATGATCACCCCACAGGACTTATCTGAGGTTGATGTTGTTTTTACTCATGAGGAAATTGATGACATCATCAAGCATATGCCACCTGAAAAATCTCCAGGGCCAGATGGATTCAATGGTATGTTTATGAAAAAGTACTGGCACATTATGAAGCACCAATTCTACTCACTATGTGATCAATTCTACAATGGCACACTTGACCTGCATAGCATCAACACTGCATACATTACCCTCATACCCAAAATACAACACCCATGCAGACCCTCTGATTTCAGACCCATCTCTCTGGTTAGTATGGCACTCAAAATCATCACCAAACTGATTGCTAACAGAGTCCAAAATGTTATCATCCCCATTGTGAGCAAAAACCAATATTGATTCATCAAATCTAGAACCATACAAGACTGTCTTGATTAGGCCTTTGAATATCTACATATATGCCACAAGTCAAAAAAGGAAATTATCATATTGAAACTTGATTTTGAAAAGGCTTTTGACATGGTAGAATACAAAGCAATCCTTACCATGCTCAAGAAGTTTGGATTCAGTGACCTTTTTATTACCTGGATAAAGAATATCCTGCACAGTGCTACCACATCAGTTATCCTGAATGGTGTACCAGGTAAAACCATCAATTGTAGAAGAGGAGTTAGACAAGGTGATCCCTTCTCACCACTTCTATTTGTGGCTACTGCTGAGCTATTACAGATCATTGTGAATCATGCCTGGCAAACTGGGGAACTCTCACTCCCCATTGAGAACTCCTATGGGCAAAATTACCCAATCCTCCAATATGCAGATGATACTCTCTTAATCCTGCCTGCTGATACCAATCAAGTGTGCAATTTAAAAGAACTACTCATGAAATTCACTAAAGCTACTGGTTTGAAGATCAACTACCACACTTCATCCATTGTCCCAATCAACACTTCATCAGATAAAATGGACAGCCTGGCTGCACTTTTGGGATGCAAAATTGAAGCACTGCCATTCACATATCTGGGACTCCCCATGGGCACTATTAAACCAAGTGTTGATGATCTGTCCCCCCTGATCAGCAAAGTGGATAAAAGACTTGCTGGCATATCCAATCTCCTATCTCACTGCTCCAGAGTTATTGTGATCAAGTCTGTGTTGTCTGCTATGCCAAACCACATCATGTGTGCAATGAAACTACATTACACTCATACTGATCATATTGACAAAACCACCAGAACCTTCCTATGGCATGGTAAGGAGATTGAGAAAAGAGGAAAATGTTTAGTGCAATGGGGAAAGTATGTCTTTCTAAGAAAGCTGGGGGTCTTGGCATTCTTAATCTCAGGGAACATAATAAAGCAATGATGATGAAGAACTTATTAAAATTCTTCAATGGCCAAGATATACCTTGGGTCAGTCTTCTCTGGCAAAAGTACTACTCCAATGGTACACTACCTGATGCACATGCAAACAAAGGCTCTTTCTGGTGGAGAAATTGACTCACCTTCCTCCCTAATTTCAAGGAAATGACCACTACGGTTGCTGGAAATGGCATAAGTACTATGCTCTGGTATGACAAATGGAAAGGATCAACCCCACTCAGATTCAAATTCCCCGAACTTTTCTCATTTGCTAAAAATGATAGAGTATGCCTCAACTCTGCATCCAACACCATGGCTCAAGATGAATATAATTTATTCCAGCTCCCCCTATCCTTGATTGCCAATGATTAACTTATGGAGCTTAAAAACATGATCAGCAGCGCAAGGAACACTGGCACACATGACATATGGTGCTTTCCCTGGGGAGACAGCAAATTTTCTACAAAGAAGGTGTATGAGCATATCATTAGAGCACCTGATGCCCCCACACCTTTCAAGTGGATTTGGAAAACACCCTGCTTACCAAAACACAAGTTCTTCTTCTGGCTTCTTCTACAGGACAAACTAAACACCAGAGATCTACTACAAAGGAAAATTTTCCAACTTGAGGATTACACATGTGTGCTATGTGAGGAAAACATCAGGGAGACAGTGCACCATATGTTCTTCGAATGCGAGTTTAGCAGGAACTTCTGGTGGAGCCTAGGAGAGGAATGGAACATGGATCTTGGAACTATTGACAGAATCATTGATGCAAAAAACAGATCCACAAACCAGTATTACAAAATAGCTATGATTGCAGGATGTTGGAGCATTTGGTCACTTAGAAATCAGATCATATTTGAACATGCGGAGAAGAGTAGTGAGCAATGCTATGCCATATATAAAGCATCTATAGTGGAGATTAGACATAGGGTTAAGCCCAGTCTCATTCAAGGCATGACTGATTGGTTAGATACTTTGTAATAGATAGCTGATAATACTTCTGGGATCACTCACATGCTCCCATCTTGTACAGTTTTGATTTATCTCAATATATAAAATGACACAGTGGGGGCCTTCCCCATTGTATTTGTGTCAAAAAAAATCTACCCAGGGAGTCTTATTATGTGACCTGCCACCACAAGAAATGTATATAAATCAAGTTTTAACCTAAATCACCACTTCTCAAATCACCTAATATCTAGGAAGGTTCATGACTTTCTACTCAAGCCTCTTCCCAAAACATCCCTCCCCAAAACATTTTTTTTGAATGAGGCAATAATTATCAAACTGATATATATTTGAATTGCAAATAGATTGATGTATGCCAATATGCATTTTTATTGTATAAAAGAAGCATTTTCCATTTTTTAAATCTCTTTCTGTTTTCTATTTCAAACCCCTTGTCAGTTTTTCCCTTGGTTTTTAAGTTCTACTCAGTTTTGCCCTTGGTTTTTAAGTTCTACTGAGTTTTCCCCTCTCTCTTAGTTACAAACTCTCACACATGTGCCCATAAGTTCTACTGAGTTTTCCCCTCTCTCTTAGTTACAAACTCTCACACATGTGCTCATCTTGGCTACTACGCTTTGATTGGTCAACACAGTTGTCACGCGGATCGTACCCACCAACCGTTGATCCTCTGTGATCTAGCGGACAGGATAACCCCTGTATATATCAGGGGGGCACCCTCTATCCATGCAAAATAACGAGTATGCCACCGATGCTTTAACTCCATAAACAAATGATTTTGAATATAATTTGAAGGGAAAGTGTTCAAAGGTGTATAATTTTTGCATTATATTTCACTCCATGAAAATGATAAATGATCAGGATTTTATTATCACAACATTATCATGTCCTAAGTGCGATTTCAAAGAGTTCAAAGGTGTATAATTTTTTCCATATGCAAGTTTATGCATTACATTCTATGAAAATGATAATCTCTCAAGATTTTCTTAGCACATCATTATCACGTATTAAGTGTGATTCACAGTGTTCAAAGGTTTATAATTTTCGTATATGCAAGTTTAGGGATCACTTTCACACTCTAAAAATGGTAAACACTCTTTTACATTAAGAGTTGTATAATTGTTTTATTTGAAAGTGTTCAAGAGTTGTGTCAATTATAAACACTCTTTTACATTAAGAGTTGTATAATTTTTTCAATTTGAAAGTGTTCAAGAGTTGTGTCAAATTTAAACACTCTTTTACATTAAGAGTTGTATGATTTTTTTATTTGAAAGTGTTCAAGAGTTGTGTCAATTATAAACACTCTTTTACATTAAGAGCTGTATATTTTTTTATTTGAAAGTGTTCAAGAGTTGTGACAATTACAAATACTCTTTTACATTAAGAGTTGTATATTTTTCAATTTGAAAGTGTTCAAGAATTGTGTCAATTACAAACACTCTTTTACATTAAGAGTTGTATAATTTTTTTAATTTGAAAGTGTTCAAGAGTTGTGTAAATTATAAACACTCTTTTACATTAAGAGTTGTATAATTTTTTTCAATTTTAAAGTGTTCAAGAGTTGTGTCAATAATAAACACTCTTTTACATTAAGAATTCTATAATTTTTTTAAATTTGAAAGTGTTCAAGAGTTGTGTCAATTATAAACACTCTTTTACATTAAGAGTTGTATACTTTTTTTAATTTGAAAGTGTTCAAGAGTTTTGTCATTTATAAACACTCTTGTACATTAAGAGTTGTATAATTTTTCTAATTTTAAAGTGTTCAAGAGTTGTGTAATTTTCTTATTTATTATTACATCCATGTCCCTAATTTTTAATTATAAACACTCTTTCACTTGATTGCAGCCGAGACATTAACTCGATAAACCAATTAAATCATCAGAATGGCTCGCCGGCCGCATTCTCCACAGCAAGCGCCCCGGTTGCCATTTTGGTGCGAGATCTAACCTTCTCTACGCACAGTTGCCATTTTCATCCTTCGTACAGGTCAACGGAACGGCACCATACTGCGGCCAGGACGAACGGGAGGGCAAAGTGAAGCTCCACTAAGGGTTGCCATCGCTAGAGAAGGGCCGCAGTCGCTGGAGAAGAAGAAGAAGAAGAAGAAGAAGAAGAAGAAGAAGAAGAAGAAGAAGAAGAAGAAGAAGAAGAAGAAGAAGAAGAAGAAGAAGAAGAAGAAGAAAAGGGAGGCAACGACATGGGTGCGGGCACGGGGCTGGCTCATGTGGATAAGCTGTGAGTCCGACACTCACATGGATAAGTTGTGGGTCCCATGTTGATCTGGATAAGTGGAGAGAGGTGTCAACTACGGGAACCAACTAAACGCGGCTCCACTTGTCAGCATTTAATGGCAAGGATCCACTACAGGACCTGACAGACCGCGGCCCCACTTGTCAGCATGTAACAGCGAGGGTTGATACGTCATAAACGTATCTATAATTTTTTATGATCCATGCTTGTTTTGTACCAACTATCTTATGTTTTGTCTACACTTTGAGGCATTTTTATACATTTTCTGGAACTAACCTATTGACAAGACGTCGCAGTGCCAGTTGCCTGTTTTCTGCTGATATTGGTTTCAGAAAATCTAGTAAAGAAATATTCTCGGAATTGGATGAAACAAAATCTGAAGTTCCTATTTTTCTAGACGCAACACGGAGCCCGAAGGAGAAACTAAGTGGAGCCACGAGGTGGCCACACCTAGGGCTGGCGCGGGTCCACCCTAGGTCACGCCACCATATATATATATATGTCTCCCCGAGATGAAAACCCTACCGAGATCAGAAATCCACAAAAAGTTCCGCAATGCCTCCACCACTGAAGAGGAGATTCGGAGGACAGAAGTCTCTGTTTCGGCACCCTGCCGGGACGGGGAATTTCCCACGGAGCCATCTCCATCGACTCCACTGCCATCTCCATCACTGTTGTTGAATCCCATGATGAGGAGAGAGTAGTTCTCCCTCGAGGATAAGGGCTCTACCGGTAGCTATGTGTTCATCTCTCTCTCTGTAACATCCCTAAATTCATATTCCAAAAAAATCATTCATATCATCCTTGCATTCATCATCATTTAGGGTTTTTCTCAAAATCATCTCAGGAACAGAAGCTTTTGTGGCTCATTATTTTATGTATGAAAACCCTAGCCTTTGTGCTACATGCTATTGGGAAAGATGCTGTTATTCATTCAGAATGATTTGAATTCAAACTTAAGTGGTCTCAAAAGCTTGAACAAAATATCAAAAGCAAAATATGAATTTAAATCAAATTCTATGCCTATTATCACCTCTCATAAAGGCATAGTTTAACTTATTTTAAAAAAGACCCAAGTGTTCTGAATTGTTCAGATGTGTTTGACACTCATTTAAGAACAAGTTTTATTGTACAAAAGTTCTGTAAAGCTTTGGATTCAAACAGATTTGAATTTGGGTTTAAAAACCATTTCTAGAAATTCAATCTGAAAAAGAAAAGGAATTAAGAAGAAAAAAATAGCCAAACCAGCCAATCTGGCCGACCCAGCCCAACACGGCCCAGACTAGCCCAGTAGTGCACACCCCGCGAATCGTTTTCTTTACCCACTCTCGCACCCACCAGCTCACTGACAGAAGGGACCCGCTTCCACTCCCCTCTATCGCTGACAACCGTGGCCCACTCGAGCATCGTCGTCTCCACCCCGACCTGTTCGTCCCCAAATTGACGCGGTCGTTTCCTGTTGATTACGCAGCTTAAATTCGCGTTAAAGCACGAGTAATTCTCGCTCACGACCAGGCTACTTCAACCCCCTCTGCCCCCTCTCTCTTCTCCCCCGAACCCCAAGCACAGAGCGCCCCCGGGCTGCACGAATTGCTCTCTGCAACCCCGCCGTCTTCGACGAGCTGCCGCGGCAATTCCGGCCACCTCCGACCACCCCTCTACCTCTGCTTCACACAAACAGACTCCACTTGATCTCACGCACCTCCTAACACTCCTGGTTTGCCCGCGGGTGACCCAGAACGTCGGCTACACAAACGACTGACCGCCACCGTCTCCAGCTTCAACTCCGGCGAGCTCCAGCGGTAAGTCCAGACCGTCCCGAACCCTGTTTTTCACGCACGCATCTTCGCCGTGGTCTTCTGCATCTGACCACATCCTCCGTTTGCCTCCTAGTGATCTACAATGTCGCCTTCGACCTCAAGCAGAGCCACCGTTGCCAGATCCAACTCCGGCGAGGAATCCACCGCAACCCTGAGCGCCCCTTGCCGAGCTGTCCACAAGTTGAGCATCCCCACGTCCTTGCGGTCTCGGTGAGTACCTTCCATGTCCTCCTAGTGACCTGTATCGCCGGCGCCGCTACCGTCTGGTCGTCGCCGCCGCGCGCAGCCGCTAAGCGCCGCCAGATTTTGGCTTGGTGAGTTAGGTCGTTGAATCTGTATCGTAGGGCTAGGATAGAATTTTAAACGAAGGGGTAGGCGCGCATCTGAGCCGCCAGATCCCACTTAGATCGTGCGGTCCGCAGGACCCGATCCAACCGAAGCGGTACGTGCCAATAGGGACGCGACGCGTGGCAAGAGTTAAAACTAAAAACAGAATTAAAACCAGAATTTGATCCAAATTTCAAATGCTTATAACTTTTGATTGCCACGTTGGAATTTTGCAAACTTTATACCATTGGATTCAGTGAAACAAGGCCTTTCTGATTATGCAAAGTGTTTAACAAATAGTAACCATTAGAATGACTTTATTTGTAGAAACATATTTAAGACTATTTTTGAGTGTGGATTTAGTTTAGTAGTTTGTTTTGGGATAAATAAGTTTAGTTGGCAAACTTGTGACTTGTTAAGCTTCTGTAAACATGTGCATACTTGGTAGAATTTTCAAAATCACCACTTGGTAAATTCTTGCATACATGCATTCATATTATTTTTGATTGTATATAATTGTGTTTAATTGTATGCTATAATTTTTGTGTAGATTTTGCTAGTGATTGTGATTGTGAAGAGTGCTACTCTCCCCACTACCAAGGCAAGTGATATTTTCATGAATATTTCTATCCTATGTTTTGTACTAGCATTAGATATTTTGCTAAGTCTTGCATGCTATTTTTGCCTAATGCTAAGTTGGGAAATCCTAAGTAGTGTAGAATTGTAGAATTGCTAGGGAATTTTCCTAAGTTAAGTTATCTTACCATGCTTAGCCTAGCTATTTAGCAAACAAGGGTTGGTGAAAATCTATACTTACTATGATGAAAATATTCTAAGTCATGAGACTTATACTTTCCTAATAAAACAACTAAGTCAAATGAACCTCCTGGGTGGAATGGAAGGATTGGGTTATGTTGAGTGGTTACACAAGGCCATGGACTTGGGTTGTGTATCTCACTTGTGGTATGCCACCCAGGAACAAAGGGATTTGGAGGCCAAGTGTTGAGAAAGCTTACAGTGCAACCACTTGGCAATATGGGCTCTGCCATGACCATATAGGTTGCTAGAACTTAGTCACTTGGACAGTTGGTGGTAGTGGGAATGATAGGTTGGAGCGCGTCCATTTGACTAAGGAAAGGCTTCTGAAAGGTCCTGTCTTGGGAAACCAAGTCTGGTGGGGAAAGTGCACAACCTCTGCAGATGGAAAACCTAAGTACTTAGCCTAGTCCAAGGCAATGGACAACTTGAGCATCAAGACATGGAAGCTACAAGAATCTCATCACTCCAACTTCTAAGTAAAATTTGTGGGAGAACAAGGGTGAAGGACCCCAATGTCTATTGGTGGTTCCTTGGGAAGTTTTTGATAAAGAAAAACTTAGTGATTTCAACTAATAGGTAAAACCTATTTTCAAGCAAAGCAAGCCAAGCTACACTTAGCCAAATGCATATAGTAATATAGTCCACCTAAAATATACTAAGGTATCACTTGCCAATACTATTCCAAAGTATTGACCCTCTGTGGCTGTAACTTGTGATGTTGCAGGTTACTCCGATGATGAGTAGGAGTCATGAGTTTACACTCAACATGCTTGCCTGTGGCACATGAAGATGAAGACTTATGTTTATTTACTTATTCCTTAAACTCTTGTATTAGGCCTATGGCCATGAGTTGTAAAAGACTATGTTTTATCTCTGGAATGAATGTAATAAACGACCTTTGTATCTGTGTACTTCATCTTAAACTGTGGATGCTAGCATTGATCCAGGGACTAGCATTGCAATCACAGGGATCCTTTCCTTTATAAAGGAGGGGTCTAACAGATGGTATCAGAGCACTGTGTTGCCTGTAGGATTATGACCCTAGGATTTGAAAACCACTAAGGAAAAATTTTCAACTACTTCTACACTTGTCTATTCGTCTCATAAAACTTTTCTAATCTTCTCATTCTCATCTCCATTTGTAGATGAACTCCATCAACGAAGCCGTGAAGAAAGGGCCACTCATGACCATGACCTTGGAGTGTGAAACTGAGTTTCCCAAGATTCTCAAGGACCTCATGATGGCAATGGAGGCACATGGAGCAGCTATATACAAAGGCTTTCCAGTAATGGATGAAGGAGTGGAGTATTGGTGGGTGCAACTTCACTTGTACAAAAACAAGGAAGACAATCACAAAGAAAGGGGATTCTGCATGTACACCAACACTGTAATGCACACCACATTCTTTGAGTCAGCCAGAGATGCAGCTTGGAGGACTATCAAAGAACTAAGTGCTAGAGTCAAGTGCAGAATGCTCAACCTCCAAAAAGACTTAGAGAAAGAGAAGGAACTTACCCAAGAGTTGGAAGCCACCAACCAAGAGTTAAGGGGAGATATAATAGACTTAGTGATGGAATCATGTGAACAGGATAGGTGGATTGCCTCTAGAAACATTGTGATAGCCACCAGATCCAGTGAGATAGGCCTATGAGCACACTTTGTTAGTGGACCACCATCTATCTCCTTATTTTCCAAATGATACCTTAAATAAGTTGGACCTTGATTGATGTAATGGATTTATGTATGCATGACTTGTGTGATGTTTGTGTTCCATGGTTATGTATGAGATGGTTGTCTTGTATTTATCTTAAATTGTGTTGTTCTAACTTTTCAATCTTATAAAATAGATGCCTATTACCATCAGCACCGTTGAGGAGTTCCAGGTTACCCGTTTCGGACCCCGTATCATTGAGCTTACCACTTTGCTCGATCTCCCTCTTCCCACCATCACGGTGTACCCACTCACCAAGTTCGAGAGGAAGGACCTCTGGGGCTTCAAGGTGAACCAGCCAGGACTCCAGACTGAGCCTACTACAGAGGCCATCGTCTTCAAGCTGATGCACGACGACAGGGAGAGAGGCATGGAGGTAGTCATGCAGGACCTGATAGGACGTCTGTTAGGCCGTCACTCCCGACAGGTTAGGGGCACTCACTTCCACGTCTTCGGAAGACGTGATGTTGATGGAGAGTCCATCGACTTTGAGGACGACTCGCGGGACGTAGCAGAGCCGATACGTCTCTATCTCCAGGACTTAGAGTCTCTTATCAGGCACGTGGACACGGACAGGACGGACGTCATGCTCAGCAATGACGAGCTTCTGGTGCAGCTACGCGAGAAGGACAAGCTTTTCGCACAGCAGGACGAGATGATCAAGGAAATGGAGACGAAGTTCGAGGCCCAGGACCGCAAGTTCAAGAGTCAGGAGAAACGCGTCCAGGATAGGAACAAGAAGATCCGGGACATGACCGAGGAACTAAAGTCCAAGGATTTCGAGCTAGAGCAGCAACAGATGGTTATTGAGAGGCTTCGCTCCCAGAAGAGGGCTCTCAAGACCAAGGTCGATTCCTTGACCACTACGATTGAGGAGAACAAGATCGCGATGGAGAACGCAGGTCTTACCTTCGTCAAGGAGGAGATTGATGCTGATGAGTAGACTTGACTACTCGTTTATCTTTCATATTCGTACTTGTTATTTGTGAACTTGTTATTGGACCATCCGACATGTGGATGGCTTGCCACTTGTGTGTTTTATTTCATGAACTTATCATCTGGTTGTTGAACTTTTATTCTTGAGTTGCATGCTATGTGATTTGCTTGTGATGTATTGTGCATAAAACATCTATGGGTATCTCATTCTTATCTATTTGAACAAACCACAGATGCCTCCCCGTCGCGCAAACCCCAACCCCAACAACATCACCCCGGAAATGCAACAAATGATGAATGCGCAAACACAGCTTATGCAAATGATGACAACATTCATCCAAAACCAGAATAACAACAACAACAACAACAACAACAACAACAACAACAACAACAACAACAACAACAACAACAACAACAACAACAACAACAACAACAACAACAACAACAACAACAACAACAACAACAACAACAACAACAACAACAACAACAACAACAACAACAACAACAACAACAACCCCAATAACAACAACAACAACCCTCCGGGTTTTGATATGCTCACCAGGTTTCTGCGTTTGAGGCCAGCAAAGTTTTCGGGGACAACTGATCCCATGGTAGCCAATGATTGGCTACGTTCCGTGAACAAGGACTTAGTGACCGTGGGCTGCACGGATGCTGAAAAAGTCAGGTTCGCAGCACATCTGTTAGAAGGACCAGCTGCCACATGGTGGGACAACTTCCAGATTACCACTCCCTTGGATGAGGTGACTTGGGCTATCTTTGAAGATGGCTTTCGCACTGCTCATATCTCATCAGGAATGATGAGCCTGAAAAAGAAAGAGTTTCACAACCTGAAGCAGCGCCACCGCAGCGTGGCAGAATACATAGAAGAGTTCAACAATCTGGCTCGCTATGCACCGGATGAAGTTGACACAGATGCCAAAAGAAAGGAAAAGTTTCTGGAGGGCTTGAATGATGAGCTGAATCTACAGCTGTCTGTGGCATATGTTCCAACTTATCAGTCTTTGTGTGACAAGGCTGCAATTTTGGAGAGTAAAATGAAGCAAGTCGAGAGTAGGAAGAGGAAACACTCCAACAAGCACAGCTCAGGATCGTCTCACAAACGATCTCACTATGATGACAGTGGCAGCTCGGGATCCCATAAGCATGGGAAATTCAACAAGCACCACAACCACAACCGTCATGACAATAAGCATCATCGTAGTCATGACAATGATAAGTACAAGAACCACAAGAGTGGACATAAGAGCCACCACAGTGGAAGTGGAAGTGGAAGCCAGCCTAAAAAGGACATCAGTCAGGTTGAGTGCTTCAAATGCAAGAAGCTGGGGCATTATGCTAATGAGTGCCCTGAGAAGAAAGTTGAAGGACCTAACAAGCCAAATCCTTTTCAGAAAGGACAGGTTAACCACATCAATGTGGAGGAGGTCTATGTGGAGCCCGATGCCGTTGCTGGTAAGTTCAGACTCAATTCAATTCCAGCATTTGTACTCTTTGACACTGGTGCATCTCATTCATTCATATCAAAAGCATTTGTTGATAGAAATGGGTTTGCATCTGAAAACATTGGGTGTCCAATAAAAGTTAGTTCTCCGGGTGGAGATATGATAGTAAGTCTTGGATGCCGGGATCTTGTCATAGAGTTTGGAAAGCATAAGTTTCCAGAGAGCCTGATAATCCTAGATTCCCAAGGACTAGACGTAATTTTGGGAATGGATTGGATGGCTAAGTACGAAGGAGTACTAGATTGTGCTAATCGTACTGTTGCACTCACAACCCTAGAAGGAAAAAGAATAAAATTCAGGTCAAACTTTGAATCCAAAGGAAGTAAGCTGAATTCTCTTAAGGGGGTTAGCATGGATAGTGTACCAATTGTGTGTGAGTATCCGGATGTATTTCCGTAAGAGTTGCCAGGAATGCCACCAGATAGAGATGTGGAGTTTCTGATAGATTTGGTACCAGGTTCTGGACCAATAGCTAAGAGACCATACAAAATGTCAGTTGATGAACTGAAAGAGCTCAAGAAGCAACTAGGAGAACAGTTACAGAAAGGGTTTATCCAACCAAGTTCTTCATCTTGGGGAGCCCCAGTATTGTTTGTGGAGAAGAAGGATAGAACACAAAGATTATGCATTGACTACTGTTCTCTCAACGAGGTAACCATCAAGAACAAATATCCTTTGCCAAGAATCAACGATTTGTTTGATCAGCTAGAAGGAGCATGTGTGTTCTCGAAAATTGATCTTCGGTCAGGTTATTTTCAACTCAAGATAAGAGAGCAAGACATACCTAAAACAGCTTTCACCACAAGGTATGGATTGTATGAGTACACGGTGATGCCCTTTGGTTTAACCAACGCTCCAGCATACTTCATGAATATGATGAACAAGGTGTTCATGGAATTCCTTGACAAGTTTGTGGTCGTTTTCATCGATGACATCTTAGTCTACTCCAAGAGCAAGGAAGAACATGAAAGACACTTACGCTTGATACTTGAAAAGTTAAGAGAGCATAAACTTTATGCCAAATTCATCAAGTGTGAGTTTTGGTTAGAGGAAGTTGGTTTTCTTGGTCATGTTATGACAAAGGATGGTGTGGCAGTTGATCCTGCCAAAGTTTCAGCTGTGACAGAATGGGAATCTCCCAAGAATGTGAAAGAAGTTCGTAGTTTCCTCGGCTTAGCAGGTTACTACAGAAGGTTAATTGAAAATTTCTCGAAGGTTGCTAAGCCAATGACAGAATTGTTAAAGAAGGACAAGAAATTTGCTTGGTCTGAAGGTTGTGAAGTCAGCTTCCAGGAATTGAAGAAGAGACTTGTGACAGCACCGGTTCTATGTCTGCCAGATTTAGAAAAGGATTTCCAAGTATATTGTGATGCGTCTCATCAAGGTCTGGGTGCCGTACTTATGCAAAATGGTAAAGTTGTGGCCTATGCCTCGAGACAACTCAAAACTCATGAAGTAAACTATCCTACGCATGATTTGGAGTTGGCCTCTGTCGTCCATGCACTCAAAACATGGAGACATTACCTTTTGGGAAAGCGTTGTGAAGTATTCACCGATCATAAGAGTTTGAAATATATCTTCACCCAGAAGGAAATCAACATGAGACAAAGGAGATGGCTAGAACTTATCAAAGATTACGACTTAAGTTTGCAATACCACCCCGGTAAAGCGAATGTAGTAGCAGATGCTCTAAGTCGTAAGACGTTTGTAAATGGCCTTACCAAAGGAGAATTGCCAGATGACTTGTGTAAGAAATTCAAAGAACTCAGATTGGAGATTGTGCCTGAAGGACATCTCATGTCCTTAGACGTTCAACCCACTTTATTGGACAAGGTCCGAGAAGCTCAGAAGACTGATAAGGAAATTGAAAAGATTAAGGAAAATATAAGTTTAGGGAAAGCTAAGAGTTTCCATATAGACGAACAAGGTACTTTATGGCACGGGAAACGTATATGTGTTCCACAAGACCCGGAGTTGCGGAAACTGATTTTACAGGAAGCCCACAACTCTCCGTATTCTATTCACCCGGGAAACACCAAGGTGTACATGGACATGAAAGAAAGATTTTGGTGGAACAATCTCAAAAGAGATATCGCCGAACACATTGCTTTGTGTGATGTGTGTAGTAGAGTGAAAGCAGAGCATCAGAAACCAGCAGGTTTGCTTCAACCACTACCTATTCCTGAATGGAAGTGGGAAAATATTGGCATGGATTTCATTACCGGATTACCAAGGACCAGGTCAGGGTATGATTCTATATGGGTAGTAGTGGATCGCCTAACTAAAGTGGCTCATTTTATACCCGTGAAGACAACTTATACAAGTGCCAAGTTAGCCAAGATCTACATGGGCAGAATTGTGTGCCTTCATGGTGTGCCTAAGAGTATTGTGTCTGATATAGGAACTCAGTTCACTTCTCACTTTTGGAGACAACTTCATGAATCTTTAGGAACGAGGTTGGAATTCAGCACTGCTTTTCATCCTCAAACTGATGGACAAACAGAAAGGACTAATCAGATTCTTGAAGACATGTTGAGGTCATGTGCCTTAGACTATGGAGCAAGTTGGGATGAAAGTCTGCCCTACGCAGAGTTCTCTTACAACAACAGTTATCAATCTAGTATTGGGATGGCACCATTTGAGTTTCTCTACGGAAGGAAGTGTACCACCCCATTGCTATGGAATGGAGTGGGAGAAAGAAGTTTATTTGGACCTGATCTTATCAAAGACGCCGAGGAGAAGGTCAAATTGGTTAAGGACAGGTTGAAAATAGCACAGTCCCGACAGAAAAGCTACGCGGATTCTAAGCGTAGAGAAGTCACCTACGAAGTTGGGGATAGAGCTTATCTTAGAGTATCACCACTTCGTGGAGTGAAAAGATTTGGAGTCAAAGGAAAGTTGGCACCAAGATATGTTGGGCCATTCAAGATTCTGAGTCGCAAGGGAGAAGTTGCATATGAAGTTGAATTGCCAGAATCTCTGTCAGCTGTCCATAATGTGTTTCATGTGAGTCAGTTTAAGAAATGTCACCCAGAGATGGAAGAATCATCTTTGAAGGATACCATACCCTTGGAAGAAGTCCAGCTAGAAAGTGACCTCACCTATGAGGAAAATCCTGTCAAGATTCTTGAGACTGCAGAAAGAGTCACAAGGACAAAAACTATCAAGTTTTGCAAGGTACAATGGAATAATCACTCCGAAGAGGAAGCAACATGGGAAAGAGAAGATGATCTTCGTAAAGACCACCCTCACCTATTTGCTAGCCAATCCGAATCTCGAGGGCGAGATTCATCTTAAGGGGGTTAGATTTGTAACATCCCTAAATTCATATTCCAAAAAATACATTCATATCATCCTTGCATTCATCATCATTTAGGGTTTTTCTCAAAATCATCTCAGGAACAGAAGCTTTTGTGGCTCATTATTTTATGTATGAAAACCCTATCCTTTGTGCTACATGCTATTGGGAAAGATGTTGTTATTCATTCAGAATGATTTGAATTCAAACTTAAGTGGTCTCAAAAGCTTGAACAAAATATCAAAAGCAAAATATGAATTTAAAACATATTCTATGCCTATTATCACCTCTCATAAAGGCATAGTTTAACTTATTTTCAAAAAGACCCAAGTGTTCTGAATTGTTCAGATGTGTTTGACACTCATTTAAGAACAAGTTTTATTGTACAAAAGTTCTGTAAAGCTTTGGATTCAAACAGACTTGAATTTGGGTTTAAAAACCATTTCTAGAAATTCAATCTGAAAAAGAAAAGGAATTAAGAAGAAAAAAATAGCCAAACCAGCCAATCTGGCCGACCCAGCCCAACACGGCCCAGACTAGCCCAGTAGTGCACACCCCGCGAATCGTTTTCTTTACCCACTCTCGCACCCACCATCTCACTGACAGAAGGGACCCGCTTCCACTCCCCTCTATCGTTGACAACCGTGGCCCACTCGAGCATCGTCGTCTCCACCCCGACCTGTTCGTCCCCAAATTGACGCGGCCGTTTCCTGTTGATTACGCAGATTAAATTCGCGTTAAAGCACGAGTAATTCTCGCTCACGACCAGGCTACTTAAACCCCCTCTGCCCCCTCTCTCTTCTCCCCCGAACCCCAAGCACAGAGCGCCCCCAGGCTGCACGAATTGCTCTCTGCAACCCCGCCGTCTCCGACGAGCTGCCGCAGCAATTCCGGCCACCTCCGACCACCCCTCTACCTCTGCTTCACACAAACAGACTCCACTTGATCTCACGCACCTCCTAACACTCCTGGTTTGCTCGCAGGTGACCCAGAACGTCGGCTACGCAAACGACTGACCGCCACCGTCTCCAGCTTCAACTCCGGCGGGCTCCAGCGGTAAGTCCAGACCGTCCCGAACCCTGTTTTTCACGCATGCATCTTCGCCGTGGTCTTCTGCATCTGACCACATCCTCCGTTTGCCTCCTAGTGATCTACAACGTCGCCTTCGACCTCAAGCAGAGCCACCGTTGCCAGATCCAACTCCGGCGAGGAATCCACCGCAACCCTGAGCGCCCCTTGCCGAGCTGTCCACAAGTTGAGCATCCCCACGTCCTTGCGGTCTCGGTGAGTACCTTCCCTGTCCTCCTAGTGACCTGTATCGCCGGCGCCGCTACCGTCTGGTCGTCGCCGCCGCGCGCAGCCGCTAAGCGCCGCCAGATTTTGGCTTGGTGAGTTAGGCCGTAGAATCTATATCGTAGGGCTAGGAAAGAATTTTAAACGAAGGGGTAGGCGCGCATCTGAGCCGCCAGATCCCACTTAGATCGTGCGGTCCGCAGGACCCGATCCAACCGAAGCGGTACGCGCCAATAGGGACGCGACGCGTGGCAAGAGTTAAAACTAAAAACAGAATTAAAACCAGAATTTGATCCAAATTTCAAATGCTTATAACTTTTGATTGCCACGTTGGAATTTTGCAAACTTTATACCATTGGATTCAGTGAAACAAGGCCTTTCTGATTATGCAAAGTGTTTAACAAATAGTAACCATTAGAATGACTTTATTTGTAGAAACATATTTAAGACTATTTTTGAGTGTGGATTTAGTTTAATAGTTTGTTTTGGGATAAATAAGTTTAGTTGGCAAACTTGTGACTTGTTAAGCTTCTGTAAACATGTGCATACTTGGTAGAATTTTCAAAATCACCACTTGGTAAATTCTTGCATACATGCATTCATATTATTTTTGATTGTATATAATTGTGTGTAATTGTATGCTATAATTTTTGTGTAGATTTTGCTAGTGATTGTGATTGTGAAGAGTGCTACTCTCCCCACTACCAAGGCAAGTGATATTTTCATGAATATTTATATCCTATGTTTTGTACTAGCATTAGATATTTTGCTAAGTCTTGCATGCTATTTTTGCCTAATGCTAAGTTGGGAAATCCTAAGTAGTGTAGAATTGTAGAATTGCTAGGGAATTTTCCTAAGTTAAGTTATCTTACCATGCTTAGCCTAGCTATTTAGCAAACAAGGGTTGGTGAAAATCTATACTTACTATGATGAAAATATTCTAAGTCATGAGACTTATACTTTCCTAATAAAACAACTAAGTCAAATGAACCTCCTGGGTGGAATGGAAGGATTGGGTTATGTTGAGTGGTTACACAAGGCCATGGACTTGGGTTGTGTATCTCACTTGTGGTATGCCACCCAGGCACAAAGGGATTTGGAGGCCAAGTGTTGAGAAAGCTTACAGTGCAACCACTTGGCAATATGGGCTCTGCCATGACCATATAGGTTGCTAGAACTTAGTCACTTGGACAGTTGGTGGTAGTGGGAATGATAGGTTGGAGCGCGTCCATTTGACTAAGGAAAGGCTTCTGAAAGGTCCTGTCTTGGGAAACCAAGTCTGGTGGGGAAAGTGCACAACCTCTGCAGATGGAAAACCTAAGTACTTAGCCTAGTCCAAGGCAATGGACAACTTGAGCATCAAGACATGGAAGCTACAAGAATCTCATCACTCCAACTTCTAAGTAAAATTTGTGGGAGAACAAGGGTGAAGGACCCCAATGTCTATTGGTGGTTCCTTGGGAAGTTTTTGATAAAGAAAAACTTAGTGATTTCAACTAATAGGTAAAACCTATTTTCAAGCAAAGCAAGCCAAGCTACACTTAGCCAAATGCATATAGTAATATAGTCCACCTAAAATATACTAAGGTATCACTTGCCAATACTATTCCAAAGTATTGACCCTCTGTGGCTGTAACTTGTGATGTTGCAGGTTACTCCGATGATGAGTAGGAGTCATGAGTCTACACTCAACATGCTTGCATGTGGCACATGAAGATGAAGACTTATGTTTATTTACTTATTCCTTAAACTCTTGTATTAGGCCTATGGCCATGAGTTGTAAAAGACTATGTTTTATCTCTGGAATGAATGTAATAAACGACCTTTGTATCTGTGTACTTCATCTTAAACTGTGGATGCTAGCATTGATCCAGGGACTAGCAATTGCAATCACAGGGATCCTTTCCTTTATAAAGGAGGGGTCTAACACTCTCTATGCATGATCTTAGTGTAATCATCAGCTTTGTAATCTAGTTGAATAAGTAGATCTACTCTGCTACTCAATTGATTTAATTATTGTAATCTCCGCTTATCCCCACGTGTGTGAAGTTGACAGTGTGCACACCGTGTGGCACTTAGGCTAAAGATTACAGAATACTTATCATGAGTTATATTTTGAGTTGGATGTCTCTATGAAATTGTGGTGTTTGTTGGAACCATCTAGCTCTCAAAGTGATAGTGTGGGGTTACCTAGATGGGGAATGCGAACTTTAAGGAGAGCTTATGTAGCCCTACCGTGGATTGGAGTTATCCAACCGGAGAGTAGTTCAGACTAGCATAATGAAGAGAAGATATTTATATGAGAGTGTCCACTAGTGAAAGTATGATCCCTAGGCCTTGTTTCTAAGCATTGAAACACCATTTACAATCAGTCCTGCTACATGTTTGCTTGCTTCCATTTTTACTTCAGATTGCAATTACTACTTATAATCATCCATATTACTTGTATTTCACTATCTCTTTGCCGAACTAGTGCACCTATACACCTGACAAGTGTATTGGGTGTGTTGGGGACACAAGAGACTTCTTGTATCTTGATTGCAGGGTTGCTTGAGAGGGATACATTTGACCACTTCCTCCCTGAGTTCGATAAACCTTCGGTGATCCACTTAAGGGAAACTTGTTGCTGTTCTACAAACCTCTGCACTTGGAGGCCCAACATTATCTACAAGAATAGAAGTGCGTAGACATCAAGTACATAGACCTTGTGAAAAGAATCAAATCGAAGAAGAATATTGTATCCACCACAGGAATGAAAAAACTAGAACGTGGAATAGGGCTCTAAATGATCTTGGTAAAAAGGTTTGTGCCCTCTATCTTTTTTTTTGTGAACTTTGCTATAAAGTGGGTCAATTCAATTTTCAATGCTTAGGCCATGATAATAGCCTTTCTAATCCAATGAGTACGGCAAGTTTTTATTGTGATAACATGGTCACTCTTAATCAGCATGATGAACTTACATTATTTTTGGGGTGTGAAGAGCTATCAAGAAAAACTTCTTTGGTAGATATGATTTCTTTTGATATGAATAGCGTCCTGCATGGTTGTCATCTTTACTGTGTTGATAATTGCCACGCAAATACTTACATACAAAATATTATAGAAGATGATATTTTACCAAAATATGACAGGACTAATATGTGCTTTGTTCTTATTAATGAAAGGGTGGAATCCTCCAAAGTTTCTTCTATTGTCTCTAACCATAAACCAAGGTATATGGAGAAGCTTCCTTTCTAGCCTCTCCCCCTAAAGAAGGGAATAAGAAGAAGAGGAGGAGTAAAAGGAGAGAGGAAACGGTATTTCCCCTAAGCATGTTGATCCTATTATAGTTTTTCTGATGAGTCTGAACTCGATGATGTTCATATGCCTGTTACCTATAGTAGTGATCATGATTAGGAAAAGCACACTACTTTTGATATTCAAAATCTCTTTGGTACCAATTCTGAAAATGATGATATTAATAACTGTTGTACTATTAGTACTATCCATGTTCCTTCCAATGATAATATGTTTACAAATGAACACACTTTGGAAGATAACTATTCTATTGCTTATGATGATATTATACCTCCAATATATGATGATCACAATGATGAATATGATATTTTCAGTCCACCTACTATTGAGGACAAAATTAATTATGATTACAATATGCCTCCTATATTTGATGACTATGGTGATGAGAATAATAATGATAGCTATTTTGTTGAATTTGCTCCCACTACAATTAATAAGAATGGCTATGCCTATGTGGAGAGTAATAATTATTATATGCATGTGGCTCATGATAAGAATGTTTTATGTGATAGTTATATTATTAATTTTATTCATGATGCTACTGAAAGTTATTATGAGAGAGGGAAACATGGTTTTATGCATCTCAATAATATTAAGTTTCCCCTCTTTTGTTGAAAATTTCGAAGTTGCACTTGTTTTGCTATCTTATGCTTTTTGCTTAGAACTTTTTAGTTCTTCTTTGTAGATTTGTGAGACAAGCTCACTGATCTTAATTGATTATTATCTTTGTGAGTTGTTTCAAATAAGTCGATTGGTGTTGGAAGAGAGTAGGAAGATTCATGCTTATAGTGGTACAAAAGGAAGCTTGTTTTGACTGTGGCTTAGACTTTATCATGTCATGTTAGATGTTGCTTTGACTATATGCTTAGTCTTATTGTTGTAGCATGACTTGTTTCAAACAATTGAGATTGCTTGATGTGCCACGAAAGAATCATGCGTTGTTTTAGCATACAAAAGCATAGTATTGTGGTATTCTCCTTTGATGCTTTATTCGGGTTGACTTGTGTAGAGGTCCCAACCTTTAATAAGGTAGAGACCCCTGTGTTTACAATGCTAGTCCCTGGATCAATAGCTAGCATCCACGGTTAAGATGTAATATCAAGAAACAAAGGTCATAGTACAACTTTATAACCAGGAATAAAATAATTCATTACATCTTACATAGCTCATTTGGCTATCTCATTACAATGCAGCAGAAATAACTATAGCATGGGGTCCTTCATATTCAAAGTGCCACAGGCAATCATGTTGGTTGTAGACTTGTAATCCTATTCAACACACTTCACTAACATCAAACAAACCTGCAACATAATAAGTTGCAGCCACAAGGGTCAATACATTTGAATTGTATTGGCAAGTTTCACTACTATGTAGAAATAAGTGGATCCTATCATTACATGCATATTTGGCTAAGTAGGGTTTAGGCTCATTTGCAGAAAGCAATATAGTTTTATCCTATATTTTCAAAATAGTTTTAATATTTTGAAAAATCTTTCTGAACTCCTTGGAAAACTCCAAGTGCTTCTAATCCCTTGTTGTCACCATCAAGTTTTACTTTGAGAAATTGGAATGTCGAGATCTTCCATATCTCCAGGCCTTAGTTGCTCAAAGTTGTCCGTAACCAGGGACACGACTAAGTACTTAGTATTTTGATCTTCTGCAGAAGTTGTACACTTTAACCACATGACACAATCTCGTCTTGACGCCACCAGTGGCCGCTGGATAAGTACTCACCAAAATGGATTACCGGCAAATCGAGAATGTGACAAAGTCTTTCCAGAGAAGTCCTCCCAATACACAATGCTAGCTCGTCTTCCAGGCACCAATGTAAGGATATATTTTCCTGTACACCATTCTAGTTAACCTGAAGATGCCAATGCATGGGTCTTCCACTATGTAGTTGACTAAGCCAGAGCCCATTTAGCATGTGGTTTACACGGAAGACACTGTACGAGAAACATGTTTAATCTCTAAGTCCCTGGGTGGTTTTGTTCTAGTGCACATACAAAAAGATAGCCATATAAACATGGTTCCCTTTGTTTCCACCTTGTCCAAAACTTGAGTATCCTCTTTCCACCCAGGTGGTTCATTGAGTACTTGTTTTATTATATAAAACATATATTTTTCCAACAATTCATATAATCATACCATGTATTCCATCCCAAGTCTATATCAGGGCTAAGCATACTACAACTACATTGTTTTTCACTAAGGAGGATATAAGGATATCCTAATAGGATATAGCATAGCATAGAAATATAGTAGTCCTATCATGCATGTTACAAAAATCCACTAAGTGTAATGAAAATAGTAGGACATGGATGATAGTGTCACTTGACTTTTTAGTAGAGAATATTGGTTCACTCCTTGATCTTGCAAATATCACACTCTTCTAACTTCACTACAATTCAATCAAGCAAACACATATTCAACTAGCATTCAAAACACTTCACCACATAAAATAACAAAACAAGGCAATGCATGCAAGCATGCAAAAGATTGTTTTATTTGGAAAAGTGGTTTCTAGTAGGCTCTAAACATTTTAAATATCATATTGGTCATTTACAAAAGTGGTAAAACCATTTAAATTCATGTTGGTGAAAATGGCCACTTTAAGTCATTTTTGTTTTGCTAGGACTGATTTAAATCAGAATGATAATCCCTACTGTTTGTAAAATATTTTTAAACACAACATGTTAGTGTTTTAAGGTCAAGTGTCTAATATAAAACCATTTGCAAAAGGTTTCACCCCATAAACCAACTTTATACCAAAGTGATATTTTATGTTGTTGGAAATGCCTTTTAGCAAAGTAATAATTTTATAGGGTTCATCAAATATTTTTTTTAAATCTCAAAACTTGGTGTTTAGGGTCAGCGAGTTTAATTCAAATCATTTTCCAAAGATTTTACTCAAAAAGTATTTTTAACACATAAACAATATTTTTATTTGACTAGAAATGCTCTTATTCAAAGATTTATTCTTTAACTTCACAAAATACATTTTTAAATCCATAAGTTGGTTTCTATGGTTAGTAGGTTCAAAAAAAACCACTTAGCAAAGATTTCACCTTAAAAATATTTCTAGAACAATTTTTATATTCAAATTATGCCTACACAAGTTTCTGCAAAAACAACTATTTTACCAGAAGCAATTTATTAAACAAAGTGCATGGTTGGAAAGTACTTGTTCTGCTGATGCCAGTGATATAAAATTTGCAAAATTTGGACGTGTGGATTAAAAGTTATGAATTTTACAAGTTTGAATATCTAATAGACACATTTCTGTTTTTAAAACAAAGTACTGACCCCGTGGCGCTTTCTTACTAGCTGAAAATGGTTCGCGCAGATCGATCTCTGTGGGTCGTTGGATTTCATGCGGCACAGAACTCTCCATACCGTTTCTCTAAATGAAACTATCGTGTCCGCTGGATCAGCATCTAACGGCTCTCAGCAGCTCTACCAGGATCTGGCGGAGCGCTCTGTCTGAGGTGGTCCGGCCATTCTAGGAAGCGAGAGAAGGGGAGGAAGGGCTCACCGGATTCGCAACATCATGGTGGTGCTCAAGGTGTTCGTCGTTGGGCAGGGGGCGCACAGGGACGGAGTGGATTGCTCGTCGGAGTTCTTGTCTGTGTCGGGTTCCTCTGGTCGTCGACGGGGGCGAGGCTACAGGTCATGCCGAGGCAAACGGAAGGGGGCGTTAGACGCGGGCGAGTGTGTAGATCACGGGAGCATCATCGAGAGGGAGAGGCGAGGTCGGAGTTACTGGGGAAAAGGTCGCCGGAGTTGCGGGGTCGTCGGTGGCGCACGGTTGGAGACGTTGCCGATGTTCTAGAACGAGCGCGGCCGAGTTGGAGGTACTGGTGGATGCGCCTGGTGCTGGCGAGTACCCTAGTGGAAACCAGGGGCAGTGGAGGTGGGCGTTCTCGCCGGAATCGACGTTGGAAGCTCGCCAGAGACAGTGGAGTGCAGCGCGAAATTTAGGAAGCCTAGGGGCAGAGGGGAAGTGGCGCCTGGGGGAAAAGAGAGAGGAGATGCGGGCGTTTATGTACACGTGATTACTGGTGAGAATTGATCGCTCATTTACACGAATTCATCGTCGGAGTTAACGTCTGGGAACGGCAGCGAGGAATGGGGGAGCTGGTCGCAGGGTGGAAACGAAGAACAGTCGTGTGGGGTCCGTTCGTCAGCAAGGTGGGGGAAAGTTATGTGGGTCCTACTGTCAGCGACTGCGCGGGTTCATGGCTGAGTGGAAAACGATTCGATGCGGGGGAGAGCAGGAGGGCTAGTTTGCTGGGCTGGACTGGGCCTGATTCTTGGGCTGGGTTCGTTTCATTTTTTTGTACAGAATGTTTTTCTTTTTCTATTTTGAATTTCTATTTTGCTTTCTATTCAAATAATTCAAACTCCATTTAAATTCAAACCTTTGCCAAACTTTAAATATATTTTAATACTGTTATTTAACATATTCTAAAGTCAAATTTAGAATATTTCTTTAATTCTTTTTAGGGTCTATTATTTATTTTAAAAATAGACATTTGTCTTTATTTCAAGTAGGATTTAATATGTTTTAAAACTCTATTTGAAATCTAAATTTTTACCAAACCTTTTCAGTAGGTTTTATTAAAAATAAAACACTTTGAAATATAATTTAAAAAACTTTATTATGTTTTAATGTTCATTTTAAATGGGAAAATGTCTTTACCTAAATGAAATTGGATAATAAATCCTCATGATTTTATTTAAATAATATTTTACTCTTTTTATTAAACAAAAATATTTTATTTTATTTGCTTGGCCAAATTTTAATTTGGCTCTTAAAATAGTCCTTATTTAATATTTCTTCCTTTGCTTATAAAAACCATATCTTTTTAGTTAAAGATCCAAAAATGGTGATTCCAACTTTTATAACTCTATTTATTATTTGTTTATCTTTTTAAATCCCTTTAGGATTATATTTGATCAAAATAGGTTTTGATGTTTCCATTTGGAATCAAAAAGTTTCTTTTCACCCTAAATTTCAACATTTATTTATTTTTGTTTATTTATTTTTCACATTTCAAAATTTGGAAAATTTTGGGATGTGACAACTTGGCACATGCTTACACCATGTTAAGACTATGAACCAATCACCTTAGCCTTTATGATCATTTATTTTTTGACTTGTGATATCACTTTATGCTTTAATTAATAATGTTTTGTCGCTTTGCATGATTATGGCCATTATTGCTCTCTTAGTTGGTCGCTCCTAGTCTTTTGCTAGCCTCCACTTGTACTGGGTATGAGCTCTACTCGTGCATCCTACTCCCAAGAAACCAATTTATTCCCAAGAGTCCACTATAAATTCCTATGCATGGTGTGTTACACCATTCCAAGTATATTCATGTGTCTATTTGTCTTCCAAATTAAACTTTTGTTATGTGAAAATTAGTGATTAAAGCTCTCACGAACTTGATGGCACACTTATTTTCTTGCACTTAATAAACTTGAACCATTGTGCCATCTATGTTGCTTATATGCTTGCAAATTATAAGTTGGGAGTTAGAAGAACCATGCTGTCATGGGGAACGCTTTCAACACGTGTACATATCTATCCAGTTGATATCATGATCTTTTGTTTATGGATGTCGGCAGTGTGAAATAAAAGGGGATCTTGTAAGTCCATGGAATATTGTATATGTGTTAGATAAACACCTGGGCGGCTAGCCTAAGCCCTACCTAACCAGGGTGGAAACTTGCAGCATAACCATAGTGAGCAATCTATGAAGCATCTTCAGAAAAAAAAGAGAAAAAAAAAGCACCATGCTCATGGTAAATAAAAAGATCGCAGAGATGCTCATTGTCTATTGCCTTGTCATTTTGATATGGGATAGCTCCCGTGTCATGGGGCAAGGGGTACCCCGTTGACGGTTCTCTATGATACACATATACTTACAATGACAAGAACTTGCTTTTGACTAAACTTGAGTAGCATGAGGAACGGCCCTCGTACTCAAGGGACATGAGATTTTCAACTTATGATCTGTCAAGCATACAACTCATATTTGTCTCACTTTAACCTTAATAACTTCAAGATGCTTATGATAGGGGCAATGAGAGCTCAAAGCTAGTAAGTAGCATGATTTTTGGAAGCTCTTTATGAAACTTGAAATCCCTACTTCCCTCTGTGAAGGGCCATTCTTTTTACTTTTTGTTGAGTCTCCATATTCTATCTTTATGCACCAGTTAAGAGAGCATAGTTTTCATTCTTAGTTCAATGTGCATTGTCCCAAAACTTATTGATTAATTCATAATCATGGTATTGCTTGTTTTTAAATTATTTGTATCTAGTCACCCTTATGAACTTTGAAGGTGTCCTATGCATTTATGTTTTGCTATTCCATGAGGGACAAGCTGAATACCACTCATTTTTTATGCGGCTTAGAACACTGTAGAGCTTCGTTGGGAGACCCCAAGAGGAAGGTATGATGAGTACAACAGCAAGTCTTTTCCTCAGTAAGAAACCAAGTTTATCGAACCAGTAGGAGGAAGGAAACGACTCAAAGGTGTTGCTAGCAACTGGAAACCTGCACAACACAAACTCAAGACTTTGCCCCCAATGAATAGTGAAGTTGTCAATCTCACCGGTTTGCTATAAACAAAGGATTAACTGTATGGTGTGGAAGGTAATGTTGGTTTGCAGAAAGTAAACAGTAACAGTGGAATATGTATCAATGGTAAAGATTGGAACGGGGTCCATAGTTCACTAGAGGTGTTATCCTTAAGATAAATAACATGGCATGCTGGGTAAACAAATTATAGCGGGGCAATTGACAGGACAGAGTAAGGCATAACAATACAATACAATACTATACATTCATGATCCTATGAGATTTGATTGGGAAATACAACAAGATACATATACCACCATCCAACTGCATCTATGACTTGTAATCCACCTTCAGGTTATCATCCGAACCCCCTCTAGTATTAAGTTGCAAGCAAAGGATAACTGCTTTAAGCAAAGTGTGTAAAGTAAACAATCCACTTGTTCCATGAACAAGAGATCATTGTTTCTCCCTAGTAGAAACATAACATATACAACCTTAGAGTTTTCTGTCACTTCCCCGGATTAAATAGAGGCATGAACCCACTATCGAGAAAAAATAATATTCCCTCTTGGAGTCACTAGCATCTACTTGGCCAAGATAGCTACTAGAAACGGAGAGCATGCAAGATCACAAACACCACAGACATGATAGAATCAATAAGATAGAATCATTAACCAATCTGACATAGTAATCTCAATATCCATTGGATCCCCGCAAACACAACATGCATGATTACAAATAGATAATCTTGATCATGAATTGAGCTCACAAGATCTAAACATGGTAGCACAAAGGAGGAGAAACAACCATCTAGCTACTACATGGACCTGTAGTCCAAGGTGGAACTACTCACGCATCATACCGGAGGCTGTTATGGTGATGAAGAAGGCCTCCTGGATGATCTCTCCCCTCCGCCAGGGTGCCGGGAAGAGCTTCAGATCCCCCCCCCCTCCGATCTAGGGACGATGGTGGTGGTGCTACGGACTATTTCATGGAATACTGGTCGGGTACTTAGGGTTTTAGTATTGGGGCCTTCTTATAGGCGAAGAGGGAGGCTGAGGGGTGCCCAAGGCGGCTGCACCTCCCCCCCCCCACACACACACATAGGCGTGGGCCAGGCCTGGCCGTGCGGCCAGGGGGTGTGGCGCCCTCGAGGCCCTACTCCGTCTTGTCTTTTGGCTCCGTGTTCCCCACGGTAAAATATTGACTTTGGCTTTTGTCCCGTCCAATTCCGAGAATATAGATTTTCTGCCTTTTCTAGAACCAAAAATAGAAGAAAACATGCAACTGGCACTGTGGCATCTTGTTAATGGGTTAGTCCCAGAAAACATATAAAAATACCTCAAAGTATAGACAAAGCAAAAGCAAAGTAGATACTAAACAAGCATGGAACATCAAAAATTATAGATACGTTTACGACGTATCAAGCATCCCCAAGCTTAACTCCTGCTCGTCCTCGAGTAGGTAAGTGATAAAAAGAATATTTTTTGAGGTGACATGCACCATCAAAATCAAGATCAAACCATTTGCAAGCATTGAAAGTTGGGATCAAAGAACTCTAAACATGAGCATGAAAGAAGAAGTTCTAACAGCAAGACAAAGTAACTATGCATGCAACATGAAAGGCTACAAACAAAGATCATGAATAACAATGCATTAAATGACGCTTGTTTGTTTCACATATAGAAAACAGAGCATAGTGGCATTCATCTTGTCCCTCATGGAGTAGCACATAAATGCATAGGACACCTTCAAAGTTAATAAGAGTGACTAGATACAAATAGTTCATGAGCAAGCAATATCAACAATATGAATCAATCAATAAGTATTAGGACAATGCACATAGAACTAAGAATGGAAAGTATGCCCTCTTAATTGTTGCCTAAGGATATGTCACATCCCAAAATTTTCCAAATTTTGTAATGTGAAAAATAAATAAACAAAATAAATAATTGTTGGAATTTAGGGTGAAAAGAAACTTTTTGTTTACAAATGGAAACTTAAAATCCCATCTTGAACAAACTTTAGTTAATGTTTGAAACCAACTAAATTCAAATCAAGTGAAATGCATTCTTCATAATTGCATCTAGAAATTTAAACACTTGGAAAATAAACCAAAACCCTAATGGAAGAAAAACATTTTCAAGTTATCTCTAAGCTTATGGATTTTACCCATATAAAAATTTGTCAACAAACATTTGCAAATGATAAAGAATGACAAATAGAAATATTATAAAACCATAGAAATTGGTTTCACTTAATTTGGAGCCATAGATAAAATCTTATGAATTTAATACGATAAGGAAATTGAATTTCCAAAGACAATAAAGAACCTATCTAAAAACCCATACCAAATGGTGAGCAAATAATCCTAAAGAGATTTAAAAGGATAAACAAATATTAAATAAGGTTTTTCAAATTGGAATCACCAAGTTTGGATCTATAAATAAAAAGATATGGCTTTTATAATATAAGGAAGGAAATATTAAATGAGGAATATTTAAAGACCAAATTAAAACTTGGCCAAAAGCAAATGGAATAAATATAATCCAAATCCAAATAAAATAAAAGGATAAATGATTTCCAAATAAAATAAAATGGCATTAACCAAATTCTATCCCTATTTGAATAAAGACAAATCTCTAATAAGAATGATTAATTAAATCTTGGGAAAATAGTATTTGGAATTCACCCAAGTGAAATCAAAGTTATTTAATTAACTTAAATAAGATCAACGAAATCTTCCAAATAAATTTCTGGAATTAAAACTATATTTAATTTCATTGGAATAAAGACAAATACCCAATTTTAAATGATTAATAAATCATATTAAAGACATTCCTTATAATTCAAGGTGAATTATTTTACTCCCAAATAAACAAATAAAACCTACTAAAAAGATTTGGAAGGATTTAGATTTCAAATGGAGTTTGAAAAACATTATTAAATCTTATTTGAATTAATACAAGGGCCTATTTTAATTAATTAATATCTCCTAAAAAGAATAAATATATTATTCTAAATTTGACTTCAGAATGTGTTATTAAACATTATTTGAATATACTCAAAGTTTGGTTGAAGTTTGAAATTCAAAAGTTGTTTGAATTGATTAAACAAAATCAAAACAGATTAATAGAAAAAGAAAAAGGGAAAAACATTCATATCAAAAAAAATGAAAACGAGCAGCCCAGCCCAGCTAGCCCAGCAGCCCAACTCTCTCCTCTCTTCCCCGAAACGTTTTTCTCACCACAGAAGGAACCCGCAAACCCACTGACGAGCTGGACCCACTCTCCCTCTCTCTCTCTCACTGACGCTGAACCCCACCTGCCAGGTTCCTCTTCCTCACCCGCGAAGACTACGCCCTCGTCGTCGTTTCTGCATTGATTTCGCAAGTTGAATTCTCGATTAATGGCGCAATAACCCAGCCCCGCGACCACGCCTACTTAACCGCCTCTCCCTCCTCTCCGTTTCTCCCTCAATCCCCCACCCTAGTGCGCCCCCGGGCTGCCTAATTTTGCGCTGCACCGCCACTGTCTCCGGCGAGCACTTCCATCGATTCCGGCCAGACCCTGCCGCCCCTCGCCCCCTCGACCACACGAGCTTGTCCCACAGACTCTGGCGCATCTCCCAGTACACCTAGCTCAGCCGCGCAAGCTCCCTAGCGTCGGCAACCTCAACGCCACTCGCCACCGTCTTCGGCTTGAACTCCGACGAGTGCCCCAGGTAACTTCCGTCCGCCCCTTCCCCTCTCGTTGACACACGCAGGTTCTACTCTCACTCGCGTGTCTAACGGACCCATTATCTCGCTCTCCTGTGCCTTGTAGCCCCGCCCCCAACGACGACCAGAGCATGCCCGACGCTGTACAGACTCCGGTGAGCAATCCACGTCACCACCGTGCGCCCCTCGACGAGCCACCACCACGTTGAGCATCGACACGATCCCCTGAACCCGGTGAGCTACCCCTCTCTCTTTCTAACCCCCTGTATCGCCGGCAACCTCGCTTGTCGAGCGCGCGCCGCCAGCACCGCCAGTTAATGGCTAGTGTGCTGTGCACCGTAGGATCCAGATCCAAGCGCCACGAAAGATTCATAAACAAAGGGGTACTAGTGTCTCTGTACCGCACGGTTTCATTTTGATCCAACGCCTCACAGCACGCGATCCACGCGAACCGTTTTTGTCCAATGAAAAACAGCCACGTGGCCCAGTCTGTTTATAAAAACCAGAAATTGTTCTATTAGATGACCAAACTTGTAAATTGCATAACTTTCAAACCACACGTCCAAATTTTACAAATTTTATATCAATGGAATTAGCAATACAAGTACTTTCCAACCATGCCCTTTGATTAGTAAATTGCTTCTATTAAAATGATTGTTTTTGCAGAAACTTGTGTAGGAATGTTTTGAATATAAAATTCTTTCTAAAATTATTTTGGGGATAAAATATTTGGCAAATGGTTTGTTTTGAACCTACTGACCATATAAATCAATTTGTGGTTTCAAAAATATATTTGGTAAAGCAAAATAATAAATCTTTGAATAAAAGCATTTCTAGCCAAATAAAAATGTTGATTATGGTTTAAAAATGATTTTGGAGGAAACCCTTTGGGAAATGTTTTGGATTAAACTCTCTGACCCCAAACACCAAGTTTTATGAATTAAAAATGTATTTGGTGAACCCTATAAATATTGTTGCTTTGCTAAAGGCATTTTCAACCACATAAAATATTGATTTGGTTTAAAAATGGTTTATAGGTAAAATCTTTTGCAAATGGTTTTGCCACTTTTACAAAATGACCAATAAGTGTGTTAGAATGTTTATAACCCATTATAAACCACTTTTCCAAATAAAACAATCTTTTGCATGCTTGCATGCATTGCTTTATTTCTATTATTTTATGTATTGTTTGCTTGAATGGTAGATTGAAATTGTGCCTTGCTTGATTGAATTATAGTGATTTGAAGAGTGTTAATATTTCAAGGACAAGGAGTGAACTTATATTCTCTACCAAAAAGGCAAGTGATGCTTCATACTTTTGTCCCATTATTTTCATTATGCATTAGTGATATTTCTAAGTAGGACTTGCATGGAATTTTTGCTAAGTATAAACTATGCCATGGGAAATCCTAGTAGATGAAACCTTAGTAGAAATTTCCTAAGTTAAGATTCCTACTACTATCATGCTTAGCTTAGCTAGTAGAAAACAAGGGTGGAATATATTCATGCTATGGAATATTTCAAAGTTAAGGACTTGTGTTTTGTTTAATAAAACAACTAAGTGAATGAATCACTTGGGTGGAATGGAAGGAATGGTTTGTGTTGAGTGGTTACACAAGGCCCATTTCTATGGTTTACCTTGTGTATCTCACTTGTGGATGGCCACCCAGGAACAAAGAGATTTGAGATGTCAAATGTTGAGAAGCTTCAAGTGCAGCCACTTGGCATTATGGGCTCTGCCTGGATCATATAGGTTGTAATAACTTAGCCAAATGGACAGTTGGTGGTAGGGGATTATAGGTTGGAACGCGTCCATTCTGGTGTAAGGGAAGGCTTCTGAAAGATCTTGTCTTGGTGAAACCAAGTCTTGTGGGGAAAGTGCACCACCTCTGTAGAGTGTAAAGTACTTAGCCATGTCCCTGGTAAAGGACAATTTGAGCATCAAGACATGGAAGCTATCAAGAATCTCCTCATCAAAATTTCTAAGTTAAAAACTTGTGGTTGAACAAGGGTTGAAGGATCACCAATTTCTATTGGGAGATGCCTTGGGTGATTTTTGACAAACAAAAACTTAGTGTTTTCAAATGATCAGGAAAATCTATTTTGAGAAATGCAAGCCTAAGCTCCACTTAGCCAAATGCATATAGATGATAGACTCCATTATACTACCATAGTATCACTTGCCAATACAAATTCAAATGTATTGACCCTTGTGGCTGTAACTTATTATGTTGCAGGTTTTTTTATGTTAGTGAAGTTTATTGATTAGGATTACAAGTCTACAACCAACATGACTGCTTGTGGCACTTTGAAGATGAAGGACCCATGCTATTGTTATTTTCTGCTGCATTGCAATGAGATAGCCAAATGAGCTATGTAAGATGTAATAAATTATTTTATTCCTGGTTATAAAGTTGTATTATGACCTTTGTTTCTTGATATTACATCTTAACTGTGGATGCTAGCTATTGTTCTAGGGACTAGCATTGTAAACATAGGGATCTCTACCTTATTAAAGGTTGGGACCTCTTACAGGATAGAAGGTGGAGACTCAATATAATGGTGGAAGAAAGGCCCTTCATAAAAGGGAAGCAGGGATTTCAAGTCTCATAAAGAGCTTCCAAAAATTATGGTACTTGTTAGCTTTTAGCTCTCATTGCCCCTATCATAAGCATATTGAAGTGATTAAGGTTAAAGTGAACAAACTATGGAGTATATGCTTGACAAAGTATAAGTTGGCAATCTCATGTCCCTTGAATACGAGGGCCGCTTGATACGTCGGAAACGTATCTATAATTTTTTATGTTCCATGCTTGTTTAGTATCTACTTTCCTTTGCTTTGTCTACACTTTGAGGTATTTTGATACACTTTCTAGAACTAACCTATTGACAAGATGCCAGAGTGTCAGTTTCCTGTTTTCTGTTGTTTTTGGTTTCATAAAGCTAAAAAATGAATATTCTCGGAATTGGACGGGACAAAAGCCAAAGTTCATATTTTTTCCTGAACGATGCGGAAAATCGAAGACGAGATGGAGGAGGACACCAGGGTGGACACACCCTAGGTGGGCGCGGGGCCCACCCTGGCCGTGCCCATAGGGGGTGTGGGCCCCCTGGCCCTCCATCGACCTTACCTCCTTCGCCTATAAGAAGCCCCCGACTCAGAAACCCTAAAGAATAGACTAGAAAGCCACAAAAAGTTCCGCAGCACCACCGCCACCGAAGGGGAGATTCGGGGGACAAAAAGTCTTTGTTCTGGCACCTGCCGGGACGGGGAAGTGCCCCCGGAGCTATATCCATCGATCTCCAGCGCCATCTTCATCACCATTGCTGATTCCCATGATGAGGAGGGAGTAGTTCTTCCTCGAGGCTAAGGGCTCTACCGGTAGCTATGTGTTCATCTCTCTCTATGCATGATCTTGTTGTGGTCATGAGCTTTGTAATCAAGTAGATCTACTCTGTTACTCAAGTGCTTAAATAGATCTCTGCTCTTCCCATGTGTGTGAAGGTGACAGCGTGCACGCCATGGTGGAACTTAGGCTAGAGTATACATAAATATTCATCGTGCTTTAATAGATCTATGATTTTCCCCACGTGTGTGAAAGTGACAACGTGCACACCGCGTGTGGCACTTAAGCTAGGTTACATATATCTTTATCATGAGTATATTTTGATTTAGTTGTCTCTATGAAATTGTGGTGTTTGTTGGAACCATCTACGCTCAAGGTGACAGTGTGGGGTTATCTAGATGGGGAAGGCGGACTTTGAGGTGTGCTTTTGTAGGCCTACCGTGGATTAGAGTGTCCAACCGGAGAGTAGTTTAGGGTAGTATCATGAAGAGAATATATTTATTGAGAGTGTTCACTAGTGAAAGTATGATCCCTAGGCCCTGTTTCTAAACATTGAAACACCGTTTGCTACTAGATATGTTGCATGTTTGCTTGCTTACTTCTTGTTGCCTTTAGTCTTTACCTCACTGTCAAGCTATTTTCTGGCAGTGTTATCACTTGTATTTCACTGTCTCTTCGCCAAACTAGTGCACCTATACATTTGACAAGTGTATTGGGTGTGTTGGGGACACAAGAGACTTCTTGTATCTTGATTGTAGGGTTGCTTGAGAGGGATACCTTTGACCACTTACTCCCTGAGTTTGATAAACCTTGGGTAATCCACTTAAGGGAAACTTGCTGCTGTTCTACAAACCTCTGCACTTGGAGGCCCAACAATTGTCTACAAGAATAGAAGTGCATAGACATCAAGCTATTTTTTGGCACCGTTGCCGGAGAGGTAAGGTAAAAGGTAATCATATCCTCCGGTGTGAGTGCTCGAAGTTATTTCCTTTAGATTCTGCAGTTTTGTCTTTTTCTTTCTTGTTTTCACTAGTTAGGCTTAATGAAAAACAACAAAAAAATAGAGCTTTATAGTATTTGTCTTGAGTTAGGACATGAAGTGTTTGAAGAGAAAATTAAAAAACCTATGGAGCTTTATTTGCATGCTAATAGCAATGTTATTAGTATGAATTCTTTGAACACCATTATTGCTAATGCTATGGAAACGTCTAAGCTTGGGGAAGCTAGTTTTTATGAAAATGATCTTTTTAGTCCCCCGGCTTTGGAAGATAGCTATTCTATTGCTTATGATGATACCAAACCTCCAATATATGATGATTATGATATTTTCAGTCCACCTAGTATTGAGGAGAAAATTTATTATGATTACAATATGCCTCCTATATTTTATGATTATTGTGATTAGAATAATAGTGATAGCTATTTTGTTGAATTTGCTCCCACTACAATTAATAAGAATGACTATGCTTATGTGGAGAGTAATAATTATTTTATGCATGTGGATCATGATAAGAATGCTTTATGTGATAGTCATATTGTTGAGTTTATTCATGAGGCTACTAAAAATTATTATGAGAGAGGGAAACATGGTCTTATGTATCTCAACAATATTAAGTTTCCCCTCTTTATGTTGAAGATTTTGAAGTTGCACTTGTTTTGCTTTCTTATGCTTGTTGCTTCGTGATTTCATGAATTGTTTCTTTACAAGATTCCTATGCATAGGAAGTGGGTTATACTTAAATGTGTTTTGAATTTGCTTCTTGATGCTCTATTTTACTTCAATTTCATATTTCTTATGTGAGCATCTTCTCAAACTATCAAGCCTAACTTAAAGGCATTAAATAAAAGTACTTGTTGGGAGATAACCCAAGAGTTTTCTTGAGTCTTGGAAGTTATTACTTCAGTAATGACCTATCCTTATCCTTTTTGTTTGCTTTTTGTGCCAAGAATAACCTCTAATGAGAGAGAAGTAAGATTTGGGGAGTTGCTGTCCCGAAACAGATTTTTGTGCTCCACCATAAAAATTCGTGAGGAATCTCTGTAAGTCAGATTGAGCTGATATTTTGCGAATAAATCCTCCAGTATGTTAGATAACTTTTGTTAGTTCAACAGTTTTTTATTTGATTAACATAAGGTCTTCGAACAAATATGTTTCTACCTGCTGGTCTGCTTTGACAGATTTCTGCCATTATTTGCATTTGCTTCTTATTGATTCCTTTTGGGGTTCTTTTGGGGAAATTGAGCTTTTTGAGGGAATTTTTACAGTAGCTTGTGTTTTTAGGGAAATTTTTGCTGTTCTAAAGCTAAACCCAAAGGTCTATTATCTTTTGCATACACTAATGTTGCTAATGAAGATTGTGTGAAGTTTTGTATGAAGGAAAGTTTTCAGGTGTAGAGAAAGAATGATGTAATGAGATGAAGAATGGACAAAATCTCAAGCTTGGGGATGCCACCCATGTCACCCAAAAAATATTCAAGAGGTACAAGCGTCAAAGCTTGGGGATGCCCAAGGCATCCCCTTCTTCATCAATAAAAAGCTCAGGTCTTTCTAGACACTTCGTTTTTATTGTTTCATGCACAGTTGTGTTGTTCTTGTAGCGTCTTTGTTTTTTGTATTTAGTTTTATTTTGCTTGTTTGCTTCAATAAGTTGGTTGATTACAGCACACTTCTTTTGGAGAGAGACACACTATGTTTTCATTGCCTAGAACACTCTAGTTTTCACTCTTATTGTTCTGTAAGTGTTCTTCTTTTGCTAGCACTGTGTTTAGCTTAGTTTTCTTGTGCTTTCAGGTTAGAACTTTTTGTGTTCCTCTTTGTGGATTAGTGAGACATGATCACTGATATTTATTGATTATTATCTTTGTGAGTTGTTTCAAATAAGTGGTGTTGGAAAAGAGTAGGAAGCTTCATGCTTATAGTGGTACAAAAGGGAGCTTGTTTTGACTATAACTTAGACTTTATCATGTCCTGCTAGATGTTTCTTTGACCATATGCTTAGTGATTATTATTGTAGCATGACTTGTTCCAAACAATTGAGATTGCTTAATGTGCCTTGAAAGAATCATGCGTTGTTTTAGCATACAAAAGCATAGTATTGTGGTGTTCTCCTTTGATGCTTTGTTTGGGTTGACTTGGCACTTTCTCACACCATGTTATGACTATGAATAGGTCACCATAGCCTCTATTAGCATTTAGTCCTTGACTTGTAGTACCACTTTATGCTTTGATTAGTAATGTTTTGTCGCTCTGCATGATTATGGCCATTATTGCTCTCTTAGTTGGTCGCTCCCAGTCTTTTGCTAGCCTCCACTTGTATGAGTAAGTTATACTAATGCATCCAACTCCCAAGAAACTAAGTTATTCCAAATAGTCCACTATAAATTCCTATACATGGTGTGTTACACCATTCCAAGTATATTCTTGTTTTCATCTATCTTCCAATTAAAAAGTATTTTGTTATGTGAAAACTTAGTGATTAAAGCTCTCACAAACTTGATGGCACACTTTATTTTTCTTGCCCCTAATAAACTTGAACCATTGTGTCATCTATGTTGTATATGATTGTACTTATACGTTGGAATTAGCAGAACTGTGCTGTCACGGGGAACACTTTCAACATTGCACTTGTACATTGTACACATTTGATATCATGCTCTTTTGTTTATGGATGTCGTCAGTGTGAAATAAAAGGGGAGCTTGTAAGTCCATGGAGTTATGTATGTGTGTTAGAGAAACGCCTGGTCCGCTAGCCTAAAACATGCCTAATCATGGTGGAATCTTGCAGCATCACCATAATGACATCTATGAAGCTTTCTTCTTATAAAAAAAGAGACATATTGAAAATAGGAAAGAGAGAAAAAGCACCATTTTCCCATGGTAAATAAGAAGATTGCTGAGATGTTCATTGTCTGCTTGCCTTGCCATTTTGATTATGGGATAGCTCCTATATCATGTGCAAGGGGTACCCCGTTGTCGGTTCTCTATGATACACACGTACTTACTATGACAAGAACTTACATGTGACTAAAGTTGAGTAGCATGAGGTGCGGCCCTCGTCTTCAAGGGACATGAGATTGCCAACTTATACTTTGTCAAGCATATACTCCATAGTTTGTTCACTTTAACCTTAATCACTTCAAGATGCTTCTGATAGGGGCAATGAGGGCTGAAAACTAACAAGTACCATAATTTTGAAAGCTCTTTATGAAACTTGAAATCCATGCTCCCTTTATGACGGGCCTTTCTTCCACCATTATATTGAGTCACCACCTTATATCCTTAGGCAGCAATTAAGAGAGCATAGTTGCCATTCTTAGTTCTATGTGCATTGTCCCAAAACTTATTGATTGATGCATATTGTTGATATTGCTTTTTCTTGAACTATTTGTATCTAGTCACCCTTATGAACTTTGAAGGTGTCCTATGCATCTATTTGCTACTCCATGAGGGACAAGATGAATGCCACTATGCTATGTTTTCTATATGTGAAACAAACAAATGTCTTTCAATGCATTGTTATTCATGAATCTTTGTTTGTAACCTTTCATGTTGCATGCATAGTTACATTGTCTTATTGTTAGAACTCCATCTTTTATGCTCATGTTTAGAGTACTTTGATCCCAGCTTTCAATGCTTGCAAATGGTTTGATCTTGATTTTGATGGTGCATGTCACCTCAAAAATTATTCTTTTTATCACTTACCTACTCGAGGACAAGCAGGAGTTAAGCTTGGGGATGCTTGATAAGTCGGAAACGTATCTATAATTTTTGATGTTCCATGCTTGTTTAGTATCTACTTTGCTTTGCTTTGTCTACACTTTGAGGTATTTTTATACACTTTCTGGAACTAACCTATTGACAAGATGCCACAGTGCCAGTTGCCTGTTTTCTGCTGTTTTTGGTTTCAGAAAGCTAAAAAATGAATATTCTCGAAATTGGACGGGACAAAAGCCAAAGTTCATATTTTTTCCTGAACGATACAGAAAATCGAAGACTACACGGAGGAGGACACCAGGGTGGCCACACCCTAGGTGGGCGCTAGGCCCACCCTGGCCACGCCCACAGGGGGTGTTGGCCCCCTGGCCCTCCACCGACCTTACCTCCTTCGCCTATAAGAAGCCCCCGACTCAGAAACCCTAAAGAATCGACCAAAAATCCATGAAAAGTTCCACAGCGCCGCCGCCACCGAAGGGGAGATTCGGGGACAGAAAGTCTTTGTTCTGGCACCCTGCCGGGACGGGAGAGTGCCCCTGGAGCCATCTCCATCAATCTCCATCGCCATATTCATCACCATTGCTGATTCTCGTGATGAGGAGGGAGTAGTTCTTCCTCGAGGCTAAGGGCTCTACTGGTAGTTATGTGTTCATCTCTCTCTCTATGCATGATCTTGTTGTGGTCATGAGCTTTGTAATCAAGTAGATCTACTCTGTTACTCAACTCCTTCAATAGATCTCTGCTCTCCCCATGTGTGTGAAAGTGACAGCGTGCACGCCCTGGTGGAACTTAGGCTAGAGTCTACATAAATACTCATCGTGCTTTAATAGATCTATGATTTTCCCCACGTGTGTGAAAGTGACAGCGTGCACACCGTGTGTGGCACTTAAGCTAGGTTACATATATCTTTATCATGAGTATATTTGAGTTGGTTGTCTCTATGAAATTGTGGTGTTTGTTGGAACCATCTAGCGTTCAAGGTGACAGTGTGGGGTTATCTAGATGGGGAAGGCGGACTTTGAGGTGTGCTTTTGTAGGCCTACCGTGGATTAGAGTGTCCAACCGGAGAGTAGTTCAGGGTAGTATCATGAAGAGAATATATTTATTGAGAGTGTTCACTAGTGAAAGTATGATCCCTAGGCCTTGTTTCTAAACATTGAAACACCGTTTGCTACTAGATCTGTTGCATGTTTGCTTGCTTTCTTCTTGTTGCCTTTAGTCTTTACCTCACCGTCAAACTATTTTCTGGCACCGTTATCACTTGTATTTCACTATCTCTTCGCCGAACTAGTGCACCTATACGTCTGACAAGTGTATTGGGTGTGTTGGGGACACAAGAGACTTCTTGTATCTTGATTGTAGGGTTGCTTGAGAGGGATACCTTTGACCACTTCCTCCCTGACTTTGATAAACCTTGGGTAATCCACTTAAGGGAAAATTGTTGTTGTTCTACAAACCTCTGCACTTGTAGGCCCAACAACTGTCTACAAGAATAGAAGTGCGTAGACATCACCGCTCCTCATGCTACTCAAGTTTAGTTACCGGTAAGTTCTTGTCATAGTAAGTACATGTGTATCATAGAGAATCGCCAACAGGATACCCCTTGCACATGATACAAGAGCTATCCCATAATCAAAATGACAAGGCAAGCAGACAATGAGCATCTCAACTTCTTATTTACCATGGGAAAATGGTGCTTTTTTCTCTCTTTCCTCTTTTCAATATGTCTTTTTTTTCTTTTTCTCAATCTCTACCTCTTTTTTATAAGAAGAATGCTTCATAAATTGCTCACTATAGTGATACTACAAGTTTCCACCATGATTAGGCATGGCTTAGGCTAGCGGCCCAGGCAACACACATACATAACTCCATGTACTTACAAGCTCCCCTTTCATTTCACACCGACGACATCCATAAACAAAAGAGCATGATATCAACTAGGTACAATGTACAAGTGCAATGTTGAAAGTGTTCCCCATGACAGCATGGTTTCTGCTAATTCCAACGTATAGGTGAAAACATATACAACATAGATGACACAATGGTTCAAGTTTATTTAGGTGCAATAAAATAAAGTGTGCCATCAAGTTTGTGACAGCTTTAATCACTAAGTTTCACATAACAAAGTGACTTTTTAATTGGAAGGTATATGAAACAAGAATATACTTGGAATGGTGTAACACACCATGCATAGGAATTTATAGTGTACACTTTGGAATAACTTGGTTTCTTGGGATTTGTATGCATGAGTAGAGCTTACTCATACAAGTGGAGTCTAGCAAAAGACTAGGAGCGACCAACTAAAAGAGTAATAATGGCCATAATCATGCAGAGCGACAAAACATTACTAATCAAAGCATAAAGTGGTACCACAATTCAAAAACTAAATGATCATAGAGGCTATGGTGACTGGTTCATAGTCATAACATGGTGTGAGCATGTGCCAAGTCAACCCAAACAAAGCATCAAAGGAGAATACCACAATATTATACTTTTGTATGCTAAAACAATGTATGATTCTTTCAAGGCACATTAATAAATCCCAATTGTTTGGAACAAGTCATGATATAGCAATAATGACTAAGTATAAGTTCAAAACAACATCTAGCATGACATGATAAAGTCTAAGCCACAGTCAAAGCAAGCTCCTCTTGTACTACTAAAGCAAGAATTTTCTACTCCTCTCCAACACCAATCAACTTATTTGAAACAACGCAGCAAGAATGGGGGTCCAAAAACTTTATTCAAGCAAACTAAGCAACCAAAAAACAAAAATGAAAACTAAGACGCTCCAAGAACAACACAACAGTGCATGAAACAATAAAAACAAAGTGTCTAGAAAGACCTGAGATTTTTATTGATGAAGAAGGGGATGCCTTGGGCATCCCCAAGATTTAACCTTGTAACTCTTGAATATTTCTTGGGGTTTCATGGGGTGGCATCCCCAAGCTTGAGTTTTTGTCCATTCTTCATCTCACTACATCATTCTTCCTCTACACCTGAAAATTTTCCTTCATACAAAACTTCACACAATCTTCATTAGCAACATTAGTATATTCAAAAGATAATAGACCTTGGGGTTTAGTTTTAAAATAGCAAAACTTTCACTAAAGACACAATCTACTATAGCAATTCCCTCAAAAAGCTCAATTTCCCAAAAGGAACCCAAAAATGAATCAATAAGAAGCAAATGCAAATAATGGCAGAAATCTGTCAAAATAGACCAGCATGTAGAAACCTATTTTTTCGAAGACCTTATATTGCTCAAATCAAAAAGTTTTGAACTAACGAAAGTTATCTAACAACCTGGGGGATTTATTCAGAAAATTACATCTCAATCCGACTTACAGAGATTTTACACGAATTTGTATAGTGGAGCACAAAAATCTGTTTTAGGACAGCAACTCCCCAAATCTTACTTCCCTCTCATTAGAGGTTATTCTTGGCACAAAAATCAAATAAAAAGGATAAGGAGAGGTTATTACAGAATTAATAACTTCCAAGACTCAAGAAAACTATTGGGTTATCTCCCAAGAAGTACTTTTCTTTAACGCCTTTAAGTTATGAACAAGAAGGAAGAATCAAGTATTTTCAAATGAAGAAGCATTAAGATCAATACTCAAAATATCTTCAACTAGGAAAGGTATCTCATCCAATTGAGTTTTAGAGGATCCTTTCTCATCTCTCTTAGGTTCACTACTTTTATCAAATGGGTTTTCAGGAACAATCCAATCAAAATTCTTTTCTAAGGCTTCATGCATTCCTACAAGTTTAAAGGGTATGGGTATCTTAATTTCCTCTCCATTGGGTTTGGCTTCCGACTTTTCTAAAGTGCCCGTAACATTTACACATGGGCCTAGCATGTTAAAAAATTCAAAGACCGTTTTGGCTTCCTTAGCAACATCATTGAACTCTTTTAGTAAAGTTTTTAGGATAAAATCTCTCTTTTCAACATCCTCTTCTTCTTTTAGTTTAAGAAACAAAATTTGCATCATGGGCTTAAGGTTAACAAATCTAGACTCCAACATATGAACTAAAGAAGCTGCAGCAATTTCATAATTAGGAGCAAATTCAGCTAAGGATCTATCCTCAATATCCTCATATTTGCTAACATGATTAAAGAATTCTTCAATATTTTATTTCACAATTATGGAGCCACTACCTATTGAAAGGTCTTTCAGGGTGAACTTGGGGATCAACATGGTGAGCTAGAGCAAGGTTACAACTAGGGTAGGAACTACTTTTTTATGTTTTTGATAAAAGAAAGCAAACCAAACGAAACTAATTTTTTTGAGTTTTTGATAAAGATAGGCAAAAAAACAAGGCAAAAGAAACTAAACAAAACAAAAACAGAGTAAAGAGAAAGGTTGTGAAGGACTCCCCTTGTGAAGCCGTCCTTAGCCTCCCCGACAACGGCACCAGAAAAGGGCTTGATGCGGCTCAAATCATTGTAGAGCTTTTGTTGGGAGACCCCAAGAGGAAGGTATGATGAGTACAACAGCAAGTTTTTCCCTTAGTAAGAAACCAAGGTTATCGAACCAGTAGGAGGAAGGAAACTACTCAAAGGTGTTGCTAGCAACTGGAAACCTGCACAACACAAACTCAAGACTTTGCCCCAACAAACAGTGAGGTTGTCAATCTCACCGGTTTGCTATAAACAAAGGATTAACTGTATGGTGTGGAAGGTAATGGTGGTTTGCAGAAAGTAAACAGTAACAGTGGAAGATGAATCAATGGTAAATATTGGACCGGGGTCCATAGTTCACTAGAGGTGTTATCCTTAAGATAAACAACATTGCATGCTGGGTAAACAAATTATAGCGGGGCAATTGACAGGACAGAGCAAGGCATGACAATGCAATACTAGACATTCATGATCCTATGATATTTGGTTGGGCAATACAACAAGATACATAGACCGCCATCCAACCGCATCTATGACTAGTAATCCACCTTCAGGTTATCATCCGAACCCCCTCCAGTATTAAGTTGCAAGCAACGGATAACTGCTTTAAGCAAAGTGTGTAAGGTAAACAATCCACTTGTTCCATGAACAAGATATCGTTGTTTTCTCCCTAGTAGAAATAACACATCTATAACCTTAGAGATTTCTGTCACTTCCCCAGATTAAATAGAGGCATGAACCCACTATCGAGCATAAATACTCCCTCTTGGAGTCACTAGCATCTACTTGGCCAAGATAGCTACTAGAAACGGAGAGCATGCAAGATCACAATCAACACTAGAACCAATAAGATAGAATCATTAACCAATTTGACATAGTAATCTCAATATCCATCGGATCCCCGTAAACACAACACGCATGACTACAAATAGATGATCTTGATCATGAACGGAGCTCACAAGATCTAAACATGGTAGCACAAAGGAGGAGAAACAACCATATAGCTACTACATGGACCCGTAGTCCAAGGTGGAACTACTCACGAATCATACCGGAGGCTGGCATGGTGATGAAGAAGGCCTCTGAGATGATCTCTCCCCTCTGGCAGGGTGCCGAGAAGAGCTTCAGATCCCCCCGATCTAGGGACTATGGTGGCGGTGGCTACGGATTGTTTCGTGGAAGATTGATCGGGTACTTAGGGTTTTGGTATCGGGGGATTCTTATAGGCGAAGAGGGAGGCCGAGGGGGTGCCCGAGGTGGCTGCACTCTCCAGGCGCAGGCCAGGCCTGGCCGCGCGGCCAGGGGGTGTGGCCCCCTCGAGGCCCTCCTCTGTCTCGTCTTCTGGCTCCGTGTTCCCCACGGTAAAATATTGACTTTGAATTTTGTCCTGTCCAATTCCGAGAATATTATTTTTTTGCCTTTTCTAGAACCAAAAACAGAAGAAACACATGCAACTGGCACTATGGCATCTTGTTAATAGGTTAGTCCCAGAAAACATATAAAAATACCTCAAAGTGTAGACAAAGCAAAGCAAAGTAGATACTAAACAAGCATGGAACATCAAAAATTATAGATACGTTTATGATGTATCAATGCTATGTTTTCTACATGTGAAACAAACAAATGTCTTTTAATGCATTGTTATTCATGATCTTTTGTTTGTACCTTTTCATGTTACAACTTAGTTGCTTTGTCTTATTGTTAGAACTACATCTTGCATGCTCATGTTTAGAGTATTATGATTCTAGCTATCAATGCTTTACAATACCTTGATCAATTGTGATGGTGCATGTCACCTCAAAAATTATTATTTTTATCACTTACCTACTCGAGGACGAGCAGGAGTTAAGCTTGGGGATGCTTGATATGTCGTAAACGTATCTATAATTTTTGATGTTCCATGCTTGTTTTGTACCAACTATCTTATGTTTTGTCTACACTTTGAGGCATTTTTATACATTTTTTGGAACTAACCTATTGACAAGATGTCGCAGTGCCAGTTGCGTATTTTATGTTATTTTTGGTTTCAGAAAACCTAGTAAAGAAATATTCTCAAAATTAGACGAAACAAAAGCCGAAGTTCCTATTTTTCCAGACGCAACACAGAGCCCGAAGGAGAGACGAAGTGGAGCCACGAGGTGGCCACACCTAGGGCTGGTGCGGGTCCACCCTAGGCTGCACCGCCCTATGGTGTGGGCCCCTCGTGCGTCCACCGACCTTGCCCTTTCGCCTATATACGTCTCCCCGAGATGAAAACCCTACCGAGATCAGAAATCCACGAAAAAGTTCCGCAGCGTCGCCACCACCGAGGAGGAGATTCGGGGGACAAAAGTCCTCTGTTCTGGTACCCTGCCGGGACGGGGAATTGCCTCTGGAGACATATCCATCGACTCCACCGCCATCTCCATCACTATTGCTGACTCCCATGATGAGGAGGGAGTAGTTCTCCCTCGAGGCTAAGGGCTCTACCGGTAGCTATGTGTTCATCAATCTCTCTATGCATGATCTTATTGTGATCATCAGCTTTGTAATCTAGTTGAATAAGTAGATCTACTCTGCTACTCAAGTGCTTTAATTATTGTAATCTCCGCTTATCCCCACGTGTGTGAAGTTGACAGTGTGCACACCGTGTGGCACTTAGGCTAAAGATTACATAAATACTTATCATGAGTTATATTTTGAGTTGGATGTCTCTATGAAATTGTGGTGTTTGTTGGAACCATCTAGCGCTCAAGGTGATAGTGTGGGGTTACCTAGATGGGGAATGCGAACTTTAAGGAGAGCTTTTGTAGCCCTACCGTGGATTGGAGTTATCCAACCGGAGAGTAGTTCAGAGTAGCATAATGAAGAAAAGATATTTATATGAGAGTGTCCATTAGTGAAAGTATGATACCTAGGCCTTGTTTCTAAGCATTGAAACACCGTTTACAATCAGTCCTGCTACATGTTTGCTTCCTGCCATTTTTACTTCAGATTGCAATTACTACTTATAATCATCCATATTACTTGTATTTCACTATATCTTCGTCGAACTAGTGCACATATACACCTGACAAGTGTATTCGGTGTGTTGGGGGGCACAAGAGACTTCTTGTATCTTGATTGCAGGGTTGCTTGAGAGGGATACCTTTGACCTCCCTGAGTTCGATAAACCTTGGGTGATCCACTTAAGGGAAATTTGCTGCTGTTCTACAAACCTCTGCACTTGGAGGCCCAACACTGTCTATAAGAATAGAAGCATGCATAGACATCAAGGGTCCACTACGGGACCCGACTGAATGCGGCCCCACTTGTAATCATCTAACGGTAAGGCTGACGAACAGCGAGTTTCAAACCATGCGAGAGTTCTATAATAGGAGATGGGCAAAAGTGAGGAAAAGCTAAGCGGCTGGGGAAAAGTGAGTACAACTAAGGAACCAAGGGCACGAAAATAGAAATCCCTATAAAGAAAGGGGAGACAAATCTGCACTGTTGATCAGAGGCGATGAAGCGCCGAGGCGAAGGAGATGATGACGCGTGACTACAACAGCAAAAGGAAAAAATCGTGGGCAGTAAAAACTCCACGGTAAATACGGTGGCGACCACAAGACGCTTCGATCTTCATGCAAACGTGGGGCCACATGATAAAATTATCGCTGTTGTGCCTCCCACGCGTCAGCATTCACTATAGAAAATGGCCCACTAGTTTTACATCCCATCGGGTCTTGTTTTTCTCACAAAAACTGCGGCACACCATCTTTGTCAGCAATGGCGTCATGTGTGGTCAAAATTCCAAGACATAAAAGCATCTTTATCCAAAGAATAGACTCTGAATCTATGTCCCGATGCAAACACCCGAACATAGACTCGAGGGCTACTCCCATCGGGAGCGCTGACGCGCACTCGATAGAGTTCAGCATAAATCTAGAGTTGTGGGGAAAATTTCCTTGGATGGTGAATCTACTTTGAGACTATGCTCCCATGCAAGCATGACAACATAGCCTCGGGGGCTACTCCCACCAGGAGCGCTTGTCGCGTACCCGATAAACAAATACTCCTACGGAGTCGACATATTAGCAAGAACATAACATGATCTTTGAGCCTACACTCGAATTAAAGCATTCGTCTATAGCCTCGGGGGCTACTCCCATCGGGAGCGATGTCGTGCACTCGATAGAAAACAGTGCAATCCTCTCAACAGAGGCAAATCTATGAGTATTACAAACTTGTATTCTCATATAGTTACTCCCATCGGGAGCGTCTACACTTCACCCGATAAAAATATTAAAGAAGTCGACTACTTCAGCCATTCTAATAGCCAAACAAGGCAGTCGGTAAAATTTCTCAAACTGCGTCCGTAGTGATAACATGTCTGAATGCCATGTCTACAACATGAATATAAGACCCCAGGATCCGACCAGCGAGGCCGGGTAATCGCACATGAATGCGCTCTGCCAGTATTTAATCTATATCCACGATACGATGAAAAATCTTGACGGACACGTTGGGTACCCGAAAAAAAATCAGTGGAATTCAGTATTCGATAAGACCTCTGCAACATGAACTGAATTACGCTAGTAAATACCGAGTTCAAGCCCGGGGACTTGAATTTGATGTAGGTTCATGTTGTTTTTGCACAAGAGCAATTAGTTGATTCTCGATATGTCGGATGCATCAGACTCGTTATACCAAATCCCTACGATGATAAATTAAAGAATAAAATTATCTACTAACAGCAAAACTTCAACTTACAGCTAAACAATGTTTTGAGACTCAACACGAATCTACGATTCAGGTGGAGTCTCAGGGGCTACTGACACGGTATGACCTATCGGTCCCTATGATTAGTTACCCTAGGCGCATAAAGGCTTACGACCCATAAATCCCATAGAAGTCCAAAAAGCATCCGACAAATAGAATCTTGTCTTGCCAAACAAGAAAGGACTATGAAGTTACATAGAGTTCGTATGGTAATTGTAAACATGTAATATCTGTAGATACGAATCAAGGACCCAGTCTCTCATATAAAGGCTGGGAGGACCCGACGAAGAGATCACCTTAGTTTGCCAGCAATCCGACATAAGCTAGATCAAAACTAGCAAACCGGTGACTTTGTAACCGAGTTTTCACCATAATCAGACTATATCGACTCCCGTGTTTGTCTGATCAGACAATGAAATCTCTAGCGCTCTCTTTTCCACGAAACCCTAAGTCCATAACAATGGGAATTGCCAAGGTTACCCCTCGTCAGTATCATAATACGGATGATCAGATCTCGGATAAGTCAAGTATCAAAGTAACAAAGGGAATTAGACTCGGCGTTTATGATTCAAATGACATTAAAATCTTGGAATGCGTAGGGGCCATTATGGGCATCCTGGCCCCGCTAATGATCATTGGTATGAGTGGTGTCTCGATCATGTATGTGATGTTTCCAAACCATAGGGTAACACGCTCAAGGGCTTTATGATGCCTGGAGATCATTTTGGATTTATCAGAATCATGGAAAGAAAGAAATGAGAATACCAGAAGCGTTTCGAGAGAGAACCAAAATCGTTCCCGGAGGATCCAAAAGAGTTCAAAATGAACCGAAAGATGTTTCGAGTCAAGGAAAATTTAATAATATGTATTTTATATTAATTACTAGAATTAATATTAAAATAATATTTACATTAAATTTAAATGGGTAAACTTCTCTAATGGGCCAAATCCTAGAGGGAAAAATCCCAAGTGGCAAGCCGCCGCAATGGGCAGCCGCCGCGCCGCTAGGGCAAGGCGCTGGTGGGGGCTACCCCGGCTGCAGGCCTCCATGGGCCGTGCAGGGCCCACCTTGCCCGTTCGGCCGGCCCTCCTCCTCGTGGCGCATGCGCCTCCATTTCCCCTTGGTTTAGTCCCACCTCGAGACTTTAAATAAAGGGGTAGCCTATTTTTCTCTCTATATAGAGGTCTATATAGGAAGAAAAAAGACACCCAATATTCTCTAAGACATGCATTTTTTCTTAGGGAAATCTCTCTCTCTCTCTCTCTCTCTCTCTCTCTCTCTCTCTCTCTCTTCTATCCTGCAACCGCGGTCCCAAAGTAAGGACTAAGCACGTAAGCGACTTCTTCGCTGCGATACACCGTTGTGCTACAGTGATTCATGCCGGAAGATCTACTTCCGCATCCCGGATGGATCAGGAAGAATGAGAGTCATCATCGAGAAACAGACGTATGCGATACCATGGGGCGCTACCACTTGTGGCGCCAGGAGCTGTCGTGCCAAAACCAGGAGATGACGTGCAAGGAGCTTCACGACCTTAAGGTCGGTTCGAGTTCGACTACATCATCCATATTCCTGCATGAGCGTTAACTGCTTTCAGTCTACAAGGGTATGTTACCAAAGTCTCTCTTCGTTACAACATTACTTGTAGATAGATCTTGGGGATATGGTGTTACGCTAGTCAGGATTTTTCTTCTGTTGTTAACCCCTTCAATAAGTATTAGATATTATATCAGCTTAGCAATTTGTGACACGATTTAATTGCTTTGATTAGTTATATATATTCATCATATCATTCTCCTAGTGCCACCATGTCATTATTAATTAACAACTCATGTCTATGGTTAGGAAAATGGAACCATCATTAATCAACGAGCTAGCCTAGTAGAGGCTTGCTAGGGACACATTATGAAACCATGCAAGTATTATGTTTCATGTTAATACAATTCTTGTATGGTATATAAACATTTATCCTGAATTGGAAATATGATAATAACATTATTATTATTGACCGCACTATATTCATTTATTGCCACTAAGTAAATGAAGCTCTATAGCAATCAAGGAAACAACCAACCAAATAAATTTACATGGATGTACAACATTCTCAGATACATACTCAACTAAACAAATTTGGTATCTATCTTATACCAACTACACTCTCAACTACATCGACCAAATAAGAATGGATGTACTAGTGCCTCTGATTGACCAAACAAGCAAATAGTGCAGAAATTTAAAACAAATAAGCAAAGCTAACTAACACTTACATTCTCCAGCAGACACAAGTAGAATTTGTGACATGTGTTGGTCCCCTCAAATGTGACACACTTGCGGGTGAGCTTATGCACACGACAGACCTCCGGGCAACCAACTGCTATCCTAAAAAATTTGGGTCATCCACAGTACAAGGCGCATAGTCCAGGTCGACCATGTCCCAAATCGACGAGAATTTGAGATTAATTAAACTAAATCGACGAGAAATCCTAAAGTTTACTCTAACCCTATATAAAAAATTAGGGGCGCAGTGGAGACCATTGGAGTTTACCCCTAGGTAAGAAGCGGTCGACAAAGAACCATCATGCTAGCTCGGCATGACGACAGCGACGGCGAACAATGCAGACGATAGGTGACGATGTCTCTGCAGCACCTGCTTCGCTCAAGTGGCGGGTTGGAGTGAGGGCGAGTGACAATGACGACGAATGGGTAAGGTTAACGGTTCAACATATGCCTACGCTATCTGGTGGTGGGCAACATAGCACGATCTTTAATAGACGTGTTCAAGCATCGTCTCAGATGTACCACTGTCATTATTTGGGTGGAGTCTCCTTCCTAGGAAGCGTGTCAATTCGACATCAATTCTTGTTTAGCGTGATTTTAAAAAACAGACCAAAATATGGAGTTTTTAGTCTCGCAAACAAACATAAGATGGTAGTACTCATATTTAATTTAGAATGTAAAATAGTGGTCTTATACTGCAAACTCCTCGAGTAACAGATACACGTAACCTAAGCTCCGCCTTCTGAGCACCTGCCCATCCTATAAAGACTACACTCCCACGCAATTTTGAAAAGTTTAACAATGTAATGAAAACTAGTCTAATAAATAAAATAAATAAAAGTCGTCGTCGCCACCTCTCTCGCCGTCGACGAGTCACGGCGGGGCGTCGGTGACGGCTGGACACGGCGTCTGCGTCCCACCATGCCGGACCCCACCAAACCCCTCTCCCCCCGCCCACGCCGCGGCCGCTGCCGCCTCTGCGGCCTCTGCCTTGGCTCTGCCCTCCTCGCCATCATCGTCTCCGCCCTCGTCCACGTCTTCTCCTCTCCAACGTATCCCGCCCCTCCCCCGCGCTTCTCCGTAATCATAGACGGCGGCAGCACCGGAACGCGGGCCCACGTCTTCGCCGCGGGACCAGACGGCCGCCCGGATCTGGCGCGCTCCGCCGTGATGCGCGTCTCCCCGGGGCTCTCCTCTTTCGCCGCCGACACGGCGCGCGCTGGGGAATCGCTGCGGCCGCTCTTGGAGTTCGCCAGGGAGAAGATAAGGGGCGAGGGAGGCGCTGCGGCAACGGAGGTACGGCTGATGGCCACCGCCGGACTGAGGCTGCTGGAGGATCGCGTCCAGGAGGCGATATTGGCGTCCTGCAGGGACGTGCTCCGTGCCTCCGGCTTCCGGTTCGAAGACTCATGGGCCAAGGTGATCCCAGGTGCTGTCAGTTTCTGCCCATTTTTTACTTTATACTGGACCAAAGTTATTTTGTTCAAGTTCCATGGGTGTGTGACTGAAATGAGGCATTACCAATCTGGTGATGAATCGGAAATGTTGCGTGGTGATATGACTTTGTGCCTGATGCAATGACACCACCAGTTGTTATTTGCTTGTTAACCTGATGGATGTGCTCCGGTGAATTCGGAAATGACCTGTTTAAATTTCTCAGGGATATACAGTTTGATGTGGTACATTTGTTGTCTTTATAGCTGACTTGTGAATAACTTTATTGTTGGGTCTTCTGTTGTGCTATGAAAAAATATCCTTTGGTTCCAAGGCAATTTTTTTTTGTGGTTTAGTAAGAGCATCTCCAATAAGTTATTTCATAGTAGCTTGTTGCTTAAGAAAAGAGAAAACCAAACTTTGTTTGTTTCTTCGCTTTGTTACTAAGCTAACAAATCATCTTTTCTTGATGATGATTGGACTTCAACGTTTTAAAGGGAAACAAGTAAGCATCTAACGGCGTGATCATTTCTTACTCATTGTGGTACTAGCAACATGACCATTTCTTCCCCGAGAAACGAATTTACTCTCCCTCCTCCCATTTTCTCCTGTACATCTCCAAAATGCTGATGTGGTAAAACCCTAAGGGACTTTTTGACTCAAAGGATTTCCAAAGAAGTTGCTGACATTGACTGTTGGAGATGCTCTAAGGTAACATCAGCATACTGAAAAATCGTGGGAAAAGAAAAACAATGATTAACTGATATGTATATAGTGTGGCAGAGTGGAGCTGTAAATCAGTTGGTGATTGGGGGAGGGAGTATGATGGATATAGATGGTTACTGTGTCATTACCTGGAATATTTTCAAGTCGGTTCTTACTGTCGCTGCTACCTTTCTTATAGGTTCTGACGAAGGTGTCTATGCTTGGGTTGCGGCAAACTATGCTCTGGGCACGCTTGGAGGGGATCCCCACAAAACAATTGGAATAATTGAACTTGGGGGTGCTTCGGCTCAGGTTCTCTGATGAACACATTCACAGTTTTTGTTCTCCTTTGCCCTCATGTGTTGGACTTGTTTAATTTTGACCTTGATGCATGCTAATACGATAATAATGTTGTAGACTTGTAGTTGCACCTAATATCCAAAAAGATTAACTTTATCACTTGATACGGTGTAAATGGCTTCAGGCCTCTTTGCTAACAGGTTTTCCAAAACACACAAATAGGTAATACATAGGAATACTGACTATGATATCATGACACGTTGAATCCCACAGGAATTGGAAACACATGAATGTATACTAGTTTTCATGGAAATAAATAATTTTTTTCCTTAGGTTGGACTGAACGGAAAATCTCCTTTGGAATTGCATACAGAGTAGACCATGGGAAAATACCTATAGTTTCTAATTCTACAAATCAAACAAGCTACATAGGAGAAATTTCTGAGGAATATGATCCTGCAAAATCCTTATGAAATTCCTTTGAACCATTTGAAAGAGTTCCATAGGAAAAATTTCTAAGGAATAGAATCCTACTACAAAATTCTTTGGAATAGATTTGCATACAAAGAGGCCCTTTAGTGATGACCGATGAGGAAGAGCCAAATTCAATTTCTGTGCACATAATTGGTTATGTTCTGGTTGTATTCCAGGAAATTGCAGTTTCCTGCTAATGCAATTCCTGCTGTTTTGTTTCAGCTGACGTTTGTTTCCGATGAAGTACTTCCTCCAGAACTATCAACTAATTTTTCTTTTGGTGAAACAGCATACACTCTTTATACCAACAGCTTTCTGAACTTTGGACAAGTGAGTTATTTGTATCCTTTGAATCTTCTTCTTTATGGTTAATGTTGTTAGAGAGGGTATTTAGTTCCCAGGGGTCTAATGTCACCCATATCGCTGTGTGGCTCTGAGGTTCGTGTGAACAGCAACCAAACACAGTTTGTTTCATTAAGAGAAAGCTACAATTTATTATAGGCACCGAATACTACCAGGTCGCCTTTCATATCTGGAGCACAGTTAAATGCTCCCAAACATCATCAAATAGCAGCCCCACAGATGCATTAAATATGCTCATAACACATACTATCTCTGTTCCTATGAATAAGGCGCACGCGCAATTCGAGACAAAGTTTGACCGAAAGAACTGAAAAACAAAATCCCTATTATGTAGTACACCATAGATATTGTTAGATTCGTATTGAAAAATACTTTCTAGTGATAACAATTATATATCAAGTATTTAATATATGCATGGACTAATTCTTGGTCAAACACAAATCTTAAAAAACTTGCACGCCTTATTCATTGGAATAGAGTGAGTACTCCCTCCATGTCAAAATATAGAGCGTATTAATTTTGGTCAAAGTCAAGTTTTGTAAAGTTTGATCAAGTATATAGAAAAAAAATATTAACTTCTACCATATCAACTACAGACAAAATGATAGTATGTTTCATGATGGTGATTTTATGTAATAGATGTTGATATTTTTTCTATATACTTGGTCAAACTTTTCGAAGTTTAATATGCACTATATTTTGGCATAGAGGAAGGAAGTAAATACGAGAGGTCATGCTTCATTCCTAAAGTTTCATCCTCCAGAACATGGATATAAAGTTTCAGATTTTCTGTCTCAAGCTTCATGGAAGTGTCAAGTTCTAAAAGCAAGTTTCCAAGTCTCACATTTTGAGGATCTCCATAAAAGTTATAAGTTTTGAAAACCAAAGTTTCAGACAATTCTTATGTTTGAGCAACATGTTTCAAGTACATTGTTATTAAGCTTGAAGTCTTTATTTTTTATTTTGACAAATACGCATCTTAATGTGTGTCGTTTTGTATTACAAAAATGCCAAGAAGGTGCAACTTACAACACAACAAGCACGGCCGCGAGTTTGTGACCAAAAACCAACATTTGTATAGAGAAGCTATCCTAACAAAATGGCAAGAGAAAACAAAGATGATTAAAAACAAAGAAGGTCAACTACATCAATCGGTTGTCGAATGCCGGGAGGACGAGCATACAATGGGAACTTCCTGAGCTTCTTAGCTCCGGCCATCTGCCAAAGCGCTGCCTCATTGTAGTTTTGAACAAGTTTCCAGAAGTCTCAAATTTTCAAAAGAGTGTCTCTGCAGTGTGGCAAGGTTTTAAAAAATATATCTATGACAATATGCCGATCTTCTTCATGGAAACCTGCTTGATTTTGATCGGGAAAATGCTACAGATTTTATGAAACCATGTGGCTCGAATGCATAATCAATCTTACTTTCCAAAGGACGAGTTGGCAATTGAATCCAATTTTTCCCATGGGAGCTGCATGCTTAATGCTTTTATTTGCACCTCAATTAATTCACCTGCCAAAAATGTTTATGTTATGAAATAAAGTTTCTTATTTGTTTTTATGCTGAGGGTGAGCATTTACTGTGTACGCAGAACACCTATCCCAGCACTATAATAGAGACCTACAATAAGGGGATGGCAGGACCCTGGACACTACTGTATTTCTGATCTTAGGATATTGCGCAACAGATTTAGTTCAACAATCTGATTTAATCACTTGTTTTCACAGAATGCAGCACAAGACTTATTCCGTGAAATAGTGAGGTCAAGAGGTACTTGTACTTTCTTTTCCTATCAATGTTAAAAAGCAAATCTTGACATTGTTCACCCCATGTAGTATCTGATGGATATAGGAACAGAAAGTCCCTTGAAATATATCCTGCAGATACGTAATCACAGGATCCTTACTTAGTCCATAGAATGCCAATAACTAATACTTACTGTAGCTAGAGTTTGCTAGCAAGGTACCGATATCCCAGGATTTTAGTTCAAAGCAAAAAAAAGATGGCGTTCTATCCTTTTTTATCCTATTCTTACTATGAACGAAATCAGAGTGGGTTAACAGATGTTTTTTAATTCCTTTGGTCAGAATTAAAACAAACATAACATAGTACTCTCTCGCAAGTACAAGTACTGAAGAGTGTTTCATTATGATTTGTGCTATTGCAGGATCTTCTGAAAATGGTACCCTTGTTGATCCTTGTGCTCCTAAAGGATATTCTCACAAAAGAGAAGTAATGGTAAAGACAAGCGGTGCTTCAGGATCAAATTTAGAGAATCAATATGTTGATAATGGAAGCGGAAACTTTAAAGAATGTAGATCTTCTTCATTGATGATGATGCAAGAAGGAAAGGGTAAGAAAGGCATGTGGACACATTGATCCCTTTTTCTTTATCAACGTTTATGATTGTTTTGTATATAGATTTCCTTTTCTTCACTATTCCTGTGCTTAAAGTACCATCAGCTGAAGATAGAAAAATCGATGCTGTCATGATGAACTGAAAGTTATAATTGATAATAAGAGGATTTCCCTGTATTTGTTTGATGTCAAGGTAGATGGAAGTTCTTGGCTGCATTAAGCTACGTAATATCTTTTGCAAATCCTGGCAATTCTATGAAAGTCAGAATTACCCGGCCGGGTATTTACACTATAACCTTGTATACCCTTAACTTGTGTGTCCTAAATGCAGAAAAGTGCCAGTATCAGCAATGCCTCCTGGGATCTACTTTTGTACCTGAGCTTCGTGGACATTTCCTGGCCACTGAAAATTTCTATTTTACATCAAAGGTTCACAGCAAGTTCTCCTTTTTCTTCCCTTGCAAATACTGTCTTTTTCTTAGGACACCTCTGACTCATCATATACATTCCCTTCCAGTTCTTTGGACTGGAGCAGTCTTCATCACTTTCTGATTTCGTGGTTGCTGGAGAGCAACTTTGCAACGAGGAGTTGTCAACACTGAGACAAAAGTATCTCAATCATTCAGATGAAGATTTCTCACGTTATTGCTTCTCGTCAGCATACATTGTAGCCCTACTTCACGATGGTCTTGGCGTACCACTGGATGACAAGAGGCAAGCATAATGAGGACACCATCATTCTTCTTTCAGTGAAATTTACCTTTGGCTAATCTGACAAAGCCTGCTACTTGCAATACTCTGTGAGCAGGATCGAGTATTCAAATCAGGTAGGAGACACCCAGGTTGAATGGGCCCTGGGAGCCTTCATTGCAAACACCAAAAATGCAATTAATGGCGGCGCCGCAAGAAGGGTGCATAACCATCGACCCCTGCTCGCCATGCTGGGAGCGTTCTCTGCGTGTGGAGTATTTTTGGTGTTGAGATGGAGGAAGCCCAAGACGAAGATTATATATGATCTAGAGAAAGGTCGATACATTATAACATGCATCAGCTGACGCTGGCTTTTGTGCAGAGGAGCCATAAGTTTAGTACGGAGTAATATTCGATCGACAGGAATAGGTGTTGTTCTGTACCAGAATGTAAAAGTTCCATTCTTTGTATTCTTGCTCTTGCTAGGTAAGAGAGCTGGGCGGTGGGTAGCACTCCTGTATCTAGCATGTACCGGAACACTCGTAGTACTAGAACATTTTGTTATTTATTAATCAATCGTATCTGCTTGATAATTAAGTACTCCGTCCGTTTGAAAATATAAGATGTTTTAGCTTTATGAAGCTAATACACTAACCTATACAATAAACGGTTTTGCTAATTCTTAGGCGCCTGAGAATTAGTTAAATCTCAGTCACTCTTTAAACCTTTGGATTATATGCTTTGCGATGCGTACAAAGGAGAGTTTTCCGTCACGCGCAGATGTTCCCGTCGGTGTTTTCTGGCCTGTTGCCATCACGTGCATGTATGTGGGCTTTTATTCTCTTTCTGTTGGAATGTTACTGCTAGCTGTTTTTTTTGTTAGCTTTTTTTCTGTCTGCTATTTTTTTGTGGGCTGTTTCCTAGCAACATGTGACAGGAGCAAGAGATGTTGGGGCTGTTTTATCGGTGGCGGGGCTGGGGCCTGTTTTTCTACGGGATGATGTTTGTTTTTTCTATACCGGTTTTATCTGTTTTTTTTTTGAACCCGTGTTGTGTTTTGTAGTTGTTATTTGTGATCTTTTTATATGGACGGTAATTTTTTTATCATTACTTTTTCACTAGCAACATAAATATGTTATGTTGGACTGCTAGGGATTTTTTTTTTATTTTTGTGGTTGTTTTCTTTTGTGAAATTAAGATTATTTTTAAGTGTTTTTTAGTCGTAGGTTAAATTGAGTTTCATTTAAGTTGTAACTGAGCACCTGTTGGGTCTCAGTTGCAACTTGTTTGTAACTGGGCTTTGTTGGGTCCCAGTTGCAACTTGTTTGTAACTAAGCACCCGTCGGTGTGGAAGGGGGTATGGCAGTTACAACTTGTTTATAACTGAGCTCTGTCGGGTCTTAGTTGTAACTTGCTTGTAATTGGAGTCCCACCAAGGGGGATGGGCCAGTCGCAACTTGCTTGTAACTGAGTACCCTTCGGTGTGTGTGTAGGGGGGGGGGAGGGGGTCAAATTGCTTGTAACCGAGCTTTGTTGGGTCCCAGTTATAACTTGCTTGTAACTGAGCCCGCGCTGACGAGGACAGACGCAACTTGCTTGTAACTAAGTACCCGTCGGTGTGGAAGGGGGGGGGGAGTTGTAACTTGTTTGTAACTAAGCTCGTTCCAACTTGCTAGTAATTGGGGCCCCGCCAAGGGGGACGGGTCAGTCGCAACTTGCTTGTAAATGAGCACCCTTCGGTGTGGAGGGAGCAGTTGCAACTTGCTTGGAATTGAGCTCTGTTGGGTCCCAGTTATAACTTGCTTGTAACTGAGCTCTGCCGGGTCCCAGTTGCAACTTGCTTGTAACTGAGCTCTGCTGGGTCCCAGTTGAAATTTGCTTGTAACTGAGCTCTGTCGTGTCCTAGTGCAACTTGCTTGTAACTGGGCCCGCGCCGACGAGGGTAGTCGCAACTTGCTTGTAATTAAGCACCCGCCGGTGTGGAGGGGGGAGGGGAAGTTACAACTTGTTTGTAACTGAGCTCTGCCGGGTCCCAGTTGCAACTTGCTTGTAATTGGGGCCCGTCAAGGGGGACGGGTCAGTCGCAACTTGCTTGTAACTGAGCACCTGTCAGTGAAAACTAAGCACCCGTCGGTGTGGAGCGGGGGGTTTCAACTTGCTTATAAATGATCTCTGTCGGGTCTTAGTTGCAACTTGCTTGAAATTGGGCCCTCGCTGACGAGGGCAGTCGCAACTTGCTTGTAACTGAGCACCCGTCGAGTGTGAATGGGGGGCAGGGAAGTTGGAACTTGTTTGTAACTAAGCTCTCTCGGGTCCCAGTTGCAACTTGCTTGTAACTTAGCTATGTTGGGTCCCAGTTGCAACTTGCTTGTAATTGGGCCCGCCGAGGGGGTGGGCAGTTACAACTTGATTGCAACCGAGGTGGAGAGGGACCTGTTGGGCCAGTCGCAACTTGCTTGTAACTAAGCACCCATCGATGTGGAGGGGGCCTTTTGGGCCAGTCGCAACTTGCTTGTAACTGAGCACCCGTCAGTGTGGAGGGTGGCAGTCACAACTTGCTTATAACTGAGCACCTATCGATGTGGAGGGTGGAAGTCACAACTTGCTTGTAACTGAGCTCTGCTAGGTCCCAGTTGCAACTTGCTTTTGTAACTGAGCTATGTAGGGTACCAGTTGCAACTTGCTTGTAACTGGGGTCTCGCCGACGACGGCAGTCGCAACTTGCTTGTAACTGAGCATCTGTCGGGTGTGGAGGGGGCGTTGGGCAGTTGCAACTTGTTTGTAACTGAGATCTGTAGGGGTACCAGTTACAACTTGCTTGTAGTTGGAGCTCCGCCAAGGGGACGGGTCAGTCGCAACTTTCTTATAACTGAGCACATGTCATCTCTGGAGGGGTGGTGCAGTTGCAACTTGCTTGTAACTGAGCTCTGCTGGGTCCCAGTTGCAATTTGCTTGTAACTGAGCATCCGTCGGTGTGGAAGGGGGCAGTTGCAACTTGTCTGTAACTAAGCTCTCTCGGGTCCCAGTTGCAACTTGCTTGTATCTGAGCTATGTTGGGTCCCAATTGCAAATTGCTTGTAATTGGGCCCGCCGAGGGGGTGGGCGGTTATAACTTGATTGCAACCGAGGTGGAGAGGGACCTGTTGGGCCAGTCGCAACTTGCTTGTAACTGAGCACCCATCGATGTGGAGGGGGCCTGTTGGGCCAGTCGCAACTTGCTTGTAACTGAGCACCCATCGGTGTGGAGGGTGGCAGTCACAACTTGCTTATAACTGAGCACCCATCGATGTGGAGGGTGGAAGTCACAACTTGCTTGTAACTGAGCTCTGCTAGGTCCAGTTGCAACTTGCTTTTGTAACTGAGCTATGTCGGGTACCAGTTGCAACTTGCTTGTAACTGGGGTCCCGCCGACGACGGCAGTCGCAACTTGCTTGTAACTGAGCATCTGTCGGGTGTGGAGGGGCGTGGGGCAGTTGCAACTTGTTTGTAACTGAGCTCTGTAGGGGTACCAGTTACAACTTGCTTGTAATTGGGGCCCCGCCAAGGGGACGGGTCAGTCGCAACTTTCTTATAACTGAGCACATGTCATCTCTGGAGGGGTGGTGCAGTTGCAACTTGCTTGTAACTGAGCTCTGCTGGGTCCCAGTTGCAATTTGCTTGTAACTGAGCATCCGTCGGTGTGGAAGGGGGCAGTTGCAACTTCTTTGTAACTGAGCTCTGCTGGGTCCCAGTTGCAACTTGCTTGTAACTGAAGCCCCGCCAAGGAGGAGGGGGGCGGTTGCAACTTGAATGCAACCGGGGATCCCGTTGGTGGACAATTTACAACTTGCTTATAACTGAGAACATATCGGGAGGAGTAGGGCAATTTTGCAACTTGCTTGTTACCCCAAAACAAGTGGATTGCAAACTGAGCTTTTCAGTTGCAAGTAGATTACAACTGATATTTTTTTGGCTGAGATTTTCTCTAATCATGGATTGGAACCAATATTTATTGAGTTATAACGGGGTTGCAATTGATATTTCTTTAATTGCAAAATAAAACTTTCCAGTTACAATAAGGTTATAATTGGAGTTTTTTTTAGCGTATCATGTCTCTATGGCTCTTAGTTTCGTTTCTAGTACTCCCTCCGACCCATATTAGTTGACTTAGATTTGCCTAGATTTGGACGGTTCATCCAAATTTTGACAAATTAAAGTCAATTAATATGGGTCGGAGGAAGCATATTTTGTAAGAAGAGAAAAAATCTCGCGGATCCTACAATACGTATACACTGAACAAAGAGTAAAAGTCCATAAACCACAAGACCCAATAGAACAAAAAAGGGAAAAACTAGCAGTACTCGTTTTTAACAGGAGAACAACACGTACGTGGACCTGGTTAAGATCAAGAGTAAGGAAAATAGCTCACGATATGCACGGTGATTTTACGCGACTGAGATTTAGTTAAATCTTAGTCGCCTGAGATTGAGGCGCGCCCTACAATAAAAGGGGTCTAGATACACCCACAAAAAAAGGGTCTAGATATATATACTTTCAAAAAATAACGGAGGGAGCATACATCAATCTTTGCTCACGTTGTTATCGGCCATGAGTAAGAAACAGATTGTAGAGTTTCCGTGCCCCCTCCTATAATCTGTTCGTGACGCCCGGCCGAGGCCCAAGCAACCTGGTCGTGCTCTTTGGCGCATTGGTTGTCTGCCACCGTCATGCTCGGCGTTTGCTGCCTTACTCCTCTAGCAGCTTTGCTCATGTTGATGGGACTTGGGAGAGTGAGACTTTCATCGGAACTACCACACACACGACAATTTCTGTCCAATTCGTGTACGACGCGACATCGTGTGGTGAGCAGCACTTTGATTCCACCAAGCCGGGTCTGTATTGCAGAGTTAATGTAATAAATAAGTAAACGTTCCAAATATTGACATGTGTCAAGATGGCCGAGTTGGTCTAAGGCGCCAGTTTCAGGTACTGGTCCGAAAGGGCGTGGGTTCAAATCCCACTCTTGACAACTACTTTTTGTTAAAGCCACCCAGTTAAGCATACTGAGAATTGTTTGATAACTAACCCGTACTTCAACCAGACCCACGCGAGCAAACCTGGCAACCGAACCTAAACTAAACCCATTTAATATTTATATAACCCAACCAAAACCAAACCTGCTTCACTTTTCACCCAAACCAAATTAAACCAATTCTTCAACCGTGGGTTCCAACCGTTTACGGAATTTGGTTAAGAACTGTTTCATGAGAATGGTTTGATAACTAACCCGTACCTCAACCAGACCCACGCGAGCAAATTTGGCAACCGAACCTAAACTAAACCCATTTAATATTTATATAACCCAACCAAAACCAAACCTGCTTCACTTTTCACCCAAACCAAATTAAACCAATTCTTCAACCGTGAGTTCCAACCGTTTACGGAATTTGGTTAAGAACTGTTTCATCAAATGGGTTGGTATGATGAAGCACACGAGGAACCAAGGACGGATCGAGTGCTGCTCGAAACCTGCAGCGACTTCCTCTGGCGCACCACTTCACGCAAGAAGACCACGTCTCCTCAGTCCTCAGCCATGCGTACAAGCAGAGCCCGCAATGCTGCACAAACTGCAGCTCTGCACTGCGGTGGCAACGCTACTAAACACGGCCAATCTGCTCACCACGGCTTGCCGTCGCCGAGGTACCGGCGTTAAGCATACTGAGAATGGTTTGATAACTAACCCGTACCTCAACCAGACCCACGCGAGCAAATTTGGCAACCGAACCTAAACTAAACCCATTTAATATTTATATAACCCAACCAAAACCAAACCTGCTTCACTTTTCACCCAAACCAAATTAAACCAATTCTTCAACCGTGGGTTCCAACCGTTTACGGAATTTGGTTAAGAACTGTTTCATCAAATGGGTTGGTATGATGAAGCACACGAGGAACCAAGGACGGATCGAGTGCTGCTCGAAACCTGCAGCGACTTCCTCTGGCGCACCACTTCACGCAAGAAGACCACGTCTCCTCAGTCCTCAGCCATGCGTACAAGCAGAGCCCGCCATGCTGCAGAAACTGCAGCTCTGCACTGCGGTGGCAACGCTACTAAACACGGCCAATCTGCTCACCACGGCTTACCGTCGCCGAGGTACCGGCGTTAAGCATACTGAGAATGGTTTGATAACTAACCCGTACCTCAACCAGACCCACGCGAGCAAATTTGGCAACCGAACCTAAACTAAACCCATTTAATATTTATATAACCCAACCAAAACCAAACCTGCTTCACTTTTCACCCAAACCAAATTAAACCAATTCTTCAACCGTGGGTTCCAACCGTTTACAGAATTTGGTTAAGAACTGTTTCATCAAATGGGTTGTTATGATGAAGCAAGAAGCACACGAGGAACCAAGGACGGATCGAGTGCTGCTCGAAACCTGCAGCGACTTCCTCTGGCGCACCACTTCACGCAAGAAGACCACGTCTCCTCAGTCCTCAGCCATGCGTACAAGCAGAGCCCGCCATGCTGCAGAAACTGCAGCTCTGCACTGCGGTGGCAACGCTACTAAACACGGCTAATCTGCTCACCACGGTTTGCCGTCGCCGAGGTACCGGCGTTGCAGGACCGAGCGGCAGGCACGACGAGCACCCTGCAGGACCATGCCGCCGCCACAACTTTCGCGATCACGGCAAGTCCGACTGCGGCAGCTGCAGGGCTCGTCCAGAGTGCGAGAGCCAGCGGGGAGGCCAAGCGATGCGCGCCGCCGCCGAGGCACCACTGCCAGCCGGTCCTAAAGGGATTGCCATTCATCGTCTGCCTAGCTGGTCGGTTGGTCCTCTCGTCCAAGTGCGGAAGTGCCTCACGGCTTCACCGTGGCGAGCGCAAGGGTGCGCGACCTACGTTTCAGCGCCTGCTCTGTCGTGCTCCTACCGCGACCCAGGAAAGGAGAAGCCCGTGGAACAGCAGGGCGCCGGCGGCGCGCGACCGGACCTATTTTCATCCATCGAGGACCCCGCGAGGGACGGAGGAGACGGCGGCACGGCCACAGAGTACTACTCTGCAGCTACTATCAGCACGGCTGCACTTTTTGATGGGGTTCGGCCTCGGTCAGGGATGCTGCGACGCTCACCTACCCTGCAGCTACTACCTGCGGAGGCCGGGCAGCGAGCTGTGAGCGCCGATAGTACAGGCGAGGCGGGTGGGCAGATGGCCAACAGCGAACCAATCTCATACACCGGGTGTAAACTGTGGGACAAAACTGTTTGGAACCGTAACCGTTCGAACCCATACCCAACCATACTCAAACCTTTTTTACATTAAACCAAACTGAACCAGGCTTTGGTTAGAATTAACCCATTAACAACCGAACTAAACAAGCACCGAAAGAGAAACCGACCGAATACACCCGATTAAATTGAAACCATTCTCAGATTTAAATACCCTACGTACCTCCATTAGTAAGCAAAAATTTTTAGGACGTGGCTAGTAACGTCTCATTTTTCTTCACAACATATGTCATTGCCGGTAAAACAATGGTAGTAAAAACTTTTTAAAAATATAAAATTATTGCTGATGAAACATTTTTTGGAGTGGGGAGCGAAACTTGGCTTTATTACTTGGTTTATAGTTTGATAATTTACATCACAAGCATTAGAGAGGGTCGATTAAAAAAATCAACCAACAAAAAGAAGACAAAATGCTTAATGGTTTAAACATCTTAAATCCTATTAATAGACCACCCAGTTAAGCATACTCAATACCCTACGTACCTCCCCTCATTTTTCTTCACAACATATGTCATTGCCGGTAAAACAATGGTAGTAAAAACTTTTTAAAAATATAAAATTATTGCTGATGAAACATTTTTTCGAGTGGGGAGCGAAACTTGGCTTTATTACTTGGTTTATAGTTTGATAATTTACATCACAAGCATTAGAGAGGGTCGATTAAAAAAATCAACCAACAAAAAGAAGACAAAATGCTTAATGGTTTAAACATCTTAAATCCTATTAATAGACCACCTAGTAGTCGGTAGAAATATCGTGTGCAACCATCAATAGCCAGTTGCATCTAGTAACCATACATTCTAGCTGATCCTGACAATTATATTTTGTTAAAGCCACCCAGTTAATCAGTCAATACCCTACGTGGTTTCAAATTCCTCTCTTGACAGATTTTTTTAAAATCACTCAGTTTAGAATCCGCGGTACCCTACCCCCATTAGTAAGCAATTTAGGACGTGGTTAGTAACGTCTCATTTTACTTCACAACACATGTCATTGCCAAGAAAACAATGGTAGTAAAACCTTTTTAAAAATATAAAATTATTGCTGATGAAACATTTTTTCGAGTGGGGAGCGAAACTTGGCTTTATTACTTGGTTTATAGTTTGATAATTTACATCACAAGCATTAGAGAGGGTTGATTAAAAAAAATCAACCAACGAAAAGAAGAAAAATGCTTAATGGTTTAAACATCTTAAATCCTATTAATAAACCGCCCACTAGTCGGTAGAAAATATCGTGTGCAACCATCAATAGCCAGTTGCATCTAGTAACCATGCATTCTAGCTGATCCTGACAATTATATTTTGTTAAAGCCACCCAGTTAATCATACTCAATACCCTACGTGGTTTCAAATTCCTCTCTCGACAGATTTTTGTTAAAATCACTCAGTTTAGAATCCGTGGTACCCTACCCCCATTAGTAAGCAATTTAGGACGTGGTTAGTAACGTCTCATTTTACTTAACAACATATGTCATTGCCAGAAAAACAATAGTAGTAAAAACTTTTTAAAAAAATAAAATTATTGCTGATGAAACATTTTTTCGAGTGGGGAGCGAAACTTGGCTTTATTACTTGGTTTATAGTTTGATAAATTACATCACAAGCATTAGAGAGGGTCGATTAAAAAAATCAACCAATGAAAAGAAGAAAAAAATGCTTAATGGTTTAAACATCTTGAATCCTATTAATAGACCGCCGAGTAGTCGGTAGAAAATATCGTGTGCAACCATCAATAGCCAGTTGCATCTAGTAACCATGCATTCTAGCTGATCCTTCGGGAGCATAAAACGCCATAGCTGAATCTTTTCAGTGTACAATCATATGAATAACCTAAAAAAACAGTAGAGACTTTCTGAAAGTACCGACTTGATACGACTATAGGGGAGGTGAATAGCGTCTACCAAATTTTAATTTATTTCTCACTTTTAGGATTAACGAGAAGGAAAGTTATCTAGATGTGCAACTAGGTGAACAACCTAAATGCAAGATAACTTACAACAACCACAAGAACGGTAAAGAGCAAGAAGTAAAATAAGGGAGCGAAGTAACCGGAGCGGGGACACGGAGATATAATTCCCGTAGTTCACTTCCAAGGAGCTATGTCTACGTTGGAGAGGTGTCGGGGCCACACAAGGTCACCCGAGCGCCACAAAGGCCTCACCTTCTTCTCCGGTGAGCTCCCCCACAAAGGAGGCCTCACAATCCACTAACCGGTGACCTTGAAGGCGCCAACCGACACCTTTACACCAAGGTTGAGGGGGAAGCTCCACAACTCAATTGGAGACCCTCAACGACACCTCAAAGCTTTACAACACAAGCCTTAGATCCGAGGATGCCCTACACCGTCTAGGGTTTTAAGAAACCCAAGAGTAACAAGATCCACAAAGGATGGGTGGGGGAAATCAAATCTTCTTTGGTGGAAGTGTAGATCTAGGTCACCTCCCTAACCTCTCAAAAGATCAAGTCATTTGAGTGGCTAGAGAGAGATATCTAGTGAGGTGAAGCTCAAGCATTAATGGAGGAGAGAGGAAAAATTCGAAGTAGGTGGGAGGAAGAAGAGGGGCGCCTTAAATAGGCCCCCTCTGCACTGAACCGTTACAGCCAACGCGACTTCACCGAAACTTTCGGTGAGGGGCCGGAAGTTCCGCCCAGCATGGCTCCAACGGTCATCACCCCGTTGATGCCCGCTCCAAAAGTTAGACCGGAAGTTCCGGTCAAACTTCCGATGCAAGTTCCGGCCCAAGTTCCGGCAAATAGAACGCTTCAAACAGAAGGTTACTAACCCTTCAACGGAACTTGGAGCGGAACTAGGGGCGGAACTTCTGGGTCACGAACCAAGTCTGACCGGAAGTTCCGGTGGCTGAGCGGAAGTTCCGCTCAGGAGCTTTTTGGCAGGACAAGTTCTGATGCAACTTCCGGTGGAACTTCCGGCAAATAGAGCATACCAAAACAGAGAGTTCTGGGAGCTCACCAGAAGTTCCAGCGGAACTATGATCAGAACAAAGCTCAGATCATCCCGTAGAAAAATCCTGAGCGGAACTTCCGGCGCCAGGCCGGAAGTTCCGATGAGACAAAGAAAGCTTCAACAGATCAGAAACACACTCTCTCATGGAAAAGTAGGATGGTGGTGGCGGTGCATATGGGTTTGTGAAAGAAAAAGTGATTTCCCACAGCCTTCCAAGATGGACCCCCTCTTGATAGTACGGCGACCTAAAACAACAAAAGGAGAGAAACTAGAAGAAAACTATAGGCCACCGTCTTCATGAGATCCCAAGAGAGCATCCACACAGTTATAAGGAAACATCAACAGCATTTTTCCTGAAGCTCAAGCGCGCAATTAGATCACAAATGGGATTGTCATTATCACCAAAAACGGCATGAGAAGACATAGTCCTTTCAATCTCCCCTTTTTGGTGTTAGATGACAATCCCAAAGATTTGCATGATATAGAAGCAATCTTTGCAATGGATGGGACAAGCTCCCCCTATATGTGTGCAAGGTAAAGAGACATCTCTAAGGACAAGACTGACACACATACAAGGAGGCTCCCCCTTCCAATGCAAAGATAGCACAAGTGCAAGGTACAAGAAAGGATAGAAATCATACCCGGCACCAACCAACTGTGGTGGAGACAAGGGAGTAATAATAACAATAAGAGCTATGAGGATCCACCACCATATGCATATGCCCATAAGATAACAACAAGAATACCACATACTCGGCATTTCATAACAAACCACATAGATACCACATAGTCTCAAACATAACAAGGTCCACAAGCACACATAAGTTCACAGACATAGAAAGGTACAGAAGCACACAAATAAACTAAAGAGTTCGCGAGCTAGAAAAGATCAAAGGCAAGAACATGCCTCGTGACTCAACCCATGCAAAACCCGTAGACAACCTAATAGACATCTTTCTCCCCCTTTGGCAACGAGACACCAAAAAGGAAGAGAAGATCAATCTAATCGCCCCAGCCATGAAAGGGAGGAGGAGCAGACTCAGGGACCCAAGAATCCCACGTAGGCAGCGGACCAGTGACCTCCTCCCCAGACTCATCCTCAGACCAACGGCAATTGTTGCGAATCCATTCATCCTTGGGAGCAGTGACAGAGCTAGTGACCGGAGAGCTAGGAAGGTTGAGAGCAGTCATGATGGCCTTTTGGCGCTGAACATTGTGACGCTGGTCGACATACGCCTGATACTCGCGATCCTGGAGAAAGCAGAAAGTCTTCTTCACCTTCCCAAGCAGCTTCTTTGCCCAAGACGGCTGCCTCTGGAGAGAAGGACCACCAGCACTAGAGCCACCAGGAGCAGAGGAGGGACCACCAGCTTCATCTCGAGCCTTCTGGAGTTCTGCCTCCCTTTCTTCTTGAGAATGGGGCTTTTGGTGTTTACTCACACGCAGCTTCTTCTCCCCATGAATGGTGATGTTGTCTTCAGGATAACGAGAACCAGTCACCTCAAGCCACTTGTGATTGATGTGAGTCCGAATATAGGGAGCATAGGGGAAAGAGCGCTTGTCAACAATAGTCTGCCACATCTTAGTGTAGATAAAGTGCATAACATCCATTGGCCTGTCAGTGTCACGGCGGAGATAAGTCTGATGCATGAGGTCAACCTGATAGGCATGAAACTGATCAAAATTGCCAGCCTTGGGAGAAATAGTGTTCAAGTACACCCTGTGCATGATGTCATAAACTGGCAGCAGATGATTCACATGACCAACAGTCCCCCATCCTTCAATGTAGAGAGGCTCGAGGACCTCAGGATCAGCAGCTTGGGCGGTATGAACACGCCAACCATTTGCTCCTTTGCCAGGCTGAAGGGGATAGCCAAGGAGCTCAGCAAACTCGGACCAAGTGGCGGTAAGAAGCATGCCCTTAGTCATGCACTTCATCACACCTTCAGTAGAGGAGCTCATGTGCAAGTACAGGGTAGTATAAAACTGAGCGATAGCAGCCTCATCAAAGTTCTGACGGAGCTCCATGAGGGGAATCAGCCCAAACCTCTGGCAAATATCTAGAGCCTCGCCAAAATATGCATGTTTCTCTTCCATGTGAGTCACATTGATGTACTTTTGAGGAGCAACCACAAACTTAGTCTTCGTTGCATAGATCTTAGCAAAGATTTGTTCCTGACGGCAGTTGTGGAAGAGAGGATCCAAGCAGAGATGGTCACGAGGAAGGAGGTAGGGATCCGTATGCCTGAATTCAGAGTAAGCCTTCTGAGTCCATTTGGAGATTTTGGCCTTGGATTTGTCAGGCCCAGCAGCAGTGGCCTTCTGAGAAGCAAGAACATGCCTCTTTCCTTCAGCAGCAGCAGCACGACGAGCAGCCACAGCCTTCTGATGGCTAGACTGAGTAGTTGGACGCACAACCTCAACATCTTCTTCATCGATCTCAGGAGGAATATCAGAGGATGGTCGACGGACACGCTTGCCTTTGCGGGTACCACCTTGCCCTGAGAAGAAAGCACAAGAATAGGGAGGGAAGGTGGGGTAAGTGCACAAGTTCGGGAGAAGAAACAAAAGAAATAGATTGGAAAAATACAGTCAGGAAGTAATTTCACTGTCGCCGGAACTTCCGCTGAAGCGCCGGAACTTCCGGTAAAAATGGTCCACCGGAAGTTCCGGTCGTGGCTCACCGGAAGTTCCGGTGAGACCACGAACTAGCGGTTCAAAACAAGTAGTTCACTAGATCTAGATCTACAAGCCACAAGTGCAAAAATTTCCAAGAATGTATTGGACCAATCTACTCTAGCATGAATCCCTAGGCCTACCAAGATCTCCCAACAAGTTCTAGCCAAAGAACTAGCCTAGACATGGTGGGCCCTAACTCAAGCAATGGTGAGAGAGCTAGATCTCCATGAATGGAGGGAGTTGAGGGCAAATACCGGAGTCCATGGCGGGAGATCAAGGTGGGGAAGGTTCCCACAGAGCAGATCTGTGGAGGGTTGGCCGGAGGCGAAGGGGCCGAAGCACCTTCGTGGAGGAGACCTTGTCGGCGGCTGCTCCAAATAGAAGAGGGGTCTTGGGGAAAAAAGGAAGAAGATCCCGTTTTCCCCCAGGGCCCACCTTATATAGGATAGAGAACACCACCGGAAGTTCCGGTCAGGGGACGGAAATTCCGGTGGACCGGAAGTTTCGGGTCAGGCTAAAAAGATTCCAGGTCAGCAGGTTGTTCAGACGAACACCGAGCTGACCGGAAGTTCCGGCAGCTGACCGGAACTTCCGGTGACGCCAGAAAGACCTTCTCAGGTTTGGAAGAAAACAGGGAAGAACTTGTGCAGGCAATATAGAGGGCTTGAGGAAAGGAAAGGCTTAGGATAGAGACCTCAAACTATGAAGAACCAAAGCCAACAAAAAAACAAGAAACACAAAAAGATCAAAAACATAAATAAAAACGGGTCGGTGGCCGAGGCCACCTTATATAAGAGTAAATGGCTTGACACCGTGAATATATATCTTGGGTTCATTACCAACACTCATCATGAAGCTCAAATGGTCTCCTTTAGAGACTATAGAGTATGAAAACTTTAATGTGCGCATAATAGGGATAGTGTTTGTTCATAAGAGGAAGTACACTCCCCCTAAATCCATGCCTACATCCAAACAAGATACACAGTTTTGCTTCTTCGAGGACCAACAAACCAATGATCTTCCAAGAAACTGGCAAGCTCCGGAGGTTGACTTTCTCCCCACTTTGTCACCAGCCCAGTCTGAGTCCGTGTAACCAATAAGATCAAAGCTGGCTCCCTTGGGGTACCATAACCCAAAGTTTGGGGTATGAACTAAATATCGAAAGATCCTCTTGACCGCCACCATGTGGCTTTCTTTTGGTGCGTCTTGGAATCTTGCACACATACCCACACTCAACATAATATCCGGTCGGGATGCACAAAGATAGAGCAAAGAACCAATCATAGAGCGATAGAGTTTTTGATCCACCTCCTTACCCTTGGGATCGAGATCAAGATTAACCTTAGTTAGCATGGGAGTCTTGGCACCTTTGACTTGGTCAAACTTGAACTTCTTGAGCATGTCTTGGATGTATTTGTCTTGGTTGATGAAAGTCCCTTTCCTCAATTGCTTGACTTCAAACCCAAGGAAAAACTTCAACTCCCCCATCATGGACATCTTGAAGCGATCGGTCATGAGCTTGGCAAAATCCTCATTAAAAGTTTTGTTAATAGACCCAAAGATAATATCATCAACATAGATTTGGCATACAAACAAGTGGCCTCCAACTTTCTTAGTAAAAAGAGTGGGATCAATGAGACCCACTTCGAAGCCACAGTCTAACAAGAGCTCCCTAAGGCAATCATACCTCGCACGTGGGGCTTGTTTGAGACCATAGAGTGCCTTATTGAGCTTGTAGACATGGTTCAGGAAAAGTGGATCCTCAAAGCCCGAAGGTTGCTTGACGTATACCAACTCTTTCAAAGGACCATTAAGAAAAGCACTCTTAACATCCATTTGATGCAACTTGAAGTTATGATGAGTAGCAAAAGCAAGAAGCATACGAATGGATTCAAGGAGACAAATGGGGGCATAAGTCTCACCATAGTCGATGCCCTCAACCTGGGAGTATCCTTGGGCAACTAACCTTGCCTTGTTGCGCACGACGATTCCATTCGCATCACACTTGTTCTTGAAGACCCACTTGGTTCCAATGACGTTTTGACAATCTTTGGGCCGCTTAACAAATGACCAAACATTGTTCCTCTTGAAGTTGTGAAGTTCTTCGTTCATAGCATCGAGCCAATCATCATCTTCAAGAGCCTCGAAAACTTTCTGTGGTTCCACAAGAGAGATAAAAGCATGGTGAGAGCTAAAGGAAGCTAGTTGCCTCCTAGTAGTGGAACCTTTATTGAAATCTCCATAAACATTATCAAGGATATGGCCATCTCGAACGAGCTTGGCGAGACGATAGGCTTGACGGCGGGCTTGTGCTTCAACACGAGATTCTTGAGCTACCACTTGGTCATTGCCACCAATTGAGCCGCCGCCTTGACTATAAGCACGAACACGGGGATCATCTTCATCAATCTCCACTTCGGGGGAGTCATCATTAGGAGTGGAGCCTTGAGAACCATTGACTTGCTCTTGATCTTGATGAGCTTGACCTTGAGGAGAGCCATGGCCTTGAGGAGAAGCCCCATCTTGGGGAGGTTGATGTAGTTGATGAAGAGATTGACCGTGGGAGGTGCCTTGAGAAGGAGCCCCATCGTGGGGAGGTTGATGTTGTTGATGAAGAGCTTGATCTTTGGAGCTTGGAGAGTCATGAGCATGGGAAGCTTCGGAAAAGTTTGAGGGAGCTTGAGCCAAATAGTAGGTCCTTGAGAGGCAAGATGATCTTGTGAGAGTGAGGGATCCACTTGAGTAGAGCTTGGTCCTTCTCCTTCGTCCACAAGGGGATCCTCAATGGGAAGGTGGAAACCCACACCCATTCTTCTTATGGCCTTAGGAGGAATTTCATCACTTGGATCACAAACACCATCTTGCCTAACAAGAAACTCATGATTTTCATCAAACTTCACATTGCTCGTCTCTTCAACTCTTCCATTGGCTTTGTTGTAGACTCTATAAGCATGGGACTGATTTGAGTAACCAACGAAAATTCCTTCTTGAGCCTTGGATTCAAAATTGGACAAATGAACTCCTTTCTTGATAATGTAGCACTTGCAACCAAATACCCAAAAGTAGCTAACATTTGGCTTCTTCCCGGTGAGGAGTTCATAGGGGGTCTTGTTCTTTTTATTGCGGAGATAGAGCCGGTTGGTTGCATGGCAAGCGGTGGAGATGGCCTCGGCCCAAAAGTTGTATGGTGACTTGAACTCAGCTAGCATAGACCGAGCAGCATCCATCAAAGTGTGATTCTTCCTTTCGGCAACTCCATTTTGTTGAGGGGTATAGGGAGTGGAGTATTGATGCTTGATTCCTTCATCACTAAGAAACTCATCCAAGGTATAGTTTTTGAACTCGGTGCCATTGTCACTTCGAATTAAGAGAATGGTTGCATTATGCTTCCGTTGAACCTCATTAGCAAAATCGATGACGGTTTGTTGAGTCTCACTCTTGTACTTGAAAAAGAATACCCAAGTGTATCTTGAGAAATCATCCACAATAACCAAGGAATACTTCTTGCCTCCAAGACTATCATGAGAGGGTGGACCAAAAAGTTCCATATGCAAGAGCTCCAAACATCTCTCCGTGGTGATTTGATTGAGTGCTTTGTGAGGAGTTTCATGCATCTTCCCTTCAATACAAGCCCTGCAAACACGATCTTTGGCAAAAGAAACATCGTTAAGTCCAAGGACGTGGCCCTCGGAGTGAAGTATTTGCAAAGTTCTCATGTTAACATGGGCTAAGCGGCGATGCCACAACCAGCCCTTGTCGGCTTTAGCATAGAGACATAGAGCATGAGGAGTAGTGGTCCCTGAAAAGTCCACCACATATAACTCATGCTCTACATACCCTACCAAAGCCACCTTGAGAGACTTGCTCCACATGAGGACCACGAAATGAGCATTAAAGAAAGAAGAAAGACCCATAAGAGCAAGAGCACGAACTAAGAGTAAATTGTAACCAAGAGTTTTGACAAGCATGACGTCAACCAAGGATACATCCGGGGTTACCACCACTTTGCCAAAACCCAAAACCTGAGAGCTTGTTTTATCACCGTAGGAGACCATGGTATTGGCAATATTTGGCCTCATCTCCGACATGATAGACTTGCTTCCGGTCATATGACTCATGGCACCACTATGAAGCACCCATTTTGATCCACCGAAAGCATAGTCCTACAAGAAAATCAAGCTTTGGTTTTAGGTACCCATTTTGCAATGGGTCCCCTTTTGTTAGTAACAAGAGCCTTTGGCACCCAAATGGCCCAATGATAATCATGCGTGTAAGAAGTTCCCACATATCTAGCATATACATGACCGTCATAAGATTTTCAAAGAATATAAGAGGGATTGTTCTTTCCGGCAAAGTTGTCACTTTGCAAGATGGTTAGGCTATTAGAAGACCCTTGAGCCATGCCCTTGTTCTTTTTCTTCTTGTTGTTCTTCCTCTTCTTCTTCTTAGTCTTGGCAAGTTGATCCTTCAACACCTTGACTTCCTCAATGAGATTCTCATGCTTGCAACAAGGGTTAGGAGTGATAGACAAGTCTATAATTTGCACAACGGAAGACTTATCATGTTCACAAGTTAATTGAGTTTGAAGCTGTTCATGGGCTTCAAAAAGATTTGGGAATTTGCTCTCCAAGGCTTTGTGTTCCTCTTTGAGTTTCTCAAGATCTTCTTGAGTCCTATCATGACCACCCACAAACTCAACTTTTTCTTTCTTAAGCACCTTAACCAAAGCAAGAGCATGATCACGTTCTTTAATTAAAGAGCACATTGTGTTGTTATGATCATCTACAAGCTTAGACACACTTTCTTCAAGATTAATTCTCATATTTTGTTCATCCTCAAGATTTTGAGTGAGATAAGCAATCTCATCAGCGGTATCTCTTTCATTTTTACTTAGCAAGTCAAGAAGTTCTTCCTTTTCAGCTAAAGCATCCCTAACATTGTCAAGTTGTGCAAGCAAGGATTCAAAGAAAGTTTTAGTTTCTTCATCCAAGGTAGCAACAAATTCACACATGTCAATCATCTCTTTCTTCACCTCTAGACCAACAAGATCAAGAGAGGAAGGCTCACTAGAGATAGGTTGAGGAGTGGGTTTTGATGTTACCTCGGTGGCCTTGGCCATGAAACACTTTTGGTTGGAGGAGATGAAATTTTCATTTGGCGAGTCAAAGAGGGATAGACGTGGATTAGAGGTAGTGGAAATAGCAGAAGCTCCCACAATATCTCCACCATGGAATTCATCATCATCATCATCTTCATCCGTGCCCGAAAGATATTCTTCATGGACCACTATTGCTCGTTCCTTGTTGGCGACGTTCTTGACGGCGTAGTTCTTGTTCAAGGGATGAGGAGGTCTTGACTTGATCTTGCGAATGAGACGACCACCATTGTCTTCACGGTTCTCAAAGGGACACTTGGACACGAAGTGACTCTTGTCGTTGCAATTGTAGCATGACCTTGGCTTGGGAGACTTGTTGGGTGAGCTTAATCTTGAGTTGTCCCTTGACCTTGACTTGAGCTCGGACTTGTTCCAAAAGGCCCTCGAAGCGAGAGCAAGATGTTCGTTGAAGGCACACTTGAGATCCTCTTGAGACCACTCACTTGATGTATCATCATCATCAATTTCAATAGCCTTGGCCTTCAAAGCAAGATTCACTTTGGTTGACCCAATGGCCCTAGCACGAGCGGACTCCGCATTCTTCTTGGCAATGGTCATGGCAATTACTTCACTCAAGACTTCTTGGGAGGTCATTTGGTGAAAGTTGGTTCTTCCCTTGATGGAATTGAGCTTTTGTTCTTCAAATGGAAGGAGAGCCTGAATGAACTTCCTCTTCATGAACTTGTCGTCAACATAGGTGGCCCCAAGATCCCTCATAGTGGAACAAAGGACTTTGAGGCACCTATACATGTCTTCGGGGGTCTCATCATCTTGCATTGCGAAACCATCGCACTCGTTGTTGATTTCATAAAACTTGAAGCTTTGGATGCTTGCATTCCCAACAAAGAGCTCGGTGAGTTGATCCCAAGCTCCCTTGGCGGTGTCGAATTGGCGAATGTGAGCAAAGTCCTTTGGAGTCAAAGCCTTTTGGATCATCCCCAAAGCTGTGGCATTGAGTTGCTTGTCCACCACTTCACCTCGTGTCAACTTCTTCGGGTCATATGGAGAGAATCCATCCTCCACAATCCTCATCAACTCAATAGAAGAGCTGCAAATATGTGAGCGCATTAGATATTACCAATTGGCAAAATTTTAAGTATCTAGCATAGGTGGTGCTCCTTGAGGAATGATGTGCCGCATGGGAATGGGTGGATCCGGAGTGTACTTTGGCGGTGGGGGTACCGCTGAGTAGTCATTTCCTCCATTTTCCTCTTTGGTAGTTAGGTTCTCGGGCTCCTCGGTGTTCTCACTTGGAACCTTGGTAGAAGTTTGAGCAACAAAACCAAGTCCCAAGCGAGTGGTGACGGCCGCGGGAGTCACCCCGGGGTCGGTCACCGTAACGGTGGGAGGAAACTCGATGGTTTGGGGTGTGTCAAGAGCAACCATGGGGTTTGGCTTGAGAGACTGCAAGATAGTCATTGTGGCATCCCGCAAAACCACTACTAGAAAATCGCGTTGAATTTGTGCATTGCATCGTCATCATCATGTGTTGTTTGACTAAAACTATTTTCGCAAAGCCCGTTTTGTTTTCTAAAACGCCCTGTCTTGTTTTCAAAATGCAAACCCCGGATCGCCGGAATATTTTGTTGTCTACTATTGGTTTGCAACGGTGCATTTAGCATTAAATAAAATTTATTTATTTTTGAGTGGGGCAGTCGAACGGGCCGATCGACCCGAACGACCACCCCCGTTTTCAAATCAGCCCAACCCCAAACCCTTTTCTACCAACCTATCTACCCAGTCCCCCCTTCCACATCACCCTGGCCAACCCCGTCGCGCCACCTCACCAACCCTCACCCCCTCCTCCTATCCCCATGTGCCACCTCAACCCTCTCTCCTCTATCTCCCTCATCCTGCCACCCACCCCAGCTCCCCCACACAGGCCACACACCGCCACGCACGCACACGCCTCACGCAACCACGCCTGCCTCCCACCCCCTGGGCCCACCCACGCGGCAGCACCGCGCCAGCCCGCACGCAACCCGCGCCCCACCGCTCCCCACCTGCCCCGCCTACTTCTTCTTCCTCCTCCTCCCTCCCTGCGGCGCCTCCCTCCTTGCCGCTCCTGGCCCGCGCCCGCCTCCGGCCCCCTCTCTCTCTCGTCGAGCTCCGCCCCGCCTCCAACCACCCCTGCCGGCCCCCTCGCCTCACCTCGCCGCCGCGTCCGGCGAGCGCCCGCCGCCCGCCGTCCTCTCCGCCCAGCCCGCCGCGCCACTGCCTCAGAGCGCCGCCGGCGCGCGTCCCGCTACCACCGACCTCGCTGGCGCTCCAGCTCCGCCCCACCGCGGCCGAGCTCGCCCGAGCCCGCACCGCGGCCCCCCTCGTCGCCCTGCAGCCCCGCCTCGTCCCGCGCGACTCCCTTCCTCGCCAGCCGCCGGAGCGCCGCCGTCCGCCGCCCTTCCTCGAGCCCAACCCGCCGCCGCCTGCCTCGCTTCCCCCTCGCGACCTCGGCCCCGTCTCCCCCTGGCGCCGCCGCCCAGCTCACCACCGTCGGCCCCGCTTCCTCCGGCTCCGCCCGACCCCGCGCAGACCCGTCAGGCCCGCCGCCGCGTCCTCGGTCCGCTGCCGCTCCGCCCCGCCTCCGCACCCCCGGCCCGAGCTCGTCGCCGACCCGGGCCCCTCGCCTTCCCTGTCTGCGCGCAGCAGCCGGCCCGCCTGGACCCACCTGCCCGCGGGACCCGCCCCGTCGGCGCCGATGCCATCCGCCTCCACCCGTGCAGGATCCCGGTGTAGTACCAAGTTGGTGCCAAGTGTTGGGTGTGGAAACGACAAGATCGACACCGGCTATTGAACCCCGAAACCCCCAAGTTCACCCTCGCCAGGATCTTCATCGGAACCCGGTGATCTCCTACAGGGACCTGAGAACGAACCCGAAGGCCACCGACGGCGAACCCTGAGACCCTCAACGCGACGATGCCTGCTTCTAAGATCTCCGGCATGGATCGAAAAGTTCCCCGAAGACCGATCCCGATGTACCGGAGACCGGACCCTCGACACGCCAAGATCTACCCTGGGACGCCAAGACCCGAACCGGGAGGACGCAAAGATCGCCACGAGTCCGACAAGCACTTCACCCCGAAGCCAAGACCGACCCGACTTGAGGACCCGACAAGATCTGCGCAATGACAAGATCGACAACGACCAGGGCAAGTCCGATGCGCCCCGCCGCCGAACCCAGTTCTGCTTCCCGGATGCCGAGATCACCGACACAGAACAACAAGATCTACTCCGCGGACACCGTGCGACAAGATCTACCCAGTAATCCGAGAACGACCCCGGAGTCCGAGAACGTTTCCGTCGAACCCTGGACCCGGCCGAACCCCAAACCCCCGGAAACCCAAGATCGCCGAACCCTAATGTGTGAACCCCTTCCCGAAACCCTATTTTATAATATAATACAACTTGTCGCATATTAAATGTTCATGCATGCATATTTGTGTGGTTTGGGGGCCTTATGCCGATTCACCTCTAATTAAATATGGGGCCCATATGCGGGCAAATCCAGTCTCATATCGGCCTCATTTAAATTTGTGTAGCGAACCCGGTGCTATCTTTTGCCATGTTAATACAACATTTAATTTGCGGGGCTTCTAAACAACATGAACCACCTAAGTAATTGTCGGGACCCCCGGTTCCGCTTAATATGACCTAATTGCACCGCATCTTTGCCATGTCATGCATCACATCATAAGCATGCCGATCTTTTGCCGTAGCATTAAATATCGCACCCGGTGTTTCTTCTAGAGTTTTGCTTCTTCGCGGATAAGGCCGTTGAGTCGATGCGAGTGTCGACCCGATCTTCGGTTGAACCTTCGACAATGTTTTCAGGCGAGCATCTCCCCCTTTCTACCTATCTTACTTTTCTAGTATTTATTCCCTCCTGTTGATCTATTGCTATCTGTGTCGCGATGCTCTAGTTTCGTGCCCGTAATATCCCTCGCAGCCCTATATTGCCTTGGACACATCCTATTACCTGATGTTTGGTAGATAGTTGGACTTGCGCGTCGTAGTCGCTTGCTATATTACTGTTGCGTGTCGTCAAGTACCACAATTGTTGGAGAATTGCCGCATGTTCAATGTTGGAGATGGTCTTGACTTTAATTATTGTTCACTTTAATTACTGTTTAACAACTAAAATTGAAGTAAGCAGAGGCATCGGTGGGTGATAGATATTATTTGGTTTCCGACCGCCCACTTGTGTCCCGTAGGACCCCGAGTTCTTGACACCTGTTCCGAGATCGAGCGCGCTAACCACAGGTGGGGAGATATGGGCCCCCCATTGATTATTACCTGATTTCAAAGTATTGTACTGGGGGCCACAAACTAGTTTGAGGTTTTATGCCATGCTTTACTGCTTTAATTAAATTGTGCGACAGATAGCACCTGTACTGTTTAGGATCGGGCCACGTTTCGCGGTGTCGACAGTCCCCGTTTGGGGATTTGCTGTCGTTCACAGCCGTTTGCCCAAACCCCAGTCCGTCTCGGAGACCGGCCGACTTCGTTGCGGGTGTCGACTTGGTGGGGTGGCCCCCACGTACTTGCTTTGGGTCTGGGAACGTCGTGACTTAGGCCCCGCCGACATACCGATGGGTGTATGTTAACTGATCTGGCAAAAAGGATCGAAGTGCCTGTGGATACTTTGGTGCACCCCTGCAGGGTTAAATCTTTTCGAGAAGCCGTGTCCGCGGTTATGGACGACTTGGAGCACAGTGCTTGATCATAGACAACTATAACTAAAGTTTACTGTTATAAATTGACTTGTATCCGATATGACTAGTAATCAGCTTCACTACAACGGACTGGCTAAGTAAAAGTACCAACAACTGCTGGGTTTTTGGGGTTATCTCATGCTAATTGTATCTGATTAGTAAGTGCTGCAACCATAACGGAATGATTAAATAAAAGTTCCCACTGCTTAATTTATCAGGACGACTATCTTTATCTGACTAGTAAATTGGCGCAACTATAACCGAATAAGTAAAACTGCCAACTGTGTGAGTTCCTCGGTTGACTTCCTCGTTTGGTCTCGAGGGGGAAACACCAGGATGGGTTTGTTCGATGGTAGCGTCAGGAAGGATCCGAATAGGTCTTTCTTACCCCCCTCTCTGATAGCCGCCAGTTGTATCGAGTCTCTATAGGTTGTTTAGTGCTTGCTGCCGCTGCCGCTCAGTCCACCATACCTATGTAGGCGAGGACCGCCGAATTCTAGTCTCTCCGTGTACTGGCCTCAGTACTGACGCTCCTCTTTTTCCTTTGCCCTTTGTCGGCACCCCTTTTGTTTAAGCAGGTTTTGAGATCGACGCCGTTAGCAGGGTTACCCTTCCGGCTTGGCCTGGGCAGGGTTATGGACGCCATTGGTTATTCTTCAGGGCTCTTAGCCCCATTTGCATCTTGTCCGTAGCTGGACGCTCTATCGTTTTCAAGGTGATTTGGATCTTTGTATAATATATCTGTATTCTTAACTCTTTGAGTCGCTGTTGTATATATATCTGTTCTGTGGGTCCCATCGAGGACTGTTGTGTAATGTTATTACTTCGTTTTCCACCCGCACGAAAGTGCCTGGTGGGCACCTTCGAATCGTTTCTATGCGGGTTTGGCGAGTTTCGCTAAAACTTGCATAGGGCCGATTCTGAGGGTGTTACAGAGTGGTATCAGAGCTCAGCAGTTGCGATACCCCACAAGTCCAGCCTGTAGGATAACCTAGCTAACGGCCGAAGTAGAGTGTCAAAACTATTTTCGAAAATCGGTTGGAAAGTTCTGATTAGGTCTGATTTTACTCCTTACCCCTCTGCTGTTCTCCTCTTACCTCTACGTGTTTTGAATCCGCTCTCGTCTCTTTCTTCGAGTCCAGGAATTCTCGTGGTTGGGTTTCCGTCGTACCTTCAGGGTTTCGCTTCCTCCTTTGGTAACGGTGATGCTACGTCCGGTGTTCATGCTGCCCGAGGAATCCATCTTCTGTGGTACCATTCTTTGTTCCTTGTTTGTGCCTTCCGGTGTTTTCCGACGCGACGACACCCTCTACGCCAGATCCGATGCAGAGTCTGCATCACCCCTTTGTTCCCGAACCTCGCTTGTCGAGATCTTCAGTCTGAATCCTGAGGGTTGGTTGCATAATCTGTCTATTCGTGTACATAGTAATGCTTTGAGTGCGGGATGGAGTCGCGACCATACCACTACTCTTATCATTTGCTTTGTATATTGAATGGTGGATCGATGCAATTTTACTCCTTCCATAGAAGTTAGAGGTGGCCTTACCTTTAACTTCGTTCGTTGTTTATCCGGAGTGTTCTCTTGACGAACAGGAACAACGACCTCTTGTTAGTGGTGTCGCGAGGATCTACACGAAGCGAGAAGACGCAGATCGCCGACCTTCCTTCCGGTACCATGAGGCGGATCTCGAGGGCGAGATCCATTGTTAGTGGTGTCGAATTGTGGCATCCCGCAAAACCACTACTAGAAAATCGCGTTGAATTTGTGCATTGCATCGTCATCATCATGTGTTGTTTGACTAAAACTATTTTCGCAAAGCCCGTTTTGTTTTCTAAAACGCCCTGTCTTGTTTTCAAAATGCAAACCCCGGATCGCCGGAATATTTTGTTGTCTACTATTGGTTTGCAACGGTGCATTTAGCATTAAATAAAATTTATTTATTTTTGAGTGGGGCAGTCGAACGGGCCGATCGACCCGAACGACCACCCCCGTTTTCAAATCGGCCCAACCCCAAACCCTTTTCTACCAACCTATCTACCCAGTCCCCCCTTCCACATCACCCTGGCCAACCCCGTCGCGCCACCTCACCAACCCTCACCCCCTCCTCCTATCCCCATGTGCCACCTCAACCCTCTCTCCTCTATCTCCCTCATCCTGCCACCCACCCCAGCTCCCCCACACAGGCCACACACCGCCACGCACGCACACGCCTCACGCAACCACGCCTGCCTCCCACCCCCTGGGCCCACCCACGCGGCAGCACCGCGCCAGCCCGCACGCAACCCGCGCCCCACCGCTCCCCACCTGCCCCGCCTGCTTCTTCTTCCTCCTCCTCCCTCCCCATGGCGCCTCCCTCCTCGCCGCTCCTGGCCCGCGCCCGCCTCCGGCCCCCTCTCTCTCTTCGAGCTCTGCCCCGCCTCCAACCACCCCTGCCGGCCCCCTCGCCTCACCTCGCCGCCGCGTCCGGCGAGCGCCCGCCGCCCGCCGTCCTCTCCGCCTAGCCCGCCGCGCCACCGCCTCAGAGCGCCGCCGGCGCGCGTCCCGCTACCACCGACCTCGCTGCTGCTCCAGCTCCGCCCCACCGCGGCCGAGCTCGCCCGAGCCCGCACCGCGGCCCCCCTCGTCGCCCTGCAGCCCCGCCTCGTCCCGCGCGACTCCCTCCCTCGCCAGCCGCCGGAGCGCCGCCGTCCGCCGCCCTTCCTCGAGCCCAACCCGCCGCCGCCTGCCTCGCTTCCCCCTCGCGACCTCGGCCCCGTCTCCCCCTGGCGCCGCCGCCCAGCTCACCACCGTCGGCCCCGCTTCCTCCGGCTCCGCCCGACCCCGCGCAGACCCGTCAGGCCCGCCGCCGCGTCCTCGGTCTGCTGCCGCTCCGCCCCGCCTCCGCACCCCCGGCCCGAGCTCGTCGCCGACCCGGGCCCCTCGCCTTCCCTGTCTGCGCGCAGCAGCCGGCCCGCCTAGACCCACCTGCCCACGGGACCCGCCTCGTCGGCGCCGATGCCATCCGCCTCCACCCGTGCAGGATCCCGGTGTAGTACCAAGTTGGTGCCAAGTGTTGGGTGTGGAAACAACAAGATCGACACCGGCTATTGAACCCCGAAACCCCCAAGTTCACCCTCGCCAGGATCTTCATCGGAACCCGGTGATCTCCTACAGGGACCTGAGAACGAACCCGAAGGCCACCGACGGCAAACCCTGAGACCCTCAACGCGACGATGCCTGCTTCTAAGATCTCCGGCATGGATCGAAAAGTTCCCCGAAGACCGATCCCGATGTACCGGAGACCGGACCCTCGACACGCCAAGATCTACCCTGGGACGCCAAGACCCGAACCGGGAGGACGCAAAGATCGCCACGAGTCCGACAAGCACTTCACCCCGAAGCCAAGACCGACCCGACTTGAGGACCCGACAAGATCTGCGCAACGACAAGATCGACAACGACCAGGGCAAGTCCGATGCGCCCCGCCGCCGAACCCAGTTCTGCTTCCCGGATGCCGAGATCACCGACACAGAACAACAAGATCTACTCCGCGGACACCGTGCGACAAGATCTACCCAGTAATCCGAGAACGACCCCGGAGTCCGAGAACGTTTCCGTCGAACCCTGGACCCGGCCGAACCCCAAACCCCCGGAAACCCAAGATCGCCGAACCCTAATGTGTGAACCCCTTCCCGAAACCCTATTTTATAATATAATACAACTTGTCGCATATTAAATGTTCATGCATGCATATTTGTGTGGTTTGGGGGCCTTATGCCGATTCACCTCTAATTAAATATGGGGCCCATATGCGGGCAAATCCAGTCTCATATCGGCCTCATTTAAATTTGTGTAGCGAACCCGGTGCTATCTTTTGCCATGTTAATACAACATTTAATTTGCGGGGCTTCTAAACAACATGAACCACCTAAGTAATTGTCGGGACCCCCGGTTCCGCTTAATATGACCTAATTGCACCGCATCTTTGCCATGTCATGCATCACATCATAAGCATGCCGATCTTTTGCCGTAGCATTAAATATCGCACCCGGTGTTTCTTCTAGAGTTTTGCTTCTTCGCGGATAAGGCCGTTGAGTCGATGCGAGTGTCGACCCGATCTTCGGTTGAACCTTCGACAATGTTTTCAGGCGAGCATCTCCCCCTTTCTACCTATCTTACTTTTCTAGTATTTATTCCCTCCTGTTGATCTATTGCTATCTGTGTCGCGATGCTCTAGTTTCGTGCCCGTAATATCCCTCGCAGCCCTATATTGCCTTGGACACATCCTATTACCTGATGTTTGGTAGATAGTTGGACTTGCGCGTCGTAGTCGCTTGCTATATTACTGTTGCGTGTCGTCAAGTACCACAATTGTTGGAGAATTGCCGCATGTTCAATGTTGGAGATGGTCTTGACTTTAATTATTGTTCACTTTAATTACTGTTTAACAACTAAAATTGAAGTAAGCAGAGGCATCGGTGGGTGATAGATATTATTTGGTTTCCGACCGCCCACTTGTGTCCCGTAGGACCCCGAGTTCTTGACACCTGTTCCGAGATCGAGCGCGCTAACCACAGGTGGGGAGATATGGGCCCTCCATTGATTATTACCTGATTTCAAAGTATTGTACTGGGGGCCACAAACTAGTTTGAGGTTTTATGCCATGCTTTACTGCTTTAATTAAATTGTGCGACAGATAGCACCTGTACTGTTTAGGATCGGGCCACGTTTCGCGGTGTCGACAGTCCCCGTTTGGGGATTTGCTGTCGTTCACAGCCGTTTGCCCAAACCCCAGTCCGTCTCGGAGACCGGCCGACTTCGTTGCGGGTGTCGACTTGGTGGGGTGGCCCCCACGTACTTGCTTTGGGTCTGGGAACGTCGTGACTTAGGCCCCGCCGACATACCGATGGGTGTATGTTAACTGATCTGGCAAAAAGGGTCGAAGTGCCTGTGGATACTTTGGTGCACCCCTGCAGGGTTAAATCTTTTCGAGAAGCCGTGTCCGCGGTTATGGACGACTTGGAGCACAGTGCTTGATCATAGACAACTATAACTAAAGTTTACTGTTATAAATTGACTTGTATCCGATATGACTAGTAATCAGCTTCACTACAACAGACTGGCTAAGTAAAAGTACCAACAACTGCTAGGTTTTTGGGGTTATCTCATGCTAATTGTATCTGATTAGTAAGTGCTGCAACCATAACGGAATGATTAAATAAAAGTGCCCACTGCTTAATTTATCAGGACGACTATCTTTATCTGACTAGTAAATTGGCGCAACTATAACCGAATAAGTAAAACTGCCAACTGTGTGAGTTCCTCGGTTGACTTCCTCGTTTGGTCTCGAGGGGGAAACACCAGGATGGGTTTATTCGATGGTAGCGTCAGGAAGGATCCGAATAGGTCTTTCTTACCCCCCTCTCTGATAGCCGCCAGTTGTATCGAGTCTCTATAGGTTGTTTAGTGCTTGCTGCCGCTGCCGCTCAGTCCACCATACCTATGTAGGCGAGGACCGCCGAATTCTAGTCTCGCCGTGTACTGGCCTCAGTACTGACGCTCCTCTTTTTCCTTTGCCCTTTGTCGGCACCCCTTTTGTTTAAGCAGGTTTTGAGATCGACGCCGTTAGCAGGGTTACCCTTCCGGCTTGGCCTGGGCAGGGTTATGGACGCCATTGGTTATTCTTCAGGGCTCTTAGCCCCATTTGCATCTTGTCCGTAGCTGGACGCTCTATCGTTTTCAAGGTGATTTGGATCTTTGTATAATATATCTGTATTCTTGACTCTTTGAGTCGCTGTTGTATATATATCTGTTCTGTGGGTCCCATCGAGGACTGTTGTGTAATGTTATTACTTCGTTTTCCACCCGCACGAAAGTGCCTGGTGGGCACCTTCGAATCGTTTCTATGCGGGTTTGGCGAGTTTCGCTAAAACTTGCATAGGGCCGATTCTGAGGGTGTTACAGTCATCATTTCCTCGAACTTGGACATCATGGATGACTCCAATTGCTTGAGGTCATCCATAGTGGCCAAGTTCTTGGATTTTTCGGTTTCACTACCCCCTTCGTCGGCCATAGTCTCTTAGGCGGTAATGCCCGAAATAAGAGCCTTGGCTCTGATACCAATTGAAAGTACCGACTTGATACGACTAGAGGGGGTGAATAGGTGTCTACCAAATTTTAATTTGTTTCTCACTTTTAGGCTTAACGAGAAGGAAAGTTATCTAGATGTGCAACTAGGTGAACAACCTAAATGAAAGATAACTTACAACAACCACAAGAACGGTAAAGAGCAAGAAGTAAAGGAAGGGAGCAAAGTAACCGGAGCGGGTACACGGAGATATAATTCTCGTAGTTCACTCCCAAGGAGCTACGTATATGTTGGAGAGGTGTCGGGGCCACACAAGGTCACCAGAGCGCCACAAAGGCCTCACCTTCTTCTCCGGTGAGCTCCCCCACAAAGGAGGCCTCACAATCCACTAACCGGTGACCTTGAAGGCGCCAACCGAAACCTTTACACCAAGGTTAAGGGGGAAGCTCCACAACTCAATCGAAGACCCTCAACAACACCTCAAAGCTTTACAACACAAGCCTTAGCTCCGAGGATGCCCTACACCGTCTAGGGTTTCAAGAAACCCAAGAGTAACAAGATCCACAAAGGATGGGTGGGGGAAATCAAATCTTCTTTGGTGGAAGTGTAGATCTAGGTCACCTCCCTCACCTCTCAAAATATCAAGTCTTTTGAGTGGCTAGAGAGAGAGAGATCTAGTGAGGTGAAGCTCAAGCATTAATGGAGGAGAGAGGAAAAATTTGAAGTAGGTGGGAGGAAGAAGAGGGGCGCCTTAAATAGGCCCCCTCCACACTGAACCGTTACAGCCAATGCGACTTCACCGGAACTTCCGGTGAGGGGCCGGAAGTTCCGCCCAACACGGCTCCAACGGTCATCAACCCGTTGACGCCCGCTCCAAAAGCTAGACCGGAAGTTCCGGTCAAACAGACCGGAAGTTCCGGTCGAACTTCCGACGCAAGTTCCGGCCCAAGTTCCGGCAAATAGAACACTTCAAACAGAAAGTTACTGACCCTTTAGTGGAACTTGGAGCGGAACTAGGGACGGAACTTCTGGGTCACGAACCAAGTCTGACCGGAAGTTCTGGTGGCTGAGCGGAAGTTCCGCTCAGGAGCTTTTTGGCAGGACAAGTTCCGATGCAATTTACGGTGGAATTTCCGGCAAATAGAGCATACCAAAATAGAGAGTTCCGGGAGCTCACCGGAAGTTCCAGCGGAACTATGATCGTAACAAAGCTCAGATCATCCCGCAGAAAAAGCCTGAGCAGAACTTCCGGCGCCAGGCCGGAAGTTCTGATTAGACAAAGAAAGCTTCAACAGATCAAAAACACACTCTCTCATGGAAAATTAGGATGGTTGTGGCGGTGCATATGGGTTTGTGAGAGAACAAGTGATTTCCCACAGCCTTCCAAGATGGACCCCCTCTTGATAGTACGGCGACCTAAAACAACAAAATGAGAGAAACTAGAAGAAAACTATAGGCCACCGTCTTCATGAGATCCCAAGAGAGCATCCACACAGTTATAAGGAAACATCAACAGCATTTTTCCTGAAGCTCAAGCGCACAATTAGATCACAAATGGGATTTTCATTATCACCAAAAACAACATGAGAAGACATAGTCCTTTCACTTTCCTATTAAAAACAATGATATTTCTACAATTTCATATATACCAAAATAAAGTTGGAACTCCTACGTGAATGTTAGCTTTAGTTTTCTTATCGATGTCATTCAACCAATTCCCAAGCATATTTGCGATATTGGTTGGTGGTGGTATGTTCTCCAAACTAATTTAGCAAAAGGACATGAGAGAAATAAATGTTCTATTGTTTTCTATGCATCACATAAGCAACACTTATTACTCCCATTCCAACACCTTTTAGTCAGATTATCTCTAGTTAGCAAGACCTTTATGAACCACATAAACATGTTGATCGTTAGTGGGATTTTCAACTTTCATAGATATTTGCGTAGGAACCTTGTGTGTCCATTAATGGGATCATGATGCATAGTCTTAACAGAAAATTGTCCAGCATGTGTTAATTTCCAAACAAATTCATCGGGTTCATTATTTAAAGATACCCCATCGATCTTTGGCATAAGTTGTTTACTTACATAGTGTATTCTCTCTTTTCCTCCACAATTAAGTTCTAATTATAGTGTTTCTATGGTTCATCGACTGTGAGTCTTCTAAGTGAGCGAGTGTGTATTTGTGGTCTGACTTTCTCAGGTGAGATCTAGGGTCTAGGATCCGGGATATTTATAGTGGCACTTGAGCTCTATTGTACTGACACCTCACACATTCAATTGATGTGTCAATGCTTGTTATTCTATGCAACCGTCTCTCTAAGTTGTATCTATGCATAGATGCAATGTATTTCCTGTAGGGGTTCGTAGCATGGAAAACAAAAATTTCTACCGCATGCATACAAACAAGCCAAAATCTATCTACTAGATTGAAGCAACAAGTCGGTTAGAGTACTCAACCTCGTCGATTCCAAAGCGGTTAATGAGAGGAGATTCTCGTGGGTGATATAGTCGTACACTTGCCGATCTCAAGATCACGTAAACGATTCTTCCGGCGATGCGTTCTAGCAGAGCTTCCGCAGTCGGTCACACATTCGGTACTCGATGAAGACCTTCCTCTTCCTTGTTCCAGCAGGCAGCGGAGGTTGTAGTTCTCCCCTCGTGATTTCGGCAGCACGATGGCGTGGTGTCGGAAGTAGAGGGAAGATCCCGCAGGGCTTCGCCTAAGCCGATGCGACTTATGGTGGATCTAGGGTTTCCGGCGATCTAGGTTGTCACATCCCAAAATTTTCCAAATTTTGAAATGTGAAAAATAAATAAACAAAATAAAATTTTGTTGAAATTTAGGGTGAGAAGAAACTTTTGATTCCTATTGGAAACATCAAAACCTATTTTGATCAAATAAAATCCTAAAAGGATTTCAAAAGATAAACAATTAATAAATAAAGTTAAAATAATTGGAATCACTATTTTTGGATCTTTGAATAAAAAGATTTGATTTTCAAAAGCAAAGGTAGAATTATAAATAAAAATTATTTTATAGAGCCAAATTAAATCTTGGCCAAGATTTTGAAATAAAATGTTTCTATTTGATAAAAAAGAGTAAAAGTTTATTTAAATAAAATAATGAGGATTTATTAATATCCAATTTTATTAAAGTAAAGGCTTTTCCATTTTAAATAAAAACTAAAACTTGTTAATTTATTTTAAATAAGATTTCCAAGTGTTTTATATTTTCAAATAAAACCTACTGAAATGATTTTGATATTATTTAGATTTCAAATAGAGTTTTAAAAATAAATTAAACCCTATTTGAATTAAAGACTAAAGTCTTTTTATTTTAATTAATAATGGATCCTAAAAAGAATAAAAAATTATTTTATTTTGGACCTTGGTTTGTGTTGTTAAACAGAATTAAAAACTACACAAAGTTTGGTGGTGGTTTGATTTGAATTGTTGTTTGAATTGTTTGTTTGAAAATCAAAACAGAAAATCAAATAGAAAAAGAAAAAAAGCAATCTGTATAAAAAAAAGTGAATCAAACCCAGAACCGCAAACAAGCCCAACAAGGCCCAGTCGCAGCCCAACTTTTTCCCCCATAGCGAAACGTTTTCTCACGCGCAGACTCAATCCACACAGACGCTGACGAGTGGCCCCATCTCCCTCTCTCTCTCCCTCACTGCCAGACGGACCCCACTGCCACGCAATCATCGTCTCCACCACGACCTCGTCACCTCGCCGTTGCTGCTTTGAATCCGCGGCGTAAATTCGAGTTATTGCACGAGTAATTCTTGCCAGTGATCACGCATACATAACCTCCCACGCCTCTTCTCTCTTTCCCCCCAAACAGCGCCTCCCCTCTGCCCCTAGGCTGCTCCGATTTTGAACTCAACCACCGCCGTCTCCGACGAGCTTCGCAACCAATTCCGACACCGTCCAGCCGCCCCTCGACTCCCTATACACGCAGGCATATTCCCCATCGCCAGGCGCACCTGCCCATAGCCCCAACTCACTCCCGCGTGCCCCGTAGCGTCGGCTTCGTCATCACCTGAGCACCGCCGCGTCTGTCTTGTCTCCGGCGAAGTCTCCCTGGTAAGCCAGACCGCCCCGAGCCCTCTCTATCATTCTCACGTGAACACCAAACTCGCCCGCGTCTAACCACACCTTTGTTTTGCCTTGGGGTGAACTGCAGTGTCGCCCTCGTCGTCAAACAGAACCGCCTGACGCTGCCCCCGACTCCGGCGAGCGATTACTTCCGTCCCTGTGCGCCCCTCGCCAAACCAACAGCGCCTTGAGCTTCAGCATCTCCTTGCGATCACGGTAAGCCTCTCCTCCTCTTCTCTCTCTTCCTAGAACGGCCGGACCACCTCGGACAGAGCATGCGCCGCCAGTCGCCGCCGCGCAGCGCCGCCAGTTCCTAGTCATAGCACCGTGTCCGTTAGATCATGATCCGTTGGCTGAGATTAGAACTAGACGAAGAGGTACGAGTTGATTAGCGCCGTGCGATTTAAATGAAATCCTACGGTCCAGAGAGCTCGATCCACCCGAAGCGGTACCGGCCAATAAGATAGAGCCACGTGGCCAGTCTGTTTGAATAAAACCAGAAAATGATCTATTTGATTTGCAAACTTGTAAAATTCATAACTTTAATTCTACACGTCCAAATTTTGCAAATTTTATATCAATGGAATCAGTAGAACAAGTAATTTGCAACCATGCACTTTCTTTAATGTTTTGCTTCTGTAAAATTGGTTGAATTTGCAGAAACATGTGTAGGCTTATTATGAATATAAAAATTGTTCTAGATATAATTTTAATGTGAAATCTTTGCAAAATGGTTTGTTTTGAACCTACTGACCCTAGGAACCAACTTATGGATTTAAAAAAGTATTTTGTGAAGTTTAGGAATAAATATTTGAATTAGCTCATTTCTAGTCAAATAAAAATATTGTTTTTGTTTTAGAAATGATTTTTGAGTAAAACCTTTGGGAAATGTTTTGATTCAAACCTTCTGACCCTAAACACCAAGTTTTGAGAATTAAAATATATTTGGTGAACTCTTTAAAGAATATTGCTTTACTAAAAGCATTTTCAACCACATAAAATATGGATTTGATTTAAAAATGGTTTATAGATAAAACTCTTTACAAATGGTTTTACCACTTTAGTAAATGACCACTTTGAACTTTATAATGTTTAGAGCCTAGTAGAAACCACTTTTGAAAGTAAAACTATCTTTTGCATGCTTGCATGCATGACCTTGTTTCTATTATTTTATGTGTGATAAATTGGTTGGAATGCTAGTTGAATTTGTGTTTGCTTGATTGTATTGTAGTGGAATTAGAAGAGTGTGATATTTGCAAGATCAAGAAGTGAACCAACATTCTTTACTAAAAAGGCAAGTGACACTATCATCCAAGTCCTACTATTTTCATTGCACTTAGTGGATTTTTGTAACATGCATGACAAGGACTACTATATTTTATGCTATGCTAAATCCTAATAGGATACCCTTATATCTCCCTTAGTGGAAACATTGTAGTTGTAGTATGCTTAGCCCTGATATATATTGGGATGGGATACATGATATGATTATATGAAGAGTTGAAAAGACATATGTTTTATATAATAAAACAAGTACTCAATGAACCACCTGGGTGGACAAGGATACTCAAGTTTTGGACAAGGTGGCAACAAAAGGAACCATGTTTATATGGCTATCTCTTTTTGTATGTGCACTAGAAGAAAACCACCCAGGGACTTAGAGATTGAACATGTTTCTCGTACAGTGGCTTCCGTGTACAGCCACATGCTAAATGGGCTCTGGCTTAGTCAACTACATAGTGGAAGACCCATGCATTGGCATCTTCAGGTTAACTAGAATTGTGTAAGGGAACTTGAAACCCTACATTGGTGCCTGGATGACAAGCTAGCATTGTGTATTGGGAGGACTTCTATGGAAAGACTTTGTCACATTCTCAATCTGCCAGTACTCCATCTTGGTGAGTACTTATCCAACGGCCACTGGTGGCATCAAGATGAGATTGTGTCATGTGGGTAAAGTGTACAGCTTCTGCAGAAGATCAAAAATTCTAAGTACTTAGCCGTGTCCCCGGTTATGGACAATACTGAGCAACTAAGGCCTGAAGCTATGGAAGATCTCGACATTCCAATTTCTCAAAGTAAAACTTGATGGTGACAACAAGGGATTTGAAGCACTTGGAGTTTTCCAAGAAGTTCAGAAAGATTTGACAAAAGATCAAAACTATTTTGAAAAGATAGGATAAAACTATATTGCTTTCTGCAAAAGAGCCTAAACCCTACTTAGCCAAATATGCATGTAATAATAGGATCCACTTAATTCTACATAGTAGTGAAACTTGCCAATACAATTCAAATGTATTGACCCTTGTGGATGCAACTTATTATGTTGCAGGTTTGTTTGATGTTAGTGGAGTTTATTGATTAGGATTACAAGTCTACAACCAACATGACTGCCCGTGGCACTTTGAAGATGAAGGACCCCATGCTATTGTTATATTTTGCTGCATTGTAATGAGATAGCCAAATGAGCTATGTAAGATGTAATAATTTATTTTATTCCTGGTTATAAAGTTGTATTATGACCTTTATATCTTGATATTACATCTTAACTGTGGATGCTAGCTATTGATCCAAGGACTAGTATTGTAAACACAGGGATCTCTACCTTATTAAAGGTTGGTAACCTTACAGATGGTATCAGAGCACTGTGTTGCCTGTAGGATTGTAACCCTAGGATTGGACAAAACCCCTTAGAAAAATAGGAGTTGTTTTTGTTCCAAAACATATTTACAAACAATCTTGTAAACTCTTTCCTCAACCATTTTGGTTTTGATTCTATTTCTCTTCCTTTTCAACTTGATGGACAAAGCCTACCCCATGGCCAAAGACTTCACCATGAGCAAAGGACTTCATCAACTCTAATGACTTCAACATCTTCAAGTGATTTCAACCTTATTCTCAACAAGGACTTCAACCTTGGATATCACTAAGGACTACAAGTGAGAACCAAGAAACATTAGATTGCCCACCAAAGACATTGATATCAAGTTAGAGTATGGATCATATTGACCTATGAGGTATGACTATACTAGGTTGATTATTTCAAGAAAACTTGTTGTTTCCCTCAACTCATGAGTTAAACTCATAAGTTGTTAAGTGAATAGTTGCTTGTTGATTGTTTGATTGAACTTGGTTGTTTTGAGTTGTGTGTTAGGATTTCTTAAAACCTATCCATCATTACTTATCCCTATCAAACCAACAGATGCCTCCCCGTCGTGCCAACCCCAACCAAAACAACAACATCACTCCTGAGATGCAGCAGATGTTGACAGCTCAGACACAACTGATGCAGGAGATGACCACATTCATACAGAATCAGAACAACAATAACAACAACAACAACAACAACAACAACAACAACAACAACAACAAAAATCAGAATAATCCTCCAGCACTTGACATGCTCACCAAGTTTCTGAAACTTAGGCCTGCAAGGTTCTCTGGAACAAATGATCCAATGGAAGCCAATGACTGGTTACGTCCAGTGAACAAAGACTTAGTGACTGTTGGCTGCACCGATGAAGAAAAAGTTAGGTTTGCAGCATTTCTGCTTGAAGGACCAGCAGCAACATGGTGGGACAACTTTCAGATCGCCACTCCCCTTGAAGATGTGACTTGGGATATTTTTGAGGATGGTTTCCGTACGACTCACATCTCACCTGGAGTGATACTTGAAGAAAAAGGAGTTTCACACTCTGAAACAGCGTCACCTCAGTGTGGCTGAGTATATTGAAGAATTCAACAATCTGGCACGCTATGCACCGGATGATGTTGATACAGATGCTAAGAGAAAAGAAAAATTTCTTGAAGGACTTAATGATGAGTTGAACCTGCAGCTAGCTGTTGCCTATGTCCCAACTTATCAATCACTCTGTGACAAAGCCACCATTTTGGAAAACAAGATGAATCAGGTTGAGAATAGAAAGAGGAAGCATAAACTCAAGAAACACTCAGGATCATCAAAAAAGAAGCATTCATTCAAAAAGAGCAATGAAGATTCTGAACCACATCAGCATCACCACAACAACAATGGAAGTGATAATAATGGAAATGATACTGACAATGGAGATGACCTTGGTCAGAACCAACATGACACTTTCAGGAAGAAGGACATTAGCCAGTTGCAGTGCTATAATTGTAAGGAACTTGGACATTATGCATCAGACTGTCCTGAGAAGAAAAACAAAAAGGATGCTAGAAGAGCCAATGGAAGTGACTCCAATGTGACCCATAAGGGACATGTGAACCACATTGACATGGATGGAAACTTTGAAGAGATAGAAGAAGTGGATGTCAGAAACTAGTTAACTCAGTTGAGTCAAATAAGGATTTCTTGTCTGGATATTAAGTGTTGATCCATAGTCAAGTGAACCATCAATGTAACCCTATGAGACTTTATTTTTAAGGGTGGTAGTACCCTAGTTGCCTTGAAGCCAACTTGTAACCCTAGACTTCCCAAATCTCGGGACGAGATTTCTTTTAAGGGTGGTAGCCTGTCACATCCCAAAATTTTCCAAATTTTGAAATGTGAAAAATAAATAAACAAAATAAAATTTTGTTGAAATTTAGGGTGAGAAGAAACTTTTGATTCCTATTGGAAACATCAAAACCTATTTTGATCAAATAAAATCCTAAAAGGATTTCAAAAGATAAACAATTAATAAATAAAGTTAAAATAATTGGAATCACTATTTTTGGATCTTTGAATAAAAAGATTTGATTTTCAAAAGCAAAGGTAGAATTATAAATAAAGATTATTTTATAGAGCCAAATTAAATCTTGGCCAAGATTTTGAAATAAAATGTTTCTATTTGATAAAAAAGAGTAAAAGTTTATTTAAATAAAATAATGAGGATTTATTAATATCCAATTTTATTAAAGTAAAGGCTTTTCCATTTTAAATAAAAACTAAAACTTGTTAATTTATTTTAAATAAGATTTCCAAGTGTTTTATATTTTCAAATAAAACCTACTGAAATGATTTTGATATTATTTAGATTTCAAATAGAGTTTTAAAAATAAATTAAACCCTATTTGAATTAAAGACTAAAGTCTTTTTATTTTAATTAATAATGGATCCTAAAAAGAATAAAAAATTATTTTATTTTGGACCTTGGTTTGTGTTGTTAAACGGAATTAAAAACTACACAAAGTTTGGTGGTGGTTTGATTTGATTTGTTGTTTGAATTGTTTGTTTGAAAATCAAAACAGAAAATCAAATAGAAAAAGGAAAAAAGCAATCTGTATAAAAAAAGTGAATCAAACCCAGCCCAGCAAACAAGCCCAACAAGGCCCAGTCGCAGCCCAACTTTTTCCTGCACAGCGAAACGTTTTCTCACGCCCAGACTCACCCACACAGACGCTGACGAGTGGTCCCATCTCCCACTCTCTCTCCCTCTCTCTCTCCCTCACTGCCAGACGGACCCCACTGCCACGCAATCATCGTCTCCACCACGATCTCGTCACCTCGCCGTTGCTGCTTTGAATCCGTGGCGTAAATTCAAGTTATTGCGCGAGTAATTCTTGCCATTGATCACGCATACATAACCGCCCACGCCTCTTCTCTCTTTCCCCCCAAAAAGCGCCTCCCCTCTGCCCCTAGGCTGCTCCGATTTTGAACTCAACCACCGCCGTCTCCGACGAGCTTCGCAACCAATTCCGGCGCCGTCCAGCCGCCCCTCGACTCCCTCTGCACGCAGGCATATTCGCCATCGCCAGGCGCACCTGCCCATAGCCCCAACTCACTCCCGCGTGCCCCGTAGCGTCGGCTTCGTCATCACCTGAGCACCACCGCGTCTGTCTTGTCTCCGGCGAAGTCTCCCTGGTAAGCCAGACCGCCCCGAGCCCTCTCGATCATGCTCACGTGAATTCCACACTCTCCCGCGTCTAACCACGCCTTTGTTTTGCCTTGGGGTGAACTGCAGCGTCGCCCTCTTCGTCAAACAGAACCGCCTGACGCCACCCCCGACTCCGGCGAGCGATTACTTCCGTCCCTGTGCGCCCCTCGCCAAACCAACAGCGCCTTGAGCTTCAGCATCTCCTTGCGATCACGGTAATCCTCTCCTCCTCTTCTCTCGCTTCCTAGAACGGCCGGACCACCTCGGACAGAGCATGCGCCGCCAGTCGCCGCCGCGCAGCGCCGCCAGTTCCTGGTCATAGCACCGTGTCCGTTAGATCATGATCCGTTGGCTGAGATTAGAACTAGACGAAGAGGTACGAGTTGATTAGCGCCGTGCGATTTAAATGAAATCCTACGGTCCAGAGAGCTCGATCCACCCGAAGCGGTACCGGCCAATAAGATAGAGCCACGTGGCCAGTCTGTTTGAATAAAACCAGAAAATGATCTATTTGATTTGCAAACTTGTAAAATTCATAACTTTAATTCTACACGTCCAAATTTTGCAAATTTTATATCAATGGAATCAGTAGAACAAGTAATTTGCAACCATGCACTTTCTTTAATGTTTTGCTTCTGTAAAATTGGTTGAATTTGCAGAAACATGTGTAGGCTTATTATGAATATAAAAATTGTTCTAGATATAATTTTAATGTGAAATCTTTGCAAAATGGTTTGTTTTGAACCTACTGACCCTAGGAACCAACTTATGGATTTAAAAAAGTATTTTGTGAAGTTTAGGAATAAATATTTGAATTAGCTCATTTCTAGTCAAATAAAAATATTGTTTTTGTTTTAGAAATGATTTTTGAGTAAAACCTTTGGGAAATGTTTTGATTCAAACCTTCTGACCCTAAACACCAAGTTTTGAGAATTAAAATATATTTGGTGAACTCTTTAAAGAATATTGCTTTACTAAAAGCATTTTCAACCACATAAAATATGGATTTGATTTAAAAATGGTTTATAGATAAAACTCTTTACAAATGGTTTTACCACTTTAGTAAATGACCACTTTGAACTTTATAATGTTTAGAGCCTAGTAGAAACCACTTTTGAAAGTAAAACTATCTTTTGCATGCTTGCATGCATGACCTTGTTTCTATTATTTTATGTGTGATAAATTGGTTGGAATGCTAGTTGAATTTGTGTTTGCTTGATTGTATTGTAGTGGAATTAGAAGAGTGTGATATTTGCAAGATCAAGAAGTGAACCAACATTCTTTACTAAAAAGGCAAGTGACACTATCATCCAAGTCCTACTATTTTCATTGCACTTAGTGGATTTTTGTAACATGCATGACAAGGACTACTATATTTTATGCTATGCTAAATCCTAATAGTATATCTCCCTTAGTGGAAACATTGTAGTTGTAGTATGCTTAGCCCTGATATATATTGGGATGGGATACATGATATGATTATATGAAGAGTTGAAAAGACATATGTTTTATATAATAAAACAAGTACTCAATGAACCACCTGGGTGGACAAGGATACTCAAGTTTTGGACAAGGTGGCAACAAAAGGAACCATGTTTATATGGCTATCTCTTTTTGTATGTGCACTAGAAGAAAACCACCCAGGGACTTAGAGATTGAACATGTTTCTCGTACAGTGGCTTCCGTGTACAGCCACATGCTAAATGGGCTCTGGCTTAGTCAACTACATAGTGGAAGACCCATGCATTGGCATCTTCAGGTTAACTAGAATTGTGTAAGGGAACTTGAAACCCTACATTGGTGCCTGGATGACAAGCTAGCATTGTGTATTGGGAGGACTTCTATGGAAAGACTTTGTCACATTCTCAATCTGCCAGTACTCCATCTTGGTGAGTACTTATCCAACGGCCACTGGTGGCATCAAGATGAGATTGTGTCATGTGGGTAAAGTGTACAGCTTCTGCAGAAGATCAAAAATTCTAAGTACTTAGCCGTGTCCCCGGTTATGGACAATACTGAGCAACTAAGGCCTGAAGCTATGGAAGATCTCGACATTCCAATTTCTCAAAGTAAAACTTGATGGTGACAACAAGGGATTTGAAGCACTTGGAGTTTTCCAAGAAGTTCAGAAAGATTTGACAAAAGATCAAAACTATTTTGAAAAGATAGGATAAAACTATATTGCTTTCTGCAAAAGAGCCTAAACCCTACTTAGCCAAATATGCATGTAATAATAGGATCCACTTAATTCTACATAGTAGTGAAACTTGCCAATACAATTCAAATGTATTGACCCTTGTGGATGCAACTTATTATGTTGCAGGTTTGTTTGATGTTAGTGGAGTTTATTGATTAGGATTACAAGTCTACAACCAACATGACTGCCCGTGGCACTTTGAAGATGAAGGACCCCATGCTATTGTTATATTTTGCTGCATTGTAATGAGATAGCCAAATGAGCTATGTAAGATGTAATAATTTATTTTATTCCTGGTTATAAAGTTGTATTATGACCTTTATATCTTGATATTACATCTTAACTGTGGATGCTAGCTATTGATCCAAGGACTAGTATTGTAAACACAGGGATCTCTACCTTATTAAAGGTTGGTAACCTTACAGATGGTATCAGAGCACTGTGTTGCCTGTAGGATTGTAACCCTAGGATTGGACAAAACCCCTTAGAAAAATAGGAGTTGTTTTTGTTCCAAAACATATTTACAAACAATCTTGTAAACTCTTTCCTCAACCATTTTGGTTTTGATTCTATTTCTCTTCCTTTTCAACTTGATGGACAAAGCCTACCCCATGGCCAAAGACTTCACCATGAGCAAAGGACTTCATCAACTCTAATGACTTCAACATCTTCAAGTGATTTCAACCTTATTCTCAACAAGGACTTCAACCTTGGATATCACTAAGGACTACAAGTGAGAACCAAGAAACATTAGATTGCCCACCAAAGACATTGATATCAAGTTAGAGTATGGATCATATTGACCTATGAGGTATGACTATACTAGGTTGATTATTTCAAGAAAACTTGTTGTTTCCCTCAACTCATGAGTTAAACTCATAAGTTGTTAAGTGAATAGTTGCTTGTTGATTGTTTGATTGTTTGATTGAACTTGGTTGTTTTGAGTTGTGTGTTAGGATTTCTTAAAACCTATCCATCATTACTTATCCCTATCAAACCAACAGATGCCTCCCCGTCGTGCCAACCCCAACCAAAACAACAACATCACTCCTGAGATGCAGCAGATGTTGACAGCTCAGACACAACTGATGCAGGAGATGACCACATTCATACAGAATCAGAACAACAATAACAACAACAACAACAACAACAACAACAACAACAACAACAACAACAACAACAACAACAACAACAACAACAACAACAACAACAACAACAACAACAATAACAACAACAACAACAACAACAACAACAACAACAACAACAACAACAACAACAACAACAACAACAACAACAACAACAACAACAACAACAACAAAAATCAGAATAATCCTCCAGCACTTGACATGCTCACCAAGTTTCTGAAACTTAGGCCTGCAAGGTTCTCTGGAACAAATGATCCAATGGAAGCCAATGACTGGTTACGTCCAGTGAACAAAGACTTAGTGACTGTTGGCTGCACCGATGAAGAAAAAGTTAGGTTTGCAGCATTTCTGCTTGAAGGACCAACAGCAACATGGTGGGACAACTTTCAGATCACCACTCCCCTTGAAGATGTGACTTGGGATATTTTTGAGGATGGTTTCCGTACGACTCACATCTCACCTGGAGTGATGTACTTGAAGAAAAAGGAGTTTCACACTCTGAAACAGCGTCACCTCAGTGTGGCTGAGTATATTGAAGAATTCAACAATCTGGCACGCTATGCACCGGATGAAGTTGATACAGATGCTAAGAGAAAAGAAAAATTTCTTGAAGGACTTAATGATGAGTTGAACCTGCAGCTAGCTGTTGCCTATGTCCCAACTTATCAATCACTCTGTGACAAAGCCACCATTTTGGAAAACAAGATGAATCAGGTTGAGAATAGAAATAGGAAGCATAAACTCAAGAAACACTCAGGATCATCAAAAAAGAAGCATTCATTCAAAAAGAGCAATGAAGATTCTGAACCACATCAGCATCACCACAACAACAATGGAAGTGATAATAATGGAAATGATACTGATAATGGAGATGACCTTGGTCAGAACCAACATGACACTTTCAGGAAGAAGGACATTAGCCAGTTGCAGTGCTATAATTGTAAGGAACTTGGACATTATGCATCAGACTGTCCTGAGAAGAAAAAGAAAAAGGATGCTAGAAGAGCCAATGGAAGTGACTCCAATGTGACCCATAAGGGACATGTGAACCACATTGACATGGATGGAAACTTTGAAGAGATAGAAGAAGTGGATGTCAGAAACTATTTAACTCAGTTGAGTCAAATAAGGATTTCTTGTCTGGATATTAAGTGTTGATCCATAGTCAAGTGAACCATCAATGTAACCCTATGAGACTTTATTTTTAAGGGTGGTAGTACCCTAGTTGCCTTGAAGCCAACTTGTAACCCTAGCCTTCCCAAATCTCGGGACGATATTTCTTTTAAGGGTGGTAGCCTGTCACATCCCAAAATTTTCCAAATTTTGAAATGTGAAAAATAAATAAACAAAATAAAATTTTGTTAAAATTTAGGGTGAGAAGAAACTTTTGATTCCTATTGGAAACATCAAAACCTATTTTGATCAAATAAAATCCTAAAAGGATTTCAAAAGATAAACAATTAATAAATAAAGTTAAAATAATTGGAATCACTATTTTTGGATCTTTGAATAAAAAGATTTGATTTTCAAAAGCAAAGGTAGAATTATAAATAAAGATTATTTTATAGAGCCAAATTAAATCTTGGCCAAGATTTTGAAATAAAATGTTTCTATTTGATAAAAAAGAGTAAAAGTTTATTTAAATAAAATAATGAGGATTTATTAATATCCAATTTTATTAAAGTAAAGGCTTTTCCATTTTAAATAAAAACTAAAACTTGTTAATTTATTTTAAATAAGATTTCCAAGTGTTTTATATTTTCAAATAAAACCTACTGAAATGATTTTGATATTATTTAGATTTCAAATAGAGTTTTAAAAATAAATTAAACCCTATTTGAATTAAAGACTAAAGTCTTTTTATTTTAATTAATAATGGATCCTAAAAAGAATAAAAAAATTATTTTATTTTGGACCTTGGTTTGTGTTGTTAAACAGAATTAAAAACTACACAAAGTTTGGTGGTGGTTTGATTTGATTTGTTGTTTGAATTGTTTGTTTGAAAATCAAAACGGAAAATCAAATAGAAAAAGGAAAAAAGCAATCTGTATAAAAAAAGTGAATCAAACCCAGCCCAGCAAACAAGCCCAACAAGGCCCAGTCGCAGCCCAACTTTTTCCTCCACAGCGAAACGTTTTCTCACACGCAGACTCACCCACACAGACGCTGACGAGTGGTCCCATCTCCCTCTCTCTCTCCCTCACTGCCAGACGGACCCCACTGCCACGCAATCATCGTCTCCACCACGATCTCGTCACCTCGCCGTTGCTGCTTTGAATCCGCGGCGTAAATTCGAGTTATTGCGCGAGTAATTCTTGCCATTGATCACGCATACATAACCGCCCACGCCTCTTCTCTCTTTCCCCCCCAAAAAGCGCCTCCCCTCTGCCCCTAGGCTGCTCCGATTTTGAACTCAACCACCGCCGTCTCCAACGAGCTTCGCAACCAATTCCGGCGCCGTCCAGCCGCCCCTCGACTCCCTCTGCACGCAGGCATATTCCCCATCGCCAGGCGCACCTGCCCATATCCCCAACTCACTCCCACGTGCCCCGTAGTGTCGGCTTTGTCATCACCTGAGCACCACCGTGTCTGTCTTGTCTCCGGCGAAGTCTCCCTGGTAAGCCAGACCGCCCCGATCCCTCTCGATCATGCTCACGTGAATTCCACACTCTCCCGCGTCTAACCACGCCTTTGTTTTGCCTTGGGGTGAACTGCAGCGTCGCCCTCTTCGTCAAACAGAACCGCCTGACGCCACCCCCGACTCCGGTGAGCGATTACTTCCGTCCCTGTGCGCCCCTCGCCAAACCAACAGCGCCTTGAGCTTCAGCATCTCCTTGCGATCACGGTAAGCCTCTCCTCCTCTTCTCTCGCTTCCTAGAACGGCCGGACCACCTCGGACAGAGCATGCGCCGCCAGTCGCCGCCGTGCAGCGCCGCCAGTTCCTGGTCATAGCACCGTGTCCGTTAGATCATGATCCGTTGGCTGAGATTAGAACTAGACGAAGAGGTACGAGTTGATTAGCGCCGTGCGATTTAAATGAAATCCTACGGTCCAGAGAGCTCGATCCACCCGAAGCGGTACCGGCCAATAAGATAGAGCCACGTGGCCAGTCTGTTTGAATAAAACCAGAAAATGATCTATTTGATTTGCAAACTTGTAAAATTCATAACTTTAATTCTACACGTCCAAATTTTGCAAATTTTATATCAATGGAATCAGTAGAACAAGTAATTTGCAACCATGCACTTTCTTTAATGTTTTGCTTCTGTAAAATTGGTTGAATTTGCAGAAACATGTGTAGGCTTATTATGAATATAAAAATTGTTCTAGATATAATTTTAATGTGAAATCTTTGCAAAATGGTTTGTTTTGAACCTACTGACCCTAGGAACCAACTTATGGATTTAAAAAAGTATTTTGTGAAGTTTAGGAATAAATATTTGAATTAGCTCATTTCTAGTCAAATAAAAATATTGTTTTTGTTTTAGAAATGATTTTTGAGTAAAACCTTTGGGAAATGTTTTTATTCAAACCTTCTGACCCTAAACACCAAGTTTTGAGAATTAAAATATATTTGGTGAACTCTTTAAAGAATATTGCTTTACTAAAAGCATTTTCAACCACATAAAATATGGATTTGATTTAAAAATGGTTTATAGATAAAACTCTTTACAAATGGTTTTACCACTTTAGTAAATGACCACTTTGAACTTTATAATATTTAGAGCCTAGTAGAAACCACTTTTGAAAGTAAAACTATCTTTTGCATGCTTGCATGCATGACCTTGTTTCTATTATTTTATGTGTGATAAATTGGTTGGAATGCTAGTTGAATTTGTGTTTGCTTGATTGTATTGTAGTGGAATTAGAAGAGTGTGATATTTGCAAGATCAAGAAGTGAACCAACATTCTTTACTAAAAAGGCAAGTGACACTATCATCCAAGTCCTACTATTTTCATTGCACTTAGTGGATTTTTGTAACATGCATGACAAGGACTACTATATTTTATGCTATGCTAAATCCTAATAGTATATCTCCCTTAGTGGAAACATTGTAGTTGTAGTATGCTTAGCCCTGATATATATTGGGATGGGATACATGATATGATTATATGAAGAGTTGAAAAGACATATGTTTTATATAATAAAACAAGTACTCAATGAACCACCTGGGTGGACAAGGATACTCAAGTTTTGGACAAGGTGGCAACAAAAGGAACCATGTTTATATGGCTATCTCTTTTTGTATGTGCACTAGAAGAAAACCACCCAGGGACTTAGAGATTGAACATGTTTCTCGTACAGTGGCTTCCGTGTACAGCCACATGCTAAATGGGCTCTGGCTTAGTCAACTACATAGTGGAAGACCCATGCATTGGCATCTTCAGGTTAACTAGAATTGTGTAAGGGAACTTGAAACCCTACATTGGTGTCTGGATGACAAGCTAGCATTGTGTATTGGGAGGACTTCTATGGAAAGACTTTGTCACATTCTCAATCTGCCAGTACTCCATCTTGGTGAGTACTTATCCAGCGGCCACTGGTGGCATCAAGATGAGATTGTGTCATGTGGGTAAAGTGTACAACTTCTGCAGAAGATCAAAAATTCTAAGTACTTAGCCGTGTCCCCGGTTATGGACAATACTGAGCAACTAAGGCCTGAAGCTATGGAAGATCTCGACATTCCAATTTCTCAAAGTAAAACTTGATGGTGACAACAAGGGATTTGAAGCACTTGGAGTTTTCCAAGAAGTTCAGAAAGATTTGACAAAAGATCAAAACTATTTTGAAAAGATAGGATAAAACTATATTGCTTTCTGCAAAAGAGCCTAAACCCTGCTTAGCCAAATATGCATGTAATAATAGGATCCACTTAATTCTACATAGTAGTGAAACTTGCCAATACAATTCAAATGTACTGACCCTTATGGCTGCAACTTATTATGTTGTAGGTTTGTTTGATGTTAGTGGAGTTTATTGATTAGGATTACAAGTCTACAACCAACATGACTGCCTGTGGCACTTTGAAGATGAAGGACCCCATGCTATTGTTATATTCTGCTGTATTGTAATGAGATAGCCAAATGAGCTATGTAAGATGTAATAATTTATTATATTCCTGGTTATAAAGTTGTATTATGACCTTTGTATCTTGATATTACATCTTAACTGTGGATGCTAGCTATTGATCCAGGGACTACTATTGTAAACACAGGGATCTCTACCTTATTAAAGGTTGGGAACCTTACATAGGTTTAGAAGGCCGGAGAGGAGTAGGTGGCATCGGCGGCGGCTAGGGAGACGGCGACGAGCCAGCGGCGGCGGCGCTAGGGGGCAGCGCGACGGCGGTGGCAGCGGCTAGGCGGCGGCGCACGGGGTGGGGAGGGCTGGTTGTGTGTTCTTTGGGGCAGCCCTCCCCCTCTATTTATGAGAGGGAGGTAGTCTTGGGAGAGGGGAGTTTGAATCCATACCCAAACCCAAGTTGGATAGAAGGAAGGACTCTTTCCTTCTTCCACTAGGAAACTATTGTTCCAGTTTGACTTTTCAAACTTCCCTTTTGACTTTCAATTTAGAGCTTTATTTCTCTCTCGCAAATGCCCAACCAAAGTGACCTAGGACATGATCCAATCATTCCACTTAACCATGACACATTCATGGACCATTCCCCTTCCGGTCCGGTGAACCTTCTAGACCCTTCTAGAACCTCTCCGATGAAAACATCGAAATCATTCCCGAACTCCAGAATCGGACTTTCCTTATATGAATCTTATTCCCCGGACCATTCCAGATCTCCTCGTGATATCTCAGATCTCATCCGAGACTCCGAACAACATTCAGTTTACCTACTTACATTCCATATCTACTAAACAACATCGAATCCTTAAGTGTGTCTCCCTACGGTTCGTGAATTATGCGGACAAGACCGAGACACTTCTCCGATCAATAACCAATAGAGGAATCTGGAAATTCATATGGATCCCACATATTTCTACGATTACTTTGCGATCGAATGAACCACTTACATACGATACCAATTTACCTTTGTCTCGCGATAGTTTACTTATCCGAGGTTTGATCGTCGGTATCTCTACATACCTAGTTCAACCTAGTTACCGATAAGTACTCTTTTCTCGTTCCCATGATATGTCATCCCTTGTGAGCCAGTCACATGCTTGCAAGCTAATTGGATGACATTCCACCGAGAGGGCCCAGAGTATATCTATCCGTCATATGTATGGACAAATCCCACTCTTGATCCATGTGCCTCAACACATACTTTCCGAACACTCAATGCCACCTTTATAGCCACCCAGTTACGATGTGGTGTTTGATGTAATCAAAGCATCCTTCCGGTGATGGTGATTAGCATGATCTCATGGTCGAAGGAATTAGGTTACTATGTATCAGAAAGCTTATAGCAAACAAACTATTGAAATGACTTGATCTTTATGCTACGCTTATCTATAGGAGTATGTCCATCATACCATTCTCCTAATGATATGATCTTGTTATTAATAACATCTCAATGTTCATGATCGAGAAACCACGATCATCCATTAACCAACAAGCTAGTATTATATAGAGGCTTTACCAGGGACTCTAATTTAGTTTACAAATCACACAAGTATTAATGTTTCCAGTTAATGATATTATAGCATGAATGTAAACATTTATCATAAACACAAAGATATAATAATAACCACTTATATTATTGCCTCTAGGGCATATCTCCAACAGTCTCCCACTTGCACTAGATTCAACTATTCTAGATTACATGGTAATATACCGAACACCCATGGCGGTTTGGTGTTGGTCATGTTTTGCCCTCGGGAGAGGTTTAGTCAACGGATCCGCCACATTCAGATCAATGTGTACTTTGCAAATTTTTATGTCACCATCTTGGACATGCTCTCGAATAGCGTGAAAACGTAGCTTGATGTGCTTCAGCTTCTTGTGTGACCTTGGTTCTTTCGCATTGGCTATGGTGCCCATGGTATCACAATAGATAGACATTGGGTCCTGCGCACTTGGAACCACACCGAGCTCTGTAATGAACTCCTTCATCCATATCGCCTCTTGTGAAGCCTCCGAAGCAGCTATGTATTCCGATTCAGTTGAAGATCTCGCCACAACGCTTTGCTTTGCACTCCTCCAGCTAACTGATGCACCATTCAAAGTAAATACGTATCCAGATTGAGATTTAGAATCATTCGGATCGGTGTTCCAACTAGCATCGGTGTAAACATTAACAACGATCTGTTCATCACCTCCGTAAGAAAAAACCATATCCTTAGTTCTTCTCAAGTACTTTAGGATGTTTTTGACCGCTGTCCAATGATCCACTCCTGGATCACTTTGATATCTGCTAGTCAAACTAACAACATATGCAATGTTAGGTCTAGTACATAGCATGGCATACATAAGAGATCCTATGGCTGAGGCATAGGGAGTCTTACTCATCCTTTCTCTATCTTCTGCCGTTGCAGGACTTTGAGTTTTACTAAAGGTCGTATTGGGCAACATGGGCAAGAACCCTTTCTTGCTATCTTCCATTCCAAACCTCTTTAGAACTTTGTCCAAATATGTACTCTGTGACAATGATATTAGGCGTCTTGATATATCTCTATAAATCTTTATGCCTAATATGTAAGCTGCTTCGCCAAGATCTTTCATTGAAAAATTATTATACAAATAATCCTTGACACTATTAAGAAGGTCTACATCATTCCCAATCAACAATATGTCATCTACATATAGTATTAAGAATGCTACAGAGCTCCCACTCACTTTCTTGTAAATACAAGCTTCTCCATAAGTTTGTATAAAACCAAAACTTTTGGTCACCTTATCAAAATGTTGATTCCAACTCCGGGATGCTTGCTTCAATCCATAAATGGATCGTTGAAGTTTTCATACCTTGTTAGCATCTTTAGGATTGACAAAACCTTTGGGTTGTACCATATACAACTCTTCATCAATGTCTCCATTGAGGAACGCTGTTTTGACATCCATCTGCCATATCTCATAATCATAATATGCAGCGATTGCTAATAAAATCCTCATAGACTTTAGCTTCGCTACCGGTGAGAAAGTCTCATTGTACTCAACTCCTTGAATTTTTTGAAACCCTTTTGCGACAAGTCGAGCTTTACAGACAGTTACATTACCATCAGCATCTGTTTTCTTCTTGAAAATCCATTTGTTCTCGACAGCCTTCCGGCCATCCGGTAAGTCCATCAAAGTCCATACTTGGTTTTCGTACATGGATCTAATCTCGGATTTCATGGATTCTTGCCATTTATTGGAATCTGGGCTCATCATCGCTTCCTCATATGTCGCAGGGTCATCGGTGTTGTCCACCAACATGACACTCATAACGGGATCATACCAATCAGGAGTGGTACGGTTTCTCGTTGACTTGAGAGGTTTCTTAGTTACTTCAACCAAAGTTTCATGATCAACATCATTAGCTTCCTCTCTTATTAGCGTAGGCGCCACAGGAACCACTTCCGGTGTTGCGCTACTCTCAAGTTCAAGAGAAGGTTCAACAACCTCGTCGAGTTCTACTTTCCTTCCAGTCACTTCTTTCGAGAGAAACTCCTTCTCTAGAAAGGATCCATTCTTAGCAACGAAGATTTTTCCCTCGGATCTATGATAGAAGGTACACCCAATAGTTTCCGTCGGGTTCAAGCTTGTCTGCCTGTAACTTCTTTACATAAGCTTCGCAGCCCCAAACTTTAAGGAACGACAATTTAGGTTTCTTCCCAAACCATAATTCATACGGTGTCGTTTCAACAGATTTAGATGGTGCCCTATTTAAAGTGAATGTGGCTGCTTCTAATGCATAACCCCAAAACGATAGCGGTAAATCTGTAAGTGACATCATAGAACGAACCATATCTAAGAGAGTTCAATTACGATGTTTGGACACACCATTACGTTGTGGTGTTCCCAGCGGTGTCAATCGTGAAAGTATTCCGCATTTATTCAAATGCTCACCAAACTCGTAACTTAGATATTCACCTCCATGATCAGATCGTAGAAACTTAATCTTCTTGTTACGTTGATTCTCTACCTCACTTTGAAATTCCTTAAACTTCTCGAAAGGTTCGGACTTATGTTTCATGACATAGATATACCCATATCTACTCAAGTCATCCGTGAAGGTAAGAACATAACGATAATCACCGCGCGATGCTACACTCATTGTACCAGACACATTGGTATGTATGATTTCCAATAAGTCCGTAGCTCGCTCCATCATACCAGAAAATGGAGTCTTAGTCATTTTACCCATCAGACATGCTTTGCATCTTTCAAGTGATTCGAAATCAAGTGATTCAATAAGTCCATCGGAATTGAGTTTCTTCATATGCTTCACTCCAATATGACCAAGACGACAGTGCCACATATAGGTCGAGTTATCTCTCAATTTCAAACGTTTAGCCTCAATGTTATTAATGTGTGTATTTCTACAATTGAGATTCAATAAGAATAGACCATCTATCAAAGGTGCATGTGCATAAAACATATTACTCATATAAATCGAACAAACATTATTCTCGGACTTAAACAAGTAACCGTCTCACAATAAACATGATCCGGATATAATGTTCATGCTCAACACAGGCACCAAATAACAATTATTTAAGTATAAAACTAATACCGATGGTAGATGAAGAGGTAGCGTGCCAACCGTGATCACATCAACCTTTCATCCATTTCCAACGCGCATCGTCACCTCGTTCTTCGCTAGTTTCCGTCTATTCTGTAGCACCTGTTTCGAGTTACAAATATGAGCAACTGAACCAGTATCAAATACCCAGGCACTACTATGAGTACTAGTGATATACACATCAATAACATGTATATCGGATATACCTTTCTTGTTGATGTTGCCATTCTTCAAATCCGCCAAGTACTTAGGGCAATTCCGCTTCCAGTGACCCTCTCCCTTGCAGTAAAAACACTCAGTATCAGGCTTAGGCCCAGCCTTGGTTTTCTTCGCCGGCGCGGTAACTTTCTTACCGCCCTTCTTGAAGTTTCCCTTTTTCTTAGACTTGCCTTGCTTCTTGAATTTGGTGGCCTTATTGACCATCAACACTTGGTGCTCTTTCTTGATCTCCACTTCCGCAGACTTTAACATGGAGAAGAGTTTGGGCAACGACTTGTCCATGTTTTGCATATTGTAGTTCATCACAAAGTTCTTGTAACTTGGTGGACCTGATTGGAGGGCACGGTGAATCCCCAAAGCATTAGGAATCACTATACCCAAGATTTGAAGCTTGCTTGTGTGCCCAGACATCTTAAGCACGTGCTCACTGACGGAGCTGCCCTCTTCCATCTTGAAGTTAAAGAACTTTTCAGAAGCCTCATAACTCTCAACTATCGCGTGAGCCTCAAATATCATTTTGAGTTCACGGACAATATCATGTGGGTCATGGTTCTCAAACCTTTTCTGAAGCTCCGATTCCAAACCATACAAGATAGCACACTTAACTGTGGAGTACTGATTCTTCCGAGCGAGGAAAACATTCTTTACCTCATCGGTAGCATCAGCTGCAGGTGGGTCACCCAGCGGTGCATCCAGCACATAGGTCAAATTACCAACATTGAGGACAATCCTCAAATTGCGGAACCAATCCGCGAAGTTGCTTCCATTGTTTTTCAACTTTTCTTTCTCTAGGAATGCATTAAAATTGATGGTAGGGGCCGCCATTGATCTACAACATATTTGCAATGGTTTAGACTAAGTTTATGAAAAATTGAATTCTAATTAATAGTTAAATTAATCTAGGTGATCTCCCACTCAAAACAATATCCCTCACATTGTTTTAGTGATCACACGAACCAAATCCACCACATCAAAACCGATCATCATGAGAATTGATGTAGCTTCAATGGCGAACAATCAACATGTTCATCATATCTACTATATGACTCATGCTTTACCTTTCGATGATCCGTGTTCCGAGACCATGTCTGTACATTCTAGGCTCGTCAAGATCAAACCTTAGCTTCTGTATGAGCAAATCTGGCTTGCTCCCGTTGTATACACTCGCAGAATCTAACACACTCGATCATCACGTGGTTCTTCGAAACAACGAGCTTTAGCAACTGTGCTTACTAAGGATGAACACTGTATAACTTGAAATTTTGTGCTAGAGGGATCATCTTATAATGCTACCATCGCGAACTAAGCAATACAAGATGCATAAAAGGATTAACAACACATGCAATTGTTGGGATTATGCCCTAGAGGCAATCATGTATGATGATATTTCCCATTGTATTCATAAAGTTATTAAGCTGTCCTTGTATGAGCATCTGATGTATATCATTGAATATGTGATTCGGTTGTAGAACTATACATTCATGTCGTTTGTACTAAATGTCCTTGGTCATTGAGGTTGTGCTGGACACACAACTTAGACCAATGTGAAAGTAGGCTTGATGACTCGGTTCCACTTGTCATGGGCATGGTGATGCTATTCCGACTTACACAGATTTGGCTAAAGAGTTTAAGAATTGGATTGACCCATATTGAGGTACAACGAACAAGTTGTCATTTTTATATCTCAATCAATGTAATCCTTAGACCCGAGGTTATTGCATAGTCCGAGTTGAGAATCACCGACTTAGGTTCTGTCAAACGTTGATCCGTAACTGGGCAATTATAAAGGCAGAGTTCGGGTCGACTGAGAATCAAGCTGCGTGATGTGAATAACCAAGATGGGATTTTGCCCCTCCACTTGGAGAGATATTCTCTGGGCCCTCTCGGATGATATGATTCGGAAAGCATGGCCATGCACAACTCGGTTAAGTGTTAACCGAGGCGATCGACTAAGAGTTAGTCGGGTGAATCACTTATCTCGGATCGAGAAGATAGTTGGACTATTTAAGGGATGACAAATATTCGCCTATAGTCTGACAAGATATATCGTGAGGCAAAAGGGACTTGGACGCAAGTCGCATTGGAAAGGCCAGTCGGCATGACTCTTTGGTATTTGGGAGTCGGCATGTTTGCTAGGAGCCACTATCGACTGATCGATTGAGAGTCGGACTCTAATCGTGTCCAAGTAGCCATGAGCCTGCGGGGTCACACACTTAAGAGCGGGAGCAAGTTCGGATTGGATCTGAACCGGAAATCTGGTTGGGTTGGACCCAAGCCGGATTAGGACTGAGTCAGTGAGTCGTACTCACATGGACTAATAATATATGGGCTTTAGTGAATGGGCCACGAGAGTGGAGCCCACGTTCACTCCCTATATGTTGTGGAGCGCGGTAACCTAGAAGGTTTAATCGTTGATCGGTTAGGTCATTCCATGTGTTGGAAACCCTAGCTCCACAACAGTCTTGTCGTCGTTATGAACCTAGCAGTTCGCCGCCGGTGCTCCTCCTTGTACGTGCGGATACCAGCAGAGGTGCTGTATGACCAGCACCAGGACGATCGGATCGCAAAGGACTGCACTACATCAACTGACGCGCTTCATCAGTAATCCGCAACAACGGGTCTAGTGGTAAACCTCGTCGCCTTCTATCTCAGGTAGATCTTGGGATCACCACGTTAGAGGGAAATTTTTGTTTTATCTCTACGTGGCCCAACAGCAATTCAAAATATGTGATATGATATGGCCTTTCTTCTTGTGCTTCCGATCTCCATCTTCAAGCACGAACATGATCTCCATCATCACCGGCATGGCGTCAAGGTCAATGGCGCCGCTTCATAGTTGTCGTCCACCAGCATCAACTATTACAACTACTTTGAATAATAGACACACAGGCCTTAACGGAATTAAAAGACAACCATATGGCTCCTGCTGGTTGCCAACTTACAATAAGGAACATTGCATACATCATATATAATCACAATCATGGCCATATCACATCACAACACACCCCTGCAAAACAAAGTTAGACGGCTCTAATTTTCTTTGCATGTTTTACGTGGTTTGGGGCTTTCAATAAGTGTCGTTCTAACTTACGAACAAGAACCACAACGTTGATACTTGTATTGTCAATTGCCCATTGTAAATTGAATCTTCACTATGTTGGGAGAAACAAGCACCCGTAAAGCCACCTATGCAATACAAGTTGCATGTCAAGCGTGGAGCAAGTCTCATGAATGATGTCATGTAAGGTTAGCCCGGGCCGCTTCATCCCACCATCTCGTAAGATGCAAAGTACACAAGAAGCAATCGACAACAAAAGCATCAACGCCCATAATGACCATTGTATTCTACTCGTGCAACAGATCTACATATAGATACGGCTCTGATACCACTTTAGGGGTTCGTAGCATGGAAAACAAAAAAAATCTACCGCATGCATACAAACAAGCCAAGATCTATCTACTAGATTGAAGCAACGAGTCGATTAGAGTACTCACCCTTGTAGATTCCAAAGCGGTTAACGAGAGCAGATTCTCGTGGGTGATGTAGTCGTACACTTGCCGATCTCAAGATCGCGTAGACGATCCTTCCGGCATTGCGTTCCGGCAGCGCTTCCGCAGTCGCTCACACGTTCGGCACTCGATGAAGACCTTCCTCTCCCTTGTTCCAGCAGGAAGCGGAGGTTGTAGTTCTCCCCTCGCGATTCCGACAGCATGACAGCGTGGTGTCGGAAGTAGAGGGAAGATCCCGCAGGGCTTCGCCTAATCCGATGCGAGTTATGGTGGATCTAGGGTTTTCGGCGATCCAGGTTTAGAAGGCCGGAGAGGAGTAGGTGGCATCGGCGGCGGCTAGAGCGACGGCGGCTGGCAGCGGCAGCGGCATGCGGCGCACAGGGTGGGGAGGGCTGGTTGTGTGTTCTTTAGGGCAGCCCTCCCCCTCTATTTATGAGAGGGAGGGAGTCTTGGGAGAGGGGAGTTTGAATCCATACCCAAACCCAAGTTGGATAGAAGGAAGGACTCTTTCCTTCTTCCACTAGGAAACTATTGTTCCAGTTTGACTTTTCAAACTTCCCTTTTGACTTTCAATTTAGAGCTTTATTTATCTCTCGCAAATGCCCAACCAAAGTGACCAAAGACATGATCCAATCATTCCACTTAACCATGACACATTCATGGACCATTCCCCTTCCGGTCCGGTGAACCTTCTAGACCCTTCTAGAACCTCTCCAATGAAAACATCGAAATCATTCCAGAACTCCGAAATTAGACTTTCCTTATATGAATCTTATTCCCCGGACCATTTCGGATCTCCTCATGATATCCCGGATCCCATCCGAGACTCCGAACAACATTCGGTTTCCCTACTTACATTCCATATCTACTAAACAACATTGAATCCTTAAGTGTGTCTCCCTACAGTTCGTGAATTATGCGGACATGACCGAGACACTTTTCCGATCAATAACCAATAGAGGAATCTGGAAATTCATATGGCTCCCACATATTTCTACGATCACTTTGCGATCGAATGAACCACTTACATATGATACCAATTTCCCTTTGTCTCGCGATAGTTTACTTATCCGAGGTTTGATCGTCAGTATCTCTGCATACCTAGTTCAACCTCGTTACCGATAAGTACTCTTTTCTCATTCCCGTGATATGTGATCCCTTGTGATCCAGTCACATGCTTGCAAGATAATTGGATGACATTCCACCGAGAGGGTCCAGAGTATATCTATCCGTCATATGGATGGACAAATCCCACTCTTGGTCCATGTGCCTCAACACATACTTTCCGAACACTCAATGCCACCTTTATAGCCACCCAGTTACAGTGTGGTGTTTGATGTCATCAAAGCATCCTTCCAGTGATGGTGATTAGCATGATCTCATGGTCAAAGGAATTAAGTTACTATGTATCAGGAAGCTTATAGCAAACAAACTATTGAAATGACTTGACCTTTATGCTACACTTATCTATAGGAGTATGTCCATCATACCATTCTCCTAATGATATGATCTTGTTATTAATAACATCTCAATGTTCATGATCAAGAAACCACGATCATCCATTAACCAACAAGCTAGTATTATATAGAGGCTTTACCAGGGAATCTAATTTAGTTTACAAATCACACAAGTATTAATGTTTCCGGTTAATGCTATTATAGCATGGATGTAAAAATTTATCATAAACACAAAGATATAATAATAACCACTTTTATTATTGCCTCTAGGGCATATCTCCAACATTTCCATATGTCAAAAGTGCCAGGTCCGTTCGGTTGGTAATTTGTATCTTACCCCTATTTTGGATAGTGAAAATTGGCATCCATTTTGTTTTTAGTGATTTTTTTTACTTTGTTTTACTTTATGATGTGAAACTTCTTGTAGTACTAGGTTATAATTATTTGGTGACTTGTTTAAATTAAGGCGATGAACTATTAGTGTTCATCCTTCAATAATTTGAGTTTTCTAAGAAATCCAAAGCTTGGGGTAGTTTCATTTGTTAAAGAGTTGACTTTGCTTATATTTTGCTAAGCACAATTCCTATTTCCTAGTTTCACATGTTGCTGACTACATTTATTACTGACGGGGTTTTATACTACTGCTAGCTCCTATTGTACCTATCTATTTCTATTGGTACTGGTAATTATTGTTAGCATGGTTTTTGTATATGACAACTACTACTGTTGTTGGATCCTGTAACTCCGCCACTATGTTTACCTAGTCAATATGGTTTACTTGGTCATACTAGACTATGTACCTGTTTACTAGTTCCTCTGTTACTACTGATGATCTCTACTATTGGCTTAGGTTCTTCCTACTAGTTAGTTCGTTTGGACATGATCTAACCTTGTTTCTACTCTGTGTTGTTGCTATTTTCTTGACTCCCTAGGAATTTTGGTTTCAGGACAAGTTACTTGAACTCTACTTTGGATTCCACAACAATGGTTTTACCTTAGGGTGAAACCAAAATTTTCTCCATTAATTTGGTTTCCTTTTGTTCTGTTTGTTTGCGGATGCAAGAAAATATAATAAGATGAAATGGATTGAAGATGAGAAGAAGATAGAGATAGGAAATGTAGATAGGTTTAGTTTAGGTCATTTTATTTTTTAGTTTGTAATAGGATTTTCTTCTCAGTTGTTGTAATTTTGATCTTCTAGTTGAATTGTAATAGATCTTGTATCCACTTTGATATGAATAAAGATTTAATTTAGATCCTTGTCAAATTCTCTTTTTATTATTATGAATTACTTTAATTTTACTATCAATTTCTAAATTCAAACTCAAGTTTGACTAAGACAAACCTCCAACTTGAATTCAAATATTGATATTTAATTCTAGGTTCCTTAGAGTTTATTTTTTTATGTGTACATGAGTTATTAATCCTCATTATGTAAATTTAGGTTTAAATAACTCAATTCATTTAATTCAAGATCATATTTTAACTTTGAATTCCAAATCCTAGTGTTGAACTGAGTCACAATCAACACTAGAGTCAAATTTCCATCACTTGTCACTCAAACAACACTTTTTTAATTTCCCCCACATTTTTCAGATGCAAATGCACAATTCCAACATCTACCATTTTCCCTCCCCATTATTCGGGTTGTTACACCAGTTTCCCTTGATCTTTTGGTTGACAAATCATATACCACTTAGTTAACAAGTACTTATGTTTACCATCTCACTTTGCCAGAAAAAACGTGATTAATACGTTGGAAACATATCTATAATTTTTGATGCCCCATGCTTGTTTAGTATCTACTTTGCTTTACTTGTCTACACTTTGAGGTGATTTTTACATGTTTTCTGGTACTAACCTATTAACAAGTTGCAATAGTGCCAGATGCCTGTTTTCTGCTGTTTTTTGTTTCAGAAAAGTTAGTAAAGAAATATTCTCAGAATTGAACGAGACAAACGTCAAAGTAAATTACTTTCCGTGGGGAACAAGAAGTACAAAGGGGAGCCGTAGGGGCCAGCCAGGGGGGCCAGACCCACCCCAGGCGCGGGTGGCCCCAGCCCCACGCCTGGATAGGGTTTGCCAACCCTGGCCGCCTCCTCGGTCTCCCCTTCGCCTATAAGAAACCCCCGATACAGAAACCCTAAGAAAACTGATCAAATATCCACAAAACCGTCTGTAGTCGCCGCCATCATCGTCCCTAGATCAGGGGGGATCTGAAGTTCTTCCTGGCACCTTGTCGGAGGGGAGATCATCCCGAAGGCCTTCTCTCTGATATGATGCGTGAGTAGTTCCACCTTGGAATATGGATCCATGTAGTAGCTAGATGGTTGTATCTCCTCCTTTGTGCTTTCATGTATATATCTTGTGAGCTCCGTTCATGATCAAGATCTAATCTATTTGTAATCATGCATGTTGTGTTTGCGGGGATCCGATAGATATTGAGATTATTATGTTGGTTTGATTAATGGTTTTGTCTTTATGATTATATCATGTTTGTGTTGTTTGTAATCTTGCATTCTCTCCGTTGTTAGTATCTATCTTGGCCAAGTAGTTGCTAGTGACTCCAAGAGGGGATATTTATGCTCGATAGTGGGTTCATGCCTCTAGTTTTCAAGGGAAGTGACAGAAATCTCTTCTGTTGTAGATGTGTTGTTGCTACTAGGGATAAAACAACGGTCTCTTGTTCATGGAACATGTGGACTGTTTACCTTACACACTTTGCTTAAAGCAGTTGTCTGTTGCTTGCAACTTAATACTAGAGGGGGTTGGGATGATAACCTGAAGGTGGACTTCTAGTCATAGATGCAGTTGGATGGTGGTCTATGTATCTTGTTGTATTGCCCAATCGAATCTCATAGGATCTTTCTGACTAGTAATTGCATTGTTATGCCTTGCTCAGTTCCTGTCAATTGCCCCGCTGTAATTTGTTTTAGCCTTCATGCCATGTTGTTTATCTAAGGAGAGCACCTCTAGTGAACTATGGACCCCGGTCCAATCTTTACCATTGATACATCTTCCACTATTACTTGTTTACTTGCTACAAACCATTACCTTCCACACCATACGTTTAATCCTTTGTTATAGCAAACCGGTGAGCTTGGAAACCTCACTGTTCGTTGGGGCAAAGTCTTGAGTTTGTGTTGTGCAGGTCTCTGCGTTGCTTGCAACACCTGTGTGACGTTTTCTTCCTCCTTCTGGTTCGATAACCTCGGTCTCAACTGAGGAAAAAACTTGCTGCTTGCTGCTTCACACCTTGCTCTTGGGGTTCCCAACAGGCTGCGTAGACAGTCGTCAGTGATCTATAAAATTCAAGACGCTTTCATACCCCCTTTAGGTACTTTCAAGAAATACAACATAAATATCGGTAAACTAGTCAAAACTGAATTAATAAGGACAAGACAATCTCCATATGACACCATCTTGTCTGCCAACAACCAAGCTTTCCTTCGAATCGGCTTTCAACAGGATACCTTTTAGAGTTCTTGATGAGTTTTTTGTAATGGATAGGTACTCCCAGGTATCTAAAGGGAAGAGACAAAGACTCAAAACTAAATAGTTGCTTGTATTGTTCCTCCTCTTCCTTAGCCTTTCGAGAACATAAACTCTCGTTTTGTGGAAGTTGACCTTAAGATCATATAGTTGTTCAAAAATGCATAAAATTGGCTTCATATTGATAGTCTTATCTAGATCATGTTCCATAAACAAAATTGTATCGGCAACATGAATCGAAAGCCCTCCCTCAACAAGATGAGGGATAAGTCCTCCAACTTGTCCATCTTCTTTAGCTCTAGCTATTAAAATGGCCAGCATGCCCGCAATAATATTAAAAATCATTGGTGACAACGGGTCACCTTGTCATAAACTCTTTTGAGTTTGGAAATAGTCGTCATTATCATTATTGACATTTATTCCTACACTAGCTCCCAAAATAAACTGCTCAATCAACTTACACCACTTTTGTGCAAATCCTTTCATGGTCAGTGTCTATTGCAAGAAGGGCCATTTAACTTTATTATAAGTCTTCCCAAAATTAATTTTAAAAGTACACCATCCATTTTTTCCTATAAAGTTCATGGATAGTTGTATGCAACACAACAACCCATGCTGGTGCTATTGTTGCTGCAAGCCTCTGATTATTTGGGTGGCGCTTTGTTTTTTGTTTTTTGGGGCTAAGTGCATACTAAATATCTAGACTTGCTCTTAATATATTGTTGCAGCGGCTGAATGCAATTGATTTTGGCTGGTATTAATATATTCCCTTTATCTAAAAAAGGAGCGCCAAGTTGAACAACTATGTATCACGAAAACCCAAGCCACCCATGTATTTTGGTTTTGTCATCTCCTCCCAGGAAACCCAAATAGTTTTTCTCCTCCCGTATATACTCCCCCACCAGAACTTTCTTATAAGTGAGTCAATATGTCAGCATATTGGACGATTTGGAAAGAGAGAAATGTGAGAGTCTTTCGAAAGAAGTATGCACCACCTATAATGCTACTCCAAACAATCAAAGAAGAAGCAAAGCTTTGGGTCACCGCGGGTGCCAAATTTTTGAGTGTTGTAATTTTGGAGAGTAATCCCTTTTGTTTTTGGCACTCCTTTTCCTTTTGTCATGTCATGACTCTCTCCTTATTTAATATATGAGGCAAATCCTTTGCCTCCGTTCAAAAAAAAAATATCGGCATAAACCCCAGGGTAATTTGAAGCACACCATAAAAAATATTGGAATAGCATGCGGCATAGCTTTGATCAAAACCTCCTTACCCTCTGCAGATAAATTCTCTCCATCCAACCTTGCACCTTTCTAGCCTCCTCTGTACTAATTCTTCCGTCTCATTTTCCTATGTAGGTATTGTTGGACTGCATCCAGAGAAGCAATATCCGTACCTATCCACATGACGAGAGAGGCAGAGCAATGTATTTGGTCTCAAGGCGCAGTCAGCAAAGGCTGGCACACACACTTGCAACATTTAACAAGCCAGCAATGCATCATCATCAGGTTCACCGCCCCTTTCTCCAACTAAATCCAATTCGGAACGAGTACTATTGTCTCTTTGTGCAAAATTTAATTTCTTGCACTTATAAATTCAAGACGGACATGTAAAGTGCAAGTAGATTGCTACTTTGTCGTTGTTATTTAGGGTATCTTTGGTCAGGGCTGGACCTAGGTTCCTTTATTGGAGGGCACGTGGGACCTAACCAGAACTCGTATTCAAATGATATGCATTTTCTAGACATGGAAATAGAGTCAGTCTCACAATTTATATTTTTCTGCAAAGAAGGCTACTGTAATAAATTGCAAGTAAGCGGATACTTTTGTGTTGTTTAGGGTGTCACCCAAGCATTTTTGTCTAAGCAGTAGTTTTCTTTAACAATACTACTCTCTCCGTCTACTCCCTCCATCCCGGTTTAAAGGACACAATTTGCAATTCTCTGGGCCCTAGGTGTCATCTAATTGGTCAATTTAATAACATGAAATACAACATGCATTAGGAGAAAAAGAGTTAAGAAAGCGTTCACATTTGTTCACACATGTGCATGCAAGCAGTTTGTTCTTTTCACATTGGAGTAATTACAGAGATTAAATGCTTTTGTGTCTAAGTATTTTGGGATTGCATGATTTGTAAATTGTGTCCTTTAAACTGGGACGGAGGGAGTACAAATAACTGACATTGATTTGTCTAGATTCGTATACACAAATGCAAGTCACTTATTTCTAGACGAAGAGAGCAGTTATTACCAAGAAGAAAACCATAATGAACCACTGTCTCCAGTCCAGGTGCATGGAACCCTTGAGGCTCAAGAATGCCCATGACGACACGACTTTGTCTTTATAACCAAAAGTGTATTCCATGGAATTTAATGGCTGGGAGATCAAGATGTCAATATCATGGAAGGAATTGAGAAATTACATGCACATGTAAAAAAGGATGAACCTAGATTTTCTATGTAATCCCCAAATGGGTTGCTCCCCAAAAAGGAGAATGTTGTGGTTTTATAGTATTTAGCACAGACAGCCATGCTGCTTTAGCACAAACAACCACTTGCATTTTGCATGGACAAACCAGCACCAAATTTGGACGTTTGGCAATGATGTCTAGCCACAGGCTATTCACATTTGATTACTGATGTTTAAGTGATTATACTGTTTATTGGAGAAGATCTTGCATAAGATAATCTGAAACCTAAGACTTATTCATAGCGTGCCTATGTTTTTCCCTTCTAATCTTTCTTTCTAGAAGAAAGAGACTGAAGAAGTCATCATCAACACTAGTCTTTGCCTGCTTACGATCTCGTTTGTACTTCTTCTTTTCAACAAGATAGGAAGTCAGCATCAATAGTAATAGTGCCTACCTTTTTGCATTCAATGAACTCAACCCATCCGTATCAAAAGTGCCGCCACCAAATCAACCACAGCCTCAATCTACTCAAGTTCATGAACCTGAGCTATCACAAGCTGACTGCCTTGAATGATTTGCCTCACAAATGATCAAAAATCTACTAGAGGGTTTACAAATGAATAGGCCTAAAAATCTAACTTTTTGATCTCTTCAAAATTTCCCACCTCCTTTCACCAAAGGAACCAAGCAGCAAAAAGGCAGGCTGTTTTCACCTTCCTGTACATTTCCTTTTTATGCACATGTTTTGTGATCTGTATGGACCTAACCTGGCATAATAACCTAGCAGCCAAGTGACTATCAATCGAGCTACAGAACATCGACAGAAACTAGAACTGTCAGGCTCTTTCAGTTGTGCTGAAGGACTCTATACAGTTCGTCGCCCAGAGCCGCTAGCGTGACGGGTTTCTGGAGCAGACCGTTGATTCCCGACCGCTGGCACCTATCCCGGACATTGTCGTCGGCGCTCGCTGCAAGTGCGACGATCAGCGGCGGCCAGCTGTTGCTCCTGAACTTGCGGACCGCGAGGGCTACCTCGAACCCATCCATGGTGTGCATTGTGAGGTCAAGGATCAGCAGCTGGAAGGACGACTCGCCGCCGGCGAAGGAGGTCATACACTGTATGCCAGAACTGACCGAGAAGACCCGGCAACCAAGCTTCTCAAGGAGCTTGTGGGTGACGGCCCGATTGGTGTCATCGCCATCCACTAGAAGAACGTGGAGCCCATTAAAGTTGGGGATTGCTGATGATCGGTAGAGGTCCGAGGATGCTCCAGAAATAGGGGTCACATGTTGCACCTGGAACTGGAGAGCGAGCATCACAGTTTCTCTGAGGCCTTCTGGATCTGACACTGACCAAATATTACCATTCATCATCTGTGGCAGAACAAAAATGCTCGTGTCAGAAAAAAAGAATTATTTAGATTACACATGAAGCAAAGAACAGAACTGTGACTTGCACGATTGATTGAACTTATTGTTGACAGAATCCTAAGTGTGACCTTTATATATTTGTTTCAGAATTCAATTCACAAGTATAATAGAATATATTTATGGAGAACATGCATCACAAGTCTTCACAGCCAATTACATAATGCTCAACTAAGAGTTCAAACAGCAAGAAGAAGTAGCACAAGATGATAGTTTTATTAAAGTGTCACTGCTGCAAAAGGATGCAAGAAAATAATCTCAGTTCAACAATAGTGAGGTGTTGATGATTTCATAACATTGCAAAGAAAATCAGAACGTAGAAAAATCCCAAACGATTCGAAGTTTGAGAATGATGTAGTGTAACTATGCACACTAGCTTATATAATGCCCAGCTAAGAGTTCAAATAGCATGAAACTAGCAGCATAAGATGATTCTTTTTTCAACAAAGCATAATTCCAAGGAAATTCTGCACACAAAAAAAAACTCGCAGTTCGAACCATGATGAAGTGCTGAAGCGTTCATAGCATCACGCATAAAGTATGCTGGCAGAAAATCCCAAGTGATTCCACAGTTTGAGAATGATGCAGTGTAACTATACATGCTAGCTTGAATGCTTAATAACTGCGTGAAACAAGATAAACAGCAAGAGCGATGAATCAAGAACCTTATGGAACACATGAGGATCAATATATAATTCCCTGGAATGTAATCTACAATAAACGTGCGACACAATACAACTTCATCGGTAACATGGGAGAAACAAGAACCATGAGTAGTGTAAAGAATGGTGTAAATCAGGTTTGCTTCCTATCAGATAAAGAACGATGAGGAGTTTTTCTACATACCTGCACAATCTTTTTGCACATGTTGAAGCTAAGGCCCATCTCCGAACTATTAGCATTTGTCCCTTGACTTATTTGGCTGGAGGATGAACCCAAAAGATTGTCTCTGGATTTTCTAATCCTAATCTCAAACTTCACACATACATAGCCGGCAGATAAGTTTGCCCTTCGCAGGATCCAATCCTGATTATGCCTCTCTTCCATCTCACTGTAACTGTTCACATATAAGGAGAGGCAGCCTGCACTACACTGGTGTATTAGAGTACCTACCATGTGCAAGACAATATGGAAAACCCTCTTCTCGTCACCAACGACCCTTTCGGGCAAAGAATTCTCCACTTGAAATTCAAAATCAACTCCCTTGGAACCAGATAGACATCTTACAACACTGACTGCTTCTTTAATCAAGGAATGCAGGCTGAATGGCCTCCTAACCAAAGATAAATGCTCGCGGTCCATCGTCGATGTTTGCATAACATCATTCATCAATGTTGAGGCAACACTAGTCGTCTTGACGATGGCATCCGTCACAAGCCTTTGCTCCGGATTCATACTTTCCTGCTGCATCATTGAGACAAGCCCAAGGACAGAGTGCATCGGTCTACGCATCCCGTCGTACATTGCACTCTGAAAGGAATTCCTAGCTTCAGTTGCCATCACCGCTTCATGCTTTGCCCGCAGTAAGTCTCTATGCTGCTGAGCAAGCTTCTCCCGCATCAACTGAGACTCCTCTAGAACTGCAGCATGCGACAGTGCAACAGCCACCTGATCAGCAATCACTTCAACGATCTCCAGTTCCTGCTCACCCCACCCTAGGGAACCATCCTCCGGTAAAACCAAAACTAGAATAGCATAGCTTGTTTCCATCATTTCTGGAGTGCCTCCTTTGAAATTCGACACCCTCAACATCGGCATCCGTATCGCGGCAACAGCTGCCTCGGCTTGAGGATTGCACCTGCTTGCGAACCCAAGCACTGACTCCATCCCGAGAACCTTCGCGCCCCTCGTCGCCTTAATTTCAACCACGTCAGGGTCACTGATCGGAATGGTGCCACTGTGCGACTCGGTGATCTCCCTTTCTCTTAAATGATGTGTCAAGATCATCTCGGTCCTGCCCTCGTTCGGCATCCACACGGCACAGTTCTGCAGCTGGAGCGTCTTGGCGAGCTCGACCATGGTGGTGTGCAGGATGGTGTGCCTGTCAAGCGACTTGCGGATCTCCTGCGTGAGCATCCGCACGTGCCAGCCGGCCTCCTCCTGCCTCTTCATCTTTCCCACCTCCTGGTCCAGCTCCCGGGCCTTGATCCTCAAAAAGTTTTCCCTGACCTTCACCCGCAGCAGCTGTGGGATGAGCGTGAGCAGCGTGATGGCCGTGGCGAAGGAAACAAGCGCGGTGAGGAACTTGCCGACGGTGAGGGCGAGGACGACATGGAAGGAGTGTGGACCATAGGTGAAGACGGCGATGAGGTGGGTGAGGCCGCAGAGCACGATGAAGGCACCGAACTGTAGCAGGATCCACTTGAGTGGGAAGAGGTCGGAGCAGGTGGTGAAGTAGAGCAGCTCCAGCGGGATGGAGAAATAAGCTGTCGCGATGAGGAAGTCGCTGACTTTTTGGCATTGCAGGATATTCTCCGTGCTCCAGAGGCCACTGTCACCGTCATCACAGCCGCCACAGTGGCTGAAATCGGCAGCAGACGCCGCCGACAGTAGCGGTGGCAGCAGCGAGAAGAGGAACAGGAGGACCCACAAGGAGGGGATCCTCAGCTGCACTGCTCCTACCATCGGCTCTACCAGGGTTCATTCATTTCTTGCAGCAACTCAGTTCTTGATTCCTCACTGAACACATCGATTTACCTTGCCTGCAAACCAAATGCTAAAAGCAGGTAGTATCATCACAATTCTTCTCACAAAAAAAAAAATCAAGAAAATAACCAAATAGCAGCCAGCGCTCGTCAGCCATACCCATACATGATCCAACGAATGCTATGTAGTCATCATCACTCAGCACGCAATAAAATGATAGAGAAATAACAGAGGATAACAATAAAACACATGGTTGGTTACCATACTTACAGTTCAGAGCCAAACATAAACTCAAAGCCAAACTATCTACCATGTCAAAACTGAAAACACAACAGATGCATTTCTTTTGTGGGGAGAAAATGACTGATGTATGACTTTCATCCCATTAAGACCCATACAGCCGGTACATGTTTAGTTGTATTGTTATTTCCATCTTAGCTTTGGTCTCTATGTGGTAAATAATTTTGTGTATAACAACACAAGGCAGGGATAGCTGTTCCTTCACTCCATGTCAGTCCGTCGAGCTATATTTCCTGAAGAGACAGGAAAATAAGCTATGCAAACTCATTTGATATATTTGCTGCAGACAATGTATACTATATATATCTCCTCGATTTGATCTCCTATTTTGCAAAAACCTATTCGCAGTGACAGATCTAGGATTTGACTATCGAGGGTGCCAAACTTTATGTGCACAACAAGAATGATATGAACACGACAAATACAATGAGCTAATAAAAATCCAATAATTTACAATATGAATAGTTTAGTATTTCTTTTGGCACACAAAATAATTTTCGCTGTCACCAAAATGATGTTTTTTTTAACTTCTTTGTAATTTCAAGCAAAATTTGATGGGTTTTGACTAAGATTTCAAGTTAGTTTGATTTATATACATATATTTCAGTACAACCTAGAATCACATGAAGTTTGATAAAATTTTGATGAAACTCTAAGTGCAGCCATAGCCGTTGAGCTGCCAAGGAATCAGGAGCGCATGAGGCACGAGGAACTGACTGACTCGGAGACAAGGTCATACCTAGTGGGATTGTTCAGCTTGTTTTGATAAGCTTTTGTTCTTGACATAGAATAGATGGGTTACTTGTAAATAGCATATGATGCATATAAGTTTGCAATTTTGGAGGAGGTGCGATAGGCACCTCCACTGGATACACCACTGCCTATTTGTTTCCTCTGGGCACCTCTCTTCTGTAGAGTGTACAGTTGACGCACCGCACAACCTATATTTGTGTCATGCCAAATACTTTTCTTATATAAACCATGTAGCAGTGCACACATATGTGTAGTTTGGTTACTTCTATTCCCAATTTCTCTCTCATAGCCTCCTACAATACATTATATTGTAATGCTTTTTTTTTGCGAAGAATATTGTAATACTTGTCTAAGGTCTATTAGACATCTACACATGTTTTACACAAACAAATGACTGGTTTATATCATCTCGATATTCAGGAAGGCCAACCCATCGAAATACCTTCTAAGAAACAGTTGGCACACTATCCGACTATCGACGAAAAAAAAGTGGCAAACATATGGTCTATTTACATTGCAAGTCGTCCCTGGCATTTCAACTAAATTTTCATCTCCAGACAAACTGCGATCAAAGTTCAGCTCCAGCATATAAGAGACTAAAAGGAAACTATATTTGGATCATTTGTTCTCCACAAATGGATCTACTGCAGTTACATTCATAGATTAATTCAAGGAAGTATTTTATCCATTGCAATCTAGCTCCAATCTACAGCCAGCAGCCCAGCACACACGAAACTCATACTAACAATCCGATCAGAAACATGGATACGAATTCCTTCAAAAAAAAAAGAAACATGGATACGAAATGCTAAAAGCAGTTAGTACCATTGCAATTCTTATCTCAAGAAACAAAATTAAATAAGATCTGTGTGCACAGCTACAAACTCACTTCTTCTCTCAAAGAAGGGATGAAACATTTTTACAAAAAGTGATCCAGTGTGTAATCAGAAAACAAATATTACCATGATATCACGAAATTTCATCAAAGGACAGACAGCAGAGCGAGAAAGTGTTCCCACCTGTGCCGTCCTACCACCGGTAGCATCCTGCAGCGGCGACCATCAAGAACAGTACGAGGCCTCACAGGGCCATTCGAACAGAGGAATCTCCGGCCTCTACGACAGGACGCCGGAGCCGCCACGCCGCACGCTCGCACGGTGCTCGCGGATCCAATCGGGGCAGCTGGCTTGCATTACTAGGAGCCCAGAACCACCCCGATCCATACGGGTGAGAAGAAAAGAGAAAAGGGGGTTCCTTTCCTCTCCATCTCCTCTCCTCCTTTCCCGGCGGTGGGGAGGGGGCTGCCTGTGTGTGGGTGGGGATGTCCTCTGGTTGGTGAACTAGACGAGCAGCAGGAGCTGGGTTGCAAGTGCGAGGTGAGGAGGAAGGTGGGAGATGAGAGATGGTTTGGAGGAGCAGAGCAAGACAGAGCAATTGGTCTGGTTAAGCTCATCTGCTTGAGCCGCCGGCCGGAATTCCAACAAAACCACTGCCGGATTCGTGGTTTGGTTTCTCAACAGTGGAACTGACTGCATACTCTCTCACCTAGCGTCTTCCGATTTTCTTTTTCACTAAAAAAAAGCTTAGATACATTTGCTTCTCAAAGTTAAAACATCTTATATTTTAAAACGAAAGAAGTATTTTAAAATATCAAAAAAATTGAAGATTTTTCCGTGCGTACATCCACAAATTCCATGTTCCATGTAAAAGTTTTTTTAAAAAAAATTATAGGGCTTGTGTAAAAAGAGAAAAAACGTCTACACATATGAGTCAAAGTGGATTTACGTGCCTAGAGTCTTCTATCGTCCTTGATATCAAAATTCACATAAATTAGTACTCCTACATATAACTCATAACTATAGGCGTCGGACGCAACACCCTTAGGTTCAAAGTGGCACTTGATCCCCTCAACTATTCTTTCAAATTCAAAAAAACCGTTTTTTATAGTAATAAAAATTTATTTACCAAGGGATACAACCAAAAATATTTAACCCGGCCTCTGCATAGAAGATGCATATTACCAATGAAAATAACAATGTACAAGGTAAAAATATATGTAAGTCTATAAATTGACAATTTATAAATTACTAGCAGAAAGCCCGTGCGTTGCTACGGCTGATCGGTAGTGTATGCATATTGTGAGGTTTATACTCATGTGTACTCCCTCCGTTTGAAAATATAAGATGTTTTAGGTTTGTGAAGAAAATGTATCTTGACAACATTTAGTTTCTGGATTCATTTAAACCTATAAATTAAAAGGTATCTACATGTATTAGCTTTATTAACTTAAAACATCTTATATTTCTAAATAGAGGGAGTATTTACTACCGTCTTCGGTCTCCTCAGGTGTGACTACAACATATTTTATACGTAAATTATTTGAAGGGCAACGAAAATAAAGAAATATTAATCTGCAATGCATAGTCATATTCTTATTTAGAGGGAGGCGACAGAACGAACAACTCAACTGAATAGCCGTGTTGCTTTGCTTTGTATATTTTTACTTAAGAATCTCCACCTTTATGGTACTTGTGCTCCATCTTGCTCACGCTACCCCTCAGCACGAATGCTAGAAACAGTAAAAAAAACTTCAGTGCTAATCGGAAGGAAACGCAAAGCCACTAGTTTGTCTCTCAAGACCGCTCTCAAGCTCCTGAGTGATCTTCATCAGTATAGCTGGATCCAAAAAATTATCTTTGGTATCACAGAGAGTCATAGATCAACTGAGTTTTTCTATACCAGGATCCACTATCATCAAGCTAACGATTCTTTTATACCTGATAAAAACAGACAGATCTAGAGAGAAAATTAATAAAGATGGAAGGCTGATGCTAATCACCTCTCTTTCCCCTCGCCTCATCGCTCGATCCCCTCTCTGCACGCACGATGCACACATCTCCTAGACCCGGCCAAAGAACTCAAGAAGCATACTAACTGGGAGATTTCAGTATAGCTTGTTCACCGTCTCTCTCGCATCGCATGCCAACCACCTCGAGCACCTCTCTTTCCCCTCGCCTCATCGCTCGATCCCCTCATCTCCTAGACCCGTCCGTTTGCATGCCTTCCATTTTACAGCCCACAATCCCATTTAATTAAGGCCAGCTATTTTTTACATAAACCCCTATGATCATGCACGATATATGCTCAGCAAGCACCCCACAATTCCTTCCATTAAAGTAGCTCCGTATGCTTTCCAAATTGGCTTGCTGATATCCTAAACAATTGGCTAACGTATATAAACCGGTGGAGTAGTGATCAAGGGAGCGGGGTGGGACTAAACTTGAGTCATACCTGCTCTTGATGCACGTCTGCCAATTATTCTAGGTGATGGTTCAAGCAAATTAGGCCCTATTTGTCATTAGTTTAGTAGGCTTGGACACACGTGTGGACCGGGCCAATGCCACAATAAAAACGATGTATGGACTATAGAGCCTCCCTCGGGTACGCTATGCATTCAAGCCGGCCAGTTCGGAGTCCTATTTTTTAGTCCGGCTGCACCTGGACAGGAAAACAGCCGATCGATTGGAACTGTTCACGTACAATGGCCGTAATACCAGATTCGTTTTTAGTAGGGAACAGAAAAACTGATCACACCCTAGAGTCTAGGATCCTCACGATAACAGAATTAGCATTGACATAGCGCGGCAAAAGTTTTTTTACGTGCCGGTGGCATGGGGTAATATGTGATTGGATGAGAGGGCAAAACGGTCTAAAAAAGTGTTGGACCGGGAGAAACACTTCGTGCTTTATTATTAGGTATAGAAGATGACCCCATGGTGGTGGGCAACTCTTGGACCACTTGCTGCCAAATCCCGATCCTCCAACTTGAGAAGCATAGACAAAATACGGAGACGGCGTGTATATCGTTTCATAACCTACAATGGTGAAGACATTTTCTTTGTTAAAAAACATATTATTCCAGTAACTATCACATTGTTGGACAAGGATCTAAGGATGCCAAAGGTGGAAAGCCCTATGGGCATCCCTAAGCAACAAGAAGCCATGAACGGTGGTGCTCCAACAAAGAATCTCGTGTAAACAAATCGCCAAGAAGCCATGAATGATGATGCTCCAACAAAGAGTCGTGCAACGATGGCACACCAAGCTCCCAAACAAGCCATGTGGATAAAGAAGAGGAGCCTCAAGCGGAAATCCACTTTGGCACCCAGGTGTAGATGCACCCACTGTTAAAAATATATTTTTCAAAATGTTAAATTTTTTTAAGAAAATATCCGGTGTATATGTTGACATTCTATGTTTGTACATAAAATTTCACAAAAAAAAGACATTTTATATGGATTATGTAAAAAAGACAATTTTTGATGTTACAAACTAGTTTTTTACAAGACATTTTTTGCCTTTTTTGTACGGACCTCGAAAAATGCCTTCTTTTTTGTACGGACCTCGAAAAATGTCTTCCTACCAGAAAACTTTGTGTGAGGACATAGCATGTTTGGATGCATTTCTGGCATTTTGTTTCAGATTTTTTAACATTTTGAAATTTATATAAAATGCATTTTCTATAATAGGTGCATCTAGACATGGAAGCCAAATCGCCATGTCCAGCCTCAAGCGGTTAAGAAAAAGGGAAGGAAGTACTCGAAAGAGGCTGCAATCGTCGTGGCGTCATCAACCTCATTGCAAGAATCCTTCATTGGAGTGATGAGTATAAAGGAGGTGTCGAGTGGGAAGATATGGTAGATAAAGGTGTAGGGTTCGCAGCATAGAAAACAAAAAATTTCCTACGATGGGGACAACTATGTACCAAGATCTATCTACTAGATATAAATAACGGGCGGATGTATATCCGTAGAGAACATACCCTTGAAGACCGACAAAGCTTAACGAGTTCAACTCGTGGTTGATGTAGACGATCTCTTGCCGATCTCAAGATCGAGAGGAAGTCCTAGCGCCGCAAATCAGCAGCGCATCCGTGCTCGCACACACGTTCGAGGCACCGAGCAACCTCCGCCTCCTCGCTTCAGCGATGCAGCGGAAGCACGACTCTTTCTTGCTGAATAGCCACCGGGAACATGTATCTCGCTAGTCCGAGACCATGGGGGATAAATTCTAGAGGGGGAGAGAGATCCTTCACGAGGAGGTGTAAGAGACAAGTGAGGAGGGGCTCCTTTTATAGGAGGAGGGGGGAACCCCAAGGGGGTGGCCGGCGCATGGGGGCTGCCCCCTTGCCCTCCCCTCTTCATGTGGGTGGACACTCCACTCACAAATCTCCTTTAAATTCCCTCCACTCAAAAGTCCACTCAAATTCCCATTAAATTTCCACCAAATTTAATGCAAACTCTCATTAAATAAAACTCTTTTATTTTATTCAGAATTTTGTCAATTACTTTAATGACAAACATTCACAAATAACCCCTTGCTAGAATTCTATTTCACATGCATAACCACTTTATGCAATTTCACCCGAAAACCTGTTTCGGTATCTAGTGAAATAAATTCCTGCGCTTGTTCATTCTTTCGGCATGAAACATTTGCTCCAATTGGATGTCGGTGTCTCTTAAGTGTGTCACCCTACGGTTCGTGAATAATGCGGACATGATCGAGACCCCTCTCGGATCAATAATCAGAAGCGGGATCTGGAGACCCATTCTGACTCCCACACATTCAACGATGACTTTCTTGTGATCGTCAGAACCTTTTACGCTAGTATATTAATCCCTTTGTTTCACGATATATTACATGTCCGAGATTCGATCATCGGTATCTCCATACCTAGTTTGATCTCGTTACCGACATGCACTCTTTTCTCGTTCCTGTGATATAACATTCTAGTGAGCAAATCACTTGCTTGCAAGCTAATCAATGTGATATCACCGAGAGGGCCCAGAGTATATCTATCCGTCATCGGGATGAACAAATTCCACTCTCGATCCATGAGCCTCAACATAACACTTTATTAGTTCTGAATCCATCTTTATAATCACCCTGTTACGGTGTGACGTTTGATGTTATCAAGAAACTCTTCCGGTGTTAGTGATTGACATGATCTCATGGTCTAAGGATTAGGATCACTTCGTAAGTTGTTATAGCAATATAAACTCAATGACTTTGATCGTAATGCTATACTTCGGATGAATGTTCATCACACCATTACACTAATGTTGTGATCCCGTTATTAACAACATCCAATGTCCATGATCAGGAAACCTTGATCATCTTGTTAATCAACGAGCTAGTTTATGAGAGAGGCATAACTAGGAACTTTCTGTTTGTTTATTAAACACACATGTATTAACGTTTCCGTATTAATACAACTATAGCATGCAAAATAAACATTTATCATATACTTGGAATACACATAATAAACACTTTATTATTGCCTCTCAGGGCATATTCCCTTCAGTCTCCCACTTGCACTAGAGACAATAATCTAGTTACATAGTGATAAATCTAACACCCATTGAGTTCTGGTGTTGATCATGTTTTGCTCTAGGGAGAGTTTTAGTCAACGGATCTGCTACATTGAGATCTGTATGTACTTTACAAATCTTTATATCTCCATCCTTGACATGCTCGCGGATGGAGTGAAACCGGTGCTTAATATGCTTGGAATGCTTGTGAGACCTTGGCTCTTTGGCATTGGCAATGGCACCATTGTTGTCACAGTAGATCACCATTGGGTCCAACGCGTTTGCCACCACTCCTAGTTCGGATATGAACTCCTTCATCCAAACTGCTTCCTGAGCCGCTTCTGAAGCAGCAACATATTCGGCCTTCGTTGTTGATCCCGCTACCACAGGTTGTTTGGAGCTCCTGCAACTAACCGCTCCGCCATTCATGAGAAATACGTATCCGGATTGAGACTTAGAGTCATCCGGATCGGTGTCAAAGCTAGCGTCGACATAACACTTAGCGACGAGCTCTTCTTCACCTCCGTATACAAGAAACATATCCTTAGTTCTTCGTAAGTACTTAAGGATATTCTTGACCGCTATCCAGTGTTCCGAACCTGGATCCGATTGGTACCTACTAGTCAAACTAATAGCATGTGCCACATCCGGTCTTGTACATAGCATGGCGTACATTATAGAGCCTATGGCTGAAGCATAGGGGACTTTGTCCATTATCTCTCTTTCTTCCGCCGAAGCCGGACTTTGAGTCTTACTCAATGTCTTGCCTTGCAACATAGGTAAGAACCCCTTCTTACTTCCGTCCATTTTAAACTTCTTTAAAATCTTATCAAGGTATGTACTTTGCGATAGCCCTATTAGGCGCCTAGATCTATCTCTATAGATCTTTATGCCTAATATGTATGACGCTTCACCTAGGTCCTTCATTGAAAATTTGTTGTTTAGATAACTTTTAACACTGTTTAAAAGATCTATATCATTTCCGATCAATAATATGTCATCCACATATAATATCAGAAATGCCACATTGCTCCCACTCACTTTCTTGTAAATACAAGCTTCTCCATAAGTTTGGACAAATCCAAACTCTTTGATCACCTCATCAAAGCGGAGATTCCAACTTCGTGATGCTTGCTTCAATCCATAGATGGATCGCTGAAGCTTGCACACCTTGTTAGCATCCTTAGGATCGACAAAACCCTTTGGTTGTATCATATACAACTCTTCTTCAATATTACCATTGAGAAACGCGGTTTTGACATCCATCTGCCATATCTCATAATCGAAATATGCAGCAATTGCTAACATAATCCTAACTGACTTTAGCATTGCTACGGGAGAGAAGGTCTCATCGTAGTCAACTCCTTGAATTTGTCAAAACCCCTTTTCGACAAGTCGAGCTTTATAGACAGTCACATTACCATCAGCATCAGTTTTCCTTTTGAAAATCCATTTGTTCTCCACGACCTTTCGGTCGTGAGGTAATTCCACCAAGTTCCAAACTTGATTTTCATACATGGATTCCATCTCGGATTTCATGGCTTCTAACCATTTGTTGGAATCCGGGCTCATCATCGCTTCTTCATACGTCGCAGGGTCATCATTTTCATCAACCATGAAATTCATGATAGGATTTCCGTACAGCTCGGGAGCTGCACGCGTCCTGTTTGACCTGCGAGGTTCGGTAGTACTCTCTTTCGGAGTTTCATGATCATTATCATTAGTTCCCTCTTCAACAGGTGGAGCCAACTCCGGAACAACTTCCGGCGCTGCGCTACTCGCCATACTTTGAAGAGAAGGTTCCACAACCTCTTCGAGTTCTACCTTCCGACTACTCACACCTTTCGCGAGAAACTCTTTCTCTAGAAAGGATCCATTCTTGGCAACAAAAACCTTGCCCTCGGATCTGTGATAGAAGGAATACCCAATAGTTTCTTTAGGGTATCCTATGAAGACGCATTTTTCCGCTTTGGGTTCGAGTTTATCCGGTTGAAGTTTCTTCACATAAATATCGCATCCCCAAACTTTAAGAAATGACAGCTTAGGTTTGTTTCCAAACCACAATTCATACGGTGTCTTTTCAACGGATTTAGATGGTGCCCGATTTAAAGTGAATGCAGCAGTTTCTAGTGCATAACCCCAAAATGACAACGGCAAGTCCGTCAGAGACATCATAGATCGAACCATATCTAATAAAGTACGATTACGACGTTCCGACACACCATTTCGCTGTGGTGTTCCGGCAGGTGTGAGTTGTGAAACAATTCCACACTCTTTCATGTGAGTGCTAAACTCGTAACTTAGATACTCACCTCCACGGTCAGACCGTAGAAATTTGATCTTTCTATTACGATGATTTTCCACTTCATTCTGAAATTCCTTGAACTTTTCAAAGGTTTCAGACTTGTGTTTCATCAAGTAGATATAACCGTATCTACTCAAATCATCCGTGAAAGTAACAAAATAACGATATCCACCTCGCGCCGACACACTCATTGGACCACATACATCAGAATGTATGATTTCCAATAAATCTGTCACCCGTTCCATTGAACCGGAAAACGGCGTTCTAGTCATCTTGCCCATAAGGCATGGCTCACATGTATCAAATGATTCATAATCAAGTGATTCCAAAAGTCCATCCGAATGGAGCTTCTTCATGCGTTTAACGCCAATATGACCTAGACGGCAGTGCCACATATATGCGAATATATCATCATTAAGTTTAATCCTTTTAGCATCAACATTATGAATATGTGTAACATTATCATCGAGATCTAATAGAAATAAACCATTCATCATCGGTGCATGACCATAAAAGATTTCATTCATATAAATGGAACAACCATTGTTCTCGGATTTAAATGAATAACCACTTCGCATCAAACACGATCCAGATACAATGTTCATGCTCAGTGCAGGCACCAGATAACATTTATTCAAGTTTATAACTAATCCCGACGGTAAGTGGAGAGGCAGTGTTCCGACGGCGATCACATCAACGCTTGATCCATTGCCGACACGCATCTTGACCTCACCCCTTGCTAGCGGTCGCTTGTTCCGCAGCCCCTGATTCGAGTTACAAGTATTAGCAACTGAACCGGTATCAAATACCCAGGTGCTACTGCGAGCACTAGTCAAGTACACATTAATAACATGTATATCATATATACCTTTGTTTGCCTTGCCGGCCTTCTTGTCTGCCAGATACTTGGGGCAGTTGCGCTTCCAGTGGCCAGTCCCCTTACAATAGTAGCACTCGGAATCAGACTTAGGTCCAACTCGGGGTTTCTTTTCAGGCGCGGCAATAGGCTTGCCACCCTTACTTCCCTTCCGTTTTCCCTTCTTGTCTTTCTTGAAACCAGTTGTAGCACCCCAGGAAAATCCACTACTAGAAAATCGCGTGTTAAATAATATTTTATGCATCATCATAACATCATGCATCTATTTGCTTAAAAACTATTTTCCCAAAACCCTATTTTTGCTTTCTACATTACCCGTCGTCCGCAGCCCCGTCCCCAGCGCCTCGGCCGCGCCTCTGCGAGCCGGACGAGCCTCTGCCTCTCCTTCCTAGGGCCCACCTCCTCTGCTGCGGTCGTCCCCGCCGAGCCTGCCGACCCTGTGAGCACCGGCCGGCCCTGCTGCTCGCCGCTCGCCCGTCCTCGAGCCTTGGCACCTCGCGACCGCACCTCTCCTTCCTAGCACCCTCACCTGCTCCCTGTCGAAGTCTCGACCTCGCCTTGGCTGCTCGTGGGCCCGCGTGTGCGCACGTCTGATGGCCATCTGCCCCGTGAGTGGACGTCTCTGTGGTTAAGATCGTGTCCTATGATCAAATTTTGTGTTAGTCTGTAATGTGCTTGTTGGTTCCCGTACATGTGACCAAGAAGATCCGAAGTGAGACCCTGGCGATGCATGTACTCCGATATTCTCATCGACCGATGCCATTTACGCAATGCCAGGATCTACCATCGACATGAACTTCTTCATGGAACGCGTAGCTCTACCTTCTCGGACCCCGAAGACTGATCCCGGCGCGCCCGAACCGAACCCCTTCGAACCCCAAGATCTTCGAACCCTAATGTGTGACCCTTTCTCTCGATCCCTATTTTATAAATTGACATCTATATAAATTGTTGCAAATCAATTGTTCATACTTGCATACATTGTGTGGTTTGGGGGCATTATGCCGATTCACCTCATAATTAAATATGGGGCCCATATGCGGGCAAATCTAGTCTTATATTGGCCTCATTTAAATTTGTGTAGCGAACCGGTAACTTATCTTGCCCTGTTAATACAACATTTAAATTGCGGGGTTTCTAAACAACATAAGTCACCTAATTAATTATCGGGGCCTCGGTTCCGCTTAATATGATCTAATTGCATCGCACCTTTGCCATGTCATACATTATACATGCATCATGCCCGATTTTCTACCGTAGTATTAAATAGTCCATCCGGTGTTTCTTCTAGTGCTTTGCTTCTTCACGGATTAGGCCGATGAGTTGATGCGAGTGTCGACCCGATCTTCGGATGAACCTTCAACAATGTTTTCAGGCGAGCACCTCCCCCTTTCTACCTATCTTACTTTTATAGTATTTATTCCCTCCTGTTGATCTATTGCTATCTGTGTTGCGTTTCTCTAGTTTTCGTACCCGTGATATCCCTTGCAGCCTTATATTGCCTTGGACACATCCTATTACCTGTTGCTTGGTAGATAGTTGGACTTGCGCGTCGTAGTCGCTTGCTCAAGTGCTGTTGCGTGTCGTCCAGTACCGCAGTTGTTGGAGTATTGCCGCATGTTTAATGTTGGAGATGATCATGGCTTTAATTACTGTTTAATAACTAAAATTGAAAGTAGGTAAATGCAGAGGCACCGGTGGGTAATAGACAATATTTGGATTTTAACCGCTCACTGGTGTCCCGTAGGACCCCGAGTTCTTGACACCTGTTCCGAGATCGAGCGCGCTAACCACAGGTGGGGTGTATGGGCACCCCCATCGATTTAGTACCTGATTCCAAGTACTGTACTGGGGGCCACAATTAGTTTGGGGCTTTATTACTATCCTGTACTTATGCCATGCTTTACTGCTTAATTTAAGATTGTGCGAGGAATGCACCTGTACTGTTTTGGAAGCGGAGTGTTTTCGCGGTATCGACAAGCCCAGTCACATTTTCGGGTTCCCGGTCGTTTACAGCCACTGACGCAAACCCTGAGTCTGTCTCGGAGACCGGCCGACTTCGTTGCGGGTAGCTTAGTGGGGTGGCCCCCCGTGCTTGCTTGGGTCTGGGAAACGTCGTGTCCGAAACCCCGTCGACATACCGTTGGGTGTATGTTTTGTGATCTTGTACCTACCTGATCTGACAACAAGGGTGTAGGTGCGTGTGGAAACTTTGGTGCACCCCTGCAGGGTTAAATCTTTTCGAGAAGCCGTGTCCGCGGTTATGGACGACTTGGAGCACAGGTATCGATCATAGACAACTATAACTAAAGTTTACTGTTATAATTTGACTTGTATCCGATATGGCTAGTAATCAGCTTCACTGCAACGGAATGGCTAAATAAAAGTACCAACAACTGCTGGGTTTGGGATATCTCATGCTAATTGTATCTGACTAGTAAGTGATGCAGCTACAATGGAATGGTTAACTAAAAGTGCCCACTGCTTATTATATCAGGATGACTCATGCTATCTATATTTGACTAGTAATTGCCGCCACTATAACGGAATGAATAAAACTGCCAACTGTGTGAGTTCCTTGGTCGACTTCCTCGTTTGGTCTCGAGGGGGGACATACCAGGATGGGTATGTTTGGTGGTAGTATCAGGTTGGTTCCGAATAGGTCTTTCTTACCCCTCTCTGATAGCCGCCAGTTGTATCGAGTCTCTATAGGTTGTTTAGTGCATGCTGCGCTGCCGCTTCAGTCCACCATACCTATGTAGGCGAGGACCGCCGAATTCTAGCCTCGCCGTGTACTGGCCTCAGTACTGACCGCTCTCTCTCTTTTTCCTTTGCCCTTTGTCGGCACCCCTTTTGTTTAAGCAGGTTTTGAGATCGACGTCGTTAGCAGGGTTACCCTTCCGGCTTGGCCTGGGCAGGGTTATGGACACCATTGGTTATTCTTCAGGGCTCTTATCCCCATTTGCATCTTGTCCGTACTCGGGCGCTGTATTGTTTTCAAGGTGATTTGGATCTTTGTACTGAATATCTGTATTCTTGACTCTTTGAGTCGCTGTTGTATATATATGTTTTGTGGGTTCCATCGAGGACTATTGTGTAATGATATTACTTCGTTTTCCCACCCGCACGCAAGTGCCTGGTGGGCACCTTTGAATCGTTTCTATGCGAGTTTGGCGGGAAGCGCTGAAACTTGCATAGGGCCGATTCTGAGGGTGTTACAGAGTGGTATCAGAGCTCAACAGTTACGATACCCCACTGGTCCAGCCTGTAGGATAACCTAGCTAATGGACGTTATAGAGTGTCAAAACTATTTTGGAAAAAACCGGTTGGATAGATCTGATTAGGTCTGCTTTTACTCCTTACCCCTCTGCTATTCTCTTCTTACCTTTGCGTGTTTTGAATCTACTCTCTTATCTTTCTTCGAGTCCAGGATTTCTCGCGGTTGGGTTTCCGTCGTACCTTCAGGGTTTCGCTTTCTCCCTTTAATAACGGTGGTGCTACGATCATCAAATCTGCATCTTGTCTGTTGTACCCTTCATCCAATCTTTTGTTCTTGAACTCTTTATCTATATGTGTACCTTGCTGGATATCCGTATCGTTGAAAAACATATGAGAAGGACGAGCATTGGTGAAGTTGGAGTATACCTTGAGCATGTGTTGTTCATGCCAATGGAACCATTGCGAAACCTAATCGTTATGTATTTTCATAAAAATTTCTTTTGTATCTTCCGGTGTTTTCCAACGTGATGACCTCATCTACATCAGATCCAATGCAGAGCTTGCATCATCCCTTTGTTCCGAATACCGCTTATGAAGATCTTCATTCTAAATATTGAGAGTTGTGTTGCATGATTTTCCTATTCATGTATAGAGTTAATAGTTCGGGTACGGGATGGACTGATCACCCTACCGGACTCTTACTATTCACTCTTGTACATCGAACTGGTGGGTCAATGTAACTTTTCCTCTTCTCATGGAAGTTAGAGGTGGCCTTAACTTTTGATACCTCTACCTTCGACCTTTGTCTATCCGGAGTGTTCTCTCGACGAACGGGAGCATCAACCCTTGTTGGTGGTGTCGACGATCTCAAGACAAAGAAAAATTCTTGTTAGTGGTGTCGCGAGGATCTACATGAAGAGAGAAGACTCGGATTGTCGGCCTTCTTCCCGGTACCATGAGGCGGATCTCGAGGGCGAGATCCATTGTTAGTGGTGTCGAATTGTAGCACCCCGGGAAAATCCACTACTAGAAAATCACGTGTTAAATAATATTTTATGCATCATCATAACATCATGCATCTATTTGCTTAAAAAATATTTTCCCAAAACCCTATTTTTTCTTTCTACATTACCCCCTATTATTTCAAAGTTTAAGGTTCAGCCTGTCCAGATTTATAAAAGCGTTTACAAAATATAAATTAAATACAACTGTTTTGATCGGGGAGGCAGCCCGGCCCGAAAGCCAGGCCACCTACCACCCTGATCGGCCCAACCTAATCCCTACCCCAAACCCTAACCAGACCTATCTCTAACCCAAACCCTAGCTCTACCCCTAATCCCACTCCCTCACCCGTTCCCAGCCGCCGCTAGCACACCACCACGCACGCCCAACCCACACAGCTGCCAGGAACCTAACCCACACATGCCTCACGCACACACCCCGGCTGGCCCCTGTCCTCTGTCACGCACCCAGCCCCACCAGACCCACCCCGTGTCCCATCCTCACCCCGCTCCCCTGGACGCGTACGACTCACGCGAACCACCCATCGCCTCGCCCCCACCTCGCGACCTACCCGCGACTCCTCCCGCATCGCGAGCCCCATCGCCGCTGCACCTCTTCTCGCCGCCGCCCTACTCTCCTTCCCCCGGCCGAGCGCCCGCCGCCACGGCCCTTCTCCGACCCCGGCCTCTGCGAGAGCCGCCGCCCAACTCCCCACCTCGCTTGGGTTCACGTCCCCGTCGTCCGGCCGCCGCCCATGGCCTCTCTCCTCGCGCCGGCCCCGTCGTCCGCAGCCTCGTCCCCAGCGCCTCGGCGCGCCTCTGCGAGCCGGACGAGCCTCTGCCTCTCCTTCCTAGGGCCCACCTCCTCTGTTGCGGTCGTCCCCGCCGAGCTTGCCGACCCTATGAGCACCGACCGGCCCTGCTGCTCGCCGCTCGCCCGTCCTCGAGCCTTGGCACCTCGCGACCGCACCTCTCCTTCCTAGCACCCTCGCCTGCTCCCCGTCGAAGTCTCGACCTCGCCTTGGCTGCTCGTGGGCCCGCGTGTGCGCACGTCTGATGGCCATCTGCCCCGTGAGTGGATGTCTCTGTGGTTAAGATCGTGTCCTATGATCAAATTTTGTGTTAGTCTGTAATGTGCTTGTTGGTTCCTGTACATGTGACCAAGAAGATCCGAAGTGAGACCCTGGCGATGCATGTACTCCGATATTCTCATCGACCGATGCGATTTACGCAATGCCAGGATCTACCATCGACATGAACTTCTTCATGGAACGCGTAGCTCTACCTTCTCGGACCCCGAAGACTGATCCCGGCGCGCCCGAACCGAACCCCTTTGAACCCCAAGATCTTCGAACCCTAATGTGTGACCCTTTCTCTCGAGCCCTATTTTATAAATTGACATCTATATAAATTGTTGCAAATCAATTGTTCATACTTGCATACATTGTGTGGTTTGGGGGCATTATGCCGATTCACCTCATAATTAAATATGGGGCCCATATGCGGGCAAATCTAGTCTTATATTGACCTCATTTAAATTTGTGTAGCGAACCGGTAACTTATCTTGCCCTGTTAATACAACATTTAAATTGCGGGGTTTCTAAACAACATAAGTCACCTAATTAATTGTCGGGGCCTCGGTTCCGCTTAATATGATCTAATTGCATCGCACCTTTGCCATGTCATACATTATACATGCATCATGCCCGATTTTCTACCGTAGTATTAAATAGTCCATCCGGTGTTTCTTCTAGTGCTTTGCTTCTTCACGGATTAGGCCGATGAGTTGATGCGAGTGTCGACCCGATCTTCGGATGAACCTTCAACAATGTTTTCAGGCGAGCACCTCCCCCTTTCTACCTATCTTACTTTTATAGTATTTATTCCCTCCTGTTGATCTATTGCTATCTGTGTTGCGTTTCTCTAGTTTTCGTACCCGTGATATCCCTTGCAGCCTTATATTGCCTTGGACACATCCTATTACCTGTTGCTTGGTAGATAGTTGGACTTGCGCGTCGTAGTCGCTTGCTCAAGTGCTGTTGCGTGTCGTCCAGTACCGCAGTTGTTGGAGTATTGCCGCATGTTTAATGTTGGAGATGATCATGGCTTTAATTACTGTTTAATAACTAAAATTGAAAGTAGGTAAATGCAGAGGCACCGGTGGGTAATAGACAATATTTGGATTTTAACCGCTCACTGGTGTCCCGTAGGACCCCGAGTTCTTGACACCTGTTCCGAGATCGAGCGCGCTAACCACAGGTGGGGTGTATGGGCACCCCCATCGATTTAGTACCTGATTCCAAGTACTGTACTGGGGGCCACAATTAGTTTGGGGCTTTATTACTATCCTGTACTTATGCCATGCTTTACTGCTTAATTTAAGATTGTGCGAGGAATGCACCTGTACTGTTTTGGAAGCGGAGTGTTTTCGCGGTATCGACAAGCCCAGTCACATTTTCGGGTTCCCGGTCGTTTACAGCCACTGACGCAAACCCTGAGTCTGTCTCGGAGACCGGCCGACTTCGTTGCGGGTAGCTTAGTGGGGTGGCCCCCCGTGCTTGCTTGGGTCTGGGAAACGTCGTGTCCGAAACCCCGTCGACATACCGTTGGGTGTATGTTTTGTGATCTTGTACCTACCTGATCTGACAACAAGGGTGTAGGTGCGTGTGGAAACTTTGGTGCACCCCTGCAGGGTTAAATCTTTTCGAGAAGCCGTGTCCGCGGTTATGGACGACTTGGAGCACAGGTATCGATCATAGACAACTATAACTAAAGTTTACTGTTATAATTTGACTTGTATCCGATATGGCTAGTAATCAGCTTCACTGCAACGGAATGGCTAAATAAAAGTACCAACAACTGCTGGGTTTGGGATATCTCATGCTAATTGTATCTGACTAGTAAGTGATGCAGCTACAATGGAATGGTTAACTAAAAGTGCCCACTGCTTATTATATCAGGATGACTCATGCTATCTATATTTGACTAGTAATTGCCGCCACTATAACGGAATGAATAAAACTGCCAACTGTGTGAGTTCCTTGGTCGACTTCCTTGTTTGGTCTCGAGGGGGGAAATACCAGGATGGGTATGTTTGGTGGTAGTATCAGGTTGGTTCCGAATAGGTCTTTCTTACCCCTCTCTGATAGCCACCAGTTGTATCGAGTCTCTATAGGTTGTTTAGTGCATGCTGCGCTGCCGCTTCAGTCCACCATACCTATGTAGGCGAGGACCGCCGAATTCTAGCCTCGCCGTGTACTGGCCTCAGTACTGACCGCTCTCTCTCTTTTTTCCTTTGCCCTTTGTCGGCACCCCTTTTGTTTAAGCAGGTTTTGAGATCGACGTCGTTAGCAGGGTTACCCTTACGGCTTGGCCTGGGCAGGGTTATGGACACCATTGGTTATTCTTCAGGGCTCTTAGCCCCATTTGCATCTTGTCCGTACTCGGGCGCTGTATTGTTTTCAAGGTGATTTGGATCTTTGTACTAAATATCTGTATTCTTGACTCTTTGAGTCGCTGTTGTATATATATGTTTTGTGGGTTCCATCGAGGACTATTGTGTAATGATATTACTTCGTTTTCCCACCCGCACGCAAGTGCCTGGTGGGCACCTTTGAATCGTTTCTATGCGAGTTTGGCGGGAAGCGCTGAAACTTGCATAGGGCCGATTCTGAGGGTGTTACACCAGTGTTCCTATTGATCATCAACACTTTATGTTCCTTTTTGATCTCCACTTCTGCAGTTTTAAGCATTGACAGAAGCTCGGGGAGAGACTTCTTCATGCCTTGCATATTATAGTTCATCACGAAGCTCTTATAGCTAGGTGGCAGAGACTACAGAACACGATGGATGCCTAAGTCAATGGGAATCGATATTCCCAAGGACACAAGCTTATCGGCGTAACCCGACATCTTGAGTACATGCTCACTAACGGAGCTGTGCTCTTCCATCATGCAGCTAAAGAACTTTTCTGAAGCGTTGTAGCTCTCTACAGCAGCATGTGTGTCGAAAATCATTTTCAACTCACCCATTATATCAAATGCATTGCCGTTTTCGAAACGCTTTCAAAGTTCCGGCTCTAGCCCATACAATATGCCGCAATGAACTAAGTTGTGGTCCTCCTGACGAGTCTGATAGACATTCTTCTCCTTGTCAGGGGCATCATCTAAAGGTGGGGGGCCTAACGGCGCTTCTAGCACATATTGCTTTTGTGCAGCAGAGAGGAGAATCCTCAAATTCATGGCCCATTCGGTAAAGTTGCTACCGTTCATTGCTAGTTTCTCTTTCTCCATGAACACATTGAAATTAAAAGCAGGTGGTGCCATCTACAACAGAATTTGTAAAGTTTAGACTAAGTGTATGATATATTGAGTTCAACTAATCTATAATACGAATGAACTCCCACTCAAAAACGACATCCCTCGTGCCTTTTTGGTGATTACATGAACCAAATCCACTACACCAAGTCCGATCATCACGTGAGTCGGTATAGCTTCAAAGGCGAGCATCAAATGGGCATCATATCAACTATATGACTCATGCTTAACCTTTCGGTCCGTGTTTCGAGGCCATGTCTGTACATGCTAGGCTCGCCAAGTTAGAACCTTAGTATTCGCGTGTGTAACTGTTTTACACCCGAAATATGGTCGTGGATCCAAGAACACCCGATCATCACGTGATGTCTTGGAGCGACGAAAACATAATCGGTGCATACTAAAGGAAGAACACATTCTTATCTTGATATTTAAATGAGGGATCATCTTATTATGCTAACAAAGCGCTAAACAAGCAATATAAGATGCTATCAAACATCATATGTTTATTAGTGAAATGATATGGTTCAAGCAGATGATCTCTATCATGTGCATCGTGGTATGATCACTATCATACCTATATGTGTAAATCCAAGGTCTATGGATTTTACACGCTATGTGTGTTGTAAGAGTATCATCTCATACTTCTACTTACAACACTACCATATCATAACACTAGCCCAGCAACAATCTAAACTAGACGCCTCTAATTTATCCATTGCAAGTTTTACGTGGCTTAGGGCTTTCGAGATAGAACCGTTCTTACCTACAAACATGAACCACAACGAGGATAATCAAATTGTTGACAACTCGCTTGCAAAATAGATATTGACTATAGTAGGAGAGACATACACCCGCTAGCCACTTATTCAAACTAGTTGCATGTCAAGCGTGGAACAGGTCTCATGTGTGAGGACATGTAAAGTTTATCCGGGCCGCTTCATCCCACTATGCCACCAATATCCAAAATTACAACAAAGGAGCAACAACATGATCATCATCGCCCACATACTCATATGTTTACTACCCGTGTAAAGTACCTACGCATAGAACCTGGCTCTGATACCACTGTAGGGTTCGCAGCATAGAAAACAAAAATTTTCCTACGATGGGAACAACTATGTACCAAGATCTATCTACTAGATACAAACAACGGGCAGATGTATATCCGTAGAGAACATACCCTTGAAGACCGACAAAGCTTAACGAGTTCAACTCGTGGTTGATGTAGACGATCTCTTGCCGATCTCAAGATCGAGAGGAAGTCCTAGCGCCGCAAATCAGCAGCGCATCCGTGCTCGCACACACGTTCGAGGCACCGAGCAACCTCCGCCTCCTCGCTCCAGCGATGCAGCGGAAGCATAACTCTTTCTTGCCGAATAGCCACCGGGAACATGTATCTCGCTAGTCCGAGACCATGGGGGATAAATTCTAGAGGGGGAGAGAGATCCTTCACGAAGAGGTGTAAGAGACAAGTGAGGAGGGGGGCTCCTTTTATAGGAGGAGGGGGGGGGAATCCCAAGGGGCTGGCCGGCGCATGGGGGCTGCCCCTTGCCCTCCCCTCTTCATGTGGGTGGACACTCCACTCACAAATCTCCTTTAAATTCCCTCCACTCAAAAGTCCACTCAAATTCCCATTAAATTTCCACCAAATTTAATGCAAACTCTCATTCAATAAAACTCTTTTATTTTATTCAGAATTTTGTCAATTACTTTAATGACAAACATTCACAAATAACCCCTTGCTAGAATTCTATTTCACATGCATAACCACTTTATGCAATTTCACCCGAAAACCTGTTTCGGTATCTAGTGAAATAAATTCCTGCGCTTGTTCATTCTTTCGGCATGAAACATTTGCTCCAATTGGATGTCGGTGTCTCTTAAGTGTGTCACCCTACGGTTCGTGAATAATGCGGACATGATCGAGACCCCTCTCGGATCAATAATCAGAAGCGGGATCTGGAGACCCATTCTGACTCCCACACATTCAACGATGACTTTCTTGTGATCGTCAGAACCTTTTACGCTAGTATATTAATCCCTTTGTTTCACGATATATTACATGTCCGAGATTCGATCATCGGTATCTCCATACCTAGTTTGATCTCGTTACCGACATGCACTCTTTTCTCGTTCCTGTGATATAACATTCTAGTGAGCAAATCACTTGCTTGCAAGCTAATCAATGTGATATCACCGAGAGGGCCCAGAGTATATCTATCCGTCATCGGGATGAACAAATTCCACTCTCGATCCATGAGCCTCAACATAACACTTTATTAGTTCTGAATCCATCTTTATAATCACCCTGTTACGGTGTGACGTTTGATGTTATCAAGAAACTCTTCCGGTGTTAGTGATTGACATGATCTCATGGTCTAAGGATTAGGATCACTTCGTAAGTTGTTATAGCAATATAAACTCAATGACTTTGATCGTAATGCTATACTTCGAATGAATGTTCATCACACCATTACACTAATGTTGTGATCCCGTTATTAACAACATCCAATGTCCATGATCAGGAAACCTTGATCATCTTGTTAATCAACGAGCTAGTTTATGAGAGAGGCATAACTAGGAACTTTAAGTTTGTTTATTAAACACACATGTATTAACGTTTCCGTATTAATACAATTATAGCATGCAAAATAAACATCTATCATATACTTGGAATACACATAATAAACACTTTATTATTGCCTCTCAGGGCATATTCCCTTCAAAAGGAACAAAATAAAGATAAAAATTTCATGAGCTTCATGGTGTTGCAGGCCAAAAAGGTATCAATTGAGAGAAATAAGGTTACCTCTAAAGCGAGTAAGGTTGCAAGAGACAATATCAAATAGAAAACCGGAGGAAAACCAAATAGGTCTTCAATTGTTGACCGAGTAGGCTTATATCTTGTCAACTGCATAATCCAAATGGTCGGTGAAGACATGGTATGAACAAGCTTGGTCAAAGGCATATTTTACAAATAGAAGCAACGCTGGTTAATTTGCATACCAAACCAGTATCAGACTTATGAGGAGGAAAGTTCTCAGGGCGAATAGGGTTTTCATCCCATACGCCTAGCCTTTGATGGCCTATCAGGTCTTGGAGATGCGGTGGAGCCCGACCTCTTGTCGGCGTGCAGGTTCATGTTCTTGTTTTAGTTAAATTACGTGTCTTCGTCGGGCGGTGAGGTGGCGGTGACATCTTCATAGTAGAATAAAGTACTCCCATCCTATCTTTGCTCTGGTAGTGCGTGAGTGTCGACAAAAGGCATGTGAAGTTGTGTGTTTGGCGGATCTCCTAAGTTTCGGTAAGTTTTCATGTTTGTTAGTGTGGTCTCTTTCAATCTAATGTTCTCATTTTTGCAGTGGTTGTTGCATTTGTGCGCTGTTTTTTGGAGCCTTAGCACGATGTAACACCCTCAAATCGGCTCTATGCAAGTTTTAGCGATTCCTGCCAAACCCGTATAGAAACGATCCAAATATGCCCACCGGGCATTTTCGTGCGGGTGGAAAATGAAGTAATACCATTACACATTAGTCCATGATGGAACCCACAAAACAGATATATACAATACTACTCCATGAGTCAAGAATACAGATAGATAGTACAAAGATCCAAATCCCCTTGAAAACAATACAAAAATAGCTTTGTCAAACATTTGGAAAACAAATGGAGGCTTTTCAAAAATAGTTTTTTCAAACATATGCATGATGTCATGACGATGCGCAAATGCAATGTGGCATGGTGATATGAGCATGCGATCATGATGATGCATAAAAAGAAAACAACACACGATTTTCTAGTAGTGGTTTTACCCGGGTGCTACAATTCGACACCACTAACAATGGATCTTGCCCTCGAGATCCTCCTCATGGTACGGGGAAGAAGGTCGACGCTCTGAATCTTTTCACTGTGTGTAAATCCTCATGACACCACTAACAAGGATTCTCCCCCCATCTCGAAATCGGCGACACCACCAACAAGGGGTCATTTCTCGCATTCGTCGAGAGAACACTCTGGAGAGACAAAGTCGAAGGTCGAGGTCTCGAAAGATAAGGCCACCTAGAACTTCCGTGGATGAGTAAAATTGTTTGATCCACTGATTCAATGTACAAAAGAGTGAATGAAAAGAGTAGTGGTATGGTAGCTACTCCATCCGAGACCCAAAGCATTACTCCATACATGAATAGGAGAATTAGGCAACTAGTTCTCGTAATTTAGACTAAAAATCTTGACAAGCGATGTTCAGAAACAAAGGAATGATGCATGCTCTTCATTGGATCTGATGTAGATGTCATCACGTTGGAAAACACCGGAAGATATAAAGAATTTTTTTAGTGAATTTTAGGTCCACTAAAAAGGTACAACGGAGGAAAATTCCTCAGATAGTATGAAGACCGTTATAAGAGGATGGAAGCGAAACCCTGAGGGTACGACGGAAACCAAAACATGAGAATTTATGGACTCGAAGAAAAGATAAGAAGGAAGATTCAAAACACGCAGAGGGAAGAAAATAATAGCACAGGGGTAAGGAATAAAAGCAGACCTAATCAGATCTATCCAACCGATTTCCAAAATAGATTTGACACTCTACATCGTCTGTTAGCTAGGTTATCCTACATGCTGGACTAGTGTGGTATCGTAACTTCTGAGCTCTGGTACCACTTTGTAACACTCTTGAATCGGCCCTATGCAAGTTTTAGCGATTTCCGCCAAACCCGCATAGAAACGATCCAAATATGCCCACCAGGCACTTTCGTGCGGGTGAAAAATGAAGTAATACCATTACACATTAGTTCATGATGAAACCCACAGAACAGATATATACAACATGACTCCATGAGTCAAGATTACAGATGTACAGTACAAAAATCCAAATTCCCTTGAAAACAATATAACATCTGAGTACGGATAAGATGCAAATTAGGCTAATAGCCCTAAAAAATAACCAATGACGTCCATAACCCTGCCCAAGCCAAGTGGAAGGGTAACCCTGCTAACGACGTCGATCTCAAACCTGTTAAAACAAAAGGGGCGTCAACAAAAGGCAAAGGAAAAAGAGAGCAGTCAGTACCGAGGCCAGTACACGACGAGACTTAGAATTCGGCGGATCTCGTCTACATAGGTATGGTGGACTGAAGCGGCAGCGCAGCATGCACTAAAAAACCTATAGAAAGTCGATACAACTATCGGCTATTAGAGAGAGATAAGAAAGACCTATTTGAAACCAACCTGATACTACCACCAAGCATACACATCCTGGTATTTCCCTCTCAAGACCAAACGGGAAAGTCCTGCCGAGGAAACTCACACGGTTGGAAATTATATTCATTCTTTTCATGGTGGTTATCCAACTTACTAGTCATATTAGATACAAGTCCAATTATCACAGTAAAGTTTAGTTATAGTTGTCAATGATCGAGAAAAACTATGCTTCAAGTCTTCCATAACTACGAACACGGCTTTTCAAAAATATTTTTGGCAAACATATGCATAATGTCATGACGATGCTCAAATGCAATGTGGCGTGCTGACATAAGTATGTGATCATGATGATGCACAAAAACAAAATAACACGCGATTTTCTAGTAGTGGTTTTACCCGGGTGCTACACACGACCATTTTTGTATGCCAAGATTCACTACGACAATCTTTGGCTGGATCAGATGAGAGAGGGTCAAGGACGACAACTTGCGTTTCGGTTCGCTCCAATACTTGTAGATTTGTAGCCATTACTAGGTGGTCCAAGAACATGTATGTAATTATTTTCATTTTTACAGAATTTTGGCTCCATTGTTGATGATTACTAATAAATGGGTGGACCTTTTTGTAAACAAAAAGTTTATTGCTTTTCATGATCATTTTGGTACTTCGATGGATGCTCGAACCAGTTAAAATTTAATTCCCGAAATTAAATTATACTTTTTGCATGTATATGTGCTTTTATTTGTTTATAGTTACATGATAGAATATTTATTTTATAAATAGTTGAGATCAAAACAAGCAAATTGTTGGGAAATGGCCAAATTTAACAAAGTCCAGCCCGTTTTGGGTTCCCATGGGCGTAGGGATATAAAGGAATAGAGTAACTTTTCCGTAATCCGGTTTGAATCGTTTTAAGGTATCCATATCTAATTCTAAAGAGTCCAAAGAGTCCTTTAGATAAGGATATTCGGTTCCAAAGGGCACCCCGGATAAAAAGTAGGATATGGCATAGCAAATAACATGTATATATTAATTATCTGAAAATAATTAGAATTTTATTAGAATGTTTCAAATCGGCTAATACTATTTTCGAGACAAAAGTCAATGCATTTGAAAGAGTTAGTGGTTATTGAGTTACCAAGTTCAATTATTGAACATGTCAAAAAAGCCTTTCATAAGGCGTCTGTACATGCAGGGGTCTCATTCATCGTCCATTTCTGCTTTGAGATTGGTGCATCTGTTTAGCCATTTTTTAGTACACACGCTGGATGATGTCATGCTAACATCACTAATTGACATAGAATTGAGACCGACAAAAACATTTGAAATAGTCCGTAAGCATGTTTTATAAGTTTTACATTTTTTTCAGTTTTCTGGATATCACGTCACGCTGACATTATGCTGACTTTAACACTCCACTACATAGAGGCGCCTTTAGAAAATCCTTGTTCTCGAACATGTCTTGCTCCCAAATTTAGCATCAATAGACTAATGATTTAACTATCAGTTTATATTTATACCATCTCATCAATACTTGGATTTTAGCTTAATTCGTGTTTCTAGTTTTTTAACTATCCTCAAGGTTGAAGGGTTAAATTCCTCTCAAGTTTTGATAGAAATATAAATCATCTGTTTATGAGCTCTTATTTCCGGTCAAGTTTGCTCTATTTTCTCTTTAAATCCACGGAATCCGCAACCAGTTGTTATCTAATCCACTACAAATTCGAGGAAAAAATATCACATAGGATATGTACAGACATACTCGCTCGTTCTGAACACCTTGTTCGTACGTCCCGAACAGACATAAGGGTTGTTAGATATATGCCCTAGAGGCAAATGATAAATGATGTTATTATCATATCTCAATTATTTCATAATAGTTTTATGCCATGTTATAATTGTATCAATCAGAAATATTGGTACACTCATGATATATAAGCAAACCAGGTCTCTAATAGCCTCTGTTCAACTAGTTCATTGGTCAACTGATGATTAAAGTTTTCTGATCATGGCCATTTCTATCAATTGACAATGAGGCCATCTCATTACTTGCATGATGTGATGGACACTGTATTCAATATAAGTATTATAAAACGATCAAGTTATAAAGTTTATCGTTGTGATATTTAGAAGCATAGTAACCTACTTCTTAGATCATGAGATCATATTTAATCACTATCACCCGAGGCTTCTTGATTTATTCTCCCGCATGACGGGAAGATACACTAGGACAATTCGGTGAGATAACATCCATAAGCTCTATAGTGTATGACTAGGTCATGGGGATGTAATATCACATGAACGAGTTAAGCAGTACTTGTCGGCAACAAGATTGAACAAATTATAGTGATACTGATGATCAGATCTCGTACAAGTCAAGTATCGAAGTAACAAAGGGAATTGGACTTGACATTGATGGTTTAAATGACATTGACATCGTGGAATGCACAGGAATTATTATGGGTATTCAGATCCTAGTGATGATCATTGATCCAAGAAGAGTCTCGATCATGTCTATGATGTTCTCGAACCGTAGGGTAACACACTTAAGGATTCTACGATACTTGGAGATTGTTTTGGAATCATCGGAAGAAAGACAAGAGAAAGCCAGAAGTGTTACGTGAGAGAACCAGAATCATTCCAGGAGGATCCGAAATTGTTCGGAGTAATCTAAAAGGTGTTTCGGATCAAAGAGAATTAAATAATATGTATTCAATATTAATTAAATAAATTAATATTAAATAAATATTTAAAGTTAATTTTAATGGGGCAGCCCACCTTAATGGGTCAAACCCTGGAGAGAAGGCCCAATAGGGCAAGCCGCCCCAAATGGGCAAGGCCGCCGCCTAGGGAAGGGTGTGCGGGATGGGTCACCTCTGCCGCCGGCCGGTCATGGGCCTGGCAGATCGACCCCACCCGACCGCCTCCTTGGTGCGCCTCCTCCTCCCTCTCGTTTACTCCCACCCCAGGACTTGGCAAGGTAGAGTCCGTTCCCTTTCCCTAAAGAGGGGCATATGGGAGGGAAAATACACACAACCAACTCAATATTTATCTAAGGAAATTTCCTTAGGGAATATCTCTCTCTCTCTCATTGGCTCTCGTGTGCGTGGTTCCAAGAAGAACTGTGCGCATGGGAGACAATGTATCTTTGGCACACCATCGCGCCGCTGGATCCCTGTTTAAAAAGATCTACTTCCGCAATTCTGGCTAGATCGGGGAGACTGGGAGTCGTTGTTAGGCACCATATGTGTGCGAAACCATGGGGGTGCTGCCAGTTGTGGCACCTGGATTGTCATGCGAGGAGCAACGTGATCTTGAGTTCGGCTATGCGTATGACTACATCATCCATGTCTCTCGTGAAACGTTAAACACTTTCGTTCTACAAGAGTATGCCACCAAAACCTTCTCCGTTACAACATTACTTATAGATAAATTCGGGCAATTGGTGTTGAACTAGTCATGATTTTTTTGTGAACCTCTTGAAGGGAAACTCCAACGCCATCCCCCGGCATCCCGGACGGCCCTTTTGACAGTTTTGGTCCATTTGCGGGGCAGGGAGGACACGAGCCCAACCCAAGTCCGTGTTGGTCATGTCACTTCCCCCAACAATGTCTGCATCGGTCCAGCCTCGTGCCTGTGGCGATCTCAAGTCGCACACAACACAAAAATTATCACATATGTGCCTCGTGCCGGCGACCTCTTTCTTCAAGGAGAAATAGTCGACGTAGTCCTTGAAGCCGAAAAGAAGATGCATAAATATCTTCCTTGACATCTGAAACGTCGTCGGAAAAGAGCAGGCCGTACAACGGATTCGAATCCGGTAGAAGTAGTCCTAGTACAGTTGCTCGTGCTCAGCCACTCGATTGCAGTCTAGTGCGCCGACATGCCCAGGCACCGAGCCACGGTACTCGGGGAGCGCGACATCATCAAAAGCATGGAGGAGAGCAGCTGCGGCCATGAAAAACTCACTGTCATCGTCACTCTCATCAGATGATGGCTCAATGAAATTCTTGTCGTAATACTCTTACGAGTTGTACATGGCATGCATGATTGAGCGGATCAAATCAATGACGCAAACACGACCATCAAATGAGTACCGAAATCAAGAAAGGAGGATGGAAAATCAGTATATGTCCCTGCCGAGAAATTGGTCGAACAGGTGGTCCACAGCATAGATCAAGGCCCAATTCTGGGATTTGGCGAGCAAGAACGTCCAGTCTTGGCCGCGGCGAGTATCAGTAGTGGCCATCCGAGGTTCCAAATCGACGAGGCTATGCGGGCTAGCCTGCGCCCGGGTGAGAAATCTGGCGGACAACGATGTGGGCACCTATTGGCCTGCTCCAGCCATGGAAATATGTCCTAGAGTTGTCGACAAGAGGCCTGGAAGGCGGCAAAAAGGGGACGGAAAAAGAGGTGCATCGACGACCCTTTTCAAGGACTGGTCGAGCGACAGCGACGCCGAGGGATGGGAAAAGGTGGTGGGAGGAGGAGCTGCGTAGGAGGAGGAAGATTATGTGCCTGACTAAAGGGCCCGTGTGGGAAGCGGGAGGACATTGGTCAGACATGCGAGCCGTCCTCCTCCTCCTTCTCCCGCAAACGCGGCCCAAGTTTGTGCCACGGATGTGCCAAAAATGGAGCGCTCCGCTGGTCCAGCTCCGTTTGTGGGTGGCCATTGCGTCGTGGTATCGGTCCGTTTGGACTAGTTCAGACCCGTCTGGTCCATTTGCGGGAGCAGTTAAAGTTGCCCTAACTTTGGAGTGTTCAGACATTCAACCAAGGCGGTGGCTTGTTTGGAGATGCCCTAAGAGCATCTCTAGGAGATACTGCAAATGCGCGTACCACAAACGTGGTTTGCGGTAAACTACACATCGCGTTTGCGGTATGAATTTTGCAGCGGTGGAACATATACACTAAAATGAATTGCATATTTTAAAATAAAGTGTTGGCATCGGTTCATACATAGGGGGAGTTTCGGTCATCGAAGATCAACATATTGACAGCAAAAAATTGGATGTCGCGCCCTACATCCAATCTACCCTAGAAGTCGCCGGTGGTACCTACTCACCAGAGCGTCAAGGCGTTGTCGTCGTCCGTCGCCAACTCAAACTCGGAGTCGGAGCTGTCATCGGAGTAGTCGATGACGAAGACCCCGAGCCGGGCCTGGTGCTTGCGGGCACAGCGACGACAGATGGGGCGGAGCTCGGCCTCGCGCTCGTTGCGGCGGCGTTTCACGTGGTCCCACGCGTTCGAGACGAGTGTTCCGAGCGAATTGAACTTCGCTCCATGGACCGCGTCATCTTCCTCCGAGCCGGAGTCTGTTTCCTCATTGTCGCTCTCCTCGTCGGAGATGTGACCCCACCATGCGGGCGCGGGAGCCGGAGGCGACACGTGCACCACCGGCGACAGCGCATGGAGGCACGGGCCCGTGCTCATGGAATCCCGAGAGCTACCCGCCTCGGCATCGTGCGCGGAGGGCGCGAAGACGAACCCGGCCCATGCCGGGAAGGTCATGCGGGAGCGCGCGAGGGAGCCACGCACGTGGGGCTGCTCGGAGCAGCGCCGGTGGACCTCCTCGTTGCTCGGCGGAGGCGCAGGAGCTCGGGCGTCGGAGCTCCCTCCGCGCCGCGGCGAATGGCCGCCTCGTCCGGCCAAATTCCGGCACGATTGGCTGGCCATGACACAGAGGGGTGGCTGGGAGGTGGTAGGTGGCGACGATTTGATTTCCGGCGAAAGACACGGCCGGAATCTGAGCGAGCGGCAGCGGCGATGGTTTCTATGTGGGGGAGAAGGGGAGAATGGTTACCGCATCCGACCCCTCCAGTCCCGAATATATGCAGGACGAACATACCGTTTTGCAGAAAACGGCAAAATTACGGTAGGACACAGTTTGCAATATCTACAAAAGCCAGTTTCCAGGCTCGATGCCGCACATCGGCCTAAAATTTTGTGGTATGGTCGATATGCGAATCTGCTAGAGATGCTTTAAAACGGTCACCCCAAATGGTCCGTTTGTGTCCGTTTGGGTCGGGCCACGGTTAGTATGGGTAGGGGGTCCGGCTTGTCCGGCCAGCCGCCCCAACGGTGCGACCTATTTGTCTGCGGTTGGCCAGCGCTGGCCAGTGCTGGCCAGGAATTCATATGTTTGCAAATTTTGTCAGAAAATTAATTTTTAGATGCAAGTAAACTATATTAGATAATCAAATTGAAATAGTGCTTACATATAAATAATTTAGGCCCACATGGTTCGATACAAAACAACTAAACCGTCATTCACATTACACAAACAAATAAATGATTAAACATTGAGATTTCCCGCACGAGCCATATATGCTCAAGCAAATCCAGTTGAAGCCGTTCATGGGTTTGCCTATGACGCAAATTTTTATACACTCGCATGAAATCTTTCCAAGACGCTAGACCTGGATCTGGCTCAACCAACTGACCCTAAAAGTCTCAGTCTTGGTCCAAGATGCCGTCATCACGCTCGTCCTCGACGATCATGTTATGCATGATGACACAAGCATTTATCACATCTCACATCCTTTCTACGCTCCAGGTTCTAGAAGGGTACCAAACACTAGCCCACCTTGACTGAAGCACACCAAATGCTCGCTCCACATCCTTCCTAGCAGCCCCTTGCTCTTTCGCAAACCTCTTGCACTTCTCATCTCCAGGATTGCGGATTGTCTTCACAAAGATGGCCCAGGAGGGGTAGATACCGTCAGCAAGATAGTAACCCATATCATATGGATTGCCATTGATTTGATAAGAAACCTGTGGGACATTGCCTTCTGACAGCCTAGCAAACACCGGACAGCGCTGCAGCACATTGATGTCATTGTTTGATCCAGCCATGCCAAAAAAGGAGTGCCAAATCCAGAGATCCTGTGATGCAACGGCCTCTAGTATGACGGTGCACCCATCTGCATGCCCTTTGAACTGCCTTTGCCAACCAAATGGGCAGTTCTTCCACTGCCAATGCATGTAGTCGATGCTACCAAGCATACTAGGAAACCCCCTTCTCTCGTTGATGGACAAAAGACGGGCAGTGTCTTCGGTGTCTGGCTCTCTCAGGTAAACTTTGCCAAACACCGCAATAACCACGCTGCAAAACCGGTACATAGCCTCATGGCATGTGGACTCGCTCATGCGCATATAGTCGCCGAGGAGGTCACCAGGAACTCTATATGCAAGCTGCCGAATGGGAGCAGAACATTTTTGGTAAGAGGAGAATCCAATCTTACCGGTGCAATCGTACTTGGCCTTGAAGTAGCTACCGTACTCTGTCACCCCATTGAGAATTTGCAAGAACATGTCCCTCGACATCCGATAGCGGCGACGGAATGCCTTCTCTTTAAAGACTGGATTAGTTGGATGGAAGTAGTCCTTATAAAGACGTATGTGGCCACCTTCTCGGTCGTGCTCCTGGTTGGCTTGGTGCCGCTTGGACGAGCCACCTCTGCGTGGCAGCAGGAGGTAGTGGTCGTGCACCATTTGTGCAACCGCCATCACAATCTCGGTCTCACCGTCGGACTCCTCCTCGGATGATGACTCCACAAAATTCTTGTAGAAGAACTCTATTGCCCTTTGGCTGCTGCCTATCTGCAAAGTATGCGGCCGTTAATGGCGATGGCAACTCCCGAAGCGGGCTGGACAAAACCTAAAAAGGACCGGCGAACGTACCTCAGGCAATTGATCGAGTAGGTTATACGCACGCAGAGGGTGTCGCGTGCCCAGTCCAATGGCGAAGACCGAGGGCGACGAGACTGCCTGTGGAGCGTCCAGACAACTCCGGCAACGCGCGTGGCCTGCGGTGGCGCTCGATATCGCGGGAGGCACCGGCGTCAACGAGCGGTGGCGGTGGTGGCGGCAAAGACTGCTCCTGCTCGAAACCGAGTGATATGAAGTGCGCGTTTGGGAGGACACCCCGCCCTGTCTGTGCTGTTCGGACCGACGTAACCGACCCCTAGATTAAATGCATGGATGGGTCGGCCCAAACGCGTTTTGCCGGATGGGTCGGCCTCTGAGGCGCCGCGCGTGTCCACGCGGACAGTTTCGAACACACGCAAACCGTTTAGATCGTCTCGGTGAAGATGCCCTAACGCCCCATCCATATCATCTTGCTTGCAAAACACCCGCACGAGAAACGCACGAACTTTAGGCGACTCAATTAATTGGACATCAGTCTCGATCCGATCTGGGGGTTACAAAAATCAGGGCATGCCATAACATACATGGCCTTGTGGTCGTCGCTGACGGCCGGCGTACTCTGTCTGAGCCCGGCCAGCCGACACATAACATGCCATGCATGCACGAGACGAGACAGTCTGCTCAGATCTCTGCATATACGTGCATGTTTCACCTTGGGATTAAAGATCAGAGTGAAAACATGGCATGGAACCAAAGCTACTGTGCGTGAGATCGTGGAAAAAGGCCGGAAAGTCCTTTTGGCCTGTGAGCTCCGGTGCTCCCTGCATATTAAAGAAAATTAAAACTATAATACTAGTTTTAAAAAATATGAAACAAAATCTTAAAAATAGCTAATGATGCACCCACAAGCGTGTAAAATCTTAATTTGAAATATTATCTATTCTCAACTACACAAAAATGACAAAGTTTGGATTTTTTTAGATTTGAAATCACTATACTTAGATCTATATTTTTGTGTAGCTTAAAATACAGATTATTTCCAATTGATATTTAACACATTTTTATATACATCACTGGCTATATCTCGATTTATTTTCAAAAAGTTTTGGAACTCCAAAATATGATTCTTTTTCATTTTTTTTAAAAAACTAAATCAGTGGTGTCCATATGTACCAAATTTCCACATGAAAAAGGCAAGTTTCTCACTCACATCACTTGCATGTCTAGCTATTGTTTATTGTTGGATTATTAGGCATAATTTTTATAATTAATTTCAGAATATAAATCATGACAACAACAACTATACTCACGTGAACCTCTAACATACTAGATGTATTAATCCATATAAACAGTAGCAGAATATATGCACTAACAGCCATAATAAAGCAACAGATCGGATGACAGCATACGTACCGATCTGTTGCCGATGAGTTGTAAGGTTCCCAACCTTTAATAAGGTAGAGATCCCTGTGATTGCAATGCTAGTCCCTGGATCAATAGCTAGCATCCACAGTTAAGATGTAATATCAAAAAACAAAGGTCATAATACAACTTTATAACCAGGAATAACATAATTATTACATCTTACATAGCTCATTTGGCTATTACATTACATTGCAACATAATATCTATAAGCATGGGGTCCTTCATCTTCAAAGTGCCACAGGCAGACATGTTGGTTGTAGACTTTGTAATCCTAATCAATCAACTTCACTAATATCAAACAAACCTGCAACATAACAAGTTACAGCCACAAGGGTCAATACATTTGAATTGTATTGGCAAGTGATACTATGGTAGTATAGTGGAGTCTATCATCTATATGCATTTGGCTAAGTGGAGTTTAGGCTTGCTTTGCTCAAAATAGATTTTCCTTATCATTTGAAAACACTAAGTTTTTGCTTGACAAAATAATCTTTCCCAAGGCATCTCCCAATCAAAGATTGAAGATCCTTTAACCCTTGTTCAACCACAAGTTTTTAACTTAGAAATTTGGATGATGAGATTCTTGATTGCTTCCATGTCTTGATGCTCAAATTGTCCTTTACCAGGGACATGGCTAAGTACTTAGATTTTACACTCTGCAGAGGTGGTGCACTTTCCCCACAAGACTTGGTTTCACCAAGACAAGATCTTTCAGAAGCCTTTCCTTAGACCAAATGGACGCGCTCCAACCTATCATTCCCACTACCACCAATTGTCCAGATGGCTAAGTTCTAGCAACCTATATGATCCAGGCAGAGCCCATAATGCCAAGTGGTTGCACTTGAAGCTTCTCAACATTTGACATCTCAAATCTCTTTGTTCCTGGGTGGCAATCCACAAGTGTGATACACAAGGTAAACCATAGCCATGGGCCTTGTGTAACCACTCAACCAAAAACCACCAAGCAATTACCATTCCACCCAGGTGATTCATTAACTTAGTTGTTTTATTAAACGAAAACACAAGTCCTCAGACTTAGAAATTTTTCCATAGTATGAATATATTTCCACCCTTGTTTTCTATTAGCTAAGGTAAGCATGATAGTAGTAGGAGTCCTAACTTAGGAAATTTTACTAAGGTTTCATCTACTAGGTTTTCCCATAGCATGGTTTATACTTAGCTAAAATTCCATGCAAGTTTTACTTAGAAAAATCACTAATGCATAGTGAAAATAATGGGACAAAAGTATGAAGCATCACTTGCCTTTTTGGTAGAGTATAGGTTCACTCCTTGATCTTTGCAATGTTCACACACTTCAAGTCACTACAAATCAATCAAGCAAACAATATTTCAATCTATCATTCAAGCAAAACATCACATGAAATCATATAAACAAGATAATGCATGCAAGCATGCCAAGGATTGTTTTATTTGGAAAAGTGGTTCCTAATGGGTCATAAACATTTGAAAACACCTAATGGTCATTTTATAAAGTGGCCAAGTCATTTGCAAAAGATTTCACTTCATAAACCATTTTCAAAACAAGGTATCATTTTATGTGGTGTAAAAATGTTTTTAATAAGGCATCAATCTATAGGATTCACAAACTATGTTTTCAAACCATAAAATCTTGTGTTTAGGGTCAGAGAGTTTATTTCCAAAACATTTCTCAAAGGTTTTCCTCCAAAACCATTTTTAATAAATAAACCATATTTTTATTTGACTAGAATTGGTTTTAAATCAAAGAATCAATATTTTCCTTCACCAAATATATTTTTGAAACCACAAAGTGTTTCCTAGGGTCAGTAGGTTCAAAATACACCATTTGCAAAAGATTTTATCCCTAAAATCAAGTTTGAACAATTTTTACATTCTAAACAAGCATACATAAGTTTCTGCAAAAACAAACCATTTAACAGAAACTTTTTACTAAACAAATGGCATGGTTGGCTAGGACTTGCTTTTTTCAATCCATTGATATAAATTTTGCAAATTTTGGACGTGTGGAATAAAAGTTGTGCAATTTACAAAATCACAAATCTAATAGATTCAAATCTGTTTTAAATCGAAGCCTGAGCCACGTGGAACGTTTCTATTGGTCCATACCGTTTCGGTTGGATCGATCTCTCTGGTGCGTTGGATTTTAAACAGATTGTGTGGTGCAGAGCTATTCGTACCCTTTCGATCAGTGGATCTATCGTGGCGCTTGGATCTTCATCCTACGGTGCACAATACGTTAGCCATCGAGTGGCAGCGTGCGCTCAGACGATGACGGTGCCGGCGATACAGGAAGCTAGAGGAATAGAGGGGTAGCTCACCAGAATCGCTGAAGCTTGCTGATGTTCAACGTGGTTGTCGCAGGGCAGGGGGCGCACGGATGGGTCGGCAATCTCTCGCCGGAGTTGCTCCTGGCGACGGGTGCGCTCAGGCGTCGCTGGGGATGTTGCTACAGAGCACGGGAGAGGGAACAGAGGTTGCGGTTAGTTTCGTACGCGAGTCACTGACAAGCGAGCATCAACGAGAGGAAAGGGGGTGGTAAGATTCTACCTGGAGGTCTCGCCGGAGTAGCAAACAGACGGTGGCGGCGCTTGGAGTCGTCGCTGTCGAGGCTCAGAGGCGCGCACGAGCGAGCTGGCGCTACGGGGAGGTGCGCCTGGGTCTGGGGAACTTGCCCGTGTGCTCGGGGAGGTAAGGGGTGGCGCGGGGCTGTCGGAATTCGGTTGCGAGCTCGTCGGAGCAGAGGGGTTCGAGGTTGCGATTCGTGCAGCCTGGTGGCTCCGGTGGTGTGGTGTCTGGGGGAAAAGAGAGGGGGCAAGCAGGCGATTAAGAAGGCGTGGTCGAGTGAGGTATTAATGGAGGCAATAACGCGTATTTACACCGGCTTCAACGGCCAAAAACGGCGAGGAGGCGTTGGAGGCGTGGTCACCACGAGGTAGAAGATGGTGAGCTGGCTACGTGGGTCCGCTTCGTCAGCGAAGGAGAGAGAGGGGAAGCGGGGTCCAGTAGTCAGCGACTTAGCGGGTTGGAATTTCGGTGGAAAACGGCTCGCAGAGAGGGAGGGGGAAACTGGGCTGTGACCGGGCTGTTGGGCCAAGTGGGTTGGGCTGCGTCCGTTTCTATTTTTTCTTCCTGATTGCTTTTTCTTTTTCTATTTCGATTTTCTGTTTTGAATTTCAAACAACAAAACAAACACTCAAAAGATTTCGAAACTCCTCCAAACTTTGCCTTGAGTTTTGGTTCTGTTTAACAACAATATTCCAAGTCCCAAAATAAAATAATATTTTTATTTTAGGGTCCATTTATAATTAAATAAAATGGACCTTAGTTATTAAATCAAATAGAATTTGTTTTATTTAAAATCTCCATTTGAAATCTAAATAATACCAAAATAAATTCAGTAGGTTTTATTTGAAAATAAAATACTTGGAAAACTTGTTTAAAATAAAATAACAAGTTTTAGGGTTTATTTAAAATGGGAAAAAGTCTTCACTTTAATAAATTTGGTTTATTAATAAACTATCATTATTTTATTTAAATAAACCTTTACTCTTTTAATCAAAGCAAAACATTTTATTTCAAAAGCTTGGCCAAGGTTTAATTTGGCTCTATAAAATAATCCTTATTTATAAATCTACCTTTTCTTTTGAAACCAAATCTTTTTTTATTAAAAGATCCAAAAATAGTAATTTCATATATTTAATATTTTCTTTATTAATTGTTTATCTTTTCAAATCCCTTTAGGATTTGTTTGATCAAAATAGGTTTGAAGGTTTCCAATTGGAATCAAAAAGTTTCTTCTCACTGAAAATCAACAAAGTTTTATTTTATTCATTTATTTTTCACATAACAAGATTTGGAAAATCTTGGGATGTGACAGGCTACCACCCTTAAAATAAATCTCGTCCCGAGATTTGGGAAGGCTAGGGTTACAAATTGGCTCAAAGCATCTAGGGTACTACCACCCTTAAAAAAAATTCCAACTAAATTACATATTGGCCTTCTTGGGATCCCGGGGAAACTTCTCTGGGCAAACATCTGCATAGTGTCCTTTGTTTTCACACTTGAAAAATGTGACAAGGCTGATATCCTTCACAGGCTGGTTTATCTTGTGCTTCATCTTTTCTGGACAGTGGTTTGCATAGTGGCCTAGCTCCTTGCATTTGAAACACATCACTTGGCTGATATTTTTCTTTTCCTTTGGTATCATTGCCTCTTGTTTGTTTCTTTGGTTCTTCTTCTTTTCTGGGCATTCATTGGCATAGTGTCCCATCTCTTTGCAAGTGTAACATTGTTCTTGAGTAATATCCTTCTTGCTAGGGTTGGGGCATTTCTTCTTTTTCTTGGGTTTCTCTAAAGCTAGGAGTGCATCTAGTTCATGTTGTTCATATGTTATCTTGTAGGTAGGAATGTCTACTTGTTTCCTTGACCTTCTATTGCTCCTTGGATAATTCATATGCCTCTTCTTTGGTCCTTTGAATTGGGTTGTATTGCATGGAGGTATAAGTGGAGATTTTCCTTTGTCCTCACCCTTCTTGGTAGAAGTTGTTCCTTCATGAGGGTTTACAAACTGTTGATGCACTCCACCTTGTTTCCTCTGTTGAACTAGGGAATAGATGGGGCATTGGATAGGGACATGACTATTTCCTTCACATAGGAAGCAAGTAGCTTGAGATGTGGGGCATTGGCCAACTGGATGTTCCTCTTCACAATTGGGGCATTGATCCCTATGTTCCTTGGAAGTGTGATCCTTGTCTCCACAAATATTGCAAGCTTGAGTTCCTTCTAAAATAACGTCTTTGTCATCCTTGTTGTCATAAACTCCTTTGGAAGAGTTGTCTCCAATGTTGATCATTTGAGTAACCAATCCTTGCAACAATTGGGATTGAAGTTTCAAAATCCTTTGTATGGCTGGGTCTAGTCCATTGTTGTTGGCTAAAAGCCGAGTTGTCTCTTGGCTCAACTGGTTTTGGGTTGCTATAAGTTCTCTCATGTTGTCCTCTTGGTTGTGGTTGTCACCATCCTTGATGTTGGAGTTTCTTGGAGAGGTCATCTGTGTGGGTTGGATTGGGATTAGAATAGGCAAAAATATTTCTAAGGAAATAATTCTAATCACACACATCACAATTCACTCAAGCAATGTGCAAGCAATCACAAGCCGAACATCTCACTCAAACACTAAAGTTCAAGCACATTTTTAGGCAACAAATTATTTTTGTTACACCACATAAGTTGGTATGTTTGACTTAGCTAAATATGGTGGTCCATCTATATGGTTCACTTGTGATCTTTCCATCCTTCTTGGTTGATTCTTTCTTGCATGAGGTCATGGTTTCCTTGGAAAAACTCTTGGTCACAAAACTTCAAAGGTGGTCATGGTTCCTTCTAAGTTGTGTTTCCTTAGACTCCAAATCCTTGAGCAAGACTTCTTGTCTCACTTGTCCTTAGTGATATCCAAGGTTGAAGTCCTTGGTGAAAATGCTGAAGATGTTGAAGTCATTAGAGTTGAAGATGTTGAAGTTCATTAGAGTTGAAGATGTTGAAGTCATTAGAGTTGATGAAGTCCTTTGTACATGGTGAAGTCTTTGGCCATTGGGTAGGTTTGTCCATCAAGTTGAAGTAGAAGAGATGTAGAGTTGAAGCCAAAATGGTTGAGGAAAGAGTTTACAAGATTGTTTGTAAATAAGTTTTTGGAACAAATACAACTCCTATTTTTCTAAGGGTTTCGTCCAATCCTAGGGTTACAAATCATACAGGCAACACAATGCTCTGATACCATATGTAAGGTTCCCAACATTTAATAAGGTAGAGATCCCTGTGATTGCAATGCTAGTCCCTGGATCAATAGCTAGCATCCACAGTTAAGATGTAATATCAAGAAACAAAGGTCATAATACAACTTTATAACCAGGAATAACATAATTATTACATCTTACATAGGGTTCCTTCATCTTCAAAGTGCCACAAGCAGACATGTTGGTTGTAGACTATAAGCATGGGGTCCTTCATCTTCAAAGTGCCACATGCAGACATGTTGGTTGTAGACTTTGTAATCCTAATCAATCAACTTCACTAATATCAAACAAACCTTCAACATAACAAGTTATAGCCACAAGGGTCAATACATTTGAATTGTATTGGCAAGTGATACTATGGTAGTATAGTGGAGTCTATCATCTATATGAATTTGGCTAAGTGGAGCTTAGGCTTGCTTTGCTCAAAATAGATTTTCCTTATCATTTGAAAACACTAAGTTTTTGCTTGACAAAATAATCTTTCCCAAGGCATCTCCCAATCAAAGATTGAAGATCCTTTAACCCTTGTTCAACCACAAGTTTTTAACTTAGAAATTTGGATGATGAGATTCTTGATTGCTTCCATGTCTTGATGCTCAAATTGTCCTTTACCAGGGACATGGCTAAGTACTTAGATTTTACACTCTGCAGAGGTGGTGCACTTTCCCCACAAGACTTGGTTTCACCAAGACAAGATCTTTCAGAAGCCTTTCCTTAGACCAAATAGACGCGCTCCAACCTATCATTCCCACTACCACCAACTGTCCAGATGGCTAAGTTATAGCAACCTATATGATCCAGGCAGAGCCCATAATGCCAAGTGGTTGCACTTGAAGCTTCTCAACATTTGACATCTCAAATCTCTTTGTTCCTGGGTGGCAATCCACAAGTGTGATACACAAGGTAAACCATAGCCATGGGCCTTGTGTAACCACTCAACCAAAAACCACCAAGAAATTACCATTCCACCCAGGTGATTCATTAACTTAGTTGTTTTATTAAACGAAAACACAAGTCCTCAGACTTAGAAATTTTTCCATAGTATGAATATATTTCCACCCTTGTTTTCTATTAGCTAAGGTAAGCATGATAGTAGTAGGAGTCCTAACTTAGGAAATTTTACTAAGGTTTCATCTACTAGGTTTTCCCATAGCATGGTTTATACTTAGCAAAAATTCCATGCAAGTTTTACTTAGAAAAATCACTAATGCATAGTGAAAATAATGGGACAAAAGTATGAAGCATCACTTGCCTTTTTGGTAGAGTATAGGTTCACTCCTTGATCTTTGCAATGTTCACACACTTCAAGTCACTACAAATCAATCAAGCAAACAATATTTCAATCTATCATTCAAGCAAAACATCACATGAAATCATATAAACAAGATAATGCATGCAAGCATGCCAAGGATTGTTTTATTTGGAAAAGTGGTTCCTAATGGGTCATAAACATTTGAAAACACCTAATGGTCATTTTATAAAGTGGCCAAGTCATTTGCAAAAGATTTCACTTCATAAACCATTTTCAAAACAAGGTATCATTTTATGTGGTGTAAAAATGTTTTTAATAAGGCATCAATCTATAGGATTCACAAACTATGTTTTCAAACCATAAAATCTTGTGTTTAGGGTCAGAGAGTTTATTTCCAAAAAATTTCTCAAAGGTTTTCCTCCAAAACCATTTTTAATAAATAAACCATATTTTTATTTGACTAGAATTGGTTTTAAATCAAAGAATCATTCTTTTCCTTCACCAAATATATTTTGAAACCACAAAGTGTTTCCTAGGGTCAGTAGGTTCAAAATACACCATTTTCAAAAGATTTTATCCCTAAAATCAATTTTGAACAATTTTTACATTCTAAATAAGCATACATAAGTTTCTGCAAAAACAAACCATTTAACAGAAACTTTTTACTAAAAAAATGGCATGGTTGGCTAGGACTTGCTTTTCTGAATCCATTGATATAAAGTTTACAAATTTTGGACGTGTGGAATAAAAGTTGTGCAATTTACAAAATCACAAATCTAATAGATTCAAATCCGTTTTAAATCGAAGCCTGAGCCACGTTTCTATTGGTCCATACCGTTTCGGTTGGATCGATCTCTCTGGTGCGTTGGATTTTAAACAGATCGTGCGGCGCAGAGCTATTCGTACCTTTTCGATCAGTGGATCTATCGTGGCGCTTGGATCTTCATCCTACGGTGCACAGTACGTTAGCCATCGAGTGGCGGCGCTGGCGGCGGCAGGTGGCGGCGTGCGCTCAAACGATGACGGTGCCGGCGATATAGGAAGCTAGAGGAACAGAGGGGTAGCTCACCAGAATCGCCGAAGCTTGCTGATGTTCAACGTGGTTGTCGCAGGGCAGAGACGCACGGATGGGTCGGCAATCTCTCGCTGGAGTTGCTCCTGGCGACGGGTGCGATCAGGCGTCGCTGGGGATGTTGCTACAGAGCACGGGAGAGGGAACAGAGGTTGCGGTTAGTTTCGTACGCGAGTCACTGACAAGCGAGCATCAACGAGAGGAAAGGGGGTGGTAAGATTCTACCTGGAGGTCTCGCCGGAGTAGCAAACAGACGGTGGCGGCGCTTGGAGTCGTCGCTGTCGAGGCTCAGAGGCGCGCGCGAGCGAGCTGGCGCTACGGGGAGGTGCGCCTGGGTCTGGGGAACTTGCCCGTGTGCTCGGGGAGGTAAGGGGTGGCGCGGGGCTGTCGGAATTCGGTTGCGAGCTCGTCGGAGCAGAGTTGTTCGAGGTTGCGATTCGTGCAGCCTGGTGGCTCCGGTGGTGTGGTGTCTGGGGGAAAAGAGAGGGGGCAAGCAGGCGATTAAGAAGGCGTGGTCGAGTGAGGTATTAATGGAGGCAATAACGCGTATTTACACCGGCTTCAACGGCCAAAAACAGCGAGGAGGCGTTGGAGGCGTGGTCACCACGAGGTAGAAGATGGTGAGCTGGCTACGTGGGTCCGCTTCGTCAGCGAAGGAGAGAGAGGGGAAGCGGGGTCCAGTAGTCAGCGACTTAGCGGGTTGGAATTTCGGTGGAAAACGGCTCGCAGAGAGGGAGGGGGAAACTGGGCTGTGACCGGGCTGTTGGGCCAAGTGGGTTGGGCTGCGTCCGTTTCTATTTTTTTCTTCCTGATTGCTTTTTCTTTTTCTATTTCGATTTTCTGTTTTGATTTTGAATTTCAAACAACAAAACAAACACTCAAAAGATTTCGAAACTCCTCCAAACTTTGCCTTGAGTTTTGGTTCTGTTTAACAACAATAGTCCAAGTCCCAAAATAAAATAATATTTTTATTTTAGGGTCCATTTATAATTAAATAAAATGGACCTTAGTTATTAAATCAAATAGAATTTGTTTTATTTAAAATCTCCATTTGAAATCTAAATAATACCAAAATAAATTCAGTAGGTTTTATTTGAAAATAAAATACTTGGAAAACTTGTTTAAAATAAAATAACAAGTTTTAGGGTTTATTTAAAATGGGAAAAAGTCTTCACTTTAATAAATTTGGTTTATTAATAAACTATCATTATTTTATTTAAATAAACCTTTACTCTTTTAATCAAAGCAAAACATTTTATTTCAAAAGCTTGGCCAAGGTTTAATTTGGCTCTATAAAATAATCCTTATTTATAAATCTACCTTTTCTTTTGAAACCAAATCTTTTTTATTAAAAGATCCAAAAATAGTAATTTCATATATTTAATATTTTCTTTATTAATTGTTTATCTTTTCAAATCCCTTTAGGATTTGTTTGATCAAAATAGGTTTGAAGGTTTCCAATTGGAATCAAAAAGTTTCTTCTCACCCTGAAAATCAACAAAGTTTTATTTTATTCATTTATTTTTCACATAACAAGATTTGGAAAATCTTGGGATGTGACATGAGTCGTCGTTGGTGCAACGTTTGCTTAGCCTGTCGAAAAAGTCGGTGTTGAAGACGAGTTGCCCGTGGACCAGGGGATCACCCAGGAAAACGTGCCATGATGACAGACTTGAGAAGGCACGCGGAGCGCTTCCGAAAAACCTTATTCGCCCTCTTCCGTACATGATCATAAAGGCGAGTGGTTCCGAAGACCTGCTCTCTCGTTCGCCGGTACACGCTGGCAAACGGGATGGAGTAGACTATGGTGACGGCGCAAACTAAGAGGCTGACAAAACCTTAGATTGGTTCAGTGTTGTGCGTTATGGAAGCCGCATGTCTAACCGCACACATTTTCCTAAGCACCAAAATAAAGCTCGACTCGGCTCGATTCCTACAACACGTGACATGACGAGGGGCGGGCGAGCAGCGTCGTCGTCGTCGGAGGAGCGCGCGTGTGGCTCTCTTATCGCCACTCACTTACAAAGTGGTGCAACACTCCACCTTATAAGATGGTGCAACTCTCCTTCAACTTCCCATGTGAGACTAAACTTTAGCTCACACTACTCTTTCCATACACATGTGAGCTGCCACTAACTTGGGCCAAATCACATATGGGCTTCCACACACATGGGCTTTGAGATTTAGGGAAAATCTAAAATCACACATGGGTCTAATGATTTAGCCCATTATTTCTAACAATCTCCCACCAGATCTCAAATGCCTTTTTGAAGATTTGCCAATCCTCGTTATTTATTTATATACCAGTGTTTCAGTAGAGGCTGTTAAGTTGAACTTCTGCCTAGAATCTTAAGTTATGTCTATCAACAACTTGAAAAATGGACGAACCTTAATTGCAAGTTTGGTGCCAATAGATTTTACTCAAAATCATAACTAGTACCTACCTACCAGTAGCCTACCCCGCGGGTTGGAGCATGTGTCATACTCCCTGGTCTCTTCATGAGTTTATTAGAGATCACCCAAATCTCATAGACCGCAACGTTTACAGTTGAACTCATATAGATGTGTTATTTCAAGAATGCCCTGTAGGACGACATCTTTGCTAGTTATAGCCAACATAAACACATTAAGGTATGTTTCCAACCTGCCTTACAGATTATGAGAGTTATGCATCTTCACATAAAGAGGGTTACAAAATACTCTCCTCAGTCAAACCACTAGCTTGTTCTTCTCAGGTCCTAATTCACGGGATCCCCGATCGCATAGGTTGGATTACCACTAAGGTGTGACATCCATGGGTCTCAACCCCATCTCACTTGCACTTTCTATCATATTTCTTGATAGCCCCTTTGTAAAGGGATCTGCCAGGTTTTTATTACTCTGGAGTTTCTCAATTTCCTGACAGATTTCAAATGTTTCTTCACGTGTCTTGATGACTTCGCGTTATCCTGAGAATTGTTCACCTTGACAATAACAGTTTCGTTGTCACAATTCAAAAGGATTGCCGGCACGGGTTTTTCAACCACAGGCAAGTCCATCAAGAGCTCACGCAACCATTCTGACTCAACAATGGCTATGTCTAAAGCAGTAAGTTCTGCTTCCATAGTTGACCTCATCAATATGGTCTGTCTACGAGACCTCCATGACACTACGCCACCTCCAAGGGTAAACACATACCTGGTCGTGGCATATAGTTCATCAATGTCAGAGATCTAGTTCGAATCACTATATCCTTCAAGCACAGTAGGGTGACTTGAATAGTGAATGCCATAGCTCATTGTACCACATAGATAGTGCATGACCCTTTCAAGTGCATGCCAATGATCATACCGGGTTAGACATGAACCTACTCAAGTTGTTCATAGCAAAAAAGATATCGGGTCTTGTAGTGCTTGCTAAGTATATGAGAGAACCAACAATTTATGAATATTTCAATTGATCTGTTGTTTCCTTCTTATCCTTTCTTAATGTCAAACTGGGAACATAAGGTGTTGGAGAAGTCTTGCCATCAATAAAGCCAAATCGGCTCAAGACCTTTTAAACATAATGAGATTGCGTTAAAGTAATCCCATTCTCGTTCTTAATAAGCTTGATGTTCAGAATCACATCAGCCTCTCCCAGATCTTTCATATCAAACCTCTTTGACAAGAAAGACTTGACTTCATTTATCACTTTCATGTTTGTACTAAAGATCAGAATGTCATCCATGTACAAACATAATATAACACTATCACCCCCACCATGGTGGTAGTAAACACCCCTATCAGCCTCATTAATGACAAAGCCATCAGAAAGTAGAGTTCTGTCAAACTTCTCATGCCATTGCTTAGGTGCTTGTTTTAGGCCATATAAAGACTTTAATAACTTGCACACCTTTGTCTCTTCACCTTTTTACCACAAACCCATTCGACTTATCCATATAGATCTCCACTTCCAACTTTCCATTAAGTAAAGTTGTCTTCATGTCCATTTGATGAACGAGAAGACCATAAGAGGCAGCCAGGGACATTAGTATGATGACCCACAAGTATAGGGGGTGTATCTTAGTACTTTCGATAAATAGGAGTGTCGATCCCAACGAGGAGCAGAAGGTGCTGAACAGTGGTATGGAGCAGGAAATCCCTGTGAATACTTATCAAACGTATTTTTAGTGGTTTTCTGACAAGGAAACAAAACAAGGAGCAAGTAATAGTAGTAATGAACAACGGAGCAAGTGGCCCAATACTTTCTTAGCAAAGGACAAGCCGGTGGAAATACTTATAAGGACCAAACATTCTCGAGGACACATGGGAATTCTGGCAAGTGCTTTCGCTTCAAATAGCTGAGTACTCTTCGCTGGTGTTTGTAAGTGTTGAGTGGGTGAACCTGTGCTAACATACTGCCCTTCCTAGGACTAATACATATACAGGAAAGTAATTGAGATATAAATCTAACCACAGCCTTAAACTCTGAGATCCTACGCTCCCTTGTGCAAAGGTGTCCTAACGGGGGTTCAGGTTTCTGTCACTCCGGCAACCCCACGATTAGTAGCCAAATACACAATGCATTCCCCTAGGCCCATAAATGGTGAAGTATCATGTAGTCGATGTTCACATGACACCACTAGAAGAATAGCACCACAACTTAAATACTAAACCATTGAATAATAACTCATCACAGATTCAATACTAACAACATGACTTCTCCCATGTCCTCAAGAACTAAACGAACTACTCACAAGACATCATATGGATCAAGATCAAAGATGATATGATAATGTATAACAATCTAAACATAAACAATAATCCAATGGTTCCACTCACAAGCATCAACTACAATAGTAATCAACACCGGGAAGGTTTCCCCTAATTAACTAAGCAATATCCAACACAATTGTTACAGTGGGATGAAGTGGTGGTGATGGTCCTGGTGGAGATGATGGTGTGGGTGATGATGATGATCCCGATGAAGCCTAGCTTGATGACGGTGTTGATGGCGACGATCTCCCCTCTCCGGGAAGGAATTCCCCCGGCAGAAATCTGTCTGCCGGAGAGATCTTTCTCTCTTGGTGTTTTCTGCCCCCAGAGGCGGCGGAAATCTATCTGTGGTCGCTCCCCTAGGATTACGGTTTCATAGGGAAGATATAGGCGAAGGGGTGGAGTCGGAGGCCGGGCAAGTGGGCCACACCTGCCCTAGGCGCGGGGTTAGGTGGGCCCGCACCTAGGGGGGTGTGGGCCCCCTGAGGCCCATCTTCGTCCCTCCTTCTGGCTTCCTTCGTCTTCTGGTAAAATAATATGTTTCCATATTTTTCTGGTATTTCTCTGATCTTCACGAAATTGCACCAAAACGCCTTCTTTTCCATCAGAATCCAGACTCCGGCAGTCCATCCTCCAAGAATCATCCAACATGCATAAACAAATGAAAAGCCATAAGTAATACCTCATAATAAGACAAATATCAATTAATAGAGGTAAATTATGATATAGAATGGTGATGCAAATTGGGCATATCAACTCCCCCAAGCTTAGACTTCGCTTGTCCCCAAGCGAATACTGAGCTTAGTAAACATGTCCACGGGTTTATGGAGTGAAGTGTCGATAAAATAATACGAACAAGAAGCATCACACTTACCATTGCACAACTCATAGAAGAAAGCAAATCACCATTATATAACTTAGCTTGCAACCAAGTACAGTAGTCACAATAGAGATGCATAAAGATAAATCATAATTGGAATTGGCAAACTTGTTCTTGGTCAGAGAACACCTGGCAAACAGTTTCACAAAAGCTTTTTTGTAGAAGCTTCAAAATAGGAACACTCTTTGCTCAATTTTTTTTTTCACAAGTGAAGGCTTTCAAAATTATACTCAATAGATAAGAGTTTTGTGCAAACAAGGAAGATAGAGAACATGATTGAATAAATCACCATATGAATGCTTGAAACACAACAACTCAAAAGCTTGCTGGAGAAAGAGAGTAAGTAGGTTACTGACTCAACTGGTAACTAGGAGAAAGGTCCCTTCTTAGATGGTAGCAGGGATTACAAGTCATAAAGAGCTTTCAAAAGATTATGGTACTAACTAGCTTTGAGCCCTCATTGCCCCTATCATAAGCATCTTGAGATGATTAAGGTTAAAGTGAACAAAGATGGAGTATATGCTTGACGAAATATAAGTTGGCAATCTCATGTCCCTTGAATATGAGGGCCACTCCTCATGCATACTCAACTTTGGGTCCAGGTAAGTTCTTGTCATTGTAAGTATTTGCATATCATTGAGAACCGCCAACGGGGTACCCCTTGCACATGGTACATGAGCTTTCCCATAACCAAAATGATCCAAGGCAAGCAAACAATGAGCATCTCAGCAATCTTTTTATTTACCATGTGTATAGCTTTTTATTGAGGATGCTTCATAGATGACTCACTATGGTGATGCTGCAAGTTTCCACCATGATTAAGCATGGCTTAGACTAGCGGCCCAGGTGTTTTTCTAAGACGGAATACAAACTCCATGGACTTACAAGTTCCCTCTTTATTTCACACCGTTGACATCCATAGACAAAAGAGCATGATATCAACTGTGTACAGAGTACAAGTGAAATGTTGAAAACGTTCCCCGTGACAGCACGGTTCTTCTAATTCCAATGTATAGATGCAAGCATATACAACTTCGATGTTCACAATGGTTCAAGTTTATTAGGGGCAAGTAATAAAGTGTGCCATCAAGTTCGTGAGAGATTTACTAACTAGTTTTCACATAACAAAATACTTTTTAATTTGAAAGGTAGATGAAACTTGATAATTTGCTTAGAATAGCAAAAGCTACTAGGTAGATATGGTGGACACAAGTGGCAAAAGTTTTGGGTTCAAAGGGTTTTGGAAACATGAGAAGTATGCCTTCTCAAAAGGTTTTTTTGCTAGCAAGGCTGGGTAGCAAGCAAGAGAGTTGAAAGAAACAAGCAAACATACAAGTAATAAAGCCAAACATGCAATCTTCCTTGAAGACACAAAAGAATCTTAAATAAAGAATACTAAGCTTATGAGCCAACAAGAAAGAAAACAAATGATACCAAATACCTGTAAGCTTTTTCTTTCTTTCTTTTTCTGTCAAATTAATGCTACCGACCAGAACTTGGTTTTCCAAAAGCAATTTAGATCCACTTGATGATCCCAAAAGTGGTGCCAATACTGAACAACAAGATCCATCATATAATAGAGATTGCAAACTAAAAATAAGAAGTGCAAAAAGTATAAGATGAGACTTCTCATTAATAATCCAATAAAGGCACTCACACCAAGGGATACATAGATAATCAACTAAAGGAGAGATACTTCCACATGCAAACCAAACTATAAGATAACCCTCTCTACCACAGATATGAATCCACTAAAAAGGTAAAAGATAAAATATAATGGTGGTGATACCGTGACACTCCCCCAAGCTTGGAACAAGCCAAGGGGATGCCAAACCTGATGACGAATTACTTCTTAGGTGGTGGTGGTGTTCTCTTGTCATGGGTTAGGAAATCTTCCAGCATCTTATGAAGCCTGTTATTCTCCTCTTGGAGCAAATCCACCTTCATCCTCAAAGCACGATACTTATCATAGAACTCGTTGGTAGTTCGAAGGGCTTCCGCTGCCTCAGGGCAGTATATGTGTTCTGGACCGAAGGCTACGATTCCCTGCATGTGATGAGAAAAAGCATCTGCAGTGTTAATTGCTCCTACAAAAGTAGGTTTCCTTCCCCTTGTTCCTGCGGTGGTTTGTTCTTCCAACTCTATCTCCACGGGCTTCTTGCCTTTGTCGTTGGCGGAGGCCAAGGTGCTCTAAACTTGAGAAGATTTCCTGACAAAAACATATTGAAATGAAAACACGACGAGAACACGATGCACGAACCTCAAGGTATCCGGGGGGTTATATATTACGAAGTTTCAATGCATAAGGAAGGTTTTTTTTACACAGAAACGAAGCGGAGACGGAGTTCGAGGGTGGCAAACCCCCTCCAGGCGCGGCCAGGCTGGGCCCGCGCCTAGGGTGGGTTTGTCCACCCCGGGCTCTGTTTCCTCTTCAGTTTCATCTCGTAACTTTCCTTATGTATTAAAAACATCAAAAATATAAAAAGATTGGGGTTTCACGAACCTTCTGTTTTCACCACTTTTACCTATTCAAAGACGAACTCTGCAGATTCTTTCTCTCTTTCTCCTGAGAATTTCCTTTTTACAATACCCTTGCACAAACTCAATGACAACATTAGTGTAAGCGAAAACAACAAACCTTTGGTAAACACTTCAACTGAAAACCCATCAAAGCAAAAACTTCTGTAAGAGGCAAATGCAAATAATGGCAGAAATCTGTCAAAACAGACCAGCAGGTAAATATTGATTTTTTCGAAGACCTTCTGTTGCTCAAATCAAAAAGTGCAGAACTGATGAAAGTTGGGTAACAACTTGGAGAACAAGCTCATAAAAATTCAGCTCCATCCGAAGTACTGAGCTTCCTCACGAATTTTTATAATACAACACAAAAATCTATCCCAGGACAACCACTCTTCACAACTCCTCTACTTCACAAAAGTAGTTGAACTTGACACAAAAACCAAAACAAAAAGGATAAGGAGCGGTTATTACAGAGGTAATAACTTCCAAGACACGACAAAACTCTTGGGTTATCTCCGAACAAGTACTTTTCTTTGATGCCTTTAAGTTAGGCTTGAAACTTCCAAAGATGCTCACATATGATATATATATCTGGAGTGAAAGAGAGCATCAAGAAGCAAATAACCAACACACTTGAGCCTAACCCACTTACTATGCATGGGGGTATCATGAGAAAACGAATTGTTGAAACAAAAGGCCACAAGCATAGGAAGGCAAAACAGATGCAACTTTAAAGCTTTCAACATAAGACGGGGAAACTTAACATCATTGAGATGCATAAAACCATGTTTCCCTCTCTAAAAATAACTTTTAGTAGCACTTTGAATAAAGTTGACAATACAACTGTCACTGGCAAAAACTTTATCATCAAAATAAGCATACTTACAGTCATCAAAAAGAGGCCCAAGGTCAAAGACTGGATCAATAGAAGCAAATTGTTCCATCCTGAAATCTTTATTAGGCAAGCTATTTTCACAAGGAGTTTTAGCAAATTTGGAAAAGTTAAACTCATATGAATCTCCATCAAACTTAGTTAAAACTTTTCCTTCTTACAATCAATAACAGCTCCACAAGTGTTCAAGAAAGGCCTACCAAAAATGATAGGACAAGTTTTGCTAGCTGCTGAATTAAGTACTAGAAAATTAGCAGGATACTTAATCTTACCACAGAGAACCTCCACATCTCTTACAATGCCAATGGGGCAAATGGTCTCCTTATTAGCAAGGTGGATAACCACATCAGTATCCTCAAGATGAGAAGGCCCAATCTCATGCATAATTTCCCTGTAAATCTCATAAGGAATAACACTAGAACTAGCACCAATCACATAAACCATAGTAGCAATGATCACCAATTTTAAAGGAAAGCACAGGACACTAGCTTTTCTAGCCTTACTAGGATGAGAGACAATATTAGTAGCGTCTTCACAGAAGACAATGTGCTCATCCTCTATATTTCTAGTGGCAGGGTCTTTCACAATAGCTACCACAGGTTCAACATTCAAATGCTTACCAGGCTCCACAGTTTTCATTGTACCTTTGTTATTTGCACTAATAATCATAGAATACTCCTTTACCTTAGCTGGAAAAGGCATTTTCTCAACATGAGGTCCAGACACAATATGATTGGTAGTACAAACTTGAGTACTTCTAGCTGGAACATGACTAACAACATCTTTATAAGGAGCATGGTACTTATTCCACTTCTTCTTGGGAATTTCAATATAAGAGGCAAAGGCCTTAAAATAGCTGGCAATACTTTGGGAATAAAGACCAAACTCACTGCTAATATCACGAAAGCTATTAGTTTCCATAAAAGATTTAATGCATTCATAATCATAGTTTATACCTGACTTTCTTCCTTTTTCATTCTCCCAAGCTTCAGTGTTCTCTTGAATACGGTCTAGAAGATCCCATTTAGCTTCTTCCTTCATACGTGTGAATGATCCAGCACAAGAAGCATCTAATAAATCTTTATCATGAAGAGAAAGCCTAGCATAAAAGTTAATGAGAATAATATTGTTAGGGATTTCATGAATAGGACATTTAAGCATTAGTAACTTCAATCTCCCCCAAGCTTGAGCTGTACTCTCTCCATCAAGAGGCCAAAAGTTATATATAAGATTTCTATCCTTATGAATCTCACTGGGAGGATAATATTTAGAGTAAAAGAGAGATGACATCTCCTCCCATTCCATGGATTGTCCATTCTTCAGCAGCTTATACCATTCTTCAGCTCCCCTTTCAAGGATATGGAGAGTAACTTCTTATTCACCTGTTCAGTTGTGATACGTGCACACTTAAACAACCCGCATAATCAATGGATAAAAAGCAAGTGATCACCAAGATGGACAGTTCCATCCCCAAAATAATAATTATCCATAACACGATTAACAATACTTGTGGGTATCTTAAAAGGGTATATCTCAACAGGAGGTGGTTCATCTACTACCCTAGCAGTGGTAGTAGTTTTCCCAAACAGAAAACCAAGTGGGTTATCCATATTGGAAAGAAAGTAACAAGCAGTAACAAAATCAATACTCACAGTGAAAGTTTCCCTTACCAGTTCCACTCTTCAATAGCACTTCACTCCCCGGCAGCGACGCCAGAAAATAGTCTTAATGACCCACAAGTATAGGGGGTGTATCGTAGTACTTTCGACAAATAGGAGTGTTGATCCCAACGAGGAGCAGAAGGTGCTGAACAGTGGTATGGAGCAGGAAATCCCAGTGAATACTTAGCAAACAGATTTTTAGTGGTTTTCTGACAAGGCAACAAAATAAGGATCAAGTAATAGTAGTAACGAACAAACAGAGCAAGTCGCCCAATCCTTTCTTAGCAAAGGACAAGCCGGTGGAAATACTTATAAGGACCAAACGTTCTCGAGGACACATGGGAATTCTGTCAAGTGCTTTCGCTTCAAATAGCTGAGTACTCTTCGCTGGTGTTTGTAAGTGTTGTGTGGGTGAACCTGTGCTAACATACTGCCCTTCCTAGGACTAATACATATACATGAAAGTAATTAATATATAAATCTAACCATAGCCTTAAACTCTGAGATCCTATGCTCCCTTGTGCAAAGGTGTCCTAACGGGGGTTCAGGTTTTTGTCACTCCGGCAACCCCACGATTAGTAGCCAAATACACAATGCATTCCCCTAGGCCCATAAATGGTGAAGTATCATGTAGTCGACATTCACATGACACCACTAGAAGAATAGCACCACAACTTAAATACTAAACCATTGAATAATAACTCATCACAGACTCACTACTAACAACATGACTTCTCCCATGTCCTCAAGAACTAAATGAACTACTCACAAGACATCATATGGATCAAGATCAAAGATGATATGATAATGGATAACAATCTAAACATAAACAATAATCCAATGGTTCCACTCACAAGCATCAACTACAATAGTAATCAACACCGGGAAGGTTTCCCCTAATGAACTAAGCAATATCCAACACAATTGTTACAGTGGGACGAAGTGGTGGTGCTGGTGCTGGTGGAGATGATGGTGTGGATGATGACACCGATGAAGCCTAGCTTGATGACGGTGTTGATGGCGACGGTCTCCCCTCTCCGGGAAGGAATTCCCCCGGCAGAAATCTGTCTGCCAGAGAGATCTTTCTCTCTTGGTGTTTTCCGCCCCTAGAGGCGGCGGAAATCTATCTGTGGTCGCTCCCCTAGGATTAGGGTTCCAATGGTTCCACTCATAAGCATCAACTACAATAGTAATCAACACCGGGAAGGTTTCCCCTAATGAACTAAGCAATATCCAACACAACTGTTACAGCGGGACGGAGTGGTGGTGCTGGTGGAGATGATGGTGTGGATGATGATGATGATGATCCCGATGAAGCCTATGAAGGGTTCGCAGCATAGAAAATAAAAATTTTCCTATGATGGGAACAAAGCACCAAGATCTATCTACTAGATACAAGCAACAGGTGGATATACATCCATAGAATACATACCCTCGAAGACCGTATAGCATTAACGAGGTTGTACTCATGGATGATGTAGTCGAACGCTTGCCGATCTCAAGATCGTGATGAAGTCCATCTGGTCCAGCCGGTACAGCACCATCACGTGCAGCACCGCAAAGAAGTGGTGCATCCGTGATCACACACACATCCGGGTATCCCGACAACCTCTGTGCCCTCGCTCCAGCGAAGCAGCGGAAGCAACAAATCCTTCCAGAAAAATCCACTGGGAACATGTATCTCGCTGATCTGAGACCATGTGGGAATTCTAAAGGGGGGAGAGAGATCCTTCGCGAGGAGGTGTGAGATGAGAGGAGGGAGTGGGGTGCCTTTTATAGGGAGAGGGGGCAGCCCCCTCCCATGGCGTGGCAGCCATGGAGGTGCCCCCACCTCTTCCACATTCATGTGGGTGGATCTCCCACTCACATAAATAGCCACCCACTCAAAATTCCACTCACCTCCATTAAATTTCCACCAAATTTAATGTAATCTCTCATTAAATAAAAATCTTTTATTTATTTAGAATTTTGTTAATTACTTAACAAACATTCACATAAAACCCCTTGCTAGTATTCAATTTCACATGCAGAACCAGTTTGAGCAATTTCAACCGAAACAGTTTTGGTGTCTAGTGAAATAAATTCCTGCGCTTTCCCTTTTCTTTATCCGGCATATTATTTTCTCCAAATGGTGTCGGTATCCCTTAAGTGTGTCACCCTACGGTTCGCGGATAATGTAGACATGATTAAGACCCCTCTCCGATCAAAAATCAGCAGCGGGACCTGGAGATCCGTACTGACTCCCACATATTAAACGATGACTTCTGTGATCGTGTGAACCTTATACGCATGTAACTCAATCCCTTTGTCTCGCGATATATTACATGTCCGAGATTCAATCATCGGTATCTCCATACCTAGTTTGATCTCGTTACCGACATGTACTCTTTTCTCGTTCCCGTGATATAACATTCTAGTGATCAAATCACTTGCTTGCAAGCTAATTAATGTGATATCACCAAGAGGGCCCAGAGTATATCTCTCTGTCATCAGGATGGACAAATTCCACTCTTGATCCATGAGCCTCAACATAACACCTTCGTAGCACTGAACCCATCTTTATAGTCATCCTGTTACGGTGTGACGTTTGATGTTATCAAGATACTCTTCCGGTGTTAGTGATTGACATGATCTCATGGTCTAAGGACTAAGATAACTTCGTATGATGTTATAGCAATATAAACACAATGACTTTGATCATAATGCTATACGTTGGATGAATGTTCATCACACCATTCCAATAATGTTGTGACCTTGTTATTAACAACATCCAATGTCCATGATCAGGAAACCTTTGATCATCTTGTTAATCAACGAGCTAGTTTATAAGAGAGGCATAACTAGGAACTTACTTTTGTTTATTAAACACACATGTATTAACGTTTCCATATTAATACAATTATAGAATGTAAAATAAACATTTATCATAAACAAGGAATACGATAATAACCACTTTATTATTTCCTCTCGGGCATATTCCCTTCAGTCTCCCACTTTCACTAGAGATAATATTCTAGTTTAGAAATTTTGCGTATTGAACACCTATGGCTTTCTGGTGTTCCATATATGCAATTTCAAGTGGTTAACATAATCTACAGATCTAACGCTTTTAGGTCCGTGTGTATTTGCATGTCTTTGCGTCTCCACGCATCACTCATTCTACAATGAGATGGCATTGTATAAATTTGGTCTTTCGGTGAGACCTTTAGTTCCTTGGGGTTAAATCATGTCAATACTATTGTCATACAATATATCTTTAGTGTTAGCCTGTTGCGAACCACACCTTAGTTTGATAAGAAACTACTTGACACAAATGCCCTCTGTAACGCCCCGAATCGGGTCTATGCAGATCTCGGCATTTCCCGCCAAAACCCGCATAAAAGCGATTCAAAGACGCCCACCAGACACTTTCGTGTGGGTGGGATTTGAATACAAGTAGTTACATCACAGTAGTTTACAATAGAATCCACGAGAACTTATATATACAACAACGACTCAACGAGTCAAGAATACAAATGATACAATTCAAAGAGAAAGCAAAATAGTATCCGAGTACGGATAATAACCAAATGGGACTAAGGGTCCTGAAGAATAACCAAGCGGTGTCCAACCCTGCCCAGGCCAAGCCGGAAGGGTAACCTTGCTAACGTCATCAATCACATACCTGTCAAGCCAAAAGGGTGCCGACAAAGGGCAAATGAAAACAGGAAGAGAGCGGTCAGTACTGAGGCCAGTACACGGCGAGACTAGAATTCGGCGGTCCTCGCCTACATAGGTATGGTGGGCTCAGCGGCAGCGAAGCTTGCACTATCTAACTTATAGAGACACGCTACAACTTCGGCTATTAGAGCGAGATAAGAGAGCGCTATGCGGTAACAATAATATAACACCAAACACAACCCATCCAAAGATTTCCCCCTCGAAGACCAGTCGAGGAAGTCCCCTTGCGGAACACACACAGTGGCAATTTTAGTTAAGCAGGTGTTTAGTTGATAAGGCTAATTACTAGTCATTTTATTGGAGGAAAAACATTAATGGCGTTGTCTATGATCATGACACTGTACTCCTGAGGCGTCCATAACCGTGGACACACGGCTTCTCGAAAAGATTTACCCTGCAGGGGTGCACTACTGTACCCAAACGCATGCTCAACCCATCAGGCAACATATTACGCGTGCCATCCGAATCTCACAACAAGAACTGTCCCATAACTACGCGCATATCCAGATGTATCACCTACTGTGGGGAACCAACCAAGAGGTACGACGATTCTCAAGGAAGGCACAGCGTTTTCGCCTACTGGTGGATCGGGCCCTGCGGGGTAACTTGTACACGTCGTGGTTGCCGCCACCGTGTACCGCGATTTATGTATGCAAGCCATGGCAATCCACCAAAATATCAAGTCCGAAGACATATCAACTCACCCATGTCCGAGGACATATTATGTGTATGCACCAAATGGAAAACCAAATTTGTAACCCTCTAGATATACGAATAGCGCCGGTAGTTGAGGGGGGATCCCAGAGGCCCCACGTTTGGTTAGCGCGATCAACTCAGAACTGGTATCGTAGAACGAACGGGTCCTAGGTCGGCTCAAGCAGTTCCCAAAGGTGGTCCCTGCCGGGGCCTTATCATTAGGTGAAACCATAACCAACAACATCAGATTAATTAGCTTATCATCAACCATATCCAAGTATCATGTTTCACCTGTATGAGAGAGATACTAAGCATGCCTACGACTCGCAAGGACAAAGATAGCTAATCAGACAAGGCAATAGGATAACCAAGGCAATATAGTGGAGCAGGTAATTAAAGGAACGGTACTATAGCATCGACAATAAGGATAGCAGTAGATCAAAGGAAGGAAGTAAAGACTATAAATGCAAAATAGGTAGAAGGGGGAGAATGCTCGCCTGTGGGACAAATTTGGGAAACCGGAGGTTTGTCGTTTCTCACATCGGCTCATCGTCCTATCCGGTGAAGAGGCAAACACTAGAAAGAGCAACCGATATTTAATACTAGGCGGAAGATCCGGCATGTTTATGATATGATGCATGACATGGCAATATGCGGTCCTACTTAGCAATATTAAGCGGAATCGGGATCCTGACAAAATTAGGTGGTTTATGTTGTCTAGATACCCTGCAATTTAATGTTGTGTTGACAAGGCAAAATTATATCATCGGTTCGCTACACAAATTTAGATGGAGCCAATATTAGACTAGATTCGCCCGCATATGGGCTCCATATTTAATTACGATATAAATCGGCATAATGCCCCAAACCGCAATATGTATGCAAGGATGCCCAATTCATATGCAATAAGTATATTCATATATTATAAAATACAAGGATCTCGGGAAGAGGGGTCACACATAGGAGCGAAGATCTTGGGGGTTCCGAGGGGTTTGGTTCGGTCTTCGGGGATCGGCCTTCGGGTTCCATGACGGAGCACTTGTCGTTCCATGAAGGAGAGCTTGGCGGAAGGTCTTCGATCAATGCGTCGAATTTGTCATAGAAATCGTGATGGTTTTATGGGTCATTAGTCTGACCGAAAAGGCGAAGCAAAACAACATATGGGAGCCGCACGCCTTGTTCAATGTGGACACATGCATGAAACCACAGGCCTCTGAGCTGACGCTGTCTTCAAACAGCAATAACAAACAGGGGCACAAGGGCGAGGCCGACAGGGTCAGAGGCGAGAGGCTCGGGGGCACGCTGGCGAGGTAGGGCGAGCAGAGCTGTGTTGAGGCCACGGAGACAGACGACGGCCGGGCGCGAGGGAGGCCGAGACCGGCAGCGGCGGAGCCTGACGGAGACCTGGGCGGCTCGGGCGGCACAGGTGATGGGGCAGCGGCGCTCGGGTTCTGGCCGACGTGCTCGGGGACGAGGCGCGAGAAGCACGCCGGCGAAGACGAGGGGCGACGGAGTCGAGCTCCAACTGATGGAGGCCATGGCGGGTAGAGGACGGAGGATGCAGGGCCTCGCTGGCGGGGCGGCGCTCGGGGCTGCCGGGAGGACGCAGGGTCTGCGGCGAACGACGGTGTCCTGGAGGCCGGACAGAGTTTGGCGGGAGGGGAAAAGGCGTCGAGGAAGACGGTGGCGGCGGGGCTCGACGAGATAGGAGGACGGTCGACAAGGAGGGAGAGGCCGGGTGGAGCACCACGGCAGCGCCATGAGAGGGCGAGGCCGGCAGCGCTCGAGACAGGAGGCGGTGACGATGAGCCTGACAGCGACGGCCGGAGAGGATGGCGAGGCACCAGCAGGCCGGGGAGCGACGAGGGCGTCCAGGAGCGGTGGCGGCCAGAGGTGGCGGCGCGCGCCTGGGGTGAGGACGTGATGGCGGCGGGGACAAGGAGCGATGGAGGCGAGGGGGTCGCAGGGATGGAGTCAGGGTGCGGGAGCGGTTCCGTGTGCATGCGTTTCCTTGGTGTGGGGTGTGTGACCAATCTGGGTCGTGTGCGTGTCCCGTGTTGGTGCGATGTGTGGTGTGCTTTGGGTCAGGTGGGGTGTGTGCGTGGTGTAGTGTGGTGTTCGGGTGAGTGCGTGTGTTGTTGTGTGGCCGGCGGCAGGTGAGGTGTGGGCGTGTGGCTAGGGTTAGGATTAGCTAGGGTTTTGTTACGGGTCGTAGGTGGCTAGCTGGGCCGTTTGGCCCGGCCGGCTGCCTCCCCTTAAAATTATTTTTATTTATTTATTTTAGTTTTAAATAGGCTTTTATAAGTAGTTTTTAGACAAATAAAAGATCCGGAAAAGACCAGGGTTTTGATTTGAAATTAAAGGAGGGACTCATTAGAAAACAAAATAGGCTTTTGATGAAAATATTTTAGGGCAAAAGTATGCATGATGTCATGATGATGCAAAATAGAAAATAACACGCAATTTTATTTTTGGAATGTTTTCCGGGGCATTACACCCTCCTTTGCTGCTACTATAGCAATCATATAGTTAGCCTTTTGTTGTAGTATTCGTCACAATGTCTTAACTTTGGAATTCATCCAAATCCATCATGGAAACTTTATTTCCATTACATTGTGCCACCCATAGTTTAAATTGAGATAAATTTAATTTGTGTCTTGTGACAAACCTAGTATCAATGTAACACTTTACAATGAACTATTTGTAATTGTTTGTCACCTCTACACAAATATATTCTTAGTTCTTTCAAAAGATCATAAGAATATCCTTACTATCGTCCAATGATCATTTTATGATTCATTCTGGTATATGCTCATAACACTTAGAGCATAGGACATATCTGGATGTGTACATATCATGGTATGATTGATCAAAACATTCTTGTGATTTCACTCATCAAGTGTCAAAGCACTTGAATCTTGTTTCACTTATCAAGTGTCGATACACTTGAATCTTGATTCAATTCCTTTCCATGCGACAAGAACCGTTTCTTGTGTTTCTATATTGAACTCCTTCAATATCTTATATATGTACGTTTGGCATAACCATATTAGCGTCATAGTCTATCAACTATAGACATTCATGCTAAATATTCGGGTTTTGCCTAAGTCTTTCATCGAAATGAAATTCTTAACCTTTGTCAATAAAAGATACATCATTTCCAATCAACAAGATGTCCTCCACATAATATATTATAAATATGTCTTAGCGCTCCCACTTAATTTCTTGCAAATGCAAGCATCTTCATCGTCTCCTGATGAAATTAAACTTCTTTAACAGTTTCATCATGGTGAAGATTCGAAACTCCGTGATGCTTACTTCAACTATTGAAGTTTGCATGCCCTTTTAGCATCCTTTGAATTTAACAAAACCCTTTGGACCGTGTCATGTACATGTCCTAGGTAACCGTTCTATTAGAAGAACTTTGTTTTGTTTATTCATCTACCATATACCAAATTATATGTAGTGGTTGCTACTTTAATCCGTCCAGACTAAATATCGCTATGAAAGATCAAATCTTGTCATAGTCAACTCCTTGAACATTGTCGTAAAAACTTTACCGACATGTCGACTATTTCATAGATGTGAAACATCCATGTCTGTTTCTTTATAGATCCAAATACGACCGATAGGTTTTTACACCTTTCCGGAGGGTCTTCCAAGTTCAAAACTTGATTTTTCGTGAATGGAACTATCACAGATTTTATGGATTCAAGCCATTTGACAGAGTCAGGGCCCGTCATCGCTTCTTTGCATATAGTCGGTTCATCATTGTCAAACAATAATGATTTACTCTCAAATATCAGTATTTGATTGTTTATCTGACCGACTTGGTTCAATAAGAACTTAGATCTTCGTGACCACAACCTTTGATTCACATAAGCTATGAACATTATGGCAGCATCCGGAACGATTTCCGGCACTGCGCAACTCAGCACATTTAGCTAAGGTTCGTTAATCTTATCAAAGTTCTATTGTCCTCCCACTTAACTTTTACGAAAAATTCCTTTTTAAAGAAACTTCACATTTCAAGCGACAAACCCTTTTGTCCTCAGTGTTATGGAGGAATATCCAATTGTTATTCAAAATAACCTACAAAGAAATGCTCATACGACTTTGGTTGTAAACATCTTACTTATGTTTAGCATACCAAAATTTAAGAAATCACAATTTGGGTTTTACCCCAAACCATAACTCATATGGTGTCATTTCAACGGATCAAGATGGAGCTCTTTTTAGTGTAAAAGCGGTAATCTCTAAAGCTTTAATCTTTTAAAACATAATGGCTGTTTTATAAATAACACCTTTGATCCAACCATGTCTCACAAGGTTTCATTACAAATCACAAACACTCCATATTCCTATGGTGTTTCGGAAGATGTAAATCTAGGTGTTTTGCTAAACTTGAAACTCAAATAAATCCCTTTATGATAAAATCATAATTCATTTATTTTCTTGTTACACTTGTAACTCAAATAAATCCCTTTATGATAAAATCATAAATCATTTATTTTCTTGTTACAATGATTTTCACTTCATCTTGAAAGTCTTTGAACATTTTCAAATATTTCATACTTCTTTCTCATTAAGTGAATATTCACTCAAATTTCCAGAGAAATCATATGAAGTTGAAATCCATCACTTACGACTAAAAATAATGGACTACATACATCAATATGTATAAATTCCAATATTTAGTCGTTCGTTCTTCTTTGGCCTTTGAACGAAGTTTCAGTTATCCCGAGGAAAGTCTCACAAGCGTCACTTGATCAAATCAAAGTCTCCAAAAATCCATGAAAATGGAGATTCTTCATGTTTTCTTTCCAGTATAATTTAAATGGCGATGTCACTTCGTAAGTGATCTTTCAATCATTTGTCTTGCGACATTTTAGCATTAGTTTTTATGGATGTGATTTCTCCAATTAGATTTGTAAATCATCCATCTTATATGGAATACAATAATTATTTGAACAACCTTTGTTCTCATAATACCTGATTTAAATAACAATTATTAAAACAAATCTTGAAGTCAAGATTTGATGTCAACGAGAAATGTAAACAACGGTTTGTTTGTTTTCGATGAACATCATCACATATTCTCTTGCTAGTTATTTAGGCCATTGTGGTTTATGAATTGCGTCGTTCCGTATGAAATTTCATACCAAACTAATTCGGTATGCAATACCCAAGAACCACATTTTTTAACAAGCAAAGAATACAACCATAACATAGCCCAACAACAATCTAAACTAGACGCCTCTAATTTATCCATTGCAAATTTTACGTGGCTTAGGGCTTTCGAAGATAGAACCGTTCTTACCTACGAATATGAACCACAACGAGGATAATAAAATTGTTGACAACTCGTTGCAAATTAGATATTGACTATAGTAGGAGAGACAGACACCCGCTAGCCACTTATGCAAAACTAGTTGCCTGTCAAGCGTGGAACAGGTCTCATATGCGAGGACATGTAAAGTTTGTCTGGGCCGCTTCATCCCACTATGACACCAATATCCAAAGTACAACTAAGAAGCAATAAAATGATCATCATCGCCAACATAATCATATGTGTACTATCCGTGCAAAGCATCTACACATAAACCTGGCTTTGCTACCACTGAAGGGTTCGCAACATAGAAAACAAAATTTTTCCTATGATGGGAACAAAGCACCAAGATCTATCTACTAGATACAAGCAACGAGTGGATATACATCCATAGAATACATACCCTCGAAGACCGTATAGCGTTAACAAGGTTGTACTCGTGGATGATGTAGTCGAACGCTTTCCGATCTCAAGATCGTGATGAAGTCCATCTGGTCCAGCCGGTCCAGGACCATCACGTCCAGCACCGCAAAGCAGTGGTGCAGCCGTGATCGCAGACACATCCGGGTACCCCGACAACCTCCGCGCCCTCGCTCCAGCGAAGCAGCGGAAGCAACAAATCCTTCTAGAAAAATTCACTGGGAACATGTATCTCGCTGATCCGAGACCATGGGGGAATTCTAAAAGGGGGAGAGAGATCCTTCGCGAGGAGGTGTGAGATGAGAGGAGGGAGTGGGGTGCCTTTTATATGGAGAGGGGGGGGGGCAGCCCCCTCCCATGGTGTGGCAGCGATGGAGGTGCCCCCACCTCTTCCACATTCATGTGGGTGGATCTCCCACTCACATAAATAGCCACCCACTCAAAATTCCACTCACCTCCATTAAATTTCCACCAAATTTAATGTAATCTCTCATTAAATAAAAATATTTTATTTATTTATTTATTTAGAATTTTGTTAATTAATTTAATTAACAAACATTCACATAAAACCCCTTTCTAGTATTCAATTTCACATGCAGAACCAGTTTCAGCAATTTCAACCGAAACAGTTTTGGTGTCTAGTGAAATAAATTCCTGCGCTTTCCCTTTTCTTTCTCTGGCATATTATTTTCTCCAAATGGTGTCGTTATCCCTTAAGTGTGTCACCCTACGGTTCGCGGATAATGTAGACATGATTGAGACCCCTCTCCGATCAAAAATCAGCAGCGGGACCTGGAGATCCGTACTGACTCCCACATATTAAACGATGACTTCTGTGATCGTGTGAACCTTATACGCATGTAACTCAATCCCTTTGTCTGGCGATATATTACATGTCCGAGATTAGATCATCGGTATCTCCATACCTAGTTTGATCTCGTTACCGACATGTATTCTTTTCTCGTTCCCATGATATAACATTCTAGTGATCAAATCACTTGCTTGCAAGCTAATTAATGTGATATCACCGAGAGGGACCAGAGTATATATATCCGTCATCGGGATGGAAAAATTCCACTCTTGATCCATGAGCCTCAACATAACACCTTCGTAGCGCTGAACCCTGTTACGGTGTGACGTTTGATGTTATCAAGATACTCTTCCAGTGTTAGTGATTGACATGATCTCATGGTATAAGGACTAAGATAACTTCGTATGATGTTATAGCAATATAAACACAATGACTTTGATCGTAATGCTATATTTTGGATGAATTTTCATCACACCATTCCAATAATGTTGTGACCTCGTTATTAACAATATCCAATGTCCACAATCAGGAAACCTTTGATCATCTTGTTAATCAAAGGGCTAGTTTATAAGAGAGGCATAACTAGAAACTTCCTTTTGTTTATTAAACACACATGTATTAACGTTTCCGTATTAATACAATTATAGCATGTAAAATAAACATTTATCATAAACAAGGAATACAATAATAACCACTTTATTATTGCCTCTCGGGCATATTCCCTTCAGCCTAGCTTGATGACGATGTTGATGGCGACGGTCTCCCCTCTCCGGGAAGGAATTCCCTCGGCAGAAATCTATCTGCCGGAGAGATCTTTCTCTCTGGTGTTTTCCGCCCCCAGATAGGGTTCCGTAGGGAAGATATAGGCAAAGGGGCGGAGTGGGAGGCCGGGTAGGTGGGCCACACATGCCCTACGTGCGGGGTCAGGTGGGCCCGCACCTAGGGGGTTTGGGCCCCCTGAGGCCCATCTCCGTCCCTCCTTCTGGCTTCCTTCGTCTTCTGGTAAAATAATATGTTTCCATATTTTTCTGATCTTCGCGAAATTGCACCGAAACGCCTTCTTTTCCATCAGAATCCAGACTCCGGCAGTCCATCCTCCAAGAATCATCCAACATGCATAAAAACATGAAAAGCCATAAGTAATATCTCATAATAAGACAAATATCAATGATTAGAGGTAAATTATGATATAGAATGGTGATGCAAATTGGGCGTATCATAGTACTCGAACGGTGGTCAGTCTAGCGATAGTTGAATAGGTTTAAAAGTAATATTCGCATTCTTTCTGTGTGTAGCCCTTAGCTACAAGCCGTGCCTTGTACTTCTCAATAGTACCATCAGTCCTAAGATTCTTCTTGAACACCCACTTACAGCCCACAGGTTTACAACTATAGGGTCGGTCTAATAATTCCCAAGTTCCATTAGAGAGAATCGAGTCCATCTCATTTTGGACAGCTTCTTTCCGATCATCTGCATCAGAAGATGCATATGCCTCAACAATGGATCTAGGAGTATCTTCCACAAGGTACATGATACGTCGGAAACGTATCTATAATTTTTGATGCTCCATGCTTGTTTAGTATCTACTTTTCTTTGCTTTGCTTTGTCTACACTTTGAGGTGTTTTTATATATTTTCTGTAACTAACCTATTAACAAGTTGCCACAGTGCCAGTTGCCTGTTTTCTTCTGTTTTTGGTTCCAGAAAGGCAGAAAATCAATATTCTCGGAATTGGACGGGACAAAAGCTAAAGTCAGTATTTTACCGTGGGCGCCATGAAGCCAGAAGGGGAGATGGAGAGGTCGCCTCCCAGCCTCTTTGCCTATAAGAATCCCCCAATGCAGAAACCATAGGCACCCAATCAAAACTCCACAAAACCTTCTATAGCCGCCGCCACCGTCTTCCCTAGATCGGGGGGATCTGAAGTTCTTCCCGGCACCCTGTCGGAGGGGAAATCATCCTGTAGGCCTTCTCTCCGGTATGAAGCGTGAGTAGTTCCACCTTGGACTATGGGTCCATGTAGTAGCTAGATGGTTGTATCTCCTCCTTGTGCTTTCATGTATAGACCTTGTGAGCTCTTTTCATGATCAAAATCTAATCTATTTGTAATCATGCATGTTGTGTTTGCGGGGATTCGATGGATATTGAGATTACTATGTCAGATTGATTAATGTTTTTGTCTATTTGATTCTATCATGTCTGTGTTTTTTGTGATCTTGCATTCTCTCCGTTGTTAGTAGCTATCTTTGCCAAGTAGTTGCCAGTGACTCCAAGAGGGGGTATTTATGCTCGATAGTGGGTTCATGCCTCTAGTTTCCAAGGAAAGTGACAGAAATCTCTTAGGTTGTAGATGTGCTGTTGCCACTAGGGAGAAAACAATTGTCTCTTGTTCATAGAACAAGTGGATTGTTTACCTTACACACTTTTCTTAAAGCAGTTGTCTGTTGCTTGCAACTTAATACTAGAGGGGGTTCAGATGATAACCTGAAGGTATACTTCTAGTCATAGATGAAGTTGGATGGCGTTCTATGTATATTATTGTATTTCCCAATCGAATCTCATAGGATCTTTTTGTCTGGTATTGCATTGTTATGCCTTGCTTAGTTCCTGTCAATTAGGCTGTAATTTGTTTGCCCTTCATGCCATGATGTTTATCTAAGGAGAGAACCTCTAGTGAACTATGGACCCTGGTCCAATCTTTACCATTGATACATCTTCCATTGTTACTTGTTTAATTGCTGCAAACCATTACCTTCCACACCATACATTTAATCCTTTGTTGCAGCAACCGGTGAGATTGACAACCTCACTGTTAGTTGGGGCAAAGTCTTGAGTTTGTGTTGTGCAGGTCTCCATGTTGCTTGCAGCACCTTTGGGGCGTTTCCTTATTCCTACTGGTTCGATAACCTTGGTTTCTTACTAAGGGAAACTTGCCTGCTGAACTGCATCATACCTTCCGCTTGGGGTCTCCCAACGAAGTGCTGCTGCACTCATGAAGCCTTTTTATGATGCCGTTGCCGGGGAGGCTAAGGACGTCTTCACAAGGGGAGTCCTTCACTTCCTTTCTCTTTACTTTGTTTTTAGTTTGCTTAGTTTCTTTTGCTTGGTTTTGTTTGCCTCTTTTCAGAAAACTCCAAAAAAATTATTCTAGCTTGGTTTGCTTTCTTTATTCAAAAACACAAAAAATTAGTTCCTGCTCGACCTGTTGCTGCTGTTTTTGGCTTGCCCACCTTTGCCAAAAGGAACTCTGTTGAGAACACTAAGTTGTGTGACTTCACTAGCACAAACAACAATGATTTCCTTAGAACTCCTATTGATCCACCTGCTCCTGATGTTACCTTTTTATGAAATTAAGCCTGCTTTGTTGAACCTTGTGATGAGAGAGCAATTTTCTGGTGCTAGTTCTGATGATGCTGCTGCCCATCTCAATAATTTTGTTGAACTTTGGGAGATGCAAAAGTATAAGGATGTAGATGGAGATATTGTTAAGCTCAAGCTATTTCCTTTCTCCTTGAGAGGAAAAGCTAAATAATGGTCGCTATCCTTGCCTAGAAATAGTATCGATTCTTGGACTAAGTGCAAAGATGCTTTTATTGGAAAGTATTATCCTCCTGCTAAAATTATATCTATGATAAGTGACATTATAAAAGTTAAACAACTTGATAATGAACATGTTGCTCAAGCTTGGGAAAGAATGAAGTCTTTGGTTAAGAATTGTCCCACTCATGGACTCACTGCTTGGATGATTATTCAGACTTTTTATGCAGGTTTGAACTTCTCTTCAAGAAATCTGTTGGATTCAGCTACTGGAGGTACCTTCATGGGCCTCACTTTGGGAGCTGCAACAAAGCTCCCTGACAATATGATGGTTAACTACTCTGAATGGCACACTGAGAGAGCTCCACATGGTAAGAAGGTAAATTCTGTTGAAGAAACCTCCTCTTTGAGTGATAAGATTGATGTTATTATGGCTATCCTTGTTAATTGGAAAGCTACTTTAGATCCTACTAGTGTTCCCTTAGACTCTTTTGTTGCTCAAGAAGATAAAGTTGATGTGAACTTCATTAGAAACAAAAATTTCAACAACAATGCCTATAGGAATAATTTTGGTAGCAATAACAATTATAGGCCTTATCCGCGTAGTTGAAATGCTTATCAGGGTAGATCTGGAATGCCTAGTGAAGAGAGGATTCTATAAGTTGAGAGATCTAGTAAAAACTTTATGCAAATACAATATGAGCAAAACAATATTTTCACTAAAACTATCATTTTGAAAAATATTAGAAGTTGAGGAAAAATCTATCATTTTAGAAGTTGAGGAACAATCTATCATTTTGAAAAATATTAGTCATCAGCTTGAGAATCTGAATAGAGAAATTCCTAGTTTACAATCAAAAAATTTGAGTGCTGAGAAGAATATACCCTCTTTGTCTGAAGCACGGTCCTCCTTGATTAATAAAATGGCTGCTAAACCTGAAACCATGGAAAATACCTTTGCTACTGCTCATTCCATACAAGTTACTATTGATGAAAATGTAAGGCTGTTGGCTCAACTTCATGCTAAGTGGGAAAGGGAAGCTAAAATTGATAGAAACAATAGTGTGTGCACCATCACTAGAATGGAGACCACTAAACCACAAGAAGACCCTATTCCTCCTCCTATAACGCCTAATCCCATTGAGTCTACTACTAGTGATGCTAAGTTTGAATTTGATATAGATGGTTGCAATATTTCCTAAGTGATTCTGTTTTTGCAAAAGCTTGCTAGAAGTCCCGATGCTAGAGATATGCATGTTTCTTTCACTAAACACATTATAGATGCTCTTGTTAAGATTAAGGAAGAGAAGTTAAAACACAAAGCTTCTATTCCTAGGAAAGTAGAAGATAGTTGGGAACCCATTATTAATGTGCAAGTGAATGACTTTTATCTCAAATCTTCATGTGATCTTGGTTCTAGTGTCTCTATTATGCCTAGGAAGATTTATGAAATGCTTGGTTTGCCACCTTTGGAAGATTGCTATTTGGATGTCCGACTCAATGATAATCCTAAAAAGAAACTCATGTGGAGTATTAATGATGTTCACATTATGGTTAACAATGCTTATGTCCCTGTTGATTTCTATGTTTTGCTTGTTGAATACAATGCTTCTTGTCCTGTTACTTTGGGAAGACCTTTTCTTAGAACTGTTCGTGCCATCATTGATATGAAAGAAGGCACCATTAAATATCAATTTCCATTCAAGAAAGGTATTGAACACTTCCCTACGAGGAGAGAGAAGTTGCTTTTTGCTCCTCCTTTGAAAGCAAGGTTTGATGTTAATGCTTCTTCATTTGAAAATACTTGATTCTTCTTGCTTCTTGTGCCTAACTTAAATGCGTTAAAGAAAAGTACTTATTGGGAGATAACCCAAGAGCTTCCTTGAGTCTTGGAAGTTATTACTTCAATAATGACATCTCCTTATCCTTTTTGTTTGCTTTTTGTGCCAAGAATGACCTCTAATGAGAGGGAAGTAAGATTTGGGGAGTTGCTGTCCCGAAACAGATTTCTGTCCTCCACCAAAAAAATCGTGAGGAGTCTCTGTAACTCAGATTGAGCTGAAAATTTACAAATAAATCCCCCAGCTTGTTATCTAACTTTCATGAGTTCAACACTTTTTTGATTTGAGCAACAGAAGGTCTTCAAAAAGTCGGTTTCTACCTGCTGGCCTGTATTTCTGCCATTATTTGCATTTGCTTCTTATTGATTCCTTTTTGAGTTATCTTTAGGGGAATTGAGCTTTTTGAAGGAGTTGCTATAGTAGAATGTGTTTTTAGTGAAAAGTCTTGCTATTCCAAAGCTTTACCTAAGGGTCTATTATCTTTTGAATACACTAATGTTGCTAATTAAGATTGTGTGAAGTTTTGTATGAAGGAAAAAATTTAGGTGTAGAGAAAGAATGATGTAATGAGATGAAGAATGGACAAAATCTCAAGCTTGGGGATGCTACCCCGGTGTCACCCCAAGAAATATCCAAGAGGTACAAGCTTCAAAGCTTGGGTATGCCCAAGGCATCCCCTTCTTCATCAATAAAAAGCTCAGATCTGTATAGACACTTTGTTTTTATTGTTTCATGCACTATTGTGTTGTTCTTGGAGCGTCTTAGTTTTTTTTTCTTTTTTTAGTTTGTTTAGTTTGCTTGAATAAAGTAGTTTGGACCCCCGTTCTCGCTGTGTTGTTTCAAATAAGTTGCTTGGTGTTGGAAAGGAGTAGGAAGTTCCTGCTTGAAAGTGCAAGAGAAGCTTGCATTGACTGTGATTTAGACTTTAGCATGACATGCTAGGTGTTGTTTTGACCTTATTCTTAGTGATTATTGCTGTAGCATGTATTATTCCAAACAATTGGGATTGCTTAGTGTGCCTTGAAGAAATTATGCGTTGTTTTAGCATACAAAAGTATAGTATTGTGGTATTCTCCTTTGATGCTTTGTTTGGGTTGACTTGGCACATGATCACACCATGTTATGACTCTAACAAGTCACCATAGCCTCTATGATCATTTAGTCTTTGACTTGTAGTACCACTCTATGCTTTGATTAGTAATGTTTTGTTGCTCTGCATGATTATGGCCATTATTGCTCTCTTAGTTGGTTGCCCCCAGTCTTTTGCTAGCCTCCACTTGTATGAGTAAGTTCTACTCATGCTTCCAGCTCCCAAGAAACCAAGTTATTCCAAAGTGTCCACTAAAAATTCCTAGGCATGGTGTTTTACATCATTCCAAGTATATTCTTGTTTTCATCTATCTTCCAATTAAAAACTATTTTGTTATGTGAAAACTTAGTGATTAAAGCCCTCACAAACTTGATGGCACACTTTATATTTCTTTGCCCCTAATAAACTTGAACCATTGTGTCATCTATGTTGTATATGCTTGAACTTATACGTTGGAATTAGCAGAACCGTGCTTTCACGGGAACGTTTTCAACATTGCACTTGTACTTTGTACTCAGTTGATATCATGCTCTTTTGTCTATGGATGTCACCGGTGTGAAATAAAGAGGGAACTTGTAAGTCCATGGAGTATGTATTTTGTGTTAGAGAAATGCCTAGGCCACTAGCCTAAGCCATGCCTAATCATGGTGGAAACTTGCAGCATCACCATAGTGAGCTATCTATGAAGCATCCTCAATAAAAAGCTATGCATATAGTAAATAAAAAGATCACTGAGATGCTCATTGTCTTCTTGCCTTGTCATTTTGGTTATGGGATAGCTCCTGTACCATGTGCAAGCGGTACCCTGTTGGCGGTTCTCTATTATACGCATGTACTTACAATGAAAAGAACTTGCAGGTGACTGGAGTTGCGTAGCATGAGGTGTGGCCCTCGTATTCAAGGGACTTGAGATTGCCAACTTATACTTTGTCAAGCATATACTCCATATTTGTTCACTTTAACATTAATCACTTCAAGATGCTTATGATAGGGGAAACGAGGGATGAAAGCTAACAAGTACCATAATTTTTGGAAGCTCTTTTTGAAACTTGAAATCCCTGCTTCCTTTATGAAAGGACTTTCTTCCACCATTATTTGAGTCTCCACCTTCTACCTTTAGGCACCATTAAGAGAGCATAGTTGTCATTCTGTGTGCAGTGACCCAAAACTTATTGATTGATTCATATGGTGATATTACTTGTTCTTGTGCTACTTGTTTCTAGTCACCCTTGTGAACTTTGAAGGTGTACTATGCATCTATTTGCTACTCTATGAGGGACAAGCTGATTGCCACTATGCTATGTTTTCTGTATTTGAAACGAACAAACATTTTTCAATGCATGTTATTCATGATCTTTGTTTGTAGCATTTCATGTTGCATGCATAGTTACTTTGTGTTATTGTTAGAACATCTTTCATGCACATGTTTAGAGTTCTTTGTTATGAGCTTTCAATGCTTGCAAATGGTTTGATCTTGGTTTTGATGGTGCATGTCACCTAAAAAATTATTCTTTTTATCACCTACCTACTCGAGGACGAGAAGGGTTAAGCTTGGGGGTGCTTGATACGTCGGAAATGTTTCTATAATTTTTGATGCTTCATGCTTGTTTAGTATCTACTTTGCTTTGCTTTGTCTAAACTTTGAGGTGTTTTTATATCTTTTCTGGAACTAACCTATTAACAAGTTACCATAGTGCCAGTTGCCTATTTTCTTCTGTTTTTGGTTCCAGAAAGGCAGAAAATCAATATTCTCGGAATTAGACGGGACAAAAGCCAAAGTCAATATTTTAACGTGGGCGTCACGAAGCCAGAAGGGGAGACAAAGAGGTGCCAGAGGGCCACCACAACCCCCAAGGCGCGGGCTACGGTGGACCCGCGCCTAGGCAGGGTGTGGCCCCTCCGGTCGCCTCCCAGCCTCGCCTCTTCGCCTATAAGAAGCCCCCGATGCAGACACCCTAGGCACCCGATCAAACTCCACGAAACCTTCTATAGCCGCCGCCACCATCGTCCCTAGATCAGGGGGGATCTGAAGTTCTTCCCGGCACCCTGCCGAAGGGGAGATCATCCCGGAGGCCTTCTCTCCGGTATGAAGCGTGAGTAGTTCCACCTTGGACTATGGGTCCATGTAGTAGCTAGATGGTTGTATCTCCTCCTTGTGCTTTCATGTATAGATCTTGTGAGCTCCGTTCATGATCAAGATCTAATCTATTTGTAATCATGCATGTTGTGTTTCCGGGGATCTGATGGATATTTAGATTACCATGTTAGATTGATTAATGGTTTTATCTATTTGATTCTATCATGTCTATGTTGTTTGTGATCTTGCATGCTCTCCGTTGTTAGTAGCTATCTTGGCCAAGGAGTTGCTAGTGACTCCAAGAGGGGGTATTTATCCTCGATAGTGGGTTCATGCCTCTAGTTTCCAAGGGAAGTGACAGAAATCTCTTCGGTTGTAGATGTGGTTTTTTCCATTAGGGAGAAAACAACGGTATCTTGTTCATAGAACAAGTGGATTGTTTACCTTACACACTTTGCTTAAACTAGTTGTCTATTGCTTGCAATTTAATACTGGAGGGGGTTTGGATGATAACATGAAGGTGGACTTCTATTCATAGATGCAGTTGGATGGCGGTCTATGTATATTGTTGTATTTCCCAATCAAATCTCGTAGGGTCTTTTTGTCTGGTATTGCATTGTTAGGCCTTGCTCAGTTCCTGTCAATTGCCCTGCTGTAATTTGTTTACCCTTCATGCCATGTTGTTTATCTAAGAAGAGCACCTCTAGTGAACTATGGACCTTGGTCCAATCTTTACCATTGAAACATCTTCCACTGTTACTTGTTTATTTGCTGCAAACCATTACCTTCCACACCATACGTTTAATCCTTTGTTACAGGAACCGGTGAGATTGACAACCTTACTGTTAGTTGGCGCAAAGTCTTGAGTTTGTGTTGTGTAGGTTTCCATGTTGCATGCAGAACCTTTGGGGCGTTTCCTTCCTCCTACTGGTTCGATAACCTTGTTTCTTACTAAGGGAAACTTGCCTGCTGAATTGCATCATACCTTCCGCTTGGGGTCTCCCAACGAAGTGCTGCTGCACTCATCAGTACATGATGAAATCATTACCAAAGGATGTTGCAATCCTCTGTTTCTTACTCCTCGTGAGAGGTTCATCGTCATCATTCTCAAGGACTTTCTCATGTGGTTGTTCAAAATTCTCAATAGGTGCACTAGATTCAGGAAGTATTTCAAAAGAAATTCTACCAATCTATGCATATGTTTCATAGGAAACACATTCTCAAAGAATGTTGCATCATGAGATTCCATTATAGTATCAACATGCATATCAGGTACCTCAGATTTAACCACAAAAAATTTATAGCCTACACTCTGTGGAGCATATCCTAGAAATATACAATCCGCTGTCTTAGGTCCAAGCTTGCGTTTCTTGGGTATTGTTATGTTGACCTTCGCCAAACACCCCCAAGTGCACAAGTACGAAAGTGATGGTTTTCTCCTAGCCCACTCCTCATAAGGGGTATTTTATTTATTCTTGTTAGGAACTATATTTAGGACATGACATGAAGTCAACAAAGCCTTCCTCCACCATGCCTTTGATAAACCAGCAGTGGCTAACATGGAATTCACCAAGTCAGTCAGCGTGTGGTTTTTCCTCTCAGCAACCCCATTTGATTGGGGCGAGTAGGGAGGCATCCTCTCATGAATAATTCCATGTTCCTCACAGAATTCATCAAATATTTTTGGAAAATACTCACCACCATGATCCGACCTAAGACACTTGATATTTCTCTCTAGTTTATTTTCAACTTAGGCCTTATAAATTTTAAAGTAGTCTCAAGCCTCATCTTTAGTTTGCAACAAGTAAACATTGCATAATTTAGTAGCATCATCTATCAACATCATGAAATATTTATTTCCACCTTTTGTCAACACACCATTCATCTCGTATATATCAGAATGTATGAATTCTAGAGGTGCCAAGTTTCTCTCCTCGACAGCCTTGTGAGGCTTTCGAGGTTGCTTTGATTGCACACAACTATGGCACCTAGAACCTTTGGAAATAGTGAAATTCAGAATTAAACTCATAATGGACATCCGAGACATCAAACCAAAATTAATGTGACATAAATGAGAATGCCAAACACTAGTATCATCACTAACACCACCACAAATATGATACGCGGATTTATTACAAAACTCTGAAAGTGAAAATCTGAACAAGCCTTTGAACTCATAACCTTTACCAATAAATTGTCCATGTTTTGAAACAACGACTTTATTAGACTATAACACAACCTTAAACCCATCTCTACATAGAAGGGAGCCACTAACGAGATTCTTGTTCATAGTAGGGACATGTTGCACGTTCCTCAGATGCACGATCTTTCCGGAAGTAAACTTCAGATCCACCGTGCCAACACCACGAATAGAAGCATGTGATCTATTCCTCATTAGGACGGATGAATCCTGAGCGACCTAATAAGAAGTGAACATAGAGATGTCAGCACACACATAAACATCAGAACACGTATCAATCCACCAACATGGTGATTGAAATACTGAAAGAACATTAAATAAATTACCATACCCATCAGTATTGCTAGCGGTCACGACGTTGGCAGTCTTCCCACTTTTCCCTCTGAGATCTGCACATTCTTGGCAGTCCTTGGAAAAGTGTCCGAGCTCTCCACATGAATAGAAACATAGCTAGGCCTTGTTCAGCTTCTTCTTGAAGGTTGTAGTCTTTTTAGGCTTTTTGAATGGGGGTTTATAGTTCTCTTTGTTCTTGCCGAAGGTCTTCTTCTACAACATGCATGTTGGTGCTAGACTAAACCTCGCCTCCTCTCTTAGCAGTGTCCTTAGCCCGAGACTTATCCTTAACATCAAGAGACGCTATCAGGTTTTCAACCGATATCTCCTGTCTCTTATGTTCGAGAGTTGTGGCAAAGTTCCTCCATGAAGAAGGAAAATTTGCAATAATGCACCCAACCACAAACTTGTCGGGTAAGATACACTTAAGGATTTCAAGCTCCTTGGCAAAGCACTATATCTCATGAGCTTGTTCGAGTATAGAACGGTTCTGAACCTCGTCAGATGTAGTTCCTTCAGGTAAACCCTCACTAGCCTCGAATACTTTTAGAGCTTGCAGCCACATCGTGGTCTTATACTGCCACCTCTTAAAATGAACACCGGTAAACTTTTACGGCTTCATTGCATCGGCCAAGTTCCCCATGTGTAACTTAGGAAATTGCCTATAATTAGGTTTTTGTATTGTAGGGTTATTAGGAATAATTTCCACAATTAATTCCAGAGTATAAATCATGACAGCAACAACTACAATCACGTGAACCTCTAACATACTAGATGTATTGATCAATATGAACAGTAGCAGAGTATATGCTCTAACAGCCATAGTAAAGCAATAGATCGGATCACAGTATATGTATTGATCGGTTGCCGATGAAGTTGTCGTTGGTGCAACGTTTGCTGTAGCATGTCGAAGAAGTCGGTGTTGAAGACGAGTCACCCGTGGACCAGGGGATCGCCTAGGAAGATGCGCCGTGATGACAAACTTGAGTAGTCACGCGGAGCGCTTCCCAAAAACCTTATTCGCCCTCTCCCATACATGATCACAAAAGCGAGTGGTTCTAGAGACCTGCTCTCCCGTTTGCCGATGCACACCGGCAAGCGGGATGGAGTAGACTACGGTGACGGTGCAAACAGAGAGGCTGGCAAAACCTTAGATTGGTTCGGTGTCATGCATTATGGAAGCCGCATGTCTAACTACACACATTTTTCTGAGTAGCAAAATAAAGCTCGACTCGGCTCAATTCCAACCCGCGGCACACGTGAACGCGTTGTGACGTGATGAGACGAGCGGGTGGGCGGGCGTGCGAGTGACGTCGTCAGCATTGAAGGAGCGTGCGTGTAGCTCTCTTATTGTCACTCACTTACAAAGTGGTGCAACACTCCACCTTATTATAAGGTGGTGCAACTCTCCTTCAACTTCATATATGGGACTAAACTTTAGCTCCCACTACTCTTGCCACACACATGTGAGCTGCCACCAACTTGGGCCAAATTACATATGGACTTTCACACACATAGGCTTTGAGATTTAGGGAAAATCTGAAATCACACATGGGTCTAATGATTTAGCAAATTATTTCTAATAACTATTTCAGCGGTGCCACCGGATAAGATTAGATAAGATTAGTCAACCATTCTATTTTCATTACCTCCTTTTCACATATTGCGCCTAAGACAACAATCAAAGCGCTATTACCCACGCTCAATTTCAGATTTAAATTGCACCACCAAGTTAGTCAATTTTATATATAGGTTCACAAAGAAACAAACATATCTGATAGTATGTTCATCTTTAAACATGCTTTCGTCTTGTTTTATAACTAAAGACGAACCACTTAAACCGATTCATAGTGGTGTAGAAACCCCCATATAAGCAAGTTAAAAGATAAAAGAGACAAGAGAGAGAGAGGTGAGAACACCACCAACTTGAAGCAGAACATGAAAAACAGGAGTTGCTGACACCTAACAGTAGGCGACCTAAACTACTGATAGGAAGTAAATGCGCCACCTTGCAAGACCACCGAGCCCCAATGCACCGCCCACACCAAGCTCTCATCAGAGAGGTCCGCTTGCCCTCTTTCTCTAGGTTGTGGAGCGCTGATCCTGCCAACAGATAGCGGGTAGCAAGAACGGTGACATCGAGGGAACGTGTATTAGATCGGATGTGGCGAACCCGGATTTACGGTCCGAGAATCCCCGTTATGCCTGTAATTCATGTTCCCATGATCAGTGAGCCATGAGCATAACCGACGAGTATCATTACAACATCCAGAAAGTAACGAGTACAAAACTTACATTGTTGCCATTATGGCGTTTACAATTATCAATAGCGGAAGTTTTCAAGCGCAGAGCCCATGTCATGCCTTAACCTGTAGGCAACTGACTGGAAAGACGGCGTATCTCGCATAGATGTTAGCAATCTCCATCATTCCTCTTGCTTCTCAAAGTCTGGCCAAGTAAATAGCCAGGGACAATGCCGGTGAGTACTTTGAATGTACTCGCAAACCACCTTAAGAGAACAATAATAACGGATATGCAATATGGTTGTAGTAGGATGGCTCCATAAGAGGTTCTTTTATAAAATAGTTTCTCTTGTAGATATAGCATATCTCTATATCTTTGTTGAAAAACTTTTGTAAAACATTTGGAAACCTTTTTGAAAAGTTTTTAGAAAACACTAGGATTGGGTCACCCATTTGTTTCTTTATCCCGGTCATCCCATGACCAAACTTCTTTTCTTCCTTTCCGACCATCCCATGGTCAAAACATATATCCTTTTTGACTATCCCATGGTCAAAACATTTCCAAAGTAATTGCTTTTCCGAAAATCCTTTTTGAAATCAAAACCAGCACCGCTCTACAACAACCTTTCTAACCATCCATGACCGAGGACTCAGCTATTTGAATAGATTTACACTCTGTAGAGGCTGTACACTTTACCCACACCATCCGAGTACCCTTCCCTGATCTACACCGATTGTGGGTCGAGTAATCGGTCAAGACCTTCGGAATGCCCACTCCAATATAAGAGCCTACCCTATGAGTCATTCCCCTCAACACCGGGACGTCGGGTACCGTGGACCAACCGGAGCGCATTTTACACTACACAAAGTGGGCACTTTCAATGAGGGGCTCATAGTAACGTCTGGCCGTCCTTAGACAGTTTGTATCTTCCCCAGGACGATGTCCATCATGGGCCTTTACAGGTGAAGGCCCAGCCTCCGGAGATTGACATCCCGCGTAGTAGTTGTGAGGTACCTATACCAGAATAGACAAACTTCTAGCCCAGCCCTGTCCCATTCCAGAGTAATGTGGTTGCACGGGTTAATTGTTCTGGAAAAACTGCACAGCCCGGTGCATTTTCGTAAATATTTTTCCTCTATCTTTCATCCAAACTTTTTGTAAAACCAAAATCTTTTTCCTTTTCAAACTCACTTGGCAGGCCAAACCTCGCCAAGGTTTTCTCATAAAATATTCTTGTAAGCATTTCCGGGGTCTTCACATCCCATAGTTTTGCTTTGGCTAAAACGGGGTTTCCAAAGGGGCATGGTGCTATACACCATCTACCATACTAGGGGAAAGTAGGTGTCATCCAAAGGGGTTTTAATTAATAGTACAAATGGTAATTAGCTGGAGGAGCCAAGCCACTACCAGGTATAAAGCATTTCACAGTAAACCAATGCACCTTGTATAAAAGTAGATAAAACATGCATAGTAAAACAGTAGGACAAATGCTTATGAGCAAGAAGGTGGCTTTCCTATCACCGGCAATATGTCCCTTGACTTCCTTAGAAAACCAGAATACCGAATACAATAATAATAAGAATAACCCAATGCTTCCTTCTTCTCAGCATCACACAATCGCAACTATCGCCGTTATCGAGCATACATGCAAACAAACAACACTACCATCAATACAATACATACAAGCATCAAACCATACAAAAAGCAAAGGATAAACACATGATATACATCATTAGGGTGCTGGATGATTGGTTTGATTAGATTGGTGGAAGATTTGGAGGCATTGGGAAAAGACCCTTTTGGATTCTTAGTCTAGGAACTACCTAAGAGAGGGTTTTTTGGCCAAGGACAAGTTCTGTATGATACCATTATATAAAAATGATATCATCAGATAGATATTGATAAAAGGAAACCAAAAAAATTGGTTTCACTATTTTATTAAATTCCGTTGATTTATAAAGTATTTTCTTGTGATTAAAACTCTAGTTTTAGGAAATAATTCACCAGAAAAGTTCTAGAGCTCCAAAAATTATTTACTTGGGTGATTAGGTAGTATTTGATGGACTGGTTCAAGAGGAGTTGGAATCAACTTAAAATAATTACCAAAATTCCCTCAAGAAAATCCTAAAGTCAATACTGGATGGTTTTTTGTCTTTTTCACCAGATTAAATCTACAAGAGCTTTTGAGGTCATTACAAAGACACAATTTAGGTATTTGAAATATATTTCTAAAGAAATTGAAATCACATTTTTGGATTTACAGAACTACTGTAGTGAATTTATTGGTGTACAAACCCTACACAAAAATGTTTAATTCACCAAAATTCAATACAGACTTAATAAATGCTGGTATCCTGGGGTAAATACTAACTGATAGGTACATGCAATATAATTCAAAGGAAACTTGAATCATTCCATTTGGGTATGTGTAGCTCCCCGAGGAGATTGTTTAGGGAAAATGACACATTTTAGTAGATTTTTGTCAGTAAATAATGAAATTTATTTTTGGGATAGGACCAGTTCTACATGTTGCACAAAACATGAGGGAACTAGTAGAAATTTAGATCTGGGCAACATTAGTCATTTTCCATTTTTATTTGTATTTAAACCAAATATGTAGTATCAGATCTGGAATTAAAACAGAAAAAGAAAAGGCAACAAGATGGAATATGCTGGTTACTGAGCGGGCCAGAGGGGTTTCGGCCCACATTGCATGAGGCAACATGCAGGAGGGGAGTTTGAACTCCTGCGGGGCGGGGCCTGGCTGTCGGCGACCTAGGGCCGGTGAAGGGGTACTGGGCGATGTCGTCCGTTAGATTAGGCGGGGATCAACTGCTGGCGGTCGTCGTCCACCTCATGGCGCGCGGCGGCGGGTGGAAACCCTAGGCAGGGCAGGGAAGAGAGGGGAGCTCGGGAGGCGATGAGGAGCTGACAAGGCAACGCGGTCGGCAGCGGGGAGCTCGGGAATGGGCGGCACGGCGATATTCGCTTCCGGGAAACATCTCACGCGATGGCGCCCAAACTGAGCTCGCCGGAGCTCGTCGGAGAGGCTTCTGGGGTTGCTGCATGTCGACAACAAGAGTAAGGTTAGACGCATGGGAGCAAGGGGATTTCAGGAGAGTGACATGCAGAGGGAGAATCGGAGGGATGGAGGAGATGTGCTTGTAAGGAGAGAGGAGGCCGAAGCTTCCTTGTTCATCTTCTCACGGGCAAGGCAGAGCAAGGGGGAGGGAGAGGGAGCTCTGGGGTTTGAGTGGGGGTAGTTCGGGGCAAATGAGGGCCGAGGGAGGGGCTGCAATAGCCTCTGGCTTAATAAACCAAGAGGGGGAGGTGTATGATGGACATGGTCCATGGGAGAGTTCGTTAGTTCAACACGTTTTGATTTGAGCAATAGAAGGTCTTCGAAAAAAATCGGTTTCTACCTGCTGGTCTGTTTTGACAGATTTCTGCTTTTATTTGCATTTGCTTCTTATTGATTCCTTTTTGGGTTTTTTTGGGAAATTGAGCTTTTTGAGGGAATTGATACAATAGCTTGTGTTTTTAGTGAAAGTTTTGCTGTTCCAAAGCTAAGCCTAAAGGTCTATTATCTTTTGAATACACTAATGTTGCTAATGAAGATTGTGTAAAGTTTTGTATGAAGGAAAATTTTCAGGTGTAGAGAGAGAATGATGTAATGAGATGAAGAATGGACAAAAGATCAAGCTTGGGGATGCCACCCGGTGTCACCCGAAGAAATATTCAAGAGGTACAAGCATCAAAGCTTGGGGATGCCCAAGGCATCCCCTTCTTCATCAATAAAAAGTTCAGGTCTTTCTAGACACTTCGTTTTTATTGTTTCATGCACTGTTGTGTTGTTCTTGGAGCGTCTTAGTTTTTGTTTGGTTTGCTTAGTTTGCTTGAATAAAGTAATTTGGACCCCTGTTCTTGCTGTGTTGTTTCAAATAAGTTGATTGGTGTTGGAAAGGTAGAAGTTCTTGCTTGAGTAGTACAAGAGGAGCTTGCTTTGACTGTGACTTAGACTTTAGCATGTCATGCTAGGTGTTTTTTGACCTTATGCTTAGTGATACGTCAGAAACGTATCTATAATTTTTGATGCTCCATGCTTGTTTACTATCTACTTTGCTTTGCTTTTTCCACACTTTGAGGTGTTTATATATGTTTTCTGGTACTAACCTATTAACAAGTTGCCACCGTGCCAGTTGCCTGTTTTCTTCTGTTTTTGGTTCCAGAAAGGCAGAAAATCAATATTCTAGGAATTGGACGGGACAAAAGCCAAAGTCAATATTTTACCGTGGGGAACACGAAGCAGGAGTACGGGACGGAGGAGACCCACCAGGGGGCCACACCGCCTGGCCGCGCGGGTGGGCCCACCCCACGCCTGGGGGGTGCGGCCGCGCTGGTGGCCCCCCTGCCTCGCCTCTTCGCCTATAAAATCCCCCGATGTTGAAACCCTAGGACTCAATCAAAAATCCACGAAACCATGTGTAGCCGCCACCACCATCGTCCCTAGATCGGGGGGGGGGGGGGATCTTAAGCTCTTCCTGGCACCCTGCCAGAGGGGAGATCATCCCGGAGGCCTTCTTCTTCATCATGCCAGCCTCCGGTATGAAGCATTAGTAGTTCCACCTTGGACTACGGGTCCATGTATTAGCTAGATGGTTGTATCTCCTCCTTTGTTCTTTCATGTATAGATCTTGTGAGCTCCGTTCATGATCAAGATCTAATCTATTTGTAATCATGCATGTTGTGTTTGTGAAGATCCGATGGATATTGAGATTACTATGTCAGATTGATTAATGGTTTTGTCTTATTGATTCTATCATGTCTGTGTTGTTTGTGATCTTGCATGCTCTCCGTTGTTAGTAGCTATCTTGGCCAAGTAGTTGCTAGTGACTCCAAGAGGGGGTATTTATGCTCGATAGTGGGGTCATGCCTCTATTTACCAAGGGAAGTGACATAAATCTCTACGGTTGTAGATGTGTTGTTGCCACTAGGGAGAAAACAATGGTCTCTTGTTCATGGAACAAGTGGATTGTTTACCTTACACACTTTGCTTAAAGAAGTTGTTTGTTGCTTGCAACTTAATATTGGAGGTGGTTCAGAGGATAACCTGAAGGTGGACTTATAGTCATAGATGAAGTTGGATGGCGGTCTATGTATATTGTTGTATTGCCCAATCGAATCTCATAGGATCTTTTTGTCTAGTATTGCATTGTTATGCCTTGCTCAGTCCTGTCAATTGCCCTGCTGTAATTTGTTTACCCAGGATGCCATGTTTGTTTATCTAAGGAGGACACCTCTAGTGAACTATGGACCCCGGTCCAATCTTTACCATTGATACATCTTCTATTGTTACTGTTTACTTGCTGCAAACCAGCATCACCTTCCACACCATAGAGTTAATCCTTTGTTATAGCAACCGGTGAGATTGACAAACTCACTGTTAGTTGGGGCAAAGTCTTGAGTTTGTGTTGTGCAGGTTTCCACGTTGCTTGCAACACCTTTGAGGCGTTTCCTTCCTCCTACTGGTTCGATAACCTCGGTTTCTTATTGAGGGAAAACTTGCTATTGTGCTGCATCATACCTTGCTCTTGGGGTTTCCCAACGGGGCGTCAACACGCGTAGAGGTCCCAACCTTTAATAAGGTAGAGATCCCTGTGTTTACAATGCTAGTACCTGGATCAATAGCTAGCATCCACAGTTAAGATGTAATATCAAGAAACAAAGGTCATAATACAACTTTATAACCAGGAATATAATAATTCATTACATCTTACATAGCTCATTTGGCTATCTCATTACAATGCAGCAGAAATAACTATATAGCATGGAGTCCTTCATCTTCAAAGTGCCACAGGCAATCATGTTGGTTGTAGACTTGTAATCCTAATCAACACACTTCACTAACACCAAACAAACCTGCAACATAATAAGTTACAGCCACAAGGGTCAATACATTTGAATTGTATTGGCAAGTGATACTATGGTAGAATGGTGGTATCTATCATCTATATGCATTCGGCTAAGTGGAGCTTATGCTTGCTTTGCTCAAAATAGATTTTCCTTATCATTTGAAAACACTAAGTTTTTGTTTATCAAAATCACCCAATGCATCTACCAATCAAAGATTGAAGATACTTTAACCCTTGTTCAACCACAAGTTTTTAACTTAGAAATTGGTATGAGGAGATTCTTGATAGCTTCCATGTCTTGATGCTCAAATTGTCCATTGCCAGGGACATGACTAAGTACTTAGATTTTACACTCTCGAGAGGTGGTACACTTTCCCCACAAGACTCGACATGCATCGAGACAAGATCTTTCAGAAGCCTTCCCTTAGACCAAAATGGAAACGCTCCAAACCTATCATCCCCTACCACCAACTGTCCATTTGGCTAAGTTATTGCAACCTATATGATCCAGGCAGAGCCCATAATGCCATGTGGCTGCACTAGAAGCTTCTTAACATATGGCATCTCAAATACCTTTGTTCCTGGGTGGCATTCCACAAGTGAGATACACAAGATTCACCAGTCCCCTGTCCTTGTGTAACCACTCAACAAAAATCCATCCAAGCAATACCATTCCACCCAGGTGATTCATTCACATAGTTGTTTTTTTAAACAAAACACAAGTCCTTGACTTAGAAAAATTCCATAACATGAATATAATCCACCCTTGTTTTCTAGTTGCTAAGCTAAGCATGATAGTAGTAGGAATCTTAACTTAGGAAAATTCTACTAAGGTTTCATCTACTAGGACTTCCCATGGCATAGTTTATACTTCAGTAAAAATTCCATGCAAGTCCTACTTAGAAATATCACTAATGCATAGTGAAAATAATGGGACAGAAGTATGAAGCATCACTTGCCTTTTTGGTAGAGAATATAATTTCACTCCTTGATCTTGCAATAGTCACACTCTTCAAATTCCACTACAATTCAATGAAGCAAGTAAATATTCAATCTATCATTCAAGCAATCATCACATAGAATAATAAAACAAAGCAATGCATGCAAGCATGCCAAAGATTGTTTTATTTGTAAAAGTGGTTTATAATAAGTTATAAACATTTTAAAACACCTATTGGTCATTTATAAAAGTGTCAAGGTCATTTATAAATGTGGCAAAACCATTTGATATTAAGTTAGTGAAAATGGTCACTTTAAATCATTTTTTTGGTTTTGTTAGAAATGATTTGAATCAAAGAAATACTTTCTAGTGTTTGACAAATATGTTTTTAAACACAAATGTTAGTGTTTTATGGTCAAGTGTTTATTATTAAAACCATTTGCAAAAGGTTTTACTTATAAACCATTTTTACACCAAAGCAATGTTTTATTTGATAGAAATGCCTTTAAACAAAGTAATAATTTTATAGGGTTCATCAAATATATTTTTAAATCCTAAAACTTGGTGTTTAGGGTCAGAGAGTTTAAATCAAATCATTTTCCAAAGGTTATACTCAAAAAGCATTTTTAACACATAAACAATATTTTTATTTAACTAGAAATGCTCCTATTCAAATATTTATTCTTTAACTTCACAAAATACACTTTTAAATCCATAAGTTGATTTTTATGGCCTGTAGGTTAAAAGCAAACCATTTACAAAAGATTTTACCCCTAAATCATTTTTAGAATAAATTTTATACACTAAATAAGCCTAAACATGTTTCTGCAAAAACAACCAATTTTATAGAACCAATTCATTAAACAAAGTGCATGGTTAGAAAGTACTCTTTTTGCTGATTCCATTGATATAAAATTTGGACATGTAGATTTAAATTTATGATTTTTTCAAATCTAACATATAATAGACATGTTTTCTGGTTTTTAAAACAAACTCTAGGCCACGTGTCTTGTTCTGATACGCTGATACCGGTTCGGCAGGATCGTTCAATGTGGGCTATTGGATTAAAAGGGAATTGCATGGATCAGATCTAGCATACCGTTTCACTTAAGTGATTCTATCCTATCCATGCGATCAAGATCCAACAGCTGCAGTGCATGTGACCAGGAATGGGCGGCATTGGCAGCGGCGAGTGGCGGCGGCACGCTCAGACAAGGATGGTGCCGGCGATACAGGAAGAGAGAGAGGATGTGGGGTGGCTCACCGAGATCTCCGTGGTGAGTAGATGCTCAAGGTATGCTTGGTTGGCGAAGGGGCACTCGAGGTCGATGGGGATTGCTCGCCGTAGATGCTACTGACGATGGGCGTGCTCCGGCGTCGACGTTGGCGGAGCTGCGGTGCGCGCTAAGGACAAATAGTGATGTTGTTATATGCGCACGAGTATTCTAAACACGCGACTATCATCCAGAGAGGATGGGACGGTCGGGATTACCGGGAGAGGTCGACGGAGTTGCTGTCGACGGCGGCGGTTCTCTGTCGTGGTTGTTGCCGAGGTTACGGTGCTCGTGCGGCTGAACGGGCAGCACAGGGAGATGCGCAAGTGGCTGGGGATCATTCTCGTGTGCTCTGGGGGCAGTGGGGCTGGCGGCGGTGGCCGGAATCGTCGCCGGAGTGCGTCAGGGACAGTGGGGTTGAGCAAACAATTCGAGCAGCCCTGTGGCCGAAAGGGAGGGGTGAGCGAGGGGAAAGAGAGAGAAGGCGTGGGCGTTTAGTACAGCGCAGTTGCTGGGGGGAGGAGGGTTAATCGCAGCATCAAAGTGAATTGAAGACGCGAAATTTTTGTAGGAAAAGGCCGGGGTGTGAGGAAGAACAGGTCACGGCGGGTGGAAACGATGACTGACAGGTGGGGCTGGCTAGTCAGTGAGTTGGAGAGGGGTTTGGTGGGGCCTACTCATCAGTGACTGCGCGGGTTCAGACATGGGTGAGGAAAACGCTTTAGGAGGGGAAAGCTATTTGTCTTAGTGGGCCTGGGGCCTGTTGGGCTGGTTTGTCTTATTTTTTTCTTTCCTGTTTCTTTTTCTTTTTATGTTTCTTTTATTCTGTTTCGAATTTGTTCAAACAATTCAAACAAACATTTGAATTCAGAACCTTCCAAACTTTTCAGTAAGTTTTTATTATGTTTTAAACATGTATTTAAAGTCCTTTTTAAGGATAATCCTTTATTTATTTATGGTTTACATTTTATTTAAAAAGGGCACTTTCCTTTATTAAATAAGATTTAATTAAATTTTCAAACCCTTATTTGAAATCCAATTTTCACCAAACCTTTTTAGTAGGTTTTATTTATTTATTTATTAGGGTGTTAAATAATTCATTTTGAATTATTTTTATTATGATTTATCAATCATTTAATTTGGGCATTTGTCGTTATTCCAATGAAATCAAATATGGTTTAAATTCCAAGAATTTTATTTAGATGATTCTTTGATTCTATTTAAGTTAATTAAATAAATTTTATTCCACTTGGGCAAATTCCAATTATTATTTTCCCATGATTTAATTTATCATTCTTATTAGGGATTTTTGTCTTTATTAGAATATAATTGGAATAGGGTTTAATTCCATATACTTTTATTTTGAATATTCTTTATCCCTTTATTTCATTTGGATTTGGATTATATTTACTCCATTTGCTTATGGATTTGGCCAAGATTTAATTTGGCTTTTAAGAATTCCTTATTTATTTATTTATTTCTTTCTTAATCTTATAAAATCCATATCTTTTTATTTAAAGATCCAAACTTGGTGATTCCAATTTGTATATTTTTATTTGATATTTGATTACCCTTTTAAATATCTTTAGGATTATTTTGCTCACAATTTGGTATGGATTTTAGATAGGAGCTTTATTAGCTTTAGAAATTTAGTTTCTTTCATCTTATTAAATTCATAATTTTTTATCTATGGTTCCAAATTAAGTGAAACCAATTTACATGGTTTTATAATATTTTTATTTATCATTCTTGATCATTTTTAAAATGATTGTTGCTGAATTTTTATATTGATCAATTCCATAGTCTTAGAGAGATCTTGGAAATGATTTCTTCCATTAGGGTTTTAGAGTTTTGGTTTAACTTTTCCAAGTTTGAATTTCAAGATACATTCATTGATGAATGCATTCCACTTGATTGATATTTTGTTGGATTCACTTTTCATTCAAAGTTTGTTCAAGTTGGGTTTTTGATGTTTCCATTTGGAATCAAAAGTTTATTTTCACCCTAAATTTCAACAATTATTTATTTTGTTTATTTATTTTTCACATTTCAAAATTTGGAAAATTTTGGGATGTGACAACGCATCACTTAGTGATCATTGATGTAGCATGACTTGTCCCAAACAATTGGGATTGCTTAGTGTGCCTTGAAAGAATCATGAGTTGTTTTAGCATACAAAAGCATAATATTGTGGTATTCTCCTTTGATGCTTTGTTTGGGTTGACTTGGCATATGCTCACACCATGTTATGACTTTGAACAAGTCACCATAGCCTCTATGATCATTTAGTCCTTGACTTGTAGTACCACTTTATGCTTTGATTCATAATGTTTTGTCGCTCTACATGATTATGGCCATTATTGCTCTCTTAGTTGGTCGCTCCCAGTCTTTTGCTAGCCTCCACATGTATGAGTAAGCTCTACTCATGCATCCAACTCCCAAGAAACCAAGTTATTCCAAAGTGTCCACTGATACGTTGGAAACGTATCTACAATTTTTGATGCTCCATGCTTGTTTAGTATCTAATTTGCTTTGCTTTGTCTACACTTTGAGGTGTTTTTATATCTTTTCTGGAACTAACCTATTAACAAGTTGCCACAGTGCCAGTTGCCTGCTTTGTTCTGTTTTTGGTTCCAGAAAGGCAGAAAATCAATATTCTCAGAATTGGACAGGACAAAAGCCAAAGTCAATATTTTACCATGGGTGACACAAAGTCCAGAGGGGAGACAGAGAGGTTAACCAGGGCCGCCACATCCCCCCTAGGCGCGGGTGGTCCCACCCCGTGCCTGGGTAGGGTGTGGGCCCCCTGGCCACCTCCCAGCCTCGCGTCTTCGTCTATAAGAAGCCCCCGATGCAGAAACCCTAGGCACCTAATCAAAACTCCACGAAACCTTCTGTAGCCGCAACCACCGTCGTCCCTAGATTAGGGGGGGGGGGATATAAAGTTCTTCCCGGCACCCTGCCGAAAGGGAGATCATCCCGGAGGCCTCCTTCTCCGGTATGATGCGTGAGTAGTTCTACCTTGGACTATGGGTCCATGTAGTAGCTAGATGGTTGTATCTCCTCCTTGTGCTTTCATGTATAGATCTTGTGAGCTCCGTTCATGATAAAGATCTAATATATTTGTAATCATGCATGCTGTGTTTGCGGGGATCCGATGGATATTGAGATTACTATGTCAGATTGATTAATGGTTTTGTCTATTTGATACTATCATGTATGTGTTGTTTGTGATCTTGCATGCTCTCCGTTGTTAGTAGCTACTTGGCCAAGTAGTTGCTAGTGACTCCAAGAGGGGGTATTTATGCTCGATAGTGGGTTCATGCCTCTAGTTTCCAAGGGAAGTGACAGAAATCTCTTCGGCTGTAGATGTGCTATTGCTACTAGGGAGAAAACAACGGTCTCTTGTTCATGGAACAAGTGGATTGTTTACCTTACACACTTTTCTTAAAGCAGTTGTCTATTGCTTGCAACTTAATACTGGAGGGGGTTCGGATGATAACCTGAAGGTGGACTTCTAGTCATAGATGCTTTTGGATGGCAGTCTATCTATATTGTTGTATTGCCCAATCGAATCTCATAGGATCTTTTTGTCTGATATTGCATTGTTATGCCTTGCTCAGTTCTGTCAATTGCCCTGCTGTAATTTGTTTACCCTTCATGCCATGTTGTTTATCTAAGGAGAGCACATCTAGTGAACTATGGACCCCGGTCCAATCTTTATCATTGATACATCTTCCATTGTTACCTGTTTACTTGCTGCAAACCATTACATTCCACACCATACGTTTAATCCTTTGTTATAACAAATCGATGAGCTTGACAACCTCACTGATTCGTTGGGGCAAAGTCTTGAGTTTGTGTTTTGCAGGTCTCCGCGTTGCTTACAACACCTGTGGGACGTTTCCTTCCTCCTACTGGTTCGATAACCTCGGTTTCTTATTGAGGGAAAACTTGCTACTGTACTGCTTCACACTGGTGCTTGACGTGGGAGATCTTCGTTGGAAACCCCAAGAGCAAGGTGTGATGAGCACAGTAGCAAGTCTTCCCTAAGTAGAGACAGAGGTTATTGACGACCCACAAGTATAGGGGATCGCAACAGTCTTCGCGGGTAGTATTACCCAATTTATTGATTCGACACAAGGGGAGCCAAAGAATACTTGCAAGCCTTAACAACTGATTTGTCAGTTTTCAGCTGCACCTGGAAATAGTTCTTGCTCACAGAAGTTTATCATTAGCAACAGTAAAGCAAAAGCAGCAGTGAAACAGTAGCAATAATAACAGTAACAGTAACAGTATGATTCGAGTGCGGTAGGCATAGGGATGGATGGACGGGCATTGCATGGATGACTATAAACATGTAACTTCAAGATCTAGGGTATTGCAGATAAATAATAACAATCATACAAGTACTAAACAATCCTAGGCATGTGCTCCAAATATAGTCATACGTGCTCGCAATGAGAACCTGCACAACATCTTCTATCCAGCAAGCCCGTGGCAGCAGGGCCTCTAGGGAACTACTGGCAATTAAGGTGCTCCTTTTAATAGAGAACCGGAGCAAAGCATTAACACTCCGTGAACACATGTGATCCTCACACCACAGCCATCCCCTCCGGTTGTCCCAATTATTGTCACTTTGGGGCCTTTGGATCCGGACAATGATATGTGTACACAACTTGTAGATAAGATCACAAACAATACTATCATAATGATTCAATAATAAGTTCAGATCTAAGATCATGGCACTCGTGCCCTAGTGACAAGCATTAAGCACAACAAGTTGCAACAAAGTCAAATAGCACTAATATAGATACTAGGCACTATGCCCTAACAGATCTTATTTGATTACATGGTAGAACTCATCCAATCCCTACCATACCCAAGCCAACAACAGGGGATTACTCACTCATGGATGCGGGAAACATCGGTGGTTGATGGAGATGCGTTGGTGATGACGATGGCGATGATCCTCTCCAAATTCCCCGTTCCGGAAGGGTGCCAGAACGAAGTTCCTGGATCCGAATCTTGGTTTCTGGTGGTGGTGGCGGAGCGGAACTCTTTTTGAAAAACTATCAAACCCCCCTCGGTTTTTAGGTCGAAAGGCAACTTATAGGCGCAGAGGGAGGCCGAGGGGGTGCCTGGGGTGGCTGCACCCCCGCAGGCGCGGCCAATGGTGGGCCCGCGCCTGACATGGGTGTGGGCCCCTAGGCTCCTTGTCCGTCTCATCTTCTAGCTCCGTGGATCTTCTGGTGAAATATAATTTTTGGCATATTTTCCGAGATTTTTCCTGATAGTTCATTTTCTGCACAAAAACAAGACACCAAGGTAATTCTGCTGAAAACAGCGTCAGTCCGTGTTAGTTGTATCCAAATCACACAAGTTTAGAGAAGAAATAGCAAAGTGTTCGAGAAAGTAGATACGTTTTGGACGTATCAACTCCCCCAAGCTTAGCTTATTGCTTGTCCTCAAGCAATTCAGTTGAAAACTGAGTGCGATAAAAGAACTTTCACGAACACTTTGCTTCATATGATGTAAATATTCTCAGCATAGGAGTAGATGCTTAAACTATTCATAATAAGAAGTATGCAACTAAGTCTACTCAATAGTCATTGCAAGCTATGAAGAGAAACCAACTCAATAATAATAAGTAGCATGGAACATAAACATAAGTAACATTGCAATGCTCATAGTAAGGTATGATAAAGTGGTATCTCGCTTTCCTTTGTTTAAAGAGCACAATATAAATGCCAAGGCACCTCTGAAGTTCAAGTGAAGACTAGAGATAAAGATATCAGAGATACAAGAATCAAAGTCATGACATAATTAACCAAGTTTTGGAACAAACACAAGAATGACAACTATGCTCTCAAGAAGGTGCTCATAGAATAAGTGGTGACTCAACAAAGTTGTGAGAAGGTTTTGAAAGGCTTCCAAATGCTAAAAGGAAGGTACTCATTAGCTTTGAGCTCTCATTGCCCCTATCATAGGCATCTTCATGTGGTTAAGGTGAAAGTGAGGTCCACTCTGAATCATATGCTTGACAGACCATAGAATGGAAATCCCAAGTCCCTTGAGTACGAGGGCCGCTCCGCATGCTACTCAACTTTGGTTACCCACAAGTTCTTGTCATTGTTCATACATGCATATCATAGAGAACCGCCAACGGGGTACCCCTTGCACATGGTACAGGAGCTTTCCCATAACCAAAATGACAAGGCAAGCAGACAATGAGCATCTCAGCAATCTTTTTATTTACCATATGCATAGCTTTTTATTGAGGATGCTTCTTAGATGCTCATTATGGTGATGCTGCAAGTTTCCACCATGATTAGGCATGGCTTAGGCTAGCGTCCCAGGAGTTTCTCTAACACAATGTATAAACTCCATGAACTCACAAGCTCCCCTTTTATTTCACATCGTCGACATCCGTAAACAAAAGAGCAAAGTATCAACTAGATAGGATATCCAAAAGGTGTTGAAAACGTTCCCCGTGACAACACAGTTCTGCTGACTCCCAGCATATAATTAGCAAGCATATAAATTTCATGGACTAGTCACAATGGTTCAAGATTATTAAGCGCAAGGAATAAAGTGTGCCATCAAGTTCATGAGAGATTTACTAACTAACTTTCTCAAAATAGACAAACATTTTATTTTGGAAGAAAACACGGCATATGGAATATGCGCTAAAGTAGCAAATGATGCTAATAGGTAGGTATGGTGGACAGAGCTGGCAATATTGGTTTTGGGGAGTTGGAAGCACAGGTAGAGCACATACTCAGTGCAAGTGAAGGATAGCAATAGAGAGAGAGTGACAAATGAGAGAGCAATAGCTGTCATAATCATGCTTGCAACAAAACATGACTAATTATGGCATGAAAGTGATACAAGAACTCCGAGGCAAAATAAATCATCGAGGCTTACTGACTATTGATTAGTCATATGCATGCATGAGAATGTGCCAAGTCGATTCACATGAACAGTCACAAGAGGATACCACAATATCATACCAAAATATGAATAAAGCAATGCAAGCAAACATTCATATGACATGCTACAAACTATTAGCAAGCTAGAGCTAATCATAGACAAGCAAGAACTACTAAGCATGCATAATGACATACACCTTACACATACAGGCTAAGCATGCTCACAATGATGAGTATATGTTCAAAAAGTAAACAAATAGAGTTCGTTACCAGCCTCTTACTACACCTCGAGTTGTCTTAATCTTCATTATTGCCCTTCACTTGTGTGACTTGAATAATAACATGAAACCAAACTCCACTGAGGACGGCTGAACCCTGCAAAGAACTCACAAAACCAAAGAACAACAACAAATATTTTTGGTGTTTTTGATTTTTTAGAAACAAGCCAACAAAGCAAAAACAGCAAAGCAAAAACAAACATACGCTCCAAGAACAATACAACTGTGCATGAAACAATAAAAACGAAGTGTCTAGAAAGACCTGAGATTTTTATTGATGAAGAAGGGGATACCTTGGGCACCCCCAAACTTTGATGCTTGTACCTCTTGAATATTTCTTAGGGTGACAATGGGTGGCTCCCCCCAAGCTCGAGATTTTGTCCATTCTTCATCTCATTACATCATCCTCTCTCTACACCTAATTTTTTTCCTTTATACAAAACTTCACACAATCTTCATTAGCAACATTAGTGTATTCAAAAGATAATAGACCCTTAGGTTTAGCTTTAGAACAGCAAAACATTTCACTAAAAACACAAGCTACTGTAGCAACTCCTTAAAAAAGCTCAATTCCCCAAAAGAGAACTCAAAAAGGAATCAATAAGAAGCAAATGCAAATAATGGCAGAAATTTGTCAAAACAGACCAGCAGGTAGAAACCGATTTTTTTCTAAAATCTTATGTTACTCAAATCAAAAAGTGTTGAACTAACAAAAGTTAGCTAACATACTAGGGGATTTATTCGTAATGTTTCAGCTCAATCTGACTTACAGAGACTCCTCACGAATTTTATGGTGAACGATAGAAATCTGTTTCGGGACAACAACTCCCCAAATCTTAGTTCCCTCTCATTAGAGGTCATTCTTGGCACAAAAAGCAAACAAAAAGGACAAGGAGAGGTCATTACTAAACTAATAACTTCCAAGACTCAAGGAAACTCTTGGGTTATCTCCCAACAAGTACTTTTATTTAACACATTTAAGTTAGGCACGACAAAGAGCAAAGATTGGAAAGGAGAAAAATAAAAGTGAGCAAGTATAACCACAGTGAAAGCATTATTTTGTTCATTAAAATCCTTTTGTTAACAAGGTTGATCAAGTATTGTTACCAAACAATCTTATATGAAACAAAACTTTGCAATCCATAAGGTGATTATGTTACCTCATACTTGATAGAAATGGTCCCAATCATTATATTTTCAAAATTTTCTTGTGGAATGGGACAATATATTCCTCCAACCTTAATGCTCTCAATATTTTTAATGGAATTCAGGCAATAGCTCTTAACAACCTTCTTGGGGAAATAAACCGTATGCTCTTTGTCATCAATATTGAATGTTACTTTTCCTTGATTACAATTAATTACCGCACCTGCAGTATTAAGAAAAAGGTCTCCCAAGAATAATAGACATATTATCATCTTCAGGCATCTCAAGCACAACAAAATCAGTTAAAACCATGCAATTGTGAGCTACTTGAACAGGAACATCCTCACATATACCAACAGGAATAGTAGTTGACTTCTCAGCCATTTGCAAAGATATATCAGTTGGTATCAACTTTTCTAGCTAGAGCCTCTTATAGAGCGATAAAAAGGCATAACACTAACTCCAGCTCCCAAATTACATAAAGCAATTCTAATATAATTGTTATTAATAGAGCAAGGAATAGTTGGTATACCTGGATCACCAAGTTTCTTTGGAACCTTACCATTGAAGGAGTAATTAGCAAGCAAAGTAGAAATCTCCTCATTAGGAATCTTACTTTTATTAGAGACAATATACTTCATATATTTGAATAAGGAGGCAATTTAATAGCATCAGTCAAAGGAATTTGCAAAAAATAAAGGTTTCATCCACTCACAAAACTTGTTGTAGTGTTCCTCCTCCTTTGACTTGTGTTTCTTACCTGGAAAAGGCATAGGTTTCTACACCCAAGGTTCTATCTCTTTACCATGTTTATTAGCAATAAAATCTTCCTTTGTGTACCTAGTGTTCTTAGTGTGCTTCTCAGGTTCTTCCTCACCTTCCTCCTTATCAGGATACTCATTTTTATCATTACCACTCTCAGTTTCAGCATCAGAGACAGATATACTATTAGGATCTACAACAGGTTCAAGTGGTTCCTCAACTACTTTATGTTTCTTTTTCTTTCTCTTAAGAGGACTACTACTATCTTCACCTAGTTGGGAATCCTGCTCTATTCTTTTAGGGTGTCTGTGGCACCCCGGATTTACGGTCCGAGAATACCTGTTATGCATACAATTCATGTTACCATGATCAGTGAGCCGTGAGCATAACCAACTAGTATCATTACAACATCCATAAATGTGACACCCCCGGGATTAAGGCTAGAAAAATCCCAAACCTTCATCTGAACATAAGCCTAACCTAATCTCGAAAGCGTACAGAGGGAGAATTGATAACACAATAGTGACCCTATGACACAAAAATTATTACAGCAAGCTCATAACTAAGCGAAGAACCAAAATATTACAAGCATAGGTCACTGACCACAAACATCAAACAACGGAAGGCAAATTATGCTATTAAGTATAGCGAACTTAACAAATGGCCTAAGAGGCCTGAAGCATAACGATGACGTCCAATCCATAGATCCCAGACTGCCAAATGGGAACTCCAAACTACTCGTCGATGTCGATGCCATAAATAACTCATCTTCTTTGGTAACACTTACTCTGCTGCAAAAGTATCAACGAAGCAAGGGTGAGTACAAGGTGTACTCCGCAAGACTTATGGCTGGTGGAGTTATTTTTCATAAAGCCATCTTTGTTTTGTAAGACGAAAGGGAGAAGAATCTCGACTAATTAGAATATTTTAAAAGGGGATAAGAGAGCGGTATCACTAGATTTGATCATCTTTTGATATCCACCGAATCATCATCAGCTGAACCTATCTAGGATCACCCCCTCGATCCCTGAGGAAGCATCCTTAAGCACACATTATTTAACTTGCCAAGTTTTACGATTAGGTTAAAGTTCTCTATGATCTTTGAATCTGGTCTCCAAGTTCGTCCATAACCGTGGACACGGCTTTTCGAAAAGATTTAACCCTTCAGGGGTGTACAACTTTACCCACACGTACCAAAGGATTCTTAATGCCAAATATTATTAGCCCTGTTCCTCGGAAGGCCGAAAGAGAGTGGTTGGACACGACCTTTACCTTGCTTTCACTGAGACCATGAGTCACGCACTAGGGACATGCCGCCGTAACGGGTCGAGTCCCGAAGCCGGTCCCTAATGATGTGTGCGGGGTTCAAGATTACGGATGTCGGGCATCTCTTGTTCCCGGCCACGCTTACCTACCTGTTATGAATGCACCTCCATCACCTCCATTCAAGAACAACCAAGATGCGTATGTCGAATGGAAAGCCTGAACTATGTGACTCATGGAATCTACTAGGCAAGTTAGTTGGTCGAGGGGGTTTCCAGGCCCCCGTGTGGCTGTACGCTCATCTTGGACCATAGGCAAGAACTCAGGTCCTAGTAGAGGCAAGTATGGGAGTGAAAGAACCACAACCCTTCATGGCCTCCCATACAAGCCTTAGCATGTTTAACTTTCATCTCTGATCATACCACGTTATCCTGTCAAACTAGGTTCATTTGCAGCTCTGGACCAGCGATAACAACTAAGCATGGCTAAGCACAACAGATGTAATAGCTCTAGCAACGCTTCACAAGCCAAACCTTAGTTATGGTAGGAGCAGTGGATCAGGAAATATAGGCTTTAAAGGTAACATGCATCAGATAGGATTTCTCCATCTATCGATAAAACACTTTGGAATCATATGCACATGGCAAGAATTGAAATACTTGAAATCATAGGATTATATCATGTGTGGGGCTTCGCTTGCCTTTGCCAGTTGATATCCAGAAAGCAGGGCTCCGGACATCTGGTACTTGACTTGATTACAGTTGGTCAAGTATTGGTCTTCGAGCTTCGACGGTGTTGATCTCGGTCTTCGATCTCGATCTTGATTCCGATATCGTATTCTACCGGAAAAGAACCAAATAGCGGAAAGAGAGGGAAACAATCAACATATGGCATCGATGCAATGCTCAATCAAGGATGATGATATGAAAAGTTAAAAGTTATTGAAATTGAAACCCTAAACATGCTCGACCATTTTAAACAGGGTCCGAGAGGTGCAAACCCTAGAACACGGGATCATCGGAATCACCTGTGGGGTTCATTTTGTTCTTATAATTATACTTATCATTAAAGTTGTTGAACAATGCATGATTATAGCTTAATTAGATATTTCCCATTTTTCTAAATTTTTTGATATATTATACATATTTTTCTGACTTATAAATAATTACTTGAATTTACAAGTTTATATTCATTTTCTAAAATTATTAAACCATTTAAAACATATACTGTGTCATTATGACATTAGCACAGGGGCGGGGGTTGTTTCTCACTAGGGCAGAGGCTACCCAATGTGGCTGACAGAGGGGCCCTAGGCCACCTCAGCCTCCATGTTGGCAGGTGGGACCCAGAGGGGATTTGACTAGGGCTGATCCGCGCGCGCTGGCGTCATGGTGACGTCACCGACGATGGTTAGCCATAGATTGGCGGCGGGGCAGCGTTTGAGGACGAGTGGGGATGCGCGGTTGCTATGTCTCGAAGCGGAGAGACGCGGGGAGTCTAGCTACGGTGGCGCCGCCCAGAAATGGTTGCCGGAGAAACCACGACGGCCGACGGCAGCTCTCGGCGATAGAGCGAACTAGAGAGGGGAAACGTGAGATGGTGCTGGAGCACCGCATGCACACCCTGAGCGCGTTGATGGTGGTGATGAGGCCGGAGGAGCTCTAGAACGGTGGCGATTTGCGATGACGGTGATGGCCGGAGTTGGGGACGGATCGGTCCATTGCGGGGATTGGAGGCTCGCCGGCTTGCACGCTTCAGCCAAACGACAGAGACGAGCTAGTCGAAGCTTCCAGGAGCCACGACTAGTATCGGGGCGACCGAAAACGACGGCGACGAGCGGCACCTGTGTTGACTAGGGTTCGGGTTCGCCGCAGAGAGTAAGAGAAAGAGGGCGCTGGGAGGGGATAAGACCAAGGGAAGGGAGAGAGGCGTGCGGGGCTCATCCTTATCCTCTCCTCCGGGCGGGATGAACAACGGAGAAGGAGCGCTGCAGATCGACGGTGTCGACGTCGCCAAGCAGCTGCTTCACGCGAGCGAGGAAGACGACGAAGGAAGGGTCGAAGCGGTGTCAGGCTAAGGACGGGCTAGCGTGGGCCAAGATGGGCCGCAGGGAAGCAAGGGCGGCGGCTGTTGGCCACTGCATGTGGGCGATAGGGAGAGAGGGGAGAGGAGCTGGGCTCGGCCCAGCTAGGGTAGATAGATGTTTTTCTTTCCAGAAATGTTTTTTCTCTTTCTGTTTTGCTTTCTCCTTTGTAGATTCAAATTCAAATCTGTTTTGTATAATTTTAGAAATACCAAAACTTTTGTAAATATTTGAAATATTGCTGGTGCCCTTATAACTATTTGGGTTCCAACTATTTTGAGGTTTTCAAAATTCAAAAGCCATTTTGAATAGATTCAAAGGGAGAAAGAGATTGGGGTTTAGGGTTTTGAGAGCATTTTTATTTCATGCATACATTTTAAATGATGATGCTCATGAATGCACATTCAAATCCTAATTGCCATTTAATAAAACTAGGGTTGTTACAATTCTATCCCCCTTAAAAGGAACAGGGTTACACTAAACTTCGACGATCTTCTCTAAGAGGTTGATCCTTCAACCATGACGAATGGACGAAGCGCTTCATAATCTTCGAGGTGGCTACTCACACTAAGGAAGAGAGAGAATGACATGGAAACACAAACTGAGTATCTCATGGTTAACTCATGGATAGATGCTTCACAAACATCTCTAAAGCCAATGACATGAAACACGTCAAGGTAACAGAGGAAACAAAAGGAGAAGGTTTCAAGGTCACAGATAATTGGTCTTCATAAGGATTGAGACCATGGAAAAATACAGAAGTGTTTTGACTTCTAAGGGAAGGAGACTTCCAATATATAGAGAAAGGAACACAGACTTCGGGAGGTGAACCTCTACTAGATAGCTTAAGTAGAACTTCACAGGTGAGAGAGATAGATACCAACAAAACCAAGCCGTTGAACACTTTTAACACAGAAGGGTCATTCTTTGGTTCAACAGAAGGCCAAGATAGAGAGGTGTTTTATGTAGAGGACTCGTAAGAGCCACAAGGAACATGTATCAAGAGAAATTATTGATTAAGAAAATCATGGTCGCTCTTCAAACATGTTTAATAAAGTGGGAAGGAAACTCTTTATTCATCCAGGGCTATCAAAATCTTTGCCAGAGATCATGATATCACTTTACACCACCAAGATGAATAGTTTAGAAGATTCCTGATGACACGAGAATAAAGAAAATTCATTCTCAGACTCCAAGTACTTGGCATAACAAGACGCTTGCCATCATAAAAGGGTCTGGAGGATTAACTTAGAGACATTTAGCAACTCTACTTTAAATGTTCTCCTTGATGTTCAAAACACCGATATCAAGCTATTGACAAGCCTTTAACCAGTCATCAAGTAAAGGTCGGACTTCAGATAGAAAGGAAACCATAAGAATAACTCCTATAATAAATCATAGAATATGCCTCATGAAGAATGGTTGTTATTGCTGAATCAAGAGAATATGACAAAAGGTCTTTCCGGCTAAGTGTGCCAACCATTACATCAATCTTGCTAGATGTATAGAGATACCTATGTCAAAACCTTGCGGAACACCAACCATCATTGTTGCTTGAGATTCAGCTTTGGTTAAGTGGAGAGATACTTCAGACTTAGCATATCCGAATAGAAAGTGTGCAACATTTACCACAAAGGTAAAGTTACTAGATTCTCAAGACATGGACTTCAATGTCAAGCTCCAAAAGATGAGCTCGATTGCGGAACCCATGTGATAGCAAGTTATCGAAAGCTAATTGCATCTATATGAATTGTTTGCAATGAAACACAACCGAATCCTGTTTAGGAAACTTTTAGGAGGATATCGAAGTTTTGTTGGACTTCTTATCTTCCATGACAAATCAGTCAGTGGCTTAAGATGCTTGGAGGATCTTCTTGATACGTGAAGGTATCAACCTACCATATAAAGAATTATTTGAACATGCTTGACTAACTTGAAATGATTTTCGAGGAAGCAAAGACAACGCTACTCAGATCCATGACGTCCTCTTTCAACATTTTGCGCACGAATCGGAAAAGGTTACTTCTAACATACAGAACACATGCTTTGAGATAACACGAAGATGGTTCTCAAAAGTTTCCAACATTAATGCCAAATGTTCTGTATGAATCTGGTATAACAGGGAGAGGATAAGGATGTCATTGATGGGCCCAATAACAAACTTATCTATACACTCCAAGAAGGTAGACTCACATGCTGTATGAACAAGGCATAGACATTGGTCAGCCCAGTGGACAAGTGGATGCACTCAAGTGGAACACCACAAGTAGAAACATCATCAAGATGGTCCTTGGAACTGAGTATGATTTAACGATAACCCAAATCAAATCAAAGGCAGGAAAGATAACATATCCACAAAGGAGATACTATCTTGCTTCAATACGAACACAACTATATATCCCTTTAAGAAGGAACTGAGTTGGATGGAACTTTTGTCTTACAACTCTCCAAGTTGTTGTTCAAGCTCAACCAACTAGTTCAAGGTTATCCAGTACGGATCCTTGGAGAAAGGAGCGGTTTGAAGAAACAACTTACTCAATAACCTGACAACACGGTCCTGTGGCAACACGGCGATACTTCTAGTAAGACATCCAGAATATCACGAACCACCGATATGTCACTTAGCTTGAGAGGAAACTTGCTTGGTACAGCAAGAAGACATACTCTCAGAGCTTCGGTATGAACCTAACTCTTTGACTGAGGAGAGTGCACCGGAATAGCGGACTTAGTAGCACAATCATCCTTTGCTTAGTGATAGGGTTAACCAATCATTCTAAGAATAGCACAAATGTCCTTGAAGTTCAAAGCAATATAAATTGCTAGGAATCTTAGTTGACCACATTATTATGCACACGCATCATTCACGAGCACGAAAGCTCGAGGAAGGGTGGTTAATATGTGTAAGAGCATCACTTCATTAAGAGAGTCATGAAACTCAGCACGACCTCTTAGTATAAAAGAGTGTGACACTATAAGGTGGAACAGAACATAAGCTAATCAACGCTTATTGATTTGCGGATTACAACACTTTGACCTGGTCTTAGAAATGACAAGGTACTGGAGTTTGTTTCTCCTGACATCCCGAACTGGTTTGTCATGATGGACCACAAGAGTATCTTGCATCAGAAGACACCAATGCACATTTACTACTTGGCTACCAACTGGTAGACAAAGGTCAGAAAACAACAAAGAAGGAAGAACACGCTCATAATAGAATCCCGAGATGTAGATGCATAAATCAACAATCTTCCGAAAACCAATTCATAGAAAAGGAAGGTGTGACAGAGTCACGAGTGTAGGAGTGAGACTCACGAAGAGCACTCTTATTGTGATCTTTTTGGTTCCATTAAAGAACATCTGCCATAACTAGTGGTAGGGGAAGTCCTTTATCGACATTATTCAATAGCGACAATATCCACAAGCTTGAAGGCTATACTAGAAGGTACTAGCCATCCTAAGATAATGTTTGAACATTTACAACAGGGGTCAACAATGGATCTTGGGTTAAAGGTCAGCTTCATGTACAAGATTAACAAAATTAGAATCTAGCACAATCAGGGATCTTAGGTTCAAGTCCGAGGGTTAAAACCCAGAGAAACGAATGACTACTACTTGAGTGACAGAGCGTACACTACAAGGTAGTAATCACGAGGTAGCTTCTAAAAGAAGGAAAAACTTCTGAAGTACCCGAACAAATAAAAAGGAGGCACACGAGGCGAAAGAAAACCTCGAGACCTAGAACAGAACATTGAGGAACCATCATAATGACGTTGTGGACCCTTAAAATATAGATTATGATAGAAAGAAACGTCTCAAATGAAACGAAATAAGGGAAACAAGGAACACACAACTGACTCTAGAGAACTTAGCACTAGGTCAAATGGTTGAGAACCGACATGCCTGAAGAGGCACCTAACTTTGAAGAAAGAGACAAGGTAGCAAAACTTTTCCAAATCAACACAAGATAAGGTGACCCAGAACTAGAGTGAAACTAGATAAGGAGTAAAAGAAGCATACCAGAGTTTTCGCACATAATTTTTCATCTTTGAAAATAGTTTTCACAAACACTAGACTCAACATTGACCAATAGAAAGGTTTCCTACAGTCGGTACTGCTCTGATACCAAAACCTATGACACCCCCGGGATTAAGGCTATACAAATCCCAGACCTTCGTCTGAACATAAGCCTAACCTAATCTCGAAAGCGTACAGAGGGAGAATTGATAACACAACAGTGACCCTATGACACAAAAATTATTACAGCAAGCTCATAACTGAGCGAAGAACCAAAATATTACAAGCATAGGTCACTTACCAGAAACATCAAACAACGGAAGGAAAATTATGCTATTAAGTATAGCAAACTTAACAAATGGCCTAAGAGGCCTAAAGCATAACGATGACGTCCAATCCATAGATCCCAGACTGCTGACTGGGAACTCCAAACTACTCGTCGATGTTGATGCCGTAAAGAACTCATCTTCTTTGGTAACACTTACTCTGCTGCAAAAGTATCAACAAAGACAGGGTGAGTACAAGGTGTACTCCGCAAGACTTATGGCTGGTGGAGTTATTTTGCATAAAGCCATCTTTGTTTTGTAAGACGAGAGGGAGAAGAATCTTGACTAATTAGAATATTTTAAAAGGGGATAAGAGAGCGGTATCATTAGCTTTGATCATCTTTTGATATCCACCGAATCATCATCAGCTGAACCTATCTAGGAACACCCCCTCGATCCCTAAGGAAGCATCCTTAAGCACACATTATTTAACTTGCCAAGTTTTATGATTAGGTTAAAGTTCTCTATGATCTTTGAATCTGGTCTCCAAGTTCGTCCATAACTGTGGACATGGCTTTTCGAAAAGATTTAACCCTGCAGGGGTGTACAACTTTACCCACATGTACCAAAGGATTCTTAATGCCAAATATTATTATCCCTCTTCCTTGGAATGCCGACAGAGAGTGACACGACCTTTACCTTGCTTTCGCCGAGACCATGAGTCACGCACTAGGGAGATGACGCCGTAACAGGTCGAGTCCCAAAGCCGGTCTCTAATGATGTGTGCGGGGTTCAAGATTACGGATGTCGGGCATCTCTTGTTCCCGGCCACGCTTACCTACCTGTTATGAATGCACCTCCTTCACCTACATTCAAGAACAACCAAGATGCGTATGTCAAATGGAAAGCCCGAACTATGTGACTCATGGAATCTACTAGGCAAGTTAGTTGGTCGAGGGGATTTCCAGGCCCCCGTGTGGCTGTACGCTCATCTTGGACCATAGGCAAGAAATCAGGTCCTAGTAGAGGCAAGTATTGGACTGCAAAAACCACAACACACCATGGCCTCCCATACAAGCCTTAGCATGTTTAACTTTCATCTCTGATCATACCACGTTATCCTATCAAACTAGGTTCATTCGCAGCTCTGATTCATCAAACAGATGGACCAGCGATAGCAGCTAAGCATGGCTAAGCACAACAGATGTAATAGCTCTAGCAACACTTCACAAGCCAAACCTTAGTTATGGTAGGAATATAGGCTTTAAAGGTAACATGCATCAGATATGATTGCTCCAGCTATCGATAAAACACTTTGGAATCATATGCACATGGCAAGAATTGAAATGCTTGAAATCATAGGATTATATCATGTGTGGGGCTTCGCTTTCCTTTGCCAGTTGATATCCAGAAAGCAGGGCTCCGGACATCTGGTACTTGACTTGATTACATTTGGTCAAGTATTGGTCTTCGAGCTTCGACGGTGTTGATCTCGGTCTTCGATCTCGATCTTGATTCCGATATCGTATTCTACCAGAGAAGAACCAAACCGGAAAGAGTGGGAAACAATTAACACATGGCATCAATGTAATGCTCAATCAAGGATGATGATATGACAAGTTAAAAGTTATTGAAATTGAAACCCTAAACATGCTCGACCATTTTAAACAGGGTCCGAGAGGTGCAAATCCTAGAACAGGGGATCCTCGGAATCACCTATGGGGTTCATTTTGTTCTTCTAATTATACTTGTCATGAAAGTTGTTGAACAATTCATGATTATAGCTTAGTTAGATATTTCCCATTTTTCCGAACATTTTGATATATTATACATATTTTTCTGACTTATAAATAATTAATTATTGAATTTACAAGTTTATATTCATTTTCTGAAATTATTAAACCATTTAAAACATATACTGCGTCATTATGACATTAGCACAGGGGCGGGGGTTGTTTTTCACTAGGGCAGAGGCTACCCAATGTGGCTGACAGAGGGGCCCCAGGCCACCTCAGCCTCCATGTTGGTAGGTGGGACCCAGAGGGGATTTGACCAGGGCTGACCCGCGCGCGCTGGCGTCATGGTGATTCCACCGACGATGGTGAGCCACAGATTAGCGGCGGGGCGGCGTTTGAGGGCGAGTGGGGATGCGCGGTTTCTAAGGATCGAAGCGGAACGACGCGGGGAGTCTAGCTACAGTGGCGCCGCCCAGAAATGGCTGCCGGAGCAACCTCCACGACGAGAAACCACAGAGGCCGACGGTGGCTCTCGTCGATAGAGCGAACTAGAGAGAGAGGGGAAACGTGAGATGGTACTGGAGCACCACATGCACACCCTGAGTGCATTGATGGTGGTGATGAGACCAGAGGAGCTCTAGAACGGTGGCGATTTGCGACGATGGTGATGGCCGGAGTTGGGGACGAATCGGTCGATTGCGGCGATTGGAGGCTCGCCGGCTTGCACGCTTCGGCCAAACGACAGAGACGAGCTAGGCGAAGCTTCCAGGAGCCACAACTAGTCTCGGGGAGGCCGGAAACGACAGCGATGAGCGGCACCTGCGGTGACTAGGGTTCGGGTTTGCCGCAGAGAGCGAGAGAAAGAGGGCGCGGGGAGGGGATAAGACCAAGGGGAGGGAGAGAGGCGTGCAGGGCTCGTCCTTATCCTCTCCTCCAGGCGGGATGAACGCGGCGAAGGAGTGGTGCAGATGGATGGCGTCGACATTGCCAGGCAGCTGCTTCACACGAGTGAGGAAGACGACGAAGGAAGGGTCAAAGCGGTGTCGGGCCGAGGACGGGCTGGCGTGGGCCAAGCTGGGCCGCAGGGAAGCAAGGGCGGCGGCTGCTGGCCACTGCATGTGGGCGATAGGGAGAGAGGGGAGAGGAGCTGGGCTCGGCCCAGCTAGGTTAGATAGATGTTTTTCTTTCCAGAAATGTTTTTTTTCTATTTTGCTTTCTCCTTTGTAGATACAAATTCAAATCTGTTTTGTATAATTTTAGAAATACCAAAACTTTTTTAAATATTTGAAATATTGCTAGTGCCCTTATAACTATTTGGGCTCCAATTATTTCGAGGTTTTCAAAATTCAAAAGACATTTTGAATAGATTCAAAGGGAGAAAGAGATTGGGGTTTAGGGTTTTGAGAGCATTTTTATTTCATGCATGCATTTTAAATGATGATGCTCATGAATGCAAATTCAAATCCTAATTGCCATTTAATAAAACTAGGGTTTTTACAATAAATTAACGAGTACAAAACTTACAAAGTGTCCGTTATGGCGATTACAACATAAATAGCGGAAGTCTTCAGCGCAGAGCCCATGCCTTAACCTACAGGCAACTGACTGGGAAGACGGCCTAGCTCGCATAGACGTCAGCACCTTAATTCCTCCTTAACATCTGCAATCTGGCCAAGTAAATAGCCAGGGACAAAGCCGGTGAGTACTTTGAATGTACTCGCAAACCACCGAGACAAGTTAATTTAAGATAATGCATAATTGGCTGTGGCGAGAAATCTCTAGTCTATAGTTGTTTTTTGGAAAGACCTAACATTGGCATCTCTATATTTTGTTGAAAAATAGTTTTTGGAAAATATGCCTCCTTTTAGAAAATCTGGACATCTCCACATCCTTGTTAAAAAGGTTTAGAAACAGTTTGGTAGTAAAACCCTTTTTAAACGTCTTAGACCATCTCTGGTCAAAACCAAACTCTTTCTTATCTTTCCTTGTGACCCAGTCACATCCTTTATTTCATCTCAACATATCCTAAGGGTACTCCTAGCACTTTCCATTCCAACCGTCCTTGTCCGTGGACACGGCTATTAGAATAGATTAGACTCTGCAGAGTTTGCGCACTTTACCCATAAGAATCAATACATCCGTCGGGATTTAACCACGGCCCGCTACACTCTGTAGATAGGGGTTTGGATAATCAAACTTAGCTTTTCATTTGTCCATCCCTAGCAAAGGCGGCTTTTCCTTTTGGGTTTGTTCTCCCTGGCATGAGTATGTGGCACTATGGCCTTAGTCCTCCCTGCAGCACTTCCGTATACCCAAACCCTCGGCTTGGCAGTATACAATTGTTGACTCCACTTCCTTCCCTACGCCTAAAACATACCGTCCGCGAGAGACCCAATTGTTGCACCGACACTTCCGCCGGAGCAGGCGATGGAGGCCCCGGATCTACAGACCTGGAGTAGAGTCCACTCGGGCTTCCAGGGATTGCTCCCGTTAAGCAAGTACAAGCGGCCCAAGCTAAGGATTACAACTACGAGCTAAGCCCCAGCGCCTGGGGTAATGTGGTTGCACGAATAAATTGTTCGAAACATTGGGTTAGAACATCCCTTCTCTTTCTCTTACTTAACTTGCCTTTACTTATATTTCTCTTCATTATCTTTCTCTTCATCCACCTCATATGTTCTTTTGGTAAAACTTCCACTCGAAAAGGATGCCTCTTTCCAAGGGTTTTATTTTGAAAACCTTGCGGTAGGGTAAAACCCAAAATTGTTTTATTATTGAAAATCCAGGGGTTCCAAGAGGGAAGATGTTAATCATCTTAGCCTCGATCTAAAGGGGTAAAGATATGTGCCAAAAGGGGTAGGTGTCCTAATGGACACACATCTATAACTTGGAGGAGCCAAGTTACTCACACACTTTTATTTGAAACAAACCATGTCTGTGATTATGCAATTTATACACGAGATATAAAACAGTTGATAAACAGAAATAGGTTAATATAGGAGTTCAGGAATGGTGGCTTGCCTGTGACCAGTGAGATGTCCCTTGACTTCCTTATAATATTAGAATACCAAATATATCAATAATAAGAATAATCCCGATCCTTCCTTCTTCTAGGTGTCACACAATCGGAACTATCGCCGTTATCGAGCATACATGCAAACCAACAATACACCAATCAATACAAGGCATACAAGCAACAAACCATACAACAAGTAAAGGATAACTACAAGATAAACATCAGTAGGATGTTGGAGGTTTGAGATTGATTGGGTTGGGAGAAGCTTAGGGAAAAGCTCCATTTGGATTTGTAGTCTAGGAACTACCTAAGAGAGGGTTTTTGCTCAAGGACTTGATATGTATGATACCATTGTATAAAAATGAAACCATCAAATAGGTGTTGATAAAATGAAGCCAACAAAAGTGGTTTCACTGTTTTATCAATTTCCCTTGGTTTATAATGGATTTTATAGTGATTAAAACTCTAGTTTTAGGAAATAATTCACCAGAACTTCTCTGGAGTTCCAAAAATTATTTCCTTGGGTGATTAGGTAGTATTTGGTGGACTGAATCAAGAGGAGTTGGAATCTCCTAAAAAAATTTACCAGAATGCCCTTGAGAAATTCCCAAAGGCAGTACTTGCTGGGATTTTTCTTTTTCATCAGATTTAATCTACATAAGCTTTTTAGTTGATTCCAAGGACACATATTAGGTACTGAGAATACCTTTCTGTAGAAATTGGAATCAGCATTTTTTTGTAGTTACAGAGATACTGTAGTGATTTTATTAGTCATTAAACCATGCATAGAAGAGTTTAATTCACTAATATTCAACAACGGCTCGTAAAATTAGGAGATGCTGGATTCTGAAAGATATGGTTATGGGTGTTTGGGAGTTGGAATTAGGTCAAAACCTCATTTGGTTTGACCTAGAGAATTTCCTAAAATCAAAAATGGCTTGATTTTGTTATTTTTGCTAGCAGAAAATCTAGGAAGCAACTAAGGTGGGGCCAGTGGGACATGAAGGGTATGGGTTATACCTTTCAATACCAATTGGATTTACTCCCTTTGGAGATACCAAACTTTCTGGAGAAAATCATTGGTGAACTGGACAGATCTGGGTAGATGATTTATCACCTTTAACCTAGACATCATTTTGGTACAAAACTGGGTCTGCATGTTAGGTAGGACATCCAGGTACTTGGGAAATTTTAGATCTGGGTACTTTAAAGCATTTTACAATTTCATTTTGGATTAAATCAAATCAGTAGTTTGCAGATCTGAAATTCCACTAAAAAGGAGAAAAGCTGGGGTGGTCAACGGGCCAGATCCAGAGAGGAAATGGGTTGCGCGGCGGTTAGCGGGCCCAGCTCGCACTGGTGCACGCGGGAGGCTGATTCAAAGGGCCACGACAGGGCCCAGAGGTCAGCCGCACCAGGGGTCGAAGGGGTAAGGGTGAATGAGGGCCGCCGAATCTGAGGGAGATCGACGGCATGCGGTCATCCCCTTCCCCCAGATGCGCGGAAAAGAGGGGAAACCCTAGGGCAGGGATGGCGCTCATCGGGGGCTCACCTGGGGGCGGTTTCCGGCGATAGGAAGGTCGCAGGGATACGCGGTGTAGGGAGACGACTCCGGAGAGGGGCGGCAACACGGGATTTGATGCTCGGAGAGGTGCTCGCACGATGGTGGCCGAGGCGAGCTCGTCGGAGTTTGTCGGGGTGGTATCTGTGGTGCCTGCATGTCGATAAGAAGGGTAGTGTTAGGTAGAGGAAGAAGAGTAGGTCTCAAGGTGGTGACATGTAGAGAGAGTGGACCATAGGAGGGAGTACTATGCTCAGAGTTTGAGCAATGGCCGAGAGACAATTTTTCTTCTCCTCTCTCGCAGGACAGACCTGGGGAGGGAAGAGAGAGCTCTGGGGAGGAGAGTGGGACGTGCTAGGGGCAAATGAGAGAGGGGAGAGGAGATATACTAGCCTGTGGCCTTATAAACTAAAGGGGGTGGTGGTGGGTGGACAAATTTTTATTTAGACAAGGGCAAGGGTGCTGGCTGCTGGTTGGGCAAGAGGGGTGGTGCTGGGGCCTGTAGCTCGACCAGGGAGTGAGAGGGGAGTGGTGGCTATGGCATTTAATAGAGGGAGATCTTTTGCAAGATTTGGATGCCTCTCTCTCTCTCTCACTCTTAAAAGCACTAGGGGACAAAGAGGAGGGGAGCTACAGTAGGTGGTACTATAGCACATGACCAGAGAGTTTAGTGGGTGCTGTGGTGTAGTACTTGACAAGGTTTGTTGGTGTTTGGAGTTGGTTTGAATCAATATTGCCTTGGTTTGGCCAAATTGATCAAATGGAGGCTTGTGAAGGAAGTTACTAAATTTACATTTGACAAGGTGTGAAAAATGGTACTGGTGGGTGGGGTAGGTCAAATAATCTCTTCATGATTTAAATGGGATTTTCCTAAATATTATAACCCCATTTAAATGCACTTATTCAAAAAGTGCAGAAATAGATTATGGAAGCTAATATGATATTTTACATTGGAAAATCTTGTTTTTTGATGTGATATGGTCCTAAATACCATATCATACATTGGAGAATTTTATTGGGATTTATTGAGGTGGAAAAGTAGTTTTAAGGAATTATTTCTTGTTTCTGCCATTTAAGAAAAAGGGCAAAAAGAAATAATAAAGACTCTAAAAAATATTTATTTTTGAGTTGGAAATATGGGATATGATAAGTAGGTATCAAATGTTCCTTGAGTTGGCAAGGTTATTTGGAGAAAAACAAACTTGTATTTAGTGACAAGATTTTTGAGAAATTGGTAAGTGAGGGAAATAAATAGTTTAATAATCCAAATAATTGTGGGAATTATTTGGGGATGCTTATATCCAAGGTAGATGATGTAAACTTGATTTAGGCATCAAGGTTAATCTTGGTTTTGAAGAAAAGTGGTGAAAAGGATGGAAACTAGATAAGGGAGGATCTAGGGTTTAGTTATTTTGATGCCACCTAAACAAGGTTGGATTAGGGAGCTCAGAGCTCACCTTGGTACAAGGGTTATATGGGTGGTCATATGGATGATCATGGAAGCAATAGTTGGGCTTGATTGGATTTGTGGTGGTGTAGAGGAGATGGCAAACTTTGTTGAAAATAAGGCTGCCATAGTAGATACATCAGGTAGCCTCCTAAACCAGGTGGGTTTAAGAAGCTCAAAGCTCCAATGGAAACAAGTGAAGTGGGGATTGTTAGGCCATGATTAGTAGATTATAACCAAGCAAATAGTTGGTCAAGGGGTGATGGCATATAGATGTGAGCGTCTGCCAAAGTAGGCAAGATGATAAGATTTGCAGAAAAGATTATTATCTTGACTACAAAACCATCATGGATGAGTGGGAATTAAATTGGATTAGCCAAGGGTAAGAGGGGGCCTTGGTATTACTAAAGATGTACTACAAGATGGTTCAAGTACATACTCAATAATGCACATAGGTTGGAAGAGGTAGGGATCCAAAGATTGAATCTAGATAAGAAATCCAGACTTAGCCATTTGGCAGATTTGGTGATTTTGTCAAGTGTTCAAGAGGGAAGCAAATGAGAGGGTGGCAAGGTTTATCCCTTACCTCAAGTGGTTGATGTTGAGGTATATATGGAAGAGAGGGGATCCAAACTGGGATTGGGTCTCCACTAAGTTGGAAACCATCCAGAGGGATTATCCTTGGGTTGATCTGAGCATGGGAGGAGATGGTTATTTTAGTGGTTTAGAATAGATCCAGATTTGGATGCTTGATAGGGCTTGATGATCACAAGTAAGGATTGGTTCCTAAGGGATGAGCTACTAGATTAGATGACTCTAGTTCCTAAGCAAACAAGGCAATCAGTAGATCAAGGGAATTCATTAGACAGCAGATCAAGGCAATTCATCAACCAGCAGATCAAGGCAATTCATCTTAACACTTACCTAACTAATACTAGGGTTACCATCAAGCCTAGCTTGAGGTAAGGAGGGGTATTTTGGAAAGGGGTTTTGCTTTGAAGTAAGATAAGGATCATCTTGGTATAACTACCAAGATTGTAATAAAAAGGTTTTAGTAAAGGTTTTGGAAAACCTAGAGATAAGGGTAGTTGAAGGTTCTGTCTTGAAAACATAAGGAGATAATATCTGTGTCTCCATAGTTTTGGAAATATAAACTAGTAAGGTATTTTGTTGGGTCAAAGTCATCTTGGCTCAGGTTTTGAAATGCAGAACATTTGATAATATGAAAGATGAGCCAAGACACCTTTTTTGAAAAAAATATTTTTTGTAAACTAGGGTTGAGATGAGGAGTACACCACTATTACACAAACAGTTGCTTGAGCACAAGCAAATAGGTAAGCACACAATGCATGAAAAGTTTTTTGTTCCCCCTGATTTTTGCCTTTTGGACATTTAATCAGGGTTGCTGAAATTGGGATGTTACAGTGTCCTTCAGGATATAAAGGATCTTGAGTAGCTATACCACACCTAGTTCTAATTCCATAAGCATGTTTATCTCCTAAAGCATTAACTAGCATATCCTTTTGTACCTTAGCAAGTTGATCAAGTTGGGTTTGAACCATTTGAAAGTGTTTACAAAGCATTTTAATATCATTAGAAGTTCTTTCCACAATATCTTTCAACTCATGGATAGCTCTAGAGTTTTCCAATAAATGATTCTGAACTTGTTTATTAAAATACCCTTGTTTAACAATAAATGTGTCAAGTTCCTCTAAACATTGATCAGGAGGCTTACCATAGGGAATATCACCTTCATCAAAGTGTTGGAGAGAGTGTACCTCAATAGTAGATGAGTGAGTAATTGGCTTGCATAATTCTTCTATAGGAGGTAGATTCTTCACATCTTCATCTCTAATACCTTTCTCCTTTAGGCACTTCTTAGCTTCCTTCATCACTTCATCATTTAATGCAATAATTCCCCTCTTCTTTGTTGTTGGTGTTGGAACTGGTTCAGGCATAACTGGTTCAGGAGTAACAGGTTCAGGAGTATTTAGCTCAGTTGAAGTCCAGTCATCATAATTCTTGCTTATTTTAGCCATTAATTCTTCTGAATATGTAGGAGTTCTTTTCCTGAAAACACAATCAGCAAAGCTATCTAGGTAGGTCCTAGAATCATCAGTTAGTCCATTATAATAAATATCAAGAAACTCATTCTTAGGTAATGGACATCCGGGATGTGCATGAATCAAGACACAAAACCTTGTCCATGACTCTGGCAATTTCTCTTCTTCTCCGTGTTTAAAATCAAAAAGTCTCTGCAAAGCAGCATGTCTAGCACTGGGAGGAAAATATTTCTGGAAGAAAGAAGCAATCAGGGCTATCATGGAACCAGGAGGTAATCTATTAAACCAAGCCCTAGCTTCTCCTTTTAGTGAAAAAGGGAAGATCTTAGTAACAAAGTACTTGCGCATCTTAAAATCATCAGAGAATAAAGCGCTCATAGTAGAAAGCTCATTCATATGAGCCACAACACTCTTATTTTTAGTCCCACAAAAAGGTTCTTTCTCAACAATATCTAAATAGGACAAATCAAGAGAGACATCATAATCTTCATCTTTAATATCTATGGGAGAGGTGGCAAACTTAGGATCGGAGGACAGTTTAGGCATAATAGTACGTCTAGCAAGGAGACTCTTAATAGGACTAGTACCATGTGTGTTTCCGCACTCTTCAACAAATTCATTAGTGAACTCAATGTAACCATCATTAATATCATAACTCTCACTAGACTCAGGTGAGCTAACAGGTGTAACAGTGTCTTCACTAGGAGTTTCGGTATTTCCTAGACTAGCCATAGTAGCATCCAGGAAAGGACCTAATGAACCACTCACATCAAGCATAGTAGAAGTAACATCATGAGCATCAAAAGCAGTTTCAGACTCAGCAGTAGTAGCAATGTGTGTAGCATGAGTATGTGGTGGTGGTGTAACAAGCTTACTTATAATAGACGGTGAATCAAGAGCAATAGAGGTGTTTAGGACTATACCTCTTCTTGTAGTGGATGGTAAAATAGGGAACTTTCCATCACGAGACTTTTTTTTGAGGGTAAAACAGTAGGGTGAAAAACCCCACTGCAATTTTTATAAATCATAATGAGTTACAAAAGTAGATATTTACAGAGCCAAGGCCACCTCAGTGAGGGAAAAGAAAACAAAAGTTGACTATCTCCTATCCAAATTATTGTGTATCCAGGCTTTGAGATCCTGGTAATACTTTTTCTTGATTCTACACAGAACCCATCTTAGTTCTTGAGAAACAATAGCCCTCCATTCATCAAGGGAAGCACGCTTGTTGTGAAAGATTTCATTGTTTCTGCACATCCAGATGCCCCAAGCCCCCAGAATAATAATCTCCATTGCAAAGGGGACTTTTAATCTGCGCTTTATATTTCCATCACGAGACTTACCCATGACGAAAGGAGTAGTAGTGAACAATAATAGATCCAAGTGAACTTACAAATAAAGCTATGCTCCCCGACAACGACGACAGAAAATAGTCTTAATGACCCACAAGTATAGGGGATCGCAACAGTCTTCGCGGGTAGTATTACCCAATTTATTGATTCGACACAAGGGGAGCCAAAGAATACTTTCAAGCCTTAACAACTAAGTTGTCAGTTCAGCTTCAACTGGAAATAGTTCTTGCTCACAGAAGTTTATCAGTGCAACAGTTTGGTAGTAGAAATAGTAAAGCAACAGCAGCAGTGAAACAGTAGCAATAGTAACAGTAACGGTAACAGTAGGATTCGAGTGCGGTAGGCATAGGGATGGATGGACGGGCGTTGCATGGACGAGTCTAAACATGTAACTTCAATATCTAGGGCATTGCAGATAAATAATAACAAGCATCCAAGTACTAAACAATCCTAGGCATGTGCTCCAAATATAGTCATACGTGCTCGCAATGAGAACTTGCACAACATCTTCTGTCTAGACAGCCCGTGGCAACGGGGCCTCTAGGGAACTACTGGCAATTAAGGTGCTCTTTTTAATAGAGCACCGGAGCAAAGCATTAACACTCCATGAACACATGTGATCCTCACACCATAGCCATCCCCTCCGGTTTTCCCAATTATTGTCGCTTTGTGGCCTTTGGATCCGGACAATGATATGTGTACACAACTTGCAGATAAGATCACAAACAATACTATCATAATGATTCAATAATAAGTTCAGATCTAAGATCATGGCACTCTGGCCCTAGTAACAAGCATTAAGCACAACAAGTTGCAACAAAGTCAAATAGCACTAATAGAGATAATAGGCACTATGCCCTAACAGATCTTATTCGATTACATGATAGAACTCATCCAATACCTACCATCCCCAATCCTACATCGGGGGATTACTCACTCATGGATGAGGGAAACATCGGTGGTTGATGGAGATGCGTTGGTGATGACGATGACGATGATCCTCTCCAAATTCCCCGTCCCGGAAGGGTGCCAGAACAGAGTTTCTGGATCCGAATCTTGGTTTCTGGTGGCGGTGGTGGAGCGGAACTCTTTTTGAAAAACTATCAAACCCCCCTCGGTTTTTAGGTCGAAAGGCAACTTATAGGCGCAGAGGGAGGCCGAGGGGGTGCCTAGGGTGGCTGCACCCCCCAGGAGCGTCCAGTGGTGGGTCCGTGACTAGCATGGGTGTGGGACCCCCAGGATCCTTCTCCGTCTTGTCTTCTGGCTCCGTGGATCTTCTGGTGAAATATAATTCTTGGCATATTTTCCAAGATTTTTCCCGATAGTTCATTTTCTGCACAAAAACAAGACACCAAGGTAATTCTGCTGAAAACAACGTCCGTCCGTGTTAGTTGTATCCAAATCACACAAGTTTAGAGAAGAAGCAATAGCAAAGTGTTCGAGAAAGTAGATACGTTTTGGACGTATCAGTTATCAAACCAGAAGGAGGAAGGAAACGCCACACAGGTGTTGTAAGCAACGCGAAGACCTACACAACACAAACTTAAGACTTTGCCCCAACAAATAGTGATGTTGTCAAGCTCACTGGTTTGCTGTAACAAAGGATTAAACGTATGGTGTGGAAGGTAATGGTTTGCAGCAAGTAAACAAGTAACGGTGGAAGATGTATCAATGGTAAAGATTGGAACGGGGTCCATAGTTCACTAGAGGTTCTCTCCTTAGATAAACAACATGGCATGAAGGGTAAACAAATTACAGCAGGGCAACTGACAGGAACTGAGTAAGGCATAACAATGCAATACTAGACAAAAATATCCTATGAGATCCGATTGGGCAATACAAAAATATACATAGACCACCATCCAACTGCATCTATGACTAGAAGTCCACCTTCAGGTTATCATCCGAACCCCCTCCAGTATTAATTTGCAAGCAACAGACAATTGCTTTAAGCAAAGTGTGTAAGGTAAACAATCCACTTGTTCCATGAAAAAGAGACCGTTGTTTTCTCCCTAGTGGCAACAACACATCTACAACCGAAGAGATTTCTGTCACTTCCCTTGGAAACTAGAGGCATGAAACCACTATCGAGCATAAATACCCCCTCTTGGAGTCACTAGAAACTACTTGGCCAAGATAGCTACTAACAACGGAGAACATGCAAGATCACAAACAACACAAACATGACAGAATCATAAAGACAAAACCATTAATCAATCTGACATAATAATATCAATATCCATCAGATCCCCGCAAACACAACATGCATGATTACAAATAGATTAGATCTTGTTCATGAACGGAGCTCACAAGATCTATACATGAAAGCACAAAAGAGGAGATACAAACATCTAGCTACTACATGGACCCATAGTACAAGGTGGAACTACTCACGCATCATACTGGAGAGAAGGCCTCCGGGATGATCTCCCCTCCGGCAGGGTGCCGGGAAGAACTTCAGATCCCCCAAATCTAGGGGCGACGGTGGCGGCGGCTACAGAAGGTTTCGTGGAATATTGATCGGGTACTTAGGGTTTAGGCATCGGGGCTTTTTATAGGCGAAGGGGGAGGCCGAGGAGGCGACCAGGGGGCCCACACCTTGCCTAGGCGCGGGCCAAGCCCTGGTGTCAACACCCGGATTTTTAATCCCAGATGCCTGTTATGCCATACATCGCAATCCCAGGATTACCATTTTTGCGAGACATAACAGAATTGGATACCATAGTACATCATCCATTACAAACGATACATAAGTTCTTACACAAATAGGGATCTCATGATCCAGTTCTTAATACAACATCAAGCAGCGGAATACGTAATAATAACGGCAGCGTAGGCGAAGCTCCATCTTCGGGGTCACAGGCAATGCTGACGATGGGAGATGATCCTAGTTGTCGTAACCTTCCTGGGGTCCATCCTCCAGGTACTCCTCTTCATAGTCTGGCCATGGGAATAGCCAGGGACAAAGCCATGAGTACTCTTTAAGTACTCGCAAACTAATACTAACAGGTAAAGGTTTTTTTTTGGATAATAGGACACTAGGCTCTAGGGTTGTTTTGCAAAAGCCAGATTTATCTCTACTAAGTTTAGAGGCAGCGAATGCTCGTCACAATTTTATAACTCCTAAGTGGGAACTTGTATTTCATATCACAACTCTGTTGTGGTCAAGTCAAAGTTTCAAATCATTTCACAAGTCATTTTGAAAAGTCTGACGGGGGAACAGTATGGCCACTCCAACTGTCCATAACCGCGGACGCGGCTATTCGAATAGTTTGACACTCTGCAGAGATTGTACACTTTCACCACAACATTCGATACATCCGTCAGGAACAAATCCTGAATTCACCATACTCAGTATGCGGATAATCAATCCTAACCTTTCGATTACACGCCCTAGTATAAACACCTCTCCTGTGAGTTTGGCCTCCCAACCATGACCAACTGTCATCTTGGGTAGTGCACAGGTGGACCATCTTCACAAGGTAGCCTCAGCTCAGACCTTGGCCGTGAGGGAACTAATACTAAGGTATATAAGTTTCCAGTCAAGCCCTACCCAATCTTCGGTAATTGTGGTTGTACGATAAAATTGGAATGGTATCGCATCCAGACAACCATCAGTTTTATAAAGGGCTAAGGCTCATGCCTCATCGATTTCATCACCAAAATCATCAGGTGTTTGGAAACACATGTCCAAAACATTTCAATAGAATGATCCATCATTCCAAGGTTTTCATAACCATTTCTCCACCAAGTATTCCCATCTAAAGTTGATCAAGTTTTATGCTTAGCACTAGCATCTACAGGTGGGGGTAAGCAATAATGAGGGGTTGTAAACTAGTGGAGTTCTAACTAAGTTCAATCTCATGCCTTAAGATGACATCAAGATTATCTAGCTTAGGCCAAATTTTATGCTCTTTATGCAACCTTCAGATATCTTTCTAGTATCTATAATTCACTTAAGTAAACTCTAAGGAATAGCTTTGATAAAGAAATAAAGTATAAAGCTTGTAAGTAAAAACTAGGATTGGTTGGTCAAGTGGGTTGGGCATATATTTGACATGGTAACAAGCAGGTATTAGCTTGCACAATAACAGTATAAGCTTGCTAAATTGCAAGTGTTAGCTTGCAAGGTTAATAGCTTGCACATTCACTAGGAGTATTAGGCTTGCATCAGTATCAGTCTAAGCTTCTTAAATTGCAAATGTTAGCTTGCAAGGTTAATAGCTTGCCTTGAGCAGAGCAGTGGTTGAAGTTCTCCTCGGCTTCTTCTTCGTAGTATCCTCCTTCCTCCTCGTATCCTTGGTCGGTACTATCGTCTATGAATAAATACGAGGTACACAATCACCAAACAATACTTAACTACTTGCAATCATCACACACAAGGGTCCTATAGATGATCTAAAATCATCACTAACATTACAATATTATAGCTTGGTTTAATTCTTTTTTATTTCTAGAAAAGTAATTTCTACTCATTGAAAAACTACTTAAGATTTAATATTCTCCAAACCAAACATGGGATCATGTTGACACATGTCATCACCACATATTTTAGTCCATGGGTATATGATTTAAAGTGGTGTCACAATTTAATAAGGTTTTACCCTTTTATTTTAATTATTTAAAGTGGCTAGAAATGCCTATGTAGCATTCTTTTATTACTTGAACATTATTTCTGCAAGTAAACATATATATTTTTATATATTCTGAAAGGTATGATTAAATGTGCTTTTTGAGAGTTGGAATCAACTCAAAAGCTATTATGGTTTAAATTTGAAAAATGTTTGAATGCAGAAAAGCTTCTGCCTTGTGATTTTTACCATGGGTGATCTATAGACGCAAATGGCTTGAATCCAACGGGCTTGGACTCAGCATTCCCAGACCTTCCTAACAAAATTTGTTTCATTCAATTTGGTGCACTGAATCGATCTGGGTTGATTTTTGAAGTTGGGTACAGAAGTGAGTTTGAAACAAAATGAAAAAGGTTTAATTCAAATAACTGGGCTGCGCGGGAAAAGTTAACGAGCCGGCCTGCTAAGCGCAGTGCTCCCGCGGGCTGCTTAAGTGGGTGTCCCCACTCATCAGTGAGACAGGGAGGGGCGAAGCGATACGGGGCGATGTGGATCGTTCGATCTAGTTCTAATCCAACGGCTGAGAGTCATCGTCGACGTTGAGCAACGCCGGCGAGAAAGAAACCTAGCGCAGCCAGTGAGGGGTGTTGGGGGCTCACCGGGGTGCAGGCGAGGGTCGGCGAGGCGGGCGAACGACGAAGTCGACGACGGCGAACTCAGGGGTGGTCGCGACAGCTCCTGGGGTGGACGAAATCGATGGCGCCCTTCTTCTCCAGAGGCGGCGGGCTCCGGTGAAATTCCGGCGAGGTGGTGCTCGCCTTGCTCTGGGAACGGTGTGGCACGATCAGTGAGGAGAGGGGAGTGAGATGGTGTGAAGAAATCGAGCGGGGGTGGCCTCTTATTATAGTCGAGCGAGGGGACCGACGGGGCGCACGGTGAGCTCGTCGGGGGCGATGTTACAGGCGGCTATTGGCATGGGCGAAGGTAGGGGCGGTGCGTTGTTCCCTGGCGATGCTCAACGACATGGTTTTGAGGCGTGGGGCGGTGCGGCTTGGTCTGGAACATGCGACGCTCTGCGCGGCAGAGGCGGCGTCTTCGACGGCAAGCGGTGGCTGTGCGTCACGGGGCGGACGAACGAGGATGTCTGGTGGTCTCCTGGGTCAGTGGGGATTGTGTATGCACGCGGTGAGGGTAGCGCGCGGTCTGTGGGCGCTGGTCGAGGGTGGCGCTCTAGCGCACGCTCGGCATGGTCACTGGCGGGGTTGGCATGGTTCGTGCATGTGGTCCAGGGCTTGGCAACGGTCGCGGCTGGGACAGTGAGTGGCGGTGGACGGTGGGCTTCCTCCCAGACATGCTCGCTAGGCTTGGTGCTGCTCCTAGCTTGCTGTCGACTATGGGGTGGCATGGGTCTGCTCGGCTGTTCACCATTGATGGCAATGCCAAGCTCACAGTGATGCTAAGGGTTAGTTTAGGTTGTTAGATGATCTACTAAGGATAGTGGTGTCCAGAGAGGGAACAAGTTAGGCTTCAATCACTGCTCACTATAGTGTTTAGATTTTGTATGATTTGTGTCTGTAACCTGTTTGATGAAATGGCCGCATGAAATCAAGTTTTGAATTTTGAAAAGATTTTTGGTGGGTGTCAACACCCGGATTTTTCAATCCTAGATGCATGTTATGCCATACATCGCAATCCCAGGATTACCATTTTTGCGAGACATAACAGAATTGGATACCATAGTACATCATCCATTATGAACGATACATAAGTTCTTACACAAATAGGGATCTCATGATCCAGTTCTTAATACAACATCAAGCATCGGAATACGAAATAATAACGGTAGCGTAGGTGAAGCTCCATCTTCGGGGTCACAGGCAATGCTGACGATGGGAGATGATCCTAGTTGTCATAACCTTCTTGGGGTCCATCTTCCAGGTATCTTCATAGTCTGGCCATGGGAATAGCCAGGGACAAAGCCATGAGTACTCTTTATGTACTCGCAAACTAATGCTGACAGGTAAAGGGGTTTTTTGGATAATAGGACACTAGGTTCTAGGGTTGTTTTGCAAAAGCCAGATTTATCTCTACTAGGTTCCACAGCTAGTCACAATTTTATAATTCCTAAGTGGGAACTTGTATTTCATATCACAACTCTGTTGTGGTCAAGTCAAAGGCTTAATTCATTTCACAGGTTATTTTGAAAAGTCTGATGGGGGAACAGTATGGCCACTCCAACTGTCCATAACCGCGGACGCGGTTATTCGAATAGTTTGACACTCTGCAGAGATTGTACACTTTCACCACAACATTCGATACATCCGTCAGGAACAAATCCTGAATTCACCATACTCAGTATGCGGATAATCAATCCTAACCTTTCAATTACACGCCCTAGTATAAGCACCTCTCCTATGAGTTTGGCCTCCCAACCATGACCAACTGTCATCTTGGGTACTGCACAGGTGGACAATCTTCACAAGGTAGCCTCAGCTCAGACCTTGGCCGTGAGGGAACTAATACTAAGGAATATAAAAACGCTCGACTGTGGCACAATTAGTTCAAATTCTTTCAGGGTGCCACATTAGAGAGATTTCTTAAGCCCCCTACCATAAGTTTCCAGTCAAGCCTTACCCAATATTCGGGTATTGTTTTTGTACGATAAAATTGGAATGGTATCGCATCCAGACAACCATCAGTTTTAAAAAGGGCTAAGGCTCATGCCTCAACATTTTTATCACCAAAATCCTCAAGTGTTTGGACACACATGTCCAAAACATTTCAATAGAATGATCCATCATTCCAAGGTTTTCATAACCATTTTTTTTTCAAGTATTCCCATCTAAAAGTTGATCAAGTTTTATGCTTAGAACTAGCATCTACAGGTGGGAGTAGTACAAATGAGGGGTGGTAACTAGTGGAGTTTCAACTAAGTACAACCTTATGTCTCAGGCTGATGTCAAGGTTTCTAACTTAGGCCAAATTTTATGCTCTTTATGCAACCTTCAGCATCTTTCCAATCTCTACCAGTCACTTAAGTAAACTCTAAGTAAGCTTTGATAAAGAAATAGAGTAAGAAGCTTGCACATAAAACTAGGATTGGTTTATCAAGTGGGTATGATCACATATGCTTAAGGCATATAGTAGTCATAGAACAAGTATGGGTTTGTTGCATCAGTAGGGTATTTTGCAAGGGTTAGCTTGCATAGGTATAGTATCATCTTGCATCAATATCAGTATAAGCTTGCCTTGTGGAGAGTAGTGGTTGAAGTTCTCCTCGGCTTCTTCTTCGTAGTATCCTCCTTCCTCCTCGTATCCTTGGTCGGTACTAGCGTCTATGAATAAATACGAGGTACACAATCACCAAACAATACTTAACTACTTGCAATAATCACACACAAGGGTCCTATGGATGATCTAGCATCATCCCTAACATTACAAGGTTAAGGCTTGATTTAATTCCTTTTATTTTTAGAAAAGTAATTTCTACTCATTGAAAAACTACTTAAGATTTAATATTCTCCAAACCAAACATGGGATCATGTTGACACATGTCATCACCACATATTGTAGTCCATGGGAATGTGATTTAAAGTGGTGTCACAGTTTAATAAGGTTTTACCCTTTTATTTTAATTAATTAAAGTGGCTAGAAATGCTTATGTAGCATTCTTTTATTACTTGAACATTATTTCTGCAAGTAAACCTATATATTTTTATATATTCTGAAAGGTATGGTTAAATGTGATTTTTGAGAGTTGGAATCAAATCAAAAGCTATTATGGTATAAATTTGAAAAATGTTTTAATGCAGAAAAGCTTCTGCCTTGTTATTTTTATCATGGGTGATCTATAGATCCAAATGACTTGAATCCAATGGCTTGGATTCAGCATTCACAGACCTTTCCAACAAAATTGGTTTCATTCAATTTGGTGCACTGAATCGATCTGGGTTGATTTTTGAAGTTGGGTACAGAAGTGTGTTTGAATTGAAATAGAAAAAGGTTTAATTTGAATCACTGGGCTGCGCGGGAAAAGTTTCTGGGCCGGCCTGCTAAGCGCAGTGCTCCCACGGGCTGCTTAAGTGGGTGTCCCCACTCGTCAGTGACACGGGGCTGGGCGAAGCGGTATGGGGTAACGTGGATCGTTCGATCTAGCTCTAATCTAACGGCTGGGGGTCATCATCGACGCGAGACAACGCCGGCGAGAACGATACCTAGCGTGGCCAGTGAGGGGTGCTGGGGGCTCACCGGGGTACTGGCGAGGGTCGGCGAGGCGGGCGAACGACAAATTCGATGACGACGAATCTCCTGGTACCGGTGGCTTCTCCTAGGGCGGCTCCAATCGCTGGCTCCCTTCTTCTCCAGAGGCGGCGGGCTCCGGTGAAATTCCGGCGGGGTGGTGCTCGCCTTGCTCTGAGAACGGTGTGGCACGATCAGTGAGGAGAGGGGAGTGAGATGGTGTGAAGAAATCATGCGGGGGTGGCCTCTATTTATAGTCGAGCGAGGGGACCGTCGGGGCGCACGGTGAGCTCGTCGGGGGCGAGGTTACAGGCGGCTAATGGCATGGGCAAGGGTAGGGGACGGTGCGATGTCTCCAGGCGATGCTCAACGACATGGTCTCGAGGCATGGGGCGGTGTGGTTTGGTCTGGAACGGGCGGTGCTCTGCGCGGCAGAGGCGGCGTCTTCGACGGCGGGCGGTGGCTGTGTGGCACGGGGCGGCAAACGGGGATGTCTGGCGGTCTCCTGGGTCGGTGGGGATTGTGTATGCACGCGGCGAGGGCGGCGCGCGGTCTGTGGGCTTCGGTCGAGGGTGGTGCTCTAGCGCACGCTCGGCATGGTCTCTGGCAGTCTGGGCACGGCTTGTGCGCGTGGTCCAGGGCTTGGCAACGCTTGCGGCTGGGACAGGTAGGGGCGATGGACGGTGGGCTGCCTCCCAGACAAGGTTGGCACGGCTAGTTCTTCCTCTAGCCTGCTGTCCACAATGGGGTGACAAGGGGGTGCTCGGCTGTTCACCATTGATGGCAATGGCAAGCTCACAGGGGTGCTAGTCCTTAGTTAAACTTCCTAGATGATCTACTGAGCTGTGTGTGAGCTAACTAGGGAACAAGTTAGGCCAATTTTACTGCACACTATAGTATTTGATGTTTGTTTGATTTGTGTCTGCAACCTGTTTGATGAAATGGCCGCATGAACTCAAGTTTTGAATTTTGAAAAGATTTTTGGCGGGTTTGCTAGATTGGTGCTGGTGAGTCTGCAGATGCTTGGGTTTTGAAAGTTGAGCTTGTTTGAGTGGTTTTTGAAAAAGTGGGATCTTCCCATATGATAAAGATTCAATTTTGAATTGTCATTTAAACTATGCATTTGAAAGTTTCTGGATGATCACAAAGTGGGCCTTGATAACTTGTTATCAGTACATTCAAGGGGTGCAAAGATCCAGGAAAGTTTCTGTTAGGTTCTGAAAGTTTGAGATAGCCAAAGTAGGCATGGGAGTTAAATTGGCCAAAATGACCATTCATTTCATATATGTGTTTTGATATACTTGTCTTTAGGAAAAGTGTGGGAAATGTTTTAGATGATGTTTATTTCACCTAAGAAACATTTTACAAGCAATGAAACAAGCAAACAAGGTGGTTTGTAAAAGAGTTCAAAATCCATGCATACACATATGCATGCATTCCTGATTTTATTTAGGAAAGTTTTTGTTAACCCTAATTTTGATGATTAGAATTAGATGATCCAAGCTTAGTATTTTTGGATGTTACAAACCTTCCCCCCTTAAACAAAATCTCGTCCCGAGATTTGAAAAAGGACGAAAAGATTACCTAGGATTTGAAGAGATCGGGAAACTCTGTCCTGATGTGATCTTCGTGCTCCCAGGTAGCTTCCTCTTCTGTGTGGTTGCTCCACTGAATCTTGAGAAACTTGATGCTTCGGGTTTGGGTAGTTCGAAAAGCTTCTTCTAAAATGCGGATGGGTACTTCGGGATAGGTCAGGTCATCGTTGATCTCTATGGTCCGGTGATCGATATTCTTGAACACTTCGGTCTTCTCGGTGACTTCGAGACACTTGCGAAGTAATGAGATATGGAACACATTGTGCACAGCTGCCATCTCTTCAGGTAGTTCCAATTGATACGATACTTCTCCTCGACGGTTCAGAATTTTGAAAGGTCTGATATATCTGGGGGCTAACTTTCCTTTGAGTTGGAAACGCTGCATTCCCTTCAATGGCGACACTTTCAGATAAACAAAATCTCCTATATTGAAGGCGAGGTCTCGACGTCTCTTGTCGGCATAACTCTTCTGTCGGGATTGGGCGGTCTTGAGGTGCTCATGAATCTTGTGAACCTTCTCTTCTGCTTCTCGGAGGATGTCGGGTCCAAAAATCTGACTCTCTCCTACTTCCGACCAGTTCAAAGGGGTGCGACACTTTCTTCCGTACATGAATTCAAATGGGGCCATTTGAAAACTGGCCTGGTAACTATTGTTGTATGAAAATTCTGCAAACGGCAGACAGTCTTCCCACTTGGATCCATATTCTAGCACACATGCTCTAAGCATATCTTCGGGTATTTGATTTACTCACTCCGTTTGTTCATCGGTCTGAGGGTGATACGCGGTACTGAAATCTAGGAGGGTTCCTAAACCTTCTTGGACTTTCTTCCAGAATCTCGAGGTAAACTGAGTTCCTCGATCCGATACTATGTTCTTGGGGACTCCGTGCAAACTAACGATTCTAGCGATGTATAACTCCGCTAGTTTCGAACTCTGATATGTGGTTTTGACGGGCAAGAAATGGGCGACTTTGGAAAATCTGTCCACTATGACCCAAATAGAGTCATTTCCCCTACTAGAAGTAGGTAGTCCAGTGATAAAGTCCATTCCTACAGAATCCCATTTCCATTCCGGAATTTGCAAAGGTTGCAACAATCCAGCGGGTCTTTGATGTCCGGCCTTGACTCGCTGACATATATAACACTTGGCGATATAGCTTCCGATTTCTCTCTTCATCTTATGCCACCAAAATTGCTCTTTCAAATCTTGATACATGTTAGTTCCTCCGGGATGGATAGAATAAAGAGTATCATAAGCCTCCTTCAAGATAACTTCTTTCAACTCCGAATCTGTTGGTACACAAAGGCGTCCTTTGTACCACAGAACTCCTTCTTTGTCCTTGGTGAATCCGGGTACTTTGCCTGTACCGATACGACGCTTGATTCCATCGATACTGGCATTTCCCTTCTGCGCTTCTTTAATCTGACTGATCAAAGTGGGATGAAGTTCTATGCTAGCCAAAAATCCTTCACTTACTAATTCCATTCGAAAATCTTTCATCTCCTTGTGCAAACTTGGTTGCTCCTTCAAAATCATGGAGTTCAAGCGGCACGGCAATCTGCTAAGGGCATCGGCTACCACGTTGGCTTTACCAGGGTGATAGTGAATGTCCAGATCGTAATCCTTGATTAGCTCAATCCATATTCTCTGCCTCATATTCAACTCCTTCTGAGTGAATATATACTTTAGGCTCTTGTGATCCAAATAAATCTCACAACGGTTTCCCATTAGGTAATGTCTCCATGTCTTCAGGGCTAGAACTACTGCTGCGAGTTCGAGGTCATGGGTTGGATAGTTTTTCTCATGTTGCTTCAATTGTCGAGATAGATAAGATATAACTTTGCCTTCTTGCATTAGCACACATCCGAGACCGATCTTGGATGCATCACAATACACATCGAAGGGCTTCGTGATATCTGGCATGATCAAGATTGGGGCTGAAATCAATCTCCTCTTGAGTTCTTGAAAACTCGCTTCACATTTGTCGGTCCATTCAAACTTCTTGTCCTTCTTCAGCAATTGGGTCATGGGTCTGGCGATACTAGCGAATCCTTCTACGAATTTGCGGTAATATCCCGCCAATCCGAGAAATGCACGAACTTGGGTTTGAGTGGTTGGGGCTTGCCAATCTTCTACATATTTCACTTTGGCAGGGTCAACGGCAATTCCACCGGCTGATACAATGTGACCGAGGAATCCTACCTCCTATAACCAGAATTCACATTTTCTAAACTTTGCATACAACTGATGCTCTCTAAGGGTTCCAAGAATGGTCCTTAGGTGTAGCTCATGTTCTTTTTCTGATTTGGAATAAATCAGAATGTCATCGATGAAAACAACGACAAACTTATCCAGGAAGTCCATAAAAATCTTATTCATGAGGTTCGTGAAATAAGTGGGGGCATTGGTTAATCCGAAAGACATGACCGTATACTCATACAATCCATATCTAGTGGTAAAGGCAGTATCTGGAATATCCTCTGCACGAATTTTGAGTTGGTGATAGCCAGTTCTAAGATAAATCTTAGAAAACACTTTGGCACCGGTCAACTGATCAAACAAATCTTCTATCTTGGGCAAGGGGTACTTATTCTTGATGGTGACATCATTCAATTTCCGATAATCCGTACACAAACGGTTACCTCCATCCTTCTTGTCCACAAACAAGACAGGTGATCTCCATGGGGACGTACTTGGTTGAATTAATCCTATTTCCAACATGGAATCCAGTTGCTTCTTCAGTTCTGCTAGCTCTGACGGGTTCATACTATATGGTCTCTGGGCTATGGGTCCAGTTCCGGGGATTAGTTCGATGATAAACTCGATATCCCGATCTGGGGGCATACCGGGCAAAACATCTGGAAATACATCGGGGTATTCACAGACTATCCGGACTTGGTCAATGGTAGGTTGGGCTAGAATCTTGTTACACTTGAATTGGCGAGGTAAGGTTTCAGATATATGCTCGACTGATATTCCAGCGGTACTGGTCATAGTGATGGCTTTCTTGGCACAGTCAATCAATCCCTTATGTTTGGACATCCAATCCATTCCTAGTACTACTTCCAAACCTTTAGTTCCGAGTACTATTAGATTACCATAAAAATCTATGCCATGGATTCGGATAGGGACGGCTTTGCAAATTTTCCTAGCCTTGGTGGTTGATCCGGGAATTTGCACAATCATAACATGCTTCAGTTTGGTTGGTTGAATTTTACTAGTGCAGGCAAATTCTTCGGTGACAAATGAATGCGATGCACCAGAGTCAAACAACACTCTTGCAAGTACTGAATTAACAAAAAAATACCCAGCACGACTTCTGGCGCTTCCTGAGCTTCTTCAGCATGCATGAGAAAAAGACGGCCATTGCGGTTGAGTGAATTCCCTGGGGCAAATCTTCTCCCTGGCTGGACACGACGCTGCTGCTGATCTGGGGCATTGGCATTAGGGGCTGTAGCATTCTTCTTGTTGGGGCACTCGTTGGAATAGTGGCCTTTATTTCCACAGTCATAACAGGTCACTTGTGACTTGTCCTTGGCTGCGACAGGCACAACATTGCTTCCAGTCCTCGGGGAAGTGTTGGTGTTGGCGGTAGCAGTGTTGGTGTTGAACTTGGGTGGGGCACGGGTGAAATTGCTAGAGTTGCCAGGGTTGTTGTGATTTCCTCGGGTCTAGGGTTTCCACGGTTGGGGTAGGTCGGACGGGTCATAGGGGGTCTGTTGGTTCTTGGGGCAAATCCTGGAGATGGGTTGGGGCGATACTTTGGGGTCTTATGGGTTCCTAGTTGATGCATCATGCGACACTTGCGGTTCTCATTGGCTTGGTTGATCTTTCCTTCCATCTGGATAGCAGAGTCGACAAGGGCTTCAATATCAGCAAAGGGGATATTGACTAACACCGTCTGCATCTCGTCATGCAGACCATTCAGGAATCTTTCTTTCTTCTTGGCTTCGGTGTCTATCTCGTTTGGGGCATACCTAGCTAATGACAAAAAAATTTCACGGTATTCCACTACAGTCATCCTTCCTTACTTCAGCTCTCTGAACTCGTCTCTCATTCTCTTGATCAAACCTGGTGGCACATGGGTTCTGCTAAACTTGACCTTGAATTCCACCCAAGTCATTATCTGGCCTTCGGTCATTGCACGAACACTGTTCCACCATGCCCTGGCATCTCCGGCTAGATAATGGGTGGTGAACAGGACTTTCTCGTTGGCTTCCACTCTGGCGACTTCTAGGTTGTTTTCCATGGTTTGCAGCCAATCATCGGTGTCTAGGGGTTCTTATGACTTGGTGAAAACGGGTGGGTTGGTATTCTGGAAATTCTTGAGCTTAGATCCATGGTTGTCCTGATTTCCGTGGCCTTGGTTGTTGTGGGATAGCTGGGCTATCTGTTGCAGAGTGGCTAGGTTGGCTTGACGTTCCGCTCTTTCAGCTTCACGGTCAGAAGTCAACATTTGCAGAATCTGCTGTTGGAGATATGCCCTAGAGGCAATAATAAATATAGTTATTATTATATATCTTTGTGTTTATGATAAATGTTTGCATTCATGCTATAATAGTATTAACAAGGAAACCATTAATACTTGTGTGATTTGTAAACTTAATTTGAAGTCCCTAGTATAGCCTCTATACTTCACTAGCTTGTTGGTTGATTGATGATGTGGTTTCTTTGTCATGAACATTGAGATGTTATCAACAACAAGATCATATCGTTAGGAGAATGATATGGTGGACATACTCCTATAGACAAGCGTAGCATAAAGATCAAGTCATTTCAATAGTTCAATTGCTATATGCTTTCTGATACATAGTAACCTAATTCCTTCGACCATGAGATCATGCATATCACCTTTGCTGGATGGATGCTTTGATGTCATCAAACACCACACCGTAACAGGGTGGCTATAAAGGTGGCATTGAGTGTTCGGAAAGTATTGGTTGAAACACATGGATCAAGAGTGGGATTTGTCCATCCACATGACGGATAGATATTCTCTGGGCCCTCTCGGTGAAATGTCATCCAATTAGCTTGCAAGCATGTGACTTGGTCACAAGGGATCACATATCACGGGAACGAGAAAAGAGTACTTATCAGTAACGAGGATGAACTAGGTATGCAGAGATACCGACGATCATAACCTCGGATAAGTAACATATCGTGAGACAAAGGGAAATTGGTATCGTATGTAAGTGGTTCATTCGATCGCAAAGTAATCGTAGAAATATGTGGGAGCCATATGAATTTCCAGATTCCTCTATTGGTTATTGTTCGGAGAAGTGTCTCGATCATGTCCGCATAATTCACGAACCGTAGGGAGACACACTTAAGGATTCGACGTTGTTTGAGTAGTTATGGTATTATGAGAAAGAGACCGAATGTTGTTCGGAGTCTCGGATGGGATCCGGGATATCACGAGGTGATCCGGAATGGTCCGGAGAATAAGATTCATATAAGGAAAGTCCCGTTTTGGAGTTGGGGAATGGTTCCGGTGTTTTCATCGGGAACATTCTAGAAGGTCCCGGAATGTCCGGCACTCCGGAGGGGGAAGGGTACATGAGTGTGTCATTGCATATTGGAATGATTGCATCATGTACTAAGTATTCTTGCTGTCCCAAATAAAGGATTTATTTAAATCCTAAATTGAAAAGTCAAACGGCTAGTTTGAAAGTCAAACGGCAGTTTTGGGAAGTGGGAAAAGAGGAGGAGAGGTGGAGGCCGAGTTGGAGGGGAATTCCTCCCCTTGGCCGGCGCACCTCCCTAGGCCGAGTTGGGGAGGAACTCCTCCCCTTGGCCGGCCAGCCCTCCCACCTATATAAGGAGGGGCAGGGCTCCCTCCTAGCACACACAAGTTTCCTATCCTCTAAACTAAACCCTAGATCTAGACCCCGGTTTAGAGCTATTCGGTTTAGAGCCTTCTAATTGGTTTAGAGCCTTCTAATTGGTGTGTCTAATTACTAGACCACTAATAGCCTCTCTCATAAGCTCCACCATACTCGCACCGGCTTAAGGCGAAGCCCTGCGGGATTTCCCCTCTACCTCCGGTACCACGCCGTTGTGCTGCCGGAATCGCGAGGAGAGTGCTACAACCTCCGCTGCCTGCTGGAACAAGGGAGAGGAAGGTCTTCGTCGAGTACCGAACGTGTGACCGACTGCGGGAGCGCTGCGGGAACGCGGCGCCGGAAGGATCGTCTACGCGATCTTGAGATCGGAAAGAGTACGACTACATCACCCACGAGAATCTGCTCTCGTTAAACACTTTGGAATCTTCGAGGGTGAGTTATTCCATCGACTCGTTGCTACAATCTAGTAGATAGATCTTGGCTTGTTTGTTTGTATGCGATAGAAAATTTTGTTTTCCATGCTACGAACCCCTACAGTGGTATCAGAGCCAGGTTTATATGTAGATCTGTTGCACGAGTAGAACACAATGGTCATTGTGGGCGTTGATGCTTTTATTGTAGATTGCTTTTTGTGTACTTTGCATCTTGCGGTATGTTGGGATGAAGCGGCCCGGGCTAACCTTACATGACATCGTTCATGAGACTTGCTCCACGTTTGACATGCAACTTGTATTGCATAAGTGGCTTTGCGGGTGCCTGTTTCTCCTAGCATAGTTAAGATCCAATTTACAACGGGTAATCAACAATGCTAGTATCAATGTTGTGGTTCTTGTTCGTAAGTTAGAACGACACTTGTTGAAAGCCCCAAGCCACGTAAAATATGCAAAGAAAGTAGAGGCGTCTAACTTTGTTTTGCAGGGGTGTGCAGTGATGTGATATGGCCATGATTGTGATTATATTTGATGTATGCAATGTTTCTTATTGTAAGTTGGCAACCGGCAGGAGCCATATGGTTGTCTTTAATTTCTGTTAAGACCTGCGTGTCTATTCAAAATAGTTGTAATAGTTGAAGCTGGTGGACGACAACCATGGAGAAGCGTCATTGACCTTGATGCTATGCCGGTGATGATGGAGATCATATTCGTGCTTGAAGATGGAGATCGGAAGCACAAAGAAGAAAGGCCATATCATATCACATATTATGAATTGCATGTGATGTTAATCCTTTATGCATCTTGTATTGCTTAGTAGACGACGGTAGCATTATAAGATGATCCCTCATGCACATAAATTTCAAGTTCTAAAGTGTTCACCCTTAGTATGCACCGTTGCCAAAACTTGCTGCTTCGAAGCACCACGTGATGATCGGGTGTCTTTGATTCCGCGGGTGAATACAACGTAAGCAAGCCAGATTTGCTTATGCGGTAGCTAAGGTTTGATCTTGACGAGCCTAGCATGTACAGACATGGCCTCAGGAACACGGATCGCCGAAAGGCAAAGCATGAATCATATAGTAGATATGATGAACATGATGATTGTTCGCCATTAAAACTATATCAGCTCTCGTGATGATCGGTGTTGATGTAGTGGATTTGGTTCGTGTGATCACTAAAACAATGTGAGGGATGTTGTTTTGAGTGGGAGTTCACCTAGTTTAATTTCATTAATTAATTTGAACTCAATTTGTCATAAACTTAGTCTAAACTATTGCAAATATGTTGTAGATCAATGGCAGCCCCTACCATCAATTTTAATGCGTTCCTAGAGAAAGAAAAGTTGAAAAACAATGGAAGCAACTTCGCGGATTGGTTCCGCAATTTGAGGATTGTCCTCACAGCTGGTAATTTGACCTATGTGCTGGATGCACCGCTAGGTGACCCACCTGCAGCTGATGCTACCGATGAAGTAAAGAATGTTTACCTTGCTCGGAAGAATCAGTACTCCATAGTTCAGTGTGCTATCTTGTATGGTTTAGAATCGGAGCTTCAGAAAAGGTTTGAAGAGTCAGATCCATATGATATTGTCGAGGATCTCAAATTAATCTTTGAGACTCATGCGGCAATTGAAAGTTATGAAGCTTCTGAAAAGTTCTTTAACTACAAGATGGAAGAGGGTAGCTCCGTCAGTGAGCATGTGCTTAAGATGTCTGGGCACGCAAATAAACTTCAAAGTTTGGGTATAGTGATTCCTAATACTTTGGGAGTTTACCGCATCCTCCAATCACTACCACCAAGTTACAAGAACTTTGTGATGAACTACAACATGCAGAACATGAACAAAGAGTTGCCAGAACTATTTGCTATGTTAAAATCTGCAGAAGTGGAGATCAAGAAAGAGCACCAAGTGTTGATGGTCAATAAGACCACCAAATTCAAGAAAGGCAAGTCTAAGCAAAAGGGACACTTCAAGAAGGGTGGTAAGAAAGTTACCACGCCGACGAAGAAGACCAAGGCTGGACCTAAACCTGAAACTGAGTGCTTTTACTGCAAGGGAGAAGGTCACTGGAAGCGGAATTGCCCAAGGTACTTGGCGGATTTGAAGAACGGCAACATCAAGAAGAAAGGTATATCTGATATACATGTTATTGATGTGTATCTCACTAGTACTCGTAGTAGTGCCTGGGTATTTGATACTGGTTCGGTTGCTCATATTTGTAACTCGAAACAGGAGCTGCAGAATAAACGGAAGCTAGTGAAGAACGAGGTGACGATGCGCGTAGGAAACGGATCAAAGGTTGATGTGATCGCGGTCGGCACGCTACCTCTTCATCTACCATCGGGATTAGTTTTATACTTAAATAATTGTTATTTGGTGCCTGCATTAAGCATGAACATTATATCAGGATCTTGTTTATTGCGAGACAGTTACTTGTTTAAATCCGAGAATAATGGTTGTTCGATTTATATGAGTAATGTGTTTTATGCACATGCACCTTTGATAGATGGTCTATTCATATTGAATCTCGATAGTAGAAATACACATATTAATAACATTGAGGCTAAACGTTTGAAATCAAGCGATAATTTGACCTATATGTGGCACTGTCGTCTTGGTCACATTGGAGTGAAGCGTATGAAGAAACTCCATTCCGATGGACTTCTTGAATCACTTGATTTTGAATCACTTGAAAGATGCGAGGCATGTCTGATGGGTAAAATGACTAAGACTCCATTTTCTGGTATGATGGAGCGAGCTACAGACTTATTGGAAATCATACATACCGATGTGTGTGGTCCAATGAGTGTAGCATCGCGCGGTGGTTATCGTTATGTTCTTACCTTCACGGATGACTTGAGTAGATATGGGTATATCTATTTCATGAAACATAAGTCCGAAACTTTCGAGAAGTTTAAGGAGTTTCAAAGTGAGGTAGAGAATCAACGTAACAAGAAGATTAAATTTCTACGTTCTGATCGTGGAGGTGAATATCTAAGTTACGAGTTTGGCGAGCATTTGAAGAAATGCGGAATACTTTCACAATTGACACCGCCGGGAACACCACAGCGTAATGGTGTGTCTGAACGTCGTAATCGAACTCTCTTAGATATGGTTCGTTCTATGATGTCACTTACAGATTTACCGCTAACATTTTGGGGTTATGCATTAGAAACAGCCACATTCACTTTAAATAGGGCACCGTCTAAATCCGTTGAAACGACACCGTATGAATTATGGTTTGGGAAGAAACCTAAATTGTCGTTCCTTAAAGTTTGGGGATGCGAAGCCTATGTAAAGAAGTTACAGCCGGACAAGCTTGAACCCAAAGCGGAAAAATGCGTCTTCATAGGATACCCGAAGGAAACTATTGGGTATACCTTCTATCATAGATCCGAAGGCAAAATCTTTGTTGCCAAGAATGGATCCTTTCTAGAGAAGGAATTTCTCTCGAAAGAAGTGACTGGAAGGAAAGTAGAACTCGACGAGGTTGTCGAACCTTCTCTCGAAATTGCGAGTAGCGCAGCACCGGAAGAAGTTCCTGTGGTGCCTGCACCAATAAGAGAGGAAGCTAATGATAGTGATCATGAAACTTCGGTTGAAGTTGCTACAGAGCCTCGGAGGTCAACAAGAACTCGTACCACTCCAGATTGGTATGATTCCGTTATGAATGTCATGTTGGTGGACAACACCGATGACCCCGAGACATATGAGGAAGCGATGATGAGCCCAGATTCCAATAAATGGCAAAAAGCCATGAAATCCGAGATTGGATCCATGTACGAAAACCAAGTATGGACTTTGGTGGACTTACCGGATAGCCGGAAGGCTGTCGAGAACAAATGGATTTTCAAGAAGAAAACAGATGCTGATGGTAATGTTACTGTCTATAAAGCTCGACTTGTCGCAAAAGGGTTTCGACAAATTCAAGGAGTTGACTACGATGAGACTTTCTCACCGGTAGCGAAGCTAAAGTCTGTGAGGATTATGTTAGCAATCGCTGCATATTATGATTATGAGATATGGCAGATGGATGTCAAAACAAGCATTCCTCAATGGAGACATTGATGAAGAGTTGTATATGATACAACCCAAAGGTTTTGTCGATCCTAAAGATGCTAACAAGGTATGCAAGCTTCAAACGGTCCATCTATGGATTGAAGCAAGCATCCCGAAGTTGGAATCAACGTTTTGATAAGGTAATCAAAAGTTTTGGTTTTATACAAACTTATGGAGAAGCTTGTATTTACAAGAAAGTGAGTGGGAGCTCTGTAGCATTCTTAATACTGTATGTGGATGACATATTGTTGATTGGGAATGATGTAGACCTTCTTAATAGTGTCAAAGAGTATTTGAATAATAGTTTTTCAATGAAGGATCTTGGCGAAGCAGCTTACATATTAGGCATAAAGATTTATAGAGATAGATCGAAACGCCAAATATCATTGTCACAAAGTACATATTTGGACAAAGTTCTAAAGAGGTTTGGAATGGAAGATAGCAAGAAAGGGTTCTTGCCCATGTTGCCCAATACGACCTTGAGTAAAACTCAAAGTCCGACATCGGCAGAAGATAGAGAAAGAATGAGTAAGACTCCCTATGCCTCAGCCATAGGATCTCTAATGTATGCCATGCTATGTACTAGACCCGACATTGCATATGCTGTTAGTTTAACTAGCAGATATCAAAGTGATCCAGGAGTGGATCATTGGACAGTGGTCAAAAACATCCTTAAGTACTTGAGAAGAACTAAGGATATGGTTCTTTCTTATGGAGGTGATGAACAGCTCGTTGTTAATGGTTACACCGATGCTAGTTGGAACACCGATCCGGATGATTCTAAATCACAATCTGGATACGTATTTATTTTGAATGGTGCAGCAGTTAGCTGGAGGAGTGCAAAGCAAAGCGTTGTGGCGAGATCTTCAACTGAATCGGAATACATGGCTGCTTTGGAGGCTTCACAAGAAGCGATATGGATGAAAGAGTTCATTACAGAGCTGGGTGTGGTTCCAAGTGCGCTGGACCCAATGTCTATCTACTGTGATAACATGGGCGCCATAGCCAATGCGCAAGAACCAAGGTCACACAAGAAGCTGAAGCATATCAAGCTGCGTTTTCACGCTATTCGAGAACATATCCAGGATGGGGATATAAAGATTTGCAAAGTACACACAGATCTGAATGTGGCGGATCCGTTGACTAAACCTCTCCCGAGGGCAAAACATGACCAACACCAAACTGCCATGGGTGTTCGGTATATTACCATGTAATCTAGATTAGATGACTCTAGTGCAAGTGGGAGACTGTTGGAGATATGCCCTAGAGGCAATAATAAATATAGTTATTATTATATATCTTTGTGTTTATGATAAATGTTTGCATTCATGCTATAATAGTATTAACAAGGAAACCATTAATACTTGTGTGATTTGTAAACTTAATTTGAAGTCCCTAGTATAGCCTCTATACTTCACTAGCTTGTTGGTTGATTGATGATGTGGTTTCTTTGTCATGAACATTGAGATGTTATCAACAACAAGATCATATCGTTAGGAGAATGATATGGTGGACATACTCCTATAGACAAGCGTAGCATAAAGATCAAGTCATTTCAATAGTTCAATTGCTATATGCTTTCTGATACATAGTAACCTAATTCCTTCGACCATGAGATCATGCATATCACCTTTGCTGGATGGATGCTTTGATGTCATCAAACACCACACCGTAACAGGGTGGCTATAAAGGTGGCATTGAGTGTTCGGAAAGTATTGGTTGAAACACATGGATCAAGAGTGGGATTTGTCCATCCACATGACGGATAGATATTCTCTGGGCCCTCTCGGTGAAATGTCATCCAATTAGCTTGCAAGCATGTGACTTGGTCACAAGGGATCACATATCACGGGAACGAGAAAAGAGTACTTATCAGTAACGAGGATGAACTAGGTATGCAGAGATACCGACGATCATAACCTCGGATAAGTAACATATCGTGAGACAAAGGGAAATTGGTATCGTATGTAAGTGGTTCATTCGATCGCAAAGTAATCGTAGAAATATGTGGGAGCCATATGAATTTCCAGATTCCTCTATTGGTTATTGTTCGGAGAAGTGTCTCGATCATGTCCGCATAATTCACGAACCGTAGGGAGACACACTTAAGGATTCGACGTTGTTTGAGTAGTTATGGTATTATGAGAAAGAGACCGAATGTTGTTCGGAGTCTCGGATGGGATCCGGGATATCACGAGGTGATCCGGAATGGTCCGGAGAATAATATTCATATAAGGAAAGTCCCGTTTTGGAGTTGGGGAATGGTTCCGGTGTTTTCATCGGGAACATTCTAGAAGGTCCCGGAATGTCCGGCACTCCGGAGGGGGAAGGGTACATGAGTGTGTCATTGCATATTGGAATGATTGCATCATGTACTAAGTATTCTTGCTGTCCCAAATAAAGGATTTATTTAAATCCTAAATTGAAAAGTCAAACGGCTAGTTTGAAAGTCAAACGGCAGTTTTGGGAAGTGGGAAAAGAGGAGGAGAGGTGGAGGCCGAGTTGGAGGGGAATTCCTCCCCTTGGCCGGCGCACCTCCCTAGGCCGAGTTGGGGAGGAACTCCTCCCCTTGGCCGGCCATCCCTCCCACCTATATAAGGAGGGGCAGGGCTCCCTCCTAGCACACACAAGTTTCCTATCCTCTAAACTAAACCCTAGATCTAGACCCCGGTTTAGAGCTATTCGGTTTAGAGCCTTCTAATTGGTTTAGAGCCTTCTAATTGGTGTGTCTAATTACTAGACCACTAATAGCCTCTCTCATAAGCTCCACCATACTCGCACCGGCTTAAGGCGAAGCCCTGCGGGATTTCCCCTCTACCTCCGGTACCAGGCCGTTGTGCTGCCGGAATCGCGAGGAGAGTGCTACAACCTCCGCTGCCTGCTGGAACAAGGGAGAGGAAGGTCTTCGTCGAGTACCGAACGTGTGACCGACTGCGGGAGCGCTGCGGGAACGCGGCGCCGGAAGGATCGTCTACGCGATCTTGAGATCGGAAAGAGTACGACTACATCACCCACGAGAATCTGCTCTCGTTAAACACTTTGGAATCTTCGAGGGTGAGTTATTCCATCGACTCGTTGCTACAATCTAGTAGATAGATCTTGGCTTGTTTGTTTGTATGCGATAGAAAATTTTGTTTTCCATGCTACGAACCCCTACATCTGCAACATCGGGTCCGGGGCTGAACCACTTCCTCCACGTGACATCTGAAGATTGATATAGATCATGAGAAAAGAGGGAAATTTCTAAGGTTTTGGGGTCTTTGAAAAGTTTTAAATGTTTGACTCAGATTTTTCTAGCAACTTGCTTTTTCATTCATTCATTCACTCGATACAACGCACACCACAGCAAGGAAAAACAGATGGTTTTAAGAACCATTCTGGAATCTACGATACAGTGGGACCGACTACTACTCACTACGCTAGTGCTCAGTGCTACTACTCCTCGGAGTCTGTGGATTCATCATCATCGATGAAGGCGAAATCATCCTCATCGGTGAAGAAGTCCATGGCCTGATCCTCCAGAAAATCATCGTCATGGCTGAGATAGGAGTAAGGGTCTCCACGAAGATCCTCTCCGGCATTCTCCCTTTCCTCCAACTGCATGTCTCTCTCGTGGATGGTCTCCTCCAGAGATGAGATGAGGTTGCGAAGACGGGCAATAATGCGCTCCTTCTTGTCGAGCTGACGGCGGCGAGACTTGCGATCCCTTGCTAGCATGGCTATTGTCTGGTCCTTCGTCTTGATGATGGCAGACTTGTGGTTGCAATAGTCACGGCAGTTGTCCAATTCCTGCTGATGATCATACATCATGAAGCTAAGGTGTTCCAATTGAGTCTTCAGCTCGGGGTGGTATGGGGCTTCTAGTGGTTGTCCATTTGCATCACGCCTTGGGCAAAACTCAAAGCGAGTACCCTTGATCTGATTGATGCTCTGCCCACATAGACGGGAAAGAGCTTCCTGCATTGCTCTGGCAAGTCCATCGATCCAGTTGTTTTCCCTCAAGGTAAACTGAATTCCCTCCGCAGTGGGAGGTTCAATCTTTCCTCGGAGACTTGCAACAATTAGCCACTGCATATCTTCTCCTCCTTGATCATTGAGCTGAGCTCCGAAGAACTCGGGGTGAGGACGCTCCAGAAGTTTCGAAAGCTGATCCAGATCCCTCTCAAAGATAAGGTCTCCTCCACTCCCAAGTTGGTAAAACTTGCTGTACTTCACATCCATCTATAAAAATAGAGGATGAGTATATTAGCAGAGTGATCAAGTGTGTCAAAATTTTATGTATTTTGCAAGAGTTTTTGAGGAACATGAATTTTTATGAAAGAATCAAAGAGATAAGGATGAGAATAAGTTTTTGTAAATATTTGTTTTCTTTGGTTTTTAAACTAAGTTTTTGGTTCAAACATCCAGTCTAACTAGGGTCTCCTATGGTCAGGATGGCTCTGATACCAACTTGTCAACACCCGGATTTTTCAATCCTAGATGCCTGTTATGCCATACATCGCAATCCCAGGATTACCATTTTTGCGAGACATAACAGAATTGGATACCATAGTACATCATCCATTACAAACGATACATAAGTTCTTACACAAATAGGGATCTCATGATCCAGTTCTTAATACAACATCAAGCAGCGGAATACGAAATAATAACAGTAGCGTAGGTGAAGCTCCATCTTCGGGGTCACAGGCAATGCTGACGATGGGAGATGATCCTAGTTGTCGTAACCTTCCTGGGGTCCATCTTCCAGGTACTCCTCTTCATAGTATGGCCATGGGAATAGCCAGGGATAAAGCCATGAGTACTCTTTAAGTACTCGCAAACTAATACTGACAGGTAAAGGGGGTTTTTGGATAATAGGACACTAGGTTCTAGGGTTGTTTTGCAAAAGCCATATTTATCTCTACTAGGTTCCACAGCTAGTCACAATTTTATAATTCCTAAGTGGGAACTTGTATTTCATATCACAACTCTGTTGTGGTCAAGTCAAAGGCTTAATTCATTTCACAGGTTATTTTGAAAAGTCTGACGGGGGAACAGTATGGCCACTCCAACTGTCCATAACCGCGGACGCGGCTATTTGAATAGTTTGACACTCTGCAGAGATTGTACACTTTCACCACAACATTCGATACATCCGTCAGGAACAAATCCTGAATTCACCATACTCAGTATGCGGATAATCAATCCTAACCTTTCAATTACACGCCTGTCACATCCCAAGATTTTACAAATCTTGTAATGTGAAAATAAAATGAATAAAATAAAACTTTGTTTGATTTTCAGGGCCAGAAGAAACTTTTTGAATTCAAATGGAACTTCAAACCTAATTGGAGTAAATAAAATCCTAAAGGGATTTAAAAAAAGGGTAAACATTTATAAAAGGAAAATAAAATATTTGGAATTACTATTTGGAATCATTTAAGATAAAAGGATTTAACTTCCAGAAGAAAAGGGAGGATTTTAAAATAAGAAATTATTTCATAAAGCCAAATTAAGACCTAACCAAGCTTGGAAATAAAACATTTTGTTTTGATTAAATAGTAAAAGTTTATTTAATAAAATCAATAAGGATTTAGTAATCCAAGTTTTATTAATAAAGGTTTTACTATTTCCAAAATAACAAAACTTATGTATTTAAAGATAAGTTTTCTAAATATTTTATTCCCAAATAAAACCTACTGTTTTAATTTTAATTTAGATTTCAAATAAAGTTTAAATGAAACAAATCCTATTTGATTTAATAAACCATGGCCCATTTTATTTAATTAAGGAATGGAACCTAAAAGATTAAAGTATTATTTTATTTTATTGGTTTATGCTACTGAACAGAACCAGGTTCATGGTTGCAAAGATTGATAATGGTTTGAATTGATTTGAACCTTGTTTGATTGTTTTGAAATTTAAAACAGGAAATAGAATTAGAAAAGGAAAAGGATTCAGAAACAGAAAAAAATAAGAAAAGGGTCGACCCAACCCAGCAGCCCAACAGGCCCAGAAACAGCCCAGCTTTCCCTCTCCGAAAGAAAACGATTCGCACCTCGTTTCTGACCCGTACAGAGTATGACCAGTGGACCCTCCCCTCCTTTCTTTTCCCACTGACCGGTAGGCCCACTTTCCTCTGTTCTTCCTCCTCACCCGCGCGACCCCTTCTCCCTCCCTCGACACCGTTCCTGCCGATGATTTCACGGCCTTAATTCGCTTTAACTCGACCACCGTTACCAGCTTTGATCACGCAGGTTTAAACGCCCATGTCTCCTCTATATTTCCCCTCTGACACACCGCGCTGGCACGCCTCAGACCTCCCCAATTTCCTCCCCGAGCACACTCTGCTCCGACGAGGTCCGGTGCCGATTCCGGCGACTCGACACCGCCCCGTGCCTCCCTGAGCACCCTGGTAGCTTCCCCACTCCCAGACACACCTCCCAGTACCTTTAGTTCGACAGCGGGCGCCCCAGAGTGTCTATTACAATAAGCTCTGAACGACGCCGCCGTCCGCTTCAACTCCGGCCAGCCCCACAGGTAGATTCCGGCCGCCCGTCTTCTTCTCGTTCACGCTCACAGCATCCCCGTGATCTCCTGCGTCTAACCATACCCTCGGTTGTTCTTCTCGTGATCTGTAGCGTCGACACCGACCGCGAGCAGGACCATCTGACGCCGACGACGACTCTGGCGAGTGATTACCTCCGTCTCCGTGCGCCCCTTGCTTCCTCGAGAGTACCTTGAGCACCACCTCGTCCTCGCGAACACGGTGAGCACCCCCTCTGTCTTCCTCGCTTCCTCGAACCACCGTAGGACCACCGCCTGGCCGTGCGCCGCCGCTAGCCACCATCAGCGCCGCTCGCATATGGTCAAATAGACCTGCACCGTAGGATCAAGATCTGGCGCTCACGATTAGTTCACTTAGTCGCGAAGAGGTACGCTCTCTGGACCACCCGATCTGATTAGATCCAACGCACCTCGTTGCTGATCCGGCCGAACCGGTACCCGCGAATAGCAAAGCACCGCGTGTCCCCTGTTCTGTTTAAAACAGATTTGAAATCTGATTTAGTTGTGAAATTCAAACCCTTGTAACTTTGGATCCACACGTCCAAAAATTGCAAATTTTATGTCGTTGGATTCAGGAGAGCAAGACCTAGCCAACCATGCCCTTGGTTTAGCAAATAGTATCTGTTAGTTTGCTTGTTTTTGCAGATTCATTTGTGTGCTTGTTTAGATTAGAAAAATTGTTTAAAAATGATTTTAGGGTTCAAACCTTTGCAAAATGGTTTGTTGTCAACTTACTGACCCTAGGAACCAACCCATGGTTTGGAAAATGAATTTGGAAAAAGTTTAGAATGGATTAATTAGTTTAGTCCATTTCTAGCCAAATAAAAACTATTATTTTGTTATGAAAATGGTTTTGAATAAAAACCTTTGGAGAAAATGTTTTGGACCAAACCTACTGACCAAAAACACCAAGTTTTAAGAAACAACAACTTAAATGATGAAACCACTTAAAGTTGTGGTATTGAGAAAAATGTTTTTCACCACATAAAAATGATGAAAGGATTTGAAAATGGTTCATGGATAAAACCCATTTGCACATGACTTTGCCATTTTGGTAAATGACCAATTTGGAACTTACAAAGTTTAGAAGCCTAGTGGAGACCATCCTTACAATAGAACCAACCTTTGCATGCTTATGCATGACTTAGATTCCATTACTTTGTGTGTGAAAAATTGTTTGTTGGACTTTGGTTTGGAATGTGAATTGAATTTGTGTTTGCTTGATTGACTTGTAGTGGAGTGTGAGACTAGCAAGATCAAGGAGTGAACCACCATTCCCTACCAAAAAGGCAAGTGACACTATCATCAAAAGTCCTACTATTTTCATTATACTTAGTGGATTTTGAAAACATGCATGAAAACAATTTTATACTTATGCTATGCTAAATACTGATAGGATACCCTATACACTCCTTAGTGAAAATATTGTAGTTGATACATGCTTAGCCATACTATATTTTAAAAAGAGATACATGTTGAGATTTTACAAAGGTTGAGAAAAGGACTTGTGTTTTACATAATAAAACAAGGACTCAATGAACCACCTAGGTGGAGGATACTTTAAGTTTTGGAGAAGGTGGCAACAAAAGGAACCATGTCTATGGCAATCACTTTGTGTTGTGCTCCAAATGAAAACCACCTAGGAAACTTAGAGATTGAACATGTTTCTCCAATTGTGGCTTTCGTGTGCAACCACATGCTATTATTGCTCTGGCTTAGTCAACTACATTGGGAAGACCCATGCACTGTCTTCAGTTAACTGGACATGGGGATCTGGAATGCTTCATGGGTGCTGAAGGCAAGCTAGCAATGGTGTATGGGAGGACCCTTTGGAAAGACTTCGTCACATTCTCAATCTGCCAGTACTCCATCTTGGTGAGCACTAATCCAGTAGGCCACTGGTGGAAAAAGGATGGGATTGTGACATGTGGGTAAAGTGTACTCCTTCTGCAGAAGTTAATAAAATCTAAGTACTTAGCCGTGTCCCCGGTTATGGACAATACTGAGCAACTAAAGTTTCAACTATGGGAGATCTCGACATTCCAACTTCTAATATAAAAACTTGATGCACTTGGGGGTACCAAGGAATTCAAAGGAATTTTGTAAGCTTGTTGCACTTGGGGTTACCGAGGTGCTCAAGAGATTTTTGTTAAGCTTGATGCACTTGGGGTTACCAAGGGGCTCATGTGATTTTGATAAAACTTGTTGCACTTGGGGTTACCAAGTAGCTCAAGGGATTTTTGACAAGGACTTGAACACTTGAGTTTCTACCAAGGAGTTCAAGGAACTTGGAGAAGGAGATTTGACAAAGGACCAAAACCATTTCTGAAAAGATAGGACAAAATGTTGCTTTATGCAAATGAGTCCAAACTCTACTTAGCCAAATTTGCATGTACTGATAGGATCCACTCATACTATACTTATTAGTGAAACTTGCCAATACAATTCCAATGTATTGACCCTTGTGGCTGTAACTTGTAATGTTGCAGGTTTGATTGATTTAGTGAAGATTGATTGATTAGGATTACAAAGTCTACAACCAACATCTGCCTGTGGCACTTTTGAAGATGAAGGACCCCATGACTATAGTTATTCCGCTGCAATGTAATGTAATAGACAAATGAGCTATGTATGATGTAATAAAACTATGTTATTCCTGATTATAAAGTTATGTTATGACCTTTGTATCTTGATATTACATCCTAACTGTGGATGCTAGCTATTGATCCAGGGACTAGCATTGTAAACACAGGGGGCTCTATCTTATTAAAGATTGGGACCTCTACAACGCCCTAGTATAAGCACCTCTCCTGTTAGTTTGGCCTCCCAACCATGACCAACTGTCATCTTGGGTACTGCACAGGTGGACAATCTTCACAAGGTAGCCTCAGCTCAGACCTTGTACGTGAGGGAACTAATACTAAGGAATATAAGTTTCCAGTCAAGCCCTACCCAATATTCGGGTATTGTGGTTGTACGATAAAATTGGAATGGTATCGCATCCAGACAACCATCAGTTTTAAAAAGGGCTAAGGCTCATGCCTCAACATTTTTATCACCAAAATCCTCAAGTGTTTGGACACACATGTCCAAAACATTTCAATAGAATGATCCATCATTCCAAGGTTTTCATAACCATTTTTTTCCAAGTATTCCCATCTAAAAGTTGATCAAGTTTTATGCTTAGCACTAGCATCTACAGGTGGGGGTAGTACTAATGAGGGGTGGTAACTAGTGGAGTTTCAACTAAGTAGAAACTTATGTCTCAGGCTGATGTCAAGGTTTCCAACTTAGGCCAAATTTTATGCTCTTTATGCAACCTTCAGCATCTTTCCAATCTCTACCAGTCACTTAAGTAAACTCTAAGTAAGCTTTGATAAAGAAATAGAGTAAGAAGCTTGCACATAAAACTAGGATTGGTTTATCAAGTGGGTATGATCACATATGCTTAAGGCATATAGTAGTCATAGAACAAGTATGGGTTTGTTGCATCAGTAGGGTATTTTGCAAGGGTTAGCTTGCATAGGTATAGTATCAGCTTGCATCAATATCAGCATAAGCTTTCCTTGTGCAGAGCAGTGGTTGAAGTTCTCCTCGGCTTCTTCTTCGTAGTATCCTCCTTCCTCCTCGTATCCTTGGTTGGTACTAGCGTCTATGAATAAATACGAGGTACACAATCACCAAACAATACTTAACTACTTGCAATCATCACACACAAGGGTCCTATGGATGATCTAGCATCATCCCTAACATTACAAGGTTAAGGCTTGATTTAATTCCTTTTATTTTTAGAAAAGTAATTTCTACTCATTGAAAAACTACTTAAGATTTAATATTCTCCAAACCAAACATGGGATCATGTTGACACATGTCATCACCACATATTTTAGACCATGGGAATGTGATTTAAAGTGGTGTCACAATTTAATAAGGTTTTACCCTTTTATTTTAATTAATTAAAGTGGCTAGAAATGCTTATGTAGCATTATTTTATTACTTGAACATTATTTCTGCAAGTAAACCAATATATTTTTATATATTCTGACAGGTATGGTTAAATGTGATTTTTGATAGTTGGAATCAACTCAAAAGCTATTATGGTTTAAATTTGAAAAATGTTTGAATGCAGAAAAGCTGGGTGCACTGAATCGATCTGGGTTGATTTTTGAAGTTGGGTACAGAAGTGTGTTTGAATTGAAATAGAAAAAGGTTTAATTTGAATCACTGGGCTGCGCGGGAAAAGTTACTGGGCCGGCCTGCTAAGCGCAGTGCTCCCGCGGGCTGCTTAAGTGGGTGTCCCCACTCGTCAGTGACACGGGGCTGGGCGAAGCGGTATGGGGTAACGTGGATCGTTCGATCTAGTTCTAATCTAACGGCTGGGGGTCATCGTCGACGCGAGACAACGCCGGCGAGAACAAAACCTAGCGCAGCCAGTGAGGGGTGCTGGGGGCTCACCGGGGTACTGGCGAGGGTCGGCGAGGCGGGCGAACGACGAAGTCGACGACAACGAATCTCCTGGTACCGGTGGCTTCTCCTGGGGCGGCTCCAATCGCTGGCTCCCTTCTTCTCCAGAGGCGGCGGGCTCCGGTAAAATTCCGGCGGGGTGGTGCTCACCTTGCTCTGAGAATGGTGTGGCACGATCAGTGAGGAGAGGTGAGTGAGATGGTGTGAAAAAATCATGCGGGGGTGGCCTCTATTTATAGTCGAGCGAGGGGACCGTCGGGGCGCACGGTGAGCTCGTCGGGGGCGAGGTTACAGGCGGCTAATGGCATGGGCAAGGGTAGGGGACGGTGCGGTGTCTCCTCGCGATGCTCAACGACATGGTCTCGAGGCATGGGGCAGTGTGGTTTGGTCTGGAACGGGCGGTGCTCTGCGCGGCAGAGGCGGCGTCTTCGACGGTGGGCGGTGGCTGTGCGGCACGGGGCGGCAAACGGGGATGTCTGGCAGTCTCCTGGGTCGGTGGGGATTGTGTATGCACGCGGCGAGGGCGGCGCGCGGTATGTGGGCTTCGGTCGAGGGTTGTGCTCTGGCGCACGCTCGGCATGGTCTCTGGCGGTCTGGGCGCAGCTTGTGCGCGTGGTCCAGGGCTTGGCAACGCTCGCGGCTGGGACAGGTAGTTGCGGTGGACGGTGGGCTGCCTCCCAGACAAGGTTGGCACGGCTAGTTCTTCCTTTAGCCTGCTGTCCACAATGGGGTGACAAGGGGGTGCTCGGCTGTTCACCATTGATGGCAATGTCAATCTCACAGGGGTGCTAGTCCTTAGTTAAACTTCCTATATGATCTACTGAGCTGTGTGTGAGCTAACTAGGGAACAAGTTAGGCCAATTTTACTGCACACTATAGTGTTTGATGTTTGTTTGATTTGTGTCTGCAACCTGTTTGATGAAATGGCCGCATGAACTCAAGTTTTGAATTTTGAAAAGATTTTTAGTGGGTTTTCTAGATTGGTGCTGGTGAGTCTGCAGATGCTTGGGTTTTGAAAGTTGCGCTTGTTTGAGTGGTTTTTGAAAAAGTGGGATCTTCCCATATGATAAAGATTCAATTTTGAATTGTCATTTAAACTATGCATTTGAAAGTTTCTAGATGATCACAAAGTGGGCCTTGATACCTTGTTATGAGTACATTCAAGGGGTGCAAAGATCCAGGAAAGTTTCTGTTAGGTTCTAAAAGTTTGAGACAGCCAAAGTAGGCATGGGAGTTAAATTGGCCAAAATGACCATTCATTTCATATATGTGTTTTGATTTACTTGTCTTTAGGAAAAGTGTGGGAAATGTTTTATATGATGTTTATTTCACCTAAGAAACATTTTACAAGCAATGAAACAAGCAAACAAGGTGGTTTGTAAAAGAGTTCAAAATCCATGCATACACATATGCATGCATTCCTGATTTTATTTAGGAAAGTTTTTGTTAACCCTAATTTTGATTATTAGAATTTGATGATCCAAGCTTAGTATTTTTGGGATGTTACAGTGGGTTTGCTAGATTGGTGCTAGTGAGTCTGCAGATGCTTGGGTTTTGAAAGTTGAGCTTGTTTGAGTGGTTTTTGAAAAAGTGGGATATTCCCATATGATAAAGATTCAATTTTGAATTGTCATTTAAACTATGCATTTGAAAGTTTCTGGATGATCACAAAGTGGGCCTTGATACCTTGTTATGAGTACATTCAAGGGGTGCAAAGATCCAGAAAAGTTTCTATTAGGTTCTGAAAGTTTGAGACAGCCAAAGTAGGCATGGGAGTTAAATTGGTCAAAATGACCATTCCTTTATTTTATTGGTTTTGATTTATTTGTCTTTAGGAAAAGTTTGGGAAATGTTTAGATGATGTTTATTTCACCTAAGAAACATTTTACAAGCAAGGAAACATACAAACAAGCTGGTTCAAAAGAATTTCAAATTAAATGCATACACATATGCATGCCTTCATAATTTTAATTAGAAAAGTTTTTGTTAACCCTAATTTTGATGATTAAAGATTGATGATCCAAGTTTAGTATTTTTGGGATGTTACACCTGGCCACGCCTAGGGGGGGTGTGGCCACCCTGGCCTGCTTCTTCGTCTCCCCTCTAGACTTCTTGTTCCCCACAGAAAGTTATTGACTTTGTATTTTGTCCCGTCCAATTCCGAAGATATTGATTTTCTGCCTTTATGGAACCAAAAATAGAAGAAAACAGGCAACTGGCACTGTGGCAACTTGTTAATAGGTTAGTTAAAAAAAAGATATAAAAACACCTCAAAGTGTGGACAAAGCAAAGCAAAGTAGATACTAAACAAGCATGGAGCATCAAAAATTATAGATACGTTTCCAACGTATCAAGCATCTCCAAGATTAACTCCTGCTCGTCCTCGAGTAGGTAAGTGATAAAAATAATAAATTTTTACGTGACATGCACCATCAAAACCAATATCAAACCATTAGCAAGCATTGAAAGCTGGGATCAAAGAACTCTAAACATTTTTCATGGAAGATGAAGTTCTAACAATAGGACATAGTAACTATGCATGCAACATGAAAGGCTATAAAAAAGATCATGAATAACATGCATTGAAAAATGTTTGTTTGTTTCACATATAGAAAACATAGCATAGTGGCATTTAGCTTGTCCCTCATGGAGTAGCAAATAGATGCATAGGACACCTTCAAAGTTCACAAGGGTGACTAGAAACAAATAGCACAAGAACAAGTAATATCACAATATGCATCAATCAATAAGCTTTGGGACACTGCACACAGAATGACAACTATGCTCTCTTAATGGTGCCTAAAGGTAGAAGGTGGAGACTCAATAATGGTGGAAGAAATGCGCTTCACAAAGGGAAGCAGGGATTTCAAGTTTCAAAAAGAGCTTCCAAAAATTATGGTACTTGTTAGCTTTCATCCCTCATTGCCCCTATCATAAGCATCTTGAAGTGATTAAGGTTAAAGTAAACAAACTATGGAGTATATGCTTGACAAAGTATAAGTTGGCAATCTCAAGTCCCTTGAATACGAGGGCCACAACTCATGCTACTCAACTTCAGTCACCTGTAAGTTCTTGTCATTGTAAGTATCTACATATCATAGAGAACCGCCAATGGGGTACCCCTTGCACATGGTACAGGAGCTATCCCATAACCAAAATGACAAGGCAAGCAGACAATGAGCATCTCAGCGATCTTTTTATTTACTATATGCATAGCTTTTTATTGAGGATGCTTCATAGATAGCTCACTATGGTGATGCTGCAAGTTTCCACCATGATTAGGCATGGCTTAGGCTAGCGGCCCAGGCGTTTCTCTAACACAAAATACAAACTCCATGGACTTACAAGTTCCCTCTTTATGTCACACCGGTGACATCCATAAACAAAAGAGCATGATATCAACTAAGTACAAAGTACAAGTGCAATGTTGAAAACGTTCCCCGTGACAGCACGGTTCTGCTAATTCCAACGTATAAGTGCAAGCATATACAACATAGATGACACAATGGTTCAAGTTTATTAGGGGCAAATAAATATAAAGTGTGTCATCAAGTTTGTGAGAGCTTTAATCACTAAGTTTTCACATAACAAAATAGTTTTTAATTGGAAGATAGCTGAAAACAAGAATATACTTGGAATGGTGTAACACACCATGCATAAGATTTTATAGTGGACACTTTGGAATAACTTGGTTTATTGGGAGTTGGAGGCATGAGTAGAACTTACTCATACAAGTGGAGGCTAGCAAAAAACTGGGAGCAACCAACTAAGAGAGCATAATGGTCATAATCATGCGGTGCAACAAAGCATTACTAATCAAAGCATAGAGTGGTACTACAAGTCAAGTACTAAATGATCATAGAGGCTATGGTGACTTTTTCATAGTCATAACATGGTGTGAGCATGTGCCAAGTCAAACCAAACAAAGCATCAAAGGAGAATACCATAATACTATGCTTTTGCATGCTAAAACAACTCATAATTTCTTCAAGGCACACTAAGCAATCCCAATTGTTTGTAACAAGACATTCTACAACAATAATCACTAAGCATAAGGTCAAAAAAACACCTAGCATGTCATGCTAAAGTCTAAGTCACAGTCAATGCAAGCTCCTCTTGCACTTACAAGCAAGAACTTACTAGTCCTTTCCAACACCAAGCAACTTATTTGCAAACAACACAACGATAACGGGGGTCCAAACTACTTTATTCAAGCACAATAAACAACCTAAGGAAAGCAAACGAAAACTAAGACACTCCAAGAAAAACACAACTGTGCATGAAACAATAAAAACGAAGTGTCTAGACAGACCTGAGCTTTTTATTGATGAAGAAGGGGATGCCTTGGGCATCCCCAAGGTTTGACACTTGTACCTCTTGGATATTTCTTAGGGTGATACCGGGGTAGCATCCCCAAGCTTGATCTTTTGTCCATTCTTAGTCTCATTACATCATTCTCTCTCTACACCTGAAAATTTTCCTTCATACAAAACTTCACACAATCTTCATTAGCAACATTAGTTTATTCAAAAGATATTAGACCCCTGTCAAAGCTTTGGAACAGCTAGGATTTTAACTAAAAACACAATCTACTGTAGCCACTCCTTCAAAAAGCTCAATTCACCAAAAGATAACTCAAAAAGGAATAAATAAGAAGCAAATGCAAATAATGGCAGAAATCTGTCAAAACAGACTAGCAAGCAGAAACCGATTTTTTAGAAAATCTTCTGTTACTCAAATCAAAAAGTGTTGAACTAACTAAAGTTAGATAACATACTGGGGGATTTATTTGTAAATTTTCAGCTCAAACCGAGTTACAAAGACTCCTCACGAATTTTTTTGGTGAAGGACAAAAATCTTTTTGGGGCAGCAACTCCCCAAATCTTACTACCCTCTCATTAGAGGTCATTCTTGGCACAAAATGCAAACAAAAAGGATAAGGAGAGGTCATTACTTAAGTAACAACTTCCAAGACTCAAGGAAACTCTTGGGTTATCTCCCAACAAGTACTTTTCTTTAACGCCTTTAAGTTAGGCACAAGAAGCAAGAAGAATCAAGTATTTTCAAATGTGGAAGCATTCACATCAAACCTTGCTTTCAAAGGAGGAGCAAAGAGAAACTTCTCTCTACTCATAGGGAATTGTTCAATACCTTTGTTGAATGGAAAATGATATTTAATGGTGCCTTCTTTGATATCAAGGATGGCACCAACTGTTCTAAGAAAAGGTCTTCCCAAAGTAATAGGACAAGAAGCATTGTATTCAACATGCAAAACATAGAAATCCACAGGGACATAAGCATTGTTAACCATAATGAGAACATCATTAATACTCCCCATGAGTTTCTTCTTAGCATTATCACTAAGTGGGACATCCAAATAACAATCTTCCAATGGTGGCAAATCAAGCATTTCATAAATCTTCCTAGGCACAATAGAGACACTAGAACCAAGATCACATGAAGCTTTGAGATCAAAGTCATTCACTTGCATATTAATAATGGGTTCCCAACTATCTTCTACTTTCCTAGGAATAGAAGCTTTGTGTTTTAGCTTCTCTTCCTTAATCTTCACAAGAGCATTTGTAATGTGTTTGGTGAAAGCAACATGCATATCACTAGCATTAGGACTTCTAGAAAGCTTTTGTAGGAACATAATCACTTCAGAAATATTGCAACCATGAATATCAAAACCAAACTTAGCATCACTAGTAGTTGGCTCAATAGGCCTAGGCATAGTAGGAGGAGGAATAGGGACTACTTGTGGTTTAGTGGTAATAGTGCACACACTATTGTTTCTATCAATTCCATCTTCACTTTCCCACCTAGCATGAAGTTGAGCTAACAGTCTAACATTTTCATCAATAGTAACTTGTATGGCATTACTAGTAGCAAAGGTATTTTCCATAGTTTTAGGTTTAGCAGCCATTTTATTAATCAGGGAGGACCGTGCTTCAGACAAAGAGGATATATTTTTCTCAACATTTAAAAGCTTTTCCTCTATAGCCTTATTGATAGTGGTTTGTTTACTAATAAAGTCCTTGAGCATGACTTCAAGTTCAGAGGGGACACTTCTAGCATTGTTGTAGGAGTTTCCATAGGAATTGCCATTATCAGGAGGATAAGGCCTATAATTGTTGTTACCACCAAAATTATTCCTATAGGCATTGTTGTTGAAATTGTTGTTTCTAATGAAGTTCACATCAACTTGCTCTTCTTGAGCAACCAAAGAGGCTAAGGGAACACTATTAGGATCTAGAGGAGCTTTCCCATTAACAAGCATAGCCATAATAACATCAATCTTTTCACTTAAAGAGGAAGTTTCCTCAACATAATTTACCTTCTTACCATGTGGAGCTCTCTCAGTGTGCCATTCAGAGTAGTTAACCATCATATTATCAAGGAGTCTAGTTGCAGCACCCAAACTTATGCTCATAAAGGTACCTCCAGCAGCCGAATCCAACAGGTTTCTTGAGGAGAAGTTCAAACCTGCATAAAAAGTCTGGATAATCATCCAAGAAGTAAGTCCATGAGTGGGAAAATTTTTAACCAAAGATTTCATTCTCTCCCAAGCTTGAGCAACATGTTCATTATCAACTTGTTTAAATTTCATAATGTCACTTCTCATAGATATAATCTTAGCAGGAGGGTAGTACTTTCCAATAAAAGCATCCTTGCACTTAGTCCAAGAATCAATACTATTTTTAGGAAAAGATAGCAACCAATCTTTAGCTTTTACTCTCAAGGAGAAAGGGAAAAGCTTGAGCTTAATAATATCTCCATCTACATCCTTATACTTTTGCATCTCACAAAGTTCAACAAAGTTATTGAGATGGCAGCAGCATCATCAGAACTAGCACCAGAAAATTGCTCTCTCATCACAAGATTCAACAAAGCAAGCTTAATTTCATAAAAGTTAGCATCCGGAGCATGTGGAGCAATAGTTGTGCTAAGGAAATAATTGTTGTTGGTGCTAGTGAAGTCACACAACTTGGTATTCTCAGCAGAGTTCATTTTGGCAAAGGTGGGCAAGCCAAAAACAGCAGCAGTAGCTAGAGCAGGAACTAATTTTTTTTATGTTTTTGAATAAAGCAAGCAAACCAAACTAGGCTAATTTTGTGGGGTTTTTTTTGAAAAGAGGCAAACAAAACCAAGCAAAAGAAACAAATCAAACTAAAAACAAAGCATAGAGAAAGGACATGAAGGACTCCCCTACTGGAGACGTCCTTAGCCTCCCTGGCAATGGCGCTAGAAAACTTGTTGGTGCTTGACGTGGGAGCACTTCGTTGGAAACCCCAAGAGCAAGGTGTGATGAGCACAACAACAAGTCTTCCCTCAGTAGAGACCGAGTTTATCGAACCAGAAGGAGGAAGGAAATGTCACACAGGTATTGCAAGCAATGCGGATACCTGCACAACACAAACTCAATACTTTGCCCCAACGAACAGTGAGGTTGTCAAGCTCACCGGTTTGCTGTAACAAAGGATTAAACGTATGGTGTGGAAGGTAATGGTTTGCAGCAAGTAAACAAGTAACAGTGGAAGATGTATCAATGGTAAATATTGGACCGGGGTCCACAGTTCACTAGAGGTGCTCTCCTTAGATAAACAACATGGCATGAAGGGTAAACAAATTAGAGTAGTGCAATTGACAGGAATTGAGCAAGGCATAACAATGCAATACTAGTCAAAAAGATCCTATGAGATTCGATTGGGCAATACAACAATATACATAGACCGCCATCCAACTACATCTATGACTAGAAGTCCACCTTCAGGTTATCATCCGAACCCCCTACAGTATTAAGTTGCAAGCAATAGACAACCGCTTTAAGCAAAGTGTGTAACGTAAACAATCCACTTGTTCCATGAACAAGATACCGTTGTTTTCTCCCTAGTAGCAATAACACATATACAACCGAAGATATTTCTGTCACTTCCCTTAGAAACTAGACGCATGAACCCACTATCGAGCATAAATACCCCCTCTTGGAGTCACTAGCAACTACTTGGCCAAGATAGCTACTAACAACGGAGAGCATGCAAGATCACAAACAACACAGACATGATAGAATCATAAAGACAAAACCATTAATCAATCTGACATAATAATCTCAATATCCATTGGATCCCCGCAAACACAACATGCATGATTACAAATACATTAGATCTTGATCATGAATGGAGCTCACGAGATCTATACATGAAAGAACAAACGAGGAGATACAACCATCTAGCTACTACATGGACCCATAGTCCAAGGTGGAACTACTCACGCATCATACCGGAGAGAAGGCCTCCTAGATGATCTCCCCTCCGGCAGGTGGCCGGGAAGAACTTCAGATCACCCCATCTAGGGACAACGGTGGCGGCGGCTACAGAAGGTTTCGTGGAATATTGAACGGGTACTTAGGGTTTAGGCATCGGGGGCTTCTTATAGGCGAAGGGGGAGGCCGAGGAGGCGACCAGGGGGCCCACACCTTACCTAGACTTCTTGTTCCCCACGAAAAGTTATTGACTTTGGCTTTTGTCCCGTAAAATTCCGAAAATATTGATTTTCTGTCTTTCTGGAACCAAAAACAAAAGAAAACAGGAAACTGGCAGTGTGGCAACTTGTTAATAGGTTAGTTCCAGAAAAGATATAAAAACACCTAAAAGTGTAGACAAAGCAAAGCAAAGTAGATACTAAACAAGCATGGAGCATCAAAAATTATAGATACATTTCCGACGTATCACACACCTTGTTCTTGAAGTTCCCAACAGGCTCCACATCAACCATGCGAATAGCCATCAAGTCTTTCTGGCGCTGTTGCCGAGGAGGCTAAGGAAGTTTTCACTAGGGGAGTCCTCCACTTCCTTTATCTTTACTTTGTTTTTAGTTTGCTTAGTTTCTTTTGCTTGGTTTTGTTTGCCTATTTTCAAAAACTCTAAATTTTTTAGTTTAGTTTGGTTTGCTTTCTTTATTCAAAAACACAAAAAAATTAGTTCCTGCTCTAGCTACTGCTGTTTTTGGCTTGCCCACCTTTGCCAAAATGAACTCTATTGAGAACACCATGTTGCTCCCCAAGTTCACCCTGAAAAACCTTTCAATAGGTAGTGGCTTCATAATAGGGAAAGATAATATTGAAGAATTCTTTAATAATGTTAGCAAGCATGAGGATATTCAGGATAAATCTATAGCAGAGCTTGCTCCTAATTATGAGATTGCTGTAGCTTCTTTAGTTCATATGTTGGAGGCTAGGTTTGTTAGCCTTAACCCCATGATGCAAATTTTTTTCCTAAAGCTAAAGAAAGAAAAGAATGCTGAAAGAGAGAATTTATTATTGAAACTTTACTCAAAGAGTTCCATGATGTTGCTAAGGAAGCCAAAAAGGTATTTGAGCATTTTAATATGCTAGGCTCATTTGTAGATATTGTGGGTGCTTCTGATAAAACTAAGCCTAGAGAGGAATTTAAGGTACCCATACCCTTTAAGCTTGTTGGAATGCATGAAGGCTTTGAAAAGAATTTTGATTGGATTGTTCCTAAAAATCCTTTTCATGAAAGTAGTAAACCAAAGAGAGACGAGAAAGTATCCTCCAAGACTCATTTGGAGGAGATACTTCTCATAGTTGAAGACTTTGCAAGTATTGATCTCAATTCTTCATTTGAAAATACTTGACTTCTTGCTTCTTGTGCCTAACTTAAAGGCGTTAAAGAAAAGTACTTGTTGGGAGATAACCCAAGAGTTTCCTTGAGTCTTAGAAGTTATTACTTCTGTAGTGACCTCTCTTTATCCTTTTTGTTTGCTTTTTGTGCCAAGAATGACCTCTAATGATAGGGAAGTAAGATTTGGGGAGTTGCTATCCCGAAACAGATTTCTGTCCTCCACCATAAAAAATCGTGAGGAGTCTCTGTAACTCGGATTGAGCTGAATATTTACGAATAAATACCCCAGTGTGTTAGCTAACTTTCGTTAGTTCAACACTTTTTGATTTGATCAATATAAGATTTTCTAAAAAATCGGTTCTACCTTCTGGTCTGTTTTGACAGATTTTTGCCATTATTTGCATTTGCTTCTTATTGATTCCTTTTTGAGTTCTCTTTTGGGAAATTGAGGTTTTTGAAGGAGTTGTTACAGTATCTTATGTTTTTAGTGAAAAGTCTTGCTGTTCCAAAGCTTTGCATAAAGGACTATTATCTTTTGATTACACTAATGTTGCTAATGAAGATCGTGCGAAGTTTTGTATGAAGAAAAAAATTAGGTGTAGAGAAAGAATGATGTAATGAGAGGAAGAATGGACAAAATCTCAAGCTTGGGGATGCCACCCCGGTGTCACCCCAAGAAATATTCAAGAGGTACAAGCGTCAAAGCTTGGGGATGCCCAAGGCATCCCCTTCTTCATCAATAAAAAGCTCAGGTCTGTCTTGACACTTCGTTTTTATTGTTTCATGCACAAGTTGTGTTGTTCTTGGAGTGTCTTAGTTTTAATTTGGTTTTCTTAGTTGTTTAGTTTGCTTGAATAAAGTAGTTTGGACCCCCGTTCTCGCTGTGTTGTTTCATATAAGTTGCTTGGTGTTGGAAAAGAGTAGGAAGTTCCTTCTTGAAAGTGCAAGAGTAGCTTGCATGTACTGTGACTTAGACCTTAGCATGACATGCTAGATGTTGTTTTGACCTTATTGCTTAGTGTGCCTTGAAGAAATTATGCGTTGTTTTAGCATGCAAAAGCATAGTATTGTGGTATTCTCCTTTGATGCTTTGTTGGGGTTGACTTGGCACATGATAACACCATGTTATGACTATGAACAAGTCACCATAGCCTCTATGATCATTTAGTCCTTGACTTGTAGTACCACTCTATGCTTTGATGAGTAATGTTTTGTTGCTCTGCATGAGTATGACCATTATTGATCTCTTAGTTGGTTGCTCCCAGTCTTTTGCTAGCCTCCACTTGTATGAGTAAGTTCTACTCATGCTTCCAACTCCCAAGAAACCAAGTTATTCAAAAGTGTCCACTATAAATTCCTATGCATGGTCTGTTACACCATTCCAAGTATATTCTTGTTTTCAGCTATCTTCCAATTAAAAACTATTTTGTTATGTGAAAACTTAGTGATTAAAGCTCTCGCGAACTTGATGGCACACTTTATATTCTTTGCCCCTAATAAACTTGAATCATTGTGTCATCTATGTTGTATATGCTTGCACTTATACGTTGGAATTAGCAGAACCATGCTGTCATGGGGAACATTTTCAACATTGCACTTGTACTTTGTACTCAGTTGATATCATGCTCTTTTGTCTATGGATGTCATCAGTTTGAAATAAAGAGGGAACTTGTAAGTACATGGAGTATGTATTTTGTGTTAGAGAAACGTCTGGGCCGCTAGCCTAAGCCATGCCTAATCATGGTGGAAACTTGCAGCATCACCATAGTGAGCCATCTATGAAGCATCCTCAATAAAAAGATATGCATATAGTAAATAAAAAGATCACTGAGATGCTCATTGTCTGCTTGCCTTGTCATTTTGGTTATGGGATAGCTCCTGTACCATGTGCAAGGGGTACCCCATTGGCGGTTCTCTATGATATGTAGATACTTACAATGACAAGAACTTACAGGTGACTGAAGTTGAGTAGCATGAGGTGTGGCCCTCGTATTCAAGGGACTTGACATTGCCAACTTATACTTTGTCAAGCATATACTCAATAGTTTGTTCATTTTAACCTTAATCACTTCAAGATGCTTATGATAGGGGCAATGAGGGCTGAAAGCTAACAAGTACCATAATTTTTGGAAGCTCTTTTTGAAACTTGAAATCACTGATTCCATTTGTGAAGGGCCTTTCTTTCACTATTATTTGAGTCTCCACCTTCTACTTTTAGGTACCATTAAGAGAGCATAGTTTCCATTCTGTGTGCAGTGTTGATACACCCAATTTGCATCACCATTCTATATCATAATTTACCTCTATTCATATATATTTGTCTTATTATGAGGTATTACTTATGGCTTTTAATCTGTTTATGCATCTTGGATGATTCCTGGAGGATGGACTGTCGGAGTCTGGATTCTAATGGAAAAGAAGGCGTTTTGGTGCAATTTTGGGAAGATCAGAAAAATACCATAAAAATATGGAAACATATTATTTTACCAGAAGAAGAAGGAAGCCAGAAGGAGGGACGGAGATGGGCCTCAGGGGGCCCACACCCCCTAGGCATGGGCCCTCCTGACCCCGCGCCTAGGGCAGGTGTGGCCCACCTGCTCGTCCTCCGACTCTGCCCCTTCGCCTATATCTTCCCTTCGAAACCCCAAGGCTCGAGGGGCGACCACATATAGATTTTCGCCACCTCTGGGGGCAGAAAACACCGAGAGAGAAAGATCTCTCCGGCAGACAGATTTCTGCCGGGGGAATTCCTTCCCGGAGAGGAGAGACCGTCGCCATCAACACCGTCATCAATCTAGGCTTCATCGGGATCATCATCATCATCATCCACACCATCATCTCCACCAGCACCATCATCACCACTCCGTCCTGCTGTAACAATTGTGTTGGATATTGCTTTAGTTCTTAGGGGAAACATTCCCGGTGTTGATTACTATTGTAGTTGATGGTTGTGAGTGGAACCATTGGATTATTGTTTATGTTTAGATTGTTATCCATTATCATATCATCTTTGATCTTGATCCATATGATGTCTTGTGAGTAGTTCATTTAGTTCTTGAGGACATGGGAGAAGTCATGTTGCTAGTAGTTTATCTGTGATGAGTTATTATTCAATGGTTTAGTATTTAAGTTGTGGTGCTATTCTTCTAGTGGTGTCATGTGAACGTCGACTACATGATACTTCACTATTTATGGGCCTAGGGGAATGCATTGTGTATTTGGATACTAATCGCGGGGTTGCTGGAGTGACAGAAACCTTAACCCCCGTTAGGACACCTTTGCACAAGGGAGCGCGGGATCTCAGAGTTTAAGGTTGTGGTTAGATTTATATCTTAATTACTTTCCTGTAGTTATGGATGTTTGCAGGGGGTTTAATCACAAGTATGTATTAGTCCTAGGAAGGGTTGTATGTTATCACAGGTTCACCCACACAACACTTACAACACCAGAGAAGAGTACTCAGCTATTTCAAGCGAAAGCACTTGACAGAATTCCCATGTGTCCTCGAGAATGTTTGGTCCTTATAAGTATGTCCACCGGCTTGTCCTTTGCTAAGAAAGGATTGGGCCACTTGCTTCGTTTGTTTGTTACTTCTGTTACTTTCTCTTTGTTTTGTTGCCTTGTCAGAAAACCACTAAAAATTCGTTTGCTAAGTATTCATAGGGATTTCCTGCTCCATACCACTGTTCAGCACCTTCTGCTCCTCATTGGGATCGACACTCCTATTTACCGAAAGTACTATGATACACCCCCTATACTTGTGGGTTATCAAGACTATTTTCTGGCGCCGTTGTCGGGGAGTGAAGCGCTATTGAAGAGTGGAACTGGTAAGGGAAACTTTCACTGTGAGTATTGCTCTTGCTACCGCTTGTTACTTTGTTTTCAATATGGATAACCCACTTGGTTTTCTGTTTGGGAAAACTACTACCACTGCTAGGGTAGTAGATGAACCACCACCTGTTGAGATGGATCCTTTTAAGATACCTACAAGTATTGTTAATCGTGTTATGGATAATTATTATTTTGGGGATGGAACTGTCCATCCCGGTGATCACTTGCTTTTTATCCATGAATTATGCGGGTTGTTTAAGTGTGCAGGTATCACAACTGAACAGGTGAAAAAGAAGTTACTCTCCATATCCTTGAAAGGGAGTGCTGAAGAATGGTATAAGCTGCTAAAGAATGGACAATCCATGGAATGGGAGGAGATGTCATCTCTCTTTTACTCTAAATTTTGTCCTCCCAGTGAGATTCATAAGGATAGAAATCTTATATATAAATTTTGGCCTCTTGATGGAGAGAGTACATCTCAAGCTTGGGGGAGATTGAAGTTATTAATGCTTAAATGTCCTATTCATGAACTCCCTAACAATATTATTCTCAATAACTTTTATGCTACGCTTTCTCTTCGTGATAAAGATTTACTAGATGCTTCTTGTGCTGGATCATTCACATGTATCAAGGAAGAAGCTAAATGGGATCTGCTAGACCATATTGAAGAGAACACTGAAGCTTAGGAGAATGACAAAGGAAGAAAGTCAGGTATAAACTATGATTATGAATGCATTAAATCTTTTATGGGAACTGACAACTTCTGTGATATTAGCAATGAGTTTGGCCTTGATCCTCAAGTTCTTGCAAAATGTTTTAATGCCTTTGCCTCTTATATTGAACTTACCAAGAAAGAGTGGGACAAGTACCATGCTACTTATAAAGACGTTGTTACCCATGTTCCTACCAGCGTAGAGGTTTGTACTGTTGATCCTATTTTGCCTGAACCTTATATTGAGGAAACTCCTTTTCCTTCCAAGGTAAGGGAGCATTCTATTATGGCTAATGTGGTTAGCAAAAGCGCAAAGAAAACTATAGGGTCCGATGAGCTTATTGATATTGAGACCGTGGTAGCTATTGTGAAAGATCTTGTCACTAGAAATATAGAGGATGGTCATATTGTCTTCTATGAAGACGCTACTAATATTGTTTCTCATCCTAAGAAAGTTAGAAAAGCTAGTGTCCCTGTGTTTTCTGTTAAAATTGGTAGTCATAGCTATTATGGTTTATATGATATTGGTGCTAGTTCTAGTGCTATTCCTTATGAGCTTTACAGGGAAATTATGCATGAGATTGGTCCTTGTGAGCTTGAGGACATAAATGTGGTTATTCACCTTGCTAATAGAGAGAAAGTTTTCCCCATTGGTATTGTAAGAGATGTGGAGGTTCTTTGTGGTAAGATTAAATATCCTACTGATTTTCTAGTACTTGGTAAAGAAGCTAGTAAAACCTATCCTATTATCTTTGGTAGACCCTTCCTTAATACTTGTGGGGCTATCATAGATTGTAGGAAGGAAAAAGTTTTGACTAAGTTTGCTGGAGAATCTTATGAGTTTAATTTTTCCAAATTTGCCAAAACTCCTTATGAAAATGAACTACCTAATGAGGATTTCAGGGTTGAACAATTGTCTGCTATTTCTCTTGCTCTTAAAAATGCTTTGTAGTAGTTCATGGAATACCATGAAAGTGATTTCTTCATGAAGGAAAGAAATGAGATTGACGAAGTTTTCCTTCGTCAGCCGGAACAACTTAAGCATAATCTACCTGTGGAAGATTTGGGTACCACACTACCACCTAAAGGGGACCCATTTTTTGAATTAAAACCTTTACCTGATGATCTTAAATATGCTTATCTTGATGGTAAGAAAATATATCCTGTTATTATTAGTTCTAAACTTTCAGGGAAGGAAGAAGAAAGGTTATTATAAGTATTTAAGAAACACCGAGGAGCTATGGGTTATATTCTTGATGATTTAAAAGGAATTTCTCCTACTATATGTCAGCATGCTATTAATATTGATCCTGATGCAAAACCAATTGTTGAGCGCCAACGCCGTATAAATCCGAAGATGAAGGACGTGGTAAGAAATGAGGTATTAAAACTCCTTGATGCTGGTATTATTTATCCTATTGCTGACAGTCAATGGGTTAGTCATGTTCATTGCATTCCCAAGAAAGGGGGATAACTATTGTGCCTAATGAAGATAATGAGCTTATACCCCAAAGAGTAGTGGTTGGGTATAGAATTGTCACATCCCAAAATTTTCCAAATTTTGAAATGTGAAAAAATAAATAAACAAAAGAAACAATTGTTTAAATTTATGGGGAAAAGAAACTTTTTGCTTCTAATTGGAAACATTAAAACCTTTTAAACTATTACAAAAGTTTTCCCCCAAATAAAGGTACTCCTTAAAATAAAAATAGCATTTAACAAAAACCCTAAGATCAATACATCAAGATTATCCATATATCTCCTCTACTTCAAAATTATAATTTGCAAGTTTCCCCTTCAAAATATTTTTCACAAACTTCCTGTATTTGAAAATCTATTTTTAATCTTGAGGAATGTTCTCAACCAAAAACCATCTATACATCTACTACTTCATTTACAGTTTTCAAACAACCTTTCTTTTGTTTTGAACCAAAAATAGAAGAAAAGAGTCTCGTTTTAAAATAAGCACCATAGCTTATGTGAGATATTTTAAGATTTTGTAAAATTATCCTCTCATATTTTGAAACTTTGATTCATGGGTTATCCATGTAAGGTGGAACTAAATCGAATCAAATTCAAATAAGGAAAGAATCCAAGTCATTCCAAATATATTGCCCTACAACTAGGCCAATATCGCACACACTCAATCGTACAATAATTGACTAATTAATAATTGAGAAAATTAAATATTTCCAAATATATAAAATTTATGTCCTAAAATATTGCCCATGAATTTATGAACCCGCAGAAATTTGAACCAACAAATTCGGAGCTCTAAATCAAAAGTTATAAAAGAATTTAGAAATAGGAAAAAATATAAAACGAAATAAAAATAGAGTGGCCGGCTAGGCCGGCCAAAATGGGCCGGCCCAACCAGGCCGATCGGCCATGAGGGAACCACGACCAGGCACATACAGGAATGAACCAAGGAGCACTTGGTCTTCATTTTCTTTGAATCTAATGCTCCTAAATGACTCTCACTTGCCCTCCTAAACTGCACTAAATGTCCCCTAATTTCTCTCCCTCTTTAATCTTCTTTAATCCAGCCCCCACCCTCCTCCTATATAAACCCCACTCCAGGAAAGTTCAAAGTTTTCAACTCATCATACCTCCATTTTCGTCCAAAATTCTCCCCAATCTTCTCCACCCAAATAGACCTTCAAAACGACCTCGAATCGCGGTGGCTTGAAGACGGAAGTTGTTCCCCTCGTCAAGACGGTTCCATTCCCGCTGGTTTCACATTGTTTCGTTCATCGAGCAGAGAGAAAAACGCGGTCAAAGATTCAGATCTTAGAAAGTATAATCCATTTTACGCCCACCTCGTTGCTCCAAACACAATTTACTTTGAACAGTAGATAGATGTAGTTGTTATCTACTACTTTCATGTAGAAAGTTTTTCCATCCGAGCAACTTTTTCTGTAGTCAAATCTGACATCATCATGACATCAGCATAGTCAACAGTCAACTCAGTCAGATTAGTCAAAGTCAATTTCAGTCAATTCCCAAGTTTGACTTTTCTAAATTTAGTACGAACTCGTATAATTCATAGAAGAAGATTTAGAAGTCCAAAAATTATAAATTTGGTATCCCTGAAAAGCTGAGATTCTGTAGAATCCATTTCTGCAATAATATTACTTATTCTCTGTACAAAAAATTGATTTATAAATTAAATGGTTTAATTGGTCATTTTCACCATAAAAATTATATCTTTAGTTCTGTATATCCAAATTTAGCAAATAATATGTCTATGGATTCAAAAAAAATGAGTAGAACACAGTGGAGCCATAATTCCGTATTTTTAATTCTGTTAAAATCACGTTTTATACAGAACCATTTGTGGAGTATTTTGAGTATAAAAATTGTTGTGTAAATTATTTTTAAGTAAATCATTTTGCAAATGGTTGTAAATTGAACCCTCTGTACAGTAAAACCAAAATATAATTTTATTCTAGTATAAATAAGACCATGGCAATTATTTAATAAGAATGGCCTTTCCAACTGTTAGAAAATGTTGCTAATTGCTACAATTGCACAAATGGTTGCATTTGTAATCTTGAAAATATAAAATGTTCATAAATCACTTAGTAATTTTCAGAACCTTGTTATAAAAATTTGTATAATAACAATTACCATCTTGCATGCTTTGCATGATTTTTGTATTGCCATTAGTGTTGATCTTGTGTATGTTTTGTTTTGGTTGTTTTGCTTGATAGATTGTGTTATTTGTCAAGTGTGTTATTGCGAAGAGTGTACCAACACCACCAACTACTAAGGAAATTGGCACTATCATCCATGTCCTACTATTTTCATTACACTTAGTAGAATTTTTTGTAGTATGCATGATAGGGCTAATATGTTACTATGCTATGCTATGTCCTATTAGGATATCCTTATACCTTCCTTAGTGAAAACATTGTAGTTGTAGTATGCTTAGCCCTGCTATATACTTGGAGTGGAATACCATGTTATGAATATATGAAGTGTTGGAAAAATATATGTTTTATATAATAAAACAAGTACTCAATGAACCACCTGGGTGGAAAGAGGATACTCAAGTTTTGGACAAGGTGGCAACAAAGGGAACCATGTTTATATGGCTATCTTTTTGTATGTGCACTAGAAGAAAACCACCCAGGGACTTAGAGATTGAACATGTTTCTCGTATAGTGGCTTCCGTGTACAGCCACATGCGAAATGGGCTCTGGCTTAGTCAAATACATAGTGGAAGACCCTTGCATTAACACCTCTTCAGGTTAACTAGAATTATGTATTGTAAATATATCCTTACATTGGTGCCCGGTAGACGTGCTAGCATTATGTATTGGGAGGACTTCTATGGAAAGACTTTGTCACATTCTCGATCTGACGGTACTCCATTTTGTGTGTACTTATCCAGCGGCCACTGGTGGCATCAAGACGAGATTGTGTCATGTGGGTAAAGTGTACAACTTCTGCAGAAGATCAAATTCTAAGTACTTAGCCGTGTCCCTAGTTACAGACAAATCTGAGCAACTAAGTCCTGAAGCTATGGAAGATCTCGACATTCCAATTTCTCAAAGTAAAACTTGATGGTGTCAACAAGGGATTAGAAGCACTTGGAGTTCAGAAAGATTGATTGAAAGATCAAAACTATTTTTAAAAGATAGGATAAAACCATATTGCTTTCTGCAAATGAGCCTAAACTCTACTTAGCCAAATATGCATATATTGATAGGATCCAACTTATTTCCACATAGTAGTGAAACTTGCCAATACAATTCAAATGTATTGACCCTTGTGGCTGTAACTTATTATGTTGCAGGTTCGTTTGATGTTAGTGAAGTGTGTTAAATTGGATTACAACTCTACAACCAACATGACTGCCTGTGGCACTTTGAAGATGAAGGACTCCATGCTATATAGTTATTTCTGCTGCATTGTAATGAGATAGCCAAATGATCTATGTAAGATGTAATGTATTATTTTATTCCTGGTTATAAAGTTGTATTATGACCTTTGTTTCTTGATATTACATCTTAAACTGTGGATGCTAGCTATTGATCCAGGGACTAGCATTGTAAACACAGGGATCTCTACCTTATCAGGTTGGGACCTCTACAGATGGTATCAGAGCACTGTGTTGCCTGTAGGATTGTAACCCTAGGATTGGACAAAACCCCTTAGAAAAATAGGAGTTGTATTTGTTCCAAAAACTTATTTACAAACAATCTTGTAAACTCTTTCCTCAACCTTTTTGGTTTTGATTCTAGATCTCTTCCTTTTCAACTTGATGGACAAAGCCTTCACCATGACCAATGACTTCAACTTTAGTTTCCCCAAAGACTTCAACTTAGACATCACTAAGGACTACAAGTGAGAACCAAGAGACATTAGATTGCCTACCAAAAACATTGATATCATGTTAGTGTGTGGATCATATTGACCTATGAGGTATGACTATACTAGGTTGATTGTTTCAAGAAAACTTGCTGTTTCCTTCAACTCATGAGTTAAGCTCATAGGTTGTTGAATGAATAGTTGCTTGTTGATTGTTGGATTGAACTTGATTGTTTTGGGTGTTGTGTTAGAACTTCTTTAGACCTATCCATCATTACTTATCCCTATCAAACCAACAGATGCCTCCTCGACGTGGCAATCCCAACCCAAACAAACAACAACAATGTCACTCCCGAGATGCAGCAGTTGATGACAGCTCAAGCTCAAATGATGCAGATGATGACACAGTTTATACAAAATCCAAATCAAAATAACAATAACAACAACAACAATCAGAATAATCCTCCAGCACTTGACATGCTCACCAGGTTTCTGAAGCTAAGGCCTGCAAGGTTCTCTGGAACAACTGATCCAATGGTAGCCAATGACTAGTTACATTCGGTGAACAAGGACTTAGTGACTGTTGGCTACACCGACGAGGAAAAAGTTAGGTTTGCATCATTTTTGCTTGAAGGGCCAACAGCAACATGGTGGGACAACTTTCAGATCACCACTCCCCTTGAGGATGTGACTTGGGCTATTTTTGAGGATGGTTTTCGTACAGATCAGATCTCATCTGGAGTGATGAACTTGAAGAAAAAAGAGTTTCACAATCTGAAACAGCGTCATCTTAGTGTGGCTGAGTACATTGAAGAATTCAACAATCTGGCACGCTATGCACCGGATGAAGTTGATACGGATGCTAAGAGGAAAGATAAATTTCTCGAAGGACTTAATGATGAGTTGAACCTACAACTGTCTGTTGCCTATGTCCCAACTTATCAATCACTCCGTGATAAAGCCACCATCTTGAAAAACAAGATGAATCAAGTTGAGAACAGAAAGAGAAAGCATAAACTCAAGTATCACTCAGGATCATCACAAAAGAAGCGTTCATTCAAAAAGAGCAATGGAGATTCTAGACCATATCATCATCACCACAACAATAATGGAAGTGATAATAATGGAAATGATACAGACAATGGAGATGACCTTGGTCAGAACCAACATGGCAATTCCAGGAAGAAAGACATTAGCCAGTTGCAGTGCTATAATTGCAAGGAACTTGGACACTATGCATGAGACTGTCCTGAGAAGAAAAAGAAAAAGGATGCTAGAAACTCCAATGGAAATGACTCCAATGTGATCCAGAAAGGACATGTGAACCACATTGACATGTATGGAACCCTTGAAGAAATAGAGGATGTGGATGTCAGGAATTAGTTAACTGAGATGAGTCAAATAAATATTTCTTGTTTGGATATCAATCATTAAACCCATAGTCAAGTGGACCATCAATGTAACCCTAAGACTTTCTTTTAAGGGTGGTAGTACCCTAGTTGTCTTCAAGCCAACTTGTAACCCTAGCCTTCCCAAATCTCGGGACGAGATTTCTTTTAAGGGTGGTAACCTGTCACATCCCAAAATTTTCCAAATTTTGAAATGTGAAAATAAATAAACAAAAGAAACAATTGTTGAAATTTATGGGGAAAAGAAACTTTTTGCTTCTAATTGGAAACATTAAAACCTTTTAAACTATTACAAAAGTTTTCCCCCAAATAAAGTTACTTCTTAAAATAAAAATAGAATTTAACAAAAACCCTAAGATCAATACATCAAGATTATCCATATATCTCCTCTACTTCAAAATTATAATTTGCAAGGTTCCCCTTCAAAATCTTTTTCACAAACTTCCTGTATTTGAAAATCTATTTTTAATCTCGAGGAATGTTCTCAACCAAAAACCATCTATACATCTCAACTACTTCATTTACAGTTTTCAAACAACCTTTGTTTTGTTTTGAACCAAAAATAAAAGAAAAGAGTCTCGTTTTAAAATAAGCACCATAGCTTATGTGAGATATTTTAAGATTTTGTAAAATTATCCTCTCATATTTTGAAACATTAATTCATGGGTTATCCATGTAAGGTGGAACTAAATCGAATCAAATTCAAATAAGGAAAGAATCCAAGTCATTCCAAATATATTTCCCTACAACTAGGCCAATATCGCACACACGCAATTGTACAATAATTGACTAATTAATAATTGAGAAAATTAAATATTTCCAAATATATAAAATTTATGTCTTAAAATATTGCCCATGAATTTATGTACGTGCAGAAATTTGAACCAACAAATTCAGAGCTCTAAATCAAAAGTTATAAAAGAATTAAGAAATAGGAAAAAATATAAAACGAAATAAAAATAGAGTGGCCGGCCAGGCCGGCCAAAATGGGCAGGCCCAACCAGGCCGATCGTCCATGAGGGCACCATGACCAGTGTAACATCCCAAAAATACCAAACTTAGATCAGCAAACACTAATCATCAAGATTAGGGTTAATAAAAACTTTTCTAAATAAACTCATGAATGCATGTATATGTGTATGCATGGATTTTGAATTTCTTTAAAAACCACCTTGTTTGTGTGATCCATTGCTTGTAAAATGTTTCTTAGGTGAAATGAACATCATCTAAAACATTTCCCACACTTTTCCTAAAGACAAGTAAATCAAAACAAATATATTAAGTGAATGGTCATTTTGACCAATTTAACTCCCATGCCTACTTTGGCTGTCTCAAACTTTCAAAACCTAACAGAAACTTTTCTGGATCTTTGCACCCCTTGAATGTACTCATAACAAGGTATCAAGGCCCACTTTGTGATCATCCAGAAACTTTCAAATGCATAGTTTAAATGACAATTCAAAATTGAATCTTTATCATATGGGAAGATCCCACTTTTCCAAAACCCACTCAAACAAGCTCAACTTTCAAAACACAAGCATCTGCAGACTCACCAGCACCAATCTAGCAAACCCACCAAAAATCATTTCAAAATTCAAAACTTGATTTCATGTGGCCATTTCATCAAACAGGTTGCAGACAAAAATCAAACAAAACATCAAACACTATAGTGTGCAGTGATTCTTGCCTAACTTGTTCCCTAGTTAGCTCACACACAACTCAGTAGATCATCTAGAAAGATTAGCCCAACACTAGCACCCTTGTGAGCTTTCCATTGTCATCAATGGTGAACAGCCGAGCACCCCCATGTCAACCCATTGTGGACAGCAGGCTAGAGGAAGAACTAGCCATGCCAACCTTGTCTGGGAGGCAGCCCACCGTCCACCGCCACTCCCTGTCCCAGCCGCGAGCGTTGCCAAGCCCTGGACCACGTTCACAAGCCGCGCCTAGACCATGCCGAGCGTGCGCCAGAGCGCCACCCTCGACCAGCGTCCACAGACCGCGCGCCGCCCTCACCGCGTGCACACACGATCACCACCGACCCAGGAGACCGCCAGACACCCCCGTGTGCCGCCCCGTGCCATACAGCCACCGCCCGCCGTCGAAGACGCCGCCTCTGCCGCGCAGAGCACCGGCCGTTCCAGACCAAACCACACTGCCCCATGCCTCGCGACCATGTCGTTGAGCATCGCCAGGAGACACACCACCGTCCCCTACCCTTGCCCATGCCATTAGCCGCCTGTAACGTCGCCCCCGACGAGCTCACCGTGCGCCCCGACGGTCCCCTCGCTCGACTATAAATAGAGGCCACCCCCGCACAATTTCTTCACACCATCTCACTCCCCTCTCCCCACTGACCGTGCCACACCGTTCTCAGAGCAAGGCGAGCACCACCTCGCCAGAATTTCACCGGAGCCCGCCGCCTCTGGAGAAGAAGGGAGCCAGCGATTGGAGTCGCCCTAGGAGAAGCCACCGGTACCAGGAGGTTCGCCGTCATCGACTTCGTCGTTCGCCCGCCTCGCTGACCCTCGCCCGTATCCCGGTGAGCCCCCAACACCCCTCACTGGCCGCACTAGGTTTCGTTCTCGCTGGAGTTGTCTCGTGTCGACGATGACCCCCAGCCGTTGGATTAGAACTAGATCAAACGATCCACGTTGCCCCATACCGCTTCGCCCAGCCCCGTGTCACTGACGAGTGGGGACACCCACTTAAGCATCACGCGGGCGCACTGCGCTTAGCAGGACGGCCCAGTAACTTTTCCCGCACAGCCCAGCAATTCAAATTAAATCTTTTTCTATTTCAATTCAAACACACTTCAACACCCAACTTCAAAAATCAACCCAGATCAATTCAGTGCACCAAATTGTATGAAACCAATTTTGTTGGAAAGGTCTGTGAATGCTTAATCCAAGCCCGTTGGATTCAATTCATTTGGATATGTAGATCACCCATAGTAAAAATAACAAGGCAGAAGCTTTTCTGCATTCAAACATTTTTCAAATTTAAAACGTAAAAGCTTTTGAGTTGTTTCCAACTCTCAAAAATCACATTTAACCATACCTTTTAGAATATATAAAAATATATACGTTTACTTGCAGAAATAATGTTCAAATAATAAAAGAATGCTACATAAGCATTTCTAGCCACTTTAATTAATTAAAATAAAAGGGTAAAACCTTATTAAATTGTGACACCACTTTAAATCACATTCCCATGGACTACAATATGTGGTGATGACATGTGTCAACATGATCCCATATTTGGTTTGGAGAATATTAAATCTTAAGTAGTTTTTCAATGAGTAGAAATTACTTTTCTAAAAATAAAAAAAGATTTAAACCAAGCCTTAACCTTGTAATGTTAGAGATGAGGCTAGATCATCTATAGGACCCTTGTGTGTGATGATTGCAAGTAGTTAAGTATTGTTTGGTGATTGTGTATCTCGTATTTATTCATAGACGCTAGTACCGACCAAGGATACGAGGAGGAAGGAGGATACTACGAAGAGGAAGCCGAGGAGAACTTCAACCACTGCTCTGCACAAGGCAAGCTAACACTTGCAAGATACTATACCTATGCAAGCTTATACTGATATTGATGCAAGCTAACCCTTGCCAGATACCCTACTGATGCCACAAACCCATACTTGTGATATGACTACTATATGCCTTAAGCATATGTGATCATACCCACCTGATAAACCAATCCTAGTTTTATGTGCAAGCTTCTTACTTTATTTCTTTATCAAAGCTTACTTAGAGTCTACCTAAGAGTTGGTAGATACTACACAGTTGTGCTGAAGGTTGCATAAAGAGCATAAAATTTGGCCTAAGCTAGAAACCTTGATATCAGCCTAAGATATAAGGTTGGACTTAGTGAAACTCCACTAGTTACCACCCCTCATTAGTACTACCCCCACCTGTAGATGCTAGTGCTAAGCATAAAACTTGATCAACTTTTAGATGGGAATACTTGGTGGAAAAATGGTTATGAAAACCTTGGAATGATGGATCATTCTATTGAAATATTTTGGACATGTGTTTCCAAACACTTGATGATTCTGGTGATAAAAATGTTGAGGCATGAGCCTTAGCCCTTTATAAAACAGATGGTTGTCTGGATGCGATACCATTCCAATTTTTAGCGTACAACCACAATACCCAAATATTGGGTAGGGCTTGACTGGAAACTTATATACCTTAGTATTAGTTCCCTCCCGGCCAAGGTCTGAGCTGAGGCTACCTTGTGAAGATTGTCCACCTGTGCAGTACCCAAGATGACAGTGGTCATGGTTGGGAGGCCAAACTCACAGGAGAGGTGCTTATACTAGGGCGTGTAATCGAAAGGTTAGGATTGATTATCCGCATACTGAGTATGGTGAATTCAGGATTTGTTCCTGACGGATGTATCGAATGTTGTGGTGAAAGTGTACAATCTCTGCAGAGTGTCAAACTATTCGAATAGCCGCGTCCGCGGTTATGGACAGTTGGAGTGTCCATACTGTTCCCCCGTCAGACTTTTCAAAATGACTTGTGAAATAAATTGAGACTTTGACTTGACCACAACAGAGTTGTGACCTGAGTTACAAGATCCCACTTAGGAGTCATCAAATTGTGACTAGCTTTGGAACTTAGTAGAGATAAACTTGGCTTTTTGCAAAACAACCCTAGATCCTAGTGTCCTATTATCCAAAAAAACCCTTACCTATTAGTATTAGTTTGCGAGTACTTAAAGAGTACTCATGGCTTTGTCCCTGGCTATTCCCATGGCCAGACTATGAAGAGGAGTACCTGGAACATGGACCCCAGGAAGGTTACGACAACTAGGATCATCTCCCATCGTCAGCATTGCCTGTGACCCCGAAGATGGAGCTTCGCCTACGCTACCGTTATTATTACGTATTCCGCTGCTTGATGTTGTATTAAGAACTGGATCATGAGATCCCCATTTGTTTAAGAACTTATGTATCGTTTGTAATGGATGATGTACTATGGTATCCAATTCTGTTATGTCTCGCAAAAATGGTAATCCTGGGATTGCGATGTATGGCATAACATGCATCTAGGATTGAAAAATCCGGGTGTTGACAACCAGGCACCTACAGGAATGAACCAGGGAGCACTTGGTCTTCATTTTCTTTGAATCTAATGCTCCTAAATGACTCTCACTTGCCCTCCTAAATTGCACTAAATGTCCCCTAATTTCTCTCCCTCTTTAATCTTCTTTAATCCAGCCCCCACCCTCCTCCTATATAAACCCCAATCCAGGAAAGTTCAAAGTTTTCAACTCATCAGACCTCCATTTTCGTCCAAAATTCTCCCCGATCTTCTCCACCCAAATAGACCTTCAAAACGACCTCGGATCGCGGTGGCTTGAAGACGGAAGTTGTTCCCCTCGTCAAGACGGTTCCATTCCCGCTGGTTTCACCTTGTTTCGTTCATCGACCAGAGAGAAAAACGCGGTCAAAGATTCAGATCTTAGAAGGTATAATCCATTTTACTCCCACCTCGTTGCTCCAAACACAATTTCCTTTGAACAGTAGATAGATGTAGTTGTTATCCACTACTTTCATGTAGAAAGTTTTTCCATCCGAGCAACTTTTTCTGTAGTCAAATCTGACATCATCATGACATCAGCGTGTCAACAGTCAACTCAGTCAGATTAGTCAAAGTCAATTTCAGTCAATTCCCGAGTTTGACTTTTCCAGATTTTAGTACGAACTCGTATAATTCATAGAAGAAGATTTAGAATTCCAAAAATTATAAATTTGGTATCCCTGAAAAGCTGAGATTCTGTAGAATCCATTTCTGCAATAATATTACTTATTCTCTGTACAAAAATTTGATTTATAATAAATGGTTTAATTGGTCATTTTCACCATAAAAATTATATCTTTAGTTCTGTATATCCAAATTTAGCAAATAATATGTCTATGGATTCACAAAAACGAGTAGAACACAGTGGAGCCATAATTGTTGTGTAAATTATTTTTAAGTAAATCCTTTTGCAAATGGTTGTAAATTGAACCCTCTGTACAGTAAAACCAAAATATAATTTTATTCTAGTATAAATAAGACCGTGGCAATTATTTAATAAGAATGGCCTTTCCAACTGTTAGAAAATGTTGCTAATTGCTACAATTGCACAAATGGTTGCATTTGTAATCTTGAAAATATAAAATGTTCATAAATCACTTAGTAATTTTCAGAACCTTGTTATAAAAATTTGTACAATAAAAATTACCATCTTGCATGCTTTGCATGATTTTTGTGATGCCATTAGTGTTGATCTTGTGTATGTTTTGTCTTGGTTGTTTTGCTTGATAGATTGTGTTGATTGTCAAGTGTCTTATTGCGAAGAGTGTACCAACACCACCAACTACTAAGGAAATTGGCACTATCATCCATGTCCTACTATTTTCATTACACTTAGTAGAAGTTTTGTAGTATGCATGATAGGGCTACTATGTTACTATGCTATGCTATGTACTATTAGGATATCCTTATACCTTCCTTAGTGAAAACATTGTAGTTGTAGTATGCTTAGCCCTGCTATATACTTGGGGTGGAATACCATGTTATGAATATATGAAGTGTTGAAAAAATATATGTTTTATATAATAAAACAAGTACTCAATGAACCACCTGGGTGGAAAGAGGATACTCAAGTTTTGGACAAGGTGGCAACAAAGGGAACCATGTTTATATGGCTATGTTTTTGTATCTGCACTAGAAGAAAACCACCCAGAGACTTAGAGATTGAACATGTTTCTCGTACAGTGGCTTCCGTGTACAGCCACATGCTAAATGGGCTCTGGCTTAGTCAACTACATAGTGGAAGACCCTTGCATTGGCACCTCTTCAGGTTAACTAGAATTATGTATTGGAAATATATCCTTACATTGGTTCCTAGTAGACGTGCTAGCATTATGTATTGGGAGGACTTCTATGGAAAGACTTTGTCACATTCTCGATCTGCCGGTACTCCATTTGGTGTGTACTTATCCAGCGGCCACTGGTGGCATCAAGAAGAGATTGTGTCATGTGGGTAAAGTGTACAACTTCTACAGAAGATCAAATTCTAAGTACTTAGCCGTGTCCCGGTTACGGACAAATCTGAGCAACTAAGTCCTGAAGCTATGGAAGATCTCGACATTCCAATTTCTCAAAGTAAAACTTGATGGTGTCAACAAGGGATTAGAAGCACTTGGAGTTTTCCAAGGAGTTCAGAAAGATTGATTGAAAGATCAAAACTATTTTGAAAAGATAGGACAAAACCATATTGCTTTCTACAAATGAGCCTAAACTCTACTTAGCCAAATATGCATATATTGATAGGATCCAACTTATTTCCACATAGTAGTGAAACTTGCCAATACAATTCAAATGTATTGACCCTTGTGGCTGTAACTTATTATGTTGCAGGTTTGTTTGATTTTAGTGAAGTGTGTTAAATAGGATTACAACTCTACAACCAACATGACTGCCTGTGGCATTTTTAAGATGAAGGACTCCATGCTATATAGTTATTTCTGCTGCATTGTAATGAGATAGCCAAATGAGCTATGTAAGATGTAATGTATTATTTTAGTCCTGGTTATAAAGTTGTATTATGACCTTTGTTTCTTGATATTACATCTTAAACTGTGGATTCTAGCTATTGATCCAGGGACTAGCATTGTAAACACAGGGATCTCTACCTTATCAGGTTGGGACCTCTACAAGAATGTGCATTGATTTTAGAAAGATCAATAAAGTTACTAAGAAAGATCATTATCCTTTGCCCTTTATTGATCAAATGCTTGAAAGGTTGTCCAAAAAGACTCACTTTTGCTTTCTTGATGGTTATTCTGGGTTTTCTCAAATTTCTGTGAAAGCACAAGATTAGGAGAAAACTACTTTCACTTGTCCTTATGGTACTTATGCTTATAGGCGTATGCCTTTTGGTTTATGTAATGCTCCTGCTACCTCTCAGAGATGTATGTCTGCTATCTTTCATGGTTTTTGTGAAGACATTGTGGAGGTTTTCATGGATGATTTCTCCGTCTATGGAACTTCTTTTAATAACTATTTGCACAACCTTGATAAAGTTTTACAGAGATGTGAAGAAACCAACCTCGTTCTTAATTGGGAGAAATGCCATTTCATGGTTAATGAAGGGATTGTTCTTGGACACAAGATCCCTGAAAGAGGCATTGAAGTTGACAGATCCAAAATTGAAGCGATCGAGAAGATGCCGTGTCCTAGAGATATCAAAGGTATTCGTAGTATCCTTGGTCATGCTGGTTTCTATAGGAGGTTTATTAAAGATTTCTCCAAAATTTCAAATCCCCTTACTAACCTTCTTCAAAAATATGTACCTTTTGTTTTTGATGATGATTATAAGGAAGCTTTTGAAACTTTGAAGAAAGCTTTGACAACTGCTCCTATTATCCAACCACCTGATTAGAGTTTACCTTTTGAAATTATGTGTGATGCTAGTGATTTTGTTGTGGGTGATGTCCTTGGACAACGTGTTGACAAGAAGTTAAATGTCATTCATTATGCTAGCAAGACTCTGGATGCTGCTCAAAAGAATTATGCTACAACTGAAAAGGAGTTCTTAGCTGTAATCTTTGCTTGTGATAAGTTTAGATTTTATATTGTTGATTCTATGGTTACTGTTCATACTGATCATGCAGCTATTAAGTACCTTATGACAAAGAAGGACGCTAAGACTAGGCTTATAAGGTGGGTGCTGCTTTTGCAAGAGTTTGATCTGCATATTGTGGATAGGAAAGGTGCTGATAATCCTATTGCTGATAATTTATCTCGTTTGGAAAACATTTCTTTTGACCCTTTGCCTGTTAATGATAGTTTTCCAAATGAGCAGTTAGATGAAATAAGGGTAAGTCCACATGAGAGTCCTTGGTATGCTGATTATGCTAACTTTATTGTTTCCAAGTTTTTGCCTCCAACCTTTACAGCTTAGCAAAGAAGGAAATTATTTTATGATCTAAGGCATTACTTTTGGGATGACCCACACTTATAACACTTATATAAAGAAGGAGTAGATGGCATTATGCGAATATGTGTTCCAGAATTTGAACAACAAGAGATATTGAGAAAATGTCATGGCAGTGCTTATGGAGGACATCATGCTGGGGATAGGACTGCACAAAAGGTTTTAGAATCTAGATTTTATTGGCCTACCCTTTTTAAAGATGCAAGAAATTTTGTCATATCATGTGATGAATGCCAACGAGTAGGTAACATCTCTAGACGTAATGAAATGCCTATGAATTATTCTCTTGTTATTGAACCTTTTAATTGTTGGGTATTTGACTTTATGGGGCATTTTCCTCCTTCAAAAGGGTATACTCATATTCTTGTTGCTGTTAACTATGTTACAAAGTGGGTGGAAGCCATACCTACAAATAGTGATGATGGTAAAACCTCTCTGAAAATGCTTTAAGATGTCATTTTTCCTAGGTTTGGTGTGCCTAGATATCTCATGACTGATGGAGGCTCTCATTTTATTCATGGGGGTTTTAGAAAAACTCTCGCTAAGTATGATGTAAACCACAAAATTGCTTCATCTTATCACCCCCAAAATAGTGGGCAAGTAGAACTTTCCAATAGGGAAATTAAATCTATCTTGCAGAAGACTGTCAATAGATCTAGGAAAAATTGGGCTAAAAAGTTGAATGACGCTTTGTGGGCTTATAGAACTGCTTATAAAAATCCTGTGGGGATGTCTCCTTACAAAATGGTCTATGTGAAAGCTTGTCGCTTGCCTTTAGAATTAGAACACAAAGCCTATTGGGCAGTGAAAGAGTTGAATAGAGATTTTAGACTTGCTGGTGAGAAAATACTGCTCGATTTAAGTAATCTGGTGAAAATTTCAAAGGAACCAAGCAAGTCCAGCAAGACAGCATGGTTTTATGCTCAAAATTATGCAGGTTTCACTTTATAAAAAGTCCAGAAAGATATGGAATTCAAATACATTTGAATTCATTTGAAAAGGTTTTCTGAAAATCGATTTAGAAAAAGAAAAAGGATTAGAAAACATAACTGGGCCTGGCGCCACTCTTTCGGCCCAACAGACAAAGCATCCCACCCGGGGTTTTCCCTTTCCCTCTGTTTCTCACCGCAGCCGCGTGCACCCACCCGCTGACAGCCTGACCCCACCGTGCCCCGTCAGCTTCATCCCCAATCAACGCGCGGCCAAGCCGCTCCGTCGTTACCTCGCCGCAGTCACTGCCCGCTTAAATCCCATTGATGCAGGGAGTAATCGTCGCCCCGCTCCTGGCTATTTAATATCCTCTTCACCACGGACATTTCCCCTCACCCCACTTGCTCGCTCCGCCACCAGGCTGCTCAGATTTCGCCAAACCCCGCCGATGTCCCGACGAACTCCGACGTCTGTTTCTGGTGAGTACCGAGCACCCCTCGTCTTCTACTTGACACTATCAAGTTCGTCATGTCTCTGTGCTTATCCTGATGCTTTTGTTTTGCCCGCGCATGACCCAGGTCGCCGTCCCCGACAACCTCTGCAAACGGCAGAACCGTCGCCTAACTCCAGTGAGCGATTTAGGTAATACCAGGCCGCCCCGTGCTTTCTGCTTGTCCCTATCTTGTTCGCTAGTTTGTTGTGCACACCCTGATGCCTCGGTTCGTGTTAGGGCGGTCCACATCATCGGCAACGTCGTGGACTGCAAGAACCCGACGCCACCCGCTACTCTGACGAGCCCCAGTGACCTCCACAGCACGCCCCCGTCCACGCCAGCAAGAGGTTGAGCATCAGCGCGACCTTACGAGTTCGGTAAGCCCCTCCGTTGACCCCATCCCCCTCTGTAACCGTCGGAGCATTACTGACAGAGCGCCGTCGTCGCGCCACCATCGCCAGCGCCGCCAGACTTTGGTCGTTTGATCCGTAGCCGTTAGATCTAGATCTAACGCATGCGATATATTCACTTAACGAAGGGGTACGTGTTAGATCTCACCGTGTGTTTTCATTTAGATCCAACGGCCCTCATCGATCGATCCGTGCGAACTGGTACGGGCCAATCAGAACACGCCGCGTGGCCTGAGTTTAGATTTAAAATTAGAATTTAGATTTATTAGTGATTCAAACTTGTAAAATTCATAACTTTTGATCCACACGTTCAAATTTTGCAAATTTTATATCATTGCAATCAGGAGAGAAAATCCTATCTGTTTATGCAATGTGTTTAATGTTTTGCCTCTGTAAAAAATGGTTGTTTTTGCAGAAACATTTGTAGGCTTATTTTGAGTTTAGAAATGATTTGAAAAAATGATTTAAAAATCAAACAAAGTTTTTTTTGTGTGTCTTGGTCTTGTTTATGTTTCAGTACTGTACACTTGTCTTGTTTGGTGTAGAAAAACCATCACATGGCATTTGCATGCATTCATATATTTTTGTTTCTATATTTTTGATATGTGAATTTGGTGCCATTATTTTATGTGTAGATTTTGGTGCTAATAGTGATTGTGGTTGTGAGGATTTTTGCTACTCTCCAAACTACCAAGGCAAGTGGTGCTTCATGTTTTTATCCCTATATTTTCACCTATGCACTAGAAATATTTTGTATAGGACTTGCATGAATATTTTGAGAAGTATCTATATGCTATGCTTGGGAAATCCTAATAGATTGTAGAATTGTTAGAAATTTGTCTAAGTTAAGATGCTTACCAATGCCATGCTTAGTCTAGCTAGTAGCAACCAAGGGTGGATTATATTCATGTTGTGTGAAATATTTCTAAGTAATTGACTTGTGTTTTTGCTTAATAAAACAACTAAGTAAATGAAACACCTGGGTGGAATGGAAAGAATGGTTTGTGTTGAGTGGTTACACAAGGCCCATTTCTATGGTTTACCTTGTGTATCTCACTTGTGGAAAGCCACCCAGGAACAAAGGGATTTGAGATACCAAATGTTAAGAAGCTTCTAGTGCAGCCACATGGCATTATGGGCTCTGCCTGGATCATATAGGTTGCAATAACTTAGCCATTTGGACAGTTGGTGGTAGTGGGATGATAGGTTGGAACGCGTCCATTTGGTCTAAGGGAAGGCTTCTGAAAGGTCCTGTCTTGGTGAAAATCAAGTCTTGTGGGGAAAGTGCACAACCTCTGCAGATGGAAGAATCTAAGTACTTAGCCATGTCCCTGGTATTGGACAACTTGAGCATCAAGACATGGAAGCTATCAAGAATATCCTCATCCCAATTTTTCTAAGTTAAAAATTGTGGTTGAACAAGGGTGAAGGTTCACCAATGTCTATTGGCGATTCCTTGGGAAAGCTTTTGTCAAAGAAAAACTTAGTGTTTTCAACTAATAGGAAAAACCTATTTTGAGCAAAGCAAGCCTAAGATACACTTAACCAAATGCATCAAATGTATTGACCCACTGTGGCTGTAACTTGTGATGTTGCAGGATATTCTAATGATGATTAGGGGTTATGAGTCTACACTCAACATGCTTGCCTGTGGCACATGAAGATGAAGACTTATTTATCTTATTCTCTATTTGAACTCTTGTATTAAGGTTGTGGCCATGGAGTTGTAAAAGACTATGTTGTCTCTGGAATGATTTGTAATAATGACCTTTGTATCTGTGTACTTCATCTTAAACTGTGGATGCTAGCATTGATCCAGGGACTAGCATTGCAATCACAGGGATCTTTACCTTTATAAAGGTGGGATGTTACAATCGGGATCATCATCATCCACACCATCATCTCCACCAGCACCATCACCACCACTCCGTCCCGATGTAACAATTGTGATGGATATTGCTTTAGTTCTTAGGGGAAACTTTCCCGGTGTTGATTACTATTGTAGTTGATGCTTGTGAGTGGAACCATTGGATTATTGTTTATGTTCAGATTGTTATCCATTATCATATCATCTTTGATCTTGATCCATATGATGTCTTGTGAGTAGTTCGTTTAGTTCTTGAGTACATGGGAGAAGTCATGTTGTTAGTAGTGAATCTGTGATGAGTAATTATTCAATGGTTTAGTATTTAAGTTGTGGTTCTATTCTTCTAGTGGTGTCATGTGAACGTCGACTACATGATACTTCACCATTTATGGGCCTAGGGGAATGCATTGTGTATTTGGCTACTAATCGCGGGGTTGCTAGAGTGACAAAAACCTGAACCCCCGTTAGGACACCTTTGCACAAGGGAGCGCAGGATCTCAGAGTTTAAGGCTGTGGTTATATTTATATCTTAATTACTTTCCTATAGTTACGGATGTTTGCAGGGGGTTTAATCACAAGTATGTATTAGTCCTAGGAAGAGCGGTATGTTAGCACAGGTTCACCCACACAACACTTACAACACCAGAGAAGAGTACTCGGCTATTTGAAGTGAAAGCACTTGACAGAATTTCCATGTGTCCTCGAAAACGTTTGGTCCTTATAAGTATTTCCACCGGCTTGTCCTTTGCTAATAAAGGATTGGGACACTTCCTCCGTTTGTTTGTTACTTCTGTTACTTGCTCTTTGTTTTGTTGCCTTGTCAGAAAACCACTAAAAATCCGTTTGCTAAGTATTCACAGGGATTTCCTGCTCCATACCACTGTTCAGCACCTTCTGCTCCTCGTTGGGATCGACACTCCTATTTATCGAAAGTACTACGATACACCCCCTATACTTGTGGGTTATCAAGTGTCCCAAAACTTATTGATTGATTCATATTGTCATATTACTTGTTCTCGTGCTAGTTGTTTCTAGTCACCCTTATGAAGTTTGAAGGTGTCATATGCATCTATTTGCTACTCTATGAGGGACAAGCTGATTGCCACTATGCCATGTTTTCTGTATGTAAAACAAACAAACGTTTTTCAATGCATGTTTTTCATGATCTTTGTTTGTAGCCTTTCATGTTGCATGCATAGTTACTATGTCCTATTGTTAGAACTCCATATTTCATGCACATGTTTAGAGTTCTTTGATCCCAACTTTCAATGCTTGCAAATGGTTTGATCTTGGTTTTGATGGTGTATGTCACCTCAAAAATTATTCTTTTATCACTTACCTACTCGAGGACGAGCAGGAGTTAATCTTGGGGATGCTTGATACGTCGGAAATGTATCTATAATTTTTGATGCTTCATGCTTGTTTAGTATCTTGCTTTGATTTGTCTACACTTTGAGGTGTTTTTATATCTTTTCTGGAACTAACCTATTAACAAGTTGCCATAGTGCTATTGTCTGTTTTCTTCTGTTTTTGGTTCCAGAAAGGCAGAAAATCAATATTCTCGGAATTGGACCGGACAAAAGCCAAAGTCAATATTTTACCGTGGGCGACACGAAGTCCAAATGGGAGACGGAGAGGCGAACCAGGGCCTCCACACCCCCACTAGGAGAGGGTGGGCCCACCTTGTGCCTGGGTAGGGTGTAGCCCCCCAGGCCGCCTCCCAGCCTCGCCTTTTCGCCTATAAGAAGCCCCCGATGCAGAAACCCTAGGAACCCGATCAAAACTCCACGAAACGTTCTATAGCCGCTGCCACCGTCGTCCCTAGATCGGGGGGATCTGAAGTTCTTCCCGGCACCCTGGCGGAGGGGAGATCATCCCGGAGGCCTTCCTCTCTGGTATGATGCGTGAGTAGTTCCACCTTGGACAATGGGTCCATGTAGTAGCTAGATGGTTATATCTCTTCCTTGTTCTTTCATGTATAGATCTTGTGAGATCCGTTCATGATCAAGATCTAATCTATTTGTAATCATGCATGTTGTGTTTGCGGGGATCCGATGGATATTGAGATTACTATGTTAGATTGATTCATGGTTTTGTCTATTTGATACTATCATGCCTATGTTGTTTGTGATCTTGCATGCTCTCTGTTGTTAGTAGCTATCTTGGCCAAGTAGTTGCTAGTGACTCCAAGAGGGGTATTTATGCTCGATAGTGGGTTCATGCCTCTAGTTTCCAAGGGAAGTGACAGAAATATCTTCGGTTGTAGATGTTTTGTTGCCACTAGGGATAAAACAAAGGTATCTTGTTCATGGAACAAGTGGATTGTTTACTTTACACACTTTGCTTAAAGCAGTTGTCTGTTGCTTGCAACTTAATACTGTAGGGGGTTCGGATGATAACCTCAAGGTGGACTTCTAGTCATAGATGTAGTTGGATGGCGGTCTATCTATATTGTTGTATTGCCCAATCAAATCTGATAGGATATTTTTGTCCGGTATTGCATTGTTATGCCTTGCTTAGTTCCTGTCAATTGCCCTACTGTAATTTGTTTACCCTTCATGCCATGGTGTTTATCTAAGGAGAGCACCTCTAGTGAACTATGGACCCTGGTCCAATCTTTACCATTGATACATCTTCCACTGTTACCTGTTTACTTGCTGCAAACCATTACCTTCCACACCATACGTTTAATCCTTTGTTGCAGCAAACCGGTGAGCTTGACAACCTCACTGATTCGTTGAAGCAAAGTCTTGAGTTTGTGTTGTGCAGGTCTCTGCGTTGCGTATAACACTTTTGTGACGTTTCCTTCCTTCCTACTGGTTCGATAACCTCGTTTTCTTACTGAGGGAAAACTTGCTGCTGTACTGCTTCACACCTTGCTCTTGGGGTTCCACAGGCTCCACGTCAACCACGCGTATAGCCATCATCCACTATAAATTCCTATGCATGGTGTGCTACACCATTCCAAGTATATTCTTGTTTTGATCTATCTTCCAATTAAAAAGTATTTTGTTATGTAAAAACTTAGTGATTAAAGCTCTCACAAACTTGATGGCACACTTTATATTTCTTGCCCCTAATAAACTTGAACCATTGTGTCATCTATGTTGTATATGCTTGCACTTATACGTTGGAATTAGCAGAACCGTGCTGTCACGGGGAACGCTTTCAACATTGCACTTGTACTTTGTACACAGTTGATATCACTCTTTTGTCTATGGATGTCGCCGGTGTGAAATAAAAGGGGAGCTTGTAAGTCCATGGAGTTATGTATGTGTGTTAGAGAAAAGCCTGGGCCGCTAGCCTAAGCCATGCCTAATCATGGTGGAAACTTGCAGCATCACCATAATGACATCTATGAAGCTTTCTTCTTTTAAAAAAGAGACGTATTGAAAAGAGGAACGAGCGAAAAAAGAACCATATTCCCATGGTAAATAAGAAGATTGTTGAGATGCTCATTGTCTGCTTGCCTTGTCATTTTGATTATGGGATAGCTTCTGTATCATGTGCAAGGGATACCCCGTTGGTGGTTCTCTATGATACACATGGACTTACTATGACAAGAACTTACAAGTGACTAAAGTTGAGTAGCATGAGGTGCGACCCTCATATTCAAGGGACATGAGATTGCCAACTTATACTTTGTTAAGCATATACTCCATAAGTTTTCTCACTTTAACCTTAATCACTTCAATATGCTTATGATAGGGGCAATGAGAGCTGAAAGCTAACAAGTAACATAATTTTTGGAAGATCTTTTAGAGACTTGAAATCCCTGCTTCCCTTTATGAAGGGCCTTTCTTCCACCATTATATTGAGTCTCCACCTTCTACCTTTAGGCACTAGTTAAGAGAGCATAGTTGCCATTCTTACTATGTGAATTGTCCCAAAACTTATTATTGATGCATATTGTTGATATTACTTGTTCTTGTGCTATTTGTATCTAGTCACTCTTATGAACTTTGAAGGTGTCCTATGCATCTATTTGCTACTCTATGAGGGACAAGCTGAATGCCACTATGCCATGTTTTCTGTATGTGAAACAAACAAATGTTTTTAATGCACGTTATTCATGATCTTTGTTTATAACCTTTCTTGTTGCATGCATAGTTACTTTGTCTTACTGTTAGGACTCCATATTTCATCCTCATGTTTAGAGTTCTTTGATCCTGGCTTTCAATGCTTGCAAATGGTTTGATCTTGATTTTGATGGTGCATGTCACCTCAAAAATTATTCCTTTTATCACTTACCTACTCGAGGACGAGTAGGAGTTAAGCTTGGGGATGCATCATATGTCGGAAACGTATCTATAATTTTTAATGTTCCATGCTTGTTTATTATCTACTTTGCTTTTCTTTATCTACCCTTTGAGGCGTTTTTATATGTTTTCTGGTACTAACCTATTAACAAGATGCCACAGTGCCAATTGCCTATTTTCTTTTGTTTTTGGTTCCAGAAAGGCAGAAAATCAATATTCTCGGAATTGGACGGGACAAAATCCAAAGTCAATATTTTACCGTGGGGAACACGACGCCGGAATACATGACGGAGGAGAGTAACCAGGGGGCCACACTCCCTGGTAGTGCGGGAGACCCCCTGCCTCGCCTCTTTGCCTATAAAGACCCCCCGATTCCTAAACCCTAAGTACCCGATCAATATTCCACGAAACCGTCTGTAGCCGCCGCCACCATCGTCCCTAGATCGGGGGATCTGAAGCTCTTCCCGGCACCCTACCGGAGGGGAGATCATCCCGGAGGCCTTCTTCTCCTGTATGATGCGTGAGTAGTTCCACCTTGGACTATGGGTCCATGTAGTAGCTAGATGGTTGTATCTCCTCCTTGTGATTTCATGTATAGATCTTGTGAGCTCCGTTCATGACCAAGATCTAATCTATTTGTAATCATGCATGTTGTGTTTGTGGGGATCCAATGGATATTGAGATTACTATGAAAGATTGATCTTATTGATTCTATCATGTCTATGTTGTTTGTGATCTTGCATGATCTCCGCTGTTAGTAGCTATCTTGGCCAAGTAGATGCTAGTGACTCCAAGAGGGGGTATTTATGCTCGATAGTGGGTTCATGCCTCTATTTAATCTAAGGAAAGTGACAGAAATATCTAAGCTTGTAGATGTGCTATTGCCACTAGGGAGAAAACAACGGTCTCTTGTTCATGGAACAAGTGGATTGTTTACCTTACACACTTTGCTTAAAGCAGTTATCTGTTGCTTACAACTTAATACTGGAGGGGTTCGGATGATAACCTGAAGGTGGATTTCTAGTCATAGATGCAGTTGGGTGGCGGTCTATGTATCTTGTTCTATTGCCCAATCGAATCTCATAGGATCATGATGATTAGTATTGCATTGTTATGCCTTGCTCAGTCCTGCCAATTTCCCTGCTGTAATTTGTTTACCTAGCATGCCATGTTTGTTTATCTAAGGAGAACACCTCTAGTGAACTATGGTCCTCGGTCCAATCTTTACCATTGATACATCTTCACTGTTTCTTGTTGCAAACCACCATTACCTTCCACACCATACAGTTAATCCTTTGTTACAGCAAACCAGTGAGATTGACAACCTCACTATTCGTTGGGGCAAAGTCTTGAGTTTGTGTTGGGCAGGTCTCCAAGTTGCTAGCAACACCTTTGAGTCGTTTCCTTCCTCCTACCGGTTTCATGACCTCGGTTTCTTACTGAGGGAAAACTTGTTGCTGTGCTCATCACACGTTGCTCTTGGGGTCTCCCAACGAGGCATTGACAACATGCCATCAGTGCATCATGGGATGGTGGACAATGTTGCAGGAGGAAGATTTCCTTTTCGTCGCACCAAAAAGGCATTTTCAATTTTCCGAGCGCAAAAAATGGGGGTTTTGTGAAGCAACCACCAAATGGCTAATTCAAAATTCTACCACCCCATTTTTATAAATACTAGACCACCTTATATGGACAATACCCAACAGGGGGATCTCAAACCTTTTCGTCCACCCCGATGAAAAAAACAAATTCCTGCCGAATCGGCTGGAAGTGGGTCAGATATAAACTACAGGTAGATAATCTGATGCTCATGATTTTTTTCAAAAATCATTTTTAGGTTCAAAATATGCTATTTTATCAAAGATCCAATGCAAGTTTAGCGAGGCTTAGCCTCAAGCTAAGAATCTTCATGCCCGCCGTTCGTCAAAGTTTGACCATAGTTTAAAATGGGCATAAATTTTTTAAAAACGATCGTAACAATGCGAAACCTTCACGCGATGTCATATTATGTGACATAGTTGGAAAGGAAAAAATCACAAACTTGGTATATTGATTATGTCTCAAAAAACCTTCACAAAATGACCTATCTCATTTGAGGTTTCCTGACTTTCAAGTCAAATGACTAATGTTATGGATAGAATCAATGCATAGTTTGTGATAATGTTGTCGGACGAAGTTTTCCTTTTCCTCGCACCAAAAAGCTATTTTCCATTTTCCGAGCACAAAAAATGGGGGTTTTGTGAAACAACCACCAAATGGCTAATTCAAAATGCTACCAACCCATTTTTAAAAATACTAGACCACCTTATATGTACAATGTCCCAACGGGGGGATCTTAAACCTTTCCGTCCACACCTAGTGAAAAAGACAAATTCCTGCCGAATCGGTAGGAAGTGGGTCAGATATGAACTATAGGTACATGATCTGATTCTCATGATTTTTTACAAAAATCATTTTTAGGTTCACAATATGCTATTTTATCAGAGATCCAATGCAAGTTTAGTGAGGCTCATCCCCGAGCTAAGAATCTTCATGCTAGCCGTTCGACAAAGTTTGACGATAGTTTAAAATATGCATAAAAATTTCAAAAACAATCAAAAACAATGTGAAACCTTCGCGTGGTGTCAAAATATGTGAAATATTTTGAAAGAACAATATCAAACTTGGTGTATTTATTTTGTCTCAAAAAAACCGTAACAAAATGACCTATATCATTCGAGGTTTCCTGACTTTCGGGTCAAATAGCCAATGTTATGGCTAGAATCAAGGCATAGTTTGCGATAATGTGCCTATATTGTACATGCATGTGCATCATGGGATGGAAAATAATGTTGCAGGAGGAAGTTTTCCCTTTTGTCGCACCAAAAAGCCATTTTCCATTTTCCGAACGCAAAAATGGGGGGCTTTATGAAGCAACCACCAAATGGCTAATTCAAAATGCTACCACCCTATTTTTTAAAAAATATTAGACCACCTTATATGGACAATGTCCTAATATGGGGATCTCAAACCTTTCCGTCCACCCCTATGAAAAAGACAAATTCCTGTCGAATCGGTAGGAAGTGGGTCAGATATAAACTATAGGTACATGATATGATGCTCATGATATTTTACAAAAATCATATTTAGGTTCAAAATATGCTATTTTATCAGAGATACCATGCAATTTTAGCGAGGCTTAGCCTCGAGCTTAGAATCTCCATGCCCGTCGTTCGATAAAGTTTGATGATAGTTTAAAACGGGATAAAAATTTAAAAACGATCGAAATAATGCGAAACCTTCGCGCGGTGTCATATTATGTGACATAGTTGGAAGGGAAAATATCAAACTTGGTATATTAATTATGTCTCAAAAAACCTTCTCAAAGTGACCTATCTCATTCGAGGTTTCCTGCCTTTCATGTCAAATGACCAATGTTATGGCTAGAATCAATACATAGTTTGTGATAATGTGCCCATATTGTGCATGCATGTGCATCTTTGGATGGAGAATAATGTTATAGGGAGGAAGTTTTCCTTTTTAGCATCAAAAAGCTATTTTCCATTATCCGAGCGTAAAAAACGGGGTTTTTTGTGAAACAATCACCAAATGGCTAATTCAAAATTCTACCATCCCATTTTAAAAAATACTAGACCACCTTATATGGAAAATTTTCCAAATCGGGGATCTTAAACCTTTCTGTCCAACCCTGGTAAAAAAGACAAATTCTTGCCGAATCGGTAGGAAGTGGGTTAGATATGAACTATAGGTACATGATCTGATGTTCATAATTTTTTATAAAAATCATTTTAGGTTCACGATATGCTATTTTATCAGAGATCTACTGCAAGTTTAGCGAGGCTCAGCCCTAAGCAAAAAATCTTTATGCTAGCCGTTCGATAAAGTTTTACGATAGTTTAAAACGAGCATAAGAGATTCAAAAACGATCCAAACAATGCAAAACCTTTGCATGGTGTCATATTACGTGACATAGTTAGAAGTAAAAATATCAAACTTGGTGTATTGATTATGTCTATTTTTTTACAAAATGATCTATCTCATTCGAGGTTTTCTGACTTTGGGTCAAATGACCAATATTATGGCTAAAATCAAGGCATAGTTTGTGATAAGTTCATATGGATATCATATTTGGATTCCTCTCATTTTTCTGATCAATTTAGACATATTATTTGTTGAATTCAGATTTACGGATTTAAAGATATTAATTATTCCATATTAAATAGAAAAATACAAAAAGGTAAAATCATTATATTTTTATTTGAATTCAATAATAATTTTACTTATTAATTGTTGTTTAATTAAATAATTGTTTGTAATTAAAAAAATAAAAACATGTGACATAATGATAAGATTTAATAGGATTAATATCATAGTATTGACAACTAGGTACAAATTTCTTCGTGGAAACTGATTTGGAAAGAACGAAGAAGTTAGACGTGCTGGAGGTGAAGTAGTGTGAGGATGGGTGACCGACCAAGAAGTTTTACCAAGACTGCAATTTGATCAAAGATTAAATATAATTAGTGTTAAAAATATTCCAAGTGAGAGATTAATGATTCAAACAATTCAAAGATTAAAAATGTTGAGAAAAAATAAAAATTGTGAAAATAAAAAATATTTTTTTAATTTTGTTTTGTCTGCCTGCTAGTCTGTGCCGACGGGGCTATGCCGAGGACAAAGCCTTCAGCTGCGCATACGACTTTTCCATACGCTGACGGCCTCCGTGGCTGCACCGAGGGAGGTCTTTGCCAAGAAGGGTATGCCGAGGGCAGTCGTCGGCGAAGTCTACACCAAGGGTTATATAGACTACGCTAACGGTTTTTGGCCCTTAGCTAAGCGAGACATTCCTGTAGTGATGGTTGGTTGCATGCTAGAAGACTACATGATGCATAGACGTATTTTGTACTCTTCCTTTTTTAGATGGCTTATTCATGTTGCCATTTTATGTGATCCTTGAGATGTAAACTTGAAGATTCAAACTATGCAGTAAAATCAAGGATGTGTGCATAGTTTCGATGCAGAGGCCCAGGCTATGCTCCTATTTCGAAGAAAACAATCTATGGGTTGAGCCTGACCCCTACAGGATTTGGTAAAACTTTCTCTCCATTGTCTAATAAAACAATTTCAAAACAAAATCCAAGGGTAAACAAAAATCAAAGAAAAAGGAAATGCAATTAGGGGGGGGGTGAGGGCGTTACACGATGAATCATCCCAATATTAAGAAACCAAATTAATAATAATGATACAAAAATCAAAAGGAAAAGTAAAAAAGGAAAAAAAATTCCAAGACTATAAAAACAGTGGCAGCGAGGCCTACGATAGGGAGAGGGCTGAGTAAAACCGGTCTAGGTTTCCTTCCCCACGTCGGCGATGTTGCCGGTCCGCTCAGTCTCCTGCGGCCTTAGGGCCTTGGAGGTGTGGCGGACCACAGCCTCTCGTTGGTGGGAGGGTTTCCATTTATGTTTAGATTTTTTTCAGTGTCTTCTTCCGGATATTGAGGTGGCGACTATGCCCTGAAGACAGAATAAGGTCCTCTCTGTCCTATCCTCGCTTGGGTGGTACATCTAGCGTCGGCCGACAGATCTCTTAGGATCTGATCGTTTTTCGTATCCATCAGTGTGGTTTCATGTTAGTATCTTCCGATACACGGCTGTTGTCTTGAGCGATGGTTGATGCTCTAGTACGTTCGCTCTTTTGGGGTCTAGCATGACGACTTCCTTCCTATCTACTACAACAAGCTCTACTATGACAAATTTTGCCCGGTTCCAGCGATGGAGGGGCGAGAAAGGGCGCATCTTCAGCTCGTGCTAGTGTTTGTAGTCGTCGCTGAGCGGTCCAATGACATATTTGTAATTTTCTTACTTTTGAGCCTCTTTGTAATGCTGTTGATTGGTTATTAATAGATTGGTGAAATTTCGCAAAAAAAAAAACAATAATAATATCGGTGGCACTTGCGTTTTGTTGCCACACTGGTACCCAAACCACCATGAAAGGGCTATCAGGACGATCACCCTCCTTATCACCTGGGAGATTTAGCTTGACAGGAACATAAGGATCTTCAAAAATCGTTGTATGCCATCCATATGGTCGTCGACCAAATTGCAGATGCTCTCGTAAACTGGAGATTGGCTGGTACCACACAGGAGCGGAGCCAGAAATTATCATCGAGGGGAGCAATTAAAGTGTATTAGTGTTATAAGTTTAATTAAGGGGAGAAAATAGATAAAACATCATACAAATAGTACTTTGATGGATAGTTTTAGTTATAAAATCTAAATCATAGGGGGTGCTGCCCCTGCTCGCCCCTCCCTGTCTCCGTCGCTGGTATCACGTGTCTTTAGAATTTTATGTGGGAGTCCAAAGGAGGGGAGTTAATTGGATAAAACTATTATATTTAGAGCTTTCGGAACGAGTCAGTATCACTTTTGGTAATTTTTATGAGTCAGTATTAGTTTTAAGGTACAAGTATTGCAAGTCATATTAATTTCCTTCTAAGGGCAGTTTAACATTCTTTTTGACATGTGGGATTCATCTGCAGTCTCACTAGTCCACAAAAATTGCCACGTAAACCATTAACTAAACCCGACTAATCAAAAAATGCTACGTGTATACTTTGACTAGTTCCCATGATCGCCGTGCGCCTACAGCTCGCCATCCGCGCTCGCCGGCCACATCCCGTTCCTGCAGCTCGCCGACGCCACATGCTTGCCGGTCGCCGCGCGCCTAAAGCTCGTCGCCACCGCTCGTCGTTGCACTAGTCGCCCCCGCGCCTGTCCTGCTCCGCGCCTGTAGTTCGGCGACCACCGGTCGCCGCTCCATGCTCGTCGTGCACCCATAGCTCGCCAGCCACGCCTGCCGACCGTGTCCCGTGCCCGCAGCTTGCCACCGACGCGCGCATAAAACTCTTCGCCACCGCTCGCCATCGCACTAGTTGCCACCGCGCCCGTCCGCAGGTCGATGGGCCGCGCTCGCTGCCCCACGCCCATAGTTCAGCGACCACCGCTCGCCGCTCCATGCTCACCGTGCGCCCACTGCTCGCCAGCCGCGCCTGTCGGCCGTGTCCCGTGCGCACTGCTCGCCGCTGCGCCCTGCAGCTCATCACCGTCACACTATCACCCTCGCGCCCATCCGCAGATCGCTGGGCCGTGCTCGCCACCCCGGGACCACAGTTCGCCGCTCACCACGCGCCTCCCCATGCCCATAGCTCGCTGTTGTGCTCTCCTGCGCGTGCTTGCGGATGTGCTCGTGTCCCTCAAAGAGCTCTCGTGCATGCTCGGGTGTGCTCACATCCCGATTGGCAAAGGACGCCGGAATCGGCACGGGGACGGCAGGAATAGGGCCAGGATCCAGCCCAGCCATGGCGCGCTGCTCGCTACTAGATGGAGGAAGGCCGATTGGAGGAAGAAGAAGGTGGGTAGGGAAAAAATAGGAAGGCCGACGGGGTGAAACCCACCGGCGGTAAATAGTAAAATAGGGGAGAACAATAAAAATGACATAAGATATGACTGACAGGTGGGCCCACTTCCACCTCAGCTCCTCCTAAACATGTGCCACCAACTCAGCAATTATAGCTGGGTCCGAGTTGTTAGAAAGCATGTTAAAATGCTGTTAGACGAAGTTTAGTGCAGTTTGCGACGCTATGACTTGGAACTGGTATCGATTCGCAAAAATTATCGAAAGTGGTACTAACTCGTCCCAACAGCCCCAATTATGATAGTTTTATCCAATTAACTCAAAGGAGGGAGCTTATTACGGTTGCTTGTTTTGCATTGCAATAGACCACTGATAACTGCAAGTGAACATATGGGTTGTAGCTAGTTTCGAAATAAAAAATATCGATTCCATAGGGAGCAGGAGTCTGAAGTCTAAATTTTTTTGAAATAAATACTAAAAAAGAAATGCTAAATAAAGTTCTAAGTAATAAGATAAAATGCGAGTATTGTGTAAAAATGTGTTTTTGGGTTTTTGATATAAGAGAACAATGAGTAAAGTAAATAAAACTGAATAAAAAAAATAAGTATCGCGTATGTAAAAGAGATTTGAAACTAGTAAACAAAGTTCATTATTAGTTCCATTGAGATTATCCAAGCAACTAGTAAACGAAGTTCCATAGACAAAAAATCATCCATAAATACTTTCATTATCAGTCCTATAAAATCTGCGAAAATAGCAGTTATGCATCTTTGGAAAGTAGCTAGAGCATTACATAAACCAAAAGACATGCGTCGGTAAGCATGTAAACCATAAGGACTAATTAAATTTGTTTTAGGTTGATCATCAGGATGAACATCTATTTGGGAAAAATCAGAGTACCCATCCAAGTAGCAAAATGAGTGTGGTTTGCTAAACTCTCTAAAGTTTGATCTATGAATGATAAAGGATATTGATCTTTCCTTGTTTCCTTATTCAATTTCCTGAAATCTATGCACATCCTATGTCCAAAAATAGTTCTAATAGGTATCAATTCATTGTTTTTATTAGGAAGAACAGTAAAGCCGTCTTTCTTAGGAACACAATAAACATGACTTACCCATTCACTTTCTTTGACGGGATAAATTATACCTGCATCAAGTAGGCGTACTATTTCTTTTCTTACCACTTTCTTCATTTCAGGCTTAAGCCTTATATTAAATTCTGCAACCAGTTTAGCACCTTCCTCCATGAATATTCGATGGACGGCTATCATGGGACTAATGCCCTTCAAGCCGTCCATTGACTACCCAAAGGCCTTGCGGTGTTCTATTAGTACCTTCATGAGTTCTTCTTCTTCCTCTGAAAGTTTAGCACTAATAATTATAGAGAATTTATTAGTATCATCTAAGAATCTATACTTAAGATTATTTGGTAGAGTTTTTAATTCTAGGGGTGGTAATTCTTCATCCCCTATCTTTTTTAACTCTTTAAAAGCTTCATCAGTTGGAGGTTCTAAAATGGGAAATAAACCAAATTCACTTTCTAATTCTTCTAAAGACCTGTCCTTCATAATTATTTCTTCATAATTTGGGTCTTTATTTATTTCTTCTTCATGATTACTTAAGAAAAGAGCTGTCATCTCCTTAATAGTCTGCCATTTCTCTTCTTCTTGTATATGTAGAGGTTTGTCTTTAAATTTGGAAAAATGGAATTATTTTTCCGCTTTCCCAAGCTTAAGGGATACAACCTCCTTTTTGAAGTAGACTGTGGCACCTATATCACTCAAAAAATTTCTTCCAAATATGGTTGGGCAAAGAGTGTCAGCTGGGATATCAACAGCTAAAAAAACAATAGGGACATTTTTATTGCCAATTGTGATAGTTGCATCTTCAACTACTCCCATTGGAATTCTAAGATTTTTATTGGCTAACATGATTATCATATCAGTATTTTCTATTGTAGCCGGTGCTATCTCTTCTTTTACTTCTAAATAAAAATCACAGGACATAACATTAACTTCGGTGTCAAGATCACATAAACCGTAATACGAGGTTTCTTTAAACATGTAGGGAAGAATACGCTTACCCACATCTTTTACCTTAATTTTACCTTCAACCAATATCGAAGTCTCTTCATCAAGTTCAACTATGTTACAATGTGCATACATAGCCATGATTTCTTCCTTGGTTACCTATTCATCTCTGGTTTCATCCATATGTTCTTCAATTATTGGCATACTTTCCTCTTCTTTCTCCTCCTGTACTGTCTTGACCTGTTTATATTCCAAAATATGCTTTTGTGTAGTGTTAGGGAAAGGTATCTTATACATTGTTTCTAGGGAGGTCAATGTTGCTTTAACTTCTCTTTTCTTCTCAGGTTCGGGTGGTGGATCATACTTGGCCGAACCCTCTTTTGGAGCTTTGATGTGATCTATAAAAGCTTTAACAACTTGCAACACAATATCTGAATCTAAATAAATCTCTTTAAATAATTCATTAATATGGCCCTTTTTATTATAGTCGTGAATACATTCATAATCTATTTATGTGCCTCCTTCACTTCCTAGACAAAAATTCCATTAAACTCTATGATCGCAAATTCTATTAACTAAAGCCCAAGATTTAGTTATAGGTAAATCCATAAAGACTCCTCTCATAGATATCACAAGATTTAGTTCAATTAAACCGCCATAGATATGCAATAAATACCATTCAGACAAATCATGATGAGGACATTGACTAAGTAAATCTTTAAATCTTATATAAGCTCTTACCAGTCCTTCGTTAGGACGGTTCCTCCAATTTATTATAAGATGCCTGATTCCACAAGATTTTGATAATGGATAATATTTAGATAAAAATTCGCAAGCTAAATTATCCCAAGTGCTAGTGGCTTCTAAGGGTAGAGATCTATACCATGAGAGAGTTTTACTTGTCAAAGTTTGACTAAAAAGTTTAACCCTTACCTCATCGTCGGTATACCCCATTAATTGGAACGTGTCACATATATATATAAAACATGCAATATGCTCATATGGATCAGGATCTTCTTCGTCTCCAGTAAATTGCTTCTTTTGTAAAATACCAAGTAGTAGAGGATTTATTTCAAACCCCCTTGTCTTCTTGTTGGAGTTGTCTCTTTTATAAATATCATAGGGCTTCCCAAAGTGGATGAGTGGGTTAGCACTAGTCATATGCTCAAACTTCATCATGTTGGTGGAAACCTGTAACTCAAAACAAAACTTAACAAAATTAAAGTAAATAAGCAAAAAATTAAAAGACCTACAACGCTTAGCTCCCCGGAAACGACGCCAAAAAATAGCTTGATGACTACAAGTGCACAGATCGGTTGTAGCTAGTTTCGAGATAAAGATATCGATCCCTTGGGGAGCAGGAGTCTAAAGTGTAAGAATTCTTGAAATAAATACTAAAAATAGAAATGCTAAATAAAGTTTTAAGTGATAAGATAAAATGCGAGTATTGTGTAAAAATGTGTTTTTGTGTTTTTGGTATAAGAGAACAATGAGTAAAGTAAATAAAACTGAACACAGAAAATAAGTATCGCATATGTAAAAGAGATTTGAAACTTCAGTGGGAAAAGCCTTCTTAGGGATAAGCGGATACACCACTAGCATTATAAAGGGTTAAGATAAAGATTATTATCATGAACATTCTAAACTACGTATGTGTGGGAGGAACTCCGTATTTGGACAAGCAGTCAGCAACCACTGCTCAAATAATCCTTATAACCACAACAGACAGCAATCAACATCAATTGAATTACTGTGCTATTAAGGGACATAATCACGTAGGACGTATCCCATGGCATGGATAGTATTTCGTGAGTTTCGTCGATTCCTAAGTTGATACGTAAGGGGTGCCAAAAACTGTATAGTCACTGTAAGTGCTAACATCCCTCCTTCTACCAACAAGTATTTCCCTTCATCAAGTCCCCACAAGAGGAAAATATTGAGAGGTTGACTTCTCCCAACATCAAGATGTAGACAATCTAACACATGGTCACAACGATGAATATCATAATAAACTTTATCTTATTTCAATCTCATGCTAGGGTTTCTCCATCTCCCCAAGAACTAATGATCTACTCAGACATGGAGGCAATCAACATCATGGCAAAATTAATGGAATCTATCATAGATGAATAGTACTTATATAAATCCACAACAAGTATGGAAATTACAACAAGATCTAGACAAGATGTAGATGGTGGTGATGAAGTGGTTGACGATGAAGATCGATGCCTTAGCCTCCCGGATCTGCGTAGGGCGAAGATGGATCCCTGGTGGATGAGTTCCCCCTCCAGATGCCTTCGGAGGTTAGGTTTCGGTGATTTATGGGTGTTATGTATGTCGTCTCTCTAATCCAATTGCACGAGGTGAAACTATTTGAGGAGACGGTGTCGGAGCCAACTATACGACAGGAACTATACGGCCGGAAAACTTTTCCCGACGTATAGTTGGTCGTTAACCCTTCCGTACCCTTCAATTGCTTCGGGTTTTCTTATAGTGTTATTAATATTTCTCAAATAAGCAATTTACGTAGTTTTGGGCTCCTTTTCACTCCAATATAACTGGTCCAAGAATTGTGTCCATCGGATCCATCATCTGATCTGATCCTGGTGAAAATAAACACAAAAATACATGCGAACGCCGTAAAATACCAAGATCCTACTACTATAATGCAAAATAATAATCTAAAACATGATGCAAATATGCACTCATCAACCGCTTATAACTATGTAATGTGTGTCTTCTCTGATTTTGCATATACGTATTTTATCAATGTAAAACAGTGGGGATGCCATTTTTAAATGAGTAAATTCCAGGTTTTACCCTCTAGTTTGTCATTTTTGACACTTATTACCCCATTTAATGACTTTTCATCATAATTACCCCATTTAGTTGAAGTTGTGCCAATCTTTACCCCATCTAAAGATTTGAATGTCCCAACCGTTAGGTACAACTGGCATGCCTCATTGTGTTTCATTCTTGTTTTTTTATTTCCCACATAAACTCAAAGTGAACTTTTTTTGATTAAGTGGCCTTATCAGTAACATAGAACCAAGTTGACCTGGCTAATACTCGCTTTTAGACTATGTATAGCTTCTGTATATGTGTACATGTATTGTACCATTGTAACACACATATTATATATATATATATGTGATAGGCCACCCCAAGAGGATTGAGCCGGTTCCCACCCCAAAACTATTGTCTCACATGTACTTGTTGGTTTATGTGGATTGTATTATTCTAGTCAGCTCCTCTCAGTCAGCTGCTGATGCTCTTGTTCTTTCTCTTGGTGCTGATTTTGCTATCAAAGACCTTGGAAAGCTTCACTACTTTCTTGGTGTGGAGGTTACTTCTCGTGATGATGAACTTGTGAAACGTCATAAACATATCTATAATTTTTTATGTTCCATGCTTGTTTAGTATCTACTTTTATTTTCTTTGTCTACACTTTGAGGTATTTTATATGTTTCAGGGACTAACCTATTAACAAGATGCCACAGTGCCAGTTGCCTGTTTTTTCTGTTTTTTGTTCCAAAAAAGGCAGAAAATGAATATTTTCGGAATTGGACGGACAAAAGCCAAAGTCAATATTTTACTGTGGGGAACACGGAGCCAGAAGATGAGACGGATGAGGGCATCGAGGGGGCCACACCCCCTGGCCGCGCGGCCAGGCTTGGCCCCCGCCTAGGGGGATGCAGCCTCCTCGGGCACCCACTAGGTCTCCCTCTTCGCCTATAAGAAGCCTGCGATACCTAAACCCTAAGTACCCGATCAATATTCCATGAAACAGTCCGTAGCCACCGCCACCATTGTCCCCAGATCGGGAGGGGGGGTCTGAAGCTCTTCCCGGCACCCTGCTGGAGGGGAGAGATCATCCCGGACGCCTTCTTCATTACCATGCCAGTCTCCAGTATGATGTGTGAGTAGTTCCACCTTGGACTACGGGTCCATGTAGTAGCTAGATGGTTGTTTCTCCTCCTTTGTGCTACCATGTTTAGATCTTGTGAGCTCCGTTCATGATCAAGATCGTCTATTTGTAATCATGCATGTTGTGTTTGCGGGGATCCAATGGATATTGAGATTATTATGTCAGATTGGTTAATGATTCTATCTTATTGATTCTATCATGTCTGTGTTGTTTGAGATCTTGCATGCTCTCTGTTTCTAGTAGCTATCTTGGCCAAGTAGATGCTAGTGACTCCAAGAGGGAGTATTTATGCTCGATAGTGGGTTCATGCCTCTATTGAATCTGGGCAAGTGACAGAAATATCTAAGGATGTAAATGTGTTGTTGCTACTAGGGAGAAAACAACGATCTCTTGTTTATGGAACAAGTGGATTGTTTACTTTACACACCTTGCTTAAAGAAGTTATCCGTTGCTTGCAACTTAATACTGGAGGGGGTTCGGATGATAACCTGAAGGTGGATTACTAGTCATAGATGTAGTTGGATAGCGGTCTATGTATATTGTTGTATTGCCCAATAAAATCTCATAGGATCATGAATGTCTAGTATAGCATTATTATGCCTTGCTCAGTTCCTGCCAATTGCCCTGCTGTAATTTGTTTACCATTCATGCCATGTTGTTTATCTAAGGAGAGCACCTCTAGTGAACAATGGACCCCGGTCCATTCTTTACCATTGATACATCTTCCACTATTCCTGTTTACTTTCTGCAAACCACCATTACCTTCCACACCATATAGTTAATTGATGGTGTGTTGTGAACGCCTCGTTGGGAGACCCCAAGAGCAAGGTGTGATGAGCACAGCAGCAAGTTTTCCCTCAGTAAGAAATCAAGGTTATCAAACCAGTAGGAGGAAGGACACGACTCAAAGGTGTTGCTAGAAACTTAGAGACCTGCACAACACAAACTCAAGACTTTGCCCCAACGAACAGTGAGGTTGTCAATCTCACTGGTTTGCTGTAACAAAGGATTAACTGTATGGTGTGGAAGGTAATGGTGGTTTGCAATAAGTAACAGTGGAAGATGTATAAATGGTAAAGATTGGACCGAGGTCCATAGTTCACTAGAGGTGTTTTCCTTAGAAAAGCAAACATGGCATGCTGGGTAAACAAATTACAGTAGGGAAATTGACAGGACTGAGCAAGGCATAACAATGCAATACTAAAGATCATGATCCTATGAGATTCGATTGGGAAATACAACAAGATACATAGACCTCCATCCAACTGCATGTATGACTAGAAATCCACCTTCAGGTTATCATCCGAACCCCCTCCAGGATTAAGTTGCAAGCAACAGATAACTGCTTTAAGCCAAGTGTGTAAGGTAAACAATCCACTTGTTCTATGAACAAGAGACCGTCGTTTTCTCACTAGTGGCAACAACACGTCTACAACCTTAGAGATTTCTGTCACTTCCCTTAGATTAAATAGAGGCATGAACCCACTATCTAGCATAAATACCCCCTCTTGGAGTCACTAGCATCTACTTGGCCAAGATAGCTACTAACAACGGAGAGCATGGAAGATCACAAACAACACAAACATAATAGAAACAATAAGACAAAACCATTAATTAATCTGACATAGTAATCTCAATATCCATCGGATCCCCGCAAACACAACATGCATGATTACAAATAGATGAGATCTTGATCATGAAAGGAGCTCACAAGATGTAGACATGAAAGCACAAAGGAGGAGATACAACCATCTAGCTACTACATGGACCCATAGTCCAAGGTGGAACTACTCACGCTTCATACTGGAGGCTGGCATGATGAAGAAGAAGGCCTCTAGGATGATCTCCCCTCCTGCAGGGTGTCGGGAAGAGCTTCCGATCCCCCTGTTCTAGGGACGATGGTGGCGGCGACTATAGACGATTTCGTGGAATATTGATCAGGTACTTAGGGTTTAGGCATCAGGGGGTCTTTATAGGCGAAGAGGCAAGGTAGGGGGTCGCCAGGGCGCCCCCCCAGGCGCGGGGTGGGCCCACCCACGCGGCCAGTGTTGTGGCCCCCTGGCGACTCTCCTCTGTCTCGTATTCCAGCTTCGTGTTCCCCATGGTAAAATATTGACTTTGGCTTTTGTCCCGTCCAATTCCGAGAATATTGATTTTCTGCCTTTCTGGAACCAAAAACAGAAGAAAACAGGCAACTGGCACTGTGGCATCTTGTTAATAGGTTAGTACCAGAAAACATATAAAAACACCTCAAAGTGTGGACAAAGAAAAGCAAAGTAGATACTAAACAAGCATGGAACATCAAAAATTATAGATACGTTTCCGACGTATCAAGCATCCCCAAGCTTAACTCCTGCTCGTCCTCGAGTAGGTAAGTGATAAAAAGAATATTTTTTGAGGTGACATGCACCATCAAAATCAAGATCAAACCATTTGCAAGCATTGAAAGCTAGGATCAAAGAACTCTAAACATGAGCATGAAAGATGGAGTTCTAACAGTAAGACAAAGTAACAATGCATGCAACATGAAAGGTTACAAACAGAGATCATGAATAACATGCATTGAAAAACGTTTGTTTGTTTCACAAACAGAAAACATGGCATAGTGTTATTCAACTTGTCCCTCATAGAGTAGCAAATAGATGCATAGGACACCTTCAAAGTTCATAAGAGTGACTAGATACAAATAGCACAAGAACAAGTAATATCAACAATATGCATCAATCAATAAGTTTTGGGACAATGCACATAGAACTAAGAATGGCAACTATGCTCTCTCAACTGGTGCCTAAAGGTAGAAGGTGGAGAGTCAATATAATGGTGGAAGAAAGAACCTTCATAAAGGGAAGCAGGGATTTCAAGTCTCAAAAAGAGCTTCCAAAAATTATGGTACTTGTTAGCTTTCATCTCTCATTGCCCTTATCAAAAGGTTAAAGTGAGAAAACTATGAAGTATACGCTTGACAAAGTATAAGTTGGCAATCTCATGTCCCTTGAATACGAGGGCCGCACCTCATGCTACTCAACTTTAGTCACCTGTAAGTTCTTGTCATAGTAAGTACATGTGTATCATAGAGAACCGCCAACGGGGTACCCCTTGCACATGATACAGGAGCTATCCCATAATCAAAATGACAAGGCAAGCAGACAATGAGCATCTCAACAATCTTCTTATTTACCATGGGAATATGGTGCTTTTTCTCTCTTTCCTCTTTCCAATATGTCTCTTTTTTATAAGAATAAAGCTTCATAGATGTCATTATGGTGATTCTGCAAGTTTCCACCATGATTAGGCATGGCTTAGGCTAGCGGCCCAGGCATTTATCCAACACACATACATAACTCCATGGACTTGCAAGCTCCCCTTTTATTTCACACTGGCGACATCCATAAAAAAAGAACATGATATCAAATGTGTACAAAATACAAGTGCAATGTTGAAAGCGTTCCTCGTGACAGCACGGTTCTGCTAATTCCAACGTATAAGTGCAAGCATATACAACATAGATGACACAATGGTTCAAGTTTATTAGGGTCAAGAAAAATAAAGTGTGCCATCAAGTTTGTGAGATCTTTAATCACTAGGTTTTCACAGAATAAAATACTTTTTAATTGGAAGATAGATGAAAACAAGAATATACTTAGAATGGTGTAACACACCATGCATAGGAATTTATAGTGGAAACTTTGGAATAACTTTGTTTCTTGGGAGTTGGATGCATGAGTAGAGCTTACTCATACAAGTGGAGGCTAGCAAAAGACTGGTAGCGACCAACTAAGAGAGCAATAATGGCCATAATCATGCAGAGCGACAAAACATTTCTAATCAAAGCATAAAGTGGTACTACAAGTCAAGGACTAAATGATCATAGAGGCTATGGTGACTTGTTCAAAGTCATAACATGGTGTGAGCATGTGCCAAGTCAACCCAAACAAAGCATCAAAGGAGAATACCACAATACTATGCTTTTGTAAGCTAAAACAACGCATGATTCTTTCAAGGCACACTAAGCAATCCCAATTGTTTGGAACAAGTCATGCTACAACAATAATTACTGATCATAAGGTCAAAACAACACCTAACATGACATGCTAAAGTCTAAGTCATAGTCAAAGCAAGCTCCTCTTGTACTACTCAAGCAAGAACTTCTACTCCTCTCCAACACCAATCAACCTATTTGAAACAACACATCGAGAACGGGGATCCAGACTACTTTATTCAAGCAAACTAAGAAAACCAAACGAAAACTAAGACGCTCCAAGAACAACACAACAGTGCATGAAACAATAAAAACAAAGTGTCTAGAAAGACCTAAGCTTTTTATTGATGAAGAAGGGGATGCCTTGGGCATCCCCAAGCTTTAAAGCTTGTACCTCTTGAATATTTCTTGGGGTGACGTGGGGTGGCATCCCAAATCTTGAGCTTTTGTCCATTCTTCATCTCATTAGACCATTCTCTCTCTACACCTGAAAATTTTCCTTCATACAAAAATTCACACAATCTTTATTAGCAACATTAGTGTATTCAAAAGATAATAGACCTATAGGCTTAGCTTTTGAACAGAAAAACTTTCACTAAAAACACAAACTACAGTAGAAATTCTCTCAAAAAGCTCAATTTTCCAAAAAGAACCCAAAAGGTAACAATAAGAAGCAAATGCAAATAATGGCAGAAATCTGTCAAAACAGACCAGCAGATAGAAACCGATTTTTTCGAAGACCTTATGTTAATCAAATCAAAATGTGTTGAACTAACTGAAGTTATCTAACATACTGGGAGATTTATTCCTAACATATCAGCTCAATCCAACATATAGAGATTCCTCACGAATTTTTACGGTGGAGCACAAAAATCTGTTTCAGGACAGCAACTCCCCAAATCTTACTTCCCTCTCATTAGAGGTCATTCTTGGCACAAAAAGCAAACAAAAAGGATAAGAAGAGGTCATTACTGAAGTAATAATTTCCAAGACTCAATAAAACTCTTAGGTTATCTCCCAACAAGTACTTTTCTTTAACGTCTTTAAGTTAGGCACTAGAAGCAAGAATCAAGTATTTTCAAACGAAGAAGCATTAACATCAAACCTTGCTTTCAAAGGAGGAGCAAAAAGCAACTTCTCTCTCCTCATAGGGAAGTGTTCAATACCTTTCTTGAATGGAAATTGATATTTAATGGTGCCTTCTTTCATATCAATAATGGAACCAAGAGTTCTAAGAAAAGGTCTTCCCAAAGTAATAGGACAAGAAGCATTGTATCCAACATCCAAAACATAGAAATCAACAGGGACATAAGCATTTTTAACCATAATAAGAACATCATTAACACTCCCCATGAGTTTCTTATTAGCATTATCATTAAGTGGGACATACAAATAACAATCTTCCAAAGGTGGTAAATCAAGCATTTCATAAATCTTTCTAGCCATAATAGAGACACTAGAACCATGGTCACATGAAGCTTTGAGATCAAAGTCATTCACTTGCATATTAATAATGGGTTCCCAACTATCTTCTAATTTCCTAGGAATAGAGGCTTTGTGTTTCAACTTCTCTTCCTTAATTTTAATAAGAGCATTTGTAATGTGTTTGGTGAAAGCTACATGCATATCACTAGCATCAGGACTTCTAGCAAGATTTTGTAGGAACATAATCACTTCAGAAATATTACAACCATCAAGATCAAAATCAAACTTAGCATCACTAGTAGTAGACTCATTGGGCTTAGGCATTGTAGGAGGAGTAATAGGTACTTCTTGTGGTTTAGTGGCATCCATATTGGTGGTGGTGATGGTGCACACACTATTGTTTCTAACAGTTTTAGCTTCTCTTTCCCACTTAGCAAGAAGTTGGGCTAACAGTCTAACATTTTCATCAATAGTAACTTGTATGGCATGAGTGGCAGCAAAGGTATTTTCCAAAGTTTCAGGTTTAGCAGCCATTTTATTAATCAAAGAGGATTGTGCTTCAGACAAAGAGGATATATTTTTCTCAACATTCAAAAGATTTTCCTCCACAGTCATGTTGAAAGTGGTTTGTTTACTAATAAAGTTTTTGAGCATGACTTCAAGTTCAGAGGGGTCACTTCTAGTATTGTTGTAGGAGTTTCCATAGGTATTGCTATTATTAGGAGGATAAGGCCTATAATTGTTGTTACTACCAAAATTATTCCTATAGGCACTATTGTTGAAATTGTTATTTCTAATGAAGTTCACATCAACTTGCTCTTCTTGAGCAACCAAAGAGGCTAAGGGAACATTATTTGGATCTACAGGAGCTTTCCCATTAACAAGCATAGCCATAATAACATCAATCTTATCACTCAAAGAGGAGGTTTCTTCAACATAATTTACCTTCTTACCATGTGGAGCTCTCTCAGTGTGACATTCAGAGTAATTAACCATCATATTATCAAGGAGTTTTGTTGCAGCACCCAAGGTGATGGTCATAAAGGTACCTCCAGCAGCTGAATCCAACATGTTTCTTGAGGTGAAGTTCAAACCTGCATAAAAAGTCTGGATAATCATCCAAGCAGTAAGTCCATGAGTGGGACAATTCTTAACCAAAGATTTCATTCTTTCCCAAGCTTTAGCAACATGTTCATTATCAAGTTGTTTAAATTTCATAATATCATTTCCCATAGATATAATCTTAGTAGGAGGATAGTACTTTCCAATAAAAGCATCTTTGCACTTAATCCAAGATTCAATACTATTTCTAGGCAAGGATAGCAACCATTATTTAGCTTTTCCTCTCAAGGAGAAAGGAAACAACTTGAGCTTAATAATATCTCCATCTACATCCTTATACTTCTGCATCTCACAAAGTTCAACAAAGTTATTGAGGTGGTCAGCAGCATCATCAAAACTAGCACCAGAAAATTGCTCTCTCAACACAAGATTCAACAAAGCAGGCTTAATTTCATAAAAGGTAGCATCAAGAGAAGGTGGAGAAATAGGAGTGCTAAGAAAATCATTGTTGTTTGTGCTAGTGAAGTCACACAACTTGGTGTTCTCAGCGGAGTTCATTTTGGCAAAAGTGGAGCAAGCCAACACAACAACAACTAGAGTAGGAACTAATTTTTCTTTCTATTTTTGATAAGGGAAAGAAAACCAAAATAAACTATTTTTTTGGAGTTTTTGATAAAAAAGAAGCAAACAAAACCAAGCAAAATAAACTAAGAAAAACAAAAATAAAGTAAAGAGAAAGGTTGTGAAGGAATCCCCTTGTGAAGACGTCCTTAGCCTCCCCGGCAATGACGCCAGAAATAGCTTGATGGCGTGTTGTCAACGCCTTGTTGGGAGACCCCAAGATCAAGGTGTGATGAGCACAGCAGAAATTTTTCCCTTAGTAAGAAACCGAGGTTATCGAACCAGAAGGAGGAAGGAAACAACTCAAAGGTTTTGCTAGCAACTTGGAGACCTGCACAACACAAACTCAAGACTTTGCCCCAACGAATAGTGAGGTTGTCAATCTCACTAGTTTGCTATAACAAAGGATTAACTGTATGGTGTGGAAGGTAATGGTGGTTTGCAACAAGTAACAGTGGAAGATGTATGAACGGTAAAGATTGGACCGGGGTCCATAGTTCACTAGATGTGTTCTCCTTAGATAAACATACATGGCATGCAGGGTAAACAAATTACAACAGGGCAATTGATAGTACTGAGCAAGGCATACCAATGCAATACTAAACATCATGATCCTATGAGATTCGATTGGGCAATACAACAAGATACATAGACCGCCATCCAACTTCATCCATGACTAGAAATCCAATTTCGGGTTATCACCCGAACCCCCTCCAATATTAAGTTGCAAGCAATAGATAACTTATTTAAGCAAAGTGTGTAAGGTAAACAATCCACTTGTTCCATGAACAAGAGATCGTTGTTTTCTCCCTAGTGGCAACAGCACATCTATAACCTTTGAGATTTCTGTCACTTCCCTTAGATTAAATAGAGGCATGAACCCACTATCTAGCATAAATACCCCCTCTTGGAGTCACTAGCATCTACTTGGCCAAGATAGCTACTAACAACGGAGAGCATGCAAGATCACAAAAAACACAGACATGATAGAATCAATAAGACAAAACCATTAATCAATCTGACATAGTAATCTCAATATCCATCGGATCCCCACAAACACAACATGCATGATTACAAATAGATGAGATCTTGATCATGAACGGAGCTCACAAGATCTAGACATGAAAGCACAAAGGAGGAGATACAACCATCTAGCTACTACATGGACCCGTAGTCCAAGGTGGAACTACTCACGCTTCATACCGGAGGCTGGCATGATGAAGAAGAAGGCCTCCGAGATGATCTCCCCTACGGCAGGGTGCCGGGAAGAGCTTCAGATCCCCCCGGATCTAGGGAAGATGGTAGCAGCGGCTACATACGGTTTCATGGATTATTGATCGGGTACTTAGGGTTTAGGCATCAGGGGTCTTTATAGGTGAAGAGGCGAGGCAGGGGGTCGCCAGGGCGGCTGCACTCCCTAGGCGCGGGGTGGGCCCACCCGTGCGGCCAGGGGATGTGGCCCCCTGGTGGCTCTCCTCCGTCTCGTATTCCGGCTTCATGTTCCCCACGATAAAATATTTACTTTGGCTTTTGTCCCGTCCAATTCTGAGAATATTGATTTTCTGTCTTTCTGGAACCAAAAACACAAAAAATAGGCAACTGGCACAATGGCATCTTGTTAATAGGTTAGTACCAGAAAACATATAAAAACACCTCAAAGTGTAGACAAAGCAAAGCAAAGTAGACACTAAACAAGCATGGAACATAAAAAATATAGATACGTTTCGGACGTATCATTAATCCTTTGTTTTCAGCAAACCGGTGAGATTGACAACCTCACTGTTTGTTGGGGCAAAGTCTTGAGTTTGTGTTGTGCAGGTTTCCAAGTTGCTAGCAACACCTTTGATTCGTTTACTTCCTTCTACTGGTTCGATAACCTTGGTTTCTTACTGAGGGAAAACTTGTTGTTGTGCTCATCATACCTTCCTCTTGGGGTCTCCCAACGAAGCTCTAAAGTGATATGAGCTACACATCATCAAGCTATTTCTGGCGCTGTTGCCGGGGAGGCTAAGGATGGCTTCACAAGGGGAGTCTTTCACAACCTTTCTCTTTACTTTGTTTTTGTTTTGCTTAGTTTCTTTTTCCTTGTTTTGTTTGCCTCTTTTTATCAAAAATCACAAAAAATAGTTTCGTTTGGTTTGCTTTATTTTATCAAAAACATAAAAAAATTAGTTCCTGCTCTAGTTGTTGCTGCTGTTGGTTTGCTACACGTTTGCAAAAATGAACTCTGCTGAGAACACCAAGTTGTGTGACTTCACTAGCACAAACAACAATGATTTACTGAGTACACATATTGCTCCACCTTCTCCTGATGCTACCTTTTATGAAATTAAGCCTGCTTTGTTGAATCTTGTGATGAAAGAGCAATTTTCTGGTGCTAGTTCTGATGATGCTGGTGCCCACCTTAATCACTTTGTTGAACTTTGTGAGATGCAAAAATATAATGATGTAGATGGAGATATTATTAAGATCAAGTTGTTTCCTTTCTCCTTGAGAGGAAAAGCTAAAGAATGATTGTTATCCTTGCCTATAAATAGTATTGATTATTGTATTAAGTGCAAAGATGATTTTATTGGAAAATACTATCCTCCTGCTAAGATTATATCTATAAGAAGTAAAATAATGATGATAATGAACATTGAAGGGAATATGCCCTAAGAGGCAATAATAAAGTGGTTATTATGTACATTCCAAGTATATGATAGATGTTTATTTTGCATGCTATAATTGTATTAATACGGAAACATTAATACATGTGTGTTTAATAAACAAACAGAAAGTTCCTAGTTATGCGTCTCTCATAAACTAGCTCGTTGATTAACAAGATGACCAAGGTTTCCTGATCATAGACATTGGATGTTGTTAATAACGAGGTCCCAACATTATTTGAATGGTGTGATGAACATTCATCCGAAGTATAGCATTACGATCAAAGTCATTGAGTTTATATTTCTATAACATCATACGAAATGATCCTAATCCTTAGACCATGAGATCATGTCAATCACTAACACTAGAAGAGTATCTTGATAACATCAAACGGCACACTGTAACAGGGTGATTATAAAGATGGGTTCAGTAGAACTAAAGTGTTATTTTGAGGCCCATGGATCGAGAGTGGAATTAGTTCATCCCGATGACGGATAGATACGCTCTGGGCCTATAACATACCACCTTTTGTGTAATATTAATAAAGACATGTTTGAGCATTGCATGCATGCATTATACTTGCACTTTGGTTTAAACAATCAAAACACAAATAAAACCCTAATTTTTCTTCCTCTCAAAACCATTCAAATGGTTTACATATTTTGAAAACTATCAAAATAAATGGAGCCCAAATTATGTTAAGGGCCCCTTAGTGTTTTCAGATATTTTATAAAAGTTTCTGTAATTTTGAAAGTATCCAAAACAGGTTTGAAATTCAAATACAAACAGAAACCAGAAAACAGAAAAAGAAAACAGTTTCTGGAAAAAAAACTAACTAACCTAGCTCTACTGGGCCGAGCCCACCTCTCCTCTCTCTCTCCCTGCTGCTCGCGCGCAGTGTGCAGCATCTAGCAGCCAGCCCAGCCTTGCCCAAGAGCAGACCACCCTGGCCGCGTATCCCTTCGGCCCTCTGTTCCTCGTTGTCTTCGACGATGATGGGAAGCAGCTGCGTGCCGACGCCCTCGCCGTCGATCTGTGTCGCTCGCCCAGCGCCGTTCGTCGCGCTCTAGTAGGAGATAAGATCGCCGCGCTGCCTCTCTCTCTCCATCCTCTTATCTCCTTCCCTCTCTCTAATGCGCCCCTCCGTTTCCTCCCTCTCCCTCTGAATCGTCTTCCCCGCATGAGCTCGCCGCTGCCGCCGCTGTTCGTCGTTGATGCCGACGCTCCGGCCACCATTCCTGGGCGGCGCCGCCACTAGCGTGCTCAGCACGAAGAGCCGCGTTGAACACGCCCTTCCTCACTGCCCCGCGTGCGCAATCGCCGAGCCTGACCCCAGCCTGGGAGATCCTCCATTACTGATGTCAGCATGACATCAGCATGAGCTCATATTCCCCTTTTTCTTTTATTAAATATTTTGTAAATCATTTATGTAAATAAGAAATATATGACAGGTGGGCCATACTTGTAAGACTTTTAATATTTTCTATAAATGTTTTCTGAAATGATTAAAACTATGACATGTGGGCCCAAGTTGGAAATTATTTTAAATATTCCAAAAATGATTTATAAATGGATTAAAATTGAGAAAAATCATAACTAATTCATTTTAAATAAGAAAAATACAAATAGTATACCAAAATGATCAGAAAAATGAAACACATCTAACTAAGCTATAATCATACATTGTTAACCAACTTTGATGGCAAGTTTAATTAGAAAAACCAATTGAACCCCACAGGTGATTTCGAGGATTCCCCTTTTCTAGGGTTTAGACCTCTTAGACCCCGTTTAAAATGACCAAGCATGTTCTAGGGTTCATTTCAACACTATTTAACTTTCCATATCATCCATATTGTATGAGCATTGCACATGCCATGTGTTGAATGTTGCTTTCTCTTTTCCGGTGATTGGTTCTTCGCGAATAGGAACCGAACCCGAAGTTGAAGTCAACGCCACCGAAGAGCAGTACAGTCCAACAACGGACAAGGCAAGAGAAGCCCCACTCATACATATGAATCCTATGTTTACAAAGTATTTCATTCTCTTCATATACATTCGGTTCAACAGTCTTTTATCAGTAGATAGAGTAATCCTATATGATGCATGTTCCCCTTGGTGAACTAAATACCTAATCCACTGCTCCTAGCATAACTAGGGTTTGGCTTATGAGCATCGCTAGTGCCACAGTTCAGTCAAGCTTAGCCATGCTTAGTGGTCCGATGCTGATCATTCAGGTGATGCACCGGAGATGCAAATGAATCTAGTATGGTAGGTTGTGGTGATGTGATCAGAGATGGATGATAAACATGCTAAGGCTTGTACGGGAGGCCACGTGGGTTCTGGTTTTTGTAGTCCCATACTTGCCACCATTAGGACCTGATGTTCTCGCCTCTTGAACCAAGACGAGCGTACAACCACATGGGGGCATGGAAACCCCCTCGACCAACTAACTTGCCTAGTAGATTCCATGAGTCACATAGTTTGGGCTTTACATTTGACATACGCATCTTGGTTGTTCTTGAATGGAGGTGAAGGAGGTGCATTCATAACAGGTAGGTAAGCGTGGCCGGGAACAAGAGATGCCCGGCATCCGTAATATTGAACCCCGCACACATCATTAGGGACCGGCTTCGGGACTTGACCCGTTACAGCGGAATCTCCTTAGTGTGTGACTCATGGTCCCAGTGAAAGCAAGGTAAAGGTCGTGGTCAACCACTCTATGTCGGCCTTCCAACAAAGAGGGCTAATAATTTGGCATTAAGAATCGGTTGGTACGTGTGGGTAAAGTTGTGCACCCCTGCAGGGTTATTAATCTTTTCAAAAAGCCGTGTCCACGGTTATGGACGAATTGGGAACGGATTATGTGATCATAGAAAACTATAACCGAATGATAAAACTTGTCAACTAATGTGAGATCCGGAGTACTTCCTCGGGGTTGTTTGAGGGGGTACTCCGGGAAGAGAGATTCAGTTGATGATGGTACTTGGTGGATATCAAAGATGACTCGGAAGAGCTAGATTTATAGTCTTATTATCCCCTTTTGAAAATGATCTGACTAGACGAGTTCCTTCTCCCTCTTGTTTTGAAAACAAAAGATGGCTTTATGCAAAACAACTCCACTAGCCATAAGTCTTGCGGAGTACACCCTGTACTCACCTTGCCTCGTTGATGTTTTTCTATAGATGACGCTACTCCAACTGAAGGTGGTTTCTACGTAGAAGTCGACGAGTAGTCGGGGTTCCCGGGCAGCAGCCTAGGATCTATGGAAGGGTCGCTACTTCTTTTTAAGGCCTCTTAGGCCCTTTGCTAAGTTTGTTGTTTAGAACAACTTGTTTGCTTTTGTTGTTTGATGTAATGATGGGTCTATGACCCCTGACTTGTATGACTGGTTTGTAACTCTCTTAAGAGTTTACCTTATTAATGTATGGTTTGTATGTTCTGTAATGTTACAAATCTTTCCATGCACGCTTCGGAATTTAGGTTAGGTTTATATTAGATGAGGATCTGGTATTTGTCTAGGCCTGATCCCGGGTCATGAAAGATTTTGGTATCAGAGCAGGACTGCCTGTAGGAAACCCTTCTAGCTGGTCGTTGTTGAGTCTAGAGTTTGAGAGAACTATTTGAAAGCTAAAATTATTTGCAAAACTCTAAATAGGACTCCTTTTACTGCTTATCGAAGGTTGTTCTATTGCTGAGTTATCTTATCTCGTTTTCTTTTCAAGGTTTTCACTTCTCGTCTATCATTTCAAACTTTTAGGATATACGGGTTTGGGTTGTTTTTCCTAGTAATCCGTACTTGGTTGCAAGGCTCAGAGTTTCCAAAATAAATATGTGCACCTGAGCATTGTTTTTCAACTTTGCTAAGGATGCCTATAATCCTGCTATCTATTCTTTTGTGACTTGTTGGTATCATATCATGCTTTCTTTCCATTGTTATGGTTTGTATCTAAGTTGGTAGCGTATACATTTCATATGCCTGTTCTACTGCCATACTTAATGCATTGATATAATCTTCATCCACATGTTCACCTCTACCATGATCTTTTGATATGGTTTCAGTCATCCTTTGATGTATCCTTTTTGGTGAATCCATTCTCATGGTTTATGTTTTCTCCTCAGGATGTCGTCTGGTACTCATGGTTCTGTTGGTCGTCGAGGAAACAACAATGATGAACAGGAACTTCTGCCACCTCCCACAATGGCCGAGGTTCTCAACAACATTGAGACCAACCGTCTGAGGAATGAACGCCTTCTGGAGCATGTGGCGCAGAACACTGAATGTCGTCCTGACGACTGTGTCACACTTGGAGATTTCATCCGCTCTTTTCCTCCAATCTTCACCCACTCCCAGGAGCCCCCTTGAAGCTGATGATTGGCGTCGCACCATAGAGCGCAAGTTCAGTGCTCTTCGTGTTCGTCCTGCTGATCGTGTTAACTTCGCCACCTATCAACTGGAAGGTGAGGCTGGTGTTTGGTGGGAAGGTTTTCTGAATCTGCAAACTCAAGGACATGTTGTTACTTGGGAGGAGTTTGTTGCAGCATTCCGTGCCTCTTATATCCCTAAGCCCGTCATGGATCTCAAAAGGAGGGAGTTTCTGGATCTGACTTAGGGGCGCAAGGATATTGAAACCTATGGGCGTGAGTTTACTCGCCTGGCTCGTTATGCAACGAGGGATGTGACCAATGATGAAGATAAGCAAGAGTTGTTCCGTAAGGGACTTAACCCTGCACTTCGCTATGAGTTGCTGCCCTTCAAGTTCCAGTCTTTCCAGGACTTGCACAATCAGTCTCTTACTCTGGATCATGGAAGGAAGGACATGGAAGTCTCTTAGAAGCGTGAAGAAGGAAATTCTCGTGCTTCTTCCTCTGGTAACAAGAAGCACAGTGTCTTTGTTCCATACAGTGCTGTGCCTCGTGCTCCTTATGCACCCAAGTCCTCTGGCAATAATTCTCGTCAGCCACAGTCAAATACTGGTGGAGCAAATTATCGTCCTCCTATTGGTTCTTACACTGGAGTTACCTGCTACTCTTGTGGTCAGCCTGGTCAATATTCAAGGGCGTGTTCTCAAAGGGTTGTCGGTCACAATGATCAGTAGGCAAAGAAAAATGATAAAGCTCAAGGTGCTGGACGTTGTCGTCTGACCCATGTCACTGTTGAGGAAGCTCAGGAAGATCCAAACGTCATTCTGGGTACACTCCGTGTCAACTCAATTCTAGAAACAGTCTTGTTTGATTCTGGAGGATCACATACATTCATATCACAAGATTTTGCGCAGATGCATGATATCACCTTTCAAGCTATGGACTCTCCTCTAGAGATAAGAACTCCTAGGTCTCGTTGGCAGACCATCTGGGTTACTCATGGGGTTGAGATAGATATAGCATATCAGAAGTTCCCAACTTCCCTAATTGCACTCAAGTCAAATGACATAAATGTTACTGGGCATGGACTGGTTAACCAAGTATCAAGCCATCATTGACCGTGAACTTAGAACAGTTATTGTGACCTCTCCTACTGGCATAACTGTCAAGTATTGGACTGATGGTTCAAAGTCTCCGTCAGCAGTCCTTAAACCTTTCTCGGAGTTGTATGACATGGATGTTTTAACTACTCTCGAGGTCCAAGATGTCCATGTAGTCTGTGATTTACCGGATGTCTTCCCTAAAGAGTTGCCTGGCATGCCACCTGATCGAAGTGTGGAGTTTGTCATAGAGCTAGTTCCTGGAACTGCTCCTATGTCCAAAAGACCTTACCGCATGCCTCCTCATGAGTTGGTTGAGTTGAAGAAGCAACTTGAAGATTTAGAGGGTCCAGGATACATCCAACCTAGCACATCCTCTTGGGGTTTCCCTACCATCTTTGTCAAGAAGCGGGATACAAATATTCCAAGATTGGTTGTTGATTACCGTCCACTCAACGCGATGACAATCAAGAATAAGTACCCACTTCCCCGGATAAATGATCTCTTTGATCAATTAAGTGGTGCCACTGTCTTCTCCAAAATGGACTTAAGATCAGGGTATCATCAAATCAAGATCAGAAAAGAGGATATCCCAAAGACAACATTCACAACTCGTTATGGTCTTTACGAGTATACAGTGATGTCCTTCGGGTTAAACAATGCCCCTACCACATTTATGAGGCTCATGAACTCCGTCTTCATGGAATATCTCGACAAGTTCGCTGTGGTATACATTGATGATATTCTAATCTACTCCAATACCGAAGAAGAGCATGCCGAACATCTACGTATGGTGCTGACTAAACTTCGTGAACATCGTATCTACGCCAAGTTTTCCAAATGTGAGTTCTTGTTACAAGAGCTCATCTTCCTTGGCCATGTTGTCTCTGCAAGAGGTGTTGCTGTCATATCGGATAAGTTTCAGACCATTTTGGAATGGAAGTCACCTACTTCAGTCAAGGAAGTCGAAGTTTTCTTGGAATGGCTGGATATTACCGCCGATTCATCGAGAACTTCTCCAAGATATCCAAGCCTATGACTGACCTTCTTAAGAAAGATAAGAAGTTTGAATGGTCAGAAAAGGCAGAAGAAAGCTTCCAAGCCTTGAAAACTAAGCTAACCACCGCTCTTGTGCTTGTCCTTCCGGACACAAGCAAGGACTTCGTCATCTATTGTGACACTTCTCTCCAAGGGCTTGGTTGTGTGTAGATGCAAGATGGCCATGTAGTGGCCTATGCTTCTAGGAAGTTGAAGCCACATGAGAACAACTACCCAACCCATGATATCGAACTCGCTGCCGTTGTTCATGCTCTTAAGCAATGGCGACATTACCTCATCGGTAACCGTTGCGAACTTTACTCGGATCATCAAAGCCTGAAGTATCTCTTTACCCAGCCAGATATGAATCTCAGGCAAAGATGATGGTTGGAACTCATCAAAGATTATGATTTGGGTCTCAACTATCAACCTAGAAAGGCCAATGTCGTTGCTGATGCGCTAAGTCGGAAGTCTTATTGCAATAATCTGATGATTTCACAAGCCCAACCTGCTCTCTATAAGGAAATCAAGCGTCTTAACCTTGAAGTAGTTCCTTGTGGATTCCTTGCTAACCTTGAAATAAAATCTTCTCTCGAGTACCAAATCAAGGATGCTCAAAACCAAGATGATGAAGTTACCAAGATCAAAGAACGTGTTGAAAGCGGTGAAGCTAAATGCTTCTCTATCAATGATCAAGGTGTCCTATACTTCAGCAACCGGCTAGTGGTTCCAAACAGTCGGAAAATCAAAGATCTAATCCTACTAGAAGCTCATGAATCCCCTCTGTCCATCCATCCTGGTGGTACCAAGATGTACCGAGATCTCCGTAAAATATTCTGGTGGAGTGGAATGAAACCAGAAATCGCTCGTTTTGTTGTAGAGTGTGACGTTTGCCGTCGTGTGAAGGCTGAACACCAAAGGCCTGCTAGACTTCTGCAGCCGTTGAAAATTCCTGAGTGGGAATGGGATGAAATTGGTATGGATTTCATTACTGGACTTCCAAGGACACAAGCAGGAAAAGATGCCATATGGGTAGTAGTTGATCGACTATCCAAAGTTTCTCACTTCCTTGCTGTTCGGGAAAGCATTACTGCAAGTCAGTTGGCAAAGCTATATGTATCCCGGATAGTCATTCTTCATGGTGTTCCCAAGAAGATCATATTTGATCGTGGAAGCTTGTTCACTTCCAAATTCTGGGATATTATCCAACAAGCAATGGAAACTCAAGTCTCCTTCCGTACAACCTATCATCCTAAAACCGGTGGTCAAACCGAAAGAGTGAATCAAGTTCTCGAAGACATGCTCAGAGCGTGTGTCATATCCTTTGGAAAGAACTAGGAGAAATGTCTTCCTTTTGCGGAGTTCTCTTACAATAACAGTTTTCAATCCAGTTTGGACATGGCACCTTTCCAATTCCTATATGGGAGAACATGTCGAACACCGCTGAATTGGACAGAAACCGGCGAAAGACAATTCTTTGGTCCGGACATGATCCAAGAAGCAGATGATCAAGTTCGCATAATTTGAGACCATCTGAAGGCTGCTCAATCTCGTCAGAAGACCAACTATGATCGTCATCATCTTGATGTTCATTATGAAGTTGGTGATCAAGTTTACCTCCGGGTCACTCCTCTGAAGGGTGTCTACCGATTCGGTATCAAAGGCAAGTTGGCTCCTCGCTACGTTGGTCCCTTTTGCATTCTCTCCAAGCGGGGTGAGCTTGCCTACAAATTGGATCTACCTTCAACCTTTACAGAGGTACATGATGTTTTCCATGTGTCTCAACTCAATCGTTGCTTCAAAGGTCCTATTCGTGGTGTGGATCATGAAACTTTGGATCTCCAAGATGATCTAACCTACCGAGAAAACCCTGTTTGTATTCTTGATGAAACCGAGCGCAAGACTCGTCGCCAAACCATCAAGTTCCTGAAAGTTCAATGGTCTCAGAACTCTGAGTTAGAAGCAACATGGGAACGCGAAGATCGTCTTCGATCTGAGTACCCTGCCTTCTTTTCTAAAACCTAGGAATCTTGGGTCGAGATTCTTGTAAGTGGGGTAGAGCTGTAACATACCACCTTTTGTGTAATATTAATAAAGACATATTTGATCATTGCATGCATGCATTATACTTGCACTTTGGTTTAAACAAGCAAAACACAAATAAAACCCTAATTTTTCTTCCTCTCAAAACCATTCAAATGGTTTACATATTTTGAAAACTATCAAAATAAATGGAGCCCAAATTGTGTTAAGGGCCCCTTAGTGTTTTCAAATATTTTATAAAAGTTTCTGTAATTTTGAAAGTATCCAAAACAGGTTTGAAATTCAAATACAAACAGAAACCAGAAAACAGAAAAAGAAAACAGTTTCTGGAAAAAACTAACTAACCTAGCTCTACTGGGCCGATCCCACCTCTCATCTCTCTCTTTGCCGCTCGCGTGCAGCATGCAGCAGCTAGCAGCCAGCACAGCCTGGCCCAAGAGCAGCCTACCCCGGCCGCGTACCCCTTCGGCCCTCTGTTCCTCGTTGTCTTCGACGATGACGGGAAGCAGCTGCGTGCCGACGCCCTCGCCGTCGATCTGTGTCACTCGCCCAACGCCGTTCGTTACGCTCAGGTAGGAGATAACATCCCCGTGCCGCCCTCTCTCTCTCGCCATCCTCTTATCTCCTTCCCTCTCGCTCTTTATAGTGAGCTCTCGCGAGCTCCGAAACCCTAGCTCCGGCCACCGCCTGTCCCCGTAGTTCCCGACCACCCCTTGCTTGCCAGAGACCACTACCGGCTCCGCCTCGACGTGAGGATCCTCCTCACAAAAGGAATCAAGTAGGGGAGCCCACAATCGGCCACATCAAATCCATCCTCTCCGCCACCAACGAGCTTCGCCATCGATTCATCATCGTCTGGCCTCCCCGAGCCTCACCGACCCCTCCATCGCGCTCGTGGTGAGCCCACGGTGCTAACGTGCCCCTCCGTTTCCTCCCTCTCCCTCTAAATTGTCTTCCCCGCGTGAGCTCGCCGCTGCCGCTGTTCATTGTTGATGCCGACGCTCCGGGGACCATTCCTGGGCGGTGCCGCCACTAGCGTGCTCAGGGCGAAGAGCCGCGTCGAACACGCCCTTCCTCGCTGCCCCCCGCGCACGCAATCGCCGAGCCTGACCCCGGCCTAGGAGATCCTCCATTGCTGATGTCAGCATGACATCAGCATGAGGTCATATTCCCCTTTTTCTTTTATTAAATATTTTGTAAATCATTTCTATAAATAATAAATATATGACAGGTGGGCCATACCTGTAAGACTTTTAATATTTTCTGTAATTGTTTTATGAAATGATTAAAGCTATGACATGTGGGCCCAAGTTGGAAATTATTTTAAATATTCCAAAAATGATTTATAAATGGATTAAAATTGAGAAAAATCATAACTAATTCATTTTAAATCAGAAAAACACAAATAATATACCAAAATGATCAGAAAAATGAAACCTATCTAACTAAGCTATCATAATACATTGTTAACAAACTTTGATGGCAAGTTTAATTAGAAGAACCCATTGAACCCCATAGGTGATTCTGAGGATTTCCCTTTTCTAGGGTTTGGACCTCTCGGACCCTGTTTAAAATGACCAAGCATGTTCTAGGGTTCATTTAAACACTATTTAACTTGTCATATCATCCATATTGTATGAGCATTGCACATGCCATGTGTTGAATGTTGCTTTCTCTTTTTCGGTGATTGGTTCTTCGTGAATAGGAACCGAACCCGAAGCTGAAGTCAACGCCACAGAAGAGTAGTACCAGTCCAACAACGGACAAGGCAAGCGAAGCCCGACTCATACATATGAATCCTATGTTTACAAAGTATTTTATTCTCTTCATATGCATTCGGTTCAAAAAATATTTTATCAGTAGATAGAGTAATCCTGTCTGATGCATGTTCCCCCTGGTGAACTAAATACCTGATATACTGCTCCTAGCATAACTAGGGTTTGGCTTATGAGAATCGCTAGTGCCACAGTTCAGTCAAGCTTAGCCATGCTTAGTGGTCCGATGCTGATCATTCAGGTGATGCACCGGAGATGCGAATGAATCTAGTATGGTAGGTTGTGGTGATGTGATCAGAGAGGGATGATAAACATGCTAAGGCTTGTATGGGAGGCCACGTGGGTTGTGGTTTTTGTTGTCCCATACTTGCAACCATTAGGACCTGACGTTCTCGCCTCTTGAACCAAGACGAGCGTACAACCACACGGGGACCTGGAAACCCCCTCGACCAACTAACTTTCCTAGTAGATTCCATGAGTCACATAGTTTGGGATTTCCATTCGACATACGCATCTTGGTTGTTCTTCAATGGAGGTGAAGGAGGTGCATTCATAACAAGTAGGTAAGCGTGGCCGGGAACAAGATATGCCCGACATCCGTAAACTTGAACCCCACACACATCATTAGGGACCGGCCTCGGGACCTGACCCGTTACGGCGGCATCTCCCTAGTGCGTGACTCATGGCCTCGGCGAAAGCAAGGTAAAGGTCGTGGTCAACCACTCTCTCCCGGCCTTCCAAGGAAGAGGGCTAAGAATTTGGCATTAAGAATCGGTTGGTACATGTGGGTAAAGTTGTGCACCCCTGTAGGGTTATTAATCTTTTCGAAAAGCCGTGTCCATGGTTATGGATGACTTGGGAACGGATTCCGTGATCATAGAAAACTATAACCGAATGATAAAACTTGTCAACTAATGTGAGATCCGGAGTACTTCCTTGGGGTTGTTTGAGGGGGTAGTCCGGGAAGAGAGATTTAGTTGATGATGGTACTTGGTGGATATCAAAGATGACTCGGAAGAGCTAGAGTTGTAGTATTATTATCCCCTTTTGAAAATTTTAACATCCCAAAAATATTAAACTTGTATCATCAAACTCTAATCATCAAAATTAGGGTTAACAAAAACTTTTCCAACTAAAGATATGAAAGCATTCATATGTGTGTGTATTCAAAATTTGGATTATTTTGAATTGCCATGGTTCTATGTTTCTTTGCTTGTAAAATGATTCTTAGGTGAAATAAACATCATCTAAACAATCCCCAAACTTTTCCCAAAGACAAACAAGTCAAAACAAATAAGTTAAGTGAATGGTCACTTTGGCCAAATTAACTCCCATGCCTACTTTGGCTATCCCTAACTTTCAGAACTTAACAGAAACATGTATGGATATTTGCACCCCTTGATAGTACTCATAATAAGGTATCAAGGCCCACTTTGTAATCATCCAAAAACATTTAAATGCTTAGTTTAAAAGACAGTTTAAAATTGAATCTATTTCATATGAGAAGATCCCACTATTTCAAAAACCACTCAAACAAGCTAAATTTTCAAAACCCAAGCATCCACAGAATCCTCAACACATGCCTAGCACACCCACCAAAAATCTTTTCAAAATTCAAAACTCAAGTTCTTGCGGCCATTTCATCAAACACTTGGAGACAACAAATCAAATTTGCCAAACTTCAATGTTTTGAGCAGTAATTTGGCTAAGCTTTGTTTGGTGATTGTGTACCTCGTATTTATTCATAGGTGCTAGTACCGACCAAGGATACGAGGAGGAAGGAGGATACTATGAAGAAGAAGCCGAGGAGAACTTCAACCACTGCTCTGCACAAGACAAGCCAATACTTGTAAGCTATTAACTTAGAAAGCTTATGCTGATACTTATGCAAGCCTTACTAATCAAGTTGACCTATGCAAGCTAATACTTGCGCGTTACCATGCCAACTAGATGCCTTAAGAATATGTGATCATACCCACTTGATAACCCAATCCTAGTTTTACTTGCAAGCTTTTTACTTTATTCCTTTATCAAAGCTTTCATTTAGAGTTTACTTAAGTGACTTGTAGAGTCTAGGAAGATAATTGAAGGTTGCATAAAGAGCATTAAATTTGGCCTAAGCTAGATAATCTTGATGTCATCCCAAGGCATGAGATGGAACTTAGTAAACTCCACTTGTTTACCACCCTTCTTTAGTATTTACCACACTTGTAGATGCTAGTTCTAAGCATAAAACTTGATCAACTCTAGATGGGAATACTTGGTGGAAAATGGTTATGAAAACCTTAGAATGATGAGTCATTCTACTGAGATGTTTTGACATGTGTTTCCGAACACCAGATGATTTTGATGATGAAAATGTTGTGGCATGAGACTTAGCCCTTTATAAAACTGATGGTTGTCTGGATGCGATACCATTCCAATTTTACCATACAAGCACAATACCCGAAAATTGGGTAGGCTTGACTGGAAACTTATATACCTTAGTATGGGTTCCCTCGCAGCCAAGGTCTGAGCTGAGGCTACCTTGTGAAGATTGTCCACCTGTGCAGTACCAAAGATGACAGTTGGTAATGGTTGGGAGGCCAAACTCACAGGAGAGGTGCCTATACTAGGGCGTGTAATTGAAAGGTTAGGATTGATTATCCGCATACTGAGTATGGTGAATTCGGGATTTGTTCCTGACGGATGTATCGAATGTTGTGGTGAAAGTGTACAATATCTGTAGAGTGTCAAACTACTCGAATAGCCGCGTCCGCGGTTACGGACAGTTGGAGTGGCCATACTATTCCCCCGTCAGATGTTTTCAAAATGACTTGTGAAATGAATTGAGACTTTTACTTGACCAAAACAGAGTTGTGATATGAAATTCAAGTTCCCACTTAGGTGTTATAAAACTTCAACTAGTTTTCTTTGCTTCTGAACTTAGTAGAGGTAAATCTGGCTTTTGCAAAACAACCCTAGAGCTTAGTGTCCTACTATAAAAACTCCCTTAACTTGTTAGTATTAGTTTGTGAGTACTTAAAGAGTACTCATGGCTTTGTCCCTGGCTATTCCCGTGGCCAGACTATGAGGAGGAGTACCAGGACGAAGGACCGCAGGAAGGTTACGACAACTAGGATCATCTCCCATCGTCAGCATTGCCTGTGACACCGAAGATGGAGCTTCGCCTATACTACCTTTATTATTACGTATTTCCACTGCTTGAATTGTATTAAGAACTGGATCATGAGATCCTTATTTATGTAAGACCTTATGTATGGTTTGTAATGGATGATGTACTATGGTATCTAAATATGTTATGTCTCGCAAAATGGTAATACTGGGATTGCGATGTATGGCATAACAGGCATCTGGGATTAAAAATCCGGATGAAGTTGGTACCAGAGCCATCCTGACCATAGGAGACCCTAGTTAGACTGGGCGTTGAATCAAAAACTTAGTTTCAAAACCCAGGAAAGTGAGTATTTACAAAAACTTATTCCCATTCTTATCAATTTGATTCTCTCATAAAAAATCATGTTCCTCAAAAACTCTTGCAAAATACATAAAAATTTGACACACTTGATCACTCTACTAACTTACTCATCCTATATTCTTATAGATGGACGTGAAGTACAACAAGTTTTATTAGTTGGGGAATGGAGGAGACCTCATCTTTGAGCGGGATTTGGACCAGCTTTGGAACTTCTGGAGCGTCCGCACCCCGAGTTCTTCGGAGCGCAGCTCAATGATCAGGAAGGAGAAGATCGGCAATGGCTAGTTGTTGCAAGCCTCCGAGGAAAGATTGAATCTCCCACTGCCGAGGGAATTCAGTTCACCTTAAGAGAGAACAACTGGCTCGATGGACTTGCCAGAGCCATGTAGGAAGCTCTTGCCCGTCTGTGTGGGCAGAGTATCAACCCGATCAAGGGTACCCGCTTTGAGTTTTGTCCAAGGCGTGATGCTATGGGACAGCCACTGGAAGCCCCATACCACCACGAGTTGAAGACTAAGTTGGACCACCTCAGCTTCATGATGTACGATTGTCAGCAGGAATTGGACAATTGTCGTGACTACTCCAACCATAAGTCCGCCATCATAAGGACAAAGGATCAGACCATCGCCATGCTAGCAAAGGATCGCAAGTCTCGTCGCCGTCATCTTGACAAGAAGGAGCGAATCATTTCCCATCTTCGCCACCGTATCTCGGATTTAGAGGAGACCATCCACGAGAGAGACATGCAGTTGGAGGAAAGGGAGAATGCCAGAGAAGATCTTCGTGGAGACCCCTACTCCTATCTCAACGATGATGATAATTTTCTGGAGGATCAAGCCATGGACTTCTTCATCGATGAGGAGGATTTAGCCTTCATCGATGATGATGAGGATGATGAGCATGACGATTACACCAACTCCGAGGAGTAGTAGCACTTGAGCACTAGCGTAGTGAGTTGTATTCGGTCCCCCTGTATAGTAGTTTCCAGAATGGTTCTTAAAACCATCTGTTTACCTTTGGTGTGGTGTGTGTTGTATCGTGTGCGATGAATGAATGAATGAATGAAAAGCAAGTTGCTAGAAAATTTGAGTCAAACTTTAAAAGCTTTTCAAAGTCCCTAAACCTTAGAAATTTCCCTCTTTTCTCATGATCTATCTCAATCTTCAGATGCCTCGCAGAGGAAGTGGTTCATCCCCGGGCCCGATGTTGCAGATCCTGCAAATTTTGGTTTCTGACCGCGAAGCTGAAAGGGCAGAACGTCAAGCCAACCTAGCCACCCTTCAGCAGATAGCTCAGCTGGCCCACAACAATCAAGTCCAAGGAAATCAGGACAACCATGGATCTAAGCTCAAGAATTTCTAGAACACCAACCCACCTATTTTCACTAAGTCGGAAGAGCCCTTAGACGCAGATGATTGGCTGTAGACCATGGAAAATAACCTGGAAGTCGCCGGAGTGGAAGCTAACGAGAATTCTGTTCGCCACCCACTATCTAGTCGGAGATGCAAGAGCATGGTGGAACAATGTTCGTGCAATGACCGGAGGACAGATCATGACCTGGGAGGAATTCAAAGTCAAGTTCAGCAGAACCCATGTGCCACCAGGTTTGATCAAGAGGATGAGAGATGAGTTCAGAGAACTGAAGCAAGGAAGGATGACCGTAGTAGAATACCATGACAAATTCTTGTCATTAGCTAGGTATGCCCCGGATGAGATCGACACTGAAGCCAAGAAGAAAGAGAGATTCTTGAATGGTCTGCATGATGAGATGCAGACTATGTTGGTCAGTATCCACTTTGCAGATATTGAAGCCCTTGTCGACTCTGCCATTCAGATGGAAGGAAAGATCAACCAAGCCAATGAGAACCGCAAGCATCGCATGATGCATCAGCCAGGAACCCATCATACCCCAAAGTATCGCCCTAACCCATCTCCAGGATTTGCCCCGAGAACCAACAGACCCTCGATGAACCGTCCAACCTATCCCAACCATGGAAACCCAAGGCCCGGAGGAAATCACAACAACCCCAGCAACTCTGGCAATTTCAACTGTGCACCACCCAAGTTCAACAACAACAATGCTGCCACCAACACCAACACTGCCCCGAGGACTGGAAGCAATGTTGTGCCTGTTGCAGCAAAGGACAAGTCGCAAATGACTTGTTATGACTGTGGAAATAAGGGTCACTACTCCAATGAGTGCCCCAAGAAGAATGCCGCAGCCCCCAATGCAAATGCCCCAGCTCAGCAGCAGCGTCGTGTTCAGCCCGGAAGAAGGTTTGACCCAGGGAACTCGCTCAACCACAACGGCTGTCTTTTTCTCATGCATGCTGAAGAAGCCCAGGAAGCGCCAGACGTCGTGCTGGGTATGTTTTCTGTTAATTCAGTACTTGCTAGAGTGTTGTTTGATTCTGGTGCATCACACTCATTTGTCACCGAAGAATTTGCATGCACTAGTAAGATTCAACCCACCAAACTTAAGCATGTTATGATTGTTCAAATCCCCGGTTCAACCACCAAATGTAGGCAAATTTGCAAAGCCGTCCCTATCCGAATCCATGGCATAGATTTTTATGCTAATCTGATAGTACTCAGAACTAAAGGTTTGGAAGTAGTACTAGGAATGGATTGGATGTCCAAACATAAAGGGTTGATTGACTGTGCCAAGAAAGCCATAACCATGACCAGTACAACCGGAATATCAGTCGAGCATATATCTGAAACCTTACCGCGTCAATTCAAGTGCAACAAGAGTATAGCCCAACCTACCATTTACCAAGTCTGGATAGTCTGTGAATACCCCGATGTATTTCCAGATGTTTTTCCCGGTATGCCCCCAGATCGGGATATCGAGTTTATCATTGAACTAATCCCCGGAACAGGACCCATAGCCCAGAGACCATATAGTATGAACCCGTCTGAACTAGCAGAACTGAAGAAGCAACTGGATGCCATGCTAGAAATTGGATTGATTCAACCAAGTGCGTCACCATGGAGATCACCTGTTTTGTTTGTGGACAAGAAGGATGGAGGTAACCGCTTGTGTACGGATTATCGGAAGTTGAATGATGTCACTATCAAGAACAAGTACCCATTGCCCAAGATAGAAGATTTGTTTGATCAGTTGACCGGTGCCAAAGTGTTTTCTAAGATTGATCTTAGAACTGGCTATCATCAACTCAAGATTCGCGCAGAGGATATTCCAAAGACTGCCTTTACCACCCGATATGGATTATACGAGTATACTGTCATGTCTTTTGGATTAACCAATGCCCCCGCTTATTTCTTGAATCTCATGAATAAGATTTTTATGGACTTCCTGGATAAGTTTGTCGTTGTTTTCATCGATGACATACTGATTTATTCCAAATCAGAAGAAGAACATGAGCTACACCTAAGGACCATTCTTGGAACCCTTAGAGAGCATCAGTTGTATGCCAAGTTTAGCAAATGTGAATTCTGGTTACAGGAGGTAGGATTCCTCGGCCACATTGTATCAGCCGGAGGAATTTCCGTTGACCCTGCAAAGGTGAAATATGTCGAAGAGTGGCAAGCCCCAACCACTCAAACCCAAGTTCGTGCATTTCTCGGATTGGCGGGATACTACCGCAAGTTCGTAGAAGGATTCTCGAGTATTGCCAGACCCATGACCCAATTGCTGAAGAAGGACAAGAAGTTTGAATGGACGGACAAATGTGAAGCGAGTTTTCAAGACCTCAAGAGAAGATTGAATTCAGGCCCAATCTTAATCATGCCGTATATCACGAAGCCCTTTGACGTGTATTGTGATGCATCCAAGATCGGTCTCGGATGTGTGCTAATGCAAGAAGGCAAAGTTATATCTTATCTATCTCGACAACTGAAACAACATGAGCAAAGTTACCCAACCCATGACCTCAAACTCGCAGCCGTAGTTCTAGCCCTGAAGACATGGAGGCATTACCTAATGGTTGTGAGACCCTGGCGCATGGCTCAATAGGATTGCTAGGAAACCCATACCAACAAGTTGCAACTTCTTTTCCGGAAGCTCATTCGAAAAGAACTCTAAGGTTAAGCGTGCTTGGCCTAGAGCAATTTTAGGATGGGTGACCGACCGAGAAGTGGGTACCGGGTGCGCACGAGTGAGGACAAAGTGCGCAGAAAAGACTAGTGTTGGTTTGTGGGGTTAGTCTAGAGATCCTATTGAGCTGCCAGAAGTGACAGTCGTCGGTCCGGAGTGACCGGGGGTGTTACAAATTGGTATCAGAGCCGACCCTCGCGGTTAAACGGGCGTGTGCGGGTCAGTGGCGGACATGTGGCGCATGGCGCGTGTGGCCCGGAGTGGACACGGCATGGCACATGTGCCGGCACTGGACGCACAGACGTGTGCCAAGAGGGGACGTTCCTGGCTTGTGGTTTATCGACGAGGACGTCGATCTTCTAAGGGTGAGTGTATGTGAGACCCTGGCGCATGGCTCAATAGGATTGCTAGGAAACCCATACCAACAAGTTGCAACTTCTTTTCCGGAAGCTCATTCGAAAAGAACTCTAAGGTTAAGCGTGCTTGGCCTAGAGCAATTTTAGGATGGGTGACCGACCGGGAAGTGCGTACCGGGTGCGCACGAGTGAGGACAAAGTGCGCAGAAAAGACTAGTGTTGGTCTGTGGGGTTAGTCTAGAGATCCTATTGAGCTGCCAGAAGTGACAGCCGTCGGTCCGGAGTGACCGGGGGTGTTACAATGGTAAACCGTTGTGAGATTTGTATATATTCAGTCAGAAGGAGCTGAATATGAGACATAGAAGATGGATTGAGCTAATCAAGGATTACGACCTGGACATTCACTATCACCCCGGTAAAGCCAATGTGGTAGCTGATGCCCTCAGCAGATTGCTGTGCCGCTTGAACTCCATGATCTTGAAGGAGCAACCAAGTCTGCACAAGGAGATGGAAGATTTCCGAATAGAATTAGTAAGTGAAGGATTTTTGGCTAGCATAGAACTTCAACCCACTTTGATCAGCCAGATCAAGGAGGCGCAAAAAGGAAATGCTGGTATCGACGGAATCAAGCGTCGTATCGGTACAGGCAAAGTACCTGGCTTCACCGAAGACAAAGAAGGAGTTCTGTGGTACAAAGGACGCCTTTGTGTACCAGCAGATTCTGCGTTGAAAGAAGTGATTCTGAAGGAAGCTCATGATACTCTTTATTCTATCCACCCCGAAGGAAATAAGATGTATAAGGACTTGAAAGAACAATTTTGGTGGCATAAGATGAAGAGAGAATTCAGAAGCTATATCGCCAAGTGTGATATATGTCAGCGAGTCAAGGCGGGACATCAAAGACCCGCTGGGTTGTTGCAACAATTGCAGATTCCAGAATGGAAATGGGATTCCGTTGGAATGGACTTTATCACCGGATTGCCTACTTCTAGTAGGGGAAATGACTCTATCTGGGTCATAGTGGACTAATTGTCCAAAGTCGCCCATTTATTACCCGTCAAGACCACATATCAGAGTTTAAAGCTAGCGGAGTTATACATCGCTAGAATCGTCAGTTTGCACGGAGTCCCCAAGAACATCGTATCGGATAGAGGAACTCAGTTTACCTTGCGATTCTGGAAGAAAGTCCAAGAAGGTTTAGGAACCCGCCTAGATTTCAACACAGCTTATCACCCTCAGACCGACGGACAAACGAAGCGAGTAAATCAAATACTCAAAGACATGTTGAGAGCATCTGTGTTAGAGTATGGATCTAAATGGCAAGACTGTCTGCCTTTTGCAGAATTTTCATACAACAACATCTATCAAGCTAGTTTGCAAATGGCCCCATTTGAATTCATGTACGGAAGAAAGTGTCGCACCCCTTTGAACTGGTCGGAAGTAGGAGAGAGTCAAATTTTCGGACCCGACATCCTACGAGAAGCATAAGAGAAGGTTCACAAGATTCGTGAGCACCTCAAGACCGCTCATTCAAGACAGAAGATTTACGCCGACAAGATACGTCGAGACCTCGCCTTCAACATCGGAGATTTTGTGTATCTGAAAGTGTCGCCATTGAAAGGAATGCAGCTTTTCCAACTGAAAGGAAAGTTATCCCCCAGATATATCGGCCCCTTCAAGATTCTGAACCGTCGAGGAGAAGTGTCGTATCAATTGGAACTACAGGAAGAGATGTCAGCCGTGCATAATGTGTTCCATATCTCATTACTTCGTAAGTGCCTCGAAGTTCCGGAGAAGACTAAAGTGTTCAAGAACATTGGTCACCGGACCATAGAGATCAACGATGATCTGACCTATCCCGAAGTGCCCATCCGTATTTTGGAAGAAGCTTTCAGAACTACCAGAACCCGAAGCATCAAGTTTCTCAAGATTCAATGGAGCAAACACATAGAAGAAGAAGCTACCTGGGAGCGCGAAGATCACATCAGGACGGAGTTTCCCGATCTCTTCAAATCCTAGGTAATCTTTTTCGTCCTTTTTCAAATCTCGGAACGAGATTTTGTTTAAGGGGGGAAGGTTTGTAACATCCCAAAAATATTAAACTTGGATCATCAAACTCTAATCATCAAAATTAGGGTTAACAAAAACTTTTCCAACTAAAGATATGAAAGCATTCATATGTGTGTGTATTCAAAATTTGGATTATTTTGAATTGCCATGGTTCTGTGTTTCTTTGCTTGTAAAATGATTCTTAGGTGAAATAAACATCATCTAAACAATCCTCAAACTTTTCCCAAAGACAAACAAGTCAAAACAAATAAGTTAAGTGAATGGTCCCTTTGGCCAAATTAACTCCCATGCCTACTTTGGCTATCCCTAACTTTCAGAACTTAACAGAAACATGTATGGATATTTGCACCCCTTGATAGTACTCATAATAAGGTACCAAGGCCCACTTTGTGATCATCCAAAAACATTTAAATGCTTAGTTTAAAAGACAGTTTAAAATTGAATCTATTTCATATGGGAAGATCCCACTATTTCAAAAACCACTCAAACAAGCTCAATTTTCAAAACCCAAGCATCCAAAGAATCCTCAACACATGCCTAGAACACCCACCAAAAATCTTTTCAAAATTCAAAACTCAAGTTCTTGCGGCCATTTCATCAAACATTTGGAGACAACAAATCAAAATGGCCAAACTTCACTGTTTTGAGCAGTAATTTGGCTAAGCATTGTTCACCATTGATCACACTTTTCTCCCCCAGTGCCAACCAGTGCCTTGACCACCCCTAGCCCCTACCCTTTGCACCATGCCATGCCAACCCGATGGAACCCTTGCCAGCCGACCATGGCTAGCTAGCCAGAGCAAGCACCAAGCCTAAACACCATGTCTAGGACGCACGCCACCGTCCACCGCCACCCCCTGTCCAGCGCTTGAACCCTGCCAGCCACTGGACCACATTCCCAAGCAATGCCAAGCTTCTCTGAGAGCATGCCGAGAGCGCTCCAGAGCGCCACCCTCGACACATGACCACAACCGTGCGCCGCCCTCGCCGCGTGCACACGTGATCACCACCACCCCAACAACCCCGCAGACATGCCCGTTCGCCACCGCGCGGACCACGCGCGCTGTGCGCCATCAAAACCTCTGTCGGAACCGCTCAGAGCGTCGAAGCGTTCCGACCGATCAGCACCGCCCCACACCGCGCCACCATGTCATTGAGCTTCGCCAGGGAGCACAGCACCGTCCCCTACCACCGCCCACGCCGATAGCCCTCTGTGCCATCGACCACGACGAGCTCAGCCCACGCCCGTCGGTCCCCTCTCGCCACTATAAATAGAGGCCTCCCCCGCTTGATTTCTTCACACCATCTCACTCCCCACCTCTCACTAAGACTTCCCACTTCTTCCCGGAGCAAGGTGAGCAGCGCGTCGCCGGAATTTGGCCGGAGCTCGCCGCTGCAGAGGAGGAGAGGAGGAGAGGAGCCGTTGATTGGAGCCGCCCAAGGAGGAGCTTCCGGTGCCAGGAGAATCGCTATCATCGACTTCGTCGTTCGCCCCCATCGCTGACCCTCGCCTGATCCCCGGTGAGCCTCCCACGACCCCCACTGAGCCGCTAGGGTTCGAGCTCGTCGGTGACATGTTCATCATCGACAACGACCCTCAGCCGTTGATCTCACTTCTAATACAACGAACCACATCGCCATGTACCGCTTCGCATGTTATGAGCCACTGACGGGTGGAACCCCCTATCAGCTGAGACTCACGTTGCGGAGTGACACTGGGCCGGCCCATTAGCATCTCCCGCACAGCCCAACCGTTTGAATTTAGATTTTTCTATTTTAATTCAAACTCAGTTCTGTAATTAGTTTCCAAAATCAACCCAGCTCGATTCAGTGAACCAAATTGCATGAAACCAATTTTGATAGAAAGGTACTGAAATGCTTAATCCAAGCCCGTTGGATTCAAATCATTTGGATCTGTAGATCAACCTTGTTAAAAATAACAAGTCAGAAGCTTTTCTGCATTCAAACATTTTTCAAATTTCAACCATAATAGCTTTTGAGTTGATTCCAACTCTCAAAAATCACATTTGATCATACCTTTTAGAATATATAAAACATATGGGTTTACTTACAGAAATAATGGTCAAGTAATAAAAGAATGCCACATAGGTATTTCTAGTCACTTTATTTATTTAAAATAAAAGGTTAAACCTTATTAAATTGTGACACCACTTTAAATCACATTCCCATGGACTGAAATATGTGGTGATGACATGTGTCAACATGATCCCATGTTTGAGTTGGAGAATATTAAATCTTAAGTAGTTTTTCAATAAGTAGAAATTACTTTTCTAAAAATAAATAAATAATGCAAATGCTTTATTCTTGTAAGGTTAGTGATGATGCTAGATCATCTATAGAACACCTTTGTGTGATGATTTAAAATAGTTAAGTATTGTTTGGTGATTGTGTACCTCGTATTTATTCATAGACGCTAGTACCGACCAAGGATACGAGGAGGAAGGAGGATACTGCGAAGAAGAAGCCGAGGAGAACTTCAACCACTTCTCTGCACAAGGAAAGCCAATACTTGCAAGCTATTAACTTAGCAATCTTATACTGATACTTATGCAAGCCTTACTAATCAAGTTGACCTATGCAAGCTAATACTTGCGTGTTACCATACCAACTAGATGCCTTAAGCATATGTGATCATACCCACTTGATAACCCAATCCTAGTTTTACTTGCAAGCTTTTTACTTTATTCCTTTATCAAAGATTTCATTTAGAGTTTACTTAAGTGACTTGTAGAGTTTAGGAAGATAATTGAAGGTTGCATAAAGAGCATTAAATTTGGCCTAAGCTAGATGATCTTGATGTCATCCCAAGGCATGAGATGGAACTTAGTAAACTCCACTTGTTTACCACCCTTCTTTAGTATTTACCACACTTGTAGATGCTAGTGCTAAGCATAAAACTTGATCAACTCTAGATGGGAATACTTGGTGGAAAATGGTTATGAAAACCTTAGAATGATGAGTCATTCTACTGAGATGTTTTGACATGTGTTTCCAAACACCAAATGATTTTGATGATGAAAATGTTGAGGCATGAGCCTTAGCCCTTTATAAAACTGATGGTTGTCTGGATGCGATACCATTCCAATTTTACCATACAACAACAATACCCGAAAATTGGGTAGGCTTGACTGGAAACTTATACACCTTAGTATGGGTTCCCTCGCGGCCAAGGTCTGAGCTGAGGCTACCTTGTGAAGATTGTCCACCTGTGCAGTACCCAAGATGACAGTTGGTCATGGTTGGGAGGCCAAACTCACAGGAGAGGTGCCTATACTAGGGCGTGTAATTGAAAGGTTAGGATTGATTATCCGCATACTTAGTATGGTGAATTCAGGATTTGTTCCTGATGGATGTATCGAATGTTGTGGTGAAAGTGTACAATATCTGTAGAGTGTCAAACTATTCGAATAGCCGCGTCCGCAGTTATGGATAGTTGGAGTGGCCATACTGTTCCCCCGTCAGATGTTTTCAAAATGACTTGTGAAATGAATTGAGACTTTGACTTGACCACAACAGAGTTGTGATATGAAATTCAAGTTCCCACTTAGGTGTTATAAAACTTCAACTAGTTTTCTTTGCTTCTGAACTTTGTAGAGGTAAATCTGGCTTTTGCAAAACAACCCTAGAGCTTAGTGTCCTACTATAAAAACTCCCTTAACTTGTTAGTATTAGTTTGCGAGTACTTAAAGAGTACTCATGGCTTTGTCCCTGGCTATTCCCGTGGCCAGACTATGAGGAGGAGTACCAGGATGAAGGACCGCAGGAAGGTTACAACAACTAGGATCATCTCCCATCGTCAGCATTGCCTGTGACCCCGAAGATGGAGCTGCTCCTACGCTACCTTTATTATTACGTATATCCGCTCCTTGAATTGTATTAAGAACTGGATCATGAGATCCTTATTTGTGTAAGACCTTATGTATGGTTTGTAATGGATGATGTACTGTGGTATCTAAATCTGTTATGTCTCGCGAAAATGGTAATCCTGGGATTGCGATGTATGGCATAACAGGCATCTGGGATTAAAAATCCGGGTGTTGACAAAAATGATCTGACTAGACAAGTTCCTTCTCCCTCTTGTTTTGAAAACAAAAGATGGCTTTATGCAAAACAACTCCCCTAGCCATAAGTCTTGCGGAGTACACCCTGTACTCAGCCTTGCCTCGTTGATGTTTTTCTACAGATGAAGCTACTCCAACTAAAGATGGTTTCTACATCGAAGTCAACGAGTAGTCGGGGTTCCAGGGCAGCAGCCTAGGATCTATGGAAGGGTCGCTACTTCTGTTTAAGACCTCTTAGGCCCTTTGCTAAGTTTGTTGTTTAGAACAACTTGTTTGCTTCCGTTGTTTGATGTAAGGATGGGTCTATGATCCCTGGCTTGTGTGACTGGTTTGTAACTCTCTTAAGAGTTTACCTTATTAATGTATGGTTTGTATGTTCTGTAATGTTACCGATCTGTCCCTGCGCGCTTCGGAATTTAGGTTAGGTTTATATCATATGAGGATCTGGTATTTGTCTAGCCCTGATCCCGGGTCGTGACAGGGCCCTCTCGGTGATATCACATTGATTAGCTTGCAAGCAAGTGATTTGATGTAACGACCCTAGTTTTACTAAATAAACATTAGGGTTTGAATGTGCATTCATGAGCATCATTTAAAATGCATGCAACAAAAAGGTTCTCCAAACCCTAAACCCTAATCCTTCCCCCTCTTTCTTGAAATCCATTCAAAAGGGTTTTGAATATTTTGAAAAAACTACAAAAACAATAGATCCAAATTGACTAAAGGGCTCCCTGTATTATTTTATATATCTTGTAAACCCTCTGGTATTTTTGAAATGTTCAAAACAGATTTACAAATGAATTTACAAAAGAGAAAAGGCAAAAAAGGAAATAGAAAAACATTCTGGAAATAAAAACTATCCCTAATCTATCTGGGTCGAGCCCAGCTCCTCTCTCCTTTCTCCCTACCTCCCACGTGCAGTAGCCAGCATCCGTCGCCCTTCCTTTGCAGCAGCCCAAAAGATGTCCCACTAAGCCCATGTGCAGCCCACGCGGCCCACCCCTGGCCCGATACCTCTTCGGCCTCGCCTCCTTCGTCGTCTTCGAAGACGACGCCAAGCATCTCTGTGGCAGCAAAGCCGTCGTCGATCTTCACCGCTTCGTCGTCATCCGTCGAGCTCCTAGAGATAGATAAGAACGTCGCGCCATGCTCTCCTTCTCTTCCCTGGTCTTATCATTTCCCCCAGCATTCTCTCCCCTCATCTCTGCGAGCTCCCCGAACCCTACTTCTTCGGACCCCGACCATCGTCGTCGTTTCCGGCCTCCCCTCGCTTAGCTGAGTCTGGCACAAGCCTCGCCTCGTTGCGCTGGTTCATCTCCCAGAAGGAATCGGCCCCGTTCGATCCTAGTCGCCGCCAGGGTCACCGTCTTCCACGTCACTGACGGAGCTCTCCGCCGTTCCTGTCGTCACTCCTGACCTCGCCTCTCCTCCGCGACTCCTCTGCTAGCGTCCTGGTGAGCTTGCGGTCCTCATGGGCCTCTTCGATTCGTCTCCTCCTCTCTAGTTCACCGTAGTGTCGTGCACCGCCGCTTGCCGCCACTGTCCGTCGTCGTGTCTCCTTCTCCGACGACCATTCTCTGGCGACGCTACCTCCACGTGGTTCTCCTTGCCAAGATCTTTCCAACGCACCTAACCATGCGTACTGGGGTGGCCTATATCCCCGGATGATTTCAGGATACTTTATGCAAGAGATCCTCAAGCTACATCAAATATCCGTGAACCGTGATACAATGAAGCAACCTATTTATATATTTTGCATCTGATAAAGAAATCAAACTAGAGAATATTTTAGCAAGCCAAGATGAAAAGAGTGCAGGTGGCATAATAGCAAAGTTAAAACACGATTATGCCGCTAAAGGAAAAATGCCGGGAGAGAGGTGCTGCAGACCTGGACATGAAAAACTGGTGGAGGCAGAAGCAGAACTCCCTGTGAGGGAGAGATCATGGCCTTGGCAGAGCAGACGGTGACGCCTGTTGGGCCTCCCCGCCGCACCTCAACGACATCTCCAAGCAACACCTCAGGGACGAGCTGTCGCTGCTCCAGCCTCCCGCGACCTTTCCGACTTTCCCGAAGCAACAACCATCGCCCGCTTCATCCCCCGATTATCCTTCGCTGGCACCGCACGCGTTGTCCTCGCCTTCGCCGACACCGAGCGATGCCCAGCAGGGCACCGACGAGAAGGGGCAGGACGGCAAGGGTTCTCCCTTGATCTAGATGGGAGAAATCTCGAGAGGGTGAGGGAGATGGGGCTCGAGGGTGAGGGATATGGGGCGGCAGGAAGGGAGAGATCTGGAGAGGCGATGGAGGTGGCAGCAGCTGTGGAGGGGCGAGGCAGTGGAGATGGGCGATGGTTGGTTACGGTGGTTCTCTAGATCGGTTCTAGACTAGTGATGGTGGGGTGGGGGTGGAACTGAGGTGGGCGCATGGGGATCTGGGTAGGTGGCGCTGGCTAGGCGGCGCTGGCTTGGTGGCATGGGGATCCGGCCAGGAGGCGGCGCTGGCTGGGTGGTGTGGGGATCCGGTGAGGTGGCTGGGTAGGCTCTCTGCATCGAGATAGAGAGAGGGGGCACGGGTGGTGGCGGTTATAGAGTTGGTGAGGCTGGGAAGGGATCTGGGAGGGAGGGATAGGGTGACCTAGTGGAAGGGAGGGATGGGGATGGTTTGTCCAAACTGCCCCTTTCTTTTTCTCTTTTAGTTGGGCGTTTAGGTCTTTTTCTTCTTTGGTGCCCATGTCGAAAATTTGAGGGGAGTGGTTTTGTACGTCGGATGAGACCGTGTGGATGGCTGAGATCTATGGCAGGGTAATCCGTGGATAATCAATTGGTGTTCTCTGATTGGCTAGCTCTATTTTCTACAGGATAAACGACCAATAAAACGGGTGTAAAAAATTAAAAAACGGTCCGAACAACATAAAATCTTTGTGTCACATCGTATTATGTGACATAGTTGCAAGGAAAAATACCAAACTTGGTATATTGCAAGTGTCTCAAAAAAACCTTCTCGTAAATGACAAATTTCCCAACCGGGGTATCTCAAACCTTTCCGTCTACCCGTGGCAAAAAAGACAAATTCCTGCCGAATCGGTAAGAAGTGGGTCCGATTTGAACTACAGGTACATGATATGATGCCCATTATTTTTCAAAAAAATGATTTTTAGACTCACAATATCATGATTTTTCAGAGATCCTATGAAATTTTAGAGAGGCTCATCCCCGAGCTAAGAACTTTCATGCCAGCCGTTTTGACCATAGTTCGAAACGGGCATAAAAATTAAAAAACGGTCCGATCAATACAAATCCTTTGCGTGGTGTCTTATTATGTGACATAGTTGCAATAAAAAATACCAAACTTGGTATATTGAAAGTGTCTCAAAAAACCTTCTCAGAAATAACTTATCATGTTCGAGGTTTCATTGCTTTCGAGCCAAATTGCCAATGTTATGGCTAGAATCATGGCGTAGTTTGTGGTAATGCGCCCATACTGTGCACCCATATGTATCGTGGGATGGCGAACAATGTTGAAGGAGGAAGTTTTCTTTTTGTCGCACAAAAAACCATTTTCCATTTTCTGAGTGCAAAAACCGGGTCGTTTTGTGAAGCAACCACCAAATGATAGTTTCAAAATGCTACCATCCCATTTTTTAAAAATAATAGGATCCCTTACATGGAAAAATGTCCCAACCGGGGTATGTCAAACCTTTCCGTCTACCCCTGGCAAAAAAGACAAATTCCTATCGAATCGGTAGGGAGTGAGTCCGATTTGAACTATAGGTACATGATCTGATGCCCATTATTTTTCAAAAAAAATGATTTTTAGACTTAGAATATCATGTTTCTTCAGCGATCCAATGCAATTTTAGTGAGGCTCAGCCCTAAGCTAAGAACCTTCATGCCCGCCGTTTTGACCATAGTTTGAAACGGGCATAAAAAATAAAAAACGGTCCAATCAATACAAATCCTTCACGTTGTGTCTTATTTATGTGATATAGTTGCAAGAAAAAATACCAAACTTGGTATATTGCAAGTGTCTCAAAAAAACCTTCTCAAAAATGACCTATCATGTTCGAGGTTTCATGACTTTCAAGCAAATGGCCAATGTTGTTGCTAGAATCGCGTCATATTTTGTGATAATGTGCCCATATGGTGCACCCATATACATCATGGGATGGCGAACAATGTTGCAGGAGAAAATTTTCCTTTTTGACACACGGAAAATCCATTTTCCATTTTTCGAGTGCCAACAAACGGGGCGTTTTGTGAAACAACCACTAAATGACAATTTAAAAATGGTACGACCATATTTTGTAAAAATATTAGACCACCTTACATGGACAATGTCCCAACCGGGGTATCACAAACCTTTCCGTCTACCCCTGGCGAAAAAGAAAAATTCCTGCCGAATTGGCAGGAAGTGGGTCCGGTTTGAACTGTAGGTACATGATCCGATGCTCATGATTTTTGGAAAAAAATCATTTTTAGACTCACAATATGATGTTTCATCAGAGATCCAATGCAAGTTTAGCGAGGCTCAGCCCCTACCTAAGAACCTTCGTGTCCGCGTTTTAACCATAGTTTGAAACAGGCATAAAAATTCAAAAACGGTCCGAACTATGTGAAACCTTCACGTGGCGTCATGTTATATGAAAAGTTACAAGGAAAAATATCAAACTTGGTAAATTCATTACGTCTCGAAAAAACCTTCTTAGAAATGACCTATCATGTCTGAGGTTTCATGGCTTTCGGGCCAAACGCACCAATTTTATGGCCAGAATCATGGCATAGTTTGTGATAATGTGCCCATATTATATACGTATGTGCATCGTGGGATGGAGAACAATGTTGCAGGAGGAAGTTTTCCTTTTTGACACACAGAAAATCCATTTTCCATTTTTCGAGCACGAAAAACGGGGCGTTTTATGAAGCAACCACCAAATGATAGTTTTAAAATGGTACCACCATATTTTGTAAAAATATTAGACCACCTTACATGGACAATGTACCAACCCGGGTATCTCAAACCTTTCCGTCCACCCCTGGCGAAAAAGACAAATTCTTGCTAAATCGGTAGGAGGTGGTGCGATTTGAACTACAGGTACATGATCTGATGCCCATGATTTTTTACAAAAATAATTTTTAGACTCATAATATGCTATTTCTTCAAAGATCCATTAATGGTTTAGCAAGACCCAATCCCCAATTTTTTAATTCAAACCTCTAATTTTAAAATCATATTTTGAATTATGATATTTTCCCTATTATAGAATAATGTGGGATTAATAAATAAACTAGTTTTAAATAATAAAACAATGATAATCAACATCCTAAGATCTACTGAATTTTATAAAAATTCAGAGATAAAAGTTAATTCTTTTGGACATCTTATGAAAAAGATACAATAGAATTATGAAAAAAAGAAAAAAAGAAAACAAAGAAAAAATCTATCCTAACCGGACCAGCCGACCTAGCCCGGACCTAAACTATCGCGCGAAGGCCCAGCCTAGCCCATATCTAAACTCCTACGTGTAGGCCTGCTCCCTTCCGAGAGAGCTAGAAAAAAATCGTGTGGATTATGTATTTTAGAATCACGGTGGGTTTTATGCACAGAAGGTTGAGTGACCTAGTGGTTTGGGAGCGTTGCCTCTTTGAGCGAGGACGCAGTTTTAATCCCTCACCTCCTCTCTATTTTTTTGCTTTATTACTTCTAATAAGCATGCATCTGGAAAAATAAAAACTGGCATATATATATTTCCTAATAAGCACGCGTGTGGCAAAAATTAACATGTATATTTCCTAATAAGTACACGTATCTGTCTGAAATAGACAAAAATTGACACATAGATACTTTATGTGGGAAAAATTGAAACATAGACATGCCACATAGGCAAAAATTGCTAACGTGGAGCTTACTTATTGTAACTTATTTTATTTTAGACGTTACGACCAATTTAAATCATTGTAATCGGCTACAAATAATGTTTTAGTCTACATCAGTCAGATTATGACGATTTTGCCCTAAGTCTGATACCGAGTGCTATTAATGCAAGGGGACTGGACACTGGAAGCGCAACTGCCCCAAGTATTTGGCAGACAAGAAGGCCGGCAAGGCAAATAAAGGTATACATGATATACATGTTATTGATGTATACTTTATTAGTACTCGCAGTAGAACCTGGGTATTTGATACCGGTTCAATTGCTAATATTTGTAACTCGAATCAGGGGTTGTGGAACAAGCAACCGCTAGCAAGGAGTGAGGTCAAGATGCGCGTCGGCAATGGATCAAGCGTTGATGTGATCGTCGTCGGAACGCTACCTCTCCACTTACCATCGGGATTAGTTATAAACTTAAATAATTGTTATCTGGTGCCAGTACTAAGCATGAACATTGTATCCAGATCATGTTTGATGCCCGGTGGTTATTCATTTGAATCTGAGAACAATGGTTGTTCTATTTATATGAATGAAATCTTTTATGGTCATGCACCAATGATGAATGGTTTATTTCTATTGGATCTCGATAATAATGTTACACATATTCATAATATTGATGCTAAAAGGATTAAACTTAATGATGATAAATCCGCATATATGTGGCACTGTCGCCTAGGTCATATTAGCGTTAAACGGATGAAGAAGATCCATTCGGATGGAATTTTGGAATCACTTGATTTTGAATCATTTGATACATGTGAGCCATGCCTTATGGGCAAGATGACTAGAACGCCATTTTCCGGTTCAATGGAACGGGCGACAGATTTATTGAAAATCATACATTCTGATGTGTGTGGTCCAATGAGTGTGTCGGCGTGAGGTGGATATCGTTATTTTGTAACTTTCACGGATGATTTGAGTAGATACGGTTATATCTACTTGATGAAATACAAGTTTGAAACCTTTGAGAAATTCAAGGAGTTTCAGAGTGAAGTGGAAAATCATTGTAATAGAAAGATCAAATTTCTATGGTCCGATCGTGGAGGTGAGTATCTAAGTTACGAGTTTAGCACTCATATGAAAGAGTGTGGAATAGTTTCACAACTCACACCCGTCGGAACACCACATTGAAATGGTGTGTCGGAACATCATAATCGTACTTTATTAGATATGGTTCGATCTATGATGGCTCTAACGGACTTGCCACTGTCATTTTGGGGTTATGCACTACAAACTGTTGCATTCACTTTAAATCGGGCACCATCTAAATCCGTTGAAGACACCGTATGAATTGTGGTTTGGAAACAAACCTAAGGTGTCATTTCTTAAAGTTTGGGGATGAAATGTTTATGTGAAGAAACTTCAACCGGATAAACTCGAACCCAAAGCAGAAAAATGCATCTTCATAGGATACCCTAAGGAAACTATTGGGTATTCCTTCTATCATAGATCCGAGGGCAAGGTTTTTGTTGCCAAGAATGGATCCTTTCTAGAGAAAGAGTTTCTCGCGAAAGGCGTGAGTAGTCGGAAGGTAGAACTCGAAGAGGTTGTAGAACCTTCTCTTCATAGTATGGCGAGTAGCACAACACCGGAAGTCGTTCCGCAGTTGGCTTCACCAATTGAAGAGGGAAATAATGATAATGATCATGAAGCTCCGAAAGAGAATACTACCAAACCTCGCAGGTCTAGCAGGACGCGTGCAGCTCCAGAGCTGTACGAAAATCCTGTTATGAATTTCATGGTCGATGAAATTAATGATCTTGTGACGTATGAATAAGAGGTGATGAGCCTGGATTCCAACAAATGGTTAGAAGCCATGAAATCTGAGATGGAATCCATGTACGAAAACCAGGTTTGGACCTTGGTGGACGTACCTCATGACCGAAAGGCTGTGGAGAATAAATGGATTTTCAAAAGGAAAACTGATGCTGATGGTAATGTAACCGTCTATAAAGCTCGACTTGTCGCAAAGGGGTTTCAACAAATTCAAGGAGTTAACTACGATAAGACATTCTCTCCCATAGCGATGCTAAAGTCAGTTAGGATTATGTTAGCATTTGTTGCATATTTCAACTATGAGATATGGCAGATGGATGTCAAAACTGCGTTCCTCAATGGCAATATTGAAGAAGAGTTGTATATGATACAACCAAAGGGTTTTGTTGATCCTAAGGATGCTGACAAGGTATGCAAGCTTCAGCGATCCATCTATGGACTAAAGCAAGCATCCTGGAGTTGGAATATCCACTTTGATGAGGTGATCAAAGAGTTTGGATTTGTCCAAACTTATGGAGAGGCTTGTATTTACAAGAAAGTGAGTGGGATCAATGTGGCATTTCTAATATTATATGTGGATGACATATTATTGATCGGAAATGATGTAGATCTTTTAAACAGTGTTAAAATTTATCTAAACAACAAAGTTTCAATGAAGGACCTAGGTGAAGCGTCATACATATTAGGCATAAAGATCTATAGAGATATATCTAGGCGCCTAATAGGGCTATCGCAAAGTGCATACCTTGATAAGATTTTAAAGAAGTTTAAAATGGAAAATAAGAAGGGTTTCTTACCTATGTTTAAAGAAGATAAGATTTTAAAGATTTTAAAGGAGTTTAAAATGGACGAAAGTAAGAAGGGTTTCTTACCTATGTTGCAAGGCAAGACATTGAATAAGACTCAAAGTCCGGCTACGGTGGAAGAAAGAGAGATAATGGACAAAGTCCCCTATGCTTCAGCCATAGGCTCTATAATGTATGACATGCTATGTACAAGACCGGATGTGGCACATGATATTAGTTTGACTAGTAGGTACCAATCTGATCCAGCATCGGAACACTAGATAGTAGTCAAGAATATCCTTAAGTACTTGCGAAGAACTAAGGATATGTTTCTTGTGTACGGAGGTGAATAAGAGCTCGTCGCGCGTTATGTCGATGCTAGATTTGACACCGATCCGGATGACTCTAAGTCTCAATCCGGATACATATTTCTCATGAATGGTGGAGCGGTTAGTTGGAGGAGTTCCAAACAACCTATGGTGGCGGGATCAACAACGGAGGCCGAATATGTTGCTGCTCCGGAAGCAGCTCAGGAAGCAGTTTGGATGAAGGAGTTCATAACTGAACTAGGTGTGGTTGCGAGCGCGTTGGACACAATGGTGATCTATTGTGACAACAATGGTGCCACAGACAATGCCAAAGAAACAAGGTCTCACAAGAATTCCAAGCATATTAAGCGTCGGTTTCACTCCATCCGTGAGCATGTCAAGGATGGAGATATAAAGATCTATAAAGTACACACGGATCTCAATGTAGCAGATCCGTTGACTAAAACTCTCCCTAGAGCAAAACATGATAAACACCAGAACTCCATGGGTGTTAGATTTATCACTATGTAACTAGATTATTGTCTCTAGTGCAAGTGGGAGACTGAAGGGAATACGCCCTGAGAGGCAATAATAAAGTGGTTATTATGTATATTGCAAGTATATGATAGATGTTTATTTTGCATGCTATAATTGTATTAATACGGAAACGTTAATACATGTGTGTTTAATAAACAAACAAAAAGTTCCTAGTTATACCTCTCTCATAAACTAGCTCGTTGATTAACAAGATGATCAAGGTTTCCTGATCATGGACATTGGATGTTGTTAATAACGAGGTCACAAGATTATTGGAATGGTGTGATGAACATTCATCCGAAGTATAACATTATGATCAAAGTCATTGAGTTTATATTTCTATAACATCATACGAAGTGATCCTAATCCTTAGACCATGAGATCATGTCAATCACTAACACTGGAAGAGTATCTTGATAACATCAAATGTCACACCATAACAAGGTGATTATAAAGATGGGTTTAGTACTACTAAAGTGTTATGTTGAGGTCCATGGATCGAGAGTGGAATTTGTTCATCCTGATGACGGATAGATATGCTATGTGCCCTCTCGGTGATATCACATTGATTAGCTTGCAAGCAAGTGATTTGATCACTAGAATGTTATATCACGGGAACAAGAAAAGAGTACATGTCAGTAACGATATCAAACTAGGTATGGAGATACTGATGATCGAATCTCGGACATGTAATAAATCGCGAAACAAAAGAATTAAGATACTAGCATAAAAGGTTCTCACGATCACAAGAAAGTCATCGTTGAATGTGTGGGAGTCAGTATGGATCTCTAGGTCCCGCTTTTGATTATTGATCCGAGAGGGGTCTTGATCATGTCCGCATTATTCGTGAACCGTAGGGTGACACACTTAATAGACACCAACACCATTTGGAGCAAAAGTTTCATGCTGAAAAGAATAACAAGCGCAGAAATTTATTTCACTAGATACCGAAAATGGTTTTTGGGTGAAATTGCAGAAAGTGTTTTTGCATGTGAAATGAAATACTAGCAAGGGGTTATATGTGAATGTTTGTAATTAAAGTAATTGATAAAATTCTGAATAAATAAAAGGAGTTTTATTTAATGATAGTTTGCATTATATTTGGTGGAAATTTAATGGGAATTTGAGTGGGTTTTTGAGTGGAGAAAATTGAAGGGCCATTTTGTGAGTGGAGTGTCCACCCACATGAATGAAGGAGGGGAGGGGGAAGCCCCAATGGCCGGCGGCCACCCCCTTGGGTTCCCCCTCCTCCTATAAAAGGAGCACCCCTCCCTCTCTCTCACTCACACCTCCTCGCGAAGGATCTCTCTCCCCTTCTAGTATTTATCCCCCATGGTCTCGGACTAGCGAGATACATGTTCCCGGTGGATATTCGGCAAGAAAGAGTTGTGCTTCCGCTGCATTGCTGGAGCGAGGAGGCGGAGGTTTCTTGGTGCGTCGGACGTGTGTGCGAGCACGGATGCGCCGCTGATTTGTGGTGCTAGGACTTCCTCTCGATCTTGAGATTGGCAAGAGATTGTCTACATCAACCACGCGTTCAACCTCGTTAAGCTTTGTCGATCTTCAAGGGTATGTTCTCTACGGATGTATATCCGCCCATTGCTTGTATCTAGTAGAAGGATCTTCGTACATAGTTGTTCCCATCATAGGAAATTTTTTGTTTTCTATGTTGCGAACCCTACAAACATGTTGCTCAAGCTTGGGAAAGCATGAAATATTTGGTAAAGAATTGTCCCACTCATGGACTGACTGCTTGGATAATTATCCAGACTTTTTATGCAGGTTTAAACTTCTCGTCAAGAAACCTGTTAGATTCAGCTGCTGGATGATGTCTACGCACTTCTATTCTTGTAGACAGTTGTTTGGCCTCCAAGTGCAGAGGTTTGTAGAACAGCAGCAAGTTTCCCTGAAGTGGATTACCCAAGGTTTATCGAACTCAGGGAGGAAGTGTTCAAAGGTATTCCCTCTCAAGCAAACCTGCAATCAAGATACAAGAAGTCTCTTGTGTCCCCAACACACCCAATACACTTGTCAGGTGTATAGGTGCACTAGTTCGGCTAAGAGATAGTAAAATACAAGTGGTAACGGTGCCAGAAAAGAGCTTGACAGTGAGGTAAACACTAAAGAAGCAAACATGCAACAGATCTAGAAGCAAACGGTGTTTCAATGTTTAGAAACAAGGCCTAGGGATCATACTTTCACTAGTGAACACTCTCTCATATAAATATCCTCTCTTCATGATACTACTCTTAACTACTCTCCGGTTGGATACTCTAATCATCGGTAGGGCTATAACAGCACTCCTCAAAGTCCGCCTTCCCCAATCATGATAACCCCACACTGTCACCTTGAGCGCTAGATGGTTCCAACAAACACCACAATTTCATAGAGACATCCAACTCCAAATATAACTTATAACAAATATTCAATCTAGCCAAAGTGCCACACACGGTATGCACGATGTCACTTTCACACAATGGGGAAAAGCATAGATCTATTAAAGCACAAAGAGTATTTATGTAGACTCAAACCTAAGTGCCACCATGGCGTGCACGCTGTCACTTTCACACACATGGGGAGAGCAGAGATCTATTAAAGCACTTGAGTAGAAAGGTAGATCTACTTGATTACAAAGCTCATGACCACAACAAGGTCATGCATAGCTACCGGTAGAGCCCTTAGCCTCGAGGAAGAACTACTCCCTCCTCATCATGGTAATCAGCAATGGTGATGATGATGGTGATGGAGATCGATGGAGATGGCTCCGGGGGCACTTCCCCGTCCCGGCAGGGTGCTGGAACAAAGACTTTCTGACCCTCGAATCTCCCTTTTGGTCACGGCGGCGCTAAAAAGGTTTTCGTTGATTTCTTCTAGATGCCCTAGGGTTTTTGGGTCGGAGGCTTCTTATAGGCGCAGGAATCAAGGTTGGTGGGGGTCCAGGGGGGCCACACCCCCTGTAGGCGCCTCTAGGGCTTGCACGCGCCTAGGGGGTGCGGCCACCCTGTGGCCTCCCTCCGGCTCTGCTTCGTGGTTCCGTGTTGCTCCGGTAAAAATTAATGACTTTGGCTTTTGTCCCGTCCAATTCCGAGAATATTGATTTTATGCCTTTCTGGAACCAAAAACAGAAGAAAACAGGCGACTGGCACTATGGCAACTTGCTAATAGGTTAGTTCCAAAAAATATATAAAAACACCTCAAAGTGTAGACAAAGCAAAGCAAAGTAGATACTAAACAAGCATGGAGCATCAAAAATTATAGATACATTTACGACGTATCACTGGAGGTACCTTTATGACCATTACTTTGGGTGCTGCAACAAAGCTCCTTGATAATATGATGGTCAACTATTCTGAATGGCACACTGAGAGAGCTCCACATGGTAAGAAGGTAAATTCTGTTGAAGAAACCTCCTCTTTGAGTGAAAAGATTGATGTTATCATGGCTATGCTTGTTAATGTAAAAGCTCATATTGATCCAAGTAATGTTCCCTTAGCCTCTTTGGTTACTCAATAAGAGCAAGTTGATGTGAACTTCATTAGAAATAATAATTTTGGCAACAATGCTTATGGTAATAACTATAGGCCTTATCCTCCTAATAATGGGGATACTTATCATGGTAGATCTGGAATGCCTAGTGAAGATAGGATTCTAGAAGTTAAAAGATCCACTAAAAACTTTATGCAAATGCAATATGAGCAGAACAAGATATTCACTAAAACTATGGAAGAACAATCTGCTATCTTGAAAAATATTAGTCATCAACTTGAGAATTTGAATAGAGAAATTCCTAGTTTACAGTTAAAGCTTTTGAATGTTGAGAAAACTATTTCCTCTTTCTCTGAAGCACAGTCCTCTTTGATTAATAAAATGGCTGCTAAACCTAAAACCTTGGAAAGTACCTTTGCTGCTACTCATGCCATACAAGTTACTATTGATGAAAATGTTAGACTGTTAGCTCAACTACATGCTAAATGGGAAAGAGAAGCTGATATTTCTAGAAACAATAGTGTGTGCACTATTACCACCACCAATATGGATACCACCAAACCACAAGAAGTCCCTATCCCTCCTACCATAGTACCTAAACCCAATGAATCTACTACCAGTGATGCTAAGTTTGATTTTCATCTTAATGGTTGCAATATTTTTGAAGTGATTATGTTCCTACAAAAGCTTGCTAGAAGTCCTAATGCTAGTGATATGAATGTAGCTTTCACCAAACACATTACAAATGCTCTTATTTAAATTAAGGAAGAAAAGTTGAAACACAAAGCCTCTATTCCTAGGAAAGTAGAAGATAGTTGGGAACCCATCATTAATATGCAAGTGAATGACTTTGATCTCAAAGCTTCATGTGACCTTGGTTCTAGTGTCTCTATTATGCCTAGAAAGATTTATGAAATTCTTGATTTGCCACCTTTGGAAGATTGCTAATTGGATGTCCCACTTGATGATAATGCTAAAAATAAACTCATGGGGAGTGTTAATGATTTTCTTATTATGGTTAGTAATGCCTATGTCCCTGTTGATTTCTATGTTTTGGATGTTGACTACAATGCTTCTTGTCCTATTACTTTGGGAAGACCTTTTCTTAGAACTGTAGGTGCCATCATTGATATGAAAGAAGGCACCATTAAATATCAGTTTACATTCAAGAAAGGTATTGAACACTTCCCTATGAGGAGAGAGAATTTTCTTTTTGCTCCTCCTTTGAAACCAAGGTTTGATGTTAATGCTTCTTCATTTTAAAATACTTGATTCTTGCTTCTTGTGCCTAACTTAAAGGCGTTAAAGAAAAGTACTTCTTGGGAGATAACCCAATAGTTTTCTTGAGTCTTAGAAGTTATTACTTTTGTAATGACCTCTCTTTATCCCTTTCATTTTATTTTTGTGCCAATAATAACCTCTAATGAGAGGGAAGTAAGATTTGGGGAGTTGATGTCCTGAAACAGATTTTTGTGCCCCACCATAAAAATTCGTGTACAATCTCTGTAAGTCGGATTGAGTGGTAATTTTCTGAATAATCCCCCAGGTTGTTATCTAAAAAATCGGTTTCTACCTACTGGTCTGTTTTGAAAAATTTCTGCCATTATTTGCATTTCCTTCTTATTGATTCCTACTGGTCTTTAGTGAAAATTTTGTTGTTTTAAAACTAAAACCCAAAGTTCTATTATCTTTTGAATACACTAATATTGCTAATAAAGATTGTGTGAAGTTTTGTATGAAGGAAAATTTTTAGGTGTAAGAAAAGAATGATGCAGTGCGATGAAGAATGAATAACAGCTCAAGATTGGGGTTGCCACCCCATGTCACCCCAAGAAATATTCAAGAGGTACAAGCGTCAAAGCTTGGGGATGCCCAAGGAATCCCCTTCTTCATCAATAAAAATCTTAGGTCTTTCTAGACACTTCATTTTTATTGTTTCATGCAAAGTTGTGTTGTTCTTGGAGCGTCTAGTTTTTGTTTTTGGTTTTTAGTTTTCTTAGTTTGCTTGAATAAAGTAGTTTGGACCCCCATTCTCGCTGTGTTGTTTCAAATAACTTGATTGGTGTTGGAAAGGAGTAGGAAGTTCTTGCTTTAGTAGTATAAGAGGATCTTGCTTTGACTGTGACTTAGACTTTATCATGTCATGCTAGATGTTGTTTTGACGTTATGCTTAGTGATTATTGCTGTAGCATGACTTGTTCCAAACAATTAGGATTTCTTAATGTTCCTTGAAGGAATCATGCATTGTTTTAGCATACAAAAGCATAATATCATGGTATTCTCCTTTGATGCTTTGTTTGGGTTGACTTGGCACATGCTCACACCATGTTATGACTATGAACCAGTCACCATAGCCTCTATGATCATTTAGTTTTTGACTTGTGGTAACACTTTATGCTTTGATTAGTAATGTTTTGTCGCTCTGCATGATTATGTCCATTATTTCTCTCTTAGTTGGTCGCTCCCAGTCTTTTACTAGCCTCCACTTATATGAGTAAGATCTACTCATGCATTCAACTCCCAAGAAACCAAGTTATTCCAAAGTGTCCACAATAAATTCCTATGCATGATGTGTTACACCATTCCAAGTATATTCTTGTTTTATCTATCTTCCAAATTAAACTTGTTATGTGAAACTTAGTGATTAAAGCTCTCACAAACTTGACGGCACACCTTATTTTTCTTGACCCTAAATAAACTTGAACCATTGTGTCATCTATGTTGTATATGCTTGCACTTATACGTTGGAATTAGCAGAACCATGCTGTCATGGGGAACACTTTGAACATTGCACGTGTACATTGTACACAGTTGATATCATGCTCTCTTGTTTGCGGATGTCGTCGGTGTGAAATAAAAGGGGAGGTTGGAAGTCCATGGAGTTATGTATGTGTGTTAGAGAAACGCCTGGGCCGCTAGCCTAAGCCATGCCTAATCATGGTGGAAACTGCAGCATCACCATAATGACATCTATGAAGCTTTCTTCTTATAAAAAAAGAGACATATTGAAAAGAGGAAAGAGAGAAAAAAGCACCATTTTCCCATGGTAAATAAGAAGATTGCTGATATGCTCACTGTTTGCTTGCCTTGTCATTTTGATTATGGGATAGCTCCTGTATCATGTGCAACGGGTACCCAGTTGGCAGTTCTCTATGATACACATGTACTTACTATGACAAGAACTTACAGGTTACTAAAGTGGAGTAGCATGAGGAGCGGCCCTCGTACTCATGGGGCATGATATTTCCAACTTATACTTTGTCAAGCATATACTCTATAGTTTGTTTACTTTAACCTTAATCAGTTCAAGATGCTTATGATAGGGATAATGAGAGCTGAAAGCTAACAAGTACCATAATTTTTGGAAGCTCTTTATGAGAATGGAAATCCTTGCTTCCCTTTTATGAAGGGCCTTTCTTCTACCATTATATTGAGTTTGCACTCTCTATCCTTAGGCACCAATTAAGAGAGCAAAGTTTCCATTCTTAGTTCTATGTGCATTGTCCCAAAACTTATTGATTGATGCATATTGTTGATATTACTTACTCATGAACTATTTGTATCTAGTCACTCTTATGAACTTTGAAGGTGTCCTATGCATTTATTTTCTACTCCATGAGGGACAAGTTGAATGCCACTATGCTATGTTTTCTACATGTGAAACAAACAAATATCTTTCAATGCATTGTTATTCATGAATCTTTGTTTGTATCCTTTCATGTTGCATGCATAGTTACTTTATCTTATTCTTAGAACTTCTTCTTTCATGCTCATGTTTAAAGTACTTTGATCCCTGCTTTTAATGCTTGCAAATGGTTTGATCTTGATTTTGATGGTGCATGTCACCTCAAAAATTATTATTTTTATCACTTAACTACTCGAGGATGAGCAGGAGTTAAGCTTGGGGATGCTTGATACGTTGTAAATATCTATAATTTTTGATGTTCCATGCTTGTTTAGTATCTACTTTGCTTTGCTTTGTCTACACTTTGACGTATTTTTATATGTTTTCTGGAACTAACCTATTAACAAGATGCCATAGTGCCAGTTGCCTGTTTTCTTCTGTTTTTGGTTCCAGAAAAGGCAGAAAATGAATATTCTCGAAATTGGATGGGACAAAAGCCAAAGTCAATATTTTACCGCGGGGAACATGGAGCTAGAAGACGAGACGAAGGAGGGCCTCAAGGGGGACACACCCCTGGCCCGCGCCTAGGGGTGGGGGTGCAGCCGCCTCGGGCACCCCCTCGGCCTCCCTCTTCGCCTATAAGAAGTATCCGATACCTAAACCCTAAGTACCCGATCAATCTTCCACGAAACAGTCCATAGCTGCCGCCACTACTAGAGAAAAGGCTATATGAGACATGCTTATGCGAGGCACATTTAGACATATGCGCCTCCTATAAAAATAGGCGAGGCGCACTTTGCGATGTGCGCCTCTAGTATAAAAATAGGCGAGGCGCATATGATAAGAATGCGCCTCCTATAATCCCTGTACGGACAGAATCTAGAAGCCCCATATTATGCGAGGTGCATTCTAGTCATATGCGCCTCCTATATATCAGATAGGCGAGGCGCATATGGAGAGAATGCGCCTCGCATAATCTGTGTGGGCCCGCGTGTTGGTAGGTGCACGAATATGCGAGGCGCATATGGTTATATGCGCCTCCTATATTTAATAATATGCGAGGCGCATATGGTCATATGCGCCTCAAGTAACTCCTGTGGGCCCGGGCGGTGGTAGGTGGCCGCATATGCGAGGCACATATTGCTATATGCGCCTCCTATAGTTTGAATTATAGGAGGCTCATATTGTGCAATATGCGCCTCGCATAACCTGGCACCACTTTCCTAGATCCCACCCCCGACGGGGGGCCCGTCAAAATTTCCCCTGCCACCACCTCCAGCTCCACTCTGAAATCCGAGGTGCTCGGCCACCACTGCCGCACCTCTACTTCCGGCGTGCTTGTCCACCGCGGCCTTTTCCTGTCACATTCCCATCCCACCCGTCGTGCGCCCATCCCCATCCTCCAGATCCACCATCGGAGTGTAGGGTTCGCAGCATAGAAAACAAAAATTTTCCTACGATGGGAACAACTATGTACCAAGATCTATCTACTAGATACAAACAACGGGCGGATGTATATCTGTAGACAACATACCATTGAAGACCGACAAAGCTTAACGAGTCCAAACTCGTGGTTGATGTAGACGATCTCTTGCCGATCTCAAGATCGAGAGGTAGTCCTAGCGCCGCAAAATAGTAGCGCATCCGTGCTCGCACACACGTTCGAGGCACCGATCAACCTCCGCCTCCTCGCTCCAGCGATGCAGCGGAAGCACAACTCTTTCTTGCCGAATAGCCACCGGGAACATGTATGTCGCTAGTCCGAGACCATGGGGGATAAATTCTAGAGGGGGAGAGAGATCCTTCACGAGGAGGTGTGAGTGAGAGAGAGGGAGGGGGGCTCCTTTTATAGGGAGAGGGGGGCACCCAAGGGGCCATGCGCCCAGCCATGGGGCTGCCCCCTCCCCTCCTTTCATTCATGTGGGTGGACACTCCACTCACACAAAAGCCTTTCAATTCCCTCCACTCAAAAACCCACTCAAATTCCCATTAAATTTCCACCAAATTTAATGCAAACTCTCATTAAATAAAACTCCTTTTATTTATTCAGAATTTTGTCAATTACTTTAATGACAAACATTCACATATAACCCCTTGCTAGTATTTCATTTCACATGCAGAAACACTTTCTGTAATTTCACCCGAAAACCCGTTTCGGTATCTAGTGAAATAAATTCCTGCGCTTGTTATTCTTTTCGGCATGAAACTTTTGCTCCAAATGGATGTTGGTGTCTCTTAAGTGTGTCACCCTACGGTTCGCGAATAATGCGGACATGATCGAGACCCCTCTCGGATCAATAATCAGAAGCGGGATCTGGAGACCCATACTGACTCCCACACATTCAACGATGACTTTCTTGTGATCGTCGGAACCTTTTACGCTAGTATCTTAATCCCTTTGTTTCGCGATATATTACATGTCCGAGATTCGATCATCGGTATCTCCATACCTAGTTTGATCTCGTTACTGACATGCACTCTTTTCTCATTCCCGTGATATAACATTCTAGTGATCAAATCACTTGCTTGCAAGCTAATCAATGTGATATCACCGAGAGGGCCCAGAGTATATATATCCGTCATCGGGATGAACAAATTCCACTCTCGTCCATGAGCCTCAACATAACACTTTATTAGTTCTAAATCCATATTTATAATCACCCTGTTACGGTGTGACGTTTGATGTTATCAAGAAACTCTTCCGGTGTTAGTGATTGACATGATCTCATGGTCTAAGGATTAGGATCACTTCGTAAGTTGTTATAGCAATATAAACTCAATGACTTTGATCGTAATGCTATACTTCGGATGAATGTTCATCACACCATTACACTAATGTTGTGACCCGTTATTAACAACATCCAATGTCCATGATCAGGAAACCTTGATCATCTTGTTAATCAACGAGCTAGTTTATGAGAGAGGCATAACTAGGAACTTTCTGTTTGTTTATTAAACATACATGTATTAACGTTCCCGTATTAATACAATTATAGCATGCAAAATAAACATTTATCATAAACAAGGAATATGATAATAACCACTTTATTATTGCCTCTCGGGCATATTCCCTTCACGGAGTACCGAGGCGTGCTTCCATTGAGGTTGCTCGATGCTGCCACGCCGGCCTGTGCAGGAGCTCCAGCGGCGGGTCAGGGTGATGCCAAGCACCGCTTCCAGCATCCCCGGAGCAGGTGACGTTGCGAAGCCCCAATAATATGCGAGGCGCATATCGATATGTGCCTCGCATATGTGAAGTATAGGAGGCGCATATCATATGCGTCTCGCATAAAAAATACCCGAGGCTTGAAGCTAGAGGCGCATATGCTATGTGCCTCGGATAGGCTTTTAGGTGCGCCTCGCATAGGCTTTTCTCTAGTAGTGCACCACCATCGTCCCTAGATCAGGGGGATCTGATGCTCTTCCCGGCACCCTGCCGGAGGGGAGAGATCATCCCGGAGGCCTTCTTCATCACCATGCCAGCCTCCGGTATGATGCGTGAGTAGTTCCACCTTGGACTACGGGTCCATGTAGTAGCTAGATGGTTGTTTCTCCTCCTTTATGCTACCATGTTTAGATCTTTTGAGCTCCGATCATCTATTTGTAATCATGCATGTTGTGTTTGCGGGGATCCGATGGATATTGAGATTATTATGTCGGATTGGTTAATGATTCTATCATGTCTGTGTTGTTTGAGATCTTGCATGCTCTCCGTTTCTAGTAGCTATCTTGGCCAAGTAGATGCTAGTGACTCCAAGAGGGAGTATTTATGCTTGATAGTGGGTTCATGCCTCTATTTAATATGGGGAAGTGACAGAAATCTCTAAGGTTGTAGATATGTTGTTGCTACTAGGGAGAAAACAACGATCTATTATTCATGGAACAAGTGGATTGTTTACTTTACACACCTTGCTTAAAGAAATTATCTGTTGCTTGCAACTTAATACTGGAGGGGGTTCGGATGATAACCTGAAGGTGGATTACTAGTCATAGATGCAGTTGGATGGCGGTCTATGTATATTGTTGTATTGCCCAATCAAATATCATAGGATCATGAATGTCTAGTATTGCATTATTATGCCTTGCTCTGTCCTGTCAATTGCCCGCTGTAATTTGTTTACCCAGCATGCCATGTTTGTTTATCTTAAGGAGAACACCTCTAGTGAACTATGGACCCCGGTCCAATATTTACCATTGATACATCTTCCACTGTTCCTGTTTACTTTCAGTAAACCACCATTGCCTTCCACACCATATAGTTAATCCTTTGTTTTTAGCAAACCGGTGAGATTGACAACCTCACTGTTCGTTGGGGCAAAGTCTTGAGTTTGTGTTGTGTAGGTTTCCAAGTTGCTAGCAACACCTTTGAGTCGTTTCCTTCCTCCTATCGGTTCGATAACCTTGGTTACTTACTAAGGGAAAACTTGATGCTGTGCTCATCACACATTGCTCTTGGGGTCTCCCAACAAAGCTCTACAATGATCTGAGTTACACATCATCAACTTGTTATGACACGGAAGAAGTATTCCTTGGATTTTTTGCGGCGGGCTGGGATGCTTAAGTGCAAGATCACTACCACACCTATGTCTACTACTAACAAGATCACTGATGTTGATGGTGAGCTTCTGTCTTCTGTGGATGCGACGGAGTACAGAAGTATTGTTGGTGGTCTCCAGTACTTGACGATCACAAGACCAAATATTTCTTATGATGTCAACAGAGTTTGTCAGTATCTATAGGCACCTCATGACACTCACTGGTCTGCTGTTATGCGCATATTGCGCTATATACGACTCACGGTGTCTCATGGGTTGCATATTCGACCAAACCCCTCTGGGATCCTCTCGGCGTATTCTGATGCGGACTGAGCTAGCACTCCGGATGACAGGCAATCCACGAGGGGTAATTATGTGTTCTTTGGCTCTAACTTGATCGCCTGGAGTTCTCGGAAACAAGCTACCGTATCACGTAGTAGTACTGAAGCTGAGTACAAGGTTGTGGCTAATGCTTATGCAGAGATTATCTGGGTACAGTCTTTACTTCAGGAATTAGGTATATCTCAACCGTAGCCTCCTATCCTTTGGTGTGACAACATCGGTGCTACATACGTTTTTGCAAATCTAGTATTCCATGCCTGAACGAAACACAATGAAGTTGAATTTCACTTTGTACGGGAATATGTGTCACATAAGCGACTACAGACCAGGTTCATCTCTTTTAAGGATCAACTTGCAGACATCTTTACCAAGCTGTTGCCTCTACCACAATTCGAGGCATGTAGGCGCAATCTTACCCTTTTAGATTCTTTAGTAAGTGGCTAAGATTGAGGGAGGGTGTTAGACTATGTATAGCTTCTGTATATGTGTATGTATATTGTACCATTGTAACACACCTATTATATATATGTGATAGGCCACCCCTAGAGGGTTGAGCCGGTACCCACCCCAAAACTATTGTCTCACACTCGTCGTTCATAATTTTCGTTGTTCTCATTGACAGCGCTGGTGGACAGGCGAGGTGGTTTCTTTGGAGCGAGGATATTGATCTGGAGGTGGTGGAGTTGTCGTTCTTCTCTGACTTTGTCGATGAGAGGCAACGGATCTTGGTTTAAGACAACATGGGGACGTCCCCCGGTCGACATGCCACAGTGACATGTGCCTCGCTGCGTGTAGTAGGTGTTGGAAATATAAGCAATAATCCATATGATTTAATCCGAATAATAAATTGATAAAACATGATCATACAAACGGTACTAAAACCAATTATGCAGATCAACAAAGTAGATGAACAGATTACATCTATAGGAAATAAACCTATCACATCTACACCAAACTCTAGAACAAAGAACTCTAGCATAATCTGAAAAAGACAGTTAAGGATCACATACAGTGTAGGCTGAATAGCAGCCGCAGCAGCGTCGCCCATGTTGAGGTTGTCGAAGAGGTCGCTGATGTCCGGGAAGAAGTCGTCGTTTGGGAACTTGCCATCGGACGACGTCGTGGTTGCCAGTAGTCGCGCTTGAGCGCTCCCAAAAAACCTGATCGCCCCTTACCCGTACAGGTTCACGAGAGGCGGGGTTCCGGAGGCCTACTGTCCCGATCTGCGGTGCACGCCGCAAGCCGGGATGAGGAAGACGAAAGCGGCGGCGCAAGGTTCTGGAGGGTAGGCGCGTGTGTGGATTGATTCGGTGCCGATTAGGTTTAGCCCGGACGCGCTTATATAGTGCAGGTTAGGAGGATCGTGGGCTCAGCCCACGTCCGAGTCGGTAACAGCCACGTCCATAAAAACTGGAAACGGTTGTAATTAACGCGTCCGTTAATGACTCGTAATCAGTTTTCCCAACAAGAAAAATAAAGCTCGGCTCGGCGAGATTCCCGCAACCCGCAACCCCCAACCCGCGGCGCGCGTGCGTCGTGACGAGGCGAGGCGAGGCAGGCGGCATCGGAGGAGGAGTGCGCGAGGGCTACTCTTCTTGTCACACCTTAGTGAGTGGTGCAACACTCTACTATATAAGGTGGTCCAACTCCCCTTCAACTAGCAATGTGGGACTAAACTTTAGCACCACTACACAGTCATATGTTGTCATATACAAGTGGGCCAAAGACAATTTTAGAATTTTTCTAATGGGCCAACAGCCCAAAACTCACCAAATTCCAACAATCCCCCACAAAGTCTCATTGGCACATCACATCACTTTTCCTTCCAGAACAATGTTTTATATACCGGTGTGTAGTGGAGACTGTTAAGTTGAACTTCCACGTTAAACTTCATGCTACACTAGCTAGCAACTTGAATAGTGGACTATGCCTTGAACTACAAGTTTTCTGCGCGCTAGTTTCACACAAAATCTAGACCGGTACAGGGCTACCGTCGGCTTCCCCGCGGTTTGGAGCTTATGCGTCATACTCCAGGGCCTTTCATGAGTTTATTAGAGAGCACCCAACTCTCACGGACTGCGACGTTTAACAGTCAGACTCATATAGGTGTGTTCCTCAAGAGATGTTCTGCAGGACAACATCTCCGCTTATAAAAAGCCACTTGGAACACATTAAGATAAATATCAACCTGCCATGCAGATTAAGAGAGTATTGCATCTTTATGGAGATGTAAATATAATATGGGGATACTCTCCTCTCAGCTGACCAACAGCTTGTCTCCCAGCTCTAATTCACGGGATCTCCGATCACATAGAGTGGGTTGCCACTAGGATCAACTCATAGAGTGGGTCTCAAACCCATCTCCCTCGATGCATTATCTATCACATTGCATGATAGTCCCTTTGTGAAAGGATCTGCCAGGTTTTTAGATGTTTGGATATAATCCAACGCAATAACTCCGGAGTTTCTCAGTTTCCTGACAGATTTCAATCTCCTCTTCACATGCCTTGATGACTTTATATTATCCTTAGAACTGTTTACTTTGACGATCACAGTTTGATTATCACAGTTCATCAGGATGGCGGGTATTGGTTTTTCAATCACAGGTAAGTCCATCAAGAGATCACGAAGCCACTCTGCTTCAACAGTGTCTATGTCTAATGCTGTGAGTTCTGCTTCCATTGTTGACCTCGTTAAGATGGTCTACTTGCAAGACTTCCAGGAAACAGCGCCACCACCAAGTGTAAACAAATAACCACTTGTGACCTTAATCTCATCGGCATCAGATATCCAATTTGAATCACTATAACCCTCAAGTACCCGTGGATACCCAGTATAGTGAATACCATAACTCGCAGTGCCTTTCAAATAGCGCAAAACTCTTTAAAGAGCATGCCAATGATCATCTCCAGGATTTGACACAAATCGACTCAGTTTGCTTACAGCAAAGGAGATGTCAGGTCTAGTAGCGCTGGCTAAATACATGAGCGAGCCAATAATTTGAGAATATCTCAATTGATCTTTAGCACTTCTTCGATTCTTTCGAAGTAGCACACTCGGATCATAATACGTTGGAGAAGAATTGCAGTCACTATACCCGAAGCGACTCAATATATTTTCCACATAGTGAGACTGAAGCAGTGTAATCCCACCATTGTCATCCTTGAGTAGTTTGATGTTTAATATTACATCAGCCACTCCCAAGTCCTTCATCTCAAAGCAGTGAGATAGGAACTCTTTGACCTCCTCGATAATAGCGAGGTTGGTCCCGAATATCAATATGTCATCAACATAGAGACACATAATAACTCCCTCGCCCCCACCATGGAGATAGTACACACATTTGTCAGCTTCGTTTACAACAAAGCCTTCAGCAGTTAAAGTTCTTTCAAACTTATCATGCCACTGTTTAGGAGCTTGCTTAAGACCATATAAATACTTCACTAACTTACACACCGTTCCTTCTTGACCATCTACTACAAATCCGTCAGGCTGCTCCATATAAATTTCCTCATCTAGCTCTCTATTTAGAAAAGATGTCTTAACGTCCATTTGATGAACGAGAAGACCATGTGAGGTAGCCAAGGAAAGTAGTACTCGAATAGTGTTCAATCTGGCTACAGGTGAGTAGGTATCGAAGAAGTCTTCACCTTCCTTTTGGCTATAACCCTTAGCCACAAGACATGCCTTGTACATTTCAATAGTACCATCAGGTCTAAGATTTTTCTTGAACACCCATTTACATCCTACAGGTTTACACCCAAGGACGATCAGTGATTTCCCAAGTACCATTAGCTAAGATGGAGTCCATCTCGCTTCGGACAGCTTCCTTCCAGTAGTCAGCATCTTGAAATGCATAGGCTTCTAAAATAGAAGTGGGAGTATCATCCACACGGTACACAATGAAATCATCACCAAATGACTTTGCAGTCCTTTGTCTCTTGCTCCTTTTGGGATCTACATTGTCATCCTCCACAGGATCATCAGAGTGTTCTATCGGCATAGTGGGGTCAGGAATTTTACTAGATGAACTAGTCATCTCCTGATTTGATGAGCTAGACATACCTTTCATAGGAAAGATGTCCTGAAAGAAAGTCGCATCATTCGACTCCATAATTGTACCAACATGCATGTCGGATACCTCATATTTTACTATCAAAAATCTATAGACAATGCTATGAAATGCATATCCCAGAAAAACACAATCCACGGTTTTTGGTCCAAGCTTTCGCTTCTTGGGTATTGGAATATTGACTTTCGCCAAACAACCCCAAGTTCGTAAGTAAGAGAGTTTAAGCCTTTTATTTTCCCATTCCTCAAATGGAGTCATGGTTTTATCCTTTACAGGAACACGGTTTAGGACATGACACGCAGTCATTAGAGCCTCCCCCCACCATTACTTGGAAAGACCCGATGTATCTAACATGGCGTTAACCAAATCAGTTAGAGTGCGGTTCTTCCTTTCGGCCACCCCATTTGACTAAGGTGAGTAGGGAGGCGTCCTCTCATGTATAATACCATGTTCCATACAGAATAAATCAAATTCGTTTGAAAAGTACTCTCCATCACGATCCGACCTTAGCCGCTTGATTTTAAGATCAAGTTGGTTTTCTGCCTCAGCTTTATAGATTTTGAAGTAGTTCAAAGCTTCATCTTTAGATTTCAGAAGATAAACATAGCAGTATCTAGTGGAGTCATCAATCAAAGTCATAAAGTATCTTTTTCCACCTTTTGTCAACACACCATTCATCTCACAAAGATCTGAATGTATAAGTTCTAGCGGTGCTAAGTTTCTCGGTTCCGCGGCCGTATGAGACTTGCGGGGTTGCTTTGCTTGCACACAAACTTGGCACTTAGAACCTTTGACAGTGGTAAATTTCGGAATTAAACTCATATTGGCTAGCCGCGTCATGCAACCAAAGTTAATATGACAGAGTCGTGAATGCCAAACATTGGTCTCATTATCATTGCACCACATGATTAATAACTTTAATACATGAGTCTGATAAAGACAAGCGGAACAGACCTCCGCACTCATAACCCTTTCCAACAAATTGTACATATTTAGAAATTACAACTTTATTGGACTCAAAAACCAACTTAAAGCCATCTCGACATAAAAGCGATACGCTGACGAGATTCTTATTGATGGAGGGAACGTGTTGCACATTCTTCAGCTGTACAGTCTTCCCCGAAGTAAACTTCAGATATACCGTACCAACACCATGAGCAGAAGCACGTGAGCCGTTTCCCATCAGCACGGAAGAGGTCATTGAGACCTGATAAGAGGAAAACATGGAAATATCAGAACATACATGTGTATTAGCACCCGTGTCTATCCACCAATCAGGAGAATGACATACTGAAAGGATAGTAGGTAAAATACCATACCCAGCATCCTTCATCTCAGTATCGCTAATAACAACATTAGCGGCCTTGCCGCTGTTTCCATGTTGACGCTTGTCAAAGCGATTAGGACAGCTAGGAGCCCAATGATCAGGATCACCACAGACGTGGCAAGAGCCTTTCCTCTTATCATTTTTCTTCTTGAAGTTGGTAGAGTGCGTGGCCTTGTTCTTGCCATCAAACTTCCCCTTTCCTTCAGTTTTGTTCTTATTCTTGAACTTGTGGGATTGGAAGTTTTTCCACTGCACCAAATTGGCAGTAGAACCTCCCTCAAATCCTCGAGCAGTTTTGTCCTTTGCTCTCGCCTTCTCTTCCACATGAAGATACCCAATGAGATCCATAACGGAAAACTCTTGTCTCTTATGTTTCAGAGAAGTAGCAAAGTTCCTCCATGAGGGAGGAAGCTTGGCAATAATGCCACCAGCCACAAATTTGTCCGGTAAGGAACACTTGAACTGCTCAAGTTCTTTGGCAAGTGATTGTATCTCATGAGCTTTCTCAACGACGGAGCGCTCATCAACCATCTTGTAGTCATAGAATTGCTCCATGACATGCAACTTAGTGCCAGCGTCCGAGACCCCAAATTTGGCCTCGAGCGCTTCCTAGGCATCCTTGCCATTATCAAATGACATATACGGGTCAACAATGTTGTCCCCAAGAACACTGAACAAAGCCGCCATAAACATGGTATCGGCTTTCTTAAAGTTCGCTTCCTGATCAGCAGAAAGATCTCCTTCAGGCTTGCCAAGAGTGGCGCTATAACAGTTTAGGTTTTCAAACCAAAGAACTGCTCTCTTGCGCCATCTCTTATAGTGCATGCCATCAAAAGGAGGCGGCCTAGTAGCCGCAGCTACACCAGTGGAATTCAGTTGCCTACGATCAGGTTTTTGGATTGTTGGAAATATAAGCAATAATCCATATGATTTAATCCGAATAATAAACTGATAAAACATGATCATACAAACGGTACTAAAACCAATTATGCAGATCAACAAAGTAGATGAACAGATTACATCTATAGGAGATAAACCTATCACATCTATACCAAACGCTAGAATAAAGAACTCTAGCATAATCTGAAAAAGACAGTTAGGGATCACATACAGTGTAGGCTGAATAGCAGCCGCAGCGGTGTCGCCCATGTTGAGGTTGTCGAAGAGGTCGCTGACGTCCGGAAAGAAGTCGTCGTTTGGGAACTCGCCGTCGGACGACGTCGTGGTTGCCAGTAGTCGCGCTTGAGCGCTTCCCAAAAAATTGATCGCCCCTCACCCGTACAGGTTCACGAGAGGCGGGGTTCCGGAGGCCTACTGTCCCGATCTGCGGTGCACGCCGCAATCCGGGATGAGGAAGACGAAAGCGGCGGCGCAAGGTTATGGAGGGTAGGCGCGTGTGTGGATTGATTCGGTGCCGATTAGGTTTAGCCCGGACACGCGTATATAGTGCAGGTTAGGAGGATCGTGGGCTCAGCCCACGTCCGAGTCGGTAACAGCCACGTCCATAAAAACTGGAAACGGCTGTAATTAACGCGTCCGTTAATGACTCATAATCAGTTTTCCCAACAAGCAAAATAAAGCTCGGCGAAATTCACGCAACCCGCAACGCGTGGCGAGGCGAGGCGGGCGGCGTCGGAGGAGGAGTGCGCGAGGGCTACTCTTCTTGTCAGTGGTGCAACACTCTACTATATAAGGTGGTCTAACTCCCCTTCAACTAGCAATGTGGGACTAAACTTTAGCACCACTACACAGCCATATGCTGTCATATACAAGTGGGCCAAAGAGAATTTCAGAATTTGTCTAATGGGCCAACAGCCGAAAACTCACCAAATTCCAATAGTAGGCCTATTCATCAACTCACAAAGCCTTATTGGCGATAGTGCTTTTTTTTATCTTGCAGTGTTGGAGGTTCGACGTCTATTGCAGCGTGCGTCTCGACGGCGCTGGAGTTGGGCGGCGGCGGCTGGCTTCGGTGGTTGCGGAAAACCTTAGAGATTGTTTTGTATTTTTTGGTCTCTTAGGATTTTATCTGCATTGTTTTCAGGATAATCATTTTATTCTAGTCTGTCTTTTAGTTTTCACATGTGTTGCTCTATGTAACTTGATTTTCAATTAACGAATTATGTGGTTGCTCTCAAAAAACTCAATTCATAATTTCACATATATCTATACCGTCATGAAATTAAACTACCATCACTACATGTATCGAGTCACCATTCACGAGCGCTGCAGCACACATAGCAACAGCAAGAGCAATTGCAACGAGAAGCACATCCAAATGGCGCGCTTGACCACCAGTTGTAGCAGCACTGCCGCTTGAACACCAGCCGCGCCACCGTCCCTTGCAGCTTTGCTGCTTGCTGCTCCCCCTTGAGAACCTGAGCGCTGCTGCCGCTGTCACGGCCGCTTGAGCACATACCCGCCGCTGGTTAAGCTAGCCAGCCAGCTCGTCCGGGTCGTGTCCACCTTTGATCCCTAACACTAGATGCGCGCGGCCGGGCTGGTGTTCTCGTGTTTGTCGAAACGCTTTTGAATGTTTATGAGGGGTAAAAAGTGGTTCAACTTTTCTTAAATGGGGTAATAAGGATTAAAATTATTAAATGGGATAGTTAGTGTCAAAAATAGTAAATTATGGGGTAAAAATTAGAATTTACTCTTTAAAAATTAATCATTTGGGATGCCATTATTTAAGAAATAACTGTTGGGGTGCTTCCTTACTACCTGGCCATTAGATTCAAAGAAATAGATGGTCTTCGTTTATTTGAGGGTACCGTAGACAAGCTCTCTCTTCAAAGAGAACTCCGGGCTTCACCTAATAGCTAAGCTAGCCACCATCTTGTAGTATGGTGTATCATCTTAGAAATGAAAGCTAGAGACAACTAACAATTTTTCGACGGTAAAAAGAGATGGATAGACGTATATGCATGCATGTATATATAGCGAAACCCTAGATGGATCACTCGCTCTGATACCAAGTCCAAAAAGTTGTTTGCCATGGTTTCCCCACCAGGCTTTATATATTAAGGATCAACTTGTATAACAAGATTATACTGATATAAACACCGGACACGTATGTACACAGACGTATACACTACGGGACGCGCGCGCTACGCCGAGGGAAAAAGGCCGTCGGCGTAGGCCAAAATACCCTCGGCGTATGGTACGTCGAGGCTGCCCTCGGCGTAGCCTCCTCGGCAAAGATCCCCCTCGGCGGAGCACACTCAAGCCGTCAGCGTATCAAAATGCCGTCGGCGTATGCTACGCCGAGGGCTTTGCCGTCGGCGTAGCGGCCGTCGGCATAGCCTGTCGGCCGGTTGCAAAAACATTTTTTTTGAAAAAAATATTATTTTTTTTTGAAAAAAAATATAGTTTTATTCTTCGAATTGTTTCACTTGTTAATCTCCTACTTTGAATATTTTTAACACTAATTATACTTAATATTTAATTAAATTCCAGTCTTAGTCAAACTTTCCAGCAGGTCACCCATCCTAATACTACTCCAGCTTCAGCACGCTTAACTTTCTCGTTCCTTTAGAATCCGTTTTCGCAAAGTAATTCATACATTGGTGTTAATACTATGAAATCAATCCTATTAACTCTTATATCATCATGTCACATGTTTGTATTTTTTGAAATTACAAAAAAATATTTAAGTAAATATTAATGAATAAGTAAAAATATTATTGAATTCAAATAAAAATATAATAATTTTATTTTTTTCTATTTAATATAGAATAATTAATATCTTTAAATCTGTAAAACGAAATTCAACAAATAATATGTCTAAATTGATTAGAAAAATGAGAGGAATCCAAATATGATATCCATATCAACTAATCACAAACCCTCCGTTTTTGAATTAGCTATTTGGTGGTTGCTTTAGAAAATCCCCTTTTTGCGCTCGGATAATGAAAAATGCCTTTTTGGTGCGATGAAAAGGAAAAATTGGATTGAATCTTTGATAAAATAGCATATTGTGAACCTAAAAATGATTTTTGTAAAAAAACATGAGCATCGGATCATGTACCTGTACTTCATATCTGACCCACTTCCTACCGATTTGGCAGGAATTTTTCATTTTCACCAAAGGTGGACGGAAAGGTTTCGGATCCCCCTGTTGGGACATTGTCCATATAAGGTGGTATATTATTTTTGTAAAATATGGTGGTAGTATTTTGAATTAGCCATTTGGTGGTTGCTTCACAAAACCGTCCGTTTTTTATGCTCGGAAAATAGAAAATGGTTTTTTGGTGCGACGAAAACGAAAACTTCCTCCTGCAACATTGTTCGTCATCCCATGATGTATGTGTATGCATAGTATGGGCACATTATCACATACTATGCCTTGATTCTAGCCATAACATTGGTCATTTGACCCGAAAGCTAAGAAACCTCGAATGAGATAGGTCATTTTGTGAAGGTTTTTTTAAGACATAATCAATATATCAAGTTTGCTATTTTTTCTTATAACTATGTCACATAATATGACACCACGCGAAGGTTTCGCATTGTTTCGATCGTTTTTGAATTTTTTATGCCCGTTTTAAACTATCGTCAAACTTTGTCGAACGACGGACATAAAGATTCTTAGCTCGGGGCCGAGCCTCACTAAACTTTCATTGTATCTTTGATAAAATAGCATATTGTGAACCTAAAAATGATTTTTGTAAAAAAACATGAGCATCGGATCATGTACCTGTAGTTCATATTTGACCCACTTCCTACCGATTCGGCAGGAATTTGTCTTTTTCACCAAAGGTGGACGGAAAGGTTTCGGATCCTTATGTTGGGACATTTTCCATATAAGGTGGTATAGTATTTTTGTAAAATGTGGTGGTAGTATTTTGAATTAGCCATTTGGTGGTTGCTTCACAAAACCGTCCGTTTTTATGCTCGGAAAATAGAAAATGGCTTTTTGGTGCGATGAAAAGGAAAACTTCCTCCTGCAACATTGTTCGACATCCCATGATGCATGTGTATGCATAATATGGGCACATTATCACAAACTATGCATTGATTCTAGCCATAACATTGGTCATTTGACCCGAAAGCCAAGAAACCTCGAATGAAATAGGTCATTTTGTGAAGGTTTTTTTGAGACATAATCAAAATATCAAGTTTGATATTTTTCTTATAACTATGTCACATAATATGACACCACGCGAAGGTTTCGCATTGTTTCGATTGTTTTTGAATTTTTTATGCCCGTTTTAAACTATCGTCAAACTTTGTCGAACGACGGACATAAAGATTCTTAGCTCGGGGCCGAGCCTCACTAAAATTTCATTGGATCTTTGATAAAATAGCATATTGTGAACCTAAAAATGATTTTTGTAAAAAAACATGAGCATCGGATCATGTACCTGTAGTTCATATCTGACCCACTTCCTACCGATTCGGCAGGAATTTGTCTTTTTCACCAAAGGTGGAAGGAAAGGTTTCGGATCCTCCTGTTGGGATATTTTCCATATAAGGTGGTATAGTATTTTTGTAAAATATGGTGGTAGTATTTTGAATTAGCCATTTGGTGGTTGCTTCACAAAACCGTCCGTTTTTTATGCTCGAAAAATAGAAAATGGCTTTTTGGTGCAACGAAAAGGAAAACTTCCTCCTACAACATTGTTCGTCATCCCATGATGCATGTGTATGCATAATATGGGCACATTATCACAAACTATGCCTTGATTCTAGCCATAACATTGGTCATTTGACCCGAAAGCCAAGAAACCTCGAATGAGATAGGTCATTTTGTGAAGGTTTTTTTGAGACATAATCAATATATCAAGTTTTATATTTTTCCTTATAACTATGTCACATAATTTGACACCACGCGAAGGTTTCGCATTGTTTCGATCGTTTTTGAATTTTTTATGCCCGTTTTAAACTATCGTCAAACTTTGTCGAACGGCGGACATAAAGATTCTTAGCTCGGGGCCGAGCCTCGCTAAACTTGCATTGGATCTTTGATAAAATAGCATATTGTGAACCTAAAAATAATTTTTGTAAAAAAACATGAGCATCGGATCATGTACTTGTAGTTCATATCTGACCCACTTCCTATCGATTCGATAGGAATTTGTCTTTTTCACCAAAGGTGGACGGAAAGGTTTCGGATCCCCCTGTTGGTACATTGTCCGTATAAGGTGGTATAGTATTTTTATAAAATGTGGTGGTAGTATTTTGAATTAGCCATTTGGTGGTTGCTTCACAAAACCGTCTGTTTTTTATGCTCGGAAAATAGGAAATGGCTTTTTGGTGCGACGAAAAGGAAAACTTTATGCTGGAACATTATTTGCCATCCCATGATACATGTGTATGCACAATATGGGCATATTATCACAAACTATGCCTTGATTCTAGCCATAACATTGGTCATTTGACCCGAAAGCCAAGAAACCTCGAATGAGATAGGTCATTTTGTGAAGGTTTCTTTGATACATAATCAATATACCAAGTTTGATATTTTTCCTTCTAACTATGTCACATAATATAACACCACGCGAAGGTTTCACATTGTTTCGATCGTTTTTGAATTTTTTATGCCCGTTTTAAACTATATATAATGTTTTATATTTTACTTAATTTTTATTTATAAATGTGTAATATTTGTGTGTAGATAGATAGGTCTTATTTTTCTGCAAATTTTGATATATTATTTGTACTTTTCTGAATTAGAATAATTTAGTTATGATTTTTCAAATTTTAATGAGATAAAATAAAAAATAGCTACGCGGAGGGCCGCCGTCGGCGTAGCATAGAATATGCCGAGGGCAATTTTACGCCGACGGCTGCTTGGCGAGGCTGACCTGGACGATGACTACGCCGACGGCCTCGACATTTGGCCGTCGGCGTAGCCACCGGCCGTCGGCGTAGCTTCCCATTCCTGTAGTGATATGCAAATATACAACTCTAACAATATCTTCTGAGTATCATTTCAGAAAAGAAAGCTACAGACAGCTAACATTTTTTTCCACGGTAAAAAGAGATGGAGAGACTCGTACATGCATGCATGCATATATAGCAAAACCTACTTCACCTTTGTGTTACCATCATGTCTACCAGCGCCCAAACATGTCTCTTGCTGGCCAATGGGGTGCAATGCCTTGAGTGGTGAGAAAGAAAGAACCATGCATTGACGAAAGATAATATTCGGCCTCGGCTGCTTGGATGCACAGACATATATCTATTGTGACATGACGTGATTGACGGGATGTGTTGCAGGACATGAATGAATACTTGCATGACACCTAGAACAAAAACAGCCGATTCATCATGTTAGTTGTGGGACCAAGAAGGAACCACGTCCCCTCCCCCCATCCCGCACGAATCGAGAGGCACCCGCAAGTCTTCTTCTTCCTCCCGGGCCCCTCCCATGCCTCCCTCACCGGATTAGCCGGTGAGTGGCGGAGGGAGGCCGGCGCCGGTGTAGTCTTAGGTTTTAGCAGTAGTAGTAGTTGTAGGGTTTGGCTTGATGCCGGATGTCGGCGTGATGTCGTGAAGAAGCTGATTTCAGATCCCTCCGGCTGGATCTGGAGTCATGTCCTCCTCTGTTTCCTCGTGGTGCTGCTCCGGTGGTTGGAGTTCTTGGCTACGGCGAGCAAAGGGGGAAGCTTCTTGGTCAATAAAGCCGTTTTGCTCCACCCGCATGGCGGAGGTAGAGGTGTTCTTCCGTTCCTGGCCGGCCAAGGTGGCGAGGGGGAGCGGAGTGGTGCCTGGCGGGTGATTGATTGTGTTCTTCCCGTGGCCGGCCGTGGTGGCGAGGACGGGGGATGCGACCAAGAACCTGCTGGATCTCTGTCGATGTGATGGCCGTTGACCTTGCCTGCGGGGAAGGTCACCTCCTTGGAGAAGAGAGGAAGGTGGAAGGTGGGCAAGCCATCGAGCTGGAGTCGTCGTGGTGGCGGTTCTGTGCTTGCGGTGTACCAGCGTCAACCTGCTTCTTTGTCTCCGGTGGCTGCTCCTCTTGCGATTCAATCGCAGTGGCCCGTGGATGGCGGTGTTTGCCGCTGGGCTGCTGCCCTTGCTGGTCGAAGGGCGACCGATTGGCGCCATGGTAGCGCTATCTTCAACCTCCGGAGTGGGGGTCTTGATCGGAGAGCCTCGCTGGAGTCCCCCCCTGTGTGCTGCCAAGTGGTTCGTCCCCGGCGGTGCTCCGGCGGCCGGCGAAGGTTGCTCATTGTTGTCGGCGGTGGAGATGAGGCTCAAGGACCGGATTGCTTTTTAGTTTTTGTTCTAGGGCCTGTTTTGCAAAGTTTCAGCTCTGCCCTTTTAAGGGGCCTTTATGTAATATGTACCCACCGTCTTGTTAATGAATGCAGCCTCTAGGGTCTTCGGACCCTTTCTCGTTCAAAAAAAAAAATCATGTTAGTTGTGTAAATAAAAAGAGGAAGCCAGAAAAAGAAGATGCTATAGTTACGGTCAAACTCAAAGGGCAGCAAATAGGGGGCAAAGGCCGCGTATGCTTTCGGAGCAATGGCGACGTCTTTTTGCTTCTTTGGCAATGTAGGCATGCATCTATCTCTCTAGGTAGCTAGCTAGCTAGCTAGCTGGAGTAAGCCAGAAGCAAAACTACATGGTACTACAGTGCCTTGATGCAAATATATGCTACATATAAATACTTGCAAGTATTGCTATATCCTCTTTGAGCCGAGGTGCACAGTATTTATGTCTTGTCGTGAGGAAAAGCAGGCTGCAGACGTTGCAAACACATGTCACATAGTCTTCCCTGAAACGGAGAACATTGTTCTGACGGTATCTCCTCTGCAACATCACCACCATCCTACCAATATACCTTTGACTCCGCGTGCACTTGGTCACTTCTATCTGTCCATCATCATATCTACCCAACAACAATAACTACAACTTCGTACTACATTATTCATGTGCGTGACAGCGTGATACAGTCAGTGTGGGTGTTTGTGTGCGAGGAAAACAAGTGTCCAAGTGTATATGTACATGGCCACTGGACTGGACTCACTAGGGGTAGCATATATACTAGCATGGTCACCCCCCAAAGCCACACTCACTACAGCCACATCAGTCACACGACACAAAACACAAGTAGCTGATCGATCCATGGAGAGCAGAGGCGCGAGAGGAGACCATGGCCGTCACCACCTCGACCACCAGCAGCTTCTGCTGCGGCCGGCACCAGCGTGGAGCTTCTCCGGCGGCGGCGGCGTGCCGTGGCCGGCGGCCGCGCAGAGGTCGTCCTCGTCCTACACCTGCGGGTACTGCAAGAGGGAGTTCCGCTCCGCGCAGGCGCTAGGGGGCCACATGAACGTCCACCGCAGGGAGAGGGCCAGGCTCCGCTACTACTACTCCCACAGGCTTCCCAACCTCAACTTCTCGCCGCCGCTGTACTGCTGCACCGGTGACACGACGACGGCCACTCCGCCAGCCGTCTATGAAAAGATAGTAGGTTGAGGGGCTTCATTGATTAGTAAACCTACGGTGCTGGTAAGGTCGGGACCGTGGTCGTCCGTCTCCGCTTTGCCGGCCGATAAGATCACTGAGATTGACCAGCCAGCTGGGTAGGTTTGGCTCAGCTTCTTCTCCACGGCAGCGCCGGCGGCGGAGGCGGGGACCAAGGCTGCTGCATTGGAGCTCAACTTGGAGCTGGAGATCGGAGGAGGGTTCGGTGACGAAGGTTTAGATCTTGAGCTCAGGCTTGGTTGCTCTTGACTCATGCATCTTCACATTGTCATCCATGGATGGGACCATGGCAGAAGGGAGTGTATAACCATGCAAGGCGTCTGTGTTGCACTGTTGCTACAGTTAACATCGGATTTCAAGCTAGCTAGTGGTGTAATGTAGTGCTGATCGATGTCAACATTTGTAGTCTTCTCTTTCCATGTTTTAGCTATGTATCCGCCTTAATCAGTTCGGAGAAAGATATGTTCAAGCACAAGGACACTTCTAAGTTCTAACTTCTAGTGCTATAGCTAGCTTAGCTACTTAAGTAATGGATTTACTGTCCTAGAGGGCTGGGAATGGATCAGTTACATGTCATGTGCAACGAAAAGTTCCATTACTAGTGCTTATGTTGGACCAGCTTGCTTAATTCTCATCCTAATACCATCAAGTTTATGCATACCCTCTACATGCATTTACCGGTCACTTTTATTTGCATGTTCGATATGTATATGACTTCTTATGAAAATGAACAAGTACATTTTTAAGGAAAGATATGCTATAAAATGTACTCCCTCTGTCCAAGAATAGATGTCTTAACTTTTTCAAATTTTGGATGAATCTATATACTAAATAGTGTCTAGATTTATTTAAATTTTGACAAATTTGAGACATCTATTTTAGGACGGAAGGAGTATGATTTTTCTAGGATATGCTATATACTCCCTCCATCCCAAATAACTGACTCAAGTTTTTTTACATTCACATGTATATATCTATATATACTAAAATGCGTTTAGATACGTATGAATCTGAATGTATCAACATTGCTTATTTATGGACGAAGGGAGTAAGTTTTTTAGCATGGATATGCTATATATGATTTTATAGGATATACTCCCCTCTCCTGAAAAGTATGTCTCAGTTTTATCTAAATTTAAATGTATTTAGACACTATTTAGTTTATAGATTCATTCAAATTTTAAGAAATTCTCCCTTGTTTTAAAATATAAGATGTTTTAGTTTTGTGAAGCAAATGTATCTAGACTATTTTTAATATATAAGTTCACTCGTGTTTAGAGTGAATGTACACACTGTCTACATACACTTTCTTCACAAACCTAAAACATCTTATATTTTAAAACAGAGGGAGTAGGACAGAGCGAGTTTTTTTTTCTGTGATCATTTGCGTCTGGACACAGTTTTGGCTCTAATTGGGTACGTCTGGGCTGCTATCCTCGGCCGACTCTAATGTACTATACTATTATCTTATGGGCATACGAGCATACATGTGGGCTGCATTGGGCCACCAGCAGATAAACTTATTCGCAAAAGTAGCACGTGATTTCTAAATAAAGAGTAGCCCATACATGTTTTGCCTTGTTCGAACACCCTCCAGAAGTCATCTGCTCCCTCCATTTAAAATTATATAATACTCTCTCCATCCTAAAACATAAGCGCCTAGCCTAAGTATTAGTCAAGAGTAAACTTTTTTTAAGTTTGATCAATTTTATACATAAAAGTATAAAAATTTATAATACTAAATCAATATCAATAGACTCGTCATAAAATATATTTTACTGATATATATATTTAATATTATAGATATAGATATATTGTTTATAATATTTGGTTAAAGTTAGTAAGATTTTTGGCACCTTATATTTTGGAATGGTGGGAGTATGTTAAGCCTTTTTTTCAAAACCATGTATCTGAAGTTCTAAATATCTTTTAGTATGTATGTTCGTAACAAAAATAAGTAAACCTACACATAAAATACGTCTAAATACATGTGTTTCAAAAAATACCAAACCATCTTATATTTTAAAACAGAGGGAGTATAATATAAAATGATTGATTGAGTATGTAAACACATAAAGGAGTTCCCTATCAAACAAGTTGCACCAATGCAAGGTGTTATTTCACAAAAATGGTAAAGATGATTTTTTTTTGAAATATCTTCTTGCAAAATGATACATGTTGTCTCGTGAAAACTAGGGTGCACGGGTCCATCAGGGGAAGACCGCGATCTCTCCGAACCCCGGCTAGGATGAGGCCCCGAAAGAAGGAGAAGTACGGGTCGCCGTGAAGCATGCCAACATCGACGAGGGACGAGCCAATCGCCTAGGTTCTGGAGGCGCAAGCAAACCTTTTGACGCCACATGTCAAGCGACCTGAGAAGGACTTGTCAGCATCATTATAGCTGGTCCATTACGAGCGACAACCTGCCTCACCACTTGGCACAAGCTTGACGTTAGACCAAGTCTTGCCAAGAGGAAAGTAGCTTGAACTAGACAAGGCCTAAGGCCCTGTCCTAGCTAAGCGAGCTCCCTAGACCGTGCCTAGGATGGAAGGCTTCCCTTGCCATGTTGCAGCTATGCACCGAACCCATGGCAAGGTGGTTGTCGGCCAAGTGTGGTGTCCTCTTGTGTCATTATAAAAGGATGTCCAAGCCGTGGGAAAGGGGCGTGACAACTATGAAGGGGTTCGTTGCAGAAAATAAAAATTTCCTAACTAGCGTACCACCAATAATCCAAGATCTATCTATTTTTAAACTAGGGAACCGCCCCGAAGGGGGCGTAGAAGCTGCTTCATTAATTAGGTGTAGAGGTCCCAACCTTTAATAAGGTAGAGATCCCTGTGTTTACAATGCTAGTCCCTGGATCAATAGCTAGCATCCACAGTTAAGATGTAATATCAAGAAACAAAGGTCATAATATAACTTTATAACCAGGAATAACATAATTTTATTACATCTTACATAGCTCATTACATTACATTGCAGCAGAATATCTATAAGCATGGGGTCCTTCATCTTCAAAGTGCCACAGGCAAACATGTTGGTTGTAGACTTTGTAATCCTAATCAATCAACTTCACTAATATCAATCAAACCTGCAACATAACAAGTTACAGCCACAAGGGTCAATACATTTGAATTGTATTGGCAAGTTTCACTACTATGTAGAATATAAGTGGATCCTATTAATACATGCATATTTGGCTAAGTAGGGTTTTAGGCTCATTTGCAGAAAGCAATAATTTATCCTATCTTTTCAAAATGGTTTTGTTCTTTTGTCAAATCTTTTTGAACTCCTTGGTAAATCCCCAAGTGTTTCAAGTCTTTGTCAAAATCTCTTGAGCTCCTTGGTAAATCCCCAAGTGCTTCAAGTTTTTATCAAAATCTCTTGAGCTCCTTGGTACACCCCAAGTACTTCAAGTTTTTATCAAAATCTCTTGAGCTCCTTGGTGCACCCCAAGTGCTTCAAGTCCTTTGTTGTCACTTTAAAGTTTTGCTTTTAGAAATTGGAATGTCGAGATTTCCCATAGCTTCAAGCTTTAGTTGCTCAGTATTGTCCATAACCGGGGACACGGCTAAGTACTTAGATTTTTATCTTCTGCAGAAGTTGTACACTTTAACCACATGACACAATCTCATCTTGTTGCCACCAGTGGCCGCTGGATAAGTACTCACCAAGATGGAGTACTGGCAGATTGAGAATGTGACGAAGTCTTTCCAAAGGGTCCTCCCATACACCATTGCTAGCTTGTCTTCAGGCACCAATGTAGGGTTCCTAGTTCCCTCATTTCCAGTAAACCTGAAGACAATGCATGGGTCTTCCCAATGTAGTTGACTAAGCCAGAGCCATATTAGCATGTGGCTGTACACGAAAGCCACTGTTGGAGAAACATGTTCAATCTCTATGTCCCTGGGTGGTTTTCTTTTGGTGCACAACACAAAGAGATTGCCATCGACATGGTTCCTTTTATCGCCACCTTGTCCAAAACTTGAGTATCCTTATCCACCCAGGTGGTTCATTGAGTACTTGTTTTATTATATAAAACACAAGTATTTTCTCAACTTCATAAAATCTCAACATGTCTCTTTTCTCAAAATATGTAGCATGGCTAAGCATTTTACAACTACATTGTTTTCACTAAGGAATGTATAAGGGTATCCTATTAGGATTTAGCATAGCATAAGTATAGAAATCCTTTTCATGCATGTTTTCAAAAATCCACTAAGTATAATGAAAATAGTAGGACTTTGGATGATAGTGTCACTTGCCTTTTTGGTAGGGAATGTTGGTTCACTTCTTGATCTTGCTAATATCACACTCTTCTAACTTCACTACAAATCAAACAAGCAAACATGGATTCAACTAGCATTCCAAACCATAATCAAACAATTCATCACACATAAAATTATAGAAACCAAGTCATGCATGCAAGCATGCAAAATAGTTTTATTTGCAAAAGGTGGTTTTTATTAGGCTCTATACTTTGCAAGGTTCAAGGTGGTCATTTTCTAAAGTGGCAAAACCATTTGCAAAAAGGGTTTTATCTATAGATCATCAAATCATTATTTTATGTGGTTGAAATTGTTTTTAGCAAGGCAACAATTTTATATTGTTCACCAAACAAGTTGTTAAATCTCCAAACTTGGTGTCTTGGGTCAGTAGGTTTGAATCAAAACATTTTATAAAGGTTTTGCTCAAAAATCATTTCCATAACAAAACCAATTTTTATTTGACTAGAAATGGGCTAATTCAACTATTCTATCCTACTCTTTACCAAATACATTTTAAAATCCAAAAGTTGGTTCCTAGGGTCAGTAGGTTCACTACAAACCAATTTGCAAAGATTCCATCCTTAAAATCATTTTGGAATAATTTTTATAACCTAAACAAGCATATAAATGTTTCTGCAAAAACAATCATTTTACCAGATGCTTTTTACTAAACAAATTGCATGGTTGGCTAGGGATTGTTCCACTGATTCCATTTATATAAAGTTTGTAATTTTTGGACGTGTGGATCAAAAGTTACAAGGTTTTAAAATTTGCATAAAAGTCTGATTTCAAATTCTGTTTTGAACCAAAGTTTGGCCACGCGGCGACTTCCTATTCGTCGGTACCGTTTCGGGTGGATCGACTGATGCAGTGCGTTGGATTAAAATGGATCGCGCGGCTCAGATTGCGTACCCCTTCAGCGTTTAAGTGATCTATCGCGTGCGTACGATTAAAATCCAACGACTCACAGCTACTGGACATAAACCGGCGGCGCTAGCGGTGGTGAACGGCGGCGGCGCGGTCAGACGATGACGCTGCGGCGGCTACAGGAAGCAAAGGAGAAAACGAGGATGCTCACCGTGCTCGCGAGGTCAAGGTGAAGCTCGAGGTGGTTCTGGTCTGGCGAGGGGCGCACTGGAGCGGGATTAATCGCTCGCCGGAGTGGAGCTACGCCTCGGCCACGCTCTATCATCGTCGAGGACGGTGCTACGGTTCACGAGGAGACAAACAGAAAGCATGTTCAGACGCACAAAGCCAAGGCGATGATGCGTGCGTGATTGAGAGGGCGCGGGGTGGTCGGTTCTTACCAGAAAAACTCGCCGGAGAGAGAAGCAGACGCGGCGACGCTCAGAGGTTGTCGAAGTCGAGGTTCTGGGGCGCCCGCGAGTGAACGGAAAACACAGGGAGAAGCGCCAGGGGCTGGGGAGTGTGTGAGCTTGGTCGAGGAGGCGAGGGGCGGTGTCTACTGGCCGGAATTTGCTGGAAAGGTTCGCCGGAGCAGCGGCGGTGCAACTTCGATTCAGGGCAGCCTGGTGGCTTCGGTGGTGCGGGGTCTGGGGGGAAAGAGAGGTAAGACGCGGGCGGTTAAATGGGCGTGGTCGCGGGATGGAGTAATGCGGTCTTTAACACGAATTGATCGCCGGCGTTACTGACTGCAACGGCAGGGCGACGTCTGCGCGAGGAAGAAGAGAGTGAGCTGGTGGTGGGGCCGTCTGGAAGCGAGAGAGGGAGAAGGGAAATAGGGTCCACCTGTCTGCGACGCTGCGGGTGAGTGTTTGAGTGATAAAACGTTTCGCGAGAGAGAGTGGGGTGGGCTTGCTGTTGGGCTTGTTGGGCTGGCCGGCTGGGCTGTGTCCTTTGCATTTTTTTTTCTGAATCTTTTCTCTTTTTCTGTTTGAATTTCCTGATTGAATTTCAAACAAACAAATCAAACATTCAAAACAATCCAAACTTCCACCACACTTTGCAATTGAATTTGGTTATGTTTAACAACACAAAACCAAGTCTCAAAATTCAAAATAATAATATTCTTTTTAGGACCCATTAATAATTAAATAAAATGGACCTTAGTTATTTAATTCAAATAGAATTTGTTTTAATAAAATCTTTATCTTTTTGAAATCTAAATATAAAAGCAAAAACACTTTAGTAGGTTTTATTTGAGATTATAAAATACTTGGAAAACTTATTTAAATTAAATAAATAAGTTTTGATGTTTAATTAAAATAGTAAAACCTTTATTTTTAATAAAATTGGATATTTAATCCTTATTATTTTATTTAAATAAACCTTTACTATTTTTGTCAAATAGAAATATTTTATTTCAAAAGCTTGGCCAAGTTTTAATTTGGCTTTATAAAATAATTCTTATTTATATTTCTACCTTTTTATTTGAAAGCCAAATCTTTTTATTAAAAGATTCAAAAATAGTAATTTCAAATATTTTTAGCCTTTTTGTTTATTTACCTTTTTAAATCCTTTTAGGATTTTATTTGATCCAAATAGGTTTTGAAATTTTCCAAAAGGATTAAAAAAGTTTCTTCTCACCCTGAAATTCAACAAAGTTTTATTTTTATTCATTTATTTTTCACATTACAAGATTTGGAAAATCTTGGGATGTGACAGGCTACCACCCTTAAAGTAAATCTCGTCCCGAGATTTGGGAAAGCTAGGGTTACAAGTAGGCTCAAAGCATCTAGGGTACTACCACCCTTAAAAATTTTCTAACTAAATTACATGTTGGCTTGCTTGGGATCTTGGGGAAACTTCTCTGGGCAAACATCTGCATGGTGTCCTTTGTTTCCACACTTGACACATGTGACAAGGCTGAGATCCATCATAGGCTTGTTTATCTTGTTCTTCATCTTTTCTGGACAATTGCTTGCATAATGTCCTGGTTCTTTGCAATTGAAACATATGATAACTTTGAGTTCTTCACGTGTCTCTTGTGGACAAGTTGTTGCATAATGGCCTAGCTCTTTGCAGTTGTTGCACCATACCTGGCCAATCTCCTTATACTTCTGTTTCTATGGACATTCACTGGAATAGTGTCCCATTTCTTTACAATGATGACATTGTACATGGCTTTTGTCCTTCTTTTTCTTTTTGGGTTTCTCCAAAGCTAGGAGTGCATCTAGTTCATGTTGTTCATATGTTATCTTGTAGGTAGGAATGTCTACATGTTTCTTGGACCTTCTATTGCTCTTTGGAAAATTCATATGCCTCTTCTTTGGTCCTTTGAATTGGGTTGTATTGCATGGAGGTATAAGTGGAGCTTTTCCTTTGTCCTCACTCTTCTTGGTAGATTTGGATCCTTCTTGATAGTTTGCTATCATTTTTTGCACTCCACCTTGTTTCCTTTGTTCTATGGAATAGATGGGGCATTGGATAGGGACATGGTTATTTCCTTCACATAGGTAGCAAGTAGCTTGAGAGGTGGGACATTGGCCTACTGGATGTTTCTCTTCACAGTTGGGGCATTGATTTCCATGCTCCTTGGAAGTGTGATCCTTGTCTCCACAAATATTGCAAGCTTTGGCTCCTTTTAGAATAACATCCTTGTCTCCTTTGGAAAAGTTGCTTTCCATATTGAGCATTTGGTCTGTCACCTTATGCAACATTTGGTCTTGGTCTTCCAAAAACTTTTGCAGTGTTGGATCTTCCCCACTGGTGTTGGCTATGAACTGAGATGTCATTTGGTTCAACTGGTTTTGGTTTGATATGAGTTCTTTCATGTTGTCCTCTTGGTTGGTGTTGTTGTCATCAACCTTGATGTTGGAGTCTCTTGGAGTAGTCATCTGTTTGGGTTGAATTGAGATTAGAATAGGCAAAAAGATTTCTAAGTAAGGATTTTAATCACACACATCACAATTCACACAAGCCATGAGCAAGCAATCACAAGTCAAACATTTCACTCAAACAACAAGGTTCAAGCACATACTTAGGCAACCAAAAATATTTTTGTTACACCACATAAGTTGGTGGGTTTGACTTAGCTAGATATGGTGGTCCATCTATATGGTTCACTTGTGATCTTTCCATCCTTCTTGGTTGATTCTTCTTGCATGAGATCATGGTTTCCTTGGGAAAAATTCTTGGTCACAAAAACTTCAAAGGTGATGATGTCTCCTTCTATGTGTGTTTCCTAAGTCTCCAAATCTTGAGCAAGATTTCCTTGTCTCACTTGTCCTTAGTGACAACCATGGTTGAAGTCCTTGGTGAATATGCTGAAGATGTTGAAGTCATTAGAGTTGAAGAAGTTGAAGTCATTAGAGTTGAAGAAGTTGAAGTCATTAGAGTTGAAGATGTTGAAGTCATTAGAGTTGAAGATGTTGAAGTCATTAGAGTTGAAGAAGTCCTTAGCACATGGTGAAGTCTTTGGCCATGGTGTAGGTTTTTCCATCAAGTTGAATTAGAAGAGATGTAGAGTTGAAACCAAAATGGTTGAGGAAAGAGTTTACAAGATTGTTTGTAAATAAGTTTTGGAACAAATACAACTCCTATTTTTCTAAGGGTCTTTGTCCAATCCTAGGTTTACAAATCCTATAGGCAACACAATGCTCTGATACCATCTGTAGAGGTCCCAACCTTTAATAAGGTAGAGATCCCTGTGTTTACAATGCTAGTTCCTGGATCAATAGCTAGCATCCACAGTTAAGATGTAATATCAAGAAACAAAGGTCATAATATAACTTTATAACCAGGAATAACATAATTTTATTACATCTTACATAGCTCATTACATTACATTGCAGCAGAATATCTATAAGCATGGGGTCCTTCATCTTCAAAGTGCCACAGGCAAACATGTTGGTTGTAGACTTTGTAATCCTAATCAATCAACTTCACTAATATCAATCAAACCTGCAACATAACAAGTTACAGCCACAAGGGTCAATACATTTGAATTGTATTGGCAAGTTTCACTACTATGTAGAATATAAGTGGATCCTATTAATACATGCATATTTGGCTAAGTAGGGTTTTAGGCTCATTTGCAGAAAGCAATAATTTATCCTATCTTTTCAAAATGGTTTTGTTCTTTTGTCAAATCTTTCTGAACTCCTTGGTAAATCCCCAAGTGTTTCAAGTCTTTGTCAAAATCTCTTGAGCTCCTTGGTAAATCCCCAAGTGCTTCAAGTTTTTATCAAAATCTCTTAAGCTCCTTGGTACACCCCAAGTACTTCAAGTTTTTATCAAAATCTCTTGAGCTCCTTGGTACACCCCAAGTGCTTCAAGTCCTTTGTTGTCACTTTAAAGTTTTGCTTTTAGAAATTGGAATGTCGAGATTTCCCATAGCTTCAAGCTTTAGTTGCTCAGTATTGTCCATAACCGGGGACACGGCTAAGTACTTAGATTTTTATCTTCTGCAGAAGTTGTACACTTTAACCACATGACACAATCTCATCTTGTTTCCACCAGTGGCCGCTGGATAAGTACTCACCAAGATGGAGTACTGGCAGATTGAGAATGTGACGAAGTCTTTCCAAAGGGTCCTCCCATACACCATTGCTAGCTTGTCTTCAGGAACCAATGTAGGGTTCCTAGTTCCCTCATTTCCAGTAAACCTGAAGACAATGCATGGGTCTTCCCAATGTAGTTGACTAAGCCAGAGCCATATTAGCATGTGGCTGTACACGAAAGCCACTGTTGGAGAAACATGTTCAATCTCTATGTCCCTGGGTGGTTTTCTTTTGGTGCACAACACAAAGAGATTGCCATCGACATGGTTCCTTTTATTGCCACCTTGTCCAAAACTTGAGTATCCTTATCCACCCAGGTGGTTCATTGAGTACTTGTTATATTATATAAAACACAAGTCTTTTCTCAACTTCATAAAATCTCAACATGTCTCTTTTCTCAAAATATGTAGCATGGCTAAGCATTTTACAACTACATTGTTTTCACTAAGGAATGTATAAGGGTATCCTATTAGGATTTAGCATAGCATAAGTATAGAAATCCTTTTCATGCATGTTTTCAAAAATCCACTAAGTATAATGAAAATAGTAGGACTTTGGATGATAGTGTCACTTGCCTTTTTGGTAGGGAATGTTGGTTCACTTCTTGATCTTGCTAATATCACACTCTTCTAACTTCACTACAAATCAAACAAGCAAACATGGATTCAACTAGCATTCCAAACCATAATCAAACAATTCATCACACATAAAATTATAGAAACCAAGTCATGCATGCAAGCATGCAAAATAGTTTTATTTGCAAAAGGTGGTTTCTATTAGGCTCTATACTTTGCAAGGTTCAAGGTGGTCATTTTCTAAAGTGGCAAAACCATTTGCAAAAAGGGTTTTATCTATAGATCATCAAATCATTGTTTTATGTGGTTGAAATTGTTTTTAGCAAGGCAACAATTTTATATTGTTCACCAAACAAGTTGTTAAATCTCCAAACTTGGTGTCTTGGGTCAGTAGGTTTGAATCAAAACATTTTCTAAAGGTTTTGCTCAAAAATCATTTCCATAACAAAACCAATATTTTTATTTGACTAGAAATGGGCTAATTCAACAGTTCTATCCTACTCTTTACCAAATACATTTTTAAATCCAAAAGTTGGTTCCTAGGGTCAGTAGGTTCACCACAAACCAATTTGCAAAGATTCCATCCTTAAAATAATTTTGGAATAATTTTTATAACCTAAACAAGCATACAAATGTTTCCGCAAAAACAATCATTTTACCAGAAGCTTTTTACTAAACAAATTGCATGGTTGGCTAAGGCTTGTTCCACTGATTCCATTGATATAAAGTTTGTAATTTTTGGACGTGTGGATCAAAAGTTACAAGGTTTTCAAATTTGCATAAAAGTCTGATTTCAAATTCTGTTTTGAACCAAAGGTTGGCCACGCGGCGACTTCCTATTCGTCGGTACCATTTCGGGTGGATCGACTGATGCGGTGCGTTGGATTAAAATGGATCGCGCGGCTCAGATTGTGTACCCCTTCAACGTTTAAGTGATATATCGCATGCGTACGATTAAAATCCAATGACTCACAGCTACTGGACATAAACCGGCGGTGCTAGCGGTGGTGAACGGCGGTGGCGCGGTCAGACGATGACGCTGCGGCGGCTACAGGAAGCAAAGGAGAAAACGAGGATGCTCACCGGGCTCACGAGGTCGAGGTGAAGCTCGAGGTGGTTCTGGTCTGGCGAGGGGCACACTGGAGCGGGATTAATCGCTCGCCGGAGTGGAGCTACGCCTCGGCCACGCTCTGTCATCGTCGAGGACGATGCTACGGTTCACGATGAGACAAACGGAAAGCATGGTCAGACGCGCAAAGCCAAGGCGATGATGCGTGCATGATTGAGAGGGCGCGGGGTGGTCGGTTGTTACCAGAAAAACTCGCCAGAGAGAGAAGCAGACGCGGCGGCGCTCAGGGGTTATCGAAGTCGAGGTTTTGGGGCGCCCGCGAGTGAACGGAAAACACAGGGAGAAGCGCCAGGGGCTGGGGAGTGTGTGAGCTTGGTCGAGGAGGCGAGGGGCGGTGTCTACTGGCCGGAATTTGCTGGAAAGGTTCGCCGGAGCAGCGGCGGTGCAACTTCGATTCAGGGCAGCCTGGTGGCTCCGGTGGTGCGGGGTCTGGGGGGAAAGAGAGGTAAGAAGTGGGCGGTTAAATGGGCGTGGTCGCGGGGTGGAGTAATGCGGTCTTTAACGCGAATTGATCGCCGGCGTTACTGACTGCAACGGCAGGGCGACGTCTGCACGAGGGAGAAGAGAGTGAGCTGGTGGTGGGGCCGTCTGGCAGCAAGATAGGGAGAAGGGAAATAGGGTCCACCTGTCTGCGGCGCTGCGGGTGAGTGTTTGAGTGAGAAAACGTTTCGCGAGAGAGAGTGGGGTGGGCTTGCTGTTGGGCTTGTTGGGCTAGCCGGCTGGGCTGTGTCCTTTGCATTTTTTTTGTTCTGAAATCTTTTCTCTTTTTCTGTTTGAATTTCCTGATTGAATTTCAAACAAACAAATCAAACATTCAAAACAATCCAAACTTCCACCACACTTTGCAATTGAATTTGGTTTTGTTTAACAACACAAAACCAAGTCTCAAAATTCAAAATAATAATATTCTTTTTAGCACCCATTAATAATTAAATAAAATGGACCTTAGTTATTTAATTCAAATAGAATTTGTTTTAATAAAATCTTTATCTTTTTGAAATCTAAATATAAAAGCAAAAACACTTCAGTAGGTTTTATTTGAGATTATAAAATACTTGGAAAACTTATTTAAATTAAATAAATAACTTTTGATGTTTAATTAAAATAGTAAAACCTTTATTTTTAATAAAATTGGATATTTAATCCTTATTATTTTATTTAAATAAACCTTTACTATTTTTGTCAAATAGAAATATTTTATTTCAAAAGCTTGGCCAAGTTTTAATTTGGCTTTATAAAATAATTCTTATTTATATTTCTACCTTTTTATTTGAAAGCCAAATCTTTTTATTAAAAGATTCAAAAATAGTAATTTCAAATATTTTTAGCCTTTTTGTTTATTTACCTTTTTAAATCCTTTTAGGATTTTATTTGATCCAAATAGGTTTTGAAAGTTTCCAAAAGGATTCAAAAAGTTTCTTCTCACCCTGAAATTCAACAAAGTTTTATTTTTATTCATTTATTTTTCACATTACAAGATTTGGAAAATCTTGGGATGTGACATTAGGCGGGTAAAAATTTTCATCAAGCCCCCCCCCCCCCACATCCACTCTCCTATAGAGCCAAATGAAGAGGGGCTCGGACATTGCAACAAGAATCCTAGGAAAGAAATGGAAAAATAATTCAATTCCTAGAGGTGCTTCTCCGCCGGTCGCCGGTAACCTCAAGGCGTCGCCAAGGTCCATGACACTGCTCAAGGGGAGCACTCTCCCGGCGAGGAACGCATGCCACTGGTCGCCAATTCGCTCACGAGGACAAACCACTTGGTAGCAAAGCGACGTCGAGCCCCAGCAACATGTTCTGAAAGAGGTCTCCGCCATGGAGGTTGTAGGGTGCGGCCACTTAGGCCAACGATAGCTCCGACAAAACAAACCGTCGCTTGGGAGCACCAGATCATGCAACACTGATTCCCTAGGCTTCTCTGTATCTACCAATCACTGCAACACTTCAATCCCCTTCCAGGCCACCATGGCTCTCAGGAGTAAGAAGCAGTAGCACCGACCAGCAAATCCAGAAAGAGCCGGCACATCCTTCAACGGCCGCTAAAAAAGTTGCTGACCACCTTCTTGATCTGAGCTGCTACCATGAGCCGGAAGAGGTGGCCGGAGAAGAGAGATGCCGAAGGTGCAGAGAGCATGGGATTTATTTGAAGGATGAGTAGTGGTCTTCCCAGCCGCTCTTGGCTCTCCCCATGAGAGCGCCGCCACGAAGGGAAGAGGGAATACATCAAGAAGGGGGAAGGCCCTACTCCACCCGCTCAAAGCACGCATGGCATGCCTTATTCAGAGGGATGCTCGTCTTCAACCAGCTTCTTAGAACCACAACCTGCCATCGTCGGGGTGTGTCGGAGCAGGGGAGGAACGTGTCACGGTGGATCAGGCCATCGGAGTCCATCGTCCTACCTTCAGTCGCCACAGGGGGACACACAACCAGGAAAAATCCTACCACTACTATGGTACAAAGGGGTGGGACCCTCACCCGGTCTCGACGCCGGCCATCGTCGAAGAAGATATGGTGAGGGGCCGGATGATGCGCTCAGATCACTATAGAGCTTCCTTGGGAAACCCCAAGAGGAAGGTATGATGAGCACAGCAACAAGTCTTCCCTCAGAAAGAAACCAAGGTTATTGAACCAGTAGGAGGAAGGAAATGACCTAAAGGTGTTGCTAGCAACTTGAAACCTGCACAACACAAACTCAAGACTTTGCCCCCAACGAACAGTGAGGTTGTTAATCTCACCAGTTTGCTGAAAACAAAGGATTAACTGTATGGTGTGGAAGGTAATGGTGGTTTGCAGAAAGTAAACAGGAACAGTGGAAGATGTATCATTGGTAAAGATTGGACCGTGGTCCATAGTTCACTAGAGGTGCTCTCCTTAAGATAAACAAACATGGCATGCTGGGTAAACAAATTACAGCGAGACAATTGACAGGACAAAGCAAGACATAACAATGCAATACTAGACATTCATGATCCTATGTGATTTGATTGGGCAATACAACAAGATACATAGACCACCATCCAACTACATCTATGACTAGTAATCCACCTTCAGGTTATCATCTGAACCCCCTCCAGTATTAAGTTGCAAGCAACAGATAACTTCTTTAAGCAAAGTGTGTAAGGTAAACAATCCACTTGTTCCATGAACAAGAGATCGTTGTTTTCTCCCTAGTAGCAACAACACATCTACAACCTTAGAGATTTCTGTCACTTCCCCAGATTAAATAGAGGCATGAACCCACTATCGAGCATAAATACTCCCTCTTGGAGTCACTAGCATCTACTTGGCAAAGATAGCTATTAGAAACGGAGAGCATGCAAGATCACAAACAACACAGACATGATAGAATCAATAAGATAGAACCATTAATCAATCTGACATAGTAATCTCAATATCCACCGGATCCCCGCAAACACAACACGCATGATTACAAATAGATGATCTTGATCATGAACGGAGCTCACAAGATCTAAACATGGTAGCACAAAGGAGGAGAAACAACCACCTAGCTACTACATGGACCCGTAGTTCGAGGTGGAACTACTCACGCTTCATACCGGAGGCTGGCATGATGATGAAGAATGCCTTCGGGGATGATCTCCCCTCCGGCAGGGTGCCGAGAAGAGCTTCATATCCCCCCCACCATGATCTAGGGATGATGGTGGCGGTGGCTACAGACTTTTTCATGGAAGATTGATCGGGTTCTTAGGGTTTTGGTATTGGGGGCTTATTATTGGCGAAGAGGCGAGGCAGGGGGCACCCAGGGTGGCCGCACCCCCCAGGCGCGGGACAGGCCAGCCGCGCGGCCAGGGGGTGTGGCCCCCTGGTGGCTCTTCTCTGTCTCGTCTTCTGGATCTGTGTTCCCCATGGTAAAATATTGACTTTGGCTTTTGTCCCGTCCAATTCCGAGAATATTGATTTTCTACCTTTTCTGGAACCAAAAACAGAAGAAAACATGCAACTGGCACTATGGCATCTTGTTAATAGGTTAGTCCCAGAAAACATATAAAAATACCTCAAAGTGAAGACAAAGCAAAGTAGATACTAAACAAGCATGGAACATCAAAAATTATATATACGTTTACAACATATCAAGCATCCCCAAGCTTAACTCCTGCTCGTCCTCGAGTAGGTAAGTGATAAAAAGAATAAGTTTTGAGGTGACATGCACCATCAAAATCAAGATCAAACCAATTGCAAGCATTGAAAGAAGGGATCAAAGAACTCTAAACATGAGCATGACAGAAGAAGTTCTAACATTAAGACAAAGTAACTATGCATGCAACATGAAAGGTTACAAACAAAGATCATGAGTAATAATGCATTGAAAGACATTTGTTTTTTTCACATAAAGAAAACATAGCATAGTGGCATTCAGCTTGTCCCTCATGGAGTAGCAAATAAATGCATAGGACACCTTCAAAGTTCATAAGCATGACTAGATACAAATAGTTTATGAGCAAGTAATATCAACAATATGAATCAATCAATAAGTTTTGGGACAATGCACATAGAACTAAGAATGAAAACTATGCTCTCTTAATTGGTGCCTAAGGATAGAAGGAGGAGACTTAATATAATAGTGGAATAAAGGCCATTCATAAAAGGGAAGCAGAGATTTCAAGTCTCAAAAAGAGCTTCCAAAAATTATGGTACTTGTTAGCTTTCAGCTCTCATTGCCCCTATCATAAGCATCTTGATGTGATTAAGGTTAAAGTGAACAAACAATGGAGTATATGCTTGACAAAGTATAAATTGGAAATCTCATGTCCCTTGAGTACGAAGGCCGCTCCTCATGCTACTCAACTTTAGTCACATGTAAGTTCTTGTCATAGTAAGTACATGTGTATCATAGAGAACCGCCAACGGGTACCCCTTGCACATGATACGGGAGCTATCCCATAATCAAAATGACAAGGCAAATAGACAATGAGCATCTCAGCAATCTTCTTATTTACCATGGGAAAATGGTTCTTTTTTCTCTCTTTCCTCTTTTCAATATGTCTCTTTTTTATAAGAAAAAAGCTTCATAGATTACTCACTATGGTGATGATGCAAGTTTCCACCATGATTAGGCATGGCTTAGGCTAGCGGCCCAAGCATATCTCTAACACATATACATAACTCCATAGACTTACAAGCTCCCTATTTATTTCACACCGATGACATCCGCAAACAAAAGAGCATGATATCAACTGGGTACAATGTACAAGTGCAATGTTCAAAGCGTTCCCCATGACAGCATGGTTCTGCTAATTCCAACGTATAAGTGCAAGCATATACAACATAGATGACACAATGGTTCAAGTTTATTTAGGGGCAAGAAGAATAAATTGTGCCATCAAGTTTGTGAGAGCTTTAATCACTAAGTTTTCACATAACAAAATAACTTTTTAATTAGAAGATAGATAAAACAAGAATATGCTTGGAATGGTGTAACACACCATGCATAGGAATTTATAGTGGACACTTTGGAATAACTTGGTTTCTTGGGAGTTGGATGCATGAGTAGATCTTACTCATACAAGTGGAGGCTAGCAAAAGACTAGGAGCAACCTACTAAGAGAGCAATAATGGCCATAATCATGCAAAGCGACAAAACATTTCTAATCAAATCATAAAGTGGTACCACAAGTCAAAAACTAAATTATAAAAGAGGCTAAGGTGAGTTGTTAATAGTCATAACATGGTGTGAGCATGTGCCAAGTCAACCCAAACAAAGCATCAAAGGAGAATACCACGATACTATGCTTTTGTATGCTAAAATAACGCATGATTCCTTCAAGGCACATTAAGCAATCCTAATTGTTTGGAACAAGTCATGCTACAACAATAATCACTAATCATAAGGTCAAAACAACATCTAGCATGGCATGATAAAGTCTAAGTCATAGTCAAAGCAAGCTCCTCTTGTACTACTCAAGCAAGAACTTTCTACTCCTATCCAACACCAATCAACTTATTTGAAACAACACAGCGAGAACGGGGATCCAACTACTTTATTCAAGAAAACTAAGCAAACAAAAACCAAAAACAAAAACTAAGAAGCTCTAAGAACAACACAACTATGCATGAAACAATAAAAACGAAGTGTCTAGAAAGACCTGAGATTTTTATTAATGAAGAGGGGGGTGCCTTGGGCATCCCCAAGCTTTGACGCTTGTACCTCTTGAATATTTATTGGGGTTACACGGGGTGGAATCCCCAAGCTTGATATTTTGTCCATTCATCATCTCATTACATCATTCTCTCCTTACACCTGAAATTTTTCCTTCATATAAAACTTCACACAATCTTCATTAGCAACATTAGTGCATTCAAAAGATAATAGACCACTGGGTTTAGTTTCAAAACAACAAAACTTTCACTAAATACACAAGCTACTATAGAAATTCTCTCAAAAATCTCAATTTCCCAAAAAGTATCCAAAAAGGAATCAATAAGAAGCAAATGCAAATAATGGCAGAAATATGTCAAAACAGACCAGCAGGTAGAAACCGATTTTTTTAGAAGACCTTATGTTGCTCAAATAAAAAAGTGTTGAACTAAATAAAGTTATCTAACAGCTTGGGGGATTTAATCAGAAAAGTACAGCTCAATCCGACTTACAGATAGTTTACACTAATTTTTACGGTGGAGCACAAAAATCTATTTCGGGACAGCAACTCCCCAAATCTTACTTCCCTCTCATTAGAGGCTACTCTTGGCACAAAAAGCAATTAAAAAGGATAAGGAGAGGTCATTACAGAAGTAATAACTTCCAAGACTCAAGAAAACTATTGGGTTATCTCCCAAGAAGTACTTTTCTTTAACGCCTTTAAGTTAGGAATGATAGTTTGAGAAGATGCTCACATAAGAAATATGAATTCAAGTAAAAGAGAGCATCAAGAAGCAAATTCAAAACACATTTAAGTCTAACCCACGTCCTATGCATAGGAATCTTGTAAGAAAATAAATCAAAGAAGCACATAGTAAAAAGAATGGGTAGATAAAACAAGAGCAACTTTATAACTTTCAGCACATAGAGAGGTGTTTCAGTACCATGAAAACTTATACAACCATATTTTCCTCTCTCATAATAGTTTTCAGTAGCCTCATGAATAAACTCAACAATATAACCATCACATAAAGTATTTATTTCATGATCTACAAACTCATAATTTTTATCAAGCTCAAAAATAGTGGGATTAAAACCTTCAAACCAACTTTTAACAATTTTATAACAAGATGACTGATCATTCAATATAGGACCATCATCTAGAGCTTTATCATAAACATTTTCTAAGCAAAACCATTTAGTACCATGCATTTTGAAGTTAGGAACAAATATAGGATTATCATAGATAACAGGAGCATAATTATTATCACAAGTTTTACCCAAAGCAGATATTTCAAAAGAATCCACGGGAACATAACATCCATCCTCCTTGGTTAAGCATGGGGGACAATCAAATAATGTAAGAGGTGAGTTAATCTCATTAGAAGGTAGGCATGGGTAGATCCATTCTTCCTCCTTTTATTCATCACTCTCCTCCTCATTTTCATCTAATGAGTTTTCAGGTTCAGCAATTTCTTCTTCCATAGGCTCCTTAAAATTATAGACACATTCTTGTGCATGACAGAGTCTCTCTTTATAATCAATGATATAACAATTATTGCTGAAATTTTCTATGCAATGATCAAGGATGGAAGAGACCATATCTTTAAGGTCTTTAGAAGCAACACAGGTTTCATAGTTTTTAGACATGAAGGATTCTATTTCAGAAGCTCCCATGAACAAAACAAATTGTTCTAGTTCTTGAAATCCAAGATGAATATAGTTATTCCAATGATAGTTCATAATTACAAATTCTTTACTAAAGCCACATTGGAATTTAAGATGTTTAGAATCCTGTTCAGAGCAACAATTTATATCATGGCATTTAAGAAAAATTTTAGCAATTAGATCCAACCTTTTTAACATGGCTCTCATGAATTTACCCTTATAAGATTCTCTATACCTTATAAAATCTTCCATGGAGGTTCTAGCAGGCGGTGGTTCCTCTACTACCTTATAAGTGATAGTAGTTTTCCCAAATAGGAAACTGAGTGGGTTATCCATAATGAAATAGTGCTTGTACCAGAACTAGACATAAAAACAACTTGAAGTGGGAAATAATTTTTTTGTGTTTTTGATAAGATAAAGAAAACCAAACTGAACTAATTTTTTGGAGTTTTTTATAAAAAGAGGCAAACAAAACCAAGCAAAACAAAAACAAAAACAAAAACAAAGTAAAGAGAAAGGTTGTGAAGCCGTCCTTAGCCTCCCCAACAACAGCGCCAGAAAACAACTTGATGCGCTCAGATCACTGTAGAGCTTCGTTGGGAGACCCCAAGAGGAAAGTATGATGAGCATAGTAGCAAGTTTTCCCTCAGAAAAGAAACCAAGGTTATCGAACCAGTAGGAGGAAGGAAACGACCCAAAGGCATTGCTAGCAACTTGGAAACCTGAACAACACAAACTCAAGACTTTGCCCCAACGAACAGTGAGGTTGTCAATCTCACCGGTTTGCTAAAAACAAAGGATTAACTATATGGTGTGGAAGCTAATGGGGTTTGTAGAAAGTAAACATGAACAGTGGAAGATGTATCAATGGTAAAGTTTCGAGCGGGGTCCATAGTTCACTAGAGGTGCTCTCCTTAATATAAACAAACATGGCATGCTGGGTAAACAAATTATAGCGGGGCAATTGACATGACAAAGCAAGACATAACAATGCAATACTAGACATTCATGATCCTATGGGATTTGATTGGGCAATACAATAAGATACATAGACCGCCATCCAACTGCATCTATGACTAGTAATCCACCTTCAGGTTATCATCCGAACCCCCTCCAGTATTAAGTTGCAAGCAACGGATAACTGCTTTAAGCAAAGTGTGTAAGGTAAACAATCCACTTGTTCTATGAACAAGAGATCGTTGTTTTCTCCCTAGTAGCAACAGCACATCTACAACTTTAGAGTTTTCTATCACTTCCCCACATTAAATATAGGCATAAACCCACTATCGAGCATAAATACTCCCTCTTGGAGTCACTAGCATCTACTTGTCCAAGATAACTACTAGAAACGGAGAGCATGCAAGATCACAAACAACACAGACATGATAGAATCAATAAGATAGAACCATTAATCAATCTGACATAGTAATCTCAATATCCATCGGATCCCCGCAAACACAACACACATGATTACAAATAGATGATCTTGATCATGAACGGAGCTCACAAGATCTAAACATGGTAGCACAAAGGAGGACAAACAACCATATAGCTACTACATGGACCCGCAGTCCAAGGTGGAACTTCTCACGCTTCATACCGGAGGCTGGTATGATGATGAAGAAGGCCTCCGGGATGATCTCCCCTCTGGTAGGGTGCCGGGAAGAGCTTCAGATACCGTCGATTTAGGGACGATGGTGGTGGCGGCTCTAGATGCTCCGTGGAAGATTGATTGGGTTCTTAGGGTTTTGGTATCGGGGGCTTCTTATAGGCGAAGAGGCAAGGAAGGGGGGCACCCAGGGTGGCCGCACCCCCCAGGCACGGGCCAGGCCAGGCCGCGTGGCCAAGGGTGTGCCCCCTGGTGGCTCTTCTCTGTCTCGTCTTCTGGCTCCATGTTCCCCACGGTAAAATATTAACTTTGGCTTTTGTCTCGTCCAATTCCGAGAATATTAATTTTCTGCCTTTTTTGGAACAAAAAACAGAAGAAAACAGTCAACTGGCTCTGTGGAATCTTGTTAATAGGTTAGTACCAGAAAAAATATAAAAATACCTCAAAGTGAAGACAAAGCAAAGAAAAGTAGATAATAAACAAGCATGGAACATAAAAAAATTATAGATACGTTTACAATGTATCACCGGACAACCCTTGGAAGGAGGAGGATTTGGACGGTATATGGAGAGGAGAGAGGTATGATCATGTCTTGGTATGATCTTCAAGAACCACCCACACATGGGTCCTCCGGCAGGTCCTCGACGGACGGCAAGGAGACAACGCCCACACCCACATGGAGCGGCGTTAGAAGCGAGATCACCATGAAGAAGTTGAGCTGGCGAGGGCTGGGCGAAGCGCCCCTGCCTTCACGACCAGCTACACCGCCTTCACCATAGAACAATTACAAGTGAACCGTCCTTTGAAATTTAGTCTAGATGTTGAGGGTAACAACCATGTGTGTACCAACTCGCTAGGACTCCAAGTGCGGAGTGTTGTAGCAAGCGTATTTTACCCCCACAAGGCTGACTCAAGGGTTTATATCGAACTCTTGGGGAATTGGCTAGAGTCTTATCCTCTTTTATTCTTCAAGCAATCATAAAAAATATTTTCCTTGTGTCTCCAACTCCACCGTGTGGTTGTCAAGCATACACACATTAATATTACAATACCAAAATATCGGTACCACCAAGTTGTTCGAACTTACAAACCATATACAACTTATTTAATAGTATGTTTTTCCTCAAAAACTTATTTAATATGTTTCAGTGAGAGAACGAAAAATCCAAACTACATAAAATAACATGATCTCAGCAGTTTATTATATAATATTTATGTTGCTCAGCCCAACTCTAGTACTAAGTACTAATATGGCAACTATTCCAACTCGTTGCCTTCAAATCCATAGCAGATCTCATAGTCCACTCCTTCAATACCTCCTGACAGGTCTAGATCCTCGTAGAATATGATGTTCTGGCACTCTGTAGCATACATTGGAGTACCATCTGGCTCTTCAGAGTCTAAGCAGGGGATCAAAGGAAAGAGTGAGTAAAAACGTTACCCAGCAAGTTCATTATGTGCAAGGTGGGAAGTTTGATGCACTAACTACCACCTCAGACCATAAGTCTTTGGCACTATGCAGTTTTTATAAAAAATTATTCAAAGATTGATTTTAATGTCAGAAACCATGCCCATCAGCCTTCGGTTGACCAGAACTTCATGAAGTTCCTTTCCTTCCCTGTTTGTAGCTCCTTCCTAGAACAGGGAGTAACATGTCACAATTCTTACACTCTGCGGAGGCGTGTTCCTTTACCCATAAGAGATCAAATCCTTGTTGTACAACCGGGCGTACTTTCCCGTCTATAATTCCTTGATGTGGGTCCCAAAAATTGATTCAAGCCCATCGATGCCCTTCTCCGCGACCCCATATGCCAGCACAACTCCTCAAGCAGACATACCTCTGTTAACCCCTATATAGGCAGATATAACTCTGGTAACCCCTTAAGGACTCTAGCAGCACATCATGTTCCTGGTATCCCCCAACAAAGTGGCAAACCTACCCCGACAACCCATCATAGATAATCTAGATACCAAGATCACGGGGCACTAAGGGGTCCCACCCATGTACTCATTCCCCGCAAGGAACCCCAGCGTCACGATATGGTCATCTGCTAACAAACCAAAAGAAGAAGATCCAGCTGACTTCTCCGTCCCATTCCAGATCTCATGGCTCGCGTATTATACGGTGCTAGAATCACTGATGTCATGGGTTAATAATTCCTATCTGGTGAATTTAATTGCACATGAAATCCTTAGACTCCATTGCTAATCGTAATACTTACCATCACTTAGGATGGTAATATCATTTTATACTTTTGAGAAAATATTCCTTTCTATCACCTTTTTATAACATAGGTGTCGTGGGAATGGTCACGGCAGATGCTGCAATCGGCAGCGAGTAGTAGAACGAGGGGCAAGGGCGGCCAGCCATCTTCGGTGCGAGATGAGGGCGGAGACACAGGGTTTTACCCAGGTTCGGCCCCCCAGAGGGTAAAGACCTACTCCTGCTAGATTGTATTATGGAGGTGGTACAATGGGCGAGCTCGGCGGCTAGGCGGCGAGTCGCTTGGGTGTATGATGGAACGTATCTCTACACGCCCTGCAGGGAGGTTTATATAGGCTCACCTCCCCTAGGGTTTACATATCTCAACCAAATCAGTTAAGGCTTCGGTACTCGTTTAACCTAATCCGACTGGGCCTATCTACTCGCCTGGGCCTTCAGCTTCCAGTCGCTTGGATCCTCGCTGGGCTTCGATCCAGTCGCCGTCTTGCAGGCCCACTCGCCAGTTCTTGGGCCAGTCGGAAACGTCCTGCTGGGTACCCCGGTAGGCACATCCCCATCAGTAGTCCCCGAGGCCGTCGTCGATTAGGCGTAGGTGGCTGCTGGCAGTCGGAGCATACGGCTTCAGAGTAGACATCCAGCCGAATCTTCGGCGGGCTCCTGTATAAAGGATAAAACTAGTCATCCGGGTCGCAGCTTTTGGCGAGTTGAGTCGGCGAAACACTGCCATAGTGATCGGGTTGGCGAGCCGAGTGGCTGAAGTTGGACCGTTAATGTGGTCAAACTAGCCGTTGGGGTAATCCAACGGTAACTTTTGGCGTAATCATCGCGCGGTAACGGTTCCCTGATTTGGCGGGTAACAACCGCTATATAAGGGGAATGGCAGGCGATTAGAGAACCATCTTCTCGCCATTCTCTATGATTGCACGCACTTTCACCTCCCTTCGCATCGCGATCCAGCCGACCAGAAATCCTCCGACCCCCCACAAATCCTTCCGCCATGGCCCTCTCCACCGAACCTTGGGGTAGATCTAAGTGCACGAGGGCGCAACTGGCTTCCTTTGAGGAGGTCGGGATCCTGCGAGCCGGCTGCTGGCGCATACCCGCGGCCGGAGAGGTGACCCCGAGCCCACACGAGAGGGAATTCATCTGCTTCACCAGTCATCTAGAATGGGGGCTAGGATTCCCCACGTCCCTGTTCTTCCGGCGCTTCTGCGCCTACTACGGGATCCAACCATCGGATCTGGGTCCCCACAACATCGAGCAGCTCGCCATCTTCGTGGCGTTCTGCGAATGCTACTTGGGCTGCCGGCCCTACTTCCCTCTATAGCAAGATCTGTTCCACGGGCGGATCAGCCGCAAAGAGGCGGGCGGCCCAATGCTTGCCGCGGGCGGCCTAACTTTCCAGCTGAAGTCGAAGGCCTCGTTCTTCGACTTGATGCTGCCCGCCAAGGCGGCAAGCGACTGGAAAAAATCTTGGTTCTATGTTGCCGAGGCGACCCCGGAGGGCGAGACGGCGATCCCACGGCACTCCGCCGACTGGTCCGAACCGCGCCGTCTTCAAGCCGGCAAGCTCCCCAGCGACCAGCGGATGGTTGTGGACGAGATGCTCCAGACCATCCGCGGTCTGAAGAAGAAGGGCCTCCTGACGATAAACTTGTACAACTGCTGGCTCGGGCGGTGGCTCGTCCCGCTGGCTCGGCGCGAGCACTACATGTACCAGTACACCGGCCGGGAGGACTCGACGAAGTCCTGCCTCGCCGAGTGGAAGCTCGAGGACTACACCGCAGCACTGAAGAAGATCACCTAGGCGGTGTACCTGGACGCACAGGCTGGGGTCGCCCCCTACACCGCAAAGCGTCCAGCCCCAACGGTAATCACCTCGCTTCATTCGCAGTCTCAGTTTTTGCAGTCGCGGTCATTCTAATTTCATCTTGCATTTATTGCAGCTATTCCAAGTGGTGGAAGGATGGCTCCCGCCTTCGGACGACGAGAATTCGAGCTCGTCCGTCCAGGACATGGGCGAGTCGCCTCCCGCCAAGGGCAATGCCAGGAGCGATGAGAGTGACAGCGACGACGAGTCCGAGGAGGAGGTCGCCCCACTGGTCCGCAAGACCCGCGGGCAGCGTCAACGTGAGCTTGAGGCGATCAAAAGCCTCGAGCGTCATGACGACGACGAAGAACTTCCGGAGACCACCTCGCGCCGCCAGGCTACTCCATCGAAGAAGAAGACGAAGAAGGAGAAGGAAGCCAAGGCCCCTCCGAAGAGGAAGACGAGGCCAATGAAGCCGGCCTCGCCACCGCGCTCGGCGAGCAGCTCCGACGCCCCCAGCCCGGCCAAGGACGAGGCGCCACCGACAGCAACCGCGCTGGACACGGCCGCTGTCGAGGTGCCACTGGCTTCGATGCCTCCGCCATTCGCCCTAGTCTCTGGGCTGGGGGATGTTCCGACTGCGGCGGCTTCGCCTCGCAGGGAAGCTCCTGCCGAAGATGTCCCAGAGGCTCCGGTTGCGGCCTCGACGACGAAGAAGCCGTCCGTGTCTTGGGCACGCGACGTCCTAGAGATGGGGCTCATCCGCCGACTGGGCCCTGAACTGGAGAAGCCGGCCGGCCTCCGCACGGGGCTACGCTTCATTCCAGTCGCCAAGTGAGTATACTCACCTCCCTTTGTCTTCCATAGCAGCTTGAATTATCTTGCTTACATGATTGATGTACAGGACCGGAGTGAAGAGGATGGGCCACCCGACCGTGGCTAAGGTGCCACCCGTCGTCGGCGAGGAGGATCCTTCCTGTAAGAGGAAGGCGGACGAGGTCGTCGTCCCTACGGATGGCGGCAAGAAGGCCAAGGGCGATGACGTCGTCACGATTTCTGACGACACGGCGGTCGCGCCGACTGAGCCCGTAACAGAGGCGGCCGCGTCCACGAAGTAGGGCGCTCCCTCGCCTGGAGCGGCCGAGCCGACCTCCTTTGGTGCGGGTGCCTCCATCGCGACATTCCCGCGCTTCATGGCCAAAGCGGCCGCGGCGAGTGGAACTTCGCCCTCGAGCCGTGCACCTGGGGTCGCCGATGCGGAAGTCGACCAGCGTCGTGGGAACACGCCAGCTCTCCTCTCGTCCGTGGACGCGATACAACTCCATGGCATGCTTGGCGTAGCCATCCAGGTATGTCCAGTCCCCGAGGATCAGGTCGGTGTTTTGCAGCGGTCTGATTCTTCTAGTGTCTTGTTAATATTTTTCGCATCCAGTCCCCGAGTGCGCACTCGCTGAATTTCAGCGGGTGGGCGTTTCGGATTTCTTGAATGCCAGTCCCCGAGTGCGCACTCGCTGAATTTCAGCGAGTGGGCACTTAGGATTTCTTGATTGCCAGTCCCCGAGTGCGCACTCGCTGAATTTCAGCGGGTGGGCACTTAGGATTTCGCTTTGGTTAACTGTTTGAATTGTGTGCAGGGTCTGCAACGTGAGTCAGCTGACCGATTGGCAGCGAAACACCGCGCGGAGAAGGAACTGGCTGTCGTCCAAGAGGCGAATAAGGGGCTTGAGGCAGTTGCCGTGAAGGCCGAAGAGGCCCGCCAGGGGCTTATCCCCGCGGGTGAGTTGGCGGCGGCGCAATCGGCACTGAGCTCGGCGGAGAAGCGGATCGCCGAACTCGAGCGCGAGCTGAAGGAGGCGAAGGAGGAAGCGAACTCGGCGGATGGGCAAGCCAAGGCCGCTATTACCGCCGCCACAGAGGATCGCAAAGTGTCTGACGCCCTTGTTGCTGGGCTCCAGGACGACTATACTTCGCTTCAATGCTTCATCACGGATCTCTCCCGCCCGTTGATTGGTAAGTGTATCTGCCTCTGCCAATAACATGTGTTCTGTTGTGATACCCGACGTACTCATTGTTGTCTTCTATTCGCAGGTCGCATCATTGATAGCGCGGAAGAGGCGAGCTCGTTTGACGCGCGGCAGTGTGTGGCCACGCTCGTCGACTCGGCGACTTTGTCGGCGACATGCATCCGAGCCTACCTCCAGGAGATATCACCCACGGAGGTAATTCCCAGCGACCTCGTCGAGGTGTGGAAGTACTTGGAGAAGGCGCCCTCGGTCGTTGAATTCATGACGCGGTCGGCGTTTCGGCGCGGAGCAGCGACGGCGCTAAGCCTTGGACTTGCTCACTTTCCGGAGGACTTTGACCGCGACGACGTGACGAGTGGCTACCCTTCGTCGACTGGCGCGGTGGAGCTTTCCGAGGTGCTCAAATTGACGGACCGCGCCGCGATGTACTCTGAGCGGGTCTGGGCAATGGGTGACCTCCTTCCGTACTAGGAGACGGTCGTCGCGCCCAATGACCCCGAGCCGCCGCACCGGGATTTCAAGGTCGAGCAGCCCTTCCGCGCGGCGATGGCGGGTGAGCTGACGATGTACCCGTCAAACCCATACACGCCATTCATTCGCAATCGCCGGGGTGCTGGCGAGTCGTCGTCGAAGCCTGCAGAATAGGGTAGTTTGCCCTGAGGCGTTAGTAGCAGGTCTGCCGTATGGGCATATTTTGTAATGTGAGACAATGCGACATGCTATTGAATGAGACATCGTGTCTGTGTTGGAGTTTGTTATGTGTTTTGTGATTGTGGTTTGAACGAGTCCCCGAGTGCGTCTGCCCTTTTGTGGGGTTTACCTCGTGTGTGATATGTTTGTTGTTTTTGAATGTTTTGTTATTGTGGTCAACTCGCCCAGACTCGAAGAGCCAGTCGCTAGGCGACTCCCTTGAGCGCTCTGTACTTCGCCGTTTTCCCTTGCGCGAACGAGGTCGGGTGGCCGAGTCCCCGAGCGTGGTACTTGGTTTTTCTAGGCGTGACTCAAGGGTGGGTAAGGACTTGGCGCGTTAGTTTGGGCGCATCACTCCTGCCTGGCCCGTGGGGTTAGTCGCGTGGCGAGTCCTGGGCTTGCTCTCATACTTGGCGTTTTCCCGAGCCGCTCGCGCTGAACTGGTCATCAGTCCCCGAGCGTGGTACGTGGCCGTTCGAGTCGCTATGTCGAGGATGCGGAGGATTGTGGTCGCTGTGAGAAGCGAGGGCAGTTGTCTTGGCTCGTAGAGCCAGTCGGGCTAGGCGAGTCCGATGGGGCTCCGGGTAGGCGTTTTTCGTGGACGATGTAAAACCTGAGGTGACCCAGTGCTTTTGCATTGCACTACTTAGCCGTGCCGATCGCTTGACCAAAGGTTGACTTCTGCGGTTAGCTTGACGCTGTTAGTACGAGTGCGAGTGGCCCAAGACACGGAGAGTAGACGCATTTTGCGGTAACCGATTCTTTTTATTTCATAGCGACTGGAGAGTACATATTTGGGGTTCTAGGGGTAGAACTTCCGTAGGAGGTTTACATTCCATGGTCGCTTGACGTCGAGTTCACCGTCCCCGCGGACGTCGATGAGGTAGTAGGCGTCGTTGCCGAGTACTCGCCCGATGGCGAATGGTCCTTCCCACAGAGGGGAGAGCTTGTGCATGCCCTTCTTGTCCTGGATGAGGCGCAACACCAGGTCGCCTTCTTGGAAGGTGCGAGTTTTCACCCGCCGGCTGTGGTAGCGGCGGAGTCCCTGCTGGTAGATGGCGGTGCGTGACCGAGCGAGGTCACGTGCCTCGTCGAGTTGATCGACTCCGTCTTGGCGGGCGAGTTCGTTTGCAGCCTCCGTGTAGTGGACGACCCGTGGCGAGTCGTGCTCAAGGTCGGTGGGCATGACTGCCTCGGCGCCGTATACCATGAAGAAGGGGGTGAATCCTGTCGACCTGTTGACCGAGGTGCGGATCCCCCAGATGACAGAGGACAGCTCCTCGACCCAGCACGCGGCGGTGCGCTCGAGTGGTACTTGGAGTCGCGGCTTCAGGCCGTGGAGGATGCTTTGGTTGGCCCGTTCCGCCTGGCCGTTGGATTCCGGATGTGGTGCTCTTCGCAGAATTCGGCCATGGATCCTTTGGCGAAGTTGGTGCCGTTGTCCGTGATGATGTTGTTTGGTAACCCGTAGCGATATATGAGCTCGCGTAGGAATTTAGTGGCGGTCTTCCCGTCGCATTTCCGAACTGGCTTGGCCTCCACCCACTTTGTGAATTTGTCGACCGCGACCAGGAGGTGGGTGTAGCCGGAGGGAGCCTTTTTGAAGGGGCCTACCATGTCCATGCCCCACACGGCGAATGGCCAGGTGATGGGGATTGTTTTGAGCGCTGAGCTCGGCACGTGCGTCTGGTTGGCTTACTTCTGGCACCCGGTGCACCGCTGGACAATGTCGACAGCATCGACGTGTGCGGTGGGCCAGTAAAAGCCATGCCGCATAGCCTTGGAGACCAGAGAGCGGGCGCCGGCGTGGTGGCCGCAGTCACCGGAGTGGATATCATGGAGGATCTTGTGTCCTTCGGCGGGTTGGACGCAGCGTTGGAACACGCCGGTGACGCTGCGCTTGTGGAGCTCGCCATCGATGATGGTGTAGGACTTGCATCGGCGGGCGATCATCCGAGCGTCCGTCTCGTCTGCCGGCAAGGTGCCGGCCTCCAGGTAGGCGATGTAGGGCTTGGTCCAGTCGTCTGGCTCGGTGACGAGTGCGACCAGGGCTGCCTCCGGCTGTAACGGGACTCCGATATCGATCTCCCTCGGGGGAGAGACTGATGGCTTGGTTATTGTGTCGAGGAAGACGCCGGCGGGTGGTGCGAGTCGAGCCGACCCAATGCGAGAGAGGGCGTCGGCCTCCTCGTTCTTCCGCCTGTCGATCCACTCGACGGAGTAGCCTGTGAAGTGTCCGCCCAGCTTGTCCACTGCTTGGCGGTACGCCGCCATGGTGGGGGAGACGGCGTCGCAGGTGCCAGCGACTTGCCCCGCGACGAGGTCGGAGTCTCCGTAGTAGCGTAGGCGGTTGACATTCATCTCCTTGGCAGCTCGCATGCCGTGGAGTAAGGCCTCGTACTCGGCCATGTTGTTGGTGCAGGGTGTGAAGTCGAGGCAGAGGATGTAGCGGATCTTGTCGCCCTTCGGTGAAGTTAGAACGATCCCTGCGCCTGCGCCGTCCGCGTTCTTGGAGCCGTCGAAGTGCAGGCTCCAGTAATGGAGGTATGGCAGCTTCTCTGGCTGCTGGGCCTCTTCCTAGTCGGCGATGAAGTCCGCTAGGGCCTGCGACTTGATCGCTTTTCGTGGCTCGTATTTGATGTTGTGGACGCCGATCTCGACGGCCCACTTGGCGACCCGCCCGGTTGCCTCGTGGTTGCGGATGATGTCTTGCAGTGGTGATGAGGAGACGACCGTGATCGGGTGCTCCTGGAAGTAGTGCGGCAGGCGCCGCTAAGCTCTGAAGACCGTGTATACCAGCTTTTGGTACTGCGGGTATCGCTGGCGCGACTCGGTGAGGACCTCGCTGATGTAGTACACCGGTCGCTGTACTGGGCGCTCCTTTCCTTCCTCCGGTCGCTCGACGACCATGACGGCGCTGACGACGCGCTCGGAAGCCGCGACATAAACCAGCATGGGTTCTTTGTCGGAGGGGGCGGCGAGTAGCGGTGCGGCGAGTAGCACCTTCTTGAGGTCGCGGAGCGCGTCATCCGCCTCCTTGTCCCACTGGAAGGTGGGGTTCTTGCGCATCAGGCGGTATAGGGGCATCGCCTTTTTGCCCAGGCGGGGGATGAAGCGACTGAGAGCCGCTACTCGCCCGGCCAGTTTCTGGACGTCGCACAGGCACTCGGGTTTGCTGAGCCGGGCGATCGTGTTGATCTTCGTGGGGTTCGCCTCGATCCCTCGCTTGGAGACGACGTACCCCAGTAGTTGTAATGTTGGTACACCGAAGGTGCATTTGCCTGGGTTAAGCTTTATCTTGTATTTTCGCAGGTTGGCGAATGTTTCCGCCAGGTCGGCGAGTAGGTCACCCTGGCGAGCGGACTTTAAGACCATGTCGTCGATGTAGACGTGGATGTTGCGGCCAATTTGTCTCGCGAGGCACTCTTGCATGCACCGCTGATAGGTCGCCCCGGCGTTCTTGAGACCGAAGGTCATGGCGGTGTAGCAGAAGGCTCCGAATGGCGTGATGAACGCCGTCTTCTCCTCGTCCTCGACTGCCATTTTGATCTGGTTGTACCCGGAGTAGGCGTCGAGGAAACATAGCGAATCCGAGCCCGCAGTGGAATCGATTATTTGGTCGATCCGCGGGAGGACGAACTGCTCCTTTGGGCAGGCGCTGTTCAAGTTTGTGTAGTCGATACACATCCTCCAGGTCCCGTTCTTCTTCTCGACCAGGACTGGGTTTGCCAGCCACTTGGAGTATTTAATTGGCCGGATGAAGCCTGCAGCGAGTAGACGCTGCACCTCCTCGGCGATTGCTCAGCGGCGCTCTTCATTGAAGGGCCGCAGCGACTGTTTGACGGGTCGCACTTTGGGGTCGGCGTTTAGCTTGTGCTCAGCGAGCTCCCTAGGGACACCAGGCATGTCAGAGGGCTTCCATGCGAAGATGTCCCTGTTCTCACGGAGGAACTCGATGAGCGCGCCTTCCTATGCTGGGCTCATGCCCGTCCCGATCGTCACCGTCTGGCTGGAGTCGCCTGGGACCAGCTCGACGGTGCGGGTGTGCGTCGTCGCCTCGAAGGTTGAGGTGTTTGCGCCCTCCGAGTTGGTCTTGTTGAGTATGGTGGGGTCGTCGTTGTTGACCCTGCTCGCGTACTTGGCGAGCTCATCGGCGTGGTTGGTCTCCGCCGCGATGACGGCGTCAGCTAGTTCGGCTCCTTTGGCCTCGCACTCGGCGGCCATGTCGGGGTCGCCGTTGATGGTGATGACGCCGCACGGCCCGGGGAGCTTCATCGCGTTGTACGCGTAGTGGGGCGCTGCCATGAACTTGGCGAACGCCTGGCGCCCCAGGACGCAGTGGTAGGGGCTGTCGAAGGGCACCAGCTCGAAGACGATCCGCTCGGTGCGGAAGTTTGCTGGTGTGCCGAAGGTGACTGGCAGCGTGACCTTGCCGATCGGGTACGCCTTCCGACCGGGGACGATGCCATGGAACATGGTGTGGGTCCTCTCGATCGTCGACTGCGGGAGCCGCAGCCGCCTGAAGGTGTCCAGGTACAGGATGTTGATGGAGCTGCCGCCGTCCATCAATGTCTTGGGGAGCCAGTAGTCGCCGACTTTAGGCTTGACCACCAGGGCGACTCGACCTGGGTACTCGATGCGTGGCAAGTGGTCTTGGCGGCTCCAGGTGATGGGCTGCTCCGACCAGTTGAGGAACTGGGGAACGTCCACCTGAGCCACCGCGTTGACAGCGACGGCGCGGGCGATGACCTTCTTCTCGCGCTTCGTGTTGAAGCCTGTGAAGGTATGGAGCGAGCCGGCCACTTTGCCGAATTTTCCGCCGTTTGGCGGGTCGTTGTCGGGGTCCTCCCGTGCTCGCCGTGCCTTCTCGATCTCCCTGAGGGTGTGGCAGTCGGCGGTTGTGTGCGTTGCGGGCTTCCCTTCCCTGGTTTGAAACGCACACGGTTGGTTAAGGAGGGCCGCGGGGTCGAACCTTTGCTTGGCCTTGTAGTTGCCGCCGTCACGGCGTTGTCCTCCGTCGCGGCGGAAGCTCTTGGGCTCACGTTGTGCGTGCCCGGCGTTGGCGACGAAGTCGACTCGCCCGTCACTGCGGCGCTTGCCGGTGAGGCGAGTATTGATGTAGCGTAGGTCGGACCATCGTTCGCTGTCGTTGCCGCTCGTGCGGCGTTGACCTCCTGACTCGTCGTCAGTTTCCTGGTTTGGATCTTCCTCCACGTACCGTTTGGCGATCTCGAGGAGGTCCGGGATGTTGTCGAGTGTGCGAGAGTGTCGCTTGAGCTTGGCGACCAGGGGCTCGTAGCGGCACGAGGTCTTGAAGCAATGGATCGCGGTGTCCGGGTGGATGCCGACCGCGTTGTACCAGAGTTCTTGCCACCGTTGGACACAGTTGCGGGTCGACTCGCGGGGTCCCTGGACGCATCGCTCCAGGTCCTCGATGGTGGTGGCGCGGGTGTAGGAGCACTCGAAGTGCCTGACGAAGGCGTCGCGCATCTCCTCCCAGGAGTCGATACTATCCTGGGGGAGGGTGTTGATCCACTGTCTGCACGTCCCCTCCATCATCAGGGGGAGGTAACGGGCGGCTAGCAGGTAGGTGTGACCTGCGATCCCCATCGCCATGAGGTATGTATCGAGCCAGACGGCGGGGTCGTACGAGGGGTCGTACTTTTCTATCTCCTTTGGCGCCTTGAAGTTTGGCGGGTACTTCTCGCCTCGGATCATTGGTCCGAAGCACTTGGGGCCGAGTCGACTGAGCGACCCCATGGGCTCGCCGTCGCGGCGATTGGTTAGGGTGTGTCGCAGGTCGTCGGGCTGGCGTGCGCGCCAGCTTTGGTTGTTGATGATGTGGGTGCGGGCGTCGATAGGTTGACCGTTGGCGGCGACGAAGTTGGTCGTTGGCCTGGGGTCGTTGGTGGAGAGTGCCGCGTTCGCGGGTCGGTGTTGGAGCTGCAGTGGCTCCGGTGGCGGGCAGTTGAGGGTGTTTGCCGCCATTGGGCGGCCGCTTGAGGCCGCTCTGCTTCCCGAAGAACGCGAGTATACTCGACCCTGCGAGTCGGCGCCCGCGTTTTGCTGCACGACGACCTTTGCGAGCAGGGCCCTGACGTACTGGATCTGTAGGGCGCCGTCGCCCGTGGCCGTGATGTTGTCGGCTGCTGCTCGGCCTGCCACGAGGTTGTCCATCGGGGTGGAGAATAGTGGGAGGCCGTTTGCGTCTCGCTCCCGTGAGGAGACTACTATCCGCGGCTGGTCCCTGGGAGGTGTGCGGTTGGGTGGAGGTGGGGCGCCCATCGCCATCGACCCTGGCGGGGGCCGGGCGCTTCCTCCTGGTGGCGCGTTCTCGCAGATCGCGCGCTCGGCCACGCGGGTCGGGTCGTTTTCGTCGTCGAAGTTCAGGGCGCGCCCCTGAACGGTGGGGTTCAGGCGCGACCTGATCCGCTGCTGATGGTAGCGCGATAGTTCCTGCACCGTCACCTGCTCGAGGCGAAATTTTTCGCGCTCGGCTTGTTCCTTGCGCACCGCCTCCGCCAGTTTCAGGCGGAGTTCCTCGACCTCCGTTGCCATGGCGTTAGGAGGGATTGGGGTGGAGAAGGGGTCCTCCGGCGGCTCGGTGCCGGTCGCCATGTAGGTCGCGGCGTGGCGACCGGTTCCGTCGCGGAGGTCGGCGGAGTTTTCCGACCCGGAGTCGAATTCGAAGATCCCGAGGATGGAGGGGTCCTCGAAGTCTCCCACGTTGGAGACCTGGGTGATGGAGCCCGCGGGTGAAGCCGCGGTGATGGACCCGGCGAGTGACGCCGGGGTCACCGAGTCGGCGTCGTCGTTGAGGGCCGCGTCTTCTGCGGCCGCTGAGTTTTCGGCCACGTCGCTGTGGGCCGAGTTGTACTCGGAGGCGAGGCGATGGATCGTGCGGATCTGGCTCTCGGAGAGCCGATCGCGTGGCGGTGACTCGCGGATGCGAGCCGAGTCCTCCGAGACGATGACGTCGGTGAGGCTGACGAAGAGGCTGATCGTGCCGACCGGCAGGATCACGCTGTGCGTGACGGGTCGCGCCGCCGGGACGTAGCTGCTCGGCAAGATTTGGAGCATCTCGCCGATCGCTATCATGCGGCCGGTGGCGACCGTCTCGTTGATGGGCAGATTGGATCTCGCCGCAGAACACCGACCAGAACGGCCAGGCCCCACGGTGGGCGCCACTGTCGTGGGAATGGTCACGGCAGATGCTGCAATCGGCAGCGAGTAGTAGAACGAGGGGCAAGGGCGGTCAGCCATCTGCGGTGCGAGATGAGGGCGGAGACACAGGGTTTTACCCAGGTTCGGCCCCCCAGAGGGTAAAGACCTACTCCTGCTAGATTGTATTATGGAGGTGGTACAATGGGCGAGCTCGGCGGCTAGGCGGCGAGTCGCTTGGGTGTATGATGGAACGTATCTCTACACGCCCTGCAGGGAGGTTTATATAGGCTCACCTCCACTAGGGTTTACATATCTCAACCAAATAAGTTAAGGCTTCGGTACTCGTTTAACCTAATCCGCCTGGGCCTATCTACTCGCCTGGGCCTTCAGCTTCCAGTCGCTTGGATCCTCGCTGGGCTTCGATCCAGTCGCCGTCTTGCAGGCCCACTCGCCAGTTCTTGGGCCAGTCGGAAACGTCCTGCTGGGTATACCCCGGTAGGCACATCCCCATCAATAGGTGATAACACACAAGTTGCAAATACTTTTGGAAAGGACATAAAAGGACATGAGAAAGTGATGAACTTGCCCTGTGACCGCAAGGTAGTAAAGTCAGATGCTTCCACTCGACCCTGAGCTCCTGTTTCTACAATACACCATTATTGTTGTTGGCGTGTTATTGACACCTCGTTGGGAGACCCCAAGAGCAAGGTGTGATGAGCACAGAAGAAAGTTTTCCCTTGGTAAGAAACCGAGGTTATCAAACCAGTAGGAGGAACGAAACGACTCAAAGGTGTTGCTAGCAACTTGGAGACCTGCACAACACAAACTCAAGACTTTGCCCCAACAAGCAGTGAGGTTGTCAATCTCACCGGTTTGCTGAAAACAAAGGATTAACTGTATGGTGTGGAAGGTAATAGTGGTTTGCAGGAAGAAAACAGTAACAGTGGAAGATGTATCAATGGTAAAGATTGGACTGGGGTCCATAGTTCACTAGAGGTGTTCTCCTTAGATAAACAAACATAGCATGTTGGTTAAACAAATTACAGCAGGGAAATTGACAGGACTGAGCAAGGCATAACAATGCAATACTAGACATTCATGATCCTATGAGATTCGATTGGGCAATACAACAAGATACATAGACCGCCATCCAACTGCATCTATGACTAGAAATACACCTTCAGGTTATCATCCGAACTCCCTCCAGTATTTAGTTGCAAGCAACAAATAACTGCTTTAAGAAAAGTGTGTAAGGTAAACAATCCACTTATTCCATGAACAAGAGACCGTTGTTTTCTCCCTAGTGGCAACAACACATCTACAACCTTAGATATTTATGTCACTTCCCTTAGACTAAATAGATGCATGAACCCACTATCTAGCATAAATACCCCCTCTTGGAGTCACTAGCATCTACTTGGCAAAGAAAGCTACTAGAAACGGAGAGCATGGAAGATCACAAACAACAAAGACATGATAGAATATATAATAAAAAAATCATTAATCAATCTGACATAGTAATCTCAATATCCATCGGATCCCCGCAAACACAACATGCATGATTACAAATAGAGATGATCTTGATCATGAACAGAGCTCACAAGATCTAAACATGGTAGCACAAAGGAGGAGATACAACCATCTAGCTACTACATGGACCCATAGTCCAAGGTGGAACTACTCAGGCTTCATACCGGAGGCTGGCATGATGAAGAAGAAGGCCTCTAGGATGATATCCCCTCCGGTAGGGTGCCGGGAAGAGCTTCAGATCCCCCGATCTAGGGACGATGGTGGCGGCGGCTACAAACGCTTTTCATGGAATATTGATCGGGTAATTAGGGTTTAGGCAGCTGGGGGTCTTTATAGGCGAAAAGGCGAGGCAGGGGGTCGCCAGGGCGGCCGCACCCCCCAGGCGCGGGCCCACCTTGGCCGCGCGGCCAGGGGGTGTGGCCCCCTGGTGGATCTCCTCCGTCTCGTAGCCAGGCTTCATGTTCCCCACGGTAAAATATTGACTTTGGCTTTTGTCCCGTTCAATTCCGAGAATATTGATTTTCTGCCTTTCTGGAACCAAAAATAAAAGAAAACAGGCAATTGGCACTGTGGCATCTTTTTAATAGGTTAGTACTAGAAAAAATATAAAAAAAACTCAAAGTGTAGACAAAGCAAAGCAAAGTGGATACTAAACAAGCATGGAACATCAAAAATTATAGATACATTTCTGACGTATCAAGCATCCCCAAGCTTAACTCCTGCTCATCCTCGAGTAGGTAAGTGATAAAAAGAAAAATTTTTGAGGTGACATGCACCATCAAAATCAAGATCAAACCATTTGCAAGCATTGAAAGCTAGGATCAAAGAACTCTAAACATGAGAATGAAAGATGGAGTTCTAACAGTAAGACAAAGTAACTATGCATGCAACATGAAGGGCTACAAACAAAGATCATGAATAACATGCATTGAAAAACGTTTGTTTGTTTCACATACAGAAAACATGGCATAGTGACATTCAGCTTATCCCTCATAGAGTAGCAAATAGATGCATAGGACACCTTCAAAGTTCATAATAGTGACTATATACAAATAGCACAAGAACTAGTAATATCAACAATATGCATCAATCAATAAGTTTTGGGACAATGCACATAGAACTAAGAATGACAACTATGCTCTGTTAACTGGTGCCTAAAGGATAGAAGGTGGAGACTCAATATAAAAGTGGAAAGGCCCTTCATAAAGGGAAGCATGGATTTCAAGTTTCAAAAAGAGTTTCCAAAAAGTATGGTACTTGTTAGCTTTCAGCCCTCATTGCCCCTATCATAAGCATATTGAAGTGATTAAGGTTAAAGTGAACAAACTATGGAGTATATGCTTGACAAAGTATAAGTTAGCAATCTCATGTCCCTTGAATACCAGGGCCGCTCCTCATGCTACTCAAGTTTAGTTACTTGCAAGTTTTCATTTAAAGTGAACAAACTGTTGTGTTGTTCTTTGAGCGTCTTAGTTTTCATTTAGTTTGATTAGTTTAATTGAATAAAGTAGTTTGTACCCCCGTTCTTGCTGTGTTGTTTCAAATAAGTTGATTGGTGTTGGAGAGGAGTAGAAAGTTCTTGCTTGAATAGTACAAGAGGAGCTTGCTTTGACTGTGACTTAGAATTCAGCATGTCATGCTAGATGCTGGTTTGACCTTATGCTTAGTGATTATTGTTGTTGTAGGCGTTCGTAGCATGGAAAACAAAAATTTCTACCGCATGCAAACAAACAAGCCAAGATCTATCTACTAGATTGTAGAAACGAGTCGATAGGGGAACTCACCCTCGAATATTCCAAAGCGGTTAACGAGAGCAGATTCTTGTGGGTGATGTAGTCGTACACTTTCCGATCTCAAGATCGCGTAGACGATCCTTCCGGCGCTGCATTCCGGCAGCTCTTCCGCAGTCGGTCACACGTTCGGTACTCGATGAAGACCTTCCTCTCCCGTGTTCCAGCAGGCAGCGGAGGTTGTAGCACTCTCCTCGCGATTCCAGCAGCACGACGGCGTGGTGTCAGAAGTAGAGGGGAGATCTCGCAGGGCTTCGCCTTAAGCCGGAGCGAGTATGGTGGAGCAAGAGAGGTGCCTTGGCGATCTAGGGTTTAGAAGCACCAAGGGGAGGGGTGTAGCCGGCGGCTAGGGTTTGGGGAAACCCTATTCAGCGACTTGGGAGGAGGCCCTAGGCGGCGGCAGCAGCATGTGGTGGCGCCAGGAGCTAGGGTTTGAGGTGTAGGTGGAGGGGGCGCCCTACCCCTCCTTATATAGGAGGGGAGAGGCGGTTTGGGGAGGAGGGAGTCCTTCTCCAACTCCTCCTCATGGCCGTCAGGTGGGAGGGAGTGGGACTTCCTCCCCAAGTAGGTTTCCTACTCTCCCTTCACCAAGCAAACTTCAGATTTGACTTTTTCAAATTGGCGTTTGACTTTCAAACTTGGATTTGATTTCTCTCTCCATATTGCCCAGCCAAGTGACCTAGTACATGATGCAACCATTCCACATTGTCATGACACATCCATGTACCCTTCCCCTCCGGAGTGCCGGACCTTCCAGGCCCTTCTAGAACATTCCTGGTGAAAACACCGGAATCTTTTCCGAACTCTGAAACAAGACTTTCCTTATATGAATCTTATTCTCCGGACCATTCCAGGTCTCCTCGTGATATCCCGGATCCCATCCGAGACTCCGAACAACATTCGGTCTCTTACTCATCATTCCATAACTACTCAACAACATTGAATCCTTAAGTGTGTCTCCCTACGGTTCGTGAATTATGCGGACATGACCGAGACACTTCTTTGATCAATAACCAATAGAGGAATCTGGAAATTCATATGGCTCCCCCATATTTCTATGATTACTTTGCGATCGAATGAACCACTTACATACGATACCAATTTCCCTTTGTCTCACGATAGTTTACTTATCCGAGGTTTTGATCGTCGATATCTCTGCATACCTAGTTCAACCTTGTTACCGATAAGTACTCTCTTCTCGTTCCCGTGGTATGTGATCCCTTGTGAGCCAGTCACATGCTTGCAAGCTAATTGGATGACATTCCAGCGAGAGGGCCCAGAGTATATCTATCCGTCATATGGATGGACAAATCCCACTCTTGATCCATGTGCCTCGACCCATACTTTCCGAACACTCAATGCCACCTTTATATCCACCCAGTTACGGTGTGGTGTTTGATGTCATCAAAGCATCCTTCCAGTGATGGTGATTAGCATGATTTCATGGTCGAAGGAATTAGGTTACTATGTATCAGAAAGCTTATAGCAAATGAACTATATTAAATGACTTGATCTTTATGCTACGCTTAACTATAGGAGTATGTCCATCACATCATTCTCCTAATGATATGACCCTGTTGTTAATAACATCTTCTATGTTCATGATCAGGAAACCATGATCATATATTAACCAACAAGCTAGTTTAACAAGAGGCTTCACTAGGGACTCTTTTATGTTCACAAATCACACAAGTATTAATGTTTCCGGTTAATACAATTATAGCATGGTATGCAAACATTTATCATAAGCATGAATATATGATAATAACCACTTTATTATTGCCTCTTGGGCATATCTCCAACAGTCTCCCACTTGCACTAGAGTCAATAATCTAGGTTCAAACCTTTGTGTATTCAACACCTATGGCTTTCCGGTGTTGCATGTACACGATTGCTAGTGGTCAACTGATCTCCGGACCTAACACTTCCAGGTCCGTGTGTAATTGCATGTCTTTGGGTCTCTACGCATCACTCATTCTATAATGAGATGGCTTTGTATAAATTTGGTCCTTTGGTGAGACCTTTAGTTCTTTGGGGTTAAAACATGTTGATAATATTGTCGTACAATATATCTTCATAGTATTATCCCTGCTTTGAACTCCACCTAGTTTGATAACAAACTACTTGACACAAATGCCCTCTTTTGCTGCTATAATAATAGTTATATACTTAACCTTTTGTTGTAGTATCTGTCACAATGTCTTAATTTTGGAACTCATCCAAATTCATTATGGAACTTACTTTCCATTATATTGTGCCACCCTTAGTTTAGATTGAGATAAACTTAATTTGTACTTTGTGACAAAACTAGTATCAATGTAATTCATTTACAATGAACTAAACATCTATTTGTCACTTCTACAAAATAATATATTCTTAGTTCTTTTACAAGATCATAAGAATATCTTTACTATCGTCCAATAACCATCTTATGAATCATTCTGGTATATGCACACAACATTTAGAGCATAGGACATATCTGGATTTGTACATATCACAGTATGATTGATATAAATACTCCTTGTGATTTCATACATCAAGTATCAATCTATACTTGAATCTTTGTTTCACTTACCAAGTGTCAATATACTTGAATATATCATCAATATTGAACTCATTCAATCCTTTCTGTGCGACAAGAACCTTTCTTGTAGTTTCTATATTGAACTCATTCAATACATCATCTATGTACTTTCGGCACAACCATATTAGCGTCTATTGATGCCAAATTTTTTGGTTTTTCCTAAGTCTTTCATCGAGATGAAATTCTTAATATGTGTTAATGAAAGATACATCATTTCCAATCAATAATATGTCTTCCACATAATGTATTAGAAACATGTCTTAGCGCTCCCACTTAATTTCTTGCATATGCAAGCATCTTCATCGTCTCCGACGAATTTAAACTCCTCTAACAGTTTCATCATAGTGAAGATTCCAACTCCGCAATGCTTACTTCAACCATTGAAGTTTGCATATGCTTTTAGCATCCTTTGAATTAACAAAACCCTTTGGACCGTTTCATGCACACGTCCTAGATAACCATTCTATTAGAAGAACTTGTTTTGTTTATTCAACACATAACAAAATTATATGTCGTGGTTGCTACATTAATCCGTCTAGACTAAATATCGCTTAATGAAAGATCAGATCTTGTCATAGTCAACTCCTTGAACATTGTTGTGAACTCTTTCCCAACATGTCGATAATTTCATAGATGTGAAACATCCATGTCTATTTCTTTATAGATCCAAATACGACTGTAAGGTCTTGTACCTTTCCAGAGGGTCTTTCAAGCTCAAGCTTGATTTCTTGTATATGGAACTATCACGGATTTTATAGCTTCAAGCCATTTGACGGAGTCAGGGCCCATCATCGCTTCTTTGCATGTAGTCGGTTCATTATTCTCAAATAATGATTCAACCCTCAAATCTTGGTATTTTATTGTATACCCGACCTACTTGTTTCAATAGGAACTTAGATCTCCGTGACCATAACCTTTGAGGCACGTGAGCCATGAGCATTGTTGCTGCCTCCGGAACACTTTTCGATGCTGCGCAACTTTGCACATATAGCTAAGGTTCTTTTAACCTTATCAAAGTTCTATTGTCCTCCCACTTAACTTTTCACGAAAAATTCCTTCTCAAAGAAACTTGACGTTCTAAGTGACAAATACTTTTGTCTCCGATGTTATGGAGGAATACTTAACAGTTATTTGAAATAACATACAAAGACAGGTTCATCCGACTTTGGTTGCAAACATCTTTCTAATGCATAGCATACCAATGTTTAAGAAAGGACAACTTGGGTTTTATCCCAAACCATAACTTTATATGGTGTCATTTCAATGGATTATGATGGAGCTCTTTTCAGTGGAAAAACGGTAGTCTCTAAAGCTTTTAATCTTTAAAATATAATGAAAGTTTTATGAATTACACCTTTGATCTTACCATGTCAAACAAGGTTTAATCACATATCTCGAACGCTCCATACTCTTATGGTGTTTCGGGGAATGCAAATCCACGAAATGATTCCTTAAATCTTAGGTATTATGCTAAACTTGTAACTCAAATATCTTCCTTTATAATCTTATCATAAACTATTTATATTCTTGTTACAATGATTTTGCACTTCATCTTGAAAGTCTTTGAACTTTTCAAATGTTTCATACTTCATCCTTATTAAGTAAATATTCATATATTCACTCAAATTTTTGGTGAAAGCACATGAAGTTGAAATCCATCGCTCTTGACTATGCATAATGGACTTCATACAACAATATGTACAAGTTCCAATAAGCTAGTCATTCGTTCCCTTTTGGCCTATGAACGAAGTTTTAATTATCTCTAGGAAAGTTTTCACAAGCGTCATTTGATCAAAAATCAAAAGACTCCAAAATTCCATCCACATGGAGTTTCTTCATGTTTTCTTTCCAATATAATTTAAATGGCGATGTCACTTCCTAAGTGATCTTTCAATCAATTTGTCTTTCGACATTTTAGCACTAGTTTTATGGATGTGATTTCTACAACAAGATTTGTAAATCATCCATCTTTTATGGATTACGGCAATTATTTGAACAACCCTTTTGTTCTCATAACACCTTATAAAACAAATCTTGAAGGCAAGCTTTGATGTTTAACAAGCAGCACAATAACCCTTTATTTGTTCTCGATGAACATCATCACATATTCTTTTGCTAGTTACTTAGGCCATTGTAGTTCATGAATTGTGTTGTTTCATATGACGATTCACACCAACAAATTCAGTATCAAATACTTAAGAACCACTTGTTTAATAAGCAAAGAATATAGCCATAACATGTATATCATCTATATACTTAAGCTGAACAATTCTAGTCTTTTCTTTTCTGCCATATATTTATGAGATTCTCTTTCAGTATTTCCTTTTCTGTTTGAAAGAATCTATTAATCATCAATAGTGGAGCCATATACATGACACATAGTCCAAAGCATGTATAGTTAAATACCAATGTCTTTGGACTTGCACTTTGAAATAGATCACCATCATCAAATGTTTGGTGTTCTTTCAAATTCCTTTCTTTAGTAATCTCTTGGTGTAGTAAACATTTTACCTACATCAAATATTCACCCTTATCATGGAATTATCCATGATCAAGCTACTTTTAGCTTATAACGATGAATCGCGAGTATAATGTTGCTCTCCAAAACCTTTGGTGGATTAGGACAACTAGTGTCTCCAAACTTTTTGCAAATTCTCATCAAATATGAGAACATGACCTTTGCCATATTATACTCTATCATGTTGCAACCAAAATTTCGTTTCAGATATCACAATATCTTCCACACATCACGGTTTCTGAAACAAATCTTTCAGATCCTAGATAACCTTGATATTAAGACAATCCTTTGAATATCAAGAATCATGGAGACAAACATGATACTCATACACTAACACTTGGAATTGTCACTCTTGATTTAATACCAATTATTAAACTTCATGGAGTAACCAGAACTTACTGAAAGTTTGCAATAGGACTTTTAAAACTTTAGATTAACACTTCAAAACAATACGATACCAGTTCGTAAAGTAACTAACCAGAATTCTATAGTTCTATCATCTCAATTATAACTAAGCGCAAGGTGGTAAATGGATGCCAATGACTACAACAACTATGCAAATTCACTTTGATTTAATTTATGATAAATAGTGTTCAACTTTTAATCATATAGCTGTTGAACTCCCACTCAAAACAATATCCTTCACATTGTTTTAGTGATCACACAAACCAAATCCACCACATCAAAACCGATCATCACGAGAGTTGATGTAGCTTCAATGGCGAACAATCAACTTGTTCATCATATCTACTGTATGACTCATGCTTTACCTTTCGGTGATCCGTGTTCCGAGACCATGTCTGTACATGCTAGGCTCGTCAAGATCAAACCTTAGCTTCCGCATGAGCAAATCTAGCTTGCTCACGTTGTATACACTTGCGGAATCTAACACACCCGATCATCACGTGGTGCTTCGAAACAACAAGCTTTAGCAATGGTGCTTACTAAGGATGAACACTTTAGAACTTGAAATTCATGTGCATGAGGGATCATCTTATAATGCTACCATCGTTAACTAAGCAATACAAGATGCATAAAGGATTAACATCACATGCAATTCATAATATGTGATATGATATGGCCTTTCTTCTTTGTGCTTCCGATCTCCATCTTCAAGCACGAACATGATCTCCATCATTACCGGCATTGCATCAAGGTCCATGATGCTACTCCATGGTTGTCGTCCACCAGCTTCAACTATTACAACTACTTTGAATAGACACGCGGGTCTTAACAGAAATTAAAGACAACCATATGGCTCCTGCCGGTTGCCAACTTACAATAAGGAACATTGCATACATCAAATATAATCACAATCATGGCCATATCACATCACAGCACACCCCTGCAAAACAAAGTTAGACGCCTCTAATTTTCATTGCATATTTTATGTGGTTTGGGGCTTTCAATAAGTGTAGATCTAACTTACGAACAAGAACCACAACATTGATACCAGTATTGTCAATCACCCATTGTAAATTGAATCTTAACTATGTTGGGAGAAACAGGCACCCGCAAAGCCACTTATGCAATACAAGTTGCATGTCAAGCGTAGAGCAAGTCTCATGAACGATGTCATGTAAGGTTAGCCCGGGCCGCTTCATCCCACCATCCCGCAAGATGCAAAGTACACAAGAAGCAATCGACAACAAAAGCATCAACGCCCACAATGACCATTGTGTTCTACTCGTGCAACAGATCTACATATAGACACGACTCTGATACCACTGTAGGGTTTCGTAGCATGGAAAACAAAAAAATTCTACCGCATACAAACAAACAAGCCAAGATCTATCTACTAGATTGTAGCAACGAGTCGATGAAATAACTCACCCTCGAAGATTCCAAAGTGTTTAACGAGAGAGGATTCTCGTGGGTGATGTAGTCGTACTCTTGTTGATCTCAAGATCGCGTAGACGATCCTTCCGGCGCTGCGTTCCGGCAGCGCTTCCGCAGTCGGTCACACGTTCGGTACTCGACGAAGACCTTCCTCTCCCTTGTTCCAGCAGGCAGCGGAGGTTGTAGCACTCTCCTCGCGATTCCGGCAGCACGACGGCGTGGTACCGGAAGTAGAGGGGAGATCTCGCAGGGCTTCGCCTTAAGCCGGAGCGAGTATGGTGGACTATGAGAGAGAGCCTCGGTGATCTAGGGTTTAGACGCACCAAGGAGGAGCAAGGCCGGCGGCTAGGGTTTGCCTAGGCGGCGGCTTGCCCTAGGCGGCGGTGGCGGCAGCAGGAGGTGGCGGCGCCGGTGGCGAGGAGCTAGGGTTTGCGGGGTGTGTGTTGTGTCCTTGGAGGGGCAGCCCTATCCCTCCTTATATAGGTGGAGGGGGCGCGCCAAGGGGAGGGGAGTCCCTCCCCAACTCGGTTTCCAAGTGGGCCGGCGGTGGAGGGAGGGAACTCCTCCCCAAGTAGGTTTCCTACTCTCCCTCCACCTCACAAAATAGTCGTTTGACTTTTCAAATTGGCGTTTGACTTTTCAAAATAGGATTTGATTAAACCCTTTATTTTGTTCAGCGATGACACCTAGTACATGATACAATCATTCCAACTTGTTATGACACATTCATGTATCCTTCCCCTCCGGAGTGCCGGACATTCCGGAACCTTCTAGAACATTCCCGATGAAAACACCGGAACCATTCTCCAACCCCGAAACAGGACTTTCCTTATATGAATCTTATTCTCCGGACCATTCCGGATCTCCTCGTGATATCCCGGATCCCATCCGAGACTCCGAACAACATTCGGTCTCTTACTCATCATTCCATAACTACTCAACAACGTCGAATCCTTAAGTGTGTCTCCCTACGGTTCGTGAATTATGCGGACATGATCGAGACACTTCTCCGAACAATAACCAATAGAGGAATCTGGAAATTCATATGGCTCCCACATATTTCTACGATTACTTTGCAATCGAATGAACCACTTACATACGATACCAATTTCCCTTTGTCTCGCGATAGTTTACTTATCCGAGGTTTTGATCGTCGGTATCTCTGCATACCTAGTTCAACCTCGTTACCGATAAGTACTCTTTTCTTGTTCCCGTGGTATGTGATCCCTTGTGAGCCAGTCACATGCTTGCAAGCTAACTGGATGACATTCCACCGAGAGGGCCCAGAGTATATCTATCCGTCATATGGATGGACAAATCCCACTCTTGATCCATGTGCCTCAACCCATACTTTCCGAACACTCAATGCCACCTTTATAGCCACCCAGTTACGGTGTGGTGTTTGATGTCATCAAAGCATTCTTCCGATGATGGTGATTAACATGATCTCATGGTCAAAGGAATTAGGTTACTATGTATCAGAAAGCTTATAGAAAATGAACTATATTAAATGACTTGATCTTTATGCTACGCTCAACTATAGGAGTATGTCCATCACATCATTCTCCTAATGATATGACCCTGTTGTTAATAACATCTCTATGTTCATGATCAGGAAACCATGATCATATATTAACTAACAAGCTAGTTTAACAAGAGGCTTTACTAGGGACTCTTTTATGTTTACAAATCACACAAGTATTAATGTTTCCGGTTAATACAATTATAGCATGGTATGTAAACATTTATCATAAGAATGAAGATATGATAATAACCACTTTATTATTGCCTCTTGGGCATATATCCAACAATGGTATCAGAGCTGTGTGTTGACTGTAGAATCGTGACCTTAGAAATGGATTAGCAATAGAAGACCTCTATTAGGAGAACTATCATATTTTATACTTATTAGAGTTCTTATATTCCTTGTCTATCTTTTCTATAACCTCTTCTTGTTCAAAATTTGTAGTTGTCCATTCTTATGATACCTATATGAGAGTTGGCCTACAAGTAAAGAACAAATAACATGACATAAATGAACATCTCACCAAGTTTGGGTAGGTCTGGACCACCATATTTTATCTCTTTAGGAGATCATCGCTATCGTGTTAGCATATTGTTCTCACCAACTTATGTGGTATGACAATATAGGTTGCTTGCTTGTTTGTACTGAACCATATCATGTGATGACCATTTTAGGATCTGTTGTTTTGAAACTCTAAAGTTGCTGGAGTTTTCGTGTGGTTTTAAAATTATTTTATTGGTGCGAATTGATTGAAATTCGTGAAATTACTGCTGTAGTTTTCTGCCTGACCTGTTGTACCGCGCGATTTTTTATATTTTATTGGTAACACAAAAAAATCTGAAAAAATAGGATCTGGAGCTTAATTACCTGTAGTACATGCACAAAAATTGACTAAAATTCCTGACGAGTTTAAGTAGGTCAGAAAAATTCGTGAAGTCTGCTGTACCGTTTTGACAGATTTAGTTTAGTGCTTATATGTTGCTCTATTTTACTCTAGTATTGTTCCCAATGCTTTCAAACTATTTTGTGGTTATATACTGCTATATTTAGACCCCTGTAATATTATTATACAAGTGTTTGATTGTGTGTTGATCGCCTATGATTGTTTCCTTGTTTGTGACATTGATTGCTTCATATAGTTATGGGTAGGATTATTTTCTTAGTCGTTTCTTTCCTATAGAATCTATTCTTCCCTATCTTGAACCTTGGGAGATATAATGATGTGTTAAGCGGAAGGTTTGACAACACAATGCATTTAGGAAGGAGAATGCTTTATCTAATGGAAAAAAAAGATGTGGGAGTATCAAGTGTTGAAATGATGTTATGTAGTAGATTATGCAACCTGAAAGTTAAAGTATCGATAGTTTAGTTTTAGTAGTAGCTTTGTTGATTGAATACATGGGAGTATACATAGAGCATTAGTTCGTGCCCATGGACACATTCTTCAAGGAAAGTGAGAATGCCCGAGTGATAGAAAAATGTGATTCACCTATCCTCATACAGGGTAATGATTTGGGTGCAGGATGGATTGATCACCATTCCTACTACTCTTATTATTCGCTCTTGTACTGTTGGCTTTGAGAATCTTGAGTGCCCTTTTCAACCTTAGCAGAGAGTCGATGTTGAGCCTAAACCCTAGAATGGTATATTGTTACACCCTTCTAAAAGCATCCGTTGCTAATCATAGGAATGTATGGTAAGGAGGAATCCCAACCGTGAATTATGGGCACCGTGAAGTAAATGTTCCCTATTTTCCCACCATGAGAGTTTTGCTAGTTTAAGAAGTGCTTTCTCAAAAACTATCAATCATGATGTTTAGAATGTGCTAGAGACATTGTGCCAATAAAAGTCTAAAGGGGAACCAATCTGAGCTAAGTGAATCCTCGAGAAATGACCTAGTCAATTTTTATTTTAAGGGCGGTAGCATCCTAATGGATCTCGAACCTTTCTTTCTTTCTAGCCTTCCCAAATCTCGGGACGAGATTTTTTTTAAGGGTGGTAGTTAGCCACATCCCAAAATTCTCCTAATTTTGGAATATTAAATAAATAAATAAGATTGATTGATTGTTTGACTTTGTTGAAAATTCTCAAAGAGAAGAAACTTTTTGAATAGAAAATCCTCTTAACCTTGAATTCAAAATCTTATATTCTTTTGTTATGACCTAAGTAGACATATAGGCAAAAGGGCTTGAATTGATTATGGATTGAAGAATTGGTGTGCAAGATTTCAAAATGAAAATCATGAAGCATTCATAAGCATTTCATTACATCCATGCAAAGTTCCCACAAACTGAATCCAAATCCTGGTATCTAAATCCTATAGTTGATTCACCCAAATATTCCTAAGGGTAATTAAATTGACTTTATAAAACCCATTGTTGCTAAGGCATAAATTACTGATAATTATAGCCTAAAGAGATCCAATTAATATTACAAAATTTTAGAAACAAAATTGAGCTCATTTGGAGCTATTATGAAAAAGTTACGGAATAAATACAAACACATAAAGATATAAATAAAATGGAATATACTAGGATTTATAAATACACTACTTCCAAACTAGTAAAAAGATTATAAATTTGATCCTATAATGATCTATTCGATTTTAGAAAAATTTAGAAATAAGAATCATGTCATTTGGAGTTCGTATGCAAAAGATATAAGGGAAACAAATAAATAGAAAAAAGAAAAAGAAAAAAAGGATTTTTTTTTCTAACGGGCCGGCCCACCTGGACCGACCGACGCACTGTATGTGACCGATGGTTGTCCCATTTGCTTTAAAAACCGTGCGATTCGGTTTTTCCTAAACCTATCTCTATTCAAACTCTCGTAACTTTTTATCTATAACTCCGAATCGACTTCCGTTTGTTTCTACTTGTTCCCTACTCAAAATCCTATCTCCCCACCGTCCTAAACCTCCATATAAACTCGTGGAGCCACAACTGTACGAGTTCCTCTCTTCGAAATCCCGAATCTACATATGTCCGAATCTTATTTCGCTTTTTAACCCATCTAGACTTCGTTGTTTGCCTTCAGTCAAAAAACGAAAGTTGTAGAACGCGTAGAAATATTTCAATCCCGACCAACCTCACCTCTTTTCATCCACCACAGCCGGAGAATTTCGTATCGCAATATTTCAGATCTTACGGTGTAAATCCAAGATGTACTCGCGCTCGTTTCTTCAAATCCAAATTCCTTTGGTGAGAAGGTAGGAATAATGATTCCCCACAACTTTCGTGTTCTAAGTTTTTCAATTTGACCTACGGATTTGTCTCTCTAACACAGATCTGTTTCTTGTCTATTCTGAGCCAAAATCGGGTCAATCTCTTCTTCTAGCCACCGGATCCTATCCAGAGGGTCAAGATCCAATCAAACCGGTGCGTGCCATGTCGTCATCCCGGTCAGCTTCCTCATCAACGCCACGTCAACGTCAGGTCAACATCTAGTCCCAGTCAGCATGCAAAGTCAACATGTCCAGTCAGCGGAATATTCCCTGGAATATTCTGTTCGAATTTAAAATTGCATATTATAGATCTAACTTGTAAAATTCATTAGAAATTCATACCACGTCCAAAAATTGCGTATAATATATCAAATTGAAGATAATTTTACGTAGAATCATCTTATCAAAATATATCCAAATTTTACTATACGTGGTTACTGCAGTAATTTAATTAGTTTTAATGGTCTTTTAGGTTAATAAATTCATAAGAAATTATCTGTAACTCCGAAAAATATGAACAATATATTAAATTGAAGCTACTGTAATGTACATTAATAATATCTGGTTGGATCTAGCCTTTGCCGATTATTTAACCAGTAGCATTTTAATTAGTTTTAATGGCTTTATAAATCATTAAATTCATAGTAAATTAATTGCTTGTCACAAAAATATAAATGATATACCGATGGAAAGCTGGTTCCATGTAGATCATCAATATGCAATTAGTTTAGCCTTTGACTGTAAGGTTTTACCGTGAAGATTTAAATGGTTTAATGGCTTATTTAGAGTAATAAATTCATAAGAAAATAAATACTATTCAGAAAATTACAAATAATATGTCCCTGAATACAGATATAATTTTAGTTTGATTTTTAGACAACGGAAACTCTATGAATCATTTAAAACCCATTAAACACTATTTAAATCATACAAAAAGATCTATAACTCCGATTAGGGTGAATCCAAGTGCTAAGGTTTTGTATTGACAATATCTATACATAGAAATTGCATGACAAATTATTTGGTACTGTTAAAATAGAAACTCATACAGAAATATTTAAACCCACTGAAATAGTGTTTTAATCATAGGAAAATATCTATAACTCATTTTTAAGTGATTCAAATTGCCACTGTCTCTAAATTCATTACCTATATCCAGTAGCATCTAGTTCACAATTTAATACGACATAAACATATTTAGTTCAATTAAAGTGGTATACACCATATTAAATCGATACAACTTTAGTAATAAAAGCTTTAGTGCAATAAATGACTTTCCACATGCATCATGTAATCTAATTATGTTCAGAACACTAAATGCAACCATTGTGACTCATTAAATCATCATGCATGCATATGTTCATCATTGTTTCTTGTAATGTTGCACCGTTGTATGTTTGCAATGTTTTGAATGGTGTTTGTTGTGTTTGCTTCAAACGTTAGATTGCGAGGAGTGCAACTACTATGATTGCAACTACTATGATTGCAAGTATTGTGGTTTTGACGAGTGCAACCATTATATCTATGAGGATTGTGAGGATTATCTAATCGACTACATCTACATCAAAGGCAAGTGGTGCTATCTTGGTCATAAATGTCCTACTGTTTTCCTATGCATTGTAGATGTTTTTTTGTAGAATTGCATATGTAGGAATTGATGTGTATATGCTATGCTATGTCCCATATTATTCCCTAGCATTCCTTGTTTATGAGCCATCGTATTGGTAGATTGCTTAGCTATGCTATTTAGACGAGGAAGGGAATCACATCATGAAAAGTTATATGTTTTGAAAGGCTTATGTTTTGCTAAATGACAAACCAATATGTTTTAATGAACCACCTGGGCGGAATGGCATTGATTGGGTCATCGAGTGTGGATTTATGGTGGGGAATTCCGCCCAGGACACTGAGAAAGGATTGGTTTCTTTGTTTGGAAGATTTCGTGTGCAACCATGTGCCAATAATGGAATGGGCGGTTGGTTGAACTCAGTAGGTTGTGGTAACTCGAACCCGCGTATCCAGAGATGTAGATAGTGTAGGTTGGACCGGTGCGCGTCGGGATTGGGGAGCTACTTCCCAAACGGTTCCTTCTTGGACTTCTCCCTATCATCACCCAATATGAGAGTGGTGTTACGAGCTGGGCTAGCCAAGTCACATGGGTAAAGTGTACTAACCCCTGCAGGGTGTATAAACTAAGTGCTTAGCCGTGTCCCCGGTTATGGACAATTTGAGCGACCTGATACTTATGCTATGATATTTCTCACTCATCCTTATTTCTTAATTACTTAAAACTTGTTGGGTGAACATAATTGGGTAGGAGCACCTGGGAGTGAACCAGAGTGTCCTATTTATCGTATTGGAAAACTACTTTGTTACAAATGTTAGGATAAAACTGTTGCTTTGTGCAAATGAGCCTGAACTCCACTTGGCCAAATAAGCATGTAGTTGATAAATCTGTTGTTAACCACTTTATCCTACTTGCCATACATTCAATGTATTGACCATTCGTGGCTGCAATGTTTCATGTTGCAGGTTATATCGTATCTGAGTGATCGTTCATAGGTCGCGAGACTCCACTCAACAATTGTTCGCCTGTGGCACATTTGAAGGATGGATATCTACCTTGTATTCGTTTTCCGCTGTGTACTTGTATAAATAATGTAAATTCTGGATCATATTCGTTGTATTTATGATGCACAGTTATATTTGGTATCATTTTGTACTGTGTGTGCCAGTGAACCGATCCAGGGATTGCCACTATACACATGAACTCAGCCTTATCAGGCGAGGGTGTTACAATGAGAGAGGCCTTGGTGATCTAGGGTTTAGAGGGCACCAAGGGGAGAGTGTAGCCGGCGGCTAGGGTTTGGGGATCACCACAACTCGCCGAGTTGGAGGTGCCCTAGGCGGTGGCAACACAAGGTGGTGGTGGCGCCGGCGACTTGGAGGAGAGGGCTAGGGTTTTGGGTGTGAGGGGTAGGGGGCGCCCTACCCCTCCTTATATAGGTGGAGGGTGGCCGGTTGGGATTCTCCCTCCACCAAGCAAACTTGCCATTTGACTTTTTCAAATTGGCGTTTGACTTTCAAAATAGGATTTGATTTCTTCCTTTATTTTGCCCAGCCAAGTGACCTAGTACATGATGCAACCATTCCATATTGTCATGACACATTCATGTACCCTTCCCCTCCGGAGTTCCGGACCTTCCGGACCCTTCTAGAACATTCCCGGTGAAAACACCGGAATCATTCCCCAACTCCGAAACGGGACTTTCCTTATATGAATGTTATTCTCCGGACCATTCCGGATCTCCTCGTGATATCCCGGATCCCATTCGAGACTCCTAACAACATTCGGTCTCTTACTCATCATTCCATAACTACTCAACAACATCGAATCCTTAAGTGTGTCTCCCTACGGTTCGTGAATTATGCGGACATGACCGAGACACTTCTCCTATCAATAACCAATAGAGGAATCTGGAAATTCATATGGCTCCCACATATTTCTACGATTACTTTGCGATCGAATGAACCACTTACATACGATACCAATTTCCCTTTGTCTCACGATAGTTTACTTATCCGAGGTTTTGATCGTCGGTATCTCTGCATACCTAGTTCAACCTCTTTACCGATAAGTACTATTTTCTTGTTCCCGTGATATGTGATCCCTTGTGAGAGAGTCACATGCTTGCAAGCTAATTGGATGACATACCACCGAGAGGTCCCAGAGTATATCTATCTGTCATATGGATGGACAAATCCCACTCTTGATCCATGTGCCTCAACCCATACTTTCCGAACACTCAATGCCACCTTTATAGCCACCCAGTTATGGTGTGGTGTTTGATGTAATCAAAGCATCCTTTCGGTGATGGTGATTAACATGATCTCATGGTCGAAGGAATTAGGTTACTATGTATCAGAAAGCTTATAGCAAATGAACTATATTAAATGACTTGGTCTTTATGCTATGCTTAACTATAGGAGTATGTCCATCACATCATTCTCCTGATGATATGACCCTTTTGCTAATAACATCTCTATGTTCATGATCAGGAAACCATGATCATATATTAACCAACAAGCTAGTTTAACAAGAGGCTTTACTAGGGACTCTTTTATGTTTACAAATCACACAAGTATTAATGTTTCCTGTTAATACAATTATAGCATGGTATGTAAACATTTATCATAAGTACGAAGATATGATAATAACCACTTTATTATTGCCTCTTAGGCATATATCCAACAGTCTCCCACTTGCACTAGAGTCAATAATCTAGTTTCAAACCTTTGTGTATTCAGCACCTATGGCTTTCCGGTGTTGTATATACATGATTGCTAGTGGTCAACTGATCTCCGGATCTGACACTTCCAGGTCCGTGTGTAATTGCATGTCTTTGCGTCTCTACGCATCACTCATTCTCTAATGAGATGGCTTTGTATAAATTTGGTCCTTTGGTGAGACCTTTAGTTCTTTGGGGTTAAAACATGTTGATAATATTGTCGTACAATATATCTTCATAGTATTATACCGCTGTGAACTACACCTAGTTTGATAACAAACTACTTGACACAAATGCCCTCTTTAGTTGCTATAATAGCAGTCATATACTTAGCCTTTTGTTGTAGTATCTGTCATAATGTCTTAACTTTGGAACTCATCCAAATCCGTTATGGAACTTACTTTCCATCATATTGTGCCACCCTTAGTTTAGATTGAGATAAACTTAATTTGTACTTTGTGACAAAACTAGTATAAATGTAATTCATTTACAATGAACTAACCATCTATTTGTCACTTATACGAAATAATATATTCTTAGTTCTTTTACATGATCATAAGAATATATTTACTATCGTCCAATGATCATTTTATGAATCATTCTGGTATATGCTCAAAACATTTAGAGCATGGGACATATATGGGTTTGTACATATCATAGTATGATTGATATAAATACTCTTTGTGATTTCATACATCAAGTATCAATCTATACTTGAATCTTTGTTTCACTTACCAAGTGTCAATATACTTGAATATATCATCAATATTGAACTCATTCAATCCTTCCTGTGCGACAAGAACCTTTCTTGTAGTTTCTATATTGAACTCATTCAATACATCATCTATGTACTTTCGGCACAACCATATGAGCGTCTATTGATGCCAAATATTTGGGTTTTGCCTAAGTCTTTCATCGGGATGAAATTCTTAATATGTGTTAATAAAAGATACATCATTTCCAATCAACAATATGTCTTCCACATAATGTATTAGAAACATGTCTTAGCGCTCCCACTTAATTTCTTGCAAATGCAAGCATCTTCATTGTCTCCGATGAAATTAAACTCTTTTAACAGTTTCATCATAGTGAAGATTCCAACTCCGCGATGCTCACTTCAACCATTGAAGTTTGCATATGCTTTTAGCATCTTTTGAAATAACAAAACCCTATGGACCGTGTTATGCACATGTCCTAGGTAACAATTCTATTAGAAGAACTTGTTTTGTTTATTCAACTACCACATAACAAAATTATATGTAGTGGTTGCTACATTAATTCGTCTAGACTAAATATCGCTAGGAAAGATCAAATCTTGTAATAATAAACCTTTGAACATTGTTGCGAACTTTTCCCAACATGTCGACTATTTCATAGATGTGAAACATCCATGTCTATTTCTTTATAGATCAAAAACACGACTGTAAGGTCTTACACCTTTCTCGAGGGTCCTTCAAGTTCAAAGCTTGATTTCTCGTGTATGGAACTATCACGGATTTTATGGCTTCAAGCCATTTTACGGAGTCAGGGCCCATCATCGCTTCTTTGCATGTAGTCTGTTCATTATTCTCAAATAATGATTCAACCCTCAAATCTTGGTATTTGATTGTTTACCCGACCTACTTTTTTCAATAGAAACTTTGAACTCCGTAACCACAACCTTTGAGGCACATGAGTCATGAGCATTGTTGCTGCCTCCGGAACACTTTTTGGCGCTGCGCAACTTTTCACATACAGCTAATGTTCTTTTAACCTTATCAAAGTTCTATTGTCCTCCAACTTAACTTTTCACAAAAAATTCCTTCTCAAAGAAACTTGACGTTCTAAGCGACAAACATTTTTGTCTTCGATGTTATGGAGGAATACTCAATTATTATTCAAAATAACATACGAAGATATGTTCATCCGATTTTGGTTGCAAACATCTTTCTTATGCATAGCATAACAATTTTTAAGAAAGGACAACTTGGGTTTAATCCCAAACCATAACTTTATATGGTGTCAATTCAACGGATTATGATGGAGCTCTTTTCAGTTGAAAAACGGTAGTCTCTAAAGCTTTTTAATCTTTAAAATATAATGGAAGTTTTATGAATTACACCTTTGATCTTACCATGTCAAACAAGGTTTAATTACATATATCGAACGCTCCATACTCTTATGGTGTTTCGGGAAATGCAAATCCACGGAACGATTCCTTAAATCTTAGGTATTATGCTAAACTTGTAACTCAAATATCTTCCTTTATGATCTTATCATAAACTATTTATATTCTTGTTACAATGATTTTGCACTTCATCTTGAAAGTCTTTGAACTTTTCAAATGTTTCATACTTCATCCTTATTAAGTAAATATTCATATATTCACTCAAATTTTCGGAGAAAGCATATGAAGTTGAAATCCATCGCTCTTGACTACTCATAATGGACTTCATACAACAATATGTACAAGTTCCAATAAGCTAGTCATTCGTTCCCTTTTGGCCTATGAACAAAGTTTTAATTATCTCTAGGAAAGTTTCACAAGCGTCATTTGATCAAAAATCAAAAGGACTCCAAAATTTCATCCACATGGAGTTTCTTCATGTTTTGTTTCCAATATAATTTAAACGGCGATGTCACTTCCTAAGTGATATTTCAATAAATTTGTCTTTCGACATTTTTAGCACTAGTTTTATGGATGTGATTTCTCCAACGACATTTGTGAATCATCCATCTTTTATGGATTATGACAATTATTTGAACAACCCTTTTGTTCTCATAATACCTGATAAAACAAATCTTGAAGGCAAGCTTTGATGTTTAACAAGCAGCACAATAACCCTTTATTTGTTCTCGATGAACATCATCACATATTCTTTTGCTAGTTACTTAGGCCATTGTAGTTCATGAATTGTGTTGTTTCGTATGACGATTCACACCAACAAATTCAGTATCAAATACTTAAGAACCACATTGTTTAATAAGAAAATAATATAGCCATAACATGTATATCAGCTGAATAATTCTAGTCTTTTATTTTCTGCCATATATTTATGAGATTCTCTTTCAGTATTTCCTTTTCTATTTGAAAGAATCTATCAACATCAATAGTGGAGCCATATATATGACACATATTCCAAAGGATGTATAGTTAAATACCAATGTCTTTGGACTTGCACTTTGAAGTAGATCACCATCATCAAATGTTTGGTGTTCTTTCAAATTCCTTTCTTTAGTAATCTCTTGGTGTAGTAAACATTTTACCTACATCAAATATTCACCCTTATCATGGAATTATCCACGATCAAGCTACTTTTAGCTTATAACGATGAATCGCGAGTATAATGTTGCTCTCCAAAACCTTTTGGTGGATTAGCACAACTAGTGTCTCCAACCTTTTGCAAATTCTCATCAAATATGAGAAGATGACCTTTGCCATATTATACTCTATCATGTTGCAACTAAAACTTCGTTTCAGATATCACAATATCTTCCACGCATCATGGTTTCTGAAACAACTCTTTCAGATCCTAGATAACCTTGATATTAAGAAAATCCTTTGAATATCAAGAATCATGGAGACAAACATGATACTCATACACTAACACTTGGAATTGTCACTCTTGATTTAATACCAATTATTAAACTTCATGGAGTAACCAGAACTTACTGAAAGTTTGCAATAGGACTTTTAAACTTTAGATTAACACTTCAAAACAATACGATACCAGTTCGTAAAGTAACTAACCAGAATTCTATAGTTCTATCATCTCAATTATAACTAAGCGCAAGGTGGTAACCGGATGCCAATGACTACAACAATTATGCAAATTCACTTTGATTTAATTTATGATAAATAGTGTTCATCTTTTAATCATATTGCCATTAAACTCCCACTCAAAACAATATCCCTCACATTGTTTTAGTGATCACACGAACCAAATCCACCACATCAAAACCGATCATCACGAGAGTTGATGTAGCTTCAATGGCGAACAATCAACATGTTCATCATATATACTATATGACTCATGCTTTACCTTTCGGTGATCCGTGTTCCGAGACCATGTCTGTACATGCTAGGCTCGTCAAGATCAAACCTTAGCTTCCGCATGAGCAAATCTGGCTTGCTCACGTTGTATACACTCGCAGAATCTAACACACCCGATCATCACGTGGTGCTTCGAAACAACGAGCTTTAGCAACGGTGCTTACTAAGGATGAACACTTTAAAACTTGAAATTGTGTGCTTGAGGGATCATCTTATAATGCTACCGTCGTGAACTAAGCAATACAAGTTGCATAAAAGGATTAACATCACATGCAATTCATAATATGTGATATGATATGGCATTTCTTCTTGTGCTTCCGATCTCCATCTTCAAGCACGAACATGATCTCCATCATCACCGGTGTGGCGTCAAGGTCAATGGCGCCGCTTCATGGTTGTCTTCCACTAGCATCAACTATTACAACTATCTTGAATAATAGTCACGCAGGACTTAACGGATTTAAAAGACAACCATATGGCTCCTGCCGGTTGCCGACTTACAATAAGGAACATTGCATACATCATATATAATCACAATCATGGCCATATCACATCACAGCACACCCCTGCAAAACAAAGTTAGACGCCTCTAATTTTCTTTGCATGTTTTACGTGGTTTGGGGCTTTCAATAAGTGTCATTCTAACTTACGAACAAGAACCACAACATTGATACTAGTATTGTCAATCACCCATTGTAAATTGAATCTTAACTATGTTGGGAGAAACAGGCAGCCACAAAGCCACTTATGCAATACAAGTTGCATGTCAAGCGTGGAGCAAGTCTCATGAACGATGTCATGTAAGGTTAGCCTGGGCCGCTTCATCCCACCATCCCGCAAGATGCAAAGTACACAAGAAGCAATCGACAACAAAAGCATCAACGCCCACAATGACCATTGTGTTCTACTCGTGCAACAGATCTACATATAGACAGGGCTCTGATACCACTGTAGGGGTTTGTAGCATGGAAAACAAAAAATTTCTACCGCATGAACACACAATCAAGATCTAATCTATGATCAAGCCAAGATCTATCTACTAGATTGTAGCAACGAGTCGATATAATACTAACCCTCGAAGATCCAAAGCGGTTAACGAGAGCAGATTCGCGTGGGTGATGTAGTCGTACACTTGCCGATCTCAAGATCGCGTAGACTATCCTTCCGGTGCTGCGTTCCGGCAGCGCTCCCGCAGTCGGTCACACATTCGGTACTCGATGAAGACCTTCCTCTCCCTTGTTCCAGCAGGCAGCGGAGGTTGTATCACTCTCCTTGCGATTCCGGCAGCACGACGGCGTGGTACCGGAAGTAGAGGGGAGATCTCGCAGGGCTTCGCCTTAAGCCGGAGCGATTATGGTGGAGTATGAGAGAGGCCTTGGTGATCTAGGGTTTAGAGGGCACCAAGGGGAGAGTGTAGCCGGTGGATAGGGTTTGGGGATCACCCCAACTCGCCGAGTTGGAGGTGCCCTAGGCGGCGGCAGCACAAGATGGTGGTGGCGCCGACGACTTGGAGGAGAGGGCTAGGGTTTTGGGTGTGAGGGGTAGGTGGCGCCCTACCCCTCCTTATATAGGTGGAGGGTGGCCGGTTGGGAGGAGGGAGTCCTCCCCCAACTCGGCCTCCTTGGCCAGCGGGTGGAGGGAGGGGAACTCCTCCCCAAGTAGGTTTCCTACTCTCCCTCCACCAAGCAAACTTGCCGTTTGACTTTCAAACTAGGATTTGATTTCTTCCTTTATTTTGCCCAGACAAGTGACCTAGTACATGATGCAACCATTCCATATTTTCATGACACATTCATGTACCCTTCCCCTCCGGAGTGCCGGACCTTCCGGACCCTTCTAGAACATTCCCGTGAAAACACCGGAATCATTCCCCAACTCCGAAACGGGACTTTCCTTATATGAATCTTATTATCCGGACCATTCCGGATCTCCTTGTGATATCCCGGATCCCATTCGAGACTCCGAACAACATTCGGTCTATTACTCATCATTCCATAACTACTCAACAACATCGAATCCTTAAGTGTGTCTACCTACGGTTCGTGAATTATGCGGACATGACCGAGACACTTCTCCGATCAATAACCAATAGAGGAATCTGGAAATTCATATGGCTCCCACATATTTCTACGATTACTTTGCGATCGAATGAACCACTTACATACGATACCAATTTCCCTTTGTCTCATGATAGTTTACTTATCCGAAGTTTTGATCGTCGGTATCTCTACGTACCTAGTTCAACCTCGTTACCGATAAGTACTATTTTCTCATTCCCGTGATATGTGATCCCTTGTGAGACAGTCACATGCTTGCAAGCTAATTGGATGACATTCCACCGAGAGGGCCTAGAGTATATCTATCTGTCATATGGATGGACAAATCCCACTCTTGATCCATGTGCCTCAACCCATACTTTCCGAACACTCAATGCCACCTTTATAGCCACCCCGTTACGGTGTGGTGTTTGATGTAATCAAAGCATACTTCCGGTGATGGTGATTAACATGATCTCATGGTCGAAGGAATTAGGTTACTATGTATCAGAAAGCTTATAGCAAATGAACTATATTAAATGACTTGTTCTTTATGCTATGCTTAACTATAGGAGTATGTCCATCACATCATTCTCCTAATGATATGACCCTGTTGTTAATAACATCTCTATGTTCATGATCAGGAAACCATGATCATATATTAACCAACAAGCTAGTTTAACAAGAGGCTTTACTAGGGACTCTTTTATGTTTACAAATCACACAAGTATTAATGTTTCCTGTTAATACAATTATAGCATGGTATGTAAACATTTATCATAAGTATGAAGATATGATAATAACCACTTTATTATTGCCTCTTGGGCATATCTCCAACACTCCATGCATACATACAATCCCGTTCATGTAGATCTTGGCTAACTTAGCACTTGTATAGGTTGTCTTCATAGGTATGAAATGAGCCACTTTAGTTAGGCGATCTACCACAACCCAAATGGAATCGTATCCAGATCTAGTTCTTGGCAGTCTGGTGATAAAATCCATACCAATCTTATCCCACTTCCAACCAGGAATATGTAGTGGTTGTAATAACCCTGCCGGTTTATGATGTCCCACCTTCACTCGGCTACACACATCACACAAGGCAATATGCTCTGCAATATCTTTCTTGAGGTTGTTCCACCAAAATCTTTCCTTCACATCCATGTACATTTTGGTGTTACCTGGATGAATGGAATATGGTGAGTTGTGTGCTTCTTGAAGAATTAGTTTCCGAAGCTCCGGATCTTGCGGAATGCAGATACGTTTTCCATACCATAAAGTGCCATGTTCGTCTTCATGGAATCCTTTAGCTTTCCCTTTGCTAATTTTCCCTTTTATCTCTTCAATTTCCTTGTCCAACTTCTAGGCTTCTTTGATTTTGTCCAACAATGTGGGTTGAACATCCAATGACATGAGATGTCCTTCAGGTACTATCTCCAATCTGAGATCTTTGAATTGGGCACACAGATCATCTAGAAATTCTCCCTTAGTAAGGCCATTCACATAAACCTTATGGCTTAAAGCATCCGCTACAACATTTGCTTTACCGGGGTGGTATTGCAAACTCAAGTCATAGTCCTTGATGAGATCAAGCCATCTTCTTTGTCTCATATTGATTTCTTTCTGAGTGAAGATATACTTCAAACTTTTGTGATCTATGAACACTTCACAATGCTTTCCCAAAAGATAATGTCTCCATGTTTTGAGTGCATGGACAACAGAGGCTAACTCTAAGTCATGAGTAGGATAATTCACTTCATGAGTTTTGAGTTGTCTCGAGTCATAAGCCACAACTTTCCCTTCTTGCATAAAAACTCCACCCAATCCTTGGTGAGATGCATCAAAATAAACTTGGAAATCCTTCTCCAAATCTGGCAGACATAAGACTGGGCTGACACTAGTCTCTTCTTCAATTCCTGGAAACTGACTTCACAACCTTCAGTCCAGTCAAACTTCTTATCTTTCTTAAGTAACTCCGTCATTGGCTTTGCTACCTTTGAGAAATTCTCAATGAACCTTCTATAATATCCTACCAAGCCTAGGAAACTACAAACTTCTTTCACTAACTTGGGAGATTCTCATCAGTTATAGCTAACAACTTTGCGGGATCGATAGCTATACCATCTCCCGACACAATATGTCCGAGAAATCCAACTTCATTCAGCCAGAATTCACACTTACTGAACTTGGCATATAGTTTGTGCTCCCTGAGTTTCTCAAGTATCAATCGCAAATGCTCTTCATGTTCTTCTTACTCTTGGAATAGATCAAAATGTCGTTGATGAATACGACAACAAACTTGTCAAGAAATTCCATGAACACTTTGTTCATCATGTTCATGAAATAAGCTGGTGCATTTGTCAAACCAAATGGCATCACGGTGTACTCATACAAACCATACCTAGTGGTGAAAGCAGTCTTAGGTATGTCTTGCTCTCTAATCTTTAACTAAAAGTAGCCTGATCGGAGATCAATCTTTGAGAACACACGGGCTCCTTCTAGCTGATCAAATAGATCATTGATTCTAGGCAAAGGATACTTGTTATTTATAGTCACCTCATTGAGTGAACGGTAATCTATGCATAACCTTTGACTTCTATCCTTCTTCTCAACAAACAGAACTGGTGCACCCCAAGATGAAGAACTTGGTTGAATAAATCCTTTCTACAACTATTCTCCAAGTTGTTTCTTGAGTTCTTTCAACTCATCAACTGACATCTTGTAGGGTCTCTTTTCTATTGGTCCTGATCCTGGCAGTAAGTCAATCAGAAACTCCACATCTCTGTCTGGTGGCATTCCTGGCAACTCTTCTAGAAACACATCTGGATATTCTTTCACAACTGGTACATCATCTATGCTAACCCCCTTAAGAGAATTTAGCTTACTCCCTTTTGATTCAAAGTTAGACTTGAATCTAATCCTTTTCTTATCCGAGATCGTGAGTGTAACAGTATGATTGGCACAATCTAGTACTCCCTCATACTTAGTCATCCAATCCATGCCCAAAATAACATCCAATCCTTGGGAATCTAGGATTATCAAACTAACTGGAAACTTATACTTTCAAATTCTATCACTAGATCATGACAACCAAAATTCACTATCATCTCTCCTTCGGGAGAGCTTACTTTTATAGGACAACCAATAGTTTCAGTTGGAAGTCCATTTTTATCAAAAAAAATCTCTTGATATGAATGAATGCGATGCACCGGTATAAAAAAGAACAAGTGCTGGAAAAGAATTAAGCTTGAACTTACCAGCCACAGCATCAGACTCTTCATATATTTCTTCCACATTGATGTGGTTCACTTGTCCCTTCTGGAAAGGGTTGGGCTTGCTGGATCCTTCAACTTTCTTTTCTGGGCATTCATTTGCATAGTGCCTAGTTTTCTTGCATTTGAAGCACTCAACCTGAGTGATATCTCTTTTAGCAGGCTGACTCCCATTACCATTTCCACTATGGTGGCTCTTGTGTCCACTCTTGTGGTTCTTATACTTTTCATTGTCATGACTGTGATGATGCTTGTTGTCATGGTGACGGTTATGGTTGTGATGGCTGTTATACTTCCCATGTTTGTGGAATCCAGAACTTCCACCCTCATTATTATGGGAACGCTTGTGAGACGATCCCGAGCTGTGCTTATCAAAGTTATGCTTCCTTTTCCTGCCCTCAACCTGCACTACAAGGAATCTGACTATATATGACCCTCTATTTTCGTCACAAAATCGTCATAATAGTCCGTTTATGACGATTCTATGACGATTTTGAGATCGTCAAAAGCTGGGCGTCGCAAATGAACTATAACGATGATTTTAGTGAAATCGTCATAACCATCTATGACGATATTGGATCGTCATAACCATTATGACTATCCAATATCGTCATGGGCAAACTGGCCTCGCCATGTCAGATCCTAAGTGGCTAAGCCTACGTGGCACACAATCAGCCCGGTCCATTTATGTCATTTGTATGGGCCAAGCCCAATAATGTGGTCCATCAAATTTTCTATAAAACTCGGTTGATTACTTGGGCCAAGCCCAACATGTCGGCCTTTCCTACATTCAGGGCCTTGGCATTTTTAAGGTCCATTTCTTTTTCATTTTCAACCATTTACTCAAAATTGTACATTTCTCTAGTCCAATGTTGGACGGGCCGTAGCGTTTTTTAAGCCCATCTAGCATTTGATTTATTTCAGACATACATGTAGAAAATAGAGAATATTTTTTAAACACAACCCAAATAACATTATTTTCCACGAATGATAACGAAAAATAAAATATATATTACATTCAGGACATAGTGTACGCCACCCAAGAATATATATAACTGCTACAAATGTACAGTGTGGTATACTACAACAATTGCATCGTTCGAATCGGCCAGATAAATATAAAGCTTCTAAAAATATCACCATCTACACTCTGTTGAGTACTGAATCCCTTTGCTTCTTCCACCTTCAGCTTGTAGCTCTTATAAAAGAGAGGAAATTGGTTATAGCACAACAAAAGCAACATATTCAAAGAATAACATAGACTATTTGTATACTAGCAGCTATATAAACAATACTTGATTTTATTTTCTGCTGCAGTAACAAAAACATGGTTTGAATTAGCAAAATAGCAAATGAATAACAAAAATGACAACAACACCAAATATAGGTCCAACATTGTCTCCCATTTTGACTATATGTATGTCCAAAATTATAATCAGGCATGAAGTAGGAGGTTATTATTTGTTCTATTACAACACTTGATTGCATTTGTACATTCATTCTTTTACATACATTGCATGCCTCCTTGGTATGTACTGGGACTCTATGAACTATATTGTAAGTTACACAAATAGGATTAATACAACCATGACATGAACCTCACAAATAGTATCTAAACACATAATTCACCGGGAGATGCATATCCTATCATCATTCCAACAAGAAGGGAAGACATGAACACACCAGGGTAGAAGGTAGGACAGAAGTACTCACCCGGATCCCTGGTTGTAGAGGTTGAGGAAGACAGCAAGGCACTCGACGAAAGGCTAGAGGCAGGTGAGCGCAATCTTCTGATGTATGGTCCCATGGCGGTGATGGCGACCCAAGGTACTGCTGTCCTAGGAGCACGGTGTGGAGCCAAAAGAGTAGAATACTTATTGAAGTAGGCATTTGGTAAAATCTGCAGGAAAGAAAGCTAACTCAAAAGGAAGAACTAGAACCACACACCATGAAACATACAAAAAGAGACTTAATAAATAAGATTTTTTTAACATTACCATGCTTAACTAACAGCGGAATACAATTTGAGGAATTCTTAAAGCATAAACAAACAAGTGTAACACACATATATATACAGATCATGGATGCATGCAGTAGCTCACAATATTGAGGCTATAAATTATGTTCAGATAATGTAAGAGAACGACTTACTTGTATAGCTAGCAGGAGACTTTCTTATACTAATTAGATAGTCATCATAGGCCAAGTGTAAACTACCAGATTCAATTAGAGACTGAACTAATTAGAACTAGGTTGCACCACGTAGTACTTAGTTTTGTAAAAAAAACATCAGGAGTTAATATACCTGCTCTTCTCTTATAGTCGGCATATTTCTTAGACTAGAATATTACCATGAACCAAATTGCCGATCAACCAGGCCATACGTACACACTAAAGAATTCAAGGCATGACCTGTACAATCCACACAAATATCATTTTTACTTGCATCATGCATTTTAGCCGAGCAAGATCCGTAAAGATCAGGACCAAGTACTTAGAATCAAACACTTGTAACTTTATAACTATGACAACAATAAAATGACTGAGCTCACAGATACACACCAGCTGGCACAATTCATATACATGATTTTGTTCTACAAATTCATCTATCCCTAGTTCAATTGTTGGCTATAAAGTTCACGAAGATAAGTAGCTATTGATTTAACAGGGTTGTCTTGCAGCGGGTACAGAGCGACAACAGCATGGATTGAATAGCGGGTACAGAGTGGCGGCAGACCGACGATATTGATGTTGAGCAGTTTTTTTTTCAGTAGGGGTAGCTATACAACTATGATTATATAGAAACAAGTATAGCACTAGGGCTAACCATTTAACAGGCCTTATCATAGCTTAGGCATAAAAGAAAATCTACTTTATCTAGCATTTAGAATAGGCCTGGCAGTTTCAGACTTGTTACAATACGAGAAAGGTTTGAAATTTAGACCACTATTCTCTAACGAAGCATCATGGTGAAAATTATCCATACTAAGAAAAAATTATCCCATTCTCTCTCTGTTCTATCCATTCAAACCAAACAAGCATCCGTAGACCCTAGCAAACTTCTATAGCACCCAGTCGCAGAGCAGAACAGAAAGGAGCAGAGGTGTGAGAGCCATATAGATACCATGAAGAGGTCGAGCTCCTCGCCCTCTGAGGGTCTGAGGGCCCAGCCGACAGCGTCAAGTGGGGGCAGGCGGGCCACGACCTGAGCGTCGATGCGGGGGAGCTGGTCGACGGGGGTGGCGACACAGAGGCAGGAGACGACCTCCTTCATCCATGGAGGAGCAGGGTGTGCAACATCAAGACATGGCACTGCTAGAAGGAAAGAAAGGCACAATTAGGTGGCCACATGACGCATCATGATCTCATGGCAACCGTAGGTGAGAGAATAATTATCAATGAGGGATATGAGAAGGTTTTGGAAATAAATAGACTCACATAAATACATACATAACCCGCAGCTATCTTATTGAATGAAAGGCACCATGTTGGTAACTAAACAAACCTCAAGAAGCAGAAGGTATGTTACCAGAATAATATTTATTTCTCAAATACACTCGAACCAGAAAGTATGTTACTAGAATATAATATTTACTTCTCCAATGGCCATAGTCATGCATATTGATACTACTTGATAATACTCAAGAGAATATTCTAAGGGAAAAAATCAAGATTGATATGGTCTAACTAAACTAATGCAAGCATGGTCTGATCAAACATCTAGAGTGGATGCATTATTTATTCTATCATAAACACAACCGTAACAAACAAATTAATGCCTTCATGCAAAGAAGAACAGATAATAACAACACTTTTGCACCAAAGGATATAAAACAGGTGCGATTATTTCACACTTATCACAGTTATCACCCCTTCTTTCTAGCTACAACCATGCATACATGGACCTGATATGAAAAACAACATTAAAGCACTAGATGCATTAAGAACGATAACTGGTTCATAGCATCATGAGCTACTGGAACACCAAATTCTTGACACCACTGGAACACCACGAGGAGGGCACCAACACCACCAGAACACCATTGGAGGGCACCACCAACACTGGAACAACAAGGTGTCATGGGAAAAACCGAATGTCAATAAGCATTCAACACAGATCAGTTCCTAGAATAGGCGTATGCATAAGAGAATCAAGGTATATACATATTTTATACCTATATGGCTATACATGAACTAGTAGTACTACTACTAACAAAATAATCCGAGGCATTGACAAATATTCATGACAACATGGGTACTGTTATGAGAGTGCATGTTTTAAGTAGTGTAAGCATGTTTAGACAATATCAGATTACTTTGTGCACATGGCAGCATGGGTTCCTCATGATTATTGAAAGTACCAACACAGATTATAATTACTTATCAGTGAACCATATAAGTAGACCACAAGTAGATGGATTACATGTGTTTTGATGTATATACAACTAACTAAATCACATTAGACTTATCCAGATAATAAAGCATCAAAAAACAAAGTTGTTAAACAAACACAAACTAATCTAGTACCTAAATCCGATGTCTTATTCGAAAGACCTGCAGCAAGAAAAACGTCCTACCCAAAGAAATCAATCAACAAAGAACTCATGCAAAGATTTACCGGTCTATAATCACACAACTATGCTTTATCATGTAATAAACACTAAAACAAAAATTAATTGGTACAAGTAGGCTCGTTCTTTCAGAGGTATCTAGATATGTGTATACCAAGCAGCAGAAGTTGGTCAATCTAGTGTATACCAAGCATTAGAAGTTGGGCAATTATGTGCATATGAACGGAACTGAACCATCCATCTAGTCTAGTTATACTCAAAAGAGGAACACAAGAAAGAAAGAGCGAGAGATTTGTACTTGCTAGGAAGACAGGGGAGACAACAAAGCTGAAGAAGAACAGACCTGGACACCCTCCATCGTGCTTTTCAGCTAGAGGCGGCGCCTCGCTCGTGGAGGAGGTGGACACGAAGCTGGAGGAAGCGGGACTGGCCATGGGCCGCGAATCCGGGGTCGACGGGATCGAACATGGTGTGCAACGATAGGACCTCCGCATCCTCGAGGTCGTTGGTGCGGCCAGCGTCCTCGATGGAAGCTATGGTCCAGGTGGTTTCCGTGCTGATACACCACCACCCGGTGGTGTGGCTCCCGCCGCCATGGACGGAAAGGTCAAAAGGCGACCTCTACTCCTCTCTGTAGATCCGAGGCTTAGGCTAGGGTTCGGTTGGAGGCAAGGTTTGGTGGTTCCACGAGGTAGACGATGGGGATTCGGGGGAGGTGGACGGCGAGACAGTGAGTAGCCGGATTTGGCCGAGATCTAGCCTGGCGGCGGAGGTTGGGGCGTACAGGAATGACGAAGGAGAGGATGCAGCGCTTGGAGGTCAGGATGCTAGGGTTCGCTAGGTATGGATTCCTCTCGCGCCTATAGCCAGCTCATCCACCGGTGGTGTGCCAGGTCATTGATCCACGGCTGGTGTTCCACAGGTCACCATCTCATCCCTCCATCATGTTTGCATCCAACGGCTGGAATTTCCTTCGTCTTATATCTTGTCCTTCCTAGCACTATGATGATTTTATCTTATGCAATTACGACGTTTTTGAGAAAAAATCGTCATGATTTTGCTAGGTTTCGACCCTCCCAAACAGCCCATGACCATGTAGTCTAGAATCGTCATAAATTTATGACGATTTCATACACGGTCACTACCAAAGGGTCATAGTTTGACACATTCCTTGTAGTGTTGTTTCATCTTGTTTTCCAAGATGGTGGCCTTGTCACAAAGTGATTGCTATGTTGGGACATAGGCAACAGATAGCTGCAGGTTCAATTCATCATTCAATCCTTCGAGAAACTTCTCCTTCCTCTTGGCATCAGTATCAACCTCATCCAGTGCATAGCGCGCCAGATTGTTGAACTCCTCAACGTACTCAGCCACACTACGGTGATGCTGTTTCAGATTATGAAACTCTTTCTTCTTCAAGTTCATCACCCCTAATGAGATGTGGGAAGTGCGGAAACCATCCTCAAAGATAGCCCATGTCACATCCTCAAGGGGAGTGGTGATCTGAAAGTTATCCCACCAGGTTGCTGCTGGTCCTTCGAGCAGATGTGCTGTGAATCTGACCTTTTCTTTATCGGTGCAGCCAAAAGTGACTAGGTCCTTGTTCACGGAACGTAGTGAGTCATTGGCTACCATTGGATCAGTTGTTCCCGATAACTTGGCTGGCCTCAACCTCAAAAATCTCGTAAGCATGTCAAACGCTGGTGGAGGATTGTTGTTGTTGTTGTTGTTGTTGTTGTTGTTGTTGTTGTTGTTGTTGTTGTTGTTGTTGTTGCTGTTGCTGTTGCTGTTGCTGTTGCTGTTGTTGTTGTTGTTGTTGTTGCAAAGCTCCCGTCCTAATGAAGTAGGTTTTGCAAAGTTCCCGCTCGATCTCTGCCTCTAGGAGCTTGATTTCCGCCATCACCAACCATTTCCTTGTCGTTGTTGACCAGTTCCTCGTAGTTGCCGACCAGACCTCAGATACAAGAGCTCGAGCGTTTTAGGATCTCATCCGGGGGCTTAAGGTTGCCTTTAATAGGGTAATGATTGAGGTGCAAGAGGATTCATACGTGTTTTAGGTGCTATTTTTTGTAGACGGCGTCGATTAATAGCCGACCGATTAAATCAGTTAATTATCTGAATTCCGATTAGTCGCTACTCCCAAGCCAACCAAAAAGTTAATGATTACCGATTTCCTTACCATTAAAATATATATATATATTTTTAAAGTATATTTTAAAATAATTGTAATAATATTAATTTGGCATCGTATAAATTTATAGTTTTATCAAGCTAATTGATCAAATATTGTATAGATTGACTCTGATAAGATCTTATATGCAATCTAAATTGAAACGAAATAAGTAATAATTTAGACTAATAAATAATATATGTATGTTGTTAATCTAATTTACTCCCCCGTTATGCCGACGACCCACCTATTTTGATTCCCTTCCCCTGAGCCATAACACGTGTCAACGCCTAGCCACGTCGCACCCCACATGGACCCAGTTCCGTCTTCCCATCCCCACGCGACGCAGCACACCAAACACAAACTCGGTTCCTCCTCTTCCGTTTCTTTTCTTTCTCTTCCGTTCCTTCCTAGCTTGGTTTCTCTCTCTAGTTCCGCCTTTCTCTCTCTAGCTCCAGTCTGCAGGGCTGCATGGGCGCTGCTGCTACTCTGCTGCTTCGAGATCGCCGCCCCTCCTCCTACACTTCCTGCTGGTCCTGCACCCGCTCGTGATCGATGGTGATGGCCAGCGCCGGCGTCAACAACATGCCCGCCGGTCCCGGCGCCGGCCCTGAGGGGGCAGACCCCGCCGCTGAATGCCGCCTGCGCAGGCGCCGACGTCTTGCCTCGCTCCGCCACGTAGCCAGTACCTCCGCCGGCTCCGACGAAAGCGCGGCCGGCGGCGCCGGCGGCGAGGAGAAGGCGCAGACCACTCCGCCCTCCTCGGAATCCTCCTCGGAGGAGTCGGATGGCTCTGCCGCCGCCATCAACGTCGCTTCTGCGGTGGCGGGGCTGCCTGCGGCGACTGATGCTGGGGCGGCGGCGGTCTGGCCGGTGGCGTTCGGTTCCGTTGCGCTTGCGGGGCGGCTGCGGGAGATGGAGGACACGGTGTCACTGCACCCGAGCTTCTGCGTCTGGGCCGATGGCTCCCCCATGCACTTCTTCGCCGTCTTCGACGGCCACGGCGGCCCCCACGTACGTCACCTAGCTTGCCTCGTGTTCACCATTGAGTAGTACTGTAGTATTCTATGTGAAGGAAATTGCCGAAAAAAATATCTGCTTCATTTTGTACCGCCATACAATATCTCTACAAGTTAAATCCTAGTATTTGCGACATACAGTACTATACAGTTTTGGAGGGTAGAGTGCAGCAACATTGAATGGAATAATTGATTTGAGAAAGAAAAAGGCTGTCGAGGTCGTACCACACCACATTCCAATCGCTGTTTTGTTCCACCTGGCCACATTCTAGCGCCTTCCCTCCCAACTCCAACTCGACACGTTTCCATTCCCTTTTAGCTAATTTATACACGATCGATCGCAGGTGGCGGCGCTGTGCCGGGAGCAGATGCACGGCATCCTCGCAACGGAGCTCGCCGCCGCCGCGGAGCACTACCTGGCGCACCGTGACGAGGAGAGGTCGTGGCGGACGGCGCTGTCGCGGAGCTTCGCGCGCGTAGACGCGCTGGCGCCTGGGGCGTGCGCGTGCGGAAGGGCGACCGCGGCAGAGTGCGCGTGCCCGCTGTCGTCGGGGCAGAGGGGCGCTATCGTGGGGTCGACGGCCGTGGTGGCGCTCCTGGTGCGCGACCGCCTCGTCGTCGCCAACTGTGGCGACTCGCGGGCCGTGCTCTGCCGGGGCGCCCACGCCGTGCCGCTCTCCGAAGACCAGAAGGTACGCGCACGCGTGCTCCTATCCTGTAGCTAGCTTTCCTATCACGTCCGTACGCACCATGTTGTGCAGTAGTATAACAAAATGTTGTATGTACGCATCTGGCTTGGGGGAGTTTGACCCCTGCGCGACGATACTGTGGACGCCGACGAGAGAGTCTGCCAGAGTTGACTGTACGTTGACCCCAGGCCACCAAATGAGGTCGCAGCAGGTGTCGATCCTGGGGAAGCTTTAGGTACGTGTGGCCGTGGTTGGTCGCCGGAAAAAGGAAGACATCGCCCTCCATGGAGTTCACCTTGCTGGTCGCCGACACGTACCGCGCTGTAGGAGTATTATACTTCTACCAAGGAATGAAGTAACCGTACACATCGTTGTCTAAAAATAAACTTCAGATAACTAAAAATATAAGCACCGGTGGAGAGCAAGAGCAGAGTAGAAATAATTGGTACGCGCACGAGTATTAAAGCAGGCCATGCAGTGGCTGTGATGTAAATAACCCTCAACTTGACGGGCGCCTCGGGTTGACCGGTCGTTGTCGTGCCCCCTGTCCCCGGCGCGGCGCCACGTGGTGGGTTGCTGGCGAGAGAGATTCCTATACGACGAGGTCGCTTTCGCGGGGGGGTGTGGGGGGACACGTGGTGCTTCTGGTACAGGCACGTGGGGATACGCCAGTGGCCGGCGGCGGGGTGTGGGATTCAAAGCGCAGACGCTCCTGGGGCCCGCACCAGGATGGGCCCGCTGAGTACGGGTGGTGTGGTGGGCAGTGGCGCCACCTGTGATCACCTCCTCAGAAGAGAGAGAGAGGAGAGTGACTATAGAATTTGTATGGTTTAGATTTCGGAGAGGGACTTTGGTGACAGATGTATGGGCATGGCTCTGATCTCATCTCTCTCTCTTGCTTTTTTTTCTTACCTTTCTCTCTGATGGGAGTGCGGGGTCCTACTTAGGCAGCTCGAGAACTAGGAATTTTCTAGTGATAGAGAGAGGACTGCAAACGGTTTGGTAACTTTGCTTGGTTGGGCTATGCTGTGACCTTTGTGCCTGTGTGTGTAGTAGACTTTGCTGGGGTTAGCAAGTGCCTCAAAATCCGTGATTATTACTTGCTTTGCTTCTTCTAACCTTGCTTAATACTATGTTACACTTCTAACCTAGCTACAACTAGTTCACGGTATACTTAGCAGTGCACACTACTGTGTACACTAGCTGCAGGTGCTCTTCCTTTCTATGATCTTGACTACAGATGGGTTTTAGTGTTTATCGTGTACTATTATCTTTCTCCTTCGTTAATTAATTGCTATGAATTAATGGTCGAAATGTGCAGCCTGACAGGCCGGACGAGAGGGCAAGGATCGAGGCGGTGGGCGGCCGGGTGATGTTCATCAATGGGGCACGCGTCAGAGGGATCCTCGCCATGTCCCGTGCACTAGGTATGTATTTACGCACCTTGTTTTTTTCCCGCTATGCATTTATATATTCTTTGGCATTATTTGTGTGTTGTTGATCTATTTTATTTGCGAGAGAAAAGCATTCTTGTGTGTGCAGCCGGTAATTAGACTAGTTTTGCAAGTTTTAAATGAAAGTTGATGATCTTTGCTCGATGTATGTTTGTTTGTCATTTGCCTCTTGTCTTCCACCCTAGGCTAAACTAAAGCTCCTTTCTCAAGTAATTTCATAAGGCGCACGACTTTTAAAATTTTGTTTTTATGCAAGTGTTTTGTTCCCACCAACGGCCGGTGAGTTGAAGAAAACAAAAGTTCCAAAAGGAAATACGTTATTGAAATGTGATTTGATTTGTCGTGAACATTGCATCTTCTTAAGGAAATATAAGAATAACAGTTTTCTTGCAATATGCCAACTACGAACTTCTATCTGATAGAATACTATTACTAGTGGTTAAGCTAACCTACTAACTAAGAACCTTCCAAGTTTTGCAAGCATATACTAAAATAATGTTCCATATGTTTCGTGTCAGCAAGCTTACAAATACGACAATGACATGATCCTTAAGCTTTATGATAAAATTATATTTATGCATATAGCCAATTCGTTCAGCGAAGTTGTGGATAAATATAATAGATGCATGCAGTTCGGTGAAACTAAGATTTTTTTTCCATTCACCAACATTGTGTGTATTAGATTATGGATGGCGGAGATGGAACAAATAAGACCATCTTATAATCACCTTCTGGTGCATGCTAATTACTTGACAGTTGTTGAGTAGCTAGCTAGATAGCCAGTCACATCACTGGCTTGTTGCGCCATACCATTTGACTTAACTATCAAGAAAGTTAATCTCTGTTGTTGTGTTGTCCATCCCGCCCTAGCTTAGCCACTCAAAGTCTAACACTCCGGTGTGCGTCGATAGTGTTGTTTCAGTTAGTTACATTATCTGGTATGAAAAAGAAGAAACATAAAGTGGACACGGAAGCCACACATGTTCCTGTCCGATTCATCGATATGAAAGTGTTGTCTCACAAGTTTCTCTTGTAGCAATCATGCTAAATATGTAGGATAGGTGACTTCGGCTATTAGACTATCCATGTTATCTTCTGCTCTATGCTGACTGCTGAGCTACCTATAAGGATGTTACGCTATTCTAATTTGTGCCACCTTGTATAGCTTGAGGAAATAGCAATAGAGTCAACATCAAATCGATTTACTAAGAAACTGTGCATTGCGCCCTAACTGCATCCAGATTCTTTTGGGAAATCCAGGCTAAAATTTTGACTGGCTCTGGCATGTAAACCTAGTTAGAGCATGCAATGTATCAAACACAAAAATAAATGTAGTACTTTGATTATTTTACAGACTACCTTTTGAGGTTAGTACATATGTATTGTTGCTATTTCAAAATAGTGAGTGTAACTATAGATATGTACTCCCTCCGTTTCAAAATATAAGATGTTTTACCTTTGTGAACAAAATGTATTTAGACTTGTTTTAGTGTGTATGTTCATTAAAGTTTGGAGTGAATCTACACACTAAAACAAGTCTAGATACATTTGCTTCACAAAGCTAAAACATCTTATATTTTAAAACAGAGGGAGTATATATTATTTTTGTTGGTAGGTGTTAATATTTGCTTCGTATCTATTTTTGGTACGTCTATATTGGAAGTGACTTCTGTGACAAGCAGGAGGCACGTCAGAATGTAATGTGCTTCGATAGAACCAGCCCCTTGTCATGTGCCCTAGTGCTTCTTCCCCGCCGCGCCTCTCTCTCTTCCTCCCCTCTCCCTCTCATGAATACAATTATCTAGCATGCTGACCTCCGGTGCCGTTGCATTGAGTTTTTGGTCACCGTTTTCAAGTGCATGGGGGACTTGTCGGTAGCCCTCGCCATACTCCAGTCCAGGCTGCTTTGGGTCCGAAAAAGAACGACGCGCAAAATCCAAGCCCAAGCAGGGCATGAATAGACAAAAAGACGAGTTTTGGTCATGACATCGTAATTTCAGCATGACCCTTTGTGTCATGTCTTTTTTTCCATTTTTTCGGTTATCTGTGATGTCTTGACTAGCTCTTAACATTGTGTTGTTGCATAGATCCGGGTGCATTTGATATCACTTTGATATTAATATGTTACCCTTTAGGCCTTGTTTGGCGAAGGAGTATTGACAGGGTTTACCGTGGCAGCTAAAAAGACACCAGAATACCCGAGCAGGCTGTTTGGTAGGCGAGTATCCGGCGGGCCAAACCCTAATAAACCCCACAAAACACGTCGGGTTGAAGTGTAACCGCGACACGCCTCCCCCCCCCTCGCGTTTTTTGGCCGCTGCACGAGGACACGGTGCGTCCAAGTTCTCCTCCTCCCCGCCTCCGAAGAAGTCCAACTGCCAATTCTCCCTCTACCAGTCTACCTCTACCTCGGTCCTGGGTAGTGCCTTGCGCCGCCGCGCCTCACGTGGACCAGCCGCCAGGACACCACCATGGACGGATGCTGCGGCGACGAGGGCTCAAGCTGGGGCTGTTTGCGGACACCGGCGGTGTGGATGCGTCTGGGTGGTGTCGGCTTCTATCACGCACCCGGCGGTCACCATGGATACCGAACTCAAGGTCTGAGTCGTCGTTGACATGCATAGCTCCGTCGGAGGACTACACATACTACTACACCGGAGCTATCTACTAACTTGGCTTTGTACGGAACTTCAGATAGATGTAAATACTCATGCCAAGAGCTCTCACGGGGCGCATGTAACGTGAAGCTGACCGATTCTTCTCTAGCAAAGCTCGCACACACCCATGGATTTTGTTGCTTGCCGGTGCTTTTGGCACAGGACACGCACGTACAATCTGGATAAATAAAATTCACATGTACCAAACACCCAAAGTTTATCGATGTGTAGGGGGATTAGGGTGCGGAAGAGGATTGGGTGAACGAAGTGTTTTCACCCGATCCCCACCAGATTATACTCCGTGAAACACTTCAACCCTCTTCTACCAAACAAGGCCTTATTGGAAAAAGAGAGACTAGTTTTGGGATGGGCTATCCTTTGCACAAAGAGAGAATTCCTTATTTGACACTAGTTTCCAATATGATTCCTTATTTAACACTAATTTTTTACTTCCCTATTTGACTCATAGTGTAAATATTTTGTCTTATATGACACTCTAGTGTATTTTTAGGCTAACGGTATTAACTGAGGACCTATAAAAACACTTTTGCCCTCGATGCATAATGTGACAAAATAATTACAAAACAAATATTGTTGTACTGTAATATATGTAATCATTAATTTACCAGATGAGACCTAAAACAATTTAGTTATGGAGTTGATTTTTGCACGGTAAAAAAAGCAACGTCGTGCTAAAACATAAGTAACCTTAGATCAATAAAATAATTGGTCATTAGTGTTAGCAGCACGAGTTCAGGGCGCTGCCATCCTTGCCTTGAGCTCCGGCTCCGCACGCACTACCAGCTCCGGCCCACGCATGCACCTGTGTCAGCCCCTAGGAGAGGTGATGAACACACGCACACACCGGAGGGAGACGGAAGTAAAGCTTTAGAGCTGAACTACTCAGGCTTGCACTTGGATACACGCGCACACACACGAGTAGAAGTGGAGCTCGCAAGAGACTGAGGCTGATTTGCATTGCTTCAAACTGATACAAAGTGCCTACTACTTATACTACTCCAGGCTCTACTACAGCCACTAGTTTACAATATGAACGGAGTCCATGAGGTCAAGCCGTCCTAGCTATTCCCGGAAACGCTGCAGACTGCTCTTACTGCTCTAGTTATCCTGACATCTGCTAGAATATTTGACTTCCTAGTAGCTGCTCTCTCTTACTAGTGTGAACACTTTGACATTCCCTAGACTACTGCATGCACCACTCCACTTGCTAGAGTAACACATGCACGATACTAGCACTAGTGCTTAACTGCTTATTAGCAACCTAAATTAAGAACAACAATTCTCCCCCTAATTTAGTTGCTCCTGACATCGATGATGCCGATTTTTTCTCGCGAATTCTGGAACTGAATGCGACCGAGTGCTTTGGTCAGGATGTCTGCCTTCTGTTCACCGGTCCCGATGAACTCTACGACAATGGAGCCATTTTCCACGCAATCACGGATGAAGTGGTAGCGCAGATCGATGTGCTTGCTGCGATCGTGGAGAACAGGGTTCTTGCACAGCGAGATCGCAGATTTGTTGTCGATGAACAATTTCACCGGTGCAGCTTCTTGGTTTAGTAGCTCGCCGAACAGACGGGCAAGCCAAATTCCTTGGCACGCCGCCGTCGCTGCCGCTATGTACTCCGCCTCGCACGAAGAAGTGGCAACAACCTTCTGCTTCTGAGATTTCCAGCTTACTGGACTGTCCCCGAGGAAGAACAACACGCCAGAGGTGCTCTTCCTAGAGTCCATGTTGCCAGCGTGATCGGAGTCGCTGAAACCGATCAATGTCTCGCCGTCACCGCGGCGGTACACACACCCGTGGTTTAGTGTACCGGTGATGTATCGAAGAAGATGCTTCACTGCCGCAAGGTGATCGCCCGCCGGCGCCTCCATGAACCTGCTCAGGAAGCCCACAGCGAACGCAATGTCCGGGCGGGTATGAACCAGGTACCTGAGGCTGCCGATGATACTGCGGTAGAACGTTGCGTCCACCGGCGTCTCCTTGCTCTCCTTGCTCAGTTGGCATCATGCTTCCATGGGCGTGTGCGCAGCGTTGCAGCCTGCCATGCCCGCCTTGTCGAGCAGTTTGCTCGCGTACGCAGCCTGTGTGATCGTGGTGCGCCCATGCTCCTGCTTCACCTCTACGCCGAGATAGTATCGGAGCAAGCCGATGTCACTCATGGAGAACAACCGTTTCATCTCCTCCTTAAAACAGTGCACTTCTCGCTGCTCAGCACCGGTGATCACCAGGTCATCGACATAGACCCCGACAATCAATAGCGCATTCCCAGTTCCTCGTGCGTACACGCCGTGTTCCGTGACACTGCGCGTGAAGACGAGCGAAGCTAGACTTGCATCCAGTTTGGCGTTCCATGCCCTTGGTGCTTGTCTTAACCCATACAGGGCCTTGCGGAGCTTGTAGACGTCGTGTTCGTGTCCATCAGCGATGAACCCTGGTGGCTGGGACACGTAGACCTCCTCCTCGAGATCTCCATTTAGGAACGCGGATTTAACATCCATGTGATGAACCTCCCAGCCACGGTGTGCCGCCAGAGCAAGAATGAGCCGCACAGACTCGAGCCTTGCCACTGGCGCGAATACCTCCTCGAAGTCCACACCTTGACGCTGCACATAGCCCTTTGCAACAAGTCGGGCCTTGTGCTTGACGATGTGCCCATGCTCATTTTTCTTCACCTTAAACACCCATTTGAGGCCGATCGCACGGTGGCCTGGAGGGAGAGAGGTGAGAGTCCAGGTGTTGTTGTCGTCGATGGACTGAAGCTTGTCTAACATCGCGCGGCGTCAGCAGTCCTCGCGTTCCTCCTCACCAAACGATGTCGGTTCTTCTCCGGCCACAAGATGCAACACCTCGTCATCGAAGAACTGCTCCGCTAGTTGCGGTGTACCGGCAGAAGCTCCAAGCAGGTCATTGACGAGCCGAAACCGGTGTGGTGCGGTGGCGCTGTCTTGGGCGTCGAAGAGAGACAATTGCGCTGACGGGGGCGTCACGAACCGCACTTGAGTGGAGCCAGATGGGGGAATCTCAGCATCCTTGCTAGGCGTCATTGTCGGGAGCTTTTGCCGGGCTGGAGACGGTGTGCCTGAAGGCGTGACGGCGACACGACTGCTTGCGGGAGTTGTGTCCCGGGAACGAGTCGTGGTCGATGTGGCCGCATGCGTGACGTAGACGGGTACTCCACCGTGAAGGAGCTGCTTGCCGGGGCCTCCCCGGGCGCCTCCCAGTTCCACCGTGCCTCTTCGTCAAAGATGACGTCGCGTGACACATGTAGGCGCTTGGAGACAGGATCGTACATCCTGTACGCCTTAGAACCTGTCTCATAGCCGATGAAGACCATGGGGGTGCTCCTGTCATCGAGCTTTTGCAGGTGTGGGCGCGCCACCTTGACGTGTACAACGCAGCCAAAGACGCGGAGGAAGCGCACGTTCTTGCCGTGCCATGCTTCATAGGGCGTCATGCCGTCGATGCTCCTCGTGAAGCACCAGTTGAGGATGAACACTGCCGTGAGTACCGCCTCTCCCCAAAATAGGTTCGGCACCCGTTTAGCCTTGAGCATGCTGCGTGCCATGCCCAACACTGTCTGGTTCCGCCGCTCCACGATGCCATTCTGTTGCGGCGTGTATGGCGCAGTGAGGTGACGTTGCACGCCACTCTCGGTGCAGTGCTCGTAGAAAGTGGCCGACGTGAACTCGCCGCCACGATCAGTGCGTAGCACACGCATCTTGTGCCCGCACTCCACCTCAGCTGCCGCCTGGAACTTGACGATGGCGCGTACAGCCTCGTCTTTGGAAGCCAGAAGCTCCACCCACATGTACCTGCTACGATCGTCGATCAGCAGCAAGATGTAGCGTCGGCCTCCTGGCGTCGGCGGCGTGATCGGGCCGCACAAGTCCCCGTGTACGAGCTCAAGCGGCTTCTGGGCCCTGTAGTGCGCCTTCTGCGGGAACGGCAGGCGCCGCTGCTTCCCGGCAAGGCACGCCTGACACAGCTTGTCGGCGTGCTCGATGTGCGGAAGACCGCGCACCAAGCCTCCACGAGCCATCCTCTGCAGGCCATCAAAGTGCAGGTGCCCGAGCCGCGCATGCCAGCGCCAGGCATTGGACACGTGACCCATGGCGAGGCACACTGGACGTATAGGTGTGAACCGAAGTTTGTACAAGCGATTGGGCGAGCGTTGTACCTTCATCAGCAGGCGATTTCGCTGGTCTCGCACGCTGAGGATTCCACGACATGTGGATGTCATACCAGCTCTCGTCGAGCTGGCCGAGGCTCACGACGCTGCTCTTGAGCGCCGGGATGAAGAATACCTCGGTGAAAGCGCGGTGATCTCCCCCGTCGATGGCAAACACGACGGTGCCACGCCCGTGGATATCCACCACCGAGCTGTCCGCGAAACGCACCTTGCCGGTGACCGAACGGTCCAACTCAGCAAAGGCATCAATGGAGCCTATCATGTGGTTCGTCGCGCCAGTGTCGAGGAACCATACTTCGCCGCCTTGGTCGTCATCGTGGGCAGGGGTGACAATGGACCTCTCCTAGTTGAGGAACACTTGACCACCGGTGCGTGTCAAGGTGTTCTCGCGGCATTCGAGCACCTCCTCGATGCACGCCATCATCAGTCCATGGCCTTCGTCTTCCTCGGCCTGGACAAGATTGGCAGCGGCCGACGGTGCTGCCGCCGCTGCTTCATCCCGCTGCTTTTTGCGGCATTCATGGGCCCAGTGGCCCTTTTTCCCGCAGTACCGACAGTTGTTCCTGCCGATGTTGTTGCCGGAACCTTGCGTCGGCGCGGTCTGCTACTGAGGCTGCCTGCCCTTTTGCCCATTTCGGAGAAGGCCATTGCCAAGGCCATCCCCTTTGCCGCTTGTTCCGCCTCCCCGCGGCTGTCTCTTTCGCGCCTCCCACTATTCCTCAGTGAGTAGGAGCTGGCCGTTGGAGCTACCTCCTTGATCATCGTCCAGTCGTTCCTCAACGGCTCGGAGATGGCCAACAACCTTCTCGACAGTGAGCGTTGCTGGGTCGAGGAGTGTCTCGATGGAGAAGGCAATTTGAACGAAGTGCGTAGGGACAACAGAGAGGAATTTTCTCACAACCTTCTCTTTGTCGACCGAGTCGCCGAGAGAGCGCAGAGCGGACGCGATGTTGGAGATGCGCATCGCGAACTCGTCGATCCGCTTGTTGGCCTTGAACGTGACGGTTTCGAACTCAGTTCGGAGCCGGCGTACACGCGAGTCACGCACACGATCGTTCCCCTGGTACTGGAGGCGGATTGCCTCCCAGGCCGCCTTGGCGCTCCCCTTCCCCACGAGCATGCAGTGCATCTCCGATGGGGTAGAGCGGCGCAGCGCCGCCAACGCCTGCTTGTCCTCCCTGCGAGGTACGGTCTCGTCCTCGATCGCTTCCCAGAGCGACGCCGCCTGGAGGTTCACCTCCATCACCATCGCCCAGTTGGTGTAGTTGGAGCGCGTCAACATCGGGAAGGAGAGGTTGGTGCCGCTGCCTCCTCCGGTCTCGCGCACCACTTGTTGCACGACAATCTTGCCGCCATTGCGTCGCACCCTGCTGCGTCCACGGCTCGGCGATCGTCGTCGCTGCCCGGACGGAGGTGTCACGGATTGGTGTGGCGGTGGTGTGCCGTTATTGCCTCTCCCATTGCCTTGCGACATGGCTACTAACTTGGCTCTGATACCAATTGTCAGCCCCTAGGAGAGGTGATGAACACACGCACACACCGGAGGGAGACGGAAGTAAAGCTTTAGAGCTGAACTACTCAAGCTTGCACTTGGATACACGCACACACACCGAGTAGCAAGTGAAGGAACAAATATAAACTTTGCTTCAGCTCCTTGTGTCCTCTCGTGAGAGAGTTCCTCCCAGTCTCTCGCGTGTGTGTGTTCTTGCCATCCTTTCAGTCAGAGGCGGATCTAGGGAGGGGCGAGGGGTGGCCAGGCCCCCCCTATGGTTCGGCCCTCCTCAAGGGTATGCAGTGGGGTCTAGCATTAGTTTTGATGCTAAACTGCTAATCGTAATACTATGTCCATTAGCCTAGACCAATATGTGCATTCTGCTGATTGCTAAAGCTTTATAGGCCAAACCCAAAAACATTAGCCATCAAGGGATAATACATACCTATTGAAGCATCGGTAAGAACACCGGTCAATCAACTAATCCATGGGACGTATCTAGAAATTTCTGGTATACTTGGTTTCCCTCGACAATCTAGTCTACTTATTTCTCCCTTCTCCTCCTCTGCCGTGGTGTATCCTGACCAAGGTTAGGGTCTTGTTGGTTGAGTGTTGCCGCCTAGATCAGGATTTTGTATCCAGACGTCGTCATGTCCGTGATTACCGGTTAACGAAGGAACAAATCACAACCCATGTACGTCTAAGAACTATCAACTACGGCATGCCGCTCCAGCACGTCATGCCCAATTCGTGAATCGATAACCCTGACGTATGATCCCAGGTATATTGCATGTTCTAGTTTGATTACCCCATATAATAGAAATTGTTTTGTTAGATCAATTGTGTATTATGTACACCATTATTTCTTTATGAATAATTTAGTGATTAACTAATTATTGAGTTATTGGTTTATTTTATATGTCTAGGAATAGACCTACACTCAAACTAGTATAATGTAGCTTGATTTTTTATTACAAAACATACAATGTTATAGTTTAATATCCATAGTATATACACTAGAAGACTTGATATATTGTCATGTTTATTTTTTTTATGGTGAATTTCTTTTTTGCTCCACATGCTCATATATTATAATAAATAAAATAAAGCTTTAATTATAGAACATATCGTTCAGATAACAAAACTAAATATATTTCAGATTCGATATAGTGTTATTGTATAACTATTTTATCGTCATTATCATCTCGGCCACCCCTATGGTCAAATCCTGGATCCGCCCCTGCTTTCAGTGTATAGGTGGAGTAGAGGCTAGGGGCTAACAACCTGCACCAAGTCCACTATGAAGGGCACGTTGTGTGTAGCTATTTCTCTTCCTAAGCTTTTAACTGTCATGGATGGAGCTCGCGTTAGCCAAAAATGATGCGGAGTTGGGCCGACTTGGTTGCGTCCGGGTCAATCCGTCAATATGCAGTCAGAGGAGCACCGGCTGGATCCGTCTTGCTTGGTTTGACCCTGCTAGTAAGCAACATCGTGTGTATATCCAGCTCAATCAAATCATCACAACAACACGAAAAAAGTTGACAGAACCCAGGGGTTTGGCCTTTGACTAACTCAGGAGTATTATGGTCCAGTTAGAAAAAGGTTGACAGAATGATATAACGGAATTGACGGTAGTGTCGTCTAAGGCAAAAAAAATTACACTAGGTGTCAAATAGGGAAGTAAAAATATTTCAGTATCAAATAAGGAATATATTAAGAACTAGTGTCAAATAAGGAATTCTCTCTTGCACAAACCTCTCAAACACGAAGCCAGAGACACACCCGACTGAATTACTGGGCCCTAGCTCGACCGATGGCATGGCCTGGGATTTTCGGGATGGTCCTGGGCCATCCTGCCCATGGGAAAGCTTAGAACATCTCCACTAGCATTCTCAAGACGGCGTTTTCAGGCCGTTTTTTATCCGGACGGCGAAAAATTGTCCGGTCGCATTCTCGGGCATCTAGTTTTTACTGTCCCATTTTACATCTGGGGTTCCCAGGCCAAACCCAAAGCGTCGGGAACCGCCTGGGAACGCTAGATGAAGCGAAAAAGGGATGGGCCAACCTTTCGGTGACACAACCCATTCCCCACCGCAATTCGGCTCTCCCGGGACATAGAGCTTTCTCCCAGATGCCCCCTCGACGCCATGTCTTCGCCGACGAATCCCCGCCAAGCCCAGCCGAAGCCACACCTATAGAAAGGTTCGTCGCCGCCGCATCCTTTCCCCTTGGCATAGGCCTTGTTTCGCCTTCTCCAGCCTTTGCCACAGCTCGGCTTCGTCCCGAGCTCCCGCCCACCTCGCCCGCAAAGTGTTAGGCATTTTGCCGGTTCGGCTATGGACTCCGACGACAAGGAGATGTTCACCCTGTTGCTCGAGGAAGAGACCGCCGCAGCCGTCCAAGATAGCCGTCCAAGATGAAGAGCACATGCAGATCCTCGGCTCCCTGGCCCGGCTATACACGCAGACTGCAATGCCGAAGCGTGGAGACTTGGCTAAGGGTCGCCGGAAGTGCAAAGCAAGGCAGCGGATAGAGGGCTACTACATGTTGTACATCGACTACTTCGCTGACGAGCCGCTGCACGAAGAAGCCGTGTTTCGGCGCCATTTCAGGATGAGTCTAAAACTCTTTCTTGATATCGTGCATGCCATTCAAGAGTTCGACCCCTATTTTGTATGCAAGAAGGACTGCACCAGCATGGTAGGGTTTTCCTCAGTGCAGAAGTGCACGGTGGTGATGAGGTTGCTTGGATACGCAAGGAAAACACATAGCAGCTATGCCGAACATGATCTGGGCAAACTAGGTCGAACTAGGACAAACTATGTTGGGTTTTAATTTATGACGAACTATATATGCTGAACTTTGTTTGTTTAATTTCATGCTGAACTATGCCGAATGGTGCTTTGTATTGATATTTATATCGAACTGTGTGAATTTGAGTCAGACGAAATGTCGCCGGGAACGTGTGAGTGGAAAACTGATCGTTTTCAAACCAAAAGTTACATTCATCCGACACTATTTAACACCGGATTTCGGTCTGGAAATGCCGAACAAGTGGAGATGCTCTTACTTGCCGGTTCTCCCTAACCGGTATATTTTTCTCACCTCCACTTTCCGTTCCGACAAAGCACACTGATGTCAGGAATGTCGTGGGTTTTGTCTTCAATTTTGGGGAGCTCGCTATTGTCACTCGGTCTAAATACAATGGATTTATGTGTCCTGCTTGGCTATTTTTCCTTCAGTTCCTATTCGGGATTTCCCCTATTGAAAAGTGACACCCGTCTCTATTTTCCAACTCTAGATCGGTGGTTCATTGCGCTACTTTCTACTCTCTTTATGTGTTCTAGCCATTCCATAGTAGACTATTTGGAGTGGAGAACCAGATTGGTGGCTGCTTGAAACGTGTCTCCGACACTGGTAGGAGTTTGTGCACCAGTTAAAACTCTTGCTGTCTATACATGTTGTTTGTCTGGTGGAGAAACTCTCACTCAACTCAAGAGCAGACAAGAGTTGGTTAAGTGACGGTCTCCTGTTCACTATAGCCACTCATGATGGCTTTTGCTAATCTCTTTTTCATGATGCTTTTGATGTGAGGGCTGTTTGAACCCAAATTTCTTCGTGCGCCATGCTTTGCTAAACATCACCGATGGAGCTTTTTTTGGCAACATGTGACAAGGCAGTAGGACGAGAAGGGTTTTGTCCCATGAGAAAGCAAATATAAATTGTGGTTTATCGGGGTTTGTAATGTCATGGGTTGTATGCAAGACCGTGAATGCATGTGTTCGTGGGTTTGGAAGGAGTTCTACGGAAGGACGGGGACGACTAGAGGCGGGACATAGAGAAAACATGACAACGGAGAGGGATAAAAGAGACGGGGGCAATCGATTGGGTGCGTATGAATAGTCGGTCCATCCATATCAAGATAAAGTGAGTCTGTGAGTGTGCAACTTGGATTGGAATGAAATTGTTGAAGTTTATATGTGGTAACTTCCCATTCTACAAACACTTAACACACTATATACCGATTACTATCTTTCGGTGCACACTATGGAAGGTAACCATAACTATATGGGGATAATTTCTCATAAACGAATGTCCATTTGTCTAGTGAGACCATAAGAAATGGAGGGGAAGAGACATCGTGCAAGATATTGCTCTACTTTTTTTCGGCCACTAAGAAACTAGTAAAGGGTTAATAAAAACATATGGAGGCAATGCAGAGGTATCCTAGCGCGAAACGGTAAACCTAATGAGGGAAAGAGACGCCAAAAGATGGCTTCCTTAAATTCGAGGGAAGGATTCTTCAATGGAACTAAGCTTCCTCTGGGCTACTCGATGGGCAATATAGGCGATGGCTTCCTTAAATTCGAGGGAAGGATTCTTCAATGGAACTAAGCTTCGTCTGGGCTACTCGATGGGCAATATAGGCTATGTCGGCCGGAGGACAAGATGCAAACGGCTATGAGTGATCCGCTCTCGGCCATTTCACACGCTGCCTAGCAGAGACATAGTTATGATGCCGAACCTGCTGCTCAGTGGGCGGGCACATCAGCTACATGGACCCTGTTTTTATGTTGTTGCCAGCACTTTCCCGGGCTGAGATGGAATCTTTATTAGAACGTCCGCAAGCAAAGCTTGAAGGAAGGCTGCTATCACCTCGGCCTTCTTCCTTTTCGATGAAAAAACAAATCGGCATCTCAATCTCTGAAAGCTTTTTCCTTACCCAGCTAATATCCCCCCTTCGTCGAGCCTTTCCTTTAGTGGTAAGGGGGAGTGGAATTTATATCTCGATAGTGCGTGGATGTTAGTTAATCGATGATGTAGTAGTTAAGATTGGCCATGTAATATTTTTTTCGAACTTTGTGTCGATGGACACGATGTTTATGACTTACGTAAACTTGTGTGGGTCCGTGCATTTGCTCGATGCAGAGGTAGGAAGCAATAATCCAGGTAGTGGAGAGGTTATTATCAACGTAGAATACTACCCATGGTATGGAGGAAATGAGACTTTGCCTATATCTCTAGAGCATATTCAACTTAGAGTTGTCGCTTGGTATTTTGGATGCCCATAGTTGTGCCCCTCGATTTGGTTGACTAATGGGCCACCTCCATCTTCGTCGGCACTTTAGCTGTCATAAAATAATCTTGACATACAGCCTATTGGTTTAGGCAAGTTCTGCCGACAAATGTCAACACATATCCAATGCATGGCCAACACATAATGTGTTTGTCGACCAAGAAACATTGACAACTTTTTTGTCAGAACTATTGCTTATCGATAAAGTCAGCCTATGCTGAGCTTTGCACATTGTTGTGGTATCATTGTATAGTTTCTTCTTTACCGAACCCAAGCTGAAGTTAGACCCGCCACCGCTACATGCTTTATCACATACTCCCTCCGTTTTAAAATATAAGACGTTTTAGCTTTGTGAAGCAAATGTATCTTGACTTGTTTTAGTGTTTAGATTCACTCCAAATATGAGTGAACCTACATACTAAAACAAGTCTAGATACATTCTCTTCACAAACCTAAAACATCTTATATTTTGAATCGGAGGGAGTATATTGTATTGCTACGCTAAACCCAATGAGTATTACATAATCACAAGGTACACATGGAATTTTCTAGGCTCCAACAATTTACATCACGTAATTAACCGCCCCCCCACCGAGAGTCGAGCCAAGGCCATTGCATACGGCCCACTTAAAAATCCACCACTAGTCTATCCCAGGGGCAGAGTATTTCTTAATCAAATTTACCCCATATAATGACTTTGATGTACTTCCAACTTTGGAAGTATTTCGTTAAGAGTATGTATTACTACCTCCGTTTCATAATATAAGCCTTTTTTTAGTAAACTAAAACTGCTTGCTAAAAAGGCTTATATTGTGGAACGGAGGGACTAGTTACAGAGAAGATAGTGCCTCACATCTCACGCTCACTAATGAAAAGCAAACCCGTCAGCTCTTATCGCATCCAATTAATTTTGCCAAATCAGGCAACCTAAATCCATGATGGATTCAAAAACCTGTCGGGTTCATGTGCTATTATTTCCATGTATATCTTGCTAAATTGTAAACTCGAATTTGAATTCTTCCTCCAGTGTCAAAATAGTATTCTTAGCCCAAGTTATATATTTTTTCTTCTATGTCATTGAGGATTCGCAATGACAAGGACTACAACAAATCATCTTCATAGGCAGTTAGAGCAAGGGATCGAATCAGTCAAAGCAACACGTGCCTCTAGGCTAAGCCATCAGGAATGTCCATATGGTGCAATCGAATGGTAGGAATGTCCATATGGTGCAATGAGCGGTTGCAGTGAAAAACCTCTCCGCTTGGAAAAAAGATGACTTTAGTTTTGATATTGAAGTTGTTGTAAGAATGAATATCGCCTACCTAAGGGGACCCTATGCGACAAGACTTTTATGTGGATAAAAGTCAAGCAAAGACTAGTCAAGGAAAGTACATGGTCATGGCATGATCAACACGTCAAAGATCGAGACAAGAGATAAAAGACAAGGTCAAAGATGAAGCCCATTAGGTGTAGCCCTAGTGTAAGCCGGTGGGGCGCCGTACGGAGAGGGGGGGCGACCAGGGAATCGGCCAGGCCTGAACGAGACCCGTCCATGGGTCATGCTGTGGCTGCCAAGGGGCCATGGCGGAGGGTGGTGGCGGCATTGGTGGAGTTGACGCTGGTGGAGCTGGTGCAGGAGCAGGTGGCCGTGGCTGAGGAGTCGGCGCTGGGGCGGGTGGACGATACACGGGATTTTTGCCGCGGTAATTGGGGCTTGGACGCCATCCAGGAGGGGCCGTCGGTGGTGCACCAGGAGTAGGCAGGAGCGGCGGGCGAGGCGCCGTGTGAAACACCTGAGGAGGACAAGCAGCCTTGAGTGCTTGGTTCTAGGACTCAGAGCTGCAAAATAGATCGCACCTCGGTGAAGCTAGGGTAAGGTTTCAGTAGAGGAATAAAGGCAACTTGCTTTTCAAATTGATCGCCGAGCCCGACAAGAAGGGCGTTGATGAGTGCACGGTCGTCAACGGGATCACCGAGCTCCCGAAGTTCGTCGTCGATGGACTTAATGTGTTGGCAAAAGACGGTGACGGGGGAGTCGCCTTGAGTGCTGGTGCGGAGCTCGATGTGGAGGGCGTTGACGCGTGAGTCGGAGTTGTCCTGGAAGAGCTGCTGGAGGGCATCCCAAAGTTGCACTGGCGTGGCGTCATCGATGGAGACGAGGTTGAAGAGCTTGGTGGAGATCCGCGTGTAGATCCATTGGATGATGGTGAGATCGTCTTTCACCTAGCGCGGATCATAGGGGCGTGGTGTCGAGGCGAGATCGATGTGGCTGCGAAGGCCGCAGCACCCGAGATGCACGTGAAACAGGTGGCGCCAGTGGTAGAAGTTGTGTTTGGCGAGATTCAAGACGATCGGGACGAAGGGAGAGACGTCGGTGATCGTGTCGGCAAGAGATAGTTGAGGGATTTGTTGGGGTATTTGGTGGGTAGGAGTAGAGGAGGAGGAGGAGGGTGGTGCACCGGCGGCGCGAGCTTCAGCCGCGGTCCATAGCGGAGCCGACGGCGGCGGCGGTTTTGGCGGAGGAGTCATCCTAGGTGCGGAAAACCTAGGCGTCTGATACCATGATATTTTTGGAGAATAAGAACTTGTATTGATTTAGACAACATTACAATGTTTATATAGAAGAGAGGAGGGGGTCGGCCAGCCTAGGATTAGACCCAAACCGACTTAGGCTAGAGTCCTGAGATAACACAAACACAAACTCTAATACTATTCACCATGGCTCATCCCCTCTCTCGTCCACATCCCTCCTAGACTAGTGGACCAAGCTTTAGCAATGTATCCCTCCTACCACCATGAAGGGTAGCCTTGGTCATTTGTCAAGGACCCTTTCTCTCTATAAATCTCCCAACGGGGTGGGAGGTCATTCACTCCACATTCAATACAAAGGGAGAGGGTTAGAGCTTCAAGGAAGCTCTAGTTTCAGACATTGTGTGGGACTTTGACTTCACCCCGGGAAGCCTTGTTCGGTCCGGGTTTGCGGGGTCCATGCTCAAAGTAGAGATGCAAGTGGGTCACCCTTAGGGTACTATTTACCCTCTTTAGTTCAAAAAATAAACTAAGTTTCCCAAATGATGATGTTATTGTAAAACTTAGTTCATCACTTGCATATCTATCTCAAACCTTTGGGCGCTGTCCTAACGTAGGGTGAAGCCGCGCTCCAAGCCCAACCTACTAAAAAGACATTGTCGTGTCAACTCTCGCATAGTGTATGGCAATCTTCGTACAGACCCCTACTAACCACTATTTAACCAGGTCACACAGAGACATCCCCTAATCACATGTCCGATTTCGACCGCAGGTATCTGATATATAACTTTGACCGTTCTGTTAGTACATATCTAACCAACCCAAATATTGCAGCTTTCTAGGAAGCGATGTATATAGAAACGGTATTTCTTAAGGGAAAATCTGACTATCTATTTCATCACTAGGTTTAAGCTTTGCCTTTCCTATGTGTATAAGCAGCCTGATATTTTTATTCGCAACAAAAAAAGAGCAGTCTGATATTTTTTGCAGTCAGTTATGAAACCAGCTGTGGCATTTGTGTTTCTGCATGTTCAGAATTATCTTTTAATGTGTAAAATATTTTAGGCATGTGATATTGATCATTTAATTTATGGCAAGATTGGAAATCATGAAACAAGAAACATTGATTTTGCTGGCTGCCAATCCAGATGTTTTCGCTTTTCAAATCACGTATTGTAGGGCTTTACAATATTGTTTTAATCTGTATTTATGATTGGTGTTCCATTTAAATTCGGTATTTTCTTCATTTCTGTTGGTTTGATGAGGTATTTATCCAAATCTTAGGTACACTGAGGTTAGCTATATTTAACTGTACTCTAATCGCTTACCATTTCACCCAAAATAGCAAATTCTGTACTTGATACTGAAAATAAGTTACAGCAGCCCAGGCTTTGTAAAATAGAGTATACGTCATGCAGTACCTGGATCTGGATGTACCCAAGGGTATAAAATATTTGTAACTTCTTAAGCATGCTTCCATATGTTCTTTGAATCATCTTATATTTTACCTCAACAATGAAGCAACTTGGATAGTCATTGTTTTCTATCAGACCTGTTTACTTGGTATAGGTGTTAGTTTCTCTGTAGCAGCCAGGATACAGATGGGGGCAACTCATGATAACTGGTAGCAACACGGTGAATCAGTGTATCTGATCCAATTCTGTATGAAACTATTTAGTTCAGGCTTTAGTGCGCGCTGGTGCCAGTTGCAGCTCTCTGGTTGGTAGTTACCAATTCCATCTTTGTTGAAGGTATTAATAGCAGTATGTCTGAAGATACTATTTATAAGACACTGAATATTTAGTTTGGCAACTATACTTATGAAGATTTAGTAATGTCCCCAGGTCCTACTTATGTGACAGCTCTAATAGCCATACAAAATTATTTCAATTGGTCAACCGAGAAGGTGAATCCTTTAACAAATGTACCTTTAGCAATGATGTGACTATGTACTGTTGCATCATCCTCTACATCACATTGATAGTTCATACATTCCCTAAGCAGTAGTAAATGATAGTTCATAGATGCGCATAGGACATGGCTGTTTGCTTCTGAAACCTATCGTGTGCAGGATACTCACTTGGTTTCAATCAATATGTCAGAGCTATTTATCTGAATAATTTTGGAAGAGAAGGAAAACTCATGTATCTGATGCTCTGCTTTCTAACAACAAATACCAGCTCTTATTTTTGAGAAGTTTCTTCATATCTACAAGAAGTTTATTTCTTTTTATAATATAGATTTATTCTGACACTTAGGTAAGGTTTATTTATATTTAGAACTAATATATATTCTTCTTTTTATTATGCTTAAAGTACTCGATCTCATTTGACATTAAACTATACTTGCAGGGCACAAGCTCCTGAAGCCTGAAGTGATATGTGAGCCAGAGATTACCATAACCACAAGGTCAGATGACGACGAGTGCCTGATCCTCGCGAGCGACGGGCTGTGGGACGTGATCTCTAACAAGGTGGCCTGCGACGTATCGCGGCAATGCCTGGAAGATGGAAGCCCTACAAGAGCTCGCACAGCTGGGAGCGGCGAAGCCGGTCCCAGCAGCAGCGGTGGCGCACCGGTAGCACAACAGCCAGAGCCTCGGTGCTACCGTGCAGCTGCTCTCCTCGCGAGGCTCGCCCTTGGCAGGGAGAGCTCCGATAACATCAGCGTGGTTGTGATAGATCTGAAAGCGAGGAGTTAGGCAGATGACACAAGATCAGCTTAGACTTTACAGACAAAAAGCAGCTTAAACTCTGAGATTTTCTTTGTTCTTTGGATATTTAGCTCCTGGTTCTTTGGTGGCTGGTTGGTTATATTCAGCGAAAAGAGTCCGGGAAACAAACTAGTAAGTAGAGTGGATGAAACATTGCCATGGATAGAGAAAAAGAAAGGGAAAAGGATAGTTTATAAATGGATGCATGATTGCAAATGTACAAAATATGATGCTGACATTTATGTTCAAAATACAGTCCCCATTTTTCTCATGGTGGTTCTGGCATTTTGCACTCTGCTGTGGTTGGGGCTTGCCCATTAATAAGAACCGATGTTTGCAAGCTGTACTTGGCAAAATCCTAGACCCAGATTGCAGAATCACAGAGCTCTTGGTTTGGAAAAGTTGAGACGCAGGTAAGGAAGTGATTCTTTCAAAGAGCGTTGGGTTTTACTCCCTCTGTTTCAAAATTAAGATGTTTTAGCACTGTGAAAGGAGTGTATCTAGACCCATTTAGTGTGTAGGTTCACTTCGAATCTAGACACTAAAAATGGTCTAGATTCACTCGTTTCACAAATCTAAAATATCTTATATTTTGAAACAGAGGAAGTAGATTGCATTCGGATGTCATCTGACGATGCAGGACGGCTCACATGGTCATGTTCACTCACATCAGATTCAAGTCCTGAACTGAACCTGCAAAACTTTCACTGGCTCTGTATGTGGTACGTCTCAAGTTATCATGTCTCGGTGTTACTGCAAAGTTTTCCTTTCACAAGTTTTTGAAGAAGCACTGCAAAACATTCGCACGTGTATATGTAGGATTACACCACACGCTGTAACAAGCAATATATTCATTCCTGAACTGCACAAGGAGAACAGAATGTGTTGGTCTGCAGCGGCAAATGGTTAAATCTTAAATGTATGTTTGCTCTTTGATCACCATATTTGTCCCTTTCAACATATAGTTACATTTTCATGAAATTTTGCAGACTGACTGTGTGCTTCAATACTATGTAAGTTTAGGATTACTTTGGGAAAATTATTATTGACTTTATTTTATCTAGATTCACCATATTTGATCCAGGACTTCAATGTTAGGGCGCTATGTGCACAATTTAATTTCCGTGTATGACAGATCCACAAACGGTTAAGAATAAAAAAAATATGAATATTTTTGGTCCTCATCGGGACAAGCATTTTTTTAATAGGATTGACATCACTTGGGGCAAATTTTTATGAGTTTGACCAAACGTTTGAATTTAATTAGAAATCTGGGTTGCAAATTTTGTGGCACCACCAAAATCACAAAAAAATGGTGAAATTTTGATGAAATTCTAAGATTGTCCACCAGTCGAGTTGCCCGAGCTGCCAATCATAAGACTGTGCATCTGTCTCCGTTTCCTTTGGTGGTGAAATATTAACAAAAACATGTTGACCACATGGATCTGGTAGAAACTGATATTTTGTACTCTATGACACCAGATGACCCTCCTCGGAAGATTAAAATCTTTGTTTGGTAGTTACTACGAGACCGGCTTCCCTCAGGTATAGAGGTGGCCAAGCGGCATGGCTCTGGATATGGCCTATGCCCGCTATGTGCGGTCCAGGAATCCGGCACCCACATTTTTTTTACCTGTCCCGCGGCTCGCTTTCTATGGAACTTTGTAAAGGTCCCAACCTGATAAGGTAGAGATCCCTGTGTTTACAATGCTAGTTCCTGGATCAATAGCTAGCATCCACAGTTAAGATGTAATATCAAGAAACAAAGGTCATAATACAACTTTATAATCAGAAATAAAATAATTCATTACATCTTACATAGATCATTTGGCTATCTCATTATAATGCAGCAGAAATAACTATATAGCATGGAGTCCTTCATCTTCAAAGTGCCACAGTCAATCATATTGGTTGTAGACTTGTAATCCTAATCAACACACTTCACTAACATCAAACAAACCTGCAACATAATAAGTTACAGCCACAAGGGTCAATACATTTGAATTGTATTGGCAAGTGATACTATGGTAGAATAGTAGTTTCTATCATATATATGCATTTGGCTAAGGGTAGCTTAGGCCTGCTTTGCTCAAAATAGATTTTCTCTATCATTTGAAAACACTAAGTTTTTGTTTGTCAAAATCACCCAAGGCATCTACCAATAGACATTGGTGATCCTTTAACCCTTGTTCAACCACAAGTTTTTAACTTAGAAATTGGGATGAGGAGATTCTTGATAGCTTCCATGTCTTGATACTCAAATTAATTGTCCATTGATGGGGACACTGCTAAGTACTTAGATTTTACTCTCTCCAGAGGTGGTGCACTTTCCCCACAAAACTCGACATGCATCGAGACAAGATCTTTCAGAAGCCTTCCCTTAGACCAGAATGGACGCGTTCCCAAACCTATCATCCCATACCACCAACTGTCCATTTGGCTAAGTTATTGCAATCTATATGATCTAGGCAGAGCCCATAATGCCAAGTGGCTGCACTTGAAGCTTCTCAACATTTGACATCTTAAATCTCTTTGTTCCTGGCTGGCATTCCACAAGTGAGATACATAGGGTAGACCATTGAAAAATGGGCCCTGGTAACCACTCAACAAAAATCCATCCATGCAAGTCCCTTTCCACCCAGGTGATTTATTCACATAGTTGTTTTATTAAACAAAACACAAGTCCTTGACTTAGAAATATTTCATAGCATGAATATAATCCACCCTTGTTTTCTACTAGCTAGGCTAAGCATGATAGTAGTAGGATTCTTAACTTAGGGAAAATTATACTAAGGTTTCATCTACTAGGATTTCCCGTGGTATAGTTAACACTTAGAAAATTCCATGCAAGTCCTACTTAGAAATATCACTAATGCATGGTGAAAATAATGGGACAAAAGTATGAAGCACCACTTGCCTTTTTGGTAGAGAATATAAGTTCACTCCTTGATCTTGCAATAGTCACACTCTTCAAAGTTCACTACAATTCAATCAAGCAAGGCACAAATTCAATCTACCATTCAAGCAATTCATCACATAGAATAATAAAAACAAAGGAATGCATGCAAGCATGCCAAAGATTGTTTTATTTGGAAAAGTGGTTTCTAATAGGTTATAAACATTATAAAACACCTATTGGTCATTTATAAATGTGGCAAAACCATTTGATAACAAGTTAGTGAAAAATGGCCATTTGAATCATTCTTGTTTTGTTAGAAATGATTTAAATCAAAGTAATAATTTCTAGTGTTTGACAAATATATTTTTAAACACACATGTTAGTGTTCTAAGGTCAAGTGTTTAATATTAAAACCATTTGCAAAAGGTTTTATCTATAACCCATTTTTAAATCAAAGCAATATTTTATTTTGTTGGAAATGCCTTTAAACAAAGTAATAATTTTCTAAGGTTTACCAAATATATTTTTAAATCCAAAAACTTTGTGTTTAGGATCATAGAGTTTAACTCAAGTCATTTACAAAAGGTTTTACTCCAAAAGCATTTTTAAAACATAAACAGCATTTTTATTTAACTAGAAATGCTTTTATTCAAAGATTTATTCCTTAGCCCCACAAAATATGTTTTTTAATCCAAAAGTTGGTTTCTATGGTCAGTAGGTTCAAAACAATCCATTTACAAAAGATTTTACCCTAAAAATAATTTTAGAATGAATTTTATACACAAAATATGCATACACATGTTTCTGCAAAAACAACAAATTTTCCAGAAGTAAATCATTAAATAAAGTGCATGGTTGGAAAGTACCACTTTTGCTGATTTCATGATATAAAATTTGTAAAATTTGGACGTGTAGATTTAAAGTTATGAATTTTTCAATTACAAACATCTAATAGAAAAGTTTCTGTCTTTTAAATCAAAACTATGCCATGCGTCTGTTTCCTATTCGTCGGTACCGGTTCGCGTGGATCAGCTAACGTGGTGCGTTGGATTTAAAACAGATCGTGCGGCTCAGACTGAGCATACCGGTTCGATTTAAGTCATCTATCGTGTCCTTACGATCAACAGCTAACAGCTCAGATCTAGTTGACCAAAGGTTGGCGGCGCAGTGACGGTGGCTGGCGGCGGCGCGCTCGGGCTGCTACGTTGCCGGCGATATAGGTTGCGAGAGAGAGGGGGGAAAGGCTCACCGGACTCGCCGTGACGTGGGGAAGCTCGACGTACTCGTCGTAGATGAAGGGGCGCACGGAGTAGTCTGTGATTGCTCGCCGGAGTAGCTTCTGTCGACGATGCGCTCGGGCTGTCGTCGTTGGCGATGCTACAGGGCATGCGCAAGTGATTGGCGAACATTAGGACATGCGCAGGACAAGGGAGAATAAGATAGCGTCAACCAGAATAGGAGGGGCGGACGGAACCTACCGGGAAATGCTCGCCGGAGTCGAGGCAGTGGACGGCGACGTTCGGTCTTGGTCGTTGCCGATGTTCTGGGGCACGCGCGGATGATCTGGAGCTACTGGCAGATGCGCAAGAGGGTGGGAAGAAAGATCGTGTGGTCGAGGGGGCAAAGGGGTAGCTGGGCTCGCCGGAATTGTTTGCGAAGCTCGTTGGAGCAGTGTAGGTCTTCGAGCAAAATCAGGGCGGCCTAGAGGTAGAGGGTGGGTGGCGTCTGGGAGGAAAGGTAGAGGGGAGCGAGGCGAGTTAACGAGAGTAATCGCGGGGTGTAATCTCTGCATCATTAAGACGAATTCATGCGAGGAAATAAACGGCAGAAAACGGCGAGGTTTGGGGAAGAAACAGTCTCGCGGGCGGAAACGACGAACTGGTAAGTGGGGTCTTGTCGTCAGTGAGAGAGAGAGGGTTCGGGTGGGGTCAGTTGATCAATGACTGAGTGGGTTTAACTGCTGGTGCGAATCGTTTTTTGCGGGGGAGAAAGAAATGGGCTAGCTGGGCTGTTAGTTGGGCTGGGCTGGCTTGTTTTATTTCTTTTCTTTCCTGTTTATTTTTTCTTTCTTTCTTTTTCTCATAAAATCCATATCTTTTTATTTATAGATCCAAAATTGGTGATTCCAATTTGTATAATTTTATTTAATATTTGTTTATCCTTTTAAATCTCTTTAGGATTATTTTGCTCACAATTTGGTATGGATTTTAGATAGGAGCTTTATTAGCTTTGGAAATTATTTCCTTATCTTATTAAATTCATAAGTTTTTATCCATGGTTCCAAATTGAATGAAATCAATTTCTATGGTTTTATAATATTTTTGGTTTGCCATTCTTGATCATTTTAAAATGATTGTTGCTTAATTTTTATATGGATCAAATCCATAGTCTTAGAGAGATCTTGGAAATGATATATTCCATTAGGGTTTTAGGGTTTTGGTTTATTTTTCCCAAGTTTAAATTTCAAGATACAATCATTGATGAATGCATTTCATTTGATTGAATTTGTTGGATTCTATTTTCTTCAAAGTTTGTTCAAGATGGGTTTTGATGTTTCCATTTAGAATCAAAAAGTTTCTTTTCACCCTAAATTTCAACAATTATTTATTTTGTTTATTTATTTTTCACATTTCAAAATTTGGAAAATTTTGGGATGTGACAGGCTACCACCCTTAAAAGAAATCTCGTCCCGAGATTTGGGAAGGCTAGAGGTTACAAGTTGGCTTCAAGGCAACTAGGGTACTACCACCCTTAAAAAGTTTTCCACTAGATTACATCTTGGCTTACTTGGGATCTTGATGAAACTTTTCTGGACAGACATCTACATAGTGTCCTTTGTTTCCACACTTGAAACATGTGACAAGGCTGAGATCCTTCATAGGCTTGCTTGTCTTGTACTTCATCTTTTCTGGACAATTGCTTGCATAATGTCCTTGGTCACCACACTTATAACATGTGAGAAGGTTGAGTTCTTCACGTATCTTCTCTGGACAAGTTGATATATAATGGCCTAGCTCTTTGTAGTTGTTGCACCATAATTGGCTAATTTCCTTATTCTTCTTTTTCTTGGGTTTCTCCAAAGCTAGGAGTTCCTCTAGTTCATGCTCTTCATATCTCACCTCAAAGGTGGGAAAGATTCCTCGGTTCCTTGAACGATTTCTTGGATAATACCTATGTTTCCTCTTTTGTCCATCAAGGTGATTCCTAATGTATGGAGGTGCAAGCTGAGATTTTCCTTTGTCTTCATCCTTCTTGATAGAAGTTGTTTCCTCATGGGGGTTACCAAACTTTTGATGCATTCCACCTTGTTTCCTTTGTTGAACTATAGGATAGATGGGGCATTGGATAGGGACATGATTATTTCCTTCACATAGGAAACAAGTCACTTGAGATGTGGGGCATTGCTTAGTTGGATGTTTCTCTTCACAATTAAGGCATTGATCTTCATGCTCTTTGGAAGTGTGATCCATGTCTCCATAAATATTGCAAGCTTGAGTTCCTTCTATAATATCATCCTTGACATCATTGTTATCACAAACTCCTTGGGAAAGGTTGTCTTTCATGTTGATCTTTTGAGTGGTCATCCCTTGCAACAATTGGGATTGGATTTCCAAAAACTTTTGCATGGTTGGGTCTAACTCATTGTTGTTGGCTAAAAACTGAGTTGTCATCTGATTCAACTGGGTTTGGTTTGCTAGAAGTTGTTCTATCATGTGCATCTCTTGGTTGTTGTTGTTGTCACCATTCTTGATGTTGGAGTCTCTTGGAGAAGTCATCTGTTTGGGTTGGATTGCGATTAGAGTAGGCAAAATATTTCCAAGGAAGAAGTCTAATCACACACATCAATTCACACAAGCAATGTGCAAGCAATCACAAACAAACATTCCACTCAAACAACAAAGGTTCAAGCACATTTTTAGGCAACAAAATATTTTTGCTACACCACATAAGTTGGTGGGTTTAAACTAACCATTAGTATGGTGGTCCAACTATATGGTTCACTTGAGATCATTCCATTCTTCTTAGTTGTTCCTTCTTGAACAAGATCATTGTATCCTTGGAGAAATTCTTGTATCTTGGTCACAAACTTCAAAGGTGGTGATGGTTTCTTCTAAGTTGTGTTTCCTTAGTCTTCAAGTCTTGAGTAATATTCCTTGTCTCAGTTGTAGTCTTTAGTGATGTCCAAGTTGAATTCCTTGGTGATGTTGAAGTTGAAGTCATTTGAGTTGGTGATGTCCTTTGCTTAAGTTGAAGTCTTTGCTCATGTTGAGGTTTTGTCCATCAAGTTTGAAAAAGGAAGAGATGTAGAGTTAAAACCAAAAAGGTTGAGGAAAGAGTTTACAAGATTGTTTGTAAATAAGTTTTGGAACAAATACAACTCCCATATTTCTAAGAGGTTTTTTCCAATCCTAGGGTTACAATCCTACAGGCAACACAGTGCTCTGATACCATCTGTAAAGGTCCCAACCTGATAAGGTAGATATCCCTGTGTTTACAATGCTAGTCCCTGGATCAATAGCTAGCATCCACATTTAAGATTTAATATCAAGAAACAAAGGCCATAATACAACTTTATAACCAGGAATAAAATAATTCATTACATCTTACATAGCTCATTTGGCTATCTCATTACAATGCAGCAGAAATAACTATATAACATGGAGTCCTTCATCTTCAAAGTGCCACATGCAATCATGTTGGTTGTAGACTTGTAATCCTAATCAACACAATTCACTAACATCAAACAAACCTGCAACATAATAAGTTACAGCCACAAGGGTCAGTACATTTGAATTGTATTGGCAAGTGATACTATGGTAGAATAGTAGTTTCTATCATCTATATGCATTTGGCTAAGTGGAACTTAGGCTTGCTTTGCTCAAAATAGATTTTCCCTATCATTTGAAAACACTAAGTTTTTGTTTGTCAAAATCAACCAAGGCATCTACCAATAGACATTGGTGATCCTTTAACCCTTGTTCAACCACAAGTTTTTAACTTAGAAATTGGGATGAGGAGATTCTTGATAGCTTCCATGTCTTGATGCTCAAATTGTCCATTGACGGGGACACGGCTAAGTACTTAGATTTTACTCTCTCGAGAGGTGGTGCACTTTCCCCACAAGACTCGATATGCATCGAGACAAGATCTTTTAGAAGCCTTCCCTTATACCAGAATGGACGCGTTCCCAAACCTATCATCCCCTACCACCAACTGTCCATTTGGCTAAGTTATTGCAACCTATATGATCCAAGCAGAGCCCATAATCCCAAGTGGCTGCACTTGAAGCTTCTCAACATTTGACATCTCAAATATCTTTGTTCCTGGGTGGCATTCCACAAGTGAGATACACAGGGTAGGCCATTGAAAATGGGCCCGGGTAACCACTCAACAAAAGTCCATCCATGCAAGTCCCTTTCCACCCAGGTGATTTATTCACATAGTTGTTTTATTAAACAAAACACAAGTCCTTGACTTAGAAATATTTCATAGCATGAATATAATCAACCCTTGTTTTCTACTAGCTAGGATAAGCATGATAGTAGTAGGAATCTTAACTTAGGGAAAATTCTACTAAGGTTTCATCTACTAGGATTTCCCATGGCATAGTTAATACTTAGAAAATTCCATGCAAGTCCTACTTAGAAATATCACTAATGCATGGTGAAAATAATGGGACAAATGTATGAAGAACCACTTCACTTTTTGGTAGATAATATAAGTTCACTCCTTGATCTTGCAATAGTCACACTCTTCAAAGTTCACTACAATTCAATCAAGCAAGGCACAAATTCAATCTACCATTCAAGCAATTCATCACATAGAATAATAAAAATAAAGCAATGCATGCAAGCATGCCAAAGATTGTTTTATTTGGAAAAGTGGTTTCTAATAGGTTATAAACATTATAAAACACCTATTGGTCATTTATAAATGTGGCAAAACCATTTGATAACAAGTTAGTGAAAAATGGCCATTTGAATCATTCTTGTTTTGTTAGAAATGATTTAAATCAAAGTAATAATTTATAGTGTTTGACAAATATATTTTTAAACACACATGTTAGTGTTCTAAGGTCAAGTGTTTAATATTAAAACCATTTGCAAAAGGTTTTATCTATAACCCATTTATAAATCAAAGCAATATTTTATTTTGTTGGAAATGCCTTTAAACAAAGTAATAATTTTCTAAGGTTTACCAAATATATTTTTAAATCCAAAAACTTGGTGTTTAGGATCAGAGAGTTTAATTCAAGTCATTTACAAAATGTTTTACTCCAAAAAGCATTTTTAAAACTTAAACAACATTTTTATTTAACTAGAAATGATTTTATTCAAAGATTTATTCCTTAGACTTAAAAAATATGTTTTTTAATCCAAAAGTTGGTTTCTATGGTCAGTAGGTTCAAAACAATCCATTTACAAAAGATTTTACCCTAAAAATATGTTTAGAATGAATTTTATACACAAAATATGCCTACACATGTTTCTGCAAAAACAACTAATTTTCCAGAAGCAAATCATTAAACAAAGTGTATGGTTGGAAATTACTCCTTTTTCTGATTCCATTGATATAAAATTTGTAAAATTTGGACGTGTAGATTTAAAGTTATGAATTTTTCAATTACAAACATCTAATAGAAAAGTTTCTGTCTTTTAAATCAAAACTGTGCCACACGTCTGTTTCCTATTCGTCGGTACCGGTTCGCGTGGATCAGATAACATGGTGAGTTGGATTTAAAAAAGATCGTGCGGCTCAGACTGAGCGTACTGGTTCGATTTAAGTCATATATCGTGTCCTTACAATCAACATCTAACGGTTCAAATCTAGTTGACCAAAGGTTAGCGGCGCAGCGACGGTGGCTGGCGGCGGCGCGCTCGGGATGCTACGTTGCCGGCGATATAGGTTGCGAGAGAGAGAGGGGAAAGGCTCACCGAACTCGCCGTGACGTGGGGGAGCTCGACGTACTCGTCATGGATGAAGGGGCGCACGGAGTAGTCAGCGATTGCTCGCCAGAGTAGCTTCTGTCGATGGTGCGCTCGGGCTGTTGTCATTGGCGATGCTACAGGGCATGCACAAGTGATTGGCGAACATTAGGAGATGCGTAGGACAAGAGAGAATAAGATAGCGTCAACCAGAATAGGAGGGGCGGACGGAACCCACCGGAAAATGCTCGCCGGAGTCGAGGCAGTGGACGGCGACGTTCGGTCTTGGTCGTTGCCGACGTTCTAGGGCACGCGCGGATGATCTGGAGCTACTGGCAGATGCGCAAGAGGGTGGGGAGAAAGCTCATGTGGTCGAGGGGGCTTAGGGGTAGCTGGGCTCACCGGAATTGTTTGCGAAGCTCGTCGAAGCAGTGTAGAGCTTCGAGCAAAATCAGGGCGGCCTGGAGGCAGAGGGTGGGTGGCGTCTGGGGGGAAAGATAGAGGGGAGCAAGGCGAGTTAACGAGAGTAATCGCGGGGTGTAATCTCTGCATCATTAAGATGAATTCTTGCAAGGAAATAAACGGCAGAAAACGGCGATGTTTGGGGAAGAAACAGTCTCGCGGGTGGAAACGACGAATTGGTAAGTGGGGTCTTGTCTTCAGTGAGAGAGAGAGGGTTCGGGTGGGGTCAGTTGATCAGTGACTGAGTGGGTTTATCTGCTGGTGCAAATCGTTTTCCGTGGGGGATAAAGAAATGGGCTAGCTGGGCTGTTAGTTGGGCTTTGCTGGCTGGGCTGGCTTGTTTTATTTCTTTTCTTTCCTGTTTATTTTTTTCTTTATTTTTCTCATAAAATCCATATCTTTTTATTTATAGATCCAAAATTGGTGATTCCAATTTGTATAACTTTATTTAATATTTTTATCCTTTTAAATCTCTTTAGGATTATTTTTCTCACAATTTGGTATGGATTTTAGATGGGAGCTTTATTAGCTTTGGAAATTATTTCCTTATCTTATTAAATTCATAAGTTTTTATCCATGGTTCCAAATTGAATGAAATCAATTTCTATGGTTTTATAATATTTTTGGTTTGCCATTCTTGATCATTTTAAAATGATTGTTGCTTAATTTTTATATGGATCAAATCCATAGTCTTAGAGAGATCTTGGAAATGATATATTCCATTAGGGTTTTAGGGTTTTGGTTTATTTTTCCCAAGTTTAAATTTCAAGATACATTCATTGATGAATGCATTTCATTTGATTGAATTTGTTGGATTCTATTTTCTTCAAAGTTTGTTCAAGATGGGTTTTGATGTTTCCATTTAGAATCAAAAAGTTTCTTTTCACCCTAAATTTCAACAATTATTTATTTTTTTTAGTTATTTTTCACATTTCAAAATTTAGAAAATTTTGGGATGTGACAAACTTCACCCGTGAGGCCCTAGGACCTGAGTGGCAGGACTCGGACCTTGAGGAATTCCTGGAAACAATTGCAAACCACACCGATAAGAGTATGCGCCTCTTCTGTTTAGTGTTTGTCGCAATGATCTAGACCCTATGAAATATCTATAATATAGCGTGTCTTCCTGCGCCATGCCTCTGACTTGATCTTTAAATTCTTGGCTTTTTTGCAGCAGTGGTACCTGTGACTATCTGTTGTGTAGGCGGCAAGACAGAGAGCATCTGGACGTCATGATGGACCACTTGATAGTGGCGGCTCGCCAATTAGCTACATCGTCTCGTTGCTGAGTGGTACTTTTGAAAGGAGTTGTATCGATGTTCTTGTTGTTCTTTCTGCTTGTGTGGACGTGGGCATGTGTGTGTTGTTGGCCCTAGATCTTGGTCTCTGTCATTTTCTTTGGTTTTTTTGTTTGTGTGTACTAGACCTTGTGCTTTATTTATAAAGCTGCGGGAAGCCTGCTTCGAGGAGGACACCAGATGAAAACATGTTTTTCAACTTAATTTTTGTACTATAGCATATTTAGAGCATCACTAGCAGTACCCTTATAACCTGGACCCTTAAAACATGTTTACATGTTAAGAAAAATGCATTTTGAGGGTCAAAAACCGCCGACGCAGATCAAGCCCTCAAACCCAACCCGTATAACAGAATATCAACTCGTATAACAGAATATTCTATTATACAGGTTGGGTTTGAGGGCACTGATCTGTGCCGGTTGTTTTTGTCCCTCAAAATGCGAGAAAATTGATCATCACTTGCCAAAAAGAACACCATGATCAACAAACTTGCAAATGAGTATAAATATGATGCATGGTTTATAGTTTTACATCACATAATAACCATCTGCTCCTTCTCCTAGGCACCACCAAAAAGTTGAACCTCGGTACCACTACCATCACCAAGAACGCATGTGAACATCAATCACAGGTGGAGTTGTCCACACCACCACCATCGCCACCACCACTCATCGGAGACTCACCTCAGAGAGTAGAGGACTTACCACGCAGTTGCCGCTTCCTCTCCACGATGTCCGCCTTGGTCTCATTCCACCACATCAATTGGTCTTCATCCATGTCCTTTTTTGGCATCATCACGTGATCCTTATCCTCGGTCATGAGCTCCTTCCATGCTTTGTCTTCTTTGATCTTGAGCATCCTCTCCTCCAAGTTGGCCTTGCGCTTGGCATCTTCTCGCTAAGCTTCCAATTGTGCAAGCTTCACCTCTTTCTTCTTCTTGGTGATAATGAGCTTTGTCTCCAATGTCTTCATTGTCAATGTCTCCTTAGCTTTGATCATTTGTTCAATCTTCTCCCTCAAGCTTGTGGCCTCGGCTTCCATCTTCATCCTTTCCTTTACCTTCTTGTTTCCCTTGGGCTTGGCATGGTTCCTTCCTTCTTCGTCACTATCATCCATTTTAAGCATATTTGATTTCTTCGGTGTGGTTTCTTCATCCCTCAATTTCCACTTGTCAAGATTTGGTCCCAACCCTTAAAAATGTTTTATAGGTTTACAGGTTTAAGGGTATTGGTCTGCACCTCTTAGAGGCTCAAAACAGTAAAAAAGCGGTTAATATAAGGGTTAGGCGTTTTAAGGGTACTACTAGGGATGCTCTTATCATTGCAACTTTGTAGAGAATTTTCAATGCAACTTTGTTTTTAGAATATTTTCAATGCAACTGGATACAGTATGGTTGATGGTTGGACTGGGAAGTCTGCATGGGCTCACGGCCCACTGCACTAACATTGCACTCGGGAAATTGTTGGGCTTTCTTGTGCCTAAGACCGTCCCTAATGGAGCCCTTAAAAGGGCCAAACCCGTAAAATAACTACTTTTTTATGGATTTGCGGGTTGAAACAACGCAAATCGGAGCCTTTAAAACTGGTGGCCCATGAAAATTTTTTTGAGGGTTGGCCCAGTTTTCTCTCGCCGACCCCTTCAAACGAGGGCTAGGAAGCCGACCCGCATGCAACCCGCACTACACCGGTAGTTTGCGCGTGAGGGACTTTCAGCTCGCCTCCACTCCCGCTCACGCTCACGCGTCGCCGCCACCGCCGATCTCCACGCCCCCACCTTCTCCTGCAACGGAGCGGGCAGATCTCGGCATCATGGACCCCGAATCGGCCGCTGGAGCCATCTTCGCCACCCCACCTTCTCCCGTGGTCAACGTAGCTCCCGGGGTGGCCGGAGGTATTCCGACGAACGCCGATGTCATCGAGATGGTCATGGCCACGAGCGTCAATAATAGGAAGTGCACGGGTACGCATGTCGTCCTACAAGCAGGTGCTTCCCTGGAACCGCCTGCGGCTGCGCCGACCCCCTCATCTACGCTGGCTCCAAAGCCAACGAAGGCGCGTCCTAAAACGCAGTCGGCGGGTCCGAAGGGGGAAAATGGTGTGAATGTGACCAAGACGAAGCAGATGGCTCACCGTAGAGGGCTCCCGCTGTCGGTCGCCGCCTCTCCGGCCTCGCACGTCGACAACGGCAACGACGCCTCGCACGTGCTCGACGATTTTTCTGCAAGGTATGAAGATAAAACTTTCCCTGTTTTGATTTGTATCACACCGAATAATAGCTCATTTAGCGATGATTTTAGCAACACGGGCCATGTAGGGTTCGCAGCATAGAAAAAAAATTCCCTACGATGGGAACAACTATGTACCAAGATCTATCTACTAGATACAAGCAACGGGTGGATATACATCCATAGAGTACATACCCTTGTAGACCGACAAAGTTTAACGAGGTTGTACTCGTGGATGATGTAGACGAATGCTTGCCGATCTCAAGATCGAGAAGAAGTCCAGCGCCGCAAATCATCAGCGCATCCGTGCTCGCTCACATGTCCAAGCCACCGAGCAACCTCTGCCTCCTAGCTCTAGCGATGCAGCGGAAGCAACAACTCTTTCCAAATAAAAATCCACCGGGAACATGTATCTCGCTAGTCCGAGACCATGGGGGATAAACTAGAGGGGAAGAGAGATCCTTCACGAGGAGGTGTGTGTATGAGAGAGGGAGAGGGGGGATTTATATAGGAGGAGGGGGAACCCCAAGGGGGTGGCAGGTGCATGGGGGTTGCCCCTTCCCCTCCATCCATTCATGTGAGTGGAGCTTCCACTCACAAAATGTCCCTTCATTTCTCCACTCAAAAAACCCTCTCATATTCCCATTAAATTTCCACCAAATTTAATATAATCTCTCTTTAAATAAAACTCCTTTTATTTATTTATTCAGATTTTTGTCAATTACATTAATTAAAAAACATTCACATAAAACCCCTTGCTAGTATTCTATTTCACATGCAAAAACACTTTCAGCAATTTCACCCGAAACAATTCCGGTGTATAGTGAAATAAATTCCTGTACTTTGTAATTTTTTTCGTCTAGAAACTATTTGTTCCAAATGGTGTCGGTGTATCTTAAGTGTGTCACCCTATGGTTCACGAATAATGTGGACATGATCGAGATCCCTCTCGGATCAATAATCAGAAGCGGACATGTAGATCCATGCTGACTCCCACACATTCAACGATGACTTTTTGTGATCATGAGAACCTTTTATGCTAGTAACTTAATCCCTTTGTCTCGTGATATATTATATGTCGGAGATTCGATCATCGGTATCTTTATACCTAGTTTGATCTTGATACCGACATGTACTCTTTTTCTCGTTCCTGTGATATAACATTCTAGTGATCACATTACTTTCTTGCAAGCTAACCAATGTGATATCACCGAGAGTGCCCAGAGTATATATATCCATCATTGGGATGGCAAATTCCACTCTTGATACATGAGCCTCAACATAACACCTTTGTAGCACTGAACCCATCTTTATAGTCACCCTGTTATGGTGTGACGTTTAATGTTATCAAGATACTCTTCTAGTGTTAGTGATTGACATGATCTCATGGTCTAAGGATTGGGATTATTTCGTATGATGTTATAGCAATATAAACACAATTACTTTGATTGGATGCTATGCTTCGGATGAATGTTCATCACACCATTCCAATAATGTTGTGGCCTCGTTATTAGCAACATCCAATGTCCATGATCAGGAAACCTTGATCATCTTGTTAATCAATGAGCTAGTTTATAAGAGAGGCATAAATAGGAACTTTCCATTTGTTTATTAAACACACATGTATTAATGTTTCTGTATTAATACAATTATAGTATGCAAAATAAAAATCTATCATATACTTGGAATATACATAATAACAACTTTATTATTGCCTCTCAGGGCATATTCCCTTCAGTCTCCCACTTGGACTAGAGACAATAATCTAGTTAGATAGTGATAAATCTAACACCCATGGATTTCTGGTGTTGATCATGTTTTGCCCTAGGGAGATTTTTAGTCCACGTATCTGCTACATTGAGATCCGTGTGTACTTTACAATTCTTTATATCTCCATCCTTGCCATGTTCGCGGATGGAGTGAAACCGACACTTAATATGCTTGGAATTCTTGTGAGATCTTGGTTCTTTGTCATTGGCTATGGCTCCATTGTTGTCACAATAGATCACTATTGGGTCCAACGCGCTAGGAACTACACCTTGTTTGGTTATGAACTCCTTCAACCAAACTGCTTCCTGAGCCGCTTCCGAAGCAGCAACATATTCGGCCTCCGTTGTTGATCCCGCAACCACATGTTGTTTGGAACTCCTCCAACTAACTGCTCCTCCATTCATGAGAAATACGTATCCGGATTGAGACTTAGAGTCATCCGAATCAGTGTCGAAGCTAGCGTCGACATAACATTTAGCGACGAGCTCTTCTTCACCTCTGTACACGAGAAACATTTCCTTATTTCTTATTAAGTACTTAAGGATATTCTTGACTACTATCCAGCGTTCCGATCCTGGATCAGATTGGTATCTACTAGTCAAATGTAACACCCCGGCCTCTCTGGACCGGCGACTGTCACTTCTGACAGCTTAATAGGATATCTAGACTGGCCCCACAGACCAACACTAGTCTTTTCTGCGTACTTTGTTCTCACTCATGCGCACCCGATACCCACTTCCTGGTTGGTAACCCATCCTAGAATTTCTCTAGGCCAAGCACATTTAACCTTAGAGTTATTTTTGAATGAGCTTCCGAAAAAGAAGTTGTAACTTGTTGGTATGAGTATCCTATCAATCCTATTAAATCATGTGCTTGGATCTCACATACACCCACCCTTAGAAGATCGACGTCCTCGTCGATCAACCACAAGCCAGGAACGCCCCCTCTTGGCATACATCTGTGCATCCAGTGCCGACACATGTGCCATGCCATGTCCACTCTGAGCCACACATGCCATGCTCCACATGTCCGCCACTGACCCACACACGCCCGTGTAACCGCGAGGGTCGGCTCTGATATCACTTGTAATACCCCAGCCTCTCCGTACCGGTGGCTGTCACTCCTGGCAGCTTAATAGGATATCTAGACTGGCACCACAGACCAACACTAGTCTTTTCTGCGCACTTTGTCCTCACTCGTGTGCATCCGGTACCCACTTCCCGGTCGGTCACCCATCCTAGAATTGCTCTTGGCCAAGCACGCTTAACCTTAGAGTTCTTTTCGAATGAGCTCCTGAAAAAGAAGTTGCAACTTGTTGGTATGAGTATCCTATCAATCCTATTAAATCATGTTCTTGGATCTCACATCAAACTAATAGCATGTGAGACATCCGGTCTTGTACATAGCATGTCGTACATTATAGAGCCTATGGTTGAAGCATAGGGGACCTTGTCCATTATCTCTCTTTCTTCTGCCGTAGCTGGACTTTGAGTCTTACTCAATGTCTTGCCTTCCAACATAGGTAAGAACCCCTTCTTACTTTCGTCCATTTTAAACTTCTTTAAAATCTTATCAATGTATATACTTTATGATAGCCCTATTAGGCGCCTTGATCTATCTCTATAGATCTTTATGCCTAATATGTATAACGCTTCACCTAGGTCCTTCATTGAAAATTTGCTGTTTAGATAACTTTTAACACTGTTTAAAAGATCTACATCATTTACGATCAGTAATATGTCATCCACATATAATATCAGAAATGCCACATTGCTCCCACTCACTTTCTTGTAAATACAAGCCTCTCCATAAGTTTGGACAAATCCAAACTCTTTGATCACCTCATCAAAGCGGAGATTCCAACTCCGGGATGCTTGATTCAGTCCATAGATGGATCGCTGAAGTTTGCATACCTTGTGAGCATCCTTAGGATCGACAAAACCCTTTGGTTGTATCATGTACAACTCTTCTTCAATGTTGCCATTGAGGAACGCAGTTTTGACATCCATCTGACATATCTCATAGTTGAAATATGCAACAATTGCTAACATAATCCTAATTGACTCTAGCATCGCTACGGGAGAGAATGTATCATCGTAGTCAACTCCTTGAATTTTTCGAAACCCCTTTGCGACAAGTCAAGCTTTATAGACGGTTACGCTACCATCAACATCAGCTTTTCTTTTGAAAATCCATTTATTCTACATGGCCTTTCGGTCGTGAGGTAAGTCCACCAAGTCCAAACCTGGTTTTCGTACATGGATTCCATCTCAGATTTCATGGCTTCTAGCCATTTGTTGGAATCCGGGCTCATCATCGCTTCTTCATACGTCGCAGGATCATCTATTTCATCAACCATGAAATTCATAACAGGATTTCCGTACAGTTTAGGAGCTGCACGCGTCCTGCTTGACCTCCGAGGTTTGGTAGTATTATCTTTCGGAGTTTCATGATTATTATCATTAGTTCCCGCTTCATTTGGTGAAGTCAACTCCGGAACAACTTCCGGCGCTGCTCTACTCTCCATACTATGACGAGAAGGTTCAATAACCTCTTCGAGTTCTACCTTCCGACTACACACACCTTTCGCGAGAAACTCTTTCTCTAGAAAGGATCCATTCTTAGCAACGAAAACCTTGCCCTCGGATCTGTGATAGAAGGAATACCCAATAGTTTCCTTAGGGTATCCTATGAAGATGCATTTTTCAGCTTTGGGTTCGAGTTTATCAGGCTGAAGTTTCTTCACATAAACATCGCATCCCCAAACTTTAAGAAATGACAACTTAGGTTTGTGAAAGTGCAATGGACGCTGCCTAGAGGGGTGAATACGATTTTAAAAATATTATGGTTAAGGCTCAAATAAATGCGGAATAAAACCAATGTTTAATTTATTGAGCACAAAACCTAACCACTAGGTTCACCTAAGTGCACCAACAACCTATGCTAAGAAATACAAGAAACAAGGTGATAGAAAGATGAAATACTTAAAGCATGATGGCTATCACAAATTAAAGTGCATAAGTAAAGGGCTCGGTTGAGAGATAACCGATGGACGCGGAGACGAAGATTTTTATCCTGAAGTTCACTTCCAAAGAAGCTACGTCTCTATTGGAGAGGTGCGATAGCGCAATGCTCTCCGAACGCCACCAATGGCTCACCTTGGGGTGTGGTGGCTCGATGCTCACCCAACGCCACACAATGCCTCAGCCCGGATGCGAAAGCACGCAACTCACCGGCACCACAAAAGGCTCACCCTATTCTCCCGTGAGCTGGCCACAAAGGCCTACTCACGATCCACTAAGGGACACTTGAGGGCGGTCATCAAAACCCGTACAAGGTTGGGGCTATCTCTACAACTCAATTGGAGGCTCCCAACAACAATTCCACAAAGGCCACAAGGCCACAATATTGAGGCCACCCCACAATGGAGGCCTTAAGAAATCAACACACCAACCACACAACCGTCTAGGGTTCCAAGAACCCAATATTAACAAGCCTACAAGCTTGCACTCGCCGAATCTCCATGGAGAACTCAAACCTATGCAACAAATGCAAGGGCAAGTCCTTAACTCCCAAATTCCAACAAAGCCACAAAAGATATTGGGGGAATAAGGGAGGAAGAACACAAGAGGAGAACACAAAACTCTCCAAGATCTAGATCCTAAGGATTTCTTCACAAAGAAGGGATTTGGTTTGGTGGGATTGTAGATCTAGATCTCCTATCTCAAATCCCTCAAAGACATGCAAGAATCATTGGAGGAGAAGGAGAGAGGGAAAGATTTTGAAGGTAAACAATGGAGGAGAGAGAGTGTAAGAGCTAGCAAAAATGACCTCAAAAGTTGGGGAAACAATAGGGAAGAGGGGGCCCTTAAAAGGGGCAAGAGAAATCTGCCCGTTTGGGCCAGATTCGCGCACCACCAGAATTTCCGGTGCCCCACCGGAACTTCCGGTAAATAGAGACACAAGATACAGAATAAAACAGTACTTCACCAGAACTTGGGTCAGAATTTGGGCCAGAATTTCTGGTCAAGCAAAGATACTGGACAACATTGCACGAAAACTTCAATAACTTTTGATTCCGGACTCCGTTTTTTGATGACCTTGGGCTCGTTTTGAAGAGAACGAAAATCTCTACAAGCTTATGCAAAGAAACATCATAGTCCAGCATGGAAGGATAAAACCAAATTGAAAAAGGTACGACCTCCCTAGAAGCGATGAACTGGTAAAACCTCCAAAACCCAAAACACAAGAAGTTGAGCTTGGAAACTCCGATTGGGATGAAACCAATTTTGTTGGAAAGATAAAACCAAGAGAATCCAACAAAAGGTGAAATATTGGATACCACCAAGGGAGAGAATATCAAGTATATATATGTGAGATATATCCTAAGGTGTGGAGCCAAAAAAAACCGCACGATCAAGAATGCAATAATATATGCAAGGGAAATCCTTATTTGATGAACTAGAGATTGTTATGATGATAACCACAATCTATAGATCCTTTCATGGACAAGAACCAACTAACAACCAAGAAAGATGATGCTATGTATGCAAAGGTTTGAGCTCTCCCCCGAACGATGTGATCGAGACACCCGCTTGAGATCCCCTCTTGATAGTACGACTACTATCCTAAACCCGGTCTCTCAACTAACAACACGAGAATAGCAAAAGAGAAACCCTATCAAGATCATACCTTTGACTTGAGCAATCGACTTGAGCTTGATGTAGACCGTCTTGACCTTCTCAAGATGGAACGCCTTTCTTGATTGCTCTTGCTTTATGAAGACTTCCAAATTGGTCCCCATACTCCAAGGGGAAACCTATTCTTTTAACTTGTCTTCATCACTCCATGATCACCGAGGATGGCAAGCTCCAAGCTTTAGATATTCTAGAGAAGGCGCATATTGATCTTGCACATCTTCATCCCTTCTTGAGTGTTGATCCGTCGAGATTCTACTCTTTGCACTTATCTTGATCAACCTTCAAGTTCCTTCTTTCTTCATGATTCCAATGGGCACATATCCCTTAGACATATTTTCCCATCCTTCTTCATTTCTTTATATTCTAGACCAACACATGGTCCAAGCGATGTCAATGGACAAACCTACAAGTGAAACTCAATTTACACATTAGTCCATAGAGATTGTCATTAATTATCAAAACCACATATGGGGCATACATCCCCTTTCAATCTCCCCCATTTTGGTAATTGATGACAATCCCTTTGAGAGGGTTTAAATATGACAATTAAAAACCAAAGTGATTGCCCCAACATCAAATACTACACAAGTATGTGACGTTGGTGCAGCCACAATATATAGATGAAACTCTCCCCACAATCTATGAATGTGTGATGAACTTGAATTTCATTGCATAGATTGCCAACCATTACCGTTGGTTGAGTTTCCTCTATATATTCAACATGCAAAGCAATCACAAAGATTCAATAGCATGAGAGGAAAATGCTTAAGAACGAACTCAAAGCAAAGGCCATCTTCCCTTAAACCCTCCAAAACTTCTCCCCCATTGGCATTGATTGCCAAAATGGGTGAAAAGTTCTAAACGACCAATATAGTGAGAATTCCTCCAAAGGTGTGCAAATCCACATGTCAAATGATGAGTACTTGGGAGGAAGTAAAACTATATCGAGGACCCAAAGATTGAAAAATGAAAATAAAAAGAGAGATGCTTCAATAAATGAAGCGAGCAATCAAAAAGATCAAAAAGAACCAATTGAAAAATCAAAAAAATGATACCAAAAGGAAACACCAACAAAAAAGTGTTTTAAATGAAAATAGGGAAGCTCCCCAAGATTTGTGCACAACTTAGAATAATTGCATTTGAATACAAAATGCACAAATATGGAATCCTCGTTCCCCCATAAGCATTTAAACCAAAACAAATGTGAAATAAGGCAAACATGCATTTTTAAATGAATTGGAGAAGCTCCCCAAAGGTTATGCACCAATTCTAATAATTTCATTTGGAAACAACGTGCACAACCATGGAATCCTCAATCCTCCAAACCCATTTAAAAATACACTCAAAGGTCAATAAAAATGGAAGCCATCAAAGAGTCAAAAAAAAGAGGTGGTCTCCAAGAAATGCAAAAAACAAGCAAAGGTTGATCTTCTCTTGTGTGTATAAATTTCTAGGTGAAAATATCACAAAGACATATCCCCATAAAGAAATATGCACAAACAAAATAGATACACAAGGAAGCACATTGAGATCAAAATAAAGTCATAGAATGTACCAATAAGATGTTTTCTTGAAAGCATGGCCAAAGTCTTAAATATGTCTTATTATACACGAATGAGATTCAAGAACCAACACACTACATACATTACAACTATTACCAAGGGAAAACGGGATAGTTGGAATATATGTAGAAAGTAAACAAGTATCACAAATAGAAATCAACTTTGCACAAATTCTCACTATTGCACATGAGAGATATTGAGGAAACGATATGCAACAAAATTGCTAGATTGTCATATTTGGGATTGGTGAATCGTGAGCATGATTTTGTATAGTCCCCGTAATATGCACACATATCAACATACACACATTTGCATTAGAGAGAACTCTTCAAAGCCAAAGAAAGAAACCCAACATATGCAAGTACACCAATTCATGCCAACAAGCAACCTACAAAAGGTTGGGAATAAGATATGTATGCATTAGAGAGAGAGATACTTGTTACGAGATATAATTGGTAGGATGGAGAAGATATGAATTTGCTGATCATCCTAGCTTGCATCCAATTTACATGTAGACACCACTTCTTCCTTGTTCAAGATACAAGCACCCAATATATATCCCCAATTTACCTAAAACACAACTAATTAAACGATGGTACCAAAAAAAATTAGGTCCAAAGTAGTTAGAGCAACTACAATACATAGGAGAACCTCCACACTAACATGTGCATATTGATATGAAATTGAATTTCATGCACATCTTAGCCCATTAGGATTAGGTGGAGTTTCCCTATATATTGGATCAAAGAAAGCAAACATGCCATAATATATACATGAAGTAAATATGCATGCATACGACTTTCAAGAACCAAAAGGAGATACAATTTGAACAAAAACACCAAGTAAACCAATAAGACACAAACAAAAGCGGGACTCGACAAAAGGTGTCCAAATTGTATCAAAGAGCCAAATCAACACATGAAAGAACATAAGAGCAACAAATGAACTAGCAAGAGACAAAGAGATGAAAGATGGAGAAAAACATAAATGCTCAAGGATTTATCTCATTCTAAAAGATAAAAACATGTAACAAAAAAATGAGACAAAACCAACTTCCAAAGAGAGAAAGGTTCCAACAACCAAAACAAACTATTCACACTTTTCATGATGGCACACAAATAGTACCAACACAAAAATATTGAGCTATCAAGAAAAAATGGATCAAATCAAGAAGCAAACATAAAAATGTTCTAGATAATATAGGAGAGCTCTCCCATAAGTAGAACATTATATAGAATTTTGACTTTGAATGCAAAATGTCCACAAATGAGATCATCACTAGTACCTACACAAAATAAAACACAAGGGGATACCAATAAAATAAGAAGATCCACAAGATGCAAAGAAAGCTTGGGAGCAAAAAGAAAACCATTTTGTTGTCAAAGGATGGGCAAATAAGAAAAGGCCAAAGTGAATATGATCAATAAATTCTACCATATATGGAGTACCAATTGTCCAAAGACAAGAAATATAAGGGAAATTTTCCTGAGGTAGTTTGCAAGGATATCAGGATCATATTCACAACAAGAAGCATATAACAAAGCATGAGAAATAAGCTTGATGCTTCAAGAAAGATTCTTGATAGCTTCAAATAGTCACACACTCACTAGTGATTAGATTAAATAGAAGCAAATGGTTCCCATGAGGATATATATATCCAAATATGAAGAAACACATACCAAGAATCACTCTCACACACAAGATCCAAGAGAAGAGCAATAACACATGAAGCAAATTGGAACTTGTATGAGAAAATGTGCCACATCGGAGCTAGATAATTCTCAATATCAATTCTAAGTGGCACTACCTAAAATGTCCACATTTTCTAGGTTTGTAATATGCACAAAGCATATGACTCCCCCATAATGTGATAAACCAAGAAATATCAACAAGAGGCAAACGATCATACTAGAGAGGATTAATGGACATTATAGAACTTGAGTTTCTCATGAGAAATACATACCACATAGAGACTCGATAAACATGCAATAAAACTACTAAGTATTTTTCCTCATGTACACACATTTTAGGATTGTGGAATGCCCAAGCATGACACTCGCCCAAAACGGAATAGTCCATTAATCTCTCACAAGAGCCAAAAAAGATACCAACTAGAATCAATAAAGGCTCCAAACCAAGAAACATAAATACATGGTGTGCCAACCAACATAAACAAAAATACATCATATGTCAATATAAGTAAGTGGGAAGCACAATATGTACAAACACATGAAAGTTACAAAACCAACACGTGCACAGGGGAGCAAGTAACTATCAATTTAAATGAGTTAAGCACAAGTTACCACAAGGAGGAACATTGGATATATGAAAGAAGCAAGATAATCCCAATGGCTTGGATTGACAAAAATAATTGATGAAGATCCCTCAATTCTCCATAATGTATCCAAGTCTCCAATGCCCTTCAACAACACCTATTGAGCAAGTTTTATCTTATTGTTCCCCAACCAAGTTGGGTCCTAAGAAGTTAGTCACAATAGGCTTGGCCACCCAAATGGTTCTTTTCTTGACACCACTTTGGGCACCAACAAATTTGGCAAACACATTGCCACCCTCATCCTTGTGAAGTGAATAAACATCATCAATCAAGATAGGATGGGATGAGGAGTTACCCATGGTGCATGAGGAAGAAAGGTGCCCCTTCTCACGACATATGTAGCAAGTTCTTCTCTTGCTATCTTTATTCTTCGGAGATGCCACACCATGAAGAAGAGCTTGAGGCTTCTTGGGACGAGGCCAATCTCGAGCTTGATGAGGATCTTGAGGCCGCTTCCCTTGTTGCTTCTCACTAAGCAGCTTCTTCTTCAATGGGCACGCTCTCACATGATTCCATTCTTCCTTGCACTTGAAGCACACAATATTGGACGGATTCTTCACTTGTCCTTGGCCCTTCTTATTTTTGCCCTTGTGCTTCAACAAGTTAGTGGGATTGTTCTTGATGTTGGAGTTGAATCCAAGCCCACTCTTTTCACTTGGGGGTCGTCGCACACTCAACATGTTCTTGAGTGTGGTCTTCCCTTCATGACACCTTTTCAAGTCATTCTTCAAAGAAGTGACTTGACCCTTGAGCTCTTTGATTTCCTCTACATGGTTAGTATCAACAACAATATTAAAGGAAGTAGATGCTTCATTGTTAGAGCAAAAAGGCAAAGAATTCAATTCATCACAAGATATAACATGGTTGTGAGTGGATGAATTACAAGGACTAGCGCATGACAAAATAACATTTGGAGTAGATATAGTGTTAATGTCCACATGAGGCCTACTAGATGTTACCTTTGACATAATGGCCTCGTGAATTAACTTTAGACTACCATGTGAGACTAGAAGATCCTCATGCAAGCTCGAGAGCTTCACATGACTTTCTTCTAATTTCCCATAGTTGCTAGTTAGCAAAACAAGTTGAGCCTTTAGCTCAACATTCTCCTCCAAGATAGATGATTCACAATAAATATAGTTAGTAGCACAAGCATCATCATTATTAGCAAGAGGTGAGGGTAACTTGGAAAGCTCTTTAGAATATGAAGCTTTAAGTTGCTCATGTGACTCGGTGAGTTTGATGAGCTCACCCTTGATGAACCTAGAGCCATTGTTGAGGTGCTCAAAATCCTCAAGGAGTTAAGCATAAGCAACTTCAAGTTTATCATTTTTAATTTGAAGGGCACTTGCCACCTCAAAATCTCTATCATGAGATTTCTTCACTCTAGATAGCTCTACAACAAAGGTATCCTCAAGAGATTTCTTAGTGGTTTGTTACTCTTTAAGAGCTTCATTTATATTTGCAATTTCATTAGCATACTCACACTCAAGACTACTTAGTTTATCAATCCTCATGCTCACATATTAGTTGCTTACTTTCAATAGCACAAGTCAAGATTTCAATGAAAATAGAGCAAGCATTTTTATTAGGATGAAGATCCCGAAGGACTAGCCCCCTTCTCTTTTAAAGAAGCAACATCATCATCTACTTCTACATGATCAACATTCACATCATCATGACGTATATTGGCATCCAAAGGAGTGGTTACCTTTGAACCCTTAGCCATGAGACACAAGTGAACATTGGGACAAGGTGATGATGGGGGAACACATGAAGCTCCAATCGCAACCTTGCCTTGGCCCAAGCATTCTTCGATTTCCTCTACATGGTTAGCAACACAAGTACTAGAGGAAGTAGAAGCATATGTATCATGGCAACAAGGCAAAGCAAGCATATCATCATGAGATATATTCAAAGAATTTCTACATGATATGCAAGGGCAATCAACACTAGGATGTAAATCACATATAGTCCTACAAGTGTTAATGCCCAAAGATACAACATTTCAATGAGATAGACAAGAAGGATCATCAATGGTAAGCTCACTATCTACATTGCAAGTTCTATCACCACTCACCATATCATTATGTTGAGACAACTCATATGTTGGTGAAGTGGAAGAAGACGAGAACTCATCATGGCCAGAGGTGGAGAGAACACAATCATACTTATTAAGCTTGGGCACATCATATTTTGCTTAAAGCTTGGTCCAAATATCATGAGCATTCCTGAAAGGCATGATTGAAGAAAGAACTACAAATCTCACAGTATTAACAAGCACATTAGATGCTTGAGCTTCGAGATAAGAGTTTGTCTCCTCCTCCAAAGATAGATTTTGGGGATCCTTAGGAGGAGAAAGCCCATATCTAGAATTCTCTCAATATTTGGGTCAATGGCCCGAAAATGACTAAGCATGCGAGTACGCCTGTAACATCCCAAGATTTTAGAAATTGGGACAAAAAAAATTTAGCTTTTGCACTGCATTGACATGTCATTTTGCATTCATAACAATTTTGGATTGCAAAACACTATACTCAAACCCTATTTTGAATTACTAAATTGCATCTACAAAGGAATACACAAGGTTTTATAAATCCTATATTTTATTTGGACATAAATAATGTTCATTAACATTCTAAAACAATATAATGAATTTTATAAACTCAAAGAAATTTGTTTGAGTCAAATCTAAGTTGTAAAACTAATTTTATAAAAGAAATAAGAAAAAGAAAAAAAGAAAAAAAACGAGCTAACGTACGTGTGTGGGCAGCAGTGAAGATGCTCTCTCCCGTTCATTTTTTTTCTGCCAGGTGGAGCCCACCTTATCATCGTCTATCTTCAACAGAGAACGAACACGAGTAAGTTCGGACTCGAAAACAGCCCGCAAAAATCTCCTGATTCGGCCAAATATTTTGCCCCTTCCTCGAAATTCTGGGTATAAGTATCCCACACTATCCTCTTCGAAAACTCCCTAAAAATCCACAAAAATCTAGCCGTCAGGCTGCCCAATTTCTGGCTCAATTCAATCTCGCTGGAACGCAGTTTTTAGAGCTTCAGAGGGTCGAGGTTGCCGTCGATACAGAGCACCCCGAGCCCTATTTTCTCCTCTATTTTTTTCCCTCGTTGGATCACATCGCCTCATGCCTTTTTCCCTCTCTGTAACACAGCCTGCATCCGTGAATCTCTCGCTGGAGTTCGCTGAATACGTAGACGACCAGCCGCAGTTTTTCGCCATTCTCGGAGGAGAAGGCCGCCGGAAAGCGCACGTACGTGACCAAGACGACGAGCTGAATCCCGTCATCTACTTCGTCGACACCAAGAACCATCAGAGACGCCGCCACCATCAACGCCGACCTCACCACCGCCGTCGCCGTCATTGACCGCCGGTAACGATCGCCATCCGTCCGATCTCAAATCAGTGTCTCAGATCGATTCTACCTATGGATGCACTGACCAATAGGGTTGCGCCGCATCATCAGTCAACTTCACAGTCAGAAGTCAATCCCAAAGTCAGCAGTCAATGGTCCAGTCAACTGTTAAATAGATTTTCGAATTTATAAATTGCAGAAAATAGTGCTAGATTCAAAAATTCATAGTAAATAATCCACTAGTCCAAAAATCACTTATAATATACCGTTGGATTCAGAATTTTACGTAGAACATTGTCACGTAATTGTTCTAGACTTCTACCGTAAGGTTTTGCAGTAATTAAATAAATAGTTTTAATGACATTTTTAGGTTATTAAATTCACAACAAATCTTTGTGGATCAGAAAAATATAAATGATATGTCCCTGGAGCTACAGATCTGTCTTTAGTTTGAATTTTAGACAAGATAAAATGTTTAGATAATTTAAACTCCATTAAACACTATTTAAATTATAAGAAAAGATTTATAACTTCGATTAAGGTGAATCCAATTGCTACTAGTTCGTATTAATGTCCCCTATCCATTACAGCCCAGGCCCAAATTTAATACAGCAATTAATACAGAAGTTTCAACAGAACTATTAAAACCTTTATATTGGCAATCAAGGATTAATAATAAATACTCTATTGCATTAAATGATCTCCTGCATGCATCATGTGTTGTAGTAATGTTCAGAGAACTAATTACAACCATTGTGACTTATTAAATCATCATGCATGCATTTGTTCATCATTGTTTTGTTGTATTGTGCATAATTGCATTTGTTCTGAATGGTGTATTTGTTGTGCTTGTATAAATCGTTAGATTGTGAGGAGCGCAACGTTTGTGGTTGTGACGAGTGCAACGATTGCAATTGTGAGGATTGTTTGAACGACTACATCAACTAAAAGGCAAGTGGCACTATCATAAATGTCCTACTTATTTTCCTATGCATTGTAGTTCTTTTTAGTAGAAGTGCATGTGTAGGAATATTTTGCACTATGTGCTATGATATGCTATGCTATGTCCTATTTAGGATATCCTTTTGTATCTTGCTTAGTGGAAACATCACAGTTGTAGTATGCTTAGCCCTACTATAGATTTGGGATGGAATATCATGTTATGAGTATTGTGAGTTATTGGAAAAGCTATGTTTTTATATAATAAAACAAGTACTTAATGAATCACCTGGGTGGAATATTGTTGTTGTTGAGTTTTGAAGAAGTGGCAACGAAGAGGACCGTATCTTTGGCTACCTCTCTTGTGTGTGCACTGGAAGAAGACCACCTAGGCATCATAGAGATTGACATGTTTCTCATACAGTAGCTTCCGTGTACAACCACATGCTAATATGGGCTCTGGCTTAGTTAATTACATAGCGGAAGACCCTTTGCATTGGTATATCTTCAGGTTAACTAGAATTATGTATTGAAGGTTATATCCTTGTATTTGTGCCTGTTAGACGTGCTAGTATTGTGTAATGGGAGGACTTCTATGGAAAGACTTCGTCACATTATCGATCTGCCGGTATACCAATTGGTGTGTACTAAACCAGCGGCCACTAGTGGCGTCAAGGCGAGATTGTGTCGTGTGCGTAAAGTGTACAACTTCTACAGAAGATATAAATCTAATCGATTAGCCGTGTCCCCGGTTATGGACAATATTGAGCAACTAAGGCTTGAAGCTTATGGATGATCTCGACATTCCAATTTCTTAATAAAATTTGATGGTTTGAATAAAGGAGTAGGAGCACTTGATGTTGGCCAACGTGTTCTGACAATTTTCAGAAAATATTAAAACTATTTGGAAATGTTAGGATAAAACTATTGCTTTATGCAAATCAGCCTGAAACTCCACTTAGCCAAATATGCATGTAATTTGATAGATTCCATTTTATATTCAAATACTAGTGACACTTTGCCAATACATTCAAAGTATTGACCATTCGTGGCTGCAACGTTTCATGTTGCAGGTTATATCGCTTATGAGTGATCGTTATAGGTCGCGAGACTCCACTCAACAATTGTTCGCCTGTGGCACTTTTGAAAGATGGAGATCTACCATGTTGCTTTCTGCTGTGTACTTGTGTAATATAATATAAATTCTGGATCATATTCATTGTATTTATGATGCACAGTTATATTTGATATTCATTTTGTACTGTGTGTGCCAGTGAACCGATCCAGGGATTAGCACTGTACACATGAACTCAGCCTTATCAGGCGAGGGTGTTACAACGCCAAACATCATAATGAGTGCCAACAAATGTAAATGTGTGAGAGTGCACTAAACCCATAAGAGACATATTTACTCTCGAGGCGGTGAAGCCTAAGAAGCGAGAGACCTCGCTCTGATACCAATTGAAAGTGCAATGGACGTCGCCTAGAGGGGGTGAATAGTATTTTAAAAATATTACGGTTAAGGCTAAAATAAATGCGGAATAAAACCAACGTTTAATTTATTGAGCAAAAAACCTAACCACTAGGCTCACCTAAGTGCACCACTCAACCTATGCTAAGCAATACAAGAAACAAGGTGATAGTGATACGTCGGAAACGTATCTATAATTTCTGATGTTTCATGCTTGTTTAGTATCTACTTTGTTTTGCTTTGTCTACACTTTGAGGTGTTTTTATATGTTTTCTGGTACTAACCTATTAACAATATGCCATAGTGCCAGTTGCCTATTTTCTTCTATTTTTGGTTCCAGAAAGACAGAAAATCAATATTCTCGGAATTGGACGGGACAAAATCCAAAGTCAACATTTTACTGTGGGAAACACAAAGCCGGAATACGAGACGGAGGAGAGTCACCAGGGGCCACACCCCCTGGCCGCGCAGGTGGGCCCACCCCGCGCCTGGGGGGTGCAGCCACCCTGGCGACCCCCTGCCTCGCCTCTTCGCCTATAAAGACCCCTCGATGCCTAAACCCTAAGTACCCGATCAATATTCCACGAAACTGTCTATAGCCGCCGCCACCATCATCCCTAGATCGGGGGGATCTTAAGCTCTTCCCGGCACCCTGCCGGAGGGGAGATCATCCCGGAGGCCTTCTTATTCATCATGCCAACCTCAGGTATAAAGCATGAGTAGTTCCACCTTGGACTACATGTCCATATAGTAGCTAGATGGTTGTATCTCCTCCTTTGTGATTTCATGTTTAGATATTGTGAGCTCCGTTCATGATCAAGATCTCATCTATTTGTAATCATGCATGTTGTGTTTGCGGGGATCCGATGGAGACTGAGATTACTATGTCAGATTGATTAATGGTTTTGTCTTATTGATTCTATCATGTCTGTGTTGTTTGAGATCTTGCATGCTCTTCATTGTTAGTAGCTATCTTGGCCAAGTAGATGCTAGTGACTCCAAGAGGGGGTATTTATGCTAGATAGTGGGTTCATGCCTCTATTTAATCTAAGGGAAGTGACAGAAATCTCTAAGGTTGTAGATGTGCTGTTGCCACTAGGGAGAAAACAACAGTCTCTTGTTCATGGAACACGTGGATTATTTACCTTACACACTTTGCTGAAAGCAGTTATCTGTTTCTTGCAACTTAATACTGGAGGGGGTTCGGATGATAACCCGGAGGTGGATTTCTAGTCATAGATGCAGTTGGATGGAGGTCTATGTCTTGTTGTATTTCCCAATCGAATCTCATAGGATCATGAATGTCTAGTATTGCATTGTTATGCCTTGATCAGTCCTGTCAATTGCCCTGCTGCAATTTGTTTACCCAACATGCCATGTTTGTTTATCTAAGGAGAACACCTCTAGTGAACTATGGACCCCGGTCCAATCTTTACCGATACATCTTCCACTGTTACTGTTTACTTGTTGCAACCCACCATTAACTTCCACACCATATAGTTAATCCTTTGTTACAGCAAACCGGTGAGATTGACAACCTCACTATTCGTTGGGGCATAGTCTTGAGTTTGTGTTGTGCAGGTCTCCAAGTTGCTAGAAACACCTTTGAGTTGTTTCCTTCCTCCTACTGGTTCGATAACCTCGGTTTCTTACTGAGGGAAAACTTGCTGCTGTGCTCATCACACCTTGCTCTTGGGGTCTCCCAACGAGGCGTTGACAACACGCCAACATCAGAGAGCAAGATGAAATAATTCAAGCATGATGGCTATCACAAATTAAAGTGCATAAGTAAAGGGCTTGGTTGAGAGATAACCGATGTACGTGGAGACGAAGATTTTTATCCTGAAGTTCACTTCCAAATAAGCTACGTCTCCGTTGGAGAGGTGCGATGGTGCAATGCTCTCCGAATGCCACAAATGGCCCACCTCGGGGTGTGGTGGCTCGATGCTCACCCAACACCACACAAGGCCTCACCCTGGATGTGAAGGCACGCAACTCACCGGCGCCACAAAAGGCTCACCCTATTCTTCTGTGAGATCGCAACAAAGGCCTACTCACGATCCACTAAGGGACACTAGAGGGATGTCACCTAAACCCGTACAAGGTTGGGTCTATTGATGTGTAAGATCCCACCTTTATAAAGGTAAAGATCCCATGTGATTGCAATGCTAGTCCCTGGATCAATTGCTAGCATCCACAGTTTAAGATGAAGTACACAGAAACAAAGGTCATTATTACATCGTCATTCCAGAGATAACATAGTCTTTTACAACTCCATAGCCATAGGCTAGTACAAGAGTTTATCATAGCAATATAAATAAAAGTCTTCATCTTCATGTGCCACAGGCAAGCATGTTGAGTGTAGACTCATAACCCTAATCCTCATCAGAGTAACCTACAACATCACAAGTTACAACCACAGTGGGTCAATACATTGGAATAGTATTGGCAAGTGATACCTTAGTAGAATAATAGTATCTAACTTCTACATGAATTTGGCTAAGTGTAGCTTAGGCTTGCTTTGCTCAAAAAAGGTTTTACCTATCAGTTGAAAACACTAAGTTTTTGTTTGGCAAAAACTCCCAAAGAACCACCAATAGAAATTGGTGAACCTTCACCCTTGTTCAACCACAAGTTTTAACTTAGAAAATTTGGGATGAGGAGATTCTTGATAGCTTCCATGTCTTGATGCTCAAATTCTCCATTACCGGGGACACGGCTAAGTACTTAGTTTCTCCCTTCTGCAGAGGTGGTGCACTTTCCCCACAAGACTTGATTTTCACCAAGACAGGACCTTTCAGAAGCCTTCCCTTAGACCAAATGGACGTGTTCCAAACCTATGACCCACTACCACCAACTGTCCAAATGGCTAAGTTATTGCAACCTATATGATCCAGGCAGAGCCCATAATGCCACATGGCTGCACTAGAAGCTTCTTAACATATGGCATCTCAAATCCCTTTGTTCCTGGGTGGCATTCCACAAGTGAGATACACAGGGTAGACCATTGGAAAATGGGCCCTGGTAACCACTCAACCAAAAACCACCAAGCATTTACCAATCCACCCATGTGTTTCATTCACTTAGTTGTTTTATTAAGCAAAAACATAATTCAAAGACTTAGCAATATTTTCCATAGCATGTATATATTCCACCCTTGGTTGCTACTAGCTAGGCTAAGCATGGCAATAACAAGTATATGAACTTAGAGAAAGTTCTTACAATTCTACAACTACTAGGATTTTCCAAGCATATCATATAGATACTTAGCAAAAATTATCATGCAAGCCCTATACAAAATATTTCTAATGCATAGTCAAAATATTGGGACAAAAGTATGAAGAACCACTTTCCTTGATATTTGGGGGAGTAACAACAATCCTCACAGTCATAATCACCACTAGCACCAAAATCTACGCATAAAATGATAGCACCAAATTCACATTCCAAAATATTCAAACAAAAATGTATGAATGCATGCAAATGCCATGTGATGATTTTTATAAACCAAAAAAGGCAAGTAAACAACACTGATTGATATCTAAACATTTATACATCAAATAAACTTTATTTGGCCATTAAAACAATTTCCAACTAATTTTTATACACAAAATAAGCTTACAAATGTCTCTGCAAAAAAAACTAATTTTACAGAAGTAATTCATTAAACAAAGTGCATGGTTGGAAAGTAATCTTTATGCTGATTCCATTGATATAAAATTTGCAAAATTTGGACGTGTGGATCAAAAGTTATGAATTTTGCAAGTTTGAAGAACTAATAGTTTCAATTCTGTTTTTAAAATAAAACCTGAGCCACGTGTCTTAACCTGACTGGCCGATACCGTTTCGCGTGGATCAATCAGTACAAACCATTGGATTTAAGCGGGATCGCACGGATCAGATCAGCCCATACCGCTTCGATTAAATATTCTATCGTGGTCGTGGGATCAAGATCTAACGGGCAGCTTTGCCCTGACCAAAGTCTGGCGGCGCTGGGTCAACGGCGAGCGGCGGCGCGCTCTGTCAGTGATGGTCCGGCGGTTATGGGAAGCAAGGGAGGGAACAGAGGAGCTTACCGTGCTCGCGGGGTCGTCGCGGTGCTCAAGGTGGCCGGAGGAGGGACAGGGGTGCACGGAATCGACGTCTATTGCTCGCCGGAGAAGCTTTGGTCGTCAGGTACGGCTACTCGTCGTCGTTGGCAAGGTTACAAATCACGCCTAGTCAAACGAACGGTGCCGTTAGATGCGCGCAAGTCAGGTGAACATGCGAGTAACCAATAAAGAGAAGGGGGCGGTCAGGAACTACCAGAGGGTGTCGCCGGAGTGGAGGCAGACGGCTGCGCTTGTTGTTGTTGAGGTTGCCGACGAAGGGGAGCGTGCGCGGGCGAGTGCGAGGCACTAGAAGGTGCAGAGGATGATGGGGAACAGGCTTGTGGTGTCTGGAAGGCAAGGGGCGACGGTGTCTGGCCGGAATTTAGAGTTGGAGCTCGTCGGAGCAGAGGGAGGTCCCGAGCAAATTCCGAGCAGCCTAGAGGCAGAGAGGGGTTGGCGAGCGAGGAAAAGGAAGGGAAGACGCGGGCGATTAAGTACGCAAGATCAGGGGGAGGAATTACTGGCGCATTGATTCGAATTCAAGTGGGTTTAATCGACCAGAAACAGCTGGTGAGATTTGGGGAAGAAGGGGTCGTGGGGTTGAGACGATGACTGGCGAGTGGGACCTAGCGCTCAGTGAGAGAGAGAAATACGGGGTGGGGTCCAATCGTAAGTGACGGCGCGGGTGAGTACTGCGGTATGAAACGTTTTCTGCGGGGGTGGAGGAGAGAGGTGGGCTGTTGGGCTAGATGGGCCGCGGGTTGGGTTGGGTTAGTTATCCAGTTAGTTTTTTTTCTATTTCTCTTTTTCTTTTTCTGATTTGATTTTCTGGTTTGAACTTAAATGCCCATTTCAATTCTGTTCCAATTTGAATTCTCTATAGATTTTTGTATTGTGTATCTTGTGTCCTGGGGTGTGTAAAACATTTATTCATACTCAAATTCATTTGGGTTTGAAATAAAGTTTAAAACTATGCCTTTAGTGAAATATCTTTAATAGGTTTTGAATTCATTTTTGTTTTGAAGACTTTGACCAAGCTTTGGAAATATTAGAGTGTAGCAATAAGGCCATTGCCTTGCTTACATAAAATAATAGACAACAAATGCTTCTGTTTTTGAAATCTTATTTGAAAATGATCCTAAAATGATTATGAATGCATGAATGATATGCAACCTTTGAAATCATGATTTTTGGGATGTTACAAATCTAACCCCCTTAAGGTGAATCTCTCCTCGAGATTTGGATTGGCTAGGTGAGGGTGGTCTTTCCGAAGATCATCTTCTCTTTCCCATGTTGCTTCTTCTTCGGAATGGTGGTTCCACTGAACTTTGCAGAATTTGATAGTCTTTGTCCGAGTAACTCTTTCTGCAGTCTCAAGAATCTTGATAGGTTTTTCCTCATAAATGAGATCACTTTCCAATTGGACCTCCTCCAAAGGTATAGTATCCTTCAAAGAAGTCTCCTCCATCTCTGGATGGCATTTCTTTAGCTGACTCACATGAAACACAGTGTGAACGGCAGACAATGATTCAGGCAATTCAATCTCATATGCCACTTCTCCTTTACGGCTCAAAATATTGAATGGTCCAACATATTTTGGGGCCAGTTTTCCTTTGACTCCAAATATCTTCACTCCACGAAGTGGTGATACTCTAAGGTATGCTCTATCACCTACCTCATAGGTGACTTCCCTACGCTTGGGATCTGCGTAGCTCTTCTATCGGGACTGTGCTATCTTCAATCTGTCCTTTACCAACTTGACTTTCTCTTCAGCTTCTTTGATTAGTTCTGGCCCGAACAAGTTTCTTTCTCCAACACCATTCCATAGAAATGGTGTAGTACGCTTTCTCCCATAGAGAAACTCAAACGGTGCCATCTCAATACTGGCTTGATAGCTGTTGTTATAAGAGAATTCCGCGTAAGGAAAACTTTCATCCCAACTAGCTCCATAATCTAGGGCACATGCCCTCAACATATCCTCTAAGATCTGGTTGGTCCTTTCTGTCTGTCCATCAGTCTGGGGATGAAAATCAGTACTGAATTCCAATCTCGTTCCCAATGACTCATGCAGTTGCCTCCAAAAATGAGAAGTGAATTGAGTTCCCCTATCAGACACAATACTCTTGGGTACTCCATGCAGACACACAATCCTATTGATATAGATCTTGGCTAACTTAGCACTTGTATAGGTTGTCTTCACAGGTATAAAATGAGCCACTTTAGTTAGGCGATCCACTACTACCCAAATAGAATCATATCCTGATCTGGTCCTTGGCAATCTGGTGATGAAATCCATGCCAATCTTGTCCGATTTCCAATCAGGAATAGGTAATGGTTGTAACAATCATGCTGGCTTCTGATGTTCCGCTTTCACTACTACATACATCACACAAAGCAATATGTTCGGCGATGTCCTTCTTGAGATTATTCCACAAAAATCTTTCCTTCACATCCATGTACATTTTGGTGTTACCAAGATGAATGGAATATGGTGAGTTGTGTGCTTCCTATAAAATCAATTTCCGAAGCTCCGGATCTTGCGGAATGCAGATACGTTTTCCATACCATAAAGTACCCTGTTCGTCTTCATGGAATCCTTTGGCTTTTCCTTTGCCAATCTTTTCTTTAATCTCTTCAATTTCCTTGTCCGTCTTTTGGGCTTCCTTGATTTTGTCCAACAAGGTGGGTTGAACATCCAATGAAATGAGATGTCCTTCATGCACTATATCCAATCTGAGATCTTTAAATTGGGCACACAGATCATCTGGCAACTCTCCCTTAGTAAGGCCATTCACATATACCTTACGGCTTAGTGCATCCGCTACAACATTTGCTTTACCGGGGTGGTATTCAAACTCAATTCATAGTCTTTGATGAGTTCCAACCATCTTCTTTGTCTCATGTTGATTTCTTTCTGAGTGAAGATATACTTCAAACTTTTGTGATCTGTGAACACTTCACATCGCTTTCCCAAAAGATAATGTCTCCATGTTTTGAGTGCATGGACAACAGAGGATAACTCTAAATCATGAGTAGGATAGTTCACTTCATGAGTTTTGAGTTGTCTCGAGGCATAAGCCACAACTTTCCCTTCTTGCATCAGAACTGCACCCAATCCTTGGTGAGATGCATCATAATACGCTTGGAAATCCTTCTCCAAATCTGGCAAACATAAGACTGGTGCTATTACTAGTCTCTTCTTCAACTCTTGGAAATTGAGTTCACATCCTTCAGTCCAATCAAATTTCTTGTCTTTCTTGAGTAACTCCGTCATTGGCTTAGCTACCTTTGAGAAATTCTCAATAAACCTTCTATAGTATCCTGCCAATCGAAGGAAACTACGGACCTCTTTCACTGACTTAGGAGATTCCCACTCAGTTAGAGCTGACACTTTTTCGGGATCAACTGCTACACCATCTCCTGACACAATGTGTCCAAGAAATCCAACCTCATTCAGCCAGAATTCACACTTGCTGAATTTGGCATACAGTTTATGCTCTCTAAGCTTCTCAAGTATCAAACGCAAATGTCCTTCATGCTCTTCATTGCTCTTGGAGTAGATCAAAATGTCATCGATGAAAACGACAACAAACTTATCAAGAAACTCCATGAACACCTTGTTCATCATATTCATGAAGTAGGCTGGTGCATTGGTCAAACCAAATGGCATCACGGTGTACTCATACAATCCATACATAGTGGTGAAAGCAGTCTTAGGTATGTCTTGTTCCCTTATCTTAAGCCGAAAATTGCCTAACCGGAGATCAATCTTTGAGAACACACGGGCTCCTTCTAACTGATCAAACAAGTCATTGATTCTAGGCAAAGGATATTTGTTCTTGATAGTTACCTCATTGAGTGAACGATAATCTATGCATAACCTTTGACTTCTATCTTTCTTTTCTACAAACAAAACTGGTGCTCCCCAAGATGAAGAACTTGGTTGAATAAATCCTTTCTGCAACTGTTCTCGAAGTTGTTTCTTGAGTTCTTTCAACTCATCAACTGACATCTTGTAAGGTCTCTTTGCTATTGGTCCTGATCCTGGCAGCAAGTCAATCAGAAACTCCACATCTCTATCTGGTGGCATTCTCGGTAATTCCTCCGGAAACACATCTGGATATTCTCTCACAATTAGCACACTATCTATGCTAACCCCCTTAAGAGAATTTAGCTTACTCCCTTTTGATTCAAAGTTAGTCTTGAATCTAATCCTTTTATTATCCGGGGTTGTGAGTGTGACAGTATGATTTGCACAGTCAAGCAATCCCTTGTACTTAGTCATCCAATCCATTGCCAAAATGACATCCAATCCTTGGGAATTTAGGATTATCAAGTTAACGGGAAACTTATATTTCCCAAATTCTATGACTAGGTCATGACATCCTGAGTTCACTATCATTTATCCACTAGGAGAACTTACTTTTATAGGACACCCAATAGTTTCAACTGGAAGTTCATTTCTATCAACAAATGCTCTTGATATGAATGAATGCGATGCGCCAGTATCAAAAAGAATAAGTGCTGGAACAGAATTGAGTTTGAACTTACCAGCCACAGCATCAGGTTCCTCATATATCTCTTCCACATTGATGTGGTTCACTTGCCCCTTCTAGAAAGGGTTGGGCTTGGTGGTTCCTTCAACCTTCTTCTCTGGGCACTCATTTTCATAGTGACCCATCTTCTTACACTTGAAACATTCAACCTGACTGATATCTCTCTTTGTAGGCCGACTTCCACTGCCATTTCCACCTCCACTGTGGTAACTCTTGTGTCCACTCTTGTGGTTCTTGTACTTGTCATTATCATGAGTACGATGATGCTTATTGTCATGATGGCGGTTGTGGACGTGGTGGTTGTTGTACTTTCCATATTTGTGGGATCCAGAACTCCCACTATCATCCTGATGGGAACGCTTGTGAGACGATCCCGAGCTATGCTTATCAAAGATGTGCTTCCTCTTCGTACTCTCAACCTGTTTCATCTTGTTTTCCAAGATGGTAGCCTTGTCACAAAGTGATTGGTAGGTTGGGACATAGGCAACAAACAGCTATAGATTCAGTTCATCGTTCAGTCCTTCGAGGAATTTCTCCTTCCTCTTGGCATCTGTATCAACCTCATCCGGTGCATAACGCGCCAGATTGTTGAACTCCTCAATATATTCAGCCACGCTGCGGTGACGATGTTTTAGGTTGTGGAACTCCTTCTTCAAATTCATCACCTCGGATGAGATGTGAGCTGTATGGAATCCATCCTCAAATATTGCCCAAGTCACATCCTCAATGGGAGTGGTGATCTGAAAGTTATCCCACCAGGTTGCTGCTGACCCTTCCAACAGATGTGCTGCAAACCTGACCTTCTCTTCGTCGGTGCAGCCGACAGTCACTAAATCCTTGTTCACTGAACGTAGCCAATCATTGGCCACCATTGGATCGGTGGTTCCTGAGAACTTTGCAGGCCTCAGTCTTAGAAATCTGGTGAGCATGTCAAACCCTGGCGGACTATTCTGGTTGTTGTTATTATTGTTATTGTTGTTATTATTCTAATTCTAGTTCTGCATGAAAGTGGTCATCATCTGCATCAGTTGTGCATGTGCTATCATCAAATGCTGCATCTCGGGAGTGACATTGTTGTTGTTGTTTGGGTCGGGGTTGGCACATCAAGGAGGCATAAGTGGTTTTCATAAGGATAAGAATGAGATATCCATAGATGCTTAACATGCACAATACATCACATAGATATAACTATATATAATGGCGCGTAGCTTTCGCTGCCCCTCCTTGCCTTGGACACTGTTCATAGGAACAGTATCACGCCATGAACAGTGCTACATGAACAGTGCTTGCCTGCTACAGTGGTCTGTTTTTCTTTTTTGTTCGTACTTCTCGATTAATTCTCAATCTTCTGTTTGACCATAATTTCGATTTAAATTTTTTGTCTAATTTTTCGGCCGATCCGACGGTTCATTTTCACGCATGTATTAGTCATAGTCTAATTTTATTCAAACGCGTGTCACATCACGTAGTCTCGGGTAAAATTTCTTGCTCTAACCGATATTTTTTATATTCATCTTTTCTAATTATCTTAATTTTTTTGGCCCCACCTTTTCCAGCCGTTTGATCAGCCGGCCCGCGTTCATCCGTGTACTATTCATCGCCTAATTCTGTCCAATCGTGTGCCATGTCTCGGGTGCCATGTCACATAGGCCAATACAACTTTTCAGTTAAATTTTTTTGCCCACCCTAACCGATTTTTCTATGTTATTTTTTTTAACTATTTGGCTTAAATGCCATAATTTTTCTACTTAATTTCCGATCATAATTTCTCGGCTTCATTTTTGTTAATGTAGTTATTCTATGTCTATGATTTTTTTGGTTCCATTTTTATTATTGAAAGGTACTTTCACAAAATAACTTTGATAGTTAACCCATGATAACTTCTCTCCGGTGTATAATTGTACAACCTTAGTTCGCCAGCAATATTTCTTTTAAAGTTATTGAATATTCTTTAGCAGAGGTTTTTTTTAGGTTATTTCATATTCTTTGATAGTATTTTTTTCTCGCTCTTTCCCATTTCATACGGTAGTTATCCTTTTGCACTTTTTCAAGGGTGAATAATTTTTAGCTATATTTAACAAGCAGTGATTCAATTTTGTTATACTTTTTCATTTTTTCACATTAATTGTACCATCTATCACCTTTTTAAATACTACATTTTTTATGCCGTAAGTTTGGACAATAATAATACACTACATAGGACATACTCTTCACCAACAATTTTAACTGATTATTTTACAAATTGCTTCTCACGGACACGGCGTGACGCCGCGCTGCATTCCCTAGTAATCACAATAACCAAGCATCAAAATAACATAGAGTTTGAACGACATAAATAGCAAGTTTTTGGAAAAAGCAAACACACCATAGCAAGCCATCCACATGTTGGATGGTCATTGTGACTCAATAATCAAAGTACGGTAGATGAAAAGATAAACAAGCAGTCTACACTACTCCCCCGCATCAATCTCCACATCAACAAGGGTAAGACCTGCATTCTCCATAGCGGTCTTGTACTCATCAACACTAGTAGTCAAGGCCTCTATCTTGGCCCTAAGAGCCCTCTTCTATGAGCGAAGCCTCTCGATCACTCCCTGCTGATGCTCAAGCTCGAAGTCCTTGGCCTCTAGCTCTTCCTTCATCTCCCGGATCTTCTTGTTCCTGTCTTGGACTCTTTTCTCCTGGCTCTTGAACTTCTTGTCCTGGATTTCAAACTTAGCCTCCATTTCCTTGACTATCTCGTCTTGCTCCGCGAAGAGCTTGTCCTTCTCACGAAGCTAAACCCGGAGCTCGTCATTGCTAAGCATGACATTGGTCCTATCAGTATCTAGGTGTCTAATAAGACCCTCTAGGTCCTGAAGGTACAGACGAATCGGCTCCATCGTCTCTCTAGCAGCATCCTCGTACTCTATAGCCTCACCCTCCTTGTTGCGTCTCCCAAAGGGGTGAAAGTAAAGACCTCTAAGCTCTGTGGAGTGCCTCCCTACCAGCCGCCCAAGTAACTCCTACATTACTACATCCAGGCCTTTCTCTTTGTCGTCATGCATCAACTTGAAAGTGATGGTCTCCGTGGTTGGCTCTGTCTGGCGTTCGGGCTGGGTGACTCTGAAGCCCCATAGGTCCTTCCTCTCAAACTTGGTGAGTGGAAGTGTCATGATGCTAGGAAGTGGGAGGTTGAGCACACTAGTGAGCTCAATGAGACGAGTACCAAAATGATTTCCCTTGAACTCCTCGGCCGTGTTGATAGTAACATTAGACATCTATTTTTATAAGATAGAGAAAAGTTAGAATCAACATCAATAGAGAAAAATCACAAGACAAAATATCACAAGCATATCTTTTGCAACAATCACACAAGCCATGGCATACACAAATCCATTACAAGCATCAAAGGTTTAACATAACTTAGAAATTTTTTTGGAAATAAAAACGATAAGTGTGGTGGTCCAACTAACGAAGTACGTTACAACTCTCACTCACTAGATAAAATAGCTACCTGGGCATCCTTAGTAGCCATCTGTATATCTTGTTCACAAGAATCCCATATTAAGTCTATGATGTTGTAACATCCCAAAAATATTAAACTAGAATCATCAAACTCTAATCACCAAATTTAGGGTTAACAAAAACTTTTCCAATTAAAATATGAAAGCATTCATATGAGTGTGCATTAAAATTTGGATTCTTTTGAATTGCCATGATTATGTGTTTCTTTGCTTGTAAAATGATTCTTAGGTGAAATAAACATCATCTAAACAATCCCCACACTTTTCCCAAAGACAAATAAATCAAAACAAACAAATTAAGTGAATGGTCACTTTGGCCAAATTAACTCCCATGCCTACTTTGGCTATTGCAAGGGGTCCTAATCTTTAAATAAGATAGAGCCCCCTATGTTTACAATGCTAGTCCCTGGATCAATAGCTAGCATCCACAGTTAAGATGTAATATCAAGATACAAAGGTCATAACATAACTTTATAACCAGGAATAACATAATTTTATTACATCATACATAGCTCATTTGGCTATTACATTACATTGCAGCGGAATAACTATAGTCATGGGTCCTTCATCTTCAAAGTGCCACAGGCAGATGTTGGTTGTAGACTTTGTAATCCTAATCAAACAATCTTCACTAAAATCAATCAAACCTGCAACATTACAAGTTACAGCCACAAGGGTCAATACATTTGGATTGTATTGGCAAGTTTCACTCCTATGTATAATATAAGTGGATCCTATCATTACATGCAAATTTGGCTATGTAGAGTTTTAAGGCTTATTTGCATAAAGCAAAATTTATCCTATCTTTTCAAATTGGGTTTGGTCCTTTGTCAAATCACTTTTTCCAAGTTCCTTGAAACTCCTTGGTAGAAACTCAAGTGTTCAAGTCCTTGTCAAAATCCCTTGAGCTACATGGTAACCCCAAGTGCAACAAGTTTTATCAAAATCTCATGAGTTCCTTGGTAACCCCAAGTACATCAAGTGTTAAGCAAAATATCTTGAGCACCTTGGTAACCCCAAGTGCATCAAGCTTAACAAAATCTCTTTGAATTCCTTGGTACCCCCCAAGTGCATCAAGTTTTTATTTTAGAAGTTGGAATGTCGAGATCTCCCATAGTTCAAACTTTAGTTGCTCAGTATTGTCCATAACCGGGGACACGACTAAGTACTTAGATTTTATTAACTTCTGCAGAAGGAGTACACTTTACCCACATGTCACAATCCCATCCTTTTGCCACCAGTGGCCTACTGGATTAGTGCTCACCAAGATGGAGTACTGGCAGATTGAGAGTGTGACGAAGTCTTTCCAAAGGGTCCTCCCATACACCATTGCTAGCTTGCCTTCAGCACCCATGAAGCATTCCAGATCCCCATGTCCGGTTAACTGAAGACAGTGCATGGGTCTTCCCAATGTAGTTGACTAAGACAGAGCCATAATAGCATGTGGTTGCACACGAAAGCCACAATTGGAGAAACATGTTCAATCTCTAAGTTTCCTAGGTGGTTCTCATTTCGAGCACAACACAAAGTGATTGCCATAGACATGGTTCCTTTTGTTGCCACCTTCTCCAAAACTTAAAGTATCCTCCACCTAGGTGGTTCATTGAGTCCTTATTTTATTATGTAAAACACAAGTCCTTTTCTCAACCTTTGTAAAATCTCAACATGTATCTCTTTTCAAAATATAGCATGGCTAAGCATGTAACAACTACCATATTTTCACTAAGGAGTGTATAGGGAATCCTATTAGGATTTAGCATAGCATAAGTATAAATCATTTTCATGCATGTTTCAAAATCCACTAAGTATAATGAAAATAGTAGGACTTTTGTATGATAGTGTAACTTGCCTTTTTGGTAGGGAATGGTGGTTCACTCCTTGATCTTGCTAGTCTCACACTTTGCTAATTTCACTACAATCATTCAAGAAAACACCCAATCAACTAGCATTCCAAATAATCAATCAAACAACATTTCACACACATATAAAACTATGGAATCTAAAATCTAAGTCATGCATGTAAGCATGTAAGAAATGGTTCTAATTGCAAAGGTGGTTTCCACTAGGCTTCTAAACTTTGTAAGTTCCAAATTGGTCATTCACCAAAAGGGCAAAGTCAATTGCAAAAGAGTTTTATCTCAAAACCATTTTAAAATCCATTCATCATTTTATGTGGTTAAAAATGTTTTTATCCAAAAACAAAACTTTTAAGTTTTTCACCAAATGAGTTGCTATTGCAAAACTTGGTGTTTTTGGGTCAGTAGGTTTGGTCCAAACCATTTTATCAAAGTTTTCTTTCCATAAACATTTCCATAATAAAATCAATAATTTTATTTGTCTAGAAATTGGCTAAGTCAAATAATCCAACCTAAATTTTACCCAAAATCATTTTTAACACCAATGGTTGGTTCCTAGGGTCAATGAGTTTACAGCAAACCATTTTGCAAAGGTTTTAACCCTAAAAACATTTTTAAACAATTTTTCTAATCTAAACAAGCACACAAAAGAATCTGCAAAAACAAGCAAATTAACAGATACTATTTACTAAACTAATTCCATAGTTGGCTAGGGCTTGCTCTCCTGAATCCAACGACATAAAATTTGTAATTTTTGGACGTGTGGATCCAAAGTTACAAGGGTTTGAAAATCACAACTAAATCAGATTTCAAATCTGTTTTAAACAGAACAGGGGACACGCGGCGTGTTGCTATTCGCGGGTACCGGTTTGGCCGGATCAGCAACGAGGTGCGTTGGATCTAATCAGATCGGGTGGTCCAGAGAGCGTACCTCTTCGCGACTAAGTGAACTAATCGTGAGCGCCAGATCTTGATCCTACGGTGCAGGTCTATTTGACCATATGCGAGCGGCGCTGACGGTGGCTAGCGGCGGCGCACGGCCAGGCGGTGGTGCTACGGTGGTTCTAGGAAGCGAGGAAGACAGAGGGGGTGCTCACCGTGTTCGTGAGGACGAGGTGGTGCTCAAGGTACTCTCGAGGAAGCAAGGGGCGCACGGAGACGGAGGTAATCGCTCGCGGGAGTCGTCGTCAGCGTCAGATGGTCCTGCTCGCGGTCGGTGTCGACGCTACAGATCACGAGAAGAACAACCGAGGGTATGGTTAGACGCAGGAGATCACGGGGGTGCTGTGAGCGTGAACGAGAAGAAGAGGGGCGGCCGGAATCTACCTGTGGGGCTGGCCGGAGTTGAAGCGGACGGCGGCGTCGTTCAGAGCTTGTTGTAGTCGACACTCTGGGGCGCCCGCTGTCGAACTAAAGGTACTGGGAGGTGTGTCTGGGAGTGGGGAAGCTACCAGGGTGCTCAGGGAGGCACGGGGCGGTGTCGAGTCGCCGGAATCGACACCGGACCTCGTCGGAGCAGAGTGTGCTCGGGGAGGAAATTGGGGAGGTCTGAGGCGTGCCAGCGCGGTGTGTCAGAGGGGAAATATAGAGGAGACATGGGCGTTTAAACCTGCGTGATCAAATCTGGTAACGGTGGTCGAGTTAAAGCGAATTAAGGCCGCGAAATCATCGGCAGGAGCGGTGTCGAGGGAGGGAGAAGGGGTCGCGCGGGTGAGGAGGAAGAACAGAGGAAAGTGGGCCTACCGGTTAGTGGGAAAAGAAAGGAGGGGAGGGTCCACTGGTCATACTCTGTACGGGTCAGAAACGAGGTGTGAATCGTTTTCTTTCGGAGAGGGAAAGCTGGGCTGTTTCTGGGCCTGTTGGGCTGCTGGGTTGGGTCGACCCTTTTCTTATTTTTTTCTGTTTCTGAATCCTTTTCTTTTTCTAATTCTATTTCCTGTTTTAAATTTCAAACTATCAAACAACATTCAAATTGATTCAAACAATTGCCAAACTTCACAACTTTGAACTTGGTTCTGCTTAGTAACATAATCCAAATTTCAAAATAAAGTAATAATTTTTATTCTTTTGAGGATCCAATAAAATGGATCTTTAGTTATTTAATAAAATAGGGTTTGATTTTAATTAATAAAATCTCCATTTGAAATCCAAATATTTTCAAAACCAAATCAGTAGGTTTTATTTGGAAATAATGAATACTTGGAAACTTGGTTAAAACAAAATAACCTTTTATTTTAGGGTCCATTATTAATTTAAATATAAAAGACCTTCATTATAAAATCAACTAGGATTTATTTTATTTAAAATATTTATTTTGAAAAATAAAGCCAAAACACTTCAGTAGGTTTTATTTGAGAATATCAAATATTTGGAAAACTTATTTTAAATAATTTAATAAGTTTGATGTTTCATTTTGAAATGGTAAAACCTTTTATTTAAATAAAATTGGATATTAAATCCTTACTAATTTATTTAAATAAACTTTTGCTATTTTTATTCAAAACAAAATGTGTTAATTCCAAAATCTTGGCCAAGGTTTAATTTGGCTTTATAAAAATAATCTTTATTTATGGATCCACCTTTTCTTTTGAAAACCAAATCCTTTACTAAAAGATCCAAAATAGTAAATTCCAAAATATTTTAATTTCCTTTTATTAAATGTTTAACTCTTTAATTCCCTTTGGGATTTTATTTAATTCAAATGGGTTTGAATTCAAAAAGTTTCTTCTGGCTCTGAAAATCAAACAAAGTTTTATTTTATTCATTTATTTTCACATTACAAGATTTGGAAAATCTTGGGATGTGACAGGCTACCACCCTTAAAATAAATCTCGTCCCGAGATTTGGGGAGGCTAGGGTTACAAGCAGGTTCAAAACAACTAGGGTACTACCACCCTTAAAAATTTTCAAACAAAAATTACATATTGTCCTTCTTGGGATCCTGGGAAAACTTCTCTAAGCAAACTTTTGCATTGTGTCCTTGGTTTCCATTCTTGACTCATGGGCCAAGGTTGAGTTTCTCCATAGGCTTGTTCAACTTTTTCTTCATCTTTTCTGGACAGTTGCTTGCATAATGCCCTGGGTTCTTGCAGTTGAGACAATGGATGTCCTTGAGTTCTTTACGTGGCTCTTGTGGGCAAGTTGCTACATAATGGCCTAACTCTTTGTAGTTGTTGCACCACACTTGGTCAATCTCTTTATTCTTCTTGTTCTCTGGGCACTCACTGGAGTAGTGTCCCATTTCCTTACATTTACGACATTGCACAAGGTTCATGTCTGGTCTTGGTTTCTTGGGTTTCTCTGATCCTTTGAATTGGGTTGTCCGGTTTGGAGGTATAAGTGGTCCTTTTCCTTTGCCATCAACATTCTTGGCATACTTGGATCCTTCTTGTTTCCTTTGTTCAACAATGGCATAGATGGGGCATTGGATAGGGACATGATTGTTTCCTTCACACAAGTAACAAGTGGCTTGAGAGGCGGGACATTGTCCAACAGGATGATTTTCTTCACAGTTAGGGCATTGACCTTCATGCTCCTTGGAAGTATGATCCTTGTCTCCACAAATAATGCAAGCTGGTGCTCCATCTAGAACAATATTCTTGTCATCCTTATTGTCAAAGACTCTTTTGGGATAGCTTTCTTCCATGTTGATCATTTGATTAGTCACCTTAAGCATTAGTTGGGATTGTTCCTCCAAAAACTTTTGCAGTGCTAGATCTTTATCACTAGTGCTGGCTATGAACTGAGCTGTTAGTTGGTTCAGCTGGTGTTGGGTTGCTATGAGCTCTTTCATGCTGTCAACTTGGTTGGTGTTGGTGTCATCAACCTTGGAGTCTTTTGGAGTAGTCATCTGTTTGGGTTGAAGGGAGATTAGAATAGGCAAGATATTTCTAAGGAATTATTTCTAATCACACACATCACAATTCACACAAACAATGTGCATGCAATCACAAGTCAAACATTTCACTCAAACAAGTTTCAAGAACATATTTAGTCAACAAAATATTTTTGTTACACCACATAGATTAGTGTGTTTGTCTTAACTAAAATATGGTGGTCCATCTACACGGTTCACTTGTGATCCTTCCTTCCTTCATGATTCTTCTTGTATGAGATCATGGTTTCCTTGAGATAAACTCTTAGTTGCAATACTTCAAAGTTGTTGATGGCTCCTTCTTATTTTGCATTCCCTCAGTCTCTAAATCCTGAGCAAGATTTCCTTGTCTTACTTATAGTCCTTAGTGGTATCCAAGTTGGAAGTCCTTGGTGAATATGCTGAAGATGTTGAAGTCATTAGAGTTGGAGAAGTTGAAGTCATTAGAGTTGAAGAAGTTGAAGTCATTAGAGTTGAAGAAGTTGAAGAAGTCCTTTGCACATAGTGTAGTCCTTGGTCATGGGTAGGTTTTCCATCAAGTTGAAGTAGAAGAGAAGTAGAGTTGAAACCAAAATGTTTGAGGAAAGAGTTTACAAGTTTTTGTAGATAAGTTTTGGATCAAAACATAACTCCTATTTTTCTAAGGGTTTTTGTCCAATCCTAGGGTTACAAATCCTACAGGCAACACAATGCTCTGATACCATCTGTAAGGGGTCCTAATCTTTAAATAAGATAGAGCCCCCTGTGTTTACAATGCTAGTCCCTGGATCAATAGCTAGCATCCACAGTTAAGATGTAATATCAAGATACAAAGGTCATAACATAACTTTATAACCAGGAATAACATAATTTTATTACATCATACATAGCTCATTTGGCTATTACATTACATTGCAGCGGAATAACTATAGTCATGGGTCCTTCATCTTCAAAGTGCCACAGGCAGATGTTGGTTGTAGACTTTGTAATCATAATCAAACAATCTTCACTAAAATCAATCAAACCTGCAACATTACAAGTTATAGCCACAAGGGTCAATACATTTGGATTGTATTGGCAAGTTTCACTACTATGTATAATATAAGTGGATCCTATCATTACATGCAAATTTGGCTATGTAGAGTTTTAAGGCTTATTTGCATAAAGCAAAATTTATCCTATCTTTTCAAATTGGGTTTGGTCCTTTGTCAAATCACTTTTTCCAAGTTCCTTGAAACTCCTTGGTAGAAACTCAAGCGTTCAAGTCCTTGTCAAAATCCCTTGAGCTACTTGGTAACCCCAAGTGCAAGAAGTTTTATCAAAATCTCATGAGTTCCTTGGTAACCCCAAGTACATCAAGTGTTAAGCAAAATCTCTTGAGCACCTTGGTAACCCCAAGTGCATCAAGCTTAACAAAATCTCTTTGAATTCCTTGGTAACCCCCAAGTGCATCAAGTTTTTATTTTATAAGTTGGAATGTCGAGATCTCCCATAGTTCAAACTTTAGTTGCTCAGTATTGTCCATAACCGGGGACACGGCTAAGTACTTAGAATTTATTAACTTCTGCAGAAGGAGTACACTTTACCCACATGTCACAATCCCATCCTTTTGCCACCAGTGGCCTACTGGATTAGTGCTCACCAAGATGGAGTACTGGCATATTGAGAGTGTGACGAAGTCTTTCCAAAGGGTCCTCCCATACACCATTGCTAGCTTGCCTTCAGCACCCATGAAGCATTCCAGATCCCCATGTCCGGTTAACTGAAGACAGTGCATGGGTCTTCCTAATGTAGTTGACTAAGCCAGAGCCATAATAGCATGTGGTTGCACACGAAAGCCACAATTGGAGAAACATGTTCAATCTCTAAGTTTCCTAGGTGGTTCTCATTTGGAGCACAACACAAAGTGATTGCCACACTACAAGAAGCACCCATGTATAGGAATACATACTTGGCAACGACATAAGCATTCGTTGCAAGAATTTATGGTAGATATAGTTATATGCGTTGCAAGTCACATATGTTGTCCATTTACATATTGCAATGCCCATGTACAAAAATAAAACGAGCCCAGCCCACAAAGCACGATTCTTTAACCCCACCAGCCTAGAACGCACGGCCGCACACGCACATCCTGCAGTTCCTCGCCTCCCTAGACCTAGCCGCCTCCATCCATTTCCGCGGGGTACCTCACGACTGTCTACGATCGATGTCTCCCTCGCCGTGACTAGGTGGAAACCGATGAATGGGCTTACCAAGGAACAACCGGTCAGGTTGTCTTCATGCAGGCTCGCCGCCGTCTCCATCTATGGTGAGTCCTCCCTCGACTCTTCTCTCGGCCATACAATAGGCCGATGCAGAGCAATATAAGGTGTGGGCGGATGTGCTATGAAATTCGATAGTACTTCTTTCTGCGGTCTTCCAATTTCGAATTATTTTGCTTGGTCACAGGTAGGATTCCAGGACGTGCTGTCTATGAATGAATATCTGCAAGCTCTCCCGACCGTGCGTGACCGAGGAACCGATGGGTACACACCACAGCTGCTCTTGCTGTGTCCGGTTCCCCCTTGACTTGCGCTGCTCACTCTACCCAATCTTATCCACACGGATCCCACTCCTCAAAGGTCCTGCTCTGCCCCCTAAACCTATTTCTTTGCTTCTTGTGATTACGACTTTGTAGGCGCAAGTGTGAGATCTAGATTTTTTGCGAAAATGCTTAGAATCTCTTAATCTATCTCACCTATTAAATAGTGAATCTCTGAATCGATATATGCATTGTCTACTGTATATTTTATCAGTCTAGGAGATCTCCAACTAAAGCATTTTTACCTTGCCATGTCGTACCAACTAAGTTGAAGTTTGAATTGTCGACCTATGTCACATATTACTCTTCAATTTTACACTTGACAACATCTATTTTTTTAAACAGATAGAACATGTTAGATCGGAGCAGAGAGCAACATTGTTTGGTCTAGTGTTGTCCTGGTAATCTATAAATTTAGCACCAATCTATTATGCATGGACAGAGGGTTAGAATCAAACTAACATAATTCTTCTTGCTTGTAACCTGATAGTTCACGGAATTAAAATGTGGTATAGTTGCTTCAACCAGAATTATGTACGCACGAAGTTATCCTCTTCTTTCAATAGTCATGGCCAGTGAACCTAAAAATATAAATTGCTACTTGTCTACAAGTTTTAATAATTTAAAGTGACTATCTGACTTTATTGTATGCATGCTTGTTAGGTTACAAGACAAGGGTTAATATATTCGAAGAGAACAAGAACTTTCAGATTGATATATTCTGCAAAACTGAGGCTGACATCTTGACGTGTTTGGCTCATGAGTTAACGTTATTTTGGTCACATCTTACTTGTTTCTGTTCTTCGGATGTGCTTCCTCAGCTCCTTCTTTTCTTGTATTGCTTGCTCTGCTCCTTCTCTTTGAGTTGGTAGCATACTAGCAATTATTTTTTCTTTACTGTATTTGGTAACTGTTGTTTGTTATACATATATATGCATGTATTTCAAGCCAATTTCTCATCTGATTCTGCAGAACAAAACAACCTCACTGCTAGAGGGAACTAGTCCTTGGAGAATGCTCTCTAAAGAATATTTTTTGCAAGGTGATGTGCATGTTTTTATCTTCCTGGGATGTGCAGGGAATTGACGCACTTCTTATTTTCTGATCATGCTCCTATAAACTCATATTGGTTGCTGATATGTTTGACGTTTATAATCTGTAGTCATCTTCTATTCAATCTGGTAAGTTTGCATCTGTTATCTCCAACTCCCTGTGCAACAAAAATTTAGCCTTGTGTTGTTTATTCTATAAGTTGCCATGGTACATCTGAATTTTCCTCTAACATAATCATAGGCTACAACTGCTACAGTAGCTTATGGAAAAAGTAAGTTAGCTATGTTCCAAAGATAAAAGATTCGTAGTTGGCTACCTATGATTTTTGAAAATGTGCAATTTTTGTAATAAATTGTGATGGCATCAGGCTACGGGTGGTCTATAATGCTCCCAGTTGTGTTCCAAAATATAATCGCATTTATGCTCACTAAGCTAGCAAGGAACCTGGGTTTTTTTCACATCAATTCTAAAAATTGTAACTTTCTCATTGCAGGTGGAACTTTCTCTTTGAAGGTCCAAATGATCAGCAAGGACTACTATATTCGGATGTCAGCTGGAATTTATATAGGATTAGTTATAATATCATATTTTGAAGGAAGATTGTAAGCTGTGTACATGTGAGAGAACCTCCATGTATCAGATTGTGATTCAAATAATAAATATTGAATGGTTTCTCCATGCAATGTGTTCATAATATGTGATTTGTGTGTATTGCCGTATAAGTATATATTCTCCATACTAGAAAAAATTACTACCATACGTTGAAGCCATCAAGCCACCCAATCCAGAAATTAATAGTTATGTTGAAATAAAATCATTTAGTCTGTATACATTATGTACCAACGGATACAATTGTTGCTTTACATACGATGCTACTTTGCAACGCTAAATCGATTGGTTACCAACGGACATATATGTGTTGCTTTATACCCTTGCAACGCCCAAAAACGCAACGCATAATTATTCGTTGGTAAGGGTGCTAGCAACGCCTATATGGGTATTTAGATACAGATTGATGCATTGTTGTAGGAGGGGTCCTCTTGTAGTGCCATAGACATGGTTCCTTTTGTTGCCACCTTCTCCAGAACTTAAAGTATCCTCCACCTAGGTGGTTCATTGAGTCCTTGTTTTATTATGTAAAACACAAGTCCTTTTCTCAACCTTTGTAAAATCTCAACATGTATATCTTTTCAAAATATAGCATGGCTAAGCATGTAACAACTACCATATTTTCACTAAGGAGTGTATAGGGAATCCTATTAGGATTTAGCATAGCATAAGTATAAATCATTTTCATGCATGTTTCAAAATCCACTAAGTATAATGAAAATAGTAGGACTTTTGTATGATAGTGTAACTTGCCTTTTTGGTAGGGAATGGTGGTTCACTCCTTGATCTTGCTAGTCTCACACTTTGCTAATTTCACTACAATCATTCAAGCAAACACCCAATCAACTAGCATTCCAAATAATCAATCAAACAACATTTCACACACATATAAAACTATGGAATCTAAAATCTAAGTCATGCATGTAAGCATGTAAGAAATGGTTCTAATTGCAAAGGTGGTTTCCACTAGGCTTCTAAACTTTGTAAGTTCCAAATTGGTCATTCACCAAAAGGGCAAAGTCAATTGCAAAAGAGTTTTATCTCAAAACCATTTTAAAATCCATTCAGCATTTTATGTGGTTAAAAATGTTTTTATCCAAAAACAAAACTTTTAACTTTTTCACCAAATGAGTTGCTATTGCAAAACTTGGTGTTTTTGGGTCAGTAGTTTTGGTCCAAACCATTTTCTCAAAGTTTTCTTTCCATAAACATTTCCATAATAAAATCAATAATTTTATTTGGCTAGAAATTGGCTAAGTCAAATAATCCAACCTAAATTTTACCCAAAATCATTTTTAACACCAAGGGTTGGTTCCTAGGGTCAATGAGTTTACAGCAAACCATTTTGCAAAGGTTTTAACCCTAAAAACATTTTTAAACAATTTTTCTAATCTAAACAAGCATACAAAAGAATCTGCAAAAACAAGCAAATTAACAGATACTATTTACTAAACTAATTCCACAGTTGGCTAGGGCTTGCTCTCCTGAATCCAGCGACATAAAATTTGTAATTTTTGGACGTGTGGATCCAAAGTTACAAGGGTTTGAAAATAACAACTAAATCAGATTTCAAATCTGTTTTAAACAGAACAGGGGACACGCGGCGTGTTGCTATTCACGGGTACCGGTTCGGCCGGATCAGCAACGAGGTGCGTTGGATCTAATCATATCGGGTGGTCCAGAGAGCGTACCTCTTCGCGACTAAGTGAACTAATCGTGAGCGCCAGATCTTGATCCTACGGTGCAGGTCTATTTGACCATATGCGAGCGGCGCTGACGGTGGCTAGCGGCGGCGCACGGCCAGGTGGTGGTGCTACGGTGGTTCTAGGAATCGAGGAAGACAGAGGGGGTGCTCACCGTGTTCGCGAGGACGAGGTGGTGCTCAAGGTACTCTCGAGGAAGTAAGGGGCGCACGAAGACGGAGGTAATCGCTCGCCGGAGTCGTCGTCGGCGTCAGATGGTCCTGCTCGCGGTCGGTGTCGACGCTACAGATCACGAGAAGAACAACCGAGAGTATGGTTAGACGCAGGAGATCACGGGGGTGCTGTGAGCGTGAACGAGAAGAAGAGGGGCGGCCGGAATCTACCTATGGGGCTGGCCGGAGTTGAAGCGGACGGCGGCGTTGTTCAGAGCTTGTTGTAGTCGACACTCTGGGGCGCCCGCTGTCGAACTAAAGGTACTGGGAGGTGTGTCTGGGAGTGGGGAAGCTACCAGGGTGCTCAGGGAGGCACGGGGCGGTGTCGAGTCGCCGGAATCGGCACCGGACCTCGTCGGAGCAGAGTATGCTCGGGGAGGAAATTGGGGAGGTCTGAGGCGTGCCAGTGCGGTGTGTCAGAGGGGAAATATAGAGGAGACATGGGCGTTTAAACCTGCGTGATCAAAGCTGGTAACGGTGGTCGAGTTAAAGCGAATTAAGGCCGCGAAATCATCGGCAGGAGCGGTGTCGAGGGAGGGAGAAGGGGTCGCGCGGGTGAGGAGGAAGAACAGAGGAAAGTGGGCCTACCGGTTAGTGGGAAAAGAAAGGAGGGGAGGGTCCACTGGTCATACTCTGTACGGGTCAGAAACGAGGTGTGAATCGTTTTCTTTCGGAGAGGGAAAGCTGGGCTGTTTCTGGGCCTGTTGGGCTGCTGGGTTGGGTCGACCCTTTTCTTATTTTTTTCTATTTCTGAATCCTTTTCTTTTTCTAATTCTATTTCCTGTTTTAAATTTCAAACTATCAAACAACATTCAAATTGATTCAAACAATTGCCAAACTTCACAACTTTGAACTTGGTTCTGCTTAGTAACATAATCCAAATTTCAAAATAAAGTAATAATTTTTATTCTTTTGAGGATCCAATAAAATGGATCTTTAGTTATTTAATAAAATAGATTTTGATTTTAATTAATAAAATCTCCATTTGAAATCCAAATATTTTCAAAACCAAATCAGTAGGTTTTATTTGGAAATAATGAATACTTGGAAACTTGGTTAAAACAAAATAACCTTTTATTTTAGGGTCCATTATTAATTTAAATATAATAGACCTTCATTATAAAATCAACTAGGATTTATTTTATTTAAAATATTTATTTTGAAAAATAAAGCCAAAACACTTCAGTAGGTTTTATTTGAGAATATCAAATATTTGGAAAACTTATTTTAAATAATTTAATAAGTTTGATGTTTCATTTTGAAATGGTAAAACCTTTTATTTAAATAAAATTGGATATTAAATCCTTACTAATTTATTTAAATAAACTTTTGCTATTTTTATTCAAAACAAAATATTTTAATTCCAAAATCTTGGCCAAGGTTTAATTTGGCTTTATAAAAATAATCTTTATTTATGGATCCACCTTTTCTTTTGAAAACCAAATCTTTTACTAAAAGATCCAAAATAGTAAATTCCAAAATATTTTAATTTCCTTTTATTAAATGTTTAACTCTTTAATTCCCTTTGGGATTTTATTTAATTCAAATGGGTTTGAATTCAAAAAGTTTCTTCTGGCTCTGAAAATCAAACAAAGTTTTATTTTATTCATTTATTTTCACATTACAAGATTTGGAAAATCTTGGGATGTGACAGCTATCTCTAACTTTTAGAACTTAACAGAAACTTGTTTGGATCTTTGCACCCCTTGATATTACTCATAACAAAGAACCAAGGCCCACCTTGTGATCGTCCAAAAACATTCAAATGCATAGTTTATTTGATAGTTTAAAATTGAATCTATTTCATATGGGAAGATCCCACTTTTTTCAAAAACCCCTCAAACCAACTCAACTTTCAAACCCAAGCATCTACAGACTCACCAGCACATGCCTAGCACACCCACCAAAAATAATTTCAAAATTCAAAACTTGAGTTCATGCGGCCATTTCATCAAACACCTTGCAGATGCAAATCAAACGAATCCTAAACACTAGTGTGCAGTGATTCTGGTCTAACTTGTTCCCTCTCTGGACGCCACTAGCCTTAGTAGATCATCTAACAACCTTAACTAATCTCTAGCACCACTGTAAGCTGGCCATTGTCATCAATGGTGAGCAGGCCGAGTGCACAATTGCCACCCCATAGTCGACAGCAAGCTATGAGCAACACTAGCCTCGCCAACCTTGTCTAGGAGCAAGCTAGCACCCCACCGCCACTCCCTATCCCAGCCACGAGCGATGCCAGCCCCTGGACCACACGCACAGACCATGCCAAGCCGCTCTGCAACCATGCCGAGAGCGCGCCACGTGCGCCACGCTCGACAGACGACCACAGACCGCAGGCCGCCCTCGCTGCGTGCACGCGTGATCACCACCGTCCCAGCAACCCCGCAGACACGCCCGTTCGCCGCCGCGCGGACCACGCGCTGTGCGCCATTAAAATTCCCGTCGGGCACGCTCAGAGCACCGCAGCGTTCCGACCGATCAGCACCGCCCCACGCCTCGCCACCACGTCATTGAGCTTCGCTAGGGACCACAACACCGCCCCCTATCGTCGCCCATTCCGATAGCCCTCTGTGCCGTCGACCACGACGAGCTCAGCCCGCGCCCGTCGGTACCCTCTCGCCACTATAAATAGAGGCCTCCCCCGCTCGAATTCTTCACACCACCTCAATCCCCTCACCTCACTGATCGTTCCACCCATTCCCGGAGAAAGGCGAGCAGCGCATCGCTAGAATTGCGCCGGAGCAGGCCGCCTCTGGAGAAGAAGGGAGACGTCGATTTCGTCCACCCCAGGAGGAGCTGCCAGTACCAGGAGGTTTGCCGTCGTCGACTTCGTCGTTCGCCCGCATCGCTGACCCTCGCCTGAGCCCCGGTGAGCCTCCCACGACCCCCACTGAGCCGCTAAGGTTCGAGCTCGCCAGTGACTAGTTCATCGTCGACGATGACCCTCAGCTGTTGATCTTACTTCTAATCCAACACACCACATCGCCCTGTACCGCTTCGCGTTTAAAGAGTCACTGAACAGTAGACCCGCCCTGCTAGTTGCGCCCCGCGCCGCGGAGTGACACTGGGCCGGCCCAATAACCCTTCCCGCGCATCCCACTCTTTTGAATTTAGCTTTTTCTTTTTAAGTGCAAACATAGTTTTGTACCTTGTTTCAAAAATCAACTCAGCTCGATTCACTGAACCAAACTGAATGAAACCAATTTTGTTAGAAAGGTTTTGAAATGCTTAATCCAAGCCCATTGGATTCAAATAATTTGAATCTATAGATCAACCTTGGTAAAAATAACAATCATAACCTTTTATGCATTCAAACATTTTTCAAATTTAAACCATAATAGCTTTTGAGTTGATTCCAACTCTCAAAAATCACATTTGATCATACCTTTGAGAATATATAAAAACATATGGGTTTACTTACAGAAATAATGTTCAAGTAATAAAAGAATGCCACATAGGCATTTCTGGTCATTTATTTTTATTTAAAATAAAAGGTTAAATCTTATTAAATTGTGACACCACTTTAAATCACATTCCCATGTACTGAAATATGTAGTGATGACATGTGTCAACATGATCCCATGTTTGGTTTGGAGAATATTAAATCTTAAGTAGTTTTTCAATGAGTAGAAATTACTTTTCTAAAAATAAAAGAAATAATATTGTAATATTAGTGATGATGCTAGATCATCTATAGAACCGTTGTGTGTGATGATTGAAAGTAGTTAAGTATTGTTTGGTGATTGTGTACCTCGTATTTATTCATAGACGCTAGTACCGACCAAGGATACGAGGAGGAAGGAGGATACTACGAAGAAGAAGCCGAGGAGAACTTCAACCATTGCTCTGCACAAGGCAAGCTAAGACTTGCAAGATACTCTACTTATGCAAGCCTAATACTACTAGTTGATTGTGCAAGCTAACACTTGCAAGATACTCTACTTATGCAAGCCTAATACTACTAGTTGATTGTGCAAGCTAACACTTGCAAGATACTCTACTTATGCAAGCCTAATACTACTAGTTGATTGTGCAAGCTAACACTTGCAAGATACTATACCTATGCAAGCAAATACTTGCATGTTACCATGCCAACTATATGCCTTAAGCATATGTGATCATACCCACTTGATAACCCCATTCCTAGTTTTACTTACAAGATTTATACTTTATTTCTTTATCAAAGCTATTACTTAGAGATTACGTAAGTAAATTGTAGATATTAGAAAGATAATTGAAGGTTGCATAAAGAGCATAAAACTTGGCCTAAGCTAGATAATCTTTATGTCATCCTAAGGCATGAGATTGAACTTAGTAAAACTCTACTAGTTTACCACCCATCATTAGTACTTACCCTCACTTGTAGATGCTAGTGCTAAGCATAAAACTTGATCAACTTTAGATGGGAATACTTGGTGGAAAAATGGTTATGAAAACCTTGGAATCATGGATCATTCTATTGAGATGTTTTGACATGTGTTTCTGAACACCAGATGATTTGGATGATGAAAATGTTGAGGCATGAGCCTTAGCCCTTTATAAAACTGATGGTTGTCTAGATGCGATACCATTCCAATTTTACCGTACAACCATAATACCCGAGAATTGGGTAGGGCTTGACTGGAAACTTATATACCTTAGTATTGGTTCCCTCACGGCCAAGGTCTGAGCTGAGGCTACCTTGTGAAGATTGTCCACCTGTGCAGTACCCAAGATGACAGTTGGTCATGGTTGGGAGGCCAAACTCACAGGAGAGGTGCTTATACTAGGGCATGTAATTGAAAGGTTAGGATTGATTATCCGCATACTGAGTATGGTGAATTCAGGATTTGTTCCTGACGGATGTATCGAATGTTGTGGTGAAAGTGTACAATCTCTGCAGAGTGTCAAACTATTCGAATAGCCGCGTCCGCGGTTATGGACAGTTGGAGTGGCCATACTGTTCCCCCGTCAGATGTTTTCAAAATGACTTGTGAAATGGATTGAGATTTTGACTTGACCACAACAGAGTTGTGATATGAACTTCAAGTTCCCACTTAGGTGTTATAAAATTTCGACTAGATTTTCTTGCTTCTGAACTTAGTAGAGATAAATCTGGCTTTTTGCAAAACAACCCTAGAGCCTAATGTCCTATTACAAAAACCCCCTTCACTTGTTAGTATTAGTTTGCGAGTACTTAAAGAGTACTCATGGCTTTGTCCCTAGCTATTCCCGTGGCTAGACTATGAAGAGGAGTACCAGGAGGATGGACCCCAGGAAGGTTACGACAACTAGGATCATCTCCCATCGTCCGCATTGCCTCTGATCCCGAAGATGGAGCTTCGCCTACGCTACCGTTATTATTACGTATTTCCGCTGCTTGAGTTGTATTAAGAACTGGATCATGAGATCCTTATTTCTGTAAGACCTTATGTATGGTTTGTAATGGATGATGTACCGTGGTATCCAAATCTGTTATGTCTCGCAAAAATGGTAATCCTGGGATTGCTTTGTATGGCATAACATGCATATGTGATTAAAAATCCGGGTGTTGACAAGTTGTTATCAGAGCCATTCTGACCATAGGAGACCCTAGTTAGACTGGACGTTTGAATCAAAACCTTAGTTTCAAAACCAAAGGAAGCAAATATTTACAAAAACTTATTCCCATTCTTATCACCTTGATTCTTTCATAAAAATTCATGTTCCTCAAAAACTCTTGCAAAATACATAAAATTTGACACACTTGATCACTCTACTAACTTACTCATCCTATATTCTTATATATGGACGTGAAGTATAGCAAGTTTTATCAGTTGGGGAATGGAGGAGACCTTATCTTTGAGCGGGATTTGGACCAGCTTTCGGAACTTCTGGAGCGTACGCACCCCGAGTTCTTCGGAGCTCAGCACAATGATCAAGGAGTTGAAGATCTGCAGTGGCTAATTGTTGCAAGTCTCTGAGGAAAGATTGAACCTCCCACTACTGAGGGAATTCAATTCACCTTAAGAGAGAACAACTGGCTCGATGGACTTGCCAGGGCCATGCAGGAAGCTCTTGCCCGTCTGTGTGGGCAGAGTATCAACCAGATCAAGGGAACCCGCTTTGAGTTTTGTCCAAGGCATGATGCTAATGGACAGCCACTGGAAGCCCCATACCACCACGAGCTGAAGACCCAATTGGACCACCTTAGCTTCATGATGTACAATCGTCAGCAGGAGTTGTACAATTGCCGTGACTAATCCAACCACAAGTCCGCCATCATCATGACGAAGGATCAGACCATCGCCATGCTAGCGAAGGATCACAAGTCTCGCCGCCGTCAGCTCGATAAGAAGGAGCGCATCATTGCCCGTCTTCGCCACCGTATCTCGGATTTGGAGGAGACCATCCACGAGAGAGATATGCAGTTAGAGGAAAGGGAGAATGCCGGAGAGGATCTTCGTGGAGACCCCTAATCCTATCTCAGCGATGATGATGATTTTCTGGAGGATCAGGCTATGGACTTCTTCACCGATGAGGATGATTTTGCCTTCATCGATGACGATGAGGATGATGAGGATGACGACTACACCGACTCCGAGGAGTAGTAGCACTTGAGCACTAGCGTAGTGAGTTGTATTCGGTCCCACTGTATCGTAGTTTCCAGAATGGTTCTTAAAACCATCTTCTTTTCTTGTTTTGTGGTGTGTGTTCGTATCGTGTGCTATGAATGAATGAAAAGCAAGTTGCTAGAAAATCTAAGTCAAACTTTAAAAACCTTTCAAAAGTCCCGGAACCTTAGAAATTTCCCTCTTTTCTCATGATCTATCTCAATCATCAGATGCCACGCGGAGGAAGTGGTTCATCCCCGGACGCGATGTTGCAGATCCTGCAAATGTTGGTTTCTGAGCGCGAAGCTGAAAGAGCCAAACGTCAAGCCAACCTAGCCACCCTTCAACAGATAGCTCAGCTAGCCCACAACAATCAAGGCCAAGGAAATCAGGACAACCATGGATCTAAGCTCAAAAATTCCTAGAACACCAACCCACCTATTTTCACCAAGTCAGAAGAGCCCCTAGATGCTGATGATTGGCTGCAAACCATGGAAAATAACCTGGAAGTCGCCGGAGTGGAAGCCAACGAGAAAGTTCTGTTCGCCACCCACTATCTAGCCGGAGATGCAAGAGCATGGTGGAACGCGTTCGTGCAATGACCGGAGGACAGATGATGACATGGGAGGAATTCAAGATCAAGTTCAGCAGAACTCATGTGCCACCAGGTTTGATCAAGAGAATGAGAGATGAGTTCAGAGAACTGAAGCAAGGACGGATGACTGTAGTGGAATACCGTGAAAAATTCTTGTCATTAGCTAGGTATGCCCCGGATGAGATCGACACCGAAGCCAAGAAGAAGGAGAGATTCTTGAATGGTCTGCACGATGAGATGCAGACAGTGTTAGTCAATATCCCCTTTGCTGATATTGAAGACCTTGTCTTCTCTGCTATCCAGATGGAAGGAAAGATCAACCAAGCCAATGAGAACCGCAAGTGTCGCATGATGCATCAGCCAGGAACCCATCAGAACCCAAAGTATCGCCCTAACCCATCTCCAGGATTTGCCCCGAGAACCAACAGACCCCCGGTGAACCGTTCGACCTATCCCAACCGTGGAAACCCAAGGCCCGGAGGAAATCACAACAACCCCGGCAACTCTGGCAATTTCAACCGTGCCCCACCCAAGTTCAACCACAACAATGCTACCGCCAACACCAACACTGCCCCGAGGACTGGAAGCAATGCTGTGCCGGTTGCAGCAAAGGACAAGTCGCAATTGACTTGTTATGACTGTGGAAATAAGGGTCACTACTCCAACGAGTGCCCCAACAAGAAGAATACCACATCCCCCAATGCAAATGCCCCAGCTCAGCAGCAGCGTCGTGTTCAGCCTGGAAGAAGGTTTGCCCTAGGGAACTCGCTCAACCGCAACGGCCGTCTTTTTCTCATGCATGCTGAAGAAGCTCAGGAAGCGCCAGCCGTCGTGCTGGGTATGTTTTCTGTTAATTTAGTACTTGATCGAGTATTGTTTGATTCTGGTGCATCGCACTCATTTGTCACCGAAGAATTTGCATGCACTAGTAAGATTCAACCAACCAAACTGAAGCATGTTATGATTGTTCAAATCCCCGGTTCAACCACCAAAGCTAGGCAAATTTGCAAAGCGTCCCCATCCGAATCCATGGCATAGACTTTTATGCTAATCTGATAGTACTCGGAACTAAAGGTTTGGAAGTAGTACTAGGAATGGATTGGATGTCCAAGCATAAAGGATTGATTGACTGTGCCAAGAAAGCCATAACCATGACCAGTACCGCTGGAATATCATTCGAGCATATATCTGAAACCTTACCTCGTCAATTCAAGTGCAACAAGAGTATAGCCCAACCAACCATTGACCAAGTCCGGATAGTCTGTGAATACCCCGATGTATTTCCAGATGTTTTGCCCGATATGCCCCCAGATCGAGATATCGAGTTTATCATTGAACTAATTCCCGGAACAGGACCCATAGCCCAGAGACCATATAGTATGAACCTGTCGGAATTAGCAGAACTGAAGAAGCAACTGGATTCCATGTTGGAAGTTGTATTGATTCAACCAAGTGCGTCACCATGGAGATCACCTGTCTTGTTCATGGACAAAAAGGATGGAGGTAACCGTTTGTGTACGGATTACCGCAAGTTGAATGATGTCACAATCAAGAACAAGTACCCTTTGCCCAAGATAGAAGATTTGTTTGATCAGTTGACCGGTGCCAAAGTTTTTTCTAAGATTGATCTTAGAACAGGCTACCATCAACTCAAGATTCGCGCAAAGGATATTCCCAAGACTGCCTTTACCACCAGATATGGATTATACGAGTATACCATCATGTCTTTTGGATTAACCAATGCCCCCGCTTATTTCATGAATCTCATGAATAAGATTTTTATGGACTTCCTGGATAAGTTTGTCGTTGTTTTCATCGATGACATTCTGATTTATTCCAAATCGGAAGAAGAACATGAGCTACACCTAAGGACCATTCTTGGAACCCTTAGAGAGCGTCAGTTGTATGCCAAGTTTAGCAAATGTGAATTCTGGTTACAGGAGGTAGGATTTCTCGGCCACATTGTATCAGCCGAAGGAATTGCCGTTGACCCTGCAAAGGTGAAAGATGTCGAAGATTGGCAAGCCCCAACCACTCAAACCCAAGTTCGTGCATTTCTCGGATTGGCGGGATATTACCGCAAGTTCGTAGAAGGATTCTCGAGTATCGCCAGACCCATGACCCAATTGCTGCAGAAGGACAAGAAGTTTGAATGGACCGACAAATGTGAAGCGAGTTTTCAAGAACTCAAGAGGAGATTGATTTCGGCCCCAATCTTAATCATGCCGGATATCACGAAGCCCTTTGACTTGTATTGTGATGCATCCAAGATAGGTCTCTGATGTGTGCTAATGCAAGAAGGCAAAGTTATATCTTATCTTTCTCGACAACTGAAGCAACATGAGGAAAATTACCCAACCCATGACCTCGAACTCGCACCCGTAGTTCTAGCCCTGAAGACATGGAGGCATTACCTGATGGGAAACCGTTGTGAGATTTATTCGGATCACAAGAGCCTGAAGTATATATTCACTCAGAAGGAGCTGAATATGAGACAAAGAAGATGGATTGAGCTAATCAAGGATTACGACCTGGACATTCACTATCACCCCGGTAAAGCCAACGTGGTAGCAGATGCCCTTAGCAAATTGCCGTGCCGCTTGAACTCCATGATTTTGAAGGAGCAACCAAGCTTGCACAAAGAGATGGAAGATTTTCGAATGGAATTAGTGAGTGAAGGATTTTTGGCTAGCATAGAACTTCAACCCACTTTGATCAGCCAGATCAAAGAGGCATAGAAAGGAAATGCTAGTATCGACGGAATCAAGCGTCGTTTCGGTACAGAAAAAGTACCCGGATTCATCGAAGACGAAGGAGTTATGTGGTACAAAGGACGCCTTTGTGTACCAGCAGATTCTGAGTTGAAGGAAGTTATTCTCAAGGAAGCTCATGATACTCTTTATTCTATCCACCCCGGAGGAACAAAGATGTATCAAGATTTGAAAGAGCAATTTTGGTGGCATAAGATGAAGAGAGAAATCGGAAGCTATATCACCAAGTGTGACATATTTCAGCGAGTCAAGGCCGGACATCAAATACCCGCTGGATTTATGCAACCATTGCAGATTCCGAAATGTAAATGGGATTCCGTTGGAATGGACTTTATCACCGGATTGCCTACTTCTAGTAGGAGAAATGACTCTATTTGGGTCATAGTGGACAGATTGTCCAAAGTCGCCCATTTCTTTCCCGTCAAGACCACATATCAGAGTTCGAAGCTAGCGGAGTTATACATCGCTAGAATCGTCAGTTTGCATGGAGTCCCCAAGAACATCATATTGGATCGAGGAACTCAGTTTACCTTGATATTCTGGAAGAAAGTCCAAGAAGGTTTAGGAACCCGCCTAGATTTCAGCACCTCTTATCACCCTCAGACCGATGGACAAATGGAGAGAGTAAACCAAATACTCGAAGATATGCTGAGAGCATGTGTGTTAGAATATGGATCTAAGTGGGAAGACTGTCTGCCGTTCGCAGAATTTTCATACAACAACAGTTATCAAGCTAGTTTGCAAATGGCCCCATTTGAATTCATGTACGGAAGAAAGTGCCGCACCCCTTTGAATTGGTCGGTAGTAGGAGAGAGTCAGAGTTTTGGACCCGATATCCTACGAGAAGCGGAAGAGAAGGTTCACAAGATTCGTGAGCACCTCAAGACAGCCCAGTCCCGACAGAAGAGTTACGCCGACAAGAGACGTCGAGACCTCGCCTTCAACATAGGAGATTTTGTGTATCTGAAAGTGTCGCCATTGAAAGGAATGCAGTGTTTCCAACTCAAAGGAAAGTTAGCCCCCCAGATATATTGGACCTTTCAAAATTCTGAACCGTCGAGGAGAAGTGTCGTATCAATTGGAACTACCCGAGGAGATGTCAGCCGTGCACAATGTGTTCCATATCTCATTACTTCACAAGTGTCTCGAAGTCCCGGAGAAGACTGAAGTGTTCAAGAATATTGATCACCGGACTATAGAGATCAATGATGACCTGACCTATCCCAAAGTACCCATCCGTATTTTGGAATAAGCTTTCAAAACTACCAGAACCCGAAGCATCAAGTTTCTCAAGATTCAGTGGAGCAACCACACAGATGAGGAAGCTACCTGGGAGCGCGAAGATCACATTAGGACGGAGTTTCACGATCTCTTCAAATCCTAGGTAATCTTTTTCGTCCTTTTTCAAATCTCGGGACGAGATTTTGTTTAAGGGGGGAAGGTTTGTAACATCCCAAAAATATTAAACTAGAATCATCAAACTCTAATCACCAAATTTAGGGTTAACAAAAACTTTTCCAATTAAAATATGAAAGCATTCATATGAGTGTGCATTAAAAATTGGATTCTTTTGAATTGCCATGATTATGTGTTTCTTTGCTTGTAAAATGATTCTTAGGTGAAATAAACATCATCTAAACAATCCCCACACTTTTCCCAAAGACAAATAGATCAAAACAAACAAATTAAGTGAATGGTCACTTTGTCCAAATTAACTCCCATGCCTACTTTAGCTATCTCTAACTTTCAGAACTTAACAGAAACTTGTTTGGATCTTTGCACCCCTTGATAGTACTCATAACAAATAACCAAGGCCCACCTTGTGATCATCCAGAAACATTCAAATGCATAGTTTAATTGACAGTTTAAAATTGAATCTATTTCATATGGGAAGATCCCACTTTTTCAAAAACCCCTCAAACCAACTCAACTTTCAAAACCCAAGCATCTACAGACTCACCAGCACATGCCTAGCACACCCACCAAAAATAATTTCAAAATTCAAAACTTGAGTTCATGCGGCCATTTCATCAAACACCTTGCAGATGCAAATCAAACAAATCATAAACACTATAGTGTGCAGTGATTCTTGTTCCCTCTCTGGACACCACTAGCCTTAGTAGATCATCTAACAACCTTAACTAATCTCTAGCACCACTGTAAGCTGGCCATTGTCATCAATGGTGAGCAGGCCAAGTGCACAATTGCCACCCCATAGTCGACAGCAAGCTATGAGCAACACTAGCCTCGCCAACCTTGTCTGGGAGCAAGCTAGCACCCCACCGCCACTCCCTGTCCCAGCCGCGAGCGATGCCAGCCCCTGGACCACACACACAGACCATGCCAAGCCGCTCTGCAACCATGCCGAGAGCGCGCCCCGTGCGCCACGCTCGACAGACGACCACAGACCGCGCACCGCCCTCGCCGCGTGCACGCGTGATCACCACCGTCCCAGCAACCCCGCAGACACGCCCGTTCGCCGCCGCGCGCACCATGCACGCTGTACGCCATTAAAACTCCCGTCGGGCACGCTTAGAGCACCGCAGCGTTTCGACCGATCAGCACCGCCCCACGCCTCGCCACCACGTCATTAAGCTTCTCCAGGGAGCACATCACCGCCCCTACCGTCTCCCACGCCGATAGCCCTCTGTGCCGTTGACCACGACGAGCTCAGCGCGCGCCCGTAGGTCCCCTCTCGCCACTATAAATAGAGGCCTCCCCTGCTTGAATTCTTCACACCACCTCACTCCTCTCACCTCACTGATCGTTCCACCCCATTCCCGGAGCAAGGGGAGCAGCGCATCGCCGGAATTGCGCCGGAGCAGGCCGCCTTTGGAGAAGAAGGGCGTCGTTGATTTCGTCCACCTCAAGAGGAGCTGCCGGTACCAGGAGGTTCGCTATCGTCGACTTCATCGTTCGCCCGCATCGCCATCCCTCGCCTGAGCCCCGGTGAGCCTCCCACGACCCCCACTGAGCCTCTAGGGTTTGAGCTCGCCGGTGACTAGTTCATCGTTGACGACGACCCTTAGCCATTGATCTTACTTATAATCCAACGCACCACATCGCCCTGTACCGCTTCGCGTTTAAATATTCACTGACCAGTAGACCCGCCCTGTCAGTTGCGCCCCGCGCCGCGGAGTGACACTGGGCCGGCCCAATAACCCTTCCCGCGCAGCCCACTCGTTTGAATTTAGCTTTTTCTTTTTAAGTTCAAACATAGTTCTGTACCTAGTTTCAAAAATCAACTCAGCTTGATTCACTGAACCAAATTGAATGAAACCAATTTTGTTAGAAAGGTTTTGAAATGCTTAATCCAAGCCCGTTGGATTCAAATCATTTGAATCTATAGATCAACCTTGGTAAAAATAACAAGGCATAACCTTTTCTGCATTCAAACATTTTTCGAATTTAAACCATAATAGCTTTTGAGTTGATTCCAACTCTCAAAAATCACATTTGATCATACCTTTGAGAATATATAAAAACATATGGGTTTACTTACAGAAATAATGTTCAAGTAATAAAAGAATGCCACATAGGCATTTCTGGTCATTTATTTTTATTTAAAATAAAAGGTTAAATCTTATTAAATTGTGACACCACTTTAAATCACATTCCCATGTACTGAAATATGTAGTGATGACATGTGTCAACATGATCCCAGGTTTGGTTTGGAGAATATTAAATCTTAAGTAGTCTTTCAATGAGTAGAAATTACTTTTCTAAAAATAAAAGAAATAATCTTGTAATATTAGTGATGATGCTAGATCATCTATAGAACCGTTGTGTGTGATGATTGAAAGTAGTTAAGTATTGTTTGGTGATTATGTACCTCGTATTTATTCATAGACGCTAGTACCGACCAAGGATACGAGAAGGAAGGAGGATACTACGAAGAAGAAGCCGAGGAGAACTTCAACCACTGCTCTGCACAAGGCAAGCTAACACTTGCAAGATACTCTACTTATGCAAGCCTAATACTACTAGTTGATTGTGCAAGCTAACACTTGCAAGATACACTACTTATGCAAGCCTAATACTACTAGTTGATTGTGCAAGCTAACACTTGCAAGATACTCTACTTATGCAAGCCTAATACTACTAGTTGATTGTGCAAGATAACACTTGCAAGATACTCTACTTATGCAAGCCTAATACTACTAGTTGATTGTGCAAGCTAACACTTGCAAGATACTATACCTATGCAAGCAAATACTTGCTTGTTACCATGCCAACTATATGCCTTAAGGATATGTGATCATACCCACTTGATAACCCCATTCCTAGTTTTACTTACAAGCTTCATACTTTATTTCTTTATCAAAGCTATTACTTAGAGATTACGTAAGTTAATTGTAGATATTAGAAAGATAATTGAAGGTTGCATAAAGAGCATAAAACTTGGCCTAAGCTAGATAATCTTTATGTAATCCTAAGGCATGAGATTGAACTTAGTAAAACTCCACTAGTTTAACACCCCTCATTAGTACTTACCCCCACTTGTAGATGCTAGTGCTAAGCATAAAACTTGATCAACTTTAGATGGGAATACTTGGTGGAAAAATGGTTATGAAAACCTTGGAATGATGGATCATTCTATTGAGATGTTTTGACATGTGTTTCCGAACACCAGATGATTTGGATGATGAAAATGTTGAGGCATGAGCCTTAGCCCTTTATAAAACTGATGGTTGTCTGGATGCGATACCATTCCAATTTTACCGTACAACCACAATACCCGAGAATTGGGTAGGACTTGACTGGAAACTTATCTACCTTAGTATTGGTTCCCTCACGGCCAAGGTCTGAGCTGAGGCTACCTTGTGAAGATTGTCCACCTGTGCAGTACCCAAGATGATAGTTGGTCATGGTTGGGAGGCCAAACTCACAGGAGAGGTGCTTATACTAGGGCGTGTAATTGAAAGGTTAGGATTGATTATCCGCATACTGAGTATGGTGAATTCAGGATTTGTTCCTGACGGATGTATCGAATGTTGTGGTGAAAGTGTACAATCTCTGCAGAGTTTCAAACTATTCGAATATCCGCGTCCGCGGTTATGGACAGTTGGAGTGGCCATACTGTTCCCCCGTCAGATGTTTTCAAAATGACTTGTGAAATGGATTGAGATTTTGACTTGACCACAACAGAGTTGTGATATGAACTACAAGTTCCCACTTAGGTGTTATAAAATTTTGACTAGCTTTTCTTGCTTCTGAACTTAGTAGAGATAAATCTTGCTTTTTGCAAAACAACCCTAGAGCCTAGTGTCCTATTACAAAAACCCCCTTCACTTGTTAGTATTAGTTTGCGAGTACTTAAAGAGTACTCATGGCTTTGTCCCTGGCTATTCCCATGGCCAGACTATGAAGAGGAGTACTAGGAGGATGGACCCCAGGAAGGTTACGACAACTAGGATCATCTCTCATCGTCAGCATTGCCTATGACCCCGAAGATGGAGCTTCGCCTACGCTACCGTTATTATTACGTATTTCCGCTGCTTGAGTTGTATTAAGAACTGGATCATGAGATCCTTATTTGTGTAAGACCTTATGTATGGTTTGTAATGGATGATGTACTGTGGTATCCAAATCTTTTATGTCTCGCAAAAATGGTAATCCTGGGATTGCGATGTATGGCATAACAGGCATCTGTGATTAAAAAACCGGGTGTTGACAGATGTCTCCCCTTAGCTGTTGGTTGGTAGCCTCTAACTCTTGGGTATGCTTCTTTTCTTCCCTAAGGTCATTTTGGGTGTTGAGCATTCTGCACTTGAGTATATCACCAAGCTCCTTGATAGCATTCCAAGATGCATTTCTTGTAGAGTCAAAGAATGTTGTGTGCATTTCTGAGTTGGTGACCATGCAGAATCATGACTCCTTGTGGTTGTCTTCCTTGTTTTTGTACAAGTGAAGTTGCACCCACCAATACTCTTATCCTTCATACATCACAGGGAATCCTTTATACACAGCTGCATCATGTATCCCCATGGTAACCATAAGGTTCTTGAGGGCCTTGGGAAATTTAGTCTCACACTCCAAAGTCATGGTCATGAGTGGTCCCTTCCTCACGGCTTCGTTGATGAAGTTTATCTACAAATAGACATTGAGAAAGAAGATTAGAAAAGTTTACGAGAAGAAAAAGACAAGTGTGGAAATTTTTCAAAGTGTTGAATTTTTTTCCTTAGTGGTTTCTAATCCAATCCTAGGGTCATAATCCTACAGGCAACACAGTGCTCTAACACCATCTGTAAGATCCCACCTTTATAAAGGTAAAGATCCCTGTGATTGCAATGCTAGTCCCTAGATCAATTGCTAGCATCCATAGTTTAAGATGAAGTACACAGAAACAAAGGTCATTATTACATCGTCATTCCAGAGATAACATAGTCTTTTACAACTCCATAGCCATAGGGTAGTACAAGAGTTTATCATAGCAATATAAATAAAAGTCTTCATATTCATGTGCCACAGGCAAGCATGTTGAGTGTAGACTCATAACAGTAATCCTCATCAGAGTAACCTGCAACATCACAGGTTACAGCCACAGTGGGTCAATACATTGGAATAGTATTGGCAAGTGATACCTTAGTAGAATAATAGTATCTAACTTCTACATGAATTTGGCTAAGTGTAGCTTAGGCTTGCTTTTCTCAAAATAGGTTTTACCTATCAATTGAAAACACTAAGTTTTTGTTTGGCAAAAACTCCCAAATAACCACCAATAGAAATTGGTGAACCTTCACCCTTGTTCAACCACAAGTTTTAACTTAGAAAAATTGGGATGAAGAGATTCTTGATAGCTTCCATGTCTTGATGCTCAAATTCTCCATTACGGGGACACGGCTAAGTACTTAGTTTCTTCCTTCTGCAGAGGTGGTGCACTTTCCCCACAAGACTTGATTTTCACCAAGACAAGACCTTTCAGAAGCCTCCCCTTAGACCAAATGGACGCGTTCCAAACCTATCACCCACTACCACCATCTGTCCAAATGGCTAAGTTATTGCAACCTATATGATCCAGGCAGAGCCCATAATGCCATGTGGCTGCACTAGAAGCTTCTTAACATATGACATCTCAAATCTCTTTGTTCCTGGGTGGCATTCCACAAGTGAGATACACAGGGTAGACCATTGTAAAATGGGTCCTGGTAACCACTCAACCAAAAACCACCAAGCAATTACCAATCCACCCAGGTGTTTCATTCACTTAGTTATTTTATTAAGCAAAAACATAAGTCAAAGACTTAGCAATATTTTTCCATAGCATGTATATATTCCACCCTTGGTTGCTACTAGCTAGTCTAAGCATGGCAATAGCAATTATATTAACTTAGAGAAAGTTCTAACAATTCTACAACTACTAGGATTTCCCAAGCATAACATATAGATACTTAGCAAAAATTATCATGCAAGACCTATACAAAATATTTCTAATGCATATTCAAAATATTGGGACAAAATTATGAAGAACCACTTGCCTTGGTAGTTGGGGGAGTAACAACAATCCTCACAGTCACAATCACCACTAGCACCAAAATCTACACATAAAATGATAGCACCAAATTCACATTCCAAAATATTCAAACAAAAATATATTAATACATGCAAATGCCATGTGATGATTTTTCTAAACCAAACAAGGCAAGTAAACAATAAATATTGATATCTAAACATTTATACATCAAATAAACTTTATTTGGCCATTAAAACATTTTCCAACTAATTTTTATACACAAAATAAGCTTACAAATGTCTCTGCAAAAACAACTAAGTTTACAGAAGCAATTCATTAAACAAAGTGCATGATTAGAAAGTACTCTTTATGCTGATTCCATTGATATAAAATTTTCAAAATTTGGACGTGTGGATCAGAAGTTATGAATTTTGCAAGTTTGAACAACTAATAGTTTCAATTCTGTTTTTAAAATAAAACTTGAGCCACGTGTCTTAACCTGACTGGCCGATACCGTTTCGCGCGAATTGATCAGTACAGAACGTTGGATCTAAGTGGGATCACACGGATCATATCAGCCCATACCGCTTCGATTAAACATTCTATCGTGGCCGTGGGTTCAAGATCTAATAGGCAGCTTTGCCTTGACCAAAGTCTGGCGGCGCTGGGTCAACGGCGAGCGGCGGCGCGCTCGGTCAGTGATGGTCCGGCGGTTCTGGGAATCAAAGGAGGGAATGGAGGGGCTTATCATGCTCGCGGGGTCGTCGCGGTGCTCAAGGTGGCCGGAGGAGGGACAGGGGTGCACAGAATCGACGTCTATTGCTCGCCGGAGAAGCTTCGGTCGTCAGGTACTGCTGCTCGTCATTGTTGGCGAGGTTACAGATCACGCCTAGTCAAACAAACGGTGCCGTTAGATGCGCGCAAGTCAGGTGAACATGCGAGTAACCAATAGAGAGAAGGGGGCGGTCAGGAACTACTAGAGGGTGTGGCCGGAGTGGAGGCAGACGGCGGCGCTTGTTGTCGTTGAGGTTGCCGATGAAGGGGAGCGCACGCGGGCGAGTGCGAGGCACTGGTAGGTGCAGAGGATGATGGGGAACAGGCTCGTGGTGTCTGGAAGGCAAGGGGCGACGGTGTCTGGCCGAAATTTATAGTTGGAGCTCGTCGGAGCAGAGGGAGGTCCCGAGCAAATTCCGAGCAGCCTAGAGGCAGAGAGGGGTTGGCGACCGAGGAAAAGTAAGGGAAGACGCGGGCGATTAAGTATGCAAGATCAGGGGGAGGAATTACTGGCGCATTGATTCAAATTCAAGTGGGTTTAATCGACCAGAAACTGCTGGCGAGATTTGGGGAAGAAGGGGTCGTGGGGTTGAGACGATGACTGGTGAGTGGGACCTGGCGCTCAGTGAGAGAGAAATACGGGGTGGGTTCCAATCGTCAGTGATGGCGCGGGTGAGTACTACGGTATGAAACATTTTCTGCGGGGGTGGAGGAGAGAGGTGGGCTGTTGGGCTAGATGGGCCGCGGGTTGGGTTGGGTTAGTTAGCCAGGTAGTTTTTTTTTTCTATTTCTCTTTTTCTGATTTGATTTTCTGGTTTGAATTTAAATGCCCATTTCAATTCTGTTCCAATTTGAATTCTCTCTAGATTTTTGTACTATGTATCTTGTGTCCTGGGGTGTGTAAAACATCTATTCATACTCAAATTCATTTTGGGTTTGAAATAAAGTTTAAAACTATGCCTTTAGTGAAATATCTTTAATAGGCATATGAATGCATATGAATGGTTTTGAATTCATTTTTGTTTTGAAGACTTTGACCAAGCTTTGAAATATCAATGTCACATCCCAAAATTTTCCAAATTTTGAAATGTGAAAAATAAATAAATAAAAGAAACAATTGTTGAAATTTATGGGGAAAAGAAACTTTTTGCTTCTAATTGGAAACATTAAAACCTTTTAAACTATTACAAAAGTTTTCCCCCAAATAAAGGTACTCCTTAAAATAAAAATAGCATTTAACAAAAACCCTAAGATCAAAGCATCAAGGTTATCCATATATCTCCTTGTAGGGTTCGCAACATAGAAAACAAAACTTTTCCTACGATGGGAACATCTATGTACCAAGATCTATCTACTAGATATAAGCAACGGGTGGATATACATCCATAGAATACATACCCTCAAAGACCGAATAGCGTTAATGAGGTTGTACTCGTGGATGATGTAGACGAACGCTTGCCGATCTCAAGATCGTGATGAAGTCCATCTGGTCCAGCCGGTCCAGAACGATCAAGTCCAGCACGTCAAAGCAGTGGTGCATCCGTGATCGCACACACGTACGGGTACCCCGACAACCTCCGCGCCCTCGCTCCAGCGAAGCAGCGGAAGCAACAAATCCTTCCAGAAAAAGCCACCGGGAACATGTATCTCGCTGATTCGAGACCATGGAGAAATTCTAAAGGGGGGAGAGAGATCCTTCGCGAGGAGGTGTCCTTTGAGAGGAGGAGAGGGGGGCCTTTTATAGGGGAGAGGGGGGCACCCAAGGGGCATGGCGCCCAGCCATGGGGCTGCCCCCACCTCTTCCACATTCATGTGGGTGGAGCTCCCACTCAAAATGAAAAGCCTCCACTCCCATTAAAAAGCCTCCACTCAAAAATCCACTCACATGCATTAAATTTCCACCAAATTTAATGCAAGCTCTCATTTAAATAAAACTCTTTTATTTATTTATTCAGATTTTTGTTAATTACTTTAATTAACAAACATTCACATAAAACCCCTTACAACATTTCAATTTCACATGCAGAACCAGTTTCAGCAATTTCAACCGAAACAGTTTCGGTGTCTAGTGAAATAAATTCCTGCGCTTTCCTTTTTCTTTTTCTGGCATATCATTTGCTCCGAATGGTGTCGGCATCCCTTAAGTGTGTCACCCTACGGTTCGCGAATAATGCGGACATGATCGAGACCCTTCTCCGATCAATAATCAGTAGCGGGACCTGGAGATCCATACTGACTCCCACACATTCATCGATGACTTCTGTGATCGTGTGAACCTTTTACGCTAGTATCTTAATCCCTTTGTTTCACGATATATTACATGTCCGAGATTCGATCATCGGTATCTCCATACCTAGTTTGATCTCGTTACCGACATGCACGCTTTTCTCGTTCCCGTGATATTACATTCTAGTGATCAAATCACTTGCTTGCAAGCTAATCAATGTGATATCACCGAGAGGGCCCAGAGCATATCTATCCGTCATCGGGATGAACAAATTCCACTCTCGATCCATGGGTCTCAACATAACACTTTAGTAGTTCTGAAGCCATCTTTATAATCACCCAGTTACGGTGTGACGTTTGATGTCATCGAGAAACTCTTCCGGTGTTAGTGATTGACATGATCTCATGGTCTAAGGATTAGGATCACTTTGTAAGTTGTTATAGCAATATAAACTCAATGACTTTGATCGTAATGCTATACTTCGGATGAATGTTCATCACATCATTACACTAATGTTGTGACCTCGTTATTAACAACATCCAATGTCCATGATCAGGAAACTTTGATCATCTTGTTAATCAACGAGCTAGTTTATAAGAGAGGCATAACTATGAACTTCCTTTTTGTTTATTAAACACACATGTATTAACGTTTCCGTATTAATACAATTATAGCATGTAAAATAAACATTTATCATAAACAAGGAATACGATAATAACCACTTTATTATTGCCTCTCGGGCATATTCCCTTCACTCCTCTACTTCAAAATTATAATTTGCAAGGTTCCCCTTCAAAATCTTTTTCACAAACTTCATGTATTTGAAAATCTATTTTTAATCTTGAGGAATATTCTCAACCAAAAACCATTTATACATCTCAACTACTTCATTTACATTTTTCAAACAACCTTTGTTTTGTTTTGAACCAAAAATAAAAGCAAAGAGTTTCGTTTTAAAATAAGCACCATAGCTTATGTGAGCTATTTTAAGATTTTATAAAATTATCCTCTCATATTTTCAAACTTCAATTCATGGTTATCCATGTAAAGTGGAACTAAATCGAATCATGTTCAAATAAGGAAAGAATCCAAGTCATTCCAAATATATTGCCCTGCAACTAGGCCAATATCGCACACATGCAATCGTACAATAATTGACTAATTAATAATTGAGAAAATTAAATATTTCCAAATATATAAAATTTATGTCCTAAAATATTGCCCATGAATTTACAAACCCATAGAAATTTGAATCAATAAATTCGAAGCTCTAAATCAAAAGTTATGAAAGAATTAGGAAATAGAAAAAAAATATAAAACAAAAAATGGTCGGCCAGGCCGGCCAAAATGGGCCGGCCCAACCAGGACGATCGCCAAGAGGCCACCACATACATACACGAACCTGTACCAGGGAGCACTTGGTCTTTGTATCTAATGCTCCTAAATGACCCTTAATTGCCCTCCTAAATTACACTATATGTCCTCTAATTCCTATCCCTCTTTAATCTCCTTTAATCCAGCCCCCACCCCCTCCTATATAAACCCCACTCCAGGAAAGTTCACAAGTTTTCAACTAATCTTAGCCCAATTTTCGTCCAAAATTCTCCCCAATCTTCTCCACCAAAATATACCTTCAAGACGACCTCGGATCGTGGTGGCTTGAAGACGGAAGTTGTTCCCCTCGTCAAGACAGTTCCATTCCCGCTGGTTTCACCTCGTTTCGTTCATCGAGAAGAGAGAAAAACATTGTCAAAGATTCACATCTTAGAAGGTATAATCCATTTTACGCCAACCTCGTTGTTTCAAATTCAATTTCCTTTGAACAGTAGATAGATCTAGTTATTATCTACAACTTTCATGTAGAAAGTTTTTCCATCCGAGCAACTTTTTCTGTAGTCAATTCTGACATCATCATGACATCAGCGTAGTCAACAGTCAACTCAGTCAGATCGGTCAAAGTCAATTTCAGTCAATTCCCGAGTTTGACTTTTTCAGATTTTAGTACGAACTCGTATAATTCATAGAAAAGGATTTAGAAGTCCAAAAATTATAAGTTTGGTATCCCTGAAAAGCTGATATTCTGTAGAATCCATATCTTCAATAACATTACTTATTATCTTTACAAAAAATTGATTTATGAATAAAATGGTTTAATTGGTCATTTTCACCATAAAATTATATCTTTAGTTCTGTATATCGTAATTTAGCAAATAATATGTTTATGGATTCATAAAAACGAGTAGAACACAGTGGAGTCTTAATTCGGCATTTTTGAGTCTGTTAAAATCATGTTTTATACAGAACCATTTGTGGAGTATTTTGAGTATAAAAATTGTTGTGTAACTTATTTTTAAGTGAATCCTTTTGCAAATGGTTGTAAATTGAACCCTCTGTACAGTAAGACCAAAATATAATTTTATTCTAGTATAAATAAGACCGTGGCAATTATTTAGTGAGAATGGCATTTCCAACTGTTAGAAAATGTTGCTAATTGCTACAATTGCACAAATGGTTGCATTTGTAATCTTGAAAATATAAAATGTTCATAAATCACTTAGTAATGTTCAGAACCTTGTTATAAAAATTTGTAGAATAAAAATTGCCATCTTGCATGTTTCTATACTTTGCATGATTTTTGTGTTGCCATTAGTGTTGATCTTGTGTATGTTTTGTCTTTGTTGTTTTGCTTGATAGATTGTGTTGATTGTCAAGTGTGTTATTGCGAAGAGTGTACCGACACCACCAACTACTAAGTAAAGTGGCACTATCATCCATGTCCTACTATTTTCACTACACTTAGTGGTATTTTTGTAGTATGCATGATAGGGCTACTACGTTATTATGCTATGCTATGTCCTATTAGGAAATCCATCTTCCTTAGTGAAAACATCATAGTTGTAGTATGCTTACCCCTGCTATAGACTTGGGATGGAATACATGATATGATTATATGAAGTGTTGGGAAAATATATGTTTTATATAATAAAACAAGTACTCAATGAACCACCTGGGTGGAATGAGGATACTCAATTTTGGACAAGGTGGCAACAAAGGGAACCATGTTTATATGGCTATCTTTATGTATGTGCACTATAAGAAAACCACCAAGGGACTTAGAGATTGAACATGTTTCTCGTACAGTGGCTTCCGTGTACAGCCACATGCTAAATGGGCTCTGGCTTAGTCAACTACATAGTGGAAGACCCTTGCATTGGCATCTTCAGGTTAACTAGAATTATGTATTGGATATATCCTTACATTGGTGCCTGGTAGACAAGATAGCATTGTGTATTGGGAGGACTTCTATGGAAAGACTTTGTCACATTCTCGATATGCCGGTACTCCATTTGGTGTGTACTTATCCAGCGGCCACTGGTGGCGTCAAGACGAGATTGTGTCATGTGGGTAAAGTGTACAACTTCTGTAGAAGATCAAATTCTAAGTACTTATCCGTGTCCCCGGTTATGGGCAACTCTGAGCAACTAAGGCCTGAAGCTATGGAAGATCTCGACATTCCAATTTCTCAAAGTAAAACTTGATGGTGTCAACAAGGGATTAGAAGCACTTGGAGTTTGCCAAAGAGTTCAAAAAGTTTGTTAAAAGATCAAAACTATTTTGAAAAGATAGGATAAAACCATATTGCTTTCTGCAAATGAGCCTAAACCCTACTTAGCCAAATATGCACATATTGATAGGTTCCAACTTATTTCCACATAGTAGTGAAACATGCCAATACAATTCAAATGTATTGACCCTTGTGGCTGTAACTTATATGTTGCAGGTTTGTTTGATGTTAGTGAAGTGTGTTGATTAGGATTACAAGTCTACAACCAACATGATTGCCTGTGGCACTTTGAAGATGAAGGACTCCATGCTATATAGATATTTCTGCTGCATTGTAATGAGATAGCCAAATGAGCTATGTAAGATGTAATATAATATTTTATTCCTGGTTATAAAGTTGTACTATGACCTTTGTTTCTTGATATTACATCTCAAACTGTGGATGCTAGCTATTGATCCAGGGACTAGCATTATAAACACAAGGATCTCTACCTTATCAGACTGGGACCGCTACAGATGGTATCAGAGCACTGTGTTGCCTGTAGGATTGTAACCCTAGGATTGGACAAAACCCCTTAGAAAGATAAGAGATGTATTTGTTTAAAACTTATTTACAAACAATCTTGTAAACTCTTTCCTCAACCTTTTTGGTTTTGATGCTACATCTCTCCCTTTTCAAACTTGATGGAAAAAGACTTCAACATCACTAATGACTTCAAATTTAGTTTCATCAAGGACTTCAACTTGGACATCACTAAGGACTACAAGTGAGACAAGAAATGATACTCAAGACTTGAATACTAAGGAAACCGAACTTAGAAGAAACCATTATCACCTTTGAGCTTGTGACCAAGATGCAAGAATTTTTTCAAGGATACAATGATCTTATTCATGAATAAACAACTAAGAAGAATGGAATGATCTCAAGTGAACCATATAGTTGGACCACCATACTAGTGATTAGTTTGATCACACCAACTTATGTGGTATAGGACAAATATTTTGTTTCCTAAAAATATGTTTGAACTTTGTTGTTTGAGTGGAATGTTTGTTTGTGATTGCTTGCATATTGCTTGTGTGAAATTGTTGTGTGTGAGTAGAATTCTTCTCTAGGAATCTATTGCCTATTCTAATCCCAGTACAACCCTACAAAATTTCTTTTAAGGGTGGTAGCACCCAAGTTATTCTAAGACTCAACCTATTCTTTCTAGCCTTCTCGAATCTCGGGACGAGATTCCTTTTAAGGGTGGTAGCCTGTCACATCCCAAAAATTTTCAAATTTTGAAATGTGAAAAATAAATAAACAAAAGAAACAATTGTTAAAATTTATGGGGAAAAGAAACTTTTTGCTTCTAATTGGAAACATTAAAACCTTTTAAACTATTACAAAAGTTTCCCCCCCAAATAAGTGTACTCCTTAAAATAAAATAGCATTTAACAAAAACCCTAAGATCAAAGCATCAAGATTATCCATATATCTCCTCTACTTCAAAATTATAATTTGCAAGGTTCCCCTTCAAAATCTTTTTCACAAACTTCATGTATTTGAAAATCTGTTTTTAATCTTGAGGAATGTTCTCAACCAAAAACCATCTATACATCTCAACTACTTCATTTACATTTTTCAAACAACCTTTTTTTTGTTTTGAACCAAAAATAAAAGCAAAGAGTCTCGTTTTAAAATAAGCACCATAGCTTATGTGAGCTATTTTAAGATTTTATAAAATTATCCTCTCATATTTTCAAACTTTAATTCATGGTTATCCATGTAAAGTGGAACTAAATCGAATCAAGTTCAAATAAGGAAAGAATCCAAGTCATTCCATATATATTGCCCTGCAACTAGGCCAATATCGCACACATGCAATCGAACAATAATTGACTAATTAATAATTGAGAAAATTAAATATTTCCAAATATATAAAATTTATGTCCTAAAATACTGCCCATGAATTTACAAACCCACAAAAATTTGAATCAATAAATTCGGAGCTCTAAATCAAAAGTTATGAAAGAATTAAGAAATAGAAAAAAATATAAAACAAAAAAAATGGCCGGCCAGGCCAGCCAAAATGGGCCGGCCCAACCAGGCCGATCGCCAAGAGGCCACCACATACATACACGAACATGTACGAGGGAGCACTTGGTCTTTGTATCTAATGCTCCTAAATGACCCTCAATTGCCCTCCTAAATTGCACTAAATGTCCTCTAATTCCTCTCCCTCTTTAATCTCCTTTAATCCAGCCCCCACTCCCTCCTATATAAACCCCACTCGAGGAAAGTTCACAAGTTTTCAACTAATCTTAGCCCAATTTTCGTCCAAAATTCTCCCCAATCTTCTCCACCCAAATAGACCTTCAAGACGACCTCGAATCGCGGTGGCTTGAAGTCGGAAGTTGTTCCCCTTGTCAAGACGGTTCCATCCCTGCTAGTTTCACCTCGTTTCATTCATCGAGCAGAGAGAAAAACGTGTTCAAAGATTCAGATCTTGAAGGTATAATCCATTTTACGCCCACCTCGTTGTTTCAAATTCAATTTCCTTTGAACAGTAGATAGATCTAGTTGTTATCTAGAAATTTCATGTAGAAAGTTTTTCCATCCGAGAAAATTTTTCTGTAGTCAATTCTGACATCATCATGACATCAGCGTAGTCAACAGTCAACTCAGTCAGATCGGTCAAAGTCAATTTCAGTCAATTCCCGAGTTTGACTTTTCCAGATTTTAGTACGAACTCGTATAATTCATAGAAAAAGATTTAGAAGTCCAAAAATTATAAGTTTGGTATCCCTGAAAAGCTGAAGGACTCCATGCTATATAGATATTTCTGCTGCATTGTAATGAGATAGCCAAATGAGCTATGTAAGATGTAATATAATATTTTATTCCTGGTTATAAAGTTGTACTATGACCTTTGTTTCTTGATATTACATCTCAAACTGTGGATGCTAGCTATTGATCCAGGGACTAGCATTGTAAACACAGGGATCTCTACCTTATCAGGTTGGGACCGCCACAATCAATCAACCCTAAGTTCAAATCTTTTCTGGTTAAAACAAGTAATCTCATATTAGAGTGTAGCAATAAGGCCATTGCCTTGCTTACATAAAATAATAGACAACAAATGCTTCTGTTTTTGAAATCTTATTTGAAAATGATCCTAAAATGATTATGAATGCATGAATGATATGCAACCTTTGAAATCATGATTTTTGGGATGTTACATGATGCGGCTCAAGTCACTGTAGAGCTTCGTTGGGAAACCCCAATAGGAAGGTATGATGAGCATAGCAGTAAGTTTTCCCTCAGTAAGAAACCAAGGTTATCGAACCAGTAGGAGGAAGGAAATGACTCCAAGGTGTTGCTAACAACTTGGTGTTGGAGATATGCCCTAGAGGCAATAATAAAAGTGGTTATTATTATATCTTTGTGTTTATGATAAATGTTTACATTCATGCTATAACAGTATTAACCGGAAACATTAATACTTGTGTGATTTGTAAACTAAATTAGAGTCCCTCATAAAGCTTCTTTGTAATACTAGCTTGTTGGTTAATAGATGATCATGGTTTCCCGATCATGAACATTGAGATGTTGTTAACAACGGGATCATATTATTAGGAGAATGGTATGATGGACATACTCCTATAGATAAGCGTAGCATAAAGATCAAGTCATTTCAATAGTTCATTTGCTATAAGCTTTCTGACATAGTAACCTAATTCCTTCGACCATGAGATCATGCTAATCACCATCACCGGAAGGATACTTTGATGACATCAAGAGTGGGATTTGTCCATCCATATGGCGGATAGATATACTCTGGGCCCTCTTGGTGGAATGTCATCCAATTGGCTTGCAAGCATGTAACTGGCTCATAAGGGATCACATATCACGAGAACGAGAAAAGAGTACTTATCGGTAACGAGGTTGAACTAGGTATGTAGAGATACCGGCGATCAAAACCTCGGATAAGTAAACTATCGTGAGACAAAGGGAAATTGGTATCGTATGTAAGTGGTTCATTCGATCGCAAAGTAATAATTGAAATATATGGGAGCCATATGAATTTCCAGATTCCTCTATTGGTTATTGATCGGAGAAGTGTCTCGGTCATGTCCGCATAATTCATGAACCGTAGGGAGACACACTTAAGGATTCGATGTTGTTTAGTAGATATGGAATGTTAGTAGGGATACCGAATGTTGTTCGGAGTCTCGGATGGGATCCGGGATATCATGAGGAGATCCAGAATGGTCCGGAGAATAAGATTCATATAAGTAAAGTCCGATTCCGGAGTTCGGGAAAGATTTTGATGTTTTCATCGGAGAGGTTCTAGAAGGGTCTAGAAGGTTCACCGGTCCGGAAGGGGAATGGTCCATGAATGTGTCATGGGTAAGTGGAATGATTGGATCATATATTAGGTCACTTGGTGTGGACATTTGCAAGGGAGAATTAAAGCTCTAAATTGAAAGTCAAACGGGAAGTCTGAAAAGTCAAACTGGAACAATGGTTTCCTAGTGGAAGAAGGAAAGAGTCCTTCTCTCAATCCAACTTGGGTTTGGGTTTGGATTCAAACCCACCCCTCCCAAGGCTGCCTCCCCTCTCATAAATAGAGGGGGAGGGCTGCCCTAGAGACACAAGTCCTAGCCCTCCCACACCCAAGCCGTCACCGCCGCCGCGCCTCACCGCCGCCAGCCGGTCCGTCGCCTCCGCCCTAGCCGCCGCCGACACCTACTCCTCCTCCTGGTCTTCTAAACCCTAGATCACCGGGAAACCCTAGATCCACGATAACTCTCACCGGCTTAGGCGAAGCCCTGCGGGATCTTCCCTCTACCTCCGACACCACGCCGTCGTGCTGCCGGAATCGCGAGGGGAGAACTACAACCTCCGCTGCCTGCTGGAAAAAGGGAGAGGAAGGTCTTCATCAAGTACCAAACGTGTGACTGACTGCGGAAGGATCGTCTACGCGATCTTGAGATCGGCAAGTGTACGACTACATCACCCACGAGAATCTGCTCTCGTTAACCGCTTTGGAATCTTCGAGGGTGAGTACTCTAATCGACTCGTTGCTACAATCTAGTAGATAGAACTTGGCTTATTTGTTTGCATGCGGTAGAATTTTTTGTTTTCCATGCTATAAACCCCTACACTTGGAACCTGCACAACACAAACTCAAGACTTTTCCCTAACGGACAGCGAGGTTGTCAATCTCACCGGTTTGCTGAAAACAAAGGATTAAACGTATGGTGTGGAAGGTAATGGTAGCTTGCAGAAAGAAAATAGTAACAACAGAAGATGTATCAATTGTAAAGACTGAACCGGGGTCCACAATTCACTAGAGGTGTTCTCCTTAAGATAAATAACATAACATGCTGGGTAAAAAAATTACAGCGGGGCAATTGACAGGACATAGCAAGGCGTAACAATGCAATACTAGACATTCATGATCCTATGATATTTGATTGGGCATTACAACAATATACATAGACCGCCATCCAACTGCATTTATGACTAGTAATCCACCTTTAGGTTATCATCCAACCCCCCCCAGTATTAAGTTGCAAGCAACGGATAACTTCTTTAAGAAATGTGTGTAAAGTAAACAATACAATTGTTCCATGAACAAGAGATTGTTGTTTTCTCCCTAGTAGTAACACCACATCTACAATCTTAGATATTTTGTCACTTCCCCAGATTCAATAGAGGCATGAACCCACTATCGAGCATAAATACTCCCTCTTGGAGTCACTAGCATCTACTTGGACAAGATAGCTACTAGAAACGAATAGCATGCAAGATCTCAAAGAACATAGACATGATAGAATCAACAAGATAGAATCATTAATCAATATGACATAGTAATCTGAATATCCATCGGATCCCCGCAAACACAACATGCATGATTACAAATAGATGATCTTGATCATGAACGGAGCTCACAAGATCTAGACATGATAGCACAAAGGAGGAGAAACAACCATCTAGCTACTGTATGTACCCATAGTCCAAGGTGGAACTACTCACGCATCATACCGGAGGCTGGCATGGTGATGAAGAAAGCCTCTAGGATGATTTCTCTGAAGGGAATATGCCCGAGAGGCAATAATAAAGTGGTTATTATCGTATTCCTTATTTATGATCAATGTTTATTTTGCATGCTATAATTGTATTAATATAGAAACGTTAATACATGTGTGTTTAATAAACAAAAAGGAAGTTCCTAGTTATGCCTCTCTTATAAACTAGCTCGTTGATTAACAAGATGATCAAAGTTTCCTGATCATGGACATTGGATGTTGTTAATAACGAGGTCACAACATTAGTGTAATGATGTGATGAACATTCATACAAAGTATAGCATTACGATCAAAGTCATTGAGTTTATATTGCTATAACAACTTACGAAGTGATCCTAATCCTTAGACCATGAGATCATGTCAATCACTAACACCGGAAGAGTTTCTCGATGACATCAAACATCACACCGTAACTAGGTGATTATAAAGATGGCTTCAGAACTACTAAAGTGTTATGTTGAGGTTCATGGATCGAGAGTGGAATTTGTTCATCCCGATGACGGATAGATATGCTCTAGGCCCTCTCGGTGATATCACATTGATTAGTTTGCAAGCAAGTGATTTGATCACTAGAATGTTATATCACGGGAACGAGAAAAGAGTGCATGTCGGTAACGAGATCAAACTAGGTATGGAGATACCGATGATCGAATCTCGGACATGTAATATATCGTGAAACAAAGGGAATACGATACTAGTGTAAAAGGTTCACATGATCACAGAAGTCATCATTGAATGTGTGGGAGTCAGTACGGATCTCCAGGTCCCGCTGCTGATTATTGATCGGAGAGGGGTATCGATCATGTCTGCATTATTCGCGAACCGTAGGGTGACACACTTAAGGGATACCGACACCATTCGAAGCAAATGATATGTCAGAAAAAGAAAAGGAAAGCGCAGGAATTTATTTCACTAGACACCGAAATTGTTTCGGTTGAAATTGTTGAAACTGGTTCTGCATGTGAAATTGAATACTAGCAAGGGGTTTTATGTGAATGTTTGTTAATTAAAGTAATTAACAAAATTCTGAATAAATAAAAGAGTTTTATTTAAATGAGAGCTTGCATTAAATTTGGTGGAAATTTAATGCATGTGAGTGGATTTTTTAGTGGAGGCTCTTTTATGGGAGTGGAGGCTTTTCATTTTGAGTGGGAGCTCCACCCACATGAATGTGGGAGAAGTGGGGGCAGCCCCCATGGCTGGGCGCCAGGCCCCTTGGGTTCCCCCTCTCCCCTATAAAAGGCCCCCCTCTCATCCTCTCAAAGCACACCTCCTCGCGAAGGATCTCTCTCCCCCCTTTAGAATTTACCCATGGTCTCGGATCAGCGAGATACATGTTCCCGGTGGCTTTTTATGGATCGAGGTCACAGAGGTTGTCGGGGTACCCGTACGTGTGTGCGATCACGGATGCACCACTGCTTTGTGGTGCTGGACTTGATGGTGCTGGACTGGCTGGACCAGATGGACTTCATCACGATCTTGAGATCGGCAAGCGTTCGTATACATCATCCACGAGTACAACCTCGTTAACGCTATTCGGTCTTCGAGGGTATGTATTCTATGGATGTATATCCACTCGTTGCTTGTATCTAGTAGATAGATCTTGGTACATAGTTTTTCCCATCGTAGGAAATTTTTTGTTTTTTATGCTGTGAACCCAACACTCTCCCCTTCGGCAGGGTGCCGGGAAGAGCTTCAGATCCCCCTGATCTAGGGACGATGGTGGCGGTGGCTACAGACTGTTTCATGGAGATCTGATCAGGTACTTAGGGTTTTGGCATCAGGGGCTTTATATAGGCGAAGGGGCAGACCGAGGGGGTGCCCGAGGTGGCCGCACCCCCCAGGAGCGGCCTGGTCTGGCCCGCGCGGCCAGGGGGTGTGGGCCTCTCGTGGCCCTCCTCCGTCTCGTCTTCTGGCTCCATGTTCTCCTCGGTGAAATATTGACTTTGGCTTTCATCCCGTCCAATACCGAGAATATTTATTTTTTTGGCTTTTATAGAACCAAAATCAGCAGAAAACAGGCAACTGGCACTGTGGCAACTTGTTAATAGGTTAGTTCCAGAAAATGTATAAAAATACCTCAAAGTGTAGACAAATCATGGAACATAAAAAATTATAGATACGTTTACGACGTATCAGCTATCTCCACAACTCAATTGGAGGCTCCCAACAACAATGCCACAAAGGCCACAAGGCCACAAGATTGGAAACCCAAAACACAAGAAGTTCAGCTTGGAAACTCCGATTGGGATGAAACGAATTTTGTTGGAAAGATAAAACAAAGAGAATACAACAAAAGGTGAAAATTGGATACCACCAAGGGAGACAATATCAAGTATATATATGTGAGATATCTCCTAAGGTGTGGAGCCGGAAAAACCCACACGATCAATAATGCAATAAGATATGCAAGGGAAATCCTTATTTGAAGAACTAGAGATTATTATGATGATAACCACAATATCTAGATCCTCTCATGGACCAGAACCAACTAACAACCAATAAAGAGCATGATATGTATGCAAAGGTTTGAGCTCTCCCCCGAACGATGTGATCGAGACACCCGCTTGAGAGCCCCTCTTGATAGTACGGCTATCTATCCTAAACCCGGTCTCTCAACTAACAACACGAGACTGGCAAACGAGAAACCCTATCAAGATCATACCTTTCACTTGAGGAATCCACTTGAGCTTTATGTAGACCGTCTTGACCTTCTCAAGATGGAACACCTTTCTTAATTTCTCTTGCTCGCTCTTGCTTGATGAAGACCTCCAAATTGGTCCCACACTCCAAGGGGAAACCTCTTCTTTGAACTTGTCTTCATCAATCCATGATCATCGTGGATGGCAAGCTCCAAGCATGAGATATTCTAGAGAAGGCGCATATTAATCTTGCACATCTTCATCCCTTCTTGAGTGTTGATCCATCGAGATTCAACTCTTTGCACTTATCTTGATCAACCTTCAAGTTCCTTCTTTCTTCATGATTCCAATGGGAACATATTCCTTAGACATGTCTTCCCATCCTTCTTCATTTATTCATATTCTAGACCAACACATGGTCCAAGCGATGCCAATGGACAAACCTACAAGTGAAACTCAATTTACATTTTAGTCCATAGAGATTGTCATGAATTATCAAAACCACACATGGGGGCATACATGCCCTTTCAGTTTGATGCCAAACCACAATTCATATGGTGTCTTTTCAATGGATTTAGATGGTGCCCGATTTAAAGTGAATGCAGCGGTTTCTAGTGCATAACCCCAAAATGACAGTGGAAAGTCAGACAGAGACATCATAGATCAAACCATATCTAGTAAAGTACGATTACGATGTTCCGACACACCATTCCGTTGTGGTGTTCTGGCAGGTGTGAGTTGTGAAACTATTCCACACTCTTTCATATGTGTGCTAAACTCGTAACTTAGATACTCACTGATACGTCATAAACGTATCTATATTTTTTATGCTCCATGCTTGTTTTATATCATTTGTCTACACTTTGAGGTATTTTTATACACTTTCTGGAACTAACCTATTGACAAGATGCCACACTGCCAGTTGCCTGTTTTCTGCTGTTTTTGGTTTCAGAAAAGCTAAAAAATGAATATTCTCGGAATTGGATGGGACAAAAGCCAAAGTTACTATTTTTGCGGAACGATACGGAAAATCGAAGCAGAGACGGAGTAGGGAACTAGGGTGGGCACACCCTAGGGTGGCGCGGGCCCACCTAGGCCGTGCCACTAGGGGGTGTGGCCCCCTGGCTGCCTCCTCGCCTTGCCCCTTTGCATATAAGAAGCCTCCGATGCAGAAACCCTAAATCATCTGGGAGAAAGCCATGAAAAGTTCCACAGCGCCGCCGCCACCGAAGGGGAGATTCAGGGGACAAAATTCTCTGTTCCGGCACCCAGCCGGGACGGGGAATTTCCCCCGAGCCATCTCCATCGCCATCTCCATCACAGTTGTTGATTACCATGATGAGGAGGGAGTAGTTCTTCCTCGAGGCTAAGGGCTCTACCGATATCTATGTGTTCATCTCTCTCTATGCATGGTCATATTATGATCATGAGCTTTGTAATAAAGTAGATCTACTCTTCTACTCAAGTGCTTCAATAGATCTCTGGCTCTCCCCATGTGTGAAAGTGACAGCGTGCATACCGTGGTGGCACTTAGGATAGAGTTTACATAAATACTCAAGTGCTTCAATAGATCTCTGCTCTCCCCACGTGTGTGAAAGTGACAGCGTGAACGCCGTGGTGGCACTTAGGCTAGAGTTCATAAATCCTTATCATGAGTATATTTTGAGTTGGCTGTCTTTATGAAATTGTGGTGTTTGTTGGAACCATCTAACGCTCAAGGTGGCAGTGTGGGGTTATCTAGATGGGGAAGCCAGACTTTGAGGAGTGTTGTTATAGCCCTACCATGGATTAGAGTATCCAACCGGAGAGTAGTTCAGAGTAGTATCATGAAGAGAATATATTTATATGAGAGAGTGTTCACTAGTGAAAGTATGATCCCTAGGCCTTGTTTCTAAACATTGAAACGCCGTTTACAACTAGATTTGTTGCATGTTTGCTTGCTTCCAGTCTCTTCCACCCTGTCAAGCTCTTTTCTGGCACCGTTGTCTTTGAATTATCCATACCACTTGTATCTCACTATCTCTTCGCCGCCTATACACCTGACAAGTGTATTGGGTGTGTTGGGGACACAAGAGACTTCTTGTATCTTGATTGCAGGGTTGCTTGAGAGGGATACCTTTGACCAATTCCTCCCTGAGTTCGATAAACCTTGGGTAATCCACTTAAGGTAAACTTGTTGCTGTTCTATGAACCTCTGCACTTGGAGGCCCAACAACTGTCTACAAGAATAGAAGTTGGTATACATCACTCACCTCCACGATCAGACCGTAGAAATTTGAACTTTCTATTATGATGATTTTACACTTCATTCTGAAATTCCTTGAACTTTTCAAAGGTTTCAGACTTGTGTTTCATCAATTAGATATAACCATATCTACTCAAATCATCAGTGAAAGTAACAAAATAACGATATCCACCTCACGCCGACACACTCATTGGGCCACATACATCAGAATGTATGATTTCCAATAAATCTGTCGCACATTCTATTGAACCAGGAAACAACGTTCTAGTCATATTGCCCATAAGGCATGGCTCACATGTATCAAATGATTCGAAATCAAGTGATTCCAAAAGTCCATCTGAATGGAGTTTATTCATGCGTTTAACGCCAATATGTCCTAGACGGCAGTACCACATATATGCAGATATATCATCATCAAGTTTAATCCTTTTAGCATCAACATTATGAATATGTGTAACACTATTATCGAGATCCAACAGAAATAAACCATTCATCACAGGTGCATGACCATAAAAGATATCATTCATATAAATCGAACAAACATTGTTTTCAGATTTAAATGAATAACCACTTCGCATCAAACATGATTCAGATACAATATTCATGCTTAGTGCATGAACCAAATAACAATTATTTAGGTTTATAACTAATCCCGACGGTAAGTGGAGAGGCAGCGTTCCGATGGCGATCACATCAACACTTGATCCATTTCTGACATGCATCTTGACCTCACCCCTTGCTAGCGGTCGCTTGTTCCGCAGCCCCTGATTCGAGTTACAAATATTAGAAACCGATATGGTATCAAATACCCAGGTGCTACTGCCAGTACTAGTCAAGTACACATCAATAACATGTATATCATATATACCTTTGTTTGCCTTGCCGGCCTTCTTGTCTGCCAGATACTTGGGGCAGTTGCGCTTCTAATGGCCAGTCCCCTTACAATAATAGCACTCGGTATCAGACTTAGGGCCATCTCGGGATTTCTTTTTTAGGTGCGGCAACAGATTTGTCGCCTTTCTTTCCCTTCTGTGTACCCTTCCCGTCTTTCTTGAAACTGGTGATCTTATTGATCATCAACACTTGATGTTCTTTCTTGATCTCCACCTATGCAGTCTTAAGCATTGACAGAAGCTTGGGGAGAGACTTCATCATGCCCTCCATGTTATAGTTCATCATGAAGCTCTTTTATCTAGGTGGTAGAGATTTGAGAACACGGTGTATGCCTAAGTAAATGGGAATCGATATTCCCGAGGACACAAGCTTATCAGCGTACCCAGACATTTTGAGTACGTGCTCACTAACGGAGCTATTCTCTTCCATCATGTAGCTAAAGAACTTTTCAGAAGCATTATAACTCTCTACAGCAGCATGGGTGTCGAAAATAATTTTCAACTCACCCATTATATCAAAGGCATTACTATTTTCAAAACTCTTTTGAAGTTTTGGCTCTAGCCCATAAAGTATGTCGCAATGAACTAAGTTGTGGTCCTCTTGACGAGTCTGATAGGCATTATTTTCCTCGTCAGGGGCATCATCAAGTGGTGGGGGCCTAGCAGAGCTTCTAGCACATATTGCTTTTGTGCAGCAGAGAGGAGAATCCTCAAATTCATGACCCAGTCGGTAAAGTTTCTACCATTCATCGCAAGTTTCTCTTTCTCCATGAACACATTGAAATTAAAAGCAGGTGGTGCCATCTACAACAGAATTTGTAAAGTTTAGACTAAGTTTATGATAGATTGAGTTCAACTAATCCAAATTATGAATGAACTCCCACTCAATAACGACATCCCTCGTGTCTTTTTGGTGATTACATGAACTAAATCCACTACACCAAGTCCAATCATCACGTGAGTCAGTGTAGCTTCAAAGGCAAGCATCTATATGGGCATAATATCAACATATGACTCATGCTTAACCTTTTGGTCCGTGTTCCGAGGCCATGTCTATACATGCTAGGCTCGCCAAGTAAGAACCTTAGTATTTAACGTGTGTAAAATGTCTTACACCCGAAATATGATCATGGATTAAAGAACACCCGATCATCACATGATGTCTTGAAGCGGCGAAACATAATCGGTGCATACTTAAGGGAGAACACATTTTTATCTTGATATCTAAATGAGGGATCATCTTATTATGCTAATAAAACACCAAACAAGCAATATAAGATGCAACAACATCATATGTGAAAAGTGAAATGATATTGTTCTTGCACTTTATCACTATCATGTGCATCATGGTATGATCTTTATCATTCCTTTGTGTGTAAGGCCAAGGTCTATGGAACTTACATGTTAGGTGTGTTGTAAGAGTATCAACTATACATCTACTTACAACATTACCATATCATGACACTAGCCTAGCAACAATATAAACTAGACGCTTCTAATTTACATGGCTTAGTGATGACCCACAGTATAGGGGGTGTATCGCAGTACTTTCGATAAATAGGAGTGTCAATCCCAACAAGGAGCATAAGGTGTTGACTAGTGGTATGGAGAAGAAAATCTCTGTAATTACTTAGCAACGGATTTTTAGGGTTTTCTTATAAGAAAAAAAACAAAGTGCAAGTAAGAAAGACAACGAACAACTGCAGCAAGTGGCCCAATCCTTTCTTAGCAAAGGATAAGTCGGTCGAAATACTTATAAGGACCAAATGTTCTCGAGGACACATGGGAATTCTGTCAAGTGCTTTCGCTTTAAATAAATGAGTACTCTTCTTTGGTGTTGTAAGTGTTGTGTGGGTGAACCTATGATAATGTACCAACCTTACTTGGACTAATACATACTTGTGATTAAACTCCCTGCAAGCATCCGCAACTACAGGAAAGCAATTAAGATATTAACCTAACCACAACCTTAAAATCTGAGATCCTACACTCCCTTGTGCAAAGGTGTCCTAACAGGGGTTCAGGTTTCTGTCATTCCGGCAACCCCACAATTAGTATCCAAATACACAATTCATTCCCCTAGGCCCATAAATGGTGAAGTATCATGTAGTCGACGTTCACATGACACCACTAGAAGAATAGGACCACAACTTAAATACTAAACCATTGAATAATAACTTAACACAAATCCACTACTAACAACATGACTTCTACCATGTCCTCAATAACTAGACGAACTACTCACAAGACATCATATGGATCAAGATCAAAGATGATATGGTAATGGATAACAATCTGAACATAAACAATAATCCAATGGTTCCACTCACAAGCATCAACTATAATAGTAATTAACACCGGGAAAGTTTCCCCTAAGAACTAATGCAAGATCCAACACAATTGTTACAGCGGAATGAAGTGGTGATGATGGTGCTGGTGGAGATGATGGTGTGGATGATGATGATGATCCCGATGAAGTCTAGCTTGACGATGGTGTTGATGGAGACGATCTCCCCTCTCCGGGAAGGAATTTCCCTAGCAGAAATCTGTCTACCGGAGAGCTCTTTCTCTCTCGGTGTTTTCCGCCCCGCAGAGGCGGCGGAAATCTTTCTATGGTCACTCCCCTGGTATTAGGGTTCCGAGAGGAAGATATAGGCGAGAGGGCAGAGTCAGAGGACGTCCAGGTGGGCCACACCTGCCCTAGGCGCGGCCTAGGCGGGCCCACGCCTAGGGGTGTGGTCCCCCTGTGGCCCAGCTACGCCTCCCCTTCTGGCTTCCTTCGTCTTCTGGGAAAATATAATTTTCCAATATTTTTCTGGTATTTTTCTGATCTTTGCGAAATTGCATCAAAACACCTCTTTTTCCATCAGAAACCTGACTCCGGCAGTCCATCCTCCAAGAATCATCCAACATGCAAAAACAGAGGAAAAGACATAAATAACACCTCATAATAAGAAATATATAAATGAATAGAAGCAAATTATTATATAGAATGGTGATGCAAATTGGACGTATCAACTCCCCCCAAGCTTAGACCTTCGCTTGTCCCCAAGCGAAAACTGAGCTCAGTAAACATGTCCACGGGTTTATGGAGTGAAGTTTCGATAAAATAGTATGGACAAGAAGCATCACACTTACCATTACACAACTCATAGAAGAAAGCAACTCACCATTATATAACTTAGCTTGCAACAAGTACAGGAGTCACAATAGAGATGCATAAATATAAATCATAATTGAAATTGGCAAACTCTTGTTCTTGGTCAGAGAACAACTAGCAAATGGTTTCACAAATAAAGCTTTTGAAGAAGTTTTAAAACAGGAGTACTCTTTGCTCAAAAAAATTTCATAATGATGGCTTTCAAAGTAATACTCAATAGATAAGAGTCTTGTGCGAACAAGGAAGATAGAGAACATGAGTGTATAGATCACCAAACGTTCTCGAGGACACATGGGAATTCTGTTAAGTGCTTTCGCTTTAAATAGCTCAGTACTCTTCTTTGGTGTTGTAAGTGTTGTGTGGGTGAACCTGTGCTAATGTACTTGGACTAATACATATGTTTGGAATATGCCCTAGGGGCAATCATGTATGATGATATTTCCCATTGTATTCATAAAGTTACTAAGCTGTCCTTGTATGAGCATCTGATGTATATCATTGAATATGTGATTCGATTGTGGAACTATACATTCATGTTGTTTGTACTAAATATCCTTGGTCATCGAGGTTGTGTTGGACACACAACTTATACCAATGTGAAAGTCGGCTTGATGGCTCGGTTCCACTTGTCATGGGCATGGTGATGCTATTCTGACTTACACAGATTCGACTAAAGAGTTTAGTGAGTCGGATTGACCCATATTGAGGTACAACGAACAAGTTGTCATTTGTATATCTCAATCAATGTAATCCTTAGACCTGAGTTTATTGCATAGTCCGAGTTGAGGATCACCGACTTAGATTCTGTCAAACGTTGATCCGTAACTGGGCAGTTATTAAGGTAGAGTTTGGGTCGACTGAGAATCAAGCTGCGTGATGTGAATAACTAAGATGGGATTTTGCCCCTCCACTTGGAGAGATATTCTCTAGGCCCTCTTGGATAATATGATTCGGAAATCATGGTCGTGCATGACTCGGTTAAGTGTTAACCGAGGCGATCGACTAAGAGTTAGTCAGGTGAATCACTTATCTCGGATCGAGAAGAGAGTCAGAATGTTGAAGGGATGACAATTATTCGTCTATAGTCTGACAAGTTATATCGTGAGGCAAAAGGGACTCGGACGTAAGTCACATTGGAAAGGCAAGTCGTCATGACTCTTTGGTACTTGGGAGTCGGCACGTTCTGCTAGGAGCCGCTACTGACTGTTCGATTGAGAGTCGGACTCTAATCGTGTCCAAGTAGCCATGAGCCTGCGGGGTCACACACTTAAGAGCGGGAGCAAGTTCGGATTGGATCCGAACCGGAAATCTGGTTGGGTTGGACCCGAGCCAGATTTGGACTGAGTCAGTGAGTCGGACTCACAGGGACTAATATTATATGGGCTTTAGTGAATGGTCCACATGAGTGGAGCCCACGTTCACTCCCTATATATAGTGGAACACAGTAACCCAGAAAGGTTAATCGCTGATTCGTTAGGTCATTCCATGTGTTGAAAACCCTAGCTCCACAACAGTCCTGCCGTCGTAACGAACCTATCAGTTCGCCGTCGGTGCTCCTCCTTATACGGGTGGATACCAGCAGAGGTGCTGTATGATCAGCACCAGGAAAATAGGATCGCAAAGGACTTCACTGCATCAACTGACGCGCTTCATCAGTAATCCGCAACTGCGCGTCTAGTGGTAAACCTCGTGGCCTTCTACCTTAGCTGGATCTTGGGATCACCATGTTAGAGGGAAAAAGTTTTGTTTTATCTCTACGTGGCCCAACAACATACTTGTGATTAAACCCCGTGCAAGCATTCGCAACTACAGGAAAAAAATTAAGATATAAACCTAATCATAGCCTTAAACTCTAAGATCCTACACTCCCTTGTGCAAAGGTGTCCTAATAGGGGTTCAGGTTTCTGTCACTCTGGCAACCCCACAATTAGTAGCCAAATACACAATGCATTCCCCTAGGCCCATAAATGGTGAAGTATCATGTAGTCGACGTTCACATGACACCACTAGAAGAATAGCACCACAACTTAAATACTAAATGTCGGGGGGATAACCCCCGGTAGGGTCACGAGAGGTGAAACATAGTGCTGCTTGGCTAGCTCCGAGTAAAGAAAGAACCAGGCCGGGTAAGAACGGCCGGGTAAGAGAAGCATGAGCGGCTGACGTATAAACTATGTCGGTCCGCATAAGACAAAGTTGTAATTCTTGCAGGAACCGACGAGCCGAGTCTACCAAGGAAGGGCCGAGTCAAGTAGGACGCGTGGCACCTTTATGAGTAAGGTTCAGGAGGGACCATGGTAAAGCATGGTCAAAAGAGAAGGGCGACGCCGGGTGACACAAAAGGAGTCGGGTGACGCTCAAAGCATACGCTGACGTACAAAGTTACTGCATGACGCCAAAAGGAACAGGAAGCAGCATACCAGAAGACCGTTAGCTGGCAAGCTTTGTGGACTGGGCCATTGGGCTAAGGGCGAGCCCATGACCCGGCCCACATCATAGGGACCAAAATCCAAACAGTAAACCCTAGAACCCAAAGGGGTACAAGCTAGCTAGCACTGCCTATATAAGGGAGGGCATAGCTGTAGTAGAGGGAGGTTGGACCAATTAGGGAACGAGTGCACTGAACCCTAGTTCATACAGCTCAAGGAGCACTTGTAATCTTTGGGTATCAATCAAATTGCTAAGTATAGAGAGTTCTTCGTGTTCTTCGTGCATGACTCGACCGTGCACTCCCTCCCCGGTGACGACAAGCACCCATTCGGCCCCCAACTTAAGCCTACCCATGGCATCTGCCGTGCCACCACGACGACAGTTGGCGCCCACCGTGGGGCAGAAGCAGGTGCTTGATGGAGTCTTCATCCGGACGGGCAACATCATCGCCAAGACCGGTGAGCGCGTCTACTCCGGCCTCATCTAGAGGTTTGGAGCGCTCAACTTCGTCAGCGATAATGCGGGGTGCTTCGGGACCAAGTCGTTCCCTAGGGGCGGTAGCTTCATCAAGTTCGGCGAGCACCAGGTCTACGTCACGGTGCGCGTGAAACGCGCATATCCCGAGCGCATCGTCCTGGCTCCGGATCCTCCAGCGATTCCTGTCGCTGGGAAGCTTTCCCAACTCGTCTCCGTGGAGGTAATGACGACAACGCCAAACCTCTCTGCTCCCCCAATAGTTCTAGTAGTGAATGAGAATGCCGAGGGAGGAAATCATGAGGAAACTCCAAGGGTTGCAAGGACAGCAAAGGCACCACTGGAAAAACCAGAAAACATAGCTAGGAGTAAAAGGGCTAAGGAACTGCAGGAAGTGATAGACAAGTTGGCAGAGCCAGTGGCACAGGAAACTGACCCGGCACGTGTGCAAGCCGAGTTGGAGGAAGCCAGGATAAAGGTTTTGGAGAAAGCAAAGGAATTAGCACAGTTATAGCAGGACGTGGATATCAGCATCCGAGAGCTTAACTCGGTAAACCGAGTCAAGGGCGCAAAGACCCGGCTTGATGCAACAAGATTGAGAGGAAGGAACCTCAACGAGGAGCTGGCAGATGCGACGTCAAAAATAACGCCAGAGAATAGCAACAAAATAGACATGCTGCCAACATATAACACAGCAGCAGCTAATCTACGAGCAGCAGAAGCAGCGATGGCAGAATTACCCCATTTGGAGGGAGAAGCAAAGAAAAGGCAACAAGAACGAGTCAACGAACTAGTAAAAGCAGCTAGCATGCTGAATGAGGCGTATTACAGAGCAAATCCGGGTATAGCAGGAAGGTCACAGCTGGTTCACTCGGCGACTCCTGTCCCGGCAAGATCAGCTAGGCACACGGCATCCTCACCCGGAGCGGCGCCTAGGCCGAGAAAAGAAAAAAGTGTGGATTCTGGAAGAAACAAGCAGATGGTCACCTATTATCCGACAGTGGTTCAAGGAAACCCGGCACATGCGCAGGGGGGCGAGGAATAATGCACAAGGAAATGAAAACTAGGAGAATGCAGGCCGAGAAAGGCAAGCAGGGCAAAGAAATGACAACGGAGGGCAGAAGTTTGCGCCTCAAGCTAGGCGCAGAACTCACTCGCCAGGAGGAGGAAATCCAGCGCCGAATAACGCACCAGCTCAGACAGCAAAGCGCGGGAAAGGCAGCTCAATAGCCTGCTGACCCGAATGCAAATAAGTATAATAATGGTTACTCGGCTATGGTGAATGACGGATATGAATTGCTGGATCATGCATATCAAGCAATGGGAGCAAGACTCGGAGGCAGGAACCTTCAGACAGATGATGCAAGGCTGAAGCTTGACTGAATAAAAATGGCAGAGATAATTGAATCGCAAGGTCCGCAGGGTACACCGTGCTTTGGCCCAAGGATCATGAAGGATCCACCAGTGCCAAATTTCTAGCTGGCCAGAGGGACACAAACGTATGATGGAAGCACTAAGCCAGAGGACTGGCTCATAGATTATGGAACTGCTGTGAAGATCGCGTAGGGAAATTTGAGATGGGCGGTATGTTATGTACCGCAGATGCTGGAGGGACCATCTCGGGTATGGTTGAATAATCTGCCACCCGGAAGCATTAACAGCTGGATCGATTTTCACGACGCTTTTGTGAGCAATTTGACGAGCACTTACAAGAGGCCAAATTGCCCACAACAACTAGCGATGTGCAAGCAAAGACCGAATGAAACAGACATGGAATTCCTCACAAGGTGGTGTACGATTCATAACTCTTGGGAAGGGGTAATCGAGTCACAGGCAATCGCATGGTTTGCACAAGGATGTAGACATGGAAGTGTGTTGTGGCAAAGGTTACAAAGAGATATGCCGGCAGGCCTGGCAAAGAAGATAAGAATCGCTGATTCGTATGCGTTAGGAGATCCGACTCAGCCGCTGCTCATGTCGGCATACAGGATAACTAAGACTCAGATCTATGATGCTGCCGGGTTGCAAAGGCGCCAGGAAAGGTCCGAATACAGAAGCAAGAGAAGAGACGTGTAAGATCCCTCCTTTGTAAAGGAAAGGATCCCTGTGATTGCAATGCTAGTCCCCGGATCAATGCTAGCATCCACAGTTTAAGATGAAGTACACAGAAACAAAGGTCATTATTACATATCATTCCAGAGACAAACATAGTCTTTTACAAACTCCATGGCCACAGGCCTAATACAAGAGTTCAAATATATAATAAGATAAATAAGTCTTCATCTTCATGTGCCACAGGCAAGCATGTTGAGTGTAGACTCATGACTCCTAATCATCATCAGAATATCCTGCAACGTCATAAGTTACAGCCACAGTGGGTCAATACATTGGAATAGTATTGGCAAGTGATACCTTAGTAGAATGTTGGTGGACTAGATACTATATGCATTTTGGCTAAGTGTAGCTTAGGCTTGCTTTGCTCAAAAATAGGTTTTACCTATTAGTTGAAATCACTAAGTTTTTCTTTGTCAAAATCTTTCCCAAGGAACCACCAATAGACATTGGGGTCCTTCACCCTTGTTCAACCACAAGTTTTTACTTAGAAATTGGGATGAGGAGATTCTTGATAGCTTCCATGTCTTGATGCTCAAGTTGTCCAATACCAGGGACATGGCTAAGTACTTAGATTCTTCCATCTGAAGAGGTTGTGCACTTTCCCCACAAGACTTGATTTTCACCAAGACAGGACCTTTCAAAAGCCTTCCCTTAGACCAAATGGACGCGTTCCAACCTATCATCCCACTACCACCAACTGTCCAAATGGCTAAGTTATTGCAACCTATGTGATCCAGGCAGAGCCCATATTGCCAAGTGGCTGCACTAGAAGCTTCTTAACATTTGGCCTCTAAAATCCCTTTATTCCTGGGTGGCTTTCCACAAGTGAGATACACAAGGTAAACCATAGAAATGGGCCTTGTGTAACCACTCAACATAACCCATTCTTTCCATTCCACCTAGGTGTTCCATTCACTTAGTTGTTTTATTAAACAAAAACATAGTCCAAAGACTTAGAAATATTTATTCATAGCATGAATATATAACCACCCTTGGTTGCTACTACTAGGCTAAGCATAGCATTGTTAAGACTTAGAAATATTTCTAGCAATTCTACAACTACTAGGATTTCCCAAGCATAGCATATAGATCAAAATAACCATGCAAGACTAGCAAAATATTTCTAATGCATATTTGAAAACATAGGAATAAATCATGAAGCACCACTTGCCTTGGTATTTTGGAGAGTAGCTACAATCCTCACAATCACAATCACTATTTGCACCAAAATCTACACATAAAATAATAACACCAAAATCACATACATAACAAAATACAAGCAAAAATATATAGATGCATGCATAATGCCATGTGATGATTTTCTACACCAAACAAGACAAGTGCATAGTACTGATACATAAATAAGTTCAAAACTTGCCAAACAAACTTTATTTGAACATTAAAACATTTCTCAAATAATTATTATATCCAAATTATGCCTACACATGTTTCTTCAAAAACACCCATTTTAACAGAAGCAAAACATTAAACACATTGCATAAATTGAAAGGGCTTTCTCTCCTGATTCCATTGATATAAAATTTGTCAAATTTGGACGTGGGAATCAAAAGTTATGAATTAAACAAGTTTAAACATTTAATAGATCAAATTTCTGATTTTAAATCTAACTCACAGCCACGCGGCGCTTTCTGATTGGCTGGTACCGCTTCGCGCTAGATCGCGCTTCCGAGCCGTTAGATCTAACTAAAATGCGCGGCTCAGATCTAAACTTACCCTTTCAGCTATGTTCTATCGCATCCACTGGATCTAAATCGAACGGTCCAAAGCAACTGACCAACAAGTGGTTGCGCTAGCGGCGGCGACAGGCGGCGGCGCGCTCTGTCAGCAGCGGAGCCGGCGAACTAGGTCGTGCGGGGAGGTGGGAGGATGCTCACCAGAATCGCCGTGACGAGGAGATGCTCAACGTGTGCTCGGTTGGCGAAGGGGCGCTCGGAGTCGTCGTAGATTGCTCGTTGGAGTAGTCCCTGGCGATGGTGCTCTCGGTTGACGACGAAGGCGACGCTCTGGGCCACGCTAAGACGAGATAAGGTGTAACATCCCTGAAATCATGTTTCAAACTCATGCATATCATCCATGCATCCATTATCATATAAGTTTCATTTCAAACAAATCATTTCAAAACAGAAGCATATATGCTTATTATTTCATGTAAGTTTGCTCTAGCCTTAGTGCTACCTTCCAATGAGAAGAGTACTTGTTTTGGTTCAGTAAGGTTTGAAATTCAAACTTAGGCACCAACAAAAGTTTGAACAAAGTTTCAAAACAAAATGAGTAAATAAAACCAATATTATGCCTATTGTAAATATATCATAAAGGCTTGGTTTTATTTTTATTTTCGTTTGATCAAAGTGTTTTGAATAGACAGTAGTGTTTGACACACATTTGAGTGCAAGGTTGCAGTATAAAAACCTAGAGAAGATTTGAATTCAAACTCATTTGATTTAGATTTGAAAATCATTTCAGAAAATCAAAACAGAAAAATAAAAGGAGAAAAGAAATAGGAAAAGGCCTATCTGGCCCAACTACAGATCCAGCCCAGTAAGCCCACCAGGGTTCCCTCTCTCTCTCGCTCACTCACGGACAAACCCACCAGGTCACTGACCATGCGACCCCACCTCCCCTATGTTTAACTCGCTGACGAGTGGACCCTGCGACCATGTCGTCTTCGCCGTCAATCACGCGCGACCGCGACGCTCGCTCCGCCGTTACCTAGCCGCAATCAGTATGCGCTTAATTGCCATTGATACGCCGCGCGATCCTCGCCCCCGCTCTGGCTATAAGACCCCCTCTGCACCACGGCCATTTCCCCCAACAAAGCCAGACAGATACGCCCCCAGGCTGCCCGCAATTGCCTTTGCGCCGCCGCAGACAGATGCACTCCGGCGACGAATCTCGGTATGTACAGACCGCCCCTCTGCCTCTAGTTCAAACCACTGTGACCAACATGACCTTGTGCATTCGCCGCCAGTAGCCACCGCCAGCGCCGCCCAGCTATGGTCGTTTGATCCAGGGCCGTTGGGTCTGGATCCAGCGCGTGAGATTAGATCACTTACCGAAGCGTTACGAGTAGATATGGGCCATGCAGATTATGTAGATCTAACGGCTCATAGACGCGATCCTGAGCGAACCAGTACGCACCAATCAGGTTAAGACACGTGGCCAAGAATTAGATTTAAAAACAAAATTTGAATCTATTAGATGTTTGATTTTGTTTTAGCTATAACTTTTGATTCCCACGTTAGAATTTGACAAATTTTATATCAATGGAATCAGGCGATCAAGCCCTTTATAATTATGCAATGTGTTTAAAGTTTTGCTTCTGTTAAAAAGGTTTTATTTGCAGAAACTTGTGTAGGGCTAATTTGAGTATATGAATTGTTTAAGAAATGATTTAAGGTTTAAATAATTGTTTTTTTGGCAAGTTTTGAACTTGTTTATAAACCAGTACTGTATACTTGCTTGGTTGAGTTTTAAAAATCATCACATAGCATATTGCATGCATATATTTTTGTTTGTATATGTTTTGTATGTGATTTCTGGCTATGATTCTTTGTGTATATTTTGGTGCTAGCAATTGTGATTGTGAGGAGTGTAGCTACTCTCCAAACTACCAAGGCAAGTGGTGCTTCATGAATATTTTTTACCCCTATGTTTTTCTACTAAGAATTAGAAATATTTTGTTAGTCTTGCATGCTATATTTTGCTTATATGCCATGTTGGGAAATCCTAGTAGTTGTAGAATTGCTAGAAATTTCTAAGTTAAGATGCTTATCTATGCCATGCTTAGCCTAGCTAGTAGCAACCAAGGGTTGGTGAAATATACATGCTATGATGAAAATATTTCTAAGTCTTTTGGACTTGTGTTTTTCCTAATAAAACAACTAAGTAAATGAAACACCTGGGTGGAATGGAAGGAATGGTTTATGTTGAGTGGTTACACAAGGCCCATTTCTATGGTTTACCTTGTGTATCTCACTTGTGGAAAGCCACCCAGGAACAAAGAGATTTTAGAGGCCAAGTGTTAAGAAGCTTCTAGTGCAGCCACTTGGCAAGATGGGCTCTGCCTGGATCACATAGGTTGCTAGAACTTAGCCATTTGGACAGTTGGTGGTAGTGGGATGATAGGTTGGAACGCGTCCATTTGGTCTAAGGGAAGGCTTCTGAAAGGTCCTGTCTTGGTCAAAATCAAGTCTTGTGGGGAAAGTGCACAACCTCTGCAGATGGAAGAATCTAAGTACTTAGCCATGTCCCTGGAAAAGGACAACTTGAGCATCAAGACATGGAAGCTATCAAGAATCTCCGTATCCCAATTTCTAAGTAAAACTTGTGGGTGAACAAGGGTGAAGGACCTCAATGTCTATTGGTGGTTCCTTGGGAAAAGTTTTGACAAAGAAAAACTTAGTGATTTCAACTAATAGGCAAAACCTATTTTGAGCAACGCAAGCCAAAGCTACACTTAGCCAAATTGCATATAGTATCTAGTCCACCTAAATTATACTAAGGTATCACTTGCCAATACTATTCCAATGTATTGACCCACTGTGGCTGTAACTTGTGATGTTGCAGGTTACTCTGATGAGGATTAGGAGTCATGAGTCTACACTCAACATGTTTGTCTGTGGCACATGAAGATGAAGACTTTTATTTATTTAATTATTCAAACTCTTGTACTAGGCCTGTGGCCTTGGAGTTATAAAGACTATGTTTGTCTCTGGAATGATTGTAATAATGACCTTTGTTTCTGTGTACTTCATCTTAAACTGTGGATGCTAGCAATGATCCAGGGACTAGCATTGTAATCACAGGGATCCTTTTCCTTTATAAAGGAGGGATCTTACATAAGGATGCAGTTAGATGCGTAGACGGCTGGGGATCACACGTGTATCAACCAGAGGGAGAGGGGAAGCTGGGACTTACGGGGAACGATCGCGGAGTTCGAGCAGAGGGTGGCGGAGCTCTGTCATTGACGCCGCCGAGGCTACAGATCATGCGCGAGAAAACGGAGAGTGTCAGTAGGTGTGCACGGAGATGTAGAACAAGCCAGTATGAACCATAGGCAGAGGGGAGCGCGGTGCTCACCAGAATTCGACGACGAACTCGTCGGAGCAGCGGGCGTCCAGAGAGAAATTCGTGCAGCCTGGTGGCTCCGGTGAGGTGTGGTTTGGGGGAAAAGGAGGAGGGAAGCATGGTGTTTAAGTAGGCGAGACGGGGGCGTGAATTACTCAGGCATTGAACGGGAATTGAAGCCGCGAATTAAACAGGAAACGCCCGGCGTGATTTCGGGATGAACCAGTCGCTGGGGGTGGAGACGACGACTGCCATGTGGGCCGCGGTTCTCAGCGAGAGAAAGAAAGAGGGGATGGGCCCAGGCGGTCAATGACTCTGTGGGTACGGCTGCGAGTGAGAGAGAGAGGGGAAAACCCCGGGTGGGCTTAGTGGGCTGGTTTCACTGTTGGGCTAGATTAGTAGCGCCGGCCTTTTCTTATTTCTTTATTCCTTTTCTTTTTCTATTTTAATTTCCAGGAAACATTTTCAAATGATTTTAAAACCATTTGAATTCAAACTTTTTTCTGGATTTTTGTAGAGTGTAATACTCATATTTCTGGGCATAAAATCATGTGGTCTCTCTGTATTAGCTTGGCCCTATAGATCAAACAAAATAAACAGTGACTTAGCACTTGATTTGAAGAAGTTTTAAAAATGGTTTTAAATCTATATTTGTTTTGTAAATTTTGGTTTAAACACTAGCTATCAAGCAAAACAATTTGAGAGCAACAAGGTTTGGTTTTGAACAAATAATTTCCCATTGGAGAGTAGCATTTGATTAATGTTTGATCACATAAAATCATAGCTCTCAAGTTCTGTTTTCTTTCAAATGAGTTTGAGTTTTGATCCCTAAATGATATGCATGCATGCATGATATGAAATCTTTGAAAATATGATTTTAGGGATGTTACAAGATGAAAGGCCAGATTACAAGTATGGTTCGACTCAGGTTGCAGCCGTGAGTCAAGATCATCCAGATGCTGGAAGTAGTCGGCATCAAAGGACAAGTGGACAACAACAATGGGTGCCAAAGAATGACGGCAAAAGGCCATACGATCAGAGGAAGCAATATCAGGACCGGCAGAAATATACCTATGAGATGATCCTGGACCAACCGTGTAAGTTTCACACGCCTAGTCCGAGTAAACCGGCCAATCACACAACAAGGCAGTGCACTTGGTTTCAGAAAGGAGATAGAGTAGATTCGCCGAATAAGCAGCTTCCACCACCTCCCCCTCCACCACTTACAGAAGGAAATTCTCAGACAGTGGGAGCAGACAACAGATACGAAAACAGGCAGCCTAGGTATCAGAATCAAGAAAGAAGAGAAGTTGTGCACCAGGTGCACAATCCAAGAGGTGATGACGCTCATGTCGGTCACGGAACTAGAAATGAGTACAGATAACATCACCAGAGCTATGTTGTCTTTGTCATAGAGCCAAATGACAGAAAGAGCCAGCAGCAATGGATGATGGAGGTGAATGCCACGATGCCGGCAATCCCCAAGTACATGCATTGGTCTGAGCAAGAAATAACTTGGAGTATAAAAGATCACCCCAAGATCATGCCAACCCTAGGGGGATATGCTCTAGTTTTGGATCCAACATTCATGGGCCCAAATATCAACGTCAAGTTTTCAAAAGTGTTGATTGATGGTGGCAGTAGCATCAACATCATGTACAAGGATACAATGCTAAAGTTAGGCATTACCATGAACATGTTGGAGCCGACTAAGACCACTTTCCACGATATTGTGCCGGGATTGTCCTGTGAGCCAATTGGCAAGATCTGGGTCGACGTCTTATTCGGCAACAGAGAGAACTGTCGCACTAAGGCCATAGAGTTTGAGGTAGTGGATTTGGTCAGCTCATATCATGCCTTACTCGGCAGGCCGGCTATGGCAAGATTCATGGCTACTACACATTTCTTACTTAAAGATGACGCTGCCAGGCCCATGTGGGGTGATTACAGTTGAAGGAGACTATAAAAGATCTATTGCTTGTGCCTCAGCCGGATCTTCACTGGCCGAGTCGCTCGTCATAGCACAAGAAAAAAGTCAAATGTTGGAAGTGCCAGCATTGGCCAAAGAAGCACAAATGTCCATGCCGGCACTCACCAACCCGCATGGCAATGTGTCATTTCAGGCTACCAAAGAAACCAAGAAGGTACAGGTAGATGAGACTTTCCCAGAGCGCGCAGTTACCATTGGGGCTGGCCTCACAGACAAATAGGAAAGCGAGCTCACCAGCTTCCTCCGTGAGAATCGGGATATCTTTGCATGGTCCACTCAAGATCTGCAAGGAGTTCCGAGGGATCTGGCTGAGCACTCTCTTCATGTAAGACCAGATGCCAAGCCGGTGAAGCAACCCCTCCGCCGCTTCACCGAAGATAGGAGGAAAGTGATAGCTGCCAAGATTGCCAGACTTTTGGCTGCTGGATTCATCATGGAAGTACTGCACCCGGACTGGTTGTCAAATCCAGTCTTGGTCGAGAAGAAAAAATATGACCTAAACGTGGCAGTGGTATGGCGCATGTGTATTGATTACACGAACCTCAATAAGGCATGTCCAAAAGATCCATTTCCCCTGCCACGGATCGATCAAGTCATAGAATCTACTGCTGGGTGTGAGTTGTTGTCGTTTGTGGATGCGTATTCAGGATTCCATCAGATACCACTGAATCCGGATGATCAAATAAAGACAGCTTTTATCACCCCGTACGGGGCTTATTGCTATCGTACCATGCCATTTGGATTGAGAAATGCAGGCGCAACATATCAAAGATGCATGCAAAAATTCTTGCAAGATCAATTGGACAAAAACGTTCAAGTATACATCGATGACGTGGTAATAAAAACCAAACAAAGTCATACTCTAATTGAGTACTTGCGTCAAACATTCGCAAACTTGAGAAGATTCCGGATGAAGCTTAACCTGGAAAATGTACATTTGGTGTCCCGGCTGGCAAGTTACTCGGATTCCTTGTATCCAACCGAGGAATTGAAGCCAACCCAACAAAGATCAGGGCCATCGAAAGAATCGAATTGCCAAAAACCCTCAATGATGTCCAGAAGTTTACTGGATGCCTGGCCTCGTTAAGCAGGTTTGTTAGTCAGCTTGGTGAAAAATCCCTACCACTATATCAACTGATGAAGAAATCAGACAAATTCACGTGGACATAGAAAGCTGATAGCGCTTTCCACGAATTAAAGAAAAGTTTGGCAACAACACCAATATTAGCATCACCACTATCCAAAGAGCCAATGTTGCTCTATGTCGCCGCAACCAACAGAGTTGTAAGTGCAGTAATAGTGGTTGAACGTGAAGAAGGGGCAAATTAGTCCAAAGACCGGTGTATTACTTGAGCGAAGTGCTCTTTGTCTCGAAATAGAATTACCCGCATTATCAAAAGATGACATATGGGTTATATATGGCAGCAAAGAAGCTGAAACATTATTTTCAAGAACACCCAATCCGGGTAATATGTGAGGAACCTATCTCGGATATATTGGGAAGCAAAGATGCCAGCAGCCGAGTCGCAAAATGGGCCATAGAACTGGCACCATATACTCCACAATATGATAGGCGAGATGCAATAAAGTCTCAGGCTGTTGCAGATTTCTTTGTAGACTGGATGGAAATGCAGTACGAACCACCACTTCTAGAACCGAACTATTGGAAAATACATTTTGACGGGTCCAAGACGAAAATGGGTTTGGGCGCCGGGATAGTGCTCACATCTCCAAAGAGGGATCAACTGAGGTACGTGTTACAGATTCACTTTGCTGCTTCCAACAACATTGCCGAGTATGAAGCACTTGTCCATGGCATCAAAGCAGCCAAGGAAATTGGTATCAAAATGATCATGTGTTTTGGCGATTCGGATTTGGTGATTCAACAAGTGTCTGGACATTGGGATGTGATGGACGCAAACATGGCATTATATCGTTTCCATGTGCAACAAATTTTGGGATATTTAGACGGATGTGAATTCCATCATGTTCCTAGAGCAGAAAATGAGGCAGCAGATGTACTATCCAAACTAGGATCATCTCGGCAAGCAATACCACGAGGGGTAGCGCTGGAGCACCTCAGGAAACCATCGATCAAGCCGTCACCAGAATCCAACTCGATCAGGGTTACCCCGGCGATTCAGGAGTCAGACGTGGTACCAATGGATATCGACTCAGGGCTAGGTTCGAGTCACTCGGGGACTGATCCGCTCAATTCAGGGCTCGCCGAATCATACTCGAGGACTCCTCAGGTCATGTCGGCAGAGCATATGTCGGCGGAGCCAATGGACATTAATGTTGAAGCAGACCCGGAACCACTAATACCAACATGGGCACAGCTAATATTCAACTATAAAGACGGGACCTTGCCGAGTGATGAAACGTTGGCAAGGCAAACATCATGAAGAGCAAAAGCGTACACTATAATCAACAAGGAACTATAGAAGCAAAGTGTGACGAGTGTACTGCAGCGTTGTATCAGCCCAGAGAAAGGCCAGGAGATCTTATTGGATATTCACCAAGGAGAATGCGGGCACCATGCATCATCAAGAGCATTGGTGGCCAAGGCATTCCGACATGGATTCTACTGGCCAAGCGCATTGGCACAAGCGCAAGAGTTAGTCGGAAGATGCAGTGGTTGTCAACACTATGCATCCAAGTCACATTTACCAGCGTCTGAATTAAAGACTATACCAATCACTTGGCCTTTTGCAGTGTGGTACCTAGATATGGTAGGACCATTCAAACCAGCAAGGGGAGGCATGACTCATATTTTGGTCATGATTGATAAGTTCACCAAGTGGATAGAAGTGAAACCAATCAAAAAGTTGGACGGTGAGACAGCTGTCACATTCTTAAGGGATATAATTCTCAGATATGGTTACCCACACAGTGTGATCACTGATAACAGCACGAACTTTGCCGAAGGAGCTTTTGCTCGCTTCTGTGGGAAACACCGAATAAGACTCGATGTAGCATCAGTTGCCCATCCAGAATCAAATGGAAAAGTTGAACGGGCTAATGGCTTAGTTCTGTCAGGGATAAAACCCTGCTTAATGGAACCACTCCAGAGGTCACCTGTTGGATAGAGGAACTACCCTCAGTGCTATGGAGTCTAAGAACAACTCTGAATCGGTCAACTAGTTATACGCCATTTTTCCTCGTGTATGGGGCAGAAGCAGTTTTGCCTGCCGACATAGAATATGACTTGCCAAGGATAAGGCAATACTCGGAAGCCGAGGTAAAAGAGGCTCGAGAAGATGGAGTAGACTTACTCGAAGAAGCAAGGGAACTGCCATTATCCAGATCCGCTATATATCAACAAGATCTCCTACGCTACCACAACCGGAAAGTGCAACCTCTTGTTTTTCGAGAAGGGTATATGGTGCTGAGGCTGGTGCAGCGCACAGCGGCAATGCATAAATTATCACCCCCATGGGAAGGTCCATTCATCGTGAGCAAATCCTTGCACAATGATTCCTATTATCTCATAGATGCTCGTGAAGCGCAAAAGAACAAGGCGGACATGTCAGGAGATGAGACCAAAAGGCCATGGAATGTGGCGCTACTTCGTCCCTTATATACTTAGGAGAAGCAATGCATGTATCACTCGAACTCTCATATGTCGGACGTGTGTGCCGGCTATGTGCTGATAATAAAATGGTATGATTCGAAAAACTGACTCGGGGACTACCCCTTAAGTTTTCCATTTTAATTATTTTATGTTGGCTGGCGTGACACTCGAAATTTATCTCGGAAAAAGTAGTGTTTACTCGGAAGAAATCAACTCTTCGGCTATGTTGTTGTCCGAAAATACGGCTTCATGGCAAGCAAGAGAAAATGATGTATGACGGGTAAACACGAACGTCGGATAAATACAAAGGAGAAACGTGAGTCGGCTTTAGATTTTTGCCTAACTCTCTGCAGGTCACGTTATACTACGTGTCGAGTTATCTCGGCCAAGTGATCCAAGTTTCATACGCGCTAACTATATCCTTAGTACTTTGAGACCCTAATGTCGAACACCAAAAAAGGTAGACAGGGGCCAAAGTCAAGGAAAGGTGACACGGCAAAATGAAGCTCGAGGACTTGCCCTGGAATGATTCACACTTAGAACATAACGCAAATATATAAAGCCTATCAAAAGGCACATAATCAAACTTAAAGTGCAATGTATGTTACATCTGTACCCGGCATACCGGGGATTTAATCAAAGTTCGAGTATGTGTTAGTCTAAGAAGCAGAAGGACTTGGAGGAGCACTCTCGGTGCCAGGAGCATTGCTTGGAGCATAGGCCGAGTGTGGGGCATCTGTGGCCGGGCCATCCGGACCATCTGACTCAGTTGCTTCGCTGTCGCCGCCCTCTTCATTAGCAACTTCGACGAGTGGATCACCAAGGTCGAGGAAGCTGGGCCCGTCGCACCAAGCATGCACCATGGTACTCAATCATGGCGTAAGCTCGCTCCTGGCATTTCTTGATCAGCTCCGGATCATTTAGCCATTTTTCATCTCCTCTTATGCGAGCAAGAACATCAAGGTTGATGTCCTCGTACCATGAAAGCACGAAGGAGAGAGCCTTGTCCGCTGAAGCTCGGTCGGCCGACTCAGGCCATTGATCTAGCCAGTCTTCATTAAGGAGCAATCTCTCAGCAAGGGGCTCGATGAGGGCAGGTGCATCTTCATCCGGCCAGAGCATGCGAAACGCATGAATAGCCGACTTGAGCATCCACACCGCAAGACTTGAGGGTCCTGACCCGTTCTGACACCACTTCGAGAAGCTCCTCCATGGACACCTCGCCGTCGGCAGGAGCACCAGCTTCATCCCTCACTTTCTTCATGGCTCGGATGGCAAACATATTGGCCTCAGGAAAATTCTCTGCAAGCAAAAAGATAAAGTTAGCAAAATAACAAAAGTAAATGGAAGAAGTTCAGAGCGACTTATACAGTGCAAAAAGAGTAAGAACTCACTATCGAGAAAGAAGTTGATAGTGGCGAGCTTGCTATGCCAAGTTTTAGCCTTGGCTTGGAGGGCGTCAAAGTTCAGATTTGCTGACTCAACCGATGCCTCGGCCTCGTCGAGCAGCCTCTTGGTCTTCTCGGCGCTGGTGGCCTGCTGATCATTCTTCTCGGCAAGATCCTCTCTCCGCCCCTTCACCTCGGCAAGTGCTTCTGCTCCGTCTCGGCCATCATCTTCTTCAGCCGAGTCACCTCATCTCGCTCCTTCTGGAGTTCGTCTTGGTGCTTCTCTGCTTATTCGGGACAAATTACTTGTCAAAACCGACAGAAACTTTCAGCTATCACATCAATGAGGCAAGAAACTTACTCTCGGCCTCGCTGATCTGCGAGTGAAGAACCTTGATGGTGGACTGAGCGGAGGCTGTGAGAAAAGAGCAAGAGAAGATTGAGGGAATGTACCAAAGAAAAATACACCGAATAGGGAAAGAATGACTAAGGTTGTTACCTTGGCCTTGGGTATCAGTCTGCAGCTTTTCATACGCAAGTTCAAGCTTGCGATGCGCAAGAACGAGAGCTTGGTGCACCTTGGTGCGCTTGTTATGCGTGAGCTGATCAAAGAAGACAGACAGTAAGAAAGGGTCAAGTCAAGCAGCCTACTGAATAAAAAAGCTTAAGAGCTTACAGCCAAGTAAGTTCCTTACTCGACAGTAACCTCGAGGGCTAGGGATTGAATCTCTAACATATGAGTTTACCATAAGGAAATCAAAAATATTAAGAGCTTACAGCCGAGTAAGTTCCTTACTCAACAGTAACCTCAAGGGCTAGGGATCGAAGCTCTAACAGGCAAGCTTGGGGTGAAGGATTTAAAGACTAAGTGACTATTAAGAGCTTATAGCCGAGTAAGTTCCTTACTCGGTAGTAACCTCGGGGACTAGGTGATATGTATAAAGGAAATACTCAACAATACAGAAGAGTAAGAAGTTACTTTACCTCGTTCACTTCGTCGGCGCGGGCCATTAGAGTAATGGCCTGCTGGGTCATGCTAGAGACGGCCTTAGGGCCTAGCTTCAGCTTCTTGCCGGCATGGGTGCTGACCTCCTGCTCGCCAGCTGCATTCCATGCCACAGCATAAGGCTCAGCTGAACCAAGGCTCTTGCCACTGAGCGTCCGAGTGAGAACTTGACCCGTTTTCAGGGTAGAACCCACATTGGCATGAGTCGCAGCAGCAGAAGTATGGAGGGTAACAGCCTTAGAGCCATCACCTGACCCGGCATCCGTGGATTCCCCCCCCCCCTTACCCGTTGAAGCGACCATTGTCGCCAACGTCGAAGGCCGGATCTGGGGAGCAGAACCCGGAGCGCAGACCAGCGTCGTCTGCTTGGAGGAGGTGGATTTGCCGGGTAAAGGGCGAGTAGAGACAGAAGCCTTGGGTTGGGTCCGGCTCTTTGACAGAATTGGAGAGCGAGCAGGGGGATTTGGAGAAGAACGTGGAGCCGGCTGACTGGGCTCAGCAGTTTTGCTAGCTCCAAGATCAGTAAGTTGTTCATTCACACCAGCCTAAGGGCCGATGCCAGAGGAACTGGATAGCGCCAGAATCACTAGCACCAAGATCAGAAAATTATTCCTGGATAGCGCCAGGGGCGCCAGCTGAATGACCCACCGAATCTGACTGACACTGAGAGGCGTGAGCCTCAACAGTGGGAGCCTTGACTCGGACGGGACTCGGTGCCACCGAGTCAGCTAGAGGAGGTGTAGGCCTTAGCGGCGAGTCAATGCTAGAAGCAGCCTGTTTCGCCGACAAAGGTTCCGCACTGAAAACAACGAGACATATATAAGATAACATCAGTGACGAAAAAGAAAAGAACGAAGAAAGTAGAGTACAAAAACTTACCCGGTGACAACCGGGTCACGGACGACTCGACGTGTGACTCGGTGCCCAGTGGCTTGGCGAGTCTCAGCCAGGCTGGCAGCAGCAGAGGTAGCAGGAGCTGCCGGAGTGGGCTAGCAGGAGCTGCCGGAGTGGGCTTGATCTTCTTGGCCGGCTGAGTGCTAGAGGAGGCTCCGCGTCACTTTGGCTTGGCGATGGGGATCTTGCCGACTCCGCCCACGGCGAGAGGAGGAGTGTCATGTACCTGGCCAGCTGCATAAGTAAATAACAGGCTTACTCAGATAAGTTGGGAAACTGAGGTCGCAAGGCATGTACCTCCAAAACCATACAATCATCATCCTCATCATCGTCAGACCAATCTTGTAAGGGATTGCGAGATTGACTCTTACCCGAAGCTGAAGCAGCTGCAGCGTGCAGGATAGGCATGAAGCACTCCAGGTCATACTCGACTTCATCAGAGTCGGAGCGATCCCCGTTATAACCACAGGGAGGGACAGTACTGTCATCAACCTGGTGAAGAAGATTCTGCGAAAGACAAACAGAATGAGTAACAAAAAAGAAAAACTAGGCAGGGAGTGGCAAAAGAGCTAAAGCCTACTCGACAAGAAAAATGACTCGGAAAACTTACCCAGGGGACAGGCCTGACCCGGTTAAACGGAGGGCAACAACAAGCCCAATCATCCGCCAAGTTCAATTTAAAGATTGAGCTTACTCGACGGGCAATGGAGTCATGGGTGAGATCCTTAGTGGAGTGCCGAGTGGGATCATGGGAGCCACTCATGAAGCCCATCTTATGGCTCCTCGCTTGGATGGGGCTTACCCGGCGTGAGATGAAGGTGCTCATGAGGTCCCTCTCGGCAAGATGAAAATGCTCATCCAGCGACAACAACCTTTCCAGGATTGCGTTAGCCTCGTTTACCACAGCGTATTGGTCACGCGGGTCAAGCTGCCAGATCTTCTTGTTGGGGACCTCGTCCGAGAAAGGGGGAGCCGGATGTTATCGGTGGACCCACTATTTTTGACATAGAAGAAAGTCCTATGCCATTTCTTGCAGGAATCAATACCAGTAACCCGAGGGAAGATGGAATCTCTCCTGGGCATGATACTAGCAGCACCGCACCGGGTCGGCCTCTTCTCGGATCGAGGAGCACCAGGCTGGGGAACAACTTGAATCTTAAAGCTAAAATATTTGGCCTACAGAAGAACTGTAGGCCAAATCCCGAGGTAAGCCTTGCAGGCAGAAATAAAGCAAGAAAGAGAGCCAATGGCATTGGCAGGGAGATGATGGGTTTGCAGATGGAAGGTGGAGAGAAACGAGGAAAATAAGGTGCTCACTGGAAGAGCAAAACAACGCTCAAAGTGAGAGAGGAAAACCACCCGCTTGTTAGCATCGGGCTTAGGAGAGATCTCACCGGCAGGGAGACGGCAATCCACTTGCAGCGGAATGCGCCTGGTGGAGCGGAGCCATTCGAACTCCTCGGTGGAGACCTCTGAGCCTTCCCAGCCGCCGCGCTCACCGGCGGGAACCTACTGCTCCTCAGCACCATCGGCGCTGTCGCGAGCATCCATGAGTTTCGCAGATTCAGTCTCCTCCGCAGTTGGAAGAGGTTTGGAACAACGCGGACCCGTGGTGGAATGGAAAGAAAAGAGGAGCAATTGCAGGACAAGAACAAGAGGAAGAGGAAACCGCAGGGGGCGGTTCGATCTTGCAGGCGCAAGGAAGAAGAAGAGGCAAGGGAAACTGAACGGGCGTGGAGGAAGTGGAAACCCCCAACCCCTACTGAAGGACAGTAAAAACCCTGGTAGTGGGATCCATCTGTGCCGTGCGGCCAGTGTGTGGCCGTGTACCTGGTCGGGTAGGCCAATCAGAAAGCGCCACGTAGCCAGAGATACACGAAAAATCCCGTACCACGTCATGGAAGGAAGGACAAGAGGCGCAGGCCGATGGGACTGCCACAGTGACGGGGAATAACTGCGCAGCCGTCACTGTGCCGCCAGAGCTTGGAACAAAAATTGAGGTAAGTAATCATGATTACCAACTGTCAGTAACTGAAGCGCGCCGAAAATGACTCGGAATTGGCCAAAATGACTCGGCTCGAGGCAAAAATGAGCCAAGAAGTCAAAGAGTCGACCCAGAAACTGTCAGACAGACCTGGCAAGGTGCAAAATTGCGACAGATAAAGACAAAAACTAAGTTCCACTCACACAAAAGGAACCTGGAGACGCCTAACAGCTTGAACTGCTAGACCTCACCAGCTTCGGGGACTAATGTCGGGGGAATAACCCCCGGTAGGGTCACAAGAGGTGAAACATAGCGCAGCTTGGCTTGCTCCGAGTAAAGAAAGAACCAGGCCGTGTAAGAACGGTCGGGTAAGAGAAGCATGAGTGGCCGACGTATAAACTATGTCGGCCCGCATAAGACAAAGTTGTAATTCTTGTAGGAACTGACGATCCGAGTCTACCGAGGAAGGGCCGAGTCAAGTAGGCACGTGGCACCTTTCCGAGTAAGGTTCAGGAGGGACCATGGTAAACCATGGTCAAAAGAGAAGGGCGACGCCGGATGACACAAAAGGAGTCGGGTGACGCTCAAATCATACGCTGATGTACAAAGTTACTGCATGACGCCAAAAGGAACAGGAAGCAGCGTACCAGAAGACCGTTAGCTGGCAAGATTTGTGGACTGGGCCATTGGGCTAAGGGCGAGCCCATGACCCGGCCCACATCGTAGGGACCAAAATCAAATAGTAAACCTAGAACCCAAAGGGGTACAAGCTAGCTAGCACTGCCTATATAAGGGAGGGCATAGCTATAGTTGAAGGAAATATGCCCTAGAGGCAATCATAGAGATGATTATATTTCTTATGTATCCATGAGTTATCGTAATGTTCCTTGAATATCCATATCAGGCAACTTGTATTGATTGGCAATTATGTGAATTGTTTGTGAAACTCTTTACTTGTATGGTTATTTAAGAGTTGTCCCTAGTCGGAGTTCATGTGAGGACACACGTGAATATTAGACTAGCACATCCATTGGTTGATGACTATGTTTCGCAAGTCATAGACATGGAGATGTCAAACCAATGATGTGGGCACATGTTATGAACATGGGGTTGGACTGACCCAAATTGAGACTAGCAATTAGTTGCAGCTCTCTCTCTCTAAACATCGTGTATGTTTTGTCCTTAGACCTGAGATTGTCGCATGTACTTGATATGTGGATCGACATACTTTGGGGCTATCACACGCTACTCCGTAACTGGGTAGTTATAAAGGTAGCTTTCGATTTTGTCCTGAAGCATGCTGAAAGTCATGGTTAATCAAGATGGGATTTGCCCCTCTCTACTTGAGAGAGATATCTCTGGGCCCCTCGAGTGATCGGATCCAGAAATGCATGGCCATGCTACATAAGGTTAAGAGTTAACCTAGTAAAGGGATTCCGAGTTACGGTATCGAGAAAGAGAGGTCAGCTTGGAGCTAGACCAAATATCGTGAGGCAAAGGGAAAGACATGTACTAAACCTTGTGATGGTTCGTCCGATATGATCTTTGTATGCGTTTAGGAGTTGGCACATCTTGCTAGAGGTCGCTACCAACTATTGACAGAATAAGTGTATTCGTGTCATGTCTACACGTATATGAACCTATAGGGTCACACAATTAAGGGGCTGGAAGCCTAATGAGGATTGGATCCGAATTAGACCAGGCTTAGGCTACTAATGGGCTGCTAATGTAGAAGCCTACTAGGGACTCCTATATAAGAGAGGGTGGGGCGAGCTGACCAGGGTTAGACCTCAGACAATTCTCCTCAGCCGCCACTCCTCACACCTGTGTTGCACGCGCGGACCTAGCAGTCCGGCGTCTAATGCTTCCACCCTGTATGTGTGGATACCTCGGAGGTGCTGCATCTGTAGCGCTTGGACGAGCCGCGCAAGGGGAGCTGCTCGTGGGACGAGAAGAAGGAGGAGACGTGGAACGTCTGCACTGCCTCGACGCGCTTCATCAATTCCGCAACTGCGCATCTAGTGGTAATCCCGTGATCTATGACAACAGTATTCCTGGTTTACGTGGTAGAAAATTTTGATTTGCGCTAGTGTAGCCTAACCGTATTCCTACAGTGGTATCAGAGCCGGTGCTGTTCAGTTATAGTTTCGGGATGTTTGCATATGGTGATATGCAGATTGATATGAATGATGTGATCGTTTGTAATGCGGTGGTTTAGGATTGATCTATGATCTTGCTTTCTATGATAGTGATTCTGAGGTTGTCGAATGACTTACCCCTACCGGTTGGCTTCCGCCATCGGGGTAGACAGTGACACATAAATCATGTTGAATCACGTGAAGATCAATATGATTGATCGAATCGGAACCTAGATCTAAAATCGTTGTACCGTGGTCAAAGGAGTTTGATCAGATCGGAACAACAGACGGTTTATGGTAAATTTGATTTGCCGATCAAAATCCTTAAAGAAAATTATGAAGATTCGATCTCTCATTTTTCATGGTTTTCTGGACGCCCGGAGATACTACGAGGGGCGCTGCCCCTTCGAACCCCGCAGGGGGAGACCTCCTAGACCCCCCTTAATCCTGCCCCTTTTGTATCTCGTTAAGGTAACTAGGTGCTGCGATGTCGCATGATCCGGTAGAATGCGATTCTATGCATAACTTGTTTTTGCAGGATGTGTGTGATTAGTATGGCCCATATATGTATGTGATGCATGTATGAATTTTTTCATGACCTGTGTGTTGTGAGTGGGGCAACACGGCTGGAGCCATATGTGTTGTCAATTATTGTAATGGCCTGCGTGCCAACTTGTGATGATCCCAATACTATGTAATTTTGATTACTAGCTGTTAGGAGTAATAGCTTGTATTAGTTCTTGGAGGACTCATCACCTGGAAGATGGCTCACATGGAACATGAAGATGGAGATCATCATGGTGGACAGGTTCTATGGCGATGGAGATCACCATGAGAAAATGGGCCATACTGTGTCACATCTATGTGAATGCTATTCTTATGTGTTTTACTACTATGCATGCTTAGATGATAGAAGTAGAACGATCCCTCAGAAAGTTTAAGTTTAACCATGCCCTCCCAACCAAACCTTGCACCATCCTATGCCCTGTACAATCGTTGGTGGGCCTATGAAATTAGGGTGCTGCGGTTTTCCTTGGCTGGATGGGTTTGTATCGGATACCTACACGCATAAGGGTTGGTGAGCTTGACAAGGTCATCTTAACAGTTAAGGACCTTGGAGCATAAAGGTTGGGCACCTAGTTTTGACATAGAGATGTCACCCAACAACAAGAGTCATATGTGATATGATTAGCAAGTGTTGCTTACCAATTTACCTTGTCTTCTAGCAGTGATGCTAAAGCTCACTAGTCGACTTGTTAATTGTGGATCTTGAATCACTTAGTATCAATAGAGGGATATTGATTTAAGTGGGAGTATATGCTATTAAATTGTTTAGTATGTTTTACTCTTTCATGGTTACATGGCTTAGTATTTTGCATGTTTTCTGTTGTAGATCAATGGCACCGAACACTACATCACCTTTTTCTTTGCGTTCGATTCTTGACAAAGATAAACTAAATGGAACAAACTATACGGACTGGGTCCGTAACCTGAGAATTGTTCTCAGGTCTGATAAAAAGGAAATGGTTCTGGATACCCCAATCCCCGATGAACCTGCTGATAATGCATCTGCTGCCCTAAAGAATGCCTACAAGAGAGCATGTGATGATTCTCTTGAGGTTAGCTGCCTTATGCTTGCATGCATGGAACCTGAACTCCAAAAGAAGTTTGAGGATCAGGATGCGTATGATATGATCGTGGCGCTTAAGGACATGTTCCAAGATCAGGCAAGGACTGAGAGGTACAATGTTGCCAAGTCCTTTGTCGAATGCAAGCTGGTAGAGGGAGCAGCTGTAGGACCCCATGTGATCAAAATGGTTGGTTACAGTCAGACTTTGGAAAAGCTTAGTTTTCCACTAGGCCAAGAGTTGGCCACTGACTTCATTTTGGCGTCTCTTCCATCCATCTATGGGCAGTTCGTTTCAAACTACCATATGCATGGGGTGGAGAAGGGCCTTAATGAGTTATGCGGGATGCTAAAAATAGCAGAAAGTGACATGAAGAAGTCTGCAGGGCATAGCCATGTGATGGCTGTGCAGAATAAGCCTAGCTTCAAGAAAAAGGGTACTTCTTGGAAGAAGAAGGGCAAGGCTAAGGATAAGATCCCTAAGCCTGCACCCAAGCAAAAGTCTGAACCTGTAGAAAAGACTGAGTGCTTCTTTTGTCATGAACATGGCCACTAGAAGAGAAATTGCAGCAAGTACCAGGCTTCTTTGAAGAAGAGTGGAAGTAAGAGTACTTCCCACTCAGGTACGCTTGTTGTAAATGTTGTGGACATTCTTCTCTCTGATTCCTATGTTAACTCTTGGGTATTTGATACCGGATCGGTTGCTCATATTTGCAATTCAATGCATGGGCTAATAAGGACTAGAGAAGTGCAGAAAGGCGAAGTGGATTTTCGCGTCGGAAATAAAGCAAGGGTTGCTGCATTGTTCGTCGGCGTCATGCAACTTCACCTTCCGTCAGGATTTATTATGGAGTTAAATAATTGTTATTACATTCCTAGTATGGGTCGAAACATTTTATCACCTTCATGTTTGATGAGGGATGGTTATTCATTCGCGAGTGCAAACAATGGTTATGTAATCTCTAAGAATGATATGTTTATGGCTAATGCTCCCATTGTGAATGGGTTATTTATTTTGAATCTTGATGATGCTTTTGTTTACAATGTTAGTGATAAAAGGCTTGGTCCTAATGATTTGAGTCCTACCTATTTATGGCATTGTCGTTTGGGGCATATAAGTTAAAAGTGCATGAAGAAGCTCCATGGTGATGGTCTTCTATCTTCGTTTGATTTTGAATCATACGAGACATGTCAGGCTTGTTTACTTGGAAATATGACCAAATCGCCTTTTACGGGTTTACCTGAGAGAGCGACAGACTTGTTGGAACTCATACATACTGATGTATGTGGACCAATGAGCACGACAGCCAGAGGAGGATATCACTACTTCATTACCTTCACTGATGATTTCAGTAGATATGGTTATGTCTACTTGATGAGGCATAAGTCTGAAACTTTTGAAAAGTTCAAGGAGTTTCAGAGTGAAGTAGAGAATCAACGTGGCAAGAAAATAAAGGCCATGCGATTTGATCGTGGAGGTGAATATTTGAGTCACGAATTTAGCGATCATCTTAAGAGTTGCGGAATTGTTCCACAACTTACGCCGCCTGGAACGCCTCAAAGAAACGGGGTCTCCGAACAGCGTAATCGAACTTTGTTGGACATGGTTCGATCGATGATGAGCCGGTCGGATTTTCCATTGTCATTTTGGGGTTATGCAATAGAAACAACAGCTTTCACACTTAACATGGTACCATCTAAATCCGTAGTTAAGACACCATATGAGATGTGGACTGGAAATAATCCCAGTTTGTCTTTTCTAAAGATTTGGGGTTGTGATGCATTTGTCAAGCGACTTCAGTCGGACAAGCTAACACAATCGGATAAGTGCATTTTCATGGGATATCCGAGGGAAATCTTAGGGTATTAGTTCCACAACCGAGAAGAGGGCAAAGTGTTTGTCGCTCGTAGCGGTGTTTTCCTAGAGAAAGAGTTTCTCACAAAGGGAACGAGTGGAAGGTTGGTGCAACTTGAAGAAGTTCAAGATGAGCCAGTTGGGGATGCTTCTACAAGTGATGCTATTGTAGCAGAACAAGTTGAGGAACCCGTGGCAACAGAAGCACCACAACCACGAAGGTCGGCGAGGCTCCGCGAAGTGCGGGAATTATTATTGTTAGACAATGATGAGCCTGCGACCTATGCAAAAGCGATGGTGGACCCAGACTCTGAGAAATGGCTGATCGTCATGAGATCCGAGATAGAGTCCATGGGAGACAATCAAGTTTGGAACTTGGTTGACCTGCCTGATGGTTTTAAAGCCATTGAGTGAAAATGGATCTATAAGAAGAAGATTGATATGGATGAAAATGTTCACATCCATAAAGCTCGACTTGTTGCAAAAGGTTTTCGACAAGTTCAAGGAGTTGACTACGACGAGACTTTCTCACTCGTAGCGATGCTTAAATCTATACGAATAATTCTAGCCATTGCAGCACATTTCGACTATGAAATATGGCAGATGGATGTCAAGACGGCTTTCCTAAATGGAATCCTAACTGAGGACGTGTATATGATGCAGCCCGAAGGTTTTGTCGATCCAGACAATGCTGGAAAGGTATGCAAACTTCTGAAGTCCATTTATGGGCTGAAGCAAGCATCTCGGAGTTAGAACTTTCGATTTGATGAAGTTGTAAAGGAGTTTGGCTTCATCAAAAACGAACAAGAACCTTGTGTTTACAAGAAGGAAAGTGGGAGAGCGCTGGTATTTCTAATCTTATATGTAGATGACATATTGCTGATTGGAAATGACATTCCTATGCCCGAGTCTGTTAAGACCTCATTGAAAAATAGTTTTTCGATGAAGGACTTGGGAGAAGCAGCATATATTCTGGGCATCAAGATCTATAGAGATAGATCAAGAAGGCTAATTGGATTAAGCTAGAGTACATACATTGAAAAAGTGTTGAAATGGTTCAGCATGGAAGAGGCTAAGAAGGGGTTCTTGCCCATGTCTCATGGCATAAAACTCAGCAAGACTCAGTGTCCGTCGACTACTGATGAGCGTGAGCGCATGAGCAGGATTCCATATGCTTCGGCTATTGGATCCATCATGTATGCAATGATATGTACTCGCCCAGATGTTTCCTATGCTCTAAGTGTTACAAGCACATACCAGGCTGATCCAGGTGAAGGTCACTAGACAGCGGTAAAGAATATCCTTAAGTACTTGAGAAGGACTAAGGATGTGTTCCTAGCTTATGGAGGTGAGGATGAACTCAGTGTAAGGGATTACACAGATGCGAGTTACCTTAACGACTCAGATGATTCCAGATCGCAATCTGGTTATGTGTTTGTCATGAATGGTGGTGCTGTGAGTTGGAAAAGTTCCAAGCAAGGTACGGTGGCCTCCTCTTCAACATAAGATGAATATATTGCCGCCTCGGAGGCTGCAAAGGAAGTTGTTTGGATTAGGAATTTCCTGATCGCTCTTGGTGTGATTCAGGGCGCGTCCAATCCCATGGACATTTATTGTGACAACAATGGTGCTATTGCACAAGCCAAGGAACCTAGACAGCACCAGAAGAACAAACATATTCGCATGCGTTACCATCATATTCGAGAGTTTGTTGAGGATGGTAGTGTCATGATATGCAAAATATATACGGACTCAAATGTTGCTGATCCTTTTACAAAGCCAATCCCGCAGCCTGCGCATGAGGCGCACGCAAGAGCAATAGGTATTAGATACAATCTAGATTGACTCTAGTGCAAGTGGGAGACTGAAGGAAATATGCCCTAGAGGCAATCATAGAGATGATTATATTTCTTATGTATCCATGAGTTATTGTAATATTCCTTGAATATCCATATCAGGCAACTTGTATTGATTGGCAATTATGTGAATTGTTTGTGAAACTCTTTACTTGTATGGTTATTTAAGAGTTGTCCCTAGTCGGAGTTCATGTGAGGACACACGTGAATATTAGACTAGCACATAGAATGGTTGATGACTATGTTTCGCAAGTCATAGACATGGAGATGTCAAACCAATGATGTGGGCACATGTTATGAACATGGGGTTGGACTGACCCAACTTGAGACTAGCAATTAGTTGCAGCTCTCTCTCTACACATCGTGTATGTTTTGTCCTTAGACCTGAGGTTGTCGCATGTACTTGAGATGTGGATCGACATACTTTGGGGCTATCAGACGCTACTCTGTAACTGGGTAGTTATAAAGGTAGCTTTCGGGTTTGTCCTGAAGCATGCTGCAAGGCATGGTCAATCAAGATGGGATTTGCCCCTATCTACTTGAGAGAGATATCTCTGGGCCCCTCGAGTGATCGGATCCAGAAATGCATGGCCATGCTACATAAGGTTAAGAGTTAACCTAGTAAAGGGATTCTGAGTTACAGTATCGAGAAAGAGAGGTCAGCTTGGAGCTAGACCAAATATCATGAGGCAAAGGGAAAGACATGTACTAAACCTTGTGATGGTTCGTCCGATATGATCTTTGTATGCGTTTAGGAGTTGGCACGTCTTGCTAGAGGTCGTTACCAACTATTGACAGAATAAGTGTATTCGTGTCATGTCTACACGTATATGAACATATAGGGTCACACACTTAAGGGGCTGGAAGCCTAATAAGGATTGGATCCGAATTAGAACAGGCTTAGGCTACTAATGGGATGCTAATGTAGAAGCCCACTAGGGACGCCTATATAAGAGAGGGTGGGGCGAGCTGACCAGGGTTAGACCTTAAACCATTCTCCTCAGCCGCCACTCCTCACGCCTGTGTTGCACGCGTGGACCTAGAAGTCCGGCGTCTGACGCTTCCACCCTGTACGTGTGGATACCTCGGAGGCGCTGCATCTGTAGCGCTTGGACGAGCCGCGCAAGGGGAGCTGCTCGTGGGACGAGAAGAAGGAGGAGACGTGGAACGTCTGCACTGCCTTGACACACTTCATCAATTCCGCAACTACGCGTCTAGTGGTAATCCCATGATCTATGCCAACAGTATTCCTGGTTTACGTGGTAGAAAAAATTTATTTGCGCTAGTGTAGCCTGCGCGTCCAATATTTTTCTGGTATTTTTATGATCTTCGCGAAATTGCATCAAAACACCTCTTTTTCCATCAGAAACCTGACTCCGGCAGTACATCCTCCAAGAATCATCCAACATGCAAAAACATAGGAAAATACATAAATAACACCTCATAATATGAAATATATTAATGAATAGAGGAAAATTATGATATAGAATGGTGATGCAAATTGGACGTATCAACTCCCCCAAGCTTAGACCTTCGAATGTCCCCAAGCGAAAACTGAGCTCAGTAAACATGTCAACAGGTTTATGGAGTGAAGTGTCGATAAAAGAGTACGGACAAGAAGCATCACACTTACCATTACACAACTCATAGAAGAGAGCAACTCACCATTATATAACTTAGCTTGCAACAAGTACAGGAGTCACAATAGATATGCATAAATATAAATCATAATTGGAATTGGCAAACTCTTGTTCTTGGTCAGAGAATAGCTGGCAAACAGTTTCACAAATAAAGCTTTTGAAGAAGTTTTAAAACAGGAGTACTCTTTGCTCCAAAAAAAAGTTTTTTCATAATGATGGCTTTCAAAATAATACTCAATAGATAAGAGTCTTGTGCAAACAAGGAAGATAGAGAACATGAATCAATAGATCACCAAACATTCTCGACGACACATGCGAATTCTGTCAAGTACTTTCGCTTTAAATAGCTGAGTACTCTTATTTGGTGTTGTAAGTGTTGTGTGGGTGAACCTATGCTAATGTACCAACCTTACTTGGACTAATACATACTTGTGATTAAACCCCCTGCAAGCACCCGCAACTATAGGAAAGCAATTAAGATATAAACCTAACCATAGCCTTAAACTCTGAGATCCTACTCTCCCTTGTGCAAAGGTGTCCTAACAGGGGTTCTGGTTTCTGTCACTCCGGCAACCCCACAATTAGTAGTCAAATACACAATGCATTCCCCTAGGCCCATAAATGGTGAAGTATCATGTAGTCGACGTTCACATGACACCACTAGAAGAATAGCACCACAACTTAAATACTAAACCATTGAATAATAACTCAACACAAATCCACTACTAACAACATGACTTCTACCATGTCCTCAAGAATTAGATGAACTACTCACAAGACATCATATGGATCAAGATCAAAGATGATATGGTAATGGATAACAATCTAAACATAAGCAATAATCCAATGGTTCCACTCACAAGCATCAACTACAATAGTAATTAACACCAAGAAAGTTTCCCCTAAGAACTAATGCAAGATCCAACACAATTGTTACAGTGGGATGAAGTGGTGATGATGGTCCTGGTGGAGATGATGGTGTGGATGATGATGATGATGATCCCGATGAATTCTAGCTTGACGATGGTGTTGATGGCGACGATCTCCCCTCTCTAGGAAGGAATTTCCCCGACAGAAATCTGTCTGCCGGAGAGCTCTTTCTCTCTCGGTGTTTTACGCCCCGCAGAGGCGGCGGAAATCTTTCTGTGGTTGCTCCCCTGGTATTAGGGTTTCGAGAGGAAGATATAGGTGAGAGGGCGGAGTCGGAGGCCGGCCAGGTGGGCCACACCTGCCCTAGGCGCGGGTCCCCCCTAGGGGTGTGGGCCCCCTGTGGCCCAGCTACGCCTCCCCTTCTGGTTTCCTTCGTCTTCTGGGAAAATATAATTTTCCAATATTTTTCTGGTATTTTTCTGATCTTCGCGAAATTGCATCAACACACCTCTTTTTCAATTAGAAACCTGACTCCGGCAGTCCATTCTCCAAGAATCATCCAACATGCAAAAATAGAGGAAAAGACATAAATAACACCTCATAATAAGAAATATATCAATGAACATAGGCAAATTATGATATAGAATGGTGATGCAAATTGGACGTATCAACTCTCCCCAAGCTTAGACCTTCGCTTGTCCCCAAGCGAAAACTGAGCTCAGTAAACATGTCCACAGGTTTATGGAGTGAAGTGTCGATAAAAGAGTACGGACAAGAAGCATCACACTTACCATTACACAACTCATAGAAGAAATCAACTCACCATTATATATTTTAGCTTGCAACAAGTACAGGAGTCACAATAAGATGCATAAAGATAAATCATAATTGGAATTGGCAAACTCTTGTTCTTGGTCAGAGAATAGCTAGCAAACAGTTTCACAAATAAAGATTTTGAAGAAGTTTTAAAACAGGAGTACTCTTTGCTCAAAAAAAGTTTTTTCACAATGATGGCTTTCAAAGTAATAATCAATAGATAAGAGACTTGTGCAAACAAGGAAGATAGTGAACATGAGTGAATAGATCACCAAACATTCTCGAGGACACATGGGAATTCTGTCAAGTGCTTTCGATTTAAATAGTTGAGTACTCTCTTTGGTGTTGTAAGTTTTGTGTGGGTGAACCTGTGTTAATGTACCAACCTTACTTGGACTAATACATACTTGTGATTAAACCCCCTGCAAGCATCCACAACTACAGGAAAGAAATTAAGATATAACTGTGACACCCCCGGGATCAGGGCTAAACAAATCCCAGACCTCCGTCTGACATAAGCTTAACCTTGAGCTCGAGAATATCCAGTGAAGAATTGGTAACACAACAGTGAACCTACGACACAAAATTTATTACAGCAAGCTCATAACTGAGCAAAGAACCAAATTATTACAAGGAGAGGTCACTGACCACAAACATCAAACAACGGAAGGCAAATTTTTCTATTAAGTATAGCAAACTTAACAAATGGCCTAAGAGGCCTGAAGCATAACGATGACGTCCCAGCCCATAGATTCCAGGCTGCCGGCCGGGAACCCCAAGTTACTCGTCAATGTCGATATAGTACAGAACTCATCTTTAGGGAACACTTACTCTGCCAAAAGTATCAACAAAGCAAGGGTGAGTACAGGGTGTACTACGCAAGACTTATGGCTGGTGGAGCTGTTTTGCATAAAGCCATATTTGTTTAGAAAACAAGAGGAGAGAAGAAGCTCGTCTAATCAGAGTATTTTACAAGGGAATAAGAGAGCGTCGTCTCTGAAATATTGATCATCATCTTTTGATATCCACCAAATCATCATCTGAACCCTATCTAGGATCACCCCCTCGTACCCATGAGGAAGCATCCTTATGCACAAGTTGATCTGCCAAGTTTTATGATTAGGTTCAAGTTCTCTATGATATTATAATCTAGTCACCAAGCGTTCATAATCGTGAACACGGCTTTTCGAAAAGATTATTACCCTGTAGGGGTGTACAACTTTACCCACACGTACTAACCTTCTCTTAATGCCACTAGTAATAGCCCTCTTCCTTGGAAGGCTGGCAGAGGGTGGTTAGACACGACCTTTACCTTGCTTTCGCCGAGACCATGAGTCACGCAATAAGTATGGTTCCGCCGTAACGGGTCAAATCCCGAAGCCGGTACTTAAAGACATGAGGCGAGATTGGTTAACAGGGGCTCCATCGACCCCAAGCAACCCGGTCCACGCTTACCTACCTGTTATGAATGCACCTGCACCCAGCAAATTTTTCAAACGGTTTTCTATGCATATGTCGAATGGAACCCCCGAACTATGTGACTCATGGAATCTACTAGGCAAGTTAGTTGCTCGTGAGGTTTTCCAGGACCCGTATGGTTGTACGCTCGTCTTGGTTCCAAAGTCAAGAACTCAGTTCCTAGTGGTGGCGAGCATGGGACTAGAAAAACCACATCCCACCGTGGCCTCCCATACAGGCCTTAGCATGTTTAACTCATATCACCTCTGATATCATCTCATCATGTTCTCCTGTCATACTAGATTCTCTGCATCTGATACATCATCTGGATGGATCAGACTCAACAGCTATGCATGGCTAAGCAGGACACGGATATAAGCTCTAGCAGTGCACACAAGCCAAACCTAGTTATGCTAGGAGCAGTGGATCAGGTAATATAAGCTCAAGGGAGTAATGCAACAGATAGGATACTCTATCTATCGATAAAAGACCATAGTAGAATCGTATGCATCATGGTAGGAATAGAAATGCTTTCGAAATCGTAGGATTATATCATGGTGGGGCTATGCTTGCCTTTGCCTGTTGATAACCAATAAGCAGATCTTCGGGAATCTTGTACTTGACTTAGTTACAGTTGGTCAAGTATTGTTCGTCAATCTTCGATCTTCAACGATGTTGATCTCGGTATTCGATCTCGATCTCGATCTCGTATTCTACCGGGAAGAACCAAACACCAGAAAGAAAGGGGAAACAATCAACACCAAAATGGTTAAGGAAAGAGTTTTACAAGATTGTTTGTAAATAAGTTTTGGAACAAATACAACTCCTATTTTTCTAAGGGGTTTTGTCCAATCCTAGGGTTACAATTCTACAGGCAACACAATGCTCTGATACCATCTGTAAGGTTCCCAACCTTTAATAAGGTAGAGATCCCTGTGTTTACAATGCTAGTCCCTGGATCAATAGCTAGCATCCACAGTTAAGATGTAATATCAAGAAACAAAGGTCATAATACAACTTTATAACCAGGAACAAAATAATTTATTACATCTTACATAGCTCATTTGGCTATCTCATTACAATGCAGCAGAATATAACAATAGCATGGGGTCCTTCATCTTCAAAGTGCCACAGGCAGAGATGTTGGTTGTAGACTTGTAATCCTAATCATTACACTTCACTAATATCAAACAAACCTGCAACATAACAAGTTACATCCACAAGGTTCAATACATATGAATTGTATTGGCAAGTGATACTATGGTAGTATAGTGGAGTCTATCATCTATATGCATTTGTCTAAGTGGAGATTAGGCTTGCATTGCTCAAAATAGATTTTCCTTATCATTTGAAAACACTAAGTTTTTGCTTGAAAAATCTTTCCCAAGGCATCTCCCAATAGAAATTGGTGATCCTTCAACCCTTGTTCAACCACAAGTTTTTAACTTAGAAATTGGGATGAGGAGATTCTTGATAGCTTCCATGTATTGATGCTAAAATTGTCCTTTGCCAGGGACATGGCTAAGTACTTAGATTTTTCACTCTGCAGAGCTGGTGCACTTTCCCCACAAGACTTGGTTTCACTAAGACAAGATCTTTCAGAAGCTTTCCCTTAGACCAGAATGGACGCGTTCCAACCTATCATACCCCTACCACCAACTGTCCATTTGGCTAAGTTATTGCAACCTATATGATCCAGGCAGAGCCCATAATGCCAAGTGGCTGCACTTGAAGCTTCTCAACATTTGACATCTCAAATCTCTTTGTTCCTGGGTGGCCATCCACAAGTGAGATACACAAGGTAAACCATAGAAATTGGCCTTGTGAACCACTCAACACAAACCATTCCTTCCATTCCACCCAGGTGATTCATTCACTTAGTTGTTTTATTAAACAAAACACAAGTCCTTGACTTGGAAATATTCCATAGTATGAAAATATATTCCACCCTTGTTTTCTATTAGCTAAGCTAAGCATGACAGTAGTAGGAGTCTTAACTTAGGAAATTTCTACTAAGGTTTCATCTACTAGGATTTCCCATGGCATAGTTTACACTTAGCAAAATTCCATGCAAGTCCTACTTAGAAATATCACTAATGCATAGTGAAAATAATGGGACAAAAATATGAAGCATCACTTGCCTTTTTGGTTGAGAATATAAGTTCACTCCTTGTCTTTGCAATGATCACACTCTTCAAATCACTATAATTCAATCAAGCAAGGCACAATTTCAATCTACCATTCAAGCAAAACATCACATAAAATGATAGAAACAAAACAATGCATGCAAACATGCAAAAGATTGTTTTATTTGTAAAAGTGGTTCCTAATGGTTCATAAACATTTGGAAACACCTAATGGTCATTTTATAAAGTGGCAAAACCATTTGCAAAATATTTTACTTCATAAACCATTTTTAAACAAAATCAATATTTTATGTGGTTGAAAATGCCTTTAGCAAAACAACAATTTTATGTGGTTCACCAAATACATTTTTAAATCATAAAACTTGGTGCTTGGGTCAGAGAGTTTATTCCAAAACATTTCCCAAAGATTTTCTCCCAAAAGCATTTTTAATAAATAAACATTACTTTTATTTGACTAGAAATGGTTTAAATCAAAAGTTTATTCTTTTGCTTCACCAAATATATTTTTGAAACCACAAATTGATTCCTATGGTCCGTAGGTTCAAAACAAACCATTTGCCCAAGATTTTATCTCAAAAATCATTTTAGAACAATATTTATATTCTAAACATGTATACACAAGTTTCTGCAAAAACAATCAATTTAACAGAAGCATTTTACTAAACAAAGTGCATGGTCAGAAAGTACTTGTCTTGCTGATTCCATTGATATAAAATTTGCAAATTTTGGACGTGTGGTTTGAAAGTTATGATTTTTACAAAATTGAACCACAAATAGATCAAATCTGTTTTTAAAACAGACTCTGTGACACGTGGTGCTATCCTACTGGCGCGTACCATTTCGCGCGGATCAGCAAATACAGCCGTTAGATCTAATTACATCACACGGTTCAGAGGCTCTCGTACCCCTTCGCTTAAGTGACTCCATCTAAGCCTCAGGATCAAGATCCAACGGTCCTAGTGTAATGACCTAGAACTGGCGGCGCTGGACTCTGACGCGCGGTGGCGGCGGCCTGGCAGTGGCGTCGCCGGCGATGCAGGAAGCGAGAAAGAGAGAGAGGGGGCTCACCGGATTCGCTGTACGATGCTGATGCTCAACGTGTTCTCGAGGAGGCAGGGGGCGCATGGGGTGGTCGACAATTGCTCGTCGGAGTAGTGGTCACTGTCGGTTGCGCTCAGACATCGTTGGTGGCGAAGCTACAGAGCGCGCTAAGACGAGTGGAAGACACGGTCATATGCGCACGGTCTTGGCATGCACAGGAGTATCAAAAAGAGGGGAGAGGGAGGTCAGAGCTCACCGTGTGGAGTCGCCGGAGTCGAGGCAGAGGGTGGCGCAGTTCAGTCGAGGTTGTTGCCGAGCGTCTGAGGCTCGCGCGAGTCAGGGAAAGGCACTGGCAGGTGCAGGAGATGATGGCGAGCAAGCTCGTGTGCTCTGGAGGCAGTGGGGCTAGCGGTGGTGGCTGGAATCGTCGGAGAATCTCGCCGGAGCCGTGGATGTTGCCGAGAGAAATTCGGGCAGCCCTGGGGCGGAGGAGGTGCGGTGAGTGAGGGAAAAGAGGGAGAGAGGGCAGGCGCTTATGTACGTGTGATCGCGGGGCTGTTAAATGGCGTTGTTACTGCGTATTAACTTGAGGAAACAGCGACATAACGGTCGGGGAGGTGGGCGTGGTCTTCGCGCGGGTGAGAACGATGATGAGGTGGCAGTGGGGTCCGTTGTCAGCGTGAGGGGGAGAGGAGGAGTGGGTCCCGGTGGTCTGTGACTGAGTGAGTTCTTTCCGCGGTGAGAAAACATTTCGGGGAAGAGAGGGAGAGGTGGGCTGCGAGTGGGCTTAGTGGGCTGGGCTGGCCAGATTCATTTTTTTTATCTGAATGCTTTCCCTTTTTCATTTCTCATATTCTATTTTGGTTTTTATTAAACAATTCAAACACTCATTGGAATTCAATCCTTTGCCATATTTTGTGAATAATCAAACCCTGTTTATTATCACATTCTGAAGTTAAATTTAGAATAAACCTTTTATTCTTTTAGTGTCTTTTTAATTATTTAAAGTAGGTCCTTGTTTTAATTCAAATAAGATCAAATATAATTTTAATCCTTATTTAAATTTCATTTTTCCACAAAACCTTTTCAGTAAGTTTTATTCAATTATTAGGGTGTCAAAATATTCACCTAGAACTATTTGAAAAATATTTATTAATAATTTTTAATTTGGTACTTGTCCTTTATTCTCATGAAATTAAATATAGTTTTAGTTCCATAAATTTTATTTGGAAGTTTTCTTTGATCTTATTTAGGTCAATTGATTCACTTTTATTCCACTTGGGTAAATTCCAAATATCTTTTCCCATGATTTAATTAACCATTTCTTAATAGGGATTTTGTCTTTATTCAATTTGGTTCATGCCTTTTTATTTTATTTTGGAAAATTCTTTATCCTTATGTTTTATTTGGATTTCGATTATATCTTATTCCATTTGCTTATGGTCTTTGCCAAGATTTAATTTGGTCTTTAAATATTCTTTATTTAATAATTCTTTCCTTATCTTATAAAATCCATAACTTTTTATTTATAGATCCAAACTTGGTGATTCCAATTTGTAAAATCTTATTTGATATTTATTTATCCTTTTAAATATCTTTAGGATTATTTTCTAACCATTTTGTATGGATTTATAGATAGGTTTTTTTTATTAGCTTTGGAAATTTAATTTCCTTATCTTATTATATTCATAAGATTTTATCCATGGCTCCAAATTAAGTGAAACCAGTTTATAGGGTTTTAATATACTTCTATTTATCATTCTTGATCATTTATAAATGTTTGATGATAAATTTTTATATGGATCAAACCCATAGGTTTGGAGATAACTTGGTAATGATTTTATTCCATTAGGTTTTAGGGTTCTGGATTTATTTTCCAAGTGTTTAAATTTCAAGATACATTCATTGCGGAATGCATTTCTATTGATTTGGATTTTTGTTGGTTTCAAACTTTAATTAAAGTTTGTTCAAGATGGGATTTAAGTTTCCATTTAAAAACAAAAGTTTCTTTTCACCCTAAATTTCAACAATTATTTATTTTGTTTATTTATTTTTCACATAACAAGATTTGGAAAATATTGGGATGTGACAGGCTACCACCCTTAAAATAAATCTCGTCCCGAGATTTGGGGAGGCTAGGGGTTACAAGTTGGCTCAAAACAACTAGGGTACTACCACCCTTAAAAGTTTTCCAACTAGATTACATCTTGGCTTTCTTGTGATCTTGTTGAAACTTCTCTGGACACTTGTCTGCATAATGGCCTAGCTCTTTGCATTTGAAACACATCACTTGGCTATTATCCTTCTTCTTCTTTGGTATCAATTCTTCTTGTTTATTTCCTTGGTTCTTTTTCTTTTCTGGGCAATCACTAGCATAGTGTCCCATTTCTTTGCAATTGTAACATTGCAACTGGCTTATGTCCTTATTCTTCTTTTTGGGTCTCTCCAAAGCTAAGAGTTCTTCTAGTTCATGTTCTTCATAATTCACCACAAAGGTGGGAAATCTTTCTCTCTTCTTGGGGCATTTACTAGAGATATGACCTTCTTCACAAGAGTAGCAACACTTTGTGATCACTTTGGATTTGACCTTATGGTGCATAGTTTTGACTTTGCCTTCATCCTTCTTGGTAGAAGTTGTTTCTTCATGAGGGTTTACAAATTGTTGTTGCACTCCACCTTGTTTCCTTTGTTGAACTATGGAATAGATGGGGCATTGGATAGGAGCATGATTATTTCCTTCACATAGGAAACAAGTAGCTTGAGATGTGAGGCATTGATTTGTTGGATGTTTCTCTTCACAATTGGGGCATTGATCTTCATGCTCTTTGTAAGTGTGATCCTTGTCTCCACAAATATTGCAAGCTTGGGTTCCTTCTAGAATATGTCATCCTTGTTGTCACAAGCTCCTTGGGAAGAGTTGTCTCCCATGTTGATCATTTGAGTGGCCATACCTTGCAACAATTGGGATTGAGTTTCCAAAAACTTTTGTATGGTTGGGTCTAATCCATTGTTGTTGGCTAAAAACTGAGTTGTCACTTGGTTCAACTGGGTTTGGTTTGCTAGTAGTTGTTCTCTCATGTGCATCTCTTGGTTGTTGATGTCACCATCCTTGACGTTGGAGACTCTTGAAGAAGTCATCTGTTTGGGGTTGGATTGGGATTAGAAATGGGCAAAAGATTTCTAAGGAAATAATTCTAATCACACACATCACAATTCACTCAAGCAATGTGCAAGCAATCACAAACAAACATTCCACTCAAACAACAAGTTTCAAGCACACTTATAGGCAACAAAATATTTTGTTACACCACATAAGTTGGTGGGTTTGACTTAAACTAAATATGGTGGTCCATCTATATGGTTCACTTGAGATTTTTCCTTCCTTCTTAGTTGATTCTTCTTGAACAAGATCATGGCTTCCTTGGGAAAATTCTTGGTCACAAAAACTTCAAAGGTGATGATGATTCCCAAGTTGTGTTTCCTTAGTATTCAAGTCTTGAGCAATATTTCTTGTCTCACTTGTAGTCCTTAGTGATATCCAAGGTTGAAGTCCTTGTTGAGAGTAAGGTTGAAATCACTTGAAGATGTTGAAGTCATTAGAGTTGATGAAGTCCTTTGCACATGGTGAAGTCTTTGGCCATGGGGTAGGCTTTGTCCATCAAGTTTGAAATATAAAAGATGTAGAGTCAAAACCAAAATGGTTAAGGAGAGAGTTTTACAAGATTGTTTGTAAATAAGTTTTGGAACAAATACAACTCCTATTTTTCTAAGGGGTTTTGTCCAATCCTAGGGTTACAATTCTACAGGCAACACAATGCTCTGATACCATCTGTAAGGTTCCCAACCTTTAATAAGGTAGAGATCCCTGTGTTTACAATGCTAGTCCCTCGATCAATAGCTAGCATCCACAGTTAAGATGTAATATCAAGAAACAAAGGTCATAATACAACTTTATAACCAGGAACAAAATAATTTATTACATCTTACATAGATCATTTGGCTATCTCATTACAATGCAGCAGAATATAACAATAGCATGGGGTCCTTCATCTTCAAAGTGCCACAGGCAGAGATGTTGGTTGTAGACTTGTAATCCTAATCATTACACTTCACTAATATCAAACAAACCTGCAACATAACAAGTTACATCCACAAGGGTCAATACATTTGAATTGTATTGGCAAGTGATACTATGGTAGTATAGTGGAGTCTATCATCTATATGCATTTGTCTAAGTGGAGCTTAGGCTTGCATTGCTCAAAATAGATTTTCCTTATCATTTGAAAACACTAAGTTTTTGCTTGACAAAATCTTTCCCAAGGCATCTCCCAATAGAAATTGGTGATCCTTCAACCCTTGTTCAACCACAAGTTTTTAACTTAGAAATTGGGATGAGGAGATTCTTGATAGCTTCCATGTCTTGATGCTCAAATTGTCCTTTGCCAGGGACATGGCTAAGTACTTAGATTTTTCACTCTGCAGAGGTGGTGCACTTTCCCCACAAGACTTGGTTTCACCAAGACAAGATCTTTCAGAAGCCTTCCCTTAGACCAGAATGGACGCGTTCCAACCTATCATACCCCTACCACCAACTGTCCATTTGGCTAAGTTATTGCAACCTATATGATCTAGGCAGAGCCCATAATGCCAAGTGGCTGCACTTGAAGCTTCTCAACATTTGACATCTCAAATCTCTTTGTTCCTGGGTGGCCATCCACAAGTGAGATACACAAGGTAAACCATAGAAATGGGCCTTGTGAACCACTCAACACAAACCATTCCTTCCATTCCACCCAGGTGATTCATTCACTTAGTTGTTTTATTAAACAAAACACAAGTCCTTGACTTGGAAATATTCCATAGTATGAAAATATATTCCACCCTTGTTTTCTATTAGCTAAGCTAAGCATGATAGTAGTAGGAGTCTTAACTTAGTAAATTTCTACTAAGGTTTCATCTACTAGGATTTCCCATGGCATAGTTTACACTTAGCAAAATTCCATGCAAGTCCTACTTAGAAATATCACTAATGCATAGTGAAAATAATGGGACAAAAGTATGAAGCATCACTTGCCTTTTTGGTTGAGAATATAAGTTCACTCCTTGTATTTGCAATGATCACACTCTTCAAATCACTATAATTCAATCAAGCAAGGCACAATTTCAATCTACCATTCAAGCAAAACATCACATAAAATGATAGAAACAAAACAATGCATGCAAACATGCAAAAGATTGTTTTATTTGTAAAAGTGGTTCCTAATGGGTCATAAACATTTGGAAACACCTAATGGTCATTTTATAAAGTGGCAAAACCATTTGCAAAAGATTTTACTTCATAAACCATTTTTAAACAAAATCAATATTTTATGTGGTTGAAAATGCCTTTAGCAAAACAACAATTTTATGTGGTTCACCAAATACATTTTTAAATCATAAAACTTGGTGCTTGGGTCAGAGAGTTTATTCCAAAACATTTCCCAAAGATTTTCTCCCAAAAGCATTTTTAATAAATAAACATTACTTTTATTTGACTAGAAATGGTTTAAATCAAAAGTTTATTCTTTTGCTTCACCAAATATATTTTTGAAACCACAAATTGATTCCTATGGTCAGTAGGTTCAAAATAAACCATTTGCCCAAGATTTTATCTCAAAAATCATTTTAGAACAATTTTTATATTCTAAACATGTATACACAAGTTTCTGCAAAAACAATCAATTTAATAGAAGCATTTTACTAAACAAAGTGCATGGTCAGAAAGTACTTGTCTTGCTGATTCCATTGATATAAAATTTGCAAAGTTTGGACGTGTGGTTTGAAAGTTATGATTTTTACAAAATTGAACCACAAATAGATCAAATCTGTTTTTAAAACAGACTCTGTGACACGTGGCGCTATCCTACTGGCGCGTACCGTTTCGTGCGGATCAGAAAATACAGCCGTTAGATCTAATTACATCACACGGTTCAGAGGCTCTCGTACCCCTTCGCTTAAGTGACTCCATCTAAGCCTCAGGATCAAGATCCAACGGTCCTAGTGTAATGACCTAGAACTGGCGGCGCTGGACTCTGACGCGCGGCGGCGGCCTGGCAGTGGCGTCGCCGGCGATGCAGGAAGCGAGAAAGAGAGAGAGGGGGCTCACCGGATTCGCTGTACGATGCTGATGCTCAACGTGTTCTCGAGGAGGCAGGGGCGCACGGGGTGGTCGACAATTGCTCGTCGGAGTAGTGGTCACCGTCGGTTGCGCTCAGACATCGTTGGTGGCGAAGCTACAGAGCGCGCTAAGACGAGTGGAAGACACGGTCAGATGCGCAAGGTCGTGGCGCGCACAGGAGTATCAAAAAGAGGGGAGAGGGAGGTCAGAGCTCACCGTGTGGAGTCGCCGGAGTCGAGGCAGAGGGTGGCGCAGTTCAGTCGAGGTTGTTGCCGAGCGTCTGAGGCTCGCGCGAGTGAGGGAAAGGAACTGGCAGGTGCAGGAGATGATGGCGAGCAAGCTCGTGTGCTCTGGAGGCAGTGGGGCTAGCGGTGGTGGCTGGAATCGTCGGAGAATCTCGCCGGAGCCGTGGATGTTGCCGAGAGAAATTCGGGCAGCCCTGGGGCAGAGGAGGTGCGGTGAGTGAGGGAAAAGAGGGAGAGAGGGCAGGCGCTTATGTACGCATGATCGCGGGGCTGTTAAATGGCGTCGTTACTGCGTATTAACTCGAGGAAACGGCGACAGAACGGCCGGGAAGGTGGGTGTGGTCTTCGCGCGGGTGAGAACGATGATGAGGTGGCAGTGGGGTCCGTTGTCAGCGTGAGGGGGAGAGGAGGAGTGGGTCCCGGTGGTCTATGACTGAGTGAGTTCTTTCCGCGGTGAGAAAACGTTTCGGGGAAGAGAGGGAGAGGTGGGCTGCGAGTGGGCTTAGTGGGCTGGGCTGGCCAGATTCATTTTTTTTATCTGAATGCTTTCCCTTTTTCATTTCTCATATTCTATTTTGGTTTTTATTAAACAATTCAAACACTCATTGGAATTCAATCCTTTGCCATATTTTGTGAATAATCAAACCCTGTTTATTATCACATTCTGAAGTTAAATTTAGAATAAACCTTTTATTCTTTTAGTGTCTTTTTAATTATTTAAAGTAGGTCCTTGTTTTAATTCAAATAAGATCAAATATAATTTTAATCCTTATTTAAATTTCATTTTTCCACAAAACCTTTTCAGTAAGTTTTATTCAATTATTAGGGTGTCAAAATATTCACCTAGAACTATTTGAAAAATATTTATTAATAATTTTTAATTTGGTACTTGTCCTTTATTCTCATGAAATTAAATATAGTTTTAGTTCCATAAATTTTATTTGGAAGTTTTCTTTGATCTTATTTAGGTCAATTGATTCACTTTTATTCCACTTGGGTAAATTCCAAATATCTTTTCCCATGATTTAATTAACCATTTCTTAATAGGGATTTTGTCTTTATTCAATTTGGTTCATGCCTTTTTATTTTATTTTGGAAAATTCTTTATCCTTATGTTTTATTTGGATTTCGATTATATCTTATTCCATTTGCTTATGGTCTTTGCCAAGATTTAATTTGGTCTTTAAATATTCTTTATTTAATAATTCTTTCCTTATCTTATAAAATCCATAACTTTTTATTTATAGATCCAAACTTGGTGATTACAATTTGTAAAATCTTATTTGATATTTATTTATCCTTTTAAATATCTTTAGGATTATTTGCTCACCATTTGGTATGGATTTAAAGATAGGTTTTTTTATTAGCTTTGGAAATTTAATTTCCTTATCTTATTATATTCATAAGATTTTATCCATGGCTCCAAATTAAGTGAAACCAGTTTATAGGGTTTTAATATATTTCTATTTATCATTCTTGATCATTTATAAATGTTTGATGATAAATTTTTATATGGATCAAACCCATAGGTTTGGAGATAACTTGGTAATGATTTTATTCCATTAGGTTTTAGGGTTCTGGATTTATTTTCCAAGTGTTTAAATTTCAAGATACATTCATTGAGGAATGCATTTCTCTTGATTTGTTTGTTGGTTTCAAACTTTAATTAAATTTTGTTCAAGATGGGATTTTAAGTTTCCGTTTAAAAACAAAAAATTCTTTTCACCCTAAATTTCAACAATTATTTATTTTGTTTATTTATTTTTCACATAACAAGATTTGGAAAATCTTGGGATGTGACATAGCAGGACCAATGGCTCACCACGGTTGCTGAGGGAGGGTCGGAGAGGCCAGGCGAGGTCAGACGCGGCCGGATTCGACGGGGACGGTGGCGGAGCTTGTCGAAGACAGAGGGTTCGATTGCGCCGATAGGGGGATCTCCGGCTTGTGCGTGAGGGGGCAATCGACCTAATCGACGACGGCAGTCACGATGGTGGCCTCGAACTGGGGAGGGGAGGCCGAGAACGATGGGAACGGCGAGGTCCTGGCTGGAGATAGGGTTCGTCTTCGACGCGCGATCAACACACAGCCGGGGAGAGGGGAATATGGGGATGAGGAGAGAGGGCAGAGCACGGCGTGGCGGTCTTATCTCCTCTTCGGCGCGGCGACGGCGGCGCTGGCGACAGCGAGCTGCTTCCAGGATTCATCGGCGAGGAGGACGACGGTGTTAGGTGGCCGAAGGGGTACGGGCCTAACTTGGGCCGGGTGCTGGGCTGCAGGAGGCTGCTGGCTGGCTACAAGGAAGGAAAGAGAGAAGTGGGCCGGTTGGGCTGCACGGCCTGGCTACTATCTGTTGCTCTTTTTTTCCAGTAAAATTCTTTTCTTTTTTCTGTTTTGTATTTTCATATCAAATCTGTTTTGAGTGATTTGAAAATACTAGAGGGGTTTTAGCAAACATTCAAAATACTGTAGGGCCCTTTAGTCCAATAAGGCTCCAAACATTTTGGATTTTTCAAATATTTTCAAAACCACTTGAATTATTTTCAAATAAAGAAAGGGAGAAATTACGGTTTAGAGATTTATTCTATTTCTTTCTTGCATGAATTTTGAAATAGATGGTGCTCATGATGCTCAATCAAACCCTAATGTAGATTAACTAAAACTGGGGTGTTACATAAACCTAACCACAGCCTTAAACTCTGAGATCCTACACTCCCTTGTGCAAAGGTGTATTAACGGGGGTTCAGGTTTCTGTCACTCCGGCAACCCCACAATTAGTAGACAAATACACAATGCATTCCCCTAGGCCCATAAATGGTGAAGTATCATGTAGTCGAAGTTCACATGACACCACTAGAAGAATAGCACCACAACTTAAATACTAAACCATTGAATAATAACTCAACACAAATCCACTACTAACAACATGACTTCTCCCATGTCCTCAAGAACTAGACGAACTACTCACAAGACATCATATGGATCAAGATCAAAGATGATATGGTAATGGATAACAATCTGAACATAAGCAATAATCCAATGGTTCCACTCACAAGCATCAACTACAATAGTAATTAACACTGGGAAAGTTTCCCCTAAGAACTAATGCAAGATCCAACACAATTGTTATAGCGGGATGAAGTGGTGATGATGGTGCTGATGAAGATGATGGTGTGGATGATGACGATGATGATCCCGATGAAGTCTAGCTTGACCATGGTTTTTATGGCGATGATCTCCCCTCTCCGGGAAGGAATTTCCCCGGCAGAAATATGTCTGCCGGAGAGCTCTTTCTCTCTCGGTGTTTTCCGCCCCACAGAGGCGGCAGAAATCTTTCAGTGGTCGCTCCCCTGGTATTAGGGTTCCAAGAGGAATATATAGGCGAGAGGGCAGAGTCGGAGGCCGGACAGGTGGGCCACACCTGCCCTAGGCGCTGCGGCTTCCTTCGTCTTCTGGGAAAATATAATTTTCCAATATTTTTCTGGTATGTTTCTGATCTTCGCGAAATTGCATCAAGACACCTCTTTTTCCATCAGAAACCTGACTCCGGTAGTCCATCCTCCAAGAATCATCCAACATGCAAAAACATAGGAAAATACATAAATAACACCTCATAATAAGAAATATATCAATGAACAGAGGCAAATTCTGATATAGAATGGTGATGCAGATTGGACGTATCAACTCCCCCCAAGCTTAGACCTTCGCTTGTCCCCAAGCAAAAACTGAGCTCAGTAAACATGTACACGGGTTTATGGAGTGAAGTGTCGATGAAAGAGTACGGACAATAAGCATCACACTTACCATTACACAACGCATAGAAGAAAGCAACTCACCATTATATAACTTAGCTTGCAACAAGTACAAGAGTCACAATAGAGATGCATAATGATAAATCATAATTGCAATGGGCAAACTCTTGTTCTTGGTCAGAGAATAGCTGGCAAACAATTTCACAAATAAAGCTTTTGAAGAAATTTTAAAACAGGAGTACTCTTTGCTCAAAAAAAAGTTTTTCATAATGATGGCTTTCAAAGTAATACTCAATAGATAAGAGTCTTGTGCAAACAAGGAAGATAGAGAACATGAGTGAATAGATAACCAAACGTTCTCGAGGACACATGGTAATTCTGTCAAGTGCTTTCGATTTAAATAGTTGAGTACTCTTCTTTGGTGTTGTAAGTGTTGTGTGGGTGAACCTATGATAATGTACCAACCTTACTTGGACTAATACGTACTTGTGATTAAACCCCCTGCAAGCATGTGCAACTACAGGAAAGCAATTAAGATATAAACCTAACCACAGCCTTAAACTCTAAGATCCTATACTCCCTTGTGCAAAGGTGTCCTAACGGGGGTTCGGGTTTCTGTCACTCCGGCAACCCCACAATTAGTAGTAAAATACACAATTCATTCCCCTAGGCCCATAAATGGTGAAGTATCATGTAGTCGACGTTCACATGACACCACTAGAAGAATAGCACCACAACTTAAATACTAAACCATTGAATAATAACTCATCACAAATCCATTACTAACAACATGACTTCTACCATGTCCTCAAGAACTAGACGAACTACTCACAAGACATCCTATGGATCAAGATCAAAGATGATATGGTAATGGATAACAATCTGAACATAAACAATAATCCAATGGTTCCACTCACAAGTATCAACTACAATAGTAATTAACACCGGGAAAGTTTCCCCTAAGAACTAATGGAAGATCCAACACAATTGTTACAGCAGGATGAAGTGGTGATGATGGTGCTGGTGGAGATGATGGTGTGGATGATGATGATGATGATGATCCCGATGAAGTATAGCTTGACGATGGTGTTGATGGTGACGATCTCCCCTCTCTAGGAAGGAATTTCCTCGGCAGAAATTTGTCTGCCAGAGAGCTCTTTTCTCTCGGTGTTTTTCGCCCCGCAGAGGCGGCGGAAATCTTTCTATGGTCGCGCCCCTAGTTTTAGGGTTCCCAGAGGAAGATATAGGCGAGAGGGCGGAGTCGGAGGCCGGCCAGGTGGGCCACACCTTCCCTAGGCGCGGCCTAGGGGGGACCCGCGCCTAGGGGGACCCGCACCTAGGGGGTGTGGGCCCCCTATGGCCTAGCTACGCCTCCCCTTCTGGCTTCCTTCGTCTTCTGGGAAAATATAATTTTCCAATATTTTTCTGGTATTTTTCTGATCTTCGCGAAATTGCATCAAAACACCTCTTTTTCATCAGAAACCTGACTCCGGCAGTCCATCCTCCAAGAATCATCCAACATGAAAAAACAGAGGAAAAGACATAAATAACACCTCATAATAATAAATATATCAATGAATAGAGGAAAATTATGGTATAGAATGGTGATGCAAATTGGACGTATCAACTCCCCCCAAGCTTAGACCTTCGCTTGTCCCCAAGTGAAAACTGAGCTCAGTAAACGTGTCCACAGGTTTATGGAGTGAAGTGTTGATAAAAGAGTATGGACAAGAAGCATCACACTTGCCATTAAACAACTCATAGAAGAAAGCAACTCACCATTATATAACTTAGCGTGCAACAAGTACAGGAGTCACAATAGAGATGCATAAAGATAAATCATAATTGGAATTGGAAAACTCTTGTTCTTGGTCAGAGAACAGTTGGCAAACAGTTTCACAAATAAAGCTTTTGAAGAAGTTTTAAAATAGGAGTACTCTTTTCTCAAAAAAAGTTTTTTTCACAATGATGGCTTTCAAAGTAATACTCAATAGATAAGAGTCTTGTGCAAACAAGGAAGATAGAGAAAATGAGTGAATAGATCACCAAATGAATGCTTGAAACACAACAACTCAAATTCTTGCTGAAGATAGAGAGGAAGTAGGTTTACTGACTCAACTTAGAAAATAGGAGAAAGGTCCCGTCATACAGGGAAGCAGGTATTTCAAGTTCATAAAGAGCTTCCAAAATATTATGGTACTTACTAGCTTTGAGCCCTCATTGCCCCTATCATAAGCATCTTGAGATGATTAAGGTTAAAGTGAACAAGGATGGAGTATATGCTTGACGAAATATAAGTTGGCAATCTCATGTCCCTTGAGTACGAGGGCCGCTATACTCAACTTTGGTCACCGGTAAGTTCTTGTCATTGTAAGTACATGTGTATCATAAAGAACCGCCAACGGGGTACCCCTTGCACATGGTACAGGAGCTATCCCATAACCAAAATTACAAGGTAAGCAGACAATGAGCATCTCAGCGATCTTTTTATTTACTATGTGCATAACTTTTTATTGAGGATGCTTCACAAAATGATCATTATGGTGATGCTGCAAGTTTCCACCATGATTAGGCATGGCTTAGGCTAGCGGCCCAGGCGTTTCTCTAACACACATACATCACTCCATGGACTTACAAGCTCCCTTTTTATTTCACACCGTTGACATACGCAAACAAACGATCATGATATCAACTGGATGAGTATCCATAAGTGTTGAAAGCGTTCCCCGTGACAGCACAGTTCTGCTAATCCCAACGCATAGATGCAAGCATATACAACTTCGATGACACAATGGTTCAAGTTTATTAGGGGCAAGAAAATAAGGTGTGCCATCAAGTTCGTGAGAGCTTTACTAACTATTTTTCACATAACAAAATAGTTTTTAATTCGAAAGATAGATGAAGCTTGAGAATTTGCTTGGAATAGCAATAATGCTAATAGGTAGATATGGTGGACACAAATGGCACAGGTTTTGGTTCAAAGGGGTTGGAAACATGAGAAGTATGCCTTCTCAAAACAGATTTTTGGCTAGCAAGGCTAGGTATCAAGCAAAAGAGTTGAAAGAAACAAGCAAACCTACAAGTGATAAAGCCAAACACGCACTCTTCCTTGAAGACACAAAAGATCTTAAATAAAGAATACTAAGCTTATGAGCTAATCAAGAAAGAAAATAAATGATACAAAATACCTGTAAGCTTTTTCTCTTTTTCTTTCAAACCTCAAAAAGTGTTCCTACTGACCAGAGATCGGTTTGCCAAAACCATTTTAGATTTACTTGATGCTCCCAAAGTGATGCCAATACTGATCAACAAGATCAATCATATAATAGAGATTGCAAACTAAAATAAGAAGTACAAAAAGTAAAAGATGGAACTTCTCATTAATATTCCATAAAGGCACTCACACTGAGGGATACATAGATAATCAACTAAAGGAGAGATACTTCCACATGCAAACCAACCTATAAGATAACTTCTCTACCAAAGATATAGATCTTATAAAAAGGTAAAAGATAGAAAGATAATCATGTGATACCGCGGCACTCCCCCAAGCTTGGAACAAGCCAAGGGGATGCCAAACCTAGTGACGAATTACTCCTTCGGTGGGGGTGGTGTTCCCTTGTATAGGGTAAGAAAATCCTCCAGCATCTTACGAAGCCTGTTATTCTCCTCTTGAAGTAAATCCACCTTCATCCTCAAAGCACGGTAGTTGTCACAAAACTCATCAGTGGTTCGAAGGGCTTCCACTGCCTTAGGGTAGGATCTGAAGTCTGGAACGAAGGCTATCATCCCCTGCATGTTACGAGAAAAATCACATCAAGTGTTAATTGCTCCTAAAAAAGTAAGTCTCCTTGCCATTGACCTTGCGGCAGATTGTCCCTCCATCTTAACTTCCTCCTCGACGCTCCAATCCATGTCTTCGCGCCTAGCAGCGATCCTTTCCTCTTCCACGGGCTTCTTGCCTTTGTCGTTGGCGGAGACCATGGTGCTCTAAACTAGAGAAGATTTCCTGACAAAAAAAGATTGAAACAAAAACACGACAAGAACACGATGCATGAACCTTGGGGGATCCGGGGGTTATATATTACGAAGTTTCAATGCATAAGGAAGGTGATGATATGAAAACGAGGCGGAGACGGAGCTCGGAGGGCTCACACCCCCTCTAGGCGTGGCTAGCTGGGGCCCGTGCCTAGGGTGGGTGTGGCCACCCCGGCCTCCGTTTCCTCCTCTTCTTCGTCTCGTAACCTTCCGTATGTAATAAAAACATCAAAAATATAAAAAGATAGGGTGTTCACGAACCTTCTGTTTTCCCCACTTTTACCTATTCAAAGACGGACTCTGCAGATTCCTTTTCTCCTTCTCCTGGAAATTTCTTTCATGCAAGGCATTACACAAACCTCAATGGAAACATTAGCGTAAGAAAAAACAATAAACCTTTAGGTTCACACTTCAACTGAAATCCATCAAAACAAAGGCTTATGTAAGAGGCAAATGCAAATGATGGCGGAAATCCGTCAAAACAGACCAGCAGGTAAAGATTGATTTTTTTGAAAACCTTCTGTTGCTCAAATCAAAAGGTACAAAACTAATGAAAGTTGGGTAACAACTTGGAGAACAAGCACAGAAAAATACAGCTCCACCCGAAATACTGAGCTCCCTCACGAATTTTTACAATGCAGCACAAAAATCTACCCTAGGACAGGCACTTTTCACAACTCCTCTACTTCTCAAAAGTAGTTGAACTTGACACAAAAACCAAAATAAAATGGATAAGGAGCGGTTATTACTGAGGTAATAACTTCCAAGACTCAACCAAACTCTTGGGTTATCTACCAACAAGTAATTTTCTTTAATGCCTTTAAGTTAGGCTCAAAAGTTTAAAAGATGCTCACATAGGAGATAAATATCTGAAGTGAAAGAGAGCATCAACAAGCAAATAATGAACACATTTTATTCTAACCCACTTCCTATGCATGGGGGTGTCATGAGAAAACAAATTGTTGAAACAAAAATCCACTAGCATAGGAGGACAGAACAGATTCAAATTCAAAGCTTTCAACATAAAACGGGGAAACTTAACACTATTGAGATGCATAAAACCATGTTTCCCTCTCTCATAATAACTTTCAGTAGCACTTTGAATAAATTTGACAATATAACTGTCACTGGCAATGACTTTATTATTATAATTAGCATACTTACAGTCATCAAAAAGAGGTCCAAGGTCATACACTGGATCAATAGAAGCAAGTTGTTCCATCCTGAAATCTTTATTAGGCAAGCTATTTTCACAAGGAGCCTTAGCAAATTTGGAAAATTTAAACTCATAAGAATCTCCATCGAACTTAGTCAAAACTTTTTCCTTTTTACAATCTATAATAGCTCCACAAGTGTTCAAGAAGGGTCTACCAAAAATGATACGGCAAGTTTTGTTAGCCGCTGAATTAAACACTAGAAAATTAGCAGGATATTTAATATTACCACAAAGAACCTCAACATCTCTTACAATACCAATAGGGCAAATGGTCTCCTTATTAGCAAGGTGAATAACCACATCAATGTCCTCAAGCTCACATGGACCAACTTCATGCATAATTTCCCTGTAAAGCTCATAAGGAATAACACTAGAACTAGCACCAATATCACATAAACCATAGTAGCAATGATCACCAATTTTAACAGAAAGCACAGGAACACTAGATTTTCTAGCTTTACTAGGATGAGAGATAATATTAGAAGAGTCTTCATAGAGGACAATGTGCTCATCCTCAATATTTCTAGTGACAGGCTCTTTCACAATAGTTACCACAGGTTCAGTATTCATTTGCTCATCAGGTTCCACAGTTTTCTTTGTACCTTTGTTATTCACACTAATCATCATAGAGTACTCCTTTACCTTAGCTGGGAAAGGGATTTTCTCAACATAAGGTTTAGGCACAATATGATTAGTAGTACAAACTTCGGTGCTTCTAATAGGAACGTGACTAACAACATCTTTATAAGATGCATGGTACTTGTTCCACTTCTTTTGGGCAATTTCTATGTAAGAGGCAAAGGCTTTAAAACAATTGGCAATACTTTGGTAATCAATACCAAACTCATTACTAATATCATGGAAGTCATCAGTTCCCATAAAAGATCTTATGCATTCATAATCATAGTTTATACCTGACTTTCTTCCTTTGTCATTCTCCCAAGCTTCAGTGTTCTCTTGAATATGGTCTAGGGGATCCCATTTAGCTTCTTCCTTCATACGTGTGAATGATTCAGCACATGAAGCATCTAGTAAATCTTTATCATGAAGAGAAAGCCTAGCATAAAAGTTATTGATAATAATATTGTTAGGGAGTTCATGAATAGGACATTTAAGCATTAGTAACTTCAATCTCCCCCAAGCTTGAGCTGTACTCTATCCATCACGAGTCCAAAAGTTATATATCAGATTTTTATCCTTATGAATCTCGCTGGGAGGATAAAATTTAGAATAAAAGAGAGATGTCATTTCCTCCCGTTCCATGGATTGTCCATTCTTTAGCAGCTTATACCATTCTTCAGTTCTCCCTTTTAAGGATATAGAGAGTAACTTCTTCTTCACCTATTCAGTTGTGATACATGTTGGAGATATGCCCTAGAGGCAATAATAAATGTAGTTATTATTATATCTTTGTGTTTATGATAAATGTTTACATTCATGCTATAACAGTATTAACCTGAAACATTAATACTTGTGTGATTTGTAAACTAAATTAGAGTCCCTAGTAAAGCCTCTTTATAATACTGGCTTGTTAGTTAATAGATGATCGTGGTTTCCCGATCATGAACATTGAGATGTTGTTAACAACAAGATCATATCATTAGGAGAATGGTATGATGGACATACTCCTATAGATAAGCATAGCATAAAGATCAAGTCATTTTAATAGTTTAATTGCTCTAAGCTTTCTGATACATAGTAACCTAATTCCTTCTTACCATGAGATCATGCTAATCACCATCACCGGAAGTATGCTTTGATGACATCAAACACCACACCATAACTGGGTGGTTATAAAGGTGGCATTGAGTGTTCAGAAAGTATGGGTTGAGACACATGGATCAAGAGTAGGATTTGTCCATCCATATGACGGATAGATATACGTTGGGCCCTCTCGGTGGAATGTCATCCAATTATCTTGCAAGCATGTGACTGGCTCATAAGGGATCACATATCACGGGAACGAGAAAAGAGTACTTATCAGTAACGAGGTTGCACTAGGTATGCAGAGATACCGATGATCAAAACTTCGGATAAGTAAACTATCGTGAGACAAAGGGAAATTGGTATCGTATGTAAGTGGTTCATTCGATCGCAAAGTAATCGTAGAAATATGTGGGAGCCATATGAATTTCCAGATTCCTCTATTGGTTATTGATCCGAGAAGTGTCTCGGTCATGTCCGCATAATTCACGAACCGTAGGGAGACACACTTAAGGATTTGATATTGTTGAGTAGTTATGGAATGATGAGTAAGAGACCGAATGTTGTTCGAAGTCTCGGATGGGATCTGAGATATCACGAGGAGATCCGGAATGGTCCGGATAATAAGATTCATATAAGGAAAGTCTTGTTTCGGAGTTCGGGAATGATTGCGGTGTTTTCACCAGGAATGTTCTAGAAGGGTCCGGAAGGTCCGGCACTCCGGAGGGGAAGGGTACATGAATGTGTCATGACAATATGGAATGGTTGCATCATGTACTAGGTCACTTGGATGGGCAAAATAAAGAGAGAAATCAAATTGAAGTTTGAAAGTCAAACGCCAATTTGAAAAAGTCAAATCTCAAGTTTGCTTGGTGGAGGGGGAGTAGGAAACCTACTTGGGGAGGAAGTCCTCTCCCTCCACCCGCCGGCCAAGGAGTATGAGTTGGAGGAGGACTCCCTCCTCCCAACTGACCACCCTCCACCTATATAAGGAGGGGTAGGGCTTCCCCCTACCCTCACACCTAAAACCCTAGCTCTGGTGCCTCCACCTCCAAGTGCAGCCGCCGCTTAGGGTTTCCCCTCCAACTCGGCGACTTGGGGCTTCCCCAAGCTCTAGCCGCCGGCCACACCCTCCCCTTGGTGCCCTCTAAACCCTATATCACCAAGGGCTCTCTCATACTTCACCATACTCGCTTCGGCTTAAGGCGAAGCCCTACGAGATCTTCCCTCTACTTCCGACACCACGTCGTCGTGCTGCCGGAATCACGAGGAGAGTGCTACAACCTCCGCTGCCTGCTGGAACAAGGGAGAGGAAGGTCTTCATCGAGTACCGAACGTGTGACCGACTGCGGAAGCGCTGCCGGAACACAGCGCCGGAAGGATCGTCTATGCGATCTTGAGATCGGCAAGTGTACGACTACATCACCCACGAGAATCTGCTCTCATTAACCACTTTGGAATCTTCGAGGGTGAGTTCCTCTATCGACTCGTTGCTACAATCTAGTAGATAGATCTTGGCTTGTTTGTGTGCATGCGGTAGAAAATTTTTGTTTTCCATGCTACGAACCCCTACAATACCTACACACTTAAACAACCCGCATAATTCATGGATAAAAAGCAAATGATCACCAGGATGGACAATTACATCCCCTAAATAATAATTATCCATAACACAATCAACAATACGTGTAGGTATCTTAAAAGGATCTATCTCAACAGGTGGTGGTTCATCTACTACCCTAACAGTGGTAGTAGTTTTCCCAAACAGAAAACCAAGTGGGTTATCCATATTGGAAACAAAGTAACAAATAGAAACAAAAAGCAATACTCACAGTAGAAGTTTCATTTACCAGTTCCACTCTTAAATAGCGCTTCACTCCCCGGCAACGACACCAGAAAATAGTCTTGATGACCCACAAGTATAGGGGGTGTATCGCAGAACTTTCGATAAATAGGAGTGTCGATCCCAATGAGGAGCAGAAGGTGTTGACTAGTGGTATGGAGCAAGAAATCTCTGTAAATACTTAGCAACGGATTTTTAGGGGCTTTCTGATAAGGCAACAAAACAAAGTGCAAGTAATAAACAACAACGAACAACTGCAGCAAGTGGCCCAATCCTTTCTTAGCAAAGGACAAGTCGGTGGAGATACTTATAAGGACCAAACGTTCTCGAGGACACATGGGAATTCTGTCAAGTGCTTTCGCTTTAAATAGTTGAGTACTCTTCTTTGGTGTTGTAAGTGTTGTGTGGGTGAACTTGTGCTAATGTACCGACCTTACTTGGACTAATACATACTTGTGATTAAACCCCCTACAAGCATCCGCAACTATAGGAAAGCAATTAAGATATAAACCTAACCATAGCCTTAAACTCTGAGATCCTACACTCCCTTGTGCAAAGGTGTATTAACGGGGGTTCAGGTTTCTGTCACTCCGGCAACCCCACAATTAGTAGACAAATACACAATGCATTCCCCTAGGCCCATAAATGGTGAAGTATCATGTAGTCGAAGTTCACATGACACCACTAGAAGAATAGCACCACAACTTAAATACTAAACCATTGAATAATAACTCAACACAAATCCACTACTAACAACATGACTTCTCCCATGTTCTCAAGAACTAGACGAACTACTCACAAGACATCATATGGATCAAGATCAAAGATGATATGGTAATGGATAACAATTTGAGCATAAACAATAATCCAATGGTTCCACTAGCAAGCATCAACTACAATAGTAATTAACACTGGGAAAGTTTCCCCTAAGAACTAATGCAATATCCAACACAATTGTTACAGCGGGATGAAGTGGTGATGATGGTGCTGGTGGAGATGATGGTGTGGATGATGATGATGATCCCGATGAAGTCTAGCTTGATGATGGTGTTGATGGCGACGATATCCCCTCTCCGGGAAGGAATTTCCCTGGCAAAAATCTGTCTGTCGGAGAGCTCTTTCTCTCTCGGTGTTTTCTACCCCGGAGAGGCGGCGGAAATCTTTTGTGGTCGGTCCCCTAGTATTAGGGTTCCGAGAGGAAGATATAGGCAAGATGGCAGAGTCGAAGGCCGGCCAGGTGGGCCACCCCTGCCCTAGGCACGGCCTAGGGGGACCCGTGCCTAGGAGGGTGTGGGCCCCATGTGGCCTAGCTATGCTTCCCCTTCTAGCTTCCTTCGTCTTCTGGGAAAATATAATTTTCCAATATTTTTCTAGTATTTTTCTGATCTTCGTGAAATTGCATCAAAACACCTCTTTTTCCATCAGAAACGTGGCTCCGGCAGTCCATCCTCCAAGAATCATCCAACATGCAAAAACTGAGGAAAAGACATAAATAACACCTCATAATAAGAAATATATCAATGAATAGAGGAAAATTATGATATAGAATGGTGATGCAAATTGGACGTATCACTTAGGGCTTTCGAAGATAGAACCGTTCTTACCTATGAACATGGAACCACAACGAGGATAACCAAATTATTAACAACTCGTTATAAATTAGATATTGACTATAGTAGGAGAGACAGACACCCGCTAGCCACTAAAGCAAAACCAGTTGCATATCAAGCGTGGAACAGGTCTCATGTGCGAGGACATGTAAAGTTTGTCCGGGCCGCTTCATCCACTATGCCACCAATATCCAAAGTACAACCAAGAAGAAATAACATGATCATCATCACCCACATACTCATATGTGTACTACCCGTTCAAAGCATCTACGCATAGATCCGGCTCTGATACCACTGTAGGGTTCGCAGCATAGAAAACAAAAAAATTCCTACGATGGGAACAACTATGTACCAAGATCTATCTACTAGATACAAGCACCGGGTGGATATACATCCATAGATAACATACCCTTGTAGACCGACAAAGTTTATCGAGGTTGTACTCGTGGATGATGTAGACGAACGCTTGTCGATCTCAAGATCGAGAAGAAGTCCAGCACCGCAAATCAGCAGCACATCCGTGCTCGCACACATGTCCAAGACACCTAGAAACCTCCGCCTCCTCGCTCCAGCGATGCAGCGGAAGCAACAAATCTTTCCAAATGAAAAGCCACCAGGAACATGTATCTCGCTAGTCCGAGACCATGGGGGATAAACTAGAGGGGGAGAGATCCTTCACGAGGAGGTGTATGTATGAGAGAGGGAGAGGGGGCTGTATATAGGAGGAGGGGGAACCACAAGGGGGTGGCCGACGCATGGGGGATGCCCCCTTCCCCTCCCTCCATTCATGTGGGTGGATCTTCCACTCACAAAATGCCCCTTCATTTCTCCACTCAAAAAACCCTCTCATATTCCCATTAAATTTCCACCAAATTTAATGTAATCTCTCTTTAAATAAAACTCCTTTTATTTATTTATTCATAATTTTGTCAATTACATTAATTAAAAAACATTCACATAAACCCCCTTGCTAGTATTCTATTTCACATGCAAAAACACTTTTAGCAATTTCACCTGAAACAATTCCGGTGTCTAGTGAAATAAATTCCTGCGCTTTGTAAATCTTTTCGTCTAGAAACTATTTGTTTCAAATGGTGTCAGGGTATCTTAAGTGTGTCACCCTATGGTTCGCGAGTAATGCGGACATGATCGAGACCCCTCTCAGATCAATAATCATAAGCGAGACCTAGAGATCCATACTGACTCCCACACATTCAACGATGACTTCTTGTGATTGTGAGAACCTTTTACGCTAGTAACTTAATCCCTTTGTCTCGTGATATATTACATGTCCTAGATTCAATCATCGGTATCTTCATACCTAGTTCGATCTCGTTACCAACATGTACTCTTTTCTTGTTCCCGTAATATAACATTCTAGTGATCACATCACTTGCTTGCAAGTTAACTAATGTGATATCACCGAGAGGGCCCAGATTATATCTCTCCATCATCGGGATGGAAAAATTCCACTCTTGATCCATGAGCCTCAACATAACACCTTCGTAGCACTAGACCCATCTTTATAGTCACTCTGTTACAGTGTGACGTTTGATGTTATCAAGATACTCTTCTAGTGTTAGTGATTGACATGATCTCATGGTCTAAGGATTAGGATTACTTAGTATGATGTTATAGCAATATAAACACAATGACTTTGATCGTAATGCTATACTTCGGATGAATGTTCATCACACCATTCCAATAATTTTGTGACCTCGTTATTAACAACATCCAATGTCCATGATCAGGAAACCTTGACCATCTTGTTAATCAACGAGCTAGTTTATAAGAGAGGCATAACTAGGAACTTTCCATTTGTTTATTAAACAAACATGTATTAACGTTTCTGTATTAATACAATTATAGCATGCAAAATAAACATCTATCATATACTTAGAATATACATAGTACTTTATTATTGCCTCTCATGGCATATTCCCTTCAGGCCATACTTCTTTTTTGGAGATGTTTAATGAGACGGAGGTGCATATTTTCGAGCCTCCACTTGGTCCATACGGAGACATGGAGGTGACCGAGGTTGACAAGGAGGACGAGGAGGTGACCGAGGTTGATGAGGAGGTGATCGAGGTTGATGCGTACAAAGCTGCGAAAATGAGGAAGAAGGGGGTCATGAACTACACCGACATGGAGGACACCACGTTGTGCCGTGCTTGGGCTGTGGTTGGCCTAGATGTGGTGTCGGGTAGGGATCAAACAGGGAAGCGCTATTGGCAGCACATCAAGGATCAGTTCTTGAAGATGATTCTGCGGATGAAACCACCAGTGTATCGCTCCTTCCGATCCATTCAAGGTTGTTCGGAGGTGATCAAACCAGAATGTAGCCGGTGGACATCTACAATGGATCAAACCGTCCAGAATCCTCCTAGTGGCACAACTATCGACCAATATGTGAGTGTATTGTTCTCATCACATATGTTAATTACTGTTTAGTGTTCATAGCTTTGTGATTTCATTATTGTTTTTTCGGTGTAGGAACGCATTGTTGATGCAAGGTATAGAGACATGAAGGGAAACAACGGCAAGAGCTTCGTGTTCAAACATTGCCATGATGTCCTCAAACATCTTCCCAAGTGAAAGTTGAGGGACCAAGAAATCCCAGCAAAAAAATGTGCAATGAGTCAAATGGATGATAGTGAAGATGAGGAAGGGAGAAACAATATGCCAGAGGGAAACAAGAAGGCGAAGGAGAGGATCAAGATGGATGCCAAGGGTGCAATGTTGAGGGACAAGTTTGATCAAATGATGAAGTCCAAGGAGTCTATGGCAGCCAAGACATTGGAGGTCAATCTTTCCATGACCGAGAAGAAGAAAGAGGTGAAGATTGCAAAGGTGGAAGCCTCGCGATAAGAAGCAAGGCTCAAGATCGTGGTGGAGGAGAAAAATATCAAGCTAAAGCAAACCAAGGCAATGAAGGAGATGTTGGCTAAAGAGAGGGAGATAATGATTATGTCCACAAAGGACATGAATGATCAGCAGTTGGAGTGGTGAAAAGATGCCACCGTAGAGAACATGGAGAGAAGAAGGCTAGCTTGTGGAGGTCGTAATGGAGGAGGCCACGGTGATCAAGGAGACACCTCCATTGCTTGACCTATTTCATTAATTGTGTGCAAGGTGATAAACATTGCCCAACATTGATTTGGGTTGAACTATTCACGGTGATTTGATATAAAACCATGAACATGTTGCATTTTCATATGTAAAACTGACTAAAACCCTAATCTATGGGTTAGGTGTTGGAGATATGCCCAAGAGGCAATAATAAAGTGGTTATTATTATATGTTTGTGTTTACGGTAAATGTTCACATCCCATGCTATAATTGTATTAATAGGAAACATTAATACTTGTGTGTTTTGTAAACATAAAAGAGTCCCTAGTGAGCCTCTTGTTAAACTAGCTTGTTGATTAATAGATGATCATGGTTTCCTAGTCATAGACATTGGATGTTATTAATAACAAGATCATATCATTAGGAGAATGATGTGATGGACACACACCCAAAGTAAGCATAGCATAAGATCAAGTCATTAAGTTTGTTTTGCTACAAGCTTTCAAATACATAGTAACCTAATCCTTCGACCATGAGATCATGTTAATCACCATAACCAGATGAGTGCTTTGATGACATCAAATGCCACTTTTGTAACTGGGTGGTTATAAAGGTGGCATTGGGTATTCTGAAAGTATGTGTTGAAGCACAAGGATCAAGAGTGGGATTTTTCCATCCAAATGACAGATAGATACACTCTGGGCCCTCTCGATGGAATGTCATCCAATTGGCTTGCAAGAATGTGACTAGGTCACAAGGGATGTCATATCACGGAACGAGTAAAGAGTACTTATCATTAACGAGGTTGAACTAGGTATGAAAATACTGATGATCAAACCTCAGATAAGTAAAGTATCGCGCGGCAAAGGGAATCAGTATCATATGTAAATGGTTCATTCAATCACGAAGTCATCATTGAATATCTAGGAGCCATTATGGATCTCCGGGTACCCCTATTGGTTATTGATCGGAGAGGAGTCTCGATCATGTCTTGTAGAGGTCCCAACCTTTAATAAGGTAGAGATCCATGTGTTTACAATGCTAGTCCCTGGATCAATAGCTAGCATCCACAGTTAAGATGTAATATCAAGAAACAAAGGTCATAATACAACTTTATAACCAGGAATAAAATAATTTATTACATCTTACATAGCTCATTTGGCTATCTCATTATAATGCAGCAGAATATAACTATAGCACGGAGTCCTTCATCTTCAAAGTGCCACAGGCAATCATGTTGGTTGTAGACTTGTAATCCTAATTCAACACACTTCACAAACATCAAACAAACCTGCAACATAATAAGTTACAGCCACAAGGGTCAATACATTTGAATTGTATTGGCAAGTGATACTATGGTAGTATAGTGGAGTCTATCATCTATATGCATTTGGCTAGGTGGAGCTTAGGCTTGCTTTGCTCAAAATAGATTTTTCTTATCCTTTGAAAAACACTAAGATTTTGTTTGTCAAAAATCACCCAAGGCATCTCCCAATAGAAATTGGTGATCCTTCAACCCTTGTTCAACCACAAAATTTTAACTTAGAAATTGGGATGAGGAGATTCTTGATAGCTTCCATGTCTTGATGCTCAAATTGTCCTTTGCCAGGGACATGGCTAAGTACTTAGATTTTACACTCTGCAGAGGTGGTGCACTTTCCCGACAAGACTTGGTTTCACCAAGACAAGATCTTTCAGAAGCCTTCCCTTAGACCAGAATGGACGCGCTCCAACCTATCAAACCCCTACCACCAACTGTCCATTTGGCTAAGTTATTGCAACCTATATGATCCAGGTAGAGCCCATAATGCCAAGTGGCTGCACTTGAAGCTTCTCAACATTTGACATCTCAAATCTCTTTGTTCCTGGGTGGCATTCCACAAGTGAGATACCAAGTTTTCCCTAGCATACTGGACTTGGTGATGCCCAAGTTTTCCCTAGCATACTGGACTTTCATAACCACTCAACACAAACCATTCTTTCCATTCCACCCAGGTGTTTCATTCACTTAGTTGTTTTATTAAACAAAATCACAAGTCCTTGACTTAGAAATATTCCATAGCATGAATATAATCCACCCTTGTTTTCTACTAGCTAGGCTAAGCATGATAGTAATAGGAATCTTAACTTAGGAAATTTCTACTAAGGTTTCATCTACTAGGATTTCCCATGGCATAGTTTATACTTAGCAAAAATTCCATGCAAGTCCTTCTTAGAAATATCACTAATGCATAGTAAAAATAATGGGACAAAAGTATGAAGCATCACTTGCCTTTTTGGTAGAGAATTATAAGTTCACTCCTTGATCTTGCAATATTCACACTCTTCAAATTCCACTACAAATCAATCAAGCAAGCAAATATTCAAGCTACCATTCAAGCAATTCATCACATAAAATAATAGAAACAAAACAATGCATGCAAGTATGCCAAAAGATTGTTTTTTTTTGGAAAAGTGGTTTATAAAAGTGGTAAAACCATTTGCAAAAGATTTTACCTATAAACCATTTTTAAAACAAATCAATATTTTATGTGGTTGAAAATGCCTTTAGTAAAGCAACAATCTTTATACGGTTCACCAAATACATTTTTAATTCTAAACTTGGTGTTTGGGGTCAGAGAGTTTAAATCAAAACATTTCCCAAAGGTTTTTCTCCAAAATCATTTTTAAACCATAATCAACATTTTTATTTGGCTAGAAATGCTTTTATTCAAAGATTTATTCCTTAGCATATCAAAATAAAATTTTAAAACCAAAAGTTGGTTTATATGGCCAGTAGGTTCAAAAAATCCATTTGCCAGAGATTTTATCACAAAAATAATTTTAGAATGAATTTTATATTCTAAATATTCCTACACAAGTTTCTGCAAAAACAACCACTTTACCAGAAGCAATTTATTAAACAAAGTGTATGGTTGGAAAGTACTTGTCTTGCTGATTCCATTGATATAAAGTTTGCAAAATTTGGACGTGTGGATCAAAAGTTATGAATTTTACAAAATCAAACAACTAATAGACAAGTTTCTGTTTTTAAATCAAAAGGGTGGCCATGTGTCTGTTTCTTATTGGGCCATACTAGTTCGGTTGGATCGACCTCTCTGGTGCGTTGGATCTAAGCTGCAACGCATGGCACAGATCTGTCTATACCTCTTCGATTATGAATCTATCGTGACGCTCGGATCTGGATCCAGTGGCTCACAGCAGCTCGACCTCAGATGGGCGGCGCTGGCACGGCAGCTGGCGGCGGCGCGCTCAGCAAGCGAGGTTGCCGGCGATGCTGGAAGCAAAAGAGACAGGGGAGGGGTTCACCAAGATCGCTGTGCTTTGCTGATGCTTAACGTGTCCTTGTCTGTTGAAGGGACGCTCTAGGTCAGTCGGAATTCCTCGCCGGAGATGTGTCTGGCGTCGGGTGTGTCAGTCGTTTGTCGGAGATGATGCCACGGTGCGCGCTAAGACAAAACCGAAGTGTAGTTAGATGTGTACGATGCTGGGGATCATTCGCGTGTCAACTAGGGGAAAGGGGGCGGTCAGTACATACCGAGGGAGATCGCCGGAGTTGGGAAGGTTCACGGTGGTGCTCGGGCTTCGAAGTTGCCGAGCGTCTGAGGCACGCGCGAGTGAGCTGAGGGTGTAGAGAGAAGCGCCAGGGGATGCGGATCAGACTCGCGTGCACGGGGGGCGAGGAGTGGTCAGACAGCGCCGGAATTGGCCGGACAGCTCGTCGGAGCAGAGAGCGTTCAAGGTCGAAATTAGCTCGGCCTGGGGGCAGAGGGGGTGCAACGTTCAGGGGGAAAGGTGGAGGAGTAGGCGATTTAGTACGCGTGGTCGCGGGGAGGATTAACGAAGCGATTAACGCTAATTGATGATGCCTTCATTGGCCAGAAACGGCAAAGGAGGAACTGGGGCGGGGTCGTCGCGCGGGTGAGGAAGAAAGTTGGGAGGTGGGGTCTGCTTGACAGCGAGAGAGAGAGAGAGAGAGAGAGAGAGAGAGAGAGAGAGAGAGAGAGAGAGAGAGAGAGAGAGAGAGAGAGAGAGAGAGAGAGAGAGAGAGAGAGAGAGAGAGAGAGAGAGAGAGAGAGAGAGAGAGAGGAAGGGTGGGTCTAGGCGGTCAGTGGCGATGCGGGTGGGTTTCTGAGTGGAAAACGGTTCGCTCGGGGGTGAGAGGGAGTGGGCTGCTTGGCCAGTTGGGCTGGGTTTGCTGGGCTGGCTGTTTGTTTCATTTTTTTGTTTTGATCATTTTTCTTTTTCCATTTCTATTTATCTGTTTTGATTTTGTTTAAACTTTTGAAACAACAATTTGATTTCAAACTTCAACCAAACTTTGTGTGTATTCAAATACTGATTAATAATACATTCTGAAGTCAAATTTATAATAACTAGCTGAATGTCCGTGCGTTGCCACGGACGATAAATAAATCGGTCATACCTTATTTCACGAATATGTTTAGTTTTCACCTCACATCTTTATTTTTTACCCTCCATCAAAATACATATATATGAATAACTAACCATTCAATGAATTTTTGACCGTCCAAGCAAAGTCATATCAAGCACTGAATTCCATAAGTAAAGGAACTACAATAGTATACATGACATGCTTATCTATACAATTAAAAAGATTCACGTTGTTGTCAAATTTTTCCGTCTGCCGTTAAATGGCAGTAATTCTAGTAAATCTCTTAATGCAGAAGTGAGCAGGAGATTATCTTTGCAGTTTGTGGATTCAGCCAACAATACCATGGCAACAACGGTGATGGAAACAGTGGTACTGAAAAAATACCTAGTCTGAACCAATATGTGAAGTCAAAGATGTGCAGATCAGCAAATGCCATCGATGATATATTACCAACAAATGATACGCCCCTGGAAAATGGATCAACTGAAAATGGAATAAGAGAACTTCTGAGTGAAAAGGTGTACATAATTAAACTGATCCTTGAACCGAGAGCTACAGAAAAAAGAGAGGCAGAGATGGCGCCAGGAGTAAGAAGGGCTCAAAGTCAACGCATCAAGATTCGCTGAAACAACCAGCGGCATGAGTTCCTCCAAGTCGTTGTCCGGCTTCGTCCCACCCGACGCTGGGATCTTTCGCGCCTGCTAGAATGTCGCCCGGAGAACCGTTTTCCCTGACAAATCCTGTGTTAAAGAACTTTGATAAACACCACAAATGATCTAATGAATATATGAAAGAGGCCAAAAGTACTTATTGTTAAGTGAATTCAGATCTTCAGCCAAGTACGAACTAAGCATCTGAAGCTCCTTGTACAACGCACTCAGATCAAACTCCAGTAATCCAGTATCTGAATGCTTTGTACATTTTGTTTCCTATTCCAATCATCAAAACAAACTAAATATAGTGTCTCAACTTGGATCCCTTGGGTGGCAGCAGCATACATCTTTTCATAACATATTGATTCCTGTGAAGTACTGTAATAAAAATTTGAGACCCAAGTATTGCCTGGTTCAAGGTTAGAAGCATGCAAAGATGTATCTTTTCATACCATTACCACTCAACGACATTTCCTTGCAGGTCGCTGATTCTTGGTATCTTCTGCAGAACATGCCACAGTTAACTATTCGGTCTTGCCAATGTCTTCCTCCTTTTGGGCAATAACAGGTTCTTTGAACCTCTGCCTTCTTTTTTTCATCTTCTCCATTGCCACAAGTATCCGTTTGTTGTCACATTCCCTTGAAGCTCCTTGGTCGCTAGCAACTTTTGACATTCCTGCTGAGCTTGCTTCAATCACCGATCACATAACTGCTTTCCTTGCTTTGTTAAGTTTGCTTGCTGGAACAGTATTCTGATGGTCCTCTTCAATCAGTTCTCCCTCCTCGATGCTTGATCTCATCTTCATTGGTACTTTGGCGTTTTTGTCACGTTTTCTTCTTTAACTCTTGAAAGGCTGAGTCTTGATAGCTTCCATTCAGTTTCTGCGTCTTCTGATGTACATCTTTATGTTTGGAACTATGCAGATCATCGTCTCCAGGAAGACAACCCTCATGATCGCTTTCAACTTCACGCTTTATCTCATTGCCTTGCGGCCGCTTAAACTGCAATATGATGGTAATATAGCATTGGGGAACAACAATCCAGCAGATGGTGAGAGCACGCAAGCATGGAAATTATGGTAAAAGGTACACATCTTACTTAACTGAAATTCCAAATGCAACCAAATACACATCCTGAATAAGGAAGATATTTGTGTTCCACTGTTGAGTAAATAACTGCTCTTCAAGTTTGAAAGGTACTCATCATTAATGTACTATGGACCACCATTCGAGTGCTTCATCACCATCCACATGGCTGGCTGAACTGAAGCACATCAGCACCGCATTCATCCAGCACCACCGTCAGACCAATAGTTCTCAAAAACTCCTAGTAATAATTTTGCTCTGTTTTCGATGGCAGCAACTGCAGAGTGTATTGTATACGGCACGTACGGATTCAGCAGCACCAAATCTCCAGGCAAAACAAACAAAGCATGTACGGAGATCAATCTGAGCACCCAGACCCGACCAATCCCATCCCTTGCGCCCCTACCGTTGCCGGCACACCCAAGTGCTAGCGCCGATGCTTCTTCTCCGGAAGCACTTCGCCTTGTAAACTCCGAGCCACGACGCCCAGATCCGTCGGCCATCGGGTCCATGGCGATGGCCAGCTCATGGCAGAGCGTACGGGAGTGGGGTTGGGGAGAGGATGTGACGGCGGCGCTGCCCATCGCGACCAAATCCGCCACCTGTCGAGCCGTCTCCTCCGTCTGCCGGTTTGTCCCGTCAGCGGGAGTTCCTCCACAAGGGGTAAGGACGGACCTCCTCCAATCGAGTGCTTTGAGGCGGCGGCGGTCCAAGGCCTTTTCCAGTGCGGTGGTGGTGGTGCGGGACCTAGACTGGGGCGACGGCGGCGCAGTAGGTCCCGTTCCTCCCACCGGAGGAGGACGGTGGTGTCGGCAGCAGGGGATCGATCGGGTGGGGCGGAGAACTTCAAGAGATAGAGAAAAAGAGGTTGACCGACTTGGCGGTGGCAGTGCTCGCAATATCCCCAAACTGCGAGGGGTAAAATCGTCAATTCAGGGCAGACGGAAATTCTGAGAGGTAACGAACGGTCCCAATCTTTTTAATAGTATAGATTCTTTTATTCTTTTTAGGGTCTTTTAATTATTTTATAAATAAACATTTGTCCTTATTTCAAATAGGTTTTAATGTGTTTTAAAACTTTGTTTGAAATCCATATTTTTATCAAACCTATTCAATAGGTTTTATTTATTTATTAGGGTGCTAAATAAATCACTTTGAATTATTTATAGTATTTTAATATGATTATTAATCATTTTAATTTGAGAATTTGTTTTTATTCCAATGAAATTCAAATATGGTTTTAATCCCATATAACTTTATTTAAATGATACTTTTATTTCATTTAAGTCAATTAAATAACTCTTATTCCACTTGGGTAAATTCAGATTATTTTTCCCTGATTTAATTAATCTCTTCCATTAGGGATTTTGTCTTTATTCAAATAGAAATAGAATTTGGTTAATGCCATTTTATTTTATTTGAAAAATTCTTTATCCATTTATTTTATTTAGATTTGGATTATATTCATTCCATTTGCTTATGGATTAGGCCAAGATTTAATTTGGTCTTTAAATATCCCTCATTTAATATTTCTTTCTTTATCTTATAAAATCCATATCTTTTTATTTATAGACCCAAACTTGGTGATTCCAATTTGTATAATCTTATTTAATATTTGTTTATCCTTTTAAATGTCTTTTAGGATTATTTACTCACCATTTGTTATGGATTTTAGATAGGTGCTTCATTAGCTTTGGAAATTTACTTTTCCTTATCTTATTAAATTCATAAGATTTTATCTATGGTTCCAAGTTAAGTGAAACCAATTCATATGGATTTATAATATTTCAATTTGTCATTCTTGATCATTTGTAAATGTTTGTTGACAAATTCTTATATGGATCAAATCCATAGGCTTAGAGATAACTTGGAAATGTTTTTCTTCCATTAGGGTTTTAGGGTTTTGGTTTATTTTCCAAGTGTTTAAATTTTCAAGATGCTTTTATAAAGAGAACATTTCACTTGATTTGAATTTGGTTGGATTCAAACATTACTCAAGTTTGTTCAAGATGGGCTTTTTAAGTTTCCATTTAGAAACAAAAAGTTTCTTTTCACCCTAAATTTCAACAATTATTTATTTTTTTTATTTATTTTTTTCACATTACAAAATTTGGAAAATTTTGGGATGTGACATGTCTGCATAGTTCACGAATCATAGGGTGACACACTTAAGGTTCGATGTTTTTTAAGTAGATATGGAATATGAGTTGGAGACCAAATGTTGTTAGGAGTCTCAGATTGGATCCAGGACAACACGAGGAGATCCGGAATGGTCCGGAAAATAAGAATCATATAATGAAAGTTATTTTCCGGGTTCAGAAAAAGTTTCGGTATTTTGACCGGAGCTTATAGAATGTTCTAGAAGGGGCCACCAGTGGGTCCACCACCCTAGGAGGGGCCACATGCGCCGAGGTCCAGCCACACCATGACCCAAGGGGCCCAACTGGCCAGCCCATAAGATTTAGGGCAAAACCCTAAACTGGAAAGGGGGAAACTCCAATCCCTATGTGCGCCGGTCCTAGAGGGAGGATGCCAAGGAGGCTGCCCTAGCCGCACCCCCTCTATTTAAAGAGGGGAGGGGAGGGCACCATCCTTTTCCCTCTCTCCCAACCCTACCCGCCACCACCCTCCCTCCTTCTTCCTTTTGCTCCAGCTTAGGCGAAGCCCTGCAGAAATCTCTCCTCCTCCACCACCACGTCGTCGCGCTGTTGGGATTCTGAGGGGATCTATGTAACATCCCAGCATTAGAGCTTAGAAATAAGCTGAACACAGATGTATGCATTGCATTCATGCATAGAAAATCCGAATAATTTTCGCGCTTTTGAACAAAACTTGTCAAAGTGATTGAAGCTTCTCTCAACTTGATAAAATTGAAGTAGATCATCAAGTTGACTGCGATAAGTTTCAATATGACCATTGCTAAAACCTTCTTTTGGGCAAAGGATATTTGATCTAAGGGTAGATCAAATGTAGTAGAAGTTAAACCCTAGTACATTACTTAATGTTTTATATTTGATCCTTAAGTAATCATATCCTAGTATTCATTACACAACTCATGAATACCAAGTTTAGAATAAAACTCAAGTAACAAGAATTTAATAACTAAATCTTGACATATCTTAATCTTATATATCTCTACCATGAGTATCATGGTAATACTTAACCTTAACTCTTTAGTTATATGGAGTAGGAAGGAAACCAATTCAAGATCATTCATCACATATCTTTATTTCCCTATCAATCATTATCATCTCTATTGAACTTTATCCTAATATCTGTGGTTCATCAATGTTGAGTAATGAACTATTGATTCACCAATTCTTAGCCTATCAATTCTTGATCTATCAACTCTTGTTCTCACCATAACAATCAATTTAAGCCTATAAAGAAAGAATTAAGAAGAGGTAGAGGGTAATGCTAGTTCTACATATCGTCTATAGGTTGGGAGTGTCTGAAGAGAATCAAAGCAATAGGATAATTGGTGGAGTTAACTCACTCCTGAATGGATAGAAGAGTTATCTGGAATATAAATTTATATGGTAACAAAGAAGATAACAAGGATGAATTCTGAAGATGGTTACCAGGAGTAATCCTATTGGATCAAGTAGTTATAGTCAATGAATAATATCTTCTATTCAGTAAGAGATACTAATAAGATAACTATAATACAACTGTAATGTTGTATTGATGAAGGCCTGATTAGCCAACTAGAAACCTAAGCCATAAATTATCAAAGGATTATAATGATCATGCCCAAGTCACTAAGAGTGAATGATCATATCATGTATAAGTGACATTGGTGGATATAATATGATTAAACCCTAGTATAGATATGTTATCCTAGGTTAGCCATGACAAGTCACCATGATATAATGTGAAGTTTGAATATAATATACTGGAGTTAAGTAGATATAAGATAGTATGATTAAACTGAAGCTAGAATTATTGGAGTAGTATTACTCCTCCTAAAGGATAGTAAGCTTTTGAGGAAAGTAGAATTTGATATATACATATATTGGAGTATATTAGTGATGGATGATTAAGGAAGAGTATGAATGGAGTTAGAAGTAACTACTTGTTGGATTGGAGGATATCAGCAGTAGAGTAGTTGATATAACCAAGTAAAGATATGTGAAGATTATGAAAAGCTTCTGAGATTTGTAAGTGATATCACAAAGTAATTATGGAGTAAGAGAGTAATCATTCTAGTGGAATTGGATTCATTAGAAATATCCTAGAGATAAGAATTATCTTTATGATGAGATCATATGAGCTTTAGTGTCAAGCTCATTGGATTTACAAATGGATTTAGAAGGAGGAAGTGTTGATAAGAATATTCTTGTGAAGTAAAGCTCATCATGTTAACACATGATGATGGATAGGAAGAAGTAGTATATCTAAGAAAGGAATTCATTAAGTAGAAGACAAGAATTATGAAGTATGGAAGATAGGAATTCTTGATAAACACTAAACCTTAAATCTAGAATAAAAATTAATATCTATCTCATCTGTTTGATCAATCCTCTTAATTCCACAATGCTTTATAGGAATATTTTTCTACAGCAAATCACTTAAGAACATCTTTGACATTTCCAATTATCATAACCATATGTGCTTAGGAGTTATCTTTATTAATTGTTTTCCATAAGACATTCCAGAAAATAACTATTACAATACATAATAAAATCTCACAAAAGGACTTTAAATACCATTCATTATTGCTGCAACTATTTAACAAATAAATTCTATAAAGAAAATTTCAAACAAATGAGTAATATAAAAATCTGAAAGAAAATACAAAACAGAATATAGAAAAAAGAAAAACAAGGAAGAAACAGAAGGAGAGCAGCATCTGGCATGCGGCCCATCTTACCTCTTCGCTATTTGATGCTCGCGCGTAGTCTCGCAGCCCATCTGGCCCAATCGCAGCCCAAGAATGGCCCGTACCGGTTCGTCGTCTTCTTCATCGAGCGAAGCAGCTCGGTGGCAGCTCCGTCGCCGCTCATCAATGCTGCGATACACGCTGCGCGCCAAGATGTACCCCACCGCTCTCCGTCGGCTATAAAGACCTCAGCGCCGCCGTCAAAGAACCCTAGACCTCAATTCCCCTTCTTCCTCTCAAATTTCCTGCGGCAACCGAAACCCTAGCCACCATCATCTGTGCATGCCAGCATGTGGAGTTCACCCCGGAGGCCGTGGAGTGGACGAGGCGATGTGCCGGCGCGTGTAGATCATCTAAGAAGAACGCAGTACCAAGGGGAGCTCGGAAATGATCGGATTTCACCGTTCCCTTTCGTCGATGATCGTCGGAGTTCATGAAAATCAGGTCGTATCATAGCACCATCATCATCGTCAACCACCTCAACAGCATCAGGGTGAGCTACCGGTCCCTATGGACCTCTCTAATCTCTCCTGTTCGCGGTGTATCGCCATTCCGCCATGTACCGTCATCGGCAACCACCGTTGTTGGTTGCCAGAGTAGCTCCGGTAACCAAAATAGAGCGGCGCCACCACTATTGGGTTCGCGCTCGCGCCCTCTGTCCAATGCAAATGTAACATCCCAGCATTTAGGAACTAACGAAGGGTAGATTTAGGAATATGGAATGTTGCATGCATCTATTTGTGAAAATGTGGGTAAAATTTTCGCCAAATAAAAACCTTAAGTGATCAATGTTTCTTTCATACTTTGAGATTAAGTTTAGTCTTAAAGGATGATTGTTATAAACTTTGATATGATCTTTAAGGAATTATATATTTTTAAAATGAATTTGAATTTTAAACTTGAGTGTTTGAATTATAATTCAAGTGAGTTAAGAATAAGTTCTGAATCTTAATTTAATTAAGAGATAAATATTACAACTTAAATTCTATCCAAAGAAAAACAATAATGAATATGAAACTTAGCATCAATATATATAATCAAGTTATAAAATTATAACTTATTGAAATCATCCACACAATTCACAAAAGCAAATATACAAAGAATAAGAATATTCTTTATTAATAATAATATAATCTTTATTATAATTGAATAAAATAAAGATTACAAAAATAATAAAAGAAAATTACAAAAGTATGAAGAAGATTACATTGGACTATTTACTAACTATTCTAGAACTAAACCTAAACTAAATCTTCATCCATATATATGTACCTGCAAGACAAATACTAAATAAAAACAAAAGAAGGTTAGTGTTAGTATTATTTCTCTCAAACATGTCAGTGAAGTGCACTAGACAAATTCATCATTGAGAAGTTTATAGAAAAGGGGCAAGTTTCACCAATATGAAAGAATCCATCTTTCATAAATTCAAAGCCAGAAGTCAAATGACAGCCAAGAGGGACAAATCCACCAGCCAGCTAAAAGTAACCGGGTAAAAGTAAGTTTCAAAATTTTGAACATATCCACAAGTGCACAGCAAGCACACAGGCAGGACACACACTAACATGCATGTGGTGTGTTGTCGACCTCACAGAACAGCCCAATCTCACAAAACCACAAGCACAGCCGTGGAGAGGCACCAGTGCATTACTCCACTGCACAACACACAAGAACAGCCAACCTAGATAGCAGCTTATCAAGCACATCAGCCAAACCAAACCACCAAGGATCAACCAAACATCACCAGCATGGTGACATAAGGAGGGGGATGGATCAGGTGGACAGCAAGATCAAGCCCAGGAGCTAGGAGGAGCAGGTTAGCTCAAGATCAAGCACAGGAGTCCAGCAAAACCATATCAAGATCATCACCAACTTACTCCACAAACATCAGAGTCTGTGGTGAGTTTCATAAAACCTTCACATGATCTAATCATCTTATTTAGAGAAAAGCATGTGTTGTTTTATAAAACAAACCCTCGGAAAGCACCCAAGTGGGGTGAATCCATCATAAGGATTTCTGAAACTCTAAAGGCAAACAACAAAGTACCAGGATCCAACCAGAGCTCAGAGCAACATCCTTGCTCTGGTTTTCAAACTATATTTTACAATTCAATTATACATATACCTATGATCTATTCTAGGCACATCCCTAAAGGAAGGGTAGCACCTTAGAAACAAATCTTTGGGATCCATAGATTGATCAAGCTCACTATCAATTTTTTCCAAGCTTTGATTCAATAAAGAATAGCTGGTACCACTACTAGGACTATCTAGATGAACCAATTAGATAAGATTTGAATCCCTAAGCCTCAGACCAACATCATTGATCTTAGGGAATTCAGAAAAGAACATCTATGTTTATCCCTCAAAGCCAAGTTTGTCATTAAGAATAAGACAACCCAATTCATGGGTTGGAATCAAACTTGTGTGTCATACCATGATGGTGTCACAAGAACAATCCATTATGAATCAGGATAGACATTTAATCATCACAAATTCAAACAATCAACTTAACTAATCATTTTCCTTTTAACCCAGGAATCATAACTAGGATCTTCCTATGATACACTTCACTATTCACTAGTTCTAAGCCAACAGCACCAGGACAATGATTTCCTCATGTCATAATCATGATCATAAACCCAGAGATGACAGTGAAAACTTATCAAGTCACTGACTTAATTAAGCATGATTCCCAAGCAACTATATCATATGAATCTGATGCAATCCAAGCATCAAATCATCTAGTAAGCCACTAGAAACATCATAGATCATTTTAAACAACAAGCCTCAAGCCAATACTCATTTAGCATGTGTACAGACCATCCAAACATGATTCAATTCATCCAGTACATGATCAATCACATAGCAGGAACCCTAAATGGATAATCATCCTAATCTGAATCAGACAGCAGCATCTAGCATCTAGCATCGAATCAACAAGCAGAGAGCACCGGGGAAGAGGAATCAAACTCACCGTAAGTCCTCGCTGAAGAATAGAAGAGGAAGCAGAGGGGCCGACGACCATGGCGGCACGGGGAGCACCCCAGAGGGGGCGCTGCAACCCGCACAGCTCCACGGCAGCGACCCTGATCACGCCTGGAGGTGCAGAGAATCACCTCGATGCACGACGACCACGGCAGCACCTGAATCCATGCCAATCCCCAAACCCTAGGGATCGGGACGCATCGATTCATGGCAGGAGAGCCCTAGGCTCGAATCCAATTGGATAGAATGAACGGGCGTCGCCGACAACCCCCTGATGCACCACGGCGGCGACCAGAACGGCCTACAGCGGCGGGAATCGCCGGTGGCGGCATCGCCGGCCATAGGGTCGGGGTCAGAGGAGGAGAGGATGAACTCGAGGGAGAGAGAGAGGAAGTGAGGAGTGGGCCGAGATGGGCCAGACCCTTCGGGGTGGACCTTTTGTCTAGAACTAATGGGCCATTAGGGCCCAATAAGAATAACCAGCCCAAAAATCCTTCCAAGCCTGTTTTAATAAAAAGAAAAGACCAAAATACCCCTGGACTTAAATAAATCTTAGAAAATAAAATAAAAGTCCAAAAATTACAAATAAAATATTTTTGGATTCACAATAATCCATACTATTCAAATAAAATAAAATATAAAATTTTAGACATTTAAAATTTTATAAGAATTTTGTAATTTATATATTCTTATGGAATTTTACAAAATTATTGAAAGATGATAAACATAAATAAAAATCACTTTCACTATATATTAATATTATAGTATTTTTGAAAATACTAATTAAATATTTAATAACAATTTTTAATGTATAATTGGTAATTCCTAAAAAGAATTATTAAAGCAATAAATGTCAAATAAAAAAGAAATAAAATAAAATAATTCAATATCTGCTATAAATATTAAAAGTTAATATTTATAAATTCTTTATTAATATTAAAAGGCACCTTATATAGGGAAAATGCATATAGAGTTAAAATAATGCATTACATTACTTGCATAATCATTTTGCTTCTTTAAATTTTGTCCTTACCGGGCAATAATGATGTTTTTGTAGACATAGAAGCTCAAGGTCCAGTGCAAGCATTAGACTTCACTACCTTGCCATCACAAGGCAAGTTCATCACTTGCTCATGTCCTTTGCAGAGTCTTTATCAAAGTATTTGCAAATTGTGTGTTATGATATATGCTATAAAAGAAAGAAAATATTATTTTCACAAATAAAGAAATCATAGATATCATCCTAAGTGATGATAGAATGGAGCAATGGAACTTAGGGTTCTAGTTGCGAACAATGATGATCAAGTAGGGACTTAATAACCCCTGACATCAGTGATTCTAGCGCCGTATATTACGCGTTAGCCATGAGATTTGGAATGGGACAGAGAAGTCAGCTGTATCTTCTTCCTCTCGCATGAAGCCGGATGTGCAGGTCGTGGCTGTTATCCTTGTAGCGTGCATATTAATTGGTAATTCGTAGAGGATATGTAGCATATGGGTGGGAACCCTCATCGTCCCACGATAGTTCTGGCATCTAACGGTTTGTACAAACCATTGCCGTAATTCATTATGTGGGCATGGTGTACACCAAGGAGGCATGCGGGGTCGCGAAGGGGGCAGTGATTGGCTTGGACCAACTACTAGGCCCCACATCATGGAATTGTGGATGGGAAAGTACGCCCGGTTGTGCAACAAAGAGTTGATCTCTCATGGGTAAAGTAACGCACCTCTGTAGAGTGTAAGAACTGTAACTTGTTACTCCCTGTTCCGGGAAGGAGCTACGAACGCGGCAGGAAAGGAACTCCATGAAAGTTCTGGTCAACCTGTGAAGACTGATGGTCATAGATTTTCAGAATAAAATCAATCTTTGAAGAAATATTTACAAAAATTGCATAGTACCAAGGATTTATAATCCGAGGTGGTAGTTAGAGCATCAAACTTCCCACCTTGCATAAAATGAACTTCTTGGGTAACGTTGTTACTCATTCTTTCCTTTGATCCCTTGCTTAGACTCTGAGGATCCCGAAGACGTGCCAATGTATGCAGTCGAATGTCAAGAAGATGTGTTCTATGAGGAACCTGATCTATCCGGAGGTGTTGAAGGAGGGGATTACGAGATCCGCTACGGTGTCGATGATAACCAGTCCAACTAAGTACTCCTAGTTAGTAGTGACCAATGGAGCCGAGCAGCATGAACTCTATAGAATAAGCTACTGAGCTCAACTCCTAGACGGAGTTGCTACTTTTAAATTCCGCTGAACACTTTATATTTTGGTTTGTAAGTTGGATCTTTTGGAAGTCCTGAACTTCCGGTATTGTAATAATAATAATGTGTGTACTTTTGTAATATGGACCCGCAATTTTTCTGTTGTACCACTCCGAGGGATGTGATATTTATGGAACGGTGTTCTGTGGATGTCATGTCAACGACTATAGTGTACTAGACATGCAGTGGTATGCTGGGTCACCGCAGTTGGTATCAGAGAAAATTGCTTTGACCTTAGGTTGCAAACCTAGTAAAGGGTATTACCTGTAGGAAAATTTAGCAACGATAAAGAATTCTCTAAAAGTAATATTATGGGTATTCAAATGAGAATATTCCGTTATATATTTTAGTGCGATAATTCTTTGTTATCATGCAATATATTATTGGATACTAATCAATATTATTTTCTGATATACAGAGTTATGGCACCAAAGTTTGCAAAACAGACTTTGGTAAGGAAAGAGGAGACTCTTGATGATTATCAAGGATCATTCACATACCAACTTCGTCAACTTTTAAAGCTTTTTAGTTGTACAACTAAAATTCCAGTGAACACTATCACTTACCTTGATGGCCGGATGTTATCCAAGTATCGTGTGAGTATCCAACTTCCAGAGAAGCTTGGATTATATCATGATCTACCTATAGGAGAAGGTAGGAGTCATTTAGCAGCATATCATGTTGCTGTTGTGGAGGCGATAGCTAATATCCGGGAGCAGAAAACCAAGGAGTTAGAAGGTAGCACCTTCTCTGTGATACCTCATGATTCTATAGACTCGGAGCCTATACCGGATCATCTTACTTTTGTTAAGAAGCATCCTAAGTTAGCTTCCAAGTTTATGGATAGATACCGAACACTCATTGCGTCTTTTTATAAGACCCATCAAGTGATTGTTGAAGACAAAAATGACATGTTCGAGGATCTAACTGATCCGGAAAGGAGGAAGCAGTTAGCATTCCAGTTAGAGAAAGAAGCAAGTAGTAGTGCAACACCTGTCTTTAAGGATATACCTATAGATCTTGAATCTTTTATACCATATCCTTATTCACCAAGACCTGAACCTATACATGATCCTACTATGGACATGCGGTATGCAGTACCACAGGGCTCAGAGGATGGTTCTGACTTAGAACCTCCTATTGAGAATTCGGATGGTTGGAGAATGGGATCATATGATGTATCTCATGAACACCGGATGTCCACAGATGGTTCTGACAGAAATGTTGGACAATATAGTTGGATGGGTGCAAGAATGAACCCTAATAATAGAAGTAGAAATACCATGTCAATAGATAATCAGGATGAAGAAGAAGATCCTGAGGAGAGAGTGTCTGAATCATCAACATCTTCTCAAAACCCAGGGAATATATGTAGAGGTCCCAATCTTTAATAAGATAGAGCCCCCTGTGTTTACAATGCTAGTCCCTGGATCAATAGCTAGCATCCACAGTTTAGATGTAATATCAAGAAACAAAGGTCATAATATAACTTTATAACCAGGAATAACATAATTTTATTACATCATTACATAGCTCACTTGGCTATTACATTACATTGCAGCGGAATAACTACAGTCATGGGTCCTTCATCTTCAAAGTGCCACAGGCAGATGTTGGTTGTAGACTTTGTAATCCTAATCAATCAATCTTCACTAAAATCAATCAAACCTGCAACATTACAAATTACAGCCACAAGGGTCAATACATTTGAATTGTATTGGCAAGTGATACTATGGTAGTATGGTGGAGTCTATCATCTATATGCATTTGGCTAAGTGGAGTTGAGGCTTGCTTTGCTCAAAATAGATTTTCCTTATCATTTGAAAATACTAAGTTTTTGTTTTGACAAAATCATTTCTCCCAATCAAAGATTGAAGATCCTTTAACCAAGGCATCTCTCAATCAAAGATTGAAGATTTCAAACAACCCTTGTTCAAACCACAAGTTTTAACTTAGAAATTTGAATGATGAGATTCTTGATTGCTTCCATGTCTTGATTCTCAAATTGTCCTTTACCAGGGACATGGCTAAGTACTTAGATTTTACACTCTGTAGAGGTGGTGCACTTTCCCCACAAGACTTGGTTTCCCAAGACAAGATCTTTCAGAAGCTTTCCCTTAGACCAAAATGGACGCGCTCCAACCTATCAAACACTACCACCCACTGTCCATATGGCTAAGTTCTTGCAACCTATATGATCATGGCAGAGCCCATATTGCCAAGTGGTTGCACTTGAAGCTTCTCAACATTTGACATCTCAAATCTCTTTGTTCCTGGGTGGCAATCCACAAGCGAGATACAAAAGGTAAACCATAAACATGGGCCTTGTGAACCACTCAACCAAAAACCACCAAGCAAGCCCATTCCACCCAGGTGATTCATTAACTTAGTTGTTTTATTAAACAAAACCACTAGTCCTCAGACTTAGAATATTTTTCCATAGTGTGAATATATATTCCACCCAGGTTTTCTATTAGCTAGGCTAAGCTTGATAGTAATAGGAATCTTAACTTAGGAAGATTTCCACTAAGGTTCCATCTACTAGGTTTTCCTATAGCAAGGTCTATACTTAGCAAAATCCATGCAAGTTTGTCACATCCCAAGATTTTCCAAATCTTGTAATGTGAGAATAAATTAATAACATAAAACTTTGTTTGATTTACAGAGCCAGAAGAAACTTTTTGAATTCAAAGGGAACCTCAAACCAATTTGAATCAAATAAATCCTAAAGAGATTTAAAAAGATAAACTTTTATTAAAGGAAAATAAAAATATTTAAAATACTATTTTGGATTTCTTAATAAAAGATTTGGTATTCAAAATAAAAGATGGATTTATAAATAAAGATTATTTTATAAAACTAATTAAACCTTGGCCAAGCTTTTGAATTAAAACATTTTATTTTAAATAAAATAGCAAAGGTTTAATTAAAAATAATAAAGGATTGTATAAATAAAATAATAAGGATTTAATATCCAACTTTATTTAATAAAAGGTTTTACCATTCAAAACAAATCTCCAAATGTTCTTTATTTCCAAATAGAACCTACTGTTGGATTGAAAACACTTTGGATTTTAAATGAAGATTTTATTAAATAAAACAAACCCTATTTTATCAAATAACTAATGATCCATTTATTTAATTAATAAATGGAACCTAAAAAGATTTAAAATAATATTTTATGTGAGTTATAATGTTAAACAGAACCAAAAACACAATGCAAAGTTTAAGGATTGTTTGAATTGTTTGAAATATTTGAATGCTTGAATAATTGTTTGAAATAACAAAACAGAAATAGAAATAGAAAAGGAAAAAGATTTAGACAGGAAAAAAAAATGGAGCAGCCCAACCATCTGGCCAACTCCAGCCCAACAGCCCACCTAGCCCATCTGTCCTTTCCCCCCCCCCCCCCGAACCGTTTTCTTCACCGCAGAAAGAGCCCGCTGAGCAGATGACAGGTGGACCCTCGCTTCCTTTCTTTTCCCACTGACCAGCGGACCCCACTCTCCCAGCCGTCTTCTTCCTCGCGCGAACCACGCCTCTTCCCCCTCGCTGCCGTTGCAGGCCTTGATTCCGCGCGTTTAATTCGCCATAACGCCGCGTTAATCCCTCGTCGCGACCATGCCCTTTTAATCGCCTCGCTCTCTCCTCCGTTTTTCCCCAGACACCGCCTCCCCTCTGCCTCCAGGCCGCCCCAATTTCCCTCTGTGTCGCTGCTACTCCGACGACCCTCCTCGCCAATTCCGGCCAAGACTCGCCGCCCCTCTTTCCCCTGACCAAGCTCACAGCATCCCCACTCTCAGGCGCATCTGTTAGTGCATCCAGCTCGACCGCGGGTACCCTGTAACCTCGCCTTCGACAACGACCACCGTCGCCACCGTCTGCTTCATCTCCGGCGAAGCCCACAAGTAGTATCTGACCGCCCCGACCTCTCTCGTTCACGCACCCAGCGTCACCTTGCTCTTGCGCATCTAAATATGCTCCTGTTTTACCTTAGGGCGATCTGCAGCGACGACACCTACCGCCACCGTCGTCTGCCTCAACTCCGACGACGCCCACAGGTTAATTCCGACCACCCCGTAACCTCTGGATCACGCACACATCTTTGCCATGGTCCTACGCAGCTAACCCAACCCTCCATTTGTCTTCTCGTGAACCACAGAGCCGTCTTCGACCTCGACCAGAGCCGCCCGTCGCCAGAACCAACTCCGGCGAGCAATTACTGCAGTACCCGAGCACCCCTTGTCAAGCCAACAGCACGTCGAGCATCACCACAGCCTGCGATTCTGGTGAGCACTTTTTCTCTCCTCTTTACTTCCTGTAGCCGCCGTAGCGCCACCGCCTGGCCGTACGCCGCCGCTAGCCGCCGTTAGCACCGCCCACACATGGTCAAACTCGCCAGTACCGCTCGATCCAGATTTAGCGGCCACGATTAGATCACTTACTGCGAAGAGGTACGCGTTCTGTGCCGCACGATCCAACTTAAATCCAACGCTCCGCAGCACACGATCCACCCGAACCGGTACCAGCCAGTTAAAATACGACGCGTGTCCCCTGTTCTGTTTATAACAGATTTGAAATCTGATTTAGTTGTGATTTTCAAATCCCCATAACTTTGGATCCACACGTCCAAATTGGGCAAATTTTATATCAATGGATTCAGGAGAACAAACCCTAGCTAACCAAGGCCTTAGTTTTGAAAATAGTATCTGATAGCTTGATTAAATTTGCAGAAACATTTGTGTACTTATTTAGAGTACAAAAATTGTTTAAAATTGATTTTAGGATTAAATCTTTTGCAAAATGGATTTATGTGACCCTACTGACCCTAGGAACCAACCCATAGTGTTAAAAATGATTTTGTGAAATTTAGTTGAATTATTTAACTTAACCATTTTCTAACCAAATAAACTCCTTGATTTTATCATGGAAATGTTTTTGCAAGGAAAACTTTGGGAAAATGTTTTGGACCAAAACTTACTAACCCAAAACCTCAAAACATTGCCAAGGGCAACTCACTTGGTGAAAAACCTAAAGTTTTGCTTTGATAAGAATAATTTTCACCACATAAAATGTTGAATGGATTTTAAAATATACTTTGAGCAAAACCCTCTAACTAATGACTTTGCCATTTTGGTAAATGACCAATGTGGACCTTACAAAGTTTATAAACCCAGTAGAAACCAACCTTGCAAAAGAACCCCTTTGCATGACTTAGACTCCATTGCTATGTGTGTGAAATTGTTTGTTTAACCTTGGTTTGGAATGTTAGTTGATTTGGTGATTTGCTTGATTGACTTGTAGTGAAATTAGCAAAGTGTGAAACTAGCAAGATCAAGGAAGTGAACCCTCATTCCCTACCAAAAAGGCAAGTTACACTATCATACAAAAGTCCTACTATTATTATTACTATACTTAGTGGATTTTGAAAAATATGCATGAAAAGATATTTTATTCTTATGCTATGCTAAATCCTAATAGGATTCCCTCTACACTCCTTAGTGAAAATATTGAAGTTGTACATGCTTAGCCATGCTATATGCTATAATTTGAAAAAGAGATACATGTTGAGATTTTACAAGATTGAGAAAAGTACTTGTGTTTTACATAATAAAACAAGGACTCAATGAACCACCTAGGTGGAGGATACTTTAAGTTTTGGAGAAGGTGGCAACAAAAGGGAACCATGTCTATGGCAATCACTTTGTGTTGTGCTCCAAAAAAAAACCACCTAGGAAACTTAGAGATTGAACATGTTTCTCCAATTGTGGCTTTCGTGTACAACCACATGCTATTATGGCTCTGGCTTAGTCAACTACATTAGGAAGACCCATACATTGTATTTAGTTACTGGACATGGGGATCTGGAATGCTTCATGGGGGCTGAAGACAAAGCTATCAATGATGTATGGGAGGACCTTTTGGAAAGACTTCGTCACATTCTCAATCTGCCAGTACTCCATCTTGGTGAGCACTAATCCAGTAGGCCACTGGTGGCAAAAGGATGGGATTGTGACATGTGGGTAAAGTGTACTCCTTCTGCAGAAGTAAATAAAATCTAAGTACTTAGCCGTGTCCCCGGTTATGGACAATACTGAGCAACTAAAGTTTGAACTATGGGAGATCTCGACATTCCAACTTCCAATATAAAAACTTGATGCCCTTGTGTGTCTACCAAGGAATTCAAAGAGATTTTGTAAAGCTTGTTGCACTTGGGGTTACCAAGGAGCTCAAGAGCATGATGTACTTGGGGTTACCAAGGAACTCATGAGTTTTGATAAAACTTGTTGCACTTGGGGTTACCAAGGTGCTCAAGAGATTTTGACAAGGATTTGAACACTTGAGTTTCTACCAAGGAGTTCAAGGAACTTGGAAAAGAAATTTGACAAAAGACTTTTAAACCCTTTTGAAAAGATAGGATAAAATATTGCTTTATGCAAATAAGCCTTAAACTCTACTTAGCCAAATATGCATATAATGATAGGATCCACTCTTATTATACATAAAAGTGAAGCTTGCCAATACAATTCAAAATGTATTGACCCTTGTGGCTGTAACTTGTAATGTTGCAGGTTGATTCTTTTAAAAATGAAGATTGTTTGATTGACTAGGACTACAAAATCTACAACCAACATCTGCCTGTGGCACTTTGAAGATGATGGACCCATACTTATAGTTATTCTGCTGCAAATGTAATGTAATAGCCAAATGAGCTATGTTTGATGTAACTAAACTTATGTTATTCCTGGTTATAAACTTATATTATGACCTTTGTATCTTGATAATACATCTTAACTGTGGATGCTAGCTATTGATCCAGGGACTAGCATTGTAAAACACAGGAGGGATCAATCTTATGTAAGGTTGGGACCCCTACAGATGGTATCAGAGCATTGTGTTGCCTGTAGGATTTGTAAACCCTAGGATTGGACAAAAACCCTTAGAAAATATAGGAGTTGTATTTTGTTCCAAAACTTATTTACAAAATACTTGTAAACTCTTTCCTCAACCATTTGGTTTCAACTCTACATCTCTTCTACTTCAACTTGATGGAAAAACCTACCCATGGCCAAAGACTACACCATGTGCAAAGGACTACTTCAACTCCTCCAACTCTAATGACTTCAACATCTTCAACTCTAATGACTTCAACATCTTCAACTCTAATGACTTCAACATCTTCAGCATGTTCACCAAGGACTTCCCAACTTGGAAACTACTAAGGACCTCAAGTGAAACAAGGAAATCTGCTTAAGATTTAGAGACTGAGGGAATGCAAAATAAGAAGGAACCATCAACAACTTTGAAGTATTGTGACCAAAAGTTTTTCCAAGGAAACCATGATCTCATACAAGAAGAGTCATGAAGGAAAGAAAGATCACAAGTGAACCATATAGATGGACCACCATATTTTAGCTAAGACAAAACACCAACTTATGTGGTGAGATAAAAATATTTTGTTGCCTAAAAATGTGTTTGAAACTTGTTGTTTGAGTGGAATGTTTGGTTTGCGATTGCATGCACATTGCTTGTGTGAATTGTGATGTGTGTGATTAGAAATAATTCCTTAGAAATATCTTGCCTATTATAATCTTCCTTCAACCCAAACAGATGACTACTCCAAAGGACTCCAAGGTTGATGACACCAACACCAACCAAGCTGATAGTATGAAAGAGCTCATAGCAACCCAACACCAGTTGAACCAACTGACAGCTCAATTCCTAGTCAACAATAGTGATAAGGATCCAGCACTCCAAAGGTTTTTGGAAGAGCAGTCTCAACTGATGCTTAAGGTGACTAATCAAATGATTAGCATAGAAGAAAGCTATCCAAAGATAGTTTATGATAATAAGGATGAAAAGAATATTGTTCTAGATGGAGCCCCAGCTTGCATTATTTGTGGAGACAAGGATCATACCTCCAAGGAGCATGAAGGACAATGCCCCAATTGTGAAGAAGATCATCCTGTTGGACAATGTCCTACCTCTCAAGCTACTTGCTACCTTTGCGAAGGAAGTGATCATACTCCAGGTCTATGTCCTATCTATGCCATGGTGGAACAAAGGAAACAAGAAGGATCCAAGTCTACCAAAGGAAAAGGACCACTTCTACATCCAAACAAGACAACCCAATTCAAAGGATCAAGGAAAATCAAGAAGCCCAAGCAAGACATGAGCCTTGTGCAATGTCGTAAATGTAAGGAAATGGGACACTACTCCAGTGGATGCCCAGAGAACAAGAAGAATAAAGAGATTGACCAAGTGTGGTGCAACAACTGCAAAGAACCAGGCCACTATGTAGCAACTTGCCCACAAGAGCAACGCAAAGAACTCAAGGACATTAATTGTTTCAACTGCAAGAATCCAGGACACTATGCAAGCAACTGTCCAGAAAGGATGAAACACAAGCTGAACAAGCCTATGGAGAAACTCAACCTTGGCCCATGAGTCAAATGTAGAAATAAAACAAAAGTTGCTTAGAGAAGTTTTCCAAGACCCAAGAAGGCCAATATGTAATTTTTGTTTGAAAATTTTTAAGGGTGGTAGTACCCTAGTTATTTTGAACTTGCTTGTAACCCTAACCTTCCCAAATCTCGGGACGAGATTTATTTTAAGGGTGGTAGCCTGTCACATCCCAAGATTTTCCAAATCTTGTAATGTGAGAATAAATTAATAACATAAAACTTTGTTTGATTTACAGAGCCAGAAGAAACTTTTTGAATTCAAAGGGAACCTCAAACCAATTTGAATCAAATAAATCCTAAAGAGATTTAAAAAGATAAACTTTTATTAAAGGAAAATAAAAATATTTAAAATACTATTTTGGATTTCTTAATAAAAGATTTGGTATTCAAAAGAAAAGATGGATTTATAAATAAAGATTATTTTATAAAACTAATTAAACCTTGGCCAAGCTTTTGAATTAAAACATTTTATTTTAAATAAAATAGCAAAGGTTTAATTAAAAATAATAAAGGATTGTATAAATAAAATAATAAGGATTTAATATCCAACTTTATTTAATAAAAGGTTTTACCATTCAAAACAAATCTCCAAATGTTCTTTATTTCCAAATAGAACCTACTGTTGGATTGAAAACACTTTGGATTTTAAATGAAGATTTTATTAAATAAAACAAACCCTATTTTATCAAATAACTAATGATCCATTTATTTAATTAATAAATGGAACCTAAAAAGATTTAAAATAATATTTTATGTGAGTTATAATGTTAAACAGAACCAAAAACACAATGCAAAGTTTAAGGATTGTTTGAATTGTTTGAAATATTTGAATGCTTGAATAATTGTTTGAAATAACAAAACAGAAATAGAAATAGAAAAGGAAAAAGATTTAGACAGGAAAAAAAAATGGAGCAGCCCAACCATCTGGCCAACTCCAGCCCAACAGCCCACCTAGCCCATCTGTCCTTTCCCCCCCCCCCCCCCCGAACCGTTTTCTTCACCGCAGAAAGAGCCCGCTGAGCAGATGACAGGTGGACCCTCCCTTCCTTTCTTTTCCCACTGACCAGCGGACCCCACTCTCCCAGCCGTCTTCTTCCTCGCGCGAACCACGCCTCTTCCCCCTCGCTGCCGTTGCAGGCCTTGATTCCGCGCGTTTAATTCGCCATAACGCTGCGTTAATCCCTCGTCGCGACCATGCCCTTTTAATCGCCTCGCTCTCTCCTCCGTTTTTCCCCAGACACCGCCTCCCCTCTGCCTCCAGGCCGCCCCAATTTCCCTCTGTGTCGCTGCTACTCCGACGACCCTCCTCGCCAATTCCGGCCAAGACTCGCCGCCCCTCTTTCCCCTGACCAAGCTCACAGCATCCCCACTCTCAGGCGCATCTGTTAGTGCATCCAGCTCGACCGCGGGTACCCTGTAACCTCGCCTTCGACAACGACCACCGTCGCCACCGTCTGCTTCATCTCCGGCGAAGCCCACAAGTAGTATCTGACCGCCCCGACCTCTCTCGTTCACGCACCCAGCGTCACCTTGCTCTTGCGCATCTAAATATGCTCCTGTTTTACCTTAGGGCGATCTGCAGCGACGACACCTACCGCCACCGTCGTCTGCCTCAACTCCGACGACGCCCACAGGTTAATTCCGACCACCCCGTAACCTCTGGATCACGCACACATCTTTGCCATGGTCCTACGCAGCTAACCCAACCCTCCATTTGTCTTCTCGTGAACCACAGAGTCGTCTTCGACCTCGACCAGAGCCGCCCGTCGCCAGAACCAACTCCGGCGAGCAATTACCGCAGTACCCGAGCACCCCTTGTCAAGCCAACAGCACGTCGAGCATCACCACAGCCCTGCGATTCTGGTGAGCACTTTTTCTCTCCTCTTTACTTCCTGTAGCCGCCGTAGCGCCACCGCCTGGCCGTACGCCGCCGCTAGCCGCCGTTAGCACCGCCCACACATGGTCAAACTCGCCAGTACCGCTCGATCCAGATTTAGCGGCCACGATTAGATCACTTACTGCGAAGAGGTACGCGTTCTGTGCCGCACGATCCAACTTAAATCCAACGCTCCGCAGCACACGATCCACCCGAACCGGTACCGGCCAGTTAAAATATGACGCGTGTCCCCTGTTCTGTTTATAACAGATTTGAAATCTGATTTAGTTGTGATTTTCAAATCCCCATAACTTTGGATCCACACGTCCAAATTGGGCAAATTTTATATCAATGGATTCAGAAGAACAAACCCTAGCTAACCAAGGCCTTAGTTTTGAAAATAGTATCTGATAGCTTGATTAAATTTGCAGAAACATTTGTGTACTTATTTAGAGTACAAAAATTGTTTAAAATTGATTTTAGGATTAAATCTTTTGCAAAATGGATTTATGTGACCCTACTGACCCTAGGAACCAACCCATAGTGTTAAAAATGATTTTGTGAAATTTAGTTGAATTATTTAACTTAACCATTTTCTAACCAAATAAACTCCTTGATTTTATCATGGAAATGTTTTTGCAAGGAAAACTTTGGGAAAATGTTTTGGACCAAAACTTACTAACCCAAAACCTCAAAACATTGCCAAGGGCAACTCACTTGGTGAAAAACCTAAAGTTTTGCTTTGATAAGAATAATTTTCACCACATAAAATGTTGAATGGATTTTAAAATATACTTTGAGCAAAACCCTCTAACTAATGACTTTGCCATTTTGGTAAATGACCAATGTGGACCTTACAAAGTTTATAAACCCAGTAGAAACCAACCTTGCAAAAGAACCCCTTTGCATGACTTAGACTCCATTGCTATGTGTGTGAAATTGTTTGTTTAACCTTGGTTTGGAATGTTAGTTGATTTGGTGATTTGCTTGATTGACTTGTAGTGAAATTAGCAAAGTGTGAAACTAGCAAGATCAAGGAAGTGAACCCTCATTCCCTACCAAAAAGGCAAGTTACACTATCATACAAAAGTCCTACTATTATTATTACTATACTTAGTGGATTTTGAAAAATATGCATGAAAAGATATTTTATTCTTATGCTATGCTAAATCCTAATAGGATTCCCTCTACACTCCTTAGTGAAAATATTGAAGTTGTACATGCTTAGCCATGCTATATGCTATAATTTGAAAAAGAGATACATGTTGAGATTTTACAAGATTGAGAAAAGTACTTGTGTTTTACATAATAAAACAAGGACTCAATGAACCACCTAGGTGGAGGATACTTTAAGTTTTGGAGAAGGTGGCAACAAAAGGGAACCATGTCTATGGCAATCACTTTGTGTTGTGCTCCAAAAAAAAACCACCTAGGAAACTTAGAGATTGAACATGTTTCTCCAATTGTGGCTCTGGCTTAGTCAACTACATTAGGAAGACCCATACATTGTCTTTAGTTACTGGACATGGGGATCTGGAATGCTTCATGGGGGCTGAAGACAAAGCTATCAATGATGTATGGGAGGACCTTTTGGAAAGACTTCGTCACATTCTCAATCTGCCAGTACTCCATCTTGGTGAGCACTAATCCAGTAGGCCACTGGTGGCAAAAGGATGGGATTGTGACATGTGGGTAAAGTGTACTCCTTCTGCAGAAGTAAATAAAATCTAAGTACTTAGCCGTGTCCCCGGTTATGGACAATACTGAGCAACTAAAGTTTGAACTATGGGAGATCTCGACATTCCAACTTCCAATATAAAAACTTGATGCCCTTGTGTGTCTACCAAGGAATTCAAAGAGATTTTGTAAAGCTTGTTGCACTTGGGGTTACCAAGGAGCTCAAGAGCATGATGTACTTGGGGTTACCAAGGAACTCATGAGTTTTGATAAAACTTGTTGCACTTGGGGTTACCAAGGTGCTCAAGAGATTTTGACAAGGATTTGAACACTTGAGTTTCTACCAAGGAGTTCAAGGAACTTGGAAAAGAAATTTGACAAAAGACTTTTAAACCCTTTTGAAAAGATAGGATAAAATATTGCTTTATGCAAATAAGCCTTAAACTCTACTTAGCCAAATATGCATATAATGATAGGATCCACTCTTATTATACATAAAAGTGAAGCTTGCCAATACAATTCAAAATGTATTGACCCTTGTGGCTGTAACTTGTAATGTTGCAGGTTGATTCTTTTAAAAATGAAGATTGTTTGATTGACTAGGACTACAAAATCTACAACCAACATCTGCCTGTGGCACTTTGAAGATGATGGACCCATACTTATAGTTATTCTGCTGCAAATGTAATGTAATAGCCAAATGAGCTATGTTTGATGTAACTAAACTTATGTTATTCCTGGTTATAAACTTATATTATGACCTTTGTATCTTGATAATACATCTTAACTGTGGATGCTAGCTATTGATCCAGGGACTAGCATTGTAAAACACAGGAGGGATCAATCTTATCTAAGGTTGGGACCCCTACAAAGTTTTACTTGGCAAAAACACTAATGCATAGTGAAAGTAATGGGATAGAAAGTATGAAGCATCACTTGCCTTTTTGGTAGAGTATAGGTTCACTCCTTGTCCTTGCAACAATCACACTCTTCAAGTCACTACAATTCAATCAAACAAGGCACAAACTCAATCTACCAATCAAGCAAAACAACACATAAAATCACAAAGTCAAAGTAATGCATGCAAGCATGCAAAAGATGGTTCTAATTGCAAAGGTGGTCTCCACTAAGCTTCTAAACTTTGTAAAGTCAAAAGTGGTCATTTTCCAAAGTGGCAAAGTCATTTGCAAAAGGGTTTTGGTCCATAAACCATTTTTTTAAATCTAATCATTATTTTATGTGGTGAAAATTATTTTTATCAAAGCAAAACTTTATGCTTTTCACCAAATGAGTTGCTATTGCAAAACTTGGTGTTTTGGGTCAGTAGGTTTGGTCTAAACCATTTTCTCAAAGTTTTTTACTCAAAATTATTTTCATAACAAAAACCATTATTTTTCATTTGGCTAGAAATGACTAAATCAAGTTTTCCATCCTAAACTTTACCAAATCCATTTTCCAAACTATGGGTTGGTTCCCAGGGTCAGTAGGTTCAAAGAAATCCAATTGCAAAATATTTTAACACCAAATTCATTTTTAAACAATTTTTACATCCTTAACAAGCATACAAATGTTTCTGCAAAAACCAACAAGCTAACAGATACTATTTGCTAAACCAAGGGCATGGTTGGATAGGTCTTGTTCTCCTGATTTCAACGATATAAAATTTGCAAAATTTGGACGTGTGGTTTGAAAGTTACAGCAATTACAAATTTACATTCTAATCAGGTTCAAATTCTATTTTCCAAACTTCAGGTGACACGCGGCACGTTATAATTCGCTGAGAACGGTTCGCGCGGATCGACTGACAGCAGCCGTTAGATCTAAAGTGGATCGTGCGGCACAGGGGCAAGCGTACCTCTTCACTCAGTCAATCTATCGTGGCCACGCGATTAAGATCCTACGGCTACCAGGCGCTTGCCAGGAACTGGCGGCGCTGACGGCGGCTGCGCGGCGGCGCGGCTCTGGCAATGACCTTGCCAGCTATACCAGAAGCTAGGGAGAGAGGGGAAGGGCTCACCGAGTTCGCCGAAGCTTTCTGATGCTCGACGTGCTCTTTGTTGGCCAAGGGGCGCACGGGGTCGATGAGAATTGCTCGTCGGAGTTGAGCCGTGCCTCGGGTGCGGTCAGTCGTCGACAGGGGTGAGGTTGCAGGCCACGCGCGAGTGATTGGCGAGCACCTGGAGATGCAGAAGACACAGACTAATCAAACGGCATGATTCACTGATCAAGGCGCGCACGGAGTCGAGTGCTAGAGCTCACCGGAGTTTGGGTTTATCGTCGGTGGCGCTCAGACATGGTCAGAGTCGAGGCTGCAGGTCACCCGCGGGCGAGCTGAGGCCACAGAGCGGTGCTCCAGAGTCTGGCGAACTTGCCTGCTTTCTCGGGGAGTCAAGGGGCGATGCAGTGCTGCCAGAATTTGCCGAGAACCTCGTCGGAGACGGCGGCGGTGCAGAAGAGATTCGGAACAGCCTGGTGGCTCCGGGGAAGCGGGGTTTGAGGGAAATGAAAGAGGAGAGGGAGGTGATTTAACTGGAGTGGTCGCGGGGATTAATCGTCGAGCATTTACCGGTAATTTACTCCGAGGAGTTAACGGCAGGAAACGGCTGGGGGAGGGCGCGGTCCTCGCGTGGGTGGAGAAGATGGTGAGGTGGCAGTGGGGGCCAGCGTCAGCGAGTGAGCGAGAGTGGGAATAGGGTCCACCAGTCAGTGAGGGTGCGGGTTTCTTCTGTGGTGAAGAAAAACGGTTCGGGGGAGAGGGTGAGGTGGGCTAGGTGGGCTGTTGGGCTGGGGCAGCTGGGCCAGTCTATTTCCATATTTTTTTCTTCTGAATTCTTTTTCCTTTTCTATTTCTATTTTTCTGTTTTGAATTTGAATCAATTATTCATTCACTCAAACCATTCAAACAATTCAAACTTATAATGAGTTTTTGGTTCTGTTTATCAACATAAACCAAATCCCAAAATAAAATAATATTTTTATTCTTTTTTAGGACCATTCATTAATTAAATAAAATGGTTCATTAGTTATTTAATAAAATAGGGTTTGATTTAATTAATAGAATCTCCATTTGAAATCCAAATATTTTCAAAACCAAATCAGTAGGTTTTATTTGGAAATAAAGAATATTTGGAAAACTTGTTTAAAATAAAATAACATCTTTATTTTTTGGTCCATTAACAATTAAATAAAATGGGCCTTATTCATTTACTTCAAATAAGATTTGTTTTATTAGAATATTTATTTTGAAATCTAAAATAAAACCAAAACACTTCAGTAAGTTTATTTGAGAATATAAAAAACTTGGAAAACTTATTTTAAATAATTAAATAAGTTTTGATGTCTTGTAAATAGTAAAACCTTTATTAATAAAACTTGGATATTAAATCCTTATTAATTTAATTCTAATAAGCTTTTACTATTTTTATCAACACAAAATGTTTTATTTCAAAAGCTTGGCCAAGGTTTTAATTTGGCTTTATAAAATAATCTTTATTTATAAAACTTCTATTTCTTTTGAAAACCAAATCTTTTTATTTCAAAGATCCAAAATAGTAGTTCCAAAATATTTTATTTTCCTTTAATAAATGTTTATCTTTATAAATCCCTTTAGGATTTATTTGATTCAAATGGTTTTGAGGTTCCATTTGAATTCAAAAAGTTTCTTCTGGCCCTGAAAATCAAACAAAGTTTTATTTTATTCATTTATTTTTCACATCACAAGATTTGGAAAATCTTGGGATGTGACAATATACCTTATCCAGTGTTTAACTATCTTGCCCACGAGAGCACCTGGGAAGCAGCAGGATCTGCGTATCCTGTTGACAACTCAAGAAATGAAGCTCAAGAGATGCAGGTTGGAGATAATGTGAATATGTTTCTGAAGACTTTTCAGCTGAGCTGGAGGGAGTCAATGCGCTCAGGTTGAGTAATGACTCAAGTCCTGACACTTCAGATACAGAGTATATTCCTTCTGGAAGGCCATATTTCCACAAACTGTGCGACGAACAACACGTCATCACGGTTGGACATCAGGCATGTACGATGAGCGTAGTTACTATTAGAAGGAGACAATTAGTTAGTAGTATCAAGTACTGTGTATTGTACCCCAAGTAATAAGGTAGTTTTGTGATTATACCTATGTGGTATATGTTGTAATGACTTTGCATCATTATGATATTATGTAAAATATGTGAAATGCATATTTGGATTTTCTTTGGATCTTCATTGTGTGACTAGTTCTGTGCGTAAATTCGAGCTTAGAACACATGTGCATGATGTAATTATGAGTATTCGCTTTATGTTGTAGGACTAGAGGGTCATGGATACGGGTGTAGGAATGGAAACTGAGAAGCAGCGGATGGAGCGAGAGGCCAAGGAAAAGGCCGATGCAGATGCAGCAAACCAAGAAGCATTACCACCACCTATGAGGCCGTTAATGGAGCAGAATTTTATGCAATGCATGCAAATGATGCAAGAAACCCATAACAAGTTCATGGAAGAGTTGTTGGGGCAAGCAAATCAGAGGGCACCTGAAGGTAGAGGAGTGAGTCTATCTGATTTCCAGAATGCAAGGCCGTTACCTTTTGCATCAGCTCCTGAACCAATGGATGCAGAAGACTGGCTAGCAGATACTGAAAGGAAGCTGAAAACTGTAGGTTGCAATGATGAGGAGAAATTGAGATATGCAACTCATCTGCTGACTGTACCTGCAGCATCATGGTGGGAAAATCAGTTGGCCATGCAAACACCAGGAAGGGAGTTTACTTGGGAAGAGTTCAAGCAGAGATTCCATGAATATCATGTTCCGGAAAGTGTCATGGAGTTGAAGCGGAGACAATTTGAGGAGCTTAAGCAAGGATATACCAGTGTCATGAAGTACATCCGGGAGTTTAGCCAACTGTCTTGCTATGCTGAGGAGGATGTCAACACTGAAGAGAAGCGGAAGAAGCGTTTCCTGCGTGGATTAAATCCATTTGTCAGGATGCAGCTAAGGTTAGCCAATAAGCAAACTTATCAGCACTTGTTGTATGCAGCCATTACTTTTGAAGTTGACTACAAGAATGTCCAAGAGGACCGGAGGAAGAGAGCCAAGAAGGAAACCAAGAGGACTTAGGCAAGCAAACCTAAACCCAACCTGGAGTTCAAACTTCGGAATAGGAATTATGGCAACAATAACAATAACAATAACAAGGGCAGTGGTGGAAATCAATCCAATCCGAGAAGGAATGTTATTTGTAACAATTGTGGAATTCCAGGGCATTTCCAGAGGGAATGCAAAAAGCCTGTAGTGATCTGTTACGGTTGTGGTCAGAAGGGGCATATCAAGCCAGATTGTCTGAGCAAGCCACTTGGAGGATGGCCTACCAAGGGAGGAGGAAAATCTAGTGGAGGAAATGGACAGCCCAATAAAGGAGGAAATAATGGCAAGAACAATAATGGAAAGAGGAACCGACCTACCGGGAAACTGAACTGTGCAACCCTCAAGGAGGTGGATAATTCGGAGCATGCAGTTATAGGTACGCTCAATATCCTTACCAATCCCAGAAAAGTTCTGTTTGATATTGGTGCAACTAATTCATTCATTTCTGAAGAATTTTGTGATAAGTTCGGGATTAGAAGGGCAACGTTAGAAAGTCCTATGACCGTAGTTACGGCAGGAGGGAATGTGATTATACGCCACATAAAACAAGATCTGGTTATCTCAATCTGTGGTTGTACATATTTCACAGACCTTTATGTGATTCCTTTGAAGGGAATTGCAGTAGTGCTGGGGATGGATTGGATGATGAAACACGAAGCTCGGATAAATTGTGAGGAGAAAACTGCCTCAGTCAAAACTCCAAGTGGAGCAAGGATAGTTTATCAAGCAGATAAGCACAGTCATATCATGGTGGATCTGTAGTTGAATTCAATGAAAGAAGTTAAATTGGAAGAGATTCCTATAGTTAATGAGTTCCAAGATGTTTTTCCAACAGAGTTACCGGGTATGCAACCAGATCGGGAGATAGAGTTCACCATTGACCTAATTCCTGGTACAGCACCAATAGCTCAAGCACCATATAAGATGGGACCCAAAGAGTTGAAAGAACTTAAAGAGCAAATTGATGAGTTAGCTAGAAAAGGATTTATACAGGAAAGTGTATCTCCATGTGGAACACCAGTGATCTTTGTCGATAAGAGAGATGGTGGAAGACAGATGTGTGGTGATTATAGAAATCTGAACAACGTGACTATCAAGAATAAGTATCCTTTACCAAGAATTCAAGATTTATTTGATAAGGTGAAAGGGGCTGGAGTATTTTAAAAGATCGATTTAAGATCTGGATACCATCAAATAAAAATCAAGCCGGAAGATGTTCCAAAAACAGCATTTCTCTCAAGATAAGGACACCATGAGTATCTGGTAGTACCATTTGGTTTGACCAATGCACCGGCAATATTCATGAATCTGATGAACAAGATCTTCATGCCATATTTGGACAAGTTTGCCATAGTCTTTATTGATGATATTCTGATATATTCCAAGGATAAGGAAGAGCATGATGATCATTTGAGAATAGCATTGTAGACTTTAAGAGAACATAAGTTGTATGCTAAGTTCAGTAAATGTGAAGTTTGGCTTGATAAGGTAGAATTCCTCGGTCATGTGATCAGTAAGGATGGAATTGCGGTGAATCCATCTAAAGTTCAGTCGATACTAGAGTGGATTGCACCGACCAATGTGAAGCAAATTCGAGGTTTCTTAGGAATGGCTGGTTATTATCGGAGATTCATTGAAGGTTTCTCCAAAATAGCCGGACCAATAACCAAATTATTAAGGAAGAATACACCATTCAAGTGGGATGAGAAATGTGAAGCAAGTTTCCAAGAGTTGAAGACTAGATTAACCACAACTCCAATCTTGGCGGTTCCTGAAACAGGGAAGGACTTCACCGTATACTGTGATGCGTCTAAAGAAGGTTTGGGTTGTGTATTAATGCAAGATCGGAAAGTGATTGCTTATGGTTCAAGACAAATGAAACCACATGAAGTCAACTATCCAACTCATGATTTAGAGTTAGCAGCAGTAGTTTTTGCACTGAAAGGATGGAGGCATTTTCTTTATTGAGCCAGATGTGAGTTATACACTGACCATAAAAGTCTCAATATTTCTTCACTCAAAAGGAATTAAACATGAGACAGAAGCGTTGGTTGGAACTAATCAAGGATTATGATTTAACAATCAACTACACCCCAGGAAAAGCAAATGTTGTAGCAGATGCTTTAAGCAGAAAGAGTGCAGATATTCAGCCAAGCAATAGGGAGTTACCAAAAGAGTTACAAATGGACTTGGAAAGATTAGAGCTTCAATTTATCAGAACAGAGGTTCTTGGAGGATTAGCTACTATGCAGGTAGTTGCAGAGCAGGACAGTGATCTTAAGCAAGGAATTTTTAGACATCAAGAAAGAAGATCCTTTTATTGCTGAGGAAATTCGAAGGATATCTCAAGGGAAAAATCAGTTTTTCGCCTTGGAGATTATGGGTCTTTATGGTTTCAAGACCGTCTTTGTGTTCCAGATGTGACGGAGATTAGAAATGTCATACTCAAAGAAGCACATGATACACCATATTCTATACATCCAGGGAGTACTAAGATGTATATGGATTTGAAAGAACTATTCTGGTGGAATAACATGAAAATAGATATTGCCAAATATGTATCTGAATGCCATACTTGTCAAAGGGTGAAAGTTGAACATCAAAGTCCAGCAGGACCATTACAACCCTTAGAAATTCCTGAATGGAAATGGGAGGAAATAGGTATGGACTTCATTACAGGATTGCCTATGACACCAAAAAGGAAAGATATGATATGGGTAATTGTGGACAGACTCACTAAGAGTGCATTTTATTCCGGTGAATAAAAAGGATAATGCCGAGAAGTTAGTTGAAGTATATGTCAAAGAGATAGTAAGTAAGCATGGAGTGCCAAAAATATCGTAACGGATAGGGGATCAGTGTTTACTTCAGCATTTTGGAAGCAATTGCCTGAAGCACTTGGTTCAAAGTTAGATTTCAGCACGGCATATCATCCTGAGATAGGAGGTCAAACTGAAAGAACAAATCAAATACTAGAAGACATGTTAAGAGCTTGTGCACTAGATTTTTGAGGAACATGGGAAGATCACCTACCATTGGCAGAGTTTTCTTATAATAATAGCTATCAGAGTAGTCTGAAGGCAGATCCATATTAGGTTCTATATGGAAGGAAGTGTAGATCACCAATATGTTGGTATGAGCCTGGAAGCAGCAAAGAATTTGCGCCAGATTATATCATAGAAATCAGGGATAGACTGAAAATAGCCCAAACTAGGCAGAAAAGTTATGCGGATCAAAGTCGAAGATCATGGCATCCAGAAGTGGGAGATATGGTCTATTTGAAAGTAAGTCCAATGAAGGGGTGAAAAGCTTTGGAGTTAAAGGGAAACTGAGTCCAAGATACATCGGACCATTCAAGATACTGAGTCAAAATAGAACTATAGCTTATGCTTTAGAGTTACCATCAAGATTGGCTCAAGTGCATAATGTTTTCCATGTGTCACAACTTTGTAAATGTTTAAAAGTTTCAGATGATGCAATCACACATCAAGAGATAGAACTACAAGCAGACCTGGCCTATATTTAAAAGCCTTGTAAGATTTTGGAAGAAAACTAGAAAAGATTAAAGAACAGAGCAATCAAATATTGTAAGGTACAATGGGAACATCACCCTGAAAGGGAAGCCACCTGGGAGAAAGAAGAGGATTTAAGAAAAGCCTATCCAGAGCTATTCAGGTACATCTCCACAAACTTCGGGACGAAGTTTAAGTTAAGGGGGGAAGTCTGTAACATCCCAGCATTTAGGAACTAACGAAGGGTAGATTTAGGAATATGGAATGTTGCATGCATCTATTTGTGAAAATGTGGGTAAAATTTTCGCCAAATAAAAACCTTAAGTGATCAATGTTTCTTTCATACTTTGAGATTAAGTTTAGTCTTAAAGTATGATTGTTATAAACTTTGATATGATCTTTAAGGAATTATATGTTTTTAAAATGAATTTGAATTTTAAACTTGAGTGTTTGAATTATAATTCAAGTGAGTTAAGAATAAGTTTTGAATCTTAATTTAATTAAGAGATAAATATTATAACTTAAATTCTATCCAAAGAAAAACAATAATGAATATGAAACTTATTTCTTAGCATCAATATATATAATCAAGTTATAAAATTATAACTTATTGAAATCATCCACACAATTCACAAAAGCAAATATACAAAGAATAAGAATATTCTTTATTAATAATAATATAATCTTTATTACAATTGAATAAAATAAAGATTACAAAAATAATAAAATAAAATTACAAAAGTATGAAGAAGATTACATTGGACTATTTACTAACTATTCTAGAACTAAACCTAAACTAAATCTTCATCCATATATATGTACCTGCAAGACAAATACTAAATAAAAACAAAATAAGGTTAGTGTTAGTATTATTTCTCTCAGACATGTCAGTGAAGTGCACTAGACAAATTCAACATTGAGAAGTTTATAGAAAAGGGGCAAGTTTCACCAATATTAAAGAATCCATCTTTCATAAATTCAAAGCCAGAAGTCAAATGATAGCCAAGAGGGACAAATCCACCATCCAGGTAAAAGTAAGTTTCAAAATTCTGAACATATCCACAAGTGCACAGCAAGCACACAGGCAGGACACACACCAACATGCATGTGGTGTGTTGTCGACCTCACAGAACAACCCAATCTCACAAAACCACAAGCACAGACATGGAGAGGCACCAGTGCATTACTCCACTGCACAACACACAAGAACAGCCAACCTAGACAGCAGCTTATCAAGCACATCAGCCAAACCAAACCACCAAGGATCAACCAAACATCACCAGCATGGTGACATAAGGAGGGGGATGGATCAGGTGGACAGCAAGATCAAGCACAGGAGCTAGGAGGAGCATATTAGCTCATGATCAAGCACAGGATTCCAGCAAAACCAGATCAAGATCATCACCAACTTACTCCACAAACATCAGAGTCTGTGGTGAGTTTCATAAAACCTTCACATGATCTAATCATCTTATTTAGATAAAAGCATGTGTTGTTTTATAAAACAAACCCTCAGAAAGCAGCCAAGTGGGGTGAATCCATCATAGGGATTTCTGAAACTCTAAAGGCAAACAAAAAAGTACCAGGATCTAACCAAAGCTCAGAGCAACATCCTTGATCTGGTTGTCAAACTATATGTTACAATTGAATCATACATATACCTATGATCTATTCTAGGCACATCCCTAAAGGAAGGGTAGCACCTTAGAAACAAATCTTTGGGATCCATAGATTGATCAAGCTCACTATCAATTTTTTCCAAGCTTTGATTCAATAAAGAATAGCTGGTACCACTACCAGGACTATCTAGATGAACCAATTAGATAAGATTTAAATCCCTAAGACTTAGACCAACATCATTGATCTTAGGGAATTCAGATAAGAACATCTATGTTTATCCCTCAAAGACAAGTTTGTCATTAAGCATAAAACAACCCAATTCATGGGTTGGAATCAAACTTGTGTGCCATACCATGATGGTGTCACAAGAACAATCCATTATGAATCAGGATAGACATTTAATCATCACAAATTCAAACAATCAACTTAACTAATCATTTTCATGTTAACCCAGGAATCATAACTAGGATATTCCTATGATACACTTCACTGTTTGAGTTACACTAGTTCTAAGGCAATAGCACTAGGACAATGATTTCCTCATGTCATAATCATGATCATAAACCCAGAGATGACAGTGAAAACTTATCAAGTCACTGACTTAATTAAGCATGATTCCCAAGCAACTATATCATCTTAATATGATGCAATCCAAGCATCAAATCATCTAGTAAGCCACCAGAAACATCATAGATCATTTTAAGCAACAAGCCTCAGGCCAATAATCATTTAGCATTTGTATAGACCATCCAAACATGATTCAATTCATCCAGTACATGATCAATCACATAGCAGGAAACCTAAATGGATAATCATCCTAATCTAAATCAGACAGTAGCAAGAGAGGACACTGCCAGCATCTAGCATCGAATGAGCAAGCAGAGAGCACCGGGGAAGAGGAATCAAACTCACCGTAAGTCCTCGCTGAAGAATAGAAGAGAAAGCAGAGGGGCCGACGACCATGGCGGCACGGGAGCACCCCAGAGGGGGCGCTTCAACCCGCACGGCGCCACAGCAGCGACCCTGATCACGCCTGGAGGTGCAAAGAATCACCTCGACGCACGAAGACCACGACAACACCTGAATCCATGCCAATCCCCAAACCCTAGGGATCGGGACGACATCGATTCATGGCAGGAGAGCCCCAGGCTCGAATCTAATTAGATAGAACGATCGGGCGTCGCCAACAACCCCCTGATGCACCACGACGGTGACCAGAACGGCCTACGGCGGTGGGAATCGCCGGTGGCGGCATCGCCTGCCATAGGGCCGGGGTCAGAGGAGGAGAGGATGAACTCGAGGGGGAGAGAGAGGAAGTGAGGAGTGGGCCGAGCTAGGCCAGACCCTTCGGGGTGGACCTTTTGTCTAGAACTAATGGGCCACTAGGGCCCAATAAGAATAACCAGCCCAGAAATCCTTCCAGGCCTGTTTTAATAAAAAGAAAAAGACCAAAATACCCCTGTACTTAAATAAATCTTAGAAAATAAAATAAAAGTCCAAAAATTACAAATAAAATATTTTTGGATTCGAAATAATCCATACTGTTCAAATAAAAAAAAATAAAAAAAATTAGACATTTAAAATTTTATCAGAATTTTGTAATTTATATATTCTTATGGAATTTTACAAAATTATTGAAAGATGATAAAAATAAATAAAAATCACTTTCACTATATATTAATATTATAGTATTTTTGAAAAATACTAATTAAGTATTTAATAACAATTTTTAATGTGTAATTGATAATTCCTAAAAAGAATTATTAAATCAATAAAAGTCAAATAAAATAGAAATAAAATAAAATAATTCAATATCTGCTATAAATATTAAAAGGTAATATTTATAAATGCTTTATTAATATTAAAAGGCACCTTATATAGGGAAAATGCATATAGAGTTAAAATAATGCATTACATTACTTGCATAATCTTTGCTTCTTTAAATATTGTCCTTACCGGGCAATAATGATGTTTTTGTAGACATAGAAGCTCAAGGTCTAGTGCAAGCATCAGACTTCACTACCTTGCCATCACAAGGCAAGTTCATCACTTGCAAATGTCCTTTGAAGAGTCTTTATCAAAGTATTTGCAAATTGTGTGTTATCATATATGCTATAAAAGAAAGAAAATATTATTTTCACAAATAAAGAAATCATAGATATCATCCTAAGTGATGATAGAATGGAGCAATGGAACTTAGGGTTCTAGTTGCGAACAATGATGATCAAGTAGGGACTTAATAACCCCTAACATCAGTGATTCTAGCGCCGTATATTACGTGTTAGCCATGAGATTTGGAATGGGACAGAGAAGTCAGCTGTATCTTCTTCCTCTCGCATGAAACCGGATGTGCAGGTCGTGGCTGTTATCCTCGTAGCGTGCATATTAATTGGTAATTCGTAGAGGATATGCAGCATATGGGTGGGAACCCTCATCGTCCCACGATAGTTCTGACATCTAACGGTTTGTACAAACCATTGCCGTAATTCATTATGTGGGCATGGTGTACACCAAAGAGGCATGCGGGGTCACGAAGGGGGCAGTGATTGGCTTGGACCAACTACTGGGCCCCACATCATGGAATTGTGGACGGGAAAGTACGCCCGGTTGTGCAACAAAGGGTTGATCTCTCATGGGTAAAGTAACGCACCTTTGCGGAGTGTAAGAACTGTAACTTGTTACTCCCTGTTCCGGGAAGGAGCTACAAACGCGGCAGGAAAGGAACTCCATGAAATTTCTGGTCAACCTGTGAATACTGATGGTCATAGATTTTCAGAATAAAATCAATCTTTGAAGAAATATTTACAAAAATTGCATAGTACCAAGGATTTATAATCCGAGGTGGTAGTTAGAGCATCAAACTTTCCACCTTGCATAAAATGAACTTGTTGGGTAACGTTGTTACTCATTCTTTCCTTTGATCCCTTGCTTAGACTCTGAGGATCCCAAAGACGTGCCAATGTATGCAGCAGAATGTCAAGAAGATGTGTTCTATGAGGAACCTGATCAATCCGGAGGTGTTGAAGGAGGGGATTGCGAGATCCGCTACAATGTCGATGATAACTAGTCCAACTAAGTACTCCTAGTTAGCAGTGACCAATGGAGCCGAGCAGCATGAACTCTATAGAATAAGCTACTGAGCTCAACTCCTAGACGGAGTTGCTACTTTTAAATTCCGCTGAACACTTTATATTTTGGTTTGTAAGTTGGATCTTTTGGAAGTCCTGAACTTCCGGTATTGTAGTAATAATAATGTGTGTACTTTTGTAATATGGACCCGCAATGTTTTTGTTGTACCACTCTAAGGGATGTGATATTTACGGAACGGTGTTCTGTGGATGTCATGTCAATGACTATAGTGTACTACACATGTAGTGGTATGTTGGGTCACCGCAGCAAACCTCCGCATCCACGTGCATACACCCAATCGGCTGATCGATCCTCGATCTGTGAGGATCAGCTCATGCTGACGTCACGATGACAGTGTGCTCACGTCACCTCCCGCCTAGTCAGCAGGTTTGACTGGTCCACTACCCATGTGGCGTATTACGTGTCCCTAACCTCACTAGTCAGTGACTAGGGTAAGTTTAGTCTGGGTATGAAATGTAATTCCCTGTTTCCAATATTATTAGAAAATGATTTAAGAAATGATTAAATCTTATCAAATTAATAACTTTTGTTTTATAATTCAGAAAAAATTGTGTAATATATGAAAATGTTTAGAAAAATAAATTCTATAATTTAACTTTATTATCAAACATTATTGTATTAATTATTTAGATAATTATTATTTCAATAAACTTTTTATTAGTAATAAAACTTTGATAATTCATATTTTAATAATGGTAATTGCTAAAAATATAAATAATATACCACAATTATTAGAAAAATAAGAACTATAATTTAAAACTATAATCATGTATTATTATATCACTTAACTAAATATTTATTATTTATTAAGTGTTTATTAAGTAATAAATCTTATAAAAAATCATATCTTATTATTGAAAAATCATAAAAATAAATATAATATACCTAATTGATCACAAAAATAATACCTACATGTTAAAAATGTAATATTCCACTTTTGAGGTAAATAAAAATTTAAACATTTTAATAACTTGTATTTAAACCTATTTACTTAATTAATAATTCATATTAGGGTAAATAAAAATTGCTAATATTTCTAAAATTAGCCAATCAAAGTATAATAAATAGTATTAGTATTAAATATTGATAATATGAGGTCAAAATGGTTCAACACATTTTAAATACAATTTTATTGAATTATCATTCAACCATAAGTGTAGATCATTTCCTAAAAAGGCCTTATCAATTATAAAACCTTCAAGAATGATATTTTCAACCAAATAAAACCTTTTCCCTTACTTCAATCACAAATTTATAAACATACCAAAACATTATAGTGAATTCATAAGTAGTTAAGTAATATTATTCCTTGGATACAAACCATAACCACACCCTTATAAGGAGATAAATCCTTTATTCAATTATAAGGTTAGGAAACCACTAGTCAAATAAAAATGTTACCACTCTTAAAGTATACTTAGGGAAACATTATGAAGTGAACGAAGTACAAATATCATAAGCATTACACTTTAAGTCCATCTATGTTCTTAAAGTTAAATTTAGTCTACAAGAGTATAAACACCATGATTAAGGCTTTGTTATATATTTTATAGTTAACTTTGGTCTGTTTCAGTTAAGACCTAGGGCATATCAAAACCAAACTACCACATAAAAACCAAGAAACAACGACCACATTCGATTAACCACAAAGATTGTTTAAACCTTAGAAAAGAAATATTTTCTTCAAATGTTATTCTTTTTGCCACTTCAAACAACAAATCTTATAATAATATCCCCAACTCTTAACAACTAAACTCAAGGACTTTCATCATAGTAAACAGATGACAATTTATCATAATCATGTTGCTTTAATCTTTACTTGTGTATTTAAGATGGTTAACACTTAAGTTCCTTATAAAGGCCATTATTTATACAGTAAAGTTTGAGGATAAACAATTCTTATATAAGCATTCTTTGAGTATCATCCCACATTTGTGTATCTTATTGTTGTATGATATTATATATACATGTTGTTTCACACACTCACAATACCTAATAAGAAGCACAAATGTGAAACTTATCTAAAAGTACAACACATTCTAAAGGAACTATTTCCAGTATCCAAACCCTAGGACAACGTTTATTCCGGGAATTCGAGTTTATAAAATTACATTACATTACTTACGCATAATAGCATCTTGCTTCTTTAAACATTAGTCCTTACCGGACCAATGATGTTGATTTCAGATATTGGATCTTATATTGTCTCGAAGACGGTGAGTGCATAATCTTGCAATCACAAAAGACAAGTTCACACTTGCTCATGTCCTTTGATTAATTTTTGTAAAGTATTTTGCAAATCCAGTGCTGTCATCACCTGCATTTCAAAAGGGCAAGAAAACACTATTTTTGATAATAATGTGAACTATTGGTTACTGATCCAGGGTGATCAGCTAATCTATTAAGTCTGGTAGTTGGAATACCACTGCACAGGACTATATCACCTATGACTTAACAACCAATGTCGCCAGTGATTCTTGCACTGTATATTATGCGTTGACCATGAGATTTGGAATGGGACTGAGAAGTCAGCTGTATCTTTTCCCTCTCGCATGGAGCCGGATGTGCGGGTCGTGGCTGTTATCACTCGTAGCGTGCATATATTGGTAATTAGTAGAGGATATGCAGCATATGGATGGGAACTCTCAACGTCCCACGATAGTTTCGGAATCTGAACAGTCGGTATTGCCTATTGTCATAATTCAATAGGTGGGCATGTCATACACCAAGGAGACATGCGGGGTCGCGGAGAAGGCAGTGATTGGCTTGGATATTAGGTTGGGCCTCAAATCAAGGAAGTTTGAACAGGAACATACTCCCAGCCGTGCAACAAAGCCTAAGGTCTCTCATGGGTAAAGTGACGCACCTCTGTAGAGTGTAAGAACTGTAACTTGTTACTACCTGTTCCGGGAAGGAGCTACGAATGCGGCAGGAAAGGAACTCCATGAAAGTTTTGGTAAACCTGTGAAGGATAACGAACATAGCGTTTCAGAATAAAAGAAACCTTTGAAGAAATGTTTACGAAAACTTGCATTGCCTACGACCTATGGTCTGTGGCCGTAGATATAGTGCATCAAACACTCCTTCTTAGTGAACTTGCTGAGTACGCTCGTACTCAACGTATCTTCTTAACCCTTGCTAGAATCTAAATCCAATACAGATGGCGTCTGCATCAACTTATGCTCAAGGTAATCTTCATCAACAACTCAAGCTCTTCATTAAAGTTAAGGAAGTAAAAATATATATCAATTAAAGTGAAAACAAAGTTACTGATTAGATAGAAATATAATCTCTCACCATAGAACCTATTTCTGTAGAGTATTTCTATAGCAGCAATGCAAGCCCTATAGTTCAGATACTAGTCTTATTAGTATGATAATTTTTGAGTTGTTTATTTTTGATTCTTCTTTGCAAGAAGTTTATTTCTCTCTCTTTAACCTAGAGTGTTCTCTAGATCTTATATAAAGAGTCGAGTTGTAACCTATAGTCATGTATTGGACCTGCTGTGTTTCTGTTGTACCACTCTGAGGGATGTAATACTAGTGAACGGTGTTTCATTGGTGTTATGTCAACGACTATAGTGTACTACACCATGCAGTGGTATGCTGGGTCACCGCAATATACTACCTCCTCTACCCGCTAGAACGGGGAGATGAAGGTCTTCATCAACTTTGTATGTGTGACCGAGTGCGGAAGCGCTACCTGAACACGGCATCGGAAGGATCGTCTTCGCGATCTTGAGATCAGCAAGTGATCGACTACATCAACCACACGATCCGATCTCATTATCACTTTGGATCTACGAGGGTTAGTTCTCTTCAATCTCGTTGCACCAATCTCGTACATTAGATCTTGGCTTTTCTATAGATTGGATCTTGGTTTTATGTGTTCAAGGCAACCAAGTGGGCTTGCCCCGTCACTTTGAACCAACTTTCTATCTCTAATGACTTCAATTTACTTTGCAATATAGTTTTCCTGCAAACCTTTGTATTTCATGATGCACCAACCTATCGCCAGTTAACCATTGAATTTCTTAGCTCTTGGAGTAACAACGTTAAGACATGGCATGGGGAGGATAGAATTTCTTTCCGACTCATGAACAATAATAATTCTCTAACACTTGATGAATGGTGCAATTGTTTTGGTTTACCTAACAATGATCCTAATGCTCTGCACGCAGATTTTACCGACATGGAACCTTCCCCTGAATACTGTTATAATAGAATGAGCTTTACTTCTAGAGTCAGTAAAGGGAGTAATATTCAATATCCTGCTATTCGCTCTTTGTTCTATGTTATTGCCAACACCTTGCAAGCACGTAATGAGTTCACAAGACTCAATGAGGAGGACATCTTAGTCCTCGCAAAAGCTTCTCTCAACTATGACAACTTGTCACTTCACTTGGGCGCAATTCTTGTGCGCTACTTGGAGTACCAATCCCACCAAAGCCAAGGACCAATCACTTGTGGAGGTTCCATCACTGTGCTTGCCAATTCATTGGGCATCGACCTAGGTGGGCGACGTGTTGGTTTCTCTACTTCGAGGGCTTGTGGAATGCTCACTAGGAGAGGTGGTGTTTATTATCTGCATATTACTGGAGTTGGGGGTATCTACCCCGCCCCTTTGCCTAATGGTCTTTTCTCTATCGAGGAATGATGTGTGCTTTATGACTTGCAGGTTGAGCAACACCAACCTGAGGAGGAGATTCCGGAGGAGGATGAGGACCAAGAGGAGGAGCAAGAAGCCCACCATCAGGAGTAGCAGCCACCAAACCGGTTCGCTACATATCAAGATTTCCAAGAACTTGGAGGAACTGTGGAGGGAATGCATAATCTCGCCCTAAACCTCCGAGAAACAACAAGTAACCTCTCAACTCAATTTGCGAACTGGAGTTACAACTATTTTCCCCCACCACAGTGATTTGAAGGGCTTTCAAAAGCCTAAGCTTGGGGAGGTTTTATATCTATTATATAATTTGGTTTTCATTTGCTTTATCTTATTTTCGAGGTTATGCTTTTATTTGAGTTTATAAGCACTCGTGTTGGTTTCTCCAACACTTTATATTAGTTATTTTATTTTGTTTGAGATTTTCAAGCCGAGCTTTGCCACCAATTTTATATTCTTTAATCCCCCATCTCAAAAACCACAAAAAGATTTCTTTGTTTATCTTTATTTTCCCTCTCTCTTTTTCCTTTTGCCTCGAAGTTCTCGTTGATTTGAAGGAGATTGATTGACTTCGAGTTTCCAAGAAACAAATAAAAAGGGAAAAGAGAAGTGGAACCAAACATGAGAGGTATGCCTTATGACTCCCCACTTTTGAAGTTTGAGAAACCCATGCTAGTTAATAGTGATGTTGAGATGTTATATCGGTGGAGTGAGTCTCTATATTATAGTAAAATTTTGTTTTCATGGGTATTTAATCGAGTATATTTTGTTCCAGCTCCTGTAGTTATGTAGTTAACCAAGTCTTGTCTAAAAATTTGCTAAACAATTGAAATAAGAAAAAGTCTTACAATTGAAGACTTGGATGTAGTAGTGTTTAGTCTTGAAAGCTTATTCCTAGAGACACTCAACACCACAGAAAATAATGATTGACTTGATAGCTCTCTTTGAAAAGATTTGTTCAATTGAATTAATATTTATCAGTTTTTTTGAGCATGCCAAAGTTTGACTTGTAAATCATAAGAATGGTATAGCTTTATGTGTGTCAAACTTCATGGGATTCCAACAACTCCGCTAGCCTACGAATGATCTTTATGGAGGAAACTCCTAGATTTCGGCTATGAGTTGATTAAACATATGTAGCAGCAATGCTATACTAGGTAAGATTCTTGGCACTCCCGGGTAGCTATAACATGATGGAATCACTCCTCTGGCTGATATGAGTAATCATTATGTAAAAGGAACAAAAACCCTAGTGATGCCAGGAGTGTCCATCTTAGCCCGATAAACTAATGATTTTTTTTGGCATGCTCTCAATTACTTAAGAACTGAATTTCTTGAAGGACAATGAATGGGAAAGTAGTGCTTAAAAGTCTTGATTTATTGATGTGGGAGAATTGAGATACTTTAGTATATATGCTTTTCATGAAAAACTCTCACACTCTTAATTCTACATGATTACATTTTATTGTTCAAAGACAAGCTTATGAGTTGATTACATGACATGGAATAAAGTTTACTCTTTTGAATCATCCATGCTTACTATAATTTTGCTGCACTATAAGGATTCATGAAATCCGTATGGTATGCTTGCCATTACTTTATCTATGCTGAATTTTTTTAGATTAATAAAGTGGAGGAAATATTAGACTACCAATCATGAGGAAGATCATCATCTCGTTATTTCAGTTTAAATGCTGATTTCCCTTTTTATTTTGGTTTTCTTGCTCGGGACAATTAAGTTTAAGCTTGGGGAGGTTAATGGTTGTGAAATATAGTCATTCACGTCCATATTTAAACTAGATATTATTCATATATTTGATGAAATATCTCTCTAAAACCTGCCACTAATGCCTAATGATCAAAGGGGTATGCAATCCTTTCTTGATATTTTGTCCTGCGCAGATAATGACGTATGATGATGAGAATCATTACATAAATGCCAAAAGATACGACATTTCCAACATGCCAAAGAAACCATAAGCCGTGAAGAGATTACTGCAAGCTTAACGACCAACTATACGGCCCGCCGCCATATAATTGCCGCCGTATAGTTTGCACCGACCTCATTAGGTCAAACAGAACAACTTTCGTGAAGAGACCCCGATTTAAAGAGGCTTCAGGCGATGAGAAATGACCCCTAACTCCACAATCTCGCTTCTTTTCAACCTCAACTCTCCCTGTTGCCATGCCAGAGGAATAGATCTAGATCTAAACCTCTAAACCCTTCTCCACCACCATAGCCATCTTCCACCACTTGTAATAGTAGATCTCTTCTCCAATTGGCGACATTGTAAGACTATTTGCTATCAACCTTATGATCTCTATTACAATGTTTATGATTGTCGATTTCATATCTATGTGTGAGTAATTCTCTTTGGGCTAAGGGCTTCGACCTAGCCATGTAACTTTTGTGCATGTTATTTATCATAGATGGGATCATGTATTAGTTTGTATGATATGATGATTGTAGTACCCTCTCTTGCCTCAATCTAAGGACTTGTCAGGTACCCAAGACCCCGATGATTGATCAGGTAAAGGGAGTGTGAGTAACGAATGATCTGCAGGATAGGAACCCCAGTGACAGAAAGGGTAGTACGGCTGTATATGAGGAACTTACTTGGGTTTAACGGTGACATCACTATGCATATCATTAGTTATCTTTCTTCTATGGATGAGACTAGTAGGTTATTGCCATAAGCGGTTGCGGAGGTGATAACATATATGGATGCACTGCCCACACATAATTATCTTGCTATAATAATTATATGAGTACTTTATTATTATCTGTTATTCCCATCAGATGTTTTGCATAGCTACTGGTGAAAATCGAAGACCCTAAGCCCTCTCTCTCTCCATCGTCAACAACAACCACAACAGGATCGCAAACTCTTGGTCTGGTGAAAACGCAATAGGAATTCTAAAACTCTCGAAGGTCCGTTTAAGTAATCTCACTTTGCTTTCTGCTTCCCGAGGATTCGATAAACCTAGGTCTACTAGGGAAAAAGTGCTATACTACATCCGTAATCCGGATCAAAGGTATCATTTACAACAAAAGTCGGATGATCATGTCTTTGTATGTTATTTTGAATAACTGTTGAGTATTCTTCCATAACACCGAAGACAAAAGTGTTTGTCTCTTAGAATGTCAAGTTTCTTTAGAAGGATTTTTTTCATGAAAATTTAAGTGGGAGGACAATAGAATTTTGATAAGGTTATTGAACCTTAGCTATATGTGCTAAGTTGCACAGCACCAGAAAGTTTATCGGAGGCAAAAACAATGCTCATGGCTCACGTGACTCAAAGGTTGTGGTCACGGAGGTCTAAGTTCCTATTGAACCGAGTAGGTCGGATAAACTATCAAATACTAAGATCTGAGAGTAAATCATTATTTTTTGACAATGATGAACTAACTACATGCAAAGAGGCGAGGATGGGCCCTGACTCCGTCAAATGGTTTGAAGCCATAAAATCCATGATAGTTCCATACACGAGAAATCAAGTTTTTGAACTTGAAAGACCCTCTAGAAAGGTGTAAAACTTTTCGGTCGTATTTGGATCTATAAAGAAATAGACATGGATGTTTCACATCTATGAAATAGTCGACATGTCGGGAAAGAGTTTACGAAAATGTTCAAGGAGTTGACTATATCAAGATTTTATCTTTCATAGTGATATTTAGTCTAGACGGATTAATGTAGCAACCACTACATATAATTTTGCTATATGGTAGTTGAACAAACAAAACAAAGTTCTTCTAATAGAATGGTTTCCTAGGATGTGTACATGACACGATCCAAAGGGTTTTGTTAATTCAAAGGATGCTAAAAACTCATGCTAACTTCAATGGTTGAAGTAAGCATCACGGAGTTGGAATATTCATCGTGCTGAAACTATTAAAAGGTTTAATTTCATAAGAGACGATGAATATTCTTGTATTTATAATAAATTAAGTGGAGCGCTAAGACATATTTCTAATACATTATGTGGAGCATATCTTATTGATTGGAAATGATGTATCTTTTATTGACACATGTTAAGAATTTCATTTTGATGAAAGACTTAGGCAAAACCCTAATATTAGGTATCAATGTCTATATAAATATATTGAGATGCTAATATGGTCGTGCCAAATATACAAAGATGAGATATTGAATGAGTTCAATATAGAAACGACAAGAAAGTTTCTTGTCGCATGGAAAGGATTGAATCAAGATTCAAGTGTATTGACACTTGGTAAGTGAAACGAGATTCAAGTGTTTTGACACTTGGTAAGTGAAATCACAAGAATATTTGATCAATCATATTGTGATATGTACATATCCAGATGTGTCATATGCTCTAAATGTTATGAGCATATACCAGAATGACTGATAAGATGACCATTGGACGATAGTAAGGATATTCTTATGATCTTTGGAAGAACTAAGAATATGTTATTTATGTATAGGTGACAAATAGAGTGTTATATTTATACTAGTCTTGTCACAAGATACAAATTAAGTTTATCTCAATTTAAACTATGGGTGGCACAATGTAATGGAAACTAAGTTCCACAACAGATTTGGATGAGTTCCAAAGTTAATACATTATGACATATACTACAACAAAAGGCTAAGTATATAACTGCTATTGTAGCAGCAAAAGAGGGCATTTGTGTCAAGTAGTTTGTTATCAAACTAGGTGTGGTTCACATCGGGCTAGTACTATGAAGATATATTGTACAACAATTGTATCGACATGATTTAACCCCAAGGAACTAAAGGTCTCACCAAAGGTCCAAATTTATACAATGCCATCTCATTGGAGAATGAGTGATGCGTAGAGACGCAAAGACATGGAAATACACATGGACCTGAAAGTGTCAGATCAAAAGATTATGTTTACCACTAGCAATCATGAATATACAACACTAGAAATCCATAGGTGTTGAATGTACAAAGTTTTTCAAACTAGATTATTGACTCTAGTGCAAGTGGAAGGCTGTTGGAGATAAGCCCAAGAGGCAATAAGTGGTTATTATTGTATCTTTGTGTTTACGATAAATGTTTATATCCCATGCTATAATTGTATTAATAGGAAACATTAATACTTGTGTGTTTTGTAAACATAAAGGAGTCCCTAGTGAGCCTCTTGTTAAACTAGCTTGTTGATTAATAGATGATCATGTTTTCCTGGTCATGGACATTGGATGTTATTAATAACAAGATCATATCATTAGGAGAATGATGTGATGGACACACACCCATGGTAAGCATAGCATAAGATCAAGTTATTAAGTTCGTTTTGCTACAAGCTTTCAAATACATAGTAACCTAATCCTTCGACCATGAGATCATGGTAATCACCATAACCAGATGCGTGCTTTGATGACATCAAACGCCACTTCCGTAACTGGTTGGTTATAAAGGTGGCATTGGGTATTCTGAAAGTATGTGTTGAAGCGCATGGATCAAGACAGGGATTTGTCCATACAAATGACGATACTCTGGGCCCTCTCGGTGGAATGTCATCCAATTGGCTTGCAAGCATGTGACTAGGTCACAAGGAATGTCATATCACAGAACGAGTAAAGAGTACTTATCGGTAACGAGGTTGAACTAGGTATGGAAATACCGACGATCAGACCTCAGATAAGTAAAGTATCACATGACAAAGGGAATCGGTATCGTATGTAAATAGTTCATTCGATCACGAAATCAACATTGAATATTTAGGAGCCATTATGGATCTCCAGGTCCCACTATTGGTTATTGATCGGAGAGGATTCTCGATCATGTCTGCATAGTTCACGAACCGTAGGGTGACACACTTATGGTTCGATGTTGTTTTAAGTAGATATGGAATATGAGTTGGAGAACGAATGTTGTTTGGAGTCTCAGATTAGATCCAGGACATCACTAGGAGATCCGAAATGGTCCAGAGAATAAGATTCATATAATGAAAGTCATTTTCCGGGGTTTGGAAAAGTTTCGGTATTTTGACCAGAGCTTTTAGAATGTTCTAGAAGGGGCCACCACCCCGAGAGGGACACATGGGCCGAGGGCATGCTGTGGGGGCCATGGGCCATCCGCACCAAGACCCAAGGGGCCCAACCGGCCAACCCATAGGATTTAGGGCAAAACGCTAAATTGGAAAGGGGGAAACTTGGGGGGAAGTCCCCCCAATCCCTATGTGCGCCGACCCTAGAGGGAGGAGGCCAAGGGGGATGCCCTAGCCGCACCCCCTCTATACAAAGAGGGGAGGGGAGGGCGCCACCCTTTGCCCTCTCTCCCAACCCTAGCCGCCACCTCCCTCCCTCCTCCTTCCTTCTGCCCCGGCTTAGGCGAAGCCCCACAGAAATCTCTCATCCACCACCACCACCACGACATCGTGCTGCTGGGATTCCGAGGGGATCTACTACCTCCGCTGCCTGCTGGAACGGGGAGGGGAAGATCTTCATCAACTCCATACATGTGACCGAGTGCGAAAGCGCTGCCGAAAGGATCGTCTTCGCGATCTTGAGATCAACAAGTGATCGACTACAAACCACAACATCCAATCTCGTTAACACTTTGGATCTACGAGGGTTAGTTCTCTTCAATCTCGTTGCACTAATCTCGTAGATTAGATCTTGGCTTTTCTATAGATTGGATCCTGGTTTTATGTGTTCTTGCGATAGATTTTTTTTGTTTTCCATGCAACAAACCATACATTAGGAGGCTCTGTGCGGAATAGAGCCCTCAAACGCAGCTTGTATAACAAAATATTTCTTTTTATAGATTGTGCTTGAGGGCTCTGTTCCACGCCATAGTTTTTCTAACCCATAAGCACTTTTTTCGTGGACTATACTTATGATTTACGAGTTGAATTTTTACGGGCTCTATCAGAGATGTTCTAAGAGAAAGACTAGCAGAGCCTATAAAAGGGCCAAACCCATATAATTCCGGCGACTTTACGGGTCGTGACGAAAAATCGCGTCGAGCAGAGCCCGTAAAAGGCCCGACCCGTAAAAAATTTCACGGGGCCCGTTAATCAGCGCCCCAACCCCTATTTATGTGGGTGCAGCGGCGGAAAAGGGGTGACACCCTTATTCCGCGCCACCCCTCCTCCCTCGCGCCGCCGCCACATTTTGGTTACTCCGGCGAGCGATTCCGGCGAGATGAGCGTCCGCATAGGTCAAGGGAGAGGCCGTGTGGGTACGGTATCGCACGAAGGCGACGGAGCCGATGATGGAGGATATCAAGGCGGAGCCGGCTAGTGGGGACGGATCGGGGAGACCCCCGCCCTCACCGAGGCCTGCGCGGCGTTCGAGGCTGTGGTGGCGGAGATGAACGCCCGCGAGGCCGTGGAGATCGCCGAGGCGATGGCGGCCTTCGCCGCCATGGAGGCGCAGCAGCACACTGCAAAGCGCGCTCGCCGTGGGTGACGGCGTCGACGGAGGGGATTAGGACCACGACGGGAGCTCCGGCAATCGCCACCGGGTAGACTTAGGGGTAGATTTAAGCATGTATTTTGATTTAATTACATATAAATTAAGTGAATTTCACGCAGTTCATCCGTGTTGTTCATGCTGTTCTTCTCGCGTTTATCTCGATTTTATAATAAGTTTACGGTTACTCGTATGCGACGACGAATATGCAAGACGAAAACACAATTTCAGTGTACGCAGAGTAGGGACTGCTAGTCTTGCTCTAACCCCTTTCCCACTCTCCCACAGCCTCCGCAGCGGTCCTGCCTGTGGCTGTCTCCCACGCCCGGCGAGCCCTGCCACCACTCTAGGCCGCCGACTTCCTCTCGGCCGCGCCGCTCGGTCCTAGCTGCGCCCGAATCATCAATAGTCTCCGCCGCCGCTGAAGAAGAAGCAAGCGACGGCGCGCGGCAACGGAACCGTCTCTCGGAGTCAACAATGGAGGGTCTCCTCGACAAGCCCCTGAACCCGAACAAGCTCCTCAAGGAGCAGTGAGTCCAAAGTCCAAACCCAACCACCGCTCTCGCTCGTCTGTCGTTTTCCACTAACTTAGTATTCCCCCGCTTCATCACGCAGATTCGTCAGCAACCTGAAGGGGTCGTCCCTGCTGGAGATCGCGGCTCTCTCCACTATCGTGCCGGTGACTGATTAGCTCTCTCCTTTAGATTTCCCAGTATTTCTGTGTGTATGTACGTGTGCGCAGGATTCTGATCTGATTCGGTTTTAAGGAAATGGAGCAGCGGAGGTTAGTTGGTTAGAGACACTTTTGATTTCCTTTTCCTTAACCCCTTCCTACATTTTAGTGTAAAGTGTAGATTCTGTTTGTGAAATTCTGAACATTTAATGTATTGATCATGAATGTGTCCCAGCATCTATATAGATGCATTTTACTTGATCATTGGAAATTAGCATGTCATCTAAATTCATATTATGCTGGCCAGTCTGATGCTAGGAATGCCATGACATCCTCTTCAGGTCTTCAATGTTTTCTGTGATCTGATGGAATTCTGAATTTATTCATCATAACACAAGCTTCTTTATTTTTCATGCATGGACTAGGTCTGACAGAGCTTGCTGCATCCTTATTTTTATCTTTTTTTTTAGATAATGTTAGGAGGGATTCAGTGAAGAAAAATGATGATGCTCTTCGTAGTCATAAAGATTGGGTGTATTACTTTTCATCGCTGGTTATAGACTACCTCACTGTTGTATTGCCAATACTTCTGATTTTCACGGCAAGTACCCTCTTCACTGCATTTTGATATGCTTACATGATGAAAGTGTAAACAACAGAAATCAGGGAACCCAAACTATTCAGTTGTCCTTTACAAATCTTGGGAGGAACTTTAACAATTTTGACCCAAAGTAAAGTGAACCAATGGTTATTCCTTTGGTTTGTTGCAGGTCTTAGCAGAATGGGCCTATATGTGTGCAGTTTCTCTTGTAATTGTGATATCTATATGCATCTTGTTTAAAAGGTATTGGTATTAGTTATTACTCCTGTTCAGTTGGTGATTTCCTTTTGGTAACACACAACCCACGCTGACCTGGAGTTATGTGATCTGCACTTTCAGATCCCAGTTTCATCTCAAGGCTCGACAACATAACATGCCTTCACTCAGGACAGACATATCTTCTTATCGAGTATCAGTGGTATGTAAAAGTTCATTAATTATAACAAATTACTAGAGATGTAGCATATTATTGCGGCATTAAGAGTGACTGCTCTTTGTAGATTCTAGTGACATGCTTGTCCATATTGGCAGTGGACTTCAAAATCTTCCCTAGACGGTATGCCAAGGCTGAAACATATGGTAGTGGCATTGTAAGTTCTATCGTCCAGAAATTTTCTTGGTTAATTCTTAGCTTTATAATCATTCATCACCATCATCATCAAGTATTGCACGTAATCATGAAATGGTTGTGCAAAATTTGGGAGCAGCTGCAAAATGTGCATTTAGATGTTATCTTATTTGGATTGCTAATGATTGACGGCTTCGCTCAATTGTTTAAATGAATCCATGGTCAGTCATGGATATATAGTCATCTGCTGCCATCTTTGCTGATTGTCCAGTCAGTTTTCAATGCCTTTCCGCTGTATGTTTAGGTCCTCGACTGCTACTCATCATTGCTTATTCTTGTTCTTCTGGTATTAAGACAAACCTCTTTCTTAAATATAGTACTTCCTTTCTTCAGTCAGCAATCTTTTATGTATTACCTATTAATTTTAAGCTGTCAAACTGTGTTTCCCTTTTTGTAATTTGAGATGTGTTTGCATTTATACTGACAAACCATATGCATTATTTTTTAAAGCTTAGAAATCTGATGCGCCTCTCTTCCCTATTTTAATGATTAAGATATTGACTCATGGCCTAACAGATGGATCTTGGAGTAGGTTCTTTTGTAGTGGCTAATGCACTGGTATCTAGACAAGCACGGAACACAACTGCAATGTAAGTCCTTAAATGATATCATTTGACTTACCAACAAACTATTTATGGCTCAGAAAATAGATCTTTGGATTCAACATAATGCACTGACATCTGGTTCATCTGTCAACTAATATCAAATAGTCGCTTTATCACTGCTTCCAGTTTCCAGTTGTTTTGGTTTCTATGAGAGTAACTCACATGAGTACTGAAGCTAAAGGGCAAACCCAGTGTTAGAAAGTAGATTCCATGTTCTGTAAAAGTGAACCTCATATTTTTATGGTAAACATTATTCATAGGGTTAGATACTATCGTCCGTAGGGGCTTTATGTCAAAACTAATATTGTCACCATGTAAGCTGTGTTCTATAGTAGATAATGTAATGAACTAGTAATGTTTTTTTACTTTGACTGTCCACTCGATGTAGAGGCTTGTAGGAAACTAGAAGCTCTGGTCAAACTAAATCAACTTTTCTACTTTAGAGTTATCCATTTCCCTAAATAATGTCATTTGAACCTTTACCATTAGTTCGAAGCCTAGCTCAGCTTCTTCCATCATTTATTTCCATATCAGCACTGTGGCATATCAGTAACATCGAAAAAGTAACGGCAAAAGCTGAATTAGGCTTTGGATTAATGGAAAGTGTGTAAATTTCCCAATTTAGTATGGTATGCTGAGTCTTTTCTTATTCAAACTGAGATTAAGTATTACAATTCCGCATGCAAAATCTGCTTTCTTAGTTCATTGATAAATGAAGAAAATCAATAGCATTCGAGATAACATGACTGTATCATCTCCCATTTCCCTTTGTTAAGCTCTCCTTGTTAGGTTGTTCTTTCTCCAAATATAATTCGTATTTAAGACTTACTCTAATATAGATGAAACTTACTTATCAACATACTAACAAATTATCCATTGTTTGTCAAATATTATCACCAGAAAGTACAATTACAACAGACACCACTGTTTGATTTTTTTTTACTTTTCGTTGGAACATAGTAGTTTCTGATTGTCAGATCTGGCAATAGACAATATTCTACCACGTAAGTAATCCTTACCTTACGGCAGACCTTCTATTTCTTAGGAGATGGAAGGCATCACTGAGGTCCATAAGTCCTCTAGTATTTCTTGGCTTTGCTCGTCTTATCTCCACATCAGGTGTTGACTATCAGGTACTTATTTTTTCTGTGCCAGTTACCTGAATTACACATTTGTTATAATTTGCACCTGCAGTGTAATGAAACATTGTCATGTGATGCCATTTTTGTGAAGTTCTTGACCTTTTGTTGTCTTCTCAAGCCCTGTCAAATATCATATCCTCATTTCCTTGTTTTCCAGATAGGCAGATACTAACACAGCAGTTATCCATAGCATGTTTATCCTTGTGTGATATGGAAGTGGGGTGATTGGATTTCAATTTGTAGGGCATAATCTGAATTTAATAATGGGAGTGTAGTGAATGGATTTCAGTTTGCAGCGCTTAATCTAAACTCTAAAGTATCCAAAGTTATCTAGTCAGCCTTTCCATATTACAATGATGTCTTCCTGAAGATGCATGTTCTTTTTGTTACCTTGTAGGTCCATGTAGGAGAATATGGTGTCCACTGGAACTTCTTTTTTACCCTTGCAGCAATTTCTATCCTTACATCCATTGTCAGGATTCATCCCAAATATTGTGGGATTGTTGGTATGCTTGTTCTTGCAGGTAGTAACAGTTCTAATTTGATAGTCTGGTTACAAGGGCTTAAAATTGTTATGGTCCTCCTTTTCAAGAGTTAATTGCTCTTAATTGTTCTTACAGGATACCAAGTATGGCTGAGTTTTGGGTTGAATGAGTACCTCATTTCCAATGAGAGAAGCGCTGGTGTCATCAGCCAGAATAAGGAAGGCGTGTATAGCATATTTGGTAAAAATATTTTTATGTGATGAGTTCTTAGTAATTCTTTGCTCAAGCTTGAGAAATATAGATCCTTCCAATCTTGTTTCTTGTTTGTCGGAGAAAAGAAAATTGCTGATACAGCTGATATGCTGGCTTTACCAGCTCATGATTGCAACTAAACTAATCACCTCATGAGTGAGAAGCCACAAACAAAATTATACATGGTTTAAATGACCAACTTTGAACCAGGATAAAAGAGCAATACAGAACACTGCCACTAAGTAACAAAGCATACATCTATAAAAGATATACCAATCAGCTCACGCCTGTACTTCTTGCAATATCCAGATTATCAAATGGTAGCGCACAGCACTTCCAGTTCTCCTCTGTTGTCCCATATTATCAAATGTTTCCAGTGCTGAACACATGATATAAATTTGAAGCATGAGCAAGAGAGCATCTTAGCTTATTTTTTGAAATTCAGTCATTGCGGTTAAGCTACACACCCCAACAAGTAGTGCTATTAATCTGATCCGACCTCTTCAACGGAGAAAACCTCAAAAGTCAAAACTGCTTGAATCTTTGCTCCATTGTCTCCAAGCTTGTTGGCATGGACATACAGACATATGTCAATATTTTTCTTACATGTCCTATTTGGAAATCTTTATGCCTCAATAGACTTAACAGGCTTCTGTCCATAGCCATCGATCAGCGCTTTTTTCTCCCATCACCATCACCTTCTTCTGTGTTTCTCTTCACTGCTTCTCCAAAGTATTCTTCCCGGCAACGACAGCAGTTAGGGGTTCTAGGGTTGTGGATTGCTTTACCTTTCCCACCATCCTGGTTGTAGAGGGCGATCCAGGCACTGGCCTGTCTGGCATAGGACAACACGAGGACTAGAGAGTTTTAGATTTAGAGGAGTTGCAGCAGAAGGTAGAGTTTAAGGTGAGTGGTGCGGCAAGGCACCACAGGAGGCGGTGCCGGAGGTCATGGCAAAAGCGGTGGCTGCAGAGTACAGCGTGCACGCGTGCTTGAGAAGAAGCACCTGGGCACATGATACGTCTGTTCCATTATATGTGGATTGGCCGCCTTCTTTCCATCAGTTCGGGTTTTTGGTTCTACTGGTTGGTGCATGAAACTTACATGGTATCAGAGCAGAGATCTTGGGTCCAAGTCTCAGCTAATTTAATAAAAAGTGCTCTTGCCCTCTTTCTGTCCAGGTATAGGCCTTATCGAGTCATACCTGAGATTCTACTCACGTGTAGGCCTCATTGACTCACACGTGAAACGGATGTTAAAATATATGTGGATTGCCGGCCTTCTTTCCATCAGTTTGGCTTTTGGTTCTACTGTTTGGTGCATCAAATTTAGTTGCGGCCTTCATCGATCCCACGTCTCAAGGTCTGGAGGAACCTAGACGTGAGATCGATGAATGCCGCAATTATTTATTATTCGATAATGCATTGGCCAGGTCTTGAACTTGAGACCACTTGACTCTCATACCATATTGAAGTCATGCACTAGCCAACACAACCAAAAGTCCGTACTTATGGAAAGGCCTGGATAACAAAGCCTAATGCACCCAGTTGGGCAATCATTCAATCCTATATTTTTTGCTTTGCTGATAACCTGTGCTATTTAGTCATTTTATATTTGAATTCTCAATATCACAGATTTGCATGCACCACATTGTACAATCTAAGTTTCCTCCTTTGACAGGATACTGGGGTATGTACTTGATTGGTGTTTCTCTAGGTTACTATATGTTCTTTGACACTAGTTTAAAATGCAAGAGTACTCAAGTTGTAAAAGTATGGATTCTTGCGGCATCTTGTTGGTAGGAAGCAACAATCTCGGAAACACTTCTGATTAAAGGAGTTCTAATATCTCCTGGTTGTTAACATTTTGTCCCATGGCATGTTCTTAGGATTTTGGCGATCATTCTTGACAGCTACATTGAAAGAGTTTCTCGGCGAATGGTAGGGCACTAATTAGCAATGCACTTGGATTTATATTTTATTCTGGTATAAAAAATGTTAATCCATCTTTGGAGAAATGTTATGGCACTTATGCGACATAGTAGCAGATTACTTTTATATGGAACCCATTAATGTGCTCGTAATATCTGAATGGACATGTTATGCTGGTTAAGGAACATGTTAAATGATTAAATGAAGGAGTATGTCATAAAAATAACATTTCGGTTCAGAGTAGGTAAATCCGAGGTAAGAAGTTTGTTGCATGCTGAGATGTAAATGTTCCAGAGATGTAATGTGATTCTTCCTACATGAACGAAATGCAAACAGTTACCTTTCCAGAATGACAGGACAAAGATATAATGTGTGCAAACAACTTAGCTTCCCTGTTATGCTTGAGAAGTTTAGGATTTTCTTTGTGTTCTTGTGTTGCAACAGGTACTTCCATGTCCCATGTTGCCAAATGAAACACACAATTCAGTTAGATGTCTAGTGTAGCTTCTTGAATATGTACATAGATTAATGCATTTTTTTCAAAGTTAAAGGGTAGAATGCTGACAGTCTAAACTCATGTGTAATTGGGACAAATCCAAGTACTTATTTCCCTCTTCTACTTTCTGGAGTAACACTGATTTGTGCATTTCATTTTTCAGTGCAATTTTGCTTATGTTATGCTTGTATTTGGCCAGAATTTTCAGGTATTGTTGTTCTCTTTCTCTATGTTCTGAACTTATAATGTGCATTCAGTGTCAGATTAGAAATATTAGTAGTCAAATTACCTTGTCTATTCCATTTGTTTGATACCTATTTGTATGTTCAGCGGTGATTAATATTTAAGCCATCATATCATGAGTCAAGAACACAAGAACAATATTTAATGTAAATGATAGTACCTTCAAATTATTTAATAGAGGCCCCAAAAGGGCAAGGATAGTGTTTGTTTTATACAAATTCTATCTTAAAATAATGTGCACAACCAGGTTCAAAATTTTAGTTTTACCCTTTGGATCCTGCACCTAGTTTTAATCTTTTGATGATGATTGGAATCTGATACCAGAACCAGGAGAATTGGCTATATGCACAAATTTCACAACTCAAATGCACATTACTCGATTACACTCAGACTAAATTGATCTGTTTTCTTAAGGGTTTAAGGACAATGCCTAACCTTTATGATTGTATTGTTACTAGGTGCAGCGTTTTTCTTTTGTTTGTTCAGGCTCCACACTGATGATGAATGTTATTAATGATCAGGTTATATCTATTCTCACACTAGCGGGGTCTGTCTCATATGACAAGAACTTAATTCTTGAGGATGCGTTCAGTCAAAATATGCTTGGCTCATTCCTTCTGGTAAGATCATTTCCTGTTTTATTTAGTGATGCAACAATGAAAATGTCCATCTAGGGGAACCGATATTTGAATATCTGGCAGCAATATGGTTTGTTTAAACAGTCAGTAGAAAGGAACTGACTTTTACTTCTCTTACAGGCAAATATCCTAACTGGTCTAGTAAATCTATCAGTTGACACACTTTCCGCCTCTTCCCTGACCGCCTTCATGATTTTGTCAGTATATACCTTGATGTTGTGCGTGGTTGTTGGTCTTGCTCAGTTTTGTGGTGTTAGGATGAAATTTTGGTGAATTGTGAATTTACTGTGTAGTTTGTATGTACTAGTATTTCCTGACTGCTGTAAATTTCCATAATTAGTTCTTCAGCCATGCATGTTGCTTGCCTAATTTGTTTTCCCTGACTGCTGTAAACTCTGTGAATATTCTGGATCTGATTCCTAACATTTTGACTACATGAATGCACTTCCAAAGAGCTGTGCTGAAGTTTCCTTCAGCCCCATTTGAAACCTACATATCTCCAGGCTGGCGGTCTCTGAGGTGGTCATTTCTTATTCATATGGGAATCTTTACACATTTGTATGGCCATTCAGTAAAGTTATTCCAAATGTTTACAGTGTTTCTGTTTTTGCAAATGAATGTTTTAAGTGTCCTGCTATGGATTTTTCTCAAACAAAAAGAAGATTTCGATGTGGTTTAGTCCGAGTTTCCTTTTGTCTTTCAGTTCCTTGATCTTGACTGTCGGTGGCTCGAAAAATTGATCCAAAACATGTAAGTACACACAGTCCCCTCACGAATCCGCGACCTATCAACTCATCCGCGACTTGGCAGGACTCTCCCATCAGTATCGCTATCACACATGTGGAAAAAAGCAGGAAATCTCTCGGTACCTAGCGGAATTGCACAAGATGGTACACTGTCTAGCTAGGCTCTTTACTACATCTTCCAGAAGATGGTCCCGGTAAGGTACTTGCGGAAGATATCATGAGCATTTAGTGATCGATGGGGATTACTGACTGTTTAAGGGAGGGGCCGTGTACGTACATGTAATCAAGTTTTGAAGCCGGCAACGGTACGGCTTGGCCTGCTCCGGCCGGCCGCCGGTACATACTATACATCCATCGGTCGGTTTCGAATGAGACGAGCGAGGCTGAGATGGATGGATATAATTGGCCTCTTATTGCTTGCCGTTTCGGCACTCAATTCATGTCTGGCAATTCATAACTTGTCAAGGCCCGGTTTCCTTGACACCACATGGCTTTGTTTCAGTATCGTAGACTCTGTTAGTGCTAGGCATTGGGGTGACTTTTCAACAGTACTCACTTTTACGCTTCCGTACCGTACTTATTCAGGCCCGTGCAGTGATTTTGCGCAATCTTCAGTTCATCAGTTGTGGTTCATGGTTTCTTTGGTATGCAAGATTCTAAAGCGCAAGAACATGATTAGGATTCCATTACTTTCTGAATACTATAAATCTGCAGGCATAGCTATTTCATTTAGATGATGCACATGGAGTTTGCATGAATTTACAGTGAGATAATACAAAGAGGTCCCTTCCACATTTGCTTTGTTCCAGAAAGACCTCTTTCCGTTTGATCGAAATGGCTTCTATTCTGGAAAAAAGGGGTATCCTATATCGATGATTTAATCCTACGAGATGTCGGTGCAAAAGAGCCTTTACTGGGAGCAGGGGCATCTGGGTACAGTTTGCTACTACGATGTCAAGGACTCGAGGAGTAGGGAGAGTACAGAACCCTAAATTTTCTCTGGGTTTAGTAGAAGTACAAGCAGGCAGGACCATTACTGCGGAACCATATGCACAATGCCTTAACTCGAGGAAACGAGTATGAAATTTCGCCGAAACAGCTGCTCCGATGGGCACCCTGTTTGTGTTGGTTGGATATGAGAGATCACAGCGCAACTGGCCAAGTTGATGGATGATCAACAGGGGGCGCTGCGTAGCGTAGGTACGCGCCGCATTGAATCGTGTCGACTGCGAGAGCACATCGGCTCGCTTGACTAGGGTCGTCTTCCTCCTCGGCTTGGTTTGGTTTCTTGGTTGGCAGGAGCAGCTTCCTTCTACTACTATTTTTTTTTTTTTTGAGGAATTCTACTACTATCTCTTCACCAATGTTGATCCAATTCGCTCAGCTTCTTTTTTTAAAATTTGTCAAAGAAGACGTGATGCAGCTCGACTTTGCTACTAGCTAGTTGTTGACCCCTGCTGTGTGGATCCAGAGTGCTGACTCTTTTGTCACCGGTATCATTTATTTCTAAGGTTGACTTTCTGGACCTGCTCCTTCCCAATTGTTTTGGTTTCGTTTAGGTGGGGGTACTGGGTACTGTAGGTGTTGCGTTGCGTGAACATTAAGTGTACTTCTACACTGGTACTACTGCTCCTACTCGTATGGATATCAATAAGTACTCGTATATTTACTGCTATGGAATTAATAGCTACGTATTCAGGCCCGTAAAGGTCATAACTGCAGTTGACCTGGTAGCTATACTCCATTTGTGACTGAGTGGGAGGTCGGGAACTCAGAATATAGTTCTGGTGATTTGTCCACTAGGATATCATATCAACACCGATCGGAGTGTAATGGAATGTGAAACAGTGTGACGAGACGGTGAAAGCCCGTGATATTCCAACGCGTGCCACGCTAGTACTCCCTCCGTTTAGAGATAATAAGTTACTTTAGCTATGTAAATGAATGTATCTAGATGAACTTTAGTGTGTAGGTTTATTCTAAAAGGCGTCTAGATACATTCGATTTATAAACCTAAAATATCTTATATTTATAAACGGGGGAAATACTTGCTAGGTGTTTTTCTGGATAAAAAAAGACCGGACTGGCTATGGGACATCATCGGAACTAGGCGAAGTACTAGTGTGTTTTGTACCTCGTGAACAAACAAAACAAAAACGGCAACACGGGGAGCCCAACCTACATTGCCGACGGCCCCTTCTCCGCCCTCCCTTACCCCCGCCATCATCGGAAGAGGCCGTATGATGGCGGATGATGGCGACGGGGAGTCCCCCTTCTGTTTCCCCTTTATCCCAGCATCTATTCTTCTACCACATCTCACCGAGATTCAGTTCATCCGCCAGTGCGAGCTTTCTCTAGCCAAGATCTGGTTGCTAGTGTTCCCGGTGCGGGATATTGTTGCTCGCCAAGGTCGTCCAAGATCCGTGCCCAAGTGAATGGTGCGAGCATGGTAGGCAGTTCAGGCGCTCGCTAGTTTAGCTTTGGGGATTTGGCCATGGCTTTAGAAAGAGTGGTTGCCCATGCGCTGAATCCAGGGGCCTAGGGGTGGCGCCATCATTGCGGTGGATGGCAGAGGGCCATTGGCGGCTCCAAGATCCACTTGCGCCGGCTCCTTAAGGTATGCCAACTACGGCTATTTATCCACAACTACCATGGTCCGGTGGAGGTGGGCATGTCAAGATTGGTCGATGGACAGAGGTTCTCCATGATCATGTTGAGTGAGACCGCTAGCTAGGTGCTGGCGGAGACAAGGATTAAGAATGATGGGGCCTATGTGAAGGGGTTTCGTGGCAGAAAACACAAAATTTTCCTATGACAAGAAAGCCATAGCCAAGATCTATCTATGCAGATCTATAGTAAAGAGAGGATCCGATGTTCATACCTTTGAAGGCCGGAAGAAGGATTACGTTCCCGCACAAACGTTGCTGATGTAGCCAAAGCGTAGCCGACCTAGAGGCCAAGAAGACTTGAAGCGACCAGCACCACAAGTGTTGGTGCCTCCGAAGTACTACACATGACCGGTGTAGAGACGTCTCCCGGGCTCAGGTCCAGCTAAGCAACATAAGAAGACCCGGACTGACTCCAATTGCACGATAACGTGCGTATGGTGGAGAAACCTCTATCGCCGAATGCAGTTCAAACCTGGGAACCATACGTGAGGGAGAGAGAATAGGAAATATCCAATGGGATGAGATTTGGAGGAGGGATCCCCCTTTATATAGGGAAAAGGTAGGCACACCCTTCCTCCAAGTCCCGAGTTTGGACTAAACAAGGAGAGAGGTGGTGATGGCAGCTGGAGGTGGGGAGTGTGTCCCACTACATGTGCCTAGGCCTCCTAGGCCCAACCAATGGCGGGTGGGAGCCCTCCCACCCTGTGCGCCCATGCCCCTTAGGGCCGGCGTCCCTCATGGGTCCTTTCCCCGGGAAAGGCCCATGTAGTTGGTTGCCTCTTTTATTTTATCATTAAATAATTGTATTTAATAATTAATTTAGTTAATTAATATTAAATACTCATTATTTATTTCCTTTCATTCGAAACACCTTTCAAACAACTTTGGTATCTCCCCGAAACGATTTCGGTTCTCTATTTCTTTTTTCTCTTCCGGTCATGGATCAACCCTAAGCGTCTTTACCCTTAAGTGTGACACCCTTACCTTTCAGGAATGCCCAGACATGATCAAGACTCTCTCGGATCAATGACCAACAACGGTGTCTGGAAACTCTTTGTAACACCCCAAAAATATTAATGAGGGTCAAGTTCTAATTAACCAAGATTAGGGTTAACAAAAGCTTTTATAAATTAAATTCAAATCTTATGCTTGTGTGTATGAATGCTTGCAATGCCATGTTTTATTGTTGTAAATGATGAGAAATTGTTTAAAGATCAAAACATATCATCTAGGTCATTTCCAAACCAGATCAAAACAAAGGAAACCCCAAATATAAAGCTTATGATCAAATGGTCATTTCTGCTCAAGTTAACCACTAGCTCACTTTGAGCATCTCTAGCAACTAATCTCAAAAAGAAAATTTTCCATTTGTTTTCTCCCCTTGCTAGACCTAGTGACACTAAACCCAATGAATCTTTCCAACTTTGCAGAAATATTTTCAAACTCTTTTGAGAGGCAATTCAAATTTGAATCTATCTTATGTATCAAGATAGCCATTTTTGGAAAACCACTCAAACCTTCACCACTTAGCCAACCATTGCACCCAGAGACTACCAAGATTAGTACTAGAACACCCACCAAAAATCACTGGAAAGTGTGATGGTTTAGTTCTTGCGGCCATTAGACCAAACACTTGGTGATCACAGTACAAACTCAACACCTATTCACTGTTTTGATCAATCCTTTTCTCACCATTATGACCTCACCGAGCTCACACGTCGTGCCTTTAACTCACCTAGTAATAGCATGTGCAATGGAGCTCCTATCACTCGTCGTTTGACCCATGCAAAATGGTACCCGAGCTCACCTTGCCACCCTGACACGGACACGATGCCACATACCGAGCTGCCCTCTCCCACGATGTCTAGGAGATAGCCCTGACCTCACCACCTCTGCCAGTGCACGCCCCGACCAAAGACCGCTCGAGGAGACGCCAGCAAATCCGTGCCCATTTAACACCGACCAATGCCGGTCGCCGCGCTAGAGCGGCGAGCAATCCTGCATGGACACGCCGCGCCTCGCCCTCACCTTGCGCCATTATGTTCGCCATGACTCCAACAAGATCCCAGACATGATCGTTTGACCGCGCAATTACCGTGACCACCATACGCCATGACGAATGCCGCTGGTATAGTCACAGAGCATGGATGTTCTACAACGATTTAGACCGTGCCTCGTCGTGCCACTATGCGTATGACGATCGCTCTGAAGCACAGCATTGACCTATGCCCTTGGCCATGCCTATAGCTCACTGTAACTGCTTCGCCGGCGAGCCCGAGCAATTCCGCCGTGCCCCCTTCACCGCAGTATAAATAGAGCCCTCCCCCGACCCCAAAACGCACACCATTCCACTCCTCTCTCACCCAGGAACCTCTCTGACCCAACCCTGGAGCAAGGCGAGCACCACTTCACCGGAATTTCACCGGAGTTCGCCGCTGTAGTGGAAGGACGGAGCCGAAGCTAAGAGCCACCCCAGGAGCTGCCGCGATCATCGTTCGAACCGCCATCGTCCACTCGTTCGTTCGCCCCCATCTCCGCACCTAGATGGAGCCCTGGTAAGCCCCCGATGACCCCCGTCGTAGAGCTAGGGTTCTGTCTCGCGCCTGTCCTGCGATGGAGATGACGACGCTCAGCCGTTGATTGCGCTCTAATCGTAAGGCCTAGATCCGCTGATACCGCTTTGCGTGTTGTTAGTCGTTGACAGATAGGACCAGCCCTAGAGCAGCCCGTTGCGCCCGCATTGCCTAGTTGGGCCAGCCCAGTAGCATTCACGCGCGTAGCCCGTCAATTCAAACTTAGTTTTGGCTTTTATTTGAAAAACCCTATCCTGTATGAAATTTTAAAAATCAATTCAGGAAGATTCACACCACCAAATTGAATGAATCCAATTTTGTTTGAAAGTAGAGGAAAATCTCTAATCACTCCCGTTGGATTCAAATAATTTGAATCTATGGATCACCCTCAGTAAAAATAACAAAACAGTAGCTCTTAGCACTTCAAACATTTTTCTAAAATCAACCATAAGTGATTTTGAGTTGATTCCAACTCTCAAAAATCACATTCGACAACACCTTTCTGAATATGTAAAAATATACATACTTACATACAATAGCCTTGGACCAAATTTAAAGAATAGATTTCTAGTCATTTTTAGCCACTTAAATATGATTAAATAATAGTGTTAAGTTTTATAAATTAGGCAAACCACTTTAAATCATATTCTCAAGTATTAGAATATGTGGTGATGACATGTGTCAATATGATCCCATATTTGAATTGGAGAATATTAAATCTTAAGTAACTTTTCAATGAGAAGAAATTAGTTTTCTAAAAATAAGATAAATAAACCCTTTTCTTGTAATGATAGATATGATGCTAGATCATCTAATGTGACCCTTGTGTGGTAAATAGAAGTAGTTAAGTATTGTTTGGTGATTGTGTACCTTGTATTTATTTATAGACGCTAGTATCAATCCGGGCTACGAGGAGGAAGAATTCTATGAAGACAAGGACGGGAACTTCGACCACCTTACCAACCAAGGCAAGCTAAGCTAAACCATACAAGCCCCACTTGCAAGCCTTTGTGATATCCCTTTTTATTATACCAAATCCCAGTTTTTACTTGCAAGCTTTAATTTTCACAAATTTGTTCCAATAGTTAATAAATTTGATGATTAGTGGAAGATTAGGAAAGTGTCATCAAGAGCTTGGAACTTGATGAAGGTAGATATACCAGCTTAGTACCCCAAAACTAGTGACACCCCCATTCGATAGATGCTAGTGCTAAACTAAACTTGATCAAGCTAGATGGGAACAAATGATTATAAAAACCTTGGAATGATGAGTCATTCTATTGAAATGTTTTTACATGTGTTATGGACACAATGACTTGAAGGTGATGGTGAATGAGTATGTGACTTGAATTTGATAAAAACTGAAGGTTGGGTTCGAATGCGATACCATTCCAATTTTATCGTACAACCACAATACCCGAATTTGGGTAGGGCTTGACTGGAAGTTTATGTGTCTTAGTATGGGTTCTCTCGCGGAACGAGTTGAGCTGAGGCTACCTTGTGAATGTGACTGTCCACCTATGCAGTTCCCAAGATGACAGATGGTCATGGTTGGGAGGCCAAACTCATAGGAGAGGTGTCTATACTAGGGTGTGTAATTGAAAGGTTAGGATTGATTATCCGCATACCAAGTATGATGATTCAGGATTGTTCCTGACGGATGTATCGAATGTTGTGGTGAAAGTGTACCACCTCTGCAGAGTGTCAAACTATTCGAATATCCGCGGTTATGGATAGTTGGATGGCCATACTGTTCCGTTGTCAGATGTTTTCCAAAATGACCCGTGACTTGAATGGTGACTTTGACTTGACCCACAAGTTATGGAGATGAAAGTAGGTTCCCACCTAAGTAACTTAGACAACTAAAGATAGGCTTTTATTACTAGATACTGGTTGAAATAAAATTGGCTTGAGGCAAATAAACTAGAGCTTAGGATCCCTATTAGAGTGGCCTTACTATTTTGGTAATAGTTTGAGAGTACCTCAAAGTACTCATGGCTTTGTCCCTGGATATTCCATGGCCAGACTATGAAGGAGACTACGATGAGGATGGACAGCAGGACACTTATGATAACTAGGATCATCTCCCATCGTCAGCATTGCCTGTGACCCTGAAGATGGAGCCCCGACCATGCTACTACTATTATTATTCCGCTGCTTTGATTGTAATCAGACTTGATCATGAGATCAACTATTTGTAAGACTATTATGGTTTGTAATGGATGATGTACTATGATAACAATATGTTATGTCTCGCAAAAATGGTAATCCTGGGATTGTGATGTACGGCATAAGAGGCATCTGAGATTAAAAATCCGGGTGTTGACACTCTTGATGGCCAGATATCAATGACCAACAACTACTTAAGGTTTGGAACTGCATACGATGACAGAGGTTTCTCCACCATACACGCTATCATTCCTGTGATATTATATCCCCGTGACCTAGTCAAATGCTTGCAAGCTTATTAATGTAATCTCACCGAGTGGGTCTAGAGTATCTATCCGTCACTCGGATAGGCAAATCTCGATCTTGATGCATACACCTCTACATATCCCTTTGGAATACCCAATATACACATTTATGGCCACCATGTTATGGTGTGACGGTTGATACAATCTAAGCAGCCGCGTGGGTAGTGATTAAACATGATCTCACGATCAAGGGATTGAGTTACAACATTTTAGTAGTTATTGCAATGTAGAACTTTGTGACAAGATCACATTGCAAAACCATGGTTGGGTGTGTGTCCATCACGTCATTCATCCAATGATGTGACCCCATTGTCAGTTGACATAAATATCTATGATCGGGAAACCTCAATCACCAGCTTCCCAACAAGCTAGTCTTCTAGAAGATACGAGGGACTCTGTTTCGAGATGCTTGCTTCAATTCATAAATGGAACGCTGAAGTTTTCATACTTTTCCAGTATCCTTTGGATCAACAAAACCTTCTGGTTGCATCATATAAAACTCATCCTCAACGTTACCTTTCAGAAATGCAGTTTTCACATCCATCTGTCATATTTCGTAATCGAATTGTGCAGCAACTACTAGTAAAACCCGGATAGAGTTAAGCTTCGCTACGAGAGAGAATGTCTCATCGTAGTTAACTCCTTAAATTTTTTGGAATCCCTTGCCACAAGTTGTTTGTATATAGCGACGTTTTCGTCAGCACCAGTCTTCTTCTTGAAGATCCATTTATTTTTGACAACCTTGCAGCCTTTGGAAATATCAACCAAAGTCCATACTTGGTTGTCATACATGGATCCCATTTTGGATCTCATGGCTTCAAGCCATTTCTCTGATTCAGGGCCTTCCATTGATTCCTTGTAGGTCGTAGGTTCGTCATATTCAATTAACATGACCATATTGGCAAGATTGTCATACCACTCATGAGCAGTACGCACTCTTGTTGATCTGCGAGGCTCAGTAGGTGCCTCGACATGATTGTCATGATCGCCATCATTAGCTTCCACTCCAATTGATGAGGATGGCTCCGGAACAATTTTCGTTGCGCTGCTCGGTATTTGGAAATCAGGATCAACAATATCATCGAGTTCTATTTTCCTTCAACTCACACCTTTCCCGAGGAACTCTTTCTCAAGGAAGGTACCATTCTTAGCAACACCCGTTTTGCCCTCGATCTGATTGTAGAAGGTGTATCCAATAATTTCCTTTGGATACAACTACAAAGATACACTTTTCCACTTTAGATTCGAGTTTGTTAGGCTGTAGTTTCTTAACATAAGCCTTACATCCCTGAACTTTTAGGAATGACAACTTTGGCTAGAGCCATGCCATATCTCATACGGTGTTGCCTCTACTGACTTGTATGTCATCCTATTCAAAATGAATGCGACAATTTCTAACGCGTATTCCCAAAATGATACCGGTGCCATGAGATTGGACCTTATGAAAACTCTAAAAACTTTGTGAAACAAAAATAAAACTTGTGAAATCGTCATCTATTGTTCAATAATGTTTCAAAAGTAGGTTTGTGTTAAGAAAAATGGTAAACAGTAGCACCAATTTCAAAGCAAACTGGACGGTGGATGGATGGGACACCAGTAAGAAGAGCGCGTTCTGTTCACGAGCTTGCCGTAAGCATCTCCTGCATCATCAACACGAGCGAGCAACTAATCCTTACACGAGTAGTATAGTACGCTACTACTAGTTGAAGGGCAGAAACAGTTGGGTCAAGAAATCAAGAAATTAGCCCAAGCTTAGACTAGTCACAATGAGGAGTATCATGTAGTAGTATCATGCATATAATACTAGTATATAATATCATCTCCACAATGCATAATATCATATAGTAGTATCATAGTCTTGGTGTATTTAATGTTTTGTAGAATCTCGATGTAAAATTGTGAACAAGATTTGTTTTGGATTAGTTTTTCTAGTTTTATGTGCTATGATACCGTATCAACCTATGATACCAATACAATCTCTTTCATCATTAATTGTTATGACACATAAGCATTTTGCATGCATGTGGTGCATGATACCACCTATGATACCTCTATTGGGGCTAGTCTTAGTCCAGACGACAGCAGTATATTTATTTTGCATGGCAAGATTTATGGAAATAAAGTAAATGTTACGTTGACATAGTGACTCTATTAGTGCGCTAGCTGTCTTTACAGACTAGCTTGGCCTCGCATACAGTGGACTCATGGTCTCTCCTAAATAAAGGCCAGTCAGCGCTACCTAGTTACTACACTCTCCGTGTATATAAATATACACCTTGGACCCTAGCTCATCATATCATCCATCCTTACTTCCTTAGCCATCACCAGCTCACACCGGCAGCTATCTCATCTTAGTAATCGATACGCAACGCTGCAAATCGCCGGCCCCTAGCTAGCTACCCGCCGCTCTCGATGGGGCGCCCGCCGTGCTGCGACAAGGAGGGCGTGAAGAAGGGCCCGTGGACGCCGGAGGAGGACATCATCCTCGTCTCCTACGTCCAGGACCACGGCCCCGGCAACTGGCGCGCCGTCCCGGCCAAGACAGGTAAACCTTTCCTTCAGCCTAAGTTCTGCTCATCGATTGAGCTATCGGTCTGCGCGCGAGAGTGGCTGCTTGACCGATCCGTCTGGTGCAGGCCTGATGCGGTGCAGCAAGAGCTGCCGGCTGCGGTGGACAAACTACCTCCGCCCGGGGATCAGGCGCGGCAACTTCTCCGACCGGGAGGAGAAGCTCATCGTCCACCTGCAGGCCCTCCTCGGCAACCGTTGGGCCGCCATAGCCTCCTACCTGCCGGAACGGACCGACAACGACATCAAGAACTACTGGAACACGCACCTCAAGAAGAAGCTGGAGCGCGCCACCTGCACCGCCGCGCCGCCGCCGCCCAAGAAGGAGTCCGCCTACAAGGGGCAGTGGGAGAGGAGGCTGCAGACGGACATCAACCTCGCCAGGCGCGCTCTGCGCGAGGCACTCACGGTCGACGGCACCACGTCCACGAGCCCGGCGGCGTACAGAAATCCCGCGGACTACGCGCTCAGCGCGCACAACATCTCCAGGATGCTCGACGGATGGGCGCTCGGGAAGCCTGCCTGCGCCGGCGTCAGCAACCCGAGTGCGGCCGACAGCGCGTCCGCGTCCTCGTCGGAATTCACCGACTGTTCCAGCTCCAGCGCGTCCAACTGCGCAGCGCCGGCGCTCTGGTCGTCTCTGCTCGGGTGCCAGAGTAACGCCGCCGCGGCGGATGAGGAGATGCCGCTGTCGGCGCTCGAGTCGTGGTTGCTGCTGGACGACAGTACCGACCAGTCCGCGGCGGCGCGGGAGAGCCTGCTCCGTAATTACCCTTTCTGAAGTTCTCATCATGTACTCCCTCTGTCTCAGTTTATAAGACTTACGCGTATTTTTAGGTTGACAAATTAACCAACTTAGCATAAGGTACATAAGATAAAAACTATATTATTAAAAACTTCAAATGTTATATTTTCTAATGATATAATTTTTATATTATATAATTTATATTATATAGCTTATGCGGACGACCTAGGTATACGCGTAAGTCTTATAAACTGGGATAGAGGTAGTATCGAGTAACTTAGCTTTTTTACTTGCGGTATTACTAGAACTTTTGAGCCGTATGAAAATGGGGAGATGAATGATGAGTATACCTGAAAGAGCAAAGTTGTCATGGAAGTGAAGAAGAAATGTACTAGTACATGGGACTAATTGATTAGCACATGTGAGTGTGTGACTGCTAATTTTGAGTACCAAACGCATATTGGAATGGTTATTATCTCCTATTTATTTATTTATTTAGTTTTTGCGAAAAGAATGGTTATCTCTTAGACTTTATCTATTTTTATGTAAGTTGTTTTTTAGTCTCACTCACCATACTAATCCTTAATTTATGTAAGTTGTTCGGGCTTAGCAATTGTGGTGTTATGTACTGGATTGCTACACGAACCAAAATTAAAGGAAACTTCAAGGCCTCTTGGGCTCGTAGGAGACACGAAGGACGTAGGAATATGAAATATTCCATTGATGAGACTATTCATTAAGCGCCAATTCACATAAGAAGAGAGGCCAAAACGAACGGTACAACGCCAATCGTGTCTACCGTGATCCAAACATACACCACCCGACTTACAACGCAACCTACAACAATCAAACAATCAAGGTTCCCCTAATCCCCTTGCACCGACACCCACCATGAAGGCGAAGAGGCGATACACCAAGCCCCCGAACCGCATCACGGCCGGTGAAGGAAGCTCCGGTAGCCCGACTCTAACTCCAACTTAGCATAGATCAATGCACCGCCCGCTCTTGAATGCCTAGAGCATCTCTAGTGGAACGTCTAAATCTGGACGTCTATATGTCCGTATAGACGACCGTCTAAAAGGAGAGAGAATATAAACGATCTTAGTTTTTCAGCGAAACGTGTATATACAGGACGTCTTCATTCTCTCTCCAATATTTTAGTATTTTTTTTATAACTACTGTCAAAATTTAGAAGCAATATTCAGTAGCAAACAAGACAACAATATGATTATCACTACAAGCAAATATTTGTATATTATGCAGCGATACAAGCAATGTTCAGCGACATACATTAGTACATCACTCCATCTCTATATTCTGTATCGATGCACAAGCAGCAACAAGTTCAGTACTAGACAAGCCTCCTCTCTTCAACATCGTCAGAGTAGCTGCAGCCCTCCACCATGCCCCTGCCGCTTCTCCTCCCCAACCGCCGCCATGCCCCTTCCCATTCTCCTCCATGTCCGCCGCTAGGCCGGACGCCTCGCGCGACCCCATGCCCCCCTCCACGCCCGAGCCTGTCCCCAACAGGACCAGACGAGACCACGCCGGATCCATCAAAAATTGGTTGTCGGCGGACGGATCTAGCGTGCGCCTAGGCACCATGGTCGAGCACCCTCTCGTTCCCGTCCAATTTCTCTCTCCCTCTCGCCAAATCTACATGGAAAAGGAGAGTACATGGAGCCAGCGAGCAGAGGGACGGCGACCTCGCGCGAGTGCCGCCCACGGCCTACCTCTCCAACTGCTCCGGATGGGCGCGGGAGTGAGCTCCCAGGCGAGAAGTTGCTTTGGACGGCCGTGGCACCGTCGTCCATATATGGACGATGGATAGCAGGTTTGGGAGGACATCTAAATTTAGACATCCGTTTAGACGAGCCACTGGAAAGGTTTTTATCATCCACGGTTGTCTAAATCACTTTAGACGGGCATATAGACGAGCCACTAGAGATGCTCTAAGAGATGGCAAGTGCACGGAGGGACCAGAACCAAACCGGAGATGGTGTCAGCCAAGGAGCGCTGGCAACAATGTATATTGTGCCCAGAAGCTCACACTCTTAGCGATGGCCATGCATCGTCTCCATTTGCCACACTGAGGACTGCACGAACAAACAAAGCAACGCCTCCAAGGAGGGAATGGCACTGTCGTGCCGCTGCCGCCCGATCCAAAGATTGGATCTAAGGTTTTCCCCGATACTCGAGGCGGGGGAGCACAGGTGACGCCTCTGAGAAGGTAACAGTGCCCGCAGGCATCACCGTCGCACTAGAATTTCCAAAGAAGGAGCTGTCTTTTGTCTCGCCGCTGACGAGGGACGTACCGGAAGGGTCATTGTGGAGCGGGAGGTGCTGATCGCCGGTCCACCACCACCGTGCAAGACTGTACGATGGAGGTCCATCCTGCCGCCACTAGGATGGCCGCCAGCGCCACCACGGTGCCCAACAGCCAACGGCGAATCCACACACACCTGCTGCCCCACAAGCATGCCCCAACTCGAAGAACAATAACTCCATTTATGAAAATATGGTGTGTAACTTTTTCTGAAGTCACATAATGTAAAGTTTAACCAGTTTTTTTAGAAAAAACTATCAACTGTTAGATGTATATATCTGTATATTGTATTTCCCCCATATGTTAGGGGGCTTCTTGCATATTTTTTCTGTACCTGTACTATATATTGTGGCCTTTGGCCCCCATAGGAATACAAGTTGTCTATTCCTAACATGGTATCAGAGCCACGTTAGCTCCGTCTTCTTTCTCGCAACTTCGTCGGCCGCCACCGTCCCTGTCGTCGCCGGCCTTGCCGTCGTCGTCGCCGCCGGTCGCCGCCCGCCCTGTTTTTCAGATCTGGATTGATTTGAGTCTGGGTTTGCCTGATCGAGATCCAAATCGGACCGATCGATTCCCGTGTCAGTCAGATCCTTGGATCGATCCCTGGCTCACGATTTCTTGGATCGATCAAAGTCCACGCGCGGTGCCTCCTGACTCGCGCTGGATCGCCACCACGCGGGATCGACTCCAACTGCTCCCGTCCTCGGTCTTCACGCCGCCCGCCCTCAGTCTCCACGCGGTCTCCACACGCGCGGGATCGACAGCCCGTCCTCGGTCTTCACGCCGCCAGACGAGAAGACCACGCGGGATCGACAGCACTGCCCCCGCCCTTGGTCTCCACGCCGCCAACTCCCATCCAGCTTCGCTGCTTCCTGACGCTGGCCCGCAGCTGTGCTGCTTCTCGCCGTTCGCCCCGTCCGGCCCGGCCCCACCTGCCTCGCTGGCCGTCCGCCGCTCCGCCAGCCCAGCCGGTCGTCCGCCGCTCCGCCAGCCCAGCCGGTCGTCCGCCTCCGTCTGCCGGCCGCCCGATCGAACCTGCCTCCGTCGTTGGTTCTAGATTGCATCTGAATCTAAGAGTTGAAAAAAAATTGAGAGAGAGATGTCTTCTGCATCGGGCTATGTTGTGATTCCTCGCTGCCCGGTGATCTTCGATGGCGCGAATTATCCTGATTTCGCTGCCTTTATGCGTGTTTACATGCGCGGTCTCCATCTTTGGGGTATGCTCTCCAGCGAGGTCTCCTGTCCGCCGTGCCCCCTCCTCCTGTGGCTCCTCTTCCGCCGATGCCGATTGTTCTCGGTGCTGATGCTTCTCAGGAGGCCAAGGATGCTGCTCAGAGTACTGATGATAATGCTGTTGCTGCTTATGAACTGAAGTTCAAGCAGTACTCTTCTGATCTCGAGGCCTATCGACACGCTCTGACTGCTTACACTCAGTGGGTTGATGAGGATGCTCGTGCTGCTGCTGTTCTCACCTCCAGTGTTCTGCCCCAGTATGCTGCTGAGTTCATGAGTCTCCCTACTGTTGTCGCTCAGTGGGCTCATCTTCGTCAGCGCTATCAGCCGTCTGGGGATGCTCTTTACCTGTCTGTGGTTCGCCAGGAGCATGCTCTCCAGCAGGGTGATTCTACTATTGATGAGTTCTATACTCAGAGTGCTGCTATCTGGCGTCAGCTTGATTCTCTTCGTACTGCTGTTTGTGGCACATGCTCGTGTTGCCAGATTGTGCGCTCGGACTTGGAGTTTCACCGCATCTATGATTTTCTGTCTCGGCTCCGCCAGGAGTTTGAGCCCCGGCGTGCTTAGCTGAATGCTCGTGGTCGCGTTCTGCTCTCTGAGGTGTTGTCTGAGCTTCGGGCTGAGGAGACCCGTCTCCGTGGTGCTGGTCTTCTTGCGGTTCCATCTGTGCTTGCTACCCGTGGTCCTCCTATGCCGTTTGTTCCCTTGACTCAGCCGCGGTCCTCTGTGTCGTCGCCGATACTACCCACCCCTCCAGTTCAGGGTCAGAGTCAGCACCAGCAGTTTCAGGATCAGAGTCAGCACCAGCACTTTCAGGGCCAGAGTCAGCACCAGCAGGCTCGTGATCAGGGTCGCCGTGGTTCTCTTTGTCACTGCTTTTACTGTAACAAGGATGACCACACTTGGGCCACATGTTATACACGGGATCCCAGTTTACGTCAGCAGCACCAGGCTCGTGGGCAGTCGGCTCCTTCTGGATCTTTAGCAGTTGCTCTCTCCGATCAGGACATTATCAGGAGTCTTCGCGGTCTGCTTGCTGCTACAGGCTCTTCTTCGACAGACATTGCTGGTTCTGTGACTGATTCTTCAGGCCCTGTGCGACCACCACCTTCTACACAGTCAGGTATGTCCCCATGGTATCTGGATTCTGGAGCTTCTTTTCATATGACCTCTGAGTCTTCTTTTCTGTCTGCTCTTCGTTTTCTCCCTTCTCCTGTCCGTGTTTTTTACGGCTGATGGTACTTCTCTTCCTGTTTTTAGTCGAGGCACCATTTCTACTTCTTTTTCTGTTCCTGATATTTCTCATGTCCCTCTTCTTAAGATGAATATGTTCTCTGCTAGTCAGCTTACTGACTCTGGTTGTCGCGTCATTCTTGATGCTGATTCTTGTGTTGTCCAGAACCGTCGCACACAGGTCCTGGTTGGAGCTGGCCATCGCGGCCGTGACTCTTCAGGACTTTGGGAGTTAGATTGGCTTCGTGTTCCTTCTGCTGCCACTTTATCTGCTAGCTCTTTTCCGGTCGTCGCCTAATATGAAATTATATTTCATGACATATCTAATGATACTGATTTGGCATTGTAAAGATTAATATTCAAAAAACTTGGTTAAACTTCACATTGTTTGGCTTTTGACGAGAATTATACATCTTCTTTTGATAAGAGGGTGCAGTACGCTTGATTTTGATTAGAACTGCCCCTAGTAAAACAAAGTAAATGTGATGACAGTCCATGGTGTTGGACATGGGAAGCACGACATAGATATGAACTCGTCTTGATCTTGGGTTCTGAACGTTCTCGAAGCGAGGATTAATTGGAGAAGCACTGTTTCCCCGCTCTGGCCACTACCCATTTGAATGCAGCTTGCAGTGTCGGTCGACCGACCCCTCACGGCGCCATCTCAGGAGTATTCAGAACTTCGGCGGCTTCACATGTGCGATCCTAGCTACGCGTATACTCATGACTTGAATCTGTCAGATTTATCTTGTATTTAATAGCCAGAGCGTCTTCACTCAGGTTTCAGCACACCGTTTTCAGGGTGAATTTTTTATCTGAACGCCAAAAAAAGTCTAGTCGTGTTTCTAAGACGCAGATCTTATCCGGATTTGACTCAACCTTCCTCCGGAGATCTCAGACCGATCCCGAGGCGCTGGGAACGGCCTGAGAATTCTAGACGAAGCGAAATCGACGAAAAACGGCTCCACGTGTGGCCCCGTCATGTCAGCGACTGGAATCCGAGTCATCGTCATCTCTTTGCCTTGGCTCCAGCGACGGACCGCCGGGCAATGACTACCCGTCTCGTCGGCCACGTGTCACCATAATGGTGCACCGTCGCCGCCTTGTCTTTCGACTTTTTCCCATTTCCCGCCCACGCCGCTACACCCTTCCGCCTTCGCCGCCCACTTTGGCCTATAAAAGCCGACGTCCTCACCGGCTCACAGCACACACTCTCCTCCCCATTCCCCACAAACTCCACCTCCGGCGAGAAGAAGAAGCTCTCAGCGAAAGAAATGGCAGAGAGGTACCCAGGAGACCCCGCGGCGGCGAACGGCTTCGGCCGACGTACCCTCCAACCGTTTACATGGCGTACCCTCCACGACGCCGACTACATGGCGCCACCGGACTTCCGGTGTCCGCCCGGCTAGAAGCTCAGCGCTGGTGATGTGCCTGTGCCGCCGGTGCCGGAGGACGACGAGATGGTGGAGGAGATCCAGGCCGCCATCATGGCGATGGAGGCCCCGAAGCTCGCCGAAGACCCCGGTAATTTCGTTTACGGGGATAAGTTCTTCGCCGAGCGTCGGAACCGGGAGCTCGACAACCACGAAGGACCTCCTGGCTCGCCGCCTAAGCGCAACAATGCGGCAGGGCGCTGTCGATGGTGGAGTGTGCCGGGACGGATGCTCACCGCCATCCAGGAGCATATGCACGTCGGCAACCGCCCGAGGATGGGCTTCCCACGCTCACCGGCGCCCGCAACGAGGTCAAGGCACGCACCTCTGATGAATTAGCTGCCCAGGAGGATGGGCATACTCACTTCCTTGTCCTCCGTCGCCTCGGCCTCATGCTCATTCGGCTCCGCACCGGCATAGTCGCCGCGAGCCAGCAGCGAGGCACTTCGGCCTGTGAAGTGGGAGGCTGACACGCCAGCTCATTCACTGTCGAGGACGAGATCACGGGAAATCGTCATCAACGAGCCACGCGCACCGTCACTGCCGACCGACCAGCTTTACCTGCGCCAGCCGAAGCCGGAGCCGATGGACCGAACGGTCCCCGTCGACGAGGACTCCTTCACCATCAAGATGGCGATGGAGCGCTCTCTGCAGGACGTGCCGTCGTCGCTGATGCCGAAGCCGGACCTCTATGGTGACCCAGCATACCACTACATGATGTAGTACACTATAGTCATTGACATAACACCAATGAAACATCGTTCACTAGTATTACATCCCTCAGAGTAGTACAACAGAAACACAATAGGTCCAAGACATGACTATAGGTTATATCTCGACTCTTTACAAAATATCCAAAGAACACTCTAGGTTAAAGAGAGAGAAATAAACTTCTTACAAAAAGAACTAGAAATAACCAACTCATAAATATCATGCTAATAAGATTAGCATCTAACTATTTGGCTTGCATTGCTACTATTGCAATACTCTACAGAAGTAGGTTCTATGGCTAGAGATTATACTTCTATCTGATCATCAACTTTGTCTTCACTTTAGTTGATGTATATGTTAACTTCCTTGACTTCATTAAAAAACTTTAGCTTTTGGTGATGATTCTCTTGAGCATAATTTGATGTAGACGTCGTCTGTATTGTCCTCATAATCTAGCAAGGGTTAAGAAGATACGTTGAGTACGAGCGTACTCAGCAAGTTCATTAGAAAGGAGTGTATGATGCACTGACTACAGCCACATACCATAGGTCATAGGCAATGTAGGTTTTCGCAAACATTTCTTCAAAGGTTGCTTTTATTCTAAATACCTATGTCCGCCAGCCTTCACAGGTTTACCAGAACTTTCATGGAGTTCCTTTACTGTCGCCTTCGTAGCTCCTTCCCAGAATAGGGAGTAACAAGTTACAGTTCTTACACTCTATAGAGGTGTATTACTTTATCCATGAGAGATCTTAGCTTTGTTGCACATTCGAGCGGCCAACCCGTTCATGCTTCCTTGGTATGAGGTCCAGATTAAGATCCAAGCCAATCACTTTCCTTCTCCACGACCCTGCATGTCTGCATGATCCTTCGGGCCGAGCTACATCTCCCATAAGCCCCCTTTCGGGCAATCTATAATCCTGATGAGTTCCTGGAGACTCTATAAGCCGGTTATGCCGCTGCCAAGCTCCATAAAGGTCTTACTATACCTTCGGTAGCTGCTCACAGATAATCTAGACACCAAAATCGTGGGGCCTAAGGGTGCCCACCCATATGCTGGATCCGCACAAGGAATTACAGCGTCACATTAAGGTTGTCTTGCCTACAAATGAAAGGAAGAAGATCCAGCTGACTTCTCCGTCCCATTCCAAATCTCATGGTTAACGCATGATATACAGCGCAAGAATCACTAGCGACATTGGTTGTTAAGTCCTAGATAATATGTTCCTTTACCACCGAACTGTCATAGTAGGTTATTACCTCTTGGTAAATAACCCATAATCATATTATTATGAAAATAGTGTTTTCTAACCTTTTTGAAATGCAGGTGATGACAACACTGGATTTGCAAATATTTGATAGAAAATAACCAAAGGACATGAGAAAGTGTGAACTTGCCTTTTGTGATTGATACGTCGTAAATGTATCTATAATTTTTAATGTTCCATGCTTCTTTAGTATCAACTTTTCTATGCTTTGTCTACACTTTGAAGTATTTTTATACATTTTCTAGGACTAACCTATTAACAAGATGCCACCGTGCCAGTTGCATGTTTTCTGCTATTTTTGGTTTTAGAAAAGCTAGTAAGGAAATATTTTTGGAATTGGACGGGACAAAATCCAAAGTTAATATTTTACCGGAACGAACATAGAGACTGAAGGGCAGCCGAAGGGGCCATAGGGAGGCCACACCCCCCAGGCACGGGTACACCCTAGACCGCGCTAGGTCAGGGTGTAGGCCCCCTGGCCGGCCTCCTGCCTCGCCCCTTCGCCTATAAAGTCCCCCTGATGCAGAAACCATAAGCACCCGATCAGATCTCCACGAAACAGTCCGTAGCCGGCCGCCACCATCGTCCCTAGATTGGGGGATCTGAAGCTCTTCCCGGCACCCTACCAGAGGGGAGATATCATCACGGAGGCCTTCTTCATCACCATGCCAGCCTCCAGTATGATGCGTGAGTAGTTCACCCTTGGACTATGGGTCCATACAGTAGCTAGATGGTTGTTTCTCCTCCTTTGTGCTATCATGTTTAGATCTTGTGAGCTCCGTTCATGATCAAGATCATCTATTTTTAATCATATATGTTGTGTTTGCGAGGATCCGATGGATATTGAGATATTATGTCAGATTGATTATTGATTCTATCATGCCATATTGATTATTGATTTTATCATGTCTATGTTGCTTGTGATCTTGCATGCTCTCCGTTGCTAGTAACTATCTTGGCCAAGTAGATGCTTGTGACTCCAAGAGGGAGTATTTATGCTCGATAGTGGGTTCATGCCTCTAGTAATCTAGGGAAGTGACAGAAATCTCTAAGGTTGTAGATGTGCTGTTGCTAATAGGGAGAAAACAACAATCTTTTGTTCATGGAACAATTGTATTGTTTACTTTACACACATTGCTTAATGCAATTATCCGTTGCTTGCAACTTAATACTGGAAGGGGTTCGGATGATAACCTGAAGGTGGATTATTAGTCATAGATGGAGTTGGATTACGGTCTATGTATATTGTTGTAATGCCCAATCAAATCTCATAGGAATCATGATGTCTAGTATTTTCATTGTTATGCTTGCTCAATCCTGTCAATTGCCCCGCTGTAATTTGTTCATCCAGCATGTTATTTATCTTAAGGAGAACACCTCTAGTGAACTGTGGACCCCGGTCCAATCTTTACCATTGATACATCATGTATTGTTACCATTTAGCTTTTACAAGCAATCATTATCTTCCATATTATATGTTTAATCCTTTGTTTTCAGCAAACCAGTGATATTGACAACCTCACTGTAAGTTGGGGCAAAGTCTTGAGTTTGTGTTGTGGAGGATTCCAAGTTGTTAGCAACACCTTGGAGTTGTTTCCTTGCTCCTACTGGTTCAATAACCTTGGTTTCATAACTGAGGGAAAACCTACTGCTGTGCTCATCACGCCTTCCTCTTGGGGTATCCCAACAAAGATCTATAGTGATTTGAGCCCATCAAGACTTTTTCTGGCGCCGTTGTCGGGGAGTTAAGGACATCTTTACAAGGGGAGCCTCTCACAACCACTCTCTTTACTTTGTTTTGTTTTGCTTAGTTTCTTTTGCTTTGTTTTGCTTGGTTCTTTCTTTCAAAAATACAAAAAAATTAGTTTCGTTTGGTTTGCCTTTTCTTATCAAAAACAAAAAAGTTCCTACTCTAGTTGCTACCATGTCTAGTGTTGCTCCAATCACGGTGTCACCTGTGGAAATGATATTTACTTTCAAACAAGGGATGAAGAGAGTTTCAAAGAAGATTGGTCTAGAATTTCTGATTCACATGGAAAAACTGAGCCTAAAATGACTTTAGGCTTGGTTCTTAGCAGTTTCTACTATGGTCTTACTCTTTGTTATAGATATGCTTTGGATGCTATAGAAGGAAGAAATTTTCTCCAATGTAATGAGGATGAAGCTTTGAATGCCATAAAGAAGTTGATTACAATTTATAATTCGCCTAGCAAGTCTGATTCTTCCTTTATAAACATCTATGCAAGGTTGGACACTCTTGAGACCAATACTGCTAGCTTAAAAGATTGATATAACATGCTTAGAGAACATAATGATTATGTTCCAATAAATTCTGAGCCTTCAAAATGGTTTCCTACAATAAAATTTGTTATAAACAATGAAATTTTTGATGCTCGTTGTGATATCATGTCTGAATTTTGTCTTATGCCTAAAGATATCTATGAATCTTTGAATCTTTGGGGACTTTCTGAAGGAGGAGAAGAAACATCTCTTACCAATAATGCAACTATATTACCCATTGGAATAGCCAAAGGAGTGTTTACAAAGATCTTAGAGAAAGTGGTGTCTACTGATTATCTTGTTATTGAATGTGTAGGAAAAGGACAAATTACACTTGGAAGATCCCTACTGATACTCCTTGGAGCAATAATAGATGTGGGGAAAGGCATTATGCATTTTGCTTCTCCAACAAGCAATCATACGTTCCCTAATGATAAGAGTAAATGTAAGAAAGGTAGGGGCAATAAATTTGATATTAATGCTTCTTCATTTGAAAATACTTGATTCTTGCTTCTTGTGCCTAACTTAAAGGCGTTAAAGAAAAGTACTTCTTGGGAGATAACCCAATAGTTTTATTGAGTCTTGGAATTTATTACTTCTGTAATAACCTCTTCTTATACTTTTTGTGTGATTTTTGTGCCAAGAATAACCTCTAATGAGAGAGAAGTAAGATTTGGGGAAGTTGCTGTCCCGAAACAGATTTTTGTGCTTCACTGTAAAAATTCGTGAAAACTCTCTGTATGTCTAATTAAGCTGTAATTTTCTGAGTAAATTCTCCAGGTTGTTATCTAACTTTCGTTAGTTCAATACTTTTTGATTTGAGTAACAGAAGGTATTCGAAAAAATCGGTTTTTACCTGTTGGTCTGTTTTGATAGATTTCTGCCGTTATTTGCATTTGCCTCTTATCGGTTTATTTTTGAGTTCTCCTTGATCACTTGAGCTTTTTAAAGGAATTGCTACAGTATCTTGTATTCTAATGGAAGTTTTCTTGTTTTTAAACTAAACCCCAAGGTTTATTATTTTGAATGCACTAATGTTGCTAATGAAGATTGTGTGAAGTTTTGTATGAAGGAAAATTTTCAAGTGTAGGGGAAGAATGATGTGATGAGATGAAGAATGGACAAAAGATCAAGCTTGGGGATGCCACCCCGTGTCACCCAAGAAATATTCAAGAGGTACAAGCGTCAAAGCCTGGGATGCCCAAGGCACCCCTTCTTCATCAATAAAAATCTCAGGTCTCTTTCTAGACACTTCATTTTTATGGTTTCATGCACTGTTGTGTTGTTCTTAGAGCGTCTTGGTTTTTTTTTTGGTTTTCGTTTGCTTAGTTTGCTTGAATAAAGTAGTTGGACCCCCGCTTTCGCTGTGTTGTTTCAAATAAGTTGATTGGTGTTGGAAAAGAGTAGAAAGTTTCATGCTTAAGTGGTACAAAAGGGAGCTTGTTTTGACTGTGGCTTAGACTTTATCATGTCATGCTAGATGTTGTTTTGACCTTATGCTTAGTGATTATTGCTGTAGCATGACATGTTCCAAACAATTGAGATTTTTTAACATGCCTTGCAAGAATAATGCGTTGTTTTAGCATACAAAAGCATAATATTGTGGTATTCTCCTTTGATGCTTTGTTTGGGTTGACTTGGCACATGCTCACACCATGTTATGACTATGAACCAGTCATCTTAGCCTCTATCATCATTTAGTTTTTGACTTGTGATATCACTTTATGCTTTAGTTGATAATGTTGTGTCGCTTTGCATGATTATGGCCAATATTGCTCTCTTAGTTGGTCGCTCCCAGTCTTTTGCTAGCCTCCACTTGTATTGAGTAAGTTCCACTCATGCATCCAACTTCCAAGAAAACCAAGTTATTCCAAAGAGTGCACTATAAATTCCTATGCATGCCGTGCTACACCATTCCAAGTATATTCATGTTTTTATCTATCTTCCAAATTAAACTTGTTATGCGAAAAATTAGTGATTAAAGCTCTCACAAACTTGATGGCACACTTTACTTTTTGCACCGAATAAACTTGAACCATTGTGTCATCTATGTTGTATATGCTTGCACTTATAAGTTGGGAATTAGCAGAACCGTGCTGACACGGGGAACGCTTTCAACACCTGTACATATTACCTAGTTGATATCATGATCTTTTTTTGTGGATCTCGGCGGTGTGAAATAGAACGGGAGCTTGTAAGTCAATGGAGTTATGTATATTTGTTAGAGAAACGTCTGGGCCGCTAGCCTAAGCCATGCCTAATCATGGTGGAAACTTGCAGCATAACCATAGTGAGCAATCTGTGAAGCATCCTCAATAAAAACCTATGCAAATAGCAAATAAAAAGATCGCTGAGATGCTCATTGTCTGTTGCCTTGTCATTTTGGTATGGGATAGCTCATGTGTCATGGGGCAAGGGGTACCCCGTTGGCGGTTCTCTATGATACACATATACTTACAATGACAAGAACTTACTGGTGACTAAAGTTGAGTAGCATGTGGAACGACCCTTGTAACTACCTCGGTGAATTACGCTCCTAGATACAAGCCTGGATGAGCGGTAGTGGTTGAAATAGTACGGTGGGGCCCCAAAAGCCACTCACGGGTAGACCTTTCGGCCGTCCCAACCACTACCATCTCAACGGGACCTGTACGGGCGGCGTAATCGGCAGGCGAAGGGATCAACTACATACACAAGTGGGTATGTATGCAAGCCACCATACAAGAGTACATCAGAGCCATACCATCTAGAAAGAAAGGAAATATAACAACGCCATACGGCAAGATTCAAATGACCTAGATAGATCTAATATTTCAGGATACTTCCTCATACAACACACATCAGAGTATCATGCGGAAGCGGCAAACAAAATCCGAGTACGGATAAGAAGCAAATCGGCATAAGATGCCATAGAAATAAGCACATCCCAACTACAGGTCTCATGGATCCCCGTTCCCGGAATCTCTACACCGAACGATCGTTGCCCACATCATCGGCTTCTTCCACCCAGTATCCGTCCTGCGAGGGTACCTGTTCATCTGAACCAAATAATTTATCGTGTGAGACCCTAAGGGTACTCAGCAAGTCTTAATGCCTCTAAAGGGGACACAACCTGGGGTGACGCAATTGCGGCGAAAGATAAACCCTAGCAGTTCTACAGATAAACGCTAACCATCCGCCTAACCAATGATAGACGGATGTCCGTGAATTAAGAACAGCAGTTATAATGGTAATCTCTTCAGATCCATCCTCCTCCCTGCTTACCAACAAGGAAGCGGACGAACAACCCCCATCCGTTGGCAATTTTATTAACCATTCCATGAGTGTTGCACTATTTACTAGTCAAATTACTTAGTCAGATTAAAGCGGTACTTTAGTTATGCTTGTCTATGATCGAGAAACTGTGCTCCAAGTCGTCCATAACCGCGGACACGGCTTTCAGAAAGTTTTACCCTGCAGGGGTGCACAAATAGCAACACACACTCGATCAACCTCGGAAAAACCAAATCAAAACCCAACGAGGCCTTCACGACAAAGCAATCACAGGATTCAGAAATATTTCAGGGGGCCACCCCATTGAGTAGACCCGCAACGAAGTAAGCTAGCTCCGAGACGGACTCAAGGTCTGCATCAATGGCTGTAAACGACTGGGAACCCCAAACGGGGCTTGTCGATACCGCGAAAACATTCCGCTTACCTAAACAGTACAGTGTGCTATCCATCGCACAATCGTAAATAAAGCAGTAAAGCATGGCATAAGTACAGGATCGTAAATAAAACCTCAAACTAGTTTGTGGCCCCAAGAAATAAGAATGAATCAAGCTCTGGCTCAGGGGGGTCCCATATACCTCCCGGATGTGGATAGTGCGATAAATCTTGGAACAGGAATCAAGTACTCGGGGTCTTACGGGACACAAGTGAGCAGGAAAAACCAAATAGCAGATATTGCTCACCGGTGCCACTTTCATTAGTTCTCCCATTACTACTCAGGTTAAGTTGTTTAGGTACCTCGTTATCCAACATACACTCACATACCCTACCCATGCTGTTCTACGACGCGCATGGCTCAAACAACTCCTGTAGTAATGGCTCGTGGGATGGAGGAACAAGCTTGGTGGTGTGTAAAGTAAAGGCTATGCAATACTTGGGATTCAGTTTAATGCAATCGCGACTCAATGATGCAAGAATAAGATAGAGGCGATAGGTACTGTATGTATGCAAGCATGTGGAAGTGCTTGCCTGGCAGCTCGGTGGAAGCGAGAGACGGATCTGGGTAGTGCTCCTGATTCTCTTGATATATCCCCTGCTCAGTGTCTATCCGAGAAAAACCAAACAAACAAGGCCACATGAATATAGAGCACAAGCATATGAATAAGATGCGTCAAGCAAACAATCATGCCATGATGAATGATGCACAATTTACATGGCAATAAAGTAGCATGGCATGGTGAGGTGTGGAAGACAAGTAATAACATTTTAATGGGGTTTTGGATCACATTTTGTTGTCATAACAATTGCTGTTTACTATATATTCATATGATGCATGCTGCAATTGAAGTCATGGATAGCATAAACAGAAAGGTCTCGTCGAGCTGATCATTTTAGACATATCATTTGCTAAATTTGGAATTATAAAACAAAAGTTATTAATTATTTAAGTTCTAGTGGCAATTGGTGTAATTTAATTAAACTTGGAATTTTAATTGTGCAAAAGGCAATTTGAATAGCATATTTGAAATCCTCACATTTTTCTGATCTCCAAACATATATCATTTGTGTTATTTGGAATTGTAATGGAAAAGTTATTTAAAATCTGAATTGAATTTGAATTTGAAATAATTTAAACAAGATTTGAATTTAAACAGACTCTGGAAAGTTTTATACTCAGCCTATTCTAGCCCTGGTCACTGACAGGTGGGCCAGGTGCTTACTGACCCACACGCCAGCGTCTGGGAAAGAGAGGGACCGCGGGTTAAATAATCTAAACCAGAGGATGCTTTTTATAAAATGCACCCTGCGACTGACGGTGGGGCTCCGGGGACCGCGGGTTGACAAAAAGGTTTGGGGGGGTTTTGTGCAAAGCGGACATAGGTACTGTTTTTCTTCCACTGGGCTGCGCAGAGCGTGCGCGACGGACGCTCGCGCGTCGCACGCGGCGCAGAGGGGATTCGAACGCGGGACCTCTGGCTCGCACAGAGGGCCTGAGCCACTGCGGTAGGCTTGGGTAGTTGACGGTGAGGAGGACGCGTGCTAGCTAGGGTTAGGCGGAGCGTGCTAGCGGCAGATGCTCGCGAACTCCGGCGCGCGGAGGCTGCTCGACGCAAGGTCCGCCGCGTCCAGGAAACGACTGAGCGGGAGAGGATGTCTGGGAGACGGGGGTGCTCACCGCGAGTGTGTTGGTGGGGTCGGTACGGGCCGGGACGCAGTCGATCGCCGGCGCGGCTCGCGGACGGAGGCGCTAGGGTTTCGTCAGGCTTGCGCAGGTTCTGTCGGTGCTGGACTCCTCCTCCTCGCTGCTGGGTACGGGGACGTCGCGGGCGAGCTCCAGGTCTTCCTCGACACCCGCAACACCTCGCCCTCCTCCTGGATGCTGCGCTCGCGAGAGAGCCAGCGGCGTGGCCGGCGTCGGGGTGATTCGAAGGTGGAGAAAGAGGGGGGCAGATGGGAAGCGAGGCAGAGCCTCAGGTGGATCTGGGGACGGCTAGGAGGCGAGGGAGAGGATAAGAAGAGAGGGGGCAGGTGGGGTTGCGTGGAGGAGGGGAAGGTGGCCTCGGTGCCACCTTTTTCCTCCTCACGTGCATGGCATGGGCCAGGAAGGCACGGCAGGGGCGGCGTGAGCACGAGAGGGAGGCTGGCAGGTGGGGCTGCAGCTGGCCAGGTCGAGGGCTCGGTGTGGGGCAGCTGGGCAGAGAGATCAAAGGGGAAAAGGGAGAGGGGAAGCGGCCGGCTCGGGCTAGGGTTTGCCTTAGATGGGGTAGCTAGGTGGGGCCAGGGAAGAGGGGGCCAAGCTAGTGTAGGGAGAGGGGGTGGCGAGCTGGGGCAGGGTATGGTGTGAGCAAGGTTGAGCTAGAGAAGGAGGGCATGTTAGCTAGATTAGATAGTTTAGGTGCCTCTTAGTGTTTAACTAGGATGGAACTAGGTTATGGGGTAGGGCTAGGGAGAGCTAGATTAGAGGGTTAGAGAGAGAAAGAAGGGTAAGATGGAAAAGGTACTTGACTTGATCATGTATGCTCTAGACAAGTACACACAAGATTAAAACAAGAAAAAGAAAGAGGGAGGGAGAGAGAGAGAGATGTGGTGGTGGGGTTTTTCTTTGGTCCATGCATGCTTCAAACAAAGAGCAAGCAAGATCAAGAGAAAAGAGGTAGGGAGAAAGATGGGGTTTAGCCTTATGTTCACACATGAGCACATGTGTATGCATGGAGAAAGGGGATGAGGTCTTAGCTATAGGAGGGTAGAGAGGTAGAAGATATGGTGAAGAGAACTACAAACCAAAACAAGATTTAAAACAAAGGAGAGATGATCCATGCAAGCAAATCCAAATATCCTTCCAAGATCAAGAAAAGGTGGCACTTGCATGGCCCATGCAAACAATATTTGCCAAGTAGTTATATTGTGAAAACAACATTAATTCATGTGGCATTATTCCTTGCATTCCCAAAAGGTGGGCAAAGGCCAAGCAAAAGATTATGGGTGGAAATCCAACCAACCAACATGAGCTAGAGATAACTCAACTAAAATGCCAAGCTCATATTAATTGGATGGTGGAATATAAGGTGGTGAAAGAAAGGTGGTGGAGTTTAGAAGAGATATGCCCCCAACTCAACTTGGGCATTTAACAATATATTAAGAACCAAATACAATATCAAGAGGCAACTACAATTAATCATGCACATGAGATTAAGAACCAAACAAGAATAGGTTTTTATATGATGCCCAAATGCAAGGTGACATGATGACATGAGCATGATATGATGATGATGCAACAATTATATGTTAGAAGTGACCCTTTTTATTATTATAACAAGTAGCATTACAGGTGTTAGACAACTGGGATGCTACAACTCTCCCCCACTAAACAGGAATCTCGCCCCGAGATTCTAGGAAGAAGAAGAAGACACAAAGAGAGAAGGATGGTTGCCACGGAGTTCATCTTCACGCTCCCATGTGGCTTCATCAACGGAATGGTGTGACCACTGCACCTTGCAGAACTTGATGGACTTGTTGCGAGTCCTTCGTTCTGCGGTCTCAAGGATTTTGGTGGGGTGTTCTAGATAAGACAGATCTTCTTGGAGGTCGATTAGCTCATGATCCACGGTCCTGCCGGGATCTTTGAAGCACTTCTTGAGCTGAGAGATGTGGAAAACATCATGGACTTTGAGTTTTTCCGGAAGCTCCAGGGCATAAGCAACTTCTCCTCTTCTACCACGAATCTTGAAAGGACCGATGTACCTAGGAGCCAACTTTCCTTTGATACCGAAGTGGTGTGTACCTCTCATGGGAGTAACACGAAGGTACACGAGATCACCAGGGGCATACACCATGTCCGTGTGTTTCCTGTCATAGTTGCTCTTCTGACGACTCTGAGCAATCTTCAGGTTCTCCAGAATGATATGCACCTTCTCCTCTGCTTGAGTTACAATATCAGGGCCAAACCAGATTCTTTCTCCTGCACCTGACCAACCAATCGGAGTTCTGCACTTGCGACCATAGAGAGCCTCAAATGGTGCCATCTTTAGACTCTTCTGGAAGCTGTTGTTGTAGGAGAATTCAGCATATGGAAGGCACTCCTCCCACTTCATGCCAAACGAGATGACGCAAGCCCGAAGCATATCCTCCAGAATCTGATTGATCCTCTCCACTTGTCCTTGCGACTGAGGGTGGTAAGCAGTGCTGAAGTTCAACTTTGTTCCCAAAGCTTTTTGGAAACTCTCCCAGAACTTTGAGGTGAAGATGCTTCCACGGTCGGAACTGATTTCAAGCGGAACCCCATACAGAGAGACAATTCTGTTGATATAGAGCTCAGCCAACTGAATTCCAGAAATTGTTTCCTTGACGGGGAAGAAATGAGCCACTTTAGAAAGCCTGTCGATGACAACAAAGATTGCATTGTTGCCCTTCTGCGACCTTGGAAAGCCAGTGATGAAGTCCATCTCTACTTTCTCCCATTTCCATTCCGGAGGTTTCAATGGCTGTAGAAGACCAAAAGGTTTCTGATGGACAGCTTTCACTCTGCGGCAGACATCACACTCCGAGACATACTTGGCACAATACCGTTTCAAACCAGGCCACCAATATTGTGTTTTCAAGTCCATGTACATCTTTGTGCTGCCAGGATGGATAGAAAGAACCGAATCATGCGCCTCCTTGAGAACTTGGTCTCTCAAACCCGGGTAGTTTGGAACAAACATCCGGTGGTCGAAGAAAAGCGTGCCTTGATCATCAACGTGGAAGGACTCATACTTCGGAAGCTCAAGTTTAGAGATGATGTTTCTTGTGTGCGGATCACCCAGCTGACGAGAGCGAATCTTTTCTTCCAAGAGAGGAGTAGCCAGAAGGTTCAGGAGATGCCCTTGTTCCACAACTTCCAGGTTGAGCTGGCGGAATTCCTCGCACAAGAGGGGCTGCTGCTCCTCCATCATGAGGTTATTGACATAAGCTTTACGGCTGAGAGCATCTGCCATGACATTAGCTTTGCCCGGTGTGTAGTTGATGGTCACATCAAAGTCATTGATTGCTTCAATCCATCTCCTCTGCCGAAGGTTGAGATCAGGTTGAGTGAAGATATACTTCAAACTTTTGTGGTCAGAAAAGATCTCACAACGGTTGCCAAGCAAGTAGTGCCTCCATAGCTTCAAAGCAAAGACAACTGCTGCTAGCTCGAGGTCATGTGTGGGATAGTTGATCTCATGCGTCTTCAACTGTCGAGAGGCATAAGCAACCACTTGTTTCTCTTGCATAAGGACCGCACCCAATCCTTGCAAAGAGGCGTCGCAGAATATCTGGAAAGGCTTAGATGTATCCGGAGGGACCAAGACTGGGGTGGAAGTGAGCTTCTCTTTGAGTGTCTCAAAGCTTGCTTGACACGCAGGAGTCCACAGGTATTTTTTGCCTTTCTTGAGGAGATCGGTAAGAGGCTTCGCTATCTTCGAGAAGTTCTGAACAAAGCGGCGGCAATAACTAGCCAAACCCAGGAAGCTCCGCACTTCTTTTACATTCACAGGAGGAAGCCATTCAACAATTGTCTTCACAGTTTCCGGGTTGACTGCAATGCCCTTGGCAGAGATAACATGACCAAGATAGGTTACTTCAGGCAGCCAAAACTCACACTTTGAGAACTTTGCATACAAGCGGTTCTCGCGCAGCTTGTTTAGGACACACCGCAGGTGTTCTTCATGCTCTTCCTTGGACTTAGAATAGACCAAGATGTCATCCAGATAGACCACAACGAACTTATCCAGGTACTCCATGAAGACCGAGTTCATCAGCCTCGAGAAGGTAGCAGGAGCGTTGGTGAGACCGAAAGACATCACCGTGTACTCATACAGGCCATAGCGGGTGGTGAAAGCTGTTTTAGGCACATCTTCCTTGCGAATCTTGATTTGGTGATAACCACTCCTCAAATCCAGCTTAGAGAATACCACAGCTCCAGCTAGCTGGTCAAAGAGATCATTAATCCGCGGAAGGGGATACTTGTTCTTGATGGTTTTAGCATTGAGAGCCCGGTAGTCCACACATAGTCTATCGGTTCTGTCACGCTTCTTCACAAAGATTGTTGGGCTACCCCAAGAAGAAGTACTGTGTTGAATGAAACCCAACTTCTCTTGTTCATCAAGCTGTCGTTTGAGTTCAGCCAACTCAGAAGGACCCATTTTATATGGCCGCTTGGAGATAGGAGCCGTTCCAGGTTCAAGCTCAATTACGAACTCAACCTCACGATCCGGAGGCATACCCGACAACTCTTCAGGAAAAACATCCGGAAACTCACAGACCACTGGGACTCTCTGAATAGCTTCCATAGCATCATCATTCAGAGCCGCCAGAGAGAAAAGCTGGACAGCAGGCGTCAGACTTGGAGAAAAGACTATATGACCTTCAGGAATCTTCAAAGAAACCGAGCGTTCAGCATAATCAATCACAGCTGCATTTGCCGTCAACCAATCCATGCCCAAGATGACATCAATGTCAGAATTGCCCAGAACAATTAAAGAAGCCGAGAACGAAGAGCCACCAATCTCAATTTGATTGCCATGACTGATCTTAGATGCTATCATATTTGTTCCAGGGGAAAGGACCATTAGCTTCTTAAGAAGAGGATCCATTGCTAACTCATTCTCATTTGCAAACTTGTGAGAAACAAAAGAATGCGATGCACCAGAATCGAACAAAACTCGTGCAGGGACTGAGTTAACGGATAGCGTACCCATCACCACTCCAGGTGCATGCTCAGCTTGAGCGGCGTTGACACAATTGGCACGAGCAATCATAGACCCGGGCTTGGTGTTGATGTTGAGAGCCCGAGGTGGTGGTGCACGAACCGTAGGAGAGCTTGCTGCAGATCTTGGCGGGGGTTGAGGGAGAGCCTTGTTCTTCAACGGACAGTTCTAGCTCAGATGTCCAGGATCTCCACACGTGTAACAAGCACCAGGTGGACGTGGAGCAACGTAGCCAGGGACTCCGCCAGGCGCTCCAGGGTAGTTGTTGTTGTAGACCCTGGGAGCCGCAGTGATGGAGTTTAGTGGCCTTGACGTGTAGCTTGAAGGTCTTGGTGAAGACGGGAGCGACAGTGGGGTGTTAGGAACCCAGACACGCCGCTTAGAAGGAGCTGCCATAACCGAAGAGCTTGATGCATCCCTGTTGTGTTTCTTGGAGTCCTCGAACACTTGCCGACTTGCCTCCTCTTGCAAAGCTGTGTGCTGTAGTTCCAGGAACGATGCCGGTCTTGCATGAGTGATCGCATACTTGATCGATGCATTGAGCCCTTGCCTGAACCTCTTCTGCTTCTTCTTGTCATCAGATACCTCATCGCCACCATAACGAGAAAGATTCATGAAGTTCCTGATGTAGGTGTTGACGTTATCATTTACTTGCTTCAGGTTGAGAAAAGCCTCCTTCATCCTTTCCATCACAATCTCTGACAGGAATTGCTCTTTGAACGCTCCAGAGAACTGTCCCCAGGTAGGCTGAAAACCAGTGCAGCTTGCCTTCAAGTAATTTTCCCACCAGAGAGCTGCATCTCCCTTTAGAAGGTGAGTAGCACACTTTACCCACTCCTGCTCAGGAACATCAGCAGTCTCAAGAAGCCTTGACGTCTCACGTAACCAATCATCCGCATCCAGTGGGCGATCTGAAACATCAAACTGGTGAGGGTTGAATTTCAGGAAGCTCTTGATGTCGCCCCGCTTGGGAGGTGGAGGGAGTGGAGCAAACTCATTCCTTCTGACGCTTTCTTCCAAGCGCTGCTGGTTCTGCTGCATCGCTGCCAAGGCATTAGCTATGTTTGACAATGCTGCCCCAAGCTCTGGTGGTATGTCCTCATCTGAACGGCGTGGTGGAGCCATCCTGAGATTGATATAAAACACAAGTCAGTACTATAATGGAGAATAATAATAATCCAAAATAGTACCAAAATGGAATTAACCAAGATTAAAGGATACGATTTACTGAGATGATATTAAAATATCAACAAAGTTCAAAGCACCTAAAAGATATTAAGCATATCGCACACGACTGAAAAGGAGTGTGGTACACAAACATATCAAAGAAAAAAATTTCCACAAATTTCGGCATTAAAATACCAATAGATGCGCAAAATTTACTTAACGAATCAAGATTAGTGACTCTACCGATTCAATATACAAAAGCGAATGATAAAAGTAGTGGTATGGTCGCGACTCCATCCCGCACTCAAATCATTACTCCGCACATGAACAAGTGGAACACATATCCTAACCCCTTCTTATCACGTTGAACCTAAGATTGGTAACTACGGAAACAAACAACCCAACAAGACAACGTCGGTTAACAAAGGTTAAGACAGATCGCGTCGGTTTGCAAAAGCCTGTCGGTATGGAATGTACCAACAGTTGATAACCAAAAGGCTGATTAGATAACAACTTGGATGCAACAGATAGACAAGGGATTACACAAACGCACACACACAACCTATGGTACTACGGAAACCCAGAACACGTGAATCCTAGTTTGAAATTTTTAAGAAGAGGATTGAAAACGTTACACTTCCTTACCAGAAAAGGGTGGTGAGTAGATAAGAAGAAAAGTGGAAGCAGTCCTACTCTCGCGTTTTGTTTTTCCCTAATATACATAACTACCAAAAAAATTTGCTAGACTGACAACGACCGTTTGGCTGAAACCCTGAAGGTCGGGATGGCTCTGATACCAATTGTAACTACCTCGGTGAATTACGCTCCTAGATACAAGCCTGGATGAGCGGTAGTGGTTGAAATAGTACGGTGGGGCCCCAAAAGCCACTCACGGGTAGACCTTTCGGCCGTCCCAACCACTACCATCTCAACGGGACCTGTACGAGCGGCGTAATCGGCAGGCGAAGGGATCAACTACATACACAAGTGGGTATGTATGCAAGCCACCATACAAGAGTACATCAGAGCCATACCATCTAGAAAGAAAGGAAATATAACATCGCCATACGGCAAGATTCAAATGACCTAGATAGATCTAATATTTCAGGATACTTCCTCATACAACACACATCAGAGTATCATGCGGAAGCGGCAAACAAAATCCGAGTACGGATAAGAAGCAAATCGGCATAAGATGCCATAGAAATAAGCACATCCCAACTACAGGTCTCATGGATCCCCGTTCCCGGAATCTCTACACCGAACGATCGTTGCCCACATCATCGGCTTCTTCCACCCAGTATCCGTCCTGCGAGGGTACCTGTTCATCTGAACCAAATAATTTATCGTGTGAGACCCTAAGGGTACCCAGCAAGTCTTAATGCCTCTAAAGGGGACACAACCTGGGGTGACGCAATTGCGGCAAAAGATAAACCCTAGCAGTTCTACAGATAAACGCTAACCATCCGCCTAACCAATGATAGACGGATGTCCGTGAATTAAGAACAGCAGTTATAATGGTAATCTCTTCAGATCCATCCTCCTCCCTGCTTACCAACAAGGAAGCGGACGAACAACCCCCATCCGTTGGCAATTTTATTAACCATTCCATGAGTGTTGCACTATTTACTAGTCAAATTACTTAGTCAGATTAAAGCGGTACTTTAGTTATGCTTGTCTATGATCGAGAAACTGTGCTCCAAGTCGTCCATAACCGCGGACACGGCTTTCAGAAAGTTTTACCCTGCAGGGGTGCACAAATAGCAACACACACTCGATCAACCTCGGAAAAACCAAATCAAAACCCAACGAGGCCTTTACGACAAAGCAATCACAGGATTCAGAAATATTTCAGGGGGCCACCCCATTGAGTAGACCCGCAACGAAGTAAGCTAGCTCCGAGACGGACTCAAGGTCTGCGTCAATGGCTGTAAACGACTGGGAACCCCAAACGGGGCTTGTCGATACCGCGAAAACATTCCGCTTACCTAAACAGTACAGTGTGCTATCCATCGCACAATCGTAAATAAAGCAGTAAAGCATGGCATAAGTACAGGATCGTAAATAAAAACTCAAACTAGTTTGTGGCCCCAAGAAATAAGAATGAATCAAGCTCTGGCTCAGGGGGGTCCCATATACCTCCCGGATGTGGATAGTGCGATAAATCTTGGAACAGGAATCAAGTACTCGGGGTCTTACGGGACACAAGTGAGCAGGAAAAACCAAATAGCAGATATTGCTCACCGGTGCCACTTTCATTAGTTCTCCCATTACTACTCAGGTTAAGTTGTTTAGGTACCTCGTTATCCAACATACACTCACATACCCTACCCATGCTGTTCTACGACGCGCATGGCTCAAACAACTCCTGTAGTAATGGCTCGTGGGATGGAGGAACAAGCTTGGTGGTGTGTAAAGTAAAGGCTATGCAATACTTGGGATTCAGTTTAATGCAATCGCGACTCAATGATGCAAGAATAAGATAGAGGCGATAGGTACTGTATGTATGCAAGCATGTGGAAGTGCTTGCCTGGCAGCTCGGTGGAAGCGAGAGACGGATCTGGGTAGTGCTCCTGATTCTCTTGATATATCCCCTGCTCAGTGTCTATCCGAGAAAAACCAAACAAACAAGGCCACATGAATATAGAGCACAAGCATATGAATAAGATGCGTCAAGCAAACAATCATGCCATGATGAATGATGCACAATTTACATGGCAATAAAGTAGCATGGCATGGTGAGGTGTGGAAGACAAGTAATAACATTTTAATGGGGTTTTGGATCACATTTTGTTGTCATAACAATTGCTGTTTACTATATATTCATATGATGCATGCTGCAATTGAAGTCATGGATAGCATAAACAGAAAGGTCTCGTCGAGCTGATCATTTTAGACATATCATTTGCTAAATTTGGAATTATAAAACAAAAGTTATTAATTATTTAAGTTCTAGTGGCAATTGGTGTAATTTAATTAAACTTGGAATTTTAATTGTGCAAAAGGCAATTTGAATAGCATATTTGAAATCCTCACATTTTTCTGATCTCCAAACATATATCATTTGTGTTATTTGGAATTGTAATGGAAAAGTTATTTAAAATCTGAATTGAATTTGAATTTGAAATAATTTAAACAAGATTTGAATTTAAACAGACTCTGGAAAGTTTTATACTCAGCCTATTCTAGCCCTGGTCACTGACAGGTGGGCCAGGTGCTTACTGACCCACACGCCAGCGTCTGGGAAAGAGAGGGACCGCGGGTTAAATAATCTAAACCAGAGGATGCTTTTTATAAAATGCACCCTGCGACTGACGGTGGGGCTCCGGGGACCGCGGGTTGACAAAAAGGTTTGGGGGGGGGGGGTTTGTGCAAAGTGGACATAGGTACTGTTTTTCTTCCACTGGGCTGCGCAGAGCGTGCGCGACGGACGCTCGCGCGTCGCACGCGGCGCAGAGGGGATTCGAACGCGGGACCTCTGGCTCGCACAGAGGGCCTGAGCCACTGCGGTAGGCTTGGGTAGTTGACGGTGAGGAGGACGCGTGCTAGCTAGGGTTAGGCGGAGCGTGCTAGCGGCAGATGCTCGCGAACTCCGGCGCGCGGAGGCTGCTCGACGCAAGGTCCGCCGCGTCCAGGAAACGACTGAGCGGGAGAGGATGTCTGGGAGACGGGGGTGCTCACCGCGAGTGTGTTGGTGGGGTCGGTACGGGCCGGGACGCAGTCGATCGCCGGCGCGGCTCGCGGACGGAGGCGCTAGGGTTTCGTCAGGCTTGCGCAGGTTCTGTCGGTGCTGGACTCCTCCTCCTCGCTGCTGGGTACGGGGACGTCGCGGGCGAGCTCCAGGTCTTCCTCGACACCCGCAACACCTCGCCCTCCTCCTGGATGCTGCGCTCGCGAGAGAGCCAGCGGCGTGGCCGGCGTCGGGGTGATTCGAAGGTGGAGAAAGAGGGGGGCAGATGGGAAGCGAGGCAGAGCCTCAGGTGGATCTGGGGACGGCTAGGAGGCGAGGGAGAGGATAAGAAGAGAGGGGGCAGGTGGGGTTGCGTGGAGGAGGGGAAGGTGGCCTCGGTGCCACCTTTTTCCTCCTCACGTGCATGGCATGGGCCAGGAAGGCACGGCAGGGGCGGCGTGAGCACGAGAGGGAGGCTGGCAGGTGGGGCTGCAGCTGGCCAGGTCGAGGGCTCGGTGTGGGGCAGCTGGGCAGAGAGATCAGAGGGGAAAATGGAGAGGGGAAGCGGCCGGCTCGGGCTAGGGTTTGCCTTAGATGGGGTAGCTAGGTGGGGCCAGGGAAGAGGGGGCCAAGCTAGTGTAGGGAGAGGGGGTGGCGAGCTGGGGCAGGGTATGGTGTGAGCAAGGTTGAGCTAGAGAAGGAGGGCATGTTAGCTAGATTAGATAGTTTAGGTGCCTCTTAGTGTTTAACTAGGATGGAACTAGGTTATGGGGTAGGGCTAGGGAGAGCTAGATTAGAGGGTTAGAGAGAGAAAGAAGGGTAAGATGGAAAAGGTACTTGACTTGATCATGTATGCTCTAGACAAGTACACACAAGATTAAAACAAGAAAAAGAAAGAGGGAGGGAGAGAGAGATGTGGTGGTGGGGTTTTTCTTTGGTCCATGCATGCTTCAAACAAAGAGCAAGCAAGATCAAGAGAAAAGAGGTAGGGAGAAAGATGGGGTTTAGCCTTATGTTCACACATGAGCACATGTGTATGCATGGAGAAAGGGGATGAGGTCTTAGCTATAGGAGGGTAGAGAGGTAGAAGATATGGTGAAGAGAACTACAAACCAAAACAAGATTTAAAACAAAGGAGAGATGATCCATGCAAGCAAATCCAAATATCCTTCCAAGATCAAGAAAAGGTGGCACTTGCATGGCCCATGCAAACAATATTTGCCAAGTAGTTATATTGTGAAAACAACATTAATTCATGTGGCATTATTCCTTGCATTCCCAAAAGGTGGGCAAAGGCCAAGCAAAAGATTATGGGTGGAAATCCAACCAACCAACATGAGCTAGAGATAACTCAACTAAAATGCCAAGCTCATATTAATTGGATGGTGGAATATAAGGTGGTGAAAGAAAGGTGGTGGAGTTTAGAAGAGATATGCCCCCAACTCAACTTGGGCATTTAACAATATATTAAGAACCAAATACAATATCAAGAGGCAACTACAATTAATCATGCACATGAGATTAAGAACCAAACAAGAATAGGTTTTTATATGATGCCCAAATGCAAGGTGACATGATGACATGAGCATGATATGATGATGATGCAACAATTATATGTTAGAAGTGACCCTTTTTATTATTATAACAAGTAGCATTACAGGTGTTAGACAACTGGGATGCTACAACTCTCCCCCACTAAACAGGAATCTCGCCCCGAGATTCTAGGAAGAAGAAGAAGACACAAAGAGAGAAGGATGGTTGCCACGGAGTTCATCTTCACGCTCCCATGTGGCTTCATCAACGGAATGGTGTGACCACTGCACCTTGCAGAACTTGATGGACTTGTTGCGAGTCCTTCGTTCTGCGGTCTCAAGGATTTTGGTGGGGTGTTCTAGATAAGACAGATCTTCTTGGAGGTCGATTAGCTCATGATCCACGGTCCTGCCGGGATCTTTGAAGCACTTCTTGAGCTGAGAGATGTGGAAAACATCATGGACTTTGAGTTTTTCCGGAAGCTCCAGGGCATAAGCAACTTCTCCTCTTCTACCACGAATCTTGAAAGGACCGATGTACCTAGGAGCCAACTTTCCTTTGATACCGAAGTGGTGTGTACCTCTCATGGGAGTAACACGAAGGTACACGAGATCACCAGGGGCATACACCATGTCCGTGTGTTTCCTGTCATAGTTGCTCTTCTGACGACTCTGAGCAATCTTCAGGTTCTCCAGAATGATATGCACCTTCTCCTCTGCTTGAGTTACAATATCAGGGCCAAACCAGATTCTTTCTCCTGCACCTGACCAACCAATCGGAGTTCTGCACTTGCGACCATAGAGAGCCTCAAATGGTGCCATCTTTAGACTCTTCTGGAAGCTGTTGTTGTAGGAGAATTCAGCATATGGAAGGCACTCCTCCCACTTCATGCCAAACGAGATGACGCAAGCCCGAAGCATATCCTCCAGAATCTGATTGATCCTCTCCACTTGTCCTTGCGACTGAGGGTGGTAAGCAGTGCTGAAGTTCAACTTTGTTCCCAAAGCTTTTTGGAAACTCTCCCAGAACTTTGAGGTGAAGATGCTTCCACGGTCGGAACTGATTTCAAGCGGAACCCCATACAGAGAGACAATTCTGTTGATATAGAGCTCAGCCAACTGAATTCCAGAAATTGTTTCCTTGACGGGGAAGAAATGAGCCACTTTAGAAAGCCTGTCGATGACAACAAAGATTGCATTGTTGCCCTTCTGCGACCTTGGAAAGCCAGTGATGAAGTCCATCTCTACTTTCTCCCATTTCCATTCCGGAGGTTTCAATGGCTGTAGAAGACCAAAAGGTTTCTGATGGACAGCTTTCACTCTGCGGCAGACATCACACTCCGAGACATACTTGGCACAATACCGTTTCAAACCAGGCCACCAATATTGTGTTTTCAAGTCCATGTACATCTTTGTGCTGCCAGGATGGATAGAAAGAACCGAATCATGCGCCTCCTTGAGAACTTGGTCTCTCAAACCCGGGTAGTTTGGAACAAACATCCGGTGGTCGAAGAAAAGCGTGCCTTGATCATCAACGTGGAAGGACTCATACTTCGGAAGCTCAAGTTTAGAGATGATGTTTCTTGTGTGCGGATCACCCAGCTGACGAGAGCGAATCTTTTCTTCCAAGAGAGGAGTAGCCAGAAGGTTCAGGAGATGCCCTTGTTCCACAACTTCCAGGTTGAGCTGGCGGAATTCCTCGCACAAGAGGGGCTGCTGCTCCTCCATCATGAGGTTATTGACATAAGCTTTACGGCTGAGAGCATCTGCCATGACATTAGCTTTGCCCGGTGTGTAGTTGATGGTCACATCAAAGTCATTGATTGCTTCAATCCATCTCCTCTGCCGAAGGTTGAGATCAGGTTGAGTGAAGATATACTTCAAACTTTTGTGGTCAGAAAAGATCTCACAACGGTTGCCAAGCAAGTAGTGCCTCCATAGCTTCAAAGCAAAGACAACTGCTGCTAGCTCGAGGTCATGTGTGGGATAGTTGATCTCATGCGTCTTCAACTGTCGAGAGGCATAAGCAACCACTTGTTTCTCTTGCATAAGGACCGCACCCAATCCTTGCAAAGAGGCGTCGCAGAATATCTGGAAAGGCTTAGATGTATCCGGAGGGACCAAGACTGGGGTGGAAGTGAGCTTCTCTTTGAGTGTCTCAAAGCTTGCTTGACACGCAGGAGTCCACAGGTATTTTTTGCCTTTCTTGAGGAGATCGGTAAGAGGCTTCGCTATCTTCGAGAAGTTCTGAACAAAGCGGCGGCAATAACTAGCCAAACCCAGGAAGCTCCGCACTTCTTTTACATTCACAGGAGGAAGCCATTCAACAATTGTCTTCACAGTTTCCGGGTTGACTGCAATGCCCTTGGCAGAGATAACATGACCAAGATAGGTTACTTCAGGCAGCCAAAACTCACACTTTGAGAACTTTGCATACAAGCGGTTCTCGCGCAGCTTGTTTAGGACACACCGCAGGTGTTCTTCATGCTCTTCCTTGGACTTAGAATAGACCAAGATGTCATCCAGATAGACCACAACGAACTTATCCAGGTACTCCATGAAGACCGAGTTCATCAGCCTCGAGAAGGTAGCAGGAGCGTTGGTGAGACCGAAAGACATCACCGTGTACTCATACAGGCCATAGCGGGTGGTGAAAGCTGTTTTAGGCACATCTTCCTTGCGAATCTTGATTTGGTGATAACCACTCCTCAAATCCAGCTTAGAGAATACCACAGCTCCAGCTAGCTGGTCAAAGAGATCATTAATCCGCGGAAGGGGATACTTGTTCTTGATGGTTTTAGCATTGAGAGCCCGGTAGTCCACACATAGTCTATCGGTTCTGTCACGCTTCTTCACAAAGATTGTTGGGCTACCCCAAGAAGAAGTACTGTGTTGAATGAAACCCAACTTCTCTTGTTCATCAAGCTGTCGTTTGAGTTCAGCCAACTCAGAAGGACCCATTTTATATGGCCGCTTGGAGATAGGAGCCGTTCCAGGTTCAAGCTCAATTACGAACTCAACCTCACGATCCGGAGGCATACCCGACAACTCTTCAGGAAAAACATCCGGAAACTCACAGACCACTGGGACTCTCTGAATAGCTTCCATAGCATCATCATTCAGAGCCGCCAGAGAGAAAAGCTGGACAGCAGGCGTCAGACTTGGAGAAAAGACTATATGACCTTCAGGAATCTTCAAAGAAACCGAGCGTTCAGCATAATCAATCACAGCTGCATTTGCCGTCAACCAATCCATGCCCAAGATGACATCAATGTCAGAATTGCCCAGAACAATTAAAGAAGCCGAGAACGAAGAGCCACCAATCTCAATTTGATTGCCATGACTGATCTTAGATGCTATCATATTTGTTCCAGGGGAAAGGACCATTAGCTTCTTAAGAAGAGGATCCATTGCTAACTCATTCTCATTTGCAAACTTGTGAGAAACAAAAGAATGCGATGCACCAGAATCGAACAAAACTCGTGCAGGGACTGAGTTAACGGATAGCGTACCCATCACCACTCCAGGTGCATGCTCAGCTTGAGCGGCGTTGACACAATTGGCACGAGCAATCATAGACCCGGGCTTGGTGTTGATGTTGAGAGCCCGAGGTGGTGGTGCACGAACCGTAGGAGAGCTTGCTGCAGATCTTGGCGGGGGTTGAGGGAGAGCCTTGTTCTTCAACGGACAGTTCCAGCTCAGATGTCCAGGATCTCCACACGTGTAACAAGCACCAGGTGGACGTGGAGCAACGTAGCCAGGGACTCCGCCAGGCGCTCCAGGGTAGTTGTTGTTGTAGACCCTGGGAGCCGCAGTGATGGAGTTTAGTGGCCTTGACGTGTAGCTTGAAGGTCTTGGTGAAGACGGGAGCGACAGTGGGGTGTTAGGAACCCAGACACGCCGCTTAGAAGGAGCTGCCATAACCGAAGAGCTTGATGCATCCCTGTTGTGTTTCTTGGAGTCCTCGAACACTTGCCGACTTGCCTCCTCTTGCAAAGCTGTGTGCTGTAGTTCCAGGAACGATGCCGGTCTTGCATGAGTGATCGCATACTTGATCGATGCATTGAGCCCTTGCCTGAACCTCTTCTGCTTCTTCTTGTCATCAGATACCTCATCGCCACCATAACGAGAAAGATTCATGAAGTTCCTGATGTAGGTGTTGACGTTATCATTTACTTGCTTCAGGTTGAGAAAAGCCTCCTTCATCCTTTCCATCACAATCTCTGACAGGAATTGCTCTTTGAACGCTCCAGAGAACTGTCCCCAGGTAGGCTGAAAACCAGTGCAGCTTGCCTTCAAGTAATTTTCCCACCAGAGAGCTGCATCTCCCTTTAGAAGGTGAGTAGCACACTTTACCCACTCCTGCTCAGGAACATCAGCAGTCTCAAGAAGCCTTGACGTCTCACGTAACCAATCATCCGCATCCAGTGGGCGATCTGAAACATCAAACTGGTGAGGGTTGAATTTCAGGAAGCTCTTGATGTCGCCCCGCTTGGGAGGTGGAGGGAGTGGAGCAAACTCATTCCTTCTGACGCTTTCTTCCAAGCGCTGCTGGTTCTGCTGCATCGCTGCCAAGGCATTAGCTATGTTTGACAATGCTGCCCCAAGCTCTGGTGGTATGTCCTCATCTGAACGGCGTGGTGGAGCCATCCTGAGATTGATATAAAACACAAGTCAGTACTATAATGGAGAATAATAATAATCCAAAATAGTACCAAAATGGAATTAACCAAGATTAAAGGATACGATTTACTGAGATGATATTAAAATATCAACAAAGTTCAAAGCACCTAAAAGATATTAAGCATATCGCACACGACTGAAAAGGAGTGTGGTACACAAACATATCAAAGAAAAAAATTTCCACAAATTTCGGCATTAAAATACCAATAGATGCGCAAAATTTACTTAACGAATCAAGATTAGTGACTCTACCGATTCAATATACAAAAGCGAATGATAAAAGTAGTGGTATGGTCGCGACTCCATCCCGCACTCAAATCATTACTCCGCACATGAACAAGTGGAACACATATCCTAACCCCTTCTTATCACGTTGAACCTAAGATTGGTAACTACGGAAACAAACAACCCAACAAGACAACGTCGGTTAACAAAGGTTAAGACAGATCGCGTCGGTTTGCAAAAGCCTGTCGGTATGGAATGTACCAACAGTTGATAACCAAAAGGCTGATTAGATAACAACTTGGATGCAACAGATAGACAAGGGATTACACAAACGCACACACACAACCTATGGTACTACGGAAACCCAGAACACGTGAATCCTAGTTTGAAATTTTTAAGAAGAGGATTGAAAACGTTACACTTCCTTACCAGAAAAGGGTGGTGAGTAGATAAGAAGAAAAGTGGAAGCAGTCCTACTCTCGCGTTTTGTTTTTCCCTAATATACATAACTACCAAAAAAATTTGCTAGACTGACAACGACCGTTTGGCTGAAACCCTGAAGGTCGGGATGGCTCTGATACCAATTGTAACTACCTCGGTGAATTACGCTCCTAGATACAAGCCTGGATGAGCGGTAGTGGTTGAAATAGTACGGTGGGGCCCCAAAAGCCACTCACGGGTAGACCTTTCGGCCGTCCCAACCACTACCATCTCAACGGGACCTGTACGAGCGGCGTAATCGGCAGGCGAAGGGATCAACTACATACACAAGTGGGTATGTATGCAAGCCACCATACAAGAGTACATCAGAGCCATACCATCTAGAAAGAAAGGAAATATAACATCGCCATACGGCAAGATTCAAATGACCTAGATAGATCTAATATTTCAGGATACTTCCTCATACAACACACATCAGAGTATCATGCGGAAGCGGCAAACAAAATCCAAGTACGGATAAGAAGCAAATCGGCATAAGATGCCATAGAAATAAGCACATCCCAACTACAGGTCTCATGGATCCCCGTTCCCGGAATCTCTACACCGAACGATCGTTGCCCACATCATCGGCTTCTTCCACCTAGTATCCGTCCTGCGAGGGTACCTGTTCATCTGAACCAAATAATTTATCGTGTGAGACCCTAAGGGTACCCAGCAAGTCTTAATGCCTCTAAAGGGGACACAACCTGGGGTGACGCAATTGCGGCAAAAGATAAACCCTAGCAGTTCTACAGATAAACGCTAACCATCCGCCTAACCAATGATAGACGGATGTCCGTGAATTAAGAACAGCAGTTATAATGGTAATCTCTTCAGATCCATCCTCCTCCCTGCTTACCAACAAGGAAGCGGACGAACAACCCCCATCCGTTGGCAATTTTATTAACCATTCCATGAGTGTTGCACTATTTACTAGTCAAATTACTTAGTCAGATTAAAGCGGTACTTTAGTTATGCTTGTCTATGATCGAGAAACTGTGCTCCAAGTCGTCCATAACCGCGGACACGGCTTTCAGAAAGTTTTACCCTGCAGGGGTGCACAAATAGCAACACACACTCGATCAACCTCGGAAAAACCAAATCAAAACCCAACGAGGCCTTTACGACAAAGCAATCACAGGATTCAGAAATATTTCAGGGGGCCACCCCATTGAGTAGACCCGCAACGAAGTAAGCTAGCTCCGAGACGGACTCAAGGTCTGCATCAATGGCTGTAAACGACTGGGAACCCCAAACGGGGCTTGTCGATACCGCGAAAACATTCCGCTTACCTAAACAGTACAGTGTGCTATCCATCGCACAATCGTAAATAAAGCAGTAAAGCATGGCATAAGTACAGGATCGTAAATAAAACCTCAAACTAGTTTGTGGCCCCAAGAAATAAGAATGAATCAAGCTCTGGCTCAGGGGGGTCCCATATACCTCCCGGATGTGGATAGTGCGATAAATCTTGGAACAGGAATCAAGTACTCGGGGTCTTACGGGACACAAGTGAGCAGGAAAAACCAAATAGCAGATATTGCTCACCGGTGCCACTTTCATTAGTTCTCCCATTACTACTCAGGTTAAGTTGTTTAGGTACCTCGTTATCCAACATACACTCACATACCCTACCCATGCTGTTCTACGACGCGCATGGCTCAAACAACTCCTGTAGTAATGGCTCGTGGGATGGAGGAACAAGCTTGGTGGTGTGTAAAGTAAAGGCTATGCAATACTTGGGATTCAGTTTAATGCAATCGCGACTCAATGATGCAAGAATAAGATAGAGGCGATAGGTACTGTATGTATGCAAGCATGTGGAAGTGCTTGCCTGGCAGCTCGGTGGAAGCGAGAGACGGATCTGGGTAGTGCTCCTGATTCTCTTGATATATCCCCTGCTCAGTGTCTATCCGAGAAAAACCAAACAAACAAGGCCACATGAATATAGAGCACAAGCATATGAATAAGATGCGTCAAGCAAACAATCATGCCATGATGAATGATGCACAATTTACATGGCAATAAAGTAGCATGGCATGGTGAGGTGTGGAAGACAAGTAATAACATTTTAATGGGGTTTTGGATCACATTTTGTTGTCATAACAATTGCTGTTTACTATATATTCATATGATGCATGCTGCAATTGAAGTCATGGATAGCATAAACAGAAAGGTCTCGTCGAGCTGATCATTTTAGACATATCATTTGCTAAATTTGGAATTATAAAACAAAAGTTATTAATTATTTAAGTTCTAGTGGCAATTGGTGTAATTTAATTAAACTTGGAATTTTAATTGTGCAAAAGGCAATTTGAATAGCATATTTGAAATCCTCACATTTTTCTGATCTCCAAACATATATCATTTGTGTTATTTGGAATTGTAATGGAAAAGTTATTTAAAATCTGAATTGAATTTGAATTTGAAATAATTTAAACAAGATTTGAATTTAAACAGACTCTGGAAAGTTTTATACTCAGCCTATTCTAGCCCTGGTCACTGACAGGTGGGCCAGGTGCTTACTGACCCACACGCCAGCGTCTGGGAAAGAGAGGGACCGCGGGTTAAATAATCTAAACCAGAGGATGCTTTTTATAAAATGCACCCTGCGACTGACGGTGGGGCTCCGGGGACCGCGGGTTGACAAAAAGGTTTGGGGGGGGGGGTTTGTGCAAAGTGGACATAGGTACTGTTTTTCTTCCACTGGGCTGCGCAGAGCGTGCGCGACGGACGCTCGCGCGTCGCACGCGGCGCAGAGGGGATTCGAACGCGGGACCTCTGGCTCGCACAGAGGGCCTGAGCCACTGCGGTAGGCTTGGGTAGTTGACGGTGAGGAGGACGCGTGCTAGCTAGGGTTAGGCGGAGCGTGCTAGCGGCAGATGCTCGCGAACTCCGGCGCGCGGAGGCTGCTCGACGCAAGGTCCGCCGCGTCCAGGAAACGACTGAGCGGGAGAGGATGTCTGGGAGACGGGGGTGCTCACCGCGAGTGTGTTGGTGGGGTCGGTACGGGCCGGGACGCAGTCGATCGCCGGCGCGGCTCGCGGACGGAGGCGCTAGGGTTTCGTCAGGCTTGCGCAGGTTCTGTCGGTGCTGGACTCCTCCTCCTCGCTGCTGGGTACGGGGACGTCGCGGGCGAGCTCCAGGTCTTCCTCGACACCCGCAACACCTCGCCCTCCTCCTGGATGCTGCGCTCGCGAGAGAGCCAGCGGCGTGGCCGGCGTCGGGGTGATTCGAAGGTGGAGAAAGAGGGGGGCAGATGGGAAGCGAGGCAGAGCCTCAGGTGGATCTGGGGACGGCTAGGAGGCGAGGGAGAGGATAAGAAGAGAGGGGGCAGGTGGGGTTGCGTGGAGGAGGGGAAGGTGGCCTCGGTGCCACCTTTTTCCTCCTCACGTGCATGGCATGGGCCAGGAAGGCACGACAGGGGCGGCGTGAGCACGAGAGGGAGGCTGGCAGGTGGGGCTGCAGCTGGCCAGGTCGAGGGCTCGGTGTGGGGCAGCTGGGCAGAGAGATCAGAGGGGAAAAGGGAGAGGGGAAGCGGCCGGCTCGGGCTAGGGTTTGCCTTAGATGGGGTAGCTAGGTGGGGCCAGGGAAGAGGGGGCCAAGCTAGTGTAGGGAGAGGGGGTGGCGAGCTGGGGCAGGGTATGGTGTGAGCAAGGTTGAGCTAGAGAAGGAGGGCATGTTAGCTAGATTAGATAGTTTAGGTGCCTCTTAGTGTTTAACTAGGATGGAACTAGGTTATGGGGTAGGGCTAGGGAGAGCTAGATTAGAGGGTTAGAGAGAGAAAGAAGGGTAAGATGGAAAAGGTACTTGACTTGATCATGTATGCTCTAGACAAGTACACACAAGATTAAAACAAGAAAAAGAAAGAGGGAGGGAGAGAGAGATGTGGTGGTGGGGTTTTTCTTTGGTCCATGCATGCTTCAAACAAAGAGCAAGCAAGATCAAGAGAAAAGAGGTAGGGAGAAAGATGGGGTTTAGCCTTATGTTCACACATGAGCACATGTGTATGCATGGAGAAAGGGGATGAGGTCTTAGCTATAGGAGGGTAGAGAGGTAGAAGATATGGTGAAGAGAACTACAAACCAAAACAAGATTTAAAACAAAGGAGAGATGATCCATGCAAGCAAATCCAAATATCCTTCCAAGATCAAGAAAAGGTGGCACTTGCATGGCCCATGCAAACAATATTTGCCAAGTAGTTATATTGTGAAAACAACATTAATTCATGTGGCATTATTCCTTGCATTCCCAAAAGGTGGGCAAAGGCCAAGCAAAAGATTATGGGTGGAAATCCAACCAACCAACATGAGCTAGAGATAACTCAACTAAAATGCCAAGCTCATATTAATTGGATGGTGGAATATAAGGTGGTGAAAGAAAGGTGGTGGAGTTTAGAAGAGATATGCCCCCAACTCAACTTGGGCATTTAACAATATATTAAGAACCAAATACAATATCAAGAGGCAACTACAATTAATCATGCACATGAGATTAAGAACCAAACAAGAATAGGTTTTTATATGATGCCCAAATGCAAGGTGACATGATGACATGAGCATGATATGATGATGATGCAACAATTATATGTTAGAAGTGACCCTTTTTATTATTATAACAAGTAGCATTACAGGTGTTAGACAACTGGGATGCTACAACCCTCGTACTCAAGGGACATGAGATTTTCCAACTTATAATTTGTCAAGCATATACTCCATATTTGTTTCACTTTAACCTTAATCACTTTAAGATTCTTATGATAGGGTCAATGAGAGATGAAAGCTAACAAGTACCATAATTTTTGGAAGCTCTTTATGAAAACTTGAAATCCCTGCTTCCCTTTGTGAAGGGCCTTTCTTCCTACCTTTATGTTGAGTCTCCACCTTCTACCTTTATGCACCAATTATGAGAGCACAGTTGCCATTCTTAGTTTTATGTGCATTGTCCCAAAACTTATTGATTGATTCATAATGTTGATATTGCTTATTCTTGAACTATTTATATCTAGTCACCCTTATGAACTTTGAAGGTGTCCTATGCATTTATGTTTTGCTACTCCATGAGGGACAAGCTGAATACCACTATGCTATGTTTTCTATATGTGAAACAAACAAATGTCTTTCAATGCATTGTTATTCATGATCCTTTGTTTGTATATTTTCATGTTGCAACATAGTTTCTATATCTTATTGTTAGAGCTACATATTTCATGCTCATGTTTAGAGTACTTTGATCCTAGCTTTCATGCTTTGCAAATGGTTTGATCAAGATTATGATGGTGCATGTCACCTCAAAAATTATTCTTTTTATCACTTACCTACTCGAGGACGAGCAGGAGTTAAGCTTGGGGATGCTTGATACGTCCATGCTTGTTTAGTATCAACTTTGCTGTGCTTTGTATACACTTTGAGGTATTTTTATACATTTTCTAGGACTAACATATTAACAAGATGCCGTAGTGCCAGTTGCCTATTTTCTGCTGTTTTTGGTTTCAAAAAAGCTAGTAAGGAAATATTCCTGGAATTGGACGGGACAAAAGCCAAAGTCAATATTTTACCGGAACGAACACATAGACCGAAGGGCAGCCAAATGGGGGCCACAGGGCAGCCACCCCCAGGCGCGGGTCCACCCTAGACCGCGCTAGGGCAGGGTGTGGGCCCCCTGGCCGGCCTCCTGCCTCGCCCCTTCGCCTATAAAGTACCCCTGATGCAGAAACCCTAAGCACCCGATCAGATCTCCTCGAAACAGTCAGTAGCCTTCGCCACCATCGTCCCTAGATCAGGGGGATATGAAGCTCTTCCTGGCACCCTGCCGTAGGGGAGATATCATCCCGGAGGCCTTCTTCATCACCATGCTAGCCTCTGGTATGATGCGTGAGTAGTTCACCCTTGGACTATGGGTCCATATAGTAGCTAGATGGTTGTTTCTCCTCCTTTGTGTTATCATGTTTAGAGCTTGTGAGCTCTGTTCATGATCAAGATCATCTATTTGTAATCATATATGTTGTGTTTGTGGGGATCCAATGGATATTGATATACTATGTCAGATTGATTATTGATTCTATCATGTCATATTGATTATTGATTCTATCATGTCTATGCTGTTTATGATCTTGCATGCTCTCCGTTGCTAGTAGCTATCTTGGCCAAGTAGATGCTTGTGACTCCAAGAGGGAGTATTTATGCTCGATAGTGGGTTCATGCCTCTAGTAATCTGGGAAAGTGACAGAAATCTCTAAGGTTATAGATGTGTTCTTGCTACTAGGGAGAAAACAACAATCTTTTGTTCATGGAACAATTGTATTGTTTACTTTACACACATTGCTTAATGCAATTATTCGTTGCTTGCAACTTAATACTGAAAGGGGAACGAATGATAACCCGAAGGTGGATTATTAGTTATAGATGCAGTTGGATTACGGTCTATGTATATTGTTGTAATGCCCAATCAAATCTCATAGGAATCATGATGTCTAGTATTTGCATTGTTATGCTTGCTCAATCCTGTCAATTGCCCCGCTGTAATTTGTTCACCCAGCATGTTATTTATCTTAAGGAGAACACCTTTAGTGAACTGTGGACCCCGGTCCAATCTTTACCATTGATACATCATCTACTGTTACCATTTACCTTTTACAAGAAATCATTATCTTCCACACTATACGTTTAATCCTTTGTTTTCAACAAACCAATGAGATTCACAACCTCACTGTGAGTTAGGGCAATGTCTTGAGTTTGTGTTGTGCAGGATTCCAATTTGTTAGCAACACCTTGGAGTTGTTTCCTTGCTCCTACTGGTTCGATAACCTTGGTTTCACAACTGAGGGAAAACTTACTGCTGTGCTCATCACACCTTCCTCTTGGGGTATCCCAACGAAGCTCTATAGTGATCTGAGCACATCAGTGATTGCAATATTATGCACTCATGATCTTCAAGACAATAGAAGATCCAATATCTAAAAACAAAATCATTGGTCCAATAAGGACTAATATTTAAAGAACAAAGATGGTATTATTCATACATAATGTAATTCAATTTTATAAACTCGAATCCCCGGAATAAACATCATTGATCTAGGGTTTGAGAACTGTAGGTGGTTTCTTTAGAATGTGTTGCTCGTTTATATCATTTTTCACATTTGTGCTTCTTATTAATTCTTGTGAGTGTGTGAGGCAACATGTAAGTATCATAAAGTACACAATAATAGAACACTCAAGTGTGGAATGTATCCAAAGACTTTTATATAAGGATTGTTCATCATTTAGAGCCTTTACATGGATGCTTATGTCTTGCTTTATAACGTATATTACAAATAATAACTCTTGAAGAAAATCTTACTTAACTAAACAAAAACATTTAATTTTTTAGTTAATATTCTTACGGTTTCTAACTAACTATAGTTGTCAAGGAAGAAATATTCACTTCATTTGAATAATGACATCATTAGTAGCTGAGACTTATCTATCTTGGTCATTAGGTGGTATTATAATTTGTTTACTTCATAATGTTTCCTTAAGGTTAATTAAGAGTGGTATTACTTCTATTTGAGTAGTGGTTTCTTAGCATTATGATTAAATGGAATCATTTATATTCTTACAAATGAATGGTTATAGTATATAAACATGGAAACAACATTAGTTAACTAGTTATGAATTATCTTTGGATTATAATATATTTATAAACTTGGTTGAAGTAATGGTAAAAGGTTTTATTAAGTCAAAATTTCATTCTTGAGGATTTTATATTTGATAAGTATCCTTTTGGAAAATAATACACTTATTGGTGAATGATAGTTTAATAAAATTGTATCTAAGATGTTTTGAACTATCTTGACTTCATATTATCAATACTTTAAAGCTAATACTATTTTTAGACCTTTAATGGACAATATTAGAGGTATTAGCAACTTTATACATACTTTTATGAATTATCAACTAAGGAAATAGGTTTGAATTCAATCTATTAGGGTATTAAATTTTTACTTACTTCAAAAGTGGAATGTTATATTTTTAACATGTAGATATTATTTTTGTGATCATCTTGATATATTATATGTATTTTTTATGAATTTTAAATATTAAAATATGATTTTTATAAGAGTTATTACTTGATAAACACTTAATAAATAATAAATATTTAGTTAAGTGATATAATATTTTATGTTTATAGTTTTACATTGAAGCTCTTATTTTTCTAAGAATTTGAGTATATTATTTATATTTTTCTCATTTACCATTATTAAAGTTTTTATTACTTATAAAATCTATATTAAATAACAATTATTTAAATAGTTAACATAATAATATATGATAATAAATTTAAGTTGTAGATTTTATTTTTCTGTAATTTTTCATATATTAAACATATTTTTCTAAATTATAAAACAAAAGATATTGAATTTATAAAATTTAATCATTTTCTAAAATTAAAGTTAAATTACTAAATGTGTTTATGATGTAATGCCCATGTCATCATGAGGTGGGGTGGTTTTTCTCACTAGGGCTATTCCTAGCCTCAGTCACTGACTAACAAACCGAGGGCCACGTCAAAAGGATGGACTGGTCAATAGACGCGGGCATGACATCATCGCGATGCCGACACGGCCTCCACCGCCGGATCATGGTCGCCGATGGTGATTCCGCATGCACCAACAAGCATGGTTAGTCGTGTTCAAAATAGGGCAACTAGGGGGTTCTAAAGATGGTGGCGCCGCTTCCTATTGGTCACTGGAGCATTAACTACGTCGAGCTTCTACGGCGGCGGATGGTGAGCTAGGGTGATGGAACGATCCAAGAAGCAATCGAGAAAGGGGAGGCCACTGGCAGACTCAGGGGATCACCAAGAAGATCTTGGAAGGTTCGATGAAGCGCTTCGTTGCCGGAATCGAAGTGGACAATGACGGTCAGGCTTCGGGCAGGAGGTCTCAATCCGAGCGTCTGGTACCTCACCGACTTATGTTGTTGGGGGCATAAGGATGAGAAGAACAAGAGGAATACAATGGTGATCTTGGACGAGCAAGGGGAGATCAGGAATGATGATGCTCTGGAGCTCCGACGAGCTAGGGTTTTGGCCAGAGGAGAAATTCGAGAGCGAGTGTGAGAGAGAGTGGATGAGGATGAGGACGAAATGGGGTGACTTAGTGGCATTCTTATCTCTCCCAATGTGTCGGTTGCACGAATCTGGACGGAGGCGAACGTCACGGCACAACGGCGGACGACGGTGATGCAGACAGACAACAGCTTGTGACGTTAAGAGGAAGACAACGACACTCTTTTTGCGGAAAACCCCTAGTGCATCTTCACTCTCAACCCGCAGTCCCTCCTCTGGTACCACCTTCTAGCGACTACCGAGCTAGTGTGTGGGCCATGTGGGCCATAACGGAGTGAGTGAGGGAGCTGGCTGCTGCTTGTTGGCATTAGATAGGAAGGGGAGAAAATGGGCCACGGGCCAGAAACTGTACTGTGCTATTTTCCTTTATTTATTCTTTTCTGTTTTCTATTTTTGTAAAACCTTTTCAAATATGATTTTCTCAAGGATTAAACTATCCAAAACTTTTGTGAGGTATTAGAAATATTGCAGAGATTTATTGTAACTATTTGAATCTTATATTTTATTTATTATTTTCATATGTTTTACTTATATGAGAGTTTCTTTAATAAGTAGAGTGAATTAGGACTAGGGTTTTTAGGAGTTTTTGATAAGCATCAACTAATAGTGAATATTCATTTATCATTATTTAAATTTTGTGTTTCAAGAATTGTGATCATATTTATTCCTTTTAACCTTAGGGTTCAAATATTATTAAACTCTCCTTGTGGTTAATTAGCAATATCAATGGTGCTTATTAATGTGGATAAGTATAAAGTGAATAAAGCTTCATATATAATGTTACTAGAGTTTTAGCCATAAGCATTCATATTTTGCTACTTCCTAATAGACAATAATAGACTCTTTAATTAGTGATTAACCATTCTTTTAAGTGTGGTTGATTTATTGATAAAGTTTTATCATGTAAAGGTTTTGTGACAAGCATTTACTAAGTAACAAAAGTGACTTATATCTCATCAAGTAATTGTCTAGGTTTTTATACTACTCCCTCTGACCCATATTACTTGACTTGGATTTGTCTAGATTCAGATGTATCTAGACATGTTTTAGTGCTAGATACATCCGAATCTAGGCAAATCCAAGTCAACTAATATGGGTCGGAGGGAGTACAAGATTTAATTATATGTCCTAAAGGATTCACTAACCTTATGTTCATTTGCGAACAATAATAACGGTTAATGAGTTAGGCATTACTTTGAAATTGGTGCTCACAGATGATACTTCATTCTAGGTAATATAGTAAGATTTCTTCCTAATATTCCTTACCATACAATGTGATCTCATTGATTCTCTACTAACTTGATGCTAGGGTTTAGAATAATAAATCAGACATGGAATTTGACAGGGCTTGATATAGTCTTTTTAAATACTTCTCAAGAATTCCTATCTTAAATTCTTCATTAATCTTGTGATTTAGTTGAGGAATTCCTTTCCTAAATATACTATGTGTAAATCTCTCATCTAATTCACTAAGATCACATCTTCCTAAATAAACTAATCATTTGACTTCACTATATACTGTTGAGGTTTGTAACATGGAAAACAAAAAAATTCTACCGCATGAACACACAAAAGCCAAGATCTAATCTATGAGATTGGTGCAACGAGTTCATAGAGTACTAACCCTCGAAGATCCAAAGCATTTAACAAGATCGGATTCTCGTGTTTGATGTAGTCGTTCACTTGTCGATCTCAAGATCGCAAAGACGATCCTTCCGGTGCTGTGTTCTGGGAGCGCTTTCGCAGTCGGTCACACGTTTGGTACTCGATGAAGACCTTACTCTCCCTTGTTCCAGCAGGTAGCGGAGGTTGTAGATCTCCTCTCAATTCCAGCAGCACAACAGCGTGCTGGTGAAACAGAGGAGTAGATCCCGCAGGGATTCGTCTAAGGTGGAGCGAGTATGGTGTATTTAGAGAGGCCTTTGTTGGGGATATGCTATATGGATATCCTCATAGCATGTCTCCTATCCGGATAACCCGGGTGGCCCACAGTTGGTAGCATGGCCCATGGCCTGCTGGGCTGCCCAGTTAGATGGATCCAGAAGGGAGGCCCATGCCAGATGAAGTAAGGCTACGGAGGAGTCACCGACGTACCCGGAGCCTTGGAGTGCAAGACACGCTAGACTAGTTGTATGCAGTGTAGGACTCTGTAACCTGTCCGTCTTGGACTTTCCCTGTAACCCTAGGACCTGGCGACTATATAAGTCGGGCCTATGGTAGCCTTTGGGGCACGACAAGTCATATCGATCAACACACACCTCGCACAGCGAACCGATCCCTGTAACTCGGCGTATTGCCATTATAGTGATTTATAGCAGGAGTAGGATTCCGCCACCGTTGTGGGATCTGAACATGGGTAAGCTGTGTTACCTCGTACCCGTTAACTGTCCTCCTTACCCCACGTCTCTAAACACGCACTGTGAGGACCCCTCCATGGCGTACTCGTCGGCAATACCACGGCAGTTGGCGCCCACCGTGGGGCAAGAGGCGCTTCAGGCTCTGCAGCGTGCGAGGTCCAAGATCTTCGCGGGAATCGCAAAACCGTAGCCATTGGTCGTGTTCTCTTCTCCGGCAACGTTCCGATCGTCCCCCCTGACAAGTTCTGGATCCCGGCGAAGACGAACCCTACGCGGTGCTCAATCGTCCCTATCGGAGATATCCACCTCTTCATTGGCGAAACCGATTCGGGCACCAGTTCCCTGGGAGTCGGAGGATCATCAAGACCCGCACGGACCGCCTACGGGCAGGATACGTTCGCGGAAGGATCGATGTCGGATCTCTCTTCGGAGTTTGCCGACAAAGATCGGAAAAATTTAAGGCCCACCCAAACTGCCCCTGTGCAAGATATAATGGTGGAAGATCGCTGCAAGTCCGTCGGCTTCGCCCGTGCGTCTAGACAGCAGAAATCCAAGTTCGTCGGAGTGGTGACCATTTTAGATCTGGCGCATTGCTTTCAGAGAGAGAGGGCGAAAACCCATGTGATTACCTTGACAGGTGGCTCCGTATACGGGCCGACCTGGCTCATTACCCCAATGATGATGCTATGTATCACTTTGTGGAAGGACTGGACCAAGGTACGCTTCTCCGACATACGTTAAGGCGGCAACAGGCTTCAGGACGCCTCACTTTATAAAGCATGGTGAACACCGTCAACAGCTATGTGGAGGCTGAGGAGGAAGCTCAGATAGAAATTGCGCTCGTTGGCGAAGCTCCTCCGCCTCAGCCACCGCCTCCGGGCGCCATCGCCACAGCTCCGCCACCACCTCGAGTCATCGTCGTTGCTATTGCACCTCCACCCCCATCATCTAGGAGGCCCCCACACCCTCCGACTCCTTGCTTAACACGCTCTACGCCGACATCAGCGCTGACTCGGAGGAGATAGACTTTAGCCCGGAGGACCTAGACTCTGTCATGGAGGAGATGGAGGAGGATTACAAGCTCGACGAGTAGGCCAACAACACCGTCACGTACGGAGAGGTATTCGTCGCCATTGGGACGGTGATGGATGAAGGTCAACCCGGACGAGCTCCGCCTACAGCGCTGGACAAAGGGAAGGGACCACCTATTGTTGCCGACAATGATCGCGCAAAGGTCATGCCCCCTCCGCTTAACCTAGTGCAGCAACCGCAGGAACTCGGCTCTGGTCCGAGCAACAATAACACCGCAAACCCGCCGCCTACGGCATCTACGTCTGCTGCTGCCCAAGTCACTCTAGATGATAGAGTGATGTACAACAATCTCCTCGTTGAGCCTATGACCGTGGCTCATATCCGCAATGTAGTCCAGCTTGACGAGAAGCGCCAGCAGCTGCTGGAGGAAGCGCAGGCCATCGCGGAGCAAGGCACTAAGCTAGATCGAGATCTGGCCAACGAGCAGAAGTCAATAGAAAAAGCTAGAGCAATGGAGGCCGAGTACAAGACTCTTCTACAATAGCAGAAGGCTAAGAAAGCTCCGGCTCGTGTCATCAACAATCCTGGTGTACGGCGAAACTTAGGATGGGCTCCCTCGAAGCCGGCATAGGCCAAGCCATACATTATCAGTGAAGGCAGGCAGGTGATGCCCACTCCTCTCCTCAACCTCGCCGTCACCAAGACCCTTCTAGAGCAGGATAGATCACCCGCAGCTGTGGATCAGGTCAATGACCTAGTGGCCAAGGCAGTAAAACAACAGGAAAAGGCCACATCTCAGAGGCTTGAGTCTGACCTAGCGTTCTGCTAGTCTAGCCAGCATAAGCCACCAAGGGACAGATCTCCTCATGATGTCGGGTCCCAGACGGGTTCGTCAGAACAAATACGGTGGGATGCGCGTAACAGGAAGGATGCTATCCCTATATCCTCCGACCTTGGAGGCAAGTCCCAACCTCATCGCTCATCTCCACCGCCCCGCTCTCTCCAACATCGCAAAGACACCAAGACTCACCGGCTACGGATATGCCTCCACCAAGGCAGAGCGCCATCATCATCCGTGACAACGCAGAGCAGACCCGTCATGACGGAGAGCACAACCAAGGGCACAAGATCAGGTCGCGCCATGACCCTCCGCGTCCGACAAGCAACCGCGACAAGCGTGAGGCATCACAGGAGGGTAATAGCAATAAGGCTAACCCACCGCCACCTCCGGCTCCGTCGCCACCCAGTAGCCACCATGGCGGAGGAGGCCCGCGTCGTTCACGCAGCCCATCCCCTGATGGCAAGAAGAAGAAAAGAAGCCTAGAGCCATACGATGCACGTTCACGTCTGGACAAGATCCACGAGGTCTGGGAAGGACCATACCTGGGACCATGTTTCTTTGGACATGTGATATGGTCCGCAACTTACCCCAAAGGTTTCTGGATTGACAAGACCATGAAGCCCTATGACGGCACCACCAAGCCAGCTACATGGTTGCAAGATTACGGTAACGCAGTGGAGATCGCCGGGGGTAACCCCAACGTCGCCATCAAGTACCTCCCATTGATGTTGGCAGGCACGGCCCGATAATGGATTGATGACTTGCCGGAGAGATCCATCTGCAATTGGTTGGACATGCAAGAAGCGTTCACCAAGAACTTCGAGGGTATGTACAAACGTCCCTGTACTGTTGGCGATCTACATCGGTGCGTGCAGGATAAAGACGAGACATATCGCGCCTACCTCTCTTGCTGGATGGATATGAAGAATTCCTGTGCAGGAGTGCACGCTCAGACCTCCATGGCTGCCTTCATTGATGGGTTGGAAAGGGGAACGTTGCTTCGACATAAGCTGAAGTGCCTGCAGGACAATCACCAGCTAGATCTCAATCAGATGATTCAGTTGGCCAGTGAGTTCGCGACTGCCGACAACAATGCTCGTGGCTCTCTGCCGGCAATGGCCGTTCCAACTCAAGCTTGGAGAAACACTAGCACCAAGTGGAAGACCCCACCATAAGAAAAGCAAACCTCCGACATGGTCGCTATGACCTTTGTAGGGCGAGGTGATGGCGGACAACATGGCCGAGGACGGGGAGCTGGTCGTGGGCAGCAGCGAGGCAGTGAAACTACCTCGGCAGCGCTCCGCGTTCCCCAAACCTACGAAGAATACCGTGATATGCCGTGCCTCGTAAACCTCGACGCCAACGGCAAAGCCACTCACATCAATCGCCATTGCAAGTTTGTCAACGATCTCAAGGAGGACCCGGAGTCCGGCTACAAGCGAAGTCGGAAGAACAGACCGCGAGGCAAGGGCAAGGGGAAGAAGAAGGAGGAGGAGTCCATGGATTCAAGTGACATGGACGAGGATGTTGACCCCAAGCACACCGCCAAGAGCGATGGCAAAGGCAAGAACCCCTTCGAGAAGAAGGCGGCCGTTTTCCACACTTTCCTTGGAAACCCCACCGTCTGACAACAGAAGACCTCTGTGAGGATACTGATGGCCACTCTGACCCCAGTTCCCCAGTACCTGTGCTGGTCGGAGATTCCAATTACTTGGGACAGGAAGGATCACCCAGACCTCATCCCCACGGAGAACCAGTATGCCATGGTCATCAACCCCTTGATTGACGGCAATGAGTTCACCAAATGTATGGTGGATAGTGGAAGCAGCATCAACATCATGTACCTAGATACACTGCACAAGATGAACTTGACGGAGGCTAACCTAAGGCAGACCAGCACCATCTTCCACGACGTAGTTCCTGGTCGGGAGGCTCGGTCCCTTGGGTGCATCATGCTTCAGGTCGCTTTTGGCGATGTAAATAATTACCGCCAAGAACGCATGACCTCTGAGGTGGTCCCCTTCAAGAGTGTGTACCACGTCATATTCGTCCACGACATCTTCCACGCCTTCATAGCCAAGCCATGCTTCGTCTACAACAAGCTCAAGATACCCGGACCAAACGGTGTCATCACCGTATCCGGAAGCTTTACCAAGGCAAAGGACTGCGAGATTGGAGAAGCAGCCTTTGCGGAAGCTGTCCTCTACAACGAAGAATTCAAGGAGATCCAGAGCAAGATCGATGCCTCGGAGATGCCGGCGTCGAAGAAGCAGATTTCTGACTCCGCCCCAGCTTTCAAGGCCGCCCTCGAAACCAAGCCAGTGGAACTTGTGGTAGGCGATGCCTCCAAGACCACCGCCATTGGGACAAACCTGGATCCCAAATAGGAAAGTGCGCTCATCGAGTTCCTCCGTGAGAATAGGGACATCTTTGCCTGGCAACCTGCCGACATGAAAGGTGTACCTAGGGAACTTGCCGAGCACAGCTTGAATATTGATCCAAAATGCAAACCGGTGAAACAACCTCTACGACGCTTTAGAGACAAGAAGAGAAGCGCCATAAGCAAGGAGATAGCTAGGTTACTTAAGGCTAGTTTTATCCGAGAAGTCCTTCACACCCGATGGGTGGCCAATCCTGTACTTGTCCCCAAAAGGGAACCAAAGAATTAAGAATGTGCGTTGATTACACCGGCTTGAACAAAGCGTGTCCCAAAGATCTGTTCGCTTTGCCTCGTATTGACCAAGTCAATGAATCGACGGCTGGCTCGGAACTTTTGTGTTTTCTCGATGCATACTCAGGATACCACCAAATCAAGATGAGGAAGTCAGACCAATTGGCCAGTTCGTTCACCACACCCTACGACACGTTTTGTTATGTCACGATGCCCTTTGGGCTGAAAAACGCAGGTGCTACATACCAGCGGACAATGCAGCGTTGCCTACATGATCAAATTGGTCAGAACGTTCACGCCTATGTGGACGATATAGTAGTGATGTCTAAAAAGTCAAAAGACTTAATCTCTGACTTAAAAGAAACCTTTGATAATCTCAGGAAATACAACATGATGCTTAACCCTAAGAAGGGCATCTTCGGGGTTCCAGTCGGCAAATTGTTCGGCTTCATCATTTCCCAGCGTGGAATCGAGGTGAACCCAGAGAAACTAAAGGCCATCTTTAACATAAACCATCCGACATGCTTGAAGGACATACAACGGCTAACAGGTTGCGTTGCAGCGGTTAGTTGGTTCGTCAGCCGACTTGGAGAGAAGGCTCTGCCGCTATACAAGTTGCTGAAGAAGGCGGAAAAATTTACATGGACGGATGAGGCAGATGCAGCACTAAAGCATCTAAATGAGATATTATCCTCGGCTCCTATCCTTGCAGCACCCGAGCCTGGGGAGCCTATGTTAATCTACATGGCGGCCACCAACCGGGTAATCAGCATTGTCGCCGTGGTAGAGCGAAAAGAACCAGGATATGAGTATGGAGTTCAACGACCAGTTTACTATGTAAGCGAGGTCTTGACGGAATCCAAGGAACGTTACCCGTACTACCAGAAGATAGCTTATGGAGTGTTCCTTGCTTCTCAGAAGCTAAGACACTACTTCTAGGAGCACCCTATCACAGTGGTGAGCAAGACTCCACTGTCCTACATCATCAACAACAACGACGCTACAGGAAGGGTCGCGAAGTGGGCCATTGAACTTGCTGCCTTCGAGATCACCTACAAGAGACGCGATGCTATCAAGTCATAAGCCTTGGCGGATTTCATCGCAGACTGGACGGAGATGCCAGATGCTACCCCAATGCTGGAGCCAGAATATTGGGTGATGCACTTTGACGGATCAAAGCTACTCAATGGCTCGGGGGCTGGTGTACTGTTACAGTCACCAACCGGGGACAAGCTAAACTACATTCTATAGATCCACTTCGAGGCTATAAACAACATGGCGAAGTATGAAGCACTCATTCACGGACTGCGCATAGCCAAGGATATTGGCATCAAGCGCATAGTTTGCTATGGAGATTCCGACTTGGTTGCACAGCAGGTGGCTGGCACCTAGAATGCGCGGAACCCTATTATGGCGGCATATCGAGACAAAGTGGACGAGATAGCCAAGAGCTTCTTGGGCTACTAAGTCAAGTATGGACCTAGGGAGCAAAACGAGGCGGCTGATCTACTGTCTAAGCTTGGATCAGGGAGCAAACGAATTCCGCCTCGCGTTTTCCTGGAGCATCTACGGACACCATCCGTGAAGGGAGCAGACATTGACAACCTGGATAGAGTTGACTCTTTCGTTCACACAGTGACAAAGGTCCCTCCGGCTTGGACACAACCGTTCATGGAATATCTCGTACACGGAACTTTGCCCGACGATGAAGTCTAAAGACGGCAAATAGTACGTTGACCAAAGGGCTATACCATAATAAATGGACAACTCTACAAAAGAAGCACCACTGGTGTATACCTTAAGTGTGTTTCCCAGCAAGAAGGTATTGAAATCCTACACGAGATCCATCTCGGAGATTGCACGCATCACGCCGCTCCTTAATCTTTGGTCTCCAAAGCCATCCGGCAAGGATTCTACTGGCTGACCGCGAAGGCGGACGCCGACAAGCTGGTTGAGACATGCATGGGATGCCAGTATTATGCCCGGTAACCCCATGTTCTAGCCGAAGAATTGCGAACAATACCAATAACTTGGCCGTTTGCAGTCTAGGGGCTAGACATGGTTGGTCCATTGTAGACGGCACCATGTGGGTTTACGCATCTGCTAGTGGTAGTTGATAAATTCACCAAATGGATAGAAGCTAAACCCATTAGAAAGCTTGATGCGGCAACTGCTCTTAGATTTGTCTGGGATCTAGTGGTGGGATTTGGTCTCCCACATAGCATTATCACCAACAACGACAGTAACTTGTCACTCGGAGAACTGGAAGCTTATTGTTGGGACAAGGGCATCTGACTTGACCTAGCGTCTGTGGCACACCCACTGTAACATCCCTAAAATCATGTTTCAAAACTCTTGCATATCATCCATGCATCCATGATCATGTAGAGTTCATTTCAAAAATCAATTCAAAAACAGGAGCATATGAGCTCATTATTTTATGTGATCAGCATTAAATCAAATGCTACTCTCCGTTGAGAGATTGTTGTTCATGAATCAAACCTTGTTACTCTCAGATTGTTTTGCTTGATTGCTAGAGCATCAACAAAAATTTACAAAACAAATATGGATTTTGAAACCAAATTCAAAACTTGATCAAACCAAGTGCAATGTCACTGTTTATTTTATTTGATCAAAAGAACCAAGCTTGTACAGATAGACCACATGTTTTTATGCCGAGAAATATGAATTTTGCACTCTACAAAAATCCTGGAAAAGATTTGAATTCAAATGGTTTTGTTTTTATTTGATTTTGATTTCTGAAAATCAACCAAGAAAAAGAAAAAGAAGTTTAAAACCCAGTTGGGCCTGGCGCCACCATTCCAGCCCAACTAGTGAAGCAGCCCACCCGGGATTCCCTCCTCTCCTCTGTTTCTCACCCGCGCGAACACACCCCTCTCACTGACACCCCGGACCCACTTGCCCCGTCAGCTTCGTCCCCAAACCTCGCCCACGACTGAGCCTCCGCCGTTACCTCCCCCGCGTCACTGCCGTTGATTGCGCGAGTAAATGCCGTTGAATCTCTGAGTAACTCCACACCCAGCTCCTGATACTTAAACCTCTCCCCCTCGCGGCCATTCCCCCCAACAAAGCCAGCCAGAAGCGCCACCAGGCTGCCAGTATTTGCCCTTACACCGCCGCAGAAAGAATCCACTCCGGCGAGGTATTCCGGTAAGCCTAGTGCCCGCGCCTACTCCTTGTTCACCCAGGAATGATCCTCTGATCCTTGCTCACCTCCTGATCCTCTTTGTTCACCTGCTTGTGATCCAGAGCGTCAGCTTCGACGAGTACCATGGGCATCTGACACCGTCTCCAACTCCGGCGAGCGATTAAGGTAAAAGCCGACCGCCCCGCGCCTTCTACTTGACCCTGTCAGATTTGCCTAAGCGTTGTGCACTCGCTGATACCCTTGGTTTGTGCTAGGGTGGCCAGTAGCGTCGTCTTCGTCGCCGTCCGTGCAAACCCGACGCTGCCTCCAACTCCGACGAGCCCCAGCAGCCTCTGCAGCACACCCCTGCCCACGCCAGCAACACCTTGAGCTTCGTCGTGATTCCGCGAGTTCGGTAAGCCACTGCTCGACCCTTAGACCCCTCTAGAATCACCGGTGCATCGCCGGCAGAAGCGCCGCCGCCGCCAGCGACCATTCGCGCCGCCACTTCTTGGTCAAAGCGTCGGCCACCGTTAGATCTATATCATAGGGCCTAGATTAGAACGGGAGCGAACCGTTTTCTTTTGATCTGGCGCATTGGATCTAACTTTATCCGACGGTGTGGAAGCATGATCTTGAGTGAAGCGGTACCAGCCTGTAAGATAACGCCGCGTGGCATGTTCCTCGATTTAAAATTTCTGATTTGAATCTATTAGATGTTGATTTTGTTTTAATCATAACTTTTGATTCCCACGTTCAAATTTGACAAATTTTGTATCAATGGAATCAGGAGAGAAAGCCCTTTCCATATATGCAAAGTGTTTAATGTTTTGTTTCTGTTAAAATGGTTTTTTTTACAGAAACATGTGTAGGTCTATTTTGTGTGTATAATTTATTTGAGAAATGTTTCAATGTTCAAATAAAGTTTGTTTGGCAAGTTTTGAACTTGTTTATGAATCAGTACTGTGCACTTGTCATGTTTGGTATAGAAAATCATCACATATCATATTGCATGCATCCATATATTTTTGCTTGTATCTATTTTGTATGTGATTTGGTGCTATCATTTTATGTGTAGATTTTGGTGCAAATAGTGATTGTGATTGTGAGTATTGTAGCTACTCTCCAAACTACCAAGGCAAGTGGTGCTTCATGATTTTATTCCTATGTTTTTCAAATATGCATTAGAAATATTTTTGCTAGACTTGCATGGATAAATTTTGGTCTTTCTATGCTATGCTTGGGAAATCCTAGTAGTTGTAGAATTGCTAGAAATTTCTAAGTTAAGATGTTTATCTATGCCATGCTTAGCCTAGCTAGTAGCAACCAAGGGTGGTAAAATATTCATGCTATGATAAAATATTTCTAAGTCTTTGGACTTGTGTTTTGCTTAATAAAACAACTAAGTGAACGAAACACCTGGGTGGAATGGAAGGAATGGTTTATGTTGAGTGGTTACACAAGGCCCATTTCTATGGTTTAACTTGTGTATCTCACTTGTGGAAAGCCACCCAGGAACAAAGGGATTTGAGATGCCATATGTTAAGAAGCTTCTAGTGCAGCCACTTGGCAATATGGGCTCTGCCAGGATCATATAGGTTGCAATAACTTAGCCATTTGGACAGTTGGTGGTAGTGGGATTGATAGGTTGGAGCGCGTCCATTTGGTCTAAGGGAAGGCTTCTGAAAGGTCCTATCTTGGTGAAAATCAAGTCTTGTGGGAAAGTGCACAACCTCTGCAGATGGAAGAATCTAAGTACTTAGCCATGTCCCTGGTTTTGGACAATTTGAGCATCAAGACATGGAAGCTATCAAGAATCTCCTCATCCCAATTTCTAAGTAATGAACAAGGGTGAAGGACCCCAATGTCTATTGGTGGTTCCTTGGGAAAAGACTTTGACAAATAAAAACTCAGTGTTTTAAACTGATAGGCAAAACCTATTTTGAACAAAGCAAGCCTAAGCTACACTTAGCCAAAATGCATATAGTATTTAGTCCACCAATATTCTACTAAAGTATCACTTGCCAATACTATTCCAATGTATTGAACCACTGTGGCTGTAACTTGTGATGTTGCAGGATATTCTAATGATGATTAGGAGTCATGAGTCTACACTCAACATGCTTGCCTGTGGCACATGAAGATGAAGACTTATTTATCTTATTATATATTTGAACTCTTGTATCAGGCCTGTGGCCATGGAGTTGTAAAAGACTATGTTTGTCTCTGGAATGATATGTAATAATGACCTTTGTTTCTGTGTACTTCATCTTAAACTGTGGATGCTAGCATTGATCCAGGGACTAGCATTGCAATCACAGGGATCCTTTCCTTTACAAAGGAGGGATCTTACAGATGGTATCAGAGCACTGTGTTTCCTATAGGATTATGACCCTAGGATTGGAAACCACTAAGGAAAATTTTTCAACAACTTCCACACTTGTCTTTTCTTCTCGTAAACTTTTCTAATCTTCTTTCTCATCTCTATTTGTAGATGAACTCCATCAACGAAGCCGTGAAGAAGGGACCACTCATGACTATGACTTTGGAATGTGAGACAGAGTTCCCCGAGGCTCTCAAGGACCTCATGGTTGCCATGGGAATACGTGGTGCAGCTATGTACAAAGGCTTTCCTGTGATGGATGAAGGAGTTGAGTACTGGTGGGTGCAACTTCACTTGTATAAAAATAAGGAAGACAACCACAAGGACTCAGGATTCTGCATGGTCACCAACACAATGATGCACACCACATTCTTTGATTCATCAAGGGATGCAGCTTGGAGGGCCATCAAAGAACTTGGTGATAGAATCAAGTGCAGAATGCTTAACACCCAGAATGATCTTAGGGAAGAAAAGAAGCATACCCAAGAGCTAGAGACTACCAATCAAAGTTTAAGGAAAGACATCATAGACTTAGCAATGGAGTCATGTGATCAAGATAAACAGATTGCCTCTAGGGATGCCTTGTTAGCCAACTTGGCAAGTGAGATGGGATTGTAAGCGTACTTCGTTAGTTGGACCACCACACTTATCATTTTATTTTCCAAAATGCTGTCTAAATAAGTTGAACCTTGGATGCTTGTAATGGATTTTATGTATGCTATGACTTGTGTGTTTGCCAATGTTATGCTTGTGATGCTTTGTCTTGAAATTTATTTATTGTGTTGATTCTAACTTTTTCTATCTTATAAATAGATGCCTAATGTTACTATCAGCACGACTGAAGAGTTCAAGGGAACTCATTTTGGCCCTCGTATTATTGAGCTCACTAGTTTGCTCAATCTCCCTCTTCCTACCATCATGGTGCTTCCCCTCACCATGTTTGAGAGGAAAGATCTTTGGGGCTTCAAGGTCAATCAGCCCGGACGCCAGACTGAGCCTACCACGGAGGCAATCATCTTCAAGCTCATGCATGATGATAAGGAGAGAGGCCTAGAGGTAGTCATGCAGGACTTGATTGAACGTCTGTTAGGGAGACACTCTCGACAGGTTAGAGGTACTCACTTACACACCTTCGGTAGACGTGATGAGGATGGTGAGGCCATTGACTTCTAGGATACTTCGAGGGAGACAACAGAGCCGATTCTTCTATACCTCTAGGACCTAGAGGTTCTTCTTAGGCACGTGGACACTGATAGGACCAATGTAATGCTCAGCAATGACGAACTCCAGGTGCAGCTTCGTGAGAAGGACAAGCTCTTCGCGGATCAAGATGAGATAGTCAAGGAGATGGAGGCCAAGTTCGAGAGTCAGGACAGAAAGTTCAAGAGTCAAGAGAAGCGAGTCCAAGATAGAAACAAGAGGATTCGAGACATGACTGCAGAACTAGAGGCCAAGGACTTCGAGCTCGAGCATCAGCAGACTGTGATTGAGAGGCTTCGTTCTCAGAAGAGGGCTCTCAAAGCCAAAGTAGAGACCTTGACCACCAATGTCGAGGAATACAAGACCGCTATGGAGAATGCAGGTCTTACATTTGTTGAGGAGGAGGTTGATGCCGAGGAGTAGTAATGACTAATCATTTATTTATCATGCTTTTATTTGAGTCGCAATGACCATCCAACATGTGGATGGCTTGCTATTGGTGTGTTTACTTCGCAAACTTGTTGTCTATGTTGTTGAACCTTTATTATTGTGATGTATGTTTGGTGATTGCTTATGTGATGTATTGTGCATGTTAGCATCTATGGGTATATCATTCTTATCTCTATTGAACAAACCACAGATGCCTCCCCGACGTGCCAATCCCAACCCCAACAACAACAACATCACCCCTGAGATGCAGCAAATGATGACAGCTCAGACTCAGCTTGATGCAGATGATGACTACGTTCATCCAGAATCAGAATAACAACAACAACAATAATAACAATAACAACAACAACAACAATCAGAACAACCCACCGGGTTTTTACATGCTTACCAGGTTCTTGAGATTGAGGTCAGCAAAGTTCTCAGGAACAACTGATCCTATGGTGGCCAATGATTGGCTACGCTCTGTGAACAAGGACTTGGTAACAGTTGGCTGTACTGCACTACAAGAAATGTGTCAACTTGTGACGTTCTTATTTTGACGATGGTAAAAATCGTCATAAATTTTATGACGATTTGCACCTGAACGTCGCTAGCCACTCCAGGAGGGCCAAACCCCTTCAAAATTATGACGATAGGCTCAGAATTGTCGTAATTTTGTTAGTTGAAATCGTCATAATATGGCAGACCCATCCAAATATGTTATATTTACTCGATTACGACGATGTAAAATCGTCATAACAGACTATAATATTTTTGTGGCCAATCAGGAGGGAGGACTGGGCTACCCACGGATCAGCCCCAAAAAACCGATCTGAGACGTCCACGACACCGATCCAACGACCAGAAACCCACTGCACCTCGTGTGGTTCCCAGGCTTCCAGCCCTAACCCTAACCCTACCTCGACCTACATCCCCCCTCCCAGCACCCCGCCGCCAGATCGTATTCCAGATCCTCCTCCTCCTCCTCACCTCGCCGCCGCCACTCGTCTCGATTCCGTCGCTGCCGCCACTCGTCTCGATTCCCCATCTCTCTCTCCAGAGACGACCACATCTAACTCCTCGCCGTCGCATCCCCGCCGTCCTCTCCTCGTTGCATTCCATCACCCACGCCGTCTTCTCGCGCCTCAGATCGCGCTGCCTAGCAAACCCTAGCGCCTCATCCGCCGGCCGCCGTCGAGGACGACGCATCCCGGCATCGCGCGGCTTCTCCCGGTCTTCTGCCTACCTTTCCGACCTGCTACCCGGCTCAGCCCGGCAGTTCCGGCTCCGGCGCTTGTCCTGGACAAGGACAGGGAAGCCGAAGTGCCATTTCCTCGCCGCCCCCGGAATCGGCGCCGCCATGGAAGGCTACTTCCAGTCAAGCTCGATGCTGCACGCCAGAGAGGGGCCGCCGGCCACCAGGACGAGCCACACTACCTACCCCCAGACGCAGTCACCACGGCCAGGATCCACTTCCCTCCACGAGAAGCATCGTCCGGGAACCGTCCCCGCCGCCACGCACGCCGGTGAGACCTCTTCTAATACATGTTTCGCAGCATAAGTAGCTCTTCTCCTAGATGAGAAGTGCTTTTTGCTTATTTTGACACATGTAATGCTTTGGTGTTATAGCTCACATGGTCATAATAACTACAAGCCGATTACTTGCTGAGATTCTGTTTTGATGTAATTGATGATAAAAATTTGTGGTACCTGCTACCTTGTAACGTTGGATTTTAATCATGCTTGAAAATGTTTGATCACATGTATAGCGCCATTATATAACTTGATCATGCTTGAAAAGTTTGGCGTTGCAGCTTGAAAATATTAGGTCATTCAGTCTGAGCCTATGTTGGATTTTTTCTGCCTGCTTGTGTAAATTTTTTAGTGTAGGTCATTGAAGGAGTGGTGGATTTCAGTACATTCCCATCTCTGAATTCAGAGGCTTGTGCATTGTTCTTAGATGTCTGTTGTAACAACCAGCTAGGACCAGAATATTTGTTTTGCTTGCATGTGAGTACTTGGATGTCTGTCTTCAGATCAATGAAGGAGATTGGCGTTCTATGGTTTAAAAATTGACATTGGCGTTCTTTTTTACTGTTCTAATATGATCACTGAAGTATTTTGCTAACTAATTAAGTGTTCTTGCATGTGTAACTGTACTTTGCTGAACCTTTTGCATGGAGATCGTGCTACTTCTAGTGTCTCCTGCGGCAGTTTATCTTGGTGAGGAGTAGGGGTACTACCTGGTATATTCAGTCAGTACCAACACATGATTTTGTAATCAGACGCTGGTACCAGTACTGATATAGAACTTGTTAATTTGTCCAGGTGCGGCGCTCAAGTACTGGGGCCTGTCCACATACATCAATTTCCCGGTGATCAATTCACTCCCAAACTCCAGTTTACAACGTGCCATACGTTGCTTGTGATCACAATGTAGCTTGCTAGTGATGTTTTTGAATTTTGACCACTTGTGTATGTGTGTACAGGTGGAGGACTACGCGGAGGAGCTGGAGACGATGAAGAATGGTACTAATAGGCCTGATTTGTGGCCTGATTTCCTGATTTCCTTGGCCTGATTTCCTTGGAAGTAAGAGGTTTCTATCATTATAATAATGTTCATGTGTTGTGGTAGCAATACTAAGCAGTGGTAGAATGGTACTAATAGGCACACTATGAAATTTGACTTGCAGATCCTCAGATTGGTAATTGATCCATCCTTTAGTTTATATTGGTAGGTACCGAGCCTTATATTTTGGTATAGTTGTTCTATGGGAAATTAATATGTTGGTAGTTGTAACATTTAGCTCTAGATTTATCATTGTATAACATCTGCTGGGCCTGATTTGTGTTTATGAAGGGAATAAAATATGCTGTTTCTCATCCCTATGTATTTAACCAGTGTTTACTGTTTACGAGACTTTGGAGTCTCTGTTACATTCCATTTGGAGTCTCTGTTGCATCCCATTGACTGGGGTGTTCTTGATGTAAAATCTAGTAGGAGAGTAATGTTTTCTTTTGAGCACTTCGATTGCATAATTCTTGTTTGTTTGTACCAGTGACTGTTATTTTCACACAATTACTTGTGTAGATAAAACTTATATGTTGTGATTATTGTTTTTTCTATCTAGATGTCCCATGTATGTCGTTCACTCCATTCTTCCCACACTCATCATTTAGACCTGTCATATTCTATGAATCCGAGTGGCTTTAGTTAAATGTTTGGAAATCCAACGACTAGATGGATCCTTAAACACTTAATATTCTCATGCAAGTATCTCTTATCCAGAATAAATGCATGGCATCCTTATGTCTCCCTGATTGTTACCCCTGAAAGTTGTGCTAGCTCTCTAACTCTAATTTTTTTTTCTGTATCCCAGATAATGCCAGAAGCATCGCGAGGGTGTTGTTTGATGACAACAAGGCAGCATGACTGAAACTGGAACATGTGGCCAGACCAGATTTAGAACTAGATCACACGGGAATGTTTACTGGAGAAACATAGTATGTGTTTATTTTCTTTCCAGCTAATCTTTGTTATTTTTAAAAGATACTGCTGTATTTTCAACTAACAGCCATTACCATATTTTCCTTTCTTTTACAGGAGCTCCAGGATGAAGGTGGAAGAAGCGAAAGCTTCATAGTCAGGAATCAGTTAACTTTACGAATTGCTGAATATTCTCTGTTTATAGCACACTCTTGTACTGCTAGCTTTACCTGAGATTTGATGCTTGCTGAATGTTCTCTGCTTATAGCACACTCTTGTACTGTTAACTTGTATTCATGCTGGTTGTTCTCGGAGGCCTGATGGAGTGCTGCAACTGCAGGAACACTATCTTCTACAAATTAGATAAGTGTTCGATCTATCCCACTCTACTCTTTGTTACTTGGTTGATGGTTAATGATGCCATGCGTTATTTTGAGTAAAGTCCCTATGTGATAAGGAACCTATTGTCTGATTAGCTTTGTACTAGGATCTGGCTGGTCTATGATGTTAATTTGGTTACTGTTGTACGTTTTTGTTCCGAGTCATGGTGTAAGTGGTAAGTGATAATTATCTGTATAGGAAAACCATGCACTCTAGTTTTTAATAAATGCTAGGCATTGCTCATGATACTACCAGCCGGTTTTCTTTCTCAATGCAACTAGTTCCTTTATGTTTTTCATATCAGGTGCAAGTATGCATTGGTTGTGTTTCAAATATAAGTTACATGATCTGTTGTACATGTTATCAACTTGCCTAGTTCTTGCTAGTAATATTGTTTTGTCAACTTTTTCTGTTATCAAAGATGTGGTAGATCATCTATTCATATACAAATGATCGTGTCAGCTAAGTTTTTGTAATCTTTTGATAATGGTACTTTTCTGTTTGAAATGCAGAAGGAAGAGAAGCCCAAGCCCGAGTAGACCATTAAAATCGTCTTTACAAGAGCTACATGCTGATGAAGTTTTGGAGTAGCTAGCTTTAGTACTTACTAAGAGTTTAGTTTTTATATTCCAGGGTATGAAAGATTTCATGGCTGAATTCGTTGTGATGTGATCGTTGTAATATGTGTTCTAACTGTTCCGATATTGTAACAAAGCAATTTGGCTGTTATTTATATATTTTCATGTGTTTTCATTCTCCTTCCTGATTAGTATATTGGTTAATAATTTGATGTGAAAAAAATTCAAATCTCACAAATGAGAACTGACAATTGGGATTCATTGTCTGGAACAACCTGATAATTGGGATCCATCTCACAAAAAGGCCAAAATTGGAATTAAATGGATTGTAAAAAGGCCAAGACATAAAATAAATAGGCAAAAATGTTGAATTTGGCCCATTTAGCTGAGACCAGAATTAATAAGCATAAATTGACTGAATTGTTGGGCTTGGCCCATATAAATGGGTGAAGTGGACCGGGCTGAATTCTTGCCACGTAGGATCTGCCATGTAGGATCTGACGTGGCCATGCTAGATTTCTCGTGACGATAATAGATTGTCATAGAGGTTATGACGTTATGAGATCGTCATAGCGGTTATGACGATTTCGCAAAAATCGTCGTTATAGTTCATTTGCGACGCCCAGCTTTTGACGATCTCAAAATCGTCATAGAATCGTCATAAACAGACTAATGTGACGATTCTGTGACGAAATTAGAGGGTCATATATAGGCAGATTCCTTGTAGTGTGATGAGGAGAAAGTCAGATTTGCAGCTCACTTGTTGGAAGGACCAGCAACTACTTGGTGGGATAACTTCCAGATCACCACTCCCATTGCAGATGTGACATGGGCTATCTTTGAAGATGGTTTCCGTACTGCTCACATCTCATCCGGAGTGATGAGTTTGAAGAAGAAAGAGTTCCATAACCTGAAGCAACGCCACTGCAGCGTGGCTGAATATATTGAAGAGTTCAACAATCTGGCGCGTTATGCACCGGATGAAGTTGACACAGATGCTAAGAGGAAGGAAAAGTTCCTTGAAGGGTTGAATGATGAACTGAACCTGCAGTTAGCTGTGGCATATGTTCCCACATACCAGTCTCTTTGTGACAAGGCTGCTATTTTGGAGAACAAAATGAAGCAAGTTGAAAGTAGGAAGAGAAAGCACTCTGACAAGCACAGCTCGGGATCGTCTCACAAACGATCCCATTATGATGATAGTGGGAGTTCAGGATCCCACAAGCATGGGAAATTCAACAAGCACCACAACCACAACCATCATCATGACAACAAGAGTCACCGTAGTCATGACAATGACAAGTACAAAAATCACAAGGGTGGATATAAGAGCCACCATAGTGGAAGTGGCAGTGGAAGCTAGCCTGTCAAGAAGGATATTAGTCAGGTTGAGTGTTTCAAGTGCAAGAAGATGGGGCATTATGCAAATGAATTCCCAGAAAATAAAGTTGAAGGACCCAACAAGCCCAACCCTTTTCAGAAGGGACAAGTGAACCACATCAATGTGGAGGAAATCTATGAAGAGCCAGATGCTGTTGCTGGTAAGTTCAAACTCAATTCTATTACAACACTTGTTCTTTTTGATACTGGAGCATCGCATTCATTCATATCAAAATCATTTGTTGATAGAAATGGGTTTCCAACTGAAAACATTGGGTGTCCAATAAAAGTTAGTTCTCCAGGTGGAGATATGATAGTAAGTCTTGGATGCCGGGATCTAGTGATAGAATTTGGAAAGCATAAGTTTCCAGTGAGTCTGATAATCCTAGATTCCCAAGGACTGGATGTAATATTGGGAATGGATTGGATGTCTAAGTATGAAGGAGTACTAGATTGTGCTAATCGTACTGTTGCACTCACAACCCTGGAAAAGAAGCGGATTAGATTCAAGTCTAACTTTGAATCAAAAGGGAGTAAGCTAAATTCTCTTAAGGGGGTTAGCATAGACAGTGTGCCAATTGTGAGTGAATATCCGGATGTGTTTCCAGAAGAATTGCCGGGAATGCCACCAGATAGAGATGTGGAGTTTCTTATTGACTTGCTACCAGGATCTGGACCAATAGCAAAGAGACCGTACAAGATGTCAGTTGATGAGTTGAAAGAACTCAAGAAGCAACTTGGAGAACAATTGCAGAAAGGTTTTATCCAACCAAGTTCCTCATCTTGGGGAGCACCAGTTTTGTTTGTGGAAAATAAAGATAGAAGTCAAAGGTTATGCATAGATTACCATTCACTCAATGAGGTGACTATCAAGAACAAATACCCTTTGCCTAGAATCAATGACTTGTTTGATTAGTTAGAAGGATCTTATGTGTTCTCAAAGATTGATCTCCGGTCAGGTTATTTTCAGCTTAAGATAAGGGAACAAGACATACCCAAGACAGCTTTCACCACAAGGTATGGATTGTATGAGTATACCGTGATGCCATTTGGTTTGACCAATGCACCAACATACTTCATGAACATGATGAACAAGGTGTTCATGGAATTCCTTGATAAGTTTATTGTCGTTTTCATCGATGACATTTTAATCTACTCCAAGAGCAAAGATGAGCATGAGGGATTTGATACTTGAGAAACTTAGAGAGCATAAACTGTATGCCAAATTCAGCAAGTGTGAATTTTGGTTGAATGAAGTTGGATTTCTTGGACACGTTGTGTCAGGAGATGGTGTAGCAGTTGATCCTGCTAAAGTTTCAGCTGTGACTAAATGGGAATCACCAAAGTCAGTAAAAGAAGTTCGTAGTTTCCTTGGCTTGGCAGGATACTACAGAAGGTTTATTGAGAATTTCTCCAAAGTAGCTAAGCCTATGACTGAATTGCTAAAGAAAGACAAGAAATTTTCTTGGTCTGAAGGATGTGAACTTAGTTTCCAGGAATTAAAGAAGAGACTAGTGACAGCACCAGTCTTATGTCTGCCAGATTTGGAGAAGGATTTCCAAGTGTATTGCGATGCATCTCATCATGGATTAGGTGCCGTACTTATGCAAGAAGGGAAAGTTGTGGCTTATGCCTCGAGACAACTCAAAACTCATGAAGTGAACTACCCTACTCATGATTTAGAGTTAGCCTCTGTTGTCCATGCACTCAAAACATGGAGACATTATCTTTTGGGAAAGCGATGTGAAGTGTTCACAGATCACAAGAGTTTGAAGTATATCTTCACCCATAAGGAAATTAACATGAGACAAAGAAGATGGCTAGAACTCATCAAGGACTATGACTTAAGTTTGCAATACCACCCCGGTAAAGCAAATGTTGTAGCGGATGCTCTAAGCCGTAAGGTTTTTGTGAAAGGCACCATTTGAGTTTCTATATGGGAGAAAGTGTACCACCCCATTGCTATGGAATGGTATGGGAGAAACAAGTTTGTTCGGACCAGAACTAATCAAAGAAGCTAAAGAAAAAGTCAAGTTGGTTAAAGATAGATTGAAAATATCACAGTCCCGACAGAAAAGCTACGCAGATCCTAAGTGTAGAGAAGTCACCTATGAAGTTGGTGATAGAGCCTATCTTAGAGTGTCACCACTTCGTGGAGTGAAGAGGTTTGGTGTCAAAGGTAAATTGGCCCCAAGATATGTTGGGCCATTCAAGATTCTGAGTCGTAAAGGAGAAGTTGCTTATGAGATTGAATTGCCAGAGTCTTTGTCAGCAGTTCATAATGTGTTTCATGTGAGTCAACTTAAGAAATGTCATCCAGAAATGCAAGAGACTTCTTTGAAGGATACTATACCTTTGGAAGAGGTTCAATTGGAGAGTGATCTCACCTATGAGGAGAAACCAATCAAGATTCTTGAAACTGCAGAAAGAGTTACTCGGACTAAAACTATCAAATTCTGCAAAGTTCAGTGGAACCACCATTCCGAAGTGGAAGCAACATGGGAAAGAGAAGATGATCTTCGGCAAGACCACCCTCACCTATTTTCTAGCCAATCCGAATCTCGAGGGCGAGATTCACCTTAATGGGGTTAGATTTGTAACATCCCTAAAATCATGTTTCAAAACTCTTGCATATCATCCATGCATCCATGATCATGTAGAGTTCATTTCAAAAATCAATTAAAAAACAGGAGCATATGAGCTCATTATTTTATGTGATCAACATTAAATCAAATGCTACTCTCCACTGAGAGATTGTTGTTCATGAATCAAACCTTGTTACTCTCAGATTTTTTTGCTTGATTGCTAGAGCATAAACCAAAATTTACAAAACAAATATGGATTTTGAAACCAAATTCAAAACTTGATCAAACCAAGTGCAATGTCACTGTTTATTTTATTTGATCAAAAGAACCAAGCTTGTATAGAGAGACCACATGTTTTTATGCCCAGAAATATGAATGTTGCACTCTACAAAAATCCTGGAAAAGATTTGAATTCAAATGGTTTTGGTTTTATTTGATTTTGATTTCTGAAAATCAACCCAGAAAAAGAAAAATAAGTTTAAAAACCAGTTGGGCCTGGCGCCACCATTCCAGCCCAACTAGTGAAGCAGCCCACCCGGGATTCCCTCCTCTCCTCTGTTTCTCACCCGCGCAAACACACCCCTCTCACTGACGCCCCGGACCCACTTGCCCCGTCAGCTTCGTCCCCAAACCTCGCCCACGACTGAGCCTCCGCCGTTACCTCCCCCGCGTCACTGCCGTTGATTGCGCGAGTAAATGCCGTTGAATCCCTGAGTAACTCCACGCCCAGCTCCTTCTACTTAAACCTCTCCCCCTCGCGGCCATTTCCCCCAACAAAGCCAGCCAGAAGCGCCACCAGGCTGCCAGTATTTTCCCTTACACCGCCGCAGACAGAATCCACTCCGGCGAGGTATTCCGGTAAGCCGAGTGCTCGTGCCTACTCCTTGTTCACCCAGGAATGATCCTCTGATCCTTGCGCACCTCCTGATCCTCTTTGTTCATCCGCTTGTGATCCAGAGCGTCAGCTTCGACGAGTACCATGGGCATCTGACACCATCTCCAACTCCGGCGAGCGATTAAGGTAAAAGCCGACCGCCCCGCGCCTTCTACTTGACCCTGTCAGATTCGCCTAAGCGTTGTGCACTCGCTGATACCCTTGGTTTGTGCTAGGGTGGCCAGTAGCGTCGTCTTCGTCGCCGTCCGTGCAAACCCGACGCTACCTCCAACTCCGACGAGCCCCAGCAGCCTCTGCAGCACACCCCCGCCCACGCCAGCAACACCTTGAGCTTCGTCGCGATTCCGCGAGTTCGGTAAGCCACTGCTCGACCCTTACACCCCTCTAGAATCACCGGTGCGTCGTCGGCAGAAGCGCCGCCGCCGCCAGCGACCATTCGCGCCGCCACTTCTTGGTCAAAGCGTCGGCCACCGTTAGACCTATATCGTAGGGCGTAGATTAGAACGGGAGCGAACCGTTTTCTTTTGATCTGGCGCGTTGGATCTAACTTGATCCGACGGTGCGGAAGCATGATCCTGAGTGAAGCGGTACCAGCCAGTAAGATAACGCCGCGTGGCATGTTCCTCGTTTTAAAATTTCTGATTTGAATCTATTAGATGTTGATTTTGTTTTAATCATAACTTTTGATTCCCACGTTCAAATTTGACAAATTTTATATCAATGGAATCAGGAGAGAAAGCCCTTTCCATATATGCAAAGTGTTTAATGTTTTTTTTCTGTGAAAATGGTTTTTTTATAGAAACATGTGTAGGTCTATTTTGTGTATATAATTTATTTGAGAAATGTTTCAATGTTCAAATAAAGTTTGTTTGGCAAGGTTTGAACTTGTTTATGAATCAGTACTGTGCACTTGTCATGTTTGGTATAGAAAATCATCACTTATCATATTGCATGCATCCATATATTTTTGCTTGTATCTATTTTGTATGTGATTTGGTGCTATCATTTTATGTGTAGATTTTGGTGCAAATAGTGATTGTGATTGTGAGTATTGTAGCTACTCTCCAAACTACCAAGGCAAGTGGTGCTTCATGATTTTATTCCTATGTTTTTCAAATATGCATTAGAAATAGTTTTGCTAGACTTGCATGGATAAATTTTGGTCTTTCTATGCTATGCTTGGGAAATCCTAGTAGTTATAGAATTGCTAGAAATTTCTAAGTTAAGATGTTTATCTATGCCATGCTTAGCCTAGCTAGTAGCAACCAAGGGTGGTAAAATATTCATGCTATGATAAAATTTTTCTAAGTCTTTGGACTTGTGTTTTGCTTAATAAAACAACTAAGTGAACGAAACACCTGGGTGGAATGGAAGGAATGGTTTATGTTGAGTGGTTACACAAGGCCCATTTATATGGTTTAACTTGTGTATCTCACTTGTGGAAAGCCACCCAGGAACAAAGAGATTTGAGATGCCATATGTTAAGAAGCTTCTAGTGCAGCCACTTGGCAATATGGGCTCTGCCTGGATCATATAGGTCGCAATAACTTAGCCATTTGGACAGTTGGTGGTAGTGGGATTGATAGGTTGGAGCGCGTCCATTTGGTCTAAGGGAAGGCTTCTAAAAGGTCCTGTCTTGGTGAAAATCAAGTCTTGTGGGGAAAGTGCACAACCTCTGCAGATGGAAGAATCTAAGTACTTAGCCATGTCCCTGGTTTTGGACAATTTGAGAATCAAGACATGGAATCTATCAAGAATCTCCTCATACCAATTTCTAAGTAAAACTTGTGGTTGAACAAGGGTGAAGGACCCCAATGTCTATTGGTGGTTCCTTGGGAAAAGATTTGACAAAGAAAAACTTAGTGTTTTAAACTGATAGGCAAAACCTATTTTGAGCAAAGCAAGCCTAAGCTACACTTAGCCAAAATGCATATAGTATTTAGTCTACCAATATTCTACTAAAGTATCACTTGCCAATACTATTCCAATGTATTGACCCACTGTGGCTGTAACTTGTGATGTTGCAGGATATTCTAATGATGATTAGGAGTCATGAGTCTACACTCAACATGCTTGCCTGTGGCACATGAAGATGAAGACTTATTTATCTTATTATATATTTGAACTCTTGTATTAGGCCTGTGGCCATGGAGTTGTAAAAGACTATGTTTGTCTCTGGAATGATATGTAATAATGACCTTTGTTTCTGTGTACTTCATCTTAAACTGTGGATGCTAGCATTGATCCAGGGACTAGCATTGCAATCACAGGGATCCTTTCCTTTACAAAGGAGGGATCTTACACCCACAATCTAATGGCCAAGTTGAGCGAGCCAATGGATTAATTCTGCAGGGAATCAAGCCACGTCTTGAGGCACCGCTACATAGAGCAGCTAGAGCCTGGGCGGAGGAACTACCATCTGTGCTGTGGATTTTACGAACTACACCCAACGGATTCACCGACTACACCCATTACTTCATGGTATATGGAGCAGAAGTCATCCTGCATTCCGACATACTTCACGATGCACCAAGAGTTGCCGCCTACGATGAAGATGACGCTAAAGAATCTCAACGCCTAGATGTGGACCTTCTCGAGGAAGAGCGCGTTTTGGCATGCCAAAGATCCGCCATCTACCAGCAGAAGCTACATAGCTACCATAGTCGCCGCGTTCGGCATCGCTTGTTTAAAGAGGGGGATCTGGTGCTCCGACTTAAGCAGAAGAAGTCACACAAATTATCCCCGCCATGGGAAGGACCGTTCATCATAAGCAAGGCGCTGCTCAATGGGTCTTACTACCTTGTTGATAATCATGAACTTAAGGATAGACCCAGCAAAGATCATAAACGTAAGCGACGTGACCCGTATGATGACTACCCAGAGCTTGATCGGCCATGGAACATAGCATATTTTTTTATCTACTATGTACCTCTTATATGATCAATGAAATAAAGCTCTCTGGTTCACTCATATTTCTGAGTCTTTTACCTCCTTTATTGTTCATTTTTGGATCGTATAAAACATATATGCGCAAGTTTGCATTTGCACTTGTGAAAATTCCGCCTACGGGCGTTAGCTTAAGTTTTTTGGTCTACACGTTCTTTGTTGTTTTTATGTGGATTCTAGAGTAGTGACTTTTGGCACTTGTTGTCGGGATTTTGTGCTTCAGTTTTTGACGGTGCCATTGGGCATCATCACCTGAGCGCATGGTTCCGACTACGAGTCTTCTGACTCACGAAAGGTCAAGCATAAAAACCAAAGTAATGGATAAGCCAGCACTTGCTTAAAAATATATACATGCTGGAACCAGTACTTAAGTAGCAGGAAATTACACCTATTGTTTTTCCGCCTTAAGATAACTTAGTAGTTTTTCTGCATACATCAAACCAGAGGAAACAAATATTACAAAGTGTTTTTTCATTCCTCTAGCGCAGGAGACTTGGATGCAGCATCATCGGTAGCAGGAGATTCATCGTCCTCGAAGTCGATGGTCTTAAGGGACTCGGAGGAGCTTTACTGGACGCCGTCAATGGTTTCTAAGGGCACAAAGACATTGTAGTCGACCAACTTGGCAACCCTCGTGTCATAGCCCGCGAGAGATGACCAGATAGCCTTATGGTCAATCTTCTGGCCGTCATCATCTACGTCGGGAAGACCCGAGGTTACCACATTGATGTCGGCATCTTAATAGTGCGCCTTGACCATCGATAGTGCCATCCTTGAACCATCCCGTGTACATGAAGCTTTCCAGCTTAGAATACGCTCGGGGGCTTGGCGCAGGATCTCCGAGAACTTCATCACGAAATCCACCACTTTGATGTTTATCTGGAGGGGCTTGGCTATCTCTTTGTCTTGCCTGGTGGTGGTGCTGATAAAGGGTTTATCACGCAATGTGATAGATAATGCATCGAGGGAGATGGGTTTGAGACCCACGTTGTGAGTTGATCCTATTGGCAACCCACTCTATGTGATCGGAGATCCCGTGAATTAGAGCTGGGAGAGAGCTGTTGGTCAGCTGAGAGGAGAGTATCCCCATATTATATTTACATCTCCATAAAGATGCAATACTCTCTTAATCTGCATGGCAGGTTGATATTTATCTTAATGTGTTCCAAGTGGCTTTTATAAGCCGAGATGTTGTCCTACAGAACATCTCTTGAGGAACACACCTATATGAGTCTGACTGTCAAACGTCGTAGTCCGTGAGAGTTGGGTGCTCTCTAATAAACTCATGAAAGGCCCTGGAGTATGACGCATAAGCTCCAAACCGCGGGGAAGCCGACAGTAGCCCAGTACCGGTCTAGATTTTGTGTGAAACTAGCGCGCAGAAAACTTGTAGTTCAAGCCACTATTCAAGTTGCTAGCTAGTGTAGCATGAAGATTAACGTGGAAGCTCAACTTAACAGTCTCCACTACACACCGGTATATAAAACAATGTTCTGGAATAAAAGTGACGTGATGTGCCAATGAGACTTTGTGGGGGATTGTTGGAATTTGATGAGTTTTGGGCTGCTGGCCCATTAGACAAATTCTGAAATTCTCTTTGGCCCACTTGTGTATGGCAGCATATGGCTGTGCTAGTGGTGCTAAAGTTTAGTCCCACATTGCTAGTTTAAGGGGAGTTTGACAACCTTATATAGTAGAGTGTTGAACCACTCACTAAGGTGTGACAAGAAGAGTAGCCCTCGCGCACTCCTCCTCCGATGCCACCCGCCTCGCCACGCCACGCCTCGCCTCGTCACGACGCGCACGCGCCGCAGGTTGCGGGAATCTCGCCGAGCCGAGCTTTATTTTGCTGGTTGGGAAAACTGATTATGAGTCATTAACAGACGTGTTAATTACATTCGTTTCTAGTTTTTATGGACGTGGCTGTTACCGACTCGGACGTGGGCTGAGCCCACGATCTTCCTAACCTGCACTATATAAGCGTCTACGCTAAACCTAATCGGTGTATCAATCCACACATGCGCCTACCTCCAGAACCTTGCGCTGCCGCTTTCGTCTTCCCCATCCCGGCTTGCGGCATGCACCGCAGATCGGGACAGTAGGCCTCCGGAACCTCGCCTCTCGTGAACCTGTATGGGTGAGGGGCGATCAGATTTTTGGGAAGCGCTCAAGGACAACTACTGGCAACTACGACATCGTCCGACGACGAATTCTTCCCGGACATCACCAATCTCTTCGAAAACCTCAACATGGGCGACGCTGCTGCGACCGCTGCGGCTGCTATTCAGCCTACACTGTATGTGATCCTCAACTACCTTTTCGGATTATGCTAGAGTTCTTTGTTCTAGCATTTGGTATAGATGTGATAGGTTTATCTCCTATAGATGTAATATGTTCATCTACTTTGTTGATCTACATAATTGGTTTTAGTACCGTTTGTATGATCATGCTTTATCAATTTATTATCCAGATTAAATCATATGGATTATTGCTTATATTTCCAACACCAACCACACTACTAGATTTTCTACCTTCATCTCGATCGATTCTGTACTCGCCAATGAACTGATCGTCTTGAAAAAAAGCACACCCACACCACGCACATGCAGCAACAACATGCACAGACACATCGCCAACACCATCCATCACGCCACGACCCATGGTCGGTTTACACTGAGCCCCCCCCGCCACCGTCTGGTAGAAAGAGATTGACTCCCCTGCAGTGTCTTCCTCCCCATGACAGGAACCTTGCCCCGCACCTCCTGGCTCACGAAGTCCGACGCCTCTCCCAGCTTGTTTCCTCCCCATCCTCCTCTTCTCCGGCACTCGCTTTCTCACCAGAGCCAACCGCCTCACCAAGCCCCCGCTCTTTCTCTCCGCAGTCGAAGCCGACCGCATCACCAAGGCCCCGATCTTTCTCTCCGTTGCCGAAGCTGATCCAACGCTCCTCCACGCGCGTGCGATGATAGAAGTTGTGTCCCAACTCCATGTTTCCCTGTCCGTGGCGTCGGAGGCCCACACCGCTTCACGCCACTGATAACCGCGACACACCTCCTAGTTGCCCTCATGGATGCGCTGCTCCGTCCTCTCCATCGTTTTCATGGACCTTCTTCCAGCCCAAGGACATCTGTTCGTTCACTTACACCTCCCAGGGATGGCGCAACGGTGTAGGGGAAAGGATGAGAGGAATCGGCAGTGTCAAGCACAAGCAGAGAGCCACCCCTTTGCCTGGTTGTTGGATGAGCGGAGCCTCCTGCCCTCGCACGCGAGGACATCCTCCTCGCTCGCTGCTCTTGTCCCCAATCTCGAGCCCGGCATGCTCTCCCCATCTGACGACGCCCCACTCCATCCTGAGCCACCACCATACCGAGCTCTTCCAGAATGCGCGAGGCGCAAGGAGCTCTTCCAGAATGCCAGAGCTCGCGTGCCATCCAGGAAGCCGCCCCTTGAGTCCCTGTTTTTTCTCGGGTCGATGGGGGTGGGCGGGCGGCGTGTGGGGATTCACCGAACACGCGTAGAACTTAGCGGTGGCAGTGAGGGTAATATCTTAGAACATCCAGGGGCAAGATTATCATTTAGTGGTAGACGGATTTTTTAGATGACGAACAAATCTTTTTAATAGTACTAGCTGAATGCCCGTGCGTTGCCACGGCTTATTAGAAAAACTATATTTGACATGTAAAAATATAAGATATGAACGGAATATGCCCTGAGAGGCAATAATAAAGTGTTTATTATGTGTATTTCAAGTATATGACATATGTTTATTTTGCACGCTATAATTGTATTAATACGGAAACGTTAATACATGTGTGTTTAATAAACAAACAGAAAGTTCCTAGTTATGCCTCTCTCATAAACTAGTTCGTTGATTAACAAGATGATCACAGTTTCCTGATCATAGACATTGGATGTTGTTAATAAAGAGATCACAACATTAGTGTAATGGTGTGACGAACATTCATCCAAAGTATAACATTACGATCAAAGTCATTGAGTTTATATTGCTATAAACAACTTACGAAGTAATCCTAATCCTTAGACCATGAGATCATGCCAATCACTAACACCGGAAGAGTTTCTTGTTGACATCAAAGGTCACATCGTAACTGGGTGATTATAAAGATGGCTTCAAAGCTACTAAAGTATTATGTTGAGAATCATGGATCAAGAGTGGAATTTGTTCATCCCGATGACGGATAGATATACTCTGGGCCCTCTCGGTGATATCACATTGGTTAGCTTGCAAGCAAGTGATTTGATCACTAGAATGTTATATCACGGGAGCGAGAAAAGAGTGCATGTCAGTAACGAGATCAAACTAGGTATCGAATCTTGGACATGTAATATATCGTGAAACAAAGGGATTAATATACAAGCATAAAAGGTTCCGACGATAAAGTCATCGTTGAATGTGTGGGAGTCAGTATGGATCTCCAGTTCCCGCTACTGATTATTGATCGAAGAAGGGTCTCGATCATGTCCGCATTATTCGCGAACCATAGGGTGACACACTTAAGGGACACCGACATCCAGTTGGAGCAAATGTTTCATGCCGAAAGAATAAACAAGCGCAGGAATTTATTTCACTAGATACCGAAACAGGTTTTCGGATGAAATTGCATAAAGAGGTTATGCATGTGAAATAGAATTCTAGCAAGGGGTTATATGTGAATGTTTGTCATTAAAGTAATTGACAAAATTCTGAATAAATAAAAGAGTTTTATTTAATGAGAGTTTGCATTAAATTTGGTGAAAAATTAATAGCAAGTTTGAGTGGGATTTTGAGTGGAGGGATTTGAATGGATTTTTGTGAGTGGAGTGTCCACCCACGTGAAGAGGGGAGGGCAAGGGGGAAGCCCCATGCACCGGCCACCCCCTTGGGGTTCCCCCTCCTCCTATAAAAGGCACCCCTCTCCTCACTTCTCACTCACACCTCCTCGTGAAGGATCTCTCTCCCCCTCTAGAATTTATCCCCCATGGTCTCGGACTAGCGAGATACATGTTCCCGGTGGCTATTCGGCAAGGAAGGGTTGTTCTTCTGCTGCATCGCTGGAGCGAGTAGGCAGAGGTTGCTCGGTGTCTTGTACGTGTGTGCGAGCACAGATGCACTGCTGCTTTGCGGCGCTAGGACTTCCTCTCGATCTTGAGATCGGCAAGAGATCGTCTACATCAACCACGAGTTGAACTCGTTAAGCTTTATCAGTATTCAAGGGTATGTTCTCTACGGATATACATCCGCCCGTTGTTTGTATCTAGTAGATAGATCTTGGTTCATAGTTCCCATCGTAGGAAATTTTTTGTTTTGTATGCTACGAACCCTTCAAGATACACATAAATATTTGATCGAGTTCTCTATAAAACGCATCACTGTAATTCTTCCCCCCTCATCACGTCCATCTGGACGAACCGACTTTCCTCTAGTGTCCGAACCCAATGCATACCTTGTTCCACCATGCCAGAGAGGCATCCCCTTGGCGCTGCTCCTAGGCTCCTCTCCTACTCTCCCGTGCTAGTGCGGCTTGACGATTTCGATCATTCAGAACTGAGGTGATGTGTGGAGCCCTGTAGTGAGGGATCATTGTAAGTACTCCACTCATTTGCAATTGTTAGAGGTAAGAAAAAGGAAAATGATACACTTCCCCCGGGGGATCGCGCGTTCCTATCTCCCGGGTGGACTCTTCGCTCGATGGCAGGCCCATCACTCTGGTCGTTTCGTTTTTCTCCACGGATGAAAATCGCGACCGAAATAATCCCCATTGTTCCTGCTCGGCAACCTCCGCGCACGCGCCGTCCAGCCATGCCTGCGTCGCACTCCGCCCTGCGCCCTCACCCCGCTGTGTCTGCGTCGCGCTCCGCCCATGCACCCTCACGCCGCCGTGCCTGCACCGCGCTTCGCCGCACCCGTGTCCTCTCGCCTGCAGCCGATGCGCCGCAGCCCAGCCGCGCATGTGACGCGCTGCCGACCCTCGCGTGCTCCGTGGCGCCCGCACCCTCTCGCATGCAGTCATTGTGCCCTCGCGCGCACCGCCGCCCAGCCTCGCATGCTCTGCGCTCTACACCTGCAGCCGTCGTCAGTCGCCGCCTCCGACCTCCTCCCATGTTGCAACGCCTTGCTACCTACATGGGTTTGCTGTTCTAAGTGTTGCTGTTAGTGGGGATGCCGGAGATGCTACCGTTGACGGACAACTTTGCTATATACGACGTCCGGTGTTGCTACCATAGTTTAGAGAGCTTGCTACAGAAGGTCACCAGCATTGCTACGTACGTCGTCGAGGTTTGCTACATGGGGTCGGCGGCGGTGCTACGTGCGGCCAGCGGTGGTGCTACACGTGACGTCATGTTTTGCTGCATGCGTCTGACAGTGGTGCTACAATATTATAAATGTTTTGCTACGAGATCTTCGGCGAGGTCTCCGGCGAAGTTGGATTTGCTAGACATTTTTTCTATAAACTTTTAGCGGTTTTGCTACAATAGCGCAAAGGTTTTGCTACACTTGTTCTCCGGTTTTGCTACATTAGCACAATTCTTTTGCTACATAGTTTCCGGCGAAACTCCGGCGAGGTCTCCGGCGAAACTCCGGAGAAGTCTACCGGCGAGTCTCCGGTGAGGTTGGATTTACTACATTAACACAACTTTTTGGCTACACGGTCGCTGGCGAGATCTCCGACGAAATCTCCGGCGAGGTCCAGTCTAATTTTCTTTTTGTAGGTTGAACCGTTTTCTGCTACATGTAACAAAAGCGGGACTAGTTATAGCAAAAACAAGACTTTCTATAGCAAAAGCGGTATTTTGATTAAAAAGAAGACACGTGGTTGGCTGAAGACCCGGGAATAAAAATTATAAATCCCCCGGAGATAGTGTAGGACTGACCTAAGAAAAAGTATGCGCATGGCCGGCCTCCAAATAGCTGTGCAAAAGGATATACACCCTCGATCGATTTGTGTCACTTAATTTCTTCTACTAACATATACACTCTCGTACACTGAAACAGTGAAACTGCTGTACCATGCATGTGCTGATGTGCATTACACACATTTCCATTGTTTTTATTTTGCGCTGTAGTTCTATCGTTTTGTCCTGGAATGTGTGCACGCGTGGCCTAGTGTTTGCCCCGGAGAGTTCCCGCACACAACACGCGCAGATGATTCTAGACCCCCTTTCGCTTTGTTCGCTTCGTGTCTAAGAGCCGTCGCCTGCTCAAATCCAGCCATCGTCGCCACAAATCAACGTGTCTGAATTGTCCTAGCGTTCTTCTCCTTCCCCAGTGCAGTGTTTATCGCTCTTGATTTCTCGCTCTCCCTCACTTCTTCATGGAAATATCTCCTCATACCAGTTCTCAAGATGTTTGCCTCGAGGCTGTCGAAGTCCAAGTCGGGGAGCTACTAGACCAAGCCCTGGACGGAGCTCTCCGTCCTGGTGGCCGCCTCTTGCTTCCCCTTGGGCGGAGCGACCCGCCGTTGCTGCAGACCTCTACGGGACAGGTCGCTGCTGTCGGGGGAGCCAGCGGAGGGGAGCATGCGGTCGCGATCTGGGAGCTCGTCGGCGAACTCGGAGGCTGGCTCGGTCATGTAGCGGGGGGCAGGGGGGCCAGGAGCCGGTTGCCTTGCCTGCCAGCATCAAGCGGGGGACGAACCAGAGTCGGATTAAGGTGCGGCAGGGACGCCCGTGTCGGCTCACCGCCGGTCGCGATGCAGGGAAGGGCAGGACTGCAGGGGACGGGAAGTGGTGGGGCTCCGCTGGAGAGAGGATGCGCGTGGACGACAAGACCCACCGCGGGCGCGCGGGTTCCTTTTGGTGGCCGTGTGTGCGAAGAACCATGGGACGACGCATAGGTTCCTGCCGCCGGATGCGCCGCCACGCCTCTGCGTCCCCCGTCGCCGCAGCTCCCCCGGTGGATGAAGACCGACGCCGGTGATTCCATCTGCCGCTCGCCGCATCCCACCTCTGCTCCAGCTCGTCGGATCGCCTCATCGCTCGCCTCCATGGAATCCCCAAGCGCCTCCATGGGATCGCCCGGGTGAGATAGGAGTCCCATCAGAATGAGACGGGAGTGTCAGGGGATCAGATCAAGCTGGGCCGGCGGAGTGATTTTTTTTCCCAAACAGTCATGTCACTTGGCGGTGGCAGTGCAGTAAAATCTATGAACTGCGAGGGGCAAAACCGTCCAACGTAAAAATCGGAACAAAAAAGGTATGGACGAACCTGCCTTCGTGTAAATTAGTAGATAGATAGATAGATAGATAGAGATAGAGATATGATTGTGACCAATGGACGTGGTTTATCCCTTTTACTACAAGAAATGTGTTGATTTGTGACGTTCTCATAGTGACTGAAAATCAAATCGTCATAGATCTATGACGATTTTGCAGGAGATGGTCGTAAGCAGTTCAAGAGGACATATTCCCTTGAAAATTACGACGATTTTGCTAAAAAATGTCATAGTCACTTTAGATGAAATCGTCGTAATCTGATGGAAGCAGCCTATGGTGTTATTTGTAGCTCACTATGACAATTTTTAAATCGTCATATTGTCCAAATTAGCATAACTTGAAATGAGTGTTCGGCCATATCAGCAATTGCGCCTATGTGGTGTGTCTATGTGTCAGTTTTGAACTACGTGTCTTATCCACGTGTCAATATTGGCTTATATATCAATATTTAATTAGATTATATTAGTCAAAAAGGAGACATGCGGATTATTAGATATAATTTAGTATAATAATAATATTTTTAAATATAAAATTTGAAATTTATTACATAAATACCTGGATTATTAGTCAAAAAAGTATCCGCAGAAGGGTTCGAACACGCAACCACGCGGTCATCCAAGGGCCAGCCAAATATTTCTGTAAGTTTTGAATCACAACTTAGTTTTAATCCCACCAGCGCGGCCTTTATGGAAATAATCAACAAAAAGAAGCTCCCCGGAGAGTCCGGCAGTGACCACCCACTACCACTAAATCACTTATTCCTTTATGTCAAACTAGTATATAGAGGGATTATAACTATTTAATAGGTGCGCTGTAGTGGAAATGAGGTGGGCTGTGGTGGGAAGGGAGGTGGGCTTCATTGTTATCTGGGCCAACTTTGACCATGCGCTGTAGATTAGGTCGGTCCAGTTACAGTAGTTTTTTTCTGTTTTCTTAATTTTTTTGTAGCTTTTTCATAGGAAGTCCAAAATAATTGTTTTTGTCTCTAAATTTCTATAAAATTCAGTAGATCGTCTTAGTGTGTTAAATATGAATAATTTTATTATTTAAAAATAGTAGATTTACTAATTTCACATTAGTCTATAGTAGGGACAATATCATAATTCAAAATATGAGTTTGAAACTAGAGAGTGATAATTCTCATTTAGGGGTTGAGTCTCGCTAAACTTGCATGGGATATCTGATAAAATAGCATATGGTGAGTTTAAAAATCATTTTTTCAAAAAATAATGGGCATCGGATCATGTACCTGTAGTTCAAATCAGACCCACTTCCTACCATTTCGGCAGGAATTTGTCTTTTTTGCCAGGGGTGTACGGAAAGGTTTGAGATGCCCCGGTTGGGACATTTGTCCATGTAAGTTGGCCTATTATTTTTGAAAAATGGGATGGTATCATTTGGAAACTTTCATTTAATGGTTGCTTCACAAAACAGCCCGTTTTTTGCGCTCGGAAAATGAAAAATGAGTTTTTTATGCGACGAAAGGGAAAACTTCCTCCTGCAATATTGTTTGCCATCCCAGAATACATATGGGTGCACAATATGGACACATTATCACAAAACTATGCCGCGATTTTGGCCATATCATTGGTCGTTTGGCCCGAAAGCCATAAAACCTCGAACATGATAGGTCATTTCTGAGAAGGGTTTTTAGAGACACTTGCAAAATACCAAGTTTGGTATTTTTACTTGCAACTATATCACATAATAAGACACCACACGAAGTATTTGCATTGATCGGACCATTTTTGAATTTTTTATGCCCGTTTCAAACTATGCTCAAAACGGCGGGCATGAAGGTTCTTAGCTAGGGGCTGAGCCTCGCAAAACTTGCATTGGATCTCTGAAGAAATAGCATATTGTAAGACTAAGAATCATTTTCTTCAAAAAATAATAGGCATCAGATCATGTACCTGTATTTCAAATCGGACCCACTTCCTGCCGATTCAGCAGGAATTTGTATTTTTTGCCAGGGGTGTACGGAAAGGTTTGAGATGCCCTGTTTGGGACATTTGTCCATGTAAGTTTGCCTATTATTTTTGAAAAATGGGATGGTAGCATTTGGAAACTTTCATTTGGTGGTTGCTTCACAAAACGACCCATTTTTTGCGCTTGGAAAATGAAAAATAAGTTTTTTGTGCGACGAAAAGGAAAACTTTCTCCTGCAACATTGTTTTCCATCACACGATACATATGGGTGCACAATATGGACAAATTATCACAAACTATGCCGCGATTCTGGCCATATCATTGGTCGTTTGGCCCGAAAGCCATGAAACCTCAGACATGTTAGGTCATTTCTAAGAAGGGTTTTTCGAGACACTTGCAAAATACCAATTTTGGTATTTCTATTTGCAACTATATCACATAATAATACACCACACGAAGGATTTGCATTGATCGGACCGTTTTTGAAATTTTTATGCCCATTTCAAACTATGGTCAAAACGGTGGACATGAAGGTTCTTAGCTAGGGGCCGAGCCTCGCAAAACTTGCATTGGATCTCTGAAGAAATAGCATATTGTGAGTCTAAAAATGATTTATTAAAAAAATCATGGGCATTAGATCATGTACCTGTAGTTCAAATCGGACCCACTTCCTGCCGATTCGGCATGAATTTTTCTTTTTCGCCAGGGGTGGAAGAAAAGGTTTGGGATACCCCAATTGGGACATTGTCCATACAAGGTGGTCTAGTATTTTTGAAAAATAGAATGGTAGCATTTTGCAAAATTCATTTAGTGGATATTAAATAGAACAAACTGTTTTTGCACTCGGAAAATAAACACCCAAATCCAGCCAATCAGGAGGGAGGACTGCCCTACCCACGGATCAGCCCTAGAAAACCGATCCGAGACAACCACGCCATCGATCCAACGACCAGAAACCCACCGCACCTCATGTGGTTCCCAGGCTTCCAGCCCTAACCCTAATCCTACCCCGACCTACCTCCCTTCCTCCCAGCACCCCGCCGCCACTTTGCTCATCTTCCAGATCGCGATCTCCTGGCCCCTTCCTCCTCCTCCTCCTCACCTCGCCCTCGGATGCACTCATTCTTCTCCCACTCCCCGCCCTTACCGCCACGGTCTCGTCCTCCCCTGCCACAGCCAAGGCCACGATCTCGTCCTCCCCTGCCACAGTGTAACATCCCAAAAATATTGAACAATGCTTATCAAATTCTAATCACTAAAATTAGGGTTAACAAAAACTTTGATTAAATAAAAACCAAATGAATGCATGTGTGTATGTGATGATTGAATGAATGCATGAATGGACTTGTGTGATTAACCTAAATAGCAAGGAATGGTTTAAAGATGAAAATAACATCATCTAAAACATTTCCAAGCAGAAACAAATAAAGAGAAACTAAAAAACAAATCAAATAAAGCAAATGGTCATTTTTGACAATCTTGCTCACTACGTCACTTTGAGTGTTTCTAGTCCAAGATTTCAAACAGAAACGTTTCTAATTCTTTTCACCCCTTGCAAGACCAAGTAAAAGTGAATCAAAGCCCACCTTTCAAACTTGCAGAAACATTTGGCAACCTCATTTAAATTACAATTCAAAATTGAATCTTCAACATATGTGAAGATCACACCTTTTCAAAACCCAACCAAACCAGTGCCCCTTGACCAATCCAACTAACCAGAGACTCCCTGGTATGTGCCTAGCAAACCCACCAAGTTTGAATCCAAAATTCAAATTTAAATTTATTGCGGCCATTTCATCAAACACCTTGTTTGCAGCAAACAAACAAACAACAAACAATATTAGTAGCAGTAATTTTGGCCAACCTTGTCCCCTCTCTAGCTCACTCTACACTCTCAGTAGATGATCAAACTAATCTAACTAGCTTTAGCCTCACTATGGGCAAACATGGCCATTAATGATGAGCATGTCGAGAGCACCATTGTCACCCCCATGTCACCAGCAAGCTAGAGGAAGCTCTAGCTTCGCCAACCTTGTCTGGGACACGCAGCACCGTCCACTGCCACTCCATGTACAAGCCCCGAGCGCAGCCAGCCACTGGACCACCCGCCAAGCACGCGCCCAGTTGCTATGCATGCGAGCCGAGAGCGCTCCAGAGCGCCGCACGCGACACCAGCCCGCAGACCGCACTCCGTCCTCGCCGCTTGCGTACGTGTTCGCCAGCACCCTAGCACCCCGCTAGACAACCCCGTTAGCCACCGCGCGGACCACAGATGTTGTGCGCCATTAAACTTGCCGTCAGAACCGCCAAGAGCGCCACGATGTTCCGACCGTTCAGCATCGCCCCATGCCGCGTGACCATGCCGTTGAGCTTCTCCAGGGAGCATAACACCGCCCCCTATCGTCGCCCATGCCATTAGCACGTTGTGCCGATGACACCGACGAGCTCCACCCGCGCCATTCGGTACCCTCGTCGTACTATAAATAGAGGCCTTCCCAGCTCAAACCCTTTACACCATCTCACTCCCCACTTCTCACTGATACCCCCCACTCACTCCCGGAGCAAGGCGAGCACCAGGTGGCCGGAATTGCACCGGAGTTTGCTGCAGAGGAGGAGAGGCGCCATCGATTGGAGCCGCCCCAGGAGAAGCTGCTGGTACCAGGAGGATCGCCGTCGTCGACTTCGTCATTCGCCCCCATCGCCGACCATCGCCTGAGCCCCGGTGAGCCTCCCATGACCCCCACTGACCGTGCTAGGGTTTGGTATCGCCGGTGTTGCCCGACGTGGACGATGAACCGTAGCCGTTGGATTAGAGTTAGATCGCACGGCCCGAATCGCCCCGTACTGCTTCGCCACTCGCTGTCTCACTAACGAGTGGGGTCGCTCACTTAACCAGCCCGCGCGCGCTGTGCATAGTGGGCCGACCCAGTTAACGTTCCTGCTCGACCCAGTAGTTTAAATCTAGATTTTTCCAATTTAGTTCAAACCCAGTTCTATACCTAGATTCAAAAATCAACCCAACTTGATTCACTGAACCATAATGCATGAAACCAATTTTTTTAGAAAGGTACTGGAGTGCTTAATCCAAGCCCGTTGGATTCAAACCTTTTAGAATTGTAGATCACCCATGGTAAAAATAACAAGGCAGAAGCTTTTCTGCATTCAAACATTTCTCACAATTCAACCATAAAAGCTTTGAGTTGATTCCAACTCTCAAAAATCACATTTAACCATACCTTTCAGAATATATAAAAATATATATAGGGTTACTTGCAGAAATAATGATCAAGTAATAAAAGAATGCCTCATAGGCATTTCTAGTCACTTTAATTTAAAAAAAAGGTTAAACCTTACTAAATTGTGACACCACTTTAAATCACATTCCCAAGTACTGAAATATGTGGTGATGACATGTGTCAACATGATCCCATGTTTGAGTTGGAGAATATTAAATCTTGAGTAGGTTGCTCAATGAGTAGAAATTACTTTTCTAAAATAAAATAAATAAGTGCTTTAATCTTTGTGATAATAGTGATGATGCTAGATCATCTAGTGTGAACCTTTATGTGATAAATAGAAGTAATTAAGTATTGTGTGGTGATTGTGTACCTCGTATTTATTTATAGAAACTAGTACCGACCAAGGATACGAGGAGGATACTACAAGGAAGAAGACGAGGAGAACTTCAACCACTGCTCTGCACAAGGCAAGCAAATACTTGCAAGTTACTATCTAAGCAAGCCTAATACTACCAGTTGACTTGGCAAGCTTATACTTGCAATTATGAAATCTAACACTTGCAACTATGAAAGTTAGGTAACCTATGCAATGCATTAAGCATGCTTGGTTAGATACCTTTGATGATACCCAATCCTAGTTTTACTTGCAAGCATAGTACTTTATCAAAGCTTTTATGTGAGTTTACTTAGTGACTTGTAAATATTAGAAAGATTTATGAAGGTAGCATAAAGAGCATAAAACTTGGCCTAAGTTAGATAAATCTTGATGTCATCCTGAGGCATGAGATTTAACTTAGATAAGATACACTTGTTTACCACCCCTCATTAGTATTTACCCCCACTTATAGATGCTAGTGCCAAAGCATAAAACTAGATTAACTTTAGATGGGAATACTTGGTGAAAATGGTTATGAAAACCTTAGAATGATGAGTCTTTCTACTGAAATGTTTTGACATGTGTTCTTGAACATCAGATGATTCTGATGATGAAAATGTTAAGGCATGAGCCTTAGACCTTTATAAAACTGATGGTTGTCTGGATGCGATACCATTCCAATTTAACCGTACAACCACAATACCTGAAAATTGGGTAGGGATTTACTGGAAATTTATATACCTTAGTATGGGTTCCCTTGCGGTCAATGTCTGAGCTGAGGCTACCTTGTGAAGATTGTCCACCTGTGCAGTTCCCAAGATGACAGTTGGTCATGGTTGGGAGGCCAAACTCAGAGGAGAGGTGCCTATACTAGGGCGTGTAATTGAAAGGTTAGGATTGATTGTCCGCATACTGAGTATGGTGAATTCAGGATTGTTCCTGACGGATGTATCGAATGTTGTGGTGAAAGTGTACAATACCTGTAGAGTGTCAAACCATTCGAATAGCCGCGTCTACAGTTATGGACAGTTTGAGTGGCCATACTGTTCCTTCGTTAGATGTTTTCAAAATGACTTATGAAATGATTTATGACTTGACTTAACCACAACAGAGTTGTGATATGAAATTAAAGTTCCAACTTAGGTGTTACAAAATGTTAAACTAGCTTTCTTTGCTTTTGAACTTAGTAGAGGTAAATCTGGCTTTTTTAAAACAACCCTAGAGCCTAGTATATCCTACTCAAACCCAATTCACTTGTTAGTACTAGTTTGCGAGTACTTAAATAGTACTCATGGCTTTGTCCCTGGCTATTCCTGTGGCCAGACTATGAAGAGGAGTATCAGGAAGATGGACAGCAAGAAGGTTATGACAACTAGGATCATCTCCCATTGTCAGCATTGCCTATGACCATGAAGATGGAGCCTCGCCTACGCTATCGTTATTATTACATTATTCCGCTGCTTGAATTATATTAAGACTGGATCATCAGATCCTTATTTGTGTAAGACCTTATGTATGGTTTGTAATGGATGATGTACTGTGATATCCAATCTATTATGTCTCGCAAAAATGGTAATCCTAGGATTGCGATGTATGGAATAACAGGCATCTGTGATTAAAAATCCGGGTGTTAACAAGTTGGTATCAGAGCCATCCTGACCATAGGAGACCCTAGTTTAGAATGGACATTTGAATCAAAAACTTAGTTTCAAAACCAAAGGAAGTGAGTATTTACAAAAACTTATTCTCATTCTTATCACTTGGATTCTTTCATGAAAATTCATGTTCCTAAAAAATTCTTACAAACTTACTTAAAATTTGACACACTTGATCACTCTACTAACTTACTCATCCTATATTCTTATAGGTGGACGTGAAGTACACCAAGTTTTATTAGTTGGGGAATGGAGGAGACCTCATCTTTGAGCGTGATTTGGACCAGCTTTCAGAGATGTTGGAGCGTCCGCACCCCGAGTTCTTCGGAGCTCAGCCCAATGATCAGGAAGGAGAGGATTTGCAGTGGCTAGTTGTTGCAAGTCTCCGGGGAAAGATTGAACCCCCCACCGCGGAGGGAATTCAGGTCACCTTAAGAGAGAACAAATGGCTCGATGGACTTGCCAGGGCCATGCAGAAAGCTCTTGCCCGTCTGTGTGGGCAGAGTATCAATCTAATCAAGGGTACCCGCTTTGAGTTCTACCCAAGGCGTGATGTTATGGGACAGCCACTGGAGGCCCCATACCACCACGAGCTGAAGAGTCAATTGGACCACCTCAGCTTCATGATGTATGACCATTAGAAGGAGTTGGACAATGCCCGCTCCTACGTCAACCACAAGTACGCCATCTCCGTCAAGAAGGATCAGACCATTTCCATGCTAGTGAACGATCATCAGTATCGTCGTCGTCAGCTCAACAAGAAGGAGTGCATCATTGCCCGTCTTCGCCACCGGATCACAGAGTTGGAGGAGACTGTCCACGAGAGAGATATGCAGTTAGAGGAGAGGGAGAATGCAGGGGAAGACATTCGTGGATACCCCTACTCCTATCTCAGCGATGATGATGACTTTCTAGAGGATCAGGCCATGGACTTCTTCACCGATGAGGATGACTTCGTCTTCATCGATGATGATGATGAGTATGATGAGGACACTGACTCCAAGGAGTAGTAGCACTTGAGCACTAGCGTTAGTGAGTTGTATTCGGTCCCACTGTATCGTAGTTTCCCAGAATGGTTCTTAAAACCATCTGTTTTCCTTTGTTGTGGTGTGTGTTTGTATCGTGTGCTATGAATGAAAAGCAAGTTACTAGAAAAATCTGAGTCAAACTTTGAAAACACAAAACCCCGAACCTTAGAAATTTCCCTCTTTTCTCATGATCTATCTCAATCTTCAGATGCCTCGAGGAGGAAGCAACTCATCCCTGGACCCGATGCTACAAATCTTGCAAATGTTGGTTTCTGATCGCAAAGCCGAAAGAGCCGAACGTCAAGCCAACTTAGCCACCCTTCAACAGATATCTCAAATGGCCAACAACAATCAAGGCCATGGAAATAAGGCAACTATGGATCCAAGCTCAAGAATTTCCAGAACACTAATCCACCCGTTTTCACCCAAGTCTGAAGATCCCCTAGATGCAGATGATTGGCTGCAAACCATGGAGAACAATCTGGAAGTTGCAGGAGTGGAAGCCAATGAGAAAGTATTGTTTGCCACCCACTACCTGGCCGGAGATGCAAGAGCATGGTGGAACAGCGTTCGCGCGATGATAAGAGGTCAGATTGTAGAAGTCCCAACCTTTAATAAGGTAGAGATCGCTGTGTTTACAATGCTATTCCCTGGATCAATAGCTAGCATCCATAGTTAAGATGTAATATCAAGAAACAAAGGTCATAATACAAATTTATAACCAGGAATAAAATAATTCATTACATCTTACATAGCTCATTTGGCTATCTCATTACAATGCAGCAGAAATAACTTTAGCATGGAGTCCTTCATCTTCAAAGTGCCACAGGCAAACATGTTGAATGTAGACTTGTAATCCTAATCAACACACTTTACTAACATCAAACAAACCTGCAACATAAAAAGTTACAGCCACAAGGGTCAATACAGTTGAATTGTATTGGCAAGTGATACTATGGTAGTATAGTGGAGTCTATCATATATATGCATTTGGCTAAGTGGAGCTTAGGCTTGCTTTGCTCAAAATATATTTTTCCTTATCTTTTGAAAACACTAAGTTTTTGCTTGACAAAATCACCCAAGGCATCTCCCAATATAAATTGGTGATCCTTCAACCCTTGTTCAACCACAAAATTTTAACTTAGAAATTGGGATGAGGAGATTCTTGATAGCTTCCATGTCTTGATGCTCAGATTTTCCTTTACCAGGGACATGGCTAAGTACTTAGATTTTACACTCTGCAGAGGTGGTACACTTTCCCCACAAGACTTGGTTTCACCAAGACAAGATCTTTCAGAAGCCTTCCCTTAGACCAGAATGGACGCGCTCCAACCTATCAATCCCCTACCACCAACTGTCCATTTGGCTAAGTTATTGCAACCTATATGATCCAGGCAGAGCCCATAATGCCAAGTGGCTGCACTTGAAGCTTCTCAACATTTGACAATCTCAAATCTCTTTGTTCCTGGGTGGCATTCCACAAGTGAGATACACAAGGTAAACTATAGAAATGGGCCTTGTGTAACCACTCAACATAAACCATTCCTTCCATTCCACCCAGGTGATTCATTCACTTAGTTGTTTTATTAAACAAAACTCAATTCCTTGACTTAGAAATATTCCATAGTATGAATATATTCCACCCTTGTTTTCTACTAGCTAAGCTAAGCATGAAGGTAGTAGGAATCTTAACTTAGGAAATTTCTACTAAGGTTTCATCTACTAGGATTTCCCATGGCATAGTTTATACTTAGCAAAAATTCCATGCAAGTCCTGCTTAGAAATATCACTAATACATAGTGAAAATAATGGGACAAAGTATGAAGCATCACTTGCCTTTTTGGTAGAGAATATAAGTTCACTCCTTGATCTTGCAATGATCACACTCTTCAAATTCCACTACAATTCAATCAAGCAAGCAAAAATTCAATCTACCATTCAGGCAAACATCACATAAAATAATAAAAACAAAGCAATGCTTGCAAGCATGCAAAAGATTGTTTATTTGGAAAAGTAGTTTCTAATGGGTTATAAACATTTGAAAACACCTATTGGTCATTTTATAAAAGTGGCAAACCATTTGCAAAAGATTTTACCTATAAACCCTTTTTAAACTAAAGCATTATTTTATGTGGTTGAAAATGCCTTTAGCAAAGTAATAATTTTTATAGGGTTCACAAAGTATATTTTAAATCATAAAACTTTGTGATTAGAGTCAGAGAGTTTAATCCAAATCATTTCCCAAAGATTTTTCTCCAAAAAGTATTTTTAACATATAAACCACATTTTTATTTGACTAGAAATGTTCTAAATCAAAGATTTATTCTTTTGCCTCAAAAAATATGTTTTTGATTCCACAAGTTGGTTTATATGGTCAGTAGGTTCAAAACAATCCATTTGCCAAAGATTTTATCACAAAAATAATTTTATAATGAATTTTATATTCAAATTATGCCTACACAAGTTTGTGCAGAAACAACCATTTTACCAGAAGCAATTTACCAAACAAAGTGCATGGTTGGAAAGTACTTGTCTTTCTGATTCCATTGATATAAAATTTGCAAACTTTGGACGTGTAGATTGAAAGTTATGAATTTTACAAACTTGAACATCTAATAGATCATTTCTGGTTTTTATTAAAACAGACTGGGCCACGTGGCTGTTTCCTATTCGCCAGTACCGTTTCGCGTGGATCAACTAACGTGGGCTGCTGGATCTAATGCAAATCGCACGGCACAGATGCTCTCATACCTCTTCGATAAGTGATTCTATCCTAGCCAATGGATCTGCATCTAACCGCTCTGAGCCTCTGGTCATGGATTGGCGGCGCTGGCAACGGTGAGCGGCGGCGGCGCACTGGGGCAGGAGTGTTCCGGCGAAGCTAGGGTGCACGGGAGAGGGATAAGGAGCTTACCAGACTCACCGTGAAGCGCTGATTCTCAGGGTGGTCTTTGTCGACGGAGGGGCGCACGGTGGTGACGTGGATTGCTCACCGGAGTCCGCACGGTGTCGGGCATGCTCTTGTCGTCGTAGGTGAAGCTAGGGGAAGCGCTATGACAAGTAGAAGGCACAGTTAGATTCGCAAGAGGGAGGCGAGTATGAGAGTGTCCATGAGGGGGAGAGGGGCGGTCGGGTTTACCGGGGAGATGTCGCCGGAGTCGAGGAAGACTGTGGCGGAGCTCAGTTGAAGTTGTTGCCGATGCTGTGGGTCATGCGCGGGCAAGCCGAGGCTACTGTGAGATGCAGTGGTTGATGGGGAACAAGCTCGCGTGGTCGAGGGGGAAAGGCATGGCCTAGGTTCGTCGGAATTCGAGCGGGACCTCGTCGGAGCCGGTGAGGTTGCAGTGAGCAATTTGGGTAGCCCTGGGGCGGAGAGGAGCTGGAAACAGAGGGGAAATAGGGAGAAGAGGCGGGAGCTAAATCGAGCATGGTCGCGAGCATTAATCGTTGAGCCATCACCGTGAATTTACGCCGAGGATTTAACGGCAGAAACGGCCGGGAGGGCGTGGTCTTCGTGCGCGGGTGAGAACGAAGGGGAGCTGGCGGTGGGGTTGCTTCGTCAGCGAAGGAGAGAGAGGAAGAGTGGGTCCAGGCAGTCAGCGTCTGAGTGGGTTCGATGCTGAGTAAAATAAAACGCTTCAGGGGAGGGGGTTAGTTGGGCTAGATGGGCCGGACTGGGCCAGGTTGGGTTGGGCTGATTGGTTTTCACTTTTTTATACTGATTCATTTTTCTTTTTCCATTTCTATTTTTTTGTTTTGATTTTGTTTAAACATTTCAAACAACTATTTGAATTCAAACTTCAACCAAACTTTGTGTATATTCCAATACTGATTAATAGTACATTCTACAGTAAATTTTAAAATAATTCTTTTATTCTTTTTAGGGTATATTAATTATTTAAAATAGGCCTTTGTATTAATTCAATCAATATTTAATTATGTTTTCAAACTCCATTTGAAATCTAAATCTCTCCAAATCTTTTCAGTAGGTTTTATTTATTTATTAGGGTGTCATTTCACTTTGAATTATTTGGAATATTTTTAATATGATTTATTAATCATTTAAATTGGGTATTTGTCTTTATTCCAATGAAATCAAATATGGGTTTAATTCCATAAATTTATTTAGTTGATTTCTTTGATCCCATTTAAGTTAATTAAATAACTTTTATTCCACTTAGGTAAATTCCAAATTCTATTTTCCCATGATTTAATTAATCATTCTTATTAGAGAATTGTCTTAATCCAATGGAATAGAATTTGGTTAAGGCCATATTATTTTATTTCAATATTATTTATCCAATTATTTCATTTGAACTTGGATTATGTTTATTCCATTTTTTGATGGTCTTGGCCAAGTTTTAATTTGGCTTTTAAATATTCTCTATTAATTATTTCTTTATTTATCTTATAAAGTCCATATCTTTTTATTTAAAGGTACAAACTTGATGATTCCAATTTGTAAAATCTTATTTAACATTTGTTTATCCTTTTAAATGTCTTTAGGATTATTTGCTCACCATTTGGTATGGATTTCTAGATAGGTGCTTTATTAGCTTTGGAAATTCAATTTCCTTATCTTATTAAATTCATAAGATTTTGTCTATGGCTCCAAATTAAGTGAAACCAATTCATATGGTTTTATAATATTTCTATTTGTCATTCTTGATCATTTACAAATGTTTGTTGACAATGTTTATATAGATCAAATCCATGGTATTAGAGATATCTTTGGGAATGATTTTCTCCCATTAGGGTTTTAGGGTTTTGGTTTATTTTCCAAGTGTTTAAATTTCCAGATGCATTTATGAAGAATGCATTCCACTTGATTTGAATTTAGTTGGATTCAAACATGAACCAAAGTTTGTTCAAGATGGGATTTTAAGTTTCCATTTAGAAACAAAAAGTTTCTTTTCACCCTAAATTTCAACAATTATTTATTTTGTTTATTTATTTTTCACATTACAAAATTTGGAAAATTTTGGAATGTGACAGGCTACCACCCTTAAAAGAAATGTCGTCCCAAGATTTGGGAAACATAGGGTTACAAGTTGGCTCAAAGCAACTAGGGTACTACCACCCTTAAAAGTTTTCCAACTAGATTACATCTTGTCTTGCTTGGGATCTTGATGAAACTTCTCTGGGCAAACATCTGCATAGTGTCCTTTGTTTCCACACTTGAAACATGTGACAAGGCTAAGATCCTTCATAGGCTTGTTTATCTTGTGCTTCATCTTTTCTGGACAATTGCTTGCATAATGTCCTTGATCACCACAATTGTAACATGTGACAAGATTGAGTTCTTCACATATCTTCTGTGGACAAGTTGACACATAATGGCCTAGCTCTTTGCAGTTGTTGCACCACACTTGGCTAATTTACTTATACTTTTTCTTCTTCTCTGGACATTCATTGGCATAGTGTCCCATCTCTTTGCAATGGCAACACTGCACTTGAATTTTGTCCTTCTTCTTCTTGGGTTTCTCCAAAGCTAGGAATTCTTCTAGTTCATGCTCTTCATATCTTATCTCAAAGGTGGGAAAGTCTCCTGGTCTCCTTAATCTTTTCCTTGGATAATACATATGTTTCCTCTTTGGTCCATCAAATTGAGTCATATTGCATGGAGGTGCAAGCTGAGATTTTCCTTTGTCTTCATCCTTCTTGGTAGAAGTTGTTCCCTCCTGAGGGTTTACAATCTGTTGATGCACTCCACCTTGTTTCCTTTGTTGAACTATGGAATATATGGGGCATTGGATAGGGACATGATTATTTCCTTCACATAGGAAGCATGTAGCTTGAGATGTGGGGCATTGATTAGTTGGATGTTTCTCTTCACAATTGGGGCATTGATATTCATGCTCTTTGGAAGTGTGATCCTTGTCTCCACAAACATTGCAGGCTTGGGTTCCTTCTAGAATATCATCCTTGCATCCTTGTTGTCACAAATTCTTTGGGAAGGGTTGTCTCCCATGTTGATCATTTGACTTGTCATCCTATGCAACAATTGGGTTTGGGTTTCCAAAAACCTTTGCATGGTTGGGTCTAAATCATTGTTGTTGGCCCAAAATTGAGTTGTCACTTGGTTCAGCTGGGTTTGGGTTACTATGAGTTCTCTCATGTTGATCTCTTGGTTGTTGTTGTTGTCACCATCCTTGATGTTGGAGTTTCTTGGAGTAGTCATCTATTTGGGCTAGATTGGGATTAGAATAGGCAATATATTTCTAAGGAAATAATTCTAATCACACACAACAATTTGACACAAGAAAAAGCATCAAAAACAAACATTCCAATCAAACAACAAAGTTTCAAGCACATATTTAAGCAACAAAATATTCTTGCTACACCACATAAGTTGGTGTGTTTGAATTAAACTAAATATGGTGGTCCAACTATATGGTTCACTTGAGATCATTCCATCCTTCTTTGTTGTTTCTTCCCGAATAAGATCATTGTATCCTTGGAAAAATTCTTGGTCACAAAACTTCAAAGGTGATGATGGTTCCTTCTAAGTTGTGTTTCCTCAGTCTTCAAGTCTTGAGTAATATTTCTTGTCTCACTTGTAGTCCTTAGTGATATTCAAGTTGAAGTCCTTGTTGAGACTAAGGTTGAAGTCACTTGAGTTGGTGAAGTCCTTTGCTCATGGTTGAGGTCTTTGCTCAATAAGTTGAAATAGAAGAGATGTAGAATCAAAACCAAAAATGGTTGAGGAAAGAGTTTACAAGATTGTTTGTAAATAAGTTTTTGGAACAAATACAATTCCTATTTTTCTAAGGGGTTTTGTCCAATCCTAGGGTTACAAATCCTACAGGCAACACAATGCTCTGATACCATCTCTAGAAGTCCCAACCTTTAATAAGGTAGAGATCCCTGTGTTTACAATGCTAGTCCCAGGATCAATAGCTCGCATCCACAGTTAAGATGTAATATCAATAAACAAAGGTCATAATACAACTTTATAACCAGGAATAAAATAACTCATTACATCTTACATAGCTCATTTGGCTATCTCATTACAATGCAATAGAAATAACTTTAGCATGGAGTCCTTCATCTTAAAAGTACCACAGGCAAACATGTTGGATGTAGACTTGTAATCCTAATCAACACACTTTACTAACATCAAACAAACCTGCAACATAAAAAGTTATAGCCACAAGGGTCAATACAGTTGAATTGTATTGGCAAGTGATACTATGGTAGTATACTGGAGTCTATCATCTATATGCATTTGGCTAAGTGGAGTTTAGGCTTGCTTTTCTCAAAATATATTTTTCCTTATCTTTTGAAAACACTAAGTTTTTTCTTGACAAAATCACCCAAGGCATCTCCCAATAGAAATTGGTGATCCTTCAACCCTTGTTCAACCACAAAATTTTAACTTAGAAATTGGGATGAGGAGATTATTGATAGCTTCCATGTCTTGATGCTCAAATTGTCCTTTACCAGGGACATGGCTAAGTACTTAGATTTTACACTCTGCAGAGGTGGTGCACTTTCCCCACAAGACTTGGTTTCACCAAGACAAGATCTTTCAGAAGCCTTCCCTTAGACCAGAATGGACGCGCTCCAACCTATCAATCCCCTACCACCAACTATCCATTTGGCTAAGTTATTGCAACCTATATGATCCAGGCAGAGCCCATAATGCCAAGTGGCTGCACTTGAAGCTTCTCAACATTTGACAATCTCAAATCTCTTTGTTCCTGGGTGGCATTCCACAAGTGAGATACACAAGGTAAACCATAGAAATGGGCCTTGTGTAACCACTCAACACAAACCATTCCTTTCATTCCACCCAGGTGATTCATTCACTTAGTTGTTTTATTAAACAAAACACAAGTCCTTGACTTAGAAATATTCCATAGTATGAATATATTCCACCCTTGTTTTCTACTAGCTAAGCTAAGCATGAAGGTAGTAGGAATATTAACTTAGGAAATTTCTACTAAGGTTTCATCTACTAGGATTTCCCATGGCATAGTTTATACTTAGCAAAAATTCCATGCAAGTCCTACTTAAAAATATCACTAATGCATTGTGAAAATAATGGGACAAAGTATGAAGCATCACTTGCCTTTTTGGTAGATAATATAAGTTCACTCCTTGATCTTGCAATGATCACACTCTTCAAATTCCACTATAACTCAATCAAGCAAGCAAAAATTCAATCTACCATTCAAGCAAACATCACATAAAATAATAAAAACAAAGCAATGCTTGCAAGCATGCAAAAGATTGTTTATTTGGAAAATTGGTTTCTAATGGGTTATAAACATTTGAAAACACCTATTGGTCATTTTATAAAAGTGGCAAAACCATTTGCAAAAGATTTTACCTATAAACCCTTTTTAAACTAAAGCATTATTTTATGTGGTTGAAAATGCCTTTAGCAAAGTAATAATTTTTATAGGGTTCACAAAGTATATTTTAAATCATAAAACTTTGTGATTAGAGTCAGAGATTTTAATCCAAATAATTTCCCAAAGATTTTTCTCCAAAAAGTATTTTTAACATATAAACCACATTTTTATTTGACTAGAAATGTTCTAAATCAAAGATTTATTCTTTTTCCTCACAAAATATGTTTTTGAATCCACAAGTTGGTTTATATGGTTAGTAGGTTCAAAATAATCCATTTTCCAAAGATTTTATCACAAAAATAATTTTAGAATGAATTTTATATTCAAATTATGCCTACGCAAGTTTCTGCAAAAACAACCATTTTACCAGAAGCAATTTACCAAACAAAGTGCATGGTTGGAAAGTACTTGCCTTTCTGATTCCATTTATATAAAATTTGCAAAATTTGGACGTGTAGATTGAAAGTTACGAATTTTACAAACTTGAACATCTAATAGATCATTTCTGGTTTTTATTAAAATAGACTGGGCCACGTGGCTGTTTCCTATTCGCCAGTACCGTTTCACGTGGATCGACTAACGTGGGCCACTGGATCTAATGCAAATCGCATGGCACAGATTCTCTCATACCTCTTCGATAAGTGATTCTATCCTAGCCAATGGATCTGCATCTAACGGCTCTGAGCCTCTGGTCATGGATTGGCGGCACTAGCAACGGTGAGAGGCGGCAGCGCGCTCGGGCAGGAGTGTTCCGGCGAAGCTAGGGTGCGCGGGAGAGGGAGAAGGAGCTTACCAGACTCGCCGTGAAGCGCTGATTCTCAGGCTGGTCTTTGTCGACGGAGGGGCGCACGGTGGTGACGTGGATTGCTCACCGGAGTCCGCACGGTGTCGGGCACGCTCTGGTCGTCGTAGGTGAAGCTATATGACGCGCTAAGACAAGTAGAAGGCACGGTTAGATTCGCAAGAGGGAGGCGAGTATGCGAGTGTCCACGAGGGGGAGAGGGGTGGTCGGGTTTACTAGGGAGATGTCGCCGGAGTCGAGGCAGACGGTGGCGGAGCTCAGTTGAAGTTGTTGCCGACTCTGTGGGTCATGCGCGGGCAAGCCTAGGCTACTGGGAGATGCGGTGGTTGATGGGGAACAAGCTCGCGTGGTCGAGGGGGCAAGTCGCGGCCTGGGTTCGTCAGAATTCGAGCGGGACCTCGTCGAAGCCGGTGAGGTTGCAGTGAGCAATTTGGGTAGCCCTGGGGCGGAGAGGAGCTGGGAATAGAGGGGAAATGGGGAGAAGAGGCGGAAGCTAAATCGAGCATGGTTGCGAGCATTAATCATTGAGCCATCACCGCGAATTTACGCCGAGGAGTTAACGGCAGAAACTGCCGGGAGGGCGTGGTCTTCGCGCACGGGTGAGAACGAAGGGGAGCTGGCTGTGGGGTTGCTTCGTCGGCGAAGGAGAGAGGGGAAGAGTAGGTCCAGGCAGTCAGCGTCTGAGTGGGTTCGATGCTGAGTAAAAGAAAACTCTTCGGGGGAGGGGGTTAGTTGGGCTAGATGGGTCGGACTGGGCCAGGTTGGGTTGGGCTGATTGGTTTTCATTTTTTTTATACTGATTCATTTTTCTTTTTCCATTTCTATTTTTTTGTTTTGATTTTGTCTAACATTTCAAACAACTATTTGAATTCAAACTTCAACCAAACTTTGTGTATATTCCAATACTGATTAATAGTACATTCTAAAGTAAATTTTAAAATAATTCTTTTATTCTTTTTAGGGTATATTAATTATTTAAAATAGGCCTTTGTATTAATTCAATCAAGATTTAATAATGTTTTCAAACTCCATTTGAAATCTAAATCTTTCCAAATCTTTTCAGTAGGTTTTATTTATTTATTAGGGTGTCAAATAATTCACTTTGAATTATTTGGAATATTTTTACTATGATTTATTAATCATTTAAATTGGGTATTTGTCTTTATTCCAATGAAATCAAATATGGGTTTAATTCCACAAATTTATTTAGTTGATTTCTTTGATCCCATTTAAGTTAATTAAATAAGTTTTATTCCACTTGGGTAAATTCCAAATTCTATTTTCCCATGATTTAATTAATCATTCTTATTAGAGAATTGTCTTAATCCAATGGAATAGAATTTCGTTAAGGCCATATTATTTTATTTCAATATTATTTATCCAATTATTTCATTTGAACTTGGATTATGTTTATTCCATTTGTTGGTGGTCTTGGCCAAGTTTTTATTTAAAGGTCCAAACTTGGTGATTCCGATTTGTAAAATCTTATTTAACATTTTTTTATCCTTTTAAATGTCTTTAGGATTATTTTCTAATCATTTGGTATGGATTTCTAGATAGGTGCTTTATTAGCTTTGGAAATTCAATTTCCTTATCTTATTAAATTCATAAGATTTTGTCTATGGCTCCAAATTAAGTGAAACCAATTCATATGGTTTTATAATATTTCTATTTGTCATTCTTGATCATTTACAAATGTTTGTTGACAATTTTTATATAGATCAAATCCATGGTCTTAGAGATATCTTTGGGAATGATTTTCTCCCATTAGGGTTTTAGGGTTTTGGTTTATTTTCCAAGTGTTTAAATTTCCAGATGTATTTATGAAGAATGCATTCCACTTGATTTGAATTTAGTTGGATTAAAACATGAACCAAAGTTTGTTCAAGATGGGATTTTAAGTTTCCATTTAGAAACAAAAAGTTTCTTTTCACCCTAAATTTCAACAATTATTTATTTTGTTTATTTATTTTTCACATTACAAAATTTGGAAAATTTTGGAATGTGACACAGATGATGACTTGGGAAGAGTTCAAAGTAAAGTTCAGCAGAACCCATGTGCCACCGGGTTTGATCAAGAGGATGAGAGATGAATTCAGGGAACTGAAGCAAGGAAGGATGACAGTAGTGGAGTACCGTGGCAAATTCTTGTCATTTGCTAGGTATGCACCAGATGAGATCGACACTAAGGCCAAGAAGAAGGAGATATTCCTGAATGGTCTGCATGATGAAATGCAGACAGTGTTAGTCAATATCCCCTTTGCGGATATTGAAGCTTTATTTGACTCTGCCATTCAAATGGAATGAAAGGTCAACCAAGCTAATGAAAACCGCAAGCGTCGCATGATGCATCAACCAGGAACCCACCATACACCAAAGTATCGCCCCAAACCATCTCTAGGATCTGACCCAAGAACCAACAGACCCCCGATGAACCGTCCGACCTATCCCAACCGTGGAAACCCAAGGCCTGGAGAAAACCATAAAAACCCCAGAAACCCCAGCAATTTCAACCGTGCACCACCTAAGTTCAATAACAACAATGTCGCCACCAACACCAACACTGCCCCAAGGAATGGAAGCAATGTTTTGCCTGTTGCAGCAAAGGACAAGTCGCAAGTGACTTGTTATGAATGTGGAACAAAAGGTCACTAATCCAATGAGTACCCCAAGAAGATTGTCGCAGCCCCCAATGCAAATGCCCCAGCTCAGTAGCAGAGTCGTGTTCAGCCCGGAAGAAGGTTTGCCCTAGGGAATTCGCTCAACCGCAACGGCCGTCTCTTTCTCATGCATGCTGAAGAAGCCCAAGAAGCGCCAGATGTCGTGATGGGTATGTTTTATGTTAACTCAGTACTTGCAAGAGTGTTGTTTGATTCTGGAGCATCGCACTCGTTTGTTACTGAAGAATTTGCATGCAGTAGTAAGATTCAACCCACCAAATTGAAGGATGTTATAATAGTTCAAATACCTGGTTCAACCACCAAAGCTAGACAAATTTGCAAACCCGTCCCTATCTGAATCCATCGCATAGATTTTTATGCTAATCTAATAGTACTCGAAACTAAAGGTTTGGAAGTAGTACTAGGAATGGATTGGATGTACAAACATAAAGGATTAATTGACTTTGCCAAGAAAGCCATAACCATGACCAGTACAGCCGGAGTATTAGTCGAGCATGTATCTGAAACCTTGACCCGTCAATTCAAGTGCAACAAGAGTATATCCCAGCCAACCATTGACCAAGTCCAGATAGTTTGTGAATACCCCGATGTATTTCTAGATGTTTGCTCGGTATGCCCCCAGATCGGTATATCGAGTTTGTCATTGAACTAATCCCTGGAATCGGACCCATAGCCCAGAGACCATATAGTATGAACCCGTCTGAACTAGTAGAACTGAAGAAGCAACTGGATGCCATGCTCGAAATTGGATTGATTCAACCAAGTGCGTCGCCGTGGAGATCACCTGTCTTGTTTGTGGACAAGAAAGATAGAGGTAACCGTTTGTGTACGGATTATCGGAAGTTGAATTATGTCACCATCAAGAACAAGTACCCATTGCCCAAGATAGAAGATCTGTTTGACCAGTTGACCGGTGCCAAAGTGTTTTCTAAGATTGATCTTAGAACTGGCTATCATCAACTCAAGATTCACGCAGAGGATATTCCAAAGACTGCCTTTACCACTAGATATGGATTATAAGAGTATACTGTCATGTCTTTTGGATTAACCAATGCCCCCCGCTTACTTCATGAACCTCGTGAATAAGATTTTTATGGACTTCCTGGATAAGTTTGTCATTGTTTTCATCGATGACATTCTGATTTATTCCAAATCAGAAGAAGAACATGAGCTACACCTAAGGACCATCCTTGGAACCTTTAGAGAGCATCAGCTGTATGCCAAGTTTAGCAAATGTGAATTCTGGTTACAGGAGGTAGGATTCCGCGGACATATTGTATCAGCCGAAGGAATTGCCGTTGACCCTGCAAAGGTGAAGGATGTTGAAGATTGGCAAGCCCCAATCACTCAAACCCAAGTTCATGCATTTCTCGGATTAGCGGGATAGTACCGCAAGTTTGTAGAAGGATTCTCGAGTATCGCTAGACCCATGACCCAATTTCTGAAGAAGGACAAGAAGTTCAAATGGACGGACAAATGTGAAGCGAGTTTTCAGGAACTCAAGAGGAGATTGATTTCAGCCCCAATCTTGATCATGCCGGATATAGCGAAGCCCTTTGATGTGTATTGTGACGCATCCAAGATCGGTCTCGGATGTGTGTTGATGCAAGAAGGAAAAGTTATATCTTATCTATCCCGACAACTGAAGCAGCATGAACAGAATTATCCAACCCATGACCTTGAACTAGCAGCCGTAGTTCTAGCCCTGAAGACATGGAGGCATTATATTATGGGAAATCGTTGTGAGATTTATTCGAATCACAAGAGCCTGAAGTATATATTCACTCAGAAGGAGCTGAATATGAGGCAGAGAAGATGGATTGAGCTAATAAAGGATTATGATCTGGACATTCACTATCACCCCGGTAAAGCCAATGTGGTAGCAGATGCCCTTAGCAGATTGCTGTGCCACTTGAACTCCATGCTTCTGATGGAGCGACCAAGTTTGCACAAAGAGATGGAAGATTTTAGAATGGAATTAGTAAGTGAATGATTTTTGGCTAGCATAGAACTTCAACCCACTTTGATCAGTCAGATCAAGGAGGCATAGAAAGGAAATGCTAGTATCGACGGAATCAAACGTCGTATTGGTACAGGCAAAGTACCCGGATTCACCGAGGATGAAGAAGGAGTTCTATGGTACAAAGGACGTCTCTGTGTACCAGCAGACTCAGAATTGAAGCAGGATATTTTGAAAGAGGCCCATGATACCCTTAAATCTATCCACCCCGGAGGAACAAAGATGTATCAGGACTTGAAGGAACAATTTTGGTGGCATAAGATGAATAGAGAAATCGGAAGCTATATCGCCAAGTGTGATATTTGCCAGAGAGTCAAGGCGGACATCAAAGACCCGCAGGACTGTTGCAACCATTACAGATACCGGAATGGAAATGGGATTCAGTTGGAATGGACTTTATCACCGGATTGCCTACTTCTAGTAGGGGAAATGACTCTATTTGGGTCATAGTTGACATATTGTCCAAAGTAGCCCATTTCTTACCAGTCAAGACCACATACCAGAGTTCGAAGCTAGCAGAGTTATACATCGCTAGAATCGTCAGTTTGCACGGAGTCCCCAAGAACATCGTATCAGATCGAGGAACCCATTTTACCTCGAGATTCTGGAAGAAAGTCCAAGAAGGTTTAGGAACCCGACTAGATTTCAGCACAACGTATCACCCTCAGACTGATGGACAAATGGAACGATTAAATCAAATACTCGAAGATATGTTGAGAGCATGTGTGCTATAATATGGATCTAAATGGGAATATTGTCTGCCTTTAGCAGAATTTTCATACAACAACAGTTATCAAGCTAGTTTGCAAATGGCCCTATTTGAGTTCATGTATGGAAGGAAGTGTTGTACCCCTTTGAATTGGTCGTAAGTAGGAGAGAGTCAGATCTTTGGACCCGACATCCTACAAGAAGCAGAAGAGAAAGTTCACAAGATTCGTGAGCACCTCAAGACCGCCCAGTCAAGACAGAAGAGTTACGCCGACAAGAGACGTCAAGACCTCGCTTTCAATATTGGAGATTTTGTGTATCTCAAAGTGTCGCCTTTGAAGGGAATGCCGCGTTTCTAGCTCAAAGGAAAGTTAGCCCCCAGATATATCGGACCTTTCAATATTCTGAATCATCGAGGCGAAGTATCGTATCAGTTGGAACTTCCAGAGGAGATGTCAGCAGTGCACAATGTGTTCCATATATCGTTACTTCGTAAATGCCTTGAAGTCCCGGAGAAGACCGAAGTTTTCAAGAACATTGATCACCGGACCATAGAGATAAACGATGACCTGACGTATACCGAAGTACCCATCCGTATTTTAGAGGAAGTTTTCAGAACCACCAGGACCCAAAGCATCAAGTTTCTCAAGATTCAGTGGAGCAACCACACTAAAGATGAAGCTACCTGGGAGCGAGAAGATCACATCAGGACGGAGTTTCCCGATCTCTTTAAATCCTAGGTAATCTTTTTTCTTCCTTTTCAAATCTCGGGACGAGATTTTTTTTAAGGAGGGAAGATTTGTAACATCCCAAAAGTATTGAACAATGCTTATCAAATTCTAATCACTAAAATTAGGGTTAACAAAAACTTTGATTAAATAAAAACCAAATGAATGCATGTGTGTATGTGATGATTGAAGGAATGCATGAATGGACTTGTGTGATTAACCTAAATAGAAAGGAATGGTTTAAATATGAAAATAGCATCATCTAAAACATTTCCAAGCAGAAACAAATCAAGAGAAACTCAAAAACAAATCAAATAAAGAAAATGGTCATTTTTGACAATCTTGCTCACTAGGTCACTTTGAGTGTTTCTAGTCCAAGATTTCAAACAGAAACATTTCCAATTCTTTTCACCCCTTGCAAGACCAAGTAAAAGTGAATCAAAGCCCACCTTTCAAACTTGCAGAAACATTTGGCAACCTCGTTTAAATTACAATTCAAAATTGAATCTTTAACATATGTGAAGATCACACCTTTTCAAAACCCAACCAAGCCAGTGCCCCTTGAACAATCCAACTAACCAAAGACTCCCTGGTATGTGCCTAGCAAACCGTCAATTTAAATTTCTTGCGACCATTTCATCAAACACCTTGTTTGCAGCAAACAAACAAACAACAAACACTATTAGTAGCAGTAATTTTGGCCAACCTTGTCCCCTCTCTAGCTCACTCTACACTCTTAGTAGATGATCAAACTAATCTAACTAGATTTAGCCTCACTGTGGGAAAGCATAGCCATTAATGGAGAGAATGCCGAGAGCACCATTATCACCCCCATGTCGCCAGCGAGCTAGAGGAAGCTCTAGCTTCGCCAACCTTGTCTGGGACACGCAACACCGTCCACCCCCACTCCCTGTCCAAGCCCCGAGCGCAGCCAGCCACTGGACCACCCGCCAAGCACGTGCCCAGTTGCTCTGCGTGCGAGCCGAGAGCGCTCCAGAGCGCCGCACATGACACCAACCCACAGACCGCGCGCCGTCCTCGCCGATTGCGTATGTGATCGCCAGCACCCCAGCACCCCGCCAGACAACCCCGTTCGCCGCCGCGTGGACCACAGATGTTGTGTGCCATTAAACTTGTCGTCGGACCCGCCCAGAGTGTCGCGACATTCCGACCGTTCAGCACCGCCCAACGCTGTGTGACCATGCCGTTGAGCTTCGCCAGGGATCATAGCACCGCCCCCTATTATCGCCCATGACATTAGCACGCTGTGCCGACGACACCGACGAGCTCCACCCGCGCCATTCGGTCCCCTCGTCACACTATAAATAGAGGCCTTCCCAGCTCAAACCCTTCACACCATCTCACTCCCCACCTCTCACTGATACCCCCCCACTCACTCTCGGAGCAAGGCGAGCACCAGGTGGCCGGAATTGTACCGAAGTTTGCTGCTATAGAGGAGGAGAGGCGCCGTCGATTTGAGCCGCCCCAGGAGAAGATGCTGGTACCAGGAGGATCGTCGTCATCGACTTCGTCATTTGTCCCCATCGCCGACCATCGCCTGAGCCCCAATGATCCTCCCACGATCCCCACTGGCCGCGCTAGGGTTTGGTCTCGCCGGCGTTGCCCAACGTGGACGATGAACCGTAGCCTTTGGATTAAAGTTAGATCGCACGGTCCTAATCGCCCCGTACCACTTCGCCACTCGATGTCTCACTGAAGAGTGGGGTCGCTCACTTAACCAGCCCACACGTGTTGTGCGTAGTGGGCCGACCCAGTTAACGTTCCCGCTCAACCTAGTAGTTTAAATCTAGATTTTTCCAATTTAGTTCAAACCTAGTTCTATACCTAGATTCAAAAACCAACCCAGCTCGATTCACCAAACCATAATGCATCAAACCAATTTTGTTAGAAAGATACTAGAGTTCTTAATCCAAGCCCGTTGGATTCGAACCATTTAGAATTGTAGATCACCCATGGTAAAAATAACAAGGAAGAATATTTTCTGCATTCAAACATTTTTCAAAATTCAACCATAAAAGATTTTGAGTTGATTCCAACTCTCAAAAATCACATTTAACCATACCTTTCAGAATATATAAAAATATATATAGGGTTACTTGCAGAAATAATGATCAAGTAATAAAAGAATGCCTCATAGGCATTCCTAGTCACTTTAATTAATTAAAAGAAAAAGGTTAAACCTTACTAAATTGTGACACCACTTTAAATCAGATTCCCAAGTACTGAAATATGTGGTGATGACATGTGTCAACATGATCCCATGTTTGAGTTGGAGAATATTAAATCTTGAGTAGGTTTTCAATGAGTAGAAATTACTTTTCTAAAATAAAATAAATAAGATAAGTGCTTTAATCTTTGTGATAATAGTGATGATGCTAGATCATCTAGGGTGAAACTTTGTGTAATAAATAGAAGTAATTAAGTATTGTGTGTTGATTGTGTACCTCGTATTTATTTATAGACGCTAGTACCGACCAAGGATATGAGGAGGAAGGAGGATACTACGAGGAAGAAGTCGAGGAGAACTTCAAGCACTGCTCCGCACAAGGCAAGCAAATACTTGCAAGCTACTATCTAAGCAAGCCTAATACTACCAGTTGACTTGGCAAGCTTAACTTAGAAAGATAAGGTGGCATAAGGAGCATAAAACTTGGCCTAAGTTAGATAAATCTTGATGTCATCCTGAGGCATGGGATTTAACTTAGATAAGATACACTTGTTTACCACCCCTCATTAGTATTTACCCCCACTTATAGATGCTAGTGCTAAAGCATAAAACTAGATCAACTTTAGATGGGAACACTTGGTGAAAATGGTTATGAAAACCTTAGAATGATGAGTCATTCTACTAAAATGTTTTGACATGTGTTCTTGAACATCAGATGATTCTGATGATGAAAATGTTAAGGCATGAGCCTTAGCCCTTTATAAAACTGATGGTTGTCTGGATGCGATACCATTCCAATTAAACCGTACAACCATAATACCCGAAAATTGGGTAGGGCTTGACTGGAAATTTATATACCTTAGTATGGGTTCCCTTGCGGCCAAGGTCTGAGCTGAGGCTACCTTGTGAATATTGTCCACCTGTGCAGTTCCCAAGATGACAGTTGGTCATGGTTGGGAGGACAAACTCAGAGGAGAGGTGCCTATACTAGGGCGTGTAATTGAAAGGTTAGGATTGATTATCCGCATACTGAGTATGGTGAATTCAGGATTGTTCCTGACAGATGTATCTCAGCCTGTAAATGTACATGCCCACGGCTGCCCATCAACTTGCCGCTTGAGATCACTTAGTGAAACGGGATTAGGATTTTACCCGATTAATTCCTGCTTAGCTCCGTGGTCAGCCGGTAGAACCCGCCAAACAGCGAACAACATCGAGAGGCAGCGGCAAATCAGCTCGTTTATTCGCACACGCAAGGGTCCTACGTAACCGAGCCCAGCCATCCATTGTGTAGCGTCCGGAACCCTTGCCGCTTGGCCCTCGCCATGAGCATCTCCACTGTCTGTCTCGCCTTCTACACCGCTACCGCCGCCGTAGAGGGGTGTCGTGACCTTACCACCGCTGCTCTACTCCATCGGTAACGGTGGTGCTGCACCCTTGGTTTGCAAGCGGCGTTCGCTTGTGCCTGGCTGTCTAGTGATAACGATGAATACGTGTGTCATGATTATGTCACAGTGACCTGTCATGTACAGGAATACGTATATATGACTCCATGGATCATGCATCTCTAAACTCTAGAAGAAGCGGCTCAGCGCCGACAATGGTTGTGTGTCGCTGCTCGTGCGGATGCTCCACGCAAAGTTCGTTAGAGCGCGAGGTCGTTAGGCGACGGCAACGACGGCGCAGTGCCCTGCCTCGGCCCTTCGGCTGCTGGACGGTGACACGGCTGCATCATCCTGTCAGGCTGAGGGCACACGAGTTCCCCGTCCGCAGGCTCGAGTTTGGCATATGCCAGGCCCTCACCGCACCGAGGCCGAGGTCGCCGCGCTGGGTGGCAAGGCGACGCCCGGGGCGGCCTCGTGCGACCAAGCCGGAGTGATCTTGCTGGACCTCAACCTGGCATCGTCGGAGAACTGCGCCAAGTGCAGGAGCGTGGCGTGGGTCGGCCGCGCAGCAGGGCAAGCTATGCAAAAGGTGTCCGCCATGTTGGACCGCACGCTTTGAGCACCTCTACTGCTGGACCGCTGATGTTTCTAGCATGGTGGTGTTTGCTGGTTCAATGTCTTGCTACTCTTCGACGCAAAGACGATCATATTGACGATGGTCGCGGCTATGGGGTTGCGGCTGCGAGGGATCATGGAACTGCCAGAAACCTGGAACCTGACTATGCAGAACAAGCAGGAGTACACGGCGCCGGAATGAGCCCACTGCTGGCGCCATGGAAGTCTCGACGATGTGGCGTGGCGGCGGTAGCGGGCACGCCGCTTCTGACCATAAATTTCTTATGCAGACCCGTGGGTGTCCACCTACGTGTTTAAGTGGGGTGGGTTTGGCGGCGCCGTTGGCAACCGTTCCCACTTACAAGCCTAGATGTATCGAATGTTGTGGTGAAAGTGTACAATCTCTGTAGAGTGTCAAACTATTCAAATAGCCGCGTCTGCGGTTATGGACATTTTGAGTGGCCATACTGTTCCTTCGTCAGATGTTTTCAAAATGACTTATGAAATGATTTATGACTTGACTTGACCACAACAGATTTGTGATATGAAATTCAAGTTCCCACTTAGGTGTTACAAAATGTTAAACTAGCTTTCTTTGCTTTTGAACTTAGTAGAGGTAAATCTGGCTTTTTTAAAACAACCCTAGAGCCTAGTATATCCTACTCAAACCCACGTCACTTGTTAGTACTAGTTTGCGTGTACTTAAATAGTACTCATGGCTTTGTCCCTGGCTATTCCCGTGGCCAGACTATGAAGAGGAGTATCAGGAAGATGGATAGCAAGAAGGTTACGACAACTAGGATCATCTCCCATCGTCAGCATTGCCTGTGACCATGAAGATGGAGCCTCGCCTACGCTATCGTTATTATTATGTTATTCCGCTGCTTGAATTGTATTAAGACTAGATCATCAGATCCTTATTTGTGTAAGACCTTATGTATGGTTTGTAATGGATGATGTACTGTGATATCCAATCTGTTATGTCTCGCAAAAATGGTAATCCTGGGATTGCGATGTATGGCATAACAGGCATCTGTGATTAAAAATCCGGGTGTTGACAAGTTGGTATCAGAGCCATCCTGACCATAGGAGACCCTAGTTTAGAATGGACGTTTGAATCAAAAACTTAGTTTCAAAACCAAAGGAAGTGAGTATTTACAAAAACTTATTCTCATTCTTATCATGATTCTTTCATGAAAATTCATGTTCCTAAAAAGTTCTTACAAACTTACTTAAAATTTGACACACTTGATCACTCTACTAACTTACTCATCCTATATTCTTATAGATGGACGTGAAGTACAACAAGTTTTATCAGTTGGGGAATGGAGGAGACCTCATCTTTGAGCGTGATTTGGACCAGCTTTCAGAGATGCTGGATCATCCACACCCCGAGTTCTTCGGAGCTCAGCCCAATGATCAGGAAGGAGAGGATTTGCAGTGGCTAGTTGTTGCAAGTCTCCCGGGAAAGATTGAACCCCCCCCCCCCACCGCGGAGGGAATTTAGTTCACCTTAAGAGAAAACAAATGGCTCGATGGACTTTCCAGGGCCATGCGGGAAGCTCTTGCCTGTCTGTGTGGGCAGAGTATCAATCTAATCAAGGGTACCTGCTTTGAGTTCTACCCAAGACGTGATGTTATGGGACAGCCACTGGAGGCCCCATACCACCACGAGCTGAAGAGTCAATTGGACCACCTCAGCTTCATGATGTATGACCATTAGAAGGAGTTGGACAATGCCCGCTCCTACGTCAACCACAATTTGGCACATCAAGGTAACTCCCGTGCTTCCCTCAACCACGATTTGTTCTATCCCACCTCTCTCTTTCCATCCCCCACTACCTCTCTCTTGAGGCCTCTCTATCGATCTCCCTCTGTCTCTCTACAGCTGCCCCTAGATGCGACGGTGAGCTGTGATAAATCAATAACCGCAGAGGAGTTGGAGGTCGAGGTGGCCAAGAAGGGATACATCGGATCCATAACGTCGGGTTTCGGGACTTCCTGTTCGAGCCCGAGCTGCTCATGGCCTTGCAATACCGTGTTGCTGCTTCTCCTTCTATGCCCATGGGCTGGGGATGTGGTGGAGGTCGGGCACCGGTAGCGGGGAGGATGAGGTTAGCGGTGAGTAGTTACATGCCTCCGATGCCAGTGTTATTTCCTCCCTACATCCTCTACCTTGTTCATCTGTTGCATGAATCCTGATTGCCTCCCCGAATTCTATAAGTGTGCGATTTGATTTCCCATTAAGCTCCCTGGTAATACATGGTAGGTTACTAGGTGTTTTTCATTCATGGTTATCAACTTATCATCACAGTATCCCACTCCCTTACTGCAGTTGTCGTTGGACATGACGGTGGAGCCTTGACGGGACGGAATGGGTCTATGACTCCCCAGTCTTTCTGTGCTCTCCCGGCTATGGTGACTACATCGACTGCCTCTTTTCCTCCTAAACTGGTCCAGTGCTGGTGAGTAACTTCGGTCTCTCCCTTTCTTGCCTATTGTGTGGTTCCCTTCATTATGATCTGTCATAATACTGCTAGCTTTGGTGGCCATCGTGTTTTATCGATTCATATATGTAGTCCTAATTGATAGAGTAGAATACTGTCTCGTAGCAAGGTTATTGGTTTTGTAGCCCTTTTTTGTTTTGGTTGACTGGTTGTGTCAAGAATATATTGTAGGACAATATCATGTTCAACGGGTGAAGATATATCAAGGTTCAACGGGCGAATATATATCAAGTAATCATTCATATTATTTTAAAACTTGATAACTGGACATATATGCATGCTGATATGCATTCACAGATTACTTGATTGGGAAAAAGGTTTATATTAAACTGTTGTTTATAAGAAAGGTCACATGTTCTATGCACATGTTTTTGAAGCCATATTTATAACCAGTGACAATTGTTTGGGGAATTGTCACATGATTGAGTCATTCCATACTTGTCTTAACAGCATTGGGAGAACAACGTTCTAACATAAACATTTGAATTCATGTGACTGGTTTATAAGGCAATGCTTAGGCGTTTAGGCGCAGACTCGTGTGTTATTCATGTGCCCGAACCAATTATAGTATCAAGTGTTTATACTTCTATTAACTCGTGTGCTATTTATCAGCATCAACTTCATTTATATCCGATTTTGTTGATAATGGTCTTGTTATTTTCCTTTTATTACCTATTTGTGATAAACTATTCTTGAGATACCTAGATGACAATAGATGTTCTTCAGTTCTTTGCATGGATATGTCTTGTACTTGTTTTTAATCTTGGTTGCACCAGCTTGCTAGTCAGTAAATATCCATCTCCTGCTGCTCTGCAGCTTAATAAACCTATTCTCCAGCTTAGTTTGTATTAACACTAGATGCCTCAATGTATTGCGCATGCCATTGTGTTGCAATCTCCAAGTAAACAATGCCATGATCTGATTGTGTTAGCACTAGGTCCAGGTGCCTCAATAATTTTTGTGTAGGTTATATTATGTGTGTTGTTCATCTATATGACTCTGTATGCAAAATAGGGTTGTGCCGTAGATGAAACACACCTAAAAGGCTAGAATTTGGTTCAGTTCTGGAATTATGTTGTATATTACTTGTGCCATTTGTGTCTGCTGGCATTTGGTTATCTTGAAATGCACACATTATCTCCCGGTGATTGAAAAAAGTAGCATAGTAGTATAGGTTGTGATGTTGTCTAGTTGATGGAGAACTTGAATAATAACATCTTAACTTATTATATTTTATCAATTGCTTATTTGTGCAACTTTCTAGCTCCTTATTATGCTCAGATATATTGGTTGTTGTGACAAACAAATTAGTAAAAAAAAGTTGCTCATGTCATTATACAGGTTATTGAAGCATGCCACATGAAAGCCCATGTCCGACGATGGTCGGAGGTGCATCAGAAGGACGACATGTTCATCCAAATGCGCTACCTCCGCGACGTTGAAGCCAACCTGCTGCTGCTGCCCTCCTCCGACGGATTAGATAAGTCTTCAGTATATCATGTTCTCTTTTTTACTTGGTTGACGATGAGACATGATGCAATGCATTACTATTGAGTCTACTATTGTTCTAGTCCTCAGAAATACTTTGTTGTATCCGACCGTGAAGAGAACATTTGTTGATCCTTACCATGAGCTCAAATGGTCTAGTAGTATATTTGTTGTATTCGACCTGTAATAGTTTGTGTTTTGACTGTTTAATCGTGTTGTTCTTTACTTGAAGCTAAATGGATATTGGATGATCTACGCTTGCTGTTGGTAGTCTGATATGGGGTATTTGTTTATGGTTGGTGTAGGTCAAGCTCTAGCAGAACACACTTGAGCTATAGAAATTTAAGGATAAGATCAAGGAGAACCAGGAGAAGATCAATCTCAACAAGCAGTTGCCCTACCTCATTGGCATCAAGGTTTGTACCTTGATGGACCTATACATGTGTTTCAAATTTGTGTGAAATATCATTTACGAATATATTATGCATTCTAATGAGATAATCACAGAAAATATGTAAGGAAGAACTATTTCTAGTATAGTGCTTTTTAATATTTGTAGGCCATGTACTACTGTGATTTCTTGCCCTCCTGCGGTTTCTCATATCACTGATCATTCGTCAGTTCTTGCCGTTGTTGTAGATCGCCGGTGGGCACCTGGGTGAGTTGCTAGGAGAGAAGTGACACCCCAGGTGGAGTGGAGGAAGCCAGTGAGGTGTTGGGCACTACGATGGCTCATTGGCGACCTGGAGGTGCTGGGCAGTGGGCTTGTTAGTTGTATGCATTAATTTTTTGTTTTGATGTAATGTACGAGGAGTGATTGTTTGGTCATTTGAACTTCTGGTCTGTTTATTTGAAAATTTGGTTAGTTCATTTTAAAATCTGTTCTGTATCATTTTGCAATGAAAATTGATTAATTATTTATCTAAAAATTTCTGGGCTTCAAACGTTACTTGCATGTACAGCCCAAATGCATATAATCTGAATTGTGTTGGGCTTTAAAAAGTCCAGCCCAATGACTAATTGTGGAGCAAAGTATCTGATTGTAAAAGGTAAAAAGGCTGATGGCAGGCCTAAAATAATTAGACTTTGAATACTCCAATGCCTAAAGAAATGGATCGTAAATAGGCCAAGGCCCAAAATGAAACGTACTGTAAAATTCCTGGACTAAGAAAAAACGCCATAGTTATTGGGCTTAGCCCAAATAAGTCACCGCATTGGATCGGGCTGAATTTGCACTACGACGTTCTCATTTCGTCATAATTTTGCCACGTCAGATTGGCCACGTAGAATCTGACCTGGCCTGGCTAGATACCCCATGAAGATATTGGATCGTCATAACGGTTATGACGATCCAATATCGTCATAGACGGTTATGACGATTTCACAAAAAACGTCATTGTATGCAATTACTGACGCTCAGTTGTTGACGATATGTTTTTCGTCATAAGATCGTCATATATTGTAGACAATGACTATTCTGTGATGAAAATAGAGGATCATGTATCAGCAGATTCCTTGTAGTGTTTTCCTACTATTCTATACCTTCTTTTTGCTGAAATATTTTTGTTCTAATGTAGCCGTAGTAGACACAGGGCATCGGGAGCTAGCTAAAAACCCATCTAGGGTTTCGTCCTCTTCGCTGGTGATATCGTCGGTCCGCTCCGCCTCCAGTATCCTGGGTCTTGGCGGTGTGGTGGACCACAGCCTCTTCCGGTGGAGATTTTTCGTTCTTTGTTTAGCCTTGTTTTTCAGTGTCTTCTTGGGATGATGAGCCGACGGTTAAATCATGAAGTCAGAATAAGGTACTTCCCGATATATCCTCCATCTAGCACCAAATGAGGGCTCATGGGGTCGTTTGTCCAGTGCTGCGATTCGTCTATTTTCGTGTTCGTTGGTTTGTTCTCAGATTAGTCTCTGATCTATGATTGTTATCGTTGGTGATGGTTGCTACTCTGGTGCATTGGTACTTTGTGGTCTTAGCACAGTAACTTTTCGTCTGTCTACTACAACAAGCTTTGTCCGACTCTAGTGATGGAGGGACGAGGACGGCGGCGCGACTTTGGCTCGTACTTGTGTCTGTAATCGTCACTAGTGGTCCAATGACCTATTTGTAATTTATATTATTTTTGAGTATTTTTGTAAGATTATTAATAGATCAGTGGAAGTTCGCAAAAAAAAGTTGAAATTAGACCAGACATTTATAAAACACATCAACATTTACGACATCATAGCTATATTATTAGCGTCATCATGAAATATACTTTTAGATTTGAAAGAGCATGGTGGATATTTTGTTTTGGTAATTAATGACAATCACTATGGCCTAATGTTTGTACGAGGTTTTATATGAAGTAGTTGTCCATAGATAACGATTGAAAACCATGTGTTTAATTCAAGGGTGGATGTCATGATTATGATAGAGAATGAGAAGGTACAAGCTTGATCGACACAAAAAGAGTTTCGATTCAAGTTGGTCAACACATAAAGCATAAAGAAGATAGCATGTGAATCAAGCAGTCTTTATAGAAAATATGCCCTAAAGTAAAATAATAAAGAAGGTTTATTATCATATTTCATTAGTTCATAATAGTTTTATACCATGTTATAACTGTGTCAATCGGAAACATTAATACACGTGTGGTATGTAAACAAACCAAAGTCTCTAGTAGCCTCTATTCAACTAGTTTATTGGGGACTGATGATCAAGGTTTTCTTATCATGGAGCATTTATGCCAATTGACAATGGATTCATATCATTAGTGAATGATCTCATGGATATAACCCAACATAAATTAAGTCATAGATTTCATCGTTTCAATAGTCTCTATATCGACTCGTCACGGTTCTACCGGTCCACTTTGTCTTCGTTTCGCTTCCGTCGACAGTTGCGAGCCCACCTTGCAGCCATCTTGCATGTGAGGTGTTCTACGACTTTCCTAAGCCATGGATTCAGACAACAATATGATGTTCGCCAACTGATGAGGAGGAATCCATGCAGCCAACGGCAAAGAGGATGTGAACATTCTCTCTTCTCATATGTTTGCAAGCACGGGATGCAGAGGTGTGACATGGAGGATCTAAACCAGGAAGCCACAACAACAAACCGGCAGAGGATGGAGGGCTATTGCATGTTGTACGCTGATTACCTCGATGATGATCAAATGCACGACGAGGTGAGATTTTAGAGTTACTTCATGATGAACATGAAGTTCGTCATGATGGGCGTTAGGGAGTTCGACGACTGCTTCATATGTAAGAAAGACTATACCAGCGTGGTAGGTTTTTCATCAACTCAAAAGTGTTTCTTTGAGGATTCTTGTGTATGGACCTCCTGCTGATACACAAGATAACTATCTACGCATAGTCGGGTACCCATCCATTGAGTGCATGTATAGGTTCTAAAGGGTAGTGGTGGCAGTGTTTGGACCAACCTACTTCACAAGACCCAATAAAGAAGACACGGCCCGGATCCTAGCATAGAACGCATCAAGAGGATTTCCAAGGATGCTTGGAAGCATCAATTGTATACATTGGGTATGAAACAACTACACATTTTCTTAGCGAGGAATATAGAAAGGTCATAAAAAGGAGCATACAGTGTGGTACTTGAGGATGTGGCATATCAATATTTGTGGATTTGGCACGCTTTATTTGATATAGAGCGATCTCACAATGACATCAACATGTTGTAGCGCTTGAATGTGTTCATCAAACTTGTTGAAGGCAATGCTCTAGCGTGTAACTATGAGATCAATGGCCACGGGTACATCAAGGGATACTCCCTAGTGGATGGTATCTATCCAAGATGGTCAACATTTGTGAAGATAATATTAAACCCTATTGTGAGGAAAAGATCTTAGTTTTCTCAATGCCAGGAGACTTGTACAATGGATGTCGAGTGGGCATTTGGTAAGCTCTAACCTCGATTTTTATTGTTCGGTACCCCGCTCTTACCTGGTCGAAAGGCTGGATATGTGAGGTCTTGAATACCCGTGAGCGTGAAACTCTAAGATTGATAGTCAAGCGTATCACCTGCCAGGGTTTTCCTATAGTTGTTGATCAATAGGTGTCATTCCTTTCCTAATTTCTTCGCCATGGGTCGGGAAATCCGAGATGCGAATACTCATCACCAACCACAAGACGATCTAGAATAACATTTGTGGATGATCAAAGAAAACACCTAGTTTTAAGTGTTTCATATTGTGGTTCAAAACTTGTAGAATTATTATTATCTCTTTTAGCTTGCTTTGTTGAAATTATTAAAAAAAAATATGTTCAATACTTGATAAAAATATGTTTTATTAATTATTAATTAAAAAATCCTATAGGGGGCGCGGCTGGGCGACGCACCCAACCATGCGCCCCGGCACAGCACGAGAAGTCTCCATACGACACAAAAACAACAAACGTCGGACGCCGCATGGGGGATGGAGACTCTCTAATTTATTGTGGCCCCATACCATGCATATGTTATCAAAGCCAAGAAAAAATATTCCTTACTTCAACATATTTTCCTCTGGCACAATTTATAAAATGAAAGGATTGAGCGTCCTCTCGAGACCCCATACTTCCCAACTCCGGGTTTGTAGCTTGCCATGTGTCCTAATAACCACGGACACAATATGCGTACACGAAAAAGTTTCCATACAAGGAAATAATAAAAACGCCATTACATGTTGTCCTTGCTTGACGGACAAGACATCCCCAGTTCCTAAGCCCTTCCTATCATCAGATAAGACGAGTCATTGTAGAAGACGATGTCGCCGATGCTGCAGCTTCGTCGGTGTAACATCCCAGTATTAGAGCTTAGAAATAAGCTGAGATCATATGTGTGCATTCCATTCATGCATGAAAATATAGATAATTTTCGTGCTTTTGAGTAAAACATGTCAAAGTGATTGAAACTTCTCTAAACTTGATGGAACTAAAATAGATCATCAAATTGACTGCGATAAGTTTTAATGTGACCTTTGCTAAAAACCTTATTTTGGGTAAATATGATTTGATCTAAGGAAATATAAAATGTAATAAAATCAAACCATAACACATTATTCAATACATAAATACCATATCCTCTCATGTTCATATCACGGTATTTACTATAACAACTCATAGACACCAAGTTAAGTATATAACTCCATTAACAAGAACTCAATACTTAAATCTTGATCTATCTTATCTTTATTTATTCTTACCATGAGTATCACGGTAATCCTTAAAGCCAACTCTTTAGTTTTATTGAGTAGGAAGGAAACCAAATCAAGACCCTTCATCACATATCTTTCTTTCCATACCAATTCTTATCATATCTATTGAACCATGTTCAAGTATCTGTTGATCATTAATGTTGAGTGATTAATCCTTGACCTATAGATTCTTGATCTATCAATTCTGGTGTTATCATAACATTCATTTCAATTCCTTTAAATAAAGAAGTAACAAGAGGTAAGTAGTTATGTTAATTTTAGATATCACCTTTAGGATGAGAGTTTTTGAAGAGAATAAAATCAATATGGTGATTGGTGGAGTTAACTTACTCCTGAATTGAATAGAAGAGTTATCTTAAATAAAGATATATGTGGTAACAAAGAGGATTATATGGATGAATTTTGAAGATATTGTTACCAACAAGTAACATTGTTGGATCAAGTAGGCATAGAAATTGAATAATATATCTTAGTCAAATGGAAATTCTAATAAGATAATTATAATACAATTGTAATATTGTATTGATGAAAGCCTTGATTAGCCAACTAGAAACCTAAGCCATAAATGATCAAAGGATTATAATGATCATGCTTAAGTCACTAAGAGTGATTGATTATATGATGCATAAGTGACATTGGTGCATATAACCTGATTAAAACCTAGTATAGATATATTATCTTAAGATTAGCCATGACAAGTTATAGCGGAAGTGTGAGTTACTAGAGGTAACTAAAGTTAATATAGTATGGCCAAGCTCATACTAGAGAAACATTTGAGGTAATGGAGTAGTATTATTCCTCTCAGAGATTAGTAAACACTTGAGGTGAAGTCGGTATTGATATAAACATCTACTAGAGGAATACTAGTGATGAGTGATAAAGGAAATTATGGGTGGAGTCAAAAAGACACCACTTGATGGGTTGGAAGTCATCATTAGTAGTTAGAGGTATATGAAAAGCTTTAGTGACAAGCTTCTAAGATTTATAGGTGAGATTACTAAGTAATTTATAAAGGAAGAGAGTAAGCACACAAATAGATTTGGATTCATTAGAAGCATTCTAGAGATGAGAGTTATCTCTATCAGGAGATCTGATACGTCGAAAACATATCTATAATTTTTTATGATCCATGCTTGTTTAGTATCTACTTTTCTTTGATTTGTCTACACTCTGAGGTGTTTTTATATCTTTTATGGAACTAAACTATTAACAAGTTGCCACAGTGCCAGTTGCCTGTTTTCTTCTGTTTGTGGTTCCATAAAGGCAGAAAATCAATATTCTCGAAATTGGACGGGACAAAAGCCAAAGTCAATATTTTACCGTGGGCGACATGAAGTCCAGAGGGGATACGGAGAGGCAACTAGGGCCTCTACACCCCCTCTAGGCGTGGGTGGGCTCACCCCGCGCCTGGGTAGGGCGTGGCCCCCTTGGCCGCCTCCCAGCCTCGCCTCTTCGCCTATAAGAAGCCCCCGATGCAGAAACCCTAGGCACCCGATCAAAAACTCCATAAAACCTTCTATAGCCGCCGCCACCATCGTCCCTAGATCGAGGGGATCTGAAGCCCTTCTCGGCACCCTGCTGGAGGGGAGATCATCCCGGAGGCCTTATTATCCGGTATGATGCGTGAGTAGTTCCACCTTGGACTACGGGTCCATGTATTAGCTAGATGGCTCCTCCTTGTGATTTCACGTATAGATCTTGTGAGCTCCGTTCATGATCAAGATCTAATCTATTTATAATCATGCATGTTGTGTTTGAGGGGATCCGATGGATATTGAGATTACTATGTCAGATTGATGAATGGTTTTGACTTTTTATTCTATCATGTCTGTGTTTTTTGTGATCTTGCATGTTCTCTATTGTTAGTAGCTATCTTGGCCAAGTAGTTGCTAGTGACTCCAAGAGGGGGTATTATGCTCGATAGTGGGTTCATGCCTCTAGTTTCCAAGGGAATTGACAGAAATCTCTTCGGTTGTAGATGTGATGTTGCCACTAGGGAGAAAACAATGGTCTCTTGTTCATGGAACAAGTGGATTGTTTACCTTACACACTTTGCTTAAAGCAGTTGTCTGTTGCTTGCAACTTAATACTGGAGGGGGTTCGGATGATAACCTGAAGGTGGACTTCTAGTCATAGATGCAGTTGGATGCACTCTATGTATATTGTTGTATTGCCCAATCGAATCTCATAGGATATTTTTGTCTGGTATTGCATTGTTATGCCTTGCTCAGTTCCTGTCAATTTCCCTGCTGTAATTTGTTTACCCTTCATGCCATGTTGTTTATCTAAGGAGATCACCTCTAGTGAACTATGGACCCTGGTCCAATCTTTACCATTGATACATCCTCCACTGTTACCTGTTTACTTACTGCAAACCATTATCTTCCACACCATACGTTTAATCCTTTGTTACAGCAAACCGGTGAGCTTGACAACCTCACTGATTCGTTGGGGCAAAGTATTGAGTTTGTGTTGTGCAGGTTTCCACGTTGCTTGCAACACCTTTGAGACGTTTCCTTCCTCCTACTGGTTCGAGAACCTCGGTTTCTTACTGAGGGAAAACTTGCTGATGTGCTCATCACACCATCCTCTTAGGGTTTCCAACGAAGCGTCCCACGACAAGTGTTGGGCGCCATCAAGATCATGTAGAGCTTTAGTGTCCAGCTCCTTGGATTCACAAATGACTTAGAAGTATAAATTATTTGTAAGAGTATAAGGAGTAAAGCTCATCATGTCAATACATGATGATGGATATGAAGAAGTAGTATATCTAGGAAAGGAATTCCTTAATTAGAAGTCAATGCTTATGAAGCATGGAAAGATAGGAATTCTTGACAAACATTCAACCATAGCTCTATAACAAGATTGATATCCCATTCCAGATGCTTAATCAACTATCCAAGTTCATAATTGTTTCTAGGGATAGTTTTCTATAGTCAATCACTTAAGAACATCCTTGTCACTTCAAAACATCAAAATCATATGTGCTTAGAAACAATAATTATCAATTCTTTCTCACAAGTCACCCTATAGAATAACCCTATTATTTTATTTTTAGATTTTGATATCATAGATGATCACAAACATGAAGGCAATATGTCATAGACTTTAATATTCATCCATATATATAAAAGAATAAGTATATTAAATTCCCTAAAACTCATGGTAATTATTTGTAATTCAAAATGCTAATTTATCTATTAGTTATTATCATCCATGCATAATTATATGACCAAGACTTTTATAAATGTTACTCACAACAAAAACTCTTAAGGGATTATTTGACAAAAGATAATGTATAGTCACCATTAGAAAATTTCCTTAAAATATAAATTATAATAAGGACAAAATTCCATGAATATAAACATAGTGTTTTCCCTAATAAGTTGATTATGTAATATATGAAGAAAATTCAAAACAAATGTTCTTGCAAAATGTTAAAGAATCATATATCCATAAGAAGAAAATGATAATAATAAGTTTATAAGATCTAAATGTAAACTTAAAATCCAAGTTGCTAAGAAAGATTTTATAATGGGTTTTATACACCATCAGAATACTAAAAGGTCTATAATATTAAATTTAGACTACTTAATATATAAATAGTTCAAATTAGAACTTGGAATTCATTTTAGAGAAGTTTAGGTATACAAGTTCATAAAAATGTTTAGCACATATTCACAAAGTATTACAAATTAAATTCAAACTTTAAATAGTTAAAGAAATATAAAACAGAATAAAGAGAAGACTAAGAAACAGAAAAAACATTCGCAATAAATCAAATCTAGCCCGAAGCCCATATTCTCTCTCGCCTATCTATCGCTCACGTGTAGCAGCATCATGCCCTATTGCAAGCTTTGCTGCACCCCATCAACAACCCACACACCGAGTCGTTAGAAGCTGACGACTGGGACCGGAAGAAGGACCGCAGGTTGAGTCTAGTAACAAGCTAGGGGGATATCTGCAAAACTTCGCCGTCATCGTCTTCCTCATCTATTGGAAGCAGCTGCCTGGCGCCGACTCCGCCGTTCGCCGCTGTCGATTGATACATCCAAAATGTATCTACTTTCTCAAACACTTTGTTACTGTTTCTTCTCTAAACTTGTGTGATTTGGATACAACTAACACGGACTGATGTTGTTTTTAGTAGAATTACCTTGGTGTCTTGTTTTTGTGCAGAAAATGAACTATCAAGAAAAATCGCGAAAAATATGCCAAAAATTATATTTCACTAGAAGATCCACGGAGCCAGAAGACGAGATGGAGACGAGGCCTAGGGGTCCCACAGACACCCCAGGCACGGGCCCATCACTGGCCACGCCTGGAGGGGGTGCAGCCACCCCAGGCACCCCCTCGGCCTCCCTCTGCGCCTATAAGTTGCCTTTCGACCTAAAAATTGGGGAGGGCGGTTCGATAGTTATCCAGAAAGAGTTCCGCTCCGCCGCCGCCATCAGAAACCAAGATTCGGATCCAGAAACTCCATTCTGGCACCCTGCCGGGACAGGGAATTTGGAGAGGATCATCGCCATCGTCATTACCAACGCATCTCCATCAACCACCGATGTTTCCCTCATCCATGAGTGAGTAATTTCCCGATGTAGGCTTGGGGATGGTAGGGATTGGATGAGTTCTATCATGTAATCGAATAAGATATATTGGGGGCATAGTGCCTAGTATCTCTATTAGTGCTATTTGACTTTGTTGCAACTTGTTGTGCTTAATGCTTGTCACTAGGGCCCGAGTGCCATGATCTCAGATTTGAACTTATTATTGAATCATTATGATAGTATTGTTTGTGATCTTATCTGCAAGTTGTGTACACATATCATTCTCCGGATCCAAAGGCCCCAAAGTGACAATAATTGGGATAACCGGAGGGGATGGCTGTGGTGTGAGGATCACATGTGTTCATGGAGTGTTAATACTTTGCTCCGGTGCACTATTAAAAGGAGCACCTTAATTGCCAGTAGTTCCCTAGAGGTCCCGCTGCCACGGGCTGGCTGGACAGAAAATGTTGTGCAAGTTCTCATTGCGAGCACGTATGACTATATTTGGAGCACATGCCTAGGATTGATTAGTACTTCGATGCTTGTTATTATTTATCTGCAATTCCCTAGATCTTGAAGTTACATGTTTAGACTCGTTCATGCACTACAAGGATTCCGGTCTATTGCAACAAAATTTATTGCTACAATTAACTTTTGTTGCAATAAAATACAATATTACCACAAAATTGTTGTTCGTGGCAGTAGGCCCTACTTGGTGCCACAATATAGTTTTGTCGCACTACGTGCCATTTTTGTTGCAATAAAGGTCATTTATTGCAACGAACTGCATCGTCGTGGTAATAAGGTAGCAATATTGCTACAACCATGGTTTGTTGAGAGAATTCGTTATTTTGTTGCAATAGATACTATGTATTGCAACAAAACAAACCTCTGTGGTAATATTTGGCAAGATATTGCAATAATTTTAGTCATGTCGCGGTATGCACAAATATTGTTGCAAAAAAATCCATTTTGTTGCAACAAATCACGAATTGGTCGTAATAGCGCACACTTTTTGCCTCAATTTTAATGTGTTGCGATAACTATTATATATTGCTACAAGTTGTGTATCCACGGTAATATGGAGAACTTTTTGCAACAATTCTCTATTGTTGCAAAAAATAACAAGATATCGCAACAATGTTTACTAGGTCAATGGCGGACATTCACGGGCGATCTTTCCCATAGCTCCGTTGGGAGTTTATTGCCAGTTTCAAATCTACGCTAGGCTTCACCCTTTATCTCCACGTGTCTGTGTCTTTTCCATCGTGTTCATCATCTCCCTTCTCAGCAGCCGGAGAGGATGGCCGAGAGAGGCCAAAGACTATCTACGACCGACGCGACAATATTAGAGGGGAAGGCGCCGGTTCGCCCCATTGGGATTTTTGGATCTGATAATTTTTTCAAAACGAAATAACCTTTACCAGAAAATTTTATTTACACATTATTTCAGCAGCATATATATTTCATATTGCTTTGAAACATTACTTTTCCAAATTTATTTGATTATTCTATACATTTTCTATAAAAAATCCCACCAAATAGCGTGGACTGTACTATGCGCCAAAACTTTTCCGCTGGGACCTGTGTCCCTCAAAAAATAATGTCATTTTTCCCACCAAATAATTTAGGGTGTGTCTTGCGCCAATAATTTTTGACCTTCCCGCTGTACAACCCTCACAAGTCATAACTAATCGCGATTAGGGCTCTAAACCAAATCACGGCATCGTCAGACGGATTGGATCTGACTCTCGTTTCTTCGCTCTCCGTCCTCACGACGTCAACTGTGGGAACCACCCTGGACTCCATCACATGGAGAAGTTCTTAGGTACTCCAATTCCTTTCTCCATCTCCTCCGCATGATAGTTTTGGTGTTTAGCGCAGCACCCCCTTTCCATCCTAGAAACGACCTCGCTGACGGACGCCGTGCAATTGCCCGCCTCGCTGTTCTACTAGAACAACCGCGGGGATGCAACATCCCCTCGTCGGCAACGGGTATGGGGGGGCGCTCACGGCAATGGTCAGGGCGACCCCAACCACGTCTGCCAACACGTCGTCGATCCCCCGGCTCGATTCGGAGCGGTATACGGTAGTCCACCGTCGAGCCCTGTAATGACGGAACGGTATACGCCTTGTTTCCTCTTTTCCTTGTCCATGATCCGATAATTTTTAGATGTAGCTGGATAATTTTAGACAGAGCTTGGGATGGCGCCCGATGGCATTTTTTGGTTCTGATTTCTATCTTGCTGGGTAGTTTAGCTTGATCTTTCTACCTGTAATCTCCAGATGGTAGTTTTGTTTTGTGTTGTTTTGTGCTGCGGCTCTGGTAGTGCTTGTGGTATTGCTGAGAAAACTATGTAGCCTGAAGGTTGGGGTTCAATAACTTGTCCACACAAGATGACTTTGAAGTGTTCTAAAAGATGCAGGAATAGCATAGATGCATAAATCTGGCAAATTGTTAGCCACTCAGCCATTCTGAACAAAACACATGCAAAGTCAGAAACCAGATTTACTGCATGGAACTTACACGAAGTGAATACGGATAGTGATTTTCAATATGCACATGATTCAACCTTTCTACTTCCGTGCATTCTTCTGGTATCTCATGTGCTCCTGAGATCATAATATCCTACCCCGCCATGCAATAGAAAATATACTCCCTCCTTTTCTAATCACCCCTTTTATCAAAAAAATAATTATGTAGTGTTCCTCTTCGGAAGTCATAGGAAGAAAATAAATGTGATGGTATGTGTGCTTCTGTCAGTATACTTCTAGTGGGTTTTCAATTGGAATAATGAATGATTTTGTGTGCCGCCATTGTGAATAGTGTAGTTAGGTGTCTGCTGCTGTTGTGGCTTATGCAGAAACTTATGGTGCCTAATTTTGTGTCGGTTGATATCAGTATTGTTGAAACCTTTTCTCAGTTGGAAAGGATGTTAGGAACATGCTTTTGGGTGTTATCGATGTGATATACTACACTTAGGGACAACTAGATGTTGACATGGCTGTAGAACTTGGGACTAGTAGAAAGATTTCGAAACTAAACATTCGGTCGGTCATTTTCTATTTGTGAGTGGACTCTGTTTCAACCGTGAGCTTGTTTCCAATAGACGAACATGTTAAAACTTTGAAAGATGCCAGTATCACTGCGTATGTAGAAATTGATTTTTTCAATTGAAAATTGCACTTGAATTTCATTGCCTTCTAAAATTATTTGATAATATGACATAATTTCATCTCGTTTCATCTTCATGAACTGGAAATATGATGGAAAGATACTAGATATCATCTATAGTTTTAAGTAAATATTTAGGAGGTCATTGACCGTGTCTGAGTAAAGGAAAAAAAATAATTCCGTACCTTAATGGCTGCTTTGATTGGCATAGGGCAAGCTGCGTATTATATAAGTTTCCTTCTGTGACTTTTTGACTATGTGAATATGCCCTTGCTCGAATTAAGGGGCCTCCCTATCCTCTCACAAATGTCATCATGTCCACATATTGGTGCAGCTGAATGTGAAAAATTATCCACTGAATCTTGATACGCAACCGTTCATGTGATCTCTTGTGGTTGTGATTGCAATGATTTTCTAGACAACAACTCACAACAAGCGATTCAATCCTCATCCATAAAATCTAACTTGTGTTTTTTACATAAAAATACTATTACTAACCTGGTTAGTTTAAGCCTGAACCAAATCATACTGAGCAGTTTCTCATATGTTGTACGTGTCATTTATAGTGTGTTATCAGATAGGATCTCTCCAAGTGTACGTCTTGGTTTAAGTATTGCATTTTGTTTAAAGGATTAATTTCTTTAATAATCCAGAGAGCAAATCTTCAACTCGTTTTTTGGGTCTCTTTTACTGTATATGCTACACATCTAGGTGCTTAATTTTACCTTTTTCCGTGAACTGAATGAAGTAATTGCCTCGGATTGATCTGGTTGAAATTGTAAAATGATTTAATCTGAACATGCAAAGGTTGTTTGCATAAGTTCAATTACAAAATATTTGCAGAAATGACTCGTCTTTCCCTACCTCGCCTGAAATAACTTTCGGCACCATGCTCTCTCACTGATCTCTCTTTTAGAACCTTGAATATTCAGATGAGGATTGTTATGCATGGTACAAGGATATGCAAAGTCTTTGATGTATTCTATTTTGTACTTTCTAATATATTTCATTTTGCAATTTCTGATGCAATAGTGTATGCCTGCATTATTATTGCGTTTATTGTGACATTGACTAAGTTTCTGATATTACCTACACAAGAGCACGATGGTGAATCCAACAGAAGAAATTGCTTTTAATCAACATTATTACTTCTTAATAAGCTATGTGAATGGTGCATAAAATCAATGCTTTGTCAATGCCAAGTCCCTTAATTGTTTTATGTTCAATAAGGAAAGGCTTTGTTCTCTTAACAAGGATGGAAAGTATAATAGCATACAAAAACCAACGTGAAAAAAAAGATCTGGTAAATTCTTTATGACATTTAATTTGTCTTTGACATTTGATTAGCATGGAGCATGCAGAGAGAGAAAACCTTGAGGCAAGGTTACAAGAAGATCGTGCTGAAAGAGAATGATTGGTGGAAGAGGAGCAGAGATCAAGAATGGAATTTGAAAAGAAATGATGTCAAAGTTTGCAAAAATGAGCCAACTGATGGGAACCCAACAGGTGATTATAATCATATGCTTCAAACTTATAAGATTTATTTTTCTTATTTGCATTGCTAAAGGTGCAGTTCTATTTGCAGATGGCTAAGAAAAAGACTGGCAAAGAAAATTGTAAGCCGAACTTACAGAATACTCTTTTACATACCCCTTGTACTACTGGAACTTTAGGTACAAGGCACAATTTAATTGCTCCAAATACGCTTATAAAGGCTTCAACATTAAATTCTTGAATGTTTCGAGAAATTGTAAGTCACAGCCTTGCCTCAACATAGTTTTTCTATCTAGCATGTGTGATTGGTGTTACTTTTGTGTTAGTAGAAGCTAAGTAATAGTTCTTTGCTAGCATATAAACACATATTTGAACTCTAGACGTTACTTTCCTTGCAAGATTCAGATGGCATAGCCATACTGCTTCGTGTAATATTGTTTTCGGTTTTTGTCCAAGCCTGGAGTTGTAACTTGCAGTGGTGTTAATTTGATTAGAAATTGTGAGCCTGGGAAGTTGAATTCTATAATTAGATGGGCAGTTCATGCACTTTAATTATGAGTTATACAAAGTTGATGCCAAAATTCTCTCTGAAATTTTGCTAGTAGTGTATGTTGATTAACCAGAATTCCCTCTGCCCTTTTATTTTATTTCTTGATTGACTGATGCAGGCTGTTGTTAGGAAAGAAAGAAAGAAAGTCAGCTAAGCCTAGTATGGCTGATCGATAGATAGAGAGGAGAAAACATGCCACTGTAGGTCAAATGGATTTTCATTTGTTTATGCTAGTGCTAATTCTAACACATATCAGTTTTGGTCATCTTGTGAGATATTGCACATGCTTGTACCGCTAGTAGGTAGCTGCTAGTTTAATCAAATTTCCTTACAACTTCTATAGCTATCCATGTTTATTTTGTTTTGAGTAGGCCATTAGTTTGCATGTTTATTTTCTTTTGGCTGGTAACTGTGAGGAAACAGCTCCACATCGCAAAGTTTATCATAGAGACCGTATAACTGTGTGTGCATGTTCTTGTGTGCGTACGCGTGTATGTACTACTGAAGTTTGTCAATGAGAAGTACAATGGACCTTACATAATTTTATGAAGTATGTTATGCTAGATTTATTAACTTGCTGAATAATTCTTCGATTTCTTGATTGTAGGAACCAAGGAAGTAACAGGACTAGACTTTAGACCAAAGACAGTTTAGTCGTGACACTTAATTAGGATGGCACATTTAGTATGTTGAATGATTGCTAAACTATATTTTAGTTTTATTTGATGGATATTTGATATGTGAACTCGACATTTATAAATCATGTATGGTTCGAAGCATGCAATTAAATGCCTGTATTTTTTCCGGTTACAGTTGACTATTACCATGACATATTCTGTGTTGCAACATGGTAGCACCACGAAAAATGTAGCGTTGCCACAAGATAATGATACAAACACATTGGGTTGTGGCGAAAGGTTAGTGCCACAAAAACAAGAGTTATTGCTGGAAGCTAATGCCATAACTGACTATTGCCATAGAAAGTATGCATCACGAAACAAGCATTGTTGCCCTAGGTTATTGCCACAAACGCGTATCGCCACGAACCAGTAATTGCCACGATTTTAGTATTTGCTGCATTAAGCTATTGCCACCAACCGAATTGTGGCAGCAAAGGCATGCTACCACGAGAAAAAACGTGGCAACTTGATCCATGACTGTTGCAATAACACATTTTACTACCACAATTGTTTTTTTGTGGCGATAACCTATTACCATGCGACCTTTCGCAACGGCTGGCAACGAACACCATGTTGTGGCAATACGTACTTATTGCGACAATTCGGCATTTATTGCGACAAAATACTTCGTTGCAATAGACCGGAATTCTTGTAGTGATGCAACGCCCATCCATCCATCCCTATGCCTACCGCACTCGAATTCTACTGTTACCGTTACTGTTACTATTGCTCCTGTTTCACTGTTGTTGTTGCTACTGATAAACTTCTGTGAGCAAGAACTATTTCTAGGTGCAGCTGAATTGACAACTCAGTTGTTAAGGCTTGCAAGTATTTTCTGGCTCCCCTTGTCGAATCAATAAATTGGGTAATACTACCCGCAAAGACTGTTGTGATCCTCTATACTTGTGGGTCATCAAGACTATTTTCTAGCGCCGTTGTCGAGGAGCATAGATTTATTTGTAAGTTCACTTGGATTTATTATTGTTCACTGCTACTCCTTTCATCATGGGGAAGTCTCGTGATGGAAAGTTCCCTATTTTACCATCCACTATAAGAAGAGATACAGTCCTAAACACCTATGCTGCTCTTGATTCACCGTCTGTTATAAGTAAGCTTGTTACACCACCACCACATACACATGCTACACATGCTGCTACTACTGCTGAGTCTGAAACTGCTTTTGATGCTTATGATGTTACTTCTACTGTCCTTGATGCGAGTGGTTCATTAGGTCCTTTTCTTGATGCTACTATGGCTAGTCTAGGAAATACTGAAACTCCTAGTGAAGACACTGTTACACCTGTTAGCTCACCTGAGGCTAGTGAGAGTTATGATATTAATGATGGTTACATTGAGTTCACTGATGATTTTGTTGAAGAGTGCCAAAACACACATGGTACTAGTTCTATTAAGAGTCTCCTTGCTAGATGTACTATTATGCCTAATTTGTCATCTGATACTAAGTTTGTCACTTCTCCCATAGATATTAAAGATGAAGACTATGATTTCTCTCTTGATTTATCTTATTTAGATATTATTGAGAAAGAACATTTTTGTGGGACTGAAAATGAGAGAGTTGTGGCTCATATAAATGAGTTTTCTACTATGATTGCTTCATTCTCTAATGATTTTAAGATGCGCAAGTACTTTGTTACTAAGATCTTCCCTTTTTCACTAAAAGGATAAGCTAGGGCTTGGTTTAATAGATTACCTCCTGGTTCCATTGATAGCCTTGATTGCTTGATTGCTTATTTCTTTCAGAAATATTTTCCTCCCAATGCTAGACATGTTGCTTTGCGGAGACTTTTTAATTTTAAACAGGGAGAAGAAGAGAAATTACCACAAGGTTTTGTGCCTTGATTTATGCACATCTTGAATGTTCATTACCTAAGAACGAGCTTTTTGATATTACCTAATAATAAAGGACGAACAAAACAACGTATTGTCTACCAATGCCACCCCAATCTTCTATACTATTATTTGTCTTACCGTCATGATGGTTTGGTACGTCGGCGTACGCGATCGAAACATTTCCTGCCCTACGGAGACGTACGTGTAGAAGTTTGTTTGGAAGGAAAAACTAGAGTCCCTCTCATGTGGTCTTGTCACAGGCGGGGACGTGAAAGGCGCTTTAAAAGCAGCAGCAGGCGGCCGACCCTTGGTGGGACGCCATTCCCAACAACCTAGAACCCACACGTCAATAGATGGAGCGGTCTGATTTGTGCTTGTGCTGGTGACATGACGGTAAGACAAATAATAGTATTCCCTCTGTTTGGGATTATAAGTCCCGCGCGGATAACTAGGTTGCTATTTTGAACAACAAAATATAAATATTATAGCATAAAAATTATACCACTAAAAACTTTAGAGATTATATTTTCTAATGGTATAACTTTTGCAATATATAAGTTATATTTTATTGGTCAAATTAACAATCTAGGTATGCGCGTAGGCCCTATAATCCCGAACAGAGGGAGTATAGACACTACGGGAGAAGCTGAATACGCCGTCGACGTAGGCTGGCCCGACGGCTGCCGTCGGCGTATGGCCGTCGGCGTACTGCCCGTAGGCGTAGCCTCGTCTTCCGTCGGCGTAGAAAAGCCGTCGGCGTATATAGCTACGCCGACGGCAAAGCGTAGACCATATGGAGCCCATCTAGATGACTAACGGCCGTTTGGCTACGCCGACGGCTTTACCGTCGGCCTAGATTTTTTCAATTTTTTTTCCAATTTTTTTTTCAAATTTTTTTTTCAAATTTTTTTTTTCAAATTTTTTTCAACTTTTTTTAACATTTTTGTATTGTTTAACTTGTTAATCTCACATGGACATTTTTAATTCTAAGTATACTTAGTCTCAAGTCAAATTGCACAATTAGTCAAACTTCCCAACCGATCACCCATCCTAATACTACTCCAGCCCCAGCACGCTTAACTTCTTCGTTCCTTCCACATGAGCTTCCGACAAACAAACTAGAACTTGTTGTGAATATTATCATATCAAACCTATTAACCATTACACTATAATGTTAGACATATTTGTTTTTTTACATTTCATACAATTTTTTGAGTAAACAACAATAAATAAGTAATAATAATCTTGAATTCAAATAAAAATAAAATAAATTTTATTTATTTTGCTTTTTTTATTTAAATTTGAATAATTCATATCTATAAATCCGTAAATCACAATTCGACAAATAATATATCCAAATCGATCAGAAAAATGAGAGGAATCCAAATATGACATCCCTATCATATATTTAATTATATATCATAAATTTTAAATATTATACCAACTTTTGGCACCCCGCTTTTGGCACTCGAAAAATAAAAAATGGCCTTTTGGTGCGACGAAAAGGAAAAATTTCTCCTGCAACATTGTTCGCCATCCCATGATATACACGAGTGCATAATATGGGCACATTAGCGCAAACTATATCGCGATTCTAGCAATAACATTGGTCATTTGACCTGAAATCCAGAAAACCTCGATTGAGATAGGTCATTTTGTGAAGGGTTTTTTGAGACACGATCAATATATCAAGTTTTATATTTTTCCATGCAACTATGTCATATAATATGACACCACGCGAAAGTTTTGCATTGTTTCGACCGTTTTTTAATTTTTTATGCCCGTTTCAAACTATCGTCAAACTTCCTAAATCGAGGGGCATGATGATTCTTAGCTCGGGGACGAGTCTCACTAAACTTGCATTAGATATCTGATGAAATGGCATATTGTGAACCTAAAAATGATTTTTACAAAAAATCATGAGCAATATATCATGTACCTGTAGTTCAAATCTAACTCATTTCCTGCCGATTCAGCAGGAATTTGTCTTTTTCACGAGAGGTGAACGGAAGGTTTGAGATTCCTAGGTTGGGAAATTGTCCATTCAATATGGTCTAGTATTTTTGAAAAATGTGGTATTATCATTTTGAAACTTTCTTTTGGTGGTTGCTTTACAAAAACACCCCGTTTTTTGCACTCGGAAAATGAAAAATGGCTTTTCGGTGCGACGAAAAGGAAAACTTCCTCCTGCAACATTGTTCACCATCCCATGATACACATATGTGCATAATATGGACACATTATCTCAAACTATACCACGATTATAGCAATAACATTGGTCATTTGACCTGAAATCCAGAAAACCTCGATTGAGATAGGCCATTTTGTGAAGGTTTTTTTAAGACCCAATGAATATATCAAGTCTGGTATTTTTCCATAGAACTATGTCATATAATATGACACCACGCGAAGGTTTTGCATTGTTTCGATCGTTTTTTAATTTTTTATGCACATTTCAAACTATCATTAAACTTCCTAAATCGAGGGGCATGATGATTCTTAGCTCGGGGACGAGTCTCACTAAACTTGCATTAGATCTCTGATGAAATAGCATATTGTGAACCTAAAAATGATTTTTACAAAAAATCATGAGCAATATATCATGTACCTGCAGTTCAAATCTAACTCATTTCCTACCGATTCAGCAGGAATTTGTCTTTTTCACGAGAGGTGAACGGAAAGGTTTGAGATTCCTAGGTTGCGAAATTGTCCATTCAATAAGGTCTAGTATTTTTGAAAAATGTGGTATTATCATTTTGAAACTTTCTTTTGGTGGTTGCTTCACAAAACACCCCGTTTTTTGCACTCGGAAAATGAAAAATGCCTTTTCGGTGCGACGAAAAGGAAAACTTCCTCCTGCAACATTGTTCACCATCCCATGATACACATGTGTGCACAATATGGACACATTATCTCAAACTATACCACGATTATAGCAATAACATTGGTCATTTGACCTGAAATCCAGAAAACCTCGATTGAGATAGGCCATTTTGTGAAGGTTTTTTTAAGACTCAATGAATATACCAAGTCTGGTATTTTTCCATGGAACTATGTCATATAATATGACACCACGCAAAGGTTTTGCATTGTTTCGATCGTTTTTAAATTTTTTATGCACATTTCAAACTATCATTAAACTTCCTAAATCGAGGGGCATGATGATTCTTAGCTCGGGGACGAGTCTCACTAAACTTGCATTAGATCTCTGATGAAATAGCATATTGTGAACATAAAAATGATTTTTACAAAAAATCATGAGCAATATATCATGTACCTGCAGTTCAAATCTAACTCATTTCCTACCGATTCAGCAGGAATTTGTCTTTTTCACGAGAGGTGAACAGAAAGGTTTGAGATTCCTAGGTTGCGAAATTGTCCATTCAATATGGTCTAGTATTTTTGAAAAATGTGGTATTATCATTTTGAAACTTTCTTTTGGTGGTTGCTTTACAAAAATACCCCTTTTTTGCACTCGGAAAATGAAAATGGCTTTTCGGTGCAACGAAAAGGAAAACTTCCTCCTGCAACATTGTTCACCATCCCATGATACACATGTGTGCACAATATGGACACATTATCTCAAACTATACCACGATTATAGCAATAACATTGGTCATTTGACCTGAAATCCAGAAAACCTCGATTGAGATAGGCCATTTTGTGAAGGTTTTTTTAAGACTCAATGAATATACCAAGTCTGGTATTTTTCCATGGAACTATGTCATAATATGACACCACGCGAAGGTTTTGCATTGTTTCGATCGTTTTTAAATTTTTTATGCACATTTCAAACTATCATTAAACTTCCTAAATCGAGGGGCATGATGATTCTTAGCTCGGGGACGAGTCTCACTAAACTTGCATTAGATCTCTGATGAAATAGCATATTGTGAACCTAAAAATGATTTTTACAAAAAAATCATGAGCAATATATCATGTACCTGTAGTTCAAATCTAACTCATTTCCTACCGATTCAGGATGAATTTGTCTTTTTCACGAGAGGTGAACGGAAAGGTTTGAGATTCCTAGGTTGGGAAATTGTCCATTCAATATGGTCTAGTATTTTTGAAAAATATGGTATTATCATTTTGAAACTTTCTTTTGGTGGTTGCTTCACAAAACACCCCGTTTTTTTACACTTGAAAAATGAAAAATATGTTATACGAAAGTATTTGTATTTTTTATGTATTTTTTTGAATAAAAATATATAATATTTGAGTTTATATAGATATATCTTATTTTTCTGCAAATTTTGATATATTATATGTATTTTTCTGAATTTAAATGATTTAGTTATGATTTTTCTAAGATTAATATGGCAAAAAAAGAAAAATAGCTACGCCGACGGCTTTTGCCGTCGGCATAGGTCTGAAACCTAAGCCTTGCCGTCGGCGTAGACTTGACGCCGTTGCTCTGCCATTGGGCTACGCCGACGGTCATGTTTACGCCGACGGCGGCCGTCGGCCTATTTATTCTACGCCGACGGCAAAACTGGGCCGACGACCCGTCAATCTACGCCGACGGCCCCGACATTTTGTCGTCGGCGTATAAAAAGGCCGTCGGCCTATTTAGTTATTCCCGTAGTGAGACCAGGCGGGGTGGAGCACGCATGCAGGGTAGCACCGAGTAGTGGAGCGAATGGAGTGCATGGCCAGCTTGGCAGTGTGCTCGCCGGCTCGCCTCTGCTTGATACAATGCTAGCTATATGGCAACAGAATCGGGACGTAGAGTCTGGCACCTGCTAGCTAGCTAGCTGAGTGCCGTCTCTGCCTCGGCACCCGTCGCCACCACCCGCGGTCGTCTCCATCCCGCTGGACGACCTTCTCCCAAGCATGTTCCTCCTACAGATCCGTACGATCTTCCGTCGGTCGACCTCCTCCCGACCACCGAACTCGCCACCGCTTTTGGAGACCTGCTTCAGTGTCCTAATACCAGCATGTCCATATTCTCGCTGCTCTTCCATGCCTGATTGTTTCGTCGTCCACCAGCTTATCTTTCCTGTCCATGAATAAGCAGAGGAGAGGCGTGACCATGTTGCCGCCCGCTGACGGCACCAAGCTGAGCAAAGGCGGCGCGGCAACTACTGGACCACAAGCACGGTAACTCCGATGCCCAACTCTTATTTCCTCCACTCTAGCCCTAGCTTTTCACTTATGGTTCTCCTCTGTTGAGGTGTAGTTTCTGTTGCCGGGCAGTAAAAAGTTTATAAGTTTAACAACATCATGTGAGAAGCAGCAAATACGTCTGTGTGCTCGGTGCTGCTATAATAATGAATATACGAGCTCACAAAAAATGGTTGTGAGGATACGAGATGGACCTGCGATACATACGGTATGGTGCTTGCAAAATAATAATAAATCTCTCTTTTTTACACAAAGAAATCATATGGTGAACAAACAATCGATCAGTAGTACATGTGAGAACAAAAATTTAGATGTGTTGGATGTTCTTATTTTCTATAGCCAAGACGTTTGACATCCTCACAATCCATCGCCAAATTTGTGTTATAAAATATAACTGTGACAAGTGACTATGAATTAGATGCATTGGAGTAGGAATTAGAGGGGCATAAACAATTGAAAAGAAGCACAACATGCAAGAAATTTTATGTCCTTAGATTTCAGGATTTATATTCCATAGCAACCCACGTGCACTATACTAGTTTATTATAATGGACTAACTGATGATTCTAGGATATACCTAGATAGTTTTGCTGATTGTGTTTTTAGAAAAAGAACTCCTACAGATGCTGAAAAATTAATGACTAAAATAAGCAAGAATTATGATAATTGGACTTCAACTGAGCTGAATGCACCTAAGCCTATTACTCCTGAACCAGTTATGCTTGAACCAGTTCCAACACCAATACCAAAGAAGAGGAGAGTTATTGCATTAAATGATGAAGTGATGAAGGAAGCTAAGAAATGTCTAAAGGAGAAAGGTATTAGAGCTGAAGATGTGAAGAATCTACCTCCTATAGAAGAATTATGTAAGCCAATTCCCCACTCAGCTAATATTGAGGTACACTCTCTCCAACACTTTGATGAAGGTGATATTTCTTATGGTAAGCCTCTTGATAAATGCTTAGAGGAACTTGACATATTTATTGTTAAACAAAGGCATTTTAATAAACAAGTTCAGAATCATTTATTAGAAAACTCTAGAGCTATCAATGAGTTGAAAGATATTGTGGAAAGAACTTCTAATGATATTAAAACGCTTTATAAACACTTTCAAATGGTTCAAACTCAACTTGATCAACTTGCTAAGGTGCAGAAGGATATGGTAGTTAATGCTTCAGGAGATAAACATGCTTATGGAATTAGAACTAGGAGTGGTATAGCTACTCAAGATTCTTTATATCCTGAAGGACACCCTAAAATAATAGAGCAGGATTCCCAACAAGGTGAAGATAGTGGTAGTCTTCGTAAGAGGAAGAAAAAGAAACATAAAGTAGTTAAGGAACCACTTGAACCTGCTGTAAATCCTAATAGTATATTTATCTCTGATGCTAAAACTGAGAGTGATAATGATAAAAATGATACTCCTGATAAGGAGGAAGGTAAGGAAGAACCTGAGAAGTACAGTAAGAACACTAGGTACACAAAGGAAGATTTTATTGCTAATAAACATGGAAAAGAGAGAGAACCTTGGGTGCAGAAACCTATGCCTTTTCCAGGTAAGAAACACAAGTGAAAGGAGAAAGAACACTATAGCAATTTTTGTGAGTGGATGAAGCCTTTATTCTTGCAAATTCCTTTGACTGATGCTATTAAATTGCCTCCTTATTCAAAGTATATGAAGGATATTGTCTCAAATAAAAGGAAGATTCCTAATGAGGAGATTTCTACTTTGCTTGCAAATTACTCCTTCAATGGTAAGGTTCCAAAGAAACTTGGTGATCCAGGTATACCAACTATTCCTTGCTCCATTAGGAATAATTATGTTAGAACTGCTTTATATGATTTGAGAGCTGGGGTTAGTGTTATGCCTTTTTCTCTCTACAAGAGACTCCAGCTAGAAAAGTTGATACCAACTGATATATATTTGCAAATGGTTGATAAGTCAACTACTATTTCTGTTGGTATATGTGAGGATGTTCCTGTTCAAGTTGCTCATAATTGCATGGTTTTAACTGATTTTGTTGTGCTTGAAATGCCTGAAGATGATAATATGTCTATTATTCTTGGGAGACCTTTTCTTAATACTGCAGGTGTTGTCATCAATTGCAATCAAGGAAAAGTAACATTCAATATTAATGACAAAGAGCACACTGTCTATTTCCCCAAGAAGGTTGTTAAGAGCTATTGCCTGAATTCCATTGAAAATATTGAGAGCACCAAGGTTGGAGAAATATATTGTCCCATTCTATAAGAAAATTTTGAAACTATTATCATTGGGACCATTGCTATCAAGTATGAGGTAACATAATTGTAACACCCTCGCCTGATAAGGCTGAGTCCATGTGTATAGTGCCAATCCCTGGATCGGTTCACTGGCACACACAATACAAAATGATACCAAATATAACTGTACATCATAAATACAATGAATATGATCCAGAATTTACATTATATTACAGCGGAAAGCATACAAGGTAGATCTCCATCCTTCAAATGTGCCACAGGCGAATAATTGTTGAGTAGAGTCTCGCGACCTATGAACGATCACTCAGATACGACATAACCTGCAACATGAAACGTAGCAGCACCGAAGGGTCAATACATGGAATGTATGGCAAGTAGGCTAAAGTGGTTAACAACAGATCTATCAACTACATGCTTATTTGGCCAAGTGGAGTTTAGGCTCATTTGCATAAAGCAATAGTTTTATCCTATATTTTGTAACAAAATAGTTTTCCAATACGATAAATAGGACACTCTGGTTCACTCCCAGGTGCTCCTACCCAATTAAGTTCACCCAACAAGTTTTAAGCATCAAGAAATAAGGATGAGCGAGAAATATAGCATCAGTATCAGGTCGCTCTTGTCCATAACCGGAGACACAGCTAAGCACTTAGTTTATACACCCTGCATGGGTTAGTACACTTTATCCATGTGACTTGGCCAGCCCAGCTCGTACCACCACTCTCATATTGGGTGATGATAGGGAGAAGTCCAAGACGAGACAATTCGGGAAGAGCTTCCCAAACCCATCCACGCACCGTACCAACCTACACTATTCTACATCTCTGTCTACGTAGGGTTCGAGTCGCCACAACCTACTAAGTCCGGCCAGCCACCCACTCTTACTGGCACATGGTTGCACACGAAAGCTACCAAATAAAGAAACCAATCCTTTCTCAGTGTCCTAGGCGGCATTCCCCACCAATATCTTCACTCTGATGACCCAATCAATGCCATTCAGCCCAGGTGGTTCATTAAAACATGTTGGTTTGTCATTTAGCAAAACATAAGCCTTTTAAAACATATAAATTTTCATGATGTGATTCCCTTCCTCGTCTAAATAGCATAGCTAAGCAATCTACCAATACGATGGCTCATAAACAAGGAATGCTAGGGAATAATATGGGACATAGCATAGAATGTACACATCAATTCCTACATATGCAACTATGAAAACATCTATAATGCATAGGAAAACAGTAGGACATTTATGACCAAGATAGCACCACTTGCCTTTTGTTGTAGATATAGTCGATTAGATAATCCTCACAATCCTCTTAGATATAATGGTTGCACCCGTCATAATTGCAATACTTGCAATCATAGTAGTTGCACTCACAGTAGTTGCACTCCTCGCAATCTAACGTTTGAAGCAAACACAACAACACAACATTCAAAACATTGCAATCATGCAACAATACAGTAAAACAATGATGAGCAAATGCATCATGATGATTTAATGGGTCACTCTTGTTGTATTTAATGTTATGAACATTATTAGATCACATGATGCATGTGGAGAAACATTTAATACACTAAAGCATTTATTATTAAAGTTATATCGATTTAATATGGTTTATCTCAATTTAATTGAACTATTGATGTTTTTATCGTATTAAATTGTGAATTAAATTCTACTGGATAGGTGATGCAATTTAGAGACAGTAGCAATTTGAATCACCTAAAAAGGAGTTATAGTCATTTTCTTATGATTAAAATACTATTGCAATGAGCTTATAGATTTCTGTCTGAATTTATATTTTAACTGTAGCAAATAATTTGGCACGAAATTTCTTTGGATAGATATTATCAATACAAAACAGTACCAATTGGTTTCACTAATTTTGGAGTTCTGGTTAATTTTTTATGATTTAAATACTAGTTAAAGGGTTTAAATCATTTAACTTATTTACTTCGACTAAAATTATATCTAAAGATAGATAAGTGTTATACATGAAACAAGGATTACATAGACATATTATTTGTATTTTTATGATCTATAAATATTTTAATATGATTTATTTACTCCAAATAGGCCATTAAACCATTTAAATTACTGTAGTAAATATGTACTGTAACAGTATATTCATATTCTACGTACTTTTCTGAATCCATTGATATATTATTTGCAAATTTTGGACTTACAAATATTTTATATGCATTTTACAAGTTTACATGATTTTTTGCCTATTTAAACAATTTTCTGAAAATAGCAGACAAACACGATGACGTCGCATGACCTGGTTGGTTGCGCCGGCTGAGTCAGTGTTGACTGGCAGGCTGGCCGGGTGACGACGTAGCGAACGATAATTGGTTGATACCTCTTCGTCAACCTGATCTGATCTCGCGCGTCCTCTTTCAATCCGATGGCTGGGAAGGAATCCTTCCAAGCTCACCGTGTGTTGGAGGTCAGTGGCGGCGGGTGGCGGTCAACGATGGCGGTGACGGTCGGACGTCAGCATCGGAGAGCCTTCTAGGGGTCGCCGGCGATGTAGAATACTACCACGAGAAGCGTGCGAGGAAGGGGGTCTCGATGGAGTGAAAAAACTTGATGCTCTCTTCCTGCAGCGACTGTGATAGGCGGATGGAGGCGACGAACGATGACGATGCTCTGGCGAGCAATTGGAGGCGCTCCGGGGCTGCTGCACAAGGGTAAAAGCGATGATAAGAATCGGGTGAGGACGGGGAGTAGCTCAGGAAGAAGAAGGGAGGCAAGGGGTGCTCGAACCCTTCGGTTCGAGATGGACTCCGAAGCTCTGGCGGCGGCAGGATCGGTTGAATGCGCGCGGTGGCTAGGGTTTGCAAACTCATGAAAAAATCGCAAGAGGAGAGAGAGGGGTGTTTATATGGGGCGAATCTTGGCAGAGGGGCAAACATTCGCGCCGAATCCGTGATTTTTCTGGGACGATTCGGGAGTTGGGGATGAACACGAGTTCACCCTGTTCTATCGGGAGCTAGGGGATGACGGGGCAGGGCCCACACGACAGAGACACGAGGGAGCGGGTTGGGCGCTGTGCGGCTTTTGTTGGGCTGAAAGTGGGCTGGTGGCTGCTGCCGCTCTGCGCTTGCCGCTGCACTGTAGATAGGCACGGGCCGGCCTGGGAGGTTAGGTCTAGTTTTTTTTCTATTCTTTTTATTTTATCTTTTTTTATTTTCAGTTTAGTATTTCTTTTATAGTTTTTGTTTTAGGGCTCCAAATTGAACCAAATCAATTTCTAAAAATTTGTAAATTTCAAACCAAGCTTTTAGGACATTAAGGAAACTATTTAATTCCCATAAAAAACATCAATTATTTTCTTTGTTTTATAGAGAATTATATTCCTTTCTTACTTAAATCATATGTTTTTCATATCTGCTCCAAAACCATTCAAAACACTTCCTATTGTTTTATAAATATGCCCTATACCAACATACCCATTCATGAATGTCTTTTCCAAGTTCTTCTATGGAAAACCATAGGTCTTTGGTTCCACTTAGAATGGAAAAACCCCATTTAGGGTATTGGATAGTCATTTTTGCATGATAGAATTTTTCCTTAGGGTTTAAGTGCAATGGTGTTCATGCATGCTTCATGATTTTGAATTTTGAAATCTTGCACACCAATTCTATAATCCATAATCAATCCATGCCCTTTTGCCTATATGGATACTTAGGCCAGAACAAAACAATATAAGGTTTTGAATCAAGGTTGAGAGGATTTTCAACTCAAAAAAGTTTCTTCTCTTTGAGAATTTTCAACCAAGTCAAACAATTCAACCAACTTATTTTATTTATTTCACATTCCAAAATTAGGAGAATTTTGGGATGTGAAAATAATCACCTTGTGGAATGCAAAGTTTTGCTTCATATAACATTGTTTTGGTAACAAGAATTGATCAACCTTGTTAACAAAAGGATTTTAATGAACAAAATAATGTTTCCACTGTGGTTATACTTGCTTTATTTTACTTTTATCCTTCCTAGTATTTGCCTTTCTTTTGCTAGCTTTGGTTTTGTTAGTTGTTTGTTTGTTAGAGTTTCTTAGAGCTGCTGTAGTTTGGATTTTGGTTTGCTTTTGCTTCTTCTGAAAAAAAACTTTTCTGCTAGAAAATCAATTTTCATAGCCTGAAAATTGGCCAAAAATAAAGTTTCCCAAAAAATCCCAGAAAATTCAAAATAATTTTTTCCTCGAAAAAAGGGGCAGAGAGGCACCTGAAGTGACCCAGGGGGCACCCCAGGCCACCACACCCATGGTAGGCACGACCTACCAGGTGGCTGCGCCTGGGGGTCTGGCCCACCTGGGGCCCTCCAGGCTGCCTCCTCAAAGCCATCTTCTTTATCTCTCCCAAAAAACACCAGAAAACTTTCTCAAGCTCGAGTTATTTCTGTTCTTGCTCGCGATTTTCGATCTCCTTGTTCAGCCCATCTCAAGTGCTGATTTTTGGAGGGATTGTTCCTTGCAAGGAAGATGAGTGCTTATCCACTGAATCAATATGACTTAATGGTACATGAGCCAATGAAGGTTCATCGTAAGGAGGCAGTTTTTCCTTCCATATATCCATGCCATGAATTTATGAGAGCTGCGGGGATCCTCTAAGATTTCCAAACTATGGTTACAAATGCAGGGTTGGAACACTTTGTTGAAGGTGAACCATTTCAATATGTTAAGATAACCGTGGATTTTATGCAGGATTTCCGGTTCACTTGGTTTACTTCTAATTCCATGGTCCATTACAAAATATATAATATACTTGCCGACCTGCTATTTTCGATCTCCTTGTTCAGCCCATCTCAAGTGTTGATTTTTGGAGGGATTGTTCCTTGCAAGGAAGATGAGTGATTATCCACTGAATCAATATGACTTAATGGTACATGAGCCAATGAAGGTTCATCGTAAGGAGGCAGTTTTTCCTTCCATATATCCATGCCATGAATTTATGAGAGCTGCGGGGATCCTCTAAGATTTCCAAACTATGGTTACAAATGCAGGGTTGGAACACTTTGTTGAAGGTGAACCATTTCAATATGTTAAGATAACCATGGATTTTATGCAGGATTTCCGGTTCACTTGGTTTACTTCTAATTCCATGGTCCATTACAAAATATATAATATACTTGTCGACCTGCCTTTTGCTGATTTCTGTGCAGCAATTAGAGTACCTCAGTGAGGATCTTGTGAGAAGATCAAGGAGAGGCCCAAGTCACTTATGGATTTATATGCTGATATTTGCCAAGGTTTTTACTTCTCAAAGGAAAGTGGTAAAATTCGGAACATTCAGCTCCCAGCTATTAGATACTTTGCCTATTTCATTACCAAGTGTGTTCTTGCTAGAAAGATTGCTAGAAAGTTGTCTTCTTTTGATCTAGCTTTTATCGCAGCTGCTTTGAATAGGAATAGATCTTATAGCTTGGGTGCTCTAATAGCTCACCGTCTCACCACCAACCGTGAGAAGGGTGGAATTTGTGGAGGTCTCATTGCTTCTAGGTTGCTAGCTTTCCATGGTTTAGAGCCTCACTATTCAGATTTTCAGTTCCCCATAGAGAGGCTTGATATTGAATCCATGATTCAGCACGGTTTTGTTTCCTTGGGGTCTAATGTTAGAAGTATACCGTATGAATTATCTTTTGCCCAGCAAGGTCGGAGAAAGAGTAGGACTGAGAAAATAGTTTATTTTCCTGCACCTGCTTTGTTTAATTTTGATAACAGACAAGGATGGTCGCTTATTGAGGAGGAGGTTGCACATATGTGGCAGAACTCTCCCAGCAAGAGGATAATGTTGAAGAGGATGCTGAAGACAATTCGGTTCAGCCCTCTAACTTGGGAGAGTCTTCATACCAGCAGCCCTCATTTGATTGGAGCGCGTATTCTTCTTCATCGCAGGTGCCTAACTATGATTATTCCTATGATGACGCACCAGCATGGGGGTACTATCTGTGCTATTAAGCCCCACTTAGGCCAAAAGCCTAAGCTTGGGGGGAGGTATACCGACATCACACACTCATATATATATCACGTTCGGTCGGTTTTTTGTATATCCATTGTTTTCGCTTTTTTTGTTGCTTCTTTCTTAAAACCCAAAAATACCAAAAATATTTTCGTTGTTTCTCTTTATTTGTTTATTTGCTTTGGTTTTCCTTAAAAGAAAAATCCAAAAAGATTTTTCTTTGTTTGGTTTGATTTTTCTTTGTTTGTTTTTGCTTTGTTTGCTTTCTTTAAAAAATTCGAAAACACCAAAATATTTATTGTTCTTCTTTGGTTTTGTGAGTTCTTTGCAGGGTTCCGCCATCCTCAGTGGATTTTGGTTTCATATTATTATTCAAGTCACACAAGTGAAGGGAAATAATGAAGATTAAGACAACTCGATGTGTGATAAGAGGCTGGTAACGAAATCTATTTGTTTCATTCTTGTACATATACTCTTCATTGTGAGCATGCTTAGCCTATTTGTGTAAGGTGTATGTCATATGGATGCTTAGTAATTCTTGCTTGTATATGATTAGCTCCAGCTTGCTAATAGTTTGTAGCATGTCATATGCATGTTTGCTTGCATTGTTTTATTCATACTCTAGTATGACATTGTGGTATCTTCCTCTGACTGTTCATTTCAATCGACTTGGCACATGCTCACGCATGCATATGACTAATCAAAGTCAGTAAGCCTCGATGATTTATTTTTCCTCAGAGTTCTTGTATCACTTTCATGCCATAATTAGTCATGTTTTGTTGCAAGCATGATTATAACAGTTATTGCTCTCTCATTTGTCGCTCCCTCTCTATTGCTAGCCTTCATTTGCACTGAGTATGTGCTCTACATGTGCTTCCAACTCCCGAAAACCAATATTTCCAGCTGCGTCCAGCATACCTACCTATTAGCACCATTTGCTACTTCAGTGCATATTTTATATATGCCATGTTTTCTTCCAAAATAAAATGTTTGTCTATTTTGAGAAAGTTAGTTAGTAAAGCTCTCACGAACTTGATGGCACACTTTATTCTTTGCGCTTAATAATTCTGAACCATCGTGACCTATCCATGAAAGTTATATGCTTGCTAATTATATGCTGGGAGTCAGCAGAACCGTGCTGTCATGGGGAACACTTTCAACACTTTTTGGATATCTCATCCAGTTGATTCCTTGCTCTTTTGTTTACGGATGTCGACGATGTGAAATAAAAGGGGAGGTTGTGAGTTCATGAAGTTTATACATTGTGTTAGAGAAACTCCTGGGCCGCTAGCCTAAGCCATGCTTAATCATGGTGGAAACTTGCGGCATCACGATAATGAGCATCTATGAAGCATCCTCAATAAAAAGCTATGCATATGGTAAATAAAAAGATTGTTGAGATGCTCATTGTCTGCTTCTTGTCATTTTGGTTATGGGAAAGCTCATGTACCATGTGCAAGGGGTACCCCGTTGGCGGTTCTCGATGATATGCATGTATTTATAATGACAAGAACTTTCAGCTGACCAAAGTTGAGTAGCATGCGGAGCGACCCTCGTACTCAAGGGACTTGGGATTTCCAGTTTATGGTCTGTCAAGCATATGATTCAGAGTGGACCTCACTTTCACCTTAACCACATGAAGATGCCTATGATAGGGGCAATGAGAGCTCAAAGCTAATGAGTACCTTTCTTTCAGCATTTGGAAGCCTTTCAAACCTTTCAAAACTATTTTCACAAATTTGTTGAGTCACCACTTATTCTATGAGCACCTTCTTGAGAGCATAGTTGTAATTCTTGTGTTTGTTCCAAAACTTGGTTAATTATGTCATGACTTTGATGCTTGTATCTCTGATATCTTTACTTCTAGTCTTCATGTGAACTTCAGAGGTGCCTTGGCATTTATATTGTGCTCTTCAAACAAAGGCAAGCGAGATACCATTCTATCATACCTTATTATGAGCAATGCAATGTTGCTTATGTTTATGTTTCATGCTACTTATTATTATTGAATTGGTTTCTCTTCATAGCTTGCAATGACTATTGAGTAGACTTAGTTGCATACTCTTTATTATGAATTGTCTAAGCATATACTCCTGTGCTGAGAATATTTACATCATATGAAGCAAAGTGTTCGTGAAAGTTCTTTATCGCACTCAGTTTTCAACTGAATTGCTTGAGGACAAGCAATAAGCTAAGCTTGGGGGGAGTTGATACGTCCAAAACGTATCTACTTTCTCGAACACTTTGCTATTGTTTCTTCTCTAAACTTGTGTGATTTGGATACAACTAACACGGACTAACGCTATTTTTAGCAGAATTACCTTGGTGTCTTATTTTTGTGCAGAAAATGAACCATCAGGAAAAATCCCGGAAAATATGCCAAAGATCATATTTCACCAGAAGATCCACGGAGCCAGAAGACGAGACGGAGAGGAGGCCTGGGGGGGCCCACACCCACGCCAGGCGCGGGCCCACGACTGGACGCGCCTAGAGGGGGTGCAGCCACCCCCAGGCACCCCCTCGGCCTCCCTCTGCGCCTATAAGTTTCCTTTCGAACTAAAAACCGGGGGGAGGGGGGTTCTATAGTTTTCCAAAAAGAGTTCCGCTCCGCCGCCGCCACCAGAAACCACGATTCGGATCCAGAAACTCCGTTCTGACACCCTGCCAGGACGAGGAATTTGGAGAGGATCATCGTCATCGCCATCACCAACGCATCTCCATCAACCACCGATGTTTCCCTCATCCATGAGTGAGTAATCCCCCGCTGTAGGCTTGGGGATGGTAGGGATTGGATGAGTTCTATCATGTAATCGAATAAGATCTGTGAGGGTCATAGTGCCTAGTATCTCTATTAGTGCTATTTGAATTTGTTGCAACTTGTTGTGCTTAATGCTTGTCACTAGGGCCCGAGTGCCATGATCTCAGATCTGAACTTATTATTGAATCATTATGATAGTATAGTTTGTGATCTTATCTGCAAGTTGTGTACACATATCATTGTTCGGATCCAAAGGCCCCAAAGTAACAAAAATTGGGATAACCGGAGGGGATGGCTATGGTGTGAGGATCACATATGTTCATGGCGTGTTAATGCTTTGCTCCGGTGCTCTATTAAAAGGAGCACCTTAATTGCCAGTAGTTCCCTAGAGGCCCCACTGCCACGGGCTGGCTGGACAAAAGGTGTTGTGCAAGTTCTCATTGCGAGCACGTATGACTATATTTGGAGTACATGCCTAGGATTGATTAGTACTTGGATGCTTGTTATTATTTATCTGCAATTCCCTAGATCTTGAAGTTACATGTTTAGACTCGTCCATGCAATGCCCGTCCATCCATCCCTATGCCTACCACACTTGAATTCTACTATTACCACTACTGTTACTATTGCTCCTGTTTCACTATTACTGTTGCTTTTCTGTTGCTACTGATAAACTTCTATGATCAAGAACTATTTCCAAGTGCAGCTGAATTCACAACTCAGTTGTTAAGGCTTGCAAGTATTCTTTGGCTCCCCTCATGTTGAATCAATAAATTGGGTAATACTACCCGTGAATACTGTTGCGATCCCCTATACTTGTGGGTCATCATCGATGCGATTTGTGTCCCTATCGCCGTCATCTAGGAGGATAAGAAGGTGTAACATCCCAAAAATACTAAACTTGGATCATCAAACTCTAATCATTAAATTTAGGGTTAACAAAAACTTTTCTAAAATAAAATGAGATAGCATGCATGTGTGTATGCATCCCATTTTGAATTCTTTTGAATTGCCTTGTTTATGTGTTTCTTTGCTTGTAAAAGGATTCTTAGGTGAAATAAACATCATCTAAACAATCCCCACACTTTTCCCAAAGACAAATAAATCAAAACAAACAAAATGAGTGAATGGTCATTCTGACCAATTTAACTCCCATGCCTACTTTGGCTGTCTCTAACTTTCAGAACTTAACAGAAACTTGTTTGGATCTTTGCACCCCTTGATAGTACTCATAACAAAGTATCAAGGCCCACCTTGTGATCATCCAGAAACATTCAAATGCATAGTTTAAAGGATAGTTTAAAATTGAATCTATATCATATGGGAAGATCCCACCTTTTTCAAAAACCACTCAAACAAGCTCAACTTTCAAAACCCAAGCATCTACAGACTCACCAGCACCTACCTAGCACACCCACCAAAAATATTTTCAAAATTCAAAACTTGAATTCATGCGGCCATTTCATCAAACACCTTGCAGATTCAAATCAACAAAATCACAAACACTATAGTGTGCAGTGTTTTGTGCCTAACTGGTTCCCTCTCTAGCTCACAACAACCTTAGTAGATCATCTAGCAAACTTAACTAAGCACTAGCCCCACTATAAGCTTCGCAATGTCATCAATGGTGAACAGCCGAGCCTCACCATGTCACCCCAGTGTGGATAGCAAGCTAGGAGCAGCACTAGCCTCGCTAACCTTGTTGGGAGCAAGATAGCACCCCACCGCCACTCCCTGTCCAGCGCTCGAACCTTGTCAGCCCCTGGACCACACGCACAGACCGTGCCCAGCTCGCCAGCAACCATGCCGAGCGTGCGCCAGAGCGCCACCCTCGACACACGCCCATAGACCGCGCGCCGTCCTCGCCGCGTGCATACGTGATCACCACCGTCCCAGGAGACCGCCAGACATCCCCGTTCGCCGTCCCATGCCTCACAACCACCGCTCGTCGTCGAAGATGCCGCCTCTGCCGCGCAGAGCATCGCGTGTTCCCGACCGTTTTCCACCGCCCCTACACGCGCATTAAAGCCGTAGATCATCGCCAGGAGACCACCGACCGATCGCCACCGCCGGTCATGCCTCTAGCAGCCCGTAGCCATGTCGCCACCGTCGCCTGCCCATTCCGTTCGGTATCGTTGTCGAGACTATAAATAGAGGCCACCCCAGCTCAAACTCTTCACACCATTCTACTCCCCTTTCCTCACTGATCGTTCCACCCCGTTCCCGGAGCAAGGCGAGCAGCGCATCGCCAGAATTTGGCCGAAACAGGCCGCCTCTGGAGAAGAAGGGGGCCAGCGATTGGAGCCACCCCAGGAGAAGCTGCCGATACCAGGAGGTTCGCCGTCGTCGATTTCGTCGTTCGCCCGCCTCGCCGACCCTCGCCTGAGCCCCGGTGAGCCCCCGACGACCCCCACCTGCCGCGTTAGGGTTCTGTCTCGCCGGCGCTGCCCGACGTGGACGATGAACCAGGGCCGTTAGATTAGAACAAGATCCCACGACTCACATTGCCCCGTACCTCTTCGCACCCCCTATCTCACTGACGCGTGGGGACAGCAACTTAACCAGCCCGCGTAAGCGCTGTGCTTCGCAGGCCGGCCCAGTATCGTTTCCCGCGCAGCCCACTCGTTTGAATTTGGATTTTTCCATTTTCATTCAAACACAGTTTTGTACCTAGTTTCAAAAATCAACACAGCTCGATTTAGTAAACCAAATTGAATGAAACAAATTTTGTTAGAAAGATATTGAAATGCTTAATCCAAGCCCGTTGGATTCAAATCATTTGAATCTATAGATCATCCTTGGTAAAAATAACAAGGCAGAAACTTTTCTATATTCAAACATTTTTCAAATTAAACCATAAAAGCTTTTGAGCTGATTCTAACTCTCAAAAATCACATTTGATCATACTTTTCAGAATATATAAAAACATTTGGGTTTACTTACAGAAATATTGTTCAAGTAATAAAAGAATGCCACATAGGCATTTTTAGTCACTTTATTTAAGTAAAATAAAAGGTTAAACCTTATTAAATTGTGACATCACTTTAAATCACATTCCCATGGACTAAAATATGTGGTGATGACATGTCTCAACATGATCCCATGTTTGGTTTGGAGAATATTAAATCTTAAGTAGTTTTTCAATGAGTAGAAATTACTTTTCTAAAAATAAAAGGAATTAAACCAAGCTTTAATCTTGTAATGTTAGTGATGATGCTAGATCATCTATAGGACCCTTTTGTGTGATGATTGAAAGTATTTAAGTATTGTTTGGTGATTGTGTACCTCGTATTTATTTATAGACGCTAGTACCGACCAAGGATACGAGGAAGAAGGATCTGCACAAGGCAAGCCAATACTTGCAACCACTGCTCTGCACAAGGCAAGCCAATACTTGCAAGATACTTTACCTATGCAAGCCTCATACTACTAGTTGAATGTACAAGCAAATACTTGCTTGTTACCATGCCAACTATATGCCTTAAGCATATATGATCATAACCACTTGATAAACCAATCCTAGTTTTACTTGCAAGCTTTATACTTTATTTCTTTATCAAAGCTAGTACTTAGAGCTTACTTAAGTGAATTGTAGATTCTAGAGAGATACTTAAAGGTTGCATAAAGAGCATAAAACTTGGCCTAAGCTAGATAATCTTTATGTCATCCTAAGGCACGAGATTGAACTTAGTTAAACTCCACTAGTTTACCACCCCTCATTAGTACTCACCCCCACTTGTAGATGCTAGTGCTAAGCATAAAACTTGATCAACTTAGTTGGGAATACTTGGTGGAAAAATGGTTATGAAAACCTTGGAATGATGGATCATTCTATTGAAATGTTTTGGACATGTGTTTCCGAACACCAAATGATTTATGGTGATGAAAATGTTGAGGCATGAGCCTTAGCCCTTTATAAAACTGATGGTTGTCTGGATGCGATACCATTTCAATTTTATCGTACAACCACAATACCCGAGAATTGGGTAGGGCTTGACTGGAAACTTATATCCCTTATTATTAGTTCCCTCACGACCAAGGTCTAAGCTAAGGCTACCTTGTGAAGATTGTCCACCTGTGCAGTACCCAAGATGACAGTTGGTCATGGTTGGGAGGCCAAACTCACAGGAGAGGTGCTTATACTAAGGCGTGTAATTGAAAGGTTAGGATTGATTATCCGCATACTGAGTATGGTGAATTTAGGATTTGTTCCTGGCAGATGTATCGAATGTTGTGGTGAAAGTGTACAATCTCTGCAGAGTGTCAAACTATTTGAATAGCCGCGTCCGCGGTTATGGATAGTTGGAGTGGCCATACTGTTCCCCTGTCAGCTATTTTCAAAATGACTTGTGAAATGAATTGAGACTTTGACTTGACCACAACAGAGTTGTGATATGAAATACAAGTTCCCACTTAGGTGTTATAAAACTTCAACTAGCTTTTTTTACTTCTAAGCTTAGTAGATGTAAATCTGGCTTTTTGCAAAACAACCCTAGAGCTTAGTGTCCTACTACAAAAACCCCCTTCACTTGTTAGTATTAGTTTGCGAGTACTTAAAGAGTACTCATGGCTTTGTCCCTGGCTATTCCCGTGGCCAGACTATGAAGAGGAGTACCTGGAGGATGGACCCCAGGAAGGTTGCGATAACTAGGATCATCTCCCATCGTCAGCATTGCATGTGACCCCGAAGATGGAGCTTCGCCTACGCTACCGTTATTATTACGTATTTTCGCTGCTTGAATTGTATTAAGAACTGGATCATGAGATCCTTATTTGTGTAAAACCTTATGTATGGTTTGTAATGGATGATGTACTGTGGTATCCAATTCTGTTTTGTCTCGCAAAAATGGTAATCCTGGGATTGCGATGTATGGCATAACAGGCATCTAGGATTAAAAATTCGGGTGTTGGCAGAAGGCCACACAGGTGTCCTCGATCATCCTCATCCCCATTTCCCTCTTCCTCGTGCGCTCTATCTATCTCTCTCTCTGAAATCCTCTGTCTCGAACCCTTGTTATAGAGGCCGATGAATTGTCACCGTTTTGCACAACCCCAGGTACCACCAAGCACGATCGCGCCTCCACATCGTCTTCCTAGTCCTTCCTGCCAGACCACGCAAGTTAGAGTGGTCATCATACCCAAATCAAGACCTCCTTCCCGAAGTCTGGCCACTGTCATCCACCTCGATTCTAGCCACGATTTGCTTTACCGGCCGCACCATCACGTTCCTGGTGAGCCACTGAGTCTTCTAGTATGCTCCAATATTTTGATTGCTTCCTGTATCGTCGCTGCCATGATCGCCTGCAAGCGTCGCCGCACGAGCTCGCTGCCGACCACTCTCTAGTGACCAAAATAGGGCCGCTCTAGTACTCCTAGAGTCGTAGTCTCGTCACGATTCCAGTACCACCATTCACGCTTTCCTGGGGGATCTAGTTCGTCGTCGGCGACCATCTGTTGGCGATGGACGCCGTGCTGACGTCACCTCGACGTCATGTATGCGTAATCCGCGGCCACCTCAACGGATTTGAACCAGTAAACTCCTATGTAGCATATGACGTGTCCTCGCCCCCACATGTTTCTCGCCTAGGCTAGGGTTAGTCCCGGTATAAAAAGTGTTTTGTTGTTTAAAATTTAATTAGAAGGCGAATAAATATTATAAATTCAATAAATTTTATTTTATAATCCATAAAAATATGTATGATATATGAAAATTTTCAAAAAACTAAAATCTACCATTTTAAACTATTATTATACATGGTTATATTACTTAACTAAATACTTATTATTTAGTAAGGATTTTATAATTAATTAAATTTAGAAAATTCATATTTTAATATTTTTAAATCCAAAAATTCAAATATTACATTAAAATTCTTAGAAAAATAATAAATACAATTTTAAACTATAATCATATATTATTATATCACTTAAATAAATATTTATTATTTATTAAGTATTTATAAAGTAATAAATTTTATAAAAATCATATTTTATTATATAAAAATCATAAAATAGATATAATATACCAAAATGATCACAAAAATAATAACTACAAGTTAAAAATATAATATTACACGTTTGAAGTAAATAAAAATTTAATACTCTAACAACTTGAATTTAAACCTATTTCCTTAATTGTAATTCATAAAAGGATATATAAAATTGCTAATATTTATAATATTATTCATTCAAGGTATAAAAAAGTATTAGTCTTAAGTATTGATAGTATGAAGTCAACATAATCCAAAACATCTTAAATACAGATTTTTAAATTATCATTCACAAATAAATGTATATCAATTTCCAAAAGGATTCTTATCAAATATAAAATCCTCAAGAGTAATATTTGTTGACTTATTAAAACCTTTTACCATTATTTCACTCATAAGTTTATAAATGTATTAAAAATCGAAAGATAATTCTTAAGTAATATAAGTAAGCTTGTTTCCATGTTTTTAAATTATAATTACTCAATTGTAAGGAGATAAATGATTCTATCCAATTATGATATTAATAAAACATTAAAATAGAAGTATTACCGCTCTTAATTAATATCTAGGAAACATTATGAAGTGAACAAATTATAATATCATCTAATATCAATAATAGACAAAACTTAAGTATATGAAATCCACTTAACTTAATTAATACATGTTTACATGTTTGAATGCTTTTACTATGTAAAGAAAACTTTTCTTAAAAAGTTATTCTTCTAAGATGTAATAAAAAGCAAGGCTTAAGTATTTCCATAAAGGTTCTAATTGATTAGCAATCTTTATATAAGAAGTATTTGGATACCATTCCACACTTGAGTGCTTTATTATTGTATGATACTTATTGTACTTACATGTTGTTTCACACACTCTCACAAGCCTTAATAAGAAGCATAAGTGTGAAACAAACTTAAAAGGGCAACACATTCTAAAGAAACCATTCACATTTCCCAAACCCTAGATCATCGATGTTTATTCGAGAGATTCGAGTGTATCAAATTGCATTACATTACTTATGCATTATGCCATCTTGTTTCTTTAAAAATTAGTCCTTACCGAACCAATGATGTTGTTTCTAGATATTGGATCTTCTTTTGTCCCGAAGACCATGAGTGCATAATCTTGCAATCACAAAAGGCAAGTTCACACTTGCTCATGTCCTTTGGTTATTTTTTATCAAGTATTTGCAAATCCAATGTTGTCATCACCTGCATTTTGAAAAGGTCAGAAAACTCTATTTTCATAATTAATATGAGCTATTGGTTACTAGTACAAGGTGAACAGTTAATCTATTAAGACCGGCAGTGGAATCCACAATGTACAAAAATGTACCATCAAGGACTTAACAACCAATATCGTCAGTGATTCTTGCGCCGTATATTACGCGTTAACCATGAGATTTGGAATGGGACGGAGAAATCAGTTGGATCTTCTTCCTTTCGCATGTCAAGTATGTGCAGGCTATGGCTGTTATCCTTGGACCGTGATTGTGCAATTAGAGAGAGGATATGCAACATATGGGTGGGACCCCTCAACGTCCCATAGTAGTTCTAGCATCTATAATGGTATATACGTTTCATTGTTGTAAGTCAATAGGTGGGCATAGCGTACATGAAGGGGGCATGTGGGTTCGCAAAGAAGGGCAATGATTGGCTTGGATCATCTATTGGGCCTCACACCATAGAAAGTGTGGATAGGAATAAGCTGTCTGGTTGTGCAACAGGAATTTGGTCTCTTATGGGTAAAGTAATGCAACTCTGCAGAGTGTAAGAATTGTGAAATGTTACTCCCTGTTTCGGGAAGGAGCTATAAACACGGCAAGAAAGAAACTCGATGAAGTTCTGGTAAACCTGTGAAGACTAACGGACATAGCTTTCCAGAATAAAAGAAACCTTTGAAGAAATGTTTACGAAAATCTGCATAGCCTACGACCTATGTTCTAGGGTTGTAGCTAGTTCATCAAACACTCCTTTTTAGTGAACTTGATGAGTATGCTCGTACTCAACCGTATCTTCTTAACCCTTGCTAGATTCTGAAACCAATAAAGATGGCGTCTACATCAACTTATGCTCAAGGGAATCGTCACCAAAAGTTCAAGTTCTTCAATAAAGTCAGAAAAAGTCAACATATACATCAACTAAAGTGAAGACGAAATTGCTGATTAGATAGGAGTATAATATCTAGACATAGAATATACTTATATAGAGCAATGCAATAGCAGCATTTGCAAGCCAAATAGTTTAGATGCTAGTCTATTAGTATGATAGTTATGAGTTGTTATTTCTGGTTCTTCTTTATAAGAAGTTGTTTTCTCTCCCTATAACCTAGAGTGTTCTCTAGATCATTTGTAAAGAGTTGAGTTATAACCTATAGTCATGTCTTGGACCTGTTATGTTTCTGTTGTACCACTCTGAGGGATATAATACTAGTGGAACGATGTTTCATTGGTGTTATGTCAACGACTATAGTGTACTACATCATGCGGTGGTATGCTGGGTCACAGTAGCTGGTATCAGAGCATATGCTTTGTAGAGGCGCTACCATGCCTTGGTAGCAGGGCGCCTCCACGATGGTAGCATACCCATCGTTCCCTTGTAGCAACCCCATTGTGTCTTGGTATCAAGGCGCCTCCACGATGGTAGCAGACCCATCATGCCCTCGGTAGCAACCCACTTTGTCTTGGTAGCAAGGTGCCTCGACGATGGAAGCAGTCCCGCCATGCCTTGGTAGCAGGGCGATTCCACGATGGTAGCATCCCCATCGTGCTTTGGTAGCAGGGCAACTCCATAATGGTAGCATTCCCGTTGTGCCCTTGTAGCAGGGCGGCTCCACGATGGTAGCAGACTAGCCATGCCTTGGTAGCATCGAGGCCTGCTGGTGGTAGCATCAATGCCAGCCATGGGATCTTGCGGAGGGAGGCCATGGTGGAGGCCCGGATAGTGCGGTGGAGGAAGGCCATGGCGGCACGGGTGGTGCGGTGGAGGAAGGCCATGGGAGGGGTGGGAGGGGCGCCTTGCAGCAACGACAGAGGAAGGCCATGTCGGCCCGGGTAGTGCGGTGGAGGGAGGCCATGGTGGCGCGGGTGGTGTAGTGGGAGGCGGGCACAGCTCAGTGAGAGAGAAGAAAGGGGAAAACAGAAGAACAGACGGCAAGATTGAGAGGGGAAAGCACATGTTGGAGGATGAAGGCCGGGAGGAGATAAAGTTCGAGGTGAGCCCCACACATCGTTGTCTCCACCCATGGCACGCGCGGCGACCATGCCCTCCACCTTAATCAAAGTATTTTCATTTATAAAACTTGTACGTAGTTTAAGATAAAAACATTGACAAACAATTTCGAGACCAAAAAAAATTTGAGATACATGCCATAAAAAATCAGATGGAGTATATATATATCATTGAAAATTGTACCGGAGGTGTAGCCCGTAGGAGTTGTTGTGTTTGTGGTCGTCCTTGTCCCATATCGGGCCGTAATTAAGGTGGGTGCAAAACCTTGATCCGTTGATTGCGAAATTGTAGGGTTCTGACTTAATTGATTGCGATTACGCCGGGCCGGGATGCCTACGCAGTTGTACTTGTGGAGTGCCGGGCCGGCCTGGCTGTGACAATTGACAATGCATTGCTTGGCCTAGCTTAGCTTACCTTGGAGGTTGAAGACTGATTGACCGTGGGCTATCACGCATCGACGTCTCAAATGACAGGAGAAAGGAAAACAACCCAACGAGTAATCCTTTCCTCGCGTAATTTCCTGCCTGAAAGGAAGTGAAACGCAACATGTGATCGATCGGTGTTCTCCAGTTAAACCGCTGATGATGATGGATGTTTCCCTTCCGCGAGGGAAAAGACGGAGCGGGGTAACCGCTCTGCTCCGCTGGACCGCTCCTCGGTTCGTCGGCACGGTGGCCGGCCGGCCGGGACTGTCGGTCGCGCCATTTACCCGCGCATCCGATCGAAGCCGTACTGCTACCCTGCTACTCCGGCTCCGGACAGCGACAGTGCAGCTACAGCACACCACACCGAACGAGGGGAGAACCGTGCGAAACGAGCGGTCCTGAGCGCTAGTGCAGCGGATCTATGACTATGATAGTCCACGTCGCAAGGACTAGACGATTGATCGAACGATAATTAAAGCTATCTGTATCGATGTTCCGCGTAGACACGAGACTTAATTTTGGGGACTCGACCCACTTGACTTCACGTGTTGCACTGACGTGGTCCTGATGCGTGTACTGCGTCAGCATACATGCCGTTCTATAATTCTTATCGTGGTTTAGTTTAAAGTTAAAATGCACATGCAGATGTGGCTGGTTCTCAAGAACAGGCTGTGGACGGATAGGTTGGAAGCTAGGGGAATGGACCATCATCCTCACTGTACGTTGTGTTGCCAGGAGGAAGAAACGGTGGAGCATCTAATTAACCTTGCAATGCTCATACTCCAGGGAGGTATGGTTTAACTTTGCTTGTGCCTCACAATCTGCAAAGCTTCACGCCTCAGCCGATTTACGTCTGGAGTTGTGGTGGCCTATGTTGTCGGAGGCGGTTAGGAAGGAAGATAGAAGGGAGCTGAATACCATGGTGGTGTTGATTGCGAGATCGTTGTGGCTGGAGCGCAACGCCCGTATCTTCGACAAGGTTGTTGTGATACCGTCGGAGTTGTGTTGTCGCATTAGAGTAGAATTCGAGCAGTGGAAGTTGGCAAAGTTGTATGGGCACATAGGAGGAGTAACGTAGAGAGTGTGTGGGCCAGTTGAATCGACTGAGGGCCTTTGTTGGCCAGCTCTTGTAAAATGCAAACTCTCTTTCTATCTTAATGAATGAAGACATGCGAGGCTCGCACATGTTCTTGAAAGTTAAAATAAAACTACGACAAGAATTATGAGACGGAGATAGTAATTCTTAAACATAGGATACAATATCAATCACATAATGACCAGAGGCGCAAAACTTGGATGTTGAGAACGTCGAGATATAAATGTTGAGTAACATATTGTACTAGGTATAGGTCCCCGTGTTTTGTCAGGGTTGTACCTATAATTGTACATGTGTCTGTCTATATATACATGAGCAGCCGGCCCAATTGGTGCTGTGCAATCTCCAATTCCCTTCTACATGGTATCAGAGACCCACTGGTCCCTGACCTAGCCGCCGCGCCCTCCCTACCCTAGGGCGCCGTCGACCCCTCCCCCTAGCCGCCGCCCCCTCCCTACCCTAGGGCACCGCCGACCCCTCTCCATAGCCGCCACCCCCCTCCACGGCGCCGCCGCTCCTCTTCCCCCAACCCTAGCCGCCGCCCACCGCTTCCGCCTCCCACCACCACCACCGCTTCCGCCATGGCCGGTTTCTCCTCCTCCGGCCCCTCTGATCCCTTCAACTCCTCCCGCTCCAGCAGCAGCAACCCCTTCTCCGGCCCCTCCGTCGCCGTCATCCGCGACATCCCCATCGCCGAGCGCGTGCCGTGACGCTCTCCACCACCGCTGCCAATTTCTTCCCGTGGAAGACGTACTTCGGGTTGCTCTTCCGCGAGTATGATCTCCTCGACCACGTCGACAGCACCATCGACCTCCTTGCCATGTCGCACGACCCCAAGTGGCTCGCGATCGACGCCACCATCATCCGCTGGTTTTACCAGACCGTCTCCAACGACATCTTTCGCACCGTCGTCCGGGACGGCGACACCGCGCACACGGTTTGGGAGAAAATCACCGGCCTCTTCACCGACAACAAGATCCAGCGGGTCACCTTCCTCCGGCAGAAGTTCTTCGGCACCCACCAGAACGACCACTCTCTCGACGAGTACGTCCTCAAGCTGAAGAGCCTCTCCGACGAGCTTCGTGAATTGGAGTTTCCGATCGACGACAAGATATCATGCTCTCCACCCTGTCGGCAGGTCTCGGCGAGGATCTCAGCAACGCTGCCTCCAACCTCACGCTCCTCACCACGCCCTCCTTCGAGCAGGCCGTTGCCTACCTGCGCCTTGAGGAGCTCCGCCTCACGCATCTCCGGGCTCGGGCGGCCCACACCACCTTCGTCGCCGGTCTCTCACGCGGCGCCCCGGCACCCGCGTCTCACGCCCCCGCTCCCGCCTCCGCGCCTCGCCCCATGGGTCCGCCTCCGGGCTTCTACACCCAGCCGCCCCCGCCCCCTCCCCCCGCCACCGGCGGTGGTGGTATCGGCGGTGGTCACCGCGGGCGTCGTGGACGTGGCGGTGGTGGCCACGGCGGTGGCAATGGTGGCGCCAACGCCACCACCCCCGCGCCTCGTCCACCTCAGCACACCGCCCCCACTCTGTTGTGGCTCGCGGGTCACAATCCGTGGACCGGGGTCGTCCATGCCTACTCCATGCCCCCGCCGCGCGCTCCCTACCCGGGCATCATGGGGCCGCGTCCGGCCACCCACCAGGCCTTCAACACCCGGATTTTTAATCCCAGATGCCTGTTATGCCATACATCGCAATCCCAGGATTACCATTTTTGCGAGACATAACAGAATTGGATACCATAGTACATCATCCATTACAAATGATACATAAGTTCTTACACAAATAGGGATCTCATGATCCAATTCTTAATACAACATCAAGCAGCGGAATACGTAATAATAACGGTAGCATGGGCGAAGCTCCATCTTCGGGGTCACAGGCAATGCTGACGATGGGAGATGATCCTAGTTGTCGTAACCTTCCTGGGGTCCATCCTCAAGGTACTCCTCTTCATAGTCTGGCCATGGGAATAGCCAGAGATAAAGACATGAGTACTCTTTAAGTACTCGCAAACTAGTACTAACAGGTAAAGGGGTTTTTGGATAATAGGACACTAGGCTCTAGGGTTGTTTTGCAAAAAGCCAGATTTATCTCTACTAAGTTTAGAAGCAACGAATGCTAGTTGAAGTTTTATAACACCTAAATGGGAACGTGTAACTCATGTCACAACCCTGTTGTGGTCAAGTCAAAGTCTCAATTCATTTCACAAGTCATTTTGAAAAGTCTGACGGGGGAACAGTATGGCCACTCCAACTGTCCATAACCGTGGACGCGGCTATTCGAATAGTTTGACACTCTGCAGAGATTGTACACTTTCACCACAACATTCGATACATCCGTCAGGAACAAATCTTGAATTCACCATACTCAGTATGCGAATAATCAATCCTAACCTTTCGATTACACGCCCTAGTATAAGCACCTCTCCTGTGAGTTTGGCCTCCCAACCATGACCAACTGTCATCTTGGGTACTGCACAGGTGGACAATCTTCACAAGGTAGCGTCAGCTCAGACCTTGGCCGTGAGGGAACTAATACTAAGGTATATAAGTTTCCAGTCAAGCCCTACCCAATCTTCGGGTATTGTGGTCGTACGATAAAATTGGAATGGTATCGCATCCAGACAACCATCAGTTTTATAAAGGGCTAAGGCTCATTCCTCATCGTTTTCGTCACCAAAATCATCAGGTGTTTGGAAACACATGTCCAAAACATTTCAATAGAATGATCCATCATTCCAAGTTTTTCATAACCATTTTTCCACCAAGTAATCCCATCTAAAGTTGATCAAGTTTTATGCTTAGCACTAGCATCTACAGGTGGGGGTAAGCACTAAATGAGGGTTGGTAAACTAGTGGAGTTCTAACTAAGTTCCATCTCATGCCTTAAGATGACATCAAGATTATCTAGCTTAGGCCAAATTTTCTGCTCTTTATGCAACCTTCACATATCTTTCTAGAATCTATAATTCACTTAAGTAAACTCTAAGTAATAGCTTTGATAAAGAACTAAACTATAAAACTTGCAAGTAAAAACTAGGATTGGTTTGTCAAGTGGATATGATCACATATGCTTAAGGCATATAGTAGGCATAGTAACAAGTAGTGGTTTGTGGCATCAGTAGGGTATCTTGCAAGGGTTAGCTTGCATTGGTCCACTTAGTTAATAAAGCTTGCACAATATCAGTATAAGCTTGCCTTGTGCAGAGCAGTGGTTGAAGTTCTCCTCGGCTTCTTCTTCGTAGTATCCTCCTTCCTCCTCGTATCCTTGGTCGGTACTAGCGTCTAAAAATAAATACGGGGTACACAATCACCAAACAATACTTAACTACTTGCAATCATCACACACAAGGGTCCTATAGATGATCTAGCATCATCTCTAACATTACAAGCTTGGTTTAATTCCTTTTATTTTTAGAAAAGTAATTTCTACTCATTGAAAAACTACTTAAGATTTAATATTCTCCAAACCAAACATGGGATCATGTTGACACATGTCATCACCACATATTTTAGTCCATGGGAATGTGATTTAAAGTGGTGTCACAATTTAATAAGGTTTTACCCTTTTATTTTAATTAAATAAAATGACTAGAAATGCCTATGTAGCATTCTTTTATTACTTGAACATTATTTCTTGCAAGTAAACCTATATATTTTTATATATTCTGAAAGGTATGGTTAAATGTGATTTTTGAGAGTTGGAATCAACTCAAAAGCTATTATGCAGAAAAGCTTATGCCTTGTTATTTTTACCATGGGTGATCTATAGATCCAAATGACTTGAATCCAACGGGCTTGGATTCAGCATTCCCAGACCTTTCTAACAAAATTAGGTTCATTCAATTTTATGCACTGAATCGATCTGGGTTGATTTTTGAAGTTGAGTACAGAAGTGAGTTTGAAACAAAATGAAAAAGGTTTAATTCAAATAACTGGGCTGCGCGGGAAAAGTTAACGGGCCGGCCTGCTAAGCGCAGTGCTCCCGCGGGCTGCTTAAGTGGGTGTCCCCACTCGTCAGTGAGACAGGGGGGTGCGAAGCGGTACGGGGCAACGTGGTGCGTTCGATCTGATTCTAATCCAACGGCTGAGAGTCATCGTCGACGTTGAGCAACGCCTGCGAGAAAGAAACCTAGCGCGGCCAGTGGGGGTTGCTCGGGGCTCACCGGGGTGCAGGCGAGGGTCGGCGAGGCGGGCGAATGACGAAGTCGACGACGGCGAACTCAGGGGTGGTCGCGGCAGCTCCTGGGGTGGACGAAATCGATGGCGCCCTTCTTCTCCAGAGGCGGCGGGCTCCGGTGAAATTCCGGCGAGGTGGTGCTCGCCTTGCTCCGGGAATGGTGTGGCACGATCAGTGAGGAGAGGGGAGTAGAATGGTGTGAAGAATTCGAGCGGGGGTGGCCTCTATTTATAGTCGAGCGAGGGGACCGACGGGGCGCACGGTGAGCTCATCGGGGGCGATGTTACAGGCGGCTATTGGCATGGGCGAAGGTAGGGGACGGTGCGGTGTTCCCTGGCGATGCTCAACGACATGGTTTCGAGGCGTGGGGCGGTGCGGCTTGGTCTGGAACACGTGACGCTCTGCGCGGCAGAGGCGGCGTCTTCGACGGCGAGCGGTGGCTGTGAGGCATGGGGCGGCGAACGGGGATGTCTGGCAGTCTCCTGGGTCGGTGGTGATCGTGTATGCACGCGGCGAGGGCGGCGCGCGGTCTGTGGGCTTCGGTCGAGGGTGGCGCTCTAGCGCACGCTCGGCATGGTTGCTGGCGGTCTAGGCGCGGTCCGTGCGGGTGGTCCAGGGGTTGGCAAGGTTCGAGCGGTGGACAGGGAGCGGCGGTGGACGGTGGGATGCCTCCCATACATGCTGGCTAGCCTTGTTTCTCCTCCTAGCTTGTTGTCTCCACTTGGGTGGCATGGGTGTGCTCGGCTGTTCACCATTGATGGCAATGCCAAGCTTACAGTGAGGCTAGTGCTTGGTTTAACTTACTAGATGATCTACTGAGATGGTTGTGAGCTAAAGAGGGAACAAGTTAGGCTTCAATCACTTCTCACTATAGTGTTTAGGATTTTGATGATTTGTGTCTACAACCTGTTAGATGAAATGGCCGCATGAAATCAAGTTTGGAATTTTGAAAAGATTTTTGGTGGGTTTGCTAGATTGGTGCTGGTGAGTCTACAGATGCTTGGGTTTTGAAAGTTGAGCTTGTTTGAGTGGTTTTTGAAAAAGTGGGATCTTCCCATATGATAAAGATTCAATTTTGAATTGTCATTTAAACTATGCATTTGAAAGTTTCTGGATGATCACAAAGTGGGCCTTGATACCTTGTTATGAGTACATTCAAGGGGTGCAAAGATACAGAAAAGTTTCTATTAGGTTCTGAAAGTTTGAGACAGCCAAAGTAGGCATGGGAGTTAAATTGGTCAAAATGACCATTCCTTTATTTTATTGGTTTTGATTTATTTGTCTTTAGGAAAAGTTTGGGAAATGTTTAGATGATGTTTATTTCACCTAAGAAACATTTTACAAGCAAGGAAACATACAAACAAGGTGGTTCAAAAGAATTTCAAATTAAATGCATACACATATGCATGCCTTCATAATTTTAATTAGAAAAGTTTTTGTTAACCCTATTTTGATGATTTAAGTTTAGTATTTTTGGGATGTTACAAACCTTTCCCCCTTAAACAAAATCTCGTCTCGAGATTTGAAAAAGGACGAAAAGATTACCTAGGATTTGAAGAGATCGGGAAACTCCGTCCTGATGTGATCTTCGCGTTCCCAGGTAGCTTCCTCTTCTGTGTGGTTGCTCCACTGAATCTTGAGAAACTTAATGCTTCGGGTTCGGGTAGTTCGAAAAGCTTCTTCCAAAATACAGATGGGTACTTAGGGATAGGTCAGGTCATCGTTGATCTCTATGGTCTGGTGATCGATATTCTTGAACACTTCGGTCTTCTCGGGGACTTCGAGACACTTGCGAAGTAACGAGATATGGAACACATTGTGCACGGCTGACATCTCTTCAGGTAGTTCCAATTGATACGATACTTCTCCTCGACGGTTCAGAATCTTGAAAGGTCCGATATATCTGGGGGCTAACTTTCCTTTGAGTTGGAAACGCTGCATTCCCTTCAATGGTGACACTTTCAAATAAACAAAATCTCCTATGTTGAAGGCGAGGTCTCTACGTCTCTTGTCGGTGTAACTCTTCTGTCGGGATTGGGCGGTCTTGAGGTGCTCACGAATCTTGTGAACCTTCTCTTCTGCTTCTCGTAGGATGTCGGGTCCGAAGATCTGACTCTCTCCTACCTCCGACCAGTTCAAAGGGGTGCGACACTTCCTTCCATACATGAATTCAAAGGGGGCCATGTGTAAACTGGCTTGATAACTGTTGTTGTATGAAAATTCTGTGAACGGCAGACAGTCTTCCCACTTGGATCCATATTCTAACACACATTCTCTCAGCATATCTTCGAGTATTTGATTTACTCGCTCCGTTTGTCCATCGGTCTAAGGGTGATACGCGGTACTGAAATCTAGGCGGGTTCCTAAACCTTCTTGAACTTTCTTCCAAAATCTCGAGGTAAACTGAGTTCCTCGATCCGATACGATGTTCTTGGGGACTCCGTGCAAACTGACGATTCTAGCGATGTATAACTCCGCTAGTTTCGAACTCTGATATGTGGTCTTGACGGGCAAGAAATGGGCGACTTTGGACAATCTGTCCACTATGACCCAGATAGAGTCATTTCCCCTACTAGAAGTAGGTAGTCCAGTGATAAAGTCCATTCCTACAGAATCCCATATCCATTCCGGAATCTGCAAGGGTTGCAACAATCCAGCGGGTCTTTGATGTCCTGCCTTGACTCGCTGACATATATATCACACTTGGCGATATAGCTTCCGATTTCTCTCTTCATCTTATGCCACCAAAATTGCTATTTTAAATCTTGATACATCTTAGTTCCTCTGGGATGGATAGAATAAAGAGTATCATGAGCCTCCTTCAAAATAATTCCTTTCAACTCGGAATCTGCTGGTACACAAAGGCGTCCTTTGTACCACAAAACTCCTTCTTCGTCCTCGGTGAATCCGGGTACTTTGCCTGTACCGATACGACGCTTGATGTGGCGTCACGCAAAAACCACTGCTAGAAAATCGCTATTGTTTGTACTTGTGCATCATCATGACATCATCATGCATATATTTTGCATAAAAACTATTTTCGTAAAAGCCTAAGTTGTTTTTCTAATTAGCCCTCTCCTTTAATCTCAAACTAAAACCTCGGTCTGTTCAGATCTTTTATTTTTTCTAAAAAGTATTTACAAAAATGTTTTAAAGATAAAATAAATAATAAAATGTTTTGTCCGGGGAGGCAGTCCGATCGGTCCGGCCCAAAGGCCCAACCTGACTAGACTACCTACCACCCGGCCCATCTAAAGAAACCCTAAACCAGTCGACCCAAATCTTTTCCTACCTAATCCTAATCTACCCATCCCCAGCCACATCACCCCGGCCAATCACCAACCGCCACCTCACCACTTCCTCCACCCCATCCACTCCTAACCTGCCACCTCACTCCACCCCACACTCCCCAGCAGCCGACCCACTCCCCAACCCTCTCCCTTCCACTCCGGCCCCACCTCCCACCTCACTCCTGGCCCACCCCGAGACCACCTGCCCCAACCCCGCTCGGTCGCTCGCCCGCGACCCCCGTCCTCTCCCTCGATCCCCCCGCTCAGAGCGCTTCTCTCCCCTTCCACCCTGCCGCCGCCCCTGGGATCCTTCCTCCCCAACGCTGCCTTGGCCCGTCTCCGGCCAGCGCCGTAGATCCCGCCGCCGCGGCCCTTCCCCCTCTGCAACACCGACGCCCGGCGTCGTCGCCTCCTCCCCCAGGGCGCCACCGCCGCCTGGGGCTCCCTCCTCCTTCGCCTCTCCCTGTCGGCCGCCGCTCCGCCTCGCGGCCCGGTCGCCCACCACCCCGGCGCCTGTTTCCTCGCTGGCCTCCCCTTCCGCGAGCTCGACCACCTCTGCAACCGGGCGCCACCGTGGACCCCACCCAGTGGGCCTGCTCCGACCCCGCCTCGTCCGCGCAGCGGCCACGCCTCCATGCCCGCCGCCGCGCCTCCCTGCAGCAGGATCCACTGCCGCCGGGTCGTCTCCGTCCCGCCACCGCCCTCCTCGTCAGGCCTGCGAGCGCCTCCGCCTGCTGCAAGCCGGCCTCGCGGGAACCTCCTCTGTCTGCGGCTAGAGAACCTCCCCGTCTGCATGTCTGCACTGCTGCGCGTGTCCTTGCCCATGTGTTTGGTGGTGTTGCTAGTGCCTGGTGGCGTGTTCCTGTTGTATCTGTCGCTATACCATCTGTTTAATCTGTGGCTGCAAAGGGGTTTGCTAGAAAAGACCAATGCCAGAGCGTCTGATGCCGGAAACTGTCCTAACGTCTTGATCTTCCGAAGGCCACCGACTTCATCGACCGCCAAGTTCTTCCTCTTGGATCCGAGGACACCGAGACCCCGGTGCGACAAGTACTCCTTCCCGGACGCCAAGTTCGCCGAGAACCCGAAGGCCAAGGTCACTGGTGTCCAAGTCAAGATCGCCTTTGACACCGGAACCTGGAAACCCCGAGATCTCCTACACGGAACCGAAGACCGCGGACGCCAAGTCCCTGGATTCAAAGGCGCCGAGACCCCGAAGCCCGATCCCGGTGATCCAAAGGCCACGTCAAGACCCGGATCCGAAGACCGCTAAGATCGTCACCGGAACGACAAGCACTTCATCATGGAACACCATGATCTCCAACCCGGAACACCGAGTGCACCGACATGGATCCGAAGGCCGAGCCCTCGACACGCCAAGGTCTTCTCCCCGGAACGCCGAGTTCTCCATCTTGGACGTCAAGCACGTCGACATGAAACCGAAGGACGCCGAACGCCAAGCTCTTCATCTCGGACCCAGTAGCCCTGATCCGCACCTGATCCCCATCGAACCCTGAGACCGAACCCCGAACCCCCCCGGAACCAAGATCTTCCGAACCCAGATGTGTGAACCTTTTCCCGAGCCCCTATTTTTTAAATAATATTACTTGTTGCATATAAAATTGCCATGCTTGCATACATATTGTCATGTGGTTTGGGGGCATTATGCCGATTCACCTCGTAATTAAATATGGAGACCATATGCGGACATTTCTAGTCTCATATGGGTTCCATTTAAATTTGTGTAGCGAACCGGTGATACTTTTTGCCATGATAAGACAACATTTAAAGTGCGGGGTATCTAAACAACATGAAACCTCTAAGTAATTGCCGGAACCCCGGTTTCGCTTAATATGGCCTAGTTGCATCGCATGTTTGCCATGTCATGCATCATACATGCATCATGCCCGATCTTCTGTCATAGTATTAAATAGTGCATCCGGTGTTTCTTCTAGTGTTTTGCTTCTTCGCGGATTAGGCCGATGAGTGGGTGCGAGTGTCGACTCGATCTTCGGATGAACCTTCGGCAATGTTTTCAGGCGAGCACCTCCCCCTTTCTACCTATCTTACTTTTATAGTATTTATTCCCTCCTGTTGATCTATTGCTATCTGTGTTGCGTTGCTCTAGTTTTCGTACCCGTGATATGCCTTGCAGCCTTATATTGCCTTGGACACATCCTATTACCTGTTGTTTGGTAGATAGTTGGACTTGCGCATCGTAGTCGCTTGCTCAAGTGCTGTTGCGTGTCATCCAGTACCACAGTTGTTGGAGTATTGCCGCATGTTTAATGTTGGAGATGATCATGGCTTTAATTATTGTTTAATAACTAAAATTGAAAGTAGGTAAATGCAGAGGCACAGGTGGGCAATAGATGTTATTTGGTTGTTAACCGTCCACTTGTGTCCCGTAGGACCCCGAGTTCTTGACACTTGTTCCGAGATCGAGCGCGCTAACCACAGGTGGGGTGTATGGGCACCCCCATCGATTAGTACCTGATTTCAAAGTATTGTACCGGGGGCCACAAGTAGTTTGGGGCTTTATTACTATTTTGTACTTATGCCATGCTTTACTGCTTAATTTAAATTGTGCGAGGTACTGCACCTGTACTGTTTAGGTAAGCGGAGTGTTTTTGCGGTATCGACAAGCCCAGTCTCATTTTCGGGTTCCCAGTCGTTTACAGCCATTGACGCAAACCCTGAGTCCGTCTCGGAGACCGGCCGACTTCGTTGCGGGTAGCTTAGTGGGGTGGCCCCCATGTACTTGCTTTGGGTCTGGGAAACGTCATGACTTAGGCCCCGCCGACATACTGATGGGTGTATGTTAACTGATCTGGCAAAAAGGGTCGAAGTGCGTGTGGATACTTTGGTGCACCCCTGCAGGGTTAAATCTTTTCGAAAAGCCGTGTCCGCGGTTATGGACGACTTGGAGCATAGTTCTCGATCATAGACAACTATAACTAAAGTTCATTGTTATAATTTGACTTGTATCCGATATGACTAGTAATCAGCTCCACTACCACGGAATGGCTAAATAAAAGTACCAACAACTGCTGGGTTTGGGGATATCTCATGCTAATTGTATTTGACTAGTAAGTGTCGCAACAACAACGGAATGGTTAACTAAAATTGCCCACTGCTTATTATATCAGGATGATTATCTATACCTTACTAGTAATTGCTGCAACGATAACTGAATGAATAAAACTGCCAACGGTGTGAGTTCCTCGGTTGACTTCCTCGTTTGGTCTCGAGGGGGAAACACCAGGATGGGTATGTTTGGTGGTAGTATCAGGTTGGTTCTGAATAGGTCTTTCTTACCCTCTCTGATAGCCGCCAGTTATATCGAGTCTCTATAGGTTGTTTAGTGCATGTCGCGCTGCCGCTTCAGTCCACCATACCTATGTAGGCGAGGACCGCCGAATTCTAGTCTCGCCGTGTACTAGCCTCAGTACTGACCGCTCTCTCTCTTTTTCCTTTGCCCTTTGTCGGCACCCCTTTTGTTTAAGCAGGTTTTGAGATCGACGTCGTTAGCAGGGTTACCCTTCCGGCTTGGCATGGGCAGGGTTATGGACGCCATTGGTTATTCTTCAGGGCTCTTAGCTCAATTTGCATCTTGTCCGTACTCGGACGCTATATCGTTTTAAAGGTGATTTGGATCTTTGTATTGTATATCTGTATTCTTGACTCTTTGAGTCGCTGTTGTATATATATGTTTTGTGGGTTCCATCGAGGACTATTGTGTAATGATATTACTTCGTTTTCCACCCGCACGCAAGTGCCTGGTGGGCACCTTTGAATCGTTTCTATGCGGGTTTTGGCGGGAAGCGCTGAAACTTGCATAGGGCCGATTCTGAGGGTGTTACAGAGTGGTATCAGAGCTCAGCAGTTGCGATACCCCACAAGTCCAGCCTGTAGGATAATCTAGCTAACGGCCGAAGTAGAGTGTCAAAACTATTTTTGAAAAATCGGTTGGATAGTTCTGATTAGGTCTGATTTTACTCCTTACCCCTCTGCTACTCTCCTCTCACCTCTGCGTGTTTTGAATCCGCTCTCTTCTCTCTCTTCGAGTCCAGGATTTCTCGTGGTTGGGTTCCATCGTACCTTCAGGGTTTCGCTTCCTCCTTTGGTAACGGTGTTGCTACATCTGGTCTTCATGCTATCCGAGGAATCCTTCGTCTGGTGGACTTCTCTTTGTTCCTTCTTGTGCCTTCCGGTGTTTTCTGACGCGACGACATCATCTACGCCAGATCCGATGCAGAGTCTGCATCACTCCTTTGTTTCTGAACCTCGATTGTCGAGATCTTCAGTCTGATTCCGAGAATGGTTGCACGCTTTTCTACTGATTGTGCGGAGTAATAGTTTGGGTGCGTGATGGATTGGCCCCCATGCCGACTACTCACTCTATTCGCTTGTGTACATTGAAGTGGATGAGAATGCATCGGTTCCCTCTTTCCATCGAAGCTAGAGGTGGATTTATTTGTTGATACCTCTACCTTCGACCTTTTGTTCCCGGAGTGTTCTCTCGACGATCACGGACAACGACCTATTGTTAGTGGTGTCGCGAGGATCTACACGATGCGAGAAGATTCAGATCGCCGCCCTTCTTCCCGGTACCATGAGGCGGATCTCGAGGGCGAGATCCATTGTTAGTGGTGTCGAATTGTGGCGCCACGCAAAAACCACTGCTAGAAAATCGCTATTGTTTGTACTTGTGCATCACCATGACATCATCATGCATATATTTTGCATAAAAACTATTTTTGTAAAAGCCTAAGTTGTTTTTCTAATTAGCCCTCTCCTTTAATCTCAAACTAAAACCTCGGTCTGTTCAGATCTTTTATTTTTTCTAAAAAGTATTTACAAAAATGTTTTAAAGATAAAATAAATAATAAAATGTTTTGTCCGGGGAGGCAGTCCGATCGGTCCGGCCCAAAGGCCCAACCTGACCAGACTACCTACCACCCGGCCCATCTAAAGAAACCCTAAACCAGTCGACCCAAATCTTTTCCTACCTAATCCTAATCTACCCATCCCCAGCCACATCACCCCGGCCAATCACCAACCGCCACCTCACCACCTCCTCCACCCCATCCACTCCTAACCTGCCACCTCACTCCACCCCACACTCCCCAGCAGCCGAACCACTCCCCAACCCTCTCCCTTCCACTCCGGCCCCACCTCCCACCTCACTCCTAGCCCACCCCGAGACCACCTACCCCAACCCCTCTCGGTCGCTCGCCCGCGACCCCCGTCCTCTCCCTCGATCCCCTCGCTCAGAGCACTTCTCTCTCCCCTTCCACCCTGCCGCCGCCCCTGGGATCCTTCCTCCCCGACGCTGCCTTGGCCCGTCTCTGGCCAGCGCCGTAGATCCCGCCGCCGCGGCCCTTCCCCCTCTGCAACACCGACGCCCGGCGCCGTCGCCTCCTCCCCCAGGGCGCCACCGCCGCCTGGGGCTCCCTCCTCCTTCGCCTCTCCCTGTCGGCCGCCGCTCCGCCTCGCGGCCCGGTTGCCCACCACCCCGGTGCCTGTTTCCTCGTTGGCCTCCCCTTCCGCGAGCTCGACCACCTCTGCAACCGGGCGCCACCGTGGACCCCACCCAGTGGGCCTGCTCTGACCCCGCCTCGTCCGCGCCGCGGCCACGCCTCCATGCCCGCCGCTGCGCCTCCCTGCAGCAGGATCCACTGCCGCCGGGTCGTCTCCGCCCCGCCACCGCCCTCCTCGTCAGGCCTGCGAGCGCCTCCGCCTGCTGCAAGCCGGCCTCGCGGGAACCTCCTCTGTCTGCGGCCAGAGAACCTCCCCGTCTGCATGTCTGCACTGCTGCGCGTGTCCTTGCCCATGTGTTTGGTGGTGTTGCTAGTGCCTGGTGGCGTGTTCCTGTTGTATCTGTCGCTATACCATCTATTTAATCTGTGGCTGCAAAGGGGTTTGCTAGAAAAGACCAATGCCAGAGCGTCTGATGCCGGAAACTGTCCTAACGTCTTGATCTTCCGAAGGCCACCGACTTCATCGACCGCCAAGTTCTTCCTCTTGGATCCGAGGACACCGAGACCCCGGTGCGACAAGTACTCCTTCCCGGACGCCAAGTTCGCCGAGAACCCGAAGGCCAAGGTCACTGGTGTCCAAGTCAAGATCGCCTTTGACACCGGAACCTGGAAACCCCGAGATCTCCTACACGGAACCGAAGACCGCGGACGCCAAGTCCCTGGATTCAAAGGCGCCGAGACCCCGAAGCCCGATCCCGGTGATCCAAAGGCCACGCAAAGACCCGGATCCGAAGACCGCTAAGATCGTCACCGGAACGACAAGCACTTCATCATGGAACACCATGATCTCCAACCCGGAACACCGAGTGCACCGACATGGATCCGAAGGCCGAGCCCTCGACACGCCAAGGTCTTCTCCCCGGAACACCGAGTTCTCCATCTTGGACGTCAAGCACGTCGACATGAAACCGAAGGACGCCGAATGCCAAGCTCTTCATCTCGGACCCAGTAGCCCTGATCCGCACCTGATCCCCGTCGAACCCTGAGACCGAACCCCGAACCCCCCCGGAACCAAGATCTTCCGAACCCAGATGTGTGAACCTTTTCCCGGCCCCTATTTTATAAATAATATTACTTGTTGTATATAAAATTGCCATGCTTGCATACATATTGTCATGTGGTTTGGGGTCATTATGCCGATTCACCTCGTAATTAAATATGGAGACCATATGCGGACATTTCTAGTCTCATATGGGTTCCATTTAAATTTGTGTAGCGAACCGGTGATACTTTTTGCCATGATAAGACAACATTTAAAGTGCAGGGTATCTAAACAACATGAAACCTCTAAGTAATTGCCGGAACCCCGGTTTCGCTTAATATGGCCTAGTTGCATCGCATGTTTGCCATGTCATGCATCATACATGCATCATGCCCGATCTTCTGTCATAGTATTAAATAGTGCATCCGGTGTTTCTTCTAGTGTTTTGCTTCTTCGCGGATTAGGCCGATGAGTGGGTGCGAGTGTCGACCCGATCTTCGGATGAACCTTCGGCAATGTTTTCAGGCGAGCACCTCCCCCTTTCTACCTATCTTACTTTTATAGTATTTATTCCCTCCTGTTGATCTATTGCTATCTGTGTTGCGTTGCTCTAGTTTTCGTACCCGTGATATCCCTTGTAGCCTTATATTGCCTTGGACACATCCTATTACCTGTTGTTTGGTAGATAGTTGGACTTGCGCGTCGTAGTCGCTTGCTCAAGTGCTGTTGCGTGTCATCCAGTACCACAGTTGTTGGAGTATTGTCGCATGTTTAATGTTGGAGATGATCATGGCTTTAATTATTGTTTAATAACTAAAATTGAAAGTAGGTAAATGCAGAGGCACAGGTGGGCAATAGATGTTATTTGGTTGTTAACCGTCCACTTGTGTCCCGTAGGACCCCGAGTTCTTGACACCTGTTCCGAGATCGAGCGCGCTAACCACAGGTGGGGTGTATGGGCACCCCCATCGATTAGTACCTGATTTCAAAGTATTGAACCGGGGGCCACAAGTAGTTTGGGGCTTTATTACTATTCTGTACTTATGCCATGCTTTACTGCTTAATTTAAATTGTAAGAGGTACTGCACCTGTACTGTTTAGGTAAGCGGAGTGTTTTCGTGGTATCGACAAGCCCAGTCTCATTTTCGGGTTCCCAGTCGTTTACAGCCATTGACGCAAACCCTGAGTCCGTCTCGGAGACCGGCCGACTTCGTTGCGGGTAGCTTAGTGGGGTGGCCCCCATGTACTTGCTTTGGGTCTGGGAAACGTCATGACTTAGGCCCCGCCGACATACCGATGGGTGTATGTTAACTGATCTAGCAAAAAGGGTCGAAGTGCGTGTGGATACTTTGGTGCACCCCTGCAGGGTTAAATCTTTTCGAAAAGCCGTGTCCGCGGTTATGGACGACTTGGAGCACAGTTCTCGATCATAGACAACTATAACTAAAGTTCACTGTTATAATTTGACTTGTATCCGATATGACTAGTAATCAGCTCCACTACCACGGAATGGCTAAATAAAAGTACCAACAACTGCTGGGTTTGGGGATATCTCATGCTAATTGTATTTGACTAGTAAGTGTCGCAACAACAACGGAATGGTTAACTAAAATTGCCCACTGCTTATTATATCAGGATGATTATCTATACCTGACTAGTAATTGCTGCAACGATAACTGAATGAATAAAACTGCCAACGGTGTGAGTTCCTCGGTTGACTTCCTCGTTTGGTCTCGAGGGGGAAACACCAGGATGGGTATGTTTGGTGGTAGTATCAGGTTGGTTCCGAATAGGTCTTTCTTACCCTCTCTGATAGCCGCCAGTTATATCGAGTCTCTATAGGTTGTTTAGTGCATGCCGCGCTGCCGCTTCAGTCCACCATACCTATGTAGGCGAGGACCGCCGAATTCTAGTCTCGCCGTGTACTGGCCTCAGTACTGACCGCTCTCTCTCTTTTTCCTTTGCCCTTTGTCGGCACCCATTTTGTTTAAGCAGGTTTTGAGATCGACGTCGTTAGCAGGGTTACCCTTCCGGCTTGGCCTGGGCAGGGTTATGGACACCATTGGTTATTCTTCAGGGCTCTTAGCTCAATTTGCATCTTGTCCGTACTCGGACGCTATATCGTTTTAAAGGTGATTTGGATCTTTGTATTGTATATCTGTATTCTTGACTCTTTGAGTCGCTGTTGTATATATATGTTTTGTGGGTTCCATCGAGGACTATTGTGTAATGATATTACTTCGTTTTCCACCCGCACGCAAGTGCCTGGTGAGCACCTTTGAATCGTTTCTATGCGGGTTTTGGCGGGAAGCGCTGAAACTTGCATAGGGCCGATTCTGAGGGTGTTACACTTGATTCCGTCAATATTGGCATTTCCCTTCTACGCCTCTTTAATCCGACTGATCAAAGTGGGCTGGAGTTCTATGCTATCCAGAAACCCTTCACTTACTAATTCCATCTGAAAATCTTCTAGCTCTTTGTGCAGACTTGGTTGCTCCTTCAAAATAATGGAGTTCAAGTGGCATGGCAATCTTCTAAGGGCGTCGGCTACTACGTTGGCTTTACCAGGGTGATAGTGAATGTCCAGATCGTAATCCTTGATTAGCTCAATCCATATTCTCTGCCTCATGTTCAGCTCCTTCTGAGTGAATATATACTTTAGGATCTTGTGATCCGAATAAATCTCACAACGGTTTCCCATCAGCTAATGTCTCCATGTTTTCAGGGCTAGAACTAGGGCTACGAGTTCGAGGTCATGGGTTGGGTAGTTTTTCTCATGTTGCTTCAGTTGTCGCGATAGATAAGATATAACTTTGCCTTCTTGCATTACCACACATCCGAGACCAATCTTGGATGCATCACAATACACATCGAAGGGCTTCGTGATATCCGGCATGATCAAGATTGGGGCTGAAATCAATATCCTCTTGAGTTCTTGAAAACTCACTTCACATTTGTCGGTCCATTCAAACTTCTTGTCCTTCTTCAGCAATTGGGTCATGGGTCTAGCGATACTAGAGAATCCTTCTACGAATTTGCGGTAATATCCCGCCAATCCGAGAAATGCACATTTGCTAAACTTTGCATACAGCTGATGCTCTCTAAGGGTTCCAAGAATGGTCCTTAGGTGTAGCTCATGTTCTTCTTCTGATTTGGAATAAATCAGAATGGCATCGATGAAAAAAACGACAAACTTATCCAGGAAGTCCATAAAAATCTTATTCATGAGATTCATGAAATAAGCGGGGGCATTGGTTAATCCGAAAGACATGACCGTATACTCATACAATCCATATCTGGTGGTAAAGGCAGTCTTTGGAATATCCTCTGCACGAATTTTGAGTTGATGATAGCAGTTCTAAGATCAATCTTAGAAAACACTTTGGCACCGGTCAACTGATCAAACAAATCTTCTATCTTGGGCAAGGGGTACTTGTTCTTGATGGTGACATCATTCAATTTCCGATAATCCGTACACAAACGGTTACCTCCATCCTTCTTGTCCACAAACAAGACAGGTGATCTCCAAGGTGACGCACTTGGTTGAATCAATCCAATTTCCATCATGGAATCCAGTTGCTTCTTCAGTTCTGCGAGCTCTGACGGGTTCATACTATATGGTCTCTGGGCTATGGGTCCAGTTCCGGGGATTAGTTCGATGATAAACTCGATTCCCGATCTGGGGCATACCGGGCAAAACATCTGGAAATACGTCGGGGTATTCACAGACTATCCGGACTTGGTCAATGGTAGGTTGGGCTATACTCTTGTTACACTTGAACTGGCGGGGTAAGGTTTCAGATATATGCTCGACTGATATTCCGGCTGTACTGGTCATAGTTATGGCTTTCTTGGCACAGTCAATTAATCCTTTATGTTTGGACATCCAATCCATCCCTAGTACTACTTCCAAACCTTTAGTTCCAAGTACTATCAGATTTGCATAAAAATCTATGCCATGGATCCGGATAGGGACGGCTTTGCAAATTTGCCTAGCCTTGGTGGTTGATCCGGGAATTTGAACAATCATAACATGCTTCAGTTTGGTTGGTTGAATTTTACTAGTGCATGCAAATTCTTCGGTGACCAATGAATGCGATGCACCAGAATCAAACAACACTCTTGCAAGTACTGAATTAACCGAAAACATACCCAGCACAACGTCTGGCGCTTCCTGAGCTTCTTCAGCATGCATGAGAAAAACATGGCCGTTGCGGTTGAGCGAATTCCCTAGGGCAAATCTTCTTCCTGGCTGAACACGACGCTGCTGCTGAGCTGGGACATTGGCGTTGGGGGCTGTAGCATTCTTCTTGTTGGGGCACTCGTTGGAATAGTGGCCTTTATTTCCACAGTCATAACAGGTCACTCGCGACTTGTCCTTGGCTGCTACAGGCACAACATTGCTTCCAGTCCTCGGGGCAGTGTTGGTGTTGGCGGTAACATTGTTGTTGTTGAACTTGGGTGGGGCACGATTGAAATTGCTAGCATTGCCAGGGTTGTTGTGATTTCCTCCGGGTCTAGGGTTTCCATTGTTGGGGTAGGTCAGACGGTTCATCGGGGGTCTGTTGGTCCTTGGGGCAAATCATGGAGATGGGTTGGGGCGATACTTTGGGGTCTGATGGGTTCCTGGCTGATGCATCAAGCGACGCTTGCGGTTCTCATTGGCTTGGTTGATCTTTCCTTCCATCTGGATAGCAGAGTCGACAAGGGCTTCAATATCCGCAAAGGGGATATTGACTAACACCGTCTGCATCTCATCATGCAGACCATTCAGGAATCTTTCTTTCTTCTTGGCCTCGGTGTCTATTTCATCCGGGGCATACCTAGCTAATGACAAAAATTTGTCATGGTATTCCACTACAGTCATCCTTCCTTGCTTCAGCTCTCTGAACTCGTCTCTCATTCTCTTGACCAAACCCGGTGGCACATGGGTTCTGCTAAACTTGACCTTGAATTCCTCCCAGGTCATCATCTGGCCTCCGGTCATTGCGCGAACACTGTTCCACCATGCTCTGGCATCTCCGGCTAGATAGTAGGTGGCGAACAGGACTTTCTCGTTGGCTTCCACTCCGGCTACTTCTAAGTTATTTTCCATGGTTTGCAGCCAATCATCGGCGTCTAGGGGTTCTTCTGACTTAGTGAAAACAGGTGGGTTGGTATTCCGGAAGTTCTTAAGCTTAGATCTGTGGTTGTCCTGATTTCCGTGGCCTTGGTTGTTGTGGGCTAGCTGGGCTATCTGCTGAAGGGTGGCTAGGTTGGCTTGACATTCCGCTCTTTCAGCTTCACGGTCAGAAGTCAACATTTGCAGTATTTGCAACATCGGGTCCGGGGTTGAACCACTTCCTCCACGTGGCATCTGAAGATTGAGGTAGATCATGAGAAAAGAGGGGTTTCTAAAGTTTTGGGTCTTTGAAAAAAAAAAAATTCTGACTCAGATTTTCTAGCAACTTGCTTTTTCATTCATTCACATGATACAACACACACCACATCAAAGGAAAGCAGATGGTTTTAAGAACCATTCTGAGAACTACGATACAGTGGGACCGAATACTACTCACTACGCTAGTGCTCAAGTGCTACTACTCCTCGGAATCTGTGGCTTCATCATCCTCACCATCATCGATGAAGGCGAAATCATCCTCATCGGTGAAGAAATCCATAGCCTGATCCTCCAGAAAATCGTCGTCATCGCTGAGATAGGAGTAGGGGTCTCCACGAAGATCCTCTCCGGCATTCTCCCTTTCCTCCAACTGCATGTCTCTCTCGTGGATGGTCTCCTCCAGAGAGGAGATGCGGTGGCGAAGACGGGCAATGATGCGCTCCTTCTTATTGAGCTGACGGCGGCGAGACTTGCGATCCTTTGCTAGCAGGGCGATGGTCTGGTCCTTCTTCTTGATGATGGCAGACTTGTGGTTGCAGTAGTCACGGCAGTTGTCCAACTCCTGCTGACGATCGTACATCATGAAGCTAAGGTGGTCCAATTGGGTCTTCAGCTCGGGGTGGTATGTGGCTTCCAGTGGTTGTCCATTAGCATCACGCCTTGGGCAAAACTCAAAGCGAGTACCCTTGATCTGATTGATGCTCTGCCCACACATACGAGAAAGAGCTTCCTGCATAGCTCTGGCAAGTCCATCGAGCCAGTTGTTTTCCCTCAAGGTAAACTGAATTCCCTCCGCAGTGGGAGGTTCAATCTTTCCTCGGAGACTTGCAACAATTAGCCACTGCAGATCTTCTCCTCCTTGATCATTGAGCTGAGCTCCGAAGAACTCGGGGTGCGAACGCTCCAGAAGTTCCGAAAGCTGGTCCAAATCCCTCTCAAATATCAGATCTCCTCCATTCCCCAGTTGGTAAAACTTGCTGTACTTCACGTCCATCTATAAGAATATAGGATGAGTAAGTTAGTAGAGTGATTAAGTGTGTCAAAATTTTATGTATTTTTCAAGAGTTTTTGGAGGAACATGAATTTTCATGAAAGAATAAAAGGGATAAGAATGAGAATAAGTTTTTGTAAATATTTGTTTTCTTTGGTTTTGAAACTAAGTTTTTGATGCAACGTCCAGTCTAACTAGGGTCTCCTATGGTCAGGATGGCTCTGATACCAACTTGTCAACACCCGGATTTTTAATCCCAGATGCCTATTATGCCATACATCGCAATCCCAGGATTACCATTTTTGCGAGACATAACAGAATTGGATACCATAGTACATGATCCATTACAAACGATACATAAGTTCTTACACAAATAGGGATCTCATGATCCAGTTCTTAATACAACATCAAGTAGCGGAATACGTAATAATAACGGTAGCGTGGGCGAAGCTCCATCTTCGGGGTCGCAAGCAATGCTGATGATGGGAGATGATCCTAGTTGTCGTAACCTTCCTGGGGTCCATCCTCAAGGTACTCCTCTTCATAGTCTGGCCATGGGAATAGCCAGGGACAAAGCCATGAGTACTCTTTAAGTACTCACAAACTAGTATTAACAGGTAAAGGGGTTTTTGGATAATAGGACACTAGGCTCTAGGGTTGTTTTGCAAAAAGCCAGATTTATCTCTACTAAGTTTAGAAGCAACGAATGTTAGTTGAAGTTTTATAACACCTAAATGGGAACGTGTAACTCATGTCACAACCCTGTTGTGGTTAAGTCAAAGTCTCAATTCATTTCACAAGTCATTTTGGAAAGTCTGACGGGGGAACAGTATGGCCACTCCAACTGTCCATAACCGCGGACGCGGCTATTAGAATAGTTTGACACTCTGCAGAGATTGTACACTTTCACCACAACATTCGATACATCCGTCAGGAACAAATCCTGAATTCACCATACTCAGTATGCGGATAATCATTCCTAACCTTTCGATTACACGCCCTAGTATAAGCACCTCTCCTGTGAGTTTGGCCTCCCAACCATGACCAACTGTCATCTTGGGTACTGAAAAGGTGGACAATCTTCACAAGGTAGCGTCATCTCAGACCTTGGCCATGAGGGAACTAATACTAAGGTATATAAGTTTCCAGTCAAGCCCTACCCAATCTTCGGGTATTGTGGTTGTATGATAAAATTGGAATGGTATCGCATCCAGACAACCATCAGTTTTATAAAGGGCTAAGGCTCATGCCTCATCGTTTTCATCACCAAAATCATCGGGTGTTTGGAAACACATGTCCAAAACATTTCAATAGAATGATCCATCATTCCAAGTTTTTCATAACCATTTTTCCACCAAGTAATCCCATCTAAAGTTGATCAAGTTTTATGCTTAGCACTAGCATCTACAGGTGGGGGTAAGCACTAAATGAGGGTTGGTAAACTAGTGGAGTTCTAACTAAGTTCCATCTCATGCCTTAAGATGACATCAAGATTAACTAGCTTAGGCCAAATTTTCTGCTCTTTATGCAACCTTCACATATCTTTCTAGAATCTATAATTCACTTAAGTAAACTCTAAGTAATAGCTTTGATAAAGAACTAAACTATAAAGCTTGCAAGTAAAAACTAGGAATAGTTTGTCAAGTGGATATGATCACATATGCTTAAGGCATATAGTAGGCATAGTAACAAGTAGTGGTTTGTGGCATCAGTAGGGTATCTTGCAAGGGTTAGCTTGCATTGGTCCACTTAGTTAATAAAGCTTGCACAATATCAGTATAAGCTTGCCTTGTGCAGAGCAGTGGTTGAAGTTCTCCTCGGCTTCTTCTTCGTAGTATCCTCCTTCCTCCTCGTATCCTTGGTCGGTACTAGCGTCTAAAAATAAATACGGGGTACACAATCACCAAACAATACTTAACTACTTGCAATCATCACACACAAGGGTCCTATAGATGATCTAGCATCATCTCTAACATTACAAGCTTGGTTTAATTCCTTTTATTTTTAGAAAAGTAATTTCTACTCATTGAAAAACTACTTAAGATTTAATATTCTCCAAACCAAACATGGGATCATGTTGACACATGTCATCACCACATATTTTAGTCCATGGGAATGTGATTTAAAGTGGTGTCACAATTTAATAAGGTTTTACCCTTTTATTTTAATTAAATAAAATGACTAGAAATGCCTATGTAGCATTCTTTTATTACTTGAACATTATTTCTTGCAAGTAAACCTATATATTTTTATATATTCTGAAAGGTATAGTTAAATGTGATTTTTGAGAGTTGGAATCAACTCAAAAGCTATTATGGTTTAAATTTGAAAAATGTTTGAATGCAGAAAAGCTTCTGCCTTGTTATTTTTACCATGGGTGATCTATAGATCCAAATGACTTGAATCCAACGGGCTTGGATTCAGCATTCCCAGACCTTTCTAACAAAATTAGTTTCATTCAATTTGATGCACTGAATCGATCTGGGTTGATTTTTGAAGTTGCTTGAAACAAAATGAAAAGGGTTTAATTCAAATAACTGGGCTGCGCGGGAAAAGTTAACGGGCCGGCCTGCTAAGCGCAGTGCTCCCGCGTACTGCTTAAGTGGGTGTCCCCACTCGTCAGTGAGACAGGGGGTGCGAAGCGGTACGGGGCAACGTGGTGCGTTCGATCTGATTCTTATCCAACGGCTGATTGTCATCGTCGACGTTGAGCAACGCCGACGAGAAAGAAACCTAGCGCGGCCAGTGGGGGTTGTTGGGGGCTCACCGGGGTGCAGGCGAGGGTCGGCGAGGTGGGCGAACGACGAAGTCGACGATGGCGAACTCAGGGGTGGTCGCGGCAGCTCCTGGGGTGGACGAAATCGATGGCGCCCTTCTTCTCCAGAAGCGGCGGGCTCCGGTGAAATTCCGGCGAGGTGGTGCTCGCCTTGCTCCGGGAACGGTGTGGCACGATCAGTGAGGAGAGGGGACTAGAATGGTGTGAAGAATTCGAGCGGGGGTGGCCTCTATTTATAGTCGAGCGAGGGGACCGACGGGGCGCACGGTGAGCTCGTCGGGGGCGATGTTACAGGCGGCTATTGGCATGGGCGAAGGTAGGGGACGGTGCGGTGTTCCCTGGCGATGCTCAACGACATGGTTTCGAGGCGTGGGGCGGTGCGGCTTGGTCTGGACGCGACACTCTGCGCGGCAGAGGCGGCGTCTTTGACGACGAGCGGTGGCTCTGAGGCATGGGGCGGCGAACGGGGATGTCTGGCGGTCTCCTGGGTTGGTGGTGATCCGCGGTCTGTGGGCTTCGGTCGAGGGTGGCGCTCTGGCGCACGCTCGGCATGGTTGCTGGCGGTCTAGGCGCGGTCCGTGCGGGTGGTCCAGGGGTTGGCAAGGTTCGAGCGGTGGACAGGGAGCGGCGGTGTACGGTGGGATGCCTCCCATACATGCTGGCTAGGCTTGTTTCTCCTCCTAGCTTGTTGTCTCCACTGGGGTGGCATGGGTGTGCTCGGCTGTTCACCATTGATGGCAATGCCAAGCTTACAGTGAGGCTAGTGCTTGGTTTAACTTACTAGATGATCTACTAAGATGGTTGTGAGCTAAAGAGGGAACAAGTTAGGCTTCAATCACTGCTCACTATAGTGTTTAGGATTTTGATGATTTGTGTGTGCAACCTGTTTGATGAAATGGCCGCATGAAATCAAGTTTGGAATTTTGAAAAGATTTTTGGTGGGTTTGCTAGATTGGTGCTGGTGAGTCTACAGATGCTTGGGTTTTGAAAGTTGAGCTTGTTTGAGTGGTTTTTGAAAAAGTAGGATCTTCCCATATGATAAAGATTCAATTTTGAATTGTCATTTAAACTATGCATTTGAATATTTCTGGATGATCACAAAGTGGGCCTTGATACCTTGTTATGAGTACATTCAAGGGGTGCAAAGATCCAGAAAAGTTTCTATTAGGTTCTGAAAGTTTGAGACAGCCAAAGTAGGCATGGGAGTTAAATTGGTCAAAATGACCATTCCTTTATTTTATTGGTTTTGATTTATTTTTCTTTAGGAAAAGTTTGGGAAATGTTTAGATGATGTTTATTTCACCTAAGAAACATTTTACAAGCAAGGAAACATACAAACAAGGTGGTTCAAAAGAATTTCAAATTAAATGCATACACATATGCATGCCTTCATAATTTTAATTAGAAAAGTTTTTGTTAACCCTAATTTTGATGATTAGAGTTTGATGATTTAAGTTTAGTATTTTTGGGATGTTACAATAATCCTGTGACTGTGGAATTTGACGCCTTTGGTTTCTCTGTCAAGGATGGTCGTACTCGGATGCTCCTCCACCGATGTGACAGCCCCGGCGATCTGTACCCTGTTGGTTCGGCCTCCACCACCGCCAGTAGCCCACTCGCCCTCTCTGCCGGTGTCGATCTCTGGCACGCTCGCCTTGGACATCCTAGCTCCGCCGCTCTGTGTCAAATAATGCAAGGCTTTTCCTTTACATGTAATAAAACGGATGCCCACTCTTGTGAAGCATGTCGTCTAGGCAAACATGTTCGCCTCCCGTTTAGTTCCTCCTCCACAGTGCGTCTTTTCCGTTTCAACTTATTCATAGTGATGTTTGGACCTCGCCTGTTCCAAGTAATTCTGGTTATAATTATTATCTCGTGATTTTGGATGATCACTCTCATTTTTTATGGACTTTTCCTCTTCGTCGTAAATCCGACGTTGTCGCCACCCTCACCGCGCTTTTCACCTTTGTTTCCACTCAGTTCGGTCACCCCATTCACGCCTTACAAACTGACAAAGGCAAAGAGTTCGACAACATCACTATTCGCTCACTTCTCACCGCCCATGGCGCCATCTTCCGCCTCACGTGTCCCTACACTTCCCCACAGAACGGTCGTGCTGAACGGATGCTTCGTACTCTCAAAGACTGTGTCCGCACCCTTCTGTTCCACGCACACATGCCCCCACGGTTCTGGCCGGATGCTCTTGCCATGGCGACTCTCCTCGTCAACATCCGCCCGTGTCGTGTGCGTTGGTCTTACACGCCGCATCACCTCCTCTACAGTGCGCCGCCCGCCTATGATGACCTCGGCGTCTTCGGCTGCAAGTGTTATCCTAACACTGCTGCTACCGCCACGCACAAGCTTGCGCCCTGCTCTCTCCCTTGTGTGTTTCTAGGCTACCCCGCCAACACCAAGGGCTACCGCTGCTACGACCCGGTCTTACATCACGTCCTCACCTCCCGGCACGTGTACTTTGACGAGTTGGCTTTTCCGTTTCAGCAGGGACTCTTGGCGACGCCTCCGATGACGCCCTCGGCGCCCGCTGGCCCCTCTGTGGCCGGACCCGCGCACCGACGACTGTCCGCGGCGGCCCCAGCGACCCCCTCTGCGCCGGCCCCGCCTGGTCCCGCGGCGCCCCATCGCCCGCGGCACCCCCGTCGCCCCCTCCTGCGACGCCTCCGGCGCCGTCGACCAGCCTGACAGCCTGTTCGTCACCCGCTTCATTGGCGGCCTCGGCCCCCGCCTCGCCGCCCGTTGCTGCGACTCCTGCGCCCATGCTCACCCGAGCACGTGCGAGAGTTCGGCGGCCGTCTATGCGCTACCCCGCCGACCAGTATGTCTGCAGGGCGTTCCCGTCTGCCGCGTCTGCCTTCTGGGCCAGCGGGAATAGTGTCCTGTCGCATGACGGCGGGGTGTTTTCATCCAGCAAGAGGGAGGCGCCCTCCCCGCTACCGAGTGCGCCGTCCACTTCCTCCCTCTCGCCGGTGCCCACCTTGGCTCGCGCCGCCTTGCGCGACCCGCATTGGCGCGCCGCCATGCAGGAGGAGTATGATGCGCTGCAGCGTAACCGGACCTAGGAGCTGGTTCCCCGGCCCCCTCGTGCTAATGTCATCACCGGCAAATGGGTCTTCAAGCACAAGCTCGGCTCTAATGGTACTCTCGAGCGCTACAAGGCGTGCTGGGTCATGCGCGGCTTTCGGCAACGTGCTGGTGTCGACTTCACGGATACGTTTGCCCCGGTTGTCAAACCGGGCACGATCCGCACGGTGTTGCACCTCGCCGCTTCTCGCGCGTGGCCGGTGCATCAGATGGACGTCTCCAACGCCTTCCTCCATGGCCATCTATCGGAGCAGGTATACTGTCAGCAGCCCGTCGGCTTCGTCGACGCCGAGCGCCCCGATGACGTGTGCTTTCTTTCTCGATCCTTGTATGGACTGAAGCAGGCGCCCCGCGCTTGGTACCAGCGCATCGCTGCGTTTCTGCATCAGCTCGGCTTCCGCTCCACGTGTTCCGATGCGTCGTTGTTCGTCTACCAGACCGGCAACGACATGGCCTACCTGTTGTTGTACGTCGACGACATCATCTTGACAGCCTCCACCGCTGGTCTTCTTCAACAGCTCACTGATAGTCTTCGCGCTGAGTTCACGTTGAAGGACCTTGGCCCACTCCACTACTTCCTCGGCATCGAGGTTGTCCGGCGTGCGGACGGGTTCTTTCTTCATCAGCAGAAGTATGCCCGCGAGCTTCTCGAGCGTGCAGGGATGCTTAACTGCAACCCTACGCCTACTCCTATCGACACGAAGGCCAAGCTTTCGGCCAGTGATGGATCGCTGGCCTCCGACGCTCGTTCTACCGCTTCATCGTAGGCGCCCTCCAGTACTTGATGTTGACACGTCCGGACCTCCAATACGCTGTGCAGCAGGTGTGCTTGCACATGCATACTCCTCGGGATGCTCATTGGGCCGCGGTGAAGTGGATTCTCCGCTACATCGGTGGCACCATGGGCTATGGCCTGTCGCTGCATGCCTCGCCCTCGACGTCGACTGACCTCGTCGCCTACTCGGACGCGGACTAGGCGGGCTGCCCGGACACGCGGCGCTCCACTAGCGGCTACTGTGTCTACCTCGGCTCGTCGCTCGTCTCTTGGTCCTCCAAGAGGCAGCCCACCGTGTCCCGCTCTAGTGCCGAGGCCGAGTATCGTGTCGTGGCTAACGCTATGGCCGAGTGCACATGGCTTCGCCAGCTTCTCTCTGAGCTCTCTTGTCCCGTTGACAAGGCTACGGTGGTCTTCTGCGACAACGTGTCGGCTGTCTACCTCTCCGCCAACCCCGTTCATCATCGGCGCACCAATCACATCGAGTTGGACATCCACTTTGTTCGTGAGCAAGTTGCCCTCGGTCACGTTCGAGTTCTTCACGTACCGACGTCTCAGCAGTTTGCCGATATCATGACGAAGGGATTGCCGTCCACGACTTTTCCTGAGTTTCGCTCCAGTCTATGTGTCGGTGCCGACCCTTCGACTGCGGGGGGGGGGGGGGGGGGGTGTTGAGTAACATATTGTACTAGGTATAGGTCCCCGTGTTTTGTCAGGATTGTACCTGTAATTGTACATGTGTCCGTCTATATATACATGAGCAGCTGACCCAATTGGTGCTGTGCAATCTCCAATTCCCTTCTACAATAAACACACCTCTTGAGAACCACAATTAACCCAAAGCCCCTTAATTATAAAATGGAAAACTGATATCACCACCTACCATCAACCAAACTAGGGTTCACACAGGTGCATCGATCCCCCTCCCCACGCCTCCCATATGGAAATATATGTAACATCCCGAGATTTTTGGACACAAAAGGGTAGAAATATGAATTGCGTATTTGTATTTCATATATTGAAATTGTGGGACGTTTTTTCCCTTTTCATTCAAAATACAAACTAATGGGATTTCTCTCCACTTTTGGTGAATTAGAAGTAAGATCATCAAGGACTGCTCTAAAACTCAACATGAATTTGTGCATTTTCAAGGTCAAGGGGAAAAATGGAAGAATTCATTTATGACATTAAGGTGATGGAATTATATTTTATACACACTAAGAAAAGCACAACACAATATCACTATTTGAATTCAGAAATTGAGTTTGGATTCTAGATTCAAATTGAATTCAAATACAATAAGAAATAAAAATTAATGAAAATGGATAATAAATAAAGAATAGCACCTTTATTCCAATATGCTTTTACAAGGTTTATTACAAAGGTAATGCGGAAAAAATTACAAATCAGAAAATAAACTAGAAAATAAATCCTAAACTAATTCTAGGTCTTCTCCTATTTCTTTACCCATAAAACAAATACAAAAGAAAGATATCGTTAAGGTTAAAATGTTGCCTTCGCCACAAGGGTGAGGCGTTTGATTTATGGATCAACCTTGCAATTCCAGGTAGTACTCCTGTAATATGCAAATGGAATAGAGGGCTATTTCAAACAAGGTAAATAGTGGATCGTCACAAAATGAATCATGCACAAGAGGGACAAGTGCACAAGAGGGACAATCTCAATAAAAGGAAACAATGGAGCAAGAGAGGCAACATGGCATGATCCGATTGAAACAAACATCATTAGGAAATACTAGACAATAAACCCTCCAATCTCAAGTTAATCCAATAAGAGAGAAGCCACAACAATAATTGGAGCTTATTTGACATAATTGGTCAATAAGATCGTTAAACCAAGTTATATAAGCTTTAAAGCTTATAGAAAAGGCCAAAAAAGCAATGGAATATGTATTAACCCTCACAATCAATAAGATTATACATATTAAGTGCGGTGACCCAACATACCACTGCATGATGTAGTATACTATAGTCGTTGACATAACATTAATGAAACACCGTTCACCAGTATTACATCCCTTAGAGTGGTACAACAGAAACACAGCAGGTCCAAGACATGGCTAAGGTTACAACTCACTTTGTACACAAAATCCAAAGAACACTCTAAGTTAAAGAAATATAAAGAATCTTCTTACAAAGAAGAATCAGAAATAAATAACTCAAAAACTATCATACTATTAAGACTAGTATTTTAACTAATGGTCTGGCATTGCTGTTATTGCAATACGCTACAGAAATGGGTTCTATGGCTAGAGATTATATTCCTATCTAATCAGTAACTTCGTCTTCACTTGAGTTGATGTATATGTTGACTTCCTTGAATTTATTGAAGAGCTTTAGCTTTTGATGATGATTCCTAGAGCATGACTTGATGTAGACGTCGTCTTAATGGCTTCAGGATCTAGCAAGGGTTAAGAAGATACGTTGAGTACGAGCATACTCAGCAAGTTCACTAGAAAAGGAGTGTTTGATGCATTATTTCTATAGCCACAGACCATAGGTCGTAGGCAATGCAAGTTTTCGTAAACATTTCTTCAAAGGTTGCTTTTATTCTGAAAAGCTATGTCCGTCAGCCTTCACAGGTTTACTAGAACTTTCATGCAGTTCCTTTCCCGCCGCCTTCGCAGCTCCTTCCCGGAACAGGGAGTAACAAGTTATAGTTCTTACACTCTGCAGAGGTGTGTCACTTTACCCATGAGAGATCTTAGCTTTGTTGCACATCCAAGTTATAGGCTCGTTCACACTTCCTTGGTGTGAGGCCCAGACTAAGATCCAAGCCAATCACTGCCTTCTCCGCGACCCCGCATGTCTCCTTGGTATACGCTAGCCCACCTATTGAATTACATCAATTGGCAGTACAGACCGTTCAGATGCCGGAACTATCGTGGAACGTTGAGGGTTCCCACCCATATGCTGCATATCCTCTATGAATTACCAATTAATATGCATGCTACGAGTGATAACAGCCACGACCCGCACATCCGGCTCCATGCGAGAGGGAAAAGATACAGCTGACTTCTCCGTCCCATTCCAAATCTCATGGCAACGCGTAATATACGGCGCAAGAATCACTGACGACATTGGTTATTAAATACTAGGTGATATAGTCATGTGCAGTGGTATTCCAACTACCAGACTTAATAGATTAGCTGATCACCCTAGATCAGTAACCAATAATTCATATTATCATCAAAAATAGTGTTTTTGACCTTTTTGAAATGCAGGTGATGACAACACTGGATTTGCAAAATACTTTACAGATAATAATCAAAGGACATGAGCAAGTGTGAACTTGCCTTTTGTGATTGCAAGATTATGCACTCACGGTCTTCAAGACAATATAAAAGATCCAATATCTGAAATCAGCATCATTGGTCTGGTAAGGACTAATGTTTAAAGAAGCAAGATGTTGTTATGCATAAGTAATGTAATGCAAGTTGATAAACTCGAATCCCGGGGATAACGTTGTTCTAGGGTTTGGATATTGGAATTGGTTTCTTTAGAATGTGTTTCCCTTTTAGATTAGTTTCTTATTTGTTCCTCTTATTAAGTCTTGTAAGTGTGTGTGAACCAACATGCAATTATAATATCATAAAATAATGAGATACACACAAATGTGAAATGCTACTCAAGATTGCTTACACTAATAGTGTTTATCTTCAAATTTTACTTTACAAGTAATGTCACTTATAAAGAACTTAAGTGTTATCAATCCAAAGTATACAAGTATAGTATAAAGTTATGTGATTATGATTAATTGTCATCTATTGACTGAAGTGGAAAAACAAATAACTTTTGAAGAAAAGATTTCTTTTCTAAGGTCTGAACAATCTTTGTGTTTAACCAATGGTGGTCGATGTTGTTTGTGCTTGCTTGGGTAGTTTGGACTTGAGATCCTTTACGATTTAATTATAATAGACCAAAGTTAACTATAAAACACATAATAAGGTCTTCAGCATTATACTCAAAGTTTTGTAGACTAAAGTTAACTTTAAGAACATAGATGGTCTTAGGCTGTAATGCTTATAATATTTGTATCTTGTTCACTTCATATTGTTTCCTTTAAAGATAACTAAGAATGGTATTACTTTTATTTGGTATAGTGGTTTTTCAAGATTATAATGGAATAGAATCATTTATGTTTTTATAAATGAGTGGTTAAGGTTTGTAATCAAGGTAATAATATTACTTAACTATTTATGAATTCACTATAGTGTTTTAGTATGTTGATAAACTTATGGTTAAAGTAAAGGAATAGGTTTTATTTCACTACAAATTATTCTTGGAGATTTTATATTGGATAAGGATCCTTTTATAAAATAATCTACACTTATGATTGAATGATAATTCAATAAAATTGTATTAAAATGTGTTAAACCATTTTGACTTCATATTATCATTATTAAGGACTAATACTATTTATTAGACTCAATTAGCTAATTTTAGAAATATTAGCAAATTTTATTTATCCTTATATGAATTATCAACTAAGGAAATAGGTTAAAATTCAAGTTATTAAAGTGTTTAAATTTTTTATTTACCTCAAAAGTGGAATATTATATTTTTAACATGTAGGTATTATTTTTGTGATTATTTTGGTGTATTATATGTATTTTTATGAATTTTAAATAATAAGATATGATTTTTATAAGTTTTATTACTTTATAAATACTTAATAAATAATAGATATTGAATTAAGTAAAATAATAATACATGATTATAGTTTTAAATTATTATTCTTATTTTTCTAAGATTTTTGGTATTTTATTTATATTTTTTTTATCATTTACCATTATTTAATTATGGATTATCAAAGTGTTATTACTTATAAAACCTTTATTAAATAATGTTTATTTAAATAATTAACATAATAATGTTTGATAATAGTTTAATGTTATAGATTTTATTTTTTTGAAAATTTTCATATATAAAACAATTTTTTCTGAATTGTAAAACAAAAGTTATTAATTTTATAAGATTGGATTATTTTATTTAATTTCTAGAATTAATAAACTAAATAGTTTATGATGTAATGCATGGGGTGAAAGGTTTTTCTCACCAGGTCTATTCTTACCCCAGTCACTGACTAATGGGGTCGATGACACGTCATATCTAATGTTTTGATTTATTACAGAAAATATTAACACAATTTTTTAAAATGATAAAAATAGAAATATGACATCACCATGATGGCACGCTAACATCACCCCTAGATGATCATCAGATCATGGTTGAATCCGTGAATCGGGTGCGTGCGCGGGTTAGTGCTTGGGCTTATCGGAAAGAGGAGGAAGAGGCGACTCTAGTGGTGGTAGCGCCGCCCGTATTTGGTCGCCGGAGCACAGTGGGCGACGGTGGCCAGCGGCGGTGGTTCCTGGCGAGCGTGGAGACAACGTTACAGAGCAAGGGAAACAGCATGGAGGATACTGAAAGAATCAGTGACTCACCAGGAAGCTTGCAAAGGTGTCGGTGAGGTGAGGCGAGCTTGGAATCAGCGACGAACGACGGTGACTGGCGGCAGTAGTGAGGTGTCGATTGACTGGTCAGAGAGCGTTCGGGCTTACATGGAATGGCTTGGGAGAACGAGGACAACGAGGCGAGTCCAACGGCACCCCCAAGGAGGCCAGGGGAGCTCAGGATCAATGGCGATGTGCAGCTCCGGCGAGCTAGGTTTTTGGTCAGAGAGGAAATTGGGGAGGAAGAATGAGGATAAGGATCTCCGGCGCGTCGGTGGTCTTCTTATATGCAACGAACAACGGTGGCTCGAATCTTGGTGGAGCGATCATCGCGACGACGGTGGACGGCCGACGTGGTGCCAGGAAGCTGCTTCGCCGGCGTTGCTTTCTGGCGAGAGGAAGAAGAAAGGAGGAAAAAGAACGAAGGGGTATGTGGGCTGGTTTTGGGCCGACGTGGGCTGATGCGGAGCGAGCGGAGAAGTTTGGCTGCGGCTCGCGAGCGACGAATAGGGCGAAGAGGAAATGGGTCGTGGGCCAGATCTGATCTCCTTCTGTTTTTTCTTGGTTCTTTCCCTTTTCTATGTTCTGTTTTGTTTTTAGATTTGAATTTGCACAATTGATTTGAGTTTTCTTTATAGAATTTATTTTCTGGATAATTGTAGTAATACTAAAATTATTTAGTATCATTTTGTGAATTTTTATAGTATAATGTTATTATTTATTTATTTTCTTATATATATATATATCTTTCCTTTTAGTAATTGTAGGGTCTTTTCATATGAATTTATTTTATCTAATACCTATAAACTTATTAAAGAATGCATGACTATTAACTTATGATATTTGATTCTTATTAACTTATCATATTCAAGAAACTTTTATATATATTGATCCTTCAATATTATTTGATACATAAAGTTGTAAGGAACTAATAGGGTTAATATTATTCCTATGAATTTAGGAAATAGCAATGTATATATTTTATTATAACTAACATAAGAGTTAGGTTTGAATGGTAAATGCTTATCATAAGTCTTAGGAGATTTAATATTCTCATATTTCTTTTATTTATATGAATAAATATTATTGGTTAAGACATATTGTTTTTATGTTGGTGATCAAGAATGATATCACTTTTTTAAAATAGAAAATTATTTTCTGGAGTGACTTAAGGAAAAGAATTGATAAAGATAACTCCTAAGCACATATCGTTATGATAATTGTAAATGCCAAAGATGTGCTTAAGTGATTTGCTATAGGAAAATAGTCCTATAAAGCATTGTGGGAATAGATGATAAATCAATCATTTGAAATGGATATTAGGTTTGGTTATAGAATTAAGGTTGCATGTTTACCAAGAATTCCTATCTTCCATATTTCATAATTCTTGACTTCTTCTTAAAGAATTCCTTTCCTAGATATACTACTCCTTCATATTCATCATCATGTGCTAACATGATGAGCTTTACTTCACAAGAATATTATATCCACCTTTTATTCTTCTAAATCCATTGATAAATCCAATGAGCTTGACACTAAAGCTTCCGTAATCTTCTCATATCCATACTTGGTTATATCAACTACTCTACTGCTGATAACCTCCAATCCAACAAGTAATTACTTCTAACTCCATTCATACTCTTCCATAATCATCCACCACTAATATTACTCTAGTAGATGTATATACCAAACTACTTTCCTCAAAAGCTTACTACTCTTTAAGAGGAATAACACTAGTTCAATAACTCCATGCTACTCTAGCTTCAGCTTAATTATACTATCTTATCTCTACTTCACTCCAATATCTTATACTCAACTTCACATTATGACATGGTGATTTGTCATGCCTAACCTAGAATAACATATCTATACTAGGGTTTAATCATGTTCTATCCACCAATGTCACTTATACATGATATAAGCATTCAATCTTGGTGACTAAAGCATGATCATTATAATCCTTTGATCCTTTATGGTTTAGGTTTCCAGTTGGCTAATTAAGGCTTTCATTCATACAACATTACAGTTGTACTATAATTATCTTTTGTTTATCTCTATTGGACTAAGATATATGATTCATTGACTATACACACTTGATCCAATAGGATTACTCCTATTAACTAACTTCAATATTCATCCTTGTAATCTTTACCTCAGATACTCTTCTATCATTTCAGGAGTGAGTTAACTCCATCAATAATCATATTGATCCTATTCTCTTCCAACACTCCCATCATATAGATGAAATCTAAAGCTAGCATTACTATTTACCTCTTCTTACTTCTTTCTTTATAGTCCTTAAGTGAATGCTATGATATGGACAATATTTGATAGATTAATAATTGATAGGTTAAGAATTGGTGAATCAATAGTTGATTACTCAACATTGATGAACAACAAATATGAGAATAAGGTTCAATAGAGATGCTAAAGATTGATATGGGAATAAAGATATATGTGAATGATCTTGCCTTGGTTTCTTTCCTACTCAATCTTACTAAAGAATTAAGGTTAGGTATTACCATGATACTCATGGTAGAAATAGATGATATTAAGATAGATCAATATTTAGGTGTTACATTCCTATTACTTAAGTTATATTTATAACTTGGTATTTATGAGTTGTGTAATGAATATTAGGATATAATTTCTTAAGGATTAACATCAAACATCAAGTAATATTTGGTGGTCTAGTTTTAGTACATTTGATCTACCCTTAGATCAAATCATGATTACCCAAAATAATGTTTTTAGCAAAGGTCATATTGAAACTTATCGCAGTCAACTTGATGATTTACTTCAATTCCATCAAGTTGAGAGAAGCTTCAATCAATTCGACAAGTTTTGTTCAAAAGCACGAAAATTATTCGGATTTTCTATGCATGAATGCAATGCACACCATTGTGTTCAGCTTAGTTCTAAGCTCTAATGTTGGGATGTTACATTAATAATACACGTTAGATAAGCCACCATTAGGCTACTCATAGTGGAGAGTAACATAGAGTAGTAATAAACATATGTCATTAGTCTGTGTGGTGTCATGAAATGATCATTTATTAGGGTATAGACTCATTTCATGTTGGTATGTATGATGTTATATTAATCAAATATATTACTCCATCTATCTCTCTCTTTATTAACTTATTGTCACATAAACAAATTTTCTGAGTTGGACCTTTAGTTACTGGTGAAGTTACTTGCACTATGACTAGTCTTGGGGGAAAATGTACAATAGACACACACAATAAGCATACCATCAAAATAATGAAACAAGCACAACCAAGGGATAAGGACCAGGACATGACACAACCTTGCACAAGGGGGAAGCCCTTGTTGACATGGTTATACCCCGCGGGTGCATGACCTCAGCATACCTAGTCCAGCCCAAGGAAGGCCCACGGCAAAAGTACGTCGGCCCATGAAGACTTTCGGGTGGCCCAGGCCCATGGTGCCTTCGGATCCTTGAAGAGCAAGACTAGAGTAGATAGGAAATTCAAAGGGGTAAAACCCTAGAACCTGTAACTGACTAGGTCTATGCCCGGGACCTGCCTAAGTCTATATAAAGGCCAGGAGGGCACGACCTAGATCTCTCGACTCATACTTTCGCATACACACCTCCACGCCAGATCGCATCTGCGCACCCCTGTAACCTTCGGTTCTGCCGTAATCAAGAGCAGCCAAGCAGGAGTAGGGTTTTCCCTCCGGGGGCCTGAACCTGGGTAAACCCTGTGTCCCCGTGTTGCTTGTTTGCTAACCGTTCCATGATCTCCAGCATCCCCATCTTCTCCAAAACCCAAGTCCATAACAATGGGCATTGATGAGATCAAACCTCGTCAATTGGCGCCGTCTGTGGGAACTGGGGGCGCTGATTGTGCGATCGTGACGGTCCCAACCCAATCGATCTACAACTCTGTAGCAACGGAGAGTCATCTCCTCTTCGGCACTTTCGACTTCACCGCCCACTCGTCGGCCACCATGAAGGACTTCGAGCCCGTAGGCGACGGACTCGAAATCCTGTTCGGGAGCTTCTGCTTCCAGGTGGGGCAAACTGGCACCCTCCGCCTCCCTGAGCGGGTGCCCCTACCATCAATCAGGCCCGCTTCATGGGCCCCACATCCCGTGCTACGCACAACATCATCAGCAGATGATTCCTACGACAGCAGCAGCTGCAACTCCGATCTGTGCGATCCGCCATCGGATACAGGGACCTACGGTTCCGGATCTGAAAGCTGCGGCAGCAGCGGGCCAATCTACGAGCGCTACCAATGCGCCGTAGTCATCCAAAGCGACGTGGATCAGCAAGCACCCAACCCGCCACCTAACCCGCCAGAACGAAACGGTAGGAACATAAGAAGCCAATCTCCCCCACCCAAAGGGGAAAACAACGGCGGCCACGTCATCCGCCTTAGCAAAGAAGGATGGACCCAGGTCCGCGAAGCCGTGGCAGGCAACATAGTATTGCCCGCAGACGCCTCGCGGGATATGCTGATGGCCTACCACCTGCTCCTGATCGAGGAGCACAAGAAGCAGGTCAAGATGCAAGAGTTGCTTGACAAACGCAAGCAAGCAGCCTCAGAGTCCAGCGCGCGAGGAGCCGCGCTCTCCGCCATGGGCATCGGCTCCAGCTCGAACGCCAACCCAGGCAACAAGCACCGCTCTCGGATGGAGAACATGGATCCCCAGGAGCGCCGCGAGTTGACGCTAACTCTCCACACATCCTTCATGGAGATGGACGCCGACGGCAACGTCATCCCGAAAACGCCGCAGGCTGCGATCATGGTAGCCACTGCGTATCTCGCGGCCCACCCACCTCCCGAGGGGGACCCGAAGAGGGCCATGCACAAGTCCGCACTTACCGGACTCGGACTCGTTGGAGCCGCGCTCCACCAGGAAGCTCCCAAGGAGCCGAAGAAGAAAGCTCCGGTCAGGTTCGACCGCAGCCCCACCCCTTCATCCGAAGAGGAGGAACATGACCTTCCCCGAAGGAAGAAGAGTTCGCGACGCCGCAACTACGACGCCAGAGATGCGCTCACACAACGCAAAATCAACAAAGCGCGAGCTAAGCGCGCATGCTCGTCTGAATCCGAGATGGACGAAGACGAAGGAGAACTCTGCGGAGCCCGATGCTTCAGCAGATCCGTCCGCGGACACGGATGCCGTGAAATTTCAAGCTTCCCTCGGATACTCCGAAGTTTGACGGCACTCAAGACCCAAAGGCTTGGCTTAGCGATCACTTATCATCCGTCAAACTGCACAGTGGAAACAAGGAGACCGCCATGCAATGCCTTCAGCTGCAGCTGACAGGCACAGCCCGGATCTGGCTCAGCAGCCTATCCTCAGGGTCCATCCGAATCTGCGATGAGCTAGCTTACAGCTTCATCCGAAACTTCAAGGGCACCAGCAAAAGGCCCGCCTCAATCGAAGAATTGCGAGCCTGCACTCAGCGAACGGGCGAATCCATTCGCTCGTACATACTACGCTGGTCCAACACAAAGAACTCCGCAACCCACATCTCCGAAGAGAGGGCCATCGACGCCTTCCAGGACGGCGTCAAGCGCCAAGACTTCAAGGAGGAACATGGGCGCGTCAAACCCAAAACGCTCGATCACCTCATGGACATCGCCAACAGGTGGGCTAACGGAGAAGCCTCCATTCACCGAGCACAATCGGAAGAAGAGGACGACTATGGTCGACGCCGAGAGCGCCGTAGCAAGAGAAGATCGCGCGTCTACGACGATCGCGACGGACCCGACATGGTCGCGGCTGGCTACGCCGATAACCGCAACAACGCCAACCGCAACAGCGAAGGATACCGCGGAGGAAACTTCCGCGATGGAGGACGCCCAGCGCAGTCATGGCAACGCCGCAACCGCGATAACGGACCCTCAGCATACGAAAAACTTTCGGGTCCATGCACCATCCATTTCTACATCGACAAACAGGATGGCAAAAAGAAGGCGAGCCACATGCTCAAGGATTGCCGCGAGTTCCAAAAGCTAAGCAAAAGCATGGTGCAGATGAGGCAGCAAGCTCCTATCCCTGCGTTCGGAAACTCACCCGCGCCAGGTGAGATAGCGCATGGAGCTCCTCCACCGCCACCTGTAGGAGGCCCGAACCAACCGATCGCACCAGCACAGAACAACGCTGGGAACGGGTATCCCCCGACGAAAGGAGCACTGATGATCCAGAAGGGGCGCCCTACGAATAGGGTGCAGAAGAAAATCACCTGACAGATCAACCTGGCCGTGGCAACTCCACCCGCCATCCCTGAGTACCTCAGCGGATCGGAGTCCTGCATCACGTTCACTCGTTCGGATCACCCTTGCCATATCCCTCGCCCAGGTCATGCTGCCCTCGTGCTGGAGGCGCAGATCGGAGGTTTCGAGATGAGTCGCGTCTTCATGAACGGCGGCAGCGGCATCAACCTGATGTTCGCAAGCACTCTAACAGCAATGTGGATCCCGCAGTGCAGCCTGGAACAATCAGACACAACGTTCCACGGCATCGTTCCAGGGAAGGGCATATTTCCCCTGGGCAAGATATGGCTCGACGTCATCTTCGGCAAGCCGGACAACTTCCGACTGGAACGGCTCGAATTCGAAGTGGTGGACTGGCCATCATAGTACCACGCCATCCTCGGGCGTGTGGCATTCGCAAGGTTCCTGGTTGTCCCACATTATGCATACCTGCTACTCAAGATGCCAGGACCGAAGGGCGTCATCACAGTCCATGAGAGCTTCACCCGATCGGACCAATGCGACAGAGATTTCAACAGAATCTCCCAATCATTCGGTATGCAGGAGGAGCTCCTTAGGCTCCGCGAGGTGACGGACAATGGGGCACCCCCAGTCGCACGACAAAACGCACCTGACATGTCTTTCGACTCCACGGTCAACACAAAGAAGGTGCAGGTCCACCCGACGGATGCCTCCAAGACGGCGCTGATCGCCAACGACCTCAGCCCCGCATAGGAAGGCGCGCTCGTCGAATTCCTCCGTGAGCGCTGGGAAATCTTCGCCTGGTGTCCTGCGAACATGCCAGGAGTTCCCAGGGAATTCGCCGAGCACGCACTCAACGTCTTTCCAGACACCAAGCCCGTCAAGCAGTCCATCCGAAGACTGTCCGAGCCATGAGCCGAAGCTATCGGCAAGGAAATCAACAGACTACTCGCTGCAGACTTCATCAGGGAAATCAAAGAAAGCGAGTGGCTTGCAAACACAGTCATGGTCCCAAAGAAGGACACGGACATCCTGCGGATGTGCGTGGATTTCACGTCGCTAAACAAGCACTGCCCAAAGGACCACTTCCCCCTTCCTCGGATCGACCAGATCATCGATTCGACTGCAGGTTGCGAGAAACTCTCCTTCCTTGACGCCTACTCAGGCTACAACCAGATTCGACTCAAGGTTGAAGATTAGGAGAAAACGGCGTTTATCACACCGTTCGGAGTATTCTGCTACAACACAATGCCTTTCGGGCTAAAGAACATAGGTGCCACGTACCAGCGATGCATGCAGGCCTGCCTCAAGGACCAGACCGGTCGCAATGTTCAAGTCTATGTTGACGACATAGTCATAAAAACCAGGGAGGCAAGGACACTTATCGACGATCTCCGCGAGACGTTCGACAACCTTGATCGCTACAGGATCAAGCTCAACCCCAAAAAGTGCACCTTCGGCGTCCCATCGGGTCAGCTGCTTGGGTACTTCATCTCTCAGCGAGGGATCGAGGCGAACCCGAAGAAAATCAGAGCCATCATGGCGATGGAGAAGCCGAAAAACATCAAGGGTGTCCAGCAGCTCGCAGGACGAATAGCGGCATTGAGCAGATTCATCAGCCGCATGGGCGAGAGGCCTTGCCATTCTACCATCTGCTACACAAGGCAGATAAATTCGAGTGGACGCCCGAAGCCAACGATGCATTCGAAAGCCTTAAGCGGCTCCTCTCCACCTCGCCCGTCTTGGTCACGCCAAAGGAGCGCGAGCCTCTGCTACTGTACATAGCAGCCACACACCAGGTGGTCAACACCGTACTAGTGGTCGAACGACCCGAAGAAGGCAAGACCCACGGGGTCCAGCGCCCAATCTACTACCTCAGCGAGGTACTGACACCAACAAAGCAGAGGTACCCTCACTACCAGAAGCTCGCCTACGGCGTGTTCATGACGGCTCGACGGCTGAGACATTATTTCCAGGAGCACCAGGTGATGGTCGTCAACGAGGCACCCCTGAACAGCATCCTGAATAACCCAGAGGCCACAGGACGCGTGGCCCTATGGGGCATCGAGCTGTCACCCCTGGACATCATCTATGAGAAGCGACTCGCAATCAAGTCTCAAGTCCTCCCGAACTTCCTCGTACATTGGATGGAGCTGCAGCTGCCAGACACCCCAGACATGTCGCAGTCATGGACCATGCACTTCGACGGCTCCAAGCGCGAAGCTGGAGCAGGAGCCGGGGTCATACTGACCTCCCCGCAGGGCGACCAGATGAAGTATGTCCTCCGGATGAAATTCCGAGCCTCCAACAATGAGGCCAAATACGAAGCCCTCATCCACGGCATGAGAATGGCAAAGATCTGTGGCGCAACGCGCCTGGTCATCTACGGTGACTCCAACCTCGTCGTCCAGTAGACGATGAACGAGTGCGACGCACACGCCGAAAACATGATCGCATACCGCGCACTCTACAACGCACTCGAAGGAGAATTCGACGGCTGCGAGCTTCGGCACGTTGGAAGATAAAGCAACGAGGAGGCCGACAGACTCGCCAACATCGGCTCCACCTACGCAAAGGTGCCACCGGGTGTGTTCCTCGAACAGATCTGTGTGCCATCCATCAAGCGGAAATTCCCCAAGGGATCACCCGAAGAAGCAGAACACTCGGGGGCTACGCTGCCCGAAGGACATGAAGGACCCGAGAAACTGGACACAGAGGTCGCCATGGTCAATCTAATGCAGGTCATGGCAGTCGAAGAAACTTGGACGTGACCATACCTCTAGTTCTTGATAAACGGAGAACTGCCTGACAGCCCGACAGATGCCCGGCGCATATCTCGTCGATCAAAAGCCTTCACCATCATCAATGGCGAGCTGTACAAGCGCAGTACTACAAAGGTGCGTCACCATCGGTGACGGGAAAGCCATCCTCCAAGACATCCACGAGGGCATCTGCGGCCATCACGCAGGCAGCCGCTCCCTTGTCGCCAAAGCTCTGCGAGCCGGATTCTACTGGCCAACGGCCATGAGCGACGCAAAGGACATCGTCCGAAGATACAACGGGTGCCAACGGTTCACCGACAAACCGCACGCACCCGGGTCAGAGCTCAGACCCATACCTATAGCTTGGCCCTTTGCTCAATGGGGCCTCGACATGATTGGCAAACTGCCAAAGTCCTCGAAAGGGGGACACGTTTACCTCCTGGTCGCAGTCGACAAATTCACCAAGTGGGTCGAGACCATGCCCGTCACCAACCAAAAGGGCAAAACTGCCGTCAAGTTCTTCGAGTCCATTGTCTACAGGTTCGGCGTACCGCACAGCATCATCACCGACAATGGATCGAACTTTATCTCCAAGGAGTTCCAGGACTTCTGCGAAGGCCTCGGGATCAACATCACGTACGCCTCAGTGGCACACCCGCAAACAAACGGGCAAGTGGAAAAGGCCAACGGCCTAATCGGCGCTGGTATCAAGAAGCGTCTCATGAGTCCACTCGAACGGAAAGATGGAGCCTGGACGAAAGAGCTACCATCCGTACTGTGGAGCTTACGGACTACGCCAAACAGCTCCACCGGCTACACGCCATTCTTCATGGTACACGGCGCCGAGGCCGTGCTACCAGCCGAAGTATGCCACCAGGCTCCCCGGGTCGTCGCCTACAGCGAAGCCGAATCCACGGCTGCACTCGAAGATGCCGTCGACACACTCGACGAAGCAAGAGACGTAGCAGCAGCTCGATCGGCGGTGTACCAGCAGAGTCTCCGCAACTACCACAGCCGCCGGCTACGCCCAAGGTCCTTCGTCGAAGGAGACCTCGTCTTGCGACTCAAGCAAGAGCGACCGAAGAAATTCGAGTCGACATGGGAAGGACCCTACATCATCACCGAAGTCATCCCAGTTGGCGCCTATCGCCTCAAGCACGTGGAATCTGGAGTCGCATACTCCAACCCATGGAACATCGCACACTTACGGCGATTCTACCCATAGTTACCTACCACTTTACTTTCAATAAGGCTTTTTAGCCAAGGCTATTCAGCCGAACAATGTACTACCTATTCTGAAGAATAACTTGAGCATGCTGCTCAAACAAATCTACTACCTGTTCGGCGTACTGCCTTACAGCCGCATAATGCGGACGCATATCCCACTCGCCACCATCCGGCCGAAGAGGTGGCCCAGCTGCTACAATAGACAAATCTACATCAGGCCGGTGCAGCCTCACAAGGGACAAAGCAGCCTTCACGCCCGCAACGAGCTGTTGCCGCACCAACTCCTTGACATTGCTCACACTTTGAAACTTCGACAGAAGACCCGCAAGGCTTGTTGGTACAACATCCAATGGAAACATGACATGCAACACTGAGGCAAGCGACGTCTGCACCTGACGAAGCACCCGCGAAACCTGGTGCACACGATCTTGCACTGTCGCCAGCGCCATGGCGCGGTCACGATCCATCCAGAAGAAGCCGCCAGCCTCCATGTCCTGTTGAGTCAAGCAATTGACCCGAACAGCGACACGCTCCTTCTCTTCCCTCGGAGCAAGGTTAGCACCTGCGATAATTGCACAAAATAAGAGGCAAGGCCAGCAGGCTCATTCGAAGAACTGAGCTGCAACTCGAAACAAAGAACAACTTACATTGAAGCTGCTTAGACAGCCGAAGCAGTTCCGCCATCAAGTACTCCTCTCTGGCTGCACCGCGATCCGCCTTGGACTTCCAAACATCGGCGTGACCTCGCAACCCAAGAAACTCCCTCTCAAGACTACGAACACGATCCCGAAGAAAAGCGAGTTGCGAGGAATCATCCAAAGATGGACGCAGCTGCGCTGCAGGCGAGGTGTCAACGGGGTTAGCACCCAAAGGAACCTAGCACAGCAGAAAAGCAAAGGACATAAACATTCAGATAGAGAAGAGAACAACTCAAAAGAGTTCATTAAGCATATAAAGGCCACTACGTGGCACAATGATTGTGTTCCTCACAAATATTTACAACAAAAGAAGACTACAAACTATCCTACATCTACAACGCCTAAGACGCGGCACCCTGAGTAGCCTCGGAGCCGGATTGCCTCGTCCTGGCCTCCCCCTGTTGCCGCAGCGCATACTCAGACAGCAAATCAATGAGCTTTGGCCCATATCGCTTGCAGCGAGCAGAATAGGCAGCAAAAGCTACCTCGGATCCATCCGCGGTCGTCGGCATCCGGGAGGTGATCTGGGGAAGGTCCAGCTCTGCTCCTGCCGCCAAAGCCATCGCCAGCCCGACGGACGCGCCGATGCCCTTCTGCTTGCGCTTGTACGCCGCAGGCGCTTCGACTGACAGGGCCTCTGCCAGGGTGTCAACATCATCAAGGGCCGCGCCCTTAGGGACAAGCTCCTTGTAGAAGCGGCCAAGGACTTCCTTCGCCTTGGCAAGGGAGCCGACGACGGTGCTGCAGCGATCTTCGACCGCTGCAGTAGCATCATCTAGAGCACTCATGTGCTCGAGAGCGCCGCGGTCAAACTCGATGCCTGTGGCATCTGAGGCAAAACAAAAATAGAAGACTAAGGACAGTAACAAAGAAGAAAGGCAAGAAAACGAAAATACAAAAGCAAACATAAGGCACTCACCCGAAACAGCCTTGGCAGCGGCCATGAGCTTGTCGGCCACCTCTCTTTCACGCGCAGTCGCAGCCATGGTAAGCTGCTCCTCGCGGTCCGTAGCCTCCTGCCGCAGACGCTCCTTCACTTCGGCTGCCTTGGCCAGCTCCAGCTCAAGGCGCTCCTTCGCATCAGCGGCGTCCCCAGCCTTCTTCTCCGATTGACCAAGGCTCTTCTGGAGGAGTCGTGGGAGGAGTGCCTGCACACGAAATATTTAGCACAAGAACAAAAAGTCAACAGCAGAAAGACAGCAGTATAAAGGAAACTTACGAGTCCAGCGAGCTCAGGTCGAAGACAGGAGGAGTCCTTCGGGCTCTCTTCTCCACCTTCTTCTCTTCCTTCTTCTCTTCCTTCTTTTCTTCCTTCTTACGCTTCGCTGGCGGGTGCGGCGCTACATCCCGCACAGGAATGGCAGGAATAGGAGAGGAAGAGCCTCCATGCCCGTCACTGTGACGCTCAAGGCACAGAGGGTGTCTGGGAGTCGGAGGAGTCGAGGCATCCGAAGACTCGATGGAGCTCCGTGATCGTTTGCGCGTATGGTCCTCGCTCGACTCGTCGGCATCTTTCGCCGGAGATCACGCCGACGGCAGCTCGGACACGGAATCCACCACGTCATTACCCGGGGCATTCGGATATTTTTCAGGCAATGGCGGTACCATGCCCGGCACCTTGAAGCTCTGCAAAACAAGAAGGGACTTTGTTAGCAAACAAAGGAAAATAAATACGCAGTCGACGAAAAGCGCTACGCGCACAAATCTACACCTGTGGAACAGCCAACGCCGAAGAAAACGGCGGAGTCAGCGACTTCCCCGGGATTTCCTCTCCGGCCTTGAACTTTAGCAGCGAGCGAAGGGCCCTGTCAAGATCCCCCTCGGAGATTTTCTCAGCCGAAACCCTCGTCGGATCACAGCGCCCAGAATAAAGAAACATCGGGTGCGCCCTAGCCTGGAGAGGCTGCACCTGACGCTCGAGAAACGTGCGGATGATATCCACGCCGTTCACTTCCTTCTCTGGAATCAACTGGAGATCCTCCACCCGACGGTAAAGGGCCTCTATCTCCGCCACCTCGCCATCCAAGATCTTGTTTTTCCAAGACCTTGTCGGCTCAATATTTTGGGAGGGGTCAAAAGGAACAAGACCAAAATCTTGCCCATGCACTACGGAGTCGCGGATATAAAACCATCCCCTCCGCCAGTACTGGACAGATTCGGACATGGAAAAGGAAAAGAAAAGCAGATTGGGACTGAGGGAGATGATGCAACCCCCAATGGGATAAACACCATCAGAACCAGACTGCATCTTCACGGAATAAAGTTTCCGGAAGAGGCCAAAGTGCGGCTCAATGCCGAGCCAGCACTCGCAGAAAGTGATGAAACAAACAATGTGAAGAAGAGAATTGGGCGAAAGATGATGAAGGTGGATGCCATAGAGAAAGAGCAGTCCACGGAGGAAGTTGTGGACTGGAAAGGAAAACCCACGCATAACGAAGGCGAGAAACATAACCCGATACCCAGCTGGGGGACGAGGGATTACCTCGTTGCCGGGGAGTCTGACGGCCTCCCTATCCTGCGGGATCAAGCCCCGCTCGCGAAGTTTGCGGAGATCACTCTCCCGCGTCTCTGATCACCGCCAACCACCGTCGGTGACACGGGTAGCGGTGGCGCTTTTCTTTCCTCTGGTGGAGCTAGTACCAACCGCAGATGATGACTTCTTTGATTTCCCCATCGTGCTACGGCAACGCCGGCGGTGAGAGCGCGGAAGGGAAGATGGAAATGTGGAAGGAAATTCCAGTGCGCAGCAAGAATCGATGGAGCACAAGGAGGAAGTGAAAATAAGAACTGATGGGGTGAAAACAAACTGCAACTTTCCCCAATGATTATAACGACGAGGACGATGCACGGCAGCCGTCCATCCGGAAGACCTAACGCCAACGGCAGATCTGACCATACACGTGTCAGCATCACAACGAACCGTCGTTACCACGCCATCCACTACGTGCGGAAATCGAGGCGACACCGTAATTATCTCCACGCCGCGCGTGACCGGTCAATTCAAGGTCAGCAAGTGGGACCCACGTTCGTCCAGTCAAGTCATCTCTGGCGCAGCACACGCTTGAGGTCATTTGATCGTCACCACTGATATCATCAAAAGCTATACTAGCAGCAACTACAATTTCTTCGGCTACAAAGCTAAGAGTACTCACTCGAATCTATGATTCGACTAAATACTCGGGGGCTACTCCTATTAGGAGCGCTGGCCGCGCACCCGAAGGATGAATACTAACTGTTTCTTCGAGTCCTACGTCGAGTCTGCGACTCCACTACGGACTCGGGGGCTACTCCCATAGGGAGGACGGATTTAAGCATCTAAAATTTTTTGTGTCCTACGGACTTAACAACTGAACGATGTCTGAACTAAAGTCTCCGCTCGAGTCTACGACTCGAACAGACACTTGGGGGCTACTCCCATAGGGAGCGCTGGTCGCGCACCCTATGAATTCTTCGATCTGCGATCTTTCGGATCCGCATGCAAAAACTTTTCGGCCATTCTGCCCCAACAAAACACTGAGTGAGCAACGATCTCCTGGGCCACCCGAAACACCTCCGCGGTGACAAACATTCGGATGCTGTGTCTGCGACACAAAGATAAGACCTATAGATATCATCTGATGGCCTGGCAACGCACACGACTGCGCTCTGCTAAGTATGAACCCGTTCCAACAGGCGCGATGAAAAATCCCGACGGACGCGTTGGGTACATCAATTAAATTCACTGGAATTCAACTCTTGTAAGTCCTCCGCGGCCTGAGTCGAATTACGTCAGCATATGTTCCAGTTTTGAGTTGAGGGACTCGAACCTGAGGAAGATCGTGTCATTTCATCCTAAGATAGTTAACTGACCCTGATCCGTCGGGTGAGTCAGGCACACGCATCAACCATCCCTACACACGAACTATCGAAATACATAGTTGCACCCGAAAGATTGAAGAGTCCTCAGCCGAACCTACGATTCGACTGATCACTCGGGGGCTACTGACATGGTTATACCCCGCGGGTGCATGACCTCAGCATACCTAGTCCAGCCCAAGGAAGGCCCACGGCAAAAGTACGTCGGCCCATGAAGACTTTCGGGTGGCCCAGGCCCATGGTGCCTTCGGATCCTTGAAGAGCAAGACTAGAGTAGATAGGAAATTCAAAGGGGTAAAACCCTAGAACCTGTAACCGACTAGGTCTATGCCCGGGACCTACCTAAGTCTATATAAAGGCCAGGAGGGCACGACCTAGATCTCTCGACTCATACTTTCGCATACACACCTCCACGCCAGATTGCATCTGCGCACCCCTGTAACCTTCGGTTCCGCCGTAATCAAGAGCAGACAAGCAGGAGTAGGGTTTTCCCTCCGGGGGCCTGAACCTGGGTAAACCCTGTGTCCCCGTGTTGCTTGTTTGCTAACCGTTCCACGATCTCCAGCATCCCCATCTTCTCCAAAACCCAAGTCCATAACAATGGGCATTGATGAGATCAAACCTCGTCACTTGTGGCATTGAAACTTGCCCATTTATTAGCAAGTTACCAAGCATCTCACACGATACCTGCAAGTACTATCCATGTGTCGACCAAGAAGTAGAGACTTGCAGGAGTATTTAGGCAGGATGGAAGCAACCAAGTTCAATACCATCACACTTTTGACACCAATAACCATCAAGACCACCATAGTTTGCTCAAGCATACCAAGAACATCTCAAGAACACCTCACACATAACAAGAACACCACAATGAAGGATCACACCATGACCGCAGAGGAAAAATAAAACTTCTCGTTCCTACTCGAAGAAACAACATGAACTCCACAAGATCCAACTCCAGCAGGTAGGCAATGCGATCTTACTGCTAGATGTGCAAGTGCGAAATCGATGGCGTGTTTGTGGGGGCAGTGCAGTCCCTATTCAGCGTCTCCATGCTCCGGTCAGGTGTATGACTCAACAAAGCGACGACTAGCCCTTACTCTCTCTCTCATAAGCTTAGGTGAACTGCCTCTACGGGTTTCCACACGTATGGGTGGGGATGACGACGAGATGCTAGTCTTTTCTCGGTGCCATGGGGACGAAGAAGGAAAGGTGGTAGCTTGCACACTCTTCCTTACTTGATACCTTGCGTCACCAGTACCCTCTTCTATTTATACAGAGGCAGCAGTGGACATGGGATAGCCTACCCGCTTCCCGATGCTCTAAACGGTAGGTATCCACCCACTTCCATGTCTATCTAAATATTCAAGTTCCATCATTCGTAGCAGTCAGGTCCAATCCATCTGGCTCCTTACCGTTAAGTGTGTGACCCCATAGGCTATGAGTGATCTGGACACAATTAGACTCACCCTGTAGCGAGTTAGCATTCGTCCTGAGTCACACTTCGAACACATTGTCGACAACAGCCTCTAGCGAGACATGTCGACTCCTAGACATTGTAGTCATTGGCCAATTACCATTGCCTCACGTTGTTGGTTCTAGGATACGGGTGAGTCGGTGTCACATCCCATGTAGAAAAGCGTCTCTTCTCATCCCATTGATGTGTAGTCCTTATGCAACTAACACTTAGAACGTGTTTGTTTGCAGCGGCATTAACATAAATGATAACGGAATCAAGTTACGGTGGTATTTGGGTGTAATGGGATTTTTCCTTATTCTGTTTGGTTCATTTTGGTAATGGAATTTGATTACATCCCCATTGCATGCCATTTCTAATCTTCCATCGACCCCGCTGCTCCTCCTCTCAGATGCTTGGCTCCTGTGAAGAAAGTCATGGAGAGATCCAGGGGCTACATCGCCGCTGGCCAGTGAAGGGGGTCAGCGGCCATTGCCATTCCTACCATGTCATCACAGCTTCTCCTTCTGCAACCCCTTTTTGATGACTGAAGAAACTAACGGGAGATATCTACGACTTCCATGGGGATGCTAGAGCCGGTGCTATGACGAATATCAGGCAGACATGATTGATGCATGTAAAATGCATACATGAACTTTGTAGTTTGTTAACATGTTTATCCATATATTGCATCATACATAATGTTATATCCATGTTTTACATTGATTTTTGGGGATTTACCAATGATCCCATTTATTTTGGCTATAACCCAGCAACGCGGAAAAACCCTATTTTCAATGTTTTTGATGTTTCACGACCTATACGAAGTCAAATGAACCTGAGATTTTGGGGATGTCAATATTTATCCACGAGAAGCATCTGGAGCGCAAGAACCTCACCTGGAGGGCTAGAAGGCCTAAAAGAGACTAGGTGGCGCGCCTAGCCCAGGTGGGCGCGCCACCTACCCTCTTTTCCTCCTCGTCCATCCGACTGCCTTGATTCTTTCACCCACGAAGTTCTCTTGACCTAAAAACCCCTATATAAGGATCCCCCGGGGGAGTCCTCATTATGGAGCACATCAAAAACAAAAACACCACCAAACAGAGTTAGGTCCAGGGAATATTGCAGGGGGAAACTCCACCGGAGCCGCCTCCGGGGGGATCTCCAACATCTCCAACATCATCACCATGATGAAGAGGGAGTAGTCCACCTCCAGACTATGGGTTTGTGGCATTAGCTTGATCTATTTCTATGTTGTTCTTCATAGATATAGTACCATATGTAACATCCCAAAAATATTAAACTAGAATCATCAAACTCTATGCATCAAAATTAGGGTTAACAAAAACTTTTCTAAATAAAACTATGAAAGCATACATGTGTGTATGCATCCCATTTTGAATTCTTTTGAATTGCCTTGTTTATGTGTTTCTTTGCTTGTAAAATGATTCTTAGGTGAAATAAACATCATCTAAACAATCCCCACACTTTTCCCAAAGACAAATAAATCTAAACAAACAAAATGAGTGAATGGTCATTTTGACCAATTTAACTCCCATGCCTACTTTGGCTGTCTCTAACTTTCAGAACTTAACAAAAACTTGTTTGGATCTTTGCACCCCTTGATAGTACTCATAATAAAGTATCAAGGACCACTTTGTGGTCATCCAAAAACATTTGAATGCATAGTTTAAAGGACAGTTTAAAATTGAATCTATATCATATGGGAAGATCCCACTTTTTCAAAAACCACTCAAACAAGCTCAACTTTCAAAACCCAAGCATCTACAGACTCACCAGCACCTACCTAGCACACCCACCAAAAATCTTTTCAAAATTCAAAACTTGAATTCATGCGACCATTTCATCAAACACCTTGCAGATGCAAATCAAATAAAATCCAAACACTATTTGGAGCAGTGATTTGAGCCTAACTTGTTCCCTCTCTGGACACCACTAGCCTTAGTAGATCATCTAACAACCAAAACTAATCTCTAGCACTACTATAAGCTAGCCATTGTCATCAATGGTGAGCAGGCCGAGTGCACCCTTGCCACCCACATGTCGACAACAAGCTAGGAGAAGCACCAAGCCTAGCCAGCATGTCTGGGAGCAAGCTAGCACCCCACCGCCACTCCCTGTCCCAGCCGCGAGCGATGACAGCCCCTGGACCACACGCACAGACATTGCCAACCTTCTCTGCAACCATGCCGAGAGCGCGCCCCGTGCGCCACGCTCGACAGACGGCCACAGACCGCGCGCCACCCTCGCCGCGTGCATACGTGATCACCACCGTCCCAGCAACCCCGCAGACACGCTCGTTCACCGCCGCGCGGACCACGCACGCTGTGCGCCATAAAAACTTCCGTCGGGCACGCGCAGAGCACCGCCGCGTTCCGACCGATCAGCACCGCCCCACGCCTCACCACCATGTCGTTGAGCTTCGCCAGGGAGCACAGCACCGCCCCCTACCGTCGCCCACGCCGATAGCCCTCTGTGCCGTCGAACACGACGAGCTCAGCTTGTGCCCGTCGGTCCCCTCTCGCCACTATAAATAGAGGCCACCCCCAGCCGAATTGAGCACACCATGTCACTCCCCTCTCACCCAGAACCACCCCGCCTCAGTCCCGAAGCAAGGCGAGCAGCGCATCGCCGGAATTTGGCCGGAGCCCGCCGCTGCTGGAGAAGAAGGGAGCCAGCGATTGGAGCCACCCCAGGAGAAGCTGCCGGTACCAGGAGGTTCGCCGTCGTCGACTTCATCGTTCGCCCGCCTCGCCGACCCTCGCCTGAGCCTCGGTGAGCCCCCGACGACCCCCACCTACCGCGTTAGGGTTCTGTCTTGCTGGCACTGCCCGACGTGGACGATGAACCAGGGCTGTTAGATTAGAACAAGATCCCACGGTTCACGTTGCCCCGTACCGCTTTGCACCCCCTCGTCTCACTGACCCATGGGGACAGCAACTTAACCAGCCCGCATAAGCGTTGTGCTTAGCAGGCCGGCCCAGTATCGTTTCCCGCGCAGCCCAGTTGTTTGAATTTGGATTTTCCATTTTCATTCAAACACACTTCTGCACCTAGTTTCAAAAATCAACCTATCTCGATTCAGTGAACCAAATTGAATGAAACCAATTTTGTTAGAAAGATATTGAAATGCTTAATCCAAGCCCATTGGATTCAAATCATTTGGATCTATAGAGCAACCTTGGTAAAATTAACAAGGCAGAAGCTTTTCTACATTCAAACATTTTTAAAATTTAAACCATAATAGCTTTTGAGTTGATTCCAACTCTCAAAAATCACATTTGATCATACCTTTCAGAACATATAAAAAAATTTGGTTTTACTTACAGAAATAATGTTCAAGTAATAAAAGAATGCCACATAGGCATTTCTAGTCACTTTATTTAAGTAAAATAAAAGGTTAAACCTTATTAAATTGTGACACCACTTTAAATCACATTCCCATGGACTAAAATATGTGGTGATGACATGTGTCAACATGATCCCATGTTTGGTTTGGAGAATATTAAATCTTAAGTAGTTTTTCAATGAGTAGAAACTATTTTTCTAAAAATAAAAGGAATTAAACCAAGATTTAATCTTTTAATGTTAGTGATGATGCTAGATCATCTATAGGAACCTTTTGTGTGATGATTGCAAGTAGTTAAGTATTGTTTGGCGATTGTGTACCTTGTATTTATTTATAGACGCTAGTACCGACCAAGGATACGAGGAGGAAGGAGGATACTACGAAGAAGAAGCCGAGGAGAACTTCAACCACTGCTCTGCAAAAGGCAAGCTTATACTGATACTGTGCAAGCCAATACTTGCAAGCCTAATACTACTAGTTGATTGAGCAAGCTAACACTTGCAAGATACTCTACTGATGCAAACAAATACCTACTTGTTACCATGCCAACTATATGCCTTAAGCATATATGATCATAACCACTTGATAAACCTATCCTAGTTTTACTTACAAGCTTTATATTTTTTTTTATCAAAGCTAGTATTTAGAGCTTACTTAAGTGAATTGTAGATACTATAAAGATAGTTGAAGGTTGCATAAAGAGCATAAAATTTGGCCTAAGCTAGATAATCTTTATGTCATCCTATGGCAAGAGATTGAAATTAGTTAAACTCCACTAGTTTACCACCCCTCATTAGTACTTACCCCCACTTGTAGATGCTAGTGCTAAGCATAAAACTTGATCAACTTAGATGGGAATACTTGGTGGGAAAATGGTTATGAAAACCTTGGAATGATGGATCATTCTATTGAGATGTTTTGACATGTGTTTCCGAACACCAGATGATTTTGGTGATGAAAATGTTGAGGCATGAGCCTTAGCCCTTTATAAAACTGATGGTTGTCTGGATGCGATACCATTCCAATTTTACCGTACAACCACAATACCCGAGAGTTGGGTAGGGCTTGACTGGAAACTTATATACCTTAGTATTAGTTCCCTCATGGCCAAGGTCTGAGCTGAGGCTACCTTGTGAAGATTGTCCACCTGTGCAGTACCCAAGATGACAGTTGGTCATGGTTGGGAGGCCAAACTCACAGGAGAGGTGCTTATACTAGGGCCTGTAATTGAAAGGTTAGGATTGATTATCCGCATATTGAGTATGGTGAATTCAGGATTTGTTCCTGACGGATGTATCGAATGTTGTGGTGAAAGTGTACAATCTCTGCAGAGTGTCAAACTATTCGAATAGCCGCGTCCGCGGTTATGGACAGTTGGAGTGGCCATACTGTTCCCCCTTCAGATGTTTTCAAAATGACTTGTTAAATGAATTGAGACTTTGACTTGACCACAGCAGGGTTGTGATATGAAATACAAGTTCCCACTTAGGTGTTATAAAACTTCAACTAGCTTTCTTCGTTTCTGAACTTAGTAGATGTAAATCTGGCTTTTTTGCAAAACAACCCTAGAGCTTAGTGTCCTACTACAAAACCCCCCTTCACTTGTTAGTATTAGTTTGCGAGTACTTAAAGAGTACTCATGGCTTTGTCCCTGGCTATTCCCGTGGCCAGACTATGAAGAGGAGTATCTGGAGGATGGACCCGAGGAAGGTTACGACAACTAGGATCATCTCCCATCGTCAGCATTGCCTGTGACCCCGAAGATGGAGCTTCGCCTACGCTACCGTTATTATTACGTATTTCCGCTGCTTGAGTTGTATTAAGATCTGGATCATGAGATCCTTATTTGTGTAAGACCTTATGTATGGTTTGTAATGGATGATGTACTGTGGTATAAAATTCTGTTATGTCTCGCAAAAATGGTAATCCTGGGATTGCGATGTATGGCATAACAGTCATCTGGGATTAAAAACCCGGGTGTTGACAAGTTGGTATCAGAGCCATCCTGACCATAGGAGACCCTAGTTAGACTGGACGTTTGGAATCAAAAACTTAGTTTCAAAACCAAATAAAGAAAATATTTACAAAACCTATTCCCATTCTTATCACTTTGATTCTTTCATAAAAATTCATGTTCCTCAAAAACTCTTGCAAAATACATAAAATTTGACACACTTGATCACTCTACTAACTTACTCATCCTATATTCTTTTAGATGGACGTGAAGTACAGCAAGTTTTACCAGTTGAGAAATGGAGGAGACCTTATCTTTGAGAGGGATTTGGACCAGCTTTTGGAACTTCTGGAGCGTCCGCACCCCGAGTTCTTCGGAGCTCAGCTCAATGATCAAGGAGGAGAAGATCTGCAGTGGCTAATTGTTGCAAGTCTCCGAGGAAAGATTGAACCTCCCACTGCGGAGGGAATTCAATTCACCTTAAGAGAGAACAACTGGCTCGATGGACTTGCCAGGGCCATGCAGGAAGCTCTTGCCCGTCTGTGTGGGCAGAGTATCAACCAGATCAAGGGTACCCGCTTTGAGTTTTGCCCAAGGCGTGATGCTAATGGACAACCACTGGAAGCCCCATACCACCACGAGCTGAAGACTCAGTTGGACCACCTTAGCTTCATGATGTACGATCGTCAGCAGGAGTTGGACAATTGTCGTGACTACTCCAACCACAAGTCCGCCATCATCAAGACGAAGGATCAGACCATCGCCATGTTAGCAAAGGATCGCAAGTCTCGCTGCCGTCAGCTCGACAAGAAGGAGCGCATCATTGCCCGTCTTCGCCACCGTATCTCATCTTTGGAGGAGACCATCCACGAGAGAGACATGCAGTTGGAAGAAAGGGAGAATGCCGAAGAGGATCTTCGTGGAGACCCCTACTCCTATCTCAGTGATGATGATGACTTTCTGGAGGATCAGGCTATGGATTTCTTCACCGATGAGGAGGATTTCGCCTTCATCAATGACGACGATGAGGATAATGAGGATGACGACTACACCGACTTCGAGGAGTAGTAGCACTTGAGCACTAGCGTAGTGAGTAGTATTCGGTCCCACTGTATCATAGTTTCCAGAATGGTTCCTAAAACCATTTTTTTACCTTGTTGTGGTGTGTGTTTGTATCGTGTGCTATGAATGAATGAATGAAAAGCAAGTTGCTAGAAAAATCTGAGTCAAACTTTAAAAACTTTTCAAAGTCCCAAAACCTTAGAAATTTCCCTCTTTTCTCATGATCTATCTCAATCTTGAGATGCCACGCGGAGGAAGTGGTTCATCCCCGGACCCAATGTTGCGGATCCTGCAAATATTGATTTTTGACCGCGAAGCTGTAAGAGCGGAACGTCAAGCCAACCTAGCCACCCTTCAACACATAGCTCAGCTAGCCCACAACAATTAAGGCCACGGAAATCAGGACAACCATGGATCTAAGCTCAAGAATTTCCAGAACACCAACCCACCTGTTTTCACTAAGTCAGAAGAGCCCTTGGACGCCGATGATTGGCTGCAAACCATGGAAAATAACCTAGAAGTCGTCGGAGTGGAAGCCAACGAGAAAGTTCTGTTCGCCACCCATTATCTAGCCGAAGATGCCAGAGCATGGTGGAACAGTGTTCGTGCAATGACCGGAGGACAGATGATGACCTGGGAAGAATTCAAAGTCAAGTTCAGCAGAACCCATGTGCCACCAGGTTTGATCAAGAGGATGAGAGATGAGTTCAGAGAACTCAAGCAAGGAAGGATGACCGTAGTGGAATACCGTGACAAATTCTTGTCATTATCTAGGTATTCCCCGGATGAGATCGACACCGAAGCCAAGAAGAAAGAAAGATTCTTGAATGGTCTGCACGATGAGATGTAGACGGTGTTAGTCAATATCCCCTTTGCTGATATTGAAGCCCTTGTCGACTCTGCCATCCAGATGGAAGGAAAGATCAACCAAGCCAATGAGAACCGCAAGCGTCGCATGATGCATCAACCAGGAACCCATCAGACCCCAAAGTATCGCCCTAACCCATCTCCACGATTTGCCCCGAGAACCAACAGACCCCCGATGAACCGTACGACCTATCCCAACCGTGGAAACCCTAGGCCCGTAGGAAATCACAACAACCCCAGCAACTCTAACAATTTCAACCGTGCCCCACCTAAGTTCAACAACAACAATGCTACCGCCAACACCAACACTGCCCCGAGGACTGGAAGCAATGTTGTGCCTGTTGCAGCAAAGGACAAGTGGCAAGTGACTTGTTATGACTATGGAAATAAGGGTCACTACTCCAACGAGTGCCCCAACAAGAAGAATGCCGCAGCCCCCAATGCAAATGCCCCAGCTCAGCAGCAGCGTCGTGTTCAACCAGGAAGAAGGTTTGCCCTAGGGAATTCGCTCAATCGCAATGGCCGCCTTTTTCTCATGCATGCTGAAGAAGCTCAGGAAGCGCCAGACGTCATGCTGGGTATGTTTTCTGTAAATTCAGTACTTGCAAGAGTGTTGTTTGATTCTGGTGCATCGCACTCATTTGTCACCGAAGAATTTGCCTGCACTAGTAAGATTCAACCAACAAAACCGAAGCATGTTATGATCGTCCAAATTCCCGGTTCAACCACCAAGGCTAGGCAAATTTGCAAAGCCGTCCCTATCTGAATCCATGGCATAGATTTTTATGCTAACCTGATAGTACTCGGAACTAAAGGTTTGGAAGTAGTACTAGGAATGGATTGGATGTCCAAACATAAAGGATTGATTGACTGTGCCAAGAAAGCCATCACTATGACCAGTACAGTCGGAATATCAGTCGAGCATATATCTGAAACCTTACCTCGTCAATTCTAGTGCAACAAGAGTATAGCCCAACCTACCATTGACCAAGTCCGGATAGTCTGTGAATACCCGATGTATTTCCAGATGTTTTGCCCAGTATGCCCCTAGATCGGGATATCGAGTTTATCATCGAACTAATCCCCGGAACAGGACCCATAGCCAGAGACCATATAGTATGAACCCGTCTGAACTAGCAGAACTGAAGAAGCAACTGGATGCCATGCCAGAAATAGGATTGATTCAACCAAGTGCATCACCATGGAGATCACCTGTTTTGTTTGTGGACAAGAAAGATGGTGGTAACTGTTTGTGTACGGATTGCCGGAAGTTGAATGATGTCACTATCAAAAACAAGTATCCCTTGCCCAAGATAGAAGATTTGTTTGATCAGTTGACCGGTGCCAAAGTGTTTTCTAAGATTGATCTTAGGACTGGCTATCATCAACTCAAAATTCATGCAGAGGATATTCCAAAGACTGCCTTTACCACCAGATATGGATTATACGAGTATAGCGTTATGTCTTTTGGATTAACCAATGCCCCCGCTTATTTCATGAATCTCATGAATAAGTTTTTTATGGACTTCCTGGATAAGTTTGTCGTTGTTTTCATTGATGACATTCTGATTTATTCCAAATCAGAAGAAGAACATGAGCTACACCTAAGGACCATTCTTGGAACACTTAGAGAGCATCAGTTGTATGCCAAGTTTATCAAATGCGAATTCTGGTTACAGGAGGTAGGATTCCTCGGTCACATTGTATCAGCCGGAGGAATTGCCGTTGACCCTGCAAAAGTGAAAGATGTCGAAGATTGGCAAGCCCCAACCACTCAAACCCAATTTCGTGCATTTCTTGGATTGGCGGGATATTACCGCAAGTTCGTAGAAGGATTCTCGAGTATAGCCAGACCCATGACCCAATTGCTAAACAAGGAGAAGAAGTTTGAATGGACCGACAAATGTGAAGCGAGTTTTCAAGAACTCAAGAGGAGATTGATTTCAGCCCCAATCTTAATCATGCCGGATATCACGAAGCCCTTCGACGTGTATTGTGACGCATCCAAGATCGGTCTCAGATGTGTGCTAATGCAAGAAGGCAAAGTTATATCTTATCTATCTCGACAACTGAAACAACATGAGCAAAATTACCCAACCCATGACCTCGAACTCACAGCCGTAGTTCTAGCCCTGAAGACATGGAGACATTACCTGATGGGAAATCGTTGTGAGATTTATTCGGATCACAAGAGCCTGAAGTATATATTCACTCAGAAGGAGCTGAATATGAGGCAGAGAAGATGGATTGAGCTAATCAAGGATTACGACCTGGACATTCACTATCACCCCGGTAAAGCCAACGTGGTAGCAGATGCCCTTAGCAGATTGCCGTGCCGCTTGAACTCCATGATTTTGAAGGAGCAACCAAGTTTGCACAAAGAGATGGAAGATTTTCGAATGGAATTAGTGAGTGAAGGATTGGCTAGCATATAACTTCAACCCACTTTGATCAGCCAGATCAAAGAGGCGCGGAAAGGAAATGCTAGTATTGACGGAATCAAGCGTCATATCGGTACAGGCAAAGTACCTGGATTCACCGAAGACGAAGAAGGAGTTCTGTGGTACAAAGGACGCATTTGTGTACCAGCAAATTCTGAGTTGAAAGAAGTTATTCTCAAGGAAGCTCATGATACTCTTTATTCTATCCACCCCGGAGGAACTAAGATGTATCAAGATTTGAAAGAGCAATTTTGGTGGCATAAGATGAAGAGAGAAATCGGAAGCTATATCGCCAAGTGTGATATATGTCAGCGAGTCAAGGCAGGACATCAAAGACCCGCTGGATTGTTGCAACTATTGCATATTCCGGAATGGAAATGGGATTCCGTTGGAATAGACTTTATCACCGGATTGCCTACTTCTAGTAGGGGAAATGACTCTATCTGGGTCATAGTTGACCGATTGTCCAAAGTCGCCCATTTCTTACCCGTCAAGACCACATATCAGAGTTCGAAGCTAGCGGAGTTATACATCGCTAGAATCGTTAGTTTGTATAGAGTCCCCAAGAACATCGTATCGGATCGAGGAACTCAGTTTACCTCGAGATTTTGGAAGAAAGTCCAAGAACGTTTAGGAACCCGCCTAGATTTCAGCACCGCGTATCACCCTCAGACCGACGGACAAACGGAGCGAGTAAATCAAGTACTCGAAGATATGCTGAGAGCATGTGTGTTAGAATATGTATCTAAGTGGGAAGACTGTCTGCCGTTCACAGAATTTTCATACAACAATAGTTATCAAGCTAGTTTGCAAATGGCCCCATTTGAATTCATGTACGGAAGGAAGTGTCGCACCCCTTTGAACTGGTCGGAAGTAGGAGAGAGTCAGATTTTCGGACCCGATATCCTACAAGAAGCAGAAGAGAAGGTTCACAAGATTCGTGAGCACCTCAAGACAGCCCAGTCCAGACAGAAGAATTACGCGACAAGAGACGTCGAGACCTCTCCTTCAACATAGGAGATTTTGTATATCTGAAAGTGTCGCCATTGAAGGGAATGCAGCGTTTCCAACTCAAAGGAAAGTTAGCCCCCCAGATATATCGGACCTTTCAAAATTCTGAACCGTCGAGGAGAAGTGTCGTATCAATTGGAACTACCCGAAGAGATGTCAGTCGTGCACAATGTGTTCCATATCTCATTACTTCGCAAGTGCCTCGAAGTTCCGGAGAATACCGAAGTGTTCAAGAATATTGATCACCGGACGATAGAGATCAACGATGACCTGACCTATCCCGAAGTACCCATCCGTATTTTGGAAGAAGCTTTCCGAACCACCAGAACCCGAAGCATCAAGTTTCTCAAAATTCAGTGGAGCAACCACACAGAAGAGGAAGCTACCTGGGAGCGCGAAGATCACATCAGGATGGAGTTTCACGATCTTTTCAAATCCTAGGTAATCTTTTCGTCCTTTTTCAAATCTTGGGACGAGATTTTGTTTAAGGGGGAAGGTTTGTAACATCCCAAAAATATTAAACTAGAATCATCAAACTCTATGCATCAAAATTAGGGTTAACAAAAACTTTTCTAAATAAAACTATGAAAGCATACATGTGTGTATGCATCCCATTTTGAATTCTTTTGAATTGCCTTGTTTATGTGTTTCTTTGCTTATAAAATGATTCTCAGGTGAAATAAACATCATCTTAACAATCCCCACACTATTCCCAAAGACAAATAAATCAAAACAAACAAAATGAGTGAATGGTCATTTTGACCAATTTAACTCCCATGCCTACTTTGGCTGTCTCTAACTTTCAGAACTTAACAGAAACTTGTTTGGATCTTTGCACCCCTTGATAGTACTCATAATAAAGTATCAAGGCTCACTTTGTGATCATCCAAAAACATTTGAATGCATAGTTTAAAGGACAGTTTAAAATTGAATCTATATCATATGGGAAGATCCCACTTTTTCAAAAACCACTCAAACAAGCTCAACTTTCAAAATCCAAGCATCTACAGACTCACCAACACCTACCTAGCACACCCACCAAAAATCTTTTCAAAATTCAAAACTTGAATTCATGCGACCATTTCATCAAACACCTTGCAGATGCAAATCAAATAAAATCCAAACACTATTTGGAGCAGTGATTTGAGCCTAACTTGTTCCCTCTCTGGACACCACTAGCCTTAGTAGATCATCTAACAACCAAAACTAATCTCTAGCACTACTGTAAGCTAGCCATTGTCATCAATGGTGAGCAGGCCGAGTGCACCCTTGCCACCCACATGTCGACAACAAGCTAGGAGAAGCACCAAGCCTAGCCAGCATGTCTGGGAGCAAGCTAGCACCCCACCGCCACTCCCTGTCCCAGCCGCAAGCGATGCCAGCCCCTGGACCACACGCACAGACATTGCCAACCTTCTCTGCAACCATGCCGAGAGCGCGCCCCGTGCGCCACGCTCGACAGACGCCCACAGACCGCGCGCCGCCCTCGCCGCGTGCATACGTGATCACCACCGTCCCAGCAACCCCACAGACACACTCGTTTGCCGCCGCGCGGACCACGCACGTTGTGCGCCATAAAAACTTCCGTCGGGCACGCGTAGAGCACCGCCGCGTTCCGACCGATCAGCACCGCCCCACGCCTCGCCACCACGTCGTTGAGCTTCGCCAGGGAGCACAGCACCGCCCCTACCGTCGCCCACGCCAATAGCCCTCTGTGCCGTCGACCACGACGAGCTCAGCTTGCGCCCGTCGGTCCCCTCTCGCCACTATAAATAGAGGCCACCCCCAAACGAATTGAGCAGACCATCTCACTCCCCTCTCACCCAGAACCACCCCGCCTCAATCCTGAAGCAAGGCGAGCAGCGCATCGCCGGAATTTGGCCGGAGCCCGCCGCTGCTAGAGAAGAAGGGAGCCAGCGATTGGAGCCACCCCAGGAGAAGCTGCCGGTACCAGGAGGTTCGCCGTCATCGACTTCGTCGTTCGCCTGCCTCGCCGACCCTCGCCTGAGCCCCGGTGAGCCCCCGACGACCCCCACCTACCGCGTTAGGGTTCTGTCTTGCTGGCACTGCCCGACGTGGACGATGAACCAGGGCTGTTAGATTAGAACAAGATCCCACGGTTCACGTTGCCCCGTACCGCTTTGCACCCCCTCGTCTCACTGACCCATGGGGACAGCAACTTAACCAGCCCGCATAAGCGTTGTGCTTAGCAGGCCGGCCCAGTATCGTTTCCCGCGCAGCCCAGTTGTTTGAATTTGGATTTTCCATTTTCATTCAAACACACTTCTGCACCTAGTTTCAAAAATCAACCTATCTCGATTCAGTGAACCAAATTGAATGAAACCAATTTTGTTAGAAAGATATTGAAATGCTTAATCCAAGCCCATTGGATTCAAATCATTTGGATCTATAGAGCAACCTTGGTAAAATTAACAAGGCAGAAGCTTTTCTACATTCAAACATTTTTCAAATTTAAACCATAATAGCTTTTGAGTTGATTCCAACTCTCAAAAATCACATTTGATCATACCTTTCAGAACATACAAAAAAATTTGGTTTTACTTACAGAAATAATGTTCAAGTAATAAAAGAATGCCACATAGGCATTTCTAGTCACTTTATTTAAGTAAAATAAAAGGTTAAACCTTATTAAATTGTGACACCACTTTAAATCACATTCCCATGGACTAAAATATGTGGTGATGACATGTGTCAACATGATCCCATGTTTGGTTTGGAGAATATTAAATCTTAAGTAGTTTTTCAATGAGTAGAAACTATTTTTCTAAAAATAAAAGGAATTAAACCAAGATTTAATCTTTTAATGTTAGTGATGATGCTAGATCATCTATAGGACTCTTTTGTGTGATGATTGCAAGTAGTTAAGTATTGTTTGGTGATTGTGTACCTCGTATTTATTTATAGACGCTAGTACCGACCAAGGATACGAGGAGGAAGGAGGATACTACGAAGAAGAAGCCGAGGAGAACTTCAACCACTGCTCTGCAAAAGGCAAGCTTATACTGATACTGTGCAAGCCAATACTTGCAAGCCTAATACTACTAGTTGATTGAGCAAGCTAACACTTGCAAGATACTCTACTGATGCAAACAAATACCTACTTGTTACCATGCCAACTATATGCCTTAAGCATATATGATCATAACCACTTGATAAACCTATCCTAGTTTTACTTACAAGCTTTATATTTTATTTCTTTATCAAAGCTAGTATTTAGAGCTTACTTAAGTGAATTGTAGATACTAGAAAGATAGTTGAAGGTTGCATAAAGAGCATAAAATTTGGCCTAAGCTAGATAATCTTTATGTCATCCTACGGCATGAGATTGAAATTAGTTAAACTCCACTAGTTTACCACCCCTCATTAGTACTTACCCCCACTTGTAGATGCTAGTGCTAAGCATAAAACTTGATCAACTTAGATGGGAATACTTGGTGGAAAATGGTTATGAAAACCTTAGAATGATGGATCATTCTATTGAGATGTTTTGACATGTGTTTCCGAACACCAGATGATTTTGGTGATGAAAATGTTGAGGCATGAGCCTTAGCCCTTTATAAAACTGATGGTTGTCTGGATGCGATACCATTCCAATTTTACCGTACAACCACAATACCCGAGAATTGGGTAGGGCTTGACTGGAAACTTATATACCTTAGTATTAGTTCCCTCACGGCCAAGGTCTGAGCTGAGGCTACCTTGTGAAGATTGTCCACCTGTGCAGTACCCAAGATGACAGTTGGTCATGGTTGGGAGGCCAAACTCACAGGAGAGGTGCTTATACTAGGGCGTGTAATTGAAAGGTTAGGATTGATTATCCGCATACTGAGTATGGTGAATTCAGGATTTGTTCCTGGCGGATGTATCGAATGTTGTGGTGAAAGTGTACAATCTCTGCAGAGTGTCAAACTATTCGAATAGCCGCATCCGCGGTTATGGACAGTTGGAGTGGCCATACTGTTCCCCCGTCAGATGTTTTCAAAATGACTTGTGAAATGAATTGAGACTTTGACTTGACCACAACACAGTTGTGATATGAAATACAAGTTCCCACTTAGGTGTTATAAAACTTCAACTAGCTTTCTTTGTTTCTGAACTTTGTAGATGTAAATCTGGCTTTTTGCAAAACAACCCTAGAGCTTAGTGTCCTACTACAAAAACCCCCTTCACTTGTTAGTATTAGTTTGCGAGTACTTAAAGAGTACTCATGGCTTTGTCCCTGGCTATTCGCGTGGCCAGACTATGAAGAGGAGTACCTGGAGGATGGACCCCAGGAAGGTTACGACAACTAGGATCATCTCCCATCGTCAGCATTGCCTGTGAACCCGAAGATGGAGCTTCGCCTATGCTACCGTTATTATTACGTATTTCCGTTGCTTGAGTTGTATTAAGAACTGAATCATGAGATCCTTATTTGTGTAAGACCTTATGTATAGTTTGTAATGGATGATGTACTGTGGTATCCAATTCTATTATGTCTCGCAAAAATGGTAATCCTGGGATTGCGATGTATGGCATAACAGGCATCTGGGATTAAAAACCCGGGTGTTGACACCATATGAGCTGCCCAACATAATTATGGTCATATATGTAATTCCTATGTGGTGGATCTTTATTCTATGATTTGATATATGAGATTGGAACCTATTTTGTGTAAGATGCATTGGTAGATGCATATCATGTACCACGTTCTTAATTGCTTGTTTTGATCTAACTTGTATGCAAAAACTTGTATGGGAAGAACTGTGGATTAGATGGAGTAGCATGGTGGTAGTGATTGAATTGTGACAACAATATTCAAGATCTACTTTGATTTTTACCTTTCTTTTGCTGCCTCGCTGGGGATAAAGTGAAATTATATGCTATAATTATCATGTGATAGTGAGATAATCTTGTTAGATCAAGGTAGCATATTTGTATTTCAAACATCATGTCATATTACTTAAAGCTATACTCTGATTTGTTCTTAATTCAAGATTTCATGGAGTTCCCTTTCTTGAGGATTATAAGAAAGATGTGTTTCATCTCTATGTTAGGACATGATGCCCATATGAATGCTTATCATACACATATAGAAGTTCCATGACTATTTATCATTGATAAATTGTTTTATGATCACTACAACTTAAAAAGAGAGTAGACAAGTGAACCCATGAATCCCGGTCCAATTTTAATTATAGGAAACACCTTTCCATTGCAATTACTACATTTTATATTTTCTGCAATATATTATTTCTAAAATACAAAAATACTTTTCCTACTTGCAATCACTCCTAAAAATTCAAAAACAACTTTACTATCTTCCATATCATCTAGTTTGCATTACTTTACTTTATTTAATTTATTTATTTCAGTTTATTTTATTTTTATTTCATATTACTAATACGAAACCTTATGCTTGACAATCACTTGGTGGAATTGGGGACACAAGACAATTTTTTTTACTTTACAGGTTGCTTGAAGAGGAGAAGACGAATAAAACTTTCATAACCAATTCCCCGAGAGTTTAATATAAACCCTCAAGTCACCCATGTGGGGAAAAGAGGCTTGCTACAACACTCTACACTTCGATCCCAACAAAAAGTGGACACAATTGTTGCCATGAATGATCGGAGTGGAGAAATCGCTCGAGCCATCGCGGGGTACTCATATCCTTCCGTCCGGTAACGATCTGTTTCCGATGGAGGGTGGACGGTAACGGACTTGAACAGGGTTGTAATCTGTTTACTCGGTAAGCATTTATGGTCCTAACCAACCAAACATGTTTAAGGGAATCAGTTGACAGCGTAATCGGATAACATATGAAAAAGGTCGAACCAAACATGTTATTAGTTTCATCGACTCGGTTAACATTTAACCGAGTAGCGCATGGCAGTGTTGTTCCGAACCAAATTACCTAGAGAGGGCCTAGAGAGTATCCCTCCAAGTAGAAGGAGAAATCCTGTCTCGGCAATCCATGTCACGCAGTTTGCTTCCGAGTCGACCCGACATCCGCTTTTATAATAGCCAATTATGGCTTGAGTTTGGCGGGATCAAAGTCGGCTAGTTCACAACTCGGATCATGCGACTACCTAGAGTATAAGGATTCCATTGCTCGAGTCGATACACATGACATTACTCGTGCTGACTTGATCTTGGGTCAATTCGACTTTCCTAGATCTTTGGCCGAGTCCGTGGTACGCGGATTGATATCTCCATAACTATAACGAGTGGACTCCATGATGTGAGTATACCCTAGTAAGCATATCCCAAACAGACGTAGGTGGAATTTTTAGGAGTTTTATCGATCCGGTTTTGGACTTCTTAGCAATCCGGGACAAATATACCAATGCTCTTGGAGATGTTGTTACCGTTCTTAAAAATAAAAAGAGCGTGCAAACATCTATTGTTTTTATAATTAAAAACAATGCCCCACATAGCAATTATTTATACTAGCATAAAGCAACACCAGCCAATTAAATATGTGAGAATAAAGATATATTATTTGAAGAATGTGAGTGAAAATAGAGGTGGAAAAACCTGAAAACAAGCGAATTGACAGTTGAAGAAAGTGTAGGGTTGTTTGTTTCGTCATCCTAACAAAAGGCACAATCTGCTCAGAATCACATTTGTGTCTCTGCATACATAGCACAAATATATTTTGTTTCTCTGCGCTGCCGCCACGGTTGTTTCTTGTTTGCAAATTGCAGTGGCATTGGACCGACAATCACCAAGTGTCGAGACCCAAATTGGACCGTAAATTGTGCATTGATGTGAATATTTCCACTAGAGAAGACCTAGTCCAAACAAAATATGGGATTATATACTTTTATATTTTCAATCATATGGGAGATCTGTGGAAGGTTGCTCCATTTTTTTGCACCAAAAAGATCATCATATTTGGATTCCAAAGTTGGACTAAGTATTCATGGTTCATATGGTTAGCTTCAGCTTCCCATGCCTGACGAACAAGCCCTCGACAGGAACAGGTCACAGTTTCTTTTGAGTCAGTCCTACAAGAGCGACTGCTCTATAGTCTGAGTTCATGTCATGGCATTTACCAGTGGGAAGTTACCACTGAATTTTAGGGCACACAACTTCCGAAATGATTGCAGTGGAAAAATTGATTTGGTTCTCACTGTTGGAGTAGTATAATTTCAGATAACGCCTTTGCCGATATAGACGAGGCATTGCAGTTCCACCGCCTACCATCCTATCCTATGGCAAATGACTGTTTTTTACAGCGAAGAAGGCAGAAATAGCACATGCCATCAGAAGAAGCCCCTTCACTTTTGCAGAAGCAACTGAATACCTTCGCCTTTTACCTTTCATTTTGTCCGTTGAACTTCTTTTTATCATTGATAAAAGTTTGGTGTTCGATAGCTACTGTACCGAGAAATGAACTTCATGAATGGATAGGATTTGTTGATAATTAAGTACGTACAACTTTACGCTGATCATGGATTAATGCCCTGTTCAATAAGTACTTTCTGTACAGTGCTTGCTGTCTGCACTAACATAAATGTGTGCTGCATGCTCACTTAGTTGGATACTAGCTTTAGACATTTGATGCAGAATAATACTCCTCAGCGATAAGAAATGTGTGACGTACAGTTTTCAGTCTTCAGTAACCTAAGTGTGACGTACAGTTTTGAAATGCAGAATTATACTCCTCAGCGATCAGAAATATACCGCCTGCAGTTTTTGGACATAGTATGTCCTAGAAAATAACAAAAAATGCATGTCATGAAATAATTTTGCAAGTACCTAGAATCCAATGACTGATATTTTCACAGTGAATCAACGTGTTTTCTCACATGATTGCTCGTCCACATTTCAAAAGGTTGAATGCACGCACCCATGACAATATACATTTCAAGAGGGAGGTAGTGATTCGTAACAATTGATACCAAAAAAGGGGGGAAAGGGACTAGTATTTCATGCATTTGCACTTCATGTTTCATGCTTTCGTAGATGGTTCATACATGTCTCAACCTTATGTGATCCTTGAGTTGTACACTCTATAAACAAACTTCAAAAATGAAATAAAATGGCTATATGCATCACTTGATGGAGAGGCTAGGCCCCTCATTAAAAAAAACTTGCTATCTTTACATGCTTCATAATTTGTAAAGTAACTATGATCAGATGAAGAAACAGCTGTGCTATTTTGATTTAATTGCTGCCCTACCTGCTTTCAGTCAGTGCATCATCGTTACTCTGATAAGATCAATGTATGTTAGATCTAGTATAAGATGTTAGAGCTTTCCGGCATTGCTTCCTTGTATATATTACATTCCTTAGCAGGCAAGTAATTCCAAATTTGTTATTTGCGGTGCCTTTTGTGATCTAGTATTTGTAGACCTAATTTTTGCTTTGTCATGATTACTCATTTTCCTCATCGGACCTTTTGTTTTTTGGCTTGGCCTCCTGAAAGCCTTCCATTGTTAGTTCATGGCCACTTTAGCAAGATCTAAACGCATCCACATTATTTTCTTTCGAAATAAAATACTCGGACGATCACTTTAAGAATCTCTCCAAAGGAAAGACAAACCCATGATAATTCCTGCACCAGTCTTTAATCCTCCCTTTTCTTTTTGCAGCAAAGAAGATCTTGTGGGCTCCCTTACCCACTTAGCAAGCAGTAATCTTAGCATAATCTTTGCACCTCTTCACAATGATTCTTCTTCTAGTTTTCTGCATCCAAGAGCTGAAAATTGATGGAAGCCTGTAATCAGCATTTGCAGCTAAGGTGCCCCCTGGCTCCACTTTAAAATAAGTACCAGCTGCTGTTTTTCAATTGCCCCTTTTCTCTTTGACAACAATAAAATTCTCTCCTTGGACCATGACTGGGCGGTCCAAACACAAACAGCACCAACAAATCGACTTCAGGTTCAGTAGCAGAGCAGGCAACTAAAACAGAGATGGTAGCCTACGTACATGGAAAATTGTGAGCAAAGATGCTAGTCCATCTATCCATATTGAAACTTGGTGTCTTTAAGTTTTGAACGCTCACCTTTGATGGCCCTTTGGAAGATTCAAAGGGAAAGGGTGTTTGTAACAGCAGCAACTGCAAGCAAGCCAAAGAAAGCACACAAAAGCACCACTCTGCCCTCACTTGTTGTTTCACCATTACACTAGGGCTGGCTATCTGCTTTAGTGTTGGTTTTTACTGGGGTTGCTCCAGAGGACCGGAGGGTAACAAACAAACAAACACTAAGCCATGCCATGCCATGACATGCAGTATGGGTAAAGCAAAGAAAGGGCTTTGGTTCTTGGCTTGTTGCTGTTGCTGCTCCTCATGTACCCTACACAGCCGCTTTAGAAGATCTCTGGCCTCCATTCCACTCCAATGACTTTGCCAAAATCTACACTCTGCATCGGTTGCCAGAAGAACCTTCCGTGGCAGCCTTGGTTGGGTTAGGCATGCTACCGTGCATGGCTAGTGGCGTGGCGTGGCGTGGCGTGGCGTGGCGTGGCGTCCCCCTTGTTCCTTTGTGCTTTTGGACTTGACAGACAGGGTGCCCTGCCCCCTCCTACTATATCTGCACACAAGACATGGCCATGATTGAACATTGTACTGCTATAAGCTAGAGCTAGCCCAGCCCAGGACACAACTTGTATGTCTCCACCAGAGCAGCAGCAGCAGCAGCAGAACAGACCATGGCGGCGCGCACAAACACCAGCAGCAGCTCCAGGCTCCTCGCCGTCTCTGCCTTGGTTTGCCTGCTGCTAACGCACCTTGTTGCGCCGGTGCACGGCGTGAGAAGAGCGGAGCTTCTCATGGGTCCGGCGCCTGCGCCGGAGAGCGCCGGCATTGACACCACGACGAAGCGGTTCGCCGCGACGTCCGTGGCGGCAGCAACCTTGAACGCCGCCGCCGCCGCGCAGATGAGCAAGTGGAGAGTCCGGCGCGGCTCCGACCCGATACACAACCGGAGCTGAGGCTCTCCTGCCGTCTTCTGCAAGCCCTGCAGACTGGGGGGTGAGGGGGGTTCGGCCTGAACCAGACATGGCAGTAAGGCAGCTGCACTTGTCTCTCTCTGAAGCCATGCATCTTTCCATGAGAAGCCAAGCTTCTGAAATCAAGGTGTTCATCCCTTCTTCGTTTTTTTTTTCGTAGAGAGGATCTTGTGATGATCAGAAAAAAGAGGGGAAACTAAACTAAGGAGACTTGAAAAGATTCGTGCTCCGGTTCAAGCGATCGGCACTTTCCTTAGCAGTGTTAGAACAGTAGCTAGTCAGTAGGTAGATTAAGATGGATGCAATGTACTAGTGTAGGCTCTTCAGTGCGACTGTAATATAGTGATTCCTCGAAGAGATGTCAAGATGGATTATTGTTTTATTTCCACACATTCAGATTCATCACAGCTCGATCGATGTTCCTGTGCAATACTACCTCAATCCTGGCTTTCCTACTCGCGGAGCTCGAAACAGAGGACGGTTGCGAATGCTGTCACGTGCTAATCAGGTGGTCGATGTCTTTTTTTTCTGAGCGTAATCGAAACCTGTGAAGACTGGTCAGTGCTTTAGACTTCGATGCTCCTTAGTATCTGAATTGATTTTTTTAAAGAATGCAAGTTTTATATCCCCCGGACTCTGCATCTTGTTCTGAATTGCCAATTCGAACAAACTCTTCTCATATGATTCACATCCACTTCGTTTAGCGGGATAGTGGAACTATAAATTCAGTAATCCTAGAGCTAGGGACGAACTATTACGGAATCACTGTATGGACGGACGTGGAACTCTGCCACTGGAGAAAACTGCACGAGGTGGTTGCTGAAATATCTCACACACCAACTCTGCAACTGACACGTCTGTCCGTAAGCAAACTCCGTAAGAATTCCGTCCGTAGATGTAGCATTGCTCTTGGAGGTAAGATCTACAATTTGCCACTCCTTGATAAAAAAAAAATTGCCACTCCAGATGGTGTGGCAATCAACGATTTGCCACCCACATCATGTGTAAATGACATACGACGGCAGGGCTTTGTCCTACTGTGTTAGCCTAAAGAAAAACAACATTCTCCCTCGGACATAAATCAAATGACTTGAATTTGTCTATATTTATATACATCTAGACATGTTTTAGTACACACACACACACACACACACACACACACACATATATATATATATATATAAACAAACCAAAGTCAATTATTTTAAGATAGAGGGATGAGGCCACATGCAAAAAAAAGGTGGAAAATCCTGATTTTCTCCCCTTTTATAACGTCGCATGCAAATCTCACCGGTTCATTGTCGTGGCGAAGTGTAACACCATCCTCACAGTTAGCCCAAAGCGGTTCAAAGACATGTCTAACAGCATTTTCAGCCGTGTCCTCAAAACAGCAAAAGCATCGGATCGATCGAGTGTGCTAACGTGTCGTGCCGTGGTGCCGATGTTTGGAGCACGGCGATATCTAGCCGGGGCCCCCAAACTAAACTAGTCGCCAAACATAAATTATGCAAGGAAATATATAAAAATAGAGTTCATGTAGTTCCTGCCAAGCGCCGCGTTCGTTGGCCAGATTATATTATAGAACAGCTGCGCAAATCAACGTGAAAACATAGAGGTGTCGCCCGTTGACATTGGCTCGTCTAGATCAACGACGTCGCCCTCTAGCAGAGGCCTCTCTTGATTGCCTGATGTCAGCCTCTCTTGCTCGCTCGATGCCAATACCGACGCCGATGTTGATGTCATTGTTGAAGAAGCCATTGGAGGAAACACATGGCGTTGGGGTCGAAACCGCGATGCTGGTGTGAGCTATTGCGTATTCGTGCGAGAACTTTGACAGCGTCGTCAAGGAAGGAGTATCGTTGAAGAAGGCCGGTGAAAATGACGACGCATCAGGTGATCGATGGTTTTGGGCTTGACGTGTCCGAGTTCCTCCTTGAATTCACAGCGTCTAACGCCGTCGTTGAAGGCGCAGATTACCCTCTCCTCAGAGATGTTTGCGGTGAAGTTTTTGATGATGGACCAGTGCAGTATGTACGAGCGGATGAACTCGTTGGACCACTGACAGCAGGCCCATAGCTCTTCGATTGAAGCTGGTCTCTTGTTGGTGCCCTTAAAGTTGCGTATGAACTTGTACGCCAGCTCTTCCCAACTACGGATGGAGCCGGAGGGGAGACTGTTGAGCCAGGCCTCGGCTGCGCCTGTCAGCTGCAGCTGAAGGCACTGCATGGCTGTGTTTTTTCTCCAGCCATGGAGCTTGATTGACGACAGGTGATCGTCGAGCCAAATCTTTGGCTCTTGTGCGTCGTCGAATTTCGGGTTGTCCGAAGGAAGTTTAAAGCTATTCGGCATCCATGATTGTCGTACGGCCTTGCTGAAGCACCTGGTGCCGCACAGTTCTCAGTCGTCATCTTCGGACTCGGTTGAGCACGCGCGCTTGGCGCGTGACTTGTCGATCTTGCATTGTGCGAGCTCGCTACGAGCATCGTAGTTGTTGCTCCTGCGCCGTGGGCTACGGCGGCGTCGAGGTAGGTCATGCTCTTCCTCCTCGGATGAGGGTGTGCGGCTTCGAGTGAACTTTACCGCGATCTTCTTCTTCGGCTCCGCGGGTGTTTCATCGTGGAGCGCAGCTCCGACGAGTCCGAGTCCTGCAAGCGCGGATTTGTGGATCGCGTTCCTTGGGCCCCCTGCCGGTGGCGGGTTGGATGTAAGGTAGGTGGTGGCCGCCATGACCGCGGCTTGTGGCGTCTTGGGCATGATGTTGTCCTATGAGTCCATCGTCATGAAGGACATGTCGAGTGCCTTGGTAGCCTCGCGTCGTGTCGCAGGGTCCATGCGCTCCAGGCGAGAGCAATACTTGCCACCATCGTGGCCCTTCGAGGTAGAGCCGCCGATGGAGAGCTTAGCTTGCCGCATGCTTGACTCGTCAGCCGCTCGCCTGCGCCGATCGAGCTCATTTTGCTGCTTGATCTGGCGATTGTGCTCCTCGATGAGGAGCCAGTGATAGCCCATCAGTATGTCACGAGGGGCGTCGACAGGTAGAGGGTGAGTGCCTCGCACGGCGGCGCGTACCTTCTCCTAGTCCTCGTTGGAGAGGTGGATCTGGACGCGGTTTGCACCCTCGTTGCCTCGAGGTGCCCTATTCCCGTTGGGATCTGGCGGGGGTGCCCTATTTCCTTTGTTCTCGGCCTGGGGGCTGGGAGGAGGATTTAGAGGGGGATTCAGTGGCGGCTTTTTTCGTCGTCGATGTTCCGTTATGGATGGTCGCGCCCATGTAGCGCGGGGAGAGATTGTTACTCCCGTAGCTCTCAGATCCAGAACCGTAGGTTCCTTCCTCCGTGGGAGGGTTGCAGAGGTCGGAGTTACAGCTGCCGCTATCATCCGAATCGTTCATCGGCAATGACGAGCGCATGGCTTTGATTGGTGGGACCCTGAGGCAGGCTTGATTGATGGAAGTGGAACCCGCTATGGAAGGCGTAGGGTGCCGGTTTTGCCCACCTGGAAGCATAAGCTCCCGAACAGCATCTCGAATCCGTCGCCTACGGACTCGAAATCTTTACGGGTGGCCGGTGAGTGGGCGGTGAAGTCGAAAGCTCCAAAGAGAAGGTGATTCTCCATCACCGAGGAATCGTAGATCTCTCTGGATGGGATCGTCACGACCGCACGATCAACGTCCCCAGTTCTCACAGACGGCGCCAATTAACGAGGGTTTGACTCGTCAATGCCCATTGTTATGGACTTGGGTTTTGGAGAAGATGTGGATGCTAGAGATCGCGAGACGCTTAACAGACACGCAGCAAGGGGACATGAGGTTTACCCAAGTTCAGGCCCCCAGAGGGAAAATCCTACTCCTGCTTGTCTATTCTTGATTACGGCGAAACCGAAGGTTACAGAGGGTGCGCAAATGCAATCTGGCGTGAGGTGTGTGTATGAGTTGTCTAGGTATTCCTAGTCGTGCCCTCCTGGCCTTTATATAGATAGGCCAGGTCCCAGGGGTAGGTCGAGTAGGTTACAAGTTAGGGTTTCATCCTTGAATATTCTATCTACATCCTGGTCGTGTTCTCCAAGGAGTCGAACTTTTACCAGGCTTGGTCCACCCGTAGTCTTCTTGGACAGTAAGTCTTCATGTAGGCCTTTCCTAGGCTGGACCGGGTATACCAATGTGAGGCACCCGTAGGGTATATCCATGTCAATGGGACACAGAATTAACATGAAAATGGGCACTATCGAGTGCGGATTCCTCGGGTCTGCTACCGAATGGAAGAGAAAAAAGTGATTCGGAGCTTCACTGCTTGAGAACAACAAGCGCTCCATGAGACGAACCGAGTTATCCATTCACATCTTGCATTTTTTTGAAACAAGGCAAAAGATTTGCCATTTTCATTGATTAATGAGAAGGGTTCTTAGAGTTCTTACAAACCAAGTTTGACCTCTACTAGCCTAAAATCTTCTCGTGTCACCTCCTCCGGGCGAGCGGGGAGCAAAACCCTAGCCTACCGCCGTCGCCACCACCCTTCGCTACCCCCTCCCCTCGTCGCCCCCAAGGCCGCCGTCGGAGAATCCAAGCATTACTGATGAAGGGGCGGCGGGGACTTAGCGCCTCTTGCCCCCCCCCCCAGCATGATGGTCAGGAGGGAGACCACCCTATTGGGATCCGGAGGTCTACGGAGGGGCTGCACAAGGCGACATGGCATGGAGGAGCAGTGACGCAGTGGAGAGGATGTTCTGTGCGAGGGCACGTTGTCGGAGTCCACGTCATGTGCTGGGGATCGTGGGGTGGCGGCGCGGGCCTGTCATGGGCCTGATTTGGGCCTAGAGGGTCGTGGATGCTACGCGCGCCTCTGTGCAGGGGCGAGGGCGGGTGATGCATGGGAGGTGGAGGCTCTTGCCCATGGTGGAAGGCAGGTGCAGCGGCACGAGGTGGAGACTATGACCATTCTCAGTCAGGTTGGACTGCCATGGAGATGCGCACGGAGGGCCTGTGGTCGTGGCTGCTGGTAGGCGCAACGAAGGTGAAGGTGGCCAACTGGGCTGCCTACGTAGGAGGGGAAGGGGGTGCTGGCTTCTGCTCCTCCGGTGCAGCAGTGGCAGGGACCAGTGTGTGCGGCCATGGAGGCAAAGGATGATGGATTGGCTTAGCGTTGTTGTGGTGTGAGTTCGATGATGGTGGTGGGTGAGAGACGAATGGCACTGCGTTGAACGGGCGTTGCATCCTCTCGTCTGATGCGAGGATGAGGAAGGAGGAGGGCTTGTAGGACGCCAAGCTGTCCGAAAGTTGCTTGAGGCGGTCTTCACCTCCCTTGCCAATTATAGCGGATGTCCTCTCGCCGGTGGTGTGTCCAGCCGTCTGATCCTACTAGCATGTTCTAGTGGATGGTGGGATTGACGTTAGGGCTGGGAGAAATCCCCATGCGGTTGCGGATGACGGCGACGCCTGCGGGCTCCGTTACCTTCTTGAAGGCGTTGTCTAGGCCCTTTTCGTCGTGTCTTGTCATGTGCAATGGTGGAAACCCTAGATCCAACCCGTTGGTTCAAGAAGTGGCGACATCATGGCGTCGTCCTCTTCTTGGAGGCGTTGTCCGGGTTGCACGAGCAGTCCCTGAACTACAGTTTGTGTCGAGGTTGGCGACTACTAGGAGCGAGGGCCTCCAGGGTGCAATGGACACTGATGTGGCATCTCTTCGGTGACACCCGGCTCGAGTTCGGTCGGGTCATGCAGCCCACTTGCCACTGCTTCTCGGCGTCAAGAGTGGTTTGTACGTCGGCTTGTGTTGTGCTTGAGTTTGAGTGGTGCTCCCGAGTTGTATCCTTCGGCTATGAAGCGGTCTTGTGGCTCTGTGTTCTATCCTCTCGCCTTCTCGGTTAGGGTTAGGCAAGGCATATCGTTGTCGTGTGCTTTTGGGTGGGTGTTGTAAGCTGAAAAACATCTTTTGTATGGTTTTTGGATCCGGTTTCCCTTATAAATTGGATCAACTTTCTATCTGTTCAATGAATTTAGTAGCTCTCCTGCTAACATTAGAAAAAAACAAGCTTGACCACAGCCAAGCCAATACATAAAAGCCTACTCTCGTGGCAAAATGCTACTCAACGCTTTTTCCCCGGCTAGGCACCATATTGTCGCCTCGTATTTTATTTTCGCCCGTTGATGACAGCCACACTATTGACGTGGAACGCTTCTTTGGAAACCCCAAAAGCAAGGTGTGAAGAGCATATCAGCAAGTCTTCCCTCAGTAAGAAACCGAGGTTATCGAACCAGTAGGAGGAAGGAAACATCTCAAAGGTGTTGCAAGAATCGTGGAAACTTGCACAGCACAAACTCAAGACTTTGCCCCAACGAACAGTGAGGTTGTCAAGCTCACCGGTTTGCTATAACAAAGGATTAAATGTACGGTGTGGAAGGTGATGGTGGTTTTCATCAAGTAAACGAGTAACAGTGGAAGATGTATCAATGGTAAAGATTGAACCGGGGTCCATAGTTCAGTAGAGGTGCTCTCCTTAGATAAACAAACATGGCATGCAGGGTAAACAAATTACAGCAGGGCAATTGACAGGACTGAGCAAGGCATAACAATGCAATACTAGACAAAAATATCCTATGAGATTCGATTGGGCAATACAACAAGAAACATAGACCGCCATCCAACTGTATCTATGACTAGAAGTCCACCTTCAGGTTATCATCCAAACCCCTTCTAGTATTAAGTTGCAAGCAACATACAACTGCTTTAAGCAAAGTGTGTAAGGTAAACAATCCACTTGTTTCATGAGCAAGAGACCGTTGTTTTCTCCCTAGTGCCAACAACACATCTACAACCGAAGAGATTTCTGTCACTTCCCTTGGAAACTAGATGCATGAACCCACTATCGACCATAAATACCCCCTCTTGGAGTCACTAGCAACTACTTGGCCAAGATAGCTACTAACAACGGAGAGCATGCAAGATCACAAACAATACATACATGATAGAATCAATAAGACAAAACCATTAATCAATCTGACATAGTAATATCAATATCCATCGGATCCCCGCAAACACAACATGCATGATTACAAATAGATTAGATCTTGATCATGAACGGAGCTCACAAGATCTATACATGAAAGCACAAGGAGGAGATACAACCATCTAGCTACTACATGGACCCGTAGTCCAAGGTGGAACTACTCACCATTCATACCAGAGGCTGGCATGATGAATAAGAAGGTCTCCGGGATGATCTCCCCTCCGGCAGGGTGCCGGGAAGAGCTTCAGATCCTCCCGATCTAGGGATGATGGTGGCGGCGGCTACAGATGGTTTTGTGGAATATTGATCGGGGGTTTAGGGTTTCTGCATCGGGGGCTTCTTATAGGCGAAGAGGCGAGGCAGGGGGCCACCAGGGCGGCTGCACCCCCCCAGGCGTGGGGTGGGCCCACCCGTGCGGCCAGGGGGTGTGGCCCCCTGGTGAGCCTCCTCTGTCTCGTATTCTGGCTTCGTGTTGCCCACGATAAAATATTGACTTTGGCTTTTGTCCCGTCCAATTCTGAGGATATTGATTTTCTGCCTTTTGTGGAACCAAAAACAGAAGAAAACAGGCAACTAGCACTGTGGCAACTTGTTAATAGGTTAGTTCCAGAAAACATATAAAAAACCTTAAACTGTAGACAAAGCAAAGCAAAGTAGATACTAAACAAGCATGGAACATCAAAAATTATAGATACGTTTCTGACGTATCAAGCAGCCCCAAGCTTAACTCCTGCTCGTCCTCGAGTAGGTAGGTGATAAAAAAATAATTTTTGAGGTGACATGCACCATTCAAACCAAGGTCAAACCAATTGCAAGCATTAAAATCTAGGATCAAAGAACTCTAAACATGTGCATGAAAGATGGAGTTCTAATAATAGGACAAAGTTGTTGGGAATATGCCCTAGAGGCAATCATGTATGATGAGATTTCCCATTGTATTCATAAAGATATTAAGTAGTCCTTGTATAAACATCTGATGTGTATCATTGAATATGTGATTCGGTTGTGGAACTATGCATTCATGTTGTTTGTACTAAATATCCTTGGTCATGGAAGTTGTGCTGGACACACAACTTAGACCAATGTGAAAGTTGGCTTGATGACTCGTTTCCACTTGTCATGAGCATGGAGATGCTATTCCAACTTACACAGATTCGGCTAAAGAGTTTAGCGAGTCGGATTGACCCATATTGAGGTACAACGAACAAGTTGTCATTTGTATATCTCAATCAATGTAATCCTTAGACCTGAGGTTGTTGCATAGTCCGAGTTGAGGATCACCGACTTAGGTTATGTCAAACGTTGATCCGTAACTGGGCAGTTATAAAGGCAGGGTTCGGGTCGACTGAGAATCAAGCTGCGTGATGTGAATAACCAATATGGGATTTTGCCCCTCCACTTGGAGAGATATTCTCTGGGCCCTCTCGTGAGATATGATTCGGAAAGCATGGCCATGCACGACTCGGTTAAGTGTTAACCGAGGCAATCGACTAAGAGTTAGTCGGGTGAATCACTTATCTCGGATCGAGAAGAGAGTCGGACTATTTAAGGGATGACATATATTCGCCTATAGTCTGACAAGGTATATCGTGAGGCAAAAGGGACTCGGACGTAATTCACATTGGAAAGGCAAGTCGTCATGACTCTTTGGTACTTGGGAGTCGGCACATTCTGCTAGGAGCCGCTACCGACTGATCGATTGAGAGTCGGACTCCAATCGTGTCCAAGTAGCCATGAGCCTGCGGGGTCACACTCTTAAGAGCGGGAGCAAGTTAGGATTGGATCTGAACCTGTAATCTGGTTGGGTTGGACCTAAACCGGATTAGGAATGAGTTAGTGAGTTGGACTCACGGTGACTAGTGTTATATGGGCTTTAGTGAATGGGTCGCGCAAGCAAAGCCCATGTTCACTCCCTATATATAGTGGAGCACCGTAACCCAGAAAGGTTAATCGTTGTTCGGTTAGGTCATTCCATGTGTTGGAAACCCTAGCTCCACAGCAGTCCTACCGTCGATACGAACCTAGCAGTTCGCCGTCGGTGCTCCTCCTTGTACGTGTGGATACCAGCAGAGGTGCTGTGCGATCAGCACCAGGATGATTGGATCGTGAGGACTACACTGCATCAACTGACGCACTTCATCAGTAATCCGCAACTGCGCGTCTAGTGGTAAACCTCGTGGCCTTCTACCTCAGCTAGATCTTGGGATCACCACGTTAGAGGGGAAATTTTTGTTTTATCTCTATGTGGCCCAACAGTGGCATCAGAGCGATAGCTTCTGGTTTTAGGCTCGAGATCTCGCATATGTGACATGCGGTAGGATGTAGATGAGATCTATATGTTGTTTGGTGGTCGATCTATGAGATAGATTCGTTTTGTACGAAGTTGATTGGATCACTGTGCTCGGGGAATGGTAGATCTGATTTCCGTGATCATACTGCTGAGGTCGTGGAACGACATACCCCTACCGGTCAGCTTCCGCCATCGGGGTAGACTGTGACACGTAAATCCAGAAGCGGTGATCGAAGATCAAAGAGTTTGATCGAATCGGAACGATGGTCGGAATCCATGTTCGGATCGTAGATGTGATCTATGTTATCAGAGTTTGATCGAAGCGGGACCGCCGGCTTCGCCCTGTCGTAGCGCCTTAGATGTCGTTGCGAGTTTCACAACGCCGGTAGATATTGTATCTATGCATAACTTGTTTTTGTAGGAAGTTGTGAATGGTATGGTTCATCTGCATGTAATGTATGTGTGTAATCCATACGTGATCTGCGAATCACGGTTTTTGTCAACCGGCTGGAGCCTAGGTGCTGTCATTTTATTGTATAAAGACCTGCGTGTCGGATTCTCTATGTAATTTACTTTACTAAGCTAGTGTAGCTGTTTGGAGAACCCGGAAGGCTTGCAAGGCGTTGTACATGTCGATGACATGGAGTAAGACGACAAGTGACAAGAGTTGGCACGAGTCGGATTACAGGCTTTGTGGAGATGGAGATCGCCATGAAGAGAGCCATACCATTTTACATTATAATTGCTTTATTTTGTGTTATTCTTATGTCTCTATTTTACCTCTATTAGATAGTCGGTAAAATTTAATCCCTCAAAGAAGGTCTAGTCGGTTTTCCCGCCAGTGTTTGCACCATCACAAGTCGGACATTTTTGGTAGTGGGCTCATAAAATTGAGGTGCTGCCAATTCTTTCCGACTAGGTGGGTTCGAGTCGGACTCTTACTGTAGAAACACTCGGTAAGCTAGACGAGTCTATCACAACGGTTGTGGGACTCGGGGAAAATCGGATGGGAGCCGGGGCATGTGATGCCACCCGTCCAACAGGAGTCGTATGAGATGCGATTGACAAGGAGTTGTCTACCTAGATCACTTGGCGACTAGCGGTGATGCTAAAGCTCACTAGCCGACTTGCTTATTTAGGATCCTGAATCACTAAGCAACCATCGGAGGGGTGTTGGTTCTAGTGGGAGCATAAAATATTAAAATGTTTAATATGCTTGCTCTTTTATGAATACATGTCTTAAGTGTTTTGCATATTTTCTATTGTAGATCATGGCACCAAGTAGCAGTCACTCTCAGATATCCGGTTTTGTGTTGAGAACTATCCTTGAGAAAGATAAACTGAACGACACTAATTTTACCAACTGGTATCGAAATCTGAGAATTGTTCTCAAACAAGAAAAGAAGGACCATGTCCTAGACAACCCACTTCCAGATGAGCCGAATGAGAATGCGACTGTCGCAGCCACCAATGCCTACCGTCGGGCTAAGGATGAGTCCACGGATATTAGATGTCTTATGCTTGCTCATATGGAACCGGACTTGCAAAAGCAGTTCGAGCATGTTGAGGCCTACGATATGATCGAAAGCCTCAAAAGTATGTTCCAGGATCAAGCGAAAACTGAGAGGTATCAAGTCTCTCAGGCTTTGCTGAGTTGCAAGCTTAAGGATGGTGATCCACTGAGTCCGCATGTGATCAAAATGGTTGGTTACGTGCAGTCTTTGGAGAGGCTTGGCTACCCCATTAGCGAAGATTTCGCCATGGATATAATTCTGAACTCTCTTCCTAGTGCATATGGGCAGTTCATTTCGAACTACCACATGCATGGTATGGATAAGAAGCTCACTGAATTACATGGGATGCTCAAGCAGGCAGAGGCGGATCTCAAGAAGGGCGACAGTCAAGTGTTGATGGTGTAGAATAAGGCTAAGTTCAAGAAGAGTTCTTGGACTAAGAAGAAGGCTAAGTCAGGAGGAAAGCAGGCTCCGGACCCGGTCCCAAGCGCTTCCTCAGGGACTAAACCATCTCCTTCAGCCGGATCCACTTGCTTCTACTGCAAGGCGGATGGCCACTAGAAGAGGAACTGCAGCAAGTACTTGGCCGACAAAGCCAAGAGTGGAGGTATGACTTCCGACTCAAGTACACTTGTTTGCAATGTTATAGACATATATCTTGCCGATGCACCTAATAGTTCTTGGGTATATGATACCGGATCAGTTATTCACATCTGCAACTCGTTGTAGGGACTGGTAAGAACTAGGAGCGTAGCAAGAGGCGAGGTTGATATTCGAGTCGGCAACAAAGCAAGAGTTGCTGCGTTGGAAGTCAGCACGATGCAACTTCATTTACCTTCCGGATTCATTATGGAACTGAATAATTGTTATTATGTTCCAGTGCTCAGTCGAAACATTATTTCTGCTTCATGTTTGATGAGGCAAGGCTATGAGTCGAATATCAAGAATAATGGTTGTTCTTTGTATTTGAATGATATGTTTCACGGCTTTGCACCCGTCCAGGACGGGTTATTTATTTTGAATCTTGATGGTGAGTCGGTTTATAACATAAATGTTAAAAGGTTGAAACCAAATGATCTGAATATGACTTACTTTTGGCACTGTCGGCTTGGTCATATAAGTTGGAAACGCATGAAGAAGCTCCATGATGATGGACTCCGAACTTCGTTCAACTTGGAGTCGTTCGAGACATGCGAATCTTGCCTACTCGGCAAAATGACCAAGACACCTTTTGCAAAGAGTTGCGAAAGGGCGTCCGACTTGTTGGGACTAGTACATAGTGATGTATGTGGACCAATGAGCACGACAGCCAGTGGTGGTTATGAGTACTTCATTACCTTCACTGATGATTTGAGTAGGTATGGATATATCTACTTGATGAAACATAAGTCGTAAGCCTTTGAAAAGTTCAAAGAATTCCAGAATGAAGAATAAAATCAACTCAGCAAGAAAATAAAGTTTCTTCGGTCGGACCGAGGAGGTGAGTACATGAGCCATGAGTTTGATGACCATATGAAAAGTTGTGGAATAGTTCCTCAACTTACTCCGCCAGGAACGCCGCAAAGGAATGGTGTTTCGGAAAGGCAGAATCAGACCTTGTTGGACATGGTACGGTCAATGATGAGTCAGACAGATATGCCTTTATCATTTTGGGGTTATTGTCTAGAAACAGCGGCGTTCACACTAAACAGAGTACCATCAAAATCGGTAGAGAAGACACCGCATGAGATGTGGACAGGCAAAAAGCCGAGTTTGTCTTTTCTTAAGATTTGGGGTTGTGAAGCATTTTTCAAGCGACTTCAGTCGGACAAGCTTACGGCCAAGTCGGATAAATGTATTTTCGTGGGGTATCCGAGGGAAACCTTGGGTTACTACTTCTACAACCGAGAAGAGGGCAAAGTGTTTGTCGCTCGGAACGGTGTCTTCCTTGAGAAAGAGTTTCTCAGTCGGGGAGTAAGTGGGAGCACGGTGTAACTCGAAGAAATTTGAGAGGAACCGGCTAGTAGCGAGTCGGCAAAAACCTTGGAGGTTGAGCCGGTCGTGGCAGCTGAGCCGGCAGCAGCACCTATACTACGAAGATCGGCAAGATTACGAAGTGTTCGTGATGTGTTACTGTTAGACAATGATGAGCCGGCAAATTATTCAGAAGCGATGGTGGGATCTGATTCCGATTCATGGCTTGGAGCCATGAGATCCGAGATAAAGTCCATGGATGAAATCAAGTTTGGAACTTGGTTGATCTGCCAGACGGTGCAAGACCCGTCGAGTGCAAATGGGTCTTTAAGAAGAAAACTGATATGGATGGAAATGTTTCAATCTATAAAGCACGCCTTGTCACGAAGGGGTTCCGAAAAATTCAAGGAGTTGATTACGACGAGACTTTCTCGCCCGTAGCGATGCTTAAATCAGTTCGGATCATGTTAGCTATAGCGGCCTATTTCGACTATGAGATATGGCAGATGGATGTCAAAACGGCTTTCCTTAACGGAAATTTAACCGAGGACGTGTATATGATACAGCCCGAGGGTTTTGTCGATCCGGCTAATGCTGACAAAGTATGTAAACTTCAGAAATCCATTTATGGGTTGAAGCAAGCATCTCAGAGTTGGAATATTCGCTTTGATGAGGTAGTCAAATCGTTTGGCTTCATCAAGAGTGATCATGATTCTTGTTTGTACAAGAAGTTTAGTGGGAACAAAGTAAATTTTCTAATCTTATATGTGGACGACATATTACTGATTGGAAATGATATCCAGATGTTGCAAGAAACCAAGGAATCATTGGAAAGGAGTTTCTCAATGAAAGACTTGGGTGAGGCAACATACATCCTCAGAATCCGGATCTATAGAGATAGATCAAGGAGGCTCATTGGATTGAGTTAGAGTACTTATTTGGACAAAGTGTTGAAGAAGTTCAACATGGAATCGTCTAAGAAGGGGTTCTTACCGATGTCCCATGGTGTAAAACTTAGCAAGACTCAGTGTCCTTCGACAACTGATGAGCGAAGTCGAATGAGGGCGATTCCATATGCTTCTGCAGTCGGATCCATCATGTATGCCATGATTTGTACTAGGCCAGATGTTTCCTATGCTCTAAGTGTTATGAGCAGATACCAGGCTGATCCTGGAGAGATCCACTAGACATCGGCTAAAAATATCCTAAAGTACTTGAGAAGGACTAAGGATATGTTCTTGGTTTATGGTGGTGAAGATGAACTCAGTGTAAAGGGTTACACGGATGCGAGTTTGACAAGGTTTTGACTCGTCAATGCCCATTGTTATGGACTTGGGTTTTGGAGAAGATGGGGATGCTGGAGATCGTGGAACGGTTAACAGACAAGCAACCAGGGGACACGAGATTTACCAAGGTTCAGGCCCCCGGAGGGAAAACCCTACTCCTGCTTGTCTGCTCTTGATTACGGCGGAACCGAAAGTTACAGGGTGCACAGATTCGATCTGGCGTGGAGGTGCGTGTGCGAAAGTATGAGTCGAGAGATCTAGGACGTGCCCTCCTGGCCTTTATATAGACTTAGGCAGGTCCCGGGCATAGTCCTAGTCCGTTACAGGTTCTAGGGTTTTACCCCTTTAAATTTCCTATCTATGCTAGTCTTGCTCTCCAAGGATCCGAAGGCGTCATGGGCCTTGGCCACCCGAAAATCTTCATGGGCCAGCGTATGTCTGCTGTGGGCCTTCCTTGGGCTGGACCAGGTATGCTGAAGTCACGTACCCGTAGTGTATAACCATGTCAGTAGCCCCCGAGTGATCAGTCGAATCGTAGATTCGGCTGAGGACTCTTCAATCCTTCGGGTGTAACTAGGTGTTAACAATATATGTGTGTAGGGATTGTTGATACATGTGCCTGACTCACCCGACGGATCAGGGTCAGTTAACTGTCTTAGGACGAAACAACATGATCTTCATCAGGTTCGAGTCTCTTAACTTGAACCCAGAACATATGCTGGCGTAATTCGACTCAGGCCGCGGAGGACTTACAGGACTGGAATTCCAATGTTTTTAATTGATGTACCCAACGCGTCCGTCGGGATTTTTCATCACGCCTGTTGGCATGGATTTATACTAGCAGAGCGCAGTCGTGTACGTTGCCAGGCCATCAGATGATATCTGCAGGTCTTATCTTTGCATCGCAGACGTAGCATCCGAACATTTGTCACCACGGAGGTGCTTCGGGTGGCCAAGGAGATTGTCGCTCACTCAGCGTTTTGTTGGGGCAGAGTTGCCAAAAAGTTTTTGCATGCTGATCCGAAAGATCGTAGTCGAAGATTTCATAGGGTGCGCGGCCAGCGCTCCCTATGGGAGTAGCCCCCGAGTGTCTGTTCGAGTCGTAGACTCGAGCAGAGACTTTAGTTCAAACATTGTTCAGTTGTTAAGTCCGTAGGACACGAAAAATTTCGGATGCTTAAATTCATCCTCCCTATGGGAGTAGCCCCCGAGTCCGTAGTGGAGTCGTAGACTCGACGTAGGACTCGAAGAAATACTTTGTCTTTATTCATCTTCCGGGTGCGCGGCCAGCGCTCCTGATAGGAGTAGCCCCCGAGTATTTAGTCGAATCGAAGATTCGAGTGAGTACTCTTAGCTGTGGAGCCGGGGAATTGTAGTTGGTGCTAGTATAGCTTTTGATGACATCAGTGTTGACGATCAATGACCTCAAGCGTCTGCTACGCCAGAGATGACTTGACTGGACGAACATGGGTCCCACTTGCTGACTTTGAATTGACCGGTCACGCGCGGCGTGGAGATAATTACGGCGTCTCCTCGATTTCCGCGCGTAGTGGACGGCGTGGTAACGGCGGTTCGTTGTGATGTTGACACGTGTACGGTCAGATCTGCCGTTGGCGTTAGGTCTTCTGGATGGACGGCTGCCGTGCGTCGTCTTCGCTGTTATAATCATTGGGGAAAGCCGCGGTTTGTTTTCACCGCATCAGTTCTTGTTTTCACTGCCTCCTTGTGCTCTAGCGATTCTTGCTGCACGCTGGGATTTCCTTCCACATTTCTGTCGTCGTTTCTGCATTTTCACCGCCGACGCCGCCGTAGCGCAATGGGGAAACCAAAGAAATCGTCATCTGCCGTTGGGACCAGCGCCGCCGGAGGAAAGAAAAGCACCACCGCTACCCGTGTCACCGATGGTGGCTGGCGGCGATCAGAGACGCGGGAGAGTGATCTCCGCAAGCTTCACGAGCGGGGCCTGATCCCGCAGGATAGGGAGGCCGTCAAACTCCCCGGCAATGAGGTAATCCCCCGTCCCCCATCTGGGTATCGGGTTATGTTTCTCGCCTTCGTTATGCGTGGGTTTTCTTTTCCAGTCCACAACTTCCTCCGTGGACTTCTCTTCTTTTATGGGATTCAGCTTCATCATCTGTCTCCCAATTCTCTTCTCCACATTGCTTGTTTTATCACTTTTTGCGAGTGCTGGCTTGGCATTGAGCCGCACTTTGGCCTCTTCCGGAAGCTCTATTCCGTGAAGAGGCAATCTGGTTCAGATGGTGTGTATCCCATTGGGGGTTGCATCATCTCCCTTAGTCCCAATCTTCTTTTCTTTTCTTTTTCCATGTCCGAATCTGTCCAGTACTGGCGGAGGCGATGGTTTTATATCCGCGACTCCGTAGTGCCCGGGCAAGATTTTGGTCTTGTTCCCTTTGACCCCTCCCAAATGATTGAGAAGAAAAGGTCTTGGAAAAACCAAATCTTAGACGGTGAGGTGGCGGAGATAGAGGCCCTTTACCGTCGGATGGAGGATCTCCAGCTGATTCCGGAGAAGGAGGTGAACAGTGTGGACATCATCCGGACGTTTCTTGAGCGTCGGGTGCAGCCTCTCGAAGCGAGGGCGCACCCGATGTTTCTTTATTCTGGGCGCCGTGATCCGACGAGGGTTTCGACTGAGAAAATCTCCGAGGGGGATCTTGACAGGGCCCTTCGCGCGCTGCTGAAGTTCAAGGCCGGAGAAGAAATCCCGGGGAAATCGCTAACTCCTCCATTTTCTTCGACGTTGGTCGTACCGCAGGTGTAGATTTGTGCACGTAGTGCTTTTTTGTCGGCTGTGTATTTATTTCCTTTGTTTGCTAACAAAGTTCCTTCTGATTTTGCAGAGCTTCAAAGTGCCGGGCATGGTACCGCCATTGCCCGAAAAGTATCCGAATGCCCCGGATAATGAAGTGGTTGAGTCCGTGTCCGAGCTGCCGTCGGCGCGATCTCCGGCGGAGGATGCTGACGAGTCGAGTGAGGACCATACGTGCAAACGATCACGGAGCTCCAGCAAGTCTTCGGATGCCTCGACTCCTCCGACTCCCAGAAACCCTCTGGGCCTTGAGCGTCATAGTGACGGTCATGGAGGTTCTTCCTCTCCCATTCCTGCCATTCCTGTGCGGGCTGTAGCGCCGCACCCGCCAGCGAAGCGGAAGAAGGAAAAAAAGAAAGAGGAGAAGAAGGAAGAGAAGAAGGAGGAGAAGAGGGCCCGAAGGACTCCTCCTGTCTTCGACCTGAGCTCACTGGGCTCGTAAGTTTCTTGTTGTGCTATTTTCCTTGTTCCTTCATGATTTTTGCACTTGTGCTGATTGGTTCGTATGCAGGCATTCCTCCCACGATTCCTCCAGTGATGGTGTGCGGGAGATGATGGGGGAGTCAAAAATTGCGTCTCCTCCTCCTCAAACGGCGGCGACTTCAGGTCGCGCGGCTCCGGATCCTCCGTTGCAGGAGGTGCAGGTGGTTGCGCCTCAGAATTTCGCAGGCGGGCCTTCGAAGTCGCCATCAGAGCATGTAAGTTTCTCTGCTTCATGTCACGGGGGGAGCCCCCGAGTGTCTTCATGTGCTGATTTTGTTTTTACTCCTTTGTGTTGGGCGTAGCCCCCAAGTCCTTTTCTTACTGCTATTTCTTTTTCTGCAGCCTTTTGTGCAGGAGGCCAAGCGGCTGGTGCAGGAGCGTCTGGTGCTGGAGGCTAACCTTCGGTAGCTTCAAGGTACCTATTCGCCTTTTGGTGCTCTTTTTTTTGTTTATTCCGGTCCTGCTTTTTGACGTTTCTTGTTTTGAATGCAGAGGAGCATAATACTTCTCTCTGTGAGGTCGACGCTCTCAAGAAGAGCCTTGGTCAATCGGAGCAGAAGGCCGAAGCCGCCGTTGACGCGAAAGAACGCCTCGAGCTAGAGCTGACTAAAGTAGCCAAAGCGAAGGAGCGTCTGCAGCAGGAGGCCGCGGATCGTGAGGAGCAGCTAGCCACTGTTGCGGCTGCTCGTGAAAGAGAGGTAGCAGCGAAGCTCATGGCTGCTGCCAAGGCTAATTCGGGTGAGTGTTAGATTTGTGCTTGTTTCTTCATGCCTCGTGTCTTCTTCTGTGCTGCTTTTCTTCATGTCTTCCTTCTTATTTTTTGTCTCAGATGCTGCAGGCATCGAGTTTGACCGCGGTGCTCTAGAGCACGGGAGTGCCCTAGATGATGCTACCGTGGCGGTCGAAGACCGCTGCAGCACCGTCGTCAGCTCCCTTGCCAAGGCGAAGGAGGTCCTTGGCCGCTTTTACAAGGAGCTTGTTCCTAAGGGCGCGGCCCTCGATGATGTGGATGCTCTGGCGGAGGCTCTATCAGCTGAAGCGCCTGCAGCGTACAAGCGCAAGCAGAAGGGCATCGGCGCGTCCATCGGGCTGGCGATGGCCTTGGCGGCTGGAGCGGAGCTGGATCTGCCCCAGATCACCTCCCGGATGCCGACAACTGCGGATGGATCCGAGGTAGCCTTTGCTGCCTACTCTGCTCGCTGCAAGCGATATGGGCCCAAGATCATTGATTTGCTGTCTGAGTATGCCCTGCGGCAGCAGGGCGGGGCCAAAGCTAGGCAGTCCGGCTCCGAGGCGACCCAGGGTGCCGCATCTTAGGCGTTGTAGACGTAGGGTAGTTTTTAGTCTACTTTTGTTGTAAATATCTTGAAGAACACCATCCTTGTGCCACGTAGTGGCCTTTAATGAATTCTTCTGAGTTGTGCTCTATCATTTGTCTGAATTTCTGTGTTCCTTTCTTTTTCTGCTGCTATAGGTTCCTTCGGGTGCTGACCCTGTTGACACCCCGTCCGCAATGCCGCTGCGACCATCTTTGGATGATTCCTCGCAACTCACTTTTCTTCGGGATCGTGTGCGTAGTCTGGAGAGGGAGTTGCTCGGGTTACGCGGTCATGCCGACGTTTGGAAGTCCAAGGCGGACCGTGGTGCAGCCAGAGAGGAGTACTTGATGGCGGAACTGGTTCGGCTGTCCGAGCAGCTGCAATGTAAGTTGTTCTTTGGTTCGAGCTGTAGCTCAGTTCTTCGGATGGGCCTGCTGGCCTTACTCTTATTTTGTGCGATTATCGCAGGTGCGAACCTTGCTCCGAGGGAAGAAAAGGAGCGTGTCGCTGTTCGGGTCAATTGCTTGACTCAACAGGACATGGAGGCTGGCGGCTTCTTCTGGATGGATCGTGATCGCGCCATGGCTCTGGCGACGGTGCAAGATCGTGTTCATCAAGTTTCACGGGTGCTCCGCCAAGTGCAGACATCGCTTTCCTCAGTGCTGCACGTCATGTTTCCTTTGGATGCCGTACCGATGAGCCTTGCGGGTCTTCTGTCGAAGTTTCGAAGCGTGAGCAATGTCAAGGAGTTGGTGCGGCAACAGCTCGTCGCTGGAGTCAAGGCTGCGTTGTCTCTTGTGAGGCTGCACCGGCCTGATGTAGATTTGGCTGTTGTGGCAGCTGGGCCGCCTCTTCGGCCGCATGGTGGTGAGTGGGACATGCGGACACATTACGCGGCTGTAAGGCAGTATGCCGAACAGGTCATAGATTTGTTTGAGCGGCGTGCTCAGGTTATTCTTCAACATAGGTAGTACCTGTAAAAAGAGATAGATGTAAAATTTGTATATTTCGGCTGGGCGTGTTGTGCCCTTTGTTGTAAAGGTTTGTTTGTTGTGAGCACGCGGTGCTTTGATTGAGTACGTGTCCTTTTTGTTTGCCTGACGTTGTCAGCTACTCAGGTGTACACGTTTGATCCTCAGTCGATGAAATCGTGAAGTGGGGGGAGCCCCCGAGTGCGTTTGTAGCATGTAGTAAAGTTGCAAAAGAGCGAACTGAAGTTTTGGGGCGAGACACTTAGCTTTATTTATATCGTAATGGAGGAGGTACATTGTTCGGCTGAGTAGCCTTGGCTGAAAGCCTTATTGAAAGTAAAGGGGTAGGTAGCTAGGGATAGAATCGTCGCAGGTGCGCGATGTTCCATGGGTTGGAGTATGCGACTCCAGACTCCACGTGCTTGAGGCGATAGGCGCCACCTGGGATGACTTCGGTGATGACGTAGGGTCCTTCCCATGGTGACTCGAATTTATTCGGTCGCTTTTGCTTGAGTCGCAAGACGAGGTCTCCTTCGACGAAGGACCTTGGGCGCAGCCGGCGGCTATGGTAGTTGCGGAGACTCTGCTGGTAAACCGCTGATCGAGCTGCTGCTATGTCCCGTGCTTCGTCGAGTGTGTCGACAACGTCTTCGAGTGCAATCGTGGACTCGGCTTCGCTGTAAGCGACGACCTGTGGGGCCTGGTGGCGTACTTCGGCTGGTAGCACGGCCTCGGCTCCGTGTACCATGAAGAATGGTGTGTAGCCGGTGGAGCTGTTTGGCGTAGTTTGTAAGCTCCACAGGACGGATGGTAGCTCTTTCGTCCAGGCTCCAGCTTTTTGTTCGAGTGAACTCATGAGGCGCTTCTTGATGCCAGCGCCGATTAGGCCGTTGGCCTTTTCCACTTGTCCGTTCGTTTGCGAGTGTGCCACTGAGGCGTACGTGATGTTGATCCCAAGGCCTTCGCAGAAGTCCTGGAATTCCTCGGAGATGAAGTTCGATCCGTTGTCGGTGATGATGCTGTGCGGTACGCCGAACCTGTAGACAATGGACTCGAAGAACTTGACGGCAGTTTTGCCTTTCTGGTTGGTGACCGGCATGGCCTCGATCCACTTGGTGAATTTGTCGACTGCAACCAGGAGGAAGACGTGTCCCCCTTTCGAGGATTTTGGCAGTTTGCCGATCATGTCGAGGCCCCATTGAGCAAAAGGCGAAGCTATGGGTATGGGTCTGAGCTCGGACCCAGGTGCGTGCGGTTTGTCGGCGAACCGTTGGCATCCGTTGCATCTTCGGACGATGTCCTTTGCGTCGCTCATGGACGTTGGCCAGTAGAATCCTGCTCGTAGAGCTTTGGCGACAAGGGAGCGGCTGCCTGCGTGGTGGCCGCAGATGCTCTCATGGATGTCTTGGAGTATGGCTTTGTCGTCGTCGATGGTGACGCACGGTTGTAGTACACCCGTGATGCTGCGCTTGTACAGCTCGTCGTTGATGATGGTGAAGGCTTTTGACCGACGAGATATGCGCCGGGCATCTGTCGGGCTGTCAGGCAGTTCTCCGTTTATCAAGAACTGGAGGTATGGTCGCGTCCAAGTTTCTTCGACTGCCATGACCTGCATTAGGTTGACCATGGCTACCTCTGTGTCCAGTTTTTCGGGTCCTTCGTGTCCTTCGGGTAGCGTAGCTCCCGAGTGTTCTGCTTCTTCGGGTGATCCCTTGGGGAATTTCCGCTTGATGGATGGCACGCAGATCTATTCGAGGAACACACCTGGTGGCACCTTTGCGCAAGTGGAGCCGATGTTGGCGAGTCTGTCGGCTTCCTCGTTGCTTTCTCTTCCGACGTGTCGAAGCTCGCAGCCGTCGAATTCTCCTTCGAGTGCATTGTAGAGTGCGCGGTACGCGATCATGTTTTCGGCGTGTGCGTCGCACTCATTCATCGTCTGCTGGACGACGAGGTTGGAGTCACCGTAGATGACCAGGCGCGTTGCGCCGCATATCTTTGCCATCCTCATGCCATGGATGAGGGCTTCGTATTCGGCCTCGTTGTTGGAGGCTCGGAATTTCATCCGGAGGATCTTGTTGCCTTGCGGGGAGGTCAGTATGACCCCTGCCCCTGCTCCGGCTTCACGCTTGGAGCCGTCAAAGTGCATCGTCCATGACTGCGACATGTCTGGGGTGTCTGGCAGCTGCAGCTCCATCCAATGTACCAGGAAATCCGGAAGGACTTGAGAATTGATTGCGAGTCGCTTCTCATAGACGATGTCCAAGGGTGACAGTTCGATGCCCCACAGGGCCACGCGTCTTGTGGCCTCTGGATTATTCAGGATGCTGTTCAGGGGTGCCTCGTTGACGACCATCACTTGGTGCTCCTGGAAATAGTGGCTCAGCCGTCGAGCCGTCATGAACACGCCGTAGGCTAGCTTCTGGTAGTGAGGGTACCTCTGCTTTGTTGGTGTCAGTACCTCGCTGAGGTAGTAAATTGGGCGCTGGACCCCGTGGATCTTGCCTTCTTCGGGTCGTTCGACAACGAGTACGGTGCTGACCACCTGGTGTGTGGCTGCTATGTACAGCAGCAGGGGCTCGCGCTCCTTTGGCATGACCAAAACGGGCGAGGTGGAGAGGAGCCGTTTGAGGCTTTCGAATGCATCATTGGCTTCTGGTGTCCACTCGAACTTGTCTGCCTTGCGCAGCAGTTGGTAGAATGGCAGGGCCTTCTCGCCCATGCGGCTGATGAATCTGCTTAGCGCCGCTATTCGCCATGCGAGCTGCTGGACGCCTTTGAGGTTTTTTGGCTTCTCCATTGCCATGATGGCTCTGATTTTCTTCGGGTTCGCCTCGATCCCTCGCTGAGAGATGAAGTACCCAAGCAGCTGACCCGATGGGACGCCGAAGGCGCACTTTTCCGGGTTGATCTTGATCCTGTAGCGATCAAGGTTGTCGAACGTCTCGCGGAGATCGTCGATAAGTGTCCTTGCCTCCTTGGTTTTTATTACTATGTCGTCGACATAGACTTGGACGTTGCGACCGATCTGGTCCTTGAGGCAGGCCTGCATGCACCGCTGGTACGTGGCACCTGCGTTCTTTAGCCCGAAGGGCATTGTGTTGTAACAGAATACTCCGAACGGTGTGATAAACACCGTTTTCTCCTGATCTTCGACCTTGAGTCGAATCTGGTTATAGCCTGAGTAGGCGTCGAGGAAGGAGAGTTTCTTGCAACCTGCAGTCGAATCGATGATCTGGTCGATCCGGGTAAGAGGGAAGTGGTCCTTTGGGCAATGCTTGTTTAGTGACGTGAAGTCCACGCACATCCGCAGGATGTCCGTGTACTTCTTTGGGACCATCACTGTGTTTGCAAGCCACTCGCTTTCCTTGATTTCCCTGATGAAGTCTGCAGCGAGTAGTCTATTGATTTCCTTGCCGATAGCTTCGGCTCGTGACTCCGACAGTCTCCGGATGGACTGTTTGACTGGCTTGGTGTCTGGAAAGACATTGAGTGCGTGCTTGGCGAATTCCCTGGGAACTCCTGGCATGTCCGCAGGACACCAGGCGAAGATTTCCCAGCGCTCACGGAGGAATTCGACGAGCGTGCCTTCCTATGCGGAGCTGAGGTCGTTGGCGATCAAGGCCGTCTTGGAGGCATCCGTCGGATGGACCTGTACTTTCTTGGTGTTGACGGTGGAGTCGAAGGACATGTCAGGTGTGTTCTGCCTTGTGACTGGGGGTGCCCCATTGTCCGTCACCTCACGGAGCCTTACAAGCTCGTCTTGCATGCCGAAAGACTGGGAGATTTTGTTGAAATCCCTGTCGCATTGGTCTGATCGGGTGAAGCTCCCGTGGACTGTGATGACGCCCCTCGGTCCTGGTATCTTGAGTAGTTGGTATGCGTAGTGTGGGACAGCCAGGAACCTTGCGAATGCTACACGCCCTAGGATGGCGTGGTATTGCGACGGCCAGTCCACCACTTCGAATTCGAGTCGCTCCTGCCGGAAGTTGTCCGGCTTCCCGAAGATGACATCGAGCCCTATTTTGCCCAGGGGGAATATGCCCTTCCCTGGGACAATGCCGTGGAACGTTGTGTCTGATTGTTCCAGGCTGCATTGCGGGATCCGCATTGCTGCTAGAGTGCTTGCGAACATTAGGTTGATGCCGCTGCCGCCGTCCATGAAGACGCGACTCATCTCGAAGCCTCCGATCTGTGCCTCTAGCACCAGGGCAGCATGACCTGGGCGAGGGATCTGGCAAGGGTGATCCGCGCGAGTGAATGTGATGCAGGACTCCGATCCGCTGAGGTACTCAGGGATTGCAGGCGGAGTTGCCACGACCAAGTTGATTTGTCGGGTGATTTTCTTCTGCACCCTATTTGTGGGGCGTCCCTTCTGGATCATATTTAGTGCTCCTTTTCGTGGGGGGTACCCGATCCCGGCGTTGTTTTGCGCTGGTGCGACTGGTTGGTTTGGGCCTCCAATAGGCGGCGGTGGAGGAGCTCCGTGTGCTATTTCACCTGGCGCAGGTGCGTTTCCGAACACAAGGATTGGGGCTTGTTGCCTCATCTGCACCATGCTTTCGCTGAGTTTCTGGAACTCGCGGCAGTCCTTGAGCATGTGGCTGGCTTTCTTTTTGCCATCCTGTTTGTCGATGTAGAAGTGGATGGTGCATGGACCCGAAAGTTTGTCGAATGTTGAGGGTCCGTTGTCGCGGTCGCGGCGTTGCCACGACTATGCTGGTCGTCCGCTGTCGCGGAAGTTTCCTCCATGGTATCCTCCGCTGTTGCGGCTGTTGTCGTTGCGGCGGTCGGCGTAGCCGGCCGCGACCATGTCGGGTCCGTCGCGGTCCTCGTAGACGCGCGATCTCCTCTTGCTGCGGCGTTCCCGTCTTCGGCCGTAGTCGTCCTCTTCATCCGATTATGCTCAGTGAATGCAATCTTCGCCGTCAGCCCACCTGTTGGCGATGTCCATGAGGTGGTCGAGTGTTTTGGGCTTGACGCGCCCAAGTTCCTCCTTGAAATCTTGGCGTTTGACGCCGTCTCTGAAGGCGTCGATGGCCCTCTCTTCGGAGATATGTGCTGTGGAGTTCTTGGTGGTAGACCAGCGTAATATGTACAAGCGAATAGACTCGCCTGTTCTCTGAGTGCAGGCTCGCAACTCTTCGATTGAGGCGGGCCTCTTGCTGGTGCCCTTGAAATTTCGGATGAAGATGTAAGCTAGCTCCTCCCAACTTCGGATGGATCCTGATGATAGGCTGCTGAGCCATACTCGCGCCGCGCCTGTCAGCTGCAGCTGGAGGCATTGCATGGCGGTTTCTTTGTTACCTCCGTGAAGCTTGACTGATGACAGATGGTCACTGGGCCAGGATTTTGGATATTGCGTGCAGTTGAACTTCGGAGTATCCGAAGGAAGCTTGAAATTGCGTGGCATCTGCGTTCATCGAACAGATCTGCTGAAGCATCGAGCTCTGCAGAGTTCTCCTTCGTCTTCGTCCATCTCGGATTCAGACGAGCATGCACGTTTGCCTCGTGCTTTGTCGATTTTGCGCTATGTAAGCGCGTCTCTGGCGTCGTAGTCGCGTTTATGGCGATGCGAGCTCTTCTTCCTTCGAGGAAGGTCGTGTTCCTCTTCTTCTCCGGATGAAGGGGTGGGGCTCCGGTCGCGCCTGGCCGGAGCTTTCTTCTTCGGCTCCGCAGGAGTGTCTTCGTGGAGCGCAGCTCCGACGAGTCCGAGTCCGGTGAGTGCGGACTTATGCATGGCTCTTTTTGGGTCCCCCTCCGGTGGTGGGTGGGCCGCGAGATACGCAGTGGCTGCCATGATCGCAGCTTGCGGTGTCTTCGGGATGATGTTGCCGTCGGCATCCATATCCATGAACGATGTGTGGAGAGTTCGGGTCACATCACGGCGTTCCCTGGGATCCATGTTCTCCACCCAAGAGCGGTGTTTGTTTCCCTGGTTTCCGTTTGTGCTAGAGCCGGGTGCCATGGCGGAGAGCGCAACTCGTCGCGCGCTGGACTCAGAGGCTGCTTGCTTGCGTTTGTCGAGCGTCTCCTGCATCTTGACTTGCTTCTTGTGCTCCTCGATGAGGAGGTAGTGGTATGCCATCAGTAGATCACGTGGGGAGTCCACAGGCAGGACTATGTCGCCTGCGACGGCACGGCGTGCCTGGACCCATCCTTCTTTGCTAAGTTGGATGAGGTGGCCGTTGTTTTCCCCGTTGGGTGGGGGGACTGGCTTCTTCTGTTTCCGCCGTTTTCGCCGTTTCTGTCCTGTGGGTTGGGGTTCGTGTTGGGCGGCGGGTTAGGCGTTTGCTGCTCCTGGATGACTGCAGCACATTGGTAGCGCTCGTAGATCGGTCCGCTGCTGCCGCAGCTTTAGGATCCGGAACCGTAGGTCCCTTCATCCGAAGGTGGATCGCACAGATCGGAGTTGCAGCTGTTTCTGTCGTAGAACTCATCTGTCGATGGTGATGTGCGCAGCACGGGGTGTGGAGCCCATGAGGCGGGCCTGATTGATGGCACGGGCACCCGCTCAGGAAGGCGGAGGGTGCCAGTTTGTCCCACCTGGAAGCAGAAGCTCCCGAACAAAATTTTGAGTCCGTCACCTACGGGCTCGAAATCCTTCATGGTGGCCGGCGTGTGGGCGGTGAAGTCGAAAGCGACGAAGAGGAGGTGATTCTCCGTCGCCGCGGAGTTGTAGATCGATCGGGTCAGGACCGTCACGATCGCACAATCAGCAGCCCCGTTCCCCACTGACGGCGCCAATTGACGAGGTTTCGACTCGTCAATGCCCATTGTTATGGACTTGAGTTTTGGAGAAGATGGGGATGCTGGAGATCGTGGAACGGTTAACAGACAAGCAACCAGGGGACACGAGATTTACCCAGGTTCAGGCCCCCGGAGGGAAAACCCTACTCCTTCTTGTCTGCTCTTGATTACGGCGGAACCAAAAGTTACAGGGTGCGCAGATTCGATCTGGCGTGGAGGTGCGTGTGCGAAAGTATGAGTCGAGAGATCTAGGACGTGCCCTCCTGGCCTTTATATAGACTTAGGCAGGTCCCGGGAATAGTCCTAGTCGGTTACAGGTTCTAGAGTTTTACCCCTTTAAATTTCCTATCTATGCTAGTCTTGCTCTCCAAGGATCCGAAGGCGTCATGGGCCTTGGCCACCCGAAAATCTTCATGGGCCAGCGTATGTCTGCTGTGGGCCTTCCTTGGGCTGGACCAGGTATGCTGAAGTCACGTACCCGTAGGGTATAACCATGTCAGAGTTATCTTACCGACTCTGATGATTCTCGCTCGCAATCCGGATACGTGTTTATTATAAACGGAGGTGCTGTGAGCTGGAAGAGTTCCAAGCAAGAGACTGTGTCTGCGTCTACAACAAAGGTTGAGTATATTGTCGCCTCGGAGGCAGCAAAGGAAGCTGTTTGGATGAGGAATTTCCTCATAGGTCTTGGTGTGGTTCAGGGCTCGTCCAATCCGTTAGACATGTATTGTGACAACAATGGTGCTATTGCACAAGCTAAGGAACCTAGACAAGACCAGAAGAACAAGCACATACTCATGCGGTACCACCTGATTCGCCAGTTCGTGGATCAGGGTGATATCAAGTTATGCAAGGTACACACGGATGCAAATATTGCGGATCCGCTGACAAAGCCGTTACCACAGCCAAAGCATGAGGCGCACCTGAGAGCCATGGGCATTAGATGCTTAGACATGTGATGTCAGAAGATTGACTCTAGTGCAAGTGGGAGACTGTTGGGAATATGCCCTAGAGGCAATCATGTATGATGAGATTTCCCATTGTATTCATAAATATATTAAGTAGTCCTTGTATAAACATCTGATGTGTATCATTGAATATGTGATTCGGTTGTGGAACTATGCATTCATGTTGTTTGTACTAAATATCCTTGGTCATCGAAGTTGTGCTGGACACACAACTTAGACCAATGTGAAAGTTGGCTTGATGAATCGGTTCCACTTGTCATGAGCATGGAGATGCTATTCCAACTTACACAGATTCGGCTAAAGAGTTTAGCGAGTCGGATTGACCCATATTGAGGTACAACGAACAAGTTGTCATTTGTATATCTCAATCAATGTAATCCTTAGACCTGAGGTTGTTGCATAGTCCGAGTTGAGGATCACCGACTTAGGTTCTGTCAAACGCTGATCCGTAACTGGGCAGTTATAAAGGCAGGGTTCGGGTCGACTGAGAATCAAGCTGCGTGATGTGAATAACCAATATGGGATTTTGCCCCTCCACTTGGAGAGATATTCTCTGGGCCCTCTCGTGAGATATGATTCGGAAAGCATGGCCATGCACGACTCGGTTAAGTGTTAACCGAGGCAATCGACTAAGAGTTAGTCGGGTGAATCACTTATCTCGGATCGAGAAGAGAGTCGGACTATTTAAGGGATGACATATATTCGCCTATAGTCTGACAAGGTATATCGTGAGGCAAAAGGGACTCGGACGTAAGTGCAATGTTGAAAATGTTACCCATGACATCATGGTTCTGCTAATTCCAATGTATAAGTGCAAGCATATACAACATAGATGACACAATGTTTCAAGTTTATTAGGGGAAAGGAATATAAAGTGTGCCATCAAGTTGGTGAGGGCTTTAATCACTAAGTTTTCACATAACAAAATATTTTTTAATTGGAAGATAGCTGAAAACAAGAATATACTTGGAATGGTGTATCACACCATGCATAGGATTTTTACAGTGGACACTTTGGAATAACTTGGTTTCTTGGGAGTTGGAAGCATGAGTATATATTACTCATACAAGCGGAGGCTAGCAAAAGACTGGGAGCAACCAACTAAGAGAGCAATAATGGCCATAATCATGCATAGCAACAAAACATCACTAATCATAACATAGAGTGGCACTACAAGTCAAGGACTAAATGATCATAGAGGCTATGGTGACTTGTTCATAGTCATAACATGGTGTGAGCATGTGCCAAGTCAACCCAAACAAATCATCAAAGGAGAATACCACAATACTATGCTTTTGTATGCTAAAACAACATATGATTTCTTCAAGGCACACTAAGCAATCCCAATTGTTTGGAACAAGTCATGCTACAGCAATAATCACTAAGCATAAGGTCAAAACAACACCTAGCATGACATGTTAAAGTCTAAGTCATAGTCAATGCAAGCTCCTCTTGCACTTTCAAGCAAGAACTTTCTACTCCTTTCCAACACCAATCAACTTATTTGAAACAACACAACGAGAACGGGGGTACAAACTACTTTATTCAAGAAAATTAAACAAACTAAGCAAAGCAAACAAAAACTAAGATGCTCAAAGAAAAACACAACAGTGCATGAAACAATAAAAACGAAGTGTCTAGAAAGACTTAAGCTTTTTATTGATGAAGAAGGGGATGCCAAGGCATCCTCAAGCTTTGACGTTTGTACCTCTTGGATATTTCTTGGGGTGACACCGGGGTGGCATCCCCAATATTGAGCTTTTTTCCATTCTTCATCTCATTACATCATTCTCTCTCTACACCTGAAAATTTTCCTTCATACAAAACTTCACACAATCTTCATTAGCAACATTAGTGTATTCAAAAGATAATAGACCCTTGGGTTTAGCTTTAGAACAGCAAAACTTTCACTAAAAACACAATCTACTGTAGCAACTCCTTCAAAAAGCTCAATTTCCCCCCCAAAAAAAACAAAAAGGAATCAATAAGAAGCAAATGCAAATAATAGCAGAAATCTGTCAAAACAGACCAGCAGGTAGAAACCGATTTTTTCGAAGACCTTATATTGCTCAAATCAAAAAGTGTTGAAATAACTAAAGTTAACTAACACACTAGGGGATTTATTCGTAAATTTTCATCTCAATCCGACTTACAGAGACTCCGCACGAATTTTTATGGTAGATGACAGAAATCTGTTTCGGGACAGCAACTCCCCAAATCTTACTTCAATCTCATTAGAGGTCATTCTTGGCACAAAAAGCAAACAAAAAGGATAATGAGAGGTCATTACTAAAGTAATAACTTCCAAGACTCAAGAAAACTCTTGGGTTATCTCCTAACAAGTACTTTTCTTTAACGCCTTTAAGTTAGGCACAATAACTTGAGAAGATGCTCACATAAGAAGTATGAATTGAAGTAAAAGAGAGCATCAAGAAGAAAATTCAAAACACATTTAAGTCTAACCCACTTCCTATGCATAGGAATCTTGTATGCAAATAAATTCACAAAGAACAAAGTGAAAGACATAGGAAGATGAAGAAAGAGTAACTTCAAAACTTTCAACACATAGAGGGGTGTTTCAGTACTATGAAAACTTCTGCAACCATATTTTCCTCTCTCATAATAATTTTCAGTAGCCTCATGAATAAACTCAACAATATAGCTATCACATAAAGCATGCTTTTCATGATCTATAAACACATAATTTCTATCAAGCTCAAAAATATTGGGTTTAAAACATTCACAGGTTTTACCCAAAGTAGATATTTCAAAAGGATTCACAAGAACATAACATTCATCCTCCTTTGGTAAGAATGGGGGACAATCAAATAATGTAAGGGATAAAGAGTTACTCTCATTAGAAGGTATACATGGGTAGATAATCCATTCTTCCTCCTTTTGTTCATCACTCTCCTCCTCTTTTTCATCTAATGAGCTTCCAGTTTCAACAATTTCTTCTTCCATAGGCTCCCGCAAGGCATTAGACTCTTCCATTTGTGGAAAGCATCTATTAAAATATTCAAGAATATAGCCATTTTATTCCTTGTAATTATCAAAGTAAAATTTAAGTATCTCATCAACCTCATATTCATAAGGTGCGTCATCAGTATTTTCAAGCAAACTGGCAAGTTTAAATGCACCCTTGAAGGCAATAAATTCTTCAATTTGTTCCACATCATAAAAGTCATAAATTCCTTTAACATAAGAGGATATGGTAACATTATCATTATACTCACATTAAAAAGGGAGGTGTTTATACCTCCTACAGCAACAAGCTTTATCAAAGCAATAAGTAACATTATAAGTAGAGCACACCTCTCTAGCAATAGTATTCAACTTATCAATTTGTTCCCATAAGTGTTTTCCTTTTTGTGACAAACGGTGTTCCTTATAACAGTACTTTTGTTCTTCCGTGAACCCACATTGCCAATAAGAACTAGTTCTAAAGAAACCATCCATTGATAGAAAGCATGACAAAGCAAGGCAATGACAGACCAACAACTAGAGCAGGAACTATTTTTTTGTGTTTTTGATAAGAGAAAGCAAACCAAACTAAACTATTTTTTTGGAGTTTTTGATAAAAAGAGGCAAACAAAACCAAGCAAAATAAACTAAGAAAACTAAAAACAAAGTAAAGAGAAAGGTTGAGGAGGACTCCCCTTGTGAAGACGTCCTTAGCCTCCCCGGCAACGGCGCCAGAAAAGTTTGATGACTGCCACACTATTGACGTGGAACGCTTCGTTGAAAACCCCAAGAGCAAGGTGTGAAGAGCACAGCAGCAAGTCTTTTCTCAATAAGAAACCGAGGTTATCGAACCAGTAGGAGGAAGGAAACGTCTCAAAGGTGTTGCAAGAAACATGGAAACTTGCACAACACAAACTCAAGACTTTGCCCCAACGAACGGTGAGGTTGTCAAGCTTACCAGTTTGCTATAACAAAGGATTAAATGTACGGTGTGGAAGGTGATGATGGTTTGCAGCAAGTAAACGAGTAAAAATGGAAGATGTATCAATGGTAAAGATTGGACCAGGGTCCATAGTTCACTAGAGGTGCTCTCCTTAGATAAACAAACATTGCATGCAGGGTAAACAAATTACAGCAGAGCAATTGACAGGACTGAGCAAGGCATAACAATGCAATACTAGACAAAAAGATCCTATGAGATTCGATTGGGCAATACAACAAGATACATAGACCGCCATCCAACTGCATCTATGACTAGAAGTCCACCTTCAGGTTATCATCCGAACCTCCTCCAGTATTAAGTTGCAAGCAATAGACAACTGCTTTAAGCAAAGTATGTAAGGTAAACAATCCACTTGTTCCATGAACACGAGACCGTTGTTTTCTACCTAGTGGCAACAACACATCTACAACCGAAGAAATTTCTGTCACTTCCCTTGGAAACTAGAGGCATGAACCCACTATCGAGCATAAATACCCCCTCTTGGAGTCACTAGCAACTACTTGGCTAAGATAGCTACTAACAACGGAGAGCATGCAAGATCACAAATAATACATGCATGATAGAATCAATAAGACAAAACCATTAATTAATCTGACATAATAATCTCAATATCCATCGGATCCCCGCAAACACAACATGCATGATTACAAATAGATTAGATCTTGATCATGAACGGAGCTCACAAGATCTATACATGAAAACACAAGAAGGAGATACAACCATCTAGCTACTACATGGATCTGTTGTCTAAGGTGGAACTACTCACGCTTCATACCGGAGGCTGACATGATGAAGAAGAAGGCCTCCGGGATGATCTCTCCTCCGGCAGGGTGCCGAGAAGAGCTTCAGATCCTCCCAATCTAGGGATGATGGTGGCGACGGCTACAAACGGTTTCGTGGAATATTGATCGGGGGTTTAGGGTTTCTGCATCGGGGGCTTCTTATAGGCGAAGAGGCGAGGCAGGGGGGGCCACCAGCGCGGCTGCACCCCCAGACGCGGGGTGGGCCTACCCGCGCGGCCAGGGGGTGTGGCCCCCTGGTGAGGCTCCTCCGTCTCGTATTCTGGCTTTGTGTTGTCCACGGTAAAATATTGACTTTGACTTTTATCCCATCCAATTCCGAGAATATTGATTTTTTGCCTTTCTAGAACCAAAAACTGAAGAAAACAGGCAACTGACACTATGACAACTTGTTAATAGGTTAGTTCCAGAAAACATATAAAAACACCTCAAAGTATAGACAAAGCAAAACAAAGTAGATACTAAACAAGTATGGAACATAAAAAATTATAGATACGTTTCCGACGTATCCCACGCATCTTCCGCAATACTTCCACGACGTCTATTATGCTAGTCGCATAAATTTTGAGTCTCATTTATATTGTTATCTACTCTTTCGTAGATTTATCTAGATTTTTATATATCTATACACTGAAGTGTGCCTAAATACATATAAATCTAAATAAATATGCGATATCTTTTTTACGACGGACGGAGTAGCCAGGTTGTAGAATTGACATAGCCATTAAATCTTTAGGACCTTCAAGGCTTTGTTCAGCTTCTACGTCTTTAGTCTTCTACAATTTGTTAACATGACTCTTGGTGGAAGTTGAGATACAAAAATATCGAAGAACCATGTGTAACCCTAAGTTTTATAGCAGATCTTTGTCACTTGTTTATTTTTGTTTTGATTTATTCGTCATAATGTTCTTTGTATAATAAATCAATAAAGTCGTTTTTATGTTGTCAAAACAATCAATATAGCCGTTTGTGCTAAAAAAAAAGCAAAACGTTGCATTTTCCTTTTTAAAAAAATAGAAAAAAAACAGCTGCAAAAAATCCACGTAGCCAGTCCTGGATAGTAACCTCCCTGAAAATACCGGGCCCATCTTTTTGCCTAAAGAAAAGTAAGAAACAGAATACTGGTCCGACCTGTCGACCCAAGTGAGCGGCTCTTCGCCTAGCCTCCGAGGCTACTGACACCTGAAAGAGAAAAAAGCGCCGGAGCTTCACTGCTGGAGAAGAAGCGCCCCACGAGACGAACCGAGGTATCCATCTCATCTTCCATGAATTCCGGGTTTAATCTGTCTCAGTATCTACGCGGGCTGTGGATTTGAGCCCCTTCCATTTGGATCCTGATTCGATCTGTTGATTGGAGAAGTGGGCGTTTTCCCCCCATTTTCTTGGCTCGATTCCGTCCCACCTCTCGATCTCGTAATTGGTGGTCGTTTTGTCCTACACTTCTACCTATTACTTGGTTAAAACAGTGCAGCCATTGTTCCTGGCTACTGCCTTTTCACCATGGTTTTGATGTGATATAAAGCTGCTCCGTTTTGCGGTTAATACAGCTGAATGGGGATTCAGATGGAAATTCTGTGAACTTCCTTTTGGTCGTCTCCAATAGGATGCAAATTTATCTCGTATAGTCCACGACCTAGGTTCTCTATAACAAGTCTATGCGGTTGTAATGTAATCAAAACGTTGGGCCCTCGACCTTATTTTGTTGGGCCATGCATCGGTTGGATCGGCTGTTGTCTGAATTAGCAAACTGCAAAGAGCATTAGGTTCAGTTTACGGTTGCCGAACTGTGTTGCTCTGAACTTATCCTATAATCATTTATAGAAAAATAACCATGAATGCAGGAAAGTTTTAGTCAGGTAAACGGTAAAATAGGCAAAAGCTGGTTGGGCCAAATGAGAATATCATAATCCTCTGCAATGCGCAATACAACCTTAATAATCAGTACATCGGCAGTTCAATTGCTAAATGTTTTGATTGCGAGAAGTGTTAGTAGGCTGTGACAGTGAGAAGTTATTGTACACTGTTACATTTCCTCAGAAACAGAAAAGGCAAGATAAAGAGAAAGTTCCCTTAACTGAGATGCAGTGTCTAGGTTTCCAGCGGAAATAATTGTTGTATAGATGTACAAATTCGCTTGATAATTACTATAGCTCAGCTACAAAATGATTGATTGTAACTTTTTAGATTCATTTCGTTTCTGAAGCTAATGATAATTCTTGTAGGCTGTTGCGGTATGGCTCGGAGTTTAACTGAGAACAAGACCAGAACCGCTGTATTTATACTTTTGGTATTTGGACTCTGTTCCTTCTTCTACCTCCTTGGTGTATGGCAAAGAAGTGGCTTTGGGAGAGGGGACGGCATAGCAGCTGTTGTGAATGAGCAGACCAAATGTGTGAGACTGCCAAACCTGAATTTCGAGACCCACCATAGTGCATCGGATCTTCCAAACGACACTTTCAGTTCTGAAGTTGAAAAATTTGAGCCATGTGATGCGCAGTACACTGATTACACTCCTTGTGAGGAGCAAAAGCGTGCAATGACCTTCCCTAGGGATCACATGATATATCGGGAGAGGCATTGCCCACCTGAAAAGGAGAAGCTTTACTGCCTGATTCCAGCACCGAAGGGTTATGTCGCTCCTTTTCCGTGGCCGAAGAGTCGCGATTATGTTTCTTATGCCAATATACCACACAAGAGCCTTACGGTTGAAAAGGCCATCCAAAACTGGGTGCACTATGAGGGCAATGTCTTCAGATTTCCTGGTGGCGGAACACAGTTTCCTCAGGGCGCAGACAAGTATATAGACCAGCTTGCTTCTGTTATCCCAATTACCGAAGGAAAAGTGCGAACTGCACTAGACACTGGTTGTGGGGTATGTGATAGTCTCAACTTTGAATGTACAAAACATATGTTCAATGAGAAGTTGTCCTATACACTTTAGTCTTTCTTTGATTTTTTTCATAATTTTGTGTAGGTTGCCAGTTTGGGTGCTTACCTGTTGAAGAAAAATGTTTTGACTATGTCATTTGCACCAAAGGATAATCATGAGTCACAAGTACAGTTTGCACTGGAGAGAGGTGTTCCTGCATATATCGGTGTCCTTGGATCTATGAAGCTCTCATTTCCATCTCGGGCCTTTGACATGGCACATTGCTCAAGATGTTTAATTCCATGGAGTGGAAGTAGTAAGAACACTTTTGTAACACTTCATGGTGGCTTACATGGTCTCCATAAAAATACTAAACCTGTGTTGATCTTGTTCTACAGATGGTATGTACATGATGGAAGTTGATAGGGTACTTAGGCCTGGAGGGTATTGGGTATTATCAGGCCCACCCATTGGTTGGAAGATTTACTATAAGGGATGGCGACGTGCCAAAGATGATCTTCGTAGTGAGCAGAGAAAAATAGAACAATTTGCTGAACTTCTTTGCTGGAAGAAGATTTCTGAGAAGGATGGTATTGCCATATGGAGAAAGAGATTAAATGACAAGTCTTGCCCCAGGAAGCAAGATAATTCAAAAGTTTCCAAGTGTGAGTCGGCAAGTGATAATGATGTATGGTGAGTGCCATTCCATCTCACCCTCACAAAAGATGAAGTAAATTCTATCTATATTGTTCTAGTTTTGTCCTTGAATTGATTTCCGTCACTACATAACTACATACAGGTATAAGAAAATGGAAGCCTGTATAACTCCCCTTCCTGACGTTAAAAGTGTGTCAGAGGTTGCCGGTGGTCAACTAGAGCCATTTCCACAGAGGCTCAATGCAGTACCACCTCGGATAGCCCATGGTTTTGTACCTGGATTCTCAGCTGAGACATATGAGGAGGACAATAAACTCTGGCGGAAACATGTTAATGCTTACAAGAAAACCAATGACTTACTTGATACTGGAAGGTACCGCAATATAATGGACATGAATGCGGGTCTTGGTAGCTTTGCTGCTGTACTGGAGTCCCCAAAGCTGTGGGTTATGAATGTTGTTCCGACCATTGCGGATACTTCTACTTTGGGTGTAATCTATGAGCGAGGATTAATAGGAATGTATCACGACTGGTACGTAATACTGCTATATTGCTCCCCTGGATTCATACTTTGTTCATCCATTTTGTTTCCAATTATGTTTATCGTACAATTATTCCTGCATTTTGGTAGCTCTGCTATTCACAACAGACCTTTTTTACTTCTAACTTGTTCACGATGTGGAAAACTTGTTTTTCTCTGTTATGTGGTGCATTTACTTCAAGAATACTGTCAAAAAGGGTAGATTCCTGTAATTATTGAGAAGCTTTTTTTATTTTTGAGGATTTTTTTTGTTAATCATAGTTTATTCGTTGTTGTTACAGGTGTGAAGGGTTTTCTACATACCCAAGGACATATGACCTCATACATGCTAATGGTATCTTCAGTTTGTACCAGAACAGGTAAGCAATGCAAAACCACAACATGATCCTAAATTGGTAGATCTTGCTGGCTGAAATTACCTGATTGTTGAAAAAAAAACAGGTGTAAATTTGAAGATATACTCCTGGAAATGGACCGGATGTTACGCCCAGAGGGCGCAGTTATAATCCGTGACAAGGTTGATGATCTCGTAAAGGTGGAGAAAATAGCCAAGGCCATGAGATGGAACATGATATTGGCCGACCATGAGGGCGGCCCTCGTGTGCCCGAGAAGATACTCTTTGCAGTCAAGCAATATTGGGTTGCTGACAGCAAGAGCCGCTAACATGTCCTGATTATTTTTCACAAGAATTTTGACCCTGGCAGCATCCATTGGAAGAAAACATAAGAGGTCAGGTTCGGACATCGCCACACCAGAGTAGAAAACTGAAGAACCAAACCAGAGGAGAGTAAATCATGCCGTACCTATCGATGACCTGTTCTTCTCCAAGACCATCACATTGTGCAAGTGGATTACCTCTGTTGGAATGGACACGACGGGCGCTTGCAGATTTAGGACATTCTGGGCAGTCTGTTGGCAAGGCATGAACTAGGAGAGCTTGGATTCAGTTTTGGGTTCCCGGGGCACAGGTGCTGAGAGAAATCTTAGATATGGTTCCTCTCCCTTGGCCCCATTTTTGTTTGTGTTGTACCTTAGAAATTCATGTACTAGAGAGTGTATCTGAAGTTCTGAACGGGCAGCTCTGTTTGTACTTGAGCTGAATGATGACAAAACAATTTTGAGTGTGGCCTTGAGTTTCTTCCTTGTATTTCCCCTGGGCAATGCTCTTATTATTAATGAATATATGTATCGTTCATACTCTTTCATGGAGGACATAGCACATGCTTACCTAATCTTTTGTTCCCTCTTGACCCCATATCAGAAAGTAAGACTGATCCATGAAACATCAGTGAGCAAATGAAACTCCGACCACTACATGCATTGGTTGGAGAAGCACTGGCGAGGTCGCTATCCGTGTGAGCTGCCGATGCGCATATACTGTATATATATCCACCCGACCGGCCAGGAAGTATACTAGTATAGTAGGCATCGCCCATGAAGCTGCCGGCCAAGGTGAATGGAGGCGGAGGCGCCGAGGCATCACCGGAAGATTGGTACGCCCGGCACCATATAATGGGCCATCGGATAGTTGCTCCGAGGTGACGCCCCCCAAATTGTGCTGGTCGACAGCTCCAAGAAGCCAGACAGAGGTGCTTTGCTTTCTTCTCTGTTGATTTTGCTTCTTGCTGAGACGCCACGCTTGTTTCCATTTTCTGCAACTCGGTGCATAAACTTTCGGTTGATTTGGGTATTACTTTCGCAGTTCCATGGTTTCTAGATCAAGGCATTGATACCTCGACGTAGACGTGGGGCTTTGTGCTGATGCAGATGGCCGACCAACGCAGATGCCATCATCGTGTGCAGTCACAGGGACTCGGCGATGTTGAAGATGGCCGTGGGACTGCAGAGCCTCGTCAGGAAACAGGTAGTGCTTACAACAAGTCGTCAGCAGTGATAATTTTCGCACAGAGCCTCTGTGGCAAATACTCCCTCTGTTTCAAAATATAAGATGTTTTAGGTTTATGAAGAGAATGTATCTAGACTTGTTTTAGTGTGTAGATTCACTCCAAACATGAGTAAACCTTTATACTAAGAGTAGTCTAGATACATTTACTTTACAAAGCTAAAACATCTTATATTTTAAAACGGAAGGAGTAGGAATCAGTTACTGAAGCTACTGATTGTTTTCTTGGATAGGGAGCTCAACGCCCGAAAACAAGACCAGAGCCGTTCTACTTGTGGTCCTGCTAATTGGCCTCTGTTCCGTCTTCTACCTCCTGGGCGCGTGGCAAGCTAAGCGTTTCGGAAGAGGGGACTGTATAGCGGCAAAGGTGAATGAGCAGACCAAAACCGTGGTTCTGAGGGGTCTTCATGTCGAGACTCATCTTGCTCTCGGTGCCACTCCCGCCTGGAGATGACTCTGTCACCTTTCATGTTTTCTAGTACTGGTAGTAGTATCTTTTAGAGATGATACGTATTGTTTATGTTTTTTTGGTCTCTCAGAACAAACTACTATGATTTCTATTGACTAATTAATTGTTGTGGAAACTGTTGGTTCATGTATGTTGATCATGAGGCTGTTCTAAGTGATCAATTAATCATCTCATATTATCAGTGTGTGGTATAGTTATGATAGACTTTTAGACAAAATTTTGTATTAACATGAAACATTATATCAACCGTCGCACCATAATAGGCTGATTATAAATGTGTCTTTCAAGTCCTTTGGAAAATACTTGTTGGGTTGCATGAATCATGATTAGAATTTGTCCCTCCATGTGATGGAGAGATATACTTTGAATCCACTCGGTAACACATAGTATTAGGGCTTATTTGATTTATAGGATACGAAAAATATAGGAATAGAAAAAACATAGGATTGAAATGTTATGCCAACTTGAATCCTACGGAAAGAGGAATTCTGTTTGATGTAGCAAAGAAATTTTTCCATGAGGTCTGATCTAATGTTTCTTCCTATAGTAATTGCACTACAAGATTCCTATAGGATTAATTCCTATAGGATGTGTTCCTATAAATCAAACAATAACATAGGAAAAATCCCCATAGGATTCAAATCCTACACAATTCCTATGCAATTCCTATAAATCAAATAAACCCTTATATCGCTTGCAAGCACGTAACTAATAAGTTTGGTCACAAGGGATTTGCATTATGATACGATTAAAGAGTACCTGCAAGTGACGAGATTGAACTATGTATAGTGATTAAGGTGTTGATCATGGAGTACTGGCGATCAGATGTCGGGAAAGTAAAATACCGCGAGACGAAGATAATGGTATACGGTATTATTTTCAATCCTCGACACTGGTTCAAATCGACAAAGATCTTCTTTGAATATGTGGGACTCATTAAGAACATCCAGGTCTCATTGATGATTACTGATATGAGAAGATGTCTCAGTCATGTATGCATGTTCTCGAACTCATAGGGTCGCACACTTAACGTTCCGTAACTCTAGAGTAGCCCTTGGATATTATTATGGTGAGACAAAAGTTTGTTCGGAGTCCCAGATGGGATCCAGGACATGACGAGGAGCTCCAAAATAGTCCATACATAATGTTTCATACACGGAAAGTGGTTTTTAGGGTTTCAGGAAGTTTGGGAATTTCCAGCAATGTATCTAAATGTTCTAGAAGGTCCAGTGGGGTCCATGGTGGGGCCCACCTTCCCAGAGGGTCCACATGGGGCAAGGAACTACAATCCCTCTTGGCCCATGCGGCCAAGACAAAGGGGAAACCATAGGCCAAAAATAGGAAATGGGGTGCCTTGGGGCAGGGGATTGATACCTTCTATCCAGATTACGGATGTAGTATAGCTCTTTTTCCTAGCAGAACTAGGTTTATCGAATCCTCGAAAAGCAGAAAGCAAAGTGAGATTGCTTAAATGGACCTTCGAGAGTTTTAGAATTCCTATCGCGTTTTCACCGGACCAAGAGTTTGTGATCTTGTTGTTGTTGACGATGGAGAGAGAGAGGGCCTAGGGTCTTCGGTTTTCACCAGCAGCTGTGCAAAAAGATATGATTGGAATAACAGATAATAATAAAGTACTCATGTAATTGTTAGAGCAAGATAATTATATATGGGCAGTGCATCCATAAATGTTATCGCCTCCGCAACCGCTTATGGCAATAACCTACTAGTCTCATCCATGGAATAAAGAGAACTAATGATATGCATAGTGATATCATCGTTAATCTCAAGTAAGTTCCTCACATACAGCCGTACTACCCTTTCTGTCACTGGGGTTCCTATCTTGCAGATCAGTCGTTACTCCCACTCCCTTACCTAGATCAATCCTCAGGGTCTTGGGTACCTGACAAGTCCTTAGATTGAGGCAAGAGAGGGTACTACAATCATCATGTCATACAAACTAATACATGATCCCATCTATGAAAAATAACATGCACAAAAGCTATATGGCTAGGCCAAAGCCCTTAGCCCAAGGAGAATTACTCACACATAGAGATGAAATCGACAATCATAAATATTGTAATAGAGATCATAGAGTTGATAGCAAATAGTCTTACAATATTGCCAATTGGAGATGAGATCTACTATTACAAGTGGTGGAAGATGGCTATGGTGGTGGAGAAGGGTTTAGAGGTTTAGATCTAGATCTATTCCTCCGGCATGGCGGCAGGGAGAGTTTAGGGTGAAAGAAGCGATGTTGTGGAGTCGGGGGGTTGTTTCTCGTCGTCTGAATCCTCTTTATATAGGGGTACCTTCATAAAAGTTGTTCTGTTTAACCTAAGGAGGTCGGTGCAAACTATACGGTGGCAACTATACGACGGCTGGCCGTATAGTTGGTCATTAAACTTGCAGTTGCCTCCTCACGGCTCCTAGTTTCTTTGGCGTGTTGGAAATCTTGTAGCTTTGGCATTTATGTAGTGATTTCCTTCATAAAACGTCATTATCTGTGCAGGCAAAAATAGCAAGAAATGATTGCATATCCCTTTGATCATTAGGCATTAGTGGTAGGTTTTAGAGAGATATTTTATCAAATATATGAATAATATATCTAGTTTAAATGCGGACGTGTATGACTATATTTCACATCCATCAACCTCCCCAAGCTTAAACTTGATCGTCCTCGAGCAAGAAAACCAAAATCAAAAAGGAAACTCAACATTTAAACTGAAATAATGAGATGATGATCTTACTCATGATTAATAGTCTCATGTTTCCTCCACTTTATTAATCTGGAAAACTTCAGCATAGATGGAGTAATGGCAAGCATATCATACGGGTTTCATAAATCCTTATAGCGCAGCAAAATTATTGTGAGCGTGGATGATTCAAAAGAGTAAACTTTATTCCATGTCATGTAATTAACTCATAAGCTTGCCTTTGAACAATAAAGTGTAATCATGTATAATTAAGAGTGTGAGAGTTTGTTATGAAAAGGATATATACTAAAGTGTCTCAATTCTCCCACACCAATAAATCAAGAATTTTCAAGCACTAGTTTTATATTCATTGTCCTTCAAGAATTTTTAGTTCTTAAGTAATTGAGAGCATGCCAAAAAAATTCATTAGTTTACCGGGCTGAGATGGACACTCGTGGCATCACTAAGGTTTTTGTTCCTTTTGCATAATTATTGCTCATATCAGCCAGAGGAGTGATTCCACCATATTACAGCTACCCGGGAGTGCCAAGAATCTTATCCATTATAGCATTGCTGTTACAAATGTTTAATCAACTCATAGCCGAAATCTAGGAGTTTCCTCCATGAAGATCGTTCGTAGGCCAGCGGAGTTGTTGGCATCCCATGAAGTTTGACATGCATAAATCTATATCATTCTTATGATTTACAAGTCAAACTTTGGCATGCTCACAAAAACCGCTAAACATTAATTCAATTGAATAAATATTTTCAAAGAGAGCTATCAAGTCAATCATTATTTTCTATTATGTTTGAGTATCTCTAGGAATAAGCTTTCAAGACTAAACACTACAACACCCAAGTCTTTAATTGTAAGAATTTTTCTTATTTCAATTGTTTAGAAATTTTTTAGGCAAGACTTGGTTAACTATAAGAGCTGAAACAAAACGTACCCAATTAAATACCCATGCAATTTTTCTTACTACAATATAGAGACTCACTCCACCAATATAACATCTCAACATTAATACTAACTAGCATGGGTTTCTCAAATTTCAAAAGTGGGGAGTCATAAGGCATACCTCTCATGTTTGGTTCCACTTCTCTCTTCCCTTTTTATTTGTTTCTTGGAAAGTTGAATTTAATCACTCTCCTTCAAATCAATGAGAACTTCAAGGCGGAAAAAAGAGAGAGAGAGGGCAAATAAAGATAAACGGAGAAATCTTTTTGTGGTTTTTGAGAAGGGGGATTAAAGAATAGAAAATTGGCGGCAAAGCTCGGCTTGAAAATCTCAAACAGAAATAAAAATGACTAAGATAAAGTGTTGGGGAAACCAACACGAGTGCTTATAAACTCAAATAAAAGCATAACCTCGAAAATAAGATAAAGCAAATGAAAGCAATATAAAATAGATAGAAAACCTCCCCAAGCTTAGGCTTTTGCAAGCCCTTCAAATCACTATGGTGGGGAGGGGGAAGTTGTAACTCCAGTCTGCAAATTGAGTTAAAATATTATTGTTTCTCGGAGGTTTAGGAAAAGATTGTGCATTGCCTCCATAGTTCCTCCAAGTTCTTGGAAATCTTGATATGTAGCGAACCGGTTTGGTGGCTGCTGCTCCTGATGAGGGACTTCTTGCTCCTCCTCTTGGTCCTCATCCTCCTCCGGAATCTCCTCCTCGGGTTGTGTAACATCCGAAAAATATTAATCAAGGTTATCAAATTCCAATCACCCAAATTTAGGGTTAACAAAAACTTTTGTTAATTAAAATCTATATGAATGCATGTGTGTATGTGATGAATGCATGAATGCGTGTATGGACTTGTGTGATTGTTATGAATGGCAAGGATTGGTTTAAAGATGAAAACAATATCATATAAATCATTTCCAAGCAGAATCAAATGAAGAGAAATTCAAAAACAAACCAAATAAGCCAATGGTCATTTTTGCCAATATTGTTCACTAGACCACTTTGAATGTTTCTAGTCCAAGATTTCTAACAGAAACAAATCCAATTCTTTTCACCCCTTGCTAGACCAAGTAAAAGTAAACCCAAGCCCACCTTGCAAACCCACAGAAACATTTGGCAACCCTATTCAAATGACAATTCAAAACTGAATCTAGTTCATATGGTAAGATCACTATTTCTCAAAACCCAACCAAACCAGTTCATCTTGACAAATCCAAACAACCAGAGACTACCTAATATGTGACCATTGCATCCACCAAGTTTCATCCAAAAATTCAAATATGAATTTCTTTTGGCCATTTCATCAAACACCTGGAGACACAAACCAAATTCTGCCAAACTTCACTATTTTGAGCAGTAATATTTCCAAACCTTATCTCCCATTGATCACCCGTGTCTCCCCCAGCAACAACCAGTGCATTAAACCATCCTAGAACCCTACCATTGCACCATTCCGAGCATACCCGAGCTACCCCTTGCCAGCCAACCATGGCAAGCTAGAACGAGCCATCACCGCGCCTAGCCACCATGTCCAGGAGGCACGCCACCGTCCATCGCCACACTTTGTCTATCCCTCGAGCATTGACAAGCCGTGGACCACCGAGAACACGCGCGCCCAGTTCGTCCCTGCCATGTCCAGAGCGCGCCAGCTCGCCGAAGCCGACCGCCTCGCACAGGCCGCGCCTCGCCTTCGCCGCCCGTGCCTGCGATCACCATCGTCCCAGGAGACCACCAGACATGCCCGTTCGCCACCGCGCAACCAGGAGCACATGTGCGTCGTCAAAAACATCGTCGGTGCCGTTCAAAGCACCAACGTGTTCCGACCAAATCGCACCGCCCCTTGCCGCACCATCAAGCCGTTGAGCACCGCCAGAAGACTGTGCACCGTCCCCTAGTCTTAGCCATACCCGTAGCTCGATGTAACGCCGACCCCGACGAGCACTGTCTATGCTGTTGGAGATATGCCCTAGAGGCTATAATAAATGTAGTTATTATTATATCTTTGTGTTTATGATAAATGTTTACATTCATGCTATAACAATATTAACCAGGAAACATTAATACTTGTGTGATTTGTAAACTAAATTAGATTCCCTAGTAAAGCCTCTTCATAATACTGTCTTGTTGGTTAATATATGATTGTGGTTTCCCTATCATGAACATTGAGATGTTATTAACAACAAGATCATATCATTAGGAGAATGGTATGATGGACATACTCCTATAGATAAGCGTAGCATAAAGATCAAGTCATTTTAATAGTTCAATTGCTATAAGCTTTCTGATACATAGTGAAAGAACATGTTGGGCCCCCATGTGTGGTTTTGGTAATTAATGACAATCTTCGTGGACTAATGTGTGTATTAAGTTATACTTGAAGGATTTGTCCATTAGCATCGCTTGGAGCATGTGTTGGCTTCAAGGTCGATGAAATGATAAGAAGATGTGATGATCAAGCTCAAAATGCTCCATCTATAGAAGATCTCATGTTTGAGGCTTGCCATCCTCGGTGATCATGGATCGATGATGAAGAATCAAGAAAGGCGTTCCATCTTGAGAAGGGAAAGATTGTCTACATCGAGCTCAAGTGGAATGCTCAAGGCAAAGGTATAATATTGATAGGTTTTCCCTTTTGCCGGTCTCACGTTGTGTGTGTGAGACTGGGTTTAGGATAGATAACCGTACTATTAAGAGGGGCTCTCGTATGAGTAATTCGGTCACATCATTCGGAGAGAGACCAAACCTTTGCATATTTGCATCATCATATTTGGTTGTTATTTGGCCTTATCCATGTGAGGATATAGAGCTTGTGGTAATATCCATAACAATCTCTTGTTCATCAAAATCGGATCTTCCGTTTGTATCTTGTTGCGATTTTGATCTTGGCAGCTTTTCGGTTTCTCACCAAGTGAGGTATCTCACATTATTATACATGATACATTCTCACTTGGTGATAACCAATATTTTCACCTTTCATAGGGTAGCCCATGTCGTCCTTTTTCCAACGCAATTGGAATCGGGTCGATCGGAGTTACCAATCAAAAGTTATAGAGGTTTGAATTTTCCTAGGTACCAAAATGCGGTAGTACCGCATTTTAGTACCTGGCGCGGCAGTAGGTTTTGGCAAGTTGCCAAATGCCACTGCCCTCCTAGGTACCAAAATGCGGTAGTACCGCATTTTAGTACCTAGCAAGGCAGAAGGTTTTGGAAAGTTGCCAAAATCCACTGCCGAGCTAGGTACCAAAAAGCGGTAGTACCGCATTTTAGTACCTAGCGCGGTAGAAGGTTTTTTACTTCGTCATTTGGATCTATTCTCCCTTTCTAGACTATGATGTTTCTTTGCATGATCTTATAGAGGTTGTTGTCCTCTTCGAAACGAGCCCAAGATCATCGAAATCGGAGTCCGGATGCAAAAGTTATGGCTGTTTTCGTTCTGTGATGACCGGTAGTACCGGACCAGGATCCGGTAGTACCGGGGTCCGGTAGTACCGCTTTTTGGTACCGGGGAGCGCAGAGAGAAAATGCGTTTGGAGTCCCAGGAACCCCAGGAAATGTCCGGTAGTGCCGGGAAAGTCCGGTAGTACCGGGAAAAAGTCCGGTAGTACCGGGAATCGCGTTTTTGGGCTGCAACGGTTGGATTTTCGAGGGACCTATATAAGGGGCCTTCTTCCCCAATGGTTCCTCAACCATTCTTGCAAGTTTTCCCCTCCATTGTTGACCTTATTGAGCTTGCTTTCTCTCAATCCCTCCAATGATTCTTGCATATTCTTGAGGGATTTGAAAGAGGAGATCTAGATCTACAATCCCACCAATCAATCTTTCCTCTAAGTGAGGGGAACATATTGGGATCTAGATCTTGGAGTCTTTTGTGGATTTCCTCCATTGTTCTTCCTCTCTTATTCCCCCATAAGCTTTTGTAGCTTTTGTGGAATTTGGGAGAGAAGGATTTTAACACCTTTGTGGTTTTCTTGCCATTTGCATTTGGTGCATCGGTTTGAGTTCTCCTCGGAGGATTTGGTTTGAGTTGCTCATTGGAGCTTGTCCCTCTTGGGTTCTTGGAACCCTAGACGGTTTTGTGGACTTGGTGGCATTGTGGCCTTGGTGGCATTTGTTGAGGCCTTTTGTGGCATTTGTTGGGAGCCTCCAATTAAGTTGTGGAGTTGTGCCCCAACCTTGTGAGAGGTTCCGGTTGCCACCGACAAGTGCACCGATAGTGGAAGCGTGGATCGATCCCATTGGGGTGAGATTCACCGGAGAATAAGGGAGGCCTTTTGTGGCGTTGGTGGTTTGATACCACCCCCTCTCCAAACGAGACGTACTCCATGTTGGGAGGAACTCGGTAAAATATCGGTGTCCCCGCGTGCCTCGGTTATCTCTATACCCGAGCTCTTTACTTATGCACTTTACATTGTGATAGCCTTCGTGCTTGAAGTAATATATATCTTGCTATCACTTTGTTGCTTGTATTGCTTAGCATAAGTTGTTGGTGCACATAGGTAAACCTTAGTTGTTTCTAGGTTGTGCTTTATAAAGTAAACACTAGTTTTATTCCGCCCTTGTTGAGCCACTCTAGGAAAATTTTTAATCGCCTATTCACCCCCCCCTCTAGGCGACATCCGTATCCTTTCAATTGGTATCAGAGCCCGGTCTCTCATTTTAGGCTTCACCGCCTTGAGAGTATAGATGTCGGCTAGGGGATTAGTGCACAAGGACACGCTCACATTCGATGGCACAAATTATGATGTTTGGAAAATTCGCATGCTTAATTTATTTCGGGAAATTCACCCAATTATCGAGGGCTATCTATATGTGGGTTTCTCTTCTCCTATGGATACCCAAAACGAATCTTTAGAGGAGAAGTTGAACTCTCATATAGATGCTCTAGCTACTAAAATTCTTTTGCATGTTGTGAGCAATATAGTTCTTTCGTCTATCATGCCTTATTCAAGCGCTCGTGAGATATGGACCAAGCTTCAAGATAAATATAGCAAGTCCAACATTATTGAGGATGATTGTGTTGCTTCCACTTCCGGTCGAGATGAGTTCTCATCCTCTACCACTTCACCAACATGTGACTTCTCACAAGGTAATGATATGGTGAGTGGTGATAGAAATTGCAATATGGATAGTGTGTTCACTATTTGTAATCCCTCATACCTATCTAGTTGCAATGATCTATCTTTGGACCTTAACACTTCTAGCACTCAAAATTCCTCACATGCTTGTGTTAATAGTCCTTGCATATCATGTAGAAATGACTTAAATAAATCTCATGATGATATGCTCATGTTGTCTTGTTGCCATGATAAAAATGCTTCTATTTCCTCTAGTGCTTGTGTTGCTAACCATGTAGAGGAAAATGAAGATTCTATGGGCCAAGACAAGGTCTTGAAGAGAGCTACAAGTGCAATCTCATCATCACCTTCTTCCGGTTATCACATGTGCCTTATGGCTAAGGGAACAAAGGTAACCTCTTTGGATCCCATTGTATCTCATGATGATGATGATGATGAGGTTGAGAATGATAATGATGATTATAGAGGTAAGTATGATATTACCTCTATTAAGAAAATGGGAGAGGTTGTCTATAGTGCTCTCTACAAAAATAAACTTGCTTCCTCCAACCTTCTTGAAATCTTGAATTATGCTATAGAAGGCAATGATCTTATTGAGGAGCAAGAAAACATAATTGATGAAAAGTTTGCACTTGAGCGTGAATATGCTAATGAACTTGCTCAAGTAAAGGACTCCCTTGAAGAAGAACAAACCACCAAAGAATCTCTTGAGGAGACTTTTACTCTATAATTATTTAGAGTAAAGGAATACCATGATAGAGAACTTGCGGTGGCTAACTCCTTCAAGATTAAAAATGATGAACTTGAAGTTGCTTATGCTAAACTTGTTGAGGATTTTGAGCACCTGAAACATGGCTCTAGGGTCATAAAGGGTGAGCTCATCAAACTCACCGAGTCACATGAGCAACTTAAAGCCTCATATTCAAAAGAGCTTGACAAGTTGCCCTCACCTCTTGCTAATAGTAATGATGCTTGTGCTACTAACTCTATTTCTTGTGAAGCATCTATTTTGAAGGAGAATGTTGAGCTAAAGGCTCAACTTGCTTTGCTAACTAGCAACTATGGGAAATTAGAAGAAAGCCATGATAAGCTCTCAATCTCGCATGAGGATCTCCTTGTCTCCCATGGTAGGCTAAAGTTGGCTCATGAGGCCATCATGTCAAAGGTAACATCTAGTGGGCCTCATGTGGACATTAGCACTATATCTACTCCAAATGTTATATTGCCATGTGCTAGTCCTTGTAATTCATCCTATCACAACCATGCTATATCTCGTGATGAATTACATTCCATGCCTTGTTGCTCTAACAATGTAGCATCTACTTCCTCTAGTACTTGTATTGAAACTAACCATGTAGAGGAAATCAAAGAGCTCAAGGCTCAAGTCACTTCTTTGAAGAATGACTTGAAAAGGGGTCAACAAGGGAAGGTCACACTCAACAAAATTTTGAGTGTGCAAAAATCCCCCAATGACAAGAGTGGGCTTGGATTCAACTCCAATGTCAAGAACAAGTCCACTATCAAGTTGAAGCACAAAGACAACAAGAAGAATGGCCAAGATCAAGTCAAGAATCCGGCCAACATTGTTTACTTCAAGTGCAAGGAAGAAGGGCACCACGTTAGATCTTGCCCATTGAAGAAAAAGTCTCTTAGTGTGAAGCAACAAGGGAAGCGGCCTCAAGCTCCACCTCAAGTCACTAATGGGCCCCTTCCTAAGAGGACTACTCGAGCTATCCCTCGAGTTGTGGCTTCACCTAAGAAGAAAGATGGCAAGAGTAGAACTTGCTACATATGCCGTGAGAAGGGGCATATTTCTTCCTCATGCACTATCGGTATCTCCTCATCCAACCCTATCATTATTGATGATGCTTATTCTCTTTGTAAGGATGAGGTTGGCAATGTGTTTGCCAAATTTGTTGGTGCTCAACGTGGATTCAAGAAAAGAACCATTTGGGTTGCCAAGCCTATTGTGACTAACCTCTTAGGACCCAACTTGGTTGGGGACCAACAAGCCAAAACTTGATCAATAGGTATTATTGGAGGGCATTGGAGTCTTGGCTACATTATGAAGAATTGAGGGATCTTCATCAATTATTATTGTCAAGCCAAGCCATTTGGATTATCATGATTATATTATATTTCCAATGTTCCTCCTTGCGGTAACATATGCTAAACTCTTTACATTGAAAGTTACTCGCCCCCTTGTGCATGTGTTGGTTTTGTATCTTCCATGCTTTTGTACATGTTGTGCTTTCCACTTAATTATCTTGAGATATCAAGCATATTTGTGTATGATTAGGTGTCACACCATGTATGTGTGTTTCTTGTATTGGAGCCTTACTTGGTTATATTTGGTATCTTATGTGGCTCTTGTGAGAGATTAATGGACTATCCCATTTTGGGGGAGTGTTATGCTTAGGCATTCCACAAACCTAAAAATGTGTGTACATGAGGAATACCACCTAGTATTTATATTGGAAGATTATATAGTCTCTTTGTGGTATGTTTCTCATGAGAAATTTAATTTTATAATGTCCATTAATTATCTCTATTTGTATCATTTTGCCTCGTGTTGGTTTTATGGTAGTATCACATTATGGGGGAGTCATATGCTTAGTGCATACTACAATCCTAGAAAATGTGAATATTCGAGGTTGTGTCACTTAGAATTGATATTGATAATTATCTAGCACCTATGTGACACATTTGCTCATACAAGTTCCAATTTGATTAAATGGCTTTATTGATCTTATTTTGGATCTTGTATATGAGAGTGGTTCTTGGTATGTGTTTCCTCATGTTTAGATATTTATATTCGGATGGAAACCATTTGCTTCAAGTTACTCTAATCACTAGTGATTGAGTGACTATTGGAAGCTACCAAGAGTCTTGTTTGAAGTATCATGCTCAATTCCTATATTTAGTTATATGCTTCTTGTTGTGTGTATATGATCTTGGATATCCGTATGAACTACCTAGGGAAAATTATTCCCAATATTTCTTGTCCTTGGACAATGAGTACTCAATTTAAGGTAGAATTTATTGATCATATTCACTTTGGCCTTGCTTATTTTTATTCTATCTTTGGCCAAGAAAATGTTTTGTGTTGTCTCCCAAGCCTTCCTTGCTTCTTGTGGATCTTCTTATTTTATTGATATCCTATTGTGTTTTACTTATTGTAGGTGCAAGTGATGATCCCATTTGTGTGCATTTTGAATTTAAAAGGAAAATCCTACATAATGCACTATCTATGGGGGAGCTCTCCTATATTATTTAGAACACTCATATTTATGCTTCATTGTTTGATCCATATCGGGTTTTATGTGCTTGGAAGCCCAATCCTTTTGTTTTGGTATTTTGTGCCATCATGAGAAGTTTGGGGAGTTTGGTTTCTTGTTGGAACCTTGCTTTTTGTTGGGAGTTGGTTTTTCTCATTCCTTGTTTCTTGATTTGACCTTTTTAGAATGAGATAAACCCTTGAGCTTTTTTATTTTTATCTATCTTTTGCTCTTTTGATCTTAGCCTAGTTCATTTGTTGAACATGTGATCTTTCATGTGTTGGATTGGTTCTTTGATATAATTTGGACATCATTTGTCATGTCACACTCTTGTGTGTGCAATCTTGAGTTACTTGGTGTTTTTGTTCAAATTGTATCTCCTTTTGGTTCTTGAAAGCTTTATGCATGCATATTTACTATATGTTTATAATGTGGCATGCTTGCTTTCTTTGATCCAATATATAGGGGAAAATCCACCAAATCCCATCGGCTAAGTTGTGCATGAAATTCAATTTCATATCAATGTGCACATAATTATGTGGAGTCTCTCCTATGTATTGTAGTTTCTCTAACTACTTAGGACCCAATAAGTTTGGGGACCATTTTGTACTTAATTGTGTTTTAGGTACATTGGAGATATATTGGATGCTTGTCTTTCAATTTTTAATAAGTGGTGCATACATGAAAATTTGAGTCAAGCTAGGATGATCAACGAATTCATATACTCTACATCCTACCAATTATATCTCGGTAACAAGTATCTCTTTCTTATGCTCATATATCTTGATTCCAACCGTTAGTCGGTTGCCTTCTAGCATGAATTCATGTGTTTGTAATTGTTGTAGTTCTAGCCTTGGTTTTAATAGAACTCTCTATTGTAAATGTGTATAAGTTGAGATGAGTACATATAGTTGGGACTATACAAAATCATGCATATGATCCTCCAATCCCAAATATGTAAATCTAGCAATTTTATTGCCTATCATTTCATCAACTTCTCTCATATGCAATAGTGAGATTTTTGCTAGTCTATTTTATCTTATGATACCTGTTGCCTTTCTCCATATATTTCAACTTTCTCCTTTTCCCTTGGTGATAGTTGTAATATATGTAGTGTGTCGGTGTTTGAAGCTCATTAATGTACAATAAGATATATGTGAGCCTTTGGCCATGCCTTGAAGCAAAAATCTTATTGATATATGTTATGACTTCATTTTTTGCCTTTCATGTGCTTTCTTGTATAATCTTCTTTATGTGTGCATATTTCTTCTTTGGAATATGTCTTTGTGATATTTTCCACTTAGAGACATATACACATATGAGAAGATAATTTTAGTTGATTTTTTAATCCTTGGAGACCACCTTTCTATTCCTTTTGATTCTTCGGTGGCTTCCAAATTTATTTTCCTATGAGTGCTTGTTCCTCTTGTTTGCATCTTCGGACACTCATATTTGTTCTTTCATGTCTTGTATTGTTAAATGAATTTGGATGAGTGAGGAGTCCATGACTATGCACCTCGTTCCCAAATGCAATTATCATAATTGGTGCATGCTCTTTGGGGAGCTCATCTACTTCATTTAATAATACTCATTTGCATTCTTTCACATTTGTTGTGTTTTAAATGCTTATGGGGGAGCAAGGATTCCATGATTATGCACCTTGATCCCAAATGCAATTATCATAATTGGTGCATTATCTTTGGGGAGCTCATCTAATTCATTTAATAATGCTCATTTGTCTTCTTTCTCATTTGTTGTGCTTTAAATGCTTATGGGGGAGCAAGGATTCCATATTTGTGCATTACGTATTCTAATGCATTTATTTTACAATTGTTCCCAAATCTTGGGGAGCTTCTCTATTTGTTATTTGAAGCACTCTTTTGCTCATATCATAACATCTTGTTGCTTCCATTTGGACTCATTCATTGTTTTCATTTGGTTTGTCGGATCTTGTAAATTGCTTGCATCATTTGACTTTATTTTGGCAATCTTCGGATCCTCGATATAGTTCTACTCCCTCCCAAGTATTCATCATTGGATATGTGCGAAGGCACACCTTTGGAGGAATTATTACTATATTTGCCTTCTAGAACTTGTCATCCATTTCGGCAATCGATGCCAATGGGGGAGAAGTTTTAGAGGGTTTAAGGGAAGTTGGTTTATGCATTGAGTTTGTTCTTGTGCATTTGCCTCTCATGCTCTTGCATCTTTGTTGTTGCTTAGCATGTGGTATATATATAGGAAACTCCACCAATGATAATGATTGGCAATATATGCAATGAAATTCAAGTTCATCACACATGCATAGATTGTGGGCGAGTTTGCTCTATATATGGTGGTGGTACCAATATCACATACTTTTGTAGTATTTGATATTGGTATTACCATTTTATTCATTAATATTCCTTATCTAAACCCTCTTAAAGGGATTGTCATCAATTACCAAAATGGGGGAGATTGAAAGAACATGTTGGGCCCCCATGTGTGGTTTTGGTAATTAATGACAATCTTCGTGGACTAATGTGTGTATTAAGTTATACTTGTAGGATTTGTCCATTAGCATCGCTTGGAGCATGTGTTGGCTTCAAGGTCGATGAAATGATAAGAAGATGTGATGATCAAGCTCAAAATGCTCCATCTATAGAAGATCTCATGTTTGAGGCTTGCCATCCTCGGTGATCATGGATCGATGATGAAGAATCAAGAAAGGCGTTCCATCTTGAGAAGGGAAAGATTGTCTACATCGAGCTCAAGTGGAATGCTCAAGGCAAAGGTATAATATTGATAGGTTTTCCCTTTTGCCGGTCTCACGTTGTGTGTGTGAGACTGGGTTTAGGATAGATAACCGTACTATTAATAGGGGCTCTCGTATGAGTAATTCGGTCACATCATTCGGAGAGAGACCAAACCTTTGCATATTTGCATCATCATATTTGGTTGTTATTTGGTCTTATCCATGTGAGGATATAGAGCTTGTGGTAATATCCATAACAATCTCTTGTTCATCAAAATCGGATCTTCCGTTTGTATCTTGTTGCGATTTTGATCTTGGCAGCTTTTCGGTTTCTCACCAAGTGAGGTATCTCACATTATTATACATGATACATTCTCACTTGGTGATAACCAATATTTTCACCTTTCATAGGGTAGCCCATGTCGTCCTTTTTCCAACGCAATTGGAATCGGGTCGATCGGAGTTACCAATCAAAAGTTATAGAGGTTTGAATTTTCCTAGGTACCAAAATGCGGTAGTACCGCATTTTAGTACCTGGCGCGGCAGTAGGTTTTGGCAAGTTGCCAAATGCCACTGCCCTCCTAGGTACCAAAATGCGGTAGTACCGCATTTTAGTACCTAGCAAGGCAGAAGGTTTTGGAAAGTTGCCAAAATCCACTGCCGAGCTAGGTACCAAAAAGCGGTAGTACCGCATTTTAGTACCTAGCGCGGTAGAAGGTTTTTTACTTCGTCATTTGGATCTATTCTCCCTTTCTGGACTATGATGTTTCTTTGCATGATCTTATAGAGGTTGTTGTCCTCTTCGAAACGAGCCCAAGATCATCGAAATCGGAGTCCGGATGCAAAAGTTATGGCTGTTTTCGTTCTGTGATGACCGGTAGTACCGGACCAGGATCCGGTAGTACCGGGGTCCGGTAGTACCGCTTTTTGGTACCGGGGAGCACAGAGAGAAAATGCGTTTGGAGTCCCAGGAACCCCAGGAAATGTCCGGTAGTGCCGGGAAAGTCCGGTAGTACCGGGAAAAAGTCCGGTAGTACCGAGAATCGCGTTTTTGGGCTGCAACGGTTGGATTTTGGAGGGACCTATATAAGGGGCCTTCTTCCCAAATGGTTCCTCAACCATTCTTGCAAGTTTTCCCCTCCATTGTTGACCTTATTGAGCTTGCTTTCTCTCAATCCCTCCAATGATTCTTGCATATTCTTGAGGGATTTGAAAGAGGAGATCTAGATCTACAATCCCACCAATCAATGTTTCCTCTAAGTGAGGGGAACATATTGGGATCTAGATCTTGGAGTCTTTTGTGGATTTCCTCCATTGTTCTTCCTCTCTTATTCCCCCATAAGCTTTTGTAGCTTTTGTGGAATTTGGGAGAGAAGGATTTGAACACCTTTGTGGTTTTCTTGCCATTTGCATTTGGTGCATCGGTTTGAGTTCTCCTCGGAGGATTTGGTTTGAGTTGCTCATTGGAGCTTGTCCCTCTTGGGTTCTTGGAACCCTAGACGGTTTTGTGGACTTGGTGGCATTGTGGCCTTGGTGGCATTTGTTGAGGCCTTTTGTGGCATTTGTTGGGAGCCTCCAATTAAGTTGTGGAGTTGTGCCCCAACCTTGTGAGAGGTTCCGGTTGCCACCGACAAGTGCACCGATAGTGGAAGCGTGGATCGATCCCATTGGGGTGAGATTCACCGGAGAATAAGGGAGGCCTTTTGTGGCGTTGGTGGTTTGATACCACCCCCTCTCCAAACGAGACGTACTCCATGTTGGGAGGAACTCGGTAAAATATCGGTGTCCCCGCGTGCCTCGGTTATCTCTATACCCGAGCTCTTTACTTATGCACTTTACATTGTGATAGCCTTCGTGCTTGAAGTAATATATATCTTGCTATCACTTTGTTGCTTGTATTGCTTAGCATAAGTTGTTGGTGCACATAGGTAAACCTTAGTTGTTTCTAGGTTGTGCTTTACAAAGTAAACACTAGTTTTATTCCGCCCTTGTTGAGCCACTCTAGGAAAAGTTTTAATCGCCTATTCACCCCCCCTCTAGGCGACATCCGTATCCTTTCACATAGTAACCTAATTCCTTCGACCATGAGATCATGCTTATCACCATCACCGGAAGGATGCTTTGATGACATCAAACACCACACCATAACTGGGTGGTTATAAAGGTGGCATTGAGTGTTCGGAAAGTATGGGTTGAGACACATGGATCAAGAGTGGGATTTGTCCATCCATATGACGGATAGATATACTTTGGGCCCTCTCGATGGAATGTCATCCAATTATCTTGCAAGCATGTGACTGTATCACAAGGGATCACATATCACGGGAACGAGAAAAGAGTACTTATTGGTAACGAGGTTGAACTAGGTATGCAGAGATACTGACGATCAAAACCTCGGATAAGTAAACTATCGTGAGACAAAGGGAAATTGGTATCGTATGTAAGTGGTTCATTCGATCGCAAAGTAATCGTAGAAATATGTGGGAGCCATATGAATTTCTAGATTCCTCTATTGGTTATTGATCGGAGAAGTGTCTCGATCATTTCCACATAATTCACGAACCGTAGGGAGACACACTTAAGGATTCGATGTTGTTGAGTAGTTATGGAATGATGATAAAGAGACCCAATGTTGTTCGGAGTCTCGGATGGGATCCGGGATATCACGAGGAGATCCGGAATGGTCCGGAGAATAAGATTCATATAAGGAAAGTCCTGTTTCGGAGTTGGGGAATGATTCCGGTGTTTTCATCGGGAATGTTCTAGAAGGGTCCGGAAGGTCCGGCACTCCGGAAGGGAAGGGTAAATGAATGTGTCATAACAATATGGAATGGTTGCATCATGTACTAGGTCACTTGGCTGGGCAAAATAAAGGGAGAAATCAAATCCTAGTTTGAAAGTCAAACGCCAATTTGAAAAAGTCAAACGGCAAGTTTGCTTGGTGGAGGGAGAGTAGGAAACCTACTTGGGGAGGAGTTCCTCTCCCTCCACCCGCCGGCCAAGGAGGCCGACTTGGGGGAGGACTCCCTCCTACCAAGCCGTGCCCTCCCAGCTATATAAGGAGGGGCAGGGCTGCCCCTCTTCCCTACACCCAACACCACCCAAAACCCTACCCCTAGCCGCCGGCCTCCTCCAAGTTGCCGCCGCCTCCTAGGGTTTCTCCAACCCGCCGAGTTGGGGCTTCCCCAAGCCCTAGCCGCCGGCCAAGCTCCCCCTTGGTGCCTCTAAACCCTAGATCACCAAGGCCTCTCTCATAGTCCACCATACTCGCTCTGGCTTAAGGCGAAGCCCTACGAGATCTCCCCTCTACTTCCGGTACCACGCTGTCGTGCTGCCGGAATCACGAGGAGAGTTCTACAACCTCCGCTGCCTGCTGGAACAAGGGAGAGGAAGGTATTCATCGAGTACCGAACGTGTGACCGACTGCGGAAGCGCTATCGGAACGCAGCGCCGGAAGGATCATCTACGCGATCTTGAGATCGGCAAGAGTACGACTACATCACCCACGAGAATTTGCTCTCGTTAACCGCTTTGGAATCTTCGAGGGTGAGTTCCTCTATCGACTCGTTGCTACAATCTAGTAGATAGATCTTGGCTTGTTTGTTTGCATGCGGTACAAATTTTTTGTTTTCCATGCTACGAACCCCAACATATGCCGCTCGGCCTCTCTCGCTCGCCTATAAAAGGAGGCCTCCCTCGCACCATTTCTTCACACCAGTTCACTCCCCACCTCTCACTGATCCTTCCCATCTCTTCCTGAAGCAAGGCGAGCTCTCCCTCGCCAGAATTTCGCCGGAGCCTGTCGCTGCTGGAGGAGAAGGGCGTCGTTGATTGCGGCCATCCCAGGAGAAGCTGCCAGTACCAGGAGAACCGCCGTCATCAACTTCATCATTCTCCCCCATCGCCGACCATCGCCTGAGCCCCGGTGAGACGCCCCAGACCCCCACTGGCCGTGCTAGGGTTAGCCACCGTCGTGTTCTGTTCCGACGAGGACGACGGCCATGAGCCATTGATCCTAAGTCTAATCCTACGGTCGTAATCGCCCCGTACCCCTTTGCAACCCCCAGTCTCACTGACGTGTGGGGACACCACTTAACCAGCCCGCGCGTGCTGTGCGCAGTAGGCCGGCCCAGTTAGAATTCCCGCGTGGCCCAGTTAGTTTGAATTTATATTTGTCTATTTAGTTTCAAACCTAGTTTTGTTTGTTGATTCAAAAATCAATTGAGAGAGATTCACTGAACCAAATTGCATGAAACTATTTTTGTTAAAAAGGTATGGAAATTGTTAATCCAAGCCCGTTAGATTCAAACCATTTGGAATTATAGATCACCTATAGTAAAAATAACAAGGTAGAGACTTTTCTGCATTCAAACATTTTTCAAAAATCAACCATAAATGATTTTGCGTTGATTCCAACTCTCAAAAATCACATTTGACAAGACCTTTCTGAATATATAAAAATATCTAGGTTTACTTGCAATAATAATGGACAAGTAATAAAAGAATGCCCCATAGGAATTTCTAGTCACTTTAATTAATTAAAATAAAAAGGTTAAACCTTATTAAATTGTGACACCACTTTAAATCACTTTCCCAAGTATTAAAATATGTGGTGATGACATGTATCAACATGATCCCATATTTTAATTGGATAATATTAAATCTTAAGTAGTTTTCAATGAGTAGAAATTACTTTTCCAAAATAAAATAATAAGACTAGACCTTTAATCCTTGTGATGATTGTGATGATGTTAGATCATCTAGTGTGAACCCTTGTGTGCCAAATAGAAGTAGTTAAGTATTGTTTGGTGATTGTGTACCTCGTATTTATAGATGCTAGTACTGACCAAGGATACGAAGAGGAAGGAGACTACTACGAGGAAGAAGGAGAAGAGAACTTTAACCACTCCACTACTCAAGGCAAGCTATCTAATGCAAGCTAAAACTTGCAAGTTATCTTACCTAGCAAGCCTAACACTACAAGTTAACTAGAAAACTACCATTAGTAAGCCATCCTAGCAAGCTAACACTTGCAACCTTGATTATACCAAATCCCAGTTTTTCTTGCAAGCTTTCTTTCATTTCTTTATCAAATCTCTTTTATTTGTGTTTACTTAGTGACTTGTGAAATTTTGGAAGGTTATTATAGGTAGCATAAAGAGCATAAAACTTGGCCTAAGTTAGATAGAACTAGATGTCATACTGAGGCATGATATTAGATTTAGATAAGTCACCCTTGATTAGCACCCCTCATTAGTGATTACCCCCAACTTTACTGGCTAGTGCTAAACATAAAACTTGATCACTTTAGATGGGAACACTTGGTGAAAATGGTTATGAAAACCTTAGAATGATGAGTCATTCTAGTGAGATGTTTTGACATGTGTTGTTGAACACCAGATGATTTGATGATGAAAATGTTGAGGCATGAGCCTTAGCCCTTTATAAAACCGATGGTTGTGTTTGCGATACCATTCCATTGTTTACCGTACAACCACAATGCCCGAATTTGGGTAGGGCTTGACTGGAAGTTTATATATCTTAGTATGGGTTCCCTTGCGGCCGAGGTTTGAGATGACGCTACCTCGTGATGATTGTCCACCTATGCAGTTCCCAAGATGACAGATGGTCATGGTTGGGAGGCCAAACTCATAGGAGAGGTGCCTATACTAGGGTGTGTAATTGAAAGGTTAGGATTGATTATCCGCATACTGAGTATGGTGATTCAGGATTGTTCCTGATGGATGTATCAAATGATGTGGTGAAAGTGTACCACCTCTACAGAGTGTCAAACTATTTGAATAGCCGCGTCCGTGGTTATGGACAGTTGGAGTGGCCATACTGTTTCGTCGTCAGATGTTTTCAAAATGACTTGTAAAATGAATCATGACTTTGACTTGACCGCAACAGGGTTGTGATATGAAACTTAAATTCCCACTTAGGTTTTATAAAACATTAAACTAGTTTGCTTTACTTATAAACTGAGTTAGAGATAAATCTGGCTTTTTGCAAAACAACCTAGATCTTAGTATTCCTACTTGAACCCCTTTACCTATTAGTGATAGTTTGAGAGTACTTAAAGAGTACTCATGGCTTTGTCCCTGGCTATTACCGTGGCCAGACTATGAGGAGGACTACCAAGATGATGGACATCAGGAAGTCTACGACAACTAGGATCATCTCCCATTGTCAGCATTGCCTGTGACCCTGAAGATGGAGCCATGACCATGCTACCCTTATTATTATTCCGCTACGTTGATTGTATTAAGACTAGACCATGAGATCCTTTATTTGTAAGACCTATATTATGGTTTGTAATGGATGATGAACTATGGTACCAATCTGTTATGTCTCGCAAAAATGGTAATCCTGGGATTGCAATGTATGGAATAACAAGCATCTGGGATTAAAACCGGGTGTTGACAAGTTGGTATCAGAGCCATCCTGACCATAGGAGACCCTAGTTATAATGGACGGTTGAATCAAAAACTTAGTTTCAAAACAAAAGAAGTGAGTATTTTGAAAAATTATTCTCATTCTTATCACCAAGATTCTTTCAAAAACTTTCATGTTCCTAAAAAATTATTGCAAACTTACATAAAATTTGACACACTTGATCACTCTACTAACTTACTCATCTTATATTCTTATAGATGGATGTGAAGTATAGCAAGTTGTATCAGTTGGGAAATGGAGGAGATCTTATCTTTGAGCGTGATTTGGACCAACTCTCGAAACTTCTGGAGCGCCCGCACCCTGAATTCTTCGGAGCCCAGCTCAACAATCAGCAAGGAGGAGAATTGCAATGGCTGATTGTTGCAAGTCTCAGAGGGAAGATTGAAGCCCCCACCTCAGAAGAAATCCAGTTTACTTTAAGAGAGAACAACTGGCTAGATGGACTCGCCAGGGCCATGCAGGAAGCTCTTTCCCGTCTGTGTGGGAAAAGCATCAATCAGATCAAGGGCACACGCTTTGATTATTACCCAAGGCATGATGCTATGGGACAACCATAGGAGGTACCAAGTCACCCGGAGCTGAAGCATCAAGTGGACCATCTAAGCTTCATGATGTATGACAGGCAGAAGGAGTTGGACAATGCCCGCGCCTACGCCAACCATAACCATGCCATCACAGTTAAGAAGGACCAGACCATCACCATGCTTGTGAAGGATCGTCAGTCACGTCGCCGTCAGTTTGACAAGGAGTGCATCATTGACTGCCTTTGTCATAGAGTGACAGATTTGGAGGAGACCATCCATGAGCGGGACATGCAGCTTGAGGAAAGGGAGAATGAAGGGGAAGATATCCGTGGAGACCCTTACTCCTACCTCAGTGATGATGATGACTTCCTGGAGGATCAAGCCATGGACTTTCACACTAATGATGATGACTCTTCCTTCATTGATGATGATGATGATGAGGAAGACACCGATTCTTAGGAGTAGTATCACTTGAGCACTAGCGTTAGTGAGTTGTATTCGGTCCCATTGTATCATAGTTTCACAGAATGGTTCTTAAAACCATCTGTTTCCTTGTTGTGGTGTGTGTTTGTATTGTGTGCTATGAATGAATGAATGAATGAAAGGGCAAGTTGCTAGTTAGCAAAACCTGAGTCAAACTCAAAATTTAAAAACTTTTCAAAAACAGATCCCTGAACCTTAGAAAATTTCCATCTTTTCTCATGATCTATCTCAACCTTCAGATGCCTCACGGAGGAAGCAGTTCATCTCAGGACCCAATGCTGCAAATCTTGCAAATGTTGGTTTCAGACCGTGAAGCTGAAAGAGCCGAACGTCAAGCCAACTTAGCCACCCTTCAATACATAGCTAAGATGACCCAGAATAATCATGGCCAGGGAAACCAGGACAATCATGGATCCAAGCTCAAGAATTTTCAGAACACCAATCCACCCATCTTTAGTAAGTCTGAAGAGCCATTAGATGCTGATGACTGGCTGCAGACCATGGAGAACAACTTAGAAGTTGCAGGATTGGAGGCCAATGAGAAAGTATAGTTTTTCACCCACTATCTGGCAGGATGTGCAAGAGTTTGGTGGAGCAGCGTTCACGCCATGAATGGAGGATAGATGATGACTTGGGATGAATTCAAACTCAAGTTCAGCCGAACCCATGTGCCACCGGGTTTAATCAAGAGGATGAGAGATGAATTCAGATAATTGAAGCAAGGGAGGATGATAGTAGTTGAGTACCGTGACAAATTTCTGTCATTATCTAGGTATGCACCAGATGAGATTGCCACTGAAGCCAAGAAGAAAGAGCGATTCTTAAACGGTCTGCATGATGAGATGCAGACAGTGTTAGTCAATATTTCGTTTGCTGACAATGAAGCCTTAGTGGATTCTGCAATCCAGATGGAAGGCAAGATTAACCAAGCAATGAGAACCGCAAGCGTCGAATGATGCATCAACCAGGAACCCACCAGACCCCAAAGTATCGCCCCAACCCGTCTACAGGATTTGCCCCAAAGAACAATAGACCCCCAATGAACCGTCTAAACTATCCCAATCATGGAGGAGGAAACCCAAGGCCCGGAGGAAACAACAACAGCCCCAGCAACTCCAACAACTTTAACCGTGCACCTCCCAAGTCCAACAACAACAATCCCAACACCAATACTGCCCCAAGGACTAGAAGCAATGATGTGCCTGTTGCAGGAAAAGACAAGTCTCAGATGACTTGTTATGAATGAGGAACCAAGGGTCATTATTCCAATGAGTGCTCCAAGAAGCTTGAAGCATCCCCCCATGTGAATGCCCCAGCTCAGCAGCAGCGTCATGTTCAGCCTGGAAGAAGATTCGCCCTAGGGAATTCACTCAACCGCAACGGCCGTCTGTTTCACATGAATGCTGAAGAAGCCCAAGAAGCGCCAGATGTCATGCTGGGTATGTTTTCTGTTAACTCAGTACTTGCAAGAGTGTTGTTTGATTCTGGAGCATTGCACTCGTTTGTTACAGAAGAATTTGCATGAACTAGTAAGATTCAACCAACCAAATTGAAGCATGTTATGATAGTTCAAATACCTGGTTCAACCACCAAAGCTAGACAAATTTGCAAGGCCGTACCTATCAGAATCCATGGCATAGATTTTTATGCTAATCTAATAGTACTCGGAACTAAAGGTTTGGAAGTAGTACTAGGAATGGATTGGATGTTGAAACATAAAGGATTAATTGTCTATGCCAAGAAAGCCATAACCATGACTAGTACAGCCGGAATATCAGTAGAGCATGTATCTTAAACCTTGCCCCGTAAATTCAAGTGCAACAAGAGTCTAGCCCAACCAACCATTGACCAAGTAAGAGTAGTCTGTGAATACCCCGATGTATTCCCATATATTTTTCCCGGTATGCCCCCAGATCGGGATATGGAGTTTATCATTGAACTAATCCCTGGAACTGGACCCATAGCTCAGAGTCCTTATAGTATGAACCCATCTAAATTAGTGGAGCTGAAGAAGCAACTAGATGCTATGCTAGAGATAGGCCTAATTCAACCAACTGCGTCTCCATGGAGATCACATGTCTTGTTCGTGGATAAGAAATATGGAGGTAACCGTTTGTGTACGGATTATCGTAAGCTGAATGATGTCACGAATTAAGAACAAGTACCCACTGTCGAAGATAGAAGATCTGTTTGACCAGTTGACCGGTGCCAAAGTGTTTTCTAAGATTGATCTTAGAACTGGTTATCATCAACTCAAGATTCGTGCAGAGGATATTCCAAAGAGTACCTTTACCACCAGATATGGACTATATGAGTACACTGTCATGTCTTTTGGATTAACCAATGCCCCCTCTTATTTCATGAACCTCATGAATAAGATTTTTATGGACTTCTTGGATAAGTTTGTCATTGTTTTCATTGATGATATTCTGATCTATTCCAAATTAGAAGAAGAGCATGAGCTACACCTGAGGACCATCCTTGGAACCCTTAGGGAGCATCGGTTGTATGCCAAATTTAGCAAATGTGAATTCTGGTTACAGGAAGTAGGATTCCTCGGATATATCGTGTCGGCCGGAGGAATTGCTATTGACCCTTCCAAGGTTAAGGATGTTGAAGAATGGCAAGCCCCAACCACTCAAACCCAAGTTCGTGCATTTCTCGGATTAGTGGGATATTACCGCAAGTTCGTAGAAGGATTTTCGAGCATCGCAAGACCCATGATCCAATTGTTGAAGAAAGATAAGAAGTTTGAATGGACGGACAAATGTGAAGTGAGTTTTCAAGAACTCAAGAAGAGATTAATCTCAGCCCCAATCCTAATCATATCGGATATCACGAAGCCTTTTGATGTGTTTTGTGACGCATCCAAGATCAGTCTCGGATGTGTGCTGATGCAAGAAGGCAAAGTCATATCATATCTATCCCGACAACTGAAGCAACATGAGCAGAATTACCCTACCCATGACCTCGAACTAGCAGCCATAGTTTTAGCCTTGAAGACATGGCGGCATTACCTCATGGGAAACCATTGTGAAATTTATTCGTATCACAAGATCCTGAAGTATATTTTCACCCAGAAGGAGCTGGATATGAGGCAAAGGGGATGGATAGAGTTAATCAAGGACTATGATCTGGACATTCACTATCACCCGGTAAAGCCAATGTGGTAGCTGATGCCCTTAGCAGAATGTCGTGTCGCTTGAACTCCATGATTCTAAAGGAGCAACCAAGTGTGCACAAGGAGTTGGAAGATTTCTGAATGGAACTAGTAAGTCAAGGATTTTTGGCTAGCATAGAACTTCAACCCACTTTGATCGGTCAGATCAAGGAGGCATAGAAAGGAAATGCTAGTATCGACGGAATCAAACATCGTATCGGTACAGGAAAGGTACCTGGATTCACCGAAGATGAAGAAGGAGTTTTGTGGTACAAAGGACGTATCTGTATGCCAACAGATTTAGAGTTGAAGCAAGCTATTTTGAAAGAATCCCATGATACTCTTTATTCTATCCACCACGGAGGAACCAAGATGTATTAGGATTTAAAGGAGAAATTTTGGTGTCATAAGATGAAGAGAGAAATCGGAAGCTATATCGCCAAGTGTGATATCTGTTAGAGAGTCAAGGCGGGACATCAGAGACCCGCAGGACTATTGCAACCATTGCAGATTCCGGAATGGAAATGGGATTCAGTTGGAATGGATTTTATCACCGGTTTGCCTACTTCTAGTAGAGTAAATTACTCTATTTGGGTCATAGTTGATAGATTGTCCAAAGTCGCCCATTTCTTACCAGTCAAGACCACTTATCAGAGTTCGAAGCTAGCAGAGTTGTATATTGATAGAATAGTCAGTTTGCATGGAGTACCCAAGAACATTGTGTTGGATCGAGGAACTCAGTTTACCTCGAGGTTTTGGAAGAAAGTCCAAGAAGGATTAGGGACAAGACTAGATTTCAGCACAACTTATCACCCTCAGACTAATGGACAAACGGAGCGAGTAAATCAAATACTCGAACATATGTTGAGAGTCTGTGTGTTAGAATATGGATCTAAATGGGAAGACTGTCTGCCTTTCGCAGAATTCTCGTACAAAAATAGTTATCAAGCCAGTTTGCAAATGGCCCCATTTGAGTTCAAGTATGGAAGAAAGTACCGTACCCCTTTGAATTGGTCGGAAGTAGGAGAGAGTCAGATTTTCGGACCCGATATCCTACGAGAAGCAGAAGAAAAAGTTCACAAGATCCGTGAGCACCTCAAGACTGCCCAATCTACATAGAAGAGTTATGCCGACAAGAGACATCGAGACCTAGACTTCAACATCAGAGATTTTGTGTATCTCAAAGTATCACCCTTGAAAGGAATGCAACATTTCTAGCTCAAAGGAAAGTTAGCCCCCCAGATATATCGGACCCTTCAAGATTTTGAATCGTCGAGGAGAAGTATCGTATCAACTGGAACTGTCGGAAGAGATGCCAGCCGTGCATAATGTGTTTCATATCTCGTTACTTCGCAAATGCCTAGAAGTCCCGGAGAAGACCGAAGTTTTCAAGAATATTGATCAGCAAACGATAGAGATCAACGATGACCTGACATATCCCGAAGTACCCATTCGTATTTTGGAAGAAGCTTCCAGAACCACCAGGACCCAGAGTATCAAGTTTCTCAAGATCCAGTGGAGTAACCACACTGAAGAACAAGCTACCTGGGAGTGAGAAGATAACATTAGGACTGAGTTTCCATATCTCTTTAAATCCTAGTTTTATATTTTTCTTAAATCTCCGGATGAGATTTTGTTTAAGGAGGGAAGGTTTGTAACATCCCAAAAATATTAATCAAGGTTATTAAATTCCAATCACCCAAATTTAGGGTTAACAAAAACTTTTGTTAATTAAAATCCATATGAATGCATGTGTGTATGTGATGAATGCATGAATGCTTGTATGGACTTGTGTGATTGTTATGAATGGCAAGGATTGGTTTAAAGATGAAAACAACATCATCTAAATCATTTCCAAGCATAATCAAATGAAGAGAAATTCAAAAACAAACAAAATAAGCCAATGGTCATCTTTGCCAATCTTATTCACTAGACCACTTTGAATGCTTCTAGTCCAAGATTTCTAACAGAAACAAATCCAATTATTTTCACCCCTTTCTAGACCAAGTAAAAGTAAACCCAAGCCCACCTTGCAAACCCACAAAAACATTTGGCAACCCTATTCAAATGACAATTCAAAATTCAATCTAGTTCATATGGTAAGATCACCATTTCTCAAAACCCAACCAAACCAGTTCACCTTGACAAATCCAAACAACCAGAGACTACCTAGTATGTGACCATTGCATCCACCAAGTTTCATCCAAAAATTCAAATATGAATTTCTTTAGGCCATTTTATCAAACACCTAGAGACACAAACCAAATTCTGCCAAACTTCACTATTTTGAGCAGTAATCTTTCCAAACCTTGTCTCCCATTGATCACCGTTGTATCCCCCAACAACAACCAGTGCATTAAACCATCCTAGAACCCTACCATTGCACCATGCCGAACATGCCCGAGCTACCCCTTGCCATTCGACCATGGCAAGCCACCATGTCCAGGAGGCACGCCACCGTACACCGCCACCCTTTATCCAGCCCTCGAGCATTGACAAGCTATGGACCACCGAGAACACACGCGCCCAGTTCGTCCCTGCCATGTCCAGAGCGCGCCAGCTCGCCAAATCTGATCGCCTCGCATAGACCACGCCTCGCCTACGCCGCCCGTTCCTGCGATCACCACCGTTCCAGGAGACCACCAGACATGCCCGTTCGCCACTGCATGACCAGAAGCGCCTATGCGTTGTCAAAAACGTCGTCGGTGCCGCCCAGAGAACTAGAGCGTTCCGACCAAATTGCATCGCCCCTTGTCGCTTCATCAAGCCGTTGAGAACTGCCAGGACACCGTGCACCGTCCCCTAGCCTCAGCCATACCCGTAGCTCACTATAACGCCGACCCCGACGAGCACTGCCCATGCCGCTAGGCCTATCTCGCTCGCCTATAAAAGGAGGCCTCCCCCGCACCATTTCTTCACACCAGTTCACTCCCCACCTCTCATTGATCCTTCCCACCTCTTCCCGGAGCAAGGCGATCTCTCCCTTGCCAGAATTTCGCCGGAGCCTACCGCCGCTGGAGGAGAAGGGTGCCGTTTATTGCGACCACCCCAGGAGAAGCCGCCAGTACCAGGAGAACCGTCGTCATGACTTCGTCATTCGCCCCCATCACCGACCATCGCCTGAGCCCCCGTGAGCCACCCCAGACCCCCACTGGCCGTGCTAGGGTTATCCCCCGTCGTGTTCTATTCCGACGAGGACGACGGCCGTGAGCCATTGATCCTTAGTGTAATCCTAGGGTCGTAATTGCCCCGTATCCCTTTGCAACCCCCAGTATCACTGACGTTTGGGGACACCACTTAACCAGCCCGCGCGCGTATTGTGCGCAGTAGGCCGGCCCAGTTAGAATTCCCGCGCGACCCAGTTAGTTTGAATTTAGATTTGTCTATTTTGTTTCAAACCTAGTTCTGTCTGTTGATTCAAAAATCAATTCAGAGAGATTCACTAAACCAAATTGTATGAAACTAATTTTGTAAGAAAGGTATAGAAATTGTTAATCCAAGACCTTTGAATTCAAACCATTTGGAATTATAGATCACCTATAGTAAAAATAACAAGGCAGATAATTTTATGCATTCAAACATTTTTCAAAAATCAACCATAAACGATTTTGAGTTGATTCCAACTCTCAAAAATCACATTTGACAAGACCTTTCTGAATATATAAAAATATCTAGGTTTACTTGCAGTAATAATGGAAAAGTAATAAAAGAATGTCCCGTAGGCATTTCTAGTCACCTTAATTAATTAAAATAAAAAGGTTAAACCTTATAAAATTGTGACACCACTTTAAATCACTTTCCCAAGTATTAAAATATGTGGGTGATGACATGTGTCAACATGATCCCATATTTTAATTGGAGAATATTAAATCTTAATTAGTTTTCAATGAGTAGAAATTACTTTTCCAAAATAAAATAAATAAGACTAGACCTTTAATCCTTGTGATGATTGTGATGATGTTAGATCATCTAGTGTGAACCATTGTGTGCCAAATAGAAGTAGTTAAGTATTGTTTGGTGATTGTGTACCTCGTATTTATTTATAGACGCTAGCACCGACCAAGGATACGAAGAGGAAGGAGACTACTACGAGGAAGATGGAGAAGAGAACTTCAACCACTACACTACTCAAGGCAAGCTATCTAATGCAAGCTAAAACTTGCAAGTTATCTTACCTAGCAAGCCTAACACTACAAGTTAACTAGAAAGCTACCATTAGCAAGCCATCCTAGCAAGCTAACACTTCCAACCTTGATTATACCAAATCTCAGTTTTTCTTGCAAGCTTTCTTTTATTTCTTTATCAAAGCTCTTTTATTCTTTATCAAAGCTATTTTTTCGTGTATACATAGTGACTTGTGAAATTTTGGAAGATATTATAGGTAGCATAAAGAGCATAAAACTTGGTCTAAGTTAGATAGAACTAGATGTCATACTAAGGCATGAGATTAGATTTAGATAAGTCACCCTTGATTAGCACCCCTCATTAGTGATTACCCCCAACTTTAGTGGCTAGTGTGATGGCGCCCGGTATTGGGAGCGCTTCGTTGGAAACCCCAAGAGCAAGTTGTGATGAGCACAACAGCAAGTCTTCCCTTAGTAGAGACCAAGGTTATCGAACCAGAAGGAGGAAGGAAATGTCTAGAAGGTGTTGCAAGCAACATGGAAACCTGCACAACACAAACTCAAGACTTTGTCCCAATGAACAGTGAGGTTGTCAAGCTCACCGGTTTGCTGTAACAAAGGATTAATTGTATGGTGTGGAAGGTGATGATGGTTTGCAGCAAGTTAATAGTAACAGTGGAAGATGTATCAATGGTAAAGATTGGATCGGGGTCCATAGTTCACTAGACGTGCTCTCCTTAGATAAACAACATGGCATGAAGGGTAAACAAATTACAACAGGGCAATTGACAGGAACTGAGCAAGGCATAACAATGCAATACTAGACAAAAAGATCCTATGAGATTCGATTGGGCAATACAACAATATATATAGACCGCTATCCAACTGCATCTATGACTAGAAGTCCACCTTCAGGTTATCATCCGAACCCCCTCCAGTATTAAGTTGCAAGCAACAGACAACTGCTTTAAGAAAAGTGTGTAAGGTAAACAATCCACTTGTTCCATGAACAAGAGACCGTTGTTTTCTCCCTAGTTGCAACAACACATCTACAACCGAAGAGATTTCTGTCACTTTCCTTAGAAACTAGAGGCATGAACCCACTATCGAGCATAAATACCCCCTGTTGGAGTCACTAGCAACTACTTGGACAAGATAGCTACTAACAACGGAGAGCATGCAAGATCACAAACAACATAGACATGATAGAATCAAATAGACAAAACCATTAATCAATCTAACATAGTAATCTCAATATCCATCGGATCCCCGCAAACACAACATGCATGATTACAAATAGATTAGATCTTGATCATGACAGAGGTCACAATATCTATACATGAAAGCACAAGGAGGAGATACAACCATCTAGCTACTACATGGACCCGTAGTCCAAGGTGGAACTACTCACTCTTCATACCGGAGAAGAAGGCCTCCGGGATGATCTCCCCTCCGGCAGGGTGCCGGGAAGAACTTCAGATCCACCCCATCTAGGGACGATGATGGCAGCGGCTACAGACGGTTTCGTGGAGGTTTGATCGGGTTCCTAGGGTTTCTGCATCGGGGGCTTCTTATAGGCGAAGAGGAAGGCCGAGGGGGTGCCCGAGGCGGCTGCACCCCCCTCCCAGGCACGGGGTGGGCCCAGCCGCGCGGCCATGGGGTGTGGCCCCCTCGAGGCCCTCCTCCGTCTCTCCTCTGGACTTCATGTTGCCCATGGTAAAATGTTGACTTTGGCTTTTGTCCCGTCCAATTCCGAGAATATTGATTTTCTGCCTTTCTGGAACCAAAACAGAAGAAAATGGGCAACTAGCACTGTGGCAACTTGTTAATAGGTTAGTACAAGAAAACATATAAAAACAACTCAAAGTGTAGACAAAGCAAATCAAAGTAGATACTAAACAAGCATGGCACATCAAGAATTATTGATACGTTTCCAACATATCAAGCATCCCCAAGCTTAACTCCTGCTCGTCCTTGAGTAGGTAAGTGATAAAAGAATAATTTTTGAGGTGACATGCACCTTCACAATAAAGATCAAACCATTTGCAAACATTGAAAGCTGGTATCAAAGAATTCTAAACATGTGCATGAAAGATGGAGTTCTAACAGTAAGACAAAGTAAATATGCATGCAACATTAAAGGCTACAAACAAAGATCATGAATAACATGCATTGAAAAAAATTTGTTTGTTTCACATACAGAAAACATGGCATAGTGCCATTCAATTTGTCCATCACGGAGTAGCAAATAGATGCATAGGACACCTTCAAAGTTCATAAGAGTGACTAGATCAAAAAGCACAAGAACAAGCAATATCAACAATATGCATCAATCAATAAATTTTGGGACACTGCACATAGAACTAAGAATGGCAACTATGCTCCCTTAGTGGTGCCTAAAGGTAGAAGGTGGAGACTCAACATAATAGTGGAAGAAAGGCCCTTCATAAAGGGAAGCAGGGATTTCAAGTTTCAAAAATATCTTCCAATAATTATGGTACTTGTTAGCTTTCAACCCTCATTGCCCCTATCATAAGCATCTTGAAGTGATTAAGGTTAAAGTGAATAAACTATGGAGTATATGCTTGACAAAGTATAAGTTGGCAATCTCATGTCCCTTGAATATGAGGGCCACACCTCATGCTACTTAACTTCAGTCACCTGTAAGTTCTTGTCATAGTAAGTACATGCGTATCATAGAGAACTACCAACGGGGTACCCCTTGCACATGATACAGGAGCTATCCCATAACCAAAATGACAAGGCAAGCAGACAATGAGCATCTCAGCAATCTTTTTATTTACTATGTGCATAGCTTTTTATTGAGGATGCTTCACAAATATCTCACTATGGTGATGCTGCAAGTTTCTGCCATGATTAGGCATGGCTTAGGCTAGCGGCCCAGGCGTTTCTCTAACACAAAATACATAACTCCATGGACTTACAAGAGCCCTCTTTATTTCACACCGGTGACATCCATAGACAAAAGAGCATGATATCAACTGTGTACAAAGTACAAATGCAATGTTGAAAACGTTCCCCATGACAACATGGTTCTGTTAATTCCTATGTATAAGTGCAAGCATATACAACATATACGACACAATGATTCAAGTTTATTAGAGGCAAGGAATATAAAGTGTGCCATTAAGTTCGTGAGGGCTTTATTCACTAAGTTTTCACATAACAAAATACTTTTTAATTGGAAGATAGCTGAAAACAAGAATATACTTGGAATGGTATAACACACCATGCATAGGAGTTTATAGTGGATACTTTGGAATAACTTGGTTTCTTGGGAGTTGGAAGCATGAGTAGAGCTTACTCATACAAGTGCAGGCTAGCAAAAGACTGGGAGCAACCAACTAAGAGAGCAATAATGGCCATAATCATCTAGAGCGACAAAACATTACTAATCAAAGCATAGAGTGGTACTACAAGTCAAGGACTAAATGATCATATAGGCTATGATGACTTGTTCATAGTCATAACATGGTGTGAGCATGTGCCAAGTCAACCCAAACAAATAATCAAAGGAGAATACCAAAATACTATGCTTTTGTATGCTAAAACAACGCATGATTTTTTCAAGGCACACTAAGCAATCCCAATGACTTGGAGCTGAAGGGTTTCGCAGCATAGTAAATCAAAACATTTCTACGGATGCGATCGGGAAAGCCAAGATCTAATCTAGGAGATGCAATCAATGAGAGGGATAGATGAGATCTTCATACCCTTGAAGAAATCGCACAGCGGAACGTTCAACAGAACATGGTTGATGTAGTCGTACTAGCCTTCTCCTCCTCGCGATCCGATCCGATCCAACGCTGCAAGTGGCGACGCCTCCGAGCGATGCACACGTACGGCACCGCGACGTCTCCTCCTTCCTCGGTACAGCAAGTGGGGTGGAGAGATAGATTGGATCTACAACACGACGGTGTGGGGCTATGGTGGAGAGTTTCTGCGGCAGGGCTTCGCCTACGCGCAGTCGGGAGAGAGAGAGAGGGCAGCAGTATGGCGGCTAGGGTTGAAGGAGTGGGGGGGAGGAGGGTGCGCCCCTGCCCTCTTTACAGAGGGATGGCCGCCCCCCTTGGCCCCTCCTCCTAGCCCTAGGGCGGCAGCCCCAAGGGTTGGAGTGGGGGGCAAGTTTCCCCCTTCCTTCTAGAAGGTCCCCTAGGGTTTCCCCTAGGGTTTTGGCCGGCTAGGCCTATGGGGCCTTGTGCCCCTAGCCCAATGCGGCCAGGGCACTCCCTCGTAGGCCCACGCCCCTTCCGACAAGTGGGGCCACGTTGGTCTCACTCCGGAAGCTTCTAGAACCTTCCGGTACAATACCGAACATTTTGAAACAATTCCGAAATCCAAAAACTGCTTTTCTTTATATGAATCTTATTCTCCGGACCATTCCGGAACCTCTCGTGATGTCCTGGATCACAGCCGAGAGTCCGAACAAAAACTCATAAACCATTTATCCATTCTATCCTAGCGTCGAGGCACATTAAGTGTGTGACCCTACGGGTTCGAGAATATGCAGACATGATCTTCTATCAATAATCAATAGCGGGATCTGGAAACCCATATTGACTCCCACATATTCATCGATGATCATATCGGATGAACCACGATGCCAGGATTCAATTAATCCCATATTTATATTCCTTCGTCACGCGATATTTTACTTGCCCGAGATTCGATCGTTGGTATCGGCATACCTAGTTCAATCTCGTTCACAGCAAGTACTTTACTCGTTCCGTAATCTGATATCACTTTGTGATCAACTCCTTAACCACGTGCTTGCAAGCGGTGTTGATATCGATTACCGAGTGGGCCTGAAGTATATCTCTCCGACTTGGGAGGGACAAATCCCATCTCGATACATACAACCCAACAAGTACTTTCTGATCACCTGAGAGACACCTTTATGATCACCCTCTCATAGGATTACGTTTGATGACCTCAAAGCTTTCTTCCGATACCAGGGAGTTGCATTATCTCATGGTCTAAGGAATACAATATTTGACATAAGAAAAGCTTCGCAAAGATGAACACGATGACACGATCTAATTGCTCTGCTTGATTTGGGTATGTCCATCATATCATTCTCCCAATGACATGATCTCATTATTAATCGACAACTCATGTCTATGGTTAGGAAACCTTAACCATCATTAATCAATGAGCTAGTCCATAGAGGCGTACTAGGGACACGGTGTTTGTTCATAAACCACACAAGTATCAAAGTTTCCGCTTAATACAATTCTAGCATGGAATATAAACTTTATCATGAACAAGAATTATAACAATAACATCTTTATTATTGCCTCTAGGGCATAATTCCAACAGTCTCCCACTTGCACTAGAGTCAATAATCTAGTTTACATCTGGCAACAATCTAACACCCATGGCATTGAGGTGATTATCATGTTTTGCTCGTGGAAGAGGTTTAGTCAATGGATATGCGGCATTCATATCCGTATGTACTTTGCTAATCTTCAGACCTCCATCTGTTATATAATCTCGAATTATATGAAATCGGCGGTTGATGTGCTTGGTCTTTGGATGATATCTTGGTTTCTTAGCCAATGCTATGGCGCCAGTGTTGTCGCACAATATCTCCAGTGGGTCCATGGCACTTGGAACCACGCCAAGCTCAGTGATGAAGTTCCTGATCCAAACTCCTTCACTTGACGCTTCTGCAGCAGCCATGTATTCCGATTCTACTGTAGATCCCGCGATCATGCTTTGCTTGCAGCTTCTCCAGCTCACAGCTCCTCCATTCAAAATATAAACGTATCCTGTCTGAGATTTAGAATCATCCGGGTCGGTGTCGAAACTAGCGTCGACGTAACCTTTTATGACGAGCTGCTCATCACCTCCATAGACCAAGAACATTTCTTTAGTCCTATTTAAATACTTTAGGATGTTCTTTATGGCTGTCCAGTGTTCCACTCCTGGATCACTTTGGTATCTGCTCTTCAAACTAAGAGCATTGGACACATCCGGTCTAGTACACAGCATGGCATACATGATAGAACCTATGGCCGAGGCATATGGCACTTTGCTCATGGTTTCTCTATCGTTTACCGTAGCTGGACACTGAGCCTTACTCAATATCTTACCTGACAACATGGGCACTGAACCTTTCTTTGCCTTATCCATTCTGAACCTTTTCAGAACTTTGTCTAGGTATGTACTTTGGCTTAAAGCTATTAGGCGACTTTGTCTATCTCTATAGATTTTGATGCCTAATATATAAGCAGCTTCTCCTAGGTCTTTCATTGAAAAACATTTATTCAAATAACTCTTCACATCGTTAAGCATACCAATGTCATTTCCAATAATCAATATGTCATCCACATATAGTACTAGAAATGTCACTGAGCTCCCACTCACTTTCTTGTAGATACAAGCTTCGTAGCAATTTGGAACAAATCCAAAGCTCTTGATCACTTGATCAAAACGAAGGTTCCAACTCCGAGATGCTTTCTTCAGTCCATAAATGGAACGCTGAAGTTTGCACACCTTATCAGCATCCTTAGGATCGACAAAACCTTCGGGCTGCATCATATACAACTCTTCATCAATGTTGCCATTGAGTAACGCAGTCTTGACATCCATCTGCCATATTTCATAATCATGAAACGCAGCAATTGCTAATAAAATCCGAATGGACTTAAACATCGCTACGGAAGAGAAAGTCTCATCGTAGTCAACACCCTGAACTTGTCAAAAACCTTTCGCGACAAGTCGAGCTTTATATACAGTAACATTACCATCCGCATCCGTTTTCTTCTTCAAAATCCATTTGCACTCAACGGCCTTACGGTAGCTAGGAGGGTCCACCAAAGTCCATACTTGGTTTTCGCTCATGGATCCCAATTCGGATTTCATGGCCTCTAGCCATTTCTCAGAGTCTGGGCTCATCATTGCTTCCTCATAGTTCGTAGGTTCACTATTTTCTACTAACAAGACAGTTAAGACAGGGTTGCCGTACCACTCAGGAGGGGCACATGACCTTGTCGACCTGCGATGTTCAGCAGTAGCATCGTCCAAAGTTTCATGATCCTCATCATTAGCTTCCTCTCTTGTTGGTGCAGATGGCACTGGAACAATTTCAGGTGCTGCGCTACTCTCCAACTCGAGAGAAGGTTCAATAACCTCGTCTAGCTCTACCTTCCTCCCACTCACTTCTTTCGAGAGAAACTCCTTCTCAAGAAAGGATCCGTTCTTTGCGACAAACACTTTGCCTTCGGATCTGTGATAGAAGGTATACCCAATCGTTTCCTTAGGGTATCCTATGAAGACGCATTTCTCCGCTTTGGGTTCGAGCTTGTCCGGCATCAACTTCTTGACGTAAGCTTCGCATCCCCAAACTTTAAGAAACGACAACTTAGGTTTAGCCCCAAACCACAGTTCATACGGTGTCGTCTCAACGGATTTAGATGGTGCCCTATTTAAAGTGAATGCAGCGGTTTCTAATGCGTAACCCCAAAATGATAACGGCAAATCTGTAAGAGACATCATCGATCGCACCATATCCAATAAAGTTCGATTCCGGCGTTCAGACACACCATTGTACTGTGGTGTTCCGGGTGGCGTGAGTTGCGAAACGATTCTGCTTGCTTTAAGATGCGTGAGAAAATCGCAACTCAAATATTCACCTCCACAATCGGATCGTAGAAATTTAATTTTCCTATTACGATGGTTTTCCACTTCGTTCTGAAATTCTTTGAACTTTTCAAACGTTTCAGATTTATGTTTCATTAAATAGATATACCCATATCTACTTAAGTCATCAGTAAAAGTGAGAAAGTAGCGATATCCACCGCGCTTCGAAACACTCATTGGTCCGCATACATCGGTATGTATGATTTCCAACAAGTCCGTTGCTCGCTTCATTATTCTGGAGAACGGGGTTTTGCTCATCTTGCCCATGAGGCATGGTTCGCACGTGTCAAATGATTCAAAATCAAGAGACTCCAAAAGTCCATCAGAATGGAGTTTCTTCATGCTTTTTACACCAATATGACCTAGACGGCAGTGCCACAAATAAGTTGAATTATCACTATCTACTTTGCATCTCTTAGCCTCAATGTTATGGATGTGTGTTTCATTACTTTCGAGATTCAGAAGAAATAAACCATTCATAGCAGGTGCATGATCATAAAAGATGTTACTCATATAAATACAACAACCATTATTCTCCGATTTAAATGAATAACCGTCTTGCAATAAACACGATCCAGATATGATGTTCATGCTCAACGCAGGCACATAATAACATTTATTACGGTTTAAAACTAATCCCGAAGGTAAAACTAAGGAGAGCGTGCCGACGGCCATCACATCAACTCTTGATCCGTTGCCAACGCGCATCGTCACCTCATCCCTTGCTAGCCGCCGTCTATTCCGTAGCTCCTGTTTCGAGTTGCAAATATTAGCAACTGAACCAGTATCAAATACCCAGGCACTACAACGAGCGCTAGTAAGGTAAACATCAATAACATGTATATCAAATATACCTTTAATGGTGCCAGCCTTCTTGTCCGCTAAGTACTTTGGATAGTTGCGCTTCCAGTGACCCTTGTCCTTGCAATAGAAGCACTCAGTGTCTGGCTTAGGTCCAGACTTGAGCTTCTTCTCAGCAGGGGCAACGCGCTTGCCGCTGCCTTTCTTGAAGGGCTTCTTTGCACCCTTACCTTTCTTAAAGCTGGGGGCTTGTTTACCATCAACACATGATTATCTTTATTGTTGTCCACCTCCGCAGCTTTCAGCTTAGCGAAGAGCTCAGTGATCGTATCAGTGGAACCAATCTGATTATGAGTAACTACAAAACCTTTGTAGCTAGGAGGGAGTGATTGCAGAACTCTTTCAATCTTGAGCTCTTCTGGAATCTTGCATTCCAGTTGCTCAAGACGTTGAGTGTAGCCCGACATCTTAATGGCGTGCTCACTAACGGAACTCCCTTCCTCCATCTTGCAATTAAAGAATTTCTCAAAGATCTCATATCTCTCAGAACAGGCCTGAGTCTGAAACATGGTTTTCAGTTCCTCAAGAATCTCAAAGGGCCCGGCGAACTCCTAAAAACGATTTTGAAGGTCCGATTCCATAGCAAATAACATGGTGCTCTTAATCACACCATAATCATCCTTGCGCGACTGATAAATAGCTTTTTCATCAGCCGGCGCATCTATAGCAGGGGCGTCACCTAGCACTTTCTCAAGGACATAGTCCTTTTGTCCGCCAGCGAGAATGATTCTCAGATTGCGGAACCAGTTGGTGAAGTTAGACCCATTGTTCTTAAGCTTTTCTTTCTCAGCAAAAACGTTGAAGTTGAAGTTGGACTTAGCCATTTGATCTACAACATTTGCAAGTACAATTTAGACTATGTTCATTATAATTAGTTCAACTTATTCAAATTACTAGATGAACTCCCACTAAATTCAACATCCCTCAAGTTGTTTAGTGAACACGATCCAAATTCACCACGCCTAATCCGATCTTCACGAGAAGAGATGTGGTTTCAATGGTGGACAACAAAGTGTCGATCATATCATTCATATGACTCATGCTTAACCTTCCGGTTCGTGTGTTCCGAGGCCATGTCTGTACATGCTAGGCTCGTCAAGTCAAACCCAAGTATTTCCGCGTGTGCAAAACTGGCTTGCACCCTTGTATGTGAACGTAGAGTTTATAGCACTCGATCATCACGAGGTGCTTGAACACGACGAACTTTCGCAAGGTGCATACATGGGGAGAACACAATTTTATCTTGATCTTTAAGTGAGGAATGATCTTATAATGCTACCATCGTGATCTAAGCATAATAAGATACATAAAAGGATAAACATCACATGCATATGATTTTATGTGACATGGTATAGCCAATCTCCGCGCAACGATCTCCATCTTGTGCGTGCCAGCATGATCTCCATCACTCCACCATGATTGCCTCCACCAAGAATAGCAACTACAACTATTGCCAACTACTTAGCGATAAAGTAAAGCTATTACATGGCGTATAAGAAGTTGACACACAGGTCATACACAATTATAAAGACAACTATATGGCTCCTGCCGGTTGTGTACTATTCGACATTCAAGTCGTGAAATATTACAAAACATGATCATTGCATACAACATACACATCATATCTTGGGCCATACCATTTCACAGAAACACTCCCTGCAAAAACAAGTTAGACGCCTCTACTTTGTTGTTGCATGTTTTACGTGGCTTATGGGAGTAACAAGCTAAGAACAATTCTTACCTACGGAAAGCCACAACGGTGATATTATGGTTGCCAACATCCGGTGTAAATCCCATGACAACTATAGTGAGAGAAACTGGCATCCACCAGCCGCATGTGTGGAACAAGCCACACGTCAAGTGCGGAGCCGGTCTCGCGAATGAGGTCGCGTAAAGTTGGCCTGGACCGCTTCGATCTCACTATCCCGCGTCATAAGAAGTACACAACAAGAGGCTTGCAACAAAAAACATCAACGCCCGCAACAAGCATGTTGTGTTCTACTCGTGAAACACATCTACGCATAGATCTAGCTCTGATACCACTGAAGGGTTTCGCAGCATAGTAAATCAAAAAAATTCTACGGATGCGAACGGGAAAGCCAAGATATAATCTAGGAGATGCAATCAACGAGAGGGATAGATGAGATCTTCATACCCTTGAAGAAATCGCACAGCGGAATGTTCAATAGAACGTGGTTGATGTAGTCGTACTAGCCTCCTCCTCCTCGCGATCCGATCCGATCCAACACCGCAAGTGGCGACGCCTCCGAGAGATGCACATGTACGGCACCGTGACGTCTCCTCCTTCCTCGGTCTATCAAGTGGGGTGGGGAGATAGATTGTATCTACAACACGACGGCGTGGTGCTATGGTGGAGAGTTTCTGCGACAGGGCTTCGCCTACGCGCAGTCGGGAGAGAGAGAAAGAGGGCAGCAGTATGGCGGCTAGGGTTGAAGGAGTGGGGGGAGGAGGGTGCACCCCTGCCCTCTTTATATAGAGGGCTGGACAGCCCCCTTGGCCTCTCCTCCAAGCCCTAGGGCGGCGGCCCCAAGGGTTGGAGTGGGGGGCAAGTTTCCCCTCCCTTCTAGAAGGTCCCCTAGGGTTTCCCCTAGGGTTTTGGCCGGCTGGGCCTTTGGGGCCTTGTGGCCCTGGCCCAATGCGGCCAGGGCACTCCCTCGTAGGACCACGCCCCCTTCCGACAAGTGGGGCCACGTTGGTCCCACTCCGGAAGCTTCTAGAACCTTCCAGTACAATACCGAACATTCCAAAACAATTCCGAAATCCAAAAACTGCTTTCCTTTATATGAATCTTCTTCTCCGGACCATTCCGGAACCTCTCGTGATGTCCTAGATCCCATCCGAGACTCCGAACAAAAACTCATAAACCATTTATCCATTCTATCCTAGCGTCGAGGCACATTAAGTGTGTGACCCTACGGGTTCGAGAATATGCAGACATGATCTTCTATCAATAATCAACAACGGAATCTGGAAACCCATATTGCCTCCCACATATTCATCGATGATCATATCGGATGAACCAAGATGCCAGGATTCAATTAATCCCATATTTATATTCCCTTCGTCACGCGATATTTTACTTGCCTGAGATTCGATCGTTGGTATCGGCATACCTAGTTCAATCTCGTTCACAGCAAGTACTTTACTCGTTCCGTAATCCGATATCACTTTGTGATCAACTCCTTAACCACGTGCTTGCAAGCGGTGTTGATATCGATTACCGAGTGGGCCCGAAGTATATCTCTCCGACTTGGGAGGGACAAATCCCATCTCGATACATACAACCCAACAAGTACTTTCCGATCACCTGAGAGACACCTTTATGATCACCCTCTCATGGATGACGTTTGATGACCTCAAAGCTTTCTTCCGATACCAGGGAGTTGCATTATCTCATGGTCTAAGGAATACAATATTTGACATAAGAAAAGCTTCGCAGAGATGAACACGATGACACGATCTAATTGCTCTGCTTGATTTGGGTATGTCCATCATATCATTCTCCCAATGACATGATCTCATTATTAATCGACAACTCATGTCTATGGTTAGGAAACCTTAACCATCATTAATCAATGAGCTAGTCCATAGAGGCGTACTAGGGACACGGTGTTTGTTCATAAACCACACAAGTATCAAAGTTTTCGCTTAATATAATTCTAGCATGGAATATAAACTTTATCATGAACAAGAATTATAACAATAACATCTTTATTATTGCCTCTAGGGCATAATTCCAACAGGAGCAAGTCATGCTACAACAATAATCACTAATACTAATGTCAAAACAACACCTAGCATGGCATGGTAAAGTCTAAGTCATAGTCAATGCAAGCTTCTCTTGCACTTCCAAGCAAGAACTTTCTACTCCTTTCCAACACCAATCAACTTATTTGAAACAACACAGCGAGAACGGGGGTACAAACTACTTTATTCAATGAAACTAAACAAACTAAGAAAAGCAAACGAAAACTAAGACACTCCAAGAAAAACACAAAAGTGCATGAAACAATAAAAACGAAGTGTCTAGAAAGACCTGAGCTTTTTATTGATGAAGAAGGGGATGCCTTGGGGATCCCCAAGCTTTGACGCTTGTAACTCTTGCATATTTCTTGGGGTGACACCATGGTGGCATCCCCAAGCTTTATCTTTTGTCCATTCTTCATATCATTACATCATTCTCTCTCTAGACCTGAAATTTTTTCTTCATACAAAACTTCATACAATCTTCATTAGAAACATTAGTGTATTCAAAAGATAATAGACCTTTGGGTTTAGCTTTAGAACAACAAAACTTTCACTAAAAACACAAGCTACTGAAGCAACTTCCTTTAAAAATCTCAATTCCCCAAAAGAGAACTCAAAAAGAAATCGATAAGAAGCAAATGCAAATAATGGCAGAAACCTGTCAAAACAGACCAGCAGGTAGAAACCGATTTTTTAGAAGATCTTCTGTTGCTCAAATCAAAAAGTGTTGAACTAAGTGGAGGACAGAAATCTGTTTCGGGACAGCAACTCCCCAAATCTTACTTCCCTCTCATTAGAGGTCATTCTTGGAACAAAAATTAAACAAAAAAGGATAAAGAGAGGTCATTACTGAAGTAATAACTTCCAAGACTCAAGGAAACTCTTGGGTTATCTCCCAACAAGTACTTTTCTTTAACGCCTTTAAGTTAGGCACAAGAAGCAAGAAAATCAAGTATTTTCAAATGAGGAGTGATTAACTCTCTTGCTCCTTGCTTTCTTACCTTTCTTCTTCTCTTTAGATAATATATGATTCCTTACTAGAGGAGCAAAATGTATAATGCCTTTTCCCACATCTATTATTGCTCCAAGGTGTTTCAGTAGGGATCTTTCGAGTGTAATTTGTCCGTTGCCTACACATTCAATAACAAGATAATCAGTAGACACCATTTTCCCTGAGATTTTTGTAATCACACCTTCATCTATTCCAATGGGTAATAAAGTGGCATTATTAGTAAGAGATATCTCCTCTCCTCCTTTAGAAAGTCCCCAAAGACTCATAAATATCTTTAGGCATAAGGAAAAATTCAGACATGATATCACAACGAGCATCAAAAGTTGCACTATTTATAGTGACTTTGATTGTGGGAAACCACTTTGAAGGCTCAGAATTCATTGGAACATAATTATAGTACTCCCTAAGTGTGTGATAGCAACTATTCATAGCAGCAGTACTAGACTCAAGAGTGTTCAAACTAGAAAAAATATCTATGAAAGAGGAATCAGACTTGCCAGGAGTATTATAAATTATAATCAATTTCTTCATGGCATCAAAATCTTCATCCTCAGTACATTGAAAAATATCTTTCTTAGCCACAGCATCCAAAGCATATCTATAACAAAGAGCAATACCGTGATAGAAACTATTAATAACCAAGCTAAGACTCATCTTAGGCTCAGTTTCCCTTTGTAAAGTGGAGATTCTAGACCAAGCTTCCTTAAAACTCTCTTCACTTTTTTGCTTAAAAGTAGAGATATCTTCCATAGGTGTAATAGAGATTGGACCAAAACCATACATGGTAGAAACTAGGACAGGAACTAATTTTTTTGTGTTTTTGAATAGAGAAAGCAAACCAAACTAAACTATTTTTTTGGAGTTTTTGATAAAAAGAGGCAAACAAAACCAAGCAAAATAAACTAAGAAAAATAAAAAATAAGTAAAGATGAAGGAAGTTGAGGACTACCCTTGTGAAGGCGTCCTTATCCTCCCCGGCAACGGCGCCAGAAAAACTTGATGGCGCCCGGTATTGGGAGCGTTTCGTTGGAAACCCCAAGAGCAAGGTGTGATGAGCACAGCAGCAAGTCTTCCCTCAGTAGAGACCGAGGTTATCGAACCAGAAGGAGGAAGGAAACGTCTCAAAGGTGTTGCAAGCAACATGGAAACCTGCACAACACAAACTCAAGACTTTGTCCCAACGAACAGTGAGGTTGTAAAGCTCACCGGTTTGCTGTAACAAAGGATTAACTGTATTGTGTGGAAGGTGATGATGGTTTGCAGCAAGTAAATAGTAATAGTGGAAGATGTATTAATGGTAAAGATTGGACCGGGGTCCATATTTCACTAGAGGTGCTCTCCTTAGATAAACAACATGGCATGAAGGGTAAACAAATTACAGCAGGGCAATTGGCAGGAACTGAGCAAGGCATAACAATGCAATACTAGACAAAAAGATCCTATGAGATTCGATTGGGCAATACAACAATATACATAGACCGCCATCCAATTGCATCTATGACTAGAAGTCCACCTTCAGGTTATCATCCGAACCCCCTCCAGTATTAAGTTTCAAGCAACAGGCAACTGCTTTAATAAAAGTGTGTAAGGTAAACAATCCACTTGTTCCATGAACAAGAGACCGTTGTTTTCTCCCTAGTGGAAACAACACATCTACAACCGAAGATATTTCTGTCACTTCCCTTAGAAACTAGAGGCATGAACCCACTATCGAGCATAAATACCCCCTCTTGGAGTCACTAGCAACTACTTGGCCAAGATAGCTACTAACAACAGATATCATGCAAGATCACAAACAACACAGACATGATAGAATCAAATATACAAAACCATTAATCAATCTGACATAGTAATCTCAATATCCATCGGATCCTTGCAAACACAACATGCATGATTACAAATATATTATATCTTGATCATGAACGGAGCTCACAAGATCTATACATGAAAGCACAAGGAGGAGATACAACCATCTAGCTACTACATGGACCCGTAGTCCAAGGTGGAACTACTCACGCTTCATACCGGAGAAGAAGGCCTCCAGGATGATCTCCCCTCCGGCAGGGTGCCGGGAAGAACTTCAGATCCCCCCGATCTAGGTACGATGATGGTGGCGTCTACAGATGATTTCGTGGAGTTTTGATCGGGTGCCTATGGTTTCTGCATTGGGGGCTTCTTATAGGTTAAGAGGAAGGCCGAGGGGGTGCCCGAGGAGGCTGCACCCCACCCCCAGGCGCGGGGTGGGCCCTCCCGCACGGCCAGGGGGTGTGGCCCCCTCGAGGCCCTCCTCCTTCTCTCCTCTGGACTTCGTGTTGCCCACGGTAAAATATTGACTTTGGCTTTTGTCCCGTCCAATTCCGAAAATATTGATTTTCTGCCTTTCTGGAACCAAAAACAGAAGAAAAGTGGAAAATGGCACTATGGCAACTTGTTAATAGGTTAGTACCAGAAAACATATAAAAACACCTTAAAGTGTAGACAAAGCAAAGCAAAGTAGACACTAAACAAGCATGGAACATCAAAAATTATAGATACGTTTCTGACATATCATAGTGCTAAACATAAAACTTGATCGCTTTAGATGGGAACACTTGGTGAAAATGGTTATGAAAACCATAGAATGATGAGTCATTCTAATGAGATGTTTTGACATGTGTTGTTGAACACCAAATGATTTGATGATGAAAATGTTGAGACATGAGCCTTAGCCCTTTATAAAACTGATGGTTGTGTTCGGATGCGATACCATTCCAATGGTTACCGTACAACCACAATACCCGAATTTGGGTAGGGCTTGACTGGAAGTTTATATATCTTAGTATGGGTTCCCTTGCGGCCGAGGTTTGATAAGAGGCTACCTCATGATGATCGTCCACCTGTGCAGTTCCCAAGATGACAGATGGTCATGGTTGGGAGGCCAAACTCATAGGAGAGGTGCCTATACTAGGGTGTGTAATTGAAAGGTTAGGATTGATTATCCGCATACTGAGTATGGTGATTCAGGATTGTTCCTAACGTATGTATCGAATGTTGTGGTGAAAGTGTACCACCTCTGTAGAGTGTCAAACTATTCGAATAGCCGCGTCCGTGGTTATGGACAGTTGGAGTGGCCATACTGTTCCGTCGTTAGATGTTTTCATAATGACTTGGGCAATGAATCATGACTTTGACTTGACCACAACAGGGTTGTGATATGACACTTAAGTTCCCACTTAGGTGTTATAAAATGTAACATCCCTAAAATCATGATTTCAAAGATTGCATATCATTCATGCATGCATATAGAATTGAGATCAATTTCAAAACTCATTTCAGAAAAACAGAAGCACATAGTGCTATCATTTTATGTGAGCAAACTTAAATCAAATGGCCATCCCCATTTGAGAGTTTGAATGTTTTAAACCTAGATTGTTTGTCTTCATTGTTGAATGGATTGAGTGTGGAATTTGAACCAAGCTCTACAAAAATGGAAATGGTTTCAAAAACCATTTTTCAAACATTTGCAAACAAGTGCAAAGTTCCTGTTATTTTGTTTCTCCAAAATGACCAAGCCTTTACCAAAGTAACCACTTGGTTTTATGCCTAGATTTGAGACTGTTGCACACTACAAAAACCCTAGAAAGATTTGAATTCAAAAGGAGTTTGAATTCATTTAAAAACCATTCCTGAAAATCAAAAACAGAAAAAGAAAAAGAAATAAACAAAAGAAAAGGGCCAGGCACTCCTATTCTAGCCCAGCAGCAGAACCGGCCAACTAGCCCACCCGGCCACTCTCTCGCTCGCTCGCACACGCAGACGCACCCACGCGGTCGCTGACACTCGGACCCAACCCCCTCTCCGTCTCACTCACTGACTGGTGGACCTCGCCAGCTCACCCTCGTCTTTCCCAAATCGCGCCCGACCCCGTCGCCTGCCGTTTCCTCCGCCCATCACTGCCGCGATTGATTCTTCGCTTAATTGCCCTTGATTCCGCGCTTAATCGCCGCTCCCCTCTCGCCTACAAAACCCCCTCTGCACCGCGGTCATTTTCCCCCACTCTCCTCGCTCACTCCGCCACCAGGCTGCGCGCATTTGACCTCGAAACCCCGCAGTACCGACGACTCTGGCGACTAATTCCGGTGAGCCTCGACCGCCCCCATCTCTCTGATTCAAACTATCACGTCCAGCATGATCTTGTGCATCTGCTGACGCCTCTGGTTTGCTTGCTCATGACCCAGGTCGTCGTTTCCGTTCACGCCCGCAACCACCAGCGCCGCCGCTCGACTCCGGCGAGCAATAGCGGTAAGTCCCGAGCGCCCCTTGCCCCCTCTTGCATACGAGGATGTTCGCCTTTGTCTTGTGCATCTCCTAATCCCTTTGGTTCGTGCTAGGGCGACGCAAAACCTCGGCAACCAACTTGACAGCAACCTCCCGACGCCGCGCACGACTCCGACGAGCTCCAGCAGCCCCTGCCGTGCGCCCCTTGCCCAGCCACCACCACGTTGAGCTTCGCCTCGACCTTGCGGATCTGGTAAGCACACACTTTCCTCCCCGAGCGATCTAGAATGCTAGCGCCGCCGCTGACAGAGCGCTCCGCCGCTCGCCGTCGCCGCGCGCCGCCAGAACGTGGTCGCTTGATCGAGAGCCCTTGGATCTAGATCCAACGCGTGCGATAGAACCACTTAGCGAAGCGGTATGTTTAGATCTGAACCATGCATCGTTAGTTAGATCCTACGGCTCACGAGCATGATCCGGAGCGAAGCGGTACGCGCCAGTAAGAATATGATGCGTGGCTAGGGTTTGATTCAAAAAACAGATTTGAAATCAGATTTAGATCCAAAATTGAAATGGCTATAACTTTTGAATCCCACGTTAGATTTTTGCAAATTTTATACCGTTGGAATAAGGGAGACGATCCCTTTATGATTATGTAATGTGTTTAGTGAAAAGTTTCTGTTAAAATGACTTTTTATGCAGAAACTTGTTTATGACTATTTTGAGTATAGAATTTGTTTAGTAATTTGTTTTAGTGCTAATTAAGTTTGGTTTAGCAAGTTTTTGACTTAGTTGTGTTTCAGTATCTTGCACTTGCTTGGTTGGACTTTAAAATCATCACTTAGCATTCTTGCATGCATGCATACATATTTTTGTTTGTTTATGAATTGTATGTGATGGTGGTTATAATCTTTGTGTAGATTTTGGTGCTAGTGATTGTGATTATGAAGAGTGCTACTCTCCCCATTACCAAGGCAAGTGGTACTTCATGAATATTCCATCCCTATATTTTGTACAAGCATTAGAAATATTTTGCTAAGTCTTGCATGTCACTATTTTGCCAAATGCTATGTTGGGAAATCCTATGTAGTTATAGAATTGCTAGGAAATTCCTAAGTTAAGATACTATGCCATGCTTAGTCTAGCTAGTAGCAAACAAGGGTTGGTAAAGTATATACATGATATGATGAAAATATTTCTAAGTCTTTGGACTTATGTTTTTCTTAATAAAACAACTAAGTCAATGAATCTCCTGGGTGGAATGGGACTTGAATGGTGGTTTTTGGTTGAGTGGTTACACAAGGCCCATGGACATGTTTTACCTTGTGTATCTCACTTGTGGTATGCCACCCAGGCACAAAGGGATTTTAGAGGCCAAGTGTTGAGAAGCTTATAGTGCAGCCACTTGGCGATATGGGCTCTGCCTGGATCACATAAGTTGCTAGAACTTAGCCATTTGGACAGTTGGTGGTAGTGGGAATGATAGGTTGGAGCGCGTCCATTTGGTCTAAGGAAAGGCTTCTGAAAGGTCCTCTCTTGGGAAACCAAGTCTGGTGGGGAAAGTGCACAACCTCTGCAGATGGAAAATCTAAGTACTTAGCCAAGTCCATGGCAATGGACAACTTGAGCATCAAGACATGGAAGCTATCAAGAATCTCATCACTCCAACTTCTAAGTAAAAACTTGTGGGAAACAAGGGTGAAGGACCCCAATGTCTATTGGTGGTTTCTTGGGAAATGTTTTGACAAAGAAAAACTTAGTGATTTCAACTAATAGGAAAAACCTATTTTGAGCAAAGCAAGCCAAGCTACACTTAGCCAAAATTCATATAGTAATATAGACCACTTAAAATTTACTAAGGTATCACTTGCCAATACTATTCCAAAGTATTGACCCACTGTGGCTGTAACTTGTGATGTTGCAGGTTACTCCGATGATGATTAGGTGTCATGAGTCTACACTCAACATGCTTGCCTGTGGCACATGAAGATGAAGACTTATGTTTATTTACTTATTCCAAACTCTTGTATTAGGCATGTGGCCTTGAGTTGTAAAAGACTATGTTTTATCTCTGGAATGGATGTAATAAATGACCTTTGTATCTGTGTACTTCATCTTAAACTGTGGATGCTAGCAATGATCCAGGGACTAGCATTGCAATCACAGGGATCCTTTTCCTTTACAAAGGAGGGATCTTACAGATGGTATCAGAGCACTGTGTTGCCTGTAGGATTATGACCCTAGGATTGGAAACCACTAAGGAAAAAATTTCAACTACTTCTACACTTGTCTATTCTTCTCGTAAACTTTTCTAATCTTCTCATTCTCATCTATATTTGTAGATGAACTCCATCAACGAAGCCGTAAGACAAGGACCATTCATGACCATGACCTTGGAGTGTGAGATTGAGTTTCCCAATATTCTCAAGGACCTCATGGTGGCAATGGAAATACATGGTGCAGCTGTGTACAAAGGCTTTCCAGTGAAGGATGAAGGAGTTGAGTACTGGTGGGTGCAAATTCACTTGTACAAAAACAAGGAAGACAACCACAAAGAAAAAGGATTCTGCATGTACACCAACACTGTGGTGCACACCACATTCTTTGAGTCAGCAAGAGAAGCAGCTTGGAGGACTATCAAAGAACTTAGTGCTAGAGTCAAGTGCAGAATACTCAACCTCCAAAAAGACTTAGAGAAAGAGAAGGAACATACCCAAGAGTTGGAAGCCACCAACCAAACCTTAAGAGGAGATATTATAGACTTAGTGATGGAATCATGTGAGCAAGATAGGCTGATTGCCTCTAGGAACATTGTGTTAGCCAACAGATCCAGTGAGATAGGATTGTAAACGTACTTCGTTAGTTGGACCACCACTTATCACCTTATTTTCCAAAATGATACCTTAAATAAGTTTGGACCTTGGTTGATGTAATGGATTCATGTATGCATGACTTGTGTGATTTTGTGTTCCAAGGATATGTATGAGATGTTTGTATTTGTTTTATCTTAAATTGTGTTGTTCTAACTTTTCTATCTTATAAATAGATGCCTATTACCATCAGCACTGTTGAGGAGTTCCAGGTTACCCGCTTTGGTCCTCGTATCGTTGAGCTTACCACCTTGCTCAATCTCCCTATTCCCACCATCATGGTGCATCCACTCACCAAGTTCGAGAGGAAGGACCTCTGGGGCTTCAAGGTGAACCAGCCCGGACGCCAGACAGAGCCTACTATGGAGGCCATCGTCTTCAAGCTTATGCACGATGACAGGGAGAGAGGCATGGAGGTAGTTATGCAGGACCTGATAGGACGTCTGCTAGGACGACACTCCCGACAGGTTAGAGGCACCCACTTCCACGTCTTCGGAAGACGTGATGAGGATGGAGAGTCCATCGACTTCGAGGACGACTCGAGGGACGCAGCAGAGCCGATACGTTTGTATCTCCAGGACTTAGAGTCTCTCATTAGGCACGTGGACACGGACAGGACCAATGTCATGCTCAGCAATGACGAGCTCCAGGTGCAGCTTCGCGAGAAGGACAAGCTTTTCGCACAGCAGGACGAGATAGTCAAGGAAATGGAGGCGAAGTTCGAGACCCAGGACCGGAAGTTCAAGAGTTAGGAGAAACGTGTCCAGGATAGGAACAAGAAGATCCGGGACATGACTGAAGAACTGCAGCCCAAGGACTTCGAGCTAGAGCAGCAGCAGACGGTGATAGAGAGGCTTCGTTCTCAGAAGAGGGCTCTCAAAGCCAAGATTGAGTCCTTGACCACTACCATTGAGGAGAACAAGACTGCGATGGAGAACGCATGTCTTACCTTTGTCGAGGAGGAGATTGATGCTGATGAGTAGACTTGACTACTCGTTTATCTTTTATTATCGTACTTGTTATGTGAACTTGTTATTGGACCATCCGACATGTGGATGGCTTGCCACTTGTGTGTTTTACTTTGTGAACTTGTTATCTTGTTGTTGAACTTTTATCTTTGTGTTGCATGCTATGTGTTTGCTTATGTGATGTAATGTGCATGAAAACATCTATGGGTATCTCATTCTTATCTCTATTTGAACAAACCACAGATGCCTCCCCGTCGCGCAAACCCCAACCCCAACAACAACAACAACATCACACCAGAAATGCAACAAATGATGACTGCTCAAACACAGCTCATGCAGATGATGACAACATTCATTCAGAACCAAAACAACAACAACAACAACAACCCCAATAACAACAACAACCCTCCGGGCTTTGATATGCTCACCAGATTTTTGCGATTGAGGCCAGCTAAGTTCTCGGGGACGACTGATCCCATGGTGGCCAATGATTGGCTACATTCTGTAAACAAGGACTTAGTAACCGTGGGCTGCACAGATGCTGAAAAAGTCAGATTTGCAGCACATCTGCTGGAAGGGCCAGCCGCCACTTGGTGGGACAACTTTCAGATCACCACTCCTATAGATGAGGTGACTTGGGCTATCTTTGAGGATGGCTTTTGCACCGCTCATATCTCGTCAGGAATAATGAGCCTGAAAAAGAAAGAGTTCCACAATCTGAAGCAGCGCCACCGCAGCGTGGCTGAATACATTGAAGAGTTCAACAATCTGGCGCGTTATGCACCGGATGAGGTTGACACAGATGCCAAGAGAAAGGAAAAATTTCTGGAAGGCCTGAATGATGAGCTGAATCTGCAATTGGCTGTGGCATACGTTCCCACTTATCAGTCGCTCTGTGACAAGGCTGCTATATTGGAGAACAAAATGAAGCAAGTCGAGAGTAGAAAGAGAAAGCACTCCGACAAGCACAGCTCGGGGTCGTCTCACAAACGATCTCACTATGATGACAGTGGAAGCTCAGGATCCCACAAGCATGGGAAATTCAACAAGCACCACAACCACAACCGTCATGACAACAAGCATCATCGCAGTCATGACAATGACAAGTACAAGAACCACAAGAGTGGACATAAGAGCCACCACAGTGGTAATGGTAGTGGGAGGGGAAGTCAGCCTGCTAAGAGAGACATCAGTCAGGTTGAATGCTTCAAATGCAAGAAGATGGGACACTATGCAAATGAGTGCCCCAAAAATAAAGTTGAAGGACCTGTCAAGCCCAATCCTTTCCAGAAAGGACAGGTGAACCACATCAGTGTGGAGGAGGTCTATGAGGAGCCTGACGCTGTTGCTGGTAAGTTCAGACTCAATTCTATTCCAGCATTTGTTCTTTTTGATACTGGAGCATCGCATTCATTCATATCAAAAGCATTTGTTGATAGAAATGGGTTTCCGTCTGAAAACATTGGGTGTCCAATAAAAGTTAGTTCTCCGGGTGGAGAAATGATAGTAAGTCTTGGATGCCAGGATCTAGTAATAGAATTTGGAAAACATAAGTTTCCAGTGAGTCCGATAATCCTAGACTCCCAAGGACTGGACGTAATTTTGGGAATTGATTGGATGGCTAAGTATGAAGGAGTACTGGATTGTGCTAATCGTACTATTGCACTCACAACCCCGGAAAGAAAAAGAATTAAATTCAAGTCAAACTTTGAATCCAAAGGAAGTAAGCTAAATTCTCTTAAGGGGGTTAGCATGGACAGTGTGCCAATTGTGTGTGTGAGTATCTGGATGTATTTCCGGAAGAATTACCAGGAATGCCACCGGATAGAGATGTGGAATTTCTGATAGATTTGGTACCAGGTTCTGGACCAATAGCAAAGAGACCGTATAAAATGTCAGTTGATGAACTGAAAGAGCTCAAGAAGCAACTAGGAGAATAGTTGCAGAAAGGATTTATTCGACCAAGTTCTTCATCTTGGGGAGCCCCAGTTTTGTTCGTGGAGAAAAAGGATAGAAGTCAAAGTTATGCATAGATTACCGTTCACTCAACGAGGTAACTATCAAGAACAAATATCCTTTGCCTAGAATCAATGACTTGTTTGATCAGCTAGAAGGAGCATGTGTGTTCTCAAAGATTGATCTCCGGTCAGGCTATTTTCAACTCAAGATAAGGGAACAAGACATACCTAAAACAGCATTCACCACAAGGTATGGATTGTATGAGTATACCGTAATGCCTTTCGGCTTGACCAATGCTCCAGCATACTTCATGAATATGATGAACAAGGTGTTCATGGAATTTCTTGACAAGTTTGTTGTCGTTTTCATCGATGAAATCTTAGTCTACTCCAAGAGCAAAGAGGAACATGAAGGACATTTGCGTTTGATACTTGAGAAATTAAGAGAGCATAAACTTTATGCCAAATTCAGCAAGTGTGAGTTCTGGTTAGAAGAAGTTGGTTTTCTTGGTCATGTTATGACAAAGGATGGTGTAGCAGTTGATCCTGCTAAGGTCTCAGCTGTGACTGAATGGGAATCTCCCAAGTCTGTGAAAGAAGTTCGTAGTTTCCTTGGCTTAGCAGGTTACTACAGAAGATTCATCGAAAATTTCTCAAAGGTTGCTAAGCCAATGACTGAATTGTTAAAGAAAGACAAGAAGTTTGCTTGGTCTAAAGGTTGTGAACTCAGCTTTCAGGAATTGAAGAAGAGACTTGTGACAGCACCAGTTCTATGTCTGCAAGATTTGGAAAAAGATTTCCAAGTATATTGTGATGCGTCTCATCAAGGTTTGGGTGCAGTACTTATGCAAGACGGTAAAGTTGTGGCTTATGCCTCGAGACAACTCAAAACTCATGAAGTAAACTATCCTACTCATGATTTGGAGTTAGCCTCTGTCGTCCATGCACTCAAAACATGGAGACATTACCTTTTGGGAAAGCGTTGTGAAGTGTTCACGGATCACAAAAGTTTGAAGTATATCTTCACCCAGAAGGAAATTAATATGAGACAAAAAAGATGGCTAGAGCTTATCAAAGACTATGACTTAAGTTTGCAATATCACCCCGGTAAAGCAAATGTTGTAGCAGATGCTCTAAGTCGTAAGGTATTTGTGAATGGCCTTACCAAAGGAGAATTACCGGATGATTTGTGTACCCAATTCAGAAAACTCAGATTGGAGATTGTTCCTGAAGGACATCTCATGTCTTTAGATGTTCAACCCACTTTATTGGACAAGATCCGAGAAGCTCAGAAGATGGATAAGGAAATTGAGGAGATTAAGGAAAAGATTGGCCAGGGGAAAGCTAAAAATTTCCATGAAGACGAACAAGGTACTTTATGGCATGGGAAACGTATCTGTGTTCCACAAGATCCGGAGTTGTGGAAACTAATTCTGCAAGAAGCACACAACTCTCCGTATTCTATTCACCCGGGTAACACCAAAATGTACATGGACATGAAAGAAAGATTTTGGTGGAATAATCTCAATAGGGACATCGCCGAACATATTGCTTTGTGTGATGTGTGTAGTAGAGTGAAAGCGGAGCATCAGAAACCAGCAGGTTTGCTTCAACCACTACCTATTCCTGATTGGAAGTGGGACAAGATTGGTATGGATTTCATTACCGGACTACCAAGGACCAGATCAGGATATGATTCCATATGGGTAGTAGTGGATCGCCTAACTAAAGTGGCTCATTTCATACCCGTGAAGACAACTTATACAAGTTCCAAGTTAGCCAAAACCTACATGAGTAGAATTGTATGTCTACATGGTGTGCCCAAGAGTATTGTATCTGATAGGGGAACTCAATTCACTTCCCATTTTTGGATACAGCTACATGAGTCATTGGGAACGAGGTTGGAATTCAGTACTGCTTTTCATCCTCAAACCGATGGACAAACGGAAAGGACTAATCAAATTCTGGAAGACATGTTGAGGGCATGTGCCCTAGACTATGGAGCCAGTTGGGATGAAAGTCTGCCTTACGCAGAATTTTCTTCTAACAACAGCTATCAAGCCAGCATTGAGATGGCACCGTTTGAGTTTCTCTACGGAAGAAAGTGTACCACCCCATTGTTATGGAATGGTGTGGGAGAAAGAAGTTTATTCGGGCCAGAACTTATCAAAGAAGCCGAAGAGAAGGTCAAATTGGTTAAGGACAGGTTGAAGATAGCACAGTCCCGACAGAAAAGCTACGCAGATCCTAAGCGTAGAGAAGTCATCTACGAAGTGGGTGATAGAGCCTATCTTAGAGTGTCACCACTTCGCGGAGTGAAGAGATTCGGAGTCAAAGGAAAATTGGCACCAAGATATGTTGGGCCATTCAAGATTTTGAGTCGCAAAGGAGAAGTTGCCTATGAAATAGAACTACCAGAATCTCTGTCAGCTGTCCATAATGTGTTTCATGTGAGTCAGCTTAAGAAATGTCACCCAGAAATGGAAGAAACTTCTTTGAAGGATACTATACCTTTGGAGGAGGTTCAACTAGAAAGTGATCTCACTTATGAAGAGAAACCTATCAAGATTCTTGAGACTGCAGAAAGAGTCACAAGGACAAAGACTATCAAGTTTTGCAAAGTGCAGTGGAATCATCATTCCGAAGAGGAAGCAACATGGGAAAGAGAAGATGATCTTCGGAAAGACCACCCTCACCTATTTGCTAGCCAATCCGAATCTCGAGGGCGAGATTCACCTTAAGGGGGTTAGATTTGTAACATCCCTAAAATCATGATTTCAAAGATTGCATATCATTCATGCATGCATATAGAATTGAGATCAATTTCAAAACTCATTTCAGAAAAACAGAAGCACATAGTGCTATCATTTTATGTGAGCAAACTTAAATCAAATGGCCATCCCCATTTGAGAGTTTGAATGTTTTAAACCTATATTGTTTGTCTTCCTTGTTGAATGGATTGAGTGTGGAATTTGAACCAAGCTCTACAAAAATGGAAATGGTTTCAAAAACCATTTTTCAAACATTTGCAAACAAGTGCAAAGTTCCTGTTATTTTGTTTCTCCAAAATGACCAAGCCTTTACCAAAGTAACCACTTGGTTTTATGCCTAGATTTGAGACTGTTGCACACTACAAAAAACCCAGAAAGATTTGAATTCAAAAGGAGTTTGAATTCATTTAAAAACCATTCTTGAAAATCAAAAACAGAAAAATAAAAAGGAATAAACAAAAGAAAAGGGCCAGGCGCTCCTATTCTATCCCAGCAGCAGAACCGGCCCAACTAGCCCACCCAGCCACTCTCTCGCTCGCTCGCACGCGCAGACGCACCCACGCGGTCGCTGACACTCGGACCCCACCCCCTCTCCGTCTCACTCACTGACTGGTGGACCTCGCCAGCTCACCCTCGTCTTCCCCAAATCGTGCCCGACCTCGTCGCCGGCCGTTTCCTCCGCCCATCACTGCCGCGATTGTTTCTTCGCTTAATTGCCCTTGATTCCGCGCTTAATCGCCGCTCCCCTCTCGCCTAAAAAACCCCCTCTGCACCGCGGTCATTTTCCCCCACTCTCCTCGCTCACTCCGCCACCAGGCTGCGCGCATTTGACCTCGAAACCCCGCAGTACCGACGACTCCGGCGACTAATTCCGGTGAGCCTCGACCGCCCCCATATCTCTGGTTCAAACTATCACGTTCAACATGATCTTGTGCATCTGCTGACGCCTCTGGTTTGCTGGCTCATGACCCAGGTCGTCATTTCCGTTCACGCCCGCAACCACCAGCGCCGCCACTCGACTCCGGCGAGCAATAGCGGTAAGTCCCGAGCGCCCCTTGCCCCCTCTTGCATACGAGGATGTTCGCCTTCGTCTTGTGCATCTCCTAATCCCTTTGGTTCGTGCTAGGGCGACGCAAAACCTCGGCAACCAACTCGACAGCAACCTCCCGACGCCGCGCACGACTCCGACGAGCTCCAGCAGCCGCTGCCGTGCGCCCCTTGCCCAGCCACCACCACGTTGAGCTTCGCCTCGACCTTGCGGATCTGGTAAGCACACCCTTTCCTCCCCGAGCGATCTAGAATGCTAGCGCCGCCGCTCGCCGTCGCCGCACGCCGCCAGAACGTGGTCGCTTGATCGAGAGCCCTTGGATCTAGATCCAACGCGTGCGATAGAACCACTTAGCAAAGCGGTATGTTTAGATCTGAACCGTGCATCGTTAGTTAGATCCTACGGCTCACGAGCGTGATCCGGAGCGAAGCGGTACGCGCCAGTAAGAATATGACGCGTGGCTAGGGTTTGATTCAAAAACAGATTTGAAATCAGATTTAGATCCAAAATTGAAATGGCTATAACTTTTGAATCCCACGTTAGATTTTTGCAAATTTTATACCGTTGGAATCAGGGAGACGAGACCTTTCTGATTATGCAATGTGTTTAGTGAAAAGTTTCTGTTAAAATGACTTTTTATGCAGAAACTTGTTTAGGACTATTTTGAGTATAGAATTTGTTTAGTAATTTGTTTTAGTGCTAATTAAGTTTGGTTTAGCAAGTTTTTGACTTAGTTGTGTTTCAGTATCTTGCACTTTCTTGGTTGGACTTTAAAATCATCACTTAGCATTCTTGCATGCATGCATACATATTTTTGTTTGTATATGAATTGTATGTGATGGTGGTTATAATCTTTGTGTAGATTTTGGTGCTAGTGATTGTGATTGTGAAGAGTGCTACTCTCCCCATTACCAAGGCAAGTGGTACTTCATGAATATTCCATCCCTATATTTTGTACAAGCATTAGAAATATTTTGCTAAGTCTTGCATGTCACTATTTTGCCAAATGCTATGTTGGGAAGTCCTATGTAGTTATAGAATTGCTAGGAAATTCCTAAGTTAAGATACTATGCCATGCTTAGTCTAGCTAGTAGCAAACAAGGGTTGGTAAAGTATATGCATGCTATGATGAAAATATTTCTAAGTCTTTGGACTTATGTTTTTCTTAATAAAACAACTAAGTCAATGAATCTCCTGGGTGGAATGGGACTTGAATGGTGGTTTTTGGTTGAGTGGTTACACAAGGCCCATGGACATGGTTTACCTTGTGTATCTCACTTGTGGTATGCCACCCAGGCACAAAGGGATTTTAGAGGCCAAGTGTTGAGAAGCTTATAGTGAAGCCACTTAGCAATATGGGCTCTGCCTGGATCACATAAGTTGCTAGAACTTAGCCATTTGGACAGTTGGTGGTAGTGGGAATGATAGGTTGGAGCGCATCCATTTGGTCTAAGGAAAGGCTTCTGAAAGGTCCTGTCTTGGGAAACCAAGTCTGGTGGGGAAAGTGCACAACCTCTGCAGATGGAAAATCTAAGTACTTAGCCAAGTCCATGGCAATGGACAACTTGAGCATCAAGACATGGAAGCTATCAAGAATCTCATCACTCCAACTTCTAAGTAAAAACTTGTGGGAAACAAGGGTGAAGGACCCCAATGTCTATTGGTGGTTTCTTGGGAAATGTTTTGACAAAGAAAAACTTAGTGATTTCAACTAATAGGAAAAACCTATTTTGAGCAAAGCAAGCCAAGCTACACTTAGCCAAAATGCATATAGTAATATAGACCACTTAAAATTTACTAAGGTATCACTTGCCAATACTATTCCAAAGTATTGACCCACTGTGGCTGTAACTTGTGATGTTGCAGGTTACTCCGATGATGATTAGGTGTCATGAGTCTACACTCAACATGCTTGCCTGTGGCACATGAAGATGAAGACTTATGTTTATTTACTTATTCCAAACTCTTGTATTAGGCCTGTGGCCTTGAGTTGTAAAAGACTATGTTTTATCTCTGGAATGGATGTAATAAATGACCTTTGTATCTGTGTACTTCATCTTAAACTGTGGATGCTAGCAATGATCCAGGGACTAGCATTGCAATCACGGGGATCCTTTTCCTTTACAAAGGAGGGATCTTACATAAAACATTAAAGAAGTTTTCTTTACTTCTAAACTCAGTGAGAGATAAATCTGGCTTTTTGCAAAACAATCTAGAGCTTAGTATTCCTACTTGAACCCCTTTACCTGTTAGTGATAGTTTGCGAGTACTTAAAGAGTACTCATGGATTTGTCCCTGGCTATTTCCGTGGCCAGACTATGAGGAGGACTACCAGGATGATGGACAGCAGGAAGTCTACGACAACTAGGATCATCTTCCATCGTCAGCATTTCCTGTGACCCTGAAGATGGAGCCGCGACCATGCTACCCTTATTATTATTCCACTGTGTTGATTGTATTAAGACTGGATCATGAGATCCTTTATTTGTAAGACCTATATTATGGTTTGTAATGGATGATGGACTATGGTACCAATCTGTTATGTCTCGCAAAAATGGTAATCCTGGGATTACGATGTATGGCATAACCGGCATCTGGGATTAAAAATCCGGGTGTTGACAGGTTGGTGTTGCTCAACCTGCAAGTCATAAAGCACACGTCCTTCCTCTATAGAGAAAAGATAATTAGACAAAGGAGTGGGGTAGAGACGCCCAGCTCCAGCAATATGCAGATAATAAACACCATCTCTCCTAGTAAGCATTCCACAAGCCCTCAAAGTAGAGAAACCAACACATCGCTCACCTAGCACCGGCTATAACTCACCTAGGTCGATTCCCAATGCATTGGCAAGCACGATGACGACGCCTCCACAAGTGGTTGGTCCTTGGCTTTGGTGGGATTGGTACTCCAAGTAGCACACAAGTATTGCACCCAAGTAAAGTGACAAGTTGTCATAGTTGAAAGCAGCTTTTGCGAGGACTAAGATGTCCTCCTCATTGAGTCTTGTAAACTTATTGCGCGCCTGCAAGGTGTTAGCAATAACATAGAACAAATAGAGAATATAAGGATGTTGAATATTCTTCCCTCTGCTAACTCTAGAATTAAGCTCATTCTATTATAATAGTGTTCAGGGGGAGGTTCCATGTTGGTAAAAGCTGCGCGCAGAGCATTAGGATCATTGTTGGGTAAACCAAAACAATTGCACCATTCATCAAGTGTTAGAGAATAATTATTGTTCATGAGTCAGAAAGAAATATTATCCTCCCCATGACATGCTTTGATGGTGCTACTCAAAGAGCTAAGAAATTCAATGGTTCACCAGTGATAGGTTGGTGCATCATGGAATACAAAGGTTTTCAGGCCAACTCTATTGCAAAGTAAATTAAAATCATCAAAAATACCGAGTTGGTTCAAAGTGACGGGCAAGCCCACTTGGTTGCCTTGACTTCTCGGGTTTTGATCCTGTCGAAACGATCACGGTGGGCTTCGTTCTTGAATCGAATCCCCATGCGTTCCTGAGCTGCAACCCGAGAAGAACTATCTACGGCAAGAGCACGTGTATGGGTCCTCGTGTTCATCTTCTAAAAATAATAAAAGAGACAAATATAAAACTTTTTGATCCAACAGTAATAGTCATAGCATAATCTTCATCATAGATTACTAAAGAATCTCCTCAACATATCAATCTAGGCAAGATAATCATGGCACTTGTTCAAATATAAGTCTCACCTTAGATTGATAATGACAATAAATTAGAGAACAAATTGCAAAAAGTAATTGGAAGATCAGAGGAGAAACATACCGTAGATACTTGTGTGCGAGGAATTCGAACGAAATTGGGCAGGGGTGAAGATCCCTTGAGGTTTTGAGAGAGTTTGGAGGTAGAAGAGGGAGAAAAGGATTCTGTTTTTTATATTTTGGGTACCTCGCCAAGCGTTTAAGTGGTCGGACGCAACTATACGGTGGGAACAGGATGTTCTGGCCGTATAGTTGGTCTGCGGCAAAATTTTAGGGTTTTCCTAGGGTTTCTGTTTGGCAGCTGTAACTATACAGCGACAACTATACGGGCGAAACTTTTGTTCCCGCCGTATAGTTGGTCGTCAAACCTTCTGAACTCTGGGATGAAAAATTGTCGATGGGTAACATAACTATACGGTAGGAATTTTTATTCCCGTCGTATAGTTGGTCGTTAACCTTTCTGTACACATCAAAAAATTTCTATTTATTTGAGGATTACTTTTTAGACTGAAACTTAGCGAAACACCTTGTTTTGACAGAAAAATGACAGACTAAAATTTCGATCAACTATGTCATATATAAAACATGATTTTTTAGTACCGCTGAATCTATTCTTCTCACTGGAGTTTTCTAGCACTCTTTATTTATATAAAACTTAAACTAAAAATTTAAACCTTAATTTCTCATGGGTTGCCTCCCATGTAGAGCTCTTTTATGGTCAATAGCTTGACCTTGGTATTGCTCACTTAGGCCATATGAGTGGAACACCCACTCTGAAATAATTGGCCATCAAAGTGATGGCCTCCTTAACATCTTGCTTGGCTTTCTTTTTCCTAGGGAAATGGATAACAAAAGGATCCCGTGAAGGCAACTGGAGCTTCACGTTCCCTTCATGCAAATTTATTAAAGCCTTAATAGTTCTTAAGAAAGGATGGCCTAATATGATAGGGGCAGTAGCATCTTCAGGCATGTCAACAATAACAAAATCAATACGAGAAGGACAACCTTTAATGTAAACTAAAGTATTTTCTTTAATGCCTACTGCTTGTTTATAAGTAGAATCCGCTAGATGTAATTTTAGTTCGGTGATTTCAAAACAGCCAATATTCAACTTTTTAAAAAGACTCTTGGGAATTTTTGAAACACTTGCACCTAGATCACATAGTTCGGCTATTTCATAGTCCCAATTTAATATTAATGGTAGGCTCAAATATATCATCTAGCTTAACAGGCAATTTTTCAGCAATTTCCTTATATTCTTCTTCAAGCTCACGTACCTTTATTGCTACCTGATTAACGAAGTGTTGATACATGGCTTCTTCATTTCCTTCACTTACCGGAATCTTGACATTGATCCATTTTACAAGATCTTCAACAGTGTAGTTTGGTGAAGGAGCATTGCTATAATCAAGTTCTTCGGTCTCCTTCCTTTGGATTCTTATCATCTTGAGCTCTTCAACTGGATTAGGCTCGGATTTATCTGCAAATTTTGCTAGAATGAGAGTTTGAGTCTCGGTTATCTTACCTAGTTGTGTCTCAACGATCCTTGTTATCTTGGAGGGCCTGTAAATAATTTCTCAAACTAATAGCTTGGTTAGATAATTTACCAAGCATAGCATCATGATTCTCCGTAATTTTGACTAGAATATTGTTTTGCTCATTTTGTGAGTCCATAAAAGCTTTAAGAGTTTCTTGGAGACTAGTATTGCTTGATGCCATATTATTAGAGCTACCTGCAGGACTAGAATTTTTTTGAAAGTTTGGATTATAATTCTTCTTCCAAGCAGGGTTATAATCATTACGAGCTATGAAGTCTACTTCAATAGTTGGTTCGGGAGTAGTTCTTACCGGGGTTACTTACCTTTAACGGCTAATATAAGCTCATCCAACTTAGCATTGAGTTCTTCATTCTCTTGAGGTGTGACGGAGTTCACCTTCTTCGTGTTTGACTTTCCACATGCCATTGGGTATGGTTGTATTGCATATTGTCTAGTAGCTGCTTTGCTTCGGTAATTTGCTTACCCGTAAATGTTCCTCCAGTTGTAGTATCTAGCATAGACTTAGAAACAGGGCTAAGAGCTTTATAAAATAAATGGAGAATTAACCAATCTTCCATCCATGGTTGGGACAGTTTCTCATGCATTTTTTCATTCTCTCCCATGCAAGCGCTAGTGGCTCATGCTCTTCCTGTCTAATACCAGTAATATTAGATCTGAGTTGCATAGTCTTCGCAGGTGGAAAGAATTTAGTCATAAATAAAGAAGTACATTTCACCCATGATGCAATACTATTTATAGGCAAAGATAGCAACCATTCTTTTGCTCTTCCTCTAAGAGAGAAAGTAAACAAGCGCAACTTGACCGCATCGGGGTCAACATCTTTAATGCGCATCATATCACATATTTCATTAAAAGTATTTAAGTGCATACCTGCATCTTCTACAACAGAGCCTCCAAATTGATTCTGTTGAACCAAACTTAAATAGTGGGGCTTAATTTCATAATCTTCAGCAGCAATTGCTGGCTGAGTAATAGGAGTACGCAAATAATCATTCTTAGGAGTTGCAAGCTCCCTAAGCTTCTTTTCAGTCATACTTCCTATGTTTTTGTATTTTCTTAAACAAGTACTAATGATGATAAAGCAAGAATTAAAAATACTAACTAATTTTTTGGTTTTTCAAATTAAAACTGAAAGCAAACTAACAAAATTAAAAATGAGAATTAAAACTAGCAAGGTTCCTACTAACCTAACCTGGGTAGCTATTGCTTCCCCGGCAACGACGCTAGAAAAAGGGTTGATACCTTCGATCCAGATTACGGATGTAATATATCTCTTTTTCCCTAGTAGACCTAGGTTTATCGAATCCTCGGAAAGCAGAAAGCATAGTGACATTACTTAAACGGACCTTCGATAGTTTTAGAATTCCTATTGCGTTTTCACCGGACCAAGAGTTTCTGATCTTGTTGTTGTTGTTGACGATGGAGAGAGATGGCCTAGGGTCTTCGGTTTTCACTAGTAGCTATGCAAAAAGATCTGATGGGAATAACAGATAATAATAAAGTACTCATGTAATTGTTAGAGCAAGATAATTATATGTGGCATCCATAAATGTTATCGCCTCCGCAACCGCTTATGGCAATAACCTACTAGTCTCATCCATGGAAGAAAGAGAACTAATGATATGCATAGAGATGTCACTGTTAAACCCAAGTAAGTTCCTCACATATAGCCGTACTACCCTTTGTTTCACTGGGGTTCCAATCCTGCAGATCAGTCATTATCACACTCCCTTTACTGGTTCAATCCTCGGGGTCTTGGGTACCTGAGAAGTACTTAGATTGAGGCAAGAGAGGGTAATACAATCATCATGTCATACAAACTAATACATGATCCCATCTATGATAAATAACATGCACAAAAGTTACATGGCTAGGCCGAAGCCCTTAGCCCAAGGAGAATTTCTCACACATAGAGATGAAATCGACAATCATAAACATTGTAATAGAGATCATAGAGTTGATAGCAAATAGTCTTACAATGTCGCCAATTGTAGATGAGATCTACTATTACAAGTGGTGGAATATAGCTATGGTAGTGGAGAAGGGTTTAGATGTTTAGATCTAGATCTATTCCTCCAGCGTGGCGGCAGGGAGAGTTTAGGGTGAAAGTAGCGATGTTGTGGAGTTGGGGAGGTTGTTTCTCCTCGCCTGAAGCCTCTTTATATAGGGGTCCCTTCACGAAAGTTGTTCTGTTTGACCTAAGTAGGCAGGTGCAAACTATACGGCGGCAACTATATGATATTGGGTCGTATATTTGGTCGTTAAACTTGCAGTTGCCTCCTCACGGCTCTTGGTTTCTTTGGCATGTTGGAAATCTCGTATCTTTGGCATTTATGTAGCGATTCCCTTCATAATACGTCATTATCTACGCAGGCAAAAATATCAAGAAAGGATCGCATATCCCTTTGTAGAGGTCCCAACCTGATAAGGTGAGATCCCTGTGTTTACAATGCTAGTCCCTGGATCAATAGCTAGCATCCATAGTTTAAGATGTAATATCAAGAAACAAAGGTCATAATACAACTTTATAACCAGGAATAAAATAATTCATTACATCTTACATAGCTCATTTGGCTATCTCATTACAATGCAGCAGAAATAACTATATAGCATGGAGTCCTTCATCTTCAAAATGCCACAGGCAATCATGTTGGTTGTAGACTTGTAATCCTATTCAAACACACTTCACTAACATCAAACAAACCTGCAACATAATAAGTTACAGCCACAAGGGTCAATACATTTGAATTGTATTGGCAAGTGATACTATGGTAGAATAGTGGTATCTATCATCTATATGCATTTGGCTAAGTAGAGGTTAAGCTTGCTTTGCTCAAAATAAGGTTTTCCTTATAAGTTGAAAACACTAAGTTTTTGTTTGTCAAAATCTCCCAAGGCATCTACCAATAGAATTTGGTGATCCTTTAACCCTTGTTCAACCACAAGTTTTTAACTTAGAAATTGGGATGAGGAGATCCTTGATAGCTTCCATGTCTTGATGCTCAAACTGTCCATTGCCGGGGACACGGCTAAGTACTTAGATTTTACTCTCTCGAGAGGTGGTGCAATTTCCCCACAAGACTCGACATGCATCGAGACAAGATCTTTCAGAAGCCTTCCCTTAGGACAAATGGACGCGTTCCAAACCTATCATCCCCTACCACCAACTGTCCATCGCTAAGTTATTGCAACCTATATGATCCAGGTAGATCCCATAATGCCATGTGGCTGCACTTGAAGCTGCTCAACATTTGACATCTCAAATCTCTTTGTTCCTGGGTGGCTTTCCACAAGTGAGATACAATAGGGTAGGCCATGAATATGGGCCCTAGGTAACCACTCAACACAAACCATTCACACCATTCCACCCAGGTGATTCATTCACATAGTTGTTTTATTAAACAAAACACAAGTCATTGACTTAGAAATATTTCATAGCATGAATATAATCCACCCTTGTTTTCTAATAGCTAAGCAAAGCATGATCACATGGGAAGTTTCCTAACTTAGGATAATTCTACTAAGACATCATATAGGATTTACCATGGCATAGCTTATACTTAGAAAATTCCATGCAAGTCCTACTCAAAATGTCACTAATGCGTAGTGAAAATAATAGGACAAAATGTATGAAGCACCACTTGCATTTTTAGTAGAGAATATATATTCACTCCTTGATCTTGCAATTGTCACACTCTTCAAAGTTCACTACAAATCAATCAAGGCACAAATTAAAACTAGCATTAAAACAATTCACAACATAAAATAATAAAAGCAAAACAATGCATGCAAGCATGCAAAATATTGTTTTATTTGTAAAGGTGGTCTCTAATAGGCTATAAACATTTTAAAACACATATTGGTCATTTATAAAAGTGGCAAGGTCATTTGAAAACAAGTTAGTGAAAATGGCCATTAGATCCCTTTTGTTTTGCTAGAAATGATTTTATTCAAAGAATAATTTCCAGTGTTAGCCAAATATGTTTTTAATACCAAATATTAGTGTTTAAGGTCAAAGTGTTTTAAACAAATCCTTTTTCAAAAGGTCTCACTCAAAAACCATTTTTAAATCAAAGCAAAATTTCATTCTACTAAAAATGTCTTTAATCAAAGTAATAATTTTCTAGGGTTAATCAAATACATTTTTAATCCAAAACTTAGTGTTGAGGGTCAGAGAGTTTAAATCAAACCATTTGCAAAAGGTTTTACTCAAAAATTATTTTTAAAACATAATCAACAATTTTTGTTTTACTAGAAATGCTTTTATTCAAGGAATAATTCCTTAGTGTCATAAAATATACTTTTAAATCCAAAAGTTGGTTTTTACGGTCAGTAGGTTCAAAACAAACCATTTACAAAAGATTTTACCCTAAATACATTTTTAGAATAGTTTTTATACTCAAAATATGCCTAATAATGTTTCTGCAAAAACAATCAACTTTCCAGAAGAAAAATGCTAAACTATGGGCACGGTTGCCAAGTTTGCATTTTTCTAAATCCAGTGATATAAAATTTGCAAAATTTGGATATGTGAATTAAAAGTTATGAATTTTTCAAATCTAAACATCTAATAGATCTATTTTCTGTTTTAATCATCAGGCAGGGCCACGTGTCTTAATCTAACTGGTCCATACCGATCGAGCAGTGTGGTGTGTTGGATTAAAAGGGAATCCTACGGCTCTGATCTAGCGTGCCCTTTCGTTTTAAGTGATTCTATCACATCGATTGGATTTAAATCCTATGTCTCACAACACGTTAACCATAGATGGGCGACGCTGGCGCGACGGCAAGCAGCGGCGTGCTCTGTTCGTGGTGGTTCTGGCTAAAACAGTAAGTGAGGGAGAGAACCGAGAGCATTACCAGACTCGCAGGGTTGAGCTGATTCTCGATGTGGTCGCCGCAGGGACAGGGGCGCACGGTAGCGTCGAGGATTGTGTTGGGGATATGCTATATGGGTATCCTCATAGCATGTCTCCTATCCGGATAACCCAGGTGGCCCACAGTTGGTAGCATGGCCTATGGCCTGCTGGGCGGCCCAGTTAGATGGATCCAGAAGGGAGGCCCATGCCGGATAAAGGAAGGCTGCGGTGGAGTCACCAGCGTACCCGGAGCCTTGGAGTGCAAGATGCACAAGACTAGTAATAGACGGTGTAGGACTCTGTAACTTGGCCGGCTAGGACTTTTCCCTGTAACCCTAGGACCTGGCGGCTATATAAGTCGGGCCTATGGGAGCCTTTAGGGCACAACCTAGTATCGATTCATACAACCTCGCACAGCGAACCTATCTCTGTAACTCGGCGTATTGCCCTTATAGTGATTTATAGCAGGAGTAGGATTCCGCCACCGTTGTGGGATCTAAACTTGGGTAAGCTGTGTTACCTCGTACCCGTCAACCGTCCGCCTTTCCCCACGTATCTAAACACGCACTCTGAGGAACCCTCCATGGCGTACTCGTCGGCAATACCATGACAGTTGGCGCCCACCGTGGGGCAAGAGGCGCTTCAGGCTCTTCAGCGGGCGAGGACCAAGATTTTCGCGGGAATTGGCGAAACCGTAGCCATCGGTCGCGTTCTCTTCTCCGGCAATGTTCTGATCGTCCCTCCCGACGAGTTCTGGATCCCGGTGAAGACGAACCCTACGCGATGTTCGATCGTTCCTATCGGATACATCCACCTCTTCATTGGCGAAACCGACTCGGGCACTAGTTCCCTGGGAGTCTGAGGAGCATCAAGGCCCACACGGACCGCCTACGGGCAGGATACGTTCGCGGAAGGATCGATGTCGGATCTCTCTTTGGAGTTTGCCGGCAAAGATCAGAAAATCCAAGGCCCGCACGGACCGCCTACGGGCAGGATACGTTCACGGAAGGATCAATGTTGGATCTCTCTTCGGAGTTTGCCGGCAAATATCGGAAAAATTCAAGGCCCACCCAAACCGCCCCTGTGCAGGATATAAAGGTGGAAGATCGCTGCAAATCCGCCGGCTTCGCCCGTGCGTTTGGACAGCAGAGATCCAAGTTTGTCGGAGTGGTTACCATCTTCGATATGGCGCATTGCGTTCAGAGAGAGGGCGAAAACCCCCGCGATTACTTGGCCAGGTGTCACCGTATACGAGCCGATCTGGCCCACTACCCCGATGATAATGCTTTGTATCACTTCGTGGAAGGACTGGACCGTGGCACGCTTCTCCGGCACTCTCTAAGACGGCAGCAGGCAACAGGACGCCTTACCCTTGAAGAGATGGTGAGCACCGTCAACAACTATGCGGAGGCTGACGCAGCAGCCCAGAAAGCGCTTGCGCTCATTGACGGAGATCCTCCAATTCAGCCACCGCCACCACCGCCTCCGGCCGCCATCGTCGCAGCTGCGCCGCCACCTCCAGTCATCGTCGCTGCTGTTGCACCTCCACCGCCCGTCATCGAGGAAGTCCTGGCACCCTCCGACTCTGTTATTGACGCGCTTTACGCTGACTTCAGTGCAGATTCAGAGGAGAAATATTTCAGTCCAGAAGAGCTAGACTCCTCCATGCAGGAGATGGAGGAGGAATACACGCGCGACGAGCAATCCAACAACGCCGTCATGTCTCGAGGGGTGTTCGTCACCATCAGGACGGCGATGGATGAAGATCAACCCAGACGAGCTCCGCCTACAGCGCTGGAGAAGGGGAAGGGGCCACTTATTGCCGCTGACAATGATCGCTCAAAGGTCATGCCTCCTCCGCCTAACCCAGTGCAGCAGCCGCAGGAACTCGGCACCGGCCCGAGCAACAACAACACCGCAAACTTGCCGCCTCCGGCATCTACGTCTGCAGCAGCCCAAGTTACTCCGGCTGATAGAGTGATGTACGACAATCTCCTCGTCGAGCCACTGACCGTCGCTCATATCCGGAACGTGACCCAGCTTAACAAGAAGCGCCAGCAGCTGCTAGAGGAAGCGCAGGCCATCGCGGAGCAAGGCGCTAAGCTAGATCGAGATCTGGTCAACGCGCAGAAGTCCATAGAAAAAGCTAGAGCAATGGAGGCCAAGTACAAGACTTTGCTGCAGCAGCAGAAGGAAAAGAAAGCTCCGGCTCGCGTCATCAACGATCCTGGTGTACGGTGCAACCTAGGATGGGCTCCCTCAAAGCCGTCACAAGCCAAGCCTTACATTGACAGTGAAGGCAAGCAGGTGATGCCCACCCCACTCCTTAACCTCGCCGTCGCCAAGACCCTTCTGGAGCAGGATAGATCGTCCGAGGCAGTGGAATAGGTCTATGACCTAGTGGCCAAGGTGGTGAAGCAGCAGGAAAAGGCCACCTCTCAGAGGCTTGATTCTGACCCAGCGCTCTGCCAATCCAGCCAGTATAAGCCGCCAAGGGAAGATCTCCTCTTGATGTCGGGTCTCAGACGGGTTCATCAGAACGAAGACGGAGGGATGCGCGCAACGGGAAGGATGCTATCCCCATATCCTTCAACCACGGAGAAAAATCCCGACCTTGTCGCCCATCACCACCGCCCCAATCCCCCCGACATCGCGAAGATTACAAGGCTCACCATCGTATGGATATGCCCCCACCAAAGCAGTGTGGCATCGTCATCCGCGACAACGCGGAGCAGACCCATCATGACGGGGAGCGCAACCAAGGACACAGGAGCAGGTCACACCATGACCCTCCGCGTCCGACAAGCAACCGTGACAGGCGTGAGGCGTCGCAGGAGGGTAACATCAAGAAGGATAACCCACCGCCACCTCTGCCTCCGTCACCACCAAGCAGTCACCATGGCGGAGGAGGCCCGCGTCATTCACGCAGCCCACCCCCTGTCGACAAGAAGAAGAACCTAGAGTCGTACGACGCACGTTCGCGGATCGGTAAGATCCACGAGGCCCGGGAAGGACCATACCTGGGACCACGTTGCCTTGGACCTGCAATACGGTCCGCAACTTACCCCAAAGGTTTCCGGATTGATAAGACCATCAAGCCCTATGACGGCACCTCCAAGCCAGCCACATGGTTGCAGTGCTACGGTAACGCGGTGGAGATTGCCGGAGGCAACCCCAACGTCGCCATCAAGTACCTCCCGTTAATGTTGGCGGGCACGACCCATCAATGGATCGACGACTTGCCGGAGAAATCTATCTACAACTGGTTGGACATGCAAGAAGAGTTCACCAAGAACTTTAAAGGTACATACAAGCGTCCCTGCACTATGGGCGATCTACAGCGGTGCGTGCAAGAGAAAGACGAGACATCTCGCGCCTACCTCTCCCGCTGGCTGGATATGAAGAACTCCTGCGCAGGAGTACACGCTCAGACCGCCATGGCCACCTTCATCGATGGATTGGAAAGAGGCACATTGCTCCGACATAAGCTGAAGCGCTTGCAGGACAATCACCAGCTTGACTTGAACCAGATGATTCAGTTAGCTAGTGAGTTCGCAGCTGCTGACGATGATGCTCGCGGCTCCTTGCCGGCAACGGCCATTCCAACTCAAGCTCGGAGGAACAGCAGTACAAAGCGGAAAACCACTCCAGAAGAAAAGCAATCTACCGACATGGTCGCTATGACTTTTGCAGGACGAGGTGATGGCGGACAGCGTGGCCAAGGAAGGGGAGTTGGTCGTGGGCAGTAACGAGGAAGCAAAACTACCAAGGCGCCGCTCTGCGTTCCCCAAACCTACAAGGAGTACCGCGATATGCCGTGCCTCGTACACCTCGATGTCAACGGCAAGGCCACCCATACCAATCGACACTGCAAGTTCGTCAACGACCTCAAGGAAGACCCGGAGTCCGGCTACAAGCAACGTTGGAAGAACAGACCGCGAGGCATGGGCAAGGGGAAGAAGAAGGAGGAGGAGTCCAAGGATTCAAGTCACATGGACGAGGACGTCGACCCCAAGAACGCCGCCAAGAGCAACGACAAGGGCAAGAACCCCTTCGCAAAGAAGGCTCTAGTCTACCACACTTTCCTTGGCACCCCCACCGTCCGACAATAGAAGACCTCTCTGAGGATCCTGATGGCCACTCTCCCCCCCCCAGTTCCCCAATACCTGCGCTGGTCGGAGGTTCCAATCACTTGGGACAGGACGGACCACCCAGACCTTATACCTACGGAGAACCAGTACGCAATGGTCATCAACCCCTTGATTGACGGCGTGGAGTTCACCAAGTGTATGGTGGATAGTGGAAGCAGCATCAACATCATGTACCTGGATACACTGCACAAGATGAACTTGACGGAGGCAAACCTAAGGCGTACCAACACCATCTTCCACGGCGTAGTTCCTGGTTGGGAGGCTCGGTCCCTTGGATGCATTACACTTCAGGTTGCCTTTGGCGATGTTAACAATTACCGCCAAGAGCGCATGACCTTTGAGGTAGTCCCCTTCAAGAGCGTGTATCATGTCATATTCGGCCACGACATATTCCACACGTTCATGGCCAAGCCATGCTTCGTCTACAACAAACTCAAGATACCCGGGCCAAACGGTGTCATCACCATATCTGGAAGCTTTACCAAGGCAAGGGACTGCGAGATCAATGAAGCAGTCGTTGCAGAAGCTGTCCTCTACAGCGAAGAATTCAAAGAGATCTAGAGCAAGGTCAAAGACTCAGAGATGCCCGCGTCAAAGAAGCAGATCTTCGACTCCGCTCCTGCGTTCAAGGCCGCTATCGAGACCAAGCCGGTGGAACTTGTGGTAGGCGATGCCTCCAAGGTCACCGCCATTGGGACGAACCTGGATCCCAAATAGGAAAGTGTGCTCGTCGAGTTCCTCCGTGAAAATAAGGACATCTTTGTCTGGCAACCTGCCGACATGAAAGGTGTACCTAGGGAACTTGCCGAGCACAGCTTAAACATTGATCCGAAATCCAAACCAGTGAAACAACCTCTACGACACTTTGGAGATGAGAAGATACGCGCCATTGGCAAAGAGATAGCTAGGTTACTTAAGGCTAGATTTATCCGAGAAGTCCTTCACACCCAATGGGTGGCCAATCCTGTACTTGTCCCCAAAAAGGGAACCAATGAATTAAGAATGTGCGTTGATTACACCGGCTTGAACAAAGCATGTCCTAAAGATCCGTTTGCTTTGCCTCGCATTGACCAAGTCATTCACTCGACGGCTGGCTCGAAACTTTTGTGTTTTCTTGATGCATACTTAGGATACCACCAGATCAAGATGAGGAAGTCGGACCAATTGGCCACTTCGTTCACTACACCATACGACACGTTTTGCTATGTCACGATGCCCTTTGGACTAAAAAACGCAGGTGATACCTACCAGCGGACAATGCAACATTGCCTTCACGACCAAATTGTTCGGAACGTTCACGCCTATGTGGACGATATTGCGGTGATGTCTAAACAGTCAAATGACTTAATGTCTGACTTAAAAGAAACCTTTGATAATCTCCGGAAATACAACATGATGCTTAACCCTAAGAAGTGCGTCTTCGGGGTACCAGCCGGAAAATTGTTGGGTTTCATCGTTTCCCATCGCGGAATCGAGGTCAACCCGGAGAAAATCAAGGCCATCTTAAAGATAAACCGTCCGACATGCCTAAAGGACATACAACGACTAACAGGTTGTGTTGCAGTAGTTAGTCGGTCCGTCAGCCGACTTGGAGAGAAGGCTCTGCCGCTGTACAAGTTGCTGAAGAAGGAGGACAAATTCACATGGACAGACGAAGCATTGAAGCAGCTCAAGGAGATTCTTTCCTTGGCCCCTGTTAATATACATGGCGGCAACCAACTAGGTAATCATCATCACCGTCGTGGTAGAGCGGAAGGAACCAGGCTATGAGCACGGAGTTCAACGACCAGTTTACTATGTGAGTGAGGTCTTGACGGAGTCCAAGCAGCATTACCCGCACTACCAGAAGATAGCTTATGGAGTATTCCTTGCTTCTCGGAAGCTGGGGCATTACTTTCAGGAGCACCCAATCACAGTGGTGAGCAAGACTCCGTTGTCCGACATAATCAACAACAGCGACACTACAGGAAGGGTCACGAAGTGGGGCATTGAACTTGCCGCCTTCGAGATCACTTACAAGAGACGCGACGCTATCAAGTCACAAGCCTTGGCGGATTTTGTTGCAGATTGGACGGAGATGCCAGATGCTACTCCGTTGCCAGAACCAGAGTACTGGGTGATGCACTTTGACGGATCAAAGCTGCTCAATGGCTCGGGGGCTGGTGTATTGCTACAGTCACCAACAGGAGACAAGCTACACTATGTTCTGCAGATCCACTTCGAGGCTACAAACAACATGGCAGAGTATGAAGCACTCATTCACAGACTGCGTGTAGCCAAGGATATTGGCATCAAGCGCATAGTTTGTTGTGGAGATTCCAACTTGGTTGCCCAGCAGGTGGCTGGCACCTAGAATGCGTGGAACCCTATGATGGCGGCATATCGAGACGAAGTGGACGAGATAGCCAAGAGCTTCTTGGGCTACGAAGTCAAGTATGCGCCTAGGGAGCTAAACGAGGCAACTGATCTGCTGTCTAAGCTTGGATCAGGGCGCAAAAGAATTCCGCCAGGAGTTTTCCTAGAGCATCTGCGCACACCATCTATGAAGGGAGCCGACATCGACAACCCGGATCGAGCTGACTCTTTCGTCAACATGGTGACAAAGGTCCCTCCAGCTTGGACAAAACCGTTCATGGAATATCTCGAACACGGGACTTTGCCTGACGACGAGGTCAAAAGACGGCAAATAGTACGACGAGCAAAGGGTTATACCATAATCAACGGGCAACTCTACAAAAGGATCACTACTGGTGTATACCTAAAATGTCTTTCCCAGCTAGAAGGTATGGAAATCCTATGCAAAACACATCTCAGAGATTGCGGGCATCACGCCGCTCCTCGGTTGTTGGTAGCAAAAGCCTTCCGGCAAGGATTCTACTGGCTAACCGCGAAGGCGGACGCCGACAAGCTGGTTGACACATGCATAGGATGCCAATATTATGCTCGACAACCACATGTTCCTGCTGAAGAATTGCGAACGATACCAATAACATGGTCGTTTGCAGTCTGGGGGCTAGACATGGTGGGACCGTTACAGACAACACCTTGTGGGTTTACACATCTGCTTATAGCAGTTGATAAATTCACTAAATGGATAGAAGCTAAACCCATTAGAAAGCTTGATGGGGCAACTGACCTCGGGTTTGTCCGGGATCTAGTGGTGAGATTTGGTCTCCCACATAGCATTATCACCGACAACGGCAGCAATTTGTCACTCGGATAAGTGGAGGCTTATTGTTGGGAGAAAGGCATCCGACTTGACCTTGCATCTGTGGCACACCCACAATCCAATGGTCACGTTGAGCGAGAAAATGGATTAATTTTGCAGGGAATCAAGCCACGTCTTGAGGCACCTCTACATAGAGCAGCTGGAGCCTGGGCGGAAGAATTGCCATCTGTGTTGTGGAGTTTACGAACTACACCTAACAGATCCACCGGCTACACCCCTTACTTCATGGTATATGGAGCAAAAGCCATCCTGCCTTCCTACATCCTTCACGATGCACCAAGAGTTGCCGCCTATGACGAAGATGACGCTGAAGAATCCAGACGCCTAGGTGTTGACCTTCTCGAGGAGGAGTGCGTTTTGGCATGCCAAAGATCCGCCATCTACTAGCAGAAGCTACGCAGCTACCATAGTCGGCGTGTTCGGCATCGCTCGTTTAAAGAAGGGGATTTGGTGCTCCGACTTAAGCAGAAGAAGTCACACAAATTATCCCCGCCATGGGAAGGACCGTTCATCATAAGCAAGGCGCTACTCAATGGGTCTTACTACCTTGTTGACAATCGTGAACTAAAGGATAGACCCAATGAGGATCATAAGCATAAGCGACGTGACCCGGATGATGACTACCCGGAGCTTGATCGGCCATGGAACATAGCACAGCTACGTCCTTTTTACACTAAGCATCTTTTATCTAGTTGTGTACCCCTTATATGATCAATGAAGTAAAGCTCTCTGGTTCACTCATATTTCTTAGTCTTTTACCTCCTTTAGTGTTCATTTTTGGATCATGTAAAACCCTTATGCACAAGTTTTGCGATTGCACTTGTGAAAATTCCGCCTACAGAAGTTAGCTTAAGTTTTCTGGTCTACATGTTCTTTGTCGTTTTTATGTGGATTCTGGAGTAGTGACTTTTGGCACTTATTGTCGGCGATTTTGTGCTTAGGTTATGGACGGTGCCATTGGGCATCATCACCTGAGCGCCTGGTTCCGACAACGAGTCTTCCGACTCACGAAAGGTCAAGCATAAGAACCAAAGTAATGGATAAGCCAGCACTTGCTTAAAAAATATATACATACTGGAAACTAATTCTTAAGTAGCAGGGCATGTAACATTGTTTTCCGCCTTAAGTTACATCAATAAGTTTTTTCCACCTATGCACCAAAGGTGAAACAAATATTACAAAGTTGTTCTTCATTCCTTTGGCGCAGGAGACTTAGAAGCAGCGTCATCGCCAGCAGGAGAGTCACCCTCGAGGTCGGCGGTGTGAAGAGACTCGGAGGAGCTTTGGTTGCCGCCATCGATGGTGTTCATCGACACGAAGACGTTGATGTCGAACAAATCGGCAACTCTGGTGTCATAACCGCGAGCGACGACAAGATGGATTGATGGTTAATCTCTTTGCCATCATCGTCCACGTCGGGAATGCCAGAGGTCACCGTGTCGATGTCGGCATCTTCGTAGTGTGCCTTCACCATTGATAGCGCCATCCTTGCGCCAGCCCATGCACATTAAGCTTTCCAGCTTGTGATATGCTCGGGGGCTCGATGTAGAATCTCTGAGTACTTCGCCATGGAGTCCGATGCCTTGATATTTATCTGGAGGGGCTTGGCGATCTCCTTGGCTTGCGTGATGGCGGTGTTGATAAAGGTGCCGGCAAGAACCATGCATTCCTTGGCTGGAGGAGGCGATCGGGTTAAACCCATAGGAGCTGCAAATTCCGACAAGGAGCACATGAGTTCAATAATTCAGAGTACCCAGACTATAGAAATCCAAGACGGAGAAAACTTACTGAAGATGTTGGCTTCAGCTTGCCAGAGGGTGTCAGCCAAGGATTCTTTCTCTTGTTGGAGGAGCTTATACGCCTCACTATTGCGTTGATTCTGCTCATCGGCAGCTTGCTGTTGATCTCTTAAGATAGAGATCTCCTTCTTCAAGCGATTGATTTCCTCGGTGGCGGAGTCCTGCAGGACTTTCATTAACTCCTCATGCATTTTTAGCATGTCCTTCCTCTCCTGCTTAAGAATTTTGTTTTAGCTATCCAGATCTTGAATGTGCTTCGATTGCTCGACAATATTCTTGGCCTTGGTGATGGTTTCTGCAAAGTTGGAGAAAGAAAAGTACACCGTGAGTACTCGGAGAATATGGGCACAAAACCAAGTCGGAATGCGAAAAAGAAACAGACGCTTGATCTTGGTGATCTGTTCCTTCAAGAAGGCACTTTTACCCTTTTCAGCTTCCAAATCTGCGCGCATCTTCTGGTACTTGTCATTGGCCATGCCCCTCCGAGCATTCTCGTTCTGTGGAAAAAAGGAAAAAAAATTAAACGTTGTTTAGTCTGCTTGGAGCATCTAGACGGAAATTTTCCACCTAGACGCTCGGGGGCTACAGCGAGAGTTTTTAACTTAGCAATATGCTTAGCTTTTCTTTAAGCATCTAGTCGGAACTAATTCAGTTTTCGATTAGAAGCTTGGGGGCTACAGTATAAAGTTTTTTACTCGGATGTATGCTTAGCTTTTCTTTAAGCATCTAGTCGGAACTAACTCGGTTACAACTAGAAGCTTGGGGGCTACAGTATTGAAATTTATAAACACTGCGTCTGCTACTCTTAAAGCATCTAGTCAGAGTATTTCATTCCACCTATATGCTTGGGGGCTACAGTGAGAGGTTTTCTAACTTAGTCACTCTTAGAGCATATAGATGCAAAGACCTACGGTTTTTTGTCTACATCCTCGGGGGCTACAGTGGGATACTCATATGAAAAGCAAAAGGCAAATAAAACTTACAAGTGCAATGATCTTGAGGTTTGTAGCACTCTGGCCAGCAGCTTGCCAAAGGATTCGCTGTTTCCTTGCAAGATTTCTGCTTGACGGAGAAGCTCCTCTAGACCGCACGTCGGAGATGTCGGTGCCGCACCAGGGACCATAGCAGTGCTACCCGGCGTAAGTACCAGATAGAATATCTTCGAATAAGTTATGGCTTTCTTGGGTGCGGGGGCGCCACCTACGGCAGAAGTACCTGCTTCCACCACCGCCTTACCTCCACCGATGACATCCTTAGTCGGAGCTTCAGCCATTTGGTGGGCGGCACTCTCCTGCGTTGCCTGCTCGCCGACAACAGCAACCTCGGTAGAGGCACCTGAGTCCACTTCCATGGCGGAAGGGCTAGATGCCTCGTTAGCTTGTGAGCTTGTCGGGGCAGACAAAGGCTTGACGGAGGGAGTGGCAGGGGCGATGGCAGGAGATGCATCGCGATGCAGCATGTCTTTAATAGTTCTAGAAGCCCCCAATGACTTGGAGGTATTCTTGAGGCTGGTCGTGGCTTTCTTCCTGAAACGTGCAAAATGCATAAGTACAGGAACAAGACAGTTGAATAGACAATGTCGGAAAGAAAGAAGCTTACACAAGTGGGGGTACTTTGGCAAAGGGGATCCCAGTAGCTTTTCTATTTTCTGCCTCTAGGGCGGCGGTAGTCTTCTTGGAGGCTCCACCCTCCACCCTCTGTCTTCTTCTTCTTGCCTCCGTCAGCAGCGTCAGAGGTGGAGCTCTTCCGCTTTCGCGTTAATGGAGCATAATCGTCGGACACGATAGTGACTTCCTTCATCTTTGGATCATAGATTTGAGGAGCCATGCTGAACTCATCTATGTCGCTAAGCTGTAAAGTGAAGAACCACCATGTTAGATGAGATGACATTTGCAAGACGGAAGAACTGGAGTATATGTCATACACAGAAAATAAACAGCTACCTTTGGGCACTTGCCGTCTATGAACATGTCGTAGGTGATGGTGAAGCCACGCTTCTTGTCCTTCACCTTGACGATGTCCTTAAGGCAGAGCTTGACGGAGTCGCTCGAGAAATTGTCCACGGAGATGCGGAGGCTATCCCTTCTATCGCTGGTATACTCGTGCATGAGCTTCGCGAGGTGCTGCAGAGGTTGGATTCACCTGATGAACCAGCACATGGCTAGGTCCAAGCCGGTTAAACCCGTCTCTACGAACCACTCTATCCACCTTATGGCACGAGAGGCTTCGATGTCAGAGGGAAGGGAGGCCTGGGATCTCCATGACGAGGCTTCGGCGGCGGCTCCAATCGACGAAGTCCGGGTACGTTATTTGTCGGCTAGCCAGAGGGATATCTAGGCCATAGAAGTAGGTACGCTGCCAGTTTTTGCAGGACTCGTGACCGACGATGTCGGGGAACCACTGGCCAGGACGGATCTTGAAGCTTATTTTGCCGCAATTCCTAAGTTCTTCCTTACTGGCTCCGGATTCATGTTTGACGGTGAAGAAGTACACGAAGAGGTCTAGCCTAGGCTTTATCCCTAAGTAACCCACGCAGAGCGTCGCGTAGTTGCTAAGCGCTAAGATACTGTTGGGAGAAAGGTTATGGGGCTGGACGCTATAGTGGTTCAAGACGGAGAGGAAGAAGTTGGAGATGGGCAGGGAGATGCCGCGTACCAGTTGGGCTTTGAGGTACACCTTTTCTCCGGCTTGGGGAGAAGGTGTCACCTCGTCGGTCGGTGCCGCCTGCCAAGCGAGCCCCTCCGTCGCAGGGAGATAGCCCTCGGCAATCAGCTCCTGGATATCACGGTCCGTGATATCTGAGCCGCGTCAGTCGCCCTTGTGCGAGTCTAGCTCCTCCTCCAATAGCTCCAGCGCCGCTAGATTATGGTCGCCGCTGGTGGACTCAATCACCGCTGTGACGGGGATGACCAAGCCCTCTGGGGGAACGACGACAGAGCTCGCTGACTTTGCCGCGGCTTCGCTCGACGCCGCCATGGAAGGGGAAGTGCTGCTGCTAGCCATGGAGTGAGTATGGAGATGACTGGTGTGGATTGATGCTAGGGTTTTTCGTGAGTTTTGCGCGGAGAGCTCGAGGAGGCACGCGCTGGAGGAAGAAGACGATGCGAGGAGAGAATGAGGTAAAAGGTAGAAATTCCACCACGGTTACTATTTATCATCTCTAGCATCAAGATTCGTGTAGCTTGATCGGAAGGTTGCCGCGTAGACAACGTGTTTTGCGAACGTGCGCGGAAATTTCGCCATGTCTCCAATCGTCACCACCAATGGTTCGTATCGCTCGCATGGGAAAATTGGACATGATTGCGTTCTCTGCATATGTGAGTTACAAGGCTTCGCTAACCTAATCCTACGTCTTCCTAGCTGACATAGGCAGATGAGCCGTCACATCGGAAGATTCCGGCATGGACGGATCCAGTCCGGCTACGGAAGAGTACGATGGAAGATTCAGCATTTCTCCGACTTACATATTGGAGACGGAGAAAACCTTGCAGGGTTCTTTGGGAGGACTACAAGATATTGCTTGACGATTTGTCGACATCCATCTAGACGGATCATTCCACATGAAGAGGCAAGACGACGCAAGATCTCGGAGTTCTCCGGGGGCTACTGTTGGGGATATGCTATATGGGTATCCTCATAGCATGTCTCCTATCCGGATAACCCGGGTGGCCCACAGTTGGTAGCATGGCCTATGGCCTGCTGGGCGGCCAAGTTAGATGGATCCAGAAGGGAGGCCCATGCCGGATAAAGGAAGGCTACGGTGGAGTCACCAGCGTACCCGGAGCCTTGGAGTGCAAGATATACAATACTAGTAATAGACAGTGTAGGACTCTGTAACCTGTCCGGCTAGAACTTTTCCCTGTAACCCTAGGACCTGGCGGCTATATAAGTCGGGCCTACGGGAGCCTTTAGGGCACAACCTAGTATCGATTCATACAACCTCACACAGCGAACCTATCTCTGTAACTCGGCGTATTGCCCGTATAGTGATTTATAGCAGGAGTAGGATTCCGCCACTGTCGTGGGATCTGAACCTGGGTAAGCTGTGTTACCTCGTACCCGTCAACTGTCCGCCTTCCCCCACGTCTCTAAACACGCACTGTGAGGACCCCTCCATGGCGTACTCGTCGGCAATACCATGACAGATTGCTCGCCAGAGTCGTCTCTATCGTCGGGTTCCTTCTGGTGTCAATGTTGGCGAGGCTACACAACTTGGGAAGGAAAGGTAGATGACTTGTTAGACGCGCAAGATGATTCTGATTACACGTGTGTCAACGAGGGAGAGAGGCGCGCTCGGAATTTACCAGGGAATGTCGCCGGAGTTGATGTAGTCAATGACATCGCTCTGTTGAAGATGAAGTCGAGCTTCTAGGGCTTGCACGGGCGAGTGGGAGGTACTGGGAGATGCGAAGGGAGATGGGCAGCAAGCTAGTAGGTCCCAGGGGCAGTGGGGGTACCAGTGGTGGCCGTAAATTGCCGATGAGCTCGTCGGAGCAGAGGAGGTGTTGGCGAGAAATTCTCGCAGCCTGGTGGCGGAGAGGGAGGGGAAAGTGAGAGGGGACATGGGATATTATGAGGGCGTCGTTGCAGCGAGGGATTAATCGGCCATTAACGTGAATTGAAGGAGTGCCATCAACGGCAGAAATAGCAGCGAGGTTTGGGGATGAATGGGTCACGGGGTTGAAGATGATGAGCTGGCGATGGGGCTGTGTTGTCAGCGAGTGAGGGAGGGGTACAGTGGGGCCCTACTGTTAGTGGTTGTGTGGGTAGAGGTGTGAGTGAGAAAACGATTCGGTGGGGAAAAGAGAGATGGGCTTCGCTGGGCCTGCTGGGCTGGGGTTAGTGGGTTGGACCCTTTTCCATTTTTTTCCTCTGTTTTGTTTTTCTTTTTGTATTTATGATTTCTGTTTTGGTTTTATTCAAATGATTTAAAACCCTCATTTGAAATCAAACTTTTCTCAACTTTCAGTATGTTTTAATACTGTTTATTAATGTATTTTAAAGTCCATTTTATAATCTTTTCTTATATTTCCTTAGGGTTTATTATTTATTTTAAATAGACATTTTGTCTTTATTAAATAGGATTTTAAATATGGTTCCAATCCATATTATTTTATTCAAATTATTTAAACTTATGTTTTAAATTCAAATGTTTTATCAAACCCTTTTTCAGTAGGTTTTATTTATTCAATAGTGTGTTAAATAATTCACTTTGAAGTATTTAAAATATTTTAATATGATTTATTAATCATTTAAATTGGGCATTTGTCTTTATTCCAATAAAATCAAATATGTTTTTTAACCCATATAAATTTTATTCAAATAATTCTTTTTAAGTTAATTAGATAACTTTTATTTCACTTTGACTATTATCAATTATTATTTACTCATGATTTAATTAATCATTTACATTAGGGATTTTGTCTTTATTTAAATATAATTTGAATATGGTTAAATCCCACATAATTTTATTTGAATATTCTATATCCCTTTATTTTATTTGGATTATCTTTATTTCATTTGCTTATGGATTTAATTCAAGTTTTAAATTGTCTTCTAAATAATTTCCTTGGAATTTATTATTTAGCTTAGGCAATTTATTTAAATAAAATTGGATATTGTTCAATCCTTATGATTTTATTTAAATAATATTTTACTCCTTTTATTGTTCAATAAACTTTCATTTGTTTATGGATTTGGCCAAGATTTATTTTGGCTTTTAAATATTCCTTATTTATTTATTTATTTATTTCTTTGCCTTATAAAATCCATATCTTTTTTTATTCATAGATCCAAAATTGGTGATTCCAATTTGTATATATTATTTAATATTTGTTTATCTTTTTAAACCCTTTTAGGTTTAATTTGCTCATAATTTGGTTTTGATTTTAGTTAGAAGCTTTATTAGCTTTGGAAATTATTTCTATTTAACCTTATTAAATTCATAAGATTTTATCCATGGCTCCAAATTGAATGAAACCAATTTCTATGGTTTTATAATATTTTTGTTTATCATTTTTTATCATCTATAAATGTTTGCTGATAGATTTTTATATGGATCAAATCCATAGTCTTAGAGAGATCTTGGAAATGATTTCTTTTATTAGAGTTTAAGGGTTTTGGTTTAACTTTTCCAAATGTTTAAATTTCAAGATACATTCATTGATGAATGCATTTCACTTGATTGAAATTTTTTTTGATTCCCTTTTCATTCAAATTTTATTCAAGAAGGGTTTTGATGCTTCCATTTTGAAACAAAAAGTTTCTTTTCACCCTAAATTTCAACAATTAATTCTTTTTTTTATTTTTTTCACATTTCAAAATTTGGAAAATCTTGGGATGTGACATCCTTTGATTATTAGGCATTTGTGGCAGGTTTTAGAGAGATATTTCATCAAATATATGAATAATATCTAGTTGAAACGTGGACATGGATGTCTATATTTCACAGCCATCGGGGATCCCCCTGGTCATCGTCCTTATAGTTTGGTATCATGCCCTCCCAGCACCCTATGCTTATATAAAGAAGGGAGGCTCTTGGGGAAGCCCATTCAAAACCCTGCCCCCCCCCCCCCCCCCGACTCCCTCTTGTTGCTTCTTCTTTCTCTTCTCTTGTTTGTTGGCTAAGCCCTGCCCGCGAGATCTCCACCATAGCCACCACTCCATCGTGTTGCTGGCCTAGATCCTATCTACCTATCCATCTAGACTTTCTAGATCAAGAAGAAGGAGATGTCACTGAGCCATACATCTGCTAATCTCAGAGGTGACATCCATTGCGGTGCTGGATCTGATTGAATCCCGAAGAGATTTACATGAACCAACATTGTAAAACGGTTTTGCTCGCGTTCGTCAAGGGTATGACGAGATAACTAATCTCATTACTTGCATCTACCTAGATTAGATCTTGGTTTTGTCCATGCTCTCGAGAGAAAGTTTTGTTTTTTATTGCAAGTTCCCCATCACGCCTGGCTAATATTTCTAGAAAGTTTCCGTATTTTTTTGTCTGGAATTCCCTTGCTATTTTCGTTTAATAGATCCCTTGTCTCCTTTTCTATTTCCGTTCTTTTTTGCAAAATACTGCTTTCATTTTCGTTTTTAGCTCTCTATTTCGTTTTTCTTTGGAAACTAACATAAAGTTTCCTTTCTATTTTCAACACTACCCTTTTGGTAGCGCCTATACTTGGAGCGCTACCCTCTTGATGTATGTAAAATGCATACATAAACTTTGTAGTTTATTGATACATGTTTCCGCATATTTGCAACTTATATGATGGTATATCCATGTTTTACAATGCTTTATGGGGATTATCAATGATCCCTTTATTTGTTTTATAACTCTGTAGGGCAGGAAAACCCTGTTTTGTGTGTTTTTAACTTTCAAGGACCTAAACAAAGTCAAATGACATGGGAATTTTTTGAGAAGTATTTTTTCGTGAAGATAAGCATCTAGAGCACAAGAACCATGAGAGGAGAGGCATGAGGCCCAAACGAGCCCATGTGGTGTGGGACCCACCCTAGGCCACACCACCCTAGCTTGCTCCTTCCCTGATCCTCTACAGATGCCCATCTTCATCTCAGCCTAAAAGTATTGACCTAAAAAGTCTATAAAATACCCCCTAAGATGATCTTAGAGGAGGCGGCGCAGAAATACAGAAACACTAAAACAGAGACAAAACCAGTGAAGATTGAAGGGGGAACCATTGTCGGTGGGATCTCTACCTTCTCCAACAACTCCGGCTTCATCTCCATGATGAAGAGGGATTAGTCCATCTCTGGACAATGGGTTTGTGGCAGTAGCTTGTTCTATTTATCTCTTGATCTATCATTGTTCTAGTATCATATGAGCTACTTGTAGGGTTCGCAACATAGAAAACAAAAATTTTCCTACGATGTGAACTATGTACCAAGATCTATCTATTAGATACAAACAACGGGCGGATGTATATCCGTAGAGAACATACCCTTGAAGACCGACAAAGCTTAACGAGTTCAACTCGTGGTTGATGTAGACGATCTCTTGCCGATCTCAAGATCAAGAGGAAGTCCTAGCGCCGCAAATCAGCAGCGCATCCATGCTCGCACACACGTTCGAGGCACCGAGCAACCTCCGCCTCCTCGCTCTAGCGATGCAGCGGAAGCACAACTCTTTCTTGCCGAATAGCCACCGGGAACATGTATCTCGCTAGTCCGAGACCATGGGGGATAAATTCTAGAGGGGGAGAGAGATCCTTCACGAGGAGGTGTGAGTGAGAAGTGAGGAGAGGGGTGCCTTTTATAGGAGGAGGGGGGACCCCAAGGGGGTGGCCGGCGCATGGGGGCTGCCCCCTTGCCCTCCCCTCTTCATGTGGGTGGACACTCCACTCACAAAATTCCTTTAAATTCCCTCCACTCAAAATCCCACTCAAACATGCCATTAAATTTCCACCAAATTTAATGCAAACTCTCATTAAATAAAAATCTTTTATTTTATTCAGAATTTTGTCAATTACTTTAATGACAAACATTCAAATATAACCCCTTGCTAGAATTCTATTTCACATGCATAACCACTTTATGCAATTTCACCCGAAAACCTGTTTCGGTATCTAGTGAAATAAATTCCCGCGCTTGTTCATTCTTTCGGCATGAAACTTTTGCTCCAATTGGATGTCGGTGTCTCTTAAGTGTGTCACCCTACGGTTAGTGAATAATGCGGACATGATCGAGACCCCTCTCGGATCAATAATCAGAAGCGGGATCTGGAGACCCATACTGACTCCCACACATTCAACGATGACTTTCTTGTGATCGTCAGAACCTTTTACGCTAGTATCTTAATCCCTTTGTTTCACGATATATTACATGTCCAAGATTCGATCATCGGTATCTCCATACCTAGTTTGATCTCGTTACCGACATGCACTCTTTTCTCGTTCCTGTGATATAACATTCTAGTGATCAAATCACTTGCTTGCAAGCTAATCAATGTGATATCACCGAGAGGGCCCAGAGTATATCTATCCGTCATCGGGATGAACAAATTCCACTCTCGATCCATGAGCCTCAACATAACACTTTATTAGTTCTGAATCCATCTTTATAATCACCCTGTTACGGTGTGACGTTTGATGTTATCAAGAAACTCTTCCGGTGTTAGTGATTGACATGATCTCATGGTCTAAGGATTAGGATCACTTCGTAAGTTGTTATAGCAATATAAACTCAATGACTTTGATCGTAATGCTATACTTCGGATGAATGTTCATCACACCATTACACTAATGTTGTGATCCCGTTATTAACAACATCCAATGTCCATGATCAGGAAACCTTGATCATCTTGTTAATCAACGAGCTAGTTTATGAGAGAGGCATAACTAGGAACTTTCTGTTTATTAAACACACATGTATTAATGTTTCCGTATTAATACAATTATAGCATGCAAAATAAACATCTATCATATACTTGGAATACACATAATAAACATTTTATTATTGCATCTCAGGGCATATTCCCTTCACTACCAGACATGAGTATGGTCATCTATGTAATTCTATGTGGTGGATCTTTATTCTATGAGAGATTAGAATTCTATTATGTGTGAGATGTATTAGTAGATGCATATTATTTACCCCGTTCTTTATTACTTGTTTTGATCCAACATGTATGAGAGAGTATGTGTGGGGAAACATGTGTATTAGTTGGAGTAACATGGTGGTGGTGATTGGATAGTGACAACAAACTCAAGATTTACTATGGTTTTTACCTTTCTTTTGTTACCTCACTAGGATAAAATGAATGCATGTGTTATTATCATCTAATGATAGCCTATATGATCTTGTTTGTTCAAGGTACCATATTTTTTATCCAAACATCATGTCAAAATACCTAAGGCTATATTTTTCCTGTTCTTAATTTTAGATTACATGGAATTTCCCTTTCTAGAGGAGTATAAGTGAGATGTGTTGCGTCATCTTTAGAATAGGACGTGATGCACATATGAATGCTTATTTTATATTCATTAATATTATAATTCTTATGAATTATTTTATGCCCACTATACTTTATGAGAGAATAGACAAGTGAACCCATGAAACCGTGGATCCAACTTTTATTATAAGAAACAACTTTCTTTTACTTTCATTGCTTTTATATTTTCAGCAACAGTTAAACCTTAAAACACAAAAAACAGTGTTACTATTAGCAAGCATAAAAAACCTGAAAACACCTTTACCCTGTTGTTTTACTTTCTTATCTAGTTATAGATTGCTTTTATTTTATTCATTTATAGTTTATTTCAGATTTACTAATATGATACATGTGCTTGACAAACACACGGTGGAGTTGGGGACACAAGGAAAATACTTTGTTTTATAGATTGCTTAAAGAAGAAAATAAGAGAAGTCTCTAAGCCAATTCCCAGAGAGTTCGATATAAATCCTCGAGTCACCCTTGTGGGGAAAAGACGCTTGCTACAACATTCTGCACTTGTAATCCCAATGAGTTGTTACACACAGAGTTATTGCGATCAAAACATTTTCTGACGTCGTTGCTGGGGTTTGCAAGAGATATATCATAGTAAAATCTTCACTAATTCTGGGAGCACAATAGATGCTAGAACATTCTCTGGAACCATCTTCATCAACTTGTGCAAACACCAAAGCTTGGGGAGGTTTCACCATTGTGATATTTTCTTTTATATTTACAAATCACTTTGTTTGTATTGTTTCTATCTTTTATTTTTTTACTTACTTTTAGTCTTGCTTTTACATTTATGTTATACACAAAAATCGATAAAGGTGTAACTTTTTGCAAACATGGAAGAAAGAACTACTAAGTTATGTGACTACACCAACGCCCTAAATGATTAATTTATTGCTAGGCCTATCATAGCTCCTCAAATTAAAGCTGGTAGTTTTTAAGTTAGTCCTCGGCTACTTAATCTTATTGCTAAAAAAATTAGGGAAAGTGCTAGTGAAGATGCATCTATGCATTTACATGACTTTTGTGAAATTTGTGACATGCAAAAATTTAAGAATGTGAAAAATGACATTGTTAAACTTAAACTATTCCCATTCTCACTCAGAAAAAAAGCTAAAGAATGGATATTATCATTACCAACTAGTAGCATAAAGTCTTGAAATAATCTTAAAGAAGCTTTCATGAAAAAATATTATCCTCCCGCTAAAATCTTGCAAAATAGAAATATCGTACTTTTCTTTAAACAAAATGATAATTAACATGTAGCTATAGCTTGGAAAAGAATTAAAATAATGCTTAGAACTTGTCCATCACATAGAGTAAATGAATGAACTGTGTTACACTCTTTTTATAATGGCTTAAACTATATGTCTAGAAGTATGTTAGATTATGTTGTAGGGGATGCATTCATGAGTAAAATTGTTCCTAAAGCAAAGGCTATGTTAGAAAACATGCTACAAAATCATAACCAATGGCACAATGAAAGAGCATCTAATCCATCTTAGGTAGATTCCTTGGCTGCTAAAGTTGATACTATACTTGCTTACATATCTAAATAAAATATTGATAATATTCCTTTACAAGATCTTGTTGAAAATAATGCTGAAAATATAGATGCCAATGATGAGTGCATATTTGCATCATGTTTTATATTATTATTTTGCACTATAGTGGTAGGATCTTGGTATTTTATGGTGCTCGCACGCACATTTTATGTCTATTTTCACCAGGATCAGGACAGATGATGGAAACGATAGACACAATTCTTGGACCAGTTGTATTGGAGCGAAAAGAAGTCAAGAACAGCGTAAATCGCTAATTTGGGTAATATCAATAACACCAGAAGAAAACCTGAGACGATCGCAGCAACCAGTGCGTTTAACGACCAACTATACGGCGGGAATAAATTCTCCGGGCGTATAGTTGCCGCCACCACTGCCTCCTCAAATAGTTTCGCTGCATGCAATTGGATCGAGGAGACGACATACAAAACGACTAGAAAACGCAGAAACCTCACCTCCGGAAGGGATATGGTGGGGGAACTCATCCACCAGGGATCCATCTTCACCCTACGCAGATCGTGGAGGCTAAGGCATCGATCTTCATCATTAATCGCTACATCACCACCATCTCCATCCATCTCATCTACATCTTGTCTAGATCTTGTTATAATTTTCGTCCTCGTTGTACATTTATACAAGTACTATTCATCTATTATAGATTCCATTGTCTTTGCCATGATGTTGATTGCCTCCATGTCTGAGTTGATCATTAGTTCTTGGGGAGATGGAAACCCTAGGATGAGATTGAAATAAGATAAAGTTTATTATGATATTCATCGTTGTGACCACGTGTTAGATTTTCTTCATCTTGATGTTGAGAGAAGTCGACCTCTCAATATTTGCCTCTTGTGGGGACTTGATGGAGGGAACTACTTGTTGGTAGACGGAGGTGTGCTAGCACTTATAGTAACTATAAAGTTGTTGGCACTCCTTAGGTATCAACTTGGGAACCCAGAAAACTCACGGAACATTGTCCATGCCATGGGATACATTCTACGGGATAAAGTCCCTTAATAATGCAGTAATTTGATTGAAATGAATGCTTGTCTGCTGTGGTTATGAGGATGATGTGAGCAGTGGTTGCTGCATATTTGTCCAGAGTTCTTCCCACACATACATAGTTAAGACTGTTCATGATAATAATCTTTACCTTAAACTCTTTATAATGCTAGAGGTGTATCCGCTACTCCCTGAGAATTCTTTTTCCTATTGCAGTTTCATATCTCTTTTACATACGTGATACTTACTTTTTATGTTCAGTTTGTTTTACTTTACTTATTATTCTCTTATACAAAAACCCAAAAACACATTTTTATACAACACTCGCATTTTATCTTGTTACTTAGAATGTTATTTAGCATTACTATTTCAGTATTTAATTCAAGAGTTATTAGACTTCAGAACTCCCGCTCTACGATCTATGCACTTGCAGTCATCAAGCTATTTTTCTGGCGTCGTTGCTGGGGAGCTAAGCATTGTAGGTCTTTTAGTTTTTACTTATTTATTTTAGTCTTGCTAAGTTTTGTTTTGAGTTACAGGGTCCCGCCAACATGATGGAGTTTGAGCATCTGACTAGTGCTAACCCACTCAGCCATTTTGGGAATCCCTATGATATTGATAAAAGAGACAACTCCAACAAGAAGACAAGGGATTTTGAAATAAATCCTCTACTAGGTATTTTACACAAGAAGAAATTTACTGGAGATGAGGAAAATCCTAATCCATATGAGCATATTGCATGCTTTAAGGATATATGTGGCACTTTCTAGTTACCGGGGTATACTGCTAATGAGGTAAGGCTGAAACTCTTTAGTCAGAATTTGACTAGCACATCTCTCTCATGGTATAGATATTTACCCCCAGAAGCCACTACTACTTGGGATAATTTATCCTGTGAGTTTCTAGCTAAATATTATCCTTTATCAAAACCTTTTGGAATCAGGCGTCTTATAATGACTTGGAGGAACCGTCCTAATGAAGGACTAGTAAGAGGTTATAAAAGATTTAAAGATTTTATGGCAGTTTAATTGAACCTAATAAATTGGAACTAGACTCTTGCGCGAGAGGAGCTTTTATGAATCTTCCCATAACTAAATCTTGGGATTTACTTAATAGAATTCGTGATCATAGAGTTTCATGGAATTTTGGTCTAGGAAGCTAAGGAGGCATAGAAATAGATTATGATTGTATTCATGACTATAATAAAAAGGGCAATGTTAATGAATTATCTAAAGAACTTTATTTGGATTCAGATCTTGTGTTGCATGCTGTTAAAGCTTTTACACAACATATCAAAGATCCAAAAGAGGGTTAGGTCAAGTATGATCCACCACCTGAACCTGAGAAGAAAAGAGAAGTTAAAGCAACATTGGCCTCCCTAGAACCAATGTATGAGATACCTTTCCTTAACACTGCGTAGAGACATATTTTGGAATATGAACAGGTTAAAGTAGTACAGTAGAAGAAAGAAGAGGAAAGTGTGCCAAAAGTTGAAGAACATTTGGATGAAACAAAAGATGAAGAGGTAACCAAGGAAGCAATTATGGCTATGTATGCATATTGCAACATAGTTGAACTTGATAAAGAGACTTCCGTATTGGTTGAAGGTAAAACTAAGGTAAAAGATGTGGGTAAGCCTATTCTTCCCTGCATATTTAAAGAAACCTCACATTATGGTTTATGTGATCTTGGCACCGCAGTTAATATTATATCTTATGATTTTTATTTAGAAATAAAAGAAGATATAGTACCAGCTACAATAGAGAAGACTAATATGACAGTCATGTTAGCCAATAAATCTCTTAGAGTTCCAATGGGAGTTGTTGAAGATGCAACTGTCACAATTGGCAATGAAAATTTTCCTATCGATTTTGTAGTTGTCAATATGCCAGCTAATACTCTTTTCCCAATTATATCTGTGTCAACACCCGGATTTTTCAATCCTAGATGCCTGTTATGCCATACATCGCAATCCCAGGATTACCATTTTTGCGAGACATAACAGAATTGGATACATAGTACTTCATCCATTACAACGATACAAGTTCGTACACAAATAGGGATCTCATGATCCAGTTCTTAATACAACATCAAGCAGCGGAATACGTAATAATAACGGTAGCGTAGGCGAAGCTCCATCTTCGGGGTCACAGGCAATGCTGACGATGGGAGATGATCCTAGTTGTCGTAACCTTCCTGGGGTCCATCCTCCAGGTACTCCTCTTCATAGTCTGGCCATGGGAATAGCCAGGGACAAAGCCATGAGTACTCTTTAAGTACTCGCAAACTAATACTAACAAGTAAAGGGGGGTTTTGGATAATGGGACACTAGGCTCTAGGGTTGTTTTGCAAAAAGCCAGGTTTATCTCTACTAAGCTCCAAAGCTAGTCACAATTTATAACTCCTAAGTGGGATCTTGTAGTTTAGGTCACAACTCTGTTGTGGTCAAGTCAAAGTCTCAACTCATTTCACAAGTCATTTTGAAAAGGGTCTGACGGGGGAACAGTATGGACACTCCAACTGTCCATAACCGCGGACGCGGCTATTCGAATAGTTTGACACTCTGCAGAGATTGTACACTTTCACCACAACATTCGACACATCCGTCAGGAGCAAATCCTGAATTCACCATACTCAGTATGCGGATAATCAATCTTAACCTTTCAATTACACTCCCTAGTATAAGCACCTCTCCTGTGAGTTTGGCCTCCCAACCATGACCACTGTCATCTTGGGTACTGCACAGGTGGAATCTTCACAAGGTAGCCTCAGCTCAGACCTTGGCCGTGAGGGAACTAATACTAAGGTATATAAGTTTCCAGTCAAGCCCTACCCAATATTTGGGTATTGTGGTTGTACGATAAAATTGGAATGGTATCGCATCCAGACAACCATCAGTTTTATAAAGGGCTAAGGCTCATGCCTCAACATTTTCATCACCAAAATCATCAAGTGTTTGGAAACACATGTCCAAAACATTTCAATATAATGATCCATCATTCCAAGGTTTTCATAACCATTTTCCCACCAAGTACTCCCATCTAAAGTTGATCAAGTTTTATGCTTAGCACTAGCATCTATAGTTGGGAATGGTAATAATGAGGGGTGGTAACTGGTGGAGTTTCACTAAGTCCAACATTATATCTTAGGCTGAGATCAAGGTTTCTAGCTTAGGCCAAATTTTATGCTCTTAGGGCAAACTTGAGCACAGCTGTCTGATATCTACCAAACTCTTAAGTAGACTCTAAGTAAGCTTTGATAAAGAAATAAAGTAAGAAGCTTGCCATAAAACTAGGATTGGTTTAGCAAGTTGGTATGATCACGTACGCTTAAGGCATATAGTATTCATATCACAAGCATGGGTTTGTGGCAACAATAGGGTATCTTGCAAGTGTTAGCTTGCACTGGTATAGTATCTTGCAAGTGTTAGCTTGCATTGTTCAACTTGGTTAGTAAAGCTTGCATAGTTACTAGCTTGCACATTCACTAGTAGTATTAGGCTTGCCTTGTGCAGAGCAGTGGTTGAAGTTCTCTTCGGCTTCCTCTTCGTAGTATCCTCCTTCCTCCTCGTAGTATCCTTGGTCGGTACTAGCGTCTATGAATAAATACGAGGTACACAATCACCAAACAATACTTAACTACTTGCAATCATCACACACAAGGGTCCTATAGATGATCTAGCATCATCTCTAACATTACAAGGTTAAGGATTGGTTTAAGTCCTTTTATTTTAGAAAAGTAATTTCTACTCATTGAAAAATTACTTAAGATTTAATATTCTCCAAACTAAACATGGGATCATGTTGACACATGTCATCACCACATATTGTAGTCCATGGGAATGTGATTTAAAGTGGTGTCACAATTTAATAAGGTTTTACCCTTTTATTTTAATTGATTAAAGTGGCTAGAAATGCTTATGTAGCATTCTTTTATTCCTTGAACATTATTTCTGCAAGTAAACCTATATATTTTTATATATTCTGAAAGGTATGGTTAAATGTGATTTTTGAGAGTTGGAATCAGCTCAAAATCTTTTATGGTTTAAATTTGAAAAATGTTTGAATGCAGAAAAGCTTCTGCCTTGTTATTTTTGGTATGGGTGATCTACAGATCCAAATGACTTGAATCCAACGGGCTTGGATTAAGCATTCATAGACCTTTCCAACAAAATTGGTTTCATCCAATTTGGTGCACTGAATCGACTTGGGTTGATTTTTGAAGTTGGGTACAGAAGTGTGTTTGAAATTAAAAAGAAAAAGATTTAATTTGAATTGCTGGGCTGCGGGGGAAATTCTAACGGGCCGGCCTGCTAAGCGCAGTGCTCCCGCGGGCTGCGTAAGTGGGTGTCCCCACTCGTCAGTGACACGGGGCTGGGCGAAGCGGTATGGGGCAACGTGGGTCGTTCGATCTAGTTCTAATCCAACGGCTGAGGGTCATCGTCGACGCGAGACAGCTCCGGCGAGAACGAAACCTAGCGCGGCCAGTGGGGGGTGCTGGGGGCTCACCGGGGTACGGGCGAGGGTCGGCGAGGCGGGCGAACGACGAAGTCGACGACGGCGATCCTCCTGGTACCGGTGGCTTCTCCTGGGGCGGCTCCAATCGCTGGCTCCCTTCTTCTCCAGAGGCGGCGGGCTCCGGTGAAATTCCGGCGAAGTGGTGCTCGCCTTGCTCTGAGGATGGTGTGGCACGGTCAGTGGGGAGAGGGGAGTGAGATGGTGTGAAGAAATCATGCGGGGGTGGCCTCTATTTATAGTCGAGCGAGGGGACCGTCGGGGCGCAAGGTGAGCTCGTCGGGGGCGACGTTACAGGCAGCTAATGGCATGGGCAAGGGTAGGGGACGGTGCTGTGTCTCCTGGCGATGCTCAACGACATGATCGCGAGGCATGTGGTGGTGTGGTTTGGTCTGGAACGGGCGGCGCTCTACGCGGCAGAGGCGGCGTCTTCGACGGCGGGCGGTGGTTGTATGGCACGGGGCTGCTAATGGGGATGTCTGGCGGTGTCCTGGGTCGGTGGTGATCGTGTGTGCGCGCGGTGAGGGCGGCGCGCGGTCTGGGGATGCTGGTCGCGGGTGGCGCTCTGGCGCACGCTCGGCATGGTCTGGGCGCGGCTTGTGCGCGTGGTCCAGGGCTTGGCAATGCTCGTGGCTGGGACAGGCAGTGGCGGTGGACGGTGGGCTGCCTCCTAGACATGCTGGCTAGGCTTGCTGCTGCTCCTAGCTTGCTGTCCACATTGGGGTGACATGGGGGTGCTCGGCTGTTCACCATTAATGGCAATGGCAAGCTCACAGGGGTGCTAGTGTTGGACTAATCTTTCTAGATGATCTACTGGTTTGTGTGTGAGCTAACTAGGGAACAAGTTAGGCTCAAAACACTGCACACTATAGTGTTTGTGGTTTTGTTTGATTTGTGTCTGCAACCTGTTTGATGAAATGGCCGCATGAACTCAAGTTTGTATTTTGAAATGAATTTTGGTGAGTTTGCTAGATTGGTTCTGGTGAGTCTGCAGATGCTTGGGTTTTGAAAGTTGAGCTTGTTTGAGTGGGTTTTGAAAAGGTGGGATCTTCCCATATGAAGAAGATTCAATTTTGAATTGTCATTTAAACTATGCATTTGAAAGTTTCTGGATGATCACAAAGTGGGCCTTGATACTCTGTTATGAGTACATTCAAGGGGTGCAAAGATCCAGAAAAGTTTCTGTTAGGTTTTGAAAGTTTGAGACAGCCAAAGTAGGCATGTGAGTTAAATTGGCCAAAATGACCATTCACTTAATATATTTGTTTTGATTTACTTGTCTTTAGGAAAAGTGTGGGAAATGTTTTAGATGATTTTCTTTTCACCTAAGAAACATTTTACAAGTAATGGATCACACAAACAAGGTGGTTTTTAAAGAAATTCAAAATCCATGCATACACATATACATGCATTCATGAATTCATTTAGAAAAGTTTGTGTTAACCCTAAACTTGATGGTTAGTGTTTTGATGATCTAAGTTTGATATTTTTGGGATGTTACAGACCTTCCCCCCTTAAACAAAATCTCGTCCCGAGATTTGAAAAAGGACGAAAAGATTACCTAGGATTTGAAGAGATCTGGAAACTCCGTTCTGATGTGATCTTCGCGTTCCCAGGTAGCCTCCTCTTCTGTGTGGTTGCTCCACTGAATCTTGAGAAACTTGATGCTTCGGGTCCTGGTAGTTCAAAAGGCTTCTTCCAATATACGGATGGGTACTTCGGGATAGGTTAGATCATCATTGATCTCTATGGTCCGGTGATCGATATTCTTGAACACTTCGGTCTTCTCGGGGACTTCGAGACATTTGCGAAGTAACGAGATATGGAACACATTGTGCACAGCTGACATCTCTTCAGGTAGTTCCAGTTGATACGATACTTCTCCTCGACGGTTTAAGATTTTGAAAGGTCCGATATATCTGGGGGCTAACTTTCCTTTGAGTTGGAAACGTTGCATTCCCTTCAATGGCGACACTTTCAGATAAACAAAATCTCCGATGTTGAAGGCGAGGTCTCGACGTCTCTTGTCGGCGTAACTCTTTTGTCGGGATTGGGCTGTCCTGAGGTGTTCACGAATCTTGTGAACCTTCTCTTCTGCTTCTCGTAGAATGTCGGGTCCGAAATCTGACTCTCTCCTACTTCCGACCAGTTCAAAGGGGTGCGGCACTTTCTTCCGTACATAAATTCAAATGGGGCCATTTGCAAACTGGCTTGGTAACTATTGTTGTATGAAAATTCTGCAAACGGCAGACAGTCTTCCCATTTGGATTCATATTCTAGCACACATGCTCTAAGCATATCTTCGAGTATTTGGTTTACTCGCTCCGTTTGTCCATCGGTCTGAGGGTGATAAGCGGTACTGAAATCTAGGAGGGTTCCTAAACCTTCTTGGAATTTCTTCCAGAATCTCGAGGTAAACTGAGTTCCTCGATCCGAGACTATGTTCTTGGGGACTCCATGCAAACTAACGATTCTAGCGATGTATAACTCCGCTAGCTTCGAACTCTGGTAGGTGGTTTTGACGGGCAAGAAATGGGATACTTTGGACAATCTGTCCACTATGACCCAAATAGAGTCATTTCCCCTACTAGAAGTAGGTAGTCCCGTGATAAAGTCCATTCCTACAGAATCCCATTTCCATTCCGGAATCTGCAAAGGTTGCAACAATCCAGCGGGTCGTTGATGTCCTGCCTTGACTCGCTGACATATGTCACACTTGGCGATATAGCTTCCGATTTCTCTCTTCATCTTATGCCACCAAAATTGCTCTTTCAAATCTTGATACATCTTGGTTCCTAAGGGATGGATAGAATAAAGAGTATCATGAGCCTCCTTCAAGATAACTTCTTTCAACTCCGAATCTGCTGGTACACAAAGGCGTCCTTTGTACCACAGAACTCCTTCTTCGTCCTCGGTGAATCCGGGTACTTTGCATGTACCGATACGACGCTTAATTCCGTCGATACTAGCATTTCCTTTCTGCGCCTCTTTAATCTGACTGATCAAAGTGGGCTGAAGTTCTATGCTAGCCAAAAATCCTTCACTTACTAATTCCATTCGAAAATCTTCCATATCTTTGTGCAAACTTGGTGGCTCCTTTAAAATCATGGAGTTCAAGCGGCACGGCAATCTGCTAAGGGCATCGGCTACCACATTGGCTTTTCCAGGGTGATAGTGAATGTCCAGGTCGTAATCCTTGATTAACTCAATCCATCTTCTCTGCCTCATATTCAGCTCCTTTTGAGTGAATATATACTTTAGGCTCTTGTGATCCGAATAAATCTCACAACGGTTTCCCATTAGGTAATGTCTCCATGTCTTCAGGGCTAGAACTACGGCTGCGAGTTCGAGGTCATGGGTTGGGTAATTTTGCTCATGTTGCTTCAGTTGTCGCGATAGATAAGATATAACTTTGCCTTCTTGCATTAGCACACATCCGAGACCAATCTTGGATGCGTCACAATACACATCGAAGGGCTTCGTAATATCCGGCATGATCAAGATTGGGGCTGAAATCAATCTCCTCTTGAGTTCTTGAAAACTCGCTTCGCACTTGTCCGTCCATTCAAACTTCTTGTCTTTCTTCAGTAATTGGGTCATGGGTCGGGCTATACTCGAGAATCCTTCCACGAATTTGCGGTAATATCCCGCCAATCCGAGAAAAGCACGAACTTGGGTTTGAGTGGTTGGGGCTTGCCAATCTTCTACATCTTTCACTTTGGCAGGGTCCACGGCAATTCCTCCGGCTGATACAATGTGACCGAGAAATCCTACTTCCTGTAACCAGAATTCACATTTTCTAAACTTTGCATACAACTGATTCTCTCTAAGGGTTCCAAGAATGGTCCTTAGGTGTAGCTCATGTTCTTCTTCCGATTTGGAATAAATCAGAATGTCATCGATGAAAACAATGACAAACTTATCCAGGAAGTCCATAAAAATCTTATTCATGAGATTCATGAAATAAGCGGGGGCATTGGTTAATCCAAAAGACATGACTGTATACTCATACAATCCATATCGGGTGGTAAAGGCAGTCTTTGGAATATCCTCTGCACGAATTTTGAGTTGATGATAGCCAGTTCTAAGATCAATCTTAGAAAACACCTGGGCACCGGTCAACTGATCAAACAAATATTCGATCTTAGGCAAGGGGTACTTGTTCTTGATGGTGACATCATTCAACTTCCTATAGTCCGTACACAAACGGTTACCTCCATCCTTCTTGTCCACAAACAAGACAGGTGATCTCCATGGGGACGCACTTGGTTGAATCAATCCGATTTCCAACATGAAATCCAGTTGCTTCTTCAGTTCTTCTAGTTCTGACGGGTTCATACTATAGGGTCTCTGGGCTATGGGTTCGGTTCGAGGGATTAGTTCGATGATAAACTCGATATCCCGATCTGGGGGCATACCGGGCAAAACATCTGGAAATACATCGGGGTATTCATAGACTATCCGAACTTGGTCAATGGTAGGTTGGGCTAGACTCTTGTTACACTTGAATTGGCAAGGTAAGGTTTCAGATATATGCTCCACTGATACTCCGGTGGTACTGGTCATGGTAATGGCTTTCTTGGCACAGTCAATCAATCCTTTATGCTTGGACATCCAATCCATTCCTAGTACTACTTCCAAACCTTTAGTTCCGAGTACTATTAGGTTAGCATAAAAATCTATGCCATGGATTCGGATAGGGACGGCTTTGCAAATTTTCCTAGCCTTGGTGGTTGATCCAGGAATTTGCACGATCATCACATGCTTCAATTTGGTTGGCTGAATTTTACTAGTGCAGGCAAATTCTTCGGTGACAAATGAATGCGATGCACCAGAATCAAACAACACTCTTGCAAGTACTGAATTAACAGAAAACATACCCAGCACGACGTCTGGCGCTTCCTGAGCTTCTTCAGCATGCATGAGAAAAAGACGGCCATTGCGGTTGAGTGAATTCCCTGGGGCAAATCTTCTCCCTGGCTAGACACGACGCTGCTGCTGAGCTGGGACATTGGCGTTGGGGGCTGTAGCATTCTTCTTGTTGGGGCACTCATTGGAATAGTGGCCTTTATTTCCACAGTCATAACAGGTCACTTGTGACTTGTCCTTGGCTGCGATAGGCACAACATTGCTTCCAGTCCTCGGGGCAGTATTGGGGTTAGTGGTAGCATTGTTGGTGTTGAACTTGGGTGGGGCATGGGTGAAATTGCTAGAGTTGCCGGGGTTGTTGTGATTTCCTCCGGGTCTAGGGTTTCCACGGTTGGGATAGTTTGGACGGGTCATAGGGGGTATGTTGGTTCGTGGGGCAAATCCTGGAGATGGGTTGGGGCGATACTTTGGGGTCTGATGGGTTCCTGGTTGATGCATCATGCGACGCTTGCGGTTCTCATTGGCTTGGTTGATCTTTCCTTCCATTTGGATAGTAGAGTCGACAAGGGCTTCAATATCCACAAAGGGGATATTGACTAACACCGTATGCATCTCGTCATGCAGACCATTCAGGAATCTTTCTTTCTTCTTGGCTTCGGTGTCTATCTCGTCCGGGGCATACCTAGCTAATGACAAAAATTTGTCACGGTATTCCACTACAGTCATCCTTCCTTGCTTCAACTCTCTGAACTCGTCTCTCATTCTCTTGATCAAACCTGGTGGCACATGGGTTCTGCTAAACTTGACCTTGAATTCCTCCCAGGTCATCATCTGGCCTCCGGTCATTGCACGCACACTGTTCCACCATGCCCTGGCATCTCCGGCTAGATAATGGGTGGCGAACAAGACTTTCTCGTTGGCTTCCACTCCAGCTACTTCTAAGTTATTTTCCATGGTTTGCAGCCAATCATCGGCGTCTAAGGGTTCTTCTAACTTGGTGAAAATGGGTGGGTTGGTATTCTGGAAATTCTTGAGTTTAGATCCGTGGTTGTCCTGGTTTCCATGGCCTGGGTTATTGTGGGCTAGCTGGGCTATCTGTTGCAGAGTGGCTAGGTTGGCTTGACGTTCCACTCTTTCAGCTTCGCGGTCAGAAGTCAACATTTGCAGGATCTGCAACATCGGGTCCGGGGCTGAACCACTTCCTCCACGTGGCATCTGAAGATTGATATCGATCATGAGAAAAGAGGGAAATTTCTAAGGTTTTGGGTTTTTGAAAAGTTTTTTAAAGGTTTGACTCAGATTTTTCTAGCAACTTGCTTTTTCATTCATTCACTCATAGCACACAGTACAACACACACCACAACAAGGAAAAACAGATGGTTTTAAGAACCATTCTGAAATCTACGATACAGTGGGACCGACTACTACTCACTACGCTAGTGCTCAGTGCTACTACTCCTCGGAGTCTGTGGCTTCATCATCTTCAGGATCATCGATGAAGGCGAAATCATCCTCATCGGTGAAGAAGTCCATGGCCTGATCCTCCAGAAAATCATCGTCATCGCTGAGATAGGAGTAAGGGTCTCCACGAAGATCCTCTCCTGCATTCTCCCTTTCCTCTAACTTCATGTCTCTCTCGTGGATGGTCTCTTCCAGAGATGAGATGCGATGGCAAAGACGGGCAATAATGCGCTCCTTCTTGTCGAGCTGACGGCGGCGAGACTTGCGATCCTTTGCGAGCATGGCGATGGTCTGATCCTTCGTCTTGATGATGGCAGACTTGTGATTGCAATAGTCACGGCAGTTGTCCAACTCCTGCTGACGGTCGTACATCATGAAGCTAAGGTGGTCCAATTGAGTCTTCAGCTCGGGGTGGTATGGGGCTTCCAGTGGTTGTCCATTTGCATCACGTCTTGGGAAAAACTCAAAGCGAGTACCCTTGATCTGATTGATGCTCTGCCCACACAGACGGGAAAGAGCTTCCTGCATTGCTCTGGCAAGTCCATCGAGCCAGTTGTTTTCCCTCAAGGTAAACTGAATTCCCTCCGCAGTGGGAGGTTCAATCTTTCCTCGGAGACTTGCAACAATTAGCCACTGCAGATCTTCTCCTTCTTTATCATTGAGCTGAGCTCCGAAGAACTCGGGGTGCGGACGCTCCAGAAGTTCCGAAAGCTGATCCAGATCCCTCTCAAAGGTAAGGTCTTCCCCATTTCCGAGTTGATAAAACTTGCTGTACTTCCCGTCCATCTATAAAAATAGAGGATGAGTAGATTAGCAGAGTGATCAAGTGTGTCAAAATTTTATCTATTTTGCAAGAGTTTTTGAGGAACATTAAATTTTATGAAAGAATTAAAGGGATAAGAATGAGAATAGGTTTTTGTAAATATTTGTTTTCTTTGGTTTTTGAAACTAAGTTTTTTTTTTGGTTCAACGTCCAACCTAACTAGGGTCTCCTATGGTCAGGAAGGCTCTGATACCAACTTGTCAACACCCGGATTTTTCAATCCTAGATGCATGTTATGCCATACATCGCAATCCCAGGATAACCATTTTTGCGAGACATAACAGAATTGGATACCATAGTACTGCATCCATTACAATGATACAAGTTCGTACACAAATAGGGATCTCATGATCCAGTTCTTAATACAACATCAAGCAGCGGAATACGTAATAATAACGGTAGCGTAGGCGAAGCTCCATCTTCGGGGTCACAGGCAATGCTGATGATGGGAGATGATCCTAGTTGTCGTAACCTTCCTGGGGTCCATCCTCTAGGTACTCCTCTTCATAATATGGCCATGGGAATAGCCAGGGACAAAGCCATGAGTACTATTTAAGTACTCGCAAACTAATACTAACAAGTAAAGGGGTTTTTTGGATAATGGGACACTAGGCTCTAGGGTTGTTTTGCAAAAAGCCAGGTTTATCTCTACTAAGCTCCAAAGCTAGTCACAATTTTATAACTCCTAAGTGGGATCTTGTAGTTCAGGTCACAACTCTGTTGTGGTCAAGTCAAAGTCTCAACTCATTTCACAAGTCATTTTGAAAAGGGTCTGACGGGGGAACAGTATGGCCACTCCAACTGTCCATAACCGCGGACGCGGCTATTCGAATAGTTTGACACTCTGCAGAGATTGTACACTTTCACCACAACATTCGATACATCCGTCAGGAACAAATCCTGAATTCACCATACTCAGTATGCGGATAATCAATCTTAACCTTTCAATTACAGTCCCTAGTATAAGCACCTCTCCTGTGAGTTTGGCCTCCCAACCATGACCACTGTCATCTTGGGTACTGCACAGGTGGACAATCTTCACAAGGTAGCCTCAGCTCAGACCTTGGCCGTGAGGGAACTAATACTAAGGTATATAAGTTTCCAGTCAAGCCCTACCCAATATTCGGGTATTGTGGTTGTACGATAAAATTGGAATGGTATCGCATCCAGACAACCATCAGTTTTATAAAGGGCTAAGGCTCATGCCTCAACATTTTCATCACCAAAATCATCAAGTGTTTGGAAACACATGTCCAAAACATTTCAATAGAATGATCCATCATTCCAAGGTTTTCATAACCATTTTCCCACCAAGTACTCACATCTAAAGTTGATCAAGTTTTATGCTTAGCACTAGCATCTACAGTTGGGAATGGTAATAATGAGGGGTGGTAACTGGTGGAGTTTCACTAAGTCCAACATTATATCTTAGGCTGAGATCAAGGTTTCTAGCTTAGGCCAAATTTTATGCTCTTAGGGAAAACTTGAGCACAGCTGTCTGATATCTACCAAACTCTTAAGTAGACTCTAAGTAAGCTTTGATAAAGAAATAAAGTAAGAAGCTTGCCATAAAACTAGGATTGGTTTAGCAAGTTGGTATGATCACATACGCTTAAGGCATATAGTATTCATATCACAAGCATGGGTTTGTGGCAACAATAGGGTATCTTGCAAGTGTTAGCTTGCACTGGTATAGTATCTTGCAAGTGTTAGCTTGCATTGTTCAACTTGGTTAGTAAAGCTTGCATAGTTACTAGCTTGCACATTCACTAGTAGTATTAGGCTTTCCTTGTGCAGAGCAGTGGTTGAAGTTCTCTTCGGCTTCCTCTTCGTAGTATCCTCCTTCCTCCTCGTAGTATCCTTGGTCGGTACTAGCGTCTATGAATAAATACGAGGTACACAATCACCAAACAATACTTAACTACTTGCAATCATCACACACAAGGGTCCTATAGATGATCTAGCATCATCTCTAACATTACAAGGTTAAGGATTGGTTTAAGTCCTTTTATTTTAGAAAAGTAATTTCTACTCATTGAAAAACTACTTAAGATTTAATATTCTCCAAACTAAACATGGGATCATGTTGACACATGTCATCACCACATATTGTAGTCCATGGGAATGTGATTTAAAGTGGTGTCACAATTTAATAAGGTTTTACCCTTTTATTTTAATTGATTAAAGTGGCTAGAAATGCTTATGTAGCATTCTTTTATTCCTTGAACATTATTTCTGCAAGTAAACCTATATATTTTTATATATTCTGAAAGGTATGGTTAAATGTGATTTTTGAGAGTTGGAATCAACTCAAAAGCTTTTATGGTTTAAATTTGAAAAATGTTTGAATGCAGAAAAGCTTCTGCCTTGTTATTTTTGCTATGGGTGATCTACAGATCCAAATGACTTGAATCCAACGGGATTGGATTAAGCATTCATAGGCCTTTCCACCAAAATTGGTTTCATCCAATTTGGTGCACTGAATCGACTTGGGTTGATTTTTGAAGTTGGGTACAGAAGTGTGTTTGAAATTAAAAAGAAAAAGGTTTAATTTGAATTGCTGGGCTGCGCGGGAAATTCTAACGGGCCGGCCTGCTAAGCGCAGTGCTCCCGCGGGCTGCGTAAGTGGGTGTCCCCACTCGTCAGTGACACGAGGCTGGGCGAAGCGGTATGGGGCAACGTGGGTCGTTCGATCTAGTTCTAATCCAACGGCTGAGGGTCATCGTCGACGCGAGACAGCTCCGGCGAGAACGAAACCTAGCGCGGCCAGTGGGGGGTGCTGGGGGCTCACCGGGGTACGGGCGAGGGTCGGCGAGGCGGGCGAACGACGAAGTCGACGACGGCGATCCTCCTGGTACCGGTGGCTTCTCCTGGGGCGGCTCCAATCGCTGGCTCCCTTCTTCTCCAGAGGCGGCGGGCTCCGGTGAAATTCCGGCGAAGTGGTGCTCGCCTTGCTCTGAGGATGGTGTGGCACGGTCAGTGGGGAGAGGGGAGTGAGATGGTGTGAAGAAATCGTGCGGGGGTGGCCTCTATTTATAGTCGAGTGAGGGGACCGTCGGGGCGCAAGGTGAGCTCGTCGGGGGCGGCGTTACAGGCAGCTAATGGCATGGGCAAGGGTAGGGGACGGTGCTGTGTCTCCTGGCGATGCTCAACGACATGATCGCGAGGCATGGGGCGGTGTGGTTTGGTCTGGAACGGGCGGCGCTCTGCGCGGAAGAGGCGGCGTCTTCGACGGCGGGCGGTGGTTGTATGGCACGGGGCTGCTAATGGGGATGTCTGGCGGTGTCCTGGGTCGGTGGTGATCGTGTGTGCGCGCGGTGAGGGCGGCGCGCGGTCTGGGGACGCTGGTCGCGGGTGGCGCTCTGGCGCACGCTCGGCATGGTCTGGGCGCGGCTTGTGCGCGTGGTCCAGGGCTTGGCAATGCTCGCGGCTGGGACAGGCAGTGGCGGTGGACGGTGGGCTGCCTCCCAGACATGCTGGCTAGGCTTGCTGCTGCTCCTAGCTTGCTGTCCACATTGGGGTGACATGGGGGTGCTCGGCTGTTCACCATTAATGGTAATGGCAAGCTCACAGGGGTGCTAGTGTTGGGCTAATCTTTCTAGATGATCTACTGGTTTGTGTGTGAGCTAACTAGGGAACAAGTTAGGCTCAAAACACTGCACACTATAGTGTTTGTGGTTTTGTTTGATTTGTGTCTGCAACCTGTTTGATGAAATGGCCGCATGAACTCAAGTTTTTAATTTTGAAATGAATTTTGGTGAGTTTGCTAGATTGGTTCTGGTGAGTCTGCAGATTCTTGGGTTTTGAAAGTTGAGCTTGTTTGAGTGGGTTTTGAAAAGGTGGGATCTTCCCATATGAAGAAGATTCAATTTTGAATTGTCATTTAAACTATGCATTTGAAAGTTTCTGGATGATCACAAAGTGGGCCTTGATACTCTGTTATGAGTACATTCAAGGGGTGCAAAGATCCAGAAAAGTTTCTGTTAGGTTTTGAAAGTTTGAGACAGCCAAAGTAGGCATGTGAGTTAAATTGGCCAAAATGACCATTCACTTAATATATTTGTTTTGATTTACTTGTCTTTAGGAAAAGTGTGGGAAATGTTTTAGATGATGTTATTTTCACCTAAGAAACATTTTACAAGCAATGGATCACACAAACAAGGTGGTTTTTAAAGAAATTCAAAATCCATGCATACACATATACATGCATTCATGAATTCATTTAGAAAAGTTTTTGTTAACCCTAAACTTGATGATTAGTGTTTTGATGATCTAAGTTTGATATTTTTGGGATGTTACAATCTGGAAGAAACTTTTTTGAATGATTTAGGTGCCAAATTTGATTTCAAAAAGTAGATTGTGTCTCTTAAGCCTGGGGAAGCGGAAAAAGAATTCCACTTTTACAAATTTAAAGATAGACCTCTACAAATACAAGAAGAATAGAAAGGAAAATCTATTGAGGAGATGGCAGCTCTCTTCTTTAGTAATCAACTAGAAGAAGCAAATGAAGACTCAAATTATGAAGAAATAATTATGGAGGACAAGTCCCTAGAAGAATTAGAAAGTGAATTCGATTCGCTCCCCATTTTAGGGCCTCCAACCGATGAGGCTTTGAAGAGCCAGAAAAGAGAGGGGACGAGTAATTACCGCCCCTAGAATTGAAGACTTTACCAGATAATCTTAAATATATATTTTTGGACAATACAAATAAATTCCATGTTATTATTAGTGCTAAACTTTCAGGGGATGAAGAAGAAGAACTCATGAAAGTACTAAAGGAGCATCGCAAGGCCTTTGGGTACTCAATGGATGATTTTAAGGTCATTAGTCCCATGATAACCGTCCATCGAATATTCATGGAGGAAGGTGCTAAACCAGTTGCAGAGTTTAATAGATGGCCGAAGCCCGAAATGAAGGAAGTGGTAAGAAAATAAATAGTAAGCCTACTGGATGCAGGTATAATCTATCCTGTAAAAGAAAGTGAATGGATAAGTCATGTTTATTGTGTTCCTAAGAAGGGTCATTTTACTATTGTTCCTAATGAAAACAATGAATTTATACCTACCAGAACTATTGTTGGACATAGGATGTGTATAGATTTTAGGAAATTGAATAAAGAAAAAAGGAAAGATCACTATCCTTTACCGTTCATAGACCAAACTTTAGAGAGGTTAGCAAACCACACTCATTTTTGTTACTTGGACGGATACTCTGGTTTTTCCCAAATAGTTGTTCATCCTGATGACCAACTTAAAACAACTTTCATTAGTTCTTGTGGTTTACATGCTTACCGACTCATGCTGTCAACACCCGGATTTTTAATCCCAGATGCTTGTTATCCCATACATCGCAATCCCATGATTACCATTTTTGCGAGACATAACATATTGGATATCACAGTACATCATCCATTACAAACCATAATAAGGTCTTACAACAAATAAAGGATCTCATGATCCAGTCTTAGTAGAATCAAGCAGCGGAATAATATAATAATGATAGCGTGGGCGAGGCTCCATCTTCATAGAAGCAAAGAAAACTAGTTTAAGGTTTTATAACACCTAAGTGGGAACTCAAGTTTGACTTTCACAACCCTGTTGTGGTCAAGTCAAAGTCATGATTCATTTCACGAGTCCTTTTGAAAACATATGACAACGGAACAGTATGGCCACTCCAACTGTCCATAACCGCGTACGCGGCTATTCGAATAGTTTGACACTCTGCAGAGGTGGTACACTTTCACCACAACATTCGATACATCCATCAGGAACAATCCTGAATTCACCATACTCTGTATGCGAATAATCAATCCTAACCTTTCAATTACACGCCCTAGTATAGGCACCTCTTCTATGAGTTTGGCCTCCCAACCATGACCATCTGTCATCTTGGGAACTACACAGGTGGTCAATCTTCACGAGGTAGCCTCGGCTCAAACCTCGACCGCAAGGGAACCCATACTAAGGTATATAAACTTCCAGTAAAGCCCTACCCAAATTCGGGTATTGTGGTTGTACGGTAAAATTGGAATGGTATTGCATCCAGACAACCATTACTTTTTATAAAGGGCTAAGGCTCATGCCTCAACATTTTCATCATCAAAATCATCTGGTGTTCAAGAACACATGTCAAAACATTTTATTAGAATGACTCATTATTCTAAGGTTTTCATAACCATTTTCACCAAGTATTCCCATCTAAAGTGATCAATTTTTATGCTTAGCACAAGCCACTAAAGTTGGGGGTAATCACTAATGAGGGGTGGTGAACAAGGGTGACTTATCTAAGTTCAATATCATGCCTCGGGATGACATCAATATTTATCTAATTTAGTCCAAGTTTTAGGCTCTTGATGCTACCTTTAATATCTTTCCAAAACTTACAAGTCACTAAATAAGAGTAATAAAGAGCTTTGATAAAGAAATAAAAACAAGCTTGCAAGTAAAACTGGGATTTGGTATAATCAAGTGGTATAACTAAGGTATTGCCTAATGCAGTGCATAGGTTATCTAGCTTTCATAGATGCAAGTGTTAGCTTGCTAGGATGGCTTGCATTAGATAGCTTGCCTTGTGCAGAGCAGTGGTTGAAGTTCTCCTCGGCTTCTTCCTCGTAGTAATCTCCTTCCTCTTCGTATCCTTGGTCGGTACTAGAGTCTATAAATAAATACGAGGTACACAATCACCAAACAATACTTAACTAATTCTATTTGGCACACAAAGGTTCACACTAGATGATCTAGCATCATCACAAACATCACAAGCATTAAGGCAATAGTTTTATTTCTTTTATTTTAGAAAAGTAATTTCTACTCATTAAAAAACTACTTAAGATTTAATATTCTCCAATTAAAACATGGGATCATGTTGACACATGTCAACACCACATATTTCAGTACTTGGGAATGTGATTTAAAGTGGTGTCACAATTTAATAAGGTTTAACCTTTTATTTTTAATTAATTAAAGTGACTAGAAATTCCTATGGGGCATTCTTTTATTACTTGTCCATTATTACTGCAAGTAAACCTAAATATTTTTATATATTCAGAAAGGTCTTGTCAAATGTAATTTTTGAGAGTTGGAATCATCTCAAAATCTTTTATGGTTGATTTTTGAAAAATGTTTGAATGCACAAAAGTCTCTACCTTGTTATTTTTACTATAGGTGATCCATAATTCCAAATGGTTTGAATCCAACGGGCTAGGATTAACAATTTCCATAGCTTTCTAAAAAAATTAGTTTTATGCAATTTGGTTTAGTGAATCTCTCTGAAATGATTTTTGAATCTACTGCCAGAACTAAGTTTGAAATTAAATAGATAAACCTAATTTCAAACGAGGGAATCTAACTGGGTCGGCACACTACGCACAGCGCGCGCGGGCGGGTTTAAGTGGTTGTACCACTCGTCAGTGAGACAGAGAGTAGCGAAGGGGTACACGGCGATTATAATCGTAGGATTAGAAGTAAGATCTACGGTTGAGGGTCATCGTCCACGTCGAATAGAACACGACGAGCACGAACCCTAGCGCGGCCAGTGGGGATCAGTGGCGGCTCACCGGGGCTTAGGCGATGGTCGGCGATGGGGGCGAACGACGAAGTTGACGACGGTGATCCTCCTGGTACCGGTGGCTCCTCCTGGGGTGGCTCCAATCAACGACACCCTTATCCTCCAGCAGCGGCGAGTTCAGGCGAAATTTCGACAACCTGGTGCTCGCCTTGCTCCGGGGAAGAGGTGGGGTGGTTCTGAGAGACAGTGGAGTGTAATGGTGTGACGAATTCGAGCAGGGGAGGCCTCTATTTATAGTGCGACGAGGGAACCGAAGGGTGCGGGCGGAGCTTGTCGGGGTCGTCTTCACAGTGATCTAACGGCATGGCCGAAGGTAGGGGACGGTGCGCTGCCTCCTGGCGAAGCTCAACGTCTTCATGGCGAGGTGTGGGGCGGTGCGGTTCGGTCGGAACACGTCGACGCTCTGGCCGGCACCGACGGCTGTTTTAATGGCGCACAGCGGCTAAGGGTCACGCGGCAGCGAACGCGGTTGTCTGGGAGGTTCCTGGGTCGGTGGTGATCACGCACGCGGGCGGCTAATGCGGGGCGCGGTCTATGCGAGCGTGTCGAGCGCGGATCTCTAGCGCGCTCTCGGCATGGTCGCAGAGACATTGGACGCGAGCGTTTCGTGTGGTCCAGTGGCTGGAAGGGCTCGAATGCTGGACAGGGGGTGGCAGTGGATGGTGGCATGCGTCCTAGACACGGTTGGCGTGGCTAGTTAGGCTTGTAGCATGCTGTCGATGTTGGGGGTGGCAAGTGTGCTCGACCATGGTGGCCATTAATGGCATGGTCGAGTTCACAGTGAGCTAGAGCTGCTTAGGGAAGTTTAATGACCTACTGAGAGCGTAGTAAGAGCTAGATAGGGAACAAGGTTGGCACATACTGTAACATCCCAAAATATAAAACAAGGATCATCAAACTCTAATCACTAGAATTAGGGTTAACAAAAACTTTGATTAATTAAAATCATATAAATGCATGTGTGAATGAGATGATTTGATAAATGCATGAATGAACTTGTGTGATTAACCTAAATAGCAAGAAATGGTTTAAAGAGGAAAATAACATCATATAAAACATTTCCATGCAGAAACAAATCAAGAGAAAATCAAAAACAAATCAAATAAAGCAAATGGTCATTTTTGCCAATCTTGCTCACTAGGTCACTTTGAGTGTTTCTAGTCCAAGATTTCAAATAGAAACTTTTCCAAATCTTTGCACCCCTTGCTATACCAAGTAAAAGTGAATCAAAGCCCACCTTTCAAACTTGCAAAAACATTTGGCAACCTCATTCAAATCACAAATCAAAATTGAATCTTTATCATATGTGAAGATCACCCATTTTCAAAACCCAACCAAACCAGTGCCCCTTGACTAATCCAACTAACCAGATACTCCCTAGCATGTTCCTAGCAAACCCACCAAGTTTGAATACAAAATTCAAATTTAAAGTTCTTGCGGACATTTCATCAAACACCTTGCAGATACAAATCAAACAAACCTCAAACACTATAGTGTGCAGTAATTTTGGCCTAACTTGTTCCCTATCTAGCTCACAGTACACCCTCAGTAGATCATCTAACTTTTTTAACCCCTCTAGCTCACTGTAAACCAGACCATGCCATCAATGGCAAGCAGGCCGAGCCACACCTTGCCACCACATTGTCTATAGCAAGCTAGGAGCAACATCAAGCCTAGCATGTCTAGCAGGCACTCCACCGTCCAACGCCACTCCCTGTCCCAGCCCCGAGCACTGCCAGCCCTTGGACCACACGACAAGACCATGCCAAACCTCTCTGCGTGCGAGCCGACAGCGCGCCAGTGCGCCACCCGTGACCAGCACCCACAGACCGCGCGCCGCCCTCGCCACGTGCGTGCGCGATCACCACCGCCCCAGCAACCCCGCAAACATGCCCGTTCACCGCCGCGCAGACCACACGCTCTGTGCGCCATTAAAATCGCCGTAGGACCCGCCCAGAGCATCGAAGTGTTCCGACCGATTAGCACCGCCCGATGCCTCGCCACCACGCTGTTGAGCTTCGTGAGGGAGCACAGCACCGCCCCTACCGTCGCCCATGCTAGTAGCACTCTGTGCCGTCGACCACGACGAGCTCAGCCCGTGCCCGTCGGTCCCCTTCAGCCACTATAAATAGAGGCCTCCACTGCTCGTCTTCTTCACACCAGTTCAATCCCCTCTCACTCAGAACCACCCCACCTCACTCCCAGAGCAAGACGAGCAGCGCGTCGCCGGAATTTTGCCGGAGCCCGCTACTGCTGGAGGAGAAGGGAGCCGTCGATTGGAGCCGCCCCAGGAGAAGCTGCCGGTACTAGGAGAACCACCGTCGTCGACTTCGTCATTCGCCCCCGTCGCCGACCCTCGCCTGAGCCCCGGTGAGCCTCCCATGACCCCCACCTTCCGCGCTAGGGTTCTGTCTCGCCAGCGCTGCCCGACGTGGATGATGAACCAGAGATGTTCGATTAGAACTAGATCCCACGGTCCACATTGCCTCGTACCTCTTCGCCCCTCCCCGTCTCACTGATGTGTGGGGACATCCACTTAACCAGCCCGCGCGTGCGCTGTGCGTAGTGGGCCGGTCTAGTAAAACATCCCGCGAGACCCAACAATTCAAATTACTTTTATTCATTTAATTTCAAACACAGTTATGTACATAGATTCAAAAATCAACCCAGCTCGATTCATTGAACCAAAATGCATGAAACCAATTTTGTTAGAAAGGTACTGAAATACTTAATCCAAGCCAGTTGTATTCAAACCATCTGGATTTATAGATCAACCATGGTAAAAATAACAAGGCAGAAGCTTTTCTGCATTCAAACATTTTCCAAAATTCAACCATAAGAGCTTTTGATTTGATTCCAAGTCTCAAAAATCACATTTGATCATACCTTTCAGAATATATAAAAACATATGGGTTTACTTGCAGAAATAATGTTCAAGTAATAAAAGAATGCCACATAGGCATTTCTAGACATTTTATTTAATTAAAATAAAAAGGTTAAACCATATTAAATTGTGACACCACTTTAAATCACATTCCCATGTACTGAAATATGTGGTGATGACATGTGTCAACATGATCCCATGTTTGAGTTGGAGAATATTAAATCTTAAGTACTTTTTCAATGAGTAGAAATTACTTTTCTAAAAATAAAATAAATAAGACAAGTGCTTGAATCTTGTAATGCTAGTGATGATGATAGCTCACCTAGTATGAACCTTCGTGTGATGATTAGAAATAGTTAAGTATTGTTTGGTGATTGTGTACCTCGTATTTATTTAGACGCTAGTACCGACCAAGGATACGATGAGGAAGGAGGATACTACGAGTAAGAAGCCGAGGAGAACTTCAACCACTGCTCTGCACAAGGCAAACCTATACTTGCAACCTTGCAAGCTAACACTTGCAAGATACCCTACTTATGCAAGCTACTACTTGCTTGTTACTATGGCAACTATATGCCTTAAGCATATGTGATTACACCACTTGATACCCAATCCTAGTTTTACTTGCAAGCTTAAGTATTTTAATTCTTCATCAAATCTTTCTCTTAGAGTTTACTTAGCTAATTGTATATGTTAGAAGGATATTGGAAGGTAGCATAAAGAGCATAAAATTTGGCCTAAGTTAGATAATCTTGATGTCATCCTAAGGCATGAGATTGAACCTAGCTAATCCCCACTTATTTATTACCCCCCATTAGTCTTTACCCCCACATGTAGATGCTAGTGCTAAGCATAAAAATTGATCAACTTTAGATGGGAATACTTGGTGAAAATGGTTATGAAAACCTTAGAATGATGAGTCATTCTACTGAAATGTTTTTGAAATGTGTTCTTGAACACCAAATGATTTTGATGATGAAAATGTTGAGGAATGAGTCTTATCCCTTTATAAAACTGATGGTTGTCTGGATGCGATACCATTCCAATTTTACCGTACAACCATAATACCTGAAAATTGGGTAGGTCTTGACTGGAAATTTATATACTTTAGTATGGATTCCTTGCGGCCAAGGTCTGAGCTGAGGCTACCTTGTGAAGATTGTCCACCTGTGCAGTACCCAAGATGACAGTTGGTCATGGGTGGGAGGCCAAACTCACAGGATAGGTGCCTATACTAGGGTGTGTAATTGAAAGGTTAGGATTGATTATCCGCATACTGAGTATGGTGAATTCAGGATTTGTTCCTGACGGGTGTATCGAATGTTGTGATGAAAGTGTACAACCTCTGCAGAGTGTCAAACTTAGAATAGCCGCGTCCGAGGTTATGGACAGTTGGAGTGGCCACACTGTTCCCTCGTCAGATGTTTTCAAAATGACTTGTGAAATGATTTGTGACTTTGACTTTACCACAACGGAGTTGTGATACGAATTCAAGTACCCACTTAGGTGTTATAAACTTTCTATTAGTTTTCTTTGCTTCTGAACTTAGTAGAGGTAAATCTGGCTTTTTGCAAAACAACCCTAGAGCTTAGTATCCTACTACAAAAACCCCCCTTCAATAATTAGTATTAGTTTGCGAGTACTTAAAGAGTACTCATGGCTTTGTCCCTGGATATTCCCATGGCCAGACTATGAAGAGGAGTACCAGGACGATGGACCGCAGGAAGGTTACGACAACTAGGATCATCTCCCATCGTCAGCATTGCCTGTGAACCCGAAGATGGAGCTTCGCCTATGCTATCGTTATCTTTACGTTATTCCGCTGCTTGAGTTGTATTAAGAACTGGATCATGAGATCCTTATTTGGGTAAGACCTTGTGTATGGTTTGTAATGGATGATGTATTGTGATATCCAAATCTGTTATGTCTCCAAAAATGGTAATCCTGGGATTGCGATGTATGGCATAACGGGCATCTGGGATTAAAAATTCGGGTGTTGACAAGTTGGTATCAGAGCCATCCTGACCATAGGAGACCCTAGTTAGAATGGACGTTGGAATCAAAAACTTAGTTTCAAAACCAAAGGAAGTGAGTATTTACAAAAACTTATTCCCATTCTTATCACTTGGATTCTTTCATGAAAATTCATGTTCCTCAAAAATTCTTGCAAAATACATAAAATTTTACACACTTGATCACTCTACTAACTTACTCATCCTATATTCTTATAGATGGATGTGAAGTACAGAAAGTTTTATCAGTTGGGGAATGGAGGAGACCTCATCTTTGAGCGTGACTTGGACCAGCTATCGGAGATGCTGGAGCGTCCGCACCTCGAGTTCTTCGGAGCTCAGCTCAATGAGCAGGAAGGAGAAGATTTGCAGTGGATAGTTGTTGCAAGTCTCCGAGGAAAGATTGAACCTCCCACTGCAGAGGGAATTCAGTTCACCTTAAGAGAGAACAACTGGCTCGATGGACTGGCCAGGGCAATGCAGGAAGCTCTTGCCCGTCTGCGTGAGCAGAGTATCAATCAGATCAAGGGTACCCATTTTGAGTTCTACCCAAGGCGTGATGTTATGGGACAGCCACTAGAGGCCCCATATCACCACGAGCTGAAGATTCAATTGGACCACCTCAGCTTCATGATGTACGACCGTCAGAAGGAGTTGGACAATGCCCATTCCTATGCCAACCACAAGTACGCCATCACCAAGAAGAAGGATCATACCCTCACCATGCTAATAAAGGATCGCAGGTCTCGTCGCCATCAGCTGGACAAGAAGGAGCGCATCATTGCCCGTATTCGCCACCGGATCACGGATTTGGAGGAGACCATCCACAAGAGAGACATGAAGTTGGAGGAGAGGGATAATGCAGGGGGAGACCTTCATGGAGACCCCTACTCCTATCTCAGTGATGATGATGACTTCCTAGAGGATCAAGCCATGGACTTCTTCACCAATGAGGAGGATTTCGCCTTCATCGATGATGATGATGAGGAGGATGAGGATGATGATGACACTGACTCCGAGGAGTAGTAGCACTTGAACACTAGCATTAGTGAGTTGTATTCAGTCCCACTATATCGTAATTTCCAGAATGGTTCTTAAAACCATCTGTTCTTTTCCTTTTTGTGGTGTGTGTTTGTATTGTGTGCTATGAATGAATGAAAAGCAAGTTGCTAGAAAAATCTGAGTCAAACTTCAAAAAAAAACTTTTCAACAACCCCTGAACCTTAGAAATTTCCCTCTTTTCTCATGATCTATCTCAATCTTCAGATGCCTCGCGGAGGAAGTGGTTCATCCCCAGACCCGATGTTGCAGATCTTGCAAATGTTGGTTTCGGACCGCGAAGCTGAATGAGCCGAACGTCAAGCCAACTTATCCACCCTTCAACACATCGCCCGGATGGCCAACAACAATAAAGGCCATGGAAATCAGGACAACCATGGATCTAAGCTCAAGAATTTTCAGAACATCAATCCACCTGTTTTCACTAAGTCAGAAGATCCCCTAGATGCAGATGATTGGCTGCAAACCATGGAGAACAATCTGGAAGTCGTAGGAGTGGAAGCTAACGAGACGGTTCTGTTCGCCACCCACTATCTGGCCGGAGATGCAACAGCATGGTGGAACAGCGTTCGTGCAATGACCGGAGGTCAGATGATGACCTGGGATGAATTCAAGGTCAAGTTTAGCAGAACCCATGTGCCACCGGGTTTGATCAAGATGATGAGAGATGAATTCAGAGAACTGAAGCAAGGAAGGATGACAGTAATGGAATACCTTGACAAATTCTTGTCATTAGCTAGGTATGCCCCGGATGAGATCGACACTGAAGCCAAGAAGAAAGAGAGATTCTTGAATGGTCTGCACGATGAGATGTATACGGTGTTAGTCAATATCCCCTTTGCTGATATTGAAGCCTTAGTTGACTCTGCCATTCAGATGGAAGGAAAGATCAACCAAGCCAATGAGAACCGCAAGCGCCGCATGATGCATCAACGAGGAACCCACCATACACCAAAGTATCGCCCCAACCTATCTCTAGGATTTGCCCCAAGAAACAACAGACCCCCGATGAACTGTCTGACCTATCCCAACTGTGGAAACCCAAGGCCCGGAGGAAACCACAACAACCCCGTCAACTCTAGCAATTTCAACCGTGCACCACCCAAGTTCAAAAACAACAATGCCGCCACCAACACCAACACGGCCCCAAGGACTGGAAGCAATGTTGTGCCTGTTGCAGTGAAGGATAAGTCGCAAGTGACTTGTTATGAATGTGGAACCACGGGTCACTATTCTAATGAGTGCCCCAAGAAGATTGCCGCAGCCCCCAATGCAAATGCCCCAGCTCAGCAGCAGCGTCGTGTTTAACCCGGAAGAAGGTTTGCCCGAGGGAATTCGCTCAACCGCAACGCCCGTCTTTTTCTCATGCATGCTGAAGAAGCCCAAGAAGCGCCAGATGTCGTGCTAGGTATGTTTTCTATTAACTCAGTACTTGCAAGAGTGTTGTTTGATTTTGGAGCATCGCACTCATTTGTCACTGAAGGATTTTCATGCACTAGTAATATTCAACCAACCAAATTGAAGCATGTTATGATTGTGCAAATACCTGGTTTAACCACCAAAGCTAGGAAATTTTGCAAAGCCGTCCCTATCCGAATCCATGGCATAGATTTTTATGCTAATCTAATAGTACTCGGAACTAAAGGTTTGGAAGTAGTACTAGGAATGGATTGGATGTCCAAACACAAAGGATTAATTGACTGCGCCAAGAAAGCCATAACCATGACCGGTACAACCGGAGTATCAGTCGAGCATATATCTGAAACCTTGCCTCGTCAATTCAAATGTAACAAGAGTATAGCCCAGCCAACCCTTGACCAAGTTTGGATAGTCTGTGAATACCCCGATGTATTTCCATATGTTTTGTCCGGTATGCCCCCAGATCGGGATATCGAGTTTATCATTGAACTAATACCTGGAACCGGACCCATAGCCCAGAGACAATATAGTATGAACCCGTCTAAACTAGCAAAACTGAAGAAGTAACTGGATGACATGCTAGAATTTGGACTGATTCAACCAAGTGCGTCACCTTGGAGATCACCTGTTTTGTTCGTGGACAAGAAAGATGGAGGTAACCATTTGTGTACGGATTATCGGAAGTTGAATGATGTCACTATCAAAAACAAGTACCCATTGCCAAAGATAGAAGATTTGTTTGACCAGTTGACTTGTGCTAAAATGTTTTCTAAGATTGATCTTAGAACTGGCTATCATCAACTCAAGATTCGTGCAGAGGATATTCCGAAGACTGCCTTTACCACCCGATATGGATTATATGAGTATACGGTCATGTCTTTTGGATTAACCAATGCCCCCGCTTATTTCATGAACCTCATGAATAAGATTTTTATGGACTTCCTGGATAAGTTTGTCGTTGTTTTCATCGATGACATTCTGATTTATTCCAAATCAGAAGAAGAACATGAGATACACCTAAGGACCATTCTTGGAACCCTTATAGAGCATCAGCTGTATGCCAAGTTTAGCAAATGTGAATTCTGGTTATAGGAGGTAGGATTCCTCGGACATATCGTATCAGCCGGAGGAATTGCTATTGACCCTGCGAAGGTGAAGGATGTCGAATATTGGCAAGCCCCAACCACTCAAACCCAAGTCCGTGCATTTCTCGGATTAGCGGGATACTACCGCAAGTTCGTAGCAGGATTCTCGAGTATTGCCAGACCCATGACCCAATTGCTGAAGAAGGACAAGAAGTTTGAATGTACGGACAAATGTGAAGTGATTTTTCAAGAACTCAAGAGGAGATTGATTTCAGCCCCAATCTTGATCATGCCGGATATAACAAAGCCCTTTGATGTGTATTGTGACGCATCCAAGATCGGTCTTGGATGTGTGCTAATGCAAGAAGGCAAAGTTATATCTTATCTATCCCGATAACTGAAGCGGCATGAACAGAACTATCCAACCCATGACCTCGAACTCGCAGCTGTAATTCTAGCCCTGAAGACATGGAGGCAGTATCTTATGGGTAACCATTGTGAGATTTATTCGGATCAGAAGAGCTTGAAGTATATATTCACTCAGAAGGAGCTGAATATAAGACAGAGAAGATGGATTGAGCTAATCAAGGATTATGATCTGGACATTCACTATCACCCCGGTAAAGCCAATGTGGTAGCAGATGCCCTTAGCAGATTGCCGTGCCGCTTGAACTCCATGATTTTGAAGGAGCAACCAAGTTTGCACAAAGAGATGGAAGATTTCTGAATGGAATTAGTGAGTGAAGGATTTTTGGCTAGCATAGAACTTCAACCCACTTTGATCAGTCATATCAAGGAGGCACAGAAAGGAAATGCAAGTATCGACGGAATTAAACATCGTATTGGTATAGGAAAAGTACCCGGATTCACCGAAGACGATGAAGGAGTTTTGTGGTACAAAGGACGCCTTTGTGTACCAGCAGATTCGGAATTGAAAGAAGTGATTTTGAAAGAGGCCCATGATACTCTCTATTCTGTCCACCCCGGAGGAACGAAGATGTATCAGGATTTGAAGGAACAATTTTGGTGGCATAAGATGAAGAGAGAAATCGGAAGCTATATCACCAAGTGTGACATATGTCAGAGAGTCAAGGCGGGACATCAAAGACCCGCAGGACTATTACAACCGCTATAGATTCCAGAATGGAAATGGGATTCAGTTGGAATGGACTTTATCACCGGATAGCCTACTTCTAGTAGGGGAAATGACTCTATCTGGGTCATACTTGACAGATTGTCTAAAGTCGCCCATTTCTTACCAGTCAAGACCACATACCAGAGTTTGAAACTAGCAGAGTTGTACATCGCTAGAATCGTCAGTTTGCATGGAGTTCCCAAGAACATTATATTGGATCGAGGAACTCAGTTTACCTCGAGATTCTGGAAGAAAGTCCAAGAAGGTTTAGGAACCCGACTGGATTTCATCTTATCACCCTCAGAACGATGGACAAATGGAGCGAGTAAATCAAATACTCAAAGATATGTTGAGAGCATGTGTGCTAGAGTATGGATCTAAATGGGAAGACTGTCTGCCTTTCGCAGAATTTTCATACAACAACAGTTACCAAGCTAGTTTGCAAATGGCCCCATTTGAATTCATGTATGGAAGGAAGTGTCGCACCCCTTTGAATTGGTCGGAAGTAGGAGAGAGTCAGATTTTAGGACCCGACATCCTACGAGAAGCAGAAGAGAAAGTTCACAAGATTCGTGAGCACCTCAAGACCGCCCAGTCAAGACAGAAGAGTTACACCGACAAGAGACGTCGAGACCTTTCTTTCAATATCGGAGATTTCATGTACCTTAAAGTGTCGCCGTTGAAAGGAATGCAACGTTTCCAGCTGAAAGGAAAGTTAGCCCCCAGATATATCGGACCCTTCAAGATTCTGAATCGTCGAGGAGAGGTATCATATCAATTGGAACTGCCAGAGGAAATGTCAGTAGTGCACAATGTGTTCCATATATCGTTACCTCGCAAGTGCCTTGAAGTTCCGGAGAAGACCGGAGTTTTCAAGAGCATTGATCACCGAACCATAGAGATCAACGATGACCTGACCTATCCTGAAGTACCCATCCATATTTTGGAAGAAGCTTTCATAACCACCAGGACCCGAAGCATCAAGTTCTCAAGATTTAGTGGAGCAACCACACTGAAGAAGAAGCTACCTGGGAGCGGGAAGATCACATCAGGACGGAGTTTCCCGATCTCTTTAAATCCTAGGTAATATTTTTCTTCCTTTTTCAAATCTCGGGACGAGATTTCGTTTAAGGGGGGAAGGTTTGTAACATCCCAAAAATATAAAACAAGGATCATCAAACTCTAATCACTAGAATTAGGGCTAACAAAAACTTTGATTAATTAAAATCATATGAATGCATCTATGAATGAGATGATTTGATAAATGCATGAATGAACTTGTGTGATTAACCTAAATATCAAGAGATGGTTTAAAGAGCAAAAAAACATCATATAAAACATTTCCATGCAGAAACAAATCAAGAGAAAATCAAAAACAAATCAAATAAAGCAAATGGTCATTTTTTGCCAATCTTGCTCACTAGGTCACTTTGAGTGTTTCTAGTCAATATTTCAAACAGAAACTTTTCCAAATCTTTGCACCCCTTGCTAGACCAAGTAAAAGTTAATCAAAGCCCACCTTTCAAACTTGCAGAAACATTTGGCAACCTCATTCAAATCACAAATCAAAATTGAATCTTTATCATATGTGAAGATCACCCATTTTCAAAAACCAACCAAACCAGTACCCCTTGACTAATCCAACTAACCAGATACTCCCAAGAATGTGCCTAGCAAACCCACCAAGTTTGAATCCAAAATTCAAATTTAAAGTTCTTGCGGCCATTTCATCAAACACCTTGCAGATACAAATCAAACAAACCTCAAACACTATAGTGTGCAGTAATTTTGGCCTAACTTGTTCCCTATCTAGCTCACACTACACCCTCAGTAGATCATCTAACTTGTTTAACCCCTCTAGCTCACTGTAACTAGACCATGCCATCAATGGCAAGCAGGCCGAGCCTCACCTTGCCACCCCATTGTCAACAGCAAGCTAGGAGCAGCATCAAGCCTAGCAAGCATGTCTAGCAGGCACTCCACCGTCCACCACCACTCCCTGTCCCAGCCCCGAGCACTGCCAGCCCCTGGACCACACGACAACACCATGCCAAACCTCTCTACGTGCGAGCCGAGAGCGCGCCAGTGCGCCACCCATGACCATCACCCACAGACCGCGCGCCGCCCTCGCCGCATGCGTGCGTGATCACCACCGCCCCAGCAACCCCGCAGACATGCCCGTTCACCGCCGTGCAGACCACACGCGCTGTACCATTAAAATCGCCGTCTGACCCGCCCAGAGCATCGAAGCGTTCCGATCGATCAACACTGCCCCACGCCTCGCCACCATGTCGTTGAGCTTCACCAGGGAGCACAGCACCACCCTAAAGGGAATATGCCCTGAGGGGCAATAATAAAGTGTTTATTATGTGTATTCCAAGTATATGATAGATGTTTATTTTGCATGCTATAATTGTATTAATACGGAAACGTTAATACATGTGTGTTTAATAAACAAACAGAAAGTTCCTAGTTATGCCTCTCTCATAAACTAGCTCGTTGATTAACAAGATGATCAAGGTTTCCTGATCATGGACATTGGATGTTGTTAATAACGGGATCACAACATTAGTGTAATGGTGTGATGAACATTCATCTGAAGTATAGCATTACGATCAAAGTCATTGAGTTTATATTGCTATAACAACTTACGAAGTGATCCTAATCCTTAGACCATGAGATCATGTCAATCACTAACACCGGAAGAGTTTCTTGATAACATCAAACGTCACACCATAACAGGGTGATTATAAAGATGGATTCAGAACTAATAAAGTGTTATGTTGAGGCTCATGGATCGAGAGTGGAATTTGTTCATCCCGATGACGGATAGATATACTCTGGGCCCTCTCGGTGATATCACATTGATTAGCTTGCAAGCAAGTGATTTGATCACTAGAATGTTATATCACAGGAACGAGAAAAGAGTGCATGTCGGTAACGAGATCAAACTAGGTATGGAGATACCGATGATCGAATCTCGGACATGTAATATATCATGAAACAAAGGGATTAAGATACTAGCGTAAAAGGTTCTGACGATCACAAGAAAGTCATCGTTGAATGTGTGGGAGTCAGTATGGGTCTCCAGATCCCGCTTCTGATTATTGATCCGAGAGGGGTCTCGATCATGTCCGCATTATTCACGAACCGTAGGGTGAAACACTTAAGAGACACCGACATCCAATTGGAGCAAATGTTTCATGCCGAAAGAATGAACAAGCGCAGGAATTTATTTCACTAGATACCGAAACAGGTTTTCGGGTGAAATTGCATAAAGTGGTTATGCATGTGAAATAGAATTCTAGCAAGGGGTTATTTGTGAATGTTTGTCATTAAAGTAATTGACAAAATTCTGAATAAAATAAAAGAGTTTTATTTAATGAGAGTTTGCATTAAATTTGGTGGAAATTTAATGGGAATTTGAGTGGGCTTTTGAGTGGAGGGAATTTAAAGGAGATTTGTGAGTGGAGTGTCCACCCACATGAAGAGGGGAGGGCAAGGGGGCAGCCCCATGTGCCGGCCACCCCCTTGGGGTTCCCCCCCCCCCCCTCCTCCTATAAAAGGAGCCCCCCTCCTCACTTGTCTCTCACACCTCCTCGTGAAGGATCTCTCTCCCCCTCTAGAATTTATCCCCCATGGTCTCGGACTAGCGAGATACATGTTCCCGGTGGCTATTCGGCAAGAAAGAGTTGTGCTTCCGCTGCATCGCTGGAGCGAGGAGGCGGAGGTTGCTCGGTGCCTCGAACGTGTGTGCGAGCACGGATGCGCTGCTGATTTGCGGCGCTAGGACTTCCTCTCGATCTTGAGATCGGCAAGAGATCGTCTACATCAACCACGAGTTGAACTCGTTAAGCTTTGTCGGTCTTCAAGGGTATGTTCTCTACGGATATACATCCGTCCGTTGTTTGTATCTATTAGATAGATCTTGGTATATAGTTCACATCGTAGGAAAATTTTTGTTTTCTATGCTGTGAACCCTACACACCCCCTACCGTCACCCATGCCAGTAGCACTCTGTGTCGTCGACCACGACGACCTCAGCACGCGCCCGTCGGTCCCCTTCAGCCACTATAAATAGAGGCCTCCACCGCTCATTTTCTTCACACCAGTTCACTCCCCTCTCACTCAGAACCACCCCACCTCACTCCCAGAGCAAGGCGAGCAGCGCGTCGCCGGAATTTCGCCGGATCCCGCTGCTGTTGGAGGAGAAGGGAGCCGTCAATTGGAGCCACCCCAGGAGAAGCTGCCGGCACTAGGAGAACTGCCGTCGTCGACTTCGTCATTCGCCCCCGTTGCCGACCCTCGCCTGAGCTCCGGTTAGCCTCCCATGACCCCCACCTGCCGCACTAGGGTTCTGTCTCGCCGGCGCTGCCCGACATGTGAAATGGATCGTCTGGGCACCTAGAGGGAGGGTGAATAGGTGCTAACCAATTTTTAATACTTTTTCAATTTTAGGCTTGACACAAAGTAAATTCTCTAGATATGCAACTACGAGAATTTCCCTATATGCAACCCTAACTACTAAGCATGTAAATAGAGTAGCGAAGGAACCGTAGTGGAGCACGCGGAGACACAGGGATTTGTTTTACCGCAGTTCCTTCCCTGTTAAGGGAAGTACATCTGTGTTGGAGGGGTGAGCGGTTCTAAGACCACCACGCCACAATAGGCCTCACCCTATTCTCCGATGGATGTCGCCACGAGAGGCATGATCCACCTTCTCCACTATTGGATCCCTTCGAGGCGGGAACCGGTGCCTTTTACAATGCTACCGAGGCACACACCCACAACTGAATTGGGGGCTCCCGAGATGACAACAAGCTGTCACAAGAACAAGGTTTATCAATATAAACAAAACAAGGATCTAGGTATTTGCAAGAAATACTAGATCGGTGATTCTCCAAATAAATGGAGAGGAGATGAAGCGCTTGATTGTTGATGATGAAGATCGAGTTCTCCTCCTTCGATTCCCCAAGCGACGGGGCCTTTGGGTGGATCTAGATGGAGCTCTCTTGGATGAAGGTTGCAGATCAGATCTTGTATTTTTTGAATGAATCAAGAAGTCTAGCAGGAGGGGGAAGGCTGGCTTAAATACCCCCTCCCCATATCTGGCCGTTGAGCAACTTTGGGGGCGGATTATCCGCCCCCTGGGGAAACTCCGCCCCAAGGGAGGATTTTCCGGGGGAAACTCCGCCCCCTCTCTGGGGCTTGCGCCTTAGCGGTGAGCAAGGGGGGCGGACTATCCGTCCCCCCTGAGAGGCGGATTATCCGGTGGGGCTGGAAAATCCGGCCAAAACTCCGCCCCCCTTCTGGGGCTTGCGCCTGCTTGGGAAGAGGGAGGGGCGGATTATCCGCCCCTGGTGGGGGCGGATTATCCGCCCCCCAAAGGCATATGCTTTTCCCTTTTTCTTAGAGAGAGCTGCAACACTTCAACACACATTAAAATAATCCTTGATATTGTTATCTAACACACAAAACACTAGGGATTAAGAAATGTTCTTTCAACCTCCCCCTTTTTGGTGTTAGATGACAATACTAGGATTTGCAATGAAACCGGCTAACGCCACCTTAAAATGAAAGATGCTCCCCCTAGATGTGTGCATATTTAAAATTCGCATTTGAATACAAATACACACACTAGAGAGAACACAACTTTCATAGCAAAGACAATTGAAACAAGGTGGGTTGGGAAACAAGGTCATACCACCAGGATGTGACTATAGCCAAAGAAAATAATTAGCTTGATAGCCTCCAAGCACATCCCAATAATATTGATGCATACATTTAGATAATCTCATGATTCCATATGCCATCAAATATGCTAAATAGAGAAATCCAGAATTCCATGAGATCCACAATAGATAAATCCAGAATTCCATGTACCAAACATAGTACCAAACATAGTGGAGCACGACATAATCTTACATAATCAAACACGACTAGCAAATAAGTTCATGCTAAAAGGGCACAAGCAGGAAAATAAAACGACTGAAAGATAGATGCTTGCGCCCGACCCTTGCAAATCCACGAGACCTAATAGAACTACTTCTCCCCCTTTGGCATCAAAACGCCAAAAAGGAAGAAGAGCGATGCTAATGCCCCTGAAGACCACTCCTTCTCATCCTCGTCATAGTCATCCCCGTCCCCTTCCTCATCCATAACAATTGTGTACAAGCACTTGCAGCAGCAACATATTCAGCTTCGGCGGTTGAGAGTGAAATACAATTCTGTTTCTTTGAAGACCAACACACTAGAGACCTGCCCAAGAATTAACATGCACCAGAGGTTGATTTCCTATCATCTTTGTCACCAGCCCAATCTGAATCAGTGTAACCACATAGAGAGAAACTTGAACCCTTGGGATACCATAACCCAAAATTCGGGGAATGAACCAAATATCTGAAGATTCGTTTGATAGCCACTAAGTGGCTTTCTTTAGGAGCGGCTTGGTACCTTGCACACACTCCTGCACTTAACACGATATCGGGCCTAGATGCGCAAAGGTAAAGGAGAGAGCTAATCATGGATCGGTATACCTTTTGGTCCACGTCTTTACCCTTGGGATTGAGCTCAAGATGACACTTTGTTTGCATTGGAGTAGCAACGCCATTGAGATCCGTCATCTTGAACCTTTTGAGCATGTCTTGGATGTACTTAGCTTGATTAATAAAGGTTCCCTCTCTAAGTTGTTTGATCTCGAATCCAAGGAAGAACCTCAACTCACCCATCATTGACATCTCAAACCTGTCAGTCATAAGCTTTGAAAATTCATCGTTAAAAGCTTGGTTAGTAGAGCCAAAAATAATGTCATCTACATAAAGTTGGCATACAAAAAGCTCCCCATTAACCTTCTTAGTAAAAAGAGTAGGGTCGATTTGCCCAACTTCGAATCCACGGTCTAACAAAAGCTCTTTAAGGTGCTCATACCACGCACGTGGGGCTTGTTTAAGGCCATAGAGCGCCTTATCGAGTTTGTAGACATGGTTCAGAAATTTGGGGTCCTCAAAACCCGGGGGCTGCTTGACGTATACTAACTCATGTAGACGACCATTAAGAAACGCACTCTTAACATCCATTTGCTGTAATTTAAAATTATGATGGGCTGCATAGGCAAGAAGGATACAGATGGACTCAAGAAGAGCCACAGGATCATAAGTCTCGCCAAAATCAATTCCTTCCACTTGAGAGAATCCTTGAGCCACGAGTCGTGCTTTATTCCTCACAACAATGCCATTTCATCTTGTTTGTTCTTGAAAATACACTTGGTGCCCATAACATTGCGGCAATCCTTGGGTTTCTCTACGAGCTTCCAAACTTTGTTGCGTTCGAAGTTATTTAATTCTTCATGCATTGCAACAACCCAATCGGGATCTTCAAGAGCATCAAAAACCTTCTTCGGTTCAACCATGGAAATGTGAGCTTGATGATCACAGAAGCTTGCAAGTTCTCTTCTAGTAGACACCCTTCTTCGTAGATCACCAACAACCTTGTCAAGAGTGTGACCCCTTAGTTCAAGGTTCCGATCAGCACGAGCCTTGCGACGAGCTTCAATGTCCTTATTGTTTCTAGAAGGAGTTGATTCAATATTTGTATCCTTGTCTTGACCATTGCCTTGCCCTTGATCTTGATCTAAGTTAACAACAGGACCTTGCTGCATAATTTGTTCTTCAGGGCCGGATAATCCGCCCCTTGGTGGGGCCGGACTATCCGGCCTGGGAGATGAGGCACCAGTTCCTTCTTCCTGAGGATGCCTGACTGAACTAGGAGATCCAGAGCCGAATAATCCGCCCTCGGGGCCAGAGAATCCGGCCTGGGAACTTCTTGGCTGTTATTTTCTCCTTCGGATCCCCTGGAACAAGTTTAAGTGCCAGGGGCGGATTGTCCGCCCCTTGGAGGGGCGGATAGTCCGGCCTGGTACTACCATCTTGTCCAGGAGACTGATGATCTTCAGCAGGTTGCGATGTCGGTGCAGAGTTTTCTCCAACAGTAGGAGCTGGTTGATCTTGTGTAGATGAGGGCTCCACTTGAGTGGAGCATTGTCCTTCCCGATCTGCCACAAGTGGTTCCTCAATGGGGCGGAAAAATCACACGCCCATTCTTCTTATGGCATCTTGGGGTATTTCAACATCTGCATCACAAACATCAACTTGCCCTACAAAGGAGCCGTTATTTTCATCGAACTCCACACTACAAGATTCTACAACAATCCTAGTAAACTTGTTGTAGACTCTATAAGTGTGGGATTCGGCACCGTAACCAACAAAAATACCTTCTAAAGCCTTGGACTCAAATTTAGACAAACGAACACCTTTAATAAGAAAGAAACACTTACACCCGAATACCCTGAAGTATGAGATGTTGGGCTTGTTACCGGTAAGTATTTCATATGGAGTCTTGTCCAAAATCTTTTGGAGGTAGAGCCAGTTCGATGAGTGACAAGCAGTGGATATGGCTTCAGCCCAAAAATTATAAGGAGACTTGAATTCAGCCAACATTGATCTTGCCATATCCATCAAAGTCCGGTTCTTCCTCTCAGCTACACCATTTTGTTGAGGGGTGTACGCAGCGGAATATTGATGTCTAATCCCCTCTTCACTAAGAAACTCATTCAAAGTGTAGTTCTTGAATTCGGAGCCGTTGTCACTTCTTATTGCCAAGATAGGAACATTGTGTTGACGTTGAACTTCATTGGCAAAGTCAATGACAGTTTGTTGAGTCTCACTCTTTAGCTTGAAGAAATAGACCCATGTATATCTTGAGTAATCATCGACAATGACCAGGTAATATTTCTTCCCACCAAGACTTGCATGAGAAGGAGGACCAAATAAATCCACATGAAGTAATTCCAAGATCCTCTTTGAAGACACAATAGTCTTCCTCTTGTGGGGAGAGTCATGCATTTTTCCTTCAACACAAGCCCTGCAAACACGATCTTTGGCAAAAGAGACATTGTCTTTTAGTCCAAGGATGTGGCCACCCTTGTGGAGACTTTGCAAAGTTCTCATGTTGACATGGGCTAAACGGCGATGCCATAGCTAGCCCACATCGGCCTTTCCGAAAAGACACATCGGACCTGAAGTGGTTTTCCCCGAAAAGTCCACCACATACAGGTCATTTTCAACATACCCAACGAAAGCGACCTTTAGAAACTTGCTCCACAAGAGTACCACCAAATCATCATCGATAAAAACAGCAAAAACCATCTTGCCAAGGGCACGAACAGAAAGAAGGTTATAACCGAGGGTCTCAACAAGCATGACGTCCACGAGAGAGATATTGTGGGCAACCACAACCTTGCCAAGACCCAATACCTGAGATTTAGACTTATCACCGTAGGAGACTGTAATATTATCATGATTTGGACACATCTCTGTGATGATCTCCTTGCTTCCGGCCATATGACTAGTGCATCCACTATCCAGCACCCATTTCGACCGACCGGAAGCATAGCCCTCGGAGCTTCTTGCCATGAGACAAGTAGCATTCTTATTGATGATGTTTTTGTTCGGAGAGTCGAAGAGAGATGTTGAGGGAGATGTGGTGGCTATAGCAGCCACCTCTTGAGAGCTATCGTCCTCGTCCTCATCTTCACTACCCGAAGAATATTCTTCTTGAGCCACTAGAACAATCTTTGGTTGCTTCTTGAAGGGAGCATTCTTCTTTACAAACTGTTTCTTGCGTGGAGCCTTTGACTTGTCTTTGAAAATAAGTCTTCCTCCATTATCTTCCCTACTTTGATATGGACATTCAGCTACAAAGTGCAGTCGGTCACCACAGTTGAAACATGTTCTTAGCTTGGGACCATTTTCTTTTCTTCCATAGGCTCCACTCTTGCGTTCTAGTTCAGCTTTAGCCTTGGCTGGATCTTTCCAAAAGTTTCTAGCATAAAGAGCCAAGTATTGTCCGTGGATCCTTTTTATATCCTCGGGATAGTCCATACCTTCTATGGCATATTCATCATGATCAATCACACTAGTTTTCAAGGCCATGTTGACCCCCTTTTGCATCCCCATAGCTCGTACACGAGCATCTTCGGCATTCTTCGCAGCCACCTTGAAAGAGGCCATTTCTTGCATTACCTCATTGGAAGTCATGAGGTGGTAGTTATGCCTACCTTGGAGACTTTTCAAATCTGTGGGCTCAAATGGCATAAGAGCACTGACATACTTGCGCTTGATCCATGCATCATCAACATGAGCGGCACCATGGTTTCTGAAATTTGTGGCTATTTCCTTGAGCCTCTTATACATGTCCTCATGATCTTCTCCATCCAACATGTAAAATTCTTCAGCTTCGTTGCTCAACGCATCATATCTATTCCTTTTCATACTTTCATTTCCGATGAAGAGCTCGGTGAGAGCATCCCAAGCTTCCTTAGATGTACTAAGATGCTAAATGTGTGGCATATCTTTGTCACCCACACCAAGCTGTATCATGTGAAGAGCTGTAGCGTTGAGTTGGCTATCGACAACTTCTCTTCTTGTGAGATTGTTGGGGTTTCCAACATGAAGACCATTTTCGATGATCTTCCACAACTCTATGGAGTAACTGCACACATGAGATTTCATCAAAAATTGCCATTGAGTAAAAGTAGATGCTGGAAGTTTGGGTGGATCACCCCTATTATGTATATGTGGGTGAGGGATAGGTGGATCAGGAGAATACACATGAGAAACCTCATTGTATCCATCCTTACCACTATCCTTTTTCGAGGAGGAGCTCTTGCTAGTGTCATCACCAACCACTTCGTTATCTTTGGAAACAGTTTTACCTGTTTCCTTGGATTGCGGAGTGGTAGCCTCAGAGTTAGATGGAGGTGATGCTGCGGATGTGGAGAGACGCATTATAAATTGACGCATCTCTTCCATCTTAGCCTCCATTGAACTCACCAAGGTTGTTTCCAACGTCTTGAGATCGTTCATGGTGACTACCTCTGGAGCATCACTCCCATCTACCTTGGAACCCATACTTCTCTTAGGCAGTTAAGCCCGAAATAAGAGTCGGGGCTCTGATACCAATTGAAAATGGATCGTATGGGCACCTAGAGGGGGGTGAATAGGTGCTAACCAATTTTTAATACTTTTTCAATTTTAGGCTTGACACAAAGTAAATTATCTAGATATGCAACTACGAGAATTTCCCTATATGCAACCCTGACTACTAAGCACGTAAATAGAGGAGCGAAGGAACCGTAGTGGAGCACGCGGAGACACAGGGATTTGTTTTACCGCATTTCCTTCCTTGTTAAGGGAACTACATCTGCGTTGGAGGGGTGGGCGGTTCTAAGACCACCACGCCACAATAGACCTCACCCTATTCTCCGATGGATCTCGCCACGAGAGGCCTGATCCACCTTCTCCACTATTGGATCCCTTCGAGGCGGGAACCGGTGCATTTTACAACGCTACCGGGGCACACACCAACAACTGAATTGGGGGCTCCCGAGATGACAACAAGCTGTCACAAGAACAAGGTTTATCAATATAAACAAAACAAGGATCTAGGTATTTGCAAGAAATACTAGATCGGTGATTCTCCAAATGAATGGAGAGGAGATGAAGCGCTTGATTGCTGATGATGAAGATCGAGTTCTCCTCCTTCGATTCCCCAAGGGACGGGGCCTTTGGGTGGATCTAGATGGAGCTCTCTTGGATGAAGGTTGCAGATCAGATCTTGTCTTTTTCGAATGAATCAAGAAGTCTGGCAGGAGGGGGAAGGCTGGCTTAAATACCCCCTCCCCAAATCTGGCCATTGAGCAACTTTGGGGGCGGATTTTCCGGGGGAAACCCCGCCCCCTCTCTGGGACTGGCGCCTGCAAGACTTGGTGAAGATCTTGGGGGCGGATAATCCGGCCCCCTCCTGGGGCGGATTATCCGGCCAGGCCGGAAAGTCCGGCCAACACTCCGCCCCCTCTCTGGGGCTTGCGCCTTGGCGGTGAGCAAGGGGGCGGACTATCCGGCCCCCCTGAGAGGCGGATTATCCGGCGGGGCCGGAAAATCCGGCCAAAACTCCGCCCCCCTTCTGGGGCTTGCGCCTGCTTGGGAAGAGGGAGGGGCGGATTATCCGCCCCTAGTGGGGGCAGATTATCCGCCCCCCAAAGGCAGATGCTTTTCCCTTTTTCTTAGAGAGAGCTGCAACACTTCAACGCACATTAAAATAATCCTTGATATTGTTATCTAACACACAAAACACTAGGGATTAAGAATTGTTCTTTCAACATGGACGATGAACCAGAGCCGTTCGATTAGAACTAGATCCCACGGTCCACATTGCCCCGTACCGCTTTGCCCCTCCCTGTCTCACTGACGCGTGGGGACAGCCACTTAATCATCATGCATGTGCGCTGTGCGTAGTGGGCTGGCCCAGTAAAACATCCCGCGCGACCCAACAATTCAATTTTACTTTTATTCATTTAATTTCAAACACAGTTCTGTACATAGATTAAAAAATCAACCCAGCTCGATTCACTAAACCAAAATGCATGAAACCAATTTTGTTAGAAAGGTACTGAAATGCTTAATCCAAGCCCGTTGGATTCAAACCATTTGGATTTATATATCAACCATGGTAAAAATAACAAGGCAGAAGCTTTTTTGCATTCAAACATTTTCCAAAATTCAACCATAAGATCTTTTGAGTTGATTCCAACTCTCAAAAATCACATTTGATCATACCTTTCAGAATATATAAAAACATATGGGTTTACTTGCAGAAATAATGTTCAAGTAATAAAACAATGCCACATAGGCATTTCTAGTCATTTTATTTAATTAAAATAAAAAGGTTAAACCTTATTAAATTGTGACACCACTTTAAATCACATTCCCATGTACTGAAATATGTGGTGATGACATGTGTCAACATGATCCCATGTTTGAGTTGGAGAATATTAAATCTTAAGTAGTTTTTCAATGAGTAGAAATTACTTTTATAAAAATAAAATAAATAAGATAAGTGCTTGAATCTTGTAATGCTAGTGATGATGATAGATCACCTAGTATGAACCTTTGTGTGATGATTAGAAATAGTTAAGTATTGTTTGGTGATTGTGTACCTCGTATTTATTTATAGACGCTAGTACCGACCAAGGATACGAGGAGGAAGGAGGATACTACGAGGAAGAAGCCGAGAAGAACTTCAACCACTGCTCTGCACAAGGCAAGCCTATACTTGCAACCTTGCAAGCTAACACTTGCAACATACCCTACTTATGCAAGCTACTACTTGCTTGTTACTATGCCAACTATATGCCTTAAGCATATGTGATTACACCACTTGATACCCAATCCTAGTTTCACTTGCAAGCTTAAGTATTTTAATTCTTTATCAAAGCTTTCTCTTAGAGTTTACTTAGCTAATTATAGATGTTAGAAGGATATGGGAAGGTAGCATAAAGAGCATAAAATTTGGCCTAAGTTAGATAATCTTGATGTCATCCTAAGGCATGAGATTGAACCTAGCTAATCCCCACTTATTTATTACCCCCATTAGTATTTACCCCCACTTGTAGATGCTAGTGCTAAGCATAAAACTTGATCAACTTTAGATGGGAATACTTGGTGAAAATGGTTATGAAAACCTTAGAATGATGAGTCATTCTACTGAAATGTTTTTGACATGTGTTCTTGAACACCAAATGATTTTGATGATGAAAATGTTGAGGCATGAGCCTTAGCCCTTTATAAAACTGATGGTTGTCTGTATGCGATACCATTCCAATTTTACCGTACAACCACAATACCCGAAAATTGGGTAGGGCTTGACTGAAAATTTATATACTTTAGTATGGGTTCCCTTGCGGCCAAGGTCTGAGCTGAGGCTACCTTATGAAGATTTTCCACCTGTGCAGTACCCAAGATGACAGTTCGTCATGGTTGGGAGGCCAAACTCACAGGAGAGGTGCCTATACTAGGGTGTGTAATTGAAAGGTTAGGATTGATTATCCGCATACTGAGTATGGTGAATTCAGGATTTGTTCCTGACGGATGTATCGAATGTTGTGGTGAAAGTGTACAACCTCTGCAGAGTGTCAAACTATTCGAATAGCCGCATCCACGGTTATGGACAGTTGGAGTGGCCATACTATTCCTCTGTCAGATGTTTTCAAAATGACTTGTGAAATGATTTGTGACTTTGACTTGAACACAATGGAGTTGTGATACGAATTCAAGTTCCCACTAAGGTGTTATAAACTTTCTACTATTTTTCTTTGTTTCTGAACTTAGTAGAGGTAAATCTGGCTTTTTGCAAAACAACCCTAGAGCTTAGTATCCTACTACAAAAAAACCTTCAATAACTAGTATTAGTTTGCGAGTGCTTAAAGAGTACTCATGGCTTTGTCCCTGGCTATTTCCGTGGCCAGACTATGAAGAGGAGTACCAGGATGATGGACCGCAGGAAGGTTACGACAACTAGGATCATCTCCCATCATCAGTATTGCCTGTGAACCCGAAGATGGAGCTTCGCGTATGCTATCATTATCCTTTACGTTATTTCGCTGCTTGAGTTGTATTAAGAACTGGATCATGAGATCCTTATTTGTGTAAGACCTTATGTATGGTTTATAATGGATGATGTACTTTGATATCCAAATATGTTATGTCTCGCAAAAATGGTAATCCTGGGATTGCGATGTATGGCATAACAGGCATCTGGGATTAAAAACTCGGGTGTTGACACATACACTGCTCACTATAGTGTTTGTGCTTTAATTTGATTTGTGCTCAGAAGGTGTTTGATGAAATGGCCGCAAGAAATTTGAATTTGAATTTTTGGATGAAACTTGGTGGGTGTACTGGTCACATACTAGGTAGTCTCTGGTTGCTTGTATTTGTCAAGGTGCACTGGTTTGGTTGGGTTTTAAGAAATGGTGATCTTCCCATATAATATAGATTCAAATTTCAAATGTTATTTGAATCAGGTTGCCACATGTTTCTAGGGGTTTGCAAGGTGGGCTTGGGTTCACTTTCACTTGGTCTAGCAAGGGGTGAAAAGAATTGGATTTGTTTTTGTTTGAAATCTTGGACTAGAAACACTCAAAGTGGTCTAGTGAGCAAGATTGGCAAAAATGACCATTTGCTTATTTTGTTTGTTTTTGCATTTCTATTTATTTGATTCTTCTTGGAATTGATTTAGATGATGTTGTTTTCATATTTAAACTATTTCTTACCATTCATAACAACCACACAAGTCCATTCAAGCATTCGTGCATTCATCACATACACACATGCATTCATATGGATTTTGTTAACAAAGTTTTTGTTAACCCTAATTTTGGGTGATTGGAATTGATAATCTTGATCAATATTTTTGGGATGTTACACATGCCTTTTGATTTATGTAATCCTCCAGCTACTTTTTAAAGATGCAAGACTGCTATTTTTGCAGATTTTATAGAATTGATAATGGAAGTATTTATGGATGACTTTTCTGTCTATGGAAGAAACCAAAAAAAACTTTCAATATTTAATTATTGTGTTCAGTTTATGGATGACTTTTCTGTCTATGTGTTCAGTTTGTTTTACTTTACTTATTGTTCTCTTATACAAAACCCCAAAAACACCTTTTTACACGATACTTGCATTTTATCTTGTTACTTAGAATGTTATCTAGCATTACTATTTCAGTATTTAATTCAAGAGTTATTAGACTTCAAAACTCCCGCTCCCTGTGGGATCAATATCTTTATTTCGAAACTAGCTACAAATAATATGTGCACTTGCAGTCATCAGCCAACTATATAATAAACTTTGGTCACAATGGATATAATAACAATTTTAATAAATCTGATGGTAGGTCACGGTTATGTTCCTAATAAATATCTTAATAAGTTTGTCTTATCTTAATAATGCATACTGAGTAGAACCTTGACAATCACGATCAATGACATACATCAGCTAAAGTTAAAAAGGATTAAGGTTATAAAGTTTCCATCATTAACCATATCATATAAAGTATTACCTCGTTCACAATCCTGTTTACGAAATCGGCTAAACGTGTAAAAATAAACCAAAATAACCAAATGATCCACGAAATATTATGTACTTGTCCAACCATCATGGAACCATCGATATTGGAAAGATAATTTAATTTGAGATCCATAGGGAAATAATCATGTCATGTAGATTTGTAGATCAAAAGCTACAGGGATTTAAAGTTTCTATGTTTTAAAGGTTAGCGTCCCAGCCGAGAACACTACCCTCTTTCACTTATAAAAATCTGTTGAGTCGAGCCCAACATGCTCTCTAGAACCTTGGTGAGGATAACGTCTTAAATCCCAACGTTACCATATAGGAGTAGCGTCCCGGTGCTCGGCGGTGTCGTATCAAGCGGTGTGCTAAGCTCACAAATAGCGCCCCCTCAAAGCGGTGCTACCCTCTAGAGTGTAGCGCCAGCGCTATCTAAATGGATTAGTCTTGTGAAATTCTTTCTTTAGAAGGTTTATTTTTAAAATTTATTTTACCAGAGGTTGTTTTTATCAATCCTCACTATTTCAAAAACATCGGCATAGGCAGGACTAGTGCCATGACTACTTCATTAGGGTCACACTCAGTATTGCCTTTTAAAAAAGCGGCCTTATACACATAATGAACATTAACGATTCTTGACATCTAAAAAATAATGACAACAACCAAAATGCATCAAAGACAATTAGATTACCACCAACAATAGCAACCCACAAAAACAAGTCACGCCAAGTTTGCTATAAAACCCAAACCCTACCCTACAAACCCTAATCCTACCATACAATTTCTACCTCTAACGACTAGTAGCCACAAAACCAACCAACATTACTCAATATTAACACAACAATCCATAGGTTCCACTCCAAATGCAAGATCTAGGGTTTCAACAATCTTGCCAAAATACCACCAAATTGCACAGATCTATTTGGACCAAATCAAGGGGAGCGTGAGGATTACCTCTTGGGACAAGGGGGTGTCCACGAAGAATTGACACCGATTTGGAGGGATTTGAGATGAGCAAGAGCTTGGGGTGAAATGGAGAGAGGGGAACACGGTTGAACAGGTATGAGTTGGTCGGACTGGGAGGTTGTAACACCCTCAGAATCGGCCCTATGCAAGTTTTAGCGAAACCCGCCAAACCCGCATAGAAACGATTCGAAGGTGCCCACCAGGCACTTTCGTGCGGGTGGAAAATGAAGTAATAACATTACACAGCAGTCCTCGATGGGACCCACAGAACAGATATATACAACAGCGACTCAACGAGTCAAGAATACAGATATACAATACAAAGATCCAAATCACCTTGAAAACGATAAAGCGTCCAGCTACGGACAAGATGCAAATGGGGCTAAGAGCCCTGAAGAATAACCAATGGCGTCCATAACCCTGCCCAGGCCAAGCCGGAAGGGTAACCCTGCTAACGGCGTCGATCTCAAAACCTGCTTAACAAAAGGGGTGCCGACAAAGGGCAAAGGAAAAAGAGGAGCGTCAGTACTGAGGCCAGTACACGGCGAGACTAGAATTCGGCGGTCCTCGCCTACATAGGTATGGTGGACTGAAGCGGCAGCGGCAGCATGCACTAAACAACCTATAGAGACTCGATACAAACTGGCGACTATCAGAGAGGGGTAAGAAAGACCTATCCGGAACCAGCCTGATACTAACACCAAACAATCCCATCCTGGCATTCCCCCTCGAGACCAAACGAGGAAGTCAACCGAGAAACTCACACAGTTGGCAGTTTTATTTATTCAGTTTTCGTTGCAGCAATTACTAGTCAGGTATAGATAATCATCCTGATAAAATAAACAGTGGGCACTTTTAGTTAATCATTCCGTTATAGTTGCAACACTTACCAAGCAGATATAGATAGCATGAGATAACCCAAAAACCCAGCAGTTGTTGGTACTTTTATTTAGCCATTCCGTTGTGGTGAATCTGATTACTAGTCATATCGGATACAAGTTAATTTATAACAGTAAACTTTAGTTATAGTTGTCTATGATCAAGCACTGTGCTCCAAGTCGTCCATAACCGCGGACACGGCTTCTCGAAAAGATTTAACCCTGCAGGGGTGCACCAAAGTATCCACAGGCACTTCGACCCTTTTTGCCAGATCAGTTAACATACACCCATCGGTATGTCGGCGGGGCCTAAGTCACGACGTTACCAGACCCAAAGCAAGTACGTGGGGGCCACCCCACCTAGTCGACACCCGCAACGAAGTCGGCCGGTCTCCGAGACGGACTGGGGTTTGGGCAAACGGCTGTGAACGACAGCAAATCCCCAAACGGGGACTGTCGACACCGCGAAACGTGGCCCGATCCTAAATAGTACAGTGTGCTCCTCGCACAAACGTAATAAAGCAGTAAACATGGCATAAGTACAGGATAATAAATAAAACCTCAAACTAGTTTGTGGCCCCCAGTACAATACTTTGAAATCAGGTAATAATCAATGGGGGGCCCATATCTCCCCACCTGTGGTTAGCGCGCTCGATCTCGGAACAGGTGTCAAGAACTCGGGTCCTACGGGACACAAGTGGGCGGTCGGAAACCAAAACTTACCTATCACCCACCGATGCCTCTGCTTAATTCAATTTTAGTTGTTAAACAGGAATTAAAGTGGACGAAAATAAAGCCATGATCATCTCCAACATCAACATGCGGCAATTCTCCAACAATTGTTGTACTTGACGACAAACGAAAACACTTGAGCAAGCGACTACGACACGCGGGTCCATCTATCTACCAAACAACAGGTAATAGGATGTGTCCAAGGCTATATAGGGCTGCACGGTATCTCACAGGTACGGAAAACTAAAGCATCGCAACACAGATAGCAATAGATCAACAGGAGGGAATAAATACTATAAAAGTAAGATAGGTAGAAAGGGGGAGATGCTCGCCTGAAAACATTGTCGAAGGTTCAACCGAAGATCGGGTCGACACTCGCATCAACTCAACGGCCTTATCCGCGAAGAAGCAAAACACTAGAAGAAACATCGGATGCACTATTTAATACAACGGCAGAAGATCGGGCATGATGCATGTATGATGCATGGTATGGCAAAGATGCGATGCAATTAGGTCATATTAAGTGGAACCGGGGTCCCGACAACTAGTTAGATGGTTCCAGTTATTTATCTACCCCGCAATTTAAATGTTGTATTAACATGGCCAAAATATGGTACCGGTTCGCTACATCAATTTAAATGAGACCAATATGAGACTATATTTGTCCGCATATGGGCCCCATATTTAATTATTAGGTGAATCGGCATAAGGCCCCCAAACCACATGATATGCATGCGAGATGAATGATTTGACATGCAACAATTGTATTATAAAATTAGGGTTTCGAGGAGGGGTTCACACATTAGGGTTCGGCAGATCTTGGGGTTCCGGGGTTCGGGGTTCGGTCTCAGGGTCCAGGGTTCGACGGATGCGTTCTCGGGCTCCGGGGTCGATCTTGTCGCATCCGCAGTGAAGGACTAGGTTCGGTGTCGGGGCGCATCGGATCCGCCTTGGTCGGTGCCGATCTTGTTGTTGTGCAGATCTTGTCGGGTCGGCCTTGGCTTCGGGGTGAAATGCTTGTCGGTCTCGTGGCGATCTTTGCGTCCTCCCGGTTCGGGTCTTGGCGTCCGAGGGTAGATCTTGGCGTGTCGAGGGTCCGGTCTCCGGGTCCATGAAGGAGGCCTTGACGTTCCATGTCGGAGGTCTTGGGGTTCCGCGGTCTTCGGGTCCCGAGAGGGTTCTTGTTGTTCCCGCTTCGAGAAGATCTTGTCGGTGCCGGTACGGGGGTCTCCACACCGAAGATCTTGGCGACCTTGCCGTACACGAGCCGCAACAATATCATCACTCAGCACCGCCCCGTAACACAAACCATCACCACACATACAGCTTCAGCAGCACCTGGGCACGCACAGGGAAGGCCACAGGTGGTGAAGACGGGACGGCGAGCTGCTCCGGTCGGGGAAACAGGCGACGCGCTCTGCGCAGGGGCGAGGAGGACAACGCCGAGGGGATCGCGCGGCCGGCCACGGAGAGGACGACGAGAGGAGCGGGGACACCGGCGCTGGGCGAGGCGAGGTTGCAGCGCCGCAGGGCGGCCAGACGCGGGCCGGAAGACGGGGGGCGCCGTCGGGGCTGCAGGAGACGAGGCGGCTGGCGGCGGAGGGTTCTCAGGCGCGGGTGGAGGCGGCCGAACGGGAAGGTCCGCGCGGACGGGAGCGGGCGCGTCCGACGGCGGGCCCGCGGAGCTCGGGCTGCGCGCTCGGGGCGGAGATGGTGGCGGAGGCGCGGCGCTGGAGGAGGTCCGGCGGGGACGCGGGGCTTGCAGGGGTGAGGCGGGGGTCCGGCGGCGTGGGTTGGCGGAGCAGGGCGTTGCAGGGGATGCGGCCGGAGGCGGGGAAGGGGAGCGGCCGCGGCGGCGAGCGCCGGAGGAGGTGCTGTCGAGGCGGAGCGAGGAAGAACGGTGGCGGGCGACGGCGGTTGGTGTGGCGAGCGGGGGCGCCGGCGGGCGATGGCGCCACGGGAGGTTCCGCGAGGCGCGGCGGCGCGCATGGTGGCACGTGGGTGGCGGCGCTCGTGAGGGCCAGGCAGGAGGGCCGGCGGGACCTGGGGAGCTCACGCGGACGGCGGGGCGGCGGGGGGGCTCGCTGGGTGTCGGTGGAGGAAAAGCGAGGGAGGGAAGGAGGAAGGAGACGGTGCAGGCGGGTGGGCGAGTGGGACCCGCGTGGCTGGGGTGGGGCTGCGCGCGTGGGGATCGGGTGTGGCTGCGGCGGGTGCGTGCGTGTGTTGTGGGTGGGTTAGGGAGAGAGGGTGGGGCAGGGTTAGGTGGGGCCGGTGGAGGGAGTGGGAAGAGAGAGAGAGGCCAGGGGCTGCTGAGGTGGCAGTTCCTGGTTGGTTGGGGAATGGGGAGGGGGTGAGGTGGCGCGACGGGGTTGGCCGGGGTGAGGTGGCCAAAGGGTGTGGGTTTGTTTGTTGGTAGCTTTAGGATTTAGGGAGGCTGTTTTAGGTGGCCCGATTTAGAAAATGGGGGTGGTCGTTCGGGTCGATTCGGCCCGTTCGACTGCCCCCGCTAAAACAATTAAACTTTTTATTTGTTTTAAACGGGCCATTTGCAAACCGATAGCGGCCAAAATAATTAATCCGGAGAACCGGGCTTTGCGTTTGAATAAAGATGGGGCGTTTTAGAAAACAAAACGGCTTTGCGAAAATAGTTTTAGACAAACAACATATGATGATGCAATGCACAAATTCAACGCGATTTTCTAGTAGTGGTTTTGCGGGATGCCACAATTCGACACCACTAACAATGGATCTCGCCCTCGAGATCTGCCTCATGGTACCGGAAGGAAAGTCGGCGATCTGCGTCTTCTCGCTTCGTGTAGATCTTCGCGACACCACTAACAAGAGGTCGTTGATCCCGTTCGTCAAGAGAGCACTCCGGATAAACAACGGACGAAGTTAAAGGTAAGGCCACCTCTAACTTCAGCGGAAGGAGTAAATTGCATCGATCCACCATTCAATGTACAAAAGCGAATGATAAGAGTAGTGGTATGGTCGCGACTCCATCCCGCACTCAAAGCATTACTATGTACACGAATACCAGATTATGCAACCAACTCTCAGGATTCAGACTGAAGATCTCGACAAGCGAGGTTCGGATCAAAGGAGTGATGCAGACTCTGCATCGGATCTGGCGTAGAGGATGTCGTCGCGTCGGAAAACACCGGAAGGCACAAACAAGGAACAAAGAATGGTTCCACAGATAAAGGATTCCTCGGATAGCATGAAGACCAGATGTAGCAGCACCGTTACCAAAGGAGGAAGCGAATCCCTGAAGGTACGACAGAACCCAACCACGAGAAATCCTGGACTCGAAGAAAGAGAAGAGAGCGGATTCAAAACACGTAGAGGTAAGAGGAGAATAGCAGAGGGGTAAGGAGTAAAATCAGACCTAATCAGAACTATCCAACCGATTTTCAAAATAGTTTTGACACTCTACTGCGGCCGTTAGCTAGGTTATCCTACAGGCTGGACTTGTGGGGTATCGCAACTGCTGAGCTCTGATACCACTCTGTAACACCCTCAGAATCGGCCCTATGCAAGTTTTAGCGAAACCCGCCAAACCCGCATAGAAACGATTCGAAGGTGCCCACCAGGCACTTTCGTGCGGGTGGAAAACGAAGTAATAACATTACACAGCAGTCCTCGATGGGACCCACAGAACAGATATATACAACAGCGACTCAACGAGTCAAGAATACAGATATACAATACAAATATCCAAATCACCTTGAAAACGATAAAGCGTCCAGCTACGGACAAGATGCAAATGGGGCTAAGAGCCCTGAAGAATAACCAATGGCGTCCATAACCCTGCCCAGGCCAAGCCGGAAGGGTAACCCTGCTAACGGCGTCGATCTCAAAACCTGCTTAACAAAAGGGGTGCCGACAAAGGGCAAAGGAAAAAGAGGAGCGTCAGTACTGAGGCCAGTACACGGCGAGACTAGAATTCGGCGGTCCTCGCCTACATAGGTATGGTGGACTGAAGCGGCAGCGGCAGCATGCACTAAACAACCTATAGAGACTCGATACAAACTGGCGACTATCAGAGAGGGGTAAGAAAGACCTATCCGGAACCAGCCTGATACTAACACCAAACAATCCCATCCTGGCATTCCCCCTCGAGACCAAACGAGGAAGTCAACCGAGGAACTCACACAGTTGGCAGTTTTATTTATTCAGTTTTCGTTGCAGCAATTACTAGTCAGGTATAGATAATCATCCTGATAAAATAAACAGTGGGCACTTTTAGTTAATCATTCCGTTATAGTTGCAACACTTACCAAGCAGATATAGATAGCATGAGATAACCCAAAAACCCAGCAGTTGTTGGTACTTTTATTTAGCCATTCCGTTGTGGTGAATCTGATTACTAGTCATATCGGATACAAGTTAATTTATAACAGTAAACTTTAGTTATAGTTGTCTATGATCAAGCACTGTGCTCCAAGTCGTCCATAACCGCGGACACGGCTTCTCGAAAAGATTTAACCCTGCAGGGGTGCACCAAAGTATCCACAGGCACTTCGACCCTTTTTGCCAGATCAGTTAACATACACCCATCGGTATGTCGGCGGGGCCTAAGTCACGACGTTCCCAGACCCAAAGCAAGTACGTGGGGGCCACCCCACCTAGTCGACACCCGCAACGAAGTCGGCCGGTCTCCGAGACGGACTGGGGTTTGGGCAAACGGCTGTGAATGACAGCAAATCCCCAAACGGGGACTGTCGACACCGCGAAACGTGGCCCGATCCTAAACAGTACAGTGTGCTCCTCGCACAAACGTAATAAAGCAGTAAACATGGCATAAGTACAGGATAATAAATAAAACCTCAAACTAGTTTGTGGCCCCCAGTACAATACTTTGAAATCAGGTAATAATCAATGGGGGGCCCATATCTCCCCACCTGTGGTTAGCGCGCTCGATCTCGGAACAGGTGTCAAGAACTCGGGTCCTACGGGACACAAGTGGGCGGTCGGAAACCAAAACTTACCTATCACCCACCGATGCCTCTGCTTAATTCAATTTTAGTTGTTAAACAGGAATTAAAGTGGACGAAAATAAAGCCATGATCATCTCCAACATCAACATGCGGCAATTCTCCAACAATTGTGGTACTTGACGACAAACGAAAACACTTGAGCAAGCGACTACGACACGCGGGTCCATCTATCTACCAAACAACAGGTAATAGGATGTGTCCAAGGCTATATAGGGCTGCACGGTATCTCACAGGTACGGAAAACTAAAGCATCGCAACACAGATAGCAATAGATCAACAGGAGGGAATAAATACTATAAAAGTAAGATAGGTAGAAAGGGGGAGATGCTCGCCTGAAAACATTGTCGAAGGTTCAACCGAAGATCGGGTCGACACTCGCATCAACTCAACGGCCTTATCCGCGAAGAAGCAAAACACTAGAAGAAACATCGGATGCACTATTTAATACAACGGCAGAAGATCGGGCATGATGCATGTATGATGCATGGTATGGCAAAGATGCGATGCAATTAGGTCATATTAAGTGGAACCGGGGTCCCGACAACTAGTTAGATGGTTCCAGTTATTTATCTACCCCGCAATTTAAATGTTGTATTAACATGGCCAAAATATGGTACCGGTTCGCTACATCAATTTAAATGAGACCAATATGAGACTATATTTGTCCGCATATGGGCCCCATATTTAATTATTAGGTGAATCGGCATAAGGCCCCCAAACCACATGATATGCATGCGAGATGAATGATTTGACATGCAACAATTGTATTATAAAATTAGGGTTTCGGGGAGGGGTTCACACATTAGGGTTCGGCAGATCTTGGGGTTCCGGGGTTCGGGGTTCAGTCTCAGGGTCCAGGGTTCGACGGATGCGTTCTCGGGCTCCGGGGTCGATCTTGTCGCATCCGCAGTGAAGGACTAGGTTCGGTGTCGGGGCGCATCGGATCCGCCTTGGTCGGTGCCGATCTTGTTGTTGCGCAGATCTTGTCGGGTCGGCCTTGGCTTCGGGGTGAAATGCTTGTCGGTCTCGTGGCGATCTTTGCGTCCTCCCGGTTCGGGTCTTGGCGTCCGAGGGTAGATCTTGGCGTGTCGAGGGTCCGGTCTCCGGGTCCATGAAGGAGGCCTTGACGTTCCATGTCGGAGGTCTTGGGGTTCCGCGGTCTTCGGGTCCCGAGAGGGTTCTTGTTGTTCCCGCTTCGAGAAGATCTTGTCGGTGCCGGTACGGGGGTCTCCACACCGAAGATCTTGGCGACCTTGCCGTACACGAGCCGCAACAATATCATCACTCAGCACCGCCCCGTAACACAAACCATCACCACACATACAGCTTCAGCAGCACCTGGGCACGCACAGGGAAGGCCACAGGTGGTGAAGACGGGACGGCGAGCTGCTCCGGTCGGGGAAACAGGCGACGCGCTCTGCGCAGGGGCGAGGAGGACAACGCCGAGGGGATCGCGCGGCCGGCCACGGAGAGGACGACGAGAGGAGCGGGGACACCGGCGCTGGGCGAGGCGAGGTTGCAGCGCCGCAGGGCGGCCAGACGCGGGCCGGAAGACGGGGGGCGCCGTCGGGGCTGCAGGAGACGAGGCGGCTGGCGGCGGAGGGTTCTCAGGCGCGGGTGGAGGTGGCCGAACGGGGAGGTCCGCGCGGACGGGAGCGGGCGCGTCCGACGGCGGGCCCGCGGAGCTCGGGCTGCGCGCTCGGGGCGGAGATGGTGGCGGAGGCGCGGCGCTGGAGGAGGTCCGGCGGGGACGCGGGGCTTGCAGGGGTGAGGCGGGGGTCCGGCGGCGTGGGTTGGCGGAGCAGGGCGTTGCAGGGGATGCGGCCGGAGGCGGGGAAGGGGAGCGGCCGCGGCGGTGAGCGCCGGAGGAGGTGCTGTCGAGGCGGAGCGAGGAAGAACGGTGGCGGGCGACGGCGGTTGGTGTGGCGAGCGGGGGCGCCGGCAGGCGATGGCGCCACGGGAGGTTCCGCGAGGCGCGGCGGCGCGCATGGTGGCGCGTGGGTGGCGGCGCTCGTGAGGGCCAGGCAGGAGGGCCGGCGGGACCTGGGGAGCTCACGCGGACGGCGGGGCGGCGGGGGGGCTCGCTGGGCGTCGGTGGAGGAAAAGCGAGGGAGGGAAGGAGGAAGGAGACGGTGCAGGCGGGTGGGCGAGTGGGACCCGCGTGGCTGGGGTGGGGCTGCGCGCGTGGGGATCGGGTGTGGCTGCGGCGGGTGCGTGCGTGTGTTGTGGGTGGGTTAGGGAGAGAGGGTGGGGCAGGGTTAGGTGGGGCCGGTGGAGGGAGTGGGAAGAGAGAGAGAGGCCAGGGGCTGCTGAGGTGGCAGTTCCTGGTTGGTTGGGGAATGGGGAGGGGGTGAGGTGGCGCGACGGGGTTGGCCGGGGTGAGGTGGCCAAAGGGTGTGGGTTTGTTTGTTGGTAGCTTTAGGATTTAGGGAGGCTGTTTTAGGTGGCCCGATTTAGAAAATGGGGGTGGTCGTTCGGGTCGATTCGGCCCGTTCGACTGCCCCCGCTAAAACAATTAAACTTTTTATTTGTTTTAAACGGGCCGTTTGCAAACCGATAGCGGCCAAAATAATTAATCCGGAGAACCGGGCTTTGCGTTTGAATAAAGATGGGGCGTTTTAGAAAACAAAACGGCTTTGCGAAAATAGTTTTAGACAAACAACATATGATGATGCTGATGCAATGCACAAATTCAACGCGATTTTCTAGTAGTGATTTTGCGGGATGCCACAGAGGTGGACGTGCGCCGGTTTTGTTAGTCAAGGGGCATGGTGCCCTCGACAAAAACACCATGCATATAGATATGGCGCGCTGGATCAAAGCGCCAAGCATTAAAAAGTGGCCACATGGCCACGGTTGACCGCCACGTTGGACCTAACAATGGCGCTTTTGACTATGGCGACGTAGGTTGCTTGGCGTTTTTGGCGAGGCCGTCCTACAAACCATGGCGTTTCTGGTAGAGCACCATAGATAGAGTTTAGATCGTGATTTTTCAAAAAAAAAATAGGTTATTCTATGATTTCTTACCGCGATTAGATTAATTCTGTGATTTTTGCTATGCAGCGCGAGCGCCATCATTTAAATGGATTAGTTTTGTAAAATTCTTTCTTAAAAGGTTTATTTTAAAATTTCTTTTACCAGAGGTTTTGTTTTTAGTATCGTTTTCTACGTGTGAGCCGTTGTGGGAGGAGCCACGGCGAAGGACGCTCCAGGCTTCCGGTTGGCACGAGGCAGCACGAGGCAGAGCCCTGCTGTTCCGTGGAGTGTGGTGGCTCGTGCCGGCCACGCGTGCAACACGCGCCTCGCCTCGAAAGCAACGGGCAGGACCACGCGCCTGCACAAACAAAGCCGCGCGATGGACGTGCTTGCGTGAGGTTCCCGTCTTCGTATCTGGTTGTTACCGTATTTTAGAGGTAACCTTTTTTAAAATAAAAAACTGTGTGCCGTTTCCAGAAGAGCATTTTTCGGCAGAAAAGGAAAACGTCGGGTGGCGGATGGCCACGCAGCGGCACGCGCCAGGCGGGAGCAGTGGAAGGTGCCACCCACGCGCTCACCCGTGTCCCCTGCCTCGCTCGCCCCACTCCCGCCACACGACGCGTTCCCGCCGACGCGTGGGCTCCCTATGTTTCCCCTGCCCTACGCCCTGCCCCGTAGAAAAGCACCACCGCCACCGCCTGCGCCACGGAACGGCACGCCACGCCAGGCCACGCGCCTCCCACCTCATTTTCTCTTCTTTACTCTCCGCCCTTGCGCCACCAAGAAACGGAGGGGGGGAGAGACCGGCGGACGGTGACCTTCAATCCGTTTCGGTTCGAGGTATATTCCTGCGATCCCTTCACCTTGGGTTTTGATCGGGGTGGTGTTTCTACGACTACGAGAGGCAGGCAGGTCCTTACTTTGTTCGTTGGCTTCTGCAGAGGTTGCGCCGCGAGATATGGTCGCCATGTTGCCCGCGGATGCCGACGCCGCCGAGAAGCTCCTCAATGGGTGAGACCCCATTATAGATCTCATTTATCTGCCTTCAGTTCGGTTCTCATCTTCATTTATTTTCTGCTCGCGGGCGCGGGGAGGTATTCCAATGTTGCCGGTGTAGTGATTTTCGAATCTGAACCATGCGCAGGCCTGTCACCGAGAGCAAGTGCAAGAAGAAGGCCCCCAGGAAGATCCACAAAGCCGAGAGGGAGAAGCATAAGCGCGATCTGCTCAATGATCTCTTCGGTGAGCTCGGCGACATGCTAGGTGAGTTTGTTGAGCAGGCACACACTGCTTATGCCGTACCGTAGATTATTTCACAGCGTCATTGACTTCAGTTAGTATCCCTGATTCTGTATAACTGGAATGTTATAATCAAGCGTGGATAGGTGAATCTTAATGTTATAGCATCTGTCATATACTATATACTAATTACTAATATTTATGCTCCTGATAAGACACCTGAATGAACTTACACCTGTCAAGTCTCCAAGCTTAATAACTTATATAAAGCAATTCCAGCTAAATGTGAATGTACTGTCTGTTTTTCAGTACCATATCACTTGTCTCTGATTTTGCTTTGTATGATCGACAGATTGATAGTACTACTCAAGTTTGCTACTAGTATTTAACATGTCATCCTGATCAGATGCAACATCTCTTTGCAGAAGCAGACAGGCAGAACAATGGGAAAGCATGCATACTGACTGACACAACTCGAATACTTAGAGATCTGCTCTCTCAGTTAGAATCTCTACGAAAGGAGAATAGCACCCTGCAGAATGAATCTCATTATGTAAGTTGTGTTTCTTTTTTGGGAAATTATGTTTGACTCATCACAGCATGCATGTTCTCCTTTCATTTCTGAATTCAGTGGTCTACTAGAATTGATGTCTCATCCTATCTGACTGCAAATTAGTAGTAGTGTTTTTCTGTCTATGAGTAGCGAGACTCATTCTAAAATCACCAATCCAGAGTATCTTTGTATTGCTGCACTGCATTCATCACAAGATACCTACATAATCGAGCAGGTGCTCACTATCCCATGTTCATTTTTCCACAAATAGGTTACAATGGAGAGGAATGAGCTGCAAGATGAGAATGGTGTGCTCCGCAACGAAATTCTAGAGCTACAAAATGAGCTGGCGACGCGGCTCGCAGGCGCTGCGGGGCCGCCTCTCCCTGTTCCAAGCACAGATTTCCCATCACAGCAGCCAATGCCATCACCAATCATCGCAAGCCCAATATTTCCCCCACTGCAACAGCCAGCACCACCACGGGAACTTAAGCTCTTCCCAGATACAGCATCTGACGCCGAAGGCCCTGAACCATCAGAAGATCAGGAGGCCCCCAACCATGTTGCGCGACCGCAGGCAAGGTACCCCACACAGTCAGCAGCTTGGCCTGTAAGCCTGGGCCTCCCGAGGATGGAAGATGAACAATGTAGCAGTAGCACAACCGGCAGTAGCAAGGAAGGTAGCTCAGGTAGAGATTGAGTTGGAACTGATCTACTTAATCTAATCTTAGAAAAAAGAAGATTGAGTAGATCAGTTCCAACCAATCAGGAAGTTTCTCTTTGAGCGTAGTGAGTATACACAGTTGAGCATGTGCATGTAAATACCAGACTCCATCTTGGGTCTGGGAATGTTAGCTGAGGTTACACTCTTAAGGGGAATACTACTTTTTTCTCATCCTTTGTGTTCAAACTTTTCTTAACGCCATAGCTCAGATTCAAACTGATCTAGAAGTGATACTTGCAAAGCACATTCACAGCAACGAGACATGTGGATACTGGATGGTCAGGGGAGCGTATTTTGCACAGCAGGGTTATGAAAACCCACGAGAAGCAACTGGGCGAATAGTATGAAAAAAGGGGAGGGTTTGAATGTGAGTGATGTTCTTATTTTGCCTGAGGAATTCAAATTAGCACCGGCCGGCCATATTTCCCCTGAATTGAAAGAAAAAAAAAGATAGGAAATCTGCCCAAAACCCATTTGCCTGTGAAATCCTTCTCAGTTTCAAGGACCAACTGTATTTTGAAGTTTTAAACAAAGCGGTTGGCAGATAGACTATCGTGTAACTTGTAGTGTAATGGCCCTAATAAACGTTTGCATTAATGCCTTCCAGAAGAATTATACAAGTGCACAATCATATGACCCAGAAAACACCAGGTTTGTCCGGAATTCCGGTTTCTCCACAGGGAATCTATCTACTAGTGCAATTTTGGGACACAAGCCAGCATTTGTGCCGCAATACCAACAAAAATCGGTACTGAACTTCAGTAATGCCGGTTTCCTCTGAAAGAGGAACCAGAAGAGGCAGCTGCAGGTGACTCGTCATGCCGGTTTCCTCTGAAGGAGGAACCCGAAGAGGCAATTGCAGGCGACTCCTCCCTGAATGGCTGGGTAGCGGGATCAGAAACACTAGGTAGTCTTTGTACGCTCCCCTTTGCTTTCCTTGCATTGGGGCCAATTTCTTCAATCATGTACTTCCATCCATCGATAGGCCGTCTCCGACTAAATATGTGAGTTTTGATGAAGCTAGCGATCTGCAGACACAGTTTCAGTATCATTTCGGTGACTTAGACAAAGATTAATCATGTGAAGGAAGTATCTCCCCTAACCTGCTGTTTACTGAAAGCAATGCGCCTCTCAAATTCTTGGAGAAGAATGTCCTCCTCGCGCTGTGAGATCTCCCATATGTTGCCATCCTGACCTCTCAAGGTAGTTTCCCAGCCATCAGGCTTGGTTTTGATCTCACCCGTGCTTGGTATCTTTGAATCGCCAAAATCAGCGTTGCCAGAATCGAAGATCCTGCATTTCATTTCATGAGGATATTAAAAAAAACCACATCTTCCAAAGCACTAAGCATATTAACAAACCAGATGTATAAATACATTGGAAAGAGTATGGTGCCATTGTGCCAACCAATTACGCAATTAAATTTTCTACCCCTATGGTAGGGAACAACAGTGACGAATTTGAGTTTCTATTGCGCCACATATCAGCAAGCACTTGAATCGCAGCCTACAAAGTACCATATAGGCTATCTAGTCTAATGGCCACAGTTGGCTGGTTATGTAGCAATACAAACAAAGCACAAGAAGCACTGCATAAATAAGATGACATGTGTGCATCAGTCAAACTGTCATATTAGTTTCAGATCATACTGCCTATTCCTGTCAACTAAGTGATGAATCGGAACTCCAGAAGGAATACAAAAATAACACATGTCCAGTATTGAACAAGCGATAATGAATTCAAGCGCAAGAGTTGCTACTACTTAAAGATGTGGTTGAACAAGAGGTAATGAATTCAAGCGATTTTTAAAGGTGTATTCAAATATGAGATAGAATAAATTTGATATTACTGGATCCAGAATAAGCCACCACAGTATACATAATTTGTGAGGCTGTTGCTGGATTTGAAGCTTGAAGATAAAGAACGTCCCCATTTTAAACCCCTCAACAATATCCTGAGTTGAAATTTCACCCTCACTATTCACTTTTTTCCAAGGTCAAGAAAACTGTTCACTTTGAACACTGTACTTTAAAAATCGACCACTGTTCACCCATTGGGTGGTTCACAAGTAGTTTTGCCTGACGTGGCCCCTCATGTCACAATTTTGCTGGCATGGCATCCAAACAGGCCAAAATTGCTTAGTCCAAAAAACTATGTCGGCAAAAGAAAAAGTAAGCCGAAGAAGGCTACTGGGACTGAGACCCCATGTTATTCATCCTCGAGTGCTCAATGATGATGGATGGCGAAAACATCAACCACTTCGCATTTGGATATAGGGAAACTCATGGCACATGCTCGGGTAAGGTCCACTTCGACTGCGGTGGAAAATCTATGTGGAAGAAGGGGAGGAAACAGCTGGAGCCCCACTACCGTGTCAGATAAATAGCATTGTTCTTTTTTATTAACTCTTGCTAACTAGGATGCCACATCTACTGGTATATCAGAAAATTAAGCGTTTGCGGCGTAAATTGAATGGTTTGGAGTTCATGGTGACATTTGGAATCGGGGCATAGTTGAGGGGTGCAAAATGGTTATAATTTGGTCCAAACATATTGTGACGCCATACAGAATGCATAATCTCACGCCAGGCAACGAACAAGCTCGGACCAAATTTCACCTGAAGCATCTCAATTAGAGACTTCATCCTAATCTTATTTGCTATCATCACATGCATATCATACAGCATTCAGTCTGGTCTTTAGAACAAGTTCCGCCAGATAATCTGTCAATAATCATTGAAGCAAGATAGCAGAATACTACACTTCAGACACAGAAAGATCAGATTTCACGCTACAAATGGACCTTACTGGTTACACTCAATTAGACACTTTCATCCTAATTTAATTCTATCACAGGCCATTGAACAATGCATATTATAGAGCATTCAGTCTGATCTGTATAGGCTCCACCAGATAATCTGTCACCAATTAAGAAAACAGGAGAGCAGAATACTACACAATTACCAATGGGGCCAGAAATTGTCAGTAGCCAAGGCATGCGCACACTTTGAAAACTCAGAACAGACACATCATGCTTTCAAATGGCTTTCGAAGTCATGTTGCCAAAAAAAGCATGAGGTCTTCTGGTTACTATTGCAGGACAGATTAAATACCAGAGATATGTACAAAGAAGAATTTTCTTTTTGCCGGACTACACTTGTCCTATGTGCGATGATTCAGTCTTGGAGACTATGAACCATTTCTTTTTTCAGTGCAAATTTGCAAAGAGCTGTTGGCAAAACTTATGCCCTGATTGGGATATACAGCAGACTGCCTCTCATCTAGATTCAATTGCTCGGCTCGAAGAAAGACTGCGTCAACCGTTCTTTATGGAGATAGGTATTCTGGGAGCCTGGGGTCTTCTTCTGGTTCCTATTGCAGGACAGATTAAATACCAGAAATATGTGCAAAGAAGAAATTTCTTTTTTCTGGACTACACTTGTCATATGTGCAATGATTCAGTCTTGGAGACTATGAACCATCTCTTTTTACAGCGCAAATTTGCAAAGAGCTGTTGGCAAAATTTATGCCCCGATTGGGATATACAGCAGACTGCCTCTCATCTAGAGTCAATTGCTCGGCTCAAAGAAAGACTGCATCAACCGTTGTTTATGGAGATATTATTCTGGGATCGCGGGCTATTTGGAAAACTAGAAATGCTTTTATCTTTCAGAGCCAGCAGCAGCCTAGTTCATACAGAGCGAAAGCATTTTTCAAAGAGGAGCTACGATGCATTAAATACAGAGCAACAAGGAAAGCATACACGCTGTTTGCAGCTTGGATTGATAGATTTATTTAAATTCTTGTACTTTAACTTTCCTTTTTTTGTACATTTGTACTATAACATAAAGAAAAATATGTATAAAAATATGCAGTAGCAAGGCTATTGTTTTTCGTGAAAAAAAATACTACACTTAAAACATGGAAAAGATCAGATTTCAAACTACAAATGGACCTTAATGGTTACATGTAGACCTCCCCCCATTGTCCATCACATTAATTACGACAATTTACAAGATACAACTGTAATTTGGTACACTTCTATAACCCGTCTTCATGGTTTTCCAGGAAAGAAAAACTATTTCTCAGTGATTTAACTTACACGCAAAACCTAAAACAGACATAGGAAAACCCTACATTTTTAACAAATTGTGTCATAAACCTTCTGAAGAAGATACCTAGTGCAGAAATCCTGTCATTTGCAATTGGAATCAACAAGTCGCCTGAAAGCTAGGAGCCCATGTTATGCCGCGTGCAATTGGGTTTCAGTGGGAACTAGTTCAACAAATGTATCACAAGCAATCGAATATAACCAAGCAATCTGATGATAGTAAGCAATCACAGCTAAGGATCTCAGAATTGTTGAAGAATGAAAGAAAGGAGATCAGCAACGCACTCTGAGCACGAGTCAAGGAGCCGGTCGATGTCGTCAGCTGCGCCGCGGCGGCCGCCGCCGAGGCGCGTCTCCTCCATCTTGTCGATCTCCTTCACCCAAAGCGCGGCGTGCACACGCTGCTTCCTGGTCCTGTACTCGTCCGCCCCTGCCTTCTTCCCCCCGGCGCCGTCTCCTCCCTCGGTGGCAGCCGGAGGGCGAGGAGCGCGCGGCCGCCTCGTCGCGGCGCGGCGCTCGGCCCAGCGGTCGTCCATGTCGGCGACGAAGGCCTTCGTGTCAGGGTCCACCTCGACAGGTATGGCTGGGACGGTGGCTGCAACGGTTTCTGATGTGGGGGACTCCCATGGCGCCGCGGGCGCCGGGGAGGAGGCGGGGGAGTCACCAGGGAGCCATGCTGTCTCCCACGCGTCGTTCCACTCGTCGTCGCCAGTAGCTGCAGCCGGGTGCGGCGGGGAACGTCGGTGGGATGAGAGGCGGCGGAGTCTGCAGGAGGAGGTTGTGGTGGACACGGGAAGGCGGAGGACGCGCCTGAGGGAGTGCATGCCGTGTGCTCGGCGAAATGTCGAGGGGGGGATGTTTGATCTGCCTATCCAGCGACCCATGTTGCATATAGCTCTCGTCACAAACAAAACCAAATGCTAAAAATGAAAATCGAGTAGAGTACATAGTTTCAAAACTAAATATTTTGATTTTTTTTTTAAATAAAAACCATGATGATATAAATTTTTTAGCCAAAAAGTGCATTCAAATGACTCTGCAACATTGCCGTTCCAACAACCGCAGAAATTTGGCTTCATTCTTTGCATGATTACGCATGAGCGCATGAAGTGATACCTGGGACTGGGGGTCAATTTGTTTGCACTACCAGATGCCGAGGCTATTCTTAATATTCCTCTGCGAATGGGTGGTGGTACGGATTTCTATGCATGGAATCATGAAAGATTAGGCGTCTACTATGTTAAATCAGTGTACCGTGCTTTAGTGACTCAAAAAGAGCATTTAGCTATAGAAGAAGGGACGGTTACAGAAACTTCATCGATAGAAAAACAGTTGTGGACTGCTTTGTGTAAATTAAAAGTGGTGCCGAAAGTAAAAGTATTTTGGTGGCGGTTTTTGCGTGGAATATTGCCTGATGAATGCACTTTAAAGCGGCGACATATAAAGAAGATTAGCAGATGTAATCTTTGTCAGGCGATGGATGAAGACCTTATGCATGCATTGATTAATTGTTCTCGTGCCAAGCGTTTTTGGGATGAAGCTTTTACATGGCTTGGTGTTAGTCTTTCGAGGTTGCACCCTCTAACATGAGAACGCGATATACTGTGTGACCAGCGGTTCACGGATCAACATCGAGCTAAAATCATAACAATTATGTGGTCTATATGGCATTCTTGGAACAAGTGGAAGCACGACCAAGAAAAGATTGATCCGGTGTTTTCTGTCAAGACTACAAGGGAAACTCTCCCCCTTCTAGCCTTTCCTCAACAGCAGGTGGTGCTACCAGGACATGGATGGCGCCCTCCTGAGCTCTAATGTGTCAAGATCAATACTAACGGCGCGATCTACTTTGCTGATGGTAAAGGAGGTGCGGGCGGTGTTGCAAGATCATCATCTAACCTTGTGGGTGCCTGGAGCAAGCCACTCCCGGGGATCACAAATCCTCTTATTGCCGAGTGTATGGCGGTGCGTGATGGTGTCCTTTTCGCCAAGATCAGAGGACTCACGCATGTGTCTTTGGATACGGACTGCCTGGAGGTCCTAAACCTCTGGAACTCTTGCCACAATAGCCTTTCTATTGTGGCTCCTATTTTAGTAGAAATTTGAGAGCTAGCATCCTCTTTTATTTCCTTCGATATTCAACATGTAATAAGAACCTCCAACTACCCGGCTCACTTGTGTGCAAAGCGTGAGTTGGATGATTGAGACCCCTAGCTTCCTGATCAACAGCCTTCTGGCTGACTGTCCAGCGAATACCTTTGTTTGAATAAAGCTCTCTAAAGTTTAAAGAAAAAGACTAGGGGTGTGCAAAACACAAACCAGTCAAACCGTGGAAAACGGCTGCTAGATCCTTAGTTCATTTTTCTTCACATCTCCAATCCACACTTTTAAACTAGTAAAAAAAATTGAACTAGAGAAAACTGGCCAAACCATCCAAACCGTTTTTTCACAGACCTATGACTGGGACACGATTGCATTTGTCATCTTAGACAAGTACGAAAACTCGTTAGGGCATTGAAAATCATACTACATATCATTTTTTTCCTTGAAGGAAGACCATCCATCGTACAACTAAAAATATTTTGTAACATAGCTTGATTTTTACAAAACCGAGCTCGCCAGAGTTTATGCGGAGCAAATTTGTTATGCTTTCTTGCTAATACAACATTCTTCCTCCATTCACTATAATAACATGTTTTAGGCTTTTTTCGAAAATGCATCTAACTATACTTAGTGCCTAGTCAATACTGAAATATCTATAAGTTCTTAAAATAGTGAACTGAGGGAGTACTAGACATGGTATATGGAGTGAGAGGGATGTTAAAGCGTTTCAGCAGGTAGTGTTCAGGGAGCATGGAGGTGATATAAGAGCGACCTAGAGGAAACTTTAAACCCTTGATCGGGCGATGTATGAATTGATCGCTTGACGTGAAATGGTGGTGGGGAATTACAACTAGTTGTTATGTCGTTCCAAATCTATTTAATGGTACTATATCCTGCTTCTGTATGACTGAACTGCACCAACATTAGTCAACAATCACAAGACATTGCCACATGATACATAGAGGAAGCATGCAAGTATCATTTGAGAAGGGTAACATTTTTAGTGTTATGCATATTTAGAACCTTTTTGTGTTTTAATTTTGGGCTTGTAGTGGAACACAACCAAGAGTCGTAGTACAAAAAGAGACAAATACCATACAAAACTTTTGTGGAGTAGTGGGGATTGAGTTTTTTTAGGGTGATGTGATCACTTCCTTGCCCATGGACAACATTTGCATGTACACAAGCAATCTTCGCCATTACCGTCCATGAAGACCAAATCGATAGCTACGCCAGGACTTACTGAGATCATATGCTTCAAAATTGCTCTCGTGTATCTCGTGTATAAAGACAACTCTCTGTAAAGTCTGTTTCTTCTTCTCAATTTCCTGAGTAATAGCTCCCTCACTACAACGGTGTCTGCATGAAGTTGATCACTTGAAAATAATCCGAATAAATGTACTCAAAGCGAGTGGCATAGCTTTAGCGTAGACGCACAAGACACACCGCAACGACGCCGTCCAGACCGGGCCTCACCCTTCTAGTGGTGCAATTGCAAACCACTTCATCTTCCGATTAGAGCATCTGTAACTACGGCCCTATTTTGGGACAGCAAAATCGGCAGATGGACAACTGTTACGGAAATAGGGCAGCAAAACGGCCATCACTTTACCAACTGTCCAAAATGCAACACCTGCTGCTCTATAGCCATCCCATATATCGATTTTCATTCAAATTTTCAGACATAGAGGCAAATAAAAACACTGCAAACACTGCAAATTCAAACAAAGTTCAACATTGCTATTTCTTTAACATGGCAAAAACTACATTCAATCCTAATCACTTATACACTGCAACCTAGTCTATATTGGAGTCCGAGGTGTCCCAATCAGAGTTGAGCGACGAGGAGTTCGATAGGACGGTGGCGGCGTGGCGACGTCCTTCTTCTTCTCCATTGAGGCGGCGTTGGACGCCCCGGCGCCGTCAAAGGTCTTCCTCCTCTTAGTCTGCGCCTCCTCAAAACGGAGTTGGGCCTGCACGAGGTCTAGGAGATCGTGGCGGAGCTGCGCCATGCGCAGCTCGTCGAGCTCCGCCGTCTGCTGGTGCCTTGCAGTGTGGCGCTGCTGCTTCTTGGCATCAATGTTGATGAATTGGATGGTCAGAGCGACGTGGCGGCAGCAATCGAACTTCCATGCGGCCGCGTCATAGGCGTGGGCCGCTTCGTGGGCGGAGTTGAAGGTACCTAGCCACCACTTCACATCGGCGTGGCCGATCTCAGCCGCCCAACGGCCAGAGGGGCGCTCTCGAACACCGATGAAGCCTGACGAGCCCCTAGGGTTGCGGTCGTGCGGCGCCATTGATTCGCGACATGGTGGTGGCCGATTCGGCGACGTGATGTCGATTCGGCGGCAGGGAGGCTGCATGGACGATGGCGGATTCGACAACAACGGCTACAATGATGTGGCGCGGGAGTGGGAGGGAAAGTTTCCGAGCAGCTGTCAGACTACACGCGAGGGCGGTGGGAAAATGGGCAGTGGTCGCGCTGCTGTATATATGCATCATGAGCCGGCACCGCCCCATTTTTTAGGTAGGGCCCGATACGTTCAATTTGCATCACCATTCTATATCATAATTTGCCTCTATTCATTGATATATTTCGTATTAAGAGGTGTTACTTATGTCTTTTCATATATTTTTGCATGTTGGGTGATTTTTGGAGGATGAACTGCCAGAGTCGGGATTCTGATGGAAAAGGCGGTGTTTTGATGCAATTTCGCGAAGATCAGAAAAATACCAGAAAAACTATGGAAAATTCTATTTTCCTAGAAGACGAAGGATGCCAGAAGGGGAGGCGGAGTTGGGCCATAGGGGGGCCACACCCCCTAGGCGCGGGCCACCCTAGGCCGTGCCTACAGGGGGTGTGGCCACCCTGGCCCACCTATGGCTCCGTCCTCTTGCATATATCTTCTCCTCTAAACCCTAATACACGGGGAGCGACCACAGAAAGATTTCGCCGCCTCTGCGGGGCGGAAAACACTGAGAGAGAAAGAGCTCTCCGGCAGACAGATTTCTGCCGGGGAAATTCCTTCCCGGAGAGGGGAGATCGTCGCCATAAACACCATCATCGAGCTAGACTTCATCGGGATCATCATCATTATCCACACCATCATCTCCACCAGCACCATCATCACCACTCTATCCCGCTGTAACAATTGTGTTGAATCTTGCATAGTTCTTAGGGGAGAGAGGGAGCGACAAACGAGAGAGCAATAGCCGTCATAATCATGTTTGCAACAAAACAGGACTAATTATGGCATGAAAGTGATACAAGAACTCTAAGGCAAAATAAATTATCGAGTCTTACTAACTATTGATTAGTCATATGCATGCGTGAACATGTGCCAAGTCGATTCACATGAACAGTCAGAGGAGGATACCACAATATCATACCAAAGTATGAATAAAACAATGCAAGCAAACATTCATATGACATGCTACAGACTATTATCAAGCTGGAGCTAATCATAGACAAGCAAGAACTACTAAGCATCCATAATGACATACATCTTACACAAACAGGCTAAACATGCTCACAATGATGAGTATATATACAAAAATAAAACAAATAGAATTCGTTATCAGCCTCTTATCACACCTCAAGTTGTCTTAATCTTCATTATTGCCCTTCACTTGTGTGACTTGAATAATTAACATGAAACCAAAATCCACTGAGGACGGCTGAACCCTGCAAAGAACTCACAAAACCAAAGAAGAACATGATTTTTTTTTGGTGTTCTCGATTTTTTAAGAAACGAGCAAACAAAGAAAAACCAAACAAAAACAAAGCAAAATCTTTTTGGATTTTTCTTTTAAGGCAAACCAAAGCAAAGAAACAAACCAAGAGAAAGAACGAAAATATTTTTGGTATTTTGGGTTTTTAGAAAGAAGCAACAAAAACCAAAAATAAAACAAAACAATGGATATACAAAGAACCGACCGAGCATGATATATATATGAGTGTGATGTCGGTATACCTCCCCCCAAGCTTAGGCTTTTGGCCTAAGTGGGGATCAATAGCGCGGATAGTACCCCCAAGCTAGTGGGTCATCATAGGAATGATCATAGTCAGGCGCCTGCGATGAAGAAGAAGACGCGCCCCAATCAAATGAGGGCTGCTGGTATGAAGACTCTCCCAAGTTGGAGGGCTGAACCGAATAGTTTTCGGCATCCTCTTCAACATTCTCCTCTTGCTGGGAGAGTTCCCCCACAAATGTGTGAACCTCCTCCTCCATAAGCGACCATCCTTGCTTGTTATCAAAGTTAAACAAAGCAGGTGCAGGCAAATAAACTATTTTCTCAGTCCTACCATTTCTCCGACCTTGCTGGGCAAAATATAAATGGTAAACTTCTCACATTAGCCCCCAAAGAAAAAAACCATGCTGAATCATAGATTCAATATCAAGCCTCTCTATGGGGAACTGAAAATCTAAAAAGTGAGGCTCTAAACCATGGAAAGCTAGCAACCTAGAAGCAATGAGATCTCCACAAATTCCACCCTTCTCACGGTTGGTGGTGAGACGGTGAGCTATCAAAGCACCCAAACTATAAGAACTATTCCTATTCAGAGCAGCTGCAATAAAAGCTAGATCAAAAGAATACAACTTTCTAGCAGTCTTTTTAGCAAGAACACACTTGGTAATGAAATAGACAAAGTATATAATAGCTGGGAGTTGAACGTTCCGAATTTTACCACTTTCCTTTGAGAAGTCAAAACCTTGGCAAATCTCAACATACAAATCAATAAGTGACTTGGGCCTCTCCTTGATCTTCTCACAAGATCCCCACTGAGGTACTCTAATTGCTGCACAGAAATCAGCAAAAGGCAGGTCGACAGGTATATTATATATTTTGTAATGGACCATGGGATTAGAAATAGACCAAGTGAACCGGAAGTCCTGCAAAAAATCCATGGTTAGCTTAACATATTGGATTGGTTCACCTTCAACAAAGTGTTCCAACCCTGCATTTGTAACCATAGTTTAGAAATCTTGGAGGATCCCCGCAGCTCTCCTAAATTCATGGCATGGATATATGGAAGGAAAAACTGCCTCCTCACGATGAACCTTCATTGGATCATGCATCATCAAGTCATATTGATTCAGTGGATAAGCACTCATCTTCCTTGCTGAAATTTTTAGACAACCATCAAACCAAGTGATTTCTAAGTTGATAAATGATGAGCAACTACTATAGGAACTTTCTAGAGGACTACACATGCATCAAAACAAAGTTTCTAAGCAAAAAACAAGCATCAAGCTCAAACAACCCGTCACCTATAGCAGCATAAATACTCAAGATACAATCTACTAATCACAAATATAATTGGACAAGTGGAGTAGGCACATACCAAGGAACAATCCCTCTAAAAATCAGCACTTGAGATGGGCTGAACAAGGAGATCAAAAATTGCGAGCAAGAACAGCAATAACTCAAGCTTGAGCAAGTTTTCCGGTGTTTTTTGAGAGAGAGAAAGAAGGTGGCTTTGAGGAGGCAGCCTCGAGGGGCCCAGGTGGGCCAGACCTCCCAGGCGCCGCCACTTGGCAGGTCGCGCCTACCAGGGGTCTGGTGGCCTGGGGTGGCCCCCTGGGTCATCTCAGGTGCCACTCTGCCCCTTTTTTCGAGGAAAAATTTATTTTGAATTTTCTGGGATTTTTTGTGAAACTTTATTTTTGCCAATTTTCACGGTATGAAAATTGATTTTCTCGCAGAAACAGTTTTTTTAGAAGAAGCAAAAGCAAACCAAAATCCAAACTACAGGAGCTCTAAGAAACTCAAACAAGCAAACAACTAGCAAAACTAAAGCTAAAGCAAAGACTAGGAAGGAGAAAAGTAAAAAAGAAAGCAAGTATAACAACAGTGGAAACATTATTTTGTTCAATAAAATCCTTTTGTTAACAAGGTTGATTAAGTCTTGTTACCAAAACAATATTATATGAAGCAAAACTTTGCATCCGACAAGGTGATTATGTTAGCTCATACTTGATAGCAATTGTCCCAATCATAACAGTTTCAAAATTTTCTTGTGGAATAGGACAATATATTTCTCCAACCTTGATGCCCTCAATATTTTCAATGGAATTCAGGCAATATCTCTTAACAACCTTCTTGGTAAATAGACAGTGTGCTCTTTGTCATTAATAATGAATGTTACTTTTCCTTAATTGCAATTGATGACAGCGCCTGCAGTATTAAGAAAAGGTCTCCCAAGAATAATAGACATGTTTTCATCTTCAGGCATTTCAAGCACAACAAAATCAGTTAGAACCATGCAATTATGAGCAACTTGAACAGGAACATCCTCATATATACCAACAGGAATAGTAGTTGACTTATCAGCCATTTGCAAAGAAATATCAGTTGGTATCAACTTTTCTAGCTAGAGTCTCTTATAGAGAGAAAAAGGCATAACACTAACTCCAGCTCCCAAGTCACATAAAACAGTTCTAACATAATTATTCTTAATAGAGCAAGGAATAGTTAGTATACCTGTATCACCAAGTTTCTTTGGAAACTTACCATTGAAGGAGTAATTAGCAAGTAGAGTAGAAATCTCCTCATTAGGAATCTTCCTTTTATTAGAGACAATATCCTTCATATACTTTGAATAAGGAGGCAACTTAATAGCATCACTCAAAGGAATTTGCAAGAATAAAGGTTTAATCCACTCACAAAACTTGTTGTAGTGTTCTTCCTCCTTTGACTTGTGTTTCTTACCTGGAAAAGGCATAGGTTTCTGCACTCAAGGTTCTCTCTCTTTACCATGTTTATTAGCAATAAAATCCTCCTTTGTGTACCTAGTGTTCTTAGTGTGCTTCTCAGGTTCTTCCTCACCTTCCTCCTTATCAGGAGACTCATTTTTATCAGTACCACTCTCAGTTTCAGCATCAGAGACGGATATACTATTAGGATCTACAACAGGTTCAAGTGGTTCCTCAACTCTCTTATGTTTCTTTTTCTTCCTCTTACGAGGACTACCACTATCCTCACCTTGTTGAGAATCCTGCTCTATTATATTAGGGTGTCCTTCAGGATATAAAGGATCTTGAGTAGCTATACCACTCCTAGTTCTAATTCCATAAGCATGTTTATCTCCTGAGGCATTAACTAGCATATCATTTTGTACCTTACCAAGTTAATAAAGTTGGGTTTGAACCATTTGAAAGTGTTTACAAAGCATTTTAATATCATTAGAAGTTATTTCCACAATATCTTTCAACTCATGGATAGCTCTAGAGTTTTCCAATAAATGATTCTGAACTTGTTTATTAAAATGACCATGTTTAACAATAAAAATGTCAAGTTCCTCTAAGCATTGATCAGCAGGCTTACCATAAGGAATATCACCTTCATCATAGTGTTGGAGAGAGTGTACCCCAATAGTAGATGAATAGGGAAGTGGCTTGCATAATTCTTCTATAGGAGGTAGATTCTCCACATCTTCAGCTCTAATACCTTTCTCTTTTAGACATGTCACATCCCAAAATTTTCCAAATTTTGAAATGTGAAAAATAAATAAACAAAATTAAACAATTGTTGAAATTTAGGGTGAGAAGAAACTTTTTGATTCCAAATGGAAACATCAAAACCTATTTTGATCAAATAAAATCCTAAAGGGATTTAAAAGATAAACAAATAATCAATAAAGTTATAAAAGTTGGAATCACTATTTTTGGATCTTTTAATAAAAAGATTTGGTTTCCAGAAGCAAGGTAGAATTATAAATAAGGATTATTTTATAGAGCCAAACTAAATCTTGGCCAAGTTTTTGAAATAAAATATTTTGTTTGATAAAAATAGTAAAGGTTTATTTAAATAAAACCATGAGGATTTATTAATATCCAATTTTATTCGAGTAAAGGCTTTTCCCATTTTTTAAATAAACACTAAAACTTGTTAAAGTATTTTAAATAAAAATTCCAAGTGTTTTATATTTTCAAATGAAAGCTACTGAAAAGGTTTTGGTATTATTTAGATTTCGAATAGAGTTTTTAAATAAATTAAATCCTATTTGAATTAAAGACTAAGGTCCATTTATTTAGTTATTAATAGATCCTAAAAGAATAAAAGTATTATTTTATTTTGAACTTTGAAATATGTTGTTAAACAGAATTAAAATCAACACAAAGTTTGGTGGTGGTTTGAATTGAATTGGAGTTTGAATTGTTTGAAATAAAATCAAAACAGAAATTCCAAATAGAAAAAGAAAAAGCAATCAGTATAAAAAAAGAAACGAAGCAGACCATCTGGCCAGCCCAGCAAGCCCAGCAGCGCAGCCCACCAGCTCTCCCCCGCAGTGAACCGTTTTTCACTGAAAAACACACCCGCGCAGTCACAGACAAGTGGACCCCATCTCCCCTCTCTCTCCCTCACAGACAGCACGGCCCCACCGCCGGCGCAGCGTCATCAACCTCGCGACCACGTCCCCCTCGCCGTTGATGCCCTTGATTGCGGAGATGAATTCGAGTTATTGCCTGCGTTAATCTCGCCCCCGACCACGCGTACTTAAGCGCCAGCCTCTTCTCTCTCATTCCCCTCGCTCACCCCACCTTCTCTGCCCCCAGGCTGCCTGGATTTCTGCCGGCAACGCCACAGCTCCGACGAGCTTCCCCAACCGATTCCGGCCACACCTTGTCGCGCCTCGCCTCCCACTGCACGCAGACTTGCTCCCCACCTCCTGGCGCATCTCCCAGTGCCGCTAGTTAGCCTGCGCGAGCACCGTAGCCTCGGCTTCGTCATCACCTGAGCTCCACCGTCGTCTGCCGTTCTTCCGGCGAGCTTCCCTGGTAAGCGCAGACCACCCCGAACCCTCCCGATGATGCTCCTGCACTCCCCACGCTCGCCCGCGTCTAACCATATGCTCCGTTTGCCTCGGCATGACCTGTAACCTCGCCCCCGTCAACGACCAGAGGAACCCGACGCAGAGAGCAACTCCGGCGAGCAATTGTGATCGTCCCCGTGCGCCCCCTGCCTCCTCTTGAACACGTCGAGCAACACTGAAGCACGGCGATTCTGGTAAACCCCTCCCCTCCTTCCCTTGCTTCCTGTAGTCGCCGTGACGCCACCGCCCGAGCGTGCGCCGCCGCCAGTCCTTGGTCCAACGCACTGTGCCCGTTGGATCTCGATCGTCTGGCTGAGATTAGATCTAGACGAGGGGGTACGAGTTGATCAGTGCCGCACGATCTTATTTAGATCCAACGACTCGCAGAGGCTGATCCGCACGAAGTGGTACCGACCAATAGGAATGAGCCACGTGGACAGACTCAGGATTTAAAATAGAATTTTGGTCTATTAGAATTGCAAACTTGTAAAATTCATAACTTTAATTCTACACGTCCAAATTTTGCAAATTTTATATCAATGGAATCAGCAAGACAAATCCTACCCAACCATGCACTTTTTTTTAAAGTTTTGCTTCTGTAAAATTGGTTGAATTTGCAGAAACATGTGTAGGCATAATTTGAATATAAAATTTTTTCTAGATATATTTTTAAGGTGAAATCTTTGCAAATTGGATTGTTTTGAACCTACTGACCTTATGAACCAACTTATAGATTTAAAAATGTATTTTTTGAAGTTAAGGAATAAATATTAGAATTAGTACATTTCTAGTCAAATAAAAATATTGTTTATGGTTTAGAAATGAATTTTGAGTAAAACCTTTGGGAAATGATTTGATTCAAACCTTCTGACCCTAAACACCAAGTTTTGAGATTTAAGAACATATTTGATGAACTATATAAAGTCATTGCTTTCCTAAAAGATATTTTCAACAACATAAATATCACCTTAGCATAATATTTGGTTTATGAGATGAAACCTTTTGCAAATGGTTTTACTACTTTAGTAAATGACCACTTTGAACTTTAAAATGATTAGAGACTAATAGGAACCACTTTTCTAAATAAAACTATCTTTTGCATGCTTGCATGCATTGCCTTGGTTTTATTATTTTATGTGTGATAAATTGTTTGAATGTTGGTTTGAAAATGTGTTCTACTTGATTGTATTATAGTGAAGTTAGAAGAGTGTGATATTTGCAAGATCAAGAAATGAACCAACATTCTATACTAAAAGGCAAGTGACACTATCATCCAAGTCCTACTATTTTCATTACACTTAGTGGATTTTTGTAACATGCATGATAAGGACTACTATATTTTATGCTATGCTAAATCCTAATAGGATACCCTTATAATATATTAAGTGTTGGAAAGATATATGTTTTATATAATAAAACAAGTACTCAATGAACCATCTGGGTGGACAAGGATACTCAAGTTTTGGACAAGGTGGAAACAAAGGGAACCATGTTTATATGGCTATATTTTTGGATGTGCACTAGAAGAAAAACACCTAGGGACTTAGAGATTGAACATGTTTCTCGTACATTGGCTTCCGTGTACAGCCACATGCTAAATGGGCTCTGGCTTAGTCAACTACATAGTGGAAGACCCATGCATTGGCATCTTCAGGTTAACTAGAATTGTGTAAGGGAAATTTATCCATACATTGGTGCCTGGTTGACAAGCTAGCATTGTGTATTGGGAGGACTTCTATGGAAAGACTTTGTCACATTCTCGATCTGCCAGTACTCCATTTTTGGTGAGTACTTATCCAGCGGCCACTGGTGGCAACAAGACGAGATTGTGTCATGTGAGTAAAGTGTACAACTTCTGCAGAAGATCAAATTCTAAGTACTTAGCCGTGTCCCCGGTTATGGACAATTCTGAGCAACTAAGGCCTGAAGCTATGGAAGATCTCGACATTCGAATTTCTCAAAGTAAAACTTGATGGTGACAACAAGGGATTTGAAGCACTTGGAGTTTTTCCAAGGAGTTCAGAAATATTTGACAAAAGATCAAAAACTATTTTGAAAAGATAGGATAAAACTATATTGCGTTCTGCAAAAGAGCCTAAACCCTACTTAGCCAAATATGCATGTAAATGATAGGATCCACTTATTTCTACATAGTAGTGAAACTTGCCAATACAATTCAAATGTATTGAACCTTGTGGCTACAACTTATTATGTTACAGGTTAGTTTGATGTTAGTGGAGTTTAATGATTAGGATTACAAGTCTACAACCAACATGATTGCCTGTGGCACTTTGAAGATGAAGGACCCCATGCTATTGTTATATTCTGCTGCATTGTAATGAGATAGCCAAATGAGCTATGTAAGATGTAATGAATTATTTTATTCCTGGTTATAAAGTTGTATTATGACCTTTGTTTCTTGATATTACATCTTAACTGTGGATGCTAGCTATTGATCCAGGGACTAGCATTGTAATCACAGGGATCTCTACCTTATTAAAGGTTGGGAACCTTACAAGACACTTCTTAGCTTCCTTCATCACTTCATCATTTAATGCAATAACTCCCCTCTTCTTTGTTGTTGGTGCTGGAATTGGTTCAGGCATAACTGGTTCAGGAGTAATAGGCTCAGGTGTATTCAGCTCAGTTGAAGTCCAATCATCATAATTCTTGCTTATTTTAGCCATTAATTCTTCAGCATCTGTAGGAGTCCTTTTCCTGAAAACACAATCAGCAAAGCTATCTAGGTAGGTCCTAGAATCATCAGTTAGTCCATTATAATAAATATCAAGAAGCTCATTCTTAGGCAATGGACATCCAGGATGTGCATGAATCAATGCACAGAACCTTGTCCATGACTCGGGCAATTTCTCTTCTTCTCTCTGTTTAAAATCAAAAAGTCTCTGCAAAGCAGCATGTCTAGCACTGGGAGGAAAATATTTCTGGAAGAAAGAAGCAATCAAGCAATCAGGGCTATCAATGGAACCAGGAGGTAATCTATTAAACCAATCCCTAGCTTCTACTTTTAGTGAAAAGGGGAAGATCTTAGCAACAAAGTACTTGCGCATCTTAAAATCATCAGAGAACAAAGAACTCATAGTAGAAAGCTCATTCATGTGAGCCACAACACTCTCATTTTCAGTCCCACGGAAAGGTTCTTTCTCAACAATATCTATATAAGATAAATCAAGAGAGAAATCATAATCTTCATCCTTTTAATATCTATGGGAGAAGTGGAAAACTTAGGATCAGAGGACAACTTAGGCATAATAGTGCGTCTAGCAAGGAGATTCTTAATAGCACTAGTACCATGTGTATTTCGGCACTCATCAAAAAAATCATTAGTGAACTCAATGTAACTATCATTAATATCATAACTCTCACTAGCCTCGGGTGAGCTAACAGGTGTAACAGTGTCTTCACTAGGAGTTTCGGTATTTCCTAGACCTGCCATAGTAGCATCTAGAAAAGGAGCTAATGAACCACTCGCATCAAGCACAGTAGAAGGAACATCATGAGCATCAAAAGCAGTTTCAGACTCAGCAGTAGCAGCAGTGTGTGTAGCATGAGTATGTGGTGGTGGTGTGACAGGCTTACTTATAACAGACGGTGAATCAAGAGCAGAGGAGGTGTTTAGGACTGTACCTCTTCTTGTAGTGGATGGTAAAATAGGGAACTTTCCATCACGAGACTTCCCCATGATGAAAGGAGTAGCAGTGAACAATAATAGATCCAAGTGAACTTACAAATAAATCTATACTCCCCGACAACGGCACCAGAAAATAGTCTTCATGACCCACAAGTATAGGGGATCACAACAGTCTTCGCGGGTTGTATTACCCAATTTATTGATTCGACACAAGGGGAGCCAAAGAATACTTGCAAGCCTTAACAACTGAGTTTTCAGTTTAGCTGCACCTTGTGTTTGGGACTGTACCTCTTACATAGAAATTCCCCAAAAGAAGTGGAATAAGTACCATGCACCTTATAAAGATGTTGTTAGTCATGTTCCTGTTATAAGCACCGAAGTTTGTGTAACTTCAAGATCTAGGGCATTGTAGATAAATCAGAATAAGCATACAAGTACTAAACAATCCTAGGCATGTGCTCCAAATATAGTCATACGTGCTCGCAATGAGAACTTGCACAACATCTTTTGTCCAGCCAGCCCGTGGCAGCGGGGCCTCTAGGGAACTACTGGCAATTAAGGTGCTCCTTTTAATAGAGCACCGGAGCAAAGCATTAACACTCCATGAACACATGTGATCCTCACACCATAGCCATCCCCTCCGATTTTCCCAATTATTGTCACTTTGGGGCCTTTGGATCCGGACAATGATATGTGTACACAACTTGCAGATAAGATCACAAACAATACTATCACAATGATTCAATAATAAGTTCAGATCTGATATCATGGCACTCGGGCCCTAGTGACAAGCATTAAGCACAACAAGTTGCAACAGAGTCAAATAGCACAAGAGATACTAGGCACTATGCCCTAACAGATCTTATTCGATTACATGACAGAACTCATCCAATCCCTACCATCCCCAAGCCTACAGTGGGGGATTACTCACTCATGGATGAGGGAAACATCGGTGGTTGATGGAGATGCATTGGTGATGACGATGGCGATGATCCTCTCCAAATTCCCCGTCCCGGCAGGGTGCCAGAACGGAGTTTCTAGATCCGAATCTTGGTTTCTGGTGGCGGCGGGAGAGCGGAACTCTTTCTGGAAAACTATCGACCCCCCCCCTCGTTTTTTAGGTCGAAAGGAAACTTATAGGCGCAGAGGAAGGCTGAGGAGCTGCCTGGGGTGGTCACACCCCCACCAGGCACGGGGTCAAGGGGGCCTGCGCCTTAGGTGGGTCTGCCCCCCCCCCCCAGGCATGCCCTCCGTCTCTTCTTCTGGCTCCGTGGATCTTCTGTTGAAATATAATTTTTGGCATATTTTCCGGATTTTTCCTGATAGTTCATTTTCTGCACAAACAAGACACCAAGGTAATTTTGTTGAAAACAACATCAGTCCGTGTTAGTTGTATCCAAATCACACAAGTTTAGAGGAGAAACAATAGCAAAGTGTTCAAGAAAGTAGATACATTTTGGACGTATGAGTTTGTACTACTAATCATATTGTGCATGAACCCTATGTTGAGAAAACACATTTCCCAGCTAAGGTAAAGGAGTACTCTATGTTAATTAGTGCGAATAATAAAGGTACAAAGAAAACTATGGAACCCGATGAGCAAATAAATATTGAGCGTGTGGTAGCAATTGTGAAAGATCTTGTCACTAGAAATATAGAGCATGAGCACATTGTCTTCTGTGAAGACGCTTCTAATATTATCTCTCATCCTAGTAAAGCTAGAAAAGCTAGTGTCCATGTGCTTTCTGTTAGAATTGGTGATCATTGCTATTATGGTTTATGTGATATTGGTGCTAGTTCTAGTGCTATTCCTTATGAGCTTTACAGGGAAATTATGCATGAAATTGGTCCTTGTGAGCTTGAGGACACTAATGTGGTTATTCACCTTGCTAATAAGGAAACCATTTGCCCTATTGGTATTATAAGAGATGTGGAATTCCTTTGCGGTAAGATTAAGTATCCTGCTAATTTCTCTAGTGCTTAATTCGGCAGCCAGTAAAACTTGTCATATCATTTTTGGTAGACCTTTCTTGAACACATGTGGAGCTATTATATATTGTAAGAAGGAGAAATAAAAGTTTGATGGAGATTCTTATGAGTTTAAATTTTCCAAATTTGCTAAAGCTCCTTATGAAAATAGTTTGCCTAATGAAGATTTCAGGATGGAACAACTTGCTTCTATTAATCCAGTTTATGACCTTGGACCTCTTTTTGATGACTGTAGGTATGCTCATTCTGATGATAGAGTTGTTTCCTGTGACAGTTATATTGTCAACTTTATTCAAACTGCTACTGAAAGTTATTGTGAGAGAGGGAAACATGGTTTTATGCATCTCAATAATGTTAAGTTTCCCCGTTTTATGTTGAAAGCTTTGAAGTTGCATTTGTTTTGTCTTCCCATGCTAGTGGCTTTTTTTCAACAATTTGTTTTCTCATGATACCCCCATGCATAAGAAGTGGGTAAGACTCAAATGTGTTGGATATTTGCTTCTTGATGCTCTCTTTCACTTCAAATATATATCTCCTTTGTGAGCATCTTTAAAAAAATTCAAGCCTAACTTAAATGCATTAAAGAAAAGTACTTCTTGGGAGATAATCCAATAGTTTTGTTGAGTCTTGGAAGTTATTACCTTAGTAATAACCGTTTCTTATCCTTTTTGTTTTGGTTTTTGTGTCAAGATCAACTACTTTTGAGAAGTATAGGAGTTGTGAAAAGTGGCTGTCCTGGGACATATTTTTGTGTTGCATTGTAAAAATTCATGAAGGATCTCAGTACTTCGGATGGAGCTGTATTTTTCTGTTCTTGTTCTCCAAGTTATTATCCAACTTTCATTAGTTTTGTACTTTTTGATTTGAGCAACAGAAGGTTTTCGAAAAAATTAATCTTTACCTATTGGTCTATTTTGACAGATTTCTGTCATCGTTTGCGTTTGCCTCTTATATTGATTCCCTTCCAGATTCTTTTGGTTTTTTGGAAAGGAGTTCCTACGGTAGCTTTTGTCTTGATGGATTTCGGTTGAAGTGTGAACCTAAAGGTTTATTTTTTTGCTTACACTAATGTTGCCATTGAGGTTTGTGTAATGCCTTGTGAGAAAAGGAATTTCCAGGAGAAGGATAAAAGGAATCTGCATAGTTCGTATTTGAATAGGTAAAAGAGGTGAAAATAGAAGGTTCGTGAAAACCATTTATTTTTATATTTTTAATGTTTTTATTACATACAGAAGGTTACGAAACAAAATAGAGGAGGAAACGGAGGCCAAGGTGGCCACACCCACCCTAGGCGCGGGCCCCAGCTGGCCGCGCCTGGAGAGGGTGTGAGCCCCCTGAGCTCCGTCTCCGCCTTGTTTTCACATCAGTACCTTCCTTATGCATTGAAACTTTGTAATATATAACCCCTGGATCCCCCGAGGTTCGTATATCGTGTTCTCGTCGTGTTTTCGTTTCGATCTGTTTCTATCAGGAAATCTTCTCAAAGTTTAGAGCACCATGGTCTCCGCCAACGACAAAGGCAAGAAGCCCGAGGAAGATGATCCTCAAAACCGCAAGGAGGAGGAGATTTTGGTAGGGGATGAAGAAGACATGGAGGAGGACGAGCATCCGGACACCCGCGCTACCGTCGTAAGCATTGGAGTGGTGGCAAATCCTACCAAGCTTAGGAGGACAGCACAGATGTCTACTGGAGGAAAAACCCCACGTCATACCCTCGCTCCAAGGTCACCTCCTTCACGTACCAAGAATCCCTTCCATACTCTTATACATGAGCAACAATACCAACAGGTTCCCAAAGGGAACTTGCCCTCGGTTTGGGATCTGCCTTGCTCTAACATTGCAGGGAAGGAACACACTAAGAAGGAAGAGTGGGGAGATAATAGCAAGGACTGAGACTCTCGATCCGATATGATCATGAACCGCATTGAGAAAAATTCGGAGTTGATTCGTACTCTGACCTTTGAGATTGAGGATTTGAGGAAACTGATTGAGGATTTGAGGAAACTGATTGAGGAGCTTATCAAGAGAACACCACTACCACCGAAGGAGTAATTCCTCACCAGGTTTGGCATCCCCTTGGCTTGTTCCAAGCTTGGGGGAGTGCCGCGGTATCACATCATTATCTTTTACCTTTTTAGTAGATTCATATCTTTGGTAGATAAGTTATCTTATAGGTTGGTTTGCATGTGGAAGTATCTCTCCTTTAGTTGATTATCTATGTATCCCTTAGTGTGAGTGCCTTTATGGAATATTAATGAGAAGTTTCATCTTTTACTTTTTTCACTTCTTATTTTAGTTTGCAATCTCTAGTATATGATTGCTCTTGTTGATCAGTATCGGTATCACTTTGGGAGCATCAAGTAGATCTAAATTGGTTTTGGCAAACCGAGCTCTGGTCAGTAGCAACACTTTTTGAGGTTTGAAAGGAAAATATAAAAAGCTTATAGGTATTTTGTATCATTTATTTTCTTTATTGATTGGCTCATAAGCTTAGTATTCTTTACTTAAGATCTTTTATGTCTTCAAGGAAGATTGCATGTTTGGCTTTATCACTTGTAGGTTTGATTGTTTCCTTCAACTATTTTGCTTGCTACCCAACCTTGCTAGCCAAAAACTTGTATTGAGAAGGCATACTTCTCATGCATCCAACCCCTTTGAACCAAACCTGTGCCATTTATGTCCACCATATCTACCTATTAGCATTATTGATATTCCAAGCAAATTCTCAAGCTTCATTTATCTTTCGAATTAAAAATTGTTGTGTGAAAACTAGTTAGTAAAGGTCTCACGAACTTGATGGCACACCTTATTTTCTTGCCCCTATTAAAGTTGAACGATTGTGTCATCGAAGTTGTATATGCTTGCATCTATACGTTGGGATTAGCAGAATCGTGTTGTCACGGGAAACACTTTCAACACTTATGGATACATATCCAGTTGATATCATGCTCTTTTGTTTGCGGATGTCGTCGGTGTGAAATAAAAGGGGATCTTGTAAGTCCATGGAGTTATGTATCTGTGTTAGAGAAACGCCTGGGCCGCTAGACTAAGCCATGCCTAATCATGGTGGAAACTTGCAGCATAACCATAATGAGCAATCTGTGAAGCATCCTCAATAAAAACCTATGCAAATAGCAAATAAAAAGATCACCGAGATGCTCACTATCTGCTTGCCTTGTCATTTGGATTATGGGATATCTCCTATATCATGTGCAAGGGGTACCCCGTTGGCGGTTCTTTATGATACACATGTACTTACAGTGACAAGAACTTACCGATAACTAAAGTTGAGTAGCATGAGGAGTGGCCCACGTACTCAAGGGACATGAGATTGCCAACTTATATTTTGTCAAGCATATACTCCATCTTTGTTCACTTTAACCTTAATCACCTCAAGATGCTTATGATAGGGGAAATGAGGGCTCAAAGCTAGTAAGTACCATAATCTTTTGGAAGCTCTTTATGAACTTGAAATCCCTACTTCCCTCTATGAAGGGACTTTCTCCTATTTCTAAGTTGAGTCAGTAAACCTATTTCCTATCTATCTCTAGCAAGCATTTGAGTTGTTGTGTTTCAAGACTTCATATGATGATTTATTCAATCATGTTCTTTATCTTCCTTGTTTGCACAAGACTCTTATCTATTGAGTATTACTTTGAAAGCCATCATTGTGAAAAACCTTTTATGTTTGAGCAAAGAGTACTCTTGTTGTGAAAACTTCTATGAATTTTTTTTGTGAAACTGTTTGCCAGCTGTTCTCTGACCAAGAACAAAAGTTTGCCAATTCCAATTATGATTTATCTTTATGCATCTCTATTATGACTCATGTACTTGTTGCAAGCTAAGTTATATAATGGTGAGTTGATTTCTTCTATGAGTTATGTAATGGTAAGTGTGATGCTTCTTGTCCGTATTATTTTATCGACACTTCACTCCATAAACCTGTGGGCATGTTTACTGAGCTTAGTTTTCGCTTGGGGACAAGCAAAGGTCTAAGCTTGGGGGAGTTGATACGTCCAATTTGCATCACCATTCCATATCATAATTTGCCTCTATTCATTGATGTATTTCATATTAAGAGGTGTTACTTATGTCTTTTCATCTGTTTTTGCATGTTGGATGATTCTTGGAGGATGAACTGACGGAGTCAGGATTATGATGGAAAAAGAGGTGTTTCGATGCAATTTCGTGAAGATAAAAAATAACAGAAAAAATAAAGAAAATCATATTTTCCAGAAGACGAAGAAGCCAGAAGGGGAGGCGGAGATGGGCCACAGGGGGCCCACACACCCCCAGGCGTGGGCCACCCCTAGGTCGCGTCCTACAAGGGGTGTGGCCCACCTCTGGTGATACGTTGAAAACGTATCTATAATTTTTGATGCTCCATGCTTGTTTGATATCATTTGTCTTATGTTTTGTCTACACTTTGAGGTGTTTTTATATCTTTTCTGGAACTAACCTACTGACAAGATGCCATAGTGCCAGTTGCATGTTTTCTTCTGTTTTTGGTTCCATAAAGGTAGAAAATCAATATTCTCGGAATTGGACGGGACAAAAGCCAAAGTTATTATTTTTCCTAGAGCAAGACGGAACCAAGAAGCAGAGCCGGAGGGGGGCCATAGGGTGGCCGCATCCTCCTAGGCGCGGGCAAGCCCTAGGGGCGCCCATAGGGGGTGTGGGGCCCCTGGCTCCCTACCGACCTTGATTCCTGCGCCTATAAGAAGCCTCCGACCCAAAAACCCTAGGGCATCCAGAAGAAATCCATGAAAACCTCTGTAGCGCCGCCGCCATCGAAGGGGAGATTCGGGGGACAGAAAGTCTCTGTTCCGGCACCCTGCCGGGACAGGGAAGTGCTTCCGGAGCCATCTCCATCAATCTCCATTGCCATGTTCATCGTCGTTGCTTATTCCCATGATGAGGAGGGAGTAGTTCTTCCTCGAGGCTAAGGGCTCTACTGGTAGCTATGTGTTCATCTCTCTCTCTCTCTATGCATGATCTTGTGGTCATGAGCTTTGTAATCAAGTAGATCTACCTTGCTACTCAAGTGCTTCATTAGATCTCTGCTCTCCCCATGTGTGTGAAAGTGACAGCGTGCACGCCATGGTGGCACTTAGGCTTGAGTCTACATAAATATTGTTTGTGCTTTAATAGATCTATGCTTTTCCCCACGTGTGTGAAAGTGACAGCGTGCATACCGTGTGTGGCACTTTGGCTAGATTGAATATTTGTTATGAGTTATATTTAGAGTTGGATGTCTCTATGAAATTGTGGTGTTTGTTGGAACCATCTAGCGCTCAAGGTGACAGTGTGGGGTTATCTAGATTGGGGAAGGTGGACTTTGAGGAGTGATGTAATAGCCCTACCGATGATTAGAATGTCCAACCGGAGAGTAGTTGAGTAGTATCATGAAGAGAGGATATTTATATGAGAGAGTGTTCACTAGTGAAAGTATGATCCCTAGGCCTTGTTTCTAAACATTGAAACACCGTTCACTTCTAGATCTGTTGCATGTTTGCTTGCTTCCATCTTTGTTTCGTTTGCCGGGGAGGTTTTGGGCTTTTAACTTTCCTCCACGCCATCATATCTTTTCTGGCACCGTTACCCCACGTCAAAAACAAGTCAGAAGCTATTTTCTGGCACTGTTACCACTTGTATTTCACTATCTCTTCGCCGAACTAGTGCACCTATACACCTGACAAGTGTATTGGGTGTGTTGGGGACACAAGAGACTTCTTGTATATTGATTGAAGGATTGCTTGAGAGGGAATACCTTTGACCACTTCCTCCCTGAGTTCGATAAACCTTGGGTGATCCACTTAAGAGAAACTTGTTGCTGTTCTACAAACCTCTGCACTTGGAGGCCCAACAACTGTCTACAAGAATAGAAGTGCGTAGACATCAAGCTCTTTTCTGGCGCCGTTGCCGGGGAGGTAAGGTAAAAGGTACTCACATCCTCCGGTGTGAGTGCTCGAAGTTATTTCCTTTAGATTCTGCAATTTTGTATTTTTGTTTCTTGTTTTCACTAGTTAGGCTTAATGGAAAACAACAACAAAATTAGAGAGCTTTATAGTGTTTATCTTGAGCTAGGACATGAAGTGTTTGAAGAGAAAATTAAAAAACCTACGGAGCTTTATTTACATGCTAATAGCAATGTTATTAGTATGAACTCTTTGGACACCATTATTGCTAATGCTATGAAAAAGTCTAAGCTTGGGGAAACTAGTTTTGCTGAAAATGATCTTTTTAGTCCCCCAGCTTTGGAAGATTGCTATTCTATTGCTTATCATAATACCCAACCTCCAATTTATGATGATTACAATGATGAGTATGATATTTTCAGTCCACCTACTATTGAGGAGAAAATTAATTGTGATTACAATATGCCTCCTATATTTGATGACTATGGCGATGAGAATATTAATGATAGCTATTTTGTTGAATTTGCTCCCACTATGATTAATAAGAATGACTATTCTTATGTAGAGAGTAATAATCATTTTATGCATGTGGCTCATGATAAGAATGTTTAATGTGATAGTTATATTGTTAATTTTTTTCATGTTGCTACTGAAAGTTAGGTTTTATGCATCTCAATAATATTAAGTTTCCCCTCTTTATGTTGAAAGTCTTGAAGTTGCACTTGTTTTGCTTTCCTATGCTTGTTGCTTTGTGCTTTCATGACTTGTTTTCTTACAATATTCCTATGCATAGTAAGTGGGTTAGAATTAAATGTGTTTTGAATTTGCTTATTGATGCTCTCTTTTAATTCAATTCATATTTCTTATGTGAGCATCTTCTTAAGCTATGATGCCTAACTTAAAGGCGTTAAAGAAAGGTACTTATTGGGAGATAACCCAAGAGTTTTATTGAGTCTTGGAAGTTATTACTTCAGTAATGACCTCTCCTTATCATTTTTATTTGATTTTTGTGCCAATAATAACCTCTAATGAGAGGGAGGTAAGATTTGGGGAGTTGCTGTCCTGAAACAGATTTCTATCCTCCACCAAAAAACATTGTGAGGAGTCTCTGTAACTCGGATTGAGCTAAAAATTTACGAATAAATCCCCCAATATGTTAGATAACTTTTGTTTGTTCAACACTTTTTGATTTGAGTAATAGAAGAGTTTCTAAAAAATCGGTTTCTACCTGCTGGTCTGTTTTGACAGATTTCTGCCACTATTTGCATTTGCTTCTTATTGATTCCTTTTTGAGTTCTCTTTAAGTGAATTGAGCTTTTTGAAGGAGCTGCTACAGTATCATGTGTGTTTAGTGAAAAGTCTTGCTGTTCCAAAGCTTTACCTAAGGGTCTATTATCTTTTGAATACACTAATGTTGCTAATGAAGATTGTGTGAAGTTTTGTATGACGGAAAATTTGCAGGTGTAGAGAAAGAATGATGTAATGAGATGAAGAATGGACAAAAGCTCAAGCTTGGGGATGCCACCCCGGTGTCACCCCAATAAATATCCAAGAGGTACAAGCGTCAAAGCTTGGGGATGCCCAAGGCATCCCCTTCTTCATCAATAAAAATCGCAGGTCTTTCTAGACACTTCGTTTTTATTGTTTCATGCATTGTTGTGTTGTTCTTGGAGCATCTTAGTTTTGTTTTTGGTTTTCGTTTTCTTAGTTTGCTTGAGTAAGTTGGTTGGTTACACCACACTTCTTTTGGAGAGAGACACACTCTGTTTTTATTGCCTAGAACACTCTAGTTTTCACTCTTATTGTTTTGTGAGTGTTCACTTTTGCTAGCACTGCGTTCAGCCTTAGTTTTCTTGTGCTTTCAGCTTAGAACTTTTTAGTTCTTCTTTGTGGATTTGTGAGACAAGCTCACTGGTATTTATTGATTATTATCTTTGTGAGTTGTTTCAAATAGGTTGATTGGTGTTGGAAAAAAGTAGTAAGTTCTTGCTTATAAGTGCAAGAGGAGCTTGCATTTACTATGACTTAGACTTTAGCATGACATGCTAGGTGTTGCTTTGACTTTATGCTTAGTGATTATTGCTGTAGCATGACTTGTTCCAAACAATTAGGATTGCTTAATGTGCTTTGAAAGAATCATGCATTGTTTTAGCATACAAAGCATAGTATTGTGGTATTCTCATTTGATGCTTTGTTTGGGTTGACTTGGCACATGCTCACACCATGTTATGACTATGAACAAGTCACCATAGCCTCTATGATCATTTATTCCTTGACTTGTAGTACCACTCTATGCTTTGATTAGTAATGCTTTGTTGCTCTGCATGATTATGGCCATTATTGCTCTCTTAGTTGGTTGCTCCCAGTCTTTTGCTAGCCTCCACTTGTATGAGTAAGCTCTACTCATGCTTCCAAATCCCAAGAAACCAAGTTATTCCAAAGTGTCCACTATAAACTCCTATGCATGGTGTGTTACACCATTCCAAGTATATTCTTGTTTTCAACTATCTTCCAATTAAAAACTATTTTGTTATGTGAAAACTTAGTGATTAAAGCCATCACAAACTTGATGGCACACTTTATATTCTTTGCCCCTAATAAACTTGAACCATTGTGGCACTATGCTGTATATGCTTGCACTTATAAGTTGGAATTAGCAGAACCGTGCTGTCATGGGGAACGTTTTCAACATTGCACTTGTACTTTGTACTTAGTTGATATCATGCTCTTTTGTCTATGGATGTCACCGGTGTGAAATAAAGAGGGAACTTGCAAGTCCATGGAGTTTGTATTCTGTGTTAGAGAAACGCCTGGGCCGCTAGCCTAAGCCATGCCTAATCATGGTGGAAACTTGCAGCATCACCATAGTGAGCTATCTATGAAGCATCCTCAATAAAAAGCTATGCATATGGTAAATAAAAAGACTGCTGAGATGCTCATTGTCTGCTTGCCTTGTTATTTTGGTTATGGGAAAGCTCCTGTACCATGTGCAAGGGGTACCCCATTGGCGTTTCTCAATGATATGCAAATACTTACAATGACAATAACTTACCTAGGCCCAAAGTTGAGTATGCATGAGGTGTGGCCCTCGTATTCAAGGGACTTGAGATTGCCAACTTATACTTCGTCAAGCATATACTCCATCTTTGCCACTTTAACCTTAACCACTTCAAGATGCTTATGATAGGGGCAATGAGGGCTGAAAGCTAACAAGTATCATAATTTTTGGAAGCTCTTTTTGAAACTTGAAATCCCTACTTCCTTTGTGAAGGGCCTTTCTTCCACCACCATTTGAGTCTCCACCTTCTACTTTTAGGCACCATTAAGAGAGCATAGTTGTCATTCTGTGTGTGGTGTCCCAAAGCTTATTGATTGATGCATATTGTGATATTACTTGTTCTTGTGCTACTTGTTTCTAGTCACCCTTGTGAACTTTGATGGTGTACTATGCATCTATTTGCTACTCTATGAGGGACAAGCTGAATGCCACTATGCCATGTTTTCTGTATGTGAAACAAACAAACGTTTTTCAATGCATGTTATTCATGATCTTTGTTTGTAGCCTTTCATGTTGCATGCATAGTTACTTTCTCTTACCGTTAGAACTCCATCTTCATGCACATGTTTAGAGTTATTTGATCCCAGCTTTCAATGCTTGCAAATGGTTTGATATTCATTGTGAAGGTGCATGTAACCTTAAAAATTATTCTTTTTATCACTTACCTACTCGAGGACGAGTAGGAGTTAAGCTTGGGAATGCTTGATACGTTGAAAACGTATCTATAATTTTTTATGCTCCATGCTTGTTTTATATCATTTGTCTTATGTTTTGTCTACACTTTGAGGTGTTTTTATATTTTTTCTGGAACTAACCTACTAACAAGATGCCATAGTGCCAGTTGCCTGTTTTCTTCTGTTTTTGGTTCCAGAAAGGCAGAAAATCAATATTCTCGGAATTGGACGGGAAAAAAGCCAAAGTTATTATTTTTTCCCGGAGCAAGACGGAACCACGAAGCAGAGCCGGAGGGGGCCACAGGGTGGCCGCACCCCCTAGGCGCGGGCAAGCCCTAGGGGTGCCCATAGGGGGTGTGGGACCCCTGTCTCCCCACCTACCTTGATTCCTGCGCCTATAAGAAGCCTCCGACCCAAAAACCCTAGGGCATCCAGAAGAAATCCACGAAAACCTCTGTAGCGCCGCCGCCACCGAAGGGGAGATTCGGGGGACAGAAAGTCTCTGTTCTGGAACCGCCAACGGGGTACCCCTTGCACATGGTACAGGATCTTTCCCATAACCAAAATGACAAGGCAAGCAAACAATTAGCATCTCAGCAATCTTTTTATTTACCATATGCATAGCTTTTTATTGAGGATGCTTCATAAATGCTCATCATGGTGTTGCTGCAAGTTTCCACCATGACTAGGCATGGCTTAGGCTAGCATCCTAGGAGTTTCTCTAACACAATGTATAAACTCCATGAACTAACAACTTCCCCTTTTATTTCACATCGTCGAGATCCATAAACAAAAGAGCAAGGAATCAACTGGATGAGATATCCAAAAAAGTGTTGAAAGCGTTCCCCATGACAACACGGTTCTGCTGACTCCCAATATATAATTAGCAAGCATATAACTTTCATGGACTAGTCACAATGGTTCAGAATTATTAAGCTCAAAGAATAAAGTGTGCCATCAAGTTTGTGAGAGCTTTACTAACTAACTTTCTCAAAACAGACAAACATTTTATTTTGGAAGAAAACACGGCATATGGAATATGCGCTAAAATAGCAAATGATGCTAATAGGTAGGTATGATGGACACAGCTGGCAATATTGGTTTTGGGGAGTTGGAAACACAGGTAGAGCACGTACTCAGTGCAAGTGAAGGCTAGCAATAGAGAGAGAGCAACAAACGAGAGAGCAATAGCTGTCATAATCATGCTTGCAACAAAACAGGACTAACAATGGTATGAAAGTGATACAAGAACTCTGAGGCAAAATAAATCATCGAGGCTTACTGACTATTGATTAGTCATATGCATGTGTCAGCACCTGCCAAGTCGATTCACATGAACAGTCAGAGGAGGATACCACAATATCATACCAAATTATGAATAAAACAATGCAAGCAAACATTCATATGACATGCTACAAACTATTAGCAAGCTGGAGCTAATCATAGACAAACAAGAACTACTAAGCATCCATAATTACATACACCTTACACAAACAGGCTAAGCATGCTCACAATGATGAGTATATGTACAAAAATGAAATAAATAGAGTTTGTTACCAGCCTCTTACCACACCTCGAGTTGTCTTAATCTTAATTATTGTCCTTCACTTGTGTGATTTGAATATTAACATGAAACCAAAATCCACTGAGGACGGCTGAACCCTGCAAAGAACTCACAAAACCAAAGAAGAACAACAATTTTTTTTTGGTGTTTTCGATTTTTTAAAAACAAGCAAACAAACAAAAACAAAGCAAACCAAATAGAGCAAAATAAAACCAAAAACAAAAACTAATACGCTCCAAGAACAACATAACTTTGCATGAAACAATAAAAACGAAGTGTCTAGAAAGACCTGAGATTTTTATTGATAAAGAAAGGGATGACTTGGAAACCACCAAGCTTTGACGCTTGTACCTCTTGAATATTTCTTGGGGTGACACGGGGTGGCTCCCCCAAAGCTTGAGCTTTTTTCCATTCTTCATCTCATTACATCATCCTCTCTCTACACCTGAAATTTTTCTTTCGTACAAAACTTCATACAATCTTCATTAGCAACATTAGTTTATTCAAAAGATATTAGACCTGTGGCAAAGCTTTGGAACAGCAAGACTTTTCATTAAAAACACAAGCTACTGTAGCAACTCCTTCAAAAAGCTCAATTTCCCAAAAACAACCCGAAAAGGAATAAATAAGAAGCAAATACAAATAATGGCAGAAATCTGTCAAAACAGACCAGCAGGTAGAAACCGATTTTTCCGAAGACCTTCTGTTGCTCAAATCAAATCATGTTGAACTAACTAAAGTTAGCTAACATACTAGGGGATTATTCGTAAATTTACAGCTCAGTCCGACTTACAGAGACTCCTCATGAAATTTTATGGTGGAGGACGGAAATCTATTTCGGGATAGCAACTCCCCAAATCTTACTTCCCTCTCATTAGAGGTCATTCTTGGCACAAAAAGCAAACAAAAAGGATAAGGAGAGGTCATTACTGAAGTAATAACTTCCAAGACTCAAGGAAACTCTTGGGTTATCTCCCAACAAGTACTTTTCTTTAACGCCTTTAAGTTAGGCACGACGAAGAGCAAAGATTGGAAAAGAGAAAAATAAAAGTGAGCAAGTATAACCACTGTGAAAACATTATTTTTTCATTAAAATCCTTTTGTTAACAAGGTTGATCAAGTCTTGTTACCAAAACAATCTTACATGACTCAAAACTTTGCATTACACAAGGTGATTATGTTACCTCATACTTGATAGCAATGGTCCCAATCATAATAGTTTCAAAATTTTCTTGTGGAATGGGACAATATATTTCTCCAACTTTGATGCTCTTAATGTTTTCAATGGAATTCAGGCAATAGCTCTTAACAACCTTCTTGGGTAAATAGACAGTGTGCTCTTTGTCATTAATATTGAATGTTACTTTTCCTTGATTACAATTGATGATAGCACCTGTAGTATTAAGAAAAGGTCTCCCAAAAATAATAGACATATTATCATCTTCAGGCATTTGAAGCACAACAAAATCTGTTAAAACATGCAATTATGAGCAACTTGAACAGGAACATCCTCACATATACCAACAGGAATAGTAGTTGACTTATCAGCCATTTGCAAAGATATATCAGTTGGTATCAAATTTTCTAGCTGGAGCCTCTTATAGAGAGAAAAAGGCATAACACTAACTCCAGCTCCCAAATCACATAAAGCAGTTCTAACATAATTGTTCTTAATAGAGCAGGGAATAATTGGTATACATGGATCACCAAGTTTCTTTGGAACCTTACCATTGAAGGAATAATTAGCATGTAGAGTAGAAATCTCCTCATTAGGAATCTTCCTTTTATTAGAGACAATATCCTTCATATACTTTGAATAAGGAGGCAAATTAATAGCATCAGTCAAAGGAATTTGCAAGAATAAAGGTTTCATCCACTCACAAAACTTGTTGTAGTGTTCTTCCTCCTTTGACTTGTGTTTCTTACCTGGAAAAGGCATAGGTTTCTGCACCCAAGGTTCTCTCTCTTTACCATGTTTATTAGCAATAAAATCTTCCTTTGTGTACTTAGTGTTCTTAGTGTGCTTCTTAGGTTCTTCCTCACCTTCCTCCTTATCAGGAGACTCATTATTATCATTACCATTCTCAGTTTCAGCATCAGAGACAGATATACTATTAGGATCTACAGCAGGTTCAAGTGGTTCCTCAACTATCTTATGTTTCTTTTTCTTTCTCTTACGGGGACTACCACTATCCTCACCTTGTTGGTAATCCTCCTATATTATTTTAGGGTGTCCTTCGGGATATAAAGGATCTTGAGTAGCTATACCACTCCTAGTTCTAATTCCATAAGCATGTTTATCTCCTAAAGCATTAACTAGCATATCCTTTTGCACCTTAGCAAGTTGATCAAGTTGGGTTTGAACCATTTGAAAGTGTTTACAAAGCATTTTAATATCATTAGAAGTTCTTTCCACAATATCTTTCAACTCATGGATAGCTCTAGAGTATTCAAATAAATGATTCTAAACTTGTTTATTAAAATGACCATGTTTAACAATAAAAATGTCAAGTTCCACTAAACATTGATCAGCAGGCTTACCATAAGGAATATCACCTTCATCAAAGTGTTGGAGAGAGTGTACCTCAATAATAGATGAGTGGGAAATTGGCTTACATAATTCTTCTATAGGAGGTAGATTCTTCACATCTTCAGCTCTAACACCTTTCTCCTTTAGACACTTCTTAGCTTCCTACATCACTTCATCATTTAATGCAATAACTCCCCTCTTCTTTGTTGTTGGTGTTGGAACTGGTTCAGGATTAATAGGCTCAAGTGCATTCATCTTAGTTGAAGTCCAATCATCATAATTCTTGCTTATCTTAGTCATTAATTCTTCAGCATCTGTAGGAGTCCTTTTCCTGAAAACACAATCAGCAAAGCTATCTAGGTAGGTCCTAGAATCATCAGTTAGTCATTAAAATATATTTCTCCAACCTTGATGCCCTCAATATTTTCAATGGAATTCAGGCAATATCTCTTAACAACCTTCTTGGTAAATAGACAGTGTGCTCTTTGTCATTAATATTGAAGTTAATTTTCCTTAATTGCAATTGATGACAGCACCTGCAGTATTAAGAAAAGGTCTCCCAAGAATAATAGACATATTATCATCTTCAGGCATTTCAAGCACAACAAAATCAGTTAGAACCATGCAATTATGAGAAACTTGAACAGGAACATCCTCACATATACCAACATGAATAGTAGTTGACTTATCAGCCATTTGCAAAGAAATATCAGTTGGTATCAACTTTTCTAGCTAGAGTCTCTTATAGAGAGAAAAAGGCATAACACTAACTCCAGCTCCCAAGTCACATAAAGCAGTTCTAACATAATTATTCTTAATAGAGCAAGGAATAGTTGGTATACCTGGATCACCAAGTTTCTTTGGAACCTTACCATTGAAGGAGTAATTAGTAAGTAGAGTAGAAATCTCCTCATTAGGAATCTTACTTTTATTAGAGACAATATCCTTCATATACTTTGAATAAGGAGGCAACTTAATAGCATCACTCAAAGGAATTTGCAAGAATAAAGGTTTAATCCACTCACAAAACTTGTTGTAGTGTTCTTCCTCCTTTGACTTGTGTTTCTTACATGGAAAAGGCATAGGTTTCTGCACTCAAGGTTCTCTCTCTTTACCATGTTTATTAGCAATAAAATACTCCTTTGTGTACCTAGTGTTCTTAGTGTGCTTCTCAGGTTCTTCCTCACCTTCCTCCTTATGAGGAGACTCTTTTTTATCAGTACCACTCTCAGTTTCAGCATCAGAGACAGATATACTATTAGGATCTACAACAGGTTCAAGTGGTTCCTCAACTCTCTTATGTTTCTTTTTCTTCCTCTTACGAGGACTACCACTATCCTCACCTTGTTGAGAATCCTGCTCTATTCTTTTAGGGTGTCCTTCAGGATATAAAGGATCTTGAGTAGCTATACCACTCCTAGTTCTAATTCCATAAGCATGTTTATCTCCTAAAGCATTAACTAGCATATCCTTTTGTACCTTAGCAAGTTAATAAAGTTGGGTTTGAACCATTTGAAAGTGTTTACAAAGCATTTTAATATCATTAGAAGTTCTTTCCACAATATCTTTCAACTCATGGATAGCTCTAGAGTTTTCTAATAAATGATTCTGAACTTGTTTATTAAAATGACCATGTTTAACAATAAAAATGTCAAGTTCCTCTAAGCATTGATCAGCAGGCTTACCATAAGGAATATCACCTTCATCAAACTGTTGGAGAGAGTGTACCTCAATAGTAGATGAATAGGGAAGTGGCTTGCATAATTCTTCTATAGGAGGTAGAAGTTCTAAGTACTTAGCCGTGTCCCCGGTTATGGACAATTCTGAGCAACTAAGGCCTGAAGCTATGGAAGATCTCGACATTCCAATTTCTCAAAGTAAAACTTGATGGTGACAACAAGGGATTTGAAGCACTTGGAGTTTTTCCAAGGAGTTCAGAAATATTTGACAAAAGATCAAAAACTATTTTGAAAAGATAGGATAAAACTATATTGCGTTCTGCAAAAGAGCCTAAACCCTACTTAGCCAAATATGCATGTAAATGATAGGGTCCACTTATTTCTACATAGTAGTGAAACTTGCCAATACAACTCAAATGTATTGACCCTCGTGGCTACAACTTATTATGTTACAGGTTAGTTTGATGTTAGTAGAGTTTAATGATTAGGATTACAAGTCTACAACCAACATGATTTCCTGTGGCACTTTGAAGATGAAGGACCCCATGCTATTGTTATATTCTGCTGCATTGTAATGAGATAGCCAAATGAGCTATGTAAGATGTAATGAATTATTTTATTCCTGGTTATAAAGTTGTATTATGACCTTTGTTTCTTGATATTACATCTTAACTGTGGATGCTAGCTATTGATCCAGGGACTAGCATTGTAATCACAGGGATCTCTACCTTATTAAAGGTTGGGAACCTTACAAGACACTTCTTAGCTTCCTTCATCACTTCATCATTTAATGCAATAACTCCCCTCTTCTTTGTTGTTGGTGCTGGAATTGGTTCAGGCATAACTGGTTCAGGAGTAATAGGCTCAGGTGTATTCAGCTCAATTGAAGTCCAATCATCATAATTCTTGCTTATTTTAGCCATTAATTCTTCAGCATCTGTAGGAGTCCTTTTCCTGAAAACACAATCAGCAAAGTATCTAGGTAGGTCCTATAATCATCAGTTAGTCCGTTATAATAAATATCAAGAAGCTCATTCTTAGGCAATGGACATCCAGGATGTGCATGAATCAAGGCACAAAATCTTTTCCATGACTCTTCAGAGGTGTTTAGGACTGTAACTTGTGCTATTTGAATATTAACATGAAACCAAAATCCACTGAGGATGCTGAACCCTGCAAAGAACTCACAAAACCAAAGAAGAACAACATTTTTTTCGTGTTTTCGATTTTTTTTAAAACAAGCAAACAAAGAAAAAACAAACAAAAACAAAGCAAACCAAACATAGAAAAATAAAACCAAAAACAAAAACTAAGACGCTCCAAGAACAACACAACTTGTGCATGAAACAATAAAAACGATGTGTCTAGACAGACCTGAGCTTTTTATTGGTGAAGAAGGGGATGCCTTGGGCATCCCCAAGCTTTGACGCTTGTACCTCTTGGATATTTCTTGGGGTGACACCGGGTGGCATCCCCAAGCTTGAGCTTTTGTCCATTCTTCATCTCATTACATCATTCTTTCTCTATACGTGAAATTTTTCCTTCATACAAAACTTCACATAATCTTCATTAGAAACATTAGTGTATTCAAAAGATAATAGACCTTTAGGCAAAGCTTTAGAACAACAAGACTTTTCACTAAAACACAAGCTACTGTAGCAACTTCTTCAAAAAGCTCAATTCACCTGATACATCCAAAACGTATCTACTTTCTCGAACACTTTGCTATTGTTTCTCCTCTAAACTTGTGTGATTTGGATACAACTAACATGGACTGACACTGTTTTCAGCAGAATTACCTCGGTGTCTTGTTTTTGTGCAGAAAATGAATTATCAGGAAAAATCCTGGAAAATATGCCAAAAAATATATTTCACCAGAAGATCCATGGAGCCAGAAGAAGTGACGGAGGGGAAGCCTGGGGGACCAGACCCACCCCAGGCCCGGGACCACTTGACCCCGTGCCTGGTGGGGGTGTGGCCACCCCAGGAAGCTCCTCGGCCTCCCTCTACACCTATAAGTTGCCTTTCGACCTAAAAACCAAGGGGGGTTTCGATAGTTTTCCAGAAAGAGTTCCGCTCCGCCGCCGCCACTAGAAACCAAGATTCGGATCTAGAAACTCCCTTCTGGCACCCTGCCGGGACGGGGAATTTGGAGAGGATCATCGCTATCGTCATCACCAACGCATCTCCATCAACCACCGATGTTTCCCTCATCCATGAGTGAGTAATCCTCTGCTGTAGGCTTGGGGATAGTAGGGATTGGATGAGTTCTATCATGTAATCGAACTAGATTGTTAGGGCATAGTGCCTAGTTTCTCTTGTGCTATTTGACTTTGTTGCAACTTGTTGTGCTTAATGCTTGTCACTAGGGCCCGAGTGCCATGATCTCAGATCTGAACTTATTAATGAATCATTATGATAGTATTGTTTGTGATCTTATCTACAAGTTGTGTACACATATCATTGTCCGGATCCAGAGGCCCTAGAGTGCCAATAATTGGGACAACCGGAGGGGATGGCTGTTGTGTGAGGATCACATGTGTTCATGGAGTGTTAATGCTTTGCTCTAGTGCTCTATTAAAAGGAGCACCTTAATTGCTAGTAGTTCCCTAGAGTCCCTGCTGCCACGGGCTGGCTGGACAGAAGATGTTGTGCAAGTTCTCATTGCGAGCACGTATGACTATATTTGGCGCACATGCCTAGGATTGTTTAGTACTTGGATACTTGTTATTATTTATCTGCAATTCCCTAGATCTTGAAGTTACATGTTTAGACTCGTCCATGCAACGCCCGTCCATACATCCCTATGCCTACCGCACTCGAATCCTACTGTTACCATTACTGTTACTATTGCTCATGTTTCACTGTTGTTGTTGATGTTGCTGTCACTACTACAAAATGTTTCTACTGATAAACTTATGTGAGCAAGAACTATTTCTAGGTGCAGCTGAACTGACAACTCAATTGTTAAGGCTTGCAAGTATTCTTTGGCTCCCCTTGTGTCGAATCAATAAATTGGGTAATACTACCCGCAAAGACTGTTGTGATCCCCTATACTTGTGGGTCATCAAGACTATTTTCTGGCGCCGTTGCTGGGGAGCATAACTTTATTTGTAAGTTCACTTGGATCTATTATTGTTTATTGCTATTCCTTTCATCATGGGGAAGTCTCGTGATGGAAAGTTTCCTATTTTACCATCCACTAGAAGAAGAGCTACAGTCCTAAACACCTCAGCTGCTCTTGATTCACCGTCTGTTATAAGTAAGCTTGTCACACCACCACCACATACTCGTGCTACACACACTGCTACTACCGCTGAGTCTAAAACTGCTTTTGATGCTCATGATGTTACTTCTACTGTGCTTGATGTGAGTCGTTCATTAGGTCCTTTTCTAGATACTACTATGGCTGGTCTAGGAAATACCAAAACTCCTAGTGAAGACACTGTTACACCTGTTATCTCACCTCAGGCTAGTGAGAGTTATGATATTAATTATGGTTACATTGAGTTCACTGATGATTTTGTCGAAGAGTGTCGAAACACACATGGTACTAGTGCTATGAAGAGTCTCCTTGCTAGACATACTATTATTCCTAAGTTATCCTCTGATCCTAAGTTTGATACTTCTCCCATAGATATTAAAGATGAAGATTATTATTTCTCTCTTGATTTATCTTGTTTAGATATTGTTGAGAAAGAACCTTTTTGTGGGACTAAAAATGAAAGTGTTGTGGCTCATATGAATGAGCTTTCTACTATGAGTGCTTTGTTCTCTGATGATTTTAATATGCGCAAGTACTTTGTTGCTAAGATCTTCCCTTTTTCACTAAAAGGAGAAGCTAGGGCTTGGTTTAATAGATTACCTCCTGGTTCCATTGATAGCCCTGATTGCTTGATTGCTTCTTTCTTACAGAAATATATTCCTCCCAGTGCTACACATGCTGCTTTGTAGGGACTTTTTGATTTTAAACAGGGAGAAGAAGAGAAATTACCTAAGTCATGGACAAGGTTCTATGCCTCGATTCATGCACATCCTGGATGTCCATTACCTAAGAATGAGCTTCTTGATATTTATTATAATGGACTAACTGATGATTATAGGACCTACCTAGATATCTTTGCTGATTATGTTTTCAGGAAAAGGACTCCTACAGATGCTGAAGAATTAATGACCAAGATAAGCAAGAATTATGATGATTGGACTTCAACTGAGCTGAATACACCTGAGCCTATTACTCCTGAACCAGTTATGCCTGAACCAATTCCAGCACCAACAACAAAGAAGAGGGGAGTTATTGCATTAAATGATGAAGTGATGAAGGAAGCTAAGAAGTGTTTAAAAGAGGAAGGTATTAGAGCTGAAGATGTGGAGAATCTACCTCCTATAGAAGAATTATGCAAGCCACTTCCCTATTCATCTACTATTGAGGTACACTCTCTCCAACACTTTGATGAAGGTGATATTCCTTATGGTAAGCCTCCTGATCAATGTTTAGAGGAACTTGACATTTTTATTGTTAAACAAGGTCATTTTAATAAACAAGTCCAGAATCATTTATTGGAAAACTCTAGAGCTATCCATGAGCTGAAAGATATTGTGCAAAGAACTTCTAATGATATTAAAATGCTTTGTAAACACTTTCAAATGGTTCAAACTCAACTTGATCAACTTGCTAAGGTACAAACATATATGCTAGTTAATGCCTCAGGAGATAAACATGCTTATGGAATTAGAACTAGGAGTGGTATAGCTACTCAAGATACTTTATATCCTGAAGGACACCCTAAAATAATTGAGCAGGATTCTCAACAAGGTGAAGATAGTGGTAGTCCTCGTAAGAGGAAGAAAAAGAAACATAAGAGAGTTGAGGAACCACTTGAACCTGCTGTAGATCCTAATAGTATATCTATCTCTGATGTTGAAACTGAGAGTGATACTGATAAAAATGAGTCTCCTGATAAGGAGGAAGGTGAGGAAGAACCTCAGAAGCACACTAAGAACACTAGGTACACAAAGGAAGATTTATTGCTAATAAACATGGTAAAGCAAGAGAACCTTGGGTGCAGAAACCTATGCCTTTTCCAGGTAAGAAACACAAGTCAAAGGAGGAGGAATACTACAACAAGTTTTGTGAGTGGATGAAACCTTTATTATTGCAAATTCCTTTGACTGATGCTATTAAGTTGCCTCCTTATTCAAAGTATATGAAGGATATTGTCTCTAATAAAAGGAAGATTCCTAATGAGGAGATTTCTACTCTACTTGCTAATTATTCCTTCAATAAAAAGGTTCCAAAGAAACTTGGTGATCCAGGTATACCAATTATTCCTTGCTCTATTAAGAATAATTATTTTAGAACTGCTTTATGTGATTTGGGAGATGGGGTTAGTGTTATGCCTTTTTCTCTCTATAAGAGACTCCAGCTAGAAAAGTTGATACCAACTGATATTTCTTTACAAATGGTTGATAAGTCAACTACTATTCTTTTTGGTATATGTGAGGATGTTCATGTTCAAGTAGCTCATAATTTCTTGGTTTTTACTGATTTTGTTGTGCTTGAAATGCCTGAAGATGATAATATGTCTATTATTCTTGGGAGACCTTTTCTTAATATTGCAGGTGCTGTCATCAATTGTAACCAAGGAAAAGTAACATTCAATATTAATGACAAAGAGCACACTGTCTATTTCCCCAAGAAGGTTGTTAAGAGCTATTGCCTAAATTCCATTGAAAATATTGAGGGCATCAAGGTTGGAGAAATATATTGTCCCATTCCACAAGAAAATTTTGAAACTATTATGATTGGGACAATTGCTATCAAGTATGAGGTAACATAATCACCTTGTGGAATGCAAAGTTTTGTTTCATATAAGATTGTTTTGGTAACAAGACTTGATCAACCTTGTTAACAAAAGGGTTTTAATGAACAAAATAATGTTTCCACTGTGGTTATACTTGCTTTCTTGTTTCCTTTCTCCTTCCTAGTCTTTGCTTTAGCTTTAGTTTTGCTAGTTGTTTGCTTGTTTGAGTTTCTTAGAGCTCTTGTAGTTTGGCTTTTGGTTTGCTTTTGCTTCTTCTGAAAAAACTGTTTCTGCGAGAAAATCAATTTTCATACCCTGAAAATTGGCCAAAAATAAAGTTTCCCGAAAAAACCCAAAAAATTCAAAATAAATTTTTCCTCGAAAAAAGGGGCAGAGTGGCACCTGAGATGACCCAGGGGGGCACCCCAAGCCACCAGACCCCTGGTAGGCGCGACCTACCAGGTGGCGGCGCCTGGGGGAGGTCTGGCCCACCTAGGCCCCTCTAGGTTGCCTCCTCAAAGCCACCTTTTTTCTCTCTCCCGAAAAACACCAAAAAACTTGCTCAAGCTCGAGTTCTTGCTGTTCTTGCTCGCAATTTTCGATATCCTTGTTCAGCCCATCTCAAGTGCTGATTTTTGGAGGGATTGCTCCTTGGTATGTGCCTCCTCCACTTGTCCAGTTAGATTTGTGATTGGTAGATTGTATCTTGAGTATTTTGCTGCTATAGGTGACAGGTTGTTTGAGCTTACATGCTTTTTCTATGCTTAGAAACTTTGTTTTGATGCATGTGTAGTCCTCTAGCATGTTCCTATAGTAGTTTCTCATCATTTATCAACTTAGAAATCACTTGGTTTGATGGTTATTTAAAATTTTAGAATAGGGAAGTCATGGACCACCAGACCTTTGGTGACATATTTGAGAGTGATGCACCTAGAAGGGAAAGGCTTCCAAGGTCATCTACCAGTACTAGACCCTCATACAATGAGTATCTCATCACTCCGCGATTTGGTGACGAGGGAGATGAAGGGGGTGCGCACCCCTCCACCTTTCCTTGCCAAAGTTTCTTGCAAGCTGCTGGGATTCTTAATGATTTTATGACTTTGGTGCAGAGGGCTGGACTAACAAGTTACATGCAGGATGAGAGTGCACAATATGCTTTGCTTACTAAAACATTTGTGGAGAGTTTCTCCTTTACCAATAGTTTGTTCAATCCTTTTGTGTCTTTCAAAATTTATGGCAGGGCTCATTCTATGACATTGAAGAAATTTTGCAAGGCCCTAGGACTTGGTACATCTGGGTCATCAAAGAAGATTCAATCTCTACCCGCTGATTTGTTAGAGCTTTACCAAGGAATAACCAATGATGATGACCGTAGAGCTCAGAGAGGGAAGATAAAGAACATTCAACTTCCAGCCATCAGGTATTTTTCCTACTATCTTGCCACCAGTGTTCTTGGTAGGGAGAACACTAGTAATATTTCCAACTATAAATTGGCCTTCTTAGCTGTTGCGCTCAACAATAAGGACAAGTATAATCTTGGTTCTCTCATTGCTCGTCGTCTAGCTGCTAAGGGACCCATTTATGGGGGAATTATTGCTACTCGTGTTGCTGTTGCCTTAGACATTGCTGTTGATCCACATGATACAGTTTTGGCTCCTTAGAGGCTTGATCTTGCTGCCATGAAGGCATACCACTTTTTCACCACTAGCTCTACTCTTGAGAACTTGGTTTATAGAATGATGTTTACTGACGGGGAAGAGAGAGAGAGATCCCTTTACCCCAAACCACTTTCTTCAGTATTTCTCAGGGACCTTGGTCATGCTCGAAGGCAGAAATGGATGACAACCTGCGTTCTCTCAACTTCCATGGGCACTATCAGAAGGAGGCACCATCATACGACCCCCCTGCGTATTACACAGGGGAGGCCTCGAGCTCGTACCAGGACGAGGGAGCTACCTCGGCATACTACGGAGATGCATCTACTTGGGCACCATGGGATTGAGCGCCACTTAGGCCAAAAGCCTAAGCTTGGGGGGAGGTATACCGACATCACACTCATCTATATATCATGTTCGGTCGGTTCTTTGTATATCCATTGTTTCACTTTCTTTTTGGTTTTTGTTGCTTCTTTCTAAAAACCCAAAAATACCAAAAATATTTTCATTGTTTCTCTTGGTTTGTTTCTTTGCTTTGGTTTGCCCTAAAATAAAAATCAAAAAAGATTTTGCTTTTGTTTTTGTTTGGTTTTTCTTTGTTTGCTTGTTTCTAAAAAATCGAAAACACCAAAAATATTTGTTGTTCTTCTTTGGTTTTGTGAGTTCTTTGCAGGGTTCAGCCATCCTCAGTGGATTTTGGTTTCATGTTAATTATTCAAGTCACACAAGTGAAGGGCAATAATGAATATTAAGACAACTCGAGGTGTGGTAAGAGGCTGGTAACGAACTCTATTTGTTTCATTTTTGTATATATACTCATCATTGTGAGCATGCTTAGCCTGTTTGTGTAAGGTGTATGTCATTATGGATGCTTAGTAGTTCTTGCTTGTCTATGATTAGCTCCAGCTTGATAATAGTTTGTAGCTTGTCATATGAATGTTTGCTTGCATTATTTTATTCATACTTTGGTATGATATTGTGGTATCCTCCTCTGACTGTTCATGTGAACCGACTTGGCACATGCTCACGCATGCATATGACTAATCAATAGTCAGTAAGCCTCGATGATTTATTTTGCCTCAGTTCTTGTATCACTTTCATGCCATAGTTAGTCCTGTTTTGTTGCAAGCATGATTATGACAGTTATTGCTCTCTCGTTTGTCTCTCCCTCTCTATTGCTAGCCTTCACTTGCACCGAGTATGTGCTCTACCAGTGCTTCCAGCTCCCCAAAACCAATATTGCCAGCTGTGTCCACCATACCTACCTATTAGCATTATTTGCTATTTTAGTGCATGTTCCATATGCCGTGTTTTCTTCCAAAATAAAATGTTTGTCTGTTTTGAGAAAGTTAGTTAGTAAAGCTTTCACGAACTTGATGGCACACTTTATTCCTTGCGCTTAATAATCCCGAACCATTGTGACTAGTCCATGAAAGTTATATGCTTGCTAATTATATACTGGGAGTCAGCAGAACCGTGTTGTCATGGGGAACGCTTTCAGCACTTTTTGGATATCTCATCCAGTTGATTCCTTGCTCTTTTGTTTATGGATGTCAACGATGTGAAATAAAAGGGGAGGTTGTGAGTTCAAGGAGTTTATACATTGTGTTAGAGAAACGCCTGGGCCGCTAGCCTAAGCCATGCCTAATCATGGTGGAAACTTGCAGCATCACTATAATGAGCATCTATGAAGCGTCCTCAATAAAAAGCTATGCATATGGTAAATAAAAAGATTGCTGAGATGCTCATTGTCTGCTTGCCTTGTCATTTTGGTTATGGGAAAGCTCATGTACCATGTGCCAGGGGTACCCCGTTGGCGGTTATCGATGATATGCATGTATTTACAATGACAAGAACTTTTAGGTGACCAAAGTTGAGTAGCATGCGGAGCGACCCTCGTACTCAAGGGACTTGGGATTTCTAGTCTATGGTCTGTCAAGCATATGATTCAGAGTGGACCTCACTTTCTCCTTAACCACATGAAGATGCCTATGATAGGGGCAATGAGAGCTCAAAGCTAATGAGTACCTTCCTTTCAGTATTGGGAAGCCTTTCAAACATTTCAAAACCATTTTCACAACCTTGTTGAGTCACCACTTATTCTATGAGCACCTTCTTGAGAGCATAGTTGTCATTCTTATGTTTGTTCCAAAACTTGGTTAATTATGTCATGACTTTGATGCTTGTATCTCTGATATCTTTATATCTAGTCTTCATGTGAACTTCAGAGGTGCCTTGGAATTTATATTGTGCTCTTCAAACAAGGGCAAGCGAGATACCACTCTATCATACCTTATTATGAGCATTGCAATGTTGCTTATGTTTATGTTTCATGCTACTTATTATTATTGAGTTGGTTTCTCTTCATAGCTTGCAATGAATATTGAGTAGACTTAGTTGCATACTCTTTATTATGAATTGTCTAAGCATCTACTCCTGTGCTGAGAATATTTACATCATATAAAGCAAAGTTTTCGTGAAAGTTCTTTTATCGCACTCAGTTTCCAACTGAATTGCTTGAGGACAAGAAATAAGTTAAGCTTTGGGGAGTTGATACGTCCAAAATGTATCTACTTTCTCGAACACTTTGCTATTGTTTCTCCAGTAAACTTGTGTTATTTGGATACAACTAACACGGACTAACGCTGTTTTCAACAGAATTACCTTGGTGTCTTGTTTTTGTGCAGAAAATGAACTATCAGGAAAAATCCCGAAAAATATGCCAAAAATTATATTTCACCAGAAGATCCACGGAGCCGGAAGAAGAGATGGAGGGGAGACCTGGGGGGGGGGGGGTAGACCCACCCCAGGCGCGGGCCCACCTGACCCCACGCCTGGTAGGGGTGTGGCCACCCCAGGCAGCTCCTCGGCCTCCCTCTGCGCCTATAAGTTGCCTTTCGACCTAAAAACCAAGGGGGGTTTCGATAGTTTTCGAGAAAGAGTTTCGCTCCGCCGCCGCCACCAGAAACCAAGGTTCGGATCTAGAAACTCCGTTCTAGCACCCTGCCGGGACGGGAATTTGGAGAGGATCATCGCCATCGTCATCACCAACGCATCTCCATCAACCACCGATGTTTCCCTCATCCATGAGTGAGTAATCCCCCGCTGTAGGCTTGGGGATGGTAGGGATTGGATGATTTTTATAATGTAATCGAATAATATTGTTAGGGCATAGTGCCTAGTTTCTTTTATGCTATTTGACTTTGTTGCAACTTGTTGTGCTTAATGCTTGTCACTGGGGCCCGAGTGCCATTATCTCAGATCTAAACTTATTATTCAATCATTATGATAGTATTGTTTGTGATCTTATCTACAAGTTGTGTACACATATCATTGTCCGGATCCAAAGGCCCCAAAGTGACAATAATTGGGACAACCGTAGGGGATGGCTGTGGTGTGAGGATCACATGTGTTCATGGAGTGTTAATGCTTTGCTCTGGTGCTCTATTAAAAGGAGCACCTTAATTGCCAGTAGTTCCCTAGAGGCCCCACTGCCACGGGCTGGCTGGACAGAAGATGTTGTGCAAGTTCTTATTGCGAGCACGTATGACTATATTTGGAGCACATGCCTAGGATTGTTTAGTACTTGGATGCTTGTTATTATTTATCTGCAATGCCCTAGATCTTGAAGTTACATGTTTAGACTCGTCCATGCAACGCCCGTCCATCCATCCCTATGCCTACCGCACTCGAATCCTACTGTTACCGTTACTGTTACTGTTGCTCATGTTTCACTGTTGCTGTTGCTTTGTTGTTGCTACTACAAACTATTGCTACTGAAAAACTTCGTTGAGTAAGAACTATTTTCAGGTGTAGCTGAACTAACAACTTAGTTGTTAAGGCTTGCAAATATTCTTTGGCTCCCCTTGTGTCGAATCAATAAATTGGGTAATACTACCCACGAAGACTGTTGCGATCCCCTATAATTATGGGTCATCATCACCTAAAGAAAACTCAAAAAAAAATCAATAAGAAGCAAATGCAAATAATGGCAGAAATCTGTCAAAACAGACCAGCAGGTAGAAACCGATTTTTTCCAAAATCTTCTGTTGCTCAAATAAAAAAAATGCTGAACTAAAGAAAGTTAGATAACATACTGGGAGATTTATTCGTAAATTTTCATCTTGATCCGACTTACAGAGACTCCTCACGAATTTTTATGGTGGAGGATAGAAATCTGTTTTGGGACAGCAACTCTCCAAATCTTACTTCCCTCTCATTAGAGGTCATTCTTGGCACAAAAACCAAACAAAAAGGATAAAGAGAGGTCATTACTGAATTAATAACTTCCAATACTCAAGGAAACTCTTGGATTATCTCCCAACAAGTACTTTTCTTTAACGCCTTTAAGTTAGGCTTGATAGTTTGAGAAGATGCTCTCATAAGAACTATGAGTTGAAGTAAAAGAGAGCATCAAGAAGCAAATTCAAAACATATTTGAGTCTAACCCACTTCCTATGCATAGGAATCTTGTAAGAAAATAAATCAAAGAAGCACATAGTAACAAGAATGGGTAGATAAAACAAGAGCAAATTCAAAACTTTCAGCACATAGAGAGGTGTTTCAGTACCATGAAAACTTCTACAACCATACTTTCCTCTCTCATAATAATTTTTAGTAGAATCATGAATAAACTCAACAATATAGCTACCACATAAAGCATGCTTTTCATAATCCACAAACACATAATTTCTATCAAGCTCAAAAATAGTGGGATTAAAACTTTCACAGGTTTTACCCAAAGTAGATATTTCAAAAGGATCCACAGGAACATAACATTCATCCTCCTTTGGTAATCATGGGGGACAATCAAATAAAGTAAGGGATAAAGAGTTACTCTCATTAGAAGGTAGGCATGGGTAGATAATCCATTCTTCCTCCTTTTGTTCATCACTCTCCTCCTCTTTTTCATCCAATGAGCTTCTAGTTTCAACTTCTTCTTCCATAGTATCTGCAAGGTATTAGTCTCTTCCATTTGTGGAAAACGCCTATTAAAATATTCAAGAATATAGCCATTTTCTTTCCTGTAATTATCAAAGCAAAATTTAAGTATCTCATAAACCTCAGTTTCATAAGGTGCATCATCAGTATTTTCAAGCAAACTAGCAAGTTCAAATGCACCCTAGAAGGCAATAAATTCTTCAATTTGTTCCACATCATAAAAGTCATAATTTCATTTAACATAAGAGGATATGATAACATTAACATTATACTCACATTGAAAAGGGAGGTGTTTATACCTCCTGCAGTAACAAGCTTTATCAAAGCAATAAGTAAAATTATAAGTAGAGCACACGTCTCTAGCAATAGTATTCAACTTATCAATTTGTTCCCATAAGTGTTTCCCCTTTTGTGACAAACGGTGTTCCTTATAATAATACTTTTGTTCTTCTGTGAACCCACCTTGCCAATAAGCACTAGTTTCAAAGAAACCATCCATTGATAAAAGGCATGGAAAAGCAAGGCAGTAACAGACCAGCAACTAGAGCAGGGACTAATTTTTTTGTGTTTTTGAAAAAAGAAAGCAAACCAAACAAAACTAATTTTTTTGGAGTTAATGAAAAGAGGCAAACAAAACCAAGCAAAAGAAACTAAGCAAACTAAAAACAAAGTAAAGAGAAAGGAAGTGGAGGACTCCCCTTGCATAGTTGATACGTTGGAAACGTATCTATAATTTTTGATGCTCCATGTTTGTTTAGTATCTACTTTGCTTTACTTGTCTACACTTTGAGGTGCTTTTTACATTTTTTCTGGTACTAACCTAATAACAAGTTGCAACAGTGCCAGATGCCTGTTTTCTGCTGTTTTTGGTTTCAGAAAAGTTAGTAAAGAAATATTCTCAAAATTGGACGGGACAAACATCAATATCAATTACTTTCCATGGGGAACAAGAAGTCCAGAGGGGAGCCAGAGAGGCAAGCCAGGGAGTCCAGACCCACCCTAGGCGTGGGTGGGCCCTGCCCCACGCCTTGGAGGGGTGTGGGGCCCCTGGCTGCCGCCTCGGCCTCCCCCTTCACCTATAAGAAGCCCCCGATGCAGAAACCCTACGCACCCGATCAAATATCCAAGAAACTGTTTGTAGCCGCCGCCACCATCGTCCCTAGATTGGGGGAAGTAAGATTTGGGGAGTTGTTGTCCCGAAACAGATTTTTATCCTCCACCAAAAAATTTCGTGAGGAGTCTCTGTAACTCGGATTGATCTCAAAATTTGTGAATAAATCCTCCAGCGTGTTAGATAACTTTTGTTAGTTCAATACTTTTTGATTTGAGCAACAGAAGATGTTCAAAAAAATCAGTTTCTGCCTGCTAGTGTGTTTTGACAGATTTCTGCCATTATTTGCATTTGCTTCTTATTGATTCCTTTTTGAGTTATCTTTAGGTGAATTGAGCTTTTTGAAGGAGTTACTACAATAGCTTATGTTTTTAGTGAAAATCCTTACTATTCCAAAGCTTTGCCAGGGGTCTAATATCTTTTGAATATACTAATGTTGCTAATGAAGATTGTGTGAAGTTTTGTATGAAGGAAAAATTTCAGGTGTAGCGAGAGAATGATGCAATGAGATGAAGAATGGACAAAAACTCAAGCTTCGGTCTGCCACCATGGTGTCACCCTAAGAAATATCCAAGAGTTACAAGCGTCAAAGCTTGGGTATGCCCAAGGCATCCCCTTCTTCATCAATAAAAAGCTGAGGTCTGTCTAGACACTTCATTTTTATTGTTTCATGCACAGTTGTGTTGTTCTTGGAGCGTCTTAATTTTTGTTTGCTTTGCTTAGTTTGTTTAGTTTGCTTGAATAAAGTAGTTTGGACCCCCGTTCTCGCTGTGTTGTTTTGCAAATAAGTTGCTTGGTGTTGGAAAGGAGTAGTAAGTTCTTGCTTGAAGTGCAAGAGGAGCTTGCATTGACTGTGACTTAGACTTTGGCATGACATCCTAGGTGTTGTTTTGACCTTATGCTTAGTGATTATTGCTGTAGCATGTCTTGTTCCAAACAATTGGGATTGCTTAGTGTGCTTTGAAGAAATTATGCGTTGTTTTAGCATGCAAAAGCATAGTATCGTGGTATTCTCCTTTGATGCTTTGCTTGGGTTGACTTGGCACATGCTCACACCATGTTATGACTATGACAAGTCACCATTAGACTATATGATCATTTAGTCCTTGACTTGTAGTACCACTCTTTGTTTTGATTAGTATGCTTTGTTGCACTGCATGATTATGGCCATTGTGCTCTCTTAGTTGGTTGCTCCCAGTCTTTTGCTAGCCTCCACTTGTATGAGTAAGTTCTACCCATGCTTCCAACTCCCAAGAAACCAAGTTATTCCAAAGTGTCCACTATAAACTCCTATGCATGGTGTGTTACACCATTCCAAGTATATTCTTGTTTTCAACTATCTTCCAATTAAAAACTATTTTGTTATGTGAAAACTTAGTGATTAAAGCCCTCACGAACTTGATGGCACACTTTATATTATTTGCCCCTAATAAACTTGAACCATTGTGACAACTTTGTTGTATATGCTTGCACTTACACGTTGGAATTAGCAAAAACGTGTTGTCACGGGGAACACTTTCAACATTGCACTTGTACTTTGTACCCAGTTGATATCATGCTCTTTTGTCTATGGATTTCACCGGTGTGAAATAAAGAGGGAACTTGTAAGTCCATGGAGTTTGTATTCTGTGTTAGAGAAACGCCTAGGCCGCTAGCCTAAGCCATGCCTAATCATGGTGGAAACTTGCAGCATCACCATAGTGACATATATGAAGCATTCTTCTTATAAAAAAGAGACACATTGAGAAAAGAGGAAAGAGAGAAAAAACACCATATCCCCATGGTACATAAGAAGATTGCTGAGATGTCCATTGTCTGCTTGCCTTGTCATTTTGGTTATGGGAAAGCTCCTGTACCATGTGCAAGGGGTACCCCGTTGGCGATTCTCAATGATATGCAAATACTTACAATGACAAGAACTTACATGGGCCCAAAGTTGAGTATGCATGAGGCGTGGCCATCGTATTCAAGGGACTTGAGATTGCCAACTTATACTTCGTCAAGCATATACTCCATATTTGCCAATTTAACCTTAATCACTTCAAGATGCTTATGATAGGGGCAATGAGGGCTGAAAGCTAACAAGTACCATAATTTTTGGAAGATCCTTTTGAAACTTGTAATCCCTGCTTCCTTTACAAAAGGGCCTTTCTTCCACCATTAGTGAGTCTCCACCTTCTACCTTTAGGCACCATTAAGAGAGCATAGTTGTCATTCTGTGTGCAGTGTTCCAAAGCTTATTGATTGATGCATGTTGTGATATTACTTGTTTTTGTGCTATTTGTTTCAAGTCACCCTTGTGAACTTTGAAGGTGTCCTATGCATCTATATTGCTACTCTATCTGGGACAAGTTGATTGCCACTATGCTATGTTTTCTGTATGTGAAACAAGCAAACGTTTTTCAATGCATGTTATTCATGATATTTGTTTGTAGCCTTTCATGTTGCATGCATAGTTACTATGTCCTATTGTTAGAACTCCATCTTTCATGCATATGATTCAAGTTTAAGAGTTCTTTGATCCCAGCTTTCAATGCTTGCAAATGGTTGGATCTTTATTGTGAAGGTGCATGTCACCTCAAAAATTATTCTTTTATCACTTACCTACACGAGAACGAGCAGGAGTTAAGATTGGGGATGTTGATACGTCAGAAACGTATCTATAATTTTTGATGCTCCATGTTTGTTTAGTATCTACTTTGCTTTACTTGTCTACACTTTGAGGTGCTTTTTACATGTTTTCTGATACTAATCTATTAACAAGTTGCAACAGTGCCAGATGCCTGCTTTCTGTTGTTTTTGGTTTCAGAAAATTTAGTAAAGAAATATTCTCGGAATTAGACGAGACAAACGTCAAAGTCAATTACTTTCCGTGGGGAACAAGAAGTCCAAAGGTGAGCCGGAGAGGCAAGCCAGGGCGGCCAGACCCACCCTAGGCACGGGTGGGCCCTGCCCCGCGCCTAGGAGGGGTGTGGGGCCCCTGGCCGCCGCCTCGGCCTCCCCCTTCGCCTATAAGAAGCCCCCGATGCAGAAACCCTAAGCACCCGATCAAATATCCACGAAACTGTCTGTAGCCGCCGCCACCATCGTCCCTAGATCGGAGGGATCCGAAGTTCTTCCCGACACCCTGCCGGAGGGGAGATCATCCTGAAGGCCTTCTCTTCGGTATGATGCGTGAGTAGTTATACCTTGGACTATGGGTCCATGTAGTAGCTAGATGGTTGTATCTCCTCCTTTGTGCTTTCATGTATAGATCTTGTGAGCTCCGTTCATGATCAAGATCTAATCTATTTGTAATCATGCATGTTGTGTTTACGGGGATCCGATGGATATTGAGATTATTATGTTGGTTTGTTTAATGGTTTTGTCTTTATGATTCTATCATGTCCGTGTTGTTTGTGATCTTGCATACTCTCCGTTGTTAGTAGCTATCTTGGCCAAGTAGTTGCTAGTGACTCCAAGAGGGGGTATTTATGCTCGATAGTGGGTTCATGCCTCTAGTTTCTAAGGGAAGTGACAATAATATCTTCGGTTGTAGATGTTCTGTTGCTACTAGGGAGAAAACAACGGTCTCTTGTTCATGGAACATGTGGACTGTTTACCTTACACACTTTGCTTAAAGTAGTTGTCTGTTGCTTGCAACTTAATACTGGAGGGGGTTCGGATGATAACCTGAAGGTGGACTTCTAGTCATAGATGAAGTTGGATGGCAGTCTATGTATCTTGTTGTATTGCTCAATCGAATCTCATAGGATCTTTCTGACTAGTAATTGCATTGTTATTGTAGGGTTTCGTAGCATGGAAAACAAAAATTTTCTACCGCATACAAACAAACAAGCCAAAATCTATCTACTAGATTGTAGCAACGAGTCGATGGAATAACTTACCCTGGAAGATTCCAAAGTGTTTAACGAGAGCGGATTCTCGTGGGTGATGTAGTCGTACTCTTGCCGATCTCAAGATCGCGTAGATGATCCTTCCGGCGCTGTGTTCCGGCAGCGCTCCCGCAGTCGGTCACACGTTCGGTACTCGACGAAGACCTTCCTCTCCCTTGTTCCAGCAGGCAGCGGAGGTTGTAGCACTCTCCTCGCGATTCCGGCAGCACAACGGCGTGGTACCGGAAGTAGAGGGGAGATCTCGCAAGGCTTTGCCTTAAGCCGGAGCGAGTATGGTGGAGTATGAGAGAGCTCCTCGGCGATCTAGGGTTTAGACACACCAAGGAGGGGGTGCTAGAGCCGGCGGCTAGGGCTTGGGGCGGCCCAAGTCGGCGGCTAGGGCAAAAACCCTAGGGGGCGGCGGCGGCTATGGTGGGCAGCAGCTGCTAGGGTTTGAGGAGAGGTACTTGTGTGTTCTAGGAGGGAGCCCTGCCCCTCGGCCGGCCGGCCAAGGGAGAGGGAGAGGAGTCCCTCCCCAACTCGGCTTGGAGGAGGCGCCGCCGGTTGGAGGAGGGAACTCCTCCCCAACTCGGTTTCCCCCTTCCTCCTCTTTTCCACTTTCCAAATTTAGCCGTTTGACTTTTCAATTTAGCTATTTGACTTTTCAAACTAGGATTTGAATTAATCCTTTATTTGGAACAGCGATGACACTTAGTACATGATGCAATCATACCAACTTGATACAACACATCCATGTACCCTTCCCCTCCGGAGTGCCGGACATTCCGGAACATTCTAGAACATTCCCGATGAAAACACCGGAAACATTCCCCAACTCCGAAACGGGACTTTCCTTATATGAATCTTATTCTCCGGACCATTCCGGATCTCCTCGTGATATCCCGGATCCCATCCGAGACTCCGAACAACATTCAGTCTCTTTCTCATCATTCCATAACTACTCAAAACAACGTCGAATCCTTAAGTGTGTCTCCCTACGGTTCGTGAATTATGCGGACATGATCGAGACACTTCTCCGAACAATAACCAATAGAGGAATCTGGAAATTCATATGGATCCCACATATTTCTACGATTACTTTGCGATTGAATGAACCACTTACATACGATATCAATTTCCCTTTGTCTCACGATATGTTACTTATCTGAGGTCATGATCGTCGGTATCCCTGCATACCTAGTTCAACCTCGTTACCGATAAGTACTCTTTTCTCGTTCCCGTGATATGTGATCCCTTGTGAGCCATTCACATGCTTGCAAGCTAATTGGATGACATTTCACCGAGAGGGCCTAGAGTATATCTATCCGTCATATGGATGGACAAATCCCACTCTTGATCCATGTGTTTCAACCAACACTTTCCGAACACTCAATGCCACCTTTATAGCCACCCAGTTACGGTGTGGTGTTTGATGTCATCAAAGCATCCATCCGGTAAAGGTGATATGCATGATCTCATGGTCAAAGGAATTAGATTACTATGTATCAGAAAGCATATAGCAATTGAACTATTGAAATGACTTGATCTTTATGCTACGCTTATCTATAGGAGTATGTCCATCATATCATTCTCCTAACGATATGATCTTGTTGTTGATAACATCTCAATGTTCATGATAGGGAAACCACAATCATTTATCAACCAACAAGCTAGTGATGTATAGAGGCTATACTAGGGACTTCAAATTAAGTTTACAAATCACACAAGTATCAATGTCTCCTTGTTAATACTATTATAGCATGAATGTAAACATTTATCATAAACACAAAGATATAATAATAACTACATTTATTATTGCCTCTAGGGCATATCTCCAACAGTCTCCCACTTGCACTAGAGTCATCTAATCTAGATTACATGGTAATATACCGAACACCCATGGCAGTTTGGTGCTGGTCATGTTTTGCCCTCGGGAGAGGTTTAGTCAACGGATCCGCCACATTCAGATCTGTGTGTACTTTGCAAATCTTTATATCCCCATCTTGGATATGTTCTCGAATAGCGTGAAAACGCAGCTTGATGTGCTTCAGCTTCTTGTGTGACCTTGGTTCTTGCGCATTGGCTATGGCGCCCATGTTATCACAGTAGATAGACATTGGGTCCAGCACACTAGGAACCACACCCAGCTCTGCAATGAACTCTTTCATCCATATCGCTTCTTGTGAAGCCTCCGAAGCAGCCATGTATTCCGATTCAGTTGAAGATCTCGCCACAACGCTTTGCTTTGCACTCCTCCAGCTAACTGCTGCACCATTCAAAATAAATACGTATCCAGATTGTGATTTTGAATCATCCGGATCGGTGTTCCAACTAGCATCGGTGTAACCATTAACAACGAGCTGTTCATCACCTCCATAAGAAAGAACCATATCCTTAGTTCTTCTCAAGTACTTAAGGATGTTTTTGACCGTTGTCCAATGATCCACTCCTGGATCACTTTGATATCTGCTAGTTAAACTAACAGCATATGCAATGTCGGGTCTAGTACATAGCATGGCATACATTAGAGATCCTATGGCTGAGGCATAGGGAGTCTTACTCATCCTTTCTCTATCTTCTGCCGATGTCGGACTTTGAGTTTTACTCAAGGTCGTATTGGGCAACATGGGCAAGAACCCTTTCTTGCTATCTTCCATTCCAAACCTCTTTAGAACTTTGTCCAAATATGTACTCTGTGACAATGATATTTGGCGTTTCGATCTATCTCTATAAATCTTTATGCCTAATATGTAAGCTGCTTCGCCAAGATCCTTCTTTGAAAAACTATTATTCAAATATTCCTTGACACTATTAAGAAGGTCTACATCATTCCCAATCAACAATATGTCATCTACATATAGTATTAATAATGCTACATAGCTCCCACTCACTTTCTTGTAAATACAAGCTTCTCCATAAGTTTGTATAAAACCAAAAAATTTGATCACCTTATCAAAACGTTGATTCCAACTTCGGGATGCTTGCTTCAATCCATAGATGGACCGTTGAAGTTTGCATACCTTGTTAGCATCTTTAGGATCGACAAAACTTTTGGGTTGCATCATATACAACTCTTCATCAATGTCTCCATTGAGGAATGCTGTTTTGACATCCATCTGCCATATCTCATAATCGTAATATGCAGCGATTGCTAACATAATCCTCACAGACTTTAGCTTCGCTACCGGTGAGAAAGTCTCATAGTAGTCAACTCCTTGAATTTGTCGAAACCCTTTTGCGACAAGTTGAGCTTTATAGACAGTAACATTACCATCAGCATATGTTTTCTTCTTGAAGATCCATTTGTTCTCGACAGCCTTCCGGCCATCCGGTAAGTCCACCAAAGTCCATACTCGGTTTTCGTACATGGATCCAATCTCGGATTTCATGGCTTCTTGCCATTTATTGGAATCTGGGCTCATCATCGCTTCCTCATATGTCTCAGGGTCATCGGTGTTGTCCACCAACATGACACTCATAACGGGATCATACCAATCTGGAGTGGTACGAGTTCTCGTTGACCTGCGAGGCTCTGTAGCAACTTCAACCGAAGTTTCATGATCATCATCATTTGCTTCCTCTCTAATTGGTGCAGGCACCACAGGAACTTCTTCCGGTGCTGCGCTACTCGCAATTTCGAGAGAAGGTTCAACAACCTCGTCGAGTTCTACTTTCCTTCCAGTCACTTCTTTCGAGAGAAATTCCTTCTCTAGAAAGGATCCATTCTTGGCAACGAAGATTTTGCCCTCGGATCTATGATAGAAGGTATACCCAATAGTTTCCTTCGGGTATCCTATGAAGACGCATTTTTCCGCTTTGGGTTCAAGCTTGTCCGGCTGTAACTTCTTTACATAGGCTTCGCATCCCCAAACTTTAAGGAACGACAATTTAGGTTTCTTCCCAAACCATAATTCATATGGTGTCGTTTCAACGGATTTAGATGGTGCCCTATTTAAAGTGAATGCGGCTGTTTCTAATGCATAACCCCAAAATGATAGCGGTAAATCTGTAAGTGACATCATAGAATGAACCATATCTAAGAGAGTTCGATTACGACGTTCGGACACACCATTACGCTGTGGTGTTCCCGGCGGTGTCAACTGCGAAAGTATTCCGCATTTCTTCAAATGCTCGCCAAACTCGTAACTTAGATATTCACCTCCACGATCAGAACATAGAAATTTAATCTTCTTGTTACGTTGATTCTCTACCTCACTTTGAAATTCCTTAAACTTCTCAAAAGTTTCGGACTTATGCTTCACGAAATAGATATACCCATATCTACTCAAGTCATCCGTGAAGGTAAGAACATAACGATAACCACCGCGCGATGCTACACTCATTGGACCACACACATCGGTATGTATGATTTCCAATAAGTCCGTAGCTCGCTCCATCATACCAGAAAATGGAGTCTTAGTCATTTTACCCATCAGACATGCTTCGCATCTATCAAGTGATTCGAAATCAAGTGATTCAAGAAGTCCATCGGAATGGAGTTTCTTCATACGCTTCACTCCAATGTGACCAAGACGATAGTGCCACATATAGGTCAAGTTATCGCTCAATTTCAAACGTTTAGCCTCAATGTTATTAATATGTGTATTTCCACTATCGAGATTCAATAAGAATAGACCATCTATCAAAGGTGCATGTGCATAAAACATATTACTCATATAAATCGAACAACCATTATTCTCGGATTTAAACAAGTAACCGTCTCGCAATAAACAAGATCCCGATATAATGTTCATGCTCAATGCAGGCACCAAATAACAATTATTTAAGTATAAAACTAATCCCGATGGTAGATGAAGGGGTAGCGTGCCGACCGCGATCACATCAACCTTTGATTCGTTTCCCACGCGCATCGTCACCTCGTTCTTCGCTAGCTTCCGTTTATTCTGCAGCACCTGTTTCGAGTTACAAATATGAGCAACCGAACCAGTATCAAATACCCAGGCACTACTACGAGTACTAATGAGATACACATCAATAACATGTATATCAGATATACCTTTCTTCTTGATGTTGCCGTTCTTCAAATCCGCCAAGTACTTTGGGCAATTCCGCTTCTAGTGACCTTCTCCCTTGCAGTAAAAGCACTCAGTATCAGGCTTAGGTCCAGCCTTGGTCTTCTTCATCGGCGTGGTAACTTTCTTACCACCCTTCTTGAAGTGTCCCTTCTGCTTAGACTTGCCTTTCTTGAATTTGGTGGTCTTATTGACCAACAACACTTGGTTCTCTTTCTTGATCTCCACTTCTGCAGACTTCAACATGGCAAAGAGTTCTGGCAACGTCTTGTTCATGTTCTGCATGTTGTAGTTCATCACAAAGTTCTTGTAACTTGGTGGTAGTGATTGGAGGACCCGGTAAATCCCCAAAGCATTAGGAATCACTATACCCAAGCTTTGAAGTTTGTTTGCGTGCCCAGACATCTTAAGCACGTGCTCACTGACGGAGCTGCCCTCTTCCATCTTGCAGTTAAAGAACTTTTCAGAAGCCTCATAGCTTTCAATTGCCGCATGAGTCTCAAAGATCAATTTGAGATCCTCGACAATATCATATGGGTCTGAATTCTCAAACCTTTTCTGAAGCTCCGATTCTAAACCATACAAGATAGCACACTGAACTGTGGAGTACTGAGTTTTCTGAGTGAGGTAAACGTTCTTTACTTCATCGGGAGCATCAGCTGCAGGTGGGTCACCCAGCGGTGCATCCAGCACATAGGTCAAATTACCAGCTGTGAGGACAATCCTCAAATTGCGGAACCAATCCGCGAAGTTGCTTCCATTGTTTTTCAACTTTTCTTTCTCTAGGAACGCATTAAAATTGATGGTAGGGGCTGCCATTGATCTACAACATATTTGTAATAGTTTAGACTAAGTTTATGACAAATTGAGTTCAAATTAATAATAAAATTAATCTAGGTGAACTCCCACTCAAAACAATATCCCTCACATTGTCTTAGTGATCACACGAACCAAATCCACCACATCAACACCGATCATCACGAGAGTTGATATAGTTTCAATGGCGAACAATCGACATGTTCATCATATCTGCTATATGATTCATGCTTTACCTTTCGGTGATCCGTGTTCCGAGACCATGTCTGTACATGCTAGGCTCGTCAAGATCAAACCTTAGTTTCCGCATGAGCAAATCTGGCTTGCTCATGTTGTATACACTTGCAGAATCTAACACACCCGATCATCACGTGGTGCTTCGAAACAACAAGCTTTAGCAACGGTGCTAACTAAGGGTGAACACTTTATGACATGAAATTCATGTGCATGAGGGATCATCTTATAATGCTACCGTCGTCTACTAAGCAATACAAGATGCATAAAGGATTAACATCACATGCAATTCATAATATGTGATATGATATGGCCTTTCTTCTTTGTGCTTCCGATCTCCATCTTCAAGCACGAACATGATCTCCATCATCACCGGCATTGCATCAAGGTCAATGACGCTTCTCCATGGTTGTCGTCCACCGGCTTCAACTATTACAACTACTTTGAATAGACACGCGGGTCTTAACATAAATTAAAGACAACCATATGGCTCCTGCCGGTTGCCAACTTACAATAAGGAACATTGCATACATCAAATATAATCACAATCATGGCCATATCACATCACAGCACACCCCTGCAAAACAAAGTTAGACGCCTCTACTTTCTTTGCATATTTTACGTGGTTTGGGGCTTTCAATGAGTGTCGTTCTAACTTACGAACAAGAACCACAACATTGATACTAGTATTGTTAATCACCCGTTGTAAATTGGATCTTAACTATGCTAGGAGAAACAGGCACCCGCAAAGCCACTTATGCAATACAAGTTGCATGTCAAGCGTGGAGCAAGTCTCATGAACGATGTCATGTAAGGTTAGCCCGGGCCGCTTCATCCCAACATACCGCAAGATGCAAAATACACAAGAAGAAATCGACAATAAAAGCATCAACGCCCACAATGACCATTGTGTTCTACTCGTGCAACAGATCTACATATAAACCTGGCTCTGATACCACTGTAGGGTTTCGTAGCATGGAAAACAAAAAATTTCTACCGCATACAAATAAACAAGCCAAGATCTATCTACTAGATTGTAGCAACGAGTCGATGGAATAACTTACCCTGGAAGATTCCAAAGTGTTTAACGAGAGCGGATTCTCGTGGGTGATGTAGTCGTACTCTTGCCGATCTCAAGATCGCGTAGACGATCCTTCCGGCGCTGCATTCCGGCAGCGCTCCCGCAGTCGGTCACATGTTCGGTACTCGACGAAGACCTTCCCCTCCCTTGTTCCAGCAGGCAGCGGAGGTTGTAGCACTCTCCTCGCGATTCCGGCAGCACAACGGCGTGGTACCGGAAGTAGAGGGGAGATCTCGCAGGGCTTCGCCTTAAGCCGGAGCGAGTATGGTGGAGTATGAGAGAGCTCCTCGGTGATCTAGGGTTTAGACACACCAAGGAGGGGGTGCTAGAGCCGGCGGCTAGGGCTTGGGGCGGCCCAAGTCGGCGGCTAGGGCAAAAACCCTAGGGGCGGCGGCGGCTATGGTGGGCAGCAGCTGCTAGGGTTTGAGGAGAGGTACTTGTGTGTTCTAGGAGGGAGCCCTGCCCCTCCTTATATAGGTGGAGGGGCCGGCCGGCCAAGGGGGAGGGAGAGGAGTCCCTCCCCAACTCGGCTTGGAGGGGGCGCCGCCGGTTGGAGGAGGGAACTCCTCCCCAACTCGGTTTCCCCCTTCCTCCTCTTTTCCACTTTCCAAATTTAGCCGTTTGACTTTTCAATTTAGCTATTTGACTTTTTAAACTAGGATTTGAATTAATCCTTTATTTGGAACAGCGATGACACTTAGTACATGATGCAATCATACCAACTTGATACAACACATCCATGTACCCTTCCCCTCCGGAGTGCCGGACATTCCGGAACATTCTAGAACATTCCCGATGAAAACACCGGAAACATTCCCCAACTCCGAAACGGGACTTCCTTATATGAATATTATTCTCCGGACCATTCTGGATCTCCTCGTGATATCCCGGATCCCATCCGAGACTCCGAACAACATTCAGTCTCTTTCTCATCATTCCATAACTACTCAAAACAACGTCGAATCCTTAAGTGTGTCTCCCTACGGTTCGTGAATTATGCGGACATGATCGAGACACTTATCCGAACAATAACCAATAGAGGAATCTGGAAATTCATATGGCTCCCACATATTTCTACGATTACTTTGCGATTGAATGAACCACTTACATACGATATCAATTTCCCTTTGTCTCACGATATGTTACTTATCCGAGGTCATGATCGTCGGTATCTCTGCATACCTAGTTCAACCTCGTTACCGATAAGTACTCTTTTCTCGTTCCCGTGATATGTGATCCCTTGTGAGCCATTCACATGCTTGCAAGCTAATTGGATGACAGTATTTTCATGTGTCCTCGAGAACGTTTGGTCCTTATTAGTATTTCCACCGTCTTGTCCTTTGCTAAGAAAAGATTAGGCCACTTGCTGCAATTATTTGCTGTTTTATTTACTTGCACTTTATTTCCCTACTTTATCAGAAAACCCCTAAAAATCCGTCTACTAAGTATTTACAGAGATTTCCTGCTCCTTACCACTAGCCAACACCTTTCACTCCTCGTTGGGATCGACACTCCTATTTATCAAAAGTACTAAGATACACCCCTTATACTTATGGGTCATCAGGGACCACCGATGGAACAACTATTGAAGCATGTTTTCTTTGGCCTAAACTACCCTCGTTTAACAGTTTTTATGGGGCAAGCCCTATTTTAGGCTGCTGTTAGAGCATCTCTAATGGAACCCGTAAAAATCCGACCCTTAAATCGCGAGTATAGATCGCGGAAAAATTGTTTTCAGGGCAGAAAAGTGTCGACGCGGAATGGAGCCTTCAAACCTAGCCTGTAAAAAGGAATATTCTGAGAATCGTCTTCGTCTTCATCAAGAACAGCCCGCGGCCGCACCACTTCCTTGATGGAATCGATAGATGGAATCAATTAATAGAATCTCTAATGAGCTGTTAGCCTACAGAGGGCTAATTTTATGGTTGGATGGACAGTGCACGGCCGACGGCCGGTGGACATGAGCGGTGAAAAAGTGAGGTTTCGACCTGTAACCGCCCTGTTGGACTGCACTAGTAGGGGTGGAGTCCCAAAGTTCACATGTGCGTGTAAAATATAAATACAAGCCGGGCAATTTACAGATCTCGTTAGCTCGCACGCTCAGCCTATAACCCTTAAAATCGCCGAAAAAATAAGAGTTTGCCTCTTTTAAAAGTCCCATTAGAGATGCTCTTAGAGTTGCTCTTTCAACTTCAATCCTAGATCATTTTAACTTCTTGAGGAAAAAAAAACATAACAAAAGAGAAAACAATGAAACGGTGTCCAAGCTAGGCCCATAAGGATAGCCCATCCGCAGCCTTTACAATCTCGGCCCACTAAGCCTGAATAGCTAGGGTTAGGGTTTGACACATCCTTTATAAGAAGTTCCGCCCCCAACCGTTCCGTCTCCTCCATTACCTCCCCGACCTCACTACTCATCTTGCGGCGGCGCCGGCGTCCGCGACCGGCGTTGAGAGGCGGGGGCATCGTCAACCATGGTGCACGTCAACTTCTACCGCAACTGTAAGCGAATCTAAGCCATCCCTATTCGCGTGATCCATTTTACGCCATAGCGTCTGATCTTGCGCGCTAGATATATTCTAGGACCTGCCTTGTTGCGTATTTGATCCTGGAACCCGAGATCCTCTTCCGGGTTCTCAATTGGAACCTGATGTTTCGTGCTTGTAACGATATTTCGATTTTTTGTTCGCTTAGCCTTACTGACGCGTCAGATTGTTACTATGTTAGCCTTATTTTGATGCGCAAGACATCCTGAGACCACAGTTCCCTCTTCTTGTATCATGATTCGATCTTACAATGGTCGGTAGCAAGTCCTTAGTTAGGAAAAGAAAGAACATTGTAATCTGTATTCTATATGTTTTGCTACTAGCGTTTTGGTCAGTAAGTGGTTGGCTTGGAGAGGTTACTTGATGAAATATTTTGATGTCAATTTTAAGCTATCCCTAGTTTTTCTGCCAGAAATCTTATGTTAGTAAGGTCTACTTTAGAGTTTCGTTACCAGAATTTTCTGTATATATAATTTGATTTAGTATGATGGTTCTGTATGTTGCTTAGTCTGAAGTTTCTTTTTACTCTTGTATAGACGGTAAGACTTTCAAGAAACCAAGGCGTCCATATGAGAAAGAGCGTCTTGATGCTGAACTGAAACTGGTGGGTGAGTATGGCCTGAGGTGCAAGCGTGAGCTGTGGCGTGTGCAATATGCCCTTAGCCGCATCCGTAATGCTGCAAGGGAGCTGCTCACCCTTGATGAGAAGAACCCCCGCCGTATCTTTGAGGGCGCGGCTCTCCTGCGACGCATGAACCGCTATGGTCTCCTTTCTGAGGACCAGAACAAGCTTGATTACGTGCTTGCACTCACTGTTGAGAACTTCCTTCAGCGCCGCCTCCAGACCATTGTCTTCAAGAATGGCATGGCAAAATCCATCCATCATGCTCGTGTTCTCATCAGGCAACGCCACATCAGGTATATCAAATAGTTCTCCTGAAACATTAGTTTATCTTGTAGCTCAAGAGTTACTACTGTTCTTATTTTGTGCCATGTGATGAGAAACCTTATCCAACTCACGACGGTCGTCTGAGACACTTAGTGTGTAATGGTGCATACATATATCTCTGATGGCCCTTAGTTTGTCAGAATTATTTGATTTCCCAGAGAGAGCATGTGCTGTAATGCTTTAGGATAACTGTAAATGCTAAAACTTTTTCTGAATGGATGAAAATGTTTGTTGGCAGGTCTAACAATTAACATTGTGTTAATTTGCATATTGTTTTACCCCAGAGGTTGTTTGCTAACTGATTGTCTGTTTATTGTATTTTGCATGTGATGAGAAACCATATCCAACTCACGACGGTCGTCTGAGACACTTTGTGTGTAATGGTGCATTCATATGTTCTCTGATGCCCCTTCTGTTTCTTCACTTTGTGCATGATTTGTGTTATCTGTTTGTTTCATTTGCAACAATAGCCTCATCTTTGCTTGATGTTGCCTTTGTTTATCATTCATATGTTTTTTTGCTCTTGAAGTGGCGCAATGAGGAATATTTTTATTAAGTATCTTTGAGGTCAGAAGATCAATGAGTTGATATGTCCTTTTCATTCTGAGTGCCTCTCCAAGTTTATTTGATATACTTGTTTCAAAATGGTACCCTTTCTGTTTAATAAATATTAGTTCCATATGGTGAGAGCTAATTTGAAACTGAGTGGTTATTATATAACCTGATACATGTGGTGTGTATTTTAATTCTAGACATACATTGAATTTGCAATCTTGTGGTTGTCTCAATGTAGTTCAAACTGTTTTTGCAGAGTTGGGAGGCAGCTTGTCAACATTCCGTCGTTCATGGTGAGAGTTGACACTGAGAAGCACGTGGACTTCTCCCTCACTAGCCCACTTGGTGGTGGTGAGCCTGGAAGGGTCAAGAGGAAGAACCAGAAGAAGGCTGCAGGTGGCGGCGGTGGTGATGGTGATGAGGAGGAAGAGTGAACATGTGATTCAGCTCTGTTTTTTGGTAGAACCTAATTATGATGTCTCCTGTTAGAACCTGATTTTGTTACATGTCTTTGGACAAAAGGTTGGCCACCGTGGGTGTCTAGAGTTTGCTCTTTCCAGTTCTTCAATCCATCATTGCAAAGATTTCGTTTGATACTTGTTTGTTCATCCGATGAGCTAATTGACATGTGAAATGTGAATTCAGTGTGTTGTTTACTTATAGCTTCCTTTACATTGCAAATCTGGCATTCTTTTGACAAGCTTAAAGATTTTCATGTATTTCCAACATTTTATTTCATGCTATTCCAAGGTAAATGATGCCTTCAGTCTCCGTTGTATTAGTATATGGTGCTATTCCAATGTATTTCCAACATTGTAGTCTGTTTTATGGTTGGTTTTTGAGTTAAATTAAATCCGGCAAATGTCTGATAAAAAGAGAACATGGTTTACAAATTATAACCAACGGACTAGAAATGCAGGAAATCACTGGCCACGCAGCCTAAGTTTATAGGAATGGCAGAGTATCATCGAGAGACAAACGAAAGAATTGACTAATGAATCGAATGGGATCTTTAATGAATCGAATGGGATCTTTATTGATGATAGGATTCGGTATATATACCAGGGAGAAGGAGCGTTTCCAAGGGATGCGTCTTTACATAGTCGGTTTCTATAGTCGGTCCTGGAGGCATTCTCCAGAATCCTAACCATCTACTATACAATTACAAGTGCGGAGATTATCCTTAGAATAAATAGTAAATATTTATTTCTAACACTCCCCCTAATCACCGCTTCATTACTCCCCCTAATCACCGCTTCATTGCATACGGATCCATCGTCATAATGGTTGGATATGCTGTTAAAACTCCTTCAAACCCTATGGGAAAATAAGGAGAAAATAACACAGCATATAACGATTATTGCCCCCGTGTTAACTCCATATGAGAAAAACCTTGTAAAAGGGAAAAAAAACCATAGAGTTTAGAGGACAATATATATGTCGTGTATACTTTCCTAAAAACCCCGGTGGGGAAAAAGAAAGTATGACATACGATCTTGTATTGATATTACCTCATTAAAAACCTTGATGAGAACCTCGATAGTAAACTCATAAAGGGAAAAAGAGTGTAATATGATGCTTTGAATAGGAGTAGTCCAGAGTGATACTCCCCTTGATTCTTGCAAATCCTGAAGCCGTCGAATACCAGTTTCATGAAAAACATTTCTGGAATGTTAAAGTTGGTAGAGACTTCGTGAATAGATCAACGATGTTATTGTCGCATGATTTGTAAAACAATTTGGAGGCAATATGCTTAGTGATATTGCTCTCCATGTATCCTATTTGCATCTATGCAACACAAGCAACATTATCTGTGTAGATAATGGTCGATGATTCAAGAGAACCAATACCACATGACTCGTGTATGTGGTTTATCATTCTGTAAAGCTACGCATGGCAATGTGGCTTTGTATTTCAGAACGATTGGTAGGTGTAGTCACCGAAGTCTATTTCGAAGACATCAATGGAGTGACACTTCTAACACTTCTACCATGTAGGTACACATTATGGGGATCATTCAAGTAGCCAACATCAGTATATTCTGATGATACTAGAGTTTAGATTTCTCTGAAATTACATGAACATGTCAAATAATGTGTGGTGCCTTGGAGATATCGAAAGATATTCTTGATTCCCAACCAATTATGTTGGTGGGTCCAATGGCACTGGGATATGGAACTTCAAGTCCCAACATCCCTTCTACATCATCCCGTGGTTTGAGTGAATCTTTCTCTATGTCTAGAGATCGAATAACCGACATGGGAGATGGATATGACTTGTGCATTTTAGGTTTCTCCAATATTTATAATATAGGCAACTTGGTGTACCATAAAACTTAAGTGAGGTAGCTCGACTTGTAGTATCAAGCATTGTTTGGGTTTAACCAAATCCTTCATCTCAAATTCCGTCTTTTATATGATCACGTGCTTCGTCATTATAGGAGTAATCCTTGAGCATGACAAACACGCATGGGTAATCATCATTGTAGGAATTTTTCTTGTGTATAAGGAACTCACTACGTCGGTTGTACCAAAATATGCCGACAACAATAAGCCATGTAGTGACTCATTGATTTACACATTCATGTTGCATTTGTAGTTTGATTCGGATTGAGATTCCTTTTGGAACCATATATGTCTGAATCTAGTGATCCACATGGCTATGTAGTCACTGCATCTATCAACTGCACAAATAGATGACTTTATACTGCCAATGATATAGGTATCGGAAAATGAGGATTCCACTCATGTCTGGAGAGTAGGTTTCGGATCTCTGCGGAAACCCGACCTTGTGCTACAAGCCTTGCTTTCTCACCACCTTGTTCTCATTCTATTTCTAGAAGAAAACATATTGAATCCCATGTAGGGAATTTAGTTGGAAGAGCGAGGCTATTTTCTGCTTAGATTGCACCCTTTGATTGTTTCAGTCCGAGTGAGTGGTTTACACTCTGCCATGTCCATGGTCTATGGATCTGAATCATTGTGAAGGTTTTGACAATCATACAAGAGAAATGTTTGTTGACAGTTGTAGGCTTTTGTTGTATGATTATCCAGAATCAATATAGTTAGAGGAAATCGCATCGACCTATGATGACTCTTCGTGATTTCCCAATACGTGTGAGTCCAGGTGTTCCGATGTCCCAGCCAGTGTGTGCAAGCTGAAGCTGGGTTGTGGAGGTTTCCCTTCCACTGGGTGTATACTACCCATAAGGTGTTTGTCAACGCTAGGTTGACTTGCATTTACTGATTTAGAGGATATCTCCTCGATTTCCTTTATTGCTTGCAGGAAGATAGATCCTGGTTAGAGGCCGTACTACTCCCCCTCTTCTCGGGTACAGAGAGTTGAGTGGTTTTTATTGGTACCTCCACTCTTTCGGGCGCATTTCTAGCCGGACTGAAGGATTTTGTAACACCTTTGAGATCAGTAAATGAATCTGGCAGGTTATTTGCAATATGTTGCAAATATGCGAATTTCGGACGTAGTCCAAATTCTTGAATACGTGGATATAAGGTGGAACGTGGAGTCCCAATTGATTTCCTGGCATTCTGTGTGGTACATGAAGTCTCCCCCTAATGCCTGGAAATAATCCATCATTTAATATAAGCAATCAACATACTGGGCTATGAATGTCCCTAATGAGGGGTTCAAGGTACATGTTGCTCGACGGAGATCTGTACCCCACATAGATCTCAAGTATGTGGGACCAATGATGTATGTTGTGGTGGTGATATCGGTACGCGTGAAGCGCTTCCAAACTTACGCAGATAGGAAATGCTCGGAGGATTTTCACGTATCAATTACAGAGGAGGAGTACCGTGATATGCAGTTAGTCATTGAGCAGTGTGTAAAGCTGCATGACTCCAACGTCAAGTTGGTAATTGCAATTTATTAACAACGGACTTGCAATGAGTTTGATCCTCTTATTCAGGGATTCAACCAAACCATTATGAGTGTGGATGTATCAGATAGAGTGCTGAACTTCAATCCGCATGACCATGCAATATTCATTGAAGGCACATGAGAAAAATTCTGCAACATTTTCTTTGCGAATTTGTCAAATTCTACTTTCTCGATAATGGGCCTGTAACTTGATTACTTCCCTCATTATCATGGTAAATGCATGGTTTCATGTGGACATAAAACACATGTATGAGCATCGTATAGATGCATAATTGAGAACCATGCAGAATACCTTAAAAGATCCACACAATGGTTGGGGAATAACAAATGCTTCCCTGGATGTGTTCAAGGGATTGAAGCGGTCCAACTTATATTTTAAAGTGTGAATGCCTCAAAATTTGCTTCCCTGTGTTGCACAATGTGCATACAAAGTCTGATGACCGAGGAAATTTTGGACTCAAGCAAATTGTGACCAATGGAATTGCATTATGCAACATGTTCTACGGTTGGATGTACTAGTAGTGCAATCCAACACAATAGAGAGGGTACTTTTTCAAATACTTGTTCCTCATCCATCGGATTGAGTCCCATAGAAATCTATATATCGAGCTAGAGTTCGCTATGGAAATCTTCTCTCAAATATATAGAATACATACAATCTTTTTTTATATCAGAGTGCTGATACAATGTATTGTGATATACAATACTTATGTTCTGTTACAACATCACAAAAAGACATGATTAAATTGATCACAAAGAAGATAATGGGACTAGTCAAAGTCTCCAAACATGTCATTTGAGGCATACTCAACGATCATGTCCTCCTTGATCACAAAGTCCTCTGACGGCTGGAGAGTCATGGTGTTGCTAGGTCCAAGAAAAACATCTTGCGAACAACCATCTCCATTTGTGCCATTCAGATGAAGATTGAAGTTAGTTTCAAACCTTTTCCCTTAAGGTACTTTGTGTCCTTGGATTGCTGATAGAGAACAACCAGATGTTTCGGGTCTTGCACTTGTTAGTGGGATGCGTGTAGCATCCATATTTGTCGCTAAGCTTAGTTTTGACAAACATTTGCTTTGCGATGCATTTCCCACGGTCCGAGTTTCATAGCTTGAGGGCGTGAAACAAAGTAAATGGGGTTTCCTCCTCCAAATACTCAGACTTAAGATATGGGTGAATATTTCTGCTCATCTCTCAGAGGCATGACTCCAACCAGAGGGGGGTCCTCCGGATTTTGGACTGCACACACTAATCCATGGGATGCAAGAGTGATCTTGATGTCCATGGCCCATGTAGGGTAGTTGTGGCCATCGAGGTCGAGTGAATCGAACTCTCTTTTTCGGCCATCGATTACCATCATGGTTAAACCAGAGATTATTAATTTACTTATGGTAAACCAAAAACCATCATGGTTATGTTGTAATGAACTATGCAAAATTAATGATGACTTCAAGAAGTGGGCTCTAAATCATTAGTGTGAACTTCAAATTGTTAAGTATGACATATTGTAGATAATCTCCAAAAGAATATTCGGAGTCCGTCTCGCAGTACTAGAGAGTATAATCTGATAAAATCAGTAGATACTCATACTTCTAATGCCTTATGTCATGACTTAATAAAATGTTTGGGAGAGCACATTGTTAAGCAATCATAATGTCAAATGTGACAAAATGTAGGATTTAAACAATAGTGGTGATAATCTGCAGTGCAGTAGATCTAGCCACTACCTTGTATTCCCGAAACATCAATTTGAAAAAATCACTTTAAATTTTGCATATCAATTCGTGCTCGTATCGAGTCAAATTGACTAAATTAAGACGATGAATTGATCTATTTGCAAGAAATTGAAAATCTCAATTGCAAACGGTGAATGTAATAAATCTCAACATACACACACACGGAAATATATTACATCACATATTTTCTGGAATACACATAGTACTCGACAGATAAACAATACTAAAAAAAACTTGTACTGAAATTTAACAGAATCTACAACAGAGATTTGATCTACTGCTAGAACTTGATGTTAAAAGACTAACATGCTAATACGCTGAACCAAAAATGCAAACTAAGCAAATACTAGAAGCTGCTGGTGCTTGACCGCATGTGCATATGCCACTTTGGTCAACTCAGCGAGGCAGTCATTATTGTTCACGAAAGGATAAGGAAAGTGACCCAGGCGGTGGCCTCAATCACAGAAAATCCCCACCACGCGACCAGCTCCAGGCAGTGGCCGAACAGCCGATTCACCGGCGACGCACGGAGGTGCCTGGCGCTCCGTCCACATCCTCTGGAGAAGAACCATCGGGGAGGCCAGAAGGCGACGCCGCACCATTCGGGAAGCCGCTGGAGAGCCCGAGCCCGGCCGGGCTCCATCCACCGGGGCGGCGTCCACGGCCACTCGACGGTGGGCTGGGCAGCGAGAGCCCAAGGGCGGCGAGGCGACGGCGAGCGCTTGTGCGCGGTGAAGGAGGCGGAGTCGCGGGCGTTGGTGATGGCAGGCGCGGCGCGACGGCTTCGACCTCGACAATTGCTCCGCTTGCGCGCAGCGTGACGACGGCGACGCTGGCGTGCGGCACGGCGGCTGTGGCGTCACCCTCCATCTCGACAACTGACGGGGTCGGAGACGGAAGGAGCGGCGTGACAACATCGACGGCGGCAACGGATGTGCCGCCAAACTCGAAGACCGATGTAGGCGACCGCCCAGCGGCGTCCACGTCGGCGGCAACGAAGGTACATCGGAAGGCGAGGCATCTTCTAGTGCTCACCTTTTCTTGTACAGCGCAAGGAGAAGCGGGAGGCACAACGCGGTGGCGTCTTCGTCAACGACCGAGTGGTCGGAGAAGCGGCCGGGGCCGAAGCCAAAGGGGAACACGATGGTGAATGAGGCGCAGCCGGCGTTTTGGTGCGTCGCCTTCCCAGATGCGCACGCTTGGTGCGCCGGGAACGGCGACGGCGGCCACGGCCATGCTTGGTCAACGACGACGTCCTCGGAGGGTGTCGTCCACGTGGATGAAGAGTACCGGCAGCAGCCGCGTTCAGATGCAAGAAAATTGGTAAAATTGATACCTTCTTCTGTATTTATTGAATCGAAGGAGGAATGTACAAAGCTAAGAAGGAAGTTCTCCGCTTCCAATTTGTCTTGTTCTTTGCGTCCTGATGGAGTCGAAGAAAACAGCGACAGGCAATTTTTCTTACCCATTTGCCGCTTCTATCGATCATCTACTTCTCTCGAAATCGCTCAGATGTAGAGCGTGCTGATAACGTGTTAGAATGAATCGAGAGACAAACGAAAGAATTGACCAATGAATCGAATGGGATCTTTATTGATGATAGGATTCGGTATATATACCAGGGAGAAGGGGCGTTTCCAAGGGATGCGTCTTTACATAGTCGGTTTCTATAGTCGGTCCTGGAGGCATCCCTCGAGAATCCTAATCGTCTACTATACAATTACAAGTGCGGAGATTATCCTTAGAATAAATAGTAAATATTTATTTCTAACACTAAGCAGATGTGCTGTCAAAGAGGGGTGAGGAACCTGATTTATAGGGGAGTTTTTTTAGTAAAAGTATTGTTTTTAAAAGATTAAGTTTAGTGTTTTAGTAGATATAGTTTTATAGGTACTTCTTGATAATAGAGATTCATACTTTTGACTCTTTTGCGATGTCGATCAGTATGTTTGATTTTTTTCTTCTAAAAAATAGATTGTGGTATTCTTTTCCATGTTGATGTTGATTGATTACTTTAATTGCTGTGTGTGTGAATCCTCATTGGTATTTACAGTATATGGTTTAACATCTATGTCATGTTAATTGAGCTGTCTTTAGACAAGTGCAAAATTATGTCATTGGAAGAAAAAGATTTTGAAGACCTTTAAGTTTTGCTTTTTTAGACTATTTTATAATCATTAGAGACCACTTTATGTATCTTTACCATATACTATTCACTACTGTAAATATATCGTGGTATTGATTGTTAAAAAAATTTAATAAGATATATCTTGAAATTTAGAATAATCCAAGAACCAACCTATCATCCATGCGAACCGACGGGGGCAATCTTGAAAGCTTTATTTAGTTAAAGCGGTCGGTATAAATTACACTGAGGCCCTTTACAAACATAGGATAAAAAGATAAGGCATCAGAGAAAACAAACAAGACCCTAGGACTAATAGATTAAAAACAATCGGGTCACTCGAGCTCATCGTCGCCAGGAGCCAGCATCGCCACCAGGGAACATGCCACTTGGGGCTTCGTCGGCGATGGATCCCTGCGCTAGGTTGAGGAAGACCCTCCATGAAAGCATTCTGTCTAGGAGGAAGAAGAACGGTCCGCATCGCCCGTGAATACGGTGGCTCCTGCCGCCATGGATAGCGTCGGCTCATTGCCGCCGTTTGGAGTCCAGTAGAAATCTTCCGGCGCATAGCTCCACTGCGCACCACCACCCCGCTGAGGAAGGAAGCGACTTCTAGCCCTTCTCCTTCTCTTGTCTGCCACCACGACCACTAAGAGGATGAACTGGGAGGAAGGAAGAAATTCCCATACACGGCGAGCCAAACCTCCATCTGATTCCGCCATGAGACAACAGGTGAAGCTGCTTCTCCTCCTCTCCCCCTCGGCCGACCAGGAGAAACAAGCTTGCACCGCCAACTCCGCCGCATCGACCCCCCCCCCCCCCTCGCCGGCCTGGCCGGCCAGGAGGATCATCGCCGCAGAGCCACCCCACAACAGAAGATAGAGAGCGACACCTACTTTATTTGCGGAGACAATTGTCCTTGCCATCTTCACGCGCTCCGGCCAGAGGAGCAACAAGGAGGAAGCAAGGAACCCTAGGACACAGGGGAGGCCGCCACCACCCTGAGCTCTGCTCCAACACGCCCAGAAGGGGCCAACCGAACATAACAACCTACCTAAACTACATCCTATCACTACTCCGATGCCATCCCCAGGCTATCCCTCACCAGCTAGTCCGGCGAGAGAGCCATGGAAGATACCTGGTAACAACTGGGACCCGCTCAAGCCTTGCCTCTCGTTTCGTGCAAAGCGGTGGGAGGAGGGGAACCGATGAGTGCCGTCGCTCCCAACAAAAATGATACTAGTAAGCAGCTTTTTTTCTACTAATAGCATATTGATCATTTTTCTTGAGCAACATCACATGAATTTTGATAATGCCGAATTTTGACATATTTGTCGGACCGCAAGTTAGCAACTCATCCTTCATTTCTACTCCCTGCTCTCTCTGTCTCAAATTAGTTGTCTTAGATTTTTCAACATATGAAATCTGAGATGACTAGTTTGAGAATGAGGAAGTACAATATTATTTACAGTATACTCTGTGGCACTTGACACGAATTTCGCAGCCTCCCTCGAACTTATATTGAAAGACATCTAAATACATTTATTTCACAAAAATTAAAAGATCTTATATTTTAAAACGAATAGACTAGAGTTTAGTCAGACATTTATACTAGAAACAATTTACAGGTTCATTACCACAAAAATAAAGTTGCTAGAACTAGAGTTCAGTCCCAGAAACAAGTTACAAGAGCATAATGATCATATTTTTGGACGAGATTTAAAGTACTCCCCTGAGTCTCAAAAAAGATGTTGTAGATTTACCAAAATTTGAATGAATCTAGACACTATGTAGTATATAGATTCATCTAAATTTTGACAAACCTGCGACGTCTACTTTGAAAAGAAGGAAGTACGTTTTTAGAGTACATCCTAACATGGTAAATTTCCAATTTATGCAAGCTCTTATTGATCAGCTTGCCTCACTTTTTCTTTAATAAGGGTGAGAAGCCTTCTCCTAGCCAGAGACGTCTATTCTAAAGAATGGAGTTCTCGGAACAATAGCAACACTAGCTGTCAACACAAAGTGACAATGATAACAAAAAACCACGGGCCGAAGCCACCTAAATCTTTTCTCACTATTATCAAATGAAAAATTGGGATACAACTTGTTCTTCTCTAGAGAGCATTAGAGAATCTCATACATCAAGATATACACAGATCTTGAATGCCAACAACAAGATTTGGGGGCACAAGAGCTATAGATTGGAACAATATCTCATCAGAGACGGTGGAATCACAATTTTTTGTATGAAACCCAGTACAAACACAAACACTCATAAATACATACATACACTCACCCCTATGAACAGACGCATCATCTATGAAAGACCGAGTCTTCAGACTAATCTGACGGGTCTTGAGCTTGACGAATTCACCATAGGCGCCTTACTATTGACGGAAACATGGAACCACAACTTAAGGAGATAATGTAGTGTATTTGGACATCAAATCTTATGGGCTAGGCGCGTTGCTTGATTTCAGCCTTTTCTTTCAACTTCCTCTTATTTGTTTCTCTCTTAATTTTCTTCTTCGATAAAGGCTAACCTGGATTTTTCACCTTGCCACTTAGTGGTGGTTCAATGGGAGGTTTATTTTTCTCCTCGAAACAGGCTTTCGCCTTGCTTTATAAATAAAACAACCATCTAAACCAAGTTTATGATCCAAGACATAATAAAAGAAGGCATGCTAGGGCCACAACACAAACAAGCCCAAACAAAGAAAGCAAAAGACACGATTTTGAAAGTGTGAGGCACTCAACGACTGGTAGAGGTGGAGATCCGACGTGTCATCTCCCTTAGGTGTCAGATCATATGTCATCCAGCTTCTCCCTGACCGCTTCCTACATAACGGGAGATATTAAGGATCACAAAGGGAGAAAAAATACCAAGAGTAGAGAGGTGTGTAACCCGCCTAAGGATAGAATCGGCAAAACCTCCATCATAACAAATGCAACAAGATGTTCATAGGAAATCCATTTTTTCATGAACTAGAGCTTTTTTATGATAATAACCACAAGCCCTAACTCCTCACAAGGATAAGATCCAAATAACAATCAAGAAAGATGATGTCAATTATGGAAAGATTTGAGCTCTCTCCAAAAGATACGATCAAGATACTCACTCGAGAGCACCTCTTGATAGCACGACCATCTATCCAAAGCCCGGTCTCCCCACTAACAACATGAGACTGATAAAAGAGGAAATATATCAAGATCATACCTTTGCCTTACATATTCCTCTTGAGCTTGATGATGACAATCTTGTCCTTCTCAAAATGTAACACTTTTGTTGATTGAGCTCACTCGCGCTTGTTTAATGAAGACTTGGGAATTTCTATCCCATACTCCTATGGGAGACTCTTCTTTGGTCATGTCTTCACATAACCATGATCACCATAAGAAAGACAAGCATCAAACATAAGATCTTCTCGACATGACTCATCTTGCACTTGCACTTCATATCTTCTTTGGTGTTGATCCACTTAAATCTATTCTTTGCACTTTGTGTTGATCAACATTGTATGTTTTTCTCTATAACCATTCTTCATATCAAACCTTGAATAATTCCTTGGCCATTGCTTATTCTTCTTCACTTTCTTCTTCTTTCAACCTCGAAGCCAACAATATGGTCAAAGCATTGCCTATGGACAAAATCTGCAAGTCTAACTCAATGACACCGTTAGTCCATAAATATTGTTATTAATTACCAAAATCATATATGGGACACACGTGCTTTCACTAGGGTTCAGCTTTAGATCTAACACGCCCCACATGGGGTTCTAGGCCCTTGATAAGTACCCTAGTATCACGGATCGACATCTCGAGATACATAATGGAGAACAAGGTTAGCCTACAATTTAGATTGTCGACTATCCTTTGTTGATCCTTTGGGAAGAATCCAACACAATCTCCTCGCACTTATCAAAGTTTATCCTAAGGTCGAATGTCTCTTGGAAGCAGAATAGGAAGAACTTGATGTTGACAATGTTTAAATCTGACCCCTCTACCATAATCATAGTGTCCTCCACGTATTGGAGAGGCTTATTTTCTCCTTTCTCTCATATATAATATCCAAATTGACTCTTGGTTATAATCCTAATGGGTAGTGGGCTCTTACACATGGTTAGGCCGTATGAAAGGCTTCCTAAAGCATCTCCTTACATCCCACATGAGGAGTATACTAGCACTATGCACCCTATGTGCTAAATAGCATATGTAAATATGGATTTTTTTAAATAATACATTATTTTATATAAATTTGGAAAATAATACACGAAATGAGAAATTTCAGGAAGTAGGTCTGCCTTGGTGGTGTAGAAATTTTGAAAAATCATGTAGAAATTTCTCATTATTGTATTATTTTCCGAATGTGTAAAAATGTGTATTATTAAAAAACTATAAATATGAGTGCCGATTTGGAACCTGTCCTCCACGGAGGTTTTTTTTTTGAAAAGTTCAAATTATTTTTTTAAAATCCAAAAAATACCAGGATGTTGATGATGATTTATAATACACGTGTGCATTATTACCATATTAAAAATATAAAATGACACACTAGGGGCCTTCCCTACTATTTTTGTGTCAAAAACATAATAATACACGTGTACAAAAAATCGAAAAATCTTCGTATTTTCGCATGAGCAAAAAAGAGAAATTTTTAGATCTGGCGTGAATGATGCAATTTTTAATGGGCCTCTTCCCAAAATTTGTCATGTTCTTTTTGCACCTGAAATACAAGGTATTTTTCATTGAAAATTTGGAGACTTGTATTTGCATTGTTGGCTATACGTGGATATTTCTTTTAAAAAATATTTGATCATTTTTGAAAATTTTAAAAAAGGCTCCATGGAGCCTGCCCTTTAAAACCTTTCCCCCTGTAAATATATCAATTAATACACACAAGTATATAAGAAGGAATAGTTGGAAACGGGGATACGGAGATTTTATAACCCTGTTCTCATGGTAAGGCCTTGTTTAATTTTCTCGTATTTTCACCTCCAAAGAGGTTTCAAGATAATAGCGGAATTGGTGTTCACCCAATCCTCACCAATCCCTCAAATAGTGTCGTGGTGGTGTCACGGCATATGCCATGGGTAGGCTAAAGTTGGGGACCGATGGACACTGGAGGAATCCGAGAAGGGATGATGAAGTCAAGACCGCATACGAAGAACATGGAAGAACCTCAGAGATCATCGATGTATGATGAACTCCTTCTATATATTGGTTACAAGTGCTCCTTGAGATGTTTCCCTAGTTGATACTTGGAGCTTGAGGAAGAAGAAGAAGTGTTCATACATGAACTGAGAGGAGAGGATCCCTCTCGGGCCTGCCTGGGAACGATCCCCCTGGTGCTCCTTATAAAGGGGAGCCCAGGGGACAAGGTATGTCCCACAAGTACTGCCTATGAGCTGGATAATGGGTCCTTGCCAGGTCATCTTGTTCTTTTGCTTGTCCTTTAGTGAGTCACCAGTCTTATTCTTTCGGCATATTCCTTAGCATCTTCTAAGATGCCCAGCATATTCCTTAGCATATTCTGAGATGCCCAGCATATTCCTTAGCATCTTGGACCAACTGTGCCAGTCTGAGCCAGGGGCGTCCCAAGACTGGCATCTGACGTAAGAGCTTGACCTGGCGAGTGGTATGTCGATGTAGAGGTTGAGAGGGCATCTGGAGATGAATACAAGGTCACCTGGTGTGAATTAACTCGGCCCAAATGCTCTGGATGAATAGAAGATTTGGCCTGGATTGCTCCTGTTGGCCAATCCGAGTAAAGGATCCGAGTCACGGATCCGAGTAAAGGGTCCGGGTCACGAATCCGAGTCAAGGGTCCGGGTTAGGGAGTAGCCAGCCTAGTTTTCCCTAAGCCGGCCTAGTTGGTCTTTTTCCTCCTTTCCTTTTATTCTATTATTTTTATACCTCACATCGTCTTACATATGTCTTTTATCTCCACATCCTCGGTTGAATCACTTGATGCCTCAACTCTGGGGTACCCGGGGTCATATCCCCGACATTAGTCCCCGAGGCTATGTGGGACTCATAGAGTCGCACGTAGGCTTCATATTATAATATCCCGAGAGTGGTGTGATCCAAATCCGAGTCATATGACTGATAATCCAAGTCATGTGACCCAAATCCGAGTCATATGAATTTGACTCTTTCCGTCTGTCATATTCTGACATACATGTCCAAATCCGAGTAATATGACTCAAATCCGAGTCATATGAATTTGACTCTTTCCGTCTGTCATATTTTGACATTCATGTCCAAATCTGAGTCATATGATTCAAATCCGAGTAATATGAATTTGACTCATTCCGTCTGTCATATTCTGACATACATTTTCTAATCTGAGTCATATGACTCAAATCTGAGTCATATGAATTTGAATCTTCCCGTCTGTCATATTTTGACATACATGTCCAAATCCGAGTCATATGACTCAAATCTGATTCATATGAATTTGACTCCTTCCGTCTGTCATATTCTGACATACATGTCCAAATCCGAGTCATATGACTCAAATCCGAGTAATATGAATTTGACTCATTCTGTTTGTCATATTCTGACATACATGTTCTAATCCGAGTCATATGACTCAAATCCGATTCATATGAATTTGACTCTTTCCGTCTGTCATATTCTGACATACATGTCCAAATCCGAATCATATGACTCAAATCCGAGTAATATGAATTTGACGCATTCTGTCTGTCATATTCTGACATAAATATTCTAGTCCGAGTCATATGAATTTGACTCTTTTCGTCTGTCATATTTTGATATACATGTCCAAATCCGAGTCATATGAATTTGACTCTTTCTGTCTGTCATATTCTGACATACATGTTCTAATCCAAGTCATATGACTCAGACTCCAGGTTAAGTGACACAAAATTTGATATACCGCCTTCATTAGGCAAAATTACATATAACCTTCATGGGCATTCATCATATAACCTCAAGGTCTGACACTGGGCCTTCATGGGCACTCGTCATATAACCTCTTTGGGTAAATGGCATATAGCCTTCATGTGAATTTTTCATATAACCCTTTTTGGGTGAGTTTTGAGATCTCGCCTTCTTGGGCACTCGTCATTTAACCTCTTTGTGTAAGTTTTGATATCTGGCCTTCATGGGCACTGGTTATATAACCCTTTTGGGCAAGTTTTGACATCTGGCCTTCTTGGGCACCGGTCATATAAACCTTTTGGGTAAGTTTTGACATCTGGCCTTCTTGGGCACTGGTCATATAACCCTTTTGGGTAAGTTTTGACATCTGGCCTTCTTGGGCACTGGTCATATAACCCTTTTGGGTAAGTTTTGACATATGGCCTTCATGGGCACTCATCTGGCCTTCATGGGCACTTAGTCATATAACCCTTTTGGTTAAGTTTTGGCATCTGGCCTTCATGGGCACTTAGTCATATAACCACTTTGGGTAAGTTTTGACCTCTGACCTTCTTGGGCACTGGTCATATAACCCTTTTGGGTAAGTTTTGACACCCGGCCTTCTTGGGCACTGGTCATATAACCCTTTTGGGTAAGTTTTGACACCTGGCCTTCTTGGGCACTGGTCATATAACCGTTTTGGGTAAGTTTTGACATCTGGCCTTCATGGGCACTTAGTCATATAACCCTTTTGGGTAAGTTTTGACATCTGGCCTTCATGGGCACTTAGTCATATAACCACTTTGGGTAAGTTTTGACATCTGACCTTCTTGGGCACTGGTCATATAACCCTTTTGGGTAAGTTTTGACACCTGGCCTTCATGGGCACTTAGTCATATGACCCTTTTTTGGGTGAGTTTTCTTGTGTTTGAATCTAGCCAGCCTGTCATAATTCTGACATATAATTCCTAATCCCAGTCATCCATCTGAGTTATCCTCCCGAGTTACATGACTTAAATCTGACATATGTCTCAAATCCGAGTTATATGATACTCACCCGAGTTATAATTTTGAGCTTTAGTATGACTTGGTGATATGTTGGCAAACTGCCATAAGCCTGGATCCGAGATATAGATCCGATATATAATTTGAGTTTATGATATGCTGGCAAATTTCCATAAGTAGAGATCCGAGATATGGATCCGGCATATAAATCCGAGCCATAATTTGACTCTATGATATGCTGAAAAACTGCCATGAATAGAGTTACGAGATATAGATCCGAGATATAAATCCGAGTCATCATGTGACTCTATGATATGCTGGCAAACTGCCATGAATAGAGATCCGAGATATGAATCCGAGACATAAATCCGAGACATAAATCCGAGTCATCATTTGACTAGGATATGCCGGCAAACTGCCATGAATAGAAATACGAGATCCGAGATATAAATCCGAGTCATCATTTGACTCTATGATATGCTGGCAAACTTCCATGAATAGAGATCCGAGATATAAATCCGAGTCATTATTTGACTCTATGATATGCTGGCAAACTGCCATGAATAGAAATCCGAGATATAAATCCAAGACATAAATCCGAGATATAAATTGACCCGGCAAACTGATACCAATTGCAATCCGAGTCATAATGTGACCTGGCAAACTGATATAAATGGTAATCCGAGATATATTTTGACCTGGCAAACTGAGGTAAACAATAATCCGAGATATAAGTTAACTTGGCAAACTAATATAGATAGCAATCCGAGTCATAAGATGACCTAGCAAACTGATAAAACAGTAATCCGAGATATATTTTAACTAGGCAAACTGATATAAATGGTAATCTGAGATACATTATATGCTTTTATCTAAGTAACAATTCTATGCATGGGGATTCCAAGTTAAATAATGACTGAGTCCCCGAGACTCCTTTTCCATCTATGGGTGAATCTACAGGTATGCTGGCTAGACCCTGGGATGAGTCATCTCGCTGAGTCATGATTGTTGAGTCATTTGATACTTACAGTACTCTTTGTGATGAGGTTGAGTCACCCTTGTTGAGTCAACGAGGAAGGCTCGTACGCCAACCTCCCTGATCTCTATATGTTGGGGAAGAAGATGAAGAAGTTGTTGCTCGATGGTGAAGCAGAGGTTGATGAAGATGTTCCCGTCCGGATGGAAACCCAACCAGCGCCTCTAATCAGCCCCACGGTGGGCACCAAATGTCGTGGTGGTGTCACGGCATATGCCATGGGTAGGCTAAAGTTGGGGCCGATGGACACTGGAGGAATCTGGGGAGGGATGATGAAGTCAATACCGCATACAAAGAACATGGAAGAACCTCAGAGATCATCGATGTATGATGAACTCCTTCTGTATATTGGTTACAAGTGCTCCTTGAGCTGTTTCCCTAGTTGCTACTTGGAGCTTGAGGAAGAAGAAGAAGTGTTCATACGTGAATTGAGAGGAGAGGATCCCTCTCGGGCCTGCCTAGGAACGATCCCCCTGGTGCTCCTTATAAAGGGGAGCCCAGGGGACAAGGTATGTCCCACAAGTACTGCCTATGATCTGGATAATGGGTCCTTGCCAGGTCATCTTGTCCTTTGGCTTGTCCTTTAGTGAGTCATCAGTCTTATCCTTTCGGCATATTCCTTAGCATCTTCTAAGATGCCCAGCATATTCCTTAGCATATTCTGAGATGCCCATCATATTCCTTAGCATCTTGTACCAACTGTGCCAGTCTAAGCTAGGGGCGTCCCAAGACTGGCATCTGACGTAAGAGCTTGACTTGGCGAGTGGTATGTCGATGTAGAGGTTGAGAGGGCATCTGGAGATGAATACGAGGTCACCTGGTGTGAATTAACTCGGCCCAAATGCTCTGGATGAATAGAAGATTTGGCCTGGATTGCTCCTGTTGGCCAATCCGAGTAAAGTATCTGAGTCATGGATCTGACTAAAGGGTCCGGGTCACGAATCTGAGTCAAGGGTCCGGGTTAGGGAGTAGCCAGCCTAGTTTTCCCTAAGCCGGCCCAGTTGGCCTTTTTCCTCCTTTCCTTTTATTCTATTATTTTTATACCTCACATCATCTTACATATGTCTTTTATCTCCACATCCTCTATTGAATTACTCATGGCTTTTTTGAATCACTTGATGCCTCAACTCTGGGGTACCCGGGGTCATATCCCCGACAAATAGTTTTCTCTAAAAATATTTAGGATGGTGGAGAGTTTTTAATATAGAAAAAATAATAGGGGTTGAAGAGGATTGACAGGTATTGTGGTGGATTAAACCATATGCAAGTCAAAATTCTTCCAAATCCACCCATTTGTGCATGTTCAAGTGGACTCGTGAATACAATATGACTAAAGGGAGGCCGAGGGTCAATGTGGAGCAGAATGCAATCCTGAGTCCAAAAAGCTGAAAGAGGAGAGATTAACTGTAACACCCCAGTTTTAGTTAATCTTATATTAGGGTTTGTTTGTGCATCATGAGCATCATATTCTAAAAATGCATGCAACAAAAAAATAAAGCAAAACCCTAATTCCCTCTTTCTCTTTAAAAACCATTCAAATGGTTTTGATATTTGAAAAATACAAAAAGTGTGGATCCCAATTGGTTATGAGGGTTGAAAGAGCATGTGGACCCCATGTGTGGTTTTGGTAATTAATGACAATCTTTACGGACTAATATTTGTATTAAGGTGTACTTGTAGGAATTGTCTATTGGCATCGCTTGGAGCATGTGTTGGCTTCAAGGTAGAAGAAATGAAGAAGACAAATAAATAAAAGAAGATCAGGTGTGTCTTGAAGAAGAAAATGGAGTTCCTCATGTGTTTCTTCAAGATATAATCCAAATGAAGTTAGATGAAATGTTGTGCAAGATCAAAATGCTCCATCTCTAAAATATCTCATGTTTTATGCTTTCCATCCTTGGTGATCATGGTTGGATGAAGACAAGGTCAAAATAGAAGTTTCCACATGGTGTATGGGGGAGCAAGTTGAAAGTCTTCATCAAGCGAGTGCGTGCAAGAGCAATCAAGAAAGGTGTTCCATATTAAGGAGGAAAGATCGTCTACATCAAGCTCAAGTGGAATGCTCAAGGAAAAGGTATAATATTGATAGGTTTTCCCTTTTGCCGGTCTTATATTGTTAGTTGGAAGACCGAGTTTAGGATAGATAGCCGTACTATCAAGAGGGCTCTTGAGTGAGTAACTCAATCATATCTCTAGGAGAGAGCTTAAACCTTTGCATACTTAGCATCATCTTTCTTGGTTGTTATTTGGATCTTATCCATGTGAGGTTCTAGAGCTTGTGGTTATCTTCATAACAAGCTCTAGATCATAAAAAACGGATATTCCTTTTATATCTTATTGTGTTTTTATCTTGGAGGTTTTCGGCTACTCACCAAGGAGGTATCTCATATTATAATACTTGATATATTCTCACTTGGTGGTATCCAATATTTTGCCTTCCCAACAAAATTGGTCCTGGGTCGATCGGAGTTTCCAAACTCTAGTTATCGAGATTTAAAATTTTCCTTTTATTTGATTTGAAAATAAAAATAAAAAGGGGGTTTTGCTCTGGCCGGGCGGTACTACTGGATCCACTATTGGCCGCCCCTGAGCATTGCTCAGCTCTCTGCCTCGCCCGGCTATGCTGGCCGGTACTACCGGCCCAAGCCCAGGCAGTAGTACTGTCGGCCAGGCCGGTACTACCGGGCTAGCCTAGCTCGCGTGGCGTGCTCCAGATGCCACCACTTTCTCACGACCTTTCCATGGGAGCGCGCTCGCCAGCTGCTACCACGCTCACTCGCTTGTTGCGTCCCCGATCCCCTTGCTCTCTCTCGCTCGCTATCGCCAAGTCGCCAAGCATCTGTCGCCCATGCCGTATCCTGGCATTGCTCGCTTGCTGGGTGGTAGTACTGGCCCACTGGTAGTACTAACGACACAGGTCGGAAATTGGCCCCCAACAAGCAGATTCTCTTGGCCCCATATTTAGCCTCCTCCCCATCTCTCTCTCTCTCTCTCTCTCTCTTTTTGAGTTGCTTCTTCTTCCTCGTTTCCCTCAAGATTTTCCCCATTGTGTGACCTTATCTTGAGCTTGATTTTTTCTCCACATACAATGATTCTTGCATCCATTTGAGATAAATATTGAGGAGATCTAGATCTACACTTTGACTGAACCAAATCATCTCTTTGTGAGTGAATCTTTGGGATCTAGATCTTGGAGGATTTGGTGTTCTCATTTTTTTCTTACTCTCTTATTCCTCCAATAGCTTTAGTAGCTTTTTTGGAATTTGAGAGTGAAGCATTGGAGCATCTTTGTGGTGTTCTTGACATTTGTATTAGGTGCATCGATTTGAGTTCTTCTCGGAGGATTTGGTTGGTGAAATCAAGAAGCTTGTTATTCTTGGGTTCTTGGAACCCTAGACGGTTGTGTAGACTTTGTGGTGTGTTCTTGGGGCCTCCAATTAAGTTGTGGAGCCATCCCCAAGTTTGTGTCCTTGGTGATGATTATTGGGAGCCTCCAATTAAGTTGTGGTGATTTCCCTAATCTTGTACGGGTTTGGTGACCGCCCTCAAGTGCCCCATAGTGGATCAGGTGCTCGGGAGAATAGGGTGAGGCCTCTTGTGGTGTTGGTGGTCTTAGTACCGCCCACCTATCCAACAAGACATACTCCCTTGTAGGGAGGAACTCGGTAAAACATCGCCGTCCCCGCGTGTCTCGGTTATCTCTATACCCGAGCTCTTTACTTATGCAATTTACATCGTGATAGCCTTCGTTCTTCAAGTAATCTATCTTGCTATCACTATTGCTTGTCTTTCTTAGCATCAGTTGTTGGTGCACATATGTGAACCTTAGTATTTATAGGCTTTGTGCTTGACAAAAGAAAATGCTAGTTTTATTCCGCCTTTGTTAAGCACATCTATTAAAAGTTTTAAATCGTCTATTCACCCTCCTCTAGGTGGCATCTGTGATCTTTCAAGGGCCCCACAGTATATTAATTATTTACAAAACCCCGTGGCATTTTTGAAATGTCCAAAACCATTTTTCAAATGAATTCACAAACAAAAAATAGAATCACAAAAAGATTAAAAAAATTGTAAAAAAAACAGAGCGAGCAGCCACGCCAGGCCGTCCCATTGCTTCCCCTCTTATCCCTGCCGCCCAACGCGTGACCCCGCAGCCCACACACGGCCCAACTGGCCTATACCTCTTCGCCGTGCTCCTTCTTTCTTATCTTTCCTCGCGAAGGACCAAAGCAGCTATGTGCCTTAGCGCCTGCTGTCGATCTTTGCCCGCTGTTGCGATGCGCCCCGCCGGCCCTGGACGAGGATAAGACAGCCACAATGCCCCCTCACTCACCCCTATCCTATCACTCTTCCTCGGGCGTGCTCCCTCTCTTGATCCCCTCCTTGGCCCACGAACCGTAGCCCTAGGTGCTCCGGTGCCCTGTTGTTCTAGACCACCTCGAGCCCCACTTACCACACCACAGTGACCGCCTCGCTCGCCTCATTCGATTTCCCCAACCTGCGTATGCCGTAGAAGCCTCAATCACCCGAATCAAGACCGTCTCCTCTGACACCCACGCCGTTCGCAGTCGCCATTGTCGTTGACACCGTCCTCTTCCATCCTCGCCGAGGCCATTTACGCATCAAAGGTAATACTCTGGTCCTCCTGGACCCCTTCTTCCCTCCCCTCTCACTCTGCAGCATGCCCCCGACGTGCTCTAATTGTTGGGGATATGCTATATGGGTATCCTCATAGCATGTCTCTTATCCGACTAACCCGGGTGGCCCATATTCGGTAGCATGGCCCATGGCCTGCTGGGCGGCCCAGTTAGGTGGATCCAGAAGGGAGGCCCATGCCGGATAAAGGAAGGCTACGGTGGAGTTACCAGTGTACCCGGAGCCTTGGAGTGCAAGATACACAAGACTAGTAATAGACGGTGTAGAACTCTGTAACCTGTCCGGCTAGGACTTTTCCCTGTAACCCTAGGACCTGGCGACTATATAAGTCGGGCCTATGGGAGCCTTTAGGGCATCGTTTTTACACACACCTCGCACAACGAACCTATCTCTGTAACTCGGCATATTGCCATTATAGTGATTTATAGCAGGAGTAGGATTCCGCCACCGTTGTGGGATCTAAACCTGGGTAAGCTGTGTTACCTCGTACCCGTCAACCGTCCGCCTTACCCCACGTCTCTAAACACGCACTGTGAGGACCCTTCCATGGCGTACTCGTCGGCAATACCACGACAGTTGGCGCCCACCGTGGGGCAAGAGGCGCTTCAGGCTCTTCAGCGGGCGAGGACCAAGATCTTCGCGGGAATCGGCGAAACCGTAGCCATTGGTCGCGTTCTCTTCTCCGGTAACGTTCCGATCGTCCCCCCCGACGAGTTCTGGATCCCGGTGAAGACGAACCCTACGCGGTGTTCGATCGTTCCTATCGGAGACATCCACCTCTTCATCGGCGAAATCGACTCGGGCATTAGTTCCCTGGGAGTCGGAGGAGCGTCAAGACCCGCACGAACCTCCTACGGGCAGGATACGTTCGCGGAAGGATCGATGTCGGATCTCTCCTCGGAGTTTGCCAGCAAAGATCGAGAAAATTCAAGACCCACCCAAACCGCCCCTGTGCAGGATATAAAGGTGGAAGATCACTGCAAATCCGCCGACCTTATCCGTGCGTCTGAACAGCAGAGATCCAAGTTCGTCGGCGTGGTTACCATCTTCGATCTGGCGCACTGCGTTCAGAGAGAAGGCGAAAACCCCCGCGACTACCTCGCCAGGTGGCTCCGTATACGGGCCGACCTGACCAACTACCCCAATGATGATGCTATCTATCACTTTGTGGAAGGACTGGACCATGGCACGCTCCTCCGACATTCTCTAAGACGGCAACAGGCGTTAGGACACCTTACCTTCGAAGGCATGGTGAACACCGTCAACAACTACGCGGAGGCTGAAGCGGCAGCTCAAACAGCGCTTGCGCTCATTGACGGAGCCCCTCCAATTCAGCCACCACCACCGCCTCCGGCCGCCATCATCGTAGCAGCACCACCACCTCCAATCATCGTTGAGGCCGTTGCACCTCCACCGCCCGTCATCGAGGAAGTCCTGGCACCCTCTGACTCTGTCATTGACGCGCTTTATGATGATTTCAGTGCAGATTCAGAGGAAATAGACTTCAGTCCAGAAGAGCTAGACTGTGCTATGCAGGATATGGAGGAGGAGTACTCGCGCGACGAACAAGCTAATAACACCGTCATGTCTCGAGGTGTGTTCGTCACCATTAGGACAGCGATGGATGAAGACCAGCCCGGGAAAGCTCCGCCTACGGCGTTGGATAAGGGGAAGGTGCCACTTATTGCTGCTGACGATGATCGCGCAAAAGTCATGCCTCCTCCGCCTAACCCAGTGCAGCAGCCCCGGGAACTCGGCACCGGTCCGAGCAATAACAACACCGCAAACTTGCCTCCACCGGCATCCACATCGGCAGCAGCCCTTGTTACTCCAGCTGATAGAGTGATGTACGGCAATCTCCTCGTTGAGCCACTAACTATTGATCATATCCGGAATGTGACTCAGCTTGACGAGAAGCGCCAGCAGCTGCTAGAGGAAGCGCAAGCCATCGCGGAGCAAGGCGCTAAACTAGATCGAGATCTGGTCAACGCGCAGAAATCCATAGAGAAAGCTAGAGCAATGGAGGTCGAGTACAAGACTCTGCTGCAACAGCAGAAGGCTAAGAAGGCTCCGGATCGCGTCATCAACGATCCTAGTGTACGGCGCAACCTAGGATGGGCTCCCTCGAGGCCGGCACAGGCCAAGCCATACATTGATAGTGAAGGCAAACAGGTGATGCCCACCCCACTCCTTAACGTCGCCGTCGCCAAGACCCTTCTGGAGCAGGATAGATCGCCTGAGGCAGTAGAACAGGTCTATGACCTAGTGGCCAAGGCGGTAAAGCAGCAGGAAAAAGCCACCTCTCAGAGGCTTGAGTCTGACCCAGCGCTCTGCCGATCTATCCAGTACAAACCGCCAAGGGACAGATCTCCTCAGGATGTCGGATCACAGACGGGTTCATCAGAGCGAAGACGGAGGGATGCGCGCGACAGGAAGGACGCTATCCCCATATCCTCTGACAACGGAGAAAGAGCCCAACCTCTCCGCCCATCGCCACCGCCCCGATCCCCCCGACGTCACGAAGATTACAAGGATCACCATCGTACGGATATGCCCCCACCAAAGCAGTGCGGCATCATCATCCGCGACAACGCGGCACAGACCCGACATGATGAGGAGCGCCACCAAGGACATAAGAGCAGGTCACACCATGACCCTCCGCGTCCGACAAGTAACCATGACAGGCGTGGGGCGTCGCAGGAGGGTAACAACAAGAAGGCTAACCCACCGTCACCTCCGCCTCCGTCGCCGCCAAGCAGTCACCATGGCGGAAGGGGCCCGCGTTGTTCACGCAGCCTGTCCCCTGTTGACAACAAAAAGAATAACCCAGAGCCGTACGATGCACGTTCACGGATGATAAGATCCACGAGGCCCGGGAAGGACCATATCTGGGACCACGTTGCTTTGGACCTGCAATACGGTCCGCAACTTACCCCAAAGGTTTCTGGATTGACAAGACCATCAAGCCCTATGACGGCACCGCCAAACTTGCCACATGGTTGCAGGACTACGGCAACGCGGTGGAGATTGCCGGAGGCAACCCCAACGTCGCTGTCAAGTACCTCCCGTTAATGTTGGCGGGCACAACACGTCAATGGATCGACGGCTTGCCGGAGAGATCTATCTACAACTGGCTGGACATGCAAGAAGCATTCACCAAGAACTTTGAGGGTACATACAAGCGTCCCTGCACTGTGGGCGATCTACAGCGATGCATGCAAGAGAAAGACGAGACATCTCGCGCCTACCTCTCCCGCTGGCTGGATATGAAGAATTCCTGCGTATGAGTGTACGCCCAGACCGCCATGGCCGCATTCATCGATGGGTTGGAAAGGGGCACGTTGCTCCGACATAAGCTGAAGCGCTTGCAGGACAATCATCAGCTTGACTTGAATCAGATGATTCAGTTAGCCAGTGAGTTCGCAGCCGCCGACGACGATGCTCGTGGCTCTTTGCCAGCAACGGCCGTTCCAACCCAAGATCGGAGGAACAGCAGTACAAAGCGGAAAACCGCTCCAGAAGAAAAGCAATCTACCGACATGGTCGCTATGACTTTTGCAGGACGAGGTGAAGGCGGACAACGTGGCCGAGGAAGGGGAGCAGGCCGCGGGCAGCAACGAGCAAGTGAAACCAACTCGGCGCCGCTCCGTGTTCCCCAAACGTACGAGGAGTACCGCGATATGCCGTGCCTCATACACCTCGATGTCAACAGCAAGGCCACCCATACCAATCGACACTGCAAGTTCGTCAACGACCTTAAGGAAGACCTGGAGTCCGGCTACAAGTGAAGTCGAAAGAACAGACCGCGAGTCAAGGGCAAGGGGAAGAAGAAGGAGGAGGATTCCAAGGATTCAAGTGACATGGACGAGGACGTTGACCCTAAGCACGCCTCCAAGAGCGACGACAAGGGAAAGAACCCCTTCGCAAAGAAGGCCCCAGTCTACCACACTTTCCTTGGCACCCCCACCGTCCGACAACAGAAGACCTCTCTAAGGATCCTGATGGCCACCCTCCCCCCAGTTACCCAATACCTGCGCTGGTCGGAGGTTCCAATCACTTGGGACAGGATGGACCACCCAGACCTTGTGCCCACGGAGAACCAATACGCCATGGTCATCAACCCATTGATTGACGGCGTGGAGTTCACCAAGTGCATGGTGGATAGTGGAAGCAGCATCAACATCATGTACCTGGATACACTGCAAAAGATGAACTTGACGGAGGCAAACCTAAGGCGGACCAACACCGTGTTCCATGGCGTAGTTCCTGGCCGGGAAGCTCGGTCCCTTGGGTGCATCACACTTCAGGTAGCCTTTGGCGATGTCAATAATTACCGCCAAGAGTGCATGACCTTTGAGGTGGTCCCCTTCAAGAGCGTGTACCACGTCATATTCGGCCGCGACATATTCCACACGTTCATGGCCAAGCCATACTTCGTCTACAACAAACTCAAGATACCTGGACCAAACGGTGTCATCATCGTGTCCGGAAGCTTTACCAAGGCAAGGGACTGCGAGATCAATGAAGCAGCCGTTGCAGAAGCTGTCCTCTATAGCGAAGAATTCAAGGAGATCCAGAGAAAGGTCAATGACTCAGAGATGCCCGCGTCGAAGAAGCAGATCTCTGACACCGCTCCTGCGTTCAAGGCCGCCATCGAGACCAAGCCGGTGGAACTTGTGGTAGGCGATGCCTCCAAGACCGTCGCCATTGGGACGAACCTGGATCCCAAATAGGAAAGTGAGCTCGTCGAGTTCCTCCGTGAGAATAGGGACATCTTTGCCTGGCAACCTGCCGACATGAAAGGTGTACCTAGGGAACTTGCCGAGCACAGCTTAAACATAGATCCAAAATGTAAACCAGTGAAACAACCTCTACGACGCTTCGGAGATGAGAAGAGACGCGCCATTGGCAAAGAGATAGCTAGGTTACTTAAGGCTGAGTTTATCTGAGAAGTCCTTCACACCCGATGGGTGTCCAATCCTGTACTTATCCCCAAAAAGGGAACCAATGAATTAAGAATGTGCGTTGATTACACCGGCTTGAACAAAGCATGTCCCAAAGATCCGTTTGCTTTGCCTCGCATTGACCAAGTCATTGACTCGACGGCGGGCTCGGAACTTTTGTGTTTTCTCGATGCATACTCAGGATACCACCAGATCAAGATGAGGAAGTCGGACCAATTGGCCACTTCGTTCACTACCCCATACGTCATGTTTTGCTATGTCACAATGCCCTTTGGGCTGAAAAACGCAGGTGCTACCTACCAGCGGACAATGCAACGTTGCCTTCATGACCAAATTGGTCGGAACGTTCACGCCTATGTGGACGATATCACGGTGATGTCTAAAAAGTCAAATGACTTAATCTCCGACTTAAAATAAACCTTTGATAATCTCCGGAAATACAACATGATGCTCAACCCTAAGAAGTGCGTCTTCGGGGTTCCAGCCGGCAAATTGTTGGGCTTCATCGTTTCCCAACGCGGAATCGAGGTCAACCCGGAGAAAATCAAGGCCATCTTAAACATAAAACGTCCGACATGCCTAAAGGACATCCAACGACTAACAGGTTGTGTTGCAGCAGTTAGTCGGTTCGTCAGCCGACTTGGAGAGAAGGCTCTGCCGCTGTACAAGTTGCTGAAGAAGGCGGACAAATTCACATGGACGGACGAAGCAGATGCAACATTGAAGCAGCTCAAGGAGATTCTTTCCTCAGCGCCTATCCTTGCAGCACCCGAGCCTGGGGAGCCCCTGTTAATTTACATGGCGGCACCCAACCGGGTTGTCAGCATCGTCGTCGTGGTAGAGCGGAAGGAACCAGGCTATGAGCACGGAGTTCAACGACCAGTTTACTATGTAAGCGAAGTCTTGACGGAGTCCAAGCAGCGTTACCCGCACTACCAAAAGATAGCTTATGGAGTATTCCTCGCTTCACGGAAACTGAGGCATTACTTTCAGGAGCACCCAATCACAGTAGTGAGCAAGACTCCACTGTCCGACATTATCAACAACAGCGACGCCATAGGAAGGATCATGAAGTGGGGCATTGAACTTGCTGCCTTCGAGATCACCTACAAGAGTTGCGACGCTATCAAGTCACAAGCCTTGGCGGATTTTATTGCAGATTGGACGGAGATGCCGGATGCTACTCCACTGCCAGAACCAGAGTATTGGGTGATGCACTTTGACGGATCAAAGTTGCTTAACGGCTCGGGGGCTGGTGTACTACTACAGTCACCAAAAGGAGACAAACTGCACTACGTTCTGCAGATCCACTTCGAGGCTACAAACAACATGGCGGAGTATGAAGCACTCATTCACGGACTGCGTGTAGCCAAGGATATTGGCATCAAGCGCATAGTTTGCTGTGGAGATTCCGACTTGGTTGCCCAGCAGGTGGCTGGCACCTGGAATGCGCGGAACCCTATGATGGCGGCATATCGCGACGAAGTGGATGAGATAGCCAAGAGCTTCTTGGGCTATGAAGTCAAGTATGTGCCTAGGGAGCAAAACGAGGCGGCTGATCTACTGTCTAAGCTTGGATCAAGGCACGAGCAAATTCCACCAGGAGTTTTCCTAGAGCATCTACGCACACCATCCGTGAAGGGCGCCGACATCGACAACCCGGATAGAGCTGACTCTTTCGTCAACATGGTGACAAAGATCCCTCCGGCTTGGACAAAACCGTTCATGGAATATCTCGAACACGGAATTTTGCCCGACGACGAGGTCGAAAGACGGCAAATAGTATGACGAGCAAAGGGTTATACTATAGTCAATGGGCAACTCTACAAGAGGAGCACTACTGGTGTATACCTAAAGTGTGTTTCCCAGCTAGAAGGTATGGAAATCCTATGCGAAATCCATCTCGGAGATTGCGGGCATCACGCTGCTCCTCGATCGTTGGTCGCGAAAGCCATCTGGCAAGGATTCTACTGGCTGATCGCGAAGGCGGACGCCGACAAGCTGGTTGAGACATGCACAGGATGCTAGTATTATGCCCGACAACCACATGTTCCTGCTGAAGAATTGCGAACAATACCAATGCTAGTGGTGAGATTTGGTCTCCCACATAGCATCATCACCGACAACGGAAGCAACTTGTCACTCGAAGAAGTGGAGGCCTATTGCTGGGACAAAGGCATCCGACTTACCTTGCATCTGTGGCACATCCATAATCCAATGGTCAAGTTGAGCGAGCCAATGGATTAATTCTACAGGGAATCAAGCCACGTCTTGAGGCACCGCTACATAGATCAGCTGGAGCCTGGGCGGAAGAATTGCCATCTGTGCTGTGGAGTTTACGAACTACACCCAATAGATCCACCGGCTACACCCCCTATTTCATGGTATATGGAGCAGAAGCCATCCTACCTTCCGACATCCTCCACGATGCACCAAGAGTTGCCGCCTACGACGAAGATCACGCTGAAGAATCCAGACGCCTAGATGTGGACCTTCTCGAGGAGGAGCGCGTTTTGGCATGCCAAAGATCCGCCATCTACCAGCAGAAGCTATGCAGCTACCATAGTCGCCGCGTTCGGCATCGCTCGTTTAAATAGGGGGATTTAGTGCTCCGACTTAAGCAGAAGAAGTCACACAAATTATCCCCGCCATGGGAAGGACCGTTCATCATAAGCAAGGCGCTGCTCAATGGGTCTTACTACCTTGTCGACAATCATGAACTCAAGGACAGACCCAACGAGGATCATAAGCGTAAGCGACGTGACCCGGATGATGACTACCCGGAGCTTGATCGGCCATGGAACATAGCACAGCTACGTCCTTTCTATACTAAGCATTTTTTATCTAATCGTGTACCTCTTATATGATCAATGAAATAAAGCTCTTTGGTTCACTCATATTACTGAGTCTTTTACCTCCTTTAGTGTTCATTTTTGGATCATATAAACCTTTATGCACAAGCCTTGCGATTGCACTTGTGAAAATTCCGCCTACGGGCGTTAGCTTAAGTTTTCTGGTCTACACGTTCTTTGTTGTTTTTATGTGGATTCTGGAGTAGTGACTTTCGGCACTTACTGTCGGCGATTTTGTGCTCAGGTTATTGACGGTGCCATTGGGCATCATCACCTAAGCGCATGGTTCCGACAACAAGTCTTCCGACTCACGAAAAGTCAAGCATAAAAACCAGAGTAATGGATAAGCCAGCACTTGCTTAAAAAATATATACATGCTGAAACTTAATTCTTAAGTAGCAGGATACGATAACCATTGTTTTCCGCCTTAAGATTACATCAACAAAGTTTTTCCTGCGCACACTCCAGAGGTGAAACAGAAATTACAAAGTGTTTTTCATTCTTTGGGCGCAGGAGACTTGGAAGACGTCAACATCCACCAACTCGGCAACCCTGGTGTCATAACCCGCGAGTGATGACAGGATGGCTTCGTGATCGATCTCCTTGCCGTCATCATCCACGTCGGGGATACCAGATGTCACCGTGTCGATGTCGGTGCCTTCATAGTGTGCCTTCACCATGGACAACACCATCCTTGCGCCAGCCCGTGCGCATGAAGCTTTCCAGCTCGCGACACGCTCGGGGGCTCAGCGCAAAATCTCCGAGTACTTCACCACTTGGAAATCTCCTTGGCTTGGGTGATGGCGGTATTGATGAATTTGCCGGCAAGAATCATGCATTCCTTGTCTGAAGGAGGCGAGCGGGTTAAACCCATAGGCGCTGAAAATTCCGACAAGAATTGCATGAGTTCAATAAATTCTAAGTATCCAGACTACAGAACTACAAGGCGGAGGACACTTACTGAAGATGCTAGCCTTAGCCTGCCAGACGACGTCCGCCAAGGATTCCTTCTCTTGTTGGAGGAGCTTAAACGCCTCGCTATGGCGAAGGTTTTGCTCATCGACAGCTTGCTTCTGATCCTTTAGGATCGCAAGCTCCTCCTTCAAATGATTGATCTCCGCGGAGGCGGAGTCCTGCAGGGCTTTCATGGAATCCTCGTGCATCTTCAACATTTCTTCCCTCTCCTTCTTAAGGATCTTGTTCTCGCTGTCCAGCTGCTGGATGTGCTTGGACTGCTCGACAATATCCTTGGCCTTGGCGACATGCTCTGCAAGTCGGAGAAAACAAAGTACACATTGAGTACTCAGAGATTATGGGCACAAAAGTAAGACGGAAATGCGCAAAAAGAAAACAGACTCTTGATTTTGATGATCTGTTCCTTCAAGATGGCGGTTTTACCCTTTTCAGCTTCAAGGTCCGCGCGCATATTCTGGTACTTGTCGTTGGCCATGCCCCTCCGAGCATTCTCGTTCCGTGGAAGCAAATACAAAGTCAAGTCGTTGTTTAGTCTGCTTGGAGATTCTAGTCGGAAATTTTCCACCTAGATGCTCGGGGGCTACAGTGAGAGTTTTTAACTTAGCAATATGCTTAACTTTTCTTTAAGCATCTAGTCGGAGCTAATCCAGTTCTCAACTAGAGGCTTGGGGGCTACAGTATAAAGTTTTTAACTTAGAAAATACTTAGCTTTTCTTTAAAGCATCTAGTCGGAGCTAAATTCAGTTACAACTAGAGGCTTGGGGGCTACAGCATTGAAAATATAAACACTATGTATGCTACTCTTAAAGCATCTAGTCGGAATAATTCATTCCATCTAAATGCTTGGGGGCTACAGTGAGAGTTTTTTCTAACTTAGTCACTCTTAGAGCATATAGATGCAAAACCAATGGTTTTCCGTCTACATCCTCGGGGGCTACAATGGGATACTCATACGAAACACAGAAGGTAAAGTAAAACTTACAAGTGCGATGATCTTGAGGTTTGTAGCGCTCTCGGCCAGCAGCTTGCCAAAGGAAATGCTATTTCCTCGCAAGATGTCTGCTTGACGGAGTAGCTCCTGAAGACCGCATGTCGGAGATTACGGCAGTCCTCCAGGAACCATAGTTGAGTTACCCGGCGTAAGCACCGGGTAAACAATCTTCGGGAACTCGAAGGGTTTCTGGGGAGCAGAGGCGCCGCCTTTGGCAGATGTACCAGATCCCACCACCGCCTTGCCGCTACTGATGGCATCCTTAGCCGGAGCTTCAGCCATTTGAAGAGCAGCACTCTCCTGCGTCGCCTGCTCACCGAAGACAGCTAGTTCGGTAGAGGCGCCAGAGTCCACTTCCATGGCGGAAGGGCCTAGTGCCTCCTGGACTTGGGAGCTTGTCGGAGCAGAGGAGGGCTTGACGGCAGGAGTAGCAGGGGCGATGGCGGGGGAGGAGTCGCGATGCAGCATATCTTTAATATTTCTAGAAGCCCCAAGAGTCTTGGAGGACTTCTTGAGGCTGGTTGTGGCTTTCTTCCTGAAACGTGCAAAATGCATAAGTACAGGAATAAGACAGATAAATAAGACAATGTCGGAGAATAAGAATCTTACACTACGGGGTCGCTTTGGCAAACATCCCGGTGGCTTTCTTCTTTTCCGCCTCCAGGGCGGCAGTAATCACTACCACCTTCTGTCCATTTGGCTGAGTTCTTGCAACCTAGTTGGTCAAGGCAGATCTCATATGCCATGTGGTTGCACTGGAAGCTTCTCAACACTAAACATCTCAAATCTATTTGTTCCTGGGTGGCCATCTACAAGTGAGATACACCAGGGTAAACCATTGGAATGGGCCCTGGGTAACCACTCAACAAGAATCCATCCATGCAATTACCATTTCCACCCAGGTGTTTCATTAACAAGTTGTTTTCTTAGTCAAAAACACATGGGCATAACCTTTCGATAATATCATAACATGAATTCCCACCCTTGAATTCTAATAGCTAGGCTAAGCATACTAGCATAACAGGTCTCTTATCTTAGGAAAATTTCTACCAAGATATATTCTATAGGATCTACCACAACATAGCATTATACAAAATAGTCCTATCATGCATACTACAAAAATATTACTAATGCAATATTGAAAAGATAGGACTTTTGATGTCCAAAGTATCACTTGCCTTTTTAGTAGAAAATCTAGGTACTCTCCTTGATATTGAAATTGTCACACTCCTCAAGGTTCACTACATCACAATCAAGCAAAGCACACATTCAAAGCTAGCACACAAAAATAACAAATCAAAACAAGAAATCAAAGAAATGCATGCAAGCATGCAAAAGGTTATTTTATTGAAAAAGTTGTTTCTAACAATGTTCTAAACATTTAAAAACACCTACTGGTCTTTTATAAAAGTGGAATTTCATTTGAAACCAAGTTAGTGAAAATAAGTCATTTAAATCATTTTCCTTTTGTTAGAAAAGATTTTATTCAAAGGAATAACTCTAGTTCTCAACAAAATATATTTTTAGTTTCACATGTTAGTGTTTATTGTCATAGGGTCCAAAACAAAACCATTTGCAAAAGGATTTACTCAAAAATAATTTTTAGAACAATTTTTATAGCCAAAATAGCCCTAAACAAGTATCTGCACAAAACTCTAATTTTCGAGAATCAAATGACCAAAATAAGGCCATAGGTGCAAATGTCACATTTTTATGAATCCATAGATACCTAATTTGTAAATTTTGGATTTACATATCAAAAGTTATGAATTTTTTAAGTTTAACCATCAAAAATCATTTTCTAGAATTTTGTCTAAAATGAACTGGCCACGTGGTGTGTTCTGATTGGTCTATACTGTTTCGGTTGGATCGAGCGATATGAGCTGTTAGATCTAAGTAACCTCGCACGGACTAGATCTGAGCGTACGTCTTCGATTAGTGATCTAATCTAGGCCTTCAGATCAAGATCGAGTGGTCCTAAGCTCACTGGCCAGGAACTGGCGGCGCGAGTGGCAAGTGTGGTGGAGGCGTGTCTGGCGATGCCAGGGGCAAAGGGAGTGGCAAGTGCGGTGGAGGACGTGTCTGGCGTGTCTGGCTGATACCAGGGTCGCAGTGGCGAGGCGGTTCTCAAGGTGGTCGTGGGTGAGGCCGGGGCGCACGAATTCGTCGGTGATTCCTCGCCAAGTTGCGCGCTCCGTTGGGAGCTCTCGGTCAACAACGGGAGCGATGCTCTGGGGCACAGGAGAACGATTGGCATGCATCAGGAGAAGCACAAGAAGCAGACGAGTACCACCGTTTGAACCAGAGGCAGAGGGGCGCATGGGGATTACAGCGACGACTCGTCGGAGATGTGCTCACTGTCGGGTGCTTGCAGTCATCGACGGAGGCGAGCTTACAGGCCACAAGCGAGTGAATGGTGAGTGTCAAAAGAAGTGCAGACTATGGCGAAAATGACAACATGAACTAGGGAGCAAAGCGCACACAGTTCTCACCGGATTTCATCGCCGGAGTGCTTCGGTGCTGCGGTGGCGCGAGCTTAATTCCGAGCAGCCTGGTGGCTCTCTGGATGCGAGGGTTGAAGGGAAATGGGGAGGAGGGAGAGGTGGTTAAGCAGGCAGGGTCTGGGAAGAGAATTATGCCGTGAATCAATGAGATTTTAATCGAATTGAATCGGGGGAGGAAGAAACGGCAGGGGCAAGCTGTCTACGCGTGTTGAAGACGATGGAGTCGACGTGGCGGTGTGGCCAGGGCATCAATGAGTGAGTGGGTGTGTGTGTGTGCAGGTGAGAAAAGAAAGCAGAGGGGAGAGAGGGGTGGCCGGGTCGGCTGCGTTGGGCTGCTGCTGGGCCAGGGTTGCTGGACTGGGTTGGTTTTCTCTTTTTTCTCTGTTTAGTCTTTCCTTTTTCTTTTTCTTTTTCTGTTTTCTGTTTTTATTCAAACTAATTGATTTCAATTCCAAATTGATTCAATTCTTCACCAAACTATTCAGTAGCTTTTATACCAAGTATTAGTGTGTTATTTAGTCCAACTTGGAGTAATCCAAATATTTTCCTTATGATTAAATGTTCATTTAAATTAAGTGAGGCATTTTGCCTTTTATTTAAATAAAATTGAATATGGTTTATAAGCCCATATAATTTTATTTAAATAAATTTTTATTCTTTTAAATTACTTAAATTACTTTTATTCCATTTACTTATGGATTTTAACCATGGTTTAAATTGTCTTTGAAACAATTCTTATTTATTTATTTATTTATTTCCTTCTTTGTCTTATAAAATTCATATCTTTTTATTTATAGTTCCAAAAATAGTGATTCCAAGTTGTATAATTCGATTTAATAAATATTTATCTTTTTATATCCTTTAGAATTATTTTGTTCACAAATATGATATTGATTTTAGCTATGAGTTTTATTAGCCTTGGAATACTTTCTTTTATCTTATAAAAAATATAAGTTTTTATCCATGGCTCCAAATTGAGGGAAATCAATTCCCATGGTTTTATAATATTTTTTGTTTACCATTATTGGTCATTTAGAAATGTTGTTGCTAAATTTTTATATGGAACAAAGCCATAGTCTTGGAGTGATCTTGATGATGATTTCTTTTATTAGGGTTTAGGTTTTTGGTTTAACTTTTCCGAGTGCTTAAAATCAAGATACATTCCATTCATGAATGCATTTGATTAGTTTGAAAATTTGTTTGTTGCTTTCTCATTCAAGTTTTGTTCAATTAAGGTTTTGATGTTTCCATTTAGAAGCAAAAAGTTTCTTTTCTCCCTAAATTTCAACATTTATTTCTTTTGTTTGTTTATTTTTCACATTTCAGAATTTGTAAAATTTTGGGATGTGTCAGTATAATGGTAATTTTGAAACCAAAAGTTTTTGAAACGGAGGGCGTGAAATGCTTCAATGTCGGTGTGTGATTTTGCCGCTCGATTGAGATTTTGAATTTGGCTAGCGTCCATCTACTAATAGAAATAATGTAGTAGACCGTACGCTATATGTCCAGGAATTCAAGGTAAAGAGTCACATCAACTGATCATCCATATCCATATTTTTGCACAGAAACTTGAATACCTTCAATTCGCACGGCGTAGGCGGTAAATTTTGCCGCCTGACTGAAATTTTGAATTTGGCTAGCGTCCAAGTAAAAATAGAAAAATGGTACTACCTGGGTAGGAGATTTGGCCTATAAATGTTTGAAACCGAGAGGCATGAAATGTTTTGGGGGCGGTGGGTTATTTTGCCGCTCGATTACAATTCTGAATTTGGCTGCTGACCAAGGTTTAATAGAAAAAATGTTGTGTAGACCATACGCCATCTGGTCAAAAATTTAAGGCGCGAGTCACATCCACTTATGCATCCGATTCAAACAAGATAGGCGGTAGGTTTTGGCGGCCGAATGTGATTTTGAATTTGCATATTGTCCAAATAATAATTTAAAAAATAGTCCGTTCTCTCTTTATTTCAGGAATCCAGGTCGGGGCAACAAATAAATGTCTGAAGTAGCTTTGGTTCAAGAATAAAAATACAAGGTCTACTAATAATTTAGGTGTCGACAAATACTCTTCTATAGGAAGCACTAACCAAATGGTAGTACTAATTCAGTCAAATAAAAAGCCTGCTGCAAAACAAATACTACTACATACTATCAAAACACAAACACCAGCTACACGAGTATATGCAGATCACACAAAACAAGGTTTCATCACGCATACAATACTATATGGAGAGAAACAATGTTTCATCAGACACTCATAGGACCCCAAAACAAACAGATAGCTCTAATATTCTAGCCCTTGCAGCTCCATGCCTACAACACAAACAAAAATGTTGCCACTGTTCCATCAGCTACCAAAACAAACAAACAAACATCAGATTGCAGATCCAAATAAAGTCTTTCTTGTTCATCCGAGTGTTATTTTCATCTCCTTGATGTTGCAGTCTGAATCAGCTGGGTTGCTGACAGGACTTCCTTTTTGTTTCTTTGATTTAGCACTCTGAATCATGTCGGTTGCTGAAGGAAATGAACAAAATGATCAGCAAAATCATAGGTGTACAAAGATGCAAGGGTTTCACATGAATGACTGCACTAACCATGTGTCATTAAGTAGGGTTGTAAAGTACACCAACGTTTAGGAGATCTGAACTTCTTACACTTCATGCTGCTGAGGTCTAATTCGAATACTCCCTCCTTTTCCCATATAACCACCATTTATCTATTCTCAAATGCATAGAGTAATCTTACTGAATCTTTCCCATCATATGCCCATGATTTCTCAAGGCCAAGGAGAGTATCCAACTCAATCTTTATACGAGGAACCCAAGCTTCCCATTTCCCTATAGATGATCTTGCACTGGACCACGTGCATAGAGTGAAATCTCTTATAACCGCAAGGGAAACATCTCCATTATGCCCCTTAGCGATGACCAAATTGCATATGGAAATATCATGTGTCTCATGTGGGTACTCAATATAACAAAATTTTGTTGTCACGTTGTCGAAGGAAGTTATATATCTGGACTTCATTGTTGGCCAGTACAAAATGCCCCCTACGACAGTTGCCGACCTGCGATCAGTTTTAGCCAACATCTCAGCATGTTCAATCCAGTCCTCCCATTTTCCAAACTCTGATGAGTACCTCTGGACCAGTGCTTGGTTAGCATTGGTTACTATCCAAACAACCCAGAAATTGCTGCAACGGTGTGAAGACAATTGCCCATGGTTTCTTGAACAGAGAATTTTCCCGCTGTCATACTCACGTTTCCGCCAAATTGGTGGTTCTAGTATCACTGTTTCACTTCCACTGATTGGATCTCAGGCCATTATCATGTTAGACTATTGCGGACAATGAAGTATCACCCTACCATTGCGATATCCGAGTACATATGGTTTGAAAGCTTTATGTACTTTTACTAGGCTGTTCAGCTTCTAGAAGATGGCTTGGTCAAGATTATGATCTGTTATGAATCGAGCATCCTCAGAGGTATTGGTGAAAAATATAAGTAACAGCATTCCTATGCTGTGTGGCAGGGTTAGCTTTTTGAAATCGTTGCTTCCCATGAAGTCCGTCCAATGTTTTTGGGCGACTGATGCCCTTAGTATGCATGATGGGTGTGGAGGAAGCCTGACAAGAATCTGACCGACTACATCGCTTGGCAAGTCGTTGATTGTTGCATATGTTCTTCCACTGAAGCTGGAAGGATGATGCAAATAGAACAAGTGCATCATCAGAACAAATAAACTTCAAAAGGCACAATGCACAACCCTAAAAAAATAATTATGTAAACACCACAATGCATCATATAATTCGATAGGAAAATTTATCATCGAAATTTCATAAACTGCACGTGTTCGAAAAACTACCTAAATAGCAGAGTGTGTCAACAAAATACCTAAACAACACAAGGAACCAACTAGAATAGTACAAAAGCACCAAAATGCTTCACCATGACGAAACAGGGTAAAGGGAATGCAGAACATTTTTCAGAGGTCAACGGAGAGGACAGATAGGCCCCAACCCGAATTTTCTCATTTTATCATAAATAAGGGGAGAAAAAACGGACGTAGCTTCAGTGACTTGGTGAACCCAGGTCTCACAGTGACTTGCCCCCAAGATCCACCTTCCATCTTAGATTCAAGGTATGACAGTAGCTCAAATTTTAAACTACAAAGTAAAACTATTCAATTTTTTTTGATAAAAAACCAGTAAATCATTGGTGCCTAGGTTTGAATCCTGTGAAAGTTTCATCCCATTCGGATCGCTAGTTTGTGATTAAATAGCTTTTATGTTCCCAGTACTAGTAGTTTAAACCAATATCCATTGCTTCTAGAAAAACCCCCGAAGCAGAATACATAAAAGAGGGAGGGAGTCAGGGAGACAACACCCAACACAGAACTTACAAAGGGGTCGACGAGTTTTGAGCAGATGGAGCAGGCGCCGCCGAAGAATGACGAGCCACAGTCTTTGACGCTGAATAAGCATGACCACGAGCTAACGCTGAAGAAGCATGACCACGAGCTGACGCATTCCTAGCATCCCACGCAGCCATCGCTTTAGAAGCGGCAGCCAACATAGCCGAATTTGATCCAGCAGCAACCGACGAGGATCTCGACTGCGCCTACCGCTTTTCAAGCATCACTCAACACTGAGCATCGGCCTCCGCATCCGCTTCACATGTATCTGCTGGTGCTACTTCAGCATCCACCTCCGCTTTACAAGCATCGACCGACGCAGCAAAAGCATCCACTGACGTCGATTGCATTTCCTGCAAAAGCCACCAGCTTATTTACTTTGCAATGCCGAAAATAAATGTATTATATCCATCAGAAAGCACGTACTCGCTGGATGTTGAGGACGTACGTACCAGCGAACGGTGGTGTAGTGGTGCTCATTGGTGGAACGGCAGGGACGGTCAGTTCAAGGGAGAGCGGCTAGGTAGAGGGATTTCTCCCCAGCCAAGTTCCTCCTTCATATCCCTTTCAGATGTGGTTTTTCGTAGTTTCTGGTGGCTGTGAATGTCGGATCCTCCTGTCGTCTTCATCAGGAGAAAGTATTTGACGAGGCGATCCTGGTGGCATCTGGTACGGGCGGTCTCCGCTCATACCATAGGTCATTATCGGTACTAGTGCCTCTCCTTGTTTGGTATATCATATTATAGTATAATATGACAGCTTTGATTAATATGTTCATAATATACTTAATGATTCATGATCCTGTTGAAATAAAGATAAAAAAGGTGCGCGTGAACGTAGTGAAATACAAAGATCCCTACTCTATTTATGCAAAAACAAAACATAAATATGCTTCAATTTTGGACTCATTAGTGCCCCTTGCCAGCTGAAAGTTTGGCATAGGAGTCTCATGATTCTTGCTCCAAAGCACGTTGGACCCAGCGGAGCTTGCGCCTCGATGAGTTCCGCCATTTTGATACTGTCCATTTACAATCTTCCATTGCCTGGTTGAAGTTTTCTGTTTCCTAGCCGAGATCCTAGCGTGTTATACAGGTGATCCGGTATCTGATACCCGGCGTTGATCATTGCCGAGTAACCATTGTTGTACCTATTGGCATTTGGATCTGCTTGATGCTGCACTATTTTCCTTTGCGACCTTTTAGGTTGCTTATTTGTAGGTGGATTTCCTCCTCCTGCCGTGATGCGAGTCGGTAATAGAGCTTCGTTGGGAGACCCCAAGAATAAGGTATGATGAGCATGACATCAAGTTTTCCCTTAGTTATGAAACCAAGGTTACCGAACCATTAGGAGCAAGGAAACAACTCCAAGGTGTTGCTAGCAAGACATGATAGAATCAATAATCAATCTGACATAGTAATCTCAATATCCATCGGATCCCCGCCAACACAACATGTATAATTACAAATAGATGATCTTGATCATGAACAAAGATCACAAGACCTAAACATGATAGCACAAAGGAGGAGAAACAACCATCTAGCTACTGTATGGACCCATAGTCCAAGGGTGAACTACTCACACATCATACCGGAGGCTGGCATGGTGATGAAGAAGGCCTCCGGGATAATCTCTCCCCTCCGGCAGGGTGCTGGTAAGAGCTTTAGATCCCCCCGATCTAGGGACGATGGTGGCGGCTACTACGAACGTTTCGTGGAGATCTGATCGAATACTTAGGGTTTTGGCATCACAAGCTTATATAGACGAAGAGGCGAGGCAGGAGGGTGGCCAGGGGACCCACACCCTGCCCAGGCGCGGCCCAGGGTGGGCACGCACGTGGGGGGGGGGGGGGTGCGGCCACCCTATGGCTCCCCTCCGGTCACCTTTTGTTCTTTGTGTTCTTCTCGGTGAAATATTGACTTTGGATTTTGTCCCGTCCAATTCCGAGAATATTTCCTTACTAGTTTTTCTGAAATAAAAAATAGCAGAAAACAGGCAACTGGCACTGTGACATCTTGTTAATAGGTTAGTCCTAGAAAATGTATAAAAATACCTCAAAGTGTAGACAAAGCATAGCAAAGTGGATACTAAACAAGCATGGAACATAAAAAATTATAGATACGTTTACGACGTATCATGCCGCGTGATGGCTACGCTGAGGTTACGACGGATAGTTCTGGCCAAAATTGTTGCGCCCCACATTTCCTTGGCCAGCATTGCCTTGGTTTGTATTTCCTTGGCCGACATTTTTCTGGTGCCATTCCCTTGACCAGCATTGCCTTGAGCAACTGTCGAGTCATAAGTGACAAGTTGTTTGTTTCTTATAGAAGTAGCACTTCATTCTCGCCTCTGTCGCGGCGCAACATGCAGAGATACTGCTGCGTTGCCGGCTGATCATGCCGGGTTAGGCATCACCGAGTAAACCACTTGTGATGAGTCTTCTGCATCTGGATTTGCCCTGTAATAGGCTTCATTTAGCTTGGCCGCTGCACGCACCAATTTATTCACTCTTTCTTGTTGTTTTCTTTTTTGCTTCACCTATTAAGTTGGGTAACTCGGCCATTGCAGCCTCGGTAGCTCTGAGGTTTGCTACAACAGTGTTATACTTCGGATGCACATCAGTCATATGGTTGCTTGATGGGCCAAATTTTGAGATAGCATTTGCTGCCATCTCGTTGTTGAGGTTTCTACCTATGATTTTCTCAACATCTAGCCGGGTTTTGTGTCCCCTGATTCTATTTGCCGAGTTATATTCTCGGAGAGTGATTTCCAGCTCCTGCCAGGCATGCGCAATGTCTTTGCCTTTTTCTAACACCTTTTTTCTTGTTGCCTCTAAATTGGCTTGAGCCTGAGCTAGGTCTTCTACTGGAGCTATTGGCTCAGCTAGTTTGTCTATAGCCTCCTGTAGCTCTCTAGCCCTACTGCTCGTAGCAATGTTTTCAGGTCTCTGTAGTGGCACTTTAGCGGTTCTCATCGGCCTAGCAGTTGCATTCGGCTCTTCCTCATCTGCCGGCTCATTCATTACATGAGCCATTGGAGCACTTATAGGGGCACGCAAGGGAGCGGGAGCAGTCATCATTACCTATGCCGAGCCAATAGAGTGCCGACCGCCAGAAGCATGAATGTGAGGTGGATCTGGTGCCACTATTACCCGCTCAGGATATGTGCGTTCGACGCACAACACGACGTAGACTTGATGCTCACCGAATTTAATGAAGCGACCGCCCCTAGGGAGCGGCCTGGTGCCGAAACACCCAACATTGTTGCTAACGAAGTTCAGCGTGCCAAACCTCTGGATAAGTCCAGAGAGGACGCGCTCGCCTGATGAAGCGACGATGTTTCCTGTCCGGATGAACACTCCAGCAAGCGCAGCTGCTGGACCCACAGTGGGCGCCAACTATCATGGTGGTGTCACGGCAGATGCCATCGGTAGGCTTAAGTTGGGGTCGTATGGACGCAAGAGGAATACGGGGAGGGAGAGTGTAGAGGATCTGCACATGAAGACAAGTGAAGAACACTAAGATAATCAATGTGCCTTGAGATAGAACTCTTATTCCTTCTTAGTATTCTGGTTACAAGTGCTCCTTGAGTTGTTTGCCAAGTTACTAACAAGAAATAGAGGAAGAAGAAGAAGTGTATAGCTTCCCCCTCTAACCCTAGCTCTACACGTCCTTATATACTAGATGGGAGTGGCTAGGTTACAATATGGGTTCTAGGTTTTACAAAATGGGCTTCTGCTTTACCCAACGGGCTGGGTCTTAGGCCTGTCCTCTGGTCCAGGACATAGTCAAAAAAGTGGTGCATGCCAACGGTACTGCAGTACATCGGCGCCAATTCTTTTGGCGTCACCTAGTGCTTTAAGAGTCACTCAGTGCTTTAGGCATCACCTGGCGATGCTCTCCTAATCATTCATCTTTGGCCCACTTGGTACAGTGGCCCTATAGCACCGTCAGAGACATGCGCCAGCCTGTTTGGTGACACATGGAGTCATAAGCGTACACTGGAAGGAGCATCTCTCCCTTCATGACTCGGATCCACCTCGATGACTCGTCCTTGGTGTACCTGCAAGTATGAATCACACATATGCTTGTGCCGACAAACATTATATGTTGTCTGAGCATTGCTGATATTACTCGGCTATTATTAACTCGGCCTAACTCGGATACGATGAGTTTGAGTCAAGATTAACTTTCACCTCTTATGACCCTACTGGGGGTTATCCCCTCGACATTTTTGGTGAGATCTTGCTAGTAGATGATACATATAGCTACTAGATGATCTTCTGGTGGTCTAGCTAGTGTAAATGGTTCCAAACTGAGCTACATATATTCTTGTACTAGTGTGGAGAACAAAGGCTACAACTAGGATGTGTGTGTGTGCTAAAATGGTTGCTAGCACAGGTACTATGTGCATGTTATATGGTTGATACTTTTCCTGTGGAGGTGACAATGCTCCACATGCATGTGATGAGTAAGATTCTTGCATGTGGACCAGGTCTGGTGCTATTCACCAAGTCCCTTTTCTCCTCCTAGTTTCACAAGCACCGACTACGATCTTGCTCTTATCCTAGTAGCTTCATTTCTTTCCTTCCTTTTATGGTTGCCAAGTGAGACAATCATTGCTGACTATTTGAACATGGCTATCAATCTATGGTTTTGATTCATTTTGTAGGGATCAAACAAATAAGAAATGATAGGAGGATGAAGAAATTATCTTAAAGATTAGTGTAGGATTTTCATTTATTCTGAAGTATTTTGTATTCATATCCTTGTAATTTTCTTTTATTTCATTTGTTATGTGCTTAAAATTATTTGGTCCATTGTAAGATTCCAATAAATGTTGTAAAATATTCTTTTGAGAATAACTACTAGTAATATTTAATTCTTATTATTGTATCTCTCATGTATTAGGACTGTTACATATTATGTAAGTGTAATAGACGTTCTTTTTGGAATCATAATTCCAATGTGTTGTTTAAAGCAAATGTAATGTGATGATCTATTTTTACTTCATATGCCTTATTGTAAATTCAAATTAACATTTTAATTATTATTATTCATATTTGAATTGAATTCAAACTGTTGCCCCAAAATAAAGATGTTACATAAAGGTCATGTCAAAATCTATCACACCCATGCCGATGACTAATCCTATTCATCAACATAATAGAGACATCGATCCCTTTGCTAAATGTACTCAAAAGCGGAAAAAATCCCCAAATTTTCTATGCATGAATGCAATGCACAAAACCATTCTACCACTGCCCTTTGGTCCTAAATACTGGTGTGTTACACATTGACACGGTTTTGGCCTCCTAGGGTCACTTTGGCATGTGTTTCGGCGCCGCTGGACCTAGAGCGCACCATCCGGCATCGTGTTTCGGTGATCCGACCCTACCGTCAAACGGTTTGAGAGTGTAACCCAGCTCTGCTAGATTGCTCGCTGAACTGCTTTGTCCCCACCTTTTGCTACTTTGCACTTGTCCAAACCTAAATTTCTGGGTTCCTTCTTAGACGTGACATGTATGCTTGTCCTTTATTTGCCATTATTTTTCTTCTTCTTGCAGACTCTAACCATGAACATGCGTACGAGGATGAGACTATGGAAGACACTATTGAGTCCAAGAAGAAGAAGTTTGTTGCCGCTGGTCAGCCCAAGGGTTATCGTACTAGTGAGTGCACCAAACAGGTGTTGCATCGTGGCTCTTCGTTTGTGCCCAAGGGGACAAGAGGTGGCAAGAAGCCATCTATCGATCTGGACAAAGGCAAGAATATTGGTCCTGCAGAAGAGGAAGTGCTCCCAGACTACAACACATCCATCTGTACTACAAATAAATGGAGACTCTTGTGGAAGCAAAATCCCTACCGGTTCTGTGAGCGGACTTACACTCGCTATGACAAGAGGTTTTGGACCAACACTCAGCAGCAACTTTGGGATGACTTTTACAATGAACCTGACCGGATGTTTAGTGGATATATCGTGTACCCCAAGGTTCTCAATGTTGAGTAGTATCATCGGTATGCCTCCTCGGACTTTCAGTTATTGATGCCACACTGAAGAAAATGGATGTGTTTGACCTTGCCACTATGCAAAGCTTCATGCCCTTCGCTCATCTTCAAGTTCCATGCTACAGTTTCTTTCATTCTGATTCAGCTTGCACCATCACTTGGATGACTGGTACTGAGCCCTATACAGTCAACTTTGAGCAGTTTTGCGAGGCCCTGGGCTATGGAGGTGTCGGGATTGACAATGCTTTCTGCCTTCATTCACAGAAGGCTATGACATCTATTGACATTGCTCACTGCTATACTCCTGATATATCTCAGCCGCCTCTCAGGATTTCTGGCATGTATTTCTACTACCACTCTTTGGCCAAGATGTTCCATGAGAACCTCATCAGCAAGGCTGGCGATGAAGCCAACTGTCATGCCTACCATCTCAACCTCATGTATTATTGCCGCCCCAGTCGTCTTCAGAAAATTCATGGTTGTGACTTCATCTTCCGTGAGCTTTAGCGGTCTATGGAGAAGCATATGACTCCCAACTATAGTCAGTTTGTTTAGCGGTTGATCAATGTGGTCGTGAATCCCAATAATGAAACTCGTGGCGAGTTGTTCAAGATGGAAAAGATCACTCTTTCTCGTCGTGGCTCATATCTTGATCTTCCTAAGATGATGCCTGCTGAGGAAAGTACTAAGGCTCGTCGTATCCCACTGCCTCATGCTTGTAGATCCCACCGCACTGTCCATGCCCCTAAGAAGGGTCTCACCAAGTTCTTCACCAACTTATGGGATATGTGTCGGAGCACTCATGATGTTGCCCATCAGGGACTATAGTTGAGCAAAGAAACAAGGAGGGGGAAAATGCCTTCATGGCTGAGCGTGGACCTGGTGATCCTCGAGTTGGCAATGAGCTTGACTCAGTTCCCTTCATCAACTATGTGATGCCGCTCATTTACGATGACATGTTCCATGGCTTTGATCCCTCTCAGCATCTGATGTTTTCTCCCCAACGTTCTTCTACCGCACCTGATGATGATGAGAACAAGGATGAAGACGGAGAATAAAAAGATGAGGACGAGTCCTCCACAACTCATGCTCTGCTCGTGACCTTGATTTCTTGCCTTGAGTGCTAGCATCTTCTACTCCCCTATTTCCTTTTTGGTATTTCGATGCCAAAGGGGGAGAATAAAGTAGAGTCTATCTAGGATTATGGGGATATTTTCCGGGGGTTTGGGGTTTTTCCGTATGCACAAGCCTTGCTACTTTATTTGGTTCTCGTTGGCTTGTGCTACTATTTGCTATTTATAACAATTTGAACCTTCACTGTGTGTATGACAAGTTATACTATGCTAATCCTACTTGGATATATTTATGCTATCTTGCCTATGTTTACTTATTGCTAGTTATCCATGCCTTTATCTTGTCTATGCCATGCTTGTTTTTCTAAAGATATTGGGGGAGCTCTCCATATTCCTATTGTTGCACTTTGCATTCCAAAAGCAAATTCAATCATGTGAACACTTTATGGGGGGTATCATCTAATATATTCAATGGAAACATCTTTATAAGTTCATCATAATATCCTTTTGTGATTCTAGCTCGGTTTGTCATCGTTAACCAAAAAGGGGGAGATTGAAAGGGCAATATTCCCTTATCCATTATTTTGGTTAAATGATTACACCGATGCTTGAGTATGGACTGATGCTTACCTACTAGTGTGTACACAGGTTTCAGTCCACAAGTTATGTTGAGACGTGGTGTAAGACCCCCCATTCGCTACTCAAGAAAAGAGGCGGTGGTTTCATTATTTTTCTCTATACTTTTCATTTGAGTCTTATAGGAAACACCACACTATTAAAAGGGACGGTCTCGATGATCTTGTTGGGGATGTATTTTTTATCCTATACACATCTTATCACTATATATCCATCACACCCACTAGAGAAAAGCCTTTAGTCAAAAGAAAAAGGTGTCTCTTGTGGTTTCTGCAAACCGCCAAAGAATCCGGCACCGTCGGACGTGGCGCCGGATCAATATGTGGGCCGCTGGACTGAGTTTTCTCTATGTCGAACCAGTAGTCTGATGACTACTTTGGCTGGGAGCCGGTTCGTCCAACGTGACGCTGGTTTGATTCGGCACAGGACCCGTCTTGTCGAATTGTCGCCGGTTCGTCCGATGCATGGTCTTGTGACGCCAGACTAGGTGCTGATATGCATGATGCTTCCTTCAAACAACTAGATTTTCCTTTGGACTATATATCCACCCTTTTTTCTCCATTCATAGGTTAGGCATTTCAATTAGATTCTATCCTTGATCTCTCTCTCTCTCTCCATTGTTGGAACACCAAAAGCTTGAGGATCTCCCATTCTACCCAACCAACTTCATATCCCTTTGGTAGAAAGCAAGAGGAGGTCCCGATTTACATTTCCACCAAGACAAAGTTCATTCCCCCTTGATTTCATTGAGATTGCTTGTTAATCTTGGGCTTGTGGGAAACCCTAGGTGGCTAGGGCTGCCCGGAGGCTTTCAGCTTGTAATTTCCCCATGGAAAGTTTGTGAGGGTTTAAATACTACATTAAAGTATACCACAAGTAAGTAAGCTATTTCTTCATGGAATAGGCTCGGAGAAGAAGGTGAGGTTTCATGGCATTGTGGAATCCTTCGTGGGACCTCACACCTCTCCAACATGATGTAGCCCCCTTCCCAAAGGGAGTGAACATGAGAATACATCTTCATCTTCGCGTGCTTCGGTTACTCCTAGATCGAATATCTTACTTATGTTGTTTACTTTGTGATAGCCTTCATGCTTGAAGTTCTTATATCATCATCTAGGTTTCCTCACCTAGTTTGCATTTAGGAACACTTATATTCCGCAAAGCCTAAAACTTGCAAAAGATTATAAAGAATTTTGTGGAAAACTATTCCCCCTCTAGGTTAACCATCTTACCCTTTCAGATGGGCTTCTTAGTGGAGTGGGTAAGGATGATTATGAGAGGGATTACTTCGGTCAGATTTTCTATGAAACTGAATGGAGGCATATCGAATTCGTTTACACCCTCTAAGGGTTTGTGGCAAGGCGACCCGTTATCCCCCTACCTAATTTTGTTTTGTGTTGACGGTTTTTCTTGTCTACTTTGGAAGGAACATGCCTGAAATGAGATAAAGGGTTTGTATTTTGGAGTGTACACCCCCCATATAACACACCTTTTATTCGATGATGACAACATTGTTTTTTTGGAAACTACAGCGGATAGTATCCAGGCTCTCAAGTCAGTGCTACAAAAATATGAAGCGATCTCTGGTCCGAAAGTCAACCTCCAAAAATCTTCTAGATTTTTGGGCATGCATGTCAGGATGCCCGGAAGGAGGAGCTAAAACAGCTGAACAATATTGTCCAGGAAGCATCGACAGAACGCTACATGGGCCTTCCTACTATGGTGGGTCGGTACAAGGAGGGTGATTTCAAGCACCTGAGGGAGAGAGCATGGGGAAAGGTATAGGGCCTCAAAGGCTAGGGTTTATTGCAGGAATCCAAAGGTATTCTGACCTACTTAGTCCTACAGGCAGTACCGACCCACCCAATGACTTGTTTGAGACTATCTAAGAAAATGTGCAATTAGCTTCAATCAATCAACTCTGACTTTTGGTGGGGCGTGGAAGATGGGAACAAGAAGGTACACTAGACCAGTTGGGAGAAGATATGTATCAGTAAGAGGGAGGGGTCCTGGGATTTAGAGATCTAGAAAGTTTTAACCAAGCTCTTCTTGCAAAGCAGGGCTGGAGAATTATCACTCAACCAGACTCCCTCTGCTCTCGGGTTTGAGGGTTCGTTATTTTAAGGATGGAGATTTTCTGCAGGCGAGCTTCCCACATCATGCTTCATTCACTTGGAGAGGCATAGTGCATGGACGTCAGGTACTAAAGGCCTGATTGATATTTGTTGCTGGCCTACTTGATAGCCTGAAGGTAAAGCTATATATTTTGCTAACCTACTTGATAGTCGGGGTGCATGTTGGGATGAAAATAAAATCCGGCAGAATTTTTATGATGGAGATGTTGTAGATATCTTGCAAATTCCTATTTTGGGGGCTGGAACTAATGATTACCTAGCTTGGAATCATACAAAACAGGGTTTGTTCTTGGTAAAATCTTTTTACCATATGAAGATTCCGTTGAAGAAATAGTCTGAGGGGAGTGCTACGAGTTCTAGCTCATGCACATTGCATAGGGACTGGCTTAGCTTGTGGGACTCAGATATTCCAAACAAAGCGAGGGTTCATGTCTGGAGTTTGGCAAACAATGGACTTGCCGTTGGTTCAGAGCTGTTAAGGCAGTCGATTAAGGCGGGGGTTCAGTGCATTGCGTGTGGCAGGGAAGAGACAACTCTTCATCGGTTTTGGAAATGTCTGCACTCTATCTATGTTTGGGAAGCATTGCCACAGAAAGGTGAAGTCTCACTTCCCAAGCCGTTGGATGGGATGAGGAATCATCTTGAATTAAAGTGGTGTCTTCTAGAATGTTTTAGTACGTGATGTGGCTCGGTTACTATAGAGCCTGTTGGGAAACCCCAAGAGCAAGGTATGATGAGCACAACAACAATTTTTCCCTTAGTTGTAAAACCAAGGTTATCGAACCAGTAGGAGAAAGGAAACAACTCCCAAGGTGTTGCTAGTAACGTGGGACCTGCACAACACAACCACAATAATTTGTCCCAACTTACAGTGAGGTTGTTAAGCTCACCGGTTTGGATGAAAACAATGGATTAAACGTATAGTGTGGAAGAAAGTAATTGCTTATAGTAATTGCAGAAAGTAAACAGTAACTTCAGTAGGAAAGAATGGACAGGGATCCACAGTTCACTAGAGGTGTTTTCTCCATAAGATAAATAGCATGTTGGGTGAACAAATTATAGTTGGGCAATTGACAGATTGAGAATGCATGTACATGTCATGATGATCGCTATGAGATTCGTTTGGGCATTACAACATAATACATAGACTACAATTGATACGTCCAAAACGTATCTACTTTCTCGAACACTTTGCTATTGTTTTTCCTCTATAGTTGTGTGATTTGGATACAACTAACACGGACTGACGCTGTTTTCAGCAGAATTACCTTGGTGTCTTGTTTTTGTGCAGAAAATGAACTATCAGGAAAAATACCGGAAAATATGCCAAAAATTATATTTCACCAGAAGATCCACGGAGCCACAAGGGGAGACAGAGGGGAGGCCTGGGGGGCCAGACCCACCCCAGGCGCGGGCCCACTGACCCCGCGCCTGGGGGAGGTCTGGCCACCCCAGGCAGCTCCTCGGCCTCCCTCCGCGCCTATAAGTTGCCTTCTGACCTAAAAACTCAGGGTGGGTCGATAGTTTTCCAGAAAGAGTTCCGCTTCGCCGCCGCCAGGAGAAACCAAGATTCAGATCCAGAAACTCTGTTCTGGCACCTTGCCGGGATGGGGAATTTGGAGAGGATCATCGCCATCGTCATCACCAACGCATCTCCATCAACCACCGATGTTTCCATCATCCATGAGTGAGTAATCCCCCGATGTAGGCTTGGGGATGGTAGGGATTGGATGAGTTCTATCATGTAATTGAATAAGATCTGTTAGGGGCATAGTCCCTAGTATCTCTATTAGTGCTATTTGACTTTGTTGCAACCTGTTATGCTTAATGCTTGTCACCAGGGCCCGAGTGCCATGATCTTAGATCTGAACTTATTATTGAATCATTATGATAGTATTGTTTATTATCTTATCTGCAAGTTGTGTACACATATCATTGTTCGGATCCAAAGGCCCCAAAGTGACAATAATTGGGACAACCGGAGGGGATGGCTGTGGTGTGAGGATCACATGTGTTCATAAAGTGTTGATGCTTTGCTCCGGTGCTCTATTAAAAGGAGCACCTTAATTGCTAGTAGTTCCCTAGAGGCCCCGCTGCCACGGGCTGGCTGGACAGAAGATGTTGTGCAAGTTCTCATTACGAGCACGTATGACTATATTTGGAGCACATGCCTAGGATTGTTTAGTACTTGGATGCTTATTATTATTTATCTGCAATGCCCTAGTTCTTTGAAGTTACATGTTTAGACTCGTCCATGCAACGCCCGTCCATCCATCCCTATGCCTACCGCACTCGAATCCTACTGTTACCGTTACTGTTACTATTGCTCCTGTTTCACTATTGCTGTTGCTTTGTTGTTGCTACTACAAACTGTTGCTACTAATAAACTTCTATGAGCAAGAACTATTTATAGGTGCAGCTGAACTGACAACTCAGTTGTTAAGGCTTGCATGTATTCTTTGGCTCCCCTTGTGTCGAATCAATAAATTGGGTAATACTACCCGCGAAGACTGTTGCGATCCCCTACACTTGTGGGTCATCAAGACTATTTTCTGGCGCCTTTGCCGGGGAGCATAGATTTATTTGTAAGTTCACTTGGATCTATTATTGTTCACTGCTACTCCTTTCATCATGGGGAAGTCTCGTGATGGAAAGTTCCTTATTTTACCATCCACTACAAGAAGAGGTACAGTCCTAAACACCTCTGTTGCTCTTGATTCACCGTCTGTTATAAGTAAGCTTGTCACACCACCACCACATGCTCATGCTACACACACTGCTACTACTACTGAATTTGAAACTGCTTTTGATACTCATGATGTTACTTCTACTGTGCTTGATGCGAGTGGTTCATTAGGTCCTTTTCTAGATGCTACTATGGCTAGTCTAGAAATACCAAAACTCCTAGTGAAGACACTGTTACACCTGTTAGCTCACCTGAATCTAGTGAGAGTTTTGATATTAATGATTGTTACATAGAGCTCACTAATGAATTTGTTGAAGAGTGCCAAAATACTCATGGTGCTAGTGCTATTAAGAGTCTCCTTGCTAGACATACTATTATACCCAAGAAGTCCTATGATCCTAAGTTTGCCACCTCTCCCATAGACATTAAAGTTAAAGATTATGATTTCTCTCTTGATTTAGCTTATTTAGATATTGTTGAGAAAGAAACTTTTTGTGGTACTGAAAATGAGAGTGTTGTGGCTCATATGAATGAGCTTTCTACTATGAGTGCTTTGTTCTCTAAGGGGATGGATATGGTGTGAGGATCACATGTGTTCATGGAGTGTTAATGCTTTGCTCCGGTGCTCTATTAAAAGGAGCACCTTAATTGTCAGTAGTTCCCTAGAGGCCCCGCTGCCACGGGCTGGCTGGACAAAAGATGTTGTGCAAGTTCTCATTGCGAGCACGTATGACTGTATTTGGAGCACATGCCTAGGATTTTTTAGTACTTGTATGCTTATTCTGATTTATCTACAATGCCCTAGATCTTGAAGTTACACAAACTTCGGTGCTTCTAACAGGAACATGACTAACAACATCTTTATAAGGTGCATGGTACTTATTCCACTTCTTTTGGGGAATTTCTATGTAAGAGGTACAGTCCCAAACACAAGGTGTAGCTAAACTGACAACTCAGTTGTTAAGGCTTGCAAGTATTCTTTGGCTCCCCTTGTGTCGAATCAATAAATTGGGTAATACTACCCGTGAAGACTGTTGCGATCCCCTATACTTGTGGGTCATGAAGACTATTTTCTGGTGTCGTTGCCGGGGAGCATAGATTTATTTGTAAGTTCACTTGGATCTGAAACTGCTTTTGATGCTCATGATGTTACTTCTACTGTGCTTGATGTGAGTGGTTCATTAGGTCCTTTTCTAGATACTACTATGGCTGGTCTAGGAAATACCGAAACTCCTAGTGAAGACACTGTTACACCCGTTATCTCACCTCAGGCTAGTGAGAGTTATGATATTAATTATGGTTACATTGAGTTCACTGATGATTTTGTCGAAGAGTGCCGAAACACACATGGTACTAGTGCTATGAAGAGTCTCCTTGCTAGACATACTATTATGCCTAAGTTATCCTCTGATCCTAAGTTTGATACTTCTCCCATAGATATTAAAGATGAAGATTATTATTTCTCTCTTGATTTATCTTGTTTAGATATTGTTGAGAAAGAACCTTTTTGTGGGACTAAAAATGAAAGTGTTGTGGCTCATATGAATGAGCTTTCTACTATGAGTGCTTTGTTCTCTGATGATTTTAAGATGCGCAAGTACTTTGTTGCTAAGATCTTCCCTTTTTCACTAAAAGGAGAAGCTAGGGCTTGGTTTAATAGATTACCTCCTGGTTCCATTGATAGCCCTGATTGCTTGATTGCTTCTTTCTTCTAGAAATATTTTCCTCCCAGTGCTAGACATGCTGCTTTGCATAGACTTTTTGATTTTAAACAGGGAGAAGAAGAGAAATTGCCCGAGTCATGGACAAGGTTCTGTGCATTGATTCATGCACATCCTGGATGTCCATTGCCTAAGAATGAGCTTCTTGATATTTATTATAATGGACTAACTGATGGTTCTAGGATCTACCTAGATATCTTTGCTAATTGTGTTTTGAGGAAAAGGATTCCTACAAATGCTGAAGAATTAATGAACAAGATAAGCAAGAATTATGATGATTGCACTTCAATTGAGCTGAATACACCTGAGCCTATTATTCCTGAACCAGTTGTTCCTGAACCAATTCCAACACCAACAACAAAGAAGAGGGGAGTTATTGCAAAATGATGAAGTGATGAAGGAAGCTAAAAAGTGTCTAAAGGAGAAAGGTATTAGAGCTGAAGATGTGAAGAATCTACCTCCTATAGAAGAATTATGTAAGCCAATTCCCTACTCATCTACTATTGAGGTAAACTCTCTCCAACACTTTGATGAAGGTGATATTCCTTATGGCAAGCCTCCTGATCAATGCTTAGAGGAACTTGACATTTTTATTGTTAAATAAGGTAATTTTAATAAACAAGTTTAGAATCATTTATTGGAAAACTCTAGAGATATTCATGAGTTGATAGATATTGTAGAAAGAACTTCCAATGATATTAAAATACTTTGTAAACACTTTCAAATGGTTCAAACCCAACTTGATCAACTTGCTAAGGTGCAAAAGGATATGCTAGTTAATGCTTTAGGAAATAAACATGCTTATGGAATTAAAACTAGGAGTGGTGCAGCTACTCAAGATCCTTTATATCCTGAATGACACCGTAAAAGAATGTAGTAGGATTCCCAACAAGGTGAGGATAGTGGTAGTCCTCGTAAGAGGAAGAAAAAGAAAGATAAGAAAGTTGAGGAACCACTTGAACCTGCTGTAGATCCTAATAGTATATCTGTCTCTGATGCTGAAACTGAGAGTGGTAATATTGATGAGTCTCCTGATAAGGAGGAAATTGAGGAAGAACCTGAGAAACACACTAAGAACACTAGGTACACAAAGGAATATTTTATTGCTAATAAACATGGTAAAGAGAGAGAACCTTGGGTGCAAAAACCTATGCCTTTTCCAGGTAAGAAACACAAGTCAAAGGAGGAGGAACACTGCAACAAGTTTTGTGAGTGGATGAAACCTTTATTCTTGCAAATTCCTTTGACTGATGCTATTAAGTTGCCTCCTTATTCAAAGTATATGAAGGATATTGTCTCTAATAAAAGGAAGATTCCTAATGAAGAGATTTCTACTCTACTTGCTAATTATTCCTTCAATGGTAAGGTTCCAAAGAAACTTGGTGATCCAGGTATACCAACTATTCCTTGCTCCATTAAGAATAATTATGTTAGAACTACTTTATGTGATTTGGGAGCTGGAGTTTGTGTTATGCCTTTTTATCTCTATAAGAGGCTCCAGCTAGAAAAGTTGATAGCAACTAATATATATTTGCAAATGGCTGATAAGTTAACTACTATCCCTGTTGGTATATGTGAGGATGATCCTGTTCAAGTTGCTCATAATTGCATGGTCTTAACTGATTTTGTTGTGCTTGAAATGCCTGAAGATGATAATATGTCTATTATTCTTGGGAGACCTTTTCTTAATACTGCAGGTGCTGTCATCAATTGCAATCAAGGAAAAGTAACATTCAATATTAATGACAAAGAGCACACTGTCTATTTCCCCAAGAAGGTTGTTAAGAGCTATTGCCTGAATTCTATTGAAAATATTGAAGGCATCAAGGTTGGAGAAATTTATTGTCCCATTCCACAAGAAAATTTTGAAATTATTATGATTGGGACCATTGCTATCAAGTATGAGGTAACATAATCACCTTGTGGAATGCAAAGTTTTGTTTCATATAAGATTGTTTTGGTAACAAGACTTGATCAACCTTGTTAACGAAAGGATTTTAATGAACAAAATAATGTTTCCACTGTGGTTATTCTTGCTTTCTTTTTCCTTTCTCTTTCCTAGTCTTTGCTTTAGCTTTAGTTTTGCTACTTGTTTGCTTGTTTGAGTTTCTTAGAGCTCCTGAAGTTTGGCTTTTGGTTTGCTTTTGCTTCTTCTGAAAAAACTGTTTCTGCGAGAAAATCAATTTTCATACCCTGAAAATTGGCCAAAAATAAAGTTTTCCGAAAAATCACAGAAAATTCAAAATAAATTTTTCCTCGAAAAAAGGGGAAGAGAGGTACCAGAGGTGACCCAGGGGGCCACCCCTAGGCCCCACACTTGTGGTAGGTGCGGGCCCACCACTGGTGGCGCCTAGGGGGGGTCTGGCCCACCTGGGCCCCTCCAGGCTGCCTCCTCAAAGCCACCTTCTTTCTCTCTCCCGAAAACACCAGAAAACTTGCTCAAGCTCAATTTCTTGCTGTTCTAGCTCGCGATTTTCGATCTCCTTGTTCAGCCCATCTCAAGTGCTGATTTTTGGAGGGATTGCTCCTTGGTATGTGCCTCCTCCACTTGTCTAATTATATTTGTGATTGGTAGATTGTATCTTGAGTATTTTGATATTGTAGGTGACAGGTTGTTTGAGCTTGCATGCTTTTTCTATGCTTAGAAACTTTGTGTTGATGCATGTGTAGTCCTCTAGCAAGTTCCTATAGTAGTTGCTCATCATTTATCAACTTAGAAATCACTTGGTTTGATGGTTGTCTAAAAATTTCAGCAAATAAGATGAGTGCTTATTCACTGAATCAATATGAATTGATGGTGCATGAGCCAATGAAGGTTCATCGTGAGGAGACAGATTTTCCCTCCATATACCCATGCCATGAATTTATGAGAGCTGCGGGGATTCTCCAAGATTTTCAAACTTTGGTTACAAATGCAGGGTTAGAGCACTTTGTTGAAGGTGAACCAATCCAATATGTTAAGCTAACCATGGCTTTTGTGCACGACTTCCATTTCACTTGGTCCACTTCTAATCCCATGGTCCATTACAAAATATATAATATGCTTGTCAACCTGCCTTTTGATGATTTCTGTGCAGCAATTAGAGTACCTTAGTGGGGATCTTGTGAGAAGATCAAGGAGAGGCCCAAGTCACTTGTTGATTTGTATGCTGAGATTTTCCACGGTTTCTACTTCTCAAAGGAAAGTGGTAAAATTCATAACATCCAGCTCCTAGCTATTAGATACTTTTCCTATTTCATTACCAAGTGTGTTCTTGCTAGAAAGACTGCTAGAAAGTTGTCTTCTTTTGATCTAGCTTTTATTGCAGCTGCTCTGGGTAGGAATAGTTCCTATAGTTTGGGTGCTTTGATAGCTCACCGTCTCACCACCAACCGTGAGAAGGGTGGAATTTGTGGAGGTATCATTGCTTCTAGTTTGCTAGCTTTCCATGGTTTAGAGCCTCATTATTCAGATTTTCAGTTTTCCATAGAGAGGCTTGATATTGAATCCATGATTCAGCATGGTTTTGTTTCTTTGGGGGCTAATGTGAGAAGTTTTCCATATGAACTATCTTTTGTCCAGCAAGGTAGAAGAAAATGTAGGAGTGAGAAAATAGTTTATTTGCCTGCACCTGCTTTGTTTAACTTTGATAACAGGCAAGGATGGTCACTTACGGAGGAGGAGGTTGACACATATATTGGGGAACTCTCCCAACAAGAAGAGAATGTTGAATAGGATGCCAAAGACAATTCGGTTCAGCCCTCCAACTTGGGAGAGTCTTCATACCAGCAGCCCTCATTTGATTGGGGCGCGTCTTCTTCTTCATCACAGGTGCCTGACTATGATCATTCCTACGATGACCCACCAGCATGGAGTTACTATCCGCGCTATTGAGCCCCACTTAGGCCAAAAGCCTAAGCTTGGGGGTAGGTACACCGCCATCACACTCATTTATATATCATGTTCAGTCGGTTCTTTGTATATCCATTTGTTTCGCTTTCTTTTTGGTTCTTTTTGCTGCTTTCTCAAAAACCCCAAAAATACCAAAAATATTTTCGTTGTTTCTCTTCGTTTGTTTCTTTGTTTCTTTGCTTTGGTTTGCCTTAAAAGAAAAATCCAAAAAGATTTTGCTCTGTTGCTTTGCTTTGTTTGCTTTTTTGCTTTGTTTGGTTTTTCTTTGTTTGCTTGTTTCTAAAAAACCGAAAACACCAAAAGTATTTGTTGTTCTTCGCAGGGTTCAGCCGTCCTCAGTGGATAATTGTTTTCATGTTAATTATTCAAGTCACACAAGTGAAGGGCAATAATGAAGATTAAGACAACTCGAGGTGTGGTAAGAGACTGGTAACAAACTCTATTTTTTTAATTTTTGTCATATACTCATCATTGTGAGCATGCTTAGCCTATTTGTGTAAGGTGTATGTCATTATGGATGCTTAGTAGTTCTTGCTTGTCTATGATTAGATCCAGCTTGCTAATAGTTTGTAGCATGTCATATGAATGTTTGTTTACATTGTTTTATTCATACTTTGGTATGATATTGTGGTATCCTCCTTTGACTGTTCATGTGAATCGACTTGGCACATGCTCACGCATGCATATGAATAATCAATAGTCAGTAAGCCTCGATGATTTATTTTGCCCCAGAGTTCTTGTATCACTTTCATGCCATAGTTAGTCCTGTTTTGTTGCAAGCATGATTATGACAGCTATTGCTCTCTCGTTTGCCGCTCCCTCTCTATTGCTAGCCTTCACTTGCACTGAGTATGTGCTCTACCTGTGCTTCCAACTCCCCAAAAACAATATTGCCAGCTGTGTCCATCATATCTACCTATTAGCATCATTTGCTATTTCAGTGCATATTCTATATGCTGTGTTTTCTTCCAAAATAAAATGTTTGTCTGTTTTGAGAAAGTTAGTTAGTAAAGCTCTCACGAACTTGATGGCACACTTTATTCTTTGCGCTTAATAATCCTGAACCATTATGACTAGTCCATGAAAAGTTATATGCTTGCTTATTATATACCGGGAGTCAGCAGAACCGTGCTATCACGGGGAACGCTTTCAACACTTTTTGGATATCTCATCTAGTTGATTCCTTGATCTTTTGTTTATGGATGTCAACGATGTGAAATAAAAGGGGAAGTTGTTAGTTCATGGAGTTTATACATTGTGTTAGAGAAACGCCTGGGCCGCTAGCCTTAGGCATGCTTAATCATGGTGGAAACTTGCAGCATCACTATAATGAGCATCTATGAAGCTTCCTCAATAAAAATATATGCATATGGTAAATAAAAAGATTGTTGAGATGCTCATTGTATGCTTGCCTTGTCATTTTGTTTATGGGAAAGCTCCTGTACCATGTGCAAGGGGTACCCCGTTGGCGGTTCTCGATGATATGCATGTATTTACAATGACAAGAACTTTCAGGTGACCAAAGTTGAGTAGCATGCGGAGCGACCCTCGTACTCAAGGGACTTGGGATTTCCTGTAACACCCTCGCCTGATAAGGCTGAGTTCATGTGTATAGTGCCAATCCCCGGATCGGTTCACTGGCACACACAGTACAAAATGATACCAAATATAACTGTGCATCATAAATACAACGAATATGATCCAGAATTTACATTATTTATTCAAGTACATAGCGGAAAACGAATACAAGGTAGATCTCCATCCTCCAAATGTGCCACAGGCGAACAATTGTTGAGTGGAGTCTCGTGACCTATGAACGATCACTCAGATACGATATAACTTGCAACATGAAAGGTTGCAGCCACGAATGGTCAATACTTTGAATGTATTGGCAGGTGTCACTAGTATATGGATATAATTGGAATCTATCAACTACATGCATATTTGGCTAAGTGGAGTTTCAGGCTCATTTGCATAAAGCAATAGTTTTATCCTAACATTTCCAAATAGTTTTAATCTTTTCTGAAAATTGTCTGAACACATTGGTCAACACCAAGTACTCATAATCCCTTGTTCAAACCATCAAATTTTATTAAGAAATTGGAATGTCGAGATCATCCATAAACTTCAGGCCTTAGTTGCTCAATATTGTCCATAACCGGGGACACGGCTAATCGATTAGATTTATATCTTCTGCAGAAGTTGTACACTTTACCCACACGACACAATCTCGCCTTGACGCCACCAGTGGCCGCTAGTTTAGTGCACACCAATTGGTATACCGACAGATCGAGAATGTGACGAAGTCTTTCCATAGAAGTCCTCCCATTACACAATACTAGCACGTCTAACAGGCATCAATGCAAGGATATAACCTCCAATACACAATTCTAGTTAACCTGAAGATATACCAATGCAAAGGGTCTTCCGCTATGTAATTAACCAAGCCAGAGCCCATATTGTCATGTGGTTGTACTGGAAGCTACTGTACGAGAATCATGTCAAATCTCTATGACGCCTAGGTGGTCTTCTTCCAGTGCACACACGAGAGAGGTAGCCAAAGATATAGTCCTCTTTGTTGCCACTTCTTCCAAACTCAACAACAACAATATTCCACCCAGGTGATTCATTAAGTACTTGTTTTATTACATAAAACATAGCTTTTCCAATACCTCATAATACTCATGACATGATATTCCACCCCGAATCTATAGCAAGGCTAAGCATACTATAGCTACAATGTTTCCACTAAGCAAGATACAAAAGGGGTATCCTAAATAGGACATAGCATAGCATAACACATAGTGCAAAATATTCCTACACATGCACTTCTACTAAAAACAACTACAATGCATAGGAAAAATAATAGGACAATTATGATAGTGCCACTTGCCTTTTAGTTGATGTAGTCGTTCAAACAATCCTCACAATTGCAATCGTTGCACTCGTCACAATCAAGATAGTTGCACTCCCCGTAATCTATCAATCAAACAATTGCATAACAAACACACCAATCAAAATAATGCAATTATGCACAATACAACAAAACAATGATGAACAAATACATGCATGACGATTTAATAAGTCATAATGGTTGTAATTAGTTCCCTGAACATTACTACATCACATGATGCATGCAGGAGATCATTTAATGCAATAGGATATTTATTATTAATACTTGATTGCCAATCTAGGGGTTTTAATAGTTCTGTTGAAACTTCTGTACTAATTGCCGTATTAAATTTGGGTCTAGGGTGTTCTGGATAGAGGACATTATTACTAACCAGTAGCAATTGGATTCAACTTAATCGGAGTTATAAATCTTTTCTTAGAATTTAAATAGTGTTTAATGGATTTTAAATCATTTAAAAAAATTCTGTTTTCTAAAAATCAAACTAAATACAGATCTGTAATCTACACGATAATGTGATTCCAGGGACATAATATTCATATTTTTCCGAGTTATAAATTATTTACTATGAATTTAATACTCTAAAAGTACATTAAAACTATTTAAATCACTACAGCAATTCTACACTGCAAAATTTGTATCCAACAACATATTAATGTTTTATATGAAATTATGAATCCATAGACACTTTATTTGTATTTTTATGATATACAGATAATTTTCTATGATTTATTTAGTCCAAATTCTCCATTAAACTATTTAATTTATTACAGTAAATATGTACTGTAAAATTGTATATAAAGGTATTTTAATATTTTACACAATTTTCTGAATCCAAAGGTATATAATTTGTATTTTTCTGATCAATATTCAATTTTATATGAATTTTACAAGTTCTGCATATATTCTGGCTATTTAAAAATGGATTTACACAATCAGCAGATAGCACGACACATGGCACGCTCTGATTGGCTGCGCGTGCTGAGTGGGCGCTGACGCAGCGTCGTTGATGCAAACGGCCAAGTGGCGCGCTGTGAGTGGCTGGTACCGGTTCAGGAAAGAGCTTCTAATCTGGGCCGTCAATGGAAGATCGCACGGTGGACGACAGATCTGTCCTGGAGCTCACCGGTGGGCGGCGACGGGCGGCAGCGAAGGATCAGACGATGGCGATGGCAAGCACTTCGACGGTCCCTGGCAACGGTGATGTAGTCCACGCGAAACGGGAGTTGGCGGCAAGCTCTAACGTGGACTTGGCGGCGACTGGGGCTCCCTCGGGCACCGGTGCAGTGCGGCTGGCGGTGACTGGCGGCGGTGGCACCCCGGCGAACAATCCATGGCGTTCTAGTGCTCCTGCCATAGGGCAAACGACACGGGGTGAGGCGGTGAAGGATGGGGAAGAGGATCAAAGGGAGAAGGAGTGGCGCGGGGTGACTTCACCGTCGAAAACGAGGTCAATCTGGAGCTCCCAGTTCCGGCAATGGTGGGGCGAGATCAGGATCCGAGCATGGCGGCTCTAGGGTTCGAGAAAGCAAAAAAAAGCACACAACGATGCGGGAAAATAAATAGAGGGGTATATGCGTGGTTGGGGCAACAGAATCAAGCGTATTCAACGCGGATTCGGTGGGGGGATCAACCTGGAACCACGTTTGTTCTCTCTGTCGCGAGGAAGAAGGGGGACAGGGTGGGACCCGGTCGTCAGCGAGAGAGTGGGGAAGCGGGCTGCTGCTGCTGCTGGGCCGGCCTGCTAGCTTGCTAGCGCACGGGGTAGAGAGCGGCGATAGCTAGGGAGAGGAAGGCTGGCTGGGCTGGGCCTGGCCGGGTAGAGTAGGTTAGGTTTTTTTTTCCTGTTTCCTGTTTCTTTTTCTGTTTTTAGTATTCGTTTTGTAGATTTAGTTTTATAGCTCCAACAGAGTGATTCGAATTTCTAAATTTTTGTAAATTCAAAATACACCTAATAAACTTTACGGTCCATAGTTTTGGTCAAAAACAAAATGACAAGATTGCCATTATGCATATATTGCATTATATTGCCACTTCAGGGAAATTCACAAAAAGGGTTTAAGGTTTGATAATTTTACAAATTATTTTTAGGACATATAGGGAGACTTTATTCCTGTCCAATAAAATATATATTATTAGATATAACCCCATTAACAGAATTTTGGGGACTCGAATTAGGGTTTTTACACAAGAGTTTTGTATGAGGGTTTGCATGAGATGCCATGATGAATGAAATGCATTTTTTTTTGAAATCCAAAATTCTAAAATCCTGGGATGTTACATTTCCAGTCTATGGTCTATTAAGCATATAATTCAGAGTGGACCTCACTTTCACCTTAACCACATGAAGATTCCTATGATAGGGGCAATGAGAGCTCAAAGCTAATGAGTACCTTCCTCTCAGCATTGGGAAGCCTTTCAAACCTTTCAAAACCGTTTTCACAACCTTGTTGGGTACCACTTATTCTATGAGCACCTTCTTGAGAGCATAGTTGTCATTCTTGTGTTTGTTCCAAAACTTGGTTAATTATGTCATGACTTTGATGCTTGTATCTCTAATATCTTTACTTCTAGTCTTCATATGAAGTTCACAGGTGCCTCAGCATTTATATTGTGCTCTTCAAACAAAGGAAAGCGAGATACCACTCTATCATACCTTATTATGAGCATTGCAATGTTGCTTATGTTTATGTTTCATGCTACTTATTATTATTGAGTTGGTTTCTCTTCATAGCTTGCAATGACTATTGAATAGACTTAGTTGCATACTCTTTATTATGAATTGTCTAAGCATATACTCCTGTGATGAGAATATATACATCATATGAAGCAAAGTGTTCGTGAAATTTCTTTTATCGCACTCAGTTTTCAACTGAATTGCTTGAGGACAAGCAATAAGCTAAGCTTGGGGGGAGTTGATATGTCCAAAACGTATCTACTTTCTCGAACACTTTGCTATTCTTTTTCCTCTATACTTGTGTGATTTGGATACAACTAACACGGACTGACGTTGTTTTCAGCAGAATTACCTTGGTGTCTTGTTTTTGTGCAGAAAATGAACTATTAGGAAAAATCCCGGAAAATATGCCAAAAATTATATTTCACCAGAAGATCCACGGAGCTAGAAGGGGAGACAGAGGGGAGGCCTTGGGGACCAGACCCACCCCAGGCGCGGACCCACTGACCCCGCGCCTGGCCACCCCATGCAGCTCCTCGGCCTCCCTCCGCGCATATAAGTTGCCTTCTGACCTAAAAACTCAGGGGGGTTTGATAGTTCTCCAGAAAGAGTTCTGCTCTGCCGCCTCCACAAGAAACCAAGATTCGGATCCAGAAACTCCGTTCTGGCACCCTGTCGGGACGGGGAATTTGGAGAGGATCATCGCCATCGTCATCACCAACGCATCTCCATCAACCACCGATGTTTTCCTCATCCATGAGTGAGTAATCCCCCGATGTAGGCTTGGGGATGGTAGGGATTGGATGAGTTCTATCATGTAATCGAATAAGATCTATTAGGGGCATAGTGCCTAGTATCTCTATTAGTGCTATTTGACTTTGTTGCAACTTGTTGTGCTTAATGCTTTTCACTAGGGCCCAAGTGCCATGATCTCAGATCTGAACTTATTATTGAATCATTATGATAGTATTGTTTTAATTGATCTTATCTGCAAGTTGTGTACACATATCATTGTCCGGATCCAAAGGCCCCAAAGTGACAATAATTGGGACAACCGGAGGGGATGGCTGTGGTGTGAGGATCACATGTGTTCATGGAGTGTTAATGCTTTGCTCCGGTGCTCTATTAAAAGGAGCACCTTAATTGCTAGTAGTTCCCTAGAGGCCCCGCTGCCACGGGCTGGCTGGACAAAAGATGTTGTGCAAGTTCTCATTACGAGCACGTATGACTGTATTTGGAGCACATGCCTAGGGTTGTTTAGTACTTGGATGCTTATTATTATTTATATGCAATGCCCTAGTTCTTTGAAGTTACATGTTTAGACTCGTCCATGCAACGCCCGTCCATCCATCCCTATGCCCTACCGCACTCGAATCCTACTGTTACCGTTACTGTTACTATTGCTCCTGTTTCACTGTTGCTGTTGCTACTACAAACTGTTACTACTGATAAACTTCTATGAGCAAGAACTATTTCCAGGTGCAGCTGAACTGACAACTCAGTTATTAAGGCTTGCAAGTATTCTTTGGCTCCCCTTGTGTCGAATCAATAAATTGGGTAATACTACCCGCGAAGACTGTTGCAATCCCCTACACTTGTGGGTCATCAGCAATCCAACTGCATCTATGACTAATAATCCACCTTCAGGTTATCATCTGAACCCCTTTCAGTATTAAGTTGCAAGCAACGGATAATTGCATTAAGCAAAGTGTGTAAAGTAAACAATACAATTTCCCTTGGACAAAGGATTGTTGTTTTCTCCCTAGTAGAAATAGCACATCTACAACCTTAGAGGTTTTTGTCACTCCCCCATATTACTAGAAGCATGAACCTACTATCGAGCATAAATACTCCCTCTTGGAGTTACAAGCAAGTACTTGGCCAGAGTAGCTACTAGCAATGGAGAGCATGCAAGATCACTAACAACATACACATGATAGAATCAATAATCAATCTTGACGTAGTACTCAATATCCATCGGATCCCAACAAACACAACATATATGATTACAAATAGATGATCTTGATCATGATACACAGCTCACAAGATCTAAACATGATAGCACAAAGAGGAGAAACAACCATCTAGCTACTTCTATGGACCCATAGTCCAAGGATGAACTACTCACGCATCACTCTGGAGGCTGGCATAGGGATGAAGAAGGCCTCCGGGGTGATCTCCCCTCTCCGGCAGGGTGCCGGGAAGAGCTTTAGATCCCTCCCGATCTAGGGACAATGGTGGATGATACGTCATAAACGTATCTATAATTTTTGATGCTCCATGCTTGTTTTGTATCAACTTTCTTATGTTTTGTCTACACTTTGAGGCATTTTTATACATTTTATGGAACTAACCTATTGACAAGATGTCGGATTGCCAGTTGCCTGTTTTCTGCTATTTTTGGTTTTAGAAAAGTTAGTAAAGAAATATTGTCAGAATTGGACGGAACAAAAGCTGAAGTCAATATTTTACCGGAGTGAAAACAGAGTCCAGAGGGGGGACGAAGAGGCTCCACAGGGCGGCCGCACCACCCCTTGGCGCAATCCCACCCTAGGCCGCACAAGGGCATGGTGTGGGCCCCTAGCCCTCAACCGACCTCGCCCCTTCGCCTATATAAACACCCCGATGCAGAAACCCTAGGCACACGATCAGAAATCCACGAAATAGTCTGTAGCCGCCGCCACCATCATCCCTAGATCGGGGGGATCTGAAGCTATTCCCAGCACCCTGTCGGAGGGGAGAGATCATCCTGGAGGCCTTCTTCATCACCATGCCAGCCTCCGGAGTGATGCGTGAGTAGTTCACCCTTGGACTTTGGGTCCATACAGTAGCTAGATGGTTGTTTCTTCTCCTTTGTGCTATCAAGTTTGGATCTTGTGAGCTCCATTCATGATCAAGATCATCTATTTGTTATCCTACATGTTGTGTTTGCGGGGATCCAATGGATATTGAGATACTATGTCAGATTGATAATTCATTCTATCATGTCTATGTTATTTGTGATCTTGCATGCTCTCCGTTGCTAGTAGATACTTTGGCCAAGTAGATGCTTGTAACTCCAAGAGGGAGTATTTATGCTCGATAGTGGGTTCATGCCTCTAGTAATCTGGGAGAGTGACATAAACTTCTAAGGTTGCAGATGTGCTGTTGCTACTAGGGAGAAAACAACAATCCTTTGTCCAAGGGCAATTGTATTGATTACTTTACACACTTTGCTTAATGCAATTATCTGTTGCTTGCAACTTAATACTGGAAGGGGTTCGGATGATAACCTGAAGGTCGTTTATTAGTCATAGATGTAGTTGGATTACGGTATATGTATTATGTTGTAATACCCAATCAAATCTCGTAGAGTTCAAGATGTATAGTATATGCATTGTTATGCATTCTCAATCTGTCAATTGCCCCGCTGTAATTTGTTCAGCCTCTAGTGAACTGTGGACCCCGGTCCATTCCTTACCATTGATATTCCATCTACTGTTTACCGTTTACTTACTACAAGCAATTACTATCTTCCGCACTATACATTTAATCCTCTGTTTTCAGCAAACTAGTGAGATTAACAACCTCATTGTAAGTTGGGGCAAAGTATGGTGGGTTGTGTTGTGCAGGTTCCAAGTTGCTAGCAACACCTTGGAGTTGTTTCCTTACTCCTACTGGTTCGATAACCTTGGTTTCATAACTGAGGGAAACTTGCTGCTGTGTGACGTCTACACACGCTTCTATTCTTGTAGACAGTGTTGGGCCTCCAAGTGTAGAGGTTTGTAGAACATCAACAAATTTCCCTTAAGTGGATTACCCAAGGTTTATCGAACTCAGGGAGGAAGTGGTCAAAGGTATCCCTCTCAAACAACCCTGCAATCAAGATACAATTAGTCTCTTGTGTCCCCAACACACCCAATACACTTGTCAGGTGTATATGTGCACTAGTTCGGTGAATAGGTAGTGAAATACAAGTGATATGGATGATTATAAGTGGTAATTGCAATCTGAAATAAAGATGGTAGCAAGCAACAACGCTAGAAAAGAGCTTGATGTGGAGGAAGAGATTGAAGGCCCTATACTCCCCGGCAATGGCACCAGGTCTAGTTGTAAACGGTGTTTCAATGCTTAGAAACAAGGCCTAGGGATCATACTTTCACTAGTGGACACTCTCATATAAATATCTTCTCTTCATGATACTACTCTGAACTACTCTCCGGTTGGACAACTCTAATCCATGGTAGGGCTATAACAGCACACCTCAAAGTTTGCATTCCCCATCTAGATAACCCCACACTGCCACCTTGAGCACTAGATGGTTCCAACAAACACCACAATTTCATAGAGACTGATGACTCCTTGGTGGCGCCAGAGAACTTGGTGCTTGATGTGGAGTCTTGTTGGGAACCCCAAGAGCAAGGTGTGAATCAGCATAGCAGCAAGTTTTCCCTCGGTAGAGACTGAGGTTATCGAACCAGAAGGAGGAAGGAAACGTCACACAAGTGTTGAAAGCAACGCAGAGACCTGCACGACACAAACTCAAGACTTTGCCCCAACAAATCAGTGAGGTTGTCAAGTTCACCGGTTTGCTATAATAAAGGATTAAACGTATGGTGTGGAAGGTAATGGTTTGCAACAATTAAACAAGTAACAGTGGAAGATGTATCAATGGTAAAGATTGGACCGGTGTCCATAGTTCACTAGAGGTGCTCTCCTTAGATAAACAACATGGCATGAAGGGTAAACAAATTACAGCAGGGCAATTGACTGGAACTGAGCAAGGCATAACAATGCAATTACTAGTCAGAAAGATCCTATGAGATTCAATTGGGCAATACAACAAGATACATAGACCGCTATCCAACTGCATCTATGACTAGAAGTCCACCTTCAGGTTATCATCCGAACCCCCTCCAGTATTAAGTTGCAAGCAACAGACAACTGCTTCAAGCAAAGTGTGTAAGGTAAACAGTCCACATGTTCCATGAACAAGAGACCGTTGTTTTCTCCCTAGTAGCAACAACACATCTACAAGCGAAGAGATTATTGTCACTTCCCTTGGAAACTAGAGGCATGAACCCACTATCGAGCATAAATACTCCCTCTTGGAGTCACTAGCAACTACTTCGCCAAGATAGCTACTAACAACGGAGAGCATGCAAGATCACAAACAACACAGACATGATAGAATCATAAATACAAAACCATTAATCAAACCAACATAATAATCTCAATATCCATCGGATCCCCGCAAACACAACATGAATGATTAAAAATAGATCAGATCTTGATCATGAACGGAGCTCACAAGATATATACATGAAAGCACAAAGGACGAGATACAACCATCTAGCTACTACATGGACCCATAGTCCAAGGTGGAACTACTCACGCATCATACCGGAGAGAAGGCCTCCGGGATGATCTCCCCTCCAATAGGGTGCCGGGAAGAACTTTAGATCCCCCAGATCTAGGGACGACGGCGGCGGCTACAGACGGTTTCATGGACATTTGATCGGGTGCTTAGGGTTTCTGCATCGGGGGCTTCTTTTAGCCAAAGGGGAAGGCCGAGGAGGCGGCCAGAGGGGCCACACCCCTCCCAGGCACGGGCCCACCCCTGGCCGCGCCTAGGGGGGTCTGGCTGCCCTGGCCCGCTTATCCGTCTCCCCTCTAGACTTCTTGTTCCCCACGGAAAGTAATTGACTTTGACGTTTGTCCCGTCCAATTCCAAGAATATTTCTTTACTAACTTTTCTGAAACCAAAAAGAGCAGAAAACAGGCAACTGGTACTGTGGCAACTTGTTAATAGGTTAGTACCAGAAAACATGTAAAAAGCACGTCAAAGTGTAGACAAAGCAAAGAAAAGTAGATACTAAACAAGCATGGAGCATCAAAAATTATAGATACGTTTCCGACGTATCAGAGATAACCAACTCAAAATATAACTTATGATAAGTATTTATGTAATCTTTAGCCTAAGTGCCACACGGTGTGCACACTGTCACCTTCACACACGTGGGGATAGCCAGAGATTAATTAAAGCACTTGAGTAGCAGAGTATATCTACTTGATGACAAAGCTCATGACCATAATAAGATCACGCATAGAGAGAGAAATAGGGAGAGAGAGAGATGAACACATAGATACCGGTAGAGCCCTTAGCCTCGAGGGAGAACTACTCCCTCCTCATCATGGGAGTCAGCAACATCGATGGAGATGGTGGTGGAGATCGATGGAGATGGCTGGGGGCAATTCCCAGTCTCGGCAGGGTGCCAGAACAGAGACTTATGTCCCCCGAATCTCCTCTTTGGCGGCGGCGGCACTACAGGACTTTTTGTGGAGATCTGATCCGCGTACAGTTTACGTCTCGGGGAGACGTATATATAGGCGAAATTGCAAGGTCGGTGGAGCCTCGAGGGGCCCAAACCACGGGCTGGCGCGGCCAGGGGGACCCGCGCCACCCCTAGGTGTGGCCGCCTCGTTGCACCTCCTCGTCTCTCCTCTAGACTCTGTGTCTACTCTGGTAAATTATTGGCTTTGATTTTTGTCCCGTCCAATTCTAAGAATATTTCTTTTCTGGCTTTTCTGAAACCAAAAATAACAGAAAATAGGAAACTAGCACTACGGCATCTTGTCAATAGGTTAGTTCCAGAAAGTGCATAAAAATACCTCAAAGTGTAGACAAAACATAAAAAAGTCGATACAAAACAAGCATGGAGCATAAAAAATTATAGATACGTTTACGATATATCAATGTGCTCATCATATCTTCCTCTTGGGGTTCCCAACGAGCTCTACATATCTGAGCCATCGGTGGCGGCGGCTATAGACTTTTTCGTGGATTTCTGATCGGGTGGCTAGGGTTTCTGCCTCGGGGGGTTTATATAGGCGAAGGGGCAAGGTCGTTGGACGCCCAAGGGGCCCATACCATGGCCAGGCGAGGCCTAGGGGGCACACCTAGGGGTGGTTTTTCCACCTCGGTGCCCTCCTCCGTGTCTGCTTTGGACTCCGTCTTGTGTCGGAAAAATAGGAACTTCGGATTTGGTTTCGTCCAATTCCGAGAATATTTCTTTACTAGCTTTTCTGAAACCAAAAACAGCAGAAAATAGGAACTAACACTGTGGCATATTGTTAATAGGTTGGTTCCAGAAAATATATAAAAATTCCTCAAAGTGTAAACAAAACATAAGATAGTTGATACAAAACAAGCATGGAGCATCAAAAATTATAGATACGTTTACGACGTATCAAGCATCCCCAAGCTTAACTCCTACTCGTCCTCGAGTAGGTAAGTGATAAAAAGAATAATTTTTGAGGTGACATGCACCATCGCAATCTTGATCAAGATATTTGTAAAGCATTGATAGCTGGGATCAAAGTACTCTAACATAAGCATGAAAGATATATTTCTAACAATAAGACATAACAACTATGTTGCAACATGAAAGGTACACAAACAAAGTTCATGAATAACAATGCATTGAAAGACATTTGTTTAAGAGTGGTAATTAGCTTGTCCTTCATGGAATAGCAGAACATAAATGCATAGGACACCTTCAAAGTTCATAAGGGTGACTAGATACAAATAATTTAAGAACAAGCAATACCATAATTATGAATCAATCAACAAGTTTTGGGACAATGCACATTGAACTAAGAATGAAAAATATGCTCTCTTAATTGGTGCATAAAGATAGAGGATGGAGACTCCACAAAAATTAAAAAGATAGGCCCTTCATAGAGGGAAGTAGGGATTTCAAGTTTCATAAAGAGCTTCCAAAAAATATGGTACTTACTAGCTTTGAGCTCTCATTGCCCCTATCATAAGAATCTTGAAGTGATTAAGGTTAAAGTGACACGAATATGAGTATATGCTTGACAAGCTATAGGTTTAAAATATCATGCCCCTTGCGTACGAGTACCGAACCTCATGCTACTCAACTTTGGTCACAAGCAAGTTCTTGTCATTGTAAGTATATGTGTATCATAGAGAACTGCCAACGGGGTACCCCTTGCCCCATGACACAGGATCTATCCCATATCAAAATGACAAGGCAACAAACAATGAGCTTCTCAGCGATCTTTTTATTTGCTATTTGCATAGGTTTTTATTGAGGATGCTTCACAGAATGCTCATTATGGTTATGCTGCAAGTTTCCACCATGATCAGGCATGACTTAGGCTAGCCGCCCATGCGTTTCTCTAACACATATACAAACTCCATGAGCTTAAAAGCTCACATTTTAATTCACACCACCGGGATCCATAAACAAAAGAACATAATATCAACTAAATAGAATACGTGCAATGTCAAAAGCGTTCCCCATGACAGCATGGTTCTGTTAACTCCCAACTTATAATTTGCAAGCATATAAGCAACATAGATGGGCACAATGGTTCAAGATTATTAAGTGCAAGAAAATAAAGTGTGCCATCAAGTTTGTGAGAGCTTTAATTACTAATTTTCACATAACAAAAATTTAATTTGGAAGATAGATAAACACATGAATATACTTGGAATGGTGTAACACACCATGCGTAGGAATTTATAGTGGACTCTTTGGAATAACTTGGTTTCTTGGGAGTTGGATGCACGAGTAGAGATCATACTCAGTACAGGTGGAGGCTAGCAAAAGATTGAGAGCGACCAACTAAGAGAGCGATAATGGTCATAATCATGCAGAGCGACAAAACATTATTAATTAAAGCATAAAGTGATATCACAAGTCGAAAACTAAATGATCATAGAGGATAAGGTGACTGGTTCATAGTCATAACATGGTGTAAGCATGTGCCAAGTCAACCCAAATAAAGCATCAAAGGAGAATACCACAATATTATGCTTTTGTATGCTAAAACAACACATGATTCTTTCATGGCACATTAAGCATTCCGAATTGTATAAAACAAGTCATGCTAAAGCAATAATCACTAAGCATAAGGTAAAACCAACATCTAACATGACATGATAAAGTCTAAGTCACAGTCAAAACAAGCTTCTTTTTGTACCACCATAAGCATGAAACATTCTACTCTCTTCCAACACCAATCAACTTATTTGAAACAACTCACAAATATAATTATCAATAAAGATCAGAGAGCTTATCTCACCTAACTACAAAGAACAACTAAAAAGTTTAAGCAAAAATCATAAGAAAACTAAAGCTAAATGAAGTGCTAGCAAAAGAGAACACTCATAGAACAATAAGAGTGAAAACTAGAGTGTTCTAGGCAATGAAGAACTAGGTGTGACTTCTCCAAAATAGGTGTGTTGGGGTCCAACCAAATTATTACAGCAAACAAAACGAAATAAAACTAAAAGCAAAAACAAAGACGCTCCAAGAACAACACAGTAGTGCATGAAGCAAAAGATATATTGTTCTGGAAGAAAACTTGAGATTTTTATTGATGAAGAAGGGGATGCCTTGGGCATCCCCAAGCTTTGACACTTGTACCTCTTGAATATTTCTTGGGGTGACACGGGTGGCATCCCCAAGCTTGATCTTTTGTCCATACTTCATCTCATCATATCATTCTCTCCCTACACTTGAAAACTTCCTTCATACAAAACTTCACACAATCTTTATTAGCAACATTAGTGTATTCAAGATAATAAGCCTTTGGGCTCAGTTTAAAATCAAGTAAATCATCCATTAAAACATAAGCTACTATAGAAACTTTTTTTAAAATCTCAAGTGATCAAAGAGAACTAAAAAAGATTAAGAGGCAAATGCAAATAATGGCAGAAATGTGTCAAAACAGACCAGCAGGTAAATGCCGAGTTTTTTGAAAATCTTCTGTTGCTCAAATCAAAAAGTGCAAAACTAACGAAAGTTGGGTAAATACCAGGGGCATGCACACAAAAAGTTTCAGCTCAATCCGACGTACTAGGATTTTTCATGATTTTTTACAGTGAAGCACAGAAATCTGTTTCGGGATAGCAACTTCCCAAATCTTACTTTCCTCTCATTAGAGGATATTCTTGCCACAAAAACCACACAAAAATATAAGGAGATGTTATTACAGAGACAATAACTTCCAAGACTCAACAAAAGAAAAACTTACTGAAATAAAAATTGGGTTATCTCCAAGAGTGCTTTTTTTAACGCCTTTCAGCTAGGCACAGAAAGCAAGAATCAAGTATTTTCAAATGAAGAAGCATTAACATCAAATTTTGTTCCAATAAGAGAATCAAAAAATAGCTTCTCTCTTTTTCTAGGGAAGTGTTCTATACCTTTTTGAGTGGGAATTGATATTTAATGGTGCCTTCCTTTATGTTAATAATGGCACCAACAGTTCTAAGAAAAGGTCTTCCCAAAATAATAGGACAAGAAGCATTGCATTCAACATCCAAAACACAGAAATCAACAGGGACCAAGGTATGTTTAACCATAATAAGAACATCATTAATTCTCCCCATAAGTTTATTTTTAGCATTATCATCAAGATGGACATCCAAATTACAATTTTCCAATGGTGGTAAATCAAGCATTTCATAAATTTTTCTAGGCATAGTAGAGACACTAGCACAAAGATCACATGAAGCTTTGAAATCAAAATCATTCACTTTCATATTAATGATGGGATCCCAACCATCTTCTAATTTCCTAGGAATAGAAGATTCATGTTTCAACTTTTCTTCTTTAATTTTCATGAGAGCATTTGTAATATGTTTTGTAAAAGTCATATTCATAGAACTAGCATTAGGACTTCTAGAAAGATTTAGCAAGAACATAATTACTTCAGAAATATTGCAACCATCAAGGTCAAAATCAATATTATCATTCAAAGTAGTAGAACTATTGCTTCCCATATTTCAAAAAATTTCAGAATTTTTATTGGAAAAGGTTCCATTGGGTTTAGGCAATGTTGCAAAAGGAATGGGGACTTTAGGTGGCATGCTAGAATCAACATTACTAGTGGTGGTAATAGTACAAATTTTAGTCATACTATTATTTCTAGCAATTTCATCTTCTCTTTCCCACCGAGCATGCAATTCAGCTAACATCCTAACATTTTCATCAATTCTGACTTGAATGGCATTCAAAGTCTTGCTTTATTTAACATCATGAGGCATTACCTTTAATTTAAGAATTTCAACGTCATGGGCAAGGCTATCAACTTTAGAAGCAAGATCATCAATTTTTCCAAGCTTTTCCTTAATAGTTTTATTCAAAGCTGTTTTGTTTACTAATAAAATCCTTAAGCATGACTTCAAGTTCAGAGGGTGCACTTCTATTGTTGTTGTAGGAATTTCCATAAGATTTACCATTATTAGAAGGGTATGGCCTATAATTATTACCAAAATTGTTCCTATAAGCATTGTTGCTAAAATTATTACTTATAATGAAGTTCACATCAACTTGATCTTATTGAGCAACCAAAGAGGCTAAAGGAACATTATTTGGATCAATATGACCTTTTCCACTAACAAGCATAGACATAATAGTATCAATCTTATCACTCAAGGAGGAGGTTTCTTCAACAGAATTTACCTTCTTACCTTGTGGAGCTCTCTTAGTGTGCCATTCAGAATAATTTATCATCATATTATCAAGGAGCCTTATTGCAACACCCAAAGTGATGGTCATAAAGGTACCTCCAGCAACCGAATCCAACAGATTCCTTGAAGAAAAATTCAGTCCTGCATAAAAGGTTTGGATAATCATCCAAGTAGTCAGTCCATGAAAGAACATTTCTTAATCCCGAGTGTTTTATGTGTTAGATAACAATATCAAGGATTATTTAATGTGTGTTGAAGTGTTGTAGATCTCTCTAAGAAAAAAATAAAAGTATCTACCTTTGGGGGGCGGATAATCCGCCCACACCAGGGGCGGATAATCCGCCCTCCCTCTTCCCAAGCAGGCGCTAACCCCAGAAGGGGGGCGGAGTTTTGGCCTGATTTTCCGGCCACGCCGGATAATCCGCCCCTCTGGGGGCCAGATAGTCCGCCCCCCTTGCTCACTGTCACATCCCAAAATTCTCCTAATTTTGGAATGTGAAACAAATAAATAAGATTGATTGATTGACTTTGTTGAAAATTCTCAAAGAGAAGAAACTTTTTGAATAGAAAATCCTCTCAACCTTGAATTCAAAATCTTATATTCTTTTGTTAAGACCTAAGTAGCCATATAGGCAAAAGGGCATGGATTGATTATGGATTGTAGAATTGGTGTGCAAGATTTCAAAATGAAAATCATGAAGCATTCATAAGCATTTCATCCATGCAAAGTTCTCACAAACTGAATCCAAATCCTGGTATCTAAAATCCTATAGTTGATTTGCCCAAATGTTCCTAAAGGAAATTAAATTGACTTTATTAAATCCCACTATTGCTAAGGTATAAATTATTGCTAAATCATAGCCTAAAGAGATCCAATTAATACTACAAAATTTTAGAAACAAAATTGAGCTCATTTGGAGCTAGTATGAAAAAGTTATGGAATAAATACAAACACATGAAGATATAAATAAAATGAGATATACAAGGATTTATAAACCCACTATTTCCAAACTAGTAAAAAGATTACAAATTTGATTCTATAATGACCTATTCGATTTTCGAAAATTTTAGAAACAAGAATCATGTCATTTGGAGTTCGTATGCAAAAGATATGAGGAAAGCAAGTATAAAAAAAAACTAAACGGGCCGGCCCAGCCGGACCGACCCGACCGGACCGAACCGCACGCGCGCGTAAGTGAGGATCGTTTGGTTGCTCCGAAAACGGTGCAAAATCTGTTTTGTCTAACCTATCTCTACTCAAACTCTTATAACTTTTTATCTACAACTCCGAATTGACTTCCGTTTGTTTCTACTTGTTCCCTACTCCAATACCTATCTCCCCACCGTCCTAAATCCCCATATAAACTCGTGGAGCCACGGCTGTACGAGTTTCTATTCTCGAAATCCCGAATCTACATATGGCCGAATCTTATTTCGCTTTTTAACCCATCTAGACTTCGTTTTTTTGCCTTCGGCCAAAAAACGAAAGTTGAAGATCGCGTCGAAATCTTTCAATCCCGACAAACCGCACCTCTTTTCATCCACCACAGACGGAGAATTTCGCATCGCAATATTTCAGATCTTACGGTGTAAATCCAAGATGTACTCGCGGTCGTTTCTTCAAATCCAAATTCCTTTGGTGAGAAGGTAGGAATAATGATTCCCCACAACTTTCATGTTCTGAGTTTTTCAATTTGACCTACGGATTTGTCTCTCTAACACAGATCTGTTTCTTGTCTATTCTGAGCCAAAATCGGGTCAATCTCTTCTTCTAGCCACCGGATCCTATCCAGACGGTCGAGATCCAATCAAACCGGTTCATGCCATGTCGTCATCCCGATCAGCTTCCTCATCAATGTCACGTCAATGTAAGGTCAACATCTAGTCCCAGTCAGCATTCAAAGTCAACTGTCCAGTCAGCGGAATATTCCCTGGAATATTCCGTTCGAATTTAAAATTGCATATTATAGATCTAACTTGTAAAATTTATTAGAAATTCATACCACGTCCAAAAATTGCGTATAATATATCAAATTGAAGATAATTTCACGTAGAATCATCTTATCAGAATAGATCCAACTTTTACTGTACGTGGTTACTGCAGTAATTTAATTAGTTTTAATGGTCTTTTAGGTTAATAAATTCATAAGAAATTATCTGTAACTCCGAAAAATATGAATAATATATCAAATTGAAGCTACTGTAATGTACTTTAAGAATATCTGGTTGGATCTAGCCTTTGCAGATTATTTAACCCGTAGCAATTTAATTATTTTTTAATGGCTTTATAAATCATTAAATTCATAGTAAATTAATTGCTTGTCACAAAAATATAAATAATATACCGATAGAAAGCTGGTTCCATGTAGATCATCAATCTGCAAATGGTTCAGTAAAATACTATAAGGTTTCGCAGCAATTAAATAAATGGTTTAATGGCTTATTTAGAGTAATAAATTCATAAGAAAATAAATACTATTCAGAAAATTACAAATAATATGTCCCTGAAATCACAATTCCGTGGAGATTACAGATATAATTTTTGTTTGATTTTTAGGCAACAGAAACTGTATGAATCATTTAAAACCCATTAAACACTATTTAAATCATATAAAAAGATCTATAACTCCGATTAGGGTGAATCCAACGCCTACTGGTTCGTATTAACGTCCTCTATCCAGTAAACCCAAGAAACAAATTTAATTCTACAGTTAGAACAGGCGTTACAACAGAACTATCAAAACCCTTATATTGAAGTAATCATTAATAACAAGTACCCTATTGCATTAAATGAACTCATACATGCATCATATGATATATTAATGTTCATAAAACTAATTATAACCATTGTGTCATGTTAAATCATCATGCATGTTTTCTATCATCCTTGTTGTGTTTGCTATGTTTGCAATTGTTTTGATTGGAACTACCTTGTCCTCGTATTAGATTGTTCGGAGAGTGCGATTGCTGCGGAGAAATACAATCAACACCCATATTATCAACATAAGGCAAGTTACACCACTTGTTCATAATTTTGTCCCAGTTTTGCTTCTATGCATGTGATCTTCAAAATTCTGTAGTATGCATGTGTAGGATGATCTAGTAGAATTTTCCTTAGTATTATTTTACAAGTGCGATGATTTTGTAGTATGCCATGAGTAGCCCTATACTTAGGATTTTCCATCCTAATAGGTTATCCCTGTTTTGCTAAGTATTACTTGCTATGCTATATATACAAAGTACCGTTGGGGGGTTCAAAAGACAAAGAATTTTCTAAGTATAAAGGCTCTCTAGAGCAAACTTTTCTTCTCAAATCCACTTCAAAATAAAACTAAGTTTTCTTCTGGGCGGAATGGTTGTCTGGTCAACGAGTGAGATTTTGGTGGAGGACGGCCGCCCAGGAATCAAAGAAGTCTTCCATGTTTCAGAATTCAGAAGCTTCCAGTGCAACCACAATACATTATGGGCTCTGTCTTGGCCTAGTACTTAGTGGGAAACCTCACCTGGGTACCAACATTTGGGGGTTCTTGGCACGGTTGGATCCGGAAGGTAGAGGGGCTACTAAGGGAAAGCCTCGCCATGGTCTTGTCTGTAAAAGGACTTGATCGTGGATTGTGGGTAAAGTGCACAAACTCTCGAGAGTATTGCAATCTGATCGATCAGCCGTGTTCACGGAAACAGAACAACATTGAGCATCTAAAGGATGGAGCCTCTGAAGGATCTTCCTCTCTCTTTTCTAAAAACAAAGTTTTGAAACCCCATGGCGTGCGTAATATCGCCAATGGGTGGGAATTTGGGAACTTGGTGTGTAATATCCAAGTGACGCTTGGTGCGTAATATCCAAGTGTTTGGTTGTTTGGACACTTGGTGCGTAATATCCTCGTGTGCCACTCGACCTTATTTTATCCAAGCAAATGTTTACAAAGTAGGACAATCCTCTCTTCTTCTCTCTACTTAAAAAAAACTAGCTTTGAGCAAATGAACTCTACAGCCTAAACTAGCCTTGCATGTAGAGATAGTTTTTTTTTCTTTCCTTGGTGTAATTTGCCAATACATTCAAAGTATTTACCCAACTTGTTGGCTGCACGTTTCATGTGCAGAATTTCGGAGATCTTTGAAAGGTGCGCTAGGATCGCGGGTCTTCACTCAACCTGCCTGTGGCATTGATGGGACTCCAAGTTGTATTTATATCGCTTATGTTGTAATAATGTAAGCTCTGGATTATTCGATTCATGTAACAAAGACTTGTGTTTTACATGATATTTCATCGACTGTGAGTGCTAGCTATTGATCCAGGGACTAGCATGTTAATCACAGGGACTTAGGATCTTACTTGATTCGAGGTCACTACACTCACCGCCAAGGCGCAAGCCCCAGAGAGGGGGCGGAGTGTTGGCTGGACTTTTCGACTTGGCCGGATAATCCACCCTAGGAGGGGGCCGGATTATCCGCCCCCTCAAGATCTTCGCCAAGTCACGCAGGCGCCAGCCCCAGAGAGGGGGCGGAGTTTCTCCCGGAAAATCCACTATTGGGGCGGAGTTTTCCCAGGGGGCGGATAATCCACCCCTAGTGGGGGGCGGATAATCCGCCCCCAAAGTTGCTCAACGGCCAGATCTAGGGAGGGGGTATTTAAGCCAGCCTTCCCCCTCCTGCCAGATCTTAGGATTCATTCGAAAAAGACAAGATCTGATCTGCAACCTTCATCCAAGAGAGCTCCACATAGAGCCATCCAAAGGCCCCGTCCCTTGGGGAATCGAAGGAGGAGAACTCGATCTTCATCATCAGCAATCAAGCGCTTCATCTCCTCTCCATTCATTTGGAGAATCACCGATCTAGTATTTCTTGCAAATACCTAGATCCTTGTTTTGTTTATATTGATGAACCTTGTTCTTGTGACAGCTTGTTGTCATCTCGGTAGCCCCCAATTCAGTTGTAGGTGTGTGACCTGGTAGCGTTGTAAAAGGCACCGGTTCCCGCCTCGAAGGGATCCAATAGTGGAGAAGGTGGATCAGGCCTCTCATGGCGAGATCCATCGGAGAATAGGGTGAGGCCTATTGTGGCGTGGTGGTCTTAAAACCGCCCACCCCTCCAACGCATATGTACTTCCTTTAACAAGGAAGGAACTGCGGTAAAACAAATCCCTGTGTCTCCGCGTGCTCCACTGCGGTTCCTTCGCTCCTCTCTTTACATGCTTAGTAGCTAGGGTTGCAAATAGGGAAATATCTCGTAGTTACATATCTAGAGAATTTACTTTGTGTCAAGCCTAAAATTGAAAAAGTATTAAAAATTCGTTAGCACCTATTCACCTCCCCTCTAGGTGCCCATACGATCCATTTCAATTGGTATCAGAGCACCGGCTCTTATTTCGGGCTTAACCTCCTAAGAGAAGTATGGGTTCCAAGGTAGATGGGAGTGATGCTCCGGATGTAGTCACCATGAACGATCTCAAGACAATGGAAACAACCTTGGTGAGTTCAATGGAGGCTAAGATGGAAGAGATGCGTCAATTGATAATGCGTCTCTCCCCATCCACAACATCACCTCCATCTAAATCTGAGTCTACCACTCCGCAATCCAAGGAAACGGGTAAAACCGATTCCAAAGAGAACGAAGTGGTTGGTGATGACACTAGCAAGAGCTCCTCCTCGAAAAAGGATAGTGGTAAGGATGGATACAATGAGGTTTATCATGTGTATTCTCCTGATCCACCTATCCCTCACCCACATATACATAATAGGGGTGATCCACCCAAACTTTCTGCATCTACTTTTTCTCAATGGAAATTTTTGATGAAGTCTCATGTGTGCAGTTCCTCCATTGAGTTGTGGAAAATCATAGAAAATGGTCTTCATGTTGGAAACCCCAACAATCTCACAAGAAGAGAAGTTGTTGATAGCCAACTCAACGCAACAGATCTACACATGATACAGCTTGGTGTGGGTGACAAAGACATGCCACACATTCAACATCTTAGCACAGCTAAGGAAGCTTGGGATGCCCTCACCGAGCTCTTCATCAGAAATGAAAGTATGAGAAGGAATAGATATGATGCTTTGAGCAACGAAGCTGAAGGATTCTATATGTTGGATGGAGAAGACCACGAGGACATGTATAGGAGGATCAAGGCAATAGCCACAACTTTCAGAAACCACGGTGCATCTCATGTTGATGATGCATGGATCAAGCGCAAGTATGTCAGTTCTCTTATGCCATTTGAGCCCACAGATTTGAAAAGTCTCCAAGGTAGGCATAACTATCACCTCATGACATCCAATGAGGTAATGCAAGAAATGGACGCTTTCAAAGTGGCTGCCAAGAATGCCGAAGATGCTCGTGCTCGAGCTATGGGGATGCAAAAGGGGGTCAACATGGCCTTGAAGACTAGTGTGATTGATCATGATGAATATGCCGTAGAAGGTCTGGACTGTCCCGAGGATATAAAAAGGATCCACATATAATACTTGGCTCTTTATGCTAGAAACTTTTGGAAAGATCCAGCCAAGGCTAAAGCTGAACTAGAACGCAAGAGTGGAGCCTATGGAAGAAAAGAAAATGGTCCCGAGCTGAGAACATGTTTCAACTGTGGTGACCGGCTGCACTTTGTAGCTGAGTGTCCATATCAAAGTAGGGAAGATAATGGAGGAAGACTTATTTTCAAGGACAAGTCAAAGGCTCCACGCAAGAAACAATTTGTAAAGAAGAATGCTCCCTTCAAGAAGCAACCGAAGATTGTTCTAGTGGCTCAAGAAGAATATTCATCGGGAAGTGAAGATGGGGACGAGGACGATAGCTCTCAAGAGGTGGCTGCTATAGCCACCACATCTACATCAACATCTCTCTTCGAATCTCCGAATGAAAACATCATCAATAAGAATACTACTTGTCTCATGGCAACAAGATCTGAGGTAACGACTTCTAACTCTTCTTTTCCTAAGGCTATGATTGACATGGATGATCCTACTAGTCTTAAGGTTAAAGAAGTGATTATTGCTTTGGATTACTTCTACACTAACTTGCAAGGTGAGTACAAAGTTCGTTTTGAAGATCTTATGGATCAGCTGGCCCAAAATGAAGCTCTCCTCGAAGAAAAGGGCAGAATTGAAAGGGAGGATGCAATGGAAATTGCATCCTTAAAAATGCTCTTGAGGAAGAAGAAGAAGCTCGGGTCTCTCTTGAAGAGAAGCTTGAGTCCATTGAAGAGTCACATGAAGAAATTGTGGCTAAACTTGTTAAGGAACATGACAGTGCAGTCACCAGAGCAAAGAAGTTAAAGAAGGAAAAGATTGACTTTGGGGCTGCTCATGATAGACTCTCCAAGGAATTGGAGAAACTTGACAATGCTCACAAGGCGTTGAAAAACGATTTATCCATACTCAGTGAGTCACATGATCTGCTTCAAAGTCGATTGGCCAAATATGATGTTCCTAGCTCATCCATCTTAACATATAGTCACAAAGAAAATGCTAGTGTGGAAAAAGAAGCTGTCACATCTCAAAATTTTCCAAATTTTGTAATGTGAAAAATAAATAAACAAAATAAATAATTGTTGGAATTTAGGGTGAAAAGAAACTTTTTGATTCCAAATGGAAACTTAAAATCACATCTTGAACAAACTTTGATTAATTTTTGAATCCAACTAAATTCAAATCAAGTGGAATGCTTCCTTCATAAAAGCATCTTGAAAATTTAAAACACTTGGAAAATAAACCAAAACTCTAAAACCCCAATGGAATAAAATCATTTCCAAGATATCTCTAAGCCTATGGTTTTGATCCATATAAAATTTTGTCAACAAACATTTATAAATGATCAAGAATGACAAATAGAAATATTATAAAACCATATGAATTGGTTTCACTTAATTTGGAACCATAGATAAAATCTTATGAATTTAATAAGATAAGGAAATTGAATTTACAAAGCTAATAAAGCACCTACCTAAAAATCCATACCAAATGGTGATCAAATAATCCTAAAGATATTTAAAAGTATAAAAAATATTAAGTAAAAATATACAAATTGGAATCACCAAGTTTGGATCTATAAATAAAAAGATATGGATTTTATAAGATAGAGAAAGAAATATTAAATGAGGAATATTTAAAGCTAAATTAAACCTTGGCCTAATCCATAAGCAAATGGAATGAATATAATCCAAATACAAATAAAATAAATGGATAAAGAATTTTCCAAATAAAATAAAGTGGCATTAACCAAATTCTATTTCTATTTGGATAAAAGATAAAATCCCTATTAGAAATGATTAATTAAATCATGGGAAAATAATATTTGGAATATACCCAAGTGGTATAAAAGTTATTTAATTAACTTAAATGGAATCAAGGAAATCACCTAAATAAAATTTATGGAATTTAAAACCATAATTGATTTCATTTGGAATAAAAACAAATACCCAATTTAAATCATATTAAAAATGTTCTAAATAAGTCAAGGAGAATTATTTGACACCCTAATTAAATAAATAAACCTACTGAATAGGTTTGGTAAAAATTTGGATTTCAAATAAAGTTTTAAAACACATTAAAACCTATTTGAATTAAAGATAAAAGTATATTTATAAAATAAATAAAAGACCCTAAAAAGAATAAATGAATTATTCTAAATTTGACTTCAGAATATATTAATAATCAGTATTTGAATACACACAAAGTTTGGTTGAAGTTTGAAATCAAAAAGTTGTTTGAAAAGTTTAAACAAAATCAAAACAGTAAATAGAAAAAGAAAAGGGAAAAAGTTTCTGTATAATTTTTTTTTGAAACGGACACTAGCCCAGCCAGCAGGCCCAACTAGCCCAGCAAGCCCATCTCCCCCCCCCCCCGCAGTGAATCGTTTTTCACCCGCAAATTGACCCGCACCGTCGCTGACTAGAAGGCCCCATCTCCCCTCTCCCTCTCTCGCTGACACCAGGACCCACTGCCCCGTCATCACCTTCAACCTCGCGCTGACCCCGCCCTCTCTCCTCGCTGCAGTTTCTGGCCGCGTTTTAATTCGTTAAATTTGCGTTGATGGCGCAGTAACCCAGACCCGCGACCACGCCTTCTTAACCGCCACTCCCTCCTCTACAATTCCCCTCAGACCCCATGCCTCTGGAGCCACCAGGCTGCCTCGAATCCACTCTGCACCGCCGCAGCCCCGACAACCTTCCGGTGAGAAATCCGGCCATCCACCGTCGCCCCTCGACCACACGAGCGTGTTCCCCAGACCCCTACGAACCTCCCAGTGCCACTTGTTTAGCCGCGCGCGCCTCAGACGCTCGGCAACTACGACGCTCTCTCTCCACCGTCTACTGCCTCTACTCCGGCGAGTGCCCCAGGTAGCATCTGACCACCCCCTTTCCTCTCGTTGATGCACACATGATCGCCGACCCCGTACGCATCTAACGCAACTGTTATCTTGCTATCCCGTGGCCATACCTTCGCCTCCGACGATAAACAGAGGAGCGCGACGCGGACACGAACTCCGGCGAGCGATTCAAGCCAGCACAGTGCGCCCCTGTCCCCGCGACGACAAGCTTGAGCATCAGCAACGTGCTGCGAACTCGGTGAGCACCTTCCCTTGCCCTCTTGCCTCCTGTAACCCCGGCAACCTCACCGCCAGAGCCGCGCCGCCGCCAGCCACCGTCGAGCGCCGCCAGTCTTTGGTCTAGTTAGTTTGAGCCGTTGGATTTCGATCGTGTGTACGCGATAGATTGACTAAACGAACCGGTACACTCCCTCTACACCGTGCGATTTCAGTTAGATCCAACGCCCCACAGCAGCTGATTCGCGCGAACCGTTTTTAACCAATCAGAGCCTTCCACGTGGACAACCTTTTGTTTTAAAAACAGAAACTATTCTATTAGATACTCAAACTTGCAAAATTCATAACTTTCAAACCACACGTCCAAATTTTTCAAATTTTATATCAATGGAATCAGCAAGACAAACCCTATACAACCATGGACTTTGTTTAGTGAATTGCTTCTAGAAAAATGGTTGTTTTTGCAGAAACTTGTGTAGGCATATTTTGAATATAAAATTCATTCTAAAATTATTTTTGTGATAAAACCTTTGGGCAATTGGATTGTTTGAACCTACTGACCATCTAAACCAACTTGTGGTTTCAAAAACATATCTTCTGAAGCAAAATAATAAATCTTTGATTAAGAACATTTCTAGTCAAATAAAAATAATGTTTATTTATTAAAAATGCTTTTTGAGGAAACCCTTTGGGAAATGTTTTGATTTAAACTCTCTGACCCTAAACACAAGGTTTTATGATTTAAAAATATATTTTGATGAACCCTATAGATTATTACTTTGCTAAAGGCATTTTCAACCACATAAAATATTGATTTGGTTTAAAAATGATTTATAAGTAAAATATTTTACAAATGATTTTGTCACTTATATAAAATGACCAATAGGTGTTTTAGAATGTTTATAACCCATTAGAAACCACTTTTCCAAATAAACAATCTTTTGCATGCTTGCAAGCATTGCTTTGTTTCTATTATTTTATGTGATGTTTGCTTGAATGGTAGATTGAATTCTTGCTTGCTTGATTGAATTGTAGTGCCATTTGAAGAGTGTGATCATTTCAAGATCAAAGAGTAAACTTATATTCTCTACCAAAAAGGCAAGTGATGCTTCATACATTTGTCCCATTATTTTCACTATGCATTAGTGATATTTCTAAGTAGGACTTGCATGGAATTTTTGCTAAGTATAAACTATGCCATGGGAAATCCTAGTAGATGAAACCTTAGTGGAAATTTCCTAAGTTAAGATTCCTACTACTATCATGCTTAGCTTAGCTAGTAGAAAACAAGGGTGGATTATATTCATGCTATGGAATATTTCTAAGTCAAGGACTTGTGTTTTGTGTAATAAAACAACTAAGTGAATGAATCACCTGGGTGGAATGGAAGGAATGGTTTGTGTTGAGTGGTTACACAAGGCCCATTTCTATGGTTTACCTTGTGCATCTCACTTGTGGATGGCCACCCAGGAACAAAGAGATTTGAGATGTCAAATGTTGAGAAGCTTCTACTGCAGCCACTTGGCATTATGGGCTCTGCCTGGATCATATAGGTTGCAATAACTTAGCCAAATGGACAGTTGGTGGTAGGGGAATGATAGGTTGGAACGCGTCCATTCTGGTCTAAGGGAAGGATTCTCAAAGATCTTGTCTTGGTGAAACCAAGTATTGTGGGGAAAGTGCACCACCTCTGCAGAGTGTAAAAAATCTAAGTACTTAGCCATGTCCCTGGTAAAGGACAATTTGAGCATCAAGACATGGAAGCTATCAAGAATCTCCTCATCCAAATTTCTAAGTTAAAACTTGTGGTTGAACAAGGGTTGAAGGATCACCAATTTCTATTGGGAGATGCCTTGGGTGATTTTTGACAATCAAAAACTTAGTGTTTTCAAATGATAAGGAAAATCTATTTTGAGCAAAGCAAGCCTAAGCTCCACTTAGCCAAATGCATATAGATTATAGACTCCACTATATTACCATAGTATCACTTGCCAATACAATTCAAATGTATTGACCCTTGTGGCTGTAACTTATTATGTTGCAGGTTTGTTTGATGTTAGTGAAGTTTATTGATTAGGATTACAAGTCTACAACCAACATGACTGCCTATGGCACTTTGAAGATGAAGGACCCCATACTATTGTTATATTCTGTTGCATTGTAATGAGATAGCCAAATGAGCTATGTAAGATGTAATAAATTATTTTATTCCTGGTTATAAAGTTGTATAATGACCTTTGTTTCTTGATATTACATCTTAACTGTGGATGCTAGCTATTGATCCAGGGACTAGCATTGTAAACACAGGGATCTCTACCTTATTAAAGGTTGGGACCTCTACAGAAGCTGTCAAGGACATCACTCCCAATAAGGGTGTGCTTGATGAAGTTCTTGGCAAGCAAAGGTCAAATCATTGTAAAGAGGGACTTGGGTATGTCACCAAGTCTAAGAAGAATAAAAACAAGAAGAACAAGACCAAGAATGTGCAATCAAAGACAAGCACCGCTCAGAAGAACGTCACAAAAGACAAGACTAACAATATTGGTTTTGCAGGGTCTCACAATCCAAATTATGAACTCTTTTGTGATGATTATGGCGATGTTTATGCTTATTATGTCGGTCCCTTTGATGAATATATTGCTTGGTCTATTTGGGTCCCAAAGACCCTTGTTACTAACATGAAAGGACCCATTGAAAAATGGGTACCTAAAACCAAGAAGTAATTCTATTGCAGGGCTATGCTTCCGGTGGGTCGAAATGGGTGCTGGATAGTGGATGCACTAGTCATATGACCGGAAGCAAGGATATCATCATGGAGATGCGTCCAAATCATGATAATATTACAGTCTCCTACGGTGATAAGTCTAAATCTCAGGTACTGGGTCTTGGCAAGGTTGTGGTTACCCACGATATCTCTCTCGTGGGCGTCATGCTTGTTGAGACCCTCGGTTACAACCTTCTTTCTGTTCGTGCTCTTGGCAAGATGGGTTTTGCTGTTTTTATCGATGATGATTTGGTGGTACTCTTGTGGAGCAAGTCTCTAAAGGTCGCTTTCGTTGGGTATGTCGAAAATGACC